>OW052057.1:26850541-36850541 GCA_932526445.1 Phragmatobia fuliginosa
CAGGATGTTGGTGGAAAACTATTGTAACATAATTATATTGTATCAAGACATTGACTCTGTGATTCCTCAGTATGTGCAATGAGACGTAGTTGCTTATGAAAGAATTGAAGGTTAATTTAAGATTTAGCTGTAGCTAATCATTATCATCGTCCCAGAAGCTGGTCAACTAGCTCATACGAAAGACATACCGATCATTCCTTACCATACCGATCATACCTAAACTGCGGATTGACACACAGTACCAGTTCGGTACTGTTAGATACCGTTGTTGTAACGCCGAGGAGCAAATCTTATATAAAAAGTAGCCTAAGCACTCCAAAGTCATCAGCTATCGGCTCGAGAGTCCCGTCAAAATCTGTCCATCTGTTACAGAGATTAGCCGGGATAACCATACAGACAGACAAAAAAAATGAAAATGCTTTTTTGATGTACATAACATACATATAGGTAGTTTTCCAATTACAGGAAATAATGCGACTCAGTAGAGCACAATGCTGAATTATGCTGATGCTTAATTGGAACTTGAATTAGTTAAGCATTATGCCGCTTACTGCGCTCTAGTGATTCACGCCAGGCATTCTGACAGCATATGACTCGCATGTCACACACATGCTTGTGAAACGCTGCTTCCACGGCTCGGTCATCACAGTGGTAGCACTCAGGCATTAGCTCCTATCGAATCAGACACAGGTGATCTTCGAAACATCCTTTCCCAGTGATCACCTGCGTCAGAAGGTATGAGGGATCTATGACTCCTCTCGAGCCAATTTTCCATAACGTGTCTTACCTGAACCAGAACTTGGCGGAGTTGGAATCTCTGGTCCTCGATTTCACGAGATTCAGGATTTCGGCCCAACTCCAACGCCACCTTGAGCCACTGGTAAAGAGCTGTAAAGGCTTTCGCCTCCAGGTCTCATGGCGGAATTCCACCTAGGAGATTCGCTCTCTTGAAGAATATTGTGTGGTACCTCATTGTCAGCACTCGTTGTGGTCGTTGGTCGTCGCAGTAGAGCGATATTGCTGAGCTTGAGGGCCTATGCCCATATTGGGGTCCCAGAAAGGCCATGGACCGCACAACTCCCGCTTAAAGCCTCCTCCAGGGCTCATCGGTCCATTTATATTAGGTAGTAACCGCGCCAGCAAACATTGAACTTGTAAATAACACTCTATAAAAATGACTTCAATGTGGTTGTCAGGCAAGCTGAGTTAAGCCGCATTTTCATTAGGGGATATTTGTTGCGCGACCCTGTCGCTCGACACGAAATTCACGTGTACTGCGCGATGTCGCACGGGACATTTATGGGTCGCGCAACTTGTCCCTCGACAGTGGCCGGACAGTGAGAACATGTGTTGCTTTGTGTTCCGAAAATGGCAGCAGTGTGGCCCAACGAGAATACTCTTACATTGACCCCGATGGAGATGAACAAAAGAATTTAATGACTTTATCAATTTTTTTACAAACTTCTGGCTTAGTATGAGAAATTAATGGTTTTGACACTAAAAATAAAGAACAATGAACCATAACTATCTCCAGTTGACAAGTCAATGTCAATGTTATAGCGAGTCTGATGTGAGGATCGATAGATTTCCGAAACTTTGTATCTTGCTTGATTACGGCCGGCCCAACCATATTTATAATTATCTCGAAGTAAGTTCTAGACATTATAGTAAATTTTTAGAAAGATCTATCGCGCATTCGAAAACAAAACGTAAAAAAAACTCTTTTTTTACGTTTTGTTTATCTCTTTCAAATAATTATGTAAGTTGCACCAAACAACACTACTTCCTCGGGTGACACACTGATCACGGCTGGCCAAAGTGGCCAATGTGAACGAGTCTTATGTCGCGGGACGTTGTCCCACAACTTTTGCGGAGACAACTGAATGTCGAGCGACAAGTATTCTGCGATATGTCGCCTAGTGAAAATGCGCCATAATGAAACACCAAAACTCAATTATTATTTTTTGCACAACATCATCTATTCCCAAACTAAGCAGAGCTTGTATTATGAGTACTAAACAACTGATATAAATACATAAAAATACTTTTTTTTGTAAATACATACATATTACATTATATACCTACGTAAACGTACACCCAGACTCCAGAACAAATATTTTTGGATCACACAAATAAATTTGGTCCGACCCGGGAATCGAACCTCGACTCTTGATCAGCAACCGCACATGCCAACCACTAGACCAACAAACAGATTGATAACTTGAAACAAACCCTATCCGTCTGGCCAGCGTGGTATAGTAGGGCACAATTTCCTTTTATCGAGAGTCCTATGTCCAAGAGTGGGCTGTTACTGGTTACAGGCTGTCGATAGATATATAATAACTACATACTGAACTGTATTTCACTTTATGTGGAGCCTGATCTCGTCGGCTATGTTTACGACCTCCTATTACCTTAATACACTCATTTTTAGGGATTCATAGTTCATGACACGGAATCAATATAGATTCGTCATGTCCGTCCATTCGTTGATTTTCGACATACCGCCCAAATGGCTTTTGCTAGAAAGATGAAACTTACAATAAAATATGAATAATATTTTTATTTGGGTTACACTTTAAGTAATTTTTTTTACTCGTGTCTACACCACCATTTATTTCTAAGGTACCTAACAAACTTATAGAATATGATCGAAATCAAAGCCTCCTCCTCTTTTCTGCCTCCTCTTTTTTGAAGTCGGTTAAAAGGCAGTATGTTCTCTCTTTCAGTTGCAATATGAGATACTCCAGTTTTAACCAATGCTTATTATTACTGGAGCTGCTATTTAAAAACTAGGTCATCGTACATCCATCTTTCAAATAAATATAGTGCACGGAACATTACCATATTTGAAACACAAGAAGACGATCACAACTCACAATTAAATTGCAACCATGGAAGAAGAGCAAATGTTCTGTTGCTTTTCACCAAGGGAGTAAAGATACTGGGGCTTATAATTAAGTGATTGGGCGTATACATAGTAGGTATACTTTTATGCCTATATCCCCGAAGAAAACAGGCCCATCGTATTCAATAAGACACTCAAGGTTCAGATGGGAAAATTGGAGAATGATGAGTTGGAAAACTAACAGCTCGAATTGGCTGTTGCCATGTGGTTTGTTGTTGTAGGTTCCATTGATCTATGTATGTATATCTCAATGGTTGTAGGTACTTAAGTATCATTACCTACCTACTACTGTATAAAAATATCATATCTAAATAATTATTAGTATGATATTCTAGATCATTATATTGCATTACATTGTTATGAGGTTTTTATTTTTGTTGTGTTGATAGTTTACCAATAGTTTACTATAAATTAAAATACCTAATTGTCCTAGACAAAATAACTACATATATCTAAACTTATCAGCAATGTCTTAGGTAAAACCGAACCACGTGAGTTCTAAAGCTAAGTAAGCTAACTAAACGGCGGTTTATTATCCGGAATACAAGGATTACGTGAGAGAATAATGTATCGATCATCTATACTTCGTTTATCGTAAATAGGTAGGTAGGTAGGTACTTTTAACGTCCTATAAACAGCTGTGATCTATATACAAAACTCATGGTATTATGCCCACACTATTGAACTGGATGATATGATAACCATGCAGGTATATTCAGTCCATTTTCTGTCGCAAAATTTGATATATAAGTTTATTGATAATTATTTTTTAAATATAAAAATCTTACCTAATAACTGTGTGCGGCCTCGACCATCATTGTAAGGTTAATTCCAACCAAGGTATTGCTGTCTCTCTCATCCGCCGCGTGCGTTTTGGAATAATCCTAGAAAGAGATCATCTATCTCGCTCGGATCTCCACAGCTCACGTGTTCTTGAGCGTGAACCGTAGTGACGTATATTATTTATTTTTCTAAACTTAGGACATACCTACACTTATTAAAAATGTAACGCTAACACATTGAGTCGATGGTTTTTAGTATTTCTTATTATGAGGAGTTTTCTATAGTCATGTCTTTTACGTCCTCTTATCACTACACTAAATCAGAAACAGCAAATAAGAAAAGCATACAAGTACCACAGCGGCATCCTCTTTTCCCACCAAACCGCTTTTTAAGTCGGAGTTCACAAATATTTGCGGACTCCATGCAAGGCTCAACGCCGTCCAACAGCACCTTTACCTTTTTGGGGTCTTCCAGGACTGACCACGCCAGTCGAACTGCCCACGCCTTCGCTCTCACGCATGACCTCATCCACCTTGTACCTACTCCAGCCCACCTGGGTACCAGACATATCGAGTCAAGCGCCCTCCTTGCTAGACCTGTCGCTGACGAGCCATCCAACGCAGTACTGTATGTCGGTTCTCGCCCCTCGAGGCTGATCCGACCACTGCCTGGTATCCACTGTGGCGGCAAGGCGTCTACTGTGGCACTACCTGTCAGCAGACTGGGATGGAATGCGGGATTATTTTACGTCCATCCCGTGGGCTGAACGCTCCTTCAAAGATAGAGTATTGTCACAGAGTGCATCTGCGGTGGCTAGCAAAATAACTGTTGGTATGGAATATTACATTCCCCACATCACTGTGGGGCTGGCGACATCACTGTCGCCAGCCCGAAGACCTGTCCCTGGTTCAATTGCGAGTGCTCCCATGCTGTTGCTAATAAGCGGGGGGCCAACCGGGCATGGGTCAGGGCTCGCGCTCATTGTGACCCAGACATTCATAGCCTCAAGCAGCGTATAACAAAGCCACAAGGGAATGCAAGACAAAAGAGCGGATGCCCAGCGCATTGCACGGATTGGCCAAGAACTCGTCTCACACCCTACGGGTGGCCGTAAGTTCTGGCGATTCTGGGCTGAAAGGTCCCGACGGATCACTTGGCTCACTTGCCCACCAGTCGGAGGAGAAGGCGAAACATCGAAAGGTCGACTGCCTTTTTGCGGCCAACTCCCGAAGCGACTTCCACCCACCATTTTGACCTGTAACTTCACAATGCGGGATATACCTACGTACCGTACGGAATAACCCAGTACACAAATATTTGACTAACATTATTCGTATGTATCAAGATTGTACATTGGATTGATACAAGGCTAGGTACCAAATTAAGTGGGCCGGGTCAGCCTGACGAACACAAAAATTTGTTTAATCTTATAACTGGGTACCTAATTAATAAAACTGCAGGATACAGACGGAGAACATGATATACATTTATATCTACTTTCGTAACTAGAATTAATCAGCAGTTTCAGTATTAAATTAGTTATTGTTTCGACGATGTAAGAATTTCTAATTGCCCACCACTACGAAAACGCGACACAAGTTGACTCAAACTTCTGATTATGCCACCCGCGCTCCCCACTCACCATGATCATCGCCAAAATGCCGATTAGAACGCGAACGATTCCGAGTAGAGCCGAATGCGCACGAGGCGAGCCAAGTGAGCCCTTCTTCTCACGTGTGCGCCAATCGTGGTCTGCTACCTACACGCGTCGAGCGTTTAGTGCGATCGGACATAAGTTTCACTTAATCTCTCGTTTTCCCGTGACAAGTGAAGTATTAGTATTGTTTACGGCGTAAATGATGGCGTTAATTAGTGTGTTAAAGTGATTTGTGGAGATTGTGAAACGTGTTTCACTAAAACTTTGGTTTTAGAGATCTTTCGCACAAATAAATTAAACTCTTGAATTTATACATAAGTTGAAAAAGTTTTGTGTGGACACATTATATGCCTCATTAGAGTATTTTTTGGTAAGTGTTTTTATTTACAATTTTATTGTAATAATACGATATTACTATTCTAAAGTTTATAATTGAAAATATGTAACTAGAATATAATATTTTTTCAAGTTTATGATGAATTTTCGCTATGGTTTAATCATTGCCTTAAGTCCAGCCAGTTATTACTAAGTAACTACATTCAAGAAAGTGTAGACTGTAGAAAAAGATCTAGGTAGGTATATTAAATCATCTTGATCGTTACGAAAATCTTTAGCTGTGCAAGTATATTGATCTAGTATAAAATATCTATCAAATTGTTTATACTCAATTTACTGTGCGAAAGATTGCAATGCGTTTTTTTGGTATTATATTTTTGTTTGTGTACATATGGATTAAATTATATATTTATTTTTAATACTCACTTAAAAGTTTAGTTGCTTTCATCATACATGGGATATTAGTATGATAATGATACCTATTAATTATGTATTTATTTATTATATTTATTTAGATGTAACAACTTAGTTACCTAACTTATGTTACAGATAAAAGTTAGACTGAAGTTCTAAAAAATATTGTACCTAAATATCTGTTCTCAAAACAGGTCATATACCAACTTATAAATGGTTTAATTTAAGTTTAGAATAGTAAATCAGATTAAGTATTCAAAATCTAATGGGTAATAGTCTACCACTGGGCAGTAATTTTATAATTCAGCCAAAAATGGATGGGTTTGATCTTTTTTAACAAGACTTACAGGAAGTTATGAAGACCATTCATTGCTTACCAGCAAATTCACAAACTTGGGATGAAATCAGAATATGAACTTAAAATATTGCTTTATTATTAGCCCATGCAAGTGTTACTTCCAAGAAGATTCTATATAGGGTTCTTCTATTTTTATTTTTAATTTGTTGCTACAAAGTAACACAACATTAAAAACAAACCCTTTTGCAAAAAAAGTGTAATAAATAAAACTTATTCTGTCAGTTCTTTATAAGTTGTCTATGGTTAACTATTTGGACCTGTTATTTACTGTGAACAAGGTCATAATGCTCACATTAGAATGCTATGCTATTTTCTTAATTTCTTATCATAGTAAACCTAATTGCATTCATCCAACACAAAGCTAGAATTGATTAAATCTTTGACTTTTTGTTTGAAGTAAGCACTTATAAATTATTTGTTACAAAGATTTTGTTGTAAATCTGTATTTTTTTAAACTTAGCAGTACAGGGGAATGTCTGAGGGTTTTTATATATCACCATGATTTATGCAAATTTGCAAGTTATTTACTTACATTTAAATACTCTACTTCCTGTTTGCCATACTAGCAGTACTAAGGCATATACAAGCCAAAGTATGCAATTTGCAAATGGTATGATTCATATTAATTAATTAACAGCCTTGCACATGGCAACAATATGAAGTCATATTAGCCTTTATAGTAATAAAAAGAAAATAAAAAGCTTTGTCAATATTCCCCTGTACCTAATTTTATGCTTTAGCTTGCATGCACTGCTGCATTTCATTTGCCTAATTTATGTATGTTTATATGTAAGTACTGCACTTATAAACAGTATAAAACATGAGGACCGATTGAGGAGTGTCTTGGGGCAGTCCTAAGCAGTCAGCATCTGTCAATTAAAGTGATGAGAGTTATATACATAAAATAAACTTACATAAAACAAGAAAAAGTTAAAAAAACTATAACCTGACTACATTTAAATAGCCTTTGTGACCCAGGTCTGCCAAAATTATCACCCATTCTTTTTTGCCAATCAAATAAAAATCTGATAAGAATAGTCCTTGAATTCTAATGTGGGATCAGGAGACCACCACCAATAGCAATATTAATCTAAGTCTAGACTTGTCTGTCTGTAGTCTGTAGAAGGAAAGACTAGAATGTCTAGACAGTACATTTAATATTGTACATAGCTTAAACTACTCTTGATTTTACTACAAATTAAGTAAATCCATAAACAATGTTTTTCGAAAATACTTTTCTAAACCAGTTAATACCATAAACAGCATCTAGATATTGCATGTATATTGTTCTTGTTTATTAAATAAGGCGAATTTTTATAACATTGCATGTGCTACAGCGAATTTAATTAGTTTTTAGTGTGATGCATGAATATCAGACTTGACTTGAAAAGAAAAATGAATTTCAGAAAAAGATGCAAAAGTTGTGATTATTATTTTCCTATTTCTATTATCTTCAACAGCACATAATGGCACTGCTGGGCTGGGGTTTTCGGTCAGGAGAGAATTAAGGCCATACGTTCCCACACCGTCACATAATCTTGCCGTTGGATGTTTTTAAGTTGCCCTAAGGCTTTCAACTACTATACGATTGTTCTTATCATAACAACCGGGACCGACTGCTTAACGTGACCTCCGAATCACGAAAACTCTCATAATATATTGTGCCACAAACGGTCACCCATCTAGTTTCTGACCGCGCCATTGTTGCTTACCCTTTAGAAACAATCGCCGACGATTGTTTCTAAACACCTAGGGCAACTTGGGTATGAGTGCTTCACTTCTATTATGTATTTTTAAAATACAGATTTTTTTGTATTCTGAACTTCTATTAAGTAGGTATTTTTAATATACCTACCGAATTTTTTGTATTGAAGTACGCTTTAGAGATAGATTGGACCTTAGAGAAGCACAGACTACTTCTTCTACTGTTCGAGAGGGTGCTCCACTGTACACTGTACTGTCGACGCCATTCTGCGCCTGAAGGCCGCGACCGAACAGGCGGTGGGCTGCGGCGACGTGATGGCTGCGGCGACGTGATGCTAGCGGTGTCGTTGGACATCGCCGACGCATTCAATAGTCTGCCATTCAGCTACATCAGGGCCGCACTCCACTACCACGGAGTGTAACAGTACCTGAGGCGGCTAGTGGCAGACTATCTGACGGAGCGTACCGTCATGTACGAGGACCGAGAAGGAGTTTTGAGACGTCGGGCCATGTCGTGCGGTGTTCCACAGGGGTCTGTCCTCGTACCACTCCTGTGGAACATGGGATACGACTGGGTCCTACGAGGGCGTCTCCCCCCCGGGCTCGGCGTAATTTGCTACACCGACGACACTCTTGTCACAGCCCGAGTGGCGACCTTCGAAGAGGCGGCGCGCCTGGCCACCACAAGAGTCTCCCTGGTGGTCGGGTGCATTGAGGCGCTGGGCTTACGAGTGGCCCTAGAAAAGACGGAAGCCCTATTTTTCCATGGGCCCCGTCGTGGTCCGCCCGCCGGCGCCTCCATCGAGGTCAACTCGGTCCTCGTATCGGTCCGGGCCCACATGAGGTATCTGGGTCTGGTCCTCGACGGTAGGTGGCTTTTCGACGAGCACTTCCGACAGCTTGCTCCGAGGCTGATCGGCACTGCCTCCTTCCTTGGGCGTCTTTTGCCCAATTTGGGAGGAGCCAGTGTCGCCACGAGGCAGCTGTACACGGGGGTTGTCCGGTCTATGGCACTCTACGGTGCACCGGTGGGCGGCGGAGAAGCGCGGAGAGGGCACACTGTGTGGTTTTTAGTCGGTTCAAGTCCGACACACCACCCCGCCGTTACCCCCGGTGGGGTGACGGTCCATGATGATTTCCCACACATAAAAAAAAAAGGAAAGACTACTTCTTGGCGCGATAATAGACTTATGCGGGTGGAGCCGCGGGCAAAATCTAGTTATGTAGTTATAATTACAACTACATAGGCAGAACCTGTACTATAGTAACCAATCTGATAAACATACAGTATAGGTATTATTTCTAAATACATAAATATCCATACCAATATTTTTAATTCGATAACACGCGGACAGAGCTTCGGTCAAAAGCTAGTTATAGGTCAATTGCACTTTCGGATAATTATATTTGTATTTGTCTTTTGTGTGGATACACAAAGAACAAATACAAATATACTAATTATCCGAAAGTGGAATCGAACCTCATTTTATTGATATTATTAAAACCTGAAACGTTATAAATATTATTGTACTCGTTGTACTGTTGTACTCTTTACTTTTAATTTTATTTAATTTTATTGTTAATATTAATTTATAATAAACAAATATACTTAGGTCTTTATTGTTTTTCTTTGTAGAATTCAAATTAACATGATGGATACACTCGATGACTCCGAGAACACGGCCAAGATATCCGACTCAGCCTACTCAAACAGCTGCAGTAACAGCCAATCTAGGAGAAGGTAAGACGTAACCTCTTTTATTCTACAAAGTTTATGGCGTAAAATAAACCTTAAATGTAAAGCCTACAAGAGGTTTATACATAGACTAAACTTATCTATGTATATATAATAATATATATATATCTATAAACCTTCACGATGATTATCTTAATAGGGCTCGTGATAACACCCCGATTTCCTAGCGTATTCATACAACTTCAGATAGCTACACTATTGTATTTGGAAAGAAATGAAGTAAAATAATTACTTAAGCACTAACTATACTTGAGTGCTACTGTTTGACCTGAATTGATTTAATCAAATATGAATAAATGTTGCTTAGGTGCTAGATGACGTAGCAGCTTAGCAGGTTTCTTTACACGTGACCGACTTAACATACCTATATTTCAATACACCTCCACCTCACGTATCGCTTTCGAAGGCGGTATGTTATCCCGGTTAAGTAAGTTAAGTTATAATATTAAGTTACATTTTATACTTTTACTAGACTTTTACTATTAAAATCTATTTTTTTAAGTTTAACACATTGAACTATAAAACGAATTCAAGGAGTACATTTGTAAATAAATTCAAATTGCTGGTTCTTATGATCTGGAATTGATTGACATCTATAGTTGAATGTAGCTATATATAAATTGATTGTGCGGTATCTGGTTACATGATAAACCTCACCCCAGCATATAAGTATGATTTAATTGAATCATATGGTGGGGCGTTCATTGCTTGTTTGCTAGATTGCTGGAAGTAAATGTATCGGACAGGGCATAGGAATATATTATCTTATCACGGAGCAGTCAACGTCCTCATCGTTGTCGATCAGGGACTTGATATAATTATTTAGTAGTAGTAATATCAAAGTATCTCAATCATATAGAATTTGGATAATTTGGAAATTTCTCAAAACCTATATTCATCAGTCATCTGTGTTGTTCCTGTGTGTGAAATAACTCGCGTTTAAAAAATTAATTCCAAGTTGCTATTTTATATTTGTACTCTCAGCTAATCGTAATTAAATAAGTTTGTGTCGTGTTAATTAACTTTTGACTTGTTAAAAATGTATTTGCACGTTTATACCGGTGTCATCTTCCTAGCCTTATTCCCAAGTTTATTTGGGGTCGGCTACTAGTTCAACCGGTCTGAATTTCAATTTTTCCACGGAGCGACTGGTATCGGACCTCCGCAACCCTAAGGGAGAACTGAAATACGAAGATTGAACTAGTTGTCAGTATATTTTTACGTTTATACCAGTGTAATGTACTGTAACTTTTTGGTGGATTCATGGTAACCGCGTCACGTTTATTCTATCTCAAAATAGATTAAAAATGTGGTTTGAACGTCATTACGTCAGTCCAGTTTGCCGAAAGTTTTTGAGAAATAAATTAACATAAGTTTGATGTTTACAGTCACAGTACGAAATCAACGCAATCGGGCAGTAACTCCAGTGGAAGCAGTGGATATAGTGGCAAACCATCCACATCAAGCAGCAAGTATGTTGTGTTTTGATCATAGTTCTTTACAGTAAGGTTAGGTTTTTAGCAGATAGAATTTTAGCGGATTAACAAATTGATGGAACTTTATAAAATTTCATTATACTACTTTGCGAAAAGTGTTGATTCTAAGATAGCTTTAGTTTGCTACCTGTCAGTCCAGGACACCAATAGCTTGCATATTACTTAGATAAAATAACAGGAATAAAAACCTAATTATGCTTGAAAGTTAAGTTTTATCTTAAAATGAAACCCGATATACCAAATACATATTCATAAAAAAAACATAGATTATAACTTTATAGAACTCAAAAAAAAATTATTTTAAGAGTAGGTAAAAAGATGGAAAAGATGCGACTGCATTTAATCACCTAATTTACTTAATAAACTTGTTACTCAAACAAGCTACGGTGTTGATGGAAGGTATTCTTCTAGTCCATTTCGGACGCCAGGCTTAACGGAGACCAGCCAACTGCGCAGGAGATAGTATAGTGCATTAGCGTGTACGCAAACAAGCTATTTTTAAGTTTTAGATGGTAACATTCAAAAATATATTTTGATGTGAAATATCTAATGGATAGTGTAAGACCATCGTGTGGGTAGGATGCGTCGCCACGCCATTATTATAGTATACGATGCGAGTGTAAAGGGCGGAAACACATTATTAACACCCGATGTGCACCGTGCACATTTAATAACACGCGACGCCATGACATACTAGCAATTTTTGAATACAGTTAGCTAGCAGCAGTGGAAGTGTATGGTTATGTACTATGGATTTAATTAATGATGAGTCTGATGAAAACTTTGAATGCAAATTTTTGCAACAGTATTTCAGTACAGAGCAGTTTTTTTTTTTTTTATAAATCCTTGTATATAGCTAAATTCATGTCTAATAGAACAGGATATCGTTTTGCCAACTCATTTAATTGTTCGTCGGTCATTTCGCTAAATAAATACAAAAAATAATACTAAATTGGCATTAATTCCATTTAACAGTTTGAAGCTATTCTTCAAACTGTCAAACGGAAACGGGGTCAAAAAATGCGTAACAAAACAAAACAAACTTCAAAGAAAAACTATTCTAATTCTAACTATTCCGAGAACCCAAATCGCGAAAGTTGTGCCTATGATATTTGAGGAGTTCCCTCGATTTCTCCAGGATTCTATGTTCAGATCCCGTGCTCTGGGACAGTTCTCGAACGACTGACGCGTGGCGTTTCGGATGGCGTGTTTACCCCCACCATGGGATCACGCCGACCTGGCTCGTCTGGATCGGGTGGCGTGTAAGCGCATGGCGTCGCGTGTTCATAGTGTGATTCTGGTCTATAGAAAACCATACATTTGATTTGACTCAACACGCGTCGCGTTGCATCGGGTCGCGTGGCGTGTTAATAATGTGTTACTGCCTTAATGCAATATAACGTTGTGTCGCCTCTCCCTACATTATATGCTTCAGGTAAATTCTATTCTTTCATTTTCATTAATTCTACAATAGAATTTTGATGTTTTTCATCTGAAAAATTTCCCGCTTTCATTTAAACTAAGAACGAAGAAAATATAAAAAGCTCTTTGTATGTACCTACTAAAAATTCTTTTAAAACAAGATATTTCAACTTGAAAATAAAATGTTGCTCTTTTCAACAGCAACAACTTGAGCCAAGAGAAAGACTCGAAAAAAAAGAACAGCAACAACTTGAGCAAAGAGAAAGAGTCGAAGAAAAAGAACAGCAACAACTTGAGCAAAGAGAAAGAGTCGAAGAAAAAGAAGCAACCTCCAGTAGAAACAGTAGTTCTTGGTGTAAATGTAGAAACAGAAGTGAGGCCTACTGAGCTTGCGTCCAACTACAATGTCTCCAAAGAAGAAATATCGGGCAACTTCGGTGGGTACCGATTTTATTTCAATACGTTTATGTCTCTGACTTGATGGAATTATTCTTACCTGAACAGTTTATGCAACAATTTTGACAATCATTTCTTTGCATTATCACGCATTTGTGACAATCATTATATAAATAAATAAATATTTTTCGGACATCTTACATACAACGTCATCTAGACCCAAACTAATCAGAGCTTGTATTATGATAATTTATTTATTTATAATATTTGGTCTGACCCGGGAATTGAACCCGAGACATCTTGATCAGCAGCCGCATACGCTAACCACTAGACATATATACAATAGGTGGTACAGTTTTATAACATGAGTTCGTAATTTGTTATATTAAAGCTTATCACACACTACACAGATGCGATAATATTTTATCTGCGCCTAGAACCCATCTGATAGTACCAAAACGATAATTATACAAAAATTACTAAATGACAAATTCACTCGCAATCGTTGAAACGGAATAGATTTGATTTTTTGATGCGGATTGTTTTTAGATTCGTGATTGGAAGAATTTAATATCTCCCAATTAGATAACAAATGCACAAACAAGGTTAGAAACTCAAGTGCAACATTTATGGCGATTCACCAAATTCAAGAATGCATTTCTACCAAACAACGAGTTTTTATTTACATACAAATTCCTATTCATTCAAATAGAAACCCAGGACAAATTAGTATGTGATAGCGTTAGCAATAGGTGAGTAGTTCTGGGTGATTTATCTACAATATGTATTTATTATTTATTCAATAATACATATCTTTATCACCAATCTGTTTTGGTTATACTATGGCCTGGTCTATATTAAGTCTAGTACAGACAGTGCCTAGATTATGATTAGATGGTCGTGTGTAGTTATTATTATATGTAATTATTTGTCTGTTTTTATTCAATGAAATATTTATCTGTATATATAATTAAATACGTGGGTAAAATTCTTACCAAATTTCGGAATATTGTACCCATTCCTATCTAAATCTATATCCTATCTCTATTTATATAATAATGTGTACCTGTATACTTATAATTCAGTTAAAAGTAAATATGTATGTATATAATAATCTCTGACACCGGAATAGTCCACGAATATATATTATAACTAGGGCTCGGAATAGGTAGTTTAATTTTATGTACTTGCAGAAATAAAGTCAACGTAAGCATAACATGGATAAACCATAACATAAAATTTGCAATACTGATTATTCCAAAATGTTCTTCAATAAAGGTTAGATCACGTCGAAGGTTAGGATTTTGCAATACTTCTTTCGCTTTCTTTATAGATTGTACTTCTTCATCATGAAATAAAGAAAGAATATGTGATATTTCATTAAAATATTTTATATATATATATATATACAATCTCTGGAGGCAAGGGCATATAGTTTTTACAATCTCTGAAAATAGTAAGTTCCCCGGGATTTCACATTCATATCCATACTATTGATGTCACAAAATCGCAAGTACATAAAATTTAACTACCTATTCCGAGCCCTAATTATAACCTAATGCAGGCACCACACTTCGTTATGCGTTATTCGTTATGTGTCTGCGCCGTATTCGCTCAAATATTAGTTATGCGCGCAAACATCAAACATGCCATCCACACTTCGAACTGGTATGTCAAATAAGCATCAAATAAGGCAAATATGTGTGTTGTAGAGATGTGTCATTGTCATTTTTATGGTGAACGAAACGAATATACTCTCCACACTTCGCCGTATGCGCGCGAATAACCCGCATAACGAATAGCGCATAGCGAAGTGTGGTGCCTGCTAAACCTAAACCACGCATATTATAACCTATATAGTGTTATAGTGAAATAGGACTAGTAAAAAAAAACTCTAGTCAGTGATAGTTTTAGCGCAAGCGCGTTTTCACCGCCTCCTTCCTAGGAGCCCCTTAAGGTGAAAACGCCTGAATTTTAAAAGACATAAAGGTTGTTGAAATCAAAAATATTACTAAGGACTACCATTTTTTTTTTTTTTTTTACGCGGGGAATGCTTTTCGCACCATACCCTTCGTGGGTAAACGAAGGGCGTGTGTGGGACTCCCGGGCAACCGGTCTACCCACTAAACCCCGCGGCAGCCTACCTCGGCAGTTGAGAGGAACACCAGGATCGCGTCAGCAGCTTTTGGTGTCCCCCCTGCCGTACCTCTACGTCTGAGGTACATCCCGGGGTGACTAGTTTCACCCCCGGGGCAGGATGTTGTTGCGCCTCTCACCGCTCTGTACAGAAAGAGGCAAAACATCAACCCGCCTTAAATGACACCCCCCGGCCGCACCGGGGGTGTCACCTATCTCGAGTCGTTAACATTTCCCCAGGATGTGACCGCAGCGACCCTTAAGCGACGATTGGGGAGCTAGCGGCCTCTACCGCGTCCCCTTCGCCGCCTCCTTCGAGCGGG
The DNA here is from genome assembly GCA_932526445.1 of Phragmatobia fuliginosa. NCBI lineage: Eukaryota > Metazoa > Arthropoda > Insecta > Lepidoptera > Erebidae > Phragmatobia > Phragmatobia fuliginosa. The sequence goes on from OW052057.1 coordinate 26,866,231, forward strand.
ATCAGCCCTTTCCCGATCCCGCTCTACGGTCTCCTTCTGGAGCATAACATTCTCACAGAAGGAGACCGCGGCTTCCCATCCCTCGCCACTCGCCAGCATTGCCGCGATCAATGCTGGCGGTGACAAGTTTCGTCCGATCTGTCCGACCAGGACTCGACGCTCGGACTCTCAAGCAGGGCAGTCCTCCAGCGTGTGCTGGGCGGAGTCCCGGTCAGACCCGCAATGGTGGCATTGTGCTGTAGCCTCCCGTCCTATTCGATTCAGATACTCACCGAAACAACCGTGACCGGTGAGTATCTGAGTCAATCGATAGGTGACACAGCCGGTCCTCTTTACCCACGCTTCGAAGTTCGGCAGAACGGCTCCGACAGCACGTTGGCTAGCACAGCCCTGTATTTCAAGCCGTGCCTGCCAACACCGCAGAGCTTGAGCATGTGCGTTCCGCCGTAGCATTCCGGGCTCTAGATCCGGCGCTGTCCCCTCGCCGTCCCGACCGATAGAACGAATTTGGTCATAGATCATCGTGTACATATCGGCCAGAATGTCGAAGGGTGGAGATCGCGCCAAGACCGTCGCTGCCTCACTACCTAACTCTCTATGAGTGGACTCTAAAGTCTGTATCTTGTTATACTGATTGATTCCTGCATTGACGTAAATGCGCTGCGTACGCCGTTTATGCATTACGTAGGATTGCGGCACTGTATCAGCCTTGCAGCAAGCGATGTTGATTCGTACTGTAATTGACTTACCTAGTACTTATACAGTTGATGTAAACTTCAATGCACATTTTTGCAACGCTTTTATCTTTTTTTACTATACGTTTCATAATAGTTTAATAGTGTATTTATTAATTTCATAATGAACAATAATTCATTAATATAATTCATTATTTCAAAAAACAGTAGTTGAAAAGTCTAACTGTATGTTATTAAGGAAACTATCTACTATATAGTTTTTATCGGCGAAAACACTATATTATGAAGAAATAATTAAAAAAGTCTATTATTTAACATTTCATCATCAAAAACAGATTTATCATCAAAAATAAAGAATGATTGTCAATTTCTATATTTTAAAGTTAGAAGTTGGAACAGCAAGTTTATTTTGCTATTAAGTTTAATTACTGAGGTCAATCGTACGTTTATCACAGGAGTTAAAATTTGAGCAAAAGTAAATTTGTTAATTTACCGTATTTTTATATCACCTTCGAGTTTGAGTCATCGAGTTCAACTCCGAGTGACAAAATTAAATAATTAACAAAAATAAAATTAAATACGTTTAACCACTAAGATTGCAAAGAATCATAATTGATTAGGAACGCAGATATCTTACTGTTTCTAAAAAAGGGCAGGACCTTACTAACATTGGAATATTTAACAAGAATTATTCTCATCTTGCTTTGAGGAGAAAGTTTTCCATTAACTTTTAATGATTTTACAGACTTCTTGAAACTTTAATGTGCTTGTTAAATTAGTTACAACTAGATTTGGACGCATTTGAAACTTAGTTATCTCGTTTTAAATAAAAACGCACAATATGGTTGTTATTTGATAATGTCGTTTTTTTAATATTTTTTATTATTGTGTAAAGTATACCCACTGTACTTTCAATTATTGCTTTTTTTCTACTTTGAAGGACTTCGTCGCATGTTATTATGTACATATATTAGTTGGGTTTATGTCTTTAACTACACAGTTCTTCTTTACGCGTTTGATGGGTAGTAATGTTTAGTACAACATATGTATTATATGTACCTCGTACCACTTTCTAACTAGTTTCCAAATAACCTTCGTCGTTCAATGCTTTGCTGTCTTTTAGGTGTTATTTAATGTGACCAGTGACGTATTAAACTCTATCGTCGTCTAAACATAGTATTTCAAATAATTTACTCATGAAAATTTACAGACGTATTCAAATTTGCTAATCTAACAATATTCTGCTTGCCGCAAATTTATATTTGTATACAATTAACAAAGTCAATATTTAATTTCTATACAAAAAAATTGTCTGTAATGTATTTTGATCGAAAAAAATAAATAAAGTAAATCTCATAAATTTATATGAAATCAATATATTTATTATCGTTACAGAAAGTCAAGGTGCTCGAATGTTCCGAACTACGTGTCAGTTATTTAATACATATCCCCCTTATATACTCTATAGGTACTTCGCTTCTGGATTAGTTACTCCAAATATATACGAGATTTATTGTTGAGGTAATGTACAAATTGGGTCGTATTAGGCCCAATACTGAATGGTATGTTTAACGTAAGTTTATTTTCTTAAAAATTGATTATCTATCGATACGTCCATATGAGAGCGTTGCTTTTTTTCAGATAGTTTTAAGCATATTTTACACATGTAGTTGCATTTTTATCTTAGGTCTGTAATTTTGTTGTGCAGTTGCTCCCGTTTCATCGCCTGTGCGATCCCAGTCTGACAAGCGTGTCGAAAGTATGGACATGTCCATATCGGACAGGAACAGCATTAAAGACGAGGTAATTCTTAACATCTTTTACTAGCTCAAGCTGCAATATTTTACGTATCTAGCTTATACAGCTTATTATATTATTTATATATAACGACCGCTTATTTGTATGATAAAACGGTAAGAGTAGTTTATGGTTCCTAGCAATTGAAACCCTGCTTTTGATGTAGCTTTCTCCGATTTGCTCGGAATTATGAACTAATACTACCTTTGATATTTAACTTACAAACACTTACGGTTAGAGTACCACCCAATACACGATGCAGTTTTTAATTTTTATTGTAAATAATCTCACAGAATTTTGAAATTAGCGTAATAATGTGAAAATTGACCAATAAATATAAGCTGAAGAGTTTGTTTGAACCCGCCAATAGCTACTTATCCGATTTGAATAACTCTTTCACTCTTACAAAGTTCACTTCGATAATTGAACTACGTAAGAGTGAAAGAAATTTTCTAATCGGATAGCTTGAAAGGCTATATATCATCACGATGTCGTATCGGATAGGAGCGGTGTCAATTAAAAATGTTTTGTAACCGAGGGAAAAGATTTCTTTTAAGAGCTTTAATTGTTTGCGCTGCATAAATGGTAAAAGATTGAAAAGTTCTATATAAAGGCTGTGACAGCATATGTGTCTTTTAACGTTCGCTCACTGTAACCCTTTTTATGAGAAACAAATCTGTATCCGCGGTATGACATCACATTACGGACAATAGAAGATATAGACGAGGTTACATGGGTCGGCTAGTTAAATAGGTAATAAATATGATGTAGTAAAATCCAATTTGATCCATCAACAATTTGTGAAAAATTAACAAAGTTCCTACTTCTCAGAAACTACAAAACATTGATATATTCATATAAAATCAAATTTTGACTGTTGGATATCGTAATTTAAACAGTATTAAAAATAGTAAATTTATTTATAGGATGCGCCATAAATCCTAATAATAGTCTAACGTATAATAATCTGTGTAGCAATTTCCCGCGACATATCAGATATGTTACCTATTAAAAACAAATAGTCAGCCTATAAGAATTTTTACGTTGTCGTTTATGTAATATAATAATGTCTATCCAAGTACACCCATCAGTGATTCCTAGTCTTCTCCATGAAGCGTCGATGTACTCGTACAGCTAGTATGCTAAAGTACCAATGTTTTTGAACAGTCTGCCATTAGTATCAATCTTAGTACTAAAATCATTACCGCGCATACGAATGACATGACGTGTATATTTTGAATCAATAAAGATAAACGCGTGTCGAGTTGAACTGACATTCTCTAGTTCCATGAAACGTAACGTGCCGCGCAATCGCGTCACAATTTTGTGTTACCGCTTGATCGCGTCAAGCACGTGCCGTGCTCACGTGTCTGGATAAATTACGTCTGCGAACAATAGTTGGAAATTCGAACGTTTCATTGGCTTTGACATTATATACATTGGTTATGAGAGGTTGGATTTTAATTGTCAATCACAAATATAGTATATATTTTTCAGATATGTTTGAATTATAAGAATCGTCGCAATCAAATAGACTTTTTGTAATCGTTCAATGTCTGAATTTTAAATAGAAATAAATTAATCTACCTGAAAGCGGCATCTACAACCTACGTTTGAACTTTTGAAAAATATTTTGAAGTAATAAATTATATACGTACTCATGTTGTCTTGAATGATCGAAAAATACATCGGAATGTCAGACACTTGTAATTTTGCGGCTCTATCACGACTCTTTTAATTTATTTTATACAGACATACCTTTATCAAGTATTTCTCAATTCAATCAATCTATTATTGTATTAGTTTTATATGATCAGAAAAACGTCTTAACGTTGTATTTTGTTGGTGTGTAAGACCGCAGGCCTAATAATGCAGTAGCATTTCACTAGGCCGCCATAGTGTGTGTCACCATGCTGAAGTGTCTGCATTCACGATGAGGACGATGACCCCCTACTTCTGGATTCTACTCTTGTTTTCCATCAAGCAGAATAGTGTCATTTTGGTAGGACTAAATAAAAAAACTTCGATCATTCTACTCCTGTAACGCTGATTGTTGACTCTTATAACTAGGTAAAATTAATCCAAATATATATTACGAACAGACGGATATTTACACAAACAACAACTCAATTTACTTAGTTATCTTAGTAGTAGTTCACTTAAGTAGTCTATGTAGTTTAAATGTTAAAATACGTTTGACTAAAAATACGATTCTTGTAATGTGCATTGAAATTACTTACTTACTTCGCTGGCTCAGTGACCTAAAGTGTGTCTTGGCTTCCGACAGTAGAATGCGCCATTCTTTTCCATTCTGTGCCTGTTCAGACCAATCGGGCATTTTGATCTCTTTCATATCTCATGCAAAATCATTTTTCCAGTGGGATCTGGGTCGTCCCACCGACCGCCGCCCTACGGGCCTCCCGAGATATGCTCTTTTAGCCGCTCGACCCTTACTCATTCTTTCGATGTTGCCCAAGCCAGCGAAGTCGGGCAGATTTTATTTCCCCCAATAATTTTTGGCAAGACTCAAGACTCAAGACTCTCTGTCTCTTTGTTGTATGGTTGTATCTCTGTCTCTGCATTGAAATTAATATTTAATATTTTTGAAGGTGGCAGCTGTCTTCAAATTGTCACATTTCAATTTACCGGTGAACACTACAGCCAATCATATGGTCGATCGATCTACTACTGCCTTTTCCTCGGTAAGTCAAGACTGGTATTAGCATATTTTATAGCATTCTAACGACCTCTTGAATATGATGGTCCAATAATTAGTAATCATGACTGCCGAGCCAGAAGTTGTGTGGGTTTGATTCCCATCGAGAACAAGTAATTGTTTAATTAGCCCGATCATTTGTTCTGTGTTTTAAATATTATGTGTATGTCTATATATGAGTATGTTAAATAATAGTCTGGTTGCTGGAGTACAGGGTATGTCTGTTGAAATCTGATGGTTTTTGTACGATGCCCTAAACTATCATTCAACACCTACTTATTTTAAAAGATAAATCGAGGTTCATACCTTTTTGATATATTATATGTATAAACAAAAGTTGTAACTCGGAAGTGTTCTGTGATATTTTTTAAAATACTTATATTAAATACACCCACGATAAATATTAAAACGTGAGGTTGGAATATTTGACATTCATGTACATTGCTTTTTGTTTTGATGTTTGTGTCGATGTTGTATTTTATAAATAAATGTTTGATTTCATATTTATTTTATTAAAAAAGCAATTTAAATGAAATTAAAAATAATTTCGGCTCTGTTTTTTTAACTTCATAATTGCAAAATGTAAATGGATGAATACATGACGTCACACTAGGGACGGGAGAGTTTAATAAATGTGACCAGCTTTGACAATGACTAGGGTGGAAACTATAAAATTCGTGTGACTAAGCCTACGGATGGTCATTGTTGTCGGAAAGTCCGAACCTTTACATTGTTATTTTAATTAATTTTTTTTACAGGATGGTTTCTCCTGCGTGATTTCCATGCACGACGGTGTGGTGATGTATACTACATCTTCATTGACTGCCACTCTTGGATTTCCCAGAGACATGTGGATTGGCAGATCTTTCATTGACTTCATTCATCCCAGGGTAAGATATTTTGTTCTAAAGAGGTCCATACAAAATCATCGTTTAAATTAGTCCACTGCTGGACATGGACCTCTTTACAGTGCAGTTGTCCTATGTGGTTTACTCTCTTACGAGACTCACAGAATAAAAAGTCACTGTTTTCATAATCCGTCACCACAAACATTACGTTTAATGAATAATATTTGCCATCCATTTTATATTAAAATATTTTTTTAACAGGATCGCAGTACTTTTGCATCACAGATCACCTGCGGTTTTGCTGTCCCGAAAATTGTAAATGGTACGCAAAGAAAAGGTAAATCTGTTTGAATACAATTCATTGTGCCAATTCGTATTATTTATATTATATCAAATATTATTTTAGCATGAAATCATTTCTGGTTACACCTTTGTAGAGATGAAAATATTTGAAACAAGATGTTAATATACATAAACGCAAGATCTTTAATAATATAGTTTAACCCTGTTTAACATTAAAATAGATTTAACATTGGTAGTGATCACCGACTTGTCTCTCTGAATATCGACTTCGAGGCTGACCGTGCTCGTTTGATGAAAATCGGGCTCCGACCAACTCTGGTCCAAGCATCGATGGAATCTGATAAACTCCAGCCAAATCTAGAAAAACGATTTGCTGCCATGGAAACCGCGAGAGACGTAAACCAGAACCTTAAAAATGTGATTCAGATCCTTAGGGAAGAAGGCACGAGAATTTGTGAAATACTCCAATAATAATCGGGGGTCAAAAATGAGGATCCTAGAGCCACATTACCACACCACTACACTAAACATCTGCCAATAGTCAGTACTGACCAAATCGAGATAGTTGTTGGATAGCTGAACAATGTAAAAACCCTTGAGAGGGTGACGTTACACCAGAGCTGTTGAAAGCTGGAGGTAAGCCCGTACTGAGGGAGCTCCAAAAGTTTTTCGGCGCTGTTCTGGTCAAAGGGAGAACTCCGAAGGCGTGGAGTAGGCCGTCTTGTTGTCAAGAAAGGTAACAAGACCATGCTGAAAAACTATCGGCATATTTCCCTTCTTAGCCACGTCTACACCGTCTTGCGCCTAAGACTTGAGGAATTCCAACCACAAGAGCAGGCTGGGTTTCGGAGCGAATATGGCACCATAGACCACAGCCACACAGTTCTGCAGATCATACAAAAACCGAAGAGTACAATCAGCCCGTGTGTCTAGCATTTGTGAACTATGAGAAGGCCTTTGACTCCATCGAGATCTAGTCTGTTCTGGAGTTCCTGCATCGTTGCCAAGTGGACTGGCGATACATCTAAGTGTTGAGGTGTCTCTACGAAGCCGCCACTATGTCCGTCCAAGTACAGAATCAGCAAACAAGGCCCTTACCATTGATAGGGGTGAGACAAGGGGAGGTTATTTCCCCGATATTGTTACCAATGGAATGCTAAATGACCTGGCTGACTCTACTGTACGCCTACGGATGAACTTGGACAAAACCAAGGTTATGTTCAATGAACATGTACTACCGGAACCGGTTGATGATTCTGTTTTCGAAGCTTTTCAAAAATATGCGTACCTAGGGCTGACTATTTAGATAGAAATAACATCGAGAACGAGGTGAACAGAAGAATTCAGCTTGGTTGAGCAGCATTTGAAAATCTTCGTCGAAAGTCGTCAATCAATGCGTCCTATCCGTAATGATATACGGAGCCGATTTATTAAAAAAAAACTTGTTGTCAGTCAGAAGTACGAGTTTTTATTCTGTTAGAAAATTATAAACCAAATATTCCCAAAAATGTTGTTACTAGATTTCTATTTTAATCAAATTGGTGCTGACCCTGTTGTTATCACCTAAATAAAATTCACTAAGATTTGTTATTGAGTTATATACTTTGCTCACAGTCCACTTTTTTATATCTAAAATCTTGGCTTTCGATTGTAACAGTAGTAAGATAGTTCAGTACTAAAATTAAATACCCTTAACATATGGTAAGGGTTTATCTATCGTAGATGCCCCGTATTACTAAAACAATTGTTCAGGGTAATCTTAAGGTATGTGTATGATCTGTATGATATTCTTCGACATAAACAACAGCTACGCGCATTGTCATGTCAGTCTTATGACTTGTCTGGGATCCCTTGATGACTAATACCAACTAATAAATAGGTGTATGTTGCAGATCAACCTTTTTTTGGTATGCTTGGTTGGAATTAAAGGAATTGGTGTAAGCTAAGATTTAAGAAATCAAAAACGGGCTGTTAGCAAATTGAATAAAAATAATATCCAACAATACGGATTTTGTGAATGTTAGTTACGGGATGTCTACAAAAGAATCAGCACCATAATCTTCTTTCATACAAGATGTATCTCAAATTGCTGACATATACAATATTACATACAATGATATATTTTTTTCTGCAGTTCAATCGCCTGCTAATTCCATATCCACTATGGTGTGCCGTATCAGACGTTATAGAGGTTTGGCATCCACTGGATTCAGCGTCAAAGATAAATTTGTGAGCTACATGCCATTCTTGCTCAAGCTCTCTTTCAAAGACATTAACGATGAAGAGCGCAAGGTTATATACTTGGTAATTCAGGCCACACCATTTTTCTCGGCGTTTAAAAGTAAGTATTGCACCATGTATAATATAATTTTTACCCTGGTGGTTAAGTGATTACTCACCCGAATTACTGGGTTATGTTTGTGGGATCGAATTTCAGTAATTACAAGCTATAGGTGTGTGACAAGAATGTAGGTAAAATAACGTTCGAAACAAAAATACTTGTCCCCTAATGCACGTCACATGAATCAAATATATTTGAGCCAAAATGGTGAGTTATTTAGAGAGATTAAAGGTTAGTAAGATATCTACAATATTCTCGAAAACTTATTTGTTTAGCGCCTCATGAACTGGTGACCAAGCCAGTCCCGTTTGTGATGAGGCATGCAGCGAACGGTTATATTGAATACGTGGACCCAGAGTCTGTGCCATATTTGGGATTCATACCACAAGACCTAGCGGAGACTGATGCCCTTCGGTTATACCATCCGGAAGACCTCAGTTACATGCGTCAGGTGTACGAAGTCATTGTCAAAGAAGGTGGCCTCCCAAGATCAAAAGTGTACAGGTGTGTAATTGCTGATTACAATCCATAATCGATTAATATACTCTTATTTAGTATTACTACTACTAAAATACTAACTAAAAATATTTTTATTATTAGTGCAGATGTGTAATACATTCATGTTACATCATTGTGATGTTCCGTTATTCTCATACATATGTATGAATCACGTGTTGTGACTTTCGGAAATAAATCTTTTACATTTTGTTTGTTATTATTTTAGGATGCTGACGCAGAATGGGGACTACATAAAGTTGGAAACGGAATGGTCTTCTTTCATAAACCCTTGGTCTAAAAAACTTGAATTCGTCATTGGAAAACATCATTTAATAGAGGTATTTGAACTTTATTTATAATAATAGTATATTTGGGTCGTTACCTACATACATTATTACACTTTTTATTTATGGTTCTGAGAATAAAGTGATAAAAAATTATTTTGTTGAATTGTCAACAATTAAATCTAATATAATATGTTTACATTATACATTTGTGTTCAGGGTCCAGCTAATCCAGATGTATTCCAAGTTTCTGATCCTGAAAAAACAACGAAGTTGTCCGACGAAGATAAAAACAAGGCAATTATGTTCAGAGAAACTATCATTCGTATCATGAACGAGGTAAACAACTTACAGTTTACCTTAATATATAATATTTCTTTATTTAAACAGCAAACATTGTATTAATATTGTATTGTATTGGGCCGCACTTCTTGTTATTATTAAATAACAAGAAGTGCGGCCCAATGATGAAGAAGCATCTCAATGTGACGCCATAGCCCTATACTGCATCATGTACATTCGTAATGAGTATGTTGGCCACTACTCTTCGATTCTACTCCGTCAGACAGTGTTGTCACTGTGGTACACTCATACATTAAAAGCTTTGTATGTGCAGTGTTTTAAAATTTATGTCTTCTGATACTAGTCCAGTCAATGAAAGCTGCCTACAAAGGGTGCAATTAAATTGCACCTTTTGCACGCAATGTAGCACCCTGCAATTTTAGTATATTAATCTACGAAGACTTACGGAAATTTTCGCGTTGGTTGCAGATGATCAACTAAAATGGCAACGTTAAGCTTTCATTGACTGGACTATACTGTACTAGAAGGTTTCAATTCAATTTCATTCGGCAAGTGCCCTAAGGTAATCAAAACAATAGAATGATTGATAAATCGAATAAGCAAATTATCATGAACGAGTGCTACATCTGCTTAAGTGCAGTTCATGTGTTTATTCGTGCACGTGATATGGAAATGACGTGGTGCCTCAACTTCACAAGAATTCAAATAGCATACATTTAACTTACAGGTGCCTACTACACCAGCGGAAGTTGCAAAATTACAAATGAGCAAGCGATGCCAAGATCTTGCGTCGTTCATGGAAAGCCTAATGGAGGAGCAACCCAAGACAGACGAAGAACTGCGATTAGAAATACAAGACCCCGATCACAGTTATTATGTAAGCTAATTGCAATTACATTAAATACTGACGTTGAAGCTTTGCTACGATCCTACCTGGAGGTGTCGATAAAAAAAATGACTGCACGGTTGGCCTAGTGGTTTAAGCGGTCGCCAAGTGTCGTGGGTTCGAATCCCACGTGGGATAACACTTTGTGTGATCCACAAATTGTTGCTCTGAGTCTGGGTGTTCTTTGTGTACGTTTCATGTATGTTTGTAAAGTCCCCCGCGACACATGAATTAATATTCACAATGCGGTAGTTGTTTATTTTTTGGGAGAGTGAGATGTCAATGGTAGTTAAAGGCACTCAAAGGTATATTTCACATCTACATGTTAGAGTTGCAGAAGGAATTTAAATAGAAAGTAAATATATGAGTGATGATTGTGTATGTCTTTGATACTCGAAGAAAGACTTAGTAAAACTTATACCAGTACATTACCACTGTAGATTGTTATTCAGACATAGACAGATTCATTTTTACCATAAGAATACATCTACGAGCCTCTGTGAGCCGTAATACATAGAAAAGGTCCATGTAAAAAATAGCTGTTTTATTTTATATTTTTGCTTTTAGATTGGCATTTGCTACACAGCAATGAACAGAAACCCGAAAATCTTTTTCAGCTTTTCAAACACTTACCTGAACCTGTTAAAATGTTTGTGTCCACACTGGAAATTCTGGTTTATATAAATTATTACGTCTGTATCTGTACTCTTTTGACATTGTTCTTAACTTGCAGGAACGCGACTCCGTGATGCTAGGAGGTATTTCGCCCCACCACGAATATAATGATAGTAAATCTAGCACTGAGACGCCTCTTAGCTACACTCAGCTTAACTATAACCAAACATTACAGAGGTAAGATTCACTTGATGATGCAAAGTAGGTATTAGATAAAGCTTCGCTTATTATACGGGATGAAAATTTTAAGTGTGTCTAGATATATAGAAGATGTTTTAGAACAATGTTGTAAATGAACCGTCGAATTGAGTCCGGTTCTGAAGTATGACACAAACAGTCTCTAGTCCAGTTAAATAAACTAAATAATGGGTTGAACAACGTTCGAATTGGGAGATAATAATTAAATACAATACTAAAATAAATTAAATCAATACTGTAGTTAGAGCATCTATTTTCAATATGTTATGAAGTCGAAAAGCCAACAACCAGAGGGGGTTTATTTTCTGTAGAACACCGTGATGTAAAAAAAACAAAAAGTATTTTTAATTCTATGAAATTGCTAGAAATAAAAATACTTATTGTTTTGTTTTATAAGCTATGTGGATTCATATCACGTTAAAATATTAAATATTCACAAAATTGATGAAATAACTGCCTTTGCACTTAAGTTTCCAATCTGTGTATTCCTACCCCAATCGAGCTTCTAGTCTAATTAAATTTCGGTTCATGTATTATACTTTCTGTTCATACTGTTTTAGTTACTGTGACTGTACTGTTTTTGTATTACAATTAGTATGGTTTAATTAACATGCAAATCCATTTTAGATATTTCGACAGTCATCAGCCGTATTCGTATGAAGAATACAATACAGTTGCAGGACAAAATATTCTCGGGTTGATGGATGCAAGAACTGCGTTTAAGTGAGTTTTGAAATCTTTGTTTTTAGATGCTACATACCATTAGTATCGTGATTGGTTGTTTTTTTTAAATTCCGGAGTTGACATTGAATTCATTTAAAAATTAAAAAAAAATATGCCACAAATACGCATTGTGATCATGTGACTGCGTATAATGTTCGAGAAAACAAAACTGTACAGAGATAAACTATTTTATAAATTGTACAGCTCTTTACTGACAGTGTAAAATTAACGCTATCGACATAGAAATGTTAACATTAAATGAGCAATTTTACTTGAAAGATACTGTTACTAAGTTGACTGTCCTTAGAAATTTTAATACATTGATAATTACTGGTTTACAAATAAAGTAAGTTAACCGACTCGTTGATGATGCGGAAAAATAAATTCGAGTGTGAGGCGAAATAGTTTGCCACTATAAGGGCATCTAATTAGACAAGTCCATGATGTTCGGATCCAGAGGGACTATTCTTGATGAATTCATTTGTGAATTCAGTTGATCAGTATCTGCCCCCTGTGATTTCTACTCCCAACACCATGTGGCCCCATAACCGTTTCATGCGTGCGTACTCCCACTTTTGCATTGACGTCCCCCATGACAACATTGAAGTATGCCCTTGAGTTGTTGTGCACTGCCCTACGAAGAGATAGATAAGGTAGGTATCCAGGACTGCTCCGTTAGCGTCTTTAATAAGGAATTTCAGCCATCGAATGACATTATTCAAATGTTTTTTGTCATACAATTCATGAAGTTACATCATACAGATTAATCAGCCTTGCCTTCGGTTATGCACAGAATGTCTCACTATCCCTGAAACCATCTATATTTGATATATTTGACGACCAGAATTTCGATAGAATCTAGGCAAATATAAGGTAAGCTTGGCTTCCGCTGGGAGCTACGCTTTGAACGCCAGCAACACTCACACGTTACTTGATATTCTTGTTATGATCGTTTAAGTATTAAGGACGCTACCCTTTTCGAGGCACTGGACATTTCCACAATGTTTCCAATGAGGGCCCTGTTGACGAGAAATCCGACACCGCTCTGTCAAAGACTGACGCCCTCTCGGCAGTAATTGGCCTGATTCAAACGCCACTGTATCCTCTCCTTCTCTCCGACCTTCAGACAGCCCCAGAACATGCCATCGTATTTTGTCTAACTCCACCTCCAATTCAGCCAGATGTTGGTTGACCCTAAGAGTTGGTCCATTGTACGTAGCCAAGGTCAACTTGTATAATAGTAAAGAGATATTATATTATTATATTATATGTGGTAGTCCTTCGTAGCCCAGAAATTCTTAGCACCCAGTGCTCCATTGACGCTATGACCGCTACGGAAGCCAAGCCCGGTGAGGCGGCCGGGAACTAGGGACCGTTTGTTAGGTGTCTGCAGTTGGGAGGTAATGCCCTAATCGCCACGCGGTTAGCAATATGTTAGCTAGAATATACAGATTTTCTGCATCATGAATTAGTCGCCTTTTACTGCCATTCTACTCTGCCGGTCACCACTTGGCGGCACAAAATCATTAATAATGTTTTCTTTTTATATATGTTATTTTAGACTTTCTATCGATATATAAATTTAATTAAATAATAATTTTAAAGTTTAAACATCCTGTCACTCGCGAATTAGCAATAAAAAATAAATTTCGGTTAAAATAAATAAGACAGTTTTTTTTTAGTTTTTGTATACATTTTTGGACCGTATATAAAGTCGTTATTTTTATCTTTCAGTCACCGTTTATCTCCTATGGCCCATAACTCTGGTGACTCGATTGAAATGACCAGCTCATCAGACTCCAATCTTATGGCTATTGGCAGCCCTACAGTGCGTTCTGGAGATTTGCTGACAATCCGTCTTACTGAAACCTTACTCACAAAGTTAGTAAAATGTTTAATAACATAAATGTAAGGAATTGTGTTAGAATAAGTACATTTATGTCATAAAATGGAAACGACTTTTTATTGTATCTCTGGTTCGGTCTCTCTTGCGAACCCCATCATCAATGCCGCATGTAAGTGTTGTGATTATGAATTTAAATTGTTGTTTTACATGAATAAACGTACTGAAAGTTACATTGGACTTAATTATTTAATAATAATAAGTCGTACCTGCTATTGTTTGAACCCCGGAGGTTGAACATTTATGATATTAGTGAGGATAACTGGACAACACATCATGTTTGGACAGAAATTAAATATTTATCAGTTAAAATATCGTCATACTAAGTTCCGAGGTCCTTATTTAATGAAATTCTTGTTCATTTCAATGCTTATTTTTGTTTTCACAATATAGTTTACAGAGGCTTAAGTAATAGTATCAAAACCATTTTTGTATTTCCTTTAGACATAATACTGAGATGGAGAAGGAGTTAATAAAGGTACACCGCGAGACTCGCACAAGTAATAAGGTTACAAATGAGACGAGACAAAAAAAGAAGGAACATCTAGCTCGTTGTAATGCCTCGTTCCAGCCCACCGCTGCTGGCGGTGCGTCTTCTACCGAGGTTCAGGTAAGATATACCGGTGGGAGATTGTCGAGACAGTCTCTTTCTCATATTTCCTTGTTAAACGTCTAAACGAAATAAAATAAATAAATAAAAAAATTTAGACATTTTTTTTTATTTGATTGTAAAAAAAATTAAGGATTGTAGAAAAAAAGTTGTGTTAGTATTATAAATTTGTAAAAAATATTGATTAATGATGTAACCTCCAAAAACTTTTCAATTGACTGTTGTTTTCAAGAAGTCATTCATGATACTAAATATATTTGTAAACATTAAATAGCATACTGGTATAGTAATGGCTACCTAAATATATCCTTGCTTACGTTTAATCTCTAGGCACATGGCGTAAAACGGTCTTCGAACTTTCTAAATACGGAGACTACAAACGCTCACAAGCATCACTGTACATCCCCAAGGCAGTCGCGACGCTTGAAGCAGCGGACTTTGTCCACGAGCGTGGCAGTCGCACAGCCTTCTTCTACCTTAACTACTACTGGTGGTAAGTTGAGATTACAAAATCCAAGGATCAGATAACTGTAGACTTTTCACACTATTCTCAACTCATTACACATATTCAAAACATCTGTCCTATTTGATGGAACTTTAACTGGCAGATAACCAATGATATACGGAGTTATTTAGTCTACTTTTATTTTACGAGTATACTTTAGCTTTTTTTTTTCTGTAAAAATTAAGTGAATTTTCGTAAAATTATATTTTTTTAATAAATAAAAAAAATAGACCACAATAATTTTGTATCTATATTCGCAATCATGGATATACATTGTCAGTAATTCGGTATTCCCAATTACTACCGATGTATGTGGTTTTACGTGTGGTGACGGATTAAGAATACAAAGTATCACCACCCCTATTCATTCCATGGGTGTCGTAAGAGGCGACTAAAGGAATAAAATAAGCAGATAACATCACTGCCAAGAGAAGGAACACTTGAAACAAACCCTTTACCAACCCGTCTGGCAAACGTGGTATAGTAGACCAAAACCTCCTTTCTAAGTAGAGGCCTATGTCCAGCAGTGGACTGTTAAAGGCTGTTGATGAATTGATGTATGTGGTTTTACCACTAATTGCTATACGGGAGGGGTTCAACGAAGGTGTTATGTTATTTGATTAGTAGCATAAATTAGGGTTTATAAACTAAAATTCATTGCAACGTACTCGTCTATTTATATTTATATGGAAATGTATAATAATGCCATAAAGTTAAAGATTAGAAAAAATATTTCAGTGTTAAAGAGCCACTTTTATTGAGAAAGGTCATAGTCATATCTTTTCTTTAATGCAAAGTGTAAAAACAAAGTCTAAAGGTCTCTGCCCAGTTGTGAACTGCTATAGAATGATGATTGTGCCACAAGGTAAAGTTACACAAAAACAGTGTATAAAAGAATTGTCCATCTAAAAGTTTTTAAAAATCATGTCGCTAGCTTTTAAGGTTGGCTCAATAGCTTATAACTTTTATTTATGACAAACCATCTAGTTCACGCCGATATAACATGTTATACTATGGAAGATGAGGTTGCGCGGATGTTATTATAAATAGTAAAGTTTTTATATACTGATTACCTTTTACTTTTGGGTTACAGCTGCGTCTCACTGGCCTGTTACTCCAGTCAGCAATATGAATACATTCATCTTAGGCGTCGGCATACCGCAACTAATGTCTTTCATGAGCCCTGTCCCAACCGTACCAGGTATATAAATCGATAATACGTAAGAAAACATGCTTTACATTTGTTATTCCCCCCCTAGCATACGCTAACCACTAGATCAACTGCCTCGTTGGTCTAATGGTTAGCGTAAGCGACTGCCGATCAAAACGTCTTGGTTCGAAATCCGGCTCGGGACATAGTGTTATTGAGTTTTTTTGAGATTATAAGAAGACTTAATTACAGCCTGGAATTTGAAAGTTTGAGGTCACTTTCGCACTATAATAACTCCTGCCTAATTTGAGACTAGTTGCAATGACCGAAATCGACTAAGAAAACATCATGTATATAACATATTACACTTAAATACTTTAGAGTAGCTTTTAATTTAAGACATTGATAAACATTCTGACAAAATTTTATACATATTATGTATATGTCACGGTAAAATTGTAAATACCGTTAGATTATAATGTTTCTCGCGATATTGTGAACTGTCGAAAGATGAGGGCCGTACTACTGCTGACAATTTAACGCATTACTTTTAGGTAGATTATAATGTATCGAAGTGAAAATGTTGAATCAAAATCTGTCGCGCTTTAAATTGTCAACTAACTTCGGAAAGTTGTAAGAATGACCTTTTTTAACTTTTTTTGCAAAAGACCGTTAAGTCTCGAGTTAGTTTAGGTTTATATTATTTCCGCAACAATTTTATCTAGTCCTATAGCTGTGAGTCATTTTCAATACGAAATTAATTTACAATCACCACTATACTTTGTTTATATTCGACAATAAACGAATTAACAAACAAAAATGGCAATGGGTATAAGCTGTTCAACCAATCAGCGCGCGAGGTACGTTCAGTCGCATACCATTTCACAATTTGACGTTTTCATAATTCTATCGAAAAAAATGAAATAAATTTCTAATCCGTATATATCGGTTAAAAATTTTTCGACAGATCACAATCTCGCTATATAAATTGTAATCTAGCGGTATTTCCAATTTTACGATGACATGTATATATATATATTAAAATTCTCGTGTTATTCGGATATCGAAACCGAGACCTCAGACACGGCAGTCGCGTCAGTCATCGTTCAATGATTTGGGATCAAAGTACTATCTGACGTTCTATAAAATTACAATATGTTATATATATATATATATATAAATATTATGTACAAAAATTACAACTGTTATCTTCTTACAGCAGGTATGTTCCCGATGTATTTGACACCCACTGCCCCTGTGGCTCCTGTCCCTACGACCACAGAAACACCCGTCACTTCCAGTAATACTGCTACGATGTGCCAGCCTCCTGCAAGTTAGTAAAATCTATACAAATAATGAAAATCAAAGTGTCTGTAATGTCAAATTAAGAAAATTAAAGTGTAAACAGAAACGGCTGTAACGATTTCGCTGAACTTTGGCATTTGATGATTTTCGGGGGTAAACAATTGATTGAAATTAGTTATGTTTGGGAAAACGCGACTTTTCGAGTTGTTCTTGCTCCAATCATTACTTGCGACATGTATACTTCTCTCTACTCTTTCAGTAACACTACAGCTACTTGAGAGAGTAGTTAAACAATGAATAAACCGAGTAAAGCTGTTCGCCACAGTGTTGTAATAATATAATGTGTCGCGGAAGACCTTTACCAACAGATATGAATATATATATATATATCTACAAAGGAAATCTAGACATAGGACAACAAGATTAAACAAAGTGTTGTTCCATACAGCCCGGGATCTACGATTGTTTCGAACTGGGGCAAAATATTGAAAGTGGCGCCCCCTCCCTTCGGTGTTTGGGAAAAACTGAAAATGAGTAGCATTTTTGTGATACTACTACGTTTTGCGTTCATAAATCACATAAATGTGTTCAAAAACTAACTGGGTGTATGGAAATAGAAAAGTTTGTATTTTAAACAAATTATATTATGATTCCATAACTGGATACAAACTTATGAGATTATAGGAAAAGAGGCTTCATTGGTTCGATATTTCGAATTCTTGTCTAAAGAATTTGGCACTCCCATGAAACTTCCGCCCGGGGCAAGTGAACCGGTTTGCCCCTCCCTTAGATCTGGGGCTGGTTCCATATGTCGACAACAGTAAGAGGACCTCGTTAAATCACTACGCCATTGGTTCAGCTTCTTATCATAAATGGTTAAGTCTTATCAAAGTAGCTTCCAATAAAGGAGAAGCCTATGTTCCGCAGCAGACTGTCCAAAGACTGACTATGCATTTTTTTATTTTCAGTGCAATGCATGATGTACGGCCAACCAATGTACGGACCTCAATTCATGTACTCGCCAATGACTACCCAAGTATCGCATCCCTTCCAACAAAATGTTATGGGGGAGTCAATGTTATGCACCAATCCACTTGGTTTAACCAATAACAATTACGAAGAGGTGAGTTAAATTCTGTCTATTTAGAAACAAAATATTGGCTAGCTAGAATAATCAAGTTACATTTAGTTATTATATTGTCACAATGCTTGTCTAAATCAGCTAATAGCATGTATTGGAATGGGGTGTTTAGTACGGCACTAATTGCACAGCGCAAGTAGTGTAAAGATTTATATAATACTTTCATTCGGTTTCAGGGTTCCGTAGCGATATTTCTAAAAAAGAGCATCCTATTTTGTATTGTAAATTAAAAAATATATCTAAGTTTATAGGTAAACATTATGCATTGATTCTTCTATTTTTTATCATATAAAAGTCTAATATTTTTAATTAAACTACATGTAGGTATTGAATGTAAAGAGATACTTAATGATTGTTAACTTGTGTTAATCTTACGTAACAAAAGTGTAAAAAGCAATGATGAATAGATGTCTCTACAATCTTACATCAATGATTGTGTGTAGCTTACCGTATCGGTGTAGCGGTTAGCGACTGCCGAACAAGAAGTCTCGGGTTCGAACCAAGTCTCGAACCATAAATAAGCATAGCTGAGTTTTTCTTACAAAAAGTTTTTAATAAAAACTCTGGGTATGGAATTTCGGCGTTATTTCCGCTCGTGTCTTGGGAATTTATTAAGTCGTCGTTCTCGGCTGTCATAAACATTTCTGGAAATCGATAGTGGGAAGTCTCCCTCAAATATACTTACAATTAGTTTAACTCAAGATTGTGGAGGTCAATTTGAACATGTTCAAATTGATGCTTAGGTAGTAAAACTGGTTAACCTAGTAGCATATTCAAAATATTCTTGGAAATAGTAAAGACCAGGATGATATATCTTTTATACTACACCTGATCGGAACAGTAGTCAATATTCCCTGAAAATTAAAAGAGAACGTTAGTCTTTTCCTTGACCTGAATATGCGGGAGGAATGTATGAAAATCCATTTTTAACCTGTTTTAGCGGGAGAGAAAGTTGCATGGATTTTCATTTCTCATGTGTTATCTTATCTATCGCGCGCGCCTGCCCAAAGAGCTTTCATATAATTTAAATATGGAATCTCCGTGCCACTGACATCCTTTTGTGTAAATTGTGTCTTACATGGTGTCTTACGTTTTGATTTTATTTTAAAAATACATTGAATGTTCCTCACAGGTGTAGTATAAAGCACTGTGTAGCACTCGGGTGAAAATCCCATTCCTACCTCAGGAGTATTGTACTTCACAAACCGCTCCCTCGCTAGTAATCGGTCCCTTTCCTCCCTCGGTGAACAATGTACTATTTATTTTACCCGGGAATGCTTTTCACACCATACCCTTCGTGTGGGGCGTGGGGTAAGCGAAGGGTGTGTGTGTAAGATTACGTACAGTCTTCAGCTTTTTCGTACGAACACTGCGTAGACGGCCAGATCATTTTCTGTCACAAATAGAGGACATTTCATTGTACCTATCAATCCGAACTATTATTTTTCTTATTACACAAACATTCTACAAATACCAAGCGTATGGACACTTTCAAAAATTGTAATTGGCCTCATACCTATTTTATTGTAATGCAACCACACATGGTCTGGTCAATGTATGGCTATGTAGCATAGCTTAAACGAGATCTTAGAAATAATTTAAATAATCCTTATGTAAAAATTGTAAGTTGTAAATTATAATTACATAATCGACAAAGATATATGCATATATATATATATATATCATGCGTGTGTTGTTTACATGAAATTAATCCTAAAACAATTGTAAAGTTTTCTATGTATCAACACGTTTTGATATTGAATGAATTTCTTACCTCACAGTTCTAGTTAAAAATTAAAACCATAAAACGTATTTGCATACGGAACCCTAGACCTTCTGAATAGGAAACTTACCCGGTTTGATAATTAATAATGGAATCTTAAATTTGTTACACTACTGACAAGATTTAAAATATTGGATATAGGTACAGACGAAGAAATTTTTGTAATTTAAATAATAAATAATTATTCCTCAAATTCTATTCGTCTCAGTGTAGGGAAGCCGCTTTGATATAGGTATTTCTATTTAAACTCATTGTTATAAATACCTACACAGGCGTGCAATGCCGGTGTAATGTTGAAACCTGGCCGACTGGGAAGTTGGCGCGACAAGAAACGACTCGAATCTAAAGCAACGTCTTCGAAAGTTGACCACGGAACTGAAGAAAATAACTCTTCTACGAAAGCATTGAATCGGGTATGCAATCTACACATAAGAGTTCTTATTTGAAAGCATACCCTGTCATCGCTACTGTTTTTATTTCAATGTCACTGCTTCAAATATGATTGCTTTAAATTATCTGTGATTGTAAGTTATTACACACCGTGATTTAAAACAAAACTTTTTAAATACTTCATACGAAATGTACAACATTCGAAACATTTTTTTAGTTACATTTAATACAAAGGCATGTCTTACATTAAAAATAGTAGATGTTTGTTGTTGTAAATTGGCATGATGAAATATTTTCACATTTAAATTTAATGTCATATAAAAACTTTTAACCAAACTTGTTTCATTGACAGTGTTATTGAGTTATTTTGTCCCTCTTTTTAGACTTTGACTCTTTTATAATAATCACTCTATAAAAGCTCGTACTTACTAACATTTTACTGCGGTGGTGTAGTGTTAGAGTATGCGACGGCGGTACTTGAGGTCTCGGGTTTGATTTGTATGATCTGCAAATATTTCTTTCGGTGTTTTCTATGTAAGACCTACTTTTCGATACATTGGATGTGTTGAAAAAATATGGCAAATAGTCTTTAGATTCTAAAACTATTGAATATTAACTTATCTACTACAATATTGTTTTTTTTTTTAATCAGAGGCTTATTGAACTGAGATTTTATATCCATACAAGTACAGTAGTAGTACATAAGTAAAGTCCATAATTATGTAATTGTGTATATCGGCATGTTACAATTATAAGACATGCTGCTGATTGAATTTCGACCTTAATTGATTTTAAGTGTGTTCAGTTTTGAATGTTTTATTACCATGTCCAGTATAACTAAGATTATCTATTAGTGTCTAGATCTAATGCACTATATGAGAAATGTTGCAAACTGTTTTTTTTTTAACTTTAGACATACATACATTTTAAAGTGTATACATTGCAGGGACAAATTGAATTGTTGGAATCGTAATGCCTTAAAAGAAGAACATTCTTTTTTATTTTGTTTGCATGTTTTGATGTTTTTTTAACTGTTTGATGCTTACTTTTACGCAACTTTTAATATTAAGTTTTTATTTTAACATTTTAGTGTACCATAAACATTACATTAGCTAGAATAAAATAACAATAATAAAAAGAGCTCATAGCCAAGTAGAACTCTCACCGAAGGTAAGTATCGACGGCGCGGTCAGTACCTAGATGGGTGACAATTTGTGGCATGATATGTTACGAGCGTTCCGGTGATTCCGGAGGTCACGTTAATCAGGCGGTCGCCGTTGTTCTCATAAAATAAGAGGCGTGAAGCTAAGTAGGAGGGCTTCAGGCGGCTTAAAACATTCAACGTCAAGATTTCGCAATCACAATGTCTCTTGTAAGTCCTAAAACCGCACTCAGACATTTTGGTGACGTTTGGCCTTAACCCTCTTGAGAGGAAACCCGACCCCAACATATTGTGGGTTGTTAATAGATAATACTAAATATCGATATCCTTTTTTTATTAATTATTGAAATGGGTAGAAATATAATATGCAGTGAGATAAATAAATTTACAAAATACTTTCATTCAAAATAATGTTGTATAAGTCATGTATAACAACTATATTATAAATAAATCTAAATACGTTTACATGCTTAAAATGTAGATTTTTATGGTACACATAATATTTTTGACATTTTCTAACAGCTATATTCGGGTATTCTGTTTATGCAAACACATAAAAACTAAACATACTCTTAACTGCCTTGTTGGTCTAGTGGTTAGCGTATGCGGCTGCTGATTAAGAGGTCTCGGGTTCGATTCCCGGGTCAGACCAAATATTTGTGTGATCCACAAATATTTGTTTCGGAGTCTGGGTGTTTTTCTATGTATAATATGTATGTATTTACAAAAAAAAAGTATGTTTATGTATTTATATCAGTTGTTTAGTACCCATAACACAAGCTCTGCTTACTTTGGGACTAGATGATGTTGTGTGTAAGATGTCCAAAATATTTATTATTATTTATTAACTTCAGAGTACGGAGGCGGTTCCCGAAACGCCTCGAGTCGGAAACATCGTTCAGAGCAAAACGAACAGGTTTAGTAATAGCGGGGAAACTGTCGATAGGACTGATGGTGAATCCAGCTATTCGTCTTTCTATTCTTCGTTTTTCAAAACGGAATCTGGCAGCGCTGAGGACAGTGGAGACCCTAAGAAGAATGAAGCCAAGGACGTGCGAATGCGGGTGAGAATCATATAGCGATTTTAATAGATTGATAACACATATATATTTATATATATCTTTATATATATAATTCTTCTGTGAGTGTGTATGTCACTGAACTTCTCTCAAACGACTGGACCGATTTTGATGATTTTTTTTGTGTGTGTTCAAGGGGATCTGGGAATGGTTTAGATTCGCAATTGGACCCGGTAGGTGGCGCTGCGATCAAGTTCTGGAATTTTAAAGTTGGGCGGTACGAAGTTCGCCGGGTCAACTAGTAAATATATATTATTATAACCCGGTCACATAAAAAAAAAGATATTATTATCTTGAGACCTGGCGTCGATGCAACACGTCGCTTCGCCGTTCTGATATGGTGCGCAAAACAAGTATCCTCTAGTATGATATTATTTTATACAATAAGATTTCCAACAAAACAAAGTTTAAACTTAACAAAAATGTCCAACGTTGCAACAAAAACAATATTTTAACGTAACAGCAATAACAAAATAACAATAAAAGTCCAAACGTAACAATCGACGCAAAACAAGTCGACGCGTATCGGCAACGAAAGTGCTAACCGTACTGACGCGCGGGGGCGAGTGCGGGGAGGTGAAAGGAGAACGGGGCGGGAGATTCACATTCCAGTGAGGTCTCGAGATAATGTGACCAGGTTGTATGTATAATTATATAAACTTTAACTTTTATAACTATTACTTATATAAATAAAATTTTTAGTCTAGCGGTTAGCGTATGCGACTGACAATTGAAACGTATAGATCTATTTTAATAAGTAGCGCTATGTGCTATCCTCTTTGGAAACATTGTTTACAATGCTTCTACATTTTCAAGCGAAGTGCTGCATTTAACGCTGTTTTTGATCCACTGCAGATCATTGCTAATCTGTGCTGGACAATGAGATACGTTTTTTTATGATATTGGTTCAATTAGATTAACCCATCCGATGGACATTCGCTTATTGTTTGATAAATCTGTTACAATAAATCAAATACCTACTCATTAGTTATTCGTTTATAAGTAAGGTATATGTTACATGTTATGTTAACATATTCTTATACTTTGTTTCAGAGCCCAATTCAAGGTACTCCTATTTATTACGAGCCCAAACAATTAAAGAAGGTAGCTAAGAGGAAGATGGAACCTCCATGGATGGAACAGGTAATTATGTTTTTTAAAACTAAGTTAATTCAGCCCTGGTTAAACTTTCGGCCCTGGTTACATACGAACAGCTTTGATATCTGTTACGATTTGTTAGATTGCTTAAAAGTTCGACAGTAGTCTTTCTACAGAATTTCGATATATTTCGATTTATTTAATACTTCGGTTGTGGACGTTTGTCAGCAGTTGCTCCGTGTAAAACGTCGAAGTTCAGTAGACTTAGTAGAACCCAATACAGTGTGGGAAAAAGGCTCAAAGTTAGAAAAAAAAACAAGGCCTATATCAGGCTAGGCCTACCACAGCAGTCTTCCTGGTGGTTAGGCGCATTGAGGCGCTGGGTCTACGGGTAGCCCTCAATAAGACAAAGGCTCTTTGCAGCTCTGACCGCCCAGAATAGGACGCGCCTATGACCAGTGGATATTGGTGGTCAGAGCTATACGCGGATGCCCCACGGTGTCCACAGAGGCAGCGTGGGCCTTGGTCGGAACACCCCTGTGGGATTTGGAGGCGGACGTTTATCGGCAAGTGGCTGACTTTAGGGTGGAGAGCGTATTTCGACCTCCGCCCGAAGACATACGCGAGTGGCGTGAAGCCGCTCGCCGAGCCACCATGGCTATAAGGTCGTTTCGGCTGGAGACTCCACGCGCTGGCTTCGCCGCCGTGGAAGCTCTCCAGCTGGTCATTCGTCGAGTGGGCTGGACGGCAGCACGGTACCCTTACCTTCTGACTGACGCAGGTACTTTCCGGGCACGGTTGCTTCGGAAAGTACCTGCACTCAGTCACTAAGAGGGAATTGAGTCCGGTCTGCCACCACTGCGACTGCAGTAAGAACTCGGCCCAACACACGCTGGTGGTTTTCCCCGCGTGTCGACACGAGGTGACGTGTGCGTTGGTCGGTATACCCCAGTGGGTTTTTCTAGGCAGCATTCCTCGCCGAAGTTTATTGGTGAACGTCTCATTTCCGGGCGGAAAGTGGCTTTAGGCCTCCGGAGTTTTCGCTTCTTCTTGTTTCCTGAACTATATGTGGCATAATTTGATTGTTTCTTTCTTTTTATTCTAAGGTGTGCGTGACTTCTGAGCTGATATACAAATATCAAATTCTAACAAAGAATATGGAGGAAGTTCTCACTGCTGACAAACAGAAGTTAAGATCTTTTGAACAGGTTAGTATATCTTTATGTGATTATATATAGTAGATCAGTATCCTAGTTTCCTAAATTTCAATACTTTGGAGACTGCGTCTCTTCAAATACAGTGTGGAACGCTCTGTGGCCTGGAAGATTTGCGTAAGACTGGCTTTAAAACAGCATGCATAACATGCTCTGTGACGTGCCTTGGGAGTGGCCTATGTCTGGACATAAGCCACACAGTTGACTGATGCATTTCTAAGCTCTCAAATAAAGTGTTTTGAGATAACATAGTCTGTTCGTTAGTTGTGTATTGAATATGGCAGAAGACTTCTGAAAAAATATCTTAAAAAATACGAAAATGTATATTCAATTCTTAATTTCTGTATTATTTATATTGCAGCCGTCACTTGTTAATGATCAATTGGGTCAACTATACTTGGATATGCAGTTAGAAGGCGTTGCGGCACGACTGACACTAGAAGAAGGTATCACCAGCTCCAGTAGTTCTGGAGAAGAAACATCTATTAAACCTTCAAAGGTAACTACTACAGTTTATATAGCTAATGACTGTTTTCACCGACCTTGAGGGAACACCTAACTGCTTAGGTATGTATCTCTTAAATGACACTTAGCTCGGTGAAATCGAAATTAGATATGATTTATATTTATTCACTACTTTCATAAGAAGGCTCCTAGTTGGAGATGGTTTGAATATAGTCGGTGAAAACGGACACGTGAGTATTCCTATTACTTGTTCTATAAATTAGAAGTCTAGAACACTGATGGGTTTTTCAACAAGAACTATGTTTGTTTGTTTTTTTTCAACAAAGAATTTAGATGAAGATGATTCAAATTTTTATTTTATTACGAAGAGATTCTTTTTTTCAATTATGAATGAATAATGATATCTGACTAATGTCCACCACGAGCACGCTGACAGATGTCGATTCTTTCAACAAAGTTTTTAATCACATTTTGACAAAATTTCGTTAATCACATCACGGATTTTGGGTTTAAGGCTGCAATCGATTCGATTGTCTCAGTATAGACTCTATCCTGAACATAGCCCCACCTAAATAATCAGTGGTATTAAATCACAAGATCTGGCTGGCCACTTATCCGCTGTAATTATGCGATCGGGAAATTTCGTTTGCAATAAATTGATCGTTTTATTGACTGTGTGACATGTGGCACCGTCCTGTTGAATATCACACACCGTGTTGTTGAATATAAAACTGAGGTGTTACAACTCGCGATAGTGTGAACCATTGACCGCTATCGCATGGAGATGCGATAACTGTCGGTCTCGGTTGCCATGAAAATATATAGCAATCGTTATTGCGAAGTTGAGTGTACTCAAATATGTTGACAATTAGTTCAACCTTCTTATTAAGTTTACCTTCAGCGTTGCGGGAGCTCGAATGCCAGAAGCTCCGTGTAAAAATTTATATGCAGGTAAAACTGGTTTAGTTGGTATACCGGTTGCCCGGGAGTCCCACACACGCCCTTCGCTTGACCCACGAAGGGTATAGTGCCAAAAGCATTCACCTCGTAAAAAAAAAGGTAAAACTGGTTGACCTAGTGGTAGTTTGTCAATAATCATATCAGGTAACACTAAATACCTAATCTCCTAAAAATGTAATAGAAAGTTTTGTGACACGAATAGTACCATGTAATATAAGGAAGTCAATCTAGTATTTTACACACATTTGCCGAAGTAGTAAAGTTACACAGGCTCGTTTAAATTTCAGGTGACCCGTAGGAAACGTGAATACAGCAAACTGGTGATGATATATGAAGAAGATGCCCCAATGCCACCAGGAGAAGGCGAATTCGAACCGGAACCCAGTGCTTCTACCTCGACAGCGTTTTAGTAATAACTTCTACTACCAGCACAGCAAATACGTTCAAAACCAACTGGGTTACTCAAAGAAATTACGCATGCTAGAAAATGTCAAATTAAATACGTTGTTATTCAAACACAAATGACATTTACATGAAGTTTTAGTGTTTAAGTATAAATTTTTGTAGGTTAACACTTTTATTTTCAACTTAAGTTATTTAAGACAGTCTTAAGTGCTTCCTATTAAAAATCTCGTTCTTGACCAAACTGGAATTAAAATGATGTAGTTCGAATGGTATTTACTAATGTTGTAATGTTTTCATTAGTAGTGTATTAAACACCTGATTCTCCATGTACTACTACACTCGTAATTGTTATTTCTCACTGTTCTCAGTCATCTCCATTAAAAACTAGTGTTAATTTAAATGGCTTCACTTAAAATTTAATGAAAAAAAATATACTCTACCAAGAGTACTGTATAAACTGTTTAAATGTTCTTCTAAAACTAGACATCATATAATGAAGTAAATTACCTATGTTAGGTATGAGCTACACGGGTATGTTTTGGAACATTTTTTATTTGAGAAACAACAATGACGTAGTAGTACAAGTAGATAATGAAAAATCAGTAAACTCGAATGTCAAAACTCGTAATTATTGAAGAAACTGATTAGTACGATAGTCGTATGAATTCGGAACAATGTAATACGAGATCTTTTTTATACAAGTCGAGAAATCGTAAGTCAACAAGTCCATTGTTGTGGCTTTGCCGCGAAAACAATCGTAAAAGAGGAAATGTCACTTGCGAATCTCGTAGTCTTGAATGTGTAAACATTAGGATTCGATAATCTCATGACAATTGATTCCTACGATAAAAGTTACGATTTCTCGCCTCAAAACTTGCTATAAACTCTCTCAGTTTAAATATGAGGCTCGAGAAATATATTAAGGCCAGTTTAACCATTTGCTGTTAAAGTGTCTCATGGTCTATTTATATTATAAACTAAACATGTATAGAAAACAAGATATGTCATTAATACAAGACAATTAAGTCGTTAGCGATTGTAGAAAGAGATACAACGTGAAATACTTGCAACTTGGTTATGGGAGTAATACATATACATATATTTTGACAACCTTTATCAGAAAACTTCTTATTTTTGCAATTTAAAATTTCATCCGGTACTGGTGAGACTGGCCCTAACGTTTATAGAGGAAGAATAAATAAAAGTAATGTTTATGTTGTGATATAAGATTCTATCATTAGTTATTTTGTATTTTAAACATTTAGCACTTATATAGCGTATTTACAACCTGTGATATGCAGAGTTGACAAAAAACAGCAGTCGATAAATGAATTGTTGTTAGTATATTTTTGTGCACTAAATGATTATGAAAACAATCTTCTGATTTGCGCTCTGCAAGAGCTTTATTCAACTTCAATAGATAGTATAACTTTAATTATTATTAATAATGCATCAGAATTGACAAATTTTATATAAAAATATCAATTATAATAGTTGTTAAATATTGATTAAATGTTGTTTAATACATAAATATACACACACAAACTATGCATTAATTATTATCTAAGATCGCTACATGTCCCATATCATTGTTTTTTTTTAATTCAAAATGAATGATGGGCGTATTTTTTATGTTAAGATTTTATTTCGAACTGAAGTGATTATTTTATAAAAGAAGTCAGTTTGGTGGTACAATATTCAACCTATTAATGTATTGCTTGGCATAATTTAAATAAATTTTTATATATGTATAGAGATCTATTTACATATTTGTATCAAAAGTTATTCGTTGAAATAAATTTATTTGTATTTCAAATAATGAATGACAATCTTTATAAATTTTTTCATTTGTTAAATTCACTAACGAATCTATAATGATTACTTTATTAGTACATAATGATTCATTTGTCAAATTCATGATGGTGCCTTCACAAAGGAGGCAAATGTACAACTAGTTATTTTGATAACTTTTCCATTTGACGAAATATTATTTGTGAATACGAGTGAAACAATTTATATATAATATACATGTATTTAACAATTTATTAAAGATATAGAGTCACTATATGTGTTATAATATGAGAAATAAGTTTTACGTAATTTATTAATGTCATAAAGAAATAACGTATAATGACTTGCCTAAGCCCCATATTGGTCTGTTTGAAAATAAATAGCAGTCTCTTTGGTGGCATATTGCCGAAGGAGAAGAAGTTGACTACCGATTTAATAAAAACCAAATCAAGTTTGTCCTACTTCGGCTCCATTTACAGTAACGTATGCTTAAAATGTGCAAGTATATTCAATATTTGTAGCACACATATTATTGTTACCGTACTGACAATTATAAATTAGTTAATTTAGCTTTAATTTTGTTATGTCATGTTATTAGCACAGATGAAATGTATGTAATTGGCGTTAAAATATTTAATATCTAATTTTGAATTGGTCTAAGTTAGCCCTTTAAAAATACATACGTAAGTTTTATATCATTGTGCATTTCTAACATATTTAGCTTATATATTAGTGGAATTTAAGTTAAATAAGTTGTTAATATAAATCAAAGTTACATTAATTTTGAAATTTTAAATAAAAATTTCTTTAGATTATATTCTATTAAGAAATGATACTTTTTAACAATGTTTGGTATTCTTGCTCGGCTATGTTGTTTGATTAAGAGGATTTATATATATGTCTATACATAAAATCGCTTAAAAAACTAATGCCGAGAGCATGAGGTAATAATTGGTTTCATAGTGTAATTAAATTCTTGTTAAATCTTCGTGTGCTTAATACTGTTTAGAAATTTGCGTAAATATGTAATTAAGTAGGAGAATTAAGTAGGAGTTTGTTTTGCTGATTGAAAGCAATTCATCAAATATTATACAATTTCTGTGAAATAAAAAAATTAAGTGATCCTTGTTTATTTATTCAATGCCTCAATCAGCGTCGCCCACCACCGTTTAACCCTCATAGGTTATTAAGTGTCACAAATCGAGTTTCGAGCATCGATCAATACAGTGTCGAAACAAATTAATTACAGTGTAATTGGGACATTTTACTAAATTTCGTTAAATAAGAATTTTATTTGTAAAAGATAAAACAATAAACCAAAAACTTGGTTTTTTGAATTTTTCACATAAAATTTGGGGTTATGTGAAAAAAGCGTAAATGCAAAAGTTGTAGATCTTTTGATTACCTACAACTTCGCCATTTAACTTTTTTCCATAGGACTTGTAGTTTTGCCGGAAACCAAGATAAACCGTTTTTTACCCTTAAAACCTTCTCCCCTTCCCCTTTCCGACCTCAGATCGCCCGTCAATTATTTCTCCTTTTATTTTTATAACATTCTCCTCCTTTTCCAGTTAGTTTCATCCTACTATAATTTGTTTTGTTTTCAAAAATTATCGACCCTGGTCTAATAGTAAAATGTATTGATCTGAAATTAATTCTGTATTTCATTAGAAAAATGGTTTTATAAGATCTTCCTTCAAGGATTTGAGTTAGTGTTAGATACCTAGATCAATGATCGATTTTCATCACTACAAATTAAATTAGATAAACAAATCTGTCTTTGAAAAATTACTAGCTGATGACCTCGGCTCCGCTCGCGTCCTAGGGGTTTGAAAAATAGATAGTAGCCGATTCTCAGACTTACTGAATATGCATTAAAAATTTAATAAGAATCGGTCAAGCCGTTTCGGAGGAGTATGGGAACGAACATTGTGACACGAGAATTTTAAAAGATTTTGGGAAAAAACTACATTAGCGCCATCTTGCGCCACCATGATCGTTATTAGATACCAGCTCCATCTTGTAGACGGAGGGGAAACTCCGTAACGAATTAGTTAACGAGCGGGCTTTCACACACTGGCCACGCGCTCACGCGCGTGGACGCGTGGCAGCAGATCACGCGCGCGGCGACGGTGGAGCAGATCTGCCCGTTCGAGCAGATTTTACCGCGCCTACGCGCCTGTCGGCTTTGTCGCCAAATTGCTGGGCGTTGTTCAATTTCGAATATAAATGTATCCGTGTCCAGATTCATCGTGAACAAGTCCTTATAGCACGAAAACAGGCGCGATACTTCGTTCAATTTCGTATCTAAATGTTTTTACTGCTGCGGCCCGCCCCGACCAAGCGCGCGGTGGCAGAATCTGCTAGCGGCACGAGGCGGGACGCGCTCACGCGCCTATGGGAATTCACACACTGGCCACGCGCCCAGGCGCGTGAGCGCGTGCCGCGGGCAGATTCTGCCACCGCGCGCTTAGGCGTGGCGGGCCGCAGCAGTAAACACATTTATATACGAAATTGAACGAAGTATCGCGCCTGTTTTCGTGCTATAAGGACTTGTTCACGATGGATCTGGACACGGATACATTTATATTCGAAATTGAACAACGCCCAGCAATTTGGCGACAAAGCCGGCAGGCGCGTAGGCGCGGTAGAATCTGCTCGAACGGGCAGATCTGCTCCACCGTCGCCGCGCGCGTGATCTGCTGCCACGCGCCCACGCGCGTGAGCGCGTGGCCAGTGGGTGAAAGCCCTTAACTGGCTGCCGACGCAACCTAGAAAACATCCACCAAATCACGAGACTACTTGGTTTGTATTCGTTTTACTAGATGGCGTTTAGATGGATAAAGCATGCATTTTGTAATGTACATTATTTTTATATATATCTACTAGCTGATGACCGCGGTTCCACTCGCGCCCTATTAGTATGAAAAATAGATGTTTGATGATTCTCAGACCTATAAAACTTCATACAGATCGGTCAAGCCGTTTCGGAGGAGTATGGCAACTGACACGAGAATTTTATATATATGATCATATAATCTGATAAATGGAATGAAGATACAAATTAAGTAAGGCATTACTACAGACATAAAAATTGAAGATGCGCTTGGCATCTACATGCTATTTGGTTTAAATATTTTAAACAGATGATGGTAGGATATACGTTTCTGTTCAAGGTAAGAAATTGATATAAATTAAAAAAATCTTCATGAGCTGTCCACTGCTGAACTAAGCCCTCAAAACATTTACATTTTAAGATGCAACTAGCTGTAAGTTTTATAAACCGTGAAAAAATAAAAATAAAATATTTATGGTGGAAATATACAAAGATGTTCTAAAATAATCGAATCAGATTAGTACTAGCTCGGTTTGATATGATAGGAGGATTGATTTTGTGGTTGCTAACTCTGACCGATGGGTTGAAAGTAGCGGGTTCGATTCCTCCGTGGAGCAAATGATTGTGTGATGAGTAAGATTCTCTCTGCTGTGTCGATGTGTGAACTGCCTGTGGTACACGTGTACTTGGAAATGAGTACGAATATTACGGAATTAATCGGCCGATTACGAAATGTTGGCTATTCATATGTAGCTTTTATATTATCTTATCACAATGATCGATAAATCTCGTCGATCATTGGGATGATTTTTTATATTGCATGCCAGAGTGAAGCTGCTCTGCCTGATGGAAAGCACGAGTAGAATCCATGAGTGTATAATATTAATGTAATTAATAGTTTCGGGAAATAAAGAAAAGTCAAAAATAAACTATCAGTTTATGTGAGAAATCTTTGTAAGCAATGAGAAAGTACTTAAGTTATTAGTACCTTTAAGTACATAAAAATAAGAATAAAACAAATGTAAATCAATATGATAACTTTCTTACCTACAAAAACACTTCATTGCTAAAAGTAGCTAGTGTGCTGTGGCCCTTAGTCGCCTCTTACTTACGATGCTCATAGAACGAATGGGAATTGTTTCACTTATTAACACAGATATATTACATGGTGTATTTGTGTATTAAATAGTCTTACTATTTAATACACAAATACACCATTTTAAAATTATACTCTAACGTGTCACAATAAAAGTTCACCCTAATTTTAGTTTTAAATAAGAAATAATCTAAATTGGCAAAACGATTTTTGATGACGTAAATAATTTAAAGAGGTTAAATCATATGTCCATATGAACAAAAAAATATAAGTTGGACTTAAATGTTTTTATTCGTTGAGACAGATGTGAGTGCATGTTGCAAATTAATACCGCTCTTTAACTTACACTATGTCTATGTAGTCCTCTATGAGGACTAAAGAACATGAAAAGTAACAATCGTTAAACATCTAACATCCAAAAGATTCTTTAACGATTAGAAATTAGCATAGCCGAAACATTTTTTATCCCTTTGCTACCGAAAAAATTAACATTTACATTCATTTGATTTAGTAATATAGGAGTATATATTTTATTATTCACACAGCATTCTTTCTGAGGAGTAGCCTATGCGGCTGTTACGGATACAAACCGACATATTATTGCTGCACATTACAAATATATGTATTATCGGCATTTTCTCGTGACTTTGTTGTTGTTCTGTCTATTATATTTTATTACCTTACTTGTAAGCACACTTGGACCTATATGTAAATACATACTTGAGTTATGTATGCCCGCATGAGCAGTTCAATTGAAATCGTTAAAAACGTTATGAACAATTTCAATTTTGACATCATTTTGTTTAACAAAATAAATCAATACTTTCCCATAACCTGAAAGATTATTTCAAATACATTTGTGTTTTTTGTACCTCAAAATCACGAAAGAGAATTGTTGATTTTCAACAAGTCTCTTTTGCATAAAAAGTTAAAAGTAATCCTAAAAATCGGCCAAGTGCATGTCAGGCCACGCACACGAAAAGTCACCCATAATAGAGCGTGGATTTAAAATCGTGTCCAATAGATAATTGTTATGTTTACTTATTAATGCGTTAATTTTGTATGACGTTTTCCAAGTGAGCGCATTTTACCGGTTAAGCCTCTATAACTCCTGAACCAACAAAGTTATCTAATCCGTTATAGTTTTCCTTCAAAGTTCATTGTATGGACCACCATCACGAATTTTGTCAGATTTTTGAGCCAGCCGTTTAGCTTTTAGAGGGGGGGACGCCCTGTGTACGTGTAGGGGAGGTACCCCAAATAAAAATATTTTTCATAATTTCATTGTAGCACTTTGTCGACGTAATAACAACACACATTCATGCAAAGTTTCATCTTTCTAGCACTTACCGTTTGGACGGTAAGTCGAGGACGGACGGTCGGACGGACAGAAAGACATGACGAATCTATAAGGTTCCGAGTCATATACTTCGGAACCCTATAAAAGCGTCCAAGTGCGAGTCGAACTCGCCTATAAAGAGTTCCGTAGCTGCAAGTAACATCATATAAATGTTCTTGAGTTACACACATTTTACCACATTGGAAGTGTCTCTCGCGCAAACTATTCAGTATTGAGTTTCAGATCTAAGTATGGGGAACCCCCAAAATGTACAGTGTTTTTTCTATTTTTGCCTGAAAATCTTAATGCGCTTCACAGAATACATCTACTTACCAAGTTTCAACAGTATAGTTCTTATAGTTTCAGAAAAAAGTGAAAAAAGTGTTTGGAAAACTGGGACATACGGACGGACAGACAGATATGATGAATCCATAAAGGTTCCGTTTTTTGCCATTTGGCTACGGAACCCTAAAAAGTAGACTCGCCTTATAAATTAATTATAATATGTATATGCTCATTGCTCATTGCTGATTGCTCACACAACGTTAGAAGAGGATACGTACAAACATATACCTACTTTAACATATATGAACAAAGTGAGCTAATAGACGTGTTTGCTTATACATAGGCACTTGTATGTACATGTAGTACTTAAGTCAGTAAGATGTTTATTACAAAGGAAATGGAAAATTCATTTGAACGACTTTTATACGGTACTATTTCTTCTTGTAAAATGAAGTATCTATTAATCATCAAGAAACGGAAACAATGAAGTTGATTACATACTAATAACGAATAACAATCAAGTTCGAATTAGGTATCTACATCAGCTATATTAACAATCTAATATAAATTGTAATAAAGACAACAGGTGCTGCAGCTACCAGTCGGAACATGCATTAATAAAAACAATGATAATTTCAGCTTCACAGTTCGATGGATACGCTTTATCGGGAGTCGGTGTGCTATAGAATAGAATGTCCGAGTTTACGCGATGCACACAAACACAATAGCAACACCATATCGCTACAGTATAATTACATTTCACTCACACACGCACAGCTCACGAACACGGGCGCTACCTGCGCAAGAGTCACATTCCGTCATCCACCTCCGCGAACCGAGCCTGCGAAGGCTTCGACGATAGAATTTTAAATTTAGAAAGTTAAAGTGTTTGTGATACACCGTTTCGAGCAAAATGTCTGCAGGATTTTAAGGTGAGAACTATTTTTTAAAATTATATATCTATAAAGCGCTTTAAATATAGAGTGAAGAAGAAAACTGTTATGTATTTTTCACGTTTGAAGTGGATAATGGTCGCACGAATGGCAACGAAACAGGTTCTACCACCAATGTACTGTGATAGCTACATTTATGTACAATAATAATATGAGCTTAATAGTATTTACTGCGTTGTTGAGGATTATTGCAGTTAAGTTTAAAAGATAATAACTGTAACTTTGAGAAGTTGAATAATCACGTGATTTTCAAACACGGTCACAATCCATCATTTTGTCATTCTTAGCCGATGAGTGAGTAATACGGCTGGAAAAAACCGTATTAACGTCTACTTTTGATCAGTTGAAAATAGTCTACTTTTACGTGTTCTATCTTGATAGACTTATGAACCTATACGTAATCGATATTATTACATCCGATAGTTCGGAGATAGATCCGAGTATATACGTTGATCTCTCTACAAAATTTAAAATCGTACTAGCTTAGAACATTAAAATTAAACCAATAGGGTTCCTCATTCACCCATAATGGTATTGGTGGATTAAAAATACTAAGCAATAGATAATTGTTATGTTTACTTATTAATGCGTAAATGTTGTATGAAGTTCTCCAATTAAGCGCATTTAACAAGTTAGGCCTCTATAACTTCTGAATTATCACAGTCACCTAAGCCGCTATAGTTTTCCTTTAAAGTTCATGTATTTTTTCAGATATTTTTACAAAAAAGTGTCATTTAAATGGGAATAACCCGCAAACGGATACCTAAATCAAAAACTCTTTTTATCGTTAAAACGAGTTTTTTATTTAGGTATCAAACATTAAGAGGTTGTCCTCTTAATGTTTTCAAAAGATCTATCTAATGATACTCCACATGGTGGGGTGGCTGCGAGAAAAAAACATCCCCAGTTTACGTGTAGGGGAGGTTCAGATGTTTTTCGTGATTTTATTCTAGCACTCTGTCGAAGTGATAAAAACACATTTGGTGCAAAGTTTCATCTTTCTAGCACTAACCTTTCCGACGGTAGGTCGAGGACGGTAGGTAGGATAAACGAGTCATGAACTTCGGAACCCTAAAATGGGACAGTTTTTGTATGTTTGAAGCTCATAATATGTATAGAACCGTTGATAAAATTTCATGTCAAGATGCTCTCACATTTCGTACCAGAAAAGATAATGATGTCGCTGGAAAAATATAGCCCAAATAAAGACAACGTTTATTCTCTAAGAACCTTCTAAGCATTTATAGAAATAGTTCCAACTTCCAATACCTACTCCTATATAATCTTCTGTCAGATAATTTTCAATTACAATCTGAGTTGCACATCTTATTTAAAATTATGTGCCAGTAGATATGTTGCAAATATACATATATTATAACCCATTGGCGCATTAAAAAAGTAGATACTAAAAAGTAAAGCCAGAAGCGAATAGAAATGAATAAAGAATTCGGAAAAAAATTCAAGTGAATAGATGGAAAATACCTGTGGTAGAAAGGCAATGAGTCCCAGTTGAAGTCACTGAACAACATTAATATAAAAAGTTGTCATCGGCCCAAGTACCTAACTAGTTTCTACATGACTAGGAAATTATCATTCGTTAAAATAAATAATCTGATTTTAGACTCACTGAAAACCGTTCAAAGTTATTCAGTGCTGAAATACCGACATTACATGTTTGCTAAACAATAGTGTTTTGATAAATGGAATTTTGTGAATTCACAACTACAAACTACACTCAAAACTGTCGTTCTTATTGAAGATACTTCCAAGCAATCCAAGCATTACGAATTATACGTACGTACAAATATCCAAAGTAAGTAGGAAAACGATTTTTTACGTCTTTTCAATGCGAAAAATATCAGTAATCATTTGAACATAAATTTAATTTCATAATATTTCAGAATATTATTGTGTTGTGAACATTACAACATCTTCTCCGAAGCAAAAGAAAGCTCTGATATCTCATTTCTGTCTGTTTCCAAGGTAATAAATACCCCACCCCAGAAAAGTATATTTTTGTTTTAATAGCCAATTAATTTTACTAATGTTCGTTCATAATCTTATTGAAGATGTTTGGAGAAAAAATGTGTATTCGTACATTTCTAAAAAACTCCACTCTTATAAAATAATGTTTTCTGCTATGTGTATTTTGATTTAATGATGTACCTACTCGTAAGCAAATAATTACGGGGTATTCGTGGGCAGAGAAGATAATGATTTTCTGTATTTAGACACTTATGTATCTGTTGATACTTAATAGGGAGTATTATTATCTACGTAGTAATAGTATCTGTAAAACTTGGGAGAAAGGTCATGGAATATCAATAGTAATTGGACATAATGAGAATTATCTGGAAAGGTTTTATTTCCCCAAATATATATTTTATTGATACCACTTCCTTATAAATATTTCTTCCTAAAAAATGGTAAACCATTAGCGTTAACAAGTTATATACTGATGAAGGATTCTTTTTATCAATTTATCGTGAAACAGAAATAAAGTAAGTCAGAAGGAGAGCACATAAAGCCGTCGGTACCGGATATCATGAAAATCTATTTCAATCGTTATTGCTGTGTTAAGTTAATTCATAACTTTCCTATTTTTTACTTGTGGAAACCACCACGGGCCGTCACCCAAGCACTTCTGCCTCAAAATCCCATGGATAAGTTCTGACCAAGTGCATAAGACTCCGTGCACACCATGCGATAACCACCTGCCGTCACTGATAACTAGTTCAACTGTTGAATTCAGTCTGCCTTCAGTTTTGTGATGCTAGTCGCACCGTGTAGAAAAGCTAATATTCTGGTAACACCGGTTGAACCAGTAGCGGACCCCAAATAGTCTTGGGAATAATAAAGGAATAAGAGACAAAGTGTAAATAAAATAATGATTCATTACATATTATTGACAGACTAAATTTGGATACTGCTGTGAATATGTTCCTCTTTTTTTTTAATTTTCGCTTACTATTTTCATGATTACTTCTTGCTAAAGGTTTCTACAGTTGAGTTGCATTTTGTGTAGATGAATTACATTTTTAGCTATATAAGATTTTAAACAGTGCTATCTACGAACGGATGTTGCAAAAGAGAGCAGGAAACATTTAGACATGACGTATGTTTTTAGGTAAGAAACTGAACGGAAATAAAACGTAATGAATTAAAAACGTCATGCGCAGCTAGTATTAGGTCACTTCTCATTAGTTATGAATCGTACCTTAATTCACTTCTCATAAGTTATGAATTGTACCTGAAGTCACTTCTCATAAGTTATGAATCGTACCTTCTCGGTCCAGCCGTTCCAGAGAAATAAATAAAATTTGAGTGTCTGTATGTAATGTTAAATGAACATTTTAACTTGATGCATTTCAAAGTATATACGGCACTAACATCAAAAAGGCGATTATTTACATTTTTGTCTGGCTGTCTGTCTTTCTGTGTATCTGTCTTTTTGTCCCAGTAAATTTCTGAAACGGTTAGAATTTAGTAAAAAGCCGTTAACTTGCAATTTCAAAGAAACACTTTAATTTTATTTACGTGTATGGTTGTTCTGAATTTGTTCTTATTGTCAAAATAAATAACAATAACATATTCACTTAATAATGGAAAAAAGACAAGTTAAGTTAATGTCCTAATTAAGTAATTTAAGTTTATATTATTGAATCACATTAATGCTAACTGCAGTCACACCACACTCACAATCTAAGGATTTTTTGTAAACTTATCACCTTACATCTTTATATATATACATTAATAACCGTTATTTAATGTTGCTTTCGCAAAGTGTAATGAATAATTAATTAACGATTGCATTGACAACTGATGCCATTACTGTCTCGTCACCTGTCTTAAGCGTCTAGCTAGCGGCAGTCGCTTGTATTAGATAACTATTAATAGAAACAATAAACCCGACTGCCTAAAAGAATATTTTTCAGTAACGGGAGCCATTTTGAAAATTTATATAACCTATGTCACTAAATCATATGTTAAAATCCTTTCAGCCGCTTGTAGTGAGTATCACAAAATGGAAATACATACATAAAAACATACATACCCTCGAAAAACATTACCCTCTTTATGACTCAGTCGAGTGAAAAAAAGATTGCAGTTTTAAGAAACTTCTACTAGACTTTTTTAGGGTTCCGTAGTTCATGACTCGGAACTCTATAGATTCATGTCCGTCCGTCCTCGACCTACCGCCCAAACGGGTGGTGCTAGATAGATAAAAATTTGCATGAAAGTGTTTGGTGAATACGTGCTACAGTAAAATTATAAAAATATCTTTATTTTGGGTACCTCCTCTAAACGAAAAGTGGGGATCATTTTTTTTAGGGTTCCGTAGCCAAATGGCAAAAAACGGAACCCTTATAGATTCGTCATGTCTGTCTGTCTGTCTGTCCGTCCGTATGTCACAGCCACTTTTTTCCGAAACCATAAGAGCTATACTGTTGAAACTTGGTAAGTAGATGTAATCTGTTAACCGCATTAAGATTTTCACATAAAAATAGAAAAAAAACAATACATTTTAGGGGTCCCCATACTTGGAACTGAAACTCAAAAAAACTTTTTTCATCAAACCCATACGTGTGGGATATCTATGGATAGGTGTTAAAAAATGATGTTGAGGTTTGTAATATTATTATTTTCTAAACTGAATAGTTTGCGCGAGAGACACTTCCAAAGTATAAAAATGTGTGTCCCCCCCCCTGTAACTTCTAAAATAAGAGAGTGATAAAAAAAAAAAAAAAAATTGTTGTACATTACCATGCAAACTACCAACGAAAATTGGTTTGAACGAGATCTAATTAGTAGTTTTTTTTAATACGTCATAAATGGTAAACCGCAATTTACCTTTCATTCAATTAATAGACTATTATAAAAACATCGATCAAAGTTACAACGAACTACAAGAACTTTTATATGATGTTAGTTGCTGATACGGAACCCTTCATGGGCGAGTCCGACTCGCACTTGGCCGCTTTTTTTTTCTAGCCTCAACCCCATCGTGTGGGGTATTATTTAAAAGGTCTTTTAAAAACATTGTGTGGTTTCTAAAACCATTTTTCGATTTAGGTATACGTTTGCAATTTCTTCAACTTTCAATCGCATTTTTTTGTAAAAATAATGTATTGAGAATCGTTCGTATTAAAAAATTCTAAATAAAAGTCCACGACAGCTTATTTATGTTTATCTTTTAAGCTTTGTTCACCATAACCCGTTTTACGCTACGAGCAAAGAAGACGCAGACGGAGCTGCGAGAGTAAGCTAGTATTTTATGAAATGTTTTTGAGGGTCTTGTAAGCATACATTGGCCTCTTTAGCCCAGGTGAATCATAAACTTGTTTGACACTCATTAGTGTTAGATGTCGGTATGTATATTAATAATCAATTTAGTAACTAAAGATCCTAATACAATTACCATATGTTTTAAACTTAGCA
Organism: Phragmatobia fuliginosa; assembly: GCA_932526445.1. Classification (NCBI taxonomy): domain Eukaryota; kingdom Metazoa; phylum Arthropoda; class Insecta; order Lepidoptera; family Erebidae; genus Phragmatobia; species Phragmatobia fuliginosa. The sequence goes on from OW052057.1 coordinate 26,907,407, forward strand.
ATATGGCATTTAAATGTAACGTAGATAGGTTATCATCAAGTATTTGCTATTAAGTAATTGAAATAATAAGAAAAGAAATTGAGAATCGTAATTTTTGATGAATTACTTTAACGTCATAAAAAGGCGTAGGCCACGATTGTTCTTCAATATGCATATATTTATGTATTTCATAATCATTAACTAAATTATTAAACTGATATAAAAAGGCTGATATGAAAAAAGTTTTAATGGTATACCAATACAATATAGCATTGCTACTGCTTACGATATGGCCTACGGACTAATAAGTAATTTTACTCTGACCTACACAAGTAAAGTAGAGCTATATTAATATAATATTGTGTTATAATAACACTTTTCTGTCTCTAGTTACATAATTAAAGACACTCTTTCGTCCGTGTGTCATTTTATTACACTGCTTTAAAATAATGGTATTTCTCCTATAAAAGGTTTTACTGTAAGGAGCAGTATAGCCTCAAAATTCACGTGTATACATAATAAATGTAAAATTATATTAAAGTCTGAGTTAATACGTTATCCTTCCAGTCTGGTGCAGTTAAATGATAGATACACATTAACAATTGATTCTACAAAGCTACTTCTCTGAATTTTAGATTGGATTTTAATTGGAATGTCTATCTCTGTCAATTGTGCATCTCAAAGCGAGTGCAATGTTGAAAACATAAATTCAATACTACCGCACTGAATGCTTGAGGCTTCATCGATGTTATTAGTTCTGCCAAAATGTCAGTTTTACAGGACGTCAGCACAATACAGTATACATTTCACTAACAGTGCGGTTGAAATCTGAAATCATAAATTCTCGTCTTTCTGAGATTAGCGCGTTCATCCAAATGAACCTGCAGCTTTATAACACTGGTATTGTATTATCTATATAAATGTTTTTTTTAAAATCACTTCTTTTTGGTATTTATGGTTCATCATCATTATGATTTTTTTTGAATAGAACATGCTTGTTGAATATCAGTATCGTTGTCCTAAATAGGATATATAGGAAAATATATAGAAGCCTTGAAATGCATTGATGGAAACATTGTCAATTTTTTTGAATTTGTCAATTTAAACAAACGCGAGAGTTAAGTTAGTCGATATTTTTCGAACTAAGATTATTAACTTCATTGTAATAAATAAAGAGGTTTATCAACTCTGTATAAAATATCTATTCAATAGAAACAGAAGCCAGAGGCGTAGAGGTGATGACAGATCTGTAGTTCGCTTAGTACATGCCTGCTTTAATTCAATCTAAAGGTAATCTATGAATTGGTATCTATTAATTGTTGTATTATTACTTGTATGTTAAAATTTCGAGACTACGTACAACGTAGAAATGCAACTTTTAATTCAACTGCGAACCTTGCAGAAAAGCAAACAGCCAATAATATTTCTCACAGCGCGGCGTAATATCCGGAACAAAACAGTGTGTCACAATCATATCCGGACTACTCTCATTAAAGCAGCGGCATTTGCGACATCCCAATTTGTTTAGAGGGTCTTTCACTACATTCAAGCGGTTAGTTCGGACAATATGATACAATAACATCATTCTTGAGAGGAAAACTATTGAAATAATAGAATTATACTTCTAGTGTGACCGTTTTTGGCATGCTATTTTGTTAGCGATTACGTGATTCGGAGGTCACGTTAATCAGTCGATCTCGGCTGATATTATAAGATTATTAAGATATTTAAGATAACAGTCGGGAAGTTTAGCAGGAGGCCTTCGGGCGGCTTAAAATATCCGTGTCTTGCCAGTCCCCCCCTGCACTCGGCCGGCCTGGGGACGTTTGGCCATAACGCTCTCCTCTTTGACTATGTGTGGGTGTGTGTGTGTGTGTATCACTTCTTGTTATATTTTCATATAAGGTTCGTCAAGTTTAAATTAAATACCTATGGTCTAGTAGTCTCAAGTAGTCTTTCTAAATGACCCATCAGAGCACTTTTTGTTCTAGTTGCATAACAAACATGATATTAACATCGTTTGTCAGCCTGTGGGCGAACATAGGAGAGTGACAAGTGTTTGCGCATGACAATTTAGAGTATAAAAAGCTGCCTAATGGTTAGTAATTCGAAATCTTTATATAATTTTGTGTGTGGGATGACGAACTTTTGTTTAGCATTGGTCTTTACTCGAAAGGGCGCAACGTGTTAACAGCACGTTGCGCCCTTTCAAGTCGAGTCATTGAAGTTTTATAAGTTCCTCCTCAAACTATAGCCGGTTCCAAAAATAACGGGTCAGTCACATAAACCAATAACGGGTCAGTCACATAAACCCGAATATCTCCCGAACTACGTATGCCATCCTAATGAAACGAAGACTGTTCAATTGAGAATTTAATTATACAGATAAAAAATAAAATAAAACTTAGTTACACCCACAATATTAATCTTAAATTAAAAAAAAACTAAAGTAGTCATATTTTTCTTAAGATTACATTTTTTTTATGATTGTTTTTTTGCTGTTTTTCATCACTTTCTTCATTTAATACTTTGTATTGCCTCCACGTGATGAAGCCTCCAGTGATGAAAAACAGCAAAAAAACAATCATAAAAAAAATGTAATCTTAAGAAAAATATGACTACTTTAGTTTTTTTTTAATTTAAGATTAATATTGTGGGTGTAACTAAGTTTTATTTTATTTTTTATCTGTATAATTAAATTCTCAATTGAACAGTCTTCGTTTCATTAGGATGGCATACGTAGTTCGGGAGATATTCGGGTTTATGTGACTGACCCGTTACTTTTGGAACCGAGTGTACTATGCAATATAAAGTGAGAGCGCACGAGTGCGAGGTATACATTTTTTGATAACATTGAGACAACAACATTTCTAAGTTTTTAGTAAGTTTTATGTGTTTATTTCTACTTAGTATAGAGTCTATTTGTACACCTAAAAAACGTGACATCTCATGCTCTCTGTAGTAAAGGACTTTTACTCTAGCGCTACGAAAATTTTGCACTCGTTACAACATACGGCTTAAAAATGAAGCTTCATTTATTCAATTGATTAGGAAATGGGTACAGAAGTTGGAGTAGACAGGTTGAACATTGAATCAACCACAATTCGGCCAATCTAGACCTAGAACATCAAAGAGATCCCGAAAACGTCGAGCGTGTAAGAGCGTCTATTTGTGAAAATCCTGGACTCTTAACTTGGAAGCGGTAACGCCTTAGGCGTGCCTAGGAAATCTTCGATTCGTATTCTTCACAAGGATTTATATTTACATCCGTACAATATTCAAAATGTCATCAAGATCGAGCTCACATTTCATAGTATATTTGCCTTTAAAATAATTGAATTTATCATTGTACAAGGTTTTAGTATGTAAAGTGTTAATTTGTTCTTTTGACACCAATTAAATTTTATACAATACAATATATATATATATATGTATATGTATGAGTCTATGACTTGAGAAATAAATCCTCAGATCATAGACAAATATAAACCATGTATTTTTATGATATATAGACAATGTATTTTTATGATTGTAACACACACATATACATAGACGACAGTCTGCTGCAAGTTCTCGAAGTGTTGTTTATTGCATACCAATGAGCCTCAAACAATGATGCAGCTTAGCATCGAGTACCTTGCGATACGTCGATTTCTTTATGTTTGAAGTCATGGTCACACAGAAGTATGGACAAGACTCGGCCTTGTTTATAAAGAAACTTCGGAATTATCCCCATCCGAAATACTGACTTTGAAACTGTTGTCAAAGACAGTTTTAGAATATAAGTATCTCTTTTAAGTGTGACTACTTATACAAGACTATTTCAAAGTGAACTTAATTGGTAGGTAGTAGTTTACTTATTGCTTATTAGGGCCGTATGTTTCTTCTTAGTACTTCAAATAAGGAAATTTACTTAGTCATACATACGGCTGCGTGCACGGCATAAGATAATTAACTTTACAATTATTTCTATTTTTTCTTGATTACCTTATGAAGTAGGATATAAACACATATTTATTCTGTCTTGTTGGATCTTTCCAAAACGGTATTCTGATAACTTTAAATTATGAACCACAGCATTTTTTCAATTACTCTACATTAGATAAAACGTTGTTTACTACTTTTTCTTATTCATTGCCTTTATTATTCACAATATAATTTGGGGTCAGCTACTAGTTCAACCGCAACCCTGAAAACGTTTGATCATTTTATACATCACTATCATAAACCCAGTTTCTTTTTCACTGAACGGGCTGTAACCTGAAACTGATTCTCATTTAAACAATGATAGGTATACTTTTAATACGATATCCCATATCTTCAAGCTAGTAATAGCTTTATCGTGGTCTTCAGAAAGCCGAGATCATGAACATAAGAGTACTTCTAGAATATTGGGTTTTATTATATATACTACGTAATTATTAACTTAATACATACAAAGAAAATGGATACCGACACATTTTAACGCATTTCTTTGTAAATTTAAATTTTATTTTATGAATTCCTCACGTACATTACTAATGTGAAGATTGCTGCAATGTACGTGTTTGTTAAAGTATTTTATTATTAATTCCAACTACGCGAGGTTGTAGAGAACGTGCGGGTGTGGCGAGCCCATCTCAAGGTGATCGCTTAGATCACTTCGCACTACTAACTCCTCACGTCAAGCCGAAAATTCTCTACCAACTAACTAAGCAATATAATCATTAATTTACTATGCAGATACTATTATAACTGTTCCCGAAGTGACATATACATATACACATATTAAGTACATTTATATTTTTATAAGATTATGTACTCAATCTTAATTGTCGAGTAGAGTTTGCTCCCCCAGCTGGATCCTACGACGCCCATAGGCTAAATAGGGAGTGACAACAAATATTCTAAATCATGTGAACTCAAAAATAGATAAAGGTAGAATATAGATAGCTCAGCGTTCTGTGAAACCAATGTGGTATTATACATTTTACTGTTAGAGAATGTTGTCTCAAAGCCGCTTTGTAAATGTGTTCATAAAAACAATCTTACAATATCTATGACAGCAACTATGTCTGTCGATGGTCATCAATAATTGTTCGTTGTTTTGGTGGTTTGAATAGTTTTACAAAGTTATCTTAGCGTCCTGGTTATCCACAAACATCAGATAGCTATAGCAAAAGTCGTATGAATTTATGGTTTGGGTTGGGTTATTTACTTCAAGTAACAGTGAATTTTTATATTCTTTATATATATAATTCTTCTGTGAGTGTGTATGTCACTGAACTTCTCTCAAACGACTGGACCGATTTTGATGAAATTTTTTGTGTGTGTTCAAGGGGATCTGGGAATGGTTTAGATTTGCAATTGGACCCGGTAGGTGGCACTGCGATCAAGTTCTGGAATTTTAAAGTTGGGCGGTACGAAGTTCGCTGGGTCAACTAGTAGGAATATATAATTGTAGAAGTATGCGAATTGAATTATATAACAATCGATAACTTTCCACTGTTGGGTTCGGGATATTTTTAAGCCACCCGAAGGTCTCATACTAAACTTCATAAATGTTATCTCAAGATTACCAAGAGGCAACATATCTTGCTTCAACAACAGTCTCCAACCCGCACTCGGCCAGTGTGGTGACGTATGGCCTTAACCCGAGTTCAGCAATGGGACCTTATGGGTTGTTGATGATAAGTACTAACTGTGCTCTGTCGATTTTGTCTGAGTCATATTGTTTTTAGCTTAGCCTTACTAAGGTAAGGCGAGGAACAAAACCGATAGGAAATATATTTAATACAATATCTGAAACTTGTTGTAAATCTTTTTAAAATTTGAGTTCAATCGGTGCAATTTATGACATTTTGAACACAAACCAATTTATTATTTCTATAAACATAGATTAGATTTTATGGTTCAGACGAATATTCTTTCTTAAATACTTATGTAGATATCGTCTGTTCTATGTGAAACAGTTACCAAAAGATAGAATCTGTTTGTGTACTAAATTCAACCCAAGTCAATGTAACAGTTGAAACGTGATTGAATAACAAATGTACTTAGTCACAAACTTGCCCTTTATGTTATTATTTTGGGTACAATTGTAATTAAAAGATTACCCTGTTATATAAATCACTTGTAACCCTACCAGCAAATCATAATATCCACAGCTGGATTTTGTTATGTACCTTAGAAGAAATTTTAGTTAAAAGTTGTATAACATTGAAAATTTCAAAAATGCGTAGGTTAGCCTATTGTTTTTAGTAAATTAAATTAAAATGATTGAAAGTGAACTAATTTGAATGAACATCTTAACCGATTGCGACTAGTCTTTCACCGACAAAAAGCCCAAGACATAAAGGACTTCATTTTTTTAGATTTGCTTCTAAATTTATATACATTTAGCCTAGATTTAGCGTGGGTTATACCGCGGGACTACTAACTACGCATGTACTTATATGTACTAATTGTATTACATTATATGCGACTACACATAAGTATATTCTTCAATAGCTTTTAATAATTCACTGCTGTAGATCATTGCTTAGAATATAGGTTAAGTTCTAATCCTATAACATACTGACCAGACATATACCAGACTTCTTTTTGCAGTGCTCTAGTCCTGAGTAATTAGTTTTCTTGGTTTGATTTTACGACACCGGGATGAATAGAGGTAATGATACTCCACATTCTTAATCTACCACATCCATTTATTATGTATATAGTACGTATATATAATAATATTGAAAGTGCCGTGTTCACGCCGCTTTCCAATACGATTCGAGAGTGTGTATTTACTGGTTGCCTAGCGACTATATTAAAAACTTACTCAGTTGTGATTCAGAACAAATGTGGTTGCTTTTAATGATGAGTGAGTTGTGTGAAATATTTAAACCTCTGTTTCCACCTTGAAAGTTTGTTTAGAAGACATTGTTTTGTATGTGGTTATTTTATATTGGTTTACATGTGTATCACTTCGTTACTTTGGGCCAGGTAATATATTTCATCTAAGCACAATAGTATTCACTACTTAAGTAATTATGTTATCGACCTAATTTTTAACTGTACTTAAGTTCACAATATTTATTTATTTTTAAACTTTAATAAGATAGCCACTGCTGTAAAAATGATTCCAAAAAACATACAGTGCACAACTCTATAGTCAATGTATTTCAATTATAGTCAAGTCAATGTATTTAATATTTACATTGAAGTAATTTCCTAATTTACTTAGGTATATGTTTATACATTAAATCGAGAGAGGGAAAGACAGAAAAATGATTGAATAGGTCAATTTAAGCTGCTGTCATCACCTAGTTATTGTTATTAGAGTAGTATGTTATAGGGCTAAGAAACATCTTGAATATGGAATTGTGAGTTCTTTTAAAGCTTTAAATGCATAGTCTTTGTATTGTTAATATTGTAAACTATTAGCATGGACGGTACAGGTGGACAAGGTGGACAAGGAGCACCTCTCTGTGTATAAAATGAATAAGGGTCGTTGACCAACCTTAAAAGATAGACATAGTACTTTTAAGAGGAACAATTCTTTCATACATTATTTTCAGGAATCCATAACCAACTACGCAGCGCATGCAGTCAAGCTTTGTATATAAATATTTTTCCTCTTTTTAAACCATTTTTCATTGACTGTCCGCTCGTACTGGCCGTAGCGTGATGATAGACGTAGCGCTTTCATCTTCAATTAAACATACTCCTCAGCTTTATAGTATCGGTATAGAGTTTCAATTGTCTTCCTCTGAAAAGTAAGGTTACAGATCAGCAACAGAACATGAAGTAGCCAATTCCCCCCTTTGAAAATTAACAGTCCAGAAATGTAAAAGTAAATAAAAAACTAAGTTAAGTATTTGAATGACGTCATCTCAACGGTAAGTCACGTGGTCCACAATGTTAACCCAGACAATAGAGCCGTTAGCAATTCCGAAAGAGAATTTAAGTGAAAAACTTGTATTTTGTTAAGGGAGCATGTCTTTTTGGAAAACTGAAATCAACTATCGTTCTCATCCACGGATATGGCTGACTTGATAGAGAACGTAATGTTACCTGTTTATTCCATGATATATAAACCAAATAGTTCCCAGTTCAATCGATATTTAAGCATTAAATTACTGTTTACTAAAAATTTATAACTAAATCTCATTAATTCTTTTATTTTAAATCTAAACATGTTCTTAACTATTGAGTATTGAGTTGGAGTGGTTGAAATAGGCCGTAAATGATTAGTGTGTCATCATCAACTTCAACAGTTTTAATAGTTCAAGTTGGATATAGGTCCTTCATTAGAAAAGAGGCAAGTACATGGGTTGGTACAATATTGCGGCGTAATTATATAAAATTATTGAAATTATTATATAAAGCCGTAAGCAGGTACATATAATCAAGTCCAAATATATGCTTCAAGGCTATTGCGATGGAACAAGTTTTACTTAAGAGAATGACTCATGATTAACAATATAATGGCTGTTATAACTGCGAGGTATTGTTATCAATCTTTTTTTTGTTTCATTTTTAATGTGTAAGGTGACAAATAACGTGTTGTTGTTTCACTTCTTTCGAAATGTTTTGGAGATCTTTAGTTAAAATGGATGTCGAAATTGAGGGGAGGGGGCGTAAACGTTGACTATACATGTGACTCTTGATATAAATAATAAAAAATTCGGACGAATGAAACACATCATCATCTAGTCCCAACCTAAGCAGAGCTTGTGCTATGGGTATGGTACTGATATATTTATATTTATATCAGTTAAACAAATACGTACCTATTATATATAGCAGCTTAACGGGGTGCCAATTAAACGGCAACACTGGATGTCACAGACACCTGGCTTTTAGTGGAAGAACGAAGACAACTGAAGGCCAGTGGAGTGCCTGGTTCCGAATTGAAGACTAAAACATTAGCTTTATAAGTCGGTTCTCGAATTGATCGATATTATGCGCTGAGTGAGATTTGCGAAGAACTAGAGCGGCACTCTGATAGGATGCAGACCAAAGACCTCAATGACAAGGTTCAACAACTAACTCGTCAATTTAAACCTAAGATATGGGCAATAGAGAGAGCAAATGGAGTCACGGTGACTGCGATCATAGACATTGTTGATGTCTGGAAGGAATATTGCAAATCTCTCATCTCAAATAATTCTCAAGCAGTTAACCAATGTTCAAAGGAGTACACCGGTGACCTAGAACCCAACATCTTGAATGACGAAGAACGAGCGGCAAGAAAACACTTGAAAAGTAATAAAGTAGGCATAGATGACATTCCAATCGAAGTTTTCAAGGCGATGGTAGAAACAGGAGTGGACTTTTTATATACCATCTGTTGCAAAATATGGGAGTCAGGCACTTGGCCAAAAGACTGGTCTCGGTCAATATTTATCCCCTTGCACAAAAAAGGTTTCACAAAAAAATGCCATAAATACAGATTCATCTCCCTCGTATCGCGTGTTAGTAAAGTTTTACTTCAAATAATCAATACAAGGCTTCAAGTAAACCTATCGAGCCAAATCGTAGCCGAACAAGCAGGTTTCGCAAAAAGAGCACGGGAGCAAAAACCTATACTGTGTCCAATAATCGAAAAAGTGAAAGAATTTAATACACCGCTCTTCATCTGCTTTGTTGATTTTCGTAAGGCATTCGAAACTGTGTTATGGAGTCGTCTCTGGGAAGTCCTATCAGAGATGGAAATACCGCAACATATGATATTCCTACTGAAACGAATTTACGAGGACGACGCAGCAGCAGTACTAGTGGATGGCGTACTTTCCGACCCTTTGATGAGAGAATCCAGTGTCCGCCAGGGGTGTACCAGGCCTCTACTTTTCAACATTTACACAGAGTACGTTATGTACATTGTCTTGGAGAGATGGGAAAGTTGTGTTTCCATCGGGGGTCGCCTGATCAAAAACCTAAGATACGCTGACAAGACCACTATTCTTTCCAACTCTAAAGAATCTCTGGAAAAACTCTTAAATCGTCTGGGTACAATATATCTCCAATTCGGAGTTATTTTTAACAAGGACAAGACGAAAGTTATGATAGTGGATCGAGTTGGACAAGTAGATACGGATGTAGTAAGGATAGCTAACTGCGAATTAGTGCAACGTTACCTTGGTTCCACTATCTCCAACGTGAAAAGATGTGAAGACGAGATAACACATAGATGCTCTATCACAAGATTAGAAGTAGAACGGTTACAAAATATTTGGAAAGACAGGAGAATAACCAAAAACACAAAGGCCCATTTGATTAACTGCCTCGTATTTCCAATCTTTTTATATGGGGCTGAAATCTGGTCACTAAGAAAACATGATCGCCAAAAAATTAATGCTTTAAAGATGTGGTGCTGGAGATGTCTACTGAAAGTTCTGTGGACAGCGTTCCGCACCAATAACTCCATCCTCAAAGAACTTTACATGAAACATAGGTTATCATCGATTGCGCAGTTGCGAATATTGAAGTTTCTTGAGCACATCTCTAGAAAAGCAGATTCGATGGAGAGACTTGTCGTGCAAAGTTGAATGAACGGCACGAAATCGCGGGATCGGTCTCCAACTCGCTGGATCGACCTAATTAAAACTACAAATTAAATCAGTATAATGTGCGCGCAATGCAGAAAACCGACATATCGTAACACGTACATCAGCCCCGAAATAGAGGGCCGACGGCGAGTCCTAACACTACCTATCAACTGTCACGACCACTCTGTCAAGAGTGTTCAATTAAGAAGATGATACATAGAAAACACTGAAACTCTGAAATCCATACAAACATTGGGCCGACCCGGGAATCGAATCCAACCACTAGACCAACAAGGCAGCCAAAGTAAATATGCACGGAGCAATCACCAATAGGAGAGGTTATAAGAAGATGTGCACCGTGACTCTAAGTCCTGACATCGCAGTGGGCGTGACTTGTAATTGTAGATTGTCACCGTTAATCTTCTAGGACAATATTGAAAAATGGTAAATCCTTATATTTTCTCCAGATAATTAAATAAACTGTTGCATTTTAACGTGTAGAAACTGCTACTATCGCATAGATGTTCTAGTGGCATTCATGGCTTCACAATTCATTTATAAGTAATTTATAGCTTATTTTTTAAATGGTTCTAGAATTTTTTTTTAGTGTTTTATTGAAATTTGATTAAACATATTCACCACTAGATGGCATTTTTTTTATAATGTAAAATAAAAATACAATGGAACTTAGAGCTATGTATTGGTAAAATAATTCATAAGAACAAAAAGAAAGGATCTCAATTATTCTAATTGAGATCCTTTCTTAAATATTTTATCAAAAAAATGGCCAAGTGCGTGTCAGGCCACGCATAGAATAGGGTTCCGTAGTTACCCATAATGGTAGGTAGATTAAAAATCGTGTTCAATAGACAATTGTTACGTTAACTTTTTATTTCTTTATTTTTGTACGAAGTTTTCCAAGTGAGTGCATATCACAAGTTAGGCCCCTATAACTCCTAAAATAAAAAACCGCTATACTTTTCCTTGAAAGTTCAATATGCCAAATAATTGCACCCCATATTCATGCCAAGTTTAATATTTCTATCACCAACTGTTTGGGCGGTAGGTCGAGGACAGACATGTCGAATCTATAAAGGTTTCGAGTCATGTACTAAGGAACCATAAAAAACTACTATATTATTTTTGAATTAACAGTAGACACTTAATATTAAGATGTAAGAAATTTTTCTTACGCTCATTATTTGAAGAGTATTTAGTATACAAAATGTATTTAAATTGTTTCAGTTACACAATACCTATTTAGATTTTCATTTATTTAAGAGCAATGAATCAAAATTATTAATAGACGAAACTGAACTCCAACAAAATAAAAGAGGAGCTGTTCATTCCATTGTTATGAGGATGACTTACCATTCCAAAGAAAGACCATAAAACATTTAAGACTAGAATTTATGATATAAACCAATATAAAGATTAAATTACGATTATTAGTGACAACATAAGTATGTCCGAAATCGTGTTAATTAAGTTTTTATATTATTAGCTTTTCTCAGACTGACGTAATTTGAGTGGAATTACAAATTTAATTTCATTAATAAAACGATGAGCACTACATTTCTTTACTTCTAGTTGCCTCTCAACGTATATTAATAATCTATCTGTAATCGTAAATACATTAAAAGAAAATTCTGAGTCATTTCATCCTAAATCTCATGACAGATTACTAAGCTACAGAGCAATATCAACATGTGTATAAAGGTACAAGTAGTTTTGCTATTGTTTGGTAAATGGAAAAGGGTAAAATGGAGGGAGCTTATCACCCCTGACCCCACAAATTGTCAAGAATTGTTAAATCCATAACTGTTATTAGGACATCTCCTTGTATTTCTGCGTGGTATGTGCAGTAACGCAATTTACTGTCTTTTGACATTTCATTGCAGTTTCAATTTTCACAAAGCATGTGTTTTCTGGTCACAATGGAATGTGCACATCGAAATTCCATGTATTTAAAGTCTCTATTTTAAAGGCTTTCCAACGGTTGCTACAGGTTTATTTAGGAAAAAAATTATAATTGGTGAAATGCAGCATTGTTTACAAATGATCTTTATATTTAAATACCTTTAATTTTAGATTTTCATCATTAAATAAGTACCGAAAACATTTAAATAAACCTTTACGCTCCCACTTTTTGTGTTCTCTTTTTCCCAATGTGGCCTTTTATTACTGGAAAACATAGTACTATTTATTAGTTTAAAAAGTAGTCCCATTATTTAATATACCCTGAACGTAATGTTCCAAAAAAGGTATTTTATAGGAGTACTTCTAAAAGGAGTAAAAGTTGAGTGAAAAAGTGCCATATTTTGTTTAAATATTCCCATACAATTGTTACACATTTTAAATAATTCAGTAAGATAATTGTTTAGGTTTAAATATGTAATAAAAAGTATACCTATTTACAAATTTAACGTTCTTTGATGGTAAGGTGAATCATCTTTGACGGTAGATATTCAATATAATAACTTTCATTTACATTTTTTATACATTTATATTTAATTTACAAAGGGATATAGACAGACATATTGAACACATATTCTAACGGCTAATAATTAAAATTAAATTTAATATCTCATTATGATTATAGAAAATAAAGAAGAAGCAAGAAGGTTTAGTATGAGATGTTACTTGGAGCACCAAGTTACATCTCATACTAAACCTTCTTGCTTTTAATGAAATTCCTCTGCAAAGAGTGCAATAAAAAATAATCATATTTAAGTACAACAAATTCACATAGTAAAAACACAAAACAAAAGTATCTAAAGGAGTTTGTTAATTTAATGTGATAAAACCACGGAGCAAAAATTAAACGAAGAACAGCATTTGACCATTTATATAGCTATGAATTTAAAAAATTATAAATTAAGATAAGACTAATTAAAATCTCACTATGGTGTAAAATGTTTCCGAGTATTCGTTATGCTTTCCATTGCTATAGCCTAGTGGGTGAGCGCCTTAACGTGGCGTGTCTAAATAATGTGGCATAAGAGTATGAGTCATACTGTTTACTATGCAGCGAAAGTATGGTCGGGCCTTAAACATTTTTATTATTTCTATTGACACTTTAACGGTTTTGTCTTTTGTATGCAACTGTCATAATAAGCAGGTACCATTTTAAGCGATAAATAATGAGAGTTGCGAAATGGCTTAATACTTAATACCTACGCACCATTTTAATTATTTAACGTGCTTAGATCCTTGAACGATACCAAAACATTATTACGTTATAAAGACTAACCGATGAAAAACCGGTTTAAATATATATATAGGCACCTCATTTTTCAAATTATGTTTTCCGTTACGACACGGCATAGCTAGGTGCTAACATGACTCATGAATAACAAGCCCATTTAAAGCAAGTGTAATATTTTTTTATTTGTTAACCTAAAACTTTGACACTAGAATTTGTGTAAACTAAAATATTTTGCGTACAAGCCTGTTTAATCTTCGATGTGTTCCCCTGGACGTCAAATGTGATCAAAGAAAGAACAAATTTGAATAAACTAAAATATTTTGCGTACAAGCCTGTTTAATCTTCGATGTGTTCCCCTGGACGTCAAAAAAGATCAAAGAAAGAACAAATTTGAATAAATCATTTTCACTTGAAAATGAGTAGTAACATGTCTCTTTATGAAACAATATAATTATGATCATATGCCTACATCATGCTCCATTTTCTGAGTAATGAACAGTAAATAAAATACAAGATTATTTGACAAACATCTTTCAAACGTCCTAAAACAAATAAAAAGCGGCCAAGTGCGAGTCGGACTCGCCCATGAAGGGTTCCGTATCAACAAGTAACATCATATAAAAGTTCTGGTAGTTCGTTGTGACTTGGATCGATATTTTTTAATAGTGTATTGATTGAATTAAAGGTAAATTGCAGTTTACGATTTATGACGTATTAAAAAAAACTACTTAGTAGATCTCGTTCAAACCAATTTTCGTTGGTAGCCTGTAACGTACAACATAAGTATAAATATTTTTAGTGTTATATATATACATACAGGGACACACACACACACACACACACACACACACATTTTTCCACTTTGGAAGTATCTCTCGCGCAAACTATTTAGTTTAGAAAAAAATGATGTTATACACCTCAACATCATTTTTGAATACCTATCCATAGATGTATACACGTATGGGTTCGATGAAAAAAAATTTTTGAGTTTCAGTTCCAAGTATAAGTTTAAGTAAGTGAGGACTACTAGGCGCAGGCAAAAGTTTCATCCATATGTTGTTGGCATACCCAAAAGACGAACTAAACGGTTTGACAGCTCGTTTTTGGTGAGAGTCGCCAGAGTTTGGAACGACCTGCCTAGGTCTATTTTTCCTGATGAGTTGAACTCTGGAGCCTTTAAGAGTAGAGTGAACAGGTTTCTTTTGGATGGGCGTGTACCATCTTCGTCATCATCTACACTTTCCATCAGATGAGATGGAAGACAACGCCTATTCCATTACGACAATAACAAAAAAAAGTATGGGGACCCCCAAAATGTATTGTTTTTTTTTCTATTTTTATGTGAAAATCTTAATGCGGTTTACAGATTACATCTACTTACCAAGTTACAAAAGTATAGCTCTTATGGTTTCCCAAAAAAATTGGCTGTGACATACGGACGGACAGACAGACAGACATGACGAATCTATAAAGGTTCCGTTTTTTGCCATTTGGCTACGGAACCCTAAAAAGTATACCTATTTACAAATTTGACGTTCTTTGATGCTAAGGTGAATCAACTTTGACGGTAGATATTCAATATAATACCTAACTTTCATTTCTAGAACCTGGTTGTTCTTCATTAGAATAAATTACAATGTTTTTCATATCAAGTGTTTAATTTGTTCTGTGAATGTTAAAAAATAATAATTAAGGAGATCAAGGCATAAGACAGACTGTTGCTATCTTTCTAATATTTTTAGATGCTAAAATGATGAGGAAAAAAGTTAAATTACAATGACAGCGAAAAATGTTAAACCACTCTCTTCGTACTTTTCAATACTTTGATGAATAAAACCAATATGTTATATGAAACCAGGTGGCCGCTTCCAAGATTGTATTATTCCTGTTCGATAATAGCACACAGACCATTCCCTACATTGCGACAAATTGATCTTAAGAGTGATCATCAAAAGAAGTCTGTTTTGCAATCTTATCTGGTTGATGTCAATAAAATGTAATTTTAATCGCCCTGTTGTTTCATAGAACACCATTAGTTCTAGTATATTTTAGCTCAAGTAATAGTTAAGGTTCCAACCGTGTGGCTACGTACATATGTAATTAATACGAAAATTGTTTATATCAATTTACATAATTATTTCTTAGTTATGTCGTCATTAAAAATAATTCTAAAACATACTTTTTACAAATTATTTTGTGGCTTTTCTTTTCTAATTTTGGTTAAATGACGGATTTTACTAAATACAGTCCCTAAAGCGGTTAGTAAAAGAAATAACAAAAAGTAGCAGTCATTATTATATAGGGAATGTTTTCTCATTGTAATATAGTATAATATTTTTTGTTCAGCGTTGAAACGGATAGAAATTTACAATACATGGACAATTATTTTCATATTTTTTCTACAATTTACCACATAGCATAAATATAAAAAGATAATTGACCGAGTAGGAGAAGATTTAGTAAATCAAGATCTATAAGTTTTCTTGCGTCTTGAGTCTTGGGGTTTTCTAGTAACTTAATCTTAACTAGTAATGCACTAGACATTAATAGTTAAGATTACAACTTAACATGCATGCATTACAACTTAAAAAATACATGGAACATTGACGTGATATTTTTTATCTGTGAAAATGAAAATGACGAATAAAACTTATAATTTCACTTGATTTTAGAATGTAATTTTAAAAATGACTTTTTTTATCTATTACTTTATAATATCATTTCAATTTGGTTGCTGACAATAAGTAAACTTTTCTATTACGAGTACTAAAAAACTGGCTTAGCGGTAACACAGAGAAAGTAAGGTTGTTTAAATACATAATTTTAAATAAATTATTACATTTAGACTGTAGTGTAGTCATGAGCGACTGCCTTGGAGAAGCAGTGGTAGCAGATACGACTGTTGTGCTTGAGATCTCGTTCTCTATATCTCCAATGGTTGGACCAAATGTTTGTGTGATCCACAAATATTTATTTGAATTAAAAGTATGTTTATGTATTTTTATCAGTTTTCTAGTACCCCATTAAACAAGCTCTTCTTAGTTTGGGACTAGATGACGTTGTATGTAAGATGTCCGAAATATTTATCACTAGCTTTTGCCCGCGGCCCCGCCCGCGTGTATGTCGGTTATCATAGTATAATGTAACCTATGTCCTTTCCCAAGGTTCCGTCTATATCTATGCCAAAATTCATCAAAATTGGTTCAGCGATTTAGGCGTGAAAACGTAACAGACAGACAGAGTTACTTTCGCATTTATAATATTAGTAGGGATTATCAGCATCGCACTCAACTGCTAGGTAGGTCTCTTCGTTTGATCCATTCAGCGTTCAGTTCTGCCAGATATCTAACGCAAACCATTATCAATTAAAATTAAATAAACAGTAAGTGAAGTGCTACTATATTCAAACACAGTATGAATAGTGAAGGATATGATATACCGATGTACTAATTCTAAATAGTAAGACTCTAAATAATACCAAGCAAATTATGAATGAACTTATTTCAAAATTTGCTTCAATATCAAATAGAAACTAATTATGAATGAACCAATGGATTTAATTTATATGTCTGAAGTCAAACTTGTTTTTATTTTTATTTACAAATTACGGCAATAAAATATTGGATAGGAGCAGTTACAACTATTTGATTTAAACTAAAATCAATTCAGAATAAAATATCCAAGTGAGACAATTTATATGGATAGACTATAACTTCAATTGCAAATTATGTACTTCAATATGTACATTTATGTACTATGTTTTCTTTTAATCCAATACCAAGGTAGACCAGCCAAACACAAATAGTTAGTTACTAAAAACCAACAAAAGATGTGTGGGAAACTCTCTAATGAGAGAGTATAAAATAGTTATAATAACGGGTCGCTCTGTTACCAAAGCCTTTGTGCAAATGTGGTAAAACGCCTCAGGTACGACGAATTTTGGTAGCGGCTTGTTTAATCCGAATGTCATTGTGTTCTTAAAAGGGTAGTTCCCAGAAAATAATGACTCATCCATTTGTTTTTTTTATATTGACTGCATTCTTCTTATTACTGAACAGTTTCTAAAATCCTTTTGAAGTAGTCAGTAGTAGACCGGCGCCAAGTAAACGCGTTGTCCAGTACAATATATAGTTAACTGTGAACGGTTAGGGTAAACAAAACGATTTTTGAAATTAGTTTACCATATGATAATTAGTGGAGGATATGTTACTGAAGTTGCTGAATAACTGCTTAAATAATACTTCTTATCTGTGTCTTACTTTCAAAATAGTACCAGAACTTATATGATTGGTTCTAAAATCTAATCATCATATTTGCTTGATTGTATCCTAAATGTTGACAATATAGTGAGTTATAAGTGCAGTTTGTAGAGATTACTTTTCACCACAACTTTAGTGTGAAATAGGTGTGTATATTTTTATCATCATTATAATGTATTGTGTATTTTCATCACGATATGTTAACTTTAAAGACTTCTATAACTTTTACAAACACAATTTTTCAGGCGCTTTTTAATTAAATTGTTATTATTTACAGATCAACAATGTCTCGATTAGCGTACCTGCTGGCTGTGGCTGGCGCAGCAACAGCACAGTTCTCTTTCGACGGTATCAAATGTGGACAGTTGGTCTGTCAGCTTGAAGAGTACTGCTCCGAAGACACCAACCGCTGTGCTCCTTGCAACATTATCTGTAACAAGACTAGTCACAACTATGATGCCGGGGCTTGTGTCAAGGAATGCCAGGGTAAGTTTTGAAACGGAATTTTATTACTCCTTGTTTTTTATTATATGACTCCTGATTCAGTTGTAGAGCTTCGCTGATATCATTACAAATGATCCGGTTTGACTTCGAAGGTACTAACTATCTTTTCGTAGTAGACCAAACTAAAATACAGCAGTGATTTTGTGTTCTGTGATAGGTGCGAGACCAGAGGCCCAACGATATAGTTTACATAAAAATACAGACTTAATATGAAAAAGATCATTTAATTGTATTTTTCTAAAAACCGTGTTCATTTTATCTTAGTTTTAGTGATATAATATATACATTTGAGCTATAGTTGCAAACCAAATTCATAATCATACAACAATCAGCAAAGTCAATTTAAAAGTTTTACGAGAATAAATAAAATGCTTTGAATATTTTTCCCTCACGTGTTAGAGGAACAGTGAAAAAGTCAGCCTATAATTGACTTATTTTCATGCACATCTTTTTTTCTGGCGAGCTGGGTTGTTTGTGACACAACGCACACATACGTGTGGTCAGGGATGGAAACATAATTCCATTATTGGAAGCTTCGATGTTTCTGATTTGCGAGAAATATCGAGTAACACTGATTACATAAGTTCTGAGTTCACTACTCAGGTACTAGTATAAAATGTATTGAAGGTTTTTGTACTTACATACATTTACATACATAGCATTCACGATATATGTTCTTTAGGTATAGTCTTTTATATAAACAATATTTTGTAGTAAAGCGGGGCCTAAAACCAAGTTTATTGATATTAGTTGTCAAGTCTAACAAGGAATATAATTATATGTAAAAGACTTTAAAATGACAATTTAATGAATTCGTTAAAATTAACAGAATTGTCCTTCAATAAATGCTTGTTTTATTAAATAGACGGGTACTACAGGTGTCTGTTAACAATCATCAGCTTGGATTTTATCATCCGTGACTATTATTACGGGAAATAAATAAGTATGTTTGTACTGTGATCTATCTGGTAGAAATCCTTGGCGCTTAGCAAAGATGACGAATTTGAATAAATACCAAGAAGCGAAACGTGGCGAACAACCGATTATTTACTTAGTTATCTCGGGCATAAAGTCTCTTATCACTACACAATAAGCTGAACAACCAGTTTCGTGACCGCAAACCGCTTACTGCTTAGCCCGTCTCTTTTTCACGGAGCTGCCTCTCACTCACACCTAAGTTAAGAATGTGTGGGTTTCAGGTCAAACATCTTATAAAAGAGTAGTTCACATAAAAAAATACATGGTGATGATCGGACAACTGGTATCTGTAATATGGACTAGGGACCTGAAAGACACCCCGAAATTTATTGGACAGGTAAAGCAGTTGCGCATTTTAAAATTAAATTACAGTATAGTTCGATCTAGGATTGTGTATATAATTTTAATCAAATTTCATTTGGAAGTAGCACACATCCACAAATGTATCATAATAGATGACTATATACATATTTATAATATGGACTAGGGATCTGAAAGACACTCCGAAATTTATTGGACAGGTAAAGCAGTTGCACATTTCAAAATTAAATTACAGTACAGTTTGAATGGGAGAAGCCCAAAATCGATTATAGTGGTGTGCAATGGGAGAGGCCTATGTCCAGCAGTGAACTGCGATAGGCTGATGATGATGATGATATATTTCTTTCGTGGGACTGTACGTAATAGTTTGCTACGTAAAATTATTATTTTACGGATATCAAAATAGTCAAGTTCACGAAAGTTTGCATAAGAGGTTCTAGATCTAGGATTGTGTATATAATTTTAATCATATTTCATTTGGAAGTAGCACACATCCACAAATGTATCATAATAGATGACTATATATTTCTTAGATGGGCGAGGCGGAGTGACGACCTGCGTAGATGGTTGGTCAGGATCTGAATGGGAGAAGCCCAAAATCGATTATAGTGGTGTGCAATGGGAGAGGCCTATGTCCAGCAGTGAACTGCGATAGGCTGATGATGATGATGATATATTTCTTTCGTGGGACTGTACGTAATAGTTTGCTACGTAAAATTATTATTTTACGGATATCAAAATGGTCAAGTTCACGAAAGTTTGCATAAGAGGTTCTGTAAAGTGTTAAAACATTTGTATACATACCCATAGTAGCATATATACACAATACTTATTTAAAATATGGTTCTTATCTCCGATGCGTCCCTTCGATCAAGTCTTAATATCGATAAAGTCTTACTGACAATACGAATTATGGACAGACTTAATATTTAAGTAAAAATCAACATTTCTTTTGCTATTTACGCAAAGGCACATCATCAACATCTCAGTATAATTTTCCAAAGTGATTAACATAAAGAATATTTATAATATTTTCTTACAAGCTTCAGTAAATTTCTCCTTATAATCGCTAAAACAACAAGTTACATGATGAAACGCAACAAAACGGAGTTCTGTCTGGGAGGTCGAAGTAGAATTTCAGAAGGGACGGCCATATGTGTCTAAGCCTAACTCTCTCACGGTTATTATTCCTGTATGGAAATATTAAGTGAAATATGAATTGTGTGAAAATAAACTACTCTGTTTATTTTCACATTGTTAACGTATAGTTATGTTTTATAGGGTTCTAATACGAGTAGAAAATAACCACCAAAGTCTTTTTTTAATGTGTACTTGTAAATTAATACTGCAATTACCAAAGTAATTACATATATTATTTGGACATTTCTGAATAATGCACGTTTCAATAATACATATGTTATGATTTGGAAATCATATTAGAAAAACTGTTGTTTCGAATTATGGGTTTCTCACTTTAAATACAAGGAAAAGGTTAAAACAGACCCTATACTATCCCCCTTACCAAAACCCCCTTTCTGAAGAGAGTCTTATCTTCACCATTAAACTATTAAAGTTGGTTGCTGACAATGTTTAGTAACTTCAAAATAACAGCTTTTAAGTAAATGCAGTTGAAAGTATGTACGCTAATCAACAGAAAAACTATTGTTGAAATTTCTGTCTGTGCATTATCTGTTTGTCTGTTTTATTCATCTAATCTCTGGAACAGGTGGACCGAAATAGTTGATATTTAGTTATCTTCGTCCCGTGGTCCCTGTAAAGGGTATGTAAAGGTCCTTCCCCACCCTTAACGGACGTTCTCTAAACAAAACAGACTTACCCATTTGTTTTATCTTATTAGTTTGAGTTATTACATTAATTAGACAATTAACATGTTTATATTTAGAATGTATATTGCGTAAGCCGATAGGATTTTACCCATATAATATGGACTATAGAAAATTAAATTACATTTGTATAACGCCGTGAGATAATGCCATGTGCGGTTACAAAAGGATATTTTCATTTTGTATGTCTACTTTTTGTGTTACTACTTTGTGCTCTACCAAAGATATTTATTGGAAAATATTTTATTTGGTATTTACAAGTCTTAGAGAAAATAACATACTGCACATATTTAGTATGAAAGTAAATTCCTTTCCTTACCTACAAAGACACAAGATTCTGCTTACTTCCTTATCATTATTCGACAGAAATTTTTATTTAAGACGCATCAACCTAAAATTGAATATAACAGTAAACATGTTTACTAAACTGGGCTCTAAAATATTAAATAAAGGCAAACAAATCTTTTACAATTTATTTCAAATTTACGATAATTCTTACTCTGATTTCTTGCTGTGACTCCAATGTTCCGTTCATAACGATGTTCTGATAATATTAATCTGGTTTAACAGACTTACTAGAATGCAACTGTGAGATCAGTGGCAAGGGGTGTAACAATACCCATAAAATTCACGCTCTGTTGATTCTGACAGGTACGTCACGTGACGCACACATATGTGACATTGAGACACAAGCAGAGAGTCAGAACATAACTACATCTGTTGTGCTCTACATGTATGTGTGCTTAAACACAGGTGGCTCCTTGTTTATGAATTGTGCAAGTGTAATCTGCATACTCGCATATGTCGCGATGCAATTAAATCGTGTTCTCAACTAGTTCGTTATCAAGAGTAACATGAAATTCTAACTTAAAATAAACTACGGTGATCAAGACGAAATACAGCTTAGTTTGTTCAATAAAACTGTTGCTAGCAAAACTTACGTTATACAGGATATTTCCTGCTGTTTTTATTGCATATGGCACAAGAATGTCTTAAATATAATACATAGATATAGTATAGTTTAGAGTCCTATTTTATGAATTCAGTATGTTACATATTCTTAGTTTCATTCCACAGCGCCTTCAACTAGTCATATTGTGTATGTGTGGGGCAAGTCTGTGTGTGTGACCCGGGCGAGCACCTGTCATGCCTCGACCTGTTAATTGTTTGTTCGGGACATTTTTCCCCCAACCTCACCTGTGTCAACTTACGGTTAAACTTTTTTGTTATCTATCTCGGCAAAGAAACCATCTAATGTTAATGCACGCTCACTGTTAATTAATGAAACCTATCATTTCATGTTGCTTTGTTTTTGATCCAAGCTTCGGCAATATTAATGTGAGCTATTGTTGTTAGAGCTTGTTACAATTAAACAATGTAATTAGGACCCGTGTCAATAGAGTAACAATAGAATAGACAATTCAAGTCCGCGTGTTAACATAATGATCGCGAAATAGAACACTTGAATAAATCTGATATGTTCGAACGCAGCCACAGATTATACAATATACATTTTCATATATGTATTATACATTATTTATATATATAATTGGAGAAGCCTATGTCAAGCAGTGGACTGCGATAGGCTGATGATGATATATATATATAAGCCAGCCAATCTGACTGTACTCAGCCAGATGCAAAGCATAAGCACATTCCAAGGGTAGTGGTTACCACCATACTCATTGCGAACGCACATAGTGACCAACACTTGGGGGTCTATTGAAATGTTTCTGCATCTCGTACGATCCGAATGTTGTAATGGTATGAACACCCGTAATAAGCGTGGCTCTATTTTTTTTTTTTTTTTTTAAAGACATCTGACATCTCCGGCATTAGGAATACAAATTCCTGTGTCGCGGGGGACTTTACAAACATACATGAAACGGACACAAAGAACACCAGTATTCAGTTAATTTGCAACTTCTACAAAATATTTTTTCTTAATAGAAATAGTTACAGAAACCGAAATTCAATTAATGTTCAGTTATATTTATAACTAGCTTTCGCCGGCGGCTCTGCCCGCGTGTATGTCGGTTATCGCGGTAAAAAGTAGCCTATGTCCTTTCCTAAGTTCAGTTCTATCTTCATACCAAATTTTATCAAAATCGGTTCAGTGGTTTAGGCGTGAAAGCGTAACAGACGGACAGACAGAGTTACTTTCGCATTTTTAATATTAGTAGGGATTTTCTGTAATAAACCCTGTGATATAAATATACTAGTACATAGAAGGCCAAAATGTTCTTTCTCAGAAGAGTCCTATGCACAGCAGTGAACTAGTAAATACTGCTAATGTGATGTGACTTGTATTACAATAATAGATTTTTGTTTTTTCTTTTTTTTCAGGTTATCTCCTGGACTTGCGATATATGCGAAGATCCGACTCAATGGGCCCTTCAGGTGATTTAAGCAGTGAGTATAGTGGGGCCTTTAAATAAGATTATTTATTTGTGAAATTCACAGGCTGGAGTTAAAGGCATACATACGTAAAGGTACTTACGTTAGTAACTTTGTAAAGTGCCTGTATCAAAATAAATCTCACACAGAAAAAAACAATTTTTGATAATATGTATTTTTTAATGTTTTTTTCTTTTATTATATAATTATGTTATTTCTGGTGTATTTAATTGCTCTTTATGCTTGGCTAGCTTGCGACATGCGGCAATTTGTTTTTTTTTGTATTATTAGCGAACGCTACACTTTTCCTATGCGAATGTTTTTTTTGTTACATCTTTTGTATATTATAATAAGTTTTCCTAAATTGCTTGCACCTAACATGAGCATAGTCGTAGACAATGAATTGTAATGATCTATTTTTATCAGCGACATTAACGTGTGCCACAGTTAACCTAATACAATCTTTTTAGTAACGAGTTTGAACATTGTCCAAATCTATTTTAAGAGGAACTGTTCTATAGATTATGTTGAACACACTCAGACTGATATTCTATATGATGGTAATTTCTAAGTTATAGTTGGAAGTACGCTGTAATACTGTATTTAGTGATTACAATAACACGTTTACACTTTACACACCTAATTCTAAGCATTATATTTACGATGAAAAGGAAACCTGTAATATACACCCCGTTCATTAGTAGGTACGTAATGTAAAGGGGTAATATAGCGTCGTTTTGATGTATAATTTTATCAAAACTAATCCACTTTGCTAGTTCATCACACGCAAATATTAAAAAAAATAGAGAACTGCAAAGATGATATCAAGTCAACCTAAAACTTAAATGAAAATTGGATTATCTAAAGAAAGGACTATACATATAAAGAGTGATTCAGCTACAAGACGCTCACATAAACATTATGACACTTTATACTTGATTGAACTAGGTATATGTTTATTACTATGTACACCTATCCAACTACATTTTTCTTAGACCAGTCTAAAAGATGTATTTGACTTATATCTCATTTTTTCTATTCAATTCTTTATATCACCCATCAAATCATAATAAGTATGTCTTGCCATTAATATTTTCATTAACTTACAGTAACTCTATGTGCATTAAATAAATAAAGGTTGGAAAATCCTATCATTAGAAATCACATACAGTATTATAAAATAGTGTTAGCATCATAATATCAAAAGTTTTGAGAGTGCACGAATTTTAGTGCGAAGTTTTAGACTTTAGTTGGCCTGGTGAAATGTTCATTGTGCGGACTTATGTCTTAACTTTTCAATATTTATTTATTTTATTTCAAAACCTGCCAAGGTGACTCTAGTGTGTCGGATAGAAAGCATGAGTAGAATTCAAGTTTTTTTTCAAATTAGTACTATTAGGTCGATGTTAATAATAAAAAAAATATCTATTGTGTGACCTTAATCCTTTTCTGAGAGGAAAACCAAGCCCTGCAGTGGGACATTACGGCTTGTTGATGTTGATGATGATATCTACTATAATATATCATAAAATGAGTCTATTATAACACAGTTCATTTCTATTGATAGTAGTGGTGTCAATGAAACTTTCTGTGAGTGTAGGATATGCGATAATACACTATTATGTAATAGTTTAGAAGTGCCAGTTTACCGAACCGACTCCGATACCATTTTCAAGATGTCAACAAATATTTTATTGAAAATGTAGATGGTAATGTGGAAACTTTGAAAACTGTTATGCATTTCCTTTGTTAGAATATTGAGCCCATGCAAGCATAATAATGACAGGCAATACGCGTATTCTGTCAAAGCGACTTTTAAAATTTAAACAAGAACAGCTTTTTTGGCCGTTTTGATAAATTTAATACTCGTGAATTTTTAGACAATGCCAAAACAATTTTATGTTACGTTAGGATCAGTCGTTAGAATTCTGAGCTAAACAGTGAACGCTGTATTCTTTTGTTTATGGTTTTGTAAATTTAGATTGCTTTTACTAACGCATTATGGTTGTAATAATATATGTATATTATATATATATTATTGTTATCATACATCTCAGGAAGGCCTTTGGGTGGCTTAAAAACATCCAACGGCAAGTTTACGTAGCCACAACCTGTCTTGTAGTCCCCTACCTATGGATTTAACCCTCTCCTGCGAGAGGTACCTAGCACAGCAGTTTAACATTATTCGCTTAATATGAAAGTTGTTTAGCAGTATAAGTTCAAAGGCTGTTGATATTTGGTGTGATAAAATATTTAAAATCTTTGTTATATTTATGTACCTTTTTAAGTTTCAACATTGTGGTAACTATAGTAAATCCTTGTGTAATATTTTTCATTTTGCACTAGGTACAACTTTTTTTTTCTTTTTACGTCGATAATTATTTTATATATCTTCTGCGTGTAGGGTACAAGACATATTTACAATTAAATGTATTGGACATTAGTCTAAGTCTATCTTAACTAAATCTATCTTTTTTAAGGTGTACAACGTCAAGCGCAAACAGCTCTCATCATCAGCGGTGTTGCACTGGCTATCCTGGTGTTAATTCTGATCATCATCTGCAGGGGAAAATTCTCCTGGAGATATATCAAGCAAAAGTTTCAGCCGGTAAATTATATATGTAGGCTTTTTTATTTTTATAGAATCATTTTGCGACTCCATTGTTTTTCAGTACCTAGATAAGAGGAACATGAATATATGGTCCCTGCATGCCAAACACAGCGTAATATCATTAATTCACACTCGAAAACATTTAGAGTTTAAACGACACAAAACTAACTCTTCACAAATGCATGGTTTTCTCTTAATGAGCAGTCCTGTGCAGCAGGTAGCAGTATGTTGCCTATGCGATTTACGATTATAAGACATACAGTTGAACAGTATATTATGCAGCCATTATTTGTTGTATCTGTGTGTGAGTGGTGTCACCACCACCCTATTTCATCCATGGGTGACTTAAGGGAGTCAGCTATATAGGACAATGTTACTGCAAACTTGAAAGAAACAGTTTGGCCAAATCCTTCTTTCTAAAAACACAAGACATTGGATACAACACAAGCCGTGTCCATCGGTGGACTGTCAAAGGCTGCTAACGATGATGATAGTCAGATGGTTAAAAAGTTCTCGAATTCCTAAAAACATTATTGAAATGAAATATAAATTTCTAGTACTGGAAAATGGAATGCTTAAATGAAAAAAAACGCAAATGGTCACTGGCCCAATAATAATAAACAATATACGAAAAAAAATTAAAAGAAAACTGCAAAAAAATCGATTCAGTTTATACAATTATTTATTTTTACCATTTTATTTATAAAAAAATATGCAGAAATATAAGATTTTCTTAAAAAACAATTCACTATTTAAGACAACAGTAAAAACTTAAAAAAGGAAAAACTAAAAATCAACTATGACAAAAAACGAACCTGAAAAGCATCAAACAAGATTTAAACAACATGGTACTCGTACCAAATTATCAGTGTTTAGAGATACGTATATTCAAGTTTGAAAAGCCGTAGTTACAAGTTACCTTGAAACATAACATAACATTTTAAAAACGCGTATTTATATCGTATCGTATTTAAAATGTTTTGGTACCATTGTAATAAAAATTTATTTGTAAAGTTCATTTTAATTAACAAACTAAGATAAATTGACAAAACAGGCAAGCAATCCATAGAAATATTACAATTAAAAAAAAATATAGTCAAAGCCACAGGAAATGCTAATCCTTACTAATATTATAAACGAGAAAGTTTGTGAGTATGTATGTTCCTTCACGAAAAAAGTACTGAACGGATTTAGATGAAATTTTACAGTAACATGGCTTGTATATCAGAATAACAAATACTCTATTTTTTACTACAATAATCGAGATACACGCGGGTGGAACCGAGGGCGAAAGCTAGTAACATTATATATTTATGAAATGTACAGGTAACAACCTTCCAATGATACCAAGCACGGCGTATTTATCGTAAATTATTTTTTTAAACTCAGTACTTTATGACCGCTAGAGGGTGTCACATTGGATTCAGTGATACATCATAATATAGCCTATAACCAGCGGACAGTTAGGACGCTTCTAACGATATCTTACATGTTCAGTTCTAATGAGTAGTTGTGGAGCTATGAGGGAACAGACGAACATACATACATACATAGCCTGTCAAAATCATAACCCTCTTCTGGCTTTGTCGTAGTCGGGTAAAAACTCACTAAAAACACTGCTTTTTAATGGGTAAAATTTTTGCAGGAATATTTTAAATTTTTATCATACATTGTTCAACATCATTATAACTACGGAATGAGTTTTCATATGATTTGCCCGCCATGCTGATTGACGGCTCGAAAGGCGCATTTCTCACTAAGTCGCCATGGTGAGGGTCACGATGCTGCACTGTAATCACTCATAATGAGGATTTTGGTTTCTACTCCTGGATTCTACTCATGCTTTCCATCAGGCAGAGTAGAGTCACTTTGGTAGGCACAAATATATAAACAAACCGAAAAGTAATTCAAGCTAGCACCTTAAAATGATAGTATTATTATATTATAACATACTATGCATAAACTTTCAGAAACGTGTGAAGCAGTACCCAAGCGACCTAACACACCACAATCCCCACGCAGAGATTCCAAAACCGAAGCACGAGCTAAAACTTGAAATCAGGAATCCCGAACCACCGAAAAGAGCTCCACAACCCCTCAATGTTCGAGACTTGGAGACTAGGACTTCCCAAACCGACAAGAGTCAAGGAGCCACCACGCCTAAGACGATAAGCACAGCTCTAAGCAACCGACACCCAGCTGAAGATACTACTCTCGATTTTTCGTACGATAATATGGGTATGAACGTCACACCTCCTGAACAGACGGCTACTAGCCACAAGTTCTGAGGTCCGGCCGTCAGCTTCGGCGGAGAAACGATCAAATTTATCGAAGTTACGAGTAAAGTCAGTGCCACTTTTTCAGAACATTAGGAGCTTCATGGTATAGTAGAAGTCAAAAAAGTATTACTTGGAGATTCAGATGGCTCACAGTTTTATAGAATTACACTTTACAATAGTCGACAAGTTTAATAAAGAACAAACAAAATGTATTATGAGGTGGACGATGCTACCTTGTTGCTGGTTTTGAAAATAGTTTCGTGTTTACAGATTCTCAGAAGTATATTCAAATTAAATTCAGTTTATAAACTGCTTTAATATCAATACAATTTCAATATCATGCTACGTGTAAACATATTCACTATATATAGTATTGTAATAGCTCCATTTTAAATTAGTAATGGGTATTAGCACATTCTCTATTAAGGTTTTAGTTCGTTACGTGTTTATACAATTTATATTGTAGCAGTAAATTATAATAAACTATACTGAATGTACTTTTTTATCCAAATTCTTGTAGACAGGTAGTAAGAACACAAATAACATGAATTTATACATAAAATAGTAAAAAAGACATACATTTGTGTATTTTACATACATTTCTAGCTGTAAAGTTACGTAAATGTTTTATAGCCCATTATGAGCAGCTAATAGAATAGTTTTATCATAGGTTTAATATATTTACTAAGGACTTGTACGGTTATAGAGTTATATTGCAATGCATCACATAAGATAACAAATATCTGTTTCAAATATCCACTGTAGGGTAATTACGTACTTATGAGATGTCTTATTGTAGTTTTCTTCTTAATGAACGACTTAAAGTAATTATTTAAAAATATTTAAAGTAGTCTATACTTATTTATAGATTTCATAGGACTATTTTATCGCATTACGCGCACAATGAAATACATCACAGTAGTAAAAATATTTTCGACATTATATAACTATTACGCAGAGAATAAAATTGGTTTTCAATGAATAATAAGCTGTTTTTTACGATGATAGCTAATTTGGCAACCATATACATACGTTCAACTTGTCTCTGTGTCATGAAAATAAAACAGAAGAATCAAGATTAATGGACATCACATGAGTACTTACATACATCTAATTTATTATATTAAGAAGTACTCATTCTTCCTTCATCTGACCTGTATTTAAGGCAATAATTTTAAGAGATTAATATTTTGTTAAACTAATAGTTGCATATCTATGAAGCCTTGAAGCCTCTCCTAGATGCGATCGGAGTTTTGATGGTCTATACTTGTAAATTTAATTTTTTTACGTATTTAAATATTTTTGTTAAAGCTAGTGGAGACTTGTCGGGACCCGTGAGATATTTTGTTAATTATATACATTTATTGATCATTTAATTAGAAGGTTAGAATTTTAATAGTAATTTGACGACCTATGTCGAGATAATTTGTAAAGGTAACCTTTTTAGATGTGAATGTCAATCGTATTTTGTGAAATCGATGCGAAATGTACTAGACTGTCGCTCTAGAAATCAGGCGGGGGATATCTGTCTGGCTCTTTTGATACGATTAAATTATGTTAACCGAAGTAATAGGTTTTGTTGAAGCATAGCTCAAAAGATTTACGTCAAATTGATTCGCCAACTAATATTTGTAATTTTGGGCGTATTTCAATTAAATAATTCTAAATGCAATCCACGACGGCCAATACTAAGTGACGAATTTAAGATAATATTTTAGCTCTTGGAACAATGTTCGTTAAACGTTTTTGTTATAGTTTTATTGAAGACCTATTTTTGTCGATGGCACTGTATAGTATTAGGTATATACCACCGTAAAATTTGATCAAATCTGGCAGTTCTTCAAGAGCATCATGGAAATATTCACATTAGAGTAAATAATGTTAATTACAAATGTATCTATCGTTGTTGTATTATTTTCGAGTTCGACTCGGGTTGAATAAATGTCAGCATGGCTGAGGCAGTTTTTTCATTTAAGGGGTATTTTGTGTGTGATTGTTAATTAATGTTGGTGTTGGAACATTTTTATGTTATTAATCATAATATTTTACGTCCTTGATGTGTATTGGCATAGTTACGTGTTATGGCTTATTGTAATTGTTTCTACATATAAGAGCGTTAAGTTTAAGTCTAGTAATTTTCTCTAAAACAGTATATATTTATATAAATAGACGATAGCGTACTTATAACATGTACGAAATTACATAGTACTTAGTTTTTACCATTATGCAGGATAAAGAACATTTGACAATTCTTCCAACCCGTAGTTTTGTTTTCAATTTAGTAGACATGGCTCAATTTATAAGGCTTATGAATAGATTAAATTTTCACAGTATGATCTTTTTCTCAGAAGTATTCTATTTTAGGTTTGGAAAAATACCTCAAAGACGGTTTCAGATATAAATAACTAATACTTTCGCGACAGATCAGACCCTGAAAAGTATTTAGGAATTTATGTTTTTCAGTAAAGATTCTCTATTCAACATCATTTATAACATACTCTGGTTTTACTTTGAATTTTAGAAAGAGTATTTCTATTTCTTCAAGAAATTTACTCTTTTTTTATTTTCAGTGAATGATCCCTATTCAACATTATTTATAACATATTTTAGAAATAGTACATAGTCTACTTCTTCAAGAATGTTTGATTAATTTCAAATTAATTCCATATAAAATCTAATTTACCTACACCAAATGTCACGTTACAGTAAATTTATAATTTCAAATGAGATTACCAAATGAAAATTATATACTATTTGTTTTAATTTTACAGTTAAACAAATCAAGTAAAATACTGTTAGCAAATTTACATTAAGATTTTATGAAGTAAGTAGACGATTTTGCTGCATATAATATTTAAAAAAAGAAATCACAATGTAGGGATTAGATAAGTTATTCGTAAAAGCAACAATTTGCTTAGTTTTGCCTAGTATTTCTCTAGTAAGACGTTATATCAATCATATCATATATAAATCTTTTCCTGTAGGGGTACCCTAGTTTAATTGAGAATATATATTGATTTTGAGGTTATATGTTTTTTAAGGCATTCCATTGGTGCCTTTTCGATAATGTGAGGCTGTACCGCCAACTTAGCTAGGTATATTGAATAAGTGTAGTAATAGTTTTTTAGCGTGAGAAGGTCTGAAACACAGGGATAGACAGACATAGCTTATGTCACTTTTATCTTATACGACTATTACATAAAAGAGCTAAGATGGATAAACAGAAGTTGGTCAACCACTCTTCAGAACAATAGTTTGCAGAAACTCTTAAGTTGTTCTTTTCTCAATACAAATCCAATCAAAGTAAGTGTTTCTGAAGTAGTTTTGTTATCATAACAAGCAGGTGTTATTTTTTGTTTTTGTCTGTAATGTGTATGTTTATATCCCCCTATGTTGCTAAGATCCACACCAAACTTGTTTATCTTTTAGTTTTTGTTGGAAATATAAATGTTTAAGGTCTATGTCCAGCCGTGGAAGTATTTTGGCTGAGATGATGATAATTATTATGGTCGGCTAACTTGTTGACGGAAGAAAAAAATAATATTATACAACTAGCGATTCGACTCAGCTTCGTACAGAAGCTTTTGAAATCCATGGATTTCCTCTACCATATAATATGTTAAACATAAAAATCTTTCTCTTAAATCACTCTATCTATTGC
This sequence comes from Phragmatobia fuliginosa, assembly GCA_932526445.1. Lineage (NCBI taxonomy): Eukaryota > Metazoa > Arthropoda > Insecta > Lepidoptera > Erebidae > Phragmatobia > Phragmatobia fuliginosa. The sequence goes on from OW052057.1 coordinate 26,939,965, forward strand.
TGGAGACTGAATAAAAATCTGTTGAGGCAATATAATAGGATCCCTGAGAAATCGAGGGAACTCCGAGGAAAATAACATAGTCACACCTGTCGCGATTTGGGTACTTGGAAAAGTTTTTCTTTAAAGTCGGTTTTATCTTTACAAATTATGTTACATATATATTTTTCTTCCTAGCCTTATTCCCAATATTAGCTGCTAGTCAGTTACTAGTTCAACAGGTTTTACCTGAATATTAGTTTCTCCACAAAGCGGCTAGCAACGCATATACTAGGTATCTTGAAACCTTAAATTGAATGCTGCTGGGAATATTAATGTAAAAGTCAAATTCTAAGAAAATTAGATGTTTACCCCGCAGTTATCAGGCTTTATCGAAAAATGAGACGTACCACGACTGGTACCTACGGGTGGTTTGAAAACCTTCCTTAATTAAGATTGATTGAAATTTGATACTAAGTTCACTTTTGCTTTACCTGAAAGGCATATTAAAGATCACGTCGTTGTATTAAGTGTCATATTGAATATATTGTTTATCAATTATGTTGGTTTCAAGCAGTTATCCATTTCAACGTGTTATAAGTAATCTACTCAAATAAACGGCCGGTCATTATGTAATTGGATATTGAAGTCCAAGCTTTGGATAATTTTAATTAACTCATTAATATCAAAATACTCGTACCGATGTCAACAAATCTTTTCTCCTTTACATCTTTTTATAATGCAAGTTAAACTCATCAGAATTTATTTATCATGTTTCTACTAGAATTTAAACAAAACCTCTAGTGGCTACCAATTAGTCTTACTTAGAGCGTTTATCTCTGTCACTCCTGCATTTAAAAACGCTTGAGCTGCTTTATACATTTATGAAATTATTAATATCCTTAATTAACGTGCTTAGAGCTAAATAGCAATTCAAACTGAAACTTATAAAGTAAACTCAGTCAAACAAATCATAAAGCACAAAGTCGCGCTGTGAATACTGTAATATTTCGTTGCTGAATATTAATGATTATTTTATTGAGGTTTTTGTAATACTACAAGCCGTAATACTTCAGTCTATATCAAAACCCAACAAGCGGTTAAAACAGTTCAGTTGAATATAGTGTAAACACCAACGGTCTCACAAAGACTGACACAATACTAGACTTGTACTAGTGGTCGTAGAATGTAACTCATTTGTAAAACTAGGAACAAAAGGCGCGAGTGTTTATGAAAACCGTTTCCATTGTTAACATTCATTTAGTTGAAGCATCCGTGCAGAGTTATCTTTGCATTGAACCATACGTTCCAAGTTCGTACAATACGACTTTTGAGTGCAATGTTATGGAATTGGATGACCCTCGTTCCCCATTAGCTGAAACTTTGTTCAAATCAGGCGATTAAACAATTTTGAGGATTCGGTTTTGAAAGAAAGCGCAAAAGAAGAAAAACAAAAATCTTTTAATGCGATAACATGCGAGATTATTTCACGCGTTGTTAAAATCGTCCGTAACATGACAGGCGTTCAGAAGCGTGCTATCTTATGTTTTTAACCAATTTGGAGTATTTCAAAAGCATAATATGTTATCTTAAACGTTATGTACACATACTGAATAGACAAAACTTAATAAGTTTAACTCTCTTATGTAATAATGTTTTTAAATCAGATTCTTCAATACACGGCTGCATTAGTTAGGTATTCAATTAAGTATTTAGTATTATTTTACTTAAAGATCTTGATGATCCGTCCATACGTTAACATTCCACTAGATTTAGTTTTTGATTATAGAAACAAAATAGTGATAGTCATGTTTACTACATAATTATCAATAAGAATTAATAAAATTATGTTTAGATATATACATTGATGTAATGGTTTCTTGGTGAATATCATCTCTATGATTAATCTCACAAGTGATTACTGTAAAGGATACTACAATTTAATATAATAAATTCGCATAATCTGTAGGAACCGGCAGCCTAAAATCGCGTTCTCGAGACAGACTTCATTCGCACAGAAAAATTTTCATTTATCTGGTTTCTAAACGAATAAAGAAAATTTCCTTTTCTTTGTGACATTTTGGACAAGACCCATTTGGTATCTTAAACATTCAAATAGAGTTTAATTAGGATGTAAGTGATACACGTGTGTTGTAACATTTTAAGTAGTCACAGTGACAAATACATCTCAATTACATGTGGTCCAGTTGACATAATGAATTTCAGTTTCCTCTGTGTGCATTTTGTGTCTGTTTCATTTGTTATTTGTTTCCATATTTGTATCATTGTGGTATTCCTGGATTGATTTATGACAAGTAATATAATTTTGTTTTTGTTAAAAAATACGAAGAAAATTGTTTCTCTTTATTACGATTTGTAAAAAAAAAATTTGTCCAGTAATGGCTTAAAGTAATATCTATAGTATAAATAAGCAGGAAGTCGGTGATGTGTTTAAAATGGAGATTCTTGAGAAAATTATTAGAAATATATTTAGGTTATGATAAAGTGTATGTTATGAAATGTATAGCTAGAAATCTACTTAAGACTTCTTTAAATTCTGTGGCATTGCAGTACTTAATTAGCGTAAGTAAAATATAGAAGAAGTTTATTTAGTTGTCGTCATTGAATCGAAAGGCAAGATTACAAAGACTAAAGGTACTAGAGGTACTAAAGAGAGCGCTTGTTGCAAACCTCAATACATAGGGCATGGGCCGTAGCTTTGGATTAAAAGTGATTGACATGTAGTCTTACCTCTTTCATTATTTTGGACCAATATTTTTTTCGTATTTAAAGTTTCTCGCTATAATACCTTGTTATAGTATGTATTCTCTGCGCCTCAGTTAAACTCTCAGTACTCAGATTTAAGACACTATATGTATTCTAGATACCATACAAGACTGTAGAAATGGTTAATCCGCTATTGTTTATTATACTTTGTCCATTCGTTTATTATCTTTTTGACAGATCACGCCTATAAATTACCGGTATTTTTTTCGTAATAATGTACTACAGTAATGTCGTACTTTATAGACGGGTAGGGAAGTGGGCAGTGTGCATAATTAAAAACAACATGTAAAACAGTTCTTGAAATACGATAAATCGATTAAACGATTAAAATAATCATTCATATTATTATGATCAAAATAATTTGACTTCATGTAAGTATTGTTTCTCCTTTCTCGGATGTACGATCCATGCTGCTCTGCATGCTGCCCGGAACCGACACAAATGGCGAACCGCCATTCACAAAACTTTATCAAGTGGGGGTCACGACCCTCAGAACTGAGGAGAACGACGCAAGGAGGAGGAAGTATTGTTTCTGTAAATTTAATAAAATAAAAAGGGAAATAAAATAGTATGACTCCAAGATTGATTATTTGCAAGGAATTAAGCCGAAAGTTTGGAATTTAAGTTCAAACTTAGAATAAAGAACAATAACTCTGTGCATTAATTAATTTATTTTTGGACCACTGACTTAAAATGTAACTATGCACGTGTTAGTAAAATTTGACTTTGAACCGCGTAGTTAATAACGTTTAAATCCAGAGTAATGAGAAAATATATTTGAAAAATCACTTAATACTTACTAAACCGACCTTCAAGTGACTGTGTTAGGAAGTTTTCTTTGTTCTGGGCCAATTATATATCTTAATAGTGCACATTTTATTTATTTACAATACTGACATAAAGAATATTATATCGATTGATTTTGATTTCAAATCGAATCGGTGACGTGTGATGGCGTCACTAATTTCGAAATTTGTTGAACTGTCAAAAAGATAATAAAGGAATGGACAGAGTATAGCCTATTTCTAGATAACAGATTCGTTGGCACAATTTGTCAATAGCATTATCTCAAGTCTTGGCACAGTTATATTACAACGACTAAATATTAACGACTAGAAAACTAGCGTATTAGTTATGATGGTTATCCATTCCCAAATTTTAATGAAATAACGTTAAAGGTAATCGTAGATTCTTGTAAAGCCTCGGTATATCTACAAATCTATGCATAATACGCTCATTAAATAATTTGGTTAGTACGTTTCATCGCATAAAGTTTATTGTTAAAATGGCCACGCACTACGCAGTGGCAACGCATCGCTGACCCTATTAGGGTGTATTTCGAATTTCAATACAACACACTAACATTCTTCAACAAAAATTTATTCGTACATAAAAAGATAACCATTCTAATTCTTACATCACATGCAAAGATAGTTTATGTTTAATATATTTTAATATTTCATATATAAGGTAGCATTTAAGAATTATAACTGTATATAATGAGAAGCCTTCAGATATTCCGTCCAATGTTTAGTATAATTTAGGTAGTATCTTAGAATATTTTTATTTATAACAACTTGATTAAAATATAGTATAACTAGGAACGTTAAATGTATCAAACGTCCATTTAGAATTTTAAGATTTATGTATAAATTCATTTTATTAAAACATCACAAATAAATCTGCATTAGATCTATACCTATGTCATGTTTACTTTAATTAGAGTCACACTTATGAATTTTGAATGTAGTAGGCAAACAAATATTCACGAAAACTGTTTTGCACATTACATAATGTAACAAAATACACGTTTATTCATATTATACTACTCTTTGAATTGAAACCTTTCTAGGATTTATTTATCTTTTGATATACAACAACAGGATTTGTGATTTTCTAAGAATCTATTCAAACACCACATTATATTATCAATATCTTGGACGTGTCGTTTTAGTTGCTGAAGTAAGTAAAACGACACGCCTAACACGTTTATTATACTATTTATAATATTCTTTGTGCCTGGTGTCCAGGTGCCTAATACTTTCTTTTAAGAATATTCAGTGGTATATACGAAGCTTTGAGTTCTTGTTATGTGACAATGGACATTCGCGCATTTGATGTTTATTGTTAAACACTTCAGAATGGTTAATATAAAAGTTACAGAGGCTCAAAATAGACATTTCAGTTCTCACTCCAAAATCTAATAACTTTATATTACAAATTTTCATCAATTTTTTAAATAATATACATAGATGTCCAACAACTTAAAATATATGAAATATGAGAAAAAATACAGTAAGCTACAGCACTAAAGTGGACGTAAACTCAGAAGTGGTTTCCGTTCACCTAATTTAAAATTAGCAAAACACTGTTTTCCGTTAACTTATTTAAAAAGTAACGAAACATATGTACATTTTACATATGTTTCGTTAGTTTTTCTACTAACGAAACATATGTAAAATGAATGAGTGAATGTAAATGAAATAAAACCTCTAACTAAGCTTCACGACTGCTATCTCATACCACAAACGGTCACCCATCTAGGTCTGACTGCGTCGTCGTTGTTTGCTGATTATTTCCAATCATCTAAAGGCAAACAGGCAAGAGAAGCGAGAGTTGATAACTCTATCGGCTGGTAATCTACACTCGGTTCCAAAAATAACGGGTCAGTCACATAAACCCGAATATCTCCCGAACTACGTATGCCATCCTAATGAAACGAAGACTGTTCAATTGAGAATTTAATTATACAGATAAAAAATAAAATAAAACTTAGTTACACCCACAATATTAATCTTAAATTAAAAAAAAACTAAAGTAGTCATATTTTTCTTAAGATTAAATTTTTTTTATGATTGTTTTTTTGCTGTTTTCGGGTTTATGTGACTGACCCGTTATTGGTTTATGTGACTGACCCGTTATTTTTGGAACCGGCTATATGTATGGGCGTCAAGCCTATCTAAAATTAAAGATTACCTAAAATTTCAACAGTAATGTAGCATGTTAAGAAGTTAGTTAAAGATTACTATTAGAAAAAAACATTAATCAATTATTAATTTTATATTATTCAATAATCAATCAATCAATCGATCAATACTAATCAGTTTTATTAAATATAAAATTTTATTAATATTTTAAAATAATGGCCAATAGGTGTCAAACCACTAATAGAATAGGATTCCATAGTTTTGACTGCACTGACTGATTTGACTGCACGGTTGGCCTAGTGGTTTAAGTGGTCGCCACGCCGCTCTCTACTGCGCCAAGTGTCGTGGGTTCGAATCCCACGTGGGATAACACTTTGTGTGATTCACAAATTGTTATTCTGAGTCTGGGTGTTCTTTGTGTCCGTTTCATGTATGTTTGTAAAGTCCCCCGCGACACAGGAATTCATATTCCTAATGCGGGAGTCGTCTTTTAAAAAAATAAAAAAAAAATAAAATAATAGTCACCCATAATGGTAGGTAGAATTAAAATGGTGTCCAATAGATAATTGTAAGGTTTACTTATTATTTCTTAATTTTTTTACGAAGTTTTCCAAGTGAGTGGTGAGTGCATATTACAAGTTAGGACCCTTAACTCCAGAAATAATAAAGTTATCAACCGCGTTTTCCTTATAAGTTCAATATATCATGTTTTTAGGGTTTAGGGTTTAAGAACCCTTATAGATTCGTCATGTCTGTCTGTCTGTCCGTCCGTATGTCACAGCCACTTAATTCCGAAACCATAAGAGCTATATTTTTGAAACTTGGTGAGTAGATGTAATCTGTGAACTGCATTAAGATTTTCACATAAAATCTATGGATAGGTGTTCAAAAATGATGTTGATATTTCCAATATCATTTTTTTCTAAACTCAATAGTTTGCGCGAGAGACACTTCCAAAGTGGAAAAATGTGTCCCCCCCCCTGTAACTTCTAAAATAAGAGAGTGATAAAACTAAAAAAAATATATGTTGTATGTGGCCACAATACTTCCTACTTTATTACACGTCCTTAGATAAGCCACATATCATAAGATACAGTCAAAGATTAAATAAAGCAATGATAGGCACGCACCATCTTTGTATATAAGCGCCATTGATAATTAAATAAAATAGACTATCACACCATCTTGAGTCTCATTATACTCCTTGCCAAGTACTGGCAAATTGGTGACCCCGACGAACAACGCACGGCAAACGGACGGCTGACCAACTCTCGCTCTACAATAAAATATATACATCATGACTCCGCCAACTTGCAAATCAAGCAGCAACCAAGAAGAAACTTTGGAAATAGCAGCTGGCACCACAATTTTATCCCGCATTCCGGAATTTTGGAGGGACCAACCAAGCTTATGGTTTACGCAATTAGAGGCCATATTAGCACCACAGAAGCAAAGCGACGATTACAAATACAACACGGTTGTAGCTAAGCTATCAAAGGAAGAAATACTACAGGTTAGTGACCTCATTACCTCTCCACCATCAACGGAAAAATATAAGACCATCAAGGGACGCCTAATCGATTGCTATGAAGAGTCAGAACAGCGTCAATTTCAGAAATTATTGTCGGAAATGGACCTCGGCGATCAAAAACCATCACAACTTCTACGCAAAATGCGAGTATTGGGAAAAGGAAAAATTAATGACGAAACTCTGAAACTTTTGTGGTTAAGACTTTTACCAACAACAGTAACTACGGTTTTAGCTGTCACAGAAGACATGGATATCAATAGGATGAGCCAGATCGCGGACAAAATATTATCAAATTCAAATATTACGGAGGTATCAGCTGTAAACAACAGTGTAAACAAAACAAACGATGACGCAACAGCATGCATATTAGCGCAGTTAGCAAAAATGCAATTGGAATTAAGTGCAATTCAGCGCGATCGCAGAATCTACAGACGCGGCACTCAAAACTATTATAATCGTCGTCATTCCCCATCGAGGTCAAGTCCAAGAGCAAGTAGTCGAGAAAGAAAACAGTTATGTTTCTACCATGATAAATATCGAAAATACGCAAGACAATGTATTAAACCATGTGATTGGCAACAGGGATTTAACTCAAGGTATCAGGGAAACTAATTAAAGCGCAGACTACGGCGGAACTCTGTGCTATTCACCCGTCAAACCGCCTCACTATTACCGACCGAAAAAGTGGTATGAGATTTTTGATTGACACGGGAGCAAATATTTCAGTTATCAGCAAGCCACAGAGATATTCATTTACACAAAATGAGCAATATACGCTTTATGCCGCTAATGGTACAAAAATCAAGACATATGGTGAAAAAACACTTACTTTAAACTTGGGACTACGGAGATGTTTTATATGGAACTTTGTTATCGCCGATGTGACGCAACCGATTATTGGAGCGGATTTTTTAGAGCATTACAACTTATTAGTCGATATAGCTGGTCGAAAACTTATTGATAGGGTAACTGAGCTGACGACGCCTGCGGCCCTAATCAGATCGAAGCAGCAAACAATTCGTACTATTGACATTAGAACGAATTCACACATTACTCAACTATTAAAAAAATACGAGGATATCACGAAACCTTCTTCTCTCCGCAATACTCCAAAACACAAGATTAAGCACCATATTATCACAAAAGGAGCGCCTGTATCAGCACGTGCAAGACCATTACCTCCCGATAAATATCATTTAGCAAAAAAGGAATTTCAAACAATGATGGAGCTTGGTATTTGTCGCCCTTCGGATAGCCCATGGGCTAGTCCTTTGCACATGGTTAAAAAAAAGAATGGTGAATGGAGACCATGTGGAGATTATCGAATGCTAAATAGCGCGACTGTACCTGACAGATATCCACTACCACGATTAACCGACTTCACTTATATATTAGAAAACAAAAAAATATTCAGTAAAATCGATATTCGAAAAGCTTACCACTGTATACCTGTCGAAGATGTGGAAAAAACGGCGATCATCACTCCTTTCGGACTTTTCGAATTCCCGAGAATGCCTTTTGGTCTACGCAACGCAGCGCAAACATTTCAACGATTCATGGATTCTATATTTAGAGACCTCGACTTCGTATTTGTTTTCATCGACGATTGTATTATAGCTTCGGAAAGCGAAAATCTGCATTATCAGCATTTGGATACAGTTTTCAAACGCTTACAAGAAAATGGAATAACTATTAATCTAGAGAAATGTGATTTTCTCAAAAGTGAAATAGATTTTTTAGGTTATCACACAACAAGTCAAGGTATACGCCCAACTGAAGAAAAAAATAAAGCAATTCGGGAATTTCCGAAACCGAAGACAATCAAAGAATTAAGAAGATTTTTAGGCATGATTAATTTCTATAGAAACAACCTCCCACACGCCGCTGAATATCAGAATATTCTAAACGACTATTTGCACAACTCTAAAAAGAACGATAATTCTCCTATTCCTTGGTCAACAAAGGCCGAAAAAGCTTTTGACAAATGCAAGGAAAGCATCATGAACGCAGTTTTGACAGTACATCCCTCTCGCACCGCCCCACTGGCACTTATGACAGATGCTAGTTCTACCTGTGTTGGCGCAGTGCTACAGCAAAAGTCCGGACTTAATTGGGAACCATTAGGATTTTTCTCAAAAAAATTAAGTGAAACTCAACAAAAATACTCAACCTTCGATAGAGAATTACTCGGAATATATATGGCAGTCAAACATTTTCAAAGGTTAATTGAAGGAAGAGAGTTTACAATATTCACAGATCATCGACCGCTGACTTACGCATTTTCCCAAAAAACGTCATCAAATGATACGCCACGGCGAGTACGTCAATTAGATTTTATTTCACAATACTGCACCAATATTCAACACATAAGCGGACGTGATAATATTGTTGCAGACGCATTATCACGTATAGAACAAATCGACATGCCATCACCGATTAATTATGCTGAATTAGCAAAATGCCAACTAAATGACCAAGAATTAATTAGACTCCGTAATAATAAGAATTTAATATTTAAAAACACCAGGCTTCCGGGTTCTGCTATAAACATTAGCTACGACACATCTACAGGAAATAATCGTCCTTACTTACCAGAAAAATTCCGAAGACAAGTTTTTGACGTCCTTCACGGGTTGAGTCACCCTGGAAAGAAGACTACGAGAAAAATGATAACCCAGAGATATTTATGGTCAGGTATGAACAAAGATATTAATAATTGGTGTAAATCATGCATAGCTTGCCAGAAAGCAAAAGTGCAACGCCACACAATATCACCGGTCGGCAATTTCATGCAATCGCAGCGTTTTGAACATTTACACATCGATATAGTCGGACCATTACCTGTTTCTCAAGGAAAGCGATATTTAATTACAATCATAGATCGTTGTACTTCATGGCCGGAAGTGTTCCCTGTCGAAGACATCACAGCCGAAACAGTAGCTCACACACTATATGTGGGCTGGATATCAAGATTCGGATGCCCATTACGCATTACTACGGACCAAGGCCGACAATTCGAATCAAGGATATTTGAATCACTTTCACAATTTTTGGGAATACACAAAATTAGAACGACGCCGTATCACCCACAATCAAATGGTATGATAGAAAGATTTCATAGAACCTTAAAAGCAGCACTTATGACAAGGGAATCTAACGTTAACTGGGTTACAGAAATTCCTTCAGTTCTACTTGGTTTACGAAGTTGTGTACGCGACGATACCGGATATAGTGCAGCGGAGATGATATATGGCACACCAATAAGACTCCCCGGAGAATTTTTCGCATCATCACATCAGCCCTCTACATACGAAGAATTTGTTGAAAATATAAAAAAAAACATTACGCACATGACATCAGTACCAAAACGCAAAAAACATAATCAAGCGATTTTCATTCATCCCGAGCTCAAGGAATGCTCACACGTATTTGTGCGATGCGATAGAATAAAAAAAAGTCTGACGCCACCCTATGAAGGGCCATTCCCAGTGATAAGAAGAACGGATAAAACATTCACCATAAAAATTAAGGATAAAGAAACAGTAATATCAATAGACAGATTAAAGCCAGCATTTGTTATCAACAGTGAAACTACGAAAGTGCCATTTTCAGAAAATAACCACAACAGCCCGAACACGTATGTCACGAAATCGGGACGGACAGTAAAACCGGTAGTAAGATTCAACATTCGCTGACTCAAGCAAGCTGTCTATTTAAATAGTCAAGTAATTTTTTAATAACTTACACATTGCAACGTTACAGACACCGCCCGTCACAACAGGCGTCAGCAAATTTTATTGAAACAACACAAAACACAGTACATTATAGTACGTACCTTACTATTAACTATAATAAGTAATCATTTTTTGAAAGTATGTATTTACTAAGATTTGTTATAATAATTATCCTTTCAAAAGGGGGGGACCTGTGTGGCCACAATACTTCCTACTTTATTACACGTCCTTAGATAAGCCACATATCATAAGATACAGTCAAAGATTAAATAAAGCAATGATAGGCACGCACCATCTTTGTATATAAGCGCCATTGATAATTAAATAAAATAGACTATCACACCATCTTGAGTCTCATTATACTCCTTGCCAAGTACTGGCAAATTGTACATTACCGTACAAACTACCAACGAAAATTGGTTTGAACGAGATCTAGTTAGAAGTTTTTTTTAATACGTCATAAATCGTAAACCGCTATTTACCTTTCATTCATCAAAATTAATCAATACACTATTATAAAAACACCGATCCAAATCACAAAGAACTACAAGAACTTTTATATGATGTTACTTGCTGATACGGAACCCTTCATGGGCGAGTCCGACTCGCACGTGGCCGCTTTTTTTTATTTTGGCTTTTATGGAGGAGCGCCCTGTTTTTGTGTTAAAAAAATGCGCTTTAAAGTTGAATAAATCGAAAATTGTTTTTAAAATACCTATATAATGATTCCCCACACAATGGGACAGACGCGAAAAAATAATTGCCACTAGGTAGGTGTAGGAGAGGTACCCCAAATAAAAATATGTTACATAATTTTATTGTAGCACTTTGCAACTTCACAATGTTTTTAAAATACCTATGTAATGATTCCCCACACAATGGGACAGACGCGAAAAAATAATTGCCACTAGGTAGGTGTAGGACAGGTACCCCAAATAAAAATATGTTACATAATTTTATTGTAGCACTTTGTCGACGTAATTCCAACATATATTTATGCAAAGTTTTATTTTTTTAGCAGTAATCGTAGGTCGAGGACGGACGGACGGAAGCACATGGCGAATCTATAAGGACTCCGAGTCATGAACTACGGAACCATAAAAAGACTGTGTTCATTATATTACCTAATTGTCTCATAATAAGTTGCTGGTACTTTTTTTCTTTTTATCATCAGTTCATTATTTGTGATCATTGGGATACAAGAACTGTGAAATATTATTTATTTAATTTATTAACTTTACTTTGTACTTGTGAACAATAATACATTTTTATTAGTATTAAGGAGTCTGCCCACTACACCGCTCCATACCATGACCGTGCTAGAACCGTATCAGACACAAAAGCAACACGATACGCTCCACTATGCCCACTGAAACGGATCGACCGCGTTCTGTGCCCGTACACATCGCGTATGATGCCCGTATGCAACCCGTATGTTGCCCGTGTATACCTATATATCCACCAAAACCGGTAGAAATCGATTTCATTCTCGCATCAGTGTAGCGTGGACGTCTTAGAGTACTATTAAGGTTTTAAATAATAAAATATAGATATTAGAATATTAACTGTTAGACAACTAGCAATGATTGCCATAATATTGGATGACGAAGAAGAAGAAGAAAACAAAAGATACACTCTAATCTAGACACCAATACAGCGGATCTGGACATCATATGCGGTTACAAGCTGTATACCTATATTTTATAGGTATGCGGCTTGTAACCTTATACCTATAAAATATAGATATTACATAGGTGTGCTCAACAAGGTGAGACGGTTCTTCACGCCGGAGCATCTGTGTCTTCTCTACAAGACCCAAGTTCGTTCCTGCGTGGAGTATTGTTCTCACCTCTGCGATGGATCTGCGCAATACTTGCTTGACGCTCTCGACCGGTTGCAGCGGCGAGCAGTCCGCATTATAAATAGTCCCGAAACCACCGAGTTCCTTGAGCCTCTGCAGTTACGGAGAGACATCGCCTCTATGGCGGTCCTCTATCGCCTTTACCATGGAGAGTGTTCTGAAGAGCTCCTCCAAATGATCCCTCCGTCTCCCTTCCTTTACAGGACAACACGTGCTGGACTCAGAAGTCACCGCTTTAGAGTGGAAGAAATACGCACCAGAACTAAACGGTTCGGCTCTTCTTTCCTATGCCGAGCAGTCAAATACTGGAACTCACTACCAGCTCACGTGTTTCCTTCCCACTATGATCCCGGGTCCTTTAAGCGGAGCGTGAAAAAGCATCTCACTAAGCCACCATAGTGTGGGCCGCCATACATTATTGTCTGCATTCGCAGCAAGTGTGATAGCCCCCAATCTTGGATTCTACTCATGCTTTCCATCAGTCGGGTAGAGTCACTTTGGATGGCTTCATATAAAAAAAAAAAAATACTCACCGGCTCGCCGCCTGCACAAACCGGTTTGGCAACGTCGCGTGCCATGCACGGAGCATATCGGCACCGGCAAAATATTCGCGCCGACAATTTTTGACGGTCCGTGCATGGAACGTGATGGTGATATTCGGTAATGGAACCGTCTAGTGGGCATAGTCACATACTTTTTAATATAAAGAATATTTTTTGCCTGGCACGTTCCTAGCACGATCATGGTATGGAACGGTGTAGTGGGCAGACTCCATTAATGGATTCCAAGTATAAAGGACTTATTCAGATTTTTTGACATCCAATTATACATAGATGCATTGTGTAGTGAAGAAGATTGACTGACGAAGTTGATTACTTGGGCGAGTTTTCTTATCGACATGTACATATTTGAATAAATACCTGTAATATCTATTATATATGAAAGTCAGGCTTTCTTGAACAAATTCATTATCTTATTCATTAAATAATATATTACAAATTTAAACGCCTCAAGCAACGCACTGGTATCTTTATAATTAGTAGAGAGCTAATTTAACTCCTACAGACGTGTGATAGGCAAATACCCCAGTCGTATTGTACAGGTGGACCAAAAGTTCGTTTAAATTTGAATCGGTAGCTGCACAAGCACGTCGAGGTTGGGCTGAGGGACTACGAAGCGCAAAAGCGGCCAATGGGCATTCATTACCAAGGCGCCTTTTAGTGATAAACAGCGTGCATTATATGTACGCGAGGACTACCGCAACAATGATTCTTTTACTCTAGCGCAACAAAAATGTTGCGCTCATTACAGCATACGGCGTAAAAATGGAGCTCCATCGATAAAATGAGTACAGAAATTCGAGAAGATAGGTTCAACAATGAATCAACCATAATCCACCCGATCTACATCAAGAGAATTTCGTTCTTGAATTCTGTTCGTGATATTTTAGGACAAAAAGTGATATCCAAAAGAGATGCCATTAACTTGCCACGTCGTAGCCCGGAATTATTCCGAATTACCTTCTTTCTTCGGTGATACCTTATAAGCAAAGTTTTCAAAATATTTCAGAGGAAATGAAAAAATAGCAAACACATGTGAGGCCATCTTTAAAAATTTTCGCTCCAGGTTGCAGTAGTGTCAAAATAGTCAAGGTTCACATATGGATAATGAAATTTAAAAAAATATAATCCCCATTTGTGAACTTTAATAATAAATAAATAGTTTTTATCTGACATAACTAATTTCTTTTGAATCATCATTTGAAATGTAAACGAGCTTTTGGTCCACCCTGTATTTACTCATAGTTCTTTTTTACTTTTTCAATTTTCTTTAGCCATGGATCAAATAAAGCATTAGCTAATTACAAAATATTAATTTCGTTTCATTTCAATTCTCAAAGAGAAATCCCAATTAATTAAGTAATTTTTATGTTCTACTCTGCCTTTGAAGTTTATAGTAAATATACATTTATATTAGTGTACAGTTTTGCTAATTAAATAAAATGCGAAGTTAAAATAGTAATACAACCTACGCACTGGTTAGTGATATGCTTTTAAAAAGCTACCGAAGATACCGTCCTGTTTTAGAAATGCATATTTGGTTTTTCGTATGAGGTCCAAACACCTTTGTTTGAGATGGACAACAACCTTAACTGTGTTTGCCAGCAGCGTCTATTATCCCATAATGTATTGTACTCATAAGAAGAGGATATGACCATAAGACTTAAATGTATAAAAATAATTATAATTATAATAATTAAAACACCCTACGCTGAATAACTGATACAAACTATACGCGGTTGACGTCGCGCAGCAAATCATGTAATTTATCACATTGTGTGTGTGCGTAAGTTGACTTCTAATGAGTCCGCTCTAATTGCCCACGATAAGTGCTACTAATCTTCAATTAAAATGTGTTTCAGTTTAGAAATGTAGAATGACCTTTAAGTATACACAGCACAAAATAATGTTTCAATTTGAATTTCTGATTTCATTTTCATCAAAAGCCGTACGAATTGTGGTAACTACAAGTCATCAATTTGTGGTTATCGATGTTGCAGAGTTCGAGTCTTCAATCAAAGTTTCTTGGCATCTATAATGCAAGTTGTTTTCATAATTTTGTTTGCATACTTTGTTTAAATTATTACATATTTCCGCATCGGGATTACATTAAAGTCAACGCAAATCACTCAAACATGTTTGTGTGTTAATCTTCTAATGTAAACTATCCCAAAATAAAACAATAGCTTCCGAAAAATGTTTTACGTCAAAATGTCATGTTTATAATAAACAGCCCATTAATCATTTTACGTTAAATTCTCTACTATATTACGTTGAGCTTCATTGTATATTAATTAAATTATGAGTTTGTTACTTTATTCTTTTCGCTTTTATTTTGTGCTAGTGAAAACATCTTGTGTTTTCATTGACATATGACAGGACAGTACATAGCTTTCTATTACCACTAAATTTATTATAAAAAGAAACTTTTGTCATATGTGATACAATATACTAATTCGTAAAGTAGTGGGTGTAGAATAGCACATGTGTTTTAAAAATCAAAATGGTTTACTGATAATAGTTCAGTTCAAAATTGTATCATAGAGCAAACGATAGTAAAGTGGATTCAGATGTACGAAATGAAATATTTAAATCCTTATTTGAAATTAATTTTGCTACAATTTTCAATGTTGAAGAATTTTTTTTTGCCATGGAGCTTTCTTCGGTGCGGGAGTGATAACGTTTAATTTTTTAACTGTTTTACTTTCCAGTTTATTTATCAACGTGCTCTTATCAACGCAGATCTCATTTATTATGGTGTTGTTGGCAGTTTATTATCCTAGAAAAATGATAAAAGGCACGTTCGTTAAGACCGGAGTCTTTTCTAACGGTTTACATTGTAACTATTTGTAGATATTTTTATAACTCTCTGTTTATGTGTTTTGTAATCGTGGTTTGTTTGTCAATTGATTAACACTTAGTAGTTGCTTCTCTTAAGCTGTGACTAGACTGTGTGAATCGCCGAGTGCTAAGCCGATTAATCGCTGAATAGGAATCAAATGGGATGGGTAATTGTTATTGAACGAGTGACGATTGTTAGTACTCGCCTCGTTCAACTAGTTATTTGTAAGCTTAGTCTATTCGATACAGAAATATTAAACTAATTCGCCATCGCCACTGTATTAGGTATTGACTATTCTATTAGTACAATTTTGCGTGTATGTACGTCCCGTAGATATTGGTTATGATTATCACGTGTTTGGTTGGTGTGAGTAAATTCATCAGGTAGGTATTCGTCAAAAACGATAAACCTTCTCACGAATGAAGGCTTTTATTCGTGTCAATATATACCAGATTACTTTGTCTTAGTAATAGCTGTATACGTTTTATTATACTAACTACCTATGAAAACAAAACTGGATTTAAATATTCGAAATCCTAGTATAAGCATAAGCCATACAACAAATTTTGTAGAAACCCACAAAGTAAAAAGGCAGGTTTTTTATAGAAAACTTTAAAAATCTTGTTTATTGACCCCAGCTCCACCGGCATGGTTTTCACGATAGATGGAGTAAGGCTATATCCATCCTCTAGAAACCAAGCATATCCATGCCATATGCAGCAACATAGCTGTGAAAGCATAACAGACAGACAAAGCTACTTTCGAATTTAAAATATTGGTATAGCTTACTGTTCCGAATATACTACTAGAACTCTCTACTAGAAAACCTTAGAATCTACTGTACTAACTCTGAGACATTTATAAAAATACCGCAATATCTCATTAGATTACTAGTAAAATATACCAATACTCGAAATGACGAAGCCTATCAGGTATAACAAATTCATTCAAGGAGTAACTGTCCTCTTTTAAGAATTAATTTAGTCCCAAACTAATCTTGTACTAAACGACTGATATAGATAAATAGCTTTAATATTGTGAAGTTTCAGCTTAATTCGTTCAGTAGTATTTGAGTGAAAGAATAACAAACATTCATACAACACTATCAACTTCTACATTTGCAATATGTTCTGGTAGAATATAATATATACCTACGGCTAGAAGTTAACTTGGAATAGCTCATTGAGTACTTTTATTACGAAATTTCATGGTAGCAAAATTTCGGGGTACTGCTGAATTTACGACGGAAGTATTTTTGAGGAGAATGATAGTCTATATAAAACTAAGGTGTATTTGACCTGTCAAAAAGACAATAAATTTCAATAAAAAATTATGTTGATTCCACGGAATCATTTTAAGTAGGTTTATTAAAAAAGTACTTTTATGTTTGAAGAGATATAATTCCCAAGACAATCCATTTTGTTTGAAAATCTGTCAGTAGTTTTTTAAATAATAATTTTAAGATATTCATGCTTGAATAACATATTTTCAGTAGACTTCAGACCATAATCAGAGCAGCCACATAATTTAGACACCGTTGTACCAAAAAAAAACTTTAATTCTTGAATTGTGTGAGGTTAAGTGGCTTGTTTTTATCTTGAAGAACTAACAAAATCCTACCCTAGCATCCTCATTGTGACTACAGAATGCAGCATGGTGACCCAAACTACAGTGGCCTAGTAGGATACCTCATGTATGCATTCTTGGGTCTCCAGTATCGTATTCGTCAACAAAATGCGACAACACGTATGCTGCCATATTAAGTTATCCTTTTATGGGGTTGCTTTAAATGTTCACCGGTTAATAATTATAATATATTATATTACATTGTTGAGTAGCAACACATGCCAATAGCAGCGGATGACGCGACTGAACATACGAGTTTAAGCAGCAGCAATCGGTGGCATCGGCCACTTATTTTCGTCATTTGAAGAACGCATCTCTCTCTAGCTACTTACTAATTTTGTGTACCTACTTTATAATATTATAATCATCAACAACCTTTAACAGTCCACTGCTGGACATAGGCCTCTCCTTTGAAAGGACGTTTTGGCCTACTATACCACGCTGGCCAGACGGGTTGGTAAAGGGTTTGTTTCAATTTATAATATTATAAATTGTAAATCATTTGAAGGTTGGATTAAAACTATTTCTGAGTAGTTTAAGTTTAATTTTGTAAGAATAATATATATTTTTCAAAACAATTGACAAATATGTTGTAAAAGTAGAAAATATTTTTTCTTTCATTTCTTCAATCAAATGGATTTATTTCTTTTAAAAAATCATATTTTTGGAATATATCCTCCATTTTCTTTGTTTCACTACTCTTTTGTTCGACGTAGTCAAGATTTTTGTCCTTTGAATTTCTTGTTTCAACTTCTTCGACATTGTTATTGTTGTTCGTTCTCCTTGTATTGGTACGTCTGGAGATTTCGTAAGAATCGTTATTGGAATGTCTATCATACTCATCCAACAATTTTTGCAATCGTCTCCTAATCATCTTCTGTTTATGTTTTTCCAAAAGATCTGCATACGCATCTGAGAACGGCAAAATATTTATTCCACCACTGGGGGCGACCAGTCCTGGTAAACCTGGTACCATGCTCATTCCTCTACGTTGTATACCATAAGGAGGAATATAAGATGCAAAAGGCGATGGTAAAATTAGTGGTGGTGGTGGTGGCATCAATGGTGGCGTGGGTTTTGGTATATACTCAGGTGCAGGTGGATAAGGAAATCCAGCAATTGGCAACATTGGATTTGTAGGAGCAAGGGGTATTCCAAAAGGTAGGGGATAAAGTGCAGGTAAATAGGAAGGAACCATTTGTGGTAAGGGCATAGGAGGTGGCAATTTTACTGGTATAGGCATTGGTATTGGATGTTGAAATGTATCAGGTTTTGGTACAATTTCAATCTTGTTATGACAGTATTCTGGCACTGTTCTAGGGTACCAGTAAAGAGGATTGCACGGATCTTCCCCAGGTTTCGTAGCATTAGGAAGTCGAAAGTGGAAAGAGCCATCTATTGTACAATGTACGCCATCTAATGATATTATCATTAGTAGGATCTGAAAAAATAATTACCTCATTAAAACTGTTTATTTGATAAGAAACAAATAAAGCAAATTTTATGCTATGTTATGTGAAAATATACAGACAAGCACTTAGATTAAAATAATTTATATACCCCTTGGCACTTGCTCAGTGCCCTGACTTTGAATGTGAACAATACTAGATAATTTCACTATCCTCAGATATGAGTTGCTTATTATGAGTATTAAAATAATGCGTATTACCATTTAGGGAATCCGCATTCTCTTTACAACCACAGATTACAAAATTGTCAAGTAACTATAATGTAAATTAGGTCAGATATTTATAACTGCCTTGTTAATCTAGCGGTTAGTGAATGTGACCGTCAAAGAGATCTCAGGTTCAATTCCCGGGTCATGTGTGCCGAGATTCTTATAATTGATATTACTTTTGATACATTATGTCAAGATTGCCAAAACACATTAGTGAAAATCGCATTTAAACCTTTTTTATACTGTTCTACTTGAAGACCGGTTGTCATGAACATGTATGGCAATCGTTATTTTGAAAGTAAGTAACCTCACATTTTTTTTCGTGTCCAAATCCCTTCGGACAGTCACCCTGTCGGGCTTTGCGGCGGGGCGGTGTGTCGGACAAAAACAGACTAAAACCACATGGTGTGCCCTTTTTACGCCTGAATTTAAGGAGGAGTCCAGGGAACAAATCTCCTTCTAGACCCCTCCCAGCACCTGCCCGCACTACGCGGGCGTCATCTCAGTAGAAACTCTCAATTTGGGCACACCCCCACGTGGTTGGCCACTACAGCGGATGGACGGAAAAACGTGTCCCGTTCATCCGCGGCTATACTCAGAGCGGCATGAGGTGCAGATGCGCGCACCACCGCCGCCTGGTTCACCTGTGGCGGATTGGATCCGATTGGCCATCTCTGCCGCCTCCTTCTGCGAGTTCACGTCTTCGTAGAAGGTTGCAACCACGGTAAAATAACTGTCGCTACCAGCCATGGAACGAATGATGACCGGTGGCCAGAGATCCACTCCAATGAATGCAGTGAGTGTGTGCACTGTGTTGCTTATGCAGGGCAAACCGCCAGCGTGTACTGGGTCGAGTCGTCACTGCAGTGGTAGAATGCGGGACTCGATTCCCTCCTAGCGACCGAGTGCAGGTGATTTCCGAACTGTGCCCGGAAATCACCTGCGTCAGACGGAAGGAAAGGATCCCTTGCTGCCGCCCTGCCCACTCGCCGATGACCAGCTGGAGAGCCTCATCGGCGACAAAGCCAGCACGTGGAGTCTCCAGCCGGAATGACCAACTAGCCATGGTGGCTTAACGAGCGGCAAGACCGATCGGGGCCCAAATCGCACAGGTGCTGACCGATGCGGGCAAAGAGGACCCTCTCAAACAACTTACCCACCTCGTCCAGCAACATTTCATGACAACTAGTTTGAACTTGCAATTTCAGTTCTCTCTGAGAGGTGCGGAGGTCAGATGCTAGTCGCTCCGTGGAAAAACTGATATTCTATTAAAACCGGTTGAACTAGTAGCTGAGCCCAAATAATATTGGGAAACCTTTATGAAGATGTCCAAAAAAAGCGGTCCTTACATCAAAATAGCAATTTTGAAAAAAAGACAATTATTGTTATTATAATTACCTTTCATTTATTGAGGCATTATCAAGAAAATTTAAACTAATTATTGAAATACCTATTCATTTTTAAAAATAGATAAACTCGATCGAGCATTTTGAGTTAACTTCATTGTTCTATTCATTTGGCGGTCGGTAATATGCACCACATTTTTAATAATAATAATAATAATAGTATTATATAATAATCGTATATATATTGTGCAATTGGAGAGGCCAATGTCCAGCAGTGGACTGCGATAGGCTGATGATGATGATATATATTCTATACTTCGTATATATATGTATTTATATTTCATATATATATTAAGCGTACCAATCTGAACTTATTTTTTTTTTCTCTGAAGGATCGTGTCAGGAACGAGTTGATTCGCCAGAGAACTAAGGTCATCGACACAGCCCACCGGATTAGCAAGCTGAGGTGGCAGTATGCTGGCCATATTAGACTTAGAACTGATGACCGTTGGGGTAGAAGGGTTCGCGGAAGTGGAGACCGCGTCTCGGTGACCGTAGTGTAGGACGCCTACAGGCGATGTGGAATGGCGAGTGACGACCTGCGTAAGATGGCTGGCAGGAGCTGGATGTGAGAAGCCCAAAATTGATCAGAGTGGTATGTAATGGGAAAGGCCTATGTCTAGTAGTGGACCGCGATAGGCTGATGTCATGATGAATCAATATAATTTGTTTTGAAAATTTCTTTAAGTCTAACTACTACTAAATCTTTTAAATTGATTTATTTTAATGTAAAATATAAAAATATTTTGTGTCTTATCTAAATTTATTAGTATTACTGATTTGTGACGGCACTTACGCAGTCTGTGAAGACATACACTATAAATGTATGACGATCTGGGCAATATTTCAACGCATCTGGGTTAATGAACTAATTAGTTCGTTGCTGTTCAATTTATACTAAGGTGAGTCGTTCTTCGAATCATAATTTCTATCATTTTCTATGGTTGTTATGTCTTTTTGCAGGAAAGCGGGATGTCAAACGTAGGAGAGAATGATTTAATGAATGAGGTATTATTAGATTTGTGAAAAACGTGAGACAATAGCAAAACAAATTTATTTTTACGTAGTTGGGTCATAGTGTTTTAAACTTTTTAGGGTTCCGTAGCCAAATGGCAAAAAACGGAACCCTTATAGATTCGTCGTGTCTGTCTGTCTGTCTGTCTGTCCGTCCGTATGTCACAGCCACTTTTTTTCCGAAACCATAAGAGCTATACTGTTGAAACTTGATAAGTAGATGTAATCTGTGAACCGCATTAAGGTTTTCACATAAAAATAGAAAAAAATAATTTTTCATCAAACCCATACGTGTCTATCTATGGATATGTGTTCAAAAATGATATTGAGGTTTCTAATATCATTTTTTTCTAAACTGAATAGTTTGCGCGAGAAACACTTCTAAAGTGGAAAAATGTGTGTCCCCCCCCCCTGTAACTTCTAAATTATGAGAGTGATTAAACTAAAAAAAATAAATATTGTACATTACCATACAAACTACCAACGAAAATTGGTTTAAACGAGATCTAATAAGTAGTTTTTTTGTAATACGTCATAAATCATAAACCGCAATACGCTATTATAAAAATATTGATCAAAGTTACAACGAACTACAAGAACTTTTATATGATGTTATTTGCTGATACGGAACCCTTCATGGGCGAGTCCGACTCGCACTTGGCCACTTTTTTTATGGTATACATAAATATAGAACATTATGGAACACATTTTACCTAAAAGCTATTAAATAAAAAATCAATTGTACTATTATTGTAGATTTGTACTGTGAAGTCATTTATTATCGCAGCTTTAAAAGCTTGATTAGGTATAATGGTATTTGTATTTTATCCGATTGACGTTTGTACAGCCCATCGCCGTTCACTGTTGAACAACGTTAATTAGTTTGATTTCTTTGAATGGAAACCGAATCCAATTTAAATTACCCACATAGAACACATCAAAGAAACTCGAGCGAAATTTAACATAGAAATTAAAATACAGAACGCTTTGAAAAGCAGCTGTTATAAAAGCTGTATTGAATATATAATCAATATTTAATTAAGTCTAAACCTTTTCCAAGAGAAAATAATAAACGCCGGTAATAGCTTTGTAGCCCTTACCGACCTACGGATGGATGTGGTTAAAAAAATTCAACACTTTTATTCCAGACCGAAAGAGTGGTTCAACGGATATGACAAATATAAAGGTTTCCGTTTATGACATTTCGTTACGGTACTCGAAAGGAGGTTATTACAATCACATTTTCAGTACAAACAGTTATGTATACAAATGTCCGTTACGTCTAAACGAATTAAATGCAATGTCCATAACTAATTGTAACATTATAGTTAATTAGTATCTATACATTAAGGCCATCTAATAGGATAGGCCTTTGCGATAGAACTCTAGTGATCTAGTATTCTACAAACTGTGTGAAAGCATTTTGTACTGCCTCCTGCGAAGAAAACTTGTTAACACGTAGAAAATCGACCAAATCACCAAAAAAATACGAAAGTACTTAAGGTACTACTAAAATATTATGTTACGATCTTTGAAGGTTGATCAACGATGAATACGTTTGTACCTCGGAGGTATACAATGGTAACTCCACATTTTATCGAAATTACGTTTATAATATCATTAAAATCCCAAGAATCAGTTCTACATAATGGTATAAAGCATTAAGTCCTACGTCGTCTATGAAAATAGATATACAATCCACAAATATTTACAAAAGAGATTTACAAATATTACCAGGTTATAGGATCTCAAATGATGTTAAATAATACATAGATTTATTGTAATTATGTGTGTATGATACCTCCTCTATTCATTATAAAAAATGCAGCTGGATAATTACTCTGCTTCTATTATAACTTTCTCAAAATGACATTAAATTTTTCACTACGCGCATTTATGCCTCTCCTGTAAAATTTGACTTTAGACACTTAATGTTGTATACCTCTAAGGTACAGATGTATATACATAACTAGGTGATGTCCGCAACTCTATCCTATTCAATGTCCTAGAGGTATGAAAAATAGATATCGACCTCTCTTTCTTTCTATTCTCAGACCTATTCTTATATATCTATTCCCAAACTAAGCAGAGCTTGTATTATGGGTACTAAATAAGTGAAATAAATACATAAACATTCTTTTTTTTTGTAAATACATACTTATTATACATTAAAAACACCCAGACTCCGAAACAAATATTTGTGGATGACACAAATATTTGGTCCGACCCGGGAATCGAACTGGAGACTTCTGATCAGCAGCCGCATCGCTAACCACTAGACCAACAAGACAATCAGTGAGTATATACGGTACTAACATTAAAAAAAATGACTGTTTGTTCTGGCTAATATCTGGAACGGCTGTTTCGATATTGACGGGACTTCAACTGGTAGATGCTGTAAATATTATGAGGTACAAGAAGTAATTTATGATATATTTTTTGGATTTACTTCGCCCTACGACTTTAAGAGCGGTTACACAAATGGTGCAATATAAAATAACAAAAAATATCAATCTCACCTTGATATTTATCAACCACTTTACACGGTACATTGTTTTGACTCCTTCGTAGACTGAGTCTGTACTCATTATCGAAAGCGTTTATAAACTATTCAACATTGCGAGTAAAACAATAGTTCGGTTCCGACTAACACAATGGCATATTTCTTTTTTGACTTATGAGGTAAAATTGAACACTGTAACATGTTTGTTTCAAGACCCTAATATTATGTACGCGGTATATGTTCTTATTGTTCTCTAAATATCTTTCTGACTTAAATGCTGTATTCAAATTTACTTCTATCTTTTTAGATTGCTTTCTTATGATTTTTAAAAGAAAAGGTTTCTATTTAAACCAAGTAGCTTCGTAAAGCTAATGTACATAATTATGTATGTCTAATATATACTTATTTGTGTAAATATCATGTAATATATACATGTAATATTTGCCTTTTAGTACTGTACGTTATGTGTACATATATTATAAAGGGGTTACATTATCATTAGTTAAAATGAAAATGTTAAAGTTTATTGAATTATTTTGAAATACTTTCTTATTTTTTTAATAAATTCAAGAGCCAAGTAGGAAGAAAAGCGATCGTCGGCGTCTACGTGGGTTTCGTGTTTCAACAATAGTGACAACACCACCTTGCTTCGTTTTCGTTCTTGAGATCTTATCTTTATTTTTCTTCTTCTGTTTCCCGTTGTATTCTTCTGTGCGATTCTTATCACTATCCCAGATATACAATTGTGGTTCAGGCGAATCATTGTATCCAATATAATCTGCATAAGTTTGTTGACCTATTTTAGCATATGCTGTCGCTAGTTCTTTTATCATAGTTTCACTTTTCTTAGATATTTCTTGGTTATATATAGCCACAGGGCCAAAATTAGGATGCATTCCAATTTTTGGGACACTTGGATCTTTCTTGATATCTTTCTTTAAAAGTTCTAACATTTTTTCGTATGGTGTCAGATGCTTGCGATGACCGATGTCGTATGTTGCATGAGATGCATCGTCCATTCCAATTTCGTATGTTGGATAAGAATACGCCGTTTGCATAGGATTTAGACTGTACACATCAAACGGATCTTGTTTTCTCATTACTCTAAGCGGACTATTCTTTGCCAATTTCGAGCGAATTAACTTTTCAAACATGTCTGCGCATACTTCGGGTAAATGCAGAGGATGCCAATAAAACGGGTTACATTCATTTACGTCCTTATACCTCTCTTCAAAATCAAAGTTGTCCATATATGTGACTCCGGCGATTGATGGCGATGATATTGGAATATCATACTGTAATAAAACCAGCAACATCCAATTCATCTGTAACAAAAAACTACTAATTACACTATTAGTTTGAAATAGAAGCTTTTAGACAGAATATAAAACAAGTTCTATTTTATTTAAAGAGTTAGAACCGAATTAACTAGAGATTTAAACCAATGCCATGGTTGAACTATTATTTTTTATACATTATTGATATTTGTGGCATTGGCAGATTTAAATATTCATCTTACTTTTTGTAATAAATTTTACAGTACCACTACCTACTACAAAAGTGTATACCTTTCAAATAAGCAAAAACATTTTCATATTATGGTTATTATCTAGAATAGCGTGCTCAGAGTTATTTGAATAACGACATAATAGTGTGTAGTGTGTGCTTTCTATTCTCTCTCAGAAGATCAAATAAAACCATTTTTAGGGTTCCTTATAGATTCGTCATGTCCGTCCGTCCGTCCTCGACTTACGCCCAAACGGTAAGTGCTAGAAAAATAAAACTTTGCCTGATTAAGTGTTGTAATTACGTCGACAAAGTGCTATAATAAATTGATGAAAAACATTTTTATTTGGGGTACCTCCCCTAACCGTAAAGTGGGGATGACTTTTTTTCTCGCGGCTACCACATCGTGTGGGGTATCATTAGATATGTCATTTAAAAACAATAAAGGATTTTTAGATGTTTATTTTGATTTAGGTATCCGTTTGCGGGAAATTCCACTTTAAAGGGCACTTTTTTGTAAAAACAGGGATGGTGGTCCATATAATCAACTTTGAAAGTAAACTATAACTGATTAGATGACTATAATTCAGGTTTTATGGAGACTTATCTTGTAAAACGTTGGACTGTTAAAGGCTGTTGATGATGATGATGATGAACTTGTAAAATGCGCTCACTTGGAAAAAGTCATACAAAATTAACGCATTCATACGTAAACATAATAATTATCTATTGCATACGATTTTAAATCTACGTACCATTATGGGTGACTGAGAAACCCTTTACTGTGCGTTGCCTGACACGCACATGGCCGATTTTTTTGTTATCAAATCCTGATTTCAAGATATGTAAATACTGAGATTTTTATTCTACAATCTCAGAGAATCATTAAGCTAGATCTATGATGGATTACTACCGATCGAGTAATTGATGGTTCTTAATTTGTTGAAATCACTGTAATCTATACGATCAGAGATTAATCTAAATAAAGAGAGAAGGAGGCTGACGGCTTACCCTAATCAAAATATACTAAAAAAATATATATATGTTACCGACAATCTGTATAATCCGGCATTCTATAGAATACTTAAGAAATGCATAGAATAACTAAAGCGTTGATTATTATTATTTATTATTATTATATTATATTAATATTATTATTATATATTATTATTAATTAACTTTGCCTAGGTTTTCTATATAATGCTGAATACGCAGACGGTAACACATACTTAAAATTTCAAAAATAACATTGTTTATCTATACCAATCAATACCTTAAGTTAAAATGTTTTGATTTATATTGACAAAAAATCAGTCAAATTAAGAGGTCTTAGGTGGGTAGAGGGTGAGGTGTTAACAACAGTAATTGTTGAAATTTTTTCTTAGACATTTAGTATTATCTAAGTCCCCTCCAACCTTAGTCTACTGCTGAACGAAGGTCTCCTCGAAAGTTATGTCATATCACTATTCAATATGTAATAAATAAATTGCTTCACTATCGAAACTCATAATGGTCTATGCGGTCTAACTAGCGCTTTGAGCAAATAAGTAAATGACTAAAGACGACTATATAAAAATATTCTTACTACTATCTGAGACTAAAGAAATTAAGCATATGCTTAATTACATGCTGCACACTTCATTATACATATTTAAAAAAAAGGCCCAGGACCAAGACCAGCGGGGCTCGATGCCCCAACGGTTTCGAAGAAAAAGAGGTAAATTATTTCATGTAAATATAGCAGCACAGCTAGTACTGCTATATTTATCCCTTTTTTTTTTGTGTGTGGAAAATCATCATGGACCGTCACCCCATGTTACCGCGGGGTGGTGTGTCGGACTTGAACCGACTAAAAACCACACAGTGTGCCCTCTCCGCTCTTCTCCGTTTATGAGGAGGAGAAGTCCAGGGTGGGATCTCCTTCTGAACTTCTCCAGCGCCTGCCCGCTCCTGATGTGGGCACCTCTGCACGACGACCCTCTCTTAGGCGGCGTCCGGCACACACCGACGCCGCCCCCTCGCGTCTGGCCACATAATACGGGTGGAGGGAAAACCCGTCCCGTCCACCCGCGGCCACACTCAAGGCGGCATGAGGCGTAGATGTTCGCGCCTCCGCCCCCCGAGTCGCCGGCGGCGAATCTGGTCCGATTGGATGTCGTCCTCCCGGGCCTTCTCCGCCGCCTCCTTCTGCGTGATTACGTCCTCGCAGAAGGTTGCGACAGCGGTAAATGAACTCTCGCTGCCGGCCATGGAACGAACGACTACCGGCAGTGAGAGATCCCCTCCGATGACTGCAGTGAGGACCCGGCGCTGCGTCTCCCGTGCGGGGCAGACCGCCAGCGTGTGATGAGCCGAATCCTCACTGCAGTCGCAGTGGTGGCAGGCGGGACTCAATTCCCTCCTGGCGACCGAGTGCAGGTACTTTCCGAAGCAACCATGCCCGGAAAGAACCTGCGTCATCGGAAGGTAAGGGTCCCGTGCTGCCCATTCGCCGATGACCGGCTGAAGCGCCTCTACGTGGAGTCTCCAGCCGGATCGACCAGCGATCCATCGTGGCTCGGTGAGCGGCTTTGCGCCACTCGCGCACGTCCTCGGGCGGAGGTCCAACTCCACCACTCTCCGCCCGGTAGTTAGCCACTCTCTGCTATATTTTTCCCTGGGATAACCACCATAGTTGGCTCTATGATGCCGAAAACTGAGTCAAAATTCAAATGGGGTCAAAGTCCTTTGACCCCATTTGACTTTGAATTTGAATGCCTCTACTCGGAATGAGAGGAAAAAGGAAGGGTCTATAAGTAAACGAATCCATACTAAGAATCTAAATTCGAAATTAAATAAATGTCCATTTATTTTTACCAAGGTAACCGAAATCACCTGCGGCAGCAGGCATTATAGTCTCAGAAAACACATAGACTTATAAAAGATTCTGACATTTATTTTGCGTATATTTTCAAAGGATGGAAATGATAATACGACATCAAACGAACCCACCTACCATTTAAACGTGTTAGTTTACTTAGGGATTGTATAATTTACTCAAAAAATATAAAAAAAAATAATAATTCGAAAATGAGTATTGCCATGACCTTAATAATAAGTACGTAAAGCCAGGGCAACATACATTGGGGTTATGCAAAGTCCGAAGAGAGGGGGAGGACACCATAACCCTCGACTGAGACTATCTTTTTTTTGTATTTGAGCCAACAAAAGTGTCTCTCCTCTACTCTGTCTGTGTGTCTCCTGATGGATAGCATGAGTAGAATCCAGGAGTAAGGGTCATCATCCTTATGGTGAGGGTAAGCAATGCAGCATGGCCACCTATGCCATGGTAGCCTGGTCAGATAATTCAGAATTATTAAGCCTCCAATCTCAAACTTATCATCGAAGGATGCTGTCAATATTAGGATGGTCTTCTGTGTGACAGTAGTACGGGACCAATGGGCCGGTCTAGCCGGCCTATTGGTGCGGAAATCAGCGTGATTCTACTACCTACCAAATCTTATGTACTTCCGTAAGGGAGACATTTTTCACAAATTCTCGTGCCTTTTCCCTGGGAATCCGAACCACATATTCAAGTTCTGGATTACGCCTATTGTGGTTTCTATGGCAGGAACTAGGCATCAAAGGACGTGGGAACCCACTTGGCACTTCGTAGGGAAAACGGACTCTGAACTGAGTCGTTACTTTCGAGCCAGCCGTCCTCTCGGAAATGGGACGCGTCTATAGCGGTTAGTAGCATCTCTCACTTTTGCAGATGACATCGTCATCATGTCAGAGAAGCTGCAGGATCTACTTCATACTGAATGAACTGGTTGACTCTTCTGTACACATGGGCCTATATATAAACTTGGACAAAACCAAGGTTATGTTCAATGAACATGTACTGTGGCTATTTCCACATACAACGCACCCGACAAACATACTCGTATAAGAACAGCATCTTCTGAATAAACACAAAAAAAACACGGACTAACTAATCTTGAATCGCGATATAGAAATTATCGCTCTGATTAGCACAAATATAACGTTCACCTCGCCTGGGCGGAGGGTCCTCCCTTTGTGATGGATCGATACGAAACTCTTCCCTTCACATTGGTGCCCCCGACGTGATTAAAGCAGCCTTCATGGAAACCGATCAGCAGCGCTATCTTTTTCACTCTCAAAGCGATGACCGTCAATCTAGTCTCAGTCAGCCAGCAACCTCAAGACTCGACAGGGATGGCACACGCTATCCAGCCTTCGGTCTCATCAGCATCTAGATACAGCACACTGAACCTACAGTCCACGTATGCAGAGCACCTCACTCCCGTCTACGCAGCAGTCAGCCATTACGCAGCAACCGCTCCAACTCACTGCGGACTTCACAGCAGCATCACGCACCGCACTCCCGACTTACTGGGATCAGTAAAATTCAACCCCGACTCACTTGGACTACAGCACACAGTTCCGACTCACTGGAACTAGCAGTACTCAGCTCCGATTTACCTACTGGAACTAAGCAGTTCCAGTGTGCCAGTGCCAGGAGTAAGCACTCCTGGCACTGGCGTGCTCCACAATAGAGCACAGACAACTGACTCGTCATATATCGACCTCCAGTCTTGGAGGGGAGTGATGTGGCGACTTCCATATACAGCGCAAGCCACAAATATAAAACAGCGTCATTTATCAAAGAAATACAAAAAAAAACACAGAGTAACTAATCCTGATTTACAAATTTTCACGGCGATTAGAATATACACAACTGCCCATTTTTTTTTTTTTTTTATTTTTTTTTTTTTAAATTTTTTTTTTTTTTTACGTGTGGAAATCCCCGCAGACCGTCACCCCGTCGGGGTTACGGCGGGGTGGTGTGTCGGACTCGAACCGACTAAAACCACACGGTGTGACCCTCTCTGCGCCTTTGTATTGGAAGGAGTCCAGGGAGGGGATTTCCTTCTGGACTCCGACCGGCGCCTGCCCGCACTGTTGCGGGCACCACCTCAGCTCTCGACTCTCTATTGGGCAACGTCCGGTCACACGCGGACGCCGCCCCCTCGCGGTTGGCCTCTACTGCGGACGGACGGGAAACCCGTCCCGCCCATCCGCGGCCACTCTCAGGGCGGCATGAGACGCAGGTATGCGCGCCTCCGCCGCCCAGGGCGCCGGCGGCGGATCGGGTCCGAGTGGATATCATCCTCCCGGGCCTTCTCCGCCACCTCCTTCTGCAAGATTACGTCCTCGCAGAAGGTTGCGACCGCGGTGAAACAACTGTCGCTGCCGACCATCGATCTTATGACGGCCGGCAGCGAGAGATCCCCTCCGATGACTGCAGTGAGGACCCGGCGCTGCGCCGCCCAAGCGGGGCAAACCGCCAGCGTGTGCTGGGCCGTGTCCTCACTGCAGTCGCAGTGGTGGCAGGCGGGACTCGGTTCCCTCCTAGCGACCGAGTGCAGGTACTTTCCGAAGCAACCGTGCCCGGAAAGTACCTGCGTCAGCCGGAAGGAAAGGGTCCCGTGCTGCCGCCCTGCCCACTCCGCGATGACCGGCTGAAGAGCCTCCACGGCGGCAAAGCCAGCGCGTGGGGTCTCCAGCCGGAACGACCATCTCTGCATGGTGGCTCGGCGAGTGGCTTCGCGCCACTCGCGCACGTCCTCGGGCGGAGGGCGAAAGCCATTCTCCGCCCGGAAGTCAGCCACTCGCCGATAAACTTCGGCGAGCACTTCCGCCTCCAAATCCCACGGGGGTGTTCCGGCCAAGGATACACAACTGCCCAAGATCAACCGTTGAGACGATAACATCGACGACAAGAATCGGTTATGACGACGAAAGGAGATTACTTGTGTGAGAGTCTTATTGTTCAAACTTAAAATAAATTAGTATGGGCAACTGGCCATTCCTTAAAACTGCTGTCGCGGTCGTTAATCTATTGATTATATTGCGTTATGAATATACGAGTATATTATTAATAAGTTAATATACATATAATAGTGTAGTAAATTTAAATAACGAAAAATAGTCTCCCGTGGCTAAACTACCGATCCGATTTCATTGAAATTATGTAGGTGGGTTCTTAATATAAGCATGTATGTCTAGTTCAAATAAACGTCTTGTCGTCGTGGATACCTTGTTAGGGTTCCGTAGCCAAATGGCAAAAAACGGAACCCTTATAGATTCGTCAAGTCTGTCTGTCTGTCTGTCCGTCAGTATGTCACAGCCAATTTTTTCCGAAACTATAACAGCATTAAGATTTTTACATAAAAATAGAAAAAAACAATACATTTTGGGGGTCCCCATACTTGGAACTGAAACTCAAAAATTTTTTTTTCATCAAACCCATACGTCTACGCATCTATAGATAGGTGTTCAAAATGATGTTGAGGTTTCTAATATCATTTTTTTCTAAACTGAATAGTTTGTTGAGAGACACTTCCAAAGTGGAAAAATGTGTACTCTCTTATTTTAACTTCTAAAATAAGAGAGTGATAAAACAAACAAAAAATATGTTGTACATTACCATGCACACTACCAACGAAAATTGGTTTGAACGAGATCTAGTACATAGTTTTTTTAATACGTCATAAATCGTAAACCGCAATTTACCTTCCATTCAATTAATTCACTAATAAATAAACATCGATGAAAGTTACAACGAACAACAAAATCTTTTATATTATGTTACTTGCTGATACGGAACCCTTCATGGGCGAGTCGGACTCGCACTTGGCCGCTTTTTTATATATTATATACACGAGAGTTATATGTAACACATTACTTTGGTTAATTAATGATTTTTAATATGCTCTAATATACACACGTATACGAAAATTCATTATCATCTGCCTAACCTTTATTATTCCCAATTTTATTTGACTTCATATGACTATTTATATAACCAACCACTAGACCAATAAGGCCTTTATATTTACGAAAGTTCAATAAAACATAGGAATATTGTAAATAACGTTGGTAGGTAGACAGCAGATATTAATTTAGTTCTGAGGTCGTGTGTACCACTGGCTCTCTATGTAATTACACTTACCGTCATTATCCTATGTATTTTGATTTTAAACGTCAGTTTCTTTCACTCAGACTTTATTGGCACCTATTTATCGCATTGTTGTAATTGCTTTGTTTCTCGTTTTGCTCACGTAATATTGTATTGTACGAGCACCTGCACAGTTATACAACTGCTTTATTTACGGAATGACTTTGGCACCAAAACGTCTTAAAATATAGGTAGAAACTAGTACAATGTTGTCCTTAAATATCTAAGCCTGTTCCTCAAATGTTAATGTATAGACGCCTGATGTATAGGTAGCTAACAAAGTCTCAAATCTATATCTATCAATTAAAAAAGTTATTATTATACGTTCTTGTGCTCCTATTCACTATTATAATTAGTAAAGTATTTCTGCTGCTGATGACTACGAGGAGCTAAAAAAGTACAGCACATTAAATTATTGCCAAAATTGCTTTTATAACTGACAGTTTACATTAGCGAAAAAAAAAGTCTGTCTCATGTCTATAAATATCAATCTTTCGGACATCTGACACACAACATTATCTAGTCCCAAACTAAGCAGAGCTTGTGTTACGGATACTAGACAACTGATATAAATCTATATATATATAAATGATTCCCTATTTCCCTTGGTCACGACATCACGCGTGAACGGCTGGACCGATTTCGCTAATTCTTTTTTATAATATTCCTTGAAGTACGAAGATGGTTATTAGGAAAAATAAATAAAAAATATATCTGGTAAGTTTTATTAGAGGGGATCCGAGAATACAAAACAATTGAGTGACGTTGAATCGACTGTTACGGCCCGTTCACGACCTTACCGCTGTGAGCGGCAGCTAAAAGCGAAACGGCAAGCGGTAATATCAAAAGTATAAAAATGTTTGAGGCACGCCACGAGTCGCCGCTCAAGCGAAAAAGTGAGCGGATTTTGCCAAGCGAATTTCTACAGCGGCGAGCGGCAGGAACAAAGGTACAAGAATATATGTGCGATGCCACGAAACAGAGCGGCGTTGACAGCGGTGCAGGAGTGACGGACTCAGCGGCGTTAATAAAAACAAAACATTTTAGACAATTTTATGTCGGTAATGGATACCGAGGCTTTTATAACAGAAATTTAAATAGTCCGCCTATATGGATGTCAAAATATCTTCAACATAAATATAAAAAGGTTGTGGGAAGAAATCAAACAATGTTTTCCGGAATATAATGGTACTTACGTTCAATTTAAATTGATAACACAAAAACATAAAACCTAGGTACCTACCAAACGAATCTTCTAATATGTTGAGAAAACTACTGGTATGTTTACTTAATGTAGGTGGATAGTTGACAAGTTTTAAAAGTTATTTTTTTTCTCTGTCAGTAAGTAGATACCTAATTAGCAAAACAGTAAACATATCAGTAGTTTCGTCTGTAGATATAACTATACAAGAAACTATTAGTATGTCTTTTCGCAATGTAAGTAGTTGACAAGTTTTTAAAGTTTTTTCTGTCTGTAAGTACCTACTTAGTAAAACACTTGGAAATATCAGTTACTTCTTATAGGTAGGACCGTCGTATAGTTCACTAAATCGCCATTTAAGTACCTATCTTTATCTTTAAAAATGTTTTAATTTTTTTTTTTTTTTTTAAATGTTTGTAAATTTTTAACACGTTTTGACTACCTAAATACGTCCACCGTGGCCGCTGCAACTAACCGCTACTAAGGGTTCATGGCGTGCAAATCGCACCGCTCGCCGACGCCGCAGGCACGCCGCTCCGCTTTTCGCTAAGACCAAACTCGTGGCCAGGCCGTTAGGCGGTACGAAGTTCGCGGGGTCACCTACACCTACGGGGTACATATATAAACTTTTTTGGAAATACATAGATATTATACATAGAATTAAATGTATTTATATCAGTTGTTTAGTACCCATAATACAAGCTCTGCTACTTTGGGACTAGATAACGTTGTGTGTAAAATGCTAAATTTTAAATATTATTATTACTAGCTGTGCCCCGGTGTGTTACCCACGTATTTGCAGGATAAAAAGTGATATGTGTAAAGTATATTTACTGTAATATAGCCTACATATGTGATTATCCAGAACTCATTTGCGTGAAAGAGCAACAAACATACATACATACTCACAAACTTTCGCATTTATCTCTCACTCCATCCATTTTTTCTTTGGTCGCCCTCGACTCCAATATCCGGCAACTTTTACTAAAACTTTCTTCACTACATTTTGCTCCTCTTTCAAGTTAATAAACAAATCTTAAACTGTATAATTTGATCATATTGAACTTTTTTTCAACATTGGGTAGCAATAAGTTAAAACTAACACAGTAGAAAATACATCCGCAAACTACTCGGGCACTGGAGATCGCTAACCGATGTCCGTCCTCCTTAAGCTCAAGCCTGAAGGTGACGAGGTCATCTATCACCCTAGCAGAAGCAGGCTGGGGTGGCGGTGCAAACGCTGCAAGAAGCGCGTGCTCTTCTATGAGATATCTTGCCTTGAATCAGGCCTTGGTATCCGGGGGGATTACCCCAGAACCAAAAAAAGGTAGATAATACATGTCGAGTATGTCGACACATGCTTTGTGTCAATCTACTGAGATAAAATTTCCTAGTAAGTTATTATAACTGGTACTTATGCTCTGCTGCTTGGAATTGGGAATTATTGAGGTAATTGACTTTTCAATAAGGTTTCAATGTATTCAATCCACTCACATAATTTTGAAATGTAATAAAAAGTATTTTATATGGCTTTATTTTTTCATCTAATTTGAAAGGGACTTATTTTAACAGGAAATATGTCCACCATAATTGAGACATCCTTATTAATATTATTAACGCGAAACTTTGTGAGTATGTAGGTATGTATGTTTGGTCTACTGAAACTACTGAACGGATTTGGATGAAACTTTACAGTTCAATAGCTTAGATATAGAATAACACATATGCTACTTAATACTGCAATAATTGAGATACACGCGGGCGAAGCCATGGGTGAAATAGTTAGTATTTTTTTAAATAAATTATTTAAAAAAATACTAACTATTTGAGCTGGATGCGAGAATATAATAATATATTTGCTTAAATGCTTACACAATTTTGTTAACATTTAAATTTAAGTAAAGTAATACTATTTATTGAAGTCTACTTCAATAAATAGGATTCAATTTCTACAAATTTTTTTATTTATTTATTTATTTATTTATTTTTGAAGAAGGCTTACATTTATTATTCTAGGTTGACACATATAAAGACACATATATTATTCTAGGTTGTTTTTTATCTTCGTACCATAGATATTTTTTATTTTAGGTTGTTTTTTATCTTCGTTGTTTATTAATTTCTGTAATTATTCGGGACGTAAGAATTATTCTCTGAGGGGGGGAAATATTTGTATTTTGTAAAATTAGGCATTCAAGCGTTTTGTTTGACAGTCGAACACTGTCAGTATACTGATTCCATCGCCTCCATTTTATAAAATAAAATAAATGACAAACAATATTTTTACTTAATTTACATAACTTTGTTTAAAACTACAGAGTTGACTTTTTATCTTAACTTATTTACTTCTAAATTTGTTTCAATCAATAGAGATACTATAACCTGGTGAGTTGGATGTATAACTGACCTAATGAGCGTGGCTTCAGCGAGCCATCTACTCCATATTCTTCGAAATAGTCTCCACAAGTGTGAATGTTTGTGGCATGATATGTTATGATTTGGAGGTCACATTAAGCAGCCGATACGGGTTGTTATCATAAGGTCATGAAGCTCATTTGGAGGCCTTCGGACGGCTTAAGAGATTATGTAGTCACAACGTGTCTTGCCAGTTCAATTCAGCACTCGGCCAGCATGAGGATATATGGCCTTAACCCTCACCTGACAGGGGACCTGAGCCCGTCGGTTTGACATTATAGGGTGTTGATATTGTATTTTTATGAATTTATAAGGTATAAATCCCTTCAAATTTACACCTAAAATTTATTTTTCATTCTTAATTCAATCTGTTACGTGAAAACTAAATCTAATATGAATATATTACACTCAAGTTTCACATAACAAATTTAGATATAATTTGGAGTCTTCACAAATGTTAGTGATGTATGTATACACCTACTGTTTGAAAGTCTAAATTAGCTTTTTAATACTACCACGAAGCATGTAGGCGATATTTCAATTACGTGATATTTAAATACAAAAAATTGTTGAAATCGTTAAATATCTTTCTAAATATAATTTGTTTCTATTTACGGTATACGGAGCAAGCCTTTCAAGCGTATTGATTCAGAAGTTAAAGATAATAAATATTAAACTTTTTTGCAAGAGACAAATAAATTAACAATCGATCAATCAAGAAAGTATGAAATCTGGAAGAATAAGATGGATGGGTGTGTAAGCTATTGCTTGTTTTTGTAGTTTTCGCAGATTTGGTAGCTACCTTTACCTATGACTTAGGCTTGTAATTATTAATAGAGGTATTCAAACATTTGAGTATTACATATAAGTGAATACAAAATAGTGACTATATAACTGAAAGCTCGATACTTCCTATGACTGTAATAAAAATTGTATTATTTGCATAGAATATATAATAGTAGTAATATGTAAAGATATGTCGGAAACGACGCAGGGTGGGTTATCGATAATATATCTTCTTTATATATATAATTCTAGTGTGAGTGTGTATGTCACTGAACTTCTCTCAAACGACTGGACCGATTTTGATGATTTTTTTTGTGTGTGTTCAAGGGGATCTGGGAATGGTTTAGACTCGCAATTGGACCCGGTAGGTGGCGCTGCGATCAAGTTCTGGAATTTAAAAGTTGGGCGGTACGAAGTTCGCTGGGTCAACTAGTATATATATATATATATTTTATTTTATTTTATATGTGTACGTTTGGATTATTTATGTGTTTTTTTTATTGTTTTATGTGTAGAAATATTTCTAAGGAGTGGTCTATGTCCAGTAATGAACTGCAAAAAGGCTGTTTGATGATGATACAAACATTTATGCATATATAATATGCGAAGGCACCGATATTTATATCACAACTACAAAGATAAGTAAATAAACTAGTGACATACGTTTATGTTAATGATAATAAAATAATTTTCTAATTAATAATATAGCGTCCTAGGTGCCATTATTTACATGACAATATTATAGTTTAGTATTCTTTATTATTTTAGTATCTGTGCACTGAGTTTAACTTTGCGTCGTGCGCTAGAAATAAATCTAACTTGATATTTTAAAAAATAAAACACCAAACAGTGATTAAATGGTATTGTTATTATTTACCTATAAAACCTCCTACTTCTAAATTTTTAATGCTATCCAATTGACCTGATCTTGCAGAACCTTTTGGGTATCGAAACAGCTTAATGATAACAGGCTGGATCACTACTGGCGGTTTTTCACATTTTCCTGAAAATAATAGGAGTTAAAAATAAAAATAAGTATCACTATCAATGAGGATCACTTTTTATTAAAGTTTTTAATAGTCTGCTACTGAAAATATATATATGTATCTAACTCTTCTTGGAAAGGAGTTTTTGACATACTTTACCACACTGGTCAGAAAAGTTGGTATAGAATTTGTTTCCTAAGGCATTTGTTATTAAAAAATTAAGTGAAGTAAGCCAAACAACCTATATTTAAAAAAATCTACTGATCTTGTATTAATTCTAGTCGAGTCTAGTCTAGTCTATTCTGCTAATTATGTAGGATGACTTTTTTACAATTCTAGTACAAATAAAAATCTTGCTGAAAATAAAATCTGCAGGCCAGACAATCAAGGATGGCCGAGTCTGCACAGGATTCAATTTTATTTCAATCTGTATTGTATTGTGTTTTGAATGTAAAGAAAAACGAACCTCGAACAAACGAGTCGTTAATGGAACAAAAACTCAAAAAAAACATATTCATTTATTTGTTTTCAATTTACATTAATTAAAAACAAAAGGATGGATTATGAAGGATCTACTAGCATCCTTTTGTTTATTACGTCCATCGTCATCAATTATCAAAAAACTATAATTTGGGCTAACCCTCGATTTGAACCCGAGACCTGTTGCTCAGCAGTTGCACACGCTTACCACTAAACTAACAATTAGAATTTTACATGTAATACTATATCCTTCTAATCGATAGACTGTATACATTTATACTACAAAAATTCTCCAGGTTCTCATTGGATCAGAATCTGATGGGCAAACTAGCTCCTTACAACTCTAAGCTACCAAGCAATCACACCTATTCAAATATTGCTAAATACATACATTTATTAACTTACGGTGCGTAAAAATAATTAAATAACCAAATAACATTCAAAATTAAAATCAATATCGGATGATTTTATCTCAAGTAGACCTCTCCACTGTTGATTTTGTGTGTGCAAATCACAAAATATCGATATATATTTCAATTGTTCACGTTACACACTTTTAATAAATATTGAAAGGTTAATATTACCCTTTTGAGTATTTGTGTTAAAGATCTCCAACATCCCATTAACGGTTATATAATAATTAAATAACAATATTGACAAAATCAAAAACATTGCGTGGTTCGTGATTATTTTGAAGTAGTAA
This sequence comes from Phragmatobia fuliginosa, assembly GCA_932526445.1. Classification (NCBI taxonomy): domain Eukaryota; kingdom Metazoa; phylum Arthropoda; class Insecta; order Lepidoptera; family Erebidae; genus Phragmatobia; species Phragmatobia fuliginosa. The sequence goes on from OW052057.1 coordinate 26,979,511, forward strand.
TAAGTAAATATCACAATCGAACCAATTACTTCTGAAATATAAAATTTGTAGATGGAAGGCAATAAAAACAAAGTGTATTTTGTATTTATTTATTTATATTGTATTGTAAATCTTCGGTATATTTATTGCGTAGTTTATTAGCTAGTAAGGTTTCAAACTTTTTGTCAGTAATGAATGTTGGCATCATGATGTTTCTGGGGGGACAGCAACATTCCACATTGCCATCTATTGCCTGTCGTCGCATCCTCAGTGCAGAAACTTTATCGTTATAATCTTGATAGGGAAATATACTATTTTCTAGATATCTGAAATTTTCTATAGCTTTTTTTGTATTCTCATTCTTTGATAAACCACGCATAGCGAGGAACTCTGCCATGTCATCATTTTTTTTATATTGAACAGCACATTCTGAAATGATTTTAATTACAATAAATTTAAATTTACAGTAGGTGCTTACTTGCTTACTTCGTTATACATTTTCATGCTACCTATTACAAAAAAAATATGTGTGTATTACTTTTTTTTTGTAGGGTGTGGAAATCCTCACGTACCTTCACAAGGTCAAGGTATAAAGGTCCGTAAGAGATGGCCATGAGAGATGACCACCAATTGACCGGCTTATATTTGGTAATATTTTTATTTTTGTTTCTGTGTGTACCATAACGATGAATAAATCAAAATTCCGTTATTTAAAATATGCATCCCTTAATAAATTGCTTAATATTTTTCAACATTTTCATATAACATTTTTTATTTTACTTACCTTTATGTGGGGGACATCTACATTCAGTTGTAGGTTTCTTAATGGGTAAATTGTCAATTTTGAAGTAGTACTCTACAGGATCCAGTTGCTTCAGCCAAGACCAGGTGTCCATTGACATGCTGACTTGACCCAAAACCAGTACTAACAGATATAAAACAATCTGTGGATAAAAGGCTTGTTTGCGTTATTATGTATTTATGACCAAAACCTCCTTTCTAAGGAGAGGCCTATGTCCAGCAGTGGACTGTTAAAGGCTGTTGATGATGATGACCAAGAACAATTACCCTAAAATGACAGCACTCTTACTGTCGTATTTCGTCGGTGATTGTGAGACCGTAGGCCCAATGGTAGAAGCATCTCACTAGGCCCCCATAGTGTGGGTCACCACGCTGCATTTTCTACACTCACAAATGAAGATGGTTAACCGGAGGGGTCTTGAATGTTACTCATGATTTCCAGCAAGCAAAGTGGTCGCTTTGGTAGACTTAAATATTTATAAAATGTATTTGTTTGGGTGCACAAATTAATTGACCCTCATTTACTTGTTTTATTAAAACTATATCTATATTGATGTTATTAAACTAAAGGGTTAGTTCGTTTAGTTGACCGAACCCCAAATTGGAAAAAAAAATAAAAAAAATCTCGTCACAACGAATATGGATAGAACATCAATAAAATATTGCAAAAATGAAAAAAAAAAAAGGTCAAATAATCAAGTTGTACGGGTCTGGTAGTTTCGTATATATGTAAATTGGTACAATTTTAAGAATATGCTGTTGACTTCATAACCTTACTAGACTTCTTGAAACAGGATGTAGTCTAAAATAAAATTTGGTTCTATAGTGTCATGATTTGTAGCTATCAGGGGCAAACACACGTGGTGTTAGAGTTGATCACCTTTAAATGAGAGATAAATCTGTTTCTTTAAGTTTTAATCAATCAATTAATGATTTAGACTACGATGTTAACTCATTATGTAATAAAATTTATTATTAAAAGTACATTTTGGCGCCCACAAGATTTAAACATCAGTAATACAACGCATTGTTTTGATGTACAAATGCTTATGTAAAGTGGAATAATAATGTTTATTAATAAATATAAATATTAATGTAAATTTATTAGCACATGCTTCCTGGGATCTTATATAATTATTTATGAATGTAATCTAAAAATGTATTGTCAATAATAAGTCAACTAACAATAAAATAAAGAAACATTTATATTGTTTGATGTTTTTGATTATTTCTGTATATATTCTGTATATCAGTTTATGCAAAAAATATGTAATTTTAGACCTCTTAAAAAAACAATTAAGGACTAAATTGGCGATGTTACGAAAAAGGGTCATATGAATAGCACTAGGAACCATAGAGAATGCATTTAACAATTGATATTCGTAAATGTGGACGAAGCAAAAGAGGTGTGTCAGGATCGTAGTATGTACCCCTTTAGGAAATAGACACTATGTATGTAAAAAGGTATATAAAAAGTCCTATGAATAGCATGGTATGCTCTGCATGTTGAAAACGAGTAAAATTAATTAATAATTAACCAAAGCTAAGTTGGTGTCAGTATAAACATAATCATCTGATTTATGTTGCTGGTTAACTTGAAATGACTCCTGATAAAAGCTCTCAGTATTTGTATCATCGTAATACTTAGCATCGATGCTTTTTGTTTTATCATTTGGAGCAAGTCTTCGATTCACATTAGAAGATATAATTTGATTTTCAAATTCATTACTATTTCCAATATCTGTTGGAGTTGTTTGTCTAATAAATAATGTTGAAACTACTTCGGTAAGGAGCATAACATCTTCAGTATTCGATATTTTCTCAAAATCGTAATCGTTGCTTCTGTTTTCTGTTTTATTGAAATTTTCATCTTCCATAGACTGGATACTCGAGGCTGCTGTGTCACTATTGTTATACGGAGATAAATATACTATTTTTGCGTGAGTAGATAATTTTATTTCATCAAAAGCAAGCTTTTTAGTTGTCTTATTTTTTATTTTTTTAAGACACATTCCGGGAGGTACAAATGGACACATAGTACTTGAAATTGTACTTGAAGCTGTACTTGTAGTCATTGTGGTAGTAGTCGTACTTGGTGTGGTATTTACAGTCATTGTACTTGGTGCAGTACTTACAGTAGTTTTACTTAGAGTCGTACTTGGAGTTGTCCTTGGAGTTGTGCTTGGTGTCGTACTTACAGTTGTTGTACTTGGTGTAGTACTTACAGTAGTTGTACTCAAAGTTGTACTTAGAGTCGTAATTGAAGTTGTCCTTGGAGTAGTACTTTGAGTTGTACTTGGAGTTGTACTCGTGGTTGTTCTCGTAGAAGTAGTAGATGGTGGTACAGTTGATATTATTTCAATGTTATACACATTGCAAGTTGTATGATGTTTCCTTGTTGGTCTTGGTTTAAATGGAAGTTGCGGAAAGTTTGAATATAGCTTTTCACTGTCATGGCGATATATGTTTTTGTACGCTTGCATTCCTCTTTTGCCAATGTAAAGTGGGAATCCCATAGCAATATTAAGACCACCACTTCCCTTGCATCCTCCTTCACATAATTTAAAAGGTGCAGTGAACATTAAAATTCCAGGGTTCTTAGTTACTTCTAAAATAAATGTGTTATACTTAATTAAGTTTTTGTTAATAGCTGCGCCTTTTACTATTTTTCAATAATAAAATTTGTATGTACTTACTCTCTCCATTTGAAATTCGTTCTAAATATTCTGCGCCGTCACCGATTTTGTAATGGCTGTCGTCAGATTGTTTTCTGTTTTGTGTATTGTCTCCAGTTATCAGTGAAAAAAAACTAAAACCAATGAATTTTATAAGATACAGACAAGTAAGCATCGTTGAAATACAGTCTATACATTTTTACTCACTTTTGGTAACTTGATGAACTGAATATTATCGCTTAAACAATTGATTTTGTATTTGTTTTATGTTATAGAGTTGTAAAATATTTCTGCTGTATATAAAATTATAAATCTTGTTATTGCATTTGTAACTATTGTGAAAGAAAATAAGTAAAACATGTTTTTTTTATTCTTAGAACGTTGTTTAATTTAAATCATGATTGAAATTAATTGTTTTACTTGGCTTGGTGATAATTTTATTTACCAATTAACATTTTTATTTTTATTTAACTCTTTTTTAATTTAATACTAATGGGGTATTTTATGATGAAGGAACTAAATATTAATAACGTAGATTTTGGCATTTTAGCGCAGTACCCAATTGCTTAAAATGTACTCATAGCTGTATGTACTTAATGTGCTCTAAGTCTCAAACTATTGGCGATCACATTTTTTTGTGAAGAATTTGTACATTTATAGCTCGAAATCAAGTTAATAAAAATAAAAAGGTTCGAAGTTACTCAAAAAATCTATTTGAAATTTCACTTCCGGTTTATTATACGTAAAAAAATTCAAATTTAAAATTCAACAAAAAAATTAAAATCTTCAGCTTTCTATGAAACTAAACTTTTTAGTTTTTTTTTTACAAATTAATTGATGCAGATAATAAGCATCCAAAAATTCATAACTTTATTTTTAGTACATTTTTAAAAGCTCGTAACTCAGCAATAAAGCATCATACGAAAAAAAAATTGTGTGTACACATTCACGTCTACTAGATACTTCTAGTAGACGTGGATGTGTACACACAATATGTTTATAACCGGAATATAAACAAAATTCACGACCTCACTTTTTTTTGTAGTCAGCTTGATGTGTAATGCTAATCATTAAACTCAATTTCATATTAATCGACTCAACGAAGAGGGCTAGCTGTTTTACTAATTTTAGAAACACCTCAATAGTCTACACATCCTATGGCTTGCTAAGATTTGTAGAGTGTGCGAACGACCATTAATTACTTAATATGTTTTGAAATTTGTTTCAAATAGATTATTCAGAGTCATTTCTTGAAATATAAATATATCTGTACCAAAAAAATGGTATAGATAACTATTCCAAAGTATTATGGTTGAGAAATCATAAGTCGTATTGGATTTTAGCAAGGAAAATGTTCTAAAATTTTGACAGTTGTTATTTTTAAACTATATGGTTAATAGTTTTTTTTAATACTAAATTTACTTTTACGTTTAAATATTTACTACCTGGCAGGAAACGCTTTCCTCATGCGTTTTACTTAGATAAAGGTGATTTGGCATAACGTACTGTAAATAAATCTATTTCTAAATAAATCGACAATTAATAAATGTAAATTTGCAAACAATTTAGTTAATATACAGTTGGCTTTATCTTCGGTTTCCTTATTGTGATTCATTCCGGCATTGTCATCCAGTTTACACAAGACATTGGGAAATATTTATGTAGAACAATTTATAACTGTCACGGAGTCCCAACTCTTCCCAATTGGCGAAAGAGTTCTCCGCAATTGTTTCGCTGGGCACGATGTAAAAATAGTTGCCCAAGACACTGGCCTAGAGTGAGAAAATGTTAATAATAAATCTTCGGCGTGACATAACTCATGTGTTTTCAAGTTTATACAAGAGATGTACACTTTTGAGAATTATATACGTCCATTTGTAGTTACGTAGGATATGCGTACTGGCAGCGCTTTTTCAGGGCAGAATACTAGTACTAGTATTATGTTTGAATTATTAACGTAATGAGAACTTGGAAATTTATGTACTTACTAATTTAACATTAATTGTTAATACTAGTTTAGTTATCCAGACTTACAAACATTATAAACAATGTAATTATCGCTTTGATGAATACCTAGTATTATTTAATTGACACAATTCACTTAATATAAAAATAAATTATTATTCATCTGTGATTTTAAATATAAAAAAAAAAAAACTTTTAAACAAGACAACAAGAAATACTAAAACTTTGGTATATATAGTTTTTTAAAAATGGTTGGAAGAGAATGCCTGTGGCATAAAATCCGCCTTGTGCAATATGTTTGCAGGAAGTTTAAATAAATAAATAAAAACGCAGTAATAATGGACTTAATTGATTAATTAAATGATAAAAAATGGATGGATTAAATTGTTCAATTCTGTGATTTTGTTATGAGGTTTTTAATTTTCCTTTGCCATTTTATTATATTAATATATATAGTAAGATTAGGTTGGTACAAAAGTTATGAGATATTGACCCGATATAAATCTGAAGCTTTTTAGTTATGATTCTACTAAATGAAATTCCACGCTCGTATACTTTTTAAATCCACATTGATAGAGAGATAATACTTTGTGTGTACGCCAGGATTTTATTGAGATAATTAAACAGGTATGATTAAAAACTGAAGTCACATTATAAAAATGTATTATAATTATACATCAGGCAGGTAGGAAGTGGATCGGTCATACCTATTTATACTACAAATATATATCTTTGTAACGGTTGTTCAGTACCCATAGTACAAACTCTGTTTAGTTTACTATCTAGTGATAGTGTTGTATGTCAGATATCCAAAATATTGGCTCTAGGCTGATGAATTGATGGTCACAGGAGCCGAAATATGTCAGAGTGAAGAATTCAATTATGGTATTTCGGGTCGATTGAAGGACTGGCTACTTAAAGCAAGTAGCTGACAGCGAACGGACGAGGACTGTCCAAGGCCGTGATATTGGTACTTTTTGCGCTACTCTTTCGTTCAGCAGTGGGCGATATATAATTTAAATGATAAACATGTTTTGTTAATTTATTTATCAAGTTAGAAAGCACTTTATACTTTCTTTTGTTATGGATATTGGCTCAATTTGTATTAATAAATATAAATTCATTACAATTGTTAGACTATTATTTTTTATTTTTTTTGTAAAAACGAAAATGGCTGACCATGTCAATTACGGTATCGATATGTTGTCTTGATAAAAATAGGCCTCTAGTAACTGGCTTTATACAGTACTTGCGATAAAGTCTCCCCTTTTGTGACGATCTCGTGCACGGCTGTTGCATTGGAAAATAATAAAACATATCATAGTCACAATAAACGGTAAACAGCAAGTAAACTTTGTTTTGAGGACTTACCAAAAAATATTTTACTGGGTAAATTAATTAAGACCAGTTTTTTAGAGATGTAGACGGAGGCATACGTTCAACACTGAAGGTTTTTTACGCAGAGACGATATTGATGATAAAAATAAATATAATGGGATAGTGAGTTTTTAAGTAAATAAATACTTAAGATATCTTACACACAACGCCATCTAGTTCAAAACTAGGGTTGGATTTCGAAACGAGTCACCTGTATTTGAGGGTTTTGGTGGTGTAGGGGGCTTAAAGGAGTTTAGTCTTAATCCCCCCAAAGTAATTTTGGGTGCCGGAGTTGCGTCTAAATATTTTTAAACAGTTTCCAAAAATTCTTAAATACTATTACAATTATGCAAAACGGAACGTATTTTTATGCTTTAGTACAGTTTTTCAAATGTAATTTTTAGGTTTTATATGAAAACGCGAAACGAAACGCAACCCGCCATCTCGGATAAATGATATTGACAGCTAATTTCAAATTTGTGCGTCATTCCTTTGCTTTCGAGTTTAAGTGAATGTGTTCTGCCGTATCGATTTGTGTTTTTTCTACGACCCAGCTACGTTCTTGGATTCTGTTTGATGAAAATACAATCGAGGTAATTATATTTTATATTATAAGCCACAACGGCGGTAGTTGTCATTTTTTGTGGCGCCATCACTTCACTGCGCTTGGGTATAAATAGGAGTGCTCTGTTGTATCGGGAGGCATTTCCAATGGCCGGTTTCCCTATGTTTGAGGTTCTGTGATCCTTCAAGTTTTAGTATACATTGAAAATTACACAGGGCATCTTAATGTGCAAGTTTTGAACGTTCAAATGGAGTTGAGTATATTTATCTTGCCTATCTTTTGTTCCTCAAAGATACAAGTTGGTATTCAATCAATAGTATACCAGTATAGCTCCAATAAAGAACATACATACATTAAAATTTCAATTGACATAAAAAGAAATTCATTAAAAAAATACAATATTTACATGCCAAACAATGTATGATTTCAGATGGACCTAGATGTTCCTGCTAGCTCAAGCCAAACAAGTCCGTGTCAAAAAATTACCAAGGTAATTTTAATAACATTTCTTTGATAAGTCACAGTTGTTGCTATAAATAAGTTGAAATCCACTTTTCTTTACTTATGAGTTTACTTTTCACTAGGAGAATTCATTAATCACACACACAGTTTCTTGCCCGCTCTTTTCTAGTGAGAACAGCTCTCCTAACTGGTGGTAGTTAATATTGACGGACTCTGAATAATGTGTAACATTTTATAGGTTTGAATAAATTATTTAGTGGTTAGCATATGCGGCTGCTGATCAAGAGGTCTCGGGTTCGATTCCCGGGTCGGACCAAATATTATTTGTGTGATTCACAAATATTTGTTTCGGAGTCTGGGTGTTTTCTATGTATAATATGTATGTATTTACAAAAAAAAAAGTATGTTTATCAGATGTCTAGTACCCATAACACAAGCTCTGCTTAACTTGGGGCTAGATGATGTTGTGTGTAAATTGTCCAAAATATTTATTTATTATTTATTTATTTCATTTCACAATGTTATTTTTACAGGAATCTCATGAAAACAAGGGTTTGATGGAAGCAATGGGTGTACAAACTGTTGGAGAATTAACACCCCGAAAGCAGAAATTATATAAAAAATGTAGAACTAATTTGATAGAAATCTTGCGGCCGAGGAGAAAGTTTAAAGTAGTGATAAGTAAAAATTTAGGAAAATTGTGTAAAAATTTAAATTATGAGTGTCTGATGGGGTGTGAAACTCACCGTGATAGTAATAAATATAAAGTAATTCAAAGCACAATTGCCATATGCCTAAAACGATTTTGTATTTTGAAAAATCGAGAGTTTGTTGAGGACGCCTCCAAACAATCATTCGCCAAAAAAATAAAAATATTTAAAACGCTTAAAATGTGGTTTTATTTGCACCTTGAATTCCAAATGAAAATGAGAAACTGCAATGTTATAATATGTTTTGTTTATTATCTGTGGTGATTATAAAAAATAAAATACATGATAACTCCAAAAACAATATGTGCTCAAATATAATATAATGACTATAAATTTTGGAGTTGCATTATAACAGCAAGTACCACGGATTTGTACCTATGCATATTTCATATACTATAAATCGGTCGCGGTAAGAATGCAGTAAAATCAAAATTAAGTCATTAAAATATTAATAACTTAATTTTGATTTTTAACTTTTTAAGTGTATTTTTTAAATTCATTATACTTAATCTTATTTAAATACACTTATAAAGTTAAAAATCAAAATTAAGTCATTAATATTTTTATGACTTAATTTTGATTTTACCGCATTCATAACCCAAACCTACACCTACCTATATATATACCTATATATATGTATAGAATCACAAATTTTGAACTTCCCGCGCTACTGAATAGTTCATCATGGCATACAATAAAGCGCTAGTGTGCAACCGTGTAAGCAAGTTGAATGTATGAAGCTGTTAATCTTCTCGTAGAGTATTAGTGTTCTGTGGGCATTTCTAACGAATGCGTCGCGGAGTGTGGATCATTGTCTTTGGACAATTAGTAATACTCTGTTAACAGACGTGGAAAGCTGTCTTTGACAAGTTAGTACTGTCTGAATTGCGGTGGGTGCGAGGAAAACTGTCTAACAGCTAGTACAGCCCTATGTGACCGCCCTCGCTATATAACTAACTGTAATTTGTTTAGATTTGTTACTTAATTAACGGTTGTTTGTCTAATTGCATTTCTAAGATTATTTTGTAATTAATGAAATAAATTGTTAGAACTAAAGTAAATTGTTTAGAATTATAATTATTTTTATTATTTTTCACTTCTGGACTCTAACAATATATTATATGCTAAAGGAGCTAAAAGAACAGTATATAATTCTTAGGTAAATAATAGCAATGTATTACTCCGAGTTGACACAATCCGACATCATTTTTTTTTAAACCACGCGAAATAGGAGCCCCGCTTAGCGGGTCTCCGTCGACTCATAATTGGAGCCAGTTTGTTTATAATTTTCATAAAGAGGAATAAACAATGTTTGTAGAAATTTCTGTTTTTTATTTTTTCTAAGGGAACCAAGTATTTCCGTCGGGCAAAAATGGTGAGGGAAGGTTCCGACTCCTCCCCCCTCCCCCTAAAAACTCACAACCCCTTAAAATCGCGACGTATTTCGAAATTTTTACCATTCCTATTTTTGATTTTTTTTAAGGGAACCAAGTATTTCCGGCAGGTAAAAATCGTGAGGGGGTGTTCCGACCCCTCCCCCCCTCTCCCCCAACCACTCACAACCCCTTAATAAGGTGACGTATTTCAAAATTTTTACCCAAAACTATACAGAGCTTGTATTATGGGTACAAGATTACTTATATAAATATATAAACATACCTTTTTTTTTGTAAATACATACATTCCGAAACAAATATACGCGGATCATATAAACATTAGATTCAACTCGGGAACTGTGCTATCAATGCAGTTTTGTAATAATGTCGTGTTTATTTCTTAGAGGCGTAGGTAATATCAAGTTACTACGGCTCTGACACACTTCTTTTGCTTCTTCCACATTCATCAATCACTGCACATGAGCTCGTAGGTTCCTCTACACGGCTCGACTTCAGAACATCATCATATTTATGCATTTGTATCCCCTAGTTCGAATTGTCCATAGGCAGTGCTAATCATTTCCATCTGATGACCTGTTTGCAGATTTGAAGTTTTCCAATCAAACAAAAATAATAAAAATAGTGAGTTTAGGACTGCTTTAGTCTAGCGGTTAGCGTGTGCAACTGTCGATTAAGAGGTTTCGGGTTCCATTACCGAGTTGTACCAAAGTGTTGCTGGTTTTTCTTTCAAGAGTTTCTTGTATACGCAACGCGGTGTATAAGAGTTTGGCAGTATTTCATGCCCGTGTCTTTTACACAAAACGCAATTTAAGTCGTCGGTCCTTGTTATCACGAACATCTATGACAGTCGCTATTAGGAAGTCAATACCTTCAAATATAGTTCACTTTTCGATTGCAGTTCGACCTCAGGGTTGCAGAGGTCCGGTGCCAGTCACTCTTTGAAATAAAACGGAATTTCAGGTGAAACCAGGTGTAATGGTAGATGACACAAATGTAATTCTTTTGAAGCAGATCTAGGAGTTTACGTTCGCAGTAAGATATATTTATTTATTTATTCATAAAAATTTCCTGCAAAACATATTGCACAAGGTGCAACTTAATGCCACAGGCATTATCGTCCAGTCAAACCTATGTATATGTACACACAAAATTTGATATCTTAAAATTATCACACTTTCGGAGCTTGAATATAAATCGAATGCAATTGTCGAGAAGCCGGTCTAATTTATTGAGTAGATCTGCTTTTAAGTCGAGATAACATACATTACCTTAATCGACAATGGGAAAAATTAAGGTTTGAACAAGCATTGTCTTTATTTTTATTGGAAGGAAGTTTTTTGAACAATAAAATCTCCGTAAAATATTTGTGACCTTCTGACTGATGCTGACTATCTTTTTTTTGTTTCGCGCGGAATGGGCTGAACTGAAGCTGAAGATACATCGATTCGGACGGACTGCTGGCATCTCCAAAGATACGACGAAAACCATTCCAGTGCATGCTCGGAAATCATGAAGTGGGAAAGTTTTGCTAGGAGGATATCGTGACCCACAGTGTTCAAGGCATTTGAGAAGTCAATCGGTGCGAGTACGGTTAATTTTGCCTTTATCCGTCGCTGCCTTGATAAGACTGTTACTGTGCTGTGTCCTGATCGGTATCCAGACTGATATATGTTGAGGAAATTTTGCTTGTGAACGAATTGTGAAAGTTGATTATGCACACAAGCTTCTAGAACTTTAATGCGGAAAGAAAGAATCTTACTAATATTATAAACGCAAAAGTATGTATGTATATGTGTATGTATGTTTGTTGCTCTTTCATGCAAAAACTACTAAACAGATTTGGATGAAACTTTACAGTAATATAGCTTATATATCAGAATAACACATAGGCTACTTTTTACTGCAATAATCAAGATACACGGGCGAAAGCTAGGTGACTATAAAAATACATAAATCGTAGAAGTCAAAGTGTATCACTGTTTATCTCCTATCAAAACTTCACAGGTTGTTAAGCATAACAAACTTGCATTGCAACCATAATGATAGTTTGTGAATGGCTAATTTAAAAATGAGTTCTGGATAATCACATACGTAGGCTACTTTTTATCCCAAAAATACGCGGGCAACGCCGAGGGGCGCAGCTAATATATATATCGGAAATGAATAGGGAGAGAGGGATTAGGTACTTTGTTAATGAATGTTCGTAAGCTTTGAGCCATAAGGATGGAAAAACAGTACAGTTTAGGGAATAATTAATGAAATAGGTGATGGCGGGTAGAAGATGTTCCAGGATACCGGTAACCATGAAACGGCTAATTTCATCGCAACCAGTGTTGGATTTGATGGACAGGATAAATTGTTTGACTTCCTATAATACAAGAGAAAAATCAAAGAGTTTATATTAGGCCTAGGCAGATGAGCCACATAGTCCAAGTTTTAAGTTTTGCTTCGATGGTTCGTAGTGGATGTGGTGAAATGGTGATTGATGTCATCTAAAGCAATGTTCGTTAGAAAGTCTGCATAGTGCTCTCTACCAATGCCAAGAGTTCCTAAAAACTTCCAGATGTCAGCTGAAATATATTCGTAACGTAAAATATCAATAAAGTTCTTAAAGAAGCGTTTGGTCAACGGTCAAAGGATCAAGTTGAATGCAATAAAACTTCTTAGCCCCTATTACGTAAATAAAACTTGCGGAATATCATCCATAAAAATAAACAGAATTTGAGTGCCTCTTTGTATTTCAAAATAATCTATCTGAGACTAATATATATCGCACATTTCTAATAAATAAAACTGTACGTTACAATATCAACTATATAATAAAAATAATAGGATACAAAACATGCATAGAAAGTGGTTAAACTCTTCAATCTGTGTGGTGCCGGATTAAGAATACAAAGTGTCACCACCCCTATTAATTCCATGGGTGTCGAACGGGCGACTAAAGGAACAAAATAAGCAGCTAACATCACTGTCAAGTGAAGGAAAACTTGAAACAAACCCTTTACCAACCCGTCTGGCCAGCGTGGTATAGTAGGACAAAACCTCCTTTCAAAGGAAAGGCCTATGTCCAGCAGTGGACTGTTGAAGACTGTTGATGATTGATGAAACTTTTCAAAATAATGTGAGTATTCAAACTCATCTGAAAACTAATACAGATTGTAATATCACTAACGTGTCTACGTGTATGGTCCATATGTGAGTGCAAGATAAATCTTTTATTTGATGGCATTTCTATTTTAACATTCAGCCGACTGACGAACGAAAAAGAATAACCAACGGACAAAAGTGAAATCACAAGGACGGAAAAATAAATAGGCTTACAATTTTCTGGATAGGGATTATAAAATCAAATTATATGAATATTGAATCGATGAAAGGAGATCATTTTAATTATGCAAAGTTATTGGAAATAAGTTAAGTTCGCTTCAAACTATTTTAAAGAGTTCAATGATTACTTTCAGTGAAATCTATACTATAACAGTATACTATTAATTGTAAAGCAAATTAAATTAATTTTTTAAATAAATTTTGTAAAATGCACTCACTTGGAAAACTTCGTACAAGTAAAGAAATAATAAGTTAGCATAGCAAGCATTTGTCTATTGGACACGATTTAAAATGCTATGCTATGCGTTGCCTGACACGCACTTGGTTAATTTTCGCTCTAAGAAGAAGTCTATGACCAGCATGGGGTGTTGAGGAGGTGTAGATGACGATTGCAATGATGATTTTATGACGATAGTGGCGACTAATTAACTTTGTTAAGATTTTAATCTTATCTTCTTCTTCTTAGCGTTTCGATGGCAAACGTAACGTGTCGGGAAAATTATATTTTTTCAGCCCAGAACGCGGCCACTTTGATGGCGTTATCGGTGGCAGCCATTAGGTCTTCCTGCGTGCAGGTGTCTGGGCACGCAGGGCACGATGGAAGATGGGACATTGTTTGGATTGCACCGCACAAACAGCTGAGATCATCACCGGCCGGATCATCAATTTTAATCTTATTATTCTTTGTGATGAGGTGAAAGCGAGCGCCTTCACTTCTGCAGACGACTCATGGTAGTCCTAACCGGCTGCCATCGGCCATCCTCTCTTGAATGTAATTGCAGGCAGAAGTGACATTCCTATTACTAACTATTTATGTACAGTACTTTGTTTGTAATTACTTACATACAGTTACAATTAATATATCTAACACTTATTGGATATATCTCCGACATGAGGGAATCATTATTTATATCAAATATTTTAGATTATCATTGATTTAATCTGTATGTGATAGTAGTTGCAGGAAAGTGGTATCTGGTTGGTAGGTACCCCACCGAGAAAATCGGCACGAATTCACTCTGGAACGGCTGAAAAGCTAAATTTAAAAACCAGCAATATATGATCTCTATTCTGTGCATTTTGTACTAAGTGATCCAATTAAGGCATCTCCTTTACGTGATATAAAATTTGTCTAGCATTCAATAAGTTATAATTAAATTATGCGGCATTCATTTTATATTCCATGGCATCGATCCATATCTCGTTAGATCAACAAATAAAAGTAATCTGTTTTAGATGAATGTTGAAATTTCACTGCTTTGATTTATATTTGTAAACCATCTTGTACATATGTTCGCAGTAACATATGTACGTATAATAAATATACTTTTTATTGCATAAATTTGGTTAAAATATAAATGTCACCTGTTTCCAGGTCTACACGAATGTTTAACGTACGATCTTGTAACAGGTTCCGACTAGTGATTAAAATTCAACCGTCTGCCAGACCGATCAATTATTCGCTCATTTATAAATGAATTGATGAGGCACGTCCACTGAAATGAAGTAGATAAATGATGCTGTCTAAACGATATATTCACGGCTCAATAAAAGTGACAATGAATGTACAAAATCAATTTCATCAATCAATCAAACTGTGTACCGAAATTAATTTACTGATTCGCGGTTACTCTTTAAGGTATTTTTTTTATTGTATAAGAATTCAAATGAGTATCACCAGATTAGAAGTAACTACGCTGACGATGGACACCAGCAAATCCGGTGTCATTAGTTGACTGTTCTAGGAATCTCTTCCCTTTAGGATCATGGAAAGGAAGTGCTTAAGCGCTTACTCGATAAAAATGACAATTGATGCTAGTTTACAATTTTCCTTTTTTGAAGCCATCGTATCACACTGGTCAAGCCAGCCCATTCGTAGTGAAGCATGGCTCCCCATATTACCCACTTTAGCAAACACTAATAAATGTTTCAATAAACCGTCCATTTCTCCAATATACATTTAATTTTAATTTATGTGTACAGTGATACTTCCATGTAAAACGTTTTAGTTCTACGTTTTGTATTGTTGATATGAATTCCCATGACAATGTCTAAAGAGTTTTATAAACACCAACGTGAATCTGAGAGAGAATGAAAGTTATTACTAGAATATTAAGTGAGGTCTTAGAACAATATCATCATGACCTATTTAGGAATAATCCTAAATAGGTCACGATGAAGTATTTATTACTGTGAAAGTGTAAGTGTCACAGAGAACATCTATTTTTAAATATGTACTGTCCAATCGATGTCTGGGCTCCCTTGGTCATTGTAACATTTAATTATGTTCAATTTGGCCGATTGCCTGTTTTACCTGGTAGGTAGCTCACCATTTTGGCCACGGCCCAAACGATTACATTCACTGAACTGTCAAAGATAAGTTATTTTAGATATCTCGACATTGAAATTTTGCTTTGCGACACTGAGTGGATGTGTCACACGATTGTGACATTGAACGATTTGCATATTATATCTATTTAATTTATAGAAGTTTGTTAATGTGAAGTGCTTGTCAAGAGATTTCTTATTGATTATTATAAATAAGCATATATAAATCTATTCAATAGTAAACTGTGTGTGAGATACAAATAAAGCTATTATATAATGTAAATAGCACTACTATTCTATACTATTAATGATACCTGTGATTTACTATCCATATTAAAGTATCTATTTCACATTATAACTCTGAATTACAATTTTCATCTGAAAATTCTTTATTATTGTCAATAAATAATGTTTTAATATTCAGCCATAAATCATTTTTATGAAGAAATCAACGAGGAGATTAATTATTCTAAGCGAAATTAATGTGCGCTATTTATCTGGATATTAATTTTGTACTTATAGCTTAATATTAGGCGCCACAATCGACATTATGAGTTAATAAAGAGAGTATTCAACAATTAACGAGTATGAGAGTTGACATAATGTGTGGATATTTCAGGTAGCTATGTTAATTTGAGTATGCAATCTGATAGCCACTAAACACTCTAAAAGCTTTTTAATGTTTCCGTCACTACAAATTCCTGCAATGTGTTTGTTTTAATTCTTGTCTAAACAGATTTCTGCGTTGCTTTGTTACTCAGTTTTTACGCGAAACGATTTTTAAAACACCTCAGTTGAGTATTTTAAAGTGTTTGCAGAGTAGATTGGGTTTTATTTATAACAGGTACAGTGTTGATAATAATTCATAGTTAAGTTAAATATAAATCCAGTGATTTATCTCTCTATACTTTCATATTGCAATTACTAATTAAAAATTCATATAAAACTTTAGCACTAGGAGGGAGTGTCATCTTTTTTTTTCCATAGATTTACTGATGACAGAAACGTTGTTTCAAGTTGTTTTCCTGTTGTGGAAATAAAATTTATATACGCTTAGCTGAAATACAAGGTTTTCGCTTTGCAGTAATTTAATTAATTAAAACGACACCTGATGATTAGGTCTGCATTTTTATATAATCATTTATAATATCACAATGTTAAAGGTATTCGCAAGCAAATAAAACTATGTCAGTGAGTTTAAAATTTTATTGTCTCATTTCAATGAAGACATAATAGGAATGCGGACGGCTTCCGGATTAAGTGATTTTATTGGTAACGTTCAGGCATCGCCCGCTCTTGTTCTTCACGCCAACGAAATCCTGTAACATTGACACAAAGGTCACGAAGGAGCCGGCATTGGGTCCGCTAAGCGAGGTAAAGCGTGGGTGTTAGAAGCGAAGCTAGATAGAAACAGTGTTAAATCCGAGTCTAGAATACTTCCTCGAGATGAGGGACTTGCTGTGGTAGCGGTGGAACCTGGCGCCTGTGGAGATGTGATGAAGAAGATGGGTATCTTTAGAACTCTTGTTAGTAAGATATCCCGAAGATTTTGATAGGTATGTTCTAAGAGCACGCTCGCCCCAAGTCTGCGCACGCGGTCTTTCTACAGGCAGACCTTTGTTCCGTCTGTCTAGATAGTTGATCACGTCGTTGTAGTAATTGTGCTGATAGTCATATAGGTAGCCGTATTGGAGGCATCTCGGCCTGTAATTTGAGGCATAAATGATTGTAAATTTACATATAAACAATTTCTTCTACTTTACTACTAATCTTTAAAATGTACCTAATATAATGGAAATAAATAAAGTAAAAATTACGATCGTAAATATTCAAACACAACTTTGTATTATCTACAGTATAGGTAAGTAAAAGCATAATTTTTCATGGTACGGGGGGAGAACGAGCAGAAAGGTCACGTGATAAAGAGTGACATAAAGGCCTTACAACTAACGAGTTACAAGTGAGTTGCTGACTTTACATTAAAACATTCACCTGATCCAATGTTTAAACACAAGTTTCTTCGGCTCGGTGCCATAGGTAATAGCTTCTGGTGCAGGAGGTTCCGCTTCCTCCGGTTTGGCGGCTTCTGCTGCAGCAGGTGCCTCTGGTGCCTCTTCAGCTGGCTCGGGCTCTACTGGAGCAGGTGATTCATCTTCCACATCATCCCACATCTTGCAAAGGGGTGTTCTGCGATTAAAGACCACTGTTATTGTCGCCACTAAAAGGTGGAACTTCACTACCTATCACTAAGTCGCGTCACTTCACAGACCTAATTGGGTTTTGGAGAAACGTGTGTTGCGGGTGATCGTTCGTCTACGACTGTCAGCTCCGTCCCCTAGTGGCGCTCGCAGCCTCCCGATTTATCTCCCTTTGACCCCACCTGGCTGTCGCAAATGCTATGTTTGTACGAGTCGCTGCCAATGATGTTCTGTCAATACGCTGACCGTGCATTGTATTGACAAATTCCTAGTCGTTTTTAATTAGTGTGCCAAATGACGCATTTCTTCTTTTGATCTAGGAAAAGACTTTAAAATTGTTATTGATTGACTCACTCTTTAATATATTAGGTGCAGTTATTTGTTTATGTAAGATATACAGGATAAATTATTTCTTTCAGGGTAATGATAAATGAGTTGACTGTTACAAAACGCTATTGTTTGTGTGAAATGTAAACAAATGAAATAATTGTAATTTATGATTAATATGCGCATATTATGCATAGAATGAGCACATTAATCGTGTTGAGACTATTAGTTACAGTTGTCACATGAAAAAACATAACAGATGTTGACAGATTCACATATTCATTGAATCTTTTTTGAGATGAAATGATAAATGAGACAGTTTTTTATAAACATGAAATATGACGTTTCTCCCAATTTGCAAGATTAGATCAAAGCATTATTAAACATCATATGATATTCTTGCTTTCATATTACAATATCTTCATATCAACATCAATCACATCAACAGTTCTAACAGTTTATTGTTAAACATAGGCCTCTCCTTAGAAATGTGGATTTACCTTGCTAATATCATACTGACAAGATATACTAGAAAACAGTTTCTATAAAGTTTCTCTTTTTTTTTGCTGAATAATGTTATTCTGTGTAGCTTACTCCTACTAGTCGCCTGTTACGACACCAATGGGATGAAAAACGGTGGTGACACAACATATTGTTATCTGTCACCACACGAATGCTTATTGGATATAAAATAACTAATTAATTTATCATTTATTGTACACACATTTTCTCTTATAAGTCATAAAAAAAATCAGCAAATAAATCATCACCATTCACTATTTCTAATCGACTTAAAAAAGGGCCTTATGGGAAAACTGGAACTCGAAGGTTGAACTAGTTGTCAATAAATTTGGGGGGCTAAATTATAGGAGGCGGCGCGCGACCACCAGTTTTCCACCATCACCAGTTCAGTTCAGACCACCACCCCCCAATTTTATTGACAACTAGTTCAACCTTCGAGTTCCAGATTTCCCGTTAGGTTGCAGGGGTCCGATGCCAGTCGCTCCGTAGGAAAACTGATATTAAGGTAAAACCGGTGGAATTAGTAGCCGTTCGCAAATAATATTGGCAATAAGATTAGAAAGAAGAAGAAGATATTTGTAATATGTGCTTTAAATTACTACTGCTACTTTTAGAGGTTATTAGTACTTCTACGAATAACCTCTAAAAGAAGAAGAAGGTGGTCGTTTTACGACTCACGATTATATGACCTAAAAATGAAAAACAAACATTATTTCGCTATTTTCTTAGTAAGTTAAACAAAGTTTTCTAATAAGTAAGCATATTTTAAAAGTTAGACCTCTATAACTCCTGATTTATCAAAGTTATCTAGGTCGTTTTAGTTTTCATTTATAGTTTTTCATATCGTCTACCACCATTTTTTTTTTTCTAATATTTGGAGCTTGCCGTTTAGGTTCTAGAGAGCAGGAGGCAGTCTTTTATAGTCAAAAAACACGCAAGCAGATACTTTAGTAAAAATATCGCTATATATTGTTTTTATTTGAACTTTTAAAGAAAATTAATTATTTTTGCGAAACTACTATTTTCGCACGCGGTGGAGGGTTTCAAAAAAGATAAAAAGACTATAGTCGTCACAAAATAAGAAGCCCGGTTTGACATTTGTCATCGTGGCGTAACTAATACGATTAATTCGTGTTTTTGAGTGCAATTTTTCAATATCAAGTTAAACCTGATGCTTATTTATGATACGCGTTGTGATAGTGTATGGGTAACATAGTAATTAAATAGGATTATGAATTTGATTTTTCAATTTCTTACATGCGGCATGTCAAATGACAATTGTCAGAACGGGCTTCTTATTTTGTGACGACTATAAGTACTTTAAACAGTACAAAAAAGATAAAAAGACTAAGAATTTCGCACGCAGTGGAAGGTTTCAGTAAAATACGGACACAGTCATGAGAAAATTCCAATAATGATTTTTTTTATATTTACGTGTAACGCCCTTTCCTTGCTAATATTATATGTGAGTATGTATGTATGTTTGTTTGTTGCTCTTTCACGCAAAACCTGCAGAACGGATTTGGATGAAACTTTACAGTAATATAGTTTACATATCAGAATAACACATAGGGTACTTTTTACCGCAATAATCGAGATACACGCGAGTGGAGCCGCGGGCGAAAGGTAGTATTACATATTATCTTCTTTATATATAAAATTCTCGTATCACAATGTTCGTTCCCATACTCCCACAACGCCGAAACAGCTGGACCGATTTGTAAGAAATTTTGTGAGCATATCGGGTAAGTCTGAGAATCGGCCAACAACTATTTTTCACACCCCTAGGACGCGAGCGGAGCCGTGGGCATCAGCAAGTAGACATATATATCTATATAGCCTGTAACATTATAACCCTCTTCTGGCTTTGCCGTAGTCGGGTAAAAAGGGCTCTCAAACACTGAAAGAGCTCTTCAAATCGGACTAGTACTCGTACTCCTTTAGAATAGCGCATTCAACCAAACAAACTTTTCAGTTTCGTGATATGTAATATATGTATAGTGTAGGCAGCACGAAAATAATGGCTAAATATATAAGCTGAGTATTTAATTAATTTTGTGCGGGATTCGTGCACCTGACGTTCTCCAGATTAAAATAATAAACCACCATTTGTGGTCACCATTTATGATGGGGATATTCCGCATAGAGCAAATCTAAAATATCTTAATTGGGTTTCGAATTTCACGAAAACGGAATACCTGACCATTGGGAAATGACAATTATTTTAATATACCGATTCAACTTATATAAATTCTATAATGCGGTTCTATAGAACAAATTCACGTAACTTTATAGAAAATCATTTTTTTTAACTATTACAACAATGATTAAAGGTATCTTGAGATACATCTAATGGAAGATAAAGTTGTTCTTGATATAATTCACATGCTCGTAGGAATCTATATTTTCCTTTCATTCATTAAAAGTTCAAAGAGTGAACATTAAATAGATTTGATCATGATCACCCTGTCGCAGTCCACTGCTGGGATTAGGTCTCTATAATTGCAAGCCTCATATCACTTCTTATTTTTTTTAACATTCTTACATTCAGCCCTTCAACCATCTTGCTTAAATCATTATTGCAATTGGCCTGGCGACGTCCTACCCGTCTACGTGGTTCCCCTCATTCCTGATGCCATTCCTTAAAGAAACATCCTTATATCTTTCGTCCTTGAAAACTTTTGTCGCTAGGAAATTTAAGTTTGGTAGCATTTAAGATTCAGCTGTTAGCCCCATAAGCCAGTGGAACTGAATTAATCTCGCCTCTAAGTTATTTGTATCCAACTGCACTATCTTGTTGAAGGCCTTGTCTAAAGTCAACTATATTTTTGAATAACTTCAACTGAGTACATGTTTATTGATGATGAGAGATGCGATAAGATTCGTTATTGATGTTGATGATTTGATTGATGATCTAGATCATTGTTTGGAACATGTTAAAATTAACTTATAATTTGAACATATATAAAAGTTATAATAAGTTAAAACTTAAAACACTAATATTTTATTCGTCACAATATTGTTATTACGTACTAAGCAGAAAAGTTACTTTCATTTTAGCAATAGGTTTTGGGTATTGACTGTACTGTATAAAATACACAACAATACCTGTGTGACATAATAAAGAGAGTGAGAAGTAGACAGAGTTTTGTTCTAGAGAGAGTTATCGAGTTCTCGAAATTGCTGCAAGTACATTTTTTTTGATTCGAGATAGAGTTGAGTATTAGTGAACCTAATTACTTGCACAATGTTTGCACGAAATCTCATCTATAGTTGTTTGAATGCCACCAGATGTTTATCGACATCGGTATTTGAATTATTGCAGGTAAAGTCTTAAAATAAATGTGTCAACCAGCTGTCAAGCGATGAATTGTGGTTTTAAAAATAACATGTTTATAAATCAATGTACCACTTCCTGATAGTTCGATCGTGACAAATATAAATCACGTTGTGAAGGGTTAATTTAACATCACGTTGTCACTAACGTGATATTAAAGTAACATTATTAAAAATAAAAATAAAATATTCAACTGTGGACATAGTCCTTTTATTTAGTAAGTACATAATCAATGATGAAGTACGAGAGTTATTTTTACATGCTTTCAATATATTTGTATTCTTTCACAGTTTTGGTACAGTTAAATAATAAAATTAAAAGATACACAGAACAGAAAAGTATATTTATTTTTTTATAGGCTTATAAATACGTGTGGTATTATCACACCATTTCTTCCACTGGTGTGGTAAGAGGCAACTGAGGGCACTAATCAGGGAAACATCATCGTAAAGAGAAGGAATATTTAACAGATTCTATAGCGACTCGTCTGGCCTGCGTGTTATCGAAGGCCTAAACCTCCTTTCCAAGGAGATATCTATGTTCTACCGTAGACGAGTAAAGCTGATACTGAAGAGGTTTTATAAAAGTAAAGTAAATTATATATCGCAAATTGTTTTTGTAAAATGTTGATTAGAAAATTTAAACTAAGAATAAATAAACAGAATAAATTTAAGAGAAAACGAGGTCGGCTGGCCATTTAAGTACTCCGCTTTCAGCCTGAACAGTCGCTGGAGCTTCAGGGGCATTTCGAGCGAATACTCCTTCACATTACTCATTTAACCTATGATAGGAATTCTACAGAAGCTGTTAACTAATTTAGGGGTAGATGGGTGAACCCGAGAGTACTGTGCGGCTATTTGTACCATGGTGATTGATCACCATGTCAATAATAAAGTGATTGACAGGGGGACTGCTTTACTCGGAATACCGCCTGGTCAGGCAGGTGTCGATCCAGGGAGGAGCTATCTAGGTTCCAGATCTTAACAGAGCAAGGCGACTAAGGCAAGTGAGGTTTTTTAATTTAATAGCCATTTATCATCTGTCTGTTGCGTCCCCGAAAAGCCAGAGATCTTAAGTGAAGCAAAAATTATAGTTGGTGTTGTAATCTGTTTATGCCTGGCATATACATACTACAATATAAGACGTTGAAGCATTTCGAATAGCTTTTTGCAGCGGGGCAGCGGTGAAATCAATTGTTTACTAAGCTTATTAAGAATGTTATACATAATACTTTACGATTTTAATTTCATTCTGTTAGAAAGTAATAAATCTGTATAAAATATATAAAGAACCAGCACAGCCACATATTTGCAATGATGAATAACAACATAATGTGCTTAATAACAGTGATCTCGGTGTTAGGAAAATTATGTATTAAAGAAAAATATGCGTTGCAATGGTAGGAAGTTCTTGTAAATATCAGCATTATATATATGTAATTAGCTTTTGCCCATAGATTCACCTACGTGTAATTCTGATGAATAACTAGGATTGCCTTTTTCACCCTATTAAGGGCCTTTTTTCCAAAATCCTCTTTTAGTTCTAGAGTACTGCCCTACGTTTGTCAAAGAAAACATTTCAAATTTTCTTATTATTCACATAATATCATCAATAGTAACAAAGTCTTAATTCTGACATACTTCTACGTAGCATTCCGTTTACTGTACCTTACAAGTAATTGATGCGAATAAATGGTACCTCTAGGTCGCAAGATTTGCAATTTTAATCGATATTTACTGGGAACGTTCATCAAATGTTTGGATACTGGAGACAAATTGCGAGATACTCGTAGAAGGAGTTTGTACTAGTAAGTAAATAGACCGGGTCCTTCACGAATGCGCTAGCAGCTAACTCGTTCCCCTTTGCTTTTACGTTTAATTTGCTTCTAAACGTCTTGTGACTACGGTAGATGTAACAGCATAAATACGGTTTTTCAACAAGAACTTTGTTTTCTAAAACAAAATAAAACAAAGAATTTACACGAAATGATTCAAATTTTTATTGTATTAAGAAGAGAATAAATGCAATATTTCACACATCTATAACACAATGTGATTTAGTCCCAAATTAATCAGAGCTTATATTATGGGCACTAGACAACTGATATAAATATACGAACATACTTTTTTTTCTAGTACATACATTATATGTATAAATAATACTTAGAAAACACCCAGACTCCGAAACAAATAAACATTACACTTGAAGTGTGTGTATCGTTCTCAAAAAATTGGGGTTATCCAAAACCACCATTTGGTAAATTTTGCGTAAAGGCTTTGGCTTTGAAGCCATACAAAGTTCAACTGGTGCAGGAATTGAAGCCTACTGACCTTTCACAACGCTGTAAATTTGCTCAATTCACACAGGAACAACAGGATTCCTCTGAAATAATCATTTTTTCAGACGAAGCCCAGTTTCACTTGTCAGGGTATGTCAGAAGCAAAATTTCCGCATTTGGTCTTCTGAAAATCCAAGAGCCTTATTGAGAAGCCTTTGCATGCTCAACGTGTCACCGTTTATTGCACACGAAATTTCGCAGTTAATTGGCCAGCCAAATCGTGAAATTTAACACCACTGGATTATATTTTGTGGGGCTATGTTCAGGACAGAGTCTGTACGGAGCCAATCGAATCAATTGCAGCCTTAAAACTCAAAGTCTGTGTTGTGACCCGCGATGTCCGTGATGTCACTAAATAGACCCGCCATTTTGCCAAAAATTGATTAAAAACTTTGATGAAATAATCGACACTTGTGAGCGTGCTCGTCGTGGTCATTTGTCAGATATCATTTTTCATTCATAATTGCCAAATTTTTATGCGACTGCCTTGTTAGTCTAGTGGTTAGCGTATGCGGCTGCTGACCAAGAGGTCGGACCGAATGTTTGTGTGATCCGCAAATTTAGTTTAACGACCAAATTCTTTATAGGCGGTCTCAGAAGGACGATTATTTGTCCGAAAATATCCCTATTATAAGGAAATATAACTTTAACAGAACCACCACTTTCATAGTGAATTTTTTATAATTTTAATGCGAAAAAAGTTATATTCCGGCTATTAGTTCAATCCGTTTTACCACAAAGTGACTGGTATCGGATCTCCATTACCCACTAACGATTAATAGATGTTCTTGTCAACCGGGAACGACCGGCTTAACGTGCTAGCGATACAGCTTAGAACTTTTGAAGTTATTATTAAGTTTCACCTGATCTTTTGTCTGTAATAAAATTTTGCAAGAAAAACTGATACAACCCCGTCGAGTGTGGGCTCGTTAGAGATTTATCTTAACTAGTACTATGATCTTATTTAGTACCATTCCTTAAAAGCTGAATGAGGCTTAAAGAAAATGTTCTATTCTTATTCTATTGATATATGGTAATTAAAATTCAAAGCTTAGAGGTAAATAATTTACTGGAATATTATTTTTGATTTAAACTATAATTAAAGAGTCAATATACTCGCACTAAAAATACGTCTTATACTAAAAATACGTCTTAAAAATATACTTAAACTTTTATTCAATGCCTCATTCATCATAGTATAACTCACAAGCTTTGTTAAATTTAAAATACGCATGCCGTGAGTCCTACACGAGTCTTTTGCTAAAAAGGTAAAAGTAATCAGAGTCGCCATTGCACTGCATCGGGGCGGCGGTGCATAAAGAATGTAATCGCCAAAATAGCTGCATGTTGCAAAAACATTTGGACAACTGATGAAAAGCATACTGCGACTGGTTTAGATACAGTTAACTTTGTAATTCCTTTTCTCGGAAATCAATATTGCAAAGTATATGTAATTTTATTTAAATTAGCCGCAACTGTACTAGGATGTAATAACATCAATGGAAATATTATGTCTCATTCACATGCAACGTTACGTTTTAGTATGGACATGTGACAAAGTATCATTAGGTACTGTGATCTTTTTTATTTGCTATATTTATGTAATATATTAACCTTTTAACCCTGAAACTTCAATGTGTACTTTAGGTAAATACCAAACAAAATCAAGTTTCATCCAAAATTTTCTAAATCTAAAAAAAGTACAGTGTTTTAATAGCGGCATCCTATTATTCTCTAATCATCATTTTCAGTTCAACTCTTTCTATTACTCAACGTTGCAAATTAGGTATCACGAGAGTACCATTTACTATGTTCAATAATCCGTCCTCGCTGATACTTCACTTATTTTAAAATAAACGAATAAATCATATTATAAGGAATACCATCAAAAACATAGCTTATTAAAAAATCCAAGTCGAGCACAACACAGTTCTTATACAGTAAAAAGTTGGAATATACATTCAGTACTGGTTAATTAATTCAGTCCCTACTTAAGGAAACTTCTGTCTCAAGTATTATGTAATTAGCTAACTTCAAACTATCTAATATTAACATTAAAATACTTTGAACAATTAAAACATGACTATATCTAGGCACCTATCTACGCCTATTATTATACTGTATATTTTTCATGAGTATACTGATTTATTAGCTGCAAGAATAGCTTCATATTTATAGTATATTATATGAGATTATAAAGTAAGACTGCAAAGAAAATTGTTAAATATCATTTATTTTTCTAAGTTTATACACTAAAAACTAATTGTACCCCAAATTTGAAGCTACATCTGCTAGAAGTGCCCTAGCATTCTGATGATCGGTTAGTGAGTGAGAGACAAAATTACAAAACTTTGACTAGCTATGATTCTTAAACTAGTGGCTAATTTGAATTAAATTTGAAATATAATGTGTTTATATACATTCGACTTGGTTACTGAAAACTCAAGCTTCAAGGGATATCTACGGGTCGGGTCAGCCTGAGTTAATTAGAAAAAAGCATGCTAAGGCCGTTATTTATGCCGCTTATTTACGGCGGCGACGGCGACTTGGCGGGGGCACTGCCGTGCCTCCATCCGGACAGACTTCGCCGCACAGTACTGAAGATTATCATACCATACATGTGCATAATGCTCCTGAATAGAAAATTAAAAAGTTATGAGATTTAAAAAAATATGGTTTTAGATTATTTTATATTTAAAACATTTTATAACCATCGTCATCTAATATGCTAAATGACCGAAAATTTGCGAATTGTTCGAGTTGGTTTATTGGACTCTATTAACTCTTTCCATCAGGTAGAGTAAAGATTCTTTAGTAGAATTTGTAATAAAAAATAGTAAGTCTTAATATTTTATCAAGTTAGTTTCTCACTCATATTCCAATATTTCTTATAAAGCACAGGTGATATTAAATTGCAACAGCGGTGAGTAAAAGATGTTTTTTTTTTGCTTACAGACAAATGTCGCTGTCGCTCCTGAACGACTGTAAATGGATTGCTAGAGGTAATGCAATTAGTTCTTCGTATTTTAGATTGTAAATTTATTAAGATAAAGTGCTAGTAACGGAGTAAATTTGTTTATTTATAGAGCGTCATATATTTGTAATTGGTTGCACAAAATGACATTGATTGATGTCGCCTCCCACTATAAAATATTGATGAATGATTTGGCTGCAGTCAAACAGCTACTACGATAGTATGCCTCGCTGCCAATGTACAGGATGCGTTCAAACTTTTCAAATAAGGTAAGTTTCAAGTGTACATATATATAAATACATAAATAGAGTCTAGAGCCTGAGAAAGTGAGAATGGACATAGGCTACTTTTACAAACAGTAGGAGCCGCGGCTTTAAAAGCTAAAACAGGATGTTTAACAATAAATGACCTTTAAAGTTAATTAAGCGGCAAATATATATAAGTATTATACATATCTATTTGTATCAAAAAAATTACTAAGTAACCTTTTAAAATCTAAAATAACTATCGAATTAAAAAAAACTATCTATACTCGTGCTTGTAGATGATGAGGTAGATACGAGTAAAAAATCATGCCCACTTTACGTATAGGAGAGGTACTCTAAATAAAAATATATTTAGTGACTTTGTTTTAGCACTTTAATGATTTGATGAAAATTATAAATTAAATTCTAAATTGATTTTGATAAAACATAGCTCTGTACTACTCACCATTTATTATTATTCCTTCTAAGTGTTCAAGAAAAAGTGTAATAATCAGTTTTGACTATTTGTCAGTCAAGCTGTCCCCCCAAATTGATTGAATAATACTAGAAGTTAATTAATCTATCTACTAGCAAAATTTGATACTGAATATGTTTTCATTCATTAGCTAAATTTGCAACGTATTCAAAACTTAAATGTTTTTTTTTTCATCCACTGTCCATCAAATTCTAGATTGTGTGTAGTTCTATAAATAAATTATTTAAATCATTATTTGACTGCCTTGTTGGTCTAGTGGTTAGCGTATGCGGCTGCTGATCAATAGGTCTCGGGTTCGATTCCCGGGTCAGACCAAATATTTGTGTGATCCACATATATTTGTTTCGGAGTCTGGGTGTTTTTCTATGTATAATATGTATGTATTTACAAAAAAAAAAAAGTATGTTTATGTATTTATATCAGTTGTTTAGTACCCATAACACAAGCTCGGCTTACTTTGGGACTAGATGATGTTGTGTGTAAGATGTCCAAAATATTTATTTTTATTTTATTTTATAATACTCGACAGTCTATTAATACGAGCTCGCCATAAGGTCTATTGAAACACTATATACAAAACATGTACATAAATAGAAGAATGTTTTTTTGTGAAATTATTTGGGAAAATAGTATTTAATTACCTGTCACTTTTGTATATTTAGACATGGTGCATGTCAATCACATTGTATTTTGGCATGGGGTGTCACTCCGCACTTTAGGTATAGTCGGCCGCCTACCTGCCGCGTAGGCCATTCCGGTGGGTTGTCGCTTACGCACGCTACGCGTCACGCTCGTCGCCGCGTCGCTCTCGCGCATTATTTAATTTTTTTATACTTTTCGATATTCATGTAAAAGCCGAAGTTCTGTTTACGGATGTCTGAATAAAAGATTTTAGGTGTTAGGTAGGAAATTTTCTGCTCCATAATGGGTGTTCAAGATATTTTAAACATCAAATTATAGCATAACTATATATATATATATAGCATAACTGCATTCTCTCAATCGGTACTCAGAAAACCAATACAGCGTTGTCGCATTGTATTGACCGCCCGCGCCGACGCTTCAATCTCTTGAGTTTATAAATGGGATCATCCTGTAGGTACACACTCTCATTTACAAAATGTTTGTTCCAATTAGTCATGTATAGTGAACTTGTATAGTCCATGATTATTGTTATAACGGTAATCATCAGCAGCCTATCGCAGTCCACTGCTGGACATAGGCCTCTCCAATGCACCTCTCCAATTCAGCTTGCTAATATGTTTGGGCTATGTCAATAATCTTAATTCTCTAGGCATTATGGGCTCGGTGATTAGAAGACACGACGTAGCTTTTCAAACGCTTGACGACTTGACTATAATTCGAAGAGACAGGTGGGTTTCAATACACTCTCATTAACCTTATGGTCTCTTCCATAAGCTTAGAATTGCACGGCTTCATGTAAGAAATGCAGGGTAATCGGAACAACCCTTTTCATTCCAGAAAGTTGACAAGCATTTGACTATGATCAAGAATCGCAGGAATACCGGGAACTGAAGGTCATGGCTTACGTTGCTTACGTATAGAGGTTGTTGCTCTTACAACCACGCTGGACAGGCTGACTGGGCGTTGACTATCAGCAGACCTATTTTTTTTATGAGCTCGAATACTACAGTCTTTCAACTCTGTCACTAGATGTTATGTTTGTTATGTTCTCTTTGTATAATATGTATAGTCATTTTAGGAGATTAGTATAAAAATTGTTGATGGTAAAATTTTCTACAAAAAAATGCCAACTGGTCTATCTGTTTTAAAACGTCTTGACTACATTTGGAGTTTCTACAATATGCAGTCTTTAGTAAAGAAAAAAAACTTATACTTAAATATAATTGTAAACGCTCAAGATTCACTGGGACCGTTAATAGGCATAATGTTTTCAATTAATGGTAGACGTGAGTTGGCAGTCGAGGAGGATAATGGCATTACTTCTCGTACAATCACTTTTTTTTTATTTATTTTTTATTTGATGCCTACCAATGTGACTCCACTCTGCCTGATGATAAGCATGAATGGAATCCAAGAGTGGGGGCCAACATACTGTCCGCGTTGCAGGAAGTATGGCGATGCTGACCCAAACTATGGCGGCTATATATGCGAAATATAACAAAAACAAAACGAACAATAACCATTTAGGGACAGAATAAAATGAAAGTCACCTGTGATCCTTGTCTATGACTTATGACATTAAGTAATCGACTATAATCAATAATTGTATCGTATAATTACTATTTTAAAGTGGCAATGGTTTTATTACCCACAGTCACTGATCGCACGTGCCATTGCTTGGTGTTGCATCAGTGTCTTAACATCAGACACTTAACAGTGCTGCCAGCTCAAATAGTCGGTATGCCGTCATACTTTTTTGATTTATTTATTCACATTGCTAAAATAAACCAATTTAATTTAAGAAAGGAAATAAATAAAATTGAAACAGTAATATGTAAAAAAATTAAGATAAACAACCGACACCAAGGTTTTCGTTAAAATACGTTGAATGAATCATGAAAAATGTCTAGATTATCTGAGTGCCCAGTTATGAAATTCTATTTGAGACACATACACGTTGTTAGTTTGTTCTGTATAACGGAATATGAAAATATTTTAGTAGCAGGATGTCGCGGAGTTGTATTTGATTTTGCTAAGTAAATATTGCTTAGCAGTTGGCAGCAGTCTAATACACCGTTCAGAAGTTAGTAAATAAGTGGAGTTTACGTTGTAAGTTTGTTGGTTTATTTAAGTCTGTCAATGTACCTCTAAGGGCGACACTAGACGATATATGTATATATATATTAATACAATCGCAAAAATCGAAGGAATCCGCATTTATGAGACAGCATATATATATATATATATATATATATATATATTATGAATGGCTTTAGATTACACATACAATCTCGAGAAGGTTCCGTACGAAAACACTTTTGTTTATTTTAGATGAAAACTACTGGTGCTTCTTATAATATAACCGAGAAGTTTTGCTAAATTCCTACTAATTTCGTCTATGTGTGGTATAAAATTAAATTTTCTATAAAGCCGAGATATTTTATTTCAAGTGTTTTTAGTGATACTCATTCATCGCCATACCATTAAAAAGAAGAAGGCTGTTTCTTATTTGCGGTTTTTTTTAATGAAAACATTTTGCTGCGTTGAATGTTACTGAATTTAGGAACGGATCACTTTTAAGTATTTTTGTGTATTTTTGTCTTGTTAATATATCCTTTATTGACTAGTTTATACTAGCCAATTTTCTCTCAATCGAATGAACTTTAGAGGGATTTGATACACACACACACATATTATTTATTTATATTTATTTAAATATTTATTTACTATAACATTTATTTAAAGTTAATTTATTTAAACAGGAAATAGCCTAAAAAAGTATAACCTAACTACGAAACAAAAACTTTTATTTTCATTTTGGTTTTACACGAACGGGTAACAACAGATAAAAGAACATAAATAATTTCAGGACGACATGGAAGATCATACTTTGGATGTCAAAAATTAGTTTAGTTAAAAACATACATCACATATGTAGGTATACAAATTAATTCTCCTCGAGGTAGGCTGTTTTTTTTGGTTTAAACTCTTTATACAGGGAACATCCCTGCAGGTTCATCTACGTTTTTCAACACACCTGTGATCTTCATCCTGTTTTATAAACTAAAATTAATTATTTTTTTGTTGTGTTTCTTTAAAGTATAAAAACAAAACCAAAGTGATTCAGTCAGTCCAACCGTTCTTGAATTATAAATGGTGCAACTAACTCGCCAGCGTTCTATAAATCGAAATGATTTAAACCACTAGGTATAATAAACTTACAAGTATTTAAAATTCAAAAAATACTTTAAAAAAATTAACATCAAATTAAAAAAAAAAGGACATATCAATATTTCATATCATTGTAATAATGACGGGTGCGCCAATAGAATAATTTAAAACCATTTAATTGCAATGCAGTTGTGTTACAATTAATTTTCTAATGCGAAATTAAATGTTTTAATGCAAATATACCTAATTAGAAAAATATTATTTCCAGCTACTTATTTGTTAGATTTATCCACATAACTAAAATTTTAACCACGGATATTACAGCATTATATGATTAATATAAAAAAATATATTCAAATTTTAAGATATTAAAACGAAAAAATAAAACAATAAAAAAAATCGTTAAGAAAGATCTTATCTAAATTTAAAATGACTGTTTATTGGCAAGGTGTAATTAACTAATACATTTACAATAATTTGCGATAACATAAAAACTATTAATTTAAAAAGTTATCCTTTTGTTTATTGGAATAATTAAGATTAAGTAATAAATTTATTTTTCATACTTTTTTATATAAATAGATTTAAAAAATTAAAAGAAAATGTAATTATGTTCGAATAAAATTTCGATTCAAGGAAAATTTAATTTAATGATTTTATATTTCCATTGAGTAGTGGTAATAATGTTTAGAACTTTTCGACTCTGCTTTCTTCATATCTTTTCTTAATTTACACCTCTTGTCATTTTTGAGATTTATTATTCTTTATGAATTTCTCGGTAAAGCACTGGCACCTTTGAAATAGTTTTATTGAGTTATCTCACCTCGAATATAGTTGTTAATTATGCATAATGTACATGATGTTCTGGTGATACAACTGTTCTTGTTAAATCCAAGACCAACACTTTCTATTTCTTCAAACTAAAATTTTTCTCTTGTCGTAGATGTGCAATCTACCAAACTTAATAGTTACACTACCACTTTGATCCGTTCTACATATACTAATATTTCCCAGCATGCAGCAGGCATCACAGATTTACTTTTTATATCCACAATCAAATATATTTCGTCGTTGGCATCGAATTTAACAGTGATATTTGTTACGGAAACATAACTGGCCCACTCGTGAAAAAAATCTATTTTCCATTGCCTTTCAAACTGCTTGTGACTTGAATACTCTGAAAATTCGATCAATTCTAATGCCTTTTTTGCCACCAAACGTTTGGTGCCAATTATCATTTGTAGATCTCCTTCTACTAAAATCTCTGTAGTTACATTAATTTCTTCATAATTGGTGTGAAAATTTGAAAGTTTTCCCATATATAACTTATAAACTTTTGGATATGGTCTTTCCGGAATACATGATCGAACTTTTATCTTCGCAGTAGGTCCATATATGAAGAATATTTTATGTTGTGATGCAGCTACCGCGATCACTAATACTACTAATACAATCTGATACATAATGTACCATATCAAACACTAGCAACGAATGGTTATGAATGTAAAATACTAATGGATACCGATTTCATTACCCTCTCATAATATTATAACTTTTTAATTATTATACATCCATTGTATATTCATCCAGACAGGACGCAGAATAAAAAATCTTCACAGCATTAATCTCAAAGCGATTGTTAAATAGAATATTTTTCGTGAGTAACTAAAAACCTCCATGATACGTCATCACAATGTTATTAGGTAACAATTTGTTAGCTCTTGAAGGGACACTTAATTCATGCCTAGTTTAGTTAGTCATTTTAGTTCTAGTTTATGTTTAGCTCTTGCGATAGTAATAATAAATTATAATATCATACAATGAAGACAGATAATACTGGTATCGTTTATTGCCGGCGCATTATATCAAAGTATTTATACATCAGAAATATATATACATATTGCTTTAAATATGAATGGAAATCAGCCTATAAAGTTAAAGAAAAGTGGCTGAGTTTTGACCTACATTTAAAATTGGGTACTTGTAAATTAGACATCGTCCCATTTGCTAGCAGTTTTGCATTATTTCACACTTATTATTGTTGAGAAAATAAATAAAGTCTGTGGTCCCTGTGTGGTGAGATCTTACTATTTATACGAAAATCATCATTATATAATGTAAATAAATCTTGGTACATAACATTCTATCGTTTAGCTTGGTACATAACATTCTATCGGTAAGCTGTTTTTAATATTACTTTCGTTAGGAACTGTAACGTTCAAATTAAGCTGTCGTCTTCTTATTCAAGCAAAATAAACCTCAATGAGAACCTCACCTCAAAGAAAAGTTTTCTAATTGCATGCGAATGAATACATATCTCTGTTTATTTTACTCAGGTAAAGCTACGATGAGTTGATGAGATTCATAATTGAGTAATTTTCACAACCAAACTATGAACAACATAATTTAGAGAATGTTTTTGTTCCCCTTGTAAACTTTGCATTGAGATTGTCGTCTAAATTCAATTCTTGATAAGTTGTTAAGTACAAAATACAGATAAGATAGATAAAATAGTTACCTAAGCTTACTATGAGGTTATAATTGTTTTTTCAGTGGGGGGCTGAACCTTTGTGTTGAAAACGAGATTTGTAATTGAAAACTGTATTTATCAGCAGTCATAACCATAGTGACAGCTTTACCTATATTTTTATATTATATCCTGCCAAGATGACTCTACTCTGCCTGATGGAAAGCATGAGTAAAATACAGGAGTGGGGGCCACCACACTCTCTGCTTATTTGAATCCGATGGCCATACACGAGATGTCTACAGTCTACAGAGGAATGAAAGCATTTCTAACATTTTGTGAGGTTGTGTCGTCACCCTTGTACCTCTATCTCCAAAGTGAGCTCTGTGATATATTTTTCTAGGTAAAAATAGAATAGTCTAAATAAAAAGATTTTACTGAATAGTTCTGTTTGAAAATATAATATTATAGGTAAATCGTAAAACAAGAGCTGTCTGTAAGAGATCAATGTCAGTGTCGATAAGACATTTTTCCTATGAAAATGTATATGTTGATTTGTAAAAATATATACTGTAGCACTGTACAATAAAAATATGTACATCATACGAGTTTCGTTAACACTGTTGACAGTGATTGTGACTACATATTGTGTGGAATAGAACGAATGTCAACAAAAAAATATAAAAAAATCTCAATACGCATTGTTGCATTTACTTCAATGGGTATGGTGATTACTACTCGTAGATTCTGCCCACGTCTCCCTCAGGTAGAGCAGAGTTATTTTTAAAATTAACCAAATAGCATTTATAGGAGCAATTAGAAATTACCGTTGCTGCATGATATTAAGAAGTTGTATTTTGTACATTATTTTAATCACCATGTAACTTCTTCTAGATAATCCAAATTTACCATAACATCAATTGCAGCATTCCATGATTCTTTTAACTTAAAACTATTTTCCTCTTTTTTCATTTTAAATAAAATCAAGTAAATTTTTCTCTTCAGTGCCTCGTTAATAAACTCTTTCATTTTTAAACGGCGCATCAGTTTGTCCACACTTATGCTCATCTTTGCCGTTGCCAGCGTCAAACATAGTTCTTTTTTAAAAATCACATAACTCTTTTTAAAAGTATAATATAAAGTATAATAATAAAAAGTAAAATATATTATATCAAAGTAAATAACTTACACTAGCAAAGTCTGAATTTTAACATAAAAAGAAGTTGAAAGTTAATATTTACTATGATTCATACCCTTAGGTTTATATATTTTATATCCGAAATGTTATTATATTCCGGAACTTAACTCTTTTAAACAAGAAAGAATTTTCTGAAATTCATAAAAGAATTCCGTGACTATGTTATCCAAAGAAACTGTAACGGGCTTATCAGAGTTCTCATTTAAAGATTATTGAAATTAATTATTTTCACTGTACTACTATACCTTATCTGTACTAATATAATAAAAAGGTAAATTTATTGTACTAGTGAGGTTGTAGGGAGGTAATTTGTAGATCTATTCAATATCGATTTCTATAATTCGTATTGAAAGCCTTATTAGGGTGGATGGCATACCCTAGTAGGGTATTAGACCCTTGAAAAAAAAAATCCCAATAGAAAACTGCAGTGTTGGTGAGTGTTTCAGGTAATACATTTAAAAACAATGTAAAGTGCGTGTCAGGCCACGCATAGAATAGGGTTCTGTAGTCACCCATAATGGTAGGTAGATTTAAAATCGTGTACAATTGACAATCGTTATGTTAACTTATTATTTCTTTATTTTTGTAACAAGTTTTACTACAGTTTTACACAGTAAATGATAGCTGTGAAATCCGACATACATGCAGACGGAGCCTCAGGTAAAATCCAAATAATTTGTATATATTACATATACATTATATACACTATAATCAAAGCATTGTTTATTCAACCAAATTATCAGTTCTATTTGCGAACTTAAACAAACTTGGCTTAATTTACCTAAAAGCTTATGAGAATAGAATTTATTCATAATACGAGTACACATATATAACGATCACGATGTTTCACTAATTAGAAGATAAAGAAGATTATCAAATAGAGCGTTATTGAGGACTTATCTTCATCAACCTGAAAGTGTCTGCCACAATGAATATACTCTCCTTGGCGGAAGTTGTAGAAAGTTGTAGATCTTTTGCCTTATTACCTACATCGATCTATTACCTACAACTTTGACATTTAACTTTTTTTCTTAGGACTCGTAGTTTTGCAAGAAATCGAGATAAACCATTTTTTACCCTAAAACCCCCATGTTGCCTATGTGTAAAGGTAATTAAATAATTTAAACAATAAAGCGGGTCGATGGAGGAGGTTGATAATAATAAGATATCAGATCAGATTTTATATTTCTATACGAATAAATATTTAAAATAATTTATATATCTATATAAATATCTATGTCCAGCCGTGGACTTTTAAAGGCTGTTGATGATGATGATGATCTATACCAAAGTCGCCAAAATTTGGCCTGTGTCTATTTGCCTGATAAGTTGAACTCTGGAGCCTTTAAGAGTAGAGCGAACGGGTTTCTTTTGGATGGGCGTGTACCTTCGTCTTCATCTACACTTTCCATCATGTGAGATGGAATACAAACGCCTATTCCATTACAACAATAAAAAAAAACAAAGAATTGAGGTGTCTGTTTGTAATATCAAACGAACAATTATTAAAAAGGTACCGACGAATTGGGAACCTCCTCCTTTTTGAAGTTGGTTAAAAAGCTCATCTCATTGGAAAATAAATTGTGGACTACTGTACCATGTGGATCGACAGGTTTGGTGTAAGGTATGTTTTAAGTTTTCCTTTTCTGTGCAGTGATCGTGTCCCCCGTTGTCTGTTCCCTTAGTTTACTACTTACGACAAATAATGGGTTTTTCAACAAGAACTTTATTTTGTAAAACAAAATAAAACAAAGAATTCATATGTATATGTATGTATTATGAAATTTATTAGAGAAAAGTTTTGCTATTATTAATAAATTTTAAATCTGACAAATGTCCACCACGACCACACTGACAGATGTTGATTCTTTCATCAAAGTTTTTAATTACTCTTCTCAGCTGGTTCAGGAGTTATAGAGGCCTAACTTGTAACATACGCTTACTTGCAAAACTTCATATAAAATTAACGCACTCACACGAACTCATCTGCTCAAAAAAAAAGTTTAACTTGCAAAAGTGTTCATGTAACCTAATTGCAGAATAAATGACTTCATTTCGTTTCATTTCATTTCACAAGTAAACATTGAATACGATTTTAAATCCATGTACCATTATGGGTGACTAAGGACCCATAATCTATGCGTGGTCTGATACGTACTTGGCCAATTTTCACGCTATTGATGTGATATGATAAAGGTGACACTCATTAGTTTTTTTTAGTTTTCGTTTAGAAAAATACTTATCACCCTAACTTTTCACTCTTTTACAACCAAATCCTATATTATAACAGTAACGTTAAAAAATTTTGTTTGCCAGGTTAGCTAGTATGCATATAAAAATACAGTCCGTTTGCACAAACCGCCTTGAAAAACTGCATCTATGAAATTATATTAATATATTTTTCCAGAAAGTTTTTTTTAGGTACAACGTGGCAGCATAAAACATTACGTATAATAAGTAAGAATGTTTAAATGGTATCCTGACCAATGACTGGTTATCTCTCTCTAAATTGTTTGATTGAAATACACATACAGAGAAGCCGATATTATTTACATTTATTTAAGCAGATATTTATTTATTATTCTTATTTTTTCTATTGTGGTTGACATTTTAAAAATGTCCTGTCATATCTCAATGGTTGAGAGTATAAGATTTCACATATAAATATGGTGTGAATTAGTAATATTTTTTGTGGAATATGCCAACATATAAATAAAAACATGTCGCAGGATCGCATTAGGGAAAACTCATTTGGCAGTCTATATGTAAGTATGTATTTAAATGTAACGTAAAGGTATATTCGCTGACTGGAAAATTAAGAAAAAAATAAATTGTGATTCTGGTGCCTTGGTTATGATCTGCTTTTATGACAGAGCCAGGGTTTTTGTAAATATATATAAAAGAAGTAAGGTTTTTGAATTTAAATGTCATAGAGAAGTAGACGCCCGTTCGTTGTAGAAATTAATAAGCTCTTTTACTATTTTAAATTATTTAATTTCTTTTTCTCTTATTGACCATAATGATAAGCTTCGGTTTAGTTTATTAGATTAACTATAATTTTGGATTGGATATAATTGAACTATAATTGGAATAATGAAAAATTTAAACTTAATATCCACGAAATAAAAAAAAACGTAAAATTTCTACTAATAACTTATAATACAATGCCTTAAAATATTTAGGTCGACTGTCAAAAATGTAATTTAATTAACCAATGGATCCACAAAAAAAGGCATGGCTCTGCTTTATATAACTCTATCTATTTATATATCCACACTGTATTCGGTAATCGCGACTCCCTCTTGTTCAGCCAGGGTTCTCACTTATCCCTATGATGATCTCTAATATGGCTAGCAAAGCCATAACTAGCAAGATACGTATAGGTATTTTCGACGTAGTACCTCTTTTTATATGTATGTTGTGTATGCAAATCTTATTTATAAAATTGTCGTGTCACAATGTTCGTTGCCATACTCCTCCGAAACAGCTGGACCGATGTGTATGAAATTTTGTGAGCATATCGGGTAGGTCTGAGAATCGGCCAACATCTTTTTTTTTGTACTACTAGTACGCCTGCGGAGCCGCGGGCATCAGCTAGTAAAACTATATGATGCATGAACACTTGCTGTCATAAATTACATGCCTTCGTGGAGTAAGTTATTAAAGTAAACTGCTACTAAACTAAATTTAAAAATTAAACTACTTAATATATTGTCAATGTAAAATAATGTTTTAATTAATCAATAAATAGAAAACAGGGTAATACATGACATTTTATTATGACTATTCAAATATATAATAGGCATCAAGTTCGACCATAATACAGAGACAAATGCAGGATCATACAATCTAGCAAACTTATCTATCTTCAAACAAAGATCTCACAATGTCCTAAAAACAAAGTTTTAGAGCAGCGAGTAACAAGAAAATAGCTATGTTGTTACATTTATTTAGAACGTGACTTGCTTCTTTTCCCTCTCGGATCTGATGGTAATCTTAGAGGCGGAAACGGTAGATTCGGAATTGTCAGAGTCGGCGACAAGTGCTCGCAGACGGGCAGCACGACGTTCTCTCGCTGCAGTCTTTTCCGAAATTTCGTTCATTTCATCTTCCAAGTCGGTAAGACGTGCCCGTGTAGCCTTAGCCCGTGCTACGGCTGCTACTTCGTCATCAGATTTATTCAGAGCGGTCCATTTTGTGAGCGCTCCTTCCTCATTGAGTCTGCGCGCAATGCGCTTCTCTGTACGTTCTTCGTTTTCTTGGAGCGCTCTCCTCGCTCCACTTACCTCTGACTGACCGATACCAACACTTTCGAGAATTTTATCTGAAATTCTCATGCGGCTCTCAAGATTGGAAACGTTGTTGTCGAATTCGATGTCCTCCGCGAAACGGGAAGATTTCTTACTGGCGCGCAGACGCTGTAGGGACTCTGTGATCTGAAATATCAAATAAACATCATGTTAATAAGCTGTATGTACTATATGTGTAGAGTAGTAAAGGAGGAGTTTCTTCATTATATTATTAACATAAATTTAGATGAAAAACTTTAAAGAAATTTTTACAAAATGTGAATATTGAAATGCTAAAATATCTTTTTATCCTATTATATTTTAAAGAACGCAACTTCTTTTTATTTCACCAACATGTTTTTTCTTAGACTCTACCAAGTTTTATATCGATACGATTAATACAAGCTGATTTCCACGGTGTTACCTGCTATTATTCTAATATAATATATAAAATAGCATAAGTTACTCCGTATGCTATCAGCTTTCTGCCAGTGAAAGCCCCATCAAAATCGGTTCAGCCGTTCTAGAGATATCTCGGATCAGACAGACACAAATTTTGAAAAAATGAATATTCGGTTTAAGTATCGTATATAATATACTTTTATATGAATTTAGTACAAAACTGTTAATTGAAATTAAAGATAGTTCAATTTTATTTATTTGTATAGATTCTTGTTTAATAGTCAATAAAAAATTCCTGTCAATATTCAGAACACACATAACTAGAACAAAAATAAACTGCTTTTGAAACTCCATATAAATGAAATAACAAAACCAATTTATCCCGACGTAATACGTTTACAAGAAATGTTGATTACCGTTTGTGATTCAAGTGGGTTATGTCATATGGATTGGCAGTTCTATCATCGTAGTGGTTGTAAAGTTATTTCGATCTGTCTGTGCAATCAAAATTTCCAGTTTAGATACTCAATTTTGGCATAAAAACATGCCTTGAATATGATTTTGATTTCACGTAGTATTAGAAAGATAAATTAACTGGAAAATAATTTATAATGTGGCATGAAGTAAAGATTTATATATCTGAGATGGGTTTGGCTGCCCAACCTCTGTGCCTCACATTTATTCTATATCTTATACTTTTAGTTGACATTTATATTTTGTGTAGTGAAGGAT
Source organism: Phragmatobia fuliginosa (assembly GCA_932526445.1). Classification (NCBI taxonomy): domain Eukaryota; kingdom Metazoa; phylum Arthropoda; class Insecta; order Lepidoptera; family Erebidae; genus Phragmatobia; species Phragmatobia fuliginosa. Next base: position 27,020,441 of record OW052057.1, read on the forward strand.
AGAGGCGTTTGTAACCAATTTTCCCTAAAGACGATTGAAGTATATATTTGAACCTATGTTTAAGGTACCTTAAAAAATCTAGTCACTTTATTCTTAAAAATTTCACCCTAAATGTAGTTCTTGAAATCCGAATAATCAATTCAATGCAGTTTAGTTTCATTCATATAATATAATGGAGTTCGTTTTTATAAGGGTTAAGGGTTATTATGGGTTTCGTCAAGTTCGTCAATCCGTCCATCCGTCCATCATTTCTCGCCTTAGGGCTTGGCCACTTTGGTAATATATATTTTTATATAATAACTAATTAAGTATATAAAATTTACATTATAAAAATTTTTTTTTTGGTTTATGTAAAGAAAAATTAATCGATTTAGAAAAGACTTAAAATTTCAATTTCAAAATGATTAACATTTGCTCAAGACATTTAAATACGTATATGGTACTTAAAACTATTTTAGTAATAATTACCACTAAAGTTTAATTTCGTACCTAGTTCTAGGTCAACTTAACCAGTAAGCTTGTAATAATTTGTTTCAAAATATATGTATGTTTAGTGATCTCGAGTATATTAAATCGTACAGATTTTAATAAAATAAAACAGTGAGTGACAGACTCCAAACACAAAGTTTACACGCATATCCTTAATTGGAATAAAGTTCACAAGCAAGTCAACTTTCAAAATGTCTTTGGCGTACGCCGAGGTCGCGCAGACGGTTCCTAAGAATTTGAAAGTTTGCGAATGTTCTCAAAGTTATAGTGCACGGTGCGATCCTAGACAAACCAAGCCTGACATTGGAGTTGCGCTTAGCTTGTTTCGAAGTAAATTATTATCTTAAATTTACTAATTAATTGAATCCGGACAAATACTTCGTAAAGATGATAAAGTACAATAGCTTTAGATCTAGTATTGTTAAAGGAACTAAGCAATTCCTTTAATCATTGTTCTAATTATTTCAAGGTGTACATAAGTATCACAGTCTTTTTTTTTATTTAATAATTTAATAACTTTACAACTTTACTTTAACTTTACTTTACAACAATGGCGGATATAATACAATTAGGCATTCTACTGTACACACTGTTATAAGAGATGAATATAATCTATTATCGGCACTTTATCTGTATATATAAGCGAAGCAAAAACTTTGTACCCTTTTCTATGAAAAATGCATGCAGTGATTATCATGAAATTTAGTAAAATTAAAGTTTATAGGGTACTAGAGTGCAGTAAGCTAAAAATAAGTGAAAAAAAAAATTGTAAAGGTCAAATTTTAAGCAATGGACATATCAGTAGCAATAAATGGGTAGAAAATTCAAAAAAATGTTTTGTCGCGTAATATAACTGGAGATCACGAAGTCCACGGTAAGCCACGGACTTCGTGATCCCCAGTTATATTGTTAGTACGTACTTGCGGATAAAAGAGAATATATTTTTATACCTGTTAAAAAGTTAATTTAACTACCATAGGTTAAACGACAAAAGTTTTCCAGAACATATATTTTTTAAAGTACCGTTTGTAGTCAATCTCTCCAAGGTAGGATAGACAAGACAGTCATTTTCAGTCAGTCATCAAAGGTTTACTTTGTTTAGTGGGCTGAACTTTATATATTTTAAGGAAAATGATATTTGGGAGATTTTTTATATCATAGAAGTTATTAATATATATGAACAAATTGGTCATGACTCATAAAAAGACCGACCTATTAGTAGGATATTAGTAGGTGACGGATTAGGAACACAAAGTGTCACCACCCCTATTCATTCCATGGGTGTCGTAAGAGGCGACTAAAGGAACAAAATAAGCAGCTAACATCACTGTTAAGAGAAGGAAAGCTTGAAACAAACCCTATACCAACCCGTCTGGCCAGCGTGATATAGTAGGCGAAAACCTCCTTTCAAAGGAGAGGCCTATGTCCAGCAGTGGACTGTTAAAGGCTGTTGATGATGATGATGATGATACTAATATATATATATATATATATGTACAGATCTATATATACAGATATATATATATACAGATCAAACAACTTTTATCTTTTATATTTAAATACGAGCCTATTATATCAAACTTCTTAAAACACAAAAAGTATTTTACATAAAGCTTGGGCAATAGACATCAGGTACACGAATTTCGATAGAAGATTTTTATACAAAGGAGATTACCGTAAACAATGATAAAGAAAAAATACAATTTTAGAATCACAATGGAATGAAATGGAATTATTTATACATGAAAGAATTCCGAAAATGTTAGAAAAAAAAAACTGTAACAGAATTATGTCTTTGTAACAATGGGGGTACATAAAGACATTTCTTAGTATTTTCTTTTTATGTTTTTGAGAAAGTATGTCGTGTTGAAAAGAAAGAAAATGTCACCTGTGGATCGGTCTGAAGCAACTTAAACAGACTGACCCTCCACGTAAAAGTTACTAGTTTAAACTAAGTCACGTGTTACTAAATCTTAGACGTGTAGGAATATTTTTAATACATTATACGGTGTGCACCTATGGTACCTAGATTATATCTTTCAGCATCTTAGCTGAATAATACCGCGAGCCAATTCTTCAAACTAGAACACAATAATTTAACGTTTTACATAGGTTAGATACAGTTCTATCACATATTCTATCGTTTATTTTCGAGTTCTGGATGAAATGATAACATAATATTAGAAACTGAGTCATCCGATCAACAGTATATTATTATATTGGATAATAATGTTCAACAGTATACACGTAAATGGTTAATCTACACTCGGTTCCAAAAATAACGGGTCAGTCACATAAACCCGAATATCTCCCGAACTACGTATGCCATCCTAATGAAACGAAGACTGTTAAATTGAGAATTTAATTATACAGATAAAAAATAAAATAAAACTTAGTTACACCCACAATATTAATCTTAAATTAAAAAAAAACTAAAGTAGTCATATTTTTCTTAAGATTACATTTTTTTTATGATTGTTTTTTTGCTGTTTTTCATCACTGGAGGCTTCATCACGTGGAGGCAATACAAAGTATTAAATGAAGAAAGTGATGAAAAACAGCAAAAAAACAATCATAAAAAAAATGTAATCTTAAGAAAAATATGACTACTTTAGTTTTTTTTTAATTTAAGATTAATATTGTGGGTGTAACTAAGTTTTATTTTATTTTTTATCTGTATAATTAAATTCTCAATTGAACAGTCTTCGTTTCATTAGGATGGCATACGTAGTTCGGGAGATATTCGGGTTTATGTGACTGACCCGTTATTGGTTTATGTGACTGACCCGTTATTTTTGGAACCGGCTATATAATCATGCATTGATGTCGATCGTTAACGGCTGCACATATTTTTTTGATTTGATCCAATATTTCTATAAGTCTCCTAGATATTGTCATTTCTAGTTGAAATTCTGTGATTGAACCCATGCCGTTGGCGTAGCGTTTTTAACACGGAAGGAATCTAATACACTGAATACCTTTTATTTAGCTTGATTAGGGTCACATAACACTAGCTACTTTTAGTATCGGCAATCGGCGATTTTCGGTGACTGCATCGACACTGCAACGCGTTTTAGCGACTTCCTGCGTTCGATCGCGGTATCAAAATCGCGCGTCATTTTGCATCATTCGCGACTTTCTGCGTTGGAACGCAGTATCGGAAATGCGCGTTTTAGCGACTGCTCAGTTGCCTGGATCGCGTCCGCTGTAGTGTTGTCTATAATTTTCCGCCGCCAAATCGATGCTACCGGCATGCGAATGTGTGCGGAGAGTAGCGTTCAGCTGCTGTGTCGCGCTTCTAAAAAGCGACTAGATCTCCGCTTGGCGTTTTGAAGTGTGTCGTGTGGAGCGTTCAGTCGCCGTATTTAGCTTCTAAAAACTACTAGTTGCCTATCGTTGATGCTGAAAGTTCAAGTGTGCTGTGGCCCTTAGGGATGATCTACTTCGCTTCTGTTTATGTTATGATGCGCTGCTCTCGTCAGTGACAGTCTTAGCTCATACAAAGTCGTGGGATGCAATTTATTGATTTAATGATTACTTTAAAATAATGTTATTTATGTGGTCACCTACTCTAGTATGGCACACGCATAACAACGTAGTTTAACTCGGTTCAATTGCAACCCATAGCTTCGTCTTAGACACTAATACCCGATTGCACCAACTTAAATCATCTCCTTATTACGAGCCCTCAAACGTACGTACCTCTAAATTGTAAGGACCTCTAAGCACTTAGGTATCACCTAAAAGTAGGTGGAAACGAAAATCGTACTAGGTTATAAATACTCTCTCCCCTAAAATTAAAGAGACGTTTGTGAAAACGGCCATAAGTCAGACAAACATTATTATGGTCTCCAAGAGTAAATATTTTACAGTCAATTAATAAATAAACTATATTAACTGTGCATATTTATGCAAGCTGATGTTTACATTACCATTTCACTGCATAAACTAGGATAAATAGACATAATTATAATAAAAGGTTCACACGGCTTGTTTAGCTTCATCTGGGACGAATGTTGATTGTTTTTGCTAATTTAACCACTATATTTGTTCACTTGTTCAATGACTATCGGTGTATAATTTTCACCGGTATCAAATGAACAAATGCAAACAAACTGCGGATCGGTTTGGTTTATTGTGTGAGCGAGCAGTGCAATATGTTCATTGCATAAAACGTAAAAAATCACTTCAATACTTTAAAGTGCAGTTATGTTAAACAATGAGTTGTTTATCACTGCTCTCGACTGTAGTAATAAGAGTAAGGGATGCAAGGATAAATATGTTTTTGAGTCTTTGCTTATAATTGTGTAATAAGTATGATGTTTCTCTAGTGCCTGGGTGTAATATATATATATATATATATATATTACTACACGTAAATAAAGATACATCGATTTATTTATAAAACTTATTCAAAGTTAGATATCAAATGTTCAACAACTTGTTAGTCTAGTGGTTGTGTATGCGCCTGCTGATCAAGAGGTCTCGGGTTTGATTCTTAGGTGTTTTCTATGTATAAAATGTATGTTAAAAAATATGTATGTATTTATATCAGTTGTCTAGTACCCCTAGTACAAGCTCTGCTTTGTTTGGGACTAGATGTTGTTTGTAAGATGTCCAATGGATAAATAAATAAATTAAATTAAAAAATGTTATAGCAAATCGAAAACGTAACAACCGATCGATGGTAACAACTGCGTGATAATGATTTGTGTACATTAAAATAAATATTACTAGCTTTCGTCCGTGGCTCCGCCCGCGTGTATGTTGGTTATCGCGGTAAAAAGTAGCCTATGTCGTTTCCCAAATTCAGTTCTATCTTCATACCAAATTTCATCAAAATCGGTTCAGTGGTTTAGGCGTTAAAGCGTAACAGGCAGACAGACAGAGTTACTTTCGCATTTATAATATTAAGTAGGGATAAATTGAAGGCACTCATTATGACTTGAAATGAACATGTTTGTCTATACCTACTCAAACATATACATGATGGATGGATGTTTACGCATAATTAGCATGTATCAGATAGATATGTTTACATACCTACTGATAAAGTATTAGTGTACAGTGTTCGAACATTGAATATCAATTTCAGCACGTTATATTTCAATAACATGAACTGAATATGAGCATTATTTCGAAGTCCATTAAATCATTTTCTCAACACTATTTTTGGGAAAATAATTCGACATAAATTAATGAGACTGTTTTTTTAAAATTTGGTTTCTCTTGTGTATTTGTGTATAATAGATAGGTTTAGGTGTTGGCGTCAAAATATGATTTGATCTTAAACATCTCGTTCCTGACTACCAAAAGTGATGATTTCTATTTATTGCTTGCATCTGTTTTATTACGTAAATGTCGATTTCTATTAACACCATTCTGCTATATATAAAAACTTCTTTTTTTCGTACTACGTTAGTTTGCTGTATTAACTAAGTTGTAAGTTTTCCTACAATTGTAAAATAAATGAAACTGTCTAAAGTAAGGCTAAAATCGATTGCCTGAAAGCGTACGAGTCCGTCGAGGCAAATACTAAACGCTGTCCACGGACTGTATGAGTCGTTCACCTGTGCTACTTGGAATATATGTATAAATTTGAACTTAGCTTGAAGCTAAAAGGATTCTACGAAAGGGTTAAACTATTTCTCTTACAAAGCTGATGTTTTAACTATGTTTATTTAATATTCATCATTTATAAACTTCAAGCAGGAATATTAACTATAAATAAATGTTTCTGACACCTTTCACACAATACCAAATAGTCCCAAACTAAGCAGAGCTTGTATTCTGTGTACTAGACAACTGATATATATACATAAACATACTTTTTTTCGAAATATTCACATTATATGTTATATTATATACACATTATACATAGTAAATAAACACACTCTGAAACAAATATTTGCGAATTACACAAACATTATTTACTTATTATTTTTATTTATTTTGTCATGAATACGACAATTATTTCTACATGCGGAAGCTTTTAATTGCCATATAGAGAAGCAATATTATATGTACATTGTAAATTTGGCTGTAAGCTCCCCGAATAAAATAAAATAAAATAAAAATTATAGAATGCACAGCTATGCTGAGAATAACATACCACAGTCTTGATACATAGGATCCAGATACTTCAAAAAATAATTTATTAATTTTAATATTTCAATAGAAAAAATACAACATTTGTTACAAGTTTGCTATATCTGCTCTTTAGAATCACATCTTAATTTCCACTTTTCACTCAAATATATCAAAGGACACACATATTGGAATTTCATAAGAAAAAAAAATAGAACTCTTCATTTTAGGCGCAGTATGGAACACTTGGGGGATTCTTATAAGAGGAGGCTTTTGTCCATAAGTGAACAGCGACGGGTTATTGATGATGACACCAGTGTCTCATCAATATGAACCCATTAGGTTAAAATATATATATTCATATACGTCGGAATCCAGTGATGGTGATGGCTCGAGGTATTTTCATAAGCACAAAAAAGAAAGGAACTATCACAAACTATGGAAATTTCATCCTTTCTTTTAACGTGTGGAAATCCCCACGGACCATCACCCCCCCCCCCCCGTCGGGGGTTTACGGCGGGGTGGTGTGTCGATTTGGAGGCGGAAGTGCTCGCCGACGTTTATCGGCGAGTGGCTAACTACCGGGCGGAGAGTGGTGGAGTTGGACCTCCGCCCGAGGACGTGCGCGAGTGGCGCGAAGCCGCTCACCGAGCCACGATGGATCGCTGGTCGGTCCGGCTGGAGACTCCACGTGCTGGCTTCGCCACCGTAGAGGCGCTTCAGCCGGTCATCGGCGAATGGGCAGTGCGGCAGCACGGGACCCTTACCTTCCGACTGACGCAGGTTCTTTCCGGGCATGGTTGCTTCGGAAAGTACCTGCACTCGGTCGCCAGGAGGGAATTGAGTCCCGCCTGCCACCACTGCGACTGCAGTGAGGATTCGGCTCATCACACGCTGGCGGTCTGCCCTGCATGGGAGACGCAGCGCCGGGTCCTCACTGCAGTCATCGGAGGGGATCTCTCGCTGCCGGCCGTCGTTCGTTCCATGGTCGGCAGCGAGAGCTCATTTACCGCGGTCGCAACCTTCTGCGAGGACGTAATCACGCAGAAGGAGGCGGCGGAGAAGGCCCGGGAGGACGACATCCAATCGGACCAGATTCGCCGCCGGCGACTCGGGCGGCGGAGGCGCGAACATCTGCGCCTCATGCCGCCTTGAGTGTGGCCGTGGGTGGACGGGACGGGTTTTCCCTCCACCCGCACTATGTGGCCAGCCGCGAGGGGGCGGCGTCGGTGTGTGCCGGACGCCGCCTAAGAGAGGGTCGTCAAATCGAGACGGTGCCCGCATCAGGAGCGGGCAGGCGCTGGAGAAGTTCAGAAGGAGATCCCACCCTGGACTTCTCCTACTCCTAAACGGAGAAGCGCGGAGAGGGCACACTGTGTGTTTTTTAGTCGGTTCAAGTCCGACACACCACCCCGCCGTAACCCCCGGTGGGGTGACGGTCCATGATGATTTTTCACACACTAAAAAAAAAAAAAAAAAAAAGGGGTGGTGTGTCGGACTCGAACCGACTAAAACCACACGGTGTGACCTCACTGTGCCTGTGTTTAGGGAGGGGGCGAGGGTGTTATCTTCTTCTGGACCCCTCTCGGCGCCTGCCCGCACTGTTGCGGACATCGTCTCGATTTATATTCTCGATTTGGGCGGCGTCCGGTCACACGCGGACGCCGACCTTCGTGGGAGAAATTTCATCCTGACATAACATTTATTTCTAAACAAGAAATTTCTATCCTCACCAATTAGACCTCTGTTAGAAGGACCAATTTTAAGAGATGTTGTAATGAAATGTACGGCGCATAAGAAGACGAACATAATGACGCAACTGAAATACGAAACTTCACTGTCTATATATAGATTTATGGGAATTGAATACATCACATCTCGCTCGAAACTAAAAAAGAATTACAGTCGTTTGCTTCCAATGAAAGGTCAAATAAAGATTTTAACGAATAATAAACGGTAAACAACTAATGCTATCATAAAGATTTTAATAGAATCTTCTCATTTGTAATTTCTATAAATATGTAAGAACCTTCATAAGGGTGAAACATTATTATTAATAGCATCAACATTCAACAAATTTTACATCATGCACGTGGCTAGTTTCGGCATAGTCCCAAATTATTTAAACGTGTGACATATACGCACATTACTCAAAGTTTTTTCTTTTTACTAAAAAGTTGTTAGACAGTGAAATAGTAATACAATATCTTTCTGTGTTCACAAGAGCCGTTTCTGTAATTATTCTATAATACTCTTACTTTTTCTAACGGATTCCGATACACTACTGATCTTTTTCACCCTACCGAGTAAAGTTACCGAAGTTGATTTGATGATATTTCTATCAAACGCGAACTGAGAGATGTCATTGTTGGTGTCAATATAATTAATAATTTAGTAGGTAATATAAGTTTAATCTATCACAATTCAGTGTCGGTATTACTTTACATTATTGGTTCGTGAAACAAAACTATCAAAAATTCAGTATTTTTTATGTCTGCTGTAGATAGGATCTTGTACGCAAGTTTGTTTCCTTTGAACGACCTCCAAGACATAATACATACACGGATATGAAAAGATATTTGGTAGATTGAAAAATTACAGTCTTATAATTTTTGTACCTGCATTATTCCAACTCGCGAGTCTAATAAAATATTTTTATCTTATTAATATTTCGTATGTAGAACGCATTCTGTTATCTACTGTATAAATGGAAATGTTTTACGAATCCTCTACGTATTGGCTAGCTTTTTTTTCTATTAATGGAACCGGATTTTCACGAAGCTGGCCGATGTGAATAGAAGTTTTTCGAGTTAATTAAAAGTGCAAGGTTTGTTCAATACATCCGTTCCGTGGAAAAAAGGTTCACTCTGTTTATGTTTTGATTTGCACTACCTATTTAAATTTTTCTGTTTCAGTTGATAACGCCGTTTTATATTTATTGTTTTGAAAAATCATTCAACTTCACATATAGTTTTAGTTTTTATCCCATTGTCAACCCTTAAGTTATTTTTGTGTTTTAGTATTTGTGCTACGTTATTGACATGAGGGAGATTGCTTTGATGGTTCATTCCAGTACTGCGGGATTAATAGATATCTATGACAGACATAATAGATATTTATGTCAAACCTGTTTGTTGCAGGCTAGTTCATGAGAACAATGAGGTTGTGATGTTGATGTGATTTCGACGGCAGACAGAATCTCTATTAACTACTGGGTATGGTCAATCCCATCTACATCCAGCCCTGTCAAACTGGAACAATGTACCATAACTTCCATAACTGATATGATGTTAATTGAATTTGTGTTGTAGAAATTACAAATGTGTTCTTATATTTATTTGAAATTCATATCAAATACACATATAAATAAGATAAATGTTTTATTGAGAAGAAGTAGTAGTATTTTAACGCAAACTAGATTTAATATACACTCATAGAACACTTTATATACTTTGTTTTCTTAGCACTTTTACTGTTTAAGAAGAACTACATTTCACCGTCTAAGGAGTCGTACCGTTTCGTTGAGAGCTCTCGAGAGGCACGACTAGGAAGACGTATTGCATGGAGAATAATAGAGATACATAGTTTAATTATAATGCAATCAAGATACATCATTTAAATAAAAGTTTGTCTTTGGCTACATTTGAAACTGCATAAAGCTACACAAACGTAATGTAATGGGATTTTCAACAATAACTTTGTTTTCTAAAACAGAATAAAACAAAGAATTTAAAGTAAAATGATTCAAATTTTTATTGTATTACGAAGGTAAAACTTTGGCAAATATGAATAAAAAATGATGTTTGTCAAATTTTACGAAATTATCACGATTTTACGAAATGTAACTTAAACAAAACCACCATTTCCATAGTGTATTTAATTGTTTATTGCAATTGATTGAAATTGAATTCATCGTAGCAATTGCCAAAGCATCTTCTACGAATACGTCAAAAAACTAAATGTCAAAACTGTCACGCTGTTTGTGTTGCCTTAATTGAAAAACAAAGTTCTTGTTGAAAAAAAAAACATTATTTGCATAAATTATCCAATGCACACAAAAACACTCTCTCTAGTTGGATGCTTTATAATTAGAATGAAGTAAATATTTATGTTGAATTTATATTGTTTGTTTAAAAATAACTTTATGTACGTATTGCTACAGTTAGTTTAAATTTAGCTAAATTCTCTGAACGCAGTGTAAATTGACTTTTCTCCTAAGCGTTTAGATTAGACTTGTTTGTTTTGTTTAAGCACTGGAAAATTTTCGTTTTATACGAAATATAATAGTAAATACGTCAAATGCGTTAAAAGCAAGTAAATACATTTTATAAGTTATGCTAGTTATTTTGTTCTTATTTTTACTTAAATATTAACGTTTTACCGACAAAAGATACCTCATACTAAAATAATATTTATTTAAACTAGGCATGCCTTTTAAGTTCTGTCGTTTCCACATTTCTCGACAATTTTGAATTTGGAACTCTTCTATATTCGAATGTGTTTAAATTTTGAATTTCTACGTTGAAAGTATTAGAGATGGTATTGTTTAGTCATTTAGCATCGATTACGTACGAAAATGAATCCATAAACTACACCTGATCTGTAAGGCGCTGATCTGTAAGGAATATTGATTACTGTTCCAGTAATCAATATTCCCTGAAAATGAAAAGAGAACGTTAGTCTTTTCCTTGACCTGAATAAGCGGAAGGAAAAAATGTATGAAAATCCATTTCTACATATGTTAATCCGTTTTAGCGGGAGAGAAAGTTGTATGAATTTTCATTTCTCATGTGTTATCTTATCTATGGCGCGCGCCTACCCAAGGAGTTTTCATATAATTTAAATATGGAATCTCCGTGCCACTGACGTCCTTTTGTGAAGAATAAAAAAAAACAAAAGAAGCGCGAAATATTGGTCAAATTCTAAGCTTAATTGTGTCTTACACGATGTCTTACGTTTTGATTTTATTTTAAAAATACTTTAAATGTTTCTCACAGGTGTAGTATAAAGCACTGTATAGCACTCGGGTGAAAGTACCATTCCTACCTCGGGAGTATTGTGGCCCTAGGCTGCGCCTTCGGGCCACAAGCTGCTCCCTCGCTAGTAATCGGTTTCTTTCCTCGCGCGGTGAACAATGTGCTATTCCAAGGAAAATGTTCTTGCAATAAGTTTCCACAACTTTATATCTGTATTCAGTGATGAAGCCCCATGTCTGCGGACTGTCGAACGCTGGTATTTAGAATTCCAGCGTGGACATATTAATGTTACCGACAAATCTCACTAAGGACGTCCAAAATCCGCCTTCACTGAAGATAACATCATTGCTGTGAGACAAATAATTCTCAAAGATCGTCATGTGATGTATCGAGAGAATGATAGAGGCTCTTAGGCATACCAGGGACAACCATTCAGAAGATCTTGCAAGAAGCGCTTGGTGTGAGATAGCTAGTTTGCCGTTGGATACTGTATCTACTTTCTGACGATCACAAGGCAGCCCGCGTTAGATGGTGTAAAAAAACTCTGCAACGGTTCAACCAAGGAGAGTCAAATCACGTCTACGACATCGTCAATAGTATCGAATCTTGGATCTATGCCTACGATCCTGATTCCAAACAACACTCTAACAATCAACAATCTGGGTCTTTCAAGACTGACATTTTAAACATGCCCAATTTAGAGTAGAATAAAAGTTATAATAAATAGTGTATTATGCTACGTGGTGAAACTTTGAAAAACAATAAAAAGTACTATAAGGTTCTAGTTGTGTTTTTTTGTTCAAACGACAAAACTTAAAAGGAATATATAAGAAAACATGATATAGTGCATAATTAACTGCCGCAGTGGCTTAGTGGTAATGTATATATAGGGTTATATATATATAGGGTTCTATTCCAGGGTCGGATCATATGTTTGTCTGATCCGAAAATATTGTTTCGGAGTTTTCTATTAATATTATTTATATATTCACAAAAAAAAGTTTATGTATTTATATCAGTTGTAGTACCCATAAAACAAGCTCTGTTTAGTTTAGGACTAAATGGCCTAGTGTGTAAAATACCTGAAATATTTTCTTTTCAAGTAATTGTCACGGGTCGATTGTCTCAATTTTGTTCACCTTCACTTCACTATAGAGAGATGCGATCTATAAAATAATATCGATGACCCGGTTCGTGTATTTATGCTTGACATATTTTAACATTATAATTTTTTATAATTGAAGTTGATGAAATTTTGGCATATAGCCATATAGCATATGTGGAAATCAAAAAGGTAGAGTGAAAAACATTTTATCTCATCTTAGCAAAGTAGTAGTATATACATATATCGAATAATGTTTATACTAAATTATTTAAAAAAAGATAAAGATAAAAAAAAAATTTTTAGTTATTCTTTTATCAAATTCTTGTTGACGTAGGATCATGAAGAATATTAAATGGAAACAAAAGTTTGAAGGTTTGCTAGTGAAGTTTAAAGCTTCATTATTTATAAATTGTGATAGTCCATGCCAATGATGGTTTACATTCCAGTACGTTGTTTTATTTAACTCAATTTTCAAATCTTATGTTTAACAGAAACATATAACCCCAACGTGCCAGTAATGGGACGTTGTGGGTAATTATTAAAACTTCACAGAAACATTTCAAACTTCAATAAAGAAGTTGCATCTTGAGCAAGATCATCGCCATGAATTGTTTGGGAATTTATTCACATCAGGAACGAGTGATAAGGTATTCTAACAATGAAGGAATAAAATGTTGCCACGTCGTCGTCAAAACTTGTTTATGCATGGCAGCCGTGCGGCCGCAGGGCCTTATGCAAAATGCATACACATTTATTCCCGTCACTCAGAGCGAGCTCTTGTGTCGTTGTATGAATCAACCCTAAAGCTGCAATATTCACTTTCCAATTCTGTTTCCTAATCCTCACATACATCGAATATATCTAGTAAACAAATATATTGATATTTACACACAAGTTCACCAAATTGTCTGATTCAATGATAGATAGATTTAGTTAATTAAAGTGATTTTACTAAATCTGTACAAAATTTATTTCAATTAGATTCAATATGAGTATATTTATAAATCTGTTTTCATATACCAGTATGTTAATTTAACTTATCATGTAATAATTTTCATCACATTTTTTCTGAAATTCAATCAAAATAAAAAATATTTTACACTTTAGTTAAGATTGAATCAAGATGTGTAACAAAAATTTTGAACCTATTTTTTTTAAATTATGCGAACAGTAGAGTAATGTCATTTGAAATAGTCAATTTTTTATAGAGAAAGAGTGCGTAAAGCTAAAAATAAATATAAGAAATGAATTACAAAACGAAAAACTTTTGCAACTTTGTTAGGGGGACAGGTCTTGTTTAAACTGTTATTAATTATTTTGATAGGAGACATTTATATTAATGAATTCTATTTTTTTTAAACTTTATACTATTTTCAAGCTCTACTTGTGGAAATGAGTTTTTGACCAGAACCAATGTTGAAGTAGACTTTGCGGCGCTTGTACTCTAAAACTATTGATTTTATAAAATAAAATTTATAGACATGAATTATAGTAAATTTTCTGTAGTTTAATTTATTAATAGCTATTTTTATCGTAAAATGAGTCAGAAAGGAGATATTTTCATAAAAGTGTTTTTAGACACCATTTATCTAATATGGCGACGCGAGCAGCAAGGATACGAGAGGCAAAGTTAAAATTTGCAAAGAGCACATCAAAATCTATAAAATAACTAATTTGCAAAATACCCGAAAATCTTTCTAACCCCATTTTTAGGTATCTAAATTAAATGACTAGTGACTGTACAAACATTTATATCGGGAAACATGAACTGTATTTTAGGAATGGTGTTAAATAACTTATAAAGTGATAAATTTTCAGTTTCAATTGTTATCAACTTGCAATTTTAGTATAATAAGTAAGCTGTTTATATTATGAAAAGTATCCGTTCCTTTTAACTATGAAAAAATGTAAATAGATACTATGAATTGTCATTTATTATAGTTTTCTATTTCACTTATATTACAATCGGTTTTTTGGCAGTACTAAAACCGATTGTAATTATTTTGCGATTTAAACAAATAAAAAAAATTATTTACGAACCAGTGTTCGAATAGACTCATCAATAATACGTAAACAAAGTGGATATATATTACCTAGTGTCAAAATTACAAATTTTATTTGAACACACGTTTTGTACAAGAGCTGCTTGGAAAGCTTTTAAACCTATTGGTTGTTGAGTAATTAAATACATTCATGATATTCTTAGACTTTATTATTCTCAAGTTTATTTGGTGTCTGGTACTTTAATATTTATACGACATATATATTTTTAAAGGGATAAGAAAATATAGTAGTTATAGTAAGTAGCAGTAGCTTATGAAAAAAAAATACTTACATCTTCAGAAAGCTCCTCGTTGTCAAAAGCAGACGATAGAGGCCGTCCTCTTTGCACCCTGGCACCTCTAGAGTCAAACAAGCTGTCTCCAGGAGGAGCTGCAACTTCGTCTAAAGCGTTCTTGATGCGGTTCTCAACATCAGCACGAATGCGGTCACGATCTGATTCTGGAGCTGCAGCAGCAGCAGGAACCTTGCCATCCAGCCTGTCGAGGACTGGTCGGTAGTAGCTTTCTCCTTTGTCGAAGTTACAATCGTAGACGCGAGTGCGTCGGGTCCGTCCTACGCGACTCATTCTAATGTCCTGTGAACATTGTAATATGAACAATATAATACCAAAGTATTTTTTGATATTTTTTTTATTTTAGCGTATCCAATTGACTCTACTCTGCCTGATGGAAAGCATGAGTAGAAAGAATCCAGAAGTAAGGGTCACTGTCCTGATTGTACATGCAGATATCGTAGTTAACCATACTATGGCGGTCTTGTGAGACCTAAGACATTAGTATCTCATTCACGAAAATACGACAGAATGTGAGCTATCATTTTAGGTTTGTCTTCTGTGAGAGAGTCGGACCACCCCGGTTGTAACGGCCCGTTCGTACTGAAATCAGTGTGGCTCTACTATGATAATAATATATGTCTTTTTTACTGATATACTGCATTAAGTATTAGAGAATCACACTGCAAATAGTTTATTTGATTACTGTGTAGAAACATATGTAACTTATAGAATTTTTCATAATCGTGTTATCGTTCATAAATGTGTGTTTTTAGGTTTCGCAAAAGTGTACATAATAAACTTTCTAGTATACTTTTCGTGAATGTGTGCGAGTACTTATTAGCTATTCCAGACATACACTAGTACAATATAGTAAATAGAAATTAAAAATAATTATTTTCTATCATGACCAATATTGATGTTTCCGAAACCTCTACGAGTAATATGAGGTAATTTCTCCAAGAGATTTGAGGTCTAAGAAAATACTATGATATCTTTACAAAATATATATACATATATATAAATAGAAAACAAACAATTGAAATGAAAGATAGCCTATAGTTGACTATTAATAGTTGTTGGATGATATAGATAAACAATGTTATTATAACTAACATAAATCACAACTAACATTGAACAGAAGACAAATAAAATAATGTTCACATATGTCTACGTTTCTGGAATTGTATTGTAATTTCTTGTAACAAGTATTTGCAATCATGAATATAACCCAACAATTGCACTATCAGCACATCAAAACCTAGAAGTGCTAATAGTGCAATTGTTAGTTTTTAAAATGATTCATTTAACATAGAAACACAGAAAAGCATTGAAAACTATTTCCGAAAGCTAATTTATACACTAGAGTGCATTGACAGCATCAATTATTAAATGAATCATTAAACTTGTAAGTTTGATATCAACCACACATTACACATGCATAAACAACTATTCCGACACACTGACAATTTGCCAGGTCTGTCAGTCTGGTGATATGTTAAGAATACGGAATATCACCATCTTTATTCATCCCGTGGGTATCGTAAGAGCTGACTAAGGGAACAAACTACGTAAGATAGCGCACTTAAAAGAGGAGGAAAATTTAAATCGCACTGACTATGCAGTAGAAGGCCAAAATATCGTTTCTAAAGTAAGGCCTAAGTTCAGTAGCCACTACGCTATTCATGACGGTGTCATTGAAACGTTGAATGAATAATCGATTATAATTTTTGTCTCATGTACTGGCAGACTGCACACTGTACTCGTATAAGTGTTGAATCAAAAAAAGACTGAATAATTGTCGATTAAAAATTGAAAATTAACAAAATAATTCACTGAGAAACGCGCTAATCCATCACTAACAGCACTTAGAACCCGGGTGTTACACTAATAATCCAATGCACAGTGTCTCTATTATGAATGATTTGTAGCTCTTATCGAATTACATGCCGAACGTAGGCTTGCCTCGAGCTGGGCATTAACATAGCACTCGCTAATGGGTATCACATTTAACGTTTTGAAAAAGCTTCTGCGTCAAAAGATTAATTAAGAAAATGCTCGTATGATGCCTCTCGTAGACAACAAATATGTGCATATATTTTTCACATTGTTTGAAAGGATACAAATTCAACTGTGAATACAATACTATAAAATTTAATTAATCTACACTCGGTTCCAAAAATAACGGGTCAGTCACATAAACCCGAATATCTCCCGAACTACGTATGCCATCCTAATGAAACGAAGACTGTTCAATTGAGAATTTAATTATACAGATAAAAAATAAAATAAAACTTAGTTACACCCACAATATTAATCTTAAATTAAAAAAAAACTAAAGTAGTCATATTTTTCTTAAGATTACATTTTTTTTATGATAGTTTTTTTGCTGTTTTTCATCACTGGAGGCTTCATCACGTGGAGGCAATACAAAGTATTAAATGAAGAAAGTGATGAAAAACAGCAAAAAACAATCATAAAAAAAATGTAATCTTAAGAAAAATATGACTACTTTAGTTTTTTTATAATTTAAGATTAATATTGTGGGTGTAACTAAGTTTTATTTTATTTTTTATCTGTATAATTAAATTCTCAATTCAACAGTCTTCGTTTCATTAGGATGGCATACGTAGTTCGGGAGATATTCGGGTTTATGTGACTGACCCGTTATTGGTTTATGTGACTGACCCGTTATTTTTGGAACCGGCTATATGTTGTGAGGTTTTTTAGATTGTGCAGTGATTTTTGCTTAGCTGACTGATTGATTTTGTATTTACGATAACGAGTAAACGTGCATAATAACAGAAGTTCAAAAGTAATTCAACTTAAAATAACTAACTTTAACTAAGTTAGTTAGAGTGGTTAGATTCATTATTGCTTTATTGAAAATTGTTGGTATGGCTATCCTCCGGTCGTTTATTATATTTAAATGTTGCTCTTACTTTTACTTACAGTGTATGTAAATTTCATGCACCTGGTTTGTTTGTGAAACTACAAAAACTTCGTATATTTTACGAGCATTGCGTCAGAAACATCAAGTCCCGTGAATGTTCGTGTTATAACATCTGATATTATGACACTCGATAGGTAAAAAGCGTCGGTAACTATACTTAATATTCGGTTGCTGTGTTTAAACTGTTTTTCATAAACCAATATGAATATAGAGACACAAATTTGAAATTTGTCACGACAAATGTTAATTCAATATATCAAGAGGAACCCTTAAGAACTGAAGTCGTTAATTTAAATTCTTGGCATAGAACTGAAATGAAACCTAATAATATTTTAAAAACATTGTTTATTACTACGATGGTGGATTACCGCAAACGTAACTCAGTGGATTATTTAATTTTATAAATGCATATTGGTTATGGCCAATGTGGCATTCATATCATCGATCACGCATTGATGCATTACTTTTAATGAATAGCTATAACGCGTGAGTTGAACAGTAAAACAAATTCAAAATAGAATTCGCAAACATTCGATACTGGGATATTTTTAGTAACGAAAACCCGGTTTTGTTCCGACACGATGTATTGTAATATGCACTCTTAGAACAGAGTCGGGCAAAGCTAAAAATAATCACGCATTCGAACGTACATCACCGGTAATCTCAATCTATAAAAAATGTTTAAAATTCAAAAAATAAAGGTATAATTTAATAAAACAATAGCGATATTAATGTATCGATGGTCGCAATGCAAATATAAATTCGTTTAATATTTCGCTGAGGTTGCAATAAAAGTGAAAGCTTAAATGTGTACTGACCTGGAGCGTGTACTGGCGGCGAGAAGGAAGATGGGACTGGGCAGTTGAGCGGTGGCGATTCAGCGCGTACGCAGCGTGGGCGAGACTATGTTTAACCGTGAGCCACACAGAAATATACTGACTTTTGTTCTGAATGATTTCCTTGTCGGAAAAACGAGGTACGACCAACGCAGGAAGCCGTTTCATACGCGGACTTCCGAGAAGGTGTAACAGAGATGTTTATTACTCATCGGTCCAGCCCTGACGTTGAATATTTTTATAATATTAATAACACTTCATGTTAAGTTCAATATATAAAATTTTATAAATAGAAACTTACTTAAATTAGGTAATTTTTATTTATTTATTTATTAAAAAACTACGTCATCATGTTGATATGCGCTTCACAAACATACAAGAAATGGACACAAAAAACACATAGACTCAGAACAACAATTGTGGATCACACAAATTATTAAACCTCGCTCACTATACTTGGCTAAAAGGGCGTGGAGACCGTTAGTATTTATCCGTGAAATCTCTAGGTGTGAGTTTTTTGTTGTTTAAACACATCACAAACAATAATCTTTGTTCCAGAGGGGTTATCAATTGCTATGAACATTGCGAAAACCTCTCCTAACCCTATTTACTAACAAAAAAAACTATGCAAATAGTGTGTTTCTTTTCTTGTAGATCACTACCTTATTAAATATCAATTTAATAAGATAACGATTCTTAGCTGTTTGAGTACCTTACTTAGGATATTAGGTTTCGTCTAATATTTGTTTCATTGACATTCTAATCTTCTAGGTATATAGCGCCCATCTAGGCAGTATATAAAATATGTTATGCATCGTATACATTGTGTGGATAATGTATACAATATATGATCACTGTGTACAACCTTATGTTTAATAAAGGTTATAGTTGAATGTCAGTTTTATTGATACCAAAAGATGCCAAAAATCGTTAATGATGGACATTTATAAAATACAGATACTCATCATACCAAGTTATGAACACTTTAATTAAAAGGGTTAAAACAACTCTTAAACCTCCTTTCTAAGAAGAGCGTAGGTCCAGTTGTGGACTGATATAGACTCTTCATGATGATTTTTAAAAAAAAAATGTTGTAAACAAAGCTTTGTAGAGCTCAGAGTAAAGTGATAAATTAGACTTGTTTTTTTTTTTTATAACGCGTAGATTTTTCAAAATCATTAAAGGAAATCGTGTTTTACAAACAGATATATCAATGTGGTGTGATTGTATGAAATATTTTGTACATTTCTCTTGAAATGTTTTTAAATGTCAATGATTTTCAATGTAACACTGAATAACTAAACTTTTTCTAACCATAAATGCTAGATACACATATCATAAAAAATATACATATATACATTATGTAAAGGAAAACAAATAATTTAATCTGTCATTCGTACGTATAACAACTACAATTATGAGTATTGAAATAAAATCTAAATATTAAATAATATCAAAATATCACATGCATGACTTCAAAGCCAGAAAACAGACTAACTCTATTCCTTGATTAAGTCTCTGATGTAACTGATGCATCATGAATAAGTACCTACTTGAGCTTTAAGTTTTAGTTTTTTATTTACTGGAATTTTATAAATAATATTTAATCAAACCGAAACCGATAAGTAGGTTTGACGACCTAGAGAAACGCCTAAACTGCTTGCAAAACAAAGGAATCGATAGAAATATCTCATTAAACAAAGTCTAATAAAATATTTGCTAGAATGTATTTTTTTATTTAAAATATTTAAAGCTTACTCCTGCGCTAGGAATATATGTTTCAGATACAAAGAACATTCAGAGACTGAATAATAATTTTTGAAACATACAAAGTGTTGTACTATCGCTTACACAACGCTTGGCTCAGTCGCTTTCGAATCGGACTTACTAGAAATATTTGTAAGTGCCAAGCACCTACCAGGCACACATAGATATTTTTTTATTCATTTTGTTAGGTCTATATGAGTCCACAGAAGCTGTGCAACAAACCGTACTGGTTAACCGACTTCAAAAAAAGGAGGAGGTTCTCAATTCGTCGAAAACTTCTTTTTTTTTATGTTTGTTCAGCGATAATTTCGTCGTTTATGAACCGATTTCAAAAAATATTTTTGCATCGGAATAGGCGTGGCTTACAGGTGGTCCCATTGTCACTATATCTGAATCTGATGATGGAATGGAAATCGAGGGAACTCCTCCAAATATCATAGACACAATTGTCGCGATTTGGGATCGGAATAGTTTGTCTTTGGAGTCGGTTCCTTTTTGTTAAAATTATTTAAATAAATAAGATTATGAGATTGATAGTTACATTTTCTTGCTAATAAGTACGTCATCATCATCAATAACTCTTAACGTCCCACTACTGGCCTCGAATCTTCTCTCAGGAGAGGGTTAAGGCCATACGTCATCGATCCGTACGTACGTACCTATGTGTTTTCAATTCATAAGATATTTCTCAAATTGGATTCAGTAAATGCAGAGATTTTTCCCTACAAACTCACAAACTTTACATATTTTTAGTAATAAAACATATGTACATATTACAATGTTTAAACTTTATGAGCTATAAACGTTTCTGTAACATCTCATAGTAAAACCACGTTTCAAACAGTTTACTACGTTGACAGTACTCTTTACTGCGTTTATTCTAAAATATAGTTGATAAGATAACTTGAGACAACATGATAAAAACTTTAGACATAGACGGGCCACATGATTTCTGCAACCGTTTCGTTGTAATATACTACATATAATAACTTAATGTTCATGTCTAAATAACAAGCGGATACATTTATTAACTTAAAATCAATATAATATATATACAGGCTAAATTTTTGAGACGGGACAGTAAGGGTAGGTACCTTAACCGTTATAGTTACAGGAAAACGCTTTTAGAAGACTATCCATACTTTTTCAAGATATTCTGAACTGCATTTACAGATTTTGGAAAAAAATTACAGGCAGCAAGAAAATGGTCATTTGTAACAAAAACTTTTTTTGATGCGAATCGATACTGTTTCTTATAAAGCTCAAAAATCTCTACTGGACCGACTGAGGTTTGAGTACTAGAAATGACAGAAATCGCAAAAAACTTTTCCCATACAGTTCAGAATATCTAAAAAAATTATGGATAGTCTCCTAAAAGTGTTTTCCTGTAACTATAACCGTTAAGGTACCTGTCCTTACTGTCCCGTCTCAAAAATTCACCCTGTATAGTACCTAAATGCAATAGGCCGGTGACGGCCAGCAGGGCCTGTTGCATTTAGGTACGCCTTTTTGGTTGGTTATACCCCTAAATATAATAAATCCCCTTTACTTAATTTAAAATAAATTAAAAAATTCTATGGGTCATCCTACAAATACCATAGTAATCTTCATTTTGCGCTATGTTACAACACAGCTTCCCTAACAAATGCAGGGACTTACCAAACACACATTTAATATGACCTTCTAAAGTTACTATTATACACATAAATAGAGGTGTCCAGAAATTGTTATAAATGTTTATTATCCAACAGTGATTACTTAACATTAGTTAAGTAATAAAGGATAATGGAAACATACTTGAACCCCAACAGAACTATTCAATGTTCAACTAAGTCGTACCATAGTCTAGGCGAGGAATATAGACGTAAATTACCAAGTTTCTTCTGCTAGACATTGTACCCAATCTGTTTTATTCCTTCTACTATTATTGGTCGATGCTTATGTTAAAGTCAATAACATGAGACACTTGTGGCCCACTTTCAACCAAAAGTATGGCAAGAGATGACCGATACCTGCGTGCTGTGACTTCTGAAATAATTTGTGAGTAGCACATCCATTTTCCCAGATAGTCTTTGATTTTGGGCACTTAATCAAAGACCATCATGAGATACTTAAAAAATAAATAAAAAAAACAAAAAATAACATCACATAGAGATACTTTGCCTTGGTTGTTGACTGTTCATGAAAAAATGTGTACCATTCGCTACTCAGCGATGATTGATTGTCTGTCGATTATCTTAAAGGTTTTCAGCGAATTCATTTCTTGACTGATAACCGATTTATATTTTTGATAAGTTCTAGGATTTAGCATAATGACGAATAATGTAGGTATTAATGTAGTGTACAGGGTCCAACTAGGATCCTGTACACTACTATCAGTTACGTTAAATTATATTATAGACATACCCTAATAATCTTTATGGAATAATTTGTTAACTTTGTTGCCCGATCCTTATCATTTCATTAATCATTAAGTATTACAGAACTAAATGCTACCATTTCTTTACTCGGAGAGGTTTTCAAGGAAGAGGAAGTAGGTACTTTGATATTATTGTAATTTATGAAAAAAATATTGTAACTAAATTAACCATTATCATTCTTAATACTTCTGCGTTATTTTAATCAATATATGTATAATTTTATTTTAAATATTTAAGTATATTTGCGGTCTACCAGTGACCACGAGCGGTATAACCCGTTCGAAACTTCGGAAAGTAGAAAGTATCGTAATCTTTTTAATTTATATCCGGCAAATAAGTCCCGTTTAGGTACAGCCTAAAACATGAGTATGTGTAACAGTCGCGAAAGTCTAAAAACAGCTATTTAATCATTCAAACTGTACTAAGTTAAAATCATGTATTGTACTTGTAAAACCAATATAACGTATTGTACCACACAAAAGCGAGTTCAGCGTTTGTGAAGTTCAATCTCTACCTGTAACGTAAGCCTAAGCCAAACAGGGGATGGGCAAACACAAAAGTGGGTAAACAAATATACAAACAATTGGGTGCCACAGTACTGGATTCGATATGTTGACACACTTAATGTTTGTAGAACGTGTCCTTCATGTGATCGGCTTTCTTTACGTTTACGTTGAAAAATTTATAAATTTTGCGATTAAATTTCCACTATCGTCATTCAAGTTAAATTTAAGATTTAGTAGTCTATTTACTAGATTTTCTAAACTTATCAAAATAACTAATAAAAAGTCAAGTCATTTAGTATAGTCATATCACATTATTTTCATATCATATGATACTACACACTTATATCTATTTTAAGTACTTGAATTTAAAAGTTTTTCAAATAATAAACAAAAACAAAAGTGATAGAGTACTGCTCTAGTAGGAATGTTAACGTGGAAATTTAACAGACTAAATGGCAAGCGGCAACAGTTTCCGTTGTCGGATTCAGGACTGTCAAACGGCAGCGAGTTCAGAATTGTGTATAGACCTCCCGGCAAATAGCCGCGCTACGGCTACTATGAAGCTGCATTCAGTACAGTGACTATACTTTGTCATTTCGTTTATTGTCTTTTTGACGGGTCACGCCAATAAATTACCGGTATTTTATTTCGTCATAATGTACTACAGTAATGTCGTACTTTATAGACGGGTAAGGAAGTGGCTTGTGCATAGCTAAAAACAACAAACTATAAAACAGTTCTTGAAATACGATAAATCGATTAAAATAATCTTACATATAATTATGATCAAAATAATTTGACTTCATGTAAGTATTGTTTCTGTAAATTAAATTAAATAAAAAAGAAATTAAAATAGTTTGACTTCAAGATTGATTATTTGCAAAGAATTAAGTCGAAATTTTAGAATTTAAGTTCAAACTTATAATAAAGAACAATAACTCTGTGCATTAATTCATTTATTTTTGGACAACTGACTCAAAATGTAACTATGCACGTGTTAGTAAAATTTAACTTTAACGCGTGGTTAATAATAACGTTTAAATCCAGAGTTATGAGAAAATACATTTGAAAAATCACATAATACTTACCAAACCGACCTTCAAATGACTGTGTTAGGCAGTTTTCTTTGTTCCGGCCCAATTATATGGCATAATAGTGCACATTTTATTTATTTACAATACTGACTTAAAGAATATTATATCGATTGATATTGATTTCAAATTGAATCACTGACGTGTGAGGGCGTTACTAATTTCGAAATTTGTTGAACTGTCAAAAAGATAAAGGAATGGACAGAGTATAGTACTTTTAGACAGTAGTGTAAAAGGTGCCAGTTATTTTAACAGATATTTAAAGGATATTAAGTGTTATTAAGGTTTCAAAAATCGATGGTCCTTTCTTTTGTTAATTAAAATTATGCAGGACCTACTCATGTTCTAAACATAAATATATAAAGTAGATAGTGGCATCAAAATTCGAAAAAATAATAACAACCCTACAACTATTAAAGCCTAATAAAAAAATAATGAGATATATAATAGCATTTCTGGCAATACTATTATACTAATATTTCACTATTTGCGTTTATGACCAGACGCGTAACACATAATATTGCTACATATATGTGTAACGAGTTGCAGAAATTGAAACAATTCAACCAGTATCTGCAATTGGTCTTTAGTATTCGATTTAACCATCTAGACGGTAACATACCAGGTGTGTTGTGTGTTTGGTACATGTATTATTTCAGAATGACAATAGAATCTAACTCACAAGAGCACCTTTAGAATTACAAGGTACTTAAAACATAATACTTGCACTGCAACATGCTCGTATTCTATAATCCTATCATAAGTTTGTGATGCATTGCAAGGTGCACTAGTGCTCTAATTGGAACAAGAAGCTACGAGTATGTTTGATATATACACTTAAAGCTTTACATCACAATCCGCTGTCTTAACTATTCATATCAGGATTCTATCAAGAATGTACGTCCGTACATAAATGTCTATAGTATTTGAATCTGCTTTTTCATTCAGGACAGTTAAAGAAAATTTATAAGGAAGACCTAAGTCTCCTTATCATGTAGTGCTTTCATTTATGATTACTGTTTTCGTAAACAGTTTCAATAGTGACAGAAAATAAAAAAACATTCACTCACTCAACAACAGCTTATAAAAAACTGAAAGGAGCAATACTAGCTCAGCCTTAAGCAATATAATACAATACTAGTATAATAGAGACAGTGTTGTATGTTAGTGCCTGTACAGCGCAAAGAAACAACGGTCGTGTTTTTGTCCGGACCCGTGTGTTTGATAATTATAAGACTGACGTACAGTGAAACTGATAAATAATCAGTCTAAGGAGGTCAGTAGGAAAATTTGGAACATACCCTACACCATATGATTGATATAATAATTAAATAGTTTTTCTAACCTTGTTTCACTCATAAAATAAATTTGGAAATTTGTAGGTATCGTAGTTTTTGAACTTAACTAAAGAATTATTGAATGTACAATGTAGATATTATTATGTTCCACTGGGTTGCACTGTAGCACCTACAAACTGCTGAACTTATTATAGTGAGTAGACAGTCTCCCCGTGACTACAAGCGGTATAATCCGTTCGAAACGTAAAGTAAAAGGTATCGTGACCTTTTTAATTTTATCGCAAATAAGTTCCGATTACTATAAAAAATAGGAGTATGTGTTAAAGTCGCAAAAGTTTAAAAACAGTAATTATAATGAATGAGGTGTCAATAGATTTGTAATATAGGCTTGCGTGACCTAGGCCATGTGTTTTTTTAAACATATCACGTAGTGAAGTTATAGGTTTTTATAACTTAAAAAAAAATGTTCTGGTTGTTACATGAATATAAGTTTAATTTTTATACATGAAAATATAAACTAATCCAAAATTTCATATGCAGGCAATATCGAAAATATTTCAATAAAATATGTTTATTTTAAATCTTTATTTCTAAGATGTTTTAGGTTAAATGTATTATATATTGTTTAAGGGCCAGCGTCCATAAATATAGAACTGCTTATTGGCATAATACGAGTATTAGTTTGCCTAAGACCGTCCAGCTCACTTGATCTGTATTTTTGAATGCAATGTATACTATTACAGGTTAACTGGGGATCTTTGTATTTTGGACTTTAATTACCTATCGTACATCCCACCTACTGGGTTTTCGTAACGTGAGACTTTGTAATTAGTTCGAGAAAACGTTAGAGAAGTGAATTAACAAAATTCCCCACCCTGACAGGCTCCTCTTACGAGCTTAGAGAGGGGTAAAATAAAATGCTGGGCACCCTTAAATATGGGGTTTGTGAGAGTTTGTCAAGTTTGTTCATTTGTTATTTGAGCAACTTTTGAAATAAAACGATCTTATTTAGGTATGCTGTGGTATTTTGAATAATATAAGTTTTTACTTATTAATTAATTATTTAACGTTTTTATTAAGAATATTTTAATTATTCTATCTCAATCTACCCGTGAAGGTAAACCAAACAACATTTGTATTAAATGAGTTTATTTTATGTTACACAATGTTCCTACAAAAGCAATGTTCACTCATATTTGTACGAAGTAAAAAATTCGGATTTCTCCTTTTGTGTAGTTTCTCCGTAAAAACAAAGTATTTTTACGAAAACCTGCTGTAAAACAGAGCTGAATGAGAAAAAAACCTGTTAGATGTAACATAATAACACTGATTGAGAGTGAAGAATAACAACTTACTTCTTTTAGTTTTTGTTTGTGAAGATATTTATAAAAAACTTTAAATGAAAGTAAATTTATGATTCTGAAAAAATACATAATCACTGGAAAGTAGTGATAGCATAATGGTAGAAATATAATATTTTTTTGTTTTCTGCACTCCTCATTTCATACTTCTCCGTTGGTATAATATTATTTAAAAAGGGGTACTACGTTTTAATTTCTTGTGTTCATTAATATGTTAAGTCCACCGCAAATCACATTGGGTATTAGTAAAGTTTTGATTTCTGGCATTATTTCTAAAAAGATGTTTGGGTAAGAAGGGTTACGAAGGTGCCAATTCTACAAGCAAACAACAGATATCATATACTGTCTAGTGCTCTAGAAGCTTCCTAAATGTCAACTCTCTTCACTATTTTTACTCTTTTGCGTTAGGTATATAAAGTTTAATGATACGACACTCAAATGTATATCAATCGTAATAGTATCTTTAGCTTAAGAGCTATAAATACTAATCGTATTATAGTATTGTAAGACAAACTCAAGTGGCGTAAAATTGCTATCTATAACGGTAGAGTGCAACAAGCGAATGATGAAGAAATGATAACTAAACGCATTGATAAAGGTTTTACTACTGAGAAGATAATTCTCACTTTTAGGTTTAATTTTTAACAATAATAGATTCACCTGTTTTTTTTGTCAGCTTGCAACCGAATTTTGTAAGCATTTTTAAGTTTAGTGCAGTACTTTTGTTTTTTTTTTAATATTGAAAACTGTCACGATAAAATCGGATACAAAAAAGTAAAATATAATAAAAAAACGCAGTCAAGTTATTTGTTTGTAATATATATTTTCATGTTATTTAAAGTATTTTAAACTATATCAACTAAAACAAAGCCGCTTAAAATTTAGGAGATCGGAGAATATAATCTTATATTTTTGGTTATTTTGTGATTTAGGACTCTGTATCCTAAGTTGCAATGGGTGTGCTTCTTATCCTGACAAATAATTTTCATTTCATTTCAATCATTCATTCATTTCTATTTCTAGATGTAATTTATCTATGTTAGGTATGTATGTATGGTAGATGTATTTGGTATTCTTTACTCTTAATCCACGTTGTTAAGCTAAGTCTGTTGATTTTTCACCCAGCAATGTTCTACTTCAGTTAAAATACTTTTTTTACGCAGAATTGAGTGGTCTGGATTTGTTACTTTGTACGAACATGAGTTAATATTGATTTTGTAGGAACGTTGTAGAAGTATATTTAGTAGTTAGATAATCATAGTACAGTCTCTGCCTAGTTTGAGATCAGACTTTTCATTACTAAAGAGTGGCATTTTATAACGACCTTGACTGGGCAGTACTACTCTCAAAAAGAAGACCAAGCTAAAATAACAGCATTTGTGTTCTCGCCCAGGAAATTCAATAATACACTTAGTAATAATAATACGAAAATACGATAATTAATCACTGACTTGAGAATGACACAAATACATACCCCATTTTATCACGCCTCGGTTCCATTTACGCCAGACATTCGGTCATCGTGTGGAGCACCGTGTCCGCAGTCTGGCCATCACAGTGGTGGCACTCAGGCGTTGTTTCTTACGAATCAAACACAGGTGATCACCGAAACATCCTTTTCCAGTGATCACCTGCTTCAGCCAATATGAGAGGCGCCAATCCTCCACCCATCTCTCGACCCAATCCTCCATAACGGGTCTTACCGAAGCAATAACGACGTATCCAACGAAATACACTATACCCTGACATAAATAACAAATAATGCCCGACACAAAATAATTAAGTTATTTTTTTAGTATTTAGTGTACTTTTTTTGTGTTCGAAGTTGATATTTTGCTGTCTATGCAATTTAAATCGTAAGTGGAAAACACGTCAAGTTCCCTAAAATAATCATATATTACTAGCTGACCCGGCGAACTTTGTACAGCCCAATTTATAAAACATGTTTTTTATTTTTCGTATTTTTTTTTACACAAAAAGTATTCTATCTTACTTTTAATACCTCCAAGAATATGTGTACAAAGTTTCATGATGATCGGTTGTTTTCGCGTGAAAGCGTAACAAACAAACTTACATTCACATCTAAAATATAAGTAGGGATTGTCAATAAAAGTTAATAAAATAAATTAAAAAACTGTTTCTATAACGACCTATCTCATTACAGTTGAGAATAGTAAAAGTAAATCGTACAAAACAAAGTGGTGGTTGGTGTTTTATATAGCACACACGTTGGGTGTGCAATAAAAAAAAACAAGACATGAACATGTAATTTTATGTGTGATGTCAGTTAGAAAACATTTTCACTTTTCTATTCAAAGTAATGCTCGCAATTGTCTATAACGTACGAGGAGAAAATAGGCAGTGATCCCTGGGGAGGTGCGAGCCCACCTCAAAACTTACTTGGAAAACGGTAAATTATTCTACTGCCTGCAAAGCTCTTGGGTTTTGAAGACAACAGTAGAAGAGAACACAAGGAATGAGTAATCGATGGAGTAGAGCATCGTTGCTTTGTTTCTGTGCGATACAAGGCTGAATAAATACGTTTTCTATGTTCTCTGATTCTAGTAATTTTCTAATCGAATACAATATATATTAGTAAGAACCAGTAACACAGTACTTACCAAGATGCACTGCACTGTAGCTAGATTATATCGAAATTCTGCGTAAATACCATTTTTGAATTTTTTAGGCTAGTAACAATGTTTAATTATTTAAAAAAATCGGCCAAGTGCGTGTCACGCCACGCACAGGAAAGGGTTCCTCAGTCACCTATAATGGTATGTGGATTTAAAATCGTATCCAATAGATAATTGTTATGTTTACGTATTAATACGTTAATTTTGTATGACGTTTTCCAAGTGAGCGCATTTTACCATATAAGCCTTTATAACTCCTGAACTAAGAAAGTCATCTAATCGGTTATAGTTTTCCTTCAAAGTTCACTAAATGGACCAGCATCACGATTTTTTTCAAAATTTTTGAGCCAGCCGTTTAGCTTTTAGAGGGGGGGGGGGACGCCCTGTTTTTACAAAAAAGTGCCCTTTAAAGTGAAATATCTCGCAAACGGATACCTAAATCAAAAAATCGTCTAGGAAACCCTTTATTGTTTTTAAAAGACCTATCTAATGATACCCCACACGATGGGGTAGCCTCGAGAAAAAAAAATCATCCCCACTTTACGTGTAGGGGAGGTACTCCAAATAAAATTATATTTCATAATTTTATTGTAGCACTTTGTCGACGTAATTACAACACGTATTCATGCAAACTTTCATCTTTCTAGCACTTACCGTTTGGACGGTAAGTCGAGGACGGACGGACGGACGGACGGACAGACGGACATGACGAATCTATAAGGGTTCCGAGTTATGAACTTCGGAACCCTAAAAAGGACAGGTGATATCAAGCACAAAACGTAAGGTACAGGTGGTTAAGGTTCTAAGGAAAAAAATGATTTCAGCATCAGTTCCTTAATCCAATCTTTTGCGTATGTAGCTTTTTAAGTACAATGAGTTTATATCGTTACTGTTAAATTTAGTTCAGAATGTAACCATCATCGTAACTGTTTTACAAAGAGCCGTCTCATGTCTGACCAGATAGTGATCAAACTAGACCTCTTTGATACATTTATATTACTATTATAAAGAGGTAAAGAATGGGAGTTTCTGTAATCTCCAAATCCACTAAACCAATTTTCATCATTATTTATCAACAGAAAGCTAGATTAACTATGTGTATCAGCTATATATTATCAAGAAAATGGTTACCCTGGTATAAGACCCAAAGGCTTGTAGAGCCGTGAGCAAAAGTTAGTATTTTGTAAATTAGTAGACATACACATATCTACAAATAATTATATTATATCATCATTTTCATCACATAATTACCCCATAACCTCTGGCTTAGCAGTCAGTTGTATCCACTAGAGCAAAATTTATGTATACAAAATAAGGACCATGCAACTATTTACGTTAATTTATATTTATGTTAATGAAAGCACTTCAATAACACTCACCACATTTAGTCGATAAAAGCTACTTCAGACAGTCATCGTTTGAGTGCTTTCATGAAATACACACCAATTTGGTTTTCAATGGAAGCACTTATTAGATCGCTTAATAAAAAGTAAGTAACATCTACCTTGGCAGGTACTGCTATTTTGCGCATCACTAATTTTTTTGGATTTCAATTACTTTTAGAAAAAAAACGGTCAAGTACATATCTGGCACTTAGGTATAAAACAATGCGTGACAACTTACGAGGTGAGGGTGGTGTTAAGCTGCCTCCACTTTACTCTTTTTCATCTACGAAACATTATCAAAACAACTCTCACCCTAATATATTGATGTTGCTTAGGGCCGTACTCAGAAAATCTAGAACATTATGTAAATAAAACAATTTCAATAATTTTAATACACTCTCCAAGTTTTTAGCATAAGTAAAATTTATTTCGTTTTAATATTTAAAGTACCTACTTTCAATTTAGAATTACAAAGATCGACCTACCACACCTACCTAAACACATATCCATGATGAGTGGTAGATAAGAATGAATGATCGATACGAAATACTAAATGCTAATAAAGATTTCTCTTATTAATAGTTGAAGGGTTTCTTTAGGGTTCCATAGTTCATAACTTGGCAACTTTATAGTTTCGTCATGTCGTCGTTTGTCCGTCCGTCCTCGTCCATACGAATAGTGCTACAAAGATGAAACTCATAATGGATATGTGTTTTAATCACGTTGACAAATTGATAACATAAAATCTTGAAAGATATTTTTATGTTGAGTACCTCCCCTACACGTAAAGTAGGGATGATTTATTTTTCTCGCGTTTAACCTATCGTATAGGGTATCATTGGATAGGTGTTTTAAAAGCAATGAGAAATTACTTTAACGACTTTTTGATTTAGTTCTTCAACTAAAGGGCATTTTTTGTTCCAACGGCCCGCCTATATAATAATACTACATAATATTACAAGTAATTTTAGTGTAATAGTGAGTAATAGTGAGTACACGACATTGATATAAATAAACTCCGAGGGCCTCGACGATCTTAAACTATCCCATGAAACTACAGGTTTAATTTCTAAGTGCACACTACTGCAATGCAAAGAGAAGAAGACCTATGTGCCAAATACAAGACCGCAAGTGTGTATGTCGTTTATCGCAGTATAAAGTAGCCTATATCTTTATTCACTCTCTAGACTATCTAGTTTATTAAGAATGCTATACAACCTCATATCTGTTTTATTACCTTCAAGTAAATACATAAAACTTTTTAGTTCTTTTTTCTAATGACAATCATTCTGAGCGTGTATTACTGTCAAACTTGAAAATGGATTATTGATCCGGTGCCTCTTGGAAGACGTAAAGTAAGAATTAAGATTGAAGACTTGATCTTGAAAGATTTGGACTGTTTATGCCAGAATAATTTACAAGCGAAACGGATAAAACCTGGTTTGTATCTAGTGTATCAATATTTTACATGATTTAACCGTATGGTAATTTGTTAAAAACCACAGATACCACCTCTATTTTTACTGAACTTGAAAGTAGTAGTAGTAGATTTATACTTCAATCACACCTTGGCTATTTATGAATCTGTCAAAAAGAGAAACACTAATTGTTAAATGATTAAATGATGACCCAGAATGGGAATAGACCTTATGATTTCTGTCTAAGCAATCATAGCCAAGTTGCTCTACGTCTCAATCACCGAGGGTAAGCAACAGGTGTGACTGTAATACTAGTATTTGACTCAGTCTTTGAACATCCTACTAATATTATAAACGCGATAGTTTGTGAGTATGTATGTTTGTTGCTTTTTCACATAATTTTATGGACAAACACGCGGGTAGAGCCGCGAACAAAAGCTATTCGTTTATAATGAGACGCAGTTACGTAAGTAAACACTGAATTACTGAACACAAATACTTTGGTTTCTTCTTACACAATGTTTTTTTTTCTGTAAAGATTGTTTATTCTACTGATTTAAATCCCAGCAAAGTTTATAAAGGGTACCACAGTCTTTAATAGATTCGATTAATATTTGTGGATTTTATAGTACTTTGCCTAAACTAACTTTAACTGTCTACTAGCGAATCTGACAGGCACCACTTGGCTGTCTTTTACAGCTACCTGTTTTCTTGTACGAACGTAATTAGAAATTAAAAATAGTTTAACATTCATAAGCGTGTGTATTATGACAATGAAGATTGGAAGATATAAATTTAAGTGAAATGCAATAACAATGACATTATTAAATCTTAGTAAAAAATAAGTATTAAAACCTGTAATAAGTGGCTTTAAATTCAAGAAGTTTTTTAACGTCCACTAAATGCCAAAGAAAAGTTAAAAATAAGAAATAATGTAAATTATAATATTCAATTGCAGTGTAATATCAAGCGTATTTTTTTAAAGTATAAGGTTTTCCGATTTAACTAGGGTGGTACTACCCTCTCACAAAAGACAAACCAAAATTATGGTATCTATGCTGTCTTGATTCATTGGTAAGTGCTATCGCACTTACCAATGAATCAAACAGTATGAAGACCAACAGTACAAAACCATCTTAATAGGTCTCCTTAATCTTAATGATGAAATAATGGTGACCCAACTCACTGCGAAAGCATGAGCAGAATCCGTGAGTAGTCTCTTGACATTTGTCAAGAAGTTCATTCTTTGTTCGATAGAAAGTGGAGTCAATTTGACAGG
Source organism: Phragmatobia fuliginosa (assembly GCA_932526445.1). Lineage (NCBI taxonomy): Eukaryota > Metazoa > Arthropoda > Insecta > Lepidoptera > Erebidae > Phragmatobia > Phragmatobia fuliginosa. The sequence goes on from OW052057.1 coordinate 27,054,383, forward strand.
ATCATGCATATAAAAAGAGGCAAGCGAGTAAGAGTCGCCTGGTGGCAATATAGCCGCCGATAGACATCAGCAAAGTGACAAATGCGTTGTCATCATACGAGTCACTCCCGAAGAGTCAAGATACTCTGTGAAAAACAAGAAAACAAAACTCCATAACGCTAGTTTTTGTGGCTATTTAATCACTACGGTTGAAAAGGCCCTTTTGTATTGAAGCGTCACTATTAGGCTATTAATATGTATGTATGTTATATTTTTTCAGCCATATAAAATGGGTTGTATGTTGAGAAGCGACAAAATGACTTTTTGCGATGTGTATCTGCAACCGGAGGCTGCATTTCAGGTTCTTTCCAGACTTGGAGAAATGGGTTGTGTTCAGTTTATTGATGTAATTATCTGCATTTGCAATTTTTTTCAAAACAATTTACCATGGCAATATTCCATAGAAATGATTTAATTTCAAAAACATACTATTTACCAAATTCCAAACGTGTCAAACATTTTAGTTTGCATTGTTGGTTTAATGTTAGCGTTTTTGCACAACTTCTTATAATTTACAGTTTAAATCATAAGGTTTTCTTTACAGATAAAAATTAAGTTTCTAATTTTGATGTTTTTTGTGCGATTCTATGAAAAGGTACAAATATTATTTAAAGTTATGACTTGATTTAGGGCAAATGTATTACTTAGTATTTAGTTTACATTGTATCAAAGTGTCATTCATATGTTTGTAGATGCATCCAGATTTACAACTGTTTCAAAGGAGTTACGTACAGGAGGTGTGCCGTTGTGCCGAGATGGAACGTAAACTCCGCTATATGGAGCAAGAGATGAAGTTGCATAATATAACCGTATGTAACATGAAGGACGAACCTAAAGCGGCACCCGTCCATGAGCTAGTTCAATTTGAGGTACGAGGCATGCCTTAAGTTTATTCGTTTGAAGAAAAAATACAACAAGCCTTTTATTGTACCGCGTAGTTTGATACACTATTCCATTCGCTCAAACCAGTTATTATACAATTTATTCCACTCTAAGGTGTTGGTGTTCAAAATGGCTCACTTGAAAGCATCGACTGCTTCTTCACCAGAGTGGAACCTTTGACCACGAAGACTTTTCTTAATTTTAGGAAATGTAAAGAAATCGTTAGGGCTTAGGTCAGGACTAGATACAGAGGACCGACTGTATCACCTATCGATTGACTCAGATACTCATCGGACATGGTTGTTTCGGTGAGTATCTGAATAGAATCGGACGTGAGGTTACGGCACAATGTACCACTGCAGGTCCGATCAGGACTCCGCCCAGCATTCGCTGGAGGACTGCCCTGCGTGGGAGTCCGAGCGTCCAGACCTGGTCGGGCAGATCGGACAAACCGTGTTACCACAAGCATTGATCGCGGCAACGCTGGCCAGTGATGAAGGATGGGAGGCCGCGGTCTCCTTCTGTGAGAACGTAATGCTCCAGAAGGAGTCCGCAGAGCGGAATCGGGAGAGGTCCAATTCTGCTCGAAGGAGGCGGCGAAGGGGACGCGGCAAAGGTCGCTAGTTCCCTTATCGTCGCCAAGGGTCGCTGCGGCCACATCTAGGGGAGATGTGACCGCTGCAAACGACCCGCCACAGGTGACACCCTGGTGCGGCCGGGGGTGTCGTCTAAGGCGGACCGGTGTTCAGCCTACTGTATAAAGCAGTGAGAGGAAAATGGTCAGGACTGTATGGAGGATGGTCAAGAATTTCTACTTATTTCTGCTTCAAATACTTAATCGTTTGACGAGCGCTGTATGAGCTTGCGTTGCCGCGGTGCAGGAGGATGCGTTGCTTTGAGTTACATTTTAGAAATTCGGCGATGACTTGTGTCAAACAAAGTGTGGTATACCACTCTGCGTTAACTGTTCTAAGATCTTCAAGTGCAATAGTCGCAACGTGGCCGGTTTTTCCGAGAGTCACTAGTTATTATATTATGTTCGTTAATACAAAAGTATTCACAATACCTCCACTGCTTTAACTTGAGGTGGTTATGAATATGTCCGACTCGACAGCATAGTTAACTGTAAAGTAAGTACTGTAAAGAAGATTTCCTTATTAGCACTTCACCGAAACTGAAATGTTTGTCAAAAAAGTTGACGACATATGACAGAAAAGCGACAAAAATAATGTAGTCTGAATTAGTCGTATTGTGCATGTTTGGTTTGTGTAATTTTTTTTAATAAGTTGTGATTTATAAACTTGCACGTTGTATTAAAATTAAAAGGCATAAAACTAAAAGACTACCCTTGTGGATGTACTAAATGCAGCTCGCATACGTTAATACTGATAGACTTGCAAAGATATACTTTTGCTATGACTTAATGATTTATTTCATGCCAAAAATATGGTTCATTCTTAGGGGTTCCATTGGTCTTGTTCATGATGTATCTTGTAAGTTTCTTTTTAAATTCAATCGACTTCCTGATAATTTTAAATGAAAACTCTGCATGGAAACTAAAAACATAAAAAACTTTATTTTATTTTACTGCCTTAAATAGGTATGTGTCATTTTTTATGTTTAAGCCTACTAAAGTGACTACTCTGCCTGGTCCAGCTATAGAGGTCACCATCCTTAATGTGAGGGTAGGCAAAGCAGCATGGTGACCTGGTCAGGTGATTCTGTATCATTGTGATGATTCACAATGATTGGGCCTCCGGGCGATGCAGCGCCGGGCCCTCACTGCGGTCATCGGAGAGGATCTCGCTACTGGCCGTCATAAGATCGATGGCCGATAGCGACTGTTGTTTTACCGCGGTCGCAACCTTCCGCCAGGACGTAATCTCGCAGAAGGAGGCGGCGGAGAAGGCCAGGGAGGACGACCTCCAAACAGACCCCGTCCATCCGCTGTAGTGGCCAACCGTGAGGGGGCGACGTCCGCGTGTGACCGGATGCCGCCCAAATGGAGAATATAATTTATGAAGATGGTGGCCGCAACAGTGCGGGCAGACACTGGGAGGGGTCCAGAAGGAGTTAACACCCTGGCCCCCTCCCTAAACACAGGCTCAGACAGGTCACACCGTATGGTTTTAATCGATTCGAGTCCGACACACCATCCCGCCGTAAACCCCGGGTGGGGTGATGGTCCGCGGGGATTTCCCGGGAGTACGTGATGAGACTAATGGGAGAAACCTTTAGGTGCGTTTGGTCCAAGAAACAAAATACGTCCAGGTCTTCTCTACAGGCAACTCCTCTCTTCCAACTGCAGTCATTGAAAGACACCGCCTTAGAGTAGTAGAAAAACGCACTAGGGTTAAATAGTTCAGCTCTTCCTACTTGTGCCTAGCAGTTAAAACTGGAACTCAATACCAGCTCACGTGTTTCTATGTCCCACTATAATCCCACATGCTTTAAATGGGGCTTGAAAAAGCATTTCAATAGACAGTATGTTGCCCCCAACCTTGGATTTTACTCATGTTTCCCGATGTTCAGGTTCGGTCACCGCAGGTTTCAAAAGCAGGTTGCATTAGTACAGGCTGGACCTAAGTTCAAAATTTTACACTCATTACAACATACTGCCTAAAGATGAAGCTCCATCGACTCAATTGATTAGAAAGTAGGTACAGAAGGTCGAGGAGACAAATCGTTAAACCACAATGAATCAACGGATCATGGCCGACCTAGAACATCAAGAGATCCCTAAAACGTCAAGCGCGTAAGAGCGTTTATTCGTGAAGATCCTGGACTCTACTTAAAAGCGGCCTAACGTCTTAGGCATGCCCAGAACATCTGTGATTCGTATTATTCATAAATATTTATAGTTTCATCCGTACAAAATTCAAATGATACAGGAATTAGTATCAAACTCGCGCTGACAGGCTCCAATTTGCAAACGAAACTACAAAAGTGATATCCAAAAGAGGTGCCATTAACTGGCCACCTCGTAGCCCGGTCTTATCCCCAATGGACTGTTTTCTTTAGGGATACGTTAAAAGCAAAGTTTTCAACTGCAACCTAAAGTACATAGAGGAATTAAAGGAAAATATTTAAGATGAAATGCAAACTTTTCACGAAATACTTGTGAGGCCGTCGTTGAAAATTTTCACTCCAGGTTGCAGCAGTGTCAAAATAGTCAAGTATTACACATGGATTATGTATTTAAAAAAAAATCCCCACTTGTGTATTTTAATAATAAATAAACAGTTTTTATCTCGCATTACTAATTTCTTTTAAATCATCATTTGAAATGTAAACGAAGTTTATTTTACTCATCAATTATGTGCATATTGCCTCTCATAAAATCATGAATTTATACTTGAGTACTAATTGGCGTTGTGTAAATTATCCCAGAATATATATTTACTTGACTCCTTGAGATTTTAAGCCTCCTTTGTAAGACATAAAATTTGCATAGAAGAAAAAATATTATTGCATTAGGCTTTCTTTGGTTCATTTTTGCTGTTTAATGTGATTTTGATCAAAGAAAACAGTATAATGGACGAAACTAATACTGAATACTTGAAATTGTAAAACAAAAATGTTACAGCTATACACTTATTCATGATGGTTATCAATAAATCTAAATATCAAATAAAAACGGAAGTTCGTTATGGAAATGTATCGTAAGAAAAAATTCTAGTGCTTCTGTAACATCGAAGATAAAAGAAAAAATATATATATCAGAACATCCAAACTAGGATGTATACAATATACTTTTGTCAGCAACACAGTAATAAAAATGATGTAATTACGTTAAATGATTTATTAAAACAAGCTAAAAAAAAACAAAAAAATACCTTTTTAAACATAAATTACCGAAGGTGTTGACATTTTTTTTTAATCATTGAAGACTGAACACAATGAAAAACAATTCAGGTTTGTGACAAGATTAGCAAAAAAATATTGTCACAAATCACTACTATTATTTTGCTGATGATATGTTTAAGTCGGTACCTATAACTCGTGCGAGCTAAGATGGCACCTTACTCAAATGACAGTATTTTAAACCGACTTCAAAAAAAGGAGGAGGTTCTCAATTCGTCGGAATCTTTTTTTTTATGTATGGTCAGCGATAAAATCCTCGTTTATGAACCGATTACAAAAATTCTTTTTGCATTGGAATGGGCGTAGCTTACAGGTAGTCCCATCGTCACCATATCGGGATCTGATGATGGGATCCCAAGGAAATCGAGGGAACTCCTCAAATATCATAGGCACCATTGTCGCGATTTGGGTACTCGGAATAGTTTTTCATTGAAGTCGGTTCCTTTTTGTTAAAATTATACAGTACCGAGTCCAAAAAACAATTAAAAATCTAGAATAAATTCTAGTTTTTTTGAATTTCAACATTTATTATGCACTAAGTAGTTTCTCATAATATACTACTTTAACTGAAGTACTATTTGAGTTACACATGCATACCAATAGGAAGCAGGTCTCATTCATTAATTACGCGAATGCATTCTTCGTGCAGCGATTTAAATGTTATTATGATATATCATTTTAAATGAAATTAGGTACCGAAATTTGGTTTAAAATACCATTGTCATGATATGCCTTTTAATTGTAGTCTCAAAATATCATATGTATTTTTTTTTATTTTAAACTTTGCGTCTCACAGTCGTCAGGCTGGTTTTTTTTCGAGTCAACTTTACTAAAATAAAATAATTGGGTTCCCCAGAAGAATCTAATGATATATTAATTCAATAAATTCGTGCAGTGATTTAAATAATATTAGGTAATACGTAATAAACTATGATTATAATGGAAAGATTCATGCAACGGTAATGCTAACGCTACTCGCAAGACGACAGAGGGGTGTCATGCCGGGAAACGGCATCAGGTTTCGTTTTGAGCCAGGTGCCATCTTAGCTCGCACGAGTTTTAGCCATTTTACCAACTTTACATCATCCATTTAGATTTGAACTCTACGCAAACTATATCTTGTTAGATAATAAAGCATAAAAAACTTACCTGGGTGTTTTTACAATAGAAACAAACAATAACTTGGAAATAAACTAAAACATTTGAAATGCAATTATAAGAAGGCACTAATAAATGTCGCTGATATAATAACAACTGTGTGTTATTATATCATTAATAATACACAGTTTAATGATGCCTTATGGAAACCGGTAACAAAAAAGTGAAAACTATTAAGGAGGGTCGAAAGGGACCTTTGTAATTCCGTTATTTCCAGCTAGTTATTTTCCGAAAGCTGGGCAATTTCCAGTACAGACAGCTCCAAACTGTCCAAAATCACTGACCACACCAAGCTGCGCTCAACGCCACATACCAACCAACGTGAGGGTTGGCATTTGTAACTAAAGTGGCGTTTCAATAAAAACGAAAATTGTTTTTCTTTTAAATTGCGAAAGGAAAGCACATTTCGAGATGCTAAAATAATACAATCGTTATTCCAATATTCCAAATATTAAAGAAGAAAAGGTGACATACTTTTTATGATCGTAATATACGTGATGAATCTATCTGTTGTAAGTAAGATCGTGTTTATTTTTTTCGGAAGTCAGTCCCATTTCATCTTATCCTCAATTTTTATCATACGACCACGACATGAAAACTAGAAGACTATCTTCTTTTGCGAACGGCTTTGCCCCGAGGAAGTTCTGTTATTTGACAAAGCCCTGAAATCGATTGTGGAATCCGTCCTTAACGTGTTCATGGATGACAACCAGTGGCGTCCAGCGAGTCTTCCGATCAGATGTGGGAGTCTGGGAGTGCGTGATGTATGTATGAGGGACTTAGACCTCCCGGATTTTCTGGCATCTGCGAACGGTGTTGCGATCCTTGTCACTGTCTTATTAGGATCCCATGGTGGCGGGGCAAACGTACCGTTTTTATCGGTATCAAGGCGCCTTATTAGGAGCAGGTATGGCTAGGCTGAGGTGGCACGGCTGTCGCGGCCTGAGTCCGGTGCTTGGCTGCGCGCGCTGCCTTCACCTACTTTTGGGACGTTGCTAGATGACGATTCTTTGCGCGTGGTCTTTGCCCTTCGCCTGGGCTGCAACGTTTGCGAACTGCACGTGTGCACCTGCGGCTCTGTGGTGGAGGCCGACGGTCACCATGCTTTGAGATGTCGTCGATGCTCGGGAAGGTTTTCGCGTTACCATGCTCTTAGCGACGTGGTTCGCAGGGCCCTGATTTCGGCTAACATCCCCTGTCTCCTTGAGCCTACGGGTCTGTGCAGATCCGATGGTAAAAGGCCGGATGGGATGACTCTGGGGCCCTGGAAGAATGGCAAGTGCTTGATCTGGGATGTTACTTGCGTCAGCACTGTTGCCGCCAGCCACCTGAGCTGCACAGTCCCCGTCGGCCGCCGCGGAGGATGCTTGTTATAAGAAGAGGCAGAAATATGCGGCTTTGGAGCAACACTACCACTTCGTCACTGTGGCGGTGGAGACTTTATAAGAATTATTATTATTATATTATTATTATTTATTGCCATACAACGCGGCACCTTTCCACTGGAGGCGGTCGAGCACGGGTTAATTTAAGTATTGTGTTTATTTTTTGTATTTATGTATTCATTTTTTAAATTATTGTATGTCACTAACCTGAATAAATAATTGGTAGAAATATCTGATATTCGGCTGGTTGCAATTTCATCAAAAGAAGAAGAAGTTACCAAAAATTAAAAAAAATTAAAAAATAATGCAATAAATGAGTTTTAGTTTCAATAAATATAGCGAGTTATGTCTTTATTATATATATATATATATAATAAAGACATAACTCGCTATACATATATTTATTTGTAAAAGATAAAAATAAGAAACCAAAAACGTTTTTTGAATTTTTCACATAAAATTTGAGGTTATGTGAAAAAAGTGGAAATGCAAAAGATGTACCAAGATCTTTTTATTACCTACAACTTTGCCATTTAACTTTTTTCTATAGGATTTGTAGATTTGCCGAAAATCGAGACAAACAGTTTTTTACCCTTAAAACCCCTTCATGCATCATTTTCATTTTGGAAAACGATGCAGAAACATCTCTCTAGTACTAAAGAGTATGGGTCACTATGTCTATTGACTGTACTCACAATGAAGATGGTGACCCATACTCGGATTCTATTCTTGCTTTCCATCAGCCAAATTTTATTTTTAAGTAAGATTGAAAGCAAACCTGTGGTTTGAATATCAACAATTTTCTTATTTTACAACGTATAAATTTAAAAATATACTTACCTAGCGGTATACGTAATAAGACAAACCGCTGGCCTTCTAGTTAAAAGGCATACATACTATTCATTTAAAAAATCATACAATATGACAGTACACATAATACGTTTTCTTTCTTTAGGCCATGGTTGAAAAATGGGATAATGACATTGCACAGATAACATCGAATGAGAGGGACTTAATGAAGGATTTTTTGGAGCTAACCGAGCTATTATACGTACTTGAATATATAGGACCTATTTTAGGTCAAGCAGAAATTTCAGTACAGGAAGAAGTTCGCATTCGTGGGTAAGATTTCCTACCTACTATTAATTTACTTGAAGGACATTACTTAAAAATGAAATACAAAGCATTTTGGTACATGAATACAAAATCTAAGTTGACGAAACTCAATATACACAACGCTGTTGGCTTTCAATGAGGTTAATTAATATTTAACACTATACTTTGTCCATTCGTTTATTATCTTTTTGACAGTTCAAGAAATTTCGTAATTAGTGACGCCCTCACACGTTACCGTTACGATTTGAAATCAAAAATGAAATTTATTTAAGAAGAACTTTCAATCGATTTAATTAAAGATTTTTAGTTTAAATATCAATTATTAGTTAATTATTTTTTTGATTATATATGAAATAAATAAATGTATAAATGATAAATCACTAAATTAGAAATATTTATACATTTAAACAATATAACCGAGGATTCAACTGACTAGCCTAGTTTAAATTATGAAGAATTATAATGGATGGATTGTAATAATTTTATATTACATGATTTGTTTGTATACCCAATTACCTAGCTAGTTTGTTAAATAATTAAGTAGTATATCTTTTGGGAACGCTATCAGTAAGCGGTGATGCGGGAAAAACATTTTGATGCTTGTATTAACATATTATGTACTTACATTGTAAATATTCTTAAAGTCAATATTGTAAATAAATAAAATGTGCACTATTATTATATATAATTAGCCTAGAACAAAGAAAACTTCATAACACAGTTACTTGAAGGTCGGCTTAGTAAGTGATTTTTCAAGTGTATTTGCTCATAAATCTGGATTTAAACTTTAAATAGACATTATTCATAGTTAAATTTTACAAACGCACGTATAGTAACATGTTAAGGCAGTCGTCAAAAAAATAATAAGTGCACAGAGTTAGTTCTTTGCTCTTAGTCTGAACTTAAACTCTTCCAAGATTTCGACTTAATTCCTTGCAAATAATCAATCTTAAAATTATATAATTTTAATTTTCTTTTTATTTTATGAAATTTACAGAAATAATACTTATATGAAATCGAATTGTTTTGATCATAACATAGATTATTATAATCGTTTCATCGATTCATCGTATTTCAAAAATTGTTTTATAATCTGTGGTTGTAGCACAGGGCACTTGCAATACTATTTTAATTACACAATACTGTACATATCTTCAAGACATACCTCTTTCAACAAAATACGTACTTAAATATAATCACGCCTATGTCTTTGTAAAGCCACGTATTCATTAGTAAACATTTGTTAATAAACACTATTTATAAACAGTGTTTCATAATATTTCATCATCTCTGTAAACAGTTTATAAACAGTTCATGAACATAGATGATGAAACATTGTTTATGATACGTGTTGCCGTGCTCCCCACTACGAGTGGAGAGCAAGACGAAACATCTAGTTTATAAACAAAAGTCAACAGGTGTGGACGTGTTTTGCGCGAGTTTATAAACATGGAGGTAGTGTGGTCCAACAACCAAATTTCGATGCTCATAGAGCTTTATCACCAACGTAGTATTCTTTCTCAATAGGATGCCGAAATTTCGTTTCTTTTTTTTATTGATGGTCCAATCAATCATAATAACATTTCAAAATCAGTTGGTGACATTCCGGGGAAGTTCTGAAATGACCCATCAAATCCGCGGAGGTCATTAAATATATTCAACAAATAGTTTCGAATAGTCCCACCACCTTTTCTTCTTTTTTTTTCGATTAATGCTCTTGTGAATTATTATGTAAGCAGCAGAGAGCATCACTGCCTCCTCGGGCGACATCCTGTTAAACAACTGACAAGTGTGGACGGCCAAGTTTCAGAAACATGTGTTTATTGTAAACTTGTCATAAACAGTTTATCAACAAATGTTTACTAATGAATACGTGACTTAATGCTAACATACTTATAATACATAATATGCATGATCTACTACCTCTAGCACATCAACCATTTGAAACAAAAAGGAATCACCCATTTAAAAAAAAAAACAAATGTACATTACCGTACATTACATTAATTCGAAGATAAAAAACGGTAATTTATTGGCATGACCTGTCAAAAAGACAATAAACGAATGGTCAAAGTATAGCTAGCTTTTGTCTGAGGCTTTCAATGAGTATCATCAACAACCCATAACGTCCCACTGCTGGGCTCGGGTCTCCTCTCAAGAGAGGGTTAAGGCCTCAATGAGTATAGCAAATATAATTCTTAAATGTTCAATACCGATATCGTCAGTGTTCTATTGCCAGCTGGAGAAATTCAAAAAATAATGTATATAATGATAAAAATTTCTATCATCTTTTTATCTCGTGGAGTTGGTAAAATATTTATAATCCTAATGTTAACTAATTTGTATAGGTACTTAAGATCACTAAGTAATGAAGGTACAATTATATCCCTACTAATATTATAAATGAGAAAGTAACTGTCTGTCTGTCTGTTACGATTTCACGCCTAAACCACTGAACCGATTTTGATGAAATTTGGTATGAAGATAGAACTGAACTTGGGAAAGGACATAGGCTACTTTTTACCGCGATAACCGACATACACGCGGGCGGAGCCGCGGGCGAAAGCTAGTTTGAAATAATTTATTCGAGTGACAGAAATAATATTGCTTACATTTATTTATTTGGTTATTTATTTCGTGTGGGGTAATATTTAGTTGTTAGTTCATTGATATGAAGAATGAATTTGCATTTTTCCACATCTATAGTGTATTTATTACAATTGAAATGTGACAAATAAATTCAACAATGAGTTTTGTTAAATATATTATTTTACAGGAAATTGCTCGACTCTTTTGGTGGACGTCTTATTGTTATCAGCGGAGTAGTACGCCGTGAAAAGGCTTACGGTTTTGAAATGATGCTTTGGAGAATATCCCGTGGCATGATTCACTATCGACAGGCAAAAGACGACAAGATTCTAATTGACCCTGGTTCAGTGAGTTTGTTAATATTTTTTTGATAAATATAGGTGTTTCAGTCATTCATTCATTCAGAGTGGTTCAGTCATTGTGAACGCACGGACATCACGAAGCCCATAAAATTTTGTTATGTCCGTGCATTCGTTCGTCTGTACTCTACTTGCCAACCAATCGGTTACGGTTACGTACATATGTACATACGTCGATAAAGTGTTAGAATAAAATCACGACAAATATTTCTAATTTGGGGTATCACCGACACGTAAAGTGGGGATGATTTCCTTACGTATACTCCATCATGTGGGGTCTTTGATAGGCATTGAGAGGTTGCCAAGATAACTTTTTTAAGATAGCTTTATTTGGGATCGGCTACTAGTTCAACCTATTTTACCTGAATATCAATTGTGCCACGTTGATATTGATAAATTTTTATAGCTGTTCAGTATCTTCAATTATGAGGTTATATACCCAGGTCTAATAATTTGTAATTGCATTTCATCACTACTTCACAATTTTTTCGTACGTACGTAGGTAGATTTTAATTGATGAAATCTACGTTTGAAAATTTTACTCCATCGTTAGCGGTTTTTTTCATATATTTAAGCCTACCAAAGTGTCTCGACGTGATAAAACAGTGGAACCCAATAGTTTAGAGTTCACCATCTTCATTGTGAGTGCACACAATGCATCATGATGACCGATAGTGGCATGTGGCAGACTAGTGACATTCGCCAACCAAATACGACAGCATGAATACATTCATTTTAGATTATTATTTCGTATGAGGGTAGTACCACCCCGTTCAATCTAGCTTTCTAATCTATTTGTGTTGAAATTAGCGTGGTTCATGACAGCCTTAAATACAATTAATAATTTTGATGTTTTTTTCCTTGTATGATATGTTTGTATTTACAAAAAAAATAAGTTTGTTTTTATATCAGGTGTTTAGTACCCATAGCACAAACTCTGCTTAATTTGGAACTAGATGACGTTGTGTGTAATATGTCCGAAAATATTTATTTATATAATTAGCGTTCTGTATAACTATTTTGGGACTTCTTATGATCTCAATACTTATCTTCTATCTTTTGTGTAATTTACAAGATATATGTAGTGTTATATTGATCTTAAATCTGTTTTTGCATCGAACAGCACCAGGAAATCAGAAAAGTGGCATTCGTAGCGATATGTCAAGGTGAAAAGTTAGCGGCTTGTGTGCATAAAGTATGCGGCTGTTTTAAAGTAAACACATATCCCTGTCCAAATACTTATAAAGAAAGAGTCGCAATAATGACTAAATTACATGCCAACATTAGAGATCTGAACCAGGTAAAAAAAGACTGTTTAACAAGTTTATTTTATTTATTACTAGCTTTTTCCCGCGGTTCCGCCCGAGTGTATCTTGATTATTGCAGTTAAAAGTAGGTGTTTCATCCAAATTCGTTCAGTAGTTTTTGCGTGAAATAGCAACACAAACATACATACAAACTTTAATAATGTAATAAAGGATATGTAGATAACCCCACCAATAGTCCTAAAAATCGTTCAACACATCCTATCTTTTCATTTTGTATCTTATTTACACGTAAAAAGGGAAGAGTAAATAAAAAACAATTGAAGACTTTTACTAAATGAGTGAGCAACATAAGTAAATATTTTTTTTTCATTTGCATCGCGTTCAATAGGTATTGGACAAAACGCAATATCTTCGTTGTAAAGCATTACGGACAGTCAGCAAGCAGTATCAGGCATGGATGGCAAAAGTGAAGAAATCGAAAGCCATCTATCATCAAATGAACCAATTCGATTTGGACATAACTAGGAAAGTTCTCATCGGACAATGTTGGGTACCTGATGTAGATTTAGACCGTGTTCATGAAACTTTTACAAAATGTTGTGTAAGTTTTTACCTTTGTGATTTTTTTTTCAGATATGTTTGCACCTCTAATGCACTGTTCACTGGACGGTTGACTTACTGGTTTTAGCCGTCGCCAAAACCAGTATTTTAGACTATTTTCTACTGTGCCAAGTGTTTGTGGTTCAAATCCCATACGGAACAACAGTTTGGATAATCCACAAATTGTTGTGCCGAGTTTGAGTGCTCTTTGTGACCATTTAAAGTGTTTTTGTAAAGTCCTCCGCAGCACAGGTAGCAATGCAGTTCTAGTGCAGAAGTTAAAAAGCTAAAAAATGCGCTAAAAATGAATATTGGTAGCCGTTTTACTGTAATGTAAGATAAAAAAAGGATGAAATAAAAATTGTAGTTACAAAGTAAGGTGTCATCTATCGACTTTACATCTGATTCCTTATTGTGAATTTGTGGGGAGATGATCTTTAATAGAAAATTAACTAAAGTTTCAATTGCGTTTGTAACATCAGATAACAGAACGAAATGGAACTTTACCACGAACAAAGAGGACTATGACAATATTACGGAATATTGACATTACTCATAGCTTAGTAAATCACTTGCGTGTAATCAAAATTATTTACAACAAGTAATATCTCATTGTATACATATGAAAGAAAATTTCTCATTCTAAAAAAGGTTCTGTCAGACTACCATAACTAAATTCAAAAACTCTGAAAACTCCTCAAAAGTTTAATAACGTCTAACGATACCTGTTGTAACGGGATCCGTAACAAAAGTATGTAAAATATTTAGTCCGTGGTTAAGATTAACGAGTACTGATAAGTTTAGGCTAAAAAAAAGCGGCCAAGTGCGAGTCGGACTCGCCCATGAAGGGTTCCGTACCAGCAAGTAACATCATAGTTCTTGTAGTTCGTTGTAACTTTCATCGATGTTTTTATACTAGTGTATTGATTGGATGAAAGGTATATTGCGTGTTACGATTTATGACGTATTAAAAAAAAACTACTCACTAGATCTCGTTCAAACCAATTTTCGTTGGTAGTTTACATGGTAATGTACAACATATATTTTTTTTAGTTTTATCACTCTCTTATTTTAGAAGTTAGAGGGGGGGGGGACACACATTTTTCCACTTTGGAAGTGTCTCTCGCGCAAACTATTCAGTTTAGAAAAAAATGATATTAGAAACCTCAACATCATTTTTGAAGACCTATCCATAGATACCCCACACGTATAGGTTTGATGAAAATAAAAATTTTGAGTTTCAGTTCCAAGTATGGGGACCCCCAAAATGTATTGTTTTTTTTCTATTTTTATGTAAAAATCTTAATGCCGTTTACATAATACATCGACTGACCAAATTTCAACAGTATAGCTCTTATAGTTTCGGAAATAATTGGCTGTGACATACGGACGGACAGACAGACAGACAGACAGACAGACAGACAGACAGACAGACAGACAGACAGACTTGACGAATCTATAAGGGTTCCGTTTTTTGCCATTTGGCTACGGAACCCTAACAACAAGTTGAACTGCAATTTTAACGCAAGACAAAAGTGTCATAGGAGGGTGGATAGTAGTATGTGATAAATAGACGGAAGCGAGGCTGGAATTTGCTCAAACAATTAGCTGGTGCGTTGCTTGCCCACAGCAGTGCCTGACGCGAAAATCTGGCTGTATACGTTATTCTTGTTAATACTGCTACACATGGTCTATTTTGGGTAATGACCTGTGTACCGATTTTTCGATACTTCAATTACACAATTTTAAAAAGTCTGCAGAAAGGTCACATATTGTAAAAATGGTCAAAGTCGACATAAACACAATAATTAATAAACTACGAAAAGCATTACAGAAGTAAATAGACCATCTTTCAGTAGTCTTCACAAATAACACAACACAGCCGGCATAAAAGTATTAACTTATTATTTTGCATTATGAATTATATACAGACACAAAAAAAACTATTTTGTTCGACTAAGCGAATAAGTCGCTTGTAAATTAGTCACAAAAAATACAATTTGTACTTTGTGATTTATTTAAGGCAGACGAAAATTGTAGTGTCAAATATTTAATTATGAAATTGAAATATATAATTGAATTATAGTAATAATTTGTTACTTATTGAATTTTCTTTTTTTTTTCAAACAAATTAAAAAGTAGCGTAAATATATATTCACACAAATCAAAATGTTATCTTGCTTTTATAAAGAAATCGCATTTATAGTGTCGTGTATATGCTTTCTGCAAATGTTTAGCTTAACTTAGGAGGACAAAGTATCAGGGCAGGTGGCAGTTAAAATGCAATATACGTGCTGCAATTGTAAAATTTGATATAAAAAGTAGTTAACTTACGAGTACAAGCGTTGTTGGTGGTGGTTGTTTTTTATAATTTATTTTTTTAACTTCATTTTATATCAGCATTGTAGATTATTTAGCGAAATCAATTAATATCTAAAATTTGTATTATAGCATGATCTTCAAACAAATGTAGAATCGTTCATTAGTAAAAGGGAACACAATTTAGTACCGCCGACTTTCCATAGAGTAAATAATTTTACAAGAGGATTCCAAAATCTTATCAACGCTTACGGCGATTCCGCATACAGGGAACTTAATCCAGGTAAATAATATTTTTGCTTATATTTTACAAATAATATTAATTGTCTATTTTCTTCTCTGTTATTCTCTGCGAGGTTTTATACGCTCAAGCACCTGAAATGCAATATAGTAATATAGAAACATAGATACAGAAAAATATTATTATATAAATATAAACCCCACTGTGACAAGTTGTGAACTACTAACAGAAAGGCAAGTATCATCTAATATATTCTCGTCTCGCCGTATTTGTTACCAAGCTTCTCCGAACCAGCTCCGAACCAGCTCCGAACCTGCTCAGATATATCTCACAGAACAATATGTTTATATCAGTAGCGGTCAATGTCTTATATTATTTTAAATTGGCTGAATATTGACCCATCTGTTGAAATCCAATCGGCGATTGTATGTTAGACCATTATGAAATTTGAATCGCTCAAGTTACAGTGGTACATTAACGCTGACATGAAGCGCGTGGCAGATTCTTGTCAGTCACCCGTCATTTTTACTCTTGTCTACAATTTTATTGTTGTTAATAAATATTTTATCATGGACAAGAAATGTAATATTTTTTTTCTTTTTATGCGTTTTTGTTTCAGAATATTTTCCGTTGGCAGTCATTTTACTTGCATTTGTAATATTTTTCTTAGCTTTGGGACATTGCCTAATTTTCAATTTCAGGTCTCTACACTGTTATCACTTTCCCATTTCTATTTGGTATTATGTTTGGAGATGTTGGGCATGGAATAATTATGTTCGCGTTTGGTTTATGGATGTGTGTTAACGAAAAAAAGTTTATTGCACAAAGGAGTACCAATGAAATCTGGAATATAATTTTTGGAGGTATTAGTGTATTTTTGATAATACTTGTAAATATTTTAGAAAATAATCACGTTAGAACATAAAAATTGTTTTTTATGTCACCAATTCCCTTCATTCCATGGAAATCATGAAAAACGGCTAACTTAACAAACTACGCAGGATAACATCAGTAGAAGAGAAGCTATTGAAACAACCCATCTTGCAAGTGCGGTATAGTAAGTATGTCAAAAACCTCCGTCAAAATATATATCCAGCAGTGAACTGTTACAAGTAATGTGTAATGTGATAGTCATAACTATTATCATTATAAAAGCAATTGCTGAGGTACTTTGGTGGATTTCGTTGCAAGCTCTAGGGCTTTCTGTCAATAATATCTCTTTAGTTTTAGTTTACATTCATTTAATAATTTTCAGGTCGTTATGTCATTTTGTTGATGGGAGCATTCAGTATTTATACTGGATTATGCTACAACGATTGTTTTGGATTGCCCTTTACATTTGGACGGTCATACTTTAGAAACCACAAATCTGTAGAAGAATTAAGTAAAGGTGAATTGATTGACGTGGATCCAGCTGGCCCAACAGGAAATGTTTATCTTTTAGGCTTGGATCCTATTTGGGCGGT
The DNA here is from genome assembly GCA_932526445.1 of Phragmatobia fuliginosa. NCBI lineage: Eukaryota > Metazoa > Arthropoda > Insecta > Lepidoptera > Erebidae > Phragmatobia > Phragmatobia fuliginosa. Next base: position 27,071,669 of record OW052057.1, read on the forward strand.
GAGAGATTTGATTATGATTAACCTAAATAAGAACTTGAGTTTAACCTCAACGAGTGCATGTGTCTTTAATTGCTCGTGGTCCTACTGGGTTTAAAGGATTGAGATAGGGCCACGCTGATATAAGGGGTCCCGAAATATCCATTGACAACAATAGACGATAATTTTAATAATAATCAAATATAAATTCAAGTCAAAATTAAGTAAGTGTTCAGAAAAATTAAGTTTCGTGAAGGTTGTTTAATATTTAACCATAGGTGCAGAGCTAAACATAGGTATTTCCCAAGACACAACACATAGCTCGGTATACTGCTTATAGCATATAATCACCACCTCCATTTTATCGTCGTACTACACTTACTAAGACGCAGGCTTCTCTCCAGAACAAGCTTACATCAACGGCTATCTACTCTGTCATATATGTGACCAGCCCCATGCCTTAAACCTACTAACTTTCAGAACTATTTCTGTTCCTCAGTCTGTTTTTGTCCTTCAGTAAGACTTATAGATCTTTCCATATTCCATGTAGCCTCGGCCTGACAGCTGGCTAAAAAGCCGGTGGACACTGCCTCCGCCCTAGGGCGACTCTTGCCCACTTTGGGCAAGGCCAGTGTTCCCACGAAACATCTGTCTCGTGGGAACACTGGCCTTGCCAAAATTTGCACACGGGGGTTGTCCGGTGTATGGCACTTTATGGTGCATCGGTGTGGGTGGCGGCTCTGACCGCCTAGAATAGGGCGCGCCTTTAGCGAGGATATTGGCGGTCAGAGCCATACGCGGATACCGCACGGTGTCCGCCGAGGCAGTGTGCCCCTTGGCCGGAACACCCCCATGGGACTTGGAGGCCGAAGTGCTCGCCGAAGTATATCGTCTTTCGGGCGAAGAGTGGATTTCGCCCTCCGCCGGAAGACCTCATGCCGTGAGGGATGATGGGTGAGGGAGACGTCGCTTTGTTAGAGATTTTGATTGGAGATGGCGCTCGCATCGTGCGGGCCGTTATTGGGAGGAGCCCAGAAGAGGATTTATTTGTTCCCTAGACTCCTCTTTATTTACTTAGTTTACTATTTAGTTAGTTTTTTGACAATCAACTAAAAGAACTTTTTTGTATTTTATTTTAGTTATCAAAAAATAAGATTATGATGGATAATTCCATTAAAATGAAGCTTTCAATCATTATTGGAGTTATCCACATGATATTTGGAGTGATGCTAAGTCTTGTTAATTTTTGGTGAGTAAATTTTTGGTGTTTGTAGAAAATTATATGGCGTGGAAAGGGTAACATTTCACGTAATGATGTATTATGAGTATATGGTATTACATTATTCTATCGGGTTAGTACTACTTGTCCCATTGAGTTGTCCCATGATAAGCAGTCTCCGAAGTCCTATTGGGATGAGTTTATAAGTTATATGTGATCATATATATTTACTAATGAAATGAATATGTTTTTTTTTTTTTTTATTTATTTATATATCTTTACAATGATAAAGTAAAGTGGTACAACAGGGTTCAAGGTAAATGCTGTTTACCTTGAACCCTGTTGTGCCCACTTGCTACATGATGTAGTTGTAATGGAACGGAAAGATCTGGAACTGAAATGCTGGTTCCACTTGTCCCATGTTTCTACTAGAACAAAAAGTCTCAATTGTCCCATTATGGGACAACTCGATTGGACTATTGGAATAAACTCAATTCATTTCGTGGGTATCGTAGGGAATTTCTAAGGGAGTATACAGAATAAAAATCGCTACTATACTTTGTTCATTCCTTTATTATCTTTTTGACAGTTCAACAAATTCTGAAATTAGTGACGCCCTCACACGTCACCGATTCGATTTGAAATCAATCGATATAATATTCTTTAAGTCAGTATTGTAAATAAATAAAATGTGCACTATTAGGATACATAATTGGCCCAGAATAAAGAAAACTAACATAGTCACTTGAAGGTCGGTTTAGTAAGTATTGTGATTTTTCAAATGTATTTTCTCATAACTCTGGATTTAAACGTTATTATCCACGCGTTTCAAAGTTAAATTTTACTAACACGTGCATAGTTACATTTTAAGTCAGTGATCCAAAAATAAATAAATTAGTGCACAGAGTTATTGTTCTTTAATCTAAGTTCGAACTTAAATTCCAAAATTTCGACTTAATTCCTTGCAAATAATCAATCTTGAAGTCATACTATTTAAATTTCCTTTTTATTTTATTAAATTTACAGAAACAATACTTAGGTACATGAAGTCAAATTATTTTGATCATATAATATGATAGATTATTTTAATCGTTTAATCGATTAATCGTATTTCAAGAACTGTTTTATATGTTGTTTAGCTATGCACACTGCCCACTTCCCTACCCGTCTATAAAGTACGACATTAATGTAGTACATTTTTACGAAAAAAAAATACCGGTAATTTATAGGCGTGACATGTCAAAAAGACAATAAACGAATGGACAAAACATAAGAGACAAAACTTGAAGCAAACCCCTTACCAATCAGCCTAGCCAGCGTGATAAAGTAGTCCTTCCTTGTAAGAAAACATATAATTTTTAATATGGTCTTAAAATTAATCTGCTTTATAATAAATGGTAAAAAGCCTGGAAGAGCTAATTTGTTATTGAGTCGATGCCATACAATGTATTACCAGCCTGAAACTGAGATTTCCTATAAAGTATTAAGCTAACCTGGAGGAGTTAAATAGGTAGGAGGAGTAAAAAAGGAGGTTAATCTTTATCTTTAAAAATAAGCCCTGAGCATTTTTGTCACAATTGTGTGATATTTCTACTTACATGTTTGATGTAATTGTCTTATGCAATTACGAAAAGCAAGAGTATTGTTTCCATAAAGGTTTTTTTTTTATTCTAACACCTCCGATGTTCTTTGGAGCCTATTACTACACTTTCCTTTCATACCAGTTCTCGCTTTTGCTACTTCTCGTACTCCTTAAAGTTTATTTGTTGGTGTATTAAATTAATATTTTATTTTTTCAGCTATTTTAAACGATCTTACGCTATAATACTACAATTCATTCCGGAAATTGTATTTTTATCGTTTTTATTCTTTTGGCTTGTGATTATGATTTTCTTCAAGTGGTTTCTTTATTCTGCGAAATCGAGTAAGTATTATAATTTACTTTGACTGTCCAATTTCAAAAATCACACATATCAGTGTAAAACTAAAATTATTACTATAGCGATAATTTTTAATTTCGAGGCAGTACAAAATGCCTTTGAAGAGTTTATTGCTTCCCGTCCAGCTGATTTTTACAAAAAGGGCATCAATAAACTGCCAATGCGTTGGCAAAGATGTGTCGATTGCATGGGTGATTACTTCGAATAACAGAAATAAAAAAGTTTGAAAAAATAAGTAATTTCACTTATTGAAAACAAAACGGCAATTTCATAGGTAAAGACCTAATATATATATATATATATATATATATATATATACTAGCTGATGCCCGCGGCTCCGCTCACGTTTTAGAGGTATCAAAAATAGATGTTGGCCGATTCTCAGACCTACTGAATATGCATATAAAGTTTCATAAAGATCGGTCAAGCCGTTTCGGAGGAGTATGGCAACGAAAACTGTGACACGAGAATTTTATATATATATAAATATATAAGTCTACTACTATATGTCTCTAGTCCTCTTTAATAAAAATTTTGATTGAAGACTGAATCTCATAAAGATTATGGGAAAACTGTACTATATTTTTTACTGTGAGTTCTTTCTTATCAGTAGACACGTTTGAATACTGGTAATGTCATATAAAGATATTGATATATATTATTAAGACATTCAATATAACATTCAAACCTTTATTTAATAGCTGATCAAGAGTTTGGCACATCTTGTGCCCCACAAATACTAATATTATTCATTGACATGGCGTTGTTTTCGGAAACTAAGCCTGTTGAGGAAAATTGCAATTTAGCCTACATGTTTCCTGGACAAAGAACCGTACAAATGATTTTGATATGCATTGCTTTAATGATGGTGCCTATTTTATTATTCGGGACACCCTTATATAAACTAAGAACGAATAAAAAAAAGAGACAAATTGCAGTTGTAAGTACATAAATTGCCAATACATTATTTTCATGTTTTTAGTCATCATTATCATCATCCGCCTATCGCAGTCCGCTGCTGGATATAGGAATCTCCAATATATACAAGTACTAGCTAATGCCCGCGGCTCCGCTCGCGTCCTAGTGGTACGAAAAATAGATAGTATCCGATTCTCAGACTTACTGAATATGCATTAAAAATTTATTAAGAATCGGTCGAGCCGTTTCAGATGAGAATGGGAACGAACATTGTGACACGAGAATTTTATATATTATATACCAGTAGTATATTATTGTTTTAATGTAATTATAAGACCTTCCTGTATTATCTTCCTGTTTTGAATCGAAACGAACAAAAATCTTAATTTCTGTATGATAATGGCAAATATAGCTTTTAGTTTATTTTAGCAAAATCTTTCTTCATACAAATCGGAAGCCATGTATACAGAAGAAGATGATAAATATGAAAAGAGAGTAGAAGAGTTAACGGAAGAAATTGAAAAATACTCGGAATCCTTCGGTGAACTGATGATACATCAAGGTGTTCATACTATCGAGTATGTGCTAAGCACAATTTCACACACTGCCTCTTACCTTCGATTATGGGCTTTGTCACTTGCACACGCACGTATGTACTTGATATAGTTATAATGAAAACCTTGATAGTCCGCGTCTCTAAGCGTCCATCTAATCTAAAAGAAAGATTTTGTAAAAAAAGGACCAAGTGCGAGTCGGACTCGCCTAAAAATTATATTAGTAACCTCAATATCATTTTCGAAGAGCTATCCATAAATACACGTATAGTTTAGATAAAAAAAATTGCTGCGGTTCACAGAATACATCTTTCAGTTTCAACAGTATAGCTCTTATAGTTTCGGAAAAAAGTGGCTGTGACATACGGACGGACAGACAGACGTCACATGTTTTGTAGCGCGTTGCTACCACGGTTTGCTTCTGCTAGGGTGACAGATGGCCTCACCTGTCACCCCCAGGCCTGCGTTTATGGAGGACGGAGATCATTTTGCAATCTCCGGCGCCTGAGTCGCCTGCGGTACCTAGCTCGTTGCCGGGCCTGGCGGACTGGGAGTGTTTCTAAGCCTCTCCCGGTCCCGCTCCAACAAATTACTCCTTAGAACACACTAATTTCCTGTTCTACTTTCACCTCTCTAAAGCCCAATTTTTTTGGTTATTTTGCTGGGGAATCTCATTTATTTAGATTGTTTTCAATAGGTTTTGATACTATTGAAATATCTAAAATTAGGAATCAATTTTATTTTTTGGTATATTATTTATCTATTGGACACTGCACACTATTGAGCAAAATAACATTCATTTTTTTTATTTTCTTATAATTTAAATATTTTATAATTGAATTATCAACTAATAATAATTATTATTTTCTACACATTTAACTTATTTATTTCAGAGCTATCGGAAATGTTGTATCACATGATTCTCTCTAAATTAGCATTAAAGGATCACTCAATGGTTGGATGCATAAAAGTTTTTGCAATATTTTCTGTTTGGGCAGTATTCAGTGTGGCTATTTTGGTTGTCATGGAAGGTCTTTCAGCGTTTCTCCATACTTTACGTTTGCATTGGTTAGTATTATTTGCTGCGCTGCAATGAAATTTGAAAGAAATTATTTTATAGACTGCTGATTATAGGCCTATCCTTAGAAAGTCTTACAAGTCTCCATTTCTAACTGCACTCGAAACTACTCGAATCACAACTTTTAAGAACTCTAAGAATACTCAAATAATGTTACTCTTATCCAGGGTGGAGTTCATGAGCAAATTTTACTCTGGAGGTGGTTACCAGTTTGCGCCATTCTGTTTCATCAGAATATTGCAAAGTGAAAGTGAGAAGACCGAAGCTGGGTGTAAGAAAATGATGCATTTACAAATGGATTAAGGATTGAATTAATCTTTAGACATGTAACCTATATATTCAGATTTTGAACTACAACTGTTGTACGGAGAAACAAATACCCATTTTAATTAAGCTTGTAGTTTAGTTTCGGAAATACTGATTATTTGTGGTTTCTGAAATTTTAAGTGATAAAATGGTGGCCAGGTTCACATGTTTTCTTTCTATGCAATTCGAAACAGTTTTAGTCCTGCTAGTCCGGTCAGGAATGTCGTTACGATAAGGACATAAAAACAAAATTTTCAATTATTTGCAGTCTTTAGTCACACACAATGACAAAACATTTCTGAAATAGACCAACTTGCCAATCGCATAATCTGCATACTGACAAAATATTTGTTAATGCATCTAGAGCGGTTTACTTATGTTTAAAATGCATAAATTTGATCCACAAGCTTTATTTTCGATTGCAGTTACAATACAGTATATGTAAACATATTAAATTTCATTTTGTTAATGTATTTTAGTGGTAGTTTTTATAAAATAGATACTTTAATTTTTCTTGTCAAAAACCAATTGCGGTGAAGCCTAAAGGAATGGTTTTGGCATTCTATGTATGTTACACCCTAACGCCTAAACTAATAAAACCGATTTTAATGAATGTGTAAATAGATAGTAATGTTCCTGATATTTAAATATATCAAGATTTTACGTAGTCCGATTAAAGTTTTGAATTTTTTGATGCCTAATTTGTATTCTTATGATCTGTTTTTGAGTTGTATGTAACCATCCTATGTTTAATGTAATAAAGGTTTAAAACTATTCGCTTTCTTTATTTATTATTTCTAAAGTTAGAGCAACATGATAGAATGTCTTGTTCTCACTCAAGCGTTCTCTTTTGTCAGAGCTCCAATGGTCCTACCTATTACATTATGTACTGTTATGACAGCTTCTTTAAAATTTGGATTGTGGAGGAGAGAGAGTGAGAGTTCGTAATGACAGGCGATTCTTTTTATATGAGAATGCATATTATATGTGAAAGTTTATCCCCCAAAAAAGTTTTGTATTGGAAAAGGTCGCTATAATATTCCACTCTGATCCGCAGTCTGTGTTGCTCTACTTGTAAAGGACAAACTCAAACATTTAACATTGCCTAACCATAGCTCACTGTAATATTTCCTATGCAATTATAAGGTGCATTTGTTTCAATAATCTAAAAAATAGACCTAAAAAGTTAAATGCACCTATTTAACTTTTGTCAGACCACACGTGGGTTCCGTAGTCGCCCATAATCGTGTAAAAATTAAAAAAATCTATAATCCATAATCGTGTCTATTATACACGATTAGTAATATTATATATTATTGTATACTGTTAATAATCGTATATTATTATTATTAACATGATTTTTAAGTTTTTGTACGATGTTTTCCAAGCAAGCGTGATTTATAAGCTAGGCCTCTATAACTTCTCCAGTTGCCAGGGAAAGGGGACCTCGGGCAGCAAATTAATTGCTGCCGCTGGCGGTAGGATGGTCACAAAATGCATTCAGGCCATAATATATAATGACTAGGCCAATAACCAGGAGGGCAGCCCCTGTGGCTTCCTCTAGGATAAGGCCTAGTTAGGCGCGGCGCCGATTTTAAGGAGGTGAAATAACATGGGTTTTCTTTGGAGCTGGATGCCTGAGACCGACGGTCGGGGTATTTTTAAGTGAAAACACTACATACTCCTAGTTCCTCCAGGAGTCGGAGATCCGAAGCCTGATAAGCCTGATATTGTGGTAGTAAAACGGTTATTGCGTCGTGCAATGATTGCCGATATCGGAGTTCCTCATAATTCCTCAAATTAGAAATCGTTAAGAAAAGGAGTGTATGGTTTTTCTCACGAGATTGTCGATATGTGAAATGTAAATTTGGTGACCATATTTCCCATAGTTGTATCTGTTCATACATTATAGATAACCAAGAGCTTCCCCAACACCTTACATACGTCTTGATACAGCACCTTTAATACAGTTTCATGTTAGAGGCTGTATCAAGAGTCTGATGCAGAAGACAGCCCTATTTAACACGGTCCATATAATCAGGAAGTATTTAGAGCCCTAACCGCCGGTTTCTAGGTCCTGATATCCGAAGTTAGTGGTCTACTATTTTTATATACAACATATTATATTAATATGTATATGTATTTATTATTACTTTTATAAATTTCAAATGTCAATAATATGTAATAAAATCAGGAGATGATAATATCATGCTTGGATAAGGAGTACGTTGGAGGATGCGTTTCAGAAATTACGATGTGTATATACTCGTAGTAATAATACATCAGGTTCTTTAGTTTTCCCATTCAAAAACGTTTGTGTTGGTGAGTACCATATAATCGTTTTAACTAAATAGTTATATTATTAAATTTGTTGAACTTGATTAAAAATTAATACTGTATTGCTGGGACTAGGAGAGTAATTATTAAATTAATTAGTTTTTAATATGGTGGTTTAGTTCGTTCATTGCTGAATTAGAAATTACCTGATCCAGACGCACTGCAAAACTTAAGTAGTTCCGAAGCTCAACTGCATGGTTGGCATCCCAATTGCAAATAGCATTAGATTTAGGTCCAGTAACGCAACTCTCAACCACTGGCATAGTGGATTTACTCCAAAAACCTGTTGGTACCATTAACCTCAGGGCTGACAATGCCAGTTGGTACCAACTAATAACAGACCCTCGAAATACATGCATAAAACAATTCAAAGGCATCACCAAATTGAGAACATCCTCTTGTATCTCATTTGTCTCCTACCTGTAGGTAGATAAATATATTACACGGAATAAATAAAAGTCATATTATAAATATACAGTGTTACGTCAGAATACAATAAAATTTATTAAATATTTCAATTTAAGTTTTTTTACTGACGATGATGTTTTCGAAATAAATTACGGCGAGGCTTAAACAATACTACATTTGCTGATTGCAAATTACTTTGACTGATCGAATGCGACTCTGTAATATTTTCATTATGTAATAAAAAGTTCATTTTTTTTTTCTTCTCAAGTCCAAATCTAGAATTAGAAGATTCTATAAAACTCACTACTAAGACTTCACATTTTTCGAATTCAAACGATTTATGACTAATTGTTTCAATATTTGTACTGTTATCTTTCTCCATCATTTCTTCTATAGGAACTGCTGTTGTAACAGATTCATCACTAAATGTGCTTTCTCGTGGTAAGTATACACCGAAACCGTTCTGAAATTGAATAATTACTGTATCATTATATACTTAAACGAATATAAACACTTCTTGTTTGTTAGCATTAAGGGCCACAGCACACTAGCTACTTTTAGCATCGGCGATCGGCGATTTGGGGACTGCATCGATGCTGCATGTTTTAGCGACTTCCTGCGTTCGATCGCGGTATCGGAAACGCGCGTTTTAGCGACTGCTCAGATGCCAAATCGATGCTACCGGCATCCGAATCTGTGCGGAGAGTTGCGTTCAGCTGCTGTGTCGCGCTTCTAAAAACCGACTCAATCTCCGCGTTTGGCGTTTTTAAGTGTGCGGTGTAGAGCGTTCGGTCGCTGTATGTAGCTTCTAAAAAGCGACTAGTTGCCGATCGCCGATGCTAAAAGTAGCTAGTGTGCGGTGGCCCTAATGTATCATCATCTTAATATATTATGATGTATATGTCTCCGACAAGTAGTTATGTACTTGGCGGTGACATATACATTACAATATATTAAGCCAAGTACTTAAATATTAGGTGTTACCTAATATCATTTAATTCACTGCACGAAGAATGCATTCGGATTAATCATGAATGAGGCCTGTTTCCTATTGGTATGTGTATTTTTTTAATTCAGGTAGTAAAGTACTACTTAAAATAAATTAGTATGTTATATAAAACTACCTAGTGCACAATAAATGTTGAAATTTCAAAAAATTAATAAAATTATTATAATTTTTGGCACTCTGTACTTTAAACTGCCATGCCAGGTGCCATTTTAGCTCCTATAGTTCAGGAAACTATGTCAATTCCTTCATTATCTTTTTGACAGTTCAACAAATATCGAAATTAGTGACGCCCTCACACGTCATTTAAATCGTTTAATCGATTTATCGTATTTCAAGAACTGTTTTAAAGTTTGTTGTTTTTAGCTAAGCACAAGCCACTTCCCTACCCGTCTATAACGTACGACATTACTGTACTTACATTATTACAAAAAATATACCGGTAATTTATAGGCGTGACCTGTCAAAAAGACAATACACGAATGGACAAAGTATAGTTGAACAGCGCTGTTTAGTAAAGATGCTAGGCTGTTGGTTGAACGCTTAAAAGAGAGTTGGGTGCGACATACATATTATATTATAAATACATTATGATGTACATAATTAAGTATTTTTGGAATTGGCTTTAATGTCGAATACATACCGTATAACTAAACAACTAAATATAACGTATTTAAAAGAAAATTGTATTCAATATTTAAAGATTTTCATATTTTCCTATTAATTCTGAATCATTTTAGGAGACAAAAATGCAATTAGTAAACTGTCAATTTGTGAGACGTCAGGTAACTAAAAAATAGTACTTCGACTCGTATTCATTTTACTGAAGAGAACTATCCAGACCTCTTCCGTGATCACGACAAGCTATTCGTCATGGTGATATCATGAGACGACAGTCGTAAAGCTTAACGTCAGAACGTATGGCCTTAACCCTCTCTCCTGAGATGTCTCTCTCCTCCCCTCCTGATTATCAAGGACACCTCTTTCCAAAATAGACTGTTGTAAAATGTATTTTTTTTTAAGTAACAGTTGTGTGGAATCTCAACCGGCTTAAGTCGTTTAAAGCTAAGTACCTTTGGATATCGGTTAAATTGGCATTTTGTTTGATATTTGTCAGATTCCAGCAATTCTTTGGTCAGTGAATCCTCGTTTCCAGCAACATGTTGTGTGTCATGACCTGTTTAGATTAATCATAATTAGCAAATATTATACTATCATCAGCTCACATTGCAGATATAGATCACTCTTACGGCAGACTACAGAACGCATTCTGCAACTTTTTGAATCCAGGCATATTAATATTAAAAAAAGTGGCCAAGTGCGAGTCGGACTCGCCCATGAAGGGTTCCGTATCAGCAAGTAACATCATATAAAAGTTCTTGTAGTTCGTTGTAACTTTGATCGATGTTTTTATAATAGTGTTTTGATTGGATGAAAGGTAAATTGCGTGTTACGATTTATGACGTATTAAAAAAAAACTACTCACTAGATCTCGTTCAAACCAATTTTCGTTGGTAGTTTGCATGGTAATGTACAACATATATTTTTTTTAGTTTTATCACTCTCTTATTTTAGAAGTTAGAGGGGGGGGGACACACATTTTTCCACTTTGGAAGTGTCTCTCGCGCAAACTATTCAGTTTAGAAAAAAATGATTTTAGAAACCTCAACATCATTTTTGAAGACCTATCTATAGATACCCCACACGTATAGGTTTGATGAAAAAAATTTTTTTGAGTTTCAGTTCCAAGTATGGGGACCCCCAAAATGTATTGGTTTTTTTCTATTTTTATGTAAAAATCTTAATGCGGTTCACAGAATACATCGACTGACCAAATTTCAACAGTATAGCTCTTATAGTTTCGGAAATAATTGGCTGTGACATACGGACGGACAGACAGACAGACAGACAGACAGACTTGACGAATCTATAAGGGTTCCGTTATTTGGCTACGGAACCCTAAAAAGAAAGTCAACGTAGTGTAATTTTAACTTACATATAACGTACAAGTGTCTTAAGACTATTTAAAATTTGTTAACAAAAAGATGGTTAAAATTGAAGAATAACAGTGAGCAGTAAAATAGCAAAAATAAGAAACAAAAATAAGTAAAAGAAAAGAAAGTGCCTTTGTTGTAAGATACATACAAATAAAATTTTCTGCCTTTTCAATGTACAGAGCAATGAGTCTGTAAAGTTCAGTAAAAACCAAAAAAAAAACTATAGACAAAGCAATGAAATTTGTGACTACAAACCCGAAGTTTATGTAAATCTATTAATCAGGAAACTCTATCACATTGATCGAAAAATAATAATTCAGCTTTTACGTACTATTTTTAAATGAAGTTTTATTATATAAATGTATGTAGTAAATCAAAAACATTGAGGCTTATTAAAAACGTAAGGCGAAAATTGTAAAGTGAATTATTACCTTTAAAATTGAAACGATGACGTACTATCTTTTTAAATTTTTTCTTTAGCCTATTATTGGCAGCACTTTGAGCAGCTGAAAATTACACAAAGTTTTGAGAAACAAAAAATACTATATATAACTTACTAATAAGGGTTTGTTCAAGGTATGATTATGAAATACCAAATTTAGTTTTAGTTATTGCGAATATAAAATTAATTCCATATTTCTATTCTAATTGGTTTTATCGCAATATAATGGGTATTTTATCGCTGTTGCTAGCTTTTAGATTAACATTGAAGAAGAACAAGAGCTACTTTTTGTCATGTTAATCGACATGTATATGCGAGTAGACCCACAGGCACAAGCTAGTTTATAATAACCATTAGGTAGGCCATAAATTAGGAAATAGAATATAACCTACCCATTTTTTCTTTTTCTGCTATTTGAAACTCGAAGATATAATATGTAAGTCGCAGGAGCTCGATCACATCTTTTCGGATTTGTATAACAGGTATTTCCATTGCCTCTTCTACTGCGTTCATGACTTCTACATATGCAATGTCATACTGAATACTTTCATCTGACTCTGTAAATAATACAGCTTTCTCGACTATTTGTAAAAGTTCCTCGTATATTTGTGCTGATATGGTTTGTTCGAGATCTTCAACGTAATCTATGATGAATAAAATAATGTAAAAATGTATTTCTTTCACAAAGTTACAAGTAGGTGTTCAAAAAATAAGGTCTTTTACAAACATTAGACAATTATCTAGCTCTGCATTCATAGTACGTAATCTAAATAAATAGATACTGATACATGAAGACAATATTTTATTTCCCTTTTTACGAAAACTGGGTAGACGGAGGAGTAAGAAATTTCACATACTTATAGTTTATGACTGGAGGAGGAATGCAAGGGGTTATTATTTTTATATAAATAAGTATAAAATACATTATATTTATAAATAAAACTTCACACACACTACCATGTATTTGACACACACTCGCATATATCGACGGGTGCAAAGTAAAAAGAGTTATCTGCAAAATAGCTACTTTACAGGAGAGCGAAAAGATCTAAAAAGTGTGTTTTTTTTTAAATTAATGAATCGATTTTTCTGTAAATTTTATTAATACATCTTTACACTCTTACACATTTATATATGATATTTATTTCAGGAATTTCTTGTTATTTTGCGAAATTTTGCAGTTGTTCGCATCTACATTGTATTATAAATAATACTAATTGTGTCAACTGCCAGTTGGTCGTATATACGAGGGACTTTAAATTTCGTGTATAAATTAAATTTGATTTAATTTACTGTATTAAGATTTTATTGAAACATTTAATTTTAATGATAAATACTACCCAACATCCTTTAATTAATAATAGATCTATTACAGAACATAATAATGTAGATAGCTTTTTATACGTCGTATTTCTAAAGTAATAAATGACACACAATGCGGTCAAATGAAATATTAAAACTTGGTTATATTTTTTTTTTTTGTATTTTTTTTTCCAATTACGTTTGAAAATAATAGAAATTAAGTAATAACATTTAGATAAAAAAGAATACACATATTTTACTTACTTTAGCCTGTCAAACAATTATCACAGAAACAAAATATATAACTCTTTTTATGTGATGATTAACCAAAACCTGAATCAACATTTAAACTTACGTAGCTATTTAATTATATATTATTATCGATACATAATTAAAAAAGTAACAATAAATTAATCTCGTTCTCTATAGTTTCGTGATTCATAAAAGAAAATTCGTGATACCTAGGAAGTATTAAATTTTGCTCTCAAAGCTTTATCAAATCGTTGTATTTAGAATCCATCATCATCAGTTGCAATTGCATTTCAAGTGCAAATGTTTGTAGAGTCAAAAGCTATCACAGCTAAGTTACTTACGAGGCCAACTTGTGCTTAACCACTGAAAGAGAATGACCACTGAAAATGATTCAAAACGCAACTTCAGTGTAACTTATACACTGCCCGTTGGCTTGAGACAAATCTAGCCCTAGAAGTGTAAAAGTTTGCAAAACAATCATTTGTCCATCCATTGTCCACAACAATAAATTTGTCCATCAGTAACCAATTTAGATAGAGCGCTTTGGATAAATATGATAAAAATACTTGGAACCGTTCAAAGGAATTAAGGCTGTAATCGAAGGTGTCTGTAATCACGTAAAATTTTTTCAGCCTGTGGAGTCTCGTTATATAAGAAAAGACTCAAATAAACTTTACTTATCCGGTGGCTTGAACTTCTCAATTATGTTCAAATTATATCAAGCATGGACAGAGGAAAATAATGTTTCAAAAGGGTTTAATCAACACATGAAACATAAAAATATTGCAAGGTCTCTAAAGAAACAGGATAAAATCCAAGCAACTGCACATCCTGACAGTGTAACTTCAGCTACTTTCGACTTTCAATTTATTTTATCTACGCCTCAGGGAGAAGCAAGTTCATTTTATTATAAACTTTCTTTATTTTTACAGTGTATAACATTTCAAACATAAAAAGTGCATAACATGTAAAGAGCTTTAAGACCCATTGGTTTTAAAAAAGGAATATGTTACATGTGGCCTGAAACTACGGCTAACAGGGGGAATAAAATAAATTTGTTTCTCCCTGAGGCGTAGATAAAAAAAATTGAAAGTCGAAAGTAGCTGAAGTTACACTGTCAGGATGTGCAGTTGCTTGATTTTTATCCTGTTTCTTTAGAGACCTTGCAACATCTTTATTTTTCATGTGTTGATTAAACCCTTTTGAAACATTACTTTCCTCTGTACATGCTTGATATAATTTGAACATAATTGAGAAGTTCTAGCCACCGGATAAGTAAAATTTATTTGAGTCTTTTCTTATATAACGGGACTCCACAGGCTGAAAAGATTTTACGTGATTACAGACATCTTCGATTACAGCCGCTGTGTTTATCTTATTTTTGTTATCTTAACTCCTTTGAACGGTTCCCAGTATTTTAATCATATTTATCCAAAGCGCTCTATATAAATTGGTGACTGATGGACAAATTTGTTGTTGTGGACAATGGATGGACAAATGATTGTTTTGCAAACTTTTACACTTCTAGGGATAGATTTGTCTTAAGCCAACGGGCAGTGTATAAGTTACACTGAAGTTGCGTTTTGAATCATTTTCAGTGGTCATTCTCTTTCAGTGGTTTAAGCACAAGTCGGCCTCTCAAGTAACTTAGCCGTGATAGTTTTTGACTCTACAAACATTTGCACTTTAAAGTTTAATATTTCGTAAACGGAGCACTGAATAAAAGAATGTCCTATAACTACTCTGTACATTTTTGAAATACCTCTCTAACGATATAATATAGCCTAAACGAGAAACAAAATCATCTCCACTTTGCGTGTAGTCATGTTTTCTTTTTATATTTTATACTAGCTTAACTCCGCGGTGTTACCCGTGGTTATTGTCGTACCGCGGGTAACGCCTCGGGACGAATTTAGTTTAAAAAAGTAGCCTAAATTACTCCTTATATCATCAGCTACCTATCAGTGAAAGTCCCATCAAAATCGTTCTCGCTGTTCCAGACATTTGTCGGAACAAACGTCTCTAAGCTAAGCTGCGGATAGACAAACTGATATGGTGAAACTATAAGGGTTCTTTGTAAGGACTATTTAACCCTAACAATCTTAAAAAACACCTTACAAATAGGTAGGTACTTCATTTTCCACAAAATTAATCGAAGTAAATTGTAACATCTACGATGATAGCGAAGTAAAATGATTCAGGTGGCAGATGGTCGTTTATGCGTCGGTATTTTAAAATATGACCTCTCTTATAGATTAATTATTCTACAAACAACAAATCTAAGAATTTCACATTTACAACTTTGAATATTTACTAAACAAAATTAATTCACACCAGCAGTTTCACGACTATCACTTAATTTTGTGAGTTTTATTAGATTTTCTGTTTTCATGATAGTGACTTATTTTCCTGTTCTACATAATTGCTTCAACAGTTGCCGTCGTTCTTTATTGATTTTACTAATTCAAATGAAGACTACAATAAACCCTCGAAATATCACAGATATCAGACACAAAACCTCATTTAACATAAATAATAACAAAAATCTAATCAAGCCGACGTAGCGCATGTCAACTGACTGATGTCCTTTTGTGTATGCACGGGGAAAGTCCCGCGGCCCCGTGTAAATGCGGCCAACGTTACTTGGTCGTATTTACTTCGTAGTGTTTGAAAGAACATACGTAGTTGGCTTTTTTTACGTACGAAAATTGATTGAAATAATGTGATATTTGCAAAAAAAAAAATGTCATATTGTAAAGAATTGTTTTCTTAAAACGATTGTACAATAAACTAAAAATCAGCATTTTGTAGATAACTTTATTTACTTTGCACCCGTCGATATACTCTTTTGTCAAAATAACATTATGCATTGTAGCGCAGCCTTAGCGAAATCCGTGATTAAAAAAGTTATAGTCTTTGACAATGGAACCCTAATAATGTATCCACTTATAATTCAAATTAATTACGGTCCAATTTTGACCACTTGGCGACCACTTGTAATCTAATAATTTTGATATATGCCATTGTAAAGACTTATGGTGTCAAATAGAAAGTGGCGGCAAACAGAACGGTTTTTTATGCTAACTTTGTGGTAAAAATACCAGAAACTAACCACATTAATTAATATCATAAACATAAAATTCTCGTGTCACAATGTTCGTTCACATACTCCTCCGAAACGGCTGGACCGATTTGTATGAAATTTTGTGAGCATATCGGGTAGGTCTGAGAATCGGCCAACATCTGTTTTTACACCCCTAGGACGCGAGCGGAGCCGCGGGCATCAGCTAGTAATGATATATTAGTTTACCTGGCGTCATCAAAGTAGATGCAGAAGAAACTATTGAAATAAATGAAGACACAGAGGTATCGGATTTTGTATTATCTATTTGGAATACTTTCTCTTCGCTTTTGTTTATATCTTCATTATTCGTTAATAAATTTATTAACTTTTCACATTCAAAAGATTTCTCAACGTTATTACACTGCAATTATTGAACAACACATTAATGCGATTTAAAATATTGTACTATAAAAGTATTTTTCCTCTAAGCCTATTTCCCAGATCGGCTTCTACCACGATACGGTTGAACTTTGTTTTTTTACGTGGAGTGATATTTGTGTGAGTGATTGTACAATCAGACCAAAACTTACCTTTTTTTTTATTATTATGGACAAGGCATTACAGTATACATATTATAATATTTATCACAATCACTCGCTTAAACCGTGTATGTTTTTATGCGAGAGGGGTTCGCTCACTCAACAAACCATTATTTACATTACAACACATTACATTACAATCTATTCCAGGATGTGCTTGTAGTCTACCTGTCTCAAGAAATATTGTTTAATATATTTTTTCAGGTTAGTTTGGCCTGCGATGCATGCACACACAATCTCATCCGGCGTCTCATTTATAATCTTGCGCAGGATATATTTGCACATTCTAGTGCCATATATGTTGTTATTTATTAGGCATTCTATAGCGCTTTTGGTTTGACAGCTACTAGACGATTTTTAAGTTCTAAAAAAGATTGTAAATATTTAACGTTGAACGAGACAGACTTCTAAAGTAACTTTTTTTAGATTTCTGGTCTTATGACCATTTTCATCTACACTATGGTGGCCTACTCAGATGCTTCTGCATCAGTGGGCTTTCGGTCTCGCACTCACCAACAAAATACGACTTTTGAATGCTATCATTATTGTAGTTGGTCTACAATTAATTATTTTATTATCGTGTCCGGAACGAGGTGATACGACAGAGAACCAAAGTCATCGACATAACCCACAGGATTTGCAAGCTGAAGTGGCAGTGGGCTGGCCATTTAAGCCTTAGAACCGATAACCGTTGGGGTAAACGGGTTCTTGAGTGGAGACCGCGACTCTGCAAACGTAGTGTAGAAAGTCCACAGGCCAGGTGGACTGATGATTTGCGCAAGACGGCTGGCAGGAGCTGGATACGAGAAGCCGAGGATTGAACCAAGTGGGGTGCAATGTTGAGAGGCCTATGTCCAGCAGTAGACTGCGATGGGCTGATGATGATGATTATGCAATTATAAATTTATTATAGTTACACAAACGCGCAAGGAATCCGTTGTTGTCTTCAGGGACTTTTTGATTTCTTTTTGTAATGTAGCGGCGGGTCTTGTAAAATGAAGAGCTACGTGTTTCAGTATATCCCTTGGTTTTTGCGGTAAGTTTGTAATGTTAGCTATATATTCCTTTAGCATGAGTTTTATCTGCAATTTAAAGTAGATTTATTGTTGTTTTAACGACATCCTTATTAAGTACATATAAATTTAATATAAATTTAGAAAACTAATACTGAGACTGATAAGAAAGTTAAATTGGCAGGCAAGCGTGGAATAAATATTTCCATGATGTTAATGATATTTATACAATCATCAAAGTTTTAATTTTTTTTTTTTATGTAAGCCTACCAAAATAACTCTACTCTGCCTGATGGAAAGCATGAGTAGAATCCAGGCGTAGGGGCCACCATCCTCATAGTGAGTGTAGGCAATGCAGCATGGTAACCCTGATGATGGCGGCCTGGTCAGAAAATTCTGCATCATTCTCCCGGCCTCCTAAGACCGGTTGAATGATGCAGAATTATTGGGCATCCGGACTCACACTCACTGTCATTATTAGGATGGTCTTCTGTGTGAAGGTAGTGCCGCCCCGGTTGAGCCGGCCCATTCGTGCTGTAATCACCGTGGCTCTACTACCTACAAGTTTATTGGATACTTAAAAAGGTTTATATTAAATAACTACAATGACATAATATTACCTCTGGATGCTGTAGTAAGTACAATTTTTGTTCTAACAGAATTTCAGACATAAACTGGCGTAACAATTCTTGCTGACGATCAGAGGTCACTGCAACTTCATGTTGGATGTGGTCACTCATTATCACAAGACAAATAAGGTAAATATTATACAAATCTGGGTAAAATTGTATCTGTTATATAAATCTGTACAAAAAGTTACATCTACATCAAAACAACCAGATAAAATATAATGCCTCCCAAAATCAACATGGCCATGACAAAACTTTTAGAAAAATATCATTTTTTTTTTATTTTAAAAATTCAGGAAAACTCGAAAGGTTAAAAAAAAACTTTTGAATCGAGAAATGTATACATATTTAATATTTGTATAAACCTATGTGTATATTTTATATTAGCGCAACCTCTTCTGCGTTTGCAATATAAAATTGTCGAGATCGCGTGATCGCCACAAATAAATTCAGTCAAGTTGTAAAACATCAGTCTTACAACGTGACTAAATTTATTTATTATTAGCCGCCCGCATCAGCTTCGCACTGGACCATTTAGGAGTAAAACAAAAATATAAGTTAAGGCACATTTTTGGCAGACTTTCCATGGGAAGAACAGCCGATGAAGTATTTTTTTAATAAAATAATCATTCACGAGTATGCATACTCATAAACACGTAGTTCAAACTTCAAACTTCTTCTTCAAATGATTCTGTGATTCTGTGAAGTCCTGTAGCCCCAGTACTTGCCAACATCTGGATGGAACATTTTGAAGAAAAGGCTTTAAATCTCGGGCCGAATACCGTTAAGCTATGGAAGCGATACGTGGATGACATCTTCAGTATCGTCAAAGGAAACAAACAAGAAGTGGATCAATATATACAACATCTTAACTCTATTCACCCCAAAATGAGGTTTACATATGAAATGGAGACGGATAGGTCGTTGTCCTTCTTAGATGTTAAAGTAACCGTGAGATCAGATGGGTCCTTGTCACACTGTGTGTACCGTAAACCTACTCATACGGACAGATACCTACACGCCACGTCTCATCATAACCCCCGGCACTTGCAATCTGTTATGACTTCACTCAAGAACAGAGCTTACGAGAGAGAGAACTCAGAGAACAGAGCTCTCTGTGACCCTGAACATTTAGAACAGGAGCTAGAACATGTTCAGGAGGTAGTCAAAGGTAACGGATATCAAGTGAAAGGAGGACACGGAAGCAACCGAAAATAAGACGCAAGTATCCAGAAGTGAACAGGCAACCGGCCTATATGCCTTATGTCAAGGGACTTACGGACAAGATCGGGTCTGTATTAAAGAAATGTTCCATTCCGACAGTATACACACCAGGCATAAAGGTACACAACATCGTCGGTACACCGAAGGGTATATTGCCACTACAAACTCCGGGTGTTTATAAAATAGATTGCAGCTGTGAAAGCTCCTACATAGGCCTAACTAAGCGGACTATTGCAGAAAGGGTCAAAGAGCATATCGCTGCTGTGAAGAACTGACAGACGAGCAAATCAGCGATTGCAGAACATGCACTCGAAGCAGGCATCAACCACTGGATTGAATTTCACCGCACGCAAGTCCTCTCCACCTAACATCACTTTTACTCAAGAATTTGGGAAGATGGTTTTAAATTATCTACAGCGTGGAATTCAGTGTTGAAAAACCTACTACCTCGCTTTTCTGCGCAGTCGGTTAAACACCAGAATAGGGACTCATCGGTTTGCTTACAGAATAGGGACACTGTTAGTGTGGTATGTGACGGTGCATGGCAACACAAAAACATCAAGAATATCGAAAATATGCGGGTAGATGAAGAACCTTCTACTTAACGGATTCGACGACGGAGGGCGTGCGCCGATGAGCCAGTCAGCCTGTGACCACGGCCGGTGCAACCTGGTCGAAACGTCAGGCAAATCAGAGGTATGTAATACCCTAAATAAGTGATTGCGTTAATTCCCGTAGAAATAATATTAATTATCATGGAACGCGAAAGTTTAAAAGTTAGTAAATGATTCTGTGTTGGGACATAATTTAAAAAAAATACATAATTTCTAATCTACTGTTCTAAAAAGGAAGGATTCGTTTCTTTGTTAAATTAAATAGCCTGCGATGTCCCTTATAAAATTGTAGTAGATTATTTTGTTCTATCGTCAATAATTTCTGCAGCGTACTCTTTATTACATACTAGCTTTCCACCCGCGGCTTCGCCCGCGTGGAATTCGTTTATATCGCGCGACACGGTAAGGGTAGATGTTTAATCTACCCTTACCGTGTCGCGCGAATCTTACATGATTTTATGTTTGAAAATAAGGAACTTAGACACAAACTTTCGTCCCCTATTTCAAACCCTACTTTCTACCTTTATTTTCAATCGGTTCAGTGGTTTAGGCGTGAAAGCGTAACAGACAGACAGACAGACAGAGTTACTTTCGCATTTATAATATAAGTAGGGATTACACCATCGGAAAGTAGAGATTTCATCAAACAGAAAACACCCTAATTTTTTGAAAAAAGTAGATATTTTGACGGGTGAATTTTCGGTATTAAGTCAAAATCGGATGAAAAAATAAATATTTCAAATCAAATAAATTATAGTTAGGTTAAAAGGTAAGTTTTCACTAAATTTCGTTTAAAAATAATTTTATTTGTAAAAGAAAAAAAAAAAAAAACTTAGTTTTTTAGAATTTTTCACATATAATTTGAGGTAAAAATCGGCCAAGTGCGTGTCAGGCCACGTACGGGAAAGGGTTCCTCAGTCACCCATAATGGTACGTGGATTAGAAATTGTATCCAATGGATAATTGTTATGTTTACGTATGCGTTAATTTTGTATGACTTTTTCAAGTAAGCACATTGTAGAAGTTAAGCCTCTATAACTCCTGAACTAACAAAGTCATCTAATTCGTTATAGTTTTATTTAAAGTTATTATATGGACCACTATCACGAATTTTTCCAGATTTTTTGGGGGGGGGACGCCCTGTTTTTACAAAAAAAGTGACCTTTAAAGTGGAATTTCTCGCAAACGGATACCTAAATCAAAAAATGGGTTTAAAGATCGTCTTAACAACCTTTTAATGTTTTGAAAAGACCTATATAATGACACCCCAGATGATGGGGTAGCTGCTAGAAAAAAAACATCCCCACTTTACGTGTATGGGAGGTACTCTAAATAAAAATATTTTTCATAATTTTATTGTAACGCTTTGTCGACGTAATTACAATACATATTCATGCAAAGTTTCATCTTTCTAGCACTTACCGATTGGACGGTAAGGAGGATGGACGGACGGACGATAAGGGTTCGAAGTCATAAACTTTGGAACCCTAAAAATGGTAGATCTTTTGATTACCTATAACTTTGCCATTTAACTTTTATAGGACTTGTAGTTTTGCCGGAAATCGAGATAAACCGTTCTTTACCCTTTGTTTAATATATTTAGCCATCCAAAGTGACTCTACCCTGCCTGATGGAAAGCATTAGCAGAATCCAAGAGTCGGGGCTACTACACTTGCTGCGAATACAGACAATAATGTATGGCGGCCCACACTATGGCGGCTTAGTAAGATGCTTTTTCACGCCCCGGTTAAAGGACCCGAAAACCTCCCCCCCTACCCCTTCCCGACCTTAGATCCCCCGTAAATTATTTTTCCTTTTTTTTATAATATTCTCCTCCTTTTCCAATAGGTTTCATCCTACTATAATTTTATTTGTTTTCAAAAATTATCTACCCTGAACTACTGGTCTAGATATGTCATTGTCAAACTATCATTATGGTTGCCATGCAATTGTGTTATGCCTAGCAACCTGTGAAGTTTTGACAGGAGATAAACAGTGATAGATTTTGATACCTACGATTTATGTATTTTTATAATCACCTAGCTTTGGCCTTTGTATCTCGATTATTGCAGTAAAAAGTAGCCTATGTCCTTTCCCAAGTTCAGTTCTATCTTCATACCAAATTTCATCAAAATCGGTGCAGTGGTTTAGGCGTGAAAGCGTAACAGACAGACAGACAGACAGAGTTACTTTCGCATTTATAATATTAGTATGGATTATATCACTTCAAACTAATTATGCCCTCACACTTTTTGTTCATCATCATCATCATCAATCATCATAAAAAATAGTACTTATATTATTAATGGACTTTTCAAAAAGAACTTTGTTTTCTAAAATAAATTAAAACAAAGAGTTTAGATGAAGATCATTTAAATTTTTATTGTATTACGAAGAAAAAAGTTTGGCAGTTATGAATAAAAGATGATATCTGACAAATATCCACCACTAGCACGTTGACAGATGTCAATTCTTTCATCAAAGTTTTAATTACTTTTTAGCAAAATGGCGGGTCTGTTTCGTTAATCATAAGAAAGATTTTGAGTAATAAGGTTGCATCGATTCGATTGTTGGCTCTGTCTAATCTAGTGGTTTTAAATCCCATGATCTGGCTGATCACTTAACCGTTGAATTTTGTGTAATTATGCGATCAGGAAATTTTGTTTGTTATAAATTTATAGTTTCATTGGCTATGTGATATGTGGCTTATGAGATAAGAAAATCATTTCTATGACGAAATTTCACAAGTTAATAATCAAGTAAAAATCCTAATAAGAACAATCAACGAACGTGAACGTGAACTTTAGTAGCTGCAATGTTATCCTACATAATGTTATAAATGCCAAACTTTTTGAGGATGTATGGATATTTGTTATGAGCGCCGATAAACCTAAAAAATATCAGATTTCACCCGCGCGCTTTACACCTCGTGCTTGCTGATTGATGAAACAAAACATGCCCGTTATCTCAGGTCAGGTGCGATAGAACGGCAGCGTTCTGCACGGAATATGAATGTATGTAGGATTTTACGTGGATGTAGTAATAAAAGAAATATTTGGTAAAAATAACTCGCACTGTTTAATTCGTTACCGGTCAAGTACATAGCTAGACAGGAAGAGGAAGCAGAGACATCGGTGACAGAAATTGGAACTAAAATTGGTTGCGTTCCATTTTTATATATATATATATATCTTAAAGGCCTTCTACACGGTCGAAACACCCGGAACCGACCACCGACCATCCTGTCTTTGGTCGGGTCAACCAACTTTTATATTCGTTCTACTCGGTCAGTGGTTGACTCAACTTCTTATTCCTACTCGGTAATTATGATGGCTCCCTGCCTTTCAAAGAAACAAGATCGGTTTGACAATACCTTTTATAAGCTTGAGTAAAGAAGAAAAACAAAAAAAAAGAAAACGAATGAAACAAGAAACAAATAAGAAACCTGAGGCGCTCGCGTCGGCCGACAGCATTCCAGACGGTTGGGGCCGACCTCGGATGGAGACTGTCGCTAAGGATGCGTTCGCGACCAAGGCCGTTGACATCAACCAACCAGCGGTCAGGTCATCCGATTTCTACATTAACCATTTTTATATCAACCCGACCAAGGACAAAATGGTCGGCGGTTGGTCCGACCGTGTAGAAGGCCTTTTACTCTTTCAGTCAAAAACTACTGAACGAATTTGGACAAAACTTTACAGCTTATATATCAGAATAGCATAGGATACTATAACATTTACTGTAATAACCTAGATACACGTGGGCAAAGCCGTGGGTTAAGTCTAGTATGACATGGATATCAATGAATTCAATTTTGAAATAACAACAAAATATTAAAAAGAAATCATATATAAAGATATACATCATCATCAGCCTGCTATAGGCTGATGATGATGAATATATGCTGTCAATTAATAGAACTCTCATAATCTCAAGTAATCTCAATAATCTCAAACATACTTTTTTTTTGTAAATACATACCTAATATACATAGAAAAACACCCAGACTCCGAAACAAACATTTGTGGATCACACAAATATTTGGTCTGACCCGGGAATCGAACCCGAGACCTCTTGATCAGCAGCCGCATACGCCAACCACTAGACCAACAAGGCAGTCACAAGTGAAGGTAATTTTAGTAGTTAAAATACTTTATGAACTTTATGAACACCATTTTCTGATGGTTGGTAAGATGGATGATTCTGCCACGTTATTGCTACCAATAGCGTGGCAGATACTTTAGGTGTTATTGTTATAACGTCGGGGTCCCAGGGGATTCCTTTCGAGGATATACCTTCTACCCCGGCTCATAGTTCCTGAGAAGGCGTGCGGTTTTAATCTGTTCGAGTCCGAATTTCCGCAGGTAAAAGAAAGGTGTCACTGTTAGGCTTGTAAACTCTTAACTGCCTCGTTGGTCTAGTGGATAGCGTATACGACTGCTATTCAAGAGGTGTCGGGTTCAAATCCCGGGTCGGGTCAAAAAGTGCTTTTTGGGTTTTTCTTAGGAAATCCCTAATACACGGCAACCCGGAGTTTGGAAGTTTGGCGGTGATTCATGCTCGAGTCTCGGAGAGTAAAATCTATGGCAATCGTTATTGGGAAGTCAGTGCCCTCAAATTTACTGACTAGTTCAAGTTTCGAATTTCAGGTCTCCCTTAGGATTGCGGAGGTCCGATGAGAGTCGCTTCATGGAAAAACTAGTAGCTGATCCAAAATAATATAGGGAATAAAGCTGGGAAGAAGAATAATATTTCTAGTTATAGAATTTGTTCTATGAATATGATTGAGTCGTGGAAAACTTCACTAACCTCTATTAATTGGATTCATAGAACCCCCAGACTCAGAACAACAATAAGTAAATGGATCACACAGTATTGTTCCTGTGGATATTGAACTCACAATACCGAGCACAAAAGAAGTGGCCAGGCGACTGCTTATACTACTACGCCATGCATGCAGTTGTAAACCAACTATACCTGTTGAGCACAGATCATTGACATGATTATATACACAATCACAGCTTTTAATTACATTAATACATCACGAAATATTTTCTTTACAATCAGAGTCAATGTGATTGAAAATCAAAAAAATATTTCGTCAAGCAAAAGGAAGAAGCCTTAGAAATGTGGTAAATTAACTTTCGTACTCAACGATCATTTTGCTTTCATCATGAGTATTGCGACTTCATGAAATTTGACTGTGAATCTGTTGAAATTAATAGTTGATTTGTACAAGATATATTCAAAAACATGATAAAAATATATTTTCAAGAACGAAAACTGTCAAAAATAATAAGATGTGTATCATAATTGTATGCGTATCATAATAACCTGTTCAATGCTGGATATTTCAAAACTTTAATTAAACGCGGGATTCGTCTGCCAAGCGGGACAGACGAGTTGGTATTAAGTTTACAATGCCATTATTTCAATAGTACGCTTTCTTATAAATATACATTTCTTATGAATTTCACTGTATGATTGGGGTGGTAACACTCTGAATTCTTAATTAGACACAATGGGAACATTAAATTTATATTGAAAAACAGAATTTCGCCACATCTATAGTAATATTTTTGATACCAAAATCAATTTAAAATTTTCATAAAGTCTCTTCGGATATTAGTTAAAGCGATATTTTACTTGATATATGTTCATATTCAATAGTCAAACAACAAACGCTTTATTTTTAGGGGTTAGGGTATGAAATTATCGTTTTGTTGTAATAGGTACTTTTTTCGACTCTCGACTTTTACTTGCTTTTTTTATTTAGTTTAGACAAGAAAGATGAATACTTCGAAAATTCGAGAGATTTTCGTGAGTTCCGTCGCGGAACTAACGCTGCAGAAACAGCTCGCAATTTCAATGTTGTGTTTGGAGAGGGGGACTGCTAATAAACGCACCGTGCGATTTTGGTTTAAATGATTTCGTTATGGAAATTTTGGTTTGAAGAACGAACCACGAGGAAGACACATTGAATAACAATGTATCGAAAAAGATGCTGGAAGACGATCCGAGCCAAACTACAAAGGAATTAGCGTCATTGTCAGCGTCATAGCGACACATTTACGTCAAATCATTAATATATAAATATATAAGAAATAGGTGCCTTATGAGTTGATTGATCTGTAGAAAGAAACACGTGTTGCCTTGTTCAATCGATACAGAAATGAAGGATTATTGGATCATCATCATCATCAGCCTATCGCAGTCCACTGCTGGACATAGGCCTCTCCAATCGCACGCCCCTTAGTTCGATCCTCGGCTACTCGCATCCAGCTCCTGCCAGCCATCTAGGGCAAATCATCACTCCACATGGCCTGTGGACGTCCTACACTACGTTTGCCGAGACGCGGACTCCACTCAAGAACTCTTTTACCCAACGGTTGTCGATCCTGCGGCTAATATGGCGGGCCCATTGCCATTTTAGCTGGCTAATCCTGTGGGGCTATGTCGATAACTTTAATATTGGATCAAATTGTGAAATATGATGAAAAGTGGATTCTTTACGTTAACCCCAGATCAAAGCAACAGTGTCCTAAAACAAAGCTGCCTATAAAAAGGTAATGATAACTGTTTGGTGGTCTCACCATGGTTTTATTCACTATAACTTTCTCCGATCTTGTCAAGCAATAACGCAGACGTCTACTGTGCCAAACGATCTCGATCTTCACCATTATTGCTCCATGATAGCGCGAGACCTCATACAGGACGAGAAACCGTTTCAAATCTACAGAAACTGAAATTAGAAACCTTTCGTCACCATCCTTATTCGCCAGACCTTGCTCGAACGAACCAAATTTTTTTTCGTGATTTGGACAATTTTCCACGTAATAAAAAGTTTTCTTCCCAGGAGGCAGTACAAAATGCTTTCAAACAGTTTGTAGAATCTAGATCCCTAGAGTTCTATCGCAAAGGCATAATTGACCTTCCTATTAGATATCAGCAATGTATAGATAATAATGGTAGATATTTTGAATAAATAAATATATTCAATGAAAAAAAAAAACTAATTTCAATTTTTCAGTACAAATCGTACAAACTTTTCAAATATATTTGTTAAGAAGTCTGTTATTACAGGCTCCGGATACTATTCAGACAAGTTTTTTATTTATAACTTAAAAAAAACACAGTAGAAAATTCCAATCATTTTGATGCTTATCACTACATATTACCTGCCCGTGGCACTGCTTGCGTCCTAGGTGTATGAAAAATAGTATTTTTTTTAATTTAAATTTCATTTTTATAATTTCTATGACATTCATGATTTTTTTTTATGCCAACCCATATAGGTTATGTTATATTCAGAAACTTATCAAACACCGCCATGCGACACACACCCACAATTATATATATTAAAAATATACAACAAAAGTAGTACTGTGATATATTTTTTATTTTACAGTTGTAAAAGTTTTCTACAGTAAGTATAGAATAATATACAGCAACTTATTGTTTTAACTATGTCTTATCCACGTTTATATATTTTACCTAGTCTGTTGTGCCAAATATGCCATGTTTCAACCATTTTTACCTCTTTTATTACAAGCACTTAATTTCGTATAAATCATATCGGATTTAAGTCGATACAGTCCACCCAAATGAAACAGCTAATTTGACATGAGTGAAGTAATGTGAAATTAAGTACATTTGTGAAGTGAGCAGCTAATAATAGAGTAGTAGAGCCACGCTGATTTCAGCACGAATGGGCCGGCTCGACCCGGCCAGTACTACCCTCACACAGAAGACCATCCTAATAATGACAGCATTCTTGCTGTCGTGTTTCGTTGGTGAGTGTGAGACCGGAGGCCCAATCATTCTGCATCATTCTCTCGGCCTTCGAAGGCCGGGAGAATGAGGAGGAGTATGATTGTATTCTTATTAAGAATGTTTAACGGTAGTATCAAGCCTTTTGCTAGGTATTTATTTTTGTCTCTACAAAAAGAGAAAGACCACCTAGTCATTCTCTTTTTCTTTTTCGGTATTACTTCTTGAAGGTTCAAGAAGTAATACCGAAAAAGAGCTGAGGTCAGCTACAGCTTTTCTGCCTGTCTAAAGCTTCTCGAAAGCTTCGATGTTACAGTTTTTGACAACTCTGGATGGTGTTCTTGTTTTTTTTACACGCTTTATATTAGCTTCACCTGTATGTTTGTATGTTTGTTTGTAAGCGACTCCTTTGGGGGCGATTTTGACCCACTTTAAACGGCCAGATTTCGTTCAAACTTTGTAGATTTATCGAGGACCGATGACAATCCAATAATTCCAAAAAAAAAAGTTTAAAAATTTTTTAGTCTAGAAAAAAAATATAGTTTTAAAAAACTAAACAAACACGCTTTTAAACTAAAAAGTAGAAAATAATTTTAATGTAACAAAGCGTGGGGTGCTTTCTAAAAATATTTCAATAACGTCGCCCCACGCTTTTTTTTACATTAAAATGATTTTCTACTTTTTAGTTTAAAAGCGTGTTTGTTTAGTTTTTTAAAACTATATTTTTTTAATCTCTGTTATTGACAACTTTACTTACGCACATATGAATACTAAACACTAATTGTATTCTGAGAAGCTCCTATAGCTGCTAGAAGAGCCTTCCAATTTTGATGACCGTCAATGAGTGGAAATAAGAAACTAAATAGTTATAGTTCTTAAACTACTGTTTCAAATTTAATGGGTATTAAAATATACTATGTTTTACAATTTCGCTTGATTAGTGACTTCTAGTTTTACCACAACGAAGTTATGGGGACTGGAAAAAGGCCTGAACTGCCTGAATACCTGAATATTTGTAAGTAGAATTTAATTTTCGGCTTCGAGGCTCCTGTTGTACTGCATATTCATTACTCTGGTTTTCGAATTTGTAAGCCTTGGGAACCAATAACTATGAACCTATTTTCTCAGACAACCTTAAATTAAATAATTGGCCAGATGTGTGTCAGGCCAAGCGCAGGAAAGGGTTCCTCAGTATCCCATAATGGTCCGTGAATTTAAAATCGTATCCAATAGATAATTGCTATGTTTACGTATTAACGCGTTAATTTTGGATGACGTTTTCCAAGTAAGCGCATTTTACAAGTTTAGCCTCTATAACTCATGAACTAACAAAGTCATCTAATCCGTTATAGTTTTCCTTTAAAGTTCATTATATGGTCCACCATCACGATTTTTTTCTAGATTTTTTGAGCCAGCGGTTTAGCTTTAAGAGGGGGGGACGCCCTGTTATTACAAAAAGTGCCATTTAAAGTGAAATTTCTTGCTAATGGATACCTAAACCAAAAAATCGTCATTAAAAACCTTTATTGTTTTTAAAAGACTTTTAATGTATAATAATACTCCACACAGACAGACAGACAGACAGACAGACAGACAGACAGACAGACAGACAGACTTGACGAATCTATAAGGGTTCCGTTTTTTGCCATTTGGCTACGGAACCCTAAAAAGCATCCCCACTACGTGCAGGGGAGGTACCCCAAATAAAAACATTTTTCATATTTTATTGTAGCACTTTGTCGACGTAGTTAAAACACTTATTCGTGCAAAGTTTCTTCTTTCTAGCACTTACCGTCTGGACGGTAAGTCGAGGAGGGACGGACGGTCGGATATCACGAATCTACGAGTATAAGGGTTCCGAGTCCATAAACTTCAGAACCCTAAAAACAAATATATTTTTAATACTATTTCATTTATATTTTATAATATTCATGATTTTTTTAAAGCAACCCATTGAAGTTTTTTTATGTTCAGAAACTTATTTTATTTATCAGAATATAGTTTACATTCGCATTACAGATCAGTGAAGATCGATCTTAAGTCGGATTCTACTCTACTAATATGAATTCTAGTGCTGCTTGCCAGAAACCAGAAAAATAAAAGCAAAAGATGATTGAATTAATTAATTTTAATTTTTTATAAGCACTTAAAATCAACACATTAATGTAAAAGTACAATATTGGAGTAGTATTCCACTAACAATTAGTTATAGCAAAATATAATAGAATGGCCATTAGAGCCAGATAGAAAACTTAGTAATACTTAATAATAATTATCACGTAATTCTTCGGAATTACGTTACAATTATTATATTATACATCAACAAAATTATTACTGTGTATGTTTATTCATATTTTAAAAAGTACATAAAGATAAATGCTACTTACAAGCTAAAAAAATTAAAACATCTCATTACAATGAAAAACACGATTCTTAAGAAAAAGATTCATGAAATAATGTATGTAATCTAAATCCAAACGTTAATAAGAATAACCAATGTTACTCAAACTACTAAACTGAAGTTTGATTAAATTCACAAATACAATTAATGAACAAGTTAAAAAGGTATATGAATATCTAATTAAGGAATAAATCTATTCTCAAATATCTACGAGTGGATTTCTTACCTGAAATTAACAATACCTTGATTAATTGATGTGTGCTAGTATATAGATAATTCGTATATCAGCATATAATATATTGAGTTATGTATAACAAGTTAGTTTATATTTTATCCTTGCTCATTTTCTGGTTCTACCAATTCAGTTGATGACATTCTAGGTGAAACTGTTATGCTTGTAAATTCATAAACTTCATCTCTGGGTAAGTAAATTCCAAATCGGTCCTGAAATATTACACTTATCCAATTCGGGTCTCTTTTTAAACTACCTAGATATCTACTCTTTGGACTACCCATCATCATCATGATGATAAGTAAATTCCGAATCGTTCTTGAAATGTTACACATCAAATTCGGGTCTTTCTTTAAATTACCTAGATATCTACTCTTTGGGCTACTCATCAACATCACCTTGATAAGTAAATTCTGAATAGGTCCTGAAATATTACACTTGAATGCTGGTCTCTTTTTAAACTACCTAGATATCTACTGTTTGTTCTACCCATTATCCTCATCTTGATAAGTAAATTCTGAATAGGTCCTGAAATATTACACTTGAATGCTGGTCTCTTTTTAAACTACCTAGATATCTACTGTTTGTTCTACCCATTATCATCATCTTGATAAGTAAATTCCGAATCGGTCCAGAAATATTACACCACAAATTCGGGTCTCTCTTTTAACTACCCATCTACTCTTTGGGTTACCCGCAGACCGTCATTTACATGGAGTGTGAAATACGCAAAAGGTCAGAATTATGACGATATGCTTTTCTGACATGATGTATAATTGTCAACTTACGTTTTCGACAGAACGCGTTACTGACATTATGCGTAAAAGACAAATTACTTTTTCAATCATTTGCGATTTCTAATTCTTTATCCTATAGACGGTAACTAAAATGAACTATCTATTATACAGGGTGAATTTTTAAGACGGGACACTAAGGATACCTTAGGTACCTTAACCGTTATAGTTACAGGAAAACGCTTTTAGAAGACTAATCATATTTTTTAAGATATTCTGAACATTTACATTTCTGAGCATTTACAGATTTCGGAAAAAATTTACAGCCAGCAAGAAAATGGTCATTTTAAACAAAAACTTATTTTGATGCCAATCGATCCTGTTTCTTATAAGGATCAAAAGTATCTACCGGACCGACTGAGGTTTGAGTACTAGAAATGTCAAAATTCGCAAAAAAAAAACCATACATTTATACGGAAATAAATCTTTTTAATAGCTATGTATTTTATCTTTTTTTTTATTCTTTTAGCGTATTTAGTAAATAATAGGAACACTAAATTTGCATTAGAGTGGTACACGAATAAGTTTCAACTGCGACAAGTATCAAGTGGTAATGGTGGAATTTTATGAAGGTACTCTTAATTCTGCCGTGTATAACGACGTCAGAGTTAGAGAATCTTCAAAACCAGTTGGATGAATGGCTCCTGTCAGAATCGGTAAAATATTTTCAGCAAGATGGCACTCTGCCACACAACAGCTGCGTATTCCAGTTTGAATAGGCAGTTCGGGTCACAGTGGGTGGACACATGGTTCAACCAAGTGGCCACCTCGTAGCCCCGATCTAACGCCTCTCGATATTTTTCTGTGGGGCTACCTAAAAACGAAGTCTCCAAAAAAAATACAACAGTATTCAGGAGCTGAAAGATGCATTAACAAGGATTTTAAATGGTATCTATCCAAGAAAATTATCGGCTGCGACTAGCTCAGTACAAAAATGAGTGAACTTATGTATTCGTGAAAACGGCGGTCGTTTTGAGCAATTTATTTCGTAGATAATCTAAATGTTAGTCTGTGTCTAAAATACATATTAAAATGATTAATTTTCTTAAAAATGTATGGGAAAAGTTTTTTTGCGATTTCTGACATTTCTAGTATTCAAACCTCACTCGGTCCAGTCTCTACTGGACCGAGTGAGGTTTGAATACTAGAAAAGGATCAAAAGTCTCTATTTTTGATCCTTATAAGAAACAGGATCGAATGGCATCAAAAAAAAAAATTGTTTCAATTGACCATTTTCTTGCAGACTGTACATTTTTTCCTAAATCTGTAAATCCAGTTCAGAATTTCTTAAAAAAATATAGATAGTCTTCTAATAGCGTTTTCCTGTAACTATAACGGTTAAGGTACCTGCCCTTACTGTCCCGTCTCAAAAATTCATTCTGTAGATGTTTTAGATACATGGTTCATAAAGACTTTATTATTATTTTTAATTTATTAAGTGACTCATTTTGCTATTTTGCTTTTGATAATGTTGGCTCGGGATCGGTATTGGTTCTGTATAAAGATTTAAAATATAAGTAACTATTTCATGTATAAAATATACAAGAAAATTTTAAGACTGCTTTATTAAAAGATTAACTCCCTAAACTTCAAGTATTTGTATTACCTTCGGATAGCGATTAAAAGTCCACTGTGGATGACATTTGCAGGGTCGTGGCGGAGGTATTCTGTAACTCTCATGAGATGAAGGCAAACCACTTGAGGGTGTTGGAGGAGTTTTATAGCCTGTGCATGCAGTTAAGGTTATTATAGTTTTGTTGAAATTATTTGCCAGTATTCGTATATTGTCTTTTTATAAGACATAATACCACGCTTACTTTACCCAGGTTACATTATATCACAGTTCACCTTCTATCTTATTTATTACATAGCCTTAATTTTCCCTTCTATAACAGTTACTTCTTATTCCCATACTTTTGTACCCTATATATACTGCGTTATTTTCATTAAAACAATAGGACTTTGGTTATTATTTACGGTAGTTTGATGACGATTAGAATCATTCCAGTGTTTACTTACCCCTAAAGTTATCTTGTCGTCGAATAAATCGCTTTAGTTTTTTCCTCATCCTTCTTTCCCAAGCAATATCCGCCGCTGAAAGATATAAAATTTACATTATCTTGCCAGACCTATATCACCTGCATCAACAATACATTATTCACTGCTTAACACAGGCCTTTCTTTGAAAGGGAGGTTCTAGCCTACTGTCCCATGCTGGCTAGATGGGTTGTTACAGGTTTAGTACAAGTTTTATTTCTTTGGATCGCTATTAATTGGAGTTTTACTGATTCCTTACCTATTTTTGCCCTTTCATCCATAATATGATCAAATGTTGAATACGCTGTTCTTAAAAGATCAGCAATGTCTTCACGGACACCAAGGACTGGTATTTCCATTGCCACTTCAACTATCTCCATAAGATAGACATAAGCTGTGTCGTACTTAATTATTTCATCGGTTAGCTTCGCCGCTGTAGCTTTATGCATACAGTTCTCAACCATTTGGTATATTATGTCTGATAACGTTGGCTCGGGAATCGGTATTGGTTCTGTTCAAAGATTTAAAATATAAGTAACTATTTCAAACATTATAAGGGGGGTTAAAACATGTACGGACTACCTCTCAAACAATTATTGAGGTGGTTGTGTCGAGTGTCGTCTGCTATGCGATATGTGTCTCGCTTCGTGGAGGTACTTCTGCAATATGGTTCAATGGCCTACATATATAAGTAAAACTCGTGATAGAGGATTTGCCCAAGTAGCATCACGGCAGCCTGTCTTACCGGCTGACACAGATGATCACCGGAAAGGGATACTTCGGAGATTACCTGTGTATAATCCTCAAGGAGCCGACGTCTTAATGCCACCACTGCCAGTTCAGTAGCATGATTGCTGTCATGGAGCGAGAGCATGTCTCTTTCTATGAGCAAGTTATGCTTGCGAAGGAAATAGGGGAGTGGGAGATGCCAGGTACCGTGGACGACTCAGGCCCCGCAGATCGACTAACGATCTCCCTCCTTCATAAGCGCAAGCTTGAGTCATTCACCCTAGCAGAAGGAGGCTCGGGTGGCGTTGTGAGTGCTACGAAGCGCGCTCGCCCCCGTAGAGGACAGTAAGGAAATAAGAGGGTGCTCATATAGAACATCTTCAAGACGTAGGTAGCCCAAGGCGTGTCGGGGTTCCTCAGCTGATAGTACCCGAGACGGCGTGCGGTTTTAGTCGATTTCAGTTCGATATAGCTACAAACTGGTGGTAGCCGAGGGGGATTTCTGTTCAGCCAAAAAAAAAAATCTGCGTGAACAGCGTGAATTTCAATACGTATAGATAAATTAGGTTATGTTAGTCAGAAGATATAGTCATAGAAATAAAATTAATAAAGTAATAACAAAGATCAATTTAATAAGAATATAAAAAAATCGATTTGTACTATTTACTAATTGTCGTGTGGAACCTTACAATTATCTTTGATAAACAATAAAACTGATGTTATAATTCTTACCTGGTGTAGGTTGGGTAGTGCTAGAAGAAATCAAAGACATAAAGGAAGATGATATAGTATTAGGTGTTTCATCTTCAGTACTGGATTCCAGATCTGTTACTAGTGGATAAAACTCCAAAATAGTTTTCGCCAAATCAGATTTTAAATTTTCGTCAACAAATCTAAAGGTTTTGTTTTGTGCCTGCAACAAAAAAGATATTGAATACAGTAGAAAAAAGATAGTTAAACAACAAAATAATTAAGACAAATAGTTTATATAATTTCACATTATGGCCACGAGTCGCCACTACTAAACGCGACCACCAGAATTTCAGTCAGATCACTACACGCCGCCACTAGTGGCAGGCACTGGTGGCTAAATGCGGCCTTCAGTAGCTGCCACTTGCAGCAGTTGTTCAAGTATACTCGTACATGTATTCATGTGTGTATGTGCATTTAGTAAGCTTTTTACAACAAGACTAGACCTGAAACGCAGGAGCGGGTAGAAGCCAGCGACTGTGGCCGTGTGTACGCGCGAGTTGAATGACAAAACGCAGCCACAAGTAGCGAGTGTGGTCGACTCCTGCAGCTTGTGGCTCGGACGCGGCCACTCAAACGCTCAATGTGCGCCGATGCTGAACAAGATGTATGGAGAAACGCGTCCGCAACTTGTGGCGGCCACTAGACGTTCTAATGTGGTCGCCTCTAGTGGCTCAATGTGCGCTCGCTCTTACTGGTATAAGTTGTGTTTTAATAATATTTTTCTCTTTAAAATAATGTAATGAAAATAACTGAAGTTTTTTATGTTGTGCTACAAAATAAATAATGCAGTAATTTATTTAGAACATTATTTTTAGTGTAAGCAAAGTCACTTATCTGTAATTTAATTTTGAAATGAATACTATAGAAATTATGTGCTTGTGTCAAATTTCATATTTTATTAAAGTTAAATAACTCGCAAATTAACTCTGAACCAGAACCCGTGTTATTTTTTTGAGAATTACTTTCTAATTTTTTTCCATATGAAAATGAAAACACAAAAAAATCATACCAACTTCACCTCTGGAGAAGTACCCCAATTTTTTTTATCAATATTTTATTTTAGAACTTGTCGGCGTGATAAATGGCGTTTTAGTAGGTGAGTTAAGGACAAACGGACAGGCGGACGATGGCATTAAACGATAGGTACAAAAATAAAATATCACTTGGTTACATTCAAACTGGCTGACTAGTAGAGAACCCAAATGTATTGGCAAGAAGGTGGACCTTTAGACAATATGTTCATTATGGTTGAATTATTAAAATAAACCGAACACTTCCCTTGCATTCCCATTTTCGAAAGTTCATTAACGTTTATCGAGTGTCCTTTAACAACTGTAATGACTGATTTATTCACCTGATTTATTCAGTACATTGGTAAAATTTCAAGTACGTCAGTAACATCACAACAAATGTAAATGAGAACTATGGATGTAATCCCTCGTTATTCATCGAATTGGGTAGTCAAATGAATTGGGATTACAGACGAAGGGAGTTAAGTGCTAGTGGTATTTCCAATATCAGTTCATACTAGCTACGGGTATGAATTGAAATTTTAAACTATTCACATTCAAAGTTGGAGTAGGTACCAACAGATTACTTCCACTATAAATGTAGGTACTCATTTGGGATCGAGAAAAAAGAATGAGAACCCTTCTGTTCTTTCTAATGGGTCTTTGTCGATCTTACTTACAAATAGGAACAATAAAATTAATCAATTTTCTTTCTATGAGTGTGAGTGCCAGTTAATGAAAACGATCCATACGACTGTATGGATCGTTTTCATGTACTACGTTTATACTGTTGTTTTCAACAACATGGGGAGAGTCTATCCAATTTATTGCAATGAATGCCCTACGGTATCCAAACCACCCAAACTAGCAATTTACAATATTTAGATTGCTTTATGTGAAAAACAAATGACTATGTGTGCAACATATGCAACTAATGTAACAATTAAAACTATACTCATAATACGAGTATGTGTATTGTAATTTTTTGTTATTTTTGTATATTGTAATTGGATGGAAAACTAGCTGAGTTCCGCGAAATTATCTGCGGTTAAAGTAATACCTTTACAACAATAATCTCAGTGAGTTAATACGAATATATTCGAAAGATAACAACACATTTTCTACATTCAACGTGAACTTACATTCGTATAGGGTCCTTCAGGTGGTAATTTTAAAATCTTTCTTATGTTACTGTCCAACTCTTCAAAAGGCCTTGTGAAAAAAAGTGCAGCGACTTCTAGTAAGTTATTTCTTTTATTATGTATAATGGCTTTACTTGTCAATAATTTTAGCATTGCCATAATCTGTAAAACAAAGATATAAACAAGGTTATTGCCTTGGTAAGTAGAACAAATAGCTAAGTTTGATGAGGTGTTGAAATAATTATTTAACAATAATAGCAACCGATAGATTGAGTATTATTATTCCATGTATCTTCTGTTTTTAATTACACATTTATAGAGATTTTATTACCTATAAACTTTACGATTATATAGTACGACTAGGTGTACATAAGAGTATTTTAAACGCGAAAGTTTGTATGTATGTATGTATATGTTTGGTGCTCTTTCACGCAAAATCTACTGAACGGATTTGGATGAAACTTTACAGTAATATAGCTTAATTATTAGAATAACACATAGGCTACTTTTTACTTTAATAATCGAAATACACGCGGGTGAGGCCGTGGGTGAAAGTTAGTTACGTATAATGAAAGGGCATGAAATAATAGTAGATTAGTAGCCAAGGGCTGTAAGGCATCAATTGCAGCCCGAGATATTTTGGCGCACGAGCGCAGCGAGGGCGCCTATAGTTCGAGGGTGCAATTGGTACTTACACCCGAGCTAACTATTCTGCTTTACATCTCGATTGTGAGGTATGTAGAAAAAAAACGGCATTATAAGAATAAAACATTTCATCTTCAGCTTCCATTTTCATTGAATCGGGAGTGCAGCTTATATCTTCATCACTTGAAGAACCCGTTTTTTCCTAATTAGCACGTAATTATGAAAAAAAATCGCAAAAAAAGCAATATTTAAATTTAAAGTTTTCTATTCCCGCCTCTTTTCATTAAAAAGAAACCAGTAAAGAACTTTTTAATTGTTTTTTTCAAGAATGAAATTGAGCTTCGCCGTTCGATATATAAAATTGATGACTTAATACTCACACGAAGACAAAGCTGAATAGCAAAGCGACCTCTTTGGTCATTGGGCTGAATGCATGATGTCTTTGCCAGTATGGTGGTTAGATGTACGCGAACTTTTTGTAAGGAAGAAGCGTTTTTTTTTTGATTACTTACCGCCCTAGGGCTTTTCTAGCTACATTATTACCCTAGAGCGCTAACAAGTCACTTACAAGCCCCATTTGGAGGTAATAAGAACCTACTTACCGAACATGAGAGATGTAAATATATATTATATACCTCTGGATGATTAATAAGATAGGCCTCCTCTTCAAGTTGAATCGAGTGAGAGAGCGTCTCAACACATTTTACTTGGCATGGACTAACAACGTCCCAATCATTATAAAGTATTCCGTCAGCAGTGGTAGTATCTCCTAGTATGCTCCTTAAACGTTTAATGACTGATGAAGTCATTAGGTATACTAATTATTATTATTTGTTTATTATACAATACGAATTATTCTACCAATCCCTTTATAATATTTCGTAAAGGAGTAACAACTGATGAAATGACAGTTATGTTTTTTACGGCCAGCTTAAACTGCCAGTGTCAAATTAATAGTGCTTGTATAAAATAGTTTATACATACAATCCATAGAGCAATACACGCCCGCAAATCGGAATATCGTGATATACGTCAGGAATCGTGATATTTACACAGATAGGTACATTTTCGGTCTATCTTTTGAGCAGAGTATCGTATTTGAAGGTGGCAGTAAAGCCACATTGACTTTAGCTCAAATTGGCCACTTCCAGCAGATCAGTACTCACATCACACAGAAGACCAACATAAATTGTTTTGGCTTTTTAAAATATATATTCATCATATATTCATTTCCTATTAATATTACTTTTATTTATTTATTTGTTTGTAAAAGTAACAATTAAAGTAAAAAAAACCCTAAACAAAAAAATATAGTCCCACGAAGTAAGAGCCCTGGCATAATTAATAAAAGTCTCTGCCAAACGGTACGCAACTGTAAAGATTTCTTTGACGGCAAACATATTTCTTTATGTGAGGGCCCTGGCCGACTAGTCTATTTCTCCAAGAGTACCATGTTATCATCATAATCGACATTTATCAGTCCAGTCATAGATCGTAGATCGTTAGATAAGCCCTCACGCGTCGCGGAATGGTCATAGCTTCGCACGTTTCGTACGTCATCACTCGTCATAGAATAAATAAAAAAGTGATAATCTTCTGACTTCTGAAGTATTATACCTACACAGTACTGTAAGGAATCAGGTTAGGAAGAATGATAGAAAATAATAAAAAGATGAAGTTTAATAATGAAATAAAATCATTTTTTTAATTAAATAAAATTATGTTAAATAATAAAATAATGTAAACAAAAGAATCTGTGAGAAATTATTTTGCACAGCTAATCACATTAATTAAATCAAAGTCGGTCAAAAAGCATCAATTTATTGAATTTTTGGCGTTTTGTATATAAAAATTCTTTAAAAGATAATCCCTGCATTGTATAAAAATTAATGATACATTTGATATACATTTGAACTTAAGATTGAAGAAAATAGGAACAAAAGTTACACATAATGAAAGTTATTACGTCATTGCTATTTTAAAGTAAAACAAAGTATTTAATTCCATTTTCACAAAAAAGAACAGTGCCGTATAGAGATTGTTACCTTCAGAACTTTAAACGTTCTATTTTGTATTTAATCTTTGGCAGCCGGCCGCTTCTCCACCCTTCACGCCTCTCCTTCGTCCCGCTAAACCGCTCGAGACGTGTGTTTTAAATAAATCAAATTAAATTGTTTACAAATACTTACGCATGAAAAGTAACACCTTTATCTTTATTTATGTTTCGGCTTGTGTTTTTACACTTCCAAAATGAACACGAAGGCATACTAAAACGTTTAAACACAAAAAAAACTTAAAATATTTTTTTAAGTCCGCGTCCACTCACAGCATGCAATTGTCGGGTACTGAGACAAAAGTTGTGCGTGCACCTCTTTGAGTAATTGGGCGCCGTTTAATATGGAGCGGCCAATCTAACGATCTACGATCTATGAGTCCAGTACTGGACATAGGTCTCTTTAAAAGGAGGTATCGCAATTTTATACCATGTTAGCCAGACAGGTTGGTATAGCGTATGATTCAAGCTTTCGTTCTCTTTGGAGTGATGTTGTCCTACGCAATTTCTTCCATATATGAGATACGCCGTAAAAAGTATTTTAAAGTAGGTAGGTATCTGATTTTTTTTTTTTATAAAAATACAGTTCTTTAAATGTTTACTATATGATAAAGTTATATATGTCCTGTCTAAAAAGTAAATATTTATATTTACTTTTTAGACAGAGAGTGACGAGTTAAAAAAATGCATTGTCTTACCACCCTGTTCATCCCATTAGTCTCCCAAGAGCCGTCTAAGGGACAAGTATGTATTATAAACACAATTATTGGTATGTAATATGTTATAATACTATATTAGCTTATTTCTATAGATATTTGTTATTTATGTTATTTATGTAATTGACATAAATAACAAATATCTATAGAAATATGATCTGACCACATTAGACAAAACTGTTATTGTATATTCAATACACAAATAGAACTATAATTAACTTGTTTATAAGCACAATATTTCATCATTTTATCATAACCCAGGACATACTACTAGATACCTCGACCTATCTTTCTCTGTCCAAGCAGAATCTAGGTATCAGAGTATGTAGTTAGGCCCAGACCTGCCTAGCCCACTTCTCTATGAAAAACCTTTTAATAGTCAAACATTTTTCATAGATCACTCCGGTATTAAATTATCTAAAAATTGTAATAAATAGGCATATACACATATAATTTAAAGAAGATGCTATAACTTTCTCATAATATTGTAGATATTTTATTAAATATAAATTTTATTATTAATTTTATTATTTATTTGTTTGTTAATTATAGTAGTATATTTCGATTTGCAATATTTTTGTTTATCATTGTAACATACAATCAAAATACAGTCAAAATGAGGTGAAAAAATAGATATTTCAAATCAAATAAATTACGGTGTTTTCAGGACATGAAAGGCTAAGTTTTCACAAAATTTCGTTAAAAAATAATTTTATTTGTAAACGATAAAAATAAGTTTTTTATTTTTATTTATGGTTGAAAAATTCAAAAAACCAATTTTTTAAATTTTTCACATAAAATTTTAGGTTACGTAAAAAAAGTGTAAATGCAAAATATGTAGATCTTTTTATTATCTACAACTTTGCCATTGAACTTTTTTCCATAGGACTTGTAGTTTTGCCGGAAATCGAGATAAGCCATTTTTTTCCCTTAAACCCCCTCACCCCCTTCCCGACCTCAGATCGCCCGTAATTTATTTTTCCTTTAATTTTTGTAATATTCTACTCCTTTTACAATGGGTTTCATCCTACTATAATTTATTTTGTTTTCAAACATTATCGGCACTGGTCTATACATGTTTATTTCACTTATATTTTTTATATATATTTTATTTTATCCTTTATACTATGTGTTACTATTAATTGATATAACCTGTATATATACTGACTTAGAGCCCCCGCACATTAGGGCCACTAGTCGCCGCTACTAAACGCGACCACCAGTGGGTGAGTCAGACCTCTACACGCGCCACCAGTGGCAGCCACTTTGATAGTTGATTGGGCCGAAAGATTCTAGTTCGACAGCAAGGAACCAGAGCACAGCGTAAGATGTCGTTGAGAAAAAGTAACAGATTACCTTATAAAACCATATCAACATCTATCAAATGCTGGTCTCTAAAATCAAAGATGAAGACAAGTCTCCAACACTAGTTGTTGTTCTATAGTTGAGATGATGATAACGATCTTAAATCATTCTGATTCAGTTATGTAGTTTCTGGTAAATTACATAATATTTTAAAATTTTCCATTATGCTGCTGACTTTATTTTATTAATAAATTGTACAAATTATTTGTTAAATCTTATTTACTCTCAGCACATTATACAGAAAATAGTTTCTCATCATCAAAAAAATACCACAAATAAATCAATGTTAAGTAAATAAACCTAAATCAAGGATTGGGAAAAGTCAATGACTATTTTACTGGAGATGTAATCTCCAGTAAAATCCTACCCTATTCAGACGTTTGTTGATGAATTTGAAGATACTGCTCAGCTTAAGAAGTGGACTAAAATCGAGTTTGAAGCCCTCAAAGAAGAATTTGGTTCGAAAATCAATAACGCATGAATACACAAGGACTTTTCCGCACTTAAGATGGCATGACAGACTATTGTAACAGTAACTTGACATAAACTAATGAATTAAATTTAGCATGACGCAAATCATGAAATAGTTTTATTTAAATTCTAAAGGAATCTATAAAAGTAAATCATATCAATTTATTTTGACTCAAATTTTTCTTTTTCTTTAATTACGGTAGGCTTATTCTATTATGCAGCCTGAAATGTTTTTGATAGTCTGCCGTTTCCCTCATCTTATATTAATTATCACAGATTATTCAACGTCTCTTGAAAATATTACCACTTTTATTATTTCAATGCTTGAAAAATATTGAGATAATTTTTTTAGGTTTTTATAGAGTTGCAATCAGGATTTTGTTTAAAAATAAAATTTTGTTAAAATGTTTAGCAATGTAATGCAAGGCAATATTATGAACGTTATATTTGTAGCTCTTATAGATGCATCAGTATTTATTTTATTACACGTTAAAAAGTATTATTACGTTCTCTTATCAAGACGCCAACTTTTATCACAGATTTTATACTTAAAAAGACAAGTAAATATATACATTTTTTATTAATTATAAAAGACTACATTCAAAATGTATTCAAGATGTTAAGTTGTAAAACTAGTATTAAATTCAAGTTATGTATACGATTTTACAAAATAAGATATGTATGTGCTATATTCGTCAACTTTCCTAAAAATAGACCAAAGTTTTGCAACACATATTACATCATTAAGATTTCCATACAGCTAATGAAATTTCAACATCTATTTTCAAAATTTCTTTGGTGTAAATCAGTTACTTCAAACACATACCATGCAAATTTGAAAAAATATTTAATTGATTTCCAGTTCGTGATTTGTATTATCTGTTACAATGTAAATTCCAGATTTCAATCCTCAATTATAACTCATGAATGTTTTACTGAGATAAAAACTGAACAAAAAACTAAATGTCCTTTACACTTTTTTGTTGTTTTCTATCACGTATATAATATATATATTTAAGGAAATTACGTACTCACAAAGTTATATAATATTATATAATAGCTATTATTAAGTAAAATTATGTGGCTTGTTTCTTTTTTCTATACCAATGTGTAATTACTCTTTATTATTATTGTTATCATGCTCTTCTGTTTCATTTTCCAGTTTGGTAGATGACGTAGGAGGTGTAACTGTTATACTCGTATGAGGATATTTATGTTCCAGAGGCATATAAATTCCAAAACGATCCTGGAATATAGAAGTCATTTTAAAATACCCTGACAGATAAAGATTAGAAAATGTCTTATTATCTACTCTAACTTCTTCAGTTTTTTCAACGATTGTACTCAATGCGCCACAGTTGAAAAATAAATGAAGGTATCTTTTTTGTTTTTTAAGGTCGCTTTAATAACTAAAGTCATTTGCAATCACTGAGAGTAACTAAACTAATTTGTACACATTAATAATTAATTTTAAGAACATTAGTGTTTTAACATGTCCCGCTTTGACAACAGTCTCTCAAATTAATTATTTTTTGTACTCTAATAAAAATCTGCAGTACTATGTACAAATAAAGAGTCTATGCTGTTGCAAACACGTTTATAAATACTACTGAAAATACATAACCAGTGCATGATTATAAAAATTTGTTTAAAAAACGATCTCTAAATCTAGTCAATCTTATAATGAACAGTATTTAATTGCTCGATTTATTAAATTTATCTAGTATTTTCATGATACAAAGAGTCATTACTTTAGTAATATAAAACGCATACGAGTAATAT
Source organism: Phragmatobia fuliginosa (assembly GCA_932526445.1). Taxonomy (NCBI): domain Eukaryota; kingdom Metazoa; phylum Arthropoda; class Insecta; order Lepidoptera; family Erebidae; genus Phragmatobia; species Phragmatobia fuliginosa. The sequence continues at coordinate 27,116,447 of OW052057.1, forward strand.
AATATACTAGGAAAGTGGCAGTATATATACCTTTGGATATCGATTGTAGGACCACTGTGGGTGACATGTGCAAGGACGTGGTGGAGGGATTCTGTAGCTCTCGTGAGACGAAGGCAAGTCACTTGTGGGTGTTGGAGGAGTTTCATAACCTGTTTTTTTAAAGTTATATAAATTCGTTACTTCTATGTTTAAAAAGAGATTGATGAAATTTTTCTTAATATCGTTTAGTGTAATACTGTAATATTATCGTTTTCATAATCATCACCATCATCAGCCTATTGCAGACTACTATTGGATATAGGAGTATTAAATATGAAAATTTGAACAGTGGTGTTCGATCGTTCGACCAATCGAGTGCTTTCGATTGTCTTTTTATTGATTAGTAATTCATTTGTTTTTGAAATTTGGTTTATGATAGTGGTTACTCTCCAATAATATTTAAATAGATTACCTACCTCTAAAGTTTTTCTGACGTCTTAGAGTCCTCTTCAATTTCTTTCTCATTCTTCTATCCCAAGCTATCGCAGCCGCTGCAATATAACATTTATACTTATGGACGCAGCATTACTTTAACTATGAGTTATAGAAATTGTACATTATTATTTATTTCGAAAAAAGTTAATTTTCCATTAAAAAAAATTATGTTTAGAGCATTGATGTATTAAAAAACCCAAGATACACACTCAGCGTCTCAAAACCGTCCTCATAAAATAAGCGCACAATTTAAAATTGTGCTACTATTTCAAATAGTCTCGTGTCGCTCGCGTCTCTGTGCGCTTGTTAAAAATGCCGAAGTGTTCGATGCGGAATTGTAAAAATATTACGTCAAGAACGTTAAAAAAGGATGGGACATCGTATTTTTGGTAAGTAAAAAAGTTTTTTAATTTGTTTTTGTTGTTTTTATGACTAAATATCGGAAGCAATATGTGATTTTGATTTAATTGTTCTAAAAACTTCACCTAACGGTCCAAGTATAATACGACAAATTTCAATGGCCGCTTTTTCGATGTAAGAACGATAATTATACAACGTTTTATTTTAGTCGCATAATCCAAACGACCCTGTTCTGAATTTAATGGAGTCGATTTTTTTTAGTGTGTTTAAATTTTTAATTATAAGTTTATTTAATTTGAACTTTTTTGTATTTAGTTTTTTATAAGTTTTTAATAGTTACAAAATATATAATAATAATAATATAGTTATTAATCGAATTGCAAAAGGAAAGGAGGTCGTCCAAACGACGTTATTATTAAAGTTCGTAAATATTATATTACCTATTGTATCGATTAATTAGGGGACAACTTATGGGTTCGCGACATACTGCATGCTAACTTTCACATGGATTAGAAGATCGAGGTTTGTGATTAGAAGCCATTGTGGGTCGAAAAGTATAACGGCGGCTCCACATTAGTGCCGTAAATTCAGAGTGACACCCCCCTGGTAGTAATATGTTCTTCTACGAAAAATTAAAATAAATGATTTTAAGAGTTAATATTTATATATGTACACATGTTAAGACATGTGTACATATATAAATATTAACTCTATACAAATATGTTTTTGGGTAGGCCCAAAAACATATTTACGCTCGGATAAAAGTATAATTATGGGCTTAGAACACAATTTAACTAACTCTTAAAATACTAACTCAATGTATTTAAATAAAAAAAAATACAAATATTCGTCTTCACTCCATGTTCTGTCCTGCCGGCTAGCTTCGGTCGTAAAATTTGATTGGTCATTGTACACTGCTTTGTAATAAAAACTTTAAACAATGTGCGTAAGGTTGAATTTGCAAAAGATATGTTTATAGCATAACTGAAACTACCCGCATTGATATTTTTATACATCAATGATTAAATAGGATAGTTTCGTATGCCGCTTTTGTTTGAGACTGTGCATCTAGGGTTTTTATATATCAATGGTTTAGAGATAAATAATGAAGTATTTTTTCTAAAAAACCTACAGGACAAGTACAAATAGGGAAAATGCATCTTTTGTATTTCTTAAATCATAGAAAGAATATAAATAGGCTTGAAAAGAGTCAAATAATTTTTCAAAATTAAATTTAAAACATTGATTAGATTTGAGCCATTGAAATGCGCGTGCTTTTGTTGACGTCATGAGTCGCGAGTGTCGTATCACCCTCATAATTTATTTATTTATTTATGATATTTTATTTTTAATAAATACAAATTTAATATACTTAGTAGATAATATCTATAGTTACATACTATGAAAAACAATGTTTGAAAATAAATAAGTGTATAATTTAGGAATAATAAATCAGCAATTCACTAAATGAAAAAGAAATGTTGAAGTGTAATAAATAAATAAACAACCCTAGCGTCGAAAAATACATTCTCAAATCATACAAATATTTGGTCCGACCCGGGAATCTAAGCCGAGACCTCTTGATCAGGCAGTCAGTTTATCGGGAGATATTAGACTTTTGTCTTAGTTTAAAAATTTTAGAGATCGCAGCCCTACATAAATTGGGGCCATCTACGTCACATTTTGTTAATGTAAGGCATGTTTTGTAATCTTGAATTTCCCTTCAATATTTTTTAATTTTAATTTAATGTTTTATGGGTTTAAATAATAATCAAATGAAAAAAAAAGCTATTAAAAATATTTGAGACTAATTTCATGCGTATTCCCTATTGTGAAAGGTATTGTAAAAATTTAAATATAAATTTTATAAAATCTGTAACATTATTGACAACTTAACCTGTTTGAATTTCATTGCAGTAGAAAATAATTAAGAATTAAAAAAATATGGGTCACTTACCAATTCTTGCTCTGTCATTTAAAATATCCTCAAATATATTATATGCTAATGTTAGAAGATCATTAATATCCTGTCGGATATCAATAACAGGTATCTCCATAGCTTCTTCGACAATTTTCATTATTTCTACATAAGCTGTATCGTATTTGATCATATCATCCGTGACTTTTGCCATGGTTGCTTTATCTACGCAATTTGATACCATTTTGTACAATATATCTGCCAAAGTTGGCTCAGGAGGTGGTGTTGGTACTGTTGAATGTAATTGAGAAATTAAAAACTTTGTACAACATTTTGTTCCAAATCAAATTTTTGACGTAATTTAAAAAAATAATTCTACCATATAATATTTTTTTTTTAAAGCAATTTTTGTTTCCACTATATTATAATATTTCTGTTACTGGCACCAATTTGTCTACCATTACTAACTAACCATTTATATAATTATATTTGTTTAATTATACTTTGTACTGTTTTATTACTACTAAATACTGTTACTACTTAAGCACCTGCTAGTAAGACTGCTTTGGAACTAAGCTAGTGCTGATGAAATAAGATTTAAAGGCAGGGATAACAGTCATTGAATTATATTTCTTACCGGGAGTAGGTACAGTGGTTGCTGAAGAAAGAATTGATAGGAAGGAAGAAGAAGTCGTGTTTGACGTTGAATATACAAAACTGGGCATATCATAGGGCTGTAGAGGGTAATGTTTCAAAATAATATTTTGTAACTCGGTTTCTAAATCCGTCACTTCAAATCCAGATTTTGCGTACTCTTCCTGTAAAAGAGAAAACATATATTATTTAAAAAGTTTTCATAGCATAAGCCTTGGTTTTTAGAAACAATCATCGAATGTTAGAAACAATGGCACAATGTGTGATTTTGTATACAGATTTATATTATTTGCATGTACTATATCATTAACCACATTATGTGTTACTAGTACTCCGCTGTAAATACATAGCTACACTGCTTCATTTCTGTATCCAACCAACACTCTAATACACCGGACACTACCCTATACATTTACCCTATCTGTTCATTAATTCCATCCAATGATTGCCTGTAAGGGATTGCCGTTTAATAAGAAATGAAAACGATACAAGTAGTACAATATTTGCGGTTAGTTTAATATGATGTACTTTGTACTTACTCGAATATAAGGACCCGTAGGTGGGGATTTCAACAATTCCCTAATTTCTTTATCAAGTTCTTCGAAAGGTCTTGTGAAGTAATAACCTGCTTGTTCTAATATGTCTTTCCTTCTATTTGTATTTATTACTTCACATAGAAATAATTTTAACATTGCTAGAATCTGTTTAATAAATGAAATAATTAGTTATATATCTTAAATGGGCTGTTGAGTTCGGTGATAAATTAAGAACTACCTTTCACAATCTAAAAGTAGTTATATTTATTCCTATCAATAAACAGACACTACATTTCTTTATTATTTACGTCTAGGTGTATTATAAAAGTAATGTGTAAATTTTGATTCAACATCTATAAAAAATATCTACGATATACGATCTATCTACGATATCTATCAACTTATTGCATTTTATTACTTACATAAATTATTATAATTAAAAATGAAACGTCACGGACGTCATAAGAATAGTACATTTATTAATACACTAGCTGTGCCCCGCGGTGTTACCCGCGTATCATTATGGTTGCTAGGCAACCTGTGAAGTTTTGACATCTACGATTTAATATATTTTTTTAATAACCTAGCTTTCGCCCGTTTAACTCGATTATTGCAGAAAAAAGTAGCCTATGTGTTATTCTGAAATATAAGCTATATTACTGTAAAGTTTCATCAAAATCCGTTCAGTAGTTTTTGCGTGAAAGAGCAACAAACATACACACATACACACATACACACATACTCACAAACTTTCACGTTTATAATATTAGTAGGATAATTTACTATCATCATCATCATGAAACCAAAAGACGTTCACAGCTGAACATATACCTCTCTCAACATGTACCACTAGGACTGGTCCTGTTCTGTCCGCATCGTTGACCTTCACCATCAGGACCCTTTGTAGTTTGTAGCTTACCAACGCTGCATTTTCCATATGTATGTACATGAAAGTATGGTATTACCTCTGGATGTCTAGTTATGTACGCTTCTTCTTCTAGTTGAATTGCTGTAGCTAAGTGAGTTGTACAATCTTCTTGGCAAGCAGATAAGGCATTCCAATCATTGTACATCAAGCCATATGCAGTGGTATGGTCATTAATCATACCCTTTAAACCCTTTACAAATTTTGACGGCATTGTGGCTACCGTTCTTTAAATTTTATATTGTGATTTTATAAAAAATACAATGAATGAATGATTAATACTTTCATTATTAGATAATTTATAAAACAGTCAAAGTTTTAACCTTTACAAATATAAAAGAAACTAAGGCGTGACGGTGACAACATATTTTACGTTTATCTATGACATCAGAATTAAGCAGCCAGGACGCTATTTTTATAAAGGTTTATTCTGAAAGCGGGCTCTGAATGTCTGAAACGCACAGACAAATACCAATTCAGTGAAATAAGCAAAATAAAGGGCTTTATCTCAGAATGAGATATAGTAAGCTGTAAACTCGTTTACTCCTTCATTTCTTGTCCTAAAAGTTGTCCCAAAAGTATTATAAAATCTCGAGTTGGCCATACTTTAAATATACCTGAGCCCTGTAAACTCTTCGTTCTCTATTTTAAAAACGGTTAGGCATATGCAAAGAAATTAACAATAAATTTATAGCAATTTCTAAGTTCTTCAATTTTCTAAAATCTTAACATTATAATAACTTCAAAAGCCAAAGATAATCACGTAAAACAGATTTTTGTAACCTTTGATTTTGAATAACTTTCGACCCAGACACGAAATTTTATGAGACTTTTGAGACAATTTCTAATATTTGTTTCAGACTATCGTGACATTAACACACACCCATGATTTTTTTGCTGTAAACGGGACTTATTCGCGATAAAATTAAAAAGTTTACGATTCCTTCTACTTTCCGACATTTTGCACGGGTTATACCGCTCGTGCCAATGGATAGAACGTGACTTTTAGATATTACAATGTTCATGAAAAATAATCATTTTACTAAGGAAAGGTCAACGTCCAACAGTGGACTGTTAAGGGCTACTAATGATGATGACCCAATTTGGTTACCGATGAAACCATCGTTGGCTCACAATACTACCTAAATCTATTTCATCATGTTACCTTCTTCTCACTTACTATTTTTAGTTACTAAATAAGCTCGATGGTAAGTTGTAGTTGAAAAGCGTAGTTTGTATTGAGTATTGTTGCTTGTATTGAGTTGTTTTTATAATACTGCTTTTGATCATTAGCAAACCCGTAAAAAAAATATGGTATACAGAAGCTACATCATAATTTATAAAATAAAAAGTCAATACGTACTTCAACTCATGGGGTCAGAGGCTTTTTGTCGGAATTGTACCTACTAAGAACCTGTGTTAATCGGAACTGTTTGAGTATTCCCACTCAACCATGACCGCTGCAGAGCCTCTACGGTGGGATTATGTGTACATGCCTTTCCCATTATTTTGTGTAAAAAAATACAATAGGTGGATAACACGTGGACTACTAAAACAACAAGTGTTACATATACTGCTGACTAGAAACAAATTTTAAACTGCTGCTTTTCACGTGTGTTAGGCTTTTATCTATCATGCACCAATAAACCAATTTAAAAAATTATTTTACCAATAGTAACTCTCATCAACAACCCATAACGTCCCGCTGCTGGGTTCAAGTCTCCTCTCAGGAGAGGATTAATTATTGTTCTTAATAAATTAAAGAGGCTATATTTTACCAATAAAACATTTTTGTAAATGAACAAAAGCTAATGGGAAAACAAATAAAAAAAATGTACAAAATTTACCTACTCAATTTAAGTCAATCCCGGTAAGCCGTGAATATTAAAATACACTACCGTGAAAAGCATTTACGGTTATTCAATATTTTATTTTTAGCTATATTATAAACAAAACAAATAAAGTTGCAGAGGTTACTTATTCCGCGGATTTAATAATTTATTTACCGAAATATTGTGTGGAAATAAAACACGTTGATAAACATTACTATATTTTATTTCCAATGTAGCATTTATTTTATAAAATAATGGATTGGAAATACATTCATGAGAAATTATTTCTGCTTTTGTTTACTTTCATATTTGAAACATATTATTACCCTATGAGAAGCATAAACGTATTTTGGTAAATGGTGTGACATCTAAGACTCGTCTGGAAATCTATATATCTAGAGTAGGTCTCTCGTATTTGAAAATTTTGGTCATCATCAGGGTTGAATTTGCTGCAGTTAATATTGTACCACTCGTTACTATTCTTCATACTTTTCACATAAGAAACCTACTTCGTAGAGAAACTATTCCGAGTACCCAAAATGCGACAGATATGCCTAAGACATTTGAGGAAAATTCGCGATTTCTCCAGGATTATCAGATCGTGGTTTCCTTATCATGGGGCCACATGAGAGACCAGCTTTCAAATAAAAAATATTATTTTTATCAAAATCGGTTCCACCAATGGAAAGTCCTGAGGTAACAAACATAAAAAGCGGCCAAGTGCGATTCGGACTCGCCCATGAAGGGTTCCGTAGTATCATATATAAGTTTTTGTAGTTCGTTGTAACTTTCATCAATGTTTTAATTTTTAACTGAAAGAAATGTAAATTGCGGTTTATGAATTATGGCGTATTAAAAAAAACCACTCACTAGATCTCGCTCAAACCAATTTTCGTTGGAAGTTTGCATAGTAATGTACATCATATATTTTTTTAGTTTTATCATTCTCATATTTTAGAAGTTACAGGGGGGGGGACCAAAATTTTACCACTTTGGAAGTGTCTCTCGCGCAAACTGTTCAGTTTAGAAAAAAAAAATATTAGAAACCTCAATATCATTTTTGAAGACCGAAGTTATTTAGGTTATTAAACTGAAAAGTGTACTTTTAGTAACACCGGCAAAAAAACTCTTTTGAAACTTTATTAACATTCAAAAAAATGTTTTTATACTACACCTGATCGGAACAGTAGTCAATATTCCCTGAAAATGAAAAGAGAAAGTTAGTCTTTTCCTTGACCTAAATAAGCGGGAGGAAAAGTTGTATGAAAATCCATTTCTAACGTGTTTTAGCGGGAGAGAAAGTTGTATGACTTTTCATTTCTCATGTATTATCTTATCTATGGCGCGCGCCTGCCCAAAGAGTTCATATAATTTAAATATGGAATCTCCGTGCCACTGACATCCTTTTGTGAAGAAAAAAAAAAACAAAAGAAGCGCGAAATATTTATAAATATTATGTCAAATTCTAAGCTAAATCACATACAGTCGTCCCACGAAGACGTCTAGACAGGGCAATCGTGCGGGGCGTGAGGGGTGAGACGGGGGAACGGCTGCCCCGAGCTGCATACATTTACAGTGTTAGCAGCTCGGGAAACAACTTTCAGGGCTGTCGTGTGTCACTTTAAAATATTATTATTTTGGAAAATAATTCAAATGGTGCATACGACGTGTGTTGTGGAAGATTGCAAGTCGTCATTTGAAATGAAAATCCAAGATGGCGAAAATTTGCAAATTTTTTGACATGGGTATCATGTCCATGGTTTACGAAGTCACTGAAAACGATTATGGGGTTGAAATGAAAATCCAAGATGGCGCCTACTAAAATTTGCAAAATTTTCGACATGGGTATCATGTCCATGGTTTACGAAGTCACTTAAAACTATTATGGGGTTGAAATGAAAATCCAAGATGGCGCCTACTAAAATTTGCAAATTTTTCGACATGGGTATCATGTCCATGGTTTACGAAGTCACTAAATACGATTATGGGGTTGAAATGAAAATCCAAGATGGCGCCGACGAAAATTTGCAAATTTTTCGACAAGGGTGTAATTTTTAAGATTTGCGAGGTGGCTGAAAATAAAAATGAGATGGGGCCTTTCCTGTTGCCGGGTTGACCCCCTTATATATTTCAATTACTTGATTTGACCCAAACAAGGCAAGCTAAATGAAACTGTTAAAAAAAACCATATTTTTGATCATTGTTAATTATTGCTTATAATAATAATCATAATGTTGATGACGATGTTGATCTAAAATAAATAAATTTATTAATAAATGTTGTTTACTTGAGACAACCCTAGCAGTTGCGACAATGTCTAGACGTTGCCGGCATTTACCACGAGATCAAAGGCGTCGTCCTACTGTATGTTTCTTTATACTGTGGCTAAATTGTGTCTTACATGGTGTCTTACGCTTTAATTTTATTTTATAAATACTTTAAATGTTCCTCACAGGTGTAGTATAAAGCACTGTGTAGCACTCGGGTGAAAGTCCCATTCCTACCTCGGGAGTATTGTGGCCCTAGGCTGCGCCTTCGGGCCACAAACTGCTCCCTCGCTAGTAATCGGTTCCTTTCCTCCCTCGGTGAACAATTATTTAGGTTATTAAACTGAAAAGTGTACTTTTAGTAACACCGGCAAAAAAACTCTTTTGAAACTTTATTAACATTCAAAAAAATGTTTTTATACTACACCTGATCGGAACAGTAGTCAATATTCCCTGAAAATGAAAAGAGAAAGTTAGTCTTTTCCTTGACCTAAATAAGCGGGAGGAAAAGTTGTATGAAAATCCATTTCTAACGTGTTTTAGCGGGAGAGAAAGTTGTATGACTTTTCATTTCTCATGTATTATCTTATCTATGGCGCGCGCCTGCCCAAAGAGTTCATATAATTTAAATATGGAATCTCCGTGCCACTGACATCCTTTTGTGAAGAAAAAAAAAAACAAAAGAAGCGCGAAATATTTATAAATATTATGTCAAATTCTAAGCTAAATCACATACAGTCGTCCCACGAAGACGTCTAGACAGGGCAATCGTGCGGGGCGTGAGGGGTGAGACGGGGGAACGGCTGCCCCGAGCTGCATACATTTACAGTGTTAGCAGCTCGGGAAACAACTTTCAGGGCTGTCGTGTGTCACTTTAAAATATTATTATTTTGGAAAATAATTCAAATGGTGCATACGACGTGTGTTGTGGAAGATTGCAAGTCGTCATTTGAAATGAAAATCCAAGATGGCGAAAATTTGCAAATTTTTTGACATGGGTATCATGTCCATGGTTTACGAAGTCACTGAAAACGATTATGGGGTTGAAATGAAAATCCAAGATGGCGCCTACTAAAATTTGCAAAATTTTCGACATGGGTATCATGTCCATGGTTTACGAAGTCACTTAAAACTATTATGGGGTTGAAATGAAAATCCAAGATGGCGCCTACTAAAATTTGCAAATTTTTCGACATGGGTATCATGTCCATGGTTTACGAAGTCACTAAATACGATTATGGGGTTGAAATGAAAATCCAAGATGGCGCCGACGAAAATTTGCAAATTTTTCGACAAGGGTGTAATTTTTAAGATTTGCGAGGTGGCTGAAAATAAAAATGAGATGGGGCCTTTCCTGTTGCCGGGTTGACCCCCTTATATATTTCAATTACTTGATTTGACCCAAACAAGGCAAGCTAAATGAAACTGTTAAAAAAAACCATATTTTTGATCATTGTTAATTATTGCTTATAATAATAATCATAATGTTGATGACGATGTTGATCTAAAATAAATAAATTTATTAATAAATGTTGTTTACTTGAGACAACCCTAGCAGTTGCGACAATGTCTAGACGTTGCCGGCATTTACCACGAGATCAAAGGCGTCGTCCTACTGTATGTTTCTTTATACTGTGGCTAAATTGTGTCTTACATGGTGTCTTACGCTTTAATTTTATTTTATAAATACTTTAAATGTTCCTCACAGGTGTAGTATAAAGCACTGTGTAGCACTCGGGTGAAAGTCCCATTCCTACCTCGGGAGTATTGTGGCCCTAGGCTGCGCCTTCGGGCCACAAACTGCTCCCTCGCTAGTAATCGGTTCCTTTCCTCCCTCGGTGAACAATGTACTATATAGTCATTACTACAAGAGTTTGTAAGTAAACTTTTTTCTTTTCAATGAATTGAAGCTCTACAAACAAGCCATACAATAGTACATTGTTCACCGAGGGAGGAAAGGAACCGATTGCTAGCGAGGGAGCAGTTTGTGGCCCGAAGGCGCAGCCTAGGGCCACAATACTCCCGAGGTAGGAATGGGACTTTCACCCGAGTGCTACACAGTGCTTTATACTACACCTGTGAGGAACATTTAAAGTATTTATAAAATAAAATCAAAACGTAAGACACCATGTAAGACACAATTTAGCCACAGTATAAAGAAACATACAGTAGGACGATGCCTTTGATATCGTGGTAAATGCCGGCAACGTCTAGACATTGTCGCAACTGCTAGGGTTGTCTCAAGTAAACAATATTTATTAATAAATTTATTTATTTTAGATCAACATCGTCATCACCATTAAGATTATTATTATAAGCAATAATTAACAATGATCAAAAATATAGTTTTTTTTAACAGTTTCATTTAGCTTGCCTTGTTTGGGTCAAATCAAGTAATTGAAATATATAAGGGGGTCAACCCGGCAACAGGAAATTCCTGTTGCCGGATTAGTCTGAAACTTGGTATTCTAGTTTCAAACATATGTAATTTAATTTAAAAAAAAAATCAATGAAATGAAAAAAAAATCCGCGAAAGACACTTGATCTCATTTTTATTTTCAGGCACCTCGCAAATCTTAAAAATTACACCCTTGTCGAAAAATTTGCAAATTTTCGTCGACGCCATCTTGGATTTTCATTTCAACCCCATAATCGTATTTAGTGACTTCGTAAACCATTGACATGATACCCATGTCGAAAAATTTGCAAATTTTAGTAGGCGCCATCTTGGATTTTCATTTCAACCCCATAATCGTTTTCAGTGACTTCGTAAACCATGGACATGATACCCATGTCAAAAAATTTGCAAATTTTCGCCATCTTGGATTTTCATTTCAGATGACGACTTGCAATCTTCCACAACACACGTCGTATGCACCATTTGAATTATTTTCCAAAATAATAATATTTTAAAGTGACACACGACAGCCCTGAAAGTTGTTTCCCGAGCTGCTAACACTGTAAATGTATGCAGCTCGGGGCAGCCGTTCCCCCGTCTCACCCCTCACGCCCCGCACGATTGCCCTGTCTAGACGTCTTCGTGGGACGACTGTATGTGATTTAGCTTAGAATTTGACATAATATTTATAAATATTTCGCGCTTCTTTTGTTTTTTTTATTCTTCACAAAAGGATGTCAGTGGCACGGAGATTCCATATTTAAATTATATGAAAACTCTTTGGGCAGGCGCGCGCCATAGATAAGATAACACATGAGAAATGAAAATACATACAACTTTCTCTCCCGCTAAAACACGTTAGAAATGGATTTTCATACATTTTTTCCTCCCGCTTATTTAGGTCAAGGAAAAGACTAACTTTCTGTTTTCATTTTCAGGGAATATTGACTACTGTTCCGATCAGGTGTAGTATAAACAAAATTTTCTTCTAGTATACAAGCTTACCTTTAAATATTGGTTAAGGTGAAATTGAGTACGGTATAGGTATGCTCGCTTTGAAGGAATGAATGCAAAGAAAGGTGACTTTTAATACTGGTGATTTATTAACGTGATTTAGATAAAAGGTATCTACCGTACGTAGGCAACGTACCTTTTTTTTCCGCAGGGAATAGGACGATGTCACGCCTCTCACCGCTCTACACAGTAGAAGGCGGGACACCGACCCACGTCAGACGACACTCCGGCCGAACCGGGGTGTCACCTATCTCGGGTCGTTTGCAGCGGTCACATCGGCCCTTTCCCGATCCCGTTCTGCGGACTCCTTCTGGAGCATAACGTTCTCTCAGAAGGAGACCGCGGCTTCCCATCTATCATCACTCACCAGCATTGCCGCGATCAATGCTGGCGGTGACAGGTTTCGTCCGATCTGTCCGACTAGGACTCGACGCTCGGACTCCCAAGCAGGGCAGTCCTCCAGCGTGTGCTGGGCGGAGTCCCGGTCAGACCCGCAGTGTAGGCATTGTGCTGAAGCCTCCCGTCTTATTCGATTCAGATACTCACCGAAGCAACCATGCCCGGTGAGTATCTGAGTCAATCGATAGGTGACACAGTCGGACCTCTTTACCCAAGCTTCGAAGCTCGGCAGAACGGCTCCAACAGCGCGTTGGCTGGCACAGCCCTGTGCTTCGAGCCATGCACTTCAAGCCCATAGTGCTTGCGTATGTGCGTTCCACCGTAGCATTTCAGGCTCATGATCCGACGCTATCTCCTCGCCATTCCGACCGACAGAACGAATTTGGTCGTAGACTATCGTGTCTCTGATGTCCAGAATGTCGAAGGGTGCAGATCGCGGAAAGACCGTCGCTACCCCGTACGAAATCGTACAGTAGCCTCTTACGATCCGTATGGCCATCAGTCGATGTAGACTCCGGAGTTGAACCTGACAGCGGGAGGAGCCCGCAATATCGTCTGACCAGACGGGCGCCCCATAGAGGGCTATAGTTCGCACGACCCCCATGTAGAGGCAGCGAACTTCTTCCCGTGTTCCCCCGAGATTGGGCAGTAGGCGATGCAGCGCTCCTGCTACCCCTCGTACTCGGGGGACCAATCGCCCGAAATGCTCTTCGAAGCCCCACCGATTGTCGAGGACGATGCCTAGGTATCGATGCGTATACCTTCCTACCGTATTATAAATTAGCAAAATACAAGAAGAGAGTATAGTAAATTAAGCAGTTTATTTTGTTTCAGGTGCTAACTACGATTATAGACTGATTGCTCAGTAAGGATGTATTATATTTGTATGGGAATTCAATCACCACTAGGTCACCATGCTATGCTGCATGGTCTGCATTCACAATGATATAATATATTTCTTCTAGATTCTACTAGTGCTTTCTATCAGGCAGAGTAAAGTAACTTCCAAATTTCCAGGCCTTCCAAAGTAACTCTTACTTTGGAAGGCCTGGAAATTTGGAAGGCTAAATTATTCACAATTTTAAAATGATGCACCAAATTTTACTAGATGCGAATAGCCAAGGATCGAACTAAGTGGCATGCCATTGGAGAGGCCTATGTCCAGCAGTATTATCCGTGTGGTGACGGATTAAGATTAAGAATACAGAGTGTCACCACCCCTATTCAATCGACGGGTGTCGTAAAAGGCGACTAAGGGATAAACTACGCAAGACAACATCAATGCAAAGAGAAGGAAAACTTGAAACCAACCCTATGCCAACCCGTCTGGCCAGCGTGGTATAGTAGGCCATTACCTCCTTTTTCAAGGAGAGGCCTATGTCCAACAGTGGACTGTTAAAGGTTGTTGTTGATGATGATGATGATGATCGTGATGATGATTTCCAGCAGTGGACTGCGATAAGCTGATGATGATGATACACCAAGTTTTCTATTCTTCACACTCAAAAATGTAAATTAAATAAAAGTATGGTTTGTAATACTAAGTATCAACGGGTAAGGTAACAAAGGTAGTTTAAAAAGGATCAGGTTTAAAATAATGGCAACATGTTTCAACATTGACAATGAAATCATGTCATGTGTTTAAAAATACTTTAGTTATCAATCTAATTTGTTTTTGCCGTCGGTTACCTTGCTATTTTAGCAAACTATTTTAGTCTTACAGCTTTCAAGTATATTATATAGAAAAGGGATAGAGTCTTGCCTCGTTGCTATCGTTTGAAAATAAAAACCTTAAAGGATTTTCCTTTCACAGTGAAAGTAATTTACTTTTCCATAAGTATAGCCATATGTAATCTACTATTGGTATTTAGTTACTATGGCAGCAGACTACAATAGATTTACATCGGTGGGGCAATGTTCTTTGGATATCTGTCGCTAAGAGTATCACAAAAGATTTAACATCTATTCTTTTGTAATCTATAAAAATGATAAAAGAGAAATAATAAATCGATGAAAGATGTATCTACTTGAATAGTGGAACGAATCAGTCAAAGAGACAAGCTGTCGTAATCTCTAGAGTCAGACGATAGGGGCCCACGTAGGTTTGGCTAACAGACTTAAATCCAAGTGGAGCCAAATGATGGACAAATATGGATCCTCAAGACAGCGTAAACAGCGATAGCAAACATCCGCCGAAATAAAATTGCAGTTATTTATACGAAGTACCCGATTAAACTTGTACTTCGAGTTCAAAACTATGATTGGAACTATATTCAAGGCTTGAGATAATTTTTGATTTAACTTTGCTGCATTGTTTTGTTGTTAATCGTGCATTTTAATTTTAGATAATTATTTGTATATAATAACGGTTTTAATTTAAGTGTGAATCTAAATAATAACGCCTATATCTAAATTATAATTTACACTGGAAGTAGTTGAAGCGGGAATCACAACAACGAACATTGTTATTATACCTGGCCCGCAGGCACTCAGCTGAAAACGATAATTAAATTTTATAGTTCACTTTCTAAGATTGAATAAAGACAGATTATTATTTATAACTCAAATGTGTTTTTAAAACCGCATTGAAATAATAAATTCTCGACAAACCCTATATTTCATTCTTAATAACAGTCTCGAGTTTAGAAGTTTGGCGGTGATTCACGCCAGTGCGGGTAAATATACTGACAAACTGGTTCAATCTTCGAATTTCAGCATTCCCTTAGGGTTGCGGAGGTCCGATGCCAGTCACTCCGTGGAAAAACTGAAATTCAGGTATAACCGGTTGAACTAGTAGCAGACCCCCAAATAAACTTGGGAATAAAGGCTAGGAAGATGATGAAACTGTATTTCAGAAGTTATTCAATTCAATGAAAAGTTGAATTGATAGCTTTAGATAATAGGTTTGGAAAAGTAAGCAACGTGCTTACTTTTAATATATTCTTCTAGTATATTTTACAAGTAATCATGGCTTACCTGTAAAATATACTAGGCGTATATTAATTACATGAGTAATCATTTTGATGTTAATATTGATTCTTTACATTGAATATACTTTCTACCCACTATTTTCGATATCCGGACGTGGGGGAACGCTTAAATGTTCTATTTAAATAAAGAGCAATCGCCATAAGTATGACTGCCAAGCGCAAGACTCGAGAACCGCTTGAGCAATTCGATTGCTTTTTTTTTAAATATTTGGATGGAAGAGCTTAATATTAACGAAACACGTATTTTTGTGAAATATACGTATTTTTTATTATAATTTAAAAAGTAACTTATTCAACATTTGCACAGGTAAAGCTCTAGTGATATATGCTATGCTACTATGTTGATGAAATGTAACTTATAAATGATTGGTATTTTTTTCGTAATAATGTACTACAGTAATGTCGGACTTTATAGACGGGTAGGGAAGTGGGCAGTGTGCATAGCTAAAAACAACATATAAAACAGTTCTTGAAATACGATAAATCGAATAAACGATTAAAATAATCAATCATATTATTATGATCAAAATAATTTTACTTCATGTTAGTATTGTTTCTGTAGATTTAATAAAATAAAAACGAAATTAGAATTAAGTCGAAAATTTGGAAATTAAGTTCAAACTCAGGATGAAGAATAATAACTCTATGCATTAATTTATAAATTTTTGGACCACTGACTTAAAATGTAACTATGCACGCGTAACTAAAATTTAACTTTGAAACGCGTGGTTTAAATCTAGAGTTATGAGAAAATACATTTGAAAAATCACATAATACTTACTAAACCGACCTTCAAGTGACTGTGTTAGGAAGTTTTATTCGTTACGGGCCAAATACATCATCATATATCTAATTTACGATAATAATAATGAAAATAGAATATTATATCGGTTGATTTTGATTTTAAATCGAATCGGTGACGTGTGAGGGCGTCACTAATTTCGAAATTTATTGAACTGTCAAAAAGGTAATAAAGGAATGGACAGAGTGTAACAATAAACTATCACTATACATACACACATCAAAAGTGTCTAGGGATCAACATATATTTTTGCAATAACTTTTCTCCTGATTGATATTAATTAAAAATTTCTTTAAGGATTCATCAAATAAAGTGTTTTCGTTTGTCACAGTAACGATAAACCAAGTCACCTTTGCATTAGTAAAGAAATTTGCCATTTTCCTAATAAAGGGATTTTTGACATTTGAACCACTAACATTAAAGTTCGAAAAAAAGACTGAAATAACAGTTTTCTTTAAAATTTTATTAGGTAACTTAAACAATTAATAATCCGTGTTTCTACCGCGAACACTAACAACACAAGAACATCGGTTTGGCATACTCAAAATGAGTTCATCCAAATCACGCTGTGGAATGGCCGCCCATGTTCGTTGCAACAACAAAAAAAGGTCTTCTTGCGACTGGATACCCTCCATATTCGGCAGAGCTCTTCTCTGTAGCATATCCCATGCATGCTCAATCGGGTTCAAGTCTGGCGACTAAGCAGGCCAGGGCAGGACATTGATGTTAGCTGCGGCGAGAGTCTGTCTTACAACTCTTGCGGTGTGCGGTCGTGCATTATCATGCATTAACTGAAATAAGGGACCGATTTGCACTTGTAGAGGAACGATGACGTCTGATACAATCGTCTCAGCATAAATTTGAGCGTTGAGGTTGCCTCTGATCCAAATCAACTCAGTTCTTCCGCCGATCCAAATACCCGCCCATACCATGATGGTTCCACCACTATAAGGATGGACTTCCTGGCAGGATTTTAATCGCTGTTGGCGTCCAGGGGTTCTCCAGTGTCGTATACGTCTTGTATCCGGTCTCATACCAAAACGAGACTCATCAGAAAAGCACACGAAACGCCATTGTTCTTCTGCCCAATTTCTGTGTTCAAGAGCCCATTGATATCGAATCCTACGATTGTGCATTGCTATAGGTGGTACCCGTAGCGGTCTTCGGGAATGAAGGTTCACTTCATGCAAGCGGTTTCTGACTGTTTGGTCGCTAATTAAGTTCCCTGAAGAGTGATGAAGCCTCACGGCTAACATCATGGCGGTTATTGTTGGAGCTCTTCGAGTTAAGATTTGAATGTATCGGTCTTGTCTCCGTGTGGTGCAGCGATACCGTCCTCCATGGCGCTCAGCCACGGTACCAGTGCTTCGGTAACGTGTCCAAAGTCGACTGATAACACTCTGACTTGTATTCAGAGCTAAAGCCACAGTACGTTGCCGGGAACCAGCTTCTATCATTCCCACGGTTCTGAGCATTTCTTCCCTGCTTAAATGACGTCGCCGCTCCATAATAACGTTGGTTTTAATCAGTAATAGGGAAACAGTAGCACTAATAATTTCTTCAATGCGTTGTATGTTTTTATAGGGAAAATATTGGCAGCTGATTTTCATCTTTTACTCGAATTTGATTGACAGTTCCTGATTCAAATTATGAAATGCACCAAAAAGGATCCATATAAATTTATAAAATCATAAATTTATTACAAAGCCACATCTCAATCTCAAGAAATCCGCATAAAAATGCTTGATCCCTAGACACTTTTGATGTGTGTATATTCTTTAAGTCAGTTTTTTAAATAAATAAAATGTGCACTATTATGATGTATAATTGGCCCAGAACAAAGAAAATTTCCTAACACAGTCACTTGAAGGTCGGTTTAGTAAGTATTAAGTGATTTTTCAAATGTATTTTCTCATAACTCTGGATTTAAACGTTATTAACCACGCGTTTCAAAGTTAAATTGTACTAACACGTGTATAGTTACATTTTAAGTCAGTGGTCTAAAAATAAATTAATTGATGCACAGAGTTATTGTTCTTTATTCTAAGTTCGAAATTAAATTCCAAAATTTCGACTTATTTCAAAATCAAAATCAAAGCATTTATTTCAAGTAGGCCAGTTACAGGCACTTTTGAATTGTCGAAACAAAAATGTAGCTACAGTCCCAGTCACAAGACATAAAAACTGTGAAAGTACTGTAGTTGCCCATTCCCTAGCGTAGATTTCTATGGAGAAGAACGGGCAAGAAACTCCATGGACACTCTTTTAAATCAAAATGTTTTTACAAAATCATGGTTACATCATTCATGTTGAGATGGTACATTATGTGAGAACGATGTAGCAAGACGTGCACGTTAAAAGTGTCCATAGTACAACAAAAATACAATTGAAAAATAAAATAATTAATTCAAATAAGCCGTGGCAACTAAGAGATGACCAGTCACAACTGACAGCGCCCGTTCACGAACATGACGCATGGATCCGCACCATTCAACTCAACCATTTTGAAGGGAATTAAATGATCAGACACACGTGCCACCATCAGCGTGACATTTGAGTGAGCATGACATACTCTCAACCGCCAGGGCAGATTCAAGTCAAGAAAAGACGTAGGTTTCCAGTGAATGATAGCTTGAATAGCTTCCTAGTACATAGTACTCACACAATATGGGCTATGCGATTATATAATACTAAAGAGATTGAATCTATATAATGCAAAGAAAGTTGTACAATCTTCAGCAGCTCCAACAATACCATTTAATGCTATCAATTTATGCGCCCCTGTCCTTGTGAAGCAGGACCAGCATTGAGCCAAGCATTTTTATCAGCGATATAATCGCTAAACTTGTAATATGCTTGCTTACATAGTGTGCGTTTAATGCATGTTTTAAATTTTGTCTCATTCAGTTCAAGAATACTTTGTGGAATTTTATTATAGCATCTCAAACAGTACCCCATAAAAGAAGAGTCTACTTTAGCGAGTCTAAAGCCTGGCTGAACTAGTTGGTCCCTATTTCTAGTACTGTAATTATGTTTGTCACCTCTTTTGCCAAAAAGATGAAGATTTTTCCTGACGTACATTATGTTTTCGTAGATGTATTGACTATGTACCGTCATGATGCCAATATTCTTAAACAGTTCCCTTAGAGAATCGCGCCTACGAAGATTATATATGGCTCTGATGGCTCTTTTTTGCAGAATAAATATAGACTCAATATCTGCAGACCGTCCCCATAACAAGATGCCGTAAGACATTATACTATGAAAGTAACTGAAATAGACCAGTCTAGCGGTATCTGCATCAGTAAATTGACGGATTTTTCTAATAGCATATGCTGCTGAACTTAGCCGCCCCGCAAGAGATGTTAAATGAGAACCCCATTGTAGCCCTGCATCAAGCGTAATCTTTCCTTGCAAATAATCAATCTTAAAGTCATACTATTTTAATTTCCTTTTTATTTTATTAAATTTACAGAAACAATACTTACATGAAGTCAAATTATTTTGATCATAATAATATGATAGATTAATTTAATTTTTTAATCGATTCATCGAATTTCAAGAACTGTTTACTATGTTGTTTTTAGCTATGCACACTGCCCACTTCCCTACCCGTCTATAAAGTACGATATTACTGTAGTACATTATTTCAAAAAAAATACCGGTAATTTATAAGCATGACCTGTCAAAAAGACAATAAACGAATGGACAAAGTATAGTAGGTACTAAAATTACTAACGCTACTTACATTACAGTTTATCATTCAAAGGGGACTGGAATTTAGACACTGTCCATATTAATTGGATCGACACGATGAACGAAATTAGCTGGTAAAATATGCGCAACAATATTAAAGGTCTGCTTTATTTGGCGTAGCCATTATTACTATTTTTAATTATTCATAACGGTTTCAAAGAAGGGGAGTCATTCGGAGGGAGTGAATGGTGGCAATTTATTTCATTTTGTTTTTGTTTTTAATTCAAATAGAATAAATATATTTGGGAACACGTCGATATAGAAACTCGTTATTTCAGGGCACAGGTTTATTTTGTCTAAGTTAAGGACGTCGTCATGCACGTATTGGTAAAAATAACAGCATAAAATATTACTATTCCCTAGTGATGGATAAATGCCTATTTCTTTTAACCACAATGATTTTTAGACATATTTTTAACTAGCGACTAGCTTTTAGTTAAGCATGAGCTCATTTCATATCTTATTTATGTAATAGTTGACCTACGTAGCCCTGTTTGGATCCTACATTGCCGTTAGCGTGATGTTATACAGCAAAAACAAATTTTTATTTGTTATCTTTAGAGTAAACACCTTTTTACACATATGCTGTAACGGATATCTTTTTAGAACTTTCAAAGGTAAACATTCTTCATACACTGTATTGGTGTAATTTTAACCGGTAGGTATACGCCGCGCAAACAATGGAAGCTCTCAAAAGATATTATAACCTTCCGTTTTTGCATAATTTTGCTTTGATATATAGTCAATCTGCCACGATAATTAGGCTATAAGTGACACTGAAAACATTTTTCAATTCGTACCAGGACTTCCTTAATTTAGCGTCTTTACACAAACACACAACAACAACAAACAAACAAACTCTGCAGTTTTATAAAATTAAATTATAGTAAATTAGTATCGATTTGTTTAGTGCATATTAAACATATAAATAATAATTTATAGAAGAACAGTCGACCAACAAAGGAAAATACGCGATTGCGGTTGAAACTTTGCTCTTTGGGCGCCAATAAATTGCAGTATTTAGTTAACTGACTGCAATGATGCACTAAATGTGCCACATATATTTTGTAGCCTTTTCACTTTCACATTTTATTAATTGCAAGTAAATATTAATTAACATATCTAGTTATTTTCTACGTAAAGAATTTATAGTAATAAATAGCTAAAAGAGATGTGAAAAGATTTGGATGCGTTTGTAGCTGACTTTGATAAATAAGCGTTAAGCTTTATTCTCTTAAAATACTTTCAATAAGACCAACATCGTATAATTCTTAGTTTTTTTTTCAATATATACGACTAACAACTAAGACGACTAATTGCCTCTTACGACACCTATAGGATGAGTAGGGGTGGAGTCACTCCGTCTTCTTAATCCTTCATCAAGCAGACGATCAAGAGGGATACCTGTCAATTAATATTGTATAAAGTAATGTGGCTTTCTATTAGTAAAATAACTTTCAAATTTGGTTTAGTACATATAGACATTATGCAACCTCACAAACTTTACCTTTATTAATATTAGTATTGAATAATAATAATACTGATTACTGTTTATCCCGTAATTTTCGTTTAAGTACATTAAAACTAAAAATAATTTTAAATTAATTTTAATAGTCATCATTGTGGCTAAGCTCCGTAAATGAATATAAAAAAATAGATTATATAATTTAGGAATTAAAGTTGTCTTTCAAGTGATGCGCCATTAAATGTGTATTTTACACTAAATATTTTTTATCGGTGATTGTATTCAAGTGGCATGACATTGGAGAGGCCTATGTCTCGCTGTGGACTGCGAGAGGCTGATGATGATGTATTTAAACTTATATAAAACTTTGCGCCTTTATATCAACTAAAATTAGTAACATATTTGGAAATAAGAGTATACATACTTTTTGATATGTAGCTGTTAGAAAAATGCTAATCCTTTACATTATTTTCACTTAGATAGCAGTGTAGTGAGTACAAATCCCACATTGGTAAACAATTTGTTTATAAACAGAAATTATTGTACTGAGTCTGAATGTTCTTTGTGTCTGTTACATCTATATTTGTAAAGTACCCTTCGTCCCAATATACGAGTATATATACTAGTACTCACTTACACTTATTATTAAACCAAAAAAAAAAAAACGATTGACCTAATTATTTTACTTTTGCTTACAACATAAACGTAAGATTCATATGATTGTCATAATACAGTGCAACCTCGATATAAAAACTCGGAAGGGAACAAGTAAATATTCCTTACATCAAGTAATTCGTTAAACTGAGGTTTGTTATATTGAGGTAAGGTTGGTCTAAAATGTGTTAAGAAGAGGTAAAACATTATGTTTCGCTTTTCTGTGACTGATAAGCTGATAAGGAACATATTTTTCATTTCTAAGCCATTGCAATTGAGTCGTTTACATTACTTTCCATCAAACAACAATTATTATTGTTTTACTAAAAATCTTTTTGAAACCTGTCGCGACATAAATTACATACTAATAGCTTAAAAGTAATAATTGGTGGGATCGTTATATAAAGGTTTTGAGTTGACAAAAGTCGTTAATTATTAAGAGGTATTAAAACTTTTTTGATAGTTAAACTTTCGTTCTAAAGATATTGTTTTCTGCAAAAAATATTCGCAATGTAAAGGTATATTTTACATTAACTCTTATGGACAATTCAAGAGGATTACAAAGGAATTCCTTACATCGAGGAAATCGTTGTATTGAGGTACGTTATAATAAATTTAGGTTGCACTGTATTCCACGACTTGATAAACTAAAAGACACATAAATCTTATTTGTTTCATTTCGGTTTAAACCGTGCAATTTTGTTTTGTTTTTCAAACCCAGTTAGGGTTTGCATCCCTCATATTATATCCCCCATGTTTTGTTATAACCCTCCGTACTGCTACCGCAGCGTCAAGTATATTCACGTCTCGGTACAGCATTTCAAAATATTAGCAAGCGCATTAGGATATTGTGTTACACTTTTCAATCATATTCATAATGAAACATTTAAACATTTAAAAAACACGAAATTGAAAACGCACGATTAAATAAATAAACGAATAATCAGTCCAAGTAGAGTCACTTTAAACAACAAACATGCAAGTGAAATTAATAGTTCAACGTATTTATTAAAAATCAAAACAGTAAATCATGTAATGGTAACGAAAAATGAAACAAAATTGTTTTAAAAAAAGCATTGTAAAAACCTTACTTTTACAAGCTTTTATTTCACTTGAAATGTATGTACATATGTTTGTTCGGGTGAAATCTTGCAACTCAATTTTGGAGCGGAATTCTTCAACCAATTGAACTGGGATTATGTGTACAAGTTCAATTTAGATGACAATGCGTGGTTAATTTTGTGCCATCCTTCTATATCGAACATGGCGGCATATCCAAGATGGTGGACTATACTCTGTCCATTCCTTTTGTCCTATCTTTTGACAGTTCAACAAATTTCGAAAATAGTGACGCCCTCACACGTCACCAATTCGATTTGAAATCAAAATTAATCGATATAATATTCTTTAAGTCAGTATTGTAAATAAATCAAATGTGCACTATTAAGATATATAATTGGCCCAGAACAAAGAAAACTTCCTAACACAGTCACTTGAAGATCGGTTTAGTAAGTATTAAGTGATTTTTCAAATGTATTTTCTCATAACTCTGTATTATAACGGTATTAACAACGCGTTTAAAAGTTAAATTTTACTAACACGTGCATATTGGGATATTTTAAGTCAGTGGTCCAAAAATAAAATAATTAATGCACAGAGTTATTGTTCTTCCCTACCCGTCTATAAAGTACGACATTACTGTAGTACATTATTACGAAAAAAATACCGGTAATTATAAATTACCGGTATTTTTGTGACCGGCGTGACCTGACAAAAAGACAATAAACGAATGGACAAAGTATAGTTACCTTTTTAATATTACACTTCTGCAATATAAGTATCAAATGAAACGGCTTCTTAAAAATAATTCAGAAATTAAAAAATCCTTTTTAAAAACATTTTTAATTTGAATGCGCCAAACCGATTTTGTTTTTACTTTTCTATCTTTCACTGTCTATTTATAAAGTCGTTACATAATTTATATGATAAAAATGCATGTCGCGAGATTCACTTGTGTAGGTAAACAAGTAAATTATATAACTTGCTCTGATTTCTGAAAGCTGTCACATAGAATCAACAAAGGTACAAGAGTAACCCTGAGAATTCGGTACTAATTCATAATGTAAGCAATTTTAAGGCCATTAATATTTAATTCCAATTTCAAACCGTCACACTGTGGCAACTTTTGTGGAACTTCTCCTCAAAACTATCTTTACCTACAATTGAAAGCGAGACATTACTCAAGTTTGAAGCGTTTGTCAGAAATTTATTCAAAAGTTAATTGGATAAAGCCCTTTGCAAATGGATAAATTAGAGCGGTATTAATAATTTTCAATTTTAAGTACTTTCATTTTATCGAAGTTTACGGACAATTTATACAAAATCAAGAACGATTAAAGTGGGGTTTTTATTTTTTCATCCGTATCAGTTTCAATATTTTTATATATATTATGAAGTTATGAATTTGTAATGAACATTTAAAAATATTGATTTATAACCTCGAAAAAAATCAGATTTCTGTTTTTAGAATTATTTGAAACTGTAAAATATTTTTCCGAGCGCATATCATTCCCATGATTATATGGAATGGGCTGCTAGTTCAGGTATCACCAGATGGTTATGCCTCAATGTCAGTATCCAAAGATCAACTGGCATCGGATCTTCGTAACACTGAGGCCGAATTGAATTCAAATATCAAACTAATTGTATATTTACTAGTTGTGCACATTTGAAAACACTGACTTCCCAATAATGAATACAGTAAATGTTTTGTGTGGCCAACGGCTAAACGTGTTCACCGAGACACAGGTGTAAAACACCGCCAAACTTCCGTGCTCCGGGTTGTTATGTAACTTCTTGTGGGAAAAATCCAATTAGACTTTTTGCTTTTCCGGAAATCTGATCTGAGACGTCTATTTCAGTGATCTGCGAAGCGGATGAGATTTGGCTTTGCTTGGTATAAACCATGAAGCGGGCATGATTCAGTTTACATGTCAGGAATTATTCACCTTTATTTCCGCTAGGATCAACAAATACCTACCTGGTCAGATTGTCCGCAAGGTTGTCTTGCCTGGGAACGCAGCCTGTTGAATGCCTTCAAAGTAGTCCAAAGGAGCTTATCTTCTGGAGGTACCCAGGATACGAAAGTTGGAACAGGAAAGATCTCATTTTTTTCTATGGCTTTCGAAGCATTGTCATTGTTTGCTGTATGATGTTGAAGAACTGAAAGACAAAACTGAAGAACAAAATGATAACTATCTGCCTCGCAGCCTTAATCTCGCAGACATAAATACATGTTTATAGAGGTACATCTTATAAATCCTCTACTTGTAGACAGCTTATTTTCTAAAGTTACGTAAGTCTAGTCCGTTATTTTAGGATAGATTTTGTTCAGAGCTACATCCACCATTTTGGCTTCAGCCGATCATTGCTAAACCTGGCACCCGAATTCGCCCACACAATATCAAGCCTTTGGTATGCAAGATTGAAGACGCAGCTCCCTATTTTAAGAATGTCAAAAAGAGAATTAGTTTGTTCCTTACTGATTTTCTTTGCTTGATGTTTTTAACAGTTGAGTTTGAACGTCAACGATCGGTCCAGAATGACTCCTAGGTACATTGGGTGGCTTCAATGAGTAATCCTTGCTAATAGATGACGCAATTTGCAGATTTATTTAAATAATTTCATCTGCGCAATATTACTTTTTACTTGGGTAGGTTGTATTCCAGAAGAGTAAAAAATATTTATATATTTCGGACGTCTGACACACCACATCTATAGTACCAAATTAAGCAGAGCTCGTACTATGGGTACTAGACAATTGAAATAAATATATATATAGATGATTTTTGTAAATACATACATACATATCATACACAGAATAAATTCATATCCTCATTGCAATATATAAACATATTCTTTTTGAGATATACCTAAAGGATTTTGAATTTAAAAGATTCTTCTCTTTCATTAGGGTATTCATGGTTGTAAATTTAAATGTCCAATTGGAGTTGCAAAGTATATAAAATATTTAGCTATTGTTTCAAAAAGTTGTTGTCAAAGAAAGTATATAAAAACAAAAATCCTTTTGAAGCAAAAACATTAAAATTATTGATAAAAGTTAGATTCAACCACGATGAGCTTAAAATTGTGAATAATAAATACTTTGATTTTAAACCGAAAACAAAACGAAGGTAAATTATATGATCCCTAAAACATTACGTGCTAATTAAATTATATTCTCAAAGGTGCTGTTTTAATTAAATCCAAATAACAGCGTACGCTGCCTATTTTCGGAGCTCCTTTGAATTTCAATATAATAATATGAACTATATTACGGTTTGACGCCTCCATAACATCAGATATATTCTCTACAAATGGACAAAGGCGGCCTGATCATTGAAACTATTGAACTGAATGAAAACGTTTGAATGATGCGTAGTAACATAATTGGCGTAGATGGTAATAGTCTCTAAGTACCCTCCCGTCACTTGAACACGTAAAACATGGTAATTAGGGATTAGCACAAATTACAAAGGGTTTTGTGGAACACAAAATCTCGCATTTAGCTTCCAATTATATTTGCGTTAAGAAATTATAGGCATTCATACTTTAAACGAAGGATGAACTAATTTCATTGTTTTTATTTAATTAAGAATAACGGTACCTATCAGTCTTGTCAATCGAAAACTATCAAATTGTTATTAGAACCAAAAAGTCAATTTTTACAGAAAGTTTCATACAATTATATTTGAAAATCTTGTCGTTGCATGTTCTTAAGCCGCCTGTAGGCCTCCAACTAAGCTTCACGACTGTTACCTTATGATAACAACCGGGGCCGACTGCTTAACGTGATCTCCGAATCAGGGAAACGTTCATATCATATCATGCCACAAGCGGTCACCCATCTAGGTACTGACAGTACCGTCATTGCATACCCTCTGTGATTGTTTCCAATCACCTAAGGCCACTAAAGGCAGTCTAAATCTCTTTGATGATTGGGCACATTGATGCACTGGCAAACGTAATTTAACGGTAGAAAAATTAAATTACCCGACTTAATCACTGTTTCAGGAAATATTTTCTTTCTTTTCATTTAAGCTTAAATCTATCAAATAAATCAATCATTATGAAAATACGCAATAATTTACTTTTAGATTTTGTCATAAAATAACGGCCCTATTAAATAAGAAAATATACAAAAAAAACACCACATTTAGATTATAATTAATAAGTTTTAATTTGTAAACGATTCGTGATTTGACCCGATGCAGCTCTTGTTTTACATGTAAAACAAGAGCTGCATCGGGTCAAATTGTCAAATTGGTGACTCTATTCTACCTCATGAGGTAGAATAGAGTCACATGACCTAGCAGTGCAGCTATCATGATAGATTAGAACACACGAAAAGCATCAATCATCAGCTGTCGAATATAGAAAGAATCTTAACTTGAGTAAAAATAAATAAAAATAATAATAAATATTTCAGACATCTTACACACAATGTCATCTAGTCCTAAACTAAGCAGAACTTGTATTATGGTTACTAGTTAACTGATGGAAATACATTCACATACTTTTTTTTGTAAATACATACATTTTATACATAGAAAACGCCCAGATGCCGAAGAAAATATTATGGGATCACACAAACATTTAGCCAACCCGGGAATCGCACCCGAGACCTGAAAGCATAGCAGTCGCAACGCTACCACTGCACCTGAGGCAGTCAAAAATGCATCAAATTTTCATGCTTTTGCAACATTTTCCATTGATGCTCGACTCCCATCTCAATTTAATTAAGAGGCCTATGTCTAGCAGCAAACTGCGATAGGCTGATGATCATGATAAAACTTAATTTAAATTAATTGTTATTGAAATTTATTTGAAATGACATCACCATCGTGTATTAGTTTAAAAATAATGCATAGTATGGCAACACTGCCAACATGTCTCTCAAATATAATATATCTCATGTTGAACACAAAATAAGACAGGCAAAGAAGCTGATGTAAATCATAATCTAAAAGAATAATTTTTAATATTCTACATTCGAAAAGGTTTCCTTTGAAACTTTCATTCTACTCCTTTTGAACATTTTCTAATACCATTGTAAATGTCTGTGATCGTTATAATAATAATGCCTACAACATACGTCTATCAGTGTACAAGTATGGTATCTTTGAAACCTAAAAAGGTAATAGTTTCTGCCATAATTGAATTGAACAATGTCAAATTGTAAAGACCGTTAATAGAGGATGTGTTATGAAAATTGACAATCTATATTTTTTTATTTTCTATGTGTACTTTAGTAACAAAGAAATCTTTTACAATATGTACGTCTTTTGCATGTCAATTCCTTTGTAGACCAGGGTAGAAGCCTCTTAAAGTAACAAAAAGTGAACATAAATTATAGTAGGATGAAACCCATTGTAAAAGGAGGAGAATGGTACAAAAATTAAAGGAAAAATAAATTACGGGCGATCTGAGGTCGGGAAGGGAGAGAGAAGGGGGGGGTTTAAGGGAAAAAAATGGCTTATCTCGATTTCCTGCAAAACTACAAGTCCTATCAAAAAAAGGTAAATGGCAAAGTTGTAGGTGACCTCTGAAAAATTTTTTGGTATTAAAAGTTTTTTCATAGAGAAGTGGGCTAGGCAGGTCTGGGCCTTATTACATACTTGCTATTTCGTAGCAGCTGTAAAACAGAGCAGTGTACGACATCGTTTATAAAACTACACGTGCAGGCTGAGTTATTTTCTATGAAATATCTTTTTATGGCCAAAAATGTTTCGTAGGTCACTCAGGTATTAAATTATCTTAAAATAGTAATAAATAGGCATTTACGCATATACTTCAAAGAAGATTCTGCAACTTTCTCAAATATTGTAGATGTTTTATTTAATATAAACTTTATTATTTATTTGTTTGTTAATTAAAGTAGTATATTTCGATTTGCAATATTTTTGTTTATCATTGTAACATGCAATCTTACGTTTTTCGAGTGATTAAAGTGTAAATTTTAATAAATATCTCAATAACGATTAAAAAAAATCGAATTCCAGTTTTTTAATTTTTTGCATTTTCTGAGAAGATTTACTATGGTAATATATATATATATATATATATATATATTTACACCATCGGAAAGTAGAGATTTCATCGAATAGAAAACACCCTATTTTTAAAAAAAAAGTTTGCGCGAGAGACACTTCCAAAATGGTAAATTGTCCCCCCCTGTAACTTCTAAAGTAAGATAGTGATAAAACTAAAGTAAAATAAAAGAAGCTAGAAACGCTTTCTTAATTGCATGCCCAGGTCAAAGTTTTCCAGTTTCTCTAAATTCACAAAGGAGCTGGGACGACATAAATTGTAAATTGACTTTTGATAATCTTCTGAGCTGTAGTGCAGGTTCGGCACGTGCTAGGCTTTTGGCCGTGGGTGCGCATGAGGCCGGCTACTGGCTTCACGCGTACCCTTCGTCAAATACAGGAACATTCCTTGAGTCTGACACGCTCCGAATCGCAACCTGTCTACGGCTTGGGGTTCCGATCTGCGCTCCTCATAAATGTCCCTGTGGCAGCGATGATGACAAGCTGGGACATCACGGACTATCATGCCAAAAAAGTGCAGGTCGCTTCTCGAGACATGCCGCACTTAACAATATCATACGCCGGTCCCTTGCCACCGTCAACGTGCCAAGTCTACTTGAGCCGACTGGTATTGCAAGAGACGATGGCAAGAGACCAGACGGTATGAGCTTGATTCCATGGAAGATGGGTCGGGTGCTGGTATGGGATGCCAC
Organism: Phragmatobia fuliginosa; assembly: GCA_932526445.1. Taxonomy (NCBI): domain Eukaryota; kingdom Metazoa; phylum Arthropoda; class Insecta; order Lepidoptera; family Erebidae; genus Phragmatobia; species Phragmatobia fuliginosa. Next base: position 27,146,692 of record OW052057.1, read on the forward strand.
CTGTTCAGACACGCTAGCCCCTTCCCATCTACATGGAACCAACAACAGAGCTGGTGCGGCTTGTGAAGCGGCTGAAAAAGCTAAAGCATGCAAATACAAGGGTCTAGGCTCCGAATGTGATTTTATCCCATTCGGTGTCGAGACCCCTGGTCCGTGGGGTCCCAGCGCTATAAGGCTTTTTAAAAAAATATCAAGGAGGTTAGTCGACGTCACAGGGGACCGAAGAGCTGGCAGCTACCTCGGACAAAGAATTAGTATAGCTATTCAAAGGGGAAACGCTGCCAGTATCTTCGGAACCTTGCCTAAAGGGACTCCTTAAAATAATTCTAGTTTTATTATAATTTTTAAGGTTTTTAGGTTTTAGGTTCATTGTTCATGTATATTTTATCTTTAAAAATAAAATATATGTTTAAAAATAAAATATATGTTGTACATTACCATGCAAACTTCCACCGAAAATTGGTTTGAATGAGATCTACTAAGTAGTTTTTTTTAACACGTCATAAATCGTAAACCGCAATTTACCTGTCATACAATCAATACACTGTTGGTAAAACATCGATCAAAGTTATAACGAACTACAAGAACTTTTAAATGATGTTACTCGCTTCTTCGGAACCCTTCATGGGCGAGTCCGACCCGCACTTGGCCGTTTTTTATTTTGTTAAAACAGAGTGCCTTCCCTCTCTGAAAGCTAAACGACTGACTAAAAAAGTTTGAAATAAGTTGAAATAGTAGTATCTGTAATGTATTTATCAACGTGATGTCCAATACTTTAACAGTCATTACATTACTACTTTCATTATCATGTCCTAAGACAAACAGGAAAGGAGGTATGCATATTTTCTCGTGTTCAATTTTTACTAAACCTTACTTCACCGCTTGTCGTTACGGATCATACCTCCACACGTAGCGGTTATTATAATAGAAAGTGATTACATTTCCAGTACAGAATATTTAGAATTATTATTATCTACCGTAGTTTATCTACCCTGCCTGATCGAAAGTATGAACAGAATCCAAGAGTAGGGTGACCATCCTCATTGTGAGACACTGCAGCATAATTACCCACTTAGTGAGATGCTTCTGCATCATTGCCCTCACACTCACCAACCAAATACGACAACACTAATGCGGGCATTTTTAGGTTGGTCTTCCGTGTGGAGGTAGTAATTTTGATGCAACCGCTTGTCGTTACAGAAACATACACATGTAGCAGTTATTGTAACAGAAACTGAATACGTTCTGAACAGAACATATAAAACAAAATAACTTTTTTGTTTAAAATAGCAACTGCTTTATTAAACGTACTTAACCAAAATAGAATACTACACTATGTAACAATATAGTGCCTCACAAACAACTAAAAGTCTGGAGTCCAGTTAGTACGTCCACAAGTCAAACAATATTTCGGCGGGTGAGTGCCAGTGAAATTGAGTCGGAATCATTTATAAATGGGGGAGGTTCGCGAGGTGAAATAGAAGGGGAAAGGTGTGCTACTGCATTTTGCATGAGTTCGATGTACATAGGTGGCTCTATCTGACTTATTATCCATTCTCCTTCTGCACACGTACACAAAGTCGTATCTTTTTATTGGTGCTTACACACACTTTTATGTTATTTTTATTATTAGAATAGATATATATTATTTTAATGTAACTTCATTATCTTTATGTAATACTTACGAGTAATTTAGACCGTTTAGTAAAAGGGTACTGAGTTTGAGAGTTTGAAGAAACATATTGTTGAGAGATTTCTGAGCTCATTAATGTTCCAAAACACTTTCGTAACACTTGTTAGGCAGCTCTAACATAAACAGAAATTTTCCATGATCTGCTATCACTGTTTGTTGTAGAATTCGATTTTTCCACACAACCTATTATGTTACGATAAAAGTAATATGATGTGGGATACTAGCACAATGGAGATCTCATTATGTTCACCTTCAGACGAACTTTGTTGTTCGGAGAAAAGGTTACCTTTGTAATGTACCTACTGGAATATTCCATATTTATTACAAATAACATTCAAATCTGTACTTACGTCCCACACAAGCGTCTATCTACATAATGCAAATTATGTAAGAAACAAAACAACAACAAAAATTATAAGTGAGTTTCAAAAACTTAAAATATCTGGAACAATGATCTCTAATATTGACGTAATTGAAACATATTTTTATTTATTCTAGCCATATTCCTATCCATACAATGGTTTCAAACAAAGGTTTTAAGGTTATTTGTCGTTCATTACAATTAATTCTTATCATTATGTTAGTTCAGTAATTTCTCATTTTGAATAGTTCTTTTTGGGTACATGTCTCGTTCAAATCATTTTCTTTAGTTTGAAGCTACTTTCTTTCCTGGTTTGTTGTGTTAGAGTTGGAGGGTAGTGGTCGTATTTCCCACGGAGACCAACCGGGTTGGGGACGTTGTGAGTTTTATACATATAATTCATAAATTTTATTGTGGTTGCGTCTTATAGTTGCTATTTCTTAGATTTATTCTTAGTTCATCAGGTTGAATTTGGAATTAGGTGTTTTAATGTTGCTATCTATGTGATGTTCCTCTTGAACCGGTGATGAAGAAGTCCTTTGTCATTTTTCTGTATTCTTGTAGCTCATTATTATTAGTTTGTTACATGTAATCTTACGTTTTTCGAGTGATTAAACTGGAAATTTTAATAAATATCTCAGTAACGATTGAAAAAAATCTAATTCGAGTTTTTCATTTTTTGCATATTTTTCTGAGAAGATTAACTATGGTCATATATATATATTTACACCATCGGAAAGTAGAGATTTTATCGAATAGAAAACACCCCATTTTTTTTAAAAAAACTTGATAGTTTGACGGGTGAATTTTCGATTGAAAATTATGGTTTTTCGGTATTAAGTCAAAATGAGGTGAAAAAATAGATATTTCAAATCAAATAAATTACGGTGTATTCAGGACATAGAAAGGTAAGTTTTCACTAAATTGCGGCGACGCAGCGCCGGATCCTCACTGCAGTCATCGGAGGAGATCTCTCGCTACCGGCCGTCGTTCGCACCTTGGCCGGCAGCGAAAGCTGTTTTACCACGGTACTGACCTTCTGCGAAGACATCTGGAGTTAATCTCTATGTTTGTCTATGTATGCAAAGATCTTCACATTTTTTTGTAACTGCGTTTGTAACATTTTTATTATATAAATTATACTATACTATATAAATTAACTAGTATGTTTATTAACATACAGAATTTGGAATAGAACTGCTAAACTAGAGTTTGAGGTATCCCAAACTTGTTAACTTTACAAGGGGCCGCATGTAATTAATGGTTAATGGAGTTTTATTAAAATTTGTGCATGTTGATATTACATAAAACTATATAATCTTACTATATAATATTTTGATTTATTAAAGGTACATCTTATAATCATATATGTGGCTATAACTTGTCGATTAATGCATGCAATGCATTTACAAATCCCTACTAATATTATAAATGCGAAAGTAACTCTGTCTGTCTGTTACGTTTTCACGACTAAACTGCTAAACTGCTTTTGATAAAATTTGGTACACAGATAGTCTAGAGTCTGAGGAAGGACACACGCTTAGGCTACTTTTTACTGCGATAACCGACATATACGCAGGCGGAGCCGCGGGCGAAAGCCAGTTTGCTATAATTTATAAAGAAAAACAAATATCTACTAGATTTAACGGTGATTTTGTTACTAGTATATAAAACTTAAGTTTTTTGAATACTCTGGGTTGAGAATTAGGGTGAATTTTTTATAAAGCAGGTAGGGTGTGAGTTGGGGTGAAAAACGGGGTGTTCGGAAGTCGCCGACACGGTCTGCATATTGCATTAGATTTAAATTGTTTACGTCGTTAAGAAAGAAAGTTCTCCCAAACTGGGCTAGAGGCAAGAAACTTCTTCGCTGATGTTGGTTTATTTAATTTTTCTGCTTAATCATATGGGAATGTTGTGACCCGCTTGAGTTTTTCAACTTTTTGATTTGTCTGCTATTATCTATGTGTCATATAAACTTGAATATTTTAGTATAATCCAGCTTTTACTAACATTGGCCAATCAGGCCACGCATAGAAAAGGATTACGTAGTCACCTATAATGGGAGGTGGATATAAAATTATTAATTACTTATTTCCAAGGTTGTGCATTTTACAAGTTAGACCTCTATGACTCACGAACTAATAAGCCATTATAGATTTCCTTTAAAGTTCATAAAATGGACAATGATAGTTTTTTTACTATAATAATCATCCACACCTTATGTGCAGGGGAGGTACCCCAAAAAAAATTTTTTTGTTAATTTAATATAACACATTGTCGACGTGATTACAACACATTTTCATGAAAAGTTCAAACTAAAGAAACGCTTTTCTTAGAGTTCATTAGATCATGTTACAGAAAACTCGTCTGTAACGCGTCTTTCTAACACCATGACATGACGAATCTATAAGGGTTCCAAGTCAACCCTAAAAAGGCCTCTCTGCGTTTGAACTTTCGTAAATTGAACTTACCTATAGTTGATCCAAAAAAAAATTTCTAAATTAAGGTCTGTCTTGAAAGTCGAAAACGTGTAACTGATCCATTGTCATAACACCTAATTTTTTCAATTGTTAAAAGTCTCACGGATATATTAGTGTAGGTACATAAACGTAGGGGAACTAAAAACATTTGAAGCAACTAGACCACAAATTAAGTTGTTCCGTTTAAACAATGTTGTATTCCATCCAATTGTACTCCTACAATATTTTGCATGAGTCATAGATAATGTTATAAATTATGAATACAGTATCATTGTTCTATTTTGTAAATATACAGAGCTATAGGTAACACTTGATGGTAATATTACGTCAGAAGAAATCAGTAGTCAGTTACGAGGTGAACGCGTCTCAAGACGCGTGTTTCGAAATGAAGTTTTTAGTATTGAGCCTAGCAATTATTTGCTGCCAATACCAAAATGTATCTGGGTCTATCTTTGACTTCATGAGCGCGAGGTTTAGTGAACTTGCTAGTTCTTTTCTTACTGTATTAAAAAATGTTAAACTTCAAATGTCGGACCTAGTGTATCCTCATGCTGCATTTACACCACCCCAACCGTATGTTGTTCCGCCACCTAATCAGATGCCGCCAGATATTGTGGTAAGAAAGACATTTTCTCATTTTGTAGAAGTAACAGGAACTGAAAATGAAGGTGAACATCCCGAGTACACTAGCTTGAGATCAGAGCCGACTGCTCTTATGTCTACACCACAACTGGCTTTGCTGCATGGAAGAAGGGTTGAGTCACATGTCGTAACCACAAAAGACGGATATCAACTTACTGCACATCGGATTTTACCAGCACCTCACATTCCACCTAAATATCCGAATCGAACTATTATACTTCACCACGGATTATTCGGTAGTTCGGCGGACTGGATATTACTGGGGCCTATAAAATCACTCCCATACTTGCTGTCTGATGCTGGATATGATGTTTGGATGGCAAATGCTAGAGGTAATTATTACTCTCGTGGTCATACGTGGAAGAAAGTGGACACAGATGAGTTCTGGAAGTTTTCATGGCAAGAAATGGGTGAATTCGACTTACCAGCTGTTATTGATTATATCCGACTAATCAAAAATAATACTAACTCTATTTATGAAAAGATAGACTATATCGGTCACTCTATGGGCGCTACAGCACTTCTAGTATTACTTTCATCATCACCATTGTATAACCAGTATTTAAGATTGGGTATTTTAATAGCACCTATAGCTTACATGTCAAATGTTGAAGGACCTTTAAAAGCTATGACGTCTATGGCTACAAATCCGCCAAAACAGCTTTTGAAATTAATTGGGACCAGAGAGTTTGTTCCTTCGCGAGTTATACCAAAAAGAATAGCATCAAAATATTGCGTGGGACCACACTTATTTTGCTGTAATCCTTTATATTTTATCACTGGTGGGATACCTTCGACTAGTTCCTGGAATTCTAGTTTCGTAGCGAGAGTACTGTACCATGTACCTGCAGGAGCATCTACAGACACTATTTTGCACTACGTTCAATTGGTGAAAAGTGGAAAGTTCCACAAGTTTAATGATGTTTACTATGAGTATAATTTAAACCAGATAACATTACCAATAGCCTTGATAAGTTCCGATGAAGACGCAATGGCAACAATACCTGATGTTTTAAGATTGTATTTTAGTATCACAAATCCTGTGGATCATCATATCATACGTGCAAAAAATTTCAGTCACACGGACTTTGTTTGGAGCCTAGCAGCACCCGATTTAGTCTTCAATAAAGTGTTTGAATATTTGGAAAATGGCTTAAGCTGGTTCACAACTAAGAGTGATGTCCATAGTAATATCATACAGTAAGTTGTATAATAGTCGCCTGTAAATTATTTTATGAAAGATATTAGCTGGGAGTAATTATATGCCATCATTGTACTAGATGTTATGTTGCCATACTTTAATTTAAGTAAATATTTGAAATTGATTAGTGGGTTTTATTTTTGATTTGTCTATAAAATAATTCGTTCCCAATTTCTCGGCTTTAACCATCAACGTGTACGAAGCACTCGTAGGTGAATTACAGAATACAGAGTGTCTGTCAACTCATTTCGAATTAAGGTAATTTAATATACGCTAGATTTCCTGGTGGTCAAATCCTGATTTGAGTTCATTTTTGTTTTGTCTTTTATAAATATACATTCTACTGTCATCGTGTAGACCATCTGAAGGACTAAATTAAATAAAATAGTTTAAGAGAGATGGGAGATCGACCGTCACCGATCTGATAACTCGATGAGACATAATTTCATCATCATCATCAACAGCCTTTAACAGCCCACTGCTGGACATAGGCCTCTCCTTAGAAAGGAGGTTTTGGCCTACTATACCATTCTGGCCAGACGGGTTGGTATAGGGTTGATTTCAAGTTTTCCTTCTCTTTGCATTGATGTTGTCTTGCATAGTTTATCCCTTAGTCGCCTTTTACGACACCCGCGCGATGAATAGGGGTGGTGACACTCTGTATTCTGAATCCGTCACCACACATAATTTCATATCAAATATAACTTTTAAACAAAAATGCCCATGATGACTTGCCTATCATAAAGTGTTCATTGCTATTTTTAATTTAATCAATTTTAATCAGTTTTTCATCACCTTCACTTTTTTGATAATCGAATGAGTTTTATCTCTACTGATAGTTTTTAACACAGAATATGCCTAGGTAGGCTTGCCTACATATCTCTGTGCATGGCTATCTGGCAAGTAGATGTGAATAGGTAAGTCAATATAGGTAGCTACAACAATCTGTTAACCAATCGAAATTTATATTATAAGTTACTTTAAATAAAAAGCCAATCAAATAGACTTGCTGAAAAAATCGTTTACAAATTATTTTGCCTAGCTATGAAGTTTAAGAATTTTACCTAGGCATATGCTGAGTATTAAAACTATCAGTTGAGATTAAACTCATTCGGCTATCAAAAGAGTGAAGGTGATAAAAGAGAATTATTTGAAATTAATTAATTAAATCTTAATATATATAAATCTCGTGTCACAATGTTTGTCCTCAATGGACTTCTAAACCACTTAACCGATTATAATAAAATTCGCACACCATGTGCAGTTCGATCTAACTTGAGAGATAGGATAGTTTAAATCTCAAATTATAGTACCCGGTAGGTGGCGCTGCGAACAAACTATGGGATTTCAAATTCGGGCGGTACGAAGTTCGCCGGATCAGCTAGTTAAATTATAAATAGCTATGAACACTTTTCGATAGGCAAGTCATCATAGGCATATTTTTTTGAAAATTATATTTGATTAAAAACGTCTCATCGAATTATCAGATCGGTGAAGGTGGATCTTATACGGTCTCCCCTACTTTAATTGTTTATGAAGAACAAATGTGTGATCTCTAATAAATGGGACGTACAATTTAAATAAATCATACATAATAAGATCATAGGACTTTTTACTACATTTACATTTATTTATTTATTTAAATAAACTGTTACATACACGTACTTACAGGTACATTACAAGTGTAGTGAGCCTTTACAAAAGTAGTATAGATAGCCGATATAGAAACGGGTGGGCATAAGCTAGTCCATACTAATATTACAAATTCGAACATACTATCTGTTAAATTGTTATCTATGCTTTTACGGATAAACTACTGATTTTACCGAACCACACGACTATTAGTAGCTACACACATAGTTTGTACCTATAGAATATAGCATAATTTTAATCGCAGTAACCGACATATCTTTATATATATAATTCTTGTGTGAGTGTGTATGTCACTGAACTTCTCTCAAACGACTGGACCGATTTTGATGGATTTTTTGGTGTGTGTTCAAGGGGATCTGGGAATGGTTTAGATTCGCAATTGGACTCGGTAGGTGGCGCTGCGATCAAGTTCTGGAATTTTAAAATTGGGCGGTACGAAGTTCGCTGGGTCAACTAGTACATAATATTATCACATTGGCGATATTGAGAAATGAGATACATACATCTTGATTAATTATAACATCTGTATTCTATGTCTGACGATCAGTTTCTTGTTGTAAATAGATGTTACACGGCTATAAACTTTAATTTCAGCTAATATTCAATACTTTCCATTGATCTAAGATCTGATATTTTGGCAGAATACAAACGGTAAAATGTAGTACAATTTACAAGGAAAATCGGAAATAATTATTGTATGTAGGAGTACCCTGAAAGGTACGTAGGAAATTAATTAAGATACCTTATATAAAAACATCAAAGTTAAATAAATTTGAACTGGATAATGTCAAAAATAAATACGTTTTAATTACCTCTATGTATTGAGTAAGTGTTAGTAGCATTGATTTTTAAAACCATGACGAGAAAAGCAGCTATAAATTTTAGTAAATAGTCCCAGTCCTTAAATTATAATGATAAATTTCATTAAAAAACAGAAACAGACCGACTACATCTTGCACTCAAATATTATTTCAGATTAGTTTTGCACTAAAACTACAAAAACCATTCTATAATTATTTGTAAAAATTATCAGAGAATAATGAATTAATATTTTGGACGTGTAATACACAACAGTTTCTAGCTTCAAACTAAGCAGACTATCTGAATGACTAAAATATACTAAATTAATATACTGCTTGTAGTATGAAAGCTAAATTATCTGATAGACTATTCATGAACTTTATTTTATAAATACATACGTATAACAATCAAACACTCCGAAACAACTGTATCTACTGACATTTATTTGGAAGTTTGGGTATTTTTTAATACAAATATTTGGTCAGAGCCAGGATTTGAACAGGAGACTTCAAGCACAGCAGTCGCATACACTTTTACTGTGCCATTGAGGCAGTTAATCCTAATATTATAAATAATAATAATAATAATAAATCTTTATTTGCAAAAAATGTGGTTTTTATAATAGGTGGTTTTTAATGTCTAAAGTGCGAGACACATTTCGCCATATATAGATAGCATGCAAATATTTAATAATTGTTAAAGGGAATCTACATTAAATATTCCTAATTAGATATTACATTTAGATTAACTAGTTTAGAAGTCACATAACTTATGACTATCATTATATTTGTTATCTTTATATAATTCTAACAAAAATAAAAGAAGGGAAGACTAAAGGAAACAATAACTAAATAAATATTACGAATAGATTCCTAACTATTTATACAATTCTAGACTCTAAATATTCTTTGATAGTGTAGAAACATTTTTCAGTAAGCCATTTTTTTAGGCGTGCTTTAAACAATTTTAAGGGCAGTTCTCTTAGCTTTTGGGGTAGTTTGTTGTAAACTTTAACACACATGAACATACTATTTTTGTGATAAAGGGCAGTCCTGCATTTTGGTACAACTATCTTTGTCGGATCCCTTTGACTGAAGAGACTGCTTTCGCTGATTTTTTTAAATATCTGCGGGTGTTTCCTGACAAACAGTCCAATTTCTAGAATATAAAGAGAGCTCACAGTAAGTATTTTAGTTTTTTTGAATAGCGGCTTGCAGGAGTCTAAAGGTTCTGAGTTGCAAATTGCTCGTAAACATTTTTTTTGGCACAGAAATACTTCATGGATTAAACTTGAATTGCCCCACAATAGTAAACCATATCGTAGTAACGATGCAACATAACCATGATAAGCAGTAATTGCTGTACTTTCTGTAGCAGTTGTTCGTAGCTGTTTTAAAGCGTAAACAAATTTATTAATTTTTGTGCATACATTGTTGATGTGCAATTTCCAGTTGCAATTATTGTCTAAGGTGATACCCAAGAATTGTATGGTACTAGTGTTGTTAATTGTGATATTATTGTATCTTAAGGTGGCGTTGGTGTTAATTGTTTTATAGTTAGAAAATTGAATGTATTTAGTTTTATTTAGATTAACTTTCAAGTCATTATATGTGAGCCATTGTATAATTTTATGTAAAGTTGTGTTAATTTCCGTTTCATAGTTTATTTTGTTAATGTTGGGAACTATCACTGAAATATCATCAGCGAATAATATACATTGATGACTTGTTATATTTGGAAGATCATTGATATATAATAGGAATAAATGGGGTCCCATTACACTACCTTGGGGAACACCTATTTTATTATGTCGATAAGTTGATCGCAAAGGGATTGATATCAAATTAGGATTGAGGTTGTTGATTTCAACGCATTGACTTCGGTTAGACAGGTAACTTTCTATCCAGTCTAGAGCAGGTCCTCTGATGCCATATCGTTGACATTTATTTATTAGAATGTTATGATTAACACAGTCAAATGCCTTCGACATATCTAGAAATATTACTGTTACAGGTGTTTTATTGTCAATGTTTTCTGTAATGGTTTTCATTAGGGTAAAACCTGCAAGGGTTGTTGATTTATTTTTTTGAAAACCATTCTGTTCTTCCTTGATAACATTAAATTTATTAAGAAAAGTAATAATACGGCTATACATTAATTTTTCAAATATTTTAGAAAAAATAGGTATTAACGTTATTGGTCTATAATTAGCTATTTCAAGAACATCGTCTTTTTTATGGAGAGGTTTTACTATTGAAAATTTGAGTTTGGTAGGGAATATTCCTTGCGTAAATGATTTATTAACCAAGTAAGTAAGAGGTACTGATATTATGTCTGATTAAATGTGAATGTAAGTTTGTTTGCTACGCTTTGTTACGCAAAAACTACTCAACCGATTATCATGAAACTTTGTACACATATTCTTGGAGGTATTAGAAGTAACGTAAGTACCTTTTATGAAAAAAAAATGTTACCAATTTTTTTTACCGCAATAACTGAAATAGACGCCGGCAGGGCCGCGGACGAAAGCCATTATATAAATATAAAAATAAAATAAATTAATAAAAAAATATTTTGGACATCTGACACACAACATCATCTAGTCCCAAGCTAAGCAGGGCTTGTGTTATGGGTATTAGACATATAAATACATTAACATACTTTTTTTTTGTAAATACATACATATTATACATAGAAAACACCCAGACTCCGAAACAAATATTTGTTAATCACATAAATAATATTTGGTCCGATCCGGGAATCGAACCAGAGTCCTCTTGATCAGCAGCCGCATACGCTAATCACTAGAACAACCTACTTTTGGACGCTATCGCAGCCATGGGGCTTTTCTCCATAGCTCCGTTATCTAGTCTCTATCTAGCTAATCGCCTTTTTATCCTTTGTTTGATTTCCACTGACATTTTAGTTATGAAATGAAAATAGAATTTACTAGACAGTAAAAATGAATGAAATATGTAGTTTATGACGATAGTGCTTTAAAGATTTATATCTGTCAATAAAAACCATAATAACTAGCCTATCATGAGTTTAATTATTTTATTATAAAAGCATTGGAATGTTATTTTAGTTTTATAATAACTACAGCACATAGATCCATTGTGTAATAAAAAAAACAAGGAAACTGAGAGTAAACATGTTCTTGTTGAGAATTAATATTTTTAAACTAGACAGTCATCAAGTCATAACTCTCATTTTCTATAATCCTACATTATCTAGCCATAAAACAATAACATAAAACTGTTTAAAATAAATTTTACATACACGTGCTGAGGTAAATAATGCCAGTATAAATACTGGCCTTATTTACCTCAGCACTTTAGTGAAAGAATTTAGGTGAAATTATGAGTTAACTAATATTCTTAGGATTTGTATTTTGTAATCTGAATATTTCCAGTAAAAAATAAAGCTCAGTAAATTGTCAATTTATTACACTTTTATTCCTTTTAAAAAAAAATTAAAGTATAAATTAATATAATCAGTTATTACATTAACTATCATTAAGTGATGGTTTTAGAGTTAAAAACAAATTTTATATTTAGAACATCTTACACCCAACGTCATCTAGGCCATAGTTTGGAACTAGATGACGTTGTGTGTATTATGGGTAGCAAAGCTTGTATTAAGGGTACTTGACAACTGACATGTACATAAACATATTTTTTTTTGTAATACATAGAAAATACCCAGACTCCAAAACAAATATTTGCAGATCATATAAACATTTGGTCTGACCCGGGCATCGAACGAGAGACTTCTTAATCAGCAGCTGTATACGCTAACCGTTAGACCAACAAGGTAGACAAGATAGTCTTCTTCCTAGCCTTATTCCCAATATTTTTGGTGTCGGCTACTAGTTCAACCGGTTTTACCTGAATATTCCTGTTTATCAGTAGTTTTGTTTAAATATCACAGGGTTTGCTTAGTTTGGTATCAGACGGCCGGCCGTGTGTGAGACATATGAATATATTTTGATAATCTTTTATTTTCTTTATCATTATCCCGTATTAGGCATGCTTTATTTATCACTAGCTGACCCACGCAGCCCCATTTGCGTCTTTTATTGCCCGTAGTGTTATGTTTTACGTGGCACTAAATTTACTTCCGATAAAAAGGTTATAGTGAATCAACCTTAAAAGATAGACATATGCTGTCGTTGACTTTTTTTTGCAACTTTTAAAAGGCAACAATTCGGTCATACATGATTTTTTTCTAACACTAAAATATTTATTTCAAATTTCAAGTTGCTCCTGAGATTCGCACGTTCCACCAAGCAAACAAATACTTCAGCTTTAAAATATTAGTATAGATTACTTGATAAGAAATTAAAATCAAAAAAATTATCAAAAAAATTGTCGTTATGTATTAGATTTACGGTCAAGATCTCAGTTACTCAGTTGTTTTTTTTTATTGTTGTAAAGGAATAGGCGTTTGTCTTCCATCTCATCCGATGGAAAGTGTAGATAAAGACGAAGATGGTACACGCGCATCCAAAAGAAACCTGTTCACTCTACTCTTAAAGGCTCCAGAGTTCAACTTATCAGAAAAAATAGACCCAGCCAGGTCGTTCCAAATTTTGGCGACTCTCACCAAAAACGAGCGAGTATGTCAACAACGTATGAATGAAAATAAACACACATATACAGGTTCTTCATTGGTCTTATAAATTGAAAGAGCCATTACCATAGGGAGTTGTCTCTTTGAGAGCTAGAATTTAATCATGATTAATATGCAGAAGATATGTTGATATGTAATCTCATTGAAACCTTAGAAATACAACTACCTATTAGTCGTCTTAACGGCTAGGATATCGAACCGCAAAGGTAAGAAGCGATAGGAATATTGTAAGATAATTTCAGCGGATATTCAGTTGTAGTTAAAGTAGCTTTACTATGGAAAAATGTTTTCAATACAAATCAATAGAAATTAATAATATCTGCTGCTGCATATAGGACTTCCAGTGAAGAAGGTTTAAGGTTTGTAAAGAATTTATTTTAAATTTGTCTTTTCTTTGCAGAGCTACGATGTCGGCTCTTATAACAACCATAATAAGGTCGGTTGAATAAGGTTAATGATATTCCGTATTCTTAATCCAGACCCTGACTATTAGAATATCTGCATTTTGATAATGCAATTATAAATATTCTACAATTCACTATATCTGGCGTTTTCCTTGTGGGCTCCTACATTTGCATAAAAAACGTTTATTGATACGATGAAGGAAAAAGACGATAAAGAACAGAAAAATACCTAAACAACAGATTAGCATTTTAAAATCATTAAATACAAAATACCAACCCTAATTGTTCGGACACATCCATAATTTTAAAATTTTCGTCAGAGAAAGTATTTTTTAGTTAATACTATCTAAATTTAAATTACACTAAAATGTAAAAACAACACTAAATCGTTTATTGCACTTCATTAAATACATGAACGTGTTAAATATAATATAAGCATGTTAGAAGAAGCAATCATGGTTCCTGTTGGACAAGGCATAGTCTAGAAGAGAATGCGGACTATTTAATATCAATGAAACACGGGTTAATATTGTTATTTTAGTCTATCTAGATACTCTAGACTAAAATATTGATTTTATTTTGTACGTAAACGTAATCATGCCATAATTCTAAGAAATATTTTTTATTGTTTAATTTTTATATTTTACAAATTACAATACATATTAAGCATGTTGACATTAATATGCACTGTTTGCACTATTTTCTCTGCCTTGACTGACTGATTCCACTTTATACTATATTAAGGAATACAAGATCCTGGTACCCATAACACAAGTTAAATCTTTCTTTGTGTACCAGGGTTCAACTTATGTTATATTGGAATTGTGTAGTAACTTGTGTTGTATACCTGGAATCATGTTGTATTATGTTTAGGTCGTAAATAAATATTATTTATTAAGAAAATTTTCTCTCGTCTCGAGTGTATGGTTTTCCACTCCATCCGCGATATGGCTAGCCACAGGGAGGCAATACTTTTTATCTTAAAGTAATTCGTGCGCCTTTGCGGGCAGGTGTTGGAAATATCTAAAAGGCTTGTGTATGTACTAACAGAAGCTGTTTAAATAAAATTCGAGGTTTTAGTCCAAAACTCGAATAAGGTTAAGGTCCGTACGAGGTATCTGAAAGTATATAATATAATATACAACATAGAGTATAGATGAATACATTACAGGCCCACTTCACATTAGCGTATTAAATGCTAGTGTAGGATGCTCTACGTGTGGCCGGAACACCCCCGTGGGATTTGGAGGCGGAGGTGCTTGCCGAGGTTTATCGGCGAGTGGCTGACTACCGGGCGGAGAGTGGTTTTCAACCTCCACCCGAGAACGTGAGCGGGTGGCGTGAAACCGATCGCCGAGCCACCATGATTCCTTGATTGATTCGTTCCCGCCGTCTCCCCACTGCAGTCGCAGTAGTGGCAGGCGGAACTCAATTCCCTCATGGCGACCGAGTGCAGGTACTTTCCGAAGCAACCATGCCCGGAAAGAACCTGCGTCAGTCGGAAGGTAAGGGTCCCGTGCTGCCGCACTGCCCATTCGCCGATGACCGGCTGAAGCGCCTCTACGGTGGCGAAGCCAGCACGTGGAATCTCCAGCCGGATCGACCAGCAATCCATCGTGGCTCGGTGAGCGGCTTCACGCCACTTGCGCACGTCCTAGGGCGGAGGTCCAACTCCACCACTCTCCGCCCGGTAGTTAGCACTTCCGCCTCCAAATCCCACGGGGGTTTTCCGGCCAGCGCGCACAACAGAAAGTGCACTGCCCGGGAATCGAACCCGGGTCGCAAGAATGGGAATCTTGCATGATACCACTACACCAGCAGTGCCCGAAACACCACCCCGCCGTAACCCCCGGTGGGGTGACGGTCCATGATGATGTTTCACACATAAAAAAAAAAGGGTTGGTTTCAAGTTTTCCTTCTCTTTGCATTGATGTTGTCTTGCGTAGTTTATCCCTTATTAGCCTTTTACGACATCCGCTCGGGATGAATAGGGGTGGTGACACTCTCTATTCTTAATCCGTCACCACTCGGACATGTATAACTATAATGGTTTTTTATTGTATTCAATGAAGATTTTAGAAATGATGATTATTTATAAATTAGTAATTCTCACTAAATTTTACTACTAAAACCTACTCAGAACTTTTTTGTTATTTAGAACATTAGCGTAGGGTTATGATTCAGGTACCTACGTGTGAAATATAATTTATAATATCCAGTTTAAAAATTACATATAGCGAAACTTCAGTCTACTGCTAATTAAAATCTCGCCCAAAGAACAGCAACTATCCCTGTATTGGATTGCGTTGCACTTGTCTAAAGTCGTCTTTCCATTGTGCTGAATTATTATTGCTACAAAGTTAGATGGCAGTTGCAAGCCTCACTCACACACAACTAGGTGCAAGCAGAAATTAAAAGTAGTCAGATAATATTTCGTGCGAGAAATGGTCACCCATCTAGGTCTGACAACGCCGTCGTTGCTTACCCTCGGTGGTAGTTCTGAGGTCACTATATCAGTTGGAACCAGTTGTTATCATAGGATAGCAGTTGTGAAGCTTACTTGGAATCCTTTGGGCGGCTTTTTTTGGCAAGATTATGAAGACACTTCGTATCTTGCCAGTCTCCAACCCGTACTTGGCCAGTGTGAGGACGTGTCTTTTGAGGGTCTTTTGAGGGTCCATTGGACTGTGGTAGGAGACCCTCAAAAGACACGTATTGTACAGTAGGTATAGTTCGTTCACTGTATTGTATTGTATTGTATTGTATTGTATTGTACAGTAGGTATAGTTCGTTCATTTGAGGCGCACAGATAGATTAAAATAGTTTTTAAAATGGATTTTTCACTTCTTTAAACATGAGTTTTCTAAATTCCAGTGGTTCTAGTAACAATATAATTGCTAAATTACCTTTATACGTATAAATATATACGTATCATTCGTTTAATTCATATTATTGATTTCAGCGATTGATATATCTGTTCTTTCATACAGAATTTCAGATAAGCACCGTCGTGTTGGATTCTAAAGATTTAGTAAGATTTTTCTAAATTTCAATCATATCATTTAGTGCAATAAAGGCATTATTGGATAGATATTTAGAAAATAAATATAACTAAAAATATAACTTCATCATATCTTTCTAAATTTAAGTCTACTTTTATAACAATAGTTTTATTGACAAATGTGTTGTTATTCTTACACAAAAGTACTTAACTGTAGTTAAAAACCTGAAGCAACACAATGGAATATGAATCCAGCGTAACTCAATATACTTTGATTCCTCTTTATATTTTTATTTTCCTTTCAGTAGTGTTACATGTTTACTACTTCTTTTAATTTTCATCATTCGTCTGCATTTACTATTTTGAAATAAAGTCAGTTGTTTGTTAAACGTTTTATTTGATAGTATATGTATATCTATTTCTTTGGCACACTGCAGCTCAAAGCTGTACGATTTTTGACATATTATTATGAGGTATCGTTGAAGTCATCAGAACTATAGTGGTAGCTTATCTATTAAGCTATTCAATAATCACATGTCAAATCTTACCGTGAGTATTAGTGTTCCCAAACCATTTCTGTTACCAGTATCGTTTGTTACTACTTTCATATATGGTTTTTGTAACGTTTATAAACACCCAAGGCGGTGAGGGGTTTCTGGTAAACAAGTCGTTATCTAACAATGTTGCAGAAATTTCTAGTGTTTCGAACAGGGTAGCGTACCTCATGATAAAGCTCACTGAGAGGTATAGTCTCAAAGTTGTATAAGTGTACGCACCCACCTGGGCCCACACATGTGACGAGATGGAAGATATGTTTGACGATCCTTAGGTGAGAAGGCGCGAGATTCTGCGAATTACAGCGTAAAGGGAAGAAGTCGAAACTTTCATATGGGACCCTATGGTTAGTGAGGCAACGATGTGAAAACCTTGTACTTGTACCTCTACAAGTAAAATTTATATAGTTTATACATTATCAAAGAGGTTATGACTTAATTTTATTGTCTAAATCTAGTTAAGAAACTGTACTGCAGGGTTGAGGGTATAAAAAACCCGAATGCTTAAAAGTAATAATAGCTGTGCAAACTCGGAGCAAGGATAAATTTTGGTTGTTTTAATTAATCATTGTATTTTTTTTGTAAATAATGATAAATAAAAAACTGTTTGTTAACAAAAATGTTTACTGTTTATTACTGTTACCACCATAATTACTGTTAACACATGGCAACAGGCATATACTCATGCACAATTAGGCCTCAACCTGGTCTTGTCCTGGCTCAGTAACAACAAACTCGCGTTAAATATTGACAAGTCTATAAATATTACATTTTGTATCAAAACTTCCACGTTACCAACTTTAATCATCTCTGGCACTCACTCTGGCTCGTGCTTATCACTTTTTAGCAATACTTGCTCGTGTCCTTCGCCTCAGAAAACTAATAGCATTAAATATCTTGGAATCACTCTAGACAGTACGCTTAGCTTCCAAATCCATATGGAAATCTCACCCATATCAATAAGAAACTAATTTTTAAAATTAAAAACTTTCGAAATGTAGCCGATTCACATCATCATCTGCCTACCCTTACGATTGTACATGTTATAAAAATAGTCTAAATTGCATTAGGAAATTTTTATTATATCTTAAGGCATCACTATCGGGGGAGGAGCTACCCAAACGTCTTTAATAAAATTAGAATGAGCACAAAGAGCAATTTTAAAAGTAGGGTATTTTTTACCATTTTTACATGCAACTAAAGAAACACACGAAAAGACAAGTGTTGACAGTACGACAGCTCTTCATACACCTTTCTATTCTTCGCCAGTACTCTCTCATGCAATACGATTCCACATTGGTAAAAGATAAAAGACGCAAATATGCGGTCTGTCAAACAAACAAAGCTCGTACAAGTTTCGACCAACGTCATTTTGGCTTCCTTGGCTTTTTTTTTTTTATAATGAAACTAATTAAATACTGTTTATATATCTATCTCCTGTCTGTCTATCTCCTAACTAGAAAAAAAAAGTGAAATGAAACTATCATTTTGGCTCCAAACGCTAGACTGTGATTTTATTAAAAAATCTATAGATTCCCAAATAAACCTACTTCAATCTTACACATTTCACATTCGCACTTACTTCACTTACATCTACATATATTTTTATTCGTAGACCTTCACTTATATTATTCATTTACACATGCGCACTTGTAGGAACATGATCATGCCTAAGCATCGTCTGCCATGCGGACGATACTCTAATACTGGCTAGAGGGTCACGCTTCAAGGAGGTGCATCTGCTCGCCGAGCAGGGAGTGGCTAGTATCGTAGAAAAGCGCTAGGAACCACCCAGCTCATGCCTCCGGGTAGGTGACACTGAAGTTCAGGTGGGCCAGCACATGAGGTTACAAGTCCAATATGAGGGCCTAGAGATACGTCACTCAGGGTACCTTGTATAGACTCCAGTCTCTCACAAAGGATCATATTTTTTTTACTTTTGTAATTTCCACATTACTTTTAAGTTCTTTATGTAAATAAACCTTTGTAAAGAGAGAATAAATTTATTATTGTTATAAAAATCAAAATAGTATTTGCCAAGGTTTACCCTGCTCATAAAAGCTCAAGTATACCAACAATATGTTGGCCTCAATCAGGTTATAGTCATGAGTTGAAAACGTTGAGTGCAGAAGATATTAAATTAATAATCTAAAATTCTATTCAATAATCGAGCATTCTAAAAAAATTGATTTCTGACTTTATCATCAGTCTACTGAAGTTTACTGCTGGACATAGGCCTCTCCAATTTGTGTGCACTCCACTTAGTTCAATCCTCGGCTACTCGCATCCAGCACCTGCCAGCCGTCTTGTGCAAATCATCACATCCTTGCCTGTGGACAATATTTATGACTTTTTCACAAAAGAGAAACATCTTAGATACTTACTGATTAAGCAGGAACAACTACATTAGTCCTGTTTATACCTAGTGCCCCCGCGAATCGCCAGGCCTACAGCAAACGTGGGCTGACACATCTATACAGTCGTAAACGTTTTGCCGTTTCATCGAACAGAGAAATGTCAATGACTTTACTGTTCTCATAGACAGGTCATCTATCAATATATATAATATTAGAAATTTGTGCATTGACCTTTTCTATTTAGTTCGTCTGATACAAAAATATATTATGTTTGTATACTCGTACATAATCACGTAAATCGTGGTATTCTTTCTATCACTTGTCGCCGACGGCGGAATCATTTCTTAAGTAAGGGATGCCTTCAAAACGGAAAACGGAAACATTACAAATGTTACTTTATTAAGCCTTGACGTTTTTCAGGCAGAGGAATTGCTCATACTAAAAGAGTGTCTGTATGGTAACAACCGGGACCGACTGCTTAACGTGACCTCCGAATCACGGCAACGCTCATAGCATATCATGCAGTCAAACCATCAACCGGGTTTTGGGGGACAAGAGTGTAACTTAGTTTGTTTTATTTTTAATAAATAATAATAATGCTGATAATAATCACATCTAGGCATACCATCCAGGTATAATAATGCCTAGATGATCCCATCCCATCTAGGTCTGACCGCACTTCGTTGCTTATCTACGGTGATTGATTCCAATCATCTAATGCCACTCGTTTATAAGCGCCATGTTACTGATCAATCGGTCATCAGGTGTAGTTATAACTAGTAGCCAATAAAAAGACATTAATCATCGTCCTAGCCATTATTCCCAAGTTTATTTGGGGTCGGCTACTAGTTCAACCGGTTTTACCTGAAATATAGATGTTCATGACAACTGAGACCGACGGCTTTACGTGCTCTCCGAGGCACGGGCGTGAATCACCCGCCACACTTCCAAACTCCGGGCAGCTATTAGGAATTTCCCAAGAAAATCCCAAAAACACTTTTTTGCCCGACCCGGGATTTGAACCCGAGACCTCTTGACTAGAATTAATATGAGAGTATAATTTGAATTGATCTCGAAATGCCTAGGATTTCATCTGAATTACTTTTTAGGTAGTCAATCATCACTGTTTCGAAAATTCGTGAACCTACAGAGTTGAAATCCACCGGTAATCTATACATGAATAAACAAATAAGTTAACATTTCGGACACACTAACATAACATACATAGAAAACACCCAAACTCCGAAAAAAATATTTGTTGATCACACAAACATTTGGTCCGACGCGGGTATCGAATGACGGTAAGTCGAGGACGACGGACGTATTTGCTACCACTCACCAGTTCATGTCCCGGAGAGGGACAATAAAAGTCAAGCGCGTATATTCTGTTTGTCTCGTGTTATTAGTTTGTCGTATTTTATTATTACATAATTTCCTTTCTTCTTCTCAAGTCGAACCTGTTCCTTCAAATCCTTTCTCTTTTCAAGTATATTTTGTGGATAATCTTCTGTTATTTGTGTGATTTACATGAAGGAACTACTTCTTTTAAATATATTACTTTTCATACCGAATGTGGAAAGGGTAACAACTATTGGTCTAGGTTAATCGCTTTTTTCCCTATTCTTTTATCTTCTTATATATCCCTGTAAATACACAGTGGGAGCACTTCAAGGGTCACATTCAGAGTGCACTCAAGACTGCAACGAGAGGTCACCCCAAAACCGCCAAGAAATCATGCTGGCTGCGCGATCATACGTGGAGGCTTATTTTGGAGAGAAAGGATTTAAAATCGCGGGGCTTACGGACTCTTGAAGATCAATCTAAATACAGAGAGCTATGCAGAACTATCCAATACGCAGAGACAAAAACTTTTTCATCGAATCCATCTGCATGGATTTCTCTCCAAGTTTAAGCCGAAAACCTGGGTGATCGACGATGAAAACGGTCAACCACTACACAACCTGGACGAAATTGCCGAAAGATGGCGATCGTAGTGCGGCCGGCTGTAGTGTGCAGGGGCGACACTGATACATCACCTTTGCCCCCCTCAGTGGGCTTATTTTGGACCATGAACCCGCAATCCTACGATCTGAGATAACAGCAGCCCTCAGATCACTCTAAACTAGGAAAGTCCCTGGGTCAGGTCATATAACAACAGAAATCCTTGTCGCTCTCGGTGAACAGGGCACTGACCTTCTGCACAGTATCTGTAACAACATCTGGAACACTGGCATATGGCCCCAAGACTGGACAGAGTCAATCATTCTCCCCCTTCATAAAAAGGGCTCCACAAAGCTATGCGACAACTACCGCACCCTCGCACTAATTTCACAAGCCAGCAAAGTCCTGCTTCACGTTATAAATGCACGCATCCGCCATTTTCTGGATTGGCAAATACCGCAGGAACAAGCAGGTTTTGTGAAAGGCAAGGGAACCAGAGAACAACTACTAAACCTTAGGCAAATCGTTGAGAAATCCTATGAGTTCGACACCCCAGCAGTAATATGTTTTGAGGACTGTAGCAAGGCCTTTGATTGCGTGAGATGGGACTGTTTGTAGGGGATACTTAAAATCACTCTAAATCGTTCTCGTTCGGAAAAGGAGTACGCCAGGGCTGCATATTGTCTCCAATTCTTTTTAATATATATGGCGAAAATCTCCTTAGGCGAGCACTCGAGGGCTGGGACGGCGGCATATCCATCGGCGGCGTCAAGCTCTCGAACTTTCGATACGCAGGTGAGTCTGAGATGCTCGCTCTACTGAGCAAAATTGAGGTAGCCAGTCAGGATCTAGGGCTTGGAATTAATAAAGCCAAAACTAAACTCATGGTGATTGACAGGGCTGGTAAACTGGAACTCACGGGGTCGCTTAAACTTGAGGTGGTTGAGGACTTCGTCTACCTTGGTTCCAACATCAGCAATACCGGATCATGTAAAAAATAAATAAGGAGACATATTAGCATGGCCAAAAGTGCAATGTCTGACCTGGATGGGATATGGAAAGACCGTAACTTCTCCAAAAGAACAAAAATAAAATTGGTACAAACCCTCGTCTTTCCAATATTCCTTTATGGTGTCGAGGCCTGGACGATGAAAGCGGACGACCGTAGGCGCATTGATGCTTTCAAGATGTGGTGCTGGAGGAGACTACTGTGGATACCCTAGACAGCTTACCGCACCAACACCTCTATCCTCAAGGAGCTTGCAATCTGTGAGCGCCTGTCATCCCTGTGTCTCCGTAGGATCCTCGGATACTTCGGCCATATTGCGAGGAGGGCCGATGATAGCCTCGAAAGGTTAATGGTGACTGGCAAGATCGAAAGGAGGAGACCCAGAGGCCGCTGCCCGTTGCGCTGGACCAAGTTGGCTCCTTTCTCGGAAGTACGATCCATGCTGCTCTGCATGCTGCCCGGAACCGACACAAATGGCGAACCGCCATTCACAAAACTTTAGTTATTGGGGCCACGACCCTCAGAACTGAGGAGAACGACGCAAGGAGGAGGATATCCCTGTAGTCCACGTCCAATGAGAAATATTATATAATAAAGTTAATCATATTTTTTTTCTACAACTGAATATAGTTTTTCTATTTCTTCTATCCCGAAAAATACAACATTATTTTTTCTTGTTTTTCTATGTTTTGTCTAAGGCTGTCGTATTATCCTCCAATATTTTTAATTTTTCTGTAACAACACCCTTTGTACCGAACAACAGTTCGGTAACTCTTTCTCCGTTTTCAAGGATGGTATTTTTTGTGTTTTTTATATTTCGTCTATATTTATAAGTATATTTTAGATTGATTGCTCCAATATATCAATATTGTATTAGTAACGCTCTCTCTTGGTAACGTTCTTTCCCTTCGATATAATGAATTACTAGTTCGATCATAACAGTGACACAGCATCAAACATGCATTTTTGCTGCAGATGGCGTTATTGTCTATGTACAAATAAAATATTTTTTGGAGTCTTTTGTCCAAATAACTTGTCCACAAATTTATATGTGTAATAATAAGAATTTAATAAAAGTTTTCAATCACTGTTTTAAATTTAAAAGGTTTTTTTAAGTTATGAGTATTTCTTATTATTTCAAATTAACGTATATGGTTCTTCTTAAACACAAGTACATTCTCTTTTTTTCACAATTTATCCTTTGCACACTCGTTAAATGTCGTTAAATGTTTGTCCACACTTTGTGTTCATAATTGATTGTTTTCTGTTCACTTTTGCTATTTTTCATTGGGTAAAACTACAGTTATTTTTAAAATTTACGATTAATACAGAGACGAAGTAAAGAGAATGCGCCTACTAGATTACTATATCTATAAAAATAAATAATATTTAATGTAATATTCTTTGTAATTTCAAAGTAACATTTTTTCACTAAAGTGTTCGTTACTTGCAACAATAAACCAATTTGTCTGTCTATTCGTCTGACCTCTAGAACCGCTTTAATAATTTTGACCCGATTTTCAGTGAATCTTAGATGAAATTATGAAAAGTAACTAAGTACTTCTTTTAGGGTTCCGTTGCCAAATGGCAAAAAACGGAACCCTTATAGATTTCTCACGTCTGTCTGTCCGTCCGTATATCACAACCACTTTTTTCCTAAACTCTAAGAGCTATACTGTTGAAACTTGGTCAGTAGATGTATTCTGTGAACCGCATTAATATTTTTACACAAAAATAGAAAAAAAGGAAATAACGTTTGGGGGTCCCCATACTTAGAAATGAAACTCAAAAAAAAATTTTTCATCAAAACCATACGTGTGAGGTATCTGTGGATAGGTCTTCAAAAATGATATTGAGGTTTCTGATATAGTTTTTTTCTAAACTGAACAGTTTGCCCAAGAGACACGTCCAAAGTGGTAAAATGTTGGTCCCCACCCCTGTAACTTCTAAAATAAGAGAATGATAAAACTAAAACAAGTGCATGTCAGGCCAAGCACAGTAAAGGGTTCCTCAGTCACGTGGATTTAAAATCGTATCCAATAGATAATTATTATAGTCCAAGATCTCAGAGCCGCCAGACCTACGTCATTTGTGCAAAGCTGAAATTTTCAGGATTATTAGGACAATGTCTTGTTAAGATGTATGCGTACCCATTAGCTTGAAAGCGGGGCCGGTTCTGAGGTAGCGCGAAGTACAGATTGATAAAAACCTTACTTACCTACGTTAGAGGTGCAAAGCTAGTATTTACAATTTTTTTAAGAATATTATTTAAAATTAAAATTCATTACTGCCAGACACTTTCCGTGGGCAATTACTTCTGCCAGACTTCTTGAAAGTTGTGAAAAAATTAGGTAAACTACGTTATAGTAGCAAACCTAAATTTTATACATATTATCTAAGGTAGGTACTATTTTAAGGGGGTGCTGGTCGAGTAACCTCCACGTGCGTCTTCAATTGTTGTTTTCCGACCAATGTGTCTGTGGGGAACGGAAACAGGGGACCGGTGCACCCTGGGCGACAGTCATTGACTTCCCTTAAGGGATGTGTATTGGCTGTTGGCGAATAACTCGACAAGGGGGGGATCGCTCTCAGTACTTCTCTGTTCATCAGAGAAGACTGGATGAGTGAAGGCAGAGGTCGGGAGTAGGATTCATAGGGAATCGTGCAGCGGGTCAGCACACTGTTCAATCAGGGGTTGACAGTCACTTGGTTGCCGCCGGTGAGAGAGGCTCAGCCAACCTCTTGCATTTCGTAACCAACAAGGACTCAACAACTACCCGACTGATGGCTCCAGGAGGATACGCTGGGAACCTGTTGACCGAAGGGCTTGCCTTAATTGGCCGGCCCACGACAAGGACAGTCTATAACACCCGACAGCAAAGTCGTTAAAATCTGTGGATACCGGCCGACCTCCACAGTATATAGGCTTATCCGGGTGCAGGGGGCACCGCTCGGATGGACTACATTTCCCCCATACTCGTGGGATTAGTTATGCCTTTGAACACAAATAATAATAAAAAAATTACGGACGGATCTAGTAAAAACGAACTTGGCTTAGAAAACGGATTAATAGAGAAGGTGACAGAGAAGGAGAAAGGGCGGTTGCGGCAGCGGTCGCAATCCAGACCCTGTACTCCACTACCCTTAGATGGGGGGCTGCGGGGGGAAGATAGCGATAGCTCAGTCTCAGTTAGATCAGAGAAGGAAACGCGCCGGCCGTCACGAAAGCGCGGAAACTTGCAGCCCAATGCTGAGGATGGGAACGGACTTATGGCAAAACGGCTTCATAGTGAGCCGAATACGGAAGATAAGTCCAACAGCTGCAGCTCAGTAGAGGTTGGCGTCAACATGTTGCGAAGTCTGGCTGACATGGAGGAGATGCTAGACAGACGCTGCACAAAAGCTGAAATGATGAGCTCCATGCGCCAAGCCCTGCAGTCTCTGCAGAGCGGTGTTAAGGAGCTCTGCAACCAGGCGGTATCGCGCGAGCTTGAAATGGATGGCAAAATTAAGGATCTCCAACGAGAGATCGAATCTCTTACACGTGCGAAGGCAATGGCGCCATGTCCGGCTATAACAGCCGCAAAGTTACCAGGAAAGAGCCAACTGCCTTCATCGATATCGGGACCGAAACCGACAAATGGCCCAATGGCGTCTACTTCAGTAGCCCACCCTGTAAGGGAGGAACATCCGGACTGGGAACGAATCGAGGTCATAATGAACCGAGAGTTTGCTCGATTCCAGTCCGGACTCATTGATAGGTTCTTTCCAGAAAGAGGGGCCAGACCTCCTTTAGGAAAGGGACTAACTCTGGTGGCGCAGCAGCTGGCTGAAGAAGAAGGTGTAGTAGCTTCTTCTCCCAACCAGAAGAAGAAGAAAAAGAGGAAAAATAAGAAGAAGCCGAAAGGACCGGCTCTTCAATTGGCACCGTTAACTGGGCCGGCAACTACATTGGAGACGTTGCCAGCAAAGTCAGTAAGGCAGGAGGGCGGCACCTGGGCCCAGGTGGTAGGGAAGAAAGCAAAGGTTGCTGCTGCGAACAAAAGCACAGCGGCTACTCCCACTCCGAAGGTAAAGAGGCAGTTACCGCGACCTCCCACTAATGCCGCCATTGTGGTCGTAGTACCTCCGGGGTCTAGCACCACACTGGCAGAGGTGATGCAAGCTGCAAAGTCCCGCATAAAACTGGCAGACTTTGGCATTACGGGTGGGGTTCGTCAGCGAAAGGCGGTCACAGGGGACCTAATACTGGAGGTCCCTGGGACAGACAGCGCTGCCAAAGCAGACGCCCTGGCTGAACGTTTGCGTGTGGTAATGGGTGACACGGACGTACGATTTATGCGTCCGTGCAAGACCGCTGAACTGCGAGTGATGGATTTAGATGAATCCATCACACCCGCCGAGGTCGTAGAGGCGATAGCCGCAGCGGGTGGCTGCCCCTCGACCGATATTAAAGTCGGAGAAATACGCAGAATTGCAGGCGGATTAGGGACAGTTTGGGTCCGAGGCCCACTTACGGCTATACGCCAGGTTGTGGACGCCCAACGCTTAGAAGTAGGATGGGCTTCGGTCCGTGTCAAAGTACTGACACCACGGCCCTTGCAATGTTACCAGTGCCTCGAAATGGGACACGTCAGGGTGAAATGCTCGGGCCATGCAGACAGAAGTGGGCGCTGCTTCCGCTGTGGGGAACAGGGCCATAAGGCCTCAACTTGCACTGCAGACACACCAAAATGTCCGGTGTGTCTCGACTACGGTAGGCCTGCTAACCATCGGCTGGGTAGCAAGAGCTGCTGCCCACCAAAGAAAAAGAGGGGAGAGACCCAGTCTCAACCCTCCCTAGCTCAGTCGGGGTTGCCAGTGTCGAGTAGTAACTCGACGGGAGAGCCAATGGAGGCCTAAAATTCCCATCTCAAACAAAGGTTCTCCAGGGCAACCTCAACCACTGCCGCGCAGCACAAGATCTCTTGATCCAGACGCTGGCGGAGCAGTCAGTTGCCCTGGCAGTCATTGCAGAGCCATACTCCGTCCCAGACCATCCGCGTTGGTTCGGGGCGTCCGACGGTTCAGCGGCCATCTATTGGCCGGGTGGGGAAGGCCTTCATTGTTCTCTCTTGAAAAAAGGCGCGGGCTATGTGGCAGTCGAGTGGGGAGTAACAGTGGTGGTAGGCTGTTACTTCTCTCCCAATCGTGGCCTAGCCGAATATGAGGCATACCTGCACGGGTTGGCGATCTGCATTCGCAGTTACGCCTCCCGTCCGGTATTCGTCCTGGGAGACTTCAACGCCCACTCAAGGGAGTGGGGCGACACCCGGGACGACGCGAGGGGAGAGGCTATCCTGGAGTGGGCGGCTGAACTGAATCTTCAACTTTTAAATCGGGGTTCAGTCAGTACCTGTGTGCGGTGGCAGGGGGAGTCGATTGTCGACCTGTCGTGGGCGACTCCCTCTGAAGTGCGCCTGGTGTCAGGATGGCGAGTGGCGGAGGAAGTGGTAAGCCTGTCTGATCACCGGCACATCGTATTCGATGTGTCACTCCGCCGCTCTGGCCGCCCACACCACCAGAATAGAGAACCTCCGCGACGATGGTCCCTTAAACGGCTCAACATAGAGATGGTTGTAGCCGCATCCCAC
Source organism: Phragmatobia fuliginosa (assembly GCA_932526445.1). Taxonomy (NCBI): domain Eukaryota; kingdom Metazoa; phylum Arthropoda; class Insecta; order Lepidoptera; family Erebidae; genus Phragmatobia; species Phragmatobia fuliginosa. The sequence goes on from OW052057.1 coordinate 27,175,057, forward strand.
GTCTCGGATTGGTCAGAGGAAAGGGTTTCATCCGATCCAGAGGAACTGGCGGCTTGGTTTGGGAGCGTCATGTCATCAATATGTGACGTCTCAATGCCCCGAGTCAGGCCAGCCAGAAAGGGCTCAGCATACTGGTGGAGCGCGGAGATCTCGCAGCTGAGATCGACCGTCGCGAGATTGCGCCGCCCGTACCTTCGAGCCCGGAGAAGACGGCGAGCCACAGTCGAGGAGATCGACGGAGCACGGCGGGAATATGGAGCTGCCGTTAAGGCTCTCAGCGATGCAATCGCTGAGGCCAAGGCTCGGTCATGGAAAGAGCTCATCGCGGGACTGGATAGGGACCCATAGGGCGACCTTATAAAATGGTTCTGGGGAAACTCAGACCATGGGTCCCTCCGTTGACGGAAACCCTGGACCCGGAGTTCCTGGAAAGAGTGCTAGACACACTGTTCCCAAGGGTCCAGGACAGTCCCCTGACTCCTCCGTCACAATTGTATCTACAAATGTGGTCAGACGAGTATGAAGTGACGGAAGAAGAGTTGGGCCGAGCCGTGCGGCGGCTGGCTTCCCGCAACACCGCGCCTGGACCTGATGGTGTTCCAGGTCGGGCGTTGGTGATAGCTCTGTCGGTGCTAGGGGACAAACTGAGGCAGATTTTCACGAAGTGTCTTAGCCTCGGTATGTTCCCTCTCGGGTGGAAAGTAGCAAGACTGGTGCTCCTAAAAAAGGAAGGAAGGGCTGCAGATTCGCCATCTTCGTTCCGACCGATATGTCTGCTGAACGAGTCAGGGAAACTCTTTGAGAGGGTGATCTCTGACCGTATCAGCGGGCACCTGTCGCGAGTAGGCCCCGATCTTTCGGATTGCCAGTTTGGATTCCGGCAGGGGCGTTCTACAGTGGACGCTATCAGGTGTGTTCGCTCCCTGTCGGAGTCGGCAGTCCGATCGGGGGGGGTGGCGTTGGCAGTTAGCCTTGATATCATTAACGCTTTCGGCACCCTCCCCTGGCAGGCAATCAGGGCGGCTCTTGTATATCACGAGGTGCCACCCTACCTGCGGGCTGTCATAGATGCCTATCTACGCGACAGGACTGTGAAATTTGTCGATCGGAACGGGATGGAAATGCGAAGGGAAGTGTGTTGCGGGGTTCCTCAGGGATCTGTATTAGGCCCATTATTATGGAACCTCGCATACGATGCGGTCCTTCGCACTGTTCTGCCCTCTGGCCTAAGTATTGTGTGCTACGCGGACGATACTCTAATACTGGCTAGAGGGTCACGTTTTGAGGAGGTGCTTCGGCTCGCCGAGCAGGGAGTGGCTTGCGTTGTAGAAAAGATTCGTGAGCTGGGCCTAAGGGTGGCGCCTCATAAAACTGAGGCGATATGGTTCCACGGCCTACGTAAGCGCCAGGAACCACCCAGCTCATGCCTCCAGGTGGGTGATACTGAAGTCCAGGTGGGCCAGTACATGAAGTACCTTGGCCTCGTCCTGGACAGTCGGTGGAGCTTCGAAGAGCATTTCGGGCGATTAGTCCCCCGAGTTCGAGGGGTAGCAGGGGCATTACATCGTCTGCTGCCCAATCTCGGGGGACCAAGGGAGGAGGTTCGGTGCCTCTACATGGGCGTCGTGCGGTCCATGGTCCTCTATGGGGCACCCGTCTGGTCTGAGGACCTGGCGGGTTCCTCCCGCTGCAAGGCTCAACTTAGGAGTCTGCAGCGGCTGATGGCCATACGGATCGTCCGGGGCTACCGCACCATCTCGCATGAGGCAGCGACGGTCTTGGCGCGATCTCCACCCTTCGACATCCTGGCCGACATGTATACGATGGTCTACGACCAAATTCGTTCTGTCGGTCGGAATGGCGAGGGGACAGCGCCGGATCATGAGCCCGAAATGCTACGGCGGAACGGACATGCTCAAGTTCTGCGGGATTGGCAGGCACGGCTTGAAATCCAGGGCTGTGCTAGCCAGCGCGCTGTCGGAGCCGTTCTGCCTAACTTCGAAGCGTGGGTAGAGAGGACCGGCTGTGTCACCTACCGATTAACTCAGATACTCACCGGGCACGGTTGCTTCGGTGAGTGTCTGAATCGAATAGGACGGGAGGCTACAGCACAATGCCATCATTGCGGGTCTGACCGGGACTCCGCCCAGCACACGCTGGAGGACTGCCCTGCTTGGGAATCCGAGCGTCGAGTCCTGGTCGGACAGATCGGACGAAACCTGTCACCGCCAGCATTGATCGCGGCAATGCTGGCGAGTGGCGAGGGATGGGAAGCCGCGGTCTCCTTCTGTGAGAATGTTATGCTCCAGAAGGAGTCCGCAGAGCGAGATCGGGAAAGGGCCGATCCCGCTCGAAGGAGGCGGCGAAGGGGACGCGGCAGAGGTCGCTAGTTCCCCAATCGTCGTCTAATGGTCGCTGCGGTCACACCCTGGGGAGGTGTGACCGCTGCAAACGACCCGAGACAGGTGACACCCCCGGTGCGGCCGGGGGGTGTCGTTTAAGGTGGGTCGATGTTCCGCCTCGTGCTGCACAGAGCGGTGAGAGGCGCAACTGCGCCCTGCCCTGGAGGTGAGTCCAGTCATCCCGGGATGTACCCCATTTGTGGGGTATGGCAGGGGGGACACCAGATGCCGCTGTTGCGATCCTGGTGTTCCTCTGAGCTGCCGAGGTAGGCCGCCGCGGGGTTTAGTGGGTAGACCGGTTGCCCGGGAGTCCCACACACACCCTTCCTTGTCCCCCCCAAGAAGGGTATGGTGCGAAAAGCATTCCCCGCGTAAAAAAAAAAAGGTACTATTTTAAGACCCTTTGTATGGGGCCAGACCAGTCCGAAGGGCCAATCATCCCCCCCGATACCTTTAAATATTTGTAGTAATTAGGAAGCTGAGGTATATCATCTTTGGTATTATTTCAAGAATAGAATTGTAAATTATTAAATGGTGTTTACACGCTTTTTATTAGCTTCACCTGTATGTTTGTTTGTTTGTAACCAACTCCTATGGGTGCGATTTTGACCCACTATAAACGGCCAGATTTCGTATACTTGTAGCTATTCACAACATCAACGAAATCTGGCCGTTTAAAGTGGGGTCAAAATCGCAACCAAAGGAGTTGGTTACCAACAAACAAACATACAGATGAAGCTAATAAAAAGCGTGTAAAAACCATTTAATAATTTACAATTCTATTCTTGAAATAATACCAAAGATGATATACCTCAGCTTCCTAATTACTACAAATATTTAAAGGTATCTGGGGGGAAGATTGACCCTTCGGACTGGTCTGTCCGCATACAAAGGGTCTTAAAATAGTACCTACCTTAGATAATATGTATAAAATTTAGGTTTGCTGTAATTTTAAATAATATTCTTAAAAAAATATGTAAATACTAGCTTTGCACCTTTAACGTAGGTAAGTAAGGTTTTTTACCATCTGTACTTCGCGCTACCTCACAAACGGCCCTGCTTTCAAGCTAATGGGTACGCATACATCATAACAAGACATTGTACTCATCATCCTGAAAATTTCAGCTTTGCACAAATGACGTAGGTCTGGCGGCTCTGGGATCTTGCTCTATGATGTTCACTTATTAATGTGTTAATTTTGTGTGACGTTTTCCAAGTGAGCGCATTTTACAAGTTAAGTCTCCATAACTCCTGAATTAATAAAGTCATCTAATCCGTTATAGTTTTCCTTCAGAGTTTATTATGTGGACCACCATCACGAATTTTTCCAGATTTTTTGATCTAGCCGTTTAGCTTTTAGAGGGGGGGGGACGCCCTGTTTTTACAAAAAGGTGCCCTTTAAAGTGGAATTTCTCGCAAACGGATACCCGAATCAAAAAATCGTCTTAGAAACCCTTTATTGTTTTTAAAATACCTATCTAATGATACCCCACACGATGGGGTAGCCGCTAGAAAAAATTTACATCCCCACTTTACGTGTAGGGGAGGTACCCCAAATAAAAATATTTTTCAAAATTTTATTATAGCACTTTATCGGCGTAATAACAATACATATTCATGCAAAGTTTCATCTTTCTACCACTTACCGTTTGGACGGTAAGTCGAGGACGGACGGACGGACGGACAGACGGACATGACGAATCTATAAGGGTTCCGAGTGATATACTTCGGAACCCTAAAAATATATGATGTACATTACTATGCAAACTTCCAACGAAAATTAGTTTGGACGACATCTAGTAAATAGTTTTTTTTCAATACGTCATAAATCATATACTGCAATTTACATTTCTTTCAATCAAAACACTATTAATAAAACATCGATGAAAGTTACAACGAACTACAAAAACTTTTATATGATGTTACTTGGTGCTACGGAACCCTACATGGGCGAGTCCGACTCGCACTTGGCCGCTTTTTTTTCTAAACTGAATAGTTTGCGCGAGAGACACTTCCAAAGTGGAAAAAGTGCTTTTTGGACTAGCGTTACTGGCGACTACTTTTGTAAAGATACATAAACAACCGCGTATAATATACGTATAATACGTATAATAACGTGGCTTAGCTAGTTCAATAATAAATATTACAAGCAATCATCATCAATCATCATCAACAGCCTTTAACAGTCCACTGCTGGACATAGGCCTCTCCTTTGAAAGGAGGTTTTGGCCTACTATACTACGCTGGCCAGACGGGTTGGTAAAGGGTTTGTTTCAAGTTTTCCTTCTCTTGGCAGTGATGTTGGCTGCTTATTTAGTTCCTTTAGTCGCCTCTTACGACACCCAAGGAATGAATAGGGGTGGTGACACTTTGTATTCTTAATCCGTCACCACCACGAACTTCACTTTTTTACAAGCAAGTATAACAATTCTAAAAATAATATGTGGGCTATTATTTTTAGTAAAACAAATTTAAACAAAGGTTCTTGTTTACTTAATAATACAAAAGACGAGAAAATTGTATGAATAGGCATTTGAATGTACTCATGAATATTTGTTCTTATGTCTGATTAATATTAAATGAGTTTTGGGATACGATAACATTCTGTAATTGTTTTCATCCATTACCGTAAAGGTGTTGTTGGGCTAGTTCTGTTATTCACTTAATTTATTATTCCTTTGTTTTCTTCAATTCCTTTACTAATTGAAAAATATTTCTTTTTTTATTCTTTTTTAGGATTCCGTACTTCAAGACTCTGAACCCTTATAGATTGCTATGTCCGTCCGTCCGTACGTCCTCGACTTTCCGTCCAAACGGTTAGTGCTAGAAAGATAAAACTTTGCATTGAAATGTGTTTCTATCCCGTCTACAAAGTGCTAAAATAAAACTACTTGATTGAAATTAATTTAATGAAAAATATTTGTTTATTTGGACAGCATGTTTTTTCTCGCATCTAACCCATTGACCTTAGAATTGACACTGACTTGACACACTTGACCTTAGACAGGTTTTTTACAAGCATGGAGAGGTTGCTGAAATACTTTTTTGATTTAGGTATCTGTTTGCGAGTTATTTAACATGAATGGACCATTTGTTGCTAAAACAGGTAGTCCCACCTCCCTCAAAAATTGAAAAAAATCATGATGGAAATCCATATGCTAAACTTTAAAGGAAAACCTTAACGGATTATATAGCTCTGTTAGGCAATTAACACACGGCACCGCGCACCGCCGCGGTAGGCGGTGAAGTGGATCTCATGTCATATTGGGATCTACTGAATCCGTTGATGCTTAACACACGTACACCGACCGACCGCGCGGTCGAGCGGTGTTCTCACCGACTCTCGCCAACCTTACCGCGGCGATGCGCGGTGCCTGTGTTAATCGCCTTAGTTCGTTAGTTATAATGTCTAACTTGTAAAATACGCTTCCTTGGAAAACTTCGTACAAAAATAACGAAATAATACGTAAACATAACATTTATCTATTTGACACAATTTTAATTCCACTTGGCATTGTTTAAGACTACGGAACCCTACTCTTGGGAGGTCTGACACCCGATTTTTTAACTTAACTCCTTGCAGTGCTCTTTGGGTCTCCGTGCAATTTGGGTTATAACCTTATTTTATATCTTTTAATGAGCAATTCTATATTTATACATTTATATCGACCTTCCGTAAATATATGGGAGTATAATTGCCTTGAGGATAGCCGTATAGCCTTGGGAAAAAAGAAGTTTATAAACATGACTATCTGATTGCAAAATATATTGGTGAATAATAAAGCTTTATTGAAATTGATTAGTAGAGATATTCGTGGAAGTTTTACAACTCTAAACTTTATTAATTAATATAGAGTTTACCATACTTCGAACCTTAACTTAAAGTAAATATAACAACGCCCACATTGTAATTTAGGAACTACAAATTCAATTAAAAAGATGTTTTATATTATATAATATTATACATGTTTACATTTTAAGAGCATATGGCGTTTTTGTATCACATTATTTATTTATTTATTTATGACAGGTACGCTTACAGATCACTGCCGATACATGTTACATATTATTAGATTGATACATTAAGTCAATATAGTAATCCAAATTTAGCATACACATGAGTATATAATAAAAATATAAAATAAAATAAAAAGCTATAAATAATATTTTTTTTTAAACTAGAAAGAAAAATAAGAAGTTTAATTTCAAATAAAAGACATTACACACTACGAACAATGTGAAATTAATTGTGTTATGACCCTCTTGTACCGGGAAAATCTACCATTAAAATATATCCAAGGCTTCGACTCGGTTCAATTCGTTGTATTTACGGAACATTCTCACGATAGGGTAGTAGGTGTTATTCTTGTTAACTTTAATGATAAATGCGTTGGGACAGATTGATGACCTGTGCCTGGTGTTAATATGAACCGCAGATAGTATACCAGACGCATCGATGGTGGAGTGAATAATTTTGTGAAAGCAAAGGAGATCATACCTGTTGCGTCAAGCTTGAAGTTTCTCATATTCATTGAATTCTACTAATCTGTCGCTATAATTCTGCAGTGATCTGCTATAACTAAATTTGCGGGTAACGTATCTTAGTTAGCGCCGCTGCACACTTTTAATAGTATCTGTATGAGCCTTATAGAACGGGGACCAGATTGGACAGCAATATTCAAAGCCACTTTGAACAAGACTGGAAAAAAGAGACAATACACTAAGTTGTTTTTTAAACTTTTTTGTTGACCTTATATTGAATCCCAGATCTCTTCAGGCTCTACTCACTAGGTATTATATATTTAGTATTACCGTAACTAGCGTTTGCGACCGCAATTTACTATTTATTTATTTATCATAATGGCTGATAATGCCACTGATAAAGAGTCGCCAGGGCTCCTGCCTTCACATTCCATGGTGGAGTTCAGACGAAGAGATTTGCTGCCTCAAGGAAGATCGTGTGGTACCCCATTATGATCCTGATCCTGTCGTTGCAGCAGTGTGATGTTGCTAACCTTCAGGGCCGCCAGTATTACTGAGGCCCCATAAAGGGCCATGAATCGCACAACCACCGCGTAGATTTTTCTAAAAGTGTCATCGGGCCTCCTCACGTTTGGCAGCAACCGTGCCAATGCACGCACTAAAAAACACCTAGACTCTGAAGAACACTTTATTAACAATACAGTGTTGTTCTAAATTTCCATGTGAGATTTAAGGTCATAACATGCAGTGGAGTATTAAACGGCAAGGCAACTGCGTTTTGTTACCAAGTCGTAATGTGATGAGTAATTCTTAGTAATATATAAAATTGTAAAAAAATCAACTAAGAATATTCCTTTAATCTGAGTTTTTATAATAATTCAATTATGGAAACTTATCAAGGATAAAATACGACAATCATAATTTAGTTTCATTACATCATTATCATCATTATCATTAGACCTACGTACATTAAAGACGTCTGCCCAGCATGAAGCCACTCACTGTCGCAGTCTCAAACTTCACTTTTTTACACGCTTTATATTAGCTTCACCTGTATGTTTGTATGTTTGTAACCGACTCCTGTGGGCGCGATTTTGACCCACTTTAAACGGCCAGATTTTGTTGAAACTTTGTAGATTTATCGAGGACAATACACTAATTTGACTTTTTTAGTCTAGAAAAAAAAAATGTTTTAAAAAACTAATCAAACTTGCTTTTAAACTAAAAAGTAGAAAATAATTTTAATGTAACAAAGCGTAGGGTGCTTTCTGACAATATTTCAATAACGTTGCCCCACGTTTTGTTACATTAAAATTATTTTCTACTTTTTAGTTTATAAGCGTGTTTGTTTAGTTTTTAAAACTATATTTTTTTATAAAGAACGATTGATCAATCAATTGAATCAATCCTATTGACCTCCCTTAAGGTTGGTTTTTCTTTTTAAATTTATACAGAACTAACCTAAGAAGTAACCCTTTCTAAAAATCGCAAATCTGACCTCTTTATAAAACGTTAAGTGTGGTTATATATTACAGTTACTGAGTGAACAATCAATCATCATCTGTTTTCCTAATACAAATTCTTTTCCCAAATTTAAATGGGACCAACTTCGAAGTATACCCTTTCTAATCAAGAAACAATTCAAAAGTAAAATCGGACAACTCTGTATAAAGCTTGATCATACATAAAAAAAAGTGTACGAGCCGTTGAATTGAGAACTTCTTCCGTTTTTTACGTCGGTTAAAAAAGTTATGTAAGAGTCATCTTTTACATTTCTGACCTTTTATTATCATGGCAAAAGGTGCTCTGTATCCTTTCTCAAGAATAAATGCATCTATATGCCAAACTTAATTGAAATAGTTGCAGCAATTTAGCCTCGAGTTTATTATATAATTATAGATATAGATAACTGGAGGTAGTAGTACCACGCTGATTTCAGCACGAATGAACCGGCTCGACCGGGGCAGTACTACCTTTACACAGAAAATCATCCTAAAAATGACAGTATTCTTGCCGTCGTATTTCGCTGGTCAGTGTGATACTGGAGGCTTATTCATTCTGAATCATTCGCCCGGATTCCGGAGGCCGGGAGAATGATGCAGAAACATCTGACCGTATGGGTCGCCATGGGTTACAATGAGGATGGTGACCCCCTCCTCCTAGATTCTACTTATGCTTTCCATCAGGCAGAGTAGTCACTTTGATAGACTTAAAATATATAAAACAGATATAGATTTGACTTATTATTGTAGTAGGTGCTATGTACGATATTAAAAGTAAAATAAATACATCAGCTCTAACATCCGGGTGTCTGATCTTGAAAAGGCGTAACCTTTGCAGTAGACTTTGTGACCTTTACTGTGTGACCAGACTGCAGATAAATATATATATTTTACCAAAATATATAATACATCGTCATCATGCAATACCAGTTCTGGGTAGACCCAAATATTGTTCTTTGGTTTATGCTTGTTGTTTGTGTTGTAATGTGCTTTTGTGTTGTGTTACTGATTCCGAAATCATACCGATTCGGCAATTAATAGAATTTAGAAGTGAAGATCCCTAACCACAAAAGCAACTGGCATGTAAATAATATAATATTATTAAAGAACAGCATTAGTTCATGTCGCCTTCTACTAAACTACAATATTAAAGATCACATACACGTATATATGAGTATTTTTGTTAAGTATATTTTATTCAATGTATCCATAAACCAAATTAGGTACGTATTAAAATCACAAAGCTAAATGTACTTAGTGTAATAAGGACATATTATTACATATATGCCATCAGAGGTAATGCCACAGTTATTTCGGCCAAGCTATCGATCTAGCAATGGAGAGAAATAACCAAGTTATAAGTATATCTGACAGAATAAACATAAAATAAGTATAAATATACTACGTACTGAAAAAACGTACTTATGCAATCGAAAGTTACTACTAATTTGAAAAAAACTGACCGACCACCGTTTTGTAACACCTGGTTTTTTAACAAGGCGAGTGTCACTTACTTCAACGTGATGAGGATTTTTAAATATTAGCAACCTTAATGTACTTCATGAATATCTTTACTATATGTCAGTCTAGGAAAAATCCGTTCTTAGGGGGGACCCTAAGAACCCTAAGAATCTATAAGAGTTCCGTTTTTTGCCATTTACATGCGGAAGTAGCCAAATGGCAAAAAACGGAACTCTTATAGATTCGTCATGTCGAAACTATAAGAACTATACTATTGAAACTTAGTGAGTATACGTGTAGGGTATCTATGGATAGGTCTTCAGAAATGATATTGAGGTTTTTAATTTCATTTTTTTCTAAACTGAATAGTTTGCGCCAGAGACACTTCCAAAGTGGAAAAATGTCCCCCCCCCCCCCCGTAACTTCTAAATTAAGAGAGTGATAAAACAAACAAAAATATATGATGTGGCAACTTCCACCAAAAATTGGTTTGAACGAAATCTAGTAAGTAGTTTTTTTTAATACGTCATAAATCGTAAACTGCAATTTACCTTTCAATTAATCAGTACACTATTTAATGAAAGATCGATCAAAGTTACAACGAACTTATGTATGATGTTACTTGCTGCTACGGAACCCCTCCTGGGAGAGTCCGACTCGCACTTGGCCGCTTTTTTTTCTTGTTTTTCTATAACTGTATAGTACTGTTACTTCTGAAACAATGAAAACTCTTAGTCACTGTAAAAAAGTAGATACAATTAACGTTATTATGTAAACAGCGAATGTAAGAACACAGAGAGGTTATTAAAACAAACCAAGACATGTTATAACTACATTTGTAACTTCTTTATAAATTTCCATGGGTATCACTTTCAAACAACATTTAGTCATAATCAAATATAGTTTCCTTCCTATCTATAACTACATTCTCCTGATATTGCTAACTAAATCAGCGTCCATTAGCAACAACTCGTGGTGCATTGAATCGAATTATTGTTGTAGATAGTTTCCGATACACAACAAACTATGCGCATCAATAATAACATAAAGCAAGCATGTGTACGTATAAGCACAGTTTATGTATAGTTCAGAGCTATTTTAATAGCGCTTTTAGTTTGTTTTTATTGCTTTTACATCAGCCTATCGCAGTCCAGACCATCTCTTACGGAGCGCGAACTATCCCAGCCTTGAAGTGTGTGCATCTGTCCTTTGCGAATCAACTTTAGGTGATCGGTCCATCCGTGACGTACGGTACCCTAGATTACAGGTTTGTCTACCGCTATCCTCTTTAGGCTCCCAAGATAAGCAACTTTTCAAACATGACCTTTCGTTTTAACTTCAGAGTACCGATTATCTTTTCAGTGATGGTTAATCAATTTCCCTGTCGATAGCTTCATCACAACTTTTATAGACTTAATAACTGTTTAAACAGCTTTATATCTGTTTTATATTTTATTTAAGTTCGTTATAGTCAATACCTAATAAACAACCTGAATCGGTACACTTTCAGTTCAATATTCTGATGTTCGATTGCTTATTTCAGTACCCTTGACTTTATTATTTTCAAGTAATCTCTCCATCGTATTCCCGAACCTTGGATACATTAGAAATAATTTAATAATAATAAATTACATTTCATAAATTGTAATAATTCACATTCTGATGTATTGATAACTAGCTTTCGCCCGCAGCTCCGCCCGCGTGTATCTCGATTATTGCAGTAAAAAGTAGCCTATGTGTTATTCTGATATATAAGCTACATATATTACTGTTAAGTTTCATCCAAATTCGTTCAGTAGTTTTTGCGTGAAAGAGCAACAAACATACATACACACATACTCACAAACTTTCGCGTTTATAATATTAGTAAGGATCAGTCAATACGTGTTTTAAATTTACAATCAGTTGTAAAAATAGCAACTACAAAAATAAGCAAGTACAGGGTATTTCATATGATGTGAAAAATCTATTTTTAAGGTTTTACGCGTATTATGTTGTACTCAAACATGGAACATAAATTACAGTGAAGTTTATAGTGTAATTAACGTTTGACTAAAAGTTCGTTAACATTTCAAATGATGATTTAAAAGAAATCACTTCAGTGAGATAAAAAATGTTCGTTTATTATTGAAGTACACAAATGGAGATTCTATTTTTTTTAAAGTACATCATCCATATGTACCTTGACTATTTTGACATTGCTGCAACTTGGAGCGAAAATTTTAAAATATATCGACGGTCTCACAAATGTTTCATGAAATGTTCTACATTTCCTCTTGAATATTTTTAACTCCTCAAATTATTCTGGGATGCTGATAAAAAAATTGCTTTTAAGGTATCCCCAAAGAAAGAAGTCGGGATAAGTACGCGCTACGAGGTGGCCAGTTCTTGGCATTTCTTTTGGATATCACTTTTTGTTTGCAAATTGGAGCCTGTGAGTGCGATCTTGAGGTTTTGATTCCTGAACCATTTGAATTTTGTACGGATGTAAATGTGAATCTTTGTGAATGATGTGCTGGGCACGCCCAAGGCGTGAGACCGCTTCCAAGTGGACAGTCCAGGATTTTCACTAATAGACGCTCTTACACGCTTGAGTTTTCGGGATCTTTCATTTTATCTCTTTCATCAGTGCCTTTAGCAAGAGGTTTTCGAGCGATATATAATATAATTTCAAATCGTACCAATCTATGTATACATGTTCATTGAACGAATTCACGATAATTTCTTTCAGAACCATAAGGTACTTTTTGTTATTATTTCTTTGGTGTAATTTTACTTGAATTGAGTGTTAATTTTTATAGTGAGTAATAAGTTAAAATAATGATTCAAATAAATAAATTAATTAAAAAAAATATAGGTACTATTTCGAATACTCTCCTTACATACCTTTATAGATCTATTAAAGTGTTGAAGGACAAAGAAAAATATAAACCTTTCCTCTTCTTGAGTAAACATTACAGCATTACAGAGTGATATTTTTGCGAAATAAAATATACGTAACCGAAACCTCTATAGAGGACACCCTAAATGATTTAGAGTACTTTTATTCACATTACTGATCATCTCAGAAACATCTCATAAACGAATTAACGTTTCGTATTGTTTTTTTTATAAATGGGCCAAAATACAGTAGCCTATTGTTTTAATGCTCTCTGTACAGATGCTGACACATATCTTTCAATTGTTAGAACAGCAGGTAAGATGTTACCGAAAATTTGACGGTTTGACTCGTTTAAATCAAGCACACGTTCAACAATGGCTATGGTTATGTAAATATTATTGTTCTTTAATTTCTATTATCTTTACTCTTCGATAAAACGAATGGCATGCAGTATCTGCTCTCATTCTGAATATTTCTGAGGTCTTAAACTGATGTAATAATGTTTCGAAAAGTTTGTTTTCTCTTAATTTTTAGTAACAGTTTTATAATAAATAGTAAATTAAATTTAGTGTGTGCTGTGAAAAATCAAAAAAATGATGGTTTTATGAACACTGTTCTAAATACGTTTCAAAAGTATTATGGCGAAGTGAAAAGTTTTTTTGATAGAAGTAGTGTCAAAATACCAAATAATTCAGCGAAGACAAGAAAAAAGTTTGTCTTCAATAAGGATTTTGGAATTGACGATATAGTCGAGAGTAACGATAGTAACAAAATAATAATACCAGACTTTCGTCGATCAGCAACATTTCCCGAGTTCATGGAAACGTTTACTAAAGCTTCTTTAAAATTAAATCCTGCACCTTTAAATACAGGAAATATAACAAAAGAACCAAGAATAATTATGCCAATGAAAAGCGGAATCGATGCAGCACAATTAATATCATCAGTGGGATATAGATCTGAAACTCACACTGTCCTCACTTCTGATGGATATATGCTTACCATGCAACGGATCTTACCTGAATCTGAAGATGCACCTAAACAGGCAATAATGCTACACCATGGATTATTGGGGAGTTCAGAAGATTGGTTGTTATTAGGTCCAGGTTTATCTTTACCTTTCTTGTTAGTAGATAAAGGTTATGATGTATGGCTCTTAAATGCTAGAGGTAACAAATATTCCAAAGGACACACTGTCTGGTATACCGAATCATACGACTTCTGGGATTTTTCTTTTCATGAAATGGGTATTTACGATTTACCAGCGACAATAACATATATTAGTGAATACACTAATGATGCAGATTTATACTTTATTGGTCATTCTATGGGAGCATCAGCCTTACTAGCACTTTTGTCCACTCTGCCTGAGTATAATGAAATGTTAAAATCGGCGTTTTTTCTGGCTCCATTAGCCTTTGTAAAACACGCTAAAGGTCCAATGAAACAATTCTCTGTTATACGCAGAAAAAAAGGCATAAGTGCTTTAAGTTTTCTTGGAACTAATGATTTTCTACCTAATGGGGCCTTCCCACAAGATATTATAGAAAAATTTTGTAAAGGTAGTGAGCGATTGTGCCGTAATCCGGTATTGTTATTAACAAATGGTGGTGAAATAGGGGATGATGACTTAATGGATAATATTCTTGCTCATGTGCCAGCTGGAGGGTCGGCTATGACCATATTGCATTATATACAGTTAGTGAAAAGTGGACGTTTTCAAATGTATGATTACGGTGTGCAAGGAAATCTCAACAAATATAAGAGGAAACACCCTCCAATATACGACTTAGGTGAAATAACCTTACCTATTTCATTGTTTAGTTCACCATCAGATTGGCTTTCAAGCATGTCGGATGTGAAGACATTATTAACCAAATTGAAAAACATTTACATTCATCACGTTGTGCGAAGAGACGACTTCAGTCATATGGACTTTGTTTGGGCTAAAGATGCTCCTGAGTTAGTATTTAGTCCCCTCTTGGAAATTCTAGACCAAATCGCACCAATGAAAGAAAAAAGAAAAAATAACTTGCCATCTGTACAACAATCCACTGATGAAATATCAGCAGAAGATGAATAGTGTGAATAGTGAATAGTGTGTATCACTATTTTAATGTAATGTGTAGTTAACATAATTTCTGTACAATGTTTTCATTCAATTATTAAAGTGGATGGACGATTAAATCGTTTAGATCGCGAGTCTGTAGATATAGTAATAGTCTGTAGTTACATTTACAGTTTCTATAATATAGTAATGTTATAACTTGAATTTCGATTAAAATTCATGAGAAAACTATAGTAGAAACTATTTTGTCTACTCTTTATAAATAGTGCTAATAATGTGGTAACAGAAATAGCCCCGGTTGAATAACCACCGCCCTGGAGTCACATAACATGGCATAATGGCATAGTGGTATGAGTAGTTGCTACACCGCTTACTACTGCGCTGAGTGTTGAGGGATTGATCACCACATGGGACATCTCTTTAGGTGATTGACAAACTGTTGTTTTCATGTTCTCTGTAATCGTTTCAGAACCATTTTCAAATTTTCTCGTGGCTGAGGTTTTATTTCTGCTGCGCTGTGCGGTGTTACCTTAAATTATAAAAAAACGCTTAAAATCTTTTTATTTAAATATACAAATGGAATTTTTTCCTCGCCATGAAAATAAAATCGGCCAAGTGCGTATCGGGCCCCGCACAGGAAAGTGTTCCTCGGTCACCCATAATGGTACGAGGATTTAAAATCGTATCCAATAGATAAATGTTATGTTTACATTTTAATACGTTACGTTTACATTTTAATAAGTTTTGTATGACTTTTCCAAGTAAGCGCATTTTTGTTCACAACTTTATTTGATGAATACCTACATTATTTTATTTGTAAATCCAACGTAATTACATTGTAATTTAAAATATAACTATGTATCATATTACGTGTACTTCCACTGCATCTTCTTATGAATGATACAAAAAAATCTTACAATGTACTACTGTAGTGTTAGTTTTATAATAATAAATATGTTTGAAACCTTAGCGCTTTTTACAATATATACTTTTTAATGTAACCTTATGACTTTTGACATAGAATTGACAGAATGCGTGGTGCAAATCTCGTCAAAGAGTATGTAAAAAAATATATTGTTTAAAACAGATGCTTCGGTTGGAGTTATTTATATTGGTAAAATACATGTATAATAGTTAATTTATTATTTCTTATAAGAAGGATAAACCAAATAAAGAAATAAATATTGCGGACTTCTCCCACAACATAACCTAATCCCAAACTAAGCAGAGCTTTTATGGGTACTAAACAACTGATATAAGTACTTATACATACTTATTTTTTGTAAATACATACATATAAAACATATTATATATACATACTTACAAAGAAAACACCCAGACTCCGAAACAAATATTTGTGAATCACACAAATATTTGGTCCAACCCGGAAATCAAACCTATACCAGTGGTTCCTAACCTTTTCAATACTATTACCCCTTTCT
Organism: Phragmatobia fuliginosa; assembly: GCA_932526445.1. NCBI lineage: Eukaryota > Metazoa > Arthropoda > Insecta > Lepidoptera > Erebidae > Phragmatobia > Phragmatobia fuliginosa. Next base: position 27,191,295 of record OW052057.1, read on the forward strand.
TTTTTTTCGTGCGGAAATCTCAAAGGAATAGAATAGAATAATCTTTTTTGTACACCATTTCATTCAGTTTACATTTAGGATTCCAACGAAAGTATGACCATGTACAGGACGGATGCCACCATTTGGTGACTATGTCGGACTCGAACCGACTAATACCACACGCCGTCTCGGGTATGATGGTCGAGGAACCACTTATACCCTCGAAAGGAAGTCCCTGGAACCCCGACGCACCTCGGGCCATCTGTGGATTGCAGAGGGCCCCCTACCGTGCGAGAACTCCGATGCTCCCCTTCCGCCAAATTCAAAGCGTGTGCGTTTGGTAGCGAACACGTTGCTACCCCGGCCTGCTTCTGCTAGGGTGACAGATGGCATCACTTGTCACCCCCAGGCCTGCGCTTATGGAGGACAGAGATCTAGCGATCTCTGACGCCCGTGTCGCCTGCAGTACCTGGCTCATTCCCAGGCCTGGCGGGCCGGAAGAGTTCTAAACCTCTCATAGTCCCGCTCCGCCATCTCTTTCGCAAGCATAAAATACTATTACCCCTATAACTTGGATAAGAAAACTGATTTTACCCCGCCGCTTGCCGATTGATTTTGTCAATTCAAGCATATGTTAACATCTTTGTTAATCATAAATTGCACAACAGCCTTACTTACAACATATTTTTATATCTAAACATTGACATCCACTCTACCATCGCCTCTCACCTAGCTAACATTAATTATTTCATTACTGTAACAAAAAAAAATGTTTGCTAGGTGTAAAGCGTTTATCTAGCTAGTATAACAAAAAATAGATTATTTTTATTTTTGGATTTACAGTTGAATTTTTGTTTTTAAAAATGCGAGCAAATAATGTTATGTCGCAAAACTCGGAATCCTGCAAGTCAAATATAAACTAAAGCAAGTGAAACTGACAAGCAACCCGAAGCGCGGAAATCTTGCGTTTAACCCATGTCGAGCTGCATTCAATTACAACGTGGAAATCGATTACAGTTCACAGCATATCTTTGCTATTTGACCAATGAACATTGTGTGTCAATATTGCAAGGCATTTAACTTTAAAAATGAAGCTCCTAGATTGTGGCCCCTAATGAAAGTAGTGAACGATGGAACTGGTGGATTTTTATTCTTAGATGCGCCCGATGGTGCTAGGAAAACGTTTTTACTATAATTGATTCTTTCAACGATTTGATCGCAAAATGGTATCGCACTTGCACTTGCTTCGTCAGGTATTGTAGTCACGTTGTTGGAAGGCGGTATAATAACTAAATAAATACCTAAATAAATATTTTGGACATCTGACACACAACATCAACTAGTCCCAAGCTAAGCAGAGCTTGTGTTATGGGTACTCGACAACTCTGGATAAGACGGAGGCCCTTTTATTTCATGGGCCCCGTCGTGGTCCACCCGCCGGCGCCTCCATCGAGGTCAACTCGGTCCTCGTACCGGTCCGGGCCCAGATGAGGTATCTGGGCCTGGTCCTCGACGGTAGGTGGCTCTTCGACGAGCACTTCCTACAGCTGGCTCCTAAGCTAGTAGACACTGCCTCTGCCCTTGGGCGACTATTGCCCAATTTGGGCGGGGCCAGTGTTCCCACGAGGCAGCTGTACACGGGGGTTGTCCGGTCCATGGCACTGTACGGTGCACCGGTGTGGGCGGCGGCTCTGACCGCCCTTAATAGGGCGCGCCTCTGGCGCCCCCAGAGGATATTGGCGATCAGAGCCATACGCGGATACCGCACGGTGTCCACAGAGGCGGCGTGCGCCTTGGCCGGAACACCCCCGTGGGATTTAGAGGCGGAAGTGCTCGCCGAAGTTTATCGGCGAGTGGCTGACTTCCGGGTGGAGTGCGGATTTCGCCCGCCGCCCGAGGACGTGCGCGAATGGCGCGAAGCCGCTCGCCGAGCCACAATGGTGAGATGGTCGTTCCGACTGGAGACCCCACGCGCTGGCTTCGCCGCCGTGGAGGCTCTCCAGCCGGTCATCGTGGAGTGGGCAGGGCGGCAGCACGGGACCCTTTCCTTCCGGCTGACGCAGGTGCTTTCCGGGCACGGTTGCTTCGGAAAGTACCTGCACTCGGTCGCTAGGAGGGAACCGAGTCCCGCCTGCCACCACTGCGACTGCAGTGAGGACTCGGCCCAGCACACGTTGGCGGTCTGCCCCGCATGGGCGACGCAACGCCGGGCCCTCACTGCAGTCATCGGAGGGGATCTCTCGCTGCCGGCCGCCATAAGATCGATGGCTGGCAGCGACAGTTGTTTTACCGCGGTCGCAACCTTCTGCGAGGACGTAATCTTGCAGAAGGAGGTGGCGGAGAAGGCCCGAGAGGATGACATCCACTCGGACCCGATCCGCCGCCGGCGCCCTGGGCGGTGGAGGCGCGCATACCTGCGTCTCATGCCGCCCTGAGAGTGGCCGCGGATGGGCGGGACGGGTTTCCCGTTCGTCCGCAGTAGTGGCCAACCGCGAGGGGGCAGCGTCCACGTGTGACCGGACGTTGCCCAATTACAAAGTCGAAATTTGAGGTGGTGCCCGCAACAGTGCGGGCAGGCGCTGGGAGGAGTTCAGAAGGAAATCCCGTCTTCCCGAAACTCCTTCCAATATACAGGCGCAGAGAGGGTCACACCGTGTGGTTTTAGTCGGTTCGAGTCCGACACACCACCCCGCCGTAACCCCCGACGGGGTGACGGTCCGTGGGGATTTCCACACGTTAAAAAAAAAAAAAAATGGGTACTCGACAACTGATATAAATACATAAACATGCTTTTTTTGTAAATACATACATATTATACATAGAAAACACCCAGACTCCGAAACAAATAATTTTGAATCACACAATTAATATTTGGTCCGACCCGGGAATCGAACCCGAGACCTCTTGAACTCATTCCGAAGTTGCCGTTGAATATGTAAATAAATAAATCAACAACTTGCAACCTTTCGAGAAATACTGCAATGGCCAACTAAATTCAGTGGAATTGCCTGAATTAGCAACTTTCAAGTCATAATCTAAAATCCAAAATCGGAGTAGTATTTCTATTGCGGAGAATAAACCAGCCACGCCTTTGTAATGGCACCCGGTGAAGAAATTAATGAACAACGTCATCGAAGCAACATTTTTGAAAGGGAAGTACAAAGGCGAAAACGTTTTGATTCTACGGATTCATTTGATTCCGAACAACATGCCGCTCGATTTTAAAAGGTTGCAGTTTTCAGTGCATTGTATCATTTGGAAAATCCTATAAATAATCTCAAGGGCAGTAGGTAAGTGTTTGTGGCATCAATCTTGAAAATTCATGTTTTTTACATGTGGTTAGTTATATGTCGCCTGTTCTGGTGTTGGAATACCATACCAACAAAACTATAGCCGGTTCCAAAAATAACGGGTCAGTCACATAAACCAATAACGGGTCAGTCACATAAACCCGAATATCTCCCGAACTACGTATGCCATCCTAATGAAACGAAGACTGTTCAATTGAGAATTAAATTATACAGATAAAAAATAAAATAAAACTTAGTTACACCCACAATATTAATCTTAAATTAAAAAAAAACTAAAGTAGTCATATTTTTCTTAAGATTACATTTTTTTTATGATTGTTTTTTTGCTGTTTTTCATCACTTTCTTCATTTAATACTTTGTATTGCCTCCACGTGATGAAGCCTCCAGTGATGAAAAACAGCAAAAAAACAATCATAAAAAAAATGTAATCTTAAGAAAAATATGACTACTTTAGTTTTTTTTTAATTTAAGATTAATATTGTGGGTGTAACTAAGTTTTATTTTATTTTTTATCTGTATAATTAAATTCTCAATTGAACAGTCTTCGTTTCATTAGGATGGCATACGTAGTTCGGGAGATATTCGGGTTTATGTGACTGACCCGTTATTTTTGGAACCGAGTGTTTTATAGCCATATTTTATACGCGCAAGAAAAAAAAACAAATATTGTTGTATAACAAAGTATTAGAATAATAAATACTATGGAGTTATACCAATTCGAAAATAATGTTCAAAATTAAGACAGGACATCTGTCGGATCAACTAGTAATTAAATATTGTTTTATTTGGACGCAACGGTAGATCATTGAGTAGTATATTAAGTAGTTAGTCGTAATCCTCTCCTAAAAGTAGAAGATATTTTTATTACAAATTCTTTTTTTATATGAATTTCAAACTAGAATCTAACTAAAATATTATTTTTAAAAGTATTGAAGGCAATCCAAATTTTAAATAAAATAGTCCTTTTACATCGAAATATGAGATCGAGATAAGTTTTTCTTAATAAAAGTACTGTATTTACTAAATCGAAGTATAAGCTATCATAGCTCATGCTGTTCTGAAATTTAACCGAAGTTTATGGATGCCTCGGGTGTAATAATCCCAAAGAAAGGAATCGATGAAAACCGTAAGTGCATTGTTAACTGTTATATTGTTGTGGAATCTATTAACAAGAAAGAAAAATATCAAAAATATAAATCCATTCGACCAAGATCTTCTAAGTATGGTGGTTTAACATACATTTTCAGTTCGGCGACTGTCTAGTGCTTATAAAAGAATATTTCATGAATACTTATACATAGATAGATTTTCGATATAGATAAAACAGGCGATATTTTTTATGTCTAATACTCACTATTTGATATTTGGCTCGAACTTATTATCATCCTCAGCCTATCGCAGTCAACTGACGGACATAGGCCTCTCCTTATGAAATTAATGTTTAAGTACATAAAAACGGAAAGTCTTTCATAACTTTTCCATCATTACGACAGATTCACTTATGAAATACATGTAATTGATACAGGGCAAAGAAAATCAAAAAGCTTGCGTGTTAAACGCCGAATTTAAAATATAAAATACACGTTCAATTCGTTCAATTAAATTAAATTAAAGTGCGTATCAGGTCACACATAATACGGGTTACGTAGTCACCTAAAATGACACGTGTGTGGATTTAGAAACGTGTCGATAATGTATTGTTATTTAATTTTTTTTTTATATTTTTTCAAATAAGCGCATTTCACAAATATATAGTTAAGTCTAAGTATAACTCCTAAACTAACTAGTTATTTAAACCACCATAGTTGTCTTTTAAAGTTCATCACACGGACTTTCTCATTATCTTCCTAGCCTTTATTCCCAGGATTATTTGGGGTTGGGTATGAGCACTACTATGACTTCATGAGATCCTGTCAAAATAATATTCTACAAAACATTGCCCCTACTATTTTGTTAAATTAGAAAGTCAAGTTGCATATGTGTAACTGCTTCACCGATAAAAGTTTTTTTTCATTTTTTTACCAAATGTATCCTTGCACTTGCCAAGAGTAGCAAACACTTGAGGTTCTTAAGTTCCAAATGTGTGCGTGCCATTTTAGTCGTAACTCTAAGGTAAATCATCTGTTTTTTGTTTATTTTTAGTACTCTCGAAACTAAGACTGGGACTTACAACATTGCTACCGTTGATTCTTTGGAGATATATTTAAAAAAAACTGTAAGCTATTTTGGAAGGTCGGTTTAGCTACTGTAGTATTGCTAGTCAAATAAAAGAGGGTATGGGACGTCTGGCGTACGGAAGCATAACTTCCCCCTCTCTGATACTAAAATACCTCGCCTCACACACCTACGACCTGGCCGACCGTGACTAACACATTCCTGAGCACTATAGTCAACTCGCGTGCCTCACATACTTTTCGCTGTACAAAAATTTTTACTTTGAAAATCTTGATCTTTGAATGAGTGAGCAAATATGATAGACTAGGGTAGATGCAATATATTAATATATTTTTTCATCTTCGGAAAGTAGAGATTTCATCGAACAGAAAGCACCCCAATTTTTTGAAAACACGTATATATAAATAGATAGTTTGACGGGTGAATTTTTGATTGAAAATTAGGGTACTTCTTCGATTATTGAGTCAAAATAAGGTGAAAAAATAAATATTTCAAATCAAATATTACAGTGTATTCGGGACATAAAAAGGTAAGTTTCCATATTTCGTGAAAAAATAATTTTATTTGTAAAAGATAAAAATCAAAAACCAAAAACTTGTTTTTTTTTTTAATTTTTACATAAAATTTGAGGATATGTGAAAAAAGTGTAAATTCAAAATTTGTAGATCTTTTTATTGCCTACAACTTTGCAATTTTTTTTTCCATAGGACTTGTAGTTTTGCCGGAAATTGAGGTAAACCGTTCTTTATCCTTAAAACCTCCCCCCTTCCCCTTCCGACCTCAGATCGCCCGTAAATTATTTTTCTTTTCTTTTAATAATATTCTCCTCCTTTTCCAATGGGTTTCATCCTAGTTTATTTTGTTTTGTTTTCAAAAATTATCGGCACAGGTCTATGAAGGTTTTAAAGCAATATCCAGTATAGACGAATTGAAAATTGTACAAGCATAGTACGTATTATACGTGGGATTTGAACCCACGACACTTATCGCAGTAGGAAGCGTCGTGGCGACCGTTAAAGCCTCTAGGCCAACCGTGGAATTAGTAAAAACGGTTCTATATATATATTAAAGCAAAAATTAACATAAACATAAAAAAAACAGCTCATCAAGACATATATTTGGAGCATTGCGCTTTATGGCTGCGAAACGTGGACGCTGACTCAAAGAGACAGAGATAAGTTAGCAGCATTTGAAATGTGGTGCTGGAGGCGGATGATGAACATCAGTTGGACAGAGAAAAAATCCAACGAGGAAGTCCTACTTATGGTTGACGAAGAAAGGAGACTTCTGAATACTATTGACAACAGAAGAGACAAAATGGTTGGCCATTTGATAAGACACGACAACCTTTTTAAAACTATTCTAGAAGGAAAGATAGAAGATAGAAGAAAACATGGAAGGCCTAGATTGGCGTACATCTAACAAGTAAAGGAGAAAGTAGGAGTCGTGGCCTATCAAGAGGTCAAACGGATTTCGGAAAATAGACAGGAGTGGCGGTTGTTTCCACCGACTGAACCCTAAATTGAGAAGAAAAAGAAGAAGAATATATACATAATATACTATAATGTCATATACTTTTAGTGGACACAATCATCTGTGTTATTAATCTACATCTAGCTTGTGCAGACGGCCCCGTAAGCCTCTATGTCGGGTTTCGCGGTAAAAACTAGACTATGTTTTCCCTTAAGAATCAAAGAAACTTCGTACAATATTTTATTGAAATCGATGCAGTATTCTAGCTATGAAAGCGTAATAGACAGAGTTACTTTTGAATTAATACTATTACCCTACGCGCACACTAGGCGACACGCGATAGCGACAGCTCGACGACTTGACGAGACGACAGGCTGCGGCCGACAAATTTCATACAATTTCATACAAGTCGCCCGGTTTGCGATGGCCGTCAGAATGGTTGTCCTGTGCTGCGCGTAGCGACTTTCACCAGTTCATCGAACCATTTTATTAGAGCCGGTTGTTGCGGAGAAAACCTCTTAGGGTTTATCTGAGGTTTTCTCTCCGCTATATCATATATACATCCAGATCTAGTCAGCAGTAGATGTCCTTTAACCGAGATGATGATGATGGGGTGATGAAGTCTGTAATATATTTATCAAACTTGATAGCCATAGGTTTTGTCTAGTTCGATATTCTATACATTACATGAAATGTGAGAGGTTTTAAAAAAAGTTATACAACCATACTAATAATTTATTTGTCATCAATAAATGTCCCATTTGTATAAGGAATAAAAATATAGTGTCACCGCTTCTATTCATCTCGTGGGTACCGTAAGCAGAATAAGACGGTAAACTACGCAAGGTAGCAGCATTGCTAGGGAAGGAAAACTTTGTATTACAAATCAACTCGTTTAGTACGTTTGTAATGGTAGACCAAAGAGAAAAGAGATTTTTGCTAAAAAGATGCCTTTGCCAAATACTGAATAATTAATCAGGATAAGTTTTATTGTGTTTAAAATATTTCGGTAAAATGTGAAATAAAAACAAACTTGATATTTAGTAGAAAGGCAGAGTAACTAAAACTTGATCCACTATCTATCTATACGGGTTATCTATTTATTTCTATTCTGAACTGAATTAAGAAAAAGAAAAAAAGCGGCCAAGTGCGAGTCGGACTCGCCCATGAAGGGTTCCGTATCAGCAAGTAACATCATATAAATGTTCTTGTAGTTCGTTGTAACTTTCATCGATGTTTTTATACTAGTATATTGATTGAATGAAAGGTAAATTGCGATTTACGATTTATGACGTATTAAAAAAAAACTACTCACTAGATCTCGTTCAAACCAATTTTCGTTGGTAGTTTTCATAGTAATATACAACATATATTTTTTTTAGTTTTATCACTCCCTTATTTTATAGAAGTTAGAGGGGGGGGGGGGGGGGCACACATTTTTCCACTTTGGAAGTGTCTCTCGCGCAAACTATTCAGTTTAGAAAAAAATGATATTAGAAACCTCAACATCATTTTTGAACACCTATCAATAGATACCCCACACGTATAGGTTTGATGAAAAAAAAATTTTGAGTTTCAGTTCCAAGTATGGGGACCCCCAAAACGTATTGTTTTTTTTCTATTTTTATATAAAAATCTTAATGCGGTTCACAGAATACATCGACTGACCAAATTTCAACAGTATAGGTCTTATAGTTTCGGAAATAATTGGCTGTGACATACGGACGGACAGACAGACAGACAGACAGACAGACAGACAGACTTGACGAATCTATAAGGGTTCCGTTTTTTGCCATTTGGCTACGGAACCCTAAAAAAGTTATTGAAATGTTTGCGACACTAGATCACTGTTATTACAGTTTCATTTTAGGGTTAAATGTTACCTAATCCTGTTTACACGAAATGCCTAAACATGAATACGTAACTCACAAATTATGTATGCTGTGATCATAAAACGAATGTAATTTCATATAAGCACCTGAATTGTTATGTGCTAGATTTTTTTAAAGTCATTTAGGATACTAAAACAAGGATTTTGTAATCGTAAGTATAATTTTAACAAATAGTAATCGTCGGCTATCGAATAGTTGCAATCTTTTTAGCCCTCGGTCATTTTGTAGAGATAAAGTTTTAGTTTGTATTCTTTGTAGCATATTATGAGAAGTGTCCCCTGAGGTATTTGTACTATACGCCGGGCATAGGTTTCCGCCGTCATATTGTTTGACAATGTAAAACATTAATTCCTATCACCAGTCTTTGAGAACCGACGATGAACGATTTTCCATTCACACAAGTATCGGCGTGACGTTACGTTACTACGTTCCAACAGCATCATGGAAGAAAACTTTATTTCGCAACTTAGGCATTTTTTTCCTGGTCACATTTTTTAAACTGTAACATAATAACATCTATCAATTACCTGTACAAATTTTGAACACTACAACAATTAATATTTCCATCGAAATCATTAAAAATCAAATTAAAATAATGATCATAAATTTTATTATAAATATTTATGCACAAAAATGTATTACAAGTGTAATATTTGTATTCGTTTCCCTTGTTAATTTAACTACGGTTCAAAATGTTCAAAATTTCTACATTTAAGGTGCTCAACATCTGAAACACACAATTTAACACCTTTTGATTTAACAAAATTGATCTCTTTGTTTGCGGACTTCAATCTAATCAGTCTCCAAGGCGCTAAGATTCGAGTTTGTACATAAGTGTTAGATACTGAGCTCTCTTTCTGAAAGTGTCTATGAGAGAGCTCAGTATCTGGGCCCAATAAGACTAACACGTGCCGTGAAATTAGAATGTGTAATTGTGTAACAAGAGATCTCAAAACAACCAAGCCCATTGTGGTTTATTTATAAACTTTTAATGTTCCACCTCAAAGGTCTGTTCTTGGAACTCCCAGTGCCCATTGGCGATTATATATAATCGCTTTACGCCTATTTATTTTAGGTCTATAGAATCTAACGTCCAACTCCACCTATAGAATGTTATTTTGTTTCATTCCAATTTAATTTTAGTTATACGTAATATGAGAGAGATTATTTTTATTTCATTTCATTTTATTTGATTCTATGGGACCATTACTGACTAAAACTACCCCAATGTTCCTTTGCTTTCTAATAGCGGGGAGAGCCAGAATTGCTATGGGTTTCTTTGGTCAACCCTGACAGGTATTGACCTCTCTTACTCGAGACAGGTCACGTCACCGGTTCGACTGTCACCTTTCGGTCGCACTTCTCTGAAAGCATACACGGAAATCTGTACGCTACCTTTTCTGCCTATCTCGATTTGGACCATGAATACACATATACGTTGCCCGTGTGAATACAGAACCGCTGAACCCTTCAATAGAAAGTCATAGAAGGTTGTATTTGAAAAGTATCTGACTCGGTAAAAACAATACTTAAAAAAAATATGTATGGTGACAAAATATTTACCAGTAAAAAAAGAGCATGTTCACGAAACATGCAAAATAAAGAACAGAAGCAGAAGAGTTCATATGCTTAGGATAGAGAGCAAAATCTCATACTGTTAGTAAAACTGATGGATGTGTGCTTACGATACATAGGATCGTACCAATGTCAAGTCTTGAGAGAATGGCATGATTTTCATATAAGATCTAAATGAAGACCGATTCTTCATCATATAATAGTTTGCGTATCACGAAGAGAAAAGTTTGGCAATTATGAATGAAAAATGGTATCTGAGAAATGTCCACCACGAGCAGGTTGTCAGAAGATGTCGATTCTTTCATCAAAGTTTTTCATCTATTTCTATTCGTCTATTCTATTTCGTTAATCACATCATCTATTTTAAGTTTTAAGGCTTGAATCGATTCTATTGGATCTGTATAGACTCTGTTGGTATAAGAATATCATATTCCTGAATCCATTCAGAAGTCAAAATGACTAGGTACGGTTTTGTTTAAGGAAAAAAAAATGTAATTTAAGTACTCATAGAAGCGACCTGCGCCAATCAGTATCTGATGTTCCGTGTTTAAGCAGAATATTAACGCTATGATTTGAAGAGCACTGGAAAACGGAAATTGGCATCAATTTCCGTTTAAGCATTTAAACGCGTGACTTAGGAATATTAAAATGAACGAAAATTATTTAATAGTAAATCATCCCTGACCTCACCGCGTAGCGGGCTTCGTACACATACCTATTGTTGCACAATCTAAACTACAGAGTTTAAGGGACGACGTTAGTTGTAGATTTGTACGATTCAAACTAGTACGGTACGTACGAATCGATACTTCTAAAAAATATAATATTCCTGATGGCGACTCGTATAAATATAATTAATTTATGAACTTACGAAACACCACTTCCAAATATTAGCTACTACATATTATTGTACCTGGGCGACCTAGCCTTGCTCTGTTACTATTTATTGTTTAACAACGACGTCTATTCTGTGGTAGCTGTGTAGTGTATTTTGGATGTGTTAAATGGTTCGTTTCATTTTCCTTATTAGGTAAGGTACTTAGGCGTTTGAAATTACATCCTACGGTAAATATTCTCTTTGTAATAATTGCTATTGTAGGAACAATAGCAATTATTGGATAGGAATCTTTTATTTAACTATCTATTTAAACCGCATTACAGACTCTCGTACTCATTTCAAACGATTTTGAGATGGTGAACACAGGTGAGTTAAAAAATTATAATTGGTGTTGATCAATATTTTTATAATCATAGTATAGTAGTAGTAAATCAAACTTCCAACTCCACTTTCCGTAGTTCATGAGTCGGAACCCTTATAGATTCGTCATGCTCGTCCGTCCGTCCTTGATCTACCGACCAAACTGTCGGTGCTAGAAAGGTGAAGCTTTGCTTGAATATGTGTTGTAATTAAGTCAACAAATTAAGACAACATTTTTATTTAGGGGAACTTCCCTACATGTAATAAAGTGGGCATGTTTTTTTTAATCGTATGGGATACCATAAGATAGTTCTTTTAAAAAGATTATAAGGTTGCTAAAACTATTTTTCGATTTAGGTCTTCGTTTGAGAGTCATTCAACTTTCCCTCCCCACCCCACTATAAAAGCTAAACGGCCGGCTCAAAAATCTGAAAAAATTTTGACTGTAGTCCATATATTGATCTTTAAAGGAAAACTATAGCAAATTAGATTACTTTTTTATTTAGAAGTTATAGGGGCCTAACTTGTAAAATGCACTCACTTGGAAAGCTTCGTACAGAAAAACTAAAATATAATTAGTAAACATAACAATTCCCTTTTAGTCACGATTTTAAATCCACCTACCATTATGGGTGACTACGGAACTCTATTCTATGCGTAGCTTGACACGCACTTGGTTAATTTTTTTATGCAAATTACTCTAAGATATGACAAGACGAATAGTAGCCTTACGCTTTCTAAAAATTGCTGTGAGTGGAATAGAGGATTGTAAAACTGTCAGTAAGTATATCATCACTAGCTGGTGATCAATCAATCAATGTTCTTTGTGATCTGGTAATTTATAATTATAGAATAATTATGAAACTTTAGATTTCGTATTTAAAATCTTTATATATATAATTCTTCTGTGAGTGTGTATGTCACTGAACTTCTCTCAAACGACTGGACCGATTTTAATGAAATTTTTTGTGTGTGTTCAAGGGGATCTGGGAATGGTTTAGATTCGCAATTGGACCCGGTAGGTGGCGCTGCGATCAAGTTCTGGAATTTTAAAGTTGGGCGGTACGAAGTTCGTTGGGTCAACTAGTATATAATACTGATGACTGATCGCAGCGCCACCTACCGGGTCCAATTGCAAATCTAAACCATTCCCAGATCCCCTTAAATACACACAAAAAATTTCATCAAAATCGGTCCAGTCGTTTGAGAGAAGTTCAGTGACATACACACTCACAGAAGAATTATATATATGAAGATATGGCCTCAACCCTCTACTGAGAGGAGATACAAGCCCAGCAGTAGGAGAGTGTGTTGATGATGATGATGACTATAAAAACTGCTATAAAATTGTCAGCTAAACTAGATTTAAGATTTCTAATAATAACTTATTGAGCCATAAATATTGATTAAACAGCAAAAATTGCGATAGACATGTATGATTTAAGATGCACATAAAAGTAGTACGGGCTTTAGATCAAATTTACCATAAATGCTTTCTGTTGTGTATTTTGCGATACATACCACAAACACAAGCAATCTCTTACAAATAGCCAGATAGTAACAGGTATTTGAACATTTTAACAATTTTAATACGCTTAGTCAAAATCAAGTTAACAGATTTTATCTCAAGTAAACTTTTTTAGACATTTTCAAAACATTATTGAGAAGTAGTTGTACATCATTATTACATATATAATGATGTACAACTACTTCTATATATATATATGCATTAAGTAACAAGATAAAATATCAAAATTTGTATTTGACTGTCCGGAAATAGAAACCATCCGAAACAAGAATCAATAAAATAAACCTGTACAATTAATAGGATTCATTGTGTTGTTAGATGAGAGTTGTTCATTGTTGTGAAATGGTGTATGTCCAGTACACTGCTATAGGCTAATGATGATGAATATGATGAGTATTCCGCTCCCAGTCTTTACAGTTTTTCACTTTCTAGTAATATCACTGAAAAAGAAACTTATTATAATACAAAAGATACACTGCCATTGACTAACAAATAATATAATGGTTTCACAACTAAACTTGTTGAATGTGTATTTTTCTATTAAAAAAATCTTTACGCGAACATTCTTGTTGCAGATTCTAAAATACTAAACATTTCTAATGATATAGCGAGTGCGATGTATTATTGTTTTATACTTATACCTTTATTTAGATAACAATAATCTATATCTCATCACGTTCTTATGAGTGACCGACTCATTATACATCGCAACCATTCACAGGAAAAGGAAATTAGGAGGCACATTTATACAAATTAGGTCTTAATTACCAATACGTGCAGTGGGACATTATATCAATAAAAGACTGGTTAAAATTCGTAAGTAAATTAGAAAGGTGACTTACTAGTAAAAATTATGATTGGGTATCTAAGCTATGTTAGGCTATGCTAAATATTTTGGATGATTACAAATATACTAAAGTATAGCCTGGATTGTTATAAGTTCTTTGTGTTATGAATTTTATGTGTAAACTAGCATAATAAAGAGGTGAAGTTTCTAAGCTTGTAAAGTATTCAGTAGATCTCAGGATATATTAAACAGATTTTATTTATATTAATATTAATGAATTCGGCTATTCGGCTTACGATACTCACATATAATGTGGTTGTCTGGTGGTAAATTAATAGTGGTGGTAATTTTCAAATCTATGCTATTCACAATCAACAGGTTCTATAGAATACCATATATTATGATAATTTTATAAATTAAACAGAGAAGGTGTTTGACATATCGATTCGTTTTCAATGTGAGTAAATCCTTGATTTGTTGTCTTTGTCGGGAAAGGCCTATGTTCGGTGTGGAATATAAAAGGCTGAAGATAATGACCGATGTTTCATACAATCATTATTACAGTACAAAATTCTTATTCAATGGCCCCCAATTGAAGATAGTTTGCAAATAAAATGTCTTGTCTTATTGTCAATTAGTGCTCCGTTTTATGAAAGATGATTACAATTAAAGGAAAGTTAATTTAATTTATCTACGACAGCTCTGCCATAGATGTACTCTTAAATTATTGTTGTTCTGTGATTTTAAACCATTCTATACTATAGAGTAAACTTGTAACTTAATTTCACCCTTGCCCCCTCCTTTTTGTACTTGACTCTAATAAATATTACTAAAATCTTCCTATTTCTAAAAAATATCCCTGAATCAAAAACTGATATTGACAAATATATATTTATTTAATAATTATTTTAAAAATTCATTCTTTAACCTGAAATAACAATATTCAAATAAAACAAAGACTAAATCCACGCCTGAGTTTTCCATTATAAGCACACAGACAAACAGACTTTGATTCCAAAAATGGTTATTTTAAATTGTGTTACTTACTCCTTCACTAGTGTTGCTTCTAGGTCTGTAATGCACATTGACCTCTTACAGTTTTATTATGTGGAAAGGTTAGTGTATAGTAGTCCAGTCAATAAAAGCTTAACTTTGCCATTTTGGTTGAACACCTGCAACCAACGCCAAAATTTCCGTAAGTCTTCGTAAATTAATATACTAAAATTGCAGGGTGCTGCAATACCGGCAAAGGGTGCAAATACATTGCAAAACGGTGCAAAAACAACTTTTTCATCTATATCTCGCGATTGGCTGGAAAAATAAAAAAAGATCCTACTACCAAATTGTAGGAAATTAAATTCCCTACAAAAACTTGGAAACGTATTTTCGCGTATCTCTCATAGTTTTTGCACAAAATGCATATAAAGGTGCAAAATTGTAAAAATATTATTATTAATTCTTTTTTTTTTCATTTTGAAGCGATCCTACATGTTTCCTTGGGATTTAATTAATATTTTTGTTTACTTATTTATACCTTTTTTCATATACCTAATAATCTTGACAAAAAATTCATTTCAATTTTATTAAATGATATTTTTATTATATATTTTTGTTATTCCATCGGATTCAGCGCAAATTTTCAAATTTGAGAGGATGGTCATCTAATGAACGGGAGGCATGTAATATGCCTGATAGAAATGTTATATACGATGGTGATACAAGAGGTGAAATGCCTAAACATAGTTTACTAGGATCTGCATAGGTGATGTTTTTTTAATCCAGAAGGCAATCTCTCATCATACATTTCATCGGTGATATCTGTTGTAGATGCTAAATGCGCTGCAGATTTTTTTACATTTGATTGGAGTTCTTTTATATCAAACACTACTTGCTGGTGTGTACACTGCTATGCCTCCTAAACAATGAAAAGTCTCCTGACTACCTGAGGTTTTTATACAAGGTGAGCCAAAAGAAGTCATCGGATGTTGTTTGGCTCTCAATTTTTTTCTAAATGAAAAACTTCGATTTTGTTTTTTGAATAATGTTTATTTGAACCTTTAGAAGTCTTTTTATTAGTGAAGTCGAGAAGATGATAATGGCCAAATGGGCGCAGCCACAATCGATTGCTATATGGGCTCGTTTTATGGCATTTTTCATTACTTCAGCGAGAACTTCGGGCGACAGATTCTCGCACTCGTGTCGAATGTTGTCCTTGAGGGCTTCCAGGGTCTCGGACTTGTTCACATAAACACGGGACTTCAAAAAACCCCACAAAAAAGTCGGGAACAGTTAAATCGGGCGATCTTGCGGGCCAGTGCAAATCGCCAAAACGAGAGATGAGGCGACCCGGGAACGGGCATAAAAAACTCGGTTATCATGGCCATATAGCGCGCACCGTTCACTGTTGTCGTTTGATCAGCGGCGTTCTCGAAAAAAAAATGGATCGATTACTGTTCCAGCTTGAACAGCGCACCATGCAGTCACTTTTCGCGATTATAATTGCTCCTCGTGCTACACTCGTGGATTTTCGGTGCCCCAGAAGCGATAGTTTTGCTTGTTCACGTACCCGCTGAGGTGGAAATGAGTCTCATCGCTCATTATTATTTTGGTCGAAAAATCGTCTACTTCGTCCTCGAGATTGAGAATCGCATGGG
Organism: Phragmatobia fuliginosa; assembly: GCA_932526445.1. NCBI lineage: Eukaryota > Metazoa > Arthropoda > Insecta > Lepidoptera > Erebidae > Phragmatobia > Phragmatobia fuliginosa. The sequence goes on from OW052057.1 coordinate 27,207,868, forward strand.
CGTAGGCTACATGCGTTTGGTGGTCGACAGGCAGCAGCTGACGCACGGACATGCGCAGGTCTTTGACCAAAATTCGCCTTAGGGACGATCGGCTGATGGCTAATTGCGAGACACGGCGTCTGGTCGATGTTTCTGGCGACAGCTCGACATCCTCAGCAACAGCTGCGATATTCTTGGCAGAATAGGCGCTCCAAGGCCGGCCACTCTTGGCAACGTCTCTTGTGGTCCCTAGCCGGCGCAGTGTTTGCGCAGTTAGTGCCGGACGACCGGGGAATCGGCGATGGAATTCGCGCTGCGCCAACACCACAGACGAATTGTTACGCAAAAGAATAAACACGATTATCCCGCGTTCCGCGGGGAGTGTATCGCTCCATGGCTTGTTCACTTGTATTCTACATCTGTCTAGTTTACAAATGTCAAAACAGATTTGACATTGGCCACCATTTGCAAATATAAGAGCATCTTTCAATAGGGTGATTTCTTTTGGCCCACCTTGTATTACGGTCAGTATTATCAAAGACATATTGAAGGAAAGCATCAGTAATTATAGTCTTCTGAGGTTAAATTATTGATGAAGCTTCATGAAGCTAAATATTATGGTATGATGTGCAAAGACAAAGTTTGATTAGTAGATTGATAACTAACATCGATTCTGTTTTTCGATAAATGTATGTCTCAACAGTTGAAGAAACTAATGAAGGATTTAGGACGAAGAACTGAAATAATATTATAGGCAATAGTATATATTTTTGGGATAACAGAACATTCATCTCACACGGTATTTTCATCATTTAATAATAATTTATGTATGAAGCAAGTTAATAGTGGAGGTATTTCTGATACAACGTTATCAGGGAATTTGTCCGGTTGTAGATAACTTTTTGTTTCGTAACGAGTTTATTTTGTCCTGTAAAATTTCTGCACATACAGTGATAATTGTTTTCTTAGCCATTTCACTGAGGTCCTCACTTTTACCATACCAATCACTACAATCAGTATGCAATCCTGAGAGGATTGCATACTTTTTACAACAATTGTTGCATCTTACGTTTTCTTCATACAAATAGAACATAAAAATGAAGGATTCATTGTTTCCTTTAAATTGAAAACAGTGAATCAAGTTTATTTTGTCAAAAACCACTTTTGGACAGTTAGACGCACAAAAACGAAATATCCCTGAAACGACAGTTTGGAGTATAGTGACAGTAAGTGACAAACAGTTAGTTGAGCAATTTCTGCTGCAGTCTTACTCATTGCACTCAGCGAGATAGAAAAACAAGCGTATGTGTGTGTGTTCTCAATGGTATTATTTTCGTCTAGCGCAAGGTTCTCATTTTTGTCTGAATCTCTATGTCTTTCGCTCTTGTTAGGAAACGTATGGTCTTATTCGAGCACATGGGTCCTATTTTTCGATCCTATCCTATAGATCTTGAATGGGACTATTTACGTCGAGCGCAAGGGTCTCATATTTGTCTTATTCTACCTATTCACTCTTATATTGAAGACTCTTACTATAGAAAATTGAAATCAGTGGGAGCAAAAGAGTAGAATAGTAGTAGAAAGAATAATATAAAATATACCACGCTCTTTCTCCGCCAGTGATATATTATTATAAACGTCCCCCTGAAATTAAATTTATAATAGCTCAGGTAAATGGAGAGGTAATATATACTGCAAACATACGTTTCAAATGCAATTTTGCTCTGAATCCAATGCTATAAAAAATAAACTAAAATTAAATTATCACTACATAGTATAAGCCAAAGTCGCTTCCACTCTCTGTCTGTCCGTATAAATGCTTCGATCTTTAAAATTACGCAACGGACTTTGACGCCGTTTTCTTTACTAGATAGAATGATTCAAGAGGAAGGTTTATATAAATAAATAATAAATAAATAAATAAATATTTTTATACATGTATTTTATATATGTATTATACATGCATAAAAGTAGAGAAACATTGATAAATTTAGAGGTTTTTAATGTGATGTCGTAAATAAACCCATTTTTTGACGCTGACATTGCAAACGCTGGCTGTACCCTACGAGATAGATCAAAATAATGTACTACAGTATTGTACACTTTAAGAAGTTCTACAATACTTTCTTTCTTTTTACTAGAAATAATGGCTTATTTACGAAACTATTATAAGCAATACAGTATTAATCCTTATCCAATTAAGTACCTTAAATACTTTGTACATCTAATATAGATTAAAATGACCCTTTACAGTATGTAATTTAAAATAATATTTTTGAAGATATTACAGATTTAAAATGCAGGAACAAAGCGATTGTGGCGGTACCGGCCGGGGCCCGTTAGGTGGCACTGCTCTCAATTTATCAGTATAAGTTAATAACTAAGCATAATATTTTAATGATTATTCTGAGGTGGTACGAAGTTTGCCGGGTCAGCTAGTCATATAATAAAATTTAAATGTTTTATTTTGCCAAGATTATTAGGTAATTGAAAAAAGGAGTAAATAAATAAAAAAAAATGCCCGAAACATATCATTTGAATCAAAATGAAACATGTAGTATCACTTCAATATGAAAAAAAAAAGATTAATAGTAACATTTTTTTCATTTTGCACCTTTAAATGCATTTTGTGCAAAAACTATGAGAGATACGCGAAAATACTTTTCCAAGTTTTTGTAGGGGATTTCATTTCCTACAATTTTGTAGTAGAATCTTTTTTTATTTTTCCAGCCAATCGCGAGATATAGACGAAAATGTTGGTTTTGCACCCTTTTGCAATGTATTTGCACTATTTGCCGGTATTGCAGCACCCTGCAATTTTAGTATATTAATCTACGAAGACTTACGGAAATTTTGGCGTTGGTTGCAGGTGTTCAACCAAAATGGCAAAGTTAAGCTTTTGTTGACTGGACTATAGGTAGAAACGTATTCTTAAGAGCAATTTCTCAATACATATCATTGTTTCAATGATGCTTCAAAGAATACGTACTTTATATTTCTTAAGAAAATAAGTATGAAGAAATTCCTATTAATTGGCTATAAGCAGCTATTGAATCCACTTCGAGCATACTCAGAAATATAAAACACTGCATTCATATTTTCCACTTGATCTTTTGCAGAAAATATATTTGAAAATTTATGGTGAGTCATTTTATTGGATCCACTAGGAGGAAAAAACTTGTTTACTTAAATAAGTCAACTGTACTATTGGGAGATGTAAATGTTCAAAATTCTTAAGCCAGTATCGCAGTAACAGATAACAATTCTGCTCGCAAACAGACCGGATCAATGAAATATAACAAACTAAATATAATACATGTAATATTTTAAATTATTTTTAATTTACAGATAATTTACAGACGCAGTAAGTGAAACACTTCTAAATACTTAAGAAATTCCAAGCGAACGTGAAAATGCTACGCAATCCTTTACCTGTTTTATTATTATTTATATTTATATTGCATCAAGAAATTCAATTTAACTCCATGTGCAATGCACAGTTTTCGTTTCACGTTGCACATGCAATAAGACCCGTTGTATTGAGTATAAGGAATTATGTACAAATGATTAAAAGCATGTTTATGTTCATGTTTGAGTCACCAGACTATTATAAAGGGAATAAAAAGCGGTAAGTACAGGGTAACATTGTATTATATTATGATTTTTATTATTTACATCACACATTACGTTAACTGTTAGACATCGGGCTCTCCTAATTAGCCCGCTTAGTTTTTTTTTCAGACAAATATATTTTTACTCTATAAATGGTGTGGTGATTAAGTCTCTTTGACGCTTCATACTAAGCACAGAGTTGTAGTTAGAATATTACAAGACAGTACGATGAATTCCAGAGACAGAAACGTCTTCACAATTTGAGCCGAAGCAATAAGCTTTCTGTATCAGACCCCCTAGCCAAGTTACAAACGTTTTTCGTTTTCTGTTCTATTTCTCTGTTTACACACGTGATCAAGACAAAATATATTTTGTTTTGTTATTAGAGAATAGAGTAACAGAATAGAGTACAGAATAGAAAACGAAAAACCTTTGCAATTTGGACAGGGGGCTGGTCTACAACTTAGCTACTAACGTGGAATAACATTGCTTAAGGTGTTTCCCGAGGCTTTTGTCTTTTTCTAGACCATTGGTGTAATAATACCCGGCATGTCAAAAAGTTCGTATACAAAATCCAATTACTTTATTTTTATTTTTCAGCCCTTAAACGGTTGGCTGGAGTGGTGATTTCATCGTTAATATTTCCGCTATAGTAATAATATGTAATAGTGATAACTGACTATATTATGAGTTACAGGGTTAACTTTAAGAATGTGTCGGTTGGTTCCTTCCCACTAGGCTATGTTCATTCCGTTACTTTGACCTTCACCAGACTGTCTTCTCTAGTTTATTACTAAACGTTTATAAAACTTAGTAAAACAAAGCAGTTCATTTATAGGATTTAATTAATTAAATTTTCTTGGTAGACATAATTTTGTTCTCATAAATATTTAAAACCATGAAATTTGTAAAAAGGAAGATCGTTAAAAATTGTATTAATAAATGTCAATTTTTATTTTTTATTTTCACGTACCTACAATGCTTCTTACATGTATAATTAACAAAGTAAATCTATGCTCGAATGCTGTCAACTACACAACTGGGTGTAGACGGAGAGCCAGTGCGCAAAAAACTGTTTGAATTTACTAAGGCTAATTTTTTTATAGTTCATTACAATGGTTGCGTACACAAACATACTGCGGTCAGTCAAGCGCACCTGAGAACAGGTGACTCAGGTGCGCTATCAAAGATGTCGTACCTGCCGGGGTAATAGATGAATTTACTAAGGCTGAAAATTGTTATACAACTTGTGTACTGCATATAAATTAAAGTTTTAATGGTCAGTCAGCAGAATATGGGGACAGAGCTTGTCAGTCAGCCGTAATGTATGTGCAAAAAATAAATAATGTGCAATTCATTTACTACACTTCAAAATTTTTGTAGGGGTATTAAATATTGTTTTAAACATAAAAAAAATAGTCAGTCATCGATTTAACGGGACAAGGCCCGTCAGTCAGCAAAAAAAGAAATAAAAATTTCGCGCGCGCGCTCGGCATCGCAGGTGACGGCTTGCTTCTTTTTTTACTATAATTTTTATTTATTGACTTTAACCGACTAGATTGAATAAAAAAATGTTCTCAGGTGCGCTTGACTGACCGCAGTATGTTTGTGTACGCAACCATTGTAATGAACTATAAAAAAATTAGCCTTAGTAAATTCAAACAGTTTTTTGCGCACTGGCTCTTGGACTAGTGGGGCAGCAGATCACGCGCGCGGCGACCGAGGAGCAGATCTGCCTCTTCGAGCAGATTTTACCGCGCCTCCGCGCCTGACGGCTTTGTACATGGCCCGCACCAAACTAAAGGTTACTTTCCATTTAGTCGTCGTCGTCTGTATTCTTTGCATTTCATATCAAAAATTGATGGGCATTGTTCAATTTCTTACATAAATATGTTTACTGCTGTGGCCAACGCGTGGCGCGTGTTCGGTGTGTTGGACCTGGCGTGTTTTCTATACTAATCGATTTACTTGCATATAATATTAAAATCTGCATTCCGCGCTACGCGACGTAGAGCGGTGCAGTGTGTGAATCGCCTAAAAGAAGACCCGAGCCCAGGACTGGAACATTTTGGGTTGATGATGATTATGAAAAGTTAAATCTGTTATCACTTAAAAAACATAGGTTCAAGTAGTACCAACAACAGAATTACATGTACGTTATAACAGAATACTGTACAGAATGAAATATACTGTGCCATAGTATATTATTAATGAATTATATTTATGAACTCTGAGATCGTATTAGAAATGAGGTGATCCGTCAGAGAACTAAGGTCATCGACATAGCCCACCGGATTAGCAAGCTGAAGTGGCAGTGGGCTGGCCATATTATCCGCAGAACTGATGGCCGTTGGGGCAGAAGAGTTCTGGAGTGGAGACCGCGTCTCGGTAAACGTACTGTAGGACGCCCACAGGTGGAGTGACGACCTGCGTAAGATGGCTGGCAGGAGCTGGATGCGAGAAGCCCAAAATCGATCACAGTAGTGTGCAATGGGAGAGGCCTATGTCCTGCAGTGGACTGCGTTAGGCTGATGATGATGATGATGATGATGATATTTATGAATAAACTTACATAGAAATTTATATTTATAAATGAAGGGTGTCGTCTACAAAACCTTATTCACTGCAAGTATAACAGTTTTGCATAATATACCTTAATACAACTCTTTAAATTACTTTGTTCCAACGTGTCTTGGTAATGCTGAGTTGAAATATAATGCCTGTAAATATTTATCACTAACCTCTATTTTCATTATCTAACTCATAAAACCGCGATGTCAGCCACTAAACTACGATAATTTAGCCCACCGAACTAAAATTAAATTACAAATGACAGATATACCGATCAAGTCGACAGTCAAATGACAACTCGAAATAAAGCTGTAAGTTCACAGTAAGCTGTAAGTGAACATGTAAGTGGCATTTTATTAAATTATCTAATAATACTACTTGTTACAAAAGCAAAAGAAAAGGCAATGGGAAGTCCAAACAAAAATGTGTACTTATAAGTTTATTATACGATACGTTGGTCTAAAATTCAAATAAGCGTCTTTATAACACAACTACTGTTTTCATATTTGTTGTTATTATTTTACATTGTTAAACAACATCATTAACCTAGTCTTTATTATTTTCAAGTTTTTTATGGGTACTACTTCAATTGGATTCACCTGAATTTTAATGTTTCCACCGAGCTACTTGCTTCGGATATCCGTAAACCTGAGGGTAAACTGAATTCAAAGGTTGAACTAGCTGTCAGTTTATGTGAGGGCATTGACTTCCCATTAACGATCGTTAAAGATTTTCATGATCACAGAGCAGTGTTCATGACGTTCGGTACTGATGGCTTAAAGTGCTTTCTAAGACAGGCGTGAAACCCTGATAAAACTGTCACACTCAGGAGATTTTTTTATTAGAAATACCCAACACCACTTTTGTCTCTACCCAGGATTCAAACGCTAGACTTCTCCATTTTCAGTCACCAAATTAATTGTAATACCAAACGTTAAAAGCAAACAATTTGTCAATAGTTAGGTAGGGGTCTCAATCAGATTTGTACAAAACGCCTCATTTTAGTATTTCATTTCAACAAATAATGATGAAGATTAAGAATAACACAAAAATTATTTGAATAACACTACAATTTCTCTGTCATAATTTGTCCTTTATATAGCAAAATTTGTTATTGCAACGTCCGGCTCTAAGAAACACGAAGTGAAGAATTTCGAAAGTTAGAATAATGTGTTTTCATCAGACGAGTCCACCTGGCCCTAATGTAAAACTAAATAACATTGCTTACAGAAGTATGCTTTTACTATCGTTCTCTTATATCACACAAAGAAACACAAAATTCAAATACAAAAAACCATAAACTATATTAGTTGTATTTTGCTATATAAAACATTTCTCATAAAAAGTTATATTCCTACATTCAATAAAACAGGAGTTATATAAATCTCTATTGATTTATACCACATTTGTATTTACTGTTACTTCAATAACGTGCAAATGTTACGTGGTCTATTAATTGTTTCATTTTTATTTTTGTATATAATACACCACGATATGAAATTAAACTCTGTGTGTAATGCAGAGCGCCGTGACTTCAATAAGTCATTTTATGCTGTAGCTTTAAATATTAAAGATTTAATTCAATCTATTAAGAAGATGATTGTTAAACGACGTAGAAATAATTGAAACTCATAATATAACAGATATCTTGAATGTACATATTTAATAATATATTTCTATGGTGGGTATATTAAAATAAACTATAAATTGAAATGCACGTTTACTTGTCAATTATGTATAGAAAAGTAAGAGAAACCGACTTTCACCTTTTTTTTAAATGTGTGCTTTGCATAGATAGGATGGTTATCCTTAGACCCGAAAAAGCAGTGCGTGATTGAAAATAAACTAAAGCAAAGTTGCATGAGTTAACCAGTACTTATGTTCATACGGAAACATCAAATTATCGCTTATCGCATTATATCTTGACTGAACTATTACCACAGAATACATAATAGTACCAGCACAGAAGACTCACTCCGAAAAGTAAATTAAAGTTATAGATACCCTCGGTGTCAAAAGATTAAGTTCAATTCAGATCGCACAGCGCCGAATCACTACGATTATATTTACCTACAATTGCGTCTCTTTCTATCGTATAACTCTGAACTGTTCTGACGATGTCTGTTCGACCGGCGTGTCTGACCCGGCAGGCAGCCGGCCGACTATACCTAAACTGCGGAGTGACACCCCCCTGCTATTACCCAGTATAAATATTAGTGATACTGACTATTGAGGCAAGAGTTTTGGTTGATATTCGTAAGTAGAACTAAAACTTCAAATGAAGTTGTTAATTTACCATTAATGCACCTGAATATATTTCAGTGGCATTTTGTATGACAGTCCTACACTCTCAAAGAACAAATGTAATACAATATACATTACAAATACATTTAATTTTGCCACAGTAATTGTTTTGTTTTGTGTCAAAGTAACCTTTCCATCCCTTGAGACATTTACAAGAGGAAATACAAAACAACAGCACAATACGTACTAAGAGATGCACATTGCTCATATATATATATTGGCTGCACTGCCGTTTTGAAGGTCTAAATTTCTATCTAGTAGATAAAAGTTTATTTTGAATTCGGAGTATGTAACAGTTTAGATCAGTTTTTTGAATATAATCCTTAGCGTGTATTGTTCATACTTTGATTTCAATAAACTTTTTTAAATGAAATATCACTAGAAACAATAGGATCTAAATTAACATTGCATGGTGTATAGTGATAGTGTCACTGTCATAAAGTCAAGCCTGTAGTTCTAATTTGAATTCGAGCAGCATTCTGCTCGAGTTGTCTGTCTTGAGTTGTTGTTTTTCGTCAAATATCTACAGCTATGGAGTAATTAAGATATACCGATTGATAGTTATTTCTAACATTGCATTATACTATACAAATATAAATTTACAAACATAATATATATTTTTTTCCAACATTAACAATATTATCTCATCAACCTTATCAACTCAGTATAAGATTACTTAGCTTTATTATATGATTTTCCTCTTATGTTGAAAAGACAATATAAGTACATACTCATAAACTTATTTCAACATTGTTTGGATAGTTTTCTGAACATAAATAAAACACTCTGCCAATTACGTTAATATTTGTGGTAATATTTTTCCAAATGTTTCGTAAGAGGTACGAGGTAGCAAATAAGTAATAAGTCATTCAAAATAATTTATTTCTGCTTCCTGGAAAATTATTTATTACATAACATGAACTTCTTACTCTATGCATTTCTTCTAGTCAAACCTTCCAGTTGGCAGGTGTATAATATTATAAAACAGTAATATAATTCTTTTAAAGATATGTATTGTATGTTTATGAGTATTGTAACTAAGTTGTTGGTATAACCGTTAACGTATCTAGTTTTCTAACAATAGAGATGTTTAATAACGGCCCGGAATGGAATGGAAGAAATATTAAAAGATTGACAAGACGGTTTTTTTTATTTAGGAATCCCTTTGAGGGTTAATTAACTTAAAACGGCATTTCAGTTCTAACAGGATATCTTCCTCCGCTCCCCCAAAACTTAAAGGCTGACTCGAAAGAAAAGAAGAATATTTCATATTGAAAAAATCTTGACAGTATTCCATATAATGAACTTAAAAAGACAACTATGACAACTCTTAGACAACTTTGTTAGCTTAGGCCTTCTGACTTATAAACTACGCTTAATTGGAAAACGTTTTACAAAAATAACAAAAAGTAAACATAATAATAATTAATTAATTATGATTCAAAAATTCACGTGCCACTATTGGTGACTATGGAACCCTATTCTATGCGACACGCATTTACCCAACTTTTATTTACATTTATGCCTATAGCCTTTTACAGCAACGTGATTAAACTCTGCTTGATGAAAATGAGGAATAGAGTCCAAGAGTAGGGGTCACCATTCGCCTAGAAGATCCATGTGTAGTGGAGGTCTGATGGTAGCCGCTTCTTGAAAGACATCAATTTCAACCATTTCATAGTACAATAAAAAGGCCCGAAGAATAAACTTATAGATTTTTCTCAGAATGTCATTGGTGTTTTCATTACGTCTGTTTACTGGATATTAACGATCAGGATGGCCATGGCTACTTTCTCCAACTTCCCTAAATTTAAGGGGCCACTTAGAGATAGTAAGGTAACCTTTAGTTACATTTTCATTTTCTCTGACCTACGTTAGGGGGTTCCTAGGAAAGAGTAGTTGATGCTTTTGATGAATAGATTTCTGCCCATTTAGACGAAAACATCCTAGATCGTATATCACATTTACAAACTCATTTGTTTTTTTTATTAAGGTAAAAGAAGCAGATGAGTAAGGAATTACCTGCCATATTTAATATTGACACCTGCATCTGAAGATTGACAGACGCATTCTTACTAAGGACAAAAGTGTTTAACATGATTTTCTGTTAGTAGTATCACACATGGTTGACAACGTATCATAATTCATACACTACATCAAAATCAAGTACATTAATGCCACAAACCATACCTATATCTTAAACATTACCCGTAAAACATTTTATTACTTTGACATTCTATAAAACTAGTTTTATATGATTTTATCATAACTTATACTTGCATACTAAATGAGAAAAGAGAAGTCCGCTAGTGTAAAATAAGGTTGCATGTATATTTTAAAAGATTGAATAAATTTTAATAATAATTTACTGAGTTATCTACTCGTGTTACTATTTTTTGCCTATGCCTCCATCCGCGTTTATGTCGATTATCGCGTTGATTCTTTGAACTGTAACAACTTTTTTATATGTCAACTGATTCAATTAAAACAAACACTAAATAACGTAAAGTTTACCACAATACAATGCCATTTTAGAAATATATTGATCAATATATTTAATAATTAAGATATTATTACAAAAAAAAAGTTAAAGACCATTCTTCCAATTTTGTTTCTAAACGTGCGAAACCATTGTGAATGCCCTTCAGGGTCCGTGTAAAATGCTACCTGGTATAATAATTGTCACATTACTACTTGTGTATATTATAATACAACACGATATGCAATCAAACTCTGTGTGTAACGCCTCTCCTTAGAAAGGAGGTTTTGGCCTACTATACCACGCTGGCCAGACGGGTTGTTATAGGGTTGGTTTCAAGTTTTCCTCCTCTTTGCATAAAGCTATTTTTGTATAAAGTTTTCTAAATAGGCGTAGCTTTACAAGTTAGGTCTCTGTAACTCCTGAACGAACAAAGTCTAGTTATTCTTTCACATGAACTGCTGCATTGTCAATATATTTTTCAAAGCGGCCATTTAACTCATAGAGGGAGGGGAGGAGACGGCCTTTTTAACAAAAAAAATATTTAGGGTACCGGGAGGTACCTAAATAAAAGTATTTTCGTGAATTCAATTCAGCATTTTGTGGACGTTTGCAGAAACACCTGTATATTAAAGCCATGCAAAGTTTTATTTTTCTAGCACTAACATGACGGAATTATGAGAGTTCTTTGTCATGAACCACGGGACCCTGAAAATGAAGGTATTATTGAAATATTGTTTGTGACAACAATATTTCATAAATATTTCTCCAAATCGTTATACGATTTCCAACAATCACTTAATATTATCGAGACTACTTTGTATTTTTTGTGCCGAAGAGAAATTATCCGCTTATTTTAAGAGTACCTCCTACTCTAGCTTAATGTCAAAAATGAAATTTCTTTATTATCGTGAAACGAAAATTCATTATAAGAATAAAAATATTCGATGAAAAAAGCCGTCTAACACTTTTGTAAAAGTGTTCTAATTGGGGGATTTAAAAATGTTCGTTCTCTTAGAATGAAAAGTATTTTTATGAAATAAAGATGTGATAAAGAGAATATCATATTATATAATAAATTATGAGTCTAAATTTGATTCATTAAGTCGTAACAGATTTCTATTAACCTCTAATTAAAAATTATGTAAACCTTGTAATAGGTAGTTATGCGAGGGTCTTGATAATATATATTACATTTATATAATAATACACATTACATTACTTCTGTTTTCAAACTTTTGAGTACACCTATATAGATCGATACGGTAAGTTTCGGATAAAGTGTGCAGTGAAAATCAGCCAGATGGACGAGAGCGAAAACATGATTTCCCTGGAGATCGATTCACACCGCGAACTGTTAGCAAAGTCGAGTCGTAATGTACTCGTACAATGACATCAAAACGGTCTAATTTCCATAGAATTGAATTTCTTTCAATTATTAGTAGGAATGGTAACAAAAAAGTAGCCCACTCAAAGTACTTTTAAGTTTTTATAAGCAGTGTTACACAATCTACTGATAATCATGAAATTTAATGAAAATTGTAATTACATCAGAGTTGTTCATGTTTGTAAGACTTCATCGCTGAAAGGGTAAACGTTATGAAATAAGAATATTTTACGTTTACAAAAAGATTTTTTTATGTTTTCTGTTAAAGTTGTGGATTAATACTTTTCTATGGTCACAATGGAATTGTTATTAAATTCATTTTGAAAGATCTGATTTTATTAGTTAATTAGATGAAATGTACCAGTGTACTTCAATTGAATCTTATTGAGAATCATCCAGAAGTTTTTGAATCAAATACCTGCTGAGGGTGGCAATGTATTAAAGGTTCGATACTTAGTCAAGCAGGATTATACCAGCCAAATGTATCTCCGGAGAGAAGCAACCCTACAACGCCGCCGCGCCGTAAGGCTATGTATACGAGTATGTATCTAATAAAAAGGATGTATTCTGTCTTGTTAGTCTCGTGGCCAGCATATGCGACTGCTGATCAAGAGGTATCGGGTTCACATCTCTGGCCAAAAGTCTTGTTGGGTTTTTCCTTTAAGGATTTTTTTAATAACAGCCCCGAATAATGAAGTGTGGCGGTGATTCACGCTCGTGCCTCAGAGTGCATGTTAAGTTTTTGGTCCCGGTTGTCATGAAAATGTATCGCAATCATTTTCTTGATATCATTACCCTCAAATATACTGACAACAAGTTCAACCTTTGCATTTCAGTTCTCCCTCAGGATTGCGGAATCGTCGAAATGCCAGTCGATCAGTGGAAAAACTTACATTCCGGTAAAACCGATTGAATTAGTAACCGATCCCTTTTATATATAACCGACCCCGAAAAAAGGCTACGAACAAGAAGACGAGATTATGAAAGTATATTTTTGTGTATATAATAGATAATCAGTATTTTCATTATCTAGTAAAAGAGATATTTTAAAACACCTAAAAGCCATCAGTATCAATAAATATATATTTAAAAACGACATTAATTTTACACACAATAAATATTTCTTACTTCTACATAAAATCAAAGAAAACTACATTAAGTTTTAAACCATCGTCTCCCTCTTTTACACTCATATATCGTATAAGTGAAGTCTATTTCCCAATAGAGACAGTTTCTTTGCTGTCAATGCTTTTAGGTTCATTAATATTTCCTCCCCTTTGCACTACTAATAACTTTGGTTGCAACTCCATTAAAGTCTTTTCATATTTTCTGAGTTGGCAGTTGCCAGCTTTACCAGTGGCAACTACCAATTCTTGGTAAGCCACTTTGCATCAGTTATTTATATTTTTAAGCAGTATTTTTAAAACAAATATTTAAAATTGCGTTTTGCTTTTCGTTAGAGCTACTTTATTATTTATGATTACAGAAAATGGAAATCCATTTAGCAGACGACATATTCAAATTTGTACTTAATTTGAACAAGGCTATGGTGTCTTTTTGTTTGTAAAGGGTGACTGTTGACCACGAATATTGAATGTTACCTGAATATCCTCCCTGCGGTTTGCCGTTGGACATGCCACGGCACTACGACAAGGTTTTATTTAACCAACGCCGCAGGAGACAAATTCAATTAACTCTGTTTACGAGTTACTAAACAAATTAAATATTTTTTAGGAAATTCCTCGTTATACAGGTAATAAAGGGACTATAAATTACAAGAGTATTGTTCAGTGTACACAAAATTTATTCTCACATTTCAATTAAACATATTTTATGAGTTCAACAATAGCTGTAATAATAATACAGAGTAAATATTTGTAGTACGCAATGTAAATATATTTTCACAAAATTTAATGGTTTTCCATAATTGACCAGAAATGAAAACTATTTGCTGTAGAAACCCTGGCATTTACAGGTAGTTGAAATTGCCAGGAGCCTACTTTTGGATCCAAAATTAATTTGACCTACCCACTAAACCCCGCGGCGGCCTACCTCGGCAGTTGAGAGGAACACCAGGATCGCGTCAGCAGCTTCTGGTGTCCCCCCTGCCGTACCTCAACGTCTGAGGTACATCCCGGGGTGACTAGTTTCACCCCCGGGGCAGGATGTTGTTGCGCCTCTCACCGCTCTGTACAGAAAGAGGCAAAACATCAACCCGCCTTAAACGACACCCCCCGGCCGCACCGGGGGTGTCACCTATCTCGAGTCGTTTGCAGCGGTCACATTTCCCCAGGATGTGACCGCAGCGACCCTTAAGCGACGATTGGGGAGCTAGCGGCCTCTACCGCGTCCCCTACGCCGCCTCCTTCGAGCGGGATCAGCCCTTTCCCGATCCCGCTCTGCGGACACCTTCCGGAGCATAACATTCTCACAGAAGGAGACCGCGGCTTCCCATCCCTCGCCACTCGCCAGCATTGCCGCGATCAATGCTGGCGGTGACAAGTTTCGTCCGATCTGTCCGACCAGGACTCGACGCTCGGACTCCCAAGCAGGGCAGTCCTCCAGCGTGTGCTGGGCGGAGTCCCGGTCAGACCCGCAAAAAAAAATTAATTTGACCTGCGGTTAATCATAAATCTACATATATGTATACTATATGTATTTATATATATAAGCATTGAGACAGGTGTGATGTGTGTTGGTCTTGTAAATAATTGTAACCTGTCAAATTTTGAACGTATTGGTGTAACTGTGTCGTTGCTGAGATACTGGCCGTTTTAATTATCTACATATATGTCACATCTGATGGAGGTATAACTCTAGGCCTGACTTATGAACAATTAATGCTTATCTAGCTTTTGCTCGCGGTTCCACCAGCGTGTATATCGGTTATAACGGCAAAAAGTAGCCTATGTCCTCTTCCAAGATTCCTTCTATCTCTATACCAAAATTCATCAAAATCGGTTCAGCGTTTTAGGCGTAAAAACGTAACAGACAGACAGTTACTTTCGCATTTATAATATTAGTAGGGATAGTTTAAGAGAATGTGTCTAAAAGTTATTTACGATTTCAATAATATTTTTTGTATTTCATTCGATCATATTTAAATATTCTAATGAAGAGCTTGCTCGCATTTTGTCCATTAAATTTATTATTAACCGACTTCAAAAAAAAGGAGGAGGTTCTCAATTCGTCGGAATCTTTTTTTTTTATGTATGTTCAGCGATAATTTCGTCGTTTATGAACCGATTTCAAAAAATCTTTTTGCATTGGAATGGGCGTAGATCACAGGTGATCCCATCGTCACCATATCCAGATCTGATGATGGGCTCCCAAGGAAATCGAGGGAACTCCTCAAATATCATAGGCACAATTGTCGCGATTTGGGTACTCGGAATAGTTTTTCATTGAAGTCGGTTCCTTTTTAGGGTTCCGTAGCCAAATGGCAAAAAACGGAACCCTTATAGATTCGTCAAGTCTGTCTGTCTGTCTGTCTGTCTGTCCGTCCGTATGTCACAGCCAATTATTTCAGAAACTATAATAGCTATACTGTTGAAATTTGGTCAGTCGATGTATTCTGTGAACCGCATTAAGATTTTTACATAAAAAACGAAAAAAAACAATACATTTTGGGGGTCTCCATACTTGGAACTGAAACTCAAAAATTTTTTTTTCATCAAACCTATACGTGTGGGGTATCTATGGATAGGTGTTCAAAAATGATGTTGAGGTTTCTAATTTCATTTTTTTCTAAACTGAATAGTTTGAGCGAGAGACACTTCCAAAGTGGAAAAATGTGTGTCCCCCCCCCTCTAACTTCTAAAATAAGAGAGTGATAAAGCTAAAAAAAATATATGTTGTACATTAACATGCAAACTACCAACGAAAATTGGTTTGAACGAGATCTAGTGAGTAGTTTTTTTTTAATCCCTACTTAATATTATAAATGCGAAAGTACCTCTGTCTGTCTGTCTGTTACGCTTTCACGCCTAAACCACTGTACCGATTTTGATAAAATTCGGTTTGATGATAGAACTGAACTTGGGAAAGGACATAGGCTACTTTTTACTGCAATAATCGAGATACAAAGACCAAAGCTAGGTGATTATAAAAATACATAAATCGAAGATGTCAAAATGTATCACTGTTTACCTCCTGTCAAAATTTCACAGGTTGCTAGGAATAACACACTTGCATGGCAACCATAATGATAGTTTGTAAATGACATATAGACCAGTAGACCAGAGTAGATAATTTTTGAAAACAAATAAAATTATAGTAGGATGAAACCTATTGGAAAAGGAGGAGAATATTATAAAAATGAAAGGAAAAATAATTTACGGGCGATCTGAGGTCGGGAAGGGGTAGGGAGGGGAGGTTTTCGGGTCCTTTAACAGGGGCGTGAAATAGCATCTCACTAATCCGCCATAGTGTGGGCCGCCATACATTATTGTCCGCATTCGCAGCAAGTGTGGTAGCCCCGACTCTTGGATTCTGCTTATGCTTTCCATCAGGCAGGGTAGAGTCAGATTGGATGGCTAAATATATACAACAAAGGGTAAAAAACGGTTTATCTCGATTTCCGGCAAAACTACAAGGAAAAAAGTTAAATGGCAAAGTTGTAGGTAATTAAAAGATCTACAACTTTTTAGGGTTCCGAAGTTTATGACTTTGAACCCTTATAGATATGTCATGTCCGTCTCTCCTTCCGTCCGTGCGTCCGTCCTCGACTTATCGTCCAAACAGTAAGTGCTAGAAAGATGAAACTTTGCATGAATATGTAGTGTAATTACGTCGACAAAGTGCTACAATAAAATTATGAAATATATTTTTATTTAGGGTACCTCCCCTACACGTAAAGTGGGGATGTTTTTTTTTCTCACGGCTACCCCATCATGTAGGGTATCATTATATAGGTCTTTTAAAAACATTAAAGGGTTGTTTAGACGATTTTTTGATTTAGGTATCCGTTTGCGAGAAATTCCACTTTAAAGGCCACTTTTTTGTAAAAACAGGCCGTCCCGCCCGCCGAAAAATTTGTGATAGTGGTCCATATAATGAACTTTAAATGAAAACTATAACGAATTAGATGACTTTGTCAGTTCAAGAGTTATAGAGGCTTAACTTTTACAATGCGCTTACTTGGAAAAGTCATACAAAATCAACGCATTAATACGTAAACATAACAATTATCCATTGGATACGATTTCTAATCCACGTACCATTATGGGTGACTGAGGAACCCTTTCCTGTGCGTGTCCTGACACGCACTTGGCCGATTTTTTTGTTAAAATGATTTTCAGTTACCACAACTCTATGTATCTGATTTTTTCATTACATATTTCAGACCTAATTTTATTCAACCATGCTAGGGATCAGGAATGTGTTCTAACTATCAGAATTTAAATCAAGTGCTAACTATCAACCTAACGAAACAGTTTTCATGTTGTTGTTAACAGAAGTGTTTATGTATTGAACTACAAATAAATACTAATAATCAGTAAATAGAGAAGAAAACATATAATATTCTTAAAAAAAACTTCAAACTAAAAAAAACAACATTTATAGAACGAACCTCACCTTACTTTAAAACAATATATGGATCTGCTTTCTAGAATATGTCACTTTACTAGCCAGCTCTTTTAATGAAGATGCAAGTATTTCTCGTCAATTCTCTTTCTACAATGACTTATTACAAGCTTTTATTTAACTTGCAATCTATGTAACTATATTTGTTCGGGTCGAATCTATCAACTCGATTTCTGATTATTATTGATTTTAATTTTGTATTGACCTCATGAGTTAACATTGAGATCACGTATTTTCCATTTAGTCGTTATTTTTATAACAACTGAAATTCAAAGACGTCATCTCATGTCTAAATGGCTTTACTTCCTGTTATTTTTATGCTAAATGCCAATCTCGAACAACCTTAATGTTTACTTGAGAACACACAAACTCCGGAAAGTAAAAGTTTTATCAGAATATGTCTTTAACGTTTTAGTTTAAAGTTTGTTCTAAATCAATACTTCGTTATAAGTGAATGGCATGTGAAATAACACAACGGTCTAAATTGTTATAGTTATTGAACACTAAATATATTACAAACAAATGACTACATAGTACCTTGTAAGGTATGACTATATTATGTGTAATTAATAATTATACTGGTCTCTTAAATACCTATCTATAGTGTTGCTGTATTGGAGTACCAACCACTATTCTACTAAGTGTTACTGAAAGAGTAATGTAAATTTCGCAAGCCATGCTCAGGGTTATTGATAAATGCGAGATAAAAAACGCATGAAAACTCGAAAACTTGCATTTTCCCAAATATGAGACTAATCTAGATTGGTTTTTCAACCCCGAAAATCCCTATGTATTAAATTTTAGCAAAATCGTTAGAGCCGTTTCCGAGATCACTAATTTAAATATTATTATATATATATATATATATATATTTAAATTAGTGATTTCGAAAACGGCTCCAACGATTCCCACTCCCCTTCCCATTGTCGATGCCTTCAATGACTAACACTATGGTGGTCTAGTGAGATACCTTTGCACCACTGGGTGTCCCGGCTCTCCCTCACCAACGAAATACGACAGCACATTTTTATGTAGTAAAGAATACTTTTAAAATCAAAGTCAAAGTCAGCAATAATAGATTGATACACGTGTTCTCACATACTTTATCATTTTATTTTCCCTAACTTTGGAACAATTCCCAAAGACGTTACATAGACAAGACTTTGCCAATATAAGGTAGCTGTATCAGACGTCACAGTCTTATACACCTGTCACATTTACCAATTCATTTTATGTTTCAATAGTTGTGATGAGGTAAAAGTGAAATGGATATTACGAGAAAATGTAATTTTCATTCCACATCGAGCTTACTGATTAAAAATCTATAACAAATAAGAATGCATACGTTTTATTTTCGTTTTGTGCAAGACTATGGTTGAAGTTTGAAGAACTTAGTAATCTTCTACCTTTTAGCATATACACACAATACCATTAGTTTGTCACTAAGAACTCATACATAACAATTCGAAAAGAAATGAAAATTTCACACACACAAACACTTTCTGTGTCATGACAGTATAAGTCATAATATTATGCCCATTTGAGCTCTGACAGAGGAGAACGTCTGGGAATACGTACCTAGTCCCTGCTGTGTTGATCCATGGTACACATCCATGTTTTTAAATATTTACAAAAAAATTAAAATATTCTTACTAATCATTCTACTGTTACTTGGGAACTTGGCAATATTTTTACGCTTATTTATACAGGTTCAAAAGAGGTGCCATTAACTGGCTTCGTAGCCCGGACTTATCCCGTATGACTTCTTTCTTTGGGGATACCTTAAAAGCAAAATTTTCAACAGCAACCCAGAGTACCTAGAAGAATGAAAAAAAAAAATTCGAGAGGAAATGCAAAACATTTACCTAAACACTTGTGAGGCTGTCAATGAAAATTTATCTTATTTATAAAATGCAAAAATTATATTTAATGCAACAGAAACGCAGTTATCATTACTGGTTTACTGAGTAATGCTCTATTTACGTGTTATTACATATATTATTATATGCTCTGTGCCTGGTTAATTATTAGTTTCGGATAATGTTTCATAGTTTTTTTTATTTTTTATTTACTTATTGTGTGTGTATGAGTGTGTTTGTGTGAGAGGGGGGTAGTTGTATGTGTAATAGTTTATGGCTATTTAAAATGTACTATTTAACCATGCAATAAAAAATTTCAGTCTCTTCATAGTCAAGATTTTGTAAATAAATAGTTATCTTTCTTTGGCACTGTAAAGTTTGGGAATTTACTATGTATTATAATATGTACCCATATGTTTATAAAAAAGTACACCCGTACCGTACCCGTACCCGTAGTACAAGCTAAGTTTGGGACAATACCACGACTTATAATTCGATTCCACATTTGACATTGGCTACTGTCATTTTGTAAAATAATGATACCACCTAAAATAGTGTAGTGATGAACACAAAAAATGATAAACAAACGCGATTTATGTTTATGTAATCATAATATTGGAGTGCCAATTGAAGGCTAAATTATTGATTTTTATTTAAATAAATGCAAAATTATTCATAATATTCATTTATTAATTAGTAACCGCTGCTTTATTTTATGAAAAATTAATATTTTTGTTTTTTATATTAAAAACAAAACTTATAATAAAAGAGTCTAGATAGTTTTCTGTATTGGCAGCCCGTGCGCGCTCGTGCAGATATCGCCATTTTGTTTATCTTGTCATTCGCCTTCATTCTCCTAGTCTGACTGCACGAATATCTTGTTTCATTGCCAATCGATATTTTGTTATTTTGGAAGGCATTCAAAAAATTACGGCTGCCCAATGGTCTAAATGCGTATCCCATGTTGTCAAAGAAGAGGAAAAATGAGTAGGCTAGATATGCTAATTGACAATATCACAGACACATTTTTAATAAATGTTACATAAAGTAACAGCGATAGCAATGACGGCGACAATTTATAAAATAAAATATTACCTTATTACACCTATTTGTTTTATTTCTCATGTTCCTTCACGATTACACTTTTTTATTCATTTCACACACAATTATTAAAGAAAACTCTCAGATACTTAATAAAATTATCGTTAATTTAAATTATCCGTTCAGAAATATTTAATTTCCTGATATACTTAGTTTCTATTAAAGTAGTAGTTGTTTAGATATACTACTATAAAACACAGGAATCGATACGGATATATTCCATTTCCGTATCGATCATTTCGCAACGTCACTATTTAGTACTTGTCATAGCGTTGCAACACTGAAACTGTCAAATCTGGAATCGAATCAAAAGATAAGTTATAGATGGTGTTGTTTGTCAAGTGTCCGAAAATTTTAGGTAGTAGAGCCACGCTGATTTCAGCACGAATGGGCCGTACTACCCTCACACAGAAGACCATCCTAATAATGACAGCATTCTTGCTGTCGTATTTCGTTGGTGAGTGTGAGACCGGAGGCCCAATCATTCTGCATCATTCTCCCGCCCTCCGAAGGCCGGGAGAATGATGCAGAATAATTTAACCAGGCCGCCATGGTATGGGTCACCATGCTACATTGCCTACCATCACAATAGGCATGGAGGCCCCTACTCCTGGATTCTACTCATGCTTTCCATCAGGCAGAGCAGAGTCACTTTGGGAGTCTTGAATATAAAAAATATATATATGTACATCTGAATCAATTTGACTTACTATTTATAGCTATCTAGTACGACTTACATTATATACAATGTTACTTCATGTATTTTCTATGCATTATACAATGTTTTATACTTTAATGTATGTTTTAGGAATTCTTTATTACATCCCTATAGTTATCAGCAAATAAAAACATAAAACCCCCAGTTTATTCCAGACCCTTTTATTTAGTTTACAATTTTCGTATCAAATGTACAAAAAAATAGAATGAGTTTAATGAATTGAAATGAAATCTCATCCAATAGTTGTAACTTATCAGGATAATATATAACATAAGAAACTCATAAATAATAGGGCTTCTAAAAAAAATTTTATTTAAAAGGAAGTGATACTTTATAGTGTTAGTTAATTAGTTTCACGAAAACAAGAACTAGATCATCATCGTTTAGTTATTTAGTGTTAAAGTTATTTCTAAAAATAATAATAAAAATCTATCTAATGTCTACTCACTCAGCGATATCGCAAAGTCAGGCGACCTTTTAACACAAGCGCTATTTTTCTTCACCATTCAGTCTAAAGAAGTAGTAACCCTTTTAAAAACGGCAATAACTCACAGTAGTGGAGAGAAGGTGCCATTATTTGGATTTGTGACGGACATTCGACTGAAAAAAGTGGTTTTATAGGGAGATAAATAGAGACATTACTGCATTGAACAAGCTAAAAATACTTTAGCAAATTTGGTAAAAACTGATATTCAGGTAAAACCGGTTGAACTAGTAGCCAACCCAAATAATATTGGAAATAAGGCTAGGAAGACGAAGATTTGGTAGCATTTTTATAAAGTGTTTGTTTTAATATGGTTGATTTAATTTAAGATTCAAAACTAATTATGTTATTTATATACACATTTATAACAACAATAATTCATTTATTGTATGTCTAATTATATTTTAACGTTAACTTCTATCTAAATTCTATAGAAATGAGAAGGTGGTTTTTTTACGCTTATATAATAATCAAGTTCGGTACCAATCGGTATCAAATATTGATCCGACATATGTACGTAGACGAAACGGAAAGTTTTACTGACTGAGACAAACAGTCTACTGTTTAATAATATATTTATTTCTTGCCAAAGTATTCTCGTTTTTATTCATTTATAAAACTATTGTAGAAATCACGAGGTTTTGGTCTCAGGATATGTTTTACGTGCTGAATATTTGTATTTAGGAGGGGAGGACGCCCTGTTTTGACAAAAAAGTGCCCTATAATACCTTCACAGTCCCATAAAATATTACAAAACTATTGCACAAGTCCAAACAGCTAGTGACTATGTATTGTTTTGATTGTTTTTATGGTTTTCACATAACAGAAACCTTGGTCACAAGTCCTAAAACAATCAAAGGCCTAACTGGTAAGTCCACGAAAAAAAATTTGTATAAGTTAGTCAATAGGTGTGAGCCCAATGTGGGCTCACGGACTTGGAGCCATACACATAGGACTATGAACGTGTTAAAGTGGAATTTCTCGCAAACGGATATCTAAATCAAAAAACCGTCTTAAAAACCCATAATTGTTTTTAGAAGACCTATCTCATGATACCACCGTACACGAGCGGGTAGCCGCGAGAAAAAAAAATCATCCCCACTTTACGTGTAGGGGAGGTACCCTAATTAAAATTATTGTTTATAATTTTATTATAGTTCTTTGTCGACGTAATTACAACACATATTCGTGCAAAATTTCTGCTTTAGCACTTACCGTTTGGACGGTACGTCACGTACGGACGAACGGACAGACATGACGAAACTTAGGAACCCTAAAAAAGACTATATTTTGATCGCAGTGTGGGAATGCTTCTGAGGCATTTTTGTGGTGATTATGCACTTGTACTTTTCTACTTTGTTTTGTTGTTTTCTACTTTTTTATTATTCTGTGCAGAAATCCCCCGAGATACAACTAATTGCTGGCTATGTTGGACGCGATCAACTCTTACCGCACACTGTCTTGGGTACGCAAAGCCAAAGAACCAGGTATATCCTTGAAAGGAAGTCCCTGGAACCCCGACGTATCTCGGGCCACACGGGAATAAAGTGATAATATAAAACAAGAGAGAAAATTCTTTTTCCATATTTGATTGCTCTCGGGTTAGAGGTCAGCTATTAGATGAATTTCAGTTGTTACAGTGACTGGCATTTCGCGAATCTGAGGGCGAACTGAATTTGAAGGTTGTAACTGGTACAATTCAAATTCAGATCGACCCGTCATTATATTTGAGGGTATTCTTCTCAAGAATTATTGACATAGTAGTTCGTTACGTCCGGTACTGACTGCTTAACGTGCTGTCCGAGGCACGGGAGCGCTAAACGACCAAAATTTGACTAAGAACGTTAAGAATCAAACATAACTATTTGAATTTGTTATGAATAGAAAAAATATTGTAACAAAAAGTGAAGTACTCGACACACAATAGTGATCTCGGCTATTTACCCCTCGAATCCCGTGCGAGGGCCCGACGTTCCCGACAAAGCTTAACATTACCTTAAATAATAACACTTAGTGAAAAAACCGGGGCTGCCACCCCGGATCGATAGCGTAAAGTACTTATTGATAAACATGATGCATGACGCATTTGGTCGGTGATTTTATTCAGAGATATTCTTTTATAAAAGAACGTGTAGAAAATAAAGATGATTTTAACATAACTCTTCAAGCATATTATGCTGTAGAGTTCTAGTCAATGACTGCACAGATGACATATTCGTTTTAGAAATTACTTTTCCGATTTCTTGCAGCACTGAGTATTGACCCCGCATTTGTGTGAGCCACAAATTGTTGTTCCGAGTCTAGGTGTTTTTGTGTAGGTTTCATTGAAGAACGTGAATCTTAGTGTAGTAATTGTCTTTTATTTAAAAAAATATATTGATCTGGGTCACGGTAGTGTCCCCGCCAAGTCAAGGAATAAAGTGCCGCCTGACGCCTCCTTATGCGAGATGACGTCTTCGCAGTCACAGTTGTGACAGGCAGGACTCAATTCCCTCCTAGCGACTGAGTGCAGGTATATCCTGAAGCAACTGTGCCCGGAAAGAGCCTGCGTCAGTCGGAAAGAAAGGGTCCCGTGCTGCCGATTTGACCACTCGAAGATGACCGACTGAAGCGCCTCCACAGCGGCTAAGCCAGCACTTGGAGTCTCGAGCCGGTACGATCAAATAACCATTGTGGCTCGAACCAACAGAGCTACCTACTGTAACCAACGAGAATCAGTCTGTTTTATAATAAACTTTTACTATTAATCTTACTTACTTATACTACTAATCAACATAAAACATGGTTAAAACATGCAATAAGTAAAATTTAAAAACCCCTAACTGATTATACCTAAATCCATCAAACGTAGCTATGAACAATCCCGTCTAAATCAGTTTTCAAATATAGTGTGCCTACGTAACAATGAAATGTAAATAGGTAAACAATATTGTGTATATTATGTATGTTCTTCTTGTGATGTAATTAATCTAAGTTAATTTAATTAAATATGCCTAGGTACGTTCCTTGTTGTATTTGTGTAAGTATTTACTAACTATTAGAATACGATAGAAGTTAATAATTAATAAAATAATGAAGCTAATAATTTAGAATCAGTTATTTTTTAATTTTGGTTTATTGTTGTATAAAAATCTATCCCTAAGTTTAAAAATTAATAAAGTTAATAATAATGGTACGTAAGTAATTATTATAGTTAATATGAAAATTATTACATACTAGAACAAATTATTATGACAATATCTAAACATCCTTTCCATTATCTAATTTGAATATTCCACTCAGTCGTAACTGCAAGTCGTAAGAGTCTCGCAGGCTCAGTCCTGTTCTTGCTGAAATCTTGCACATTCAGTCTATGTCTAAGTTTTGCTAAAATTAGGCAGTCTTGGAAATGCAAGGACAATGCCAATACCGATTTTCGGTAACACTAATAACTAACACTAATAATGGTGGTCCGTCACAGAAGGGCGGCCAATTCCTCACAGGTAATTTTCACATACACGCAAACCACGTTTTGTTTAACTTACATGAATGGACTTATACGGAATCGAATGAAATCGAATCGAGTTAAATACAATAAACTTTATATTACACAAGTTAATAAGCCCAGCTTCCAGAAGTTTATTTAAACTCAGTCCTCGACAGTACAAATGTGTCAACAAAATTGTTTATATTGTTTCTCTCACTACAAAAAATGTAAATTGAACGTTTGCTGCTCACTCTTGATTAGCAGGCGACTGAAAACTCTTCAAAGCCAAGTACACGATTGACAAATACGACAAAAACATACTGCACACACGCACATTGTACGCACAAACACACATAATCTAATCAGCGACGAAATTGATTGCTAATCATAGACAATCAAATGTTAGTGTTCTAATATCATCAACATCATCAACAACCCATAACGTCCCACTGCTGGGCTCGGGTCTCCTCTCAAGAGAGGGTTAAGGCCATACGTCCCCACGCTGGCCGAGTGCGGGTTGGGGACTGGCAAGACACGTTGTGGCTACGTAATCTTACCGTTGGATGTTTTTAAGCCGCCCGAAGGCCTCCAACTAAGCTTCACGACTGTTACCTTATGACAACAACCGGGACCGACTGCTTAACGTGACCTCCGAATCACGGAAACGCTCATAACATATCATGCCACATACGGTCACCCATCTAGGTCCGACCGCGCCGTAGTTGCTTACCCTCGGTGATTGTTTCCAATCACCTAAGGCCACTCGGCTATGAGCGCTTCTCTATGTTCTAATATATCATAATATTAATTTATAAATAAATAAATCAACAATCTATTATAACACTTTTGTCAAACAGGCTAAATTGAATTTGTATTTTCTGAGTACATACATCATGTCATTTATTTTTATTAATTTAAAAGATGAAATGTGAACGTGCTGGTAAAGTGATACATACAACGCTTGCATTAGTATAGGTCTCATTGTTTCATACTGTTGCAAAATTATGAATTTGTAAAATGCTTAAGCCATTTTCAACCCTAATGAACATTATTATATTAAATTATAATTATATTATTAATACAGTACAATACAGAAGCGCTCATAGCCGAGTGGCCTTAGGTGATTGGAAACAATCACCGAGGGTAAGCAACTACGGCGCGGTCGGACCTAGATGGGTGACCGTATGTGGCATGATATGTTATGAGCGTTTCCGTGATTCGGAGGTCACGTTAAGCAGTCGGTCCCGGTTGTTGTCATAAGGTAACAGTCGTGAAGCTTAGTTGGAGGCCTTCGGGCGGCTTAAAAACATCCAACGGTAAGATTACGTAGCCACAACGTGTCTTGCCAGTCCCCAACCCGCACTCGGCCAGCGTGGGGACGTAAGGCCTTAACCCTCTCTTGAGAGGAGACCCGAGCCCAGCAGTGGCACGTTATGGGTTGTTGATGACAGTACAATGTGTTGTGACTGCCAGATTCAGACATTTAGATGGCATTCAGATGGCATAGGGAACACCAGTATAGTTGAGTATTGGAAGAAGGTGGGATTGTGCAAGTGATTAAGTTAAATGATTTGGCAATTTTAATAAAACACAAAAATAATATATTTCGCAAGTATATTATATTACATATCGGATTAAATTAAAATATTTACGGTAGGTGAACTGGGTAGCTAGACTAGTTTTTTTATAAGTTGTTTCTGACTGACTGCCTCGGTGGTAGCGTATGCGACTTCTGTGCCTGAGGTCTCGGGTTCGATTCCCAGATCTGACCAAATCTGTGGAGTTGTTTCAATGTATATAATATTGTAATAAGAAAACCATTTAATCTTACAACGAACATGAAACTATATCTGTTTATTTATCTTTATACATAATCAAAATCTTTCTATCAGACAGAGTAAACTCACTTTGGTGGTATCCAAATATTGCATTGTTACGCAAATTACCTATTTATTCAAAATTTCTACTTCATTGGAAACCGGGAAGGGAAACAAACAAAGAATACTACTTATATAAAAACTTGTATCAATCAAATCATATTTGAAACGAAATAGTTTCATATTCTAACATTCTCAAATTAAAATTAAAGCCATATTAAAACTCAATCAATCAATTCATTATAAATCAGAGATCTAAGGTATGTAGTGAGTTGTAATCAGAATGACAAAACAGTTAAAATATTTGACACAAATTTACAGATTGATTTACAAATTGTAGAGGCCTATGTTCATCACTGGACTGCGATAGGCTGATGATGATGAATTTACAAACACCTTTAAAACCCCCATTTTGTCATTGAGCAGTGATTTCATTTTTAAAGCAATTAATAATCACTTCACCGCAGTCCATGCTCATTACTGAAAAGGTTTAAAACAAACAGAAATTATTTGTTGTATATAACTATAATGATATATTATTATATGAATATATTCTTATTATAATTATATAATTATAATTGTTGACATTGTTAACATTGTTGACTATAAATTATTTATATTTTTTTATATACTAAGACTAATTATTATTTTATATACTAAGACTGTCCTTACTGAAAACTCTTACTCAAAATATACTTGTAATTTTGAAAAATAATTTTCTTACGTGGGACATACTCCACCATGTTAAAGGAAAACTAAGTAGAAGTTGTAAAGAGCTTTATAACTTTCCAGTTCTTTGTGTTTTTCTGTTCATGAATGAAACATGAAACTTTGCAACAATTTTCCTCATTTTTAAAGTATATATACTTGTAAAATCAACTGAAAACGTTAGAACTGCCTCGTTGGTCTAGTGGTTAGCGTATGCGACTGCTAATCAAGAGGTCCCGGGTTCAAATCCCGGGTCGGGCCAAAAAGTGTTTTTGGGTTTTTCTTAGGAAATTCCTAATAGCAGCCCGGAGTTTGGAAGTTTGACGGTGAGAGCACGTAAACCCGTCGGTCCCGGTTGTCATCTATGGCAATCGTTATTGGGAAGTCAATGCCCTCAAATATACTGACAACTAGTTCAATCTTTGAATTTCATTTCGCCCTCAGGTATGCAGCAGTCTGATGGCAGTCGCTTGGTGGAAAAACTGAAATTCAGGTAAAACCGGTTAATAGTAGCCGACCCGAAATAAACTTGGGAATAAA
This sequence comes from Phragmatobia fuliginosa, assembly GCA_932526445.1. Taxonomy (NCBI): domain Eukaryota; kingdom Metazoa; phylum Arthropoda; class Insecta; order Lepidoptera; family Erebidae; genus Phragmatobia; species Phragmatobia fuliginosa. Next base: position 27,236,539 of record OW052057.1, read on the forward strand.
GGCTAGGAAGATGATACTTGTAAAATCAGAAGTACAAAAACATCTGCATGATTTTTTTTATTAATATACCAGTAAAACTACCTACAACAGTTACAAAATCTTGTTAAAAATAATTTGAACCCATATAATATAGAAATAGAGAGTTTATAAAAATTTCAAGTTGAAAAGTGCTTAAAATATCAGATATCTTTTTATTAAACCTGAATGGTGTTTACGGGTAATGCCTTTTGCCTTTGAAGATAACATCGTTCATATTGCTATGTGTTCTTTGTGAAAAATTACTAGTTTACAGGAAAGAAATAAACAACACACCGGAAAAAGTATTTAAGGACATCAATATGTTTTTTAAGTTATATTTCCTAATTACATTGTTCTGCTTAGTGAGAATTTTAAAATGCCCTTAATTATTTTTTAAATTTAACGTCTACAATTTAATAAATTTCTATTGTAACTCTAATTCACATAAATCGTGTGACATATAACGTATTGACAGTTTATTGTATGAAATAATACATAGCAATTTTAATAAAATATAGCAATTATTTAAAATATATTATGTTAATTGTTATATATTAAAGTAATAACAAATGACAACAATCAAAATTATATAGGTAAGAAAAATTTAAATAGACAAAATTAGACGATGTAGAAATATGATGCGGTAGGTGCAAGGAATAAATATTGAGTGCAACAAAGTTCACAATAGTGAGGAAATACACAAATAATAATAAATACGACTATATATAATCTTGCTACATTTCACCGTCTACTATTGGAATTCTACATAGTAGATTTACTGTCCATGCTTATATATGAGAAAACTATGAATGCAGTCCAGTAAGTAACTTTTTTATAGTATAGTTTTAAAGTAACAAAGTGCAAAAATAACAGGTTCCCCTATACTCTTGTCTTCTCCCCACACAAACAGTTCCCCTTGTTGACTTTTTCAATTTGTAGACCCATAATAAGCAGCTGATACATTTTATGTTTCTCTTTCATTCATTTGGGATCAACAAACAAATATTGACAGTTCACGATCGAACTTCTCTTATCTGCTTTCAACAGCAATGTTAATGGTCAAGAGTATAATATTTTATTTTTTCTTCTACAGAGATGAACAAATTGTTAGAATTTACCATTTTTTTTACTTATCGACTGACTGCTGACTTCACTGTTACTCAGTGAAGCTAGAAAGTAATTAACAAGTCGTTAATTTATGTTACAGGTGCATATCTCACAAAGCTTAGCATCAGATTTGACAACGCATTAATCCGCAAAAAATAGTTATTTGAGGGTAATGCTCGCTGGTCTGGAGTTCGGGATGTGTGCTGACTACCTACTTGGTAAAATTAGTATCCACTCCTTAAAGGTAGGTTGTGTTAATAATCGAACTTGAATTGAGTAAAGTTTTAAAATAGCATTTTCCTGCGGTTTAGACCGCATGTACGGGAAACACTATTTATATGTCAGTTGTCGCAGTGATTCTTTAAACTGATATATATTTTTGTCAGGTATTAAAATGAAGCAAACACTAAGGAGGGCTACTACCATACAGAAAGATACTTCTTTCAGTAGGAATAAATAAATAATACAAAACGTACAAACTAGAAGTTATCTGAGTTAGCTCCTCTAGATTTATTCTAGGTTCATAGTTAATTTACTAAACACACAGCACACTACATATGAACATAATAATTTAATTAGCGCCGAACAACTGTTGAGCGAAACTTTCTTCGAACGAATGCGAGGGAGGGAGACAAAAAGCAAATAATTTTACTTAGACTAGCTTATCTAATGTGTTGCAGCTGCATTCGTGCCGTTTTATTGCAAAATAAAACATCGAATTCAACTCCTCCGGGAGGGAGCCACATTTCAATGATTGAGTATACATGTTTTCTGACTGTTGTGTGCGTAACGTAAACACTGCGAAATAAACCGCGAAAAGAATAATTAACGAAATGGAAAGTGTAGCACACTGTTTGTAATACTTTTGTTATGAATCTATAAAAATGTGGAAGACGATAACTATAGTACTTAAGTAATAAACATGACTGAGAAAAAGCAAATAGTTGAAAATTTTACCAGTAAGGAAACTTTGTCCCGGTTGTTATCATAGCAGTCGTGAAGCTTAGTTGGAGGCCTTCGGGCGGCTTAAAAACATCCAACAGCAAGATTACGTAGCCACAACGTGTCTTGCCAGTCCCCAACCCGCACTCGGCCAGCGTGGGGACGTATGGCCTTAACCCTCTCTTGAGAGGAGACCTGAGCCCAGCAGTGGGACGTTAAGGGTTGTTGATGATGAAGGAAACTTTATTAGGTTAAGTCGTCGATGTTTAATATCTAACAAGATCGGGTAAGACAATGGTTGCTTAGAATTTTGTAGGAATTAATTTATATAGTATGAAATCTATCACTCAATATCAAACTATACTTTTAATTCGTCACAAATTTTCGGTAAAAGATGTATGTGAAGTAAAAAATGTACTATATAACAAGACGACGTTGAGTTTAATTACAAATATCTATCTGTACACATCATATAAATATATATTATTTAACTAATCAAATTAATTGGAAAGTTTCTAGCTTTACTAGAAACTTTCCAATTTATTTGATTCATCTTTGCAGATTGTCCTCGAAAGAAATCAAGATAGTCACCGGAATCCATATACACCTGTAATACAAATGTCAAACGACAAATCGACAATGTGCGTGTCAGAAACTGATTTATAATTCTTTCATTATTAATTACTAGCTTTTGTCCGCGGCTTCGCCCGCGTGTATGTCGGTTATCGTGGTAAAAAGTATGTCCATTCCCAAGGTTCCATTTATCTCTATACTAAAATTCATTAAAGTCGGTTCAGCGGTTTAGTCGTGAAAACTTAACAGACAGACAGACAGACAGAGTTACTTTCGCATTTATAATATTAGTAGGGATTGACATCAATAAAGAATCTAATGATTGCGACCAGCTGTAAGTTGTGAGCTGCATGTTCTACTGCATTGCATAAAGGTTTTATTAAAAAGGAAATAAGTACTATCATAGTTATTATAAACTTGATTAACATTAGTAATAAATAGAAAAATAAATTAAGCGCTACAGTGGAACATCCAGACACACATAGACTTCAAAAGTACCCTTTTTTGCCTTCACAATAGACGGGTAAAATGAGAAAAAAAAATGTTATTCATGAATGTGTTTCATATGTTTGTTGCTTAACCTTGATAGAAGTAGATATTGATAAGTCTAGACTTGTTAGGTCGCACTTTTGGGGTTATTCAAGGAGATAAATAAAATATGAACTTTACGTTGAGAGTATAATTGCTAGACAGAGGGGTGACGGTAGCTTAACATCTATTTATATACAAATTATTAATTTATAACTACCGTCACAACTATCACATACATCACAGATATGTGCCAGAAATTTTGAAAGCATTAAAATGAAAAATATTTTAAAGTAAATTTTGTTATTTTGTTTGTTAAATATTTAAAAATTACCTACCAGGTGTTTAATATCGAACAATGTATGAAACTATTCGTGCACGAGATCGAATAGAAATTGGTGGGATATAACAAATTGAACACTTAGTTTCTACGTTTACGAGTAGCACGTGCAAGTAAACAAATAAAAACATTGTTTTAGAAAACTAGCAACGTGTAACTTAGTCTGGTAATTAATATATTAGTTTTACATACAACATAGAATATTAAACTGACTTTACATCATCCTCAAATTTACTGTTAAAATTGATTCTCGTACTTCTTTAAACTGTCAAATCCACACTAGTTTAAAATATTCATATAGCATCTTGAATCGTAATAAGGTTTTAACATTTTCTTCATACTTTCTATTCTCAATTTCTCCATTCACTTCACTTTTAGTTTTGTATACATGCCTACTCTCTCATTACGCATCTTTTTTTAATCATTCAGTGCACTTGTACATTTACACAAAATTCTGCGGGGAAAAAACATACAACATTGCGTATACCTTAATAATGTCTCAATTTTTAAATCTTCAATCTTTTATCAAATCGAATGCTACTATAGATTTATACGTAGTGCAGCAGCGAGGCCAATCGGATCGTGCGCGGCTGCCGCACAATTTCCTATGAGGCAGCGACGGTCCTGGTGCGTTCTCCGCCCTTCGACATTCTGCCGACATGGACGCCACGGTCTACGGGAATGCTACGGCGGAACGCGCGTAGGCAAGCTCTAGAGACTTGGCAGGCACGGCTCGAAATTCAAGGCTGTGCTAACCGACGTGCTGTCGAAGCCGTTCAGCCGGACTTCGAAGAGTCGTAGGAACGACGATCGACTGTGTCAACTATCGATTGACTCAGATACTCACCGGGCACGGTTGCTTCGATGAGTATCTGAGTCGAATAGGACGGAAGGCTACAGCACAATGCCACCACTGTGGGTCTGACCGGGACTCCACCCAGCACACGCTGGAGGACTGCCCTGCGTGCGAGTCCGAGCGTCGAGTCCTGGTCGGACAGATCGGACGAAACGTGTCACCGCCATTGATCGCGGCAATCATTCCACAGCACTTCTGTGAGAACGTTATACTCCAGAAGGTTTCCGCAGAGCGGGATTCGGAAAAGCCGATCCGGCTCGAAGGAGGCGGCGAAGGGGACGCGGCAGAGATCGCTAGCTCCCCAATCGTCACCTAATCGTAAGGTCCCTGCGGAGATGTCACATCCTGGGGAGATGTGGGTGACACCCCGGTGCAGCCGGGGGCGTCATCTAAGGCGGGTAGATGTTCCGCCTCTTACTGTACAGAGCGGTGAGTGATGCAACAACGTCCTGCCCCGGGGGTTAGTCCAGCCACCGCGGGATGTACCCCAGTTGTGGGATATGGCAGGGGGGACGCTAAAAGCCGCTGTTGCGATCCTGGTGTTCCTCCCGACTGCCGAGGTAGGCCGCCGCAGGGCTTATTGTGTAGATCGGTTGCCCGGGAGTTCCACACACGCCCTTCGTTTACCCCAAGAAAGGTATGGTGCGAAAAGCATTCCCCGCGAAAAAAAAGAAAGGTACAGCAGCGGTAATTTGAACAGCAAAATTGAATAAATTCTACAAGAAACCTTTAACACAGCGAATAAAAATGTCATTTTTATTTATTACACTTGTAGATTGTATTGTGCCTATGCACCCTTGTTATTTTTTTATTAGACCCAGCTGTAAGCAATATGTTTCCGGGGGTTATACGGGATTATAGTATCGGTCAGCCGTGCGAATCCATAGCATTATTATGCGTGACACTATTATACATTTGTAGTCATTATTGTAACCCCACAGAGGGGATGGAGTAGCAAGTGTAATTATTGTAGGTGATATTTATTTTCATCAACTCTAATAATAACCAACTAATGGCCAATTCTATTCCGTAAAATTAGATGTATTTTAATTAATTAATTAGTTCAAACGGTGTTTTAAGTTTAGTTCGTTTTGTTCTATTACATAATATGTACCTAAATTTAAGATTATTGATTGTTAGACTAGATTCAAGTTTCAAACATTACAAAAGCTAATAATTTATTTGTAAGATATGTTACAGAAATATTCAAGAATGTAATTCATAAAATTAATTTTATTTCGATCGTAATGCCTTTAACAAAATAGATGCGGTTCCTCACACAAAACAGCTCATTATAATTATTTTGTGACTTATCTTATACACTACCAACAATAAAACCTAATTCATACGTTTCATGTACACACGATATCACTAATATTGCTACTATTATAATTGTAAAAATTACGTTTCTATATGTAATCGTTACTATTTTTACAAGGTGTGGCGAATCTCTCTTGGGACAAGAAATATAGGTTACAAGGCCAATTTTTTCATATTAACACATACTTCAAACAAGTCACGCGTATTTATACATGTGCAGACATAAATATTATGAATTTCAAATAAGCTTAATAGGTACCTACTTAAATACTTTTAACATATCCTCTTAAAATAGAGAGCCACTGAGACAAGCGCCTGTACGATAGGTACAGTCATTTTATTCAAAAAAGTACTTATAAAATTTCTGTAATAAGAACTGAGTACTTGTTAACAATTAGTGACAGCATTTTACGCTAACAATGACACAGTTATCAGAACTTTTAGTTTTAGAAAATTGCTACTCAAAGCTCTGATTTATGTTCATATAAAATTAAAACATTTTCTTATAGCTTGTTTAATAGAATATTTGAGATCGATACTAACAGACAGATCTCTAGATATCGAAGTTCAAAACAAATGCAGGTAACTGTAGCTTATGAAGTTAAATTGATTTGAATAAATATACAACTTCATTGCACTACTACAGCGTGAAATAGTACAGATATATGGATTAATTAATTATTATGGATCTCAACATTAGGTATTACACTAAGCTTTCTTATCGCTCACTGCTTCTCTTTCAGATAACCATACTGGTATCGTAAAATCTGTTTTTTTTTTTATATTTAGGCCTACCAAGCAGAAGGTTTACCTATTTTTTGTTTAGTCGGCGGTTTACTTCAATATTACGCAATGATACTTGCATTTATATACCCTAACATGTCTTGCATATGTAGGTATACCATACTACAGACACCTAAATACATAAATAATAACAAAAAATACCACAAATACACATATTGCTATTAAACAGTTCATGACCAAGGAAGATTTATTAGTATAACGAACGAAGAGAACAAATATCTAGAAACCAAATCGCGTTCCATTCAGTTATTTCTGTATATTTGAGTACCAGATCATTAGTACTAGAACTTTGAAAAATTAGTATCACTCGAAAACATGCGGGTTATCTGGAAGTAATTTTCTCCACATCGTGTTGTTGTGAAATCTTGAAAGATTGCTTTACTTGCAGGCGATGTACGTAAGTACACTTAGAAACTCTTTGCGAAAATGTTTATTCAGAAATTAATACCATGAGGCAGACTTTAGATAGCCACCTACTGCCTACCTTTGGTTCCTTCTTTATGTTAAATGTACTCATGATTAAATACTCAGTATATTGATGAATTATTTTAGCCATACAACATACTAATTTACATCCACCTTATCTAAACATAATATCTTTCAAACAAATTTAAAGCTTAGATTTGATGTAACACGCCAATAATTTTTTCACTATTCCAAACGATATGTTTTCCGCGACGGAAATAAAGGAACTTTGAACTGTCCACTGACTGGGAACAAATTCCCTTAATGGTTAGGGCTTGCGCCCTCCCTCGCGATGGCAGATCTACAACAGACCGCCGATAAGCGGCCAACCCTTGCAACGCCGCGACCAAAGCGCCCCCGGGGTTGGCCCGCTTTGACCTCAATAGCGCAGCATCTCCTTCCGAGAATACTGGAACCACTGTGGAAGTAGAATTAGTACAGCTCACACTTCCAAAGACTGTTTTACTGTGTAGAAACGGACTCCCCGGAAATAAAGGAACACCCTAACCATTGCAAATACAGCTGTGAAAAAGATATAGATAGGGTTGCGTATGGCTATCGTAATGCAACTTGTTCCCCTTTGAAGCGATATCCATACTTTGAAATTATGATTTTATCAAAGTTCTCTTTGAGATGGACTATATATGAAATAAAATATTATGATGAAACACGATGGTCTCTCGAGGTCGTTGTGATGGGTCTGTATGAAATCTTTGTGAGCGACATCAGCAAAGTCATGATGAATAACAAACGTAGAAAATCAAATGCCCTGACATTATGTAGATTATAATAATTTAAACTCCATAGTAGAAGATTATGAGCACAGAAATGCGATTTGTCGATTCGAGTGAAACTATATCAATGAATTCATCAATCTCATTAAATCCAAAAATGCCTCTTTAAAACATAAGTTTTTATTTTACTAGCTCATTCTATACTCATGCCATTTTTGAAGCAGTCAAACTACAGTATGGTTTTATCCCTCTTTGCGTAGCTCTTACAGATATTTGATGCCAATTTCTTTTATTTAATTTTATATTATATAAAAGATATAGATATACCTAAGTCTTTTCTTCAAAGAATTTTTCAAGCGATTTTGTTCTATAATATCACGCAGACGGCCCAATTAATATACGACTAAACTGCATTTATTGACTACAAGTGCCACTTATCTTTACTTTTAAGCGTAAATGATCTCCAATTTAATGATTTAAAAAAATACTACCAGTATATTCCTTATACTCAAAATATGTTCAATTATAAATTTACAGAAATTTCAATTTCACTTCCAGTTGTAACAAGTGGTGCTTATGTAAAAAGAAATCAATTAACAACAACTTGTGCAACTAGGTAGCGCAATTTGAAGTAAATATCTGGTTTCCTCATTAAGGCTACATGACGTACTTGAAGGTTCTAACACAGTGGCAAACCGCTCTTGGTGAAAATAACCGAAAATAAAATTCTAGGATTTTATCTGATCGACCTACATTATTTTTACATTTCTTAGAAAAGTTTTATGGTTTCTCAAGTATTATTTTTAACTTACTGATCTTATTTATTTTCTTCAAGCGTCGTTACATTAAGTTTATTCTGGTATGTATTATGTTTAGTGATTCCCTGAAATTACTTAATTGCTTTTAGTTCATTATTTATGTGTTCAGCCCCATAATTTTTTCCAAGGACTCTAACAGCACTGCTTTTACGTAAACACAATAGTGTTAAGTATTTATTCCGCAGCTTTTTTATTTGAATCTCCTTCAGTAAAAAAGTAATGTAAACTAAATAAGAAAATTCGTAAATAGCACAATTTTATAATCAAAAAATTAAAGGGTTACCTGATTAAGTCGTCTAAACAGTGTTAAAAGCATGATTTTAAGAACTATTTTTCTGCAACTTGTTTGTTTCATGAGCAAGCAATATTAGCTACTCGAAAGGTAGACGTTGATGTTCATTTTAAAACCAAGGCAGCTATACGAATGTACCTAAAAATGTAGATCGATTTTTCACCTGATAATGTAGCTGAGAGGCATTTGACCATCCCGGGTAATTTGGGGTCGGTAATGTGACAACTTTCCAAGCGTTTAGCCGAAATTGCTTACTCAATGTAACACGGCACACAATTCGACTGACTGATGTATGAGAATTATTCTAGCGATGGGAAAACTGAGTGTTAAATATTTATACATTATTGAAATTAAACTCACTTGTACTTCTGTTCAAATATTTATTGCATTAATTACACTTCCGTAAAAGCGAGCTTTTTGGCAGGTGATTTTACTCTGTATCACAAAGAATAAAAGTACCTACGATAGTGTATCCGTAAGCGCAGATTTAACCTGTCACTTCGTGTTATATCTTTTTAAAACGTGCTTAATTTTACCATATAATAAGTAATGAACGTTAATAAAGTAGAAAGCAATAAAAATATCTTTGGGCTTTATTTATTACTATTTTTTAAAAACCATACATAATTAGGATATGTATGGATGGGTGTGTATTCTAAGTTAATCGTGGAATATAAAATACGAGATTTTTCAGAGTACTAATCACAATAATTTTAATTTGGTTTAAAATTTAAATCTTCGTTTGTCTCCTAATTGATCGAACTTTGTTTAGTTAATTTATTTTACTTTTCACTGAACCGGTACCTGTAAAAGGGACATTTTCAACATCCTTGCAATTATCTTGTCTCTACCAGTGCATGATCTCAAAGTGATTTTACAAAGCAAGAAGAAGTTGCACAACTTTTGCCGCAGTTTACAAGCAATACAGAAATTTATTGTACCACCATTTCTATTGGCCGCAATGTTCAAATGATTCTCAACCCCAGGCAAATGAAGTACGATATTTTTCCATTAAATAACCTTTAAGACGCTGAGTGCAGCCAATGACCTTGAGCAATGGATACACCCCTTTTTGTTCGATAAAGCAGCGCCGCGTTTGAGACGCGGTTCGTTATCGGTACTACCACAGTCTCCGAGAACTAATATTCGTCTTTGAATTTGCACTCTGCTTTTAAAACAGGGCCTTAGAATATTTTAGATAGGGCAAAATAAAAATGCTATCGTAATGGTATGATAAAAAAAGTCATGTGGCACTCGGAGACTGCCGCGGTAAAGCTATTGCATAGCATTTTTTATCAACTTATGCAATTGAATTATTTATTTATTTTTTATTTATATAGTATTTTTTTATTTAATATTAATCCAAGTTTACAAAACAATATACACTGTCTTTTTACCAATATACATTCTAACAATATTATTGCCAAACAATACAGTCATAGTATATAATATGAAACTATTCTGAACGCGACGATACCGTCAGAGCTCAGCGAGAATGTGATTCGTGTATGATGCAAAACTACATTCTGCGGTCCATCTCCTTCAAAGCTATTTTCCAATAGTCTTCTTTTGCTGTAAATAAATAGTCTATGAATTGTTAGTTAGATTTGAGTGACATTTCAAGGCGTGCAGTATTTTACACTGTTCTTACCTTGGAACTTCAGAACATTGAACGTTTTGTGAGAATTCCACATTTTGCAACCTGTGATTAAATAATAGTATTTATTTAATTTAATATCTTTATTACTTAATTATTATGATGATAATATTATGCGGTAAGATACACTATCAAAAATGACTATGCATAAAATAAGGCCATCATATGATACATTGTGTAACTAAAATGGCAGAGTCTACGACTTTTGTAAGTCTATGTACGTTACGTTCTTCAAGACTAAAGCTGGAAACACATTATCGGACGCGACTGACGGACGCGGCTAACAGCCGCCACTGTAAATTGTACATTATTTTATTAAAACACTAGTAGAGTGCCTTGGTAATATATTTTTATTCAATGTATTAAAATATTGACTCAGTAATATACATATTTATGATAATTAATTGATTTTAGTGGAAAAATAAGTGTGCACAGTCGGACATTCGAACGCTCAAGGTCAGTCTGTCCACGACTTACGTCCGATAGTTTGCACAGCTGAGTGTATGTTCATACTCTAGATCACGGCTATCAGCCGCGTCCATTAGCCGCTTCCGATAATGTGTCTCTAGCTTAAGCTTGTTCCACTACACAGTTGACAGTTTTTAGGGTTATGAAACTACATTACGTCTTTGTAAGGATATCTAGTTATATAATCTTACATGTCAATCAAATTATAAGTTTATTAATAAAATAAATTAATCTTACCTTATAGCCTCCATCATAATATGATTTTGTTTTGTTTTTTAATAAAGTTTTTTAGATTTATCAGCTAAATATAGCGCGCGAGTCGAGCGACATAGGTCCGTTTAGCAGGGCGCCTCAGCGCTCACTGTCGTTCTCCATAGGAGTGACAGAGAAAAAGCGCTTGAAATAGAAGGGCGTAAGTGCCAAACCACAAAATTCGTTATTTTTTGTAAATGTTGCAATTTTTTTAAAAATTAAAGTTAACCATTTCCTTCAGTTACATATGATACACAATTTTACTTAATTTCATTTACATTACTTAAAGCACAACTGTGTAAAGTCAAAATTTAACTATTTTCAGAGGCTACTTTGATTATTTTTTTTATCGAGTGAAGTTTTTCAAATCGTGTTTTGGAAATAACCACTATGTGAGGAATATGTTCAATTATAAAGACATTGATTTTGGTAATTATATGAGCGATAGGTTTTTATACAAAACGATCTTTATTTACCCCTATTTTGGTTTTCAGCCCCTTAAATGTTGTTCTGTTTGCCTTAGAGAGTTCTTATGGTGGAAGCGAATTTAATATACTAGGTTTATTACTACATTTGAGTGTTTATCATTTTTTTAATAAGTTTCTATAATAAAGTATATATATATAAATACATTTCTTGACGCGCTTTAGGAATATCTATAAATTTATATCAATAAAATTGTGACTGGATTAAAATTATAATAAACATTTATTCAGATAAACAACTTATAGCTAGTACATACACCCTTTTTTTTACAAAAAAAAAAATGTCTGTGGCATTAAGACGCTGAGTGCAGCCAATGACCTTGAGCAATGGATACACCCCTTTTTGTTCGATAAAGCAGCGCTGCGTTTGAGACGCGGTTCGTTACCGGTACTACCACAGTCTCCGAGAACTAATATTCGTCTTTGAATTTGCACTCTGCTTTTAACACAGGGCCTTAGAATATTTAAGATAGGGCAAAATAAAAATGCTATCGTAATGGTATGATAAAAAAAGTCATGTGGCACTCGGAGACTGCCGCGGTAAAGCTATTGCATAGCATTTTTTATCAACTTATGCAATTTAATTATTTATTTATTTTTTATTTATATAGTATTTTTTTATTTAATATTAATCCAAGTTTACAAAACAATATACACTGTCTTTTTACCAATATACATTCTAACAATATTATTGCCAAACAATACAGTCATAGTATATAATATGAAACTATTCTGAACGCGACGATACCGTCAGAGCTCAGCGAGAATGTGATTCGTGTATGATGCAAAACTACATTCTGCGGTCCATCTCCTTCAGAGCTATTTTCCAATAGTCTTCTTTTGCTGTAAATAAATAGTCTATGAATTGTTAGTTAGATTTGAGTGACATTTCAAGGCGTGCAGTATTTTACACTGTTCTTACCTTGGAACTTCAGAACATTGAACGTTTTGTGAGAATTCCACATTTTGCAACCTGTGATTAAATAATAGTATTTATTTAATTTAATATCTTTATTACTTAATTATTATGATGATAATATTATGCGGTTAGATACACTATCAAAAATGACTATGCATAAAATAAGGCCATCATATGATACATTGTGTAACTAAAATGGCAGAGTCTACGACTTTTGTAAGTCTATGTACGTTACGTTCTTCAAGACTAAAGGTGCAGACACATTATGGGACGCGGCTGACGGACGCGCAGGGTTGCCAATTCCAACATGGAGCAAAACTGTAGATTAAGGCTTCTAAAAAACTGTAGAAAACTGTAAATTTCAAATTTAAAAACAGTAAATCTATACCTTTACCTTTATATTATATTTTGTATAATTTAATTATAGTAATGAATAGAATACATTGTAGGGAGGGCATTAAAAACAAGAATAATCCTGTAATTATCAGTTTTAATCTAATTAAATGTAAAATCAAAAGTCTCAACGTTGCAATTATTCCAGTGCCTGCATGTTAGATAATATTACTAGATATTATTTCATTTTTCTATTCATTATTTTATTTCGTTCGGACGTCCGAACGAAATCTGGGTACTGACCAGTGTTGCCAGATGTACGATTCAAATCGTATTCGTACGTTTTTTTTCGTTTCACCAATGTAGTATCGAATCACCGAAATCGTACATAATTTGTACACTCACTACTCCTCTTCTCCTCCTGACACTCAGCAAGTTTCTTCCCTACAGTACGTACCTCAGTCGTCACCCTCACCCCAGATCGTATACTCTCCTTCTCCTCCTGACACTCAGCAAGTTTCTTCCCCACAGGACGTACCACAAACGTCACCCTTACCCCAGATCGCATACTCTCCTTCTCCTCCTGACACTCAGCAAGTTTCTTCCCCACAGTACGTACCTCATTCGTCACCCTCACCTCAGATCGCATACTCTCCTTCTCCTCCTGACACTCAGCAAGTTTCTTCCCCACAGTATCTACCTCAATCGTCACCCTTATCCCAAATCGCATACTCTTCTTCTCCTTCTATCACTCAGAAAGTTTCTATCCCTCCTCAATTCGTACCTCTATCTTCAGCTTCGCCTCAAATCTCATACTTTTCCTCACGAATTACACTTCCACTTCCTGCCACTCAGTCCTTACCATCACCACAGATAGCATATCATTCATCTTCGGCTCCACAATCTCTTTTAATGTCTAACATGCAAGACTCTGTGGTGGAAAATTCGATCCCAGAATCACAAAAATCCAGTGAGAAGACATCCGCGTGCAGCCACGGCGCACACACATATTGTAAAGGGCCAGTACGTGTTCTCAAAGAATTTATAATTATAAAAAAAAAGAAATAAGTGTTTAAAATAAATCATTCATTGTAACTCAATAATTTTAAGAATTTTATATAAAAAATACCCAGATAAATTTACTGTATTATTTACTTACCTCAAAGTAACGACCAAACGCTCTTTTGCTGATATAGGAGTACGAAACTGTGTTAATTCTTTTTCAATGTCATTTTCGATTAGACTGAGCAAAAAATTAAATTGATCCTCGTTCATTCTCAAATAATCTTTGTAACGTCGTTCATCTCTTAATAAATGTGGATACAAAGTGTGGAATTCACCAAACTCTCTTCTTTCTTTATTTATGTCGTGGACCCATATGCTTCTTTTTAGTTTCTTTCTGGGTGGACAACATAAAGCAGCCGACATTATATCAAGAAAATCCTCACTTTCACTACTCGACATGTTTCTTCGTCTACAGTTCTTTATGGAATAGACTAGACTTGTATAATTCACGAGTGATTTACACAGAGTCCGAACGAAATCTGGGTACTGACCAGTGTTGCCTGATGTACGATTTAAATCGGATTCATAAAAATGAAATAATAGCTAGTAATATTATCTAACTAATTAACATGCAGGCACTGGAATAATTGCAACTTTGAAACTTTTGATTTTACATTTAATTAGATTAAAACTGATAATTACAGGATTATTCTTGTTTTTAATGCCCTCCCTACAATGTATTCTATTCATTACTATAATTAGAAATTTACAGTTTTCTACAGTTTTTTAGAAGCCTATCTGATCTACAGTTTTGCTCCATGCTGGGGTTGGCAACCCTGCGCGTCCGCAAGCAACGTCCGAAAAGACTGTGCACATTATCAGTCGCGACTGTCAGCCGCATCCGTCATCCGCGTCTGATAATGTGTCTGCACCTTTAAGCTGGAAACACATTAACGGACGCGGCTGACGGCTGCCACTGTAAATTGTACATTATTTTATTAAAACACTTTTATTCAATGTATTAAAATATTGACTCAGTAATATACATATTTATGATAATTAATTGATTTTAGTGGAAAAATAAGTGTGCACAGTAGGACATTCGGACGCTCAAGGTCAGTCTGTCCACGACTTACGTCCGATAGTTTGCACAGCTGAGTGTATGTTCATACTCTAGATCACGGCTATCAGCCGCGTCCATTAGCCGCTTCCGATAATGTGTCTCTAGCTTAAGCTTGTTCCACTACACAGTTGACAGTTTTTAGGGTTATGAAACTACATTACGTCTTTGTAAGGATATCTAGTTATATAATCTTACATGTCAATCAAATTATAAGTTTATTAATAAAATAAATTATTCTTACCTTATAGCCTCCATCATAATATGATTTTGTTTTGTTTTTTAATAAAGTTTTTTAGATTTATCAGCTAAATATAGCGCGCGAGTCGAGCGACATAGGTCTGTTTAGCAGGGCGCCTCAGCGCTCACTGTCGTTCTCCATAGGAGTGACAGAGAAAAAGCGCTTGAAATAGAAGGGCGTAAGTGCCAAACCACAAAATTCGTTATTTTTTGTAAATGTTGCAATTTTTTTAAAATTAAAGTTAACCATTTCCTTCAGTTACATATGATACACAATTTTACTTAATTTCATTTACATTACTTAAAGCACAACTGTGTAAAGTCAAAATTTAACTATTTTCAGAGGCTACTTTGATTATTTTTTTTATCGAGTGAAGTTTTTCAAATCGTGTTTTGGAAATAACCACTATATGACGAATATGTTCAATTATAAAGACATTGATTTTGGTAATGATATGAGCGATAGGTTTTTATACAAAACGATCTTTATTTACCTCTATTTTGGTTTACAGCCCCTTAAGTCTGCCTTGTGCTATATGTTTGCAGGAAGATTTAATTAATAGATGTATTTAAACCAAAAGAATATACATACATGACTGCCTTGTTGGTCTAGTGGTTAGCGTATGCGGCTGCTGATCAAGAGGTCTCGGGTTCGATTCCCGGGTCGGACCAAATATTTGTGTGATCTACAAATATTTGTTTCGGAGTCTGGGTGTTTTCTATGTATAATATGTATGTATTTACAAAAAAAGTATGTCTATGTATTTAAATCAGTTGTTTAGTACCCATAATACAAGCTCTGCTTAGCTTGGGACTAGATGACGTTGTGTGTAAGATGTCCGAAATATTTAAACTATTTTATTTAAACTATTTATTATATTTAAACTTAAATATTAACAACAAAGAAATAAGTTTATGAACTTTTATATTATTATTTCTTTGTTACAATGGACTCCAACTGGCTAATGATGATAACACCTTAGGGTGCCCACCATATATGTGATAATATTTGGTGAAAGTTTCTCATTACTAGTTTATTGTTTCATGTTGGTGACTTGACCATCAAAATTCGTTCACAACACTTTTATCAGTTGAGTTGTTCAGTGTACAAATTGTTTTAAGCATTTGACCGAGAGTACCCGATATCAAGGATTATGATGCGATAATTAGAAAAGCTCAAAGGGTTCATTTGGTTAATAATAACAAAAAAAATCTTACATGCTGCCGAGGTAGGCCGCCGCGAGACTTAGTGGGTAGACCGTTTGCACACGAGTCCCACACACGAAAGGTATAGTGCGAAAAGCAGTCCCCACATAAAAAAGTTCAAAATAGAAAACAATCTGTTAACTATAAAATGATTATACCCAACCCATATTTGTTTAAATCCCGGTTGTTATGTAATAATGAACGACCCAATGTCGTATAATGATGTAGAATCATCATCGTTAGGACATTCCCAATGTCCTAACGATGATGATTCTTCATCAGTCAGTAAGGAATGTCACTTCACGTGTATATATTTAATTTTTAAACATAGGTTATTAACAGGTCTTATGCTTATGTATTGTTTCGTCTTATGTTTCTTTACTTAAAATTATTCTATTTCGAATTATTTTATCCTTACTTCTAAGGCAAACAAATAAATAGGTTAAGTTCGACCAACAAAACAGGCGATCGGCTTAAATAGATACAACGCTAAGAATAAGTAGCTACGTGTCTTGGAATTGCCCAACCTGCACTTGGGGAGCACGGAGACGTTCGGCCTTAACCCTCTCTTGAAAAGAGACCCAAACCGAGCAATTATGGGTTGTTGATGATTATATGAGTGGCCTGACACGCATTTAATCGATTGTTTCTAAAATTTAAGGAAACCTTTTTAGGATACTTTATTTAGAAACTGACCTTCTGTCTGTCTGTCCGTCCGTATGTCACAGCCACTTTTCTCCGAAACTATAAGAGCTATAATGTTGAAACTTAGTCAGTAGATGTATTCTGTAAACCGCATTAATATTTTTACACCAAAATCGAAAAAAAGCAATAAGTTTTGGGGGTCCCCATACTTAGAACTGAAACTCAAAAAAAATTTTTTCATCAAAACCATACATGTAGGGTATCTGTGGAGAGGTCTTTAAAAATGATATTGAGGTTTCTACAATTTTTTTTTTCTAAAAGTTTGCGCGAGAGACACTTCCAAAGTGGTAAAATGTTGGTCTCCCTCCCTGTAACTTCTAAAATAAGAGAATGATAAAACTAAAAAAAATATATGATGTTATATGTATTACCATGCAAACTTACAACGAAAATTAGTTTGAACGAGATCTAGTAAGTAGTTTTTTTTAATACGTCATAAATCATAAACCGCAATTTACATTTCTTTCAATCAAAACACTATTATTGAAACATCGATGAAAGTTACAACGAACTACAAAAACTTTTATATGACGTCTACTTGCTGCTACGGAATCCTTCATGGGCGAGTCCGACTCGCACTTGGCCGCTTTTTTTTTCAGAAATCCTGCATTAGAACTAGCTGTACAAGGCATATTATGATATGTACTGGTAACTTTATCAAAATTTCATCATCATCATCATCAACAGCCTTCAACAGTCCACTGCTGGACATAGGCCTCTCCTTAGAAGGAGGTTTTGGCCTACTATACCACGCTGGCCAGACGGGTTGGTATAGGGTTGGTTTCAAGTTTTCCTTCTCTTTGCATCGATGTTGTCTTGCGTAGTTTGTCCCTTAGTCGCCTTTTACGACACCCGCGGGATGAATAGAGGTGGTGACACTCTGTATTCTTAATCCGTCACCACACGGACTATCAAAATTTATTTTGTCTTATTAAATTTTGTGGTCATTCATGTTCAGAAGCTTTGAAAAGCTTCATTTTTCGTGTAAATTTAACTATATTTAACTAGGTTTTGCCCGTGGCTCCGCCCACGTCTATGTCGCTGTAAAAAGTAGTATATGTCCTTTTTCAGGCCCTAGACCATCTGCGTACAAAATTTATAATTGAAATGCGTGCAGTGGTTTGACATACAGACGAACGCGGCGGATGACTTCATTTCATAATATGTAGTTTTAAACTAATTTGTACATAATCTGGTTTAATAATAATTAATGATTTGTTCACTAATAACCGTGTAAATCTGTGTCCGACGTAGTGTAAAATCTACTACGTTCATTAATATTTCCGCACGACTGAACTTAGGTTAAAAGCTAATTTACTTGATAAAAACGCGACACGACATCGGAGTAGGGCTCTTGAAACTTTTTTAGCTTCGAAATTCATTTGCCAGGACTATAATCACTGGCAAATCGTGCAGAAACGAGCTAAACTTATCATGAGAGGAATTCGGATAGGAATCTGCTTCGTGTGCGTTTCAATTTCTAACAAACCCTTGTAAACGTTAATAAAATGTATTTATAAAATTCGTTTAATTTTCTTGCCTTGAAATATTAGTCTGCGATGAGAATTATTAAATTTTATATCAAAAATTTTGTTGATTAAATTAACTAAAAAGTTTTGGGTAACTATGTTTATGCTTTAAAGTAAAAATAATTAATATAACATTGTAATATTTGGAATAAGGGTAGGAAGAAGAAGTAAAAAATAATTAATATTTTTTACGGCAAATTACCATTTCGCACTAAACTACTTGTTTTAAAAATAACTTAATAAGGGCTCGTTAAATTCAATAACTGTAGGACAAAAGTTCAGGAAGTTAAACGATTAACTTTCAAATTGAATAGATTATAGTTATTAGTAGTGTTGACTGCCTTTTTGGTCTAGTGGTTAGCGAATGCGGCGGCTGATCAAGAGGCCTTGGGTTCAATTGCCGGGTCAGACCATATATTTGTGTAATTCACAAATATTTGTTTCGGAGTCTGGGTGTTTTTCTATGTATGATATCTATGTATTTACAAAAAAAAGTATGTTTAGGTATTAGTTTGGGATTTGTTTGGGACTAGATGACGTTGTGTGTAAGATGACCGATATAATTATTTATTTAGAACCAATCTCCATTTATTTTACATTTTTTTTATATTAAAGCCCACTAAAGCCACTCTACTATGCCTGATAGGTAATATCCAGGAGTGGGGGTTCACCGACCTTATTCTGAGGGTAGGCAATGCAGCATAGTGACCCATACCATGGCGGCCTCTGGAGGAGAATGATTCGGCTTCCAACGAAATACGACAGCAAGAGTGTTGTTATTATACGGATGGTCTTCTGTGTGAGGTCAGTACTGCCCCGGTCGAGTCGGCCGGTACTGAAGTCAGCGTGGATATGTTACCTTTCTTCACCAAAGTGATACCACAGCTAGTGTATATCCAATTGGTTCGTTGCTTTATTGCCAAGCCCAACATTCGTGTCGTTATTGGAGCTAAAACTCTGCGCTCTCGCTGTTTCTAGAGGAGATTAAAATATTAGTACATCACATGGTCACATACATAAGTATGTTATAAAACTCTTAAGTTGCATATATCCATGACCAATGGTAGGTATATCTCATCAGGTAACTTACTGCTCGTTCACTCCCCTGTACCATGAAAATCAATAGTCTAAACACCTTCAATGAAAACAGGCATTTTGATATGATTAAGGCAGCGCCTCTATGACTTTTAAATAAACTGTATACTGTAATTTATCAGTAAATTAGCTTTTAATATTTTTTGAGAAAACTTATATCAACACTTGACACAGTAGAAATCAGTGTCACGACCACTTACACTGGGCCAAGCGTGCAGCCGTGCAGTCAACTTAGGGCCACCGCAGACTAGCTACTTTTAGCATCGGCGATCGGCAACTAGTCGCTTTTTAGAAACTAAATACGGCGTCCGAACGCTCCACACCGAACACTTAAAAACGCTAAACGCGGCGGTCGAGTCGCTTTTAGAAGCGCGACACAGCAGCTGAACGCTACTCTCCGCACACATTCGGATGCCGGTAGCAGCGACTTGGCATCTGAGCAGTTGCTAAAACGCGCGTTTCCGATACCGCGATCTAACGCAGGAAGTCGCAAAACGCGATGCAGCATCGATGCAGTCGCCAAATTGCCGATCGCCGATGCTAAAAGTAGCTAGTGTGCGGTGGCCCTTAAATTTACTTTTCAAAATATTTGGCAGGTTACATTTTTGCAGTGACAGCTGAGCCTTTTAAACAGCAATCAAAAACATTTAATAATTGGTTCTTGAAGTACATGAGCACTGTACTATGTACATTTATTCGATAACAACAATACATAAATATCTTTACACGTAAGCAAATATGTTTGCAGAATATATATTAAATTAAGAAAATATTGAAATACACCGCAACAAAAAATATCTATCGAAAAAGAACATTTTTCGATCATTTCATTATGATAATAATGTTATCTGGTCTCGCCAGGAAATAGAATTTTGCCAAGCGCATATTATACTGGTACATTTATCTTTAGAGTGACGCAAATTCAAAATAAATATTATTATGTTTGACTGAAATCTTCGGAGACAGAAGAATACAGTTATTTTATGATTAAGTATTCATATCGGAAAAGTTTCTAAAACACTGAAACAATAAGAGTTTAGTTGTTTGCTTTTATTGTTTGTAATTATAAAATATAATAAAGTCAGAGAAACTTTCTTGGGCTTTTAGGCAGTCAAGTCAAAAGTATTATCTATAACGCACATTATTTACTTTTGCGCATACATAAAATATGTTTTCTGCTTAGCGTATGCCAGATTTTCTAAACTATTGAACAACGTGTATTTTGAGACACGGGTATTTATATAATGTTTTGTTTTGGTTTTTTTTTTGTCTAACATTTCATTATTATCTAAACTATTGCACAATAACTAAGAATTTGGACGCGTTTTATGGCTGTTTATTAGAAAATGAATAACATTCAGATTATTTTTGTTTACGTAAACTAGTTACATACCACTTACATAATAGCCATTACTACTAACTTTTTAAAATTTAGAGAGCAATAGATAACTCTTAGTGATATTATCGTTTTAATCGACCTTTAGGAAACACCTAAAGTGCTTAAATTTAAATACTGAAAAATCATACAAACTCTTACAATTTATAAAAAAAAAACTAGTAATTTAAAATTACTTACTTATTACCAGGTGATCTTGCATATTAGCTGAGCGCTACGAACTGTCAGCCTCAAAAACGGTTAGACGTATACAAAAAATTTGAAAACCCAATTTTCCGCAAATTTTATGGTCTACAATTTTGTCATACATGCTAATGAATTTAGTCGGGAACTCTCGAACTATACAACTTAAGATAGAACTATAGAACTTATAGGGTTTAAGATAATAACGAAAAACTGATTTTTATGACCTTTTTTTACCTTGAATAGCTTACGATGTATGAAATTTTAAAAGACTTTTGAGACAACTTTTAGAACCCACAGAAGACCAATCGAAATGAGACAGCCTTCGTGCTATCGTTTTTCGGTGATGAGTCTGAGACCGGAGGCCAAATCATTAAGCATCACTTATCAGGTCTCCGGATGCGGAGAGAATGATGCAGAAAGATCTTACTAAGCCACCGTGTCACCATGCTGCATTGTTTGTATTCACATTGAGAATGGTTAACTCTACACCTGAATTCTACTCATGCTTTCTATCAGGCAGAGTTGAGTCATCAATAGCCTACAACAGTTCACTGCTGGACATAGGCCTCTCCTTAGATAGGAGGTTTTGGCCTACTATACCACACTGGCCGGACGGGTTGGTATAGGGTTGGTTTCAAGTTTTCCTTCGCTTTGTATCGATGTTGTCTTGCGTAGTTTATCCCTTAGCGATGCAATTTCTTTGTTAGAGTAAACCACTCCTTTTGGTTACGTGAAGTATCAATTGTTTTTATCAGCATTTGTCAACACTGTAAGGCTCATTCGCACGAGAGTTTTTTTAACGGACGTTAAAAAGCGTTCAAATATAACAAATGCATTCCCAAGTATATATTCACACGACAGCGTTTTTAAAACACGACGCTTTTTTATAGAGCAGTGTTGCATTTTCAACTTTGGGCGTTGGAAATAGACCATAATATTAAGCAACTTCATACTTGAACGCTTTTTTAACGTCCGTTAAAAAAACGCTCGTGTGATTGAGGGCTTACGTGTGTTGATTTAAACTCGTTACTTATTGATATTATCTGTCACTCAGAATAAGATGATATTTAATAAAAGCAGCACTATTGATATTGAAACAGATTAACGACAGGTATTTAAAGGATTGGCTACGGAATTGGATTCCCTCTGACAGTTGGCTTGATTTATGGCAATTGTCTGCCTTGAAACAGTTAACAAACTAATTGGTTTAATACTACTCTTAATGGATATTCTTAATATTAATAGACTTCTCTTTGTTTTTAGGTTTATTTGACATCAATAGATGTGCTGCCT
Source organism: Phragmatobia fuliginosa (assembly GCA_932526445.1). NCBI lineage: Eukaryota > Metazoa > Arthropoda > Insecta > Lepidoptera > Erebidae > Phragmatobia > Phragmatobia fuliginosa. The sequence goes on from OW052057.1 coordinate 27,259,225, forward strand.
TTATTAATATAATTCCTGTCTATGAGAATACGAAACGTAACCTTTTGATTTAAGTATTAAAAATGATGGAAGATAAATACAAAACTATAAATAGGTATCATCATCTTCATTCTAACCTTTATTTTTTAATTATAACTTCGTGCACTTTTGTACATGGGCATAGGCTTGATGCCCAGGGCATTCTCTACCAGTCAACCTTAGGGTGGTGTATAAATCTTGAAAGATAGGCGCACACAGGTTACAGTACTATATAAACAAAATACATACATTTTATATATATACCTACGCATAGAAATTCATACATACATACATTTATTATACCCAAGAATTATTGAGACGGCCACCATTAAACTATAAGTTTCATCAATCAAAATAAGGTTTTGTTTGAACTACAAAATGACTAGGCTTATACGGCTTTAATTTCTTAACATTCCTCCAGCAGTAGTGTAAAGGACATCGCCGAAAATTACCTCAGAAAGACCAACCATGTAATGTACACCATAATTATTTATCGACATTAATTTATTTAAAGCAAATAACAATGTGTGTTGCCACGTAATTTAATGTGATTTTAGTAAATAATCGATTAAACCATAGTTAGAATTTAAATTTATGTCAAGTTGCTCAGATCATCTCCTACTTTATTTTTATTTCAGTTTAAATTACTATCAAAGTCGATTTATTCTATTGATTGAAAAGATTTATTTTTTCTTCATCTGATAATACTAATACAAACGTCCAGAATAGAACAAAACATTTAAAACGATATCAAAATATGCAATATAATGTGCGGTTAATGTTTCATTTTCCGCCTCCTATAGCTAAATTAGGATATATTATGAAAAAGTACTGTTTCTTTTTTTTTCACCCGGCTTCACACTTGGACCCTGAACGTGTTTCTAACTCTGACCCTGCCATTATCCATTATTATGTTTAAATTGTAGATATTATATTCTACGTACTAGATATACATCCTGCATACTAATTTAAAAAGAGTAATATAATTATGTACACCATATAGTAAGGGTGTGAAAAGCTCCTCGGCAGGTGAACACGTTAAAACACGTTTAGAAATTATAAAACTAAAGCATGCAAACTACATTCACATTTTAAAATACTAATGAAATTATGGTTCACTAGCTTGAAAGAGCACTACATTTTATTCCATGTTTTTAAATTTCAATAATATAATTTATCAATAATATAATATTATATGTTAATGATATTTATATTTACTAATATTAAAAACGTGAAAGTTTGTATGTATGTTTGTTGCTCTTTCACGCAAAAATTACTAAATGGATGTGGGTGAAACTTTACAGTTATATAGTTTAAATTTAAGTATGACGCATAGGCTCCTTTTTACTGCTATAACCGAGATACACGCGGGCGGAGCTTCAGGGCGAAAGCTAGTTTGAAAAAAAAATTACTAATAGTCTAACTTTTTATTCGAAATATTAATTTACATGCTTGATATAGTACATTCTAGATTCTTGCTGCAACAATATTTATATTCTGTTAGATATAAAGATTGAAACTTAATGTTCATGTTTAGCATCATATATATAATAATCAGCTATAATCAGGCATTTATAACACCTACAAAACTTATGAACTTCTACGCCATGGATTAGGGGATTTTTATGGAAGATTTATCTTAATAATATAAAACAATACATTCTCATTATACCTGTGAGAATATGTTCAGGTTGTGACAAAGCGGATGGCTTATTTCTATTTAAAACATATAAATATAAGTTAACTAAATTGTTTGAATAATTAGAATAAGCAGATCCTTGTGGCCTATGATATAGTAATTTTACTGTTGATATTATTTATGAAAACACTTGAAATCCTTAAGATCACTCAGGGCAACTACTTTACCTACCAAAATCAGAGGTCGCGCCGTCGCAAAGGACCCTAATGCAGCGTTGGTATAGGAAGGCAGCAAGATACCTTTAAAGTAATGTTACACATGACAATAAATGAATATGAGAGTGAAAATCCAAGAGCTACTGAAAATAACATAGACTCCATTCCTTTCACTTTCACGGCTATAATCGGTACACGACTATAATTTATAGTGAAATAGTTATTAAATCTAAAACAAAAATAACAAAGTATGGCATGCACTCTACGTGCTATAGTTAGAAAATTGTTGTCGAGGAACTTTCACATAGTCCTTTAATGACAACAGGACCATGAACTAGAATATGCTACGTGTGCTATGATAAAAATGTTTTCAATATAGTTAGCATGTTTAATAATGGTTTAAAAACTATGTGAAGGCATGAATAATTAATACTCATATATTTTTTCAATAAACAAATGCATGTCATCATAAAGAGTTAATACATTCGCGGGTCTGTAGGTATTTTGAGAAACTTTCTAGATGCTTTTCGACTTTAATGCAGCATGTTTGTACGAGAAATTTTTAATATATTAGAAAAGTTTACCGTGCGGGACGGGGCGGTTCGGAGCGCGGGCACCGACTTTAAAATTTGTTGCCCTATACTCTGTTTTATTTTTATTTTAATAGGATTAGGAGAGCTTTTAATGCGGGAAAATAAACAGTTGCGGCTTTAAAAGTTGGCTAAGAACAATCGTTAGGATAATGTTGGTAGTTCATTAGCAGCAGTAATTTATAGGGTTGGGTATCAGAGCAATTAAATAGACAATAGCTATGAAGACAGACGAGCTTTGCAACAAACAGCATTTATTTACATAATTGACAAATTTAGTCTTTGAAGTATCTTTTTTATTGTTGTATTTAGAAGAAACATTAAGCGTTTTAGATTTATCATGTACTTACCGATGTACCGTTTCACCGATTGGTAACAAGATTTCCTAAAATTAAATGTTCTGTTATAAAAGAAATTACAAAAAGCGTTTCAAAATGAGCACTTTTGCCTTCGAGCAAACTATAAGGGTATCCAATTTTAGAGTAGAAGGCACGTATTTAAATCTCATGAATACTGTAAATCTCTATAGATTTTAGGAAAACATGTAATGTTTTATGCAGATATTATCGACTTATCTTATCTTCAGTATTTTTTAACAAGACCTGATATAGATTAAACTATGGGTTCCCACTTAATATATTAATGGATTTTTAGTGTATTTTTTGCTCCACATCAATAATAATTGTCTGTGATAGAAGATGAATAAGAATATATTCATAATTAATGTGACAAAAAATCAGTAATGGCATAGTGATATTTCTTATGTAGCTATTATGCAGCCTCTTGAACTTTTGTCTTTATAAATCACATTAATCGCTTTTTACTAGTTAATTAATCATTCCTATTGTGATATCAATAATTATATAAACAAACAAGTAAACTTTTTATAATAAAGATTGATTAAACAATAAGAAATCATTAAAATTCTTTGAATCTGATTTTTTACATAGAAGTTAAAACTGAACGACTTTTTTTTTATTTTAGGAAATCGTGCGTAAGTTAATATTAACTCACGCACGATACGATAAGGTAAAAAACTAATATTAGTTTTTTACCTTATACACCTTACCTTTTTACCTTGTTTTCAACTAAATGAAGCTGCCGGCGAGCTTCGCTATCTGACTATGCAAAACATAACAATTTTTATTGAAATTTATCTACATGTGTCTCATCTTCATTAAAATCATATGGGCTATCTTTAACCTGATATCCACGTGGGTAATGAAATCAAAGTATGTTATCGAATTATGTTTTGTAGTTGTTCATATTTAATACTCTCATAAAAAATTACATATAAAAGAAACCTCAAATAACTGTGAAACAAGTAAACAACGTTAAAACTCAATGTAACTACATATAAAAATACTTAAATTTGTTAAATATGTAAGTCGTGAACTTAAACTATATTTCAAGATATAATTATGGCTCTTAATTACACTCATGCAAAGCCGGAGCGGGTAGCTGGTAAAATATAATTTGATCCCACTGAAAATATATTAATTTAACGAATACAGATTGTAAAGTTAAGTACCTATTTTTAATTTAGTAGTAACTTCATTTCTGAATTGAAGCCATTACTATCAACGTGATGACAACATTGGCAGCTGCAGAAGTATTGCAGTACAGGATTAACTATTAATTTGTAAAGTAAAAACGCTTCTGGCATCATGCTGGTTGAATGATGTATCGTTCTAGTAATATAATATTTTTTTCTTTATGGATTTAAATCTCATCTGTATGATTGAATTGAATGCAAAGGTAAAATCGGCTTCGTTATATTTTCATTCGGATCAATTCTTTTTAGAGTAGTTGACGTATTTATACAAAGGAGTTTCATTTTACTCACTTATATAGTTGAGGACAGCTCGTTGTATTCTAACAAAGAACTCTACGAAACCTTAAATTTTTTAATGAGAATCTGATAAATTATACGAATTTATTTTGCGCCCACACTATATTTTTACACCGAACTAAATACTGCGAAGCTCCAATCAACGAGGCCACTTTATATCACAAAAATACACTAAACCAACGAGGCAGTTCTCTTAGCAACTGATGTCTAAATCGGTACGGTTGTCATGAACATATATCTCTGCTACCTGTAAAAATAAAACTTCTACTGCTGTTAAAAGTCAATAGCAAATATTTATAACAGTTGAGGTTATCATGAAATTTAAAATGCCAGTGATGGACATCTAAGGACAACTAAGCCAAACGCACGTGTACAAATTTGTAAGCTGAAAATTTGTAAGAATTCATGTTCAATATCTGCCCTCTACCTCTGGTGTACAAATTCGATTAGACCTTCAGGAAAAGAATTGTCGTTATAACATTTATAACATCAGAGTAGTATAATAACAACAAATATCTTAGATGATAAACTAAGACTAAACGGTTATTTAGAACTTATAACTTATAAACCTTCTGGGTGCATTGAATGCAATGAATATTACAAATCAAAAATATATGACTATGACTTCATTATAAAAGATGTTAAACTTAATTTACAAGTATTAACGAAATTTATCTTTAATAACAATTAGTTTCTTAGTTTTCCTATTATATGTCGCTGTTGAAAAAGTTTTATGTAGCTTAGAACTTTTTTAAATAATTTATTTCATCAAGACAATTGATGGATTGGATTTAGTTCAGGATTCTACTTCTTCGAAGTTTGTTATTTGATTCGAAATATTTATATTAAATTTATTGGCATATTTTAAAACATACTTTAAGAAAGTAGTTGTTTAGTTAGTTAGTTTACCTTTAAAATCAAATGTTTACTATAAAATATTGTCTTAATTCATCAAAGATTATAATGTACTCAAGTATTTCGATGTGAAAAATGTAATAACTTTTTAGAACACTACTCGTAAAGCCCAATCTTAGTAAATTAGTTAATGTAAAAATATAAAAATTTCGGACATCTTACACACAATGTCATCTAGTCCTAAATTAAGCAGAGCTTGTATTATGTAGGTATACTAGACAACTCATATAAATACCTAAACATACTCTTTTTGTAAATACATGCAAACATACATACAAACTCCGAAACAAATATTTGCGAATCACACAAACATTTGGTCCGACTTCGGAATCAAACCCGAAACCTTAAGCACAGCAGAGTCGCATACGCTACAACTTCGCCACCGAGGCAGTTATTGTTTTAGGAGGGGGTTAATTACGATAGTAAATACAATCGTTGGGATTTCCAGTAAATAAATGAATTTCAAACCTTAGTTATTATACCACCACAGCTTTTGTAACAGAATATGTGGTATTCAATCAATCTCAAAATACAGAAAGTATAGCAGTAAAGACACAAAAACCTTAGCAAGGGAAAGACAGAAAAACATTTCCTAACAAGTTTGATGGTGCGTAGGTACCTTTGTTCCTTTCCTAAGCAACAACTCGATTCCTTTGCTGTTCGGTAAAACAATAAATGCGAAAAATTAAAATATTTAAAAGGGATAACTGCGCAGAAAGCCTAACGTTTTTTATTTCTTGCCCTGGAGGTGGATGATTAAAAGTACTTAGTTGCTTTTATACGTAGGCGTAACAAAGATTTGGGCAAATTTTTTATCTCAAGTAATCACTTAATTCCATCTATTCAAAAAGGTACTCTTTCATGTTACATTCATATATAGCTTTCGCCAGCGGCTCCGCCCGCGTGTATCTCGATTATTGCAGTAAAAAGTAGGCCATGTGCAAAAAGTGAACATAATTAAGTAGGATGAAACCCATTGTAAAAGGAGGAGAATAGTACAAAAATTAAAAGAAAAATAAATTACGGGCGATCTGAGGTCGGGAAGTGGGAGAGGGGGGGGGGGGGTTAAGGGAAAAAAATGGCTTATCTCGATTTCCGGCAAAACTACAAGTCCAATGGAAAAAAGTTAAATGGCAAAGTTGTAGGTAATAAAAAGATATCACATATATATTCACATAACCTCAAATTTGATGTGAAAAATTCAAAAAACCAAGTTTTTGGTTTTTTATTTTTATCTTGTACAAGTAAAATCATTTTATAAATAATAGATTTATTTATTTCTATTACGTTGTTTTTCTTATGCTTACAAAATATTTACGCAAAATTTATTTCTTTCGAGATTTGATTTTAGGTTTTTTTTGTACTTTTTTGTTATTATTGTGAGTTAAATCCTTATCCTTACTAATCTTGTATATAAAATTCTCGTGTCACAATGCTAGTTACTATACTCCTTCGAAGCGTATAAAAATCGTATAAAAATGTGTGCATATCGGGTAAGTTTGAGATACGTCTAACATCTATTTTACACGCTTTATATTAGCTTCACCTGTATGTTTGTATGTTTGTAAGCGACTCCTTTGGGGGCGATTTTGACCCACTTTAAACGGCCAGATTTCGTTCAAACTTTGTAGATTTATCTAGGACCGATGACAATAAACTAATTCGAAAAAAAACAAAAAAAAAGTTTTAATAATTTTTTAGTCTAGAAAAAAAATATAGTTTTAAAAAACTAAACAAACACGCTTTTAAACTAAAAAGTAGAAAATAATTTTAATGTAACAAAGCGTGGGGTGGGAAAATATTTCAATAACGTCGCCCCACGCTTTGTAACATTTAAATTATTTTCTACTTTTTACTTTAAAAGCGTGTTTGTTTAGTTTTTAAAAAAAAAAATTTTTCATACCACTATGACACGAGTGGAGTCAAGGGCATCAACTACCATTATTATAAATGCGAATGTAATTTCTTCTGCCAGTCGCCTTTCAAGCTGAAACTAATTAATAAATGAGACTTAAATGAAATTTGGTACCCTTGGTTGTTATAATAGTAAGAGGGGTAAGTCTAATGGTTCATCTGAAACGAGATACTTATTTTGCATTATAGTAATAATAATAAGTGACACAGTAAAGTATTCGAATATCCAAATTATGAAACACTTCATCAGTAGAAAAATTCTAAGATGAATAAAACCGTACAAAAGACTCAAGCATAGATAGATATGTTTTGTAAGTTATACAGTATCGTATTCTAAATCAAGAATGGCGCTTTATAGGAAATTCAATAAATTCTTCCGTCCTGCAACGATGTGAATAGACATATTTTATCCATACTCCTTCCTGTGAAGTGAAGTAGGAATTTCTCCCTCCGAGTAGCTCTTTGCATCTGGAATGTTGTCCACTCACCTTTTACATTATGACTTAGATTTTTACTACAAGATCCATGAAACATTTTATTTCATTTCGATTTTTTTAGGGTTCCGTAGTTCATGACTCGGAACCCTTATAGATTCGTCATGTCCGTCCCTACGTCGTCAACCTACTGCTTAAACGGGTGGTGCTAGAAAGATGAAACTTTGCATATGCTGTAATTACGTCGACAAAGAGCTACAATAAAATTATGAAAAACATTTTCATTTGGGGTACCTCCCCTACATGTAAAGTGGGGATATTTTTTTTTCTCGCGTTTACTCCATCGTGAGCCAATGATGTCCATCATTAGATAGATCTTTCAAAACATTTCAGAGAGAGCTCAAACCATTTTTCGATTTAGATATCCTTTTGCGAGTTATTCAACCTTATAGAACAATTTTTTGCAAAAACAGGGCGCCCCCTCCCTCTAAAAGCCAAACGGCTGGCTAAAAAAAACTGGAAAAATTCATGATAGTAGTCCATAACTATATTGAACTTTCAACGAAAACTATAGCGGTTTTGTTAACTTTTTAATTTCAGAAGTTATAGGGGCATAACTTGTAAAAGGCAGTAACTTGAAAAAATTCGTACAATAAATAAAGTAATAAAATAATAAGTAAACATAATAATTTTCTATTGGGCACGATTTTAAATCCACCTACCATTATGGATGACTACGGAACCCTATTCTAAACCTGGCCAATTATTTCTCCTGCTTGGGTTCCGTTAGAGAAACGGCCTTTTTGTATTGTCGTAAGTAAAACACTTACGAAAACTTTATTTATACTATTTGAACATTGGTTGATTAAAATATGAGACAGGAGACTATTATTAAAATATTATTTAAACTAGTTGTTAATAAAAGCTGTTTAACACCAGAAGCCGTAGTATAGTGAAAAAAAGTAACAATTATAAATTATAATTATTATTAACTAGCTGAGCCCCGCGGTGTTACCCGCGTATCATTATGGTTGCTATGCAAGTTTGTTATGCATAGCAACCTGTGAAGTTTCGACACATAAACAGTGATACATTTCGACATCTATGATTTAGTGTATTTTTATAATCACCTATAGTCCAGTCATTTAAGCTTAAATTAGGTAAGAATCTCGGAATTCGAGATACCCAGCTGTAAGTCTGTAAATACTTGTATATTGACACCCTAAAAGTTGTCTCAAAACCTACATATGGTAGGGTGTACGCAACTATTAAATTTCAAGGTCAAAAGTCACAAGAATCAGTTTTTTGCGCCTTTATTGTAAATATCTCATTTCCTATGGTTTTTTGCTATTTGTAATCATTATCAATATTGTAGAATACAAAATTCTCTACAAATTTTGTTTATAAAAAAATTTATACGATGAACCGTTTTCGAGATAGAGGGCGGAGAGCGCGCGGTCACAGCATCACTTCAGGTCAACAAGTAAATATTCAAATTTATGGTCAATTATTCCACGAACAAGTGCAGTTGCTCATCAACATTTCAAACGTGTATATTATCAAGTTCAAACTTGCTTAGGGCATGTTTTGGAACCCCAAGTATGGGGTTGGGCAATGCGAAACGATTTTCTGGAGCCTATCATTACAAATTTACCACCTGCTCCAGAAGATTTGCTAAATACAATTTTCTGCAACTGCAAGAGTGGTTGCAGGAAAGCGGGCTTGCAATGCTCATTAGCTTGTGGCCAATGTAATGGGCAAGCTTGTCTCAATGCTCTACCATATCAGAGCGACATTAACGAAGATGGAACCTTTGACCCCGAAATCATGGAAGAACTTGAGACAAATGTCGTTAAAGATGATAATGAAGAGGAAGAAGATGAATAAAATTATAAATTGTAGTTTTTGTACCCAATATTCGATTTTACTTTTAATAAAAATAAATGTATTGAATGATATTTTTTAATAAAAATATTAATTCATAATTTATTTGTTTTTTTTTATCATGTAATAAGTTATTAATATTACTTAGGTTAAAATTCAAATATAATTCCTATATTTTCATTAACAATTCTGCAATTACATGGGCAGGTAAGTGTTGTTAAATAAATTAATACTGAATAAAAAGTGGAAAGGTTAGGAAAAAATTATAAAATATAATATAATAGTTAATAAAAATTGACAAATATTTATATTCATTTTTTTTATAATCAGTTTTCAACCGGAGGCACCGGTTGACCTGAAGTATGCTGTGACCGCGCGCTCTCCGTCCTACATCTCGAAAACGGTTCATCGTATAAACATTTTTTTAAACAAAATTGTTAGAGAATTTTGTATTCTACAATATTGTAAATAATTACATGTAGCAAAAAACCATAGGAAATGAGATATTTCCAAAAAAAGCGCAGAAAATCGATTTTTGTGACTTTTGACCTTGAAATTTAATAGTTGCGCACACCCTACCATATGTAGGTTTTGAGACAACTTTAAGGGGGGCAATATACAAGTATTTACAGAATTACAGCTGGGTATCTCGAATTCCGAGGTGAACTTACTATAATGACTGGACTACTAGATTTTGCCCGTTAATCTCGATTATTGTAAAGTAGCCTATATGTTATTCTGATATTTAAGCTATATTACTGTGAAGTTTCATTCAAATCCGTTCAGTAGTTTTTGCGTGAAAGAGCAACAAACATACACACACACATACATACTCACAAACTTTCGCGAAAGAGAAAGGCCAGGCTTGGCTAAAGTTTGAGGAAGCGCAGCGTCAATCCTGGGGAGGACCTAGAATAACATGGTATGGGTCCTCGTCAGAGCAGGCCGTCAGTATAGTTTTTAGGGTAAACACCTTCTTCTCACTTCTAAATTACTGAAAGGCGGGACGGGACATACGACGGATCTTTCACCAAGTCTATAACGAAATGGGGTAGATTGAATTATTTTCTTAATATTTATTAACTTGCTCGCAGAAAAGAGACTAGACTCATAAGAACAGTAAGCATTACATAGTCTTGAATCCTGACAAGGTACAAATTGGACTAAGCCGTAAATAACTTCTATTGTAGGAGTATTTATCAATAATCTTGTACAATATTATGTACGCCTACATCATCGTAATTAGAAGGCTCATGTACTTTTATTTATAGAAATTTGACAATATCTTCATTGCATTATTTCGAATATTTATTTATTGTTATTATTATAACACGCGATAATAGTTAACTGTCATGATAGAGTACTAGGAGCCGACGAACATGCTTGCAGCAATTGATTATTGTACACAAAGCAAACGAGATGTGTTAGGACCGTAGGAAGTGAAGATCTGATCTATCTCTGACTACCCCTTCGGGTAGACAGAGATAGATCAGATGAGATGATGATGATGAGATGACAGAGAGATGATGAAAAGTGAGGGTTTTAAAAAGTTTATGAAAAATGTTATGTAAAAAGACTATAACCAGATATTATTTATATTTAATTTTAAATCTTTATCTTTAAACTACTATGGAATGGCATAGCAATCTTAATTTAAATTTAAACTGCACACCATTCAAACATAATTAAAATTAGTAATGAAATTGGTATAGTTACACATTTATTTTAATATAAATAAATGTCTTATGGCCTTAATAGTAATTAAAATCACATAGCTTATCACTGAATCACTATCAATAAAAACAATTCGCTAACTGCGTTACTAAAAGCAAAACTCAAAAACCACTCGATCAATTGGGTTTATTTTTAGAATAATAAAAACAATACTTTTTCTCACCCACTTTGAGAAAATCAAAGCAACTGTCCGAATTTGATAGATAGTTGATAGGTATTCAGTAACTAAGGCTAATTTTATTTTGGATCAACTTTGTACCACGGTGATTAAACCGTAGTTATAGTTATATCTATTTTTGAACAAAATATTAACAATAATTTATCACCCTAGTTCTTTAATATAGCCCTTATTGTTCATATGTTTCCATTCCATCCCCCAATTTAATAAGAACAACTCGCCCTAATTCAACTTAAAATTAAAATACACCTCTCGCGTTAGGGAATACTCCCATATCGCAGGGTACTTCACAAACATACAAGTGCCTTGTTTGTGTGTACTCGTACGTAAAATAAATCCGCACTTGTAGCACTAATTACACAAATAATTGGCCTCTATAATAAATACCCTTCGCTGTATATTTTCACATACATATACATATGTATGCATTTAGGATTTATCTCTCCCTAATATTTATATACACTACATATTACCTTAAAGACTAAGCTTTGAACAATTCATCGATGTAGTGCCAACACTATCTAAGCACAGTCATTGAAATATGCTCGTAACAAGAGATAGAGACACTTTTCTCACTAGGACAAATGAAATATCGTGCATTATGGATGAATCACTCTTTAAATAATACGAGATATTCGTGTGCCTGTACAGAAATGTATTACTTTTATCACTGTATAAGAAATCAATAAACCTTCTCGCATTCCTCCGTTTGGTAATTGAAGATTTGGATTAATTGACGTATCAAATTATTTATCATAAACTTAGCTCGTTACAAGTCGAATTCGATTTTTTTTTCGATTATCCTAACCGAAACAAAAACACCTGCTGATATTTGAGCAAACAAAACTGGGATTCAAATTAAGCAATGAGAAAAAGTTTCTTGTTTTTATACAAAAATACTTTGTATTTCTTTTTAGTCCTGAGGTTTTAAAACCGACAGTAAAATGCCAGACACGTTTAAAAAACATAATTCAAATAAAAGCTTGGAGTGGTAACTGGTCTAGTTTTACAGACATTTACGTAAACGTTTTCTATTAAGTTTAATATGAAAATATTTAAGACAAAATCTTCAGAATATTAATATTCTGTCCCTCCGGTTTTCGTTCAACTTACATTGTCTCGTAATCAGATTATGGCATAACTTTAAGGATCTAGAAAGCCATCCGCCAAATATCTTAATTAAGAGTATATTTGATAGAACGGGTATTGGGTGAAACAACCACAGGCGAATTCCAGTCCCGCCCTCGTCACTGTGTCGAAACTTGTAACAGCATCTAACTTAAACATAAGTTTTTTGATAAGTCAGTGTTTAAACGATAGAAAGGACGAGGTAGGGTGTTACAGGTTGCCCGGGTGGGTTAGGGGGAGAATCAGTAGTGATGTTTGATTCCAAAATTTTAAAAGATATCGATTTAAATTGCGGGAGAGCTGAAATTTGTAGATTGGCCTAGTGTCAGTAAATGCTACTTAGAATTAATAATAATGAATAACATAAACAACATGGATATCAAGTAATAATTTATATATGTCTTAAATTAAACCGATAGTAATTATACTAAATCGAATCGAATAAAATGTATGTATGTAATGTAATATAAATCGAAAAAAACAATTTATATGACCTTCCAGGTTCCATATTTTTTCCTACTTTATCACAGACCTCAATTAAAGCGGCTAAAAACGTTATTCAAAATAAAAATATGTTTTTTTAATTATTTTTAAGGCTTTGTTTATTAGATTCTAAATACCTTAAAACATCTAGATTTTATGAAAGTAAATAAATAGTAAGAATTTAAAGTGCAAATGTATTAATTATTTCATTATATCTCTGCTAAAAGTCACGTAAATGAGTCCCATAAATGTTTTCACGTTATACTTTAAAATGCATATTAGTTCAAACTTAGCAACTCCTAAAATTAAACTTTTATAAAAAAGCATATATTTAAAAAATATTTATCGATTACGAATTTGATTACGAACTTTTATAAAAAAAGCTTAAAATCATTTATCGATGTCGATACGCATGTTGTGTCCCATTACTAAGAAGCAACAGGGTGCTGGACGCCTGCGCGTGTTTTCACCCCCCCGTGAATAAATGGACGGGCAGGCATGGTTCAGCCTCAGATCTAAGTTTGGAGCCAGCGAGTTGGGACCGAAACCAACTGGGCTCCCGCGACCCTCGGACGTAGAAATGTACTCTGCATAATTCTTTTTCGAGCATTGAAAGTTTTTTAAAGTGACTATAATAGTTCGTGATGAAGACTTAGTGGCAGTTTTAGTTATGTTACGTGTCTGTGTCCAATAGCTCAAAAGGTAAGTCTTGATATAATATTTTACCGGTACATCATTTTGCGTTTGTGAAACAGTTAAGAAAATAGTAAAAATATGTACTGGTAATATATTTTTGTGTGAATTTCGGGTATTTTGTTTAATTAAAAGTGTGCAAAATAATTTTATAAGAAGTTACATTAATCTTTAATTCGTATTTCGCAATGGGTAAATTATTTGTGAAGTTTGTATAATCAAATAAAATTATTATATTTAGGTGAATTTTATTTGAATTTTTTAAAGTTAATTTATTATAATTTAGTAATTTAATAACCATATTACTTTATTTCAATTTCTGAAGTTTAGAGAAAATGTTTCTATTTTTCAATTTAGTAAGGCTTATTATTAATAATTGTTAAGTTTTGAAATCATAAATTATTTTTAAAGTAATTAAAAAAAATATATATAGAAACAGTTATTTTCCTAAAATTTCATTATGTAAATAATTGAACTTGATAAAATTATAAAATATTTTAATTTTATTTATGTATATGAGCATATAATATTTTTTTTTATTTCGGAAAAATAATCCATTCTGTCAGGAGGTAGATATTTGTGGAGTTATTTTAAATACAAATAGATTTTTGATGTTATCGAAAAAAAAAAATTAAGTAAAAAAAAAGGACGTCAGGGAAAAATAATGTATCAATTTAAATGTGACATATTAATATATTTATTTCAAATCGTGGAATTAGACTAATAATTATTTACATCAATGCTACAGTTTTCAGTGCTACCAAATCAATCTAAAATAAAATAAATCAAATCTGAACATTTTTTTTATAATATTTTAAAAAGATAACGAACATAATTTTACCCGTCATCAAATAATCAAAACATATGAAAATTTAATATAGTTGAACATAAACTCCCAAAACAGCAATTTATATGAACAAATTAGATATTGATGTAATAATTTATCATTTAAATAAATAATTTACTTTAAAAATGATGATATTTTAAAGATTTATAGTTTTATTCGATCAATTTAACGAAAACATTTGATTATTTTGCACACATATAATTATGTACTTTCCTTTAGGTTTTCGGACAAAATATTAACAAAAATAGGCCGATATCCTGTAAAATATTCTGCTGCTAATGACAGACGGCTGAGGGGAAGAATCTTAAAGACCTTAGCTTAAAGAGATAAATCTAAAATTATTCCTGTAAATTACAAGGTTCAACAATGATGCTGAAGTGTTAAAGGCAGAACCGCTTCCACAGCTCAGAACCAGTGTGCCGTAGGTTGCGCTCGCAGGACTTTAGTTTCATTCGTGTCTGAGATAGAAAAAACCTGATTAGGTCAGAAAAGGGCAAAACAGTACTGTGCTATCTACTATCTAGTACACTAGTCTACTATCTAGTACACTAGTCTACTATCTAGTACACTAGTCTACTATCTACTACACTAGTCTACTATCTAGTACACTAGTCTACTATCTACTACACTAGTCTACTATCTACTACACTAGTCTACTACACTAGTCTACTACACTAGTCTACTATCTACTAGTCTTCTATAATTTGCTCTTTCAAAATAGTTTTATTTTCACGTTTTAAAGAATACACACAACGCTCTCTTGAGGGGTATACGTCAGTATATTGAAGTGGATAGGGTTATTTTTAGGGTTCCGTAGTTTATAACTCGTCACCATAATGGTTTCGTCATGTTCGTCTTGTCCGTCCTTCAATCCCCGGCTCACCGGCCAAACGGTAAACGGTTGGTGCGAGAAAGCTGAATCTTTGCATGGATATTTTATTACGCCGATAACATTTTTTAATTTAATCTAATGTAGATGTTTTTTTAATCTACCAGAGAACATTATTATACACCCAAGATTTAATTTTACCTAATACAGGGTATCTTAAGAATAAGCTTCAATTTACAACTGTCTTTTCATATTTAAGAATATTTATTTATGTCGATAATGGCGATCAAAAGCTGTCTATGTCCTTTCTCAGTCTCCAGACTATCCGTGTACTAATTTTATTTAAACCGGTTCTACTGAACCTGAACCTGAAGTTTTGGCGTGAAAGCGCGACAGACAGACATGATTAATTTCGCATTTATTTGAATAGTAAGGATTACACAAAATATTTAGTACGATGCTTCATAGAAATCGAAGACGTTTTATATCGATACCAATTGTTCCATCACGCGATGTAGTGCTTTATGAACCAAATGCCAATTTGAAGGACACGCTTAAGGTGATTTACTCGGTTTTACGATACCTTTCACTACTTTATTTTACATATACCTAACTTTGCTTTTCTTCTATTGATGAAGACCATCAAAACAAGAAAAGTTGCCTACCTCGGTCATGTCTTCAGACACGAGAGATACGATTTACTGCAACTCATTATGATGGGCAAAATTGCGGAGAAACGTCGAGTAGGCCGTAAGAAAAAATCTTGGCTTCAAAACATCCGCGAGTGGACCGGAGTCAGGAGCGCCGCGATACTCTTTCACCTCGCCAGGTACAAAACGAGGTTTTTAAGGCTTTTGTCCAACCTCCAGTAATTGGAGAGGAACAAGAAGAAGAAGAAAAACTTAGCAGAACCTACTGGATTAAGTATAATCGAATGTCTTTGTTTGAATGAGTAGTCTATACCTCTAAGTTTGGCTAGCTAAGTTTCAGACTGCAAACTATGGTCTTGAACGAACTAAGTTTAGTGTCTATATCATGCCTTTTGCATCTGTGGCACCTAGCCACTCAATACGTTCGACTAAGCTTGTTGTAACTAGTGTTGTTAAGTTTCTCTTCTATAAGTTTGGTGCTAGGCAATAAGCCAAGTTGATAAACTTGTACTAGGAATGTAAACTATGTTCAATCATAACATAACAAATTGTAGTACTGGTTAGTTTTGCACATAGTTGAAAACAGAACAGCGTTAAAAACTAAGGATGGATTGCATGAAACTATTTCATTACATAATAATGGTTCGGTTACAGAAAAATTTTTAAATTACAAATAAATGTTCGTTTGTATCATATGAATTTACTTTTGTGCATGTTACCCAATATGATGAAATTGAGAATATCGGTACTTTAAGATTACGAGCTAGAGAAATACTTGAAGGCAAACTAACAGACGGGCTATGTGATATAATATAACTGCTTTTAAGTTCACTACCGCACTTTAAATCACTAATACACATTACAATTAATAAGCCTCTCCGCTAATAATTTGGAAGGGGTGGGTAATGAGAGGGGGATTACAAGCAACAGTGGCCGGTGAAAGAATTGCTTAACACCGATTAGCTATAACCCAAGCGTCTCAACGCTACTCAACAGGAATATTGACTGCCTTGTTGGTCTTGTGGCTAGCGTGTGCCGCTGCTGATCAAGAGGTCTCAGGTTTGATTCCCGGGTCAGACCAAATATTTGTGTGATCCACAAATATTCGTTTCGGAGTCTGGGTGTTTTTCTATGTATAATATGTATGTATTAACAAAAAAAATATGTTAATGTATTTATATCAGTTGTTTAGTACCCATAACACAAGTTCTACTTACTTTGGGACTAGATGATGTTGTGTGTAAGATGTCCAAAATATTAATTTTATTTATTTATATAAAGCGAGAGTTCGTAGTCTCCCTAATGCCTCCTTAAAACGTTTTCATAATTAAGAAAAAGCCATAATTCTTTAATTATTTAAATAAACTAATTCACTTTATTCTAATCTCAAAACTTCACTTACAACAGATGCGGAACATTTACGCCGAAAAGTAAAATTTCATTTTCATAAATTTTAATCTCGATAAATTATTTTTAAGTGGACGAGAGAACAAGTGACTTTCACCCCGGACAGACTAAGAAAGGTAAAGGAATTAATCTAATGTCAAAGCGGTCCCAAATACAATAGGGGAACAAAAACTTTTTCATTTTACTTGCCCTACCCTGAACTCACCACCGGGAAAATTAGTTGAAACATGCCTCAACAAATATTATCCCGGTATATTAGCACAGCCAACATTTTATGATAGAAAATATTAAATGTATCCAAAAAAAACTATAGTAATTAATCTACTAGATAAAGTCACAGACTATACCCCTTTCAAAATGGCAAGTAGCTCCTAAACACTCAACGTCTAACCTTAGCTAAGTTCTCTCCTCTGAATATCCTAGATAAGTTCTCCTTACAGACCATTCACAAAAGTCCTTATTCACGCAATGAACTAGCCCAAACTATACTCAATATGAGAATTCTCTTCACTCGAATAAATGATTGTAGCTGAAAAGTGCTTATTATTTATTTACAAATAAATAATAGGCACTTTAGGCAATGTTGATAGAACATTAAAACTTATACGTATACAATAACTTTATTTAAGGTCACCACATGCTATCATGATAATCGACGATTTCATTCCAGTTCAATTATTAGCAGTATCTATAATATAATATGTGCAAAAAACTAGATTTTACGAGGTAAAAAATATTATAAAACCGTTTATGTTTAATTAAAACTAAACATTGAAAAGTATTTTCTAAACACAGAAAACTTTCAACATTTTCAAAAAGCTTACATATTTATGAATATTCAAATTCAAAAATATTACTATAAAGTAAATAGGTCGTGTGCAGTACGTGTGTATAAAGTTTTAATCTGAAATGAACAAATAAAATTTAAGCACAGAACCTTGGGACAAGCTTGCATTCGCACATACGTATTCAATGCAATGAAGGAATTAAACAATTATTTCATTGCATTTCGCTGATTGAGCGAGTTTATCCAGGCCCAATTGTACGTACTCCCTCGCTCTTTCCCCCTTCCTCTAATTTATGGAAGTCTGATTTAAAAATGGGATGAGTTTTAACTTCACTAAATGAAATTACATCCATATTCTGATTTCCTACACACACATATTTCACAAAAAACTAGGCAGTCTTCATTGAACCTAATTAAAACTAGAAGTATAAAACTTGAGAAGTTATCCACTTTACCTAGCGTCCCGTTTTGATACTGCCCTTGTTCAACGACAAAATGTGAAATTTCAATTCCACACCAAGATTTTTATTAAAGTATCGCAGCGTTGGAAACATTCGAATATAGTTTGGAAACAAATAAACGACTTTCTTTCGGTCTTTTCCTTTTTTTAAATATAAAAGTATTCAGTTGATTTATTGTCGGAGTAGAGAGCGGCCGCAGAGTCCTGCCGCGAATCTTGATTGACGAAGCATTTCAATTTATTTTATGAGTCGACACCTTTGCAAGAAGTACCCCTGTTCTTGCTAAGCCACTTCAGTTTGGTTGACCCAATCTCTTCACCTTAAGTGATACTTTCATATGCGAGTTAACTTTGTCTTTTCAACAAGTTCAATTAAAGCAAAAAAATATATATTAAAATTTGTGCCGATTTGTACACATACGTACTCGTAATTAGTCAAATGAATTATGTGATTTCTAATCTAAAAAAAAAAGGAATTAATTAATAGATCTTAAAAATGTATGTCATTTGTACTCCTGTAATTAAATATCATTCTAAAAACGATTTAAAGCAAAAACTGATGAATCTCCATACCATAGGTTGACAAAAAGTACTAAAGAATGCCTCGAACAGTCCGCCAGAGGCCAGAATCAATACGCCATCAACACAAAATGCTTTTTAACTACGTGTGATTTTGAATTTTTTCTGTAAGCTCAAACTCACAAAAATTATAATCAACAACACAAAAATATAATCAACAAAAAATTAAATATGTATTCATTAATAATTGTATTTTTTTATTCCATGTTTGTAAAGATCTAATACAATTTTATTTCTTATTAATTTTGACACCAAAGAAATTTTTTCTCATATTCAAATAAACAATATTTTTCATGTAGTTAGCAATAAAAAAAAGATAAGAAACCTGCTTTGATATTCTCTATGTCAAGGCTCGGCTCTCATAACATGTATATTAATGGCTAAAGCCCGTCAAAGGCATTCAACAAAGTTGTTGAACGATCCACTCTACCCAAATAACGTACAGGATTATTTCAACTAATTATAGCCAATAAGTATAGCATTCAAAGACCCTTGTAAATTGTAACTAAAGCATTGTACAGTGTGAACATAACAGTTGAATCTCACTACATCAACTGTTATAGATTCAACGTGTCACTGCCACAGTTGTTAAGCGATTGTATCATCGAATACCTACCTTAAACACATTTTGTAATACATGTTTGTGCTTTTTATTCTAGCCCTAATGTATTTCATGTTATAGTTCATAGATACATGAAAAAAAAAGTCGTGTGGCACTCGGGGACTGCAGCGGTAAAGCTATTGCATAGCATTTTTTATCAACTTACATATTCAATTATAATTGTTTATTTATTTTTTATTTATGCAGTATTTTTTTATTTGATATTAATTCAAGTTTACAAAACAATATACACATACATTCTTACAATATTATTGCCAAACAATGTATAACTCGTGCGACCTAAGATGGCACCTGACTCAAATGTCAGTCGTTTAAAGTACTGAGTGCAAGAAAAATATAATTTATTCTAGTTTTTTTAAATTTCAACATTTATTTTGCTTCAATTAGTTTCTCATAACATACTACTTTATCTTAAGTGGTACTTTACTACCTGAGTTAAGAAAATACATATGCATACCAATAGGAAGCAGGCCTCATTCATTATTTACCCGAATGCATTCTTCGTGCAGTGATTTAAATAATATCAGGTAATACCTAATATCATTTTAAATGAAATTAGGAACTGAAATATGGTTATAAAATACAATCTAAAATCATCATGATAAGCCTTTTAATCGTAGTCTCTGAAAATCATATGTATATGGATATTCTTTATTTTAAACTATTGCGTCTCATAGTCGTCATGCTGGTTTTTTTCGTGTGACCTTTCTTAAAACAATTGGGTTATCCAGACGAATCTAATGATATATTTATCAAATAAATTCGTGGAGCGATTTATATGACATTAAGTAATACCTAATAAACAAAAATTATTAAGGAAAGATTCTTGCAACGGTAATAGTGTTGCTAACGCTACTCGCAGGAGGACAGAGGGGTATCACGCGGGGGAACGGTATCATGTTTCGTTTTGAGCCAGGTGCCATCTTAGCTCGCACGAGTTATAATCATCCTATTAACCGAAAGACAATGACAACTAAACAGAGAACATAATAATAATATGAGCTTAATATCTATGGAATAAAAAAAAGCACTAAAAATATAGACGGTACTGGAGGACGCGGACGCTATGTATTGTATAAATAAATAACAATTCTGTATTTTGTAATTAGTTTTTTACAATATTATTAAAGAAAAGAAGAATCTAGAATGAGTGTGTTGTCCAGGCAACGGACAACGGCCGGTGGCGGCAACACGCATGCGCCAATCTGCCTACAGAGCAGTCGCGCGACTCGCAGGGCGGCGCGCACAACCCGCCCGCGCACCCGCCCCAGGCAACGCACACCGCCAAGGAGCACATCCTTGTCGCCATGCACTTACAATTATATTCTCTATCCTTTTTTAGGGTGTTGGGTTTTTTCGTTACGCAATTTCTTGATTCAGTCCCCGCGCTCAAAGTCCGCGATAAAAGCTATACAATAGCTTAATAGTTTTGTTGTGTTAATTTTGAATTCCTGTGGTATAACTTTTTTTTTAACAATACAATTAGTACGGTATATGATTATCATTACTTCTTTATAAAATTTATTCTTCCTAACTAAAGTCTTCCCTCAGGTATTTAAAAATATCCTGTCTTTAACTAAACTTTATAAATTCTTTAGATAACTACTATTCAAAAGTTGCTTTATGGATAACCTCTGGCAATAGAACTCTAATATTCTATGAAATAAACATATCGGTTTTTATAAAAAGTTACACTAGAGTATTTGGAATCAATAGTTTTTTCAAGTCGAAGTTTGAGGTGAGATGACTTGCAATTATTTAAATTTTCTCGACTATTCAATACGACTTGAAAGTTCAACTTACTTCTTCACAGTTAGTGTTTCAAGTTCAGACCATAAAGTGAGCAAGCGAGATTAATTTCGCAGAAGCATTGTTCGGAGATCCCTGAAGTTGCAACTTTACTTAGTTTGGGGTGAATTTAATGTTTACGTTTAACATAATTACGAGTTTAGTCCTCGTTCATACAATATTATAAATACTGAAAAATTTGTTTAAATAATTCAGTTTTATTAAGTATATCATAAATATTGTTCGTCAGTCAAAAACCAAGTGGTTCAACTTTTGTTGAGTTCAACTTTTTGAGGTTACGGCTCACTGCTGTTGATTTTGGACATTTTTTGGACATCTGACACACAACATCCTCTAGTCTCAAGCTGAGCAGAGCTTGTGATTGTAGTGGTGTACACAAATAAAAGCGGTGGACATGTCATGAGGATACGATTAGTACCAGTTTAAAACTTATCTTATTATTCTGTTCGATGTTTGTGCAATTCTAGTAAAATCAGAATTTTAATTATTTCATTTAAATAAAACATTGAAATAAATGAGTCAAAATGTATGGCAATTAGCCTCATCCTTAATGTTTTAATTCAATAGTACATGTAGTTCAAAGACTACTTAAAACTAGAATGACCAATAATGGTTTCAAAAAATTACTCAAAAGAATATTAATTTCATAGTAACACGTTATCTTTGTAGCCCCACTTCCGTCAATATTGCCGTCATTATATAAACGGTTTTAAAATAGTTTGCAAAACGCCAAGAAGAGTGATGGAGGAGGACTGAACAACAGTTTACGTTATTTACAGTTATATAATTATACCCAATGTATGAGATATTGATATTTACTCTAAAATTTAAAGGGCAACATACTTCCTCCTAAATTAAATACCAAACAGCGTTAAGATACTAGACAATTGAATGTACATAAATCCATGTCTGTATGTTTTCTATAGGGTAATCTATTTATTAATATGTGAAGCAAAAACGTTATATTTTTTGGCACTGTTAAACTTTATAGGGAGGCGTGTACTCGTACAAAGCTTAAAAAATGAAAACGAATTATATTTGAATTAGTAATCACAAGTTAAACAAAATCGATTTATTATGATGTAATGTATGTAACGTCATCAACATCCCACAATGTCCCACAACTGGGCTCGGGTCTCCTCGGGAGGACGTATGGCCATAATACTCTACTGAGTATTATGGCCATACGTCCTCAAGCTGGCCGAGTGTGGCTTGAGGATTGTGTATTTATAAAATTAGCAAATACCACTGCGTTAAAATATAGCAATCACGTTATAAATCACATTACTTTATATAAACCGTATAAAAAACAGACAACACAGTTAGAGGCTAGATAAAAATGCAAAAAATGTTAGTACTTTTCAAAAGCAAATTGAATTTTAAACGATGTTCTGGCGGAATTCCGCCGGTGCTTGGCCCCCGTTACGCGCCAACCGAAAAGGTAAATGGGTCATAAAGGCGTATCAATATTGACCGCGCGACTCCCATCCAGCGTACATCATGCCCGTTATATTGGCCATATCTCACGTTATGCCGAGAAGCTATTTTTTCGCCACTAATTTATGTATGTGTCACTCTTTTTTTTAAGAGCACCCCAGAAAATCGATATTTGGATCGGGTCAACCTCGCTGCGGTTAGTCAAATAATGCGGGAGTAAAGCAAATAAGCTGTTGGAACTGGAATCATGGGTTTCACTAACGAAAACGATGTCATTGAAATTGGTATTAACGTTTCTGAATTGGTATTTATTACCTGCTTTGTAGTTGGTTTACTATTTTACATCAATAAACTCTTCTGTTCCCGCCGACAAACTGTGCTGAAGCTTGGTGGGTTTAGCGATCGTGACTCTGAATTTGTTCCAAATAAATTATTTATTTCTTTATATAATTATTTATCGATTTAAAAAGTTGCATTGGCAAAAGGTCGAAGGCAGACATGCGTTACTTACGCATAATAATCCTTATTATTATTTAATCTGTAGGTATATATAATTTGGAACACTGGAATCTTAATATGTAGTTGAAGTAGGTGAACGTCATTATTTTCTAGTCAGGCTTCTAAAATTTATTTTTACCTCAGTGGGTAAAAATAAATTTTAGAAAATTCTTTATAAAGAGTTAAATTGATAAAAAACCTCTAATAAAGAGTCCTATGAAAATCTTGTATTTATAATGGCTTAGTTTTATACCTACATTCCACTCTTGAATATTTTTTATCTAAGTTGACATTTATTAAAAAGAAGAAAAAGTACTGAGTTTCTGAGAACCACAATATTAAACATATTACGATTGAGAAACAATTTCAATTTAAGAAAAAAATGTTTTAGCAATATTGATCAGTTTTAGATTATTATCATACATAACATTACTTTTACAAGTTAAAAGTGAAAACAGTTTAAAAGTAACGTATGATTGTTATTATTATATTATAATAAATGTTATGGAATATTCGAAAATTGCTTTGATTAATTAGAAAAGCATTTTAGTCAGAAAATAGTTTAAATATATCCTACAACCGTTGAATGAGCTGGGCATGGGCTCGATTAAAATTAAATTAAATTATTTCCATAAACAGTTTCTTTATGAACCGTACACGAGAACCCTTTTTAATTAGCGGATAATACATAATTAAAAGGGATCCGATGATGTTAACAAAAGGATAATCAGAGTGTTTGTCCGAGCGTCTTATTTCAATGAATAATTACGTTACTTTTAAGAGCAGATCTATGGCAACGACTACAAACGGCATTAATGATTTCGCATCATGTTAACGAAAGTCTGAGTGAGATAATTAAAAGAAAAGTTTCTAATTATTAAACACTAGCTGCGACCTGCGGTGTTACTCGCTTATGTCATTATGGTTCATCATCATCATCATCAACAGCCTTTAACAGTCCACTGCTGGACATAGGCCTCTCCTTTGAAAGGTCATTAAGGTTGCTATGCAAGTACTTCTAGTGCTGGTTTTCCAGTATCTTTTTCATGAGTAAGATGGACCTGTTTAGATTCTTAATCCAAAGACTTTAGTCAACAAAAACATGGTTACAATTATAGTAGTACTTATTTCGAAAGATAATATGTGTATCGGTGCGCAAACACATAGCTAAATTTCTAAGTATAGATTAAAAGAGATTAGCTCTCTACCAGCGCATGTGTTTCCTTCCTTCTATGACGAGTACTTCAAGCGGAGCGTGAAAAAGCATCTTCCTAGGCCGCCACAGTGTGGGTCACCGTCTCGCACTTTCCGTTGTGGCAGTGAGGATGGTGGCCTAAACTTCTGGATTCTGTTCATGTTTTCCATCAGGCAGGGCAGAGTCATTTTGGCTGCTAATATAAAAAAAAGCATTGATCGATTCTGTCAACCTCAAATATATTCTAGAAAGAGTATTTTTTCTTTGTAGAATTCTACAAAGAAAGGTCAGCCTTTCAAAATTTGTAATCATTATGGTTGCTATGCATATCACACTTGCATAGCAACCATAATGATTACAAATTTTGTATTGTATGATATGCATAGCAACCATAATGATTACAAATTTTATATTGTATGTTAAGCATTGCAACCTGTAAAGTTTTAACAGGAGATAACAGTGATACATTTTGACATCTTCGATTTATGTATTTTTATAATCACTAAAGCCACGTATTCATTAATAAACATTTGTTGATAAACTGTTTATGACAAGTTTACAATAAACATATGTTTCTGAAACTTGGAAGTCCACACTTGTCATTTGCTTTCGCCCGTGTATCTCGATTATTGCAGTAAAAAGTAGCCTATGTGTTATTCTGATATTTAAGTTATATTACTCTAAAGTTTCACCCAAATCCGCTCAGTATTTTTTTTGCGTGAAAGAGCAACAAACATGCATACACACATACATACTCACAAACTTTCGCGTTTATAATATTAGTAGGATTAGTAGGATTTATTTTATAATTATTTTGAAAAAAAAGTCTTAAAATTTAATACAATTACACACTAAAAATTAATTATTTGCTTGATTTTATTTTAGTAAGACTATAATATGAGCGGATTTGCTCATGTTTCACTGAAAATTAACTTACTTCGCTTAGGCAAAAAACCTGACACGTAAGTTATCACTATCATGTTATATGACATACTCTATGGCTTCTGGAACATCAGAAATATCTAAATAGATAT
Organism: Phragmatobia fuliginosa; assembly: GCA_932526445.1. Classification (NCBI taxonomy): domain Eukaryota; kingdom Metazoa; phylum Arthropoda; class Insecta; order Lepidoptera; family Erebidae; genus Phragmatobia; species Phragmatobia fuliginosa. Next base: position 27,285,056 of record OW052057.1, read on the forward strand.
GTATATATTTATTTCTTTAATCTAAAAGCAAACATATCTAGATCAACTTTAATTTATTCTAAGAAGAAGTTGACCTTTGTTCCAACGTTTCCATATACAACAAAGAATAGTACCTACCGCATGAAGGTTAGACGACTACGTATCTACGTACTACCCTAAGAACCATTCTCAAAGCATACTCTCAAGGTAATGCAAAGCAAATGAATAAAAAATGATTTCATTAACCGTAAAATCTCGACGTGCAATATAAGTTCATAGCATTATTATTTCATAGATCTTCTCGCCGGCAATTTCGGCGCAGCTCTAATGCTACGGATCCCTTATTTAACATTAGCATCTATCACGGGACAATAAATAATTCATTTGTTCATTCGGTTCCCACTAAAACAGACGACGTACTTTACTTATTCATTTTACTTAGTTGTGCTCTGAATCCAATTTGCTGGTATAGAAATGGGAATATAGCACGTGGATTAAATCTACTGAATACGAGTTAAATTTATCATTTATTAGACCATATACTACGATTTGTAATGTATTAATTAGAAATAGTTATTGTATTGCACAAAATATTGTTTTCATTGAGTTTCGTGTTATCAGCAGAGTAAAAAATATTTCTTGATTTAGAAATATTCATTTATAAAATCTGTAAATTTCGTTCATTTCAGTAATTTATACTTGAAAAGGTTTTAAAATCACTGACTTCTTGCGTCACTTCGTAAGGAAATTGTTGGAGGAAGGATACGACTGTAACGTCGGTGTCGATCGAAGATTCAAAGAAATATTAAATAGGATAGGCTTCCGTCACTTTAAATAAAATATTGCTACGGGCATAATGTATTTAATTTCAAAGAAAACATAATAAGTTAAGAATACTAAGCAAACAAATATTATGTTTGATGTTTGTCTCTAAATACAAATAAAAAAAAATGGGCAGGTCAAAAAGTCATAAATGTGCTAAATGAAATTAAAATCGTGTCCAATAGATAAATATAATACTATAAATTAAAATTACATTCACATTTTCTTAAAAAACTTTGTCTTAAAATAATATTAACCAATCTGAATGTTGAAATTTACTAGTATTTAATATGTAAATTTGACATGAATTCGATCACTGAACCCTATGTTCGTGAACATTCGATTGAATAATGAACGAAATTGAATTGGCCCATACAATCTTATTTGGTTCATGGAGGAAAAGAAATAGCAGGAAGTAGATATCTATCATATTTGGGAATTATTTCTAGTGCTGGTTTTCCAGTATCTTTTTCATGAGTAAGATGGACCTGTTTTGATTCTTAATCCAATGACTTTAGTCAACAAAAACATGGTTACAATTATAGTAGTACTTATTTCAAAAGATAATCTGTGTAGCGGTGCGCAAACACATAGCTAAATTTCTAAATATAGATTAAAAGAGATTAGCTCTCTACCAGCGCATGTGTTTCCTTCCTTCTACGACGAGTACTTCAAGCGGAGCGTGAAAAAGCATCTTCCTAGTCCGCCATAGTGTGAGTCACCGTGCTGCACTTTCCGTTGTGGCAGTGAGGATGGTGGCCTCCACTTCTGGATTCTGTTCATGTTTTCCATCAGGCAGGGCAGAGTCATTTTGGCAGATAATATAAAAAAAAAGCATTGATCGATTCTGTCAACCTTAAATATATTCTAGAAGGAGTATTTTTTCTTTGTAAGGAGTATATATTATTTGAAAAATAAACAAGCAATCAATTTTTTACAAAATTATTATACTGCATCTTTTGTCCAGTGGCAGATGCATTTTTCAGTAGAATAAGTAAAATTATGAGAATCTCTAAAGTTCCTGTTTGGAAACGACTAACGTAGTAAGGAATGTATTCCTTCCAATTACCGCCTTGAATAGATAGGGAACATAAAATGTTCACACCAAGAGTTGTTTTAGGTCCCACTTTACATAATGACATGGATATAAAACACTTTAGAGTTGCCATATAAACCCTGCTCTTGATATTTTAAGGCATGATAAATAAATAATATTTTATGATATAAGCTAATGAAACTGAATTATACAGGGTGTAACCAGACGACTTCCGAAAACGAAAGATGCAGCTTCAGCACCCCAAAACTAATTAAAAAAAACAAACAGTTGTCTTTAAAAAAAATTGTAGCCGGAAAAAACAATGTATCAAGATTTTTATTAATTTCTGAAGCCAGCAATGTATGCGCGCACTGAGTAGCTAGGTCAATGCCTTTCATAACTATTTAATTTAACTACCTACGCGTCGCGGCGTCGGTAAAGTTCCCTATTAACGAAAATACCTACCTAGTGACTTCACGCTACTTACCTAATTCTGCGAGAGCCTCGGTCGACCCAGAAATGGCACAAACTGAGCTTATTTTATTATTTTTTCTTAAAATCTTATGCACTGTTTGATGCGATATTGGGGTTCCATGACCTCTAATTAACTTTGCCGTAGTTCGTGTTCCAACCCGAAGATTTCTCTCAAGACCTGTTCGTCCACTCGAAGATCTACTTCTAGGCCTTCTCCATGCCTTTGGAATGTAATCCTCTCATTATTCAAACCTCTCTGATAGGCAGCCGTGATGACTAACCTATCACGGTAAATACGCAAAGCCCGTGATGCATTTACGCGGGCTCCACCATAGCACATAATCATTTGGCCGTATTCCCTCGCACTAAACATTATAAGTAATCACTATCACTGTTAAAATGTAAGTACCTATTCTAAAAATAACACAAATTCGGTGATAACTGATAACTTATGAGAATAAAAAACGAAAAAATAAACAATTAACTTACTATACCTACTTAAAAAAGGAAAATTACAACACAAAACTTTCGTGAAAGTCCCTTAAAAATTCCCATAAAAATCCCTTAAAAAATTATAATGCACCACGCAACTGTCCAGACTGTGCGAACATTGAAGACCGACTGGTCTAGTTCGTACCTATTTATAAAATTAGGGAATTATAGTTCTTTGAAACACGCCGCCGATCTGACGTATCGATAGGTAAATACCTACGACATGACATCGGAAACCCTTTGTCGCATAAATTCAAAGATCACGCTTCTTTGATATTCGCCGACAAAGGCACACCAAACTTGCCGCTACAGTGCTTCGTCTTCTGTGTTTAGGTAAATTAATAAAAATTTCAAAGTAATTCAAAGTTTTACGGCTAGATGCATCCGTAGGTTTCCTGGACAAATTTCGCGTTTTGTATTGGAAATTTTGTATTTTTTTTTATGGAATAGGGTTTAAACGAGCTGAAGTATGACCTGATGGTAAGCGATTACCGTCGCCAATGGATAACCGCAATACTATAGGCAGCACAAACAGCGCCAGCGCTGTTTCACACCGGTTTTCTGTGTGGCCGTGGTATCACTCTGGTCGAACTGACTCATTCATGCCGAAGCGTGGCTCTCCCACGGTATGTAAGAACAGCGAATGTGAATAGATTGCCGAATCAGCATTGCTAATCAGAAAACCGTAGGCGTAGGCTCACGTCTAGGCTTAAGACTTCAGACGCACGGTGCTATGGGTTCGATTCCCGGCGCAAAATAAACTTGAATTTCATTGAAGACGATGAATGATTTCATTATACGAAAAAAAATAACAAGTGCACAGGATACCATTATTATTTAAGCGTTGGTTGATAACCCATCAGAAAGTCAGATTAGAGAGTGATTTCGTTTAAAGTTTTAGTTAGTGTTAGGTACCTACTGCGGGCGGGACGCCCTAGCCGCGGTCATCGAACCGCGTGCGATACTGTGTAATGACCCCCGGTCAACTGATTTTATTTAAAAATACATTGCAGTTTTATTGTTTTTATTTATTTTTTGGTTTTCTAAATGAGATAATTAGGTTGTTAGTGTCCTATTATGTTGTACTATGTGTATGTAACCAGAAAAATACAAAAAAGAACTTAGATAAATTAACATATATTTTGCGTTTTTTTTTCGCTAAACCTATTCAGTATCATGGTCTGAATGCAACCATTAAGTTTTCGATTTCAGTCTTTTTACACCCTGTATATTTTATACATAGTTGCTTGACCATATTTAATTTCAACTTCATAATGTTTTAACTGAAATGTTTGTTAACTGACAAATAAAGACAAAAAATGTTTAGAATGTCAATTCTTTGACATAAAAAATGCCATAGACAAAGTTTTAGTGCATTGCATGTTATAATAATACAATCAAACTAACTGCAGCGTTAAGGTACAAAGACATATACCATATAATTATGTTTAGATATATTATTATTCACAGATTTCCAACAATGCGCTCACGTATTTGTATCTGCAAAGATACTATCACAGCTGTTCGGAATCAATTCGGTATCATAAATCATTTCGTTCGAACAAAAACTACCCGCAATTTTAACGTTTATACGTATCATTGCCCGAATTTGAAATTCAAATATCGAGTGTCAAAAATAAGAGGGTACTTCTGTTTATTTACGTTTAGCGGGGCGTTTGTAAAGATTATCCTTAGAAATAAACAATTGAGACGATGTGGCGAAGTGTGGGCAGGACGTCGCTGTCAGCCGTTGATAACGATACTACGTGAGTTTGAATATGTTAGCGATAAACACACTTTTAGCTGATTCTCACGATTATATATACATTTTATCCCCTTGTCTTACAATTTAGTGGTTTTTAACAGCTTGTACTTACAGTGATTCAGAAGGACTACGAAAACTTTTATTATAGCATTATAATTTTATTATAATAAATAAATATTTCGGATTTCTTACACTATTTGTGTATGTAAATATTGCAGAATTGTGCTTCAGGAAAGAAATATGTCTGTTTTGGTATGTACCTCCATTAGAAAATAAGACAATAAACTCTTCAAATAAAAGTTTGTTGTTCCTCTGCAAATCGAATTAAACTAGAATTGAAGGGAGGGAGAATACTCGGGGTTTCATTTCTTTAATTAATAAACATTGTAATTTGATTGATAATTTAAATGTCCGTGTGGTGACGGATTAAGAATACAGAGTGTCATCACCCCTATTCATCCCTCGGGATAAATTACGTAAGACAACATCGATGCCAAGAGAAGGAAAACTTGAATCCAACCCTATACCAACCCGTCTGGCCAGCGTGGTATAGTAGGCCAAAACCTCCTTTCTAAGGAGGCTGTTGATGATGATGATGAATTTAAATTTTATTTACCTACAACAAACAAAAAGCGTTTAAAATATGTATAAAGCCAAAGTGGACAAGCAATCCCTTACAGCTGTCCACAACGGCGTGATACAATTTTATGCAAAACTTTTTGTTTGTACAAGCAAAGAAATCAAATGCTCAAATAAAACATTACAGGATTTGAATTTCCTGTCTGCGTAACAACCTCGATTCAAACATTTCCAAATCTATTTTTCAATTGAAAAGTCACTTCATTTGTATGCAGACAATTTAAAATTCAGACAAATTGCGTTTGAGATGATTCTATTGAATGCACTATTTTTCATTTAGATCCCACTCTTTGCTATCAGGACAGAACCCGAATGAATACCAATGAAACCACCAATAACTTGATTCAGCTCACCTATTTCAGGAATGGTTTTTATATCTGTATTATATAACCCTTTCTCAACCTGCCCTGCCTTTCGTGCTGATCGAAACTAATCATAAAATTCAAGAAAATAAGGCTTAGTTCAATAGTACCTTTGATATTTGTTTGTTATTTTTACAATAATATTAAAAAATGAATGAGTTAATTAACAATCGAACAAAGAAAGATACCAGTTAAAGTAACACAAAGTCAAGATCACCTTCAAACAAAATAAATAAGCTGAATAAAGTAAGCTGAATAAAATATTCTATTTGCTAAAAGATGAGAGAATAAAATTTTTGTCCCTCGGGAACTGTATCCGTAATGGCGGTGCATTTTTTGGCGTAGCTAAGATAAAAGTACTGCATTGTCGAAAGTGAGGAATTGCGGAGTCAACTTTTTAAAGGTAAAAATATCTTTTGAAAGCGTGCTCATTTAAAAGAACGGTACATAAAAAGTTTGAAATAGGTTTCCTAGTATTCGCAATGCATATTTATGTAAAACCTGGACGTATTTATATTGAGTTCAATCATTACCGTTATATTGTACTTCAAATTCCATACAGATGGAAAGGTAAAATCCAATAAATCAATTACAATTACATAAATATTCAACATGCAAATTAAAAGATTGAATTGTTTTGCATTAATGGCTATACCGTTGTCTTTGATAACATTGCGATCCCTTTTATTGTAATATACATAAATCCAATATACGAGTAAATGAAGGTACCCAGGTGTATTGCTTGGATAACTACCTATTACATTTTTGTATAATGTTAAATTTATAAATCGTACTTAACTAGTAACTAGTATTAGCTGTCTACCTATCCCGTATGGGAATATTCATTATGTGCGACTACCAACATTATTACTTAGCTACAAAAAACGTATAAACATTTATTGATAATGTTACAAAGATGCACACAATTACTAATGCTGATTACAGTAATATTGTTCTTCGTGTAGTGTTTATATTGTACTCGTAATTATGAGAGCGAGTTCGCAATTAGTAACAGATACATAAGTTACAACAGCACGTTGTCAGCGGTACATTTTCATTAGTGAATAATGAACACGATGTACGGCTTACTGCTTTCGCTGCGGCGTTTAAACCTTATGCTGTGCTACCTTTTAGACATCACCGAATGGCCATTTAAAGATTTAAGGTAATAAATAAGTTTATTTAGGGCAAACACGGGCAAAGAATTTTAGTTTTGTTTGTAATTTACATAGACAAATACAAGTAACAAAACTATTTTAAGTTATCGAAGCAATACTCCGGTAAGTATAAACTAAAATCATAGCATTCCACAGGATCGAATATTCTGTACCATACGTAGAATTCTGAACGCAGAATGTAAATTATGCGTACATAAACGACTATATTTTCCTTTGTTTTATTAAATAGCCATTTTTCCATATCTACGTAAAGGGAATTATTAAAAAAAACTCTCCATCAAATAAGGAAGAAATTGTTTGATAACAACCCCACATTGAGATTATACGGATTAAATTGAAAACGTAGCGGAAAAAATATGCAGACGCACGCGCCGAGCCCGCCTTATCGTAACCTCATTGGCAATCTCAAACCAAGAGAATGTACTCAGAATATTGCTCCACAGTAAAACTTAAGATTTTCAGAGAAAAAATAGCTTGAAAACTGGTAACCATGTCGTACAGTCCTGACAGCTATTTATGCATTAAACTGTTTGTTTTAATAATTTTTTTTGTTATTAAGTAAGAGAGAAACTAAGATTGATAAATTAACGAATCAAAATGAAACTAAGATATCAAACACTACTTTATATGTCTTCCAATCGTACGAATTATTACATAATTAGTGTATGCCAAGTATGTGATAATCGTTGATAGAAAACATTGAGTCAAACACGCTTGGAAATAACCATAAATACAGGCGTTCCCCTATCTCAAAGCATAAGTCTAAAAAGGCTAATAGTTTACACTATTATGACATAGAATGAGTTTGAGTGTGTGTGTGTGTGTTTTTTTTTTTATTTATATTGTACTGATAATTTGTGAGATCGCAGTGACAAGCGCTTGGTTTTGTATATGAGTCTAAATGTGTATGAGTGAAGATTTCCCAAGCAAAAAATGACAGATTTGTATTGGCAAAGCTATGAATATTTGCCTCAGAACTGCCGGACTGTGTGGCACTATAATACAATCAAACGTAAATATAGCCGTAAATTGATACTCAACAGTACCGTATTAAAGCGAATAAAATAATGTTTTTGTTTCAAACTCTGATCGGAAACTGTTCCAACGGTTCAAAAAGTTTCCTGTCAAGGCAAATATTATATGAGAAGCAAACTCTGATCACCTTGCCAACTAAATTACAATACGACTTTTCGTGCGTTACTTTTACAATATAAACTCACACAAACTCTAACTCTAAGACGATGAAACATAAGAACACTTAAACCATTTTATTCGTTGTTTTAATAATGATAATATTATCATTACTGCAGCATTCAGTATGGAAATAGGTAAGTAGATTGTGGATCGATTTTTTTTTTTTTTTTTTTTTTTTTTATATATTTAAGCCTGCCAAAGTGACTCTACTCTGCCTGATGGAAAGCATGAGGGTGAGGGTCGGATACATGATGTCCAATGTTAATTACACTTTGATATTACGGTAATATATTATCAAAAACTTGTGATTATTCAAACCATAATCTATATACAATAATTATTCGTAGACTAAAGTTGTGAAATGAAGAGAGGGAGAGATATCTTATTGGCAAATATAAAAACGATAAATTTGGTTGAATGCGCTTTGAATGTATTTTTTTCGCTATGCATATGATAAAAATAACATATAAACTGGGTAGTTATTGAGATCACAGTGTAAGAAATATAACGAAATGTAAAATTTGCAAACGACTCTTGTTAATCATACCGCTATGTAAAAGCCCATTCTACTTTAGCTTTGATCTTTAAAAGCACCCTCATACACGTCACTCCCCAACAGATGTCATCTAGAAAATGTTTTTATTTTTTAAATACAATAATTAGAGGGACTAAGGGTTGCAAATGAAAAAAAGTTGCAAAGGGTTTTATTAAACCACGAGTTCAGGTAATATAGTAATACTTTTTTTGTTTCAATTTAATTTTAAACAGAAAGCTTTAAACATGGTACTTAATGAACATTATACAACTTTACATACCATTCAAAATAGACGAGACTTCTACAAGTGAGCACAATAATATATTAATAAGTCCCTGAAACAGTTATAAATAATCAAACCCAAGCCTCCTTTTATCTCTGTTATCGTGGACGTGAGATGTGTCCTTTACACAGTAGATCTGATATCAAGCACTCCTTTTAAATTATACATGCGATTTTAAGTAACCAGTCATGGGATCCAACCCTAAGCTATTTATTCCATATATCTACGTGATTCAACACTACCTAACATCTTTTCGAATGATTGCATTACAAGGAATATTTGCAGTTGTTTATTTGTAAGTCAATATCAAAATTAAGTACAAATTTGAACTTTAAGTTGTTCTAAAAGTTATATTGAACTGTTTTTATTATTGAAGCGTACTTGAATCCAATCTATGAATATTTTATTAAAAGTCGAAACAGATAAAAGTGAAATTAGCACACATATCGTCTTATCATATGGAATATGAGAGCAACATTAGTTCTTGGTTGTTTTATCACATAATTACAAATTAGTGAAAACATCCCCAAAAACCCAGTATTGTGCTACAAAATATTGTAGCAAACGACGCACGATATAATTATATAATGTTACTAAAGAACAGGGTCTTCATATAAACTGTGAACAGTTCGTGCCGACTTTGTAAGTACAATAATGAACCTCCACAAAAAAATGCATCACTTCGCATTTCATTATACTTGACTAGATTCATCCATTAGATATTGCAAGCGACTGCAGCCATACTAAGGACGGCTGGAGTTACTACATTAAAAATTGCTAGCCGAATGTTCTAATGGCCTACCTTCAATGCATTTGTTCATATCGCTAATTGCTTTATTAAGGTCTACAAAACCGTAGAAAGTTGTTAAAACCTATATTATGTTTTATTACGGTCAGACCATGATTAGAAAAGTATTAAAAATAAACTACAGTTGCTTTTCGCATTTAACTTTAAAGAGACACTACGCTTAATTCCTCATTGGTTGAGAGACACTACGCTTAATTCCTCATTGGTGTATATGTATATACATAAGATAAGGAACCAATGAGGCGTCTATTCTGCACTCACGTTCAAACCATGATGGGAAGAAACTTAATAAGTTTACGACTGGAGAAGTGTTGATTTTCTCTTAATGGAAAAAATATCAAACGAAGCATCAAACCGTTCCTTAAATTGACCGCCATTTAAAATGTAGCATTTTCTTATCGAATTATTATATTTCATGATATCATACTAACGGCAATTTTTCATTTAGTTATCATGAAAATACATTTGAATGTCAATATCAGCATGTAAATTATGTGCCCATTTTTTTCAAACCTTTATCTAAATTAGAATGCTATCTGCGATATTATAAAATAACAGTTACATAGACCTTGAGAATTTGGAACTATTTTTCATCATGATGGCCACACTAAACAGATTTTGAAATATCGTTTAGTGCAATTCTCTATTATAAGTCATCATAATAATATTTATACAACATTACAAAATATAAAAATTGATATTATATGAAAAGAAACAAAAATTAAAGTTAAGTTACTTTATTCTCGATTTGTTTTATTTAACAAAAATCACTCTTCAGAAATTATTTACAAAGAAAAGAACAAGGCAAAATGATTTGCAGAACTTTATTGTTATTGATACATAGTGATACATACATAGTGATATGACTTAGACTTATAGATACATAGCGATACATACATAGTGATATGACTTAGACTTATAGATACATAGTGATACATACATAGTGATATGACTTAGACTTATAGATACATGTCTAGTAATGATACCTACAATTGACAATCGATAGCTCTTTGAAAAGTGCCGCCGAGTGTAAAAAAGGCAAGTATAGATGTAAATTCATATGCCTCATGAATACTTTTCGGTTGTGAAATTTCGAACGTTTATATGAAATATGAGTGACGGATTACATGAGTACCAGAGTTTCACTGCATTAAAATTTTTATTTACACATAGTGTGTGGTTTCCGTTACCGTAAGTTGGTAACATTTCATCAAAGTGACGAAAGAAGGTATATAAAAAGGTTAAATCAACACCAATTTGGTCATGCTTAAACCTCTTTTATCGACACACGGCGGCGCTGTGTATATATAACGAATGCAAAAAAATATTCTAAGACTTGTTTATTTAGATGTTATAAATAAATACTAAACTAATCTTAAAATGTTTTAAAACTATTAATTCCTTCTCGTCGTTTTTCAGTGAACAAACTCTACGATTCTTTATTCTACTCTATATTTGTAAATAAATATGCATACAATTTCGTTCAGAACTCTGTAATTAAATACAAAGCAACACTAAATTTAATAATGTCTGCAAGTGAAAGATTTATGAGTATTAAGTTTAATAACGCATTTATGTGATTAAAAGCCGCTTTAACTTCAACTGTTATGAATGTCAGGATTAACTGCTCCTCAATTCATATTTTCAACGTGCTCCCTGACTCGCGTAATAACTAGAGCAGAATTCGGCTGCAACCCGTTATTTTAGTACATCATTTTATGAGCTGGAATGTGGCATTCTGAATAGCTTAGAGCTTATGAAACATAACTATGGTCACTTTACAGCAGCTCAGAGCTTTAGCCATAGAGGGGTGGGACCTGAGGGACCTAAATAAACACAGTTTTTTTTTTTTTTTAGTAAAAGTATATTCATATTTTTTGTGATTATATATTTTGAAAATAGCGGTTATGTAAAGAAATAAAAAAAGTCGTACTGTTAAAATTTAACCCAAAATCAATGAATTCAAAAAATTACAAAAATTAAAGTGAAAAACTAAACTAAATACGAATTAAATATAAGTAACAATATCAGAAAAATAGTTGGAAACCGTATGTGACTCAGAAAAAGTTTACCAAAGCTAGCGCATACAAGCCTCTTTCTTTAATGTATCTACATAAATCCGAATTAAAACCAAAAGAGGGCTGGAATAAATAATGCTGGCTCGTTTTTCAGAGGTCTTAAGTCCTTCGTCCTACTTTATACGGTCGTGTTTTTATTTTTCGTATTTAAAAACTCTGGTAATTATGAGGAAGCAGATTCACGAAAGGAAATTTTCTGTCACAGTTGTTTATTTTTTTTTTCTGTTGGTTTTACTTTTATATCGCGCTTACCTTAAACAGTAAAGTGGGGTGTGAATTTATCTTGAGACGCTTTAAAAATATCGCGCTCAGTCAACTATGACTTGACGCAAAAAGAGTGATCAACACATGCGTGAGACGCAAACACTTTGTAAAGCTTATAATTTTTATAAACCAGATTATACATGTTTATTTTAAAGAAAACTTCAGACTCTTATACATATAACGTTTTGCGGAGGACTTAACAAAACGGACACAAAGGACCCCAAGACGCAGAAACAGAATTTACGGAACGCACAAAGTATTGTCCTATTGAACCCACATCACTCAGTGCAGAAGAAAACGCGAGGTATGCCGCCCGTGCACTCATAACTATAAAAATTAATGGAGCAAAAGTAAAACGATAGAGCAAAAGTCACAAATACACGTTTTAATAAAAATCCTTTTGGTTTTCTTCGAACTTATATTTAAAAGCACGTTTGTAGAAAAGTAATATTTTCTAGCACCACACGTTTGAAGTTAAAACAATACTTCGTTACGATGCTGAATTCACCCTCCTCTCCTCACATTAATTAAGGAGAGCGAGCGTACAATGTTATTATTATAAACAAAAAAAAATACTCATAAGAACATAATATAGCGGTACGTTTGTCGGTTAATTTATCGAAGGGAGAAGACAGTGTACGTTTTACATTTAATAATTCTGTAACAATTGTATAATTACTTTCCATTTCTACCCTCTAAAAAAGCAACAACGGTTGAGAGGCAATTTGCCATTAATTAGATAATAATGCATTTCTTCACTGTTACTTTAACCTATGCATGAGTAAATTTCGTATTAAATCTAATACCAGCTTTTGCCCTCGGCTCCGCCCACGTGTATGTCGGTTATCGTGGTAGTTCGTATCGTGGTTAAGACATTTCATAAGAATCAAAGTACCTCCCAGGCAAATTTCATTAAAATCGGCGCATTCGTTTAGCCGTAAAAGTGTAACAAAGAGATCTAATTACTTACGCCTCTATAATAACATTTATCATTGGCAATGCATTGACCACCCCTCCGCCCCCGCGCCCCTCGCACCTCTCTCATAGTATGCGCTTAATGATGCTTCATTCAGTTCAGTCATATAGTAATAATTTTTAAACTCTTCGACCGAATTACTTAGTCATCATCATCATCATCATCAGCCTATCGCTGTCCACTGCTGCCAGCCATCTTACGCAGGTCGTCACTCCACCTCGCCTGTGGGCGTCCTACACTACGTTTACCGAGACGCGGTCTCCACTCAAGAACTCTTCTGCCCCAACGGCCATCAGTTCTGCGGCTAATATGGCCAGCCCACTGCCACTTCAGCTTGCTAATCCGGTGGGCTATGTCGATGACCTTAGTTCTCTGACGGATCACCTCATTTCTGATACGATCCCTCAGAGAAACGCCGAGCATAGCCCTTTAATTACTTAGTGTAAAAGACAAAGTTTATCCACATTGAATACTTAAAGTGACAAATGTATCAATTTTGAAAAGAGTTCGATAAATGAGCATTGTAAAAATATATTCAATTTAATTGTATTTATGGTTCACTATTTTGGTCATAGTTGCTTCCACATTCACAAGTTAGATATATGCTGTCTATATGCGGATTTTTATTTAGAACTATTTAAGATAAATAATTGTACAGTAAATTATCTTTGTGTAACTCCAACGGTTTGGGCAGCACACACCAAGATAGATAGCTCTTATAGGGCTGATTTTATTCCGACTTGCTTGACAGTGACCGTTTTATTATGACCAAATTATAAAAATCTCTATAAATTTTAACTTATAATTTTATTCAGATGTCTAAGCTACATTACTGCAAAGTATCATTAAAATCCGTTCCGTAATTTTCGCGTGAAAGCGTAACAAACACACACACACACACACATCCTTACAAACTTTCGTCTTTAGAATAATAGTAGGAAGTAAGTAGTATATAAATATACGTTTCGTCACCACAATGGAGCTGCTAACTGAACCACTATCAAATATACTTTATTCTTATCTTAATTATTGAAATTGAGACCTTCTTGAATGGTGTAAATCAATATTAAGCCTATTTATCTTATTGAACAAAAGCTGTTATATATATAATACTAGTAACGCTGTTTTTGTATGTTTTCTTTGCGCTGTATTAACAGGAGCTTAGATATGCGTCTGAGAACCCGAGTAGGTAAAAAGAGTACCATGATAAAGTTACCTTTAAGAATGCTACATTTTATTGAATAACCTTGTTAACGATGACATAAAATTTCAGTTTTAAGTCAACATTCATGTTACAAAAATTTACCTATTATATTTCTAAATACCAAAGGAAAACAAAATAATGATGATTGATTGGAACATTTGTGACGTAATTATTTTGAAAGTAGACAATATAATATTGTTTTATTATCAAGTTTTGACTTTTTCCTTCTTGAAATTTTTCTTCTTACAAAATATGATCTAGTATATTATGTAAAATATATCTTTTTACTGATCTAACAATAATCCATTGATGCTTTTTTGTCAATTATTTATTGTTTTTACTAACTTTTAATAGATTATTTAGAATCGGTTGAACCGCTTTTACTTGAATATCAGTTTTTCCATGGTGCGTCTGGTATGTGTAACCCCGAAGGTGAGCTGAAATCGATGGTACTTTTAGGTACCATCGCCCTCAGGCGTCAATCTTTACCATATAATTTTAACTAAAAGTACTATATATATATGTATATAAATATAAAGTGACTCTCTGCTTGATGAAAAGCATGAGTAGAAACTAAGAATAGTGGTCAACATCTTCAGTATGAGTGTACATAATGCAACATGGTGACCCACACTGTGGTGGCCCAGTGAGATTTATCTATCTCTTAATCAGAATTATTCGATGGACAGTTACTAATCAGCATTTAATCATGCGGAAACACTTCGTAACTAGTTACGACGGTATTACAACTTGTCGCAATAAGATAATTGATAATATGGTCCAAAACAAAGCATTGACATCGTGCCTGTTTCATTTTGGTTGCGGTAACAACAAACCGCAATCGTGATAATCGATTTACCAGAATAGGTGACATTTTAGCATTCTAATTCGCACGGAGGTATTTCATTCGCAGAGTTGCGTTTAGAATGCTAAATGTCCATATTGACATCAATTTATTACAGATATGATTCAAAAGGAAGGATTAGGCACATGTGTACGAGTAATCGATGCATAATAGTAGAAGAAATCCGATAATTTTAAAAACTTCCGTATAAATTAGGTTAAACTAAAAGTACTAAAAGGACTGACAGCAAAACTATAATTCGATTTCGATTATAATTTATATGAATTATAATTTCGATTCACAATTGAGCATGGCTAAAGTCATCACAATTTATGCTCAGGCTTCCACCTGATACTTTTGGCATAATGTCTGTATGCTGTACTTACGAGAAAGTACATTAAAATGAGATACATACTCTATGAAAAATATATTTCGAGACATTGAAGTTGTTTCATGAGATACTTATTAAATAACGGCAAAACTAATTTAAAACAAAAACTTTGAAATAATATGGAACTGTTTAATATTCTGCAGGTGATTCGTTTTGACAACCCTCTCTCTATATTACATTTGACAATATCCGAATAATTACAGGATGTTTTCGTAAAGCGGAAATGACGTACCGAATTGACAATCCAACGAAGAGAATGTCGCGTTCGCGAGGTAATTTCCGGTTGTTCTCCTATCACCAGCTCAAAAGCACCAAAATAAGTACTAAATTTTTTAAACAAATACTACTTTTGATGATGTAAAAACATTAGCGGAATTGAAATATTCTGTATCCCTAGATAGCCATATTTTCGTAGCCTTAGTGAAAATCTTTAACCTATCGTAGCTCGTTTTCCAGTTTCAACATACATCATAAGCATTATTCCCAGAGGCCATATTATATAAATAAAACAAAACTTACAAATACTTACAACATTCCGTATCAGCTCAGACTTACGAAATATTCTACGAAGAAATGGCAAGTTTAACCACGGAAAGTAGGCAACCTAGTTCTTGAAAGCTCGAAAATCTTGTACTCATTAGGTCAGAAAATTAAACGAAAGGAGACCAAACTGATTTCTGCGAGATTAGATCTTGCAAACAGATATATTGGTTTCGACGTATGTAGTTGAATGAAATGTAAAGCAATTTTACAATCGAATAGAAATCTGAATCTTATCAGTCGTACATTGAGATTAAAACCACTCTGGTCGCAAGCTTATATCTATTAATGTGTTTATAAATTTACGTCTTTTCTTTTAATGCAACTTTTTAATTTATTCTGTAAACTTTTTAAGACAGTGAAATCAATAATAAGTTTTAATATAAATTTGTGGTAGTACATAAATCTGTCAATTTATCATCTCGAAGCCCAAATAACTCTCTGACTTTGTACCTCCATAAACCTCTAGCAGAAAATCGAATGCGTCGAGATCAGACTAGTTCGTCCGTAAGCACTGGACATTTTAGTTTGCATTAATCACACGGCGGGCACGTACGCATACCAGGGATATTTATGCGCGCACGTTTAAATGTTGAAAATCCAGGCATTTCGTGTTGTGCTAGTCTGCAATCCCGCATGCCAACAATCTTGTATTGTTGTCATACATCGTATAGGTAACGAATGGAGCTATGCTTTCAGATACCCATTCTATTTATGAACACACACGTCAATATTGACAAACTTCTAGGCTTCTAGGTAATATATATAATTGCTTTATAACCTACAAAAGGTGTGTTTTTACTTTTGTGACATTGCTTACGCATCGCTATTAGTATTCGGTGTATGTGTCCAAGTGTCGTATAAAAAGAGAACCCACCTAATCTTCTATTATAACTTTTTTGTGTTCATAACACAAAGATAGAATAAAAAGATAAAGAAAACCTTTTTTCTCTTGGTAGTTTTGATTTTTTGATTGACCTCGATACTAGAGCTCTAGTAATTATTTCATTTTTTCTGCTAAGGGAGAAGTCGTAATCTTGCTTCTAGATGGAATCTTATTTTTTAAATTTTAAATTGAAATCTTAGTTAATGCTATTTATTTTCTCTTATTGAATATTTTTGGATCTGATAGTTTATATGTCAATAACCAACGTAATAATGTATAATATATAATATTAACCAACAACTAATAAAATAAACAATTCTATAGAAGTAATAGTGAGAGATACACTTCCTATCACCTATTTATATTTGTGAAAATAGATTTTGACAATCAACTGATTCTTTTTCACTATTTTGTACTGATTAACGTTTTATACCAACAAAGGCCTCATAAAAACCAAAAATCAAGATCATAATTAGCCAAATCGATACAGTCATTCTCGAGTTTACATCGAGATAAGGAGCAATTTATTTATATATATATATATTATTACATTATAAAATAAATAAGAGGTCGGTTTATATTACAAGGGCTCATAGCAGCCTAATCCGTGCTAAAATATATTAAGGTATAAATATCTTTGGTACGAAGGCGTGTTCGTCTGTGACATTTTGACGTGACATGACATGTGGGTTAAACGAAAATCGGAGTCAATGTCTGAATTACACGCAATTCGATTCCGTTCAACGTAGATAAGAATGACGTGCTTCATGACAATCCCTTGCTGTTTTTTTCTTTTCGATATTTGGTTGTACTTGTTCGTGTTTAGTATTACGTGATGTAATGGATTTGGTCACGCTGAGAATCTTTTGACTGTTCTTGTTTTACTATGTCAAATTGTTATACTTACGTATCAGAGTCAGAAATGAAAATAGGGAATCGTCCTATGTTTCTCAATTAAATGTTCATATAGCGTCTTACTCATTAGTCATGTGGAGTTGGCATGTATGGCACGCGAGAAAAATCAGTATTAATATTCAACAGTTAATTTTTGTTTGCTTATGAGAATTTAGTAAAACAGCATCCAGACACTATTTCCGTACATGCTTTCATGGGATGTATCCCATGAAAACATGTACGGAAATAGCTCAAAAAGGTTATTTTATTTTAATTTAGTACATATTGCCGTAAATTTCAGTACATTGCGGACAAACTGCATTTACATAATTTATGAAAAACCTTTTAACAACTGAGCGGAATACTGTTAACTTTAAAAAAAAAATTGTGTCTAACATGTTTCCGGTTTCGTTTTAAGCATAAAGTTTACTTGCTTTCTTACATCAAAAAAATCTAATAATAGAAATGAGCGGTTTAGATTTTGTCACTGAAACGTGGTTCATTTTGATCTAAGAATACTCTTTGAAGCAATCCTCTCATTTAAGATTACACCAGTTAAAATAGTTGAGTCGGAGAGATGTAAGATGTGAACATTCAACTTAAACGAACGCTGAAGGCCAATATATTAAAAGGTTTGTTTGTCGGTTTAAACACGATTTTACCCAGAAATAATGACGACTAATTATTATTGACAGTACTAATACTCGTAATTAAGATTTAAAACTGTAAATATATGTTTATTATAGATAATTATTTGCATCGAATCCAAAGTGGTCATGATAAACTAATTATTTCGTTTGTTCAATCCCGAAGTGTAATCGAGAGCGACAGCATTCAGAAATACATTTTACCAGCTGAAATCAGTTCACATAATATTTATTTTATGTTAATGAATGCTGTGCGAATTTAAATGAAGAAGCCACTATCATATAGTTAAAATCATTATTTTCATTAAATTAAATTTATCAATCTTTATTAAAAATCGTGAAATAATATCAATAACATATATTACCACTGTCTTGTGCCATGCGCTTGCGTATTAATAATGTTTGCATACATTTCGAAACTCTTTTGTTTCTGAATGGAAGATATAATATGTCTCTTGCTATGTTTCTAACTGACAACGTAGAGGTCTTAAAAACTTTAAGATGACTGAATAAGATACGTTTAAGCGCATGAAATGCGAGCAAATATGCAAAGTTTGCTATTTTCAATAACATCTTTAAAGAGGCAAGCACATTTGGGACTATATACGTACGTACATGTTTTAGTCATTGTAAAGATATATATTATACTAGTTGACCCAGCTAACTTCGTACCGCCCAACTTTAAAATTCCAGAACTTGATCGTAGCGCCACCTACCGGGTCCAATTGCGAATCTAAACCATTCCCAGATCCCCTTGAACACACACAAAAAATTTCATCAAAATCGGTCCAGTCGTTTGAGAGAAGTTCAGTGACATACACACTCACAGAAGAATTATATATATAAAGATATGATTACAATCTTATGTGTGATTTCTTCTATGTAAATTTGTCAAGTTCAGGGTACTGATACAAAATGTATGGGTACTTAATGATGATGATACCTGCGACAGCCTCTCAAACTGACATGCCCTTTAATACCAACCTCCGATTGGAATGTTAATTAATTTAAATTAATAATGGGGCGAATGTGAATTTATTAATGCCGTATATTCCTAATCATTCTTTACTATATTATTTATATTATATGGCTTGATTGAATGGTTCTAGATCTTATGTAATAGGTTGTTGTATTAATATAGCACTCCTGTTCTATACTTGATCAAAATTTTAACTTACTAAGAAACGGATATCAATATGCCATTTTCATTTTAGTTTACTAAAAATTGTATGCAATATTTTGAGTAGCTTAGCATACAATAAATTTTATTGAAATATATATATATATTTAATATCTTTGGCTATCCTACTTTTCTTCGCATCTGTACTTCGCAACTTCCATTCACTATTTAATATGTATGGAAATCTTAAAGCTTCTCATCCTGCGATCTACCGTTAGCCTTTTCTGTAAATAGAAAATTACAATTTCCAATCGTTGTAGAAATAATAGAAATATATAGAAATAATAAAAATAGAAATAACTTCATCTTAAACTATAAAATTTAATAATGCTTGCGGCTACTTTTGAGGTTGACATGTAAAGATTAAGATTTATGTCTTCATGTTTACACTGATAGTTCTCTTGGATAAACTGAAATGCTGAATTATAATATATTCCGAATGGATACGTTTTAAATATTAAAACCAGAATACTATAAAGGTTTAACGAATAAAATATTCAAGCATTAAAATCCAGAGATGGCCAGTAACATTATATTAATATGAACGACACATACCATTAATACTTACTTAAATGCATATAAAGGATAATTCTCACGCAGACTAAACAACTATTTACTAATAGTAACATAACATATTTTGTAGTCATTAATTTAGGAAAGATGTTCAGAAGACAAGGCTTAAATCTATGTCTCCTAGTTATGTAATTATATTTGAACTGTGACATTTGCAAGTTCGAACTTTTGCGGCAGCTATTATTAAAATGTACCCGTCTTATTAGTAGCTGTCGAATAAATTTCAACTTTGAATTGTTCGCAGTTGAAATATAATTACAGAACTTAAGCTGTCATTACGTATGACGCAGTATTTTAAATCAATTTCAGGTCTCCTGCAGAATCCATTGTAAATTGATTTGCATAAATAAGTTTCATTATATGTCAGTGTGGAGGGTTGGTGGGCCATTCCAATGGCATCTCAAATGAATAATTGTGGCTCCGATTTGACGTGAGGTATTTTTATTGCCTTACAGTATGAGCAATATCAAAATTTGGTTCACGCTGTAAAATCTTTTATAGCGGACCGTATTTTCGGTTGGTGGTGTAATATTTAGGCGCACAGAATTCAATATTATTTATTTTCCACATGAACTGATTTAAAAAAACTAAGAGAATGTTTTGTGTGGCTATGTGTACTTTCGGTATCTCCTAATAGATATTTCTGACACAAATGCTTTCTTTATAGTAAATAGTACGCTTTGATAATTATCGACTTAAGTGTAAATTTATCATTTATCTTTTTAATTCTCAATACAATTTCTTTCTTTATTATCAAAGCAAAAAAATTGTTTACTTTACGCAGTGTTTAAGTAAGAGTAGATCAAACTATAAAACTATTTAGAAGATATATACGGTTTGATAAAGCATTGGTTAGTTAATGAGTCACCTTGCATTTTTTTGTAAATTCATTTTTAACGGGTGTTTTACCTAAAATTATAAGCTTCGTATTAGAAGTACCCGTAGATAGCACCATTATTTTAATTATAGGTAGGCACACTAGCATTTAAAATAATGATGATAGCCCACGACAGTAATGTTTTCGTTTTCTGTTTAATATTGAAGTAGAAATCATAATCGTCTCATAATTCTTGTCATCAGCGTTATAAAAAGAAAAGTTAAAGAAAGCTTTTACTCGTTCAAATCAAGCATATATTCTTCCTATTTTGTTATTATTGACTATCTGGTATCAACGAATATCACTAGAAATTTAGTTTGCTTCTACTATAAGTCATTCATTGTCAAGTTTCAAGTTCATAGATTTAAGGTTTTCATTTTACGCTAAATAGGTATCTGAGGTCGGTAAAAAGCGCTGATAGCCAAATGGTCTTAGGAAAATGGAAACAATCACCGAGGGTAAGCAACGACAGCCGCAACCGCGCCTCGATGGGTGACCGTCTGTGGCATGATATGTTATGAGCGATTCCGTGATTCAGAGTTCATGATGTTATCTTAATTTAGCAGTAATTTTTATTCAAAAGTGACTCTATTCTGCCCGATGGAAAGCATGAGGAAAATCAAGGAGTAGGGGTCACCATCCTCATTGTGAGGGTAGACAATGCAGCATGGTAACCCATACAATAGCGACCGGTCAGATAATTCTACATCATCTTCCCAGCCTTCTCGGGAGAATGGTACCGAATGTTAGGGCCACCAGTCTCACACTAACCTACGAAATACGACAGTAAGAATGTTCTCATTATTAGGATGGTCTTCTGTGAAGGGATAGTACTACCCGGTCAAACCAGGCCATTCGTGCTGAAATGAGCGTGGCTCTTCTACCTACTGAAATTAAATTAAGTTGGAAGCCTACAGGCAGCTTAAAATCAGATTACGTAATCTTGCCGTTGGATGATTTCAAGCTGCCTATAGGGTTGAGGAGGCTACGTAGCCACAATGTGTCTTGCCAGTCCTCAACCCGTACTCGGTCAGCATGGGGACGAATGGGCTTAACCCACTAGTGAGAAGAGACCCGGGCCTATTATGGGTTGTTGATGAGGCATCTTTTGCAATCAGAAAATACATGTCTTCGTACACTTCTGGAAACTATGACACTTTTTAATTGTAAACTAGTTCACGGCTAAGTTTAACGTTCATAGATTAGGGGCTTGTGATCAAGATCAATAAGTGTCTTATTTATCTTGATTACAAACTCAATCGTAAACACAGACCTTTACTTACCTTTACCATATCAGAAAGAAACTAATAAGCAAAATATACTTTACAAGTAAACAAGACGATTGATGGAAAAATACTACATTTAACAACGTAAACAACATACATTTTTTTATCAAAATTTACAACAATCGTTACTGTGGCTTTTGTTACAAACTTTCCAACAATGTTCTTAGAAATATCAGGTATCAATTTTTTTATTGCTTTTAGTACGTACATCGATCGAAGCATACACGTATGTTTACTTACTGTATCTTGGCAACCAAAATGTCTTGTAAAAATAAAAATGACTTTCCCTAGAACATTTAATTCATAGTGGTTATGGTGATTTTAGTGTTTACTTACATGCTTAGAATAGCGTTGTACTCAATAAACGATGGTTTTTAAGTTTAAAAAAGAGATTTAATTACTTTTAACAATCATATGGAGTCGTAAATTTATATCAGTTTTTAA
Source organism: Phragmatobia fuliginosa (assembly GCA_932526445.1). NCBI lineage: Eukaryota > Metazoa > Arthropoda > Insecta > Lepidoptera > Erebidae > Phragmatobia > Phragmatobia fuliginosa. The sequence goes on from OW052057.1 coordinate 27,307,707, forward strand.
GCCACTAAAATGTCCACAGATCCTATGTACAAATTCCATATTTGTTTAAAACCAAGCAAATAAGTTGATCTGCAAAGAAGCGTAAACGCTTTTGAAGAGGACATATTTTTCGTTTAATTTGACCGATAAAGTTACAATATTATTTGAAAAAAATATGTTCCGAAATTCAAGTTAATCTGTTCGATAGATTTGGAGCAAATTGAAAGTGACAGTCACGCCACTTAGAGCCGCTAGCGATCCTCTAAGCGTGACGTTTTTTCATTGTGAAATATTAAAGTAGATAAATAAACTAAACTGTCACACAATATCGTGTTGTATTAACGGAATATAACTTTTTAAGGATACCCTATTTTACAAATTTGATGTGTGATAGTATACAAACAGCTCACCATGACCTTAAATCATAATATGTACGAGTATATCAACCTCTCGTGCTCCACGTGGCTGAACTTGGTCTGTTATTATATTATAATTCTGAGATGATTGTATATTCTCTGTGGAAGGTGGTGGTAAAAGATTCTGTTATTCTACATTCTCTCTACCTTTTCTCCCGAAGTTAGTAAAACATAATTGAAAATGCAATTGAAGAGGCCTCAGTCGAACTCTATCTAATAAATCTGACACACGGATCTAGTCACAAACTAAGCAGAGCTTGTACTGTGGGTACTAGACATCTGATATAAATACATGCATTTTTTTTGTAAATACATATATATTATGCATAGAAAACCCCCAAACTCCGAAACAAATATTTGCAGATCATATAAAAATTCGGTCCGATCACGGAATCGTACCGAGTCATCTTGATCGGCAGCTGCATACGCTAATCACTAGGCCAACAAGTTATCGGTCAATAAAGTAACTACTTTGACATCTAGACGAGAATTATTAATATCACTTTCGTAATCGTGTTCTTCCAAAGCATAACACTGTCGTGATTAACATTTTTATTAAAGCGTCTAATACAATTTATTATTCACGAAATCGGCCGTACAAGTATAAACAAAGCAAGTTGATTAGCTACATCAAACCCTCCTTCAATATAATTCTATCTAATAAAGGTAAATGTCTTCATCCTGAAAACGAATTTCAGTGTGTAACTTATACTTGAGCTTTGATTAGAACCACAACAGTATAGTTTACCAAGTAAAGGTTTTAGCTCAAACGATTAACAGTCGACCTTAAGTTGTAGTACCTATATAATTTACGTCTATTGAAGGTATTTGCAGGTAAGAGAGCATATTTGATCCTGTTCAATAGTATAGAGTTTCAGGTCATTGAAGGTTAGATACAACGTACTTTAGTCAAATGTGATGTAAAATATGAAGTAACTAGAACTATGTGAAAGTAAAGGTGACTAAATAAGGGAAGGATATTCTTCAAAATGATTATTTTTTAATTACATAACTAAAGTCATTATTTTGAGATTCCTCTCCTGTTCTTAAATTAGTTCAACAAATCTTTAAAATATGTAAATTGTGCTTGATAATATCATTACTACCATGTTTTTATTTTGTTTCAATGAATTTATTTATTAGTTAATTTGAATTTTGTCACATAAAAGTATGTGATTGTTTCCTAACAAGCTATTTTTAGACACGGAACAACATGGCAACGCGCAGAAAATTACAAAATTCTACAGAAAGCAGGAAATTGAACATATTTCAATAACATTATTTTGAAAGATCGGAAGTATGATTAAAATGACAAAGGTTCGACAGGGACTCCGCAAAATCCGAACAGTCAAACGAATTCAGACCCTAAAGATGCACAATTACAAGACAAATATATAATTTTCCTATAACAAACGAATTTATAACTTTACTACTGCATCTGTCTCGCTTCCACTAAAGTAGCTTCCTATATCTTATTGCCAACCTACTCTATGCCCTTTATTACTTCCTTCAAGCCATAAGTTTACGAGTAAACTTCTGCACATTCCGGTTCCCGTCGTTTGCTTATTTCTATATAATTCCTGTTCTATTGTGGGACAGATTGTTTATAAGGGCTTTAAACGCACTACTTAAGTCCCTTATCATTCACACATAAATCATATAGAACACCTTCATAATTAACTCAGCATTGTCAACCTTTTGTGTGTATGATGATAAGAGGTCCACATAATTATGTATGTTCCATGGCAGCTGCTGTCTCGAACGCATTTAAATTTTATTGCGTACGTGTTCATTCTAGTCCAGTGAACTAAATCATGTCGAATAATCTCCACTATTTCAACAAGCGACTAACCTATAACGCTTGAATATATTATTCTTTAGCATGCAATACTGCCTTTATGCATTGATATTATTTATTAGTACTCGTATTTACACTACAGTCATTCTAGCCGACTAGCAGCTAGATTTGCTATCGAAAACGAAACGTGATTTCAATTTTCCCTGCATTTATCATTAGGGAGACGAGGGGGGCAATTTGAACCACTTGACGCGGATTTGACGTGAAGTGCTTTCACATCGCCGACTAAGCCAGTGGCTTACTGAATCATCCTTCATTTGCCTTTGATGAGGCCAGATCTACGATATTGAAAATATTTGGAATGTCTGATTGTTCGGTTGTCAGATGACGGTGCGGTTTTCTTTCAATATCTGTTTATCAATCGAATGAGGCATTGATGTTACTGTAATGCTAATCCTATTTCACTTCACGACTATGAAGCCTTAATTTGATTTGGTTTCTTTTAATACTAAAACTTTGTTAACGTTAATAGTCTAGTTTTACATATTATTTAACCTCAAGAAACCATTACTCACACATTATGTTACCAATACCATCACTAGGATTTCTTACTCAAAACTTTTTATTATTATTAATTAATAAATAAACATTTCAGACGTTTGACACACAACACCATCTAGTCCCAAACTAAGCAGACTTGTACTATGTGACAACAACAACAACTGACAAAATACATGTATCCTTTTTTGAAAACTTGTGGGTAGATATTATACAAAGAAAAAATCCGAACTATTAAACATATCCGAAAATATTTGGTATCAAATATATGATTATATACAACATATATGTATATAATTTATTTCTAAATTCTTCTTTATCACGTGTAAATAATTTGTGAATTTTGGTTTACTTGTGCCTACCAAAGTACAAAACTAGAATATTACAAGTCTAATTAGATACTTAATGATAAAGTTTAAAAGATTTATGTTTTACTTCGTCTCAACACGAGTATTTCAAGACAAAGGAATCCTAAAAGTGATTAAATTATTCATGTCGAATCAAAGCACATTCACTAAAGAAATATTTTATGCCCTAAAGGATAAGGTAATATTCACGATTTACATAGTTCACAATAGTTTAAGATTGCTTAAGTTGAACAAGGTGAAGAAATACTAATCACTACACCCTTATAAAAATACTCTTTAAAGTTTAATGACTCCAAGTTTTTAAAAGACCTATCTAATGATATGCCACACGATGGGGTAGTCGCGAGAAAAAAAAACATCCCCATTTACCTGTAAGGGAGGTACCCCAAATAAAAATAAGTTTCATAATTTATTCTGGCACTTTGTCGGCGTAATAGAAACACATATTTACGCAAAGTTTCATCTTTCTAGCACCAACCGTTTGGGAAGTAGGTCGAAGACGGACGGACGGACATGACGAATCCATAAGGGTTCCGAGTCATGAACTAGGAAACCCTACTAACATATTTATATATACATATTATCAAAACTGCAAAAACATATTTATACATATTTATAGATATTTATTACATTTTATACATATTTATATATATATATAGATATATAGATACATATTTATCAAAACTGCACATTTAATTAAGTAAAGTCAGTTTAATATCTAATAAAATGAAAGAGTTATGCATAATTAAGTACATTTGTTGTTTTCGATTTCTCCAAAGCCTTTGTTACTAGTAACAAAGTAGATCATGACTAGTCATGATCTAATATAGCACCTTTATGAAATTCAAATGAAGGCTCTGAAGATGAAGAGCACTTCGGTCATTCCGAGCCGTTTATATTTATTTCTCAAACAAGAATTGCAATGCTAACTTGCTTGATTTATGACAGTCTATGTATTTCGCAGGCTCGTTTGTATTGCAATACTGTTCGCCAAGTTTCACAGCACGGTTTTGCCCAGGCTCTAATAGAACAATGGACGGTTGACCGCTTGTTTTATTTCCTTTTGTCCCACCTCGACAATAGCTCGGCTTAGTTGACTGGCTTTCCCGGTGTTAATTACCGGCTCGTATTTTTTTTTCGAATTGGTGTATGGGAAAACCGATGAATCATTTCAACTGAGTTTAAACCTATTATGTTCGTGACGAGCGAATAAAGTAATACCGAGGTTAGAAGCAAAGCCAAGGCGTTGTGCGACTCGATCTATTCCCCACAATTAACAGGATTAGTTTCAAACTGGTGAAACTCATCAACATAAAAGAAAAAGAACAAGACCATCACACGCAGTAAAATACGAATAAGGGAAAGGATAAAGAGGATTTTACGTATTTCTTGTTTCGTTATTACACGTGGAGCTTTTATTTGTCCAGCTAATGCGATTAACGTGTTCCGTGCTCTAAAGTCGGTGTATAATAAATAAAAGTTGGTTCTGACTTAAAAATTTAAAGTCATAAATATTCAATTTAATATAGAGATATACTTATAAACATATTTTAGGTATGTTTTTTTTATTTACAAACCCAATAGAATGATGGGTCTGCTAAAAGTTATTAGTGTTCTTTTACTAACAAATTAAAATACCTGACGGAATATCCTTGATTAAGATTCCATTTCAAAAAAAAACATTTGAAACATTTTATTATTGATATCTGGATTGTCCCAAATCCTTTGCATATTCTTTGCATATTATTTTCTCAAAGTGACTTTTTTGTTGATATGTAAACACACTGAATACTGCTACCCACCTACACAGAGGGTGCGGCTCCTTTCTAGAACGCCACGTGCAGGTAGCAGTAATTTTTGATAAAATTGTATTACACTACCCTCAACTGTCGCCAAGACCTGTATAACAAGTGAGCCCGCTGCGGTAATACTATGATGCTACGGATTTTATGAAAAGGGGCAGATGGTTCTATTTTCTAAGACGTTGACGAGTGAAGATGAGATCCGAGTTACCCGTGATTGTTGTGATTTTTGATAAAATCTCTGCCTTCCAAGTTATATAGAAAAATCTTTTCTCTTTTCTTATTTAAGCAAAATTTACACGAAAACCTGCTTAACCTTTATGAGAACCTTTTGTAAATTTTGTTTAAAGGTTCTCTTCTACAAAGGGAAAAAGAACTCTCACTTTGTTGTCCTTTGTCCTTCTATCAGTAAAACCCTTTTTCTCAAGAGCGCATGGAGGTATCAAATTGAAAAAAACATCAAATACTTGAAAAAACATATTTGGTCCATTGAACCTTTTAGGAACCCTAACATTATGCAGGCATAATCAATGAATAACTAAATCTTGCATCATCATCTTAAATCATTTAATACGATGATAAGCAATGCACAATAGTAAGCAAGTGATTGAAAATGAATAGGCTAGCATAAAGTTTCCTAACTTACATCTGTGCTTAAACTTTTGAGACTATTTTTTACGCAAAATAAACTTTGTCACTAGGGAAAACAGGCAAAAATCTTTGGCAAACTATTTCCGAGGTAGACGAATAAGACAATATAGATAGTTTGCTACTTAAAAGTTTGCTAGGGGCCTCATAAATGAGGCTTAGGTAGATTTGCTGCCCTGCTTAGGCTAGCTTAAGTTAAATACCTAATATAAAATTTTATTTCTTATTCCGACTTATTAGTCTAAGTCAAATCCTATGCATTGCAACATAAATGAAACTTCAAAACAAAAACAGTATCTTAATTATATTAGTTGGCTGAAATGAGTCCTCTAAAGTTTAATAAATGATTTAAAAAGTAAGCGGTGTTCCACAGCGGGTACGCTCCGAATTCTGATTTCAGACTAGTTATACCAATGGAAAGTTCCAACTACCATCTTTCATGGCTCCGGAGATGAAATTTGGACAACTCGCCAATGTTGTTCTGAATTCTGAATATAATGTTATAATTTAGTAGGGCGGGTGTTCCATTATATTATTAGCTGTCTTGTATTATTGATAGTTTTGTTGGTTTGATGCTAAAGTTACATATTTGATTTAGGGATAGATAAATATAATATAACATTATAATTATGTTAATGCGGAAAGAGGCTTACTATTTTCTTGGAGCGTAAGTGATTAATAATTTTAGTAAGAAGGTATTCTATGCCTTTTAAACTAAATTATTTAATTATAACACACACAAATAGAAATTTTATATGTTATAAGTTATTTAAAGATTAATTTGTTAAAATATGTATTAATATCAATTATGTTATTATTATTGTATTTTATTATCAACATAATGTGAATATCAGAAAACTAATGTCGGCTTTTCTGTCTTTACAGGTAAGAATATTCAGAAACAATATGTCATTTCATCAAAAAATACAAAGAAGAATTACCGTAAGTCACAGCCCCAGTTATATTATATATTACCCCAATATATATTACCGAAAAAGTCATCATCTCGTTGCACTACTTGTCCCATCCCGTTGCAACCAACGACCGCCAAGTCTGATGCATTTTCCATCCTGTCTCTATCAGCACTTTATACAAATTGATCCGACATCTCCAGTGGCCATCGCGTTCACCAAGACATAACCTTCTCTCCGGAACACGCTTGCTCCAGATTCTGCGAAATATGTGACCACCTACCAAATTTCAGAGCTATGTCATTCACCTTGGTTCTCTAACGGATCACTTTCTATCGAATTTTGTTCTTTACAGCGACTTCTATCATGACTATTTATATAACACGTTAAACGACTTCCAGCTCAGCTCCTTTTTTGTTGTAAGGGTGGAAAAACCTTTCGAATCTACATTTCTTCAGGAACCATAAGTATCTGGAGTTTCTATTAAAAACTATCTCAAAGGCCAGTCATTAACTCTATTTTACCTATTCTATCCTGATCATTATACGTGTACCGCTAATGGTAGCTATTTATCCGAAACCAGAGTTCCGAATCCTTTGTCAGCACGAGACACGGTCAATTGCTAGTATCGACGTCGACGTCCTCTACTATTCAAATACTATACTATTCAAATAATAAAATTGGTTTCCTAATTGACGGTGTTAGAATAAAGTTTCTGAGATATATAATTTCAGAATTACTTTTATTGTATTAAAATTCAAGTCTTTAAAATGAAAACGACCATTGTATTCTAAACCACGTTGAGATGTAGGTACATAACACGCGCCTCAAGCTGTTCACATTATACACTGAATCGCCCGGAGCATTTGCAAACGCACCTCGGCCCCTTTCTGTCTCTATCCTCACAAACCCAACCTTATTCAATAAAATTCTATTCCCTCTGGAAACAGTTCAATAAAATGCCCTCACAAAAGGTGTTATAATGAAACTATCTTACAAACAACTTTATAAAGAAAAAGGCTTTTTTTTCGATAGAAATACAGATTTTTGCGATATTTTATAAAATTGATAAATGAAGTGCTTGGGTAATTTTACTAAATTTTCAAAAATAATATTAAACATTTGGCATCTAAAGAATTCATACTATTTAATAAATAAGACATTCAATTTACACAAAATGTGGACTATTGTGTTAGGTGACGGTCATTTCAATTTGACCTACTATTGTTTATTAAAGTCTTTGCACTTTTATCTAATACATTTGCATCAAACTGTTTCTTTGTAGAAATTAATTTTGATTTTTCGTAAAACAAGAATGATGATTATATCTAAATATTATCAGTAAATCTATCTTTCAAATAGACTTAACAAAATTTGTAATTTAACAAAAAAATCATATTCTTATTTTTTTTTATACTATTAACTCCAATGCTCTTTGGAGCCTACTCTATTCTAAATCCTTTCATACCAGTTCACGCCTTTGCTACTTCTCGTACATCATTGTACCTTTCACTCTATTCAGTTGGGATTCCTGCTACTCTAATTTATCTTAATTTCTGTTTATCTTTATTTCAGGGGTAATGAGTTGTACACAACGTTTGTTTTTTATTAATCTAAATCTTGCATGTTATGCTTCTCTATACATTCTACTTACATCTAAATTAAGACTAACAAATTATATCTATATATATTTACATTCCTGTATTGTACAGCTCACTGTCTATTTCTGTACTAATTACGTTATGATTAACATCAATAAATTTACTTTAATATAGAATCATTAACCTAATTCTCTTTATTTTTCTTATTCACCACCTTAATTATTTCTGCCCAATACTTTACAAACATATTCCTATTTTTACTGCAAATTTCATATTCATATTATCAATAGGTAGCTAGCGTTTAAGGGCAGTCTAGTCTTTGGAAGGAGAAGAGGCTCCGAAAAAGTAAAAGACCTAAAAAATACTAATGTTTTTCCAGAATTTTAATATAGAGCACTAAACGTTACGTTCTAATATCCATTACAGGCTCGCTTCACAATAATTTGACAAACACGACATTATTCAACTAATGTGGTGTGTCTAAAGTGATAATCTATATCAACATAATGCAACGGAACATTGGTCACGTCTCGAGTAAATGTTGGTGTAACTCCGAAGTTCGTACTTACTGTAAAGCGAAACAGAGACGGGGATAGAGGATGATTCTCGGGCCCTTGCAAATTGAAATCGCAAGGGTTCACGCTTAGCCCGTCAATAAACATTGAACACAGCGAAACGTATCATTGTTCTCTGTATATTTTAATTATTAGACACGGCTCGAGGGCTAACCCCTCGGGTACCAAGGGCCTTTAATGGTAGCGATCTTTCGTTGGCTCTGGTACGTGGGCTGTTTCCTTTTACCTTTGTTGTTCTATGTTAGAAAAGCTTAATAATTAAGTGGGGTATGTAACTATGATTTTACTGCGTTTGTGTTTGAAGGGATAACAATGCTAAGTTTGAATATGAAATGAAAACATATTTTTTTGTTTGTGATCTAATTGAGGTCAGTACCTAAATTAAATAGACAAACAAAAAAAATGTTTATATATACCTATCAATTAATGATTATATATCAGTGAATTATCGCCAAATAAAGTTATTAAAAGACGGTCTAAATATTAGTAAACAAGCATCATATTTATAATAGAGTAACTTACCTAGTTAATACTAGGTAATTTAGTCTCCTAGCCGCCTTTATTGTTTGACGGTAACTGTTACATTCAGTCCTTTTAAAAACTTTGTAATGAATGTTCCTAATAGTCAACTTGTGAGCAAACATGCTTGTGTGCATGTTTACTCATAAGTTGGCTTGTTTTACTCACAAGTTGGCGTAACGGTAAAATATTTTTTCCTTGAAATGTTTTATCATTAAAGCTTTGCTTAGCCGCAAATGTAAATTAAATGGTTCTGTCTCCCAGGGGACTCAAATGGTTTGAATTAAAATCCCTACTAAATTAATGTAAAGAACGTAAGAGGATACTTTTGTCTTCAGTTTTTTATGATAATCACTGAAGGGGTTGTACCTTCAGTGCAGATTTCTTTGTGAAAATATTATCCTGAGATTTTTTAAAGACAACTTCTCTTTCTTCGCCGACACAATACCTTATAGAGATTTGTAAGAACAGAGGGAACAATCATTAGATGGATTAATTAAATTTAAAATAAAAGCGTAGGGTTGAGGTGAATAAAACAAAAGGATGAATAAGCTTATCAATTATTATATTATACTTTAAACAATTACATCACACAGTATAAGGGCATGAGTTTCTCGAGTTATTATTATTATTTAAGCTATTCTTCATTTAGTTTATCTTGGGTTATTTTAAGAAAATAATTCACTAAGTCAAATATTCAAAAGTCATCCACAAAACTTATTATCTCATTTTCGTACATTCTTTAAATTCAAATGTTAATCATATTACGTGTCTAGACTAGTAAAGACCTGAAAATATTGCTAATGTTTTCACTATTTTCTAGAAATTCAAAGATAAAATTCTTAATCAAATAATAATTCACATAATTACTTGGATCTACAAAGATACAACTATTTTACTTTTTAATGTCTAGGTATGTGATTGGTTATGTAGTTTCCAGCTTATAATTTATAGTGAAATAAATCTTCTTCTTCCTTGCCTTAATTCCCAATATTATTTGGGGTCGGCTACTAGTTCAACCGGTTTTATCTGGCATCGGACCTCCGCTACCCTGAGGGAGAACTGAAATTCGAAGGTTGAACTAGTTGTCAGTATATTCGAGGGCACTGACTTGATCATTACAAACTTGGCCGGGCGTAAATCACCACCAAATTTCAATACTCCGAGCTGCTATTAAGAAAATCCTATAAGAAAAACCTAACAATACTTTTGGCCCGACCTAGGATTTGAACCCGAGACCTCTTGATTAGTAGTCGCAGACGCTAACTAGACCACCAATCATCAAAATTAAAAGAAAAAAGGAGACGAAGAAAAAAAAATTAACAAAGGTTTTATTTTCACATATTTTTGTACAAGGTATACGTATTTCATAAGGTCTATTCTAGGTATCAATATAAAGTCCTCTTTCGCGGCATAATCAAATTAAAATAACAAAACATTATACGTATACTCGAAGTACAACAGCGTTTTTTGAATATCGTGCAATCCATCTCACAATGGACACTAATATTTTATTTAACAATGAAAATTTCCTGTCACTTTCACACGTTAAAATAAAGAAGAAGAAAGAATAAAGAAGCTGGGTAAGTTACCTACGACGGAACTAGATCACAAGTCAAAAGGGATCTGTCTAGATCCTTAAGTAATGACAAATATTTATATCTTGATGAAATATCGCTTATACTCAACCCTTTTCGTAAATACTAATCATGCTTAACATATTCATGTACTTCAATATGCAATGCGTTATTGCGATAGTATTGCAGAATTTAATTCTAAGACAATAACAGTAAAGTTAGTTTACAACTGGCCCCGCAGTTTCATCTCGATAACGCAATTTGTGAGACAAACATCGTGTAGGCGTAGCTGCTCAATTACCGAGGGATATTGTTGGGAACACATACAGGCGTGTTAACAAATAAGCGAGTGTAAACTCCTGAATGTAATAAACTGTAATTAGGTTATATTAGTCTAAAATAGAATTATTAAACAAGTAATGTAGACATATTTTAAGATAAAGGATAGGATTTTAGGACAGGAGAACAGAGAGGAGTGGTGAAGATTTTTTCTAGAAACTTGGAGAAGCACTAGTCCTCTGTAATATACGCGACGCAAAAGTTGGTCATAGCTGAAAGTTTCTAGTGTTTCAGTACTATTTAGCTCTTTCTTTTTATAGATTTTTGTAGTTCTACTTCTATATCTGTCTCGTTGGTCTAGTGGTTAGCGTATGCGGCTGCTAATCAAGAGGTCTCGGGTTCGATTCCCGAGTCGGACCAAATATTATTTGTGTGATTCACAAATATTTGTTTCGGAGTCTGGGTGTTTTCTATGTATAATATGTATGTATTTACAAAAAAAAAAGTATGTTTATGTATTTATATCACTTGTCTAGTGCCCCTTAACACAAGCTCTGCTTAACTTGGGACTAGATGATGTTGTGTGTCAGATGTCCAAATATTTATTTATATCTACTTAAAAAATATCTACTTTATCGGTATTAGTAGGTATATTTCTATAAATTTATATGACGTTAATATAGTTATGTTTTCGAAACTTTCCACATAACTTAAAAATATGAACTCAACTTTTAAGTACATAGAAGAATGCAATTTTTTTAATTTCGTTTAAAAATAAGAGAAATAAATAGTGAACACATTTGTCAGAGTATGATGTATGGACTTAACCATCACCAGCAGTGGGACGTAATGGATTGTTCCTGATGATAGACATTTGTCATTGTATAACAGTTTCTCAAAAACCCTGCCATATATAAAGTAACACTTTTATGAAAAATTAAGGCTGCTGAGATGCACAATAAGTTGTGTGAGTGATTTGCTTTCATATTAAGTGATTCCAAATCACTCAACATGAATGCAATATATCATTTAATATCTTGCAACATTTCATTTGAAATCATTTATTATTTACAATTTACATTTCGTTGTCACTTAAATTCATGTGTTTCTTACCTATTTGTTTACCTTGAATCAATAACTCCCAACATTCAAATGTGCTACTATCACTATCTCCTATTTTATTAATTCCTTAAAGCATAATCAATTGTCACACCATTTAGTAACGATTTAGTAACGTATACATATGATTACTATCTTAGCCTTATTTTAAAGTTCAATGAGTTGGAGTATAGCACAAAAACTATTATTTCTTTTAATTTCAACGAAGGATATAGAAACACCATGAGAAAACTAAATTGCATTCAATGTTGTCACACACTTCTTATTAAATGATTTATGATGACTAATGATATTATTTTTTTCTAAACATTGTTTTTGAAAAAACCAAGCAGTATGGAAGTTTTAAAGTATTTTCTTTCTTCATTTTTGATATTATAAATAACTATTCTTCTTCTTATAAGTTCGAAAGCTTTTTAATAATTAATTAAAAGAAGTTTGAATCGTTTTAAGCAAAAGCAGTCCGCTATTGAAAATGAAAGAACAATTCGCATGGTCTTCGAACAAATGAACTTTAAAAATGAAAAGTTCGAAGTGTTGAACTGATATGAAAACGATTAAAATCTATTAATTTACTTGGATTATGAAAACTACATGTTTCACCTTCACGTTTCAAGGTGAAGGACATAGTTTATCTTTTTATATAATATGAAGTTATTTTACCAATCAGCACATTATAAATATATATATATATATATATATATATATATATATATATATATATATATATATAATAATATAAAAGCCCACTGAAACACACAAGGGTTTCATTAAAGTTCCATTTCGTTGAGTTAGTGTTAGCTCCTGACTAAGACAATCACAGAGCCATCAGAATGTGCCAGTTCAATTAAGAAATACTTAAAGCCTTTTATAGATTCTGATGCTGAACTAAGATTTATATGAACGATTCTCTGTAGTCATGTGGCATTTGTAGTAGTCATTTTGATTAATTGAAGTTCGGCGAAGTAAAGCTACGATATTTACGATGATTGAGCATTCCTTTATATATACATAATTCCAAATAACTAGCTACAGTAGTCTACCTTTATCAACAAGCAAGGCTACTAACCATTGTATATTATGATTAACAATTATTTTCTACGACTCAACAAAGCAGTAATCTCAGAAAAAAAAGATACATAAATTTCTGCTACCCACAGCATAGTCATAAAATGTACGAAATGTCGTAAAAGTTTAGATCCGTTGAGAACATTCTCTGTAAACAAAAGTTACCGACGCTAATTATATTAAAAACCGAGCTGTGGGATGACGTGATATTCCTCGACAAGGGTGCACATTAATCATTCCGAAACCGCGTTATCTCATACAGAAACGCAACTTGTGCCTTCTGTCAAACACGCTAATGTTTTTGCTTATGCTTAATGTACTGCGGGTTGTTTATTTCATACAAGTGTACATTTAAACGGTTTTTGCTACATCAATATAGTATGCTATTTTTTACACAATAACTACACGTTCATCAGCAGTAGTAAGTTATTGCCTGAAGAAAAGATAACAATATTTGTCTATATTATTTGACGTTTAGCAAAGTCTCCACCGCATCCTTGTCGTTTTTGTCAGGATTTGACTGAGGTGAATCCCGAGACGTTAATATTTGAACGAAAATGATTTCAAGAGAGTGCTTCTTTCAATCAATTATATTAGATGCTGTAACGTTATTTCGATCCACTTTACCTTATAATGTCAGATATCGGGTTTAATTTAATTACTTAAAGACATGATGAAATGCTTTAATTTAACAGTTTAGTGTTCTTTTAGAATAATTCATAAAATAAATTACTTTTACGAATGCGTTTTGTAGTAAATACTGACAGATTAGCATTAAAATCTATTGAGATTAAGACAAACTATTTCAGTACATTAACATACATTCAATTACGAAATGACAATGCACAAGTGTCACTACACAGTTTATTCAAATTAATACTTTGTAATAATAGTCACTTTAATAGCTTTACTAACCGCTTGAAGTTCATTTTCGTAATAAACACTTAAGGAATATGACCCCTTGATAAGTATGTTCATCGGTATTCGATTACATCAGGACCCCTAAAAATAAATTTCGTGTCAGTAGAAAATAAAAAAGAGTGACCTGACAGTTTTTGCCAGTTTTAACGATCATTCTGCGGTTGTCGTTAAATCAAGGGGGTTTTCGTGCTATGAATATGCAAATATAACATTCGTGCTGACGATTAATGCTGAATTGCCCTCACGGATAAAAGCTTCGATGGCATTTTTTATAGAACCTGTTGACTCAGTTGAGCAGCAACATTAATGTAAATTAAATAATGTTTGAATTTGTATTTTATTTTGATCTACATATACATAAAGAATCTCACCTTTTAACTGGCTGGACTTTCCAGGAAATATGTCTTATATACGATGCTATTGAGAAGGGTGGTTTATTTTTTTCTTTTTGAGTTTCATTTCTTTTTGCAGTTACAGTTTACTCCCTTATCACCACTTACGATGCTCATGGGACGAATAGGTGTGGTGATGCTTTAAGTCTATATTTCAAAACGTCACCACACATATAAACCTGCCAACTGTGAGAGAATTAATCAGAATTGTGTTCAATCTAAATGTACAATATTACGTTTCCAATAAAGCTAACTGTTTCACGTTCCATAGATTTCAAACAATTAGGAATTAAACTCTGTAATAGCAATTATTAACAATCCACGACGTATGTCGATTAATTGTTACAGCAGGTAGTAATAATTACGATTCCATTAAATTAATGCTTCTATTACTACAATCAAAATGGTAATAGAACAATAGAGCATTCTGTTTCAATATAATTAATAAATTGATTTTTAAAGACCTAATTGATTATATTATATAAGGAATTGTTAAAACAATCTAAGAAATAGTTTAATAATATGTTATTAATTAGTATAAATTATACAAATTTTAACTAAATTAAAAAAATATATTTAAATGTGTTGTTAACTCACAATAATGACTTCATCCTCCTAGCCTTTATTCCCAAGTTCTACTAGTTCAACCGGTTTTATTACCTGAATATCAGTTTTTCCACGGAGCGACTGGCATAAGACCTCCGCAACCCTAAGGAAGAAATTCGAAGATTGAACTAGTTGTAGGTATGTTTGAGGGCACTGACTTCCCAATAACGATTTCTATAGATATTCATGACAACCGGGACTGACGGCTTTACGTGCTCTCCGAGGCACGGGCGTGAATCACCGCCCCAACTTACAAACTCCGGGCTGCTATTAGGTATTTCCTAAGAAAATCCCAAAAACACTTTTTGAACCCGAGACCTCTTGATTAGCAGTCGCATACGCTAATCACTAGACCAACGAGGCAGTTAACTTACAATAATGACTCTTAATTCTAAATATGGTAGTGCCATCATAATAATTTATTTATACACTATGCACAAATAATTCAGAGATGGTCAAATATTATGTTATTAAAAATCGGCCAAGTGCGTGTCAGGCCACGTACAGGAAAGGGTTCCTCAGTCACCTATAATGGTATGTGGATTTAAAATCGTATCCAATAGATAATTGTTATGTTTACGTATTAATACGTTAATTTTGTATGACGTTTTCCAAGTGAGCGCATTTTACCATATAAGCCTTTGTAACTCCTGAACTAAGAAAGTCATCTAATCGGTTATAGTTTTCCTTCAAAGTTCATTAAATGGACCAGCATCACGATTTTTTTTTAAATTTTTGAGCCAGCCGTTTAGCTTTTAGAGGGGGGGGGACGCCCTGTTTTTACAAAAAAGTGCCCTTTAAAGTGAAATATCTCGCAAACGGATACCTAAATCAAAAAACCGTCTAGGAAACCCTTTATTGTTTTTAAAAGACCTATCTAATGATACCCCACACGATGGGGTAGCCTCGAGAAAAAAAAATCATCCCCACTTTACGTGTAGGGGAGGTACCCCAAATAAAATTATATTTCATAATTTTATTGTAGCACTTTGTCGACGTAATTACAACACGTATTCATGCAAACTTTCATCTTTCTAGCACTTACCGTTTGGACGGTAAGTCGAGGACGGACGGACGGACGGACGGACGGACGGACGGACGGACGGACGGACAGACGGACATGACGAATCTATAAGGGTTCCGAGTTATGAACTTCGGAACCCTAAAAAAAATGATATTTACACAAGTCATCATATTTTTTAAACAACTTTGCCAGTTCACATAATCTAGGCCACATATTGTATCAACACAACTGAAAGTTTTCCAGGTTATGACAGTAACACAAATTTTTGTAATGACTGTAGAGTACATACTTGGAAACTATTCCAGAACCCACTCGCACAAACCGGTCAACATCTCATTTAGTAAATTTTTTGTGTTTAAATATTTAAAGTGTTTGCCTTTTTAACAATTAATATGACTGTATTTAGTTTAACTTTCTTTTGAAGGAGAGGCTAAGCTGTTTTTAGACTTTCGGGACTTTTAAACATACTCATGTTTTTAACTGAATACGGGACTTATTTGCGATAAAATTAACAAGGTTACGATACCTTCTACTTTCCGACCTTTCGAACGAGTTATACCGCTTGTGGTCACGGGAAGACTTAGGTTCAGCAATGGATTATAGAAGGCTGTTGTTGATAAATTTTACTCTCACACCATCTTTGCGTCCATGCACCCCTGCAGACTCTTATTCCTTACATTTACATATAATTAAAATATAAATACTTACTTCTGGAACTGTGTGGCTAAATGTAAAATCATTAAAACACGTATCCGTTGTAGATAAATTGTTTTGTATTATTATGTATACAAAGACTAATGTCTGCAAGCTCCGTGACCAGTAATACAGGTAAATTATTGCCTCCAGCAGGCACCGCCTATCCACGACACATTTAATTACAGTTCCGGTAAAATATTTATATTAGTCTTGATGGTTATTATTAATGCTTTTTAACTAATAAAAATCGAGATATTACGAGTATAACATATAATGTAAATTATGTTTGAAGAGTCTCAACTTCATCAAACAAATTTTGTAAGTTAATTTGTGAATTAAATGCAAAGTAACTCAAGGAAAAACGTGATCTTTGGAGTTTTCTTAATTTGATTTATTTATGTATGTGAATGTAAATATTTCAACCTATTTCATTTACCGTATTTTAGGTTCATTTCTATAAATATAATGTATGTAGCATACGTATATCCATTCACGCTTATGGACGTTCTGATAATTGTTATTAGAAGCTTGCTTACATTATAAGTATAATAAGGCATAAGTGTTTGTCATGAACAGTTAACACTAAAAATAATTTGAAAAATTTAGAGGGGAAAAAAATTGTAGAGAATGAGGCGCTAACAGAAAATTATTTAGGAAGAAAATTATATACAGAGACCTGAATTACAAAATCTTAATTGCCCACCTTGTTTGCTACAAATTTTTGAGGAAAAAATATTCTAAAAGCTTTTATAGTCTGATATGGTATGACTGTTCTAGATTTGTGATCATCATCATCATCATCAACTTTTAAAAACCCATAATGTCCGATTGCTGGGCTCTGGTCTCAGGAGAGACTTAAGGTCATACATCCCCGCGCTAGCCAAATGTCGGTTGGGTACTGGAATATACAATATATAAAATAGATACTAAAATCTACAACAACAAAACAGTATACAACCTTTATCTGAAGAAATCAACATGGAAACATTTCACGAGCAACATCATGAAGGATTTATACGGGAGCGGCGCAGCCCCGTATGTTACGAGAACGAATTAAATATACATGCAATTTGTTAACTTCATATTTCAGAGCCAAGATGTCTGCAAGATTCATTACACATCTCCAACGTGTTTGTTTAGTGTAAAACGATGTGATTTTTAGGTTTTCTTTCAATATAATTGAATCTGAATGGCGTAACTCTATGTCTTTGTTTTCTGGAGTTCGCTGAGGATAATTTCGAACTATCAACACTTAGATAAGTCCATGGACTGTAAGCTATGGGATATAATCAAAGTTTTGGAGCTTCTGAATAAGATATCTTCAACATTTTGTAACAATTAAGCTGTGGTTTTACTAAAACGCTTTATCACGTATTAATTCCAAATATTTTGTTCTACTATTCTTGCAGCCTATTAACTACAATTGCAAATATAAAAAAGTTATCATAAAATTAATTGAAACAATTAAATACGGAATCAAAATAGGAAAATGACCGGGATCACCACCTGTCAAGATGGTCGCACGTTTCTACTACGAACAGACTTATTCGGTCCTAAGTCGTGAAGGTCATGACCTGAGTGGGAAATAACTATTAAATGATATGTTAATACCCTGCCCTAGCCGCACACAGGTCATATCTAGTATGCATTGCTACCAACTACAAGATAGTGGTCGAACCCAATTACTAGAGTCGAAGTTTACGTTTAAGTTTAAACAAGACGGTTAAAAAGTTTATACAATTATAAATTTAACAGAAACCTTTAAAATACCTTAATCATATAAGGTTAAGTTAAAATGTAAAAGAATTAAATAAGGACAATTAGATTTATTACATTACTATTCAGTTTTATTGCCGCGAGACATGAATACAACGATGATACTTTTTAAATTCAACACTTAAATAAAACAAGTGTGCAACTAGAAAATTGAACGCTATTCTTAGCAAGTTTGTTGAGTTAGTAATATTTTCCACGTTCTACAACCTAACTGTGCTCACTGGAAAAGGAAATACTTAGGTATACAGTCACAACACTGAAACGCAGGTGTCTGCCATGTACTGATATAACCCAGTTTATTAGTTTTGAGTGGTCTCAGATTTTATTGTAAGAGCTTTGCGTAAAGTTTAGAGATCAGATAACATCTCTCTAAATAAATTATAGTATTTATTTTAAGACGCCAAATGACTCATTTAAGTATGTGTAGCTTTATTCTATCTCAACAAAATATCCTTGCTAGACGTGGCTATATCAACAAAACAAAGAACATTAAAAATACTACTATTAAACACTATATAGGGAAAACTAGATGACCCAGCGAACTTCGTACCGCCCAACTTTAAAATTCCATAACTTGATCGCAGCGCCACCTACCGGGTCCAATTGCGAATCTAAACCATTCCCAGATCCCCTTGAACACACACAAAAAATTTCATCAAAATCGGTCCAGTCGTTTGAGAGAAGTTCAGTGACATACACACTCACAGAAGAATTATATATATAAAGATATGTTAGTATCTATGTATCTAAAAGACACGCAGACGTCACGCGATTCGCCTAATGTGAACATTTGTCCTAATTTCAGGGTACTGTATCGTGTTTACGACCAATCAATAAACCGCAATGTCACCCAAAATGACTTGGCAAATAATGTATTCTTCTTTAGTAATCTTACTTCATACATAAGTAATACTTTGATATCGTTAAATATTATAAAAAAAAGTCGTTGGTTTTATATGTTCCTCTTATGCTGTAAGTAGCTACACTCGTATATACAGTTTTACAAAAAAAATTAGGTACGTATGTAAAATAATATCAATATTAATTCAGAACAGAATATGCAGATGTGAAATGATCTAATAACTCACATAATCTATAGCCCAACAGACTACATTTTTAAAAGGAATTCATCTGCTGAAACCAAAAGGTAAGTAAGCTCCTTTACCATAGATTTTTTCCTGAATTTGAAGAGAAGACAAGATTCACCAGATTAAAACAAGAACCTCAATGTACCTTTATTCCATTGTATTTTACTTAATATTCTCCGCAATATCATAAAAATATGAACAAATACTCATGACAATCTCATAACATCCGCTCCGCTTTAAAAATCTTGTAAGCCATTCGACCCTCTTATTTAAATTATGATTCCACTCGTATTTTAACCCACGGTTTCCTGGTTACCTTTTCTTTCTTGCGATGAAATTAAATCAATACATGTATGTATATATGTACATGTATATAGTTGTTATACAGTGATGCGACAGTAGAAGGTGAACCTACGATGTGAAATCTGACAGGTGACGTCAGACGCTCCACAATGGGCACGCCATCTTTATCGCTAAGAGGGAAATAAATGAGACGACTTTTTCCTACTTTACGAGTGAGTCTCTTTGAATTTTGTGTTTTATTTCGTTCTAGTAAAAAATATGAAAACATATTTTTTTAGGTAGCTCACCTAAATGAAATGTTATTTTTTACCTTCTTTAATATAACCGCATAAAATTTTAAGATACTGCTTTAGGCTTTCTTAATAAGTTTGCTGGTGAAATTAGTTGGGGAAGAAAAATTGCTTGACTTGTACGAAAAAACTAGTCACGAAGAAAATATTCAAACAAAGAGATGCTTTAGGTTTGTAAAAGCTCAAATCCAGTGGGAACGTTAGTAGGCCTCATATTTTTAATTGGGGGTAGACGTGAGTTAATGAATATGGTAATACTTCTCGTACAATCACTTTATTGTACACTAGCTTTTGACCGCGGCTCCGCCCGCGTGTATGTCGGTTATTGCAGTAAAATGTAACCTATGTCCTTTCCCAAGGTTCCGTCTATATCTATGCCAAAATTCATCAAAATCGGTTCTACGAGTTAGATGAATGACTTATGACATGAAAGTAATCGACTAAAATCAATCATTCAAACCCGTCAATGATTTCCATCCCCACTGTCACCGGTCGCACGCGCTAAAACTGGAAACACATTTTCGATCGCGGCTGATAGCCGTGATCTAGAATATGAATATACACGTGGCTGTGCAAACCATCGGACCGAAGTCGTGGACGTGACCTTTGACTGACCTTGAGCGTTCTGACATCCGACAGAAATCTGGCACAAGACTGACTGACGAGACTGTGCACACTTATCAGTTGCGGCTGTCAGCCGCGTCCGATAATGTGTTTTCAGCTTTATGCTTGGTGTTGCGTCAGTGTCTTAACTTCACACATTTAACTGTGTTGCCATCTAAAATAATAAATACGCAGACATGTTTTATTATTTGATGTAAGTTGTTGTGCGTTCGGATGATTTTCAATTTGTAATGGTATTTGGGCAAATAGAAACGGTACCAGTATGTACCTTGCTGTGACATCCGTGTCCAATAATTTAAATTTATTGCGGCATAACACGAAGGAGAATCATTTTAAACGTTTCTCGTCTTATTCTTTACTAAACAAAAGTTAAAAGATTTGAGCTAGCGTGAAGGTGAATCATTTTGTTTAGACATGAGATTGCGAAGCATCATAGCGTTTTATTTACTATGCCATATTATGGTCTCGAAAGTTGCTGTCTTTTGTGTAAAGATAAAACTTTTCTAGTTACCGTTGTACGTCATATATCTCAAAAAAGCATACCATATCTACTACTACTTATTTGCTTTAAAGGAAATTCTGAACATTACTGGTTGTTAACACAATAAGTTTTATTTCATTTTATAACATTACAATTTTCTATATATACAGAAATCACCCTTTGAATGAAATGAAATGAAATATATAAACACGGTAAATTTATCTCAAATTCATTTTTAAAACTTCCTATATGACTGCCACTTTAGGTTTGACAAATTATGTCATGTCAACCAGCGGACAATCACGTTTCTAATCATACCTTTTGAATTCTAATTATGAATTTAGGAACTATGCGGGATGAAAAACCTATATACTTACATAGCCATGCCTTTCAAAATCATAACCTTCCTTTGAATTTGTCGCAGTCGGGTAATAAAGGGGCATTCGAAATGATTCAGTTTGAACATTATACTTAAAGAAAACTCACATGAGTAAGCCCCTTGAATCATCATCATACATCAGCAGTCTGTGACAATCCCCAGCTGGAAGTAGGTAAAAGGTTTTGGGCCTACTACACCATTCTGGCCAGAATGGTGGTATATATAGGACTTGTTCACATATGTATTAAAACTTACTATACTGCCCATTTTACTAAATAAGATTGGGGAACAACGTTGCAAATCTGAAATAGCAAGATGAGTCTACGTTTTACAAGGCTACGTTTACTACGACCGCAGTCATTACCCGTTCTACGAGAGCGTGACCTTGCATTCTTTAACTCCGTGCAGATTTATTAAATTGTGAAAATGCCAAATAGACTAAAATACTGCACAAAATATACCGTTGCGGCATTTAAAATTCATACAGACTGGCAATTACGCTCCAGGAAAGCAATGAGCAAGCAAAACAATGAGAATGAACTATTAAATTACAATGTTTTATGGTTGTTTCATATTTTTACATTGTGATTGTTTAAAATATGATAATGATATTGTGTGTTTAAGCTCATATCACGTCCGGTGTATATGTAGAGCTTGCAGGTCACGTATGTGTTCATTTTATGTGGTTGAACTTGTCTATGTCTATTGTAATCTTAAATCGTAACTATATAATAATAAAACAGTTGCTATAAAACCATTATTTAGACTGATATAATTTATCCAGTGTAGTGACAGCTCAGACAGTCTATCGTTTAACAAAGTAAAACCAACCCTCCTTTGGTTTTGAGGTAGTTGGCTAACAAATATCAAACTAGTATGCAAATCAGTACGCAATAACTATTTTCACTGTCTTATTGTTATAAAGCCAAACATGACTACTGGCATAGCTGTGGTTTTACGGCAGCGCAACATCTTAGAAAGATTATAAGCATTGGCAGCGCGTGAACTATACGTTGAAATTCCAATCCAGGTCGACGCGGTCACGCGGTAAATAGACACACTAACACTTACTAACACAAAGCAGTTAGAAGGTTAACGTTTATGAACGATATTGAATAGTAAAATTTACTTTAGTTTTTTTATGATACATGTAATATTTATACCTATCATACCGTTCAAAACACCAACGTTTGACAAGTTAATCTTGGTATGCGTAATAATATTTTTTTTCTATTTGGTACCAATCGAAAAACTATTATTCCCGCAATTAACTTACTAGGTATGCACCTTATCTTTATTAAGGATTTGTGAAACTGAAGAGTGAAAACTATAACAACAAATCATTGTAGTTACACCTGTTTTAATTTGCATAATTAAAAAAATAAAGATCATTTTACCAGACATTACCATTTCTATTGTCGAAGGCTTCAAAGAAAACCAAAATAAACTATTACATTGGTTCACATTAAATGTACGGTGAAAAAGGCAAACGGCGCGGGAAGAATTGCTTTTTACGGATCGGCTAACATTCCGCGGTTCCTCGAGCGGTGGGGGTGAAGGAACGTGACGGCGAGGGGAGACGTGGAGGTAAAAGAGGGGGGAGGCTTCACAGAAATGAATTGTTTTCGGTTTACCGTAAGGTAACATTACATTATTGCGTGCCTTTGTGGCTTTTTAAGTGTGTTTATAGGATTTAATCCCGGACCAGTAGGGATATGTCTCACTGAAACACCACCATTTGCTGGTGTTAACATTCGTTAAGTAATTTCGAAAACACATTTAATTAAAATCAAACTCTAGTACACACATTTATATATTTATTATAGTTTTTACTCTCTCCTATCGATATTAGATATATACGTTGAAATCTTACAAATGTAAGAATTAATTTTCAAAATTCAACTGCGTTGGATATCGTAGGCTCAACAATAATTTAATTTCTCTTGTAACGCGATGGAATTATTCAAAAAAGAGGAGGGAAACTCATAAAGCTATTATTACATAGCTTGAGAACGTCTGACGCTGCATTCACAGATATATGTAAGTGCGCGGCTGTTGCCCAAAATTAATTTCGAAAAACGTTTCAATGTATCATTTTTTTTTAAGTTCTAGGAGCGCTTACAGATAGCAATTAAGCATATATAAATATGAAAACATATATTATAGTCATAAGATAATTTATACCTCATCCAGAACAATATCGAATCTTGCAAGCATACGGAGAAAAATAAGTCTGATTGTATTTAGGTATTTATTTTATTTTAAGACGTTAAACAATATTAATTCGGAAATGACCCTCCTAAATACGACAAATGATTTAATAACTGAAAATATGAAAGGGCCGCTTAAGAATTCGGCCAAGGCTGCTCAATTTGTTGCGACTTATGGCACAGTTAATGTTATCCTGTTCAGAGTTTATTATAATAATTGTAAGATAATAGGCTTTCTTCATCTTAATATCGATATGAAGTTTATGACAAAAATAATGTAATGCAACTTAGTGTGTTCAACTCGAAAACACCAGTATTATTAGAATCTGGGAGATAACTGAGAACCTTTCAATAAATGTACTCCAACGGTCAAAATATAACAGCCAGTAACGGCAAAATTGAGTCATATTGATGCAAACTTTATTATATTGACTAGAAAATCATGTCAATTTAATAAAATATCCACAAACATTCATAAATTTATTTGCATGCAATGTTGAAAGTTGACTCAAAATAAAAGCACATTCACCGTAATGCAGAACTAAAAGTGAGATAATAACTTTTAGTATTTTTTCATGGGTTAATTGTATATTGATTAAATGGATAATATGTTGCCAGGGCGCCGGCGCTTACTACTGCGCCAAGTGTGGAGGTTTCAAATCTCGCAAGGGACAACACTTTGTGCAATTCACCAATTGTTGTGTCGAGTCTGGATGTTATTTGTATCCGTTTCATGTATATAAAGTCTCCCCCGACACAGTATGTGGATATTCATAACGCGGGAGTTGTCTTTAGGAAAAAAACAAAGTCATTGAGTCTAATAAAAACTTCCATCAGTTCAGAAAAGTTAAACAAAATTATTAAATGTATTTAATTTGTTATTGCACTTGAAAATATATTTTTTTATATCTTCAACAAAATGACTGTGACTACAAAGCAAAAATCACACAATGCTCAGACCTTTAATATTATTGAAATAAATGCTTAAAGCTTATATTGCAACAACATGCACTGCCATTAAGCTCATGCGGTGTTTCGGTTCGATACAACTATAAATTACGCTTAGCTTGACTAAACATGGTCTTAACCATAAAACTTTTACTAACATTTAGAATTTGAACACGTATAATGCTTTAGCAAATGTCCGTCTACGGTAGTCATAATCTTCTTAGCACTTGCCGCGACCATTAACGAACCTCCGATAAATACTTATGCTTAATCCTGGTTTAGTCCATCCATCTACGGATCATAATTATAACAAAACATTCCATTCATTTTCAACATTGCATCTAAAACTCAGAAGTTACTAGAAGATAGTTAATTAGAGTTTTAAGATCTTGATATCTGCACTACTGTATAAATTGTATATATAATAAAACGTAGCAAAGAAGCAATAAAGCATGAAGCAATATTTTGTTATCTTTTTTAATTTATATCTTTAAATGAAGAAGAATATCTGATAAACTGATAATTCTAATTTACTATCAAGGTTACAAATTAATACAACCTACAAATAAAGTTGTTTCACAGCCTAAAAGTTGACACAAATTTAATTTACCTGCGTTCCTATATTTGCGAATGAAAGTTAAATAAGTTAGTAGGTGAAATAATGGCTCAAGCAGCGGGATTAATACTTAAACAAAATTAAAGTTGAACTGCGGTACCCGACCTGACCTAGTAACGATAATTAGCGGAACTAAAAGCACTCATAATATATCTTTTACGTTAGTTAATGCGTATCATTTCATTTCTGCGGATCCGTTAAAATCGCCTGTTAAATTCACAGGCATTATGTGCATTAATGATATAAATAATAATTATAACGTCTAAATGTAGCTTTTAATTAGCTATTTTTATTTTACTAAAGAATATTTCCTTTCAGAAACATTAGTGCGATAATGTAAACTTATAAGACAGACAATTTGGTCTTGAACTTTTAATGTAATATTTTCACAGAGATACTTTTTTATTTACTTATCTACACTGTCTTTCTTATTCTTAAGATTGCCTTTTAGTACATTCATGTAAATAATAATTAGGAACTGAGAATGTAACGTGGAAAAATTATGAGTACATTTTTGTGCTAATATTCAAGAGGGCCCGTTAGTCGAACAACGTAAGAGCTTGGCTTGTACGCCTCGGGGTGATCCGGGGAACTTTGGATCTTGCTCTAATTAAAGATTCTGCTTCGAGATACAGGTACATGAATATTCGTACTGTAACGGAAATATATATAAACATTTCAAGCAGTAAAATATTTCTGGAACTTAATTTTCACTCATTATTCCGACTATAACCGCCTGAAGGATGTACATGTATAATGATGTGTATTTAAGAGTATTATTATGGTTATGAGTGATTTGTCAAAAAGCCTAAGGAAACAACTAAGCTATACACACGCTACTGTGTTGGAGTACCAACCACCAACCAACTAAGTGTTACTGATAGAGTAAAATAATTAATGTCGCAAGAAATGAAAAATACAAAATACAAAGAGTAATGATAAATACGAAATAAACGCATGAAAACTAGAAAACTTGCGTATTCAAAAACAAGACTAATCTAGATAGCTTTTCTCCCTGAATACCCCAAATATAACATTTCAGGGAAATCGTTAGAGCTGTTTCCGAGATCACAAATATAATATATATATATATATATATATATATATATATATATATATATATATATATATATATATATATATATATATATATATATATATATATATATATATATATATATATTATAATATATTTGTCTATACAAGAATTGCTTGTTTAAAGATTAATATATGGATAAAGATTGAATCTAAGCTGAGACACTAGTAAATCCTGCAGGGATGGTTATAAAAAAAGGAAAATAGTTGATAGTGAAATGTTAACGATGTGAAAAGTCATCAACATGCGTATGCATTCCTCTCCTCACGGATGAATGGAATCGTTAATTAATTATTCTGGATTAACATTGATTGAGATCTATACGTGTAAATCCACCATTGGACAAACAATGAACCTTAGCAGATTTTACATTTCAATATATTGTATAAAGAAACCTAAACGTCGACAATTTTTCTAATTGTAAGCTTGGGTCAATAAAGCCTAAAGTATTTAGCCTTAATATTAAACTACTTTAAATAGCTTCTTATAAAAAGTTATTTGTATTACGATACGATTGTAAACGAGAATTCACCTTTATTTTCTACTAGTTTTCGCCCGCGGCTCCGCCCGCTTGTATCTCGATTATTGCAGAAAAAAGTACCCTATCTGTTATTCTGATATATAACCTGTATAACTCTCAAGTTTCATCTAAATCAATTCAGTAGTTATTGCGTGAAAGAGCAACAAAAATACATGCATACAAACTTACAAACTTTCGCGTTTATAATATTAGTAAGGATAAACCTACTCTACTCAGAAGTTGTTTAATATTTATAAATCAAAAAAGTTTTTTAGTTTAAATTCTGAGCAGACCGAATTTAATCAACAAAATAATGAAACAAAGGCGTTGCCCTAAAAGCCTAAACAAACTGCTTAACCTAAGCTGTTCCTTTAGGCACTGTTTAATTTTCTTTAAAATGTACACACACAAGTTCACACATACATATAAATGTAACGTCTCAAAAACGCTTCTAGATCGTTTACTCACTCATAAACACATTTATAGGAAGTATATAACTATCACACAAATTTATTTTAAATAAAAATTTCAAATAATTACAAATTTTGAATTTTGTTAATACATAAATATAAGTAAAATTTTATAGCTCCTATCATTGGATAAACAGAAGAATCCTATAAAGTTACGACACGATACTGTTGTTTAATATCGGGATCATACCAAACATCAAAATAAATTTAAATTCAAATTTAAAAATATAGTTATTAAGTGAGCTAAAATTTTGTATAACTAGATTTTTGATATTCAATAAATGCGAAAGTAACTCTGTCTGTCTGTCTGTTACGTTTTCACGCCTAAATCGCTGAACTGATTTTGATGAATTTTGGCATAGATATAGACGGGACCTTGGGAAAGGGCATAGGCTACATTTTACTGCGATAACCGACATACACGCGGCCGGAGCCGCGGGTAAAAGCTAGTATTAAATAGAGGATCTGCATGCATAAACACATTCGTCACCTTTCATTTTCAGTAAAAAGTGTAATTAACTCATAGACATTGTGGATTTTATTTAATGTGTTTGCACATGAGCTTCAATCAGAAACGAAATGTAATTATCTCTCTGTAGGCTCATCTCTGATTCCGTATCTCCAAAATAGAATGTAATAAGCGTTTTTAAAGCCTCCCTCCAAAAATATTAGCTTTTTCACGCGTGAATTAGGCGTTTTACAACCCTATATATAAAATGGGTTCTAGTATCCCCCTCGCTCGGAATTTTGCGAATGTTTCACATTCCACCTTTATTAATAGAGCGACGAATTCAAATTGTAAGAAATGGGCATGAAATTGAAAAAACACTGTATTACTGTTTGAATCCGACGAAATACATTCTCTACGTTCACATAAAAATACGTCGACGAGTTTATAAAAACATATGGTTATCTGAACCGTGACATGTAAACTGCATTTTTTTGTATTTTATACACCAAAATACATGTTATTAGGTTATTTACTTATACGATAACTCTGTTCTCGATAACTGTATTCTCGAAGTGGCAGGCGTTGAACACTCATTACCTATTTGACAAGTATAATTTGATTCCACTTACGTAATAAGCCTAACTGGCAACTTCGGGATTTAGAGAACAATGCAATAAGTTTGGTGTCATTTAAGCCTTGCTAGTTTTATCGCTATTCCATTGAGGTGCTTCCGAGGATGAACAATTAATGAATAAGAGCAAATAAATTATGCGGATATACAGAAGATTTATGTTATAGGTTCGTTGGCTGTATCGAAACATGGGAAGTTATTATTATTATCTTGTATTTTAGTTCGTTTCGTTTATCACTGTCAATGAGGAACATTTGAGTAAAATTAATTCGGTTGATATCACATTTGTTTTAGAGACTAAGTAAACGCTCGAAATGTAAAGAAGAGTAAACGAAAACAATGTTCTATATGAGTTCCATGAACTTTATGTGTTATGATTATGACATTATAATATGACATTAACATATTGCAGTTTTTGTAATCAAACTGGCGTGATATATTACGAATCGAAAAGATTAGGTTGGTGGAGCTTTTATTGAATCCTAATGGTGCTACTTTAAATCATTTTTGGAATTTCGTGCCGAAAGGGGACAAAAGAAATACACGAAGATTAAGATTAACTGAACACATATGAATTGTTTTTAAAAAAGATATAGTCATTTAAACATTCTTCATTAGAAAGCATATATTTGCAAGTCAAATGACACAATGGTCGAATTTCGGACCAAATAGCAAATGAAGTTCTAAGTTGAATTCTACAGTTCGCTTCTTTTATTATGTTTGAAATAAAATGTACATAAATATAATCAAGGCAGTATTAATACGATCCATACTGTAACCATATATGTTTACGAATACTTATATTACATTTGTCAGTGCCCTAATTACATAGGGAAATAAATCGTTGGTTAATTTGTTAATTAAGCCGTTAGCTACCGTTTAAATAGTAATAGGTGAGTTCTACCGTCTAATCAGCTAATAAAAGTAAGCCTTGTTTCAAAAGAAAATTTATCTTCATATTTTTACTACTTTATTAATATGAGTGCATTAGTAATTCCGTCTGTTTGTAATGTCCGATGTTTAAGACAAAACTACTGAACCGATTGAAATTAAATTTGGTACACTGTCGGTCTAGAGTCTGAGAAACCACTTTTTACCGAAATAACCGACATAAACTTGGGCTTAGCCGGGGGCGAAAGCTAGTATTCTTTAAATGTGTAATACACATTTACCACCATATTCTGTTTCTCTTTATTGGGCGATTGGCTTTAGGTGATTGAAAACAATCACCGAAGATAAGCAACGACGGTGCGGTCAGTACATAGATGGGTGACCGTTTGTAGCTTGATATGTTATGAGCATTGCCGTGATTCTTAGATCACGTTAAGCTGTTGGTCCCGGTTGTTACCATTTTGGGTGACTTAAAAACATCCAACGACAAGATTTACGTAGCCACAATATGTCTTGCCAGTCCCCAACCCGCACTCGGCCAGCGTAGGGAGGTATGGACTTAACCTTCTCCTGGGAGAAGACCCAATGGGTTGTTTTTATGGGTTATGGGTTAATGGGTTGTCGACTATCGATGTTGCTCTTTACATCATCTTTACATTAATACAAATGTATTACTATT
The DNA here is from genome assembly GCA_932526445.1 of Phragmatobia fuliginosa. Taxonomy (NCBI): domain Eukaryota; kingdom Metazoa; phylum Arthropoda; class Insecta; order Lepidoptera; family Erebidae; genus Phragmatobia; species Phragmatobia fuliginosa. The sequence continues at coordinate 27,338,014 of OW052057.1, forward strand.
ATTGGACTAAAATCCAAAAAAGGAGTTAATTATAGAACAAAACGGATGAGACATATAAAATTGCAATTATTTACTTCAAATTGTGTTTAGCACTTTTAGTGTAAACTTCTGTACCTAAACAGGCAAAAGAATACCAATTTTTGTATCAGTATAGAGTCCTTTCATCTGTCAGAACCCTTTTTTCTTTTTCCTTCATAAGGATTAGAGATATCGGGCCAAGAAAAAACCATTTTTATGTCTTCCCAACCGGCTTATTAAAATCCAAGGAATTATCTATACTTACATTATCTTTTGTACATTTTTTTGGTTTAGTTATTAAAACGGTGATATTAATAAAATTTGATATATGATTATAAACATGAAAACACAAAGATGTTGCTTCATTTGATTAATCGGTTTTATTTGCACTGATTATAGGTTTTAATTTAGAATTCTTTCTACATTATATAGTCATTAAAAAGCGATTCTTTTTCTAATTTATTCGATAACTTTCATAGTCAAGTTGATTTAATCATTATGTCAGTTATTTATGGTTCTCCATAATAGATATAATAGGTTGTAAAAGTCTCTGTATATTCCAAATGTAGGCCTCAAAGAAATTTGAAATCGGATTGTAGACCCAAAGACTTTACAAATGTTTATCTTTAAAGTCTGGCTTGATAGTTCTGAAAATATTTAAAAGTCTTTATTGTTAAATGTTCGTAGTAACGAAAGAAATTAAGTAAATAATTGAAACAGAAATTTTAGGATCATGATCATAAGAAAGCCATTTCTACATTCATTTAATTAAATTCACGTCATTCAGTTGTATCTTTATTGACTGTTAATATTATTACGAACAATAAATTTATATAAAGACCGCTCGTGTACATAAATACACTGCGAAGACTGTCGCAAATCACTGCACAGTACAGTAGAATTCTTAGCGAGGGAGCAGCTGCAACTAAACCTTTTGATAGTACTCACTGGGGAAGCCTTCTACTGACCATGATTTCATACAAATTCTTAAGTGAGAGTACATGAATTTAAGAGAACAGTGGTTTTGGCTTAAGAGGTGGCTGAAAGGTTACGTGAGAGGATCTGAAATTTAGATTTATTAGATTTTTAATGAATAATGATCACTGTGTCTAAAATATGTTTATTTTAAAGACAACTCCCGTATTAGGTATATAGATCTTAAGTCGCGGGGGACTTTACAAACATGATAAAGATACAAAGAACACCTAGACTCAGAACACGACACTTGGCGCAGGAGAAAAAGGCGTGGCGATCGCTTAAACTATTAAACCAACCGTGAAGTCAAACACAAAACTTATATTGACAACGATATGTGGTTAATACCATAAATCCATTAATGAAATGCTTTTATATTACTATGAAGCTTATTTCCAATAGTTGTCTGCGGCAAGCGTATATCTGTCGTGCACATAGCCAACAAGGCTGTAACAATTAACGGTTCAAGACACATTACGTGTTATCTAATTTATACACACAATGCTAATAATCTTCATTTGATATATTAGAAATCCACGTTGCTTGTTACAATATGTATATTTTACTGTAAAATATTGTTTTTTACTTTAACCCTGTAGTATATCTTTATATATATAAGTAATTCTTCTGTGAGTGTGTATGTCACTGAACTTCTCTCAAACGACTGGACCGATTTTGATGAAATTTTTTGTGTGTGTTCAAGGGGATTTGGGAATGGTTTAGATTCGCAATTGGACCCGGTAGGTGGCGCTGCGATCAAGTTCTGGAATTTTAAAGTTGGGCGGTACGAAGTTCGCTGGGTCAACTAGTTACTTATATTTTTTTTAAAATACGCATGCACTAATAAAACACACATAGAAACGTATAATTTACTAATATGATATTGTAACCTGTCTGGTATTATAACTTATGTTTATTATTCATTCTGTCAAATTGCAACAATAGTATTACTCACCGGCTACACATGTAGTTGAAGAAAAGAAACCATCGCAGTATATCAGTGCTTTTATAGTATGACAGATATGTTATGTTATTCTTAACTCTGACAAAATATAAACCTTAAAATTTAATTTTTCACTCATATTGGCCCCTGTTTTTATTATTTGTACATCTATTTCTATGAATAAATTATTGTCGTAGTTTGTCATATTAATACTTTAAATCCAAATAAATGACATTGTCCAAGATATTTTATTTTAATTAACAATGTAATTAAAATATAAAATTAATTTAACATCAGTTATTCAATGGGTTAATATATTTCAATCAAATTAGGCTTATGACATCATTTTCATACTTTTTAAACTTATAAAGAACATAAAAGTACATCCTTGGTACATTATAATTAAAGCCGTATCCCACTATCACCGACAGTATGTACAGAAATGTTTCAAATTATATATGTATTATAAGTACCAAAAATCCAGTAGTATAAAATTAAAGCAATATGAAAAAATAAATGATTACAAAGTTTACAGAATCTTAGAAGTTGTTCTTGTTCATTGCTTTAAAGCGAATGCCAGAGGTAAAATAAGAAAATTACTTTTTAATATTAAAGGTATGAAATACCAACATTTCAAATCATTTTCCCTGTTCCTAATTTGTAATTTAAATAAATTTGTTGCCAAATTAATTATATCTTTTAATCTGTTTGTTACAGGTACTCAACAAAGGGACTACTTATACGGGCAGTTTCAATGAAAATTTTACCAAATTAAAGGCATAAGACCTTTTATTTTCTTAATAGAATCCCATTTAGTCTTATTTATCTCGACAGGGACCGGTTAAATTTTCCACTCTAATTTTTCATTTAAAATATGAAGGTTTATAATGCATCAAATCTAATTCCTAATAATCTACCTTGTTTCTTTCCTACCTTTCCTTTTCTTCTATTGTGTCAATTATACCGTTTCATTGCCAAGTACTCGGTCGGTGTCAATACGTGAGACGAAGCAAATTACCACAGTACTTGGCGATTGCAGTACATTAATTCACATTAATCAAAGTAGTTTACATAGAAGATAGCAATTTGAAAATCATAAAACTGACCATCTGGAATCACATATCTGCACGGCTATTGAAACATACATATCTCACTCACAAACTATTCACTATTTATTTGGTATACAAATAGAAACGGAGTCCATTTATAGGGAATAAAATAAAACGCCAACAAGTTCAAATTAAAAGGTGCAAACAGTATATACTACAAGCATTTAAACGCGTCAGCAAAAATCCAATACGAGATCGGCAATAAACTTAACGAATAATAGGGTTGATTCGAGCCAGTTTAGAGAACAAATCGCAAAATAGATTGTTTAGTATTCGGAAGTCTAACTCATTCTAATTCACCCCTCGAAAAAATCGACTCAATCACTCTGTAAGGTCTTAAAAGGTGGGCAACCAGAATTATTTGAGAAAAGGTAAGCAAGAATGAAAATCTTTCACTGTCGTGTAAAAGATAAGTATGTGACAGTTATGAGAAGATATAAAGTATTTCTTCGTATGGGTGTACATAATACTACTAGACAAACGCCATAAGGAGTGTACTGCAAGCAAACAAAGGGGAATTAACTAATTGTTTTGTAAGCAGAACAACTCGAAACTTGAGAAGGTTATCAATCAACACTTGATGATAATGTGTCATGTAAATGTTTGAACGTCGATTTTATTAATTCTATTCATGACCATGTGCAAGAGTAACGTACCACATTATTTTATAAATTAATCATATATTATATAATGAAATATTAGTGTCTGTCACAATTTGAAAAAAAAAAAAAATATTTTAATAAAACTTCGTCTATTGTCATTGATGTTTTATCAAAAAGTTTGATTTGTCACATGGTCGATTCTTATTTATGTACCAATTTTATTAGTAATTTGTAAAACTGGTTTTATATTACCTGTTAAATAATTGAAACTTTACACCCTATGTACGAGCTCATCAGACACCGTTACCTACGTTACCGTACCCTCTCATTATTTCGTCGTGCCACCCTTAATAGATATAGGGGTAGCTGTGTTACAACAGTGCTACTAGTATGATGCATTTTGATTTGAGTTTTAATTGGAGCACCCCTTGAGTGCGAACGTTGGACTTTAATTTACTTAGTCCGTTCGACCGATCTCTCTTATTCATTTACTCGGATAAACTACAAATTGTCAGGGAAATATTGGTATTTACAAGTGTTGGATTCTGAAGTAAACTTTAAAATTGTAGGTATTTTAGTGTACATTTACTTGTCGATGTACTTGGTTTTTATTTACTCAATTAGAGAATTTCACTATCGAATCGAATTAAAATTTTATTTAGTTTAAAGATAGTTCAATTGAAGTTAGTGATCGTGGTTTCCAGTGAAGTTAGATTGTACCTATAATATGTGGAGAACTGGGTATTAAAATAGCTTTTAATTATTACTAGGTTATTACTATTACTATTAATTATTACTTACTTATTTTAATTATTTTAATAATTACTAGGTTAATTGCTGTTTTCCTATTCCAAATTTTATTTTATTTTGCAAGCATTAAATTAGTTGTTGTTCTGTTAACATAATTATTTGCATTGTTAATTTACAACACACCAACCTACTGGACTTTAAATTAGACATTTTAAATTAAATGTGTAACAAAACAAAATTTCCTAGTTTGTCTAAAAATTTAGTCTGTTTGATCTCCCGGGATTCATCCCTATGTTTAACAACTAAAATTCAATCAAAGGAAACTCCTGTCACACAAAATTACGTACACCTTAAGTTGCCTGTTGAACAATAGGTTCGGCCGCAGAGTACTTAACTCAATCCCTAAGTAACTTAAAGTAATGACTAACTTTGAGAGATAGGAGAGACGCGCCTAACTTTAATTAATTTGAAATTGGCTGGTTATTCGGACATTCGATTCTGATTATTTACTTGACTTTGTGCTTCAGATCTCTCAATCACGTCATTAAGAAAAATTCAATAACTGGAATTTCTGTTTATGAAATAACTTTAAGTAAAGTTTGATTGATATTGACGATTCACAGTCCTTCCTTGGTTTCAAAAATGCTTTTCATTAAAGTTTAATGTTTTTTATTTAGTTCAGTTCCAAAATATTTAATGCAATACTTCGTCATCGTCGTCTCCATTTCTCTACTGTTTCTACCAAACTATCTTTTGGCCATCTAGCCTCAGACTTAAATTGTGTACAATTTCTCAATCCCAATCTCATTGGACCACATACTTTTTAGAAACATTTAATGAATATCTGTTTATTTGTCATTTGTGTCTCTTTAGAAACTGTCTTCTACTAGAGATAAATTTACAGGATAATCCTTTGATTTACCTATTTAGGTTTACGATTGTTTAAAAAAATATAGTGAGATAGTCAAAAGTCAGTAGCATTATTGCTTCCAACAACAATAATAATTTAGATTATTGTTCAGACAATACATTCACGGGGCAGGGTGTAATATCAATGCTTAATTGATTACGTCACCAGTTCTCTAAAATAAAAACTTGTTTCACGTATTTCTCATAAAATTTTACTAAGGCTAATAATTTCTTAACAAATCGTGCCTTTAAAATAAACAAGCAAAGTTTTAGGTCTTCAAATAAGGCGCGAGGTTTGCCTCCTCTTAGCTTTCAACTATAAAAAGGAACCTTGGCAAAGTAAATGGCCTTATAAAACGAAAGGTGTTGTATACTTTGACACCATATAAATGCTAGTGATATTTTTATTTTTCTATTTGTTTCTTTATGAGATGAAAGTGTAATTATATTACAAGTAGGACTTTCCTTGTTTTGAAATCGAAATCCTTTGTTCCAAACCAATAGAAAAGTAATACAGAATTGAAATATTAAATCTAAAAATATATCTATTGTGGTATTGTTGGCCTCTACTTATACCACTTATTTTTCAGGATAAGGTCAACGAATACGAAATTCGGTAGTTATATGCAACTGAGATAGTTTGTACTATTTAATCTAATTCATTTTCAAAGAACTTATACCATAGTTCACTTGACAACACCGATAGAATTTTTGGCATTTCTAGAGATATTTAATTGTCATCTTAAGATAACAATTAAATATCTCTACAAATCGTGATGAACCTGAGTTCGTTTACTGTTTTTACTGTAAACGAATTCAGGTTCATCACGATGAACCGTGCTTGGTTTTTGGGCTACTTACTAGAACCTATGTACAGCTCTAAACAAAATCGAAAAGGAGCTTCTCTTTTTGGAGTTTACTAGGTAATATTATCAATATCATATTTTGTTTTTTATTTTATAGCATCTAATGAAAATATAATCAGAGTTTTTACTGTAAACGGGACTTATTCGCGATAATATTAAAGGTTACGATACCTTCTATTTTCCGACGTTTCGAACGGGTTATACCGCTCGTGGTCACGGGTAGACTGATGTGAGCTTAGCGTCGCCTTCGTGATGTGCAGGTTGTGTCTACCCGCACTAGATCGCGTTGATTTCTTGTAGTGTCGGTACCCCTACACACCACACTTATGACATCTGCACGCCTTATTTCATCTTTCTGATGTATCGTAACCTTTAATATTATCGCGAATAAGTCCCGTTTACAGTAAAAACATGAGTATGTGTAAAAGTCGCGAAAGTTTAAAAACAGTTAATATAATCAGAATAAGCATATTGCACCATTTCTTTATCTGATCAACTAGTAGTGAGTATAATATGTATTAATCCGGGTCGTTAGGTAGGTACATACAGCGATATCTCTTACACCACAACGTTTACAGTAGTAGAAAGTGCAGATGAAGCTAAGGACACTAGCAAATTTGGGCCTGTTATTTAAATGTAAAACTGATTTCAATTAAGTGTTACAGCGAGTGTTAAGCTAAACAGTCTGTACCACATATATCACCTCACCTAAACTTGATCTCACGTTAAGCACACTGAAGTTGATATTTTCAGTAAAGACAGCAATTATTGACAACCAGAAGCTCTCTCTTTGATTTGTTAAAAGTAAATTTTCAGTTCATTTCAAGCTGCAGTGGTCAGTAACTTTTAAAGGCGAGTAAGGGCCTATAGTTCTATTGTAATTCCTTTGCAAACTTTGATACTTATTAAGCTTAAATACTTATAATATAATTATAGGCTAATTACAAATGCTGAAATAACTTCTAATGATAAATACACGTACATAATATTTGCTTAAACATTTTTTTACCTATACTTTTATTTTTTCTTCTAACATTTCATAAAATGGAGAAATATGTTTCCAAAATGGCAACAAAAAAATTCATTACTTCCTAAAGAATCTCAAACCAGTTATCAATAAAATATTATAAATAAACTTAAATTATTAGGGTTTTGAAAGGTAATTTCAATAGGAATCCATAATGGTAAACGAATTTAGGTAATCCTTGAGCGTCTTTCATGTAAATTGTACCGTATCTCAAAATCTTTTCTTTATAAGAGAAAAAATATTTATCAAGATGAAGATTTTCAGCAAATGGAGTTCATGTTGTCATATACTTACATATCGATTCCTAAACACCAATAACAAACTGCCCTCTTTATTCCGAACTGAGAAAATTTCCTCCAACAAAAATTGTAAGCGTGTCATTTCGCATTTGCTTCGATTTGAATTCAAATAAAGAACACTCGTTTTTCGAATCCATAGTCTAGAAAACATCTTCTGAAATGACTGTTCATGCTGTGTTCAGTTGTCTTACATAATCCAAAAAGACCGTAAGAAGTTACCTATATTATTTACACAAAGAATTACAGTAATAAAGAATATTAACTATCTTCGCTTCAATGTGGCTATTTTTCTTTTTTATATTTATAAGACAGCTGAAACAGTTTCCAAGTTTGAAATACTACATCTGTTTTATATAATTATTTCCGACTTTTAGAATAAATTAAGTTACTACAGCATAATTATAATGTTTTCCAGCTGGACCGTCTTCATTAGGTCTGTATTTTTTAAGCATCTGATCCCTATGTTAAAAAAATGATCTTTACTTAGCTTTAAGCGAACGAAACTTACCTATTATATAAATTTTATTATGGCAGTCACGCAAACACTAGTTACATTAAATTTTGGTTGATGACAGATAATAAAATTAACGTTAAAGTGATTACTAGACATTTACTGTACATAGATTTAATATTCGCATCACTGCTTTTACCACTTATGAGATTAGATTGGACACAAAGTGGGTATTCAAGGGCCGAACCGCGGCGATAATGCCTTAACAGATACTAATTCTGTGACGAGGCAACGTCCTTAGTTTATACAATATATATATAGCCGGTTCCAAAAATAACGGGTCAGTCACATAAACCCGAATATCTCCCGAACTACGTATGCCATCCTAATGAAACGAAGACTGTTCAATTGAGAATTTAATTATACAGATAAAAAATAAAATAAAACTTAGTTACACCCACAATATTAATCTTAAATTAAAAAAAAACTAAAGTAGTCATATTTTTCTTAAGATTACAATTTTTTTATGATTGTTTTTTTGCTGTTTTTCATCACTGGAGGCTTCATCACGTGGAGGCAATACAAAGTATTAAATGAAGAAAGTGATGAAAAACAGCAAAAAAACAATCATAAAAAAAATGTAATCTTAAGAAAAATATGACTACTTTAGTTTTTTTTTAATTTAAGATTAATATTGTGGGTGTAACTAAGTTTTATTTTATTTTTTATCTGTATAATTAAATTCTCAATTGAACAGTCTTCGTTTCATTAGGATGGCATACGTAGTTCGGGAGATATTCGGGTTTATGTGACTGACCCGTTATTACTGACCCGTTATTTTTGGAACCGAGTGTAGGTAATTCTTACTACATACAGCAGATTAAGTTGTCGTCAAAGTAAAATGAAACTTATCTTCATCATCTCAGCCTTAACGCGTCCACTTTTGGATATAGGTGTCCTCCAAGGCTCTTCAGGGCAGATCAAAACAGTAGGGGGTTCCTTGTACTTGGCGGGCTCCAACCACCTCCGGGCTGCCAAAATCGTCACGCTATAAAACTTGATGGAGATACAACCTATTCCTTAATAAAGCATGTGTCTTGTATTTAGGTAGCCTTGTCATACACTTCAAATAAAATGTAATGTAATAAAGTGTAACATTCTTACTAACCCTTTGAAGAAGTTTTTCGGAATGTTTTCTTATAAAATAAATACCGAGAGTGACGGGATGTTCAGCCCTCTTTGTTTGTTGAATTCTCAACTCGACATTGGAGGAATATTCCGGTTCAATTTACATATTCGAGTTACGATTAAAGAATAATGTTACTGCAAAACTAAGGCAGACCCTATTAGGAGTAATCGTGATGAAAGATGCACAACGAGTACTATTCTGATAAAAATACTTACAGCATTGTGATAATTTTCTTTGTAAAGCCCACATGCAAACATCGTTGAATAACATTCGTCAAGGTTTCCTAGACTTTCATATGTCAAACTTGGGGAGACAATTTTAATTTGTAAATAAACAATTTGCATTCGATGTAACACGAAATTTTGCTCGCATTATAATTATGTAATAAGGCTTAAAAATAATTCCAATCGGGTATTCACAGGTACCGTCTAATCTCGTAAAGCTTATTTTGTCCTCGGGTTGTATACATCATATTGTAGTTGAGAGAGTTGAGAGTTGCAACAACCGCAGGTAGCAGCGACATCGAGGATTTTGCTTGTTACTATCATACACAAAATTAATGTTTGTTTTGGTTGAGGTGAAGTAGACGACGCTACAAATTTTGAGTTTAATCCTTAGGGAGTGCGCAGGTGTTTCAACTTATTTATTAGGCAGTTTTATTTCTTAACAGTTTAACACAATTTATCGTATCTATTTTGCATTTATTGATCACAGTAATAGATTTTTATTATCAAGGCTACATAGCTTTCCACCGCGGTTTATCCGAAACTTTGTTAAAACAAATATGTCAGTCAACTTTTTCTTTGGTGAAAATGTACCATACACAACGCGTACTTTTAAAGTTTTTTTCAAAGTTTCTTCATGATTGGTAGAATATTTACGCAATGAAGCGTAATAATGGTATACATTAGTATACACTCGGTATATTCTTTGCGAATAATGAGTAAAAACATACATGTATAGTACTAGTTACTTTATCCTGTCAAAGTTAGTACGCATTCATAACTACTTATGAAATATTCCTTTCCAAATATCAACATCCCTTGGGAGAACAGGTAGAAATAATAGTATCTTTCCTTTCATATGTATACCGAAGTAATCTTCTTAGGTGTCGCTTGAAACGTGTAACTATTATTTACTTCTGAGATAGTAATGAGAAATGTATTATCAATCTTTCAACACGCAGTACAATGGCTATAGTATAGTTAGTTATATCAGGCTCTATTTCATATAAAATAGAAAACTTATTAAATAGAAGTATATTTTTCACCGTGGAAACACCATACGGATGAAGCCTAATAATGTATGATAAATTTTTATAGGTATATCTAAAAAAGGAAGCAAGAAAAACAGTTTTTTAATTTATACAATAATAATAATAAAATATAAAATGAGTAATAATGCTGAGCCTTTATTTAAGTACAAACACAAAATGATATTTAATTTTATATCGGTTATAAAACAAAAACGTATTGGATAAAGTATAGTCGTAAAAAGATGGGATACCGTTAAAAAACAACTTTAAAATATGTTTCTATTCACTTTTCTTTACAATTATTACCAGGTAAGCCATCGAGGAAAATAAGACAAGGTATTAAACATTACTCGGTGCGCTGTAAATTCTGGTTCAGTTCAAAGTGAATACGCCGTTCTCGATAATCCCATGATCCTTATTTACTAGCGCAGCCTCCGAGGGTCGAAGGCTTATCTGAACGCACTCGCCACGCGACATGTCGAACACAGTTTTCTCCAAGTATTTTCCCCAAATAGTATAATATAGTTAGGCCAAGAGTTAGCATGCCTCGTTTTTAAATATACTTTTTATATATATTTATAAAGACTGAGTCAAATTTTCTATTTCCCGTTACAGTTTATTTAGAAGAGGGCTCGATGAAATAAAAATATTTAAGTAGAAATTTTTGTTCAATCATCCACTGTTATTGTAGCGCAATCTAAAAAAACTGTTATTTAATACATGCACATTTTTAATCTGGAATAAAGAAGCCAAACCGTTCACACATAATATTTCACAAAATGTCATCGTAACAGCTATTAAAATCACCCAGTTGACTGGCATTATTCCAACGTGTTGCTCAGTAACTTAATTAAATACGGAACTAATTCCAGTCAAAATGTCCTATTTCAGAGATTTGTTATTGTTACCGTATTCACTACTAAATACGACAAACACAAAACAAAAATTGTATTAATACGTAGTACTTTTATTTTCAAAACTTTTTTATCTATGATAAATGCATGACACTTGTAATGAAGAGAATTACTCTTCAAAATCAACCTACAACCTATTATTACTAACAGTAAAAAAAAGAACATAGAACGTCTCATTTTTAAAGTTAATATTTTTGCCACATGTAAATATTAAAAAGCCAAATTAACATTACTTACTTACTGACGTTTATAACATATTCCAGAAAGAATATACACTCACGAGTCATCATCGTGGTCTTCTCTCTCCACCACAAAATGTAATATCTCTGCCACGTACCGGGCATCACTTTCGAGTACTATAATACATATCCTACATCGCTCAACTCATATACTCGTAAATTGCGGTAGATACGCAGCTGATGCTCTGATGCTATCAAGTACCCTAGTTATTTATTAATTTACTAGTTTATAAACATACTCATTTCATAATTTTTTATGCCAAGTTTATGTAATTTCTAAAGTATTAGTGTAGAATACTCGTTAAAAAATCTATTATTAGAAAAAAAATATATCAAGATATATGAAGTCTATATATGAAGTATATATGAAGTCTAAACTCAGTGATGTCATTCGGTAAATACCAGAAACAAACATAATCTTTGTGTTCACGTCACTCGTCTCCACAGAGTAGGTAACTCGTTCATGGGACAATGTACACGCTTTTACAGTAAACTCCCTATTGAAATTAGGAATTTGTCATTACAGAAATTTAAGAATACCATTAAATCTAAGTTATCCGTAAAGGGGTATTATACCATAGCAGAATATATTGATGATAAAACCGCGTGGGATTGAGCTGCCCATTCTGCACATGCTGTTTATTTTGAATGTTTAAATTTGTGTTGATGTGACGATAATTTATAGTTAACTTTACATTATATATTTAACAAATTTATCTTTAATTGTTGCTATTGTTGCCATTTTTAAAATTATTAACTTTAATTATTATAGTTGTGACTCAAATTGTAATTATCGCTTTTATATTGAAATAATGTATTTGACTTTAAAAGAGAAAACCCATGTTCTTGTAACCTAATTGCAGAATAAATGATTTGATTTGATTGATTCGTATAAGAGATTATGGAGATTCATTTGTTGTTTAGTATTACATAGTTATTAAATTACAATAGTTACAATAGTTCCATAGAATTACTATTTTTATGCCTTCACAAATATTAATTTAATCGTAATTTTTGTTCGATTGCACTATTTATTCTACAACAACATGTTGTAGAGTGTTGTAGTTGTAACTCTCTAGCTGAAAGTTTTCAATGTTTACTCTACTTTGTTTCGAAAAATAAATACAAATTTAAACCTTAATGCATACACTACCTCCCAGACTAGCACCTGTTTATAGCGCAATACATCCGTCGTTATAGGTAGTACAGCCGCATCATGAATCCGGAGAGAGGATACATATTCCTCGTAAAGCCTCAAAATCAGAAGGATAACTTTTAACCTTGAATCGAATCTTGTCTATCCATTTTTAATAAGTAGTGTTATACATAATAAATCTCTGGAGTGTGTTTTGGTGTTAACGTCCAGTTTAAATTCAAATAACTGGACTTTATTAACTAAATCAAGGCAAATCAAATGTAAATAACGCCCGAAAACTAGATAAATTTTACAGAACAATATAATGTAATATTTTTGTGTCTTATTGTATGCCTACAGTACTCAATCTTGTGGTAAAGTACTAAACGAAATCTTTAAATGTTTAAATAAACCGTAATAGTTAACGAATTTTTGGGTCATTTTATCTGACATTTTGATTTCACTGCAGATGTTTATACAGCGGGTTTCCTATAACCGATGATTGGATATTGTTCGAAGCTACTGGTTGAGTGTGACTCTAATCAAACAAGCGTTGAACATGTTGGATTCGACAGAACGCCCGTCACAAAGTCTTGTTTAACTAATGAGATGTAACATTAGTCCCTTTTAATAAGTCTTAATTCCTTCTAATAATGTCCTTTCAAGTTTGCGACTCCTAAAAGTATTTTTTTGTCTCAACTGTATAATGAACTAAAAAGAAAAGCAGTTTATAAAAACAATTTGAAAACGTATCCCCCAGACTTCCAACATTAATAATAAAATGATCAAGCATTCACCAAACCTCTTACAAAATGATAAAATCAACCTTGAAAACAGGAAACGGTATTTTTTTTTCAAACCGAGGAGTCCCAGTGGGAGGGAATATCAGCATGTCATTTGTTTATATTGCGAAATTAATCCCCCAAGCTGGCGTGACTGATGAGTCGAGTCAAACGTTGCTTGCCAAACAAAGAAACACCGAGGTGTGTACTATAATCGATGCTCACTTAAACGACAGATGCTACAAACGGGTGCCATCAATCTATCCTCTCCCTCTGCCCACCATCCGATTCGTACCCTCAGGGCCGAATTGTTATTCACGTTCCATTACCACAATTTTTTAGGGCCGAGGTGCCTGAAAAGAAACCCCTTTCGCTTTTGTGTCTCATTCCTGAATAGGTGGCGGGCCATGGTAAAATTAAATTTCTGCAAATTATTCATTTTTTTGCGCTTCTCACTTTGAATTTAAAATCAGCTGCCGATGTTATTAGCTACACGAAAATATCTGAGTACCTTATACATAGTATTTCTTACAATGTTTAGCTTCAGTTTTATTCTTTATCATTTTCCGTTTGGCATGGTAGATGATAAAACAAACTATAAATTCAAAATGGTTGCACGCACGAGCGCGCGGTATGGAGTGTGCCACACGCGACAAGAATCATTCAAGAATCGATTAAAGTCGGCCACACACGTACGAGAATCGGGCAAACATCGAGAACTCAATGGCCCGATCACGGGGTTCGTTGAGTCACGTCGACCAATAATTCAATAAGGAGCGATCCGAGCGCCAAGTAAAATCATAGCGTTCGGAGTACAACTAAAAGGTAATTCGAAATTACTGTAATAAAATATTTAATGACGTAAAAGTTTGAGATTATTGAATTATTTTCAAGGAAATGCAAGAGATAAAAATGAATGTTTTGAAAGATTGATTTTGATCTTATTCTTATTTGCAATGCCTGCAAAGTTCTAATAAAATCGATGTTAGGCTTTGATTACTTTAGACTCAGACACTTTGTGTTCACACTCACAATGTGTTGTCTTCTTTAGGGGTCTATTATATACCCACCTACATGTACGTACATGTACATAAAAGCGGCTTAAGACCAACAGCTTAGTTTAGTGGCGCGCGGTATTTCCCCTATCACAATGGGTTACCGCAGCTTAGAAGCTGGAACAAAGCGTCATTATGCATTTGGCTCATTAAGTAAATGAATGGAAAGATTTTCAAAGATCTTTATCTGATAGGGCTCGTCTTATTGAAAGTAAACAATTGTCATCATCATATTTTACATCAGTGTTTTAATTTTCAACCTTTTTTAAACTTACTTTAACATATTTACATGAACATTTTTATATATTTTCGTTGACCCTGATCAAGTACCGTGTAAGGTTATAAAAACATAGGCATGTTTTTATAATCTTCCAAAATAATAATCATCATCATCATCATCAATAACCTATAACGTCCATTGCTGGGCTCGGATCTCCTCTCAAGAATGGGTTAAGCCAAAAAAACAAATTTCATTACGTACAAAAAACATAAAAAAGAGTCATACCTTCATACTGGGTATGAAAGATACCTTATATGCATACGGCAACTATATTAAAAATGCATGCATGTATATATTCTATAAGTTAATTTTTTTGAACATAAAACCTTTCAATGTGATATATGTTTAAGTGTATAGTTCGAGTAACCACTGGAATTAAATAAAAGGGAGTGGGTATGTTAATTATTTTTTGTAGTATTATTTAATATGCAACTTCGTGCAAAATGTAATTTAGTAAGGAATGAGGATACATAAAATGGAATGCCTAGGAACTGGGCATTTATCGATAATGATTTATGAATGTATGACACAGGCCATTATTCAGGCCATGTCGACCGACCTATGGGCGGCAGTGATAACCCAAAATGCTGTCGAAAATTCTAAAAGGAATTCTAAATGATATATAACTTTATTTATACATTCACAGACTGAGTAATACAATTATAACAAAATAGAAAAACACACATAATTTTTATATTTCTGGAATATGTCAGCTAATTCCTTTGATAGGCAACCTGACGCAGACTGTTTCAAACTACGTTTACAAAATGTTGAGTTTGAAAATACAAAATGTTTTTCCAATTATTTCGAGTTGTTCTAAAATAACCCGATCCACTAAATCCCTTAGTTTAAAGACATAAAAACCATATTGCATTGTTTAATTGAAATATGTTAACAATAAAGTAGCTATAATATTTGTAATAATAACTTTATGGAAAAAGCATAGTTTCCATAAAATTCTATTCGTTTTAGAATCAAGCAAAATCTTTTAGATGACATGACTTTTTCGTCATCTGCAAAATCTGTTTATATTTCAGTAAACGTATACAAAACCAATACAAAATCGAAACCTTTCTCATGCATCACTATCAATCTCTATTGATTTCTCTTTCTGTAACAATCTTTAGACAAAGCAATGGGGGATTTATTTTACAATATTTAATAATCATTCACTTGTTTACAAGGCATAGTCATATTTTTTTATATTTCGTTTTATTTTCATTGTAATTCAATGGTTAACGGTCTATAACGGTTGGGGTATTGTAAAATTATTTTAAATGTTTTTCTTAACAAAGCTACGCGGTACTCAAGTGGCTGAACACAGCTTTATAAAAAATTCCAAATGGCATTTACTAATTGGGTCCACTGGTATTGTGATGGTCAATTTTTTTCCAGAAGATCAATTTTGATATTATACCTTTGTACATTTAAATATCATAATTAGAATGTAAATATTATAAAGATGGGCGCAAAGAAAACTTTACTAAAACTAAACAATTAAATTAATTTGTTTTAGAAACAATATCAAACTAAATATATATAGACTTAATTTTAAATCAAATTAAGTCGAACTCACGTTGCAGCCGTAGTGAACTTTATAGTGGATATTTAAAATTGATTACACTGGAAACTAAGTTGCACTTAGGGCTTCGTCCGAAGGTACATAAATTATTCCATCTTTCCCTTCGCAGAGATGAGCACACTGTGCAGGAAACGGATCAGTTACTATTAGTTAGCTTTAAATGTTTTTATTACGATAAAATTCTAAACAAGTAGGACCATTATTTATTAACAGCAAACTTTAATACTAAAAATTAAAGGTGAAATAAAACGAATATTCTTTAGTCATATGCGATTAATTATTCATATAGTATGTACTTTCTAAAATGAAATAATCCTTCAGTTACTACTGCGTCTTCAACTTATATATTTAGCTATACTAAATCCTCCTGTAATGGATTTAGTACTTAGCAATAAATTTTCACTTGTAAATTATATTTTCAACCTTTTGTGCATAAAGTATTGACAAATAAAAAAATTACATTAAATTATATTAAAAATCACAAACAGGTTTCATTCAAGTTAAATACAGATTTAAGAGACAAAGTGCATCCTGAACCACTAATAAACGACATTAACACAAATGATAATTTATTAGAACTGGAAAAAATAAAAGCGCTTTTATCGGCCACGGAGTAATTTTTAAAAGAATGCAGAAACTGCATTCGGTGTTAATTGTACATTAGTTAAGATACTTTAATTGCATTGTACAAGAGTTAAGTTTTATTAAGCGTATACACATTGTTTACAGAAATGCGATTTATCTCCAATACACATAAATTCAAAAATATAGGTGATTTGATAAGAAACTCCTTCCAGTTTAATGAATTTAAGACCATCCGCATATGCGTGTGGAATATTGTTCACGAAACTCGAACAGTGCATTAGCATGACGACTCACCTGTATAGAGTTAAGTTAAAAATCATGTAACACTCACGTCCCGTGTGGACTCCCGGCCGTAGAGGCGGGTGCCTCGAAAAATAAGGAAAGCCTTCCGCTTTTGTGTTACTCGAATGCATTGCTACGGCCATTGCGCTTGCTATCTCAATCATACTGAGTTTAGAATTCAAAGATAAAATCAAGCTTTTAAGAACCTTGAAGCTGTGAACATTTACGATAGTATATTTTCCAAGCATTATAAAATCATCACAAGTGGCTGTACTTTACACTGCACACTTTTTGCTAACTTTAGTTGAAAATATTTTATGATATATGTATAAGCAGCGTTCGCGTTATTGAATGATCATCACACCCAGAATATTGGTTATCGTAACACCAAATATTCTATTTGATCGAATCTAATCGGTTCGCATGGTGGGATAGAACGCGACATTACAACACGTCGGGGCGTCGCGCCGCCACCTCAACGCGCGAAAGAAAATTATGTTACCGTTCACCGCACCGGTTCAGTTCGTTCTAAAATTCCGAAATCTCATTCCAATTTCGAGGATAATTCTTGAGAATTTGACGTAGAATTGACGTCCTGTAATTTCAAATATCTCTGGAAGCCCCATTCAGACTCAACTTTTTGTAGTTCATGACAGTAAGCTTTAGAGAATCACTTTTAACCTTGCTCCCAATTTTCCTTTGTAATACTTTATTCTAAGTTAGGCTGTGCTACTAACAATCCTTCTTGTAGAGTAGTCTTCACTCAGTCTTTAAAAGAAAAACAATTTTCCTGTTATTTAAACTACGTTCATTATGAATTACATATATATTTACTATCTCACCTTTTTTAAGATTGTAATTTCTTAAATTATGAGAACGGGAGCAGCGAATTCCGCAGTTCAAATCCAAAGCACCTGGTACATTGACTTTGTTCAGATTCGATGAGTTAACGTGTACTTAGGTATACTTGGTTTGCATTGCTTTTGAACCCACATCAAGGCAAAGTTGACGCATTGGGACCTTAATTACACATAGAGGGTCGGCCCTTTTTCGGGGCTACCTTGGCAAAGACCATCAGAAAGTTTGTGAAAGCTAACAGGAATAATTACGAGAGTGCGCGATTACTGGTATTCTTTTGTGGCCTGAAACGAAGTCAGGGGAAATTAAATACGATAATTTCATTACTATCAACACATATGTTGTAAGTCTGTTCCCTTTTTCTTTATTTATTAAAGACTTATTCGATCAAGAAAGAAAATCGTGTCTGTGTATGTCCGCGATGCAGCTAGATTAATATCTTAAGGAACAAGTAATTTAAAAACCATTAGCGCGAACTTAATGTGATTGTCCATAGTTATTCCCCGTAGCTTGTGTTGCTTGTCGGAAGGCAACAGCCCTACTATACATCTATTGTTCTGCTACGACGTAGCATCATACCATACACTTAGTAAAACTCGCCCCGCCTAACCAACAGAACTACTTTACATCCAGCCAAGCCGCCTCTATTGTTTTATTTCATTTTGCACCACACGTATAAAGGTTTTATGCTGCTTTTATAACTCCACCTGAATATTGAAGCTTTCACTAAAACTTTGGACGCTCCAACAAAGACAATCAATAAACAGAGGTACAAGTTACTTGAAAAAGGAAATGTTTTAACACATGCAGAGCTCTTTGTAGTATTTTTATATAGAAAATGTAGGTTGGTACGGTCTGTGATTTTTCATGTTTTAAAAATAGTTAAAATAGGTAGCTTAGATAATAAATTGGACATCACACACGGAACAAACAAAATAATTTTCAATAGTACATCATCATAATCATCATCAGCCTATCGCAGTCCACTGCTGGACATAGGCCTCTCCAATTGCACGCCACTTAGTTCGATCCTCGGCTACTCGCATCCAGCTCCTGCCAGCCGTCTTGCGCAAATCATCACTCCACCTAGCCTGTGGACGTCCTACGCTACGTTTGCCGAGATGCAAAATAGTATACAAAACAAAATAGAGAATATAAAATACAAATATATATATGTGAGAGGAGTCTCAGGAGAGGGTTAAGGCCATACGTCCCCACGCTACCCGAATGTCGGTTGAGGACTGGCATGACAAAGTTGTGGCTATGGAATCTTGCCGTTAGATATTTTTAAGCAGACATCTAAGTACTGACCGTCCATGCTTGTGTGTGTTTTAATAAACTTATATTCATATACATAGCACTAACCAAACATCCAAGTTATTATGCTTTAATGGCCCAGTTGCTGAACACGAATTGACTACAATTTCTAAGTTAACGGGCAAGGAGGGCCAACTTACGGCGCGTACTTCAGTCTCACCGGACAACTTTTAGTCATTTGTAAGACGTCAATAAAAGTTCCTGTTCGCCGTCCTTATTCCACTCGTATTTCAAAAATGGTTATCAGTAAATGAACTACCACTTCTTTTTATTTGGCAGTTATTTTCAATTTCAATTTCACTAAAATAATAAAACATTTTAATAAATTAAAGTGAGTCGAGGACCGAGGCAAGTAGCGTGCAATCGGAGAAGCCTGTGTCTAACATGACTGCGATGGGCCAATGATGATGAAATCAAAGTATCAGTTAATCATCCTTAACTTTTGTCAATCGATATCTTGCATTCGTTGTGGTAAAGAGCAAATTTTGATGAAGAAAATTGGTGTGTATATAACTATCCTAAAAATAGAACCACATAGATTAGATAAAATGTGAAATTCTCGGTAACTCAAAATGAAATAGACCACAAGATATCACCACACTAATTAAAAAAGGTGACCAAAGAGTTTTTAATCAAGTTAATAAAGGAAGCTGCTTTCCTTTTCATATATCTCATAATGCCTGCGGAAAAGGTTTTTGAAGTTCCCTTTCGATTAATTACCTTCCCTGTGGAGATAAAACGTGGGTAAACTGTAACATTTTTTGCCCCGCGGGGGCTTATTGATTAGTACATAGAGGGAGGGCGTGAAATCACGGCAACGCAACCACAAGCTTCATAAATAATGTGTTTGTTTCGTATGTTGTATTAGTGACGTTTGATTTATTGTTCTCCACTAAGAACACGTGTTTCTAAAAGTGGTTTAATTAAGACATAGTTTTTGCCTGCGGCTTTACGTACAAAACAGTATTTTACATCTTAATAGAAGGAAAAAGCTGAATATAAGAAAATGTTTTTCAAGAAGTCAACAAATATTTTTAACAAATATTTAGAAAAACACAGTAAAGTAAATTATGATCAAATGAGCTTTCATAAAACTAATTAATTTAGTATCTTACGCAATAAATAACCATGGTTTTGCAGATAATGAGGTAGGTGCAGAATTTGGCTTTTATATCCGAATTTTGCACCTACGGCATCATATTCCTACATCGCCTGAAGATTGACTAGTAGAGAATCCCTCGTGACATCGAGTTCACCTTTTTCACTACATGTGCATCATCATTATCAGCCTACCGCAATCCACTGCTTGACATAGGCCTTTCTTATTAAACACCACTCTTATCGATTTTGCGCTTCTCGCATCCAGCATGTGCATTATGTTTTAAAAAAAAAAACCTTTTTTTGCTACACAACCGCACGCCCTGATAATCAAATCACTTTTTAACACGTAACAATACAGAGATGTTTTCTAATAAAGCTAGTAACAATATTTGGAAATCAAATTATTTCAATTAGTAATTTAAATAATGAAACTGGATTGATTACAAAAGTTAATATATTCAGTATGTGTTCTGGCCTTAACCATAGCACTCTGACAAGCGGCTATTTGGCTACTAATGGATGATTTGGATCATCTAAAAGCTTGTAGCGGTTTTGAGGTCAGAAGATCTACTAACTGAACTAACGAAATAGATTTGCTGAAATTCCGATTATGAAGCGTACATGGATTTTGATCAAATTAGCTTTAAAACTTCGTGGCCGGATAGTTTATTAACTATTTATTGAAGACTAGACCGTGTTAGAGTATTTAATTATATTGTATTGAATTTTCAAGTTTCACATTTCAATACTTTCTTTCGTGTGTTATAAGTATTTGTGGTTCTTTATCAAAAATTACTGTAATATCGAGTCTTATTGAGTTTCATTATATAATTTCAACACAACTGGATAATCAAAATTATTTTTTATCATTATTAAATAAAGTAAATAATAAATTACTGTTTCTGCTTTAATGTTGATTTACGTATGAAAAATAATCAAGACAGTTCAAATATATTCTCCATAACCGTAATTTTGCAAAATTCGCTCATAAAAAAATGATTTCATAGTGAAGCAAAGCGCTTTGCCACAGTCAAAGGATAATGAAGTTTTGCAATAGCTATTCAAAAACCAAACCTACACAAAATATCAAATGCAATGCACGTAGATTTGAATTGGTCCATCGTTCCGATGCAGGTACTATATTTCAAATGTTGTTTCTAAAAGCATACAGTTTTTCATTCAATATTCATACTAGTCAATATTGAATAGCCCGAGCCTATTATCAACTACTTACGAGAAGGTACGAATATTACTATGAAAATTCATAGCAAGCCCCAGGGAGCGATCTATTCCTTTCTGTAGTGAATGTAAATACATGACTTTGATGTAGGCTAATATCTTATTCTATTTGAACAACACATATATTATATCAAGCTTAGATCGTTCTGAAATGAGCATCGTTTTATTCCATATTATGGGAGCAAAAACATTAACAAACCGGTTATATCTACCACACGTATTATTTGATTAATATTCATTAATATTTCGGTTAAAAAAACCGCTATCAAACCGCCAACTAATAAAATAATTAAACTTTTTTTTTAAGATTTTTTTATTTATTTTTATTAATCGACATGACATAACTTATTATTGCAGCAGTAGAAAAAATGAAAGCTTTAATTTTAAATGAGTTTTGAAAGTTCAATGTAAAAGAAATCTTAATAAATTTGATTCAATATTATTAACGACGTTAAATTTTTATTTTTCCATCCGTATTAATATTGCAGGAGCTGGAGCCGAAGATCAGACTAAGTGGCGTGCAATTGGAGAGTCCTAATTCCAGCAGTGGACTACGTTATGCTTGATGATGATGATATTAAAGCCTTTCATAAACGATTATCATTTTTCTGCTGACAGTCCACGGTAAAGACAAAACCATCACGTTGTTATTTGAATTTCACAATTCATATTACTTTTACGAAATATGTTTGTATTTGAATCTGTTCATTTCGTTGCCGAGTTCATCTCTGTTATTCACTTTTCGAAAATACAATAACAAAGAATACAGCGACTCAGCAACTCCTTTGCCTGTCAGATTAGAATATTTTTGTCTCTGCAAGTTGCATTAAAACACAATGGTTAGCCCGTGGCAGTACCTTTTAGTGCAGTTAGCATTTATTGTGCTGTTTCACTCTCCGAGCGAGTTAAATTTAGTAACATCAGTTGCTAATATGTTATTGTCAAAAAATAACAATGCTGAATAAAAACTTTGACAACGGTGCTTATTTATACCCTTGTTATATTGAAGTAAAGTAGTTTTTTTGTAGATTATTTCTTCACTAGGAGTATATCCTCTATCGCCGAGGACCTTAGAATTATACGCAGTTATATTTAACAAACACAATGATAATCCTGATTCAGACAACAAGTTAGTGGTTCACACAAACTGTTGTCCCAAGTGGGTTAATCCCACGTAACTCGCACAATAGAAAACGGGATGACCGGGTTGCGACTGCTTAGATCTCTAATCCAATAAATGATGTCAATTAAAAGTTTGAAATGAAAAAGTAATTGAAAGCCACACTATCGCTGTCTTCATCTCTAGAAGCTTTCGTCTTTAATCGCGAATTAATCTATCTAATATTCATCCTGCTCAGCCGTCCGACATAATCAATTAATTGCCTCTCACTTGGCGGAATCTTCTCTAAATTTGGCAAAAATATAAATGTTAAGTCCTCTGATTATCTGATTAATGGAGATTGACAATACGAAATATTTCAAATTTCTTAAATACTTAAGTAATACTTACTTAAAGTTGAAAGTTCGACTGCCCTAGTGGTTTATGCGGTATAACACACCACTTTTTACTGCGATAAGTGTTGTGGGTTCAAATACAACACGGGAAATCACTTTGTGTGATCCAGAAAATGATTGCCTCAGTGGCGCAGTCATTGCGTATCGACGACTATGCTTAAGGTCTCAGGTTCTATTCCCGGGTCGGACCAAATGTTTGTGTGATCCGCAAATATTTGTTTCGGAGTTTGTGTTTTTTTCTATGTATCATCAGCATCAGTCCACTGCTGGACATAGGCCTCTCCTATCGCACACTACTTTGATCGATTAACAATAATAAAATATACTATGTATGTACTTGGAAAAAAATGTTTAGGTTTATGTGTTTATATCTGCTGCCTAATACCTATAAAACAAGCTTTTTTGGGTCTAGGTGAAGTTGTGTGAAAGGTGTCTGAACTATTTATTTATTTGTTTTGTTGTAATATGTTATTCTGAGTCTGGGTGTTATTTGTAAATTCCCTCGCGACACAGTAATATATTCCTAATGCAGTAGATGTCTTTTTTAAAGAAAAAGAAAAAAATAAATTTTGAACGAGAATGATCGAAAATTCCCATTGGAATATGCCTCTGTCTCTCTTGATTAGGAAGACCCATCGCCCGAGAGAAAGGCTATCAATCATTTTCGCCAAACCTCCGTTCGATCCACCGGCGTCGTACGTGCCGTGTGTCTAGCCTAACAGATTGATTTCCTGCTTTTCTTTTGTATCTAATAAATAATACTTTGGGACAGAAATTGTTTATTAATGTGGGTGGTGTGTGATGTGAAAATCTGTATGGCGATTGAATACAATTAAATTCCGTTTGCCACCTTGATTTTGCCAGGAAATAAGTGGAACACTAAATTTTTTCATTGCTATCCCAAGAGCTTATTTGGCTATAATAGTACAAATTCTGGAAATACTGGAGCTAATTTTAGATAGATTTGTGGTTTAAAAATCGAATAATCATAATTATATTAATATTACTCAGGGAATGAAATTTATTGAAATTCGTTTTTCTTTCTTACGAGCTGAGATAGCTTAAACTTTTTGACATTGGTCTAACGTCAGATCTCCTTTGTAAGCGCTGTTTGTAATCCTAGAATATCCATTGGGGCTTGAAAGTGCTCTATGGTTGAATGAATTTATTATCTTTCGAAATGTCTGAAGCTCAATACCAGAGACAACTGAAGTTCTTTATAAAAAAAAGAAATTTGAACTTAAAGTTTTTTCTCTGTAGAATTCTAATTTAGTTTTGAACTTTCCTCAACTAAACAGACCTTTTAACGATATTTATACTTTTTTCTAATATTTAGAACAGTTTCTTCTAAAATCTTGATTGTTAAATAATGTGAAGAGTTGTATCAAACTTTAGAAACCAAACAGAAGATGGATGTTCACCTGATAGAATATTATGATATACACCTACATGTACAGAGATATGACAGATAAATATTATAAATACAAAACTTATATGTATGTACATGCGACTATCAAAAATATTCTGTCCCAGTAAAATAATATTTTCGAAGAGCTTATCAGACAAGCAATTACGCATACACATTCGCAATAAATAGATACTTCAGACCGCACTATCAACAAAGACATATAAAAATAATATCAAAATATGTGGCACTATCCATCTCATTCATATTCTGTTATACTTGTGAGGGAGACAGGCATATTTCATAACAGCAAGAGTGAAGAGGCTAGTAATAAAGGGGTGCTGTTTCAAGAACATTTGAGACATAACGACGTATCGTTAGAACGGTAATAAGCGTTTGTTTTAGCGCCTGTTTCTTCATGGCACCGCGGCCTATCTACTATGATCAACATTTACCTCTTTATATCCTCCAAATAGACTTAATCATGAAGACTATAAAAACTCACATTACCTATGTTTAGGAGAAGTACTTTAAAGGGGCCTTAGAAGGTTACAAATTCACAAATATATTGTGACTGTACTAGCAAATGTTACCTAGTTGTTAAAGATACTAGATATAAACATTGGGTACAAAGTAATTTTAAAAGGGAGATGGAAAAGTATATAAAATATTTTGTATGTAAATATATCTTGTAGTGTTGAAGAAGGCATGTTGTCTTCTTGTGTTCTATTTACCGGCTATTAATAATTCCTTTAACAGAAAACACCGTAAATGGATAAGTCAGTCTGAAAAAAACTAACATGGAAACCAAGAAGAACTTAGGTAGCATTTTCGGCAGGATAGTCATGCAAACAGTGTGAAATAGCTATGCTTCCAGACCAAGTGAAGCGCTAGAGACCTCGTAATCTAGAAACGCCACCATTGTTACATTTGCATTTTATTGCCAAAGTTTCTAGCCTCAAAACGCCTATTTTTATGGTAAACTTATTCAAATGCACGACGACGTCATAAATTGGGTAAAAGGGGTGTCCTGGCACGGCAGGCACTGGAAAAGTTTGCAAATACCGATCGTACCTCAATAGACATCACGTCTGTTATATTACTTGTGACGTGACTGTTTAAGAATTATCCACAAGACAGCGTTATTCTTATTACGGCAAAGCCGAAGGGTGTCAATTGATATGTATAATGATGTAAGCTACACAAATTTGATCAAAAGTTTTTAGGTTCTTTAAGCTTTTGCCTGTTTTAATTAAATAAAGTTCATGATTCACACGTAGTTCTCGTAATATTAATCCTAAAACGATAGCTCTTTTTATGATTTAATAAAGCAAATATAATCGGTGACGACTTTTACTAAATACATATAAATGTATATACGGGACTTACATCAAAAATGCGATTCATAAAAACTTTGGGTGTCTGTCTGTCCGTCTGTCCATCTGTCTGTAATAAACGTCTGTAAACAGACCTTTATTCCGGGTTATCTCTGGAACGGCTAAACCGATTTTGACGGGAATACACTGGCAGAATGTTAATGACATAAGGAGTAACTTACACTATTTTTTTCTAGACTAGCTTCACTCCGCGGCGTTACTTTACAACAATTAACGCGGGTAACACTGCGGGGTCCAATTAGTCAAGCACTGAAGTGTAGATTTAAATTTGTTTCAATTAAAATCCACGACCGCGTACATACTGCTTATTTCGATTCGTCAGTCAATATAAAAGGATCTTAAATTGATAATGAAACAGATTAAACTATTTTGTAAAAGTTAAAATCGCTAGTGATTAAATTTTAACTTTTTTTAAATATTTTATTTTTAGATTAGGTTTTATATTAGGAAGGAAAGTAAATTTATAGCGTCTACTATGTATTACTTCGCTTAGATCACTTCTTTATTTGCTCTTAGTGACATAATTATATAAAGTTCAGACTGATTTGTTGAGAATATTTAAACCCTTGATAAAACACTCTAATTTGCTTCCGTCACCATCATCACTTCATCAAAAAGACGTCCACTAGTCTTATAGCTTTTCATAAAAATTTTAAGGGGCCACTTAGGATGAGTTAGGTGTCACCTAGTGATATTTCTCTTTTCATGAACCTTTAGAAGATACCTAAGTGCCTAGTTTTTTTTTTAATTTAGGGGCTATTTATTTAGGGTACTCTTAGTAAGGAGACGATTTACGTATAGTAGGTGAATACGAGCATTAGAGTCCCCAAAGGTTCTCCACAACAGCCGTCACTTCCGTGTTTCTGTCCCTTCTTCATGAATTTCTCATAAAATGCTGGTGTTACCGCAAATTATTATTTTGGTGGTTCTAAGAAATTAAAAATGGTAGGTAGTAAATGGCAACATAATTATTAATAAATATCTAGAATATTACTATCTAACAACGATGTAAGTCATTACTTTTGCTCATTAGCTAAGCCTTAAGTCAATGACTTTGACACAATCGAACCTCAATTACTGAATCAAATAGGTACTTAATCAATATAAAAGCTAATTAGTAATGAATGCTGGAAAGAACACAGCAATAAGGAAACCTTTCATATATCCTTATTGAACATGACCTCGTTTCTGATGAAGGCAATATATTAAGTAGCTATCTTTATCTCTATCTTTCCCTATGACATTTTTGACATAAACTCCGTACCTTTTACATCATGATAATAAAAGCTACTAATTCATTTCGCTGAATGAAAATCAATTTCTCACAGTTGGGAAAATTCATTTATCGACCACCTGCGCTCCGGTGCTCGATCAAGCGGAGACCAATACAATGGAGCCCAAGGTCTTATCTTAAGAATAGCGTTTTTAAGAAGCCGTTGTCAGAGATTACGTACCTTCGTAAATAAAAAAGTATATGTATCAAAACTGAGGTCACTCTTTTATCTACAAAATTGCAGGTTTTGTTAAAGTTTGTAGGTGTAATAAAGAAAAAAAAACTGACAGTAAACCGAATAAAGATTGAAATAACAATTTATTTTACCAAAAGATGAAAATACTTTTAAACTAAAACCACCATTTTGGCCAAAAGCGTTTACAAATCCCTTTTAATAATTAAATAAAGGGAATATTCACCGAAATGTGGGTTCATCTAGGAATTTTCCCTTAAATAATATAAATTCTTTGTCTGAAATTTCCACTATAACATATTTAGAGAATAGTCCCGGGAATCTGAATGCCTGGACTCTCTACTGTTTATACTCGACAAGCTATTGAATCAAGTACTACTTACAGAAAATTATGAAATGTCATCATTTGTTATTGTTAATAGCCCAAAATACTGATTGTGTTTGCTTACTCTCACTAAAGTAAAACTACAACAACACATTTAATTTTTCATCTAACCAAAACAAAAATATAAACTTGCTGTTCGTTTTACTCGCGAAAACTCGAGTTGTATTGGTCCGATTTGTCAAATTTTGCTAATCGAAAAATATTTGTAGGGGTTAAAAGTTGAGAAACATAAATAGTACCGGAAATACAAAAAGTTGTTGTGAAACAAACTACCTATGTCTTTTATATTCAGAATGAAAAACTTTTAAATTTGTTGTCAAATATTAAAAGTGCGTTCAAATATATTAAGTAATATGAACCTCACTGATACATCTAGTGTTTAATATTAATGACAACCAAATAAATTATTTTTCGGTCCAATAAACAATAGATGATCTGACAAACGCACATAAACATTTTCAAGTAAGTTATTTTTAACAAAAAACATTTGAAAGGGTATATAAATAAGAATTCTTCTTCAATGAAATAAAAATAAAAATTAGAAAAGAATAGCATCATGATACAGTAAGATTTCTTTGTCTAATGTTTTGGCAAGTACACGTAAATAGTTCATAAGCATCGGCAATAGCAGTATAGTCTACCGTATTGCTTATTACATTAAGTGCCCATAAATTTCGCTACTCGCTGCCGTTTACCGTGGGCATGGATATAATGAGACAATATTAGAGATATCCGTGCCTGTGCAATATTTTTCAATAGAACAAACGTAATTTTATTTCAATTTTGTTTCATTTATATTGGTTTTGTCTTCATTTAAAAATATAAACCAATTTAAAATAGTGCTATCCAGATCACTTCTGTGGCAGAATGCCGCGCCAGACTCACTTACACTTATACTATTATTACTTGAACTTGATAAGAAACTTTACTAAATAATTTGTTTCAATACATATTAATATTTACCTTAACCTACCGATGCCGTGAAATTGCGTATGCAATACCCACTACAGTATTGCATACGCAATTTCATATACGATACCAATAATAGACGTGTGATTGATTTACACTTACCAATCAATTAAATATGGGTGGTGACTTATACTTCACCTTGGTATTGAGCGACATGTATGTCTAAGTAGTGTAGTTGAAATAGCTCAGTGATAAGCCATGTATAGCATGTGGACTACAAGTGTCAAAGTTTCGTGAGCCACAGTCTCGTGTTTGGGAAACTAAGCAACACGGAGGTTATAACTGTCAAAGTTATTATTGCCCGCCCGTGTTTCAGTGCTAAATGTTTCAACTCGGATGAAGGTACGTTCAAATTAGTTTATTCAATGTCAAAGTGAATTTAATTAAAGTTTTCACAACATTGATCTTCCAAACTCGAAACCAATCGTAAAGTTCTGAAATTTAATTAAAATATAAATAAATATCAACGTTTTTGTGTTCATATTTACGATACTTTGCTGTAATAATAAGCTCTGAAAATGTTATCGTTAATTCTCGCGCTTTTCTCTTAAACGAATATTTTAAATGAAACGACTGTTCGGTTTGAAGTCATACTCTGCAAAATATCATCATTATGTAGATTCTTAAGGAAATAAATAACAGTTTTATTACACTCAGAGGGCAATTACACAACTTTGAAATTAACACACCAGACGTTTCTATTCTGGAACGTTGATCGTACTTTTAATTATCGATTTCCCAACTAAAAGAGCACATTGAGCTGTGAAAGTACTTTTTGTTTAACAAAGCGGTATTTAAAGTTCAGTACTTCAGTTTGATTACTATTTAAGTGCGAGTAATCGAATGTATCGGACATGCGGCAACTTTTAAATACGATGTTCATGTTTGCCGACGCCAAAAATGACGCAATTTACTCTCAAATAGTATCATGCTTTTTGTATAATGTACTATCTAACTGTAAATCTAATTGTATATATATATCTAATTGTGAATTTGATAGTCAAAATTTAGTAATTTACCTTTAGAATATATCACTTACTTTATGTGATAGCTTTTCTACGTTTTGAGTATAAATATATCTAAGATAACGCTTTCCACAACCATATAAAGCCATAAATGATAAATTCATAAAGGTCGTTGAAAGCGCGTCATTTAACGACAATTATTGAAGTCATCTTTTGAATAAAAAAGCGTTGGAGATTTGAAGACGGTATTTGTCGCTTACCAGAGACAGCAGACAGTGTTAACTGTAAATTGTAATATAATTGTATAGAATATATAAGGTTATATGGTTATAAACTTATATATTTTATACGTCGCAGCAGAACGCCTCACTCTTTCAATAAAGCTATTCATCAGTTCAAAATAGATCAATGCAAAATACAGACTTAAGACATTACATCATCAACAGCCTTTAACAGTCCACTGCTGGACATAGGCCTCTACTAGAAAAAGAGGTTTTGGCCTCCTATACAAGACATTACAGCTTAAATAAATTATAAATATTATTTGTATTTATATTAAATGTCGCTTGTCTTCGATTGCTAACCAACTAAATTTTACCAAGTATGAATTGCATCCTATATTCAAAAGATTAATCATTACAAATACGTTTTCATACCATGACATTGCTCACCTTTATCTTGTATTTGATCAGATTACTAACTGATTTGTATAAATCTCATTACCCTAATTAAATACACTACTTCGTGTTAATTGGAGTGATGCATAAAAAATAAAAAATCAAACATTTTATTCATTTCTTTAATCTACCACGTTTTCAATGAACATTCAACAGTTTTTATAGTCTTCATCAACATGGATTCATTTCACTCTGAATCTCTGTTATTTAAAAATTAGGTGCTTCAACAACAGTAGTTCCGTTCAAACATTCCTTACAAGTGTTTGTGAATCTTGAGAATGGCGGCAAATAAAACGAAGAGGGGTTTGAAAACATTATCGAGGCGGATCGGTGCCGGGGTGGCTTTCAGTCCTGTTCCCAAGGGATTTCACTGAATGTATTCCATCCAGCTCGGTGAAAAGTGTCAGTGTTAGCCGGCTTTTGGGTATCACATTCCAGGCGATTAAATAACGATCTTTGTAGTCCGCTGGTAAGATACATTTGACGTGTATTATTATGTAGGTACTTCGCTTTTTGACATTATAAATAAGAGCAAAAAAAATGTCTACAGTAATATTTTTGAAGATGAAGTATGAAGACGACAGAACATGTTATAAATGGTGTTGTTCAGAAAGTATTGACATGTATAATATCAAAGAAATAAAAGTATACCTGACCGTTTTATAATAATCATCAACATTTCTACTTGTTTGTAGGTAGTTCTCTTACTAATTTTTAAGGTAAATTTACAATAACTAGATACATACCAGATCCCAGAAGGTAGAATAGACGTCTGCCTGTACCTAATGTGTAGGCCTCAAACACACGAGAGTTTTTTTAACGGACGTTAAAAAAGCGTTCAAGTATGAAGTTGCATAATATGGTCTATTTCCAACATCCAAAGTTGAAAATGCAACACCGCTCGATAAAAATCGTCGTGTTTTAAAAACGCTGTCGTGTGAACATATACTTGGGAATGCATTTGTTGTATTTGAACGCTTTTTTAACGTCCGTTAAAAAAACTCTCGTGTGAATGAGGCAATAAGGTATAAAGTTAAAAATTAATGATAACCGTGATAATAACTCAAATTCAAAATACGTCGGGATCACAAAACACTAGACCAAACGCAAAAACGCAAAAAAATATAATTTTATTTTCAAATATCGTAATACTTAACCGAATGATTATTTATTGAGTGAGGTACGCCAAAACAGCAATAAATCCTACCTTATATTTGCCAGTGTGTTTTGACAAGGGCAAATTAAATATATGGTGTGAGCATTAGCGATTGGTACGTACTTACAGCGAAACTCCATTTGGCTGCCTAGGTGAATTGAATACCATAAAGATTTTACAGAGGCTCTTTCATTCACCGAACATTAACTATATAACGTAACATTACATTAGTGTGTTGATAGGTACTGGTGAAGGGCATTTCAAATTGCAGGGGGTTATTTAGGGTGGTAGTATTTTATCGTGTGGGTGGGTGGTGTTAGTCCAGTACTACTTTTCCTTATATTTGGTAAGTTAACTGATCAAAAGTAATGTAATTAATCAGTTCCTTACGAAAACTAAACAAATAACTTTATTTATCGAAACTAAAAATGAGATTCAAAAAGACTAGATATATGTATGAATTGTCATACTTCAAACTAATATAATATGAAAATGATAATTATGTTCAATGTCGTATGGCAAAGACGAGAAATTTTATGTAGTTGACTGCGATTGTTAAAGTGTTATGCCATAGTTAGTAACTATTTTACAGTTTATGCGTGCCTTGAGTGGCCGCATTCTGAACAATGTCCCTGGTGATAGCAACTACAAACTAAAATAATACATGCAGAGAACCAACTATGTATTTTGTAAACTGAAACTAAAATCCACAAGTAAAACTTAGTAGTACATAGTAGGCTACTAGCTACTTCATAAACATCAGATCTGTGCTAAATAATCGTAATTCACACATGAAGCAATTACCAAAACTAGTGGTAGTTGTAACAGACTGTATATTTTTGAAGATATACTTCTAAAGATATCCAGTCTATGCAGAAACATCTGAATATAGTATAATGACAGTCTTGTGAAATTTACCTACTATACCATCCATATAAATATCTGATTGTAAGAAGTTTCCCAGGGCAATATTACAAAGTTATTTTATATTATTATACTGTTACCATTAGAATAAACAGATATGAACCACGTCTATTGTATGTAGTTCTCCTTACATTGAACGATAAAAGAGCTAGGCGCTGTCACAATCGCGACATAAAGAGCTCGACCTTTTCTGAAGAGCCACTTTTTATTATAGCGTAGTTTCTTTGTTGAACTTATTTTCTTTCAAGGTGTTATACTTATTTGTGACATGAGTATATTGTTGGAAATTGTATAGTTAATTTAATGATATTTGTTCAAAAATAGCATAGTAGGCAAATATATTTTGGGATTAAATGGATTGAGTCTAGTTTTTAGAGTAAATACTATGCAAAACGTAATTTTCATCATCATCATCAACCTACAGCAGTCCACTGCTGGACATAGGCCTCTCCCATTGCACACCTCTCTGATCGATTTTGGGCTTCTCGCATCCAGCTCCTGCCAGCCATCCTACACAGGTCGTCACTCCACCTCGCCTGTGGGCGTCCTACACTACGTTTACGGAGACGCGGTCTTCACTCCAGAACTCTTCTGCCCCAACGGTCATCAGTTCTGCGTCTAATATGGCCAGCCCACGGCCACTTCAGCTTGCTAATCCGGTGGGCTATGTCAACGTATTTTAAATTATGAAAAATATAAATACTCTTAATCGCACATACTGAAATCTGCATTGATTTCAGAATGAGTGGGAGACCGTTGGCCTAATATTGATGCAGAAGCATCCCACCCTGATCACAATAGGACTGTACCTATCTGTACTCACAATAAGAATGAGACCTCTACTTTTGGCTTCTACTCATGATTTCAATCAGGCAGCAGGTCACTTTATACATTAGTAGACATAAAAATAAAATATATGTTTAGTTAAGATACTTTCTCGTCTTTAACAAAATACTTTGTTTCTGTAAATCTTAACTAAAGCATCACTAAGCAAAGATCATATTTTAAAAATTTCTGAGAAGCTTCCTTAACTTACCAACAGACAGTAACTAGCGAATTAAGGAAATATATTATTAAATATGCTCTTCGTATTATCATTCGCGCCTTAGAGTTCCAGTTCGTAAACAAGTAACAACTACTAGTCCAAGGTATTAAACCTTGTGTGTCACTATACAGTTTATAACAAGAATTATCTTACTTTTGTTGTAGTATCATACTTCTTACAAGTTTTGAACACACATGTTTCATTGTATACAAAAGCTTCACCGACGCGAAGTGTGAAAGCATCATAAAACTTTAACATACTCTTCCTCCATTTTAGTTTAATGCTACATTAAGTTCTAAAAAAACTTTATGTATCCGTCGCTCATATTACCAGGGTAGTTCTTGATTAATTAATTTTACTCTCCTTATATGCCCCATTATGGTTTTAGAATCTGCCACACTTGCACTAGGTTCTTCCGCATTGAACTGACGTTAGAACAATCCCCATTGCGTTGAACCGTCTCTCTGATATTAAGTTTGTAATATGTGTAATGTGCGTCTAGTTCGTTAAATTATATCGATACAACCGCGTCGTGCCTTTGGCTAGTCGGTAACATAAAATAAAAAGAAATATCAAAGTACATTTCTACGAATAAAAATATGAACACAAGTTGTGTATAGACTTTATGATCAGCCACTAATAAATTGGTAATAAAGCTTTCAATTTCATTACAACTACGTTAACAAATCGTAAAAAAATATTTGAATACATTTCTTTTAATTTAGTTGGTCATCAATTTGTACAGTGGTAAAGACTAGATCTAAATAAATTAGACTGAATTGTATAATATAATATTTGTTTTATATGTGAAGCATTATTTTTAGTACTAGACTAAAATGGTCAGTCAGAATTGTTGTAACTAATTCTTGTTTTTTTTTGTCCACAGTCGAAATGTGCGGAGTGTCGCCACTGGTGATACGGCTTTTAGCCGTGTCACTGGTGGCGGTGGCCGTTGCCGAGACGGGCACTGGCGGCGACACCGCCATTAACGAAACAACACGCGTTACTACCGCTCACGCACCGCCTACGCGACCGCCGCCGACAAGACCTCCAGAAAGACGCAAATCTGGACGTCAAAGGAACCGCCGTCGAACTACCACTACCACAACTACCACCACGACAACCGTCGCACCTGATGACGAAGACGAATTTGAATCTACTACTCCAGTGGTGACGACCACAGTTGACCCACGCAGCTTCGATCACAGTACGTATTATATTTTATGTGTATTTTATTTAACCAACCAACAAGGCTACAAGGCTTGTTGGTCTAGCGGTTAGCGTATGCGGCTGCTGATCAAGAGGTCTCGGGTTCGATTCCCGGGTCGGACCAAATATTATTTGTGTGATTCACAAATATTTGTTTCAGAGTCTGGGTGTTTTCTATATATAATATGTATGTGATTACAAAACAAAGTAGGTATGTTTATATATTTATATCAGTTGTCTGGTACCCATTATACAAGCTCTGCTTAGTTTGGGACTAGATGATGTTGTGTGTCAGATGTCCGAAAAAAATCTGATAGAGGTAGGTATACCAGCGGCTCAGTACACGTGGAGTTAGTTACATGCGCATAGTTTTAATTGATTCACGCTAAAATACTTTTGATGGTTATATTTGATTCTTAACATAATAAGAAGTTGTTTTCAATAATTCTTATACTTAAAATCCTTGGTTGATTTCTAAAGACATTATTAGTACACCTCACCTCACTAGAGAGCATGCATATTAAATTTTATGTCTCTTACTTACAAAACATAGAACTTTCATACAAACTTCCAACTCCCGTTTTACGTTTCCTAAAATCCGTTCTTAGTGGATACTTAAGGAACCTGTCAATTTTTGTAGGTTTTGTATTTTCAGAGATTTCGTGATTAAATGAGTAAGTTTTTCGCCTCAATATGTAATATACTTTACCCATCGATAGTTTTATGAGGTACTATTTTTTTGGTGAAGGTCGCGGAAAACCGTTGGATGCAGGTAGTACAGGACCGGTTGTTGTCGAGAGATTTGTTGGAGTTCCATACTTAGACGTAAATGATGATGAGATGATGATGATGTTTATAATTGTATCATGAGGATAGTGCTCGTTACCCCTGGATTCTACTCTTGATTTCCATCAAGTAGAGTAGAGTCACTAAATATAAAACATGTTTTTTTTTTTTTAATCCTTACTAATATTATCCGTCTGTCAGTGGTTTAGTGGCATAACTACTAAACCAGGTTAAATGAAATTTGGTATACAAATATTTTAAAGCCTGAGAAAGGATGTAGGGACACTTTTTACCTTAATAACCGACAGGCACACGGGCGGAACTGCGGGCGAATGCTAGTGTATGTATGTTGTTATAATATGTATATCTTTAAATGCACTAATATAAATGTTTATATATTTATGTAGCAGCTTCCGAACATGATACAGGTTAGCCACTGCTGACTAACAAAAAACTTCTATTGATAACGAATACGAAATTGTCAGAAATTTGTAGTATTTTCTAAATCTATGGTATCCAGGGAATTAGTCTTCACAATCTATATCTAGTTTCAAGGTTTGGCCGTATTTTCTTAGTCTCAAATCTTTTGAATAAATATGAAGTTTAAAATACTTTTGCTTTTGTAATAGTTCTTTTTTTGTGTCTCGTAAATAGGTGTATTAGATTTTTCGGTCAGGTGAGTATTCCAGTTCGTGATATTATTAAGATTTTATAGAAATTCAAGTCTCATGCAGTCTTTTGTAGCATTCATAACAGAATACTTACAGGAAACAGTTTATAAATATAAGCATTAGAATGAGTATCATCATCATCATCATCAGCCTATCGCAGTCCACTACTGGACATAAGCCTCTTTAGAATGAGTATATTTGTTCCTAATAAAAGGAATCGAAAATATCACACACGATCACCAAAAAATACAATCATATATTATGAATGGAGCTTTCACAAGCATTCTTATTCTTAAAAACAATGATCTACGAAGACTTAAGGTTTTCAAAGTTTTAACAGTCATAAAGTCAATAAAATAAGAAAACTATCTTGTCCGACCTTCTAACTTTTCTTTCTATTAAGAGAAAAATATAATCACCCTTGAAGATAGTTCGTCTGTAAGAATATACTATCCCAGCAGTACATTGTTTTAACGGTAAAATATTGGTTAGATGAAACCCAGGAATCTCGCAATTTCAACGCAAATTTGTAACGATAGTAAG
Source organism: Phragmatobia fuliginosa (assembly GCA_932526445.1). NCBI lineage: Eukaryota > Metazoa > Arthropoda > Insecta > Lepidoptera > Erebidae > Phragmatobia > Phragmatobia fuliginosa. The sequence continues at coordinate 27,374,889 of OW052057.1, forward strand.
CGAAGTATCAAAGTCCGTCCTTATAGCAGTTTCTAGTCACATACTTTAACACCCTTCGTTGTGGAATGCGAAGGATACGTGAAGACATCCAAATTGTTTGTCTCCAAATAACGGCCGAACGTAATTTGCGAGAGTTACTCCAAGGCACGGTCATCGCAGGAATGTGCTGAGTTAACTTGGTATGCGTAGACCTAACCATAAAAAGTTTTAATTTCATGAGTACTTCTGTTACTCAAAATATGCAGATTTATATCAAGTGTCCTAAATAGGTTACACTAAGGTCAATTACCTTTTGAAAGAGAAAGTAGCAACGTTATCTGTTAATTAAAGACAGGTTCACAAAATTGCCCATCTTTAGGAAAACGGAATATAGCGCGTTTGAAATGTACGATATAAAGCATTTCAACTAAATTAACCTTGCCATTTTGTGGACCATTTGGAGTTCGGCCATAAAAGCGAATACGTGGAGTATACACCAAGATAAAATTTTAAAAAAACAGCAAGTAGATGATAAATGAATTAGAGACGTAGTGATGAAACTTGAATGAAATAACTTAAATTGAACATTTTTAGCGGCAAATTAAGGGAGTAGTATTAGGTCTTTCACCGATATTTGTATCTTTAGTATGCCACTTTATGCGTGTTGAAATCTTAACACATACACATTTTAGATTCACAAAACAAATTAAATTTAACACATTTAAAACAAAACATTCAGAATTTCACACATCCATAAATATATTCTCTATCATGACAGTATATATAACGCGTAGGCCCATTTGGGCTTATTCTTTCATAGAGGGAGACCTGCGTATGGCCTACCATTTTGCTCAATGATGACAAATAATGAATTTGCAAATTATTTCCAGTTCTTGATGTATTTTGGTAAAAACCACATAAAAACATCAACTGAAAAACTAACACGACAATGACAACAAATGAACATCATTCCCTGACCATAAGGCCATTCTAATTCTGTTTGAGGTTGGCGCAATGCGGAACATAGCACAAGATTTTGGCGGCTGTCTTTTATGGCTGGCCGCTAGGGAATTAACAGAAGGTAAAAAGGAAAAAGCAAATTGGGTGAGGTAAGCAGATAGAGTGAAGGAGTTTGGTTAAGGCGCACTGCTATTTTTGGATATGGAAAAGGGGTGAAGATGAGCTCGTGTATCCGGCTTGAGATTAGAAAGGTCTTCATGACAGCTACTGACCTTTAGTCATATAAATTATAAACACTTATTTTAGACATATTTCATTGTAATAATAGAAATAAAAATTGAGAAGTTAAGAACGTTATTCCAACTATAAAAGTGCCATTCAATGTTCTAATTTTTCTTATGGTTGACTTTTACTATTGTAAGCATAAAATTGTTGCAATGTAATCCAACCACTTAAATGATATATTTCCAAAATTTACTTTACAACTCATAAATACCATAGTGAGCATTGAAGTTCTATTTATTTTCAATTTTCTATAAAGCTATTACCAATTTCTATTTCGATCTAATTAAAGCGAATTAAATTTATTTATCAAGTATCTACTAATTCGCAATGTCTATAAACTGTGCATAAATAAACTTTCCACTTTTTAAATCTGAATTGAAACGCGAGAAACGGCATGCAATCTCGACCATTGCGCAAAAACCTTTAGTTTAGTGCGATGAGATTGTTTCCTTCGAAAACCTGAAAGGAAAATAAAAACAGTACAGGTCAGGTTAGGCTGGAAGTGTCGTACCGTGAGGGGTGGGACGGGGGAGTCATTTCACGCCTCTTGAGCGCGTATCAAACCAATATTAGGTTTATTAGATAGATGGGCCATCGTGAAAAGCGATTTTTCATTTTTTGCGTTTCATTATTGTCGCTCTTAGTTGGTTTATCAAGTAAGATCACTGAAGTTTATTAAATTTAATTGAACAAGAGTTAATGTTATAAGTTATATATTCAATATATTTGTTAAGTTTGTACATCATTCAGTTTCATTGATTTCAACTCCTATATAGATAGAATACCATATTCTAATATGACATAGAAGTTAAGCAATACAGAAAGATGTAAATTTTAATGAATGAAACTAAATGATTTAGAAAATAATGAAGTAAGGAATTTTCAGTCACGTGATCTGTATATTAGTCCATTTGTTATGCTAAAACAATTAACAGATTAAAAAAAAACAATGAAAAGTTCAGTTGACATCAGTGAGAAGTATAGACATTGTTTATCAAACATGCGAGCGGAGATACGGGAGAAGGATAGTATGTTAAAAGAAACCACTGTGTCTAATATAGTCCAGTCAATAAAAGCTTAACTTTGCCATTTTGGTTGAACACCTGCAACCAACGCCAAAATTTCCATAAGTCTTCGTAGATTAATATACTAAAATTGCAGGGTGCTGCAATACCGGCAAATGGTGCAAATACATTGCAAAAGGATGCAAAAACAACATTTTCGTCTATATCTCGCGATTGGCTGGAAAAATAAAAAAAGATCCTACTACAAAATTGTAGGAAATTCAATCCCCTACAAAAACTTGGAAACGTATTTTCGCGTATCTCTCATAGTTTTTGCACAAAATGCATTTAAAGGAGCAAAATGAAAAAAATGTTACTATTATTATACTCAAAAAGCATACAGCGCTCTGCGGGTGCAATACAACAACGCGTTCCGGGCGTTGTTGGGGCTGCCTCGTTTCTGCAGCGCATCAGGAATGTTTGCCGAAGCCAGGGTAGATTGCTTTTACTCCACAATTAGAAAGCGATGTGCATCCTAGCTCTGCAGAGTGCAGGACAGCCCCAATCGAATACTGGCTATGATAGCTGTTAGGCTCGACTTCACCTATATGAACCACTGTTCTAAGGTACATATAGAAAAATAAGTTAATTTTTATTCCTTTTAAACTTTCTGTACCAAACTTTATGTATATATTTTTGTATTGTGTTTTTAATTTATAATTTCTATTAAATTGTTATGGAACTGAATTTTTAATTTATTGTTTGAATTTTGATTGAATTTAAATTGACCCATTTTTTTAAATATTTATTAATGTTTATTATTTAATTTCAGGGGGACGTTTATAATAATATATCACTGGCGGAGAAAGAGCGTGGTATATTTTAAATTGTTCTTTCTACTAATTCTACTCTTTTGCTCCCACTGATTCCAATTTTCTGTCGTAAGAGTCTTCAATTTAAGAGTGAATAGGTAGAATAGGACAAATATGAGACCCTTGCGCTCGACGTAAATAGTCCCATTCAATATCTATAGGATAGGATCGAAAAATAGGACCCATGTGCTCGAATAAGACCATACGTTTCCTAACAAGAGCGAAAGAGATAGAGATTCAGACAAAAATAAGAACCTTGCGCTCTACGAAAATAGTACCATTGAGAACAAACACACATGCGCTTGTTTTTTTTATCTCACTGAGTGCAATCAGTAAGACTGCAGCAGAAAATGCTCAACTAACTGTTTGTCACTTACTGTCACTACTCCAAACTGTCGTTTCAAGGATATTTCGTTTTTGTGCGTCTAACTGTCCAAAAGTGATTTTTTACAAAATAAACTTGATTCACTGTTTTCAATTTAAAGGAAACAATGAATCCCTCATTTTTATGTTCTATTTGTATAAAGAAAACGTAAGATGCAACAATTGTTGTGAAAAGTATGCAACTATGTTAAGAAAACAATATGTATGTGCAGAAATTTTACAGGACAAAATAAACTCGCTACGAAACAAAAAGTTATCTACAACCGGACAAATTCCCTGATAACGTTGTATCAGAAATACCTCCACTATTAACTTGCTTCATACATAAATTATTATTAAATGATGAAAATATCGTGTGAGATGAATGACCTGTTGTCCCAAAAATAGATACTATTGCCTATAGTATTATTTCAGCACTTCGTCCTAAATCCTTCATTCGTTTCTTCAGCTAGCTGTTGAGACATACATTTATCGAAAAACAGAATCGATGTTAGTTATCAATCTACTAAGTAAACTTTGTGTTTGCACATCATACCATAATATTTAGCTTCATGAAGCTTCATCAATAATTTAACCTCAGAAGACTATAATTACTGATGCTTTCCTTCAATATGTCTTTGATAATACTGACCGTAATACAAGGTGGGCCAAAAGAAATCACCCTATTGAACGATGCTCTTATATTTGCAAATGGCGGCCAATGTCAAATCTGTTTTGACATTTGTAAACTAGATAGATGTAGAATACAAGTGAACAAGCTATGGAGCGATACACTCCCCGCGGAACGCGGGATAATCGTGTCTATTCTTTTGTGTAACAATTCGTCTGTGGTGTTGGCGCAGCGCGAATTCCATCGCCGATTCCCCGGTCGTCCGGCACTAACTGCGTAAACACTGCACCGTTTGGCCAGGGACCACAAGAGACGCTGCCAAGAGTGGCATGCCCCGGAGCGCCTATTCTGCCAGGAATATCGCAGCTGTTGCTGAGGATGTCGAGCTGTCGCCAGAAACATTAACCAGACGCCGTGCCTCGCAATTAGCCATCAGCCGGTCGTCTCTAAAGCGAATTTTGGTCAAAGACCTGCGCATGTCCGTGCGTCAGCTGCTGCCTGTCGACCACCAAACGCATGTAGCCTACGCCAACGCGATTCTCAATCTCGAGGACGAAGTAGACGATTTTTCGACCAAAATAATAATGAGCGATGAGGCTCATTTCCACCTCAGCGGGTACGTGAACAAGCAAAACTATCGCTTCTGAGGCACCGAAAATCCACGAGTGTAACACGAGGAGCCATTATAATCGCGAAAAGTGACTGCATGGTGCGCTGTTCAACCTGGAACAGTCATCGATCCATTTTTTTTCGAGGACGCCGCTGATCAAACGACAACAGTGAACGGTGCGCGCTATATGGCCATGTTAACGGAGTTTTTTCTGCCACAATTGAATGAATTAGGACCGGAGGACATGTGGTTTCAACAAGACGGAGCAACGGCACACACTGCGCGAGACTCAACCGATATTCTGAAGGTGGCGTTCCCGGGTCGCCTCATCTCTCGTTTTGTCGATATGCACTGGCCCGCAAGATCGCCCGATTTAACCGTTCCAGACTTTTTTGTGGGGTTTTTTGAAGTCCCGTGTTTATCTGAACAAGTCCGAGACCCTGGAAGCCCTCACGGACAACATTAGACACGAGTGCGAGAATCTGTCGCCCGAAGTTCTCGCTGAAGTAATGAAAAATGCCATAAAACGAGCCCGTATAGCAATCGATTGTGGCTGCGCCCATTTGGCCGATATCATCTTCTCGACTTCACTAATAAAATTCTAAAGGTTCAAATAAACATAATCAAAAAATAAAATCGAAGTTTTTCATTTAGAAAAAAATTGAGAGCCAAACAACATCGGATGACTTTTTTTGGCCCACCTTGTATAAGAACCTCAGGTAGTCAGGAGACTTCTCATTGTTTAGGAGGTATAGCAGTGTACACACCAGCAAGTAGTGTTTGTTATAAAAGAACTCCAATCAAATGTAAAAAAATCTGCAGCGCAATTAGCATCTACAACAGATATCATCGATGAGATGTATGATGAGAGATTGCCTTCTGGATTAAAAAACATAACTGCAAATCCTAGTAAACTATGTTTAGGCATTTCACCTCTTGTATCACCATCGTATATAACATTTCTATCAGGCATATAACATGCCTCCCGTTCATTAGATGACCATCCTCTCAAATTTGAAAATTTGCGCTGAATCCGATAGAATAAAAAAAATAAAAAAATAAACATATCATTTAATAAAATTGAAATGAATTTTTTGTCAAGATTATTAGGTATATGAACAAAGGTATAATAAGTAAAGTATAAATAAGTAAACAAAAATATTAATTAAATCTTAAGGAAACATGTAGGATCGCTTCAAAATGAAAAACAAAGATTAATAATAATATTTTTACAATTTTGCACCTTTATATGCATTTTGTGCAAAAACTATGAGAGATACGCTAAAATACGCTTCCAAGTTTTTGTAGGGGATTTAATTTCCTACAATTTTGTAGTAGGATCTTTTTTTATTTTTCCAGCCAATCGCGAGATATAGACGAAAAAGTTGTTTTTGCACCCTTTTGCAATGTATTTGCACCCTTTGCCGGTATTGCAGCACCCTGCAATTTTAGTATATTAATTTACTAAGACTTACGGAAATTTTGGCGTTGGTTGCAGGTGTTCAACCAAAATGGCAAAGTTAAGCTTTTATTGACTGGACTAATAGCGCTTAATAACTTTATAAAATAACATTGCTTCTGTACATCGCTTCTGTATTATTTTACACGTGTAATAATTAAAACAGTGTACCCAGTATCGTTGGTACCCACAAGATTGTATATATTACATATTTATCTTGTAAACACGAGTTAGTAAGATAAATATTTATTCACAGATCCACGTCTCTAGTTTACTCGAGTGAACAGTTACTCAACCTCATATGCTACTTAGAGTAATTGCGAATTGGCTAACGAAGATCACTACTTGTAACTCAGTAGACAAATGTGGGAAGTCAAGTTTCACCTACAAAGAATCACCGATTCAGAATATGTGTTAAATGTATGCGTTGTTTGTGTAAATATTCAACGCTTGGATTTAATCTAATTATGAAGATAAAAACTTTAACGCAGATCTCAAGAGAGAGCACACTCTTACCTTTTAATTTAAGTATATTCTTTTAGTTTACAGAACTTTAATATGTTATTAAAAAAGTGAAATAAAACAAAACCAATATTAATAAATACACGTAATATAATAATATGGTGTAAGACACTTGGCATGTTGCTAGGTTACATGACAGTTTCTTGTTACATTTTACGTCGCTCTCAAATCATTATTCCCTCACTGCCTCATTTGGCAATGTCGTACCAATAGAATACACAATATTCTGAAACGATAAAAATACTTAAACGAATCTCGGAAAACAAATTGAATACTTTATTAGAAAACAATGGCCCAAACGTGGTAAGATCTTGCCTTATTTGCTTTGAACTCCAAAGGGGATAAAAAATTACATTTTGTATTCGGCAGCGCTGAACCTCATTGTAATCAACTACGGGAAGAACCAATATCAAACATAGTTCGTAGCTGTGCTACGCTTGCTACGCTACTTCAAAGTAGCCTACGCAGTTCTACTACGGTACAAAATTGTTTCGAATATCGTGTATTTGCCTCTTTACTTTCTGCGTCACTCAGGTGTCCAGGATATTTAGTGTATTTTAATCCAAGGTTTGAATTCGCTTTTACCAAAATACATAAACTATTTTTATTTTTATGAAACGTTTCCCTCACAGTGAGTTTATATTTTCCGGGACAGTTATGGATTCTGACATGATTTTTATGTTTTTGAGGATGAGAGCGGTACGAGCTGAGCAACCGGCGTGAAATAAGGGACAGGCCTTTTTCACGCTTCTGGATTCGGTTTCTTAAACATAGCAGCGTTTTTGCCGCAATGCTTCGGCTATATCTGGAATCATTTAAATAGTACTAAACACAATTTGTTAACAATGCCAACTTTCGTATTTTTATGCACGAACTCTTTTGCATTTTGTTCATATAAATAAGTAACGCTATGTTTGCCGCAAAATTTTAATGCGCACTCATATTTGACAGTTTTATTTTTAACAACAATTTAACCCGATAACCATTTTGCAAAATAAGATTGAAGTTTCAAAGTAATTTTTTTTTAATGAGTCGGTATATTTGTAACAGATTTCAGAACAAAAGATGTAGATACAAGGTTATGAAGCTGAAATAATAATGATCCAACTTTGAAATGAATACCATTGAGCAAGTGATAACTCAATGATTTTCTTTGAACAATAATTAAGTATTTGTTCTGGGTAAACATGGATGACTTAATTACTAAGACATATTATCTTAATACAATTTGAAATGGACACCCGATCACAAATTAGGAAGGTGGGAACCTGTCTGTATCTTAGTTTAGTTAAAGAGTATTCATACTCAGCAGCGAAAAAACTTACTAAGTACCAGTTACTAGTCGGGTAGAACCGCTTCAAACCGGTTCAACAAAGACCAGAAATTAAATTTACGTGGCGCAAAGAAAAAACTAGTTACAAGAGGAAATTGGCGGAGACAGTGACAAATTGTTCCCACAAGAAAACGGTAAAGCTATCTCATTTTAACACGTACTATTCCACATCTTATATCTTTCTCTCGCTGTATGAACATGCGGTGTAACAAGACTGTACTGAAATAATTGTGGCCATTTTCGGCGTGAATACGCTTGTGAACAAAAGTCCCTTTAGTGTTCGATTTTAAAGCAATTTTGTAAAACAAACACTATTTTAATGGTCGATAAATAAAGCGTTGCCAAAGCAATAATAAAGAACACAAACGTATAAAGTGCTGCAGCAGGAATTGCAATTTTAAATGCAGTAGTAAAACAATGTTAAGAGTACTGTTTATGCAATATTTGTGTTGCGCTGGATAGTGAACAGCGTCATTAACATACCATTATATTTCTTATATTTATCTGATTTATATTCCATTAACAGCACTATATTATATATATATTATATATATTATATATTATATATATATATTAACAGCATAAAAAGCACTGTTTCTAAATAAATCAAAGTATCTTTAGTATTTTCTATTGTAGTTAAAAAAGGCAAATGTACATTTGTATGTGTTTCTACTACATTGGTTCGAGCTTATTTAGTCTAAGCTAATAATTTAAACCAGCTAGGTCCCGCAGTGTTACCCGCGGTTGTTGACGTAAATGAGGGTTGCGCTTCGGAGCGAAGCTAGTGTATTAAAAAATAGCCTAATTTAATCTTTAGTTCATCAGCTTTCTGTCAGAGAAAGTCCCGCTAAAGTAGGTACAGCCGTTCAGGAGATTAACCTAAACACATAGACAGATGGACACAATATACTGTTAACATTTGATATTACATACAGACACTCCAATTTAATTTATTTGTGTAGATAGATAAACAAATTGAATAAAAAATGTACTCAACATACCTATGAACACTCTTTCAACAAAATTCAGTTTATCATCGTTCAGTTGATATGAAAAGTGGTCAGTTCGCTTTTTATATCTAAATGGAATATAACTGCCACTAATTATCTAGGTTGCAACACCTTGCTTCCGATTATCCGTCTAAACGTCAGTTATAAAACTGAACCTCGAACAGATCGCTCTGATACTCCTAGTTGGCTAATGATAGGCATTTCTAGGGTTCCGTAGCCAAATGGCAAAAAACGGCACCCTTATAGATTCGTCAAGTCTGTCTGTCTGTCTGTCTTTCTGTCCGTCCGTATGTCACAGCCAATTATTTCCGAAACTATAAGAGCTATACTGTTGAAATTTGGTCAGTCGATGTGAACCGCATTAAGATTTTTACATAAAAATAGAAAAAAAAACAATACATTTTGGGGGTCCCCATACTTGGAACTGAAACTCAAAAAGGTTGTTGAGGTTTCTAATATTATTTTTTTCTAAAATGAATAGTTTGCGCGAGAGACACTTCCAAAGTGGAAAAATGTGTGTGTGTGTCCCTCTAACTTCTAAAATAAGAGAGTGATAAAACAAAAAAAAATATGTTGTACATTACCATGCAAACTACCAACGAAAATTGTTTTGAACGAGTTCTAGTGAGTAGTTTTTTTTTAATACGTCATAAATCGTAACATGCAATTTACCTTTCATTCAATCAATACACTATTATAAGAACTTAGAAATGATATTAATTGCTGCTACGGAACCCTTCATGGGCGAGTCCGACTCGCACTTGGCAGCTTTTCTATAATGTAAATTTTGACAATTATTTGAATAAACATCTACCCTTGTTGTATATATTTTCCTTTACCAACTTTCAAAACAATATCACTGATGAAATATATATTCTCATTTATTTTAAATAATTTACGTCACATTGTTGTTATCTTGAAGTGTTAAATTTTTTTTTTTTTTTTTTTTTTGTGTTCTCATAATATCGGCAATCAGTCCTAGGACTATGAGCAGATGTGATGTTCGAGCATAGTGACGTGTAGAGCGTGCTCTCCAGCAAGAGCATCTACTCATTATGACAGCTTGAAGCTACTGACGGGTTTGCAAGCCTAAGATGTCAAATCTTTTGAGCCGGTTGGTGTATTCTTTTATGGTCAGCTGACGTGCCAACTCATTTGGATGGTGTTTTAGCCTCTTCGTGTAGTTTTCGGAGGCATGTCGGATTTCCTCCCTCACCGTTTTCACTGACAGCTGTTGATGCAGTTCGGTATTAGTGACAAACCATGGTACATTTGCTATCGACCTTAGGATCTTGTTTTGAGCTCTCTGCATGACATCAATATTGGAGTCTTTTGCGGAGCCCCATAACTGAATGCCATACATCCAGGCTGGTTTGATGATTGTCTGATATATCAGAAGTTTGTTGTCCAATGACAATTTGGAGTTTCGGCCGAGCATCCAGTAGAGGTTTCTATGCCGAATAGAAATCTCATCTCGTTTTGCTTTAATGTGGTTTTTCCAGGTTAAGCGGCGGTCTATATGGAAGCCCAGGTATTTCACACACTCACGCTGGGGTAGGATGTTTTCTCCGAGCTTTACCTGCGGACAGTCACCTCGACGAAGAGTGAACGTTATCTGGACTGATTTAGAGGCGCTTGCTTTGATCCTCCAGTCCTGTAGCCAATTGTGTACCATTTTAAGTGCGTCTTGAAGTACGTTTGAGGCTCGTTTTGGATCTTTGTCACTCGCAAGTATCGCTGTGTCGTCTGCGAAGGTTGCAATAGTGACACCAGGTGGAGTTGGTAAGTCAGCTGTGTATAATGTGTACAGAGTTGGTCCAAGTACCGATCCTTGAGGAACTCCAGCACTAATGTTGTAGAATCCGGAAGTCTCGCCTGCTTCTCTCACACAGAATATTCTGTCTGTCAGGTATGATTTCAAGATCAAGTAAAAGCTGTGCGGAAGGGTCTGCTTAATTTTGTATAGCAAACCTTCGTGCCATACCTTATCAAATGCTTGCTGGATGTCCAAAAATACCGATGAGCAATACTCTTTGGTCTCTAAAGTTTTCCTTATTGTGGTGCAGACTCTATGGGCTTGCTCTATTGTAGCATGTTGTGCCCGAAAGCCAAACTGGTGGTCCGAAATTATTTTTTGTTTTTGTAGAGTTGGTGTTATTCTGCTTAGTAGAACTTTCTCAAACAATTTGGACATCACAGGTAACAAGCTTATGGGTCTATAAGATGATCTTTCGTGTGGAGGCTTACCAAATTTGTAGATCATTATGATCTGGGATACTTTCCAGATAGTTGGGAAGTACTGCACCCTTAGCATGGCATTAAACAGCACAGTCAGGAGTACAATGGCTTTTCTTGGTAGCTTTAGAAGAATTTCCTTCGTGATGAGATCAAATCCTGGCGCCTTTTTACTGTCAAGGGTCCCAATCAATCTCCACACTTCCTGCGGGGTTACAGGTCTTATAGGCACATTTGATGCAATATTTACGTTAAGCAAGGATTTTTTAAGCAATTCGGGGTTGTTATTTGTCATATTGTTTGGCGTAAACACTTCAGCCAGATGTTCAGCAAATAAGTCTGCTTTTTCTTTATTGGTCCTAGCCCATGTATTCCCATTTTTTAAAGGTGGTTTAGTTTCTTGGGGTCTGTCATACGCCTTGGCCATCTTCCACAGCGAATAATTGGTTGAGCTAGTTGCGGTAAGTGACTCCAGTTTAGTTTGGAGTGTTTTCTCATTTGCATCTCTGATCATGCCCTTCAGCTCTACAATTGCTTTATTTAATGCTTTTTTATCGCTAGGATGTCAACTTAAATGCCATTTCCTACGTAGCCGTCGCTTGTCCAAGATCTTTTTCCTTATGTCCAGTGCACAATTATTGATTAAATTATTTATCCGTATAGCAGGAGTATTATTCCAGCAGGCAGCCTGAATCATATTAGTGAAGTCTTCCAGTATAGCATCAATATCTTCGGGGGTTTTTAATTTAATATTCAGCTGCACTGCACTTTCCATATATTCTCGGAAACCATTCCAGTCTGTGCGTGTATTACAAAGAGTAGCAGGCCTCTCATATTCTATCAATGTTCTGCTGACCGTCAGTATTACTGGAGTATGATCAGACGAGCCGTCCAGACAAGTATCCGCCTTAAAGTAGTTCCTGGACAACCCTTTAATAACAAAAAAGTCCAGCAGGTCAGGCTTCCTGTTACTGTCTGAAGGCCAATATGTAGGTTCCGAGCTAGAGATTGTGCTGAGGTTATTTTGATCTACACTTCGTTTTAGCTGCCTACCTCTTGTAGTAGTCACCCTAGAACCCCAATGCACATGTTTAGCGTTCCAGTCTCCTCCGACTATGAATCTATGTCCAAGGGAGGAGAAGAAATGATCAAACATAGCGTCCTTTATACTGTGTCTCGGCGGGCAATAAACTGCTGAAACATTAAAATTGCCTTGTTTATCCTCAACAGAGATAGTAGTTGCTTGTATGTGGTTGGTTTTATACTCTGGTAGCAAGTGATGTTTGATGTTGTCTCTTACTACTATAGCTATCCCTGCATGTGCTGTACCATCTGGGTGGTTGGTGAGATAGGTTGAGCATCCATGTACTTTAATAGAGCTCCTTTCGGTGCAGTGCGCCTCAGAGATCAATACCATATCTAATTTATGTTGAGACATCAGCAGTTGTAATTCATTTTTGTTTGGTGCAAGTCCATTAATGTTCCAGGCCGCTAGACGTAGACCTATTTTGATAACTTAGTGACAAGTGTAGTTATGAGACTCATCAAGGTACTCATTTGTTGTAGGAGGAGGTCGAACTTTTCTGATTGCTTTGTCAGTAACTCTTGTATTGGATCTATTTCTTGTTGAGGTTTTTGTTTGGGTGCAGATTTAAGAGCATCAGAATATGTTTTATTTCCAAGGAAAACATTATCATGGGTGGGTTTTTGCTGAGAATCAATCAAAATTTTTGATTGAATGTTACCTCCTCTGAATTGGGCATTACTATTCCTATTCAACCTTCTTGCCCATATTTCCTTATATACCTCACAGCCCTTGTAGTTCGCTGGGTGAGCACCGTTGCACAAAGCGCATTCTGCTGGTGTGTTTCGATCATGTTTAGGACAGTCAGATGTTTTATGAGACATTGCGCATTTGACACATCTGTATGGCCTCATGCAGTAATTTTTTGAATGTCCATATTGTTGACATCTTTGGCATTGGATAAGTGTTCTCCTCTTTTTAGGATCTTCAATGGTAATTACCTGGTTGTGTATGTATTTTAAATCTTTCACTGCTTTGTTATGCTCGCTCTTAACCAAGTTTACAAAGAATGTGGATGTTGGTTTCTTGTCGGGTCCATATTTTACATTTATAATTACTTTAAACAAACAAAGACCGTGTTTTGGAAACTTTGTTTCTTAAAAAATGAAAATATTATAGATATTGATTGAGAAGTTTGTGGTTTTTAGAATCAATTGCCATAATTCATAAGCACATTTCAGTGTATTATAGCAGATAAACTTTCTTCGAAACGCCATCTATGCACATTACTATATTATTTTCCATTGAAACAAGTTGATGATATGTTTGTTCTGTCCACATAACTTTCAGTCAGTCAAATTTTGTGACCGGGATTAAAGTCAATCTGCCACCCGGAGACGTTAATGGCTTGACCGCAGAAACCAAATCCAACCCAATTAACACAGTATGATTGTATAGTAAAGTAGCTTAGATAAGATAAAACTTAAACCCGTCTCCATTGGTATAAATAAAAGAATAATACTCCTTCGTCTCTTGTACATTAATAATATTTACATTTAACAACCATATCTATAATATAACTAACTATAAATTTTGTCCCGTTTGCAACTCACTGGTGCAAACTTATTCACTTTACCGCACGCACGCACTATTTGTAGTACGCGTAATACTCTGTTTTTGTCCATGTTTTCCTCTACTAGTATTGAACGTAATTCTAACGCGTCTATGTAAGTTAAAACTTGAAATCCGAAACACATGTGCTTACCATATATTCCATTTATTCATACCGATTAAATCCAACAACGCAGGCTTGCCGGAATAATTCACACGTACACGAGGATATTAGCTTGGCATTACTCAGCATTAACACTTACAATTAAGTTTAATTCCACGCTGGCTCAAACAATGTGGACTGAAAGACGTAAACAAAAAGACTCGTATTCACTTTGAAGTTATCGTTGCGCAATGTGTTGCTTTCACAGAACCTTTATTTGCTCTCTCTTTCCTTCTTTTGAACGCAGAGGGTAACGGCTTAAAACTGTTACTAAATTATTAAAATGAAATACAGTGTTTGTGTGTTATTGCCAACAGCGACTGAAAATTGACTGCATTTACGATTAGAGGCAGTTCTGATTCAGAAGTAGAGACAGTTTAATACTAACGCTTTTACATTTAAGTTCTTTAACATAAACCCGTAGCAGAAAAAAACCTAAGTAAAGGCGTTTTTCCTTATCTTATGATACTTTTTAGTTTTTATTTAAAAAATACTTAGTATTTTATACTACACTAAGTCACTAAATAAATTCATTGTTGTCTGCAAACCATTTTAAGCTCACACCAGATTTTGCATGCTTGACTAAGAGAGCAGCAAATCATTTTATGCATTTTCCAAACCGACTGTTGTACCCCTATAACCTACCTTAGGCTTACTTACCACCTACCTACCAGGCTTACTACCCTGGCATGAAACCGCAACGGTATGCATTACGATACTCTCGAACTTTCAAACAATTACAGTCCTATTATACAGGACTAGTTATGTTTCAAAAGTTCACCGTTTGTCCTCCAGTACCGTGACTTTTTGACTATAAATTACACCGAACTTTGTACGTTTCTCTAATGGACGCCTTAACGAGAACGGGACCATTAATACTACGTACAAGTATTTCATGTAATACCATGCTTTGGGATTGGAATACTCACTACTGAAATATACACACATATTTTTGAGTAAATTACAAAGCAAATGATTTGACTAGTCGAGAAGACAAGACAACTTTCAAAACTAATTGTTTAGTAAGGTATGATTTCACCTAGTATAATCAAGGTGTTGGTATCCCGAATAATGAGAACCCAACCCGCGATTGAAACAAATGAAATCTCTGCTGTGGCTATTTTTTTTTCACAACTTAACAAAAACAACTGTTAAATGTATGTAACTCATTGTAACTACAAAAAGCGTCTTGACATAGCGTCAAAATTTATATATTTATAAAATTAAGTAGTAAAATTCTTCATTTATAATTTATTTCCATTGTAGTACATCTTCCGCTCTCCACATCTGTTGCCAAGCTGTGGCCTGTCAGCTTATGTTTGCCAAGACGAGGTAATGAACCTCCAGCTAGATGTATGTCAAAGTCGCAACGCTCCACATCATTAATTTCTACCTAATGTCTGAAAGCGGCGAGGCGATGGTACCTGCCACATTTTGAGTTTACATACTGGATGAGTTATTAAATTTTCTTATTGGGTTACAACATGAGCACTTTTATTTATTGGTTATTATAAATATTTGGTGAATAATTTTACTAAATTCACATAACCAACAGTCACTTAATTTCACATAAATAATATTAATGGTATTATTTATAATAATATTAAAGGTAATTAGTATTCAAGTTAAATTATTTCTTTAAAATAGTTGGACCATGAAATTGGTATTTGTTATCGTAAACCTGTTTTTATATTTTTTTGGGTTATATGTGTCAAAATCACGTGAAGTCACGATAATATCAATAATCTCATACAACTGTTCTATCTTTATCAATTTATATAAGCCAACTCCATTTACTCTATCGTAAAGACATAAAGCTTGTGACGCTCTGTTTGATTCTCGCATTAAACAACTAACCGCAATGCGAATGTTCGGACCCTGAAACTTAGTATGCTTATTACCTATAACTTGTTTATGACGACAAAACATTTATAGACAGCAGCGTAATATGGTGAACTTTAATCTCAGAAAATGTTGTTGCTTTTTAGGGTTCCGTTGTTCATTACTGCCCTTATAGATTTATCATGTCCCTCCGTCAATCCGTCCCTCCGCCCTCGACCTACTTGGTTTAGATTGTTGTAGAATAGGTTTGGGCTAGAAAGATGACACTTTGCAGGAATATGTGTTGTGAATACATCGACAGTGATATAATAAAATTAAAAAAAAATCTATTTGGGGTACCTCCCCTACACGTAAAGTGGGGATGGTATTTTTCTCGCGTGTACCCCATTGTGTGGAGTATCATGAAATAGGTTTTTTTAAACATTTTGTGGTTGCTAAAACAATTTTAAATTTAAGTATTCGTTTGCGAGTTATTAAACTTTAAAGCTCATTTTTTTGTAAAACCAGGGCGTCCCTCTGATATCAAAACGGCTCTCTCGAAAAATCTGAAAATATGGAAAATACCATCATGAATATGATGGTATTTTCCATATATTGAGCTTTACAGGGAACTATATCGGTTTAGTTAGCTTCAGGAATTATAGAGGCCTAACATGTAGAAAACTTCGTCCAAAAATAAGGAAATAATAAGGAAACATAACAATTATCTATTGGACATCACTTGGCATTGTATATGACTATGGAACCTTATTTTATGCATGGCCTGCCACGCACTAGCCCGATTTTTTATATGTCATTGTTGAAGGTATATTTTTAAATTATTTTTTTCGATAAAATCAAAGGGTATTGGTTTCAATATTCAGTCACGTGTTTAAGCCTTCATTAAAACTAAATTAGTTTTTGTTTATAAAATATTTTAGTGAATTTTCGGTATGTTTTATTTAACATACATAAAGTCACACTTGTTTGTCCAAAATGGAAGGCAGAGGCATTTAAAATGCACCCTTTTCGCTAGTTGCTTACGCAACTACTCTAAAGTTAAATCTCTTACGCAAGTTTTACATCAAAATTAATGCTAAAGATTTTAAACAAGTCAGCCCGGTTACGACTTGGAACTGAGTAGCCGTAAGTGTGTGTTTTTTTAAGTTGGTGAATAAAGTATTATCTTTAATTTCGCCGTCGACACGTACCATTAGGTTTTTAGGGTTCCGAAGTATATCACTCGGAACCCTTATAGATTCGTCATGTCCGTCTGTCCGTTCGTCCGTCCGTTCGTCTGTCCGTCCTCGACTTACAGTCCAAACGGCTAGTGCTAGAAAGATGAAACTTTGAATGAATATGTGTTGTAATTACGTCGACAAAATGCTACAATAAAATTATGAAAAATATTTTTATTTGGGGTATGTAGGGGAACACATAAAGTGGTGATGTAATTTTTTTCTCGCGGCTACCCCATCGCGTGGGGTATCATTAGATAGGTCTTTTAAATTTTTTTCATTTAGGTATTCGTTTGCGAGAAATTCCACTTTAAAGGTCACTTTTTTGTGAATACAAGGCGTCCCCCCCCCTCTAAAAGCTAAACGGCTGGTTCAAAAAATCTGGAAAAATTCGTGATGGTGGTCCATATAATGAACTTTGAAAACTATAACGGATTAGATGACTTTATTAGTTCAGGAGTTATAGAAGCTTAACTTTTAAAATGCGCTCACTTGGAAAACGTCATACAAAATTAACGCATTAATACGTAAACATAATTGGAAACGATTTTAAATCCACGTACCATTATGGGTGACTGAGGAACCCTTTCCTGTACGTGGCCTGACACGCACTTGGCCGATTTTATTTTTTATATTTTAGCCTATCAATTATTATTTATTATTTTATAATTTTGTGTGCAAATAAAGAGTTATCTATCTATCTATCTATCTATCAATGTGACTTTACTTTGCTTGATGGAAAGCATGAGCAGAATCCTCATTATGAGTACATACAATGCAGCATAGCGACCATCCTAAATTAAGTAAAAATTTTGTCCTTCTAATTAAATTAAACAAGAACTGAAACTTCAGTTAAAAATACGCTTTTCCTATGAGTTCTCAAACTTCTCCGATATTCAAAGATGTTCGTTTATCTTAAACATTACATTTAGTCGGTGTTTCGATAAACCCAACAAAAATAAATCAAATGAGTGGGAGCGGCCAGATGATAAAGTACCTGGGCTGACAATAAAAATAACTGAGCGTTTATCTCGCGAATGGGTGTTCAGGAACACAATTTGCCAAGTTATGACTATAGCTAATATAAAATCTAATAGTACTCTCGAGAGTTATTGTTTAAGAATTTAATTAATGCTCACTAATGTTATAAATGTCAAAGTAACTCTGTCTGTCTGTTTGTCATTCCGGCTTTCACGCCAAAACTATTGTACCGATTTAAATTAAATTTTGTATACAAGAACCTAAGAAAGGACATACTTTACTATTTACCACGATTACCGACATAACACGGGCGGAGCCGCGGGCAAAAGCTTTTACATCGTCTCTCACTTCGATGATTTTCAATTCACTTTCACGCCACACAACTAGCAGAGAGAACCAAAACAAATATTGCAAGTTGACTAATTTTCTCAACTGATTATATGTTATGGCAGAGCCAATATTCAACATAAATAATGTATAAAAACATTTAATGGAAGCAAATACACTGAACAAATAATTTGTGGTACTACTTGTTTGAAAAAACGAACCTTTATAATTTTGTTTTAATGTATAAAAAGCATTTAATTAATTAATATAACGTATCATTACTATCTGAACCTTTTTCAGTCAATTTTATTAAAATTAATTATGCTGTCAAGACAATAAATATTAAAGCTTTATTAATACCATACATTAATACTACTTTACATTTAATATACGTAATATCATGTAAATCATTTTTATAAGCCACAGAGGTGACACACGGCAAATGCGTGCTTTTAAACTATAAATACTCATAAATCTTCGGGTGTATTTCCTTCCACCTACACATTTATTGAAATAGGCACGTGTATCGTGTCATTTGATTTTAATTTGAATAGACGGTTCTTATAAATCAGCTTTGATGTATTCAAAAAGATCGCAAATTGGCATTTATAAATAACTTAACAGATAATTATCTCATCAAAGAACATATACCTATGATATGAAATGTAACTTTTAAACACTAAAATTAAACACTACAATACAAAAACCTTACATCCAGCCTATTAGTAACCATTTCTATATGGTTGACTATGAGTATGTGTGCCCGCTATCACTTTTATATATATCATAACTGCCAATGATACAAGACACCTATTTTCTCAATGACAATAGACTTTGCTAAACCTAAGATAGACATGACTCGGATATGACCTCACTGTACACCCACAGTGACGTCATAGCTCAGGAACATTACGTCAACTGTAGTACAAACACGTTTACTTTTAAAATAAACGATAATGAATTACCTTGTGCTAATATACTCAACAATTAGAGGGATGAGAACTAATTTGATCATTTGTACGGCAAACACTTCCAGCACAAGAGTTCGTTAAAATAGGAGGAACTTCAAGTTTTATAATTCAAACATGAATTATTTATGTCCGCAAACGATTATAAGTTTCCAACGAATATTAATACTTATTTTGTTTGGAAAGGTTTACTCAAGTGTTTGTAGTTAAAAAATTGTGAATATAATATTTAAATAGCAGTTGTGAAATATCTTTAGTATTGAGAATATCACAAACATTAAACACGTGAAGTTGAAAAATCATGGTTGAGAATTTTACTAACTCAAAAATGGGTGCAATATTTATTTTTCAAAAGTGAGTACTTCTGAAAAATAAATATTGAAACATCTATTTATTATACCTATAGATATGACTTGTGACAATCATATGTTTTTGTAAAAACAATGAATATAAGATACGTCCTATAGTACAGTACGTAAGATAATACTGATATAAATAAAATATCAGCTTATTATAATAAATAGGAGGCATTATGCATTGTATACACGCCTACTTACCGCGCGTATGTTTCTATTATCTTATTTGTGCGACTAGCTTATATGAGACGGCTGCTACCCCTCAAAATAAGGTTCTGCCCACATTTTTATTTAGCAACGCAACACGTACGAGGTACGGATGTCATGCTAGCTCCCTATTGCGGTTCCGATGCGGTACTGGCGGAAAATTTATATACCACTGAGCGTGCAAGTCAGGTCTCCGTACTGAGATACCCCATGTGAAACGTAACGGATTTTTTTCAATGCGCGCTCTCGACTGCGGGTCACACTGTCAAACCTTCGCGCTAGCCTGGAACACATGCCGCTTTGTAAACGGAACGACTGCGAATAAACAGCAATTTCCATATACTTTCATAGGCGTGGGATCCGTTGGGGGCCTCCTCCACTCAAATATTAAGTTTGGTAAGAATTTTAAATTAAGAGTAATAGGCGCGGCGTCTCTGTTGAATTAAATATTAATAATGCTATTCGTGTAAAGTTGAGCGTAGGCTGGAAACAATGAATTTTTAATAGTTATTCTCCGTCGTACAATTAATGTAATGAGGTAGTAACTTTAGTTCGCCCGTGGGGTAGATGGTGTAGACTGAATATTATGTTTCTACAGATTTGGTCCTCCTCTTTTTCCATTTTATTAAAAATCTTAAATGTTCTTTTATCAGTTAGTGTGCACAATAGATTCGATTTGTACCTATTGTTTTAGGTCAAAATATATTTAGATAATAAAACTTCGGTTTAATAAACTATTTATATCCTGAGTTGCTGATTTTAATACTGCAGTTCGATACCGCAATAAGAACTGATGTATTAGTAACTCCATGTTATATATGACTAGGGTCCGTCAATTTATATCAACTATCCTTTCAATACATTAGAGTTACTTTTAGGTACCACTCTGGTCCTTGCGTCCCCGAGGAGTCGGAAAAGTCTACCTTATTATTGACTTCAGGTATCTCTCAAAATACTCATAGTAATTTTTAAATCCAATATAAAATACAGAAAAATATCCTCTATTTAAGGAAATTAGCAAAAGATCAGCCTAAAAGCATCTTAAGTTATAACGGATTAATCTACTTACCTATAAATCTTTTATAAGTTTTCAAAAAACATAATTTATATTACAGATAAGCCTATAAGCCAACAAGATAAGCTTCCTTTATGTTAATGTAGGCCTTAATGTTAGTCGTGTCTTAAAATATATAGGATTTTGGAATTTGCTGCGATGGACAAGACCCCTCTTAATGCTGACTTTGAGTCAGCCCACCAAACCCAGCGTACCTGTCGCTTAAAGGTTTTAAGTAAGATTCAAGTTATACATAAAAGTCTATTAACATGTATTCACTCACCAGCTCTAATTTCAGGTCTACAAACTAATAAAAATAAAATAAAAAGCCTAAGGTACGCAATTACAAGAATAGTTAGTCTCCAGGCTGAGCCACAGTGAATTCACTTTTGAGTGCGAATTATGTGTTTAGTGAATTCATATATGTTATGTAAATTAATTTCAATTGTGGTTGGGGTGCGAACCCGTAATTACTTCATCTAAAGTCCGTCGCCACAGATTGCATATTTTCACGGCACACGTGGCAACAAGGTATAACGAAATTCAATTATTATTTAAGGAGAAATAAGAGATCGAACAAATACCCCATTAAATATATGAGCGATATGTTTAAGCCACATAAACCACTGAAACATTAACATTATCGTTTATTTCATCATCAGCCGTTCAGACACTAAATCGACACTACCATTAATCACGGCCAATATGCGACACTTTTGACAAGTAATACCATGTTATAATTAAAATCACCTTGTGACACCTCATTTGTCTTTTTAATAAATTATTTGTTTTACTTGTGAGTAATTTGCTACAGTAATTTGTCATGTGTCGCCGCTGTGTGGATTTGGTGCGCATCGCTCAAGGCTGCCGCTAAGATTAAGGCTCTCACATATCCTTACTAATCCACAGACTTTGTTGTAGCTTCTCCGTTACGGGTTTTGAATAACATGACATAAAATAATTGTTTCGTGTCAGTAATCCTGCTGTTATTTGTATAACACCTTTTCTAAAATAGTTTATTGAATCATGTTTATTTGTTTTAGGTTTTCGTATAATTAATATGAAAATACATAACATCTCAAAGCAGTGAATGTACCAATGATACAAATTTGAACAATAGTCTTGACATTCGTTTATTAAACATAATAAATAATTTCACTTTTCACCTTACTCACTTTCTCGCCTGAGTGTATGTCGATTGTCGCCGTAAAAATTACCCTATATTCTTAAACAGACTCAAAACTACCTGTGTACAAATCGATTCAGTGGTTTTATCGCGAAACCGTGACAAACAGACATACAGAATTACATTAAAATATTAGTAAGGATTATTAGAAGTAACAGCAGATTAAACTACAGCTAGAAAACATGGTACAAGAAAATTAACGAGTTTGTAGACTAAGTTCTTAGATGCATTCGTTTCATGGATGAGTAAACCTCCAGTAGCGTAATTCCTCTTACAGTATAAGATTGCTGTAATCCGCTCTTTCTAACTTGTTTGATATTAAAAATATTAATATTAAGTTCTGACTTCGATGTTTTTATATACTCTTCATCTTAATGTATTACTTCTAAAGGTAAGTAGGTACTTTGTATTGATGACTAAAGTTAGAACAAAGACGACATACAGTTTAGTCCTCTTATCGTATCATAAAGATTTTTGGGCACGATAGTCTAGTTTCAGAAACCGAAATCTTCTAGAAAATTGCACCCTCAGTAATCAATAATAGATCAACTAATTTTCTCTCACCGAATAACATACAGCCGAATAAACCCGAAAACAAAAAAGATTATATGTATTTCTCCTTTTGTGTTCCGACGACAACGGCGCGTATTGTTTTTACGTTTAAAATAAACAAAAAATGGAGGTACGGGCCGCATCGTTGCCTATTACTGCCCCGCAGATATAAAAAAAGGTTGAAGTGTACAACACAATCCCTGTTATTTGCAAAAAGCCACATGGTGCCCTTAGTTACACGTAAATAATAGTTAATATCTCAGCTGATTTGTTCTAATAAATACTGAAAAAAAGATTACATATTTCTCAATGCTTTAAAAATGAAGGCATTTACTTTTTGTTTGGGTCACTGTCTAGTGTAATCAGTACGGCAGTAACATGTTTTATATCCTAGTATACATAATTCATGAACATCAAAAATGAACACTAATTTTAGTATGTTGGTGTCAGCATCTTCTAGCACTTACCCCAAATTATACTTGACTTCATGTATTGTTCTGTTATTTGACGCTTACTACCTCTAGAAATATCCTCTTGCCATCTTCCCTCGCAATAACTACGAAATATTCACTTTATCCATTTATGCTATTTTCAGACACGTGGCCCTTCTGTTTGTTAGCATTACAGATACTTTATCAAATCAAATGTAAGGTAAATAGTACGACTTACCATCATACGATTACCCTTAAGTGTATTTGTAACTTGTGTATACACATTATAAATTAGTGTGAACGTGATTAATTGAATATCATCAAAAAATAATATCCTAACTTAATGGAACATAATGTGATAAAATTTAGTTACATAAAATATTATTAACCTATCTTAATTATGAAAAAATTTTTACATTTATTAATTTAACAAAAATGTTTGTAAGTATTTTATAATTAAATTAAACACACAAAGAAATAAAAGTAGACTGGGTATTAATACTACGTCTGACAACTGACTTTCACAAATATTCAAAAAGAAAAGTAATTGCCTTCTTTACATGTTTACAAACATTAAAAGAAATACACAAAGCTTCTAAAATTTCCGAACAAAAGAAAATACAGGTAAGTAATTAAATCGTTACGCTCCGAGTTTCTTTCATCCCTTTATAGAGGTTTTACTTTACAACGTATTTTGGAAATTCCTTTGGCTTATTTTATGTTTTTGATTGACTTTCGTAATCTTAATTAATTGCTTCATCCTCACCTATATCGGTTAGTGATGGCATAGAGACCAAAAACCACAAATTTGTAAATCGGTACAGCATTAAACGCTATTGGTGTTAATATAATTAATAAACTATATCTTTGCGCATTCTTAGTCATAGAAAACAAAACAGTATATCAGGCCAAGAAACATAAATCACCTATTCCGTTGAAACATTCAATTATGTATGAATATAAGTTTGAATAGATGATGATGATATGAATAAATGGTAGTGAATTATAAGAAGTCTTAAAACTTAAACTACTTCCGTGACTGTATACCAGTACTGTCAAAGGACAGCGCGAACATATTTTACACATTAATTCTAGACTACATTACCTTTACGCTATTCTTTCCCATGTATATAGGCAGAAACCTCACTAATATTATAAACGCGAAAGTCTGTGAATATGTATGTATGTAAGTTTGTTGCTCTTTCACGCAAAAACTACTGAATGGATTTTTATGAAACTTTACAATAATATAACTTACATATCGGAATAACAGATAGGCTACTATTTACTGCCATGATGGACTTACACGCGGGCGGAGTCGCGCGCAAAAGCTAGTGGTATATGTTTGGAAAGACATTGAACATACATATAAGAAGAAATTAACAGTCACTCTAGTTTTCATAGCTTGCTTAATTTAAAGGAAAAAGCCAAGATGTCCGAAATATTTATTTATTTTATTTTTATTTATATACTTATTTTGAAATATCGGACTTAGATGTATTGAAGGTGTATATATTTCAGAGAAGAGATAATAGTAAGAGAGCGACAAGGCCTTCAAACATCGAACACGACGTATGTTGCAGTCTCGATTGCGTATAACGGCCCATTCACGACCTTACCGCTATAAGCGGCAGCTAAGAGCGAAACGGCGAGCGGTAATATCAAAAGTATAAAAATGTTTGAGGCACGCCACGAGTCGCCGCTCATAGCGAAAAAGTGAGCAGATTTTGCCGAGCGAATTGCTACAGCGGCGAGCAGTGTGGAGAGCGGCAGGAACAAAAGTAAAAGTATATATGTGCGACGCCATGAAACAGAGCGGAGAGAGAGAGAGCGGTGCAGGAGTGACGGACTCAGCGGCATTAATAAAAACAAAAAAATTGAGGACGATTTTATGGCGGTAATGGATACCGAGGTTTTTAGGGTTCCGTAGCCAAATGGCAAAAAACGGAACCCTTATAGATTCGTCAAGTCTGTCTGTCTGTCTGTCCGTCCGTATGTCACAGCCAATTATTTCCGAAACTATAAGAGCTATACTGTTGAAATTTGGTCAGTCGATGTATTCTGTGAACCGCATTAAGATTTTTACATAAAAATAGAAAAAGAACAATACATTTTGGGGGTCCCCATACATGGAACTGAAACTCAAATTTTTTTTTTTCATCAAACCTATACGTGTGGGGTGTCTATGGATAGGTCTTCAAAAATGATATTGAGGTTTCTTATATCATTTTTTTCTAAACTGAATAGTTTGCGCGAGAGACACTTCCAAAGTGGTAAAATGTTGGTCCCCCCCCCCTCTAACTTCTAAAATAAGAGAGTGATAAAACTAAAAAAAATATATGTTGTACATTACCATGCAAACTACCAACGAAAATTGGTTTGAACGAGATCTAGTGAGTATTTTTTTTTAATACGTCATAAGCCGTAACACGCAATTTACCTTTCATACAATCAATACACTAGTATAAAAACATCGATGAAAGTTACAACGAACTACAAGAACTTTTATATGATGTTACTTGCTGATACGGAACCCTTCATGGGCGAGTCCGACTCGCACTTGGCCGCTTTTTTATAACAGAAATTTTAAATAGATCGCCTATATGGCTGTCAAAAGCTCCCCAACATAAATATAAAAAGGTTGTGGGAAAAAATTAAACTATGTTTTCCGGAATATAATGGTACTTACGTTTAATTTAAATTGATAATACAAAAACATAAAACCTAGGTACCTACCAAATGAAGCTACTAATATGTTGACAAAACTACTGCAGTATGTTTACGTAATGTAGGTGGATAGTTGAAAAGTTTTAAAAGTGATTTTTTTTCTGTGTCAGTAGGTAGATACCTAATTAGCAAAACAGTAAACATATCAGTAGTTTCGTCTGTAGATATAACTACACACGAAACTACTAGTATGTCTTATTCGCAATGTAAGTAGTTGACAAGTTTTTAAAGTTTTTTCTATCTGTAAGTACCTACTTAGCAAAACACTTGGAAACATCAGATACTTCTTATAGGTAGGACCTTCGTATAGTTCACTAAATCGCCATTTAAGTACCTATCTTTATTTTTAAAAATGTTTGTTGTTTCTAAACAGAGAAGGGATCATTTTGATAACGCCATGATTTTTAACACGTTTTGACTACCTAAATACGTCCACCATGGCCGCTGCAACTAACCGCTACTAGGGTTCGTGGCGTGCAAATCGCACCGCTCACCGACGCCGCCCGGCACGCCGCTCCGCTTTTCGCTAAGACCAAACTCGTGGCCAGGCCGTAATACTTGAAATAAATTGATTGTTTTCCCTACACAAATTTTGTTCACGCTTGACTGATCTGATTTCGGCTTTGTGAAGTACGTTCTGTAAGTTAACCTCAATTGTCAATTTTGTCATTCGATTACATGAGGTAGAATTTGAAGTCGTCCCGCTGTACTGGTTGACTGATTTTTGATACGTAAAAAATACGAGTACCGAGTAGGTACTTACCACGTGGAAGGCTAGAAGTAACCATAAAAATACCGTAACGTACTGTTGTGATGAGCTTTGGAAGGATTTGCGGTATAAGTTTATGAACTTCATTAATTCATCTTTATTACATAAATTTACTTCGGTTGAATAACTATGTGTTTTACTCAATGAGAGCGCTAGCTATCTAATATTATTAAGACTTTTAAAATAATATTTTTTCATAAACGTCTTTTTCATCTCTATATATAAGTAATACCATAGTTTGAAGATTGTTTTGAGCAATTTCTTGATGTAATAAAAGAAAAGTTTTATTGTCTATTAGATTTTGCTCCGCCCGCGGCTATGTCCGTTATCGCGGTAAAAGGTACACTATGTTCTTTCTCAGGCTTTATACTATCTGGGTACAAAATTTCATTTCAATCAGTACAGTGGTTTTTGAGTTTATCGCCAACAGACAGACAGACAGATGCGGCGTAGGACTTTATTTTATGATATGTAGTGATAGGCCATAGTGACAGATATCTAAAGCTAGTGCATGAGAATTATTTTTTATTTACAATAAAAGAGAAACGTGACTTGTAATTTTTTGTAAAAGTAATTAAACTTTTGCAGAAAGACAAATAATGAAATCTGTTATTTATTCTTGGAATAAGCAAATTAAGGTTGTCACTGGTAAATTTCGTCACTGCCGTCCGCATTCATCTCTAAAGTATGATTGTTTTTTATGCGGATTCATTTCTCCAGATGTTTTTATCAAAATAAAGTAAAACTGCTATTCCCTTACTCGCCACCTCCAAAATAGTTATTTAATTTAAAACTTATCATAGCAAACGTATTCAAACCAATGTTAAAATGAAACTGTAATATAAAA
The DNA here is from genome assembly GCA_932526445.1 of Phragmatobia fuliginosa. Lineage (NCBI taxonomy): Eukaryota > Metazoa > Arthropoda > Insecta > Lepidoptera > Erebidae > Phragmatobia > Phragmatobia fuliginosa. The sequence goes on from OW052057.1 coordinate 27,402,414, forward strand.
ATATCTAAAATAAAGATCTTGTCGCTCAAAATAACATAATTATACAATGATTAATTAAAACAAAAGAAAGTTAACTAATTTTTATCACAATTCCACGGATTCTATTCTTGACTACGACGGCTACCATAATTGAAAAAAACAACAATGGTTCTATAGAACAATGAAATTTCAAGCAACTCATTTTAATAATTAAGTAACGTAATTAAGGACTGTCGTACTAGAAGGAAATCAATAACTCATCCTTTGTATAACTCTGGAAAGTTCAAAATAAAAACGTACTTGAAAAATAGTATTTTACTAGTATTTTTACTTGCTCTGATATTAATGAACCTTTTTCTTTGTTACAGCCGAAGTCGGTCATTGTGAGATACCACTTGGAATGGAGAGTGGGCTGATAACTAACGAATCATTGTCATCAAGCTCCAACTATGACCTCAGTGTATCGCCACTAAGCTCTCGGTAAGTAAAGTCATTGTCATGGTCGTTGTAAACCATATTGATACGGTAAATAGTACTCCTCTTCAAAACTTCGAATGCTCTTAATTAAAACAATGGTTTAAACGATCCCATAATTAGTCAATGTCATTGTTTTGAATAGAAACATGCGGCAAGCAATCCAAAGCAAATAACAGTGAATCGATATGACCGGCTATTGTTTAACAACAATAAAGCGCTATTATACGGCCAAGTTGTTACAATAATTGTGAATCCCACGACCGCAAAACGCTCATACTTAGCTCTAACAATTAACAGAGGGACCCATATTCGGTGCCTTAAGCCCGCATGAGCTCGGTGCGAGACAATAACGCGAAAACTCGTCTCGTATTTGAGAAATTCACTAACAGAAAATTAAATTTTCATATGAATTCAGAACGACTGTGATCCTACAAAAGCCTTTCGGGGCTTGACTCCCCAAAGATAACAAGATGTAAGTAGAGCCGGATGTGCCAAAGCCTTATCATCTGAGCCACTTTACATAGGGTCAGAGGCGATTTAGCGAGTACCATGTTAATTCAGCGCTTAACGCTCTTTGTTCTCTATACCTACTGTTGATACTGATGAGATCACACCGGCGATATTCAAATGAAACTACCGCCCGAGGCCAGCCCTGACTCACCTTAGCTGTCAAACTAAATACTGAAACGTTTTAGTCTATTTGTCCAGACTATCGAGTTTATTTAGTCTGTTAATTGCACTATTATTATATTCACTTGTTGCTGACACATAAAGTTTTTGTTTTATATAAACGTGTTTTCATTGTAGCATACGGACCGAGATAAAAGGAGGCGCATGGTGCCCAAATGGGCTAATATCACCACGTAGCCGCCAATTTTTGGAAATTGATCTTCGTGATGTATACCTCATCACTGGCACTGAATCTCAAGGCAGATTTGCTAACTCTGTTGGAGTAGAATTTGTGGAGAGTTACTCGGTCGAGTATTGGCGACCGAATCTCCCACGTTGGAAGAAATATAAAAATTTTAATGGAAGTACGGTACGTAAATATTACGTTAAAGGATACAAGATAACATACGGCTATAGCAGTCCTCTGCTGGATATAGGCCTCTCCAATCATGTACATACACATATTATCTAAATTCAGGAGATGAGACTAACAGCCACATTAATCTAGTACTATAAAGATAATGTGTCAAGCCTTCCCGTGTGAAGTGACAATATAAAATTCTTTTTTCTTTATATTGTCTATATAATGATAGGAAGATAATATTTTCACAGAGATGAATTCTGTCTCTGTGCGATATTGAGAAAATATTCAAGTAAAAATTGAACAAGTGTATGGTTCATTATTTAAAAAGTTATGTGACGAAACAAACAATTGCACCTATAGTAAGTTACTATACCATACTTGTCACTATTTTCTAAATTTGAGGTATTAGCAAAAATTAATCTAATAGCACTTTAAAATAAAACCCGCTCTTATAAAGCCGAAGGTTGTTTTTTCTATAATATACATGAGACTCTGCCTTTTTATAGTTATCTTGTCATTAAGAACACTTCAGAAGTTAAACTTAAATCGTATCTAAGGAGTACGATGTTATGTTAAAAAAGTTTAGATATTACATAATCAGTTACAATACTGACGAACACAAAGCAAAACATCATTATTTTTTTAGCTGTGCGAATATCAAAAACTACCTTTGTTTGCAGCTTATACCGGGAAATGTAAACACCTACACCGCCAGGAAAACCATTTTGGAAGCGCCATTCATTGCATCTAAAGTACGTTTCTTTCCATATGCAGCACACCCACGGACGACATGTATGAGAGTTGAAATATATGGATGTCGATGGAAACGTAGGTATAACAGGGATACAGTTTTTATTGCTGGCGACATCCCGGGACCTGCTAAATGCGATAAACATTAGCAACTGCTTTTTGAATGTTTGCGATATAAGCTATGCGATAATATCCGCCTTAAGGCGGGTTATTTACATTAAATTTTCTGTACAGAGGAACTAGTTGCATACTCGGCGCCTAAAGGCGGTGATATGCAAGCAATGACTGGAGGCGCTCGGTTTGTGGACCTTGCCTACGACGGAATATTCCGTGATGGCCGGCTAATTAATGGGCTTGGTCAGATGACTGACTCCTTACTGGGACCCAACGATTTTGAACTGCCGGATCCCAGCGACACCGGAGGTATATAAATTTAAAATTCTATCAAGATTCATAGGAAATATTTTCAATAATATTAAAGTAAATTTCAGTGTATACACTTCTTGATTTACATGGAGTTAATGCTATTAATTAAGGTAATTCGTCTGCTAAACGACATAACTAATATATTTGAGAGTTTAAACGTGTCAAGTACTTATAATTTATATTAGTTAAGAGTTTTCAGGAACCTTTATGTACTTATTTTTAGTTTTTATAATCGGTGATATGGTTCTGGTTTGGTCAACTACCACTAGCAAACTAATAATAGCACCAATGTCACTTTATAAGCTGTTATATTATATTTTTTTTTTGAAAAATGTTCAACGAATGATTATATTTATGATAGTAAAATAATTTATCTTATATGTTATTTTTCCTAGGTTCGAGATGGGTTGGATGGAATAAGACTATGTTATCAGACGATGAAGTAACCTTGACCTTTAACTTCAGTGACACACGATTATTCCATCATGTTGATTTACATACCAACAACATGTTCACTAAGGATGTGCAGGTAAACTCCTGAGTTCTGTTTTTATTATTATTGATATGTGCAGAGATACCTACAAAAAAATGAAATACTGCTTTAAGACACAATATTGGTCAATAGTATCAATTTATTTGTTTATTCGTAAATCGCTGACTGTTAAAGCAATGTGTTATTTAAGAAGTGGGCACATATTTTAATGTCTTAAATATTTTTTATCAGCTGTTTAAAGAAGCAGAGGTATATTTCTCACTGGAGGGTGAACGTTGGCAAGAAGATTATGTATCTTACGAACCAAAGCAAGACAGAGTGTCTGAACATGCTCGTATAGTGCATGTCGACCTCGAAAACCGAACGGCTAAACATATTATGATAAAACTAAGGTTCCAGCATCAGTGGATTCTGATTAGCGAAGTCACATTCAAATCTGGTAAGTACCTAACATATATAGTCATTCAATAAATAGATCAAAGATTACAAAACTTTATACAATCTTCAACGAGTTGAATACCCTAACTGTAAAAATAAATCAATGCAAACAGCAGGTAATTTGTTTGGTATTCCCAAATTTATTCTACGGAGCTCAAATCAGTGCTCAAATCGGAGGATAAACATCTTCCGAGTTGGCAAACTTGAATCCAAAACCGTTTATCGAATCAAATGTTTTGTGCAAACAAATTATTGAAGCAAAATTATTTGGAGGTTAAGAATGAAGTAAAAAAAATTCAAACAAGGTGGGTTTTTCATGAAAAACGAAAAGAACGCCTCTAGAATAGCACAGAAGGCCCAGGCACATTACTAGATCCATTACTCCTCATCGAGCCTTATCTGTTCAGAGCACTCGCAAGCCTGTGGCTATTTCATAAATTTTATCTTTCTCTAATTAATCCACAGCTCAATCGCCTCTTAGGTGATAAATTGCCTTGTGCTAAATTAAGAACTTATAATTAAAGAAAATCTTTGATCTGGATTATTTCGTTTCTTCTGTTATATTATTAATATAAAAGGAGCCCGCTACGCGAATCGAACACCCGGCAATGAGTCCATCGACAAAATCGATTTTTGAGTTATATTGTTGGCTCTTTGAGTACACGATATGTGCAGTAATTTAGAAATTGAGAGATTTTACGCTAAAAACAAGCAAAAGATTTCCAACCACACCAACTGTAAACAGCCTTATATTCTATTTGACACACATAATCAATGTATCATAATTATGTACTCCCATATCAACAAACTAGATAAACGAAGGTGACTACCGACCACTAACTTACCTTTTATTGAAAAAAAAACCTTTGACTCAAACAAAACTCGAAAGAGAACAACCTAATTACCTCCTTTTTTCCATTGGATACCACCAGCTGCTGGTTCTATCGGACACGAACCAACCAAAAACCGTAGGCCGTCACGGGTACTAGAAGCTGAGAACTAGGTGCACCCTAGAAAGGAAATCCCTGGCACTCCGATCAACCCCAATTCCCATACTAAGTGGTTGTATACGCAAGGGTTCCTAAAGATCTTAACTGAAATTTTAAATAGCATACTACATATTCCTAACCGTCATTTTTGCTTTTTCTTTAGAATACTTTTAATTAATAGATAACAGTTCTATACTATTTAAATGTACCAAATGAATAGAGAAATACACGCAAATTCAAAATGTTGATACTAAATTAGTTACGCGTTACATAAACGTGTGTCATGTGGGCGTCATAATATCTGACAACCTTAATAAATCCTGTGCTTTAAAGCATTCAAGATTAGAATATGATAAAGAACACATTAAAGAACCAAAGATAAAAAAAATATAATCAAAAATACAAGTGGTTCATAATTTACCAACTATTTCATTTATTTATTGTACTAGTTTTCGCCTGCGGCTTCGCCCACTTGTTGTGGCCTATGTGCTTTCTCAGGCTCTAGACTATCTGTGTACCAAATGTCTGTGTATCATTTAAATCGGTTCCATAATTTTGTCGTGAATGCCGGACAGACAAACAGATTTACTTTCGCATTTATTATATTACTAGTAAGAATTAGTTAGTACGGATAGAAGGAGAATAGATTAGTTAGTAAAGATTATTTAGCTTTAATACTACCTTCACATAAATAGACAATTTCAACAGTCAGTGCTCAGTAAATAGTCACACATAAGTTATTACTTCAGCTACGCTATAGCCGAACGAGATAATAGAAACAAAATTTCCTTACTCTTAATATTATATTATATCCTACTAGGTTTCCCATGATTTGATTTACAATTTATCTTTAAGTTTTGCATGTTATGTATATCATAGGTACATGTTATTATATGTTAACCACATCAACGAGCTCATTATTTCGAACCACCCATTTCTACTAGCATTTAAAATGTTTTATCTCCATCTTTGGAGAGGCTTTGTAGTCTGACTACGTTTAATGACTTTGCTACGTTCTCGTCTTAATGATATGTGTAGAAATATAAACTTATATTACTGTTAATTTCAGTCAGAGCATGAATTTAAATATCGTTTGGTTTAAAATCTGCGAGATGTATGGGTAACGCATCTTACATGTTTTATATTAAATTATATGAGGTTCAACTAACAGTTCATCTATACTAATATAAAAAAATCGAAAGTAACTTTGTCTGTCAATCTGTCATCAATCTGTCTTTCACGCTTTCACAACTAAACCACTTCACCGATTTCAATAATATTTCACATGTAAGTACTTTGATTCTCAAAGAAGGATATATAGGCTATACCTCGATAACAGACATACAAACGAACAGAGCCGCGTCTTAATCTATAATAAAACTAAAGAAAGAACCAAAATTACAAAATGAAGTAACCAGTTAGTCTTAATATAAATCTGTAGAAACTCCGCAAACACGCCTATCAATGTACGAGTAATAACACTCACGGTTCCGCATATTCATATTAGCATAATATATTTTATTTTTATGTACTTCAAGTGGTGTTTTCATAAACGCTTTTACATTTCACGAAAATATTCGAGACACGAAATCCATTAGTAAATGCGTTAGGTGATACATATGAACAAGCCTTGGGAATTCGATATTAGCTTAGATGTTTTCGCAATAAGGTACTTTCCTACTAGTAAGTAAAGTAAAATAAGCAAATAGGAGAAGTTTTAGAGTACTACTTTGTCTTTATTTATTGAAGTATAGGATGAAGTATTAAATCACAACATTAGTTACCAAGTAATTGTATAAATAAGATTTAAGATCCTTTCAACGACTTTTCTCTCTTCTTTGTGGGCTATAATATAATTATGCATCATATTATAATACAACACTATCAACATCTAAACAGAAAGGCAAATACGTAAGCTCAACTCCGTTTGCATCTCAGATATTTAATATTATTTCAGCTTTGCACCAGCATCTCAACCGCACATTGCGCTCTCAGAAATGAGACGGAGTTTGCCTGTTAACCTGAGATACACTTCATAAATGTACAATTAGAAATTAGCGCAGAATTAACTGGCTCTTGGCATCTCCTCGGTATTACACTGGCAAGTCGCCATTTGCCCCCACCTCGGTTTCAGTTTAGACTTTAGGCCCAGTTTAGTGGGATGCACCATCTGACCTAATTGCTTAGTTTAGTTACAAACTGTATTATTTTAATACCTCCCTAGAACGAAGAATAAATTATTATATTCAGGATAAATTGTACTATATCAAACAATTTTTGAAATAATTATAAGTGTAACGACATAGTAAAGCTGGATAGTTTTCAATGATTGAGATCTGAACCCCCTGGATCATTTTTACTTCAGATGTTAAATACTTAAAAACATTACTACGAATAATTAGTTATTAGGTATTGTAAAATCAATGGAAAGAACGCATCTTAAACTTCTTTAAATACATAAATTATATAACAATAACCAGTTTCGCGCCCTAAATCTATTCATTTTCTACCATTGTTTAACTTAGGTGAAGATTGAAAGCACGATCTTGCTTCATTCAATGTAATTATGGCATAACGATGCTATTTTAAGATTTGGTTCTTTGTTCACAGTCCCAACCGTGATTAACGCCTCAACGGAGTTCCTCGAAGAGTATTACAAAAATGATAATCCTCCATCTTCAAGAAAGAAACGAAACTCGTCTCTGAGAGTATCAATTGGACTGGCTTGTGGTGGTATTGTAGGCGGAGGTGCTTTTTTAGTGGTCGCTATAGTACTACTCACCAAAAAAACCAGGCGCAGAATACCTAATGTGCTAAAGAAGTCATTCTGCCCGACATTGCGACACAACTCTAATTCAAGGAATAATCGAAGAACACCACGACTCGCACTAGCACTTGCTAACTGTCCTCCTATCCACATGATACGGTAAGTATATTTATGTACATTGACAAAATTTGATCTTATTTTCTTTCCTTATGTCATCATCAAACATCAGCATAGGATTAGTTTAAGTTTTCCTTCTCCTTGCAGATGTTATGTTGCATAGTTTATCCCTTATTCGTCTCTTACGATACCCAAGGGAAAAGTAAAGGTGATGACACTCCTTATTTTTAAGCAATCCGAAGTCAAACAAGTCACACAATAAAGAGAGAAAAATTTCTTGTCGTAATTCCCTTGATACTATCCTCAACATTTGACTTTATACATAGCACTGCTTTGGAGCTAAATCTTACGACTGTGCGATAAATCAGCTACTACCTACGTCCACCCGACTTAGAAAAAATCGTAAATCAGGTACTTAAGCAGGTAGTAAGCTTCTAAAAAAGTTATATAATTTGTACTTTTATTTAGCGTCCAGTGGTTTGATTCCTGAGAGGGAATTTACTTGAATGTTTCATCAAAATAAGAAACACTACATATAGTACACCAACTTTAATGTTATGTTTGATAAATTATGGGCAAAAGACTATTAACTCTGTTTATGGTGTCGAGACACAGTGCGTGCTTGATGCTTTAAAAAACACTTTAAGGATGAAAATGCAATTATATAACCAAATTTATAGTCAAAAATAAATGAGTGATTTTTGTCTACAGACCAGCAGTAGTCGACGAAGACTACAGGGAGCCCTATAATATCTGGCGGGAGACCCTAGGTCGTCGAGACAAATGTGAAGTCCACGATCAACATGAATACAATGGTAACTATCACACTTATATTTTTATATACAATGTGAACATGTCTACACGTACTTATCTTTCTCAGTTATTTCTTTATTTTAACATTTTTTGATCTTAAAATATCAAACATAACTTTTAATAATAGCTACTATTAATAATCGAATACACTAATAGCGTAGTGGTTTAAGCGGTCACCTCGTCACTTTCTACTACGCTGAGTGTTGTGGGTTCAAACTCAACATGGAAGAACACCTTGTATTCATAATGACCGTTTCATGTCCGTTTATTAAGTCTATATTCTATAGTAAAAAATGATACAAATATCGCTAAATGCTTATACATCACGTTCTTCAGTAGTTGTTTCTGTTACAGTTTTGTATTTTTTCCGCCTCTTGCTAGTTAGCTCGCTCACGATACTCGACTGCCACTCAACTGCACTCGTTAGGTTTTCAAGTACACTTAACACTAGATTGTTACTTTCCCCCTGCTCTCGTTTACTTACTGGCAGTTCTTACGGGGTTCTTTGAAAATGTAATACCTAATGATCTATTAACTACATTTTATAGTATTTTTTTTAGAAAAAGGCGTAAGTTTAAAGATTATTAAGAAACTTAACTACAGAATAGATGAAAACAATAATACTATGGTCTAGCAAAAAGTTAATAGTCCGTTTTGTTGTAATAGAGGGTTTCTTGGTGTTATTTCACTTAAACCAAAAGTCACGCTTCAATACTCTCTAGTGTCAAATGATGAAAGTTTAAAGCAACATCGAAATACGAAAATGTTAAACATAACTAAAATTCGACATTTCTGACGCTAAATTCCGTTTTGAAGAAAACTCAAGATAGGGGGCGTGCTCGTTACGGTGCGGCCGGACATCCGGTCGGAAAGACGGCCATTGTTCAGAAGCCATATTGAAAAGATGATGTGCCCGAAGCACAGGATAATAGGTCCGGGGTTCGTGTGTCTTTTGAAATAAGGCGGAGAAAATAGTGTCAGATTTTGGCTCCAAAATACGTTATACTTGATACTTTGACTGACATTTTATCACAAAATTTGTAACAGGTCCAAAATGAACTATTGTCAATGAGAAGCCATTTTCTCAATGAGAAAACGAACACTTTTTAATCTATCGGGATGTAATTTTGCCAAATTTACCCATTGGTTTTTAAACAATTCAATTTTAAGACGCTGGAATTATGAAAAAAAATATGTAAGGATGAGCTTTCAATGTCAAAAAACTCGGAAACTAGTGTACTTCAATATTAAAATAAAACTTATCTGAACTATTACAAAGTAAATATTATACTTACATTGTGAAGTACCAGAATTACTAGAACTGTATGTGGCTACCAATTTCGATCAAATCTCAAGGGGAAACGAGTCATATCATTCCACTCAATCACACAACACTAGGCCTACAAAATCGATGGAGGTAATATGAGATGTAAATATTCATGGAAATAGAGAACTCAGTTCTCTGAATAGGCATCATTTTTAGCCGATGATGACAAAAGAATTTAAATACAGTGGTTCAAATCACCAACCCTCGTCTTTCATATTAAGTAATATTGCTTTTATACGAGTACTTTTTTATCCACTAACGTTTATCAGCCGTTCTAACTGTGTGCAGCGATCTCCTCTGAAGTGAGTTGACTTGCAAGTCTCCCTCATTTTTATTTCTCGCTATGTTTTTAACTGTTTAAACTATGCTATGTTTTTGACAGTTTAAATATCTCAGTCACTTTATTAGTGACTAATCACTAAGAAGCTTAAATGAAGATGCAGCAAAACTGGGGTCTCTGATAAAGAATAGAACTTTCAGGATATACTAGGTTTAGTAAACGAAAATATTTGTTGCAGAAATATGCGAAGACACAGAATTCCCGCGACCCTACATGATGAAACGGCCTGACCCTCATGAAAGTTTCTACGCTGCCACTGATATTATACACCATGTAAGTAATTTGTGACTTATTACATTCCATTTACACAAGAAGCTTTTTCTCCACTTAATGTTATTATAGAACACCTTATTATTCCTTTTTTTTAACGTGGCGAAATCCCGTTGGACGGGGCGGTGTGTCGGACTCGAACTGACTAAAACCACACGGTGTGACTTCTCTGCGCCTGTATTTGGGAGGGGTCCAGGGAACTGTTTTCTCCTTCTGGGCCCCTCTCGGCACCAAATTACTCCTAACTCAACTTTGAAGTATTTTAACAGAAACCACTAAAAAAAATTCATAAAAGGCAGAGAGGGAGACTGACACCAAGTCCATACGTTCCCTTATACCTGCGGAGGACCCTACAATTCGTAGCAAGCCGATTTCTCAAAGCGTAGTATAATATTTTTCGATAATATACTAAAAACACGTGTTGCTGTAGATGTTTAATGGTTTGCGGCGGTCGTACGATAAAATTATTGATTTTACAAAAAAAGGTCATTACATGAACAATGGAAAATTTTCTCTAGTTTAGTATATTAATAGCTATTTTTATCGTAAAATGACTCGGAAAGGAGATATTGTCAAAAAACTGTTTTTAGACACCATTTACTAATTTGGATATGAGGTGGCAAAGTTAAAATTCGCTAAAATTCGTAAAAAATAATTAAAATGTTACATAATTATATTTTGCTCCCTAGGACTAAGGAGAGCAAAACAATTTTCTTTTAGAAAATGTACTTAATACATTTAATTAAAACAAATACATAAAGGAAAACTGAAAGGTACTCCACAAATTTGAAACAATATAAGGTACATTTTCCCCTACTTTAATTTGTTAAAACAATTTAATATTTTTGTGAAAGCTTCCATAAGAAATTTTAATTTCAATGCAGCTATTTTGAAGAGTATTTTCCTTAAGAGGCATCTCCAAAATATTAAGTTTATAGCCTTAATTATACGGCCAAACTCATTATTAACCGTGTACAAAGAAAATGTAACAAAAATTTGTTATATGTGTTACACGTATTATTAGTACGTGTACAAAAGGGTTTAGGTGAGGTAAGCATAGAAATACTTTCAGAAACTACAACTTTGATGGTAGGCAGACCTCAGTATAAGAATGCCTATTATCTGAAATGCTCCTTCAGATTTCTTAGGGATGAGTTGAAAAAGTGATATTTTACAAAACAACTTCCCTTCCTCTTCCTTCCTTATTTCTATTGATCTTCCTCTTTAAAACTAATTAACTCAGAGTATACTTAGTTTGTCCATTGGAACACTGAAATAGCTTTGGATCGTGTATTTAATTGATTTGTTAATACCTACATCGTTGCCTAACTTTCCAAAAGGAGCATGTAAAATTTGATGTTTTTTTAATGCATACTCTCACGACGCCTACTGTAACTGATGTACACCAGGATAGGTGTTGACTGTAACTGTAACTGGGACTACTGTAATTTACACACCTGTAACTGTCAACAACAGTGACCCACGAGCACACCGAGGTATAACATTCAGGTAATCCCATTAAAAAGTTAGGTGTTAATAAACAAATTAAAGAATATTTATACAAAATTACGCTTTGGTAATAGGTACTTTGTAAACACTCACAGAAACAAACATCACTGTTGGTGCAAACATGTAAATCCATATGCCATGACCACGTAAAGTATCAGGTCTGGCGTATCGGTTGATTTCCCGGGAGGCGGGCGGTCACATTCCGCCCTGCGTAAAGCATACCGATTGAAAATTAATACATAATGAATAGTTTTTGGTTAGAGTTAAGTTACGGATCTTCTATTATCAAATAAGCTGTGTATGTTTTTCTTATACTGGCTAAAAGAAGCATACATTTTATAATGGATAGATTACCTAGTTTGAGACTATGAACATCAATACATACTTGTATTTTCTAAGGAGACGATTGTGTCCAGCTATGAACTATTAAAGTATTTATGGCACCATAAAGAATCTTAGAAACTTTTTGAAAGTAAAATAAATAGTGAAATTCCTTTTGCTAGTTTTAAGAATGCAATGTAAAAAAATATTTTCCAAAGAACAAACTTTAAATTAAAAATGTCCCAACACCAAAAATAAATAAAATAGGCCAAGTACGCGTCAGGCCACGCAGGGAATAGAGTTCCGTAATTACCTATAGTAGTTTTCTGGATAATTGTTATGTTTACTTACTATTTCGTTATTTCCGTTGTGGTCATCACATGAACTACAATCATGATTTTGTTCAGATTTTTTGAGCCAGTTGTTTAGCTTTTAGAAGGGGGGGGGCGTCATTTTGTGAGAAAAAAAAACCCTCTAAAGTTGAATAACTCGCAAACGGATACCCAAATCATCTTAGCAACCTCTCAATTTTTTTTAAAAAGATCTATCTGATGATATACCCATTACGCTCGTATAGACGCGTAAGAAAAAAACATCCCCACTTTACGTGTACCCCAAATAAAAATATTTTTCGTGATTTTGTTGTAGCACTTTGTCGACGTGATATAAACACATATTCAAAGTTTCTTCTTTCTGGCACTAACCGTTTGAACTGTAAGTCGAGGACGAACGGACATGACGAATATATAAGGGTTCCGAGTTATGAACTACGGAACTCTAACAAAACGATCTGTGGAAATTTAAAACGTATCCTGTAGAGCGACCATTTGGAGTTGTGAAATCGTGTCACATGTTCGGTTTGCTTAACAAAACAATGTTACACATACGACCCCGATTAGAATTCAACTATCGATGTTTTTGTTTATTGACACACTAATTAACCTGTTCAATTTTTTTTATTGTGTATAGTCTGTCTTCACTACATTTTATAAAACAAAGTCCTTTGCCGCGTCTGTCTTTCCGTCTGTTCGCGATAAACTTAAAAAGTACTGCACCGATTTTATCAACAAAAGATAGATTGATTCTCGAGGAAAGTTTTAGTATTTACTTTGTCAAACTTGAAATATTTTTACAAAACCGGGGCGGGCCGCTTGTCTGAAATACACCACAAAAATACTGTAAGCGTTTGAAATATTCTGGTCTCACGTATTACTACATACTCCAAGGACTGGCATAATAGCATCCTATCCTATCCCATCATAATAGCCACATTGTGTGTAAAATGATAAATGGAGGTAAAATAAATGAATTCCTAATGCACTGCACAAGTGCAGAATTATTTTAAAACTTGGGAGTTGTAGCGTCTATGATTACCAGAATAAAAATACCATCAATAAACCTAAAACTAATTCCACTAGAACGAATATAAGATCCTAACCAAATCCTCATAATAATAAAGGGGAACAAGGAATGCTGTTGTGTGTCTGACAGTCGTGTATCATCGATGATGTGACGCCTATATAGGTTGTTGTTCATGACTTATTGTGGAGATCTATTACGAACGTGACCATTGACAATATAGTGACCTAGCAAGGCCAGGGTTTAATCCGTCTAATCTAAACAGGTCGCAGATGAGCTGACCCTAGTTCAGTCGTACCTAGTTTAAGTTTCTTGTGTTTGTCTAGTGTTTTTCGGTTAAGTATTTGTTGGTCACAGTATTATTATTGGGAAGTAACCAAATTTAGAAGTAGTAACAAAAATAATTAGTCTAAAAAATCGTCAACAACTACTATAATCCTAAAGAGTTTTTAAAATTCAATTCGATATTAACATAAAAGCTTTGGACTTTTAAAATTTGTCAATCGCAAAGGTTAATCGCTCTACGAGGTTTAATAAAATTCATGAATGGGTTTGCAAATTGATTAGATAATAACAGTTTTTTATTTCCAAAATATACGAATTGAAATTTATTTATCGATAAGGTTTTACTTAATCCTGAAAAAGTATAATAAAGTTACTATGAATAAACTACTAACCCAGCCATAACAATTTATTTAAGATCAATTTCACGATCATAAAATTCTTTTTTTGGACCTCTAAAATTAATAATACCCATTATATTTAAGTGAAGGTTTATGTCTCGCTTTTGCTACGTGAGTGTGGCTTACTGCCACAAATTTTATTTCTCCCGAAAAGATCTTTATAAAGATTTAATGGTACAGTGGTATAGGCGTCTTAGTCATGTGTAATATGAGACACCCTCATAAGTGTTGGTTTCTTAGATGGCTTGCATCACACTCCTCGGGGACATGCTACTACATATTTAAACGAACCTTTGGAGGCTGACACGATAACTCAAAGTTTCAAATGTAATGCTGTTAACCTAATTAAACTCTATGCATACCTACCAACACATGAGTCCATAGTTGCCTATAGCACAATGACGATTTATTATCAAATACATGTAATATATACACCAATACATGTTCATTAATTAGTAAATTATGATCGTAACAGATAGTAAGTACTCCGAGCAATCGTGCTTCCATCAATAGCAGTCTTATCATACCGAACTCATGTACATGTTGGTATTATCTTGATGATGCCTTGAATATCTGGAACAATGAGCTAATTATATATATATATATATATATGTGTGTGTGTATAATGAGCTCATATATGTATATCAATTCCGAAGCTATGATTTTAAGATCTTAATATACATTATTATGAATAAAATGTTTCAATTCCAAACGCCCTAAAACAAAAAAGTTTTTATTAATTTTTAATCTGGGTAAGTTACTGAATAGTTTCAAAAGCAATATCAGTCAACATTATTCCAAAAAGTGTTTAAACATTCCATTATTGCATACAACGAATACTAACATTATGAGTTACTTACTCATAAACAGGCCAGCAATATCATTCGTACTCGATACAGACAAAGCTTTCAGGAATGCTGATAGATTGGCATGTCAAGTAGATAATTAATATTCAACTGCGTTCAATTATGTCAGACGCCTCGCCTTAAAGTTAGAGCATCGGTCCTAATGAAGGCTACTTTAAAAAATATATACATAATTTGACTCCATTTCAATAACGTTATCCGAAAATAATCAATATCTACCGTTACAGCTACAAAAACTGATGAAAAATAGAATTCAACGCCGCGGGTACGTCAAAACTGAATTTGAGTGGCCATTCTAAATATAGAGTATTCGTTATTCTGAATTCTACTGGTAGAACTTTGTTTATACTGAGTACTTTATCTGTCAAAACTTATTATTTTCAAATGAATATTTCATAATATTTATTCATAATAAAAATATTTGTAATTCTCTCAGAAGGAAAATCTACACTGGAAATTAAAAGTACACGTAAAACATTTCCGGCCCAATAATCACTAAAATCTGAAACTAGGAGCGTAGCCAATTGAGCAGTCAGTTGGTATTTGCCTGAAGGCTTTCTGCCACTAATCAGTAATGAGATAACCGCGTCGTGACGGGCAAATTCAATAATATCATAGCGCACTACGTACAGACATACATAGTAATAAAGTGACAAATAGGGTCACCACAGCTTCACGAGGTAATTCTCAGTATGTGAACAGATAGAAATTTCTTTTTTACATTAAGATATGTAAAAAGGTACTGATGTAGATACTGACTAACTGATACATATGTGATATATAAAATGCCACTTTTAAATAAAATTTGTATCAAAAATTATATGCCTGTGTATGACTTCATGGTCGTAGCGTTAAAAAGTAGCCTACGTCTTTTCTCATAAAACAAATTATCTCCATACTAAATTTAACTGAAATCGGTGGAATGGTTTAGTGGTTGAGTTTTCGAAGTATTCCAAAATAAAATTTATTAAATTCAAACGAGCCATAAGCATAAAATTGCATCTAAAATTATTTGCAATTCCTTTTTCATTTAATTTTTGGATTTTACAAACATACAAGAAACGGACACAAAAACACCCAGACTCGGAATAACCTCGAAATAATAAATAGTGTAAGATTTGAAGCCACAACACTTGTCCCAGTAGAAAGGCCAACTAGGCCAACTTTACTTGCATTACAATAAAATGCACCTATAAATATTTGTAATAAAACGGTAAAAAAATCAGAATATTTTGCTAAAACCGGTAAATCGAAACTATTAGGTGATAACAAATCAACTTTACTAGAAGTTGTAAAGAGCGATAGGTATGTGTTGGTGTGGCACCCTATAATACATATTGAACTAGTGGCCTTAAGTCAAGAAAGGGCTGTTTCAGTTTTAGTGATGTACTTAATAAGTAACTGTTAGCATTAGCCGACAGCTCAGCTTGCGTTGGGTCAATATTAGTTTGTGGCTCTCAGTGTATTTGCTTACGTGTCTCAACTGTGGATTATGATGTTTTGACTTCGAATCATAGTGTTAATTCAGCACGATAAGTTCATAACTCTGTCTGTGTTTTAAAATGTTTATTTATATGGGTGACAATAACTAAATTATTGAAGTCCTTTAGAGATCTTTTAATTACCTAACTAAATAGGTTTCCAATTTTTTATGTTTCTTAGAGTGCCAAATTATTTCTCTTCTCTGCCTAATGGAATCCAAGGAAATGAGTAGAATCTAAGGGTCTAGATTACTGTTCACTATAGTCGTCGTGAATCTAGATAATGCAGTATAGTGGACTGCGATAGGTTGATGATGATGATAACTGACACTATGTCGGCCTATTGAGAAGTACTGCACTAATGGTCCGCGGTGTCTCACTCAACAACGAAATACAACAACACGAATGCTAACGAATTAATTTTCGGTTGGTCTTCTGTGATAATCTATTTCTGTATCTATTAGGTATATAAATAATTTATTACTTCACTATCACGATAAAGCTACCTTTACCTTAGTGCTACCACTAGCCCTCATCTATTTGTGAATATTTGTGAGAGGTTTGATCTTTGAGAGTACACATTGTAGTAACAACCAAAAATCTTCGTAAGTCTAATACTGATTATTTTTATTTTATTTATTGGAACAAAAACAGATACATGTTATATAATAGCTAGATACAAATGTGTACATCAATTTTATAAACATGTAACCTACACCATTGTTCACAGGTTAGCAACAAGAATTAGGTCATTGTACTCGTTAAATACTTAGTTTAAAAGGTAATACTAAAACAATAATAGAATAAAACAAACATTAAAATTTATAGGACAGTCTGCTGGTCAATTTATAATTAATCAGCATTGATAAATCCTACTGAAAAGACGCAGAAGTTCAATGGCTTGCTTTTTGAATTGATTCATTGATTAAAAAGGATTATGAAAGTTTTTAGTGGTATAGTAGGCTTTATGCCTTTATTTTTATTACTACGAAGCAATCTATGTTCAAGGGTAGACCTACTCGACCGCAGTGTTATTACGTACTATACATTATAGTACAGTAACAAAAATAAAGTCGTAGGTACCTGAAGTAAAACTGTTACTAATATAAAGCTACTACATTCAATAGAGTTTCATCCGTTTTATTTAAAATATTCATTATTTCCAATTCATTTGTAAAAGTAATCCAAAGTGTAGAATATTAAAGCTTTATTACGAGTATGGTACCTACTACCAATTCGTGAAGTACTTCCAACACAAACACAACGGTAATTGAAACATGGGGCGCTTTTCTCCTTGCTACGGCTTATAAAATAAAAAAAATAGTACATGTGTCGTTTAATCCGCAGAGGGTCAGTGTTCTTATCTTACTAAACGACATCGAAACGAAAGCAAGAAAGCAACATTCGATTTTAGCACCATCATATCAGTTTTTATACTTCGATATACATTGTAGGTAGGAACATGATTTCATTATAGCAAGCTTTGCCGGTGTTGTCACTCTCTCTGTCTCACTTTCTATCTCGTCTAGTCTAGACAACCCTTATAGATTCGTCATGTCCGTAGGTCCGTCCGTCCGTCCTCGATCGGTCGGTGCTATAAAGAGGACTTTTTCCATGAATATGTGTTGTAATTACGTCGACAAAGTGCTACATTAAAATTATGAAAAATAATTTTATTTAAAGTGGGGATGTATTTTTTCTCGCGTCTACCCCATCGTGTGGTATATCATTAGATAGGCCTTTAAAAATATTAAGAGGTTGGTAAAATCATTTTCCAAAATAGAAATCAGTTTGCGAGTTATTCAACTTTAAAGAGCATTATTTTGTAAAAACAGGGCGTCCTACCCTCTAAAAGCTAATCGGCTGGCTCACAAATCCGAAAGAAAACCATGATAGTAGTTAATGATTTAACTTTAAAGGGAAACTATAGCGCTTTTGATAACTTATGTATTTCAGATCTTATAGGGCTCTTACTTGTAAAACGCATTCACTTAAAAACTTCGTACAAAAATAAAGAAATAATAAGTAAACCTCTGTGCATTAATTAAGGATTTTTTGGACCACTGACTTAAAATATAACTATGCACGTGTTAGTAAAATTAAACTTTGAAACGCGTGGTTAATAACGTTTAAATCCAGAGTTATAAGATAATACATTTGAAAAATCACATAAAACTTACTAAACCGACCTTCAAGTGACTGTTTTAGGAAGTTTCCTTTGTTCTGGGCCAATATCATAATAGTGCACATTTTATTTATATACAATACTGACTTTAAGAAAATTATATCGATTGAATTTGATTTCAAATCGAATCGGTGACGTGTGAGAGCGTCACTAATTTCGAAATTTGTTGAACTGTCAAATAGATAATAAAGGAATGGACAGAGAAATAAATACGGAAAACAGATAAAATACACATAGACGCAGAATAAATGATCGTGTTCATCGCACAAAGATTTGTTCTGGGTTTCTAACGAATCTACGACTCTTTAACTTTTTATAAATTTGAAAAAATATTAACTGATAAAATGAATATATTTCACCCCAAGAACAAATTATTTGATAGTCTTTAGATAAGTACCTTACCTTAGTATTTTTTTTTTCTTTTACATATTTTTTTTTATAAAGAAAAATCTCAAAAATCTCAAAATGTCTTTAAAATGAAATTTTTTATCTAATCTGTTTCATTGGTAAATATTTTACATCGCTATTCGTAGCTACACAATGTGTTCTTTGTGATATAACATAATTATCATACACGTATCTGGTGTTCTAATATGAAATTTTACTAATACTACAAACTACCCACTAAAACTAGTTTTTATAAACCATAGATCACTGTAACAAAACATTTTTGTTACCTTAAAATACAAAGATACTTGTGTAAATATAAAAGAGACAGATAAGCACATCTAAAAGTGATTCGTATAATAAATAAAGAGAGAGAGAAATAGTCACTCATTGTTACGGGAATAGCTCCGTTTTGTACGTACATTTTTATTTCAGTGTCGTGTTTCGTGTCGTTTATCCAAAACAGCCCGTTTGACCCGACGTTAGTACAATTTATAACTGCAGCGCTCGATCCCCTCCGTTCATTAAATCCCCACCCTCCTCTTCATCCAGAATTATACAGCAGCTGATACAATTCTAATAACTACAGGTACATTTATAATCGATATAAATAACGTCAAGTAACATTAGGGATATTAGTATATGATTACCAATATACTACATAGGTATATGATCTCTGACTTGCTTTCGTTTTTTCTTTAAAAAAATATACCTAATCATTTTCATTATTAGGTCACGATTGAAAGAACTGCAATAGATTTTCGTGCTAGTGTTCATATCAATATTTAAATATTTATTATCTCCTGTTCGAGTAACCCCAGCTCTAACTTTTTTGGAATCATCAGGATTCTTCAAACGACTATGACTAAAGCTGACATGATCAAAGTTATTCATCTATAATTTCGATATGAAAAGAAAATCCACTAAGAAAAAAAAACATTAACGTTTAAAAGGATAAAAAGCCTGGACATTAATACTCCATTGGCGGACACACGATTGCGAAAAGCTCAGTCCAATCTGACCCAGTATTATTACACTAAAATATTGCAACACTCTATTTTTACGGCCCTCTATGGTGATAATATACTCGGGCTTGTAAGAATTCTGGTATCCTTTATTTTCCGAGTTCCGTAGAAACCAAAATATTCATTCACATAACACCAC
Organism: Phragmatobia fuliginosa; assembly: GCA_932526445.1. Classification (NCBI taxonomy): domain Eukaryota; kingdom Metazoa; phylum Arthropoda; class Insecta; order Lepidoptera; family Erebidae; genus Phragmatobia; species Phragmatobia fuliginosa. The sequence continues at coordinate 27,422,588 of OW052057.1, forward strand.
CTGTGACCTTATTAAAAGTTGCTTGTGACTGAAAGCGAGCGGAACACGAGTGTCGCATTCTAATTCAATATTGGGTTCCGTGCCCACGATCAATCTTCACTACAAACAATAGCTTATTCTTTTTCAACTCCCTTTAATGTGAAAGCAATAGAAACTTTTTCGTCAAATGTCTCTCCAATCAACAAACTTTGGCTATGTTCCTTTCCGCTGAACTTATTTTTGGAGAGCTAGTTTTACTAGTTGTGTTCTATATAAATGTAACTCGCAGTATTAAATTTGGTGATTTATTTAGTGTCTTGAGGAAAATAATAAAGTAAGTAGGGTCAAAAACAAGTTAAGGACTCATTATGACCAAACCAGAAGTATTTTAAATTTTATAAATCATTTCAGCCGCTCTGAGCTATTTATTCCATACGTTAGATATACACTAACTACAGTTTCCTAAAATATACTTCCATATTATCAAACCAATACTTGCGACGATCCTTGCGAACTCCCTACTGATTTAAATATGCAGTTAAATATGCATTCAGAATGTGATTAAAGTAAATTCATGAAAACAGCTTGGTGCATTTAGCAAGAGGAAACGACGCACCGTTGTGGTTAACAAATTAGAGGGAACCCTGTTTACGAACACCCAGCCACCCACTTGCAGTGTAGCGATTTGGCGACCGATTGGGTTTCACTTTCTAAGTGTACAAAACTTTGATACACCAAAAAAGACAAAAAAGACCACCTTACCGGACAATGCATAATGAATAACCGCATAACCATATAGTTGTGAGGTTGTACGTATCACAACTCCGACGTAAGACCTTTGTCTATAAAGTCATGAATCTGTCATAAACCTTAAATTTCATTAGTCAATGGGGTCACATAAGATAAGCAACAATAACCTGCTTATTATTATTTATATAATTGACTATTTGTGCTTTACCACATTTGAGCATTACAATGAAGCTCAACATAATTTGATAAAAGTATTAAAAAATAAAATTAATTTCCGACAACAGTCAGCCCATTTAAGACAGAAGTTAATACTTCAGTTTATGTAAATTATAAAACTCTAACCTACGCGGAAAAACACATTATCTTATTCACTTTACAAAAGTCGATAAACATAACTCAAGTGACTTTGCAACTTACAAAAAGGGGGACAACCGCGGCTGTACGTATATAGTTGGTAGCGAGTGGAGTCCCAGGTGTTTCGTAGCCCACCCTCCATTTCTCAAAGTGAATCCACATTGCGGCCCGTATTTTATAATGACACCGGGAGTTTGCCCAAACGACGTATGATAGCTGCCCACTCAAGGATTACCTTTAGGGTTGTACTTTTTCATCTAAACCCTTTTGTAACTTATAATAAAATATATTAAATATTTAAGTGCCTAAATGATATCATGTAAAAAGTTAATTATTTAGGTTTGACTATTAATCGAGTACATAAAATTATAGCAGTACAATAACTTGATGTATCAAAAAATATATAAATGTAAAAATTAACAATTAATATGCAATCTGTCTATGTCGATGCAACCAACCACCTCCAAATAATTAAACTTCATGAAAAGTAATCGAGAAAGCAACATACGGCTATGCACACACCTTTTGCTTTGTTTGTAAATAAATTAAAATAAGGCTATTGTAGACATTACGTATTAATATAAGTTTTATAACTAATTTTTCAATGACGGCTTATTTTTCAAAAAAATTAGGAAGAACATCCCAAATCATGTAGCATAGAAAAAGCTAACAAAAATAACAAAAGTTTACCGACGTCCTATCAAAACAAACTACGAAAACTACTGAGCAGCGGTACCGACATAACAGGACTACCTTATTTCAGGTTTTTCTTCTTGGGGAACTTAATGAATGCATTTCGCTGGAAAACACCTGAGACGAGGGCACTTAATTTTTAATTACATTAGCGGGGAGCAGAATGTATATTGTCAGTTACTAGACTCTCTTCTTAAGCTTTGTCTCCACACAGCTATTAATAATGAAGTTTGCTTGTTAAGGGAAATAGAGCCGGCAACTTTTAAACCTATTACGCCGCTGTGTATTGGAAATACATGCATGTATGTAACATAAAACCATACCTTATTCCCAGAGAGGGACGTAGAGACAATTGATTGAGGTTTTTTTATAGTTTTCAACACATTTTCATAGTCAATCATCAAGTTCGTGCACCAATTTTTTTCCAATTTAATTAGATAGGCAACTGGCTGATAAATAACACTGATACTAAAACTGCAACGTTGAACTACATACCTCCCGCCTATTGTTCTAGACTCTTTTCGATTCAGAATACAAAACATTTCTTATGTTTATAAAAAGAAAAAATAATACTATAGATTAAAGACACATTAGTTCAACTTAAAAGACGTAGTTCATGACTATTGTAATATTATTTTATCGAACCCCACTTTGGTAACACGTCTTCTGAAAAAAGACGCAAGTATTTCGCATCGATTCTCTCTTGACAATCACGTGACTTAGCGTTGAGAGACGTCATTCCCATACATCTATTTGTTTTCTAACAACGTTTGCGGTTTTAGAATAATTACTTTATTAGGGGTCACAGGTGTTTACTACTTGGAGAACTATCAACTTAGTATTTCATACAACACCCATAAAATATTCGGGACTACTACGGCCAGATTTATAGTAAATCTATTTAAGGAGTTGAGATACAGATACATAGAGAAAGTTTGAGAACTAATATTATTTATTTGTGTGTGTGTATGTATTATAATTGTGTAAAATCTAATGTTATATGTTTAAAGTAACTGAAGTATTTTGTTCACATGAAATGTAACTCATACTAAATGCAGATGTGTGCCAAATAGTCATTTTTATCATCATCTATTGCTCTAATTAAAATAGGTATTTTAAATTACAAATTAGTTTGGAGTTTATCGTAAGAGATAACATGATACAAAAATTATATTATAAAGACTGTCAGTAAATTGAAAAATTAAATTCGTGACTTATGATGGAACCCTTTTTTATATGGTCATTTATTATAGTTGTTCTTGAATTTTACTATTATTTGATATTTGAATACTAGGTTCCTAAGTATATACAAATATTTATAACCATAACTGGGTTTTATAACATCCATATATGTAGATTTACTTAGACAAAATGGTCACTGCGCAAGACTTACCTACCCAACGCTGTGCCCTGTGTATCTGACGCAATGCGTATCTGTCGAGATGCGTGTCTGTCAACATGCGTTTTCTGTTAAAAAATAAATTTGACCGGGGCCTTTCAGACGATAAACAAGGAATCCATAATATACAGAAGCAAATTTGAACACTAATCTTATATTTAAATATCTTAACATAATGACTACAGTGTTTCATAACATACAATTCCACTAAGTTCTTTTGTTCCACACTTTTTCGGTTGCTTAAATGCTTCCATGCGCGGCATTAAATAATGTCAAACTACCATACGCAGCCTTCTCAAACTTTACCAATGTAAGGGAATTTAATCAGAGGAGTTTTTACGCTTATTAACACTTCGATAAATCAACTCCACACGCTAATAATTAAACTTTCGGAACACCTTCCGCGCAAATTTCGTTCATAATTCCTGTGCACCATTTTTGCTTCCCCATTTTCTGAGGGCACTCTATTACATGTAACACACGGTAACATGTAGCCACAACACTACCCACCGTAAGTACCCCCGAGTGGCACGAGAATATGTCACGTGTACCGTAACAACCCCTCCCACCCTCTCGCGCCACCCCCGCAATCATCCTGTAGGGGTGTCACTCTTAGGCTGAATTAAATAATGGGTTTGTTTGCATAGACGTTGCCCTATTCAATTCAGTAGTAAAAAAAATAACAGCATCTCTTTTTTTGTGATCATCATCACGACCTTTTAATCTGTAATGGTTTAAGAAATGCACATATCTTCTTTAATATCATTGACTGATCTGATGATAAAATGATATATGAACAAAGTTTAAACTTCACTACACTATACGTCTTACATTTATACTTTGACTAACTAAATGTTAATATAGGGATATCTTCAGAGAGTCTCACCGGAATTTCATCGTATATTGACCTAGTGTCCCGAGCTGGACGGGTTCAGACCCACTTTCCGGGACAACTCGGCCATACGTGCAACGTGCTGAAGCACGGAACCAGTTCTTCGAAAAGTTAAAAAAAAAATGTTTAAGCTCTTAAACGCGCTTTTGTTTTAAATAAATTTAAAATTATCAGAAGCCTCTTAAATTAAATTAAAACAGAATTACTCATCCACTTTGATCTAGAGCTGTCCTGTTAGGAAAAAAAGGACATTTTAAAACATTTTTCATATATTGTCCTAGTGTAAATAACAATCTGTAACACTCACTCACTATTTATTGAAACATCACATTTCTAGTGCTTAATTTTTTCAACATTGACATACCATTAACATAAAAAAATGGAAATGAAAATCAATGAAAATCATCATTTTTTTTATTCAGAAGGTGAAAAGACTCAGTAGGGTAAATTTGATTCAAATTATCATCATCAATCTATCAACAACCCATAACGTTCCACTGCTTGGCTCGGGTCTTCTCTGAGGAGAGGGTTAAGGCCATAAGTCTCCACGCTGGCCAAGGGAGTGTTGACGACTGGCAAGACACGTTGTGGCTAAGTAATCTTACCGTTGGTTTTTAAGCCGCCCGAAAGGATCTAACTAAGCTTCACGACTCATATCTTATGATAATAACCGGGATCAACTGCTTAACTTAAATAAATAAATATGGTTTTAAAATAAAATACACGCTTACAAAAGTCGGTTACAAATGTGTACGCCAGCAACTTATAACATTCGTGTAGTTGAGTTCCTAATTCGTGAGAGTTGCACAAACATTTAAAATGATGTTCTAACTACGATATTCTAATGAATGCCCTATGCCATTCTCTCTCGGAGGGTGACCCTTAGTGTGAAGTACAGGCAGCCCATTTACGTATTAATATCATGATACTGCAATCAACAGTCAAGCATCAGTGGATGTCATTAAAGCGTACATGGGGGAAATAGAGCAAAATAATTGTTTTCAATGCTTAATACCCAACCTCTGTAGAGAAGTGAAAATTAATTTAGAGCTTACTCATTTAGTTCTATATCGAGGTGAGTGACCTGGACCTCGATTTCCTATTACCTTTTTAATGAACTAATGACATGCTGATATCTGCCACTTTTTATGATAATTTTCCACGTCTAACTTAGTCAACACTCTAGAGTGGGTAATACAAATAGTACGTGCTATAATAATACATATATATTATTTAATAGCACATACGATATTATAGTATATATTATATCAGTGTTATTCAAACCTCACTCATATTAATATATCTTCCCTTTTAATACTTTGTCTGTCATAAATGTTTCCTGGCAGCGCTGATATGTCTCATCTCGAAAGTACGAGCAGTAAAAAAGTTTTTAAGTGCGCCGTAAAAAGTATTGAGCTAAAACCTAAGATAATTAGATGATACACTTCCGGTAACGTATCGTACTAAATATTTTTATATACCTAAAGCATTGCCATTATACTCTCTTATAAGTTTAGCGTCAGTTCTATTAAACTAACATAAATATACACAGTTCTTGCTGGAAGCTGCTACCACTACCTGTACTAATAAAATATAGTGGTTGTCTTCTTTAACTTTTTCCTTTATACCCACTTCGTCGAAGTATTACCTAGACTATTTTATAGTTATGGGAAAAGTAGTAACAATTAAACCTTGACTGTTTGATTTGTACCGTTTGATTAAAATTTGGCTTTTTTAATCATGTGAATATTGCTTTCGTATTCAGATCTTTGTTATACCACTAATCTCTACTTGATTCAACTCGTATTTTTTCTACAGCGAAATTTGCGACTTGATATTATGGCCGATATATACGCGTACCGTACATAAGAAATATACACGATGCTTCAACGAAAATCACGTATTGAGCGTATTTTAAGAAAACTCAAATGAATTATGTAAATTATCTGAAATTATGCGAGAAGTCTTTAACACGTTAACACTGAGTGACATGATTTCGAATCGAATTGGCAACCAAAGACTGCGTGTTGAATTGTTGTTGACGAAACATTGGCGCCATGTCATGTGTACATGTCGATAGGTACACTAGAATTAATTTTTATTATTACATTTACTCGTACTAGTCCTGCTGGTCGTACATTCAATAACCAGCCAAAAACTTCGCTTCTTAAAAGCCAATAAATCATTTCATTGTCAATGTAGGACTAAAACATTTGTAATGCTATAGTGATAAAGATCATCGATTTTGTGTACAGCAAGGGCCTTCACACTAGAGGTACGTAGATGTCGAGGGGAAAGCCCGGGGTTTGTAATATTAATGGTATTGCCCAAGGTATGCTTGGATTTTACTCATTAGGGGTATTATGCGGTCGTTTACGAAATGATAAATGAGTGCACGACGATATTATGAGTAAGCGAATCGCGGACCCAATCGTGTTTTGTTAATATTTTACTATGGCTTTGTAGGGCTTTGGCAGTAAGTCGCCGGCTTTGCTACAGCTTTCTATTGGGAATAAGGTTTATTTTTGTATTATAAATTTCTCCGTTCAGTGCCACTAGTTATATTAGGTATATTGGAATATATTTAAAGTTATGGCGCTTAAAATTTATTGTAATATACATACCTACCCATCTACTATATTTCAAAACTCGTAAGACCATGATAAACTTTTACAATAAGCTACTCTCTTACAAATTTTACCAACAAATTTATTATAACCTATTTAAATAATGTCTGAACAAACTTTTACTTTTTAACTTGCATGTTCTAGAGATATCTCAGTACACAACAAAAGCATTCTGCATTTGCTATAATGGTAATTATTAACGACCACATTATTACTGCAGTTCCGTATAACATACCTTCATCTATAATAATTCATGGTACAGTATAAATTATACCAACGCGATCTTGGAAGGAGGAATAGCAATTAAGCCGAGAATCTGGTTGTATAGGAGCACATGTGAAATGTGTACGTACCGTTGTACAGGACGAGGTCTGCCATTGACCTTGAGTATAGCTGTCTTTGTGAATGTAAAATTTATGTATTTCTGAGTTCTCAAATTTTAACAAAAATTGTATACCTACATTCTTTACTAATATTATAAACGTGAAGGTTTGTAAGTATGTGTGTATGTTTGTTGCTCTTTCACGGCAAAACTACTGAACGGATTTGTATTAAACTTAACTGTAATATAGCTTATACATCAGAATAATACATCGGCTACTTTTAACTCTAATAATCGAGATAGACGTTACTCAAAGCTAGTATGATCATAAATAATAATATGGCTGATGCACTACACTAACACGTTAAGTTTTTTAGGTACTAAATTGATTGCAGAGTTTCTGTCTTTGTCTTTAAACATAAAGCTTTTACTTCTCTTTACATATTTAAGCCTAACAAAGTGACTCTGCCTGATGGAAAGCATGAATAGAATCCAGGAGTAGGAGTCACCATCCTCGTGTGTGTAGGCAATGCAGCATGGTGACCCATACAAAGCGGCTTGTTCAGAAAATTCTGCATCATTCTCCCGGTCTCCGGAGACCTGGAAAAAGGTGCAGAATGATAGGACCTCCGGTCTCATACTCACCAACGAAATACGACAGCAAGAATGCTAGCATTATTAGGATGGTCTTCTGTGTGAGGGTAGTAGGTACTGCCCCGGGTCGACCCGCCCCATTCATGCTGAAATCAGCCTGGCCCTAAAACTTAGCCTTAATACAAGTGGTAAAAAAAAAATCTCTACAACTATTAATTTTTATAATAAATACTTTTCCGTACTTAGCTATTTGAATATCTCTATTCTATTATTCTTCTATTCTCCTCTGCTGCCGATTCTATTGCCACGGTTTTGACTTGGTTCATATCTGCATACTATTTTATAACGAACGAACGAAATAGTCTTATAGATAGAAAAAAGAACTACAACAAAGGTTTTGGACACATGCCATACAAAGATACATACATCTGTATATTTGTATTGCCATGTGATAATCGCTTAAAAGTACGAAGTCATCTCTTTTCATCCCCGTAGAAACAAAGGTATCTTAATATGATTTGACCAAAAGAGCAAGCAATAGCACTACAAAGGTAATGAAAACAAGAAAGCAACCCTATAAGTGCCAATCTTTTTGGTTTAACAGAGTTATAGTAGACCAAAACCGCCATTCCAAGAAGACGCCATGTTCCGCAGTGGATTGTTAAAGAAAATAATAGTCTTTCATTAATATTGCACTAAGGGATAGGAGTTAAAATTTCGTTGATAAACATCATTAATCTTTAAGTTCCAGTGCTGTTAGTCAGAGCAGATTTGTAGAGTATCTAACTTATTAATAATACATATTTGTTTCTTTGTTAACAGTCGTATTCAGAAGAACGCCCTTGCCGTCGTGAAAAGCCTGCTCCAGGACTTTTCACTTCTATCAAGCTACCTGAAGCGGAGCCCCCAAACGGGGTGGCGCCCCTGCTAGACTTCCCGCGGGGGCGCATGCAACCAATTTCTTTTCTCGGCGAGGGCCCTCATGGCAGTGTAAGTAGCTTTAAACTAAAATTGTTTAAACATACTAGCACTACACAAAGCAGATGAGAAGACAAAGATAGGACTTCCAACCAATAACTGATTATATACATTTCTTTAACTGATTGACTGATTCACTGAATCTTAATTCATTGTCTCATCTATGTCGGATATTGACCACCAAATGGATAAAGTTGTGAACAAAGGCTATTTATCAGCATGATCTAACTGTATACATTAACCAGCTTAGAGGACTGCTCTATTCAATTTATGGGACTACAGGTCTTATTAGAGACGTGGATAATATTAGTCCAATTTTAGTTACTCCTTACTTTTCTGCATGTGAAAGTCCCGTCATAATTCCCGTCAAGTTTCGGCTGTCATGAACATCTATGGCAATCGTGACCACTAGTTTAATTTCCGAATTTCGGTTTTCTCTCAGGGTTGCGGAAATGCGATGCTTGTAGCTCCGCGTTTAAACTGATATTCAGGTAAAACCGGTGAAACTAGTAGTCTTGGGAATAATATAGTGAAAAAAATGTTAATCTAAAATCACAAACTGATTTTTCAATTTTATTTATTTGTATAGATTGCCCAAAACTGGCAAAAATATGGTCCCAAAATATTACCGCAGTGTCGAAAGTGTGGTGTTGATAAAACTGGGTTTCGAAATGTGAAATACAAGAGAAAAAAAAAGTCCTACTTTATAATGTTTAATCAAAAACAGAATTAAAATCAATTAATTACTTTGGAGAATATGTGTATGTTTTATTTGTTTTCAAAATTTGTGCTGCTTCATCCCAAATTATTTTGTCCTTTAATCGAAGAATGCTGTAAAGTTGTCATTATCGATGTAAGGATTTGGCGCATCAAGGTCTCTTCCCCTTTCATCAGGCAAACTGACATTTCCCTCCTGAGTTTTCTCCGTTCTTAGGATTTTTTCTGAGTTTGTAGAGTTCATTATAGGACTATCAGCTGCGAATGATGAAAATCCTGGGAATACTCCTCTCTTTTGTTTATTCAATGACGAATCAGATGCTTCTGGTTTATCCAGCACACGAGCCGCTAAATATAAAAAGTACTTTACAGTTTATTTTTCATTATTATACGTAACTTTACATACAAAAACAATAGTCAGGCAATCTCTAATCTTACCCAAAACTCCCATGACAATCGCAAAAAGTTAGTTTATGCATTATATATTAATAGTACATATATGTTCAATTTTACCAGTTAAAAAAAGAACAATCTAATGTACCAAATACGACCGTAACTTGACAGTTACTTTGAATCGTTAACAGTTTTTTACTGTAACCTAAATATTTGGGATATTAAATTAAAAATATTAATATAGGTACATTAAAGGGCTCGCTAACTTTGAATGATAAATTAACTGTATCCCATTTTCTCTAAGTCACATCACGACCGTAATAAGCGAATCGTACCAGCTTTTTCTTCTGCAATTTCAGCAAACTTTGAGTGAATTGCATCGATGTCTACACTGTCAATAACTTCCACATTTTCTATGACTCTTCTAACGTCCTCTGGTTTATTTAAATCAGGTTGCTCCTCCGATTCAGAATTTGCTTAAACATAAATATCATCAGATTTTACGTAGACTTTCACACACATTGTAGTAACAGACATAATAGTGACTATCAAAATGTTAAAAGTTAAGTAAGAAGAAATAATGATGGTAAAAAAACAATAACAGAAGGAACAGAAGGTCCAAACTGATATTTGATAAAACCAAATTATAATTATAATATATCACTTACATATGAAGTTCTTAATAGCATCCATTTTTAATTGAATTAGCTCTTTTTAAAAAAAATACTGCTTAAAATTTAGGATTACGATAATGTTTTTTCTATTTTTATTATGATCTGTCAAAGTGATTTTATTTTAGATCTTTTTCCAATATACTCATCTGTTGTGGCCAAATACTCATCTAAAAAGATCATATGCTATCATAGACAATGGCCATGACAAATTATGTAAATTGGTAGCATTTTACTAGTACTTGAATCGAAATTGACAAATGAATGAGTATTGATAATAAAAAAATAAAAAACTTCTTTAGATTCGGTTTCATAAATTCTGAAGATTCCCCAAAAAATTTATCGTAGAATATTGAAAAGATAGTCAAAAAGAAGTATATCTTTTTGGTATTGCGGGCAGTGCACGCGACTGAGTGGGGCCAAAAAGTATTATGGGATTTTTCTAACAAGTTTTTTTTTAGAAACAGCCCAAGAGCACATTCACCCTTCAGTCTCTGTATTTTTTTCGTATCTTAGCAATACCTGTAACATCAGAATAAACTTCTCTATTACACATACATCCAATAAGGTGTTTATTTCGTTATAAGGGGAAGTTGTCCGGTGGGCCAGGGGTCGGCAATTACACTCGTTGTGCGCAAATCTTTGCTCTGGCTGGGGCTACCATATATTGTGTCCCAGAATAATATCAAATACTTATTCATCGCTAGTTCATGTTAAAAATAATCCGTAATTTTGTAGTGGCAAAGGGTAATGTTCCAAATACTTATTGTTGTTTTTTTATAGTTTACTGTAGAAATAAATAATCATCACATAACAATCCAAGATGCCTAGTTTATCGACATACTTTTTTATATATTATTCCATTATTTATTTTCTTGTAGTCCATATTTATTTTCAATACTTACGCAAGACATAAGTATATAGATACAATAGCACTATACACTGTAATGATTTTCAATTTCCCTTTCATTTTCCAATTCATTACGCAATACAAAAAGGTTTTGGACGGTAATGGTGCGAAATGATAGTTAACCTACTACAAGCTGAGCGTCGGCGTAATCGTCTTTCTCGACCAGGTAGGAGCTTAATTTGGTGGCAAGAATCGATACATGGAAACTACCGCAATACCCTCCAGCGGGTCTACATTGGACTAACAAACTTGTGTCTTTACTGTTGTATCTTGAAAGAAACTTAGGCAAGAAATTGCTAATAGAATGTCTTTTTATTCCAAAATTCGGGTTGTAGATCCTTTAAGTATAATTAAATAACTTTGAGCTAGTTTTTTAAGTATATTACAAGTACACTAATATTATAGTTGTTTAAACAGTCGATCACTAAAATTAGCCGAAGGAAAGGTAAAACTTAAGTTGTATTTACGTTAATCAGACATGTTTGACCTAAAATTAGTACCTTCCAAAGTAAGGACATTCTAAATTCGTAAAATAGTATTACAATAATTTGGAACTCAATTGTGTTTATACATTTTCAGTTTAAATTTGTCCCCTAAAACCGCAGTTTAATAATAAATGTGTATATTTTCTAAAACCAAGGCAGCTAAGTCGATAAAATTCAGGGAGTTGCGTGTTACCTAATTATTTGCTAAGCTACAATGTTATTACTTCGTACAGTTACAAGTTAACAGGTCAATATTGAATCCAAACCCTAGTCACGCACAAGTTGCGTGCAAACACGATGGCAAAACTTAAATATTCTAGTTAGAAATAACGTTACCACGCCGAAAACAACTTACGAAATCTCTCAGCTACTCTATGAATAATAGAAAGGCTAATATACTAAATTACACCGCACATACATATTTCGTTAGCCTCGCTAAAACTCGAGAAGGGCTGGACCGATTTGGCTAATTTTGGCCTTGAATTATTTGTGGAAGTACAGAGGAGGTTTAAAAAGTGAACATTTAAAATGAATTGCATTTTTTTAGTAATTATGGTTTCCTTTTGTTAGTCTTAAGTTTATTTTATCCAAGAATTTAGGTCTTCTTTTATCGGTTGAGGCAGTACGAAGTCTGCCGAGTCAGTCAGTATATATATTTTGGTTATGCATAGTTTAATTTTTTTTTTGCTTACGTTAAGAATCGTTTGGTTTATCATCACGTATATGGTATTTAAATATTTTGGAATATTGCTTTATTTACTGTACATTTGCTTTATTGTACTTTATGAATTGTACATTCGCGCGTTCTTTAGCATCATTAGCGCCATTGCTAGCGGCAAACTGACTTGTTCAGCAAACAGTAACGCGTGTCTCTGTTGTATTTTCATTAAGAACGTACAAACACAATGAATTAGTGAACCGCGGCCACCTGTATAACAGCTTATCCGTGTTTACCACCCGCCTTAGATGTGACCTCCTCATGTCTATCTACAAGTGTATTTTAACAACTCTCTAATGGTTCGCTTCTCTTAATTAGCAAATGTTCTCATCTAAACTAAACTTACTTTCATCTTCTAATTTCACATACGTAGATTTTCACGTCGAACTAGTAATGATATCGGCTGCAGCATGACGGTTACACTGATATAAATTATAGATAATTTATCAGAATTATTTCGCCCATATTTCCGTGTCAGGTGGACGTTGATTATTGATATTGTCAGTGAATATTAATCAGGATTCTCATCTCTTGGGCACATATTGACAAATTAGTTACCAACGGCAAATATTGCTTTTCCTTCTAAAAATAAATAATTAAAACTAATGAATGTGGTTGGTTCAAATTTCTAACGAAAACAATTTATGTTTGAGCTATCTGTAAACTTACATACTTCTTTATATTTTATAAAATCATATCAGTGCATTAAATATAAGGAGGGAATATTTATATAACAAATTTTTCCCCTTAGTCTTTTTTTTCACGAAAAAGGTCGATTTCAAGTTAAAGTCTACTGCTGAACTTCGATTTTTTACATACAAGGGTCCACCATGAGATGCCCTCAGCTGTGCTGGGCTGGCTGGGCGATATATAAGTTCTGCAGAGAGACTGCTGCCGAAGTTTTTAGGGCTACAGGTGCCGAGACCTATAGTTAAAAGTGCTTTCCAAGACATATACATAGGTCTTAATTTGTTAAGAATTTACTCTTGGGCTTAGTAAGCCAAGGACTGCTGAACTTTTGCAATGTGTTTATATACTCGATTACCACTTAACCATGAGCCCCTCTCATTTTTTTTCATGGAACCAAGTAAATTAATTAATATACCTAACAACATATATGTAAATGCTTGCAATACGGGTTATTAAAATATTTCGAGCAGTGTATGAGTATTTTCATGTGTAGAAACTTTATACCCTATAGTTGCTAAGGAAGAAACTTTGGGTAAAACATAAATTGTCTTAATTAGATCGAACTGATATAGAACTGAAATTTATTTTTTAAGTTTCTTAAAATAGCAGTTGTTACAAATATTCACATTTGACTACAAGGATTGCGCAGTGGTTTGAGTGGTCGCCACGCCCCACTCTGTACGGCGCAAGTGTTGTGTGTTCAGACCCCACACTCGACAACACTTGGTGTGATCCAGAAATTATTCTTTAACTCTTAGTGTTTGGTTGTGGTTAGTTTATGAAGTCCTCCGTGACACAGTGTATATCCCTACTGAGCGTGTAACTTAAAAAAAATCATGAACGTTCTTTGGTCAAAATATATTGTGATTGTCACTGACTGTAACTCCGAAATTGAACTTAAATAACATTTACAATCTTCAGATTGGTACAACGGAACCGTCTAGTTATGCGACGACTTCATCAGATGTAGAGCCAATGCACCGGTTGGTCCTCAAAAATGCCCATAAAAATTGATTACTGACCGTAGCAAGAAAATGCAATCTGGCTCAAAGCCCTCCACCCTCTCGTACATCCCCCTCTGCTCTCCCAGGCTTCTCACGGCCCGCCCTCGCCACCAACACGGTTTAATAGCTTGGGGTGTTTATTTTTCATATTTTTATTATATTTAACGACCTACCTTCTCAATGTGTATACGGGGCAGTTACTTAAATTAAATTTTAAATAGCCTATTGCAGTCCGCTATTAAATTACGACCGGAACATGGTCAGCGGAATATTTAACTTTCTACTACTTAGTTATTTCACTTGTAAGAAGCACTCTAAGTCGAGGTGTACACGAGTCCCCTCGCTAATGGAACGACTGCATAATAAAACATTAATAGAGGACTCTGTCTCTTTATTAATTGAAGGTAATATTAAAAAATAAAAATAATTACTGCGTCCATAACGAGTTTCAATCTACTCAGATGGTATTCATTTGCAAGTTATTATGAAGCGTAGCGGTGTTTAAATAATAGACAAACGGTGGGAACGGTTGGTTATAAATGGGTAAGAATAATATTGAACAATCGACACTTCAACACATATATACTGTAAAATTCACTTTCTTCTCAGTCAACTTTAGTTATTTTACATTTGTTCATGTATTATTTATGTTATGGTTACCATTATCCACTTACAATAAATAACATAATACAGACTGAGTGCAAGATCGTGTTAGTTACAAAATTATATGAGTTTTTGTCCTTTGGGACGGGTAAGCAGATTAGGCACTTTTTCTCCCCTACCCTAAATTCTCAAGGACAATCATACTTGACCTAATGTAAATATAATTCACCGCAAAATTTATGGAAAGTTCGTTCATGGGGTTTGCTTGCCCTTTTGCAACATGGCCCTTTTTCAATAGTATTCTCATATCTGTTTTTCTTCACACTTATAAATGTATTCTTTGTTGCTCTAAGACTATTTGACTTTGGGGGTTTACCTTTAACTGAATAAAAATAAGTGTAATTGATTTAAAAATGCAAAGACAATGGAAGGACAATAAACGGTCGGTGCAGCATTCATGGGGATTTTAGGGATTGTAAGTTTACCAACCCGCCTGTGTACGACGTGGCTGGTAGTGTCCTACGAACCACCTGAACAAACAATACTCTAGTTCAATTAGTTAGTGGATTACTAGGGATTTGTT
Organism: Phragmatobia fuliginosa; assembly: GCA_932526445.1. Taxonomy (NCBI): domain Eukaryota; kingdom Metazoa; phylum Arthropoda; class Insecta; order Lepidoptera; family Erebidae; genus Phragmatobia; species Phragmatobia fuliginosa. The sequence goes on from OW052057.1 coordinate 27,437,950, forward strand.
CTTGTTTTAACTTTCAGGAAACCACTATAACTTTACTGAACAAAACAGACTGTGTGTTAGCGATTGCATTTTTTTCTGTATATAGCTGATGATGACCACAAGTGGTTAACAAAACGACTTCATAATTGCAATTACCATCTACTTTATTAATTAGTATGTAATGTATTTTATATATAGTAAATGATAATTACTACTTGATTGCATCGCTATGAATTGAAACGACTCACTATTTTCGACTATGGGAGATAATTCGTCAATAATGACATCCTTTTTCAGGGAAAACAATATATAATATAGATAAGAATTTAACTTCTATGTAGGATGAATAATTAACTGTTGAAGGAACATCATTAATAGTTTCAGGAAGTAAAAATTTTAACGGTTTCTAAATCAAAATTAAACTATGAACACCGATCATTACGGTCAAATAATTCTATATATGTTGCGACTCCATTAAAATTTGAACCATACCCGTAATGTACCACAAACGACTTAGAGAGTAGTTTACGATAAGTTTTCTGTTTTTATCAATGTTCTAACATTGATAAAAACAGAAAACTAAAGTGCATTTACTGCAAGTCTTTTTTTGGATGTGACAAATGGTGCCGAAGATTAGCCAACACACTTATAATTTCTGTATATCCGAGTGACTTTTCATTATAATGTCGTTTTGTCTTGAAAATTTATTTTTATTCTATACGTTACTACTTTGTTCTAAATTATATAAGTTAATATTAAAATAAAAAAGACAACGATTTCTACTTTATAAATATTTCAAATCAGTAAAGAACAGCACCACTAAACAAGGGAAGTTAAGTTCCTTCCCGAAGCCTGTAAATCCGCTAGCCGCCAAACCATTTTCCACGCTCGGTAAACTTAGAAAGTGGGCCAAAGTAGGCTTTTACGAAATACAGAGAAAATTCTCTGCACTCCCTCACTATATTACGTGCTTATGAACTATACCCTTAAAACTTACCCTGTGCCATAGAATAAAAATGCAAATTTCACAACTTACTTAATATGTACTTTTTTAAATGTTTGGCAAGTTACCTTTTTATTATTATTTATATGGTCCGATAACACTCATAAAATTAAATTAAATTGCCACCGCGTGTATATTAGTAATGAGTACAACTTTGGGTCATGCTAGTACAGGGTGGCTTGTAACGTTTTATTTTGGTTAGTGGCCTTATACATTTCATTACACGCCATATAAAGATATACCTTTCCACTCGTACATAGTTCTGAGGCCAAAACACTACACACTCATTTAACAGGCCTACCATATATACATACATATCTTCTACTTTTTTGAAAATTAAAATATGTAATTACAACCCTTTTTATGTAACATTTTTAACTATACAAATAAATAAAATTGGTGTTTGCAACTATGTATGTAATATCAAATTATTTTTTGTTAATAAACGCATTTCAAACTATTTATGGTACTAACATAACACTGTCTGTGCCTGTCCGTGTGTCTGTCTGTTTGATCCGGCTAATCTCCTTCTCTGGCAAAAAACTGATGACCTTAGGAGTAAATTAGTAAAAATTTTAGGGAGTAGCTTCGCTCTAGGGCGTTACTCCTATGAGTTTTTATCAGTCACCCATAGTCCAAGCTCGGCTTTGTTGAAACTAAACTTACCGTATACTAATTTGATGACAATTGTTTCAAAATAGTAATAATTATATAAGGGTAATTTTGTGTACAGCTCCAGATATGCGAGACGGACGGCATAGAAGAACTGAGCGACGAAGAATCCCCGACTGGCGGTCGACGCCGAGTTGTTGTTGTCAAGACCCTATGGCGCGGCTGCCATAGCGACGTGAAGTAAGTTTCACATTTAATAGCCCTGAGACTTCTATTAATACAGATGCTCTCTTCTATAGCATATGAAACGAAATGTGACACCCGATTTTTCACTGAGGCAAATTGCTATTATACTGTACCTTTTTTTTTTTAATTATACTGTACCTGGGGCATACCTATGACGGAAAATATTATACACTAGTTGTTTCAAGCTATTGCACGACTTAAAAGGCACCAGGGTTTGTTTCACCCAACTAGTGAGAGTCAATGAATGAAGCTTGACCCCACACTACCGGTCAAGCTTAAGAAGCTTGACCGGTAGTGTGGGGTCAAGCTACTGTTACCACTTAAGTATTCTAGAAACTATGAGAATAACTTTTACATGTTATCGCTACCTACTTATCGATTTCATTCAGCAGCCTCCAGTTATTTAGATATTTTAACAGTCTCTCTAGAGTTAGTTTTATAAGCCAGCAAAGTATTGTTATACGAGTAGTTCATTATGATTGAATTAATTCCATCCAATTGCAAGAAAATTTGTCAATATTGTTTGTTGTTACTACAGAGCGGCATTTGCCCGCGAAGCTACATGGGGCGCTGGTCTCAAACACCCTCAATTAGCCCGTGTGCTAGGATTGAGTCTGCTCGAACCCCCATGCGCAGCCCTGGATCGCGGCGATGCTGCACCACTCCCCACAATTCTGAGGCAAGACCGGAAATTGAAGTGAGTTCATTATACATTATTACTTCAGAAGTTTTAGTTATTTTTGATAATTAAATCCTTAACATTATGCAGATACTCAATGACATTTGTACAAGTTTTAATGTGTCACGGATCTGAAAGATGGCACGGCACAATATTAAAGCCTCAATCACACGAGAGTTTTTTTAACGGACGTTAAAAAAGCGTTCAAGTATGAAGTTGCATAATATTGTGGTCTATTTCCAACGCCCAAAGTTGAAAATGCAACACCGCTCGATAAAAAAGCGTCGTGTTTTAAAAACGCTGTCGTGTGAACATATAGTTGGGAATGCATTTGTTGTATTTGAACGCTTTTTTAACGTCCGTTAAAAAAACTCTCGTGCGAATGAGGCCTAATTGAATTGAAATAAATGAATCAATTGAAAGTTGCCAAAGATGACATCCTGCAAGTTGACTAAAGGAGTTCCATTCTAAATTGATAAATGTTATAAATGATATATACGAGCCCCGATGCAAAATAGTTCGTCTAGTCAGTGGCGGATTAACCACGTAGCAAGGGTAGCAAATACTACAGGCCCCGCGCATTTAAGTTCTAAATATAAAGAATCCTATAAGTCGTGAACAAACAGAACAGAAAACTAAAAAGGAATGAAAATAGATGGAAGACTTTTCTAACCTCATGCTCAGGCCTAGCGACCTCTGCCACGTTCCTTTACTTCAGCCCTATCCTGATCCAGCTCAGCGGACTCCTTCTGGAGCATAATGTCCTCACGGAACGAGACCGCGGCTTCCCATTCCTCACCACTCGCTAGCGCTAGGGAGGACATTGATAGAATAAGGTGAGATGGTTCTCTTCACCTGAGGATCTCGTACGCAACACATAAGACACAAGCTGGTACGTGAAGTAATGTTCTCATCACTGATGAAGTGAATACGCTTCGTATTTGCTTGATGCTCTTGATCACTTGCACCAGCTAACAGTACGCATAGGTACGGTGGCCCACACTCTTTAATCCTACTCATGCTTTCCTCCAGGCAACCAAAATCAAAAACCCAAATCAAATAATCAAATAATAATCTTAACGATTATTTGATTTGGGTTTTGTTTAGGAGTTATTTAACTTTAAAGGGTATTTTTTTCTTAAAATAGGGCGTCCCTGCCCCCCCTAAATGGTAAATGGATGCTTGGAAAAAAGTTTAAAAAATCATGATGGTAGTCCTTAATATGGACTACCATCATGATTTTTTAAACTTTTTTATTTCAGGAGTTATAGAGGCCTAGCTTGTAAAATACGCTTCCTTAGAAATGTTCATACAAAAACAACGAAAAAATAAATAAACAACAATAAAATTATCTATTGGACACGGTTTAATACCATTATGTGTGATTGCGGAACCCTATTCTATGCGTGGCCAGACACGCACTTGGCCGATTTTTAGAAACATAATATCCTGAAACTATCCAAGGGCCCTGCACTAGAATTTGCTACAGGCCCCGCGCTGGCTTAATCCGGCACTGCGTCTAGTATGGAAAGAAGTATGTAAAATATAGAAAGTAAAATATGGCACTTAAATTGCACCATGAGTTCTCCAGCTCAAAGACGATTATTTTAGATATTTTTTCAAGATTATATTTTCTGCTATTCTATTCTATTCCTTTTATAGTGCTGAATGATAGATTGGACAGTAAATCTAGAAAATATCAAGCCTTATGATATTTGTGAATAATAAAAAATAGACGAACTATTTTGTACATAACTTTCCATCGAATTTAAAACAGGATATCTAGAAATAAAGCTAAAATTGTTTATTGGTTCAAAATTTAAAAAGGGCATAAGTAACGCGACATACGATAGAAGAAAAGCATATTATTTTATATAGATATACAAAAATAATGAAGTTAGAAAAATCTAACGGAGAAAATTTCACACTATACAAACTATATAGTTTGCATGGGGGAGGTATATCCTTCATCCTATGGGAGAAATACTTTACTTCGTTCCCAAACGCGGGCATCAGCTAGTATTACATAAATTATAATGATTTTATACAAAAAATTGTGGTTTTCAAGCACTTTAGCGTGTATGTTCTCCTTTCGTTACAGTTACTCGAGTTTGATACACATATGCTGTCAGATAGCAGCAGGCATGAAGTATCTGGAATCGTTCGAGTTAGTACACCGGGATCTCTCAGCCAGGTAAGTAGTCAGTTTAGGACCAGTTTTACCAGTTCCTGATAAAATTGCAACGAGAATTCTTTTTTTTTATCAATTTTAAAAATTAGTAAGCCATAGTCCATTAATATATTTTATTTGTTCACAGGAACATTACTCTGACTGAGGACCTCCATGTCAAAGTTGCTGATTACGCAATGTTTTGCGAGGAATTCATTAACGATTACCACATCATGGCTGATGGCTCTCGCTTACCTTTACGCTGGATGGCTTGGGAGTGCCTTCTTATGGTAAGACTTTTTATTTAACAATTTATGAACAGTCTACTACTCAGAAGCCAGTTATGACTTTTTTCACCAATGTCGTTTAATTTTAAGGGATCACTTAGAGAGGGTTAGCCAGTTATTTATGATATTTTTGTTTTCACCTACCTTTAGGAGACACCTTATATTGCGTAAATATATTATAAAATTTAGTGACTAGCTACGTAAAGGGGTTCCTAGTAAGAAAACGGTTAAATTATAGTTGGTGGAAACGCCTTAGACACCCTTATCACTCAGATGAGTGGGTTATCTAAAGTCAAGTAAGTAAAGTTTCCAAATTTACCAGTACGTAATACACAAGGATTCACTGGTGTCGTGGAACCATACTCTAAAATTTTACATGTATGCCGAAGATATACACTACAAGATTAATTTTGTTAACATATTAACATAAAGCACCAACGCAATCATTAATTACTTTGTTACAGGGCATGTATTCCCCTGCAAGCGATGTGTGGTCTTTCGGGGTCACTGTTTGGGAAGTACTCACTTTCTGCGTTGCTAAACCATTTGATGAGATGAACGATGACCAGGTAATGATATGTTTAATTTTCAATAGCAGTAAGTAACCGGTGACCTTTTCTAGAAATACAATTGTAGGTAGAATTATAAAATGTTCTATGTCTTCGTTTAGGTCGTCGAAAACGCCAATGAATGGCGTAGTGGAGGACGAGGAGCGCGCGTGCCTGCCGCTCCGTTGCCGCGGTGCCGGCGCGAGCTCTACGACCTCATGCATGAGTGCTGGCGGCGCGAACCCATGCAGCGTCCTCGTTTCCACGATCTACATCGCTTTCTCGAACGCATGAGTCACGGCTATAAAGCACCAAATCATCGCTAAGAAACTCAATGTTTGCTATCCGAGCACTCACGAGTCACGTGCTAATCACATTCTCTATGCAAGTCAACTCTACGATGATGACAGCTACTTCATCAAAATAAGCTTCAGTCACTTAATAGGTACATTTGTAGTTTTAAGTTGACTAGCTTATTGATAGATTTATGACAACCGGACAATCTGACCAGACTGGGTAGACGATACGATCGAAATCGTACCTACAGTATTATTGACAGTATTAAAGTTAAGCATTTTTGGTAGATTGTAAGATTAAAGTACGTAATAGATGACGTGCTGCTTTGCAAAGTTTCGTCACTTTCTGACGTCGGCTGCATGTAGTAAGACCGCGTAGAAAGAAAGTGAATGAACTCTTACACCCAAAAGGGTCACCATTTTGTAATGATTTCAAAAACGTGAATATCATTGGTCATATGACTCGTATATTGACGTTGACACACTAGAAATTGATTTCCGAACCACAGTTTCGATATATAGTATCAGATGCTTTGTATAAGTGTAGCGGTTAGGTAAATAGTCTCCAAATTAAGATTTACATTCGTGGTTCAGGAGGATATTTCTAGTTGAAGTAGCGATGGTGCTACTAATATTATAGCTAGTAACCCTGTATTCTAGTCCTCCATCTATGAAATAGCATAATATTGGTTGAGCATCGTCAAAGCGAGTATTTTCACGCCTATTCCTAGCGCCCTTCGCCTAGCGCTCCCTTGATCTTCCACTATCACGCCTCTATGGCAAACCCCTAATTTATGGCCACTGTTTAAATGTACAGGAGAAATTTGATTTAATCAAAGCACTATAATGAATTTATTGCCAGCACTGATCAAGTACCGCGTTGGACATATAGTGGTTTCTACCGTCTACGTTGTAGCAGTGGCCCGTAGATCACAGGCCGATGATGCAATTAGTTGATACTTTGACACATTGATCTAGCTTCACCAATGTGTTGATGTAAAAACTCAAAGCATTGCCGACCTCTGGTCTATAATATATCCAAAGTCTAACTCCTATTTTTTTAACCTGTTTTAAATGTTAAGGTTGTATACTTCCGGAGGTGAAAAAAGCCTCCAGGGCATTTTTGGCCCCTGTGCTTCTTGTTTTCTTTGATAAGGCACACATAAATTTTCGGTCACGTTGCCTTCGAAATTATGGATAAATAAAATCGAAATTTGAGAGAAAAGTATTTTAGTAAAATGTTCGGTCGAATCTCGATCGAAGTGAAGGGCCAATTTAGTCGAAAGGTAATTTTTCGAATTGTTTTTTGTCAATACTTTCGGACGCATGTGACCCAATGTCACAAAAGTGACTGAAGCCGAATTACTCGTGTAAAATAAACTCTCAATTTGCCTACAGCAGGCCTCATATTGTAATTGATTATGAATGCATTAAACAATCGATGTTTCAATGTCACTAAGTATTACATAAGAACCATTAATCCCCTTGGATAGAGCACAACACCTCACCTACTTGTCTATCGTTGTGCCTATCTTACCATGGCCTTACATCAATGTTGAAACATTGTCAATGAATCAAATAGCTCAGGACCCAAATAGCTAAAATCTCTTTTTTTCCCAATAACACCAAAACACACAATGACCACCCGCAACTTTCGCTGGGGTAGTAATATCTGACCAATGTGTAATGTATGTACGTAAAAAAATGTCTAATCTTATGTACATGGAACACTGAGTTCATTACAATTAGGTTTATTTTAAAAATATGGGAGGATTAATATTATTAAATATTTTCAGCAACTAATATTAGCGCATTGCACATGCATATCAGGAGTTAAACGAAACGAAAACTTTTTTATCTTAATCATTACTGTATTTCTTAAATGAACTTACTCCGTAGTGGATATCATTGCGTCGATTTTATCTATTACTATTGATTTGAGGCCATGACATAAATTTATTTTAAGGGGATTTTTGTGTTTTATCAATTTACAGTTAAGATTTAAATTATGTGTACTTCTCGGTGTTCCCTTTGGAGCTAGTGGATTGATAATACAAGTGTTTTCTTCATATAAGAAGAACACAAACTGTTCGTTTTCAAAAAAGAACTTAGAGTTACTTGAAAGATTATATTAATTTATATTAAATTAAACATCCAGGGTGAAGCTACTTATACATTAACTAATATTCTAATCTCGTAATTTAAGTTACCACGTCACTTTCTTTTGTAATTCAACCTTATTTAATTCACAAAATTGTTCATAATTTTCATAATCAAACTAATCTCATTCAGTCATCGGTAAAATTCTAAATCTTAGAATCAGGTTACCAACTGTAAACATCACAGCATTATTTCATAGATTTCAACCGATAACTTCATTGTTAAGTATTTAGTCAATTGTTAAGTAATTAAGAAATCTCCTCTCATATTTTCAATCCATGTACAGTGATACGACGTTTAGTGATTCTAGTCCAAAAATATTAAATTAGTAAACAAAAACAATTTTATTTAAACAGAATTTGGATACTCTTCAATCCGTGCGTGTAGTGACTGACTAAGACCTCCTTCACAAACGCCGCATGTACTCCCGTTGTGTGGTGGCACGACTGTAAACTACGTAGGTACTATAGCAACCTATCTGGCTAGCACCGTGACATATAGCTCGTTTCTATGAGGAAGCCTAAGATCTGCAGCGGAGCATTCCAAGATTATTGATCATGATTTGAATAGTTGACACGTGATGAATTGATACATGATTAATTGACACATACATGACAGAATTTGAATACTCTTTCTTTGGCACACCCGTAAACTACGCAGAACATCAGTAGGTACTATAGCAACCTGTCTGGCCAGCACCGTGGTATATAGCTCGTTTCTATGAGGAAGCCTAAGATCTGCAGCGGAGCATTCCAAGATTATTGATCATGATTTGAATAGTTGACACGTGATGAATTGATACATGATTAATTGACACATACATGACAGAATTTGAATACTCTTTCTTTGGCACACCCGTAAACTACGCAGAACAGCAGTAGGTACTATAGCAACCTGTCTGGCCAGCACCGTGGCATATAGCTCGTTTCTATGAGGAAGCCTAAGATCTGCAGAGGAGCATTCCAAGATTATTGATCATGATTTGAATAGTTGACACGTGATGAATTGATACATGATTAATTGACACATACATGACAGAATTTGAATACTCTTTCTTTGGCACACCCGTAAACTTCGCAGGACAACAGTAGGTACTATACGACCCATTTGGCCAGAAGCGTGGCCTAAGATCAGAAACAAACTACTAGAGGCGACCATGATTCGAATAACAATATAAACTAAGATTAGTGTCCGAATAGTTTACAAGATAGATTAATTGATGCTAGGTACAAGAATGTTTGGCATAACAATGCATAGTTAGTTATCTGTACATTGTTATGATAAAAATTAATAAGTTAGATAGGTAGGGGTAAATACATAGGAATTAAATGAGATTAGCGAGTTTAAGGTTAGGTATGAGGTAAGGTGGGCGATTTTGAGTTTCATTATATTTATTTTCCACACAATCTTTATTGGTTATCATTATGATTTCGTTGAGTAGGAGCAGGGCAGATTAGTAGTAGTGAGTAGAAATATATGTTTTCGTTGCTATTTTGAACAAGATTGGCGTTTTAATTTATTTTTACTTGTACAACAGGTCTACGTTGTTTTTTTTATTTGGGATGTAGACCAACCCACTCCCAAAAAAGATAGAAAAATGACATGAACTATAAAAAAAAATTTAGCTAACAAAAATAAAATCATAGTAACTTGCTACCTTTTTTCTATCACCAACAATAATGTGAAATTAATAATATGATATTTCAGTTCCAAAAAATGTATCATGTTACGAACGCTTTGTTATGATATAAATAAGTTATTATATTTGTTTTAAAAACGTTTTCGCACCGTCGAGTTTTGACCGAGGTGTACCGTATCAAAGCAATAATAGCTCATTTTGATAATTTGGTATTTTGTGTGTGTATATTCAAACAAGTAAATTGTGCAGTAATGTGTCTATTATATTGTGCAGATTTTGTATAAGAAAGTAGTAGTTTTTTGGACTCCGTCTAGATTCACTGAATTCATATATCTTCGAATTTACATATTTAACAGAATTACAAATCAGACATTATCAGATATTAATACACAATGTTGAGCTAGGGATTTTGGTAGACGTTGTGTTTACCAAAACTATTAACTATTACTTAAGGGAATAAAATGGGTCATATTTAAAAAAAACCCCTGGGGGATCAATGTCCACAAAAATCCCGAAACTCCCCCGGGGAATCTAAGCAGGGGATCCTAGTGAACGAAGTCGTTTCTTTCACTGGAGCGTACTGTTTAGACAGATGTGTTGATAGAATTAAAACCCTTGCAAGTTTATTTAGCGTTTACAGTGCCAAGTTCTCTGTTGCCTCTATGTGTGAAATTTTGTTTTTATTTATTTAAAAACTGCACAATATAGTCGATTATATTTGGCCTTTGTATATAATGCTGCGGTCGTAGTGAAAACTCCTGCAGTACGAATTCATATTACTGCACTTTTTGTGACGTTTACTTTAGCTGTAAGTGTAGTGGTATTTGTTCAGGAAGGCTTAGTATTGTCTAACCACTTCTATGCATCAGATTGGGAGATTCTTTAAGCTTGCTATTTTGGCTACTCAGAATATAACAATTAAACTATTTATGATACATCTTCGTCTATGCCATAGAGGTGTTAGATCCATGAACACATCATCTGCTTCCATTGTAGAATTTTAGAGACAACAGTTAATAAACCGGTAATTAATTAGAAAGTGATTGCGAATTAGAAATTCAAAATTCATATTTAGGATGAGGCCAGAAAAGCAAAATTTCTTTATCCATAGCCTGTATATACAATTTGTAAGTTTATTTAAGTCTTCATATAGCAAATAGTATTATGGATTTAGGATTAAGAGTTACAATTAGGGGTTTGGGATTAGGGAAAGCTAGGCTAGGCTTAAGAGGATTGTCACAAACCATACAATAAACAATCCTGAGGACCATAACAACAAGGTCTATATTACATAGTTTTAGTTATAAGTACGATAGTCTCAATTGAAACGACTCACCCATTACAAAATAGTGCACATTATTCAAGTGACCTGTGTGCACAATGCAGTTGTTGGTGATACGTCTTTTCACATTGAATCAATCGTAAGATTAATTTAGGTATCAATAAGTAGGTATAAATACTAGGAAATATTCTTATATGCTAGTATTTTAGTTGATAGAAATAGGCGCTATGGATCAAATACCTCAATATTTACTTACTGCCTCGGTGGCATAGTGCTAGAGTATGCGACTGCTGTGTTTGAGGTCTAGGGTTCGATTCCTGGATCGAACGAAATGTTTGTGTTACCTGCAAATATTTGTTTCGGAGTCTTGGTGTTTTATATGTATGTATTTACAAAAAAATATATGTTTATGTCCCTACTTATATCACTTGTCTGGTAACCATTATACAAACTCTGATTAGTTTGGGACTAGATGGCGTTGTGTGTAAGATGTTCGAAATATTTATTATTTATACATTAACATCTCAGTCGGCAAGTACAATAATGACTCAAGAGTATAGACGGAGATAGTTTGTATATACTAAGTACCCAACGACACTTGTCCAGCAGTATACATTTTCAAAGTTGAATTGACGCAATGTAATACAATAAATAAAAGCACTGAATAACTAATGACATAGTAATAATGAAAACTAATTTGCGGCCACTAAGATTATATCAATGAAACATCGACTTTCGACAGTAGAAGTAATATGTAGATGCTTTAAGGCACACTGCCTAGAAACGTCCTTTCACTCTGTATGGGAAAAATTCTGAAGACATACCTGTTGTGACCTGCAGACTGTAAGCACTAGAACTACGGCAACCATGCCAGGCAGACTATCCCACTGGCATGATTAAAATAAAGATACGCAATCGTTTCGATTAATACTACAACACATATTAAAATTGCAGACTGCTACATAGCTGACTAAATTAACGACTACCCAAGCAATGCTGCCTTCCTGAACTGTAAATAAAATAATGAATAGAGTATGTATCATAATTAAAAAAGAAAAGCAATATTTACTCTAATTAAAAGTATTAAAACTAGATATAAGGCAAAAAATAATATAAAAAAATACAAAAAAAAACTAAAAAATAACAAAAATACCAAAAATATGAGTAAGTTAATATTTAGGATAGTTAAAGAATATTTTTAAAAGTAATGAATAAAATAGTTTTGTAAATATGCAGTTAAATTGTATAATTAAGAATCTTCAGGTAAGCTTCAACAATAGATAATTTTCAAGTTCCTTTCGTCAAACTATACTTATCCAGTTTCATTAATTACAACTCTGTTGCCAATATAAGATCATAAATATAAGTTTTATTTAAGACCAATAATTTACGGGATTTTTAGCTTATGGTGTGAACACAGTATGGCCGTGGATCACAGTAAGTTGAAGTATAGAAAGCTATAGTCGGCTAGATGAAGGTATTAACAGAATAGTTGAATTATGAGTGAAAGAGATGTGAATAAAAAATGTGTGTAAGGAATTTGAGGCTTCAGCGGCACTTATTTTATTTTTATTTATTTTTAATTTCATTACATTTTTTCTGTCTCCCTCTTTTCTACCGTACTCTGTCATATGCTCTGTCAAAAACTATTAGTTAATAATCCCAGATATGTCATCAGGCACTCACCATACAGGTTGTGAAATAGGAAGTAAATAGTCAAGATAACATTTGATAGTTTAACGGTAGGTACCCGTTTTAGGTTATATGTATGTGTGTTTTTTTTTACAATTTGATTTCGGAAAATAGTAGATTAATTCGTTTAATGATTGGTTTTAGAAATGTAAGTGTAATATGTATTCAGGAGATGTATTACAAGCAATAATAGCATATATTTAAAAAGTAGGTAGTATACGTAGCTATATCGGACACTTATCTCTGTAATTACAACAAAAGGTGCAATGAGAATAACATAAAATATACTGTACACAATTTTGAAATATCAAATATAATTTAAAATGATTTTATATCAGTTGTCTAGTGCCCATAATACTAGCTCCAATAATATTTATTTTTTTATCAAGCTGCAGTTAATAATAATGATAAATAAACCTATTGTTGTTTATCAATTCAATGCAATTTCACAATAGGTACATGTTTATTTAGGTACACGCTGTTGTTGTAAATTTAAATAAAAAATATAATTGGAAGTTATAAGTTAAAAAAAAGATATTTAATTTTTTTATATGAGTATTATTAAAGTAAACAAAATAGAAACTTGAATGATGTTCAATGATTCAATTGAAAGTTCAGTTCAATTGTCAAAAAGTTTTATAAAAAATAAATTTTAAAACTTTTTCTATCTACAAAATAATCCAAAAAATAATAACATTAATGGTAAACATAAATCAAACATAAATAAACTTACAGGTTTTGTAGTATCAGATATTTGTAAATCTTTTAACATAACTCAGTAATTCATGTTTAAATCCCGGGATCGTACTGTACAGGATTAAATGTATGCATTGGATTTTTTATATGAAAACCAAAACTAAAGAAACAACATAAAATAAAATAAAATAAAAACCATTTTAATAATCTTTGATTAAGAATCATTTTTCATTCACTCATTTAATATTCTGCTGCTGCTACTGACCAAGAGGTCCCAAATCGGGCCAAAAGTGTTGTTTAGTTTTTCTTATAGAAAATTCTTAACAACTGCCCGGAGTATGGAAGTTAGGCGGTGATTCATGCCTGTGCCTCGGAAAGCAGGATAAGCCGTTGATCCCGGTTGTCATGAACATCTATGGCAATCGTTATTGAGAAGTCAGTACCCTCAAGTATATTGACAACTAGTTCAACATTCGAATTTCAGTTTGCCCTCAGGGTTGCGGAAGTCCGATGCCAGTCGCTCTGTGTAAAAACTGATATTTCCAATTATCTTGGGAAATAAAGGCTACGAAGAAATTAATGTTACTTGAAAATTATGAATAAATGAATGAAACACTTATTTATCACCAGTAGCTCCACTTGTCCCCAATCCCCAATGTATTAATCACGTAAACAATGTATTTAAAAGAAAACAGGTAAGCTAAGTTAACCCTAGATGTTAAGCAAGTTCCTGCAAGAATATATTTCATTTTATAGAGTAAAATTGTATTAACATTATTAACGTATTTATGAGTATGACGATTGTAATTTTATCGTGGGTTAATTACAACGAATGTTATGTATATTAATTTAAAACAATCACTCGATTGTTAGGTCGTTTTGTAACTGGATTATTGCACAGTAGCATCGTACTACCATTAAAGTTATTTGTCCAATTAATGTCCGCCCACCGACAACTATTTCTAAATTCTATTTAAACTTGGATATTTGTCAAGATCGTGTAATAGATGCACGTCAATAATCCAGTTCTGTTAAGTTACTGTACATACGAGTGGATGTATTCTATCGGATACGTTTTTAAATGTTTGATGTTAATTTTATCATTAATATGTGTCTAATATTGATAGTTTACAGGTCATTGTATTTGTATATTATTTATTGATAAAAATAATATTACGTGTCCATGCATTATCACTTCACATATTATGCAAGTATTAGGTGTCATTGTAACATAAGATTATAATGTACGATTACAATCACTTCAATGAATCAGATCTAACTTTAAAACTTAAAGAAACAAACTAATTGCTTGTTTCTTCATATTACAATATTTTCCTAAATGGCAATTTCATTATTGTTTTATACTCGAAGCAGATGACAATTCGAGAATTCTATATTATAAGACTATCGTTCACTTTAACATCATATCATCTTACATGCGTAAATGTACTTAAACGTACGTCAACATTTTCATCATTTACTATTTTTCATGTTGTATGTTATTTATTGTATTATGTCTTTCTATTGGGCTTGACTGGTATATTAATAGAAGAGGGGTCCTATTGGCCACTAGGATATTTGAAAAATGGCATGTTAAACTACGAAAACATATGCTGTCTGGTAAAGATCAATGCTTGCTAAAGTATTTATATTTCAGCTGCAAAGAGAAGTGTAAACCATTGATAGCTAGGAATATATTGTCATGATCAAAATTGCTAAAAAATTGTAAAATTACGACCCCCTAGCAAAGCGTTGGGACCAATGTAAACATGGATTAAATCTTTGCCTACATTGGCAGTGATCTGATGAGGCATAGCCAGTCTGGAATGATCGCTTTTTTTTTCATTTCATAGCTACATAAGTCTCAATGTATTATTTCATGTACGATTTTGTCATATTAATGTTTAATACGTGGGCTTACATTTTGTTTAATGTCTAGTCAGTTATTATGTGTTAGGTAAGATATTTCTAATTAACTTATTATATTACATATATGTTTGATGTAAATTTCTGATTAATCTTTTAGATGTGTTTTACGTAAGTAAATTCAAATATTCAATTGTCATAATTTGCATTGTACTAGTATACCTAACACTGATTTACAGCAAAGTCGACTTTATAATTCTAATCTAACACTTGTATCACAGACCAAGATCTTTGAATATATCATTACTTCACATATCGAATCTGTTGGCTATTCTAAGCATTTCTCATATATAAGCATACTGTTTGTTGCAATATCTGTTATCAAAGCAATGCCAAAATTTTATTTCAATTGTCAACTGAATAATCTGGTAATTTACATGTTTGATGGAACATCAGATTGCATGTAATTGGATACAATATCAAAATTAATTGAATACGTTTAGGAAATGGGCTGTAGAAGATACGACCATATTTAATCGCATTATTGGTCTATTTGATAGTCTTACTATTTCCTCTCACAAAAAGTCTAGCAACAACATGTATTTCACAGCATGTTTTCACTTCAATATAAATCTACACCTAAAACACTCTATAAATGAAATTAATCCTGTAGGTACATTAATAAAATAAATATCCCAAAGACTTTAAAAGGCAGAATGCCTTCTTTTTATGTAATTTTAAATGTTAATAAATGTTGATTAACATATCAATGAGTTGTTTTATTTTTCTTATATTAACATTTAAGTGAAAAGATGAACTGAATATTGTAAATATTAATCATCAAAAATAATTTAACTAATTAGCATTATGCTAGTAGCGATATAAATCCCATACCGCTTGAACTATATCTGTTATAGCTTATATATAACCTAAGCTATGGTTGCGTGGTGGCGGATTGCGAATACGGAATGTCACCACCCATGTTCATTTCAGGGGTATCGTTAGAACCGAGTGAGGGAGCAAATTCTGCAGACCACAGCTTTGAAAAGAGATGGAAATTTTGAAACTAACCCTATACCAACAGACATCATCCACCTATCTGTCCTCTGAGGTATAGGAAGCCAACATCTCTTTTCTGAGGAGAAGCCAGTGCCTAGCTGTGGACTATAAATAATTATAGCTATTAACTCTAAATGATTTCAAACTAAACTTTGAATGGTTATTTGAACAAACTTTAAATTAGTTAGTTTGACCACATACAAATCATGCTATTATTGATATTATTGATATAATAATATGCTATGATTTAAACTGCATGCATCGTAATGTGATAAAACAAAAATAATGCGTGGTATGGTCAATATCATGGATTCTAAGTCTTGATAGCACAAATATTTTGTAAAAGAAAAATAGTTAACTAATGTACTGTAATGTTTATATTAGTATACATACTACAATATGATCGAGGAGAAAATCCTCCGTGTCCGTGTACTTTAGTAGTAGCAGTACTCTAGCAGTCAGCTCAAAATCATCAAATCTTCCAGCCCACATTACTAGTAAACCACCGTTATTCGAAGTAGGACACTGTTTCACTCAGAATCTTCTGTCGTTACTAAGGATATAATGTAATATATATTCCCTCTCATTGTTAAATAGGCAGAGTTCCATTGATCAAAGATGATCTTACTGGAGTAAGATTTAAGAAAATAAAGCCAGGCTAGACACTTGACTCCAGAGTCCGCTCTGAAGTCAATTAAGTTTTCTACAAGTGTCGTCTAATTATCTATTGACTCTACCTCTTTGAGCTCCAGTTGCACATCGACGCCCGTGATATGACGTTTTCTCCGTAAAACTGAGACGATAAAGCGGTACGGTTCACCTCTAATGTGTTCCTGTACCTGTTGATATGTAGTCTCCGAGTAAAACGAAAAGTCTCTTAAAATCTCCTATTATTTCGGACATCTTACATACAACGCCTTCTATAGTCGTCACAAAATAAGAAGCCCGTTTAGACATTTGTCATCGTGAATATTAATCAACGATTAATTCGTAGTTTTGAGTGCATTTTTTCAATATAAAGTTAAACTTGATGCTTATTTATGATACGCGTTGTGATAGTGTATGGGTAACATAGTAATTAAATAGGATTATGAATTTGATTTTTCAATTTCTTACTACAAAGTTCATCGCGGCATGTCAAATGACGAATGTCAAAACGGGCTTCTTATTTTGTGACGACTATAAGTAGAGCAAAAGCTCCATAAAAATGGATACTAAACGACTGATGTTCATACATTTACACTTTTTTTATAGATGTACTTTTATACATAGAAAATACTCAAACTTAGAAATAAAAAATTGCATATCTTACAAACAGTCCGACCCAAAAATCAAACCCGAGATCTGTCGATCGGCATCCGCATATACTAATCACTAGACCACAAAGGCAGTCAATACTTTTGTTATTAAATGTAATTCTTGTGAAATGAAATCTAACGATATAACCACTTACCTATACAACACATAGTGGGGGGGAGGGATAGTAGTCTGATCAGATCAATCATAATCATGTAAGATTTCCATTAACACTAAAGAACTGTTTCTTTACTAAGGCAGCTTTACACTTTTTATATTTGAGCCTACCATAGTGAATCTACTCTGCCTGATGGAAAGCATGAGTAGAAAGCACGAGTATGGGTCACCATTCTTTTTTTTCCGTGTTGAAATCCCCACGGACCGTCACCCCGCCGGGATTTTCTATGCGGCGGGGCGGTGTCGGACTCGAACCGACTAAAATGCACACGGTGTATCCTCTTTGCGCTTCTATTTTAGAAGGAGTCCAGAGTGATATCTCCTTCTAGACTCCTCCCAGCGCCTGCTCGTTACTGATGCAGGCTCCGTCTCTTGTGGACCCTCTCTTAAGCGACGTCCGGCATACGCAGACTCCGCCCCCTCGCGGCTGGCCAAACTAATGCGGATGGAGGGGAAAACCCGTCCCGTCCACCTGCGGCCACACTCAAGGCGGCATGAGGCTTGTTACTAAACGCATACTTATGCGTTACCGACAGCAAAAAATCCCTTTTTAGGGTTCCGAAGTTTATGTCTCGGAACCCTTATAGATTCGTCATGTCCGTCTGTCCGTCCGTCCGTCCGTCCGTCCGTCCGTCCGTCCGTCCTCGACTTACCGTCCAAACTGTAAATGCTAGTAAGACGAAACTTTGCATGCATATGTGTTGTAATTACGCCGACAAAGTGCTATAATAAAATTATGAAAAATATTTTATTATAGCATAATTTTATTATAGCTATAGATACGGGGATGATTTTTTTTTCTCGCGGCTACCCCCCCCCCCCTCCCCGTGTGGGGTATCATTAGATAGGTCTTTTGAAAACAATAAAGGGTTTCTAAGACGATTTTTTGATTTAAGTATCCGTTCGCGGGATATTCCACTTTAAAGGGCACTTTTTTGTAAAAACAGGGCGTCCCCCCTCTCTAAAAGCTAAACGCTAAAAGGGAAAATTCGTGATAGTGGTATATGGACCACTATCACGAATTTTCCCAGATTTTCAATAAACTTTAAGGGACTATAACGGATTAAATGACTTTGTTAGTTCAGGAGTTATAGAGGCTTAACTTCTACAATGCGCTTACTTGGAAAACGTCATACTAAATTAACGCATTATTATGTAAACATAACAATTTTATTTATATATACGATTTCTAATCCACGTAACTTACTGAGGAACCCTTTCCTGTGCGTGGCCTGACACGCACTTGGCCGATTTTTTTAATTGTCTTTTTCTTTCCCGCCTCGAGAGATAAATCTTCATACTATGTAAAGCGAATAAATGGCTAATAAGTGGTGGTAATAGTTGTCGCGGGTTAAATCACTTACCGGTTCTTATGACGCTCGTCGGTATAGGGTGATGACACTATGTATTCTTAATCCATCACAATACGGACAAGAGCGAAAGAAAGAGCTGAATGCAGCGTGAAATAACACAACATAATTCATCGTGCTCGTCCATTTATTTATTGATCATAACATACTTATCTATAACATACATAAAATCTTTTAAAAATACATATAAATAACAAATACACATAATATATCTAAAAGTTTCTTAGACATCCAATTTCCATAGACAATTGACTTCAAGATCTTGAAACTTTGTTTAACAATTTCACATTCAAAATGATATATTTATTTTATAATTTGCATAACTACAAAAAGCGATTGTCTTTTTTACTGTCTTATATTTCTCGCAGATAGTCTACCGGAGCTCATAGCCCTACAAATACTTTTATTCCTGTATGTCATGCTTATATCAACTACGAAACAACATTACCTCTTTTAATTTTTTAAATAGTATTATTTTAAATGATGTGTTTACCAAGCGGGACTGACCATCTATGACAAGCTTAAAATTTAGGACTTTTTAAAATGTACTTTATATGTATAAATACTAAAAAAAGTATAATTGTTTAGACATTTAGACAAATCTTAATTTAATGCCTATAAATATGGAGGCTAATCAAAAAACGGTAACGATTTTTATAATAGCCACGACAACAACAAGTCACTAAAATATGAGTTTATATTACGTAGAATTCGTTAATGGATTTAGAATATCAGAAATCAGTTCATACTTTATAAGTCTACGTCATATACTAAAATATGTAACTTTAATTAGCCGCGAGGGACTAAAATGTGTATATTTGGCTAAAGTACAACCACAGACGTGCTTCTATCGGCATGTCTAACTAAAATACCATCCCATCTCGTGGTTGTGGGTGTAAAGGAAATAGAGGACGGAAATATCAGTCTAGCTACATAAAGCGCAGACCGTTCCACATTCACTTTACTTTTTGTTTAAATTTTAATATGTATACATGAAAAAATACATAGATTATATATTTCTTTCCATAAGTTAATAATAATTGTTCGTATGCGTTACCACAGCAAAAAAAAAATGGGATTTAGAGGTGAGTATAGCAGAAAATTTGTTGCAAATAGTAAAACTTGTGCATGTAGTAGGTTAAAAGTTATTCGGCAAGAACAGATTTAGCTGGAGTAACGTTCATTAAAATTCTTTTGACATATTTTAATGATATAAAAATGGGATATTATCGTAAAGATATATTTGAAGTGGAAAGTTGCCATTTAATTTACTTGTTAACGCTGCATTTTCTAAGATTGATTCTCATAAACTGTACTGATTATAGCTAATACTCGTTTTATATAAAATTTTCATGTCGCGGTGTTTGTTACCAAACCCCTCGGACACGATTGAAATTCGATTCGCTTGAAATTTTGTGTGCATATTATCGGGTAGGTCTGAGAATCAGCCCACATCTATTTTTCATACAACCAGGACTCGTGTGAAATCAATATTCTATATATTTAGAAACCAATGTGAAACTTTCTGCTATGCTTAACATGATAAGGAGATAGCAAAGAATTATTAAAACTATTTATCGATGTATCACGTGTAGGTTAGAATGTTCGACTAAGATTATAATAAAATATAGTCATATTACATAGCGGTGGCGGCGACAAAAATATTTTTTTAAATTTCGATTCCATAACTTGTACAGACTTAACAGTGCTCAACAATAACATTAGCAAAAATTAATGATTCCTATTATTTAGTCAAGACATAAAAGTAAACAAGATATCTAAGCAACAATTTTAATTATAAAAAAGCAATTTATTATATAATTTCCCAAAATCAATGTAAAAAGAAATATATACGGGTATTTTGTCAAGAGGTAAAGTAAGGTAAGGTTATAAGATAATGGTTGTCTCGCATAGAACTGACAAATTAGTGATAACCAAAAATGTTGCCGATGCATTTACAAATCAAAGATTCATTTAAAAAGATCATATCAAGTAAAATATGCCTTGTTTATTAAACTATATTCCCTATTGAATATACATGGGGATTGAATATTAATATCACAAAGAAGTCAAACGGTGCCTATGGCAATCTAGAGGCTATTTTTTAATATAAAGTGGTAACATGTAACATTCCGAACCAACTGTTTAAAATAAGCAAATGAACAAAGTATTAATACAGTGTTCATGTATACGAAATTATTTTTGTGATGCTAAAATTATATATTGCATAATAAAATAATATAAACTAAACTAAAAATAACATAAAAATCTCTAAAAATAATATAATAGGTACGTGTATTTACTAATGGAATTGCCGTCCTGCAATACTGACTACATCAAATCAATATAATTTTGGTTTAGCTAAGAAGTCTAGTTTCAAATTAAATAATAATAAGTTTTAAATTAATTTTTAATAAAAAAAAGTACCGAGAGGCAGTCCTGGCCTAACTGATACGTTCAAGAAGGACATATCGAAAATGCAATTGAGCCACATGAGCAAAGCATCGATTACTTAGTTGATTACTATGATTAATAGATTGAAAAAATTTAAAACGGCAATTTCTTACTTAAAAACATATTATTTGCATAATTAATACCAGTCTATACATACTACAGAACGAACAAACATAATTAAAATAATTATTTTGAAAGGCATCGCGCCGTATACTTATTATTGAGGTTACAGTTCAAAAATCAGATCACTCAGTCAGATAACGCAAGTATGTGTGCTAGTTTGCATTAAATATATAATCCAGATTCGAATCATGAAACTATTTCCTTATTACTAATTCACTTTATTCCATCCTAAGATGGGTATACCACTTTTGTTTATTTATAAATGAGATTCTTCTTATAGTCCCTACAGAATGATTTTAAAAGCATTATTAAACATAACACAATATTGGTTGTGGTCTGATCGACTTCACATTTTAAACTTAGTAATAAAATATTATTTTCCATCAATATTAACTACGTGTAGGTAAGTTTGTACATAATTCATAATACTATTTACGTATACTAGATCTGTGTAAATAGATACAAAATATTGGTAAGGTACTCAAATAATACAAGATATACAAATGTGGAACATGATTGTACCACACAAAATTATAAATTAAAAAGTAAATATATTAAAATACATGTTTATGCCGTTTATGTACTTTGTGGAGAGCTATTATTACAAAGCAAATATATTTGGGAGTAGCAAAGCAATAAAAGCCGTACGTTAATACATTTAGTGTGAATAAATCTATATTTAGGAACATATTAGGGAGAGTAACTCAAAGTGGGACGGTATTGATAGTTTACAAAGCACAAAAGTTTCAATACAAATACATTGACTTTGTGTGCATATTGTTCTACTTATATCATTATTGATATGATAATAATTTAGAATCGTTTTGATAACAACCACCTATTACTAACCCGAATATAACATCAAATTATTGTATTTTTAACAAGTGTCTTATATCTAAATTTTTAGTGTATTGTCAAAAACAAAGCGTTGTAGTTTGAGGTTGTAAATATAGTTTGAACTATATGCTAAACAATATGATAATATTTCTGTGTCATTTATAGATATCACAAAATATTTAAATGTAAAATATATTCTACTGTTTTCAACTTATGTGTTAGGCCCGTTTCAGGCCGGTGTATTAAATATGTGATGTAATCACATTGTAAAAATCGGTATAAAATAAACGAACATCTTTTTAAGGGCAAGGCCTCTCTTCCCGCTTTTTAATAAATAAAAATATAATTGATAAGAAAGTAATAAATTCGTACATCTTGCACACTTCGCCACAAATTTTCATATCCTTCATCACTACCACTTATCATCACAACCAAATTGTAACAAATAAACTCATATTAAACGCTCTAAAACATACTATCTTAGGCCCTAAAATCACCACATTGTTACCATTATTTCTTTCTATTGAGTGTATCCTACCTTTCGACTCCGAGTAAAAATAACTCGAATCCTTTTTAATAATAAAGAGAGGCCCTGATGAGATGTGTTGAGATTACATAAAAAAATATGTATATCAATGACATATTAATAGCTCGTATCACATTCAAAACTTCTACAATAACATAGAGAAACACGGAAGGGAGTACGCACCATACGCAAATGTTTTCCTATGTCAAAGCATAAACCCAAACGGGCATATGCTTTACACAGAATGTTTGTGTTCGTAATCTTGAATTATTTTGGAATTGTGTGAAGATTTGTCCCGCAAATAACGACAGACGATTTTGTTCTATGACCAATAATGACAATAGCTGCTATTTTTTATGTTTGTGAACAATAAAATTATTATTTTTTGTTGCATATATAAACATTTTTTACAAGCTCTTTTGGCTGTTTCTCTAATAAATACATTGTTCAGGTTAGGGTTGCCATACGTCATTTGGTGTTTAAGTTCGGATGAAATCCCATTTGTTGGTTGTCTGGTCATCGCAGATAACCATAAGTATCGGTTCACCGCGGGCAGCTCTGTCGACGCCGAGACACATGCCTGCTGCGGTGTTGTATATGGGACTATCCACCTGAAAATTTATACAAAACAGTTAAATCACTGAAAAGAATCGTGTAGATTTAATTTTATAATAGGTGAACCCAGATTTACAATCCCGCTAATAACAACTGTAGAAAACATCTTGGTGAAAAGCTAGTTTTAGTTAATTAAAGTAGCCTCATTATCTATCATGTCCGTGTGGTGACGGATTAAGAACACAGAGTGTCACCACTCCTATTCATCCCGCGGGTGTTGGGAGAAAAGGAGACTAAGGAATAAACCACGCAAGACAACATCGATGCAAAGAGAAGGAAAGCTTGAAACCAACCCTATACCAACCCGTCTGGCCAGCGTGGTATAGTAGGCCAATACCTCCTTTTCAAGGAGAGGCCTATGTCCAGCAGTGGACTGTTAAAAGCTGTTGATGATGATGATTAACTATCTGCCAGTGAAATTCCCGTTCAAAGTCAGTCCAGAAATTAGCTGGCACAAATAGGCAGGCGGATAAAAATTTAAAATAGACTTCTATGTGAGTTCTTAACATATACTTTGTACATATTGATGTCCTTCATTAAATGTATTTCATCACTTTGCTCTATTGTCATTAGTTTTCGCAGCATACGCAAAATAGTGATTTTATTGGGTATTTTTTGAACTATCGAAGTTTTCATACGGATCCTATTTATTATACTAGTTGACTCAGCGAACTTCGTACCGCCCAACTTTAAAATTCCAGAACTTGATCGCAGCGCCACCTACCGGGTCCAATTACGAATCTAAACCATTCCCAGATCCCCTTGAACACACACAAAAAATTTCATCAAAATCGGTCCAGTCGTTTGAGAGAAGTTCAGTGACATACACACACAAGAATTATATATATAAAGATTTATAACATTCTATAACCTACATATGTCCATCATGGATAACGGGCTATTCTAATAGTGGAACAATTTTTGAAATCGTTCAAATTGTTTAAAGCCCATTTCAAACAAACACACAATTAAATCTTTCCTGTTTATAACATTAGTAGGTATAGATTACAAACAGATACTACCATTTTATTTATTTGTATAGAATGAAATAAAAGATTAGATATTAAAATGTTTATATTTGGAACGAATACATAAATTACTATGTTAAATACTAGCTGATGCCCGCGGCTCCGCTCGCGTCCTAGGGGTTTGAAAAATAGATGTTAGCCGATTCTCAGACCTACCCAATATGTACATAAGATTTCATACAAATCGGTCCAGCCGTTTCGGAGGAGTATGGGAACGAACATTGTGTCACGAGAATTTTATATTTTAGATTTACTTTTATGTTAATACTTTTAAATTTTATTAAACCGATAACCGATAAAAGCATCTCACAAAGCCGCCATAGTTTGGGTCAGCATCGCCATACTTCCTGCATCGCCGGCAGTGTGGTTGCCCCCACTCTTGGATTCCATTCATGCTTACCATCACGCAGAGTGGAGTCACATTGGTAGGCATCAAATAAAAAAAAAATTGAAAAAAACCCGACTGAACTTATTTGAACTTGTAACGTAGCAAATTCTGCATAGTTTCGTTTTGTGGTCTTTCGCTATAGCGCATAAAAATAAATGCATGTTTTAGAATTATTTAAATATCAAACATTGTCACTACTTACTGATCCCTTGTGCCTCCATTCTTGGGAACCGCCAAGCTCGTGACACTTGCCAAGTTTCGGTGCCACGTTATTGGTGGCATCGAGACACAATGTGCGACCCAGTACCAGCTCATAGCGTGACGTCTCAAACCACATCTAAAGAAAAGCAAAAACATATTCATTTATTTCTAACATAAAACTTAGTAAACTTATTTACAACTAAAGACTTATAAGGTGCATTACTTGCGGACCAAATGTTTGTGTGATCTGCAAATATTTGTTTCAGAGTTTGTTTGTTTGGGTGTTTTCTATGTATAATATGTATTTATTTACAAAGAAAGTATATCCGTTGTCTAGTACGTATAGTACAAGCTCTGCTAAGTTTGGGACTAGATGTTATAATATTTAATGAAATGTGCAAAATTATTCTTAAAGTTTCAAACATAGAAACTTCGGTTTTTGATTCACTAAACTTTTGAATAAATCAAATGTACAAAAAAACAGTAAGATAAAATATGTCCATTACTAGATTATGACTATGGCGTACAACTGCTTCGTGACATAAAGGAAAGAAAACAATAACTAGTTTTAGACTTTCGCGACTTTTACACAAACTCATGTTTTTTTACTGTAAACGGGACTTAGGGCTACAGCACACTAGCTACTTTTAGCATCGGCGATCGGCAACTAGTCGCTTTTTAGAAGCTAAATACGGCGACCACACGCTGTACACCGCACAATTAAAAACGCCTAACGCGGAGATTGAGTCGCTTTTTATAAGCGCGACACAGCAGCTGAACGCTACTCTCCGCACACATTCGGATGGCGGTAGCATCGATTTGGCATCTGAGCAGTCGCTAAAACGCACGTTTCCGATACCGCGATCTTTTTTTTTTTTTTTTTTTTTATTGTTGTAATGGAATAGGCGTTTGTCTTCCATCTCACCTGATGGAAAGTGTAGATGAAGACGAAGATGGTACACGCCCATCCAAAAGAAACCTGTTCACTCTACTCTTAAAGGCTCCAGAGTTAAACTCATCAGGAAAAATAGACCCAGGCAGGTCGTTCCAAATTTTGGCGACTCTCACCAAAAACGAGCTGTCAAACCGTTTAGTTCGTCTTTTGGGTATGCCAACAACGTATGGATGAAACTTTTGTCTGCGCCTAGTAGTCCGATAAAGGAATGGAGATGGTTCAATCAGTTCGAAAAGAGCTTTCGAGCACTCTCCAAAGTGCATCCTATAAAAAACCGATAAGCTGGCAACTCGACGACGATGCTCGAGGGTGTGTAGTCTGCTATTTGAGAGCTTTTCGTTATCGAAAAGTCTCAAATAGCAGACTACAGAACAAAACAACAAAACAACAATACTTTTTTTAAAACAACAATTTATGAATGACACTGTTTTTCCAGGTGGGATTTGAACCTTGGCGAAGTGAACAACGGCGTGGCGACAGTCAATTGAGAAGGATTTAAAAAAGCAGAGACATTCCGATCTGCATCGCGCAGGAGAAAGCTTTTATACTACCCAAACAATGAAAAACATATTTTATTTAGTTTTTGATCGAACGCAGTCGCCAAATCGCCGATCGCCGATGCTAAAAGTAGCTAGTGTGCTGTGGCCCTTAATCACGATAAAGTTAAAGGTATCGTTACCTTTTTAATTTTATGGCGAATAAGTCCCGTTTACAGTAAAAAAAAAACAAGTTATTAAGGGCACTACAAGTGACTACAGATAGACTGTTTTACATAACGTCGACATACGATAGACGTCTATCTTGGTAGTAAAGACGAATATGATCACATAGCTAATACTTTTTTTAAAAGACAGCTCCCACATTAGGAATGTAAGTCCTGTGTCGTGGGGGACTTAACAAAAATACAAAAAACGTACACCAAAACAACAATTTATGAATGACACTGTTTTTCCAGGTGGGATTTGAACCTTGGCGAAGTGAACAACGGCGTGGCGACAGTCAATTGAGAAGGATTTAAAAAAGCAGAGACATTCCGATCTGCATCGCGCAGGAGAAAGCTTTTATACTACCCAAACAATGAAAAACATATTTTATTTAGTTTTTGATCGAACGCAGTCGCCAAATCGCCGATCGCCGATGCTAAAAGTAGCTAGTGTGCTGTGGCCCTTAATCACGATAAAGTTAAAGGTATCGTTACCTTTTTAATTTTATGGCGAATAAGTCCCGTTTACAGTAAAAAAAAAACAAGTTATTAAGGGCACTACAAGTGACTACAGATAGACTGTTTTACATAACGTCGACATACGATAGACGTCTATCTTGGTAGTAAAGACGAATATGATCACATAGCTAATACTTTTTTTAAAAGACAGCTCCCACATTAGGAATGTAAGTCCTGTGTCGTGGGGGACTTAACAAAAATACAAAAAACGTACACCAAAACAACAATTTATGAATGACACTGTTTTTCCAGGTGGGATTTGAACCTTGGCGAAGTGAACAACGGCGTGGCGACAGTCAATTGAGAAGGATTTAAAAAAGCAGAGACATTCCGATCTGCATCGCGCAGGAGAAAGCTTTTATACTACCCAAACAATGAAAAACATATTTTATATAGTTTCTGATTTTCTGATCGGTTTTCTCAGTTCAAAGAAGTCACCATAGTTAGTAAGTCTTTCTCTGTTGGAGATTGGCCTCGCCACAACGACCGGTCCTGTGATGTCACCATCAATATATTGTTTTATGTATATATTTAGGTCTATCAAAATAACTCTTTTGTGAATGATAAAAATCATGATTAGAATCCAAGACTTACAGTCACCAACTTCATTCTATGCAGACATAGTAATATAGTCACCCACACCACCATAGTCACATTACATTTTTTTTTGTCTTACGTGTGGAGGGTCGGCCCATTCGTGACTAAATCAGCGTAGTTCTAATCATCATCATCAACAGCCTTTAACAGTTCACTGGTGGACATAGGCCTCTCCTTTGAAAGGAGGTTTTGGCCTACTATACCACGCTGGCCAGACGGGTTGGTAAAGGGTTTGTTTCAAGTTTTCCTTCTCTTGGCAGTGATGTTGCTGCTTATTTTGTTAGTTTAGTCGCCTCTTACGACACCTATGAAATGAATAGGGGCGGTGACACTTTGTATTCTTAATCCGTCACCACACAGTTCTAATAGTACTACTAAATACTAATATCAGGCCAGCGTGGGGACGTAAGGCCTTAACCCTCTCCTGAGAGAAGACCCCAGCCCAGCAGTGGAACGTTATGGGATGTTGATGATCCAAAACGTCGTTTCTTTGTAGTCTATACCTAATGTTTAAGTAGTTAACATACCTGATTGAGCGTGCGAATACAGTTGGATAGAATCAATCCACTGC
Organism: Phragmatobia fuliginosa; assembly: GCA_932526445.1. NCBI lineage: Eukaryota > Metazoa > Arthropoda > Insecta > Lepidoptera > Erebidae > Phragmatobia > Phragmatobia fuliginosa. The sequence continues at coordinate 27,466,524 of OW052057.1, forward strand.
CTTTAGTTTTCACATCCTTAGCACTCTGCATGCAAAGGTTCGTCTTCATCAACTTGATCTGATATGAATCCGTATAATTACGTTTTCTGCAACAAGTTTAATTAAATAATTATAAAGTACCTACATAATTTTCTTAGTGTGCTTTTATAATTAAAAGAAAGCCATTGTTCATCTTCACAGAACTCCTGAATAATAATGGTTTAAATCGGTTTGTTTTTCGTTGTAATCAAGTACATATTTGTCTTTTTTTAAATCAGGTTAAAATAACAAACAATTTAAGCAATGTTGATAGTTATGGTTTTAATAACATAGTTTCCAGCCAACACGTAGGTTTAAGATTCTCACCTCAATTTATTTATTTATTTATTTTTCCATCTTTTCAGAAAGTCTAATTAGTCGCCTAAATTATCAACTCATAACAATAGTCCTAATTATAAATCTGTTTAAATATTATTATCCGAATACAAAAGTGTGTGCAGGCAAAAGTTTCATCCATACGTTGTTGACATGCCCAAAAGTCGAACTAAACGGTTTGACAGCTCGTTTTTGGTGAGAGTCGCCAAAGTTCTGCTTGGGTCTATTTTTCCTAATAAGTTAAACTCTGGAGCCTTTAAGAGTAGAGTGAACGGGTTTCTTTTGAATGTTACCATGTTCGTCTTCATCTACACTTTCCATCAGGTGAGATGGAAGACAAACGCCTATTATATTACAACAATAAAAAAAAACGGCGAAACCCAAGTTTACTCTACAATAGTCTGTATGTATAATTTTAACAAAAAGGAACCGACTTCAATGAAAAACTACCCAAATTGCGACATTGTGCCTATGATATTTGAGGAATTCCCTCGATTTTATAGAAAATTGACAACTCATTAGAAGAGAAATTTTGGGCCTATTATACCAGGCGGCATAAAATTTGTTCCAAGTTTTCATTCTCTCCCTTATTCAGCTGTTACATATTCTTACCCACATAACAGTTAATAACAACTAAAGTACTAACCTAGAATGCCACGGTTGGAACTTGTTCCTCTCCGCGTCATTGAGTGCGGCTATCCTCTTATTTTGTACATAGTCATTTTCCATCTCCAGTTCCGGGTACACGTTGTCTAAGTACCATTTGAATGTCTTACATTGCAATCGCTTTCGCAACATAAGCCGCTCAGAGACATCGCCTAGAGATATGTAAGCCGCTGAGGGATTCTTTTCGATAACCTTGTCCTGTAATTCAAAATTTGAACTGGTACTTTTATATATAAACCTACAAAAGCGTCTACTCTGTCTGACGGAAAGCATATAGAAAATCCAAGAGTATGGGCCACTGTCTTCATTGTGAGTACATTTAATGCAGCATCATTCTCCCTGCCCCCAGAGGGCGGTGGACGGTAGGTGGATTAGAATTGTACGTACAATTCTAATCCTAGCCTATTGCCTGTTGAACAAAGGCCTCCCCAAGGAGCGCCAACTGCTGAACGGCGCCTCCGGAACGGCTGGACAGATTTGTATGAAATTTTGTGTGCATATCGGGTAGGTCTGAGAATCGGCTAACATCTATTTTTGATACCACTCAGACGCGGCATCATCTAGTATATTATAAAACTATAATGCATACTAACGATGTATTCGTCCATCCACACCCGGGCCATGCGCATTGAGTTGTACGTCATGTAATCTTCTTTATCAACTACAGCATATGGGCGCCTCTTACGAAACACGTGGCCAACACGACTACATGGTATCATCTCTAAAGTGCCTCCACACATCCATATCTGAAAATTAAATGTGACTTTATCAAGACTAGTGACGTCTTTGTTGACTAGAGTATTGTATTCATTTCGTTATTGACTACTATAAAGTTCCATCGAACACTGGCAAAAGGTTTTTTTTTATTTATGTGACTCGCATAGTTAGTCTACCTTCCTGATGGAAAGCATAAGTAGAATAATAAAGTGGTGGGCGCATACTCATTTTGAATGCAGACAAGGTTCCCATACTCATTGAGATGCTTTTCTGCACCATTGGGCCTCGGACCTCGCACTCACCAACGAAACACGATAGCACAGAAGCTAACATTTTAGGTTAGTCTTATGTGTGAAAGTAGTACCACCCCATCGAGCCGGTCCACTTGTACTGGAATCAGCGAGACTACAACCTAACATTTATATTACTTTAACTAAAACACCAAAGGTTATCAATAGCTAACAAGCTAGCTATCGAAAAAAAACGAATTCGTAAATATGTTAAATAGGTATTATGACAATTTTAAATCAACAATTTCTCTTATGCAGGCACCACACTTCGTAATGCGCTATTCGTTATGTGTCTACGCCGTATTCGCCCAAATATTAGTTATGCGCGCAAACAACAAACATGCCATCCACACTTCGAACTGGTATGTCAAATAAGCATCAAATAAGGCAAATATGTGTGTTGTAGAGATGTGTGATTGTCATTTTTATGGTGAACGAAACGAATATACTCTCCACACTTGGCCGTATGCTCGCGAATAACCCGCATAACGAATAGCGCATAACGAAGTGTGGTGCCTGCATTACAATTAAGACGAATACGACACCTCCCAAGTTAAAATACATTACACTATTAAAACCAGGGTGTCTAAAGAAATGTTATACTCATAGATATACATTCGAATTAAACACTTTGTATGTTTTTAGCTTCCCATCGAACATGTTCTTTCAATATCATTGAAGTAATACGGTACCAAATTTCGAATGATATAGAGGGTAGTCAGATCCCCTCATCAACTAGAAAAGAGCTGATGATCTTCAAACGGCTGAAGAGATTTTCATGAAACATGGCTAAGAACACTTGGAATAAAAGTATCTATGACACAAAAAAACTCAACGAAAATCTTTAAATTTATAACACCTCTCTCTTTTTGCGTTGGGGGTTAAAAAAGAAACCCTCCATCCTATTGGCGTAGTCGAAAAATCATCAAAAAAGATTCAATAGAAATAGAAAAGTATTAGCACAGCAATTAATTTGAAACATATTTACCCTAAAGGATATCTCCAAATTCTCGCCTCCCCACACGTTCATTCCAGCGTCGTATTTGCCAATGTAATTGAAATATTCTCGATAAATAGCAAACAAGCCACCAGCCATTGTGGGAGATTTAATAGGTTTTACGAAGTCTTGATCGGCTGCGAAATTAAATAAATGTTTACTACTAAACAAGTCCTCATATTGATTTGCAAAATAATACTTATACTAAAGGGTATTTAATTTTGTCTATCACAGAAACTTTAAATATTAACAGTTGAAAATAAATAATACATAACTATTCATCGCGGTTTTAGTATAGATATCACACTTCTGAATCTATAATATATTTCAAATGTTTTTTGTATACGATTACAGTACTAGGGGTTGCGTACTTCGTGTCCGTCCGTCCTTCCTCAACTTACCTATCTTCCAAACGGTTAGTGCTAGAAAGATCAAACTTTGATATGCGTTTTAATCACATAGAGAAAATGCTATATTAAAATCACGTTTCTCGTGCGACCTAAGATGGCACCTGACTGAAATGTCAGTCGTTTAAAGTACTGAGTGCAAGAAAAATATAATTTGTTCTAGTTTATTTAATTTCAACATTTATTTTGCTTCAAATAGTTTCTCATAACATACTACTTTATCTTATGTAGTTCTTTACTACCTGAGTTAAAAAAATACATTTGCATACCAATAGGAAGCAGGCCTCATTCATTATTTACCCGAATGCATTCTTCGTGCAGTGATTTAAATAATATTAGGTAATACTTAATATCATTTTAAATGAAATTAGGATCTGAAATATGGTTATAAAATACAATTTCAAATCATCATGATAAGCCCTTTAATCGTAGTCTCTAAATATCATATGCATATGGATATTCTTTATTTTAAAACTATTGCGCCTCATAGTCGTCATGCTGGTTTTTTTTCGAGTGACTTTTCTTAAAACAATTGGGTCCAAATCCAGACGAATCTAATGATATATTAAAAAAATAAATTCGTGGAGTGATTTATGTGACATTAGGTAATACCTAATAAACTAAAATTATTATGGAAAGATTCGTGCAATGGTAATAGTGATGCTAACGCTACTCGCAAGACGACAGAGGGGTATCACGCAGGGGAACGGTATCATGTTTCGTTTTGAGCCAGGTGCCATCTTAGCTCGCACGAGTTATATGTTTTTATTTGACGTACACGTACCCCTACACATAAAATGGCGATGTTTTGTTTTGCGTGTCCACTCCATCGTGTGGGGTATCTATCATAAGATAGGTTTTTAAAAACCATTCAAAAAACATTAGGTATTTGTTTACGAGTTATTCAACTTTAAAGAGATTTTTTTTATTAAAACAGGGTGTCCTCTAAAAGGTAAACGGTTGGATTGAAAAATGTGAAAAGTTTATTGATGGTAGTTCATGTAATGAACTCTAAAGGAAAACTATAGCGGGTTATATAATTTTAAGAAGTTTTAAGTTTTAAGAAGTTATGGAGGCGTATAGACATCTTACACATAACGTCATCTATCCCAAACTAAGCAGAGCTTGTATTATGGGTACTAAACAGCTGATATAAATTCATAAACATACTATTTTTGTAAATACATACCTACATATCACACATAGAAAACACCCAAATTCCGAAATAAATATTTGCAGAACATAATTTTGGCCCTACCCGGGAATCGAACCCGAGACCTCTTGGCCAGCAGCCGCCTACGCTAACCACTAGAATAACAAGACAGTCTTCAGTAAAGTATTCAGTAAAATAAGCTTACTTGAAAAACTTCGTACAAAAAATGCAATAATAATTAAACAAAACAATAATCTATTGACTATTGACACCCAGTTGGTCGATTTTTAAACAATTATCGTAACAGTTAAAAAGGTGTTACCCAAATGCAAGTTCATTAGCAATAAAATCAACTATTTGTTATACTCTGTCCATTCCTTTATTATCTTTTTGACAGTTCAACAAATTTCGAAATTAGTGACGCCCTCACACCTCACCGATTCGACTTGAAATCAAAATCAATCGATATAATATTCTTTAAGTCAGTATTGTAAATAAATAAAATGTGCACTATTATGATATATTATAATTGGCCCAGAACAAAGAAAACTTCCCAACACAGTCACTTGAAGGTCGGTTTAGTACTATGATATTATAAAGTTTAGTAAGTATTATGTGATTTTTCAAATGTATTTTCTCATAACTCTGGATTTAAACGTTATTAGCCACGCGTTTCAAAGTTAAATTTTACTAACACGTGCATAGTTACATTTTAAGTCAGTGGTAAAAAAATTAATTAATTAATGCACACAGTTATTGTTCTTTATTGTAAGTTTGAACTTAAATTCCAAAATTTCGACTTAATTCCTTGCAAATAATCAATCTTGAAGTCATACTATTTTAATTTCGTATTTATTTTATTAGATTTACAGAAACAATATTTACATGAAGTCAAATTATTTTGATCATAATAATATGATAGATTATTTTAATCGTTTAATCGATTTATCGAATTTCAAGAACTGTTTTATATGTTGTTTTTTGCTATGCACACTGCCCACTTCCCTACCCGTCTATAAAGTACGACATTATTGTAGTACATTAATACGAAAAAAAATACCGGTAATTTATAAGCGTGACCTGTCAAAAAGGAAATAAACGAATGGACAAAGTATAACAAATAATGTGTGTGTAATGTGTTAGATACACATTTTGCTTATAAACACAAATTCCATACATTTAATCATACATATATTTATAATGCATTATTTGATTATATACCCCAATCCTTCATTTTCAGTTACATATCTTTACATTGTACAAAATGAAGTTGTTTGCGCTTAAACTCCGAGATCAGGGTCAATTAAGATGAAGGTATATTATAGTAGAGAACATTGGAGAAATTGAAAGGATTCCGTGCGTAAATTGAAAAATCCGACCGATGCGGTATCGACGAGGCGCAAGATCGATACTTTTAGAAGGTTAAAACAATTTTATTATAGGATGAAATGATTTTAATTGTTTTTTACTGTTCATCTTTTAATAATCAAATAATATTAATAAGTTATCTTCTTCAAATTAAAATGGCACCTTAACTGAAGATTAAAATATTACACTGACCATAAGGTACAATTCAATAAAATCTATTATGTTTATGACTTTATGTAAATGGAGTGCTGATTTGCTGTTTATGTAGCGCGAATATTGTGAAAACTTAACCTTTGAAGTCCCTGAAGCTTTGACCGTTTGCGTAGGAACCTACAATGACAAGCCATTTTCTATTACTAGGTAATAATATGGCTTTTTATTGGTAAAATAATTTTTAAAATTGGTTCAGTGGTTCCGGAGTAAGCCCATTATAACCCCACGAACTTAACCTCTTTATAATATACATATGTTCTACCTTGCGCCATCGGCTCTGTCCGCGTGTATCTGTTATCGCGGTAAAAATGTAGCCAGCCTATGTCCTTTTTAGGGTTCCGTATCCAAATGGCAAAAAACGGAACCCTTATAGATTCGTCATGTCTGTCTGTCTGTCTGTCCGTCCGTATGTCACAGCTACTTTTTTCCGAAACCTTAAGAGCTATACTGTTGAAACTTGATAAGTAGATGTAATCCGTGAACCGCATTAAGATTTTCACATAAAAATAGAAAAAGAACAATACATTTTAGGGGTCCCCATACTTGGAACCCATACGTGTACATCTATGGATAGGTATTCAAAAATGATGTAGAGGTTTCTAATATCATTTTTTTCTAAACTGAATAGTTTGCGCGAGAGACACTTCCAAAGTGGAAAAATGTCCCCACCCCTGTAACTTCTCAAATAAGAGTGATAAAACTAAAAAAATATATGTTGTACATTTTCATGCAAACTATCCGACGAGTGCGACTCGCACTTGGCCGCTTTTTTAAGCTCTTTATTATCTGTGTAGGTACTAAGTTTTATTTAAAATTGTTCACTAATTTTGCCGTGAAAGTCGGACAGACAGACACTTACTTCAAGGTTAATAATATATTATAAGCCACAACGGCGGTAGTTGTCATTTTTGTGGCGCCATCACTTCACTGCGCTTGGTTATAAATAGGAGTGATCTGTTGTATCGGGACGCATTTCTAACGAATGCGTCGCAGAGTGTGGATCATTGTCTTTGGACAATTAGTACTACTCTGTTAACAGACGTGGAAAGCTGTCTTTGACAAGTTAGTACTGTCTGAATTGCGGTGGGTGCGAGGAAAGCTGTCTAACAGCTAGTACAGCCCTATGTGACCGACCTTGCTGTTTAACTAACTGTAATTTGTTTAGATTCGTTACTTAATTAACGGTTGTTTGTCTAATTGCATTTCTAAGATTATTTTGTAATTAATGAAATAAATTGTTTAGAATTAAAGTAAATTGTTTAGAATTATAATTATTTTTATTATTTTTCACTTCTGGATTCTAACATCAGAAGTGGGATCGATCTACGTTCACAAATTATTAATTTTCAGTATTTGGGAAACGATCAACTACCGACATTTAGTTAGATATTTTCATTTAATTTGCCTATACTTCATTATCTAGGTGTGTCTTACGATAGAGAGCATTGCCAAATGCACAATAGATCGCGCTGTCATATAGAACCAAAGTGAATATACGCAGTGATTCGCCGCAGAGGTCCCGGGAACGATAAACGCGATCGTTCGTTAGAAAAAAAAGGCATTGCACACTATTAGTGCTCATTTGAACGCTATCGAAATTCAGTGTTCGTTGTGATTTTTAATAAGGGAATCAGACTTTTGTGATATTCTTATCCGCTCTAAATCAGTCAAAAATCAAAACTAAATCAAAGTCAAAAATCAAAACAAAGTCAAAACATAGCAAATATAAAAATCGTAAACGAAGTGACGACTTCTATATTTGGTTTTTAGTGACAATACAAACGGTTTTAAAACGATTATTTTAATAAAATAATGAGGGTACTTGTACTTCACGCTATGTTTCGGTTTGTTCGTGTTTATGATGCTTTCTTTTCAGATAGTAAACATTGTGCTAAGCGATGGAAACTGCATCCGTGCCAATGTACAATGTGCTCAACCAGTGCCGACACGGTTATGAGAGAAGGTTGGAAGCTTCAAGTTGTGAAAAACTTGTGAGTTGTATTTGACGCTGTACTGGTAAGATCAAATCATATTTACATGTTGAGTTGTGATTTATTTTCACATAATTTTGATATGTAGTGTACGAATGTAAATCGTGTGCGCAATTTAAAGTGATAAAAATATCGCGACTGCTCGGGGTGTATCATCGGAAAATGCCTTATAGCTGATGCAAAGCTGTGGTTTAACGAAAGAGCTTAAGTAATGATCTTAGTTGGTTGAATTTTAACAATGAACTTACACCGTTTGTTATTGCAAATATTTTGGTTAACGAGATTAAAACTTTTCGAATTTTTGTATCCACCCCACCTGTGCATAATAAACTAGGCGTTATTTACTATGGTTATGCATTTTTTTAACGAATGGATGATGAGTTAATAACAGTTGTAGTGGCTGCCTAATGCAAATCGAACCTGTTATTTAGAAGGCAAAGTAACTTTTTATCGATTTAAAATCCTACGAAGTTAAACCGACACAGTAAGTGTGACAAGACATAATACCCACATACGTTAATTCATTTATCTTTATTTTTGGAAACGAAAGATAGATACTTGTCCGATTATAAATAGATGCAAAGTTTTTTATTTTGATAATTCAATGAATGGGCAGTTCTTATATATCTAGGGCCTAAATATGTGTGTTGTAACTATTCACAATACGGCGATAGGGTGCGTGGACAGCAGAGCTAGTCCTGACGGAGCCTATTTAAAACAGCTTCAGGAACTGTTATCATCCGCCGGTAGATAGAACGAGGTACTATGTCATATTATTTACTGGTGATTGCATTAGTCAACTGTTATTGTAAAATCTATGAAGCGTTATAACAGTGGTAAATGTTTAAATTCTAAAGTTATGATGTTAAATTTATTTAATAGTTCAGAGTAGGTAGTACGAAAGTGACTTCACTTGTAATTTATGGTTCAAAGATAAAAAAAAGTAAAGAAACTTCTATGAACCTTCTATAGTGGACTCCAAACTAGAACTTCATATTTTAAATGTAATCTAATAGGTTTTACACAACATCAACAACAAATTGTAAATGTTAAAGAAAGATCTCTTATGATAAAGCAAAACATATCGTTTGTTAGTTATGTTTTAATGTTTATCGAAATGCAAAGTATTGATACCGGTAAAGACTGCATGTACGTCTACTTAAGCATGCTATTCTTGATGTTATAAAAACATTATGAAAGGTTTTAAATACCCTCACTAGTGTCAGGTATTAAATGAACTATGTTATGTTGTTTGTGAAACAATAATGATTAATGGTCAGGTTAGACCGAGCTACAATGAGGTTTAAGCACTAGTCATTGTGAGAGTACCAATTAGTGTTCCGGAAAGATAATCTTCGTGCCTGACTGGCTATTTCAGGTGTTAAATTTTAAGATCATACACAAAATCATTGTAGCAAACTTGATCGTAAAGGTGTGACCTTCATATAGGATCAAGATTAATAACATGTTCATAAGCACGTTACGAGCCAGCTCAGGTTACTGTGATCTTTTTCTTCCTGACAGAGGTACTTATTGAAACGTCAGTACTAGTGATGGTTTCGACTGCTTTGTTGAGCCGACAGTTAGTGTATGCGACTACTGTTCAATATAGGTTCGATTTCTGGGTTGAACAAACAATAACTAATAATACTGTGTACTTCTAATTATAGATATGCTTGTCACGGCCCGAAGTTTAAAAGTTGTGGTCAACGCTCCGTGACTCGAATGAGTACAAAGAGTCGACGGTCCTACGCCTGATCTTTCGGGTCATGTTGGGTGGCCGTCTCATCGAACCAAAGGCGTACACCTGTGTTAGACAAGTACTTGCGTGCTGTAGTGTCTACTGTTTTTGGTTGGTCACCATTGGGACTGGCCGCCGTAGCAGAAAGGTAAAAAGGTTAAAATGGTAAGGTTTAACTACAGACTCGAGACGATCGACTATAAGCAGACGGTGGCCTATTACAGTAAGTGATAGAACGACACCTGTCGGACAAGCCCTGGTCCATAAAATGACTTTGAGGGCAATTAGTCTGAACTCGAATTCACTGCGTGGGCATACTTGGACATGTTTCGGGTTTGCTTGACGCCAATCGTCAAGCTGCAGACATAACCAAAATTGGTGACCCGGTATCATATCCTAAGAGCTTTGCGATTATTGGGAACATCCTTAACCGAGTACCGTGAGACTTCTGTAACATTTTCTGACATCCTCCGGGTCTTGCGTCCTGAGAGATATGCGAAAGTTAGTAACATTCTTGACGGTATTACTGCGTACATACTGAGGGCACTGTTATTTTTAAATATCCTAAAAGCTTTGCTTGCTAGTATCGCCTTCTAAAAGCTCTGTGATTATTCATGACGATAATAAAGCATATTGGTGACGTTAAAGTAATACCGTATTCAAAACTAATGCAATGTTTCATGCTTTCCTTAGATGACAACGATGCGTTGAGAGAGCCTCGTCACTGTGCAAGGTGCAGTCTACGCGAGCCGAACCCGGGCTGTGACCTGGTGTCTGCTGCTGCCTGGTGAGGCGCAGACTTGCGGCCTACTCGCTGTATCGTGAGGTGCGGACTTGCGTCCTGCATGCCGCTCGGCGATAAGCAGACCTGCGGTCTGTTTTCCGTGTGCTCGAGATGCAACCTTCCGCCTGTTCACCGTGTGAACGAGACGCAATCTTTGGCCTGATCCCCGTGTGCGTGAGGTGTGGTGCAATGTATGGCGGATGGTGGAGAGCATGAGGTATGTATATTGGAATGGACCCATGGACAGGGTAACCAGCCCCAAACTCGTGGTCTTCCTGAGATAATTTTAAGACCCATGGACAGGGTAACCAGCCCCAAACTCGTGGTCTTGATGAGAGAGGTTTAAGACCCATGGACAGGGTAACCAGCCCCAAACTCGTGGTCTTGTTGAGGTTTAAGACCCATGGACAGGGTAACCAGCCCCAAACTCGTGGTCTTGTTGAGAGAGGTTTAAGACCCATGGACAGGGTAACCAGCCCCAAACTCGTGGTCTTGTTGAGAGAGGTTTAAGACCCATGGACAGGGTAACCAGCCCCAAACTCGTGGTCTTGTTGAGAGAGGTTTAAGACCCATGGACAGGGTAACCAGCCCCAAACTCGTGGTCTTGTTGAGAGAGGTTTAAGACCTATGGACAGGGTAACCAGCCCCAAACTCGTGGTCTTGTTGAGAGAGGTTTAAGACCCATGGACAGGGTAACCAGCCCCAAACTCGTGGTCTTGTTGAGAGAGGTTTAAGACCCATGGACAGGGTAACCAGCCCCAAACTCGTGGTCTTGTTGAGAGAGGTTTAAGACCCATGGACAGGGTAACCAGCCCCAAACTCGTGGTCTTGTTGAGAGAGGTTTAAGACCCATGGACAGGGTAACCAGCCCCAAACTCGTGGTCTTGTTGAGAGAGGTTTAAGACCCATGGACAGGGTAACCAGCCCCAAACTCGTGGTCTTGTTGAGTTTAAGTTTAAATGTTTAAGACCCAGACACTTATGATAACTGTTCTTATGATAATTGTTCTTATGATAACTGTTGTTATGGTAACTGTTCTTATGATATTATTGTTCTTATGGTAACGGTAGACCTTCATGCTGAAGTCTACTCTTGTTAACCGCGAATGAGAACAATGAAGAAGTGTGGTCATCCGGACCTGCCGAGGACGTCAGGGTGTCAGGAGAGGCCGTATAAGCCACAACGGCGGTAGTTGTCATTTTTGTGGCGCCATCACTTCACTGCGCTTGGTTATAAATAGGAGTGATCTGTTGTATCGGGACGCATTTCTAACGAATGCGTCGCAGAGTGTGGATCATTGTCTTTGGACAATTAGTACTACTCTGTTAACAGACGTGGAAAGCTGTCTTTGACAAGTTAGTACTGTCTGAATTGCGGTGGGTGCGAGGAAAGCTGTCTAACAGCTAGTACAGCCCTATGTGACCGACCTTGCTGTTTAACTAACTGTAATTTGTTTAGATTCGTTACTTAATTAACGGTTGTTTGTCTAATTGCATTTCTAAGATTATTTTGTAATTAATGAAATAAATTGTTTAGAATTAAAGTAAATTGTTTAGAATTATAATTATTTTTATTATTTTACACTTCTGGATTCTAACAATATAATATTATACATAAAATAAACGATAATTGATTAACCAAATCGTTATTTGTATGTCAGTTTAATTAGCCGTTTTTGGCAATAATTTGCAAGTGTGAAGATATAAAAAATAAATTACTGCGACATTCTATATAAATAATACGAAAAACTAATACTCAATTAGTTTTTCGTATTAATTATGTCGCATTTTATATATTCTCTGATATCTTCTAAAATATTTATAATATTTTCATGATATACCTACTCTAATAAGCAATTTTGGTCTTCATGAAATCCACAGTATATCTAATGTATTTTATTGAATCCAAATCAGACTACTGCCGTCCACTACTGAAAGAAGGACTCCCCCAAAGAGCACTAGCTATCCTGGTCTTGGGCAGTCCGCATCCATCCGCTGCATTTTCTGCCATCATGTCGCTGGTCGTCTAACACTACGTTTACCTTATAACTTCCACTTTAGAGTGCTGATTCTCCGTGCAAAATCGGTCATCGAGCTCTCTGTCGAATTTTCTCGATATAAATTCTAACTACAAGAGAAACATCGATCATTGCACGCTCCATCGCTCTATTTAATTAGATAACGGCTAATAATCATAGATGTAGTATACATATAAACTTTTTCTAAAACAACCTAAAATTGCATACAAATCCGTTGCGTTGTTTAAAAGACCTAAGCGTAAAACTTAATTTTACAGTGTGAATATACATAAAATACATAAAATACTTATGGTTATTATCGACGTACTTACGTATTTTAGGTAACAAAATAATGAGCATCGATTATGGCTCTAATGCGGAGCATGCTCCCGAGCTGAGCCACTTGAAACACCTACTCAAGACAAATTAAAGCTTAGGGTTTTTTATGAAAATTTATGTAGGAATATTGTTTATTGTTTCGGTACGTATTTTAAAATATATTTAGTAAGCTGTGATTTTGATAATTTTCACTTTATTATATTAATATTCATTCAAATTGACGTATTATTTTGTTTTTGTATTTTTTTTTTTAATTTTAAGCTCTTGAATTCAGGGAAAATTAAAAAAAAACAAATATAACGTGAATAATGTATTACTACCAGGGGGGTGTCACTCCGCACTTTAGGTATAGTCGGCCGCCTGCCTGCCGCGCAGGCCAGGGTTGTCACTTACGCGCGATACGCGTCGCCGCGTCGTCGCTCTCGCGCATTATATAAATTCTTGTTTATACTTTCGATGCCCACAATGGCAACTAACCACAAACCTCGATATTCTAATCCATATAAAAGATATTGCTCTGTTTACGGATGTTTGAATAAAAGGCAAAACAAGGAATCAGAATTATCATTTTTTTAAATTCCTGACGACATTGAAAGGTAAGTCATTTTGTTGTATTAAAACCATAACAAGTGTAATGACGGTAGTTTGTATTTTATTATTTTATTTTGTACTGTGGAGAAAGACTACACTTTTGAACGAATTTGCACTCACTCCCTCTCGTGTAACATACACCATATATATTTATAATAAAACAAAAGTTTAAACAAAAAAGTACCTATAATAACATGGTCAAGTAGGTTAACGATTGATATTTTTACACGCTTTATATTAGCTTCACTTGTATGTTTGTATGTTTGTAACCGACTCCTTTGGGCGCGATTTTGACCCACTTTAAACGGCAGGATTTCTTTCAAACTTTGTAGACTTATCGAGGACCGATGACAATACACTTATTCAACAAAAAAAGTTTTTTTTTTTAAATTGTATTTTTTAGTCTACAAAAAATATAGTTTTAAAAAACTAAACAAACACGCTTTTAAACTAAAAAGTAGAAAATAATTCATAATGTGACAAAGCTTGGGGTGCTTGCTTTCTTAAAATATTTCAATAACGTCGTCCCACGCTTTGTTACATTAAAAATTATTTTCTACTTTTTAGTTTAAAAGCGTGTTTGTTTAGTTTTTAAAACTATATTTTTTTGTTAGTCTGAGAGCTATAGTGACATTTCTTTAAATAGACAGACCAAGAGATTATCTATAGAAATAAATAAAATTGGAGTGTCTATTTGTAATACTAAAATAACCGCTTTTCACTAAATGCATATGTATGTATACAAGGTACATATGCCAAAATATTTTTTTTACAATTTTTGTGTACGTCTGTTTGTTCCGGGTACTCTCTGTAACGGCTAGACAATTTCGACGGGACTTGTGCAATGGGAGAGGCCTATGTCCAGCAGTGGACTGCGATAGGCTGATGATGATGAATATTTTATTACCTTAATCTGATTATAAACTAGACTACGCTATGTTTCAGACGACAAAAATGGCTAACAGCAATCCACAGAGAAGAATTACTTGATGAAGAAACGCCCAAGAGGGCTAAAAATAACTTCATCTGTGATGTACAAAAATATAAAATAACAATATTAAAAATATAGTTTGAACCAATATTAAGTCTTTAGGTATTGCCTCCCGAACTACTATTTTTGCGTCCTACGTATGTCGTTCCGATTATTTAAACCGTAATTTATTAAAAAAAGTACCTAGATTAGTTATACATAGTACGACGTTAGTCAACATCAGGCTATCTCACTTCTCGCAACAGTATCGAAAACGTATGGAGGTATTCGCGAATAAATTATATGTGCTACGAACAACGTTCGTTTTATTTGAAAAGTTATTTGTTCACTAAAGTAATAGAAAAGAGAAATTAATTATGATTAAATTATTTTTAAAAGAAGACGACCCTATTATCGTTAGAACAGATAAGAGTTACAAGATAGAAAGAGATAGCAATTGTAGGTAAATATAATCGTAGGTGCTTCGGCGCTGTGCAATCTGAATTGAACTTAATGTAATGACACCAAGGGTCCCTATTTCTTTAATTTACTTTTCGGAGTGAAGCTTCTGTACTGGTACTATTATGTATTCTGTGTTACTACTTACTTTTCAAGGTTCCTTTAGGTAAATTGTCCCATTTGAAATGCAGTCCCCAGTTAAATCCTCCTCTGACTAGCGGGGTGGCTGAATATTCGAATGTATCAGCGCTTATGACGTCAATGATAGGCATGACAGCGCGCTGAGAAAATCTCACATTAACTCCGTCTACCCCAAATGCCAAATGACCCAGTAATGGTGGTAACCAATCAACATTCACTTCAATGTGGGAGTCCAAGAATACTAGTACCTAAAACAATCAACAAAATATTTTTTACGAATTATGTCTTCGATACGTTTAGTGAGGACTATTTACTCATAAATACTAACTAAGCTGCAGTTTATGTAATCACATAAGCAATATTCTAATTATGAATACGACGTAGACCAACCCGCCTATTATATGTTCGGAATAGTTGATCTAGACAGACGATGAGAAAAAATACTACAGAACAGACATGTGTGACAACGTAGAAAATTATAATGGAAATATCCGCCACTCAACGTCCGCTATAGATAGATGGACAGAAACACGACGTATTATGTGATATGTTGCCGCTTGAATGTCGTGTGGCTTAAGTTGCAATTTCATGTATGAGACAGAAATGAACATAAAAGACTGAAAGAATCTATTTAATTCACTTACATTTATTATTAAACTAGCTTTTTTTCGCTCGTATAAAACATTTTTTTTCCACTCGTTGTTTGTAAGTAACATTCGAATGTACAAAACAATGTTCCTGTGATGTTGGACCGATCCAACGTCACAGGAATGGTTTTGTTCTGTATTTTGTTCTGTGTAAGCCTGTATCTTTTGATAACTAGTGTTAGACAGTTCTTTTCACCGAGTTATTGAGGAGCCTAGACCCACTTCCTTCCCCCGAATGATGCAAAGCGAGAGTGGACACAAAGCAACTTGTTACTCTTGAGTTACAAGGGTTTAAGAACGACTATGATCAGTGATCACTTACAATTAAGTAAGCTTTCTACTCGTTTGACCCATACTATAAAATATGAAAATTGTCATGACTATCAGCTAAAGAAATAGATGTACCTACAGCGCACATTAAACACGTAGTAACAGACATTGATCTTTATACAATATTATAACACACCTACACCCACTTGCTCCTGTAGGAAAGTTATCGAGGTCAACAACGTGAGTAATAATATTATGCCTCGATAAATTCAAATTAACTTTGAAGATGAAATGAACGTCTCAAACGAAATATGTAAGAAGGTAAGTAATAGGTATAACTAAGATTATTACGTTGTATCTACTTATTAATGTTTGACTCGAATAAATATAAAATTACTCCTACGTTTGTGCTATATTGGATATTTTACCTTTATAAATAAGAAAAGAGTAATCCTATTTGAAGACGTCTTTAGTAAAGTGCTTCATTTATTAAGATTTTTCTATTGTATTTTTTTTTTCAATTCAATCTATTTAACAAAAATGACAAAATATTTCTATCAAAATACTAAACGAAGAATCCAAAAATTATTAATTTGAGAAATCAGTAATACATTTCAGTTGCATTCGTAGTTGCTGATACTGTAGAGTTATTTCAGTATGTTAAACTAAGCTAAGTAGGTGAATATATATATTCACATTTTCACTCTACTTTTATACATACCATACCAACATTTGACATGAACACAAAAATATTTTCGTGGAAATTAAGATTGTTTTACTATAATGTCACATATTATTAGAGCTAGAGCATGTAGTATGTTCTTTCAAAATAAAGACAAACTGTTTCCGAGGTAAACAACTCTTTTATTGCGATTTTGCTAGCCATTACAATTTGGGTAAGTACTATTCTTCTAAACAGTAAGGCTTATTAAATAAAATGAAATCGTTGCTTTGATAAATTGATTTCCACTGCTTGACGTTTTTGTATACATACTTTATGTGAATATCCAATACAATTCACTTGCGATTCACAACCGTTGACTATTCAATTAACAAAACGACGCCTAGTTTAACCTTACAAATAGAGCTGTCTTGGAAAGAGCTACAGATAGCTCAGTGAAGATCCTAAAGTATTCAAAAGGAGGCTTATAGCTTTCTGTGGTTTGGCAGAGTAAAAGAAGATTTGAGGATGAAACGATGAAGATGAATTTTACAAAGATACGAATTTCACAATCTTTGAACGATATTAAATCGTGTAAACTGTGTTTAAAGTGTAATTACAAGTTTGACTAGGATAGAATCGGAGACGTCGTCTGTGCGGGTCGTTAATCCTACTAATATTATAAACGTGAAAGTTTGTGAGTATGTGTGTATGTGTGTATGTGTGTCTGTGTGTATGTTTGTTGCTCTTTCACGCAAAAACTACTGAACGGATTTGAATGAAACTTTACAGTAATATAGCTTATATATCAGAATAACACATAAGCTACTTTTTACTGCAATAATCGAGATATATTTTATAGAATTAAAAAGTACATAAATCGTAGATGTCAAAATGTATCACTGTTTATCTCCTGTCAAGACTTCACAGGTTGCTAGGCAACACACTTGCATACAATAATTACAGTTTCCCGAAAATACGCGGGTAGCACCGCGGGGCGCAGCTAGTATATACATATACTATAAATACTGTGTACAGAATTTAATATAGTTGAAAGATCGTAAAATCCGTAATAATTAGAGGCGTTCTTAATCATGATACACCAAGATTGATTGATTAAATAAATAAATATTTCGGACACCGTAAACTGAATATTGTAAATGTTAAAATACTTACTTCGCCGACACTGTTATCAGCTCCAAACAACCTCGCCCTAATAAGGCCCTCTCGCTTAGAGGTCCTCAACAGTCTTATACCAAACCCATTTGTGTTTTTTTCAGTCATTTTCTTATCTACAACATTATTGTCATCATTTATATAATCTACGACGTTTTCGACGTCGACATTGTTGGTCTCTAGCATTTCATCCTCCTTGTGCATTCTGTCATTTAATATATCAACCGCGCTTTGTACGTCTTCATGAAGACCAGCTATGTCACTGTAGTCATCAACCAGAATTATTTCTTTGAGGTACTTTAAATCCGTACGATCCAGTATAGAGTGAACTGATCTCATTAGAGTTTCAAAGTGTTCATTGTAGAAACACATTATGATAGATGTTTTTGGTAATCGTTCAGTAAATTTTTGAATGCGACATCTGCAAAGATAGTTCATTCAAATTACTGAAATCACATAAATATTGTGAATTTTCAACTAAAATACGAAAGGTAAGATTTAAATACGTTTATATCTCACATGTCGACTGTAAAATCACAATTGTCTATTTGGTCAAGGACAAAACGATAGATATATGCATAAATGCTAAGGCAACGCTGATCGGTATCGACAAACTTCTATCTTATAACCATGTATAGGAAAACCAAAACTCTTGATACTTGTTACCCGAATAGGGCAAAGCCAGATGAGGGTTATGATTTTGAGAGGCATATGTATGTTAGTTCGTCTGTTCCCTCATAGCTCATCAACTACTCATCAGAACTGGACATATGAGGTATCGTTAGAAGCGTCTTGATCGTCTGCTAGTTATATATATATAACTAAATCTATTGTAGCTAAAGCATATATAAAGTGCTGTGTTAAGTAATTAATGTTAACTAAATATAACGAGTTTGGTATCATTGGAAAGTGCGTTACTTGTAAAGCCCAAATATATATATATTTTTAGCATTTGCTTGTGACTTTATCCGTATTTCTTCGATTTCGAATCAATTTCGAATTGTAATATTTCTATGGTATGCTTATCTGTTCAGACATTTTTTTGCGTTCGGCTAGGTTCGTTAAAATACACTTTGCAAATGATTAATATTGGGGTCAAAGTATGAAATTGCCGATTTGTACTGAAAAATTGATATTGGTTTTTTTTTCATTTAACATAATTATTTAATCAAAATATCTACCATTATTATCTATACATTGCTGGATAGGATAAATATATATAGGAAGGTCATTTATGCCTTTGCGATAGAACTCTAGTGATCTAGAGTCTACAAACTGTGTGTAAGCATTTTGTACTGCCTCCTGGGAAGAAAACTTTTTATCGTGTAGAAAATTGTCCAAATCATGAAAAAAATGGCATTCCGTTGAAGCAAGGTATTGTAAATACAGAGGATGACGAATGTATTCAAATTGCAGTTCCTGTAGAGTTAAAACGGATTATCGTGCTGTATGAGGTCTCGCGTTATCATGGAGCAATAATGGTGAAGATTGATTCACGGGTCGGGGCTGTTTCACTGCAAGTTTTGCTATCACAGTTCAGCACAGTAGACATCTGCCGTTATTGCTTGACCAAATCACACAACACCATGCTGAGACCACCAAACAGTTACCTTTTAATTGGTAAGCTTTGCTTTAGGACACTGTTGCGGCGTTTGTGAGGGAGGAGACGGTTTCGGATCACCGATATACTAGGTTTGAAGTCTCCGCTCCGGGCCAGAAGTGCTGGCCCTAAGAGTTATAAGGGAACCTCCGCAGAACCTCCTTCAAGGTGGCAAGTTTCCTGGCCGGAACTCCATCGTGGAACCTTGCAGCTTTCTATCTTTGGGGCAAGGAAAGGCAGAAGTTGGGCCGAATACCTGAACCTCGAGAAATCGAGGATCAGAAATCCGAGATCTGCCGGGTTATCGTGGAGGAATGGAAAGAACGACTTGGACTTGGCACACCATTACTGCGGCGGTAAGGCCCGTTATGGAGGATGGGCTCGAAAAGAATCACGAGACCCATAAGGAGTCAACACCTTAGTGTCACCACTGTGATGGCGGATCTGTGGGCACTGCGCTCCAAACACTGGCATGCCCGCCTAGGAAGAGCAGAGTCTTGACTTCGTGGAGGTCATCGAAAAGGTGATTCACTCACATGTCACAAGGCGAGAGCGCGAGGAACTCTAAAGTCACCTTCCGAGACCCAGTTATGCTTGCAATAGAGGGCGGAGTGGGACCGAGAGAGGCTTCGGACTCTCCTGATCCGCCGAACCCGGGAACAGGCCCGGTACCGCAGAAGACTCAGGGGCCGGAGATCGCAGAACGATCTCAATAAGCACAAGCCAAGGGGGCTATGTATGAGGCCATTTTGTCACCCTAGCAGAAGCAGACCGGGGTAGTAATTGGGGTAAGCATTCAGGAAGCAGCAGATGGCCTGAGGTACGTCGGGATTCCAGGGTTTTCCTTTCTAGGGTTATAATACCTGGGTCCCTGGTGACCAGTACCTGAGACGGCGTGCGGTTATAGTCGGTTCGAATCCGACATAGTTACCAGTAGGTAGTATGCGAGGGCATTTCGGCACAAACGAATATAAAATATGTTGAAAAGGGATATTCACGATCAGTCAACGATTAAACAACATAACCACTTTATCAAGTAACAGAAACGTTAGTGACGCAGATTATGTCAATACATCGATCGATTAGTTACATAATATAAACCAACAGTTTTCAGCGGCACATTGTTTCAAACGTATTAAGAACTTACATTCTACACAAGCCTGTGTTTTCAGCAAAATCAGACACAATAATGTTTAATAAAACTGTAACAATACAAAGTGTGTATACACTCTTATACAACATTTAAATGGAACCAAAAAACGCTAGATTTAATTTTAGCTTAAACCAAACTGAAGTACCCTAACGGTGGTGGCTTTCTTTGTGCTAAGGAATTTAGTGAGTGAAAATATGAAATTACATTAAACTTACAATTTATGTCTCGTATCCGGCAAACCCCTATGGAAACCGATTCTTAGAGATATGAGTGTGTTATAAGCGTGCACCATGTAGCCATTGATACGATAATCCATGTCTTCAGGGTTCCGTATTAATCCCAACTGGTTTTCGGGAACTGAAAAATTGTTTAACATTAAAAACATAAATATTTGTTTTGTTCACAGATAACCACATAGGGGGTAATCTGGTTTTACAAAGAAATTAAGTTTAACATGTGTTCATGGGAGGACAAGATTTTCTCTAAGTCCCTACCATCTACTATAATTGTTTTGGAATCGGTTCACCATCAAAAATAAGCCTAAAAATGCAAACTAAGTGGTTCTATAAATATCAAATCGTTGCCATGTTTAGGAAGTTAGGCGACCTATTTGAAATCAACAACATCTTTATCAAATGCCAGATACTACACCGATATATTGATCTCGCCTCCAAGAGAAAAAAAGACCTCGTATAAAATCTGTGGAATCAATTTTTATCTATACCTATGTATTTACAAATTTAAAAAAAAATACCGACGTGTCCGGATTTTGAACCTTCAAATCGGAGGAAATTGCACTGGCGGCACTAGTCATAAGTATCCACAATTATTTTTGAAATTATTGTAATTTGTATTTCAGATCGTTGAAAAATATATGGTGTTTCCTACAAGTCGGAATCAAACATATCTTGTTAGCAAATCTATAAGGAATACTTGGAGCAGCGAAATCGCCTATCGTCGCTTACCTCTAAGTTGATTTTCGTAATCTTGAATAATTTTAAACTTGTTCCTAGTACCTGTGATACGGTACGACACAAAAAAAATTAAAGACGCTAACATATTTACGCTTTTTTGTGACTTCTACTATGACATATTAATGTCATATATATAAATAAAATTACGACATTAAGCACCAAAATTAAACTCATCAATAACTTAATAGGGAAGTTCAATATTAAAACTTTTCAGGTATCAATTAATTCTATGTAAGATAATACCTTGGTAATTTATTTCTTGTGTGAAAGAAGATATGGCTAGGAAGGAATTTAACAGTGAAATGAAGAGTGATAGAGTAGAATGAAAGGATATAACATACTTCGCCGACCCTAAATAAAATTGGGATAAGGGTAGGGCAAATGATGACTATCAATAATTAAGAGGAAAACGAAGTCAATGACGATTTAATCTTCAATTCATCACGTTGGATGTAAATAGTATAGAACCACTTCAGGAAATTGCTTGATAGAATAAGTGGTGAAGAACGACTTTAAACGATTTAAATCAGCTCATGTAACCAACCACTGACAGTGTATGTACAGATAAAAACAAATAGTTACAAAGGCCTAATTGTCTAGGACCTCCTCCTTTTTAGGGTTCCGAAGTTCATGACTCAGAACCCGTACAGTTTCCTCATGTCATGTTAGTGCTAGAAAATGAAACTTTGCGTGAATATGTTTCTGTCACAGCGACAAAGTGCTAGAATAAAATCACGAACATTATTTTGATTTCGGTGCCTCCTATACACGTAAAGTGGGGATTTCTTTTTCTCTCGCAGCTACCCCATCATGTGGGGTATCATTAGATAGATCTTTTAAAACCATTGAGAGGTTGCTCAAATGATTTTTTGATTTACGAATCCGTTTGTGAGTTATATCACTTTAAAGAGCATTTTTCCAAAACCAGGATTTTACCTATCCGTGACGTCACGCGCTGTGATTGGTGTTTTAAGTCAAAATAGCATTTTATTGAAAGTCTTATTAATCTCGAATTTTTATATAAGGCAAAATCAGTATTTTAAATTCTTTTAACATGTATTTTTCCCTGCAACCATTTAATTTTTAATAATTCACTACAATAAGCGTGTAGACAGTATCAAAAGACACACCTATTGTACTGAATTTCAAAATAATATGTAAGTATGTATGTAAAATAACATAATAACATTGCCAAGATAAGTAGGTACGAGAATGTAATTTTCTAGTAAAAAGCTTAAAAAATCATTACATTATCATATCATTCATATATGAAAATAATATTAAAAACTTTATAAAAACTCATTTGCAAAAAAACGGGCGGTTTCGATTTTCTTCCTGGCTGAAAAAAATAAAATACTAAAAAGGTTTTAATCATTCGAACATGTTACTGGCCAGTTATAAAAATACCATAATGTTTATAAGAGTACCTTCCCAATTCAAATTTTGGACTGAGCCTGGTTTTCAAAGAAAACAACTTTTAACTAAATTTTTTGAGCGTTGAGAATTCGCAAATCTTCTTATGTGGACCTCAAGAACAGACTCAAAGAAGTAAGAAATGTGCAAATTAGTCTATGGACGGTCAGGAGGAGGCTTCTCGCTGCTTATATACACAGTCATCGCCCGGCACGCGGCCCTAAATTACTCCGTTGACATCGAGTTGCCAGGCTTAGCTTCGCTCGAAATTGTGTGTCATGGACTCTTGAAGACTGGGATAGGGTATTGTTCTCCGATGAAGCCAGGATATCTCTGCATAGTGAAGACCGACGTCGGCGAGTGCTACGTAGACGAGGAGAACGCTTTGCAGAGGCATGTTATGAAGAAATCACACCTTATGGAGGGGGCTCTGTTATGTTTTGGGCAGGAATAAATTCTATGGATCGTACGGAGTTAGCTGCACAACCTGCTTTAACCGCTCTTGGCGAAAACTCAATTTTTATGGACGACAACGCTCGCGCCCACCGGTCTGTCGATGTGGAAGCGTATATGCTAGAAGTCGGAATTCGTCGTTTGGACTGGCCAGCTAGAAGTCCGGACCTCAATCCCATAGAGCATGTCTGAAGCGACGAGTGAGATCAGTGCAGCCGGCTCCGCAAACTATAGGAGAGCTAAAGAATGTGATTACCGCGGAGTGGGAACGTATTCCCCAAGAAACCATAAAAGATATACTCGCTAGCATGCACCGACGAATGCAAACCGTGATTGCGTGATTGCGGCAAGAGGGGGTCACACTCAATACTAAACTTGTATCTGCTTTTAATGTATTCCATAAAACGAACGCGTTTCGTTTTTATTTAGCGAGCAGGTACAATAATAACGTTTTGAGCTTAAACATTATTTCTCCATAATTTAATCAAAATGTTATGATAAAACTGATGAAAACTATTCCTTCCTAATTTATTTATAAAATTCTGAGGATAACAATACCTAAAATTGTCAAACAAACAAATAGTAACTATAAAATAGTTCTTTGCTTAAGTGCCCGTTTTTTTTGCAGAAGAATTTATAAAAGCCCATGACTTTGTATTAACAAGGTATTTCACAAGTCAATGGGGAAAAAAGTGTAAAGTAATTTATTCAACATATATTATTGTACACCAATTATGTCAATTTATATTAGGGTTCCGAAGTACATCACTCGGAACCCATAAAGATTCGTCATGTCCGTCTGTCCGTCCGTCCGTCCGTCGTCTGTCCGTCCGTCCGTCCTCGACTTACCGTAAAAACGGTTAGTGCTAGAAAGCTGAAACTTTGCATGAGTATGTGTTGTCATTACTTCGACAAAGTGCTACAATAAAATTATGAAAAATATTTTTATTTGGGGTACCTCCCCTATACGTAAAGTGGGGATATATTTTTTTTCTCGCGGCTACCCCATCGCGTGGGGTATCATTAAATAGGTGTTTTAAAATCAATAAACGGCTTTTAAGACGATTTTTTGATTTAGGTATTTGTTTGCGAGAAATTCCACTTTAAAGGTCACTTTTTTGTAAAAACAGCACGTCCCCCCCCCCTAAAAGCTAAACGGCGGGCTCAAAAAAATCTGGAAAACTTCGTGATGGTGGTCCATATAATGAACTTTGAAGGAGAACTATAACGGATTAGATGACTTTATTAATTCAGGAGTTATGGATACATAACTTGTAAAATGCGCTCACTTGGAAAACGTCATACAAAATTAACGCATTAATACGTAAACAATAGTACATTGTTCACCGAGGGAGGAAAGGGACCGATTACTTGTTAGGGAGCAGTTTGTGGCCCGAAGGCGCAGCCTAGGGCCACAATACTCCCGAGGTAGGAATGGGACTTTCACCCGAGTGCTACACAGTACTTTATACTACACCTGTGAGGAACATACAAAGTATTTTTAAAATAAAATCAAAACGTAAGATACCATGTAAGACACAATTTAGCTTAGAATTTAACCAATATTTCGCGCATCTTTTGTTTTTTTTTTTATTCTTCACAAAAGGATGTCAGTGGCACGGAGATTCCATATTTAAATTATATGAAAACTCCTTGGGGAGACGCGCGCCATACATAAGTTAACACATGAGAAATGAAAATTCATACAACTTTCTCTCCCGCTAAAACACGTTAGAAATGGATTTTCATACTTTTTTTCTCCCGCTTAATCAGGTCAAGGAAAAGACTAACGTTCTCTTTTCATTTTCAGGGAATATTGACTACTGTTCCGATCAGGTGTAGTATAAAATAAATATCTATTGGATACGATTTTAAATCCACGTACCATTATGGGTGACTGAGGAACCCTTTCCTGTACGTGGCCTGACACGCACTTGGCCGATTTTTTTAAATAGAATAACTTAGACACTGTAAGATAATGGGTATGATATGTAATATCTAAACCTGAAAAAATAATCTACTTAATCAATAGCCCCCAATCAATAGCCCAATAGAATGTTGGCTGTTGAGTTAAACTTAATTCATTATGGCCTGTTAGTTACTGAAAATCCTATAAAATCTGTTTCAAGATTTCATCTTCATTTTTATATGATTTTGAAGCTACGAATTTGTTTACAAGGAATGACGTCAAGGAAGAAGGTTACCTCTGTCTTGACGTCATTCATGAAATTTAATGTTGTTTTTTTTGTTCCAAATGAGTTATCTGATTCTTACGAATATAAAAGTGAGGAAGCGTAGCGAGATTATTTATAGTATTAATAATTTACATAAAAAGAATATAAGATAAACTGTCACTAACCCATCTTATCCACAGGACCCTTATTTGAGGATATATTATTTTTTAAGTTTTTGAGGTGTTTAGCATATTTTTCTCTAATCTTGCTCTTCCTAAAATCTTCTGACCTAGATCTTTGATACTTCCATACATTTCCTGAAAATTTTTCATTGCTCCTTGGTTTGTCTAACAACAAGTTCTTTCCTTGTAGAATTGCAATAGATTTATCATCGTTCTTTATCCGATTTTTGTCAGCAGTGTTGACTGGATGATAATAATTTCTCTTGGCACTCATTTTTGTCCCATCTTCACCTAAAACCAAAGATATTTACAATGTGTATGTTGTTAAATTTACTCTAATCTAACAATACAAAGATGTCTTATATATTGATGTAATTTGGATATTGGTGGCTCTGAACTGATTCTGTAGTGCATCAGGGAATGTTTATGGACACAAAAGTGGCTTGCTTCTATGCATAACAAGTAGAAAAGCCTGGTGCACAACAGCATCCTAAGTATGACTATTAGTAGGCTTGACAGTATGTTTCTTATGTTAGTCAATAGTGTATGCAACTCTGATGCAGTGCAGTTATACCTGCTACATATGTAACAGTAAATTGTTGCGATTAATGTGTGCAGACAGATTTGCAAAGATTTTTCAATCAATAGCCCATAATGGAAAAGCATTCCAAATATAACTGACAAAATAAAGTCATCTTACCTTCATACATATTCAAATACTACAATTTGAAAATTTACATAAGTAGTTCAATTTAATATGACCTTAGTTACTGAAAGTCCTAAATTGCTGCTACAAATGTAAGGTTGCCTACTAACGTAGTATTTATAAAACAAATCTCCAACTACTTCTCATACATGTGTTCAGTAAATCTGGACAAATGGGTATACACAAATTAATGGCTACAGTTTATCATTAGCTGTGTAGCAGGCATTGTACTGTATTGCATGCCTTCTTTATGTTATTATAATGTTATCATAACAATGGTTGTCAAGCACACTAATCATTTATAATATATGAGCCCCTTAAATTTGTATGCCAGCTATTGTACAAATTTGTGATGAGTGATTATAGATTTATAAATTTGTCATGTCCGTCCATCCTTCCTCGACCTACCGCCCAAACGGTTGGTGATAGAGCTTTGCATGAATATGTGTTGTAATTACATTGACAAAGTGCTACAATAAAATTTAGAAAAATATTTTTATGGGGTATCTCCCCTACATGTAAAGTGGGGATGATTTATTTTCTCGCTATGTGCCTTATCCTGTGGGGTAATACTAGATGGGTATTTTAAAATAAATTGCGAGGTTGCTCAAACTATTTTACGATTTAGGTATCCGTGTTGCGAGTTATTCAAAGTCACCGCACATGTATTTGTAAAAACAGGGCATCCTCCCCCCATCTAAAAGCTAAGCGGCTGACTCAAAAAATCTGAAAGAATTCATGATAGTAGTCCATTTTTAAAATATTAAACTTCAAAGGTAAACTCTATAGTTTTCCTTTTCCAGTTTTGATATTCTATTTTACTTCAGGAGTTATAGGGTCTAACTAGTAAATTACACTCACATGGAAAACTTCACAAACAAAAAATAAAACATACTAAAATAAATAAATAATAAATAAACATTACAGTTATCTATTGGACACTGCGAAAGCCATTATGAGTAACTAAGGAACCCTATTTAGTCCTGACAGGCATTTGCCCAATTTTTTAAGTATGTGTGACAGCCAGCAGTGGTACAGTAAGAATATAATGTATATTTGTGGGCATGTAATGATACCAGAAGAAGATAAAAGGTCCTGTCGTTATTACTGTAAGATTTTAAATATTAAAAAGAAGAATTATTCACAACAGTAAATACAATATGGCAGTCGATCAAACACTGCTATGAGATTTTATTCTCTTTTTTATTCATATTAGCTTTTGATTCTGTAAGCTGCATCTGGCTTTATTTTCTGATCTAAGTAAAGATTGAAGGAGGAAGTTATATCTAAAATTTGTGTGTGTCTGTCTATTTGTTGGATAATTTCTGGCATGGCTGGACTGATTTTGGCAAGGCTTTCACTGTTGATTGTTGACGTTCACAAGTTGATGATGTGGATAAGGAGTAACTTTAGCAATTTGTTTAGACTAGCTATGCATCGTGCCGTAACAACAACTATGAACAACATCATGGGACTCAGCTAGTGATAAGTAAATATATTAAAAAAAAATCTTTGTAGTGACTTTCGGATATTTGACGACATTAAAGTAGGCCCTCAACTGTTGTTGTAACTGAAATTCTTTGTATTTGTTTTACACCCAAATTTCGAAACAAATATAGGGTGGGTGCACCAGTACCACACCAGGAACAAGTAGTACACCATTTCTAACTTCACATAATATAAATATTAAGTTGTCAAATTTCTCGCCTCTTTTTAGGGTTCCGTAGCCAAATGGCAAAAAACGGAACCCTTATAGATTCGTCAAGTCTGTCTGTCTGTCTGTCCGTCCGTATGTCACAGCCAATTATTTCCGAAACTATAAGAGCTATATTGTTGAAATTTGGTCAGTCCATGTATTCTGTGAGCTGCATTAAGATTTTTACATAAAAATACCCCCATACTTGGATCCTTGGATACTTGGGTCCCCATACTTGGAACTGAAACTCAAAAAATTTTTTTTTATCAAATCTATGGATAGGGTGTTCAAAAATGATGTTGAGGTTTCTAATATCGTTTTTTTCCAAACTGAATAGTTTGCGCGAGAGACACTTCCAAAGTGGAAAAATGTGTGTCTCCCCCCCCTCTAACTTCTAAAATAAGAGAGTGATAAAACTAAAAGAAATATATGTTGTACATTATCATGCAAACTACCAACGAAAATTGGTTTGAACGAGATCTAGTGAGTAGTTTTTTTTAATAGGTCATAAATCGTAACACGCAATTTACCTTTCATCCAATCAATACACTAGTTTAAAAACATTGATGAAAGTTACAACGAACTACAAGAACTTTTATATGATGTTACTTGCGGAACCCTTCATGGGCGAGTCCGACTCGCACTTGGCCGCTTTTTTTGTATGATAGCACTGCCATACTTATATCAACCATTTAATTAGAAATAAAAGCATTGAACACTGCTACCGAATAAATTTTAAATAAATAGTTGAGATTAGCAAATGTGCAACAACTAGAGAAATGTGCCGAAAATATAATAATACTCACAGTACTGTCACATAAATTTAATAAAACTGGAATATCCCACTGTATTGACCATTGAAGCAATAACAACAAACAAAATAAAGAAACAAACTTGTGATGAGTGTTAAGTACAAAACATGGTATTAAAATAAAATTTTCTTCATCAAAAGCAATCATTTTAATATGTCTGTATTTACAAAAACAAAGTATGTTTATGTAATAATATCAGTTGTCTAGTACCCTTAACACAAGCTCTGCTTAGCTTGGGACTAGATGATGTTCTGTGTCAGATGTCCAAAATATTTATTATTATTTTATTTACTGATTCACAATTGATACAATGCCCAGTTTATTGCTGGGACAATCTGGTCTACCTTAGACACATTGCGACTTTTCAAATTTTTATTTTCATAAAAAGAAACAGTTATTTAAAAAATTGGGGTAAGTTACATGATTCTATGGTAGAAGGAATATGTTATTCTTATTTTACAATGATTGTTGCAATAATTGAGTCACATCATCAAAATTACTTTCAAAATGTCACTTAGTCGGTTTGTTACTGGAACACCCACTATCTAGATTATACAATCATTTGTACAACCTGCACCCTGAATCAAAACTCACGCATAGCAGTTACAATTATGCTGGAATACACAGTGTGGAATATATAATGACAGTGTGAAATACAGATTTTAAGCAGGTAAGTACAATTAAAATAAAAGCTGGCAGCTATAATATATATGTCATTTATGGCAACTACATATATTTATTATTTATGTATATAAATAGAAAATAAATCTATGTCATTAATTACCACTTTCTCCATCCCATTTAACGTCATTGCTTTCAATACATAAGATTCCTCATTTTCTCTATACAGAAAATAAATTTGCAACCATTTAGCATGTTGAAGCAATTACCTAATTTAATTTTTTACACATTGTGTGATACAGTAATCAAGTTAATGTATCAAACTTTACAGTTAGGAATTTTAAATTATTATTTACTTACCACTAACAGATAGTAGCCAATAAAGATAGACAGAAACACACCACGTAAGCGACGCAAGGAACAAACCCAAAAGGAATGAATTACTAACTCTAGCCATGGTTCACTAAAATCACCTTTACCACTTTTTAATTTAATTTTTAAATTTCATTGTTGGTTAAAGCTTTAGCCAACTCATTAAGTATTCAAAAACTCGAGATAAACAATATTCCGCACGTAGCTCTTGAGAAAAATCACAGCTTATGAAATATAATATAAGTAATTAAAATTGATCTCCGAACAAACTTATTCAAATTATTTTTTAATCGCTGAATTCGACAAAAACGCGAACGAGTAACAGTGGCATTCAGCAATATACTGGTTGGTTTACTTTTCTTGTAGAAAATGACATTTCTGTTTTGATGGTTTGTGTTGCCAAATATGAAAAACCAAGTGCCAGATAACATCAAGAATGAATCCAGACTGTTCCAAACCTTCCTGCATATTTTTTTAGGATAAGGGTTTTAATAAGCCTTTATTAATTACCTTAATAACTGTGCAAGAAAAAAAATAACGTAAAGCGTGATGACACGCATCTGTTTGTTAATTTGATTTAGTTATTTCTTTAAATTTAACGTAATTGAATATCTTTGTTCATAGATTTTTGATTATTTTCTGATAAACAGTTTAATTTGTTCTTGAAAAGTTTGAGATACCTACCTACCTTAAGTTTCACAAAAATAATAAGTAACAATTTTCTAAGTTAATCTATCTTTCAAAGTATAAAATTTGCTCCATTAACATCTCAAATGAAAGATGTCCACTGTTAGCTGTTACCCACAGTAATAGATTTTAGTCTGCACGCAACTTTAATTTATTTTGAGACTAAATGACTAAATGTTGACATCATCAACCCATCGCAGTCCACTGCGGGACATAGGCCTCTCCCATTGCATACCACTTTGTTCGATTTTGGGCTTCTCACGTCCAGCGTTAACGTGTTTAACTACTAACATCTTCATAGACATATTAAACATGTTGGTTTTTCAAAGTATATAGCTATACCTGCAAGATGGTACGATTCACATCTGTCGGGCATGTCACCGTCTTTGAGGATCTATCGGGTATATTATTTCTGGTTGATCTCGTCTTGCAAAAGGTGAATATTTGTACAGACACAATCAAGTAGCATCAATATCTTGCATCAGCATCATCAGGATCTCACATAAACATCTTGCCCTTAAATACCAACTTGTGAATTTAGCGGTGCCATACTACAGGTATGTGGCCCACCTAGTTCTTGAAAATGGTCGTGCTACGTTATATTATGATCGATCTATTATCATCACAGACAGGAGCATTGTTGCCACTGAGCCTCATATTGAGGTAATAGATCGGTTAGAATGTCACGCAATGCATGTCGATATCGCTGTTCCTCACGACGAGAATCTCGTGAAAGTTGAAAAAGAAAAACAGAAATATTCGAACTAATCTCATCATTCTTTGGATAATTTCTTGGTCCCTGTACTCGTAGGTCTACTATTTTCTTATATTATTATAGTATGTTTCATATTCAAATTAATATATTATCATCATCAGCCTATCGCAGTCCACAGCTGGACATAGGACTCTCTAATTGCACGCCACTTAGTTCGAAAATCTTTATCACTACATAGTATAAAACAAAGTCGCTTTTTCTGTGCTTAAGTATGCTTAAATCTTTAAAACTACGCAACGGATTTTGATGCTATGTTCTTTAATAGATAGTGATTCAAGAGGATGTGTAATACATGCTTAATGTTAAAGTAGATAAACATTGATAATTTTAGAGGTTTCTAATGTGATGTCATAAATAAACCCACTTTTTACCGCTAAATTGCAAACGCTGGTTGAAAATAATGCACTACAGTATTGTACATCCTGAAAAGGTCTACAAAAAAGTCCGCGATGGTATATTATTATGTCTATCTCTTAGGGATAATCTACAATAACCATTTTTTTAATTTTTTTCTTTTTACGAGAAATAATAGCTTATTTACGAAGCGATTTTAAGCAATACAGTATTAATCCTTATCCAATTAAGTACCTTAAATACATTCTGTATTTAATATAGATTAATATGGCCTTTTACAGTATGCAATTTAAATGAATACTTTTAAAGATATTACAGATTTA
Source organism: Phragmatobia fuliginosa (assembly GCA_932526445.1). Lineage (NCBI taxonomy): Eukaryota > Metazoa > Arthropoda > Insecta > Lepidoptera > Erebidae > Phragmatobia > Phragmatobia fuliginosa. The sequence goes on from OW052057.1 coordinate 27,498,771, forward strand.
AAATGCAGGAACAAAGCGATTTGTTCACGCACTATCAGTTTTTAACTAAACACAATACTTTATTATGAATTATTATTCTAAGGCGGTACGAAGTTCACTTGGTCAGCTAGTATTGTATAAAATTAACACTATTATAATAGAAAGATAATAAAATAATTGTTTTCTTAGGAAAATTGTTGTTCAATTGTAGATACTGACTAGACAATAGAAAATGTGATATGAGAATAACTAATGAGATATGCTAACGTAATGGCTAATTGGAACCTGATAGTTTTATCGGATTCACCCAGATATTAATAGTGGTTAAGGAGTTAATATTTCACATCACTAACGAGATATGTAGGGAACCTGTTGAACCTTGGCACTATGTGTACCTAGGCCACTGGGCTCGCTTCAAATATTCGCTCTAGGTATATACAATTTTACTGTCTATCGTATTTGGTACATCACTACCGACTATTCTATGTAAAGTAATTCACACACGTATACGTAGTGTTACATACTCTTTGAAGTCACATACCGCCATTAAGCCGGTGTTTGGGTGCCCGCACACACACAATAATATTGGCAATAAAGTACGTATTGCCGATAATATTGCGTGTGTGCGGGCTGTATTGTACAATATTGTTGTGGATTATAGTGTGCGGGGCCGTGTGTCACAATATTATTGTACAATATTATTGTGTGTGTGCGGGCACCCTTATCGACCTTAACACTTGTTTGGCAAAAAAGTAAGTATTTATAATATATTTTGTAGTCTGATAGTTTTAAACGTTTTATAATAGTCAATTAGTTTTTATATGCTATGGTTTCTTTTATTTAACAAGTGCTCAAACAATAAAAATCTTACGAGATAAGTGACCTCAAATCCATTGTCAAAGAGTATGTAACACTACGTGTATCCATCGTTTTGTTGTAGTTGGAGTAGTGTTGTGCCTTGGTCGCTGTCGATCAGTTGTTCCTTGGTCATATGGATTTATCTTTATGTCTTTATATTGATAGTATTTTTATAAAAGTTAGACCCAATGACTGATTAAAAGTTAAGAGAGAAACGATAACTTATAAAGTTAATTGTTTAAATATTTAATTTTCTATGATTTGTAAGATATAATTGTTTCGATAAATTTATATATGTTGTGATATGTTCAAATCTAGGTCTTTAAACTATATTATATATTAATTTTAAAGTTTGTGATGTGACAAAATGTTTTTTTTTTATTTGTCCTAAATAACGTTACATTTTGAACTTAACAGCGGTTTTCGCACTAAGCTCGTGGCTTGTGTCGCGGCAACCAGGGCGAGATATTTCAAATATTTATTGGTACTAATTCTGTCGTTAAAAACTTTTCCATACAAGAAGTTACAGAATTTTAATATTTTTATGTGAAGCCAAGTTTTAGATATGAAGGGTTTATTCGTTTAAACGTTTATTCGTTTTAGTTATGAAGGGTATATTCATAAATTAAAAGTTTGTTGCTTTTGTTTAAAGATTTTGTATAAACAGCAAAAAAAATTGAATAATAATTTGATTGTGTTCAGAATTTCTAAGGTGTTTCGCTAAGTAATGTACCTAATAGACGGAATAAAACGGTTTTGGTTAAGAAAAGTTAATAATTTACTTAAATGACCTCTAAATTTTAAATGTGTCCTTTAAAATCTATGTACTAAGTATGAAATGTACATTTCTGATATTTTGGTGGTGAGTACCTACCCAAATGATTGACCTTCCAAAATATGCAATTATGATTTTTGTCCTGTACGTCATATACAATGAACAATCTAAATCTAAAAAACTCTCCTAGGCACAACAGGTTCCCCTAATTATTACTTTTCTATTTTGGAGTCTATCAATGTGCTTAATATTATATACTTATTCGAATTTATCATTCATAGGTTAGTCTCGCTTAGTGCCAGATTTTAAAATATATTGAATTTGACCAAAAGATCAAAATGGTTAAGTTGAGTATTATTTTAGTAATCCCTAGAACTCCTTAGTATTGTGTGCTGCCTTACGAGGCTTACAAACATTGCTAAGACAGTAGTAGGTGTACTAGCACATGTAATTAAAAAATAGTGTTATTTAGCAGTCTTAAATCTTTGGTAATAAAAAGAATATAAAAAAATAAGAAATTAAGAATTATTCCTTCGGGGGAGAAGCCAACAATTGGCAAAGAAATCACCACACAGTGCGATGGTACGTTCCGGACCATTTTCAATCATCTGGTAAGATATAGTTTGCACACATGTCTTAAATTGGAAAGTTTTGTCATTTTTGGTTTGTAATACAAAGTCAAAGAGAAAGTCATTTCATAACTACTTTAAAATATAATAGGCACGAAGTTCAGATACATAAAATGTTATAATTATGGAAAATGCTTACAACGCGAAAAAATAATTTATAACAAGTACAAGTACTAAAAAAGTAGTTTGTAAAAATCTGTAAGGTTTGGATTCAAGTTACCCTACACGAACGCTTGCATCACTGAGAAATACATAAGGTGGTACAACTAAATTCGTCGGTGCTGGACCTTTTCGAGCTCTCCCAGCATTGTCGAAATGACTACCATGACAAGGACAATAGAAGCCTCCTACAAAGTCACCTGAGTTTGGCAAGGGTACGCAACCTAAATGTGTACATATTCCAATCACAATAAGCCACTCCTGTTTTTGTAACCGCTCTGCAGGCGTTTGCGGGTCCCGCAGTGAAGACACATCTGTTTTTTCTTCGACATCTATTTCATGTTGTGTTCTATTCTTAACGAACAGTGGCTTACCGCGCCACTTAAAAGAAACGCATTGACCTGGTTGCACCTTTGATAAATCAATTTCAATGGAAGCCAAGGCCAGGACGTCAGCTGCAGCAGCCATGTAACTTAAATAGTGAATGACACTCCCTTTCACTGCATATGCACCGCAAATAAAACCAAAAGCACCAAGCACATAAACATATTCAGGTTTACCATCTGCCATTCCCCAAGTCGTTTTGCGAACGTCTTTATACGCGTCTTTTCTATAATGATCAAAGTTTGGAAATTTCAAGTCACGATGTAGACGTGGAGGTGGACATTCTTGATTTTTAAATCTCACTTGTGTCCACATTGTTGGTATAGAAGTTACGCGCAAGTAGTCGGTGCCATATTTCTGTGACCATAGGGTAGCTTCATTTTTGTAAGGAAATGGTTTTCGAGACTTATCATCTGTTCCATTCAAAGTTTGTATGACCTTAACAGCTTCACGATAATAAGGGGAGCTGGATCTTCCGAATCTAGATAGACATCCATTCAAAAAGTTCATATTCGATTCAGGAACTTCTATTAGTAAATAGGTTTATAAAGTTGACGATAATGAATAATTTACATTGATTTTTGAATTCAGATATTTTGATGACAACTTTCCATTGACTGAAAACAAATTATAGCCATCCATAAACTAAAATATGCAGTATTAAAATATAAACTTCTTCACTATTTGTTTGAGGTTTTATATCAACAACTCAAATTTCAATGTAATGTACTTGAAATTACAGTAGAGACAATTGTGGTTGTAAACCTATTTCTTTTTGGATTTGAAGAAATATCGAAATATCAAATGGCACGTACCTACTGGTGCGCGGTAGCTACAACTAAGTATACTTTCCATAGCGTTCTAGGAGCTGTGGCGACTTATTTCAATCTGAGGATCCTTCCTTTGTGTGGGAAGGATATGCCAACACGAAGAGAGAACCCTACAAATTTTATTTTACTAAGTTATTATTTATGAGATTATCTTTAGAGAAATCATTACATAAATATATACCTACCAGAAGTAAGTTTATGTCAGTTGTCATCAGACTACTGGTAGTAACCCATAATACAAGCTCTGCTTAATTTGGCACTAGATAGTGTTGTGTGTAAGAAGTACGAAATATTTATTATTAGTATTATTTATTAATGTAACACACAACACACTTCATCATCAACCTTTAATAGACCACTGCTGGACAAGGTCCTCTCTTTAGCGAAGGGGTTTCGGTCTACTATACCTTGTTGGCCCAGCTGGTTGGTATAGGGCTAGTATCTTGGTTTCCTTCTCTTTGCAGCCCAATGTAGTTTGTCCCTTAGTCGCCTCCTACGACGCCAATGAAATGAGCAGGGCTTATGATATTCTGTAATCTTAATTCATCACCACATCTGTGCATGTATACATGTTAAATGAGGTTTTTTCTTTACAATGTAGTTTTAGTAGTGTCTTTAACAATTCCTTCTTGCTCTAACACATAGTTAATTAGCCAATTGACTTTAGCACGCCATAGAGGTTTGACAAATGAGGTGTCCTTGAATTCGTTACAATTGTGGTAGTGACATAGGCTATATAAATTTTCAAAATGGTGCTCTCAACGAGAAAAATTGGCCAAGTGCGTGTTAGGTCACGCATATAATAGGGTTCCGTAATCATCCATAATGGTAGGTAGACTAAAAATCGTGTCCAATACACAATTATTATGTTAACTTATTATTTCCATTTTTGTAGGAAGTTTGCATGCTAATGTACATCATATATATTTTTAGTTTTATTACTCTCTTATTTTAGAAGTTATAGAGGGGGGGGGGGGACACATTTTTCTACTTTGGAAGTGTCTCTCGCGCAAACTATTCAGTTTAGATAAAAATTATATTAGAAACCTCAATATAATTTTTGAAGACCTATCCATAGATACCCCACGTATGGAATTGATGAAAAAATTTTTTTTGAGTTTCAGTTCCAAGTATGGGGAACCCCCAAAATTTATTGATTTTTTCTATTTTTGTGTGAAAATCTTAATGCGGTTCCCAGAATACATCTACTTACCTAGTTTCAACAGTATAGTTCGTATGGTTTGTATATATAAGTGGTTGTAACATACGGACGGGCAGACAGACAGACAGACCTGACGAATCTATAAGGGTTCCGTTTTTTGCCATTTGGCAACGGAACCCTAAAAACGAAAGCATGCAAACAAATAATGGATGGCCTCCTGATGAGCAGTCTTATACATCGTTGATGTTCCATGCGCTTTTAGAACTTTGGGATCAATTCTGCCATACTTACATGATTTTTGCGAAACTTTAACCGTTTACGCGGCGAAAGCTTTCAAGAGGAAAAAACACCTGATTTGGAAACATCATTTATTTGTGCACAGCTCCTATTAGTCTTAGCGCGATGATAAGTGTTAGATAGGTAGCCCTTTCTCGATAAATGGGCTATCTAACACTGAAATAATTTTTCAAATCGGACCAGTAGTAGTACCTACCAGTACAAGCCAGGACCTGAGATTGGACCATTTAACCAAACTAACCCTTCAGATTTATTATAATACAAATCTGAAGGGTTAGTTTGGTTTCTGCTGACTATAAAACCTCCACCGGCTTGAAGTCGTTATTATGTCTCAAGAGCATCAGTCTGTACTACCTACATTAGTATGATATCATTAGTATCACTCCTGTATCTCCAGTGCTGGATTTACACATTTGCCGCCCCAAAGCTTTAAAATTTTTGCCGCCCCTACTGACTCCTAAAATTAAATACACTGTTCACAATAAAGTTAATTCCTTTCTTTAGGAAATACTCTAGTTACTAGATTACTTTTACAACTTTTATTGTTTATAAAGCTAAGCAAAGCTTGATTTTTACTGCAATACTTATTAGGTTTGGTAGGCTAAGGAAGATAGTAAGTAACCATTTTTTTGTTTTCGCGGGAATGCTTTTCACACCATACCCTCCATGGGGGAGACGGAAGGCGACACCCCCCAGCTGCACCGGGGTGTCGCCTAGTCGGGTCGCTTGCAGTGGTCACATTTCCCCAAGATGTGGCCGCAACGACCCTTAGGCAACGATTGGGGACTAGCTGCCTCTACCGCGTCCCCTTCGCCGACGCCTTCGAGCGGGATCGCCTCTTTCCTGATCCCGCTCTGCGGACTCTTTCTGGATCATTTCAGGCTCATGATCGGGACAGCGGCGGATCATGAGCCTGAAATGATCCAGAAGGAGTCGCCATTCCGACCGACAGAACGAATTTGGTCGTAGACCATCGCATCCATATCGGTAAGAATGTCGAAGGGTGAAGATCGCGCCAGGATCGTCGCTGCCTCTATCGTACCATACGAGATCGTACGGTAGCCCCGTACGATCCAAATGGCCATCAGCCGCTGCAGACTCCTAAGTTGAGTCTTACAGCGGGAGGAACCCACCAGGTCCTTAGACCAGGCAGGTACCCTATAGAGAACCATGGATCGCACGACGACCAGTGTAGAGGCAGTGAACTTTTCCCTTGGTCCCCCGAGAGAGATGTAACGCCCCTGCTACCCCTCGAACCCGAGGTACTAATCGCCCGAAATGCTCTTCGAAACTCCACCAACTGTCCAGGACTAGGACTGACATGTACGGGCTCACCCAGACTTCAGTATCACCCACTCGGAGGCGCGAGCTGGGTGGTTCCTGGCGCTTACGTAGGCCATGGAAGCAAAATGTTTTCTGAGGCGCCACCCTTAGACCCAGCTCACGAATCTTTACCACAACACAAGCCACTCCCTACTCGACGAGCAGAAGCACTTCCTCGAAGCGTGACCCTCTGGCCAGTATTAGGGTATCGTCCGCATAGCAGACGACACATAGGCCAGAGGGCAGAATTGTGCGACGGACCGCATCGTATACGAGGCTCCATAATAATGTGCAAAATACTATGACTACCTTATTGGTCTAGTGGTTAGCGTATGCGGCTGCTGATCCTGAGGTCTCGGGTTCGATTCCCGGGTCGGACCAAATGTCATTTGTGTTATTCACAAATATTTGTTTCGGAGTCTGGGTGTTTTAATATAAAATATGTATGTACTTACAAAAAAAAGTATGTTTATGTATTTATATCAGTTGTCTAGTAACTAATAATACAAGCTCTGCTTAGTTTGGGACGAGATGATGTTAAAACAAAAAAAAATACAGAGCCCTGAGGAATTCCACAACACATTTCCCTTCAATTCTCCATTCCGTTCCGATCCACAAACTTCATCGTACTGTCGCGCAGATAGGCCTCTATGATCTAACCATGCACCTGTCAACGTCAATATATCCAAGAGTTGGCAGTAATTGGTCAGCGGCGGCAGGATGTGGAAGAGGCACGCGAGCGAGTGAGTGAATAAAATTCAACTTCTGCCAACCGACACTGCCTAGACAGCTCCAGGTGCACAGTTACCAGTGTCAAGTTTTAGTCTTAAAACTGCTAAATCGAAATATTGCACATTCGATAAACGTTATTAACTGAACTCAATTTAACACAAATTTTGAAGACAATATGGAATTGAAGTTAATAATAATAAATAAATATTTTGGACATCTTACACACAACGCCATCTACTCCCAAACTAAGCACAATTTGTCGGTCATCCATAGGTCGGTCCGCCTCAGGGAGGTGTTGGACGCTAGCATGCCGTCCGGACGCTTCCCCGAGAACTGGAAGAGCGGAAGTCTAGTCAAACTCCAGAAGACACGACGGTCTGCCGATTCAGTCACGGCCTATAGGTCCATCGTGTTGCTGGACGTGTTGTATAAGCTGTTTGAGAGGTTCTGCCCGCATCGTCCGGCACCTATGCGAGGTGGGCCCCGATCTGTCGGACACCCAATTCGGATTTCGGGAAGGGCTTTGGATGTTCGATGCCATATTGCGTCTGAGAGCCGTGACCGAAGAGGCAGTAAGCAGTGGCGGCGTGCTGTTGGCGGTGTCTATGGACATCGCTAATGCATTTGATACTCTGTCATTTAGCTGCAACAGGAAAACATTCCTCTATCACGGAGTGCCCGAGTACCTGAGGCGGCTAGTGGCAGACGTACGCAGAGCGTACCGTCATGGTCGTTTTTGTTTGATAAAACGAAGGCCCTTTTGTTCCATGGGTCCCGTCATAGGGCACTCCTCCATCGTGGTCAACTCGGTAATTGTACCGGTCCGCTCCCAGATGAATTATCTGGGCCTGATCCTTGATGGTAGGTAGCTCTTCGACGAGCACTTTCGACAGCTTGCTTCGAAGCTGGTCGACACTGCCTCCGCACTTGGACGACTTTTGCCCAATTTGGGTGGAGCCAATGTCGCGACGCGACAACTCTACACGGGAGTTGTTTGGTCTATAGCACTGTACGGTGCACCGGTGTGGGTGGCTCTGACCGCCCAAAATACTAAACGCATCTGGTGACCCCAGATCATATTGGCGGTTAGAGCCATACACGTTTACCACGGTCGCTACCTTCTGCGAAGACATCATTTATGCCATGGTCATGCTGCCCGGAGTGTGGCCGCAAATGGATGGAATGGGATTCCCCCTCCATCCACTTTAGTGGCCTTCAGGCTTGGACCCTTGCTATTTCAGGTGCTAAGTGGCATCCCATGTGGTTTGATGCCGACATACAGCACTCCGGTAGGGTGACGACCCGAGGGAGTTTCCTCACGTCAAAAAAAAGTGTTTTAAGTGGTCGCCAAGCTGCATTCTTCTGCGCCAAGTGTCGTGGGTTCCTACGTGGGAAAACACTTTGTGCGATTCACAAATTGTTGTCCAAAATCTGGGTGTTCTCTGTTCGTTTTATCTATGTTTGTAAAGCCCCCGCAACACAGGATTTATACTCCTAATGCGAGTATAGTCTTTTAAAAGAATAAAACCAGTTATGTGTCCGCAACCTTACTTTTTTCCTGTATCAATTATTTTTTTGGACCATTTTGCCGCCCCCCTAAATCTGCCGCCCCAAGCTTCAGCTTTTTCAGCTTCTATGGTAAATCCGGCCCTGTGTATCTCGTTCTCTTTTTCCTGCTCCCATTGTCGTTCACCATTCTCGGCTCTTAGTCTTTCCATTAAATGGATTTGCTTAAGACTTGCAGTTAAATACAAGCATGCATGCGATCATAAATTTTCTTAATTACCTAACACTTAATTCGCTATACGTGCGTGCTTATTAATATAAAATAAATTTATCCTATCTTATTAAGAATTGCTGCAGTTATGAGACTCTGTCTCTGTGTAATCAAATCAACATAATCAAGAAGCACGAGTGCCAAGGCTCTATGATGTAACTCGTGAAAGTGTGCTACGTACGGTCCATGGCAGTGGCAGACCGACGCGTGAGCAACGAAGACGACGATAAACGCCGTGCTATTTTGCTTTGCAAGTGAGTGCCTCTACTTAATTATTTTTTTGGTGTTACTAATCCTAACTCCTTCTTCTTAGCCCAATTATTCGGGGTCGGCTACTAAGTCCTAACGATAAGATTTTTTTTTTTAAAAGAACCAATAAAATACTTAAGGTTTCATATTAATTATAACATTTATTTTTACTTAAAATAATGCGGTAAAAATACTAGGCTTCTACAAAGTACATTTAAAGACACATAGTTACTATTTGTTGTAGAAATGTTAAATAGTCAAAGTCATATATTAATATGCGTAGTTTGGGTCATATAACCGATCTAAGTAATTCTGCGCGACAACCATAAAGTATAACCATATACAAACAAAAACACCAATCACAGAATACAAAAATACCAATGCTGGTGGTGATAATTGTTGTACTAAACAAGTTGGTTTATAAAAGAAACATACGATTGGACTCAGTGTACATAGCAGTAATATGGTACAACACATGCCCAAAAGTGTATACACGCCAAATTTTGCTGCACCAGGTGCGCGACAAATTATGCCTAAGCACAAAGCTGCATTAGCCACTACTAAAAACAATGAGACCATTCCACCTGTCAAAACCACAGTTTTTTGAGTGTCTAAGGAAATTGAATTTGTAAGATCTCCGAGTATGTCCCTCACGAAGGTAAATAATATTATACAGAATAATCCAATGCCTCCAAGGGCCACTCCTATCACTGATATAACAAATGATGCAAATGTTGGTGGAAAGACACCAAAACATCGGAATACAAACGGTACCTGCATTATTTGCTTTTTAAGTTTCAAGTATAAAATATAACAAAAATTTTTGAATGAAATACTATTTATTCATTTTAGTTGACAAATATACTTTTATCAGCAAGTTCAGTTTTCGAAATTATTACTCCATTGTTCGGATAACGTTGATTATGCCAACTAAATTATATATATTTTTTAAACTATGCCTTTCAAGTTAGAGAAAAACTCCGTTGGCTTGCAATCTTTTAAATATAGAAGGCATGTAATCCTTACTAATATTATAAACGCGAAAATTTGTGAGTATGTATGTATGTTTGTTGCTCTTTCACGCAAAAACTTCTGAACGAATTTGGATGCAACTTTACAGTAATATTCAGAATAACACATAGGCTACTTTTTGCTGCAATCATTGAAATAGACACGGGCGGAGCTAGTTTTGTTTAATTAAGTAATACCTACCTACTATCGTCTATACCTACGTCGCTTTATATAAATTTAGCTGAGATTATAATATTTTCCGAATGCATAAAAAAAAACATTATTAAAATGTAGTGTTAGAGTATGGAAACAACAAATTAAAGCTTAAATGTAGATAAAACGACAAAAGAAAGTTAAGGGTAAATTAGTGTGTAGGAAAAAAGGTTTTGATATTTTAACAAAAATAATCGCATCTCCCGTTATTGATTTACCTCCTCTTCTGGAAATTTCAACTTGAAACATGAATATGTTAAATAAAACCTTTTTTTTACGCGGGGAATGCTTTTCGCGCCATACCCTTCTTGAGGACAACGAAGGGTGTGTGTGGAACTCCCGGGCAACCGGTCTACCCACTAAACCCCGCGGCGGCCTACCTCGGCAGTCAGGAGGAGCACCAGGATCAAAACAGCGGCTTCTGGTGTCCGCCCTGCCATACCCCAAAACTAGGGTGACTGGACTTACCTCCGCGGCATGACGTTGTTGCGCTTCTCACCGCTCTGTACAGTGAGAGGCGAATATCGACCCACCAAGGTGGCGGTTCGCGCCGCGACAGAGTCAAGCGACCGAGACATGAGGACCTGCTTTATTTATGACTTCAGCTATGCTCTTCCAAATATTGTCCTTCAAATTTTCTTCTCTGTAGGAGTCTAGTCGTGCATCGTATATCGGAGGGTATCGGTTGACTGGTAGAGAATGCCCTAGGCATTAAGTCCGTCAATGTATTTAAAGTGCATGAAGTATAAATAAATATAATATAAATAAATAAATACTGTCTGATCAGTTCAATCAGTGTTTCATAGTGTTATTAAAAAAAGTATTCGTTTTGAAGACTAAAAACATGTACTTTTTGAGCGAGACACGAGACACTACTTGTCCGGAGCGGCGACCGTCTCGCTGTCTCCTGTCTCGCGTCTCTGTCTCCTGTCTCGGTCTCGCTCGCGAACTGGCGCTTATACATTGCCTATGCCATTGTCGCTGTCGTGGCGTGAACCGCCACCTTTAGACGACACCCCCCGGCCGCACCGGAGGTGTCACCTGTCTGGGGTCGTTTGCAGCGGTCACATCTCCCCAGGCTGTTACCGCAGCGACTCTTAGGCGACGATTAGGGTACTAGCAACCTCTGCTGCGTCCTCTTTGCCGCCTCCTTCGAGCGGGATCGGCCCTTTCCCGATCCCAAAGAAGGAGACCGCGGCTTCCCAACCCTCGCCACTCGCCAGTATCGCCGCGATCAATGCTGGCGGTGACAGTACTCCAGGCTCAGTCTCCCAAGCAGGGCAGTCCTCCAACATATGATAAGGGTATATTAAAATAACCTATATCCTGACTACGTTTTAAGAGGTCTAAAAAAGACGAACGCCAGACCATGTCGGTTTAATGGAGATGATCCTTTACCGAAGTATTCAATGTAGATAAACTTTGTCTTTACACTAAGTAATTTGGACGAATATTTCAATAATTATCACGTTATGATTGAACTGAATGAAGCATCAATAAACGCCTACTATGATAGTGATGCAGGGGGCGCGGGCTCGGAGGGGTAGTCAATGCATTTCCAATGTTAAATGTTAATATAGATGCGAAAGTAATTTAGTCTCTATGTTACACTTTTAGGGCTAAACGGCTGCACCGATTTTTAATGAAATTTGCCATGGAGATACTTTGATTCTTAAGACATTGCTTAGGCTACGAATTACCACGCTAACGCGGGCAAAAGCTAGTAATTTAATATTTATGAAACATTTAAAACTGTTACCTACACTTATATAAGTAGGTTGTCAAGTTTAGAATTATAATATTGACAATTTCCAAAGTGGGGGGGCTTTACCTTTACTTACCCTACTACTACCCCTCCGAGCCCGCGCCCCCCGCATCACTATCATAGTAGGCGCTTAGTGATGCTTCATTGAGTTCAATCATAACGTGATAATTATTGAAATATTCGTCCAAATTACTTAGTGTAAAGACAAAGTTTATCTACATTCAATACATAACGTGACAAATGTATCAATTTTGGTAAGAGTTCGATAAATATTCTAAAATGTGCATTGTTAATTGGATTTATGGTTCGCTATTTTGGTCATAGTGTCTTTCACATAAAAGGTAGATATATGCTGTATATATGATATATGCTATTCCGTGTGGTGACGGATTAAGAATACATAGTGTCACCACTCCTATTCAACCCGCGGGTGTCGTAAAAGGCGACTAAGGGATAAACTACGCAAGACAACAATGATGCAAAGAGAAGAAAAACTTGAAACCAACCCTATACCAACCCGTCTGGCCAGCGTGATATAGTAGGCCAAAACCTCCTAGAGAGGCCTATGTCCAGCTGTGGACTTTTGAAGGCTGTTGATGATGATTTGATATGCTGTCGCAGACTTTTAGTTAGAACTATTTAAGATGAGTAATTCTACGGTAATTATCTTTGTGTAACGGTTTGGGCAGCGCACGCCAAGATAGCTCTCATAGGGCTGTTTTTGTCCGACTAACTTGACAGCTACCGTTATATTATGACCTTATTATACAAAAAACTCTATTAATTTTAACTTATTGTTATTCAGATGTTTATACTATATTACTGCAAAGTGTCATTAAAATCCGTTCAGTAGTTTTTACGTGAAAGAGTAAAAAACACACACACACACACACACAGGCTTACAAACAATTGCATTATAAGTAATATAGGAGGATAGTAGGATCATTTCCAATAAAATTTGAATTACTCTAGAGCAGTGGCAGCATATGCGACCGCTGCGCTTTAGGTCTCGGGCCGGTTCGATTCTCGGGTCGGATCAATTATTTGTTTCGGAGTTTGGGTGTTTTTAATGTATAATATGTGTAGTTATTTACAAAATAGGTATCTCTAAGTAAATAGCTCGGCTTAGTTTGGGAGTAGATGACGTTGTGTATAAAGATGCCCGAAATATTTAATATATTTACATCAATTATTGTTTTAGGATGAAAATTGAAATTGCGGTAGCCCTTATAATAGTGAGCACTTGCTTCGTTGAAGGTGCTCCAGTGGACGACCCGATTCGCATCGATCTACCAATTTACGACCAGCCACAAGAGAAATCAAACATACTTTTGGCATATCCCTTACAACCAGAGAATTATCCAGGTGGTGATCCCTTAAAAAGCACCCAAACAGAAGGACATAACTTAGTCATATCTAAATCAAAGGTAAATTTTTAGTGGCTCAGTTCAAATTGATTTAAACTTTTCGTGAAGAAAGGTTTACCCTTCTACGTTCCAGTTAAAAATGCGTTCAAGAAGTTGTCGTTAAGGAGTATGTATGTAATAACTTGCTGGGTTGCCTTTAGTTCATACTGTTGCTTTTCAGGTCCAATCAAAACTGCTCTACGATATTTTTTCTCATTCAAAACTGCCACAATAGTGTTTTATTGTCTAAAAAAATATATGTACAGCAAATTCTGTCGAGAGAATCTAAAGCGGCAACAATAATTTTATTGTGTCTGTATGGATTAGGAATTTGAAACAACATAAAAATTAATGTTACAATTTTACTACACAACGATTTCAAGCTCGTATTGTAAGCAATGCTTGGCTAGTAATTATCTTTTGCAACTTGCTTACAGACGAATTCTATCCACATCGATGGCATATTTGCCGCGCCTGTCACGGTTAGAGAAAATGCTCTACAAGAAACTGAAGGCTATGGCAGTAAAATCCTTTCACTTAAGGAAGGAATCCAGGGGGCATACACAGGAATATTTCAAGTACTGTATTTTAGTTTATTTAATTTAAAATTACTACTTATATGTTTTTTTGTTATAATGCCTTGTTTAACATAATACTTAGCGTGCGTTACCCCAGCAAAAAAGCAAAAAAAATTGGGCCTTAGAGAGATGAGAGTTACGTTTGGGTAACTGGTAACGCTGGGGTAACGTTTGAAACGTTACTCCAGCAAAAAGTGTTTTTGTCGAATAACTTTTAACCTACTACATGCACAAATTTTGCTATTTGTAACAAGTTACTCCTTAGAACACACTAATTTTCTGTTATACTCTCATCTCTTTAAGGCCCAAATTTTTTTCCTTTTTTGCTGGGGTAACGCACGCGATACTTACGTACTAATTCTAGAAGAAATCAAAAAAATATTTTTTAAATTTGTAGAACTTGTGTAAAAAATGGTATTTGCGTACGTCCAATCGTTGTATAAGTCCAATATAAGAATAATTTTCCTGGGTATCAAATTTGAAGTGTCTAGTCATCTAGTAGTATCTCATGAGTGATACGGGTTAGGCATTTGATTAATGGTTGTCTTATATTTTAGCCCAAACCGATCGTTGATACGATAACGGAATCTGAAAAATATGGCAATACTGGGGACAAGTTCTACAATGCGGGTAGAGCAATAGTAGGTGGAGCCGAAGGTTTCGCTAATTTTGTCAACACAGTACTCGAGGTAAGATACTTTTATAAAACAAGGCTTGTCTTTATAGATTGAAATAACTGGTGTAGTAATTTTACCTAAAAAGTACAGAACATTCTTCCCCGAAATTAATATTTTCTTTTAGTAACTCCTTTGGGATAGTTCAAAAATGAATTAGGTTTTTATTTTTTTAATTATGAAGTGGTTTTTTAATTTTTTCATTTGAAAGGCATAGCTAAATAAGGGCCGTTGTGGCGGTTTGGAGGATTTTTTTTTTACTTAGAATATTTTTTTTCTATGGTTACAGTAACAGGTAATAATAAAGCCGGTTCCAAAAATAACGGGTCAGTCACATAAACCAATAACGGGTCAGTCACATAAACCCGAATATCTCCCGAACTACGTATGCCATCCTAATGAAACGAAGACTGTTCAATTGAGAATTTAATTATACAGATAAAAAATAAAATAAAACTTAGTTACACCCACAATATTAATCTTAAATTAAAAAAAAACTAAAGTAGTAATATTTTTCTTAAGATTACATTTTTTTTATGATTGTTTTTTGCTGTTTTTCATCACTTTCTTCATTTAATACTTTGTATTGCCTCCACGTGATGAAGCCTCCAGTGATGAAAAACAGCAAAAAAACAATCATAAAAAAAATGTAATCTTAAGAAAAATATGACTACTTTAGTTTTTTTTTAATTTAAGATTAATATTGTGGGTGTATGTAACTAAGTTTTATTTTATTTTTTATCTGTATAATTAAATTCTCAATTGAACAGTCTTCGTTTCATTAGGATGGCATACGTAGTTCGGGAGATATTCGGGTTTATGTGACTGACCCGTTATTTTTGGAACCGAGTGCAGAATGATTACATGTCCTTTGCACATATTGGCCAACAGAATGATTTTCCTACGGAATGCCGTGTTTGGGTATGCCCTATTAGGGTTTGTTAATAAACTAATAGGATGAGTAATCTACTGACAAACCCAACGGACTAATTCTGTAAGAGCAAACTATCTGCTGTAGTTCTGAAATTATCAACACGCGTGTCTCATATAAACAAGAAGATACATATGTCTAGCTGTGGACTATCAAAGGCTAATATTACGTTTTAAATATTCTCAGATATTCTTGACCTATGAACAATTTTCATGTTATTTATACACACACCGAAATTGAACCTACTCATGCCATAAGGAACCAATCCATACACATGCCAAAATCGAAATGTGACTAGAAAAATTACCTTAATTTAGCATGTGTGTGAATTGGTTTTCGTTGCATGAGAAGGTCCAAATGGGATTAAAATTGTTTATTTAATATAATTTTATCAGATTCCAGGTAAAGTTTTCAAGAGCATCACTAGATCGGCTACTGAGAAATTAAACAACTTGGGTGGTAAAATTTCAGGACTGTAAACCTTGTTTGTTGTGATCACTTTATTTTGCGAATCGTTGCACTGTGGATTGTGTACTATACTGTATATTTTTGTAAATAAAACGTAACGTGAATGTGTACTATATCTTGTCTTGAATTAAGTGATTTATAAATATCGATTATTTACCTTGTAAGTACCTAATGTAATTGTTATCAATGATTTTTTTATAAAAAGTACGAATTCCTATAGCGACTTTAGAAATTAAGTATGTAAGTATTTTAGATTGTATATAACAATGTTTAGATAACGTATCGTTATAAACCAAAAGGAATTAACGAATTCTGTCTTTCATTTACATATCTTTCTACCTGTCTTCAACAGAGAAAAAACTTCAGAGAGTACCTAAAGGAGACACGTTACACCTATTTAATTAACAGTTGTGAAGGAATTTCCTGACTAATAACTATCTATTAATAAGTCAGAATATTCCTTAAAACATATTTGGCAAGATATATTGAATAGATTAGGATAGTTTTTGCAAGCGGCTCAGTTTGCCTGTATGTCGATTAATGCCGTAAATAGTAAACCTACCCACCCTTTCTCCAGAACTAAGTGACATATGCCAAAGTTTTGTTTAAGCCTACCAAAGTGACTACTTACCTGATGGAAAGCATGAGTAGAATCCAGGAGTAGGGGCCACCATCCTCATTGTTCTTGGAAACGGTGGATGTGGCTAAATCATTATTGGTTACTAAATGGATACTTCAAGAAATGATAAACTTTGATGAATAGATTCCATATTTCAGAGTTTTAATTCAATATTATAATTTACAAAGACATGTTTTTGCTTCTAGAACTATGAATGGAATGGCTAAATTTAGAATTACAAATTTCCTAGTATTAAATCAAATACTTAAAAAATAACAATTCAAACTATAAAAACCTGCCAGTAACTTATACAAAAAGGTTACTTATCTAAGATTAATAATCAACACACCCCCTTAATCTCAGATAAGTACCGAAAAGCATTTTCACACATTCTTACACATTCTTACTTCCACAACTACAAACACCTATATCCTAACAACAACAATTTAGAAATTATAATAACAAACTCCTACAACAGCAGCTCCAATCACCACTTCAACAACTCAAACACCAACTCCAACAAAACTACAACACCAACTCCAACAAAACTACAACACCAACTCCAACAAAACTACAACACCAACTCCAACAAAACTACAACACCAACTCCAACAAAACTACAACACCAACTCCAATAACTCCTACAACAATAACTCCAATAACTCCTACAACAATAACTCCAATAACTCCTACAACAATAACTCCAATAACTCCTACAACAATAACTCCAACACCAACTTCGACATCAGCTCCAACACCTACTTCAACACCAGCTCCAACACCTACTTCAACACCAGCTCCAACACCTACTTCAACACCAGCTCCAACACCTACTTCAACACCAGCTCCAACACCTACTTCAACACCAGCTTCAACAACAGCTCCAACACCTACTTCAACAACAGCTCCAACACGAACAGCTCCAACACAACTCCAACACGAACAGCTCCAACACAAACAGCTAATCAAATCAAATCAACCATTTATAACATTAACATTCATCATATCATCTCAACTCTTTCAACAAAAAGCAGCCAAGTGCGAGTCGGACTCGCCCATGAAGGGTTCCGTATCAGCAAGTAACATCATATAAAAGTTCTTGTAGTTCGTTGTAACTTTAATCGATGTTTTTATACTAGTGTATTGACTGGGTGAAAGGTAAATTGCGTGTAACGATTTATGACGTATTAAAAAAAAACTACTCACTAGATCTTGTTCAAACCAATTTTCGTTGGTAGTTTACATGGTAATATATAACATATATTTTTTCTAGTTTTATCACTCTCTTATTTTAGAAGTTAGAGGGGGGGGGACACACATTTTTCCACTTTGGAAGTGTCTCTCGCGCAAACTATTCAGTTTAGAAAAAAATGATATTAGAAACCTCAACATCATTTTTGAAGACCTATCCATAGATACCCCACACGTATAGGTTTGATGAAAAAAAAATTTTTGAGTTTCAGTTCCAAGTATGGGGACCCCCAAAATGTATTGTTTTTTTTCTAAATTTTTGTAAAAATCTTAATGCGGTTCACAGAATACATCGACTGACCAAATTTCAACAGTATAGCTCTTATAGTTTCGGAAATAATTGGCTGTGACATACGGACGGACAGACAGACAGACAGACAGACAGACAGACAGACAGACAGACTTGACGAATCTATAAGGGTTCCGTTTTTGCCATTTGGCTACGGAACCCTAAAAACCAAAAACTTTTTATAATAACCAACCACAATTTAGAAATTATTAAACACCAATCAAAACCATGACATTCTCTTTCAACAGATTTACCTTTTATGATTATAACAACCTTTTATAATTTCCAACCACAATTTAGAAATTATTAAACACCAAACAGTAATATACTCTTTCAGCAGAAACCAAAACCTTTTAATATAACAAACCTTAAAATACAGAAAAAACAAATACACTATAAAGGAAAAAATTAGATGTCAAAAATTCTGTCAAAAAATTCTGTGAAAAATTTATCTAAAACATTCCGTTATTTTTTAAATTAATTGAATAACAAAAAAATTTAATTATTTTTCCCTTTACAACAATTTCACGCTTCCACTGCGCGAATCTGCTATTATCTCTCACCCCCTTAAACTAGCATACTTACACAAAGGTTTCGAATTCAAATACCTAAAAGACCTAATAACATACACATATATTATGACGAGAGAATAACACCAAACGCTTTAAAAAACCTAGTCACTAACTTAATCTTCATCATCACCTCCATCAACACCATCGTGACCTCCATCATCACTTATCTTCATCTCCATCCTGACCAACAACATCGCAATCTACATCTCATCTTCGTTATCTACTCCATCATTATCACTTCTTCAACTTCATGATCACCTACATCATGATCATTAAAAACATCAGCTTTACCAAAAGCATCAACAAACTCCGTCTCCACCTCATTGTCTCATCAGCTTCACCAAAAACAACAACCTCCGTCTCCTTCTCTTTGCTTATCAGCTTCACCAAAAACCTCCAATAACCTCATGTCACGTTTTCTAATTGTTTTTAAAATAATTCGTCCTTTCTTTTCTATATCTCCTTCAATAAAATTTTCATTACTCACATAGTTTCTTCACTTTGTTCATTTTTCAATTTCGTAATTTCATTTTACAATTTTCTGCTGGGGGCTTTTCACTTTTCTACATCTTCAATAAAAATTCTTTTTATGGTATGGTGCTGGGCCCATAACCTCTTGAAAACGGTGGATGTGGCTAAATCATTATTGGTTACTAAATGGATACTTCAAGAAATGATAAACTTTGATGAATAGATTCCATATTTCAGAGTTTTAATTCAATATTATAATTTACAAAGACATGTTTTTGCTTCTAGAACTATGAACGGAATGGCTAAATTTAGAATTACAAATTTCCTAGTAATAAATCAAATACTTAAAAAATAACAATTCAAACTATAAAAACCTGCCAGTAACCTAATACAAAAAGGTTACTTAACTGAGATTAATAATCAACAATTGTGAGGGTAGGCAATGCAGCATGGTGACCCATACCATGGCGGCCTGGTCAGATAATTATTGGGCTTCCGGTCTTACACTCACCAACGAAATACGACAGCAAGAATACTGTCATTATTAGGATGGTCTTCTGTGTGAGGGTAGTACTGTCGAGCCGGCCCATTCGTGCTGAAATTAGCGTGGCTCTCCTACTTAATGACATTTAACTTGGTGCAGCGGGTTAGCCATCAAAGCGCCACTCGCATTAAAATTAATGATGTGACTGTGACTTCTAAAATAAGATAATTATAAAATCAAATAAATATATGATGTACTGTTACTATGCAAACTTCCACCACCGAAAATTGGTTTGAACGAGATCTAGTAAGTAAGCAGTTTTTTTTTAATACGTCCTAAATCGTAAACCGCATTTACCTTTTAATTAACCAATACACTATTAATAAAACATCGATCAAAGTTACAACGAACTACAAGAACTTTTATATGTTATTTGCTGCTACGGAACCCTACATTTTTAATATTTGTTTCGGAGTTTGGGTGTTTTCTATGTATAATATGTACGTATTTACAAAATTTATTTATAAAATTATGAAAAATATTTTTATTTGGGGTAACTATAACTCGTGCGACCTAAGATGGCACCTGACTCAAATGTCAGTCGTTTAAAGTACTGAGTGCAAGAAAAATATAATTTATTCTTGTTTTTTTTTTAATTTCAACATTTATTTTGCTTCAAGTAGTTTCTCATAACATAGTACTTTATCTTAAGTGGTACTTTACTACCTGAGTTAAGAAAATACATATGCATACCAATAGGAAGCAGGCCTCATTCATTATTTACCCGAATGCATTTTTCGTGCAGTGATTTAGATTCGTGCAGTGATTTCAATAATATTAGGTAATACCTAATATCATTTTAAATTAAATTAGGAAGTGAAAGATGTTTATAAAATACAATTTAAAATCGTCATGATAAGCCTTTTAATCGAAGTCTCTTAATATCATGTGTATATGGATATTCTTTATTTTAAACTATTGCGTCTCATAGTCGTCATGCTGGTTTTTTACGTGTGACTTTTCTTAAAACAATTGGGTTATCCAGACGAATCTAATCATGTATTAATAAAATAAATTTTTGGAGTAATTTATATGACATTAGGTAATACCTAATAAACCTAAAATATTATGGAAAGATCCGTGGAGCGGTAATAGTGATGCTAACGCTACTCGCAAGACGACAGAGGGGTATCACGCGGGGGAACGGTATCATGTTTCGTTTTGAGTCAAGTGCCATCTCGCTCGCTCGCACGAGTTATACCCTACATGTAAAGTGGGGATGAGTTTATTTCTCGCGCCATTGGGGTATCATATTAGATAGGTCTTTTAAAAACATTATAAGGTTGAGAAGTTTTCCTTATTTAGGCATTCGTTTTATTTACTTTAAAGGACATTTTTTTGTTGAAACAGGGCGCTCCCCCTCCCTCTAAAAGCTAAACGGCTGACTCGAGAAATCTAAAAAAACATGATAGCATGATAGTATTGCACGTGATTTGACGTGATGAAATTTAAATGAAAACTATAACAGCTTAGATTACTTTGTTTGTTCATGAGCACATGAGGTGTAACTTGTGAAATACGCTTACTAGAAAACTTCTTACAAAGGTAACGAAATAATAAGTAAATAATAGTTATCTATTGCACATGATTTTATTTCTATTTGCCATTGTATTTGTCTAGTGGCCTGACAGGCACTAGCTTGATTTTTTTGTCACATTTTCGTCTGTTCATTTCTGCTAAACTCGGCTAGACTGAGTTTGACGGGACTTTCACTGGCAGATAGCTGATGAAATAAGGAATAATATGGGTATGGTATTTTTTTGGAATAGCGTAACTCTACGGCGTTACTCGAGGGACTAAGCTAGTTGACAAATATAGAATGTTGTATTACTTTTTATGCGGTTGAGGAAGCTTAAAAAGATTGAGGAGAATTGAATTATCCCAAATAAAATAAAAAATTTCCAACGTTTATTTATTTTAAACCAAAAACCGATTTTACAATATGTCTAACTATAAATAAATGTGATGTATAAGAGGCCGATATTATGCCCCAAATTTTACCATATGTATATCTACTTTAACTATGTTAAACACATGGAATATCTAATCTTATAATTCAAATGCTTAAATTATTTACATAAATGAAAAGAAACTAAACAATTTTATAACCAAAACATAAGTGACAACATAAGTGAGTTACGATTGCTCGCGTTGAGAATAAAAAAAACCCTTTTATAACAAAGTATCGGTAATGCATATTTCAAACAAACACTAAACATTTTTTGCAAACTGTAACGTTTCAAATAATGTTTCCATAAAATTGGTATAAATTTCGGTGCGAGCAGCCGGAACTTTATAAAAGTAACATATAAATCGGCAATAGCAATTCATGTTCATAAAACTATTGTAAACGAAGGTTTCAATTCCCATAGTGATGTGTTCAAACAAAATGTGTTCTGAAAACAGACGGTGACATGAACAATGCCTACCAAAAATTACACACAAAGCAAGTGCGAAAAATGATATTATTCGATTTCAATAAATCAACCTGACGGTTAAATTACACTAAAATAGCATATGGATGTAAAAAAAGTATAGTAAATTAATGTATTCTTCGTAAAATATTAGAACCAATATATATTTGACAATGTAACCACCGAATTCATAACACAAAACAGATAACACATTTGAATTTCAAAATTGTTTGTTGGCAC
The DNA here is from genome assembly GCA_932526445.1 of Phragmatobia fuliginosa. NCBI lineage: Eukaryota > Metazoa > Arthropoda > Insecta > Lepidoptera > Erebidae > Phragmatobia > Phragmatobia fuliginosa. The sequence goes on from OW052057.1 coordinate 27,521,371, forward strand.
ATTTTCCCAGTAACAAAAAATATCAGTTTCCACGGTTCAGAACAGCGAATAGTTATTTCAAATGTAACCTGAACTAAATACATACATAACCTGTTAAAATAATAACCCTCTTTTGGCTCTGCCGTAGTCGGGTGAGCGAAATACGATAATAAACGGATAATTCATATCGGTCAAGTTAACATTACAGCTTCTTGCAAAAATCCACATCACTGGACATAAATGTTGATTATTCTCGTGTCATTGGATAATTTGAGCTTATTAGTAACAGGGAACAATGTCGATTATTAAATTTTTAAACTTTAATGCGACAACATTTTACGACTAACACATTTATAAATACTTACTTATGCTACAAGTAAATGAAATACACAATTATAATAAACACGATATATTTTATCAAGTTTGCCTTTGCAAACTTGACTTTTCACTGAAATCTTTTTAATTTTTTATTGAAAACTACGATAACTCGTGCGAGCTAAGATGGCACCTGGCTCAAAACGGAACATGATACTGTTCCCCCGCGTAATACCCCTCTGTCGTCTTGCGAGTAGCGTTAGCATCACTATTACCGTTGCGCGAATCCTTCCATAATAAGTTTAGTTTATTAGGTATTACCTAATGTCATATAAATTACTCCACGATTTTTTTTTATATATATCATTAGATTCGTCAGGATAACCCAATTGTTTGAAAGGTCACATAAAAAAAAACCGGCATGACGACTATATGACGCAATAGTGTAAAATAAAGAATATCCATATACACATGATATTTAGAGACTTCGATTAAAAGGCTTATCATGACGATTTTAAATTGTATTTTATAGCCATCTTTCACTTCCTAATTTAATTTAAAAGGATATTAGGTATTACCTAATATTATTTAAATCACTGCACGAAAAATGCATTCGGATAAATAATGAATGAGGCCTGCTTCCTATTGGTATGCATATGTATTTTCTTAACTCAGGTAGTAAAGTACCACTTAAGATAAAGTAGTATGTTATGAGAAACTACTTGGAAGCAAAAAAATTGTTGAAATTTAAAAAAAACTAGAATAAATTATATTTTTCTTGCACTCACTACTTCAAACGACTGACATTTGAGTCAGGTGCCATCTTATGCAGGCACCACACTTCGTTATGCGCTATTCGTTAAACGAGTTATTCGCGCGCATACGGCGATATCTGGAGAGTATATTCGCTTTATTCGTACGCATAGACACATAAGCCGAATAGCGAATACACGTATCCGTCGACTTTTCGGTTTTTTGACACACTTCAAAGGACACGAATAAGGCGAATACACGCATCGACTGCCTAGACTTCGGACGGGTAGTGAAGTGCCATGTGCATAACTAACAACCATAGACTATAAACAGTTTTTGAAATAGATAAATCAATTAAACGATTAAATTAGTCTATCATGTGATCAAAATAATTAGACTTCATTTAAGTATTGATTCTCTAACTTTAATAAAATAAAAAGAAAATTAAAATAATGTGTTTCATTCGTTCGTTTCGTTCACCATAAAAATGACAATGACATATCTCTACAACACACATATTTGCCTTATTTGGCATACCAGTTCGAAGTGTGGTGGCGTGTTTGTTGTTTGCGCGCATAACAAATATTCGGGCGAATACGGCGTAGACACAACGAATAGCGCATAACGAAGTGTGGTGCCTGCTATACCAGTTCGAAGTGTGGAGTGCATGTTTGTTATTTGCGCGCATAACAAATATTTGGGCGAATACGGCGTAGACACATAACGAATAGCGCATAACGAAGTGTGGTGCCCGCATTAGGTCGCACGAGTGATATAAAATGTAACGCTCAGTAAAATATTTGTATTAATAACGTACTGTAATGATTATTCTTGTAAACGTCAATAATTTACGAATTTGAAAATGTCCTATTAGTACACAAGAATATTTAAAATTATTCTAACACCCATTAATATAATAAATGCGACGAGGATTTTTGCAAAAAACAATCGAAAGGAGACCTGATTATATTGGTCTTGGACTTGTAGGACTACGAAACATCAACTACTGATACGGATACATATTGTTTCCTACTAAATAACGTTCAAACTACATATTACATACTAATCTTAAAACATGTGTTTAATATTACTCAATCAAATGACAATAACCTTTATAAGACATTTAGAAGATTATTTAAATATTTGGTTATAGTATATTGAATTTTAGAGATATTCTTAGTGACCTTCTCATGTTGAAATCCTTACAAAATCCATTCCCAATTGTCAAACTTTCCCAATTATTTAATCCGAATTCTTATTTTTACAACAGTTCACTTACACATAGCGGATAAATAATGTACTGAAATTCATACTACTTTCGTGTAAGTTTAATATATATGTTACGGTCCAGGTTATAAAGTAATAGTAGTCCATTAATTCGCTTACAATCGTAGCGGTCCAAAAATAAACAATATTCAATTAATTAATCTTCGTAATATATACAAAATATGTATTTCATATGAAAAAGCTTTTTCCGAAACTGCAAAATCAAGGGTTATTTTTTATGCCTAATAGTAAACAAACAAAAGTAATATGTATATGTCCAGAATACACAATCAAATATCTTAAATAAACATATTTTTAAATAACTTTAATATATACATATTCTTACAAAACCATACTCTGACTCTCAAACTTCCCAGAGTTACGGAACACAAAATCTTAAATGTTCGGCTCTATGACAATGAAATCATTTTTTATGACAACATTATGATGAACAAATACTTGTAATGTAAGAAACAACGTCAACGTTAAATTCATGAAACACGATGTTAAACATATTGACACGGTTTTATATCGTACAGGTCACAACATACACTCACTTAGAGGCAACACATGAAAAGCTGCAATCTGACTTGAAGACATCTCTTCATCGTTAAAAATAGCGGGGCATAGTATCTGCGACGCTATAGTAAATATTACGTAGACATGACGGCGTACTTATACCCTTAATACTATTATACTTTGCGTATTTGACATCATAGATAGCGGTAGTATTGACCGTAACATATATAGATTTCGTATTCAATTTTGAATAGCATGTGCTTTACAGAATCAGATCGAATGCTGGGTCATCTTATTGGGCGAGATAATAATCCAACACCGATAAATCTACAATTTTTTCTTGTCGGACCTTAACCGTCATGGACGATTAAGGCGTATTTTGCGTACCGTCTCAACGTAGTGCTTGTTTTGAACCAAAACCGTCTCTTGGATCTTGGGAGGTAGTTCCTCAATTGATGGAGCTGTGCCTTCCTCGATATCACTTCGCCTGTAGAACAGGATGTATGGAGTGCTTGAACGGTTGAGTTTGTTAAGCTGCGACTCATCGGATGATGATACTACGTCATCGTTGTAGAGGTGCCAATGATTATTATCTTTGGCAAGCGTATAGTAGTGACCAGAATCAAGGGTTGTACCAGCATGGATTACGGCTGCATATAGCGTGTACGAAGCGTGCACGGCCTGTGAGCGTACTGTTGGCAGGGTGATTGTATGATTGTAGTACATCGAATGCATCAGCTTCGTCTGTACTTGCAGCTTTGGATCAAATCTAGAAAGAGACATTCTATATTAGATATCATCTACATATTGACCATTTCGATTACTAAAATACAGTGGTTAAAAATTACAAGTTATAAATTAAACAAAAAGAATTAGCCAGAAAAATGGTCTTAAAATACTTACTTAAAATTTTTCAATACGAGGATGAGATACTTGGGCGTAGTTTCAATGATAACGCTTCTTTCTGCATCTCGTAATTCACCACAATCGCGGCACTGGTACTTGTTATCACCACTGAGGCTTTCCTTGGAGCAATAGTATTCAAGAAGGCTCTGAACGTTGTGTTGCCAGCCGTCAGGTTTCTCGGGAAAGGCCAACTGGAGATCACGGAAAACGTCGCGAGAGAGAGATGATGAATGGCACTCAGTGCACTCAACGCGAGTTAGAAGCACGCCACCGAACATATTGTCAATGAATGAATCGCGACGTAGGAATGCAGCTTCGCTCATACGAGTGCGTTTCTTTGGTGGCAGGTTATCTTTTTCAGGAGAATTTCGCTTCTGTCCGCTTGAGCTCGATCCTGAAACACGTTAAATTGGGGACAGATATTATTTCTAACCCAGGCTTTTTTTTTTTTTTTTTAACGTGTGGAAATCCCCGCGGACCGTCACCCCGTCGGGGGTTACGGCGGGGTGGTGTGTCGGACTCGAACCGACTAAAACCACACGGTGTGACCCTCTCTGCGCCCTTTGTATTGGAAGGAGTCCAGGGAGGGGATTTCTTTCTGGACTCCAACCGGCGCCTGCCCGCACTGTTGCGGGCACCGACTCTCTAGTTGGGCAACGTCCGGTCACACGCGGACGTCGCCCCCTCGCGGTTGGCCTCTAATGCGGACGGACGGGAAACCCGTCCCGCCCATCCGCGGCCACTCTCAGGGCGGCATGAGACGCAGGTATGCGCGCCTCCGCCGCCCGGGGCGCCGGCGGCGGATCGGGTCCGATTGGATGGCATCCTCCCGGGCCTTCTCCGCCACCTCCTTCTGCAAGATTACGTCCTCGCAGAAGGTTGCGACCGCGGTAAAACAACTGTCGCTGCCGACCATCGATCTTATGACGGCCGGCAGCGAGAGATCCCCTCCGATGACTGCAGTGAGGACCCGGCGCTGCGCCGCCCAAGCGGGGCAGACCGCCAGCGTGTGCTGGGCCGTGTCCTCACTGCAGTCGCAGTGGTGGCAGGCGGGACTCGGTTCCCTCCTAGCGACCGAGTGCAGGTACTTTCCGAAGCAACCGTGCCCGGAAAGTACCTGCGTCAGCCGGAAGGAAAGGGTCCCGTGCTGCCGCCCTGCCCACTCCTCGATGACCGGCTGAAGAGCCTCCACGGCGGCGAAGCCAGCGCGTGGGGTCTCCAGCCGGAGCGACCATCTCAGCATGGTGGCTCGGCGAGCAGCTTCGCGCCACTCGCGCACGTCCTCGGGCGGAGGGCGAAATCCGCTCTCCGCCCGGAAGTCAGCCACTCGCCGATAAACTTCGGCGAGCACTTCCGCCTCCAAATATTTCTAACCCAGGCTGTTATAACCACTGTTATTTTTCAAAATGTTTTCCTCGTCCTCGCTCCTTGGAGGGGCATTTATTTATATGTTTCTACAGCTTATTTAGTAAGATAGACCCTCAAACGTAAATTACCTATTATATTATTCTGATAGAATCATGTGACATATATAACTACAAAATATGTTAATCAAGTGTCATATCTATGTATTTACAATATAAAATATGCTCTGAGCATAAATAAACGATTTCGTACCTCCGCTGCCGCTTGGCCGTGGTGATGCAGAGCGGCGATTAGGTCCTGCTTCGGCAGCATCAGCTTCGCTGTAGCAAATAATTGTACATATTATTATTTATTTAACATGTTACATACAATATTTGAATACGGCATATTCAACAGCCTTGTTAAAAACTCGTGTTTACACAAATAAATCTGTTCTATTGTATATGCATATCGGACATACTTATATCAAATGTATATCCATAGATCAGAATATAGTACAAAATTAATAAGCCTCTTGTGGAGCGTATCGTGTTATTCCAACACAAAGGGAGGATCCTCCGACCAGGCGAGGTGATCATGAACGGCGGGCCGCTGCCCAACAGTTGATGTTGGGATGTTGTATATATGCTAGTCGACGCGAGAATGTCACTTTCGCGATTCAGGATTAGTAATTACTCCGTATAGATCGTTACGTTTTTTTTTGTGCCGCTGGTTCCAGTGAGTCGGAACTGTATGCTGCTAGTCCCAGTGAGTCATGGCTGAATCCGCTGATCCCAGTGTGTCGGAATCGCTTGCGGTGCGCGGTGCTGCAGTGAAATCTCCAGTGAGTCGGGGCGGCTGTTGCGTAGACAGGAGAGAGACGCTCTTCTTACGTGGACCGTAGGTGCAGTGTGCTGTGCCTAGACGCTGTTGAGGCCGTAGGGGTGGTTACCCCTACGGCCTCAACAGCGACGCGACCGCTCTAGGCTGGTTAGCCTGGAGCGGTCGCGTCCTGCGTGTGGTATCCCTGTTGAGGCCGAGTATGCCGGCTGGCTGAGACTAGAATGACGGTCATCGCTGTGGGAGTGAGCAAGATGGCGCTGCTGATCTGCTTCCTTGAAGGCTGCTTCCAATCACGTCGGGGTCACCACTGTGTGGGAACGGGTGACGTGTTCCTCCAACACAAAGGGAGGGTCCTCCGACCAGGCGAGGTGATCATGCCTGGCGGGCCACCGCCCAACAGTCGATGTTGGGTTGTAGAATATATGCTAATCGACGCGAGAATATCACGATTCAGGATTAGTAATTACTCCGTATAGATCGTTACGTGGTATTTTTTTCTTTGTTCCGTGTTTCTTCGCTAGATGGCGCTGTCGTATGTTTTCGTCGCGTTCTATGAGGAAGTCGCCACACCTTTCTTGTGAAAAATAATTACTTATTTTTTTTACAACAAATTATGTTTGTGTACTAGTTTTTTAGGGTTCCGTAGCCAAATGGCAAAAAACGGAACCCTTATAGATTCGTCAAGTCTGTCTGTCTGTCTGTCTGTCCGTCCGTATGTCACAGCCAACTATTACCGAAACTGTAAGAGCTATACTGTTGAAATTTGGTCAGTCGATGTATTCTGTGAACCGCATTAAGCTTTTTATATAAAAATAGAAAAAAAACAATACATTTTGGGGGTCCCCATACTTGAAACTGAAACTCAAAAAATTTTTTTTCATCAAACCTATACGTGTATCTATGGATAGGTGTTCAAAAATGATGTTGAAGTTTCTAACATCATTTTTTTCTAAACTGAATAGATTGCGCGAGAGACACTTCCAAAGTGGAAAAATGTGTGTCCCCCCCCCCTCTAACTTCTAAAATAAGAGAGTGATAAAACTAAAAAAAAAATATGTTGTACATTACCATAGAAACTACCAACGAAAATTAGTTTGAATGAGATCTAGTGAGTAGTTTTTTTTTAATACGTCATAAATCGTAACACGCAATTTACCTTTCATCCAATCAATACACTAGTATAAAAACATCGATGAAAGTTACAACGAACTACAAGAACTTTTATATGATGTTACGGAACCCTTCAACGGGCGAGTCCGACTCGCACTTGGCTCCTTTTTGGAATATACCACATATTAGAGTGCCAACCGAAATAGTCATCACCAATAGTCCAAAGTGCTCGATATCTTGTCGTTTTGTAAACTTCTATCGTTTCTGTACACGGAGTGTTGCGAAGGATTTTTCTGACTAATACCGAAAGTCATCGTTCTACATGGCAAAATTTTCATCCGATCCATTCTATAACTAGGGAAATTGGCCCTGTATCATCACTGTACACTTATCGAAACACATTTTTGCTTCGCACAACTTGTCCAACAAACTATTCTCTGCGTTTTTTTCGGACCGATGCGACCTTTAAACTGTCAATCAAAGAGCGTACTCATTTCTCAAAGCCAACCAGTGCTTCTAGTCCAGATAAAATTTCATTTGCGCTACCAAAAAAAAAGAAAAAAAAAATTACCATCGTTAGCTCTTGCGTGCGGTCGCACTGGAGTTTCTAACAGAGCCGCTGCTATTATAACTTCTTGTGTTAAAAGATGTGGGAATTATTTCTTCAAACGATACCAGTGGTGTCATTGATTGATCTAAGTTGTGTCGTGAGAGAACTAAAGTCTGATCAGCTTTACAGAATTCCGATCGCGATAAAATCATTTGTCATTCGTGGTATTTATTTTAATGGTAAAAAGGACAAAACTTTGATTAGTATTCAGAAGAAGGGTACATGTGACGGAAATGAGTTAAAAAAGAACATTATGTGATTTTATCGGAGCCAGGAAGTGATAACTTCGAGCATGTCACGTGTGTGCCGAGCACTCCGAAAAGTATTAAATGTACTACATATTTTAACTTACTTAAAATCCAAATCTAAATATTTGTTATTTGCGATGGAACAGTAGTTAACACAGGCTTTAAAGATGGTGTGATTCGCTTGATGGAAGAAGACCTAAGAACAGTGGTTTGTATGTCAGTTACATTCCAATGAATTACCACTGCGACACCTGTTATTTGCATTTGGATGGAAAAACTACAGAGCCTGAGTGCTTTTCAGGTCCCATTGGATCCGAATTACAAATTCCTAGAAATGATTTGAGTAAGGACCAAAAATATCTATACGATATAATGACGGCTATAAGCACTGGTGTTTTTTCTAACGTATTAGCTAATATAGAACCCGGGTCTCTATTCTTGATAGCTTACGACAGTAAATCAAATTTTAAGATTATACTAAGACAGACCCCGTACAAAAACTGGTGATGCCACGTACGTGTCGAAAATTTATGGTCCAATGTGGGTCACAATGAAAAGTAATCCCTCGTGTATAAATGTAGCTAAGCACCTGTAGCAAACAATTAAACTGGTCGCTATTTGTACCCGGATTTGAAGAAGATCGTTGACAACGTAATCCAACGAAATGGATATTTTGAAATAACTGCGCCACCGCTGACTTCTAATTTATCGAATGAAGCCTTGAAATCGATTGTCAAAAGTGGTTTGAGTACAATTCAAAACTTTAAAAATATTCCATGCCACACACAAGCCGTAGAGCGTCGCCTCAAATTAGTGACAGAAGCTTCAAGTGCTGTTTGCCGAGAACATGATGAGACGGTTTCATTAGAACAGGACTGCTTTCACGTCAGCAAATGCCACATTTCGTTAAAAAAACAATTTCATGTTTAATTAAAACTGCACATACACATTTTCTTCTTTCACATTTCGTATGTTTGATTTATATAGCTATGCCATTAAAAAAAAAGGTTTTTTTTGTTCATATTTGATCACTCCGCCCTAATAGGTATCTCCTTAGCGAGAAGGCTTAAAACACTAAAATAAATTTGACCGCAAGATTATAGCAAATGATTTCAGAGTGCCAATTATAAACTGTTGTTTGAGCGACTGTCTCTGGGTTTGTTGTTGAAGTTGCGTACCTAGAGGACTGTGAAGCCTGTGGAGCAGTTGGGCCATTCATCACTCGTATGCGACTTGTGGCGAGGACCGCTGGACGAGAGTAGTCGTAGTTCACGTCAGAGCAGTGTTCATATGACTGCAGCAGCTCAAACAGATATCTGTAAAGAGGAGCGTAGTATAAAGTAGGTTACAGATAGGTAGGCTTGTCGACTTTAATAGAAAAATGTGGCTCTTGCCTGTGATCAGATTGGCAATTAACAATCAGATGAACAGCTTGTTCAGGCCAAATATTAAGGGTACGTAATTCTTGAAAAATAAATGTATATTTCCAGTACGGTTATTCTCCTATTTTTTACACAATAACATGGAAGGTCACAAATAAATAAATAAATATTTTCGGACATCTTACACACAATATCATCTAGTCCCAAAGTAACCAGAGCTTGTATTATGGGTACTAAACAACTAATATAAATACATTAACATACTTTTTTTTTAATACATACAAAATATATTATACATAGAAAAACACCCAGACTCAATATTTGTGGATCACATAAATATTTGGTCTGACCCGAGAATCGAACCCGAGACCTCTTGATCAGCAGCCGCATACGCTAATCACAAGACCAACAAGGCAGTCACAAATAATTTGTATGATGTAAATAGGAAACATTTATTCCTTGCCTATTTTATTATACAACCTTGCAAAGAAGAAAAATTACGAAACATTTTAAAATTCATGATAGTTGTCAAACATGAAGGTTGTCATTCTGTGAAAATAAATAGTTTTGTTCGAGTTTCAACACCGCTGTTTTGCAACATGGCATTGCAACACAGGATCTTGTGTCGTAATACTATGTTATTTAGGCTATAATGGGACTTAATATTGTACATTAAATGGTCTCAAAGATTCTATTCTAATGCTTAAAGAAAAAAAAATCGAGCATTTTATCCGTATTATAACATATTTATATGACTACAGGCTGGTGCTATCCAGAAAACCTTACAACGATTTGACCAAGTGCCTACCTGTCTCAAATCTTTGCTGAGCAAAGCACGAATTAATATACAATTCAATAATCACAAATTATTATAAAAATTAATTAACTTACCCCAAGAACTCGGAGCTATCATGTTGATTATCTTTAGTGAAGAAAGGTGGTTTGACCACGGCAAACAACTCATCGGGGTTTAATTTTGTGGTCAATGAATGTAACATCTTGCCAAACAGCAGTCCTATCTTCGACCAATACGGCACAGCAGTCATCTTCAGTACCACGTGGGTGCTGAACCTGTTGACCAAAGAAACAGATATTGTTGAACGTAAAATTTTATAACTTTGAAGTGAGAGTTTAAACGTAATTATTTCACATATTTACATGTTTTCATTCAGTTGCACATAGCAATATATATATCATTCACATCACATCATATAACAATTTAATCGTAATATATAACACTTAACAGCAATTGCAAAAAAAACCGCATTGATATGGAAATGGAGAGCCTATTAAATACAACTTGAATCAGACAACGATAGATAAATTGTTTCATTACAATATTATAACGTAACAATTTGTATCATAAAATATTATTTTGTTATTATATATAATACAAATGTTGATACTGTTCAATATTAGAAGTCAGAACTTTGGTTTTAGAATGAAAATTATTGAAATTGACTAGCAGATCATCGTTAGTGCACAAAATTAAAGTAAACATCATACCTATTATTGACAGACATAGTCAACAGAGAAGTGAGCCTTTAACTGTAGAAAGCAAAATTTAATTGAGAAATCAATAAATCAATACAAGGTCAAATAACTGAAATAGTGAATACCGAAGGCTAAGATTCTTAAAAGTAGATTCCACACGTGACCGCATAAAGTAGGGTCATATGTATGTATTGAGTAAGCCCCACGATAGATAATTAGTAATGCATTTAATACTTGTTGTAAATGTTCATGTGATATAACTATAACTTATAGACCATTATTTTTTTTTATTAATATAAATGGGTTATTCACTTATCAAAAAATTACCTAACTTTTAAAGAGTTAGTAAATGAAAAATTATTGATAAGTATTAGAAGGTATGTACTTCAAAATTATCAAATAGGGTAAAATTTAAGGTTATTAATACATTAGCCTACTATTGTACAAAGTTTTTTGCGGTTTATTTAAAATGTTTTAAAACCAAACAACTTTATTCATTAAGCGAGTACATATTGAAAATCTTGTTATATAATGACTTCAATGGCATAAATGATAAGCGTCGTTTTGATTGTCATTTTTTTAACATCAAGAGAATTTTATTGAGATCTGAATAAATTTTAGTCAGATAGTTCAATGTCCAGTCTGTAGATGCATCATAACTACCCAACCAAAATGTTATCAATTTGTTACGTTTTATCAATGATATGTTGCCGCACATGATGGTCCATAACTTTCAGTCTGTCGGTTCTACTGGATTACTATTTTAAAACAGTCAAGTAGCGTGTCAATCCTCCCTGTGGACTTCGCTGTTACAGCAGCTCAAGGTAAAAAATCGGATCACTATATTCCCTTTGGATTCAACTATACACTGATAACATTATTATTAATTGAACATTCAGGCGTTTTTATTCCTTGATGAATTTTGCTACAAAAATCGTAACAGATCCAGTCAAGAACTGTTTTATTTGTGAATCCCTGTTTTAAATTGTACAAGTTCTAAATTGTTCCGAGTGTAATGTCTACTGCCTCCACTTTTTTCTGGCTACTTGCAAACTGGTTTTAACTCATCGGTTGCGAAAGAACATTACTTTTACAGTCATTTTCATACGAACTTTTCGAAATGAAATCAAATAAACATATTTTGGTTCCTTTGAAATCTTTGCGTAAGTGATATAAGTTTTCATGTCACTATGTTTTTACAGTTTTAATTTAGTTTATATATTATAAATTATTTCTTGTGACGTACTAAGTAATTTATTAATCTCATGTTCTGCATGGGCCATTTAAGTGGCAGTGAGTGATATTGGGCGGTAATTCTTCAGTAACTATCATCATCGATATCAGCCTATTGCAGTCTACTGCTGGACATTGTGGGTTTCGTGAGAGCGATTTCGCTAGGTGTGAAGTCCAAAATATAAAAAAAAATGGAAGTTAGCGGTGTTTCATTGGTGTTTTTGCCTTGGAGCTACATAAGCCTTCTTAAGGTTGCGTAGGTGGGATGCCAGTCGCTCCGTGGAAAAACTGTTGTTCAGTTAAAACCGGTGGAATTAATAACCGACCCCAAACATTTTTAGAATCAATTCATACCTGGAAGATGAAGATGAAATATATAATGCATGTGTTGTTTTAAGTACACCAGTAACAGTAAATGTAGATTTTTTATATTTAATATTGTATTTATTTGGACAAAGGTTAATGCACTTTCGCAAATAATGCATTATATTAGAACAAATTTGACTATTACAACAAAAGGATTTAACCAACCCTTAACGATAACATGAGAAAACGCACTGCAGCTGAAACGAACTGAACGCAAGCAGCGTTTAGGAAGTTGAAAAACATTAGTCGAAACCCATTTGAATTTGTATCTATAGTATTGCATCAGTCGCCTCAGTTTTCAACAATGTTTGCTGGTCCCGGAGCGACGAAATATTATTTTCGTCTTGTCCAGGTTCATCCGGAGACCAATTATTTTGAGAAGTATATTTAGACTGTGTAGCATCTCATAAACTTTCTGCACCGAGTCTGCCACGACTAAAACACCATCGGCAAACTAAGTGCGAGATGTATTCACCGTTTATATTGATGCCGCGCCGTTCTGTACTTAGACATACTGCCAGCAGGTTTCTCAGTATCTCAATGTATCAACAATCAACTTGGCACTGCTGCAGAGTCCAAGACAAAGTCAGAGGTTAATTATTCTCCTGCGTCTCTGTATGATCTGTCCCATAGTGTGTATGAGGCCTTAGGTGCCAAGTATGCCGTGAAACAGTATTTGTGATATCCCTAGAAAATACATTAACTTGTAGACATATAGGGTGGAGAAGTGTCATGTCAGTTATGCTCTTGCACCAAGCTCCCATAGAGAACACAGTTAATATGCGCTGAAGTGGCTATTGACAGGGATTCCGCTTGCTTTGCATATTTTAGTTGCTTGTGGAAGTTCGTCTATCAATCAATCAATCAATCTGACCGATTTAGGCCATGGCGACCACTTCGACCCCTTATAGAGCTTGACGCTGGTGCGCCCGGAGATGGCTTATATAGCCGATTTTTGCAGCAAACTCCCTTGCATAAAGTGGGCAAGTAAGCTTACCGCTCTCATAATTATAGTGAATGGCAGCGAGCGGACGGGCTTTAAGCTCATCGCGCCTGGCATCGAAGTCAGCTAAACGCTGTTCTTCAAATTCGCGGATTCGCCTCTTCACAGTCTCGCGCCATTCCGGTCGCTGTGCTGCCAAACTCTCCCAGCGAGAGGGCTCTATATTGCATCTTTTCATGTGACGCTTCAGAACATCTTTATATCTGAGGAGTTGTCCGCCACGCTTTCGCTTGCCCTCCTCTAGCTCAGAGCAGAAGATGCGCTTCGCCATTCTCTTACGCACCCGATCGGACCATCTGATGTTCATGATGGTGCGCAGGCATTTTAGGTGGAATCGATCGAGAGTGCGTATATGGTGACGATACACACACTAGGTCTCGGAAGAATAGAGAAGGTTTGGCAGCACAATCGCCATGTAAACCGAGATCGTAGTAGCCAGCTTAAGGTCGTGCGAGCAGAAGACCTTGGAATACAGCTTTCCAAATGCTGCAGCTGTAGCACTTATCTGTTGATCTCGGCGTCAAGGTCACACTTAGCTGTTATAGTGTTCCCCAGACAACGAAATATATCGACCTGTTTCAGCACGTCCTCATCAAGTTTAATGGTCAGTGTCTCACGACCATTGATGACTAGAGACATCACTTCCGTCTTCTTGACACTGATTTTTAGGCCAAATTTGGAAAGCGGACATCAGCTGTTGCAGGATGTTTGGGGATTCTGCCAGGAAGCAAAGGTCATCAGCATACATGATCTCTGTGATCGCTGCATACGAGACTTTGGTGCGCGCCTTTAGTCTGGCCAAATTGAAAAGACTGCCATCGGTGCGAAAGCGAATGCGAACTCCTTCAGGAACAGCTTGCAGGACCTCCTTGACTGCTACTGCAAAGTACAGAGCGAACAGTGTGGGTGCTAGAACGCACCCTTGCTTTACCCCACAGGTAACGGGGAAAAGTTGAAATGTTCGCCGTCCACGGAGACGCAGCACTGCATATTGTCATGCAGGAGTCGCAGAAGTCTCACAAACTTTTCCGTGCATCCTAGCTTTCCCAATACCATCCAGAGGGATTCGCGAAGCACGCTGTCGAATGCCTTCTCCAAGTCGACAAAGCAGAGGTACAGCTGACGTCCCTGTTCTCTGCTTTTCTCCTGGAGTTGACGTACCGAGAAAATAGCTTCACATGTGCCTCGGTTAGGTCGGAAGCAAAACTGGGTTTCAGGCAGGATTTTTTCTGATTGTTTTCTAAGGCGGTTCAATACAACTCTTGCAAAAACATTTCCAGGAGCTGATAGTAGTGAAATACCGCGATATGAGTTACAGTCGGATCGGTCACCCCTGTTCTTGTAGAAGGCACTAATACGAGACAATTTAAATTCATCTGAGACTCGCTCCTCCTCCCACATTCGAACAAATAGTTTCCACACTGACGTGTACAAATTACTACCGCCGTATTTCAATAGCTCGCTTGGTATATGGTGAATACCAACTGGCCTCTTGTTTTTCTGCTGGCTGATGGCAGTGACAATCTCGTCGAGCATCAATAGCTCATCCAGCTCGATAGATAATGGGAGTTGAGGCATTCGGCTGATGTTTTGGAGATCGGCTGATCGATCCACGTTGAGCAAAGTGTTGAAGTGTTCGTCTATATAGTGTCGGACTAAGAGCCTCCGCACATTAGGGCCACTAGTCGCCGTTACTAAACGCGACCACCAGTGGTTCAGTCAGACCACTACACGCCGCCACCAGTTGCAGCCACTGGTGGCTGGATGCGGCCTTCAGTGGCTGCCACTTGCAGCAATAAATAGCCGGACGGTCTTCGATATCGGAAATAAAAACATCAACATCAAAATGAGGAATCAGATCCGCAGACATCTTGTACGTGCAGTCAGTACGCTGCTTACAACAAGACTAGACCTGAAACGCGGGAGCGGGGAGAAGCTGGCGACTATGTGTGTGCGCGCGAGTCGAACGACAAAACGCGGCCACAAGTAGCGAGCGTGGTCGATTCCCGCAGCTTGTAGCTCGGACGCGGCTACTCAAACGTTCGGTGTGAGCCGATGCTAAACAAAATGTATGGAGAAACGCGTCCGCAACTTGTGGTCGCCACTAGTCGTTGTAATGTGGTCGCCACTAGTGGCTCAATGTGTGGGGGTTGTAAAGCTGCTGGGGAATCGTAGGAGACGGGTTCTGGTTGCTGAGAGGTAAGGTATATCACTAACTGCCAATGGATGTCTTCCACCTCCAAGGGGATCTCTGGCTTTACCCTCTGAAGACGTCTTAGACATGTGGCTTCTCCCAAGACACCTCACGAATACTTCACTGTTCACTGTGGCCTGTATATTTTCACGTCATTGACTTAGCGAGTCCCAGAGTCTCGTTCGAATGTTTGGACTGCCTGTCTTCATGCCTATTCCGACAGAAATTTTCATTTACACTATCACCCTCTAAACAAGTACTTTTCAACGTGCACTCGGCCTTCAGAACACCAATAACGGTTTGCAGCAGAGAGGGCAGGTGCTTGGATTCCATCAGACAGGTGCGTTCTAGTCTGAAATTTATGTTCAAAGTGACTCTTACAAGTCTTTGATCTAATTCGGTCTTGAAACTATTGATAACTGAGACATTTATAATTACACGCGTGTCATCATTCGTTATAAAGTCGATCCCATTTTTGATCACATTGTAGAGGCTTCACAGTTTCTCTAGCCCTTCTTAAGGAATTTGTGAAGAATAGCGGATGCTGATCAATTTCTTAGAATGAGATGATTCTAAGAAGTTGTTCAACATCTGCCCCCTGTATTTTCAATAATATGTGGCCTTAGTCAATTCGGTACCCGTACGTAATCAAACTCTTGCTTTGAAATTCCCAATGACAACATTGACGAGTGACTGTTGTGGAGGTGTTCTGCAGACCTTTGTCTTCATCATTATCTGATTGTGACAGCCTCGTAGGTCCAGTTTGGCTGCCTCGTTGGTCCAGTGGTTAGCGTATGCGACTGCTGATCAAGAGGTCTCGGGTTCGATTCCCGGATCGGACTAGATGTATCTAAATTGGTAATATATGAAGGACATGGAAATTTTCTTCATCAATATACTTAAGTAATAAACGTGAAGTGCGATTGATCTCATTGAGATTTTTTAATAAATATATTTACCTGAAACTAAGGTGAACATAACCTATCAAATCTAATATTCACTACATAAATAGTGTACATTATATAAACAGTTGTTTAAAATTATCATAATTTACTCCCTAATCAATCACTGTTTAAGTCAGACATATAGACCAGTAAACAAGATGTGACAAATGTTTCATAGTTACATTTATGCACATTTGACTTATAAACATTCGTTCTAGAAAACCGTAGACAGCTTAAATACAACATAATAGAAACGGCCGTATTTTTTTATTGCACTGAATTAGAAATTTCATTTTATAAAGGATAAAATAACAAGGGTTTATTTTTTACCCCATTAAGGAAAAAAATAACTAAATAAATCAAAATAAAAGATAAACGCCAGGCGAAGTTTTTAAAGCACATGACATGCTACTCCGTCTTTACCGTAAGGGCACACGGGGCCAGTGCCCAGAGCCTCTGTCTTATGGAGGGCCCCCAAAGAACCGACAATTGCTCAAAAACACATTTACTTACAAGCATATATACATTTTATAAGCATGATATAAATAAGAAAGAAAAAAAACTTAGGTTAGAAAATGAATGAAGATTGAAATTAATCGAAAATAAATTAAAATTCGTGCAAGAAAGAAACAAAAATATGAATGAGGAATAGACGAAAAATACCTATACTACTAATTTGAGTAGATCGTTAAATATTTACGTATATTAGATGAATCCAAGACTTACAAGTACTCTCAAGGTATTCTCACTAGATGGCGCTCGCATACAGTTAGTATAGCTAGGAACTCATAAATTTAAATGACCTGTTGTAACGAAACCATAAGTTGCATTGATTCAAAAATTTGCCTAACGCCATAAGCCTATTTCACAGTTAGGTCCCTATGACTCCTGAAATAAAAAAGTTATCAAAACCGCTATAGTTTTCCTTGAAAATTCAGTATATGAACTACTATCATAAATTATTTTTCATATTTTTTTTTGAGCCAGCCGTTTGGGTTTTAGAGGGGGGACGTGATTGATTACGTAATTTTCGATCTTATAAGTTTAGTGAAAAATTTATGTAAAATATTATGTGGCACAAATCACAATTCAGCAGACGATCATGTCATTCTTTATATTATTCTTATTCGTATATCTAATATTGTAGCAAGCATGCTTTTTTTTTATATTTAAGCATGCCAAAGTGACTCTACTCTGCCTGATGGAAAGCATGAGTAGAATCCAGGAGTAGGGGTCACCATGCTTACTGTGAGGGTAGACAATGTAGCATGGTGACCCCTACCATGGCAGCCTGGTTTGATTATTCTGCATCATTCTCCCGGCCTTCGAAGGGCGGGAGAATGATGCAGAATGATTGGGCCTCCGGTCTCACACTCACCAACGAAATACGACAGCAAGAATGCTGTCATTATTAGGATGGTCTTCTGTGTGAGGGTAGTACTGGCCGGGTCGAGCCGGCCCATTCGTGCTGAAATCAACGTGGCTCTACTACCTAATAAGTGCTGCAAATTCGGCATAAAAATCAGTGTCTAGAAGATGGAAGTGATGTCTCTAGACATCAATGGTCGTGAGACACTGACCATTAAGCTTGGTGAGGACGTGCTGAAACAGGTCGATAAATTTCGTTATCTGGGGAACACTATAACAGCTAAGTGTGACCTTGACGCCGAGATCAACGGCAGGATAAATGATGCAGCTGCAGCATTTGGAAAGCTGTATTCCAAGGTCTTCTGCTAGCACGACCTTAAGCTGGCTACTACAATCTCGGTTTACATGGCGATTGTGCTGCCAAACCTTCTCTATTCTTCCGAGACCTAGTGTGTGTATCGTCACCATATACGCACTCTCGATCGATTCCACCTAAAATGCCTGCGCACCATCATGAACATCAGATGGTCCGATCGGGTGCGTAATACCGACGTTCAATGTTAGTGCCAATGTTAGTGACATTGAGGCATATCTGATGCGTCGGCAACTTCAGTGGTGTGGTCACGTATCATGGATGGCGAAAGAGAGAATGGCGAAGCGCATCTTCTGCTCTGAGCTAGAGGAGGGCAAGCGAAAGCGTGGCGGACAACTCCTCAGATATAAAGATGTTCTGAAGCGTCACATGAAAAGATGCAATATAGAGCCCTCTCGCTGGGAGAGTTTGGCAGCACAGCGACCGGAATGGCGCGAGACTGTGAAGAGGCGAATCCGCGAATTTGAGGAACAGCGTTTAGCTGACCTCGACGCCAAGCGCGATGAGCTTAAAGCCCGTCCGCTCGCTGCCATTTACTATAATTATGAAAGCGGTAAGCTTAAGCGGTAAGTGTGCAAGGGAGTTTGCTGCGAAAATCGCCTATATAAGCCATCTCCGGGCGCATCAGCGCCTAGCCCTATATGGGGTCGAAGTGGTCGCCATTGCCGGAATCGGTCGGATTGATTGATTGATTGATTGATTTTAATGATGCCAAAATTGCATGGTGTAATAATTAATACTATATGTAGATCGGATTGACAATTGAGTAGAATATTGAAAATATCTTATTAAAAACAAGATTATTTTCGTAAAATTTAAGTATAATATATTTGACCATCTGAGCAACGCGTTTGTTCTTCTACCTTTTTAGGGTTCCTTAGTTCATGACTCGGAACCCTTATAGATTCGTCATGACGTCCGTCCGTCCTCGACCTACCGACCAAACGGTTAGTGCTAGAAAGATGAAACTTTGCATGAATATGTGTTTCTATTACGCCGACAAAGACACGCAGAAAAATATTTGTATTTGGGGTACCTCCCCTACTCGTAAAGTGGGGATGCTTTTTTTTCCTCACGTCTGGGTCATCCTGTTGGGTATCATTAGATAAATCTTTGAAAAAAATTGAGGGGTTGGTAAGATGATTTTTTTATTTGAGATCTACAACTAAGCTTCACGACTGTTAACCTATGGTAACAAACGGAACAGAGTGCTTAATGTGACCTCCGAATAACGGAGAGGCTCATGGTAACATGCCACTAACGGTCAGCCATCCAGGTGCTAACCGCACTGGCTTTACTTACCCTCGTTGATTGTTTCTAATCACCTAGGGTAACTTGGCTATGAGTGCATAATGTATACAATCTACCCATAATAAATGATCATAGTATAAAGATGTTAGTATAATTCCCTTTCTTACTTTCCAAAAAGGCCCCCTAATTCTTGTGTGCCCAGGGCCTCCCGAAAAGGTTAAGACGGCCCTGATGACATGGATGCCTGCCGCTATGTTCATACCTTGATCTCTCATACCTATACACTCGTCAAAGTGTACCGGTAAACAGCCGCGAAAGCGTCGCAATAAGGAATGCACCGATATTTTGATTTTCAAAGCAGAAAGCTCAATTTATAAATATTTTATTGAAATAAGTTCAAGTAGTCACATAATATATCAATTTAAAGTTAATTGAATATAATTTCATTTTAAATTAAACAATCACGTTTGACATCTCAGTCGTATGTCTGCTAATATTTAACAGTGTGTATTTTTATTTTAAAATATAATATTTACAATCACAATCCGCGCAGCTGTAGTTCTTCTTCATCCTAGCCTTTATTATTACCAAGTTTATTTGTTGTAACTACACAGTTCAAACAGTTCTACCAGAATATCAGTTTTTCCAAGTAGCCACTGGCATCGAACCTCCGCAAACCTGAGGGTGAACTGAATTCAAAGGTTGAACTAGTTGTCAGGGTATTTGAAATCACTGACTTCCCATAAATAATTACTATAGATGTTCATGACAAAAAGATCAAAAATTTCAACTAGTAATTTTATCAAACGTTTATTATTCTTATGATACATTCATTAATTCACAACAGGTTTTTTAGTTCAAAATATATTATTTACAATCACAAATCGCTCAGCTGTAGTTAATTATTTCAATGACAGGCCTGAATCACAATACTGGATGTATAGAAAATATATTATGTGCAAAAAAAAACAGTGTAAAGAAATTATGAGTTTATATTTATTGGTTAACCTATAAATACGCAAGCTTCATCTAGTTGATATGCAGTTTGATAGAACTATAAAATGGGGCACTGACGGTCTTTACACTCACTGTGTGGATAACAAAGAGAGACAGTTTTATTTTTTCCATAAATGGATGCTGACCGCTGAAGTGACGCCAGAAAATCATTTATAAATGCATACGAATATAAATCACAGTTCTACAAACCTTCGACGCTCAAATAAGAATTGCAAAACGGTCTTTATGGAAAAACGAGTGAATTTGTTTTCAACTTTAAAAAAGGTATCCTATACGTTTTGTTTAATAAAAGACAAACTTTTCCGTCATATATAAAATATGTTGATTTCATTGCACAAAAAGTTACAATTGGCCAACTTCAGGTCTATTTTTTCGCTTGCAATAATTCGCAAATAGGGAAATGCGCATCAATATCGTACAAATCTTATAGGTAATCTTCACTTTTAAATTACTCTAAATGGCAATTATCAAAGAACGCGCGTTGAACTAATATTTCTTAAAAACATTTATCGCTCGCTCGCTTTAAACCTAAATAATTAATATGAAAAATATATTTTACTTACTGCCTAGTGACAAGCAGGGCTTGTAAGATGCTGTTCATATAACAAGTGTTCCCCAAGTTGAGAAGTCCAACTTTCCTCCTAGAAACACGGGTATTAACGCTGGACAAGCATACATTCCTTGCGCGCCAGGGCGCCGATTGCAAGAATCGACATCCACGCGAAGCCATGTGACGCTCCAGACAAAGAATCTGCGTAAAAACAATAACATCAAAAGAACACATTTTTTCATTACATATTTTTTATAGTAGGTTAAAAAGTAAATACATTACGCCGGCGGGTAGATATGCCCGCGCGACACCGCAGCGATATCGCTCGTGTTTGCATGTTGCCGGATAAACTAACGACACAGTCAGCCGTGCGCGCGGCTTTCTAGCTACTACCGCAAGCAACGCAGTTTGTATCGACCATCACTAAAGATATCCTAAATAAACCAAATACTCGTACGCAACTTTTATACACATTTTATTTCTTTTATGTTACTCCATTGGTAATCTAAAATATTAACAAATGTTACGACAAATACATTTCAATCAAGTATTGATTTTCTAGCAGCAGGTTATTTATTGTGACGCGATTACGAAGCTATTTAAAAATTAAAGTCCGTAAACAAAAACAACTTAAGGGTGCAAACGTGAGCGTTGTTTGGATGTTCGTGTCGATATAACCGTATAAAATGGTAAATATCTCGAAGCAATAATAACCCACGCGCCCGCCCACCCCCTAGTATATTTATAAACAAAATCAATACATTAGTTTTTGCACACAGAAATCAGTATATGAATTAGGCTATGAATTATGAGTACAATATTTGACACAGATGTACGTAAATACATACTAATAATATAAAATCGTAACTGTAAAAAGTAACTCTGTTACGCATTCACGGCTACATCGCTGAAAGTGTCAAAAAGCTGCGAAGGAATAAATATTATTTTATTATATCAGACTAACTTTTTTCACCCGCGTTTATATCGGATTAATTTACTTTACTTGCTGATAAATGGATATTGTACTTTTTCATTGGTGAAATAACTCACAAAATTTCCGATTATTAAAATTACAAAAAAATAATAAGACAATACTTACAACATCATCATATTTATCCTTGAACATATCTTGAGCTTCACCTTTCAGGGATTCTACGAGACCGTCTACTGTAGCTGTGAGAATGTCGACCACATTTTGCAGCAATTGACGGCTCCACTGACCACTGTCACTGGCCAGACTAGTCAAGACGCGATCCACGTGCGGAGCGACCTAAAAACATTTTTTTGTACAATAACGTATACCTATCTTCTTTAGGATTCGTGTCAAATTATAACAAAACAATAAAAAATACCCTATCGAAAGCTTCTGTAGATTCGCGTAGCGAAGCTAAAATGTGGAAAATGACGTCAGCTACTGACTGACGAAGTGCTACGTCTTCTAGAGCTAAAAATAGCCGCCCTAGGTTGTCCACTGACACTTCAATCAGTATATCGTAGCGCTCGTTTTCCTGTGAACAAAAGGTTTTTTAAATCTTTTCTTGTAAGTTTAACACTGAATATAAATTTGGGTGTACACTTTTGTATTGTTTTACCTCTAGAGCCTTTACGAAGGCTATTACCCAATCCCCCAAAGCCGGAGTGCCATGCCACTCATACAACCAAATGTAAAGGCAAGATAACGAAGCTCTAAGGCCAGCTCCAGCAGGACCGTTATCTTCTTGTTGCACGAGCCAGCGTGCAGCGGCTAGAGTACCCTCCGTGTCAGAGGTATCTAGGACTACAAGTACCACAGATAAAGCTGGGCATGCATCCGACTCTGAAACAAATACCAAAATTAGTTACAAACTAGCTGAGCCCCGTGGTGTTACCCGCGTTTGTTGTAACCGCGGGCAACGCCACGGGGCGAAGGTAATCTAAAATAGTAGCCTAAGTTACTCTTTATATCATCAGCTATCTGCCAGTGAAAGTCCTGTCGAGATCGGTCCAATTTTAAATATTTGTATAGATTGCACTTTATAATACCACAATGTTACTTTGGATATAAGACAATATCTCGGATCAAAAACAATATGCTACTCACGTGGATCGGAAATGAATGAATAAAACTTGTCCAATATGGCTGTGACGATCTCGTGGCGGAAATTGCCCTGAGCAGTGTTTACACAACGAAGAAGGAACTCTTCAACATTTTGCAATAGGGTCCATAATTCATCTTCATCGCCCGAGGCGCGAGCTGCAATGTTTCAATAAGAAATAAACAACACACTTAACAGGTTATCATACAGGGTACTACAGCTTCTATAAAACTAAGAAAATACTTACCTAGGCATTTAACAATATCTTGGCAGACCTTAACAAGGTCATAAGAGTGTGGTAAATAGCTGGGCTGCTCATTCATTAATTGTATGTACTGCTGTAATGCTTTGAGATCCAATTGATTACGATTGTCAGGTACTAACTCGTGCTTTTTCACCGCCATGTTTTCGTCTGGGCTAGGATAATGTTAAACATTTATGTATACAAATATTTTATCAAATTAAACAACAAGAAAAACAACAAAAATACAAACATTCTGGTTAAAAAAAAATTGTAAAGAAAGCTCAGGGGATTAAAATAAACATTTAACAATTATGACGTAATAGAAGACGATAATGTTGGTTTAAAGCGGTATGAATTAACAAAAATATAGGTTTTGGGTTACATCAGATTAACACATATACAGGTGTCATGCAGTGTTATGTTACAGACACCCTGAGAAAACTACAATCTTACTAATAAATTGTAATCATAGCAAACTGTTTATTATATTCTTGCTTTAATAAAAGATATGGATTGTGAAAATAAAAGTGATACTTAACAACATAACTGTCCACATATGTGTATGTACATTGTGTGTACAATAAAATATACAAGTACCCCACATCCATCATTTTTCCTTTACCGTTAGGTCAAATAACATTCATATTGTCTTAAAAAATATAGTAGTAGTTTCTTATTCATTAATTTATGATATTGACGTGGGATAAAATATTTTCTATCCTAAGTTCACACTCTTAAGTGCACATTATCAACTATAGACAATAAATTGAATGACAAATTAGTTGGATTTATATTGTGACGACACTAATCCAACCTAAAATGACAAAAAATTTTTGCATTGCTATTTGAGGTAGGAAACTGAAGATCTTGGAGTCAGAGAGAGTGAAGGTCTTTGAAGCACGTTCGGTTCTGTAGTCGTCGCTGCTGGCCTAAATAAATGTCGAATTTCATTTGATCAAGAACATCTAGTTCAACATTTCCTAGGGCCAGAACTACTACAGAACCGAATGTGCCTCAAAAACTTTCATTCGCTCTGACTTCAAGAAATTCCACAGAATAGAATAAACATTAAATTAGTTCGAAAGAGAAGCAGCGGTTGCTATTGATACCAAATTAAAAAATCAAGGTTAGTTGGGTCGAAATACTAAACAAGTGCACACAAAGTTCAAAACTGACATGCATTTAATTTAGTTAGTATTAATTACCCTAATAAAAGGTTTTTTTCTCTTTTATTTTATTTCATACAAATACAAAGCCCAATCCCATAGGAATACTTGTGTGTTTTATTATTCACATATCTTTTGAAAATTTATTTAACTTTCTTATAGATTAGGTTTTTTGCTATATGTTCAAGTAATGTTCGTTTGGCCATGCTCACCAAAAATATATCCCATAATTGCATAACAAAATGATGATATGTGACTCATTGGACAGTTAAGTTGTTAAGAAACATTTGTTTCTTTCAAATAAAATCTACATATTAATATCTATTTGTGATAGATCAAAAGTAAAAGTATTTCATTTCTTGGCTACAGCAGTATCTAGAATGTTCAAAATGTAGCAATTTATAATAAGAGTAAGCTTATATATAAATTTAATAGGTAACAGAAAATGTTACAAAAAATACAAGGCTTGCAATCAAACAGATTTTTCATCAGATCAGATATTATAGGAAAACTAAAGTCAGGTAAAGCTCCCTGGCAATAATTTAAGAAAAATTGTTATTTTTTATTTTTAATAAATCAAAGTGGAAATTACCTACAAGGACTATACAAATGAACTTCAATGTTATATAAAGCTCTGAGGTGTATTTTGTCATCAAATGGTCTCTCAGTTCTCTGGCTCCAGCTTTCTGTCTGGCAAATTTCATAAGAGAGAGAGAGAGATTCTATCAGAAATTTAATAGAATAGTGAAAAGGAATGGTGTAAATTAACAGACTCTATGTTCAATATAATGTGTTTGTACTGTCACAGGGTAATGTAGCACAGTCTGAGTTTTTTTTTATTTATGAGCCTGCCTTAGTAACTCTAATCTGCCTGATGGTAAGTATAAGCAGAATCCCAGAATAGCTATGATTTCACTATGAATTCAGACAATGCAGTCTGGCTATCCACACGATAGCAGGCTTCTGATAGAGGGCTTCTGCATCATTGGCCCCTTGCTCACTTACGAAATACGACAGTATGAATGCACTCATTTTAAGTTGGTTTTTATACTTATTGTGAAAATATGTTTTAATATTAGAGAACCCAGTGTATTAATTATATTACTTTTATTATTATTGCTGGATAGACCTTATAATTTATATCCTTGATACCAAAGTGCCATTTTTGATCTTGGGGCTACCATATCTGTCAAGAGGTCTCAATATTAAGTCTAGAGTCAAGCCCAAAAAGTGTTATGGGTTTTTCAAGCCCATGTCTCAGATTTCTTAAAAATTATTATTGGGAAGTCATAATCTTTCAATTCAGTTTACCTTCAGGGTTGTG
Organism: Phragmatobia fuliginosa; assembly: GCA_932526445.1. Classification (NCBI taxonomy): domain Eukaryota; kingdom Metazoa; phylum Arthropoda; class Insecta; order Lepidoptera; family Erebidae; genus Phragmatobia; species Phragmatobia fuliginosa. The sequence goes on from OW052057.1 coordinate 27,547,248, forward strand.
GAGGTCAAATGGCAGTCACTCCATGGATAAATTGATTTTTAGGTAAAATCAGATGTACTAGTAGAAGGCCCCAAACAGTAATATGAATAAAAATACTAGGCAAATTACGAATATATTTTCCTTTATCGCCCTTAGAAATTAACTTGATAATTTAATATGAGATTTTATGTGATTAAAGGCAGTTACAATTTTGTTAACCTGTGTAGTTTTATAGGGTTTTAAAAACAAACCACAAATGGTTTGGTTTGTTTCGACACACATTTATTAAAGCTAGATAATATATATAGACCTGCAGCTTGCCTTATATTGCAAGAAAGGTCAACTTTTCCAACATTAATATAAAATTAAGATGCAATGATATTTTCACACTAAATTCTTATCAATTTTTTTATACTTTATTACTTTATCACATTTTTGCAAAATAAATTCTATTCTATTCTATTAGATTCTACTTATCCTGTCCATTGGCAGAGAGGAGTTATTTAGGCAAAGACTACATTTTTTTTCATATATAAGCACTAAAAGTGATCCATTCAAAATTCATTTATGCATGTTACATCTGTTTGGGTTATCAACATTTGTAGTATATTTGCTTGAGAGTTGATTGTGATGATCAGATAGTTAATGACTAATGCGAGCAATTTTAAAATATTTGATTTAGGTTTGAAGTGAAGACATATATATATAGGCAGGTTTGGGTGAGCAGTGAAGAGCAGCAATTCATGAAGGTCATAATTTATATGGTCATGTCAACAAGTTAACGCTTGAGGCAGCTCTGAATGTATAGATATATGTATTCAAACCATTGAAATTGTATTTAAGATCAATACAATTTGAATCAATAATAACAACTGGCACCTAATGACCAAGTTTTAGTTTAAACTTTTGTCAGAAGCCATCTTTGTGTTTTTTTCTATCGTGATGAATTCCAAAAATATAATAAACAAACAGGTCACCATAGTATAAGTCAGTCATTTCCTTAGAACTTAAACTCTCTACAATCAAAACTAACGGCTTGACATGTTCCCTGTGAGGGTTATGAATGTCAATCAATAAGAATGATCATTCACCTATGAACTGATCAGAAGGACCTGAATATTTTTAATTTACACGATTTTCACTTGGTTCGGTTGGTTATATACATGGATTATTGTATTTGGATTGTGAAAAACAAATGTTTATTGCCTATGTAAGGTTAAGTTCATATTTCAAAAAAAAATATAGCCATAATCAATATTTTCAGTATGTTAGAATAAGATAAAGGTCACAAAAATAGATAGTTTGTGGGTACTTGTGTTCCCGCTGGACGAGGGATACCTATTTTGTTTCATTCAACCAATGAAAAGGTATATCTAAACCAAATTCACAAAATTTCATGTTTGAAAATTTAAAAGGGCATGTTACAGTATACTGTAAACAATTTAATGGAAGTTAAATAAAATTATCTTATTTCAACTTGCTTGTATATTATGGGAACCTTTACAGGGGATAAGACTATGCAAGGGTTACTTTATTCAAATTTTATATATAAAATTATTGTTATAATTTGGTTGTGTTTTATTGTGAACTTTTAATATCAGGTTAGGTTCACTAACTTAGAACATTATAATTTCAAGATGTCTGTAAGAATCACCATTATTGAATTTAGGTTTTGTGAAAACACTTGATGACCTTTTTTAATCATGCACGGCTCATATTGGTATAAGGGTAAGTTATTGGAAACATTTATTTTTAAAACACACACAAACACATGTAAATTTTTTTTTGAGAAAACCATTAGTTACAGGAGAACAGCCATGTTGCTACTTTGTTTTAAGCAGAATAGAACTATGACGCTTAGGTTTTGTTGCCGTTCTGCATAACTCAAAGTAACAACTTGGATATTTTTAGTATAACTCTATCTACATTATTTTATTAGTAAAAAACATCCTGATTTTTGATCTTATTAACCCAGTTTTATAAATTTACTATACATAATTTGTAGATGTCAATGTTTGGAGTAACTGTATCAATTATACTGTTCCTCAGCCGAGATGTTAAAAAATAATGTGCTATGTTTATCAATTGTATGAATTAGCTGCTTGGATAGAATCTAACATAAAAGACAGCAATAAACCTAATAAAATTAATAACTGTTACAGAAAATTGCCATGCACAAATTAAATGTGAAGTATTTGATGCATCAATATTTTCATAGCACTGACACTATGTGATTTTTTCATCAATGCTACCTGTAACATAGCACTACATACATACAATGATGGTTTCATATATTATTTGTATAGCAAATTTTGAATGATTCTCTATTTCCGGTAAAACCTAACTATTTCAAGAGCATTTATTTACATTATAAAAAATAATTCTTGCTCTTGCCTAACAAAATTTGTGTAGGTTTAGCACCCTACTGTATAGCCAATCAGTGCACAATACTAACGGATAATGTGTTTTTAATTACTCACAAGTTATAATATATGAATCCTATAAAATACTTTCTTCTCTACGCAAGAACACACCAATCGTCGGGGATAAAAAAACTCATTGTCCTGATCATCACTGCTTCAGGAAATATGATGAAATACTAATGATTGCATCACCCCGATTTAACACGAAAGAAGCACGATTTCTTTATTCCTTACTGGATGTTAAACGACACAATTCATTTCGTCCACAAAGTATTTGCTTCGCAGGCGACCTCCCTGCAAAAGCACAGATATTAGGTACGCATAATCTTCACTACTCATATATTCAAAAACCGTGAAGGGTTTTCACAATAATATAATGCACTCTTTTAAATGGATGTCAGCGTACCAAATTTCTTACAAATAGATAGAAATTGGAATTTGTAAAACACAAAAGATTGATTTTATTCCACCACTTCCATGAATCGCGCAACGCATGTAGGGAAAGACGAATTTCTATAATTGTTTATGGTCCAACTAATCGTTACTTGATTGATTTTATTACAGACTATAAAACCAAAGAGTATTCAAGTAAGTAAGTTTATTCATATGGTACATAGGAAAAAAATATCATGTTTTTCAAAATAGGTCTGTATTTTATACTAATAATATGATAAAAAAATTCTTGATATAATGTTAATTTCATTTCTTTATAATGTTCTAGTCTTTACTTAGTCTGTGGAAAAGAATTTTGTCTATTGTTATTTCATCGACAAAAAAAAAACAAGTTGTTTAAAATTTATTGACAAGTAACTAAAATCTAAATCCATAACTTCGAAAAATCTTTTAAAACATATTTAACAATGTGAAATTTAGTACCAAAGAAATTCTATGCACTACGTGGGTGCTGTGCGTAACCAGAGCATCGAATAAGTCAAATAATTGGCATCGTAAATTATGGAGAAATTTTCTAGTGTTCAAAGAGTATAATGGATGCATCGGAATCTCTTAAACCAGATGCCGATATTAAAAATGTGTTTAGTTTTATTTTAAATATAGATAGTAAAAATTATTCTACGCCTATTCAGCAAAAACGCAGCACTGTTATTAAATACACGAAACTACCCGATTTTGAATTTGGACCGAAACGTAAGTGATATTATTCTTTTCCCATGCTCGTCTGGTAACGATGACGCACATTATTCAAGGCGTATTTGAATAAATATCTTTATATTGTTGTTTAAAAAAGTCCCAAGCCTTATGATGTTATATGTAAAGGATTCAAGTAGTTCTGTAGAGTTAAACTAAAAAAATTCTATGTTACAAAAGTAATAAATATGTCAAGATCTAGTCAACTTGATTAGTTTTTAAACATTCAACTAAATTGATGAAATTTCTTAAAAGCCTACTCTGGAAGTACTACATATCAGTCATACATAGGCTAAATTGAATTAATGGGCCACATACCAAAATCTAGATACATCATGCATATAATTACCTAAATTAAATCAAACTGTTGACCATAAATATTGAAAATAATCAAACAAATGTCTGTGGAAAGGATTAGTTCTGTGCTGTAGCGCCACTTTATTAAATAACTCTTAATTATTAGTGTGTAGTCCAGCTAAACTCTTTAACAAGTTGAAAAAAATGGGTATGGAGTACTTTTAAAACAATCGCTGGAAAAATTATGTATACTCTGTGCACCAATTGGTGACTGTCATATTTTCATTCTATTTTTTTTCAATAAATATACTTAAATATATGTCCATATCCTTAAGTGACCCAAAGCAAATTGTTTAAAAAAAAATTGGCCAAGTGCATATCAGGCCACACATATAATAGGGTTCCATAGTCACCTATAATAGTAAGGTAGATTTCTGGATAATAGGTAGATCCAATAGACAGTATGTTAACTTATTATTTCTTTATTTTTGTAAGACATTTTCCAAGTGACTGCATTTTACAAGTAAGGCCCCTATAACTACCAAAATAAAACCAATATCAAAAATGCTATAGTTTTCCTTGAAAGTTCAATATATGGGCTACCATCATGAACTTTTTCAGATTTTTTGAGCCAGCTGTTTAGCTTTTAGAGGGGGGAGGCATGCCGTTTAATAAAAAAAAAAATAACCCATAAACAAATACCTAAATCGAAAAATCGTTTTAGAAACCTGTTGAGAATGTTTTTAAACCCAGCTAATAATACCCCACACAATGGGGTAGACGTGAGAAAAATAAATCATCCCCACTTTACATGTCGGGGACATACCTTAAATAAAAATATTTTTCAAAATTTTGTTATACTTAGCTGAAAGTGCTACAATAAACCATTTGGATGGTAGGTCGATGACAAAGAGATAGACATGGTGAATCTATTAGGGTTCCGAGCAATGAACTTCAGAACCCTAAAAATGGCATAATCAAGATAAATTCCACATACTAATTTTAAAAATTAAAAAGCAACTGTCTATTTACTTGCACCGATTTCATTGAAGGACATAGGCTACTCCTTTTTGCAACAACCAACATAAACACAATTTGTGTTGTGGGCAAAAGACTATCTTGACTGCCTAGTTGGTCTAGTGGTTAGGGTTAGCGGCTGCTGATCTAGAGGTCTCGGGTTCGATTCCCAGGTTAAACCAAATATTAGTGTGATCCGCAAATATTTGTTTCTTAGTTTGGGTGTTTTCCATGTATGTATGTATTTATAAAAAAGTATAAATGTAGTATAAATATCAGTTATTTAGTAGTACCCATAATACAGGCTCTGCTTATTTTGGGACTAGTTGATGTTGTGATATTTAAGAAAAATCTTTTTCTTTTATTGCTATATTTTTAAAACTGAAGTAAAACGCTTTTTCTCCTTACTAGCCTTTATTACTCCTAAGACTATTTGGCTTTGGCTAAAACTGAAATGAAACGAAAACTTAATATTTACAACATTTGTGTCTATACTGCATTAATGGCCCTTTGTAAATATGATATGGATCATTTTCGGGCATTTGTGGTTGCCCCGCTACAAATTAGGAAACACAAATTGGTCCTTAATTTTTCAGCTTTCTGCACATCTCCTTAAAAAATTTAATTATTCCAAATTTCTTAATCTACCGTTTTAATTATTCTTAATTTCATATTCCCTCTGTTTGCTTAATTTATGGTAAAATGGTTAAGTTTTGCTTCACATATTAATAATGCATGAAATTGATGATTGATGAAGGAGAAACTTAGACAATTTTTTTAAACTATACTTTATATAACTTTATATAAACTTGCGGCTATACTCACAATTTACAACAATAACCGCACATAACACCTCGGAGCTCAACTAGTTATAAATAATATTGTCATTATTATCCTTTATTAGTCCACTTCTGGATCCTAACCTCGTTTCGAAAGTTTTGCCATATAATACCATATCAGGTGGTTTAGTTAGGGTTCTCCCCCTTCTTTTATTCTTAATCCAACACATTGCTAACCAATAAAACAGTTAAAACTATAATAAATATCAAAATAAATGCCAATTATGGGTTTTTATCAGAGTGTAATATTGAGTGCCAATCGAATTCACCAGTTATTAGTCTCCAGTGTTTTACCAGTGATCTCTTGTGAATGAAGATAGTTGCTCAAATGACTTGATAACACAATAACCTAGATAATACACATATTGTCCTAATAAGTTAAAAAATTAGGCATAAAACAGGATTAGTACTTTCTAAATGTAGTTAATTACTGTGTAGTTTGGTGTATCTGATGGTGCTATAGTGTGCTTTCCTGTTGAGGTGTATGTGCAAGTTGCCACATGTATCATCATCATCATCATCATCATCAGTATATTTCAGTCCACTGATGGACATGTGACTGTGACTTCTCGTTTTTAGTTTTTCTATTCTTGAATTAAAGATATTAGCGATTTATTATAATTAATATTAGATATTATATTATTCTATGAAAGAGTTATCAACAAAAGCCCACAGCTCGCTCTATTTCAGTTAAAGATGGAATAATAATCTCAATGGAAAGAATCAAAGTATTAAAATAGTTGTAATAATTAAATATTTCCTTTACTTTTAAAATTGAAATATTCTTTCAAGATGTAATGCGATCACTGGAGTTTAACCGGTGCACCTACAGTGCTTCAATCAAGTACTTTTGAATCAACTATGATTTCTGGTATTTACGGCTATGGTTTAAACCTATAATGGCAATATCAATGCAAGTCCATGTATAAGATTGAAAAAAAATATATAATAATATAATATAATAATAAACCTAGATTGATTGATAGAATGTTTTTTTTTAGGATTTTACGAGATAGCGATTTAGCTTTTAGGAGGGGGGGGGAGGGACGACTAACTAGGTATATTAATATATTTTTTTTTTTAAATCTTATACATGGACTTGCATTGATATTGCCATTAGAGGTTTAAACTTGATGAACTTTAAAGGAAAACTATAACGGATGACGTAGCTTTGTTAGTTCAGGAGTTATAGAGGCCTAAATTATAAAATACGCTTACTTAGAAAACTTCGTATCCAAATAACGAAATAATAAGTAACCATAAGAATTATCTATTGGATACGATTTTAATTCCACTTGGCATTGTATAATTATGACTATCATATATGGCTAGATTGATTTGTTGTTAATTAACATTTCTTGTTATCTGTGCTATTTTTTAATGTTCATGATATATTCAAATAAATGTTATAAATTAATACAAAATTCTAAAAATTTGCAGTCCGGCAATTTGTTTTCTTGATGTAGGTAGGTAAGTACTGTAAGGTAATATCTAATTTTACCAAATAAATTTGATATTACAATCAGATATACCTAGACAGTTCAAGTACTGTAGAGCTCTTGCCTGGAGGTGATGGAGGTGGTTGCTTAGTTGAACCAGGATAAGAAATGTTCCAGGTGCCTGTCAGACCACTACCAGTTATATATAGTCACATAAGTATTAATAATAATTATTATTAAATATCCAGAAAATATTAACTAAGGGAATTGGCGCAAATCTGTAGTACTTGGTACTATTGATTTTGGGGAAATATAGAAGAGCAAGAAACTTGATAGGTTTCTTCAGGCTTTTAATGGGCCTGATATAAACCTTAAAGCATCAACGTCCTGCCTACGGTATGGTGATCTTTTCGAAGAAACAGAAGGTTTTGTTTGTGCTATTAAGGACGAAGTTATCATGACGAATAACCATAGGAAATAAATTCTGAAGGATGGTACGGTTGACATCTGTCGGGCATGTCACCGTCCTGGAGTATCTATCAGGCACCTACAACTAAGTAGCCAAGATCGTACACTAACAACTTGCTTGCAGGTATGTGCCCGACCCAGTTCTCGAGAATGGTCGTGGTGCGTTGTATTGGGATCTTTTATCTCATGTAGAATGTATTCGTAGAGAAACAATTCGGCGATTATTGTTCCTCTACCAACACCTTAAGAGACTGACGTTAGACGGCTGGATCAAGTGTCTGATCCAGAAGGCAGTCCTCCTTGTCACGTAACGTATAGTCAGGAGGCTCCTTCCTGTCTTTGGAGCTCTAACCACCGGTTTTCTGGTCCCTATACCTGAAGTCAGTGGTCTACTGTTCTTTATATTGTGAAATGTATTTTTTTTATGTATATTTAAAAATGTTTTCAACATGTATATTAATTTTAGAAAGAATAAGTATTTAATAATAATGTGCGATTTTATTATTGCTAATTTTAAATATTTATTTTTTAGTGTGGCCCTTATCGCAAACATGCACAGAAAGAAATCGGTCACGCCGTACTGTAACAATTGAAAATGAGGTTCCTAAAATCAATAAAACTGTAAGATCTAACTATTCACCTAGTCCCAAGATCATGGCCACAAATTACACTAAACGGAAAATGATAACTATATCAGAGCATGAAGAAAACGATCTGCATCCAAAATTTAGTAAGTAATAATAGTGGTGAAAATAATTTGATTGTTTTAGCCTTCAGCCAGTCAAGGAACAGAATATACACTTTTAGTTTTAATACCTAAATGTACTTTTATAGTAATGGCACAATTGTTTTAATAAGTAATATTGTTTTCAATTAAAATTTTAGCAAGGAATAAACGATCCAGTCCGATCCAAATGTTACACAAATCATTGGGCACTACTGATTATGAGTTAGGAAAGCAATCACCCATCAGAACTACATCAAGATTAACAAATTCTCCAAAATGTAAGTAAATTCAACTTGGTTTAGATTCACCTTTGAAGAATTTATACTACTTTGACCAGGTAGTACATCACTCCGATATTAAACTTTACTATTTTTTTTTAAAAATAATTATGTAATGTTAATATTTGAAAACAGCATGTTAACAGTATCTTGAGAAAGGACCAATTCTTATTAAAATCATCATTTATTTTGATGTTTACTCTAATATAAAGATTATTAAACAAGACAATTTATAAACGGAGACAAATAATACCCAGGACGACAATTTGTAGATCACGCAATGTAAGCAATCACGCTAGCAAGGTACGAAACCCTTCATATAAGACCAACTTCGGAGTATAGAGTATAATTCAATAAAATCGGACTACTCTGTAAAAGTTATGCCGTAAAAAAGATAAGATAAACGCATCGAATTGAGAATCTCCTTTCTTTTCGTACGGTAATCTCCACAAATACCTCCAGTTGGTGGTTATGTCGGACTCGAACCGACTAAAACCGCACGCCATCTAGGGTACTATGAGCCGAAGAATCAGTTAGTAGACTATATAATGCATGTAAATAACGTTGCTAGTGTGGTAAGTAGGTGTAGGGTGTAAATGTATGCTTATGACATGTGCCTACTATGTGCGTCTAAGATGTACCTATACGAAGCTCAAAAGAACATAGGTATGTATGTCGCCATATGTACAACTGCTCAAATATCAAAGTCTCACTCTACTGTTAAAATCCGAGTCTTAAACGTAGATACCCGCGTACTTTTTATACTCTTCCAGTTACAATATGGTACAGTGTGCTCGGCTGAAACCTCATTTTATAGTTATCTTAAGCAAACACTTTTATCTTCATTTCATTAAGTATGATCGCCGCCAACGCCATCGCGTTATTTAGTAATTTCCCTGTTATTAATAGACTCGTTAATTTTTAATTGCTTGTTCTATTTTAGACTCGAGTGAAACTAAAAATAGTGTGAAAATGAATAGTGCATATAATAAAAGGAGATCGAATGGAACTCCACAAAGTCATAGAAGCAAATACACAAGTAATGTGTCATCAGATAGTTCAAGAATAAAGTATATGAATGAAAAAGGTAAGTGTTTTTAGTTCTGTATAATATATAGCCTTATTGTGTTAAAAATCTTTTCCTGTATTTCAAAAGCCATCTGAATGGTGGTCTTACAGTTCGATCCTGTAGAGATACGTACCTTGTGCATCACCAACACTATCTCACCCGCTCTCTAGGTTTCTACATATTTACTAATAACAGGCAATAACAGCCCCTCCTTGCGCTTGTTTTTTGCCATGATAAGTTTGGCGGTTGCAATTCGAATAAAAATCGATAAATTTGTTTGAAGTTCTTTAATTTCGAATTGAATTTCTGAATATCGTCATCGTATTCAACGAAGTTTGTTAAAATTAAGATTAGGGCGTAGAAAACGCCAATTTCATTTGTGATAAATGTGAAAATATATATGAAACTCGTATTTGCTGTAAGCCGCAAAACACACAATGTTCAAGAAACACAAAAACTTCTGAATTTAGAAAAAAAATATTACTCAAACTATACGTCATAGAAACATGATTTTAAAAACGTGATTTTATTTTTCCTTTTGTTACATGTTACGTATAAAGATATAATTTTAAGTCAATAAAAAGCAGTGGTTGGCTTACAACAATCAAGTTTTATTTCACAGACCGATAGAATGCTGTAACCATGATGAATATTCTATGGCAACTAGATGTTTCTTTTATGTTTAAAAGTTTTAATTGCTGTTAATAGCATACATGCTTTTTCTAATTAAAACTAAATAGCCTTAGAGCTGACCGCGGGAATGGCGTAAGCAACAAATGCATCAAAAGTACTGTTTTTTGATAGACTTACACCAAAAAAGCCACTAATATTGTTCAAAAACCCTATAAGTTAAGTGTTTTTTTTAACGTTAGAATTATGAGACCTGGAATTGTTCCAAATTGTTCTAAGTTCCATGCAGTAGTTTTCTAAATAAAATAATGTAAAAAACGTATTTTCGATTTTTTTGAAGCTTACAGCTAATACGTTTTCCTACGTTGATATATTATTATTATTGTTTTAGATTCATTACGAGTTACTGCTTCCAGTCCCAATAAAAGTATTGTAAGCAAAAAATTGATAACGCCAAGTGAAAGTGAAACATTTACTACTATCAAAACTGTAACGTATGAAAATATCAAAACCAACAAAAATAAGGAAAAACCTAATCCAAATAGACCACCGTCTTCACAAAATAAAAATAAGATTCGCCTAAATAAAATGTTCGAACACAACAAGACCTTAATGATCCGAGTTCCAATAGATGAGAAATATGAAGAAGCTAAAGTAACAGAAATCAAATCAGCTGAATCAGTAACACCTTCGTACTTAAAAACAATGAGCACGTGTAATCGTGCTAATATGACAGATACAAGTATTCAGCTACGCGACGTAAATGTAGGCACAAATTCACCAAAATTGAATACACCTTCTTACTTAGAATCAATTAGCACGTGTGATCGTGCTAATATGACAGATACAACTATTCAGCTACGTGATGTAAACGTAGGCACAAATTCACCAAAATTAGTTGACCAAGTGACTGAAATGGGTGATATCGAAATTAATACATTTTGTAAATGTGAGAATTCTGTGCGAACAGACTCTATCAAAGAAATATTCGATAGCCTTGAAATTCCAAATGTCACATTAACTAAAGAAAAATATGAACCCAAAGAGGAAACTGTAAGCCTACATCGAGAATTATTTCCGAATCTTACAGTGCCGGCCCTTAAAATAACTCCACATAAAGATGTTACTTCTAACGATTTGACTTACTGTCAAAGTGCTTCATATGTATTTAGCCGAGCTACTGTAACATATACTACGAGACAAAAGATTAATTTTCATGTAGTTAGTGATGATGGAAAAGTTACTCAACCATCACCAGCCAAGTACCCTTTAAATGTTGTGTCTGTGTTCAGAAATACTTTAAACAATCAAAACAAACAAAAAAATATTTCATCAGAAGAAAATGACAAGAAAAAAACCGCACGAGATGATTGCGTAAACTGTCTGAATGAGTTGAACTCGTTTAATTGTTCTTATGTCTTTAATAAATTAATGAAACCATCGGACATAATTAGTACAATAAGAGTTAATAACGATCTATTACAGAACGACTACATCTGCGAGCAGTTCCAACGTGAACTCAACTTTATAGATTCTTTTTTTGAATCTTTGCAGTATTTAGAAAGTTGTTCTTTATCGGACAAGGGCTTCCCTGAGAGTAAAGTGGAAGACTTGGTGAACAATTCTGTTTTATTCGATTCTACATTTGATATAAAGAATTCAGAGTACGACAATTTCCTGTCTAAACTTGAAAATGGCACAAATATTGATGACACCGAAACAATCGCGTCCAAGAGTCTTTTTCTGGTAATTGTTATTCTTTCATTTGTAAATATTTGCCTAACTGCTTCACAATGCATTAATCGTGTCATTAATAGTCAACCGATGTTCGTGTTCAGCGTTTTTATTATGGAAGAGCTGATTATATTAATTGTTCATTCGATATTCATATTGAGGTCAATGAGTGTTAGTGTTATTAATTTATGTTTTTCTATTTGATTATAGCTTAATTTACTCATTCGGGATGAGCAAAGACGAGCAAAAAATCTCTTATTTGTATTGAAAATGCGCGAAGATGCATTGAAAGATTTTACTAAATCGCAAATACTCTGGTTAGAGAAGAAGAAGAAACACGACAATACTGATATATCGACTTTGAAGAAAAAACAGCGTGGTGCTCTTGTTAAACTCCAGCACGAGTGTGGGGAGATGCAACGTATGCGAAAAGCATTACTAACGCTTTCCGAGAAAAGAAAAGTCTCACTTATGAAAACCAAGAAAAACATAGAACTAAAACTAAAAAATAACGTTGATGTAGGACAAATTATTCTGGTTAAGAAAAAATTGAAAAGGAGTTTATCTGGTGACAGAATCAATTCTCCACTGAAATGTTTTGATTTATCAAGTAGTGGCTGCGAGGACAGTACGACGTCAAAACTTAACTCGGACACCACATCTCTAACAATGAGCCATCCGGTGGTAAGCGTCACCAGCGCTGAGAAATGCGTTCAAGCTGGTGATGCACTCTTGTCTGAACACCAGCAACAAGTGTCCGATATCGCGGAGAATTATGTGGGTGTAGATGGTGGATACCTAAATATTCTGTTCCATGACCTGACATTACCTCAAATTTTTAATAGTGGTAAAACATATGAAGTCAACGAGGACATGTTAAAAAATATAATCAATTCTTCTAATCAATACAATAATAATTTAACTGGCAGTGAAGTGGTTGAGAAACTAATGGAGCAAATAAAGAATAGGGAAATAGACAATAGCTCGCCTTCGACGGCTCGCAGTCTCGTCGAGGAGTTTGATCAGTATTACCGAGGTCTTGCAGAGGAAGATAACTCAGTGTCATCGTCTGATCGTGAACAAGAGTGCTGCACCAGTCATACATTAGACATCCAAACAGATGATAAATATGAGTCGTGTGAGGAACAGCTTCGCGAGAGTGCCTCGTCAATAAGTGTAAAAGAGGAAACTACATTTAGTGATAAAACTCCAACAGTTAGTAGTAAATTTTGTGTTTGTGAGTCAGTGTCTTCTGTGATCAGTGAGAGTTCAATAAGTAAAGATCTAGAAATGAGTACTAGTCAAGTTCAAACGGGCCCGCTTCCTGTGCCAGTCGGCGCACCCGCAGCCGTTGAAAATGTGCCTGCTGTTTTACCTGCTTGGATATTACAAAAGTCAAGCGAAAGCTCTTCTTCAGGTAACTATTAATCTGTTTGTTATATTATAGTATTACCTTTAGTACGTTACAATTAATTAAGACATTTATGTATATTATTAAGTGTCCGATAGAGTAAATTGGATTGTAAATATCGCCTAGTTATTTTTTATTGCTGTACTTCAGGCATTTATTTTGTATACGAGCCTCCTAAAGTGACTCTACTCGATGGAAATCATGAGCAGAATTCAAGAATACTGGTCATCATATACATTGCGAATGCGGATAATGCAACAATTCAGCATGGTAACCCATGCTGTAGCATTGGCAGATATAGTGTATGTCACGGTGCTGCTTTGATTGCATTCGCAGTGAGCATGGTGATGATAACGCTTCGATTCTGCTCATGATTTACATAGGCAGTCTAGAGTCACTTTGACAGCCTCATAAATAAAAAATTGGCCAAGTGCGTGTCAGGCCACGCATAGAATAGGGTTCCGTAGTCACCCATAGTGCATAATGCTATGCGAATGCGGATAATGCAACAATTCAGCATGGTAACCCATGCTGTAGCATTGGCCGATATAGTGTATGTCACGGTGCTACTTTGATTGCATTCGCAGTGAGCATGGTGATGATAACGCTTCGATTCTGCTCATGATTTACATAGGCAGTCTAGAGTCACTTTGACAGCCTCATAAATAAAAAATTGGCCAAGTGCGTGTCAGGCCACGCATAGAATAGGGTTCCGTAGTCACCCATAGTGCATAATGCTAGGTAGATTTCATATCCAGTCCATTAGATAATTGTTGTTATTTATTTTTTTACGAAGTTTTCCAAATTACTGCATTTTACAAGCTAGGCCCCTATAACTCCTGCAATACCAAAGTTATTTAAAACGCTATAGTTTTCCTTTAAAGTTCAATATATGGACTACTATCATGATTTTTTTAAGATTTTTTTGAGCCAGCCGTTTAGATTTTAAAGCCATAAAATCTATCATGGAATTATGTGTTGCAGGTACAGACAGTTTAGCAAGCCCTGCGCTGAATAATTCTTTAGACACGCTTCCTCCACCAGACCAGTCTGAAGCTGAGGAGCTGAGAAGACAGCAGTTAGCAATTGAAAGAGAGGTATGTACATATGACACCACTAGATTTTTCCAGACCTATATAAAAAGTCAGCCAGGAATAATCTAAAAAGACACCATTCATGCTATTGTATTTCGTTGGTATTGCCTTGATCACACGTACCGATCAAACGGGCGAGACAGTGCTCTCGGCCGAGTACTCGGTGCGTCTAAACATATGCCTTGATCACAAGTACCGAGCAAACGGGCGAGACAGTACTCTTGGCCGAGTACTCGGTACGTATAAACAAAGCGCCAAGCGCTCGGCCGAACGAAGTGGCGAGACAGTGGCGCGGCGTCCTTTCTACTTACTAGGCCGAGTGTCCACCAAATCATCATCGTGTGTAGCACCAAAATCAGATCTCAACATCCATGATCTTGACTAAATCCGGCGTTGCTGTTTTTCCAACAATTCCTTTAATTTTATAATTATATATTTAATTATTTTTATATATATATATATATATTATTATTAGAAAATATACAAAGATTCTCATTCTACTATTAAATAGTGGAATAAGTAATTATATATATTTTCTAATTATCTTTTTACGATCCATCGTGTCCGAAATAAAGTCTCAACTGAAATGACTGTGCTAATTTCAAAACACGTGTGAACAGCTACTCGCTTACATCACTGTCTCGGCCGAGCAACATTTTACTGTCTCGCCCGTTTACTCGGTACGTGTGATCAAGGCATTAGTGTGAGACCGGAGACCCGATCATGCAGAAACTTCTCACTAAGCTACCATAGTGTGGCTCACCATGGTGCATTATCCGCACTCGCAAATGAGGATGTTAACTAAGGGTTACCTGAATCTACTCATGCTGCTTTTTACGTAGTAGTGTTGTTGGATGTGTGTGCTTGTATGATATACTACTGTATGAATACTTATGATGGGTTCACGTTTCAGATAAAAGCTTTAGAACAGCAACAAAGTCGACTTCTTGTGGTGCGAGAGATCCCAGACAAGCCACCCCCTCCATACACCCCGCCTACCGAAACCAAACCGAAACCACCGCGTATGTTTACTTTAGATGAGCCCACCGAAATGAAAATAAGAAAGAGCCTATCAGATTCAGTAATAATCACGAAGCCTGATGAAGATAATAATGCTTTTGATTTATTCTTAGAAGATTTTTGCCACGAGTCATTAGAAAGGCATAAGCAAGAACAAAGTGATAAACCATGGGATGCTTGTAACTTATTACCACAGAAGCCGGCGGTAGATACAGATAAATTAGTTTCTAATACAGTAGTGGAAGTCAAGGAGGTCTTGACGAGCGTCGGCCCTATCGTTGTTTCTGGTAAGGGATTTTATGTTATGTTGTATATCAATTTACATCTTTGAACTCCTACTTTTGCTGCTATCTATTTTCCAGCTTGACCAGTGATATTATAAGTCGATGGAGAAATTTAGACTAAAGACATATTGATTTATAAAATTAAGCAATATAACGAAACGTGTCACAAGCTACACTTCTTTGACAAAACTACAATAAATAGCTGAAATTTCGGACATCTTACACACACAACGTCATCTAGACCCAAAACTAAGCAGAGCTTGTATTGTGGGTAATAAGCAACTGATATAAATACATAAACATACTTTTTTTTGTAAATACATACATATTATATATAGAAAACACGCAGACTCCGAAACAAATATTTGAAGATCACACAAATATTTGGTTTGACCCGGGAATCGAACCCGAGACCTATTGGTCAGCAGCCGCATACGCTAACCACTAGACCAAGAAGGCAGTCACTCAAGGCCTCAATATACACACAAAATTAAGAGAAAATAAACTTCAAAAACGTGAAATACTGCAATTTATCATTGTTAGTTTTAATTATCACTGGTACTGTCTAAGTGTATGTCGGCTACCGCCGTAATAATGTGATATTTATGTATTATTCATTCATTTGTCATTCTGATATCTCCGCTAGATTAACGCCGCAGACTGAAGCTGGTCTAAGAACAGCAGCCAAGTTACTCCTTGTATTATAAGCTTCCTGTCAAAGTCAAGTTTTTGATTGATTGATTGATTTTGATGCCTTTTTGTATCGGGTTCAATTCCCGGGTCGGACCAAATATTTGTGTGATCCACAAATATTTGTTTCGGAGTCTGGGAGTTTTCTATGTATAATATGTATGTCATCAATCAATCATCAACAGCCTTTAACAGTCCACTGCTGGACATAGGCCTTTCCTTAGAAAGGAGTTTTTGGCCAGCTATACCACGCTGTCCAGACGGGTTGGTATAGGGTTGGTAAGTTTTCCTTCTCTTTGCATTGATGTTGTCTTGCGTAGTTTATCCCTTATTCGCCTTTTATGAATATGAATAGGAGTGATGGCACTCTGTATTCTTAATCCGTCACCACACGGACTATGTATGTATTTACAAAAAAAAAAGTATGTTTATGTATTTATATCAGTATTTTAGTACCCACAATACAAGCTCTGCTTAGTTAGAGACTAGATGACGTTGTGTGTAAGATGTCCGAAAAGTATTTGTTAAAGTATTCAGTTAAAATCGGACTGCCTCGTTGGTCTAGTGGTTAGCGTATGCGACTGCTAATCAAGAGGTCTCGGGTTCAAATCCCGGGTCGGGCCAAAAAGTGTTTTTGTTATTTTCTTAGGAAATTCCTAATAGCTGCCCGGAGTTTGGAAGTTTGGCGGTGATTCACGCCCGTGCCTCGGAGAGCACGTAAATCCGTCGGTCCTGGTTATCATAAACATCTATGGCAATCGTTATTGGGAAGTCAGTGCCCTCAAATATACTGACAACTAGTTCAATCTTCGAATTTCAGTTCTCCCTTAGGGTTGCGGAGGTCCGATACCAGTCGCTCCGTGGAAAAACTGAAATTCAGGTAAAACCGGTTGATTTAGTAGCCGACCCCAAATAAACTTGGGATAATGGCTAGGAGGATGAGTTAAAATCGGACTAGCCGTACTAGAAATTAGCTGTGACAAATAGACGGACAGACAGAGAGATAGACAAAAAAAAAATGTTAGTACTAGTAGTAATCATCATAATCAGCAGCAGCCTATCGCAGTCCACTGCTGGACATAAGCCTCTCCCATTAGTTTGTAGTAATACATTCACAGGCAATGCTCACATGCCCCACTTGAAGATCGTTTTTATATATTTTTCACGTGACAATTGTTTGCCTTATTTATCATCAGTACGCCAGGGGATTTATATAAATATTGCGTTTCATTTATAGGTGTGTCAAGTAGGCGTTCAGATCACATCGATGACATACTGTTTACCGAGTGGAAACGCTGCGAGCCAGAGTGGACTAACCTACACACTGACGAAGCTATCGTCAAGAACCAAATCTTCGAGACTATCTTTCAAAAGATACTCACAGAAACTGTCGACGAATACAAGAAGACTGTCACCGATCTTGTCACAGGCTAAATGTTCGTATTTTAAGTATTATATTGAATTGAGAAATTATGTAGGAAATTGTACGTTGTCCGTTTGTTATATAAGTTTAAATACAATTTATATAGGTACTATATTCGATTTAACTAATGTGGGGGCAATATGTTTGGAAATATATTTTTAGACATTTATAGACCAAAAATGAGTACAGCTACGCTACAGAATTTAGTTTGTTTAGTAATATTCGTGGCAGTAAAAATGATTCTGCCTTGTTTTTAATTTAAATCAAATACAGTTTATAGGAATAATAAAAAATATCTTATGGTTATTTCAGTATATATCTCATTACGCATAGAAACTTACAGTATTTTTAGTACCTTTATACCTCAAATGCACTACGAAACTTAGGGCATTCTTGAGATCAAATAGATCTACATGCTTAAAATTAACTTATCACTTATGTGTGTACGCTAATAGTTTTTTGTAAATGTAGATAGTAATATTTATAAAAAACCTTTATTAATACAACCTCTTTTTAATTAAATGTTGAGTCATGGATTGTTTGAAATGTTGGATTTCTTTAAAAATATGACCTTGTTAAGGTCATCCAAGTTAGTTGTTCGCTTGAAAGGACCTCGGGTTCATATTGTTACTAAAATCTATATAGCATTTATTCGTTGCAAGTTGTATTTTGTTCATATGTGGTGTGTTTTAACAAAACTAAGCCGAATTCTTTTTTTGACATAGTCAAGTCGTGTTGTAATGTTACTTAAATAATAATCAATTATTAGGTTTGGTATTTCAACTATTCAAAAATCCTGAATCGGAATCTCACATACCACAACATTTTGTCTAATAGAACTTTATATGTTGGATAGAATCTATCTAAACTTCCTGGTTTTCAGTGTTGTATTTCATTTCGAAAAGTCTCTTATTTAGTCTCAGGAAATATATATAGTGTGAATATAAAGTAAAATATTCTTGATCCTATGCAGGTTATATAGCAGTATACCCGAAGTGGTATATACCACAAACTACCAATTTAATGATCAGGTAGCTCTCTGGCCAAGGGTATCTTCATATGCCCCAAATTGTAAATAATTTCTGATCTCATCATTATCACTTGTTGCAGCAAGGAAATTATGCCTATTTGTGTTGTCAAAGTGTTAGCCCCTCCGGATGCTAAAAAGAGGGCTCATCTAACAGATGTCCAAAGTATGTTCTGTGCCAGCATAATTTTTGAGAGTATCCTGTCCCCCCAGTATTGCTATCTCTATTGTAATGGTTGCTAATAGTCTTAGACCTTATTTTTTATTAAATTCCGGTAACTGATCAATAGGATATAGTAGCTAACAATACGGGGCATCAGCTTCAAGCTTTTGATATTTATCCATAACAGCTATTAGATGAACAGAGTACTAGTTCCGTCCAACACAATAAGATTGGATTCTCTATGACTATATATCTACAAACAGATATGACTATATATCTGTCTCTGATTGTAAGTCCTAAGCATCCTAAGTTAGTAATTTGTTTTCCAATTAAAATGAGTTATACCTCCATCATCGAATAAAGATCCAGAAGAAGGATCCTTTTATCTAATGTGACACTCTCCTCAGAAATTTCAAGCTCTTATAATCTTTCTCTGATTGGTTTATTTATGATGGCATAGCCATAATATATTAGTATGGGGCTTAATACTTCTTTGCTTCAGCAAATATGAGAATAAGTTTAAATATATGTTGTTCAAATATGGCCATTTCTAATCTAATCAGTTCAGAACAGTAATCATTGCTTGAATGATACCGTATATTTATGTGTTCTATTGTTTACCATTTTTCACCATTTTTACCCCAAATATTGCATTACATTTAGGTACCTTCTACAAGTACCAATCGACTCTTTTCCATCCTGTGATGTCATATTAAAATATATTTGGACTCGTTTCGATAATTCGAATCAAATTATTTCTTTTTGAAGGTCTTTGTTTGTGTCAAAAAGGGTTTTTGTTACAAAATGTCAAGCCATTAATAACACGTAAAGTTTGTGGTACTGCTGGTAATTATTTTATTATTTTTTATTTATAACACACTTACGTCTACCATAACAGATATGAAGAATCTAATGCGGTATACGTAGACAATAGTAGGGATACAATAATTCGATAGTAGGGATACAAATACTCATGTTGCATATTTATATAAAGTATTTTTAAACAGTATTATGAAGATGATAAACAAAACTCTATTTGGAAATGTTACGAGTACAAAATTAACGTCAACTTTCTAGGAGTTGATGAATTCTAGTTTGAAAAAAAACTGCGTTTACTGTTACTGCGTGTAAATTTACCCTGTATATTCTAAGTATATATTGAAATCGCTGTGCATTACAATTTTAACTACAAAAATGGTATAATAATAGTAAGCAGAGTCCTTTAAAATAAACTTCACAAAAACTATATGTATGTTGCAGCACGTAGGCAGCTTAGTCTTACCCACCGCTGCACCATTCAATTGAAAGCTAATATTACTTTGTATATCCAGGAAATGTTCTATTTTGTATTTACTAACCAATACTTAAGATATATGTTTAAAGATGTCGTCAGTAGGGGAAAGTGGTCACCCTTCGTACACTTTTTACATTTTTATTATTTAGTTTTTAATTATGAGACCATATAATATCGTGTTTACATCTAATCTTAGTAATTATGTCGTAGATTGATACAAAAAAGTTTATAGAATTTCTTTTCAAAAGCTTAATGAGATATAGCAGTTTTTCTAGGATACGAAATTTGTACGAACTCACCTCACGTGTAGGGTACTTTTGTACTGTAGGTGGGGTACTTTCATATATATATTTAACATTTATAATACTTAACTTCACTCATAGTAAACTTATATTTTTCATGCAGAAAATCAGAAAAATCTTTGGACCATTTTCTGTTTCGTAATTGTAGCCTTAAAAATCAGTCTTTGAGAGATCTTTGTAAGAATTACAACTTGAAGTAAGCACATAATTAAACATTTGGTAAACTCTTATAGTTATTGAATATTAAAATTATTAAAATTTATTGCAAAAGTAAAAAGTCTTGAGGTTCGCAACGTTCAGTGATAATTTCTTCAAAACCTCAGAGCAAGGGAGCAGATGGTGGACGACTACCAATAAAATCTTATATTGCGATATTACAATATACTTGTAGCAGATATTCCTCACTTATATAAGTGGAAGTGGATGGCATATATTAATTGAAGGATGTGATTGTAGAGGTGATGTAATATTTTCAGCATTGTTTACGGAGTACACGTCAGTGGGAGCAAAATCTTCTTCACTAAAGGCAATTTCATTGAACGGCCATATACCTGGCTTAGTAAATTCACTTGTTATGTTGTTTGCCGTAAAGGATTCCATATATGCAAGTTTGACCAGGTTATATGCTTACTGTCTTCCCTGGATTTGTCATATGCCAGTTATTGAACGGTATTCAACTTACTTAATACAGTAGACACGCCTGACTCATCAAACTTAAATATTCTGTTGGCAGAAAAATTATGTCGTTGCAAAACTTCTTTAAAATTAATATAGAATTGTGTTACTGCAGTTTTGTTAGAAGCGAATGATCGTGCAGCGCTGGTGTTTTCAGACTTGCGCAAGCTGAGATTGGATTGGATTGGATTTGGATTTCGTTCCCTGTATTTACGCATCCACTCTACGCCGGCCATTTGATATTCGTCCCATTTGGCAGGATACTTTGAATTCAATGCTTTAGCATAGTCATAAGCAAATTTCCGAATCGTATAGATTCATATCTGTCGTAAGTCCTTAATGCATTTTGCAACAATTAATGATATAGACATTTAAACGTGCCTCTTCTTCCAATCCAAGGAAAGACTTGCAGACTGGTAAATTTGGATTGAAAAGTACGTGAGGTACCAGTTTTGTTAATTGCATCTCTATTTTTTTTCACTCGGCTGTTTAAGGTTGATGTTTTCATGTTGTATTTTCAATGTGGCTTGTATTTTACTTAAATATATTCTAAGGGGGAGCATTTGTACGCGTATGAATTGCCAAACGTAGTATTGTCCGAACGTAAACAAATCAACTTTAAATAAGTTACAATTTAGTTCGATAAATATTAGTTATTAGAACCCAGAATAAACGATGTTAACATGAAGACATCATCACTATTTTGGCCAAAGATTAAATATTCTAGCAACAATACGATTCTAAACGTACCTAAAAAAAAATACCACGCGCAAAAACACGTTGCGTCTTGACAGCGTTCGCCGAGTGGCGCGACGTTTGTCAAACTTGGCGGTTGGTATGTCTACGCATACAAGAAAACTTGTGTTCGTATGAAGTTTCGTTTTTTTGTACGAAGGGTGACCACATTCCCCTAATTGCGAATTAAGCTAATCCCTGATAATCCATTTATTTATAAATGTTAATCGTTTATAAAAGTTCACTAAGTTAGCTGTTGATCTTGTGTGACAAGTACGCAACTACTTATAACAACAGAAGGGTATCTATGTTTACTTTGCATAAATCGGCCAGTCCTGTTATCTATATCAGAGAGGAGTCTCCGACGTTTCAAACGGTTTATATAGTACCATTTGAAACTGTAACTTTATTCACTACTTAATTACTTTGTAGTCTAGCAAATACAATATATTGCGGTGTTTTCGCCGTGCAACCAAGACTCAATTTATTCTTTAGAATTCCATACGCAGAGCCTGTATGTAAGTATAGGTCTGAGATTCCAGATATAACATGTAGATTAAGCAAATAGCCTAAATAGCTTTACTGTATCACAGAAATCTCAAGACGGTGGTCGTTTGAAGTGTCATTTCAGTCGTCTACCGACGAAAATGTTATGGTGGATTGTCGTGTCGATTGCCATTCCCGACTAATCGCTAGCTTTGTCTTAATAGAGTATAATATCGAAACGTGAAAATGTGATATGCCAGTACATGGTATGGTCTTATTATTTAGATTTCTGTGTTCAACAAAACTATGTAAATGTTAGTAAAGCTGTATCTTTTTTGTTACATTTTATGTCCAGATAGTTATTATTGTAATTATTGTAATAAAACATATACAAATTTGCTTCGGTTGTTTCATTTTATATTAACCACACACTATAGTTTACTACTCTTTTATATATTTCAGCCTACCAAAGTGACTACTCTGTCTGATAGAAAGCATGTCTATCATGCTTTCTATCAGACAGAGTAGTCACTATCCAGGAGTAGGGGTCACCATGCTCATTGTGAGGGTATGTTAGGTAGGTAGATGCAGAATGATTGGGCCTCTGGTCTCACACAGCAACGAAATACGACAACAAGAATGCTGTCATTATTAGGATGTAGTAGGGTAATACTGCCCCGATCGAGACGACCCATTCGTGCTAAAATCAGTGTGGCTCTACTACCTATTAATGTGAAAACAAATGAGCATAGTGCGTGTCAGGCACGTATAGAATAGGGTTCTGTAGTCGACCACAATGGTGCTTAGGTTTTAAATTGTGCCCAATAGATAATTGCTGTTTACCCTTTATTTCTTTATTTTGTAAGATGTTTTCCTAGTGAGTGCATTTTACAAGTTAGGCCCTACAACTCCTGAACTAAAGCTGTTTAAGGTGCTATAGTTTTCCTTCTTGAACGTTCCTTACAGTTCAATACATGGACTACTATCATTTTTTTTACAATTTAAGTTGAGGACGAAAATAATTATAATAAGTTGATGGACGAACGGACATGGTGAAACCACAACGCTCCTAGTCATAAACTACGGTTTAAAACCACGCCGTGTTTTCAAACTATTAAAATTTCATCCAAATCGGGCCAACGTTCAGGAGCTCACAAACACGAGGCCGCTGCATACGTGACGGGATTTTACACGGACGGGACGTGGACGTGTTATAAACGGGAACGTGATGTAAATGCATACGCACCGTGACTGTGACTCGGATCTAACGTGTTACTATTGTGAACAATGAAATATGTATTTTTCATTTCACGCTCGTCCCGTGCGTGCCACCTTCCCGCCCCGTCCGTGTCTCCGTGAAGTATGCATTTCCTTATACATTTTGTATGTAACGATGTTTGCAAAACTTCCCGTCCCGTTCCGTCCGTGTTAAATCCCGTCACGTATGCAGCGGCCTTAAGAATGAAATAAAAGAAAAATGTTAAATTATTTTATTCAGTAATAATAGTACAAAATATCACATAGTCCTTACAATTGACACTGACTAACTAATCTATAAATACAGAGATGTTTGGGATTACACCCACATAATAAATACTCGGCACGTTAAAGGACAACAGTAATATAACTTTATATTAAGTTTACTTAAATTATGCTTTATGTGACATAAAAACTACTATTTATATGCTCTATACATACGCAGATTTAAGGCACCAAACATGAAATACTCGGTATTGTGTCGATTTGTTAACTTATTGTTATGTGGCACTAAAGTTTCAATATAACGTGAATATCGTGTGTATATACAGCATATAAGAACATTGGCTAATAAATAATATTAAGCATTACAAAATACAACTTCTTAAACATACGTTTCGGCTGACGTTGGTTTATTTGCAATTTGCATAGAACAACCATTTATATGTTAGTATAATCATATACATATTGTTGTGTTGATTCCTTACATTATACAGTTCCCAGTTTAATATCAAGGGTCAACTGACTATGGGTACTGTTTAAAATACAAACCATGTCTTAAGAGCTTTAGGAAAACACGATACTAGTTTCTTAAAGCAAGCGAAATAGATAACACGCATACTTATGCCGAAATTCAGGTCTGGTAAGGGTCGTTTAGTCATAAAACTTTTGTTTCTAAGTAATACTGACAGTACTATATAATTTAAAGAGAAAACCTTATTGATCTAATTAACTAAAACAATTATTGAATTTAGTACTAAACTATACTGGAGTTTAGAGAGCAAACATCGCTTACAGAAGCTTATACATGTCATATAGGTATTTTGTAATTATGTCATTTCTCTGACAATGAACCCCCTGCCTAAGGTCTAGCAAGTAACAATTTGTAAATAAGATGTTTTACTTATGAAATTTCAAAACATTTCCAGCTTACCGACAATTTCAACAGTAGTTAATACAAGATTAGACTAGTAGCAGCAGAAAAACATTACCCTCTCTCTGACGCGGTCGGGTAAAAAAATTATTAACTTTAAATAAGTTACGACAGTGATTTCTTAATTTAAAACTAATTTTGAGAATCTTTCAGAAACTCACATCTATAGTTAAATATTAAACGCGTAGAATACTGTGACGAACAAAAAAACACATTGCAGTACAATGTACTTAACCTATAGTGCATAAATGCGTTTGTACGTGGTAAAGAGTCGTGAACATACGTCTATCTATTTTAGATATAGACTTTCTACCAAAGCTTGGTAGAATGTACCTGTGTGTTGTGTGTTGTTTAAGAGTATAACCTAAAGAAGGTATATAATATTATGCCTTCCTTATTGTCAGCTCTCTCCTAAGCATGTGTGCGATTACATTACGTCATGATGCAGGCACCACACTTCGTTATGCGCTATTCGTTATGTGTCTACGCCGTATTCGCCCAAATATTAGTTATGCGCGCAAACAACAAACATGCCATCCACACTTAGAACTGGTATGCCAAATAGGCATCAAATAAGGCAAATATGTGTGTTGTAGAGATGTGTCATTGTCATTTTTATGGTGAACGAAACGAATATACCCTCCACACTTTGCCGTATGCGCGCGAATAACCCGCATAACGAATAACGCATAGCGAAGTGTGGTGCCTGCTTGAGACGTCATGATTTCCCAACAGACGTGACTCGAACTTCCCGACTCACCGAATACTAAAAACAGTATACATAATAATAATAACAATGCTCCTAAGATTAGTCGCCTAAACTTTATGCTAAATTTACACACGGGTTTCTGTATTTTTATAAAAGAAAAAGTTGGCAAACACTTCACTAAGGTAGTAATTGTGTGCTTCTAGCCAATAAAGTGTTTTATGAACAACATTTACACTGCACTTGCCAATTAACAATAACACTGGCACTAGACAACATACTATCGATTTCTTTAGTCGTCAGCCTTCAGAAATGACTCCAAAGGATTGGGACCTTTTCTTCTAGGATTATATGGAGCCTTTGTTGCTTGTGCTGAAATAAAACATTAGATTAAATGTTAATGTAAGTAAATATACTTGGTAGCGCAATGGCAGCTTATGCGAGCTTGAGGTTACAGGTTCGATGCCATAATCAGAACAAATGGTTTTATGATAGGCAATTATTTGTTTCGGAGTTTGGATATTTTCTATGTACAATATGTATGTATTTAAAAAAAAAATTGTATTATATACATATATGTATTTGTATCAGTTAACTACTTCCCATAGTACAAGCTCTGATTATTTTGGGTCAAGATGGAGTGGTGTGTCAGATGTCTGTTATTTTTTGTTAGTTTTATAAAATGTAGCTTTGCTAAAAACAAGACTATCTGCATTTAGATAAAACTTTTAAATATTTATATTACATGTGATCTACTTATTACATTAATTGTGATTAAAATTTAACAGGACTGAAGTTACTCGTTCAATATTGCATTGATAAGTACGAACATCATACCGGGTCATAGGTCATGCTTACACACATTTTATGCGCAAGTATGGCGATGAAACTGTGATACATAATATAAGAATGACCCACGGCAAAAAATGCGTAGCGTGGTCTATTAGCGTAGTAAAAATGCACATTTTTCTAACATATATTTTTTGGGTTAATGCCTATTCGGAATGTTTACTTACGAACTGGTTTATAGTTTGCTAATAAGCCAAAATGTCTTAATACCAAATTTACTAATACACAAGAGTGTAAATATCCTTTACATCATCATCCTCTACAGTTTTTAATAGATCACTACTGAACATGGGCATCTTCTTGAAAAGAAAGATTTTGCGTACGATACGATTTTTTACAATTTTATTTCACAAAGACACTCAAACTAGGAACAACAATTTTTGTATGTATTTTTGTATTATCCCATGTGGGGATCAAACCCACCACACAGTAGGAATCGGCGAGATGACCGCTTAAAGCACTACGCCCTCAGTGCATTATGTGAACGGTACAGAGAATGGACGAATTTATTTTCAAACGATTTTACCCTACCGACTTGTCTCACTTAGGTAGGTTTATTAATATTTCAAGAAATCTCTCATCTGGTCTCAAATTATCCTGTACTAGATTAGATTTGTACGTAGTAGTGTCATGCTGATTTTAACACGAATGGGCCGGCTCGTCCAGGGCAGTACTACCCTCACACAGAAGACCATCCTAAAACGACAGTATTCGTTCTGTCGTCTTTCGTTGGTGAGTGTGAGACCGGAGGCCCAATCATTTTGCATCGATCTCATTCTGAATGATGCAGCATCATTCTCATTCTGAATTATGCAGACGCATCTACCTAAGCCGCCTTGGTGTGGGTCACCATGCTCTATTGTATACACTCACAGTGAGGATGGTGGCCCCTACTCCTGGATTCTACTCATGTTTTCCATCAGGTAAGTAGTCACTTTGGTAGGCGTAATATAACAAAAAAATTGATCAAAGTATTACGGTAACGAGACTGCTAATAAACATTTATATACATACATTTAACTACCACTTAAAAATCAACTAGCTACGCCCCGCCGTGATACCCGCGTATAGCAACCTGTGAAGTTTCGACAGGAGATAAACAGTGATACATTTTGACATGTACGCTTTAATATATTTTTATAATCACCTAGCTTTCGCCCGTTTATCTCGATTATTGCAGTAAAAAGTAGCCTATGTGCTATTCTGATATATAAGCTATATTACTGTAAAGTTTCATCCAAATCAAACATACATACATACACACACAAACTTTCGCGTTTATAATATTAGTAGGATTATTTATCAATAAGTATGCATAAGTATTAACATACTTTTTACAAATATAAAACTAGTATATAGTCTATATAGTTGAAGTACAATTCAGGTAAATAAAACTGGTACAAATTGACACTCACGGTCAGCCGTTTTGACGTGTGACCCTTGGGTGACATCTAAACAAGCCATCCACTCTGTAATACTGATCTTGCTATCGTGATTCACGTCGCAGTATCTTGGCAGTTTTCTACCGCAACGTCTCAGAGACTCCACGTTAGCTATGAGCTGATGAAAAGCTTTCCACTCGCGGCGTTCTAGTGCTTTATTTTTATCCTTATCCAACATCACGTATGTCCATGTTGCTGCCTGTTCTTCTTTTGAGGCACCCCATTTTACCATTTCTCTGAATATATAAAAACGTTTTATGAAATTAATTAATGCAATGTACACAGTATGTATTAGTCAGATTATATCAAGATGTTTTGGGTAAAATAAGTATTCAAGTACAGTATTTTTGTAAGATAATTTATATAATGCCAATCTGGTTAGAGGGGCCGGCATGAGTGTGACAAACAGACAATCATTAATGAGAGTGAATGACTGAATTTAGTCTGTTATTATAATTTAGTAATTTCATTAACTATAAAAATGCTGAATAGAAAATATAAGAGTACTTGTTTCTTGTTCTTTTGTAATTTCAATGAAAAACAAACAGTAATTTCGTGTGAACATACCCGGGACCTGTCCCATTTATAGAAGTCGTCATTTTAGATATGAAGAACGCAATTAGGTCACGTAAGAAGGCAGATTTCAGGGGTTCTGGGCAACCTGTAAGAGATTGAACATATTATTTTAATAAAAAAAGAACATAATAATCGCAATTAAATGATAAATGCATTTTTATTTTTACCTTTTAATACAATATTGTTTGTTATGCTTAGAAGTTATAATACCTTTCGATTTGATATTTTCGTTAACAGATTATAAACACATTCCTAGCAATAGGCATTTCCGATCGAATTAATAATGTGATGACTTTTTCAATTCGAAATATTAAAACTTAATTCAAATTGTTCATCTAAAGTAATCGCTCACCTCTCATAGGGCTCGCATGTTGAGGCGCAGAATCGCAATCAGGCCTCCTGTCTTTCACCGAAGAACCAGGTATTGGCTTCCCCGTGTCTTGATGTACACACCAACAGTAGCCTGTCGATCGATAGCATTGAGCGCGAGCGTATCTGCCATCGCCCGTACACTCAGGCACGTATAGAACAGCACCTCCCGCTTTCTAAAAATAACGAACTCATTTCATAATACGATTACTGAAATATTAAGATATATATATGTATGTATATATATTTATATACGGTAGCTCAGATAGATGAGATGAAGAATAGACTACTTATCTTTGTATGTTAAAGAAGTGTATAAAACTACTTACAATTTAATAGCTACTCTGTGACAATATGAGCTGGTATATTTTCATTATATTTATTCAGTACTAGCTAAGTGCCGCGGCGTTGCCAGCTGTTATTGTTGTAAACAGCGAGTAAAGCCGCGGATCGAAGCTAGTCCAAAATAAATTAGCCTAAGTTACTCCTTAGGCTTTCTGTCAGTGAAAGTCCCGTCAAAGTCGGTAAAACCGTCCCAGATACGAGCCGGAACAAACTTACGGACAGAAATTTTAAAAATTGCTCTTGAGATATTAGTACTTATAAAACTTAGATATGCATTTAGTAAAAATTGGTTACAGAATACGGTTTCGTAGTCACCCATAATAGTAAGTGAATTTAGTTTAGTAGTAGTAGTTGTAGTGAGTTTTTAAAAATATACAATAGAAATTCGTTGTGTATACTCAATATTACTTTATTTTTGTACGAAGCTTTCCAAGTGAGTGCTTTTTAGGGTTCCGTAGCCAAATGGCAAAAAACGGAACCCTTATAGATTCGTCAAGTCTGTCTGTCTGTCTGTCTGTCTGTCTGTCTGTCTGTCCGTCCGTATGTCACAGCCAATTATTTCCGAAACTATAAGAGCTATACTGTTGAAATTTTGTCAGTCGATGTATTCTGTGAACCGCATTAAGATTTTTACATAAAAATAGAAAAAAAACAATACATTTTGGGGGTCCCCATACATGGAACTGAAACTCAAAAATTTTTTTTTCATCAAACCTATCCGTGTGGGGTATCTATGGATAGGTGTTCAAAAATGATGTTGAGGTTTCTATTATCATTTTTTTCTAAACTGAATAGTTTGCGCGAGAGACATTTCTAAAGTGGAAAAATGTGTGTCCCCCCCCCTCTAACTTCTAAAATAAGAGAGTGATAAAACTAAAAAAAATATATGTTGTACATTACCATGCAAACTAACAACGAAAATTGGTTTGAACGAGATCTAGTGAGTAGTTTTTTTTTAATACGTCATAAATCGTAACACGCAATTTACCTTTCATCCAATCAATACACTAGTATAAAAACATCGATCAAAGTTACAACGAACTACAAGAACTTTTATATGATGTTACTTGCTGATACGGAACCCTTCATGGGCGAGTCCGACTCGTACTTGGCCGCTTTTTACAAGTTAAACCTACAACACCTGACATAAAAAAGTTATCTCAACTGCTATAATTTTCCTTTAAATTTCAGGTAGTCTATATATATAGACAGACTACCAACCTGAACTTTTTCAGACTTTTTGAGCCCGCCGTTTGTTTTTTAAAGGAGCGGGGACGATTTAAAATTATACTGCCCGTTAAAGTTGAATAACTCGCAAACGGCCACCTAATTCATGCCTATCTAATGATACCCCAAAGGAAATAGTAAAATTTGGGGAAAGAAGAAATATAGGATGGGTAAATAGAATAAACAAGGGTTGCGTATTCGTATGTCTGTTCTGGAATTGTAGAGGCCTTCGTCCGGGAGGGCTATGAACTACTGACTACCAAAAATGCGCTCTGAATATTCAAATTTTGCTACCAAAACTTTGCCTTACCTGTTCATCCAACACAGCTTGTCGATCTGTGAGGCAGTCGTTAGCTTCATCTTCTCGTCTTGATTCAGAGTCGGGTCCGTCCGGAGCGAATGAATTTCTCACAATACCAGGCAAAACTGGAGAAAAATCGAAACGTACGCTATAAAAATCACAGAATTGTTGGAATGTATTTTTACTTTATAACTTGGAATATATCTAACGCAGCTTGGTTTAGAACTCTAAATAATTATTTGTTGGTGTTTGAATTTGTATCTTATCATTTTATTACATTACACATTACGTATCTGCTAGATTGTCTCGTATGAGTCCCGCGATATTTCCCTCACTTATTTTTGTAAATTGAGGGTAAAGCCACGCAGCGAACCTAGTTTAAAAAAATTGTTAACCGTAAAAAACCGACAGTCAAATAAAAAAAAATAGGTTTCTTGTCAAATAAAATACAGTCAAATAAAATATAGACACTTCAGTATAGGCGAAATTTACAAAAAAAAACTGTTTTGTGTAGTAAGGTATTTTGGTTACCGTACTCCCTGTTCTCGTTTAGCTAACACTTTAAAAGATCATGTTGCCTGAAAGAGATTGCTTGTGGCAATAAGGCCGCCCTTTGTAGATTATATATCATCAATGATGTACTCTCTTGTAACTCTATAACATGTGATACAAATAAAGAGGTTTTTATATATCTTTAAACAAATCATGGACCGTAACTCTTGAATTTTATATTATATTGGATTCTAATAATGAGGTTTTTAGGTATGTTCACCGATTACTCCGTCAATTGAGGACCGATTTTGAAAATTCTTTTCTTATAAAACTATATGTAGGATGCGACTTAGAAAGGATGCTATGCCAACCACAGTTTTGTTTCCTTACATCTAATACGGAGAGGCTGCCGCGAGAATACTACAATCCACCCTCCTGTACAGTGGTCAATCTTGATGCAACAATACTGCGATTTCGTGTCAATAATTGCTATTGCTAGCGATCATGGTTCTGTCCACGGTCCAAAATAAAAGTGATTGATACGTCACCGCTTTTGTTTTGTGAAGAAGTAATGTTTGCTAAACTCTGCTGTTATGAAGAAGTGCCACAAGGTTCAGGAGACAACATCAGACAGAATGATCTCTAAGCTTTATGAGGTAATACTATGATTACCCCTGCTGCCCGTTACCATAAACGGTGACGCGACGGATGAAGTTGTCGGGGTTCTCTAGGAGTACCTGAGTCTTCTGCAATATATTCATATGTGACGATACATCGTGTGGTTTTAGTAGGGGCGATTCTGACATAGAACTTTTGCACGAGTTCTGTGAGAGTTTCTACACGATAAAAATTACCTATGCTATGGCCAGTATCTTTCTTTATATTCTTGACGCTATATCCGTTTGTTCCATTTTAAGGACTAATAGTTGACCATATCATCATTATCATTATCAGCCAGTCCACTGCTGGACATAATCGATTTTGGGCTTTTCGCATCCAGCTCCTGCCAGCCATCTTGCGCAAGTCGTCACTCCACCTCGCCTGTGAGCGTCCTACACTACGTTTACCGAGACGCGGTCTCCAATATGGCCAGCCCACTGCCACTTCAGTTTGCTAATCCAGTGGGCTATATCGATGACCTTAGTTCTCTGACGGATCACCTTATTCCTGATACGATCCCTCAGAGAAATGCCGAGACATAGTCCTTTCCATATAGCACGCTGAGCAACTTTAAGCTTGTGGACCAACCGTACCGTAAGTGTCCAGGTCTCGTCTCCGTATGTCATGACAGGTAGGACGCACTGATTAAAAACAGGCGGGGTGGCAATCGCAGGGTGCAGCTTATTGTACCGGTGATGCTGCTGCCCATCATCGGTCTGTGGTATCTAGCTTCACGTATTTGTATGGATATACCGCCATCAGTCGGTTTCGTTCGTCGTTTAGCAGGACATACCGCCTGCAGGTGAGGTTGGCTTGGGACAAAAGATGTTGGTTCACCCCCTTACATCCCAAATAGTTGACCACAAATCTGTTATCCTACTGTTAGTTTACAGATCGATTTCAAATATTTTTTTATTTGAAATCTATCCAAATTAGCCCCAGAACCAAAAACAGTATGATTTACACCATACCATAATTATTAATGTAATTTAATTCATATAAAGCAAATATCTATAGCAAACGGACATTCCGATTTGGAAAACATATAAAAGTATTATAACAAGTCCAATCCTAAAACGGTTAAAGCACTCGAATATAAGTATTCGCATAGTATTTGAATCAATAGAACAAGTAAATAAGCATGTATACGCGCTTAATATGTATTAAAAAATCTGTTCTTAAGGGGCCCCCGGAGGCTGAATTGTCCATACAAACGGTATACCAAGATCATTTGCAGTATAAACATATTTCCACGATGATATGTTGATATTCGGACTTAGACTGTATTTATTTAGGTTATAACGTATTTATTTTTAAAAATAAACTAATATAGAATAAAATATTATAAACAAATTAAATTTTACAAAATTTATATTGTAAATGTCATGTTTCCATTTTGTTTTTTTTCTGTCTTAAAATAAAAATATTTCTAATATTGTTTCATCAAAAACATATCTCATATTATTATGCTACTACTTACAAAAAATAAATCGAAAAAATATTGAGTTTTCATTCATGATTTTCGATATTACGAAATACATCCATATTTTCACAAATTTCAAGCAATTAGTAGTGCTATCGCATCAAAAAATATTTCAATGTGTGTGTGATTCGTGTCAGTCAAATAATGATAGCCGAACCTTCTACGAGAGAGTCCGAATTGCTACGAATGAATGTCAATCCACATACACACATACAGCGGTGCACTCGTATCTACGTTGTATTTTGTCAAACAGAGACAGCAATATTTTACCAACAAATTTCAACTTGCAGTTTCGAGTGTTGTACGCCGGCCTCTTAACATAACATCAATAAATATATAAAAAAATATTAGTCACAAAATAACCTCAAAATCGGAAACTTTTTTGAATAATGTATTTCTGTGAAGTGTTCGTCATGTATATTGCATGCTATTCAAAGATAATTTATAAATTATTTGAAATGAAAATATAGGCATTTTATATTACTTTAGGTTTTGGGGCATATCTTCTATAAACATAAGGCAATGTCCTTTGTGAGATTTTATGGTTAGTTTTAAATGCATTTTTATATTTATTATTATTAAATTAAAATGTATTCGAAATTTGTAGGTTAATATGGCTTATGGCTAAACGTTAAATACCTGGTGTACGAGTATAGTGCTAACAAGTTCTAATTTCTAACTTGTGCTATTAGTAAAGTAGTAGGTACGTCGGTTTTACTACATTATTTTTATTAACGTGTCGGGTTAAAACTTTAGTTTTGAACGAAAGTTAAGTATTATTATTAAATTATACAAATACGTGATCATTAACGTGTAAATTTCGTGCTTTATAGATACGAAAGTTTCTACTCTACTGCGTATGGTTTTAAGACACAGCCGATATTTTTTCTATAAAGTAACGTACTTTTTAAATTTGTTGTTGTCACGGCACGTGTTGTTGATGCCTCGATTACCCCGAGAAGATTGCCTGTGTAGTCAATAACCTCGTCAGGCATATCCGAAGTGAATTGCATACTTTCAGCCCAACCGACTCTGATATCTAAAAAATATAAATTGAGTACGTACCATAGGTATAATACGAGTGGTGAAATGTATCGAGTGCAAATAGTTTTGTTCTTATTTAAAATATTAATAATAAAATAGTTATCGTAATAATATTATATTATTTACATAGGTGCTTTTTTGTATGATGTGGATTAAAGAAAATAGGTCGTATAAACTTGCTTGGCTGGTTTGGTGCATGTTATTGTGCTCGAAGGAAATTGCTGTTCAATTTTCAGTAGAGTATTGAGATTGAAGATCCTACTAAGAATTTGCAATCAACAGCCTAGCCTCATCAATTACTACCACTACTCAGACGATTCGATTACACTATTAGACTATTCGATAGTTTAGATGGTTTCTACATAAATGGATTGTCCCTATTTAGTCGACGCCTAAAAGTATATGGATATCGCAGTAATTAACTAGTAGCCCGTATAATGTTATCATGATGTACGAGTACCTATTACTTGTATTGTAGTTTGATCGAATAAAATATGTATTCTTTATTTTTTCTAGTATATGACGTCATTGCTTGGATTAACGGTAAAATATTCAGGGATAAGGAAATCGTAACAAACTTCAGTACATTTTTACGAATAGAAATTAAACAATCATTTAAAATTGGCAAAGTATATAAAGAAATACAGATTTTGTTGTTCAATTTGAAACAAAGTAGTGAGATTGAAGATCCTATTAAGAATTTGCAAGTCCTTTATAGAAAATCTGTTGGGCTTCATAATGTCCATCAGTGTATATCAAGGTTCTTACCTGAGCTGGGGTCCGGGGGCGGTTCCTCCTCGTTGTAATCAGGCTCAGGTTCCGGAGCGCTGTCGTCGTCTGCGTTCAACGACATGAAGAAACGGAGAGAGACTATATATTATTATTATGTTTGCACACACATTCACAAAACAACACAGCTGCTAAGAATAAGCAGTTTTTATTAAACATTTCGTACTGCAATTAATAGAAAATTAGTATAAAGATATGTATATTATTATAAGTTATAAGAATATTTATAATTAGTAGTTGTCATGCTAAGTTCCATGCAATAATAATTTTATAGTTTTATAAGACTATTAGCCGCCGCTAAAACTACTTATAAAATATCTAATTATAGTTTCATCAACAACCTATAGTCTCTCTGCTGGGCTCTCGTCTCTTCTCAGATGAGGGTTAAGGCCATAAGTCCCCATGCTAGCCGAGTGAGTGTCGAGGACTGGCAAGATAACGTTGTGGTTTCGAAGGTCTCCAACTAAGCTTCACCTCTGATATCCGATGATAACAACCGGAACAACGACGACGGAATTAACGTAACCTCCAAATCACAGTGACGCTTATGGTATTATGGCACTAACGGTAATCCATCCAGGTACTGACTGCGCCGTCGTAGCTTATCCTTGGTGATTGGGGTGAGATAACTAGGCTATAAGCCTGCGATTGCAATTAGAGTTTGGCCACAGTAAATTGACTGATAGTCTAGAAACGAAATACCCTTTGGAATTGTTAGAAAAAAAGGACATACAATATGCTCGGAGGACCATAAAATATTAATTAATTTAAGTCAAGTTAAGTGCCTCAGGTTTGAACAAGCACTAGACTAAATTTTGTTTTCAAATCTGGTATTAATATTTACCAGATTGAATAAATACTTTCATACAAATCCTCAGCCACCAATTAAAGAACATTAAAATATAGGTATTTATAAAAGTGATCGCACACTCGAGTAGCAAGATTATTCGCGGATTCCTAACATAAGTTTTTATTGGTGCTAATTGCATAGATGCCGTAAAATAAACAAGTCTAGACTGCGACCGTTAAAATCTATAAATTATCCGGTATAATGGTGTATTTAACGTTTCATACTTCATATCTAGAACTAAGTGATGAAATGAAATAATCTTTACCAGTCTTAGTAAGTTAGATGATATCCGATTTAGAATTTGTCTTAAAAAAATAATTTATATCAAGATGATAAATTTAAGTGCCTTGTGTATTATTGTTTAATTGCGGTTAGTATAAAATTACCGTTTTATTGTAAGGTTGGAATTGGAATTGACATAGAACCTTCACGGTTTGAGATTATTGAGCGATTTTTTTTTCAAATCGTACATATGAGGTTCTTCTTTTAAAAAATGCAACATTCGATTATCGACTTACAGTTGTTTATTTTCCAGCTTGACAAGAAAGATGGATACTTCGAAAATTCGAGTGATTTTTGAATACGAGGCGAACCGACGCGGAACTAACGCTCCAGAAACAGCTCCCAATATCAATGTTGCGTTTGGAGAGGGGACTGCTAATGAAAGCACCGTGCGATTTTGGTTTGAACGCTTTCGTGATGGAAATTTAGATTTGAAGATCGAACCAAGTGGAAGACGTAAATTGAAAGAGATGGTGGAAGCCGATCCGAGCCAAACTACCCAGGAATTGGCGGCATATTTTAACGTTACATTACCAACAATATTTATCATTTGCGTCAAATCAATAGAATAAAAAAAATATCAAAAATGGGTGCAGCATGAATTAACTCATGTGATGAAAAGTGGATTCTTTACGATAACGAGCTTTTAATCACTCTTTTTCAAAATGGCGGGTGTATTTTGTTAATCACCATCATAGATTTTGAGTTTTAAGGCTGTAATCGATTCGATTGACTCTTGAATTAGATTGAAAATTATATGTGTTGTTTCAACAGGACGGTGCCACGTGTCACACAGCCAATGAAATAATTAATTCATTGTAAACAAAATTTCCCGATCGCATAATTTCACGAAATTCAGCAAATTTATAAAGTGTCTGTCAAAATTGTGGCTCACATTAACTATTTATTTCAATACTTTTGTGCAGAAGTTGTTACAATCACAACACGTATAATCTACATTTTTATTGACGTGGTGGAAAACTATCTTCAGTTTTTTGGCTCTCCGTTAACACGGGAGTTACGAGTGTGTGGTCTGAAGAACACCCGGACCATAATAATTCTGGTCCCTCCCAGAATCGACGCTGTGTCTACCCAGACTTTAACCTGGAGGAAGCCCAGGCATTCCCTGCACCGAATTAAAAAATTTAGGAGAAAATAGGTAGGTTAGGTTTATATTAGTACTTTTACAAAGTATTTTTTTATACAACACCCATACCTATATGTGATTGATACAGCCACCGCACACCGACCGCCTGCGTGATCCTGTGCTAAAATTGTGAAGCGTGCCCACAAAGGTACTCACAGTCCGGTGCTGGAGGCTCGGGGTTCACAAGCAGGCATGCCACCCACTCAGAGTGGGCTATTTCACCATCGCCATCACCGTCGCAGCCACGGGCCCATGCACGGGCGCATCTCTTTGGTTTTACCACCTGAGAATAATGATGCCATTCTTAAGGATGTAGTACATATATAGCTTTAGCTTTAGTACGCTTTAGCGTATTAATACAATTTCTATATAATATATGTATAATACAAGTAATACTTTTGTTTGTCACTAACGTAGTTTTGCTATTTTGCTAAAAGATGCTTAAATATATACCTTCTTGATAAGCCGCCGGAGCCCTCTGTATTCAGCCTTCTGCAATGCATCGTTTCTATCTCGGTCTAGCTCTCTAAATTTCCAATCGGCTACTGTTCTGGGTTCCACATTGCTTGAAGACTCGGAGCGAGCTCGTTCATACTCTCCTGTGAAGATCTTAATCAAGTTCCCGTTGAACTGGATTCGATCCAATCGTGTACAACCTGCAGAGAATAACTTTTTAATTAGACTTACTGCCTATTTGGATATCTCCATTTAAAGTGTTGACTATTAATACTAATTAACACTGACTGCACGGTTGGCCTAGTGGCTTAAGCGGTCGCCACGCCGCTTCCTACTGCGCCAAGTGTCGTGGGTTCAAATCCCACGTAGGATAACACTTTGTGTGATTTACAATTTGTTGTTCTGAGTCTGGGTGTGCTTTGTGTCCGTTTCATGTATGTTTGTAAAGTCCCCCGCGACACAGGAATTTATATTCCTAATGCGGGAGTTGTCTTTTTAAAAAAAAAAAGAAATAATAAAAATAAAAAAAATAGTGAGAAATATTTAGTTAGAGAGAGTTAGTGTTTTGGTATAATTATGCACCAAATCTCTCTAGTTATATGTAACAACTGTCTTAGCATTTAACAACACGAAACATGATAAAAGATGTCAAACATGCTTAACAATAGTGACTGTGAAGAGCACCTGGATCTCGCTAGGTAATTTTAGCTAATAGTTGCACTTTTAACTAGGATGAAAGATGGACATCAAAGTCTTGAATCCGTAGCAGAGATAAAGTTTAAGCAATTTCGACTCTCGCGAAGTCGATAGCGATATTGTACCTTTGGTAGTTATTATCTCCTAGATCGTTTTACCTAATACGCCTAACAGACAGACTGAAGATTTAAAGCTGTGGGAAGGTTAAAACCATACTAATTTATAATAGAACTAGTTGACCCAGCGAACTTCGTACCGCCCAACTTTAAAATTCCAGAACTTGATCGCAGCGCCACCTACCGGGTCCAATTGCGAATCTAAACTATTCCCAGATCCCCTTGAACACACACAAAAAAATTCATCAAAATCGGTCCAGTCGTTTGAGAGAAGTTCAGTGACATACACAGAAGAATTATATATATAAAGATAAATATGTATTAAAAACTTTGAATGAAAGAATCTTATGAGTTATATATTAAAAAGGTCATTAAGGATATTGGTTTATTCAAGATTAGAGTGCTTTAAAAAATGATTAATTCTTACTTCTTTTATTGCGTTGCCCGCGGACGGACGACCTCCGTTTTGTGTGGGCTTTACCTGCAAATAAATAAAAATTTATAAGTATATATTTCTATCAAAAGGAACACAAAATCGAAGTGGTTCTTGAGGCAGCAACAAAGTCAATGTAATCAAAAACATTAGCAAGGCAGTACTAATACATATAACAGCAACATCAGAATATAAATGTAATAGCGCAAATAATAAGAATGTAATTGTACATGTTTTATAAATGTATGGGATCTAGTATTCTTCTTATTCTGCCTATAAACGGCTAAATTACTTTTTGTAAATGTTTCTGATTCAGGGATAAATGCTAACTGATTAGCTTTTCTACTTGTACAGTACTTTAATTTACATTCTAGCGTGCCATATATGCCTTCAGACGTGTTCTGTATATGGTTTGAATTGTTTACGTGCGTATCAAAATTATATGGGAATCGATCAAACGTAACCAATTTGATTTAAGATGTGCATAGTAAAATGATTACTAGCACATTAAATGTAACTATGAAGAAATAGGAATAGAGGATTTAAAATGTGAACAGAAATAAACCTATAAAACGTACCTATTAAAGTAGGGACAGTATAAAATCTATTAAATTTCGCAATAGGTCAAATGACTTTCCTGTGTTTCACTTTATTACACTAGGAAACGTTTGGCATTTTAATGGCCACTATAACTTATACGTAATCATTTATTGGCTAACTGATTCTCTTTGAAATCAAATAGATTTGTGATAATCTTAAAGATCCTTAATCTCAGTTTCCTAAATTATTTACTTAATGACATCCAATTTGCATTTCCTTTTCCTTCTATATTATGGGTCATATCCGGGCGTTAAGGTGAGGTTTTAAATGAACTATTAACCTACAAAAATTTTATATTACTAAAAGTACATTGGCTATTGACTACTACAGACGATCTATAAACTTTCAAAGTTTGCTGTTATCATATACTTCTAAAGCAGGTACTGCCTATTTCTTTTAAACTTAATGGCGACGCGAAGCCTTACCTTATAAGTGATACAATCTATGGCTCCATACCCAAAATTATGTCAATAACAGTACATACGAGTGCTGTCTTTAATATACAACATAGATATTTTATTTTTGTTACGTGCAGTATTCATAGCAATATGTTGCAGTATTTATGAAGCTTACCATACTCTTTACGAGACTGCCTCGTTGGTCTAGTGGTTAGCGTATGCTATGCTGATCAAGAGGTCTCGGGTTCGACTCCCGGGTCGGACCAAATATTATTTGTGTGATTCACAAATATTTGTTTCGGAGTCTGGGTGTTTTCTATGTATAATATGTATGTATTTACAAAAAAAAGTAAATTTATGTATTTATATCAGTTGTCTAGTACCCATAACACAAGCTCTGCTTAGCTTGGGACTAGATGATGTTGTGTGTCAGATGTCCAAAATATTTATTTATTATTTATTTACGAATCTAAACAATACAACATATTGAGATACTCCTGCATGAAATGAGATACGAAACAGTGAAATGGTACTACGCCCCTGTCGAGCTGACCCGTTCGTGCTAAAATCAGCATGGCTTTACTACCTCGAATGCTTACTTATATATAGGCTGCTAGTCATATATATATATGACTAGCAGCCCGCCCCGGCTTTAGACAGGTAAAATGAAAAAAAAAATTACTAAAACCTTCCTCGAGAATCTATTAATTGATGAAAACAGTATGAAAATTGGTGCAGTAGTTTTTAAGTTTATCGAGAGCAGACAGACAGACGCGGAAGAACACTTTGTTTTATAATATGTAGTGACTATTTATACTGGTAATATAGTCACACTGAGCATTGCAAGCTGGACAATCAACCGTAGTATATGACATGGATACATTATCATCTACAAAAACTTAACTAAGTATATACTCTATGTCAAAGAAAATAAATGGAAATAATAAATCAACGACAAAGTGATAAAGAGTGAGTCCGCCACAAGAGTTATGTCCTTTCTCTGGAGCACATTACATTTATAGAATACCTAATATCGCATACTCGTATGTCGAGTGAGAAATCATGCAATCGCTCGATCTGTTTATCTATAGCTTGTCCACAAAACCGGTAACTATGGTTCCACAAACTATAGGTGCGAAGTTACGTTACATGCATTTTTTTAAACTGTCATTACTTTGTTGTCTGTGGATAAATGTACCTCTATAGCAGTTTCAAAAATATTTGTAGAATGAGAAGAAAAGATGGAGTCTCATAAATCTCATAAATGGACGTTGGCACATGTTATAAATAAGGTTTAATTCTCGTATTTTTTTTATAAAAGTGAACTGCGTAACACGTAACTACAAACCTTTCTAAGGGTATGTCTATGTCAGGGGTCTATTAAAGACTGATATTGATAAAATGCGCGGTGTGCTTGCTGGCTATACTAGCTAGCAGCTAATCTATACAAATAAAAAAAAAACAGAAGTGTATGTTTGTAATATTAAGTGAACAGTTTTTTTATTAAACGCATATGAAATAAATGTGGTATCATCAAAATACAAATAAAAAAAATGTCTGTGCGTTTGTTTCGGGTAATCGTTGAAATGGCTGGACCGATTTGGACAGGACTTTCACTGGTAGATATTTGAAGAGATAAAGAGTAATTTAGGCTATTTCTGTTTAGAATAACTTCGTTCCGCGACGTAGCCCACGATTATCAGCAATAACCACGGGTAGCACTGCGGGACTCGTCTAGTAGATTATTAATACCTACGATTAAGCTGCTAAAACATTAGCTCTTCTTCTTTCGTGTTTACTATCGCTCAGATATAATTCACGCTCCCATTTTAGGTCACTCGTATCTTTAGCAAAATGAGGACAAAGCCAGAATATACAAGAAAGGTTTAAGTGAGCATTTAAAATGAAGCAATGACAACCTAGCACACGGTTCGATCGTGTGCTGTTATTATACTGTAGAAAGTATTTATAACTTTAAAAATATTAATATCATAAAACTAAGGTTACTGGTCTTTTAGTTAATGGACATGCATAGTGTGACAGTTACTTTAAAAATAGTGGAGTCGATAACAACTCATGAAGTAAATTATAATTACTACTATTTAAAAGTAATTTTATAATAGCTTTAGTTTTGACATTAACAATCGTATATAATATATACGATTGTTAATGTAAAAACTTATTACATAATAAGTCAATATAATATGTAACTGTTGTTAATTTGTGAGTTTTAAAATATTAATTCATAGAAAATAATAAGACATACGAACATAAAATATGAGAATCGCTAAAACAAACTTCCAAGAGGTCTAAAATATACTTAGCGCTACTAAGATGTAGTATTTAAGTACCAATTTAAGAATCAAGATAGTTAAAGATAGCCATGCATATAACTCCCCTCTTTTAAGAACCCAAAACGGTTTGGTGAGGTTAAGTGTTTGTAAGCGGCCGTCTGTGTAGGGTTTCGTACAAAAAAAAGGTAAAGTTAAACCGGGTTTGACTCCGACAGACACCTCGGCGCCCCAACAAAGTGTTTTGATATTCAAAACGGACAAACACGCGTTCTCTATTTTCTGTACTTTCAATAGTTATGTACAATATAGGTCGTAAGATTTTCTTTATATAAAGTATTTTTAAATTTGGAACGTGACTTGTATTCTAAAATAAAAAAGTAGCAAAATACTGCAATTAAAAAAGTTGATATGTTCACACCTCAATTATTGCCACACATTAAAAATAACGTTCGCTTATTATAAACTATCAATCCGTAAGTGTTATTAGTTAGTTACTATATTACAAGAAAACC
Organism: Phragmatobia fuliginosa; assembly: GCA_932526445.1. Classification (NCBI taxonomy): domain Eukaryota; kingdom Metazoa; phylum Arthropoda; class Insecta; order Lepidoptera; family Erebidae; genus Phragmatobia; species Phragmatobia fuliginosa. The sequence goes on from OW052057.1 coordinate 27,590,375, forward strand.
GGTCCATTATTATAACTCTTTCTTAACGACTTCATCATCGAACACAGGTAAGCTCCACAACTAAATATAAAACATCAAAGGTGCGGGCGATCTATAACAAAGCTTCCAAATGATCTCGGGAATATTTTTTCTGTCGTCTCGAGTCCGAGACGAGTTCTTCTTACCTTTGAATGACAAAAAAAAGTGAACCCCATTGTGATTGGCGTCGTGCTGTCTGACTTGGACCGCCGTTTCTTAGAAAAACACTCGAAGTTGGTCTCCGTTTCGAATTCAGAGCTACTTTACGGAGCGCTTCTGACCAATTTTAGTTTATCGATCAATCACATCGCAAAGAGCATAGTATTTGAATGACAGTCCACAGATAGCAGATATACAGATATATATTATTAATTTAAGCGTTATTACAGGAACCTAAAATGACCACTAGCATTATAATTATAATCGTTAACTTTGCTGTAGGTAATTTAAAGCCATGTTGACCATTTTGTTGGTAATATTTCATCTTATCATAGACTTGTTATAAGAGATTTATTTCCATAATAATAGTGTAATATCGATACTTCATGTTTAACGAATATTCGGAAATGGAGTTCTTTGAACAACGACGGGATTACATATATATAATTGCTTTCACTGGTATGTATATATAAATAGACATCTATTTATATGTATTTGTACAAAACTACTGTTTATCTACAAAACCTCGACCTTAATAAAGTTGCGTAGGTCTGAATGCAATCGCTCCACCGAAATATTCGAAGTTCAGCCATAACGTAGTAAACTAAAAGCCGAACCCAACTTAGGAAAAAATGCTTGAAATTAGAGCACCATATGCATCATGATTCACTAAATGGGCAGGCATATGATTGAATTTACGATTCATTGTTTACTCGTGTTTAAAGAAGCATGTGTTCTACAATTGACGTGAAACCGTTATAATTGATCATTTATCATTTCTTACGAGTATTCTTAAGAGTACTGGCAATAGATGAGTGCAATCATCAATTCTGTGTTTTGATTATTATTAGAAATAATCCAGGTCAATACGATTGGCTCAGCAGGCGCCATCGCCTAATGGAAGGGACTAGAATAAGTAATTGGCAAATAAAACTACTTGAACGGATGCGGGCAGAGCTATGAAGTTATAGCATATATTAAGCAAGCGGAGGGGTAAACTTCAATTAGTCAATACCATGTGGTTACAGATAATTCTACACTCATCACCCGGTTGAAAGTCGACACGTCATCTTGTAAATTAAGCATTATAGTTAATTGATGGGTGTGAACTTTGGTGTGGTACTGGCACAAGTTAAAGTCATTTATACCATATCGCAGATGTGAACGTGAGTTAAGATGTTTTATGACTGGTAGCTAGAATCCAGACTATTAAGATTTCAACGTCTATGAAAGTTCGAACAATTATAGTCTTTATACTCGTAAATAAAGCTCTTAGAGGATATCAATATCGAGAGCTTTTGGTTTTTTCGCGTTTTGGTACGTTGTTCGTGAAGATGTGAGAATACTCGCTATTTTATGTATTTCCATTGCTAATGACCACTTAGATTGATTAAATTGAAAACTAAGTGTAAAAAACATAATACATATTAATCATGTTATGTTCATTAATTTCATTCTGAAAGTAACTCTCTCAGTTCGTCTGTTACGGGCTCACGTCTAAACCACCAAACTTATTATGAGGTACACTTTTTATGCAACGAAGCAAACAAAGTTGCGTGAACCACTTGTAACATTACGAACAGTAAAGCTCACAAAACCTTATAATATAATGCAATTGACACAAAGTATCGTAAGTCTCCCCTTAGGTGGTTAAAACAACACTCCTGAGAGGAGACTCACACCCAACGTGGGAGACGTTATGGGTTGTTGATGATTGATAAAGCGTTAGTATAAATCAGAGTCAACTATATGTAATAATTAGAAATATCCTATAACAATAATAAAAAAGGTAATGTAGTACAGATTAAAAATAACTACCAACTCACGTAGATATTCCAAGAAGGATTTGCTTTTATGGCGCCATTTCAATTTACCGCTTACGATCAAGTTGCATACGGCTAAGTTATTACGAATGCCAGACGCAATACAGGCACACCTAACAAGAATGCTAAGTGCTTTTTAGTTTAGAACTTTTCGTTGGGGATCCTGATAATTTATTTTATTCTGTCAAATAATTGATTTGTTTGTTTTATTACTTCTTAAATTAAAACTAAAAAGATTCGTTTTTGGCCGGCTTTTCATTGGGCCGGCACATGTGGGTCACCATGCTGCATAGTCTGCGTTCACAATAACGATGGTGACCAACCACTACTCTTGGAATCTACTCACACTTCTACCAGGCAGAGTAGAGTCATTTTGGCAAGCTTAAATATAAAAAAGAGAATGTTTAAAATATGCCTTACACTTATGTTCTCGTTTTAAAAAGTCGTTGTCAGGATTTTAAAAACATCTAAGCACTGGGTTTTTAACACACACATGAATAAATTGTTATAGATCATCAGATAAAAAGATTTGCAACATGCAACATATGTACATCGAATGTATGTTTAATAGTTCTAGTACAGGAAGAAGCTTAACTTTATAAAACCTATAAATACATAAGACACTGCTCCTAAACAACAAAGGACAATTGTACCAATAACTATGTCTTTAACTTCACCGACGTAGGCATGGTTTGGAAAAGAATCATCCAAAGTGGTACACCCAGTAAGAAGTTATGAGGTAAGAATACAAAAAACATACAATGGAATTGAGAACCTTCTTTTTTTAATTCGAGTAAAAATGTGTAGACTTGCAATGTGGTTCATGAAACAACGGTTATTTTTAAATGCTTTAGGTAAAAATACCTATTTATTTATATAATAGTGAAAATAAACAGTCATAAAATAATTAGAAAAAAATATAAATATATGTTCTTCTTCTTCTTTCTAGCCTTGGGTATAAACCCAAGATTATTAAGGGTCAGCTACTGGTTCTACAGATAATACCGTAATATCAAATACCCAGCTTTTTTACTAAATGCATATTATAATCAGTATTTGCAGTGCTAACATCAAAAAATCAGCCAAGTGCATGTCATGCCACGCAAAGAATTTCCGGGGTTCTGTAGTAACGGCTCGAGCGAGATTTGAAATCGTATCCAAATGTATAAATAATTGTTGCCCTGTTTAAACAAAAAATGTGCTTTGACGTTGAATAACTCGCAAACGGATACCTCAATCAATAAATCGTCGTTGCAACGTCTCAATGTTTTCAAAAGACCTATCCAATAATGCCCCACACGATGGGGTAGCTGCGAGAAAAATAAACCATCCCCACTATACGTGACTGACTCTATGTACTTTAATTCTTTTCCCCAAAAAAACTTCACTAGCACTAGCACTTTTTCGACGTGATACAAAACATATATAAAACATGATGAAACTTTAAGGGTTCTGGGTCAAGTCAAGTCACTACGGAACGTTGAAAAGCAATTTTTACAATTCACGTGTCTGTTTGTTCCAGGTAATTAATCTCTGACTGAATGAACGTCTGGACCTGGACCGATTTTGACAGGGCTTTCACTGACAGAAAGTTTACGAAGTAAATTAGATTACTTTTTTAGACTAGCCTCGCCTCGTGGCGTCACATGTGATTTTCAGCAAAAACCGTGGGTAACACCGAGGGATTCAGCTGGAATTACATGAGATTTTCAATTTAAAAAGTCGTTACTTTAACATCCGGTATAGGTTTTAAACGAAGTAATATATATTCATGTCAATTCGTTTCGTTACTTAAATTCACATCAGTTTAATTAAAGCCATATCTTATTGAGATATAATGTATAAAGCAGTGTTACATTAGCTAGTTGATTTACGAGTATAAATGGTATTCGGCTTCACATGGCATACACAAAACTGACTACTCATTCGAAATGTGTGCTCAGACAAGCAGAATCCACACTTAGCAACTTGTTTTATCAATAAAATATATCAGGTTTTGAGTAAAATAACTGTACTATTAATCAAATAGTGTATATGCAGTGCTAGATCAATTAGAACTATCGAACTGGATCTAAATTACCAAAACCAAATTGACTAACATGTTGGTTTAGTGGTTAGCGTATGCGGCTGCTAGTCAAGATGTCTCGGGTTCGATTCCTGGGTCGGACCAAATGTTTGTATGATCTGCAAATATTTATTGCGGAGTTTGGGTTTTTCCTGTGTATAAAATTGTATGTATTTATAAAAAAAGTATATATGTATTTATATCAGTTTTCTAGTAACCCATAGTACAAACTCTGATTAATTTGGGATGAGATGAGGTTGTGTGTCAGATGTCCAAAATATTTCTTTAAAATGTCGTTATACATCTGCATTCATCTAACCGACAAGAAACGTAAATTTAGTTTCATTCCGATAATAAAATATAAAAAGATAAAGAATTCATCTACAGATGATTAAGTACATAATATTTTCATACGTTCTTTTTGTATCAAGAACCTGCATTCCTCAATAGAATTAAGTGCAAAATCAAGTCAACACAGGTCTAAAGATATTGACTCACGCTAACTTTTTACCTGAGTTTATTTTTATAACATAAAATCGTTTATGTTAGCGCTTTTGAATAAATTCAGATCTTGACTGAATTTATAAGAAACACATGCATCTACTTCGGGGATGTGAGATATAAATCTGGAATTCTAGCGTTTCCGGTGAACGAAAGAATGTTCTGCGCGTAAGTTACTTTATATTTATCATTAGATTTCCTCTAATTCTATGAAGTTCACAACATACACTTAAGACTGAAATTAATTTTTCGATAGTTAAGGGAAAAGCATTGAATAATTTCTCTGTTTTTATTTAGAAGAAAGAAGAAAAGAAAGAGCTATTCTCATACTTCTCCAGTAGTCTTGGTCTTATTAGTATTTTTTTTTTTATACATATCCCTACGGAAAACTACCATCACATCAGCCAAAAGACATCCCCTGCTATACAGAGCAATAACTCTTAGCCCTACTAGTTTATCCTAGCCGGTTGATATAATTTAAGTCGTCAAGAGCCTGTTACGTAATCAGACGGGAACAACCATTTTTGACAACTGACTCACTGCAATTACATCCGTCTGCGTTAACTCGCGTGTCCCACTTCAAATTTACTTAATACACACGCACCACTAATATCATTATGATGCCACGTTTATGTTAACGTAGTCCTATGTGGCAGTGATTGCAACGTACTCAAAAGATATCAGTCGCTAGATCTAAACCCATGATCAAGTATTCGTAACCCGATTGTTGAATATATAATGTCATGTGGAAGTAAGTAGTTAGCCAAATAGCGGGCGATGCCCTGCGTAGGATGACCCTTTGTCTGAAGGGAATTAGTGATCTATGCTCACCATTAGGGCGTTTAAAAAGAACTGACGCAAGAGTGGGCAAGTGTACATTCTGCGCCCCACACCACACGCGTACAATTATATCGATATAGTTAACATTATCTACGAAAACGAATACGTATTACGTTAACTCCACTCTATTATTTGGAGTTAATGAAAATATTTATCAAATTGAACATTTTTACTACATTATAAAGTTTATTAAGAATCAGAAAAATATACACGGTAGCTGATCTGTATCAATGTCATCTAATTCGATAATAGGTAACTGTATAGTAAACAGCCCGTGATTGTTGCCTTCCGTTTCCTCTGACCCCTGATCCCTGTAAATTTTATCCAGCAGGAACGCAATACGTACATTTAATATACATGTATTATCACACGATCTGGTAGCGACGGCTTTAGATGTAACCTTGACCAGTACAGTCAGTAAACAAAGGAATCAACTATCTTAAGTATTCTCAACCTTTGAGGAGTAGCATTTTGTTTTCCTCGAAGTAACTGGACCAGCCATACCTATCTTTTATCTTACGTCAATCAGTCGTATTAAAGGCAAAAAAAAAGATTTTGCAGTTAACGCTAGGGTTTTTTTCACAGAAATTATAGAGCGGGGCGTCAATCGCCCCATAAAACTACATTTCATTTTTACATAATTTTAAAGTTTTGATAGAATAAATTGTAGCTTTTTGTAATTATAAGCTAAGAATTACTACATGTATAGGTAATTTAAAAGATACCGTATGATCAATGAGTGATAAATCATAACTTATTTCTTACCCTTAAGGTTAGATTTTTTTAATTTATATGGGACTGACCTCGAGGTGTACCCTTTCCAATAAAAAATAATTATCGAAATGGAACTACTAAATTACCAGGCATTTTAAATTCATGTGAGATACAATGAACGTACGAACCAGGCATTATTTAAAATATTTGTTTTAACTCTTGTAAACATACGTAGGAGTAAACAAGATACCAGATTAATTTCGTATGTTGGCATAAATAGTTTCACACCGAATATATTTGTAAGGAAAGCTACAGCGTATACTGATCACACGGCGCCAAAGATAATTGCATTCTAACCACAAATACCTACAATTGTGCATAAATATGAATAAAGACGTGGTATGCTTGCATGAACTCAAATAATTTATGTATCATCACTGGGTTCTGCACTTTATCTCTGCAGAATAAACAATCTAGTATGTTTTAAATATGCCAAGTCTGGCCGGTCATCCCTTTAGGCTTAATTCTTTTTTATCAAATTTTCAATGGAATACACGAACGCACATGTTAATGTTAGATATATACTAGCTGATGCCCGCCGCTCCGCTCGTGTCCTAGGGGTTTGAAAAATAGATGTTGGCCGATTCTCAGACCTAACCGATATGCACACAAAATTTCATACAAATCGGTCCAGACGTTTCGGAGGAGTATGGGAACGATAAATTGTGACACGAGAATTTTATATATACGACTAGCTGATGCCCGCGGCTCCGCTCGCGTTTTAGAGGTATCAAAAATAGATGTTGGCCGATTCTCAGACCTACTGAATATGCATATAAAGTTTCATAAAGATCGGTCAAGCCGTTTCGGAGGAGTATGGCAACGAAAACTGTGACACGAGAATTTTATATATTAGATACGATGAGGTTAGTTTTTGAAAATGTTCTGTGTAACCTCTACATTTAGGCCTGCTTATTGAAGTCTTGTGAGATCCTAACAATTTTTATTTTAGTATCTTAATCATAAACCTCCTTTCTAAGGAGAGGCCTATGTCCAGCAGTGGACTGTTAAAGGCTGTTGTTGTTGTTTTTTTTTATCTTAATCATTATTTTTTTTGCCATTAATCCTGTGCATGACTCTTGCCCATAGCCACACAATTAGTCATAAAGTTGAGTTATTATGGTTGTAAATACGAACTGTATTGAGCTCAATCTATTGTTCTTTTTTATAATTCATTGAACTGGCCAGATTACATATTATGAAACGATAAGTCTGGAAATTGATCAAGGGTCACCTTCGCTATGCAAAAAACATGTATGCAATTTATTTTAATAAGTATTTCAATAATTGTGTTTGTTATTGTCAGGGAAGGTTCTTATGAGAGAAAAAAAAATAAAAAATTGCGAGGAAAAAATTTAATTAAAATGTACCCCTCCGAAACGGTCGGACCGATTTTTATGAAATTTTATATGCATATCGGGTAGGTCTGAGAATCAGCCAACATCTATTTTTCATGCCCCTAGGACGCGAGCGGAGCCGCGAGCATCGGCTAGTCTGCAATACGATTTCTAGCTTGTAATTACATGGATACTTTGCGGATCATTTTGAATCAGTCAATAATAATTTAAGTTGCAAGTGTCAAAACCAATTATTCTTGCATATGAACTCATCACCCAGTAGACACAATATGTACTTTATAATATATATATATGAACGTTCTTGTTTGTTTATGTTACAAGTACAACAACCCAGTTTCATTAGTTGAATGGTTGATCATATTTTTTTTGGATAAACGCGATGTTTACAACACGCCCAAGTAATCTGTTTATAAGACATTTAAACGAATTGGGTGTGTTCACTAAGAACTGTTTATAAAAATATCTACGTTAAACTTATCGGTGGGTACATCCTAAAGCCGGGTCTAATGTTAATGTAAACATCAGCTTTCATCTGGACAGCTGTATACAAACCATCACTGACGTATATTCACCGGTATTTGGCTGGTACGTTAGATAAAACAGATGTCTTGTTTTTACTAATCCGGCAAACGAGATCTCTCACCGTAGACTACCTAGAATTATGTGAGTAGTTTGCTATTTCAAAGAACAACCCGAAAACATTTAACATATAAATCATCATTAATCTTAATGTATCGCCTACAACAACGTTTACTGAGATTTATTAAACGAACATCCTACGTGTCACGATCAACTCACTTATTGAGATATGTAAGTATATTAGTACGAAATTATGCCCATATAAAATTACCGCCAAGTGGCTACTGTGTACGAGTGTAATCTTTTTTGTTTCAAGAGATATGTAACCGCTGCAAACGATAGGAGGTAGGTGACACGTCTTTGGTGACCACGTGGCCGGTGTTGCTCTTTGGTGTCAGCTAAAGTTAGCGTTAGAATATCGGCTGACATTGGAATTACTGCAAATCACTTACATTTAGTATCGTCATCTATGGCGTCGTGTATCATCTTAAAATTTATTTTTTGTAGCGTCATGGCGCGTCGCATCATTCATATCTTTTCATATGCGGATTGCAGCTATAGTTATTCTTCTTTTAAATTTCTTGTAATAATATTCATTATTTAGTGCCATTGTTTGAGTACTTTCTTTGGAACACGTATCTATCTGTTTATAAATATTAATGGTGTATAAATAAAATAGTATTTGTAGCCCTTTTAGATGAATAGATTTTAAAAAGCTGATGTAATGTAAACTTGGTGAATGTTTTATTCATACATCGGCAAAGAATAGACAATACTGATATTTATAAAGTATTTGCAATCGCAATTGCAGACAATGAATCATTTATGTACATAATATTTAATAGATCTGAGTCTTTTAATAGCTGTTGAAATACAATATAATAGTCATTTTCAAAATTGCTTTACACTAGTTTTACTTTATTTTTAAATTGTAGACAGTATTGTTAAGCATCATTTCATCGCTATATTCCTGCCTATTTTCCAATTACAGTTTCGGTCGGCGCAATGTACAATGATGGTTTTCGTTGGTTTTTTAGGAATAACATTAATAATATAAGATTTTATTAATAAGTTTTTGCCAGTGTATGTATAAATGATTGTATGTTCCACCGTAGTGTCTCAATAAATTCGTAATAATGGGCCGGGTGATTTAGGTTTCATAAATTTTATCAAAAGGTTTTGCGTGGTCGGGTTATATTTTTTAAAACTTTTCCTTGTTTAGAATATGTCTTTTCGTCTACAGCTGGAACTAAGGAAGAAGGTAAAATAATAAAAAAAAAGCAAACAAGGCGAAGGAAGGGGTAAGGGAAGTCTCAGATGAATAAAGAAGATAGATTCCTTTCAAAAATAAAACAAAACAGTCACAATTATCCTAAAATATGTATCATTTAGAGAGCTTAGCAAATACTATACTAATGAAGTTCGCAATGCTTTAACACATTGTAATGATGATCATGATTCGCCAAAGAAGCAAAACGCTTATAAAATATTAGAGTGAAAAAATAGTACAGAATGATCTCAATAATTAGGCGGTCTGGAAAAAGTTAAACTTACCCTGAGTCAGGTCATATAAAGTTTATATATTTAGTCCACAGTAAAAAATACAGAAATAAAACATAGGCCGACTCAGTGCCGTAGAGCATTCTCTCCCAATCTACTGTCGGGATGTAGATGAATGTCTGTTGGATGTCCAGTCCAGAGTTCTATAAAGAGGTAACACAGCAAGAGTCTATTTCTGGCGACCTTTTACTAAAATAAGTAACAACAAACCATAATTCAAGTAAGAAACTACTCTTGGCATAAATTACCCGAGTTCATGTCTACGCGCAGCTTAAATTATTAAAATACTCACCTGGCCTGGTACAGTCTGGCCTTCCGTTTCTAACAGAGGTGTCAGGGATGGGTTTGCCGTCGGGGGTGACACACCAGCAACTCGCTGCCGCACTAGCACTAGCGCTGGCGCACTGGACGGGAGCGTAAGTGCCGTCGCCACGGCATTTTGGTACGTAAGCCGACCACACCCCGCTTTGTGCGTTTACAGCGTACCTTAATGCCACGAGGCATGGTGCTTGACCCTCTGTACAAAGAACATAACAACACTTATTCCCCAAAGTAGGCTCAATTTCACATAATTAGAATTTGAATTGTAGTATGATTGAAAATTATTAAATTGTATTTGGAATTCTGTCGAATTTGAAAAAACAGAAAATATTCAATGTTTTCATCTTTGTCTAAGGTGCCTTTAACAGTTTACTGGTGGACATAGGCCTCCTTAGAAAAAAGTTTTTGACAACCCTGGCTACACGTGTTTTATTATTGTTTAATGATTTATTTATCAAGTACTTTTTAACTACTTTATTCTTAGACCAGTGCTAATAATGTTTGAAAACCAAATAAATTATAGTAGTATGAAACCCATTGTAAAAGGAGGAGAACAGTACAAAAATTAAAGGATAAATAAATTACGGGCGACGACGATGCCTATTTATTACTATTTTAAGATAATTTAATACCTGAGTGACCTACGAAAAATATTGGGCCATCAAAAGGTATTTCATAGAAAATAACTCAGCCTGCACGTGTAGTTTTATAAACGATGTCGTACACTGCTCTGTTTTACAGCTGCTACGAAATAGCAAGTATGTAGTAAGGCCCAGACCTGCCTAGCCCACTTCTCTATGAAAAAACTTTTAATAGCCCAAAAATTTTTATAGGTCACTCAGGTATTAAATTATCTAAAAATAGTAATAAATAGGCATATACACATTTAAGTTAAAGAAGATTCCATAACTTTCTCATAATATTGTAGATGTTTTATTAAATATTAACTTTAATATTTATTTGTTTGTTAATTATAGTAGTATATTTCGATTTGCAATATTTTTGTTTATCATTATAACATGCAATCTTACGTTTTTCGAGTGATTAAAGTGTAAATTTTAATAAATATCTCAATAACGATTAAAAAAAATCGAATTCGAGTTTTTCCATTTTTTGCATTTTCTGAGAAGATTTACTATGGTAATATATATATATTTTTACACCATCGGAAAGTCGAGATTTCATCGAATAGAAAACACCCTATTTTATTAAAAAAAGTTGATATTTTGACGGATGAATTTTCGATTGAAAATTAGGGTTTTTTTTTCGGTATTCCGTCAAAATGAGGTGAAAAAATAGATATTTCAAATCAAATAAATTACGGTGTATTCAGGACATGAAAAGCTAAGTTTTTACAAAATTTCCTTAAAAAATAATTTTATTTGTAAAAGATAAAAATAAAAAACCAAAAACTAGTTTTTTTTAATTTTTCACATAAAATTTGAGGTTATGTGAAAAAAGTTTAAATGCAAAAGATGTAGATCTTTTTATTACCTACAACTTTGCCATTTAACTTTTTTCCATAGGACTTGTAGTTTTGCAGGAAATCGAAATAAGCCATTTTTTTCCCTTAAACCCCCCCCCCCCCCTCTCCCCCTTCCCGACCTCAGATCGTCGCCCGTAATTTATTTATCCTTTAATTTTTGTACTATTCTCCTCCTTTTACAATGGGTTTCATACTACTATAATTTATGTTCACTTTTTGTTATTAAAAGAGGCTTCTACCCTGGTCTATCTATAATATACTATACCACTTTTGAGTACCAAGTCAGTAGCAATCAAATAGGTATAAGGACCGCGTCCAGGATGTTTTGTATCTTGTGGACGTTTGCACTTATATATTGGAGTCATTTTATAGTGAACTCTAATATGTAGTCCTTTCAATAACCCAAACTTATCTAACGGTAACAGATTACGATTTCCATTAAAAAAACATTAAAACATTACCTAACACTCACTAACACAATTGAATACAAATATTTTAAACTAAAAAGCTTGTACCGATACACAGACTGCTGGTTCAAGAATTCATTTCAACATACTAGGCCTTGTTGACATCAGTCATCTGCCTTGAAATTGGACCACAGCTCAGATAAACTCGTGCTCATACTTAAGTAGAATTAGGGAGAAGAACAAATACAGGATCCAATTAATAAAATGGAAAAATAAAACTGGTTTATAGTAAACGGAAAAAAATCATAAGTCAGCATTTATTTTATTATCAATGTCTTTAAGTTCTAATGCAAGAGTACGCAGAGTCAGGCTGATAGCAAGCAAAGTTCAAGGATGGCAACCCGCTGAGCCCGCTGACTGTGTGAAACGCTTATAAGCTTTGGTATGAAACAGATTAAGGTCATTTACCTATGATAATTTTACCGTGACATTGTATTTCTACACTCAATTTATCTCAGGGGATAGCAGTATAAATATGTTTGTATAAGTTACGTTGGATAATATCATAATAATAAATCCTGACAATGCAGAGTTTAGTAATAACAATTTTTATACTGTTTATTCCTCAAATTAGCCCAAGCGAAATATATTTCAGTGCGTCTGTAGATTCAGTACGATATAGGCGTTTGTGTACAACAACAAACATGCCATAAATGGAAGGATAATTATGTAATAGTAGTTTGGCAGTGCAGACAAGGGTCTGTTGCTATAAGATATATATATGTATATATTGCTAACAAGTTTCCTTGACTGCATAAAGGACGATTATACGCGCAAGGTCAAGTTTAACAAAGACCGTTTTCATCGAAATACAGTCATTGGGAACGTATTTTCTATACTGTACTAGGTACGCTATGAATAGGAATCATTGTAAACGACTGTTAAAATTATGTTTCTTTATATGTCAAAGACGGAAATATATTGATTGATGTGATAGGTAACGTTTGTTATATTCAATTGTCATTACTAAAAATACGTTTAGTGAATTTTATTGACACGCCAATTAATGCCCACACATTTTAAAGGTGTTTTGTTTAAGAAGATGCAATTAGTATTTTTAGACTCCTAACTTGCCTGCTACTTATTCCCATCTAACAATCTCGTGGTATAAACATTCGACTAAAAAGCCGCTAAATAACCCATAAAATAAGGCGACTAGAGCTAACTTACCTATGCAAGGTCCTTTTCTGGCGACTGCGACTGGTTCTCCATTGCATTGCGCTACCAAGAGGTGACAACGAGAAGGATACGTGCGGCCATCAGTCCCGCAAACAGGTCGTTTAGGTTTGGAACTCAGTCCTGGCGAACCCGCCTCACATGCGGCAATGCGGGCTTGGCACATCGTGGTCTGTACGTGCAAAGAGAAGTCACAATTTAAAAAGATTAATTCCAAAAAACTAACTTGTTTGTTTATGTTGAAAAAGAAGAATCGAACAAGTCAATTAATACAAACCTAGTATAAAATTACCACCAACAATTTGGATTAACAAAGAATATATTATTAATAAATCTTTAAAGTATTTTAATCACTTTGTTTTAACGGTGCAAGAAACATCTTTTTGTGTTTCTTTGATGATACAGTTTAGAAATTAACGCCTCTGTTACCTATTTTACTTCTGCCAGGGGGGCAGGAGTAAAATAGGTAACAGAGCCAAGCTGCCAACGTTTTTAGGGTTCCGTATTAGTTTTCTATTCTGTATTCTATTTTCCTGTTCTCTTGTTTCATTGGCTAATGTCACTCAGACACGTTATCAAAACAAAATATTAGCCAATAAATTAATGAAACAATTTTTATTTTTTTTATTACTATACAATAGAATAGAGAACTGAATAGATAACGAAAAACGTTTCGACTCGAGGGCTGATTAGATAGGACAAAAGCAAATTTTACAGGGAAGGAAAACTTGAAACAAACCCTATGTCTAAAGCTTGAAATTAACCAGCGTGGTATGGTAGGTCATAAGGAGGTCTTTCTTAGGAGAAGTTTTTCTATGTCGAGTGGAAGGAAGTAGGTATTAGCGAAGTTGTACATTAACTTTAAATATAAAATATGATATAATAACGATGAATATGTGAAATGTTGCAAAATGTAATATTTTGACAAAAACTATGGATTAAATACCTCAATTTCAACCTTCACATCAATCATCAACTGTCATAGCTAATTGGAATTCTTCATCAAAATACTGACGTAAGAATTGACTTGACACCTAAATGTTATAGGCTTTCGCATGAAGTTCCGCCCGCGTGTATGTAGGATATCGCGGTATAATGTTGCCTATGTCCCATCTCAGGCTCTAGACTATCAGTGTAACAAATTTCATATAAATCGGTTCAATAGGTTTGCCGAAAAAGTCGGATAGATAGACAAAATTACTTTAGCATTTATTAGGGTCTTTTTTTTTTTTTAAAACGGTGCTTTATACCGATAAAATTTGTTTCACAGGTATTTACCTCATAATATTTTTACTGTATCTGTGTATCAGTTACCTTCTTTTCAGAGATTACGTATACTTACACAAAAATAATACTTATTTCAAATTACATCAGAATCAATGAATTAATATACTAGGCATTCCAATTCAGATAGTGTTACATTATACATATTGCAAGAGATATATTTTATTACCTATGTATACATATATGTAGCACATAAGTAAAGAGTATATTATACTTCATATTAAAGTTGAGTCACCTTTACAACTTAATACTTTGAATTGCGATCAAACAATAGGGCGAACGTAGTTTTTACTTGGAAAGACGAGTTATATTTTTAGCATGATTTATTAATAATTTGTACGTTTATCCTTTACTTGTTTCAATATATTTCTGATTTTCACTTAGTTATTGCATTTCTTTATAATTGTAATTTCACCCGGTGCATCTACAATTTTATTTATCTCACTTGGAGAAATTAAAAATACTGAAGTCAGAATCGGAACTACTCGAGTCAACTGTTATTCGCAGCCTTCTGCCACTCCGACGTTACAGGCTGTGGCCACGGCAATAGTGGGCCTGTTAATTACCGATACCGAATTTATATTGTGTGCCGCAATGGTTTTAAAATTAGGATGAAAGGTCTACTAGTCTAATTTTAGACAACGTATCTTTTATATCTTCTACAAAATGTGTTAGAAGTGTAAAACATTTAGCTTTATAATTTCCATAATAACAGAACTTGCCCAAAGAGAGAAACTAGATATGTAACTAGACGTGACTTACTCGATGAATTCTTAAAATAGTAAAAGGGATAATTTGATAAGAAATAACTTTGTAATAGCACTTAAACGGTAAACAGTCATATTGTTATCTTTAACGACTTTTGAAATTAGAAAATAGGAAGAGATCAACGAAATTTTAAGATGGTATTAAACTTTCGAAACATACTTACACTAGCACTATGCTGTAGATATTTTAGTTCTATAAATTATGCAGTAACCATAAACGCTAGTTTATTTCATAGATTAACGGCTGCCACTGGTTTATAAATACTTACATACTTCTTAGACCCTTTACAAGAAATTATCGTAAATGAAATTGTTATAGCCACATAATTTATACGAAACTACACTCGGTTCCAAAAATTACGGGTCAGTCACAAAAATTGAAATACCTCCAGAACTGTAAAAGCTAGATCAATGAAATAAAAAACAGAATAAAGACTTTTTAGTTGCGCTTCTAATAGCATATTATTTAAACTGGTTGATGAAAAAACTTCATTAGAAAAACAAAATTTAAAAAAATGACTATTTTTAAAAACAAAATTTTTGTTTCATGTCATTATGGATGCTTTCCATTTCTATTCTGTCACAAAAAAAATTATCGTGAACGTCTTCCACGTGCATAATTATTATTCTGTGAGGTGAAGCATGGCAGTCACGCTAGAGGAATGTACCAGAATCCTAACTTTTTTGGAACTTGGGCGGAGCCAGCGTGAAACAGCCAGAAACATTGGTGTATCTTTGTCGACTGTTCAGCGGGTAGTCCAGCGGTACCAAGAGACCGGATCACACCTTAGAAGACCAGGAAATGGCAGACCAAGATGCACAACGGCCAGGGAAGACAGACAACTGGTGGCTACAATGCTCCGAAATCGTTTTCAAACTGCTGTTGGTCTAAAAACTCACTTTATTCGCTTTGGAGGTGGCAATTTAAGCGCTCAAACAGTAAGAAGACGTCTTGCTGAAGCAAATTTGAAACCATTGAGGCCCGCAAATGGCCCCAAACTGGAACGGGGACATCGAATTGCAAGACAGAGATACGTGCGCGAACACCTAAACTGGACACTAGACGATTGGTCTAGGGTAATGTTCACGGACGAGTCTAAATTCATGCTTTATAAGCATGATGGTAGGCAGTTGGTGTACAGAAGACCAGGGGAGCGCTTCCATCAAGCGTGTGTGGAGGAAAAAGTGGCGTACGGTGGAGGCTCCGTACAAGTTTGGGCTGGGATTTCTGCTGAGGCCCGCACCGAGCTGGTGCTCATTCAAAATGGAACTCTAAATGCAGAGAGGTACGTGGAAGAGATCCTCAATGAACATGTAGGTCCTTTCATGGCCAGGATGGACCGGCATGGCATATTAATGCATGATAATGCGCGTCCCCATACCGCCAGAATTGTACATGACTACCTTGAAGAGGTCGGTATCGAACTCATGCAGTGGCCAGCGCGAAGCCCGGACTTAAACCCCATCGAGCACGCCTGGGACGAGCTTCAGAGATGCGTGAAAGGTCGAAACCCCCCACCAATCACGCTTTCCGAGCACATACAAGCACTGGTGGAGGAATGGGAAGGTATTTTTTTTTTTTTTTTAAAAGACAACTCCCGCATTAGGAATATAAATTCCTGTGTCGCGGGGGACTTTACAAACATACATGAAACGGACACAAAGGACACCCAGCACCGGCTCCGAAATTTGGTGTACAGCATGCCTAATCGCCTGGAAGCTGTCAGAAGAGCTCGTGGAGGCAATACAAAGTATTAAATGAAGAAAGTGATGAAAAACAGCAAAAAAACAATCATAAAAAAAATGTAATCTTAAGAAAAATATGACTACTTTAGTTTTTTTTTAATTTAAGATTAATATTGTGGGTGTAACTAAGTTTTATTTTATTTTTTATCTGTATAATTAAATTCTCAATTGAACAGTCTTCGTTTCATTAGGATGGCATACGTAGTTCGGGAGATATTCGGGTTTATGTGACTGACCCGTTATTTTTGGAACCGGCTTTATATAGTGTATTTAAGTTCAGAATCTTAAATATAGAATGGATTCAAAATATTGTCCACTAGATAATTACCTATGTTTTTAATTATGCTAAGTATTGTGGTACGAAGTTTTCCAAGTAAGCGAATTATACAAGTTAGACCTCGATAACTCCTGAACTAACAAATTTATCGAAACCATTATAGTTTTCCTTTAAAGTTTAATCACATGGACATCCACCATTAAATTTTTCCAGGTTTTTTGAGACAGTAATTTAGCTTTTAGAGTGGGTTGGGGGACGCCGTTTTTACAAAAAAAATCCTTTTTAGTTGAATGACTCGAATCAAATTAACGGTTTTTAGGGTTCCGAAGCTTATGACTCGAAACCCTTATAGATTCGTCATATCCGTCTGTCCGTCCGTCCGTCCTCGACTTACCGTCCAAATGGTAAGTGCTAGAAAGATGAAACTTTGCATGAATATGTGTTGTAATTACGTCGACAAAGTGCTACAATAAAATTATGAAAAATAGTTTCTTTTTAAAGGGTTTCTAAGACTATTTTTTGATTTAGGTAGCTGTTTGTGAGATATTCCACTTTAAAGGCCACTTTTTTATAGAAACAGCCCCCCCCCCCCTCTAAAAGCTAAACGGCTGTCTCAAAAAATCTGGAAAAAAATTATGATGGTGGTCCATATAATGAACTTTGAAGGAAAACTATAACGGATTAGATGACTTTGTTAGTTCAGGAGTTATAGAGGCTTAACTTGTAACATGCACTCAATTGGAAAACGTCATACAAAATTAACGCATTAATACGTAAACATAATAATTATCTATTGGATACGATTTTAAATCCATTATGGGTGACTGAGGAGCCCTTTCTTTCGCGTGGCCTGTCACGCACTTGGCCGATTTTTACGAGATGGATTTGATATACACGGTACTTACACCAAAACAAGCTGGTTTTTTTTGTCTGTATGTTCCGGGTAATCTCTTGAAGGGTGCGAACGAATTTGATGAGACTTTTACTAAAAGCTGATGACCTAAGTAATAACTTAGGTTAATTTATTTAGACTATCTCTACTCCGCGGCGTAACTCGCGATTAATACCCAAGGGTAACGTTACGGGACTCTGGTTGTAACTAATGAGAAAGAAGAACCAATGAATCCATATTATCTTTCACATTATCAATCTAACATCTCTCTATTTTAAGGAGGGGTACATACCCCTTTTATCACGTCTCTGTATAAGATAAGTATCCTGTTTGACTGTTATAAAACATGCAATACCTATTGACCAACTAATTTTTCAATTTACATACTCCTAATCCATAAATTTACAATTATTAACTACTTGCAAATCTTAATTGGAAAATCTGTAAATTACAACACATATCAAGGCTGGCAAAGCAGATTCTTTAATACGTATAACTTTAGGTTTAAAGCAAGTCCTAGTTTTTGTCCGGTTTCAAGTAAAATAACATTCCACGATTCACGAGCAACACAAGAATGCAAATCTACAATCCGACACTGTAATCTAAAATTAATCTTCTTAATCTTAGATTCATTCCACTGTTCTTTGCGACTTTATCCTTACGTCAACCGAAATGACAATCAATCAGCTTTTTATTTCAGAACAAAAGTGTATTTGTTAGGAGGTAAAAAGTGTGTAAAATGTTTTTCAAACGATGATTTTAAATTAACATTTTTTTACATAGAACAGCTGTCTTTTCGCTTAAATCTTTAAAACTCAACGGATTTTAGTGCAATTTTCAGAAATAGATAGTGATTCAAAAGGAAGGTTTATATGTGTTATACATTCATATTATTGTAGAAGAAATCCGATGCTTTTAAATACTTCCGTGTAAAATCAGGTTGCTGCTAATAATTAATGAAATATACTTTATGATGATGGGACCTCACTTAGGTACGTTATGATACAATGTCTACGGGTTAGATCGTGTAATTGAAATGTGACAATCATCTTTGGATTGTCATGAATAATTTATCATCTACGCCCGGGAGGTACTGATTAAAACCACGTGATACCGCAAACAATAATAATCCGGGAACTGCCGATGTGAATCAAACATGTGCAAATTCCCTTTTAGGCTGCTGCTATGGCATATTGAAAGAAAATCTGGAGCGTGACACGAAGCCAGTCGTTGTACCTTTTTGATAAGACGATATTGAAGGTAAGTAGCAAGAGATCCTCTCCGATGACCAAAGTAAAGACACAGCACTGAGTCCCGCAAACGGTGAACCGTATGACGCACTGAGTATTCGTAACCATCATAAACCCTTTGTAGCACACTGTTGGATATAGGCCTCCTCCAAAGCACACAACTTAAACTCAATGGAAGTTTTGGTCTGGTCGTGGCGTCACTCGCGTCGGACTCGAACCGGGCAAAAACCGCACGCCGTCTAGGTTATTAGTAGCCGGGGAACCAGGTACACCCTCAGAAAGAAATTCCTGGAACCCCGATAAATATGGGATCTCTTTCACCGCTAACAAATAAGAAATTATGTTTTCTGTGTAAGCACGTAACTTAGTAGTAAGTAACTTTATTTTTATGACTTTTGTAAATTGTTCAAATATTTTCTATATTGATACGAAAACTTGTTGATGGTAGTAAAACATGTGTAATTGTATTTTAAATTGTTTTTTTTTTTATAATTAATTAATGTTTTTGAAATGAAATATGCGTATTGATGCACTTCGCTTCGAAAAATGTTTGCCTTGATTCGATCTAATTAATCTAAGAAAGTGACTCTTTTATATTACTAATTATATTTAAGAATTTACTTTTGATTAACGATTATTACATTGAAGGGATTCAGTAAAATTTCGATAATTTGTATAATAAAATAATTCTATTTATTTCTCCTCACAATGGTGTACACTTATAGCTAGCTATTTCACAGTTTGGTTTGGATATGTAAGGAGCTGGTGTCTGTGAGAGGCATAAGATGTGAGAGGCTGTGTTACAAATTACCAGGTCCTGACCAGTCGGGCTTACACATATATTGTGTGTGTGTGTGCTTGTGTGTTTGTGTATTATATGTGTGTATGGGTTATTCTACGTTAAGAGGTCCTCTGATGTAAGGCAGGTTGTCCCCATAAAAAATATTAATAATTTATTTATTTTCCTACATTATACTGTGTAATCACGTATTTTGTATGCTGTAGATGAATGGCCAGATAATCAATCTACTTTTACTAGTATTTTAAAGGATCAGGGAAGATATACTAGACAGGGTAGAGACATGAAGGCCAGGGCAGGATACCTTACTTACAGGGGCAAGATAGATTGAAAGAAAACCTTAATGTCGTAAGAATCAACTTTAATTAGTCACTAATTATGATAGTTTATTTTATAAATAATATAGAAATTCAGACTTGGATTTTCAAATAGTCTTTTTTTTGTAACTTGAATTAGGAATTGAACGTAGAAACCAAAAATAATTATTATCTGCTTGCGAAAATCACAAAAGGAACATCTTTTTGTAAAATAAAATAAGCTAACTTCATCATCATCATCATCATCAGCCTGTCTCAGTTCACTGCTGGACATAGGCCTCTCCCATTGCACACCACTCCGATGGATAATTAAAAACTAACTTACTACTACTTAACTTGAATACTGTCTTTAATAAAAAATAAAGGGAAATATGAGATTCAACGTTGTGAATGCAAAAGATTCAACTTAAACAAGAACTTCTACTTATAAATATAAAGATAAAAAATATGACAATTGAGATCACGCTTTTTCAAAGACGTTAATACTTTGATAATCCTATGCCGTTTCATTTTAAAATTTGGCGCCGGTAAATTTTCAATAACCTGGACCCATGTAAGAAATATCTTTATTATCTTTGTTTTTTCCATAAAAAGCTTGCATAAGTTTGTGGTGTTCAACATAACTCGCTTTTGTTTTCTTACTTCTTGTTTTGTTACTACATCTTTTTTTACCAGCACACACTCTACTGTTTGAATTTTCTTACGTGAAAATTTTAATCGTTTTTCTCAAAGTTATCTATTTCTTTCTTGTGTTTCTCTTTGTTTCTATTAAAGTTAATTTAGTTTTTCTTTTCTGAATAGGTTTTAATAGCTTTTATTCTTCTAACACTCGGTATTTTGAAACAGTTTTCCACTTCCCATTCTCTGACACAGCCTTTTCTGTTTTTGAGTCGAAAGATACGAAAAATTATCTTTTAATTTTTGAGAAATAACTTTTCCACACAATAAGTTTTTCTTGACAGTATCTCTTGATTTTGGTGAATTAAGTAACGCGTTAACGCGTAACCTTTTCCTTCTGTAGAGAATACTTTTTGGGATCATTTTTATGCGTTGGTATCTCAATAGTTCTGCCTGACGCTTTTTCCAAGACATTTTTCACGAGTTAGTTTTTTTTTGAGAAGGCATGATCTAAAAAAATGAGACGGCTTATTTAAACATTTCGAAAATACAATTAAATAATTGCTACATAGTATAAAGTTAGCGTAAAACAAAATTTATATACTAATAAAAATATATGAATACTAAAAAAGCAGCAATATCTCACTTACTTATCTACCCTGGACATAAAGTCTCTACCCTGGCATCTTATGAAGCAGGGGAAATACGGCAGGGAAGAGACATTTTCATGAAAAAACTAAGATTATTCAGGTTAAACTATGTTGAAACAAAAAAACAAACTAACACGGTAAACTAAGCCTTAATTAAAGTAAATAAATATTACAAACAAACTTTAAATGTAAATAACAAGTAAATAAAACTTACCAGTGGAGATACTGCAATCACTGACACGTCCTAGTGAATTGAGTTTCGCGGTCGATGTGTCGGCCAATGAGAGCACGCGAATGACGATCGCGACGTTTACTGCTAACTTTACTTTAAAACCAATGCTCTGCCTATTAAAATTTGTAGCGCCAATGTATTTTACCGGGATTTATATTGGATGAAAAATAGGCAGGGGAGGAGACTTAATATATGAGGGACAAAAACTGATATTTTTTTTAAAATAGAAAAATAAAGTAATTTCACATTTTTTTTTTATATTCATCATTGTCATTTATACTACTTTATGTAATAAATAACGCTTAGATGTTTCATGAAATCCTAATATGTTAAATTTTTAAGTGTTTGTTACAAAACGGTAAAGGGACAGGCCAGGGTAGATACTTTTTTCTAGGTAAACATGAAATTATGACTAAACTAAGCTAATGTAGATATTGTAATTCATTGGTTAAAAAGTATACTTTACTTATTATTAAATATGATTGATGTTTTCTGCAAATTTGCAAATTATGTATGATTTTTTCATGTGGCCGTCGATAGTACCTCTTAAAGTAGAAATACCCGTATGCAGAATAGTATTGAATCAACAAAATATGATTTAAAAAATCAATTAGCTGACGATTCAGGAACAATTCTTTCATCATTATTTTCACGAATCTTTATCTATAAAAAAGCGGCCAAGTGCGAGTCGGACTCGCCCATGAAGGGTTCCGTATCAACAAGTAGCATCATATAAAAATTCTTGTAGTTCGTTGTAACTTTTATCGATTTTATAATAATAGTGTATTGATTGAATGAAAGGTAAATTGCGGTTTACGATTTATGACGTATTAAAAAAAAACTACTTACTAGATCTCGTTCAAACCAATTTTCGTTGGTAGTTTCCATGGTAATATACAACATATATTTTTTTTAGTTTTATCACTCTCTTAGTTTAGAAGATAGAGGGGGGGGGACACACATTTTTCCACTTTGGAAGTACCTCTCGCGCAAACTACTCAGTTTAGAAAAAAATTATATTAGAAACCTCAACATCATTTTTGAATACCTATTCATAGATGGGACCAACACGTATGGGTTCGATGAAAAAAAAATTTTTGAGTTTCAGTTCCAAGTATGGGGACCCCCAAAATGTATTGTTGTTTTTCTATTTTTATGTGAAAATCTTAATGCGGTTCACAGATTACATCTACTTAGCAAGTCTCAAAAGTATAGCTCTTATGGTTTCCGAAAAAAGTGGCTGTGACATACGGACGGACAGACAGACAGACATGACGAATCTATAAGGGTTCCGTTTTTTGCCATTTGGCTACGGAACCCTAAAAACAGCGCACGCAATGGAAGCTCTCGAAACAATTTATTTTTCGTTTATAAAACATTTTGATGATATAGCTTATAGCAATCCCCGATAAATTGACTATCAAACATTAAAAGATTTCTTTAAACGGATTAGATGTTACCGATATTATCGCGTTCAAACAAACATACAATCAAACTTCAGCTTTGCAATTGTAGTATTGGAGATCAATAAAATTGTTAGACGAGTTTTGCTCAGAATTGCTAGGTGCAATACTATATCTACTTACAAACCAAAGGTGGATTGCCAATTAAATAATACTACCTGACATTTTTTTTAAATTTACGTATGATTAGGTATCGATGTCACATCGCTGTCTAATAATGAATAGGATTCCTATTCTTACTTTCATTGACTAGATATTGGAGAAAATTGATAGTAATGTAGGTATAAAACAACAGTAGTGTCGTGATATATTTTAAACCTGTTATTGCATATTGCTCTGCCCGCGTGTGTGATAGTATTTCTCTAAGGTTCAATCTATCTTTATACCAAAAATTCATCTAAATCAGTTCAGTGGTTTAGCCGAGAAATCGTCACAGACAAAGCTGCTTTCAAATCATAATATAGGTAAGTATAGAATTGTCATCAACAACTTATGTCCCAACGCTGGGTTCGGGTCTCAAGTGTTTATGGCTATAGAAGTGTATACCTAATATATTTAATAAATAAGATCAAAATTAAACCCTAACATATAGTTTTTTTATTATTATTCCTTCGTAATAATACAGGACGACACACGCCGACTGGCTATGTGCTATTGTGTGCAAACTTTTAATTTATTCATCGTCTTAAATATGTCTATAATAAATAATTTATTAAAGACATATTTATGTTAGCTTTAGCTGTCAATCGGTCTATAAAACGATATTAGATACACATATTGGACGGTCACGATAACTAAGCTCTCGGTAACAAACAATGTTATTCCCTAACTTTATGGACCTTACGAGCAAGAACAACTAGTAAAAGACGCTGCTGGACATTAGCCTCTCAAGCAAGCAAAATAGTTACATATTTACAAAATTATTAAATAGTTTTGCTATTCATTAATTTTTTTAATCACGCAGTTATTGCTCATATCATCTATTTAGTAACTATTGGTCCAGTCCAGGCAGAGTTGCCACCCGTCCCGAATTTCCCGGGACAGTCCCGATTTCGATGATATCGTCCCGCGTCCCGACAGCGTATTGATTTTGTCCCGATTTTTCACAAATGTAAAAATTGCTCACTTTGAATTCACCTTCTTCCCCTTTCGCGCAGTGTACATATAAAGAAACAGCTATTGGGTGCCAAATGGAACTAAAGACAACCTTTACTCCAAAATTTTTATTTGTTGTATTCAGTCACAGGTTGTGATAAAAATGAGTTAAAGTATGGAAAAGCACAGAAGTTAAACGCTTAATTGTGTCTTGTATCTCGTGCTCAGAGCATACCTCCTTTAAATGTTTATTTTAAGTGTGTATTTTCAGTAATGATAATAAAACGTTCCAAGATCAGAAATGGTTGCTCGGTAGATTTATTACAAGCAGAATTGCAAATTACACTAAATATAGACATACGCCAGCCAAGGTGACCTGATGGAAAGTATGAATAGAATCCAAAAGTGGAGGGTTATCCATACTCACTGCGATTGGAGGCAGTATGGCGGTATAAAGAGATGCTTCTTTACGCGCCCCACTTAAAGGACCCGGGATCATAGTAGAAAGGAAACATGAGTTAGCAGTGAGTTACAGTTTTTCATTCAGCTTTTAGAGAGAGAGGAGGGGAATGTCTAAAGAAGAAGCGTACCACAGCGGCATCCACTTTTCCCACCAACCCGCTTTTAGAGGTGGAGTTCACAAATATTCATGGACTCCATGCAAACCTCAACGCCGTCCACCAGCACCTTGAAACGGTACGGCCGGTTATGTTTTTTCTAACGGAGTCACAGATACGCTGCCCTGCCGACACGACATATCTCCATAACCCTGGATACCAGCTTGAGGAGTGCTTCCTCGCGAAGGCTGGAGTGTGTCTTTTCGTCAGGGCGGATGACTGAACTGCCCACGCATTCGCTCTTACGCATGACCTCACCCAACTGGTACTCCAGCACACCAGGACAAGACACATCGAGTCAAGCGCCCTCCTTGCTAGACCTGTTGCTGGCGAGCCACCCAGCGCAGTACTGTGTGTCGGTTCTCGCCCCTCTAGGCTCCTCCGACCACTGCCTGGTGTCCACCGTAGTGAAGTACGCGGGAAGCTTCGGTCACTCGACGTCCAGAAAGCCAGTGGACCTGACGGGATCCCAGCGGTGGTTCTAAAGAACTGTGCACCAGAGTTGTCTCACGTATTGACAAGCCCTCGGCATACGGCCTGCCCACTAAATTGTGCAGCTGGATTGCCGCCTTCCTGCGCCAGCGCCGCATTAGAGTTCTTTGTGACGGCGCGGTGTCTGATTTCCAGCAGATAAACGCAGGCGTACCCCAGGGCTCTGTCTTGTCGCCCACGCTGTTCCTTCTACATATCAATGACATGTTGTCGCTCTCGATCGGTTGCAGGGGCGAGCAGTTCGCATCATAGACAGTCCCGAAGCCACCGAGCCATGGGGAGTGTTCTGAAGAGCTCCTCCACCTTATCCCACCCTCTCCCTTCCTCTACTGAATAACACGATCTGGCCAGGGAAGTCACCCCTTCAGAGTGATATAAGCTATAAGATTTACGCTCCAGAACTAAGCGGCTTAGGTCTTCCTTCTTGTGCCGAGCAGTTAAAAACTGGAACTCATTGTCAGCTGATATTTTTCATTCCTACTATGATCCCAGGTCCTTTAAGCTAGGCGTGAAAATGCATCTCCCTAAGGCGCCATAATGCTGTTCGCCATACTGCTTGCATTTGCAGTAAGCATGGCGACCCCTACTTGTGAATTAAACTCATGCTTTCCATCAGGCATAGTAAAGTCACCTTGGCAGGAGTTTTATAAAATAAAAATCCTCTATAAAGTTGAATAACTCTCAAACGGATATCGAAATCAAAAAATTGTCGGAATAACTTCCTTAATGTTTAGAAATAACCGATCTAATGATAGCCCTAACGATAAAAAAATCGCCCCCACTTTACGTTTACCTCAAAAACATTTTTTCATGATTTTTGCTTCAGCACATTGTCGCCGTAATAAAATAATGTCCATGCAGTTTCACCTTTTTAGCACCAACCGTTTTGACGGTTTTAAATTCGAGGACGGACAGACGGACGTGACGAATCTATAAGGGTTTCGACTAATAAGCTATGGAACTGAAAAAAATGTGCATGGAAAAATATTTGAAAAATAAATACGTAAATGTTTATACAAAACTTTTTATTTTGTCATATTTGGAAAAAACTGCTTTTTTATCATGATCTGAATTAGGCTGAAATTTGACCGACTGTCCACTTAATAAGTATCGTCCCGATTTTTTTTTCCAAAAGGTGGCAACCCTGAGTCCAGGCAAAATAAACTTTTTTATTTGAAACGAAGAGACTAAATATATTAGTTGCGATAAAATATGAATAGCGAATTACAACAGTTACGAGTCGCTTTCTAAATACCATATTAAGTGAAATTATATTTACCTTATCATCAGTTGCAGCTCCATTAATAATATAAATAAAATTGAGAAAAAACAAACAAGCCACTAAATAATTTATATTCATACTGTTATTTTTTATAGCGATTATTATAAAAGTCTATTCTACGTTCTTATTTTTATTTATTTAAAACACTCGTTCACACAACGAAACAGACAACACAAAACAAAAATTGACTGAGTTTTTATCATATTGGCATATTATTTATGTGTTTTAAACTGGCTTTGTTACAATAAAACGTTGAGTAATATAGTACGGATGGCCGGGACGTTTGTCGAGACAGAGCGCTAAGAACGGAATAAAATACAATAAGGATAAAATCCCGGTGCGCGACTGCTACCGCCCGCGCCGCCGCCCGCGCCGCTGTTGCCGTCGTCCGTTGCGCCGCTCTCGCCTGTTTGCCGGACGTAGTGATGTCCATCGTTTTTTTCGTTGGACATTAGCAATATTACGATTAATCGTAACTAAAAGATCGATACCAAAAAAGTTATCAACATGAACGCAACATAGTTTTTTCTTTAATTGGAAACTATTAAATAAATATTTAATATATAACTATCATAATTGTTTAACTAACATTATCTAGCATTATCATTATTAGCAAATCTGTTGCAATACTAATTACTGTTTTTATAAACATTAATTCAGGATTATATAAACATTAGTCATTGACATAGTCCACCGGATTAGCAAGCTAAAGTGGCAGTGGGCTGGCCATATTAGCGCCTGAACTGATGCCCGTTGGAGTAGAAGAGTTCTGGAGTAGAGACCGCGAATGATGATGATGATAAACATAATAAGGTTTAGGGAGTATGTTATAATTTGACCGGTAGGAAGTCTACTAGAAAGTCCCATTTCTTTTCTATCTTTCAAAGAAGCGTTCCATGAATAGATTGCAAAGATATAGACACAGGTTGACGCATCAGATAACCTTCCTGTAAATACTCTACAATCCCGTTATAGTATAGGATATAACGAGTATATCCATAATGTATCGAAATGACAGGCTAGTGAATACGTGAGAATTGGCTGGAGAAGCGTCACGGAACCCTCTCATCACGGCTTACGGAGGTGATCACTGGAATTGAAATTGATATTTTTGCAACTTTACCCACGGACCCTGTGGTCACTACCGATCAGAAGGGACGACAAAGACTAACGCGTACGTGGAGGTTACACGACCCGCACCCTAAAGCTGTTGTAATTGATATAAGCCTTCAAATTCCTTTATTTATAAAAATTAGATACTCAAATTATGATTCTATTTCAGAGACTAATCATTTAGCCATACATTTTTCACTATAATTGCTTTAAAAAAAGTTATCCACTGTTACCCAACCTCCTAAATCACGATGTATTATGGATGATGAAGTTATTTAAATCCGTGGGGATGTAACCTTAGTATAAAATATTTATTTAAATATACTATCTTAGTTTATATCATCTAATTATTAATTTCACATTATTATTTTCAGGAATAGTGGTATACTGAAGATGATACCAATTTTTATCTTAAATTTTCTGTTTATTTCGTAACCATCTGCTTTCTCCTAACTAACGTAACATAATTCTCTTATTAACTGTTATAAAATCGTTCATGTATTAACCCTTAAATTTATATCTGTATACAAATATAAATATTTGCATCATCATCTTCAACAATCCATAACGTCCCACTGTTGGACTCCGCAATATTTGCATATCCTTATTTTATACCTTCGTAAACTTCAACATTTGAAATCTAGTCGATTTTGTTAGTCGAAATGACATTCTCCTACAAAAGTAATGCTCTTGTAAATTATGTTTATATTTGCTTCTAAAATTATAAATAGCCACGTACATTACGTATTATTAAAAAGGGCTTAAAATTCTGGCTTTATGATACGAAATATGAAATGATATGTGTGTTGTTCTTTCTTCAGAAAAAAAAAAACTTCAATGGTTTCTAAGAAAAAAACGGATACTCAGAACAACTTGTAGATCAAACAAATTGGTGTTCAGGAATCAAACCCACAATACAGTGGTACACCTCGATAGTCAATTGAATGAGATACGAGTTACGATCAACAATTACGAGATCGCAAGTATTACGCATCAGACAATTTGTTACTACTGCTTCAATACATTTAATAAATAGTAGTTTCTCTCATCAACATTATTATTGACTTTAGTCAAATAGAATAAACAATCTGATGTTGTTCACTCACTCTTTGAACCCTATATTGGTTTTGCGTAAGAATATAACTTTTGTCAGGCCTTCAGGCTTCAGTGAGACATTCATCTTGTATATACATATAATATATATGTATATATAAATGAATCCCTATTTCCCTTGGTCATGCCATCACGCGTGAACGGCGGAACCGATTTCACTCATTTTTTTTTGTTGTGTTTGTTATTGTCAGGTTCTTAGGAAAGGAAAAAAATAAAAAAATGCGCTGAAAATTAGGCAATTTAATCACAATTTTAGTAACCATACTCTTCCGACTCCTTCATACTCTTAGGACGTGAGCGGAGCTGCGGGCATCAGCTAGTAGAAAGATAAAACACTAAAGTGACTGTAGATGCAAATTTAAATAAAGACAATAAAATAATGGTTTGTGATTTCACAATAACGCTTTGTCTTTTATTTTGATGGAGTTTTGGTAATGCATTGTTTTAAGCAATCTGGTAAACAGTGAAAGATTACAAAGAAAGTATTATATTACGTAACTAGGTACCAGTTAATTTTTTCAAGCTCTTATTATTACAATAGATACATCTATATAGGTCTTATAATCGTAAAACTTCATATCACTCAAATGTTTCCAATGTAACTTCTACTTAGTTATGTTTTTGTAGGATAGGTTTTATAAAATAATTGTAGAAATGACTGAATAGGTAGCTATGTCTGTCATTTAATACACAATTTTATTGTAATAGATCATTTGTTTAATGTTTTTAGTTTTATATTATTATTCTAGTATTATTACATTTTACGATAGTTTACATTATAATAGTTATGTTTCTTTTTTCATCACACAACTGGATAGATTCACTGCTATTCAAAGTCAACCAAAGAAACGCCTACAGTAGGTATACCTGCTTGAGGTTTTGGCCTACTATACGAAACGTCTGGTAAAGAATTTATATAGAAACTAGCTAATCCACCTACCTTCGCTCGCCTCTCTTAAAACTTTTTGACTGCGTTGCTGGCTCAGTGGTTAAAATTATTGTCAAGCCACTTTTCATTACGCCAATTGTAGTTCTGCGTTTGGATGTTCTTTTTGTCCATTTCATGTATATTTATAGAGTTGCAAAATGTATATTCTGAATGCGGTGCGGAAGTTGTTCTTTATTTAAAAAAGAAGAAGGTATGAATTTTCCTAGTTAATGTAATATTTTTCATTGATACTCGGCTCTATTCGTCTAAGCGTAATGTTTTATAGTCTGTAATATTTCTAGACAAATATCATCGTCATCATCGATTATCAACAGCCTTTTACAGTCTACTGTTGGACATAGGCCTCTCCTCAGAAAGGAGGTTTTGGCCTACTATACCACGCTGCCCAGACGGGTCGGTATAGGGTTTGTTTCAAGTTTTCTTTATCTTTGCATTGCCGTTGTCTTGCGTTATTTATCCCTTAGCCGCCTTTTACGGGATGAATAGGGTTGGTGACACTCTGTATTATTAATCCATCCCTACACAGACAAGTAACTTTGACTGCACGGTTGGCCTAGTGGCTTAAGCGGTCGCCACGCCGCTTCCTACTGCGCCAAGTGTCGTGGGTTCAAATCCCACGTAGGACAACACTTTGTGTGATTCACAATTTGTTGTTCTGAGTCTGGGTGTTCTTTGTGTTCGTTTCATGTATGTTTGTAAAGTCCCCCGCGACACAGGAATTTATATTCCTAATGCGGGAGTTGTCTTTTTCAACAAAAAAAAAAAGTAATAGGTTATCTTCAACTTAAAGCGATTGGGAAATGGGTCCTCTCATTTATGCGCTATGGCCTAAATGAATATATAATAATTGTACAAAGATCGAATGTAATGAGAATTCACTATCATCATCATTAAATAAGTTTGAACAGTTCACATTATCGCTAGAAATTGGCCTCTCCTTAGATAGGAGTTTATATATAGATGTCTCATCCATCATTCATCTTCACACATCCTGAATGTGTAGAGGTGAATGTAGGTAAATTATAAACAGGTAGATAGGAAAAGTCATGGGCGTACCCAGGGGGGGGCAGGGAGGGGCAGCTGCCCCCCCCTGGAAATCTCGCAGAACATGTATGAACTCGCCTAATTAGTAATCAAAGTATAAACGGGGCCTTATGCTCTAATTTTTAAATAAACCGCGCAGTAGACACTGGCAAAATGCACGGTGCAATCGCCAAAAAACCGCGCCGTCGATGGCGGACGAAGAATACCGAACTTAGCCGAGCGTTAGAACGCTCTCAAACGACAGTTCCATCATCCGAACCAAACCACCGGGGATGATTCTAGACGTAATATGGCTCCGCCACCACCGCTAAGGCAACCGACTGCTCAGCGATCGTCTGCATAAGCAGTTCTTGTACTGCGCGGCAGTGGTTCGTGTTGCCCTGTAAGAATATAAGGATGGACGCGAATTTTTAAGCTTTCATTGCCTCGTGTACAGGACTGATGAGTTTTGACTGGTGTCAGCACGGGCTGGGGCGGTTGCCGTCTGCGGCCCCCTTTTCTTTTTTCCCTAGCCAACGATTCGCGGGATGGCCACGGTCCGAATTTCGGCGTTTTCGCTGTGCATGTTCGTGTCACGTGACCTGTGTCACCGCACACGTAACATGTCGCACCCAGGTCTGTCTCGTTGGGGCACTTAGCTTAGCAGGTAGCACTGTAACGGGCGTGCTAGCAGTGCCTCTGTCCTGGCCAAAACCCAGCCCACCTGTAACCGTTTAGCGTTCACTATTTTGCGAACAGAGGCAAGTGGACAGCGAACTCAGGCCGTGCCCAGTCGTGACGGGGAGGCACGTATGTCTCCGGCTTTGACATCGGAGATTGCACATTCCCCCGCCGCTGCTACAGCCCTGGTGACTTTAGCTTGTGTGATTGACTCCTCCAGGTCCATCACACGTATGTCTCTTGCCCTACACGGACATAGAATAATAGCATCCGTGTCAGACAGAACATCTTGCAGACGTGCTGCCAGTTTGTCTGCTGAAGCGGCGCTTTCCTTCCCGGGGATCAGGGCGCCGTTCATAGCTCGCTTGGTGCGGAGACCACCTGTGATGCTAAGATCACCAAATCTGATGTCGGCCCTCGCTTTTTCCATCAGTTTGGCTATTGTCGTCTCCGAGCCTGGAGGTACGGAGACTGTGACAGCCGCTGTTGTTGGAAGTCGCGGCATAACCCTTTTAATAGTCGGTGGCGGTGAGCAGCAGCCCGTCGCCCTGACTGGGCCGTCTCTACTATTTTGCTGGCCTTGGTCTTTCGACCAAGGGACCCACGTCTCGCTCAATAATGGGGCCACTGTCGGCTGTTGCCTCTCCTGCGCAGGGGTAACGATACGGTCGCTGGCGACATCTGTGTAGCCCACTGACCCTTCTTCCTCCTACTTCCGTCCCCGGACTTAAGGCCGCTGGAAGCAGCAAGTTCTTCGTACCTGGGCACTGACCTACTATCACCTTTTTTCGGACCTCAGCAAAAACACGGTCCAGCATGGCCGCGAATTAATCTCGGTCCGGAAAGCTGCTCTTTAATTGAGAACGCAACTTTGGTAGTCTCATGGAAGGCCTCCTCGATCGTCGAAAGGAACTCCTGGATACTAGAGTCGATATTGGCGACGGGTTTTCTTAACAGCTCCGCCGCAACCAAGGTGGACCCGGTGCGTCATCACGCTTCGTCTCGATCCCTGTTCCACTTTCACCGCTCTTTCTACCCCTTGTTGTGCCCTTTTGCAATGCAAGTTTCTTGGGTCGGTTTTTTTTTATCTGACGTGCCCTTCGGTTTTGGCTTACGGGTTTGTGGTGACCGCGAGGAAACAGAGCAGAGAGCCAAGCATCGCTCTCTTCTGAATCTCCTTTCTGCAACCCTGGACATTGATTAAGGGATTCCATAAGGCGATGCTCGATCGTCGCCACCTGCTCTGCGCTACCTCTTCCTCTTAAGCGCCCCTTGATTGGGCGCGAGAAGACACTGGGCTCGGCGTCCTGGGATGCACAAAACTGGGCTTGTGCGCCCTGTTTGATGTGCCCGGACTCGGACACCCTTGTGTACGTAACTGTACCCCCCCAGAATACTGTGGGCAGAACACTCCAGTGTCAGCCACAGAGGCTGACGGTGGAGTGCCGAGGGATTCTCCATCCGCGGTGCGGCCGGTACCCTCCTGGGGTAATATATTCTCTTGAGTCACGTCCATAATGGTTTTGCTCTTATACGTGAGCTAACGTTGTGTTGCCCTAGCGGCTGGCATATCCCCCCAACCGTTAAACTCTTCGCCGGGCTCCCTCAGCTTGGGTTAGGAATAATTTTTAAAAGAGCTTCCACGCGGTGTTCTCTACCCTCCTCCCCATTCGAGAAGACTCCCGCTCCCGATTGCTCAGCGTATACGGGTTGGGCCGATCGGTTGCCGGAGTTCGGCAGTGATCACCGTCAATGGCTATGGAATCTTCGATATATGGCCCTTAGGCTGCACTGTCGTCGCATTGGACACCGTGGTACATATACCTAATGTTTCATGTAGGTGTGTTTGAGTTGTTGTTGTGTATTGATGTATCTTGTGGGAGAAATTAAATATATTATTATTAAATATATTATTTGAGTAGTGTGTATGACATAAATAAAAAATTTGACTTGCCCCCCCCTGGGCCAGATGCTGGGTATGCCCATGGGAAAAGTATTAATGATCACTTACAAATAATGTGGCATTATATTATTAAAGAATTTTCTAGATCGGTTCAGTACATCGGATATTACAAGGACCTTGAAGGTCATCCTTATAAAAAATTGCATAGATAAGTTTCCAAGCTAATTTTATATTATCCGGGCAGTTTAATTTTAGTAAAACATATACATTCTGAAAGATTGCAGTAAAGCTCTGACGTGGAATTTGCATCTAGTGGTGGATTATGTAAATAACTTTTTAATTTTAATCTGTACTTGTTACTTTTTTAATGAAATTTTATTCTAAAATTTATCTATTTTATTCCAAATATTGATTTATTTCTTAGGTTGCTCCGTAAAAGCGAAGCGTAAAAGCGAAACACAAAGCTTACGCTTAAACCATAACCTTTCTCGCCGAAGAGCTAGTGCACTGAGGCATTCATAATGCGACCAATAAATACGGAATACATTGCTTGTTTTTGTGATATATATTATCGTCCTACAAATACGAATGGTGGTTAAATAATTTACTACATAAAAAACCAAAATACCCAAATTAGATTTATTGGAATCACCACAGGGCGCGATGCGTCTCTTTGCAAGTAAAACATTATTAAGTTATTGTATAGCTTTCGAGAAATTCCGTAACGAAAAACCCTAACACCCTAAATAAGGATAGAGAATATGATTGTAACTGCAGTGCGACAAGGATGTGGCGGCTCCGTGCTATATAGGAAGATTAGCGCATGCGTGCTGCCGCCATCGGCCGTTATTCGTTGCCTTGACTACACAGTCATTCTAGATTATTCTTCCTTGCTTTTCTTGTAAAGTTGATATATGCAAGAGATTTACCGCGGCAGTCCCCGAGTGCCACACGACTTTTTGTTTTGGGTATTCAATCACTTTTATTGTAATTGGCAAAAGGACGAGATCAGGGCCGGATTTACCATAGAAGCTGAAAAAGCTGAAGCTTGGGGCGGCAGAATTAGGGGGGTCGGCAAAATGGCCCAAAAAAATAAATTGGTACAGAAAAAAAGAAAGGCAGACACACAAATGTTTTATTTTTTTTAAAAACCATACTCGCATTAGGAGTATAAATCCTGTGTTGCGGGAGGCTTGAAAAACATATTTAAAGGAACACAGAGAACATCCAGACTTAGGACAACAATTTGTGGATCGCACAAAGTCTTTTCCCACGTAGGAACCCACGACACTTGGCGCAGTAGAATGCAGCATCCGTTCGAGTTCATTTGCGGCCACACTTAGGGCAGCATGACCATGGCATAGATGATGCCTTCGCAGATGGTTGCGACCGCGGTAATCGTGTGTGGCCGCCAATATCCTCTGGTGACCCCAGAGGATATTGGCGGTGACCTCCTCCACACTCCGCCGCCGCCGACCAAGTTCTGCCATCTCTTGGATATATTGACGTTGACAGGTACATGTTTAGATCATAGAGGCCTATCTGCGCGACAGGACGGTGAAGTTTCTGAATTAGAACGGGGTGGAGAATCGAAGAAGGAAAGTGTGTTGCGGGGTTCCTCAGGGCTCTGTATTGGGCTCATTATTATGGAACCTCCCATACGATGCGATCTTTCGCACCAGTCTGCCCTCTGGCCTAAGTGTCATCAGCTATGAGGACGATACCCTGATACTGGCCAGAGGGTCACGCTTTGACGACGTACTTCTGCTCGCCGAGCAGGAAGTAGCTTGTATTGTGGAAAAGATTGGTGAGCTGGGCCTAAGGTTGGCATCCCAGAACAGAGGCGATTTGGTTCCATGGCCTACGTAAGCGCCAGGAACTACCCAGCTCGTGCCTCCAAGTGGGTGACACTGAAGTCCGGGTGGGCCTGTACATGAAGTACCTATCGACCTAGTACCTACCTCATCCTGGACAGTCGGTGGAGCTTCGAAGATCATTTCGGGATATAAGTCGCCGGGTTCGAGGAGTAGCAAGGGCGTTACATCGTCTGCTGCTTAATCTCGGGGAACCAAGGGAAGAAGTTCGCTGCCTCTACATGGGCGTCATGCGATCCATGGGGCACACGTCTGGCCTAAAGACCTGGCGGGTTCCTCCCGCTGTAAGGCTCAACTTAGGAGTCTGCAGCGGCTGATGGGCATTCGGATCGTACGGAGCTACCGTACAATCTCGTATGAGACAGCGACGATCCTGGCGTGATCTCCACAGAACGAATTTGGTCGTAGACCACCACATCCATGTCGGGCAGAATGTCGAAGGGACAGCGCCGGATCATGAGCCTGAAATGCTACGGCAGAACGCACACACGCAAGCCCTACGGGCTTGGAGGACACGACTCGAAACACAGGGTACGAAACAACGCGCTGTTGGAACCGTTCTGCCAAGCTTCGAAGCTTGGATAGAGAGGACCGACTGTGTCACCTACTCAGATACTCACTGGAAATGGTTGTTTCGGTGAGTATCTGAATAAAATCGGACGTGAGGTTACGGCACAATGCCACCACTGCGGGCACGACCAGGACTCCGTCCAGCACGCGGTGGAGAACTGCCCTGCGTGGAAGTCCGAGCGCCGAGACCACTGCCGAAATAGGCCGCCGCGGGACTTAGTGAGTAGACCGGTTCGCCGGGAGTCCCACACACCCACACACGCCCTCTGTCTCCCCCACGGAGGGTGCGAAAAGCATTCGTCGCGAAAACAAAAAAAAGGTGCATGGTTAGCAGTATCGAGCCTTTCTTATCTATCTTCCTCAGCCTACCAAACATTATAAGTAGTGCAATAAAAACCAAGCTTTGCTTAAAAACAACAAAAGTTGTAAAAGTAATCTAGTAACTAGATTATTTCCTAAAGAAAGGAATTAACTTTAGGTGTCGGCAGGGGCGGCAAAATTTTTAAAGCTTTGGGGCGGCAAATGTGTAAATCCAGCACTGGACGAGATACGTCGGCTTACGAGGCTTAGTCTATGGTTTCTGCATGATCCCAACAAAGTAATTTAAATGGAGTCGATCTGAGTTTTTCATTTAGCATATAGAGTTTCAAATATGAAGTCGTCAATATTCCTTTTAACAATTTTTGGTAATATCTTAATTGTATAATCTTCTCTAATTTATTAAATAAATTTAGTCACTACTTTACTAATTAAACTTTTCTAACTCAAGCTCACTAGCTCAAGATAACTCAACTCAACAAACAAATTATGCAACAATCATGTCGATTCTTTTAGGCCATCACTATTGTCAACTAATTGGAAATAAATAATTGGAATGTCAAAAAGAAGCCGAATAGCCGAATGGACAGCTAAAGTAAATACAATCACAAAACAAATAAATATTATATGTATACCTTAAAAGATTAAATCCACATTTTACAAATATGGTGGTTATTAAATGGAGATTCCAAGGGGTATTGCGAAGGATATAGTAAGTTTAGTTCATATTGTTTTTTCGCCAGTGAAATAAAAAAAGATGTGTCTAAAATTATATGTTTGTATTTCAGTGCATTCATTGTATGGAAAATATCTCAAACTCGACTGACAATCCGTTCTCTTACCTACAACGAGCATATGAGTCAAAGCTACGCTATTGACATTTTACTTGAACCCATATTTTGGTTTGTTGATAATTTTGCAAAACACTTAGGCAGAGTAAGTATTCATCATTGCATACTTAATAAATTCTGATGTAGTGCTCTTTAATTACATGTTATTACACATAATTGAACAGCGAACAGGAGTGTAATAATGTGACTAATTGACTCATAATTGTTATTGATTACTTTAAAAGTAATTTTTATACAGTTTAGTTTATAAACATGCATGTACATGCATTCAGTATAGAAAATATATTCAGCATTTTCCTGCATCTCCACTGGTATTTAGGGGAACTGGTATGTGGTATACTAGCTGCTGCTTGCAGTTGTTGTAAAGACAGAATGGTACGGGTAACGCTGCAAGTAAAAGCTGGTGTGTAAAAAAGTGACGCAAACCACTTTGTAAAATCATCAGCTATTTTCCAGTGAAAGCTCCATTGAAATCAATCCATCCATTTCAGAGATTAGCCAGAATAAAGAGTCAGACAAAAATGTCAAAAAAAAAATTTTTTTTCTATGAATTCTGTAAATAGGCATTTTGTAAAAAGCTGTTCAATTCAAATTACCAATAGACACTTGAATTTCGTTTACTGATATAGATATATTCCTAGTACCTCTATTATTATAAAATCCAATTGCAAGAAACACTGAATAATTCAGTGTCTCTGTAGATGGAAGCCAATTGATTATTTGATTTTCTAAGATATATTAGTTCTGCTTTAATTAGATGTAAATGGCCTTAACCCTCTCCTGAAAAGAGACCAGGGACAAGCAGTGTGAAAGAGGTATGCATTTTTAAATTATTAATGAGTGATAGGAAATGTAAATTAATTTAAAATAATGATTAAGAGCACTACAAATATAAAATGTGTTTAGTAGTTAAAAAAAACCACACCTAATTCTTAACCTATAACTTTATAGTGTTAGATAAAGATGATAATTGATGCCAATACTCATGGTTAATAAATACAAATAAATAAAATAGAAGTGTCTGAATGTAATCTTGGGAATGGCTTGATAGATGTTGATGGGACTTTCTCTGGCCGGTTGCTGATG
Organism: Phragmatobia fuliginosa; assembly: GCA_932526445.1. Classification (NCBI taxonomy): domain Eukaryota; kingdom Metazoa; phylum Arthropoda; class Insecta; order Lepidoptera; family Erebidae; genus Phragmatobia; species Phragmatobia fuliginosa. The sequence continues at coordinate 27,628,764 of OW052057.1, forward strand.
ATATAAGGAGGAGTGAATTTGCTAGACTAGTGTTACTCACGGGTACAAAACAGTAAAATCAGCTGGTCATTATCATCAATAGCCTTTAACAGTCCACTGCTGGACATAGGCCTCTCCTTAGAAATGATCTTTTGGCCTACTATACCACGCTGGCCAGACGGGTTGGTTTCAAGTTTTCCTTGTCTTTGCATTGATGTTGTCTTACATAGTTTATCCCTTAGTAGCCTTTTACAACACCTACGGGATGAATAGGGGTGGTGACACTCTGTATTCTTAATCCGTCACCACATGGACCAATCAGCTGGAATTGAATATATATTGTATTACATCTCGGCAGTAGACAAAAAAGCATTAAAGACTATAACCTGATTAACATGCATGATAATGGTCTTACTACCAGGGATGCCAACAACCGGACAAAGTGGAGGAGGAAAAGCCGGAAAGCTATGCCCGGGCTCTAAACGTTGCTAAACGGAGCAACATTAGGATGATGATGATGAACCTCATTAACTAAAAACTTTAATTAAAATTTACATAGCCTATGTAACCTGGGTCATTATTAACAATCCTTTGATACTCAATTCATTAAAATCAGTAGTAGTTTGTGGGTTGTGGTAGTACATAAAAATATGAATAGACAATAAAAATTATTACCCTTCCTTTTGTCTTTGGTGTACTTTGGTAAAAATAGGCATGAATTTTTATTAGTAGTATCCACACTGGATGAAGAAATCTTACTACCCTGACTATATATACATATATATACAAATATTATAAATAAAATTGAAGTGTCTGTTTATAATATCAAATAAACAATTTTTAATTAAATGCATATGAAACCATATAATACTTGCATCAAGAAAGCAATTTATTACATTTTTGTCTGTCTGTCAGTTTACTGATTTTGATTAGATTTATACTAGCAGAGAGATGATGAGCAGTCTCAGTGATGACTCACTGCATTCTTAATGCGAACGAACTACAATAATATGATACTCTTAATATTCACTGATATATATCAGTGGAGATATATGGCACCCTAGTACTAAAGTATCAATAAGAATGTGAATGTAGAACTCCACATTTATCATTCAATCAATTTGTTTTTATTCTTTCAGGCCTTTGTCTTCTGTGTGACTGTGTTAACAACAGCTGTTGTGTTGATTGCATATTGGGTTGGACTACCTTATTGGTGGCAGAGGTGTCCATATACTACAACATTTCTGGTCATTGTTGGCAACTGGATCTTACTCAATATTGTTTTTCACTATTACATGGGTATAGTAACATCACCTGGTCATCCACCTCAAGTAAGTCTTTACTAATTCTGGCTATATCTACTATCAACTGAAATCTTCGTCCTCCATAAGCCTACCTTTCTGTTGACCGGGAAAGGAACAGTAGGTTTCGCTAACAGGAGGGGGCTATCTACAAGCTGTTGATGACCCGAGGTATGTTGGGGACCCAGGGCTTTCCTTGCGAGGGTAAACCGGTTCCTCGGCTACTGGTACCTGTGACTGGTGGCATCTGAGGGGATTTCCACACAGACAAAAAAATAAATAAATAAAAAGGTACTACATAACTAAAATGCAATACTTATAAATCAAGCGACACAAAGTGTTTATACAGAAGTTTATTAGAGCTTTACTCTATTTGTATGATTTTTGTTGTTTTAACATATTGGTATCTCTTTTCTTGAACCTGATTTCTCTGTCTATGACTTGGTCAGTCTTATATGCTTTCACAAATGACCTGCTACACTCATTAAAATTTTGCATGGGGATACATTGCTTCATGTGGAAAGATATAGGCTATTCTTTACAGCAATAACCAACAACAAAAAGGAGCAAAAGCTAATAACATAACATGAACAAAAGAAGAAAGATATCTCAGACTCCTTTACTAGTATAATACTGCATATTAATTAATTATCCTTTAATATTTTAGTTTTTATATATATAGTTTAATAATTTTCAGGGCATCATGATATCTGAAGCAGCGAGTATTTGCAAGAAATGCATATCTCCCAAACCACCACGGACACATCACTGTTCTGTTTGTGATAAATGTGTTCTTGCTATGGACCACCATTGCCCGTGGCTAAACAACTGTGTGGGGTATTACAATGCAAGACACTTTTACCTGTATATGGTGTATATGGTGACTGGAGTGACCTTCCTTATTATAGCTGGAATTGATCTTGGTTATCAAGTCCTCTGGGTAAATGATACAGGTAAGGATTGTTTGTGTTAATATCACATCCTCGGCAATATGGCAACTTTAAAAAAAAAAACATCATGCTTGTGATGGGGAAGGAAATTTTTAAGCACATTCCCTCTCTGCACAGTTCGAGTCATCTAACTGATCCAATACCATTTCGTAATATTCTTTTGATATTTCTCTTTCACTTGGCACTCAACCTTCATTCTTGCTTTTATGCTAATTTATATTCACTGTTCTTCTTCATATATATCAAAATATTAAACCATAGTCAATTGGAATTTTTAAATACACAATAGATTGTTTAATATATTTAGTATAGGTAAATAAGAAAATTAAATATTTATTTTGACTGCCATGTTGGTCCAGTGGTCAGTGTATGCACAAATATTTGTTTCGGAGTCTGGGTGTTTTCTATTTATAATATGTAATAAATGTATTTACGAAAAAAAGTATGTTCATGTATTTATATTAGTTGTTTACTACCCAATTATACAAGCTTTGCTCAGTTTGAGACTAGATGATATTGTGTGTAAGACGTCCGAAATATTTATTTATTAATTTAAACAATTCTTGAAAATTAGTTTTAATCTGAAGATTTACAGTACAGTTATTGTCATGTCTCTTTAAAGCAGTTCGTTGCTTACATTTTAATTAACTAAAGAAGAAGATGAAAGGATTTAAATTCATAAAATTTATTTTACAGGTGGTATTATCCCCAATAACGATCCAGATTTAATTGGTCATCCGGTGAGGGTAAATCAAAGCGGTGCCTTAGTGCCGGTAAAGGTTATTGTTGAGTATGATTCAATCAACTTTCCTCGCGAACACAACCTGCCGGTGCCGCCTGTCACTGAAGCTCAGCGTATAACCGCTCACCCATGGAAGAGAAAAGCTGTAGTATTCATGGCTGTCACATGTGTAGCAGTACTCTTTGCACTTGGGACTTTGACTATCATGCATGGCAAAAATATTGGACGAGGTGAAACTAGTGTTGAAGCACACATCAATGAAAGACTCAGAGCCACCCAAAAAGGGAGTTTTAGGAACCCATACGATTTTGGTAGAAGAAAAAATTGGAGGTTATTCTTAGGTTTGATTCAGGGCAGGACTTTTTTGAGACATGTGTTGTTACCGTCAAGTCATGTGCCGACCGGCACGGGGTTGACTTGGCATACAGTTCACAACACTGTGGAAGATTGGCCGTAAAGAAACGGTCTTCAGTGGTCTGTAGTGATAAGGATAACTATAGGTCATAGGTCTGACGTTCGTAATAATATACTACGATGTACTTTTAGTCAATTTAAGTCTTGATACAATTTCTTTATCAGTACTTATATTGTTGTACTTACCAATGTTTTCTATACTTTGATGTAGACTTATAACTAAGTACAAAAAAGGTACTTTTCGTTTTCTTAATAGCAGTGTTTAAAGCTTGCTAGGACTGGTATTATGGCTTAACTAGAGGCTTATTAATAATGATAGTTGTGCTTTATTTATTGAAAAATATACAAATATATTTGCGAAAATTAAAATACAGATTATTTTAATTTTCGCAATTTTTTTAAGTTCAACGAAAATTAAAACCAATATAATGTAATTACTTTTAGATACTTCTTTGAGTGAGCTACAGTGAGTGAGTACTAAGTATTTGTTATTAAATATTTTTAATACCCAAATATTTGATTTGAGTATCGGCATTCTTTCTTGCAAAAAAAATATATGGCTGGTCTTCCACTTTTTAAACCTTTAATTGTCTAGAGAGAGACTAGATATCTGAATAGTTGTAGAAATGATCAGTCTTCTTAGTAGAAGAAACCGTAATCCTGGAATGTGAGAGAGTAGTATCTAAACGGGATAGTACCAAACCTAATACAGACTCGCTTCTAGATGGCTGTGAACGCCCCAAGAATAATATGCACTTCTAGGAGGAGCTTGATTGCTACAGGTAGACTTGAGTCTCAACCAATAAGGGTGTAATCGACTAACATTGTAGAATGCCTTTAATATCTTACGTTATGATGCTTATTGCCCGTAAGTGCCATCACACACTTTTTATGGTGGTGAAGTCGTCCATTTAGAAAACAATAAAACTAAATTTAACTTTTTATAAGTGGGTTCGGAACAAGGTTCAGTTTCTTTCTTGGCTGTTAAGATTGCAACAGCAATTTTCTAATTAGTAAAATCCAGAATCAATGAGATTCTGGTGAACTACCATCCTGGGTTCAAACCAACCAACCAACTCCAAAGTCTAATCTAGTCAATATTTTTGAGACCTATTTTGTTCTTGTCGTGTTCTTAAGATTTTATTATAACAGTATAATTCTTTAATTACGCGATATGATTTATTATAATTTCAATCTTATTGCCCGGCAAATTGTAATATTTGGGTATTATAATAAACATTTTTTTTTTATGAAATCTTTAGCAATAATATTAAGTGATATAGATTACGTATATTCATAATATAATCATATATTTACTCTAACCGTATCAGCACTTACGGCATTGCCAAGTAGCCTTAGGTGATTGGAAACAATAACCGACGGTAAGTAATGTCGCCGCGGTCAGTAACTAGATGGGTGACCGTTTGTGGCGTGATATGTTATGAGCGTTTCCGTGATTCGGAGGTCACTTTTACCAGTCGGTCCCGGTTGTTATCATAAGATAACGGATGTGAAGTTAATTAGTTGGAAGCCTTTGGGCAGCTTAAAGAGACATCTAAGGGCAAGATTACGTAGCCACGACGTGCCTTGTCAGTCCCCAACCGCACTCAGCCAGCGTGGCCTTAACCCTCCCCTAAGAGGAGATCCGAGCCCAGCAGTGGGACATTGTGGGTTTTGTTGATTGTTGTTGTATCAGCACTTATTAAATTAATATAATAATAATATATTAAAATAATACTAATAATAATAAAAGTAATGTATCAAAATACATACACACGTAAGATTATTAGTAAAAAACATAAGGTAGAAATACTCACTACTATACATCTATTTAATTTGAATGTTATACCTGGTCTTGCCATAAATATTGATACAATGAAAAATATTTTTTCTTTACTTGCAAATAATATTTATTACTGTACTAGCTTTCGCCCGCGGCTCCGCGTCTATATCAGTTATCGCGTTAAAAAAATTCGTAAAAAATATTATTATTTTTTCATAAAAGTATATGTTACTTCTAATACCTCCAAGAATATGAGTACAAAGTTCCATGATGATCGGTTGAGTAGTCTTCGCGTGAAAGCGTAACAAACAAACTTACATTCACATTCATAATATTAGTAGGGATTGTGTGTTAATTGATACTATAACATAATGAATAAATAAAAATATGCAGCATTTTGCAAGATGGCTGGCAGGAGCTGGATGCGAGAAGCCCAAAATCGATCAAAGTGGTGTGCAATGGGAGAGGCCTATGTCCAGCAGTGGACTGAGATAGGCTGATGATGATGATGATGATGCAGCATATGCAAAATGATCTCCATTGACTGCCATACAGTCTTTTAAACGTTGAGGCCAGGCCAATAGAAACATGGACTCTTTCCATGTGAAAATTCCATACTTCCAATCTTATGAATTGCTTTATGAACTCCAAATTATCGTGATGTTTAGAACCAACCGTACACTTTAAAACTGAACATATAAATAATAATTCAGCGGATTGAGATCGATACTAGATGACGACCAAGCTTTAGCTCTGATAAAGTCCGGTAAGTTCATTTCCAACCAATATTTAGTGAAGAATTGTATCTTGATACACTTGTGCCGATGTTTTGATACCTTTTGTCACAAAAGTATGGCTCAGTCACTCCTTCATAGCTAACACCCTAACAAACCATAGTTGGAGTGAGATAATGTCCACGTTGTTCTCTGTTGGCTAATTGGGAAGCTGCTTTGAACATAAACACAGTCGTTCCGTTTGTTAAAACGTCGCTCAATTGTAAGAAAAATCTAATCAATAAACAAAAAAATTCTGTAAAATCCTTTTGCGCACCGTTTAAGTAGTTGTTTCGAATTTAGCAGCCTATTCTTTTTAGAGTATTAGTTAAGTAGGTAATGATAAGTCCGTTTTTAATAGACTGCAAGTCCAATGTGTAATCCACAAATATTTGTTTCAGAGTCTCGGTGTTTTCTATGTATAATAAGTATGTATTTACAAAAAAAAAGTATGTTTATGTATTATATTAGTTATCTAGTACCCATAATACAAGCTCTGCTTAGTTTGGGACTAGATGACGTTGAAAAAAAAAATTACATCTTTTAAAATACGCGAAATGGTTCTAGGAGCTTTCATAATCTCCCGAGATAAAATCTTTTGCTTTCTGACAAGATTTCTTCGAATTACTTTTCTTACTGCTTCGAAATAGGCGACCAGATCTTTTCCTGATCAAAGACCAGAACAGAAAGTGACCAGATCTTTTTCTGTCACACACAGAGGATCTTTAATTCTTCCTATCAATAGCCCGGTACACAAACATTCGACCAAGCCAAGTCGTAATACCAAGCGTATGGAGTTTCAAAAATTGTATTTGGCGCCATACCTACTTTGTGTAATGCGCCTGCAATTCGGTTCTCTATAACAACCCACTCCACACTTGTGGCCAAATATATTAATAAAGAACCGCAAAAATGAGAAAACATAATGATCACAAAAGAATGACAGCTTCGAAATTCAAATGTTACATTTTGTTTATTTTTAATTGTAACAATAATTATGACTAGACTAAATATAGCGAATTGTGAAAATTTAAATATTCGTCTTTAAAATTCTCGGTATTCATCGATTATGATATTTAGGTATGTATTACATATAGGTAATAATGAATGCTCTATCTATGGCTGAGAACTGCTTTAAAATCCTTTCAGTAGTTTAGAAGATCTCTAACAAACAGTAGAAGTGACTTTATACAATGTTTGATGTACTGACAAAAATAATTTAGAATACTATCTTGTATTATGAAACATTATTAGGGACAGAACTATATGCTGCCCATTATTTATTATTCAATAATATATACACACTAGTCAATAAGCATAAGTAAATAAATTATTTTACTAATCTAATACATATAGACTTTCTACTTTGTTTAAATATAGTTTGACCAGTTATTTTGTACATTTTGATATTCTTTGCACCACAAAGCCGTTTGTGTCGTCAACAGGTTATGAAAGTTCATTGGACATTTATGCTTTTGTCGTTTTCATCAACGTCCCTTATATTAAAATGGTCACTTATGTTTTCGTTTTCGACAACCTTTAGGGGACAACTAAGTGCTTACATGAATATTAAAATTTAGAGGCTACTTACGTTAGAGGGTTGCTAGTAAGGGTCCGGCAGAATAGTTGATGAAAACGGGAATTAGACCTATTATACATCATCTTATCTTCCTAGCATTATTCCCAAGTTTATTTGGGGTCGGCTAATAATTAGACCTATTATACCTTGTATACCTTATGAAATAGATTTGTGATATTGTTAGGTACTTCACATAGCTGTCGTACTTGTGTTATTGAATTAATTTCACTTTCTGAATTATGATATTACTTTTGTGACGCTTTGTGTTTTGAAAGCCCCAGTTTTTGAGTTTATGACTACTTTTTTAATTTTCTATAACTTTTTTTTTTACGCGGGAAATGCTTTTCTATAACCTATTTACTACAATTTTTCAAATAGTGGAATCAGCAGTTCAAATAACAAACTGACTGTTTGTAATATCATATGAAATGTTTTTTACAAAAAAAAACTGTTTAATTGTTCCGGGTAATCTGAAGGGCTGGACTGATATTAACCGGTCTTTCACTGACATACTATATAGGCTGATTACATAAGAGGTAAGTTAGGCTTATTTTAACCGACTTCAAAAAAAAACAGGAGGTTCTCAATTCGTCGTTTTTTTTTTTTAATGTATTTTCAGCGATAATTTCGTTGTTTATGAACCGATTTCAAACATTCTTTCTGCATTCGATTCGGCATAGTGTACAGGTGGTCCCATCGTCACCAGGTCGGGATCTGGTGATGGGATCCCAAGGAAATCGAGGGAATTCCTCAAATATCATAGGCACAATTGTCGCGATTTGGGTACTCGGAATAGTTTTTCATTGAAGTCGGTTCCTTTTTGTTAAAATTATTTAGTCTAGCTTTGCTCCTAATACCTTGGGAATAAACTGATTATTATAACATTGTAGTCTTGATGTGAGATATGCCATAAACGTAAATTGTTGTACATAATATTATTATATAAGACGGTGCAGATGTAAAATTTAATTTACTATACATATATTTACTATTTAATTCTGTATTATCTTGATTGAGATAAATGTAGAACTGCTATAAATATTTTTTATTTAATCCCTTTATTTCATAAACACCTTGTAGTAAGCAAATGAATTTAGAAAGTCATAGCAATCCTGGGCAGGTCAGTCTTTGGATGGGTGACCATTATTTGCATATTGAGACTCCTTCTTGACTCGGGGAACACTTTAGTCCCGCTTGCCATACGAAGTCGTTACGGGTAGTTGAAGCCCTAAAATAGTCAATATTGCACCTGTCAGTCAGCATCAAAATGATGATTTTCAAAGTAGTCAAATTTATGTGAAAAAAATAATACAATTTATGTTGGCAGACACGCTGCCCAAATTGTTATACACATTCAAAGTGGTCAAAACATTTTCACTGTCAGTTGTCCATAATGTGTTAGCTGAGTGTTCACATTAATGTTATCTACTACAGGTTGTTCAATGGTATCTACTGCATTGACGTGGAAACCAACTCGGCTAAACCCTCTCTTTAGGCGAAGTACGGCACACGCGGACGTGGCAAACGCGAGTTTGGAAATTCGAAAATCCGTCTCGTCCATCCATGGACACACTCGGGGCGGCATGCGGTGCTGATTTGCGCACCCTATTCGTAATAGGTTCTGAGAGCAGGTCGTCCGACGGGCCATCTCCGCCGCCTCCTTCTGCAAAATTACATCTTCGCCAGCGTGTGCTGAGCCGAGTACTTACTGTAGTCGCAGTGGTGACAGGCGGGACTCAGTTCTCTCTTAGCGACCGTAACCGTACCCGAAAAGGACCTGCGTCAGGCGGAAGGAACCTCACCTCAACTCTAGCGATACTAGCATTTTTAATGTTTGTAGACCACGCCTAACTTCTAATACATCACCATCCGATAACAATTCATTGCATATAAATCATGTATCACTCATGAAAACTGTTCAAGAGCATGAAAGTAATAAAATAACGTCTTTAACACTAAAGAAATATTTTTCAACTGAGCTAAACATAGTCCGAGAGACAGGTATACAGGGACTGGTCTTGGAACAATAAAATACGGAACTTCTGCCAGTGCAGGTCGTTTGTATAATATATAGTAGATTTTAATAAATTTCAAAACCACCGTAATATACTTAATTAGGTATATTTTTCACAAAACGCCCAATTTTTTAAGACACTTAAAAACATGAATCAAACGCAATAGATTTTGCGTCTTGGAGTTCGATATGCAATACCGTACGTGAGTGCATTCTAGTCGCTTTATTAGCGCTCTACTCCGAAAACGGTTAATTTTGTGATAAACGGAGATATTTTGTGTAGATCATTTCAAGTTTTTTTTTATTTTGACCTCTATTAACTTCTCAGCTCACTAGGATTTTTTCCGCAGGCAAAACCTGAAAAGACTGGACTAGTAGTGTGGATCGGCATAGCCACACAGCCTGCATTTGCAAATAGTGTGGTGGCCCCCACTCCTGGATTATACTCGTGCTTTCCATCAGGAAGAGTCATTTTGGCAGGCTATTAAATAAAAAACATAAAAATATAAAATGAAGACGCCAATTCGGCTTAATCAGCTTAACGTAAACAAAATCATTTTTTCTAAATTAAAATGTAGGTAAGAGGGAAATAAAACATGATCTTAAATAACTATTTTATTACGATCTATGTGTATAAAGTAGCCAAACTAAACTATTTAAATTACTACGTATTGCACATGGAATAATAATTATTAAAAATATTCAAGAGTATCAACCTACTCTATTAATGTATGTTATTATTGATAAGCATTTACTAGATTTTATTCCTTCTTTGTCTTTCTACATTTATATCAATTATTGACCTGTACCTCTCACCTACACGGTGTCTTATTATTACTAGCGCCATAATGAATCACCTAGCAAATCGACTGGTTTTAGGCTTATACCCTGACCTGTACATTAATGATATAATCATACTTCTATCTTAAGCACTAGCCAAGGGTAATCAACAAAGTTATAAAACTACGTGTTTACTAGGCACTACATCATTAATACATATAACATTTGCAGTAAATATGCAACTAGTCACATAGTCTTTGTACTAGAAAGCGGTTAGGTACCTACTTGTAATTTGTAAAGCCAAACCAACAATAAATAAGTTCTTAAGACTAATTTGTGTATATTTACTACAACAATAAACATTAACCATTATTAAGTAACTTTGTCTAAAACAGCGCATAGTTAAACCCTAAGTTTGGTTAAAACAGCGCGAAGTAAATCCTAAACACAAAGTTTTTCATAACCGACAACACTGTATGTTTGCGGTTTTGATAAACCCTTGTGTAATAATTTCGTCGATAGTAAAATTGATAATTTATACAGTTCAATTTAAATTCATATTTACCGATTATGCCACTATCTCCTCTGCTACTTTTGAGCCCACTTTATATGAAGGCGGATTTCGATATTATTAATAATAATTTTAACAAAAAGGAACCGACTTCAATGAATAACTATTCCGAGTACCCAAATCGCGACAATTGTGCCTATAATATTTGAGGAGTTCCGTCGATTTCCTTGGGATCCCATCATCAGATCTCGATATAGTGACGATGGGACCACCTGTAAGCTACGCCCATTCCAATGCAAAAAGAATTTTTGAAATCGGTTCATAAACGACGAAATCGCTGAACATACATTAAAAAAAAAAGATTAAAACGAATTGAGAACCTCTTCCTTTTTTTTGAAGTCGGTTAAAAAGTAGCAGTTTAGACCGTGGCCTATTCGTTAGATAGAAATTTAATTGGAACTGCAGTGAATGTTTTAAATAAATTTTCATTTAATTATAACATTCACTTCTAAATAATTATTATTTAGAAGTAAATGTTATAATTATGTAATTTTTAAATGGCACACGTTCAGGCTTACACTTTAAGAAAGTAGAGACTAGAAAGTATTAGTATATTTGATAGAGCGTGATAGAGCAAGATAAAATTATGAAAAATATTTATTCGGGGTAGCTCCTCTACACGTAAAGTGGGAATGACTTTTTTTCTCGCGTCTACCCCATCGTGTGGGTTTCGCTAGATAGGCCTTTAAAAAAATATTATGAGGTTGCTACTGAATACTATTTTTCGATTTAGGTATCCGTTTACGAGTTATTCAACTTTTAAGGATATTTTTTTCTCAAAACAGGGCGTCCCCCCCTCTAAAAGTTAAACGGCTGGCTCGAAAAATTTGTAAAAATTCATCATGCTAGTCCACATGTTGAACTTTAAAGGAAAACTATAACGGCATACGCGACTTTTTTAGTTAAGGAACTCCTTAATGGCTCCATTGTTTACTTATTATTTTTGTTGTTATGTTTACATATTATTTGAAAGCCCTTTTGGGTAACTACGGGACTCTATTCTATGCGTGTCCGGACACGCACTTTACCGTTTCTTTTTATATTCATTTATTTAATTCAACAATCTAAGTGTAGATTTTTGGTTATCTAATTTTGTTATCTCTAAGTGTGGTATTTAGAGATAACACTATCTGAGATTAGGCTTAAGTTACACAAGATACAAAAAGATATCGCTAATTTTTCTTTGTAACTTAAGTACATGATGTAATATGTAGTAACTTTAAAAGTGGACCTAACAAAACGATATAAGGTTTAAATCATTTGGAGCGTATTTCATTTCACTTGAATTAAATGAATTAGAGCAGGCGTTGAAATTCAATTATTAGTTGTGTGTGTACTGTAGGTTATCCGAGCTGAGTGCTAGAGAAGTTAGTACGCTTCGCCGCTGAGGATTTACTCCGAGGTTCTCCCAATTAATCCACGACAGTCTCGCTGTTAAATCTGTAACAAAATGTAACAATTTGGTAAAAAAAAACTAAACCTGCTTAAAAAGATATAAGTATCTAGAGCGAGATTTCGAAATTACAGTGTTATCAATTTACTTAAATACTTCTTTGTCACTCAGCCAGATGAAACGCTTGTGTAGAAACTGAGAGTAGTGGTCATCATACTCTTTGTGAATGCTGACAATGCTGACTGTATAGGAGATAGTGTCCCACACTATGGCAGCCTATTGCATTCCTTCTGCATCATTGGGCTTCTAGTCTCATCAACGAAAAAGAAAGCTATAATTTCAGGTTAGTCTTCTGTGAAAGGACAGTACCGCTGCGCTGGACTCCGTCTGTTCTTGCAGAAATCGTGGTTCTACTACCTTTCCTTGTTTACTGTTACCGTTACGAATTCATAGACTCAGGAGCTTTTACGGGGGCGGGTCAATAAGTATCCGTGATAGAAATGAAAACACCTTTTTTCAAACAAGATTCACCGAAAAAAATCCATTGTTTTGATTGTTATTTAATTTCTGACGTGACAATTAAATTCTCTCTTATCTTATCTCGCTTAAATTGCACTTACCATTTCTTTTAGGACAAAGTTATAAATATATGTCTTTACTAATATGTGATGGCCGCTGGTGTCACAATTGCTACATTCATTAGGTATGTGAAATCATTTGACAATTATACATTTTGTCATTGTTTGTCCACCTCAATATGAAAAAAAAACTAAAACTATGACTGCCACGCGTCCTGGTCACTCAAATACGGATGCAAATGACCTTTGCTTTTATCTCCTCACATTTTCCCCTTCCAAAAACATAAAGCGAATTACCGAACGAGACTACGATAAGTCTCAAATTTGTTTTGGCGTCGTTTATTAGATCCTTGCACACAATGATAACACCAACTTCCCACTGGAAGGTCTGTTTTCAAACGTGGTTAGGTACTTATTGAACCGCCTGGCTAAATGTGCCATATATAAACAAAACTATTATTTGTCGTATACTATTTAACTAACAATATAATTATCACTAATACTACTTTAATTTATCGTTTTAATACCAACATTAGATAAGTTTAATAGAACAACATTAATTATGAAACCGAAAGATTAAATTGTTGATTATTGAAAGTCACGATTTTCCTCCTTTAAAACTTTCTTTTCGTCAGAAAAATGCCAAGATGAACAAATATTTACCGCTCGTGTTCCAATGTGCGCGGTCAGCTTTGATTTCACCACGGAGACATTTTTCCACGTATGTCAATGGATCGTAGTCAGCGTCCAGTACCTGAGACGAACAAAAAATAATTAGAAGAAGAAAAATAGTCAGGTGAGGAAAAACAGCTGCACGTCGTATACTTAATCGTCATTTCGAATCTTATAATAAAAGAATAGCATGTACTAGTAAGGAATAAGTAAGTTTAAGAATTCTCATAGACAATTAGATCTCTTTAAGTATTCAGAAGTTATAAGGCAATAATGAGTCCACCACATATAACAATATCATCCTCCTTTTTAGCATGGCTACTATGTAGAAGGCTTATCTCGTATTCGTTAGAAGTTTGCGTAATCTAATACAGCAGAAAAATTGGTTCCTCGTAAACAATGCTATGAGAAAGCAGCATTATGACGTGATATGTAATTATTCTCACCTCTCTGAGTAGTGCAATGTAAGCAATGGCGAGCCTCAGAGTGTCGATCTTGCTCAGTCGCTTCTCGTAGGGAAACGTTGGCACGTGAACACGCAATTCATCGAACGCCGAGTTTATACTGCTAAAATCACAACGTCATACAAACATTATAGATTTTGAAAGTGTACATCAAACTGACTCAATTGTCTAAAGACATCTTGTCTACAGGTTCATATCGCACCTGGGAGTTGTTGGCATTCTGGTTAGGTTTCAATCTTTGAAACGGTTTGTTTTATATTTAAGAATTGTTAATACACTTTGGATTGACAAAGTCGACTTACAGGTTACAGTAATACCTCCGTGTTATTCTTTTATATGTAATATATATTCGGAATTCGACATTTTTCAAAATTCAGACAGTGGTGTCAAAAGCATTAGAATAAAAAGCGGCCAAGTGCGAGTCGGACTCGACCATGAAGGGTTCCGTATCAGCAAGTAACATCATATAAAAGTTCTTGTAGTTCGTTGTAACTTTCATCTATGTTTTTATACTAGTGTATTGATTTGATGAAAGGTAAATTGCGTGTTACGATTTTTGACGTATTAAAAAAAACTACTCACTAGATTTACGATAGGTTTACGATATATGACGTATTTAAAAAAAAACTATTTGCTAGATCTCGTTCAAACCAATTTTCGTTGGTAGTTTGCATGGTAATGTACAACATCATCATCAGCCTATCGCAGTCCACTGCTGGACATAGGCCTCTCCCATTGCACACCACTGTGATCGATTTTGGGCTTCTCGCATCCAGCTCCTGCCAGCCATCTTACGCAGGTCGTCACGTCGTCAATGTACAACATAATAATATATTATTATTATTATTTTTAGATTTATCACTCTCTTATTTTAGAAGTTGCAGGGGGGGGGGATACACATTTTTCCATTTTGGAAGTGTCTCTTGCGCAAACTATTCAGTTTAGAAAAAAATGTTTTTAGAAACATCAACATCATTTTTGAACACCTATTCATAGACACGTATGGGTTTGATGAAAAATTTTTTTAGCTCTTATGGTTTCGGAAAAAAGTGGCTGTGACATACGGACGGACAGACAGACAGACAGACAGACAGACATGACGAATCTAAAAGGGTTTCTTTTTTTGCCATTTGGCTACGGAACCCTAAAAACATAAGCGCGATCTTGAGGTTTTAATTCCTATACCATTTAAATTTATTACGGATGTAAAAGTAAATATTTGTGAAAAAACGAATCAAATATGCTCTGTGCACGCGTAAGGCGTTAGACCGCTTCCAAATAGAGAGTCCATGATTTTCACGAATAGACGCTCTTACACGCCCGACGTTTTCGGTATCTGGTATCTCTTGTTGTTCTAGATCGGCCGGATCGTGGTTTATTCATTATTGAATCTGTCTCCGAAGTTCTGTACCTTTCTAATCAATTGAATCGATTGAATTTCATTTTTACACTATGTTGTAATGAGCACACAATTTTCGTTATGCTTGAGTAAAATAATCGTTGTTGCGGTAATAAGCACGTTGTTTATCACTAAACGGCGTCGTGGAACTGAATTCCCACTTGATTCAAATTTCAAGGAACTTTTCGTCCACCCTACTGGTACTTTAAATTAGGTAGTTTAAATTACTGTACCAAAATGTTACATTTACGACAATATGCGAAGTATTTAACAGACACGTTTATGTAAGTCGTGCTTAAAATAATCTGTCAAATTTGGTACTTTCAATAACCTTTTTTTAGTATTTATTACTAGTATTTATAGCTAGTCTTTTAAGGTATTTAAGAATGAATACATATATTATATACTGCCTGCAAGCGCCCGAAACTAATGTCCATACGCTAATCATATAATATTATGGCCTTGCGACGTGTGCTTGAACAAATAAATTTATATTAGAGGAAGAACATAGCTACCAGAACATTTTCCCTCATACCATTATAGTAATAGAATGGTAAGAGATTATCATTTATTTGATAAATAGTGATCTTACTCTATTAAAGGCTCCAATTTGCAATTTTTACAGGAAAAGTGATTTCCAAAAAAGGGCATTAACTGGCCACCTCGTAGCCCGGACTTATCACCAATGGACTTCTTTCTTTGGAGGATACCTTAAAAGTTAAGTTTTCAACAGCAACCCAGAGTCTAGAGTAATTATAGGAAAAGTTTCGAGAGGAAATGCAAAACATTTCACGAAGCACTTGTGAGGCCGTCATTGAAAATTTTCGCTGCAGGTTCCAGGTTGCAGTAGTGTCAAAATAGTCAAGGATCACATTTGGATTTAAAAAATAAACAGTTGTTGATGATGATTTAAAAGAAATTAGTTACGTGTGATAACACATAACTAATTTCTTTTAAATCATCATTTCAAATGTAAGGAAAGGAGTAATTTCAAGGAACTTTTGGTCCACTCTGTACAAGTAAACCATATTGATCATTCATTACAATTCAGTAACATTCATGAACAGTGAATCAGATCAACACGATGTATTGAGTTATGCCGTTGTATCACGCCGTTGTATCGAGTTATGATTGTAAAATTTATAATTCAGTAAATTTTAAAAGAATATTAGTCCCTCTCTAGCATAATAATGATAGTACTGTTTGTATGTAGTAACACTACTAGATAAGAATTTAATCTATCAACTAACATGTGCACCGCCAAAATATCACAATAAAACTTTCATAAAACTAAAATTAACTGCGTCACCTCAACAATGGTGAGGCGTCATAGTTACGCACTAGGAATGCAATTTGGTTAGCAGCCACGTTGATTAACATTGTGGCAATGTGGGTCGATTGCGACAATCTGTTGAGGGTGTAAACTTCCTATTAACTATGTGTATGTGCGTTTATCTGTGAGTGTGAACCGTTTTTAGGATTCCATACTTCATGCTTCGGAACCCATACAGTTTCGTTACGTGCGTCCGTCCGTCCTAACGGCTAGTGCTAGAAAGATAAAACTTTACATAGATATGTCTTTTTACCACGTCGACGAAGTGTTAAAGTAGTAGCTTTAAAAATATTTTTATTAAAAATACCTCGTTTTATATAAAGTATCTAATTAATGATACCCTACACGTAAAATGAGGATGTTGTTTTAGTAAAATCATAAACAATTTTAATTACCCGATACCTAAAATTTTAGTAGATTAATAAATAAATCCTAATCCTTTTATTCCCCTACTCCTGGATTCTACTCATGCTTTCCATCAGGCAGAGTAGAGTCACTTTGGCAGGCTTAAATATAAAAAAAAAGGTACGGAGCCCTCGGCGAGCGAGTGTGACTCGTACTTGTTTTCTACATTCATGTTGATAATTGGTACGAGGATAGTAAGTACAGTAATACGTGCAACAAATAAGAAGGATACCCATTGGGTCCGGACCTCAGCATTCGACGACGCTCCCGGACATTTGCGGCAGCACGCTGCACCCGATATGGCGAACCTCCGCATTGGAATTCTGGTTCTGCCGTCGTTTCCAACAATACGTCTAGTGACAATATTATAATTATTATTAAACACGTGCCTACATCATAACTTTCATTGGTAGGAAAATGCTACAGAAAAATAATAACATAATTTAGGACATCTAATACACAATGCCAATACAATTGTATAAAGTAAATCTACATAATAGCATAATGCCCTTAATACATAATAGCATAATGCTTTGCTTGGATCTTCTCTTAGGAGAAGGTTATTAATAGGTCTTTACCTATGAAATTGCCGTTTTGTATGCACTAAGTGAAAGTACTTATTTTTTCAATGTTTTTATTTCTGTTATTCAAAGTAATCACCCTTGCAATCAACGCATCTTTGCCAACGCATTAGCAGTTTATTGATGCCCTTCTTGTAAAAATCAGCTGGACGGGAGGCAACACACTCTTCCAAGGCATTTTGTACTACCTCTCGGGAATTGAATTTTTTACCCACTAAAAAGTTCCTAAACAAATCTTTGCAGATCATACAAATATTTGGCTAGACTCGGGAAACAAAACTAATACCTCAAACATAGCAGTTGCATAAACTACAACTGCGAAATCAAGGCAGTTAGGTAAGATAAATATAAGTACTTTTATAGATAGGAACAAGGCAAAAAGTCGGCATGAAAATAATCACTGTCCAGGAATAACAAGTACATGATTTTCTAGTTTTTTTCATAGATGTGATATTAATGAACTTGAATATTGAGGTGATAATTTTGACCAACTAGAATATAAATCAAAACATACGTTTCCGTGACTCGGAGGTTAAAGCAGTCGGTCTCGGTTTGACTTTTAAAATCTAAAAAAACTCGTGCCCCAGATTCACTAAACGCGAAACAAACCGGATTCTCATTTTCGTCTTCAGCGGGCGTGCGCAAATTCTCTATCCAAGTTCTCGTTAGAACTAGGGCTGCCATCTTTAAAATTTGAAAACCAGGATAAGAAGTGGGAGTTCTCTCGTATTTTAGAGTTTAATTTAGCCTTAAAGTTTTTTAATTAGTCAATATAAAACAAAATGCTGGATTTCTTCGTACTTTAGACAGACTTTTTGACAGTCTGTTTAAAAAACTTTATGTCTCAAATGTCGCTATTTATTTTACTATCGCGGTATAAAATTTTAATAACACTGCAGTTTGATTGCAGACCAACATTGATGATCACAAATATGTTTTATTCATTGATATGTTTATTTATTTAAAAAATACTACAATAAAGACACGAGTTATTTTTTAAATGATTAAAGAATCCATTCTAAATGTAAGAAAAAATCGAGAATGTAAAGACTTAAAATTTTGTTATATGATATATGATAGTCACGCTAAGATCATCAGAGTATTGAAATACAAACGCAAAGACAATAAAATCTGGATTGCAAATGAAACCTGCCCGGAGACTTACCTGACACTTTAAATCAAGACAAATCCGAGCATCCCGGACGAATGGCAGCCCTAATGAATACGGAAGCAAATAATCTCGTTCGAGGAATACAAAGCGTATAGTAGTTAGATATTGGCAGGAGCTTATACATGGCGTCTTTACGCCATGTTTAAGCCCCTTTGTAACACAAGGAATTTATACTGGCATGTGAATATTACGTCATATTTATTGAACTTACCTTCTGTTCCGTTACTAAATTAAATAATAAATAAATACTAATAAATATTGCGGACGAATTGCACACAACATCATCTAGTCCCAAACTAAGCAGAGCTTGTGCTACGGATTACTAGACCACTGATATTAATACATAAACATACTTTTTTTTTGTAAATACATACATATTATACATAGAAAAACACACAGACTCCGAAACAAATATTTGTGAATCACAATAGCTGTAACAAAAGAGAAAATCCAAGAAACAGTTTGCTAAAACTAACCTGTATGCAGCTGTCTTCCATGCTGATGAACATAGGCAGCAAGTGGTAGTTGTAGCCTGCTCCTGGCAGCTGCATAGACGCACGATGGCAGTTCCGCAGTCAGAGACGAACCCTCATCGTCAGATCCATCCGCATACGCAAACTTCAGCTCGGAGTAATCAAGGCGGCGCCCTTCGCGTACACTAAACCAGTACATAAACAATAAATCGGTGATTATTAAGTAATTTGTTGAATATATGCTTAGTTAATTTACATTATTCTGAGAGTTCAATTATTTTAATTAGTACCGAAAGACTGTGTGTTTAACAAATTTGACTATTTTCACTATTACTAATTGTGATGACCTTAATGAAATGATTACTCATTACTTATTCGCAAGTAAATAAATAAATATATGGGAATTCATCAACATGAAATCAGACTTTCATGTCATGCGAAAAAAAACCAGAAAGAAGTATTATATTATGTTTTCAAACTTTAAGAATGAAGCAAAACTTTTCTGTTTGCAATCATTCCTTTTCTGTTTGCAATCATTCTAATTATGCAATAACGGCACTATAATATATTTTTCTGCTAATATACTGTGTAAATAGATATTAATAAAAAAATAATTTACCTTAGAGGGGGCGAAGTAGAGGAGTCTGCAAGTTGTGTTCTCGTGCTGGACATTTTTTTTTCTATGTCCGATACGAAATTTCCTGAACGACAATACAAACGCAACTGAGCCCCTTTAGACCCTGTTAAGTATTTTTATACTGAAAGGGGTGGATACTTATTTACAACCAAACTTGTGTGCTATCCATGTGAATAAATTCGTTACTGGGACATTAAACCTAAAGTATTATGGCGAAGGTTTATTATGCTTTGGCAGTGTATACGATGCTGCGTTTGTGTGTTCAAACGTCCCCATTTGCGAGGGTGGAGCTTTTGAAAATAAAGCCGACAGGGATGGAGTCAATGTTATTTTCAACTCAGAAGGTACCAGCCTAAAGTAGATATTTGCTCAAAATGTTAAAGTGACTAATTTTCAGGCGATGTTGGTAAATGCTGCTTTATGATAATAGCTCAGCTCCTGAATATAATGGTGACTAGAAAAATTCCAAAGTGGTATATTTTATAACATTATGATAAGTTCTTTTTTTATTTTTATTGAATTTTTCAGCTATTTGATATTTTGTGATCCGATAGGCCTACAATTCATGAGACTCAAGTGATCTGAAAATATGAATCTGTTATAGATTTTAATCCTATATGTTATTAAATGTGTTATGCCAGAATGTTATTCTGGTGATTAAATATTTAATAGTACATACGAGTATGTAGGTATGAGAGAGACTCCGTCCGCGTTTATGTCGGTTATTGCGGTATGCAGTTTAATTGAAACCGGTGCGGTTTAGCTGTGAAAGCATCATAGACTGACAGATTTATTTTATAATTCACAATATTAGTATGGATTAAGATCGAAGAAAAGCGTCTCTTCGTATTTGTGGTAATTACATCACTAATAGTTTGGCGGTGATTCACGCCCGTGCCTCGGAGAGCACGTAAAGCCGTCGGTCCCGGTTGTCACGAACACTTATGGCAATCGTAATTGGGAAGTCAGTGCCCTCAAATATACTGACAACTATAGCCGGTTCCAAAAATAACGGGTCAGTCACATAAACCAATAACGGGTCAGTCACATAAACCCGAATATCTCCCGAACTACGTATGCCATCCTAATGAAACGAAGACTGTTCAATTGAGAATTTAATTATACAGATAAAAAATAAAATAAAACTTAGTTACACCCACAATATTAATCTTAAATTAAAAAAAAACTAAAGTAGTCATATTTTTCTTAAGATTACATTTTTTTTATGATTGTTTTTTTGCTGTTTTTCATCACTTTCTTCATTTAATACTTTGTATTGCCTCCACGTGATGAAGCCTCCAGTGATGAAAAACAGCAAAAAAACAATCATAAAAAAAATGTAATCTTAAGAAAAATATGACTACTTTAGTTTTTTTTTAATTTAAGATTAATATTGTGGGTGTAACTAAGTTTTATTTTATTTTTTATCTGTATAATTAAATTCTCAATTGAACAGTCTTCGTTTCATTAGGATGGCATACGTAGTTCGGGAGATATTCGGGTTTATGTGACTGACCCGTTATTTTTGGAACCGAGTGTAGTTCAATCTTCGAATTTCAGTTCTCCCTTTGGGTTGCGGAGGTCCGATGCCAGTCGCTCCTTGGAAAAACTGAAATTCAGGTAAAACCGGTTGAACTAGTAGCCGACCTCAAATAAATTTGGGAATAATGGCTAGAAGGATGACATCAATAAATATATTTGTCTAGTTTAATGTTCAGTCTGTCCACATATTTTTCTGTTTCTTCCGACTAATCTCTAAAATGGCTTGACCAACTTTAATGGGACTTTCATTAAATAAAAAAAAGAAGTATTTAAATAAAAAAAAATAAAAAAATTGGTAGGTGCATAATAGTAACACGTACATAAACATGGTGAACGACTTGCGATTCAAAAGGAACGAAACCAGATAATACCGTAGGGCGCAAGTACTTAACTTTAACATAACTATTTCTAATTTTATAATAGATAATGAAATTTACATAAAAAAAAACTACGAAAGATGTGTATGATTTATTTGTATGAACATTTTTATTCTGATTTTAAATCTTACTACAGAAGCGCTGTCAGTGTTTTCTATTAGGATCACTTTTAGTAGAACCTTTCGGGGGTGGGAGCCTCTAACGATCGAAATGCCAGCCCATCTCCTATTGGCTGCTCTGCGAGTGTTTTTGACAGACCCGTAGCGATAAAACACAGCTGGGCGCCTGCCTTTGTGCTTCAAATGCGTAAACGTCTTTCAAAGTCAAAATGAAAGTAATACTTCAATATCGCTTTATATAGGATTTACCATTTCTATACCATTACCATTCCTTAAACAGGCAGCTTAAGTTATAAAAAATATCAAAGATTTGCGACGTGAAAAAGAAGAATAACTCTTAGTAACTGCCTTCCACATCAGACCCTTGATTCAACCATGTAACGTGATCCTATTAAGGCTCTTGGCTATCAGTTCGCGAGCAGTTAAGACCATCGAAACACGATGATTACCGAATCACATTCCATCAGACAAATCCAAATATTAAAAAATTACGTTTTTTCTTCAATGTTCACGATGTTATCGCCATGAGGAACGGTGATATCGATATAATTCTCACACATGTCTTGAAAAATTGTTTGGCACTGAACAATTTTTTTACACAAAAGTACAGTTCAATACGAAATAATATAAATAATTACTTACCGTAGTTTTATTTATGATTGAAAGTTGTTCCTCCCTAGTATTCTTTACAAATTTCCTAAATTAAATTTTTACTCTTTTTCTAGTGTAAAAGTAGAAAATCTTTAAAACATAAAATGTTCAATGTTGAAATTATGTGACGAAGTTTTATAAAACTGCGTCTATTTATATTTTACTGGTTAATAATATGTATTTGAAACGCATCCAACCTAATTTACAATGTAAATTATCCAGAGATCGCTCTTGCAGATTACTTCGATTCCGAATTCAAGCTGCTGTTTAGTATAATCTACTATATAAAAATAAGTCGGATTTTCCTTCCTGACGCTATAACTCCAGAACGCACGAACTGATTTCCACGGTTTTGCATTCGTTCAAAAGGTCTCGGGCTCCGTGAGGTTTATAGCAAAGAAAATTCAGGAAAATTTCAACAGAAAAGCGGGAAAATCTTTTTTTTAGAAAATAGGGGATGACTTTTTTATGGGAATCTTTTAAGGACAGGACGACGTCTGCCGGGACAGCTAGTTTAAACTATAAAAATAATTATTTTTGGAAAGGTTATGGAAAAAGTGGTTTAATGAAAAATATTTTTCTCTACTCTCGCGCTGTATGGTTAAAAAATTTATAAATTTTGAGTAAAACCTAGTTATTTTTATAATTTAGCAGCTTTCGCCCGCGGCCCCGTCCGCGTTTATGTCCGTTATCGCGATCAAAAGTAGCATGTAATTTGTCAGGACTTAGACTATTCTTCTTCTTTAGGCACCATCTCCATCACGGAGGTCGGCGACCATATGTCTGTATCTGCCCCTTGCTTCGGTCATGCGAATTAATGTTTCTGTGCTGTCCACCTTGAACCAGACTCTTAAGTTCTTTATTCTTAATTTCTTTTTTTAGACTATTAGGGTACAAAATTTCATTCAATCGATGCAGTTGTTTTTGAGTTTATCGCGAACAGAAAGACAGAGAGACGCGATTTTTGAGGGTATTGTCATTATTAAACTACTACCTATTACTATTTTCAACAACAATAACATGAACGACCGTCTACTCCGAAATCTGTTTTTAATTAAATAATATCACGTCGTTGGTACTCTTGTAGGGGCGGGGAAACTTTCTAGAGTGCTGTGCTCCTTAAAGTTGCGTTCCTCACGGCTAATAACAATGAGCCGGTCATTGTTGTTAGCCAGCCTCGAGGCACGAACCGCCGGTTGACCCTCCGAAGAAAGGACTGCCTACGAGAAGCTGGCGCATCTTTGTCCTGGTCTGAATGGGTCGCACTTGCCCCGCTCGAGGGAGCTTTAATGAGTTACCAAGTGGGGCGTTTCAACCGCCTTCAGATGTTTAGTGTCGTATCCGGGTGAGGGTGAGGGTGAGGCAGATTTCTGGATATCTACAATAATATTTCAATGTACATACCACACACACAATACTACTGACAATATTAACCTTAATACTTGCATCAAAACTCCCAGTAGGTCATACGCTGAGAATTCATTCATGTACTCATAACGATCAGATCGATCGTTGTGAGTACATGAATGACTTCACAAGAAGAGAGACAAGAGATGAGCAATATCTAGTGACAATAGTTTGAATTAAGGAAATCTATAGATATAAGCGTAGGAAACGACTAAAGAGAAAATGTATTGACTGCGTGAGAGAACTATGGCTAGGAAGGGAGTAAGCAGTAAACTCACGAGTGAATAAGGAGAATAAAAGAAGAAAATTCATTGCACTGACCTCAAATTACTGTTTTAAAAGCATAACTCATTTTCATCAATCATGACAAAATTGTCTCATCTACTTAAAACTTCACAAGAAGCTAGTACTTGTAAAAATACACAAAAATTAGACACATCGCATCGTAAACCGTGGGATTTTAGAGGGTTAAGTGAGTGTTTACAAAGAGACCAATTTTATATGTAACAAGCAACAATTTGTCATGTCTATAAATTAGCGAGTCACCCTTTATAAACAAGTAACTACTATAATTTGGTGGTAATTTTGTTCGGAAGTTATGCCCACGACAGACGGGGTCGACCCTGTAATTGATTTGTCGCGGGACGCGCGACCTCGCAACCTGCGTCTGGCTGCCGCATGCCGCCACGTGGCCTGACCACGCCCCGTTAGAAATGTTGGTTTGCATTCGCGTGAGATCTCTTGTCGGTTTGTGTTAGCACTTGAGTGCAGATCCTATTAGCATTTATGATTTCTATATGATAGTTTGCATTTTCAACCGCTATGGAGTTGCGTGGTGGTTTCAGGGCGCGATCGTGATATAACGCAAAAAGAGGGTTTGTAATACAAGGTCTGTTATAATTTTTACAACTATTTGACAATTAATTACATGACAATTAACCTTGAATAACTTATGACACAGACACGAGATTTTATGAGACTTTTGAGAGAACTTGTAGAACATCAAAATAAAGTGTATACAAGTTTCCAGCTTATTATCTGTCTTTCCGAGGTGAAATCCTAATTTGACTGAATTATAACAGATTGTTATCCAAAATAATAATATATACTGTAAATGAAAATGAAAAAAAAGTACAATCATTCAAGAACTTATAAATTGTGTTTACCTTGATTTGATTGAATTGGTACAGGTGAATTCGTTTATCTTCTTATTCAATCTTTATAGTTTATAGAACATAACTTAAATATATAAATTCCAAGTACGTGTTACGCGTAGAATAGGGTTCCGTAGTCACCCATAATGATAGGTAGATTTAAAATCGTGTCCATTGTTATGTATACTTATTATGTCTTTATTTTGGTACGAAGTTTTCCATGTAAGTGCATTTTAAAGGTTAGGTCCCTAATAACTCCTGAAATATTTTTTTGTAATAAAACCGCAAAAGTTTCCCTTCAAAGTTTAATATATGGACTACTATCATGATTCTTTCAGATTTTTTGAGCCAGGACGGCCAGGACGCCCTGTTTTTACAAAAACATGCGCTTTAAAGTTGAATAACTCGCAAAATCGACGATTAAATCGACAAATGGTTTTAGCAACCTCGAATTATTTTTAAGACTTATTTATTGATATCCCACACAATGGGGACACGAGGTATAAAAATTATCCCCACTTTACTTGTAGGGGAGACCCCAAATAAAAATATTTTTCATAATTTTATTATAGCACTTTGTCGACGTAATGTTGACGATTACGTCAACATTAGGTTCAAAAGTAAACAAAAATAGATCAAATTTTGACAATTTTGAACGTTTGTTCTGGCTTTAAAGAACAAGGCAACTTGAAGTTTAGCAGGTGAATGATGAGAGAACAGGTTCTTTTACGCATAAACTTTAATAAAATGAAAAGGAAATCATCATATTTGTTTAAGATGGAGTAGTTACTAAGATACTTTTGAAATGTTTAAACATTTAGAAATATACAAAGGTCAATAAAAACTATGTAAGTGACGACTTTTTATTCCCATGAACTTCATTTAAATTGAAGATTTAAAAACCGCTGGATTTAGTTAATTTATTTATTTGGGTGCATATGGCTGGTGGAGATTATCCGGGGAGTGGATGCACGTGGTGGCGAAGTCCTTTGTGTCGTGTGGCGCGTGGCTTGTACGCGTGGCTGACACGCGCCACTCAAAGTGCCCGGAACATGTCCTGACGCCTTTGCCAAAACTGTTTTTTTGACTGCACTTAATTAATCCGTGATGGTTTGTCGTTCACTACTCATCTACGGCTATTGAACTTTCATGTTTCCCTAAGACGTGTGTTAGAAAGTATAGATAAGAATCTAAAAAGCGATAGACCGTTCTTTTTAATTGAAAGAAGATTATGATAAGATGAAAAACGTATATATATATAATAATATATAAAAATATAATTATTAAAGAATATAAAGTTTAACTTCTTTTCATTTTTACTATGGAACTTATAGAATATTAATAACGTGAGGCATCGATAATTATAACTTCCATGTAGTTCTGGTCTTGTTTTAAAAATTCACGGCTAGTGAATTGATTTTTTGTGAAAATTTACATTCAGGATATGACAGTCCTCTAAATTTTATTGTAGTGTTGAAACTTAATTTAATTTTACAGAGGAACAACATTTCAATGTTCACTTCTATAAACGTTTTCTTGATATGAATTTATAGCTTACAATCAACACAATTTGATATGGAAAGTGCAGATTTTTACCTAGCTACGGTTTAGTTAGAAAAAATTGAAAATGTATTACAATTCCTAACTCACTCCATTTTCAAAACTGAACAAGATTTTAATAGCAGCAATAATAACAAACATACATGTTTTCGTACAAATTTCGTACAATATTACAAAATTAGTGTTAAGTGATTAATTAACGTATTTTATACTGAAAGCAGAAAATAAACACACACAAAAAGTACATTTGAAATCATCATTTCGAGTATTTTCATCTATACTAGGTAGGTACTTAGGTACAAAAACTTTTAACCATAGCATTTCAATTGACTGGAAACTAAATCGCTCCCATTGTGATGACCCCAGCCCGTATTTGTCTGTATGTTTGTTGTATTTAAGCATTTGTTATACGCAATTATTAACAAGTCGGGAACAGATTTAAGCATGTCAATGAGGGTAACGTTTCTCAAAGTATGGTGTGAATAAAATTTTATTTTAAGTAAGTAAAAAAACCGTTGTAGGTATGTTTATTCTTTCGACGACTACTTTTTTATACCGCAAATTATACATTGGCAGTGATTTTATTTATTTTGAGTTTTTATTGTAAACTTTTAAATAACCATATAATTAAATAAAGAAGACTTGATGCTGTTTTAGGTACCAATATATTTTTAATATCGATTTTTCTAATGTCCTGAAATTGACTATATTTATATTTCCATTTGAGCAGAAAACGGTCTTCATATATAAAATAAAACTATTCGAATGTTTGAGAATCTATTTGATCGGTTTGGTGGGGTCCCTGAACCATTGCCGCGGAACAAGAGGGGTTAACCGTACACGCGTCCCTTCTTTTAAGTACAAGTAGAGTCCTATGGGAACTACACACAAATTGCCCAAAACTAATTGTTTAATATGTTAACGCCATTTATCCAAACAGATTGTTCTATGAGTGTTTTTTCGCGGTTGTTTGTCGTGTATAAATATTTCAAGAGCTATTGTGGTTAACCTGTGTTTTATTAATGTTGATTTTATGTTTTCATTTATTTTCCTAAAAAAAATATAAATATCCGAATTTAAAAATACATTCGTACTAATTTTATAAATTCGTCAGCATAAAACTATATTCAGTCTGTCACGCTTCTGCGGCTAAACTGCTTTGCATTGCATTGCATTTGCATTTTATAAGCTAAGCCTTTTTATTTCCTGAACTACCCAAGTCATCTAATCCGTTATAGTTTTCCTAAAGTTCATTATATGGACCACTATTACGAATGTTTTCAGATTTTTTGAGCCAGCCGCTTAGCTTTTAGAGGGAGGGGGGGGGGGGGAAACCTGTTTTTACAAAATTGCTTTTTAAAGTGGAATCTGTATGTCACGCTTTTATAGCTAAACCGAAGCCTCCAGCCGCGATTTCAAGGGAATTCGGTATGTGAATGCTTTAATTCGTAAGGAAGGGTATAAGCTACTCCTTACCTCTAAATCCGATATACACGCGAACGAAGCCGCCGTCTAAAGTTAGTCTTTAATATGTACTTAGGTACTTAGAAACACATGAGTACCTGTGTTTAAGATCAGCAGATTGGTTACCGTAGTACTTATAGACTTTGCCTAGTTAGGACTCACATGGCCGTGTGTGAGATGTGTAACGATATTATAATGAAAGTGATGTACTAATCTTCGTAATAAATATTCTTTTGCTTAATATTTCAAATATATTTATCTTTATAATGAACAGATTCATCTCTCTTAGCTCGTTTCTATGAGAACAAACATACAGGGAAGCATAAAAAACATTACGAAACATAAAAATAAACTTTAATTAATATTTAGTCCTATTAAGGCAGTTATGTTTGTTTTTCCAGCGAATCCTTTTTCTGAGGCAATTTAATTTCTTCTACAGCAAGGTCCTCTTCACTCGATCTGTGTGTAACGTACTTGTACCGCCAGGC
This sequence comes from Phragmatobia fuliginosa, assembly GCA_932526445.1. Lineage (NCBI taxonomy): Eukaryota > Metazoa > Arthropoda > Insecta > Lepidoptera > Erebidae > Phragmatobia > Phragmatobia fuliginosa. The sequence continues at coordinate 27,657,518 of OW052057.1, forward strand.
CATCATTGTGAATATCAACATGTCGATCAACATCAAACCAGCGAACAAAAAGAATTCTTTCCACTGCAATTCAAAATTGGAAAGTTCGTTAAATAATATCATATGATCTGTAGAGTACTTACTCAAATAAACTTGAGATATAATCAATTCCAAAAATCCATATAATAGGCTTATTACATGTTCGAAGTTCGTAGGATTATCAAAATCACTGTAAATTGTTTAAATAAATTTCATCATCATCAGCCCGCTGCAGTCCACTACTGGACATAGACCTCTCACTCTAACGGAATAACATATCCTAAAATATGTTTGTATGTATTTTTGTTGCTCTTTCACGCAAAACTTACTGAACGGATTTGGATGTAACTTTACAGTAATTTGTATAGCTTTATATATATATCAGATTATCACATAGGCTACTTTTTACTGCAACAATCGAAAAAACGCGGGCGGAGCCCCGGGTGAAAGCTAGTATCTAATATCTTTATACGAGCAATTCTTGTATGGATCGAGTGTTTTTTTTCATTCATCAATTCATCATCAACAGCCTTTAACAGTCTAAAAATAAGAATATTCTTAAAAAAATTGCAAGCAATACATACCTGAGCATCCAAAAAGTTTCCTTCCACAATGAGTACTACGATCAGATTTCCAAAAGCCACGGTGAGGAGCCAAACAGCTGTCAGTACTGACTTCATGCTTGCGGGTGCTTGCGTGAAGGAGAATTCAAGTCCAGTCACGGAAAACATCACCTCTCCCATTGTCATCACTACGTATTGTGGGATCAGCCACAGGATGTGGATGGTATTCGGAGGTGTGATTATAACAGCGTTTGCCATCTGCGAGGGTAAAGTTGTCGATTAATACTCTTTTAAAATAACAAAAAATACAATGACTACAGGTAGGATTCGTAAATAGGTACATTGCAAATATTTAGGTCTAAATTATAAGTAAGTATGTCACTTAGACTTAGACATCGAAAAAGCAATTTCTAAAACATTTGTCTGTTCATCTGTTACTGTCTGTCGCTTTCTCGCGATTTATAACAATAACGGCGGGTAACACCGCCGGACTCAACTAGTTTATAATAAATACATCATCAGTCTATCGCAGTCCACTGCTGGACATAGGCCTCTCCAATTGCACGCCACTTAGTTCGATCTTCGGCTACTCGCATCCAGCTCCTACCAGCCTTAAATACGAAACCCTTAAAATACTACTTTATATTGTAGTAAGCTAGCGTATATATCTTTAATATTCAATTAAACTTCACTCGCTTTAAGGTACGTAATTACTAGTTTTGCTAAATGCAAAAACAATAATAAAATTTGCTCTATATCACAAACGGGAGGCACACGAACGTATGAGATGATATTACTGTTTCTGACTATAATGTTACTCCTTTCCTTGTTTACTTACATAAGTTCCTCTAGAATCCTGGTTCACATTTATCGTATAAACAGCACCAGATCGGAAATTAAAGTCCTGCAGTACAATTTGTCCGCCTACGATGACGTTCCTTTTTCCTTTTGCTATACTACTCTGATTATAATTATCGCTTGTGATATTCAGTTTTGTGTTATTATTCTTGACGTCGTCTATACTTATATCTATTATGTGATCTAGATTCGATAAAAATCTGAAAGGAATGCAAACTCAATAAAGTTTTGTAAATAATGCTAGTTAGTTTCTGTTAGAGAAGGATTATGGGTAAGTTGGATTTCCAAAGGTTAGGTTTAGTGTCTACCAATGATTGACCATGGTGTAGCACTGCAGAGTAACCATGGTATTTTAAACTTTAAAAACTTGTTTTGGTTATTACTGCACATTACAGATAATTAAATAAATATTTCGGCCATCTTACACACAACGCTATCTAGTCCCACACTAAGCAGAGCTTGTATTATGGGTACAAGACAACTGATATAAATACATAAACATACTTTATAAGGGTTCTGTAGTTATGACTCGGAACCCTTGTAGATTCGTCATGTCCGTCTGTCCTCGACCTTCCGCCCAAACAGTTAGTGCTAGAAGATGAAACTTCGCAAGAATATGTGTTGCAATTACGTCGACAAGATGCTTCAATAAAATTAGGAAAAATCTTTTTATTTGGAGTACTCCCTTACACGTAAAGTGGGGAGGATTTTTCTCTCACGTCTACTCTATCGTGTGGGGTATCACTAGATAGGCCTTTTAAAAAAATTGCAACGTTGATGAAACCATTTGTTCCGATCCAACATAACAAGCTAATTTACATTTTAACTCTTCGCAATAGTTTTCCTTAAAAAACCTAATGAGTTAAATACGTATACATAATATGTGTTTAAAATTTCTATAACATATTATTCGACATCATCTAAAATATTAAAAATATGCAGCTCACAGAGTAAGCAATTTGGGTCAATTCACATCTGGTTTGACGGATATTTTAGCTTGGAGTGCGCAAATCAGTAAAAGGTTGGACGTAGGTCCTCCGTAGACGAAGTCGGGTGTTCTCATGTACATGCATTGAAAGTGGTCTACTATCTACAAGTGAGCTAATTGATGAAATATTAATAAAAGCATTAATATATTTCAAATTGTAACAACTGAAGATTTCAGGACCCTCAGAGAATCTGTGAGGTTATGTAGCATTTCCGCTCATATTTAGGAAAAATCTATAATTAGCACAGTTTCAAGTTGCTTATTAATGAGTTCTAATAACAAATCGATTTTGTTTGGTTTTGGTGATTTACCAGTAGGTAACCAAAAAATAAAGTTAATGATGTGCAGTTTTCCTCATACACACACGCGTATCTGAATGATGAAAACTACTCAAAAATACATCATGCATTCACTTGTTTTTCCTGTACATTGGTAGTTACAATTTTACAAGTGCCTATTGTTATTTTGTTATCAAAGGTCATAAACTTGTCAATTCTATTATATTGTTTACCCTATCGTGCTATTTTTTTCCAGTGTCATATTTTATTACTTAGGCCACGGCGTATGTCGTTTAAAACAAAATGCAGAAAATTTTGAATTGTTAAACACAATACATGAATTTACATGTATTCATAACAATTCAACATTTTCACTGTTCAGGATTGTATTTCTTCTGCTCTATTTATTAAAATGAAAACATTTGCCAGTCGAATGAATTTAATATATTGCTGATAACTCAAGTCATAACCAACCTGATAACTGTTTCACTATTGTGTTTACTATTGAAAATGAGTAATGTGTCGGGATATAAGCGTATTTTTCTTATTATTTATATTGGTAGAGGCCGATAAAATTGTAGTGAAAGTCAAACAAGGAAAATTAACTGGCCAAAGAGAGGATACATTGTTTGACCACAGGTTGTATTTTGCATTTTATCGTATTCCATATGCGCAATCGCCAATAGGTAATTTGAGATTTAAAGATCCTCAACCTGTGAAAAAGTGGAACGGCACTCGTGATGCAAGGACACCATACTTTGGAGCTTGTCCGCAGACACACATCGTTCATAAAAATGGATTGTATGGGGTTGAAGATTGTTTGTATTTAAACATTTATACGCCTCAAGTTCCTAAAACTGATGATACCAAATTGTTACCTGTCATTGTTTGGATACATGGCTATGCTTTTGCTTCGTGTTTCAGTCATTTATACGGACCAGACTTCTTTGTAGATAAGGGTATTATCTTAGTTACGCTATCACATCGAATTGGAGTTTTTGGATTTTTGAAATATAATGAAACTGATACTCATGCAAATATGGGCTTAAAAGATATTGCTATCGCTTTAAAGTGGATCAGAAGTAATATAAAAGAATTTGGAGGAGACAAAAATAAAGTAACCCTTATGGCTAATGGTTCAGGTGCTACCTTTATTTCACTACTAATGCTGACAGAAGCAGCGAAATGGTTCTCTAAAGTGATTATACAAAGTGGATCAATATTTTCACCATCTTTATTTCAAAGTGATCCTATTATTGAGAGAAATAAACTATATCAGGAACTTAAGCGGAAGCATCTACTATTAAAATCAGCTGAGTCTAAAGAAATAGTTTCTGCTGCTCACGATATATTTATTCGCAATAATGACATGGAAAATCTTCAGAGACCAGTAATACCATTTACTCCCGTGATCGAGCCAGACGCAAACACCTCCTTACTCATGTGGACTCCGAAAGAGTTTTATGACACATTGAAAAATAATTCTATGTATTTGAATAAACCTATATTGATTGGATACAATACCCAAGAAAGTATTTCAGAAGTGATGCCGTTTATTCATAATCCATATTATATAAAAACATTCTTAAAGTTCTTCAAATACATTGTTCCTTTCTCTGACGGATGCAGTTATAATAGTTCATCTAACGTTTATAAAAAAGTTGCTAAAATAATAAAAGACAGATACTTTAAAGAAAGTGATACTGACAGTCAACTAAAAAGTTTATTGAAGTACGCATCGGACCTGATAAAGTTTCCCATACTCAAATTCGTCAAAACATATCTGAGTACTAGCCAAAAAAATATTTTTATGTACAAATTTGATTATAGAGGCAAAATGAATGCAGTTAAAGCTACTTCAATGGCTGAAAAGAAAGTGAGAGTTAGTGGCGTTGCTAGTGGAGACGAGCTGTGCTACTTATTCAAATGTGAACCTCTTTGGGAAACCTACAAATACCTTGATAAGGATAGTAAAGATAAAAAGTTTATTAAAGAAATATCAAATTTATGGGCCAATTTTGTAAAATTTGGAAATCCAACCCCAATTGACTACGATGGTAATGTAACATGGCTACCAGTTGATTTAAAACTTAATAACGTACTTTATATTAAAAATAATATTAAATTAGTAAGTTGTAAAGATGACAATGCTATGTTTGACTTTTGGAATCTTCTATATAAAACATATTACCAAACTGAAAATTGTAACACAAAACACGACGAGTTGTAAAAAGCAAAATAAATAAACTTACCTTACATTAACTCCATCAATGGCTTTATCATTATTGTCTATAAAACTATAAATTTCATTGTTTCTAATAAAATACGAATTTGCAGTTTTTTCCAGTAGTTTGAAGGTCCCTGCAAATTCAAGGTGGGCACAGGAGCTATTCTCTTGTCCTTGTATGAAATAAGGAACATCACTACTATTACTTGCTAAAATATCAAGGTTTTCATAAACCGACAGAGGTCCTAATACTTTGAAATCTGTTTCATTTTGGTTTCGAATTGCGTAAGGATTTGTTAATGTTACATTAAAGTTGCAGTCAAGGCCATTGTAGATTCTCAATTGTGCTAATCCTTGGGACACTGGTGTTCCGTAAGTTGGCTGTAATTAATTCATAGTATCGGTTAAATCAATATTTTACCTATAGAAATAAGATAAGTGTAAGTTCTTCGTATTAATCTAGACAGGAACAACGTTATTTGATTTAGCACACAGGTGTCAAAGGACATAAAGTATTTTTATGAAAATGAATATGCACAATACCAGTCAGTATTAAATTTTAACAATATGGTTCTCAAATTAATTTCAGTTTCATTACAGTTATATTGTATATTGCACGATATTTCGTTTATTAGTCGGCCTGGGTCCGACGGCTCATTGAATAATTTGCAAATGAAACAGCGAACTCGAAACCCTGGAGGTATTTTGCGTTTCTTCGACATATTGTAGATCTACTATCTATAAAAGATTTTGTCACTGTCAGTAATATGTGGCGATATAAATCAATATGACACAAAAACCTAAATTTTTAGCAAGGATGGTGTGAATGTACTTTCATAACTATTTAACGAATTGATTCGACGAACTAAATTCATTGGTCGTTGACAGTATTACATTTATATGCGGGATGTAAGCAGATATTTAATAATACCGGTTAAAATTAATGAGTTTTGACATTATCATTATCTCTATTTTAAGTTGTTTCATCATCTTAACTAAAATTCTATATGCAAATGTGAGATTGTTTGTTTGTTAAATTTTCATGCATAAATCATGAAAGTATAAGAAATATTTTGACCAATGAGAAGCCACATTATCATTAAGAAGCTACTGTACAGTGGCCGCGGCAGGTGGAGCCGCGGACGACTACTCTACGATATTTAAATTTATGTATTTGTTTTATTCTTATAATGTACATGTAATTCACGTGAAGATTGAATTACATACACATACAAAGTTACTCTTCTAATTTATGATCATAAATTTATATTCCTCTATCCTACACCCTCATATGATTGAGGGAACCCATTATAAAAGGTTTTGTCAGATTTCATTCATTTCCAGCTGTTTGTCCAGCCCGAGGACAATCTTGGTAAGGGCAAAGGGATAATGTGTATCTGGTTAATGGATGTGTGTCTGGTTATTGTCTGTCCTGTGATTAGAATGAGTATTGGATGGATATTAATTTAATTATAAATTCGAGAAATTCTGTTCATTACATAACGTTACTTTTTAGAGTAAGCTTACCAGTAGATTGAGTTCAACAATTCCGGAGATGACGAAAGCAGCCGCGGCCAATATTCCACCCCATATCATTTTATGTAAAGGTTTCTTTATTAGCTTACAATATGTTAGAAAAGGGTAAATTGCCTGAAAAATAAGACAAACAGAACATGGAAATTACACAGTACACATTCTGTAAATTAAAAATATACCTATCTTGAAAATCGAACGAGAGTAGTTTATGATAATGTTGACATATTTAAAATAGTTTATAAAAAATGCAAAAAAGCAGTTAAATGTGATTTAGTGCTTACCACTTCAAACAAAGGTATAAATATCAAAATCAGGAGGGGGTTGAGCACTTGCATTTGATCTGCTTTTAAGGTCCAAGAGCCAATATCTTGTTCCATTCTATCTGCTTGGAATGTCCATCTTGATCCCTGAAAATATATTTTAATCATAAAACGCACGATTTTTGTATGAAATTTAAATTGTTTTACCTGATAAAATCTATTCAAAACTTCAATTACAAGTACCAAGTTTTTTCACCTTCTCACCAGAAATTGTTACATTTTCGACGGTGTGGTGTTGCCAAAATAAAAAAAACATTGTAATGTAATGTGATGATGTGATGTGATGCTAAAAATATTTAATTTTTTAATGTTAACAATAACTTCAGACGAATTAATTTAATATACATTGGCTTTATAAAGATCACGCTAGTAAGTTTATATAATGGTTTACTTGTTGATCGAACAGGGCCCAGAAGACTGGCAGTGGTATGAACAAAACCAACACCCTGAGGAGAGATTTGATGTCTTCAATGAGGTTGGTGTCATATTTGTCGTCGGCATGATCCAGCCAGTGGTCCCGCTTTTGCTTGCTTTTCCAGGAATTCATCACTGCATGCTGATAAGAAAATATACTTATAAATTTACATTTTATGTACTCACAAAGTTTTTTTTTAAAAAGAACTTTGGAGGTGCATGGGTCAACCGATTATTATAAGTCATCTAACATTATATTATTTAACATATTATACATAACATTATATATATTAATATTATTTATTAACAATAAATAATATATAAAAAAATAAGTAAACATTTCGGACATCTTACACACAACGCCATCTAGTCCCAAACTATGCAGAGCTTGTATTATGGGTACTATACAACTAATATAAATACATAAACATACTTTTTTTTTGTAAATACATACATATTATACATAGATAACACTAAAACTCCGAAACAAATATTTGCGGATCACTCAAACATTTGGTCCGACCTGGGAATCAAACCCGAGACCTCTTGATCAGCAGCCGCATACGCTAACCACTAGACCAACAAGACAGTCTTAAGTGAGAGCTGTCGTCCTTTCTCTTTCAAACCATTAGGCAGTACGGGGAGGGGACGCGAGGACCTCCATTAATCCCAACAACAATAATAGTAATTAAATAGGTAAAGTACATATTGTCCAATATATCCTTAACGGTACATAGAATTACACTATGATGTTTATTTACTATACAAGTAATATTCTAGGAAATACAAATTCGCTAAAGTTTAAAGAAGATACAGAATCTTCTTTAAACTGTAGCGAATTGTTAATTCAAAACAAGCAGTATGAATCAGATACCGCTATGAAAAATACATAGGTCCGTGGCTTCATAATTGAGTAATTGTTATCTACTTTACACAATACATAGCATCGGCGTCCTCCAGTACCGTGTATTGAATCTTAGTGTTTTTTTATTCCATAGATATGCTTATAAATCAAAAAGAAAAGACAAATAATTATAATTGCATAAGTTGATAAAAAATGCTATGTAATAGCTTTACCACGGCAGTCCCTTAGTGCCACTGACTTTTTTTTTCATTAAAGTATCCTATGTTACCTCTAAAACCTCCAAGAATATGTGTACAAAGTTTCATGATGATCGGTTGAGTAGTTTCGCGGGAAAGCGTTACAAACAAACTTATATTCACATTTATAATATTATAGTTGGGATTGTCATCGCAAAAATGTAAGCATAGCATTGAATGCTTTGGTGTAATTAAAATTCATCTCGACACGTGCTTTAATTTGACAAGTGGTACTTTGTCAACTATAGACTACTTGATTTTGCATTGATTCACTTAAACACAAAATTATAAATTTTTGGTTGACGCTCTTGATACTGGGCATTTTCATTTGCACTTTATTGTTATGCATGATTTATTTATTACATTTAGGCTGCATTTCATTTGTGGCTATATTTATGTTAATGCCACTTTAAGAAAACTTTATACATCTTTTTTATCAGTATTTTTTTACAGAACGTCTTTAAAGTAAATGTAGTTACATCTACTGTGTTCTATCATAGGATACTTGTTACCCGAATATATACTGCTTCAAATAAATTAGCATTTAAACAACTGATATAATTGTTTATCTTGTTATTGCAGCAGCGATTAACAATTTACTTAGCTAATAGACGACACCGACGTCCATAAAAAGTGACGTGTGTCATTTACGAGAAAGCGCATACTAAAGTCATACTTACACCGATGCATGTCGACACTTTCCCGATTATATTTCCGGCAGGATTTTTTATTATGTACAGTCGTTTGCCCGCTACGAAGAACACTGAAAGCACAAAAACATGAATTAAATAATAGTTGTAAATATGTACCTGTAATTGGTAAAGATTATATAACCTTGACTTATTATGTTAGAAATGTTTCATAATTCCTAAGGCTGCTTTATAATAGATAATGATTACGAAAATCATGATTGAATTGAGGTACATACACTATACAAACTAATATAACTGGCACTGTGTGGCTTTACCCATTTTAACTCCGACAAACTCTTTTACCGTGGCCGTACTGTAATTATAAACTTTAATTTGCATGCGTGCAATTTTAAATTATTGCATTTTGTTATCTCCTGTATTGTCAAATATTTAAATTCAATAAATTATAAATGATTGAAACGACTACGACTTAACGATATGTAGGACTTCATTGCAAAAATATTTATCATTTTATTTCAATGACTATTAGTGCACCCACAAATCGCCCATTTGTCTAACTCTGACTTAGGCGCCCTCAAATATAAGGGGAGATGTGGGCAATCAGAGTGAGTTGGCAAAACGAAAAAGCTGAAAACCTTAAAACAACAAAAACAGAACGCAATCAATTGAAACCAACCTAACTACGGGCGCTTCGCGTCATTCCCGTGCACCGTCCGCCGTTCGCTCGGTTGGCGCGATGTCCTAGAGAGAAATGGACGGGTGAAGATTTCATTCACCATATTTTGATGTTTTTCATAGTTATTTTAAATTTAGTCACACCTAAACTGGAATAACTTCTATTATCACCTCTTTACTATTATCGTGATATAGGTATGTATATATCGACGGTGAAAAAGGTATTTGCTGTAAGCCGCAAAACATAAAATGTTCTGGAGTGAAAAAAAACCTTTTAGAATATAGAACTAAAATTATTACTCACAAACAATACGTCGCGACGTAGAAACATGATTTTAAAAACGTATTTTTATTTTTTTAAATATACCTAATTCTAAGTCATTTGAAAGCAGTGGTTGGCTTAAAGCAACCAAGTTTTATTTCACAGACCGATAGAATGCTGTAACCATGATGAATATTCTATGGCAACTAGATGTTTCTATTATGTTTGAAAGTTTTAGTATGTTTAAACGGCATACATGCTTTTTAGGGTTCTGTAGCCGAATGACAAAAAACGGAACCCTTATAGATTCGTCATGTCTGTCTGTCTGTCTGTCCAATATTGGACCAATCGATGCAGTATTAAAAAAAAAAACATGTAAAATAAGTTTTTTCGGTTTTTTGAAGCTTAAGTACATCAAATACGCATTTCTACGTCGATATACACATACACGTAAATAAAGGTACTTTTAATTCAAAAAACAATAATATGCCTACTGAATAATATCCGATTCAATAGCCTAAGCAACTGCTGATATAGAATAGGTATATGACATTCGTCATTTCCTCGTCGTGTACTTTATGGTATATTCAAAAGAATAACATATTTATGCATCATTCTCTTCTGATTCTAACGATAATTACCCAATACATTAATATTAGTAATGTTGTCTTTTCCTAATAGCTCATTGATCGCCACTCACATTTGAAACCACGACGGCTGTTTTGTAGACTTTATGGTTATTGTTTTTTTTTAAATTTGAACGTGTATTTAAAGGTATTGTAGGTATGTGTTAAAATAATAAATCGGTATTGAAGGAAGGTATATGAGTTCGTTTCTCAGGAAGGATAATAATGATTACCCCTACAACTTGAGCTATAGCTATAGGTAGTAGAGCTACGCTGATTTCAACGCGAATGGGCCGGCTCGACCGGGGCAGTACTACCCTCTCACAGAATATCATTCTAAAGTGATAGGATTCGTGTTGTGGTATTTCGTTGAATAAGTAAGACTGGTCGCCCAATCATTCTGCTTTATTTTCCCAGCATCCGGATGCCGGGAAACTGACGCAGAAACATCTCAATAAGCCGCCTTGATGTTGGTCACCATGCTACATTGTATGCACTCACAATGAGGACGGTGATCCCTATTCCTGGATTCTACTCATGCTTTGCATCAGGCAGAATTACTTTGGTACGCTTTAATTAAAAAAAAAAGCTGCAATCACTCTTTTGTTTGTAAAGTGACATCGTTTTAAATTGCTTTGTTTCTCTTAAATTTTATATTTGAATTTGTGGTCAGTGTTCGTTTTTAAGATTATTACTGTTTATATTCCGGTATTCCAGGTAGGTATTGAAAACGTCTTGGTGATCTTTGTTAAAGTGACCAACGTTATATTAAAATTGTAATAGGTATACTTTTATTTAATTAATGACATGAACATCTACCTCAGTTTGATATACAATAACACAAAGATATACAACATATTTTTAATTATAAACATCCACATACTCATACATATATTTACCACGAAATTATATGGCAATTGTCAAGAATTTTAAATCACAAATAGTTAATTACTTTCACATTTAAAATGTATGTATTGAAATTCATGGCTCAATGATTTACCGACTCGTAACTTACCTACGTACCAAATAATTGCTACATGTGCTGTTTGAGTGCCGGACAGGTAGATTAGACTATTCTATGGCGTGTAAATGCAGGCGCGGTATTAATTAATTGGGAGTCTGCGAGCAATAGACTGCGATTGTGAAGAACAATATATATCAATGTCAGCACTATCATTTCCGATACCAGTAATGGATATGTTAATTTTGGTCATTATTTTATTAGTGTAACATACACAGTTGAAATTAGCGAAAATATTTAATTTGGAAAAGAGAAAAGATACAAAATATATTCTAATCCAGGAAATTGTTTGTTAAAACTTCAGTAAGTTTTGAGTAAACTGACATATTTACTATTATACTAGCTGAGTACCACGGTTTAACCCGTGGTTGTTCTTATATTGTAAATAGGAAATACGCCACAGAGCAATGCTACTTCAAAAAAAGTTTTTCCTTATATCATTATTAGCCATCTGCCAGTGTAACCCCAGTCAAAATGAGTTCCGACGTTCTCGAGATTAACAGGAACAAACGGACAGACAGACAAATAACTAAATTGCATTTGCAAATTGTTCATTTAATATTCAATTCAGAAACTTCAATTTTATTCATTTAAATAGGCAAATACAAACAACAATATAATAATAGAACAGAAGAAACAAGATTGATAGTACGTAATGGAACAATTCAAATATTATTGAAACTATCTCTAGGTTATAAGACCAGCATTATTTTAGTGAACATAAAATAAGTCTTACGTGATATAACTACTCTGAACAATTCATTTGTGACCAACCCTCAACACAATTACCTTATTACTCTTATTATTAAAACAGCGGGTAGCTTTTGGAACACATTTTCTGTTGTTGAGTGTGGCATCAATTAACCGTTTTCATTTCATGTTTGTTCGCCGTGAGGAGCGACACAGAATATAAATTTAATAGCATTTCAGCAGATTCAAATTACCGTTTATCTGTTGAAATGTTACTGTCATAATAGTTTAAAGTTAGGTTTTAAACGAAAGGTTATGTACTTACCAATGGATACAACCATCAAGATTCCTGGCACGCCGAAAGCCAAAGAGTAACAGTCATTTTCACCGAAGCATTTGACATCTGCCCTTAGTATTGGAGTAAGGAACGTAGAGATAAGACTTCCAGCGTTAATTGCGAAGTAAAATAGAGAGAAGAAATACCCTAGGTATTTTGCTTGTTCTGGCAATTTGAACTGGTCACCACCGAAAGCTGATACACATGGCTTTATGCCTCCCGTTCCGAAAGCTATTAACAGGAGGGCTACTATTGTAAATGATCTGGAAAACAGAAAATGTTTTTTTTTAATCATTGTGAAACCACGAGCAGAGTAATTCGTCAATTTAACGTGAGAGGCCTAGTATAAAGGCCGCTGCATACGTGACGGGATTTAACACGGACGGAACGGGACGGGAAGTTTTGCAAACATCGTTACATACAAAATGTATAAGGAAATGCATACTTTACGGAGACACGGACGGGGCGGGAACGTGGTACGCACGGGACGTGCTAAATATCGTCGCCGACGATGTTTAGCACGTCAATAGCAAATAAATCTATTTCTTGAAATGAAAAATACATATTTCCTTGTTCACAACACTAACACGTTAGATCCGAATCACAGTCACGGTGCGTATGCATTTACATCACGTTCCCGTTTATAACGAGGCAATCACGTCCACGTCCCGTCCGTGTTAAATCCTGTCACGTATGCAGCGGCCTTAAAATGGGTACATACATTTCAAAAGAACTTTATTCTAACAAACTAAAGCAATTTGATCTTTGTTTAAAAAAAGAAATGGTATTTAAATATAAAAGGCTTATATGGTGTGAATTTCCTATGCTAATTTCAGCAGGAATGGGCTGACTGGACCGGGGCAATACTACCCTCACACAGAAGACTCACACTAATAATAACAGCGTTGTTGCTGTCGTATTTCGATGGTGAGTGTGAGACCGGAGGCCCATGCATACTGTGTCATTAAGCGTCACACAAAAGAATTAAACTACTGTAAATATAATAAATCAAATAAATTAAATTCCTCAACCATTAATTGAACTGCACGGTTTGGACAAACAGGACTCACGTCCATTATTCTCGGGACGAATAGTGGACGTGAGACGTCGTATTCTTAAATCGCCACTACTAGGATTAAATAGTAAATCGATACTCACAAAGTTGGTATGTTAAGTTGTGGCATTGCGCTTAGGGATATCAACGCGCTACCTGCAGCGTACACAATGGAGAGGTAAAATATTGTTCTGAAACAAACATTAACAGTTTTAGAAAACGCAGTAAATAACATTAATGAATTATTATTGTCCTTCAATTTGAGGATTTCTTTATTAAATTACGAACCACTGAAATCCAATCGGAAGTAATTAACAGCATATGTCTGTCTTTTAAATTTGGCTCACTATAATGATAAACAAATATGTTCACGCTACGGAGACGTAGATGAGATTACTGTTACATATTACTAGACAGCTAGTACTATTTGATTCCTGTCAGGTTTTGAATTGAAATAAGATTTTGCTTTATGGGTTAAGGAAGATACGTGACCTACCTATTAGTAGTTTAGGTAATAGTGGTTTATAACTTTATACAACATGGTATTATGTATAGTATTTCTACTGCATTCTGATGAATACAATAGTATCATTTTCATGTGAAAATGTTTTATCCATATAAATTTGTAGGGCAGTTGTCATAGTTGAATAAGGTTTAATTTATATTCATACTTGTGTTAAGTGACCCAGCATTCAATTTATCGAGTGCTGGCGAGATCACACAAGTAATCTAAGGTGGTAAGGACACGCTGATTGAAGAAAGAACAGTTCGTCTCGACAGGTAGGTCGAGACGACCTGTTCTTTCTTCAATTTTCAATCTGATAATCTGTGTTCGAAGATCAACCTACACTGATCACTGACAGCATTCATGCAGAGTCGGAGACTGTGGAAGAATATGAATGTGGAGACCTTGTGATGTAGAACAGCAGAATCATCTCAATGGGTTATACAGCATTATATGCAACCGGAATGAGTATAGTGAAAATCGATCAAAGTGGTGTGCAATGGGAGAGGCCTATGTCTAGCAGTGTACTGAGACAGGCTGATGATGATGATGATGATAGTGAAAACTACTCTTGAATTTAACTTCAATCGGAGTGGAGTCACTTTACAGGCTCATACACTTCATTAAATAATGATTGGTTTATCTATAGGTATACGCTTTACATATTTTTTTATAACTGTCGTAAACACCGTCAGTTATTAGTGTATCGTCACAGTTTGTTTATCAGAGTGTCAAAAACTCTGTATAGAGTGCAATGTCACAACAGAAACGAATGACTGTGATTGTATTATAGAAACTGCATCTTTTGGGGACAAGGTTAAGTATAATAAGTATCTAAGTTACTTCGGTCAATGTAGAGGATACGAATGGAATAGTAATCAAGATGTAACTTTTGAATAAACATAGTGACCATGTAATACAAAATATAGCCTTTTATGTTGTCAATAAATAAATAATTTTAACAAAAAGGAACCGACTTCAATGAAAAACTATTCCGAGTACCCAAATCGCGAGAATTGTGCCTATGATATTTGAGTAGTTCCCTCGATTTCCTTGGGATCCCATCATCAGATCTCGATATGGCCACGATGGGACCACCTGTAAGCTACGCCCATTCCAATGCAAAAAGATTTTATGAAATCGGTTCATAAACGACGAAATTATCGCTGAACATACATAAATAATATATTCCCATACTCCCCCTCTAAAAGCTATATGGCTGGTTCAAAAAATCTGGAAAAAATCATCATTTTAGTCCATATAATGAACTTTAAAGAAAAACTGTAACGGCTTACATGACTTTGTTAGGTCAGGAGTTAAAGAGGCCCCCAGAAGGAAATCCCTTCCCTAGACTCCTCCCAACATACAGGCGCAAAGAGGTCACACTGTGTGGTTTTAGTCGATTCGAGTCCGAAACATCGCCCCGCCGCAAACACCGGCGAGGTGATGGTCCGAGGGGATTTCTACACGTTAAAAAAAAAGGAGTTATAGAGGCCTAACTTAATTTTTTTGAATGGTTTTATTTAAAAAAAAAATAAAAATAAATAAGAGTCATGAATCCTGAGTCCATTGGCAGCGGTATCATTCCATTGGGTTACTCGGCTAACTTGCAAAATGCGCTTATTTCGAAAACATCATACAAATTAATGCAATAATACGTAAACATAACAATTATCTCTTGGATACGATTTTAAATCCACGTTACATCATGTGTGTCTGAGGAACCCTATTCTATGCGTGGCCTGACATGCACTTGGCTGATTTTTCTTGCTATCGTCAAGCCCAGTCATTGAGGGATTGTGACGTTGCTCATATATTTTAATAGAATTTCTTACCTATAATCTCGTCAATAATACGTTTTTGGTAGACATGTACCACAATGTATAATGAAAGTCGATGAAAGTCGTTTAAAATATGTATTAACTAACACAATTTGACACTTTAAAAAGGTTAATTCATATTACAAAACCTTACCTATTTGCTATAAAAAAATATTTGTTTCCGTTCCACATAATCTTTTATATGGTTTTATTAAAAATAAAACAAATAATAAATAAGAATCATGAATCCTGAGTCCATTAGCAGCCGTATCATTCCATTGGGTTACTCGGCTACTCGTTTAATTTTTTCAGGAGAACTTCGTATCGCCTAACAGTCGATTCAACGTCACTCAATTGTTTTGCATTTTCGGAACCCCTCCAATAAAGGTTATCAAATATATTTTTTATTTTTTTTCCTTAAAACCATCCTCGTACTTCAAGGACTATTATAAAAAAAGAATTAGCGAAATCCGTCTAGCCGTTCACGCGTGATGGCGTGACCAAGGGAAATGGGGATTCATTTTTATTTATATACTAGCTGACCCCGCGAACTTCGTACCGCCTAACAGTCGATTCAACATCACTCAATTATTTTGCGTTCTCGGCACCCCTACAATAAAAGTTATCAGATATTTTTTTATTTTTTTTTCCTAAGAACCATCCTCGTACATCAAGCTATATTATAAAAAAAGAATGAGTGAAATCGGTCCAGCCGTTCACGCGTGATGCCGTGACCAAGGAAAACGGGTTTCATTTTTATATATATAGATAGATAGATTAAGTATAAGCATAAAATATATACATTTACCTGAATCTACCCAACCAGCCATCGGCTATCATAGCACCGACTAGGGGGAAGAAATATGCAAACATTGTGAACGTGTGGTAGATAACTGTTGCACCATTGTCTGTGTATCCCAGTTTGTCCCGTAAATATAGTGAGAGCACCGCTGAAATAAAATAAAAAGACGTTTATAAGAAAGGTCTAAGCAATAAGTTTTTAGGTCGACTTAAAAAGACACATGACACATTTAAAACATGAATAATGACAAACGAAAGTTACAATAATTTGCAATAGTAAATATGAATGTTTGTGGATAGTTTTTTTTGTATATGAACCGCTGAAGGTGTTTCCATATTTATGCGCATATACCTACCTTTCTACATACATATCTTAAGTACCCGCGCAATCTCTTATATTTACACTAGTCGCAGGAGCCAAGTTCGCTGATAGTGCGTAGTAATTACTGTTTTCATTCACGCACAGTCTTTTTGAGCCCAATTTTGTGACATGCCTGATTTACTCAAGATTTCCTTAAGGATAAATGTTTTTAAAAATCATGCAATATAGGAATTTAATAGGAAAAACTATATATTGAAATATGATAGGAAAAACCATATAGTTCAGGAACTATGTGCGAATAAATTAACATACATAAATACATAGCTTGTCAAAATTATAACCCTCTTTTGGCTCTGTCGTAGTCAGGTAAAAAGAGGAAAACTTTATCACCGCTGTTCTAATTACTTTTAAATAAAATCTGTAAACATACAACAATGTAATGTAGAAGATCAGATGTAGTATGTAATCCATAAAGACCTAGGAGGAAGTTACGAAGCTAATAATTTGCGTTCTAAGGACATAAAAAGAGAAATTTAAGCTTAATAATTGCGTATTTTACGTCTGTGTGGAAGGTCATTCTTCTATTTGATTATACACATGGACATCGCATATTACGTCAGATTGGCAATGACAGCTTCATTTCTACTTCTTTATTGTTATTTTAATTACTCTTTTGTATTCATTGTTTAACTTAGGTACGTGATATAACATCACATAATGTACTATATACTATACTATTTATGAGCATGTAAGTCGAACGCATTTTTTTTTTTTTTTTTTTTTTTTTTTTTTTTTTTTTTTTTTTTTTTTTTTTTTTACGTGTGGAAATCCCCGCGGACCGTCACCCCGTCGGGGGTTACGGCGGGGTGGTGTGTCGGACTCGAACCAACTAAAACCACACGGTGTGACCCTCTCTGCGCCTTTGTATTGGAAGGAGTCCAGGGAGGGGATTTCCTTCTGGACTCCAACCGGCGCCTGCCCGCACTGTTGCGGGCACCATCTCAACTCTAAACTCTCTAATTGGGCAACGTCCGGTCACACACGGACGCCGCCCCCTCGCGGTTGGCCTCTACTGCGGACGGACGGGAAACCCGTCCCGCCCATCCGCGGCCACTCTCAGGGCGGCATGAGACGCAGGTATGCGCGCCTCCGCCGCCCAGGGCGCCGGCGGCGGATCGGGTCCGAGTGGATATCGTCCTCCCGGGCCTTCTCCGCCACCTCCTTCTGCAAGATTACATCCTCGCAGAAGGTTGCGACCGCGGTAAAACAACTGTCGCTGCCGGCCATCGATCTTATGACGGCCGGCAGCGAGAGATCCCCTCCGATGACTGCAGTGAGGACCCGGCGCTGCGCCGCCCAAGCGGGGCAGACCGCCAGCGTGTGCTGGGCCGTGTCCTCACTGCAGTCGCAGTGGTGGCAGGCGGGACTCGGTTCCCTCCTAGCGACCGAGTGCAGGTACTTTCCGAAGCAACCGTGCCCGGAAAGTACCTGCGTCAGCCGGAAGGAAAGGGTCCCATGCTGCCGCCCTGCCCACTCCGCGATGACCGGCTGAAGAGCCTCCACGGCGGCGAAGCCAGCGCGTGGGGTCTCCAGCCGGAACGACCATCTCTGCATGGTGGCTCGGCGAGCGGCTTCGCGCCACTCGCGCACGTCATCGGGCGGAGGGCGAAAGCCGTTCTCCGCCCGGAAGTCAGCCACTCGCCGATAAACTTCGGCGAGCACTTCCGCCTCCAAATCCCACGGGGGTGTTCCGGCCAAGGCGCACGCCGCCTCGGTAGATACGGTGCGGTATCCGCGTATGGCTCTGACCGCCAATACCCTCTGGGGGCGCCAGAGGCGCGCCCTATTCTGGGCGGACAGAGCCGCCGCCCACACCGGTGCACCATACAGTGCCATCGACCGGACAACCCCCGTGTACAGCTGCCTAGTGGGGACACTGGCCCCGCCCAAATTGGGCAGAAGTCGCCCTAGGGCGGAGGCAGTGCCCACCAGCTTAGGACCAAGCTGTCGGAAGTGCTCGTCGAAGAGCCACCTACCGTCGAGGACCAGACCCAGGTACCTCATCTGGGCCCGGACCGGTACGAGGACCGAGTTGACCACAATGGAGGCGCCGGCGGGCGGACCGCGACGGGGCCCATGAAATAATAGGGACTCCGTCTTGTCTAGGGCCACCCGCAGACCCAGCGCCTCGATGCGCCCGACCACCCAGGAGACTCCCGTGGTGGCCAGGCGCGCCGCCTCCTCAAAGTTTGCCCCCCGGGCCGTGACTAGGGTGTCGTCTGCGTAACAGATTACACCCAGCCCGGGGGGGAGACGCCCTCGTAGGGCCCAGTCGTATCCCATGTTCCACAGGAGTGGTCCTAGGACAGACCCCTGTGGAACACCGCACGACATGGCCCTGCGTCTCAAGGCGCCATCTCGGTCCTCGTACTCGACGGTACGCTCCTCTAAATAGTCTGCCACCAGCCGCCTCAGGTACCCTGGCACTCCGTGGTACTGGAGTGCGGCCCTGATGCAGCCGAATGGCAGACTATTGAAGGCGTTGGCGATATCCAAGGACACCGCCAACACCACTCCGCCGCCTCTCACCGCCTCTTCGGTCACGGCCCTCAGGCGCAGGATCGCGTCGACCGTCGAACGCCCTTCCCGGAAGCCGAATTGGGCGTCCGACAGGTCGGGCCCCACCTCGCTGAGGTGCCGGACGATGCGGACAGAGAGAACCCTCTCAAACAACTTGCCCGCCTCGTCCAGCAACACGATGGGCCTGTAGGCCGCGACCGAATCGGCAGGCCGGCCATGCTTCTCGATGAGCACCAGCTTCCCGCCCTTCCAACGCTCAGGGAAGCGTCCGGACGCCAGGCTAGCGTCCAACACTCCCCTGAGGTGGTCCGACATGTAGTCGAGGGCACGGGCCATCACTCGGGCTGGAACCCCGTCCGGCCCGGGGGCGGTGTTCTTGGACCGAATCCGTAGAACAGCCGCCCCTACCTCCGATTCCCTGACAGGCGGAACATCACCCAAGCTGTCCCGACGACGACCACGACGGGCCATCGACGGGGGTGTGTGCTCCGCCTGCTGCGGGAATAGGCCCTCGACCACTTCCTGCAGGAAGCTGGGCTGAAGAGTCTCCGTAAGGGGGGGGCCCTGTGTGCGGAGCTTTTGACGCACCGCACGGTAGGGCCGGCCCCAGGGGTCACGCTCCAGACTCTCCAGCATCTCCACTCGACTTGCGTCTTTGGCGCGGCAGATGGCCAGCCTCAGAGTTTCCCGAGCTGCTCGGTACTCCTCGTGAAGCCGGTCCACCTCCTCACCGCCTCCGCGGTGACGTCGCCGACTCCGGGTGTGGGACCTCCGGGCACGTACGCAAGCCGCACGGAGGTCCGCCAACTCCTGGGACCACCAGTAGACCTCCCTCCGAGGAGGCCGACGGCCACGAACGCGGGGCATGGCCGCATCGCAGATGAGCGTTAACGCATCGGCGAAGCGACCAGCCCCCACGTCGACCTCCTCGGTCGGGGCCTGCGGAGACAGCCAAGAGCAAACAATGGCCGCCTCCTCTAGTAGGTCCCTGTCCAGCTTGGCGACAGCCCACCGCGGAAAACGGGAGGGACGCCGCGCCGCGTGACCCCTACTGGCGTCCTGGGACCGGGAGAGCTCTAATCGGATATAAAGGTGATCCGAGAGCGTCTCAACCTCATCCAGGACACTCCAGTTCCTTACTCGTGCGGCGACTGCAGGGGTAGCGAACGAAAGGTCCACTATCGACCCCCCCTGCTGTCGCACGCACGTGTTGGTGGCGCCCCTGTTCAGCAAACAGAGGCCCACCGATGCCGCCCATTCTTCCACGGCTTCGCCCCTGGCGTCCGTCGCCGGGGAACCCCACGCAATGGACTTTGCATTGAAGTCCCCCAGCACGAGGACGTGCCAGACCCCAATCGCCGTATCGAGGTCTCCAAGTTGTTGAGGAAGACCTCGAAGTCGCTCAGACTCCGGTTGGGGGAGAAATATACACCATAAATGGTGATTCCCCCCCATTCGACGGCAACATATCCAGTACCCTTGTCTCTTAGTGACAAGGGCGGGGAATGAGCCGCCGTGGAGCTGACGACTGCCACGGAGCCGTCCCAGTCACCCATCCAATTTGGACGGGGAGGGACGAAATAAGGCTCCGCGACTACAGCAACACCTACAGACCACTGCGCCATGGTTTGCAGGAGGAGATCCTGCGCCGCGGCACAGTGGTTGAGGTTCGTCTGGACCAGGAGGTTGGAGACTTGATCCATTACTGGATCGTCTCTACAACCCCCTCCATGGGCGACGACGTCGCCGCCTGATTGACGTCGGAGGCAGCCCGGGTCGCCAGGCTAGCCTCCGGCGTCTGCCGAGAGGCGCGGGGAGGCTTACAGCCCCCCTGCCCCATCTGGTGGTTGGCGGGCTTATTGCCCGCCGCACACATCGGGCAGTGAGGGGCGGCAGAGCAGTCTGCCGCCTTGTGCCCGGTTCGACCGCAGCGGAAACAAAGTTCGCTGCAGTCGAAGCAGCTCTCGCACTTGGTGCGAGTGTGTCCAGCGACGAGGCACTTGTAACACCTCATCGGCCTCGCGGCCAGAACCGTGATTCTGGCATTCACGAAGCCGACGAGCATGCTCCCGGCGTCGGCCAAAACTTTGGCCGCCGCCACGGGACAGCTGACCCACACCGAGCCGAGGCCTCCCGGGCCCGGCCGGACGGTGCCGACTCGGATGGTGCCCGCGGTGCAGCCAGTCTTCTCCATGACTGCATCGCGGACATCCTCCGACGTGATAGAGTCGTCCAGACCCGAAATGCGCAGTTCAGCGCACTTGGTGGGCCTGGCGATCTTAACACCGTCCTGGGCGGCAAACACCTCCCGCAACCTCTCGGCAAAAGTATCTGCCGTCTTGGCGCCCTCAGCCCCCGGGAACTCGAATACTCGAGCTCCCGTCTGGGCGCGGCGCAGCCTCATCCCCGCAGCCCCGAACTCAGCGGCAAGCCCGGGACGGGCCCCTTTGAACAGGGCCGCGTACGTGAGCCCGCCACTGGCCGCCTCCGGCGACACGGTCACCACGACAGCCGCGGTCTTGGGCGGCTGCAGCTTCCGCGGCTTCTTTTTAGAGGCCGCTGCCGCCACCGGCGGCGACTGCGGGGCTTGGGCTGCGCCTTGGGCGGCCTTCCTCGCCCGCTTTCGCTGCCGCTGCCCCCGCCTCTTCGAGGACCCCACAACCTGCCAATCCTCGTTAGAGGTGGCTGGTCCCGAGGACCCCGTCGGAGGCGCCGGAGTGGGAAGCGGGGGGAAGTCCGCTCCACTTGTGGGCGCCGTTTGAGGCCCCTTCTTGGCCGGCGCTTTGGCCGGAGCCTTGGCCGGCGCCTTGGCCGGTGCCTTGGCCGGCGCCTGGGCCGGTTTTGCGGCCCCCTTCTTCAGCCCCTTTTGGTTTTGGGGGGGGGCGGGGCCGCCATCGCCGCCGCGTAGCTTACGCGGCTTCCCACCAGGGTGGCAACCGGGGGCCTCTGCGACGCGAGCGGGGGGCGGACAACTGGCGCGGGGGGAAGCCTCGCCTCCAGGCCGGCCAGACGCCCGTCCAGCATTCGCGTCATGGCGTCGGGCGCCTGACGCAGCATGGCGTCAGGGAACTCGCCGCCAGCAGGGGCCTCCGGCCGAGACGGCGCAGGCGGGGCCGGGACCTCTACCCGAGACGGTCCGGGCGGGGCCGGGACCTCTGCCCGAGACGGGCTGGGCGGGGACGGCACCTCTACCCGAGATGGGCTGGGCGGGGCCGGTACCTCTGCCCCGGGCGGAGACGACCCAGGCGAGGCCGGGGCCACCGGCTGAGCACACTGAGCCCGGAATTGGGCAAACTGCGCGCTCAGGGCAGTTACCTGGTCCGTCAGGCGGGAGTTGGCCTCCTCGAGGCGCGCCATGTTCCCGCACAGGGTCCCTACAACCTCCGACAAGGCGGAGGAGGAGTCCTTCAGGGCCTTCACGAAGACGCCCTTCAGGTTCACGGACTTGATGGCCACTTTATTTATAATGGCCACCGCCGCGCTCGCCCTCTCCTGCACCGACACGGGGGCTTTGGGGGGTTCCCCCTCCACCGGCTCCCGAATCTTAAGCAGGAGATCGGCGATCTCCTCCTCCGCTGCGACTTGATACTCCAGTCGCCTCCTCCTATAGGCCTCCGATTCCGAGAATACGGAGACCGTCTGTAGCGAGACAGGGGCCTGCGAACCGTCGGTGCCGAAGCGCTTCGGGACCGGCGTCTTTGCCTCGTTGTCCAGATCCTCGGAGTGCAGACGCTTCATGCTATCGCCCGCCCGCATCTCGGTCTCCATCGGCTCCGGGCGCGCACCATCGCTCCTGCCCGCCACCGCCGACTTGGAGCGTATGCGCTCCGAGGATCTTCCTCCTCTTCCTCTTCGGCTCCCAGCAGTCCGTTTGACTACTGGGAGCCCCACCGAGGTGGGCGGCCCGAGTGCCACCACAGCCTCCTTGGACACTAGGTCCACTATCGAAGAAGAGCTCCCCTTGAGGATGCCCTTCTTCGCCCTTCCTCTCTCCATATCAGTGTCCGTTATGCTTGCCTGGTTAGTCGTTAGAATTTCCGATCGTTTCATAGTTTTAGATTTATCACCTTCCATAATAGTCCCACGAGTGGGGGAGAAATAAAAGTCGACCCGGGCAGAGATCCCCCAATACCCGGGCAAGCGAAAATTTTTAACCCAGCCGAGGGGTCCGCAGGTACCTCGGCTTGGGGTGCGCTTACGACTGAACTTCCCATCAGCCATGCATCCCCTGGCCACGCACCAGAACTTGGGATTCGGGGTAATTTTTTAGAGAGGTTTTCTTCCTCGCGGTCCGGGCGGTTAAGCCAAGACCCACGTCCCCGATCAAAGCCGCGAGACTTGACCACAGCACTTCTCTCGGGATTACGCTATGCCGACGGTGGCAAGAGGACTACGTCCCCCTGCCTGCTCGGTGGTAGTGTAAGTACACGCCGAGCCCGCCATCCTTTCTCCACCGCTATCAGCGGGAGAAACTCCGACCCATGAAGGGTCCCACCTTCGGTTTTTTAACGAGGTTAACCTCCTCCATGCTCCGAAGAGCGAAGAGCCAGCAGGGGAACCGGCGGAAACGCCCGCCCTGCTGGACCAGGCCTTGCCCAGGAGCCGATGACATGGCTTCCTCTCCAGCTAGAATATTAGCCGCTGGCGATAATCCTCTCCTCCAGATAACGCGGAGGAAATGAGGAGGAACAGTGCTATCGCCAGCGCCCAGGGTGCACCACGTGGAGGTTTTCTAGCCAGCAGCACCCCAAGTCGAACGCATACGTCAACCTCAAACATCTAGACAAACAAGGTACACCAATCTAACCAATTTAGAAAATAGATAAATCACGATTGATTTTTAACTTCCACTTGTACCTACACATACTACTTACGATACTCATAACTTCATAAGTTAAACTACTAAGTAGAATAGTGCAGTAATAATTTACTAGGCAGGCAAGAGAGTTACGAGTATATCATATGAACATACAGAAAATCTAGTGTCGGTTCACATCAGCTTGTAACATGAATAGTTTAGCTTTGCGATCACAACGCCGATCGCGGTCACCGTGATTATTGAGTTGATGGGCTATCAACTCACACTAGGAATTCAGGTGAAGTTGACGGGTACGTACTATTTTGTTTCAGAATATCGCATAAAACTGCATAGATTTAAACAAACAAGAACATATAAGCATTGTAACATTTTTGAAGCTAGCTCAATAATTAATCATTATACCCTATGTTTGTATAATGAATAACAACCTTGACTCAAGAGGAAAAAATACATTCTGTATGCCGAACAACAAAAAGAACTCGCAAATGAAAAATATCAACACATATTTAATGATTATCTGTGGTTTTAAGCATACATAATTCTACTTTATAACACAATTGTGTAATTAAATTTTCATTTAAAACATTCGCCTCGTGCGCTTTGTCATAATAAATATTATTTTCTCCAATGTTTTCATCTGATAATGCGCATCATGCTTTGTAGCGCTGGTACCTATTGATAATTACAATCATAATCTTCAGCATCGTTACTTAAGTACATTTATTCCGGCTTTTTAATTTACACACGTGAGTTGAGACTACACTCCGTGACGAACACTTAATATCTATAATATGATGAAACTTAATTTAGCTTGACCATGATAGCACGGAAGACTTGTTAAAGTTGAAAATCATACGATAATAATAATGTTACTTACAAGTACACAACAACACACGCGCGCGAACATGCAGCACTTCTATTTCTATTAATTTTTTATTCACCTGTTTTAATTGGCTTTAGTTTAAATTATTGTTTTGATTTATTTTGCTTTCTTTCATGTTTTTATAGTAAATTTGTCAGATTTTATGTATCATCAATCGGACAGAAAGAGACTGGATCCCACAACACACGGAATCCTAATGTGGGTGGGATCTAAGGATCAAACCCTGTATGTTCTTGGAAACAATAAACTTATTATTATTTTTGAATTTGTTTATCTCGAAATAGAAATTTCGGTATCATGAAAACCACGGGCCTAGACCAAGTGGAGTTCATTTGAGAGATTTTGGACTGAGCCCGTAATCTCTGACGTTGTGTCTTCCTGTATAAACTTTCAAACAATGCGGCAAGTGTTTAATATGACCACTTTTTGCATAGTTATATAAAGCCGTCGGTCCCGGTTGTCATGAACATCTATGGCAATCGTTATTGGTAAGTCAGTGCCCTCAAACAACATTCGTTCGTGCGCGCTCTGCGAAAGGACGTGTCTATAGTACTAGCAATTATAATATTAAAAATAATCATCATGGTTCAGTGCAAAAAGTGTAAACTGTTTCTCTCACTCACAAAGGATGAAACCATTCAATGTAAAGGTTCATGTGAAGGCATTTTTCACAAGAAGTGCATTCAAAATATCAAGCAGTTCCAACGACGTGGAATGTGTGATGTGTGCACGGAGAGTGAAAAAAGCCCGAAGCCAACAGCACCGCAGATTGTCGTGGACGTTAAGAAGGCGACGGTGGAGTCGCTGCTAGCCGAGGTGAACAATAAGCTGGCAATTATATATCAAACGCAACAGAAAATCGATGAACTAACTGAAACCGTTGATTTTTACGCAGAACAGTATCAACAGATGTTAACATTCAAAGAAAATGCAGAGAAAAGAATTATTTCGTTGGAAAATAAAAATACCTACCTACAAAAGGTCAACAGTGCACTAGAGGAAAGAATTACATTATTGGAAGAAAAAGAAACTGAAAAGTGCATTGAGATTTTTGGACTAGATGAGAAGAAAGACGAAGACACTACGCAATTAGTAAAAACGATATCCCAGAAATTAAAATTAGATCCCAAGAATATAGAAGAAGCAATGAGGGTAGGCAGAAAAAAAGATGATGAGACTCGGTCGCGAACTATTGTCGTAACCTTGCGCTCGAAATCTTCAAAAAAAGAGTGGATGCAGCACAGAAAAACATGCCTTACCAACGATGATATCCTGTGTAACAATAACTCTAAGAGATTCTACATCAACGAGAATCTATCAAAAAATATGCGGCAGGTATTATGGAGTGCTAAAAAAATGCTTAAAGATAATTACAAATATATTTGGGTTCAGGATCATAAGGTGCTTGTAAAGAAAGATGAAAGTTCTAAGATTCGCGCCATTCGATCCGAGAACGATATACAAAAAATATGTTTCAACAACGAATAATAGGTAAACAGGTCACAATCAGCTGTGACAGTGTATGTACACTGGGTCATTTTATAATTAAAATTCGATCCAACACCGGATTGTGATTTATTTAAAGATTTAGAGTATAAAAGGTTTGAAAACATAGAAAAATTAAACAACTTTAAGAAACAAAATAATAGAAGCACACATATAGTATACCTAAACATTCGATCGCTCCGAAAATACTATAATCAAGTTTTAGTACTATTAGAAAAAAATAAGTATGAAATAGATATTTTAATTTTAAGTGAAATAAATATAAGAAAAGAAGAACTGCCGCTATACTTAATACCAGGATATGAAGCACATATATTAACTAGAGAGACACGAAGAGGAGGTGGAATTATAATATACACGAAGAGTGGCCTTGAAATGAGTGCAGAAATTGCTAAAACATCAGCTATGGAGACATTACACGGAAAGGTAACAATTAGAAACAGTAATCTGCAGATATTAGCTTTATACAGACCGCCTAATACGAATAAAAAACAATTTATAGAACAGCTTGAAATACTCATTAAAACTGTTCCGGGCACTGACAACTTGATTGTTATTGGTGACACAAACATTGATACATTGAATAATGAAATGAATAGTATGACGACGAGATACAAAAACGCCCTGTGCGGATGCGGCCTGCAGTGTGGAGTACCTAGTGGAGAAGTTACGCGCGAGGCGATAGTGAATGAACGACTTATAAAATCGTGCTTGGATCACGTATGGGTGCGCCTGCTACGCGGCATCGGCGCGTCGGCCTTTGTTCTCGAGAGGCACATCTCGGATCACCATGCGGTTGGTGCATCAATAGACTTGAGCGCAGAGGTAAACAATACTTGTTTATGTAGTGTACGAGATGTTATTCGTGATAAATTGGTTTTACAAAAATTTAACGAGTATAACTGGTCACAGTTTTCAGAGATAACATGTCCACTTGTATTATATAAGACATTAGTCACAGTGTTTAACACAATTTATAAAGACTGTACCTATGTAAAACCTGTACGTAATAAACGAATAAAACAACCATGGATAGATAAGTATTTACATAAAATGTTACATAGAAGAGATTTTTTATTTAAAATATGGAAACAGTCACCTAAAAATATGACTAGGAGATTGGAGTATACCAGGTTTAGGAATAAAGTTAATAAATTAATAAATGAAGCAAAAAATAAATACAGACAGGCAGAAATACAAAAATGTAACGGGGACTTTAGAAAAATATGGGTAAATATTAATTCGTGGTTAGGTAGGTCTAAAGGTAATCTTGACGAAATAATATTAAGGCATTTAGGTAAACATGATAGTGTGTATATGTACAGAATTTTCTACTACATTTACAAAAGAAATAGTGAAAATTAAACATTACTGTGATACTAAATTTTTAGACAGGAAAAGTTATGTTAATCCAAGTTTAGTTAGTTTTAGGTATAATAAAGTTGGCCCATTAGATATAGAAAAAATAATAAAGAACTTGTCGTGCGCAAAGGCACCGGGCATAGACGGAATTAGAGTTAAAGATATTAAATACTTATGTAAACCGTTGAGTCCAATTTTAGCATACTTTGTTAATTTATGTATTAGTAAATCTATTTATCCCGATGATTTGAAGAAGGCTATTATACGGCCAATTTATAAATCTGGTAGTCACAAGGAGTATGAAAACTACAGACCTATTGCGATTTTGTCGGTTTTAAATAAAATTGTAGAAAAGGTTATTGTTGGTCAAATAAGTAGGTTTCTAGGGGGTAATGGTATACTATCTGACGCGCAATACGGATTTAGAAAAGGACGCAGTACGGTGTCAGCACTTTCCCGGTTCGCGGACCAGGTCAATGAGGGTCTCAATTCTGGAAACCAGGTTATTGTACTGTTCATCGATTTTAAAAAAGCGTTTGATACATTAGATCACGACATTCTGCTCCAGTCTATGGATGAGTGTGGAATCCGTGGTCCTACAAAAAGTTGGTTCAAAAACTATTTAACTAATCGAAAGATACGCACAACAGTCGATGGTGTCTCGGGAGATGAGGCGCTTGTTGATCTCGGTGTCCCGACCGGGTCAGTGTTTGGACCTGTAGGCTATGTAATGCATGTAAACAGCGTTGCTAATGTAGTACGTAGGTGTAGGGTGTACATGTATGCTGATGACATGTGCCTACTATGTGCATCTAAAGATGCATATGAAGCCCAAAAGAACATCCAACAAGACTTCGACAAGATCACGCAGTGGGCACATGACAATGGTATAATTTTAAATCTAAATAAAACTAAATTAATGCACATTTACTCACCCTACAATCAGCGCGCAAAAGAAATAAGTAAAGAGGAAATAGTAGTAATTGGACACACATACGATTGCTTGCACAAAAATAAAATAAATTGCAAATGCCAAAACATACAAGCTGTTTTAAGTTACAAATATTTAGGATTAACGGTGGATACACATTTTAATTGGAAGTCACATATTTATGAAATTAGTAATATACTAAGGTCTATTTTAGGTAAATTTTACGCATTAAAAACAATAGTTAATAAACATACATTAACAGTGGTATACCATGCCCTAGCGGACTCTTTACTTAGCTATGGACTCAGTGTGTATGGGCGAACATTTAAAAGTTATGTGAAAACGATAAAAGATCTGCAAACGAGGCTTTTAAAATATCTGGCTAATAAGCAAGACAAATTATTGTGTAACAAGGACTATGAGAAGCTTTATTCTATTTGTAAGATTCTGCCAGTTGAAAAGAAAATTGAATATATATTAGGTATAGAACACTATTATAACGACAGTTTCAAAAAAAATTTAGAAAGTAAATACAATACAAGAAGTGCAACCGAAAATAAACTCAGCAAACCAAGAGTAAAGAATTACTATGGTGAAAGAATGTCATCATATGTGGTTCCTCGTATTTTTAACGAAATTGATCTGTTGCGACAATTGCCTAAGTTGAGGCCATGTCAACTAAAGACTCAACTAAAGGCTCTTTTGTTAGAAAGAATAGGTTAGTTAAATATGAAGAGGGAAACAGACATAACACGTAGATATAAGTAGATATATATATTATTTAAATATGTAGATAAGAGCGCGTCTCGCCAACAAGCTTAACAGCTTGGCGAGTAGATGTTTATTTTTTTGCCATTTGTAAAAATGTTGTTTTTAAATAAATTAAAAAAAAAAAAAAAAAAAAAAATATACTGATAACTAGTTCAATCTTCGAATTTCAGTTCTTCCTTAGGGTTGCGGAGGTCCGATGCCAGTCGCTCCGTGGAAAAACTGAAATTCAGGTAAAACCGGTTGAACTAGTAGCCGACCCCAAAATAAGCTTGGGAATAATGGCTACGAGGAGGTGAAAATCTTAATGCGGTTCACAGATTACATCTACTTACCAAGTTTCAAAAGAATAATTCTTATGGTTTCGGAAAAAAGTGGCTGTGACATACGGACGGACAGACAGACAGACATGACGAATCTATAAGGGTTCCGTTTTTTTCCATTTGACTACGGAACCCTAAAAAGATGAAAATAACGTATACACTTTCATATCTATTTAGGCATAAAGCTGTTCATTTGTAATTATAAACACACATTACAATTGTATTTATTTATTGTGATTCAGTATAAGTTTTCATCGAGAAGTTGATCACATAATCTACACACGTTTTTACAATAAATGGTTTTCTATTGACTTTTCAATTTATTAAATGTGTAAGGTTAATGAACAAGTACAAACAACAACACATACCCCGTACGTTTTCATTACTTTTTTATTATAATCATAAAACCTTATCGCTGTGGTATAATTGCTAATTTAGGGCCACCGCAGACTAGCTACTTTTAGCATCGGCGATCGGCGATTTGGCGACTGCATCGATGCTGCATCGCGTTTTAGCGACTTCCTGCGTTCGATCGCGGTATCGGAAACGCGCGTTTTAGCGACTGCTCAGATGCCAAGTCGCTGCTACCGGCATCCGAAATAGTGCGGAGAGTAGCGTTCAGCTGCTGTGTCGCGCTTCTAAAAAGCGACTCGATCGCCGCGTTTGGCGTTTTTAAGTGTGCGGTGTGGAGCGTTCGGTCGCCGTATTTAGCTTCTAAAAAGCGACTAGTTGCCGATCGACGATGCTAAAAGTAGCTAGTCTGCGGGGGCCCTTAGATAGAAACAGTTTAAGAGTAGGACAATTGTCATAATAATTACTGTTTATTGACGAGACAGATTGGCAGTTCAGCTAATAAACTAATTCTATTTTTAACCGATTTCAGAAAAAGGAGGAGGTTCTCAATTCGTCGGAATCTTTTTTTTTGTTTATGTATGTTCAGCGATAATTTCGTCGTTTATGAACCAATTTAAAAAAAAAACTTGGTGGTGGTGGTCCCATCGTCACCATATCGGGATCTGATGATGGGATCCCAAGGAAATCGATTGAACTCCTCAAATATCATAGGCACAAATGTCGCGATTTGGGTACTCGGAATAGTTTTTCATTGAAGTCGGTTCCTTTTTGTTAAAATTATCAATCATACGCCATCCGTATAGTACAGAGGTGTATAGTAACTCGATGTTCTATTTTCGTCTACATTATGCCTGTTTTTCGTGAACGTTAAGAGGCTTTGATCTTGGCCGTTAAACATGATGATCTGTGACGCAGTTGGGTAAACATGTCAGGTACACACTACCGTGTATGATGTTATGTACTTTAAAGTAACGGCCATAGTATCAGATTACTTGTGAGAGTGATGAACGTAGTCACCAACTATTGTTAAACCGTCTCCTCACTTGGAACCCCCTCAATTTTAAGACAAATCTTATTATTAATATAATAATATTAGTATTGTTTATTTCATAAATCAAACATAACAAATAACACAGATTTGAAGATAAATAATGCGTACAATCAGTGGTTAGAGCGCTGTCTCTCAAGATAGGTTTTGGAAAACCTGTATTAAGGAAAAAGGTGGTTTTCCTTACTGTATCAAATACAAGTTTTTTATTAATATTTTCTATCAGATAGCTATGTACAACTTTCAAATTAGAATATTTTTAACTACAAATTACTTTTGAATCACTTAAGTGGTCTTCTAAAAAAACGGCAAAAACGGAACCCTTATAGATTAGTCATGTCTGTCTGTCTGTCTGTCTGTCTGTCCGTCCGTATGTCACAGCCACTTTTTTCCGAAACCATAAGAATTATACTTTTGAAACTTGGTAAGTAGATGTAATCTGTGAACCGCATTAAGATTTTCACATAAAAATAGAAAAAAAAACAATACATTTTGTAAAATACTTAAAACTGAAACTCGAAACTACTAGTTTTTTTTAATCTATATATATAAAAATGAAACCCGTTTTCCTTGGTCACGGCATCACGCGTGAATGGCTGGACCGATTTCACTAATTCTTTTTTTGTTGTATTTGTTATTATTAGGAGAAGGTTCTTACGGAAAAAAATATTAAGAAAATCTCTCAGAAATATTGAAAAATATACATATAATTTTGCATATTTAAAAAAACGCGCGTAACGAATGTCAATGTCATTCACAGCTATTGAGTGACGTTGAATTGGCGGTACGAAGTTCGCGGGGTCAGCTAGTACGTCATAAATCGTAAACCACAATTTACCTTTTATTTAAACAATACAAAGTTACAACGAACTACAAGAACTTTTATATGATGTTACTTGCTGATACGGAACCCTTCATGGGCGAGTGTGACTCGCACTTGGCCACTTTTTTTTCTTGCAATATGAATTTGTTAAAAAATATACGTTTGTCCAGTAAGCGTATTCCTATAAAAATAATTTAAGAAAGTCTTTTTGCTAAAAGGTAGTGGTATTTGATTTTATTTTACTAATAGAACTATACTATCGAAGGTTATTCATAAATATGTATCATTTAATCAATAAGTGCATAGGTTTTGTAGATAAGGTAACAATTGAGAAATATGGCACAAATACCTTGCGATAACACATGTTGACAACTGTGACCCTGAAGCCTGAAAGAATTGTGTTTCTTTCACACACTCAGATACGGAAAAGAAAATATGACATTATAAAATTTTTACTGTGTCACTCTTTTTAAATATTAGTACAAAATATACGGTATTTCTTAATTATTATTTTTTAATTTTAAACAACAAACTTCAGTAGTTCTGGAGAACTTAGGGCTTATAAGACTCCATTCGAAGGAGAGCCCTAAGTCCGTGGTCGGTAACCCGACGGATATTCAAATTTTCCTTCCTACGTCAACTCTGACGATACCCGCGGATGAATAGGAGTGGCGATACT
Source organism: Phragmatobia fuliginosa (assembly GCA_932526445.1). Classification (NCBI taxonomy): domain Eukaryota; kingdom Metazoa; phylum Arthropoda; class Insecta; order Lepidoptera; family Erebidae; genus Phragmatobia; species Phragmatobia fuliginosa. Next base: position 27,690,663 of record OW052057.1, read on the forward strand.
CAATACTGGCGGTATTTTCAATCGATTATTATAATTACAAAGCTGTTATATACCTAAAAATCTTGCTATATTTGCCAGAACATTTTAATTATTTGATATCTGTTTTTTTCTGCGGTTTTACGTAGCTTCCAGCTAACAATTAACAAAAATGTTAAAAGCATTTTTGCCGGTCCCGACGTCCAATCCAGTATCTATTATTATGAAATTGGAACTGTCAACTTGTCATGAGCATACAGTTACGGTACCATTGGTGTGTGACAGGGGCTATGTTGTGGAAATCTGTTTCGAACATATCGTGGTCTTGGGTCGACCATCTACCTGGATATTGATACGGATACTAACCTGTGAGAAAACTTCTATTGAGTTTTACATAATTTTAATGAAATACACCCAAAAGTAATGAAGAGGTCGATAATTCTTTAGTAGCTATACATCTGAACCTTCTTTTTTAAACCGATTACAAAGTGGCAAATCGTTTCGATGTTCATGACCTACACAATAGTTAATAATATTTATTGCACCAGATTAGTCTAGCCTTTTAGTTTTTGCTTAGTTGTCAACTATGAAGGTTAGTGTTGTGTTAAATTTATAAATGTGGCAATATTCCCTAATTAGACTTAAAGTTTTAATTAAAGTTCAACTCAACTACTTCTTGATGAATTAACACTTAATTTTTTTATTATTATGATAAGTTGATGAATTAACACTTATTTTTTTTATTATTATATTAAGTTGTGATTCAGAATAAGTCAATAGTAGCCCTGTTAAGTCATTCTCCTTTAGATAAAAGTTTGATCTAGATGTTTGGTTTGATCCCTACAACCAATGGGTTTCTAGTTCAACGCTCTGGTCATAACGTTTTATCCATTGATTGAAAATTTATGTTATCTATTTATGTTAGCATATTAAGTATTCTGAATTTAAAAAAATGACTCGTTTTGCGTTAATTTAACTTTACTTTTTCTTTTACTTTACTTTAAAACAAGCAAAATTAGAACAGTTGAAATCTAAGCTGAATTAAAATGATTATTTTGGAGTTACTATAAGTAAAACTGACAAATCAGAATTAACATTTGTTGATTAATGTTTAGATTAGCATTGAGGTTGTGTAATAACACATCACTATATAGCACACTAAGAGTCGTGCATTTTGAGTTCATCTTTTAATTCACCGCCGACTCAAACATTTATGCCTATTAGCTTATGAAATAAAACCGTAAACCTTAAAGACTACCAAAAACAATCTAATGAAAGTACAAAATTATATTAGAGTTTAACGTTTACTTTTTCATTCAAAATCATTTTTTTAGTTTTTACACAAAACCGTTGCGGATTTGTTATTTTGAACTTTAGATTTACAACTTTAAGGTTTAAAGTAACACAAAACTGCTGTTTTTAGTTATAAAGTTCATGAATAGGATTTGAAATTCGCAGCGCTGTGTAATTGTACTGCGCAATATTATTTATAAAATTATGCAAAATTTCATAATAAAACTCACATTCGCATATAAAACGCTAGAGCATCGATTAATTGTAGCGGTTGCTTAATGAAAATATAAGAACAGGAATATTAATAATAACAAAATATTAGTGATAATAATAGTATTAGTTACATAAATAATGAAATAAATATTAAATGAATACACTTACTTCGCATGCCATAATATGAAAACCTTTCGCAGAACTCATTTGTCACGATAAAACCAACTGCTTTAGGGTACTTCAATTTCTGAAATAAAAAAGAAAGATGCGTTACATAAATGATTTTTACTTGTTTATCTTCCAAGTAAGCGTATAACCTCTAAACTAACAAATATTTATAAGCGGTTATAGTTTTCCTTTAAAGTTTATGAAATCGACTACCATTTTGTATTTTTTTATTTTTTTCGAGTCTGCTGTTTAGCTTTTAGAGGAATCAAAGAACTTTAAAGTTCAATAAATCGCAAACGGATACCTAACTCGAAAAATGGTGTTATCAACATCGCATTGATTTTTAAAAGGCCTATCTAATGAGACCCCACACGATGGGATTGACGCGAGAAAATTGTAGCACTTTGTCGATATAATCTGAATACATAGTCATGCAAAGTTTCATCTTGCTAGCATCCACCGTTTGGCCGTCAAATTAAGGACCGACAGACGGATATGACGAATCTTTAAGGGATCCGAGTCATTCAGTCGAGATTTCAATATTGTAAGTTCGAAAGTAACTCTGTCTGTTCGTTACGTTTTCATGGCTAAACCGCTAGACCGATTTCAGTGTAATTTGGTTTGGATGTAATTTATTGGTTGAGGAAGGGCGGAGGCGGAGAGAAGGAGAGAGACGTTTTTCAGCGATGTGTCACATATAGCCGCTGGCTGAAGCTAGTAAATCTTTACTAATATTACAAATAGGAAAGTAACTGTCTATCTGTCAGTCTGTATATAATAAAAAATAGAAATCTTATTCAAAAGTAATTTCATTTTACCATTACAGCCTCATTTGTATGAACGGGAACTGTTATTTCAACATAGCAGTTCCCGGACTCCTCCTATTTCAGGCGCAGAATGACACCTCGTGTATTTAGTCGGTCCGATTACGACACACCACCCCTACTCAAAACCTGGTGGGGTGATGGCCCGTGGGGATTTCCACACTTTAAAGGTAAGGATTTTTTTTTGCTTTAAGAGTAGAGTGAACAGGTTTCTTTTGGATGGGCGTGTACCACCTTCGTCTTCATCTACACTTTCCATCAGGTGAGATGGAAGACAAAGGCCTATTCCATTTCAACTATAAAAATAGAAATATTTGCTGTCTTTTCTAGACTGCAAATATACACAATGTCTAGGAAATATTTAACATTTCATACGAAATGGATTTCAATGTTCAGGTAAGTATTTATTACATACACTTAGAGATATTCTAATCTTAGAGATGTTTTTGTGGACTTAATAGTCTTAAAAGTAAATAGCTATCAATGTTATGTTATGTAAACTTTAATATAAAAAAAACAACATTTTAATTGAGCATACATTTAGAGTTATTGTTTTGAACTTTCATGGTCAGTAACATTAAAATAGAAATGGTACATGTACATGGCAGCTATCCCGCAGATTCCAACTTTAATTTTAGAGTTACTGATATTCCTATTATAATACTGGCTTCATCTCTAATTACGAGTACATACATGAAGCTAGCACAATAGGATCTCGACATACAGACCCGCAGAGTACTTATATTCAGCACAGTATATTTGGGGGTGTAGAAATGATCAATAATTTTGCGCATACTACACAAATGCGCAGGACAGTCGTTGTCACGAAAAGATGTTCGCCGAGAGTGAACCAGTAAATTATGTTCTTTAAATGATATTGACAGAGTTAATAATAAGTCATGCTACTTTCTGTTAGATATACCTAGGTTATGTTAACAAATAAATCTATGATCTTGAGAGCTGTAGGGTATTCATCATAGTTTACACAAGCATCTCTTTAGAAAGCAGGCTATAAGCTATTATAAATACAAGGCTGGTTTTGGCTATATAACTTATAGCCTATTTGTCTTAGGTTTAGTTAGTAAATTAGAAACAATCACCGATAGTAAGCAACTATAACGCGGTCAGTACCTGGATGAGTGACCGTAATGGTCATCATTTATCATGACATGATACCATGGTAACAGTCAAGAAGCCTAAAAGAGTAGGAGGAGGCATAGAGACGGCTTAAAAATATTCAACCGCATATTACGTAGCAACAACGTTCTCTTGCCAGTCCCCAATCCCCTCGGGCCGTCACCCTGCCGGAGTTTGCGGCGGGGCAGTGTGTCGGACTCGAACCGACTAAATCCACACGGTGTGCCCTCTATGCGACGGGATTTTAGGAAGAGTCCAGGGACCAAATCTCCTTCTGGAGCCCTCCCAGCGCTTGCCCGCACTACGCTGGCGCCATCTCTAAGCAAACTCATATTCACTCAAATTGGGCGACCACACAAGGTGTGTGGCTGTCACAGTCCAATGTTGGACATAGGCTTTTCCTTCCTCTCCTTAGTTTGAAGGTTCTCACCTACCATGACTACTATGTTCAGTTGCTTTGGTACAGATTATATTATTTTTCAAGTGTTTCTTCTCTATGTGCTGTTGTCCTGCTTAGATTCTCTGTTAAGGGTGGTGTAAACGATCTAATTTGATTGTCAAATTTACGTGTTATCAAATTATTTGATAGTGTTGACGCGTTTGTCAAACAAGTTTGATCGTTTACAGGGCTCTTTTGATGTCAACGTGAAGTTTGACCAACAAATTTGTTAAACAAATTTGTTGGTCCAACCCATAAGTCTTATTTCGTCGTACGTGATCTTAATCCGACGTAACAGGAAACAATATTTGATCTTACTTAATACGTGTACCTATTTCATACTTCGGACTAAAGTATTGTTATTCTTATGATTTATTTCATTTTAAACAGTCGTTGCTTTGAATGAAATTTAAAAGTCTTAAACTTGATTAATTGTTGGTTCTTTATCATGCGTTTTATAAAAAAATAGTCTAGTGTGTGTCAGGCCACGCATAGAATAGGGTTCTGTAGTCACCCATAATGATAGGTATAAATCGTGTCCAATAGATACTTGTTATGTTTAGATACTTATTTTTCTTTATTTTCGTACGAAGTTTTCCAAGTGAGTCCATTTAAATGTTGGTTAGTTAACACCTAAAATAAAAAAATATCAAAACCGATATAGTTTCCCTTTAAAGTTCAATATATGAACTTAATATCATGAATTTTTCCAGATTTCTGGAGCCAGCCATTTAGCGTTTAGAGGAGGGCCGCCCTGTTTTTACAAATGAAATGCGCTTTAAAGTTGAATAACTCGCAAACGAATACCTTAATCGAAAAATGTATTAGCACCCTCATAATGTTTTTTTAATTACTTTTCCCCATTTTTGTGAGAAGTTTTCCAAGTATATTATAGAGTATATTTTAGAAAACCACTATAGTTTTTTTTAAAGTTCAATATATTTATTACTATCATACTTTTTTTAGATTTTTTAGCCAGACGTTTATAATACACTTCAAAGTTGAATAACTCGCAAATGAATACCTAAATCGAAAAATGGTTTCAGCAACCTCACAATGTTTTTAAAAGACCTATCTAATGATACCCAACACGATGGGGTAGACTCGAGACAAAAAAATCATTATTTTATATTGTAGCACTTTGTCGTTGTATTACAACACATATTCATGCCATTCATCTTTCTAGCACAAACCGTTTGGGCGGCAGGTCGAGGACGGACATGATGAATTTATAAGGGTTCCGAGTCATGAACTACGGAACCCTAAAAAAACTGTCTACATTGCAGGCGAGTGAACATCCAAAGTTTATACACATGCACAAGCCGTGCTAAACGCAAAAGCGGTAGCTCGAAAATATTCGTAAGATTAATTTTCATGCCATTGGATAGCTTAGAAAAATACGCTTCTAATGAACTTAGCCATAAAGCGATATTTTATTTTCAAAGTATAGAAAAAGAAGAAGGTTTTTCTTCTTCACTTTTACATAACATAACTTATACATAACTAACTAAACTGGCTGTCACTGAGATACCGCTTTACCGCTAGGTACATAAAAGATTAACTATTTAAATAACAAGCAAAACATAACCTAAAAAGTATAAACTTCAAAGAATATAACGTCTTTTAATTGTCTCGTTTGAGTAAAAGTATAGTTTAGTTTCCCTTATAAGATAAATTTCCAGAAACAAATGCGGTCGGGCAGTGGAATGAAAAGTAACAGTAGCAGTGGAAAAGAAATAAGGCAAAAAAAGAAAAGAAAGTGGCTTATTTATTTCCCCACATAATGCTTTCTTGGCTCGTACAGAGAGACATGCATTGAAATAAAATGCCCCACTAGTGAAAAAACTTATAAAAAATATATAAAAGATGGAAAAGTTATTGTATGGCTCAATTGCAAGTGTAAATGTAACTGATTGTACATTTCCAGTGTGTACGAATTTTGAAAAAAAAATATATATATACTATATTATACAATAGAACGAAATACATATGCATTATGGTTTCAAATACTTATTGGTTTTATTTATAATTATTCGTATATGTGCTTTTCTTGGCATATCTATGAATATTTTATTTGGAGTAGTTTTTGATGTGTCCGCACATAGAGGTACTGCACACTAACGCTATATTTCCGTGACAACAAATCAAGAATCTACAAAACTTCTCTCGAACTCATACTCATGCAGCTGTTTTGTTTTGACCACAAAAGACGACACGCGCTGTCAGACGACATTACGGGGCATTTTGAGTACCTAAAAGTCTATAGATAAATAAAATTTTATTTTTATGGGAATAAGTAACCATAAATATTAATTTAAAACACTTTCTAAAAATTTGGCCTATCACCCTATACTTTTTACTAGATATGGTATAACTATTTAGTGACATTGTTCCTATTTACAATTAACATGTCTATGTTAATAGTAGCACTTTAAAAATCGCAATAAAAATGAAATAATACATCATTATTATCACAATAGTATTAAAATCGTATTTAACGTCAAGCTAAACGTTTTAGGACATAGTCAATTTTGAAAAGTTATAATCTGAATCGGCCATCGCCACAACGTACTAGACACGCTGGACGCAACACTCTTGTGGTTATGTCGGATTGATTTATTTGATTCCAACACACCGCCCCACTGCAAATCCCGGGGAGTGACGGATCGAAGAGTTCCCACACGTAGAAGTGAATTCAAATCAACGCAATGCAGACTTTTTCCATTTGTTGCAAGTTCCAAAACAAAGTTCGTGTCGTCAAGTCACAGATAGATTATTTTTCCAATCAAGATTATTTAATAACACGCTTAGAAACGTTGGTCCCTAATTTTTTTAAGTGATCATCTAATTGAATGGGCGGCTCTACAAAAGTATGCAATCCAGTTGTTACCGGTTTCGTAGATAGCATAGATATTGGTTGCAGGAATCCGAGACATTTGATGACCTAAATTTAGCACGATAATTGTGTAACCAATTACTTTTAATTTAGGCCTGACGAAAGATTAGACAACAATATCGTATTTCATAAATACATATTTAGGTTGGTATATCTACAATAATGTTCAATTAGCTTTGATAGCGTTTTTTAATAGGGGAAGCTGATGAAAGATTTTAATAAGATCAAAGAAATAATTATTAAGATGTAAAATATGTTATTCGTCATAATTGATCAAATTGATGATTTTTTTTTCTAGTACTTCAGTGTAATAATATTTCAAAGCTAAAAATATTAAGCATTTACACTTTTGATTGTTATAATGAAAATGATTCTTCGAGAATTAATCAACGCTTCATGTTTTATCTTTTAAGTTTTTGTAATTAACAAATAATAATAAAAGTTTTTATTGATGTAATTGTGTTAATCGTAACAAAATTCTGTTTGATAAATAATTGTTATTGGAATTCTTCGCATCTATTTTTAATAGTGTATACCATTACGCGTTTGACTATCGGGTACAAACGGTTTAGCAGACTTTGGTAAATTATCGCCGCCTATAGACACCTGATACCCGAGACCAGCTGTGGGACATTAAGGGTTGTTGATGAGGATGATGATAGACACCTGATAATTAAGAGTTAAAACCGCATTCGCATTCTCCGGACTCTCCGGCAACCTCACAACATATCAGTGTTTTAAACTAAAGTGATGGAAAATATCAGGTTATTCTTGTTCTTGTAATATATTACATATTACAAGAATTCCCTGTGTATCAAGGTATATGTATCATCAGGGTATATGTATATGTATCATCATCATCAGCCTATAGCAAATCCACTGCTGGACATAGGCCTCTCCCATTACACACCACTCTGATCGATTCTGGGCTTCTCGCATCCAGCTCCGGCCAGCCAATCCGGGCAAGTCGTCACTCCACCTCACCTGTGGGAGTCCTACACTACCTAAATATACTTAGTTTTAATTTAATTTAAGCCACACACGTAAGCCCTACGGGCATGAAGGATACGGCATGAAATACAGGGCTGTGCCAGCCAACGTGCTGTCAGAGTTCTTCTGCCGAGCTTCGGAGCTTGGATAGAGAGGACCGACTGTGTCACTTACCGATTGACTCTTAAACTCACCGAAGAGGATCTGAATACAATCGTACGTGAGGTTACAGCACAATGTCACCACTGCGAGTCTGATCGGGCCTCCGCCCATTACACGCAAGAGGACTGCCCTGCGTGGGAGTCCGAGCGCCGAGTCCTAGTCAGATAGATCGGCAGGAACCTGTCACCAGCAGCCTCCCGGGGTTCAGTGTAGACCGGTTGCCCCGGGAGTTCCACACACGCTCTTCATTTACCCCACGAAGGGTATGGTGCGAAAAGCATTCCTCGCGAAAAAAAGGATAGAGAAATATAACATGGGTATAGAAATATACACGCCGACATAATTATGACAAGTCTTAATTGTAAATTTATATGTTTCTTCAAATAGTCTACGTCCTGGTTTTGTATAAATTCGAATTTTATCCTATACTTGAAAATTTAATAGCATGTTTTTTACACTCCACAGAGTTCTTTGATTTAAGGTTCGTATTATATTATTTTTATATTTTTCTTAAGCTTTGTACAAAGTAAAACGGTATACGGTATATAATATTTCTCAAGTAATATAGCTTGATTATTATTTTCAGATGTCCGAAATATATTTTTTTTTGTATGGAAGAGTTAAGACTTTGCGCTGTGAAGTATATATATGACATACTCGTATTTAGTAATCTTTATACACGTCTTCACAATACCCAACGGCCGGACGCGATCAATGAACGGTAACAAATCGAGATACTGTCCGAAAACACATTTCTCATAGACACTAATAGCCATCTCATAGTCCTATAATAATGATTTCAGGATGTTTTCAATAACCTATCTAGGCATAAAATTGTAGTGTCTGTAGTGCATGTTCTTGTTGTTGTTAAAACTTTTCTCTGATAGAATTTAAATAATAACAATAAATATTTCCGGACATCTTACACAACGTCATCTAATCCCAAACTAAGCAGAGCCTGTATTAGGGGTACTAGACAACTGATATAAATACATGCACACACTCACTTAGATGAAAGGGTATAAAATACAAATTTACAAATAGGTGATATTATGAAAAGTAACATTGATTATTACTTTACTTTTATGAAAATTTATCCCGTTTATAAACAAACCAAGACCGCGATGCTCAGCTGGTTTATATATAAAATTAAAAAGTCCTTTGCACACTCTTTTCCAATTCTTAGGCACAAATAACCACTGCTGAAGGTTTAATTCAAAACAATTAATCATTGAGGCATGTTCATAAAGGAATGTTCTTGAAATTATACCGTTCTGTTTATTTATTTATAATGGACCTCCGACAAGGAATACACCATACATGCTAGTTTTTAACAAACAGAAATAACAAATTGTTTTAATGTTTGTGCTTCCTCAATTATGGGAGATCACAACATGCGTATTACAAAAATAAAAATAGGTACAATTAATAGTGTTTACAAACAGAATAATATTATGTAGAAAAGGTAAAAATAGGAAAGAAATTAATAAAATTATAAAATATAACAATTAAAAAAAATTAGAAAATTTGTTTCAGTTACATATTTATCACACACATTAAAATTTATATTCAAAACACTTATGTAAATATTTATATAAAAAATTTAAACAGAAGGTAGGTACGTCAACAATTAAACATTTAATTGTACTATTGGATCTCGATTTTTTTTTTAATTCTACCAGACTATTAGAAAAGATGTCTATGTCGACTGAAGGAACTGAAATAGCATCATACTCATGAGTCATCCTGTTCGGATAGTTGTCCGAACAGAACGGTGGAATTTCAAGAACACACAGCTTCTGCTGGTTTGTTTACTTTTGCAAAATAAATAGTCCCTAAAACCACTTCAAACAAGTGCTACTGAAGGTCACAAAACATATTCATATAAGGAACAGGAAGGAAGAATGGATTGCACCTTGAAAGGCTGTAGTTACGCGGCTTGCCTGTTAAGTAGAGACGGCAAGTCCGTACAACTTGGATGAAAGTGTAATATAATCCAATCACCACAATGCCAAGTTATAAGTTATCTATAATTACATTAACAGAATACTGCTTGCATTGTTTTAAAGAAAGTTTATAAATGTAATGTTATATTCTATGAGTAATGAACTTAAACAATTTGCCAAAGTCTTATTGGTATTTGTACATACACGTAAGTAATGTGCTATTTTCTTTATCTAGGTATAATTGGTGTAAGCGGTGACACCCCAGTTTCAGTATTCATGTCAAGTTTCAATACATTTCCTTTAAGACCTCTATTCTACGGCAGTAGTTGTACTGTGAAATGCACTTAATATCTACTACTTTCATCATAAACCTATCACAGTCCACCGCTGAACATAGCTCTCAATAGCGCAGAATACATAATAGTACCAGTACAGAAGACTCACTCCGAAAAGTAAATTAAAGTTATAGATACCCTCGGTGTCAAAAGATTAAGTTCAATTCAGATCGCACGGCGCCGAATCACTACGATTATATTTACCTACAATTGCGTCTCTTTCTATCGTGTAACTCTTAACTGTTCTGTCGATGTATGTTCGACCGGCGTGTCTGACCCGGCAGGCAGCCGGTCGACTATACCTAAACTGCGGAGTGACACCCCCCTGTCAATAGGTATAGTGATTTACTCTTGGTATCAGCAATTGGCTTGTGATATTTTTCTAATCAAAATAAAAAAGAACCGACTGTTATTGTTTAATTCTTGTGCACCTACTTACAACAAATCATTATTTGTTGTAAGGAGGAGGCTGTGGAGGGCGATGGCAAATTTGTCTCATCATCATGATCATTTTGACATACCTTCCACTGCTGGATATGTGCTTCTCATTAGAAACTCTCACCAGAAGTTACATTCTCTCAATGCATAGGTATTTTTTAAGACAGCCTTATTGTTACTTGATACGTTTTATGTATAGCGAAAACTCGTGCTGCATGTATTGTGTCAAGTCATGTCAAGTGTTACGTAAGTTATGATATAAAGTATAGAAGCTTATTGTTCATTGTTCTAAGTATAATAGCTATGAGTAAATATATGCATTTACAATGAAATATTTTAATGACATGAAACGAAGTACGTATTTGTGAGTTAATGATAGTTTTCACCTAAAGAATGAACAATTAAAAGTTAATCGTTAGAATAAGTAGGTACTTAAAAGTACTTATTTAAAATTGAAAAAAGAGATTAGAAGTAGGTAAGTAGCAACTTCAATTCAGAAGAAACAAATGTATTGTGTAGTTCTATTAATAATAAAGGATTAAAACCATCGACATATCGGTATCAGCTCTATAAACGTATTAAGAAGAAAATTGTTGCATGAAATCGTCTTTAAACGTTGCACAGATTAGTTTATATTAACCGAATATGGTCGTTTTTAATTATATTTTGATACATAGATTTTTTCTTTAATATGTGTACAGTCAACTATTAATATAATGAAGATCGTCTGGCGATAAATTTTTAAGTTAATGTTTTTTTGTTTTATTTTATTATCTAGTTTAATATAAATAGCAGTTGTATACTTTTCTAAAAAAAAGTCGACTTATAAACTGACTGATATAAGATTGACTGCCTTGTTGGTCTAGTGGTTAGCGTATGCGGCTGCTGATCAATAGGTCTCGGGTTCGATTCCCGGGTCAGACCAAATATTTGTGTGATCCACAAATATTTGTTTCGGAGTCTGGGTGTTTTTCTATGTATAATATGTATGTTTATATTTACAAAAAAAAAACTATGTTTATGTGTTTATATTAGTTGTTTAGTACCCATAACACAAGCTCTGCTTACTTTGGGACTAGATGATGTTGTGTATAAGATGTCCAAATAAACTGGGCACTTACAGCTTTATGTAGATCATCGCCGTCATCTTAACTGAAACACGTTCACTTCTTTTATAGGTTTATGTGTCGGTGTCATTAAAGATAAATAATTCGATACCACACACAATAGCTACACCCGGCCACGCTTTGCAGTGCACATTGTGGTTTGAAAAAAACAAAATGAATACTGTCTCTGTAACCTGTCAACATTAATAAACCATATATTGGACTACATATTGTTCAACAGTTTCTGCTCTCTGCGCTGGTACTTACAAAATGGGTATTACAAAGATGATGTAATTTTTTGTGTAAATGTAATTAAAATTATGACGGATGCCCATACTGGATTATTGCCTGCTGGTTTTTTGCTGACTTTCACAATACATGGTTTAGTGTGTTTCTTCGTATCACAAATTTTCTAACCCTTCATTATTTTAATTAGTTTTTGTTGCTCAGGGTACACCTCTAGATTAGCAACAGTTAATATGTATAGTATGTCACTTTAAAAAAATAAATAAACAACATACATGCAGTAATTAGTAGCTTCTAATAATTACAAAAAATAATAAATAAATTTTTTCACCAAAAAAAAAACAACTACTAAAAGAATTGAAAATATAACCTTAATAAATAACTTCTTAAACTAGTGTAAGCGTACTTTAATAATAAAAATAAAATAAAAAAGCCTTTTATTCCATGCATGTAGGTACAAATGTTTAAATACAATAAATATTTTCTTACTCATTGGGTATTACAATTTCATCAAACAAAAATAATAATTACAAAATTAATTCGATAATAGGTGAATTGGCTTCGAAATCGTGCAATCGACCTGACGCAATTGACGGAATCATTATCTTAGTTTAAAATAGTAGGTAGAATTGTAATTGTCATTGTATCTGTTTATAGTTACGGAGTCAAAAACCCGTTCTTTTCAATATCCAGGAGTCCATGGAGTTTAGTTTTACACTAGAACTGCTGTCGTCAGTCGGCCGCAAGCGCCTTACTTTGGAGAAGACCGGGTCATATGATATCAGGTTCTATATCTCATTGTATCTATCTCTTTATTTTAAGGCCAAAATAGTGCCACTATTAGCAATAATTATATATTATTAAAAGTTATAAATAATAATACATACATTTATTACGCAGAATAAAGAAGCAACTTGATTTCTAAGATACAGACAGTTTGTTGCATCCACAAATCTCACAGTCAAAATATCGAATGAATGCGAGTGTTTGCATTACGAGTGTATCATTAACCGCTCACAATTAGGCGAAAGTGTTTGTTTTTCACACGCTTTAGAAACATAAAAACGACAGATTGATAAGAGTTTATGAGTATAAATTAAGTGTGTCAGAATTTAATAGATAAAGAGAGACTATAATAGTAACAAGATGCAAATTTTAAGGTACTGTATAATTTGTTTCATAGCAGTGTTTTTTGTCATATATTAGCCCAAAATCGATCAAAGTGGTGTGCAATGGGAGAGGCTTATGTCCAGCAGTGGATTGCGATGGGATGATGATGATCATAACAGTTTTTCTAGCATATAGGAAAAGGACAAATGCCCAGCGCCATTAGACATGTATGGAGCCACACAAGCCACGACTAGAGTTGACACACACTATATATTGTTTAATAAAATGGTCGATAAATTAGTAATCAGGGTAGCTAAAAATGTAGTATTGTAGTTTATTTTAAAATAAATTAAAGGAAACTACACACCTCCTTCTGCAAGATTACGTCCTCGCAGAAGGTTGCGACCGCAATAAAACAACTGTCGCTTCCGGCCATCGATCTTATGACGGCCGGCAGCGAGAGATCCCCTCCGATGACTGCAGTGAGGGCCCGGCGCTATGAACAAGCTGCGACCTGACTGAAGGCCTTGACTTGATTACCATATAGGATCAAAGGAGTGTCAATACAAATCAAATACCTAAGCACAGAGTCAAAGGGACATGTGAAACTAAATAAAAGCTTATCAAAATTCTGGATATTCATACCTACCGAGTCATACCTGTCACCACAACTTATTTCCTAGTCAGGATTTCCCGGTTCAACAGGGGGATTACGTTGGCTCACAGTATTTACTACACAATTTTTATGATTTACTTTTTTAGTACCGCGGTGTTACGCGCGATTATTGTTGTAGATTTCTATTAACGCGGCGGAGTGAATCTAGTTTAAAAAAGAACTTATGTGAACAGCTATCTGCCACTGAAAGTCCTGTCAAAATTGATCCATCTGTTCCAGTAATTAGGCAGAACAGACCATTTTTTAAACGACTTGCGCAGAATGGCTGGCAGGAGCTGTATGCGATAAACCCAAAACCGATCAGAGTGGTGTGCAACGGCAGAGGCCTATGTCCAGCAGTGGACTGCAATAAGCTGATGATGATGATGACCATGTTTAAAAGTTTTGTCTGACTGATATTAGTGAAAATTTTTACAAATGGTTTTTATAAGGACGCACGTTCGTTATACATACTTTCATATGCATTTAGTAAAAAACTGTTCGCTTTAAATTACAAACAGACACCTGTATTTCATTTATTTGTATGGATTAATTGATTTCGTTTCAGAAGAAGAATTCGTGACAACATACAATTTACTTCGCGTCAATGCGATTATTATATCCGGCGCTTTCTACCTGTAAAAATATCTCTTAAAAATTGACTTGCAAAAATAAATACCATTTATAATTTCGATTAGTAACATACTCTTATGTAAAACAAACGTGCTACGTTTATATTCCTTAAAATTATACATACTTGACGACTGTCTTTACAACTATAAATTTTTTTTTGTGTATTTTAAAAAAAGGACAGCAATGACATATTATTAAATGTGATATTTTATTTTGCAAATAAATCTTTTTTAGACATTTCTACACATTGGACTTTACAGCTAAAAGGTGCTGTAAAGTAAAAAAGGTTTGGTAATATTTCATTCTTGGTATTTGCTTTGGAGCTTTATTATAAAATCGCGCACCCTGACATCGAAAAGATTTGCTTACTTTTGTAATCTAGTAGTTGGCAACATAGAGAATAAGGTCATTAACCCATATCATTCGCTATTTCATTATGTCAAACGTATTAAGAATGTTTTTAGAGAAGATGGCAAACAACGCGTAGGCAGATCTCTGGTCAAGGTGAGCATGTGCTGTGAATTGATGTGAAGGTAATCAAGAGTTCCCATTAATTTCTAAACCATTATGTAGATCACTTTAATGTAAATACTATATTCCTAGGACTTGTTGTTAGTAACTTTTGATGAGGCATCAGAAAACAAATCTTAGAGTATTGGTGGTCTATACACACTATTGGTGTCGACTGGAAGAGTATACTACGTAGGACC
The DNA here is from genome assembly GCA_932526445.1 of Phragmatobia fuliginosa. Classification (NCBI taxonomy): domain Eukaryota; kingdom Metazoa; phylum Arthropoda; class Insecta; order Lepidoptera; family Erebidae; genus Phragmatobia; species Phragmatobia fuliginosa. The sequence goes on from OW052057.1 coordinate 27,705,940, forward strand.
ACAGCATTGCAAGGGAAAATAAAACCTCAAAATAACCCTATAATAACCTGTCCAATAACCGTGCTAGTATAGGCCTAAATCTCCTTTCTAAGAAGAGGCCTATATTCATAAGGGTGATGTATTTAAGAATGTTGATAATGATTCTCATTTAAGTCATTACTACATATTTTTTATCTAAATGTAAAAAAAATGTCATATGATTGATATGATTTTTACTTATTAATCGAAATCGAATGTAGTACAGTTTGGTTTTCAAACGTCAAAATTACTGAATTCTCTAAATTCAAGATACATATATACATTTTTCAAGGGTTGACGTACTACAAAATAGTGTTTATTGCGTAAAATAAGTATTGTACTTTTATTTATTATATATATAATTATATACAGACATTATATGAGCGTACATAGCAAATCGTCATTTTTAATATGTATGTAATAGTTCATAATCAAATTTTAGTATGTAATACTCTGTTATATACGCTATATTACTATAAAGTTTCATCCAAATACGTACAGTGGTTTTTGCGTGAAAGTACAACAAACACACATACATACTCACAAACTTTCGCGATTATAATATTAATAAGGATTATGTACATATGAAGTTGTGGAGCGGGACCGGTTCTCTGTGGTAATGTTACTAAATTTTCGTCTATATTGGTTTGTTCACTGCAATTTTGAATGCAGGTCAAAATGTTGTAATCAAAATGGCTGCCAAGTAAGGGGAAAGGATTCGCGACGAAGGTCGTATTTTAACTGACTTGTGCCTTTGACCTTATAATAAATATCTCTTTAAAAATATTTAATATCAGAGCTAATTTAAAGTCTCTTTTGTCAGTAACATGTGTTTTAGGGCAGGCGATGCAGTCAGTTCGATACTGATTGACTCGTTGGTCCAGTGGATAGCGTATGCGGCTGCTAAGAGATCAACAGGTCTCGGGTTCCAATCACGGGTCGGGGCAAGTGCTGTTGAGTTTTTCTTAGGAAATTCCTAATAGCAACCCAGAGTTTAGAAGTTTGGCATTGATTCACGCCCTTGCCTCGGAGAGCACGAAAAGCCGTCGGTCCCGGTTGTCATGAACATCTATGGCAATCGTTATTGGGAAGTCAGTGCCCTCAAATTAACTGATATGTAGTTCAACCTTCGAATTTCAGTTGCCAGACGCTCCTTGGAAAAACAGATTTCAGGTAAAACCGGTTGATCCAGTCCTATTCTTATTTGAAACGTATTGTAGTTAAATTATGACAAAAGCAGAGCCACGTTTTCTACAATACCAAAAAAACTCTTGTTCTTCTTTACACTACAATTCCAGTTGCAAACGAAAAATTGTATATTGTGATTTAACAAAAACATTCCAAGTAAATTATGATCAGTAAGTAGTACTAGTTGAATCATTATTAATTCATATTATTGCATATTTTTAGTGATAGAATTTGATCATATCTAAGAGACTTGTATTATGGGTACTAAACAACTGATATGAATACATAAACATACTTTTATTTTGTAATTACATACATATTATACACAGAAAACACCTAGACTCCGAAACAAATATTTGTGGATCACACAAATGTTTAGTCCGACCTGGGAATCGAACCCGAGACCTCTTTATCAGTAGCCGCATAGGCTAACCACTAGACCAATTCATTTAGAAAACAGTTTATTACTTAATTATCTCTTTCTTTTATTTATTTTTTAACTGGTGTTTAAGTAGGACGCGAACCGACCAAAGCCGCACACTGTCCCAGGTACTAGAAGCCGAGAAACCTAAAATCGTGTTTTTTTACTTTATATTACAATTCAAAAAGTTGTAGGTGAAGTAAAGAACTTATTGAACATTTAATGACCGAAACCAGTTTGTAAGAGCGACGAACGCATCGAATTTTCAACCGAAAATATTTTTTGCTGGAAATGAGAAATTCATGAGCGACTTATACCGAGAACATGTTGGGTAATTGTCCAGCCTGTCGCAATTATAAAAAAAAGTGGCCAAGTGCGAGTCGGACTCGCCCATGAAGGGTTCCCTATCAGCAAGTAACATCATATAAAAGTTCTTGTAGTTCGTTGTAACTTTCATTGATGTTTTTATACTAGTGTATTGATTGGATGAAAGGTAAATTGCGTGTTACGATTTATGACGTATAAAAAAAAACTACTCTCTAGATCTCGTTCAAACCAATTTTCGTTGGTGGTTTGCATGGTAATGTACAACTTACATTTTTTTTACTTTTATCACTCTCTTAATTTAGAAGTTAGAGGGGGGGGGGGGGGACACATTTTTCCACTTTGGAAGTGTCTCTCGCGCAAACTTATTCAGTTTAGAAAAAAATGATATTAGTAACCTTAACATCATTTATGAACACCTATCCATAGATTCCCCACACGTATAGGTTTGATGAAAAAAAAATTTAGAGTTTCAGTTCCAAGTATGGGGACCCCCAATATGTATTGTTTTTTTTTTCTATTTCTATGTAAAAAATGCGGTTCACTGAATACATCGCCTGACCAAATTTCAATAGTATAGTTCTTATAGTTTAGGAAATAATTGGCTGTGACATACGGACGGACAGACAGACAGACAGACTTGACGAATCTATAAGGGTTCCGTTTTTTGCTATTTGGCTACGGAATCCTAAAAAAATGTTGTTGCACTTAATCTGTGATAAATTTTGGTAAAATAAGTACGTTTTTAAATCGTCCTACTTCTTCCTTCTTGGTAGTTATTTCACTGCTCACTCCTACTCCACTCAAAATCTTGGTTGTTCCTAAACTTAACACATGTCGCTTTCCAGTCACCTTAGACAAGTAGACCATTTGTAAATACCATCTAAGTAGCATTATAATTTTTCACTCCTCTTACTCTGTACAATTTAACTTCTAAACACTCTTCTCAACATTCGCTTATCAGATCTAATAATGTTTCTTCACTTAAGGTCTTATTATACCCTTACTTTCAAGAAAAATATTCAACGCTCTTTGAAGTTTTTAATAACTTTTGAAACGCTTGTTAATTATAACTAATATTACATAGCCTGCATCTCTCAAAGAAAGATCTCTATTTAATATCTTCCCAAGATGAAACGTTCAGCCGCGAATGAACACGCACATCTTGATATTTCATAGACTGCGGTAGGAAGCTAATTTAAAACATGTTTCGCTAATTAAAATTAGTTATAAAGCCAGACTGAATACAATATAAACTCGTATCATCATAACGTTAAAATCATAACTGTACATTGTCATATAAAGCCATTCTTTCATCAAACTAAAGGCACTCGGACATAAATGACAGACATGATATAATAGGTCCAAGAAAACTGTTATTGATAAAAGAGGTAATTGCCATTACTTGTCTGTACTACGTAATATAAGACGATGTTGCTTGAGACGGTGTCGTAGAGAGTAAGTGGGGATATGCACTTTCCAACAGAGATCGCAATGTTGTCGTCTTAAGTCCGTTCGTCTAAACCGTGTATGCTACTTTTTGTCTGCTGATGATGACGTTAATTTAAATAGTTTGATGCACACTATTTGAAAATATTAATACATAGTATTTTAACAAACATTCTTATTTTCATGCAATGCACTATGTTGGTAAAACACTGATGATATATATAAAAGAATTGAAAGCTGGTGCCTCCCATCTGGTCCCTTGATAATGAAAACCTTAATCTGATGATGAGATCCTGGAGTTATCTAGGAAAATCTTCAAATATCATAGGCATACCTGTCGCGATATGGGTAATCAGAATAGTTTTTCTTAGAAGAGGGCATTTTTTGTGAAAAAAGCGTTTAAACAGAACTTAAAGAATTATATTTGTACAAGACCCAGTTTTGTCACAATATATATCATATACATCAGTATAAATTACCGAAGTCCTTTGTTAGGTCGCGGTCGCATTATATCATTAATACGACTATTATCACTGTCAATCGTTACGAAATCACTGTGGCAGAATCATTTCATCTTTCAAAATTAATGTAAATATATTCCTACACTGACCCACTATGCCGATTTAGGCAGTACAGAAAAGCGAAATGACCTGTCGGGTATTCAGTTCTACCTAATCTTATCTTATATATATATCTTATAATCTATATAAATCTCGTGTCACAATGTTTGTCCTCAATGGACTTCTAAACCACTTAACCGATTATAATAAAATTCGCACACCATGTGCAGTTCGATCTAACTTGAGAGATAGGATAGTTTAAATCTCAAATTATAGTACCCGGTAGGTGGCGCTGCGAACAAGCTATGGGATTTCAAATTCGGGCGGTACGAAGTTCGCCGGATCAGCTAGTATTTTAAATGTTTGAACAAAACAACTATTTGATAAGAACGGTATCTAAAAGTACCTGTATACTATTTTATATATCTTCTTTAGGAAAGCATCATTCTATTTGCTGTCTTTACAGTAGTCAATGTACACACTAACATATAGGTAAATGAGTCAATACTTGTCATAAACCTTCGATTGAAATACGAGATACGTGAAAATAATAATTGTAGTTATAAGTTTTAATAAGTGGTACTCTAAAATAGATTATTTTGATTGAATAAAGACGGATGTCGTAAGTCTTATTTAGTTATTACATTGATTGTCATATGTATAATGGATTGATTTAATATCTGTTTTATTAACAATAACACATTTTAGCCTGAACAAATTTACGTTATCATTTGGAAATATGCTAACTTTATGAAGCTACATATTGCTATGACTTAAAACAATGAAATAATTAAGTTAAACGACATTCTGGAAAACACGTGTGTATTTGCAGATTTTTTGGTTTTCTATTTTCTTATTTGCCTTACTGTTTTTATGGAAAACTACCGCAAAAGCCTTTTTTAAAGACAACTGTTGCACTTAAGATTTGTTCAATATTTTTCTGAATAATATAATTAGCACCTACACTAAAAAAGCACAATTTGAAAATAGTAAGATTTGAACCTATGACAATCAGGACTGTAGATAACCACGTGGTAGGTAACTACTTAAACCAGTACACCAGCAATGCAGGTCATCTATTCTATTTTACCAATATCTACGAGTACTATTGATCATTGATACATCCGTATGCACAAATCTAAGACATAATTTTTAATTATTAAAATAATATTTTTTCATAATGCAATGTACCTATTCTAAACTATATTCTAAAATGTGAAAATCAATATGACAGTTTATTATTTTCTGAAGTGACCTTATGGTTTTTTAAAAATGATTCTTTAGCCACATCCACTGTTCAAGAGGTTATAGGCCTTTAAATATTCATATATTTATAATGTTTTTTCAGTTTATTGAGCAATAGATAAATTTTTCAAAGATGGACAAGCCCATCAAGTAATTATTAGCGAAGAATTCCAACTACCATGGCTGGAAACAAAAAAATATTTTAAAGATAACAGCGGCAGGATATGGAGTATCCTAAACCACAATGACCAAGATGTGACCACAACGACGTCATGTGAGACAATATTTTCCATAAATAAAATGGAGGCATGGGGTAAGTCACTAGTTTTAAGCAATATGTCACATTAAGTCAAACTAAAATAAACTTTGACTGAAAGCAATAAAGAGTTACTCTGATTACTATGTACGTAAATACTGAGATAAACACAGAAACTCTTTATTATTTAAAGGGTCAATCAGATTATACAAAGATACGTGCTGGAAATTCCACATTTACACAGCGGGTGTGGTACATAATAAACCCAATAGCTAATTTTTAGTTTATAAAACTAAGATCACATACTTACCGCTGTCTAATATTTTTTTTATTTTGGGTAACACTGTTGATTCATAGTCAAAATGACAATTATTAACTTATATTATATTATATTAACTTTAATGAAATAAATCATGAGCAGTGCTTGCGATACTAACAATTCTAACAAGAATGTTTCCAAGAAAAACAACTTGAAATGCGAACAGAAGTTTGTTTGAATTGGTTTGATAGTAATCTTCTTCCTAGCCTTATTCCCAATATTATTTGGGTCGGCTACTAGTTCAACCGGTTTTATATGAATATTTTTTTTCCACGGAGCGACTGGCATCAGACCTCCGCAACCCTAAGGAAAATCTGAAATACGACGGTTGAATTAGTTTTCTGTAATTTGAGGGCACTGTCTTCAAAATAACCATTGCCATAGACGCTCATGACAACCGGGACCGATGGTTTTACGTGCTCTCCGAGGCACATATTTCAAAAATTGATTTGATAGTAATGTGATCTAAAAAGGGTGGCAAATGTTGTCTGTTTTTTGTGTATACCTACCTACCTTTCTACCTACCTTTGAAATTATTTCTACTTGAAGGTTTTTCTTACACTCTATAAATTGTTATAAGAAATCATAATCGACGACAGCAGTGACTTCAAAATCACAAGTTTCGAAACGGGCAGTCCTAATAAACTAAATGAAGGAGTTTTTTTTCTTAACTTTTAATATATTATGCCATGTGTGACAAAACTTAATAAGACTACTTATCAATAAAATTTAATACTGTGAATTTCACATTGTAATAAATACGAAATCAATAAAATTAACTATCTAACTGTTTTCTGCTCTTTTCTCTTAATTTCTAAGTTTGTTTTGCTGTTTTTTTTACTGTTTTAAGTTGATAACACTATTACTATTAAACACTTGACAATGCAAGTATCGAATAATATTATTCCCCCACTACCCACAGACCTTGGCTTTTGTTCCGCTCGTACGGCAGCCTCGTCAATGTTGGGTAATCATGACTGCATAAAACAAGGTCTTGTACCAATTAATGTAAGATAGCATTGCGTACCAGCTAATATTTTATGCAAAATTTGCATTAAATTTAAATTTCTTCTTCTTACGTCGACTATGAACGGTATACCTCTGGTGGCACAGGCACCACTTAACGATATTTGCCTTATACAGGCCATAAGGTGAGAGACGAACCGGGTATGGAAATGAGTATAAGTACGTATGGGTGTGGTAGTGGGCATAGGTGAACCGTGGATACCCGTTGTCCGTCGGGGCAATTGGGATTTCTTTTAACCCGGTTTTAATTAATTCGACCTTCCCATCTTCTGTTTCATTGAATGATTATGTCCACAATGTAAACAAACGCTTCCTATCCTATATAAGAATACTAAAAAAAACATACAATCATCATATAAATACGTATACGGGTATTCTGCAAATTAAATGCACTCTGTGTATTACACAAATATTACTACATTTATAAAACCGGTCGTGATTAATCGTGATGTTATTGAATTCATAGACGCCACGTGCACAATGGAGTAACACACGCCACTATTACGAGTATTGTCATAAAGATATCATAACTGAATTAATATTATAGAAACTGGTCCAGTGTCAATTTGGGGAGGACCTTAACTCATGGTTTGTGGTGGTTTGTGTCCTTCCTAAAAAGGGAACCTGAGACCGCCCGTTGAAGTGGTTATAGGGCGTCCCCCTTGCTTGCTTGACGCTCTCGACCGGTCGGTCACATCGGAAAAACATAACATGATGAATGTTAAAAATAACATCCCACTTTCAGGATACCAGACTTGTTTCCGAGATTTCATTTCGAGGATGCACCTGGTTACTCGATTTATAGTAACCGAGACGGCGTGTGGTTTTAGTCGGTTCGAGTCCGACATAACCATCGATGAATGGCTGGTGCGTGGGGATTTCCGCATCAAAAAAAGAATACTAGAGGAACTTACTGTAAAAACTGTGTTTATAAATCTTCCAGCATCTGTATTTATCGGGATTGAATTTTTCTAGCACATATAATAATCTCTCAGTTATATAATATATAGTAGCCGGATGGGCGAACAGATCGACACAACGAAATTACGACAACAAAATTCTATAAAACCTTTTACGAGTACTTGCGATGCATATTGATTTTGCAATAAATGATATCAGAATACCTACTTACTTAGTCTTATTCAAGTTTTATCTTAGTAGGTATGGTAAATCAATTTGTGTATTATATGAAGGTAATGCTGTCCGTCCGACGGATTAAGAATACAGAGTGTCACCACTCCTATTTATTCCGCGGGTGTCGTAAAAGGCGACCAAGGGATAAACTACGCAAGACAACATCGATGCAAAGAGAAGGAAAACTTGAAACCAACTCTTTTTTTTTTTTATGTGTGAAAAATCATCATGGACCGTCACCCCACCGGGGGTTATGGCGGGGTGGTGTGTCGGACTTGAACCGACTAAAAAACACACAGTGTGCCCTCTCCGCGCTTCTCCGTTTAGGAGGAGGAGAAGTCCAGGGTGGGATCTCCTTCTGAACTTCTCCAGCGCCTGCCCGCTTTTTTCGGTAATATAAATTTTATTTTCTTTCAAATTCATATAAACAACTTGCTTTAACAACTATTCTAATTTTAATAGAATCGACATCATTATGGCCATGTTTTGAACATGTTTTATTGAACTAACAACAAAGAAAAAAATGAATAGATTGTACAAGTATGTATTATAAAACTCCGTTATATAAGAAGAATCAAACATTAACTTACGAATATTTACATTGGTCAAGATAGAACATCCTAACCAATGTAAACATTCGTAATTGTAAAGTGTGTAGCTACGTATTTACAAAACCATAGATCTGTTTATCTATTCTAGACTATGGTAGACTGTGATGTTTTAATGTTTAAAATTGCCACAAGTAAAACGTAATAACGTTTAAGCTGTAGAAACATTGCCTTGGCACTATATCAAGATTATTGGCAAGATTATGTAATAATCTACATCTGTGACAGCTGTTCTTTACCTAAGATTATATACGTATATGTGTAAATACATACGTATGTATATATCTGGTAGACAACAGATGAGCACCGAGTTTTCGAACTGTCATATATTAATCGTACATTTAAAACATATCAATGTTATCAAAATGTAAGATATTTTCACAAATTTTAACACACCTAGCAACGGCTAGGTGTATTAGATTATAACCTACATCATTGCATAAAAATAATATATGTATATACCGAATATATATGTCGATGTATATATGATGCATCATTGTACATATGGACAGACGAATGTTGTGATTTTTACTTGGTTCTCTGGGAGAGGTTAGTTACTGTACCAAAACTAATATTTTAATAGAAGCCCATTGCTTCGGAATCGGAAGCGGCAACCAACCATTAACTCTAAACTTGCAACGTGGTCTTAGTGGCAAGACGACTCCTGTGCTAGCACGAAGTACTAAATCGATAACCATTTTATCTGATTACCTACTTTATCCCTAAAGACACGCCTTTTGCGGAATAACCAGCCAGATTCTTTGGTGCGGTCAAGTATTGCCACATTTCTATGCATTTAGTAAAATCTGTTCATTTTATATTACCTACATACAGACACTCGTATTTTATTTATTTGTTTAGATGTACAAATGTTTTATTGCCACTTTTTTTTTCAGGGAACCTTAGGATGGATCAAAATGTTTCAGAAAGACAGTAAGTAGTAGATGATGGTGCAATGAGTTTTGAAGTATTATAATGTATGTAATTAGAAACACATATATCTCCTGACATGTACTCACACATATTAAAATAAATACATACTTATTTATACATGCATCTATAACTGTAGGTAGGTAATTATCTATAGATAGATGGTTATTGTCAATAGTAATTAAAAGGCATTTGATAAAGTACTTCATTAAGGTACTAAACCTTCATGGAAATACCGGGTCGAGGTAACTATACAAATAGGTAATCAAACTATAGATAAAACCACTCATCGCAATACATTGTGAAAGTTTAGTGAACCAATATCAATATCTCTTATCAATAAGTCTTATGGATTGTGTTCTAATCTCGAATATATGTCAATAATACCAAATCTGTCACTTGTCGTTCTACTATCAGACCATAAGACCTTAAATGTTATTATTGGTAGGATTACTTATAATAACAGATTATCTTGTCTCGATGTGTTTGAATACTCATGTATATCTACTCATTATTACGTTTTACGCGAGAGGTTTACACACTGAATGATTTCGTTTATTTTCGATAATGTTGATATAAAACACATAATAAAGAAGTTATGCGATTTAAAATTTACCAGAATCATAATGATAAAAACTGCTAACAGAAACTAGTAATAAACCTGACTTAAATTTTTGAATATAAATGTTACAGTCATAGTGACTAAATCGATTTTATACAGATATAAAGGATCTCCATTTTCTTCGTCTACTAAATTTCAATAGCCACTTTCAGAGAGTTAGGTAACTCTTAGTGATATTTTCGTATTCACCACCACCTTTGGGTTACCTAAGCGCTTAGATTTCTTTAGGGGCTACTTACGTTTAGAGGGCTTTTAATAAGGAGTCAGTTTAAGTACAGTTGGTGAAAACGGCATGAAACCCATTATTCTTTATAATGCCGATTAAAATATCTCCCAAAAATGTTATAATAATAGAGAATAAACAAATAATACATTATAATAATTATAAATAATAAAAGTTGTAAAAGCTCATTAACTTTAATTTGTCACTGTCACTAAATAATGGGTAAAATAAACAAAAAAATTAGTTTTGTAAAACAAAGGATTTATTTATTATTACCTAATGAAAAATGATCGAATCGACATCTGTCAAACATTTGACAGATGTCGATTCTTTCATCAAAAAATTTAATTACTGTTTGGCAAAATAGCGGATCTATTTCGTTAATCACATCACGATTTGTCAGTTTTAAGACTGCAATCGATTCGATTGGCTCCGTATAGACTCTGTCCTTAACATAAATAATCCAGTGGTGTTAAATCATACGATCTGGCTGGCCACATAATAGCTGAATTTCGTGAAATTATGAAAATAATATTTTTTTTTTTTTTTTTTTTATTCTGTTTCTTACTACGATCTGTCTCCTTGCTGGGACATTTAATAGTAGGTCTGTCTTGATATTTATTGTTTACTGGCGTGCTCAGCTTGCGAATGTATCGCAGCCTACTTTATTTTATTTTTTTGCTATTTAAGCATGTCTTGGGGCATTTTGCGTTTCAATCTGCGAGTTGCAATGGTCTGGTCCATCAAGTCACCTGCCAAACTGTTAGGATGTTTAGATATTCTTTTCTTGTACGACATTGTGAATGTTTGTATTTCGTGTCGGACTGTTTCTATATTTAAGTCACGATGCAGTTGTTCATTTGTGACAAACCAAGGAGCATTGGTTATTATTCTCAGTATCTTGTTTTGGAATCTTTGCAGAATTTCAACATTGGAGTGAGATGCAGTTCCCCAGAGTTGAATACCATATGTCCAGATAGGTTTTAATATCGCCTTATACACGAAAAGTTTATTACTCAGTGAGAGTTGAGACTGGCGGCCCAATAGCCAGTAAAGTTTGCGTAATTGTAAGCCCAGTTGTTTGCGTTTAGTCATTATATGTTTCTGCCAGGTGAGTCGCTTATCTAAGTGTAGACCAAGATATCTTACATGGTCTGCTTGTGGAACTTCCAAGTTGTTTAACTTCACCGGTGGACAAATACACTTCCTTAGTGTGAAGGTAACATGAACCGACTTGGTTTCATTAGCCCTTATTCTCCACTTTTTTAACCAGGCTGAAATGCAATCCAGCCCCGTTTGCAAAATTTGTGATGCGATAGATGGATCCACGTGGGCGGCCAATATCGCAGTGTCATCAGCAAAAGTTCCAGTGGTTATATTATCTGAAGTTGGTAAGTCTGACGTGTAAATAAGGTAAAGTATTGGCCCCAGCACACTGCCTTGTGGCACACCTGCATTTATGCTGCAGAGCTCTGAGAGAGCTTCCCCTTGTTGAACCAGAAAATATCTGTCTTGTACGAAGGATTTCAAGATCTCATAGATGTAGTTGGGCAGCAAGGATTTCAACTTAAATAATAATCCCTCATGCCACACTCTATCAAACGCCTGTGATATGTCGAGAAAAACACCAGTGCAGTATTTTTTATCTTCAAACGACCTATCAATTACTCTTACTAACCTGTGCACCTGATCCACTGTAGCGTGTTTCTGGCGGAAACCAAATTGGTGTTCTGGTATCAGCTTGTTTTGCTCCACGATTGGCAGCATTCTCAGCGATATCAGGGACTCATAAATTTTTGCTGGTATAGGGAGCAAGCTAATAGGTCTGTATGATTTTGGGTCTTCCGGTGGTTTGCCAGGCTTTAGTAGCATGATTATTTGTGCTACCTTCCATTGGGGTGGTATAAAACGCAGTCTGGTAATTGCATTATAGATCGCCGTAAGTATTCTTAAGCCAGAGTCAGGCAATTCTTGCAGAACTTTATTTGTAATCAAATCATACCCAGGCGATTTTCTAGGGTTGGATTTTTGGATCACTCTCTTAACTTCTCTCTTTGTGAATTTTTGAGTTCTAGTTTCATCTTGCACAGAAGAATCCAAGAAGAAAATAATATGAACTTATATCGTGTAATTAATGAAATTATGTGTTGAAACATTTGGTACCGAGCCTGTCGACTCAAATTATGCGACCAAGTTCAAAATAGCGGTCTCAGACGGACGATTACGTTGTCTGAAAATATCACGAATTTTACGAAATGGAACTTTAACAGAACCACCATTTTCATAGTGGATTTTTATTATTTTATTGCGATTTTCGAGCGAAATTGAATTCAAAGCATCTCCTACGAATACGTCAAAAAACTAAATGTCAAAACTATCTTGCTGTTGGTGTTATTTAATGTAATTTGAACAGATTACTGTCAAAATGGCAGTACAAAGTAGTGTGACAATTTGCATGTTTTAGTTTCAATTTCTTTGCTATGCTCACTTACAATCAACTATGATGCCAACATTACTCAGATTTTCAAACTGTCAGTCATTTGCAATACAAATTTCACATGGGACACCGCAAAGCAGACGTGACTTTACTTTTTATTTAATTATTTCGGTTATTTTAAGATTATTTTTAAAATTGTATTAGAAATTCGTTTTTAATTAGAACAACATTTTAAATCTGAGACTATAAACTACGCTTTGTAATTTCTAATTATGTGTTGTATTTATGAAAATTAATGATTATATAAATATGCATAAAGCTGCTGATGAATTATGAATGTTGACGTAGTACTAAATGTGATCTTATCAAGTGGTCTCGGGTGCGTTTTCCGGGTCGGATCAAATATTTGTGTGATCCACAAATATTTGTTTCGGAGTTTGGGTGTTTTCTATGTAGGTATAAATAAATATGTATTTACATAAAAAAAGTATATTTATGTTTTTATATCAGTAGTTCAGTACTATGGGTACTATATACAAGATCTGCTTAGTTTGGGACTAGATTGAAGTTGTGCGAAAATATTTATTTATTTATGGTCTGTGCTGTTAGCGTGTTATTGTGTAACGATATAGCGTATTGTTTCAATTCAATATTTGTTTTTATTAATTAAAAATGCGTTTTTAGGGTTCCGTAGTTAGTTATTCGGGTTCAGATATCTGACACATAACGCCATCTAGTCCCAAACTAAACACAGCTTGTATAGTAATTGATAGAAAGATATTCATAAATTATTTCGTGTACCTATTTTCCGTTTGATCCTTAAAAATTTTTTTTGTCCTCGGCCCCCATCTATAAGCTAAACAGCTCTGAAAAATTCTCGACCGTAGTCCATATATTGAACTTTAAAGGAAAACTATAGCGGCTCAGATAACTTATTAGATCAGATAATTTCAGGAGTTATAGAGGCCTAACTTGTAAAATGCACTCACTTGGAAAACTTCGTACAAAAATAAAGAAACAATAAGTAACATTATCTTATATGGATATTTTCAATTCAATTACCATTATGGGTGACTACGGAACCATATTCTATGCGTGGCCTGATACGCACTTGGCCCATTTTTTATGTTTGTTACACCAAAACTTTCCATTAGGTTAACCGATTTTTAATATCATTTTTATTTGAAAGCTAATGCCTCTTAGTCAGGATCTAGGGCTTGGAATTAACAAAGCCAAAACTAAAGTCATGGTGATTGACAGGACTGGTAAACTGGAACTCACGGGGTCGCTTAAACTTGAGGTGGTTGAGGACTTCGTCTACCTTGGTTCCAACATCAGCAATACCGGATCATGCGAAAAAGAAATAAGGAGACGCATTGGCATGGCCAAAAGTGCAATGTCCGACCTGGATGGGATTTGGAAAGACCGTAACATCTCCAAGAGAACAAAAATAAAATTGGTACAAACCCTCGTCTTTCCAATATTCCTTTATGGTGTCGAGGCCTGGACGATGAAAGCGGCCGACCGTAGGCGCATTGATGCCTTCGAGATGTGGTGCTGGAGAAGACTACTGCGGATACCCTGGACAGCTCACCGCACCAACACCTCTATCCTCAAGGAGCTTGCAATCTGTGAGCGCCTGTCATCCCTGTGTCTCCGTAGGATCCTGGGATACTTCGGCCATATTGCGAGGAGGGCCGATGATAGCCTCGAAAGGTTAATGGTGACTGGCAAGATCGAAGGGAGGAGACCCAGAGGCCGCTGCCCGTTGCGCTGGACAGACCAAGTTGGCTCCTTTCTCGGATGTACGATCCATGCTGCTCTGCATGCTGCCCGGAACCGACACAAGTGGCGAACCGCCATTCACAAAAGTTTAGCAAGTGAGGGTCACGACCCTCAGAACTGAGGAGAGCGACGCAAGGAGGAGGAGGAATGCCTCTTATGCGGTTCCATAATTAGGAAACCAGTATCTGGTAATAGAATTCTGGAGAAATCAACTCCTCCTATTTAAACTCCTCAAATTTCATAGACACACCTGTCGCAATTTGGGAACTTTGAATAGTTTTTCTTTGAAGTCGGTTTTTTTGTTGAAAATATTTAAACTCTTACTCATTTTGTTCCCACGAGTTTTCAACGAAGTGACAAGTCACTTATTTATTAGTGACGCCATTCCCTAAGAATGGCTACAACTACGTTTACCGTATATCACAAATAGACGTAGATTATGTTTACTGGGATGGGAACACCACTTTAAAAAATTGTATCTTGCACTTTGCTTCAAAGGAGTGCACGCTGCATGAGAAATATAAATATTGCAACGTTTGAAATATTTTTTTATCGAAAACGGTTAGTTTTCCGAAAAGAAGGAAGAAAATCTTTTTTCTTGACAATTTTATGAGCGAAAAATTTGATAACTCCAATTTTTTCCATAATTATGACTGTTCATGAGAAAAACCGTTGAACCTGAATAACTTTTTAGCAGCACCTGGAACCATAGGGACTTTTGGAATTTTGTTTCACCTATTTTTTCCAAAATTTGGTCTTTTTTGGTCTTCATTCTCTGGACTAAAATGGAATGGCAAAATCGGTAATGTTAATGCGGCTTGGTTCGACGTTTATAATACACAGAAGTACTCAACTTAGAAACGTACATTTTTACATCCAACGAATTAGAAAGTGATTGTGAGCAAATGCGTCGTGCGTCATACAGTGACAGATTGCATAAACTGTGTCTTGAATGGATTAATTCGTTGTAGATTAAAAAAACTGAGAAAATTCTGTTGAAAAATGAAATTAATTAAAACAAATGAATTGTGTTCCTCAGACAATAGTTACCAAATCAGCCCAAAATGATTAAAATCCAAAGAAAAAGCACCTCTAAGGACCAAGGTTAAATTTAAACCTTTAGTAGTAGGAGGTAGTGTGTAACAACATAACACTGTCATGTAATATAAATAAAAAAAATATTCAATTTAAAACTAACAATTAGAAACAAGTAAAAGAGTTTAATTGTTGAATTCATTTACAAGTAAATCCTACGAAAGTGTGTTTAAAGCAGGATATAAGTGGTGATGAGAAGTACCAAAATCAACACTTTCTTAACAATTTATTTTTTCAAAGACAACTCTAGAAAACTTAATTCAACAATAATATTAAATAATCCTATGGCGCGGGGGACTTTACAAACTTACGAGAAAGGTTACAAAAATAAAAATGTGAGCCGTCACGGGACGCCTGGCAGATGTGAAACATCGCCATTATTTTGTAAAAGTAATATGCAGAAAAGAACATATTGTAATAGGAACTAAATATGTCATAATGATAAAATAAAATATTACTAATTATTAAAATAGTAGTCTATATGCAGTAGTGTGTGTACACACTACTGCATATAGACTGTATATATATATCATCGTATAGCGTGCCGTGGCGACGCGTCGCCAGGCCAGAAATCTGTTTTACGTGCGGCTATAGATGATTCACATCAACTAGGAATTTAAGAAATTGTGGATTACACAGAGTGTTTTCCAAAAGATGTGGCGCGGTGTAAATTTAAACCATACTTAATATATAAACATTAGGAACATGCATAAAAAAATTAACAAGAATCGGTCAAGCCGTTTCGGAGGAGTATGGGAACGAACATTATATATTAGATAATGTTAGATATAAAAGATGCATGTACACAGGTGTGGTTTAAAGAATCATTATGTATATTAGAAAATATTATGATAGTCATAGTGTAGATAGATATATATATTCCATATATTGTTATATAGTTACGAAATTCCTGTCAAAATCGGTCCAGCCGTTAAAGTTAAATTTCGTAAGAACCGTATAATTATAAACTTTCGTATGCATTTAGCGAAAAGCTGTCAATTTGAAATCACAAATAGTCACTTCATTTAATTTGTTTGTATAGATACATGTATGTGTTTACTTACATTACTCTACTTAGTCACCAAGTCACCATCGCTTTGTTAGGACATTTATCAACAAGTAATCCAGTAGTAGACATATTTTATTGAGAAAATCGTATTATGTGAGTGTATGTATATTCCTGCTAAAGGACACTATATCAATATTATGTAAGTCTGGCCCTAAATCCGTTATCACCTTAATTTTATTATTACTGCAATAATCCATATGAGCAATTATTAAACTCACTAGTGTCTTTAACTACAAGTCGAATAATAAAAACTGTTATGTATGAGTTTAACAGTTCAAATGTTAGAAACATTTAGAATGTCATACTAAGAATATAATATTAATTAATGGTTTATGTTTGGGTAACGTGAAAATCGAACATTTCAATGTCTTGACATATTATATTTACCACTTTAAGTTAAGCTCTCATTGTTTTCAATCATTGTTAAAGTCATTAGTTTCACTCGTAAATATTAGTTTTATGTTGGCGTTTTTATAGCACCTATTGTTTAAAACACATAACTTTTTGCACTTGTTCTACGTTAACATAAGATTAAATATTTCAAATATCATAACACTTTTCGGTTACGCATCAATAAGTAGGTAGAAAGATATTTAGAAGGCAACATTTAAAATTTTTCGGGTCAATATATTTTAGTACAGTCAGTTTCTTCCTATCGACATAGTTCCGTTATGTTAATCATTTGTTACATAAAGTTATTTAACATTTAACATGATATACTTACGTATTTAGTAAAGTTTTATTAGGTAACGAAACGGATTGGTTGAGGTGTGGACTGTGGAAACAATGTAACATTAGCTACCACGCTATTATATTTTGAATGTTGTATGTTTGGTGCAAAATGTCACAGAGTAATTATAAGTTCCGATTCAGTACATTTAAATACACGCAATCCGAATTTACCAAAGTATAATCAGGACTTTTCGCTAATATTTTTTAGCTGTATGAAAAACCCACTGCACAATTATATGGTTGATCCCACCCAAGCATTTTAAGTCCCAATTCCTATAAAACTTGGACCGAGAGAGTCTTTTTAATCATCTTTTTAATTAAATGCCGTCACTTCCAGAAGTCAAACTTAAAGAAAGAAATTTTATTTTCTACGAAAACAAAAAAGAAATCCCGATAAAAAGAAGCACAAGATTCTTTCAAGGAGTGCTTATATATACTATTTAAAACTATAAAATTCGTGAAAAATAGTATTATAATGCGCTACTAGCTTGGTTGTCCAAGTGGTTTAAGCGATCACCATGCCGCTTTCTGCTGCGTTAAGTGTTGTGGATTTAAATCCTACACGCGAAAACACTTTGTGTGATTCACAAATTGTTGTTCTGAGTCCAAGTATTTTTTGTGTCTATTTCACTATGTTTATAAAGTCGTCCGAAGCATAGAAGTATATTCTTCATGCGGGAGTTGTCCTAAAAACCGAAAAAATAAGAGGTATCATTCAAATGATCATTTCTATCATTAGTCCTTTTTCCCTGAGCTTGTATTTCCAATGCTATGCAGGGCACGAAAATTTACATACACACACAAACATACTCATCACATGACAGAAAGGAGGTTACATACACGTACAGTTCACGTTACCTACTTTAGTCTCATTATGATTTTTCTATTACATTCTTGCTAGAAATTTAAGTTATGTCATCAAAACTGCCCATGAATTCACCATTTTACATAGAAAAAATATTTCTACTCGAAGATTGCGTGGATAAATTGCTTTTAGTGGTTATACTGTCATTTATGGTCATTCAATTAATATGCTCTTATATGTAAACTGTATTAACTGGTGTGTAATAAAGTTTATTCTACTATATTTTAATAAAAAAATCGACGATGATGAGGCCTATGGCCTTTGAAGAATTTATGTGCATAAATGACAAAGGCTTGCAAATAGCTGATAATATACATAAGTTGATAACAAATTGTTGAAGAATGAAAGGAGTACTTATTGACTGTGTGTGTCATGTGTGAAAAACATGAGGATTCATTTATAAATACATTCTAATAAAAACAATAGTATGATATCATTTCAATCAGGCTTCGGCATTAACTTATTATGTATGTATACGCAAGTGTGTTTTGCTGGAAATCCACTTAAAAAGCTACGTTCATTCGTACGTTTAGAAATTAAAAATAGTTTACTAGTGCAAGACTCGTGTATTAGGTAAGTGATAAGTGACCTTAGCTGACTGCCTTGTTGGTCAGTGGTTAGCGTATGCAGCTGCTGATCAAGGGGTTTCGGGTTCGATTCCCGGGTCGGACCGAATGTACGTATGATCTGCAAATATTTGCTCTGCAAAGTTTGGGACAAAAAATTAATGATGTTGTGTATCAGATATCCAAAATAGTAAACCGAAGTAAGAGTTCTCAGGAAAAATATTATGTAAGCAGTATAATTATTGGATCTGTGTCTGGGTGTTATTTATTTAAGAGCCCACTCAGAGAGAGCTAGGTTAGTGATATATATTGGTTTTCATCTACCTTAATGGGACACGTGTTTAGATGTTCTTTTATATTTAGGGGCTACCTATGTTAGGGTGCTCCCCTATTAGCTGTAGCACACACATAGTAACACAACTTAAGTACAAGCATTGCATAGTTTGAGATCAAACTGCTGTGCATGAGATGTTTCAAGTTATTATAATTATTTTTAACTTTTTATACAACCGTTTACTTTTTATCGAAGTTATACAGCGAGATCGATAAGTTAATTTCAACCATGAAATACTTCTTTTAAAGTTATTTTTATTGATGACCAGTATAGCTTGAATTGTCATTATGTACATTTTCCATATGACAACAGGTCAAAAAACACGAGACTATAAATTTTTCTACGTCCTTACTTTATACATTAATTAAGTATTCATTTCAGTTCACCCGTGTGCAAAAGTTTGTTTTTAGAATGAAATCTTTTCACGTCTAATATATTATATATGATGTTGTCTGTACAATGTTTATAATTCGCAAATATTGATGGTTTTATTTATGTTTAAGGAGTAGTATGTAGGTATATGGCGATAATTAATAAAAGTGTGCCAGTCATAAGCACTCATAGCCAAGTGGCTTTAGGTGATTGGAAATAATCACCGCGAGTAAGCAACGAAAACGCGGTCAGTACCTAGATGGGTGACCATTTTTGGCATGTTATGTTATGAGTGTTTCCGTGATTCACAGAGGGCACGTTAAGCAGTAGGTCCTGCTCTTATGTTATGATAACAGAGGTAAAGTTTAATTGGAGGCCTTTGGGCTTAGCGGCAACGGTAAGATTACGTAGCCACAACCACACACGTGTTTGCCGTAAGGCGTTAAACCTCTCCCGAAGACCCGAGCCCAGCAGTAGGACGTTGTGGGTTATTTATGACTGTCGCTTTGCCGTTTCTATTAATTTAATACGCAAGTCGATTGTTTTCCTTTATTTCGCAAAATACCTTTATGGAAAAGAATGTGATTGCAGCTAAATGATGGTCATTGGAAATATCTTAGAATCAATTATCTTTATTGTTCTTTTTCCTTACCAAAAAAACTAAGATTTAAAATTACAGACAGCTAAGGACTTCTTAACACTATTAAAAGCGTACTGCCATCTCTAACAGTAAAAATATATATATGTCACATCTCATCACACATCGTTGACGACAGAATTTTATTATTGTTACATATGTATGTAATACTAATAATAATCTTCAAAGCGGCTTCAATACGCATATTTCATGACAATTTTAATACTTAGGCTGTACTTTTCTCAAGCTTTGAGGGAACTCACAATGATGAAGTATAATATCGAATTTAGTGCAAAATAAAAGTGACATTTTAAATTGGGATGAAAATACACCACAAAAGTCGTCACTAAAATATATATTCATTATATTTTTTCAGTACAACAAGATTTTTTTTTTAAAAACGGTACCTGACTACGTCAGAATTTAAGATGTATTCAAATCTAAATAGTCTATATCACCCGGACAATATATCACAACTGTCTCGTTGTTCTAGTGGTTAGCGTATGCGACTGCTGATCAAGAGATCTCGGATTCATTTCCCAGTTCGGGCTAAAAAGTAAATTTCTTACAGGACATTCTCAAATAATGGTCTGGAGTATGGAAGTTTGGCAGTGATTCACGCCCGTAGCTCGGAGAGCAAGTTGAGCGGTTGGTCCCGGTTGTTATTAACATTTATGGCACTCGTTATTGGCAAGTCAGTGCCCTCAAATACTAATACACTCTCTCATACAGAGTCTTAGCTACAATTTGACTTTGACAATAAGGGTAAATAGGGAAAGAGAGATTCTTCAAGTAACTGTTACTAACTTTCGTTTCTTTTTACAATATCACTGCAACTATACATAGTTATGTGAGAAAGAAGATGTTCACGTAAATAAATTTAAGTTTATAGAATGACATAAAAGCACCTGTACCTATACATTTCTGACATTATAATAACATTTCCAGTGAGTATGGCGACCCCCACTTATGGATTTTACTCATGCTTTCCATCAGGCATAGTAAAGTCACTTTGGCAGGCGTTTTATAAAAAAAAAAAACACGCAATACTAATTACCATCAAATTCTTAGCCTTCAATCAAAGTTGATGAGAAATTGATCTGCGTTCCTTTACTCTGCACACCTTAAACCTAAAATTATTGGTACGTTGTAATTATTATAAAACTCTAAAAGCTGCAGTGCGTCTTGAAAAATGCGAATGCACTTCCATTATATTTCAATAGAGATAAAAATCATATACAAGTAGTTAAATCTAGTGTATGTAAATGTGCGATTAAAGAAATAAAGGGTATATACTATTTTCACATTTTGAAAGTGCTGTTGTTGACTTTATGTAAAAATTAACTACTTACCTGCCTACCTACTTTCTTACGTTTACAATACGTCGGATATATATTATTCTACAAATTGAACTTAACATAATTCATCTTGAATCGCATTATTCATTCGTATTAACATTGATAAGAGGTAATAACACAGCAACTTATGTTCTAAAAAGTACATCAATACCTAAACGCGCAAGCAACTATATTAAACTAAAATTAATGCAACAACAAATCAATACCAAAAGATCAGCCAGATCAAGAATCATCAACAAAAACAGACTTTTACAACATTAATTTATAACCTAATATCTTATTAATTATTATAGACAACATAACATTGTCTGTAACGTGTTTTATATCAATTTAGTGAGTAAAAAATTTGGCTTAGCGCAGAATAACAATCCCACTTATGACTGCCAGTTTTAGTTTCAAATGATAATTTAATTGTATTATGTTATTATTATAAATAAATTAACCTACCTGTGGTTTCCCCTCCATTGTTATGAAAATAACATATGTTTAAACAACACACTACTACTGTTAGTTTTTACTCGATAATAAGGTAACGCACTGTGACATAAAATTGCGCCGTGAGTAAATCGATGCGCGTGCGCTCCGGTGAGAGCGCAAACTGTCAGTGTAGTGATACTAACAGACTATTAAGCTCGAGCATGAGCCAACGATTCAACAATCAACAGCGGCAAGTGCGGCAAGTCCAATCAGCGGGCCAAGTATGAGTTTACTTCACATCAACTCGTGCTGGAACGTGAATGCATTCGGCGTTGCTATTGGTGAAGATTTAAACGCGGGTTAATCGCGAAGCGAATGTGTTCACCGTGAACATTGAATAGGTAAGCTCACACTAGGCTCCCATTTTTTCCTCATTCCATTAAAGATTCAGTGACAGCATCATACAAGTTAATGTTTGTTCCAAGTTAAGTTACTTAGTGTTTTTGTGTTTATTTAGTAGTACAATTTGCTTTATAGTGATTTATGATCTCGCCAAAGTATGATAAAAAAAAAAATTTATGTTACTTAGATTACTTACGGGATACCTTTATGGGTGACTACGGAACCCTATTCACACCATATACTCCTGACTCGCCGAGGAGCCGGAGATCCTAAGGGATTTTTCCACCCCGATAACAAAAAGGGATAAAGTGAGCCAATTACACAGTAGATTGTATATTGTAATCACCTTCCCCTAACAAAATATAAGATTATAAAATAAGACATAATGAACTTTGCCATGTTTCAACTGAACACACTATCAATGCCAAAATAATAAAAAATCGTTCTATTTAATCGATTAGGAAACTGAAATTTCTAAAGAGTTATAATAAAATTACAATAAAATTAAATCTTCAAACGAAAATCACAAATTGAGATTATTATAATCCTTACTAATATTATAAGTGCAAAAGTCTATCTGTCTGTTGTCATACTGATCCGGTTTATATATAGTTTGGAACTTGAGATTGAACTTAGGTTGCTTTTTACCGCGTAAACCGATATACACGCGGGCGGAGCACGGGCGAAAGCTAGTATTTTTTGAAGTTTTATAAAGAAATTAGCGGCGGCCCACCCGGCCTCACACGTGTAAATATCGGTATTTAGAAAAAAAAATTGTTTGGACTGCACGTTTGACCTAGTAGTTTAGAACCTAGTAGGTTGCCGGACGTCGCCTAAGAGAGGATCGCATACAGACGGAGCCCGCATCAGTAGCGGGCTGGCAATGGGAGGGCTCCAGAAGGAGATTTCACCCTGGATTTTTCCTAAAAGTCAGGCGCAAAGAGGGCACACCGTGTGGTTTTAGTCGGTTCGATTGCGGTTCCGACACACCGCCCCGCTGCATAGAAAACCCCGGCGGGGTGACGCTCTGGGGGGATTTCCACACGTAAAAAAAAAGAAAAGTAATTAAGGAGGTCGCTAATCCGCTTCCTACTACGAAAGTGTTGTAGGTTCAAATTCTACACGATATACTTTGTGTGATTTTCAAATTGTTATTTTGAGTCTGGATGTTTGTAAAGTCCCTCGCGTCACTGGAATAATTCCTAATGCGGGAGTGACGATGTAGATCGAAAAATTGTAAGACGTATTTAATTATTAACTTTAAAAAAATGTTTCTTATGACAAAATAAAAGTCGTTTAGTAACATGAAGTGTACCCATCTTCCTTTTCTTTTTAATTATAGCACGTCATTTGACGTTTAAGGTAATTATCTGTGAAAGTAGTAATGTATAGGTAATTAATGGTACTTAACACAGTAACGGTGTAATCGCCCTATCATAATTCTCATACTTATTCTCAAATTCTAGACGTTCCATGTACAATTTAGTCGGCCCGCAGTTCCATTACTGCGCGAGCAATCGACTGCGATTATTAAAAGAACTTTTTTCTTCAAAACAACATTTTGTCTTCAGTCCGTGCTATGCTGGTAATATTGTTATATTGCCAGTTTGTTCTGTTGAACAAACACGTAATATTACCCATTTTAAGGGTATTGTTTTTCGATCATTATGTAGGTATGGTATGTTAAATGTATGCCCATTTCTTTGGCATACATATGAGGTGTCGTTGAATTAGTTACATTAGTGGTAGTGACATAGGCATATTTTTTTTAATAATGGCACCCTCGTACGGAAAAATTATCGAAGTGCGTGTCAGGCCACGCAAAGAATAGGGTTCCGTAGCCATAAACAATGCCAAGTGTAATTAAAATCGTGTCCAATAAATAAATAATAAAAAAAACTTCTTTATTTCTCTTCTCACATTTACAAATATACAATTAACAAATATGCGATTATACATCACAGTACAAACTGTTTGTACTACAATACAGTAACTGTGAGAGGACTGGTGTCTGAATTAGACGTGAGTCTGTGGCTCAGATCAACAGGCACTCACTCCGCTGACACGTAGCTTTGCTGTTGTATCAAATTATATACAGTTTATGACATGAATACATGATATTTTATTTTTTGCACATAAATAAACATTTATATATATATCTGTTGTGTGTGTGTGTGTATGTGTGTGTGTGAGTAAGTAAGCGCAGGCAACACCACGAGACTCGGCTAGTAGTTAAATAAATAAATAAATAAATATTTTGGACATCTGACACACAACATCATCTAGTCCCAAGCTAAGCAGAACTTGTGTTATGGGTACTAGACAACTGATATAAATACATAAACATACTTTTTTTTTTGTAAATACACACATATTATACATAGAAAACACCCAGACTCCGAAACAAGTATTTGTGAATCACACAAATAACATTTGGTCCGACCCGGGAATCGAACCCGAGACCTCTTGATCAGTAGCCGCATACGCTAACCACTAGACCAACGAGGCAGTTATATAAAATGTGATGGTGATAAGTGTAATATCCACAGTTTTTGCCCCAAAAGAACACCAAGTAACCTTTTCTTGTATGCCAACTATGAAAAATATTATCGTTTATAGTCTAAAGTCCGTGTTATATTTTTTATGGACTGCGTTAGTGTTGGGTATCTTTGTCGCAAGAGGGCGGCGTCCGTGTGTGCCGGACGCCGCCTAAGAGAGGGTCGTCGTACAGAGGCGGTGCCCGCATCAGGAGCGGGCAGGCGCTGGGAGGAGTCCAGAAGGAAATCTCACTCTCGACTAATCCTCCTCCTAAAAGAGAAGCGCAAAGAGGGCACACCGTGTGGTTTTTAATCGGCTTGAGTCCGACACACCGCCCCGCCGAATCGAAAACCTCGGCGGGGTGAAGGTCCGTGAGGATTTTCCACACGAAAAAAAAGTGTTGGCTATCTTTAAATAAATATTTAATTAAACTTTAAATAAGTGCAAACTTTGACTGTTTACTATTAAGTTATTTACGTAGTTGTAAATAAAGTAATGTTTTCCTCGCTGTAGCCTTTTTAGCTCCTCAATAGGTCAAGGTCGTTACTTCGAGTCGGTGCGGCAGTATTTTATGAACATTGTATTTGGCTGTTATTTAAAATGTCTAATTATTTCAAGAGTAAAAATTAGAACGAGCTGTGTTTTGTTATTTCTTGTTTTTTGTACGTAAACTGTCAAGGTTTTTCTTTAACCGCCTGATAATTTATAAATGACACAAATAAACTTTAAAGTACACATAACATCAACAACACATTAACATCTATATATTTTATCTTCATCATCAACTTATAATGTCGCTCTGCTGGGTTCCGGTCTCGTCTCAGGAGAGGGTTAAGGCTATACACGTACCCACACTGGCCATATGCAGGTTGGGGACTGCCACCAAAACACATTGTGGTTACGTAATCTTGCCGTTTCATGTTTTTAAGCCACCCGAAGGCCTCCAACTATGCTTCATGACTGATCTTATGATAACAACCGGGACCGACCGAAACACTCATAATATGTCATGCCACAAACGGTCACCTATCTAGGGCTGACCGCGCTGTCGTGGCTTACCTTCGGTGATTGTTTCCAATCACCTATGGCCATTCGGTTGTATATCTATGTTCTATCTTTATATATATAATTCTTCTGTGAGTGTGTATGTCACTGAACTTCTCTGAACAAGAACTTTTCTGAAAGAAAAATATACGTTGTTCGTCAGGCGCTCAGAGTCAGAGTGGATCTATAGGAGTTTATAAATGTTTCTAAGCGGCAACACATATAAACAATACTTTTGCAATTGTGAAATCTTTAGATATCTATACAAATACAAATGAATAAAATTCGAGTGTCTGTTTGTAATATCATTTTTTTTAAAACGCCTAAGAAATTATATATGGTACTTATATAAAAAAATCGGCCAAGTGCGTGTCAGGCCACGCACAGGAAAGGGTTCCTCAGTCACCTATAATGGTATGTGGATTTAAAATCGTATCCAATAGATAATTGTTATGTTTACGTATTATTACGTTAATTTTGTATGACGTTTTCCAAGTGAGCGCATTTTACCATATAAGCCTTTATAACTCCTGAACTAAGAAAGTCATCTAATCTGTTATAGTTTTCCTTCAAAGTTCATTATATGGACCACCATCACGATTTTTTTCAGATTTTTTGAGCCAGCCGTTTAGCTTTTAGAGGGGGGGGGACGCCCTGTTTTTACAAAAAAGTGCCCTTTAAAGTGAAATATCTCGCAAACGGATACCTAAATCAAAAAATCGTCTAGGAAACCCTTTATTGTTTTTAAAAGACCTATCTAATGATACCCCACACGATGGGGTAGCCTCGAGAAAAAAAAATCATCCCCACTTTACGTGTAGGGGAGGTACCCCAAATAAAATTATTTTTCATAATTTTATTGTAGCACTTTGTCGACGTAATTACAACACGTATTAATGCAAACTTTCATCTTTCTAGCACTTACCGTTTGGACGGTAAGTCGAGGACGGACGGACGGACGGACGGACGGACGGACGGACGGACGGACGGACGGACGGACGGACAGACGGACATGACGAATCTATAAGGGTTCCGAGTTATGAACTTCGGAACCCTAAAAAGTGTAAAAAAAGAATGATTGGCAGTTTTTTGTTTTTCGGGTAATCTCTGGAACCGAGTACCGTTTGAACGGAGCTTTCACTGGCAGTTAGCTGATGACATAAGTGGAGTGACTTATGCTAATTTTTGTTAGACTTGTGGCCGCGGGTGGACGGGACGGGTTTTCCCTCCACCCGCATTATATGGCCAGCCGCGAGGGGGCGGCGTCTGTGTGTAGCGGACGTCGCCTAAGAGAGGGTCGTTGTACCGAGACGGTGCCCGCATCAGTAGCGGGCAGGCGCTGGAGAAGTTCAGAAGGAGATTCCACCCTGGACTTCTCCTCCTAAACGGAGAAGCGCGGAGAGGGCACACTGTGTGGTTTTTAGTCGGTTCAAGTCCGACACACCACCCCGCCGTAACCCCCGGTGGGGTGACGGTCCATGATGATTTTCAACACATAAAAAAAAGGCCCACCAATAGCCGTTTCAGCACCCGCGTGCTAACCCGATTATGCCGACCTCTATGTAGAAAAAGAGTTACTTTTCGGACGTCCTCTTTCTATTATAAAACCTCTACTAATCTATGTTTTATAAAAAAAAAAACTATATTATACAAACCGATAATAATCATTTAGAACACTAGAGTAAAACTCATTGATGTAATGTATTAATGGTAAAACTCCGAAAATTGAAGTACACGTAATTATGTCACAATTAAAATAATATCCAGATAAATTTAAAAAATGAAATATGAAAAAAACTAAAGCAAATATAAATTTTAGAGCTGTGCCACTTGAAAGTCTATTTAGAGCTTTAAATTAACTTAGTTAAACCGTTTCAAAATATTAATTTATTTCTGGTTTTTTATTTTTTCCTAAAGTAACCCACTGAATTTGGACAAGTTATAAATATCTATATTTATAGATGTTTTCTCGAGACCTGCAAAGTCGGTCCGTGGTCGCGATGATCTCCTCATTCTGCGGCGGTCTGCCAATACGATATCGTGGATTTTGGTCACGTTGTCCTCCGTGGTTACCGTTTTCGGTTACTGGCGCCATCAAGCGGTGAGGCTAAGTACTTATCGGTCCACCCTCGTATATGTAACTTTTTTTTTATGTATCAAATAATAAACATGAAGCAAAGCGTAATCCTACTTAATACGTATTATAAACGCTATAGTTTGTGAATATGTATCTAAGTTTGTTGCTCTTATACGCAAAAACTACTGAACGGATTTAGATGAAACTTTAAAGTAATAAAGCTTATATATCAAAATAACACTTACGCTACTTTTTACTGCAATAATCGAGATACATGCGGGCGGAACCGCGGGTGAGAGCTAGTATAAAATAAAACTATGCTAGTCATCGAGACAAATTTTCCCTTATACCCATTGATTTACCACTAGCCGTAGATCGATCATTAACGCTCAAAAAATGGGACAGAAAAGTAGTGCACAAATAGCGACGTGCACTCCTTTCCCCCAGTGTGTGACAAGGCTAGACGCCGCGTTGTCGCCTCAATACGGTGAAGTTTGTTCCCGTCATACCGAATGGAGCCGAAAGTCACCGATTCTAACACTCGAGCCGTATAATCCGAATGAATTACAAAGCACTACGCGCCGTTATAGATAATATAACGGCCAGATGTCTATTGTATTAGACGGGTTGTAATACATCGATATACCGATACGTAGGAATGTATAGTTAGTTGGTGACAAATTCTCGGCTTATTTTTGTATGACGCTCTCTATCTACGGCTAGTGGTAAATCAATGCTTATACCGTACAAAGGTAAACAATTATTATTCACCAAATTTCGGATCTTACTTCAGCCCAGGGGTCTCCTTTCAGGCCATAGTGTATGTGTGCCAAAATATTGTTTTCTTTCAATTTTTGTCTGTCTGTCTGTTTGTTCTGGGTAATCTCTGGAACGGCTAGACCGATTTCGACGGGTCTTTCACTGGCAGAAAAAAGCATTGGCTAAGTAGTAACTTTATTCTACCTTCGCCCCGCGGCTTTAAAACAACAAACGCGGGGAACACCGCGGAGCTCAGCTAGTTAAATAAAAACTAAACATCGAAAGTAGACCTTTATTAGATCTTGATCGTTTTACTGTCCAATTCACCAGCATCATCATCAACAACCTTTAATAGTCCACAGCTGAACCTAGACCTTTCCTTGGCAAGGAGATAGGCCTCTCAACCGGACAGGCTGATCCTTAAACCTATTGTGATACCTTTTTAGGGTTCCCTAGCCAAATGGCAAAAAACGGAACCCTTATAGATTCGTCATGTCTGTCTGTCCGTCCGTATGTCATAGCCACTTTTTTCTGAAACTATAAGAGATATACTGTTGAAACTTGGTAAGTAGATGTAATCTGTGAACCGCATTAAGATTTTTACATAAAAATAGAAAAAAAACAATACATTTTAGGGGTCTTATTTTTTATACTTGGAACTTAAACTCAAAAAAATTTTTTTCATCAAACCCATACTTGTGGGGTATCTATGGATAGGTGTTCAAAAATGATGTTGAGGTTTCTTACATAATTTTTTTCTAAATTGAACAGTTTGCGCGAGAGACACTTCCAAAGTGGAAAAATGTGTGTCTCCCCCCCCCCCCCCCCCCTGTAACTTCTAAAATAAGAGAGTGATAAAACTAAAAAAAATATATGTTGTATATTATCAGGCAAACTACCAACGAAAATTGGTTTGAACGAGATCTAATTAGTAGTTTTTTTTTAATACGTCATAAATCGTAAACAGTAATTTACCTTTTATTCAATCAATACGCTATTATAAAAACATTGATCAAAGTTACAACGAACTACAAGAACTTTTATATGATGTTACTTGCTGATACGGAACCCTTCATGGGCGAGTCCGACTCGCACTTGGCCGCTTTTTTTATTTATTGGTTTTTCATAGCGAAGGCTCTGTCTAGTTTGGGAACAGGCGACCAAGTTTAACAACTGCGGATAACGTCTCGGCGCGAAGCTTGTTTACTATAGTAACACAAATAAAACACAAATAAAAGTTGCTCCTTGTATCATTAGCTTCCTGCCAGTGAAAGTCCCGTCATAGTCGATCCAGCCGTTCTAGAGATAAAAGACAAACAAACATACATACTGATAAAATTTCCTAAATTATAGTACTTACTATATCATGTGTATATTTATTTTAAAACTGTTAATTTAATTACTTTTATATATATATATATATATATAATCATTGAAAGGATTGAGAAAGAAGAAAGTTCATACTTGAGGAAACATACAAGATTAAATACTGAATATTATGTAGATGAGTGGGGATTATCCATACAACAAAAAAAAATTAAGTATTTGTTTTTAATATCAAATGCACAGTTTTTACTAAAACTATTTGTTGTACATAAGTACAAGGATAATCGCGATTAACACCGCGCATCTCAGCTAATAGGTAATAATTTACTCACTAGGGGAAAACCTGCCCTAAGTCAGAAAAAATAGTTACTTTATGATGTCATTTGTGTGTTGTATTTTGTTTGATTGATATTTTTATGTCAAGACAAGTTTATTTTATCATAACTCGTGTGATATCGAAAGATGTCTCTTGCACTAATTGACCCATGCGATCTTGTATGCGTCTCCTATTGCCTATACTGGCGTAAACATTAGTTTGCTATAATAATGGTTCTAATGAGCTATCCTTCAAAGATAGACATAGGTATACAATATACACGGTCAAAAATATATAGCTATGATGGCTTATTCTTTCAAAAACATTAAAAGAAATAAATTAATATGAGTTTAAACTAACATATATTTCCATAAAATCGATATCTAGTTGGTCTACTCTTTGCTATTATAACAGTCTTTAATCATCAACAACCCACAATGTCCCGCTGCTCCTACTACTCGGCCATACATTCCCACGCTGTAAGTATGGATTGGGGACTGACAAGACACGTTGTGGCTATGTAATCTTGCCGTTGGATGTCTTTAAGCCGCCCGAAGGCCTCCCACTAAGCTTCACGACTACTACCTTATGATAATAATCGAGATAGACTGCTTAACGTGACCTCGAAATCACGGAAACCCTGATAACATGTCATCGCACAAACAGTCGCCCATCTAGGTCTGACCGCGGTGTCCGTGCTTGCCCTATTTTCAATTATTTAAGGACTGGTGTCCTTAAATAATTGAGTCCTTAAATAG
The DNA here is from genome assembly GCA_932526445.1 of Phragmatobia fuliginosa. Classification (NCBI taxonomy): domain Eukaryota; kingdom Metazoa; phylum Arthropoda; class Insecta; order Lepidoptera; family Erebidae; genus Phragmatobia; species Phragmatobia fuliginosa. Next base: position 27,737,150 of record OW052057.1, read on the forward strand.
CTGTGAGCTTGGTGATACCGAGCCTTTAAATGACAAACGCCTGTTAACATTTATTATTGACACTAACATTATTTAAAAAAGTGTGAATTAAAAGTCGGATACAATTTTGCTATGTATTTTTTTCTAGGCATTTACATACTAAAGTAAATAAGAATAATGACTTGTAAAACGTAAAGCTGTTGTTATTTTTCACACGCTCACCATTGTATCTCCTGTTTACCAGTAATGACACTTCGAGATATTAATCAGAGAAAGTATGAGAAATTAGAAATAAAGTTCTCTTCACTTGTGTTACTCGTGTTGTCGTAACTGGAGGACTATGAAGGACAATGCGCTCTGTTACGGAAGTTTTCAATTCGATTCATCTTTTAGTGGTTCTGAGATAGCACACAGAGCTGCAGTACGACCCAAATCTGAATAGGGACAAACTTAGGAAGGGTAATGTTTGTTGGACACCACACACACACACACACACGCACGCAAACAGAAACACATGACTTAAATATATAACCTATCCATTTTCTTCTTTTTTATCTCATCATTCTTTCTTGCGTTTTCTAGCTTCATATTCACACTCGATGGCTAGTGTGGCTGTAAGAATTCTTGTGCATCCTTTCTTTCTACCCTATCTAACACCTTTTCTTGGTCCTGCCTTTGGGTGTGGTCTTATTACTTCAGGACTTACATAAACGTTCGATTTATTCTTGTTAGATGTCTCGGCAAGAGGGAGAAAACGAGAGGTAGCGTTTACCAGGTTTTCTTCTTCGTGATCGAAAATATCAGGAGTGTCATCGTTCTTTGCTATTGGGTCTTGTATCATTGCTGTTATTGTTTTAGCATTCATCAAAAGCTGAGGACTCGCATCATGATCTGGTATAAGTGATATAGACGTTCCAGTATTTATTACAATATCAGGAGCATCTGGTATTGTTTCTGGTGCAATTGGGGTACCATCTTCATAATTTAATAGGCCGAAGATAGACCGGCGGAAAAAGATGAACCAGTGGAAGTAGATGGACCAGCGGAAGGAGATGGGCCAGCGGACGTAGGTAGACCAGTGGAAGTAGATGGACCAGCAGAATAAGATGGACCAGAAAGAATAGATGGTGAAGGAGTTCACGAGAGGAGATTGTTGTTGTTTTTAATGTTTTCTCGATCAGTAACGTAAAAGCTTAAATATTCGGCATCTTTGAAGATATCTGGGTTCAATGGAAAAATTTCAGTGACTGAAAAACTTTTCAGAATATTTCTGGGTGTCATTGCATTTGGGTAAGCACTGGCTAAACATCCAGGCAAATCATAAATGCAGTATTATAATATGACTTTGTTGCTCTAAATATAATTCTATCTAACAGTTGCAGTTTTAGAGAAATATGGGGTGGTATAGTTAAACGGCGTATTTCTTCTTCTTCTTTCAATACCATTATTTTAACAAAAAGTTATAGAGTCAATGGAAATATGTGACTTATGATTGTCAAATATAATGAGACATGGATTATTCATGCTACCTCTTCCGTGCTTAAGAAAGAATATAGGGAAAAGAAAAAAAACATTGGTCTCAAAAAAGTCGTTAAACCACTAGGACGTGGAGCTCCTTCTGTGGCTGGTGGCCCTTTATCTATCATTCGCTGTTGCCAATTTTTACGAGGAAATATCATAAATAGTGGAATCTGGTTACCTATGGCATTTATAGCAGCGCATAATCATCTTTCTAAATATTCTCCTACATTTAGTGATACATTAGCAAAGTAAAACGAATATCTTTTGTTCACACTCGTCTGAAAGAATCTTATACATTTATTCATATATTTGTATTAGATATCATTGTTCAACTATTAGTTATCTGATTGTATCGTATTTCACAAACAGATTGTATCTATTTAATGTTCTTCACAAAGTGCAAAGATTTCCAAAATGAGACAGGTATTTGTATTGGAAATGGTGGCTGAATCTACTTTCTTCTTCTTTTGATGAAATGGCAACCAGCCGAATATCAGCTATTTTTGCCAATGTCAAGTAATTTACGTCTTCAATTGTAAAGTTTTCCGTCAACAAAGGGATGAGATGAAATGGGGACCGTCTTCCGAAAAAACAAAAAACTATTTCAAATCAAGTCGCATGCATGTCTTTGACAGCAGACACTAATAAATAAATCATTATTAAATGGTTATGATTCACGAGCTGCGGTCCAAACTAAAGATTCCGGGTTACATGTTTTGAATGATGTCAACATAAACCTCCTGTCCCACCGGAACACCTTTTGGAATGTACTGTCAATCATATCATTATTTTCTATCATTGCAGAGGGCACTATAATTACTTGTGGTCTTATCGCTTGTGACTCACTCTTTTATTTTAACCAGTGTTGTCCTATGAATTTCAGAATAATAATAATTCATATATTCTATATATGTCTATATAAAAGTAATTAAATTAACAGTTTTAAAATAAATATACACATGATATAGTAAGTACTATAATTTAGGAAATTTTATCAGTATGTATGTTTGTTTGTCTTTTATCTCTAGAACGGCTGGATCGACTATGACGGGACTTTCACTGGCAGGAAGCTAATGATACAAGGAGCAACTTTTATTTGTGTTTTATTTGTGTTACTATAGTAAACAAGCTTCGCGCCGAGACGTTATCCGCAGTTGTTAAACTTGGTCGCTTGTTCCCAAACTAGACAGAGCCTTCGCTATGAAAAACCAATAAATAAAAATACACATATTACAGATTAATTATACTCAAACATAGAATAAATGATAGTGTTCATCCCAAAAACATTGTTTCTCCATGGTAGTTGAGCCTGCGACCTTTGGCCTTGCAGTCAGGTATACTAACCACTAGCCAAAGCCCGTCAAATCTATACCAAAATTAAAAAGAGGTAAATGTTGTGTACTAAACCCATTTAGAAAATAGTTTTCAAGGAGGAGTGTAAATTGGTTCACAATAACCTTTTTAATGATAAAGAACTTTCTTTTCGCTGTATTACATCACACTACGGCCACTAAAAGATGCATACAGATCTACGTGGGTCTGCTAGTAGGTAAGGTACCGCGATTTCCGATGAATATGATATCCGAAGCAGGTAAATAAATAAATGATTTTCTTTCTTTCTTATTTTATTAGCACCTTTTTGAGCCAAACACGAGGCTTGCCGTGTTATTATCACGGTTAACGCATGCGACTTTTGATCAAGAGGTCTTGAGTTCGATCCCGGTGCCGGACTATTGTTGAATTTTTCTCACAAGACATTCTTAATAGCAGCCCGGAGTTAATAGCTATGTCTAATGGTCTAATGTCTAATGGTGTTGACTACACTGATGTCTTTATATTAAACATCTAGTGCAATCGTTATTGAAAAAAAAATATCAATCAAATTAAGACCTCGTCCTTTTTGATGTCGGTTAAAAATCAGTGCCCTCAAATACGCTCTTAGGGTTGCGGAGTTCCAATGCCAGTCGCTCCGTGATATTCACTGATATTCAGATAAAACCGGTTGAACTAGAAACTCAATAATAATAATTCAGGATAATAAAGGCTAAGAAGACGACGATTACACAAACACGAAGTCCTAGTTTAAGCCGTGAGACGTATTGTTCATGGAAGGTGATATTCAGATTCACTCTCCATCATATGTCTTGACTACTTCTTTACTCCCTAAATCATAAACAAACATTAGAGATGTATTTAATAAGTAAATACATCAGTTACGTGTAAAGTTGCATGAAATATTGTAATGCTTATCACTCTTATGCAATAGTTGTAAATACAAGTATTTATCCTTAGATAAAAACTTTTCAGACTCAAACAATGTCGTTTGAATTATTATTATTTTATACAAGCTTGCTTATTGACTCTACTCTGCCTGAAGAAAAGCATGGGTGGATCTGCACACTATGGCAGCCTATTATCTTTTATATATAATTCTCGTGTCACAATGTTAGTTACTATACTCCTCCGAAACGGCTGGACCGATTTATATGAAGTTTTGTGGGCATATCGGGTGGGTCTACCTGGGCCAACATCTATTTTACCCATTAAAAATAGATGTTGGCCGATTCTCAGACCGAGACGATATGGACGTGACCGGAGCCGCGGGCATAAGCTGGTATGTATCTAGATTTATTATTATTAATATATTATTTATTTAGTATGTTTAAAGAAGTTGTCTTAAAAAAAATTAACAGAAGTTGAATACTTACAGAATTAATTTAGCCGTAAAACAATACACTCGTAATAACAGTCATTTTTATAGGAACTCAGCCTTCATGTTAAAATATGCCATGTCATGCAAGATCGAGATTTTTTTATTCGATATTCTATATTAGTTTGTCCTCGTCATCACGAACAGTTGAAATTCAGTAGGCATGAGAATACTTCTTTTTATAGAACAATTACGCAATCAGCTTACGTGTAGAAATTTAAACTATTCCTAAGATTTATTTGAGGCTCAATTACTGAGTTTTGAAATCTGAGAATATATATGTATGCTGAAAGAAGTTGGTATCATCGCTTTGTGCCAAAACTGTAGCTGCAGATACTGATATAAAGCTTTACCAGGTTTTCGTAATGTTTTCTTTCATATTGTGGCCTATGACAATACACACACCGAAATATTTATTATATACACAGATAAATGGAGAAGAGTATTCATCTGCCTGTTTATCAAATTTTATTTGACAGTACGCTATATCCTTTCATTTGACTCTATCACTCGTCATTTCACTGTTAACTTCCTTCCTAGTCACATCTTCTTTCACATAATCTATCCACCATCTCTAAGATCTTTCCCTTTCACACGATCTCCGTCCTCTATAAGCGCTAGCCTGGGGATGACAGGTGAGGCCATCTGTCATCCCAGCAGAAGCAGGCCAAGGTGGATGCGCCATGCACTTTTATTATGACGAGGGACTTCTACAAGCCGCAGGTAGATGGTCCGAGGTACGTCCAGGGGTTCCAGGGGTTTCCTTTCTAGAGTACACCTGGTTCCCCGGCCATTGGTACCTTGAGACGGCGTGCGGTTTTAGTCGGTTCGTGTCCTACATAACCACCAACTGGACCACCAGTTGGTGGCTAAGTCCCCTTGGATACCAATTTGAGGGGATTTCCACATAGAAAAATAAAATAAAAAAAGTGGTGTAATTGACTTCCTCGTATATAAATAAAATGAAATGTCATTTATAAATGGAGAACAGTGAGATAGTTAAAAAGTCTTACGTTATGTTTTATAGTTTGATACACTATTTTAATTTATCAAGAAACCTAATTTAATTATTGACTAGAGAAACATTGAGTGAAACAGATCGATGAACAAATTTAACTCAATTATTTAGTTAATCTCTTTCTCTTGACATTGATTTAGACTTTAGTATTTGGGGGACCCCATATGTACAACTGTACATCCGCATAAATTGATATAGAAATTTAATTAGATCCAAGATCTTGAAATCGCAAAAGAGTAATCAAAGAGTCCCATGAATCTGAGATAGAATTTCTTTCATGTAGTAAAACAACTTATTTTGATTGTCCTGAATTGTAAATGTCATTTTATTCTTATTGTTTTCTGTTTGTTATGTTTCGCCTTTAGCTGAAATGTTATGTAACGGAGTAAGTTTTTAATAAATACTATGTGCATGTGTAACGACTTGGCGAATACTGGTTAGGCCGTAATTGGCAAGTGTGTAAGACCATAACACAATTTCTTACTTATTTAATATATTTTGTTTACACGAGTTGTTTCCAAATCTTGAAATAAGAAATATGTGTAATATATACACATATTTCTTATTTAATACTAACATTAGTTTAAGCCATTCTGTAACTACCACAACAATGATATATAGGTAAATCCCAAATAGATAATTTGACGTAGTTCAAATTACTAAACAAAAAGTAGCTCAAGGAAATGAATTTTATACCTAATGTTTACCATTTTTTTTTATTTTTAAAATAATCTCAAATTTCCTAACTAAACATTTGAAATAAACAAATCCATTATTTATTTTTTAGTACTTTTTTTTCCACTCATATAAATATTCCTTCGCCTAGTGGTTGAAATTCTTACTTTTCTACTAATTTTAAACCCTTTTTTAGTTTCTGCACTCGTACTCCAAATAAATTTTAACTGTGCCAAACAAACTCTTCCTTTCGCAGAATTTTCTTAAAATTAGAATTGAACTTAAAATTAGAAGTCCTATGTACCTATGTACATTTACTTAATCACATATACATTCAATGGCATATCGATCATACTCCATCTCAATCGCATAATATTGACACAATAAAAAGTAAAAACGTACCTGCTTAATTCTTGTACCCTTCAATAAATTCATATCTTCTACAGCATCGTGGGAATTCATTTTAATTCGTATCAATTTACGAAATAGTTGACTGGTATAAGGAGGTGCACATATACTAATACTACAATAATATGCGCAGTGAGGTAAGATAATGAAGGTACACAAACTACTCACTGCACACCGCAAACGATGCTTTGCGACCTTGCTACTTATTCCTTAAGTGATAAGAAAGACGAAGTTAAAACAATTTTTGATATCTTGAAGAGTAATGCTGAATCATAATTCTTAGTATTGATCAGCAATATTAGCATTTGATTCGTATTAAATAAACGTTACATTTTCGGAAGTTTATGGATAGGTTCACGTCTTTACTCAAACAACACAAAGTGTTAACTGAAATATTTTAGGTTATTTATCTGTTCTTGAATTTACTATACCTACCTATATTACTATAATACCACCGACAACTAGGGGCCACCATCCTCATTGTGAGTGCATACAATGCAGCATGTTTACCCAAGCCATGGCGCCTTAATGAGATGTTTCGAGGTAGGGAGAATGATGCAGAATTATTGACCCTTAAAGATTATCGGTGAGTGTGAAACCGGAGGCTCGATCATTTTCAATCATTCTCAAGCAACGGCACGAATGCTATCTATATTGTAGGTTGTTCTTCTATGTGAGACTACTACCGCCCCGATAGAGCCGGCCTATTTGTGCTGAAATCAGCGTATAAAACGCATTCTTAATTGTTTATTTACATGTACATATTCATATCGCTCGCTTCATCAAAATGAAATAAAAGTTACGGCAGCAAATTAAATACGAAAATACTTGGATTATGAATTATACTTTACTCAATCACTGTGATTTTGAAAACTAACTTGTGAATTATAATAGGAATAATAAAAATAGGGAAACCTAGAACAAAATAGGGGGACGATAAATAAATCAGTCTGGAACTCAAGAGTCAGCACCAAAGCAGTGGTGAAGGCCATGGTGAAATTTAACATGGTTTCTATAATTGATTAGGACAATGTTTACTTATCATATTACATACGTGTGATAAACACAAAGGTTGTTTCAATATATCATATACTAGTATCTTCAGTATCCTTACTGAAATTACTTGAACTATACTGAATTTATAATATTAGAATTATAGTATTATTCTATATGGTAACCTCGGGTGGGCCCAAATGTTTTAGTGCTGGAGGATGGTAGTAGCACCAACTGTCTTAGGTAGTCCGGATCTATCCATATTAAATCTCTAGCCGACCCACACAACCTTATCGGCTTTTCTTATTGCGTATAATAAAAGCGCGAATAAAATGAAATAAAAAAAATGAGTGAGACAACCGCTGTTACAGACTTTTTTTAACTCATAAAGGGGAACAATTCTAGCATACATTGTTTTTGAGAAATTTCAACCGTTCTTCGCAATGTACTCACTGAATGCTCTCAAAATAATATTTAACCTGATTATGGCAAAATTTGAAACTGCCTCGTTGGTCTAGTGGTTATCGTATGCGACTGCTAATCAAGAGGTCTCGGGTTCAAATCCCGGGTCGGGCCAAAAAGTGTTTAGAAAAATCTTTAGGAAAAAGTGTTTAGGAAATTTCTACTCAGCCCGGAGTATGGAAGTTTGTCGGTGATTCACGCCCATGCCTCGGAGAGCACGTAAAGCCCGTCGGTTCCGGTTGTCATGAATATCTATGGCTATCGTTATTGGGAAGTTAGTGCCCTCAAATATACTAACAACTAGTTCAATCTTCGAATTTCAGTTCTCCCTTAGGGTTGCGGAGGTCCGATGCCAGTCGCTTCATGGAAAAACTGAAATTCAGGTAAAACCGGTTAGCCAACTAACTAGTAGCCGACCCAAATAAACTTGGGAAAAAGGCTAGGAAGATAATGGCAATATTTTTAATTGACACCGCTTTTTTTGAATAGTTATAGCGTGATTATATATAGCCTTCCTCTATAGCTGGGCTACCAACCACTACATTAATCATTTTCCAAATCGGATTGGTACCTGAGATTAGCATGTTCAACCAAATAAACAAATTAATATTATTAGCTAAAGTTTAATAACATTTTATTCTTGTTATTCAACTTTACAAATGTTGATTAGGTATATATTACCTACCTTATTAAACACTCATTTGAAAAAAAACGGGCGGTTTCGATTTTCTTCCTGGCTGAAAAAAATAAAATACCAAAAAGGTTTTAATCATTTGAACATGTTACTGGCCAGTTATAAAAGTGCCATAATGTTTATAAGAGTACCTTCCAAATTCAAATTTTTGACTGAGCATGAGCAATCTCGAAAATGGTAGATAAAGTGATAAAAGCCAGCAAAATTATTGCTCTGCTTGAAGAAGGTTGCAGTCAATGCTTCGTGGCTCAAGGCTTAATGTGAGTCGCTCGACAGTTCAAAAGACCTGGCAGCGCTATCAAGAGACCGGTTCCGTCAAGAGAAGGCCTGGTTCTGGCAGAAAAACGTGTACCGAACCACGGGATGATCGTTTTCTAGTTAGTCAAGCGTTGAGAAATCGCAAATCTTCATATGTGGACCTCAAGAACAGACTCGAAGAAGTAAGAAATGTGCAAATTAGTCTATGGACGGTGAGGAGGAGGCTTCTCGCTGCTAATATACAGAGTCATCGCCCGGCAAGCGGCCCTAAATTTGTTCGTGGACATCGAGTTGCCAGGCTTAAATTCAGGCAGGAATAAATTCTATGGATCGTACGGAGTTAGTTTTCATCGAAAACGATACACTGACTGGATACCGATACATAATGGAAGTTCTTATTCCTTATGCACCACCCACTTTAACCGCTCTTGGAGAAAACTCAATTTTTATGGACGACAACGCTCACGCCCACCGATCTGGCGATGTGGAAGCGTGCATGCTAGAAGTCGGAATTTGTCGTTTGGACTGGCCAGCTAGAAGTCCAGACCTCAATCCCATAGAGCATGTCTGGGACGTTCTGAAGCGACGAGTGAGATCAGTGCTGCCGGCTCCGCAGACCATCAGAGGGCTAAAGAATGTTATTACCGCGGAGTGGGAACGTATTCCCCAAGAAACCATAAAAGATATACTCGCTAGCATGCGGAAAACATCAAGGTTGGCATCATTCGCCCCGGTCCGGGAAGCCTTGGTGCGATATAGGCCAGCTGTCTCGTGGCGTCGGCCAAAGTTTTGGCCGACAACGAAAGTATCCTCATCGGGTTCGTGAATGCCAGAATCACGGTTCTTCAAGTGCTTCAATGAGGTGCTTCAAGTGCCTAGCCGCGGGACACACTCGCACCAAGTGCGAGAGCTGTTTTGACTGCAGCGGTATGGTTTCCGCTCCGGTCAAACAGGGCACAAGACGGCAGCTCACTGCCCGGTGTGTGCGGCGGGTAAAAAACCTGACAATCACCAGATTGGGTAGGGGGGCTGCAAGCCTTTCCGCGCTTCTCGGTAAACGCCGGGGAATAGACAAACGACCCAGGCTGCCACCGACGTGTTTCGTGCGTCAACGTTGTCGCCCATGGAGGAGGTTGTACCCCGGGTGGACGAGACGGGTTTACCCCTCCATCCGCATTAGATGCCAGCCGCGAGGGGGCAGCGGCCGCTTGTGCCGGAATTCGCCTCCGAACGGAGCCCGCACCAGTAGCGGACTGGTGCTGGAACCTCCAAAAACTCAGGCGCACAGAGGGCACACCGTGTGGTTTTAGTTGGTTCGATTCCGACGCACCGCCCTGCCACATAGTGAACCCCGGCGGGATGACGGTCCGAGGGGGTTACCCCAGGTAAAAAAGAGCGAATTTGGATGGTTTGTAATTATATAATGTATGTGATGAAAAACTAAAGTTAATACATATTTTTACCTCATTTGCAATAAGAAAAAGTATTTTGCCAATCGCAAAAAAAGCAACTTCGTTAAATGGTTAGAAGATAGTAGCTGTTTTAGGTCAGTGGAAAGTGATTTATGTCCATGTGCAAATTTTCGCGAAAATACTCTTAAACAATATACTAGTTCGAGAATAACATAGAAATATATATGTCTACCCTGGCTAGTAGACTTGTGTAGTACATGTATTAAGTACTATAATTATGGAACTAGTTTCTTTCAAGGTACCTACTAGAACGAACTATTCCTCAAGGTCATCATAGTACATCGTTCATATGTCTAAGAAGCGACAGTACTAATACACTGTCGATTCGTTTGTCGCTGCGTCACTTGAGGCAGTCAGCGAGCGAGATGTGTATTTGGGAATTTAGTATAGGAAAAAGTAGCGTTGATAACAATTTATTTACAAGAGTTTTACACAATGACAGAATCTCAGAACTCAAGTCTTTATTTTCTTTTGCCATTACTTTTATTTATAATTATACTAGTATTGACTATTATTTACGAACTTTTAAAAATATGGAAAAAAAATTGCCGGTTATCATTTTGAAAACATTTAAGTCTAGTTCTCTAGTTCATTTTGATTTTTAAATGCGGAAATATTTAGATTTTTAAAGGCGCCTTTCTAATCTATCCAATTTTTTTTGTCAACACGGATTTATTAAAGTTAAATTGATATTAGAATGACAGTCCTAAGCCTGTAAAGTATGAAGGAAAATCAAAATATAATTCACAATCATCACAAATCCACAGCAAACTCCTTATAATGAACGAACAAGCACAAGTCTACTTTCTAGACGGGTTAATATCGTGTTTTTCTTCAAGGATTCTTTAAGTACATGAACATAATGAAAAAATAATATACAACTGTAGACAAACATAGTTATTATTAAATATAAATGAAGAATTTTGTCCAACATTAAAAACGTAATAAGATTGAAACTTATTATTATAACTTTAATATTTATCTCAATCATGCAAAGAGGCTTAAAACTGTTAAAACCAAATATTAGTCTTTGGTTTTGGCATTTTTTAATTCTTCTATTTTATAATAGAGATAAATCTTTATGGAAAAGTGTAACCGTTACTTCTTTTTATATTAAATTTAATTGTTTGTTTTCCTATTCTTATTAAATATTAAAAAAAATTGTAAAACATTAAAATGTATTCCAACGAATTTAGGCCATACTTCATACAGATAAGAAAAGAAGAGGAGAAAGGCGACAAATTTGCCAAAATCAACATGGAAGTAAAACACAGACTTATACCCGAGAAGATGAATCCTTTCGTCAGAAAATCCACTTTTACACAGACCTATCCTACTACGCTGAAGCCTGCAGCGCCAAGAAAAGCGTGCTGCTACTATTGCTCCTGAAAAAAGAGTAAATATGCAAGAAAACACAGCAAATCCACAAAGCAGAAAACCAAGACACCTCGTAAATATGCTTTGTATATTTTGGGCCCGTAGTTTCGGAAATGTACTGGGAACATATATGCAATTTGTAAGCTGCCACAAAATATATGACAATTTTTACCTGATGTTCCTACAAAGTTATCGGTATTTATCATACTACTTGACAGTGGACTTCATAGACGCAGAAAAACAAGATCCAAATGTAGAAGTTGCCAAAACTGTTTTCGTCGAGCCATTAGGATTGCTGCATAAAATTCCATGACTAACATATTTCTTTATTAGTTAGTTATCAGTCAAACATAGATTCGTTTGGAATGTCTTCTTACCACACTCCATCGTGATTTTTTATATTTTATATAAAATGTTTAGGCTACTTTCGATTGAATTTCTGATTATTTCATAAACCAAAACAATAAAATGCTATACACCATTTTTGTTCTTACAATGCCATTAAAAGGACTTTAAACAGTTTTGTGTGCATTAATTTGCATGTACCCAGGAGTGAAACGAATGACATGATACCTTTCATCGATAGGATTGTTAGATATTGGTTTATTACAAGTTTATTTGCATGTGAAAACCTTGTTTGTGTTCGCACGCTGCCAAAATGAGCACCGATTTTGTTATCTTTTGTGAAAACATTGTTAGCGTGAAAATTGGTTGTAATGTGTTATTAATCATCTTACTTGAATCTTTATCTATACTAATATTATGAAATTGAAGAGTTTGTTTGTTAGTCCGATTAAATCAATTATCTCAGTGTTAGATAGCCCATTTATAGAGGAAGACCATCGGAGCACCAATGAAGATTACTTCAAAATATGGGGATTTTCCCTCTTGAGACCTTCCGCTGAAAGTTTCGCAAAAGTCATGTATGAGAGTTGTTTACCTTTAAAAGTTCTAAAAAAATCACATAATACCTACTTACTAAACCGACCTTCAAGTGACTGTGTTAGGAAGTTTTATTTGTTCTGAGCTAATTATATATCATAATAGTACACATTTTATTTATTTACAATACTAAATTAAAGAACATTACATCGATTGATTTTGATTTCAAATCGAAACGGTGACGTGTGAGAGCGTCACTAATTTCGAAATTTGTTGATCTGTCAAAAAGATAATAAAGGAATGGACAGAGTTTATGAGATGACCAGTTCAACTCCAGTAATTTTTATGGTTAGAACAACGTTTAGCAGGTCAGCTAGTATACATACAAATAAAACTGCAGTACTTAGGTATCTCACGAATATCATTGTTTTGCACATTTGCTACAACTTGCAACTTTGACTATGGGTTTTTTTGAATGGAATTCTTGACTCAGTTTCCGTACGAGTAGATCATAGTTTTCCTTTCGTTTTAAGACCTCACTGTTTTTCAATTGATTTAGAATCTCTACTATTTTCGGTGATATTGTCGTACTGATCTTCTTCGGAGCAGCTTCTGATAATATTTTGTTGTAATTTGACATTCGTCGCGCCTGCTGTATGCAACATAGTAATTACAACAAATTATTATAAACAGATTTATAATCAATTTACTCTCAAAAAATCAACTAATTAATTATACTGTGATTTGGCAAAACCACAACATTTTTTTTTCTGTATTTGTGAAACAATTGTGCACAGGTTACGATAGTTGAGAAAACGGGTTGCAGAGAAATGGGATAGTTCTTTTAGTATGGTGAAGTGGCATTTTTCATTCGAAATATGTATCTCCTTTTAGGCAAAATAACTTTTACAATCTTCTCTCTGGGATCCTCTTTTGAGCGACGAGCTGCGCAAACAGTGCACTGGAAAAAATATGCTGATGTGATATTAACTTGTTAGATTAATTAATGTTCTCTTTAAATATGATTTGATAACCTTTCTATAAAACTGACTACACGGATTTACTTCTATAGATCTTTTGCTATAAAAATACGTGTCAGAATGTTGTGTCATTTAATGTGACGTATTTTTTGTTAAGTTATTCTAAACAGTTCGGTAAAAATCTACCAGGGGTTTTTTACGCTGGTGAATGGGCTGGATCGCTTTTCGGCAAGGGGCCTGTAGGTATAACAAAAATATAGCTGATATTGTATCAATGAGCACTATCAATTATAATAATCAATCTAACACCAATTTTGTGTTCTGTATTTTACTATTGCTTGAAGCAACAAAATCAACTTATGCATTTAATGTATAGTTAAGCATTTATTATATGTATAAGAAAAAAATAACATATTAATTAATTTAGTTACTTTATTGTGTGATATAGTGATCTCTACGTGTAGTTACATATTTAATTAAACAGGAAAAATAATTAAGTATACTTACAGCATTGCCAAGATAAATAAAATATAGTACAAAAGTTATTAGATACAAGGAATGTTTGAGGAACAACATTATCTAGGTATTTGATGTCTACGCAATGTATATTCCAATACCCACTCAATTATTGAGTTAACTGTGCAGTCGCCATAAAATAAACGTTTAAAATAATAATGCAATGTGAAATTTACGACTACATTTGAAATACACAAAATATAATTTACAGAACATATTGAATTTGTGTTTTATGTAAAATAGCTCGGTTAGACTCCGAGCCCGGAAGATTGCCAACACTAGCCGAGGTTTGCTTTGTTATACCTACGCCGTTTGTCCACCGCCACCGTCTCAAGCCCCCAGCCAAGTTGCAAATGTTTTTCGTTTTCTATTCTATTCTCTATTCTATTGTTTCTTCTTGCTTTGGCTAGTATTTTGTTTTGATCACGACAGCGATTTAGCGATAAATATATCGCTAAATTGGCGCCGTCATTGGGACTACCGAGAACGAAAGTATTTCTGACCGAGATCACTTTGACGTGACGGCAGGAAGTATGTACGCCGATTGTTTCCGATGTTAGACTGCTTGAACTGCTTCCAAGTAGAGAGTCCAGGATTTTCACGAATAGACACTCTTACACGCTCGACGTTTTCGGGTCCCTTGAGGGTCTAGATCTGTGGTTGATTTATTGTTGAACCTTGATCGTTCGAGGGTCTCCTCGAACTTCTGTACCCAATTTATAATTAATTGAATCGATGAAGCTGTAGCCACAATATATTCACGTAGTTAGATAAGCCACATATTATAAGATACAGACAAAGATTAAATAAAGTAATTATAGGCACGCACCATTTTAGTATATAAGCGCTATTGTTAATTAAATTAAATATACTACCATATACGATCATAGACTATCACACCACATTGAGTCTCATTTATACTCCTCACCAAACTAACAGCAAACTGGTGACCCCGACAATGAACAAGGAACCCGACAAACGAACGAAGAAGATGAACAAGGACATGGCAAATGCATAAAGGACCCCGAAAAAAGAACAAAGAATGAAGAAACCGACATGGCGACAAAAAGAAGAAAGAACCGGAAAATTGAACAAGGACCCGACAACTGAGCAATGAAGAAACTGACAACTGAACAATAAAGATACCGAAAATTTTACAATGAAGAAACTAATCGTGACTTCTGAAGAAGATTAAATAGTAATCTAGTATGGCACTATTGCATAAAGGACCAGCCACGTTTATGGTTCATGCAGTGAGGCTATCGTCGCTCTCCAAAAATAGCAATGATCGTTATTCAAGTCTCAGCCAGCCAGCAGCCTCGGCCTCAACAGGGATACCACACACAGGACGCGACTGCTCCAACCTGGTTACCCCTTCGGCCTCATCAGTGCCCCGACTCACTGGGGACTTCACCGCAGCACCGCACACCGCTTGCGATTCCGACGCACAGGAATCAGCGGACTTCAGCCCCAACTCACTGGGGACTGGCGGCATACAGTTCCGACTCACAGGAACTTGCGGCATCGTGCCTTAATTGCACAGTACTCAAAATGAATTTCTGACGCTTTATCACGAATAACAGGAGTAATCTCTATGCCTTCAACGCTAGATTACGACGAGAATTGTCGTGCGCAGCAGAATGATTCAGAATTAAAAAAGGCCTGGAACGGTGTTTGAGCAAAATAAAGACGTATTACGATGATTTCAGATCGCAGCTAAAGCATGATATCACTCGAATACTGTCGTTACCCAGGAGAGAACGTTCAGATTGTTAAAATGCTGTTTACATAAATCCACACGTATTGATCGAGTAAGATTATCGGTATGTAATTCATAAGCGATACTTTAATAATTTTGCTGAGTACGTAACCTTGAAATATTATAATTAATGTGATTATTGTATACTTCGTAAAAGTGCTGACAAGTGAAGGTCGCAACTCTCGCTCATATGTTTGTTTTGTATCAATTTATATGTTATTGACATAGTTTATAAACTACCCCGTGATGTTAAGATTGTTAGGACATAGGTTATGTTTATTATTTATTTATTTATTTATTTATTTATTTATTTTGGAAAACCAACAGCTACAAAAAATAAAATAAACAGTTTGATATGCAACATCAAGCCAATTATAGGTCTTCACGAATTGCGACATTATAATATAATGAAAGTTCTGGAACAGTAATCATCAACATAGACACTACACCAATACAGTAAATGAGAAAAAAAGGAAACCAAAAAATTCAAGAGTTAAATGTTAAAACACCATCACTCAAAAAACTTAAGGTTTAGCATGCCGCGTAAAACATTGACTTTCGTATTAAACAGATCTATACCGTACTCCCTGCACAACCCATTGAATGCGCCGCTCGCCCGAACCATGTATGAGTTTCTTCTGTAGTTAGAGGAGGCAAAGGGAACCGAAATGGGTGGATTAAATCTAACCGATCTACGGGGAACATTAAATTTCAATTTTTGCAGAAGACCAGGACAATCAATCTCATTAGAAATTATTTTTAATAGAAATGAGTGATCTGCTAATTGGCGTCGATTTACTAGAGGCTGTAAATGAAATCTTTTGCACAGGCTGATGTAATTATTTGAACTGTACGGAATATTTAAACGAAAACAAAGGAACCTCAAAAAACGTTTTTGAATGTTCTCGATGCGATCAATGTATTTATAATAGCAAGGGTTCCAAACCTGCGAGGCATATTCTAGGTGGCTTCTTACAAAGGTACAGTAGAGAATTTTAAGTGTTTTGGCCTTCACGAAGCAATTGGCTATTCTCATTACAAATCCCAAAGCCTTCGAAGCTTTTGATATTATTTGTTCGATATGAACATTGAACAGAAGCTTCGAATCATGGTATACGCCAAGATCTCGCACTCCATCACATCTAGGTATAACTTGCCCCTTAAGTTCGTATGATGCTAATATTGGAGAACGCTTTCTACCAAATGAAATGACTGAGCATTTAGCAGGATTAAGTTCCAATTTGTTTACTTGACAGTAGTGATCAAGTCGCGATAGGTCAGATTGAAGTGCCTGCACATCCTTTGTCGAAGATACCATCGAATAAATCTTCATATCATCAGCAAAACAAAGCAAACTGGAATTTTGGAAACAGGAGTCGATATCATTCACGTAAATGGTAAAAAGCAACGGACCGATTAAAGAACCTTGCGGTACACCGCTGGGGATAGAAACCCAGCTAGAAATATAGTTACTAACCACAACAGCCTGCGTACGATTTTCTAAGTAAGAGGAAAACCAACGAAGTAAATCTCCCCTTATGCCACTATTAGATAACTTTATTTTCAGCAGGTCGTGATCTATTTTATCGAACGCCTTGCTATAGTCTGTGTAGATGACGTCGACCTGTGCACCATCCTCCATACCCTGAGTCACGTATTCGTTCAAGAGTACCAGGTTTGAAACCGTTGAACGACCCTTCAGAAAACCGTGCTGTGAAGGATTAAAACAGTTTTTGAGTGCTGCGTACACCTGATTGTAAACGATCTTTTCAAATATTTTTGCTAGTACACACAACTTGGAAATCGGTCTATAGTTAACAATTTCCGTTTTTGACCCTTTCTTATGCACTGGAGTAACATACGCGGACTTCCAAACCTGAGGAACAGTACAAGTAGTAATTGATTTCCTAAATAACAGCGATATCGGGAAAGCAATAGTTTTAGCACATTTTATAATAAATTTAGGTGACAAATGATCAGGACCGGCCGCCTTTGATGGGTCAAGACCGCTAAGAAGTTTGGTGAGATACTCCAAATCAATTTCAATTGAGCTGATATCAGAAGACGAGTATGATGTATCAGCAGTGCAGGTATATTGTAAACTGTTAATTTAAAATGAAGATTGTCTGAACTAACTACCGTAAATTTTTGAAAGTATGTATTTACTAAGATTTGTTATAATAATTATCCTTTTTAAAAGGAGGGACCTGTGTAGCCACAATATATTCACGTAGTTAGATAAGCCACATATTATAAGATACAGACAAAGATTATATAAAGTAATTATAGGCACGCACCATTTTAGTATATAAGCGCTATTGTTAATTAAATTAAATATACTACCATATACGATCATAGACTATCACACCACATTGAGTCTCATTTATACTCCTCACCAAACTAACGGCAAAAAGCTTCATTTTTACGCCGTATGTTGTAATGAGCGCAAAATTTTAGTTGCGCTAGAGTAAAATAATTGTTATTGCGGTAGTACTCGTGTATACAGAACGAACTTTGTTTATCACTAAACGACGCCATGGTTCGAAATACCCATTGGCCGCTTTTTCGCTACGTAACCCCTCCGTCCCACCCCGTCGTTGTTTTGTTTTGGTCCACCCCATACCATTGAAAGGAAGAGAGGTCATCCCATACAAAGGTAAACAAAAAAATAGAGGAGTTGGGTATCAATTAAAGAAAGTGGATCGACACGAAACACTTTTCTTTGCTAAAAGGACAGAACCCGTCTGTTCCATTGGCCTCATAAAAAAAGACTAGATAAACGAATTTCATTGACTGTCACATTTAATCAAAATTACCAATATTAGTGCTTATCAAAAATTCTATCCGTTTTCATGAAAGAATTTTCGATCTAATGATCACTTGGACAAACTTTCTATCTTAAATCTACCGTTTCGGTGGCTGTGTTGTGGTAGTTTTGACAGTTGTTGTAGTCAAATAGTAGAATTTAGTAATACCGTGGTAAAACCAATTAAACGGTGGTAAATCTGGATATAAATCTATAAACCCTTTCAGGATTGTTTTCGGTATCTCTTTTATTTTAACGGCAAGGGGTACCTGAAAGTAAACATAATTAGTTTTACTCAGTTCAAACGTGTATTTTCATTTTCACAGTTAACGCCTATAAAGTACCACTTTTTTTCGGAATAATGTGTGGAGGAACGGGTATCGTGTTTCAGCACAATCGCACTATTTCTTAGGCAATATGTTAGGTTCCAAATCGCAAAGAGAAACACCATCGAAAGTGTTTACGCTGCTCAGTGTTACGAAGTTTTCTTTGTTCTGGGTCAATTTTGTAGCATAATAAGTAGTTACATTTTATTTACTTACAATATTAACATAAAGAATTTTTACAATATTTACATGCAAGCAAGCATCAAAATATTTCCACGTATAATCGCTTACTGGTAGCGTTCCCAAAAGACATAATTAACAAACTGGCTAGGTATTTGGGGATACAAATGAAACGTGTAATATAAAATTATTACAATGATCCATCAGACTTTTCATGGACTGGACTAGTTAGTTGAGTCCTTGGTTATATTATTTATTTATATAAATGTTTCTAATTTTCTGATTTATCATTTATTAATTTCATATATAATTGAGAAAACTAATTAACGAATAATTGAAAATAATTAAAAACTGAAAATTATTTATTCAAATCCATTGAAAGTTCTTCTTAAATAACATCGATTATTATTTCAAATCGAATCGGTAATGTGTGAGGGCGTCATTACTTTCAAAATTTCTTAAACTGTCAGAGAAAATAAATGAATGGATAGAGTTATAGGTAATACTTTTGTACAGCCGCATAGCAGGAGGCACTCGCATCGGCATCGAGCCCTCTATGAGGTATCTGGGGCTAGTACTCGACGGCCGATGGGACTTTGGACATCATTTCCAAAGTCCGGTCCCCAAGTTGGTTGGAGTGGCGCGTGCATTAGCACGGTTGCTGCCCAATTTAATATGAGAGGGCCCGATGACTCCTGTAGGAGACTCTACGCTAGAGTTGTGCGGTCCATGGCCCTTTATGGGGCCCCAGTATGGGCGGAGGCCCTAAAGGCCAGCAACGTTGCGTTGCTGAGATGACCACAGCGAGTGCTGGCCATTAGGATCATAAGAGGGTACCGCACGATCTCTTTTGAACCGGCGAGTCTCCTGGCCGGAACTCCACCATGGGATCTGGACGCGAGAGCCCTTGCGGCACTTTATTAGTGGCGCAAGGGGGCGCGGGAGTTGGTTCAGAGTCCTGAGATTCCAGAAATCGAAGCTCAGAAATCCCAGCTCCGCCAGGCCAAAGTTATTGCGGCGATAAGACCCCTTTTATTATTGAATTGAATGATATTGGCTCGAGAGGAGGCACGGAACCCTCTCATACCGGCTGACGCAGGTGATCACTGGAAAAGGTTGTTTCGGTGATCACCTGTGTCTGATTCGCAAAGAGCCAACGCCTGAGTGCCACCATTGCGATGGCTGCAGCGTGGACACGGCGCTTCATACGCTGGCAGAGTGTCCGGCGTGGGAGGAGCCGAGGCGAGATCTCATGGCGGCCATCGGAGTGGGAATTCTCTCGCTCGGTAACATGATTGCGGCCATGATACGGAACGAGAGTGCGTGGTACACCGCTGTCTCTTACTGTGAGCAAGTTATGCTTGCAAAGGAGATGGCGGAGCGGGACCGGGAGAGGTATAGAACCTTTACGGTCCGCCAGGTCCCCAGATCGCAAAACGATCTCCGTCCTCCATTAGTGCAGGCCTGGGAATGACAGGTGAGGCCACCGGCCACCCTAGCAGAAGCAGGCCGGGGTGGCAAGTATTTGATTTGTTCTCGCACAGTAGGAGGCCATCTGCAAACCAAGATGGCCCGAGGTACGTTGGGGTCCCAGGGTTTTTCCTTCCGAGGGTGCACCTGGTTTTCCGACTTCTAGTGACCGAGAAGGCGTGCGGTTTTGGTCGGTTCGAGTCCGACATAGCCACAATTATGTAGCATCCGGGGGGATTTCCGCACGGGAAAAGATAAATAAAAAATAAAGGTAATACTTTTGTATTCTTCAGTAGTCGTTTATGCTAAGGTAGAAAAGCATTTCTATCAGTGGGCGATAGGCAGAGTTTATGTCAGAGCTATTTTTGACCAGGTTGCCAGGTTTACACCGATAATAATTTTAACATTTTCCTTTTTACAAATACCTATAAAGAAGCTATAGTTTGAGATAGCCATTCTTTTAACTTGTATACGGGACATTACGCCCTACTTAACTAATAATAATGCTTTACAAAATCATACCCATGTAGTAGGAGTTACATTCTGAGGTGGCGTAACTGAGCGGCGGGCCTGTAATTTTATATAATATTGTATTGGTTTTTCCGAAATAGAAACCCTAAACAATTATTGTTTTAGTGTGTACTAACGAAATATCTTATCTACCAATTGTTAAGAAACTTTTTCTATAGCACATTGTGTAATCTTCAAATAATAACAATAAAACATGTATACCTATACATTCCCCTACCCTACCGAATAAGAGAGCATGAATATCTTGTCTAATCTTGTCTATCTCAAACTTGATGTGTTGATTTGTTGATCTGATCAGTAGTTGGGTAAAATAACATAAAGTAATCAAAGACAGAACAGAAGAAGAACAGAAACAGAACTTCAAAAGAGCTTCGAAGTAATACAGCACAGCTTAAACTTGTACACTTACTCGATAATACCGTGACACATGTTGTTGAGCATTAATGAGGTAATTGATACAATACATATACAGTAGAACGATATACAAAAGTCTAGTCAAAGGCATTTTATAAAATAGTTCATAGAAAAATACTCAATATTTCGTGCGGTAAAACTCTGAAAACTTACACAAATAATGCATACGAGTACATAGACATTATTTTACGCTATAACATCGATTATAAAAATGCTTTATTATTGGAAATAAGCACAACAAAATATTTATCGCCATGATAAGGCTTGGTCAGTGCATGTATCCTTATTTAATTATTATCATACCTAATGCCACTGAAAATGGGCCGCTTTTTAGGAAGAATTTTTTCGGCTCCTACTTCTCTATAATTTTGGCCGAATTCTGAAAAATGCAAAACCCTAAAAAATTTAATAGGTATATAAAAATAATACCATATGATATCGCACACGTGGTTGTATATTTACCAAACCATTTATTAGGTAGTAGAGTCACGTTGATTTCAGCACGAATGGGCCGGCTTGAAGCAGTACAACCCTCACACAGAAGACCATCCTAATAATGACAGCATTTATGCTGTCGTATTTCGTTGGTGAGTGTGAGACTGAAGGCCCAATCATTCATCATGCTCCCGGCCTCCGGAAGCAGAGAGAATGATGCAGAAACAACTGAGCTGGCCGCCATGGTATGGGTCACCATGCTGCATTACCTACTCTCGCAGTGAGGATGGTGACCCCTGCTCCTGGATTTTACTTTTTCTATCAGGCAGAAAAGAGTCAATTTGGTAAGCATAAGTAAAAAAAAAACAAGATAGAACCAGTACTATGAAACTAGACTGTTGATAAATTCACATTCTACTTTCTACTATCCACTGCTGGACATAGGCCTCTCCTCTAAAAGGAAGTTTTGGCGTACTGGACAGAAACAAGATTTCCTTGTTTTTGCAGAGATGTAGTATCCGTAGTTTATTCCTTAATCGTCTTTTACGACACCCACGGGATGAATAGGGCCGGTGAGACTCAAAATTCTTAATTTGTTCAAAAACCACACGCACGCGGGACAACATTTTATGGAAATAGAATAATGGGACAATAAAAACGCAGTTGTGTGTAACGATTCGGCCGCATCTTTACCGACAGCAACGAGTATTTTTTTTATATATTACTATCTTTCGCCCGCGACTCCGCCCGCGTGTATGTCGGTTATCGCGGTGAAGGGTAGCCTATGTCCTTTCCCAAGTTCAGTTCTACCTTCATGCCAAATTTCATCAAAATCGGTTCAGTGGATTAGGCGTGAAAGCGTAACAGACAGACAGACAGAGTTACTTTCGCATTTATAATATTAGTAGGGATAGGGGCAAACGAGCAAACGGATCACTTGATGGTAGGTAATTGCCGCCGCCCACTTGAAACACCAGAGGAGTCACAGGTGCGTTGCCGGCCTTTAAGAAGGGAGTACGCTCTTTTTTTTAAGGTGTGAAATATTCTAAAAGTCTATGGTTTAGAGGAACAGGACAGAGCGGGATCTGAAGTGATTTAGAACTTTAGTGATTTCATCCACTAATTTCGGAGAGGAAATTTGGACAAGTGCTTGTCGGTCTAAAACACGGAGCTTAATACTTAAACAAGTAAAAACTCTCTGTAGCGACTGACGTTCCCTTACTTGTTCCTAAAAACTTTCCCCCTAAAAATCTGCGCCATCGTATAATGTGTTGCAAATAGAACTCTGATTTTGAGAAAGTTTAATTAAGATTGTATCATCATCCACATCAGCCTATCGCAGTCCAATGCTGGACATAGGCCTCTCACATTGCACGCCACTCTGATCGCTTAATAAGAAGAATAAGATTGTTCATTCAACTTAAATGTTTTTCAGTATCTGTTTTCTATACCCACCATGCAATTAGATACGTTTACTGATGATTAAGTTAGACTAGAGATAAGCATCTGCTCTTGGTGTCGCTGTTCATAAGCAAATTAATATTGGTAGAAAATAATAGACTTCGAACGAAAATTCCATCGCTCACATTTCCTGAAATTTAAAAAAAAATACGAGGAGATTTACAAATAAAATACATTCAGCCAGTTCTTTATTCCTTTTGATTCTGTGCTGGGTAACAACATTAAACGTAATTAATGCATGCCCTCGATAGTGTAAGGTATGCAAGTTGTGAACTGCCGTAACCTATACATGGTGTTGTTTGGAGCAATCAAACAAGTTGCTATACATTCGTTGCGAGTCTCGAAATTATTCTGATTGCCACCGCAACCTGAGTACAGCCGACGCTTGCAAGTCCTGGAAACGTTCATTAATTACAGGTAGTTAATAACTTAAACAGAAAAAATCGGCCAAGTGCGTGTCAGTCCACGCACAGCAAAGGGTTCCTCAGTCACCCATAATGGTACGTGGATTGGAAATCGTATCCAATGGATAATTAATTATTATGTTTACGTATTAATGCGTTAATTTTGTATGACATTTTCTAAGTAAGCGCATTGTAAAAGTTAAGCCTCTATAACTCCTGAACCAACAAAGTTATCTGATCCATTATAGTTTTCCTCTAAAGTTCATTATATGGACCACTAGCACGAATTTTCCCAGAATTTTTGAGCCAGCCGCTTAGTGTTGTAGGAGGGGGGGGACGCCCTGTTCTTACAAAAAAGTGGCCTTTAAAGTGAAATTTCTCGCAAAGGGATACCTAAATCAAAAAATCGTCTTAGAAACCCTTTATTGTTTTTAAAAGACCTATTTAATGATACCCCACATGATGGGATAGCCGCTAGAAAACAAAAATATCCCCACGTTACGTGTAGGGGAGGTACCCCAAATAAAAATATTTTTCATAATTTTATTGTAGCACTTTGTCGACGTAATTACAATACATATTCATGCAAAGTTTCATCTTTCTAGCACTTACCGTTTGGACGGTAAGTTGAGGACGGACAGAAGGACATGACGAATCTCTAAGGGTTCGAAGTCATGAATTTCGGAACCCTAAAAATAATATTTCCAGTGTCAAATGGTACTTATACCATTAGTGAGGTCTCTCGCTACTTTATACTTGACTAATTGTTGTGGGTTTTAAACCCTACATGGGATGACACTATAAGTAATCTACAAATTGATGTTCTTGGTAGTGGTATTCTTTGCGAGCTTTCAATGAAGGTCTGTTTGTAAAGTCCACCGTGCCTCAGGAATGTATCTAGTCGTGGAGTATCAAAACCATATAATAGCAGGTATAGGCTGGTTCGACTAGATTTGTTAGAAAACCTAAAAAAACTGAATTACTGACACCAAATATTCTGAAGAATATTTCCCACTAATAACACTCATTGAAAAATAACTGAACATCGTATTTAAAAAGCAATTTAACCCTGACGAACAGTAAAGTACATCTTGTCTATATCTATTGTGTGTAAATATAAGATGAATAATAAATTAGTTACCAACTTTTCTAATCTATCCCAAGCCCATCGGTTGTAATGTCCGAAGCATGTTCCAAAGTCGAATGCAAGGTCGCAGAAATGAGGTCTTCGAGCTGTAAATAAATGTAAAACAAAAAATACCACAATAAAATATCACAATATTCGACAATATACTGTTTGAAAATAAGGTAAAACACCGAATATTGCATTGGAGAATCTCCTTCGATTCTACCATCAGATTCAGGTCAGAACAAGGAGAAATTTTAATACTAAATCAGTAACACTCTTGAGAGCGGTCCCTCTTAATAGGAGGTGCCAACGGAGGTGCGTTAACAAATGTACAATGAACGTATATTAACGTTCATTGTACATTTGTTAACGCAAATAAAGTAATTTGAATCCGAATTGAACACTTACTTTTTAGTACTACTAATCAGTTATTTTTTTTTTCAGAATTAGGTACAGAATTAACTTAGAAATCAGACATGACGTTATTTTGAAAATCTCCAGTTATAAGTCGCTCAAATAGGAACTTGAAGTTATCAAATTTTCACTAAATTATTTTCTTCAAAAATATAATCGTTCGATAACCTCAAGACCAATATACCTCATTGAGCTACGTATAAACTGGTGCCCAGGAAACACTATTATTGATTAGAAAATATACTTTTAACACGTGACGTAAACTTTTACTTTCGGCAATATTAGTGATATATTTGCTGTCATTTCTCATATTTATTAAGTATTAGTCTACATCAACAATCTATAAAGAAGCTTTTGGACTACTACATCGCGCTATCGTATGGATAGCGGTCCAGACGGGCTGGCATCAATCAATGAGACTTTGGCTAGATCTGCAGGTAGGTTACTTACTTCTTAAAAAAAATAAAAAAATCGTGAAAAGCTGTTAATTTGATACAAAAACTTCAATTTTATTTACTTGTATAGTTGATGAAACCTAGCAAAATGATGATGAATGAGATGAAACCTATAAAAAAAATACCTTAGCATACTTACGTTTGGCTGATGTGGAATTAATGTAGCAATAGTTCAGGCAAGAAGCCATGTCTTCAAATCTGTTTCCATTGCCTTGACAACCCCCCCAAAAGAAACGATAGCATGTCCCTACCACAGCATCAAAGTAATATTGAATAATATCTGCTCTGCATGGTCCTGTATCTGGTCTTAGAAAACAAGATTTGTGTTGAGCTAAAATTATAAAGAGTTCACTAGGACAAATATTCTATGTTATCAAAAATATATATTCAGCTGCACGGATGGCGTATTGATTTAAGCGGTCGCCTTGTCGTTTTCTACTGCGCTGACTGTTGTTTGTTTAAAGCCCACATAGGACAACACTTTATATTTCTCGTGTTCACCCCATCGTCGTGTAGATTATCATTATATAGATCTTTTTAAAAACGTTTAGAGGTTGCTAAGACGATTTTTTGATTTAGGTATCCATTTGCGAATTAAATAACTTTAAATCGCATTTTTTGTAAACAGGGCGAACCTCCTGTTAAACGGCTGTCTCGAAAACACTCCTGATGGCAGTCCATTTATAGGAAAACTAAAATGGATTGTTATTTCAAGAGTTATAGAGGCCTAACTTGTAATATGCGCAAAAATAATGAAATAACAAGTAAATGTTATAATTTTCTATTGGATATTTAAGTGTATGTAGTTTACCTCTAAGTGTATTTCTGTCTAATTGTACACACAATTTTGTCGTTAGCTTCGCCATGGGATCAATGGGCTGATGACTACTACTTGTCTTTTTTTGAGACCCTTTTTTCCCTTGAATTACTATTATAACCAACAAACAAAGAAATAAGTACTCATATAGAAATAAACAACTTTTTTTATAGAAAAACGTGCCCGGTACTTGTGGCATTGTGGCAAGTGGCAACATATAAAATGCGAATGTTTATTATTTTCAAATTGTATAGTTTCGTAAGTAATGCGATAAGTTTTATTTCATTATTGCTTTGTAAACCTAATAGTAAGTATTTTAATAAAAACATATTACATTTAATTTTAAAAATAGTGTCTGTTGACTTTTATCTATACTTGAACAAGTCCGTTTGGTCTTGTTAGATTTAGGGCGACTTGTCATCATAGTCACCATCTTTAGCAAGGTCGTCTTACGTCTTGAATTAACATTTTCTACCTATATAAAATTCTCGTGTCGCTTTGTTTGTAGTTAAACTCCTCCGAAACGGCTTGGCCGATTCTCATGAAATTTTATGTGCATATTGGGTAGGTCTGAGAATCGGACAAAATCTATTTTTCCTCTTCCTAAATGATAATGGTAGTCCAACTCTAATTTTTTTTTTAGTTTTTAGATATTTTTTTATGATACAGCATTAAAAATACATACAACCCTAAATTTTCAACCCTCTACGATCAATCCCTATTTTTGTTTGTTGCTCTCACGCAAAACTACTAAACGAATTTGGATGAAACTTTACAGTAATAAAGCTTATTTAACAGAATAACACATAGGCTACTTTTTACTGCAATAATCGAGATACCTACACGCGGGCCAAAGCTAGTATCTAATATTTTGCGTATCTAACATTTAGCGTCAATCATATACAGCAGTCATGGAGAGATCAAGTTGCAGAATCAGGAAATCAGGACTTTGGTATTTTTTCGCCCTCCATGTAATATAATTAGTTTAACAAAATTTGCTTATCCGTTATCCTGGGTACATTAATGGTTGGTTTACTGTGTATCGACGATGATGATGTGCGAATAGCGACTGCGTACTCGCCTTCTCGTTCGCCGTAAGTACAGGATCTATATAATACAATGCATTCAAAGAATTACCTAACACTGCGCATGGTATCGGTGGTTTCTGCGCGCGCTAGGTTAAATATTTTTGGCGTGCAACTGCCTGAGATTTCATTGAGGTGTTTGCTAGGTGCGTTTTTCCATTGGGAAGTAAGGTGGTCTGCTTGTCTGCTGGGACATAAGCGTATTTTGCTACCGCGTAAGATATCAGAGCGCGTATGTCTTGTTTTTGCGATTGTTGCTGGGGCGGGGGGGGGGGGGGGACACGTTGGCGAACACTGATGACGTGACGTGAAGAAAAACATTCATTCTTTCCTTTATTTTAGCGACGTTCATGATATCAACACTAGAAACAAAGATAAACTCGTGTTACTAACCGCTAGATTACAAAAAGTAAACAAGTAGGTATTTTCGGTCAAGAATTAATTATTCAAGAGGCAGTAGAGCCACCGATGATTTCAGCACGAATGGGCCGGCTAGGCCGGGGCAGTACTCTCACTGAAGACCATCCTAAAGTAACAGTGTTGTCGCCTTTCGTTGGCGAGTGGGAGACCGGAGGCCCGACGATGCAGGGGTTATCGCGGTATGTGTGCAAGCAGTGGAATGCTAGTAGACTCGTATTGTGAGGGTGGCATGGATCGATCCGTCGGCCAGAAAGACCCGTAGAAACCGTGGTGCCGCTGACTGCGACATAGTGTGGGCCCCAACCGAGGCTAGTCACCCTGGTAGGCTGCCCCGTTGGGTTGAGCATAATCTCGGAGTTCACAGTGCGGTAAAAAAAAAAACCTTTTTTGTTGCATATACCTAAGTACTTTTTATTTATCATATTGTTAGTTTACATCATTCTAAGCACTGCAGTCCAAACCCGACTTCAATACGAGTTGTAGTTTTAAAGAAAAAAATATTCAAACTGAATATTTCTGATGACCGAAAATTAAAAAAACATTTAGAAAAATAAACTACAATATTTATTTATTATTTATCATTCATATTCATAGCTTATTAGGGGTTAAAGTATGAAATTGCCGATTTAAACTGAAAAATTGAAATTCATTTTTTTGCATTTAACATATTTGTTTAATCAAAATATCTAAAATTATTATCTGTACATTGCTGCCATCTAATAGGAAGATTATTTATGCCTTTGCGATAGAACTCTCTACGATATAGATAGACTCTACGATAGCAATCTAGATTCTACAAACTGTGTGAAAGCATTTTGTACTACCCCCTGGGAAGAATCTAACCTCCTACTTTGAGAGAATCTACAAAAGCCTGAATTTTGTTCAATTGTGGCTCCTTATTTAGAATGGCTCCTAGCTTTCCTTTAGATCTGTACTGTTGGTCTGCTCTTAGAAAGAAATTTCTTTGACTTAAGGAGATAAAATAGTATCAGTGTCAATAGTGGAGACAGATGCAAAACTTGCTACATGGTTCCTTTGGCCACTGATCAAGGTACTATTAAGCCAGTTTCTGTGCTTCTTCATAAAATGGTTCTCGTTATTAACACGTCAACAGGTTAACTACTCAGACGTATATTATTATGTAAACATTGTTTGTAAATATGCGATACCGACTACCTGTGTAACACAAACACAACACAAACCTTAGAGGTTTCTCGTCTTAAGTCTTTTTTGTATATTTTTTTACTTTTTTTATATTTCATATGATAAATAAATTAAAAAAACTTGGCTAGGGAGGCGGCTTTAGAGACGACGATATCTTTATTCATATACACCAGGAAACCAAAACATATGCTATCTAATTATGATTTTTTTGTATTTTAGCTCAATTTGGTACAAATATGATAAATGTTTTTTTAATAAACACAAAACCGCTGTTACGTGTCTTTTATTTTCAGTTTTTTTACCACATTTTTTTTCAATTCAGCAAAAATATCATGCGGTAAGGGGTATATAATGCATACTTTCATACGTATTTAGTCAAAAATCGTATACAATATCTATAAGTAAATTTTGATAAATTGTCTTTTCGATGGAAGTACCATATGGTTCTTCGATGGTTTTTATATGAGTAGAATCCCTGAGTAGAATGAGTGAGTAGTGAGTAGAATATTCGTAGTGAACTCAGACAATGCAGCATGGTGACCTACAATGGCGTCTTACTGAGATGATTCTGTATCCATGGGATTATTTCATAAATCTAATTAAATAAAAGAAGTATATACTACACACACTTTATTAGGCAAAAAAATATCACAAACAAATTTTTTTAAGTCACTTAAATTTAAAGTCATAAAATTTTTAAAACATAGTTATTATCTTTCCGATAAATATAAAACTTATGAGTAACACATTGAATGTATTTGCTTGTCAAAAAGTAGATAAATAAATTTAAAAATAAAATTAAAAACATGGTTATTATTTTTCCGACAAATATAAACTTACAAGTAACACACTGAATGTCTTTGCTGTCAACAAGTAGATAAATAAATTTAGTAACAAAATGAAAAAACATGGTTATTATTTTTCCGATAAATATAAACTTACAATGAATATCTCTGCTGTCAACAAGTGGATAAATAAATTTAGTAATAAAATTGAAAAACATGGTTATTATTTTTATCAGATAAATAAATTTAGTAATTTAATTTTCTATATTACCTCCGCTTGCTTTACTGTCAACACAATTTTCTTTTGTTTTTAACTGCTCAATAATGAGCTAAATGTAAAAAGTATAACTTCCACAAAAAAAACATGTAAATAAAAAACGATAGGTATCCTTAGGAAACTCTAAAAAGTCATCTCAAACAAAGTTTTAACAAAAGTTAGTGTTTTAGTAGGTACCTCATGAAGCCTGAGACCACCGCTATGGTGGCTGCACCGTTTATACGGCGCTCCATACGCTGTCAGAATGTCCAGCGTGAAAGGAGCCGAGGCGTTATCTCATAGAGATCGTTAAACGATCATAAGAGTGGCGTGTGGCAGGTGAGATTACCTGTCACTCTAGCAAAAGTAGGCCAGAGTGGCGGCACAAGTTCTAATGAGCGCACGCGCACTCTTGGGGACTTTAGGAGTACAAGGTTCCCACACAGGACACAGGAGGGCCATTTACAAACCGTAGGTGGCCCAAGGTTAGTCAGGGTGCCAGGGATATCCTTTTGAAGGTACACCTGGTTTCTCGGCTTATAGTGAAAAAAAAAATGAAAAAAAGGTACGTAAATTCAAATTTGATCACAGCAAGGAAATTCAGCTTTGTTAGATATAAAACAAATTTTGTTCACAAACACAATTATAGTTTAATAATGTACTACACGATATGAGATTAGCCATACAATGATCTACAAGTTACAACGAGATCATTACTACGATTAAAGAGGAATGATAGGTAAGCTACATTACCAACAACATTGACATCGTAAACTTCTACTTCGTAGTATTATATATTATCTATGCATGTATCTACTACAGACAACGATTCACAACATTTAACATAATCTAAATATTTCGATGAGATCGTAAACTTTGCAGTGCAAATATAAGTAGACTTAACTAAACAGCTTTAAAAGTGTTTTCAATTAAACTTATTAATTAAAAATATAAAGGACTCGGTCCAATTTTTTTTTCTAATTTTAGAGTTTACATAAATATAAAAATATAAAGTTAGACTTTTATAAAACAATGTTTTTTTATTGGTAACTAACCACAACTCGTAATTTAAATCAAATGCAAACTCCATTTGTGAAATCGAATATCTAAACAGAATACTTTTAAATCCACCATACAAAGCAACAGACTAATTGTAATACATCATTTTAGTAAAAACTCTTGTCAGATATGTGCGTAAGTATGTGAAACATGGAATGTTTATTACTGGAATGCATATGATATAAAAGATAATGAATTCCAAAGACATCAATACTTTACAATTTCTACAATACCCAGTGGGTTTAACCATATCCCACATTTTTTTTTTATTGAGAATATTTGAAAATACTGTTCTATCTACGAAAACCAGCGTGCTTCTCGTTAGATTAAGTTATTTTGAGAAATATGAGTCTTGTGGGCCCAAACCTTTTAAAGTAGAACCGCTGTATTAATTGTAAAACACAGAACATCGGAACGTTACTACATAAAGTACACACTACAAACATGAATACATCTACTGACTACACTTAATATTATAGATAAAATTGTTATGAAATTGAAGTTGATAGTCTGGTAAAAAAGTTTGTGTAAAGGGGGTAATGTCAGGCAAGTGTGGGACTTTCGTTCAACCCTGTGTAGTTCGTGATAAAAAATAATTCCATTTATTTGGCTGGTAATTTTGTAAACAAATTAGTTGAAGTAGATTTCCTCATCTCTAACGGAATTGAAGAAATTGACGTTAAAGTTGTCAAATAAATCTCCCAAGAGATCAAAAGATTCATTCCACAGGAATTCTAAGAAAATCCTAGCCATTAGATATCAAATGATTTATAGTTAAATTTTATTAACTGCTAAATTCCAAAAATGAAATGTATATTTTTCCATGCATTACCATTGTTCAGGAACAGCATCCGTCCCAATCAATGTTTAACAAAAATTTACATTAACTAATAATTGCACTGTTTTCAAAAACTATAGATACTTTATTCAACGGTTTAAAAATTGATAATTAGAAAGATTCGATTTAATAAAACAGAACGAATCTCATAGCCATCCATTAATTGTAATCAAAGTACTAGGTGTACACGTTCTGCAGTTCTATTATGTATAAACAAGCTACATTGTTTGGATTATGATTTACAAACAGTCCCACACTTGTTTAATCCTGTGTCATTGAAATCATATTAATAAACTAATCATACAAAGCCACACGAATAAAAAAAATAGGCCAATGATAAAGGTCTGGGGAGTATGTTTGCCCACGTATTGGACCGCGTCTCCTAGACGATAGATTACGTCTCATTCCCTTAAATTGATCACACACTTTTAGAAACCTACCACAATACCTAACTCAAGCGTCGCTATTTTAGGATTTCAATCACATTATGGACCCTGCAAGGGGATAAAATTCAAGGTTCAGTTACCTTTTAGGCTTACAGACTTATATTCAAGGTATGCTTAGTATACCCTGTTATTTATCATAGAAAGTAGGAGAGTAAAGGGTTATCAAAAAATTGCTACTTAATATAACTAGGAAATATGGCGGTATTCAAGAGTACACGTCTACAACCTAGCTACACATTTTTATATAGTGTGTAGCAGAAACTACTTTAAAAAAATACATCAATATGTTTGAAAATACATAGACGGCAACATTTAGAAATTCAATACACGTATACCTATAACTGCTCGGTTGACGAAACTTCAATCCAGGCAGAAGTTGCAGAAGTTTAGTTTGTTATTGGCTGATCAGAGTTTTCTTGCATTTCAATTTGACATTTGACTGGTTCATTCGAAGAGAGCCTTATATATTCAAGTGCCTGGAGCGTGCGATCGACAGCCTTCAAGCGCTTCAGGAGATTGTTAGTGGAGAGAATTAAGACCTGTAATAATAACAAATCATAAGAAAACGGTTTGCAGCACGGAGAATATTAATAATACATGTATAAAGCTAATAGAAAATTCTAATGCTAACGGATAATAATATTCCTTTATATAAATTAAAATCAAAATATAACTACTGTGTGTCAGATATCCGAAAATATATATTTATTTATTGCTTAATATAACTAGGAAACCAAGTTTTATAATATTGAAAATGTGCGTCGTCCTCCTTAAACGACGCCCACTTAAAGTATCGTCCGTTCAGAAATCTTCTGAAACAGAAAAAGGTCAAATTTATAGACTAATACGAAAAAGTCAAGTCGCTTAACGAAACTATTTTGAATGCAGAAGTTACAGTTAAATTCTCATTCATTGCGCCATGAGAGTAATTGAATTACGATTCATTAGTAACTAAGCTATCGATGGTGATTGTGTCGATAATTATAATTAACTAGATACTTTAGCTCGTGTTTAATAACACAAAGTAATACATTATTTAATCTTATTAAAAAATATTGATGCCATTTATTATTGATTTCCCTTTGCTGCTGGTATTGTTACATACAATAACTAAACGATTCTGCATTTTGTTAAGTTTGTTAGGAATGAAGTAAAATTCACAAGCTGAGACCGAGTTGACATTGAGGTATCGAGCAAAATCTCTGCTTGATGCGTTCATTAAGGCCTTTCCTTCACATTTCCTTCTACGATCTAAGCTCGGGACCACGTTTGTACATTTAACATCTTTGTATTCAAAATAATGTTGTGATTATTAATTAGAGCTCAGATGTTACCATCATATCATTAAACATTTTACATGATATATCATTTTTATCACATAGGTTATTTGTCATATAATAGGATTGATTTAGCCTTTCACTATCAAACCTTCTATGTTTATTATAATTTTTTCGATGTTGTTTATTTAGGTATATTATAAAATCGTAATATCGTAATATTATTAATATATTTGACTACACGAAAGGTGTAGTGCTTTAAGCGGTCGCCACGTCGCTATTATCCTGAGGTATTGTGAATTCAAACCCAATTTGTGACAGCAAACCCGACAAAGTCAACAAAAATCACAAATTGTTCGCTGGTTAGAGTCTCGGTGTTCTTTGTGTCTGTACCCAACACGTATCACGTACCTTTATTTCAAGTCTTAGCGGTAATACTGCTACAAGCCACCAAAGCCAACCAGGACCATCATTAGATTTCCACCAACGCCCGTGCTGAAACTCTATTTCGAAATTCGGCATATCACCAAAAGTGGTTTGGATATCATTCTTTAGGGTATCGTCTAATCGTTCCAACCAGGCCGTCGCTTTCAACGACAACCTCGACGCTAGCATCTTAATGTCATAGGCTGCCACTTTACAATGGAGCTTCATATCCACAACGCGCTGGATGCGTGCTACTTCACATCTACAAAAAAAAACATTGTGTAATTAGTTTCTAAAAAACTATATACGTATTTGATTGAAATTGGGATTGAATTCAAGAATAACTTCCTGTAAGCTCCGTGTTTGTAACACTATTACATACAGAGTAACGTAAGATAAGACATCTTCTACTCATTTTGTCATTGTAAGTGTACTAACTATATTTCAGATATAGGTATATGTATAGATTAATTTTCATTTAAAATTGTATACAGTATGTAAATGGTCAATACTGCCCTACTAAGCGCAAAAGCGGTATCTCAGTGAGGGCTAGTTTCGAGATAATTGAAGTTTTGTAAAAGTAGTTTTCTTTTTACTTATTATGTTGACTTTCTTGCTTATTAAACCGAATTTATATATTAAATTGGGTATATTTTTTATTTCAATAGATAAAATATCTTAAATGTGTGTGGATATACCTTATTTATGAGATACTGCTTGATACTTAATAAATAAACAACTAAGATTTGAGTTACCGCTTTTCGATTAGCTCCTCTCCTACATACCCGCATACAAAAAAGTATTAGCTAACAATGGAATAAAATATATATTATTAAATACTAGCTTTCGCCCGCGGCCCCGCCCGCGTGTATGTCGGTTATCGCGGTAAAAAGTAGCCTATGTCCTTTCCCAGGTTCAGTTCTATCTTCATACCAAATTTAATCAAAATCGGTTCAGTGGTTTAGGCGTGAAAGCGTAACAGATAGACAGTGTTACTTTCGCATTTATAATATTAGTAGGGATAAAAAAAAACAAATTAAGTATATTTATGAAGCCTTCTAATTTTGTTTAATGACATTAAAAATTCTATGAAAAAGCAACTAATTCTATGAAAGTTAACTAGTCAAAAGTAGTGAGTTCTTTCCAAAATGACATTCTGTTTTGAGGTATGATATTTTGAAAAGATTTTATAATGTTTACTTTTTTGGCTTTTTTTTATTAGAAATACTATCTGGTGCAGTTTACTTCTTTGGAGATGGCAAAACTTTGGTTTTCAATATTTTATTTCCGATTATGCTCGCAGTTATAAAGGTTTTATTGACTTGCCTCTGTTGACTTCTACTTCCACCATTTCACTAATATATGGATTATATCAAATCATGGATTATTTCGAGACAATTTAATTCACCACCACTAAACACTTTAATTTACAGGATTTTCACTAATTTAACAGGATAATTTCGATATTTGCACCTATTCGTAACGAAAGCAAACAAGTAATGATATGAATAAATAGGTATTGTAAACAGCAAGAATAAAATTAAATAACTGTAAAATGTATTAGAAATCGAGATCGGATCAGATCTTCTTAAAAAAAAAGAAGAAACGGCAGCTTTGAACTTACCCATCCCTAATGCATCTCTCTATGACCTTAAACCGAGACTTGCCCACCGTAGAGAGAATGGACCGTCCATCTTCAAACTGGACACAATCGCACACTTCCAAAATCTGTAACACATATTAACAACCTTGTGTACAGTTGACCTTTATATTACATACTTACACAGATAACACGTATTTCTTAGTAAAGCTCAGTATAACACGATAAAACCCCCTACAAATCATTGATAAGAATATTGTATAACTGTTGAGAAATTTTGTCGCTCGGCGCATATTATTATTATTCAGGTCACGTGTTTAGTTCTGTAAACATTATTATCAACAAACCAAAAATAAAACTCGTCTGTCATCGCTAAAATATCATCGTTTTAATCTGTAGGGGTAGATTATACAATAATTGATTTTTTAGGGTTCCGTAGCCAAATGGCAAAAAACGGAACCCTTATAGATTCGTCAAGTCTGTCTGTCTGTCTGTCTGTCCGACCGTATGTCACAGCCAATTATTTCCGAAACTATAAGAGCTATACTGTTGAAATTTGGTCAGTCGATGTACTCTGTGAACCGCATTAAGATTTTTACATAAAAATAGAAAAAAAACAATACATTTTGGGGGTCCCCATACTTGGAACTGAAACTCAAATTTTTTTTTTCATCAAACCTATACATGTGGGGTGTATCTATGGAGAGGTGTTCAAAAATGATGTTGAGGTTTCTAATATCATTTTTTTTAAACTGAATAGTTTGCGCGAGAGACACTTCCAAAGTGGAAAAATGTGTCCCCCCCCCTTCTTCTAAAATAAGAGAGTGATAAAACTTTGGTTTGAACGAGATCTAGTAAGTAGTTTTTTTTAAAACATCATAAATCGTAACACGCAATTTACCTTTCATCCAATCAATACACTAGTATAAAAACATCGATGAAAGTTACAACGAACTACAAGAACTTTTATATTATGTTACTTGCTGATACGGAACCCTTCATGGGCGAGTCCGACTCGCACTTGGCCGCTTTTTTTATGTGAGCACACTAAAGTTACTGACAGGTGGAAAGCAAAACACAATAAACTTGAGATTTTTGCTCAATTACATTATTTCATGAATTGTACTCTCACACTAGCTGTGCCCGCCACTTCATCTATAGAATAGTAACTTTTTTATAATAATAATTATAAATTGTTAATTCTTTGACTTAATAATTAAATTTTGTATGTGTTTCTTTATAACTTTATTATTTAAGAGCCGGTTGACATTAAACAAACATTAAAATGTTAAATGAAGCTTACCACAAAATATGAGTAAAAACCAAACATCAATCGGATAAGCCGTTTCTGAGATTAACGTGCACGAACGCACAGACAGAGTTCTAACAATTATTGTTGTTGTGTTGGATTCTATTTGTGTTCATAAAGGTCCTATTTTTTTCAAATTTCTTCCATGTACAGACAGCGATCCGTTACATTTTTATTGTATATGTATAGATTTATAAATGTCAGTTTGTAATAAATAAATAAATAAACAAATATTTTGGACATCTTACACACAACATCATCTAGTCTCTAACTAAGCAGAGCTTGTATTGTGGGTACTAAACAACTGATATAAATACATAAACATACTTTTTTTTTGTAAATACATACATATTATACATAGGAAAACACCCAGACTCCGAAACAAATATTTGTGAATCACACAAATATTTGGTCTGACCCGGGAATCGAACCCGAGACCTCTTGATCAGCAGCCGCATACGCTAACCACCAGACCAACAAGGCAGTCAGTAATATTGAATGAACAGGTTTTATTTAGATTCTAAATACATACAAAGGTATGGTTTATAAGTACAAGTTTATAACGGCTAATCTTTGGAACGACTGAACCAATTTTTCACTGGCAAACAACACTTTCATTGACAGATAGCTCATGACATAACGAGTAACTTAAGCCTATTTTTATAGACTAGTTGTACTCCGTTGCGTTGTTCGAGATGCAACAATAACGGTAATGGGGACTCAGCTATTAGTATAATGTGACACAGCGGTGACAAAAGGCTGAAACACAGAATGTAATAAGTACAATACATACATCTGCGCACATATGTGTGGTGATAAATAGCTTATAAAATAAACAATACTAACCGTTCCGTAGTCAGCGTACTTTTTTTCGCGGTCCATAGCAATCATGCCGAAGCAACGGGTTTCTGATTCCAATACGCGACGAATCATCAACCAGTAGCGGGGATCAAAGATGAATAAAGGACATGGAACACTAGACAAACGTTACACGTACATTATTATACTAAATATAACCGCAAAACGTTCCCTTTTACAATAATACAACATTAGTTTGTTAAAAATAAGAAGTGATAATAATTAGTTAGTAATAAATTGTTAGTAATTATTTTATAATTATTATTATTTTACTTGTTTCATTAAAATTCCAATAAATTAGAATAAATTAAAGAGTATTTTAATAACTGACCGACATTGGAAAATTAAATTTTATATTTGCATAGGTATTAAAATTGTTATCTTTAATAGAGAAAAGGCACAATATATAATGCCGGCTGTTATAGATGCCTTAAATATCCATAAATAATAATAATTATAAATTTTCGGATACCTGACTTCTAACATAGGCAGATAACATGAACTGATAAAATAATTATTTACATACTTTGTTTGTAAATACATATATTACATGATACTATAGTATTACATACACACTACTTATATTATACATAAAGTCAACCAAACTCCGAAAAAATATATTTGTATATAATACAAACAATTGGTTTACAAAAGTTCAGAACCATAACTTACGTAGGATATGCAACCGTGCACACGAATATGGGTACAACATCTTTATCCGTTGCTTCAGCCCCTGGTGTTGTAAGAGCATTGGCTGATGCCAGTGCTGCGTGCACGAAGACGGTGTCATTAGTCTAAAAAAACAATTTATGTTTCATCATCATGATCACCATCATCAACAGCCTTTCACAGTCCACTGCTAGACATAGACCTCTCCTTAGAAAGGAGGTTTTGGCCTACTATACCACGCTGGCCAGACAAGTTAGTAAAGGGTTTGTTTCAAGTTTTCCTTCTCTTGGCAGTGATGTTAGCTGCTTATTTTGTTCCTTTAGTCGCCTCTCACGACACCCGTGGAATTAATAGGGGTGGTGACACTTTGTATTCATATGTTTTATTTAAATTAATTGGGAGATGTTTGTAATGTATTGTATAATTATTGCATGCAGAACCTATTGGTAGCAGTTTAATAATGTTTAACAGAATAGAAAAATGATTACCTCCCTCAACCTGAATCCTGCTAAGCTCCTCTGGCATAACGGGCACTTACGCCTATAATCTAGTGTTTTTTCAAGGCAAATTCTGCAGAACATGTGGCCACATGGCGAGGTGACAGGTTTTGTCAAGTATTCGCAGCACAAGATGCACTCCATTTCGCGAGTATTGATCCACTTCATAGTGGTTTGTTGGCGTACAAGATGGTTCAACTTGCGATTCAACCTTCTTGGGTTATAGTTTCGGCTCAATACCGTTATTACCTAAAACCGATTGTAAATATTTTATTTTCATTTTCCATGTAATGTAAATGATAACGACAACATGAAACTATGACAAAACAGTTTTTTAATTAGGATTCAAGTCCTAATTCCTAAGTAGACTTATATCTCAACCTTGTTAGGAGAAGAGCACTTATCATTTTTGCCAAATATTTAAAAAACTAGCAATATTCTTACGTGAGGTAAAAATAATCCTTTTTTGAAAAATAATACTGCCAACCTGGATCACCTAGTGGTGATCCAGGTTGGCAGTATTAATGTTAGTACATTATAATCTAATAAATAATTATAGTGTATATTCCAGATGAAATTTTGGCAACCACAAACCTGAGAAAGTAGCGGCCGTGCTAATTTCAACTTTGTGTCCTTGTCGGCAGTTGCTGCAATTGCCAAATGCGTGGCAGCGTCCATGTAGTGGCCAGCTTGCAGAAGCCCAAGAGCATGAGCGAATCTGGCCTAAACGACAAAAATTAAAATAATAAAATGCATTATAGTACAAAACAAAATAAATTGATAGAAACAATCGCGAGCTGTATGAGAGCAAAGCGATGATGTCACCACGACAGTATCTTATTTACTATAGAATGTTTAAGAATACAGCGAGGTCAGTGCACTCATCACTCGAACGTTCTTTTTAAGATTCTTGTTATGATCTTTTAACATTATGACATTGACGTACATACATTCGCTGCGATGAGAATATAATTATATTGTCGGTGTCAGTGCATGTGTTCATCGACAAACATGTTTATACAAAATATTATGGTTCTAAAATATATATTGTTTACCCTAGCAGACATAGGAATGTGATGCTGAACCTCCTCGGAGGGGTTTTGGATGAACTGCTTCAAAACCTTGGCACGCTTAGCCAGACTAGGACCCACGCACAAAAACTTCTTTGATTTCGCTGTGGACAACAGATAACTTGTTAACAAATTCGTATTTTGCATACTGTTTACATATACACTCATACTAAGTATCAAACATGACGTATAATAGATCACTTTTCTTATTAATTATAGAAATCTACCAGAGTTTCAAAAGAAGGCTTACGTGCCCAATTGAAGCTAACAGAGAAGCCCCATGCCTCTTGTGACATTTCGTCCACGATGCTATATAACACAAAATTATATAACTCGCAATCGAGTCAGAGTTTGTATTACGTTACGTAATATTGGTGTGAGTTACGAGTGCGCAGCGTGTTGCTGCTGGATCCAGATACAAATCGAGTCAAGGTTGCGATAGTTGCAATAGTACACTTACGAATGTATGAAATCGCCGTTACAATTTTATTGCTTAACGGTTGACGCAACACTCAGTTAAAAAACGAGTTTACTTGTTAATGATCCGTGATGTTACCTACATAAATGCA
This sequence comes from Phragmatobia fuliginosa, assembly GCA_932526445.1. Taxonomy (NCBI): domain Eukaryota; kingdom Metazoa; phylum Arthropoda; class Insecta; order Lepidoptera; family Erebidae; genus Phragmatobia; species Phragmatobia fuliginosa. The sequence goes on from OW052057.1 coordinate 27,778,024, forward strand.
AAAATATTTGATTTCATGGCAAAATAATCGTGACTTTGGTACACGTTGCTATTGCGACAATAGTGTTTCTTAATGCGCCTGTAGATATTGAACGCTGGTTGTTATGTAAGTCGCTTGCGACTCATGCATTGCATAAACTTCAGCTTCACAATGGTATCATTCAAGTTCGCCATCGCGAGAGCTAACTGCGACCTTTCATGATCAAACCTTTACGCGAACATTGTTACGTATTTTTTTTTAATTATGTAATAGGAACTATCTAAAACTGTTACGGGAAAAGTTACGATAGAACTCTTAAGTAACGAAATATGTGTACCGTGTTTAATCATCATCAGAATATATTTCTAAAATTATAGGCATGGCTGTTACATATTATTAATGTTTATAATATAATCTGGGATGTATCTGTATGTATGTATATAAATTTTATAAAATACAATAAATAAAAGATCACGTTACAATATCGTCAGAAAAAACCGTGTTTTAGTATTTAGGACAGGTCTATGCCGTAAAGGAACCAATTTTGACGGTGATTAAGTTAGTAATTTTTTTTGGAACTAATTTTGAGGAAGACGCTGATGATGATTATTTTTTATTTTATCTTTTAGTGAGAATGTAAGTTATTGACAGAAGTTATATAAACACATTGCTGAAATTACTCGTTTGTCGTTACCTAACTGAGATGATTGACCCTGATTTGATTGTAGTGTTTCCAAATTAATATTGAGTATCTATTGCTATCAGGCCGCAATACATGCCTATGGGAGGCACACGTAAGTCAAGGCTTTTCCCGGAATAGAGTGAGTAGGTGCCGCGTCGATCCTGTAGGACTTGAAAAATCATGGTCCGGGTCCTCCTCAGAGTACGAACACAGATCGGTCGTGGGAGTGGTATTTGAGTGTTATACAAATGTTTCTCTATTGACGATTTAATTCTATGGAGTTGATAGAATTAACCTATTGTAACAAAATCCTTCTTACATCGTAACAAAACCTTTGAAGGGCTTCATAATACTTCAGAAACTTATATAACATATCAATACAGTTAAAATGTTACGTGAGTTATCAGCAGTAGGTATTATTTAGCATGAATGAGTTCATAACAGTTACATAATTGATTATATTACCAGATAACAATATCTACAGTAGTTATTGAAATTGTATACGGTTATCTTATCGCTGTTATTAAAACAAACAAGTATTTGTGGATTAATTAGCTATATGATTAAAGGATGTGGAAAGTACGTATCGGATGTTATCTCACGTAATAGCTAAGCTAATTAAGTACGTGTTTACACAGCCTCTTCGATATCTACGTTATAACTGCGAATGTCCCGTGCAAGCCTCCAGATCAAAGCGCTCTCTGGAACTACCCAGAAGACCTACGAAGATAAGGTGCTAGATCGCAACACCTCTATTATGTCAATACAAGATCTTTCTAAACCTGTAATTACAAGGACTCGTAGTTAGCGATCAACCATTATCAGAGATGCCAAATAGATTTTTGAAATATTGCAATTTTCGAATTTCAAGAACGTCAAATTTAGAATAGCTAAAGTTTATACCTACAGGTTACTGTCAGAACCTTTAGCCATTCAGAAGCAGTCATAAGTTCTTTAAACGTCAACATAAAAACCAATAACCTCATCTCACTCAAATGATTATCCACCACTGATACAGCAGTCAAGCCAGCCAGACCAGCATTGACCATTGTTCAATGCTGGTCATAGATAGTCGTAGTTACATGACTATCTACAACATAAAAAATAACAATATTTTAAACTGGATGTAGATAAAGAAAACTTAATCGGATTTAATGTACATTTTTGACAAGTATCCAATCCAATCTCAGTAGTAGGTAAAAAAGTAACCTGCGACCTGACTACATCCTCCATTGCATTGCCGACAATGTTGTTACATAACACGAATGTAACAAACAAAATAATGGCCGATTTACATAATAGCCTTGTCGATCGCATACGCCTACGCGAGACTAACTTAGCGACTAATGTATACCCTGTTAAACTTATTTTATTACTAGCTTAGGTCCGCGGCTCCACACCGTGTATCTCGGTTTTCGCACAAAATGTTAGCCCTTGTGTTATTTTGATATATAAGCTATATTACTGTATAGTTTTATCCAAATCCGTGCAGTACTTTAGAGTAACAAACATCCACACAAACTTTCACATTTAATAATATTAGTAAGCTTTTCTTCTTCGAAACCGTTTTTAGTTAGTATATTTCTGTTTTTGTTATTCTAAGTCAATCTGTCACAAGGCCATGAGCACACTCGTTAGTAAAAAAAAAACTTATTACGAAAGTTACGTTCGTAATGCTTTATGTCATAATATATATTTTTATAAGTAGAAAGACGCTGACCCACGTATCTTCGACTGCGTCTCCTTTCATTTCTTTTCCATATGCTGATGTTACTTACGCACGTAATAAACGTGAAAATCGTTTAGATTTCAAAGTTCATCGTCAACAACAAAACTAAGAAGTTTTATGAACTTGACCGACTCCTTCAAGTATATACCAAGCACAAAATATAGCATATTCAAGCATATTTAATTATAAATAATATACAAATCACAAGGTTAAACAAGAAACATAAAATTTGTTAAGATTATATAACAGTTACGCCGTTACTGTGAAAACACTGCGTAATAAGGCTAACAGCTATTTAAATACGATATTACATGTTCTATTATATTTGTCAAAACAATGTAACGCTTAATTAGGAGGTACTTAACTACACAAAATGTGACTAGTGATATCTTGTTTCAACTCTAGAAGGGACCTTCTGAGAGTTGAGACCAATAATTAGATAATAATTCAAATTATGTTCGTGTATAAATGCTGGCAGGAAAGATTATCCAGTGTTTAGTGTCAGTAGCCTTTTTTCTATTTTGTTCATCATCATTTCAACCACTTTAATGGTTCACAGCTGGTCTCTCCGTAGAAAGTAAGTATCTTTTACAAATTAAAAATAAAAATAGTTTTATTTATGACAATTATGTACATGTATGACCAGCGTAAGTGTCTGAACAATCTTTGATTTTGACAAGTTTTTAAGTGTTGTGCTTTGTTTAAAATAAAACAGAACTAAAACAAAATTATATATATATATAACTATAGTCAGTGAAAATCAAATCACTCAAACACAATTACTTAAAAAAATCAAAAGAATTAATTTGCAACATCTGCTAATAAAAATATAAGTAAAGTGACACGTACAACACATTCATAGACAATAGAGACACATACACATAGCAGACAATTTGGCTTGGCAGATTTAACACATAAATAATTCACATACAAAAACAGGCAAAAATAAATCGCAGACGTGAAAACTGTGTAAACTACAGACGCTATACATTGTTTAAACGGATTGCGACAAAATAGATATAAAAATATGTAAACTTACACAGGCACTTAGATGGCACGAACTTTCTTGGATTAGCCGATGTATTTGGCAATTGAACTCTACAAAAGGAAAATGATCATTGTTTTTAATGCCGTCAAAGTTATAAAAATATTGTTAAAAATATAAACATGGAAATGAAAAAGAAAACTAAATTTTTTGACCATTATTTACCTGGGGTTGCGTAATTCGGCTGCATTTTCCATCAAATTTCGGATTACAATGTTAACAAAACCCGGACGGGCTTGTTCCGCCCCGCACGGGCATCTGCTCGTTCGCATTAAACACCTATAAAAAGAAACACAACTTCTATAAAAAAACATAATAAATATAATAGTGTCTATAATCAATTCTACACTACATTAGTGTTCAATATATAAAAAGTAATATAACTGCAAATCTAATGTACTAGTAGGTATTCAGTAACGTTACATACTCTGTACATCGGGTGTGTCCGCATTTTCCCGACACAGGTTCTATAGGATAAAACCCGCAACTTCGACAGCACAGTGCTTCTTCATATTCGCTCTTGGCGGAGCGGGCGAACTTGATGATTTTATGCGCTACTTGTTTTGCAAAGAGGCTAGGCTGTGGCATATTTGGAATAAAACGAAGTTGAAGTCTTTTCGGTACGGGCCCGGGCGGTGGCGAACCGTATAGAGTGAAGGGGACGTTTAATGTACTTCCTACGTCGACATCTTCATAATTGTCGTCATCTTCGCTTTCTGAAATTTCATCACTGTCGTCGTCAGTTCTTCGACCAGGCTGGAGTCTGAGGGGCCATAATTGTCTTGGCGGAGGCCCCTGCTGCCCGTCCCGGTACGGCATAGTCTGTTGAAAAAAAATTACACATAAATTGAGACACCATATTGCTTAAATATTCACACTTACACTTACTTAAACATTGGGAAAAAACATCGATTTTTCCTTTTTATGTTCTGTATAAATGTTATTTTGTGTCATTAATTTGAACGAATGGATTTGTGGAAGCATCGCGACATAGCGTCACGATTTAAAACTTAAAAAAATATATAAACATGTATTTGCGTGTTGTCCAGAATTTCAACTAGCAATAAAACATACGTTTTTATATTTTTTTAAATTAAATATCAAAGTAATCTAAAATCCGGCTGCATCACTATGCAGACTCATCGAGTCATTAGAACTATATAAACACGAAGGTGGCCCGAAGTACTTAGCCTTCAAAAGAAAAAAAAGAGTTTTGGAAAAGTGAAGATCTATTTTTTAACATAGTCTCCTTTTATCTCGATACACTTATCCCAGCAATGATCCAACTTCTTTACCCCGTTTGAAAAATATATCTCGAGACCTAAAAAGTAGGCCTCCGTGGCGGCCAAAACCTCCTGATGGTAAAAATAAGAAACTATGATTATTTAACCTTAACAACTAACTTTTTAAACTAAGCATACTTAAATAATTTTGAGTTGCCACTAAACAGTAAAATTAATTAATCACGCCAATCGTGATGACATCCCCTTGTTTGTTAAGTTAAACTAATTTCGTTACCTTTGTTCATTGATTGTTGGCGCAGACTCAACATTATTTAAGCACGCTTACATTAAGTTTAAGAAGTTAGTAAGATTAAGTAAATAGTTTATTAATTTTTGCTAAAAAGTTTTATTTGAATATGGTAAGGTGCAGCAGAATGATATCTCCAGACAGTTCTGAATGACAGTAACCTTCCTAAATGGGTCTGTCATGGTGTGGGTAAATCAATAGATCATTTATAAAAACTTTCTGTAAATTTTAGTTGGTAGTTCTTGTTAAGTGATAAAGATATTAAATTTTTTGTTTCTCCCATAAAAGTGTCGAAACGCAAATACGTAGTATGAACAAAGTACTTGTTAAAAGAGTTTCAAGTACTCCAAGAATCAAAAATGTATTATAATCAAAAAAGAAACGCCATTAGGAAAAGAGAGTAAAATCCTGATGCTGTTAAGGCTACTGATAATAATAAAAAATATTAAATAATGACTTACTTCGAGTAAAGACTGGCCCCTCGACATAGAAACAGGTCGTAGGCCATTGTACACCGTGTACAGCGTCCGCTGGGAAAGGTTGATGTAACTATGCATTAAGCGTTATTGATGAACTGTTATTTGAGGGTGTTAAGCTGTATAAGAAAAGCGATATTGTTACAGAGATGCTGCAAGTGCATATGAGTTAGTGTCGTATATCCGTGTATCAATACGAAGCAGTGCGAAAAAATAAATAAATAAAGATACGAAGCCATGCCGCATCCTGCCTCACCTCACAACATTCGCATCTTAACTGACATACTGCTGTTGGTCTCTGGGCTGCTGCCTAAAATTTTCCATGATAACTACAATGAGGGACTTTATTTAAACCATATTTAGTTTAATTTAAAGTTGTACATAACACCGACTTTGTGAGGTTTTATGGAACATTAATACGGTTCACATCGAATAAGTTACTTATTAAAAATATATTTAAATATTTAGGATTACAAAATGTAAAGCAAACGACCTGTGATTTTTGTGAGTGTTGGTTATTGGTGGCCCTTCAACAGATATAGAGTAAGTTGCTATGTACACTTACACGCGATGGCAGTAAACAGTAGGTTCTTATATTCTTTAGTGGTTTATTTGTATGTATTGTGTACATTTTATTTACATTTTAACACCCTGTTTTCAGGTGCACTTCAAATAGGCTTTGGTATTTATAACAATACGTTTGTTAATATAACTAAGGTACATCTTTTCATACTATGAATTAAGAAAAACTATTCGTAAATCCTAAATTATGAAACGCCTGCCTAAATCAATACCGATACTTGAGTTACCCGATCGTTACAACGTGAAACTCAAGATAGACTTGAATTATTTCAACGAGGTTTGTACCTAAAAAAAAGCGGCCAAGTGCGAGTCGGACTCGCCCATGAAGGGTTCCGTATCAGCAAGTAACATCATATAAAAGTTCTTGTAGTTCGTTGTAACTTTCATCGATGTTTTTATACTAGTGTATTGATTGGATGAAAGGTAAATTGCGTGTTACGATTTATGACGTATTAAAAAAAAACTACTCACTAGATCTCGTTCAAACCAATTTTCGTTGGTAGTTTGCATGGTAATGTATAACATATATTTTTTTTAGTTTTATCACTCTTTTATTTTAGAAGTTAGAGGGGGGGGGGGGGGGGGACACACATTTTTCCACTTTGAAAGTGTCTCTCGCGCAAACTATTCAGTTTAGAAAAAAATTATGTTAGAAACCTCAATATCATTTTTAAACACCTATCCATAGATACTCCACACGTATAGCTTTGATGAAAAAAAAATTTTTGAGTTTCAGTTACAAGTATGGGGACCCCCAAAACGTATTGTTTTTTTTTCTATTTTTATGTAAAAATCTTAATGCGGTTCACAAAATACATCGACTGACCAAATTTCAACAGTATAGCTCTTATAGTTTCGGAAATAATTGGCTGTGACATACGGACGGACAGACAGACAGACAGACAGACTTGACGAATCTATAAGGGTTCCGTTTTTTGCCATTTGGCTACGGAACCCTAAAAAGAGCATGAGTGGTGAACAAGAGAGTGATGCTCTTTTTGTATTTCGTTATTTCATGGTAGTAATGAAAGTATATCCCGTAAGCGCTACTTAGTTGTATCATATTCAGGCTGTCCGCTAGTCCGACATAACTACCAACTGGTGGTATCCGAGGTGATTTCCGCATAGACAAAAAAAAGGCTGTCCGCTAGTCTTACACTAGGGTACTTATTATATTCCTTGTCAGATCAGAAAGACTATAACAGCGCATGGTTGGTTATAATGAAATCAGTCAAAAACCATTATTATTTTTCTTGACGAAGACTAGATTTTTGCCTGACAGTATTTAATAACTTACCGTTACGGGAGTTTATTCATGACTATTTTGTAATAATACATGAAGTTGAGTCAACAGTGTTGCCGCATTGAAATTTTAATATTTCTGAATATTCCGAGAGATCAAGAGATAAAGAATTTCCTTTCCAACTCCTGGAATGAATAGGAAATTCGGAACATAACACTGTTTCAGAAATGCTTATTCAATGGTGGTTGCAAATCATTTCTACTAGTTAAAGTTCCCACACATTGTACACATATATAGCATCATAACATTCATAACTAATAAGAACTACTAGACTACTAACAATAGTAGATTAGTAACCAAGGGCTGTAAGGCATCAATTGCAGCTCGAGATATTTAGTTCGAGGGTGTAATTGGTGCTTACACCGGAGCTAACTATTCTGCTTTACATCTCGATTGTGAGATAAGTAGAAAAAAACCGGCATTATAAGAATAAAACATTTTATCTTCAGCTTCCATTTTCATTGAATCGGGAGTGCAGCTTATATCTTCTTTACTTGAAGAACGCATGTTTGTTTTTAAATAGCACGTAATTATAAAAAAAATCCCAAAAAAACAATATTTAAATTAAAAGTTTTTTATTCCCGCCTCTTTTCATTAAAAATAAATAAGTAAAGAATTTTTAAATTGTTTTTTTCAAGAATAAAATTGAGCTTCGCCGTTCAATATTTAAAATTGATGACTAATATACTCACACGAAGACAAGGCTGAATAGCAAAGCGACCTCTTTGGTCATTGGGCTGAATGCATGATGTCTTTGCCAGTATGATGGTTAGATGTACGCGAACTTTTTGAAAGGAAGAAGTGTTTTTTTTTTTAATTACTTACCGCCCTAGGGCTTTTCTAGCTACATTATTACCCTAGACCGCTAATAAGTCACCTACAAGCCCCATTTGGAGGTAATAAGAACCTACTTACCGAACATGAGGGATGTAAAAGAATTTTATTACTCTGCCTACAGATAAAAAAAAGTCTATGGTCGCGGATAAACTATACTGATAGTAGGTAGTATTTAGCTGAGGAATTAGTATATTTGGTTGTACGATCTAATCTGAGTAACTAGTGGGTAATTCGCATAACTGTAATGTTAATTGGCCATTTAACGATGTTAGCATATAGGCCGATACAGTCAAAATAATACAGGTTTAAATTAAAAAAGAAGTAAATTTCAAGTTTTTTTTTTCGAAATCTAGACTGTGGCACAGTCATGTTGAACAGGGCATAATCATAATGTACATGTAAACTTGAATGCTATGATCATTAATCTTAAAAAAAAATCCATTACTAAATATGGAAAAATAATGTATAAATGCTTTTAAGCGGTATGGATTTAATAATTAATTAAAGTTTAACGCTAAATTACCTTGACTTAAATTGTGTTTAGTTTTATAAATTTATTTCATATATTATTATCATATATGTCAACCACCCATAATGTCCCATTGATGGACTCGGGTGTCCTCTCATGAGAGGGTTAAGGCCATACATATCCTACTAATCCTACTAATATTAAATGCCTAAAACGTACCACAACCACGCGACAATCAAAACCACACCACAATGTCAACACGTGGTCGGGTGCATATGTCCTATAAAATTAATTATGCAATTTACACGTACCACATTTTGTCGCAGTTTATGGACCACGTATTTCATACTACCAAATCGCGACCACATCGCAAGCACATTTTATTGCTGCGTCGTGGTGTGGTTGTGGTACGTGTAAAACAAGCCTAACTAATATTATAAACGCGAAAGTTCGTGAGTATGTATGTGTGTATGTATGTTTGTTGCTCTTACACGCAAAAACTACTGAACGGATTTGGATAATACTTTACAGTAATATAGCTTATATATCAGAATAACACATAGGCTACTATTTACTTAAAGGTGATTATAAAAATAAACAAATCGAGGATGCCAAAATGTATCACTGTTTATCTCCTGTCAAAACTTCCAGGTTGCTATGCATAACACACTTGCATAGCAACCATTTTCGGGATAAATGGTTAATTTATCCCGAAAATACGCGGGTAACACCGCGGGGAGCAGCTAGTTACTTTATAGTTTTTAAAAATCATAAGTACATTTATTTTATTTATAATAGCTCTAAAATGTTTAGTTTTTCCCATTGGTTTTAATAACTACATTAACCTCAGGAGCAGTATATTAAATTGAATAAACATTTTCAGATAGATAACTTATCAGATAATGCTACAATTACTTTTACCATATAAACATTATATTATTATTTTTATATTATTTTTTTAAATATATATACATACATATATATTTATTTATTTATTTATTTATCAAAGCTTCCTGCAAAACATATTGCACAAGGCGGACTTAATGCCATAGGCATTATCTTCAAGACCAACCTTTGGGTGTTGCGAAGCTGTTTGTGGCAGGTGTATATGGGGACAAGTAAGGCGAGGGACTAAGTTATTAATTTCAAAAATATAATATACGTATAATACATATAAATATAATAGACATACACATATATATACACATTACTCACACACATACATACATACATACTTACATATATACATACATATATACATAGACTACATGAATATAATACTTGGATAATTATGATAAATAGTGTTCTGTTCTAAAATTCTGAAGACTCCGTCAACAAGTCTCTATAATGTTTTCGCACTTTAAATTTAAAACTGGATCGGCTAGTGGACATCCTGATTTCCAATGGGAGCGCTGAAGTAACTGAGAGTAAGTCCAAGAGTAACTGCTTGAACAGGGAAAGAACAATGGACTTTACTTGAAATGTGTGCAGGGCAAAGAAGGAGAAGATTATTAGAAGAGCGAAGATTTCTGTCATGGTTAGAGCAGAGATATTGGAGGTGGGATTTTAAGTAGGTGGGTGAGTTCGGTGAATGAAGAAGGGAGTACAACGTAGTTAGCACTCTCAAACTGCGGCGCTGCCTAATAGGTAACCATGACAGTTGTATACGATAAGATGAAATATGATCATACTTTCGCAGATTGAATATAAATCGAATGCAATTGTTGAGAAGCCGGTCTAATTTATTGAGCAGATTTTTATTTATTTATATACATATAAACATTATATATTTTTTTATATTCTATACTACAATAAAAAAAGGGCAAAAATAATTTTAAGCGTATTAAATACAAACAAAATCAAATGCACATTGAACTTGACTACCAAATACGCTTATTGTATGACTTACATATCTAAATAGATAGACATTATGTAAACGATTGGAATTACAATTGACAATAATAGGATAAATCACACTAAATGAAATTTAAGTGTTTAATGTAATTTCCAAATAACAGATTTTCACTAAACACAGGATGTCTCAGAAGTTGGTGTCAAGCCGAAAACGGTAGGCAAGGTCGCAATAGCTATCAGAATAATAATTATTTTAAAAAGTCTAAATCATGTTTTTTTAAATTATTTTCATATTTTTTTAATGTACACCCTGTGACAGTTTTTATCTCCTGTTGCTTTAAATATTTATTTTTAAGAAACATTTTTTTTTCTTATAGGTGTTACCCTGAATAGTGCTTCTGTGACGTGTAACCCTAAATGCTTAGCTAAGTTCCAGCTTGAAAGAGGATGGCAGTTTTTGTCGAACTTAGTATTAAAAAAATATTTTTCGTCCTACTTTATCTCATCAACAGCCTTTAACAGTCCACTCCTTAGAAAGGAGGTTTTGTCCTACTATACCACAATGGGCAGACGGGTTAGTAAAGGGTTTTGTTTCAACTTTTCCTTCTCTTGGCAGTGATGTTAGGTGCTTATTTTGTTACTTTAGTCGCCTCTTACGACACCCATAGAATGAATAGGGGTGGTAATACTTTGTATTCTTAATCCGTCACCACACAGACACTCCTTTATCTGATTGCACTGAATAAAAATTTACCTCACCAGTATGGCCCTTTGAAAGTTGGCGCATTTAATAAGGTGGCTCTATAGTGGTATGACAATTAATATAGTTCTTAGATTGAGCACAAAAATGATTAGTCTAAGAAACTTTGTTTCGTTTTAATAATATAATTTGATAACTTTTTTACTTAAGATACTCAAACTGCATTCCTTTAGACGTAATGCAAGCACGACACCTACTTAAAAATAACCAAGTGCTTATCAGGCCACGCATTGAATAGGATTCCGTATTCACCCATAATGGTAGCTGGATTTAAAATCGAGTCCAATAGATAATTGTAATGCTTACTTTTTTCTTTGTAAGAAGTTTTCCATGTCACTTTATTGTGTTGAAATACATCAAATACAAAAGTTATATTATCTAAGCCGCTATAGTTTTCCTTTAAAGTTCAATATATAGGCTACTATCATGAATTGTTTCAGATTTTTTGATCTAGACGTTTAGTTTGTAGAGGGTCGAGGGGCGGTTTCTGCAAAAAATGCGCTTTAATTTGCCCGGGCAAATCAAGAATATCCGGATATTCTTGATTTAAATATCTCTATCAGTGGAGCTATAGTTCGCTGGGCAGCCGTGTTGCTGAAAACTCTCAGTGGCAAGTCTTCTAATAAATTGGGTAAATGGGTAATAAATTTCTGTATTTAACAAAAAAGGTTCTATGATTCTCCCTTATGAAATTCCAGTCAACATGTTGATTTTAAAACTACTAATACATGATTTTTATTTTTAAATATTTTTCTGAGAACTATTACGATCTAGCCTATACACTAGTTTCGATTTGACATGACCTTCTGAGGCAATATGTATAAATTAAAGTATTACGTATTTCATCAAAATCATTTTCTTAAATGTTTGTCTGTCTGTCTGTTTGTTTGTAATCTCTGGTGCCTCTCAACCTATTTTGGTAGAACTTTCAATTTAAGATAGCTGATGAAGTAAGGAATGACTTAGGTAAGTTACTGTTTTTATTTAAGGCCTAGTCAGTATATTTATTAATGTTTCAATATTAAATTAAAATGTTGTAAAGTTTTCGATTTACTGTGTTTGTTGCACCTTACGTTTTTAAAGTATCGCAATTAGTCGTCCATTTATGGTCTCTATAGTCATATTCTAAAATGTTATGTTATTTGCACAATGTCTAGTACTTACGAATGAGTGCCCCGGTCTATTTAATAGCATTTCTATGCGCCTTCGTGCAGATTGATGAATTGTTGTCAATTCTGGTGCTAACGATTCCGTGGAGTCTTCCTCCGAATTTGATTCCTATAGAGAATAAATTTGATATTACTAAAGGAACAAAATAAGCAGCTAACATCACTGCCTAGAGAAGGAAAACTTGAAACAAACCCTTTACCAACCCGTCTGGCCAGCGTGATATAGTAGGCCAAAACATCCTTTCAGAGGAGAGGCCTATGTCCAGCAGTGGACTGTTAAAGGCTGATGATGATGAAAGAATCGTATGATAAGCATAAACTAGAAACTAAAATAGTTAAAAAGTCAACTAATGCGTTCAAAAACTTTTTTACAAGTTATGTTGCAAAAGATAACTTGTAAAAAATCCAGGTTAAAAACTAAATGTACTGAATATCAAAATATAGGTTTAAATTTTTTTACTTACCTCCGAGTCGGATTCGGTCCACAAACGCCTTCGCCGTCTCTGTCTAATGGAGGTCGAAGCTGAGTAAACAACACGGGGTAATTCTAGTGGTCTGTCAAGACCGGGCGCTGCGCTCGAAGGTACTAGCGACCGGGATCCACCGGCGAGTTGTAGTATCTCGTTCGAGCCAGAGTCAACTTGCGGGTTGTTTGCACTATCCGAAATAGAGGATGGTTCTGTGTTATTAACACTACCGTTTGTCTTTTTTTGCACTGATGTGTCTGCGCTGGTACTCACTTGCTAAAAACAAGAATAGTTTTAATCAACATGGTGTATTGTTTAAGCGAATAAAACTTTTTAGACAAAAATGAACCGCCGAACTGATAAGCAGAAAATAATATACTAATACTTAACCATTTTTCATCACTGGAGGCTTCATCACGTGGAGGCAATACAAAGTATTAAATGAAGAAAGTGATGAAAAACAGCAAAAAAACAATCATAAAAAAAATGTAATCTTAAGAAAAATATGACTACTTTAGTTTTTTTTAAATTTAAGATTAATATTGTGGGTGTAACTAAGTTTTATTTTATTTTTTATCTGTATAATTAAATTCTCAATTGAACAGTCTTCGTTTCATTAGGATGGCATACGTAGTTCGGGAGATATTCGGGTTTATGTGACTGACCCGTTCGGGTTTATGTGACTGACCCGTTATTTTTGGAACCGAGTGTAGATAACTGATATAAATACATAAACATACTTTTTTTTGTAAATACATACATATTATACATAGAAAACACCCAAACTCCGAAACAAATATTTGAGGATCACACAAACATTTGGTCTGACCCGGGAATCGAACCCTCTTGATCAGCAGTCGCATACGCTAACCACTAGACCAACGACGCAGTCAATACAAACAAAAGCAAATGCACACCGGATTAGATTATCAAAGATAATGACTTAAAAACTAAATAGACTACGTATTGGGTAAGTAAATAATTCGGCTTCGACTGTTGACAGTAATAAGTTGGGTCATATTGAATTATGAAAACTTGTTATTATGTTATTTTATGTAAACCGTAATAACTGGTGTACGTTTATTCTGTTACTAACCTCTTTATCGAAATCGGGATTTAAGCAACGTCTCTTTGTATAAGAGAACCCTTCAACGTTAACCAAATGAGGTAATGGTATGGTTCTGCGACCAAAGCGAAGTACATGGTGGGATCCTCCGGAGGGTTGCGGATTATCACCCGGGCCAGAGTCATTTAGGGAGTTACTTCCACTTCTTTGTTCTGAAGTCACGGTAGTACCTGCGCTGGTACTCATTTGCTAAAAACAGGATTTTTTTCATAATCATTTTTTTTTATTGTTGTAATGGAATAGGCGTTTGTCTTCCATCTCACCTGATAGAAAGTGTAGATGAAGACGAACATGGTACACGCCCATTCAAAAGAAACCTGTTCACTCTACTCTTAAAAGTTCCAGAGTTCAACTCATTGTGTGTTCTTTAAACGAAAAAGAACTGAATTTCATGAATAATTTGAATTCATCAAAATATCACCTTCATCATCATCAGCTTATCGCAGTCCACTTCTGAACATTGGCATCTCCAATACAATCTATTATCCCCTGTTTTGATACCCTTAGGGTTGGAATGCTTTGATAATAATGATTTTTATAATTTTTCAAAATAAATACTGCTGCTCTACTACGAGCTGTATTAAAATCGGCCAAGTGCGTGTCAGGCCACGCACAAGAAAGGGTTCCTCAGTCACCCATAATGGTACGTGGATTTAAAATCGTATCCAACAGATATTTGTCATGTTTACGTATTAATGCGTTAATTTTGTATGACGTTTTCCAATTGAGTGCATGTTACAAGTTAAGCCTCTATAACTCCTGAACTAACAAAGTCATCTAATCCGTTATAGTTTTCCTTCAAAGTTTATTATATGGACCACAATCACGAATTTTCCCAGATTTTTTGAGCCCGCCGTTTAACTTTTAGAGGGGGGGGAGACGCCCTGTTTTTACAAAAAAAGTGCCCTTTAAAGTGGAATATCTCGCAAACGGATACATAAATTAAAAAATCGTCTTAGCAACCCTTGTTTTTAAAAGACCTATCTAATGATACCCCACACGATGGGATAGCCGCGAGAAAAAAATTCATCCCCACTTTACGTGTAGGGGAGGTACCCCAAATAAGTCATAAACTTCGGAACCCTAAAAAATGGGTTTCTCACTATCTTCCATTATTAAATTCACCTCAGTAGTAGTACTTTAAATTGAAATTCCATTATTTTTATTGCAAAACTGATGCAAGTAGTAATATCGATAAAATTATTATTTTCTGTACTTATGAAACAACATGCAACAAAAGCAAATGCACACCGGATCTGACTACCAAAGATACTTATTTATGACTTAAAAATCGGGCAAGTGCGTGTCAGGCCTCTCATAGAATAGGGACCGTAGTCATATACAATGCCAAGCGATGTCCAAAAGATAATTTTTATGTTTACTTATTATTTCATTATTTATGTACGAAGTTTTCCAAAATAGCGTAACTATGTTACTTATTAGGCCTCTATAACTCCCTGCACTAACAAAGCTATCTAAGCCTTTATGGTTTTTAAAGTTTTGATTTAAAGTTCAATATATATCTTCTTCCTAGCCTTTATTCCCAAGTTTATTTGGGGTCTGCTACTAGTTCAGCAGAGCTTCTGACGCACCACACGATAAGGGAGACCCCAGGGGTCACGCTCGAAACTCTCCAGCATCTCCTCTCTACACGCATCCCTGGCGCGGCAGATGGCCAGCCTCAGAGTTTTCCGAGCTTCTCGGTACTCCTCATGAAGCCGGTCCACCTTCTCACACATCCCGCGGTGATCTAATGATACCCTATAATAGCCTATAATGAACTAAATATGTTATTTCAGCTTAGATTTAGGCTAGGGTACAATGGGGCTGACATGTCGTATATGTGACTACAAGTTCCTAAATAAATAAAGATTAAAAATATATATAAACCCCACACGATGGGGTAGACGCGAGAAATAAAAATCGGCCAAATGCGTGTCAGGCCACGCACAAGAAAGGGTTCCTCAGTCACCCATAATGGTATTTGGATTTAAAATCGTATCCAATAGATAATTGTTATGTTTACGTGTGAATGTGTTAATTTTGTATGACGTTTTCCAAGTAAATGCATTTTACAGGTTAAGCCTCTATAACTCCTGAACTAACAAAGTAAACTAATCCGTTTTAATGTTAATTTAAAGTTCATTATATGGACCACCAACACGAATTTTTCCAGATTTTCTGAGCCAGCCGTTTAGCGTTTAGAGGGGGGGGGGGACGAAAAACTAAATAGACTGTGTATTGGTAAGGAAATAGTTCGCGTTCGACAGTTGATAGTAATAGGTTAGACATATTATATTATTTTACGATACAATTTGTTACTTACCTGTAAATCGAAATCGGGATTTAAACGACGTCGTTGTCTCAATTGCTATTGTTTTTAAACAAAAAATAACTTATTTTTTGTAAATGAAAAAAATCAAAAATTGTTACTAACCTCTAAATCAGTATCAGGTCTAAAATGGACCTCTCTGGAATATGCTATTATGTTAGGGAAACGGGGTGATTCCATTGCTACATGCCCATCGGGCGGTACGCTTGTTAGTATTTCCGATCGGAATTCACCGGGGTGTTCACGATTATCATCCAAGTCAGGGTTATTTTCACTTGCCGACATAGTGGTTACTTCATTGATGCTACTTTCGTCCAATATCAAGGAAGTACTAGTACCCGTACTCATTTGCTAAAAACAGGAAAGTTTTTATTATGTTTTATAAACTACAGATGATGGGTTTCGCAGTAACCATTTTAATATAATTACATTTCTATTGAAAAAAAAAATGTTACTTGGGCTTTTTTATTACGTATTTCCGTTCCTATTACCTTGTTTCAAAGTTAAATTTAAATAGGAATACTGAAAATAATAGACGCTTGTACAATGTTACATCGGTCGGACGTATGGGACACGAATAACAGGCAGTAGCTAGTATCTGTTACAAATATCGATCACAAAAAAATACTATTAAAGATCATTGTTAGGTTATTGTTACGAACTGGGTCCTTTTGGTTGGCGTCTTTTTGGCTAGTGGTTGGAGTCACTTTAGCTGGTGTAATCACAACTTCTATTTAATGTTTAATTATTTTTGGACACTACCTTTGTAAAATATCAGTATCGTTACATTATCCTCACATTTAATAAAATGCCATAAACAATGTAACCAAAAATTGTAAAAACAATGTTGGAAAAGAGTGTCCATGGAGTTTCTTGTCTGTTCTTCTCCATAGGATCTACGAATTGGAACAATTAGCTTCACGACTGACTACTGACTGACTACTTGACGTTTCAAAAGTACGTTGTATGATTTGATAACCCTTTTTAGAA
Organism: Phragmatobia fuliginosa; assembly: GCA_932526445.1. Lineage (NCBI taxonomy): Eukaryota > Metazoa > Arthropoda > Insecta > Lepidoptera > Erebidae > Phragmatobia > Phragmatobia fuliginosa. The sequence continues at coordinate 27,795,354 of OW052057.1, forward strand.
AAATAAGGTAAAAAACAAATTGAATTCTAATTTGAATTACGCATTCCATCGTTCCATCGACTGGCCATATATGGCCATATATGGCCGAAATTCGGGAAACTCGGGGTCAGTAGTGTGGAGTAAAGTTTGACTGCACGGTTGGCCTAGTGGCTTAAGCGGTCGCCAAGTCGCTGCCTACTGCACCAAGTGTCGTGGGTTCAAATCCCACGTAGGATAACACTTTGTGTGATTCACAATTTGTTGTTCTGAGTCTGGGTGTTCTTTGTGTCCGTTTCATGTATGTTTGTAAAGTCCCCCGCGACACAGGATTTTATATTCCTAATGCGGGAGTTGTCTTTTGAAATAAAAAAATTTAAAAAAGTCAAGAGGAAAGAAGAGGTTAAAGAAAGGAGTTAAGAGAAAGCAAGACTACCTGTAACATTAGTATTGTTGAAATTTAAGTATTTGTTTTGAATTTTTGTTAAACATGCCTAAAAGGGCGAAAAAAACTGTACTCAACAATGAAACGCGTGAGTTTGTGATTCGCTTACGCGATTATTTTGAGCCTGAGTCACAAAATCGGGGACCATTATTGCTATGGTCTCAAGTGCGACTACGTGTAGCTCACGCTTTGGGGATTGGATTAGCTACTGTGACACGAATCTATACGGAAAAATAAAACGTAGGCGTATCCAACCTAGCTTCAATATTGACGATTTTCAATGTGCGGATATACGGAACCACATTTATGGTTATTATTCAAAACAAGAATTGCTCACACGAGATTGAGAAGCTGATTTATATGTCGGCGGTTGACCCTCGCTGTCAAAACTATTTCGTAGAATTGGGTTTCATTACCAAAAATCCAACAACCGCAAGATTCTTATGGAAAGGAATGACATTGCCCTAAAATAGTTAACTAGTTGATTTCTTAAGAAAAGCCAAAAATTTTACCGATTGGGAATAAGTTGTTTTTTTAGATGAAACTTGGTTGAATGCCAATCACACTGTTAAAAAAACATGGAATGATGATACTGCCATATCGTTTATAAAAGTACTAGACGGAATAGGGGAGAGACTGATTATTTGCCACGCAGGTACTGCTCAAAGAAGCTGCTGACGCGATCCTGGTGTTCCTCTCAACTGCCGAGGTAGGCCGCCGCGGGGTTGTGGGTAGACCGATTGCCCGGGAGTCCCACACATGGTCCTCATATAATAATAATGGATAATGCATCCTATCATTCTACGCATCTTGACAAGGTTCAACAAAAATGCCAATATAATAGAGTGGCTCATGAACAAGGGCGTAAATGCCGACATGACAATGAACAAGTGCGAACTGCTTGGCCTGGCGGCCACACACAAACCGAGGGAGCCAGTGAAGCAGCAAAGCAACGCGGTCACACAGTGATCGGATTGCCACCCTATCATTGTCAATATAATGCCATAGAGCTGACATGGGCACAAATCAAAGGTCAGTAAAAAACAAATCTTGATAAATTCTTTAACATCTATTTCATTAATAGTATTATTTTAACAATAACTTATTTTATTCACAGGAAATGCAGCACGCTCCAATACATCTCCCTTAGTCATAGCCGTTCATGACAATCGGGATCGACGGCTTAGTTGGCGTACAACTTGCTCCGAGGCGTGAAACAATAATAATATCTATAAAATTTACTTTAAAATTTATAATTAGGTACTTGCTGATTTATTTGTCATAACATGAGTTTTGACAGTGAAAGACAGAGATAGAGGGATTATCGTAATATATAGAAAACATGATGGTATTAAAAACGGTGGCAAGAACACTTACGGGATCTTCTTTATTCAAGCGCACAGATGGCGATGTTGATGCAGATGAAGAGGCTTCCATATTCGGGCCCTGTAAGAAAAAAATATCTTAGACGGTATTAGAATTAAAAGAATTCTAATTACCGAACTGTGAACAGTAAAAAACTCATAGAAAAATGGTTATGAACATCTCAACTAATATAAAATACACTGATGTAACAACAGAATCCTAACTAATACTTAAACGTGTTGCAAAGTAAAAAAAATCATGTAAATACTAGTTTAATATTACTGTCACAAATTATTGCGCTCGCTGATCAGACAATCAAGTGATTGTTAGTTAGAATAAGTAAATTAATCATTGTGATATTGCCTGCAACGGTTCTTACGCAAAACGAAGTAAGAAGTCGACTTATATAATGTGACCTACTGGCACACTGACTCATTGTTGCGGCTCACGCCTCGCTTGCACTGACTAGGTACTGCCTATGCCTACTTAGATTATCACAACTTGACTGCCTTCTTGGACTAGTGGTTAGCGTATGCGGCTGCCTATCAAGAGATCCTGGGTTCGATTCCCGGGTCGGACCAAATATTTGTGTCATCCACAAATATTTATTTCGGAGTCTGAGTGCATTCTATGTATGTATTTACAAAAAAAAGTATGTTTATGTATTTTTATCAGTTGTTTAGTACCCGAAATACAAGCTCTGCTTATTTTGGGATTAGATGATGTGTGTGTAAGGTCCAAAATGTCCGAAAAAAAATCTAAAATTTTCCAAACAATGAAATCTTTTGACTTTTCATGATATAGCCTGGTGACAGACGGACGGACAGCAAAGTCTTAGTACTAGAGTCGCGATTTACTTTTTGGGTTCGGAAGCATAAAAACTAATTCAATTCGATTGAGATATAGAAATTCTCACGCCGAAAAACTTGTATTGAAGGGACACGAAACCCGCTCCGTCCACAAATTTATTTACCACTACTAATAACAAAAGATGTCTGGTGAAGATACAAACGCGGCAAATCGATACTTGAACCTCCAACAACATATTTAAGACAAATACACAAAAATAGTCACATTTTTCACTCCAAAAAGGCCTTGGTGATATTTGTACAAATTGTATCATTTATTTAATGAAATTATGAAAAATGTTCGGTAAAATTCTATATGGCTAAGTGATATGCCTATCTGTGTCTCTTAAAATCATTGCTTGTAATAACTATACAAAACAACTACTTTAAACGTATTTAGTATATAAATGGCATGTATGACACACCGATATCATCGACTGGAACAAAAACCGAACTGAATGTGGAATCTTAATTGTGCAATCTGTAATAATAATTTTGTTCAAGTGAGGTCCGCGCATGTCTGTGCACTGTGCAGGACCTCGCCCTGGATGCACTTCGCGCGCTATGTCGTGCGCTGACCTATTTACAAGTAACGAGGTGCGCTCTACGTGCATGCATCGATTATTGATTTTTCAATCCTTCCATTGAATTTTCTTTTTTTTTAGTCTACATATTATTATTTTAGTTAAATTAGTATTTAAATTAATTTCAGGGCAAAATTACTTTCTAAGGAGAGGCCTATGTCTAGCATTGCACTATTCAAAGCTAGATGTTAAACTGCTGCAGACGCTTCAATTGGTATTTAAAACTAGTTTTTTCCGTTACTTCGTTCACGTAGTGGTTGACATAAGCTATTGTACAACCTCAAACGGTGTTCTTTAAATAGTCCTATGTGTTCTTGTTTAAAACCACATCCATTTCTAAATTAATAACAAAAATAGAAACCAACAAAAATTCAAATGTGATAGTGGCCTCCAGCTTTTATACTAATAAAACCCTTAATAATATCATGACGACTCAAAGACGTGGTTGACAAACGAAATAAAATGTTACAGGAAATATGTCATAATCTTCTTTCAAAACTACATTCCAACAAAGCCTTGGAGTTATTTGTCCATATTCTATTAATTCAAAATTTATACAAGCCGAACCATCGCCTGTAATACCAAACAGGTACCTACTTTAAAGTTTATATTATTTATTGTACTATTAACTTACTAAGATTTTCCTCGGCATTTGAGAAAAAACGTTTCTAGAAGCAGATCCATCGACACATCAACGCATTATGTTCTGTATGGAATTGAAATGGCTTACAACCACCGTTACACAAAGGACCGTCCAACTATACCGATGGCTGCCACAAAAACCGAACTGAATATGTAATTTCAACTGTGCACTCTGCAATTTTATAGAACTAAGGTCTGCGCATGCCTCTCGAGCATCCCCGGGCTGGATGCACTTCGCGATTGCGCCGAGCGCAACGTTGGCGTCGTTTGTGTGCGCTGTCCAGTTTACACGGCCGGTCGGGCGACGAGTTGCGCTCTACGTGCATGCCTCAATGATTGATTTATCATTATCAAGTTGAAATTGATAACACTAAGGTTCGATACCTTTCACCAGTGGAAATATCAAACTTCTAACTCGAAGCTATCAAAAGGTTACTTGCCTTTTATGTTTCATTAAATTTATATTTTTTGAAGCTAAGTATTTAGAGAACACTAAATCACAATACTTGTACAGTCATTTGGTATGGTTTGATCAAGTATATGTGTCACAGCAAGTTGTTAAAAGTACAATACAATGTTTCACAGAGTCACAGTAGGTAATGTAAAGACATACCTACAGATAATAGGATAATATAGCTTTATGATGAGTTCAATAACATCCTTTTTTGCTATTGATAATGATTAAATAGACATTTTTCATTAATAGAAATGTTTCATTATTTAGTAGCTTAAACATAATTCGCACGCGGGCGGAACCATTTTGTAGGTTGATATAATTATGACACTTTGTGAGTGTAATAATAATGTAAGCTTGGTAAAAGATTTTCCGAATTTGGTTTAGTTGATCCAGATAGTACCTACCCCATACGACGTCACATATCATAGAAATGATCTGTGATTAGTATAGATTTCTACTATTCTGTACTTGTTACCATCCTTACTTAAGATTGTCTGCTTTTAAGTCAGTAATCTAAAAGTTTTATTAACCGACTTGAAAAAAAAAGGAGGAGGTTCTCAATTCGTCGGAATCTCTTTTTTTTATGTATGTTCAGCGATAATTTCGTCGTTTATGAACCGATTTCAAAATTTCTTTTTGCATTGGAATGGGCGTAGCTTACAGGTGGTCCATCGTCACCATATCGGGATCTGATGATGGGATCCCAAGGAAATCGAGGGAACTCCTCAAATATCATAGGCACAATTATCGCGATTTAGGTACTCGGAATAGTTTTTCTTTGAAGTCGATTCCTTTTTGTTAAAATTATCTTCCCCTTGATTTTTTTTAAACTTACCTACTTATTTTGATCACTCAACATTTAATCGACTTAATTTTTGACGTAAATTAGTAAAGAATTAGACTGCAGTCAAAATATTACTTCTCAGAAGAGACCTATCATGTAGTGGAGGCCGTAGACGATCAAAAATTTCAGACGCTTTAAGGTGCGCGTCCATTGGCCCGCGCCGGACGCATGGCACGCACCGCACGCAATGGATTTTATTTTGCTTTGTATGATTTCACATAGTGCTGGGTCCACTATCCGCGTCGCCCGCACGGTACGCCGGCATTTATGAGCAAAAAATGCGTTGCGTGCCGGTGACATCACACAAATCAGTTCGCCGCTGGTATCGTCCACTGCGCACGTGTTATTTGTTTTATTTAAATCAGGAGCGAACGACAAAAAAATAAAATGGATGACGCACTATTGATAATATTAGTAGAAAGATATAAAGAATTATATAATTTAAAACATCCAGATTATTCTAATGTTCAAAGAGGAGATAGAATCGATTTGTTGCGTCAAATGGGGTTTGAGTAAACCATATAGATTCATGAATTTAGCTCTTGACATGAGAATGTAATTTAAAAATCTTTCTTCATCTTGAAGTAAATCCGGAACAAATAATTAATGATACTCTCCAAAGATTGGTCGCTTCAAATTTATTTCATGAACCCACATTCTACGTTAAGTTTTACGTTTTCTTCATCATCCAATAAGCAACTAATAACAATGACATCTTCATCAATCTCCATGACCAAATACGTCAACTCATAACAAGCAAACACTCGAAACTAAATAAAAAAATCCGGATAAAGTGGACACATGCCGTCGGCAAATTCGTTTCATCCGTTGCGTGCCGTGCGTCCGGCGCGGGCCAATGGACGCGCACCTTTAATTGCTTTTCTACACCAGAAAAAGCGGCCAAGTGCGAGTCCAGGTTCCGTAGCAGCAAGTAACATCATATAATAGTTTTTCATCGATGTTTTAATAAGTCCCCCCCCCCCTGTAACTTCTAAAATAAGAGAGTGATAAAACCAAAAAATATGTATGTTGTACATTACTATGTAAACTACCACCGAAAATTGGTTTGAACGTGATCTAGTAAGTAGTTTTTTTTAATTCATGCATTGATTGAATCAAAAGTAAATTGCGGTTTACGATATATGACGGTTTAAAAAACTATTTACTACATCTCGTTCAAACCAATTTTCGTTGGTAGTTTGCATGGTAATGTACAACATATTTTTTTTTTAGTTTTATCACTCTCTTATTTTAGAAGTTACGGGGGTGGGGACACACATTTTTCCACTTTGGAAGTGTCTCTCGCGCAAACTATTCAGTTTAGAAAAAATGATATTAGAAACCTCAACATCATTTTTAAACACCTATCCATAGATACCCCACACGTATGGGGAAGTTTCAGTTCCAAGTATGGGGACTCCCAGAATGTACAGTTTGTTTTCTGTTTTTATGTGAAAATCTTAATGCGGTTCACAGATTAAATAAATAAATAAATATTTTGGACATCTGACACACAAAATCATCTAGTCCCAAGCTAAGCAGAGCTTGTGTTATGGGTACTAGACAACTGATATAAGGGCGATTCTCTGTAACCTCGTAATCGGCTGTCCCGACCGATATTTTCAAAACGTTGTTAAATAATTAAAAAAAAACCACTCCTAATGAAACTCTAATTTCGAAATTTTATGGACCCTTTGTTTTTAGAACCATAACTATTTTCAGTTTTTTTCTAGACGTGATAGAAGCTCTAAAAATACAGTCCCCTGGCTGTCCCCATCACTGTATTTCCACCTAGAAATGAGATTTACGAAGAAGTGAGTGATAAATGAAGTATTTGGAAGTCAATATCATTAAGAAGAATAATTTAACTATATTATTTTCGTAAAACAAGGTTTTATTACGAATTTTATTTATTTAGTAGACTCCTGTAAACTTTGTCCCTAGAATTTTTATACAGTCCCCTGCCAAATATTTAAATTCATAATTAAAAACAACTATCATATTTACGATATTTTTTTTAAGTTACACGAGACGCAATTGCTTAAAAGTTAGCAATCTTGCCGAATGTGGCGTTTAAATGCCATTTTATTTAGTGTCAGAGCGTCATTTGTGAGGTGAACAAGCACTTGTACCGCTACCACGCACAGTCCTCTGGTAAGTATTAATATGTATTTTAATTACTTTAATAATATCCAAATAAAGATTATTGTTGCATTATTTATGCCCGAATTGTGTGTGTGTGTGTGTGTGTGTGTGTGTGTGTGTGTGTGTGTGTGTGTGTGTGTGTGTGTGTGTGTGTGTGTGTGTGTGTGTGTGTGTGTGTGTGTGTTTTTTTTAGGGCAGGCAGGAGGCAGGGTTTTTTTTAATTTACACTTGTATTAATGTAAGATTCAAGATTTATTGATCGCTTGGCTTTATTTTTATCCTTTATCAACTTAAATGAATTTTCCACAGGCTAATCGAACGCACTTGACAATTATGGCTCCTACAAAAGAAAAAGTTATCCCGAGAGGAATTACTACACCTTAAAAGAGAAGAAATAAGAGAAAAGGAGAATTTGAAGTACCAAAAGAAAAAAGTTTGCACTTTGAAAAAAGTTAGTAAAGGATATGACACGTATACTGAGCCAAAAGAATAACACTGAAAAGCATCACTTACACTATTCTACGAGAAAATACGCCGTTATCAGACCTAGAAGCAGATACTCCGCCTTCTAGACCCGTCAGTCCAGTTCCAGTGCAAATATCTCCAGTGCAAATATCTCCAGCTCAAAGCCCAGCATTTTACAGTCTACAGCAAAGAAAAAAAGAAGCCAAATAGCGACGACAGAAGTTTAACAGGGAAAGAAATGAAAAGATCGCACGCTTAGTGAAAAAACTTGAGGAGTACAAAAAAAATAGCGCGATTAGAAAGAAAAAACAAAAAGAACGTTGAAGATACGCCTAAGACAAAGATGTTAAAAATTTTAGACGAGCCTGACCAAAGAAAAGAAGTAGTCAAGAAAGCGTTGTTTGGCGACGTTATTAGCAAGCAGTTAAAAGAAAATTATTCCACATTTAAATGTACCAAAGAGAGAGACACACACACACATCTTTAAAAAAGTTGTAACTGGTAGTGTTGTTCAAAATTACAAGCACTGGATACCTAAAGAATTAAAGTCGTTGTCTAGACCCGGAAAAACATCTAATCTCATTGGCTTACAAGTACCTAAAGCTAAACGATGTAAAACACCTGATAGTTATAAAGAAAGTTGTTGTTTCTGTTCACTTTTCATAAAGAAATTTTATTTACTATTGATGCGAAAATATTTTATGAAAAGAATAATTAATTGATTAATGTAAAATGACTTTTTTCTAAAGTACAACAGTCCTCTGTCTCACTTAACAGTCCCCTGTCATGATTTTTTGGAAAATCGCTAATAACTTGGAAAATATAAATAATTTCAGTGGGCCTATTTATATACTTAAATAATAGTTTATCATGTTTGAAAAGGAACATGGTTTTTTAGCAAATGTTAAAAAAAATGCCAGGACAGCATTTGTATGGGACCTGTACGAGCTTACAGAGAAATGCCCATAAATACATAAGGGCGATTCTCTGTAAACTCGTAATCGGCTGTCCAGACCGAATTTTTCAAGACGTTATTAAATGATTTAAAAAAAACCAACTCCGAATGAAACTCTAATTCCGAAACTTTACGGACCCTTTGTATTTAGAACCATAACTATTTTCAGTTTTTTTCTAGACGCGATAGAAGCTCTAAAAATACAGTCCCCTGGCTGTCCCCATCACTGTATTTCCACCTAGAAATGAGATTTACGAAGAAGTGAGTGATAAATGAAGTATTAGGAAGTCAATATCATTAAGAAGATAAGTTTATGATATTATTTTCGTAAAACAAGGTTTTATTACGAAATTTATTTAATTATTAGACTCCTGTAAACTTTGTCCCTAGAATTTTTAAACAGTCCCCTGCCAAATATTTAAATTCATAATTAAAAACAACTATCATATTTACGATAATTTTTTTAAGTCACACTAAACGTAATAGCTTTGAAGTTAGCAACCTTGCCGAATGCGGCGTTGATATGCCTTTTTGTTAAGTGTCACAGCGTCATTTGTGAGGTGAACAAGCGCTTGTACCGCTACCACGCACAGTCCTCTGGTAAGTCATAATATGTATTTTAATTACTTTAATAATATCCGAATAAAGATTATTGTTGCATTATTTATGTCTCAATTGATCGGTATATTCTTAAAAAACTATTTTGTATCAGTTTTGTAAATATTGTGAAATTTAGCCGAAAAACACAGTCCCCTGGCAACAGTCCCCTGTCTGAAATTGCAACAAATTTTCCAGTGCTAGTCTACAGCAAAGAAAAAAAGAAGCCAAATAGCGACGACAGAAGTTTAACAGGGAAAGAAATGAAAAGATCGCACGCTTAGAGAAAAAACTTAAGAAGTACAAAAAAAATAGCGAGATTAGAAAGAAAAAACAAAAAGAACGTTGAAGATACGCCTAAGACAAAGATGTTGAAAATGTTAGACGAGCCTGACCAAAGAAAAGAACAGGGGCCTGTGTATTTTGTATAAGTAGTCAAGAAAGCATTGTGTGGCGACATTAGTAAGCAGTTAAAAGAAAATTATTCCACATTGAAATGTACCAGAGAGACAAATCTTTAAAAAACTTGTAACTGGTAGTGTTCTTTAAAAGTACAAGCACTGGATACCTAAAGAAATAAAGTCGTTGTCTAGACCCGGCAAAAAATCTAATCTCATTGGCTTAGAAGTACCTAAAGCTAAACGATGTAAAACACCTGATATTTATATAGAAAGTTGTTGTTTCTGTTCACTTTTCATAAAGAAGTTTTATTTATTATTGATGCGAAAATATTTCATAAAAAGAATAAATAATTGATTAATGTAATATGACTTTTTTCTAAAGTACAACAGTCCTCTGTCTGACTTAACAGTCCCCTGTCATGATTTTTTGGAAAATCGCTAATAACTTGGAAAATATAAATAATTTCAGTGGGCCTCTTTATATACTTAAATAATAGTTTATTATCTTCGAAAAGGAACACAGTTTTTTAGCAAATGTTAAAAAAAATTGCCAGGACAGCATTTGTATGGGACCCGTACGAGCTTACAGAGAAATGCCCATAAACATATTTTTTTTTAACTACATACATATTATACATAGAAAACACCCAGACTCCGAAACAAATATTTGTGAATCACACAAATAATATTTGTTCCGACATGGGAATCGAACCCGAGACCTCTTGATCAGCAGCCGCATACGCTAACCACTAGACCAACGAGGCAGTCAAATCACATTACATCTACTAACCAAGTTTCAAAAGTAAAGCTCTTATGGTTTTGGAAAAAATTGGCTGTGACATAGCGACAGACAGACATGACGAATCTATAAGGGTTCCTTTTTTTCCATTTGGCTACGGAACTCTAAAAACACTATGAAAGACAACAGTGTCAAAATATAGTATGAATAGATGGCTAAGAATGGGTGCCTGCGAGATTGATTTTCAAGAATGCGAACGATATACCATCCCATCCTACAGCAGCATTAGCCCGTAATGAGTTTATAACGGATATTATTTCTCCAGGATCTGTGTGAGTTAAAACAAAAGATAGATAGATAGATAGAATACTCTTTATTTGTACATCTTATCACAAGATGTGCAAGGTGTAGAATTGTTAGAGAGATTGTTAGTAAAGATTTCATTTGGTGACTTGTTATTTATTGTTATCTGCAAGATTTATCCCGATGTTGACGAAAAAGTTACTAACGTCATTACATGCTTGGGTAGGTGAAGAAGAAGACACTAGTAGGTGATGGTAAGAATTTTTATGTTTTATAGTATTGGTGACTTGCCTTATACAATATGAATTAAATGTGTGCCCCTCAAAAATATATAATTTGATTGCATGGTTAGCCTAGCAGTGTGGAATTTGTGTTCGTTTCATGTATGTTTGTAAAGTCCCAGTGACACCCAACTCATCATTAGAATACAGTCATTATAATAAAATCATCTTCATCAGCCTATTGCAGTCCACTGCTGGATATAGGCCTCCTTATATCACACTACTTAGTTCGATCCTCAGCTACTCGCATACAGCTCCTACCAGCTATCTTGCGCAAGTCATATGGCGGTTCTGCAGCTAATATGGCCAGCCCATTATCACTCCAGCTTGCTAATCCTGTGGGCTATGTCGATAACTGCCGGTTAGGATCAACCAACCATAAATCAACAAACAGAGAATCCATAAAATAAAAAGCTGTCTCGCAAAAATATAAGACATAAACAACTAAAGTCTATACATGTACTCTGGAGCTTATTATGTAAGTAAAACTTAATATAAAGAAACTAAATGTTTTTTTCTTTTCTTTCAACTAAAGTAAATAAACCACTTTGTTATTTGTATAATCTATGTGATGATATTACTTCTTCGGTGATTTATTTTTTGTAAGACTATTATTAATATAGATCGGTGTGTTATACTTATGCAACTACTCACATAATTATTTAGTACTTTTAAGTAACGACCGAAGTTGTCAACTGGTATAAAACCCCGAACTAATTATATAACGTTAAATTGTGTAATCAGCAATTTTATTGAACGTCCGCGCAGGTCTATAAAGAGAACCTAGAACTCCATACACTGAGCCGAAAGCAACGTCGTGCTTAATTTTTTCTGGTTTACACGCAAGCGCAGTAGCGTTACGCGCACTGCGACGAAATATTTCGCCATTAAGACGGTCTGTTGTTCGTAATCATCCCTTTGATTTTTCAACCTTATATAATTTGCTTACGTAACGGCGTGGTGAGGATAATACCTGTCTCCTTTGCTCTGATGTGAACCTTCGGCCACCGCATAGTTTAATTAACAAAAAATGTATAACAAATATAAAGAAAATATATGAATTTGCCGGTATCACCTTAGCAACACAAGTAAATTAAATCTTACCTTTTCAGCTACAATTGCAGTTAGTGACACTTCTTCTTTCACATTTCGATTTGGCCACATTATTTCTATGTATACCTAAACGAAAACATCAATCGATGTATGAATAGTTCGAGACTTTAATTTTAAACGACAACAGTTCGACCACAATCACCACTAACACTAGCACTATACTGAAGATACCGACTCGACTGAATGTAAATTGTCGATGTTATCAATTTCTACGTTCAGTCAGAACGAGAACTGGCAGTTGGCACAGATGTAAAATTATTTTTAAGCGTACACAGTCAACTATTTCTGTTAAAAGTTGCATAAATTACTCACAAGAGGTCACTATTACCAAGTAAGATAAAATCAATATCCGTGCTTTAAGAGTGTGCTTGATTTTGACAGTCACCGAATAGGGTTTCATTAAACTAAAAAGTTAAGTTTTGAGTCATTGATTTAGAAACTAAAAAAATTTAATATACATCAACAATATTAAGTATCAACTTATGTATTTTGAAATAGGTTTCACCTACATGTTGTATAGATATTACTAGTAGTGGGTCGTCGACGATTTTACAGTCGACGCAACGAGACCATTTATCGTCGATATTAACTAGTTTCTATTCGTCCATGTTTTTGATATGTTTTCGCCGTAGACACACATAAAGAAGACGAGACGTTTAGTTTATCGACGACCGTTGATCACCCATTGGTAATCGACAACGTAAACTTCAACGATTTTTAATAAGACAACAAAATTATTTATATTTAGTACGAGCATGTTGAAATGAACTCCCGTTCATACGTTTTACGTAAAAGTCACCAACAACGCGAAAGCATGGGCATCTCAACTAAATAAAGAACCTGTGGACTGAGCTCTTTGGAGGAAAATTATAGCAATGACAAACTATGCATGACAAAGACTAGTTGGATCGGACTTATTTAGTATGGTATGTTAAATGAGGCTTATAAAAGTTTAACATTTTTGTTATCCCTACTAATATTATAAATGCGAAAGTAACTCTGTTTGTCTGTCTGTTACGCTTTCACGCCTAAACTACTGTGATAATACCTACTTGTAGAGAACCTACGTTGCCATGATGTTTGACATACAATATTAAGCTTGTCATTCAGTCAATATCTAGTTTTATCATATCGTAAATTTAATCTATACATATAATAAATCTGTAGAAAAGTCATTTTTGTACATTGAAGAAATTGAAACAAAAAATAGCCAGCGTGTGAAAAGATAAGTAACAGAACCCATTTCCATCATTTTTGAAATTTTTGTCTGTTTGTCTGTTTGTCTGTTTGTCTGTTTGTTTGTGCGCACATCACGTAAAATCTACGAATTCAATGCTGACAATGTTTATATACAAAAATTATACGCAACTTGAGGTTTAACTTAGTTTTTGTTTCATCGAAATCGGTTCACTCTATCAAAAGATATGATTAATTTAGTGAGTTCAAGAAGTAAAATATTACGTTACGCAATTAAGTATAGTACTTGCAACGACATCTTAAGACTAAAAATAGAACTAATGTTGATAGTTGAAATCTAAATCCGATAGATGGCGTTGTGCAAATGACGTCATTTTCTGAATCGCGGTGTTAAGATTTTCCGCGCGAGGATGACGTCCACCGTGTTTACTAGGCAAATTGGGTTTCGTTAGGTGTCTTAAAAGTTCTTGCGTGTGTCGTAAAAGTTCTTTGGTTGCTTGGTTTATCGATTTTCTAAATTGGTCGAAAAAAAAGTATTTGCTTATCTTATTGGTTTCGTTTAGAGATGGGCCTAAGAGTGATATTTGATTAGCAGCGATCGCACTGAGCAGTTAGTGAAAATCGCAGTGATTTAATCGCTCTTTAAATACCTCTTAACTATCGCATTTTGATTGAAGCGGGATGTATAGCGGCATATACATCTCTACTTGTCTCTACTATCGTGGACCCTGTATCCAACAGAACCTATACTTGTCTTATCTCTACCTGTCATTAGAAAATTTCGTTAATATCATTTATGTACTATTAGCAGTGTCTCCATATGTAAATCAAGAGTTACCGTGTTGCCAGGGTAAAAATACGGTGTTTCTTGAAAAAAATACGGTGATTAAGCAAAAAGTGTACCGTGTAAATTACCGTGTAATTTTTCAAAGGAAAAAACAATCTTATTGACTAATCAAGTCTGAATATTTTATTATTATTCTGAATTAGACTCTCCTAGTACGACAGGGTCTCTTTCATAAATGGATTTTTTCATTTTTGACAACATGTCGTTAGTTGGCCTAAAATCCACACAGTTTTTGCATTTCTTATAAGTTATAATTGATTGCGGGGTGAAATGTTTCCCTTTTATTTTTTTTTGTTCGAAGTTTGTTTCCTTTTTCGTATTGATTTCATTGACTTGGCTGAAAATGCGCTCGCAAATTTCTTTCTTTCCTACATAGAAATAAGGACGAGAATAGATTGTATAGTGGAGATAAACTTCTAGATATTGGGGATTCCCCTTGGGATTTTGCAGTGTTGTCATTACAAAATTTGTTAAATTGATAGACTGAGATTCGGTTTACACAGTAAATGATAAAATATTTACAACAACGTTATTTCTAATGGTAATAATGTGATATTTGACACGGTAATACACTATTACCTTGACGGTAGATAGAGACCAGATTACGGTGCATCTACGGTAATTACCGTGTATATGGAGACACTGACTATTAGGGTTGGTAAAAAAAACAATTTAAAAAAACAAAAAAAAAATTTTTTTATTAAAATAACTACTTTATAATAACATAAAAATAGACATTTATTAAACTTGTGTGAATCATCTAACTGTTTTTTGCCACATTGCAGAAATATCTAAATTCAGATAAGTTTTCTTATAGATAACGAAATGATATGTTACATATTAAAGTAGGTAGCTAAAAGGAGCAATTAGCTATCCGTACAGAAAGTACAGATAACAACTTGCGACTAGTTACGGTTCTTGCTCTGTGTTGCTGCTCGCTGCTATTTGTAGTCGCTGAATCGCTGGATGCGCAGAGCAATAGCAACTGCGATCACAGTTTACGTAAATAGCATGGTGATATTTCGCAGCGATAGCATTCGCTGTCTCACCACTAGTTTCGTTTGGTCAACTTTGGTCATTGGTTTGAAGTACGAAGTTAAGATTGTATTTGATTTACTTCGTAGTTTGAATCCAATAGTGCCAATCGTTATACAGTAAGTTAGTGTTGCCAATTCGTTGAGTCACGACCACGAACAGACGATACGTTGTCACACTAGACTGTTCGACGCACCGTTCTTTTAAGTTTGTAGGCTATTCAGTCATAAGTGTTGTTAGTTTTGTTTATTGCTTTAATTTTCCTTGAAAATGCCTCAAAGAAAAAAAACTAACCTTTCGCTGCGTAGCCGAAATGCGAAAAGGATGAGACTTTGTAGGTCTCAGGAATCGGAAGAAGATCGTGAAGCACGGTTATCTGCTAACCGAGAGCACATCGCTCTTTCACGTGAATCGGAAACGTTCACCGAAAGGGAGTCACGTTTAAGTTCACAAAGAACACGGACCGCGACTTTGCGGTCTCAAGAGAGTATCCAGGAACGCGAAGACCGGCTGTCTGCTGATCGGGAGCGCCACTCTCTCTCACGTGAGTCAGAGACATTCACAGAAAGGGAGTCGCGCTTAAGTTCGCAAAGAACTCGGACCGCGACTTTGCGTTCTCAAGAGAATATCCAGGAACGCGAAGTTCGGCTGTCTGCTGATCGGGAGCGCCACTCTCTCTCACGTGAGTCAGAGACATTCACAGAAAGGGAGTCGCGCTTAAGTTCGCAAAGAACTCGGACCGCGACTTTGCGTTCTCAAGAGAATATCCAGGAACGCGAAGTTCGGCTGTCTGCTGATCGGGAGCGCCAGTCTCTCTCACGCGAGTCAGAGACTTTCACAGAAAGGGAGTCGCGCTTAAGTTCGCAAAGAACTCGGACCGCGACTTTGCGTTCTCAAGAGAGTATCGAGGAACGCCAAGCACGTCTGTCATCTGACCGAGAGCGACACGCTCTCTCGCGCGAGTCTGAATCTCTCTCCCAAAGAGAAGAACGATTAGAAATAGCTAGACATAACTATGTAGGTGTACAAAGAAACAATGAAAGTTATCTTGCATCTGAAAGGGAAAGAATAGATGAACTAAGACGAGCAGAAACAGCAGAACAACGTCAATCTCGCCTAGAAATAGAACGAGCTCGATACCATATGAATAGAGAAACAAATAGCGGAGCTGATGAGTCCATGGAAAATGACGATGCAAATATTTTATTACCTTGGGACAATAGGGAAAAATCAGGGTTCACATATTCGTCTAGAATTAATTATGCTGGCTTTACTTTCGTGGGTGACATGAGAGAAATTTGTAATTTTTGTCATGCTTTGAAATGGAGGAAAGAGACAGATGGAATGTGCTGCTCAAATGGAAAAATTGTTCTTCCAAATTTCCAAGATCCACCACACTTACTTATAAGTCTCCTGAATGGCGATCATCCCCAGTCGAACCGTTTTTTGGATAATATTCGTTTATATAACAGTGCTTTCCAAATGACTTCCTTTGGGGCAAAACAAATAACGGAAGGACCGTTCATGCCAACCTTCAAAGTACAAGGTCAAGTTTATCACCTTATTGGATCTTTGCTGCCAGAAAATGAACCCAAATTTCTCCAAATTTATTTTGTATCCGATTACACGCAACAGCTCAATGTTAGAAATCACAATTTTCCCCAGCTCAATGCTGAGCTTTTGGGTCAACTTCAAGAATTGCTGCATCGCGTTAACCAGTACGTTCGTGAATTCAAAGCTGCATTGGAGTCAATTCCACAAGGCAGCAATGATTTCAAAATTGTTATAAGTGCCGATAGACGTCCTGTGGGTGAACACCGTGGAAGACACAATGCACCCGTCGCAGATGAAGTTGCAGTTGTTTTAGTCGACCAGGAGTGTGAGAGACGTGATATCGTGTTGCGTACACGCGACGATCGCCTTCAACGCATTTTGGAAACCCACCGAGCTTACGACGCCCTGCAATATCCACTAATCTATTGTCATGGTGAAGATGGGTACAATTTTGGGCTGTACCAAGTGAACCCTACTACGAGAGTCACTAATTATCAAAAAAAAATATCTGCTCAACAATACTATTCCTACCTTTTACAAATAAGGCAAAACAGTTTCGTATATTTGCAACGATTTCGTGGTTTGTTCAGCCAATTTATTGTGGACATGTACGCAAAAATAGAAACTGAACGTTTAGTGTATATTCGCACTAACCAGCGACGGTTACGCGCTGAAGAATACGTGCACTTGCGGGACGCCATGCAATCAGATAATAACGTCGAAAACTTGGGTCGATTGGTTATTTTGCCATCCAGTTTCACAGGCGGTCCGCGGTATATGCACGAACGAACGCAAGATGCTTTTTGTTACGTCCGTAAATACGGCCGGCCGGACCTTTTTATAACATTTACAACAAATCCAAAGTGGACGGAGATTTGCCAGGCACTTCTCACAGGACAGGCGTCATACGACAGACATGACATTATTGCTAGGATTTTTCATTTAAAACTCAAAGTCTTGATTAATCTACTTACAAAGGAGAAAGTTTTCGGTTCAACTCTTTGTTTTATGTATAGCGTCGAGTGGCAAAAGCGTGGTTTACCCCACGCGCACATTCTTCTGTGGCTGGAAGAAAAAATTCGTCCCGATGCTATAGACAGTGTCATAAGTGCAGAATTTCCGGACTATAATGCAGATCCGATTTTGCATGACATAGTAAAAACACATATGGTTCACGGGCCATGTGGCCTCTTAAACAGGGAATCACCGTGCATGAAAGATGGTCAATGCTCAAAAAAATACCCCAGAGCACTGAAAGAACTAACTATGGCTGGGGAAAATGGGTATCCGCAATACCGGCGAAGATCACCGTCACAAGGTGGTTTCACAGCTACTGTCAGATTCCGTGGACAAGAAATAATTCTAAATAATAGTTGGGTGGTACCGTATTCTCCAGTTTTGTCAAACGCTTTTCAAGCACACATTAATGTTGAAATTTGTAATAGCGTCGAATCTATAAAATATATATGTAAATATGTTAATAAAGGTAGTGATCAAGCCATGATAGCACTAAGAAATAACAACCAATTTGATGAAGTGACAAGGTATCAATCTGGCCGATACATAAGCTCTTCGGAGGCAGTTTGGCGCATTTTGAGTTTCCCTATTCATGAAAGGTATCCGCCAGTCATCCATCTTGACGTGCACCTGGAAGGCGGGCAGCGAGTTTACTTTCAGCCAGAAAATGTGGCAGAAAGAATGAACAACCCAAGACAAACCACCTTGCTCGCATTCTTTCGCCTTTGCGAAAGAGACAATTTCGCTAAGTCTCTGTTGTACAATGAAGTGCCACATTATTATACTTATAACAAGCAGCAAGGTGTTTTTAATCGCAGGAGACGTGGAACTGCTGTAGAAGGCGAGTCCGGCATTTTTAAAGAACACGTGATTGGAAGAGTATACACGGTGCACCCAAATAATGCAGAGTGTTATTATTTACGCCTTCTTCTTCACACAGTGCGAGGACCTACTTCTTTTGCTGAGCTCCGCAAAGTGGACGATATAGAATATCCCACATTTCAAGCTGCTTGCCGCGCACGGCATTTATTAGATGGCGATCAGCATTGGGATGATGCTTTAGCCGAAGCATGCGTCAGTGATAGTCCACATCGTTTGCGCCATTTATTTGCCATTTTGTTGACATTTTGTGGCCTATCGGACGCTGGGCAGTTGTGGCAAAAATATAAAGACGCGTTTGCCGAAGATTTTTTGAGACAGCAAAATATAAATAGTGAAACTTCTGACCAAGTACGTGAAAGCTGCCATAATAGGGCTTTGCTGGCTATACAAGATATAGTTACAAGTATAGGAGGGAACCCCCTCAGTCAATACGGCTTGCCGACACCGACAGTTGGTGGGGAACGAATTAATAGGGAGTATACATCTGAAATAAATTACAACCCCGAAGAGTTAGCAGAAATATTGCGAAATGGCTGTTCAAATTTGACGTCAGAACAACGTCAAATCTTTGATAGAGTATGCTGTAGTGTAGAACATTCATTAGGAGAAATGCTGTTTTTAGATGCACCTGGTGGAACAGGTAAAACTTTCCTCACTAAAGTTATCTTGGCTCAAATAAGGAGCCAAAACAAAATTGCCCTTGCCGTCGCTTCCTCAGGAATAGCTGCCACTTTATTACCAGGAGGAAAAACTGCACATACAACATTTAAAATACCAATCGACTTGGACCGCACAGAAAACCCTGTTTGCAACGTGTCTCGCAATAGTGATAAAGCAAGGGTTTTACGCGATTGCGCCCTTATCGTTTGGGACGAGTGTACGATGGCAAATCGTAAAGCTGTGGAAGCTGTAGATAGAACGTTGCGAGATATAAGACAAAATGACCGACCGATGGGAGGCTTAACGGTGCTATTCTGTGGAGACTTCAGGCAGACACTCCCTATAATACCCAGAGGAACGAGGGCCGATGAAATAGGTGCCTGTTTAAAGAGCTCTATTTTATGGCGTAGTGTCATATTAACTAATTTGAGCTTTAATATGCGAGCATATTTGGGAGGTGACGCAAACGCGCAGGTTTTCTCAAATTTACTACTTCAAATTGGTAACGGCACATACCCGACTCAAGAAGGAGGTAAAGTAACTTTAGTCGAAAGCCTGTGTTCTTCTGTTGCCTCACAGCAGGAACTCATTTCCTCTGTATACGGAGATCCATCAGAGATCTCGAACCATGACGCTGCTTGGCTATGCCAACGAGCTATTTTGGCACCTCGCAACGACCAAGCAGCAGCAATAAATTCTCAAATATTGGTACATGTTTCTGGAGAAAGTAGGGAATATTTATCTATTAACACGGTTTTAGAAGAAGGAGATGCCACCCACTATCCAGTAGAGTTTTTAGACTCTCTAAATACACCAGGTCTTCCAGCACACAAAATTTATTTAAAAGTCGGAGTACCAATCATTCTACTCAGAAATTTAAGCCCACCAAAACTATGCAATGGAACTCGGTTGAGAGTAACAAATCTCCAACGAAATGTCATCGAAGCCGAAATCTTAACAGGTTGCGGCTCCGGTGATGTTGTTTTCATTCCCAGGATACCCATTATCCCCAATAATTTTCCGTTTACTTTCAAACGTGTGCAATTTCCTGTAAGCCTCTGTTACGCTATGACTATTAATAAAGCCCAAGGCCAGACGTTATCCGTTGCGGGTGTAGACCTTACTTTTGATTGTTTTTCACACGGCCAACTCTATATTTCTCTATCACGTGTTAGCAACCCAAACAACCTTTTTGTATATGCTCCGGGTAATTCCACCGCTAACATAGTATATAGAGAAGCATTAACGTAATCAACTATACCAAAGTCAGGACTCTTATCTAAATCATCAAAAAGGTGATATACTCTTATCTAAACGACGTTGTTTTGCTCTCGACAACCACGCGAACGAAGTCGCGGGCACAGCTAGTGTTGAATAAAGCCAATATTCCATGGTTTGTCTGTCTAAGTATATAACAATTTATTCAACATTAATATCTATCCGTTTCTAACCATGACTGAAGGAAAGTCGATGTCGCGGTACCTACGTCCTGAGCGTTTCGAGGTGGAGCCATCCACGCCAGGTGCGGACCTCAAGTGGGCCCATTGGAAGTACACCTTCGAAAACTTCATCGAGCTCGAAGCCAACTCAGCGGACGAAGCCCTTAAGTACCGAATCCTCGCAAATCATATCTCGCCATCAATATTTAATATCATACAATCGCATACAAAATACGCCGATGCTATCAAGGCTCTCAACGACACCTATGAAAAACGGAAAAATGTTACTTTAGCAAGGCATACTCTGTTTACAAGGAGACAACAACCTACCGAATCCTTGGCCGAATATTCTAAAGCACTGACAATACTCGCTCGAGATTGTCATTTCGAACCTGTCACTGCAAAAGAATATCAGGATGAAACGGTACATTTAACGTTCATTTCCGGAATATTATCTCAAAGAATTAAAGAACGACTACTAGAAAAATCTGTCATGTTTCTAGAGGAATCCCTGAACCTCGCTTTGTCTTTGGAAACTGCTGAAACTACCTCGAAATTACTGTGTCCTCAGCACCTGCCTCTGTCAACGCGATCTCTGAAAATCAAGAACCACAACCAGGACCTAGCCTAGCTGCCACCCAAAACAAATTTAAACTGCATAATCCTACTCAAGGCAAGCGCCGTTGCTTTTTCTGTGGCGGCAATGTCCATCAAAGAATCAAGTGTCCTGCTAACAACACTGAATGCCAGCTGTGTTTCAAAAAAGGCCACTTCGCTAATGTTTGCCGTAGCTCAGGATCTAATCAACGTAACACCAACGCTATTGCCACTGACGAAGAATGCCTTCCGCCCCAGGCTACTGACTTCAGCGTATCGACTATTTCTGCCGCTGCTCCTGCAAGCCTGCGAAAAGCAACGATAACTATCGCCGTGAACAGTTTCCATGCAGACGCGCTCCTTGATACCGGTAGCTCAATCAGCTTCATTGATAAGAATCTCGCTCAGACTATGAACCTAAAACAAAAGCCATGCAGACAAGCAATAACTCTGGCATCTCTTAATAACGTATCTTATGTCAATGGAATATGCTATGCAACAATCGAAATGGGTGGGCACAAGTATCAACACCAGCCACTGCTCGTCGTCAGTGACCTGTGTGCTGATGTTATTATCGGGCACGACATTCTGGGAAGACACTCGTCGCTCGTTCTTCAACTTGGAGGCGAGAAACAACCCTTACAAGTTTGCAACGTCTCGGAAGCAAGTGTTCCACCAGCATCAATTTTCACCAATCTTTCACCTTATCTGAAACCAAAAAACACTCTCGAGAAGATCAAGAATTTATATCTAACGAAATAAATAACCTACTAAAAGATAAAGTAATCGAACCCAGTATATCGCCATGGAGGGCACAGGTACTCGTGGCTGGCGGAGGCCATCACCGTAAACGCCTCGTCATCGACTATTCACAAACAATTAACAGATTCACAGAACTAGATGCGTACCTACCCTCTGCCGAGCATCGACTCTATCATTACTCAAGTCGCTAAATATAACGTTTTCAGTCAAATCGACCTAAAAAGCGCATATCACCAAGTTCCGATACTTCAGAAAGAAAAAATCTACACTGCTTTCGAAACATGTGATAATCTCACAAGGATACCGTTCGGCGTTACAAATGGAGTGGCGGCCTTTCAAAGGACTTTACAATTCATAATTGATACCGAAAAACTCAAAGGTACCTTCGCATATCTTGATGATGTGACCGTATGCGGTAAAGATGAGGAAAGTCATGCTGAAAATCTTCAAAAATTTATGAAGGCCGCCGAGAAATACAAACTAACTTTAAATCTGAATAAATGCACGTTTAAAACAGAAACGATTAACCTCCTCGGCTATACTATTGCACATAATGTTATCAAACCGGACAAAGCTCGGTTAGAACCCCTAATAAATCTTCCAATTCCTTCTGATACTGCTACCTTAAAACGATCACTTGGACTATTCGCCCACTATTCGAAGTGGGTTACCAATTTTTCATTGAAAATCAGGCCTTTAATTGGGGCCACATTACCCTTATCCAAGGAAGCTATCTCCGCCTTTCAAAATCTTAAGAATGACATTTCTAAGTCAACCTTCGCTGGAATAGACGACAAAGAAATCTTTTCTGTCGAAACAGACGCTTCAGACTTTGCTATCGCAGCGACGCTATCGCAAAAAGGTCGCATCATTGCGTTCTTCTCACGCTCGCTCAATGACTCCGAGAAGAAACATCCGTCAATCGAAAAGGAAGCCTGTGCTATAGTTGAAGCATTACGTAAATGGAGACATTTCTTATTAGGAAGACACTTCTTACTTATCACCGATCAACAATCTGTCGCATTTATGTTCAACCAAACTCATTCCAACAAGATAAAAAATGAAAAGATAGAGAGATGGCGCCTAGAACTGTCGTGTTTTAAATATGATATTGTTTACCGCCCTGGAAAACAGAACGTCGTTGCTGATACACTCTTTCGAGTCTGTATGCATATAAATACAGCCTCTTCCAATTCTAAATTAATCGAACTACACCGATCTCTCTGCCACCCAGGTGTCACGCGCATGGTTCACTGGGTGAGATCGAAGAATCTTCCGTACTCCGTTGAGGATATTAAAAGAATGACGGCGGCTTGCCCAATCTGCGCAGAAATCAAACCAAGATATATAAAACACCAAGGGCACCTAATTAAAGCGACGGCTCCTTTTGAACGATTAAATATTGATTTTAAAGGACCTATTCCGTCTAAGACCCAGAATCGATATATATTGACGATAGTGGATGAGTTCAGCCGATTCCCATTCGCATACGCGTGCAAAGACTTAACATCCAGAACTGTCATAAATTGCCTAAAGAACTTATTTTCTACGTTTGGCACGCCGGCGTACATCCACTCTGATCGAGGAACGGCATTCTTATCAGATGAACTGAAACAATTTCTACTGTCTGTAGGTACTTCCTGTAGCCGTACAACTCCTTACAACCCCCAAGGAAATGGGCAAGTTGAGCGTCTTAACGGTACATTGTGGCGAACAATCCAACTCTACCTCAAATCTAATGACGATGATATTAGTAACTGGGAGACGGCCCTGCTACCGGCGCTGCACTCAATGAGGTCTCTTTTGTGCACCAGTACCAATGCAACGCCACACGAGCGAATGTTTAACCATCCCCGCCGTTCTCAAAATGGACAATCCTTGCCGACCTGGTTACACTCGCCTGGACCTGTCTATATGAAAAAGAACATAAGAAGTAGCAAATATGACCCGGCTGTGGAGGAAGTCCAGATGCTGCAAAGAAATCCAGAATACTCGTTTGTAAGACTTCCTGACGGACGGGAAACTACGGTCTCGAACAGGTCCTTAGCTCCACTACCTCGAACTGTTGACGATGACCTGTCAGACGATGAAGAAGTCGGAGAGCAGGATCCAGCTGCGGAAAATGCTGAGCCTCGGTGCTCAGGCAGATTCAGAAGACCCCCAGCATATCTCCAGGACTATGTGACTTCTTAGAGGGGGCGAATGTGATAATACCTACTTGTATAGAACCTACGTTGCCATGATATTTGACATACAATATTAAGCTTGTCATTCAGTCAATATCTAGTTTTATCATATCGTAATTTTAATGTTGATTAAAGCCTATATTCCATGGTTTGTCTTTCTAAGTATATAACAACCACTGAACCGATTTTGATGAAATTTGGTATGAAGATAGAACTGAAGTTGGGAAAGGACATATGCTACTTTTTACCGCAATAACCGATATACACGCGGGCGGAGCCGCGGGCGGAAGCTAGTAATAAATATAAGAAATAAAAATTAAAAGAAGAAATTGCCTATTTGATAAAAAGAAATCTTATAGGCCTAACAATATCTCATAAAGATTATAAGCGGCGGTGTCCCTTTACGTGTTCGACATTTATGAGTATGGCGATTAGAATAGCTTTATTAAATAGTAATTTATTAAAATAGAGTTGCGATAATACTATTTGTTGAAGTTTAATAGTCTATGACTCGATAAATTTTGTTAGTCTATGAAAGTTCAGGTAACACCTTGAAAAGTCACCACAGCATAATAGGAGTCAGTACTGCGAAGTGTAATTAGATAAATCATGAGAAAGGCTTTAATTTACCTTTTTTAATTGTTCATTTATTTTCAATAAGTTATTCTTAATATTTTTTTCTTAAATTGAGAGCGCGTAATGTAATCACGACGTAATACATTTGTAGTTAAATTAAGACAAGACAACAAATCTGACGCAGTGGTGGCTTAACAGTGTTCATATTATTCAATTGCCATTTACATATTCACACACTAGCATCCGTCGTACAGAGTTGCTTTACAATATATAAAAGAAGCATATCGGTATAACTACGACAGAAGTGTGTCAGGAATAAATAGCGCACTAGCTTAGATTGAATCCAGTAGGCGGAAGATCACGTCGCTGCTGTCAGGTGATAAATTCGCCATTGCAGTGCGATGTGTAAGACTTAAAGATTGAGTTAACCGTAGTCGTGCAGCCTCTAAGCGACAGAATCATGGACGACGATGGGGATGATAAGGATGATACGAAAAGGTACATAGGTATACTTTACCCTATTTTATAATATCTAGATTCAGTACTACAAAGATCAGTTTAAATTTTTATTATTAATATAACAAATAATTATATTATAGCATAACAATAAATAATTTATATTCAATACTAATGAGTCCTAATGTAATCCCTTTTCAAATGCAGCATTAGTAACTGGTATCAGTAGTATGAAAGACAAGTATTAGTTGAGTAGTAATTTTCTTTTTCTTTTTATATTAAATTGTAGAACAAATTGTGTTCAGCAAACTATCAATAGACATTTTTGTATTATTAGGAGGACTCGTAATCTTAGTGAGAAAAAGAGGAGAGATCAGTTCAACATGCTTGTCAATGAGCTTAGCTCCATGGTGTCTACTAATAACAGAAAGATGGACAAATCAACAGTTCTTAAATCAACAATTTCATTCTTGAAAAACCACAATGGTAAGTGTAAATTAAAATGTATCCAAAATGATTTTGATAAACATAAAATCACTAGCGTTGGAAATGTTATATCTCAGAAATTTGGCCATCTTTATTAAATATATATTAAATACGTATTTAAGAATCTATGAGTTACAATTTTTTTTAATTATTTATGTTGTCTCTTGTGTAAAGTTAGGTATTTTGAGATATGGTATTTTAGCTTGCTGCTGTTGATATGTATAGTGAAGTACCGAGAAGTATCTAGAAGTAATGAGGTGGTATCTTTACTTAAATTTTGCGGAATTCAGCATTTGGGGAATTGAGCTTAATGCCATGCTTTACAGGTGAAATTTTTCACATCAATTTATTCTTGCACTGTTGCAATATAAATACACTAGTAATATTTTTCTAATTAGACGTCACTAGCCAAACTTTTACCAGTGGGTAATAAAATATACTAATACACCGAAAAGAATCAAATTGTTTTGTCATAAATTAAACGAACATGTATTCATTTAATTTATGTCATAGCCAAATATTTTGATGTTTGTAATGATACTTTTTGGTTTAGTAGTATTTTCTGTTTGCTAATTACGTTGTGAGCATTTGTTGCCCATCATCCACTCACCATGTATTTCCATAGAACACCTGTATGTCCTGTGGAAAATAGTGATATACCATAGTTCGCCTGGATATGTCACGAGATATTTTGCCCATAGAACACAAACAAACTAACTTACAGGTAAAGATTATAAAGACATGTTATAAAAATGGAAATAAAGCAATTCATCATAAAATATTGTAATGAAAAGCTTTGGTTTTGAATCATTTGCTTAATTTTTTAAATACCTGATTGCCCTAAATGCATTTCCAGATTTGTCAATACAGCTGACTTTTGTTGTTATTTAAACAAATTGTTTGGATTGGATTTTTTGTTGTTGTTCCAATAAAAATTGTTTAATTTCAAGACTGATAAGAACTGACTGAAAGAAGTAATATTAACATACCAAAAAATTATATGGGTATATTGATATTAATATACAAAGCATAAGAGTTTGTTAGTTTGTTTGTTTGGTTGAATGCACTAATCTCACAAATTATTGTTTTGATTTGAAAAATTATTTCAGTGTTAGGCAGCCTATTTATATAGCAAGGCTATATATATATATATATATATGTATATATATATATAGTATATATATACAGGGTGAATTTTTGAGACGGGACAGTAAGGGTAGGTACCTTAACTGTTATAGTTACAGGAAAACGCTTTTAGGATGCATTTTCATTTTGCATTTGCATTTTGCATTTACAGATTTTGGAAAAAATGTACAGCTAGCAAGAAAATGGTCATTTTAAACAAAAACTTTTTTGATACCAATCGATCCTGTTTCTTATAAGGATCAAAAGTCTCTACTAGACCGACTGAGGTTTGAGTACTCGAAATGTCAGAAAACGCAAAAAAACTTTTCCCATACATTTGTACAGAAATAAATAAAATAAAATAAAATATAAATATTTTGGACATCTTACACACAACATCATCTAGTCCCAAAGTAAGCAGAGCTTGTGTTATGGGTACTAAACAACTGATATAAATACATAAACATACTTTTTTTTTTTGTAAATACATACATATTATACATAGAAAAACACCCAGACTCCGAAACAAATATTTGTGGATCACACAAATAATTTGGTCTGACCCGGGAATCGAACCCGAGACCTCTTGATCAGCAGCCGCATACGCTATCCACTAGACCAACGAGGCAGTCAATCATTTTAATATGTATTTTAGTCACAGACAAACTTAACTTACATTTAGATGATCTACGAAATAAATTACTTAAAATGACCGCCGTTTTAACGAATAGATAAGTTCACTCATTTTTGTACTGAGCTAGTAGTAGCAGCCGATAATTTTCTTGATCCTTATAAGAAACAGGATCGAGTGGCATCAAATAAAGTTTTTGTTTAAAATGACCATTTTCTTGCTGGCTGTACATTTTTTCCAAAATCTGTAAATGCAGAATGTCTTAAAAAATTATGGATAGTCTCCTAAAAGCGTTTTCCTGTAACTATAACGGTTAGGGTACCTACCCTTACTGTCCCGTCTCAAAAATTCACCTCTATAATCATGCTAAAACTGATTAGAACACAGCACAAGCAGGTTTTTTTTTGTCTTGAGAGCTTCTGCTTCGTGGGCTACGTTTCAGAAAAATCATGTTTGATAGAATTGTTTCCCTTTAAAAATTCCTAAAAAACATGTACCACAGTTGTAATTCGAGAGCCCAAACTGCAAACCATTCTTAGTTAGGATCTTTATAGCATTTACATAAATTGAATGTTAAAACATTGTTTACTTTACTTTAGAAATAACAGTCAGATCTCGTGCGTATGACGTGCAAGAAGATTGGAAACCAGCTTTTTTGTCAAACGAAGAATTTACCTACTTAGTACTAGAGGCATTAGAGGGCTTTGTTATGGTGTTCTCAGCTACAGGGCAAATATATTATGTGTCGGAAAGTATCACATCACTGCTTGGTCATAATCCTGTGAGTTTATTAATATATTATCATACTTGTGTTTATGTCATTAAGAGTGGAGATAAAATATGTGCTACAGATATGATGTAACATTGCAGTTGATGATTGATGATGAATAGGGCACACACAGTGTTAGGTATAGAAGCCATAGTACAAACATAATACAAACATACTTTAATGAGGAAGTATCTTCTAGAAAAATCTACCTCACTGTACCAGTGACTAGTATTATATTCCTACTTGTGTAAGTGGCTGTTGGGGTCCATGATAAGTGGAGTTGTTTAGGCTACTTGCAGAGTACCATCTTATTTAAATGCTTACCATGAAATTGGTCAAGTGTTTATGAGTGATTCCACTGTTTCGTCTGCAGATTTGGGGGAACATATTTTTCTTTCAATTTTGACGAATTTATGAATTAGGTTATTCATATACTTCCTATATAAACTTACTGTAGTTTGTTTTTTTATAAAAAGTGATGGAGTGTAATGTGGGCTCGGGGGGTAGTGAAATATGGTAAGAGTACACTCTTACCATATTTCATTACCAGTAATGAAATACATTACCTTCCAAGCCCACATTACACTCATTACAACTATTCTCAATCATTACAATGATTGAGAAAAGTTGTAATGAATTTTCATTATCTTGTTAGAGTTAATGTACAAGTTTTCGTCATTTGTGGCTTTATAGTTATTTCCTTGATTCTGCAGGTAAAAAATGAAAAGCTATTATTTTTAATAATGAATTTCGCAAAATCAAATTATATATAAAGTGCTTAGTTAAATTGCTAAATATTTTTTATGACATTACATGGTGCATCATGCTTCTTCTTTTTAGGGTTCCGAAGTTTATGACTTCGAACCCTTATAGATTCGTCATGTCCGTCTGTCCGTCCTTCCTCGACTTACCGTCCAAACGGCTTACCGTTTGGACGGTAAGCCGTTAAAACCGTTGTAACTTATGCTAGAAAGATGAAACTTTGCATGAATGTGTATTGTAATTACGTCGACAAAGGGCTACAATAAAATTATGAAAAATATTTTTATTTGGGGTACCTCCCCTACACGTAAAGTGGGGATGTTTTTTTTTCTCGGGGTTACCCCATCATGTGGGGTATCATTATATAGGTCTTTAAAAACGATGAAGGGTTTCTAAGACGATTTTTTGATTTAGGTATCCATTTGCGAGAAATTCCACTTAAAAGGCCACTTTTTAGGGTTCCGTAGCCAAATGGCAAAAAACGGAACCCTTATAGATTCGTCAAGTCTGTCTGTCTGTCTGTCCGTCCGTATGTCACAGCCATTTTTTTCCGAAACTATACTGTTGAAATTTGGTCAGTCGATGTATTCTGTGAACCGCATTAAGGTTTTAACATAAAAATAGAAAAAAAACAATACATTTTGGGGGTCCCCATACTTGGAACTGAAACTCAATTTTTTTTTTTTTATCAAACCTATACGTGTGGGGTTAGGTGTTCAAAAATGATGTTGAGGTTTCTAATGTTTTTTTTCTAAACTAAATAGTTTGCTCTAGAGACACTTCCAAAGTGGAAAATTGTGTCCCCTCCCCCCTATAACGGTTAAAGTTTCGAAATACGTCACCTGATTCTGGGGTTGTGAGTGGTTGGGGGGGAGGGGGGGGGGAGGTGTCGGAACCCCCCCTCACCATTTTTACCTGCCGGAAATACTTGGTTCCCTTAGATAAAATTAAAAACAGAAATGGTAAAAATTTCGAAATACGTCGCCATTTTAAGGGGTTGTGAGTTTTTGGGGGGATGGGGGAGGGGTCTGAACCCTCTGAACCCTGCCTCACCATTTTTACCCGCCGAAAATACTTGATTCCCTTTGGAAAAATCAAAAACAGAAATTTGTACAAACATTATTTATACCACTTTATATGCATGTTTTATTGCTTTATGCATTATAGTCGACGGATATTACGACTATTTCTGGGTAGTTTAAAAAAAAAATAACCACGATGGGTAAGGCGGCAGCTTCGCTGCGCTACGCTCCCGCCTTACCCATCTAACCTAACCCAATGAAGTCGGATTGTGCCAATATAATTACCTTGATTAATTAATTACAGTAAAGCAATCCAAACAGAATC
Organism: Phragmatobia fuliginosa; assembly: GCA_932526445.1. Taxonomy (NCBI): domain Eukaryota; kingdom Metazoa; phylum Arthropoda; class Insecta; order Lepidoptera; family Erebidae; genus Phragmatobia; species Phragmatobia fuliginosa. The sequence continues at coordinate 27,825,842 of OW052057.1, forward strand.
CAAGAACGTAGCCAAGTCGTAGAAAAAACACAAATCGATACGGAAGAACACATTCACTTAAACTCGAAAGCAAAGGAATGACACATAAATTTGAAATTTGCTGTCAATTAGTGTCAAAATGTTGCGTTTCGTTTCACGTTTTTCATATAAAAACTAAAAATTACATTTTAAAAACTGTACTAAAGCATAAAAATACGTTCCGTTTTGCATAATTGCAATTGTATTTAAGAATTTTTGATTTTTTTTTAAAAATATTTAGACGCAACTCCGGCAGCCAAAATTACTTTGGGGGGATTAAGACTAACTCCCTTAAGCCCCCTACACCACCAAAACCCTCAGATTCAGGTGACGTATTTCGAAACCCAACCCCCTGTAACTTCTAAAATAAGAGAGTAATAAAACTAAAAAAAATATATGTTGTACATTACCATGTAAACTACCAACGAAAATTGGTTTGAACGAGATCTAGTAAGTAGTTTTTTTTTAATACGTCATAAATCGTAAAACGCAATTTACCTTTCATTCAATCAATACACTAGTATAAAAAACATCGATCAAACTTACAACGAACTAAAAAAACTTTTGTGGTGCTACTTGCTGATACGGAACCCTTCATGGGCGAGTCCGACTCGCACTTGGCCGCTTTTTCGTAAAAACAGGGCGTCCCGCGCTCTAAAAGCTAAATGGCTGGCTCAAAAAATCTGGAAGAATTCCAGATAGTGGTCCACATAATGAACTTTGAAGGAAAACTATAACGCATTCGATGACTTTGTTAGTTCAGGAGTTATAGAAGCTTAACTTTTCAATGCGCTTACTTGGAAAACGTCGTACAAAATCAAAGCATTAATTCGTAAACATAACAATTATCCATTGGATACCATTTCTAATCCACGTACCATTATGAGTGACTGAGGAACCCTTTCCTGTGCGTGGCCTGACACGCACTTGGCCGATTTATTTATTTAAAGTATGTAACTGTCTCGTTTTTCATTTAGGTCTTTTCCTTGCTAGCCTTTCTTCCCAAAAATCCATTCTTGACAACCTATACCTTTATAGTTGTCCAATTCTTTATACCTTATACTCTTGTTCTTGAAGATTTGACTCTCGCTTTCTAAAAAAAATATTTGAACACATTACATTAAATGTTTTTCAGTGCCTCTTTCAATTTATCGAATGAGAAGTTCGATGTTTATGGGGACTTTGCATTGGCACGTTTCCCTGTTTGTCAGTGATAAAATTATCCGAAACAAAATACTGAAAAAGAAAATAGAATCCCATTTTTCACAATATAGCAGCTGTAAACTTTTCATGTTGCCAGTTATGTAATTATGTATCATTTTTCTTGAATATTATTTCATAAAATGAGTTGGATTTAAAAGTTTGTTTTTTTCCTGGAGCTACTTGATTGAACTTTCTTCTTGTAAAAAAATTGTATCCTTTTGTTTTCTAAATTTTCATTTCAAAATTTACCTTTGACACGAGACCTTCATATTTTTTGAGACTTGGATTATCTAATATTTATTGTATAACAGATCTTTTTCTAATTAGCTTTTATGTCATTTATTGGTTGATTCACTTTCTTTCTATGGTGTTTTGATATTCCCTACTTCTTTCTGCAACTGGCGTTCCCTGCACAATTGTTCCTGAAAATATTTTTTTTTCTTAGGATTACTTATTTATTTATGTAGATTAGAAACGACTTTGATCGGCGCAATCTTTTTTAAGCACCACAGGCGCTTCTGCTCTTTTTTGTCTTAGGTGTGAATTTTTTATGTTCCATTAATAGATTTTTATAGTTAATCTTAGATTAAAGAATAATAATAAGAATAAAAATAATAATCCCAATAAATGTAATTAAGCATAACGTCACTGTACACTACAAGTTAGTCAAAATTATAATTTTCTCTTAATCACTTACTTTTTAAATAATTGGAATTGGACAAACGTAATCTTCGCACTCAATATAGGTAAAATTTTGAATATCTGATGGACACACGTCTTCCCCTGTAAAATAGAATGAATAAGAAGTGCAGAAGGCGTGGTCGTTTTGTTAGGTCACGAATAGAATTTGGCGTACTTATTATTTCAATTCCAAGTTCTGTGGAAGTGAATGAAGTTTTTCTTGGTAAAAAACTTCAAAATCGATTATTTAAAATAATCGATTATTAAGAATAATCGAACTAGCAGACTCATTAAAAATACTAAGTTAAGTATTGATGTTGTATACTAATTAACTTAGTACTACTCAAATATAGTTCAATATTGCATTAGGAAAGTTAAGTAATATACGAAGAAGATTTCGACATGCGATTAGTAACAAGGAGTGCAATGAAAATTTAATTAGACTGTTTCTTTTTTATCATTATATTTAACCCGATTTATAATTAATGCCTCTTTAAACTTAAATTGTATGTAAGCCTATTAAATCAACATACTTCGATTAAGTTTAAGATAAGTGTTGACTTTTGCCTTGGAAAGGCGATTCGGACGAAACGGTGGAATCACTCGTATTCATTATACAACTTACATCATCTATAACATGATAGTGTGTAATTTTAAATTGTGTGGTGTAGGTTAATGTTATTATAAGTTTCATTTGTTCTCACGTTGAGAGACATTGAACTATATAACTATATATTGAACTATATAAAGTGCATATAGGTGACATTATTAAGTTGTAATAATGATATTTAAATGTCATTAGACATTAAAATCAGTGTCTTAAAAAAAGAATAGGTTTTTAAAAATATGATATTATCCAAATATACTATCTCTTTTTTACTCAGCTCTCAGTGATACAAATTTAGAGTCCATGCAAAGACAAATGAAAAAGTTAATCAAATGATAAATCAATCAACGAAAGTTAAAATCTATCGCGAATCGTACAGTTTAAATACTTTAAACAAAATGTTAAAGTATTAACACATATGTGTTATCTTATTTTTACTGATGCGTTTAATATTTACAGGCTGATGTAATAAATAAAAGCATATTTGATTTGGCATTTGAGGAGGACAGATCGAGCTTGTTTAATTTGCTACAGAATCCAAGCAATGCAACAGATCCATTGCAATCGGAAGTTAAAGGTGTGTATTATGAATCAAGTATATTATTTATGTTGTGCTGTATTGTTTAAGTAATAGTTAAAGGATAACCTGTGCATATCTATGGCGAACAATTTAGTCTCACTTGTATTTAAATACTTCTATAGTAAATATATTTGAATATTACTTTTGAATTCTGCTATCTTATGTTTTATAGTGAAAGTACTTAATCAGATTTAGCATCACAAGTAAACAAACATAGGAGTAAGTTGTAAAACTTAAACACTAATTGCCTTCCTATTTATATTTACTTTTTTTCTGATGCTCGCGTGATTATTATGTAATCTTTTGTTTTTATTTATGAAATTGATGTCTGATGTTACTAACCTTTTTACTACATTAGGAGTAAAATTTCCAAAAAAAACCTTTTTAGTGCTTATTAATTTTTATATATTAATAAGTGAAGCAAAAACGTACCCTTTTTTATGGTATTTACACGAAATGATGACGAATGAAATTAGGCAAGCTTAAAGTTTATATGGAGGGCAGAAAAAAAAAGTTATGGTCACATTTCGACCGCTGGGCGACCATTAGTACCATAAAAAGCATGAGCGGTTAATATTTTTGTAGCTCCAGCGATTTAGGCTAAGCGGTGAAGATATTCATGGCAGAATTTCGCCAGTCCTATTAGCTAATTTCGCTAGTTTCTTCTTGTCACTAAACTTCAAGTATCTGTAGCGTATAAGCATAATAAAGAAAAAAATAAACTAAAAGCTAGAAAATAGTCTAATTGATAATAAATCTATAGAAATCTTATACAAAAACATAAACTAACGCGGCGGTAGCGTGCATATGCTTGCTTTATATTACTTTTCAGCAAGAGCAAGTAAGCGAAATTATATAGAAAATAATAGATTACCTTGCGATTTTCAGTATTATCACCTTATCATACATTGATAAGGGGTAATGTTTGATAGTATTTTGCATGATCAGTATATAATTGCATTAATTTAAGCGACAAGTTATTTTCGTTTTGGTACAGACTTAGAAGGTATTAGACCCATGGATTTCAGCACGAATAGGCTGGCCCGACCGTGGGGGGCTTCTGAAGAAGCATCTCATTAGACCACCATTTTGCTATGACAATAAGGACGGTGACTCCCATGATTTCCATCAGACAGAGTAAATTAAGGCTTAAAGATAAAAAAAAGATGTCTTAAATACTGAAAAGTGTTACGTACTGTTAAAACAACCGTGTTTAGTTTGGGTAACACTTTCGTCCATAATTTTAATGAAAATGAATAGGAACTACTAATTAGCTATTAAACTGGACGATGAACATTCTATTTACATTTCGTAAGTTATTTTTAGTGAACTTGTTGAGTCCCGAGGTGTTACTCGCGGTTTGTTGTTAATGGCGAGTAAACCCGAGGAGTGAAGCTAGTCTAAGTTACTCCTTAGACTAGCTATCATCTTCCAGAGGTTCCCCGGAACAAACAGACCGACAGACAAAAGTTTAAAAATTGCATTTTTAGTGTAAGTAACGTATATACTAAAACGTGTACATTTATTAAAACGTGTTAATTTGGTACTACATACAGCACTTCAATTTTATTTATTTTAGATGTGATGTATACATGCGTACTTCAGAAAAAGTAAAGAATTTGCTGTGCATGCTTACGAAAGAAAAGTATTTGTTCAGCCGAACAATTTTAATCTTTACTAGCTAAAATACTAACAGCTGATGATAATGTTGATAAAACTAACAGCTAAGCGAAACATAGCAATAGTTTAAAAAAAAAAGCTAGATAATAAGCTGCAATTTCGCTTGCGTCTTTTAAAAAAGAATATTTGTTTATGCTCTGCTCCTATAACTCCACCATGATGTGTGTGACACCACTCTTAGTGTTGACGATGATTTTTATCCAAAGCGGATTAATCGGCTATCGTCATTAATAAAATGCTCTGATGGAGGCCTATGTCAAGCAGTGCACTGAAATGTGTTGATGATTGATGATGATGATGGTAAAGTCCGCGTCACATACATCAAGTCCGTCACTCTCTCACTCATTCATTTATTGGTCGTTTTATTTAGATTTTGGCTAACCTTTTGCAAAACCGAAGTCGAAGCCGAAGCTTAGGTCGGGGACTAATGATTTTATACAGCCCAAATAGCTTTAGCCCTCAACTCGGCTTATGTAATGTCGGTTATCTTGGTAAAACAGAACCTATGTCCTTCAAGAATCATAGCAATTCCATACCCAATTTTATTAAAATTGCTTAGCGACTTAAAAGCCTACCAGGCATACACTTTTGCATTTAAGAAATATTAGGCATATTAGGGAACCCTAGATGAATAGGCTATCCAATACAATAATAGTTAGTTTATGAGATTAGCGCATTTAAAGAATAAAACAAATGAAAGAACTCAACCCCTCTCAAGTTTATAATATTAGTATGTAAATGTTACCGGCAATCTGTATACTTCAGGTATTCTATACAATGCCTAGGTAATATATGCAATGCCTTGGCGTTAAGGCAAGATAAAAATTTTAATGAATAATATTGTCCAATACACTGCTTGTCCATCGACAATGTGTAAAATATGTACATTTTGGTCTATATCTTCGAACTGCCTCAATCGATAAATAGAAGGCCTAAACTTTTGTATAAAATAAACTTAAAATATTAATTTGTGACAAAACTTCAGATTTATCGATCTACATAGTTAACAACCTTCTCTAGACTTCCACAAATAAATCAAGACCAAAATTAGCCAAATCGGACCAGCCGTTCTCAAGTTTTAGCGAGTCTAACGAACAGCAATTCATTTATATATATATACTAGTTGACCCAGCGAACTTCGTACCGCCCAACTTTAAAATTCCAGAACTTGATCGCAGCGCCACCTACCGGGTCCAATTGCGAATCTAAACCATTCCCAGATCCCCTTGAACACACACAAAAAATTTCATCAAAATCGGTCCAGTCGTTTGAGAGAAGTTCAGTGACATACACACACACAAGAATTATATATATAAAGAAGATATATATATATATCAGATAGATAGATAATGGAGGTTTAAGTCAGGTTAGAAAAGTGATATGTAAGTGTCTATAAAATGACATGATCATCAGTGCCGAATCATTCGAATTAGATGAGTAGATTGTTTTAGAACTGTTCCGTACATTGTACATTACCGGTAGCGCATTAGGCGCTGTATAAAATGCCAAGGCAATGTATAAATAATATTTTATACATTAATTACACGTTTAACGTACTGTATTGTATGGATAGTGTATGGCATGCCGGATTATACAGATTGCGTGTAACATACATAACAGGACATTTGTATAACCATTTATTTATAAAGAGTAAATAAAGTACTTAAAGTTCGTAAACATCTTGAAATTAAATAAGGCTTCTCCCATGGAATATTTCTTTAAACAGTTAGCGTTTTAATCAGGGATCACGTGTCTTTTTATTACTAATGTCAAATCTGGAGTCTATTTCGAAAGAGTACGACCTTGCTTGGTTTCACCTTGCTTTTATACCCCTTAACGTCGTGGGCAGGCACTTAAAAGGCGTAAGTCGGTGCAAAATACAGACGTAAGCTGTTCGTGGGCCGAACCTTGTTATTTTAGAACAAATTAATGTACGTAACATTTTAATGTGAAGTGGACTCTATTTTGTTTACAAAAAATTATCTACATTTAACGTGATTAAATAGTTTTATCTTTGTTTATTTTATGTAATGCCAATTGTAGATCCAAAGGTTGCCTGTAAGTGTTTATCTATAAGGCAGTCCATTGTACCTATATTTTTGTAATATCGATATATCTTATGGCTGATGTTCAATAAAGCTTATTCTTTATAAGTATTGCATTCAAAATGTCCTACATTGTAATATATAGATCATCCGTGAAATTAACAACATATTCTAGTCATTATTATGATAGCCAATTTAATATAATGATAAGGCATGTGCATATACATCATATACTACAAGGTCATGTGTTGTAATCAAAGTTTTATTGTTATAGAAAACGAAATACGTTTCCAGTGCCATCTGAGACGAGGAAAGTTGGATTTACGTGATGAGACTACTTATGAACTTGTACAGTTCAATGGACACTTTCGTAAGTATTTTGATGCGATATATCATAAGTAAATAGTATAAATAGTTAGCTAAATTCGTTATGAGATGGGTAATTGTAATTATGATGAAGAGACGCGATGTTTTTTTAAATTGTACATAAAATTAATACTCACTTTAATGAGTGACCTAGAACACTAGACAAAATAGTTCTTGAACAGATTAATAAATATTGTTAAAAAGAAGTCCTCTTAGCGTAAACCAGTAGTAGCTCTGTGTAGTGATATAATTTTTAGGGTTACGGATTCCTAAAATATACCTTAAGAACTCAGAGTTCACGTCCATATCTATCTATAGTGTCGTCATGGCCGTCCGTCCCTCCTCGGCTTACCTTCCAAACGTTTAGTGCTAGAAAGATGAAACTTTACAGGGTCCATGCCATGTAGAAAAAGTGCTAAATAATGAAATTAAGATGAATATTTTTAGGGGTCCTTACACTTACGAGCTACACGAACGAGTAGCTACAAAAACACTTTAATACTAATGAAATCAAAAGATAAAAAGAGGTTCTCTTCTACTCTTTGCTCCCAAATTTTGTATTTTTTTGCCACGGATCTAATTTAATTTCAAAGTCCGTCAAACAAAGGAGATAAAAAATATTTTGTTTGTACCTTTAAGTTTTGTGAATAGTGTATGAAAAACCAATGTAAGACAAAGTGAACAATGCAATAAGGTAGGAAATGGTTACATGCAAATCAGGTATTTATGGCTCCGTAGGTTATGACTCGGAACCCTTATAGATTCGTCATGTCCGTCCGTCCGTCCGTCCTCGACCTACCACCTAAACGGTTGGAGCTAGAAAGTTGAAACTTTGTATGAATATGTTTTGTGATTACGTTGACAAAACAAATGTATGGTTCTAAAAGGTGGCCCATTAAGATAACGGATGAGAGACGCCTGAATGTAACCGAAATGCGAAAGCTAAGATAGACGTGAGGTGTGACTTGGACGAAGTCAGTTAAGTCAGGAATGAGTATACTGTATACGAAGAAGTTCCATTGAATGAAAAGTTAAGAAATAATAGAGTATTTTACCAGGGACATGTTATTCAAAGGGATGAGGCAAGACGAGGTAAGTTTTAGGTGTGGGAGTTGATGTTTATAGGAAAAGAGAAAGACCAAAGAAAAGGTGGATGATGAAAGGTGGTCCTATGTGGAATGTTTTGAAAAAAAAAAAACTAAAACCCAACTACGACAAAAAACGGCACTGAAAAACTGTGAAACAAGATTCTCAGGACACAAATCTTATCAGTGTACAGAGATGTACGTTACATAGAAATATGCCATAGCACTTTAAAAACGCGTGACTACGACTTTCAAATTTGAATATTACAATATAACATTACAGAGCACTACTCACTCTGTGCACTGATAGTTGTATCCTGTCCTGCTGTGTCCAGGTAACTTAATTATTAAGAGACTCTTGTTTCTCACTTTTTCAGAAACTTTTCTTGAAATGTGCAAGATACGTTCTTACATATGTATATATGTGTGTTTACACAGCCTGTCAAAATCATAACCCTCATCTGGCTTTGCCGCAGTCGAGTAAAAAGTCATAAAAGTACTGATAAATAAAATAAAATAATTTGGACAAAGTTCAGTTCGTCAGGCGATTACCTACTAGTCCAATAAAAGTACCTATTTATTATTATGCTGCCCTTTTATAAATATACTTTACTTAAATACATGCTTTGCTTTGATTCAGGAGCAAACATGGAACATGTAGACAGCGACGATAATATGTCAAGTTACCAACAAGACCACGAATCTAAGTAAGTAAACATAGGGTCAGTAAACTTTGTGAAACGTTCAAAGTACAATGTAACAATCGTAAATGATACATTTATATTACTTGTCATGAATTAAAGATCAGTCCTTTAGAAAAGGCGAAGTAAGCGTACATAATGAACTCGTTTTCGAGTTTGCTTTCGCCTTCAATGAAACATTTTTTTTTATATGCACAACTATTTCAATGTGAGTTAGAAAAAAACACAACTGTTTTGTTTTAGGTTACTGTTTGTCTGCACGGGTCGTCTCTACACCCCTCAGCTGATTCGTGACGTGTCATTGGTAGACTCCAGTCGAAGTGAATTTACTTCGCGACATAGTCTCGAGTGGAAATTTTTATTTCTGGACCATCGTGCACCTCCTATAATTGGCTATTTACCTTTCGAAGTCTTAGGCACGTCAGGATACGATTACTACCACTTTGATGATTTAGAAAAAGTGGTCACATGTCATGAAGCTTGTAAGTTGATTTAAGTACACATTCCTTTTATCCTTTATCTATAGCCAGTAACTCCGAAAGAGTATATATAATAATAAACTTGCCAAATATCAGGGCATGCTTATTAGCATTCATAAATAATTTTGGCAAAAAGGAAAAGGTTAAAAAAACAATGAAGGTAAAGGCAATACCCCTTTTTTCAAAGTTGTAATGTTCATACAAATGAATCAGGTTCAAAGTTCGAAAATCAAGTTTTTAATATATTAATCCGAGCTGGCTATTTTAGAAAATTTAAAAAAAATGATTTCTTAGTTAAAGCAAAAAACCTTGTTCGTATAAATAACTTTATATGGAAGAGATAACCATAAAATAATGTAAGCGATCTCTTGAATTTTCACTTAAGAATATTTCTGGCTGACCAATTACAGACTCCCGCGGATCATGGGTTGGGAACCATTGTATACGAAAGGCTTTCAACTTTTTGTCGACAAGTTGTGATCTACATAGTCCCTAGATAGGCCTACAATTCTATAAAGCATTGCAATACGAAAATGGTCTTTGATATCATTTTATTTCATTGCAATAGGGGTATCGATGATCTCCAACCTATTTTGTATTTCTCCAATCAAAACTTAACTAACCGAAGGGTCAATCACTGACGTTAGAATTAATTTCTTCTACTTTATGCGAACGATAAAAACTGCAGTTAGATTGGTCCATGTAGATGGCACAATACATAAAAGCATTTCAGGCTAGATTCGCGGCTGATAGCAACATATTTGCTTGCTCTTTAATTTTGCTTGAATCATTAGTGTTATATATAACGTATGATAATGAAATACTAAATAAATCCTATTTATTAACAGTGATGCAGAAAGGCGAATTAACATCTTGTTACTACCGATTCCTGACGAAAGGACAACAGTGGATCTGGCTGCAGACTCGCTTCTATATCACCTATCACCAGTGGAACTCAAAGCCAGAGTTTGTTGTATGCACACATCGTGTCGTAAGGTACGTGATATTTTCTTTTAAATAACAAACCGAGAAATAATTCCAACACGGGGATAGGTAGTCAGTAGTTGTTGGTCACATGTCACACAATATGAATTTTAATAATTTGAACATCTGAATAGGAAACGACATATTGTCCTGGTTTATTGACACATGATAAATTGAATTTAAATGCTCATTTAAGTACACTACTGTATAATTTTAATACATTTGTCTTGGGGATAGGAAGCAATGTCGTACATTTTCTTTGTGCTACATACATCTTATACATGACATCTTATGTGAAAGCAGACTTGCTACCTACCATATTAACTGTACTTCAAGTGATAATAGGATATATTAGGTAAACAAACGTAGTAACTGTTACATGTAGTTTGGCTACTCTCCCATGTTTATCGTTCTTTTCGAGAAAAAGTATTGAACTTTTATTTCTTATTCAAATGATGTTACCGAACCTATAAACATAGGGGTTGGGGATTCGGATTACCGAATCCCCAACCCCTATGTTTATAGGTCCAGAGCATTAGCTCTTGGGGGTTTGAAAATAGGACATTGCACTTATGACAGTTTAGGTTCAAGTGTAACTGCGGGAACAGTCATCTACCATCATCTGATCCGTCCGCTGGTTTGCCCCCAAACTATGCTATATTACTTTGTCGCATACAGTATGACTTAAAAATAACTTTTCTAGTAAATTATTTAGAATGAAATTTGGTTTTTCTACATATTTATTGTACAATTGACTATGTCAATGTTCCTATATATTTATATTAAATGGATATACTTGTACATATTCGTTATTGTTAGCAAAAGGTAAATGAATCAATTTACTCCCTGTCGTGTGTCATGTACTTGTCAACATTTTACTGTAGCAATGGACAACACTTTGAGTCAATTGGCTAATGGACAACGTCCGTGTAATTTAGATTTATAGTTAGACTATGTGCCCTACGTTTACTGCTTGTATTCTGTGCTAGGTTTTCCCACAGCAGTTAATTTCACGTGCAATGTTAAAATAGCGTATTATCACAACAATTCAGCAGCTGCTCTTGGAATTATTTTTGTCAGCTGTAGCGGGACTTTTCTGGGCTAGATATAAGTTTCCTCATAATATCCTAAGATTTTCATCAAGTAACATATGTTTGTCCAGATGGCAGGCTGGGTTAATCCAATCCTCATTGAAAATGACTGATCTCTCTCCTTTATTATAAATCATCTAATTTGAAGTAGAATATTTTCTTTAAGTTCTGTTCTTTATTAAGTTCTGGGACGGCTTTTGTGTAAACTTGAGGGAACTTATGTCAAGTAAACGATGTCTCTCGATTGAGATGGTGATGATGTTTCTCTTCGTCATCAAGATAGATAAATTTGTGCTTTATTTCGATTGTATATATTCTATAATGTAGTTTCAAACCGAACTTCTAATCTCTGCAAAAAAAATCTTATTACGTCAATATATTTCAACTTTACATAGTTAGTAGTCATAAAATCAACTAGAAGTAACTGTAATAAGAATTTATTATTGTACCAATAGCTACGCAGACATTGCTAAAAGCATGAAGCAAGAAGGCGCTGAAGCGGATGCCGTCAGTGAGACTGAGGTGACTCAAGGCGAGATAAAGGAAGCACCTGATGATGCCATGGTGTCGATGTCTCCTTCGTACATGTCGGAAGCTAGCGATGCTTTCGCCACTTCGTATCAACTGTCGCATGTTGATCAGGTAATATTAACTAAATTCTTGTTACTACAAAATTTATTTTAATAAAAATTGAGTCTCAAGATTTATCTACACAAAAAAAAAAAACAACAGGAAATTTGACATACAAGCTTCAAAAAATTCCATCGCATCATTGCCTGGTAACGTTCCTAAAAGACTGGCAGCATAGCAATCTTCTAATCAGCTTAGGCGCGTCTACCCCCGGAGGGCTGATTAATGAAGAACGATTTTATCAAGAAAAAACCCCTTGGGTTTGACGAAGTTGAGTAGCACTGGCCTCCTATGATTTTTTTCTCTAAATCCACCAAGTCCAATAACAACGTTACTATGGGTCTTATTGGTGGAGTAGGGAGCCCTCAATAGGTCATGGAACATATCCTACACCTCGTCATCCGAATGTGCTGAGATCGGTGCGTACACTTACAAACAGCACATTGAGGCTACGTATATACCTCTCGGTGAACTTAATAATGAGACACGCCACCCTGTTCCACACACTGGAAATTTCCACAACGTTGTTAGAAATTAATTTGTTTAACAGAAACCTCAAGTTGCCTTGGTGTTGATATTCTCCCTCGCGGAAGTACATTGGGTTCTCTGATTCGAGTGGACGATATAGCGCGGGTCCGATTATAGGTAACCAGAGTCAGTCGGTTATGTTGTCCTCGCGTTACCCGGAGATTCTTTAACACCCACTGCACCACTGTTACCGTGGTCGCCACCGTATTTTTACCTGTAGCTAATTGCCTCGTGTACCTAATTTATTTTATAGGTACATATATAATGTATAAAAGAAACAAGGGCTTTTCTTAATTTCTTTAAATGTTTTAATCGGTATTATTATGCTTTTCGGGTGACCACAATTACCATAAAATAGAGTTTATAAAAATTGATCTAGGTGTACATATGTATATAGAAGTATATAATAAACTATAAATACATAGTTTATTATCAAGAGTCATACACAGTTTTTTATCCAACTCAGGGTGAGTAAATTAGATGAAAGCCAGTCAGTCAATTACAATGTTCAGTTGCACTTGATCAGTGTCGTCTCCAAGTACGATCTTTCTGCATGTCTGTTAGTGATATTGGTACACGTTAATGGATAATATAGAAAAGAAAGAGGGTGGAGACCAATAAACTACCGTGTGGTACCCCATAAGTTAAGCACCATGTCACTGATGTGGTTGTCGACTTTTAACTCGTTTTCGATGTTTCGTGAGATAACCAAATAGTTTCAGTATAACAGTTTCAGTTACTTTTCTTATACCTAGCTCTCTAAGCTAGAAAGGATGACGGTGTGGCTGATAGTGTAACTAACTACTAAAGTGTTATCACGTAAAGTACGAAAAACTTGCGTTAGAATTTTACTAATTGCTAATTTCTGCATTATAATGATCATTAACATCATATTCTGATTATTATTACACATGATTTCACATCTTTTTTTTACGTGATGTAACCCCTCGGGCCGTTATCCCGCCGGGGTTTTCTATGCGGTGGGGCGGTGTGTCGGAATCGAACCGACTAAAACTACACGGTGTGCTCCCTTTGCGCCTGAATTTGTGCAAACGACTCCCAAGGGCGGAGGCAGTGTCGATTAGCTTCGGAGCATGCTGTCGGAAGTGCTTGTCAAAGAGCCACCTGCCGTCAAGTATCAGGTCCAGATACTTCGTCTGTGCTCGAACCGGTACGAGAACCGAGTTGACCTCGATGGAGGCGCCGGGGGGCGGCCCAAGATGGGGCCCGTGGAACAAAACTACCTCCGTCTTACCCGTAAGCCCAGGCCTCAATGCGCCCGACCACCAGAGACGCTCTTATGGTGGTCAGGCGCGCCGCCTCTTCGAAGTTCGCCTCCCCGGGCTGTGACCAGAGTGTTATCGGCGTAACAGATTACGCCGAGCCCGGGGGGAGACGCCCTCGCAAGACTCAGTCGTATCCCATGTTCCACAAGAGTGGTTCGAGGACAGACCCCTGCTGAACACCACACAACATGGCCCGGCGTCTCTAAACTCCACCTCGGTCCTCGTATATGACGATACGCTCCTCTAGATAGTCTGCCCCTAGCCGCCTCAGGTACTCTGGCACTCCGTGGTAGTGGAGTGCCCTGATGCAGCTAAATGGCAGACTGTTAAATGAGTTGGCGATGTCCAACGACACCGCCAACAGCACGCCGCCACAGCCCACCGCCTCTTCGGACACGGCCTTCAGGCGCATTAAGGCATCGACCGTTGAACGCCCCTCCCGTATTCCAAATTGGGCGAGACATCTCACATCTGGCCTATACTTAGAAGGTTTTGGATACAACTTCACGCTGGCCAGTCGGGTTAGATTTGTGTGCGTGTCGAGTTTTCTTCCTCTTTGCTGTGCTTTTGTACTTCGAGGTTTGCTCTATTAGTCAGCTCGTATAACACTCGATTAATAGGAATGGTAGGCGTCCATTTTCTTAATCAGCCAGCACACGAATATTTGATTAATTTCTGTAATTATAACAAAAATACATATTTAGGTAATACATAATTATATCCCCTATACGTAAATATTACCTTATTATTATTAAATTTTCCCAGCCTTCTTATGTGAAGTCGCCGTCCGCTGGGAGCACAGCGGGCACGGTGGCGACTGCTGCTACGGTGGCTACGGCGGGTGCATCGTGGTCACGCGCTTCTCATGTGCGTTACCCAGGATCTGACACTGGTTCGGTCTCCGGCGATTCCCGGTCGTCCCAGAGGAATACCGTACACGAGGTAAGTTCACCTATAAAAGACACTGGTGTCTCTTGAAATCCTTTTTTCTATTAACAACAAATCTGAATAATGAGGCGAAGGGTGTGAAATTCCCTCTACTTCACTCTTTTTCATCTACCAAGCAATAGCAACTACTTCTTTTATGTTGATGTTGCTATGTAGTTTAGCTATCTGACACTGTGTAAGGGTGTTCACTCAGAATTTTATTGCCAGGGAGTACGAGGCATGCCTTTTAAGTTTTGTCGTTTGAAGAAAAAAACACAACTAGAACCTTATAGTACTTTTAATTTTTTTTCAAAGTATTCACCACGTAGCTTAATACTTTACTTTTCCATTCGAAGGTGGATTTTGGGCGTCCTTCAAGAGATTCGTCACTAACACTATGTCCACGCTGGAATTCTAAATACCAGCGTTCGAGAGTCCGCAGACATAGGGGTCGTCCATTAATCACGTGATCTTATTTGGAATTTTTAACCCTCCCTCCCCCTTGGTGATACATGTTGAGGTATAAGTATCATCTAATTTTATTATAGAAAATTAAAGACTACAATAATAACGTTCAGAGTTCGATAGAAAGGTTACAGGTTGTTTTTGATTGACATAAAAATAATGAAAGAAATGCGAAAAACTTTTTTGTACTACTAAACATAATTTAATATCAGTATCCTTGGACCACGTATTAGTAAGACTTTCTTCAACGCCAATAACTGTATAAACATTTTGCAAGTCAGTTGTTGGCACAGTGCTTTGTTGAAGATCAACATCGGTTTCATCAAGCCACTCGTCATCATTTTCGTGCACTACGCAGAGAATATCTCTTGATCTACCGTTCGATCGTCGCGTGCGGATGCAGGAAGGACGAACATTGTGCATCTCTACACTATTATTGCTCGGATTCAGCTACTTGTGACAAGAATTCTCATGTGTCTTAGTTTTTTTCTGTACGACGTTCAAAATAAATATAAGTCACGCTGCTTTTAGGTCCAGTATCGCGCGTTGGCGCGGAAAATTAATACACTTGATATATTACTACACCCTCCTTGTGATGTAGCGTGGTTTTTTTGTGGACCCCTTCCCCCCTTTCAAGTCTCACGTGATTAATGGACAGCCCCATAAGGCTTCATCAGATGTTAGAGCTTAGTTAGAACACAGATGTTAGCTCTTCTAAACACTGAAGCCGTGTCAGGCCTCTAAAGTTGTAAAAATTATTGCACGAACATTTTCTTAGAGATTTTCAAAGATTCATTTTCGTACGTAACCTGATAGATTCCAATCGACGCTGTGACTAAACAATAGCATTAATCCTAATACTTTGAACTGCTTTGAGATTCATAATTTAAACACAATCGAATATAGAACAGTTCCAAATTCAAAATTGCCGGGAAATATGAAAACGACAGAATTTAAAAGGCATGCCTAGTAATTCTTATTCTAGTCTACCTCCTTAAGGGCCACAGCACACTTGCTACTTTTAGCATTGGCGATCGGCAACTAGTCGCTTTTTAGAAGCTAAATACGGCGACCGAACGCTCTACACCGCACACTTAAAAACGCCAAACGCGGAGATTGACTCGCTTTTTAGAAGCGCGACACAGCAGCTGAACGCTACTCTCCGCACACATTCGGATGCCGGTAGCATCGATTTGGCATCTGAGCAGTCGCTAAAACGCGCGTTTCCGATACCACGATCAAACGCAGAAAGTCGTTAAAACGCGATGTAGCATCGATGCAGTCGCCAAATCGCCGATCGCCGATGCTAAAAGTAGCTCGAGTGCTGTGGCCCTAACCTTGCTTAAAATTTTACGTTAAGGGCTAGATTATTTATTTATGTTGAGAGAGAACCATAAATAAACAAATAAATAATAATAATCCTTACATAATAAAATAAAATAAAGTACTTTGACTTAGGAATCCGAATGCTTAAATAAATGGCCTTTATTTGAAATTATACGTTATCATTATTATCAGTCGAAGGAAGGAAATCTTGTAAAGCAAGATTCCAGAGCCCCCAGACGTAGGTCTGGGGGCTCTGGTCATTTCTGCAAAGCTGGCATTTTCAGGATTATTAGTACAATGTCTTGTTAAGATGTATGCGTACCCATTAGCTTGCAAGCGGGACCGTTTGTCAGGTAGCGTGAAATACAGGTAGATAAAAACCTACCTACGTTAAAGTAGAAAAGCTTATATTTAAATATGTTTTTAAGAATATTATTTAAAATTAAAATTCATTACTGCCAGACACTCTCCGTGGGCCATTACTTTTGCCAGACGTCTTGAAAGTTGTGAAAAAATTAGGTAAACTACGTTGTAGTAGCAAAACTTGCCGTTTAAAGTTAGTCGAAATCGCACCCAAAGGAGTCGGTTACAAATATACAAATATTGTAAGGTGTTTGGGGGGATGATTGGTTCTTCGGATTGGTCTGGCCGCATACAAAGATTCTTAAAATAGTACCTAATATAATATATATAAAATTTAGATTTGCTACTTTAACATAGTTTAACTAATTTTTTCACAACTTTCAAGAAGTCTGGCAGAAGTGGCCCACGGAAAGTGTCTAGCAGTAATGAATTTTAATTTTAAGTGATATTCTTAAAAAAATATTTAAAAATAAGCTTTTCTATTTTAACTTTCTAAAGTACTACAATTATGATTTATTTGGTTTAAATAGTTTTTCTTTAAAGTTCATAATATGGAAAACTATAACAGTTTAGATTATTTTATTAGTTCATGAGTTATTTATTTATTTATTTATAACACACGTCTACCATTACAGATATGTAGAATCTAATGCGGTATACGTAGACATTAAGTTTTAATTAACTTAACTGTTCCCAAGTTCACAGTAAGTTACCCTGGTGAATTCGCTCAGGGAACAAATAAATATGCCAACGACATTAGCTACCGCATTGAGCGCACGTAAGGCACGCGTGAGTGGCGCCCTCTGCAGCAGGCCGGTGCGCGCTCGGGGCACAACCAGTAGCTGCGGTCTCCGTCGTCGCCCCACGTAATCATTACGAACACAAAAGTTTATCTGGGATATTTTTTTATCTATTTTTTTTAATAAATATTTTGGACATCTTACACACAACGTCATCTAGTCCCAATATAAGCAGAGCCTGTGTTATGGGTACTAAACAACTAACATAAATACCTAAACATACTTTTTTTGTAAATACATATCATACATAGAAAAACACCATAGATAGATCAGACAAATATTTGGTCTGACCCGGTAATTGAACAAGGCAGTCAAGTCACCAATCAAAATTGGTGGATTATGTATCTTGCCACGTAACACCTTGAATAAGTAAATCACTAGTGATAGATACTTCGCGCCTCAATTCTAACTTATAACAACCCATGCCGAGAATAAACAAGGACGGATACAGCAATGGATACCCTGGGTATACTCCATACAGCTTAAATACATATATCGGATATACTTATTCTGTATCCGTTCAACCATTGTTGAGTACTTCGTTGCACTATGACTGCAGATAGCCGCATTATGTTCGAGATGACTTCACAAGAGCCTCATATAAAGCCACCTGACGTAAGATAAATCCAAGATTACGGTATGCCTTTTTATAAATATCAGAGAAGTGCTCATTGATATATAAGTCACTGGTGAAGCGTATACCCAAATCCAACTTGTAAAATGCGCATGTATTGGACACGATTTTAAATCCACTTACCATCATGGGTGACTACGGAACTTAACTCTATGCGCGGCCCGACACGCACTTAGCGATTTTTTAACTAATTTTGCTGGGCGGTGTTACTTGCAATTTATAATCATAATAAATTTATAATACAAGTTTTATAATGTAACGAACAAATTTAAAAAAAAAGTCATAAAAGCAATATATCATATCAGTTTGAAGTTTAAAATATACTGAAATTTCGACCTACAATAAATAAAACAACCAGAAATAAAGAAGTTCTCGTTGTGCATCACACAATAGGCAGCACGTGGTAAATATTATGTAATTGGTAAAGTAGATTTCTGGTCGAGCTAGATTGCATCCGTAACCTTAGATAGATTATAGAGGTAGGATAGGAAGGGATAGGTAACGACGCTCTTATAAATACCGTCATTATGAACAATTTGTTAGTTGTGATACATAAATAGATGGATAGTCTTTATTTGTATAAACTTGGTGTACATACATTGCATGCAAGACATTAATAATTTAAATAGTGTCAGTCACGTTAGGCCGCATTCAACGTCTTACAAATTGGTTACAGGCCATAGGCCAGTCTAATGTTTATCACAATATAGATGTCAATATAAAAATTCTAATATTAATTTAATTGTTTGCAAAAATAATATACAAAGTAAGTCTGTCCTATTAATATTATATTCTATGTTATGTGATGAAAGAGGGTGAGTTAGCTTTGATTATAGGCTTGATTAACGTAGACTTGCCTACTCTCCTGTACAAAAAAAACAATAAACGTTCTAATTTTACTGTCGTACGGAATTAAAACTGGGTGGTCCTTTTGATTAAAATCACCAATAAGTAGTTATATATTCCTACATATTCGACAAACGTATAAAATATAAAATTAGCTGCACATTTATGGCAACACGTCGTAAATACTCGTAAATATTGAAAATTAAAAAAAACCCTTAAACAGTCAATTGTCATACGACAAAAACTACAAGTCAAATGAAGAGGAGAGTAGTAATTTTTACCACAGCGACGGGAAATGACGATGGTTCGTTTCTTTTTAGTCTATGCGAATATTATAAGTTGCGACGACGAATATTAATGTTGTGAATTGTCAGTAACGCCGCCGAGCGAAGCTAATCTAAAACAATCAGCATAAGTAACTCTTTATTTAAAATTTAGTTAAAATCGCCAGCCCCAGATACTAACCGGGCAAACAGAGATAAAAATAAAAATAGAGTTTTTGGTGTTAGTATTTCATATGCAGTTAATAAAAAACTGCTAATTTTATATTATGTACAAACACTTAATTTTTATTTAATTTGTAATTCGAAAGTAATTCTGTTTTTATGTTATGCTTTCAGTGCTTGGAGAGAGACATAGGCTAGTTTTTATCGCGATAACATTTTAATATACTATTATAAAAATATATTATACCAATACTATATACACTGTACCTTTTACGCAATCACTTTTGTACTATATTAATATAAAATCAAAGTAAATAAAATAAAGGATCCACCTCAGCCGTATTGTAACGGTAAATTTAAACTATTACTTGAGATATTTTAATTAAAACGCCGATCTTTATCCTTCTGGTGCAGACGCATAAGAATACAGAACCGGCACTAGCGCCTCAGCATGGTATGGGGACGCAGTACTTGGATCCAGCTCCTTACGTAAGTGCTGTGGGAGTACCGGCTGCCTTGCCACTGTCCATACCACCACTACCCATCGTGGTCTCGCAAGATCAAGCTCAGATACAGGTTAGTTACGCGAAGATTGCCAAGGTATCTATTTATCCAATTTATAACATCGCACATTTTTTTAATAATTATTTTACTATTCTTAAGCTAGTTTAAGTAGCATATTACCCTGAGCATTGCTTCCAATGCGTCCTATTGCATGATGTAAACTAGAGTTTGTGGTAGGAGCAGTTGCAACGGAAACATGAGGAATTACAGCAAGTGATAGTCAGACAACAGGAAGAATTGCGACAGGTAAAGGAACAACTTCTACTAGCACGGCTTGGCATCCTCCAGCCTCTTATCAATGTGAGTATTCGATTTCATTTGCCTTTATATGGTTATATCAATGATATCATCACTATTCGCTTACTGCGCTTTTCTTTCAAACTTTTTGCATGTTTCCTTAGTATGTCATTTTTGAGTTTTGTAATTGCTTAATTTTTTTTTCTTAGTAACTGGATAGTTCCAGACACTTTCAACTATGATCTACATATTAAAGAACGTATGCAAAGGAATCAAGCCAAGATGTGCGGGTGTATCATGTTTCATTTCTTCATTAGTCTTAGTATAGATTTGATCAATCATTTACTGTTACTAATTGCAAATTAAGTTAAATACAATTATTTAATGAAAATATCGTTTGATTTATAAACATTGCTGGTCGAAAGGGTGTAGTAATAGAA
The DNA here is from genome assembly GCA_932526445.1 of Phragmatobia fuliginosa. Classification (NCBI taxonomy): domain Eukaryota; kingdom Metazoa; phylum Arthropoda; class Insecta; order Lepidoptera; family Erebidae; genus Phragmatobia; species Phragmatobia fuliginosa. The sequence goes on from OW052057.1 coordinate 27,846,854, forward strand.
ATCCGTTTGTTCGAAGAACTGTTTAGCTGCAGTAGTTCGGTTCTAAAGACAACTACTACTACCCTTTTCGATACAGTTCGGTTATTAATTTAAACAAACCTAACTTAAATCTAAAGGAAACAAATAAATTGAAAATAAACAAATTAATGTATAATATCATTATATCACACACGTCAATTTTACCCACTATTTATAAATTTGTTAATTGCCAATTTATTTTTTAAATAACATAGTTTTAAATGCATTTAATAAACGCACTGCTTTTACAGAAAATAAAATTTAGATGGTATGCCTTGGTATTTAATCTTAAGTTTTTATTAAAACTTTATTCATCTTACATTTAACGGGAAAGGATCTTTGAAGTAATATAGAGATACGGATTTCACAAAATCGTATCACTGGTAAGAGCTTTCCAATACTTGCTTTTAAACTAATTAAAACTATTAAATAACCACTATTTGCCACTTTCACAAAGAAAGAGGTATTTTATCATGCACATAAAACAGATTTACGTAATGAATGTATTAATATAATAGATATTATCTGTTTACTCTCAACTAAAACCATAACTTTTTTATGAAGTTCTTTACGCGGAGCCACGCAGCTCCGTCTGCGTCTTCTATTGCTCTTATCGTGATGTAATGCAGCGAAATTAAGTTTCTTTTTCATAATCATATATTTTATCGAGAACTTTTTTTAGAATTAAAGAGAAACAAATCTTTCAAACATTCTTTTTATTCTACCGTTTACCCGGCGAACGCAATGAAGGCTCTTAAAACATATGTTTTTCACCGTTTTTATTACGGTTTTTATTGATACTCCGTTCATTTGCCGTAGCGTGATAACGCATAGCCTCTCTCGATAACGGGGCTATCTAACACCGAAAGAATTTCTCAATTCGGACCAGTACTTACTGAGATTAGCGCGTTCTAACGAATATTGCTGTAGAGTTGATTGTAGTTGATTTTGCATTTATGAGGCCGAAGTATGAATGACATAATGTAAAATTATATTCTGGAAGGTTGCTGGTACTTCTAGTTCAAGAATTTTATATTTAAAGCAACAAAAGTACCAACATAACTGTTTTTATGGTTCCGAAGTTCATTACTCGAAACTTAGTTATAGTTTCGTAATGTAGAATAAAATCATGAAAAAATAATTATTTGTGGTACCTCTTCTACACGTAAAGTGAGGATGATTTGTTTTTCTCGCAGCTACCCCATCGTGTGGGGTATCTTTAGATAGGTCTTTTTAAAAACATTAAGAGGTTTCTAAAACTATTTTTTGATTTTAGGTATCCGTTTGCAAGTTATTCCACTTTAAAGGGCATTTTTTTGTAAAAACAGGGCGTAAAACAGGGGGGGGGGGCTCTAAAACATATACGGCTGGTTAACAAAATCTAAAAAAAAATCATGATGGACCATATGATGAACTTTGAAGGAAAACTATAAAGGCTTCGAAGGCTTTGTTAATTCAGGAGTTATAGAGGCCTAACTTGTAAAATGAAATAAAATGATTTTAAATCCATGTACCATTAAGGGTGAATGAAGAACTCTATTCTATGCGTGGCCTGACACGCACTTGGCCGACTTTTTTTATTTTATGGTGTATCATATACATACATATTTTTATAATTGTTCAGCATCCTTATCTTATACTATAAATAAATGTTCTCTAAGATCCGACCTCAGATCGACCTTTACCGATCTGTTAACCAAATGAAAATTATATTCTATTAAATAAAATATTATAAGTTGCCCGAAATCTTGTATTGTATAGTAAGAGCCATCTTGTATGGGGTTACCTGAAAAATTCGTTCATAGATAACGGTTGTCAAGACTTTGAGATTAAAAAATCAAACTTGAAGAACGTGAATATGTCATTTTATTTATTCAATAATAATAGAAATAGTAGAGGATCGGAAGTAAAATCGACCTTCAGCGATTGGTTAACCGAATGAAAATTATATTCTATTAAGTATTCAAACAGATAAGAGTGGCTTCGCTCCGCGGCGTTACTCTCGATTTACAAAAATAACCACGGGCGGCACTCCGGGGACTCAGTGTAAAATAAGTTTCGGAACAAAAATAAACATAGGTTGCCAATTTTTTTTTATGAATGTCAATAATTGAAGTAAAAAATAATTCACTGAAGCGTTACCAAATAAACTAAACGCCAATGGCAAGTGATAATATGTGCAACATGCAATAGCCAAGGTGTTCGGTAGGAGCGGAGTATCAATAGAAAATGTTAAAAAAATGGGGGAAAATAATTTCTTTTGAGAGCTTTCATTGTTTGCGCGGCGTAAGTGTTCCTCTTGAAAAGTTCTAGAATAGAGTGTGCGGCAGCATGTCTATCTAAGGTTTGCTCACAATAACCCGTTTTACGCTACGGGCAATAAAATACTTAGACAGAGCTGCGTGGGGTCAGCTAGTATTTAACATAATTGTAGTTTTTTAGTTGTAATATTATCAAGATTTGTTTAAAGAATCTTATCCTTAAGTATAGCGAAACTTTTTAGTCTAAAAATAGTCCCTAAAAGTTATGCGAATTATAGAATCACGATAGCGATTACGACGGCAACTTTAAACATTAGGGGTTGGTACTACGCAGTTTTTAACAATTGAAACAGTTTATTTGATTCCAAACAACGGGACCCTACTACTAAAACTTCATTGTCCATCTGTCTGTCACCAGGCTGTATGTCATGATGATGATATACATCACATTCAAACAAAAGTAACAGCATATACATAAAAAATAAAACAAGTATTGGAACACAATGAGCATATGTGTCAGCACAATAATATGAACACTTGACTCTAAAAAAGGTTATAATGTGTCTCATGTTAGAATAGTAGCAATAGTACGGTAGTCTAAGTGTACGAAACAATTTGTGAGTACGACTTGCACTGTGTTGATTTTTCAGTCAATTACTATGTAATTTGGATGAACACATTCAGCATTCATCATCAACCCTTAACGTCCAACTGCTGTGCTTGGGTCAACTCTCAGGAGAGGGTTACGTCTCCACGTTGACCGAGTGCGGGTTGGGGACTGGCAAGACACGTTGTGGCTACTTAATGGCTTTCAACCTCTTGAAGGCCTCCAACTAAGCTTCACGGAAACGCTCAACATATCATGCCACAAACGGTTACTCATCTAGATACTGACCGCGCCATCGTTGCTTACCCTCGGTGATTGTTTCTTCACCTAAGGCCAGCTATGAGCGCTCATACAGCAGTGATTTATTTTAATAACTTCTTCCTAGCCTTATCCCGAATATTATTTGGGGTCGGCTACTAGTTCAACCAGTTTTACCTGAATATCAGTTTTCCACGGTGCGACTGGCAACGGACCTCCGCAACCCTAAGGGAGAACTGAAATTCGGAAGTTGAACTAGTTGTCAGTACTTCAGACTTCCCAATAACGGTTGCAATGGATGTTCATGACAACCGGGACCGACGGCTATACGTGCGAGCACTTAATGCTCTCTGAGGCACGGGCGTGAAACACCGCAAAACTTCCTAACCCCGGGGCTCATATAAGGAATTTCCTAAGAAAACTCAAAAACACTTTTTGGCCCGACCGAGGATTTGAACCAGAGACCTCTTGTTTATCAGACGCATACCCTATCCATTAGACTAACGAGACAGTTTATTATAATAACAACGTTTTATATTAATCAATCAATATCGTAGGACTTTTAGTCAAACCTTCATTCCATATTTGTCCATGTTGTGTTTCGTACATATTGTATATGAAACTGAATTTACTTTGTAATTCAATTTTACTCGACTTTTTATAAAAATGTTGCTATTCGAACAGAGAAAAATTAAGAAAACCAACGATCGTAATAAACGGTCTACTCACACTTTAATGAAATCACTCGTATGTGTGGCGATGTTTTTAAGTAAAACAAACGTTATAACTTCCTCCCTGTCCTCACCTTCTATATACCTTACCTATTAACTGCAACTGCTATAAATAACTTTCTGACGTTGCATAATAAATGGGAAAAGCTATTCATTTAATTCTGTCATAGTATTTAGATATTTACAATATATCAGTGATGATATGATGAAACAACATCTCAATAGACCGCCATAGTGTGGGACCATGGTGCATTGTCTTCATTCGCCATGAGTATGGTAATCACTGCTCTTGGATTTCGACCCGAATTCATTCAAACCATCCTTTGACCTTAGATAATTATTTACTTTAGTTATGTAATAAAAGTAGCTCAGTAATATAAATTTCTTATAACCATTTTTTAGGTTCAAGGCCCGTACGTGAACCCAAAGGATATACAAGAGCAGCAGCGATTACCGGCACAAATAGTTTATGAGGGTGGTACGCCTAGGGCCCCTATCGCTGGGTTTCCACCTCAGCCTCAGCCTCCGCCTCATCCGACCAACCATCATCAGCATATGCCACAGTAATTCAAGAAACATTTTAACTTTCTAAGTTATTCCACACCGAGCGATCGTTAAAAAAATAGTTTTCCTAAATATAGCTTGAACACGTACGTATGCATGCTAACACTTGCCAATGTGTTTCTATTTAGTAATCATAAGTTTATCTTATAATGCCATACTTTATTAATATGCTTCTAGGATCTTTTAACGATAAAGTTCAACATACAAAACGTCGGTAGTTTATAGAACATTATCTTATTGATATTAATGTTATTATTTAAATTTGGATGTTATTCCTAGGAAATTAATTAATTAATTAGAGTTCTACACCTGCTGTACAACTTTTAAGGTGTTGTACCATTATGTTTTACTTAGAGTAATCCTCGTGTATTACTTCTTGTGTTGAAAGGCTGTGCAACTTCTGACAAACTATTTAGTTTAATAATGTGCTATAAAAGCAAAGATATTTTTTCCTTAAGGTTTTTATACCAATGTCGATCGGATTGTTTTAATGAAATTTATGTATATAAAAGAATTAATTAGTTTATTATGGGAATAAAGATGCCAAAGGACCATGTTACGAGTTTAATATCCCAAGTTTATTTTGCAATTAACGTGCCATTTATAGATATATTTTGGACATTTTGCAAAAAATTATGTAAATTACATAATGCTATTTTTAGACTTTGTTCCTCAGTTATTATTTATGATTTTTATGTGTTATTGAGACTGATATTTGCAATATATCAGTGTAACGTTGTAACGTTTCAATATAATTGTCTACTGATATGTTTAAAAAAGTTAATACTTTATGAAGATTGAAAATTGTATTTGTAATTGATTAAGATAAATTAGATCAGTTGGGTATTTACATTATTAAAATTATATAATTTTGTTAAACGTCTTAAGTTTACTTAGAGTTAATTTCTTCTGTTAATTCCATATTATTTAATTATTGTTATTGTTTACATAGTTCATTTCAATATTAATATTTTATTTGAGAGTATATTATGTTAGGATTTATTATAAAATAAATATGTCTTATTGCCTAATAAGTCATCTTCGTTATGTAAGACGGTTATTGATTAATATTATATTGAGTACATTATGTTTTTCATTATCTTCAGATGTTCAAAATTAAAACAAATACATTCATAAGGTTATAATAGTGTTGGCAAACCAGCTCCTTATGCCGAATGCGGTGCGGTGTTATATAACATAACATATAATCTTACATATAAAATTCTCGTGTCACAGTGTTAGTTACCATACTCCTCCGAAACGGCTGGATCGATCATTTTGAAATTTTATATGTATATTCAGTAGGTGTGAGAATCGGCCAACATCAATTTTTATACTCCTAGGGCACGAGCGTAGCCGCAGGCATCAGCCAGTATGTTATATATAAGGAAATACATAATTAACTGTGCCCTACGGTTTCACAATTTAAAAAAAGGTTTGACTATTTATAATAGGTGTTTAAACAAAATCATAACTTTGGCATTAAAAGGAATTTAAGTATAAAATTGATTTAATCCCATTGGCAATAATACTCACAAACAATTCCAATATTGTAATATCTAAACCGTGTTGGTTAAACGAATGGATACATTTCTTACTTAGCTTTAGAAAGCGTATGAATATGTACTATGTTACACATTGTATGGACAAGTCGAGAAGATTTAAAAACGATTAGGTTTATAATATTTTTATCCTACCATTACTATTGTAGTCATAAACCCTAGGCAAGTATCATTTTCATCATCCATTTACGTAATGCTTACAATAGACTTAATGCCTATGGCATTCTCGCCCAGTCAGACTTGGGTTTTTATATTCCCAATCACTAACTATGAGTTGAAGTTCCATGCTACATAACGCAGTTTCTCAAAAATTGTAAGAATTAAAATGCCTAACAATGCTCAAAAAAACCATAAATATTCTCATAGTGTTGCTTTATTTTTTTATAAAACATTGTGTTTACATACTTTACCGTTGAAACGGATCGGTAAACTTATTTAATTTACAAAAAACAAAATTTAAGGCATAATTCACTTCTCATCTCGAGAAGTAAATCGATGCCATTCTACATGAATCTCGGCAATCTCGCTGTCATAGACAAATCAAATTTGATTGTTGGTTCCAGTGGTTATTTTATTTTTTTATTCAAACAAAGTTTAAGCTTTATATAGTATAGATTACCATTATTTAATTGAATCACATTCAGTTATATTTAAAATCATAGATTATAAAACAAAAATGTACCCATATTATTATTTAAATCCATACTGTTGTTTATATTTTAGACTAAGCAGCGCACAGTTATTCGGATTGTGGAACTCTTAGTATTAATGTTGCAATTAAATTGATGTACAGTTTTTTTTAGATTAATAATATTTTTTATATTAATTGTCATCGTATATACTTGATTATGTGACTATATCTGTGTTTAAGTACAGTCAACTGGAAAAGTTACTCCAATGAACATATTATTTATAACAATACGTTGACGTTGGATGAACATATAAGAAATACGCTGTCAGTCTTCTCTTTTCCTATCTTCTCTATTTTTATTATTCGATATTTAAAGGCGCCTTTACAATCGCACAAAAAGTTTTAACTACCTTTGATTAATATGTAATGCAAAATTTATTATTATTTAAATTTCATGTATTAACGAAAATAATCATTCAATTAAAAGAAAAATGTACCTACTATGATTTTAATTAGGCCATTCTGTATTATTGAATATGCACTAAATTCTTACTTATCTGTTTACAACTGAGTAAAGCCGGGGTTATATTGGACCACGCCGCGTGTCGCAACGCTGCCTGACTCAACGGGCGCGTGATTATACTACAGTGTCGTGTCGCCGTGCGTGCTTAATAATTAAAACAACTGGACATGTATCTAAATAACATAATATAACCATTTTAAATACAAATAAATAAATTATGGAGAGTAACAACGCGGGACTCGGCTAGTTATTATATAAATCAACATCAGTTTCAAAAACTGTTGAAAAGAATGCCCAAACCTTGTTTGAACAAATTGAAGAAATATATTTTGCGAATTATAATAGTTGACTGTACTTTTTAAAATAATAAATAATGTTTCTTAGGGTACACCCTTAAAGTAATTAGTGTGGTTGCACTTTGTGTGCTACGGCTGTAATTTCTTGTATAATTATATTTTATATATTTTTATCAGTTCGTGTTTAGTTAAGCTAGGTGTATTTAGTCTTTAGGTGTTCGCAGTCGTTCTTTACCAAAAGTTTGTTGTTTACTGGTCTATATTTATACGGGGTTTTATCTGACTTTTTATTATGTACCTGTATTGTACAGAAAGCTGATATAAAGTTAAAAATACAGTCGCGTATGGCTAGCTTAGAGGCAGCTTTTTTGTGTTTTTTTTCTTTTACTTATGAAAAGACAATTCCCGCATTAGGAATATAAATTCATGTGTCGCGGGGACTTTACAAACATACATGAAACGACACAAAGAATACCCAGACTCAGAACAACAAATTTTGAATCACACAAAGTTTTATCCAACGTGGGATTTGAACCCACGACACTTGGCGTAGTAGGAAGCGGTGTGGCGACCGCTTAATCCACTAGGCCAACCGTGCCGGCAAAAGCTTTATGTTCCTTAAACTTATTACCTAATAGTAAAGTATTTCAAGCCACAAGAAATATTTACTTTCATTTAATGACAAAATAACATCATTTAAATGTACAAAACTATTTTTTTTTTCAATTCTCTGATCTCGATCTCTGGCTACTTAAAGGTATATTGAATATCAACTTTAACTTGAAAGATCGTAGCTGTTGAGCTCCAAGCTCCGGCCATCTCGCGTTCAAATCTATAATCCCGAGAACGTTCCGCTCAAACTTCAAAACCTCTTTCGAATGCCTTCACTTAATAGAATATAATATTGTACGGTTTTTATAAATCCCTAAAATGTTAATCACTTTAAAATCCTATTTCTTTTTAGAGAACATTTAGACAACTTTAAACAAAAATATTTTTTGGACCCATATCATACATAAAACGAATTTCAATAAATCATAAGTAAATCAAAACCCCCTAAATAACTTCAATAATTGTTAATTCAATACAATATCATTGTAGTTATTAAGTAATCACGTAATCAAATAAGTACAACATTTAAATGATACCAAATTTTTTGATTTTTTGCCCGATTTTAATGTAACTTATATGATAAATTTCAATATTGTAATGTTTCAATTCAAATGTAGAATTTTTAAATTATTACATGTAAGTAGTTTTTAGGTAAGATCTGAACGAGTTGTTGTGGTGATATAGGAAAGACATTTGAAACGGCATGAAATAAATCGAAAATACCTGTATATTCTTTGTTATTAGGATAAAAAAAGAAAACTGATCAAAATACATCGACCGACAAACGAGTTAGGTACGTTTATCAATATAATAACTATTAAAAGTTCTCATTTTTTGTAGTTGTGAATATTATTGGTTTAGACCTTTCGATAAAAAATCAAACTTTATTTCATAAAAATTATGAAATATTTAGTATTTTAAACAGGTTATGTATTTTGATCATAAAACGGTCTAATTTTACTATCGGGACAATGTTATATTTTAATTTAAATATAAAATCTTTATTATCTAAAGAAATTGTTATTCCTTAGTTAGTACCGTGTAAAGTTGTGATTACAATATTATATAATTGTTCAACTCTTTTGTTGTTTATTTTATACCAAAGTTGTAAAGAGAACATTAAGATTATGCAGGGTATTGATAAATGGAAAAGTTCATCAAGAAGTGAATTTGTGAGGTAGACTAGGTTCAGTACACAGACACTTTAGAATTATTTAAAATAAATCACCAATACATTATAAATGTGTTTTATTTATAAACATCAAACAATACAAATCGGCAATGCTACACTAAGCTTAACTTACAATATATTGCAACTGGTATGGACAGATTTGTACATCTTTAAGAATATGCTTTCAAAACCATACAGTAACTACTAGTTGCAAGATATGGGCACTAAATGCATTATTATATTTATAGAAGTCGAGTATAAAGCATCAACAATAGTTTAATTTACAACCTGTGGCTCCGTGATGCCATTTTAAGCCATATTTTGTCCTTTGCACATACGGTAATATAATCCTTGCATTGCTAATAGTTCTTCATGATTACCGCGTTCCACAATTTTACCTGAGGAAATTATTTAAATTTACTGTTACTTTAAATCGAACTGAAGTCCCTTTAACAAAAATATGAAAATAATGTATTAAATGGTTATTACAAAAGCTCGAAACTTAACAAAAAATTTTAAAATAATGTTTTTGACCGAGTTTCAACAGTATAGCTCTTATAGTTTCGGAAAAAAGTGGCTGTGACATACGGACGGACAGACAGACAGACATGACGAATCTATAAGGGTTACGTTTTTTGCCATTCGGCAACGGAACCCTAAAAAGGGGTTTTATACGTGTTGTAGCTATTCTCCAGGTGTTAGATTTTTAAATCAGCTGCATTCTGCTTATAGATAGGTATCTTTCATAAGTACTACTTAAATACGAGTATTGTCTTACCTTTGTTTAAAACACAGATAAGGTCTGCGTTTTTTATAGTTGACAGTCGGTGGGCAATTGTGATGCAAGTCCGGCCTTTTGCGGCTTTGTCTAGTGCTTCTGAGACCACCTGTTGAAAATCGTGCCATTGAAACATAGAAAATGGTTTACATATTTAATAAATTGAAAGATCCTGCAAAACTGTGCGGACTGCGGATGTTGTTACATCTTTAATTTCGCCTTCCCAAATACCCAGTAGGAACATATCCATACATATACATATATAATACTGTTGCAAACAAGTATATTTTTGAATTACTTCTTCATTACGCTACAGTGAGTTGCGGGATATCCCTGACAGGTATTTTCAAATTTTATAGCACTTACTTGTTCACTATTAGCATCCAACGCCGATGTGGCTTCGTCTAGTAAAAGCAGTCGAGGCGATCTAACGAGGGCTCGAGCTATACAAACACGTTGCTTCTGGCCACCCGACAGCTGTGCACCGCCAGAACCAAGACTTGTGTCGTAGCCCTATCGAAGGAGTTACTTAGTACTTATACTTATATTAGTTATGACATACTCGTATTTTAATACATTTGTTTTACTAAGAACTTGTTAAACAGTAAAAAACAAGCAGTTTTGTTTTTAATTTTACGTTTTTTTGCAACTTGTTCGATTTGGTGGTTGTATAATTAGGCTTAATAGCTTCCGTTAACGAATTCTTAATATGAACGTAAATATTCTCGGTGTTATTATATATCATATTAGTTACTAAAAGACCATTTACAATATTACATTAAAAGACCGATCTTAATAAAAATTCCCGTCACAATATGTTAGGTACCTATATAAAAAACTTAAGGCATTCGTGAGACCGATAGTATCTAGATAAACCTGACGGCATTATTGACATTAAGCGTCGGCTCTGTATTATTTACACTTTTTAACTTACTGTCGTATAGTTATGTGAAAATAAATGATTTTTTTTGCCTTCAGTTTATTAATTTCAGCTCACCTTTGGTAGTGAAGTAATAAACGAATGTATGTTAGCGGCTTTGGCAGCTTCTATGATTTCATTCATATCGACTTTCCTGGTGTTATCACCGTAAGCAATGTTCTCGGCTAATGTTCGGTCAAAGAGTATAGGCTCTTGTTGCACTACGCCTAGCTGTTGTCTTAGACGTGGGAGGGTTAACGATGTCCTGCTGTTGACTCCGTCTAATTCCTGTGTGATTTTTAGATTTTTTAAGTCAGCGGCCAAACGAACAGGCTGGTTATCTGATGATGAATAAATATCAAGGCCCATGGACAGTAGCTCAAGAGACACAAAAAAATGGGAACATTAGTTTGTGGGCAGATGTGGTGCCACATTCGCCGGTAGTTTGTCATTGTAAATTGCTTAATACTGTGGTCTATGAGACCCATATCAAACTGGCTCATATGAGGCGAAACTGTGCCATGACTACACATAATTTGAAATTAGTACCTGAGCAACTGAACATTACTCGGTTATCATATTTATTGTATAACAACGCCATCTATTATCTCAAGTAGACGTAGTGTTGCTGTGTTGGAGTACTAACCACTACCTACTAATAGCGTGCTTTACCTCAGCAAAAAAAAATGGGCCTTAGAGAGATGAGAGTACAACAGAAAATTAGTGTGTTCTGAGGTGTAATTTGTTACAAATAGCAAAATTTGTGCATGTAGTAGTATAAAAGTTATTCGACAAAAACACTTTTTGCTGGAGTAACGCTTCAAACATTACCCCAGCAAAAAAAAATTTTTTAAGCGTTTCAGACCCAAACGAAATACATGACTACATAGCTTTTGTTCCGTATTATGTGTACAAACAGCAAAATTTGTGTGAGCTGTGGTTCTTAAGTTATTGACAATTTTGCTGGGGCAATATTTTGGTCTTGTCTAGAACTTGAAAATGGCTGAACGCAGAAGTTTGAAAAAAATCCCATCGATAGACCTTCTTTTGCTTAAGTTTGTTTATTCATTGGTTTTCAAATTGTTTGATTAACACCGATGTAATAAAATGGTTTTAAAAATCAGAAAAGACTGTTTTGCTATAAAAAGCTGTAACATATAGCCATGGTTTACATTTATAATGACTGTAAATTTGGAATTAGTAACTTTAAGCAATATGAAGATATAAGTAAATATTATTAATTTTAAATGGTATATTTAAGTCATCGAATACGCAGTTCCTATAAAAAAGGAAACGTGGCAAACTCTAACAAATTTAAGTAGGTATATCATCAACAAACAAGCCCGTAAATTTCAGCTATCAATCACGAATATTATAAAAGTTATATGTAAAACAAGAATGTAACAACATTCTCTTATAACCCTACCAAATTAAAAGGTTACGTAAAAGCGACCGCGGCATAGATTTAAATATCTTCGTAAAATAACGGTTTAGTATCTGGTATTTTGTACAGTCAACAGAATATTTTTATCAGATTGTAATTTAAATATTTAAACTAATTTGAAATCCTTAATTTTTTTGTTTCATACAATTTAATGCTTCATTCGAATTCAAATTAATGTAAACCAAAATTTACAAAACGTTACTCCAGCTAAAAGTGTTTTTGACGAATAACTTTTAAACTACTACATGCATAAATTTTGCCATTTGTAACAAATTACACCTCAGAACACACTAATTTTCTGTTATACTCTCATCTCTCTAAGGCCCATTTTTTTTTGCTTTTTTGCTGGGGTAACGCACGCCTACTAATACTATAATACCGGCACGCTATGATGGCCGTTTTGAAGTTTGTCCACTCATTAAGTTTCGTATTAATTAATAATTATATTTAAAGGAGCAAATTGCTGTTCTTTATTGTCAATAGTAAAGTGCAGATTTCACATCGTGCGAAGAGGGCGCGAACCCTTTGTCGCGGGACAAAATAGCGATGCTGATCGGGGAACATTTCGCGGAGGTGCGCATTTCAGCGCCTCATGCCGCCCTGAGCGTGGCCGGGAATAGACGGGACAGGTTTTATCCTGACATCCGCTTCAGTGGGCAACGACGAAAGTGTGTAGAGAGTACACTCAATAGTGGTGCTTGCGTCAGTGAGGGCTGATGCTGGGAGGGGTCCAGATACCGTAATAACAGAAGTACCTAGATCCCTGCCATCAGAGTGGCACACATGGGGTTATAGTCGGACCGATTCCGATACACCACCCCGCCCACAAACCCCGGTGGGGCGCCTGCCCGAGGAGGTTTCCCCACTTAAAAAAGGAAGTAACTTAGGTTTCTTTTTTGCTAGCTTTGCCCAGTATTAGCAGATGTAATTATTAATAGGGCTCAACTAGTAATTAATTAGGAAAGTAATCGTTTAAGTTTTATGTTTTAATAAAGAAAATAAAAAGATATGTTTTAGTTGATATAAAGTATTGTTTTTTTCTTCCGAGCCTTTATTCCTAAGTTTATTTGGGGTCGGCTATTAGTTCAACCGGTTTTATCTGAATTTCAGTTTTTCCACGGAGCCACTGGCATCCCTTTCGCAACCATAAGGGAGAACTGAAATTCGAAGATTGAACTAATTCTCAGTATATTTGAGGGCACTGACTTCCCAGTAATGATTGCCATAGATATTCATGACAACCGGGACCGACGGCTTAACGTGCACTCGGAGGCACGGGCGCGAATCACCGCCAAACTTCCAAACTCCGGGCTGCTATTAGGAATTTCCTAAGAAAAACCCAAAAACACTTTTTGGCCCGACCCGGGATTTGAACCCGAGACCTCTTGATTAGTAGTCGCATACGCTAACCACTAGACCAAAGTATTTAGTATGAATGCAATATTTTCGTATCAAACACTATCTCTAGCGTCTAAATTTTAACGCCAACTGTAATTTGATTTCATTAATGCAACGCGAACCTGTGAAAGACAATTGGGTATTTGATAATTAATTAAATGTAAATAATAGTGCACGTTAAATGGGAAAATATCTTTCTTGTATAATATGCAATGTAAGATAATATTTAGGATAGATTTTTTTAAATGCATTAGAAATACTTATACATAAGTTGAGATGATCAGTTACATATTCTGTAACTTCAATGACGCAAGTCGATATATCGCGTCTAAAAATACGCTAATAGCAACGTAGCACTCATAATTTCCCAAATATGTATTCTGAAGTGTTGTGAACAAGTATTTCTACTAATAGCCATTCAAGAGACCTTAGAGAATAATAATTTTAACAAAAAGGAACCGACTTCAATGAAAAACTATTCCGAGTACCCAAATCGCGACATTGTGCCCATGATATTTGAGGAGTTCCCTCGATTTCCTTGGGATCCCATCATCAGATCCCAATATGGTGACGATGGGACCACCTGTAAGCTACGCCCATTCCAATGCAAAAATAATTTTTGAAATCAGTTCATAAACGACGAAATTATCGCTGAACATACATAAAAAAAAAAACCGACGAATTCAGAACCTCCTCCTTTTTTTGAAGTCGGTTAAAAAGTGTGATAATATTGTGTAATTATTTAAGAATAACTACTTTCATCATATTTTATATTTGTTGATAAACTATAGAAGTATCGAATTTATTTAGGAGGACACTCTTCGCATTTCTTTTTTTCTATTTTAGGAGGGTTTATTCTTAATTCTCTTTCTCTTAAACGCCTCTCTCTTTCAAATTCTTTCATACGTAGTTCGTAGTCCCTTGCTTCGCATGTTAGATAAGCATGTTTTTCGTGCGCACATTGATAGAGCAACGGCATTTTTTTATAGCGACACACTTGATAATCAAGCAAATAGTGGGCGCAGAAATCCCTGTATTTTATTGGAATTTTGACAGATTTAAGATGCTCTTCCTTAGCTACCATCGTACGCTGCGCTCTTTTCGTTTTAAACCCGGCTGTTGGAGGAAACGTGGGTTTATCGTCCATCTTTAAATCCAGATGTCTGGTTGCACCCGTTCCATAAATTTGACCCATTTTTCTAATTTAGATACTTAAAGCAATGAATATTTTTAATGACTTTAATATTGTGATCTTTAAAAACAATGCGTCGATGACTAAGACACTGACAAATGTAGCTTCAAGTGTAGTTTTAAAATGATTGCTCCGTGATTTGAATATCCATTAATGTATCAGATTGTCCAGATTGAAATGAGGAAAGAATGCTCAATTACCAATATGATTTAAAATTTAATTAATGAATCATATTATCTAACAGGAACATAGATATGTAACAGGGATAAGTTTATTTATCAGAAACATAGATTTTTCGGGTGATGTTGTCAATAATGTCAATAATATAGTTTTTCCAAGGAGCGACTTGTATGGGACCTCCGCAACCCGGAGGGCGAACTGAAATTCGAAGGTAGTTGTCAGTATATTTGAGGGTACTGAATTCCTACTAACGATTGACATAGTTGTTCATGATTACTGGGACCGACGGCTTAACGTGCTCTGCTCGGAGTGGATTACTGCCAAACTCCGGGCTGTTATTAACAATTAGTTGAATTATGTAAGAAAAACTCAACAACTTTTGGCCCGACCGAATTTGAATCAGCAGTCACATACGCCAACCAATAGACCACATAGATATATACATATATATATGTGTGTGTGATCTCGGAAAGTTTAGTCAGCTGAATCGTCAGAGCCGTTTCCTAGATTGAGCATTTATATGTGAGATAGACCAAGATAGACCTCTTGATTAGCAGCCGCGTATGCTAACCACTAGACCAACAAGGGGCATATGTTTTTCTTTCGCCTTTATTGTGTTATTGTATGTGTTAGCAATGCTTGCGAAATCTTTACTACTCGTTCAGTAACATTTGGTTGATTGGTGTTTAGTACAACACAGCAATAGTACAACACAGCAATAGTACAACTACTTGATAAATGGCGTTGCTAAACAATAAATATGAAAACCGAGCAACTCGGTCGCTCAGGTACATTGCAGTTTTATACGTTATTTTTTAATTTTGTGGTAGTCCCACAATTGAAAGAGCAGAGTTTTATCATACGAATATAGAGCGGCCTTTAAATGTCAGATATTTAACTATTATTGTTTGTTACTGTACTTACAATCGCTCCATCATCTGGGTCATAGAATCTCTGTATTAGTTGCAATATGGTCGACTTGCCGCATCCGGATGATCCAACGAGGGCCACTGTTTTTCCAGCATCCATCTTCAGGTCTATTCCTTTTAGCACTTTTTGCTTTTTTCTAGTTGGATAACTGAATTCCAGACCCTTCAAGTTGAAATTGCCAGTTGCATGCTGATAAAAAGAAAACAATAAATTTATTAAAAGTCATCCAATTTAAAAAATATCATTTTTTTAACTTTGATGCTTCAAAACTTAAATACCCAATCTGGTTTGTCCTTAATGCCATCCTCTGTCTTTACTGCAGGCACTCTATTGACCACTGATAATATTTTAGATGCAGATCTTCTAGCATTATTAAAGCTCGGTGCGTATACTAGTGTCTGACCCAACATGTAGGCTCCGAACATGACAGATTCCGTAACCCTGCAATTTGTAATTACCGAGAATAACATACCTGTAGTCTTGACTTTTTAGTTTGGCTTCAGAAGAGGCTCTAAAACCGATGCTGGTATTGAAATCTTGGAAAGTGTATTTAGAGGTTGGTAAGATAAACTGGATGCGTTAGGTGTTTTTTATGATTTATCTAAGGCATTCGATTACTATTTTCATGAAACATTGGTTAGGAAAGTGTATTAGGTATCCGTTTGCTAGAAATTCCACTTTAAAGGGCACTTTTTTGTAAAAACTGGGCACAACCACCCCCTTCAAAAGCTAAACCGCTGGCTCAAAAAGTTTAAAAAAAATCGTGATGGTGGTCCATATGAACCAATGAACTTTAAAGGAAAACTATATCGGATTAGATCACTTTGCTAGTTCAGAAGTTATAGAGGCTTAACTTGTAAAATGCGCTTCCTTCTAAATTAAACGTCATACAAAATTAATGCATTAATACGTAAATAAAACAATTATCTATTGGTCACGATTTTATATCCACGTACCATTATGGGTGACTGAGGAACCCTTTCCTGTGCGTGGCCTGACACGCACATTGACGATTTTGTTTTTAAAAAGATATTAGTAGCTATCTACTAATATCTTTTTAAAAACAAATTGGTACGCACAACTGCACTAAACCTGAATTTTTATAAATTAAAGCTGTGGAGGAACGGGAATCGTATTCCTCCAACACAAAGGGAGGATCCTCCGACCTAGCTAGAGTAGCTATCTATTAATATCTTTTTAAAAACAAAATTGGCACGCACAACTGCACTAAACCTGAATTTTTATAAATTAAAGCTGTGGAGGAACGGGAATCGTATTCCTCCAACACAAAGGGAGGATCCTCCGACCTAGCTAGAGTAGCTATCTATTAATATCTTTTTAAAAACAAAATTGGCACGCACAACTGCACTAAACCTGAATTTTTATAAATTAAAGCTGTGGAGGAACGGGAATCGTATTCCTCCAACACAAAGGGAGGATCCTCCGACCTAGCTAGAGTAGCTATCTATTAATATCTTTTTAAAAACAAAATTGGCACGCACAACTGCACTAAACCTGAATTTTTATAAATTAAAGCTGTGGAGGAACGGGAATCGTATTCCTCCAACACAAAGGGAGGATCCTCCGACCTAGCTAGAGTAGCTATCTACTAATATCTTTTTAAAAACAAAATTGGCACGCACAACTGCACTAAACCTGAATTTTTATAAATTAAAGCTGTGGAGGAACGGGAATCGTGTTCCTCCAACACAAAGGGAGGATCCTCCGACCAGGCGAGGTGATCATGCCTGGTGGGCCACTGCCCAACAGTTGATGTTGGGATGTTGTATATATGCTAATCGGCGCGAGAATGTTACTTTCGCGATTCAGGATTAGTAGTTACTCAGTATAGAACATTCCGTGTTTTCTTTGTAGTTCAGTGTTTCTTCGTTAGATGGCGCTGTTGTATGTTTTCGTCGCGCTGTATGTGGAAGCCGCCACAAAGCCACTTTTAGTTTAGGTGCAGGGGTTATTAACGAACTTATTTTGCAAGCCACATGTCTTATTTAATTCAGACTCAAGAATCTTTCTTGTAAAAATGTCACTCACGATACATAAAAAGTTGGCCAGGTATAGAACACACATAGAATTGGTCACATATAGAATAGGGTTCGGAACCATCCATGGTGGCACATATTCAATAGATAATTTATTTATTTCTTTGTTTTCGTACAAAGTTTTTAAAGTAAACGTATTTTATTACATAGGCCTCTATAACACCTAAACTAAATTAAATATATTACTCTTCTAGTTTTCTTTTAAATTCTATTACATGGCCTATCTAAATGTTTTTTTCGAACCAGCTGATTAGTTTCTAAACAGAGAGGTGGAATACATGTACTTACAAAAGTACAACTTTGTACTCCAGGGTTCCGTTAGCTACCAATGTCGTACCATAGACGTTAGCACAGCAATATGATGCGAATGGAATATAAATTCCTATGCCCAAGATGAGACCTCGCCAACGCGATTTTTGTGATATTGCAGCACAACCATCTTCTAAAGACTTTTTGAATTTGTCAAGGAAAACCGTTTCTACGCCTGAAAAATATAAATTTGTAACATATAAGCTTAAAGAAAACAATTGATATAACCATTATTTTGCTATTTTCGGTCAAATTTTGTTTCCGTACAGGCAATATCACTACAATTTTTTCACATTTTTGGAGCAGTTTAGCTTTTAGAGCGGGGGGGGGGGGGCACCAATCCGTCACCACACGGACAATTAATTAGCTAAAAAGCTAAGCTAAAAAGAGGTGAAGCAATAGAGGTTTTTTGTTTTATATTTCTTGATAGATTTTTTTTTGACAAATCCTGGTCTTATATACTTATAACTTAAATATCCTTACCTAAACTCTGCACTGTCTTAATACTAACAACTGCTTCTGTCGCAACACTGGTTGCATCTTCCAGAGCCTTTTGCTCATCAGATTGAGATTGCTGAGACATTCGACCCTCCAACCAAATACTGCCCACCATCTATTAATCATGTAATATTTTTACTAAAAAGAAGAGTTTTTCGAATACATCTAGGAGGCAATTTTTTGAACTGTGAATGGTGAATGATGACAGCCTAATTTTGTAGATGGGAGTTTTTGTAAAAGAATTTATCTGAAGAATTATTTTGGCCTTACCTCAATAAAATACTACTCACCACGGGTAAAAACACCGATGAAACCAGAGTTAAACGCCAATCATAAGCAAAGCCCATTAGGATACCAACTGCAACTGAACTAATTCCTTGCAATATGATTCCAATTCTCAATCCTGTGGCTCCCTGTACTTCGGCAGTATCGCCACTCAGTCTTGCACAAATAGCACCTACTGTATTACTCTGCTTATCATAAAAACCAATTTCCTGGAAAGAATTCCTTCAATCAATTGTAATCTATAAGCATGGTCTTTGATATGTTAAAAACTTGTGTCTATCACGCAGGTTTTTTATGATTAATATTTTTATGAAAAAAGTAAAAAAAAACTGGAATTAGGATTTTTTATAAGTATTACCAGATAATAATTGTATCATATGGAATGATTATTACAATTTTAAAAACTGTTTAAGATCCGAACTTTTCAAAAGACTTCTTTGAGTAATCGTGATCACAGTTATTTCAGAATCACATATTGTAGGAGCAGACCGTTTTAAAATTAGAAAATTACACAATGCCAGTATATTTTTCCAAATAAAAATGTCAATATTATTTACCTGCCTGAGTAGAGCTGTAAAATATTGTATTCGCAATCTTGAGGTCATTTTCAGACCGGCAGTTGTGAAAGTGCAACTTTGTAGACACATGCTTATTCCGGCAACACTTGCCACTACGAGGAACAAGCCCGCGTATAAGTCAGCCAAGTATAATAATAGATCATGGTCAGTTAGAATAAATATCTGAAAAGAAAACATTTCCTAATAGTAAACTTCGCGTCCAAACCGCACTCGGCCAGTGTGGCGACGTATGGCCTTAACGCTCTCCTGAGAGGAGACCCGAGACCAGCAATGGAACTTTATGGGTTGATAATGAATAGTAAACTTACTCTAGGTAAATTCAAAGTACTGCTCTTTAATTTAGGAAAAATCTATAGTATTTTGCAAACGGGAGAATTTTTTTTTTTTTTTCTAAAAAGACAACTCCCTCATTAGGAATATAAATTCCTGTGTCGCGGGGGACTTTACAAACATACATGAAACAGACACAAAGGACACCCAGACTCAGAACAACAAATTGTGAATCACACAAAGTGTTGTTCTACGTGGGATTTGAACCCACGACACTTGGCGTAGTAGGAAGCGGCGTGGCGACCGCTTAAGCCACTAGGCCAACCGTGCAGTCATAATGTGTATGTATATACAAAAAAAAGTTTACTCGTATATGTGTATATATCAATTTATATAGTTAAATATGCTGTAATCCTATGTATGATATAGATGATGCAAGCTTAAAAACTATAGGCCTATAAATTCTTACCGCACTTGTGTAACCAAAAAGAAGAGAAAACACTGGGAAGCAAGCTCCTTGAGCAAATGCTGCAATAGATCCAATAGTGATGTAAATCCACTCAGGTGAATTTAGTTTTAATATCTGACATCCAGTTAAGTTAATCTGTTCCTGAAAATAATAAAAGATGTTTAGCTTACTAGAAAATTATATGTTCCCTTTTTACTTTATTATACTATCCGAGTCCCGTAGTGTTATCCATGGTTATTTTAATAAATTGCGTGTAAAAAGTAAGCTAAGTTATTCTTTGTGTCATCATCTTTCTGCCAGTGTCATATTAACCTAATTACATGATTTAGACACGTCTGACAGCGATGGATGTCAACGGTATAATGGTGGGCAGACGAACGTGTGCACGCTCTTGGCCCGAGGGTAGACGAGCGCCTTTGAGAACCCGATAAAAGCCGACACCGATTCAAAGTGATACAAGTGATCACGAGTGACGATGAGTGAAGACGACTTGTGCCAAATGAACTCTATACACGTTGGGGCTTGGATTCATTCGGACAACTAGGCGAGCTATACACGGTGATGGCAAAGCAATGCAAATAGGCTCTCTGCATGTTGGTGTTGGTCTCGGCAACCCTCGGCCATCATGTATAGCAGGCTTCACATAAAAATTGACGAAAGTATTATATGACCGACAAAGGTATAAACGTTTTAAGGATCTCTTAAACCTGATAGCGTTTGAAATCGATTACTTACTTCATCATCTTCCTTGTTTTCGGCGTCCGCATTTAACATAAAACTTTGATAGCCGACGGAGACTACCGAAGAGATAGATCCCCGGGGAGTGATCCAATGTTGATTCTCTATAATTAATAAGCTTTGTAAGCAGTACGTAAAAAAATCATAAATAAACCTACTTTGTAATTATATTCTATCATCACATAATGTCTATGAACATTAAAATTATCTGAAAATGTGTTTTATTAACGTAAGTATTTGGTAATGTGCATCAAAGGTCTAAATGCTGCATGCAATATATCGTAAACCGTGATAAAACCGCTACCTTTTTTTTTTCTGTACTAAATTCTTTTAATTAAATATAAAATAAATAACAAAAAAAAACATAAATTTTACTTGCAATAGGTTAATCTTTGTTCTGCTTATCACTCATATTTTTAGATAGTCAGCCGTTTTGAGACGATATTTGCTTTACGTAAAGATTTGTATTCTTTCTTGTGGTCCTCAAAGTAAGATAAAGTATATTGATATACTGTTCTCAGTTAGTTATATTAAAATAACCTTTAGAATATACGAACCCATTACAGAATTTTGTTTTTGAATTCGTTTGCGATGTTCTTGTTTATTTATGTCACTATGTGTTTCATCAGTTTGCGGTTTGCTATTCTCAGTTGCTGTGTCAGTGCCGTTTTCTTCGGTTTCCTCTTCTTCTGGTAGTGGTGTGATATCTTCTAGGGATTTCTTTTTATCTTGTGAATTATTAACTGTCACAAGATTATAATAGAAACCTGAAATATTTTGATATATTAAATTATTTACTCTGCTTTCAATATTGTCTTGTAAATTGGTCTTGTATATTTATAATGTACAAAACTTTATGTTATAGTGAGATGACTTAAATTCCACTCTAAAAAGTTTTTGTTAAGTTTTAGTTCAGTTTTTCTTACGTTTTATTACTTTTATGAACACAATGTCCTTTCACAGAGGTTTCAAAGTGATGACTATTCTATCATTTTTGAACGCATCAGTGTATCTGTCTATTAACTTTAAAATATTCGAGTACTTTCAATAAGTAGCAATGTATATTCCTTTTGTCTATCTATGCCACATCAAAGATGTCACACATACAAACTTATATATATCAGATACTCATATTAGAATAAGAGATTGTTGTTTGTTGTTTACCTTTATTTTTCATTAGTTCTTCATGAGAACCTTGTTCTACGATTGTGCCTTTGTCCATGCAAATGATACGCTTTGCGTTGACTATTGTCGCTAACCTGTATTACTAGCAAATT
This sequence comes from Phragmatobia fuliginosa, assembly GCA_932526445.1. Lineage (NCBI taxonomy): Eukaryota > Metazoa > Arthropoda > Insecta > Lepidoptera > Erebidae > Phragmatobia > Phragmatobia fuliginosa. The sequence continues at coordinate 27,869,410 of OW052057.1, forward strand.
TTATTAGTAACTATTACTACGAAGTATTAAAACTTAAATGATTTTAAATATCTGGGACTGTTGCAGTTCGCTATTATTACTGACCTGTGTGAGACCATGATAGTGGTTCGACCAGCGCTTGCGCGGTCAAGCGCAGCCTGCACTTGTCGTTCTGAGTGTGGGTCTAGTGCAGATGTAGCTTCATCTAGGAGAAGAACGGCCGGGTCACGCAGCAATGATCGTGCAATTGCAATGCGTTGTTTTTGACCTCCAGACAGCGATGCACCCCTTTCTCCGATAACTGTATTATAACCCTAAAATTGTTATGTCAACAGGAATTAAAATTGTTTCATGATAGGATCTATCTTAATTGCAACCACTACAAAAAATCTATCTACTAATCTACTCTACTGATTTTGAGAGCTATAACTCTTTTTAAACTTTCGCGACTTTTACAGTAAAAACATGAGTATTTGAGAGCTATGTTGGTAACTGTTTTACGAAAATCACATTGTTGTTTTTATCCTTTAGATAACTGTCTAATATAGTTCAAAAAAGTATAACCAATAAAATAAAATAAGAAAGAATTAAAAACCTTTGGAAGATTTGTAATAAATTCATGGGCGTATGACATAGTTGCAACTCTTTGAACATCCGTCAGTGTTGCCTCTGGACAACCAATAGCTATATTCTCAAAAATAGTGCCTCGAAATAGTACAGGTTCTTGACCTACAACACCTGCAACATAATGTATAAATAAAAAAAAAAGAAAATAGCTTTTATAATTCTTCAAGAAAACTTTCAAGTGGAGTAGTACTAACCCAAAGATGATCGCAGCCATCTTAAATTTAGGTCTCTTAGGTCTTTGCCGTCAAATTTCACAGAACCAGCTAACGGTTCATAGAGTCTTTGTAACAGTTGTAATATTGTAGATTTGCCGCAACCAGATGAACCAACGAGAGCCACGCATTCTCCTCGATTGATGTGAATTGAAAAGTCATTCAATATCTGTATAAATTTTTTGCTTTGTGAGCATTCATGATCATATTTTTATGTAAATAAAAATATAAAACAGTATTTTAATGTTTATAATTAATGGTGTTATAAGAAACTCTAGTTGATTTTAGCATTTATATTTATTATCAAACATCGTTATAGTTTTAGATAGAAAATTCTTTGTAGGCAAAAAATTAGAAAGTTAATAATTTTGTATATTACTAAATAGTATGTCATTACCTTGCTATTACTTTTTAGTATTATCATTTTGTAAAACCCCTTACCTTAATATCTGGACGCGAAGGATAACTGAAGTGAACATTTTCTAAAGCAATATCTCCTAAAACCCTGCGTGGAGACAGGCCCGTCGTAGCAAAACTGTCTATCTTCGGTATTCTGTCAAGTAACTGAAATATGCTGGCAGCTGCACCACGTGCAGCGGCAAATACTTCTATGTGTGGTATGCACAATGTCAGCGACTGTGTTGCCATGAAAACACTGAACAATACCTAAAACACGCATAGTTCTTAAGGTAAATATTGTCTAAGAGCCCACTATTGGTCATAGGCCTCATCTCAGAATGGAGGTTTCGGCTTACTTTACCATGCTGACAAAATGTGTTGTCAAAAAGTTTGTTCCGAGAATTCCTTCGTTGGTCCTGCGTAGTTTGCTTCATTGGTAGGCTCTTACGACATGACTTTTTGGACAAATATCTGTGATGACACTTATCAACTACCCATAATGTCTAATTGCTAGGCTCAGGTCTCCTCTCAGAAGAGGGTTAAGATACGTCTCCCCACTGGCCAAGTGCAGGGCCGGATTTAGGGGAGGGCAACCAGGGCAACAGCCCCGGGCCTCCACAAAAGAGGGGCCCCCACAATGGAGACTATGGTTTTTTTTCAAATTTAGACTAGTTAACATTAGTAAACAACTTTTCCATTAATATTTTTTTTGGAGTTGTACCTTTACCTACGGTATTACTTTGTACAAATATGATTACATTCTCTCAGCTTGGAAAATTCCGTTCGTTAACGTTAAAGTTTAATTTTAGATAATTCTTGTTTCCGATTATATTTATATGTTCATTAAATAATAAAATGGGTACTTGGTTTCACAATAAATTATTAATAAAAATAGATAGAAATAAAATTGATCGTTTTATTTGGAATATAATTTGGGATCAAGGGGCCTCCACTCCTTTGTTGCCCCGAGGCCTCCACACCTTTAAATCCGGCCCTGCTGGCAAGACACGTTGTAGTTACGTAATGTTGCCGTTGGATTTTGTAAGCCACCCGAAGGCCTCCAAATAAGCTTCTTCTTTCTATGCTTTCTGAACCATGGAAACGCTTATAACATATCATGCCACAAACGTCCACCCATATATGTGCTGACCGCGCCGTCGTTGCTTACCCTCGGTGATTGTTTCTAATCACTTAAGGTAACTTCGCTATGAGGTGATGACACTCCCTATTCTTCATCTATTCCCATACAGATAATAAATAATATCAGTAATTCTTCCATCATGGTTGGATAGTTTGGTTTTATGCTATAACAAACTCTCTATATACCAAAATTAACCCTATTTAACAAAAAAAACTAATACATGTAACTAAATGAAGTCTTTCAACTTACGCTGAATACAATTCCGACAACATATCTCTGTTCTTCAGCTGGTTTGTACATATCTTGAAGCACTAACCGAGTACCATAAGTAAGGCCAATGGCATTCAGAAAATAAGTTAGAATCCAGTTAAAACCATTACCAAGTCCACTAAACAAGCCTCGTTTTCGACCGTATTGTTCTGCAGGTTGTAGCAAGTAAGAATATCTATAATTAAAAGTATAAAACAAATTTTAAATAAATTAGCCTTTGAAAGCCTTATCAATCTAATCGACAAAACATGGACTTAGGTATACCAAGGCTCCAATCTCAAGCCAGTCAAGGGACCAAGGGAAGAAGTTCTGCCTCTGCATGGGCGTCGTGCGATCCGTGGTCGTCTATGGGACTCCCACCTGGTCTGAGGACCTGGTGGGTTCCTCCCGCTGAAAGGCTCAACTTATAGCTTCGACATTCTGGCCGACATAGATACGATGGTCTACGACCAAATTAATTCTGTTGGTCGGAATGGCGAAGGGAAAGTGTCGAATCGTAAGCCCGGTATGCTTCGGCGGAAGGTTGGCAGGCACGGCTCAAAATATAAGGCTGTGCTGGCTAACGTGCTGTCGGAGCCGTTTTGCCGAGCTTCGAAGCGAAGTCCAACCGGAACTCCGCCCAGCATTCGATGGAGGACTGCCCTACGTGGGAATCTGAGCGTCGACACCTGGTGGGACAGATCGGACGAAACCTGTCACCGACAGCATTTATCGTGGCAATGCTGGCGAGTGATGAAGTGGCAGCGTCTGATACGTTCCTTGTGTTTCCATCAATTTTCCGATGAAGACTGCCATGGGGTTTAGTGGGTAGATTGGAGTCCCACATACGCCTGACATTTCACGCCACGAAGGGTATGGGGCTAACAGCATTCCCCTCGTAAAAAAAATACTTGTAGGTCTGTAAAATATTTGTTTCGGAATTTTTGTGGTTTCTATGTAAAAATATATACGTGTTTTTGTATCTAGTACTCATACTACAAACTCTGCTTAGTTTAGGCTAGATGCCGTTGTGTTTTAGATGTCCGTAAAAATTATAATATAAAAATAGTTTTTTATGTTTATTTCATCATCATCTTCGTTAACAGATCGCTACAGACTATTGCTCAGCAGTCTGCTGTTGCTTCAAATTCAAATTTGAATTTAAATTTGAAGTGATATAGGCTTTATTTACCTCTCGACTTCTTTAGCCTCCCCTCCGAACGCAGCCACAGTCCTAACAGATTTCATAATTTCCTCCGCGTGTTTGCCTGCTTGACTGTATGACTCCATCTCATGAGTAGCCGATTTAGTCTGGTACTAAACATAACATTTTTACATATTATCTGCATATTATTTAAACAGTATCAGGAAGAAATTTACTTGACAAAAAGTCTGAATGATTTATGTAATTTTAGTCTTTATTAGTTTATACCGACTAGCTTTTGCTTTTAATTTCACATATATACTATATGTAAAATTAAAATTAAAGTAAATATATGTCATAAAATAGCTTCTTTTTTAACGAAGTCCTAAACTCATGGTCATTGAGACCAGCGTCACCAACGACATATGTAACTCAAATCGACGTCACCAATGACGGGTTATATTTTCTCATCGGTTTATTTTATCGTTTAACTTTTTGGAGCTGGAACAAATAGACTGATCTAACTCTAAGTGTAATTCTGAATGTACCTACAATGTTAAGAGAGAGCCCGGACACTCATAGCACAAGTTTATTCTTAGCTTGAGTACCAGACGACAACATTAGGTGTGATTTACAATACTAGTACACAGAGTGTATTTGTAAATACATTCTAAATTCTAAATGTTGGAAATGGTATTAAAAATATTTTTATAAGATGCCAATGATGAAGACGACGCGGCGCGGCGACGCAACGTTGAAATTTAATAAAACGGAAATTCCAACAACATATTTTTCTGTAAATAATCTATAGTTATGAGGTGTATTTTAATCTACAGATTTTGATTGTCTGGAAGAAATCGTTAATAGCGATAAGATCGTTCTTTATATTCCAGTTTTAAGTTAATTATCCGTTGATAATATTGCTTCTATTAATGTAGGTCCAAAAATATTTATAATTATTCATCTATCTATTTGTCAATACTTACATTTGATAATGCGGCTGCCGCTACAATAGAGAAAGGCATAACTGTTGCACACGCAAGAGCCAGTTCCCAACCCAAAGGTAGAGCAAAACAGAAACAAAGCACAGCTGTTCCCATCGAATTTGAAACGGCTCCTAGTTTTTCACCAATGCCTTCCTTTAACTTCGCTAAGTTTCTGACGAAATAAAAAAGAACATCTGAATATGTAACGATGATTAAGTTAAAAACGGTATAAAAATTTAAAACACAATTTTGTAAAGTGACTTTAGCTAGTAATCAGTAAATAACAGTAATAGTAAAGATCATTACGAAGGAATTGCCTACCCCGTCAACAATAAGTACATATTAGCATATGCAAAGGTACGTGGTCTAGCATACGTAATTATAATTTTAACAGTTTTAAATTTTGATTCTTGGTAAAGGAAACTTAAATTTTAATAGAAAGCTTGCACAAATACATATGTCCTAAAGAAGAATCAGACTAGACATAGAAAATCAGTTGTCAAGTATTAATTATTATAGTAATGGAAGATTGGTCATCTGCCCATCGCAGTCCACTGCTGGATATAGGCACGAGACTTGGTTAAAATTCGGCTCATTTTACAAAATTATTTTCAAAGATTTATAGCATTATAAAGTTAAAGAAAAAATATAAAAACTAAGATTTTGACAAGCTTTAAAAATGTATAAAACGATATCACTGAATGATCCTACTGTATTTTTACTGTTCCTTAATAACAAATAATAAAAAAAATACTCACTCTGACATCTTAGACGCTAAATTAAATTCATTATCTGTATCGAACCATGCCATATCCTGACGTAGTACAGCTTTTAGAAATAGCTGTCGAATTGTTGTAATCTGAAAAGATTAATAGGTCTCTTTATATACGATGTAATATGGTAAATATTAATAGAAATAAAAGTGAAGGTTGCCATATAATCAAAAAATATTTAAACTATTTAACAATTCCCAAAATTAAACCCCAAAGTAAATAGAGATACATTGATTGTATAACAAAACATGAAAATTGTAAAGGAACAGCAGACTGCTGGTCTGATATTTAGTGAAATTATTTATATAACTTTAATATATTATGAACCATATGAAACATTTTATATTTTAAGAAACTTTATATATAACAATATTTTACTTGTTTCTTGATCAAATTATATTAACCACGAATTAACTTTCTAATTCCTAAAAGCCTCGCTACAAGTCAGATGTTTTGTCGATTGATTTATAAAGCTTTCGAGCTAAATTCGAGAATATCGGTAATGTGGGAGATTTTTGTTTTTAAACTGACCTGTCTTAAAGCACTCCAGTTGATGAGCCCAACGCCTAGTGTAGTCAACAGCAAGGCTATTCCAGCAGTCACAAATGTACATATAGCGAGGGCCACAGCATCTTCCATTAAAGCCTCCATATTTTCTTCATGAGTGGCGTTGAAACTTAATGAAATTACACAAAGAAAAATAAATTACATTTATTGGATGTTAACACTATACGCAAATACGCAAACACAATACGCAAATACATAATGAATAGCCTTGCTTGATTAATAATATCTTTAACAATGAAATAATATTTGAAATAGAGCTAGAACTAAAATCTCGAGGTTAGAACGGCAAAAAGTCGCCAAACTTCTAAACACTTGTTGCGGAAACATTTCACACAAACATTTACTGAACCTTAACTGTAAACTATCTCATGCGAAACATGTATTTATGTATATTTGTGTAAGTATGTTTATCACAAAAACATTTGGTCCGACCCAGGAATCAAACCCTTTGTCACATAAGTGCATAAAGTCTTAAATAAATAATAATAAAACTAAATTCTTCGGTTTCATAATAAAACTCGGTACTCGCCCCGGTTTTGCACGGGTAGAAATACGCAGTTGACAAACAGTTTAAATTTGACAAATTATATACTACTTAAAACTTTCCTCGAAAAAGAAGAAAATGAGTGCAATAGTTTATAAGGTTAACAGACACACAGATACACGCGGCAGAAACAAAGTTTTTAATATGTAGTGAAGTATAGATTTGTCAATACATATTTTACCGTTTATTGTGTGTGCATTTAATATTATAATTACTATACACTGCGGAACTTTAAAACCAATACTGAAACTAGGCGTCATAAATCATATGAGAGTTCGCTAATTCACTGAAGGTCGTAAAGTATATTATTTTCATAACAATTTCATACTTACAGTCTTCTGCCACCACCAAATGCAGACAATATCGGTAAATAAGTACTATATCTATCGGTGGGTGGATGGGTTCGTTCTACAAACGCAGTGTTGAGTTCCCCTAACTGTATAAGATTCACCGAGATGCCACCTCCGCTGAGCATCCCTAAAACTACTCCAAGACACGTTGCTGTTATCTCCAGCTTTGTCCCGTATCGAAACTGAAACATTAATTATAAAAGGTGTATGATACCAAGAAATTTCGTAGCACTCTTGTCTATCGGGTATACTCAGATCAACCGACCGACAGATTGAAGCCACGTGGCTATGCCGGTGAGGTTGTTAGACCAGAGGCGCGACAAAGCCACCGACATAGTCACCGGTTTTTTCACGGTCTGTAGGAGGCCTAAACGTAATAGTTAATTTTTCAATTGAAATGTAGAACTTTGGAGGAGGCTTATATCCAGAAGTGTATCTTTTAGCTAAAATGATTAAGATGACAATGATAATTCAGAAAAAATATATTTATTTTCATTTTCATATAAATTATCTTGTTCAATTTTTTAGTCTAAAAATTGTTAACCAAAAACAACATGAGTTTTGTAATAAGATAGCGGTCTCACTCTGTTAGTTGGTGTGCAGTCGAATTCGTTTTTAGGTAATATGTAAGTTATAGAGGTTTTATGTTATATATTTTTTTATGATTTAGTTAGAGGGCAAGTTAGAAAACATGTCAATTCTTCTTCCTCCTAGCCTTAGTCCCAATATTATCTTGGGTCGGCTACTAGTTCACCCGGTTATATCTGAATTTTCCTCGGAGCGACTGGCATCGGACCTCCACAACCCTAAGGGTGAACTGAAATTCAAAGGTTTAACTAGTTGTCAGTAAATTTGAGGGCACTGACTTCCTAATAACGATTGCCATAGATGTTCATGACAACCGGGACCGACGGCTATACGTGCTTGAATTAACGCCAAACTTCTGTACTCCGGGCTGTTATTAACATTTTTCTGTAAGAAAAACCCAACAGCACTTTTGGCCCTACCCGGCATTTAAACCTTTTATCCTCTTTATTCGCATACGCTATCCACTAGACCAACGAGGCAGTTATAAATATATCATGGAAATATCAAGAGATACTTACTATACTGAAGTAAGATATGTTTTCGTCATCTTTCTTCGTTTTACTGTAAAAGAAGATTGTTTTTGGATTAGTACACTATATGTTGACAATACAGTCAAACCCAAAATCAAATAGCTTCTATTTCATATAGACATTTTCTGGCTCTTTCGAAACGATACATTTAGTTGCTCGGTTCAAATATCATTCTTTAGGAGAGGAAACGGCAAAAAACTTCATAAGTTTGTTTTACAACAAACAACAATAATAAAATTGTTGTGTCCATATGATTCCAATTTATGATTTTTTATATTGAAATTTATTCTAGTATCATGGACAAAAAAAACAACTAAAAGTACATTTTTTTTACTAACATTTAAGCTGTTGATACATGCTCAAAACATGTAGCACTAAACTTAGGAATCTTAAACAATTAAATCATAATAATATGTAGTCTTAATCGAATGCCTAACAGGAATTTCAAAGCTCCTAAAAACAGAGACTATGTAGAAGTTAATATTAGTAACAAGCGTAGAGTAGAGTGAACAGGTTTCTTTTGGATGGGCGTGTACCATCTTCGTCTTCATCTACACTTTCCATCAGGTGAGATGGAAGACAAACGCCTATTCTATTACAACAATAAAAAAAAAAAGCTAAACAAAACAAATAAAATTGCATACTGCTAGGGATACCACACGTAACACAGTAAGAGAATGTCATTAACACTGATCGTTTATTGTTTTCAATGTAAGAATAGTTGACAAATACGAAAGTAGTTTCAACAAGTCACCGGTGTACTTCAATCAATACTTCAAAACTAATGTAATTAATTCCAAAGTCACTCTGTCAATCTGTTAGTTACGCTTTTACGAATAAGCTGCTGGTCCAGTGCCAATGAAATTTAACTTGCATACAACCTGGATAGACATGAATACTGTCTTGTAAGTTTTTTAACTTCTTACACTAAATTATTAACTATCATACTAGACGTGTTTCTATCAGATCTAAGTCTTACACCTAAGTTGCAAAAGGTTTTTTTAGTTTCGTTTTTAAACTACGTTTTTTTTCCTTTTCGTTGTTTTCTTTCTTATGCAGAAATATTTTCGGATACGTGAACATTTAAAGTATTTTTAAAATAAAATCAAAACGTAAGACACCATGTAAGACACACTATCGCTTAGAATTTGATCAATATTTCGCGCTTCTTTTGTTTTTTTTTATTCTTCACAAAAGGATGTCAGTGGCACAGAGATTCCATATTTAAATTAAATGAAACTCCTTGGGCAGGCGCGCGCCATAGATAAGATACACATGATAAATGAAAATTCATACAACTTTCTCTCCCGCTAAAACACAATGGATTTTCATACATTTTTTCTTCCCGCTTATTCAGGTCAAGGAAAAGACTAACGTTCTCTTTTCATTTTCAGGGAATATTTCAGGGAATATACTACACCTGATCGGAACAGTAGTCCAAATGGACTACTGTTCCGATCAGGTGTAGTATAAAGAATATTTTTGAACAAAATAAAAACAAATTAAATAGACAACAATATTCGGTTCAAAAGCAATAAAACCTGCATGTAGTAATACAATTTAATAATGTAGTGTTTGACCTGATTAACTTGTAATCGACCATTTATTATAGATCTTAGTAAGATCTTTATCAATATTCGTTCATGTATTCAATCGAAACGCTCCCGATGAAAATACATATTTTAAATTATGTTTTATTGGACTTAAGCACTCTATCATGAAAGTTAATCTAAATCGAAACTATAATTACGAGAATGTATGTAAAAATACACCACTGAGTACTTCACAAAATAAAATGTATGTTGCAATGTATGTTATGCCCGTGGTATCGAATTTTAGCTGACCTATGATTATTGAAAGGTATTATTAGTGCCAACTATCTTTTGTATTCGCTTCTTTCATGAACTGTATAATCGTCCCTCCATTAAAGCGGTAATCATTGTGATCGGTGAATTTTGAAAGGTTTAATGTTATTTGTTTAGTGGTAAAATACGTTTTTTTAATCATGTAGATATTTTTTATATTTTATTGTTTGTTATGAGTAAATAGTATTTTTGGTAGGTCTCTCTTAAACAGTTACCAGCATCGAGTTACCAGTTTCAAAGAAAAATAAATAAATAAAAGAAAATTAAATGAAATTATGTGTGTTGGTCTAGTAGCTAGCGTATACGACTGTTAATCTTGATCAAGATGCCAAGAGTTAAAATCTCGGGAAGGGCCAAAAGTGCTGTTGGGTTTTTCTTACAGAAAAATCTTAATAACAGCCCGGAGTATAAAAGTTTGGCGGTAATTCAAGCCTCTGCCTCTGCTCTGAGAGCACGTTAAGCCGTCGGTCCCGGTTGTCATGAATATCTATGGCAATCTTTACTGGGAAGTCAGTGCCCTCAAATATACTGACAATTAGTTCAACCTTCGAATTTCAGTTCTCCTTTAGGGTATCGGTTCGCCGAAAAACTGATATTCAGGTAGAACCGGTATATAAACTGTATAAAATATCAATATATATTATAGGACCATACCACTTAAAATATTAATGAAATTGAGAAAGTATACGCGTTACTAACTGCCACTTGCTACTAACTAAATATTATTGCCATTGTTATTGGTACTCTCTCTATTATCTAGAGTAAGAGTAATAGTACTACGGTACTATTACTCTTCCCTTTACAATCGATCATTAGGAAAGAGTACATTAGTGACAACAAGTCACAAAAAGTTTCGGGTTTGATACCCAGATCGGAGAAAATAGTGTTATTGACTTTTCATTAAATTAAAGTTGTAGGTATTTATATTTATTAAAATTGAAAAAAAGGATCATATTCAATACTGATACAAAAATACACATACAGAAATAACAACTTTTTCCCGAGCATAATCTGTTAGGCAAACAATTTTTTCAAACTTTCAAAAGAGGGTTGCGCCTGTATTTACGCTTGTATCTCTGGAGGTCAAGGGCCCAACCTAGTCACTGGAATTACGAGTGGATAAGACGGAGGCTTTTTTTTTTTCGTGGTCCCTTAGTTATCATTCAGTCAGTTATACTATCTACATGTACATGATCCTGGTCTATTGAACAATTACTAAATTTGGTGACTTTTGGATTTAAGGTACTTTTGATATTATGACATTCAGGTGTAACTCCGATGATTATTATTCGTAACTAAAAAAATAGTACCGAGCTATTTTATCTTGCGCTACTTAATATGGATATTTGAAGTAATTTAACTAAAACATAAGTATGAGTATACCTAAAACTAAATAATTCGAAATAGATAGGCAAAACAATTACTTGCAGAATTGTTTCTACTTAGCAAGTCTAATTAGGCGAGACCCGATGATAAAATTTATCCACAGGCATGTGGGTCTAATGATTATGCTAATTGATTCTGACTCCTAAACTGGTAATCTTAGGTTTTATTCCCATCTAGGAGAAATGTTTGTGAAAAACACGACCATTTATTTGTTCCATATGCATGTTTTGTTACTAGCAGACTTTGTAACTGTAATACAAGCCCTGACTAATTCTGAATAGTTGATTTATTAGTAATCTATTAGAAGATTATTTTAATCCCAAATCTTACAAAGCTACCAGTAACCATGGGGTTATGCAAAATCTCAAATAAAATGCACCATCTTTTGGTGTAGGTGCATATTGGTGGAATTTTATATTACAATCTTAGAATTATTACACAATTACAATAGCTGATGCCCGCGGCTCCGCTCGCGTCCTAGGGGCATGAAAAATAGATGTTGGCATATTCTCACATCTACTCGATATACACACAAAATTTCATACAAATCGGTCCAGGCGTTTCGGAGGAGTATGATATATAACACTGTGACATGAGAAATTCATATTTAAGAATAAATATATGAAACATTGTATAATGTATAAACCTACGATACACTAGAATATAGACACGTTACCTGTTCTATATGAGTAGGTATAAAGTAGATATGCCTCCACAAGTTATCGGCTAGAATAAATATTTTCGACAAATATTTCGACAGACACACAACGCCATCTAGTCCCAAACTAAGCAGAGTTTGTATTATGGGTACTAGACAACTGATATAAATACATAAACATTGTTTTTTGTAAGTACATACATATAATACAAAAACACCCAGACTCCGAAACAAATGTTTGCGGATCACACCTACATTTGTTTCGACCCGGGACTCAACTTCGAGACTTCTTGATCAGCAGCCACATACGCTAACCACTAACCCAACAAGGCAGTCAAGTCAGAATGTAAATATAACTATGATTCGTTACAGTTAGCTACTTAGATAACTGAATATTAACGTACTGCACATATTCTAGGGTACTAAAATGTTACAACATATCGTCCTCTTTAATAACAAGGTCATATATTTTACGAGCATTCATTAAAACAGATTAAGAACATTCATTTCTTAACCGTGTGATGTATTTGTGTGTTTGCGTTTTCTAACACGCTAATTGATACTATGAAGGCGTTTTAATTAAGTAATTACGCAAATAATAATAATTATTACTATTTATTGTATTAGTTTGACAGAAAACAAATTCTACGAATTAGCTTCAAATATCGCCTTAATATGTTATCGTTGCTAGTTTTCACATTGAAGTGTTTGGTAAAATCATTTGGTAGTTATTTCGAATAACACAACAAACAATGGACGATATTATTATGGTGACGTAATTTTTCAAAAAGATGACTGTTAATCTTTTCCTCGTAATTCAATTTTTAAAATGACATTACAAGTATTGAAGTGTTGCCACATAACATTGTTGGTCCAGTATTTGTGGACCGATTGCATTGTTACTTTTAGATTGATGTAACCACGTCCAATTACTATTCTTCGTCAGATCAATAAAATTAAAGAGTCCTTGGTCATATTGGTGTCCGTAGTTAGGTCCCATGGTCAGAATTAAATAGCGTAGCGTGAAAAGCATTTCAATAGGCTTCACAGTGTGAGTACTGCATAATAGTGCATTATTCTTATTCGCAATGAGTCTAATGAATAAACACTAGCTGATGCATATAACATGTACATAATAAGCATATTACCGCGGTGTAACATATCCTACTTCACTTCTTCTTCCTAGCATTATTCCAGTTCAACCGGTTTTACCTGACCTCCGCAACCCTAAAGGAGAACTGAAATTTGAAGGTCGAACTAGTTGTCAGTTTTGAGGGCACTGACTTCCCAATAACGGTTGCCATAGATGTTCATGACAACCGGGACCGACGGCTTTGCATCACGGCGTGAATCACCGCCAAACCTAAAAACTCCGGGCTGCTATTAGGGATTTCCTAAGAAAAACCCAAAAACACTAAAACATATTATAAATGCGAATGTTTATGAGGATGGATTTTAATTATGCTTTCACCCAAAAAAACACAACATATTGTCAGCAATAGTTGATTTAAGGATACTTTTATTGCGAAAATATGTAACATACCTTTTTCGCCTGTTTGGAATGAGTAAGATAGAACAAGAAATGCTTATTACCACAGGGCACAGTTAGTATGACAGAAAATTCGCAAATGTTTATTTTAAATTGCAAGATCATTGAATTGAAAAAAAATGTATTACATAATAGTTGTAGGCTTCAAATATTAGTCTCGATAATAATATTGGAGACATGAAATTAAGGTACGACAGTGTTTCTAGGACTTCAAATGGACTTTTAAACGCAATGGTGATACCAAAATTATAATAAATATTTTGGACATGTAACACACAACGCCATCCAGCTTCAAACTAAGCACAGCTTGTATACTCGTACATACTTATTTTATACATATTATACATAGAAAACATCAAAATTCCGAAACAAACATCTGTGGATCATACAAAAATTTGGTCCACTAACTGTTTGGGCGGTAAGTCGAGGGCGAACCGATGGACATGACGAATCTATAAGGGTTCCGAGTCATGAACTACGAAACCCTGAAAACTGGGTAAGCTAAATAAAATCGTTTGTACGAATAATACTTCCATTATACCTATTAGATTAAGTTGACAGTTTATGTTTTGTTAGGGCCACCGCACACTAGCTACTTTTAGCATCGGCGATCGGCAACTAGTCGCTTTTTAGAAGCTAAATACGGCGATTGAACGCTCTACACCGCACACTTAAAAACGCCAAACGCGGAGATTGAGTCGCTTTTTAGCGACTCAATTTAAAGCAGCTGAATGCTACTCTCCGTACACATTCGGATGCCGGTAGCATCGATTTGGCATCTGAGCAGTCGCTAAAACGCGCGTTTCCGATACCGCGATCGAACGCAGGAAGTCGCTAAAACGCGATGCAGCATCGATGCAGTCACCAAATCGCCGATGCTAAAAGCAGCTAGTGTGCTGTGGCCCTTATATTTTTCTTGGCGTATTTTTTTTTGTTATAATTTATACATTTCCGTGGTATCGTATGCGAATGCTGCTATCGCATTTGTAATAATAGTAAGGATTTGTAAAAAATAATAATTGTATTTGTTATAAGTAATTAAGATATTTATATATTTATGTAATTTATATTATTAGTCGGTAAGAATTCTTTGAAGTGAAATAAATAAATAGAATAAAGATTAATTTTCTGTAACTTCTGGTATGGAAAAGTTTTTTAACGACAGAATTAGTACCAATAAATATTTGAAATATCTCGCCCTGGTTGCCGCGACACAAGCCACGAGCTTATTACGGAAACCGCTGTTAGTTCAAAATGTAACGTTATATAAGTAAATAAATAAATATTTTTATCAGTGGTCTAATAGGTATCCATAATACAAGCTGTACTTAGTTTGGGAGTAGATGGCGTTGTGTGTAAGATGTCCGAAATATATATATTACCCTTAAATACTCATTTTTATCGGATAATCCTTTAGCTTCTACAGTTTATATTTTTTACCTTACCAAGATAAATGAATTGACATGTCTATCACTTTATTTATCTGTTTATTTTAGTTTTTTAAATGTATTTATCAGTATCATAATCAGTACTGTTTAAACAGTTCTCAAATGGGTACTTATCCTTTAGAATGGTCTCTCATTGACGATTCATCAGGCAAATACAATTTTCAATTATAATTAATAATTATGTGCAAATCATTATCTCCACGCGTACGAAGTTGTGGCCGGCCGTCAGTTAGATATATTTTTACGATAATTATACAATTTGTAATGCAAATTATACCGTCGACGGTACAATCCGGTAGTAGTCTAAAAATAATATTACCAAGTAACTCCTTGTGTCAGTGAGAGTCCCGTGAACATCGGTTCAGCCTTTTGATAAATTATATCTATTTCTCTAATAAAATAAATAATAAAATAAACAAATATTTCGGACATTTTACACACAACGCCATCTAGTCTTCAAACTAAGCAGAGCTTATATTATGGGTAACTAGACAACTGATATAAATACATAAACATACATTTATTTGTAAATACATACATATTGTACATAGAAAACAAATATTTGTGGATCACGCAAACCATTTGGTTCAACCCGGGAATCGAACCCGAGACCTCTCGATCAGCAGTCGCATACGCCAAACAACCAGACCAACGAGACAGTCTTTCACATATATTTTAACACGTCGAACTATACAGCCAAAACGCGCCAGTATTTCCTAAGACACACTCTGGGAAGAAATGCCGAAATAGACAACACATATTTTTAAAATTCGTGAACATTAATTATGCAAAAAACTGCGAGCACGGTATAGGACGTGGATTGGCCTTTTAAAGAAAGGAATTATGTTACAAGTACCGGTATTAGACAAAATTAAGGACCCGAATTGCAACACTACCACCAGCAGGACATCTGGGTAGGCCGTTTAAACCGTCCGAGTCCGTGTGGTGACTGATTAAGAATACCGAGTGTCACCCCTATTCATCCTGCGGGTGTCGTAAAAGGCGACTAAAAACTACGTAAGATAACATCAATGCAAAGAGAAGGAAACCTTGAAACCAACCCTATACCGTCTGGCCGGCGTGGTTTAGTAGGCCAAAACCTTCTTTCTAATGAGAGGCCTATGTCCAGCAGTGGACTGTTGAAGGCTGTTGATAATGATGACGATGATGTTTAAGCACTCAAAAACAACAATTAAAATACTAAACATGAACTAATACAACAAGCCTAGACCATAATTTACGTTGACATACACAAAATGTATTTTTACACTTCAACTTAAACGTAATATTCAATCAAAATGTATGTTTTTTGTTTGTATATATATATATATAAACAAAAAAACCACTGGTCACAGGAAGCTGAAACTTGGCATGTGTGTTCCTTGAGGAGCGTAGGTGAGTATTATGAGAGAATTTTAGAAATTCAATCTCCAAGAGGGGGTGGGCAGACAATCAAAGTTATACATCAAAATAACACCAAAGTGAAACGCTGGGTAAAGATAATTATTATTTAAGATATTTATTAATACAAAACAATTTACTAACAAAATGAATGCTTAAGCTTATGGCCGTAATCACCAACTATACTTAAACCGGCTCCTTGCTAGGCGCCTCCTAATGTAGGTAGGCCCTCAATTTTAAATGACATCTAATCAGTTAGGAGTCCCTTAAAGGTTGGACGACAGAAAAATATCACTAAAAATTACATTAGTTCGGCTAAGTGTCCCCCTAATTCTACGGGACGTTGGCTAAAACGGCCATTAAATTACTGTTATTGTAGACTAGCTTCGCCCTGTGATATTATCCCCGGTAGTTGTTGTTAAAGTACAAGGTATAATTTTTAGAAAAAGAAACCGACTTCAAAGAAGAACTCATCGCGACAATTGTGCCTGTGATATTTGAGGAGTTCCCTCGATTTCCTTGGGATCCCATCATCAGATCCCGATATGGTGACGATGGGACCACCTGTAAGCTACGCCCATTCCAATGCAAAAAGAATTTTTGAAACCGGTTCATAAACGACGAAATTATCGCTAAACATACATATTAAGAAATAAAAAAGAAATCCGACGAATTGATGACCTCCTCCTTTTTTTTGAAGTCGGTTAAAAAGAGCAATCGTGGATAACATCGCGGTAAAAAAGAATTCTTTTTCGTACTTCCCAGACCGCCTAGTGAGATGCTTCTGCATCGCTGTGCCTTTAATCACTATTCTAATCATCATCATCATCATCATCATCATCATCAATAGTCCACTGCTTGACATAGGCCTCTTATTCTAATGCTCAGCAACAAAATACGACACCACTAATGCTATTATTTTAAGGATGATCTTCTGTGTGAGGACGTTATTTAGTCATTGGGTTTTAATGTATGCTTTGAATGGAAACACAAGGCTATCCTAGTCTGCAGTTATGGCAACTGTTCTAACCACTTTTTTCTTAAAAAAAAAAAAACTAGTAGTAATAAACGTTACTTATAATATATATAATGCCAAGATGTATTAACACAATATCCGGTTTTGGTAGGACTGGAATTTTAAATTAATTATTATTTCGAAGTACGACTATACCAGAAATTTCGATACAATATTGAATTCATTTATAACCTTCTCATAACGAAGATCATGGAGGATTAAAAATAGAAGATATAGGAAGAACATATGAGATTATTAAATCCCAAGAGAATAATAACAGGCAATGTAAAAGTTATCATTTACACAAAATTTACGTTATTGTAACATGTGCAAATAAGCCTTTTGAAATTAATATAACCCCGCAGACTTGATTTTAAATATTGTAGGCTATAATTAATTATATTACACGCACAGCTTACATGTATTTAATTAGGTACTCACTCAGTTTTATTTTGTTTGGAACCTGTGTCAGACATATTACTCCGTACTCTTAGCGACCAGAAAAATATATAATCGTTATCGCAATGATGCTCGAACGAGGTCTATTACTACACTGAAACAATGTATCACATCTTCCACCTTTATTTATACAGATATTTTTTTTAAGCTCTTATAATCCAACTATCATAAAATAGTTACGTCTTTTTAAATAAGCAAAATTTGTTTTAAAATAATATTTCAATATAACTATTGCTTCAAAATATGAAGTAGTAAATTATCTAAGTAAGTATTTTATGTAGTAAGTTAAGGCAGTGTTCGTAAGAAACGCTTTCATTCGACCGTTTTTTCTCCGATTCACTTTGCAAAACGGACTACCACGTAAAAGCCTTTTTATTTTTCGGTTTTTTATATAACCTATGAAACTCAGCAATAATGTGACTTTCTATTGGTGAAAGAATTTTTAAAATCGATTCAGTAGATCCCGAGATTACCCCTTACAATTTAACAAACACACAAACTTTACTTCTTTAAAATATTAGTATAGAGTATAGATGATGAGGATGGCAGTCCCTACTCCAGGATTCAACTTATGCTTTCCAACAGCTAGAGTAACAAAAAAGAAATTCGAAGCTTTAATAAAACAAACTTACTTTTTCATACACAATTTGCTAGGATGGAGGATTAATTGCACTATGTTTGCTCTTTTGGTCGCCTCTTTGCGAGATGATTAA
This sequence comes from Phragmatobia fuliginosa, assembly GCA_932526445.1. Classification (NCBI taxonomy): domain Eukaryota; kingdom Metazoa; phylum Arthropoda; class Insecta; order Lepidoptera; family Erebidae; genus Phragmatobia; species Phragmatobia fuliginosa. The sequence goes on from OW052057.1 coordinate 27,887,993, forward strand.
GAATGGTGACATTCGTTATTCTAATTACGTCACCACAGTTTTAATAGTTAATTTCATATCATTGCGTCTCGGGTCTCCCACTCACCTAACAAAATACAGCAACACGAATGCTTTAATATTTAGTGGTGGTTGGTCTTCTGTGATAGAGTAGTACCGACTCCGTCGAGCAGGTCCATATATGCTGATATGATACGAGTTATAATATTCAATACACCCATTTATATTGAGTAACATTTTATAAGATTTTGCAATATTGATATTGACTTGATGATGTTAGTAATATGTACTTTCTACGACGCGTCGTCGATAAGTAAAAGACAATGGGCACAGTGTTTTAATCAACAACTATTATTAGTATTCAAAACTATAAATTCTAAATCTTAATTTCGATTCTCTTCATGCTTTCCATCACCCATAGTAGAGTCACATTATCTAACTCAAATATAAATAAATAAATAATTTTTTGTCTCCAGCTTCGCTAAGTGAAGTGGACTTTTCATTTATAACTACTTTAGTTTCCTTTGATTAGTTTCATTACGGTCTCCGTTTTATTTAATTTTTAGGGCTTTTCTAGTGACATAACTGAGTGTTTTCGTTTGTTAAGTTAGTAATAATAATAAAGTCGTCGTGGAAGAAATTTATTTTGTACTAGCTGATTCCCGCGGTGTTACCCGTGGTTATTTTTTTAAAACGCTGGTAACGTCACGGAGTGCAGTTACTCTAAAAAAATTAGCCTTAGTTACTTCTTATGTCATCAGCCATCTGCCAGTGAAAGTCTCGTCAAAATGGGTTTAGCCGTTCCAGAGATTACCCGGAACCAACAGACCGAACGACAGACAAAAATTTTAATATTGTATTTTGAATGTTACTGCCTCGATGGTCTAGTGGTTAGTGTATGCGACTGCTAATCAAGAAGTATCGGGTTCAAATCCCGGGTCGGGCCAAAAAGTGTTTTTGGGTTTTTCTTAGGAAATTCCTAATAGCAGCCCGGAGTTTGGAAGTTTGGCGGTGATTCATGCCCGTGTCTCGGAGAGCACGTAAAGCCGTCGGTCCTGGTTGTCATAAACATCTATGGCAATCGTTATTGGGAAGTCAGTGTCCTCAAATATACTGACAACTATTTCAACCTTCGAATTTTAGTTCTCCCTCAGGGTGCGGAGGTCCGATGCCAGTCGCTCCGTGGAAAAACTGAAATTCAGGTATAACCGGTTGAACTAGTAGCCGACCCCAAAATAACTTGGGAATAAAAGCTAGCAAGAAGAATGTTAGTACCGTGTACACTTTCATATGGATTTAGTAAAAAACTGTTCATTTGATATTCAGAAGATGTTTTCAATATATATTACATATAACTCGTGCGAGCTAAGATGGCACCTGGCTCAAAACGAAACATGATACCGTTCCCCCGCGTGATACCCCTCTGTCGTCCTGCGTGTAGCGTTAAGCAAAACTATTACCGTTGCAAGAATCTTTCCATAATAATTTTAGTTTATTAGGTATTACCTAATGTCATGTAAATCACTCCACGAATTTATTTTATAAATATATTATTAGATTCGTCTTTATAACCCAATTGTTTTAAGATAGGTCACACGAAAAAAACCAGCATGACGACTATGAGACTCAATAGTTTAAAATAAAGAATATCCATATACATATGATTTTCAGAGACTACGATTAAAAGGCTTATCATGATGATTTTAAATTGTATTTTATAACCATATTTCAGTTCCTAATTTCATTTAAAATGATATTAGGTATTACCTAATATTATTTAAATCACTTCACGAAGAATGCATTCGGGTAAATAATGAATGAGGCCTGCTTCCTATTGGTATGCATATGTATTTTCTTAACTCAGGTAGTAAAGTACCACTTAAGATAAAGTAGTATGTTATGAGAAACCTAATTGAAGCAAAATAAATGTTGAAATTTAAAAAAACTAGAATAAATTATATTTTTCATGCACTCAGTACTTTCAACGACTGACATTTTAGTCAGGTGCCATCTTAGGTCGCACGAGTTATACTTATATTTTACTTACATTATATTACATACAGACATTGCATTTTTATTTATGTGTATAGATGTCATTCATTATTGATCCTGGTCTGAGTGGTGTGTGAATGAAAGGAATTAGTCACTATTAAAAACTGGTCTACTGAAGTTAGTGGTGTGCGATTGAAAGGAATTAGTCAAAATTAAAAATCCAAAGTAGATGACTTTGACAGCAGATATTCTTACACACCACATCAAATGAAGCGGTCAAACTGTACTTAAAGGTTTATAAAATTAAAAACAGAAATTTTATCAAAAGTGCGGTCACGAACTGAGCAAATCGATTATAACGATTGCTGCACTGACAGAATTTCAAATTAATGTTATACTAGGAAGAACACATATATGATTATATAAATTATAATGACCTATTGTGTTAAGGTTTTATTTCTATGAAATAGAGTTATCGCTTTTTCAGGAATTGTGGACTTAGACGTGGAATAAATTCTACTAATATGTTCTGTACCCAGGCCTGAGTTCCCGTATTTTCATTTTTTTTAACAAATACTACTCAATCAATAAATACATCTGTCGTAAAAATATAATGACTTAACGTTGTTTAAGGTCAAATAAACGATCTAGTTTTTTTTTAATTTATGCTCGATATTTTTATTGAAATGAACAATGAATGAATACTTTTTATTTTGACCTTAGCTTTTCTTGCTCTTGGTTCTATTTAGCGTCTCTGATATGGGTTTTATTCATTCCTCTCAATTTATAAAAAAAAATAGTCATGAAAAAAGTTAAAAAATTACCAGGTATTTGGTTTAACATTTTCTGACATATTATTGTATCAAAAGAAAGACAGATATGTCTAATCTTTAAAAGAGCAAATCTTGTGTATTAAATTACATTTATTTCAATTTGTGATTTCAGAAACGCTCTAACGATTTTGCTGAAATTTGGTACATGGCTGTTTCAGGCAGGTTAGGCGTATGTTAAACTATTTAATATAAGTCGCGCGAAGCAACCTACGGAGTTGACCGTATGCAAATGTTAGGGAGAACTCAAAACAATAATTTGTATACACAAAATATCGTTTTGTGTGATATCACACAAGGTGTTGTTTCATGTGGGATTTGAACCCACAATACTTGGCGTAGTAGAAAGCGAAGTGGCCACCACCACCACTTACACCACAATGCCCATCGTGCAGTTAGTGTGGTAATAATCTTCTAAGTCGGTTAAAAATAAAGGAAATATGTCTAATATGACCAGCAAATGCTTCGCTCGTAGCAAAGTTGGACTAGGTGATTAGAAACAATCACCAAAGTTAAGCAACGACGACGTGGTCATTACCTTGATGAGTGAACGTTAGTGTCATGATACCATGAGCGTCTTCGTGATTCAGGGATAACGTTAAGCAGTTGATCCCTGATGTTATCAAAGGATAACTTTCGTGAAGCTTAGATGGATGCCGTCGGGCGGAACTAAAACATCCAACGGTAAGATTACGTGGCCACAACGTTAATTTGCTAGACCCCCAACCTGCACTCGGCACACGTGGCCTAACCGTAAAGCCGTAACCCTCTCCTGTAAGTATACTGCATACTGCTGTTTAAAATGATGATGTATATCACAATGCCCAGACGGTTTGTTAAAGGGACTGTATCAAGTTTTTCTTCTTTCTGTAGTGCTGCTGTTTAGCGTAATAATAAGATAGCTATCCTAGTCGTTACTTACGATAACTACATTACACCCACCTACATAACATATTCACTTTCTACATCTGCTGCTCTGCAATTTTTTTGTTTTTTTTTCATCGAGTCTGTGATATTCCTGGGGCCCAACATCCCGACAAGTAAAGTTCTCGGGACGTTGCTTTATCAGGTCATTAATAAAGGCAGTAACATATGTACGTGTAATGTATAGTTAGCGGCACCGATCTTGGGCGCTGATCTTTAGCACGAAAAGTAGATTTTTGTCAAGTTGTGGTGTTCAAATTTAAGTTGTGGTGGTGAGATGACAGTTGTTTGTATGCTAAAGATTGGTAGCGACCAAAACCCGAAAAAAACCCTTCATGATATATCTACTAGCTTATCTGATTGTAGTCTGGTAAATGTTTGCAGAATGGAAATCCAAAAAACCCTCCTAATAAAAGAAAATTCGTTACAATATAGAATACTTTATTTATATTTAGATAAGTATCTATATCTATACAAATAGTGGTTTTCCTGTTTTGGAGATAATATGACGATGATGATGTTTAATATGTATTAACATCACACATCATCATATTAAAAAAAAAACTACATAAGCGTCTATAAGAATGTAAATGAACTATTCATCGCAGTACAACTGGCGGGAGATGGATGCAAGAAGCCGAGGATTGAACCGAGTGACGTGAATTTGATGGGCTTGTTTGTTTTTTACTCAGGGAATGCTTTTCTCACCATACGTGTGTGAGACTCCCGAAGAACCCTGTACACACTGAACACAGCGGGGGCCTACTTCAGCAGTCGGGAGGAGCACCCGCAATGCATTGGCAGCATCTGTAGTCCCCCCTGCCGTACATGACTGAGGTACATCCCAGGGTGTGCAGAGTCACTTCTGGGTCAGGTCGATGTGACGCCTCTTGCCATTATACACAGTAAAAGGCGAAACACTGACCCACCTTAGACGACACGTCCATAGATTTCGTCTGATCTATTTGAACAGGACTCGACGCTTCGACTCCCAAGCAGGGCAGTCCTGCCGTCCTGCTGGTCGTAGTCCCGGCTGGACCGCAGTGTTGGCATTGTGCCGTAGCCTTCCGTCCCGTTCGATTCAGACACTCACCGTGGTGAAAACCTGTTATTATATATAATAGATAACTGTATCTCGCCTTGTATTTCAGTTTTGTGATTAGTTGACTCAGTTTTGTTAGAGCGCGCGTTAAAGTTGGACTAGTGTCCAACTTAATGTAAATATTTTACAGTATTTCTTCCATAAAGGTAAAATTGAAAGCCAGGCGGCTTAAAATATGAACAGTATTAATGGTCCTGATACTGTAACAGACAATCATGCGCAATTTTGATTTCATCAATCCCGTTTCGTTAATTTCGGTGATAAAGATGCACCACGTACTTGAAGGTCAATTGTCGAAAATGTCGCTAAAATCATAGATATTGTAGAGTCCGACCGTCATGTAAGCACTGTTTCGATAGCCAGTAAATAAGAATTGTGTTTCATCAGGACAGAGCCAAGCCACACATATCGATTGTGACTCGCTAGAATTTATGGCCCAGACCTGGCACCAAGTGTTTTCCATCTGTTCCTGTCTATGGTGATTTTGTTGGTGAAAAGGTCGCTCCAAGACAGGCTTGTCAAAATCGACTGTCTCAATTTGTTACTAATAGAGACGAGGGCTTTTATAAGAGAAGTATTATGATTTTTTCTTCAAAATGGCAACAAGTGCCGTGTCGTTTAGGCACAAATTTGATCTAAATTGGATCATTCTAATTATAGAATATAATAAGAATATAATTATATTAAAGCCTTCACTTCCATGTCAGTCAGTAAGTAATGCATGTATGTAATACTTATTTAGTAAGTATTTGAAATAGTTTCAATGGAAATCAGCCATTTATACAGGATATATGTGCCCAGATACAGGTGCGATCTCTGTTCTTTCACTCTCATTATACGATTGAACGGCTAACCGACACGACAGAAAGAGAGATCAGGCACAATACTTCATGTGCTCGAATCACCGGGCTGTTATTAATTCTTAAATTGGAAAAAGTCAACTGCACTTTTTGATCCAAACCAGGATACAAACCCGAGACTTCTCGATAACAAAATTATAACAATGATCAAATTAACATGTGCTTCGTCGTGGTTCGGCTCTTCCTTCCTGTGTCGAGCAGTCAAAGACTGGAACTCACTTCCACTAAGCCGCCATAGTGTGGGCTGCCATACTTTATTGTTTGGAATAGTATAAGTTTGGAGGCTCCCGCTCTTGGATTCTTCTCATGCTGTCCATCAGACAGGGTAGAGTCTAAATGTGTATGTAAAAAAAACCTAGTGCCATTTGGGAAAAGGAGAAACCAAACCGTTTTTTACTACTTTAGTAAGTCCACAAGGTTTTTAGGGTTCCGAAGTTCATGACTCGGAACCCTCATGTCCGTTCGACCTCAACTTACCGCCGTAAATACAGGGCGTCCCGCCCCCCCCTCTAAAAGTTAAATGATAATTGGACATGATTTTAAATTTACCAACCATTAAGTGACTATCGTTGGTGGCTACCTATTCGATGCATAATCTGACACGCACTTGGCCAATTTTTACTATCATAAAGTTGTAAAACAGTAGTTCCAGTAAAAGAAAGATTTTCATTGGCTTACAATATCTTATCACTTTTTACGAGTATGTTGCTGTTCCATATACGTATATTACCTTTACGTCATACATTGTCATCTTAAAGTGTAAAATAAATGTCACTATGTCAAAAAATGGGATTATTGCTCTCTGTAGATTTTTTACAAATAAAATTAGCTAAACGCGTGTAAGGCCACGCAAAGAATAGGATTCCGCAGTCACTCATAATAATATGTGGATTTAAAATCGTGTCTAGTAGATCATTGTCATATTTACTTATTATTTCGTTATTTTTGTTCGTGTTTTTCCAAGTCAGCGTAATTTACAAGTTCCTCTATTTCTTACTACTACTACTACTACTTCTTACTAACAAAGTAATCTAAGCCGTTGTAGTTTTTCACTAAGTTCATCACATGGAAAACCATCACGTTTTTTTTCAAATTTTCCGGAACCAGCCGTTTAGCGGATGGGGGACGCCTTGTTTTAATAAAAAGAAAATCGACCAAGTGCGTGTCAGGCCACGGACAGGAAAGGGTTCCTCAGTCACCAATAATGGAACGAGGATTCAAAATCGAATCCAATTAGTCGAGTCCAGTCGTTTTTTTTTTTAATTTGTGTTTTCCACTCATGGATCCTACTCATTATTGGATCAGGCAAAGCAGTGTCATCTTCTGGCTTCAAAATTAAATAAGCATGTAAGACTGTTCAGTTTATAGTCACTTTTCTTCTTTCAGCCTGCACCGTTTTTTTTCACCTATGTGGGAGTCATGTCCAGTAGTGGGCTGTTGATATAATGTAAAGTGTTAGTTTATCATCATCATCATCAACAGCCTTTAACAGTCCACTGCTGGATATAGGCCTCTCCTTTGAAAGGAAGTTTTGGCCTACTATACCACGCTGGCCAGACGGGTTGGTAAAGGGTTTGTTTCAAGTTTTCCTTCTCTTGGCAGTGATGTTAGCTGCTTATTTTGTTAATTTAGTCGCCTCTTACGACACCCATGTAATGGGGGTGGTGACACTTTGTATTCATAATCCGTCACCACACGGAATGTTAGTTTATAATAATCGGTTTTAATATGTTACCTTGAAAGATTTTCATAAGGAGTCTCCAAATTCAGGGCACAAACATCAATAGCTGCTTCTATATGACGAGGAGACCTGGAAAGAGAAAATACATTTTATAAAACCAAAAATACATAGGGCAGTAAATCTGTTTGTTTTTTTGTAATTTTTTATTCAAATTTAATTTAATAAATATAAGTGAACAATGAACCTAAAAACTATTTTTTTTTGTAAATTTGTGTTTGGGTGTCTATTTCAAAATCTTTGTGTTTTCCTTCTGTAAGATACGCAAGTAAGTAAAAGAGTAGACCGTAGTAGATATATCAATTGGTTCGTACACAGTAGAAATAAACTTAGTAAATGAATTATTCCAAAAGGCTTCCTGTGATTATTTATGAATTTTATAGTGAGCAAACTGAGCAATGAAACACACGCTTTGCTTGTTCAAACGGAAGAGAGATAATTTTATTTCTTTTAACAAACCATAGATAAATAATAAAGTTTACCTATTGGGATTTTGAGTCTATTTATAACACTTCCATTATGTGAAATTGAATTTAACGAGAAAATATCAATCTGTAAACAATTGAATAAAATAAGCCTAGTAGTTAAAAAGAAAACATATAAGTTGTATACTTTTGGGGTCACGTAGTATATTATTCGGAACCCTTATAGATTCGTCATGCCAGTCCGTCCGTCGTATGAATTGTGATTACGTCGACAAATTGCTACAATAAAATAATTAAAATAATTTTTTCTAGTTTTTTTTGTAAAAACAGGGTGCTCCCCCCCCCCCTCTTACATCTAAACGGCTGGCTCTAGGAAAACTACAGCGGTTTTGATATCTTTTTTATGTCAGGAGTTACTGGGGCTTAAATTGTAGTGCTCTTACTTGGAAATTTTTGTACAAAAATAATAAGTATCTAACCATAACAATTATCCATTGAACACGATTTTAAATCTACCAACCATTATGTTAGTGACTATGGAACCCTATTCTATGCGTGGCCAGACACGCACTTGGCAATTACTTGTTTTGTCACTTTTTATATTGTATAAAATGTTGAGGTGGTATACGTACAGTAAAACTTAAAACTTATAAAGTTCAATAACGATTGAATCAAAATTTCGAAACGATATAATATATGTACTCACTTCAAATATTGTTTTTGTCTATTATGGGCGTCAGTTTTTTCCAAATTCTCATAATAACAACCACAGCGAAATGTGGCAGTAAGGGTACAGTTAGTTTTTAATCAAATTGTTGCCTCACACAGTTCTAGGGCGCAGACATAGAGACAAAAGACACAATAGATTCCCAACTAGCCAAAATACATTTTAATAGTCCTTGTGCACGAAAATACGGCATAATTTACTGTCAGAATCCGAAGCACTTAGAAACATATTGCTGTACATATAATACTATCATTATTTAAATTTTAGTGAGTCCGTATCTTACAAAACTGTTTTTTGTTTAATTAAATATATTTTTTAATTAAACTCTACGCTTCTACAATTTAACTGGCAATACACTTAAAATTTAAGTACACTCATACCCTGTAAATATGCTCTCTGCTCGGCGTCGCCACAGTCTTCGCATCGCCATAACTAAGGTATAAAATTGGATGAAGAAGAGTGTTTATGATATAGGAGAAACTATATTTGAACAGTAGTGACAGCCAACTATTCTTACCGGCTTCAGGTCGCACACTACCTGTGAAAGACCATGTCTATTACTATAGTCATAGTTGGGTTGTCATGGGGACGCAAAGGCCTGCCACTAGGGGAGGCAAAATTGAGGTTACTTTATGTTATCGACCTGTTATTTTCAGTAGAATTTGTTACACTACCTACACAACCTGCCTCTTGTACTATTGAGGGGTCGATTATTTTCCGTTCATTTTCGTAAATAATGTTTGCGTTATGTTTTGATCGTTTACTACTGTACACACGATTAAGTAAGTTTACTTAATGGAAAGTTTATCAAAATCAAAATCAAAGCATTTATTTCAAGTAGGCCAGTTACAGGCACTTTTGAATTGTCGAAACAAAAATGTAGCTACAGTCCCAGTCACAAGACATAAAAACTGTGAAAGTACTGTAGTTGCCCATTCCCTAGCGTAGATCTCTATGGAGAAGAACGGGCAAGAAACTCCATGGACACTCTATTAAATCAAAATGTTTTTACAAAATCATGGTTACATCATTCATGTTGAGATGGTACATTATGTGAGAACGATGTAGCAAGACGTGCACGTTAAAAGTGTCCATAGTACAACAAAAATACAATTGAAAAATAAAATAATTAATTCAAATAAGCCGTGGCAACTAAGAGATGACCAGTCACAACTGACAGCGCCCGTTCACGAACATGACGCATGGATCCGCACCATTCAACTCAACCATTTTGAAGGGAATTAAATGATCAGACACACGTGCCACCATCAGCGTGACATTTGAGTGAGCATGACATACTCTCAACCGCCGGGGCAGATTCAAGTCAAGAAAAGACGTAGGTTTCCAGTGAATGATAGCTTGAATAGCTTCCTAGTACATAGTACTCACACAATATGGGCTATGCGATTATATAATACTAAAGAGATTGAATCTATACAATGCAAAGAAAGTTGTACAATCTTCAGCAGCTCCAACAATACCATTTAATGCTATCAATTTATGCGCCCCTGTCCTTGTGAAGCAGGACCAGCATTGAGCCAAGCATTTTTATCAGCGATATAATCGCTCAACTTGTAATATGCTTGCTTACATAGTGTGCGTTTAATGCATGTTTTAAATTTTGTCTCATTCAGTTCAAGAATACTTTGTGGAATTTTATTATAGCATCTTAAACAGTACCCCATAAAAGAAGAGTCTACTTTAGCGAGTCTAAAGCCTGGCTGAACTAGTTGGTCCCTATTTCTAGTACTGTCATTATGTTTGTCACCTCTTTTGCCAAAAAGATGAAGATTTTTCCTGACGTACATTATGTTTTCGTAGATGTATTGACTATGTACCGTCATGATGCCAATATTCTTAAACAGTTCCCTTAGAGAATCGCGCCTACGAAGATTATATATGGCTCTGATGGCTCTTTTTTGCAGAATAAATATAGACTCAATATCTGCAGCCCGTCCCCATAACAAGATACCGTAAGACATTATACTATGAAAGTAACTGAAATAGACCAGTCTAGCGGTATCTGCATCAGTAAATTGACGGATTTTTCTAATAGCATATGCTGCTGAACTTAGCCGCCCCGCAAGAGATGTTAAATGAGAACCCCATTGTAGCCCTGCATCAAGCGTAATCCCCAGGAAAACAGTTTTATCTACGAATTCAAGTTTCTCTTTATTCAAAATTATATCACAATCACTACTCTTAAGATTCGGTAAAGCAAATCTTATGCATTTGTTTTTTTTTTCATTTAATACCAAATTGTTTGCTGTGAACCAATTCTGGACTTGAACTAGGGCATTATTCACGTCATCTAGATTTTGGGCCCGTCTTTTTATCTTAAAAATTAAGGAAGTGTCATCAGCAAATAACACCATATTTTGAGGTTGATTTTTTAATAAATATGGTAGATCATTTATATATACTAGAAAGAGGAAAGGACCCAATATTGAGCCTTGAGGAACCCCCATTTTTACTGTTAAACCCTGTGAATTAACACCATTTATTTGTACATATTGTTGTCTATCACTCAAATAAGATTTAACCAAATTCAGTGCAAGTTTTCCTAGTCCGTAATGCTCAAGTTTCAAAAGTAATGTGTCGTGATTTACGCAATCAAATGCTTTGGATAGGTCACAAAAAAATCCTATAGCGTCTTGGGACTCTTCCCACGCAGTAAATATATGCTTTAATAAGGTTACACCGGCGTCAGTTGTACAACGTCCCTTGGTGAAACCATACTGTTGATCATGTATGATTCTGTTGGTGTTAAAATGATCGAGCATTTGATTAAGCATTACCTTTTCAAAAACTTTGCTAAGAACTGGTAACACGGATACAGGTCTATAATTATTAGTATCTTTACTGTCCCCGGATTTGAAAAGAGGTATTACTTTACTGTATTTAATTAAATCAGGGAAAACTCCTTGGTCAACACATAAATTAAAAATTAAAGCTAAGTATGGGGCTATAGTCTCAAGTATGGATGTACAAACTTTGATAGACATTCCCCATAGATCTTCGGTCAGTTTGATTTTTATTTGCCGGAAAGCCTTAATAACTATCATAGGGTTAATGTGTTTAAATTTAAATTCAGCCAGGCAGCTAGACACATTCGCCTTTAATAAATCAATTGAGACATCAGGTGAGGAATTAAGAGCCTCTGTAGTTTTTGATGGTATATTGGTAAAGAAATTTACAAATTCTTCAGCTACTTCCTGATTTGAGCTTTTAGGACCACATGCTGTATCTAATGTGTAGCTAGTGTTACGTATTTTCTTCCTGTTAGTCTCGTTATTTATGACTTTCCAAACTGTCTTTATTTTATTTTCTGCTGATTTGATCTTGTTGCTAATGTGCAGGGCTTTAGCAACCTTGCATGTATTTCTAAAAGTTTTTGAATACTTAGCAACATACTTGTTAAAAGTTTCAGAGTTTATAAAAGGCTTAAGGCCATAAAGCTCAAATAGTCTTTCCCTACTTATTCTGATACCTTTAGTTGCCCAATCACTAAATATAAATTTAGGGCAAATACTTTTTGTCTTCTTTTCAAAAGTTTTGTTGAATTCCGTGTGAACTATTGAAAAGAAACGCTCATACAATTGATTTATATTAATATCGTCAAGGCTCATAACACTTAATTTGTTTTGTAGGGAATTATTATACCTATCTAATTTGCTGGAAGTTATAGGTCTAAATTTAATCTGAACTTTTTGCAATGGCGTGTTACACCTAAAAGTTACTGTTTGTCCACTATGGTATTATATAAACAGATCTTTGTTAAAATAAAATACAAGGCAATTCAATTTTCTAATTTTCTTTTAAGTGATCTAATATTTAAGTGACAATGTTATTTTTGATGTTTTGATATTAAGTGCTGGTCAATATCGCCTTAAATCCACCTGTAAAATGATAAAACTGTGTCTTAGAACCACTGCGATATCCTGTGCGTGCAAGAGTCCCATAGCGACAAAATTCAGGTTCGGCCACACATCACTGCCACACATTTCTCACTTCTCTTGGTTCATTGGCTAATTCAACTCAGTCACGTGGTCAAAAAAAATGTAAGCCAATGAAACAAGAGAGTAGAGAATATAATAGAAAACGAGAAACGTTTACAACTTGGCTAGGGGGCTGGACTTATGTTTATCATCTGTCATCAAAAGCACGGTAACTCCCGGCGTTAGCATAAAATCAAACAAATCTTCCACCCAGAACGGAATTAAAATGTGACTATAACTAATTTATTCAAAAATAGTAATGACTTTTTAGCGATGGCCAATTTATCACAGGTGTGGTTCATTAATTATTATAATATTTTTCATTTTTAGGGTTCCGTAGCCAAATGGCAAAAAACGGAACCCTTATAGATTCGTCAAGTCTGTCTGTCTGTCCGTCCGTATGTCACAGCCAATTATTTCCGAAACTATAAGAGCTATACTGTTGAAATTTGGTCAGTCGATGTATTCTGTGATCATTAAGATTTCTACATAAAAATAGAAAAAAAACAATACATTTTGGGGGTCCCCATACTTGGAACTGAAACTTAAAATTTTTTTTTTTCATCAAACCTATACGTGTAGGATCTATGGATAGGTGTTCAAAAATGATGTTGAGGTTTCTAATATCATTTTTTTCTAAACTGAATAGTTTGCGCGAGAGACACTTCCAAAGTGGAAATGTGTCCCCCCCCCTCTAACTTCTAAAATAAGAGAGTGATAAAACTAAAAAAAATATATGTTGTACATTACCATGAAAACTACCAACGAAAATTGGTTTGAACGAGATCTAGTGAGTAGTTTTTTTTTAATACATCATAAATCGTAACATGCAATATACCTTTCATCCAATCAATACACTAGTATAAAAACATGGATGAAAGTTACAACGAACTACAAGAACTTTTATATGATCTTACTTGCTGATACGGAACCCTTCATGGGCGAGTCCGACTCGCACTTGGCCGCTTTTTTTCAGTTCTTTATTTCAACTAATTATTTGCGGATATGTGCTAGTATTGAAATGCCTTACGAACTATTTCGTAATCTATCATTTCGTCTACAGCTTGACTGTCGCATGGGGTTTTTCCTGTTAACTTAGAGCAATATCCTGGCGGTCCTAATAAGGCTATTGGGAAGCTGTTATTGAATTATTGCATTTTCATCGGTCCTTGATAGGTGTGCAAAGTTTCAAATTAATCAAACTTCTGGAAATTGGTGAAAATTATGTTCAAAGATTCCTTAACTTACATACATACATATATACATACAAACCAAGCTAAAAAAGCGTGGTAATCACATCTCATGTGGTTATCAAATGGGTATAAGACGGTCTTTTGTACTGCAATAGTATAAATAATATGGTAGTAGTGTCACGCTGATTTCAGCACGAATGGGCCGGCTCGACCGGGGCAGTACAACCCTCACACAGAAGACCATCCTAGTAATGACAGCATTGTTGTTATCGTATTTACTTGGTGAGTGTGAAATCGAAAGCCCAATCTTTCTGCATCATTCTCCCGGACTCCAAAGGCTCTGACAATGAGGATGGATTCTACTACCCCTACTCTTGGATTCTACTCATGCTTTCCATCAGGCAGAATAGAGTCACTGTTGGTAACACAACATCTTAGTTTAATTATGTTAGCTGCATTGTTTATCCTTTATAGCTACTAACGACAATGCAACATTGTACCAATCACTTGCGCTCTCCCCGATCTGCAATAAACAAGTATAAATTCTACTCGTGGTTTCCTTTAAGGTAGATGACCAGCAAAAATGTCTATTAATAGTCCATTTCAAAACAGTCACTTTGGTAGGCTTAAATGAAAAAAAATAAAAAGTATATTATAAAAGTAAACTTATACTTAAAGAATACCCTTTATTCTTATTTGTATATAATTTATATGAGAATGTGCGTAAAATGTTAATATCTTCTATCATTTAATATGTACTAAATTAAGTAGGTATATATATATATACCTAACTATACCAGCTACATATTTATGAAAAAGCGGTCAAGTGCGAGTCGGACTCACCCATGAAGGATTCCGTAGCAGCAAATAAGATCATATAAAAGTTCTTATAGTTCGTTATAAGTTTAATCGATGTTTTATTAATAGTGTATTGATTGAATGAAAGGTAAATTGCGGTTTACGATTTACGATGACGTACTAAAAAAATATTGCCTACTAAAACTCCTTCAAACCAATTTTCGGTGGAAGTTTGCATAGTAATTAATGTACATCATATATTTTTTTTGGTTTTATAATTATATTTTAGAAGTTACAGGGGGACACATTTTACCACTTTAGATGTGTCTCGTTGGTCTAGTGGATAACAAAAGCGACTGCTAATCAAGAGGTCTCGGGTTCAAATCCCGGGTCCAAACGTGTTTTTAACTGCAAAGGGAATTTGCTCAAAATAATATATGTAGGTTTAATATGACAGATGCGGTGACATTTATTACCTACGAGTATGTATTGGTTTATTTGCTTGTTTTAAAATATTTATTTACAAAGAATGGTTTATCTTGAGATTAAATACAAATAGCTTCGTAATTCAAATTAAAAATGGTCACTGAGTTGAGCCCTCTGGGCATATTGGTATTTCCGGGGTGTTATTCCGGTGTGGGCGTCTCAAACGAAGTCATGGGTAGGAAATAAGTAATTTTACTTCTTAGCTACACTTTGCTCTTTTTCTGCGTTGCTCGACGTCTCTTTTCTGTCTTTAAACAGATTTTTTACAATTGTAACCTGTATTATTCCTATTAACACCATTAATATTATAATTAATTTGGACCAGCTTGAGACTCTATAGCGCATTTCTTCCATTAATTGTTTGTCTCTGGCTCCCCGTGCTGCTTGATACATTTGAAACTGCTGCGAAATAATTATATTTCTTTCTATGCGGGAAAGTGATTCACATATATCTTCTAGTCGCATACTGTAAGCATCTTCTCCATCTCCTAACTGCATCTCTTCACTACACTGACCATGTCGTTTTTGTTCTTTCTTTTTTATAAATAGTTCAAAGTCTACTGTTTTCGAGTTGAAAGTAGTGATAGTATTGTCAAAGCAGAAACGGTACGTTCCCTCATGTACTATATTATATTCATGTTCGTTTTCCGATCTCATGAAATCTGCTACAATCATTTCACCCTCAGGGTCAGCTAGGTGGAAGTTGACGTACAAATCGCCTAATGTTGAATCTATGACGTTATATTCTATTTTTATAACTTCACTGTCAGACAAATTTTGATAAAAGCAACCGGCTTGCCCAGGTTCTACCACGATGGTCATATTAGTATAGTACGCACACACTACGTTTAAAATATAAGCCAAAATTATCAAGTACATTTTGATGACATCAAATTCAAAACCAATATGAAGGTGATCAAGAATTATAAGTTATTTATACTTGTTTCGATAACCATGTTTATGTTGACATAAATTACGAGCAATACTTATCTTATTTCACATAATTATGTTTGTGCCAATGTAAACAATGGCGATAAAAAATACCTTCAAAAATAAATAAGCAAATTGAAAAAATATTGAAGTTAAAAACGGAGTAATGGGAGACACTACGTCCTTTTCCAGAAATTATTTATAAATAGACAATCTGCATTTACCTGTCAGATACACTTCAAGTCTAGTTATGTCTACATGAGTAGTAATTGATAGTTTTGCAAGAATCGCTGTACATTGATCAAAGTCTAGTTTTACTTAATACTATGTAACGCCGTGAAGCAAAGCTAGTCTAAGTTACTATTTAAGTCATCAGCTTTTTGCCACTGAAAGTTGCGGTAAAGCGGTCCAGCCGTTCCAAAGATAATATAAGATTTGGATAACAGAAGAAACAGACCGACATTAATTTAATATTTAATTACTTATAGACCAAGAGCTAGTGAACCCTCCGAGGCTAGGAATTCTTAGTGATGAGTCATAACGAGCTAAGAACGGCAACTATCACATGGCACGCCGCCTATATTTTTAAAAATGTAGAAGAAGAATTGAGAAAACTTATTCATCTGAGTTTGTAAATTTATGTCAAGTTACATTAACATTGAAAGGCATTTTTAACTTTACTTCGATTAGATTTTTTTATCCCTTACCAAATATTTGGTCGATAATGCAAGTTTACTAAGTACCTACTTATTAGAATAACAACTAATGAAGTCATTGATAAACACGCACTCCGACTACTACAGGGCTGCATTATTATTTTCTTTTTTACAGAACAGAAGTTACTAGATCGTATCTTAAATTCTAACCTTAGGTGTCAGATTTGGATTTTGTAGGTTTTTATAAGGTCTCCTCTGGTTCTTCTCTGTTCTAGTGTTGACAGATTGAGTTCTAACATACGTTGTTCGTACGACTGGTTTTCAAAGAGAATACCATTTTAGTTGCCTTTTTGCCTTTCTTTGTAGATCTAGTCTCGAACTAAATCTTTTAGACACGAAACCATGCTGTTAATCGACAATAATGTTTTCCATATTCATAAAAGTTCTAAATTCAGTTGCTATAATTTTGTCCATTGTTCTACAGACAATACTTGTGAGACTGATGGCCGGAAATTAGCAGCTTGGTGTTTATCACCCTTTTTATATATTGGGGTAACATGGGCTACTTTCCACTCTTGAGGTAGTTTTCCATTTTCCAGTGATATGTTCATAATATTAGCCAGTTGGGAACTAAGAATATGGCTGCAATGTTTCAGTAAAACTTGTGGCAAAGCGTCCGGCCCCATTGACGTGGAATCACTAAAAGTATTTAAGGCCATGAATGGCATTATGGAATTTTCAACTCTAGAAATCTGTGTCCTTAGGATATGTGAACAAATAGGCTCCACAATATAAGACCTTTGAAACCGTTGGGCGTACAAGTCAGCTACCATTTTTTGATCAGTAGTAACACCATTTTATCCTTCATCGATGGGGGGTACACATACCGTTGAAGATAATTGCTAACGCTTAAAAGAATAGAATGATTTAGGACAACCTTTAACAATTCTTTCTTTTTTATCTTTCTTTCTTCTAATTGTGTCTTTTTTGTTGGGACATGAGTACTAATGCACTGCACGGTTGGCCTAGTGGCTTAAGCGGTCGCCACGCCGCTTCCTACTACGCCAAGTGTCGTGGGTTCAAATCCCACGTAGGACAACCCTTTGTGTGATTCCCAATTTGTTGTTCTGAGTCTGGGTGTTCTTTGTGTCCGTTTCATGTATGTTTGTAAAGTCCCCCGCGACACAGGAATTTATATTCCTAATGCGGGAGTTGTCTTTTAAATAGAAAAAAAAATGACATTGTGGATGTTCCTTGTGAAGTCTATCCAGGCATTCTCAATATCAGTTAAATTTGTATCTTTATAATTATTTTCAGCAAGTGTTTGAGCTATTTTCTCATAATTAGCTTTGAAGAAGTTTCTACGTGGTTGTTGAGTAGTAATTTTGCCAGTAGTTAAGGTTCTGTTTTGTGCCGTTGCTACAAGTACCTCATGATCACTGTTTCTTATGTTGGGATGGTGTTCCACTTTTGTGCAGAAGTTTTCTTCATTACAAAGCATTAAATCTAGTAGTGATTCCTCATTATTTCTCTTTCTAGTTACATTTGTAACAAGTTGGTGTAGGTTACTGTTTATATATATATATCTATAAAGTGTCCAGGGTATATCAGGTTATATCAGGAAGGTTAAAATCTCCCATAATGAGTAAGGTACTGTTACTTTCTGAAACTTTCCCAATTGTTTCAAATAGCTGTTTGTCTGACTCGTGAAAGTTGTTAAATTATTTTAAAATTACCACATTTTTTGTTTAACCATAGGGCCTCAAACCAATTGTATATCAAAAGTAGGATGTAGGGTAGCCTGTATGGTGTATTGTTTAGTTTGAGTGACATATATATTGCTACTTCTCCCCACCATGTCCCCTTAGCACGGTTATGTCTAAATAAAGAGTAGCCTTTGATGCTCAACAGGGCACTACTAATAGTGGGTTTTAGATGTGTTTCCGTTATTATGATAAGATTTAGTTACAATTTATTAA
This sequence comes from Phragmatobia fuliginosa, assembly GCA_932526445.1. Lineage (NCBI taxonomy): Eukaryota > Metazoa > Arthropoda > Insecta > Lepidoptera > Erebidae > Phragmatobia > Phragmatobia fuliginosa. The sequence goes on from OW052057.1 coordinate 27,906,628, forward strand.
CCTCTATCATAAGCAAATATCTTTTAGTAATTTTTTAGTCTTTTAGTCATAAACGAAGCTAGATTCATGTAAATTTGAAAGAATTAACTATATATGATGAGTATCAGACCAGACCTAACAATGACTAGCCGACGCAAACGCTTGAATAGCATACACAAAACAAATAATGGACAAAAACTAAAAAAATGGAACCATTTTTATGTAAGTACTCGTATTACAATTACATTAACAGGGGTACCGATCAGTCAACACAAATGTGCCATAGATGATAAATTATTTGTTTTGTATTGATTACTTTGATTATTATCAAAGTAATCAAAACAAAACAATTCATTATTGTCTTATCTACTTTAATTTATGGGGTTAGAATCAAGAAATGATTACTATAAATTCTTAATAATTTTTACGTCGATAGCGGATTCTTATGTCAATTTGGGAAAAGGGTAAGTACTAAGTAGGTGAGTTCTGTTTAATGATTATTAAGAAAAACAAATCATACTGGTACCTACTTAATGAATCCCCTATTTCATAAGCAATTCATAAGTATCATCATCATCATCATCATCAGCCTATCTCAGTCCACTGCTGGACAAAGGCCTCTCCCATTGCACACCACTTTGATCGATTTTGTGCTTCTTCTTCAATATTCATAAGTAACGATATACAAAAATAACAACATATTATATTTGTTATTAGCTTTCGTTTCCTCCTAGCCATTATTCCCAATTTTATTTGGGGTCGGCTACTAGTTCAACCGGATTTACCTGAATTTCAGTTTTTCCACGGAGCGACTGGCATCGGACCTCCGCAACCCTAAGGGAGAACTGAAATTCGAAGATTGAACTAGTTGTCAGTATATTTGAGGGCACTGACTTCACCGCCAAACTTCCAAACTCCGGGCAGTTATTAGGAATTTCCTAGGAAAATCCCAAAAACACTTTTTGGCCCGACCCGGGATTTGAACCCGAGACCTCTTGATTAGCAGTCGCATACGCTAACCACTAGACCAACGAGGCAGTTATGTTGTTATTAGCTTTCGTTTATCGTGTTTAAATCGGTTAACGCGGTAAAAAGTAGCCTCTGCCCCTCTCTAAGGTTCAATCTATCCCTAAATCAAAATTCATTTAAATCAGCATTCAAAGCAGGACAGACAGACAGATTGAGTTACTTTCGCATTTATAATATTAATAAGGATTCCTATTAATGGCTTTTTGTAAATAATGACTTCGATTTGTCGTATTTATTGGGCTATCATGCATTTAGTACAATGGACAGTGGTTTACTTGAGACTTGTAGTTGTAGATAATTAAACTATTTAATTATGATATTGAATTGGAACTAATATAGTAAAGTGTGAATCCACTTATAACTTACTTTGACTGCCTCGTTTGTCTAGTGGTTAGCGTATGCGGCTGCTGATTAAGAGGTCTCGGGTTCTATTCCCGGGTCGGACCAAGAGTTTGTGTGATCCGCAAATATTTGTTTCGGAGTTTGGGTGTTTTCACTATGTATAATATATAAAAAAAAAGTATGTTAATGTATTTATATCAGTTGTCTAGTACCCATAATACAAGCTCTGTTTAGTTTGGGAATAGATGGCGTTGTGTGTAAGATGTCCTAATATTTATTTATGTTTCTATATTGAGGGAAAACTACTGACATAAAAACAATGTCTGAAGATTAAAAAAACACATTTGACATCACAAATTCTTTATTGGAATGTTACAAGTAAAAAACCAAAGCTTTCAAAGTTTTTTAACAAACTTGCATGCTTGAATAAGTATCATTTTATGTAACAAGTAACACATTATTTATCAATTAAAAAGTGAAATCAAACAAATCACTGCAAGTTGTCTTCAAGACAACCTTTACAGCTTACTGAATATAAATAATTTCTCGATAAAGCCCCGAGTTATAAAACATCGATTTGTCAGTATTGAGGACAACTTATTATGTACAATTCTGTTTGTAAGTGCAAATCTGCAAAAGAAACTTTATGACTTGAGTTGTTGCAACATTTTAACCGAATGAGCATAACGATTTGACTTTCAGAAGATTTTACTCAGCTAGAATTGTCTAGCTTGTAAAGCCTTAACTTGTGTTTCATTCTGTGTTTGATTGATGATACTAACAATTATCATATCATATTATTTTGTTGTATAAAAGTACTGGTATGTTAACAGAGAAACAAAATGAGAACAAAATTAATTATATTCACTAATGATTTATGTGTGCTTGATTAGTAATGTTTTTTAAAAGTAAATGAAAATAATCACTATAATTCTAGTGGCATGTGGCTACTCAAAATTAATATTATATATTATTTTGTAGACAATTTAGATTCATGCTCAAATTTCCAATAAAATTGTATGCACAACCAGCTTAGCAGCCCTACATGCGTTTATTATAAACATGTTCCTATAAACATATATATCTTCATTCATCGCGGAAGCTATTTGAGTAGTATCAATGGCATTTACTATTATTTCCAGCCTAACACATTCGCATTAACCGTACATGCACTAAAATTATTTTGAAAATAGTGCATATATAACTATTTAAAGGCTAAGGCCTCATTCGCACGAGAGTTTTTTCAACGGTCGTTAAAAAAGCGTTCATATACAACAAATGAATTCCCAAGTATATGTTCACACGACAGCGTTTTTAAAACATGTTGCATTTTCAATTTTGGGCTTTGGAAATAGACCATAATATTAAGCAACTTCATACTTGAACGCTTTTTTAACGTCCGCTAAAAAACCTCTCGTGTGATTGAGGCCTAAATCTAATTAAAAACACATAGCTTACATTATAAGGAAGTTCTGACTTCGTTATTTAGTATAATGAATATTGTTTAATAACAATAGAATTAATCAATTGTCCAGTTTTATTTAAAATAGATTTAGGTTCAAACAACCAATTAAACAAAAAAGCTTTATTACATGTAAAGCACGGAAATCGAAGTAAATGTCAACGTAATATTGAAATTAAACGTTAATTTTATTCTAACATACTCCTTAATACTATAGTGTTAGTGTTGCGTAAAAAATATTATATAAATTTAATTTATATCTAATTATATGGCTTTTCGTTCAATTTTTATAATCAAGCTAATTTTTTAAAGAAAATAAGCGCCTATTGCCTAAAAAGTCGTATAAGAGATTACCATTTTCTCTTTATAGGACTAAAAATAATCTGACAAAACATCGGTCAGGACCATTGCATATCAAAAGCTCATCCCGTAGTTATAAGGACTAAGCGAATACAAAAACATTCTAACGGTTTGTTAAGAAAAAAATAAATATCTCATGCACACTAACATACCGAGAAAAAACACACGTAATAAAAATCAGATCGTTTCTCAAAGTTATATATTATAAACTAAAACTAAAATTATATAATTATGATTAATGGGTACATAATTGAATTCAATAGAAACCTCTTACAGGTTGTATTTGTAGCAACCAACTGAAATAGTATATACACCTAATAATATGATGTGTTGCCAGCCTTTTAAACATAATCATGTCATATTCTGGCCTTTACACATATTGTAATATTGTCCATGCATTTTGATGAGTTGTTCATGGTTACCTCGCTCCACGATTCTACCTACAAAACAAAAAAAAAATGGTTAGATATTTGACACTGCGAGCAAGTGGGATAAATTAGAAATAACTAATAGTATAGGGAATTACAAAATTTTACGTAATTGTGTAATCCTTCTTACGAGAATTACGCAATTAGAGAAGTATGACATTTGACACAGTCTATAATGAAGAAGGAGTGCATAAAGCTAAAAAAATGAATGAATTAATTTATGAGTCTCGCAATACCTTTTTCCAAAACGCATATTAAGTCCGAGTTTTTAATAGTTGATAGTCGATGTGCAATCGTTATGCAGGTACGACCCTTAGCTGCTACCTCTAATGCTTCCGCAACAACCTGTAAAACACATTTTAAAGTGATTTATAAGTGATAACAAATATTCAATTTCTTACCATAAATAGTGATACGCATTTATTTTAGCTAATGCCTGTTAAGTTTATTTAGTGGGAGAAAAAACTACACACAGAGCACCACAGAGCAACTACTACTAGAGAAATCACTCATATGGAGCTGTCAAATAATTGTTAGGGTCCCGCTCACCCGCTGCATAGATTTGGCGCTAGCGTCGGGCTAATTGATTGGTCTAAATTTTATGTCAAAATTAGCTAAGATATGATTTTCGTTTTCTATTCTAACCTATAAACATTGAACTTTGTGTTTCTAACCTACAATAAATAAATGTTTTGTGATTTTTGTGATTGTGTACTGTGTAACGTTGCTTCTTTCAGTTATTTCTTACTTTCTTACGCCATAAAAATATAGCCATGCCTAAATATAATAAAAAGTGTTGTGTTTCCAACTGCCAAGACATGGAAAGTAAACGGCATAGATTTCCCAAGTCTTCACCTTATCTTTTCGATCTTTGGTTGAAAAATATTGGGATTGAGAATGCTCTTAGTAAAGACAATGTATATAAAGCATATATGGTATGTGAGAAACATTTTGAAGAACATTGTATTGTGCCAGGTACACGAAGAGGCCTTGTTAAGTAAACGACAAATAACGACGTAAACGACGTTGTTAGGTAAACGACGAATAAGTTTAGAAGAAATTAATTTGTTGCTAAGATAAAAGTGATTTATTTTGTTTTGTTTCTTACATAAATATTATGTACCTATACCTTCTGTTTAATATTGGTGATTAGATGGTCTAGAAAATATGTATAAATATACTAATATGTTTAACTATATAAATGTTTCTTTCCTCTCACCTCCTTACAAAGTAAACAATAACAATAATCAAGAACTTCGGAAATAGTGCCGAGTTCAAATTACCCGCCATTATAAAGTAGTTCCCCGCTCAAACACTGGAGGCGCTGAAACTTTTTTCCAAGCTCTATGGGTAAGTTCTGACTCTAGTAGTAGTTGCTCTGTGCAGAGCACTTTCCAATTTGTGCTCACTCCAAATCCATTACAGCTTTATAGGGATATACAAGCTGGATAGGGAGGTACATCGTCATTTTCTCACCAAAAAGATACACTTTTTTTGTGAGTGTCATAGGCGATATCCGATAATTGTGCGGGTGGCTTGGGCAAAAGATAGTTTTAAATAATCTAGTTTGAAAACCATTTCTTTATCAGGAGACGTTTTATTCAACCAAGTTACAGTTTTTAACTGTTATTCCTTAAAATAGGGTGGTGAGTGGCCCGTAAAGGTTTGCCACTGCAGCTCACTGCAGTCATCGGAGGATATACCTCGCTATCAGCCGTCATACACCACGTGGCTGGTTGGTGTCCACAGTTGTTTGTGAGGGTTTCCAGTTGTTGAATAAAAAAAGAGTGGTGAGTGGTGATACAATGTGCGTGGCTTACTTGTTCACTACTTGTGTCCAGCGCCGAAGTGGCTTCGTCGAGTAACAGCAATCGTGGTGACCTGACCAGAGCTCGTGCGATGCATACTCGCTGCTTCTGGCCGCCCGATAGCTGAGCGCCACTAGAACCTAGGTTTGTGTCGTAACCCTGAAACATTATGATATTAGAAATTAAAAGATTATTATTGAAAAAGAGGTAACAAGAAATCATAACTCTTTTAAAATTATTATTAATTACGAAACGATAAGATACTATCATATCTTTATTTAAATAGAGAACAGAATAGATTTTTTTATTTATTGAAGTCATAATCTTTGTCTGGCCTTTTCGCAGAAATAATAATAAAGTAGTTTTACGGTAGGTTATATTTACATTTCTTTGTTCTGTGGACCTTTTGGTCTAGTACTTGATGGCACTGACTGTTAATACAAAGCTCGATAACTTACATCTGGTAAAGAAGTTATAAACGCATGTATATTGGCGGATTTACAGGCTTCGATAATTTCAGACATTTCAACTTTCCTAGTGTTGTCACCGTAGGAAATATTCTCGGCTACAGTCCTGTCAAAGAGTACCGGCTCTTGTTGCACTACACCCAGTTGTTGGCGCAGTCGGGGTAGCGTGAGAGCTGTCCTGGTGTTTACTCCGTCCAGCTCCTATTGAGATAGATTAACAACTTTACACTTATACTTTCTCGATATGGAAATAAATTAATTCAGTATTATACTTAAGTTACTACAACCCTATATAATACTTAAGCTGCTGTTATATGACCGGCTTATTTTTATTTTTAAAAATGCAAAAATGTTAAAAAGCGTTCCCTTACTAATGAAACAGTGATTTTTGTGTTATTGTTATAGTGAAAAAATAGTCACGAAAAAACAGAAGGCCTGTTTTCCTGTTAGTGGTAAAGTTCTTTACGGATAGCTTGGTCTCAAAAGAAAATGCTGTTTAGAATTGCAAATGGGTATCGAAATACAATCAATCCTAGGTTATAGATACTTATAATCTGCAATAAAATATTGTCAAAAATATTGCAACTTTCATTATTCTTTTTACGGTGCTATAAATGACACACATACAAGATACACTGAGCGTATTGCATCAACACGGTAAAGTAGAGAAATGAGAATTCTATTCCAAAAAAATATATGACAGCTTGACGCTTTTAAGAATCCGGTAAAATCAAAAATTTTGAAACTTGGTTTTAGTAGTAGGTGAGTACTTACAATAGTTCCGGTGTCAGGGTCATAAAATCTTTGCATCAGTTGCAATATTGTTGACTTTCCGCATCCAGACGATCCTACTAAAGCCACAGTCTTTCCACTTTCCACTTTTAAGTTTATACCTCTCAGAACCCTCAGTTTCTTTCTTGTCGGATAGCTAAATTCAACTTCATTCAAGCTGAAACTTCCAGTAGCAGCCTAGAAAAGGGAAAAGTTAGTTGTAACTGCCAAGACCTAGAGCGAAACTATTAAACGATCATAGAGTCCAGAGTGATTTCGTTTTCCAACAACTTCCTCCTCATAATAACTGCGTTCGGCGCTACAGTTGATCCATACTAAAATTTTGGCCAATCGCAACGTCATACACATCTACCAAGACCAGCAAGTTGATGTAAAATAAAAACACACATTAGGCCCTCAGTACTTGAAGACCACTCACCCAATTTTTGTCATCATTGACACAGCTCTCTGTCTTCACTATTGGTTCTCTCTTGATCACGGAAACTATTCTGGCTGCAGATCTTTTGGCATTTGACATACTGGGCGCATACACCAGTGTCTGACCTAATACATAGGCTCCGAATATTAAAGCCTCGGTGACCCTGCAGAAAGTTAAATCAATAATAAGCATAAAAGAAAAGCCAAGGTATTAGGAACGATTTAGGAAAGTTATTATTATATATCATGACCGTCTTGGTGGCGAAGTGGTAGTGTATGCGACTGGGGTTTAAATCCTGGGTTGGATATTTCTTTGGGAGTTTATGTATTTTCTATGTATATATGTTTCTATTTTCAAAAAAGTATATAATTTATCTATGTATCTGATAGAATACTTATATATTTTTTACATTATTACTTTTTTACGTTATACTTTTCTTACGTAGTACAAGCTATGCTTAGTTTGAAGCTAGATGGCGTTGTGTGTAACATGTCCGAAGTATTTGTTTTCTATTATTATTATATCCTAAGCGATGCTGCACTAATAATTGAAATTCAGGACTGCTCAGACTAAAGAAAATATTCAACACACATTATTATCAACCTTATTGGTTATTGGTAATGTTCCCAAAAGATTGGCAGCATTGCCACGTTTATTCTCGGTACTAGCAAAAGTCCCGCTTCTTGGTCACGAGAAACCTCAATCAGTTGCCTGGATAGTTGTTTAAGCAAAGCATGAGCACTCGGACCCCATGAACCTAGCTAGCGTCTCTACCCTAAAATAAATTAACCTCCTAATTGGTCGTGTTAGGATTTCCGCTGCGCCGGCATAACTAGCTGTACTTGGAACATCTGATGACTCAAAGGTGTACCACCACACCACACCAAAGACTTACCCATCTTCCATGGCAGTAACGATATACTATCTGATCTTTTGGCATCGTCTTGTACCAGACAGTTGGGTTCACGTATAACTGGAAAGCCGGCGGTAACAAGAGTAACGGAGAGTCATTGAATACTTACAAAATTACAACTTTGTAGTCCAGGGAATCAGTAGCTATCCTGTAGGCACCGTAAGCGTTAGCGCAGCAAGGTGATAGGAATGACATATAAATACCCATGCCCAATACCAGACCGCGCCATCGCAACTTTGGTATAATGGCACTGGCACCCTGGTGTAGTGACTGTTCGAATTTCTTTAGAAAAACTTCTTCTATACCTGATATACAATAATAAATTATGGTTATATAGGTATGTTAAATTAAACAAACAGTAGAAAAAAATAATTGGTTACATTAAAACTATACTAATACTAGTTGACCTACTCAACCTTTATCTTAGCGCCTTATCGACGTAAAACACATTTAGATGCAAATTTTCATCTTTCTAGCACTAACCTATTGGACGGTAAGTCGAGTATGGACGGACGGACATGATAAAGCTATACGGAATTCCAAGTCATGAACTATGAAAACTTAAAAAGTTGTAGCGAGCCAACCTTCACTGCCTCGTTGGTCTAGTGGTAAGCGTATGCGGCTGCTGATCAAGAGGTCTCGGGTTCGATTCCTGGGTCGGTCCAAATATTATTTGTTGTGATTCACAAATATTTGTTTCGGAGTTTTCTATGTATAATATGTATGTATTTACAAAAAAAAAGTATGCTTATGTATTTATATCAGTTGTCTAGTACCCATAACACAAGCTCTGCTTAGCTTGGGACTAGATGATGTTGTGTGTCAGATGTCCAAAATATTTATTTATTTATATTTATTTAACCTTAGCCGAAACTTTCAAAGTGGACAATTCTTTTTGAGACACTTTACCCATTTTCGCACCATACGCAATAAAAGAAGTCTATTTTAGGTTAAGATAAAATAGAGATAAAATAGGGATCACTTGAAGGTAGGTGCGTTGCCAGCCTTTAAGATGGGAGTACGCTCTTTTTTTGAAGGTTTGAATGTCGAATCGATCAGGAAACAATGCAGGCAACAGTTCATTCCACAATTTAGATGTGCGACGCAGGAAATTTCGGGAAAAACGCACTGCTGTGGGCTGCCAACCATCTAAGTGATGGGGATGGAAATGCTGTCACGTGGGACGATGACGGGAAGAAGCGATAGGGATCATAGCAGTCGACGATTCGGGTCGTTCTCCGCTGAATGTGGTCCAGAGGGAGGAGCTGGTACTGGGGTGCCCCAAAGATGAGAACAGTATTCCATATGCGGACGAATCCGCGCCTTGCAAAGTAGCAGGCGGTGCGCCGGAGTGAAATACCGTCTCGCTCTATATCAATTCAAACCATTTTTATTTCAAGTACACCAATACAACGACACTTTTGAAGCCTCAAGTAGTCAGTCAGTAGTCAGTCGTGAAGCTAATTGTCTGTTTTAATTCGTAGAGCCTATGAAAAAGATAAGAACAGATAAGAAACTCCATGGTCACTCTTTTCCAACATATTTTTTAAAATTTTTGATTACATTGTTTTAGGCATTAAGCACACCAAGCTTCTTTGCAGCTAATTTGGCCTTATCCTCTAGATGGCCACGGAACTGAATTTCGCTCGATATGCCGATACTAAGAATTCCAATATTGGCAGAGTCCGTTAGGGGAGTGCTCTCAAAACGTGGTAATTTTTTAGCTGTGAACGCGCAAACCTGTGTCTTTGTGGATTAAATTGGACCAAATTAAGTCGACCCCATTTTGAGACTTTTTTGATGGAAGTCTCAATAATATAATCTATATCAATATTATAAAGCTGAAAAATTGGTTTGTTTGGTTTACAGAGCCAATCTCAAGAAGTACTGGTCTGATTTCACAAATTTTCTCTCCTTTATAACATATGACTACATATTTGATTTCAAGAAGAAAATAAAAATGATACTTTACTTTTCACTTAAACTATAAATTAATACAAAACATATGGAGTCAACTTACCTAAACTTTGTACCGTCCTGATGCTGACAACTGCTTCTGTCGCGATACTGGTAGCAGCTTCCATAGCGTTCCGTTCGTCTACTTGCGACTTCTTTGACATTCGACCTTCTAGCCAAATGCTGCCTACCATCTATATAAAAAGCTTCCAGGTTATTCATTTAGCTTTTTTTATTTATAAACATTCTATCAAGAAAGCGTGTTCCATGTTGGAAGGTAGGAAGTGTAATTTTACTTTTGTTTGCCCTTATGATACTAGATACAAGCAATACAGTATTATCTGAAAAGAAATTGTTGACCTACTCACCAATGGTAAAAATGTGGTAGAAACGAGCGTTAAACGCCAATCGTATAACATTCCCATAAAAATGCCAAGTGCCACTGAACTAATTCCTTGCAATATGATGCCAATTCGCAAACCTGTGGCCCCTTGTACTTCAGCGGTATCACTGCTCAGTCGACCACAAATAGCACCAACTGTATTACTCTGCTTGTCATAGAATCCTATTTCCTGTTAAAAAAAGAAGTAAATATAGTTAGGCGGGAGATATAAATGGGTATTTAATAGCCGGTACACACTGCGACGATTTATCGTAGCGATGTGACTGCACAGTTCAACTGTGCAGTTTATCGTACGTCTATGGAGTGTACACACGTCAACGATATCTGCAACGATCGTCAGTTCTCTGCAGAAGTTCAGACTATAAACATGTACCGTGTATACATGCATAAGCATTTATTGAAAGCGGTTGTTTTAATATTACAAACAGACACTCCAATTTTATTTATGTGTATAGACTAGCTGAGTACCGCGACGTTACCCGCGGTCATTGTCGTACCGTGTGTAACAAAGTAGCCTAAGTTACTCCTCATATCATCAGCTACCTATCAGTGAAAGTCGCGTCAAAATTAGTCAAGCCGTTCCAGAGATTAGTCGGAACAAACAGACAGACAAAAATGTATTTAATTTCTTTATTACCGTATCTCTGGCATTAGGATCCATAGGTTAGTACTTAATAATTAGCCTATCATAGGCAGCATTTTGTTGCGGTCGTGATAATCTTTACTTTTCTTATTCCACAAGCAAACTTCATTTTTCTGGCTCTGGATTAACTCTTCCAATAACTCACGGATACCTCTATAATCTTCTTGCGACGTGTTCTGACGTGCGCGGACGCTTCCGCTTACAGCAACATTTATGACGAACTTAGCGATTGGACCAACTGCCGTCCACACGCCACGATAACTGCACAAACGAACTGTACAGTTAAAAATCGACAACGATTTATCGAATAACTTTTCTCACGACTCCGATCGTTTGCACCAAAAAAAAATCTGTGCCGATTTCCGTCCACACTATCGATAAAACTGCACAAATGTATCGGCCATACCCTTCTCAATAAAGGTTTCTTCTATACTAGGTAACACACTCAATTTCGGCTTCATCCCTTTTGCAATCATACTCGGCTTTTATTAGCCTAAGCGTAATGTTAACTATTTTTATCTTAGGTAGGCAAAGGAGACCACTCAGGCACCAAAGATCGTAATACGATCTCCGTCCTCTATAAGCGTAAACCGTAAGGGGATGACAGGTGAGGCGACGGCCTCACCTGTTACTCCTAGGGTGGTATGGTGTAATTGCGGATTCACCTGATCGAGTCCGCAATAACCACCAGTAGGCGTTATCAATCGGGATTTCCGCATAGACAAAATATTTTGTCAACAAACCACAAATTTGAATAAAAAACGGTTTAAAACTCTTTCACCAATAGAAAGCCACATTATGAGGAGTGGCATTGGCTATAAATTAAACTGAAAATGAAAATATTACTTTCTTTTTGAAGCTTATTTTGCTTTAAAACGCTCATCGATCATCTAGCGTATATAGCTATGTATATTCATTAAATATCTTATTAATATTAATACTTGTAATATCATCATCATCATCATCAGCCTATCGCAGTCCACTGCTGGACATGGACCTCTCCCATTGCACACCACTCTGATCGATTTTGGGCTTCTCGCATCCAGCTCCTGCCAGCCATCTTACGCAGGTCGTCACTCCATCTCGCCTATGGGCGTCCTACACTACGTTTACCGAGACGCGGTCTCCACTCCAGAACTCTTCTGCCCCAACGGTCATCAGTTCTGCGGCTAATATGGCCAGCCCACTGCCACTTCAGCAGCTTGCTAATTCGGTGGGCTATGTCGATGACCTTAGTTCTCTGACGGATCACCTCATTCCTGATACGATCTCTCAGAGAAACGCTGAGCATAGCCCTTTCCATACCACGCTGAGCAACTTTAAGCTTGTAGTAATTTTCTAGAAATGTAGTTGAATATATTTGTTCAGGTACACAAATACCATAGATACCATAGAAAAAATCATCAGCCTATCACAGTCCATTGCTGGACATAGGCTTCTCCCATTGCACACCATTCTGATCGATTTTGGGCATTTCGCATCCAGCTCCGGCCAGCCATCCTCGCAATTCGTCACCCCACCTCGCTCGCGTCCTACACTACAAAATCGATAAGATAAAATAGTAAATGAAAGTTACCTGTCGTAGCAAAGCTGCGAAGTACTGTATTCTCAAACGTGAAGTCATTTTGAGACCGCCTCTTGTAAACATGAAGCTTTGCAGGAGCATGCATAACCCTGCAAAACTCGACACTAACACAAAAAGACCTGAGTATAAGTCAGCTAAGTAGAGCAGTTCATTGTGGTCCTTGAGCACAAATATCTGAAAATGAAAAAGAATATTATTTTGAAAGCACTTTGATTTCAACTTATGTCATGGTATTAAATAAAATTTATTTGTAGTTAGTACTTTTTCTATGAAACTTTTATTTAATCATTGTTTACTAGATGACTGAAGCCCGTTTTCACCTTTAGTGATATTTTAGTTTGCAAAGAATTTTAAGTGCTTAGATATCTTTTGTAGTAAGGATACGGTTAAGTATAGAGGGTGAAACTACCATGTAAGCCATACAAGATAGTTAGCTAGCATACGTTTTGGTATGTTTTGTTGCAATAAGCTGTTACGTTTTTTTTTCAGACTTCGCTCTAGTTCTATCACACTCTTATTTATTACACAGACCTTAATTGCTATCCTACATTTTCGCCTCTTTCTTATTTTCTTTTACCGTTTGTCCTTGCAAAAAACAAAGCTAAAAAAACTCAAAAGGATAATAGGAAATAAGTAATGTAAATTATTTCTTGTAGAATTCCAACCTCCATATTCCGTGCTCTATAATTATCGATTGCAAAATCATCGACATCAACTAATATTAGAATGCAAAATAAATTATAGTAGTTCTAGTTCAAATCATTTAAATAAAAAGCGACTCTTAGTCTGAGAGTATAAAGTGCAATTCACATTACACAGCCATAATACACCAATAGTATAAAACACTTTCACTCTCCTTCCAATGACGTTTATATTGAGATTATTACTTTGTATGAATAATTAATCTGCATATAATTTACAATTATGTACATAGAAATACTTTTAAGAAGTAACAAATTTTCAAAAAAGTTTAGTTTAGGTGCAGTGCTGAGGAGGGCGTCCTGACTAATGGTTTTTAGTACTGAAATGTGTAAATAATCAAAATGTATAATACTTTAGAATAAATATCTTACCGCGGTCACCAAACCCAACAGCAATGCAAAAACTGGGAAGCAGGCACCTTGACCAATAGCTGCAAGAGCGCCTATGGTGGTATAAATCCACTCAGGGGCATTCAACTTCAATATCTGCCATTCACTCATTTCCTCTAGTTCCTGTGAATGAAAATATAACGTATTTTTCCCAAAAGGTAGACCCACAGGCAAAAATTAATAATATAATAATAAATATTTGAAACATCTTACACACAGCGCCATCCAGTCCCAAACTAAGCAGGGCTCATATTATGGGTACTAGTTAACAGATATAAATAAGATACATAAACATATTTTTTTTTGTAAATACATAGGTACATATTATATATAGAAAAACACCCAAACTCTAAATAAAGAATATGTAAACGCCTTACATCTTCCTCATCATTTTTTTCGGAATCGTCGTGTTGCATGAAAACTTGATAGCCGACTGACATTGCTGAAGAAATAGAGCCTCCGGGTGTCATCCAACCCTGATAGTCTGTTAAATAATAATAATCTCCAATTAGTATACACACACATAAAAAAATATTGTGAATATACAACTATCTTTCAGTATAGGTATAGCTTACACTACACTGAAATTAGTAATTTACTTGTAGTATAACTACAAGTAAATTAATTTTAAGCAAATAAAAAATCTACCAATGTAGTGACTAAACCATGTCGATACAAGTATTTTTAAAAAACGCCCATATTCGCCAATTCGGCAATTATATCCTCTATTAAAATTTAATATACTGTTACCTAAATACAGAGTTCAATAATGCGATTATCATTTTTTTTTGTCACCTTTTACAGAATTTTGTCTCTGCATTCGTCGACGATCATGTTTTCGTCTATCGTTTCTGATATCTTCAAGGCGTAACTTAGTCTCATTTTCGATATCTTTTTCTTCTGTGATTTCTTCTGTCAAATCGGCTATTTCATCAATTGGTTTAAATTTATCGTTTCCCTGATTATCAGCTACGACCAAATTGTAATAGAAACCTGTAATAGAATATAGAATGTCAATATATGCTCAGTTTTAGAATTTCAAAATTGAATTTGATTTTATTTCTAATATCTATCAATGTTTTAAAAGAGCAACATACCTTTTAAATTCATAAGCTCCTCATGTGTACCTTGTTCCACAATAACTCCTTTGTCCATGCATATAATTCGCTCTGCGTTTACGATTGTGGCCAATCTGTAATTAAAATATAGGGTATTTGAACGTAATATTTCATAATATGTGTTCATATTAACTTTCAGTAATGAGATAAGACTTGTTAACCTGTGCGATACCATAATAGTAGTACGGCCAACGCTAGCTCGATCAAGTGCTATCTGTACTTGGCGCTCCGAGTGCGGGTCGAGTGCAGATGTGGCTTCGTCCAGCAGCAGCACTGGCGGGTCACGCAACAAAGAGCGCGCGATCGCAATGCGCTGCTTTTGACCACCTGATAGTGATGCACCGCGTTCTCCAATGACTGTGTTGTAACCCTATTTAAAACAATTTCTTATGAAGTTTTTTTGTTAGTTATAAGCCATGACTATTACATTATATGTATTAAGAATTACCTATAAAATTTTATGACGGTTTAGGTTTACTGATATTCGATTGCAATACATTTACATAATATCAATGACGACACAATTCTTAAAACGATATTATTTATTCATACGTACCAATGGTAGGTTCTTAATAAAGTCATGAGCATACGCTATAGATGCAACCCTTTCGACTTCTTCTTGTGTTGCTTCTTCGTTACCGATTGCTATGTTTTCGAAAATAGTCCCGCTAAATAAAACGGGTTCTTGGCCAACCACACCTGAAAACACATGAAATAGTTGATAATAAAATCACATTTAGTTATTTACATATTACAAAAAAAGAACAAACCAACCCCCAAAATCGTGTGTTAACTTGTCCATACTGTGCACGTTCCTTCTAGGTACGTTAAAGTCACACCCGAAACTTAAACGATCACACACACAAATGTAAGTGGTCACTAATTTATAAGTAAACTATATTAGCACATTACTAACCCAAACATGAACGAAGCCGCTTCAAATTCATCGTTTTCAAATCTGTTCCATCAAGCTTAATTGATCCTGAGAGAGGGTCGTACAGTCTTTGTAACAGTTGCAAGATAGTTGATTTACCGCATCCAGATGAACCAACGAGTGCTACACATTCTCCAGGTTTGATAGTTGCAGAGAAATTGTTTAGAATCTAATTGAATAAAACCTTCAGATTATTAAGGCAATTACATATGATATTATGTCTGTAAAATATGTTAAGTTATAACAATAAGGGTTGTCATCCTTATGGTTAAAATTATTATCCTACTACATCCTTTTACAGTTTTGGTTTATTAGAAAGTTTATTTGCATGACCCATTAAATAATACGTAAAATAGACAGAAGATATAAATAATAATAGTAATATAATTATGAAATGATGTCAAATTGATTAGATTGGTATAATAAGTATTTCGCTAATATTAAGTTATTTCATTCTCCGACTTTTAGGAAATAAAGACCAATGGAAGACTGCACTGACTGAAAAGGAATCCTTTGAAAGACATTTTGCTTCCATCATCATCATCATCAACATCCTATCACAGTCCACTGCCGGACATAGACCTCTCCCATTGCACACCACTCTGATCGATTTTGGGCTTCTCGCATCCAGCTCCTGTCAGCCATCTTACGCAGGTCGTCCCTACACCTCGCTTGTGGGCGTCCTACACTACGTTTACCGAGACGCGGTCTACACTCCACAACTCTTCTGCCACAACGGTCATCAGTTATGCGGCTAATATGCCACTTCAGCTTGCTAATCCGGTGATCTATGTCAATGATCTTAGTTCTCTGACGGATCACCTCATTCCTGATACGATCCCTCAGAGAAACGTCGAGCATAGCCCTTTCCATAGCACGCTGAGCAACTTTAAGCTTATAACCAACCGTACCGTAAGTGTCCCGGTCTCGGCTCCGTATGTCATGACAGGTAGGACGCACTGATAGAAAACTTTAGTTTTTAGGCATTGTGGGATTGACGACAAAAAGACTCGACGTAGCTTTCCAAACGCTGCCCAACCCAACTAAATTCTTCTATTCACCTCATCCTCGAGGTTGTTTCTACCCAACTGCAATGTCTGCCCAAGGTAGACATATTTTTGAACAACCTCGAGAACGGTATCGTGTACTGCTACCGGTTCCGGTAGAACATGTTCATTGAACATGACCTTGGTTTTATCCAAGTTCATCCGTAGGCCGATGCGCATAGAAGAATCAGCCAGGTCATTCAGCATCTGTTGCAGATCCTGCACTGTCACATTTAGCTTTATTATTTAGATATTAAAAATTTAGAAAAATTATTATTTATAAAGTTACCACATTGGAATATAATATTTATTTTACCTTCATGTCTGGTCGCGAAGGATAACTAAAGTTAATGTTTTCGAAAGTTATTTCACCCAGAACACTTGCTGGCGAGATTCCAGTCTTTGAAAAACTATCTATTTTCGGCATTTTGTCTATCAACTGGAATATACCGCTGGCGGCACCGCGAGCTGCAGCAAATACTTCAATGTGTGGTATACAGACCGTAAGTGATTGTGTAGCCATAGCCATATTAAACAAAATCTGAAAAAAAAAAGCAATTACAACACTAATAAAGTCTTTTGAATTGATTTGTTAAGTAGTAATATTGTTATCTTTTTTATTAATGACACTGATAATTGGTTTCATTTTGATGCTTTAGGACAGGCATTGTGTCATTTTGCTTTTACTATTCTATAGCAATACTGAGTCCTGCGGTGTTGTACCTTTACAACAATCACCACAAACTCTAAAACAAGTTGCGTAAGTAACTGATTATTTCACAACTATCTGCCAATGTTCTCACGTCAAATTACGGTGCAGTCCTTCTAGAGATGATTCTGAACAAGCTGTCTGTTTGCTATTATCTGTACAGACAGACTGACTAATATTCTAAAAAATGATTTTATATTTGAAAGTATAACTTATGCTTTCACTTGTATATAGTCTAATCCGGTGAAACACCTGTACTTACACTTAATACAACTCCAACAAAATACTTCTGTTCTTCTTCCGGTCTGTACATGTCTCGAATTACCAAACGTGCGCCATAAGTTATCCCGATTGCATTGAGGCAAAATGTCAAAATCCAGTTAAAACCATTTCCAAGTCCACTGTAGAAACCTCGTCTACAGCCATATTGTTCAGCGGGATATAGCAGGTCACGGTACCTATAAATTAATGTATCTATATTTGTTATCGTGAAATAAACTCGTTTGGTATTTGGACGAACCCTAGGAGATGATGTGGATACTGTATTTTCGGACCTTTTTTTAATTAAAAGTAAATTTGAAGCCATTGGCTTGGAGCTTAATTTTAGCAAATGCGAACTTTATAAATAACTGCGACTTAAACTTAAATGACGTTAAACAAAAATTTAATATTTTGGCTCCAAATATTAAAATACTTAACAGTAATTCCCTTTATCTTTTAGGTTCTCCAATTTTTGATGAATCTTTTTCTGAATATATTAATAATTCAATTACTCAATTTCAAAATTCTGCTGACCGTCTCCTTGAAATTAGTCCACATTATGCACTTTGCATCTTAAAATTCTGTCTTTTCGTCCCGAAACTTACGTATGTGCTCCGTTGTTGCTCCTTTGCGAATTACCCAGATCTTTTATCAATAGTAGACGACTTAATCAAAATTAACTTAGAATAGATTCTTAATATGAAGCTGAACGAGCAACCCAAGCTTCCCTACCCATCCGTTATGGTGGTTTAGGGATTCGCAAAATTTCCAGTGTCGCTTTATCAGCCATCCTATCTTCTGTCGATTGTTCATCATCTCATAAGTAAAATTTTAAGGGCATCTCCTTCAAACTTTGAGATTGCTGGCTTGGAAGAAGCTAGGAACGCTTTCTTAATTGCATGCCCAGGTCAAAATTTTCCAGTTTCGCCAAATTCACAGTGGGGTCCTAGCGCTATAACGCTTTTCAAGGCCATAGCAAAAAGATTAGTCGATATCACAGGAGACCAAAGAGCTGGCAGCTATCTCGGACAAAGAATTAGTCTAGCTATTCAAAGGGGGAACGCTGCCAGTATCTTCGGAACCATGCCTAAAGAGACTCCTTTTAATGATATATTTTAGTTTTAATATTATATTTTATTAAGGTTTTTAGTTTTAGGTCCATTGTTTTAGTTTATAACCAATATTGTACATACATTGAAATTATATCGAGTTTAACTCGAAATTAAGATGAAAAAATACATAAAGCTGGTCAAATGAAAGCAGGATATAGGATGACTTGGATGATTTAATTACTATGATTCGGTCACGCGAGTAAGGTTGTATAGCGAGTGTGGGCATGAGTCGAGCATTTCATGCAGGTTTTGACTTGCATGAAATGCTCGGCCCGTGCGTGCGCTCTGTTTTTATCGAGCACAATTTTAAGTGAATTATCTCACACCAGGGCATCAGTTGGACAGTTTTTGTTATGCAGCCACTTACCTGTCAACTTCTTTGTTCTCACCACCGAATGCTACCACAGTCCTTACAGATTTCATAATTTCTTCAGCATGTTTGCCAGCTTGACTGTAAGATTCCATCTCGCGAATTGCTGATTTGGTTTGGTACTAGAATAAATTATATTATGAGAAATATATGGTCTATGGCTAATATAATTGTTTTGCAGTGTTGTTTTGCTGCCTAGTTTGCTCCCTTAGCATTCTCATGTGTCACCGTGGTAAATAAGAGTGGAAGAGGAAGAAGAGTCTTGGTCCGAATTAATCAATAAAAATACTTACACTAGATAGCGCAACTGCTGAAGCGACGCAAAAAGGTATCAAAGTAGCACAAGCGAGGGCCAGTTCCCATCCCAGTGGAAATGAAATACATAAGCAAAAAATAGAGGTGCCTATTAGATTTGAAACAGCTCCTAATTTTTCTCCCATTCCTTCTTTTATCTTCATTATGTTCCTGATTAACAAAGAAAAAACACAATGTAAGCATTTAGTAAGGGCCGTCTTTAACAATGCGTTGGCCGTCTTTAACCATGCGATACGTATCGAACTATGGTAATTTATAGTAATATCATAAATAAATTCATTTTCCCGGTTTTCAGAGGCCGGGAGCATTACGCAGAAACATCCGGCCAGGCATTCACCATGTACTCTTCAAGCAAGCAATAAGCTTACCCTCAAAACGGGGATGGTGACCCCTACTCCTAAATTCTACTCATGGTTTCCATGAGGCAGAGCAGGGTCACTTTGGTAGGCTTAAATATAAAAATCATATTGTCACTAAACCGGAAGCTTGGAGTAGAAACTTGGTAAGTACTATTCTTACAGATAAAAGCCTACTGAAGAACTACCGCCCAATATCACTCCTCAGTCATCTACAAGTTATTCTCGAGGGCAATTACAAACCGTCTTGCCCAAAAATTCGATTATTTAGAGATCGTCGAGCAGGCAGCGTTTTTTAAATACCGTAGACTACAAACACACCCTTATGCAAACAACCGAGAAGGCAGAGGAGAATAAACAGCATCTCTGCCTAGCTTATGTAGATAATGAATAAACTTTCGATACCATCGAGACCTGGGCTGTCCTGGAATCCTTGGAGAGCTGCCTAGTTGACTGCCGATATGTCCAGGTGATAAGACGTTTTTTTTTGTATATAACGCCTGCCAAGGTGACTTTACTATGCCTGATGGAAAGCATGAGTAAAATCCATAAGTGGGGGTCGCCATACTCACTGGAAATGCAAGCAGTATGGCGAACCACATTATGGCGGCCTAGTGAGATGCTTTTTCACGCCCCGCTTAAAGGACCCGGGATCATAGTAAGAAGGAAAAACATGAGCTGGTAGTGAGTTCCAGTGTTTAACTGCTCGGCACAAGAAGGAAGACCCGAACCGCTTAGTTCTGGAGCGTATGTCTTCCACTCTGAAGGGGTGACTTCGCTGGCCAGATCGTGTTGTTCTGTAGAGGAAGGGAGAGGGATGCAACGATGACAGTCCATATACAAAAAAAAACACAACACCAATCCAAATGCATCGAGGTCCATGGGGTAAGACAAGGAGACGTTATATCTACATAACTGTTTACCAATGCATTGAATGACGTCTTCAAGATGCTCGATTTGCAGATGACATAGTCATTTTGGCGAAATCCCAGCATGATCTAAAGAAATGCTCAGCAGATGATTCTTTAGAATGAGTGGGCCTGAGAATAAATATAGGAAAAACAGAGGTAGAGTAAACTGGCATAGATCCCCGAGTCCTGTAACTGTGCAGCATTTACAGTTACAGGACTCGGGGATACATACTGTCGAAGAAGTGCTAAAATACATTGACCTTGGCTGAACCATCTAACTAAGCCTTCACAACTTCCGTCGTCCGATGTCGAAATATATAATATAAATATAGGGGTCTAGGCTCCGAATGTAATTTTGTCATATTCGGTGTCGAGACCCTTGGGCCGTGGGGTCCTAGCGCTATTAAGCTTTTCAAGGAAATAGCAAAAAGATTAGTCGACATCACAGGAGACCGAAGAGCTGGCAGTTACCTCGGTCAAAGAATTAGTCTAGCTATTCAAAGGGGGAACGCTGCCAGTATCTTCGAAACCATGCCTAAAGGGACTCCTTTTGATGATATATTTTAGTTATAATATTATATTTTATTAAGGATTTCAGTTTTAGGTTCATTGTTTTAGTTTATAACCAACATTGTACATACATTATAATAAAGCCTGTAACAACTTTTTTTCGTTAGTATGAATATTTCGAATTCATAACACAAATACGGTGACGTATTTGGGTAAGCGCCATCTTTCTCAGGTTAGCGGTAGCTCTTACACATCTATCTTATTCGGTTTTAGAAAAACTTTCACCCGCGAGTCGTCAGATGGCGTCCTCACACTTAAATATATCTATGACAAGATTAATATTCTGTGCTGAATTTCGTTCTATGTTATCTATGGTCAAAAGTCTGTTTTGTCTCTGAGAATCAGGTGATGTTTTTTTAGTTTTGAAAGGTGGGTAAGATTTTTATTCCAGAGGGACCTTGAAATGCAATATAAAAGGCAAGCCATAATTCCCCGAGGAAAGCATTCTTGGTTCTACTGTGATATTGTACGTAACTCTGCCTGTCTTAATTCTGGTTCGTGAAGAATTCCTGTTGTGTAACCCGCTATCCAAAGTGGTGAGAAATCTGTTTTTTATTTAAACTATATTTCTTTGTGCCAATATCTGTTTGTTTGAATAAGTACTTAGGATTATTATCTCTTCTTCCTAGGGTTTCTCTTGAACGGTGGCTTGAATGTGGCTA
The DNA here is from genome assembly GCA_932526445.1 of Phragmatobia fuliginosa. Taxonomy (NCBI): domain Eukaryota; kingdom Metazoa; phylum Arthropoda; class Insecta; order Lepidoptera; family Erebidae; genus Phragmatobia; species Phragmatobia fuliginosa. The sequence continues at coordinate 27,928,668 of OW052057.1, forward strand.
AATCATTATTGGTTACTAAATGGATACTTCAAGAAATGATAAACTTTGATGAATAGATTCCATTTTTCAGAGTTTTAATTCAATATTATAATTTACAGAGACATGTTTAAGCTTCTAGAACTATCAACGGAATCATAAATTTAGAATTACAAATTTCCTCGTTAAAAATCAAATACTTAAAAAATAACAATTCAAAATATAAAAACCTGCCAGTAACCTAATACAAAAAGGTTACTTATCTGAGATTAATAATCAACACACCCCCTTAATCTCAGATAAGTACCGAAAAGCATTTCACACATTCTTACACATTCTTACTTCCACAACTACAAACACCTATATCCTGACAACAACAATTTAGAAATTATAACAACAAACTTCTACAACAGTAGCTCCAATAACCACTTCAACAACTCAAACACCAACTTCAACAAAACTACAACACCAACTTCAACAAAACTACAACACCAACTTCAACAAAACTACAACACCAACTTCAACAAAACTACAACACCAACTCCAACAAAACTACAACACCAACTCCAACAAAACTACAACACCAACTCCAACAAAACTACAACACCAACTCCAACAAAACTACAACACCAACTCCAACAAAACTACAACACCAACTCCAACAAAACTACAACACCAACTCCAACAAAACTACAACACCAACTCCAACAAAACTACAACACCAACTCCAACAAAACTACAACACCAACTCCAACAAAACTACAACACCAACTCCAACAAAACTACAACACCAACTCCAACAAAACTACAACACCAACTCCAACAAAACTACAACACCAACTCCAACAAAACTACAACACCAACTCCAACAAAACTACAACACCAACTCCAACAAAACTACAACACCAACTCCAACAAAACTACAACACCAACTCCAACAAAACTACAACACCAACTCCAACAAAACTACAACACCAACTCCAACAAAACTACAACACCAACTCCAATAACTCGTTCAACAATAACTCCAATAACTCCTACAACAATAACTCCAATAACTCCTACAACAATAACTCCAATAACTCCTACAACAATAACTCCAATAACTCCTACAACAATAACTCCAATAACTCCTACAACAATAACTCCAATAACTCCTACAACAATAACTCCAATAACTCCTACAACAATAACTCCAATAACTCCTACAACAATAACTCCAATAACTCCTACAACAATAACTCCAACACCAACTTCGACATCAGCTCCAACACCTACTTCAACACCAGCTCCAACACCAGCTCCAACATCAGCTCCAACATCAGCTCCAACAACAGCTCCAACAACAGCTCCAACAAACAGCTCCAACAAACAGCTCCAACAAACAGCTCCAACAAACAGCTCCAACATCAGCTCCAACAACAGCTCCAACAACAGCTAATCAAATCAAATCAACCATTTATAACATTAACATTCATCATATCATCTCAACTCTTTCAACAAACAAACCAAAACTTTTTATAATAACCAACCACAATTAAAATTATTAAACACCAATCAAAACCATGACATTCTCTTTCAACAGATTTACCTTTTACGATTATAACAACCTTTTATAATTTCCAACCACAATTTAGAAATTATTAAACACCAAACAGTAATATACTCTTTCAGCTGAAACCAAAAACTATTTAATAATAACCACATAAAATACAGAAAAAACAATACACTATAAAGGAAAAAATTAGCTGTCAAAAATTATGTCAAAAAATTATGTGAAAAATTTATCTAAAATATTCCGTTATTTTTTTTAAATTTGAATAACAAAATATGAAATTAATTTTCCCTTTACAACAATTTCACACACACGCTTCCACTGCGCGACTCTGTTATTATCTCTCACCCCCTTAAACTAGCATACTTACACAAATATTTAGAATAAAAATACCTAAAAAGACCTAATGACATACATATATATTATGACGAGAGAATAACACCAACTAACTTAATCTTCATCACCTCCATCAACACCATCGTGACCTCCATCATCACTTATCTTCATCTCCATCGTGACAACAATATATCCATCTCATCTTCGTTTTCAACTCCATCACCTCCACCATCGCTATCGTGACATCCATCATCACTTTCTACATCTTCATGATTACCATCATGATCATTAAAAAACACCAACAAACTCCGTCTCCTCATTTTTCATCAGCTTCACGAAAAACATCCTCTTGGTCTCAGCTTTACCAAAACCTTCAATAACCTCCATTATCCTCATTTGTCACATTTTACAATTATTTCCAAAATTTTGTCCTTTCTTTTCTATATCTTCAATAAAAATTTCCATTTCATTACTCACATTACTTCACTTTGTTCATTTTCTCAATTTCGTAATTTCATTTTACAATTTTCTGCTGGGGGCTTTTCACTTTTGTACATCTTCAATAAAAAATCTTTTTCCTGGTATCGTGCTGATATCTTGCTGGTATCTTGCTGGGCCCATAACCTCTTGGAAACGGTGGATGTGGCTAAATCATTATTGGTTACTAAAAGGATACTTCAAGAAATGATAAACTACGATGAATAGATTCCATTTTTCAGAGTTTTAATTCAGTATTATAATTTACAGAGACATGCTTAAGCTTCTAGAACTATCAACGGAATCACTAAATTTAGAATTACAAATTTCCTCGTTAAAAATCAAATACTTAAAAAATAACAATTCAAAATATAAAAACCTGCCAGTAACCTAATACAAAAAGGTTACTTATCTGAGATTAATAATCAACAGTTTCAAGGATTGGTTCAAGAATTGTTCCAAGAAACGTTCAAGTACGTTTATAACGACGCCTACATAGGCTGTACCTTCTGGCATTATCGACGGGGCCCACTAGCTGTGAGTGGGTTATCCGGCGTGCAGAGGTGGTCGGTGTAAAGGAGAACAACCACACGTACAACAAATCTCCTAGGCTTGCCACTGGGTCACGTACGGATTTACAATTCACTAATTATATTTTTTTACTGATACCTACTTTTGTCCACCGGTTCTTCCGTGAGGGACCAACTAGCCATTACATCCGGTCTACTGGGTGTAAAGATCAATCTTCTCTACAACCTACCGGCGGGTCCAGGAGGAAGTAGCCAAGATCAACTAGATTATATATTGTTAAACAACCCACCTTAGTAACTTTTTGTATACTCTCTAGTGTTTAAGTCGTGGATCTATTTGTACTTTGTCGATTAATGTGAATATATTTGTGTGAAACTGGTGAGTTGTTTCTTTGAATTCCTTGAACTACCGCGAGGCACACATGGTTAATCTTCTGTGAGATAAAGGCGCCCTATAACTCATGCTTACTGCTATTAGCTATCCGGGGAGTAACCTTTCCTAACAAAAAGGGTTACAAGCCGTTTTATATATGTCTTGAATAAACACTATATATAAATTAAAATGTAGATGTGGGGATTTTAATTCACACTCAGAGTAGTTAAAAATGCGTAGTGACCGGTTATACACATAGAGGTATAGGCCATATATGCAATTACAGTTCCAAAACAGTTTACCATTTTTTGCGAGGAATACATATACATTTTAGATTCACATATATTACAACTAAACTCTGTTTTTCTGTTCTGAGCTTACCACATAAAGCTATTTTAACTGTGATGTGTGAATCATTTAAATGGGTCCTTTTCGACATCATGAAAAATTCAAAACTTGTATTATGTTTCACGAACAGCAGTTTGACTTTGCAATCGAAGTGATTTGCATGGATGATCTCTAGATAATTTACTTGGTAACTTAGGTAGAATGTGTTTCAGATATTATAAAACTGTACAATAGGCACATTTCTAAACATCCGACACATAAGCTCCATATTAATTATTTTACGATTTAAAGTTTTTTGTACGTCTAGACTACCAATAAGTAAAATATTGTTTTTCGAATTAAGTTATTGAAAAGAAGGCTAAGAGGCCACAATTCTTCGCGTTTTCATTTTGCATTCATAAATTATATTGCAAGCTAATTAATTATTTTGAGTATTTCATATTGAACTGCAATTTCTCTGAAAAAATGTATTTTTAAATATACGAAAAATAAATGTGTCCTAGCGCTATTGTGACATTAGAATCTGTCTTTAAGATTATAGCTTAAAGCCTAATTAACTAAGCCTATAGTTTATTTATATGTATTTATTATTATGTTGATCAAAAAGTCCTTTGACTGGTCAGAGACTTGATGCTAAAAAGTGTTGTTTTATTTTATATAAATATATAATTTATTGTATTTCTAACAAATATTAGTGTGAAGCAAGTGTCATTTGAATTTAAATTTGCTGTTGAATGCGATTTCGTTATTGATATAAATATGTAAATTTAATTGATTAAATACAAAGAAATAATAACCAATTACTTCTGTTCTATAATTTAAGCACAATACTCACTCTGACATCTTTGAAGCTAAATTAAATTCAGTATCCGTATCATACCAGGCCATATTCTGTCGCAGCACAGACTTGAGAAACAACATTCGTATCGTAGTAATCTGGAAAAAGAAAACAGTGTCAAGAGCTTTGGTTTACAATTAAGTAAACCTTTATAACCATAGAAGTTGCTAAGTTATATCTTTGTCCCTTAGGATATAAGGATATCATCATTGCTAGGCGTTTATGGTCCATTGCTGGACACAGGTAAATCTTTAGAAACTATTTCGATTCTGGCCTACTATAATGCCAAGCCGGCCAGACGAATTAGTATAGAATTTTTGCCAAATTTGCAAATTTTGCAGTGCAGTGTCCTCTGTAGTTTTCTCTCTTATGCGGCCTTTACAACACGCGGAAAGAATAGAAATTATTAAAAAAAAATACAGTAATAGAATAGTCATAAACAGTTCGTGTCAAGGAATATGGAATACATTTTTTTCAAGCTTACATACACTATGATCGAAATTTTAATATTTCATTGTCATCATCTTTGTCTGACGAGTAAAATTGCTAGACAAAGTCCTAGGAAAGTCGATAATGTGCTACTGGGCTGTTATAATTTTCGATGTCTCACCTGTCTTAAGGCACTCCAACCAATAAGTCCGATGCTCACGGTAGTGAACAGCAATGATAGGCCCACCGTTAGGATACTACATATGGATAAAGCAATACCATCTTGTACCAAAGCTGCCATATTCTCTTCGTGTGTAGCATTGAATCTGAAGTAAGAATTATTTAATAATACTAAAAACAACTATTCAGCATACTAAATGACAGTTTCACCAGTCGTTGACAAAGTCCCTGCTTAGTAACATAAGTCTTAGACAGAGACATAAACATCAGAAATACATGTATTCCTCAGTTTTATACTAAAACTGGTGAAATTGGCACTAAGAAAAGTATTTTTTTTAATGTTTATAGCTTAGTTTCGGCATTGATGCCATTTACAACCAGGTGGAAACCTAATTATTTAATTAACGTAACTATAAAAAAGTACATCAAGGAATACGAAGGCTTACAATATTACGCTTTTAAATAATTAAAGTTGTAAAAATGATAAGATCAATGTATGAGTGATGATTTATATTTTAGTAACATTTGAGTAATTGTCTTAATTATTTTTATGTATTATATATGTCAATATTATGAATGCTGTTGATCCCACTGGTGAGCTAAAGTTGTTAATTCTGTAATTATGGCCATAATTACAGAATTGGTCTAACGTTTGTTTTGGTATCAACCTTTTCTGGGCCTCTTTTTTCAGAAATGAATCTATGCGCAAATTGTTCAAAAGTAGTAATTTCAATAAAAAAACATATAATGTATTAGTTTTTATCCGAATTTCATTCATGAGTTGTGGTGGAAAATTCTCAATGTAAAAAAAAGTTGTTTACTTCCTTTAATACTCAACCAGTTTGGATTGATTAACTTTTGTGCGATGCGGTCAGAATGTGGAAATAAATTAAGATAGTAGGTACTTACAGCCTTGTGCCGCCACCAAACGTAGACAATATAGGCAAATTTGTACTATATCTATCTGTTGGCGGGTGCGTCCGTTCCACGAATGCCGTATTGATTTCTCCCAGTAATGCTAGGTTGATGCTTATTCCGCCTCCACTTAGAACGCCCAAGAAAATCCCTAAAGCTGTTGCCAGTTTCTCGATGGGTGTCCCGTAGCGAAACTAATTGTTGAAAGGTAAAAGTTTTGTCATATTATTTTATAGTAATAATAACAGTTTAATTGCACAGATAGCGTAGTGGTTTCTACACTCTGCTGAGTGTTGTGGGTTCAAACCACATATGGACGACACTTGGTGTGAACCACAAATTGTGTCCTTTGTGTGTCCGTTTCATGAACATATAAATTCTACTTAATTTTATAGACACTGCCAATGAATGTCAAGAACGACTATGTTATTGATAGCTTAATGTGAATAATAATTATACCTAATTTGGAAATAAAGAATTTTACCGGTTTGACTGAGTTGATATTCTTATTGTTTATTATTTTGCTATTTAAATCAAATTCTTTTCTTCTTACTTAACTTTATAATACAGTTTAATTAATTACTTTAGTTTTGTCTGATTAGGACGAACATATGAGTTAAATTTTAAAAATATACATATTTAATATAATATATATATAAATTAACTATATTAAATCTATATATGCAGCTAATAGTCGGTGAAACGCTTCAGTGGTTACTGGTAGTATTGATCTGTGTTTATATTTTTACTAGCTTTCGCCCGCGGCTCTGTCCACGTCTATTTCAGTTATCGTGGTAAAAAAAAATCGTAAATAATATTTTTTTCCTAAAAAGTATCCTATGTTACTTCTAATACCTCCAAGAATATGTGTACAAAGTTCCATGGTGATCGGTTGAGTAGTTTTCGCGTGAAAGCGTAACAAATAAACTTACATTCACATTTATGATATTAGTAGGATAGGATGACGTGTCAAATGAATTGGGATCCGAAACGACTGTTCACTGAAGAAACTAGTCCCCTTGATCAAGGTGCAAGTGTTTCGCGTACTATAAATTCCGTAGTTGATGACTCGTAAACCCTGCGTTATTATCACGTCTATAAAGTGCTATAATAAAATTATGAAGAATATTTTTCTTTGGGGTACCTCCTCTACATGTAAAGTGGGGATGGTTTTTTTTTCTCTCGTCTACCCCATTGTGTAGAGTATCTTTAGATGGATCTTTATAAAAATATGAAGAGGTTGCTAAGATGATTTTTTAATTTAGGTATCCGTTTGCGAGTTATTTAACTTTAAAGGACATTTTGTTGCACAAATAGGGCGTTCCCCCCACTAATAACTAAACGGCTGTCTCGAAAAATCTGAAAAAAATCATGATGATAGCCAATATGATGAACGTTTAAGAAAAACTATAGCGGCTTACATAGTTTTGTTAGTTTAGGAGTTACCTTGTGAAATACGCTTACTTGGAAAACTTCGTACAAAAATAACGAAATAATAAGTAAATACAACAATTATCTATTGGACACAATTTGAATTCCACGTGACATTAGTGGTTACTACTGAACTCTATTATATGCGTGGCCTGACACGCACTTGGTTGATTTTTTTGTAAATACACATATAGAATACACCCAAACACCAAAACAAATATTTACAGATTATGCAAACATTTGGTCTATTATAATAATCCCTTAGTACGTTTATATAATAGGTTTACTTACAAGTTGCAGATATGATAAGGCTGCATCGCCATCCCGCCGTGTACTGTAACAAATAAAAACTAATTAGTTTTTCATTTCTTAAACTAAATTTGATCGTTTTATCTATATCATATTAAAAATATTTAAGAACAATTTGTATATAAAATATATTTCATAGCAGCATAAAGTAAGAAACCTTATAAGTTTTAATATAATATACTATACATTTATTGAACAAGTATGTGAGTCGTTTCAGAATCGATGTAAAAACAATCTAACATGTGTCTTTCTACTAAATTTGTTCACTGGTTGTTCCATGCGTTGTATCATCCCTATTCATCTCGTCGATGAAGTAAAGAGCTAACAACAGGTTTTTTTCAGTTATTCAAGTACAATGTAATATATAAAGGTACTTATCAGACAGACAAGGAGTGCCCAATAATGAATTTAAAAATAAATAGTACAATTGACAGATCGTCAGCTTCTAGTAACTCGTAGAAGACAAGAAATGACTACTACTTATACTATAAAGTTCAAGACAAGTACAGAAATTAGAATAAAGTAACAGTAATAACTAAGTAGATGTTAACAACTTATGCTTGGACATTTTTTTGTAATTCTTCAAAGAGATATTAAAGAGATCAATGCTGTGGAAGTCTTTGTTATACGTATTAAGTGAACGCGTGAAAAAGTAATTGCGAGTGTATTTTTTATGTAATTTAGGTGGAACAAAGAAATTTAATGTCCGGGATTGACGAATTGGAAGTCGAGATTTGGTTAAGAAGTTAAGTTTAAGTTAAGTTTAAAACTACGCAACGGATTTTGATGCCATTTTCTTTAATAGATAGAGTGATTCAAGAGGAATATTTTTATGTATAATACATGCACAATATAGTAGATAACAATTTTAGAGGTTTCTAATGTGTTTTTTTACGCTTACATTGCAAACGCTGGCTGTACCCTACGAGATAGATCAAAGTAGTGTACTACAGTATTGTACATCTTAAAAAAGTCTACCAAAATGTCCGCGATGGTATATGTCTATCTCTTGGATAACCCACAATAATCATTTTAATTTTTACGAGAAATAATGGCTTATTTACGAAGCGATTTTAAATAATACAGTATTAATCCTTATCCAATTAAGTACCTTAAATACATCGTGTATTTAGTATAGATTAATATAGCCCTTTACAGTATGTAATTTAAATTAATACTTTTAAAGATATTACAGATTTAAAATGCAGGAACAAAGTGATTGTGGCGGTACCGGCCGGGGCCCTTAGTTGACGCTGCTGTCGATTTATCACTATCAGCTAATAACTAAACACAATACTTTATTATGAATTAATATTCTAAGGCGGTACGAAGTTCGCCGGGTCAGCTAGTGTAATATAAAAAATTTAAGGTAGTCATTTAATTTTGTCCAAGTCGGTTTCATTTGAGATAACAATAGCTTACGAGGTGTCATTTTTGCAAATGAATATTTTACAATAGTTAAGCCAAATGTAATTATAACCCACTTTTCTACCCTTGTCACGCACTTTTCTATGTGATAGTTTTTGAGGCGAAAGATGATCATTCTAGAAAATCGTAATCTGCTTTTCTTGTTTTGTAACCATGATTTCAATAATTATAAATAAATGTAATATATAAAATAAATATATTAATTTTGTATTTTGAAACGTAACTATCAGTTAAATATACATTCATCTCAGTCGATTCATTTTAAATGTCTTTGTGATATTTTGATTGTATGCGTTAATAGCAAGAACGTTGTAGACATTAATGGACAATACTAATTTACCAAAACAAGTTAACAAATTATAAGTAAAATAAATTAAAGTTCATGCCCCCAGCTCCGTTCGCGTCTTATGGGTATTTATTATAAACTTTTGTAAAGGTTGACAGCGCACTGGCTGGATGATACTGTATAAAAATATAAATGTCACTATGGCCGTGTGAAACCGTCATGTAAAAAATACAATTTAGAAAATATTCATGATGTGAGCATAGAAAACCGTGTTTTAGTTGATTACAAGCGAATGAGATATTTGCATTCCGGCTTTTATTTATCCCAGCGCTTTCCAGCAAAAAGTTAACCTCGTTCAAGGGGTATGAAAAATAGATGTTGGCCGATTCGCAGACCTAACCTTTATGCACACAAAATTTCATAAGAATCGGTCCAGCCGTTTTGGAGGAGTTTAATTACAAACACCGTGGCACGAGAATGTTATAAATAAGATATAATATGTAACAAGATATATATAAAATAAAATGAGATAGCTATAGAATGAGATAACATTAATATGAAATACATTTAAAAAATTACGGTACAGAAAGGTCAGTATCTTTGTGTGTTTAATAATAATTGTAATTTACTACGTTTTTCTTTGCGATTACAAAAGTAAAAGAAATAAGAGAAAACCACTGGATCTTCTCTACATAATGATAAAAATATTCATAGACTCTGTGTGACATATTACGTACTGTAGTTGAATATCAACAGATCAGATTTCATTACATGCCGTAGAACGCGGCATCGCATTATCATATTTATAATGTCATTTTATTTCCTTAACTAAACATTTTTAACCGACTTCAAAAAAAAAGGAGGAGGTTCTCAATTCGTCATAATCTTTCAGCGATAATTTCGTCGTTTATGAACCGATTTCAAAAATTCTTTTTGCATAGGAATTAGCGTAGCTTACAGGTGGACCCATCATCACCATATCGTGATCCGATAACGGGATCCCAAAGAAATCGAGGGAACTCCTCAAATATCATAGGCACAATTGTCGCGATTTGGGTACTTGGAATAGTTTTTCATTGAAGTCGGTTCCTTTTTGTTAAAATTATCTATTTAAGTTTACTTTTTATCAAAATGGTTAGTAATAGAATATATATTTATAACTTTTAAGGGTCGAAATTCGACCTGAATTCTTTATTTCATTTATTTTTGTTGCTTTCTGCACTTCTCCATATAAACTTTAACTTTGCCAAAATACTCCTCTTAAAGGCACATGAACCAATTATTTGCTAAAAGCACAGAATACATAATAGTATGACAGCACAATAGTTTGCTGGGTTACTATTATCTGCTTTGATGGCCATCTGGCCTTAATGAAGTATACAGGATTATACTCTCAGATTTATATATTCATATTAAAAAATAAAAAGCTTTTACGTCTATTAATTTCAATAACTTTATGGTAATTGACATTTAACTATTTAAATCGGTTCGGAAATACTTACCTACATATATCGAAATTAACGATAATGATAGACAATAAAGTTCAAAATAGTACATAGGTATACAAAATAAAATAACTAATTTAACGATTTATAAGATTAGAACTTAGCAACGCGGTGTAATGGGCAGTTGGTTTTGTAACTTCACAACAAGAAACGCGTGTAACGCGGCGGGGCGAAGCTGGTATTATTAAAAAACTGGCCAAGTGCCTGTCAGGCCACGCATAGAATTAGGTTCCGTGGTGACCCATAATAGTAGATGTATTTAAAATCGTGTCCTATAGACAATTTATTGTTATGTTAACCTATTATTTCTTTATTTTTGCACGAAGTTTTTCGAGTGCATTTTACTAATTAGGCCCCTAAAACTCCTCATCATCATCATCAGCCTATATCAGTCCACTGCTGGACATAGGCCTCTCCCATTGCACACCACTTTGATCGATTTTGGGCTACTATGATAAATTGTTCCGATTTTTTGAGCCAGCCGTTTAGCTTTTAGAGGGAGGGGGGACGCCCTGTTTTCAGAAATAAATGCGCTATTAGACCAGGGTAGAAGCCTCTTAAAATAACAAAAAGTGAACATAAATTATAGTAGGATGAAACCCATTGTACAAAAATTAAAGGAAATAATAAATTACGGGCGATCTGAGGTCGGGTAGGGGGGGAAAGGGGGGGGGGGGGGTTTAAGAGAAAAAAATTGGCTTATATCGATTTCCTGCAAAACTACAAGTCCTATGGAAAAAAGTTAAATTGCAAAGTTGTAGGTAATAAAAAGATCTACATCTTTTGCATTTACACTTTTTTCACATAACCTCAAATTTTATGTGAAAAATTCAAAAAAATAAGTTTTTGGTTTTTTATTTTTATCTTTTACAAATAAAATTATTTTTTAACGAAATTTTGTGAAAACTTAGCTTTTCATGTCCTGAATACACCGTAATTTATTTGATTTGAAATATCTATTTTTTCACCTCATTTTGACTGAATACCGAAAAAAAACCCTAATTTTCAATCGAAAATTCATCCATCAAAATATCAACTTTAAAAAAAAATAGGGTGTTTTCTATTCGATGAAATCTCTACTTTCCGATGGTGTAAATATATATATTGTTAGAATCCAGAAGTGAAAAATAAGCAAAATAATTATAATTCTAAACAATTTACTTTAATTCTAAACAATTTATTTCATTAATTACAAAATAATCTTAGAAATGCAATTAGACACAAACAACCGTTAATTAAGTAACGAATCTAAACAAACTACAGTTAGATATACAGCAAGGGCGGTCACATAGGGCTGTACTAGCTGTTAGACAGTTTTCCTCGCACCCACCGCAATTCAGACAGTACTAACTTGTCAAAGACAGCTTTCCACATCTGTTAACAGAGTAGTACTAATTGTCCAAAGACAATGATCCACACTCCGCGACGCATTCGTCAGAAATGCGTACCGATACAACAGATCACTCCTATTTATAACCAAGCGCAGTGAAGTGATGGCGCCACAAAAATGACAACTACCGCCGTTGTGGCTTATACGGCCTCTCCTGACACCCTGACGTCCTCGGCAGGTCCGGATGACCACACTTCTTCATTGTTCTCATTCGCGGTTACTGGAACATGTACAAAAATAAAAGTTTATTGGACGCCTCTGTAAGTACATCATCGTCCAATTGGTCAGTTACTAAAAACAGTTATCAAATTTAGCGTAAACAGTTAGAGTTAACGAATAGTTTTACAAGATAACAACAGTTAACACGAATAAGAAAGGTTCGAACCTCCAAGGAAAAGAGTGAAAGATTATTTATAATCCGCGCCAGATTAGAAACAAACAGTCACTGTTAGATACATTTAAAATAAAACTAGAAACTTAGTACTAACACAAGAGTAGACTTCAGCATGAAGGTCTACCGTTACCATAAGAACCATAATATCATAAGAACAGTTATCATAAGTGTGTGTCTTAAACATTTAAACTTAAAATTAACAAGACCACGAGTTTGGGGCTGGTTACCCTGTCCATGGGTCTTAAACCTCTCTCATCAAGACCACGAGTTTGGGGCTGGTTACCCTGTCCATGGGCCTTAAACCTCTCTCATCAAGACCACGAGTTTGGGGCTGGTTACCCTGTCCATGGGCCTTAAACCTCTCTCATCAAGACCACGAGTTTGGGGCTGGTTACCCTGTCCATGGGCCTTAAACCTCTCTCAACAAGACCACGAGTTTGGGGCTGGTTACCCTGTCCATGGGTCTTAAACCTCTCTCAACAAGACCACGAGTTTGGGGCTGGTTACCCTGTCCATAGGCCTTAAACCTCTCTCATCAAGACCACGAGTTTGGGGCTGGTTACCCTGTCCATGGGTCTTACCTCTCTCAACAAGACCACGAGTTTGGGGCTGGTTACCCTGTCCATGGGTCTTAAACCTCTCATCAAGACCACGAGTTTGGGGCTGGTTACCCTGTCCATGGGTCTTACCTCTCTCAACAAGACCACGAGTTTGGGGCTGGTTACCCTGTCCATGGGTCTCACCTCTCTCAACAAGACCACGAGTTTGGGGCTGGTTACCCTGTCCATGGGTCTTAAAATTATCTCAGGAAGACCACGAGTTTGGGGCTGGTTACCCTGTCCATGGGTCCATTCCAATACACACACCTCATGCTCTCCACCATCCGCCATACATTGCACCACACCTCACGCACACGGGGATCAGGCCGAAGATTGCGTCTCGTACACACGGTGAACAGGCGGAAGGTTGCATCTCGGGCACACGGAGAACAGACCGCAGGTCCGCTTATCACTGAGCGGCATGCAGGACGCAAGTCCGCACCTCGCGATACAGCGAGCAGGCCACAAGTCTGCGCCTCACCAGGCAGCAGCAGACACCAGGTCACAGCCCGAGGCTCTCAATGCATCGTTATCATCTAAGGAAAGCATGAAAAATTGCATTAGTTTTGAATACGGTATTACTTTAACGTCACCAATATGCTTCATTATCGTCATGAATAATCAGAGCTTTTAGAAGGCGATACTAGCAAGCAAAGCTTTTAGGATATTTAAAAATAACAGTGCCCTCAGTATGTACGCAGTAATATCGTCAAGAATGTTACTAACTTTCGCATATCTCTCAGGACGCAAGACCCGGAGGATGTCAGAAAATGTTACAGAAGTCTCACGGTACTCGGTTAAGGATGTTCCCAATAATCGCAAAGCTCTTAGGATATGATACCGGGTCACCAGTTTTGGTTATGTCTGCAGCTTGACGATTGTCGTCAAGCAAACCCGAAACATGTCCAAGTATGCCCACGCAGTGAATTCGAGTTCAGACTAATTGCCCTCAAAGTCATTTTATGAACCAGGGCTTGTCCGACAGGTGTCGTTCAATCACTTACTGTAATAAGCCACCGTCTGCTTATAGTCGATCGTCTCGAGTCTGTAGTTAAACCTTACCATTTTAACCTTTTTACCTTTCTGCTACGGCGGCCAGTCCCAATGGTGAGCAACCAAAAACACAGTAGACACTACAGCACGCAAGTACTTGTCTAACACAGGTGTACGCCTTTGGTTCGATGAGACGGCCACCCAACATGACCCGAAAGAGATCAGGCGTAGGACCGTCGACTCTTTGTACTCATTCGAGTCACGGAGCGTTGACCACAACTTTTAAACTTCGGGCCGTAACAAGCATATCTATAATTAGAAGTACACAGTATTATTAGTTATTGTTTGTTCAACCCAGAAATCGAACCTATATTGAACAGTAGTCTCATACACTAACTGTCGACCCAACAAAGCAGTCGAAACCATCACTGGTACTGACGTTTCAATAAGTACCTCTGTCAGGAAGAAAGATCACAATAACCTGAGCTGGCTCGTAACGTGCTTATGAACATGTTATTAATCTTGATCCTATATGAATGTCAGACCTTTACGATCAAGTTTGCTACAATGATTTTGTGTATGATCTTAAAATTTAATACCTGAAATAGCCAGTCAGGCATGAGGATTATCTTTCCGGAACACTAATTGGTACTCTCACAATGACTAGTGCTTAAACCTCATTTTAGCTCGGTCTAACCTGACATTATTGTTACATTATTGTTACACAAACAACATAACATAGTTCATTTAATACCTGACACTAGTGAGGGTATTTAAAACCTTTCATAATGTTTCTATAACATCAAGAATAGCATGCTTAAGTAGACGTACTATTAAGATCGATAGACATGCAGTCTTTACCGGTATCAATACTTTGCATTTAGATAAACATTAAAACATAACTAACAAACGATATGTTTTGCTTTATCTTAAGAGATCTTTCTTTAACATTTACAATTTGTTGTTGATGTTGTGTAAAACCTATTAGATTACATTTAAAATATGAAGTTTTAGTTTGGAGTCCACTATAGAAGGTTCATAGAAGTTTCTTTACTTTTTTTTTTCTTTGAACCATTAATAACAAGTGAAGTCACTTTCGTACTACCTACTCTGAACTATTAAATAAATTTAACATAATATCTTTAGAATTTAAACATTTACCACTGTTATAACGCTTCATAGATTTTACAATAACAGTGGACTAATGCAATCACCAGTAAATAATGTGACATAGTACATCTACCGGCGGATGATAAGAGTTCCTCAAGCTGTTTTAAATAGGCTCCGTCAGGACTAGCTCTGCTGTCCACGCACCCTTTTGCCGTATTGTGAATAGTTACATCACACGTTTATATACTCCCGATTTATTTGCTCTCACCAACCACCAATATAAAAGAATAGCCCATTCATCGAATTATCAAAATAAAAATTAGAAATGTAATTGATCATCAACTATTTCTTGTTGTCATTTTTTTTTTTGATCATCCCTACTATTATTACTATTAAGTGCGAAAGTAACTGTCTGTCTGTCGGTTACGTTTTTACGCCTAAACCGCTAAACCGGTTTTGATGAATTTTGGAACTCAAATAGTTTAGAACCTGAGAAAGGACATCATACACGCGGGCGGAGCCGCTGGCTAAAGCTAGTTGTTTAATAATGGTCATTTCAATTTTTAAATTTACGGAGAAACATCTAGTAACTTGGTGTACACACTGTAAATTGTTATAATCTGACAAGTATCTATTTTTCGTTTCCATAAATAAAAGTTAAACAGATTAATCACAACGTGTGTGGGTATTATGTCCCGTCACACTTGCTGTGTCAGTGTAACATTTTAAGTAAATGGATAAAAGTTACTTGACCTTTAAGTAATAAGTTCGGGTTGCATTAGGCAGCCACTACAACTGCTATTCATTCATTCATCATTCCTTCGTTAAAAATAGTTCGTAACCATAGCAAAGAACGCCTACTTGATTATGCACAGGTGGGGTAGTTAGAAACATTCGTTTGAGCGCTATTCACTATTTACGTTATACCAAATATTCGCAATAAATGCGAAAGTAACCGTCTGTTACGCTTTCACGCCAAAACCACTGAACCGATTTTGATGACATTTGGTATAAAGATAGAAACATACACGCGGGCAATAGCTAGTACCAAATATTCGCAATAACAAAAGGTATGAGATGAGGTCATTGTTAAAACTAAACCAACTACTTAAGCCCTTTTGTTAAGCCACAGCTTTGCATCAGCCCTAAGGCATTTTCGTATACGCGCCAAACAGTCCATTTTTTCATCATTTTAAATTGCGCACACAATTCACTTTTGTACACTACATATCAAAATTATGTGAAAATAAATCACAACTCAACATGTAATATGATTTGATCTTACCAGTACAGCGTCAAGCACAACTCACAAGTTTTTCTTAACTGAATCTTCTAACCTTCTCTCATTACCGTGTCGGCACTGGTGGACCACATTGTACACCTTGTACATTGGCACGGATGCAGTTTCCATCGCTTAGCACAATGTTTACTAACTGGAAAGAAAGCGTTATACACACGAACACACATGTGGTACAAATACCCTCATTATTTTATTAAAATAATCGTTTTAAAACCGTTTGTAATTGACACTAAAAACCAAATATAGAAGTCGTCACTTCCTTTACGATTTTTATATTTGCTATGTTTTGACTTTGTTTTGATTTTTGACTGATTTAGTTTTGATTTTTGACTGATTTAGAGCGGATAAGAATATCACAAAAGTCGGATTCCCTTATTAAAAATCACAACGAACACTGAATTTCGATAGCGTTCAAATGAGCACTAATAGTGTGCAATGCCTTTTTTTTTAACGAACGATCGCGTTTATCGTTCCCGGGACCTCTGCGGCGAATCACTGCGTATATTCACTTTGGTTCTATATGACAGCGCGATCTATTGTGCATTTGTCAATGCTCTCTATCGTAAGACACACCTAGATAATGGAGTATAGGCAAATTAAATGAAAATATCTAACTAAATGTCGGTAGTTGATCGTTTCCCAAATATTGAAAATTAATAATTTGTGAACGTAGATCGATCCAACTTCTGATGTTAGAATCCAGAAGTGAAAAATAAGCAAAATAATTATAATTCTAAACAATTTACTTTAATTCTAAACAATTTATTTCATTAATTACAAAATAATCTTAGAAATGCAATTAGACACAAACAACCGTTAATTATGTAACGAATCTAAACAAACTACAGTTAGATATACAGCAAGGGCGGTCACATAGGGCTGTACTAGCTGTTAGACAGTTTTCCTCGCACCCACCGCAATTCAGACAGTACTAACTTGTCAAAGACAGCTTTCCACATCTGTTAACAGAGTAGTACTAATTGTCCAAAGACAATGATCCACACTCCGCGACGCATTCGTCAGAAATGCGTACCGATACAACAGATCACTCCTATTTATAACCAAGCGCAGTGAAGTGATGGCGCCACAAAAATGACAACTACCGCCGTTGTGGCTTATAATATATATATATCTATATTACCATAGTAAATCTTCTCAGAAAATGCAAAAAATGAAAAAACTCGAATTCGATTTTTTTTAATCGTTATTGAGATATTTATTAAAATTTACACTTTAATCACTCGAAAAACGTAAGATTGCATGTTACAATGATAAACAAAAATATTGCAAATCGAAATATACTACTTTATTTAACAAACAAATAAATAATAAAGTTAATATTTAATAAAACATCTACAATATTATGAGAAAGTTATGGAATCTTCTTTAAATTGTATGTGTATATGCCTATTTATTACTATTTTTAGATAATTTAATACCTGAGTGACCTATAAAAATTTTTGGCTATTAAAAGTTTTTCGAAAAATCGAAATGATGATCTAATGATACCTCACACGATGGGGTAAACGCAAGAAAAAAATAATCATCCCCACTTTACGTGTAAGGGAGGTACCCCAAATAAAAACATTTTTCATCATTTTATTATAACACTGTCCAGGTGCGTCCAAGTTTCATCTTTCTGGTACCTACCGTTTGGGCGGTATTTCGAGGACGGACGGACGGACGGACGGACATGGCGAATCCATAAGGATTCACAGTCATGATCTACGGAACTCTAAAAATAGCCTCGGTTACTCCTTATTCATCTGCTGTCTGTCAGTGAAAGTACCGTCATAATTGGTTCAACTGTTTCAGATATTATTTGCCGTGACAGAGAGACAAAAATGAAAAAAAATATTTGATGAAAGTACTGTTAATACCATGTGAATTTAATGAAAACTTTTACTTTGAAGTCATTCACTTCAATTTTATTTATTTGTAGAAATAGAAATAACTAATTATATTAGCTAAATAAATTCAACCTCAGCATGAAGTCGCGATGCGCCTTCAACTTCAGCTTGAAGTCGCGATGCGCCACGCCGAAGTTTATCGGCGGACGACTGAATTTCGGGCGGATAGTTGCTTTCGTCCCCCGCATGATGGCTCGTTGTTCGTATCGGGTGGAGACTCCATATGCTGGCTTCGCCAGTATGAAAGGCAATTACGAGCGTAATTGCCTTCCATACTGTTTAAGCCAGCTTTAAAGCCTTTACTCCCAACGCCTAAAGCCATCTGTCTGTCAAATGTTAACCCATTACTTTGAAATGAAAAAGTTTTTACCTTACCCTCTTTGTAAGTGTACAAGACACAAGTGTTATCGGTTGCTCCTGTCAATTCAACTTAAAAAAGTAGTGAAAACTTTATTATTGTGTGGTAAATATACACCAGATTAATCAGCGGTCGGCACATTCTCGGTCCACATGAAAACAATTTGATTCAGTTGTGTTTTAAAGTTTTTAATCTTCAAAAAGTGTTGAAAAAAACTGTTAAATTTAAAATTCAAACTCGGTGTCAAACGCGACACAATAGATCGGACTTTGAACTCATCAACGTACAGTAAGAAAGCTATATCTTGTTTACAATATATTGCTTTATTTGAAAATAGTTCTTGTATTCATCGTGTCGTGAGAGCGTCGGGGACATAGCAATATCTGCGAGTCGTGGGATCAAGACCAGCTGATAATAACTTTTTGCTTTTTGTTTTTTTATTTAAATTTTTTTTTTCTTTCCTATATTGACTCACTATACATAATTAATACAATAAAATGAAGACCTGCGCAATTTGTAACACAAATATTAGCGATGGTGTGCAGTGTACATGTTGCAATAAGTATCTAGACTTCGGATGTGCTAAAATTTCTGAAGGCGGTTGGAAGAGGCTGGGAGTCGATCGGAGGGCTATGTGGAAATGTCCTACCTGTAGAATATCATCACCGGCTATCGCCTCGCCTGAACCAGCATCAATGGAAACAGTATTGTCTGAAGTAAGGGATCTGAAGCGTCAACTGCTTGGTTTGCCGACACTGGCAGAGGATATCCAAATTATAAAGAGTGAATTGTCTCAGGTTAAAGCTACATGTGAGTGCTCGGTACATAAGCTTGAGGATTATGGTTCCAGATTGTCTGAGTTGGAATCAAGGATGACCGAACTGGAGAAGCTTCAAGATTCAGTTAATGACCTGCAGATTAATCTTGATAAGATGACTTATCAGCTTACGGCACTTGAACAGCGATCCCGATTGAACAATATCGAGATTAAGGGGGTCCCCACTAAAAAGGGTGAGAACCTGTTTACGATTATAGATGCAATCGGCCGCAAAATTAATTACACCTTCCAGAAAAATCAGATCAATTACATTTCTAGGGTGCCTATTTACAACTCTAATGAAAAACTTATAATAGTCAGCTTTTTAAACCGATATGTTAAAGAAGACTTTATATCGGCTGCCAGGGCTGAGAAGGGGTTGTCAGCCTCAGACATTGGATTTCAGGGGATCCAACAGCGTGTGTACGTGAATGATCACTTGAGTGTGGAGTACAAGAAATTACTCAGCAGTGTTAAGGCCCTTGCTAAAGAAAAAAACTATCAGTATGTATGGGTTAAGCACGGAAAGATACATTTACTTAAGAATCAGTCTTCTAAAGTTATAGTCATAAGAAAGGACGCTGATTTAAACAAGATAGCTTAAGTTGTTTTTGTTTTATATTTAGTTGCATGCCTTTTCATAATTGTATTTCTTTGCTTAATTGTCCTTATTTGTATTTACCTAAGTTAAGATATAGAGTACACGCCGTTTACAGTGGCACAATGATATACTATAAAGTGTCTTTCGTTGCTGTCTCATCGATTAGCTCGGCATCGCACCATTATTGCTTCTGCCTATTATATAATTATTTTACTATGTTTCTTTACACTTCTATGTCACTCCTTTATGCTGAAACTCTTACTCATGATAACGATCCTATTTTAATTATTTTCCTAAAAATGTACTGCTACTGTTTATTGAACACCACTCATGACAAGTCAGGATGCTACTGGACTGCTGGTTCAACTGAGGACCACATTCCTGATCAATTATTATTTATTAATAGTTTTAGTATGTCGATTTTGCTCAATTATTCTACTTGCTTACTTAAGATAAACATTTATTCTATTGTTGTTACAATTTTTAATGGCTAGCAATGCAAATCAAACTTTGATAATATATTATCAAAACGTACGTGGGCTTCGAACGAAAACTGATATTTTCTATCGCCAGCTGCAATGTACATTTTTTGATGTTGTCGTGCTCACTGAGACATGGCTGTTGGATGGTGTATCGGACTCCGAGCTTTTTGATAGTCGGTATATTGTGTGGCGTCGCGATCGTGAATATGTTACCACGGGACAAACACGAGGTGGGGGTGTCTTGATTGCTGTACGAAGGGATATGTTAGTGACGTCTCAACCTAGTTTTCATTCTACAGCGGAAGATCTATGGATCAGTATACGCTTGAAAAGACATGACACTCGTGTATGCTTTAACCTTCACCTCTGCGTAATTTACTTGTGCAAGCAGAACCTCGGATACTCATTTTCTTCACAACTTGCAAATTTCCTCGCCAAACTAAATCAAACCGTAGTCAACAATATATCGGATACATTTCTTATTGTGGGTGATTTCAATATGAGTGGAATTGATTGGTTACCTTCTGACAACTTGTATCTTACTCCAACTAACTTCGGTACTCGCGATGAATACTCATTGATAGACGAATTTTCCACTTTGAACTTCGAACAGTATAACGGCATTGTCAATAAGTACGGCAAGACACTAGATTTAGCTTTCTGTAATAATTATATAAATATAACCGAGTGCGCCGTTCCCTTGGTGCCAATTGATGATTACCACCCTGCCTTACTGATAGACATGAATTTCGTAGAAACCACTATGCTACAGTGTGCACCGCACACTCGTTTTTCATTTGACAAGGGCGATTATAACGCCATAAATAGCAGTATAAATGCCATTGATTGGAATACGGAGTTTTCAATGCGCTCCATTGATGAGTCTGTAGATTTTTTCAATCAAACTATACTTGATCTGCAGCGGAAACATATCCCACAAAAACGAGCAAATAATAAATGTTATCCGGTATGGTATAGTTCCTCTTTGATTAAAACAATAAAAGAAAAATTCAAGTACCTTAAAAAGTTTAAGACGTATGGTAACAGGTCAGATGAGTTGACGTTTAAGCTACTCCGAGCGCGTGTTAAAGCACTAGAGTCAAAATGCTATACGACATATATGGAGCTAACTGAGGAATCAATCAAAACTAATCCCAAGAACTTCTGGACATTTGTCAAAAACCGTCATAAATGTAACTCGATTCCTAGTTCCTTAACGTATAATAATCAAACTTTGCAAACAGGGGAAACAATATGTGACGCGTTCTCTAATTACTTTGAATCAAACTTTCTTAAAGAGTCTTCTGATACTCATGCCAATAGCTGTAAATCCGCTAATTCTCTTTCTACTTTGGCACTCTCCGGGCCATCTGATTTGTGTAAAATTGCAGTGAATGTCGAGTGCATCGGCAACTTACTTTTAAAGCTGGATACATCCAAAGCGCCAGGACCAGATAATATATCTCCAAAAATCCTTGTGCACTGTGCGTCGTCTCTTGCCCAGCCTGTTTCCATACTTTTTAAGAAGTCCCTGTCCTCTTGTTTTGTTCCTAAAATTTGGAAATCATCTTTCATAACACCTGTCTATAAAAAAGGACCCAAAACAGAAATAACAAATTATAGACCTATATCCAAACTCTGTATACTAGCTAAAGTTTTCGAAAAAGTAGTCTATGACCAAGTATACTCGGCCTTAAAAAATTCTTTCAGCCCTTGTCAGCATGGTTTTCTAAAAGGGAGATCTACTGTCACGAATCTTACCTTGCTAAATGATTTCATTACAGACACTATGGACAAGGGTAAACAAGTTGATGTGGTCTATACTGACTACAGCAAAGCCTTCGATCGTATAGATCATGATACTCTATTATCGAAATTAAACAGTATGGGTATTCATGGCGACTTACTGAGGTGGTTCTCTTCGTACTTGGAGGACAGGACTCAAGCTGTAGTCCTAAATAACTATATTTCTAGCTGGGTTCCTGTTTCCAGCGGTTGTCCGCAAGGTTCTCTGCTTGGGCCTCTGTTATTCACTGTATACGTGAATGACATCGAATCATGTTTTCGATCATCGAGACTACTATGTTTTGCTGATGATATGAAGATATTTGCAGCAATATCATCACTTGAGGATATGATTGCGCTTCAAGCTGATTTATCTCGTTTGGAGGAGTACTGCCGAAATAACAAACTCGATCTGAATGCCACAAAATGCTCGGTGGTAACATATTCACGTAAACGTTCTGCTCTTACCACAACTTACACGTTAAAGGGCGAGTCACTGCCTAGGTGTGCCTTGGTTCGCGATTTGGGTGTCACGCACGATTCGAAGCTGATCTATGAGGAACACATAGACGCAATTGTCGCCAAAGCTTCAAAAGCACTAGGGTTCGTAATGCGACTGTCTAAGGGCTTCAAACAGGCAAAAACTCTAAAAATTCTTTATTGCACTTTTGTTAGAAGCCATTTAGAGTACGCATGTGAAGTATGGAACCCTTGCTACCAAAAATATGTGGACCGAATAGAAAATATTCAGAGAAGGTTCATAAAATATCTATGCTTTCACCAAAAGGTGACGTATCACCCGGAACTTTACACTAGTCTCTGTAAGAAGTACCATTTACTACCGCTCACAATTCGGCGTGAGATAGCTGACTGTACCCTATTAGTAAAAATTTTTGAGGGTGAAATCGACTGCTGCGAACTTTTGAGTAGGTTTAATTTTAATATTCCGTCCAGAACTCGCTATAACCCACCGCTGAGCATACCTTTTGCATCGACGAACTACAGAAAGAATAGCTTTATTATCCGTGCAAGTAGAAGCATTAATGGTGTGTGTGAACAATTCAATATTGATATTTTTAATGATAGTGTATCGAGAGTGAGAAGGTGTTTAAGCCTTAAATTCTTTGGTGGCAATGATGAGCGGTCCGAGTGACTGATGTTTGTGATCAATATAAATGTCTAGTTGGTGTATCAGTGTCTGTGGAGTGCTCTATTATTGTATCTCTTTGTATTGTCTTGTACACTTTATTTATTTGTATTCTGTTTCTATATGTGAGGATTTGTTATTGGCTGTCTATTTTTTTGTCTGCTCGTATTCTGAATGTAAAAGCTGTAAATTCTCCATAGTATATAAATAAATAAAATAAATAAATAAATTCCATTGTAATTATTTTGTTAAATCTATTTTTTGTTATCAAAAAGCCTTGGTATTTATGAACCATCTAGCTGCGCCCCGCGGTGTTACCCGCGTATCATTATGGTTGCTATGCAAGTGTGTTATGCTTAGCAACCTGTAAAGTTTTGACAGGAGGTAATAGTCCAGTCAATTAAAGCTTAACTTTGCCATTTTGGTTGAACA
The DNA here is from genome assembly GCA_932526445.1 of Phragmatobia fuliginosa. NCBI lineage: Eukaryota > Metazoa > Arthropoda > Insecta > Lepidoptera > Erebidae > Phragmatobia > Phragmatobia fuliginosa. The sequence goes on from OW052057.1 coordinate 27,952,902, forward strand.
CCTGCAACTAGCGCCAAAATTTCCGTGAGTCTTCGTAGATTAATATACTAAAATTGCAGGGTGCTGCAATACCGGCAAAGGGTGCAAATACATTGCAAAAGGGTGCAAAAACAACTTTTTCGTCTATATCTCGCGATTGGCTGGAATAATAAAAAAAAATCCTACTACAAAATTGTAGGAAATTAAATCCCCTACAAAAACTTGGAAACGTATTTTCGCGTATCTCTCATAGTTTTTGCACAAAATGCATTTAAATGTGCAAAATTGTAAAAATATTGTTATTAATCTTTTTTTTATTGTTAATAATCTTTTATACCTTTTTTCATATACCTAATAATCTTGACAAAAATTCATTTCAGTTTTATTCAATGATATTTTTATTTCATATTTTTTTTATTCCATCGGATTCAGCCCAAATTTTCAAATTTGGGAGGATGGTCATCTAATGAACGGGAGGCATGTAATATGCCTGATAGAAATGTTATATACGATGGTGATACAAGAGGTGAAACGCCTAAACATAGTTTACTAGGATCTGCATAGGTGATGTTTTTTAATCCAGAAGGCAATCTCTCATCTTACATATCATCGGTAATATCTGTTGTAGATGCTAATTGCGTTGCAGATTTTTTTACATTTCATTGGACTTCTTTTATATCAAATACTACTTGCTGGTGTGTACACTGCTATGCCTCCTAAACAATGAAAAGTCTCCTGACCACCTGAGGTTCTTATACAAGATGGGCCAAAAGAAGACATCCGATGTTGTTTGGCTCTCAATTCTTTTCTAAATAAAAAACTTCGATTTTGTTTTTTGATTATGTTTATTTGAACCTTTAGAACTTTAATAGTGAAGTCGAGAAGATGATAGCCAAATGGGCGCAGCCACAATCGATTGCTATACGGGCTCGTTTTATGGAATTTTTCATCACTTCAGCGAGAACTTTGGGCGACAGATTCTCGCACTCATGTCGAATGTTGTCCTTGAGGGCTTCCAGGGTGTCGGGCTTGTTCAAGTAAACACGGGACTTCAAAAAACCCCACAAAAAAGTCTGGAACGGTTAAAAACGCCAAAACTAGAGATGAGGCGACCCGGGAACGCATCCTACAGAATATCGGTTGTGTCTCGGGCAGTGTGTGCCCTCGCTCCGTCTTGTTGGAACCACATGTTCTCCAGTCTTAATTCGTTCAACTGTGGCAGAAAAAACTCGGTTACCATGGCCATATAGGGCGCACCGTTCACTGTTATCGTTTGACCAGCGGCGTATAATGGCTCCTCGTGCTACACTCGTGGAATTTCGGTGCCTCAGAATCGATAATTTTGCTTGTTCACGTACCCGCTGAGGTGGAAATGAGCCTCATCGCTCATTATTATTTTGGTCGAAAAATCGTCTACTTCGTCCTCGAGATTGAGAATCGCATGGGCGTAGGCTACATGCGTTTGGTGGTCGACAGGCAGCAGCTGATGCACGGACATGCGCAGGTCTTTGACCAAAAGTCACCTTAGGGACGACCGGCTGATGGCTAATTGCGAGATACGGCGTCTGGTTGATGTTTCAGGCGACAGCTCGACATCCTCAGCAACAGCTGCGATATTCTCAGCAGAATAGGTGCTCCGGGGCCAGCCACTCTTGGCAGCTACTCTTGTAGTCCCTGGCCAAACGGCCCAGTGTTTGCGCAGTTAGTGCCGGACGACCCGGGAATCGGCGATGGAATTCGCGCTGCGCCAACACCACAGACGAATTGTTACGCAAAAGAATAGACACGATTATTCCGCGTTCCGCGGGGAGTGTATCGCTCCATGGCTTGTTCACTTGTATTCTACATCTGTCTAGTTTACAAATGCCAAAACAGACTTGACATTGGCCGCCATTTGCAAAAATAAGAGCATCTTTCAATAGGGTGATTTCTTTTGGCCCACCTTGTATTACGGTCAGTATTATCGGTCAGTATTATCAAAGACATATTAAAGGAAAGCATCAGTAATTATAGTCTTCTGAGGATAAATTATTGATGAAGCTTCATGAAGCTGAATATTATGGTATGATGTGCAAACACCTAGTTTGCTTAGTAGATTAATAACTAACATCGATCCTGTTTTTCGATAAATGTATGTCTCAACAGTTAGGTAGTTGAAGAAACGAATGAAGGATTTAGGACGAAGTGCTGAAATAATACTATAGCCAATACTATCTATTTTTGGGATAATAGGACATTCATCTGACACGATATTTTCATCATTTAATAATAATATATGTAGGAAGCAAGTTAATAGTGGAGGTATTTCTGATACAACGTTAACAGGGAATTTGTCCGGTTGTAGATAACTTTTGTTTCGTAAAGAGTTTCCTTTATTGTGTCCTGTAAAATTTCTGCGCATACAGTGATAATTGTTTTCTTAGCCATTTCACTGAGGTCCTCACTTTTACCATACCAATCACTACAATCAATATGCAATCCTGAGAGGATTGCATACTTTTCACAATAATTGTTGCACCTTCGTTTTCTTCATACAAATAGAACATAAAAATGAAGGATTCATTGTTTCGTTTAAATTGAAAACAGTGAATCAAGTTTATTCTGCAAAAAATCACTTTCGGACAGTTAGACGCACAAAAACGAAATATCTCTGAAACGACAGTTTGGTGTATAGTGACAGTAAGTGACAAACAGTTAGTTGAGCATTTCCTGCTGCAGTCTTACTCATTCCACTCAGCGAGATAGAAAAACAAGCTCATGTGTGTGTGTTCTCAATGGTACTATTTTCGTCGAGCGCAAGGTTCTCATTTTTGTCTAAATCTCTATCTCTTTCGCTCTTATTAGGAAACGTATGGTCTTAATCGAGCACATGGGTCCTATTTTTCGATCCAATCCTATAGATCTTGAATGGGACTATTTACGTCGAGCTCAAGGGTCTCATATTTGCCTTATTCTCACTATTCACTCTTATATTGAAGATTCTTACATAGAAAATTGGAATCAGTGGGAGCAAAAGATTAAAATAGTAGTAGAAAGAATAATATTAAATATACCACGCTCTTTCTCCGCCAGTGATATATTATTATAAACGTCCCCCTGAATGAAATTTATAATAGCTCAGGTAAATGGAGAGGTAATATATATTGCAAATATACGTTTCAAAAGCTATTTTGCTCTGAATTCAATAGAATAAAAAAACCTCAAATTAAATTATCACTACATAGTATAGGCCAAAGTCGCTTCCACTCTCTGTCCGTCCGTATAAATGCTTCGATCTTTAAAACTACGCAACGGACTTCAACGCTGTTTTCTTTACTAGATAGAATGATTCAAGAGGAAGTTTTATATGTATAATACATGCATAAAAGTAGAGAAACATTGATAATTTTAGAGGTTTTTAATGTGATGTCATAAATAAACCCATTTTGTTACGCATACATTGCAAACGCTGGCTGTACCCTACGAGATAGATCAAAATAATGTACTACAGTATTATACACCTTAAGAAGTTCTACAATACTTTCTTTCTTTTTATTAGAAGTAATGGATTATTTATGAAACGATTTTAAGCAATGCAGTATTAATCCTTATCCAATTAAGTACCTTAAATACTTTGTGCATCTAATATAGATTAATATGACCCTTTACAGTATGTAATTTAAATAAATATTTTTGAAGATATTACAGATTTAAAATGCAGGAACAAAGCGACTGTGGCGGTACCGGCCGGGGCCCGTTAGGTGGCACTGCTGTCAATTTATTAGTATCAGTTAATAACTAAGCATAATATTTTAATGATTATTCTGAGGCGGTACGAAGTTTGCGGTCAGCTAGTCATATAGTAAAATTTAAATGTTTTTTTTTTGCCAAGATTATTAAGTGACTGAAAAAAGGTGTAAATAAATAAAAAAAAATGCCCAAAACATATCATTTGAATCCCAATGAAACATGTAGTATCACTTCAATATGAAAAAAAAAGATTAAAAGTAATATTTTTTTCATTTTGCACCTTAAAATGCATTTTGTACAAAAACTATGAGAGATACGTGAAAATACGTTAACTAGTTTTTGTAGGGGATTTAGTTTCCTACAATTTCGTAGTAGGATCTTTTTTTATTTTTCCAGCCAATCGCGAGATATAGACGATAAAGTTGTTTCAGCACCCTTTTGCAATGTATTTGCACCCTTTGCCGGTATTGCAGCACCCTGCAATTTTAGTATATTAATCTACGAAGACTTACAGAAATTTTGGCGTTGGTTGCAGGTGTTCAACCAAAATGGCAAAGTTAAGCTTTTATTGACTGGACTATAAACAGTGTTACATTTTGACATCTACGATTTAATGTATTTTTTTAATCACCTAACTATCGTCCGTTTATCTGGATTATTAATTACAGTAATAAGTAGCCTATGTGTTATTCTGATATATAAGCTGTATTACTGTAGTTTCATCTAAATTCGTTCAGTAGTTTTTGCGTTAAAGAGCAACAAATATACATACACACATACGTACTCACAAACTTTCGCGTTTATATTGTTAGTAGGATTTGGAGGTACTTTTTAAGTCTTCACGATTGAAGATGTTGTAAAAGCAACACATCAAGAATATATAAACTAAACAAATTGTTGTTTCTCTTGTCTCGATAAAACTAGAGAATGGCTGGACAGATTTGAGTTTTATTGGTTTTAAAATGTTTCTGAAATTTCAGGAAAGGTTCAAAAGGTGAGAATCATCAATAATATGTTACGGCGAAAACAAAAAATACAATTTAATTTGCGAATAGGAACTGTTCCTAGCTGTGAAATATGTCATAAGTCTCATTGGAAATAAAAATCTTTACTAGGTTGTTAGATATTTATCGGAGCGTTTAGGAATGTGGCTGCTTTGACAATATGGACGACTGTTATTAACATTTTACGCCACCAGAGGCGCTGGTAATTATTACTAAAGCCGAGATTTAAACGAGGTACGATTTTGGAGCAGGTACGAATTAAGCAAGTTTATCTCGTTTTCTGTATTGAACTGGTATCAACTGACCAAAAAAATTAAAATTATCATACGTCTCAATGTCACCTTATAATATACTCAAATTATTTTAAATGTGTATTATCACAACAGGTTGTTATTACGATCAATATGTATTAAAAAGCAATTACCAAAAATTCCAATCATTGTACTCAGAACTACTCTTAAAGAATTCTATAACGATATAATGTCAATAGTTGCGTCTTTTAAGAAGGTAGTCCTATCTTAAATATGCTTTAAATTATTAAACAAAACGATAGCGGTAAATTTTATTTCGTGAGAATAAATAGTTATTGGTTTTTTATACGAAAATCTTAAGAGTAGTCCGGAGCATGGAAAATGGCGGTATTTCATAAACTCGTATCTTAGACAGAACGATAACCCGTCTGGCCCGGTTTTCATGAACACCAATGGCAATCGTAATTGTAATATCAGTGCCCTCAAATTTACTGACATCTATTTCAATTCAGTTCACCATCAGGTTTGCCGAGGCACATGCCAGTTGTTTTGTGGAAAAACTCAAATTAAACTAAAATCGCAAGTTTGGCAGGTATATAGTATACAAGTTAAGTATGCGACGCTCTCAAAAACTTATTTATTTTCAACTAATATTTTCGTAATAATAGTTAATATTTGTTCATTAATCATTTTCTTCCTAGCCTTATTGACAATATTATTTGGGGTCGGCGACTAAAATTAAAAAAAAAACTTTATTCTTTAGTTACTATTTGTCAATCTATAACAATACTCCTTATTTCTACTGTATTGACTACGGTTCAGTGACCTCTTCTTTTTTTCTACTGGTAATGTTTATTCCATATTAAAAGGAATTATAATCACGAGTATATTATGCATAACGATGTCATCGTTCCGGTGATTCAATTGTATGCAGATAATCATATTTGGTTTATTGTAATGTAAAGGTAAACTACGCTACAGCACAATTATTTTTGTCACATTTTTGCAATACCATGCATAATGTAGAAATTAAAAAAAATCGACCAAGTGCGAGTCGATCTCGAGCAGGAAGGGTTCCGTCCGTAGCATTATCGTACCATTTAGATATCTACCTGTTGCCGTTATCAATATCAATATAATAATAGGGATTCAAGTATGAAATTACCGCTTATATAATAGGTACTTCGAATTGACATAGAACCTTCATGGTTTGACATTTTTAGGTGAATCTTTTTTCAAATCGTACCTATGAGGTTCGTTTTATTTAAAATGTGCAACATTCGATTATCGACTTTCAGACGTCTTTTTAACCGACTTCAAAAAAAGGAGAAGGTTCTCAGACAGACAGACAGAAACATGTGTTGAAACTTGTGTTGCCTTGTTGAATCGATACAGAAATGAAAGAATATTGGATCGAATTGTGTGATGTGATGAAAAGTGGATTCTTTGCGATATCCGCAAGCGAAAAATGCAATGGCTGATCCCAGCTCAAATACCGCAACAATGTCCTAAAGCCAGTCCTAGATATTTTAATTAAATAAATATTTTAAATGAAAAAAAAACCAATTTAAATTTTTTAGTTCAAATCGGCAATTACATACTTTAGCCCCTAATATATATCAATATCGAGCAAAAACGAGCAATAAAATCAAGTTTGTTGTATGTATAGGAGCTCTCTTAAATACTAATTTTGTACTGCTTTTTAGTATTTTATTGTTAAAATAGCAACATAATCTGGGAAAATTTCAACTGTTTGATTATAACGTTTCTTAATATACCTGGTGATAGCCGGTGACGTACAAATGAACAGATCTTACAGAGCAGAATCTTACGTTCGTGGAGAGCCTTAAAAAATAATATGACATAAAAAATATTATGTCTTATGAATGCACATCCAGAATATTCATTTTCTTCTATCATTTAGACCCCTAAATAATACCCAATTACGTTATAAGCATAAAGATCAATAGATCTTTATGCAAATTTAATCTTGATTTTCCATCGGTAAGTTTTTACAATAATAACATAACCAAACAATACCGTAAATAATACTGTATAAATAGAGTACATTAGTCACATAGTATTGTCTGTTAATTTTATCGGACATAGGAATTTTATACCTATATTTTATTTGGCACACTTAAATCAGTCGCCATTGGCCAGCGTGGCGACTCATGACCTTAACCCTATAATGACAGTCCGAACCCAGCACTGGGACGTTATGGGTTATTGATGATAACTCTTAAATACTGAATTCTAAGCCAATCACGTACTCATAATTATCAATCTCTGGGGTACTGCTGGTCATCGGGCATTTCTAAGAAAGATTTGGCTTACACCCCATAGAGATGGTTTCAAGTTTTTCTTCTAATTGTATTGTTTTTATGCATAGTTTGCTTCTTTATTTGCTGGTTACTATACTCACTAACAAGGCGTTGCCTGAATGCGTTTGCGGGGTTTCACACGTACGATTGATTACGAACAACCAATTAAAATTACAGCATGAGAAAAGCTCTACAAAATGTAAGTGTTACTAGGAAAAAACCGGTTGAGCAACTGTCCTTATCAAATTAGTTTTCATCGTGAATTTTGCTATGTTAATTTGTTATTAAATGTTTGTTCATATACTGGTCAACTTTATAGATGGAAACCTGTTCGTATCTGTGCCTCATTACCTGTTACTAAATTATTTATGTTATTTTTTTTTTGATTGAGTTAAACAATATTAAATACCTATAAGTCATCATGATATACATTCCTGGTATCACTAATACATATTAATATCTTATTGTAATAATAGCAACACTTCTTTCCTTATTAGTGTTTTACTCTTCTCAAAACTCCAATACGGCTTACCTAAAAATTGATAACAATAGAAAGCTGTAATTTTTAAATTCATGTAACGTACTCCTATACTACTTTATTATTATTATATATAGTGCACAGTTGTGTGCGTAAATACATGTGCTCTTTTTGTTCCCTCATTCTCATGATCCGATGGGAAGGCTATCCGACACGACCGGGGAGAGATCAGGAGCTGGTTCAGGTCCGAGGTATGGGAGTTAAGACAACATCTAAACTCGTGTCTGTTATTAAACATTTATATATACAACCAGAACACCGGTCTGGTTGATCGAACCACAGACCTCTTGATCAGCAGTCGCATACGCTAACCGCTAGACCAATATTAATAATGCAATTTATTAATCCAAAAAAATTACATCATTAAAACACAATAGACACAATAAATGTTTGCAATATCAAATGCTAAAGTTCGAATAGGTTATTGTACAATGTTGTCATCCGAAATACTTGAGCCTTGTCTCTCAAACTAGGCACATCTCAAACCTAATTGTTGAAACATGTCTCAGATACAGTCTGAGACATGTTTCAACAATATCTCAATGATTACCGTGAATAAAATATGTGGAAATGATACCTGTAACATGGTTACTTAGTATACAAATGAAATTTGGGTATATATTTAAGATTTAAGATTTACGCGCTTTTCACATTATTTGAAATAGGCCTCATGTAAAAACAAAAACGCTTTTGAACAAAAACACTCCTATTGACCCAGCCAGACCTCTTTGAGTACACTAACACACTAACATAAATAAAAATAATTTCAATAATCCAATGAACTCAAAGAGCAAACGAATCGCCTAATGTCAAGTGGACACCTAAGATTATTCTTTAAAGTAGTTGTAAAAATAAAGATACCTTATCATATCAGGTATTCTTTCAAGTATACCATCATTAATAAATGTAAAAGTTACATTAATGTTTAGAAGCAATTTATTTGGATTTTTTAATGTAACGTTTGTTGTAAATGCTTGATTTTATTACATCTTAACTTTAACTATTAAATAGAAAAACTTATTACGAGAAAATGTTACATATGTTTAGTCATATTCTTCTAGCCCAATTCAGCCACAGCGCCTAGTCCCAACGGAGACTAGCAAACTACGTAAGAGTAATAGTGCACAAGTGATAGATAGAAATCTCTTTTTTTGCACACCATATTACAGAGTTAAATTAGAGAGCATAACAATCGAATATCTAGTTTCTTAGTAAAAAATCAAAAGAGTAACATAAGCTTATTTTATTTCCAACAAAAACTCGGGTCGCTCCTAGTTAGTAACTTAAGTATTAGAATGTGGATTGTTATGAAAATGTTATAGTTTTGAGAAATACAGATGATGTTGCGCAGGTCAGTTAGTAATATAACAGCTAAACTTTCTCTTAGGTGTAACGGTGACGCTGCCCGTTATCTTAGAAATAGTAGGTTTGAGATGGTGGTTCTAAGCACTCTGTTCTTGTTACTCTGAACCAGGAGAACACAAGTTCTCCATAATTGGTGTGGTCGTCTTATGTCTTTAATACACAAAAAAAACACTTATAAGGAAACAGGTTTTTTAAAACATAAAGACAACTACCGCATTAGAAATAAACGTCGTGTGTAGTCGGGGACTTTACAAATGTACATGAAACGGACACAAAGAACACTCAGACTCAGAACAACGTGATATTTACCCACAGTACCTGGCGAACTAGAAAGTGCCGTGGTGACTACCAACCGTGCAGTCGACTGCAATATAGGTAGTAGACACATATGGTGAATTATTATGCTAAATATAAATTAAATGCACTATAATGAAATCTGATTGGCGAAACTATGCAAAGGAATATCTTTATATATATATATTTATATATATAATTCTTCTGTGAGTGTGTATGTCACTGAACTTCTCTCAAACAACTGGACCGATTTTGATGAAATTTTTTGTGTGTGTTTAAGGGGATCTGGGAATGGTTTAGATTCGCAATTGGACCCGGTAGTTGGCGCTGCGATCAAGTTCTGGAATTTTAAAGTTGGGCGGTACGAAGTTCGCTGGGTCAACTAGTAATAATATAAAATACAACATTGACATTTAATAAAATAATTATCTCTACGAATGAATAAAACATCTAAATGGCACTTGTTATATTTTTTGAACGTCTGTCTAGTCTGTCTAATGAATATGTCATCAGGACTAAATCGTTTATTGTAAGAATCAAAATGCTATTCTTTCAGTAATTTGTCGAATGAAGAGGAGTACAAAATAATAAAATAATGTAAATCTACTTGTACGAGCTACTATTATTATAACATATATAAAAATACACATATTTTAATAGTTACTAGTTACACTAGAGTCTAGTGTAACTAGTAACTATTTTATGATGTGTATTTTAATTAATTATTAATGTCTATAGTCGTCACAAATTATGGAGCCCGTTTTGACATTTGTCATTTGACATGCCGCATGTAAGAAATTGAAAAATCAAATTCATAATACTATTTAATTACTATGTTACCCACACACTATCACAACGCGTATCATAAATAAGCATCAAGTTTAACTTTATATTGAAAAATTGCACTCAAAAACACGAATTAATCGTTGATTAAAAACTACGATGACAAATGTCAAAACGGGCTTCTTATTTTGTGACGACTATAGTGACTAGACATTAATGAAATGTCAATGTCGTGAAATGTCAAGAAATTTATTTTTTTTCTCAATTGAAATGAAATATTCTAATTTCTTTGTATTAATTTGACTCTTTTGTGAAATATTTATTTTCGATAACTTAGTACGTAACTATGTAGTATGTAACAACTAACAATATAATAATTTACATACCTCTCATTAATTGCTACGCCTGGAAAAGGCTACTAAGTTGAGACTAACTTTATCTAGATTGCATGTACAATAAAGGTATTTGATTTGGTCTAGCAAACAAAACTGCCGAGTATGTACCTAACTGTAGTATAATATCGATAATTTTTAATATATGCACGTAAATAGGGGCAAAGATAACAAAAGTCAACCTTTGTTGGCATGTATATAATTACCCAGCAAGTCATTCATTCTCCGACTGATTTATCAGTGTTTCAATGTTAGGAAGACAAAATATCTTTAATATGATATCTTTACTGTTATTTATATTCATGTGACTTTGATACAATAAACTTGTGTTTCAATTTCATGATTTATATATTACGTTTAATAAAAAGAATTTCTACTGGCAGCCCGAAGTTTAGAAGTTTGGCGGTATCGCACGTAATGCCATCGATCCCGATTGTCATGAACATCTATGGTAATCGTTATTGGGAAAGTGAGTTTCCCCTTAAATTTACTGACAACTGATGCCATGTCATGCCATGATGCCAGTCGCTCCGAGGAAAAACTGATATTCAGGTAAAACCAGTTGAACTAGTAGCCGACCCCAAATAATATCGGGGATAAGGTTAGGAAGGAGAAGAAGTAAGCAACTAAAAAATCATCACATGGACTAAAATAATTAATTTTTCAGCTTAGTTGTTCAACTTTTAGAAGGGGAGGGGCGCCATATTTTAAGAAAACAAATATCTTTAAAGTTGAAAAACTCGCAAACGGATACCTAAAGCAAAAATCAAACACATGACTAAACTATGAGGGTTCCGAGTCATAGCCTACCCTAAAAATGGTTGTAGTGAGGCCACTAGAACCATTTTCTTGAAGTACTCGCCACCGGCAATAAGCCGACGCAGACGATGACGATCAGCTAGTAATCAATATGGCTAAAGATTTTCAAATACATGCTTAAGCATTTTAATTGGTGACGATGAGGAAATACTTTCCGATTACTCGTAAACCATCGCGTATTCTCGTTGGTAAATACGTACTCCCTTTCGTACAAATAAACATACCTGCATTTTGATGCAAAAAGCAATATTTGTTCCCCTCGTTGTTGTAAATGCCCCCACGACACAGGACATAATAATTATAATCCATAACTGGGAGTTGTCTTAAAAAAAATATTGTTCAGATAAAGCTATGGTGACTTGTGGTAGAATTAGAACAATCAATATCCGAATTATCTAAGAACAATATTGAATAAAATCGTTAAAGGCGGAAACATCAAAACGCGACGGTACGCAACGTGTCGACACCCGATACGCATCGTGCACATTATCAACATGCGACGCCACGACATACTAGCAATTTCTGAATACATTTAGCTAACAGCAGTGGAGGTGTATGGTTATGTTATGTACCATAGTACATAACCACACACTTCCACCGCTCATAACTTAATAAACTTGTATTAATTTTAATAAATAACGAGTCAGATGAAACATTGAAGATTTGATGCAAGTTTTGGCTTTATTATTTCAGTATAGTACAGACTACAGTATGATCCTTGAATATGGCTAAATCATGTTATATAGAACATGATATCGTTTTGCCAACTCAAATTATTGTTAATCGGTCATTTCGCTAAATAAATGCAAAAAGAATACTAACTTGGCATAAATACTGTTTCACATTTTAAAATACCTCCAGATAGACAGATACAGAATTACTTTCGAATTTATAATCTTAGTATGAATAAAGATCAGGCGTAGTTAACGCAAGTTGCTGGGAGCCTTTGACTGTTAAATTAGTTAATGTTTTACTCAAGATTGTGAGTGTAAACTATTCTAGGAAAAATGTCCTTGAAACAAACACCAAAGACCTGTTTAATGATGTGCCATACAGCATTGAATTTTATTTAAGTAGTATATCGCCTATTTTGCATTTAATGGCCTCATTTTCATTGTCTTAAAATTAAGACAATCGATATCGATTCTAATGCTACCTAACTTTTTAGATAAGCTACAGCGTGTATGTTTGTATTGTTACTATGGAGTTTTATTATTTCATTATCCTTTTATTTTTCGTCCGGAAATCTTCTCGAATAATACGTGGAGGTAGCTGTCGAACCGAATAAAAACGGGACAATGGCTCAGGCACCAGAAGAGCGACCGACCCGACCTACATTCTGCTCGTAAACATGAAGTATGGCGCCAATGCGACCGGGCGTTCCGTGGGGTTAACATTTGATTTGGTTATAGATTTGCTATTGAACATCCAGATTAGGCGTATGGTGTATTTATAATAGCATAATAATATACAATTTATAATGGATTTATCTACGTAAAATATTCTGTTGTAACCATTCTTGAAGGAGGAGATTACTACTGCGTTCACTTGCAAAATTGTAATTCGGTTAATCCATACTTACTTACTAATACTATAAATTAGAAACGCTCATAGCCTTAGGATCACCTAAGGCTGGCCTCGGTGATTGTTTCCAATCATGGAAACAATCACCGATGGTAAGCAACGTCGGTGCGGACAATACCTAGATGGATGACTGTTTGTGGCATGATATGTAATGAGCGCTTCCGTGATTCGAAGCTCACGTTAAGCAGTACGCATCGGCCTAAGGATGAACTTGGACAAAAACAAGGTCATGTTCAATGAACATTTACTAACGAAACCGGCTGCGATACACGGTGCCAAAAAAATATGTGTACCTTGGGCAGACTTTGCAGTTGCTGGGCCATAGCTGGGCTATGCTCAGCGTTTCTCTAAGTCTAATAGATTGTATAAGAAACGAGATAGTCCGGCAGAGAACTAAAGTTATTGACATAGCCAACAGGATTAGCAAGCAATGGGCTTGCCATATTAGCCGCAGAACCGACAACCGTTGGGATAAACGTGTTGTTGAGTGGAGACCGCGTCTCCGCAATCGTAGTGTAGGGCGTCCACAGGGCAGGCGGAGGGATGATTTGCGCAAGACGGCTGGTAGGAGCAGGATGCGAGTAGCCGAGGATCGAACTAAGTGGCGTGCAGTCGGTCTCGGTTAATATCATTAGATAACAGTCGTGAAGCTTAGTTTGAGCCCTTCGGGCGGCCTAAAGCATCCAACAGCAATATTACGCAGGCACAACGTGTCTTGTCTCCAACCCGAACTCGGCCAGGGTGGGGACCGATGTTAATTATAAAACAACCTCAGTTATTAAAGAAGAGACTCAATAGGAAAATAGAATCGGCTTAGATACAGGTGACCATAATCTTAATCCAGATCAATTTAAATAATATTAGATCTGCTAAATGATGTCAGGCATCGTTTTGTTTCCAGTTTATAATTACTATTAGAGAATTTGTGTTGTAATGACGTTTAATTGTAATGGCTCAGCACATTGCAATATCTAATTAGGTACGTCATTAAATTAACATTAAGCATTTTTAAGGCAATAACTGCGGTTGTGAATTCTATTCTATTGGTGATATCATATTTAGTATATTCGAGTTTAATTGAAAGTTAATATGTCGATGCATAAATAAATCTATACTTATGCTCTATATATCAACTTGAATGTTACATTAACCTGATTAGCCGGACTACGGCGAAGTCAAAAAGGGCAATAATTTTGGAAGTCTACGAGTATATTGTTGTATGTTCCACTGCAGCTGTTGTATGTGACATTTGAAATAACAAGAAAAAAATTAAATATGTCTCTCCTGTGCAGCTAGTACCTACAATATTCTCGTACGAAATAAAAATATTCAATTCAGTCGATACATTATAATGCATTGTACCTATGCAATCAAAATCACAATATGAATATTTAATGATAACAAAAAATAATTTGACGGTCAAATATTATTTTGAATACCTACCTCTATCTAGTAACAAAACCTAATAGAAATAATTTACAGCCAGAACGTTAATATGCCTGAAATAATTTTGTTTTATAAAATGTACCTAATAATAATTTATTTAAGTACAAATATTTTTTACTAAAACACGTCGGATGTTTTATTTTTGAACAAATATTCGCAAATGTATAAATTAAAATTGTAGACATATAAATTACTGTAATAAATAAAACAAATCAATAGGTTCTTAACGAAACCGGACATCTCGTAGGTACATATGTTAGTAGTTGTTGACCTTACAAAACATTTAATTTAAAATACCTACATTTTTTTGATTTTATTCGTCTTACCAAATATTTTTTTGTTATATTTGCAATTTTGAAAGAACGATATTGAGCAATAATCAAATTCATTTAAATTAAAACCAATTTACAGAGAACGTTACCAGCGATGAAACCTATACTTTTAACTTTTGCAATTAGCAAGTTATTAGGTAGGTATTTTACAAAGTACCTACATAAATTTAGAATGGAGTAACTCTCAATAAACATTTCGCGGAATTAGTAATGAACTATTTGATTACTCATATCCTTTTACCTCATACATATTTCCGATGTCAAACTAGTACGTCCCTATTCTAATTGAAACTCACTGACAATTTAAAAAAAAACTTTAAATTTTTTGATTTAAATTAAATTTTAATACATACACATAAATAATACCTATGTACAATAATTACATTAATAATTTTAAATATTGGTTATCATTCAATTCAAAGCAAACTTAAATAATACATTTCATAATTTAAGCTTTAAAGAAGAGAATATATTTAATTAAACTGTATTGTATAGCTTAAATAGCTTAGCAAAATCAATTCGCACAGATAAATATTATTTTATTAATACCTATAGGAGATACGCAAAGCAAAAACATCTGTAAACTTACCTTTTTTTATTTTTCTTGGTCCCCGTCATAGTGCCTTTTTAGACGTCAATGACAAGCAGCGTTGCCAAACGAGTCTTCTCAGCTGCAGCTTTGATTATAAGTACACACATAAATATATATTATAAAATAACAAATATATACAGTTAATTTATATACTGTTATCTATTACAATTTATAACACTGAATAATTTATTCCAGTTATTTTAATTAATTAACAAATGTCTAGCCTACTTTTTGAATTCACAAAACATAACTAAAATTGATTTTAACTATTATAAATGTTTTATAATAACGGTGGTTTCCACAAGGAGCGTTATAACACTACTCATCTACGCGGGGCTTATATTTCTGGTTTGTGCAACGGGCGTATGTTGCGTACGCGTTATTATGTGACCAAATTAAAATGTAAGTCGGCACACGGTGATGATACTCCTTAGCATCTTCGACTCAATTTAGTCGGTTAGTATTGAACGTTGCAAATATAGAACGCGACCCGTTTTTCCTAAATTTACTTTATGAATGGTACACCACAACTTCGTAGGTTTACTTAAAGATCGTTGACATTTAAAATGTAATGACTAAGAATAACGATGTTAGTAACTTGCAACACGTTTCCATCGTGCATCGATGCATTTATGAATAACCGCTTATTAGGATTAGACTTTGTTAAAAAAGAGTAACGTAAGATATTGTTATTTATTTCCAATTTCTGTAAAAACTATTTTTTTTTGCTATTGCTTATTTTTTGGGTATCCGATCCGTGTTAGGTATACGTCTGGTACATATACCTAACACGGACTGATCCTGACCCGACTCAAATAATCAAGCCATATACACATTTTTTTAATGAATCAACGATATTTTCCTCCTTAAACCAGTACCTTGTACCTACTAGTAAATCTAAGAAGTCTGTCTGTCTTATGAATCAATTGCATTGCTCTTCTATCCCCGCACCGCGCTCCCTCATAGGTAATAAGTGTTTCATTTGATCAATCTTATTCGTATCTCGTTATAACTTTTAAACAATTCGTCCAAATTACTTAGTGATGATAAAGCTAAAGTTCATCTACATTAAATACTGAAAGTGAAAAATGTCTTGATTTGAATAAAAAATTGATAAATCCTCTTTAGTGTGCATTGTAAAAAGAGCATTCAATTTAATTGTGTTTATGGCTGGCTTCCACATAAGATTTAGATATTTACTGTTCCGTACTTTTTAGGGTTCCGTAGTTCGTGACTCGGAACCCTTATTCGATTAGTCTTGTCCGTCCGTCCTTCCTCGGCCTACCGCCCACACGGTTGGTGCTAGAAAGATGAAACTATGATGATGAAAAATAGAATTACTTAAAATATTTTTATTTGGAGTACCTCCCCTACACGTAAAGTGGGATGTGTTGCGGTTACCCCATCGTGTGGGGTTTTAGCAACATTACAATGTTGCTAAAATCATTTTCCGATTAAGATATCTGTTCGCTAGTTATTCAACTATAAAGCGCATTTTTTGTAATAACAGGTCGTTGGGGCCCTTCTTAAAGTTAAACGGCTAAGTTAATATTTTGCATCTTTCAGGTGTTTTGGAATATTTGCACTAACCCAGACCCTAGACTGTACTCGCATAATATAACTGATCAAAAAATCTGTAGTTTTGTCATTTCTTCCAGAGTAAGTCGTAGGAAATGCCGGCGCCTTCTACTGGACTGTAAAGTTCGACGTCCTAAAATATCTGTAAAAAGTTTAGGTACTTACAAAATAAATATCATTTCAATTCAGTGGTTTTTGTGTGAAAAACTAACAAGCATCCAAATATTCATCATCACAAACTTTCGCATTTAGGTATAAAATTAGCAGGATTTATGCATTCATATAAATCAAATCTACCTAATTGAAGAGTGCATTTAATACAATAACTGCAATATCATTTCATTGAGTAGGTATTTTGTAATGGTCGTGAGAATTGTAATAATATTATTATCTAGACCTACTCATGTTTATGTATATTGAGAACAAAAATAGATTTATGTACCTATGTAATTATTTATACGGGGCATAATTGTCGTATGCCTTATAACATTCATTGCAATTTTATTATCAGATAGAAACAGAGATTCTGACATTAAAAGAATATTATAGTTTGACACTTATAATCAAAGGTTTGACACGTAATAATTGTTTTTAGCATTTCAATGTCATTTGTTAATAAACCAATATAAATCAATGAAGCACTATAAATTGAGACTATTAAGGTATAATTAATATGTTAATGTTACCGGTACACCAGATTCCAATAAAAGCGGCCAAGTGTGAGTCGAACTCGCCCATGAAGGGTTCCGTATCAGCAAGTAACATCAAATAAAAGTTGTAGTAGTTCGTTGTAACTTTCATCGATGTTTTTATACTAGTGTATTGATTGAATGAAAGGTAAATTGCGTTTTACGATTTATGACGTATTAAAAAAAAACTACTGACTAGATCTCGTTCAAACCAATTTTCGTTGGTATTTTGTATGGTAATGTACAATATATATTTTTTTTAGTTTTATCACTCTCTTAATTTAGAAGTTACAGGGGGGGGACACACATTTTTCCACTTTGGAAGTGTCTCTCGCGCATACTATTCAGTTTAGAAAAAAATGATTTTAGAAACCTCAATATTATTTTTGAAGACCTATGGGTTTGATGAAAAAAATTTGAGTTTCAGTTCCAAGTATGGGGACCCCCAAAACGTATTGTTTTTTTTCTATTTTTATGTAAAAATCTTAATGCGGTTCACAGAATACATCGACTGACCAAATTTCAACAGCATAGCTCTTATAGTTTCGGAAAAAATTGACTGTGACATACGGACGGACAGACAGACTTGACGAATCTATAAGGGTTCCGTTTTTTGCCATTTGGCTACGGAACCCTAAAAAGGAATATAACAAAGCGTCAAAGCTTAAACCCAAAACATTTTATAAAATAATACTCGTTTAAATGGTTTCACACGCATTATTGCACTTGGACACCTATTTTCCGTAAGTTTAATTAGGTCATAATTTATGCAAATCTCCTGCTATTGTTGGTTTTCATTGACTAATGATATGATACAAATCTGTGAGGAGTACATCATCAGTAGTAGGATAAAGGTAATCGCACACTTATCAGAGGCCAACGCGTCGAACGAACCGAACGAAACCAATTTTAGAATTCTTTATATGAAATCTCATGAAACACACACACTTACCCGCGTCGAATCGTCCGCACCTGGAAGAACCCCAGAAATGCTAGACGAATTCGGATGATGTCATAAAATGCGGCGCGGATTATGAGGTCGCCTTAATCGATGCGTGCGCATTCTATCAGTTGCGTATGAAAAGCAACGCACGAGTACTATTTATTGAAATGATTTCTTCGACGCGGTCGATGCTTTCGGCGCGGTTGATTCTTGTGGGATAAGTGTGCGAGGCCTCCTTGACTTAGATTCGTTTGGCGCGTTCGGCGCGGATAAGTGTGCGTTCACCGTAAATAAGAAGTGCTATGAGTACCCATACCTACTACATAGTATTCATTGTGTTTCATTAAATATGTCAACAACCCATAATGTCTCACTGTTGGGCTTGGATCTCCTCAGATTGTTAAGGCCATACGTCTCCACGCTGGCTGAGTAGGTACGCATTTTGGACTGGCAAGATACGTGGTACCTTCGTTTTCTTGCCGATGGATATTTTTAAGCCGCTTAATGGCCTGCAACTAAGCTTCACGACTGTTATCTTGTGATAACAACCTGGGCCGACTGCTTAACTTGACCTCCAAGTCACGGAAATGCTCATAACATATCATACGACAAACGGTTACCTATCTAGATAAGGACCGCGCTGTCGTTGCTTACCCTCGGTGATTGTTTCCAATCACCAAAGGGGACACCCTTGGATCTCCCAAATCTGTTTCAGAATGTCTGGACAGACTCGGAGACCTTATCCGCTTCTGGAGGGAGGTGGGCTGGCTGGAGTGATTGCCGCCCTCACGTACAATGGTCCACTTAAAGGACTAAGTGCGGAAACCACCCACATAACATAGATAGAACATCACCAAAGGGGACTTGGTTATAAGCGTTCCGGTACATTCTTTCATTTTAAAGCAATTTCATTGACATTAGCTTTCATGTGCATGCACTTATACATGAACATCTGTCCTCTTTTCCAATGTGTAGGTATCTATACTAACAAAAGTTTTTTAATAATCACTAGATAATCCATCTATATGTTTTTATATACAGGTTTCCTACGCAGACCCATATAACAATGATTGAAAGGGCGTTCAGATAATTAACTTAGACATTAATATTAGTTTAAGGAAAACATTTGCATAATTGACTGCATTGTCTGCATTTGCATAAGTGGTCAGCGTATGCGGCTGCTGAATAAGAGGTCTCAGGTTCGATTCCCGGGTCTCACCAAATGTTATGTATGTGAATGAGAAAAAAATAAACGTATTATTATCAGGTATCCGTACCCGTTACCCGTAGTACAAGCTCTGCTTAATTTGGAACTGGATGATGTTGTGTACTTATACAAAAATTAAAACAACAAATGAAATACACGTCTATATTTTACTTGTTTATTTGAGATAACATAAATCACAATGTGTGTAAAAATAATAATACAAAATTCACCAATCCTAGTTAACATACTGTTGCTCATGATTCAAGGTCAAAGTATTCACTAAGTTATTATCTATCACAATGGTCGATATAAATTCATCTAACGATATCGATTTGATTGCATTGCGCCATTTTTTCTGATAAATCTACATGGAATGCCTGCGAAACGATAATGGACGTGCATTATCACAAATTAAATAATTAAACAACGTGAATTGCTCAATAGTCATTTTCATAGTGATGTAGTTACCTATTAAATTATCTCGATATTTAGGTACATACATAATTATCATCCTAAATGTCGAAATTAATTAATAGGTATGTCAGAAAGCTATTGTTGTCATTCAAATCTAGAAAAACAATACCCATCGAGGCAAAGTGACATCGTAGCATCTGCTCAGGGTGGATTAAAAATTTAAACAATTTACATCTGTATAACAGGGGCCCAACCATTCGCTGATCACTGTAAACCCTCAATACGACAATCAATACTACACGATCTACACATGTGTCACAACTCGTAGGGCTACAGTTATGATGACGACACGACGATACGACAAAAATACACATATTGCAAGATCAACCGAACATTATGTTATAAGCAGATGAAACTTCATTGATATTTAAAGTTGATAGGTGGGCTTAAAATTTTGTTGATATAAATAATACTATCAATAAAGTACATCATTGGTTCACTGCTAATAACTTATTGCTAAATGGAAAGAAAACCAAATGCATTCGATTTGCTTTGCCAAATGTTAAATGCAGTAATTGTGACATTGTAGTGAACTAAGAGAAGCTAGAATTGGTAGATAAAACTGTTTTCTTGGGAATCACGCTTGACGCATCTTAAAGCTATTCAATATTACAAGTAAAGTATAACATTAAGGTATTTGAACATATTGAATAATAGTGACTGTTCTCTAGTACAAATTTATTGATTCACTGTTATTCACATAAACGAGTAAATTTTACTTTACACTAAGTCACTGAAAATTACTAATTATTATATATATACGCCTTATACCAAATTTATATCACTTATACTCATCTTTTTTTGGAACCAGATTGGTCACGGAATAATGATGACTCACTATTTTCTTAACACAAATAGAAATAAAATAGATATTTACAAGAATACCTTATACAAGCCGTTTCCCACGGTATTTTTAATATTTACGGTCCTTGATCCATAAAAAAATTATATTGTGATGATATAAGTATATATGTTATAGATATATATAGATGATATAGATATATACAATATCTTAGCCAGAATTATGTTATCAAACGCCAAAAGGCGTTTTAAATTCGATTGGAAGTTCCAGCTTCAGGGATAAGGGAATTCAAACCAAAAAAGGTACTTACTTTTAAATTTGTTTAAACCTTTTTAATCCTCAAAGAACATTTATGGGACTCACTTGAAATATGCATCTTAAGCCATATACTTGTTAAGGTCAAGCGTTCGAGAAATTGCTCCCAAAAGTTTCATAAAACTAATAGGCACAGGTGAATTTAGGTGAATTCATCCAATGATGTAAATTGAACCACAATATAAATAAATGAATATAAATAAATAAATAAATATTTTGGACATCTGGCACACAACATCAATCATAATCTAATAGTTTCTTTTATATTGCTCTATTTGAATCCCGCGGTGTTATCCGTGGTTATTGTTGTATATCGCGAGTAACGCCGCGAAGCGAAGCATGTTTAAAAAAAAAGCCTTAGTTATCAGCTTTGTGCCAATGAAAGTTCCTTCAAAATCGGCTTACGATTTCCATAGAATTCCTATCATTATTTTTAAATTTGATTTAAAGAAATAATAAATTTGCATCTCCAAAGTGTACAGTTATAGCCTGATTGCTAAGCCGGAGACCGTGGTTTCAATATCCACCTAGGATAAATATTTAGGAGTAAAATACAACTATCTATAAGAGAATTACATAATTTGAAATATTTTCGCATTTTCATCAGCGGTCTGATTGCCATAGGACAAGCTGCTACCTATTGCAGGATCAAAAATTGTAGTTATCATACAATATACTAATCTTTGATACATTCAAAAATGTTATAACTAATATTTTGAAGCCCTAGAAAAGCTGTCGTAACACAAAAAGGCAGTAACCATTGATCAATAAAACCGAAAGAGACATTGAACGTTATCCATTATAAAAATGTATATAGGTAACTATCTTCTGATCTTCACTGAAAACATATTTGTTCTTGTTTTCTAAAGCGCAAATGGCGATGTTATTCTGTTTACCATATGGTACAAAGCTGTGAAAACATTAAGACATTTGTGTGTATGAGACATAAAAATAATATTTAATCACAGTTAGAGTTACAAAATTTCAAAAACTATTGTTTTAACATTTACAGGTGACCGACCCTAATAGATAGAGAAATGCTGTCACAGTCATGGCATTTTTTTTAATTTTGGGGGAACAATACTGATACTAATACGAACTCTATCTAAACTCTCAAAAGATATAATATTTTTACTGATACTGGTCCTTTTGGTCGTACCGTGATGATATAGTATCAAAATCTGGACTTTCTATCTATTCACTGTATCACTACTATATGCCGAGCAGTCAAAGACTGGAACTCACTACCAGCTCACGGGTTTCCTTCCCACTATGATCCCGGGTCCTATAAGCGGGGCGTGAAAAAGCATCTCACTAAGCCGCCATACATTGATGTCTGCATTCGCAGCAAGTGTGGTAGCTCCCACTCTTGAATTCTGCTCATGCTTTCCATCAGGCAGGGTAGAGTCACTTTGGATAGCTTAATTTAAAAAAAAAAACTACTTCAGCTTTACGTTTCTGATAGATTCAATGGAAATTAACTAAAAGTTCAAAAACGTTGATCATAATAAATAATCAACAAGCAGAATAGTACATTAAATATATAAATACCATTTGTCCTCAATTATTTCGACAAAGTGCTTTATTCCTCGTTAAAATTTTACAACTAATATATATTTTTAATGACAGTGATTAAAAACACCGCAAATCGAAATTGCTAATGAAAGCTAATTTTGACTTTTTTATTTTGATTTGATATGAGAACCTAGAAGGTGTTGGTGATGGTGGTTGGTTTTAGACTATATAGCGTAGCTGTAAGTCGGTATCTCTAGTCACTTAATACAATGTATTATTGAGAGTAGTTCCTGCACAATAAACATTGATCTCAAGATGTTCACGGTGGTTGTTATTTAATCGACCTACAAGTTCGCTATAAATCTCCATAAGTTACTTTATTCAAATATATGTTTTAACGTTTAAATAATAATTTATATTCTTGGAATCTTTGCTAACAGCTATAAATCTATTTTCCGGTTTTGTTTCATATTCTTATTATGCCATATACTAATTTAATTCAATATTTAAAGTTTACTGTATCGACATAAAGCATTGTTTTTCATTTAGTCAAAACTGTGGTACATATTACCACTCTTTAAACGCACGTGTAGCTCAACGTCGTTAAGGGCCACAGCACACTAGCTACTTTTAGCATCGGCGATCGGCTATTTGGCGACTGCATCGATGCTGCATCGCGTTTTAGGGACTTCCTGCGTTCGATCGCGGTATCAGAAAGGTATTTTAGCGACTGCTCAGATGCTAAATCGATGCTACCGGCATCCGAATGTGTGCGGAGAGTAGCGTTCAGCTGCTATGTCGCGCTTCTAAAAAGCGACTCAATCTCTGCGTTTGGCGTTTTTAAGTGTGCGGTGTAGAGCGTTCGGTCGCCGTATTTAGCTTCTCAAAAGCGACTAGTTGCCGAACGCCGATGCTAAAAGTAGCTAGTGTGCTGTGGCCCGTAATGGCAAATTCGATCATTCGGATGTTTGTCATTGCTCAATCCATAACTTACCGCATTCTACTGTAAGTAGTGCTGTAGGTTCGAACACACCTCTGGGTATTTTCTTTGAATCACTTTTTAGTATAAGAAGTTAGTTGTTATGGTTAAGTAATAATAGTTTATTATTTCTGCTCTTCAGTTGTTTCTGCGGTTCAAGTTTTTACTAAAAAGTTATATTGTCACCTTCACACCTACTGACAAATTTTAGACTCACCTACAAAAACAATAACCGATCACGAAAATGCCGGTATGTATGTGGTATGAAATTGAGGTAACTCAAAAGACTATTTAAATTAAAAGTATTCATAAAATAGCGCGGTAAATAACGTATTATTCCAAGTATTAAATATAAAGGTAGGTTGAATCTTTCTCATTCTTAACCCTTGTTAACCTTGTTGCGATTGCTACTTAGCTTGACAACGGTTAGTTAACCGAAAAGGCATGCAACTTAATTTGCAATATGTCAATAGGTATATAGGTTGAACAAGGGAGTCTTTACTTATAGTTAAAGGTGTGCGGTGCACACGGGCGCAGCTCTTTAGGGAATGTAGTAGTTTGAGCTAGAAACTAGAAACCCATATTAATATACTTAAACCAACGCAAAGGTAGAATTAAATATATTTTTTTTCGATCGGGCAAAATTTCGAAACTTACAAAGCAAAACATTGAGACGTATTGGTGGATACAATCTTTGTCTAGAATTTATGACCAACTGATCGATCACAACGTGATTGATAACAATCATTTCATGTTTGCATTTTCATTTTTAACAGTTATCACGTATTTAAATTTCGCAACTATTGGCTAAATTAGATAAGTGGACATTATGAAGTAGTACTTCCACGACTTTTCTTAAAACCGATTTAGCGGTATAGCCGTGTAAGATTAACGAATATACTAAGCAATTTTATATATTTTGTTATATTATTAAGGATTTTTATAAAACATAAAGATTCCATTGGGGCATTCAATATAGAGACTATCCCTATCTATATAAATAAACAAAATTGAAATATCAATATACATGGAAGTATATTATAGGTATGGTTCTCATATAGAAAAATCATTTTTAAAATATTTATCTATGTTTTTGTTTGTTTCTGCTAATCTCTAGAAGGGCGAATTTCGACGAGATTTTCGCAAACGAATAGCTAATAACATTAGGAGTAACTAAGGCTATTTTTTTTAGGCTACTTTCACTAATACTACGGTAACTACGCAGGACTCAGGTAGCCAATGTTTATGGTTCCCATGATGTCGTGTAATGGTGAATATCTACTGTCAAACTTGGGAACGTCAGAGGATTCATGTTAATCTAAGTATATGAAGACGTATAACAAACGTCTAACATCATGTAAACATGTAAATCAAAGATATTATGGAAAAGCCCGTACTCAGGGGCGCCTTACCTATAGTGCAGGGTGTGCGGTGCACACGGGTGCAGCGCTGTAGGGGGCGCAGCGGCGCTGGCCACGTTACTTTCAATGAACCTGTGCCCCTGTTAAGACGACGGGCGTTATAACTCAGCCTTACTTAGAAAGAGCCCCACGTAGAACGAGTAGAATCTATAAGTAGGGGCCACCATCCTCATTGTGAGTGCATACAATCCAGCATGGTGACCCACACCATAGCGGCTTAATGAGATGTTTCCGTATTATTCTGAAGAATGGTGCAGAACGATTTTGCCTCCAGTATCACATCCACCAACGAAAGACGACAGCAATAATGCTGTGATTTTGAGGTTAGTCTTCTGTGTGCGAGTAATACTGCCCCGTTTATGCAGAAATCAGTGTGGCTAAAGCACCTTTAGTACGCAGCAGGTTATCAATTTTGGGTAAAACAAAACCCATGCGAAAAAAGATTGATTCAATATATTCATACTATAGTCGTCACAAAATAAGAAGCCCGTTTTGACATTTGTCATTTGACATGCCGCATGTAAGAAATTGAAAAATCAAATTCATAATCCTAAGTAATTACTATGTTACACATACACTATCACAACGCGTATCATAAATAAGCATCAAGTTTAACTTCATATTGAAAAATTGCACTCAAAAACACGAACTAATCGTATTAGTTACGCCACGATGACAAATGTCAAACCGGGCTTCTTATTTTGTGACGACTATAGTCCTGGAAAATTCAGGAACTAGTAGTAAGAAGAAGATGTATCCTGGAGGTTAAAGTCTCAGGAACTGTGTTATGAAATGGGAGAATATAACAGGAAATTGAGAGAGCTTAGTTTTTTTAGCCCTGGTGAAACTGTTTTTAAAGGATAGAAGTGAA
This sequence comes from Phragmatobia fuliginosa, assembly GCA_932526445.1. NCBI lineage: Eukaryota > Metazoa > Arthropoda > Insecta > Lepidoptera > Erebidae > Phragmatobia > Phragmatobia fuliginosa. The sequence continues at coordinate 27,979,128 of OW052057.1, forward strand.
TACGAGAATCATATGAGTGGAAAAAATCGCATTTAGATAAGTTCACCTGCAGACCGAAGTCTTGGAAGTGAGAAAGGAGGTATGCAGTAATACCAAAGACCCTCGATAGGTACCATTAACGAGTTTAGTTTTAATTATTTTAGCATTACTTACTATTTTGTGAATACCCACGGATCTCCCATCTTATAGGTTGTCCTTAAAGGGCTAACATATCATTGATATGCAGAAGAAATAGCATCTTGAGGTACACTAACGCTTAGTGCCAAAATAGAAAGGGGGCAACCATGTTACAGAGTTTGCGGGGGAAGACCAAACGTCATTAGTTTGGAGAATATCGTACAGTGCCGAAAGTCTGAATGCGAAAGCTGATTGCCAAGGACTCCCCGTGTCTGTCAATAGCATGTATGCCAAAAGTGTTTTACATAAATTAGAAGATCACCCATGGATCGGTTTGATCTAAACTCATATTGGCGATCATTTAACAGGGAGCGATTGATCATTAGTAATCCAATCAGATCCAATTTAAAAGTTCATAACTGGCCGGATTCGAACAGAATTAGTATGCATTTTCTTTTTTTTACAATTTTAGTTTTGAAACATTAATGAAACATTTAAGTTGATGTTGACTTATGTATTTATTCCATTTTGATCGCGTCCTTACTTAAAAGGGCGCTAGGTAGGTAACGAAGAACGACACCGGTTTAGAAACTAAAACCCGCGGCAGCCTACATCAGCAGTCGGGAGAATCATTGACATGAATAGAAATCGACGCAAATTGCGTAATAACATAGTCTTGTAACTTGGAATTCACACTTTAGTGAATACATTAGGATTACGAGTTTATCCTACCAGTTGCTTAAATATTCCCATTGACTACATAAAGGGAATTTTAATATTATTTTTATTATTTTAAGATGTGTTAAATGAAAATGATTAATCGAACTAAATTGTTTCATGAACAAAATAACTGCAAAAGTACATCTAACTACCAGAATCTCTCTTTATCCAACAAAAGCATGTTATCATAACATGTAATATTATCATATATGTAGGTCCCATATTTACGTTTCCGACGAATTAAAATATATGAGTGTCTAATACCTATACTCATTCATTCCGTGATTATCGAAAAAAGCCGACTAAGGAAGTCACTCGGTAGATCAACAACACTACAAAAATAAGGAAAACTTGAAACAAACCATGCACCAGCCCACCAGTGTTATGGTAGGCCAAAACCTTTCTTCGAAGTAAAGGCCCGCATCGGGCAGTATTAAATATTATTTAATACTGAGTAACGGAATAATATTTGTTCAATTTTAAGTACATAATTACAAATTTAAACATTTCAATACTTGCGTATTATACTGTTTAACAATAAATTGTACTGTTTAACATCTAAATTGCCTGATTAAATCAATTTCACATTGGTTAATGCAGTTGTTCCAATTAATTCTTCAAGTGTTACGAGAGAGATATTGTGATAATTGAAGCGCGATATAAATTTATATAATGATTTAAAATACGTCTAAATAAGTAGTATAGGTTATATAAACAATGTTTATTTATTATCAAATAAGTTTTGTAACTGTATCATAATGTAGTGTGTACGCAGAGACAAACTTCACGCGACACTGTCATTTTTTTAACAGGCGTATCCAATCACGCAAAACACGTTTAGCTTGATAATTGTATTTTTAGTCTATATAATACTGGCTGACGCCCACGGCTCCGCTCGCGTCCTAGGGGTATGAAAAATAGATGTTGGCCGATTCTCAAACATACCCGATATGCTCACAAAATTTCATACAAATCGGTCAAGCCGTTTCGGAGGAGTATGGGAACGAATATTGTGACACGAGAATTTTATATATCTTTGAAAATAGGTATATCTTCGAAGAGTAGATAACTAAAAAAAATGCCTATATTTCTAGATGTCTATATTTTACTCATAATAAGTCACGACACGACATTCGACTCGTTCGCGTGAAATATATCATATTTCATGTTGCTATTAATTAAAACTATTTTTTATATTTATAAATAGATTATTATTGTTTATGTATTTAAAAATGTAGCTGATATGTATAATGTATATATATGTGTATTTACCGTAATAAAGAGAATAATAACAACAATAAATATTTCGGACATCTGATACACAGCGCCTTCTAGTCCCGAACTATGCAGATCTTGTATTACATGTACTAGACAAGTGATACATATAATACGTTTTTGTATACATACATACATTACACATATATATCATAGGATACGCTCAAAGTCCCGTAACAAATATTCACAGATCATACAAACACTTAGGTTCAACCCGAGAATTGCACTTGAAACCTAAAGCACAACAGCCGCATATAATCTATGTATTTTGTAAATTACATTAGTTCTTCATTTCAGTCTCTTTTGATTGAAATTATTAAAAATACTTTCTTTTGCTAACATCATTTTAAGCATCGGTCAATCTAGTTTGTAGACCAGCGGCTCAGCCTTTTAAATGCAACTCATTTCATTCGTATGCATTGTATCTTGAATTTCGATGCTTTGAACCTTTTAAGAGTCGTTTCATAAATGCTTAAATGGCAAATGTTATGTATTGTAAAAAGGAAAAAGGAAATCAATTGTGTGACCGCAATAAAAGGATCACTCATAAACTCACTTACTTTATTACTTCACTTTATATACCTATCAAAACAGGCACTTTTTAAATACAAGGAGAATAAAACTTGTTCTAAAGTACCTACACATATCATAAAAAATCGACCAAGTGCTAATCGGTCTCGTGCAGGAAGGATTACGTACCATTATATACATATTACCATAGTGAAATTCAATAGAAAAACTGTAGTCGGACTGGAATTTTGGCACTCCAACAATTGCCCTGAACCCACGAGGTCTCAAGTCTCAATATGTTAACAGTGGTCACATATCATAGGCTAAACAGGCTACGATTGTTTAACTTTGTAATGTGTTAACCTACGTATGTGATTGTCATTGTACCAAAAGCCTTACCACAGTCTTCTGCTGAACATAGAACTCTCCAATCGCTTCTTTTTAAGTAATAAATTAGTGGAACTCATAAATTTACGACATTATTTATTATTTTACAACAAACCTAAAGTAATATTAAATTTTTTTTAAAGTTTTGCTGGCTCAGAACTGTGTTTTTACGCTTAAAATAAAGAAATACCTCAATATATTACAATTCTAACCATTATAATGTATTTCATTGCAAATAATTATTAGTGAAATATTAAAACAACTCAAAAATTACCCCTAAAAGTTTATTTACTGCTTCACAGTGTCAGATTATTCTCACATACTGTAGAAGCTACTTGAAGGGATGATAAGATTATTAAAATAAACTTCGATAGAACTTCACAAAAGACTTAGTTATTTTTTTGATTTTTGCTACAAAAAATTACAATAGATACTGTAAACCGGGTAAACTAGTAGCCGACCCCAAATAATACTGGGAATAAGGATAGGAAGAAGAAGAATAGATACTGTTACCGTGTACATATTGTAATCATAATAATTCGTACTTTTTCCATTTGGTAACCTAAGGTATCAAAAAAAAAATATTCTTTAATATTTATACCTAAGTAATTGTTTCAGTAGCAAAGTTTAACTTTAACACCAAGATTCTGAAGAAAGTTAATTGTAAATAAAATCATTCGCCAGAGATAAAATACAAAAGTTATAATACAAAAGCTATTTAATAGATAAGTCAGTAGTTAGTAAGTTAATCAGTTCTTACCTCCTAAAGGGTTTAACCTCAATAAAAAACAACGAAACCGGACATGCGCAACTTTGTGCAAACTTGTACGCCTAGATATTTCGTTCGAATTTAGTAATCTTTTCGTGAGTTAATATCCATTCCTTTTTTTAAGCTTCAAAATAAACTTATCTTTATTATATCACTTATAAAATAGGTGACGTAATAATACAGACAACTCGAGCTTTAAACCTAGAAAACTTATAGCACCCAAGCTTTATCGTCTACCAAACCATACTTTTAAGTAAAATGGTAATGCATATTAGGGACAAAGAAGTAAGTAGCACTTGGTAAAAGTATCTCATAACATTTATTAACGTTTGCGGTCATTATACCTACATTATCAGAAGGCAGTTTATTTATTTTATTTATTTAAATCTTTATGCTCAAATACAGCAAAGGCGGCCTTAATGCCGCAGTTCTAGTGACTTAAATGTTGTTATAGCAATTTTGGATTTCATGAGTATCACTTCGAATCTAAAACTTAACTAACGTTCTGCCCTCTACACATTCGCCAGTACTGTCCTCGTTGACGTATTAATTCCATATGTGTGCCTTGTTCAATAATTTTACCTAGAATAAGAAAGACAAAAATTAGTAAAATGAAATGTACCTGAATACTTTCAATGAGCTAACATGTCCTGAATTTAGACATGTTTCCTTATGAGTTACAATCATTTTCAAAACTGATTGACAAAGCAATTAATAGTTCTCACCTTTATCTACAACGCAAATAAGATCAGCATCTTTTATCGTCGAGAGACGGTGAGCGATTGTGATACATGTTCGACCTTTAGCAGCTTTTTCTAATGCTTCGGAAACAGTCTGAAAATAAACGATTAATGGATTGATATTAAACGTTAATTACATAAAAATGGCAACTTCCACATACAGCACAAGCGAAAACATACAACAGCGCCATCTGCCGAAGAAACACATTATCAAATGGAGTAACGATCTATAGATTATTCTGGCGTATACGCCAGAATAATCCTGAATCGCAATACATAGGATGTTGTACAATGTTGTATAATATGCTAATCGGCTTGAAATTCTCGCGCAACATATCAAACCCTTTGGTCATGCCCCGCAAGGCACGTTCAATTTGCTTCGGAGGATCCTCCCTTTGTGTTAAAAGAAAACGACATTCGTGCCTTCACAAAACGTTTTTGATGATATTTATGATATTTATCACAAGCAAATACTCGTATATTTCTATGGTTATAGTTTATGTGACCAAAAGAAATAAATTGTATAAGGTACGTGAAATACATTAGAGAGATTTCTTACACGTTCACTATTTGCATCCAACGCTGAAGTCGCTTCATCGAGTAGAAGTAGGCGCGGTGATCTGATCAGTGCACGTGCTATACACACTCTTTGCTTTTGTCCCCCTGATAACTGAGCACCGCTGGCGCCTAAATTCGTGTTGTAACCCTGAAAGTCCGATGAAAATGATTAAAAATATTGCTAAAGGAACATCTAATGACAAGTTTACTTAAAATTTTTAACTTTACCATACTAAGTTACATAGGTTACACAGAACATGATATGACTGCACACACTACTTAGATAATTTAGTTATTTAATTATTTGTCTCGTATTATATTGATTCATAAATAAATCTCCAGTAAAAACAACAAATGTTACAACCTAACACATTAAGACCGACATTGGCTATAACTCCTACTAATATTATAAATGCGCTAGCAACTTTGTCTGTCAGTCTATTCGGCTTTCACAGCAACCCATTGAACCGATTTAAATGAAATTTGGTACACATATAGTCTAGGGACTGAGAAAGGACATAGACCTACATAGGTACCTACTTTTTAGCGCGATAAACGACATATTAGTTTAGTTTACGACGAGTTTATCATAAACTGTAATGATTAGTAATGAACTTACTTCTGGTAAAGATACAATAAAACTGTGAATATTTGCAGCCTTAGCTGCAGCTGTAATTTCCTGCATGGTAACTTTTCTACAGTTATCACCGTAAGCGATGTTTTCTGCCAAAGTACCGTCAAACAAGATCGGTTCCTGTTGCACTACACCGAGCTGCCTTCGCAGCTTCGGCAGTGTTAATGATGTCTTAATGTCACGTCCATCTAATTCCTAAAGAAATATAAAAAATCAAATTACAAGAAAAAGTTTATCTGAGTATAAATTTCATACTGCGTGATTATAAAAAGTACAATATTAAAATCATCATAAGTCATAAATATTGAAGCACATCAATGTACAATCAGTAATATTTATTTCATTTTAATTTATTGCAATCAATATTTGTAACTCAGTTTTCTCCGGGATAGTACGCGTGACCATTAGTAATAGCTATAAAATCTAAATTTTAACAATATTTTTTAAAGTACCGCGAAAAAATATATTACCACGACAAAATAATTGTAACCTTTTCTATATACATACAATGTTACCAGTGTCGGGATCGTAGAATCTCTGCATTAGTTGTAGCACTGTGGATTTGCCACAGCCTGATGAGCCAACCAGGGCGACAGTCATACCAACTTCCACTTTTAAATTGATACCCTTCAGGATTTTCTGATTTGGACGCGTGGGATAACAGAACTCAACGTTATTTACTGAGAAACTTCCAGAAGCGACCTGTACGATAAAATTGATTTATTTTTACGCCTAATACAGGATCGTATTACACATAATAATATATTAATACACCTTTGTTACATATTGGGGGGTTGTAGATAACCATATTGAAATTACATTAACATAACTTATTCTATCTTATAATCTGAATTTTTGTCATTCGAACTGTTGAAGAGTTTGAGAATAGAACTCGTAAAGGTAAAAACACTTAAAACTGAAAGTACTAAAAAATATTATATTAAACATCAATGACGAACTTTAAATTCATGTTAGGGTACCCGTTTGACATTATACGTGAGTGTCTTTATAAACATATGTGTATTTAAGTACTAAAATTCTTACCCAATCTAATTTATCGTTAACACCGTCTTCTGTTCTTACTCTGGGTACTCTTGTGATAACTGATACGATTCTCGCTGCAGCTGTTTTAGCCGAGTTGACACCAGGTGCATACGATAATGACTGGCCCAGCATATATGCTCCATACATGAGAGCCATATTTACTCTAAAAACAATAGATAAACAACCTTTATTTACTGCCTTGTTCTACAATGCTAGGTGCAGTATTTACTTGGCAAATATATTTTGGCACTCATCTGTCCTTTAGTACTTATCCCTAAAATTTATTAGGTTCTAAAAACGGACATTAGACACCTAAACCAGTGATTTGTCTCTTTAAATATAAACCTAAAATAGCAGAGAATGATTACACATATAAGCTTAATTGTCATATGTCATATATTGTCATACTAGCTTTCGCCCGCGGCTCCGCCCGCGTATATGTCGTTTATCGCGGTAAAAAGTCTATGTCCTTTCTCAAGTTCAGTTCTATCTTCATACCAAATTTCATCAAAATCGGTTCAGTGGTTAAGGCGTGAAAGCGTAACAGACAGACAGAGTTACTTTCGCATTTATAATATTTTTTTACCATTATTTTTTTATATTACTGACCTTTGTCGCCAAAAAGATGATTTTATTTAGATATCAGGCAGGTGGCACGAAACAATAATAGATACAAAGACTACGTAATTAACCGATTACCTACAAAGAGAATCAGTTATGTCTATTATGGCCGTTTTATATTTATATAAATAAACCTATTCTTAGGTTATACGTACAGCAACACAATTCTATACTCCATTTCTCCACGAGAAACCAAAACAGTACCATACACCGTTGCGCTACCAAACGCCATGAATGGTACGTAAACTCCAGACCCCAACACCAAACCTCGCCACCTTGCTTTTTTCATGATGGCAGAACAAGCTTCAACTAAACCTTCCTGGAATTTTTTGAGGAATATTGTTTCCACGCCTATAAATAAAATTGACCAGATTTATTTCACTTGTTTAAAATTTGAAAGGTTTATCTGAGAACTGATTTCGTACCCAAGCTCTGAACAGTTCTTATGCTAACGACGGCTTCTGTTGCTATAGCAGTGGCCGATTCCATCGCCGCTCGTTCGTCATTTTGTGACTGCTGTGATACAATTCCTTCTAGCCAAATACTACCTACCATCTGTAATTATGTAAAAATTTAAATTAGAAAGTACATTTATACCTATTCCTTCTGTTAGGACTTTATAACGTTGCAAATAATACTCACCAAGGGAAGAAAAACAGTTCCAACCAAAGTAAGTTTCCAGTTATAGCACATTGCCATAATAAAGCCGACTAAAACCGAACTTATTCCTTGCAATATTAGCCCTATTCTTAAACCCGTTGCACCTTGAACCTCAGCTGCATCTCCACTAAGTCTTGCACACATTGCCCCAACGGTATTACTTTCTCTATCAAAATAACCGATTTCCTGAAAAAATTGACTTTCAACTGAGAATTGTTTTTTAAAAATGTTTTTTATTAATTTTTAGCACACGCTATAAATTTTATGACGCAGGTAACAAACAAACACAGTGGTTTCTTGGTAGTAAGTGACTTCCGTAGTCTATAATGGACACCTGAGTCACGAACAAAAATTTCCTTTCCAGCAGAAAATGACCTGCTCATCTGCCAACAGTTGAATAAATAAACTGTATTTATAATGTTTCATCAAAACAGTTAAGAGATCTCAGTTAATAAAAAGCGTTTTTAGACGTTTACAAGTTTATATACAGGTTTTGTTTTATAATGGGACTTATTAATGGTAAGATTATATTACATTATATAATTAGAGTTTACAGTGCCTTCTATTCCCGACGTTTCGAATGGGTTACACCACTCATGGTTACAAGTAAACTGATAATAAAAATACTAGGTGATAAAAATACCTACCTGTGCCAGCAGAGCAGTAAAATACTTTATCCGCAATCGAGTAGTCATTTTTAATCCAGCGGTTGTAAAAGTGACGCTTTGAAGGCACATAGAAACACCAGCAACTGCTGCTACTAGAATGAACATACCCGAGTAAAGATCGGCATAGTATATAATTAAGTTGCGGTCAGTTAAAACAAAGATCTGAAAAACAAATGAGATTATAATTTCTAAATTAAAATAATGAAAAAAATATAATATGTTATTAACTAGAATACCTACCCCACTAGAAAACCCGAAGATCAAAGCAAAAGCAGGAAAGCAGACACCCTGCACAAATGCTGCAATAGACCCGATGACAATTAGAATCCACTCAGGGCTGTTCAACCTTAAAATTTCTAAATTGCTAAGTGGCTTCAATTGCTGTTAATAATAAAAAATGAGTAAATATATTGCTCTAATACAAAATATAAATTAGTTGTATACCAAATAGCTTACTTCATCTTCATCTGTTTCTTTAGTTTTAGAATTGTAGGGAAAGTTTTGTAGGCCCGCTGTCATAACGGAAGCAAACGATCCACGTGGAGTCATCCAATCCTGAGAACCTTAACAATCGCAAAGTTTCTAAATATTTATTTGGTATACAATATTTTAACCTTACTTAATCATCTATTATATTTCTTAAGTATTAACTACCAAATAAATGGTATTGGAATATATATTTTATAATATTAATTTGTCCATTTTATTTACATTTGGAATATTTATTTTATTGTCCGTGTGGTGACGGATTAAGATTACAGAGTGTCACCACCTCTATTCATCCCACGGGTGTCCTAAAAGGCGACTAAGGAATAAGCTACGCAAGATAATATCAATGCAAAGAGAAAGAAAACTTGAAACTAACCCTATACCAACCCGTCTGGCCAGCGTGGTATAGTAGGCCAAACCCTCCTTTCTAAGGAGAGGCCTATGTCCAGCAGTGGACTGTTGAAGGCTGTTGATGATGAATATTAATGTCAACGTCCTAATATTTATTAATTTACTTGGTTTTAGATACTGCATAAAGAAAGCCACGTACAAATCGATGAGTTTGGACACTGTTTTCAATTCAATAGTACTTACTATATTACTTCCATGAATTTACAATCTTTACTATAAACAAAATCACAATTAACCGTAAAATAAATTTCATATCAAACCTCTTGTAATAGACTGTCGATGTAGCTGTTTGATAGATTTTGTAGATTTTCGTTTTAGGTCCGTTCTGGAGTCTGAAATTTGATCATTAATATTCTTATCACTATCTCCCCCCTCCGACAATGTTTCAATATCTTCTACGTCTTTATTTTCTTTTCCTGTGGTTACCAACTTATAATAAAACCCTGGAATACACCAAATATATTAATTTACTGTATCATTTGAGATTGTCATGAATAGCATTATATCTAAAACTAAATTTACCTTGCTTTTTCATTAACTCTTTATGTGTACCTTCCTCTACTATAGCTCCTTGATCCATACAAATAATCCTGTCAGCATTTATAATTGTGGATAACCTGTAATTATTACGAAAATATAAGTTTAGTAATAAAGCATGGTAAAACTTGGAATTTTATGTGATTATAATTATATGTATATGAATACTAGGTAAATATATTGTAGCCCACCGATGGGACACTGAGATGGTGGTCCGACCAACACTAGCGCGATCTAGTGCTATTTGTACTTGTAGTTCAGAATTTGGATCAAGAGCTGATGTCGCTTCATCCAGCAGCAAGACAGCAGGCTCTCTTAGTAACGATCGCGCAATCGCAATACGCTGCTTTTGACCTCCCGACAGCGACGCACCACGTTCTCCAATTACCGTGTCATACCCCTAGAAAAAAAATAAAGTTCGTAATAGCACTTTTAAGTTACGAATTGTTACAAGTTATCACTTTTTGGAGTTTTAATTTGTAAACCCTTTAAACTCACCTGAGGCAGCTTTGTTATAAAATCATGCGCATATGCCATTTCAGCAACTCTTTGGACCGCAGTTAACGTAGCATCAGGGACGCCTATAGCAATATTTTCGAAAATTGTACCGCGGAATAACACGGGCTCTTGACCAACTACACCTAAACATTAAAAATAAATTAAGTAGTCACTTAATGAATCTGAAAGCATGCAATTAAAAATATTTTATAATATTATCTACCTAAACAGGATCGTAGCCAACCTATATTAAGACTTTTTATATCTTTCCCATCTAGTTTTATTACTCCACATTGGGGATCGTAAAGCCGTTGAAGTAACTGAAGTATTGTTGATTTGCCACAACCAGAAGAACCAACTAAAGCTACACACTCGCCAGCTTTAATGCGTAGAGAAAAACCTTTGAGGATCTGCGCAAGAAAAAGATTATTAAGCGTATATAATTTTCTGAAAATGATGATATTTTTAACTATTGTTTACACTACCTTAACTTCAGTCCTGGAAGGGTAATTAAAATGAATATCTTCTAAGCAAATGTGTCCCGTTACTCTTCTAGGACATAATCCACCAGTTTGAAGGCTGTCAATTTTGGGTTGCCTGTCTATTAGATAGAATATGCTAGCAGCTGCACCACGAGCCGAAGCGAACACTTCCGCATGAGGTACACAGAATGTAATGGATTGTGTAGCCATGTATGTATTGAAAAGTATCTGCAAAACAAAATGAGGTAATATAATTATATGACAGTTGAACAATTAGCATCAAGTGGCTCAGCCACCATATCCAAGTGACATTGTACAAATATAGAAGTTAGTGGAAAACTTACAAAATAGAGGCATTAGTGCGCTAAAGAGAATCAACACATGCATCTTGGCTAAGGCAAGTGTCTTTTAAAATTACTAAGACTTACACTAAAGACAACTCCAACTACGTATCTACTGCTGTCGTCATCTGCTTTGTCATATCCCTGCACTATAAGTCTAGTACCATACATTAAACCTATGGTATTAAGGGCGTAAGTAAGAATCCAGTTGAACCCGTTCCCTAAGCCAGAGTAGAGGCCACGTTTGAAGCCCTGTGTTTCTGCTGGCTGTAGAAGACAGCTGTATCTGTAATTAATTCACTATATTAATTCTCTCACACACAATTTTGAATAATCTTAATATTATAATACGTTATCAATTTTTATAAAACATGTTTCATGTTTTTTACAAATTGATAACATGATTTTATGTAACAGTGATGTTACACTAGAAGAGATGGTAAAGTGAAACTTTTTCCGAAATATAAAATGCCATGATAGTTTTAAAATTGTAGTGTAGTTTCTAATACTATGGTTTTACCCACCTGTCAGAGAAATTCCTTGTCACTATTATCTTCAGAAACATATTTAACTGCTGTTAATGAGGTTTTTATACAATAGACACTAACGATAATGTTTTATAGTATTAACAAGCGATAAGCTATTTTTCTTCGAGAACTTAAATATTATTATAATTGAAAATATGAAGTAGGAACAATGCTAGATAAGAAGATAACATAAAATTATCGTGATACTGGTTTGAAAAAGAGAAATTAGTTAATTTCAATAATTGATTGTCATTAATATACTTACAATAAGTACCTCCGAGACATTTAAAATACTTACTTGGCTATTTCTTTGCTCTCTCCGTTAAATGCTACAATAGTTCGTATCGACTTTAGTACTTCTTCGGCTTGCTTTCCAGCTTGACTGTAAGATTTCATTTCTAACATAGAAGACTTTGTTTGGTACTAAAATGTAAACAAAATAGAAAATTTAACATGTCAATACTTATGATCAGTTCAATTTAATTTAGTGTCCCTGGACTTTATAGTGAATACTAAAGTATTTAAAGACGTGGATATGGTGTAATAGCGCTGTAGACTATAGGTTGATAAACCTTAAAAAAATCGGAGAAGTGCATGTCATCCTACGTATAGAATAGAGTTCCGTAGTAATGTACAATGGCAAGTGGTAATGGAAATTATATATTTTATTTTAGTTTAGGAGGGACACACATTTTACCACTTCGGAAGTGCCCCTCGCGCAAACTATGCAGTTTAGAAAAAAAAATACTAATAACCTCAATATAATTTTTGAAAAGCTATACATAGATTTTTGAGTTTTAGTTCTAAGTATGGGCCCCAAAATTAGTTGTTTTTTTTTCTATTTTTGTGTGAAAATATTAATGCGGTTCACAGAATACATCTACTTCTTCTTAGCCTTATTCCCAATATTATTTGGGGTCGGCTACTAGTTCACCCGGTTTTACCTGAATATCAGTTTTCCCACGGAGTGACTGACATCGGACCTCCGTGACCCTAAGGGAGTTCAGGTCTCCAGAACTAGTTGTAAGTAAATTTGAGGGCATTGACTTTCCAATGTAATACAAAGAAAACCGGGACCGACGGCTTTACGTGCTCTCCGAGGCACGGGCGTCAATCACCTCCAAACATCCAAACTCCGGGCTGCTATTAGGGATTTCCTAAGAAAAACCCAAAATCATTTTTTGGCCCGACCCGAGATTGTAACCCGAGAACTCTTGATTAGCAGTCGCATACGCTATCCACTAGACCAACGAGAATACATCTACTTACCATGTTTTATTTTGAAAATCAAATGAACACTTATTTATATATAAAAAAATATATTTTACTTGTAAACAACAATTGAAATTTATGCATACCATTTTAAATCTGATAACAGAAGAAAAAAAAGTACTAGTTAGAAAATAAAGAAGTTCAGGAAGATAAAAAAGCGGCCAAGTGCGAGTCGGACTCGCCCATGAAGGGTTCCGTATCAGCAAGTAACATCATATTATGAAAGTTCTTGTAGTTAGTTGTAACTTTCATCGATGTTTTAATAATAGTGTTTTGATTGGATGAAAGGTAAATTGCTTGTTACGATTTATGATGTATTAAAAAAAAACTACTCACTAGATCTCGTTCAAACCAATTTTCGTCGGTAGTTTGCATGGTAATGTACAACGTATATTTTTTTTAGATTTATCACTCTCATAATTTAGAAGTTAGAGGGGGACACACACACATTTTTCCACTTTGGAAGTATCTCTCGCGCAAACTATTCAGTTTAGAAAAAAATGATATTAGAAACCTCAATATCATTTTTGAACACCTATCCAAAGATACCCTGCACGTATATGTTTGATGAAAAAAAAATTTTTGAGTTTCAGTTCCAAGTATGGGGACCCCCAAAATGTATTGTTTTTTTTTTGTTTTTATGTAAAAATCTTAATGCGGTTCACAGAATACATCGACTGACCAAATTTCAACAGTATAGCTCTTATGGTTTCGAAAATAATTGGCTGTGACATACGGACGGACAGACAGACAGACAGACAGGCAGACAGACAGACTTGACGAATCTATAAGGGTTCCGTTTTTTGCCAATTGGCTAAGAATCTAGTTTAGAAGCGCTTGGTTGCTATGCTATGCTAAAACGTGATCTGGACGAGTGCTACATGTGATACATTTTAAATACTTGTGCATATGTATAAATAAGTATAAATAGTTTATAAATAGCGCAATGAAAAGTAAAACAATTAACATCTTTTAAATTGCCCTATCTCATTAGAATATAATAATATTCTATTATTATCTAATCTGTATTCAGTGTTAGATTGCCCAGATGTCGAGGATCGTTATAGGCTGTGACCGAAAGGAGTAAAGTACGAATTAAGAAAACGCAAAGTTAAGGTAACATTAGAAAATTTGAGAAATTTCATAGCGTGTGCTGTGGAAACGTAAATAACGCATGAAAGAATTGTTCACTTTTAAAAGTTATAAAAAGGTCTCCGATAGCATATATACATATTATAATAATACGTTATCATCAGGCTTCTCTGACAGCTTAGAGTTTAGTAAAGGAATAATTAAATCATATTGCTATTTTGTGTAAATATGTTGTACGAGGAAGCCGTAATGTAATATTCATAAAGTTATAAATAAAGTTTTTACATAATGTAACTTTTCATTTCATTTACAATATTCAAAACAGCTCACGTAGTCTCAAGTGCAATCTATGGACAACATTACTCAAACGAGAAAAAGTGATAAATATTACTAGAAACTAAGAATACATCCTGTGTCGTGGAGGATTTTACAAACGTTTATAATACTACCGTAGAGCCACGCTGATTTTAGCTCAAATGAGTCGGTTCGACCGGGGCGGTACTACCCTCACACCCTCCCACAAAGGAGTCTTATTAATAAAATCACAGCATTCGTCGGAATGCTCATAATATATTACGCCACAAAGGGTCACCATTATCTGAAACTGATCGTGCCGTCGTTGTTTGATACAATATAAATATGCGTGGTGGGCTTGTCGATTAGAGACAATCTCTTATAGTCCAACATGAGGTAGAAGGAAACCGTAATTGGCAAAATAATTTCGTTACTGTTATACTAGACATTCGATATATACAAGAAATGTGTAACATACGAAGTTACAGTTTATTTTATGGCAATAAGGTCGATCGCATTTTATTCACATAGCTTAAAATGAAATGGAATAAACTCAGAAAATAATAATGTAATACTTACATTAGTTAACATAATAGAAGCTGCCAATGAGAAGGGCATAATCGATAAACAGGCAAGAGTAAGCTCCCAACCCATTGGAAAACACGTACAGATACATATGATAGATGTTCCAACCAGATTGGATACCATTGATAGCTTTTCACCCATGCCTTCTTTAAGGCTCATTAAATTTCTGAAACGGTTAAATAATAAATATACATTTTTATTAAAGTACTAGGAAAATTTCTTAGGGCCAATATCTTTGCAGGGCACCAATTTAGGGCCTAATAAAGAATGCCGTTAACCTGAGCGAAAGAAAACAATGTGATTGTCGCTCTTTTTTATACGCTTCAAATAGATTGAAGGACTTTTTTTTTAATTAAAAAAAAATCCTCCTAATAAATAGTTTCAATTTAAAATAGTTGAAGAACTAACGGTAGATAATTAATTTAAATGATATACCTACTGTAAACTAAGAGAAATTTTGTGTCGTTGAATTTGAATTTGTTATTATTAGTAAAAGTCGTTTATGTAACAGTCTAATATATTGCTGTAATTGAACGTCTTCACCAACCTAAGTCAGCTCTCAACCTGCAATAGTCAAAAGAGAAGCCCATGTCCAGCCCACTCTCTTTAGATGGGAGTTTATGGCCTATATATATATATATATACATATACATATATATGTGTGTGTGACTCTATCAAGTTTATTTTATCTGTACAATATTGTTGTGCTACGTAATTTGTTCCCTTACTCGCGTCTTACGAAGTCTTCTTGGTGAAAAGGCGTGATGACATTTCATAATCTTAATATTTCGCCATACCGATAAGATGCATCGTACTGAATATTAAATAACACAGCAACAATAAATGATTAGTGTTACTATTTCAATAATTATAAAAACTTACTCTGTCATCTTCGAAGCTAGGTTAAACTCTGAATCGGTGTCGAACCAGGACATGTCCTGGCGCAACACAGCATTTAGAAATTTCATCCGTATCCGAGTAATCTAGTAATAGAAGAAAGTGATTTAATTGTTATTAATACCTTAGTAATACACAGACAGAACATCAATTGTGTACTTAGATTTTTTTATAGCATACTAACTTTTGACCGCGCTTATAGCGGTAAAAAGTAGCCTATGTCCTTTTTGAGGCTTTAGAATACATGGATCTAAAATTTTATTTAATCAGTGCAGTGGTTTTTGAGTTTATCGCGACTAGACAGACAGACTCTTCGGAGAACTTTATGTTAAAATATGTAGTGATAAGGATTGGTTTGGGTGGTTTCAAAAAAATTGTACATTATATTTTGATATTTCAGAAAATAGTCATCATATATTTCACAATGCTACAGAGTTTACTCTCTTAGTCTTACAGACACTGTATTCGTAATCTATCTCCACAAGGATAATAATATAATATTATAGTTTTATAAAAAGATGTTTATACCTGCCGCAATGCGCTCCAACTAACTAGTAAAACTGAAAGAACGACGAAGATGAGAGAAATCACTATGCTCAGAAAAATCCCGACGGCTATTGCTTTAGCATCTTCCAACAGAGCCGCCATATTCTCCTCATATGATGCGTTGAATCTATTGAAACAAATCAGTGACCACAAAATGTATTATTTAAGTTCATTTAAATTCAATAAATAAAAATATTATTAAATTACATGTTATTTTCTTTGCTATTTAAATTTCAGAATAAACGATTAAAGGTTTATTTTAAAATTTGCAAGATTTTTTATAATTCAAGGTAGAAATTAAATTATTGAATTGGTTAAATCAATTTAACTAAACCTTGTAACAATATTGCATTGTATATATTTTCTTAGATGAATCTTCCTTTCAACACGTAGTAAGTAATAGTTTTATTATCCCTTCAGCCAACCCAAAAGCTTGTATTTTAAAGTTTGAAACTCCTTGAAGTTTAACTTAAAATTTAATATAAAACTTTTAAATTTAAACTGGGAACTGTTAACAAAACCACTCTCAATAAGGATTTCAATTTTATAAAGAATAAACGTCAAAGTACCTAGTTTAAACTATTATTAAAAAAAACTTGCAAAACTTACAGCCTTCTACCACCTCCGAAGGCCTGAGTAAGAGGTAGGTAACTGCTTTCCCTGTTGATATTTGTCGTTCTTTCCACATAAGCCGTGCTTAGCTCCCCAACTTGCACCATGTTGTAACAGACACCTCCTCCACTTAGCAGTCCAAATATGACCCCGAATATCGTTGCTGTAAGCTCCAACCACGTTGCATAACGAAACTAAGAAATAAAGTGATATGAATTGATTTGGATCGAAATTTATATCAAAAATAATCAGAAGATTTTTTTATCTTTAAGTTCCTATATCAGCAACCCATAACGTCTCAGTGCTGAACTGAAAGCCAAAGGCCTCATGATGACCGAGTGTGAATTGTGACCTCTTAAGACGACGTTGTAGTTACGTAATCTTACCGACAGATGTTTTGAATCCGCCCGAAGGCCACCAACTGAGCTTCACGGCTCTTATCCTATCTTAATAACTAGGGGCGACTACTGAACGGAACCTCCGAATCACACAGACCCTCTTGATATCTTGCTACAAATAGTAATCCATGCAGGTACTGACCGCTCTGTAATTGTTTATCGAAGCACCTAAGGCTACTTGGCTATGAGCCCCTAGGTAATAAGATAATTTTTGTCTTTTATACTAAAAAGGTTGAATGAACAGTTTAAAAAACGTCATTATGCTGGGGTAAGTTGAACGCTTTCACGGCTAAACCGCTGTTATTGTTATTGTTTACAATGAAAAATAACCTTGTATGTAGGCGACGCCCCAAGAAAATCTATAACATAAATACAGGGCAAGCCCATATTTAAATACTTACTATTTGAAAGTACGACACATTCTGTTCGGTGGTATTTTTTCTGAAACAAATAATTATATGTTAACTAAAAATATAGCTTCTAATTTACTTTTAGCATAATAAAATTTTTGTCTTCTTATAAAAGGGTTGGTATAAGTTTATTTGATTTGACCTCATAGTCTTCTTGCCGATCAGGTTTAAAATTCAGGTTTAAACATAGATTACATTAGAAGATTTGTTTAAAGGCAGATTTTAATTAGGAAATAACGTAGGGAGAAACAATACTAAAGCAATCGATTGTTTCTTGTGTAAAAGAAAGAGAGCACCGATCAAGATTATAAAGAAACAACAGGGAAATGTTAAAGACGGTATAATAACAAAAAAAACAGTCGTGTGGCACTCGGGGACTGCCGCGATAAAGCTTTTGCATAGCATTTTTTATCAACTTAAGAGGCCGGCGTACGACACTCGAAACTGCAAGTTGAAATTTGTTCGTAAAATAATGCTGTCTCTGTTTGACAAAATACAACGTAGATACGAGTGCACCGCTATATGTGTGTATGTGGATTGACATTCATTCGTAGTAATTCGGACTCTCTCGTAGAAGGTTCGGCTATCATTATTTGACTGACACGAATCACACACACATTCAAAAATTTTTTGATGCGATAGCACTACTAATTGCTTGAAATTTGTGCAAATATGGATGTGTTTCGTAATATCGAAAATCATGAATGAAAATTCAATATTTTTTCGATTTATTTTGTGTAAGTAGTAGCATAATAATATGAGATATGTTATTGATGAAACAATATTAGAAATATTTTGGTTTTTAAGACAGAAAAAAACAAAATAAAAACATGACATTTACAATGTAAAATATGTAAAATTTAATTTGATTATATTTTATTCTATACAAGTTTATTTTTAAAAATAAAGTCGTTATAACCTAAATAAATACAGTCTAAGTCCGAATATCAACATATCATCGTGGAAATATGTTTATACTGCAAATGATCTTGGTGTACCGTTTGTATGGACAATTCAGCCTCCGGGGGCCCCTTAAGCAATTATATTTATTTATTTATTTTTTATTAATGCCGTATTTTTTTTTCTTTTATATTAATTCAAGTTTACAAAGCAATAATACACAGTTTTACCAACATACAGTCTTACAACATTATTGACATACAATATAATCATTCAATTACTCGAAAGACAATGACAACTAAACAGAGAACATAATAGTAATATGAGCATATCTATGGAACAAAAAAAAAGGAAAAAAAAAAGAAGAAGAATATAGAATGACTGTGTTGTCAAGGAAACGAATAACGGCCGGTGGCAACAGCACGCATGGGCTAATCTGCCTATAGAGCACGGAGCCGCCACAACCTTGTCGCACTGCAGTTACAATCATATTCTCCATCCTTTTTTAGGGTGTTAGGGTTTTTCGTTACGGAATTTCTTGATTCGGTCGCCGCGCAGAAAGCCCGCGATAAAAGCTATACAACAGCTTAAAATGTTTTGCACTGTTACCGAAAAATTATGCAACGGATGGTTTTATCATATTTTCATCCTGTGTTGTATACAAACATTCGTTCGGTCCGTGTTTTGTTTTAATGATGTCATACAATTGAATGTATTATTCATGACCATCAAGAAAGAAAATGTAATGTCATAGTCTCTTAATGATAATGACATCATAATCTTCACCTGTAAAGTTTTACTGTCGGATTAATTTTAGGAATTCATTCTCTTGATAAAGTTAAATAAAAGATAATGTGGTTGTCCTAATTATAAATACCTTCTAATTTTTTTTGTAGAAGATAATTCAATAATTTAAATACATATTATTGTATAATTTCAGAAAATGCATTGCGGCATCATTATAAGAACGCGTTACTAAGAATAAATTAAGCCAGCTCACAGGCCCACTGTTGCATCATTTGGAAACCAAAACCAACAAAATATGTTACCCAGAATATAAAGTAGTGATAAGACAACGAGCTATGATAAGGTCCAGAACAAATTAACGTCGTCATAGTTTATATTTTTCCGTAATCTAACTCCAAACTAGTATACTATACAGTAATACGTTTCTAAATACACAACTATTAAAGAATCTTGTAAATACTCGTAACACCCAGACACTATACTAATGGATTGCGTTATTACACATTTCTATCTGATCGAATCTAGTGTAGGTTAGATCTACTAAGGGTTTATTATTTTAAGAAGATTTAAGGTTAGTTGGACACATAGATGAGATAAAGTTACACTTATATTTATATATTAACCGACCCATGCTGCCCCGTCTGAGTCTTATATTGCCCGTAGTGCGATGTTACATTAAATATAGATATAGATTTATTCATTTAAACTAGAGTCGGTATAGACCGACTCTAGTTTAAATGAATAAATTTTTTGATTAATTAAGTACGAGTACCTGGGCGACAGAGCTTTGCTTGGGTACCACTGCTTAATATTTAACGACATGTATTCTCTTAACTGTAGTGTTGTTGTGTTGGAGTACAAATCACCAACAAAATAAGCGTTACTGAAAGTATAGTATTTATGTCCATTGTTCACCCCCGAAAACCCCCAAATACCAAATATCACCGAATTCGTTAAAGCCGTTTCCGAGATTACATAAAAAAATATAAGTATTGCTCATTTAATTAAATTATATAAACTAAAATTCGCCAACTTTATATAGCCGGTAAGAATTACTGAAAATAGAAAATCGCACAATCGCACTTAGCAAGAATAGCACGTAGTTCAAAAAGTGTACTTACTGATCATTTTTCTTTTTGGCACCCATTTGAAATATATATGTATTTTGTGTTTCACTTTCGTGAAAAGAGTCCGTCTCGAATTAAGACCAAGATCACTTTAAAAAACTATCCTCCGTCTTTTAAAGTCGTGATCTGAATCTCATTAAGCATCATTTGTGAAACACCACGACACTTGAATAGTTTGCATAGAGATTAATTTTCTAGTATACATCCGTTATTTGCTTCAGATTGTTAATCTTATTGTCTTAGTTTTACTATCCGCTTATTAACTTATCATGTCCGGGGTATCCATTTCCAAAGATTTTGTGCGTTGTTCATTTCAATTTTGACAAATAACAATAGCTTTTGTAATACGAATAGCAGGAGTTGAATAAGAGATCATACTAAGCAAGACACACACACAGCTCTGAAAACAAAAGGTCCGTAATTTAATTTCGAGAGTCAAATGTTCGATGAATGGAACGTCGATGAAACTCTTGTTCGAATGGAGTTTATTTCGAAACAACATCTAATCCCAAAACGCTTCTTGGACTGAACGATAATAAAACATGAAGACTTTCAAATTGACATAATAATTTGGCACATGTCATTAATTTCGATCTCCGATTTTTACATACAAAATCAATTTATTGAATTATTGCTCCCCTATAAAAGCCAAACGGATGGTTTACACAATCTGAAATAATTAAATAAAATAATAAATAAATATTTCAGACATCTAGTACCGAGCTAAGCAGAGCTTGTATTGTGGGTACTAGACAACTAATATAAATACTTAAACATACTTTTTTAGGGTTCCGAAGTTTATGACTCGGAACCCTATATAGATTCGTCATGTGGGTCTGTCCGTCCGTCCGTCCTCGATGATTCATGATCAAATTCGTGATGGTGGTCCATATAATGAACTTTGACGGAAATCATCATCATCATCAGCCTATCGCAGTCCACTGCTGGACATAGGCCTCTCCAATTGCACGCCACTTAGTTCGATCCTCGGCTACTCGCATCCAGCTCCTGCCAGCCGTCTTGCGCAAATCATCACTCCACCTGGCCTGTGGACGTCCTACACTACGTTTGCCGAGACGCGGTCTCCACTCAAGAACACGTTTACCCCAACGGTTGTCGGTCCTGCGGCTAATATGGCCAGCCCATTGCCACTTCAGCTTGCCTGTCCTGTGGGCTATGTCGATAACTTTAGTTCTCTGCCGGATTACCTCGTTTCTAACACGATCTCTTAGAGAAACTCCGAGCATAGCCCTCTCCATAGCTCGCTGCGTGACTTTGAATTTGTGGACCAGCCGTGCCGTGAGTGTCCACGTTTCGGCTCCGTATGTCATGACGGGTAGGACGCACTGGTTGAAGACTTTCGTCTTTAGGCACTGTGGGATCGATGATGAAAAGACCCGACGAAGCTTCCCAAACGCCGCCCAACCCAGCTGAATTCTCCTGTTCACCTCGTCCTCGAAGTTGTTTCCACCCAACTGCAAAGTCTGCCCGAGGTACACATATTTTTGAACAACTTCGAGAACGGCACCGTGTATCGCAACCGGTTCCGGTAGTACATGTTTGTTGAACATGACCTTGGTTTTGTCCAAGTTCATCCGTAGGCCGATGCGTACAGAAGAGTCAGCTAGGTCATTTAGCATCTGTTGTAGGTCCTGCAGCGTCTCCGCCATGATGACGATGTCGTCTGCAAATCGCAAGTGAGAGATGTGTTCACCATTGATGTTTATGCCACGTCCTTTCCAGTGCAGCGTCTTGAACAAGTCCTCCATCGCATTTGTGAACAATTTCGGGGAAATAACATCCCCTTGTCTCACTCCTCGATGCAATAGTATGGGCCTTGTTTGCTGATTCTGTACTTGGACGGACATGGTGGCGGCCTCGTAGAGACATCTCAACACTTGGATGTATCGCCAGCCTACTTGGCAACGCTGCAGGGACTCCAGAACAGACCAGATCTCGATCGAGTCAAAGGCCTTCTCATAGTCCACAAATGCTAGACACAGGGGCTGATTATATTCTTCGGTCTTTTGAATAATCTGCCGCACTGTGTGGATGTGGTCTATGGTGCCATATCCGCTCCGAAACCCAGCCTGCTCCGGTGGTTGGAATTCGTCGAGTCTTCTCGCAAGACGGTTCGTGATGACTCTTGAAAACACTGACGGAAAACTGACTTGACGGAAAACTTTAACGGATTAGATGACTTTGTTAGTTCAGAAGCTATAGAGGCTTAACTTGTTAAAGGCGCTCACTAGAAAAACGGAAAACGGAGAAAAAAAGGAGTAAACTGCTAAGAACAAAGTTGCACTAGCAACAGAAGAAAAAAAAGAACAAACGCTAAACATACTTCTTTATATTTACAGTTCATTGATTAAGAAGATACATGAGAAAATGTTATACCATGGATAAGTTTCGCTTACATAACCCTGTTATAAATTTTGAAATTTAACATTTAGGTAGTTGTCTCGATAATACTCAATGGCTTGTCTAAGTGACAGGAAAACATACACAGACTGATCACTGTTCCTAGAATTTTATTCGAGCAGGCATATATTAATATTCATTCAGTCTAATCAAGTTGCAGGCATAATAAAGATAATTCTAACGCGTCATTGTCTTGCTTTATTTGATATGAAAATGTTAGACAGGTATGGACAGACATTTAAATTTACTATGTGATTAAGCGTATCTTGTATGTAGTATATCTTTTTTTACTTTATAAACATTCATGAAACGGTCACAAGGAAGATCCGATCTCAGAACAAGAAATTGTAAATTACGCAATATATAAGTCTTATGTGGGGATCGGATCCACACGCATCCGAATCCTCCACCTCCTCACATTACTGTACATCTTTACTGAAAACCCTTGTGAAGTAGCACGTACATTAAATGAGTATGATTAAAACGACTAAATATAAAAGAACTCATTCCATTGTACTTTGCTACCTTTCCAACGTTGCCTTTCATTAAATTGAAATTATCTTTTGATATTAGCGTCATCAGCAGATGCATTGTTACATAAAGTTTTGTAAAAATACTAGTTCGCGCTATTTTAGTGCGCAGGTGCTAGCACCTGCGCAATAATTTGATAGACTTGGAGGCGTTGCAATATTGATTAACCTAGGTTTCAGCCGGGAGAGATGACTGTTGCGCATGGCTGCTGGACCAGATTATTAGTCAGTGCACCAAAGACTGTTGTACGTGACGTGCACACAGGCTGCCTCAAGTAAACTACATCAATTTGCTGATTCAGGAAGAAAATATAGGTAAGTTTATCATTGCTGATTTAGTATCTGGTTAAGATATATTCAAAAACGTTCAATTACGAAGTATTTGACTAAAGTGTTTAAGGGGTCTGTGACCAGGATAAAGTGATGACATTAAGTCGAACCCTGGGAATAACTTAATTAAACTTTTTATACGTCTTCACTGTCTACTAAGAACTAATTCAGAGTGGTAATTTCGTTTCGTTTAATTTAATTCATTGTACATACTTTACAAAGCCAACAAAGGTGTGTCAACAATGTATTTCGGTGTTGAAGATTATAGTTGTGTCCAAATAATTAACAATTATGTTTATACTACACCTGATCGGAACAGTAGTCAATATTCCCTGAAAATGAAATGAGAAAGTTAGTTTTTTCCTTGACCTGAATAAGCGGGAGGAAAAAATGTATGAAAATCCATTTCTAACGTGTTTTAGCGGGAGAGAAAGTTGTATGAATTTTCATTTCTCATGTGCTATCTTATCTATGGCGCGCGCCTGCCCAAGGAGTTTTCATATATTTAAATATGGAATCTCCGTGCCATTGACATCCTTTTGTGAAGAATAAAAAAAAATAAAAGAAGCGCGAAATATTTATAAATATTATGTCAAATTCTAAGCTAAATTGTGTCTTACATGGTGTCTTACGTTTTGATTTTATTTTAAAAATACTTTAAATGTTCCTCACAGGTGTAGTATAAAGCACTGTGTAGCACTCGGGTGAAAGTCCCATTCCTACCTCGGGAGTATTGTGGCCCTAGGCTGCGCCTTCGGGCCACAAACTACTCCCTCGCTAGTAATCGGTCCCTTTCCTCCCTCGGTGAACAATGTACTATTGTTTTACCTGATATTCCTGTATGTTACCAAGGTTAACTTAATTCTACTTAATGTTTTCAGCACATTTACTTAAAAAAATAGTTTCAAGAGTATAAAACTTAACAAATCTCAGGTCAATCATAATAGATAGAGTCAGTGGAGTATTGCATATCGAATATAAACTGAGTTACAATTAAATTAAATTAAATTTTTGTACTGTATGTAAAATTAAATAGTGGACACACCTTTGTTCGGAAACTATATAGCCCCCCTCTCCCTTATTTTGGTGCTCAACAATATCATTGTGTCCAAAAAGGTGTGATTGTCAATTGCATTTGTTTTACATGATTTAACTATATGTCACCAAGGTTAACTAAATGCCCCTTAAAATTTTCAGCTTATTTTCTTGTTCTTTATTTAAGACAATTGTTTTAAGTGTTACAAATCTCAGGTCAGTTTTAATAGATAGTCATCATAATATTGCATAAGCGATATGTGGGAACGAGAGATACGATGGGCGCAGAGAACAAAGGTTCTGGAAGCAGGTTCTCTGCACCTGCGCAGTAAATTGGGTCAGCGTCTGTGTTACATTTATTGATTGTAGGGAATACTAGTACAAGATTTTAGCTATTGAAATAACTCACTTTGATATTGCAACTAATTACTATTATATTATTCCAACTTATTACTTAGTATTCAAATATAATGTAACTTACTGAGATAATGATGAATAGTACTTTCCCATATTTCTTCTTTTTATTCACCGTCGACGTATTGATTCCATGGATTGAGAAGAGAGTTCTCAATTGAAATAATACAGAACTGAGATTTTGGTTTTTAAAAAAATTATTACCAACACTTTTTTTTCTCGGTATAACAGATCTAAACTGACTTGAATAGTTTGGCGTGAGTGTGTTCTAATGATGATGAATTGTATTATTTAGTAACAGGTACTACTGTTACTAATTAATGAAATTGATAATTCGATTAGGTTATCATATCAGGTCGATCAGGTCTTCTCACTAAACCACAAGTACGAATGGCACAACACACGCCACTAGACAGGCAGTCAGGCTCCTCAACTATCTGATTGATCAGTATCCGCATGTAGACTTATTTTACCCCAATCAGAGTATTTTTTTTATATATCATATTATATATTACATTTTTTTATGATAAAACTTGTAACACTCGTTATATAGTTGAAATGACTCGCTATACGTATTGGGCAAACTGTAAGTACAGTGAGCAGTTGAATGATTAAATAAATAAACGTATTTAGCAAATCTCCTAAGAAAGGACAGTATTAGAAATAAATTAAAAACGTTTGATTCACTATATTTTCTACTTTAAAAACCAAAGTGATTATTATAATCTTAAGTGATCTTTTGAACTTACTGACTAACTTCTTTACTCACTCACTCAAACCATCACTCACTCACGCTCTCACTCACTCACTTAAACACTCAGTCAATCTTTTACTCACACACTCTAACACTCACCTCACTTATTCACTTAAACACTCACTATACACTAACTTACACATTAATCACTCTTTTTTTAAATCACTCACTCACATACTCAGTCACTCCTTTACTCACACAATCAAACACATATTGCCTCATACACTTACTTACTCACTCACATACTTACTCAATCACTCTAATCTATTTACTAATAATTTAGTAAAATCGTTCTGCTCTGTTCTAGAAGCGCCTGATTTGAACCACCTTGAAGATGAAAACATTAGCAAATGCAGGGTTATCAGTGCGTAGGGAGAGCAGTACACTCACCAACCATAAGTCGCAGGCACCTCAAGCAGTTTCTGCAATGAGCGTGATCGCAGAAAAGAATGAGATAATGAAAATGGAAACGCAAAGGTACAAATCTTAATTACTGTTACCAATGATAGAACTTTACATTGTTAAGAATTTAGTTTTAATAGACGGCGAATTTTGTTGTTATATGGAATTGCCGAAATTAAAGTTTTATCATTATTACTGAATGTCTCAAACTCATTAAAACTACTTTTTTCTTCTTACTAAGGAGAGTCGAATAAGTTTTAACCCGAGATAATGATACTGAGTAGATTAGTTAGTATGATGGTCATAAAAATGGCATTCGGAGAATTTCCAGACTGCATAGTATACTGGCAGGAGATGGATGCGAGTAGCCGAGGATCGAACTAAGTGGCGTGCAATTGGAGAGGCCTATGTCCAGCAGTGGACTGCGATAGGCTGATGATGATGATGATAGTATATGATTTCACGGGACTGGGAAGGTATTGTTTTGAACACAAGTTAGCTACTTGGAGAATGGGCATAATATAGACTTTTCTTTCAGGTGACTCTGAATCAGTTACATGCTTCATGATCAATGTGAAGTCAAATCTTATAACAAAGAGGTAGCCGCCTGATCAGCTTTGATGTCATAGTGTTTAAGAAAAGGGACGTTGTGCTGTTGTTATCACTTGTTTTAAACTATCAAGGAGCTGTTCGAAGGGTAACATTGCTCACGTGAGCGCGCCAGCATCACCATCAGGTCTCTATGGAACCTCTTTGATGTGCTCCTTTTAATTTTGGTTTAGGTACATATACACTTTTTGACATTCGTTGTTATTAAGATTCTGTTTAAAAATTTAATGTATAATTTTTATAATAATTGAAATTCGACTTTTTTTCGCTAAAAGTTAAATTTTGTTCCATTTACATTACTTGCAACCTGTCATGTTCTTGTGTCGTTATTTAAAAAGCCTTATATAAGTGCCTATTAGCCTAGCCGGTTGTAGCTTCAGAATATCTAGAATATATATAAGCGTTAAGTAAACCTGGCGAAGCTTATGTTTCGTATAACAACAGCCCTTCTCCTGAATAGTTTTAGTGAAGTGTAAGTATTTTTATATTCATTTATTGTCCGGAGGCGTATATTTATTATTACACCTACCTAATATTCTAGAATAGTTTCCATGTTTGATGTTTTTAATTCCAAAACATTTTTAATAAGTTTTGCCTCATTTGATGTACGTGCTTGCTTTAAAATCCCTGTTTGATTTATATCTTTATTTTGGATTGTCCGATTCCTAGAATATTTATAATTTAATTTAAGAAGCTACCTCAACGCCGATGGCAATTCACACAAAGTTAAATATTATCTCCGTATGTAGAGTAGTCAAGCAATAATAGATTGTAATATCAAGCTGCCTCATTTCGGGCTTCCAAATGTAATTTTGACTTTGTGTGGAACATGTTACATAGCATTGCACCAGCAGTACAAATACCGGTGTACTACCTCACGCGTATGCTCGCACGCTCTGACTTTTTACTACTGTTATTAAGTTCATCGGTTATACTATTAATAGTTTCACCTGCTTTCCGGATTAGTTAGATATATTTCGTTTAAACTAATAACACTGCCAATGTATCTTCAGTTCTACTCTTCTTTGTCTGAAATGATCTTCTCTTTTCAGTCAACAGCAACACGAGCGTACGTTTATGCAAGGTTCAAACGCGAATCCATCTCATAATTAGTTTTTAACGGTTTGTCTAGATTGGAATAGTGAGAAGTATTTCAGATGGTTCATAAGACTGATCTCATGAGACGTGGTTCCATTTGGACTTTGTAACCTACCTCATTAGATTGTAAATATAAACACATCATTTCACCACACTTTAGGCATCAACAACATCTCAAAAAAGTTACAATTATTAAAGTTTCGGCAGTTCTAGATAAATTCTGAATATTTTCGAAATGTTTTTGTTGTTGAACGGAAAATTACAACTTTGGGCCAATAATTTTGGTTTATTAAACAATAAAATGAAGATTTTATTTTTGGTTATAATTTGGGGAAATGATTTGTTAATATTTTACTTAAGGACACACAAGGGTGCCTAAGTAGAACAGTAAACAAAACAGGAAAGTTTGTTGCACTGTTGGTTTAAAAATATCTAAGCCAACTACCGTATCTTAGAGTGCCAACTTGGTCGTTACTGCTGACATAGAAGAATATTATCACCACCATGGGAAGGACAATTTGCTCGACAAACGTTACGCATTTCACCAACGGTCTATTTCATAAGATCATGTTGGAAGCGGACGCGTTGTGTTGAGTTACTTGGCTTCTTTTCATCTTGAACCAAACTCGTAACTCTAAGCTTAGGTTATTTCTATGGCTGACAACTAGTGCCACTTTTCTGTGGTGCGGTTCTTTAGTCTCCCTTGTGTGTAAATGATTAAGGTTAGAGTAGTATTAGCAATTTATGACTTATTTAAGGAACTGCCTTAAAATATTGGATTATAAATTTATAATTATAGTCATAAATCTAATTTTTGTACCTATGTAAGTTTTAACTAATAAGAGTATTAGATAATAATATTAGATTAAAACAGCACTTTCGATGAACCATAGATGTATTTAACAGTAATTATGTATGGAAACTAATTTGTATATAATTAATGATAGGCGAAGTTTAGGTAGTGGAATATCCAGGTAACATTGTAAGATCATAGTTAAGGATTAATTAGGTGTAAATAAACTAGGTTAATTAGGTTAAGTCAACCTGTTGTTTCATTTCGAATATTTTCAATTTTCTCTTCAACAATCCTCATACCAGTAATAGGAGCTGACTCACAGTGTTACGCCAGTACAACGGTAACCCGATAAATTGATTTATCTTAAAATAGAACAACTTTGCCTGAGTTTACCGAGATTTTAATTAGGCAACAAACAGGTAAGGGCAGGCAGATAATGAAGCAACTAATGTCTTGAAACAGGTGTATACAGGGTAGTTGTGTATATTCAGGTGCTTGCCTCCCTTTCAATTATGGTATTCAACTACATATGTATACCTCTGAAACTGAATCAAAGTGGTTCTAAGGTTATGGATACTGACGCTAGTCTAATATGAACAGTCCCACACCCGACCACAACATGAAAAGTATCAAAAATTGCTTTAGGTAGGTTTTCTGTGGATTTTTAAAAGAGTTTAAACTCCGATAAAACCTGTTGGTTTTAAAAAGTAGCTAGGTAGCTTTCAGGCTTTAATTTAGCACTTCGTCTGTACGACGACCCTCTTTTAGGCAGCGTCCAGCACACACGGACGCCGACCCCTTGCGGTTGGCCAAACTAATGCAGATGGAGGGGAAAACCCGTCCCGTCCACCCGCGGCCACACTTAAGGCGGCATGAGCCGCAGATGTCCGCGCCTCCCGGTTCGCCCGGTACGTCGGCGGCGGATCTGGTCCAAATGGAGGTAGTCCTCACGAGCCTTCTCCGCCGCCTCCTTCTGCGAGATGACCTCTTCGCAGAAGGTCACGACCGCGGTAAAACAGCTCTCACTACCAGCCATGGAACGAACGACGGCCGGTAGCGAGAGATCTCCTCCGATGACTGCAGTGAGGGCCCGGCGCTGCATCGCTCATGCGGGGCAGACCGCCAGCGTGTGATGAGCCAAGTCCTCACTGCAGTCGCAGCGGTGGCAGGCAGGACTCAATTACCTCCTGGCGACCTAGTGCAGACACTTCCTGAAGCAACTATGCCCGTAAAGAACCTGCGTGAGTCGGAAGGAAAGGGTCCTGTGCTGTCGCACTGCCCATTCGAGGATGACCGGCTGGAGCGCCTCTACGGCGGCGAAGCCAGCTCGTGGAGTCTCCAACCGGATCGACCAACGTATCATCGTGATTCGGCGAGCGGCTTCGCGCCACTCACGCACGTCCTCAGGCGGAGGTCAAAAACCACTCTTCGCCCGGTATTCAGCCACTCGCCGATAAACTTCAGCGAGCACTTCCGCCTTCAAATCTTATATCAACGTGTTCGAAATATTTTTTTCTATTATCCAGTCAAGTGAAAAAAAAAACATTATTCTGATGTTGCAACATTAAATTAAAAATCTGTTTTTTTAATAATCAATATTAGTCTTGTCGAGGACTATTTTAACCAACCCATTCTTAACATTTTTTTTCTATTATAAGCTCGGTGAAGGTCGTTTTAGGTTCGGATCTTAGACTATTAATAAAAAACAAGATAATTATTGCTGTTCTCATTAACGTTCTCTAAATTTAAGAGGCTACGTAGAGATAGTTAGAATACTGATAATTTAGTTTTCACTAATCTTTAGGAGGCACCTAAGTCCATAGATGTCTCATAAAGTTTGAAAGCTATCTACGTTAGTAGCAGATAGGTGGCTTAAGTATAGTTGGTGAAAACTGACAATAATCGAGTTTTGAAAAGGTGCTTGCAAGGCTGCAACGGTCTTTATACAACGCTTAAGGTATTCAACCAGCCAAATTGTGTTACGCACATCTCAAAATGATAATCTCACTTCAAATACTTTACTAGCGCTATAAGTCAAGTTTATCAATAATCTTGTTTTTTTCGAATTTAAGATAGGTAACAATTAAATATTTATATTCTTCAAACTGTGTGGTGTGGTATCGTACTATTGAGGCTATTTGTGTGTTCCTCCAATATAGTTATTATTTTGTATAAATGGACTTGAAATGACGAAATATCATTGACTAATCACAGTAATAGACTTTATGATGGATAATTTTACATTCCATTGTACAATCTACATCTATGATATCTTGCATTTCTGAGCTATAAAACTTTGTCAGAGAATACCCAAATCATATAATCTTTTATCTTTAAGCAAACGAACCTCAATTTACAACTCAAGTGATACCGGGCCTTCAAAAATGGCGTATCAATTTTAATGATGAACATTTAATTTTAATCACGTTATGGTGCTCATTATGTCTGTACGTATCATTTAACAAGTTTTCAATTACATTTGGTAAACTATAAGGTAAAAAGTCAGTTAACAGAAAGAATATCGTAAAAATGCGATTCAATTTATTCTAGATGTTCAATGTTTTTGTGTAAAGCAGGCACCACACTTCGTTATGCCCTATTCGTTATGTGTCTACGCCGTATTCGCCCGAATATTTGTTATGCGCGCAAACAACAAACATGCCACCACACTTCGAACTGGTATGCCAAATAAGGTAAATATGTGTGTTGTAGAGATGTGTCATTGTCATTTTTATGGTGAACGAAACGAAACCATACGAACGAACGAAACACATTATTTTAATTTTCTTTTTATTTTATTAAATTTAGGGAAACAATACTTAAATGAAGTCTAATTATTTTGATCACATGATAGACTAATTTAATCGTTTAATCGATTTATCGTATTTCAAAAACTGTTTTATAGTCTATGGTTGTTAGTTATGCACAGGGCATTGTCATTTTTAATGGTCAACGAACGAACGAAACATATTATTTTAATTCCCTTTTTATTTTATTAAATTTACAGAAACAATACATATATGAAGTCTAATTATTTTGATCATATGATAGATTATTTTAATCGTTTAATTGATTTATCTATTTCAAAAACTGTCTATAGTCTATGGTTGTTAGTTATGCACAGGGCACTTCACTACCCGTCCGAAGTGTGGGCAGTCGATGCGTGTATTCGCCTTATTCGTGTCCTTTGAAGTGTGTCAAAAAACCGACAAGTCGACGGATACGCGTATTCGCTAATAAAGCGTACGAATAAAGCGAATATTGGCGAATATACTCTCCACACTTCGCCATATGCGCGCGAATAAACCGCATAACGAATAGCGCATAGCGAAGTGTGGTGCCTGCTTAATATAGTTTCATAAAAGGGGGCATATCGTTCACATATTGATTGAATAAACGGATTTAAATTAAAAGCAAATATATTTAGACCAGTGCCGATAATGTTTGAAAACAAAATAAATTATAGTAGGATGAAACCCATTGTAAAAGGATGAGAGTATTACAAAAATTAAAGGAAAAATAATTTACAGGCGATCTGAGGTCGGAAAGGGGGAGAGGGGGGGTTAAGGGAAAAAAGTGGCTTATCACGGTTTCCAGCAAAACTACAAGTCCTATGGAAAAAAGTTAAATGGCTAAGTTGTAGGGAATATAAAGATCTACATCTTTTGCCTTTACACATTTTTCACATAACTTCAAATAAATTAATAAATATATGTCATAAATTTAATAAATTTAAAAAACCAAGTTTTTGGTTGTTTATTTTTATCTTTTACAAATAAAATTATTTTTTCAAGAAATTAAGTGAAAACTTAGCATTTTAGGGTTCCGTAGCCAAATGGCAAAAACGGAACCCTTATAGATTCGTCAAGTCTGTCTGTCTGTTTGTCTGTCCGTCCGTATGTCACAGCCAATTTTTATGTTCTGAATACACCTCCTCACACCATGTCAAAATGTCAAGTTTTCTATTCGATGAAATCTCTTCTTTTCTTCTTAACAAAATTATTATATTTACTGATTTCAAGGTTCAGCATCAGTTTCATTTGTACGGGGGCGACCAAGTACTGGAAGACAAAGAGTGTGGTAAACCATAGGTAGTCCAATGATCTGGTGAAGGTCATGAGAAACTGTTGGAAGTAAATAACGCACAGGACCGTTTATTGAAGTGAGCCTTGGAGGTAGACTACATGCCGCAGCGGACGTCTTTCGGCTGGATGATGATGATTGAATAATTCAATTTGAGTCTTATCAGTTGGTTTTTTTAAATGTACTTCTAGTAAATAATATATAGGGACTAATAACGACGAAAAGAAAGCAAACATATATGTGATATTTATATAGATCTTCCATTTATTATGACCATGTGATATGTAGGATAGCCTTCTCATCTGTGTAAACGTTTTAATTTGAAAATAAACTCGTGTGTTAACTAATGTACACAGTGCGTAATCACAAACAATTGAATACACGAATGATTGTGATGACTTGAGAGATCCTCAATGCAATACCAAAAACCTTTATATTATTTAATACAATAAATGAAAAAGGTAGCTATGTCTTACAATAATATGCATATAGATATTATTTGGGTCATATTGTTTATTGTAAGTAGGTATTAATTGTAACATTCAACAAAATAAATTCATGTTTCACAAATAGTCCAAATAGTCATAATTACTGTATGTACTGGGATGTAAGGGGATGAACCAACATCTTTTATCCCAAGCCAACCTCACCTGCACGCGGTGCGTCCTGCTCAACGACAAACGAGGCTCTGGCGACCGACTGATGGCGGTATATCCATCCGAATACGTGTAGCTAAATACCACAGACTGGTGATGGGCAGCAGCATCACCGGTACAATAAGCTGCACCCTGCGATCGCCAACCCGCCCAGCGTGGCGATTATGGGCATACCCTCCCATGCAGAGACAACTGAGGCCACGGCCCCCAGTTCCCGGTAGCCCCACTATTCCTGGCTATGGTGGCGACCACGGTAACGGTGGGGCAGGGGGTGCTAAGAATCTCCGGGTTACGGGAGGCCACCACAACCGACTGACCCTGGCTACGTACAACGGACGCACGCTACGGCTAGACTCGCATCTGGCACAACTAGAGGTAGAACTGGGTAAAATTAGGTGGCACATCCTCGGGTTATGTGAAGTCCGAAGACAGGGGGAGGACACCGTAACTCTTGAGTCAGGTCACCTAATGTACTTCCGCGAGGGAGACCAACAATCCCAAGGTGGCGTGGGGTTTCTGGTAAATAAGTCTATATCTAACAACGTTGTGGAAATTTCCAGTGTGTCGAACAGGGTAGCGTACCTCATTATTAAGCTCACTGAGAGGTATAGCCTCAAGGTTGTGCAAGTGTACGCACCGACCTCGGCGCACTCGGATGACGAGGTGGAGGATATGTACGATGACATATCGAGGGCCCTCCACTTAACAACTAAGACCCACTACAACGTTGTTATGGGTGACTTCAACGCTAAAGTGGGAGTACAGATTTGCAGCGAATCGGTAGTAGGATCACATGGACTTGGAGTCAGAAATCATAGGGGGCAAATGCTTGTCAACTTCCTTGAACGCGAGGGGCTCTTTTTGATGAATTCTTTTTTCAAAAAACAGCCCCAACGCAAGTGGACATGGCAAAGCCCCGACACTGTGATAAAAAATGAGATCGACTTCATAATTACGGACAAGAGGCACATATTCAGAGATGTCTCAGTGGTCAATAGGTTTAATACCGGTAGCGATCACCGACTAGTCCGAGGCTCTCTGAATATCAACTTCAAAGTTGAACGTGCCCGTTTGATGAAGTCCAGGCTCCGACCAACTCTACTCCAAGCCATGATAGGATCTGAAACGTTCCAGTCAAACCTGGAAAACCGATTCGCTGCCGTGGAAACCACAACAGACGTAAACCAGAACCTCGAAAATGTGGTTCGAATCCTCAGGGACGAAGGTACGAGATTTTGTGAACTGCAGCGTAAAGGCAAGAAGTCGAAGCTTTCAGAGAAGACTTTAGGGTTGATGAGGAAACGGCGTGAAAACCCACCCGTCACTTCGTTGGCAAAGAGGATGCTGAACAGAGAGATAAGGAAACTCGTCCGACACGACCTCCGGTGCTCCAATACTCGCACCATCAAAAGAGCGATCGAGCAACATCGGGGGTCAAAAGTGTTCGTACAATCTCTGTGTAGAAGCGAACTGACGAAGTTGACCACAACAAGTGGAGAAGTTGTTTCCTCGAAACCGGCAGTCCTTTTGGAAGTGGAAGGCTTCTATAGTCGGCTATACGCTTCGCATGCATCTCGACCTGATACCGAAAATGAGGACACCCGAGCCACATTAACGCGTCACTACACCGAAGACCTGCCAGAAGTCAGCACCGATGAAATCGAGATGGCTCTTAAACAGCTTAAAAATGGAAAAGCCCCTGGAGAGGATGGCGTTACAACAGAGCTATTAAAAGCTGGAGGTAAACCCGTACTGAGGGAGCTCCAAAAGCATTTCAACGCTGTCCTGTTTGAAGGGAGAACTCCGGAGGTGTGGAGTAAAAGTTTGGTCGTGCTTTTCTTCAAAAAAGGTGACAAGACCTTATTGAAGAACTATCGACCCATTTCCCTTCTAAGCCACATCTACAAGCTGTTTTCAAGAGTCATCACGAACCGTCTTGCGCAAAGACTCGACGAATTTCAACCACCGGAGCAGGCCGGATTTCGGAGCGGATACGGCACTATAGACCACATACACACAGTGCGGCAAATTATACAGAAGACCCAGGAGTATAACCAGCCCCTGTGTCTAGCATTCGTGGACTATGAGAAGGCCTTCGACTCGGTTGAGATCTGGTCTGTTCTGGAGTCCCTGCAGCGTTGTCAGGTAGATTGGCGATACATCCAAGTGCTGAGATGTCTCTACGATACCGCCACCATGTCCGTCCAAGTACAGAATCAGCAAACAAGGTCCATACCATTGCATCGAGGAGTGAGACAAGGGGACGTTATTTCCCCGAAATTGTTCACAAATGCAATGGAGGATATGTTCAAGACGCTAAACTGGAAAGGACGTGGCATTAACATTGATGGCGAATACATCTCTCACTTGCGATTTGCGGACGACATCGTCATAATGGCAGAGACACTGCAGGACCTGCAACAGATGCTGAATGACCTAGCTGATTCTTCTATGCGCATCGGCCTACGGATGAACTTGGACAAAACCAAGGTCATGTTCAATGAACATGTTCTACCGGAACCGGTTGCAGTACACGATACCGTTCTCGAGGTTGTTCAAAAATATGTCTACCTTGGGCAGACATTGCAGTTGGGTAGAAACAACCTCGAGGATGAGGTGAATAGAAGAATTCAGTTGGGTTGGGCAGCGTTTGGAAAGCTACGTCGAGTCTTTTCGTCGTCGATCCCACAATACCTAAAAACGAAAGTTTTCAATCAGTGCGTCCTACCTGTCATGACATACGGAGCCGAGACCTGGACACTTACGGTACGGTTGGTCCATAAGCTTAAAGTTGCTCAGCGTGCTATGGAAAGGGCTATGCTCGGCGTTTCTCTGAGAGATCGTATCAGAAATGAGGTGATCCGTCAGAGAACTAAGGTCATCGACATAGCCCACCGGATTAGCAAGCTGAAGTGGCAGTGGGCTGGCCATATTAGCCGCAGAACTGATGGCCGTTGGGGCAGAAGAGTTCTTGAGTGGAGACCGCGTCTCGGTAAACGTAGTGTAGGACGCCCACAGGCGAGGTGGAGTGACGACCTGCGTAAGATGGCTGGCAGGAGCTGGATGCGAGAAGCCCAAAATCGATCACAGTGGTGTGCAATGGGAGAGGCCTATGTCCAGCAGTGGACTGCGATAGACTGATGATGATGAGTCATAATTACCGCTGATAAAGGCGCATTTACATTGGTCGTTAGAGCCCGCATGCGGGGTACAAGAGATTTCTGTTCAAGCATGCCATAGGGCCAAAAATAGCGTTTTATCGGCTTAATATTGTTTTTAATATTAACTTCGATTAATTACATCAATTTTTGTTTCTTTGCGGAGTCGCGGGCGAAAGCTAGTAGTAAATAAACGGTAAATAGTACATAGAAATAACATGTTAGTCCTTCACTGTCCTCTTCTATAAAGAGGAGATGGATTAATAAAATATTAGATTTTTTTGTTTCTTAAGCATCTTCACTATCTTAATACCTTTTGAATCTTTGATTTCCTTTCGTTAATTCCTTTGACTTTCACTACCACATTATAAAAAAAAAAACAATCTGATGAGAAGTTAATTAGACTCACATTCCTTAGGGTATCACTTAGTAAATAAATTAAACTCCTATGGGTCTAGAATCAACATAGCGTCTGTGTACTAAATATCTTATTTCGTAGGTCTAATTAAATGATTACCAATATAATGGTAATGGTAATGGTAATTTTGTAAAATGGTAATTTTATAGATGCGAAATTTATATATGACAACTTATGAACAATATCGTGTTGTAAAAATCTGTTATGCCATCTTTTTAAGGTTGCGTAACTCATGACCTAGAACTTTTATATTTTATAGTTTCGTCATGTCCGACCGTCCATCCTCGCCTTACCGCCCAAAGGGGTAATCCCAAAAAGATGAAACTTTGCATTGATATGTTTTTATCGTGTTGACAAAGTACTGAAATAAAAATTTTGTACGATTTTTTCAAGTTAGCGCATTTAACTAGTTTAGTCTTCATAACTCCTGAAGTAACAAAGTTCTCAAAATATTTATAGTTTTTTAGGGTTCCGTAGCCAAATGGCAAAAAACGGAACCCTTATAGATTCGTCATGTCTGTCTGTCTGTCCGTCCATATGTCATCATATTCTTTTCAGGTTTGTATAATGGTGTATCAGGTGAAAACGGTGCTTTCAGAGGGTGCCTTGTTCCAACAAAAAATGTGTAGAAGAGGTCCCCTAAAAATATTTTTTTTAAATTCATTTCTACACTTTTTTGACGTGATCGAAAACGATCCAGGCAAAGTTTCATCTTTCTAGCACTAACCGCTTGGAATTTGATGAACGAAATGAAGATTGAACGGACGGACGGACGAACATGATGAAACTATAAGGGTTGTGAAAAACAAACTACGGAATCTTCTTCTTCTGTTGATAAGATGGCAATATGAACGAGATCTCCCCATGGAATCTTAAGAGTGGATGAGTAAAAATTCTAATTATGAATAACAATCGAGCTTTATTTGTTTATATATCCAACTACGTTAATAGAAATATCTATTTTAAAATGTTTAACTTATACTTATATAGGGTATATGTAAATGTTTAACTTATACTAATACAAAATGCATAATTACTTATTCTATTATAATACAAGGAATAGCATACTTTAAGAACATAACTGAGTGTATATATTTATTAGGTAGGTATTCGTAATCTAAAAAAGAACATGCTAACTATAGCATAAGTGTATGTGACACACACTTTTGAGTTTATTTTTAGTAACATGTCTAATTTTATAGGTAAAAACTGGTTAATAAAAAGTTGCTTAATCTTTAGAAGCTGTTTATCTTTTCTTTATAATATGTCAAAATCGAGGGCTCTATGTTACAATGAGGTATGATGTCAATGGTAGCTAAATTATTTACAAAATATTTGGTTTAGCTATTAAAAATAATAAGAAACTTAAAATAAAGAACATAGTTTTTTTTAGTTCTTGCTTCGCCTTAACGAAGACTGTTATGTAATTTCTTTTCAGCATTAATACTGTATTGATAATGTCTTCATCATATTACAATTATTTATCAGTGTATACTATCTTATATATAAAATTCTCGAGTCACAATGTTTGTTCCCATACTCCTCCGAAACGGCTGGACCGATTTGTATGAAAATAAAAAATACCTACATAGAAAAAGGCCTCTGAACCGAACTTTGAAACAAATATTTGCAGATCACAAGAACATTTGGTCCAACACAGGAATTGAAACTTTAACCTTAGCACCTCAGTTATTAAATATTCCCATGAACTTTTGAGTTTCTAGTTCTAATCTTGTACCTTTTTATTCATGGGATGTGCCTTAAGGGTTTTGTTTGTATCCCACGTAGTACGACACAATCAATTACCTTTTTACTTTCTTTCTCTTGACTCTTGCTTGTCTTGTTTCTCATTCACACTATCTTGTCATTAAAAATAGATATGATAAATCTACCAATGATATAACATATCTCAAAGTGCATACTTTGAATATTTGTATACTTATCGGAGAAAATACTCAACCAGCGGTTATTGCATATTGTACAGGTGAAATAATTTATTTTATATACAGAATATAATATACAATTTTTGAGATTCCATTTCAGTACATTACAAATATATGAGTTGACATTACAACTTCTTGAGTATACTGCGGGTGAGATGAGTTCACGTCATTATGACGATTTCTAAATGTAATCTGTTGTCATACTTTAGCAACCACTTGAAAATAATTACAGTAGGTTGCAAATTATAGCATTTTTTGTCCTTTGCACATTCGCCAATAGTGCCCTCGTTGAGCGATTAATTCAGTGTGTGAGCCTTGTTCCACGATTTTACCTGAAATATTAAATTTAGCATATACATATGTGTATTTAAGTATATAAATTCATGGAAATTTAAGAATGTGATGAGTTAGATATGTAAGTATATCTTATCAAAAATATCACCATTGACAACTACCATTAATAGTGCACTACTATTACAATTATGTATTCTGTGCTACTAGACGTATACGTATATATGCCTTTCCGTAGAAATGTGATTTTGTCCTACTATGCCATGCTGATTTGACAGGTTGATATGAATTTCGTTCTAAGTTTTTAACCGACTTCAAAAAAAAGGAGGAGGTTATCAATTCGTCGGAATCTTTTTTTTTCAATACTCACAAAATGAACAGAGTCGTGATACTCCGTAAATCTATTTAAAACATATCAGTCGATAAATAGTCAACCACAGATCACAATCTTGTGTAATAAACCTAAATTAATAATACTATCTTGAGTTTTGTAACTGAAAACTAACTAAAAGTCAATGTGAACATTTTTAAATAATCTTTATATAGAAAAAGAATTTGATTATAAATTGATAATAATTAAATCTTCTAACACGGCAATTTACACTTTTAATTAATAATTTGTGAACCATGTTTATATAAATACCTCCACTGTACAAAGAGTAACCTATAGAATTTCTTATCGGTTCTTCTTCATAGAAATAATATTTTGGAAACAAGCAAATAGTGCGCAATGCAGCGCTTCGCTTGAAATACGAAAAGCTATTTGACTGTGACTCCTGGAAATAGGCGTCCCAAGTCTCCTCCACAACACAATCCGTCTTGTGCTGATCTCATCTAACTACTTGCCGTTACCTTCACCAAGACATCGAACCACCTTGATATGGCCTATCTACGCTATAAATTATATTCGAAAAATTATTAAATAAATAGGTTTACCTTTATCCACAACACAAATAAGATCTGCATCTTTGATGGTTGTTAGACGGTGGGCAATCGTAATACAAGTGCGGCCTTTAGCTGCTTTTTCCAAAGCTTCTGATACGGCCTAGAAAAATAATACAGAATATTTAAAACTTGCAACATATCTAGTGTACACAAATCTTCAAACATCACTACCAAATCTAAAGTAATAATTTATCCATTTCAAAGACTTTTTTTCTATACTGTACTTGTGCTATAGAATCTTTGTATTTTGGGAATTAATACAGAAACAAATATCACGTTATACATAGTCCAAGACTTATTAAAGCATTTTAAACATAAGATGGTAAATTTCTAACTAAATATATCTTAACGAGTAAACTTTAAAGGTCTCTAAGATCAAGTAATCATAGTATACTTAAAATTAAACGCTTATTTTGTAATAGGCAGGTAATTGTTATTTTGTGAGAAGAATGGTAACATAAATATTATTGTATTATAAAACTAGATACTCACTCGCTCACTGTTTGCATCTAATGCTGAGGTTGCTTCATCAAGCAAGAGTAGTCGAGGGGATCTGATCAGAGCTCGTGCAATACACACACGCTGCTTCTGACCACCAGATAGCTGCGCACCACTGGCGCCTAAATTGGTGTTATAACCCTGGTAAACACAAAATAACTTGACTCTTAAAAATATAATCGATTAAAACATTATTCAGTGTCAAAGAATATTCAATTATTTTTCATCTAATAAATGATTACACGATTGTTAACATTCCACAAAAATCCGTAATAGTTTTCCTTTTAAGTACATTATATTTACCACCATCACGAGTTTTCCCAGATTTTTTGAGTCAGTCGTTTAGGTTTATATTTATGAGGGGGGGAGAAAAGTGCCCTTTAAAGTGATACTAAGAGATAAGATACCTAAATAAAATAAATCATCTTTGAAATCTTTTTTTTAAAAAGACCTATCTAATAATACCCCACACGATGGGGTAGCCGCGAGAAAAAAAAAACATCCCCACTTTACGTGTAGGGAAGGTACCCCAAATGAAAATGTTTTTCATAATTTTATTGTAGTACTTTGTCGAAGTAATTACAACACATACTCATGCAAAGTTTCATCTTTCTAGCATTTACCGTTTGATAGGTAAGACGAGGACGGACGGACGGACAGATGGACGTGACGAATCTATAAGGGTTCCGAGTCATAAACTTCGGAACTCTAATTAACTGCATTGTACTATTAACTCAGAAATAGATTTTACCTATTTATTTTTGACGTACAATATCATTTTGCATTAGAGCATAGAAGAACAAAAAAATCACGAATTTCTTGACAGGGATCTCAGTCGAATTTGAATATCAGTCAAAGCACTCCAAGGCATAAATATATATAAAAATATAAAAAGGAAAATAGTAACGAAATAAAAAATTGTTCACTTACTTCAGGCAAAGAAACAATGAAGCTATGGATGTTAGCAGCTTTGGCAGCGGCTGTAATTTCTATCATAGTAACTTTTCTGTTGACATCACCGTACGCAATATTTTCGGCCAGCGTTCGATCAAATAGCACTGGTTCTTGTTGAACCACACCAAGCTGTCTTCGAAGTCGTGGCAAGGTTAGAGAGGTCCTGATATCACGTCCGTCTAGAGCCTATTTTATGGAAAGAAATAAAATATTAACAAAAAATACATAAAACATGTATAAAAATACACGGCCATCTGAGACTTTACACATAAACGTATTTCTAGATACAACCTATCATAGATATGTAAACAAAAGATTATGCTCTTCATACTCGTATAATATCTGTATTTGACCTAAGTGGGCATTAAACCCTTCTTGCAAGTTTAACGAATAATTTTAGTATCCTTGCCATGAAATATTTTAACATTTATTTCACATTTAAAAGTAATAGTTTTGCTTGTGACAAGTTTTTAAACATTAGAAGCATTGCAAATACACAATGAAACATAAATTGACATGCAATTATGAATACATAATAAGAAATACAAATTCATTGTTATATTCCTTAATTTACTCCTAAGTTATGTATTTTGATGCATGTCATTTAAAAAAAAACCCGATGATTTTAATTTGATGCGTAACATAATCAAGCATTTTGTAATGTAAACGTACAATATTTCCAGTTTCAGGATCGTAAAATCTCTGCATTAGTTGAAGTACTGTAGATTTGCCACAGCCTGAAGAACCGACTAATGCAACTGTTTTTCCAGCTTCTACCTTTAAATCGATACCCTTGAGCACTCTTTGGTGAGGACGGGTAGGATAGCAGAATTCAACTTCTTTAAATGAGAAATTTCCAGTAGCAACCTGCAAATTAAAGCATCGACAATGAAAATGAATGTGTCATAAGTAAATTAAAAAATAAATAAATATTTCAGACATCTTACATACGACACCATTAGTCTCTAAACTAAGCAGATCTTGTGGTATGGGTACTAGACAACTGATATAAATACATATACATTTTTTTTTAACTACATACATGTTATAAATAGAAAGCACCCAAACTCCGAAACAAATCTTTGCGGATCACACAAACACTTGGTCTGAACCGGGAATTGAACCCGAGACCTCTTGATCAGCAGTCACATAGGCTGCCACCAAACCAAGGAGGAAGTCAAATGTAATTGTTTCTAAACAAAAACGGTGAAGTCAAAAAAAAGGGTTCTTAGCAGTGAATCGTTTTAAGAATGAGGTCTTATTAGATTTGTAAAAATGCCCGGCTGATACAAATAATATAATTAAATAAAAAAATAAACATTTTCTCGTTATTGTTTCAAATTTATTTGATCTAAAATAATATTATACAAAATAATGTTTTAAATTTTTTGTGACATTTTAAAATTTTTGTTTGAAAATACGATCAAAGAAATTAAAATAATACTGAAAGTTAATCAGTTCAAAGTGTCACTTTTCAAGTTGTACTTAAACGAGACTTCCTTTTGTACTTATTTTTCTATTTAAACACCAACTCTTTCTCACTTTAATCTTCAAAGTTAGGAAAAGGCTACAATGTCTATTTTTTTAGCTCATTTGGAAAAAATATTTGTTAGTTCAGATTAAATTTTAGTAAAGTCATTCATATACTGAAATTTCTTACCCAATCTTTTTTATCTCTAATACCGTCTTCTGTTCTAACTCTTGGTATCCGTTTAATAATTGCTATGATCCTCGATGCGGCTGCTTTGGCCGAGTTGAAACCCGGAGCATACACCAATGACTGACCTAACATGTATGCTCCGTACATGATAGCTTCATTGACCCTTGAAACGAAGCATGTACAATATCAATATTCTGTATTAATGTCAATACAATTGATAACCTATGAATTGTCGAAATACTTACAGTAGTACAAGCTTGTATTCAATTTCTCCGTTAGCAACTAAAATAGCACCATACACCGTTGCGCTACAATAGGCCA
This sequence comes from Phragmatobia fuliginosa, assembly GCA_932526445.1. Lineage (NCBI taxonomy): Eukaryota > Metazoa > Arthropoda > Insecta > Lepidoptera > Erebidae > Phragmatobia > Phragmatobia fuliginosa. The sequence goes on from OW052057.1 coordinate 28,023,312, forward strand.
TGAATGGTACATACACGCCTAAACCAAGTACCAAACCTCGCCAACGCGTCTTTTTAATAACAGCAGAGCAAGCTTCTACCAAAGCTTCCTCGAATTTTTTGAGAAATATTGTTTCAACACCTAAAGCAAATTTTAAAGCGTTCAATTAGTTGCAATTGTAACTTCTTCAAGTGTGATCAATGGTGGATACATACCTAAGCTTTGAACGGTTTTTATGCTTACAACTGCTTCTGTTGCAATAGCTGTAGCGGCTTCCATTGCCGCACGTTCATCAGATTGTGATTTTTGCGATACAATGCCTTCTAGCCAAATACTTCCCACCATCTGAAATTATTTAAATTTATCTGCTAATATTTAACAAAGTTTACTCAAGTAATTACAACAGTTTGAGTTTATACTAACCAAGGGTAAAAAGACAGTTCCAACTAGGGTAAGTTTCCAGTTATAGCACATTGCCATAATAAAACCAACTACTAAAGAACTTATTCCTTGCAGTATAAGTCCTATTCTTAAACCTGTTGCTCCCTGAACTTCAGCTGTGTCTCCACTAAGCCTTGCACACATTGCTCCGACTGTGTTACATTCTTTATCAAAATAACCAATTTCCTTAAAAACAAAAAGAAGTTATAAGTTAGATCGGTGATGTCCAAAGGCTTTTCAATATAGCTGAAAATAAATGACGAGGCTGGACTACATGTCATTCAAAACACATCTATGGTCTTTCTAAGAAAAATATATATGTTGTAAATGCGAAACTAAATCTTGATGAATTTTGGTGTAGAGAAAGATGGAACTTTGGAAAGGACATAGTCTACTTTTTACCGCGATAGCCCACATACACGCTAGCGGAACCACGGGCAAAAGCCAGTATGTAATATGATTAAAAAAAAAACAACCGCAAAATGAAGTAGAAAAACAACAACGAGTCTTGCCAGGCCGACCTCGGCCAGCGTGTGGATGTATGGCCTTAACCGGGAGGGGAGCCGAGTATAGCAATGAGACATTAAAGGTTGTTGATGATGATGATAATATGACTAGTTCACATTTCCTAATTAGTATTCTAATTTGATTCGTTTTATCTTTTAAGTTAAATTTGATTACTTATTTGTAAATTTACAACATTCATATTACATTGGTGCAAAAGTGGAGATCATTTGTCGATCATTATCGCGTAAATGAAATTTATTGTTATCTGATTTTAAAAACTTGGAGTTTCTATGTCCGACAGTTTGTTGATTTTCTTTCTGTTGAATGTTATGCTTTCACAATCGTTAATTATTAAGTTTTATACGTTATATCAGAGGAAGGTATAGATAAAGATGATAAAGAAGAAAGATAAAGTTTCACCTATACAGGAAAAGTTACTGTACTGTGTATTGAGAATTTCCTTCATCCTTCTTCAGTAAAAATCTACCATATGTAATCTAGCAAAATTACATACCTGTGATAATAAGGCTGAGAAATATTGTTTCCTTAAACGAGTGGTCATTCTTAACCCAGCAGTAGTGAACGTGGTGCCTTGAAGACACATGGAAATTCCAGCAACAGCCGCCACTACGACAAACATTCCAGAATAAAGATCGGCTAGATATATTATTTGATTCCGATCTGGTAGAACAAAAATCTGTAAAGGAAAAAATAAGTTATTAACTACACTGAAAATATCTAAGTACATTTCTTTCGAAAAAATATTACTTCAGCGTTAGGCTAACATTTTAACGCATACGTGAGGTACAAAAATCCCCTGTCTACAAATGATTGTAACCAATACTTATAGCTAATGCTTTTTTCAGGGCTAATAAGGCAAAGAATGCCATAGGAATACCAGTGGGAGATATGTCTCCAACTGGATGGTTCCAGGTTTAGGAGAACTAAAGCATCTTTAATTTCCTACTCTATAGTTGGTCTAGTTGATAGCGTATGCGACTTCTGATTAAAGAGGTCTCAAGGGTTCAAATCCCAGGTCGTGCCAAAAAACGTTTTTAGGTTTTTCCTAGGAATTCCTAATAGCAGCTCGGAGTTTGGAAGTTTGGCGGTGATTCACACCCGTGCATCGGAGAGCACTTAAAGCCATCGGTCCCGATTGTCCTGCATGGCATTGTTATTGGGAAGTAAGTGCATTCAAATTTATTGACAACTAGTTTAACCTTCAAATTTTAGTTCTCCCTTAGGGTTGCGAAGGTCCGATGCCAGTATCTCCGTGGAAAAACTGATATTCAGGTAAAACTGGTTGAACTAGTAGTCGACTCCAAATAATATTGGGAATAAGGCTAGGAAGAACTTAGTTATAAAGATATCGTATAAAAATTCGTGAAAAAGCATATCACTAAGCCGCCATAGTGTGGGCCGCCATACTTTACTGTCTGCATTCGCAGCAATGATGTGTGGTTTCTCCCACTCCTGGATTCTGCTCATGCTTTCCATCAGGCGGGGTAGAGTCACTTTGGTAGGCTATATATATAAAATATATATATATATAATTACCCCACTAGAAAATCCAAAAAGCAGAGCAAATACAGGAAAACAGGCTCCCTGAATAAACGCTGCTATAGATCCAATCGTGATAAGGGGCCACTCCGGTCCATTTAGTTTTAAAATTTCCCAATCGCTAAGTGGCTTCACCTGCTGTAAATAAAAAAAATCAAAATTATTATTTAAAGAATGCATAGCTTTTCATTCATCCCAAATTGTATAGCTTACTTCATCTTCATCGTCCTTTTCTTCTTCCGATTCATATTCAGCATTGTACACAAAGTTTTGTAGACCAGCTGACATTACAGAAGCAATTGATCCTCGTGGTGTCATCCAGTCATGAGATTCTGGAAAAAAAGGTTAAAATTAAAAAAAAATACAATTTTAATTTAGCTTTTTACGATTAAATTTTTATTGTTAAATTAAGATAATTTGGATAAATTGTTTTAAAAGAAATAAATGAATGCGTAGAAATATATTAATCTATTCCGATTAAAAGAGAGGAGACAAATCCAAGGAAATATAACTCACTGTAACTTTTCTACTACAGCTGAACCTACTCACGATAAAATTATTTTCAAAGTTATGATATCAAACCCCAGTGACTATAAATAATCTGTATAAATACATAACATACTTTTTAGGGTTCCGTAGCCAAATGGCAAAAAACGGAACCCTTATAGATTCGTCATGTCTGTCTGTCTGTCTGTTCGTCCGTATGTCACAGCCACTTTTTTCGGAATCCATAAGAGCTATACTTCTGAAACTTGGTAAGTAGGTGTAATCGGTGAACCGCATTAAGATTTTCACATAAAAATAGAAAAAAACCAATACATTTTGGGGGTCCCCATACTTGGATCTGAAACTCTAAAAAATTTTTTTACCCATACGTGTATCTATGGATAGGTATTCAAATGTGGAAAATTGTGTGTCCCCCTGTAACTTCTAAAATAAGAGAGTTATAAAACTAAAAAAAAATATGTTGTACATTACTATGCAAACTACCAACGAAAATTGGTTTGAACGAGATCTAGTAAGTAGTTTTTTTTAATACGTCATAAATCGTTAACTGCAATTTACCTTTCATTCAATCAATACACTATTATAAAAACATCGATCCAAGTAACAACGAACTACAAGAACTTTTATATGATGTTACCTGCTGATACGGAACCCTTCATGGGCGATTCCGACTCGCAACTGGCCGCTTTTTTATGTGTAAATACATACATATTATACATAGAAAACAACACATATTTGTATAATATGCAGCATTTTGACAATTGTTTTACATATTAATCATGGTCACTGGGTTTTAGAAAACTAAATTAAAAATCTTTCGCAAACCTCTTTTAGTTGAGTGATGTCTATGCAATCGTTTCGTAGATTTTCTCCTTACGTCCGTTCGTGGGGCTAACATTGGTTCACTTTTAGTGTCCTCACCATCCACTTCTTCTGGTAACGTTTCAATCTCTTCCACTGGTTTATTTTCATTACCTGTAGTTACAAGCTTATAATAGAATCCTGAAACCAAAAAATGCATTTATTTAATAGACAGTCGCAATAGAAAGAAGTAGTACCTAATGAACACAGTAATAATGCAGTTTACCTTGCTTTTGCATAAGTTCATCATGTGTGCCTTCTTCTACTATTATACCTTGGTCCATACAAATGATCCTATCGTAGTTTACAATAGTAGACAATCTGTTAAAAATAAAAAAAATATTGTGAGGAAAGCTTACATAGCGGTGATTAATTAATGCAATCATGTATGATATAAAATTGATAAGACAGACCTATGAGATACTGCAATGGTAGTACGGCCGACACTAGCGCGATCAAGAGCAGCTTGTACCTGTCGCTCTGAATGTGGGTCAAGAGCAGATGTAGCTTCATCCAAAAGTAAGACCGCAGGTTCTCGAAGTAATGAGCGTGCAATCGCTATGCGCTGTTTTTGACCACCTGATAACGATGCGCCACGTTCTCCGATAATTGTATCATAGCCCTAAAATACACTCAAAAATTATATTTCCTTTTTGATATTTTAAAATAAATCGTATTTAATTAAATTTGTACTGACATTAGGCAAATTTGTGATAAACTCATGAGCATAAGCCATTTCAGCAACATTTTGAACTTCTTCCCGAGTGGCTTCTGGGAAACCTATTGCAATATTATCAAATATTGACCCTCGGAACAATACTGGCTCTTGACCGACCACACCTGAAATTTTTCATGGTATCCATAAATTATATATAATCCATAAAAATAAAGCAGTTTTGGCTTTATGACAGTTATATTATAAGAAACAATAAAAAAATATAATTCTAATATTTATTTTCTTTTCCTATTTTACAATACATGAATTACTTTCTAAAATACTTTTCGATTACTAATTTTACATATATTCAGTACGAGTCTTTATTTTTTTAATATTAAGAATATTATGATAGTTTCAACTCATAATCATTTTTAAATAAAAAAAAAATAAAAAACAATAAAAGTAAAGAACGCAAACAGCTACATCATAATCTGTCTGTTTTATTTGGATACGTTTTATCCTTCCATTCTACTCTATTAATTGTTAACTCCCTTCCTATTCATATCTTCTTTCACATAATCCATCCAACTTTTCATACCCAACATTTTCTTGCTACATTCTTCTATTTTAATGAAAAATGTGAGAGGCTTACTTGTTGGTCAAGATTTTATTTAATAAATTAGTTTAAGTTTAAAAATACATACCTAAACACGAACGCAGCCAACTCAAATTCAAATTTTTCACGTCCTTGCCATCTAATTTAACAAATCCTGAAATCGGATCATATAGTCTTTGGAGTAGCTGAATTATCGTTGATTTACCACAACCAGAAGCTCCAACTAAAGCAATAGATTCTCCAGGTTTGACGTGAAGAGAAAATCCGTTGAGGACCTGCACGAGGAAAACATTTTACATAATTTCCATTGGGAAACGAAATTCTTTTGTTAATGTTTTCCTCACCTTTACATCAGGCCTTGATGGATAGTTAAAATGTATATCATCTAGGCTTATTTCACCAATGACTCTTCTTGGCGATAGCCCTCCTGTGTGTAGACTATCAATTTTTGGTTCCCTGTCTAGTAATTGGAATATACTAGCTGCGGCCCCTCGCGCTGCAGCGAAAACTTCCGCATGTGGTACACAAAATGTAATAGATTGGGTAGCCATATATGCACTAAACAGTATCTGTAAAATTAACAATTTGTTTCAAGAGACTTACGTAGTAAAACAGACGAACAAGAGCTATTGTTACTGGATACTTACACTAAATACAGTACCGACTAAGTACTTTCGATCATCAGGATCTTTATCGAAATCCAAAAGTGCTAACCTTGTGCCATAGGTTAAACCTATAGCGTTAAGGGAATATGTAAGGATCCAGTTAAAACCATTACCCAATCCGGAGAAGAGGCCACGTTTCCGGCCCTGTTTTTCCGCCGGCTGAAGTAAACGACCGTATCTGTAATAATATTTGAAAACTATATGTTTTAAAATGTAATGCATTACAATCTACAATACATACCCATACTGCATAAATATTAATACTTTTATTGAAATTTGAACTTTCATTTTACTATGAACCATATGCAAGTGTACTTTTTTACATGTTGAAGGGATGTGTACGTCTATATCCATTCGATTAATTTTGTAACAATCAACTGTAATTCCTAAACAGTGTACTCGGGTGGTATTAAGCATATTGAGCAATGTATAATGGGAAGTCAGTGCCTTCAAATACAGTTACAAGGGTTCGACTTCTAATTCAGTTCACCAACAATAGTGCGACAGTCCTGGTGACAGTCGTTCCATAGATAATCTGGTAACTGAACCTAAACAATCTTGAAAATAATAAAGACCAAAAAGACAAAGATATTGTGCTTTAAAAACAAACTCTGGAGAAAATATTATAACTTAAATAAATATTTTACCAATTCGTAAAAGCGTGAATTACAATATTCACCCTTACATGAATATAGACAACTTTTAGAAATACAATACCTACTATAATTATATCCTAAAGGAAATAATATAAATTGTATTTCTTATATATATAATTCTCATGTCACATTGTTCGTTCCAATACTCCTCCGAAACGGCTTGACCGATTCTTATGAAATTTTGTGTGCATATCGGGTAGGTCTGAGAATCGGCCAACATCTATTTTTCGTACTCAAAGGGCGCGAGTGGAGCCGCGGGCATCAGCTAGTAGTTATATAAAGATATAACTACAGAAGCTAATAGGCTCGTTTCTAAGAACAACCTATATTCAGCTTAAGACTATGAGAATCTGGGTGATGATGAATATTATGATTTTCACAAAATATTACTAAAATTGCAATATAAAATAAACAGTGTTATTGGAGTGTCTAACTCCGCAATAAAATAAAAACTGGTTTATCATTCCGCACGTCTTTCCACGTGAATCGCAGAAAAAAACTTGTATGATACCTTGTATTGGTTAGATAATAGTACCAGAACCACAACAAATTTGCATCATTTTGCTTAGAAATCACACTGAAGTTACACTTTAAACCTGCTTTGTTACATCTGCTCCTATTTCTATCATATAACTTTCTACTTCGTTTGATGGCGTTCTCGTAACTATTGTCATTCACTATTTAAGTTTAGGGAAAAATCAAAAGGAAGGGTAAAAATTTGGTCTTGCTATGAGTGATTGTATATTCCACCGTGGCGCCTTGTCTACTGAACTAATTTCAATGAATGAGGCGTCAATTGATTCGTAGTAATTACCGAGTGACATCGGATATATCAATGTCATTAAAAGTTTTTGCGTCTTAGTATCGTCTTTCAAAATTTTCTTGTAGTAATAATACACTTGACATTTCTGATACACAGCCATCAAAACTGAAAGTAGACGGTATCAAACTTCATCTGCTAATAAACACATTCTGCACGCAAATCATTTGGCGTGGGTGAGAATCGAACCAGAAACCAGAGAACGTGTGTATAACTATACTTATGTCAAGGAAATACATAAAACTTATATCAAATTTATATTTTATCACGATACGATATTTTATTATTATCGATACTCTATCCTTCAAATGTAATTCTCAGCGTATGTTAATAATATACATAACTACATAAATATTGTGTACGAAACCACATGTCTTAGGAATTAAGATACATAGATACGTGCGTATCAAATGTGAATTGACATACGGTGCAAGCGCAATTGGCTTAGACCAAGGTTCTCAACTACTTGGATCACCGCACACTAATATTATTTATAGTGTCTGTTATTATTATCTTATTAGTATCTTTATTTGTTGTTTTCCTCATTTAAAGAGAGTTACTTGTATTTGTGATTTGCCGCTGTTGCAGGAATACCGGGATTTCAAATTACTTTTATTGAAACTTAGATAATATTTTTCTTTAATGTTCCCTTAATAATTTTATTTTTACAATACTATTGCTTTAATATTATATAAAAAACATCAGAACATCAATTAGTTTAACAAACCCAGCATTTTTCAATATCATTATCTAATTAATTATATTATCATACGACCTAGTCGAACAGGAAAATGTATGAAGTAAGGAAGTAGAAATTGATTTTGCCAATCAAGATTTACGGATTACTTGAAGCTGGTTACATTATCACTATAGAATCTGACTATTTTTAATCTATGTTCTAATGCCGAAAGCGATGGGCCAAAAAGTGTTGTTGGGTATTTCTTACAGGAAATTCTTAATAACAGCCCGGAGTATGGAAGTTTGGCTGTGATGCATGTCCGTGTCTCGGAGAGAGCGTTACGCCGTCGGTCCTGATTGTCACGTACATCTATTGCAATCGTTATTGGGAAGTCAGTACCCTCAAATATATTGACAACTAGTTCAAAGTACTGTCCTCCCTCAGGGTTGCGTAGGTCTGATGTCAGTAGCTCCGTGTAAAAACTAAACGACCCAAATAATCTTTGGAAAAATAAAGGCTTGGAAGATGATAATGCCGAAAATGCGGTCCTTTTAGAAATATGTTAGGGAGAACTTACTTACTTACTTTTTTTATTTTTTATTATATATACTCAAGGTTACGCTGATTTCGGCACAAATAGACCAGCTCGACCAGAGCGGTACTACCGCCTCATAAAAGATCAACCTAAAATGACAAAGCTCCATCGTACGCGTATTTTGGAAAAAGTTTTTGGCAGACAATTATGATGCCGTAGCACCTCATAGAGGAACATTACTGTGTTGTCTATGGTGGTGTTAGGTGACAAATAACTATCTGCCACTTTATTAAGAGCTGGTAACTCTAGCTTTAAGATTACCAAATTGTTTAGATTAAATAATTAAATAAATAATAAATAATAAATACTTTTCTTGTAGTTTTAATGGAAAACAGAACTTACTTGTCAACTTCCTTGCTCTCTCCATTGAATGCTACAATTGTTCGAATCGACTTTAAAACTTCTTCTGCTTGTTTACCAGCTTGGCTGTACGATTCCATTTCCAACATCGATGACTTTGTTTGGTACTACAACATTCGATGATTTGGTGTAAGTGTAATCGACATGATGGTTGTATCGCGTATATTGAAATGACATTTGTGAACAAAAATATATAAATAATTCTGACTTAAAATTTAAACATATAATATATATATATATTATATAATGTAAATTTAATATGTTTGTATTTACAAAAAAGTATATATGTATTTATATCAGTTGTCTGGAATCTACTGCACTGTCTAGTCTCATACTAAGCAAGCAAAGCTTGATGGTGCTCGTAAGCGGGCTATTGTTTTGACAATTTCTTGCTGCAATATTTTAGTTGCTGATTATATGTATATCTCAACACAGTGCAACAATTGCTGCAATATTGCTGTAAAGCCCGGCGATATTGTCAATATATTTCATTATAGTAGCAAGTATTTAATATCTAATAGCCAACAAGATGCAATTTTTATAGCCCGTTTACAAGCGACTTTAGCAAGAGACTAGATTACGTTGTGTGACAGATGTTGAAAATATTTATTTATTTATATATGAATACCAGAGCAAGCGTTATACATATATAATAAATATAAACTTACATTGGACAAAATGATCGAAGCTGCCAAAGAGAGCGGCATAATCGACACACAAGCAAGCGTGAGTTCCCATCCTATCGGGAAAGCCGAAGCTAAGCAAATTATACAGGTTCCCACCAAATTAGACACCACCGCAAGCTTTTCACCCATACCTTCTTTTAGACTCATTAAGTTTCTGAAATGGAATAGGAAACAGAACAAAAGCGTTAGATATAGGTTAATATGTACTTATTAAGAAGATTATGATCCCGCAAAAAAATAGTCACAAGTTTAAATAATAGTAAATAGCTAAAATGCGTGACATAGTCACTTTATGTATTGTCCTAATCACATAAGTCTATCTTTTAAGGTTGGCTCACTATAAACTTTTTTTGGAGAAAAAAAGTTGCTTTCGCTATATAACATCACGCTACGGGCAATAGAAGACACATACGGGATGTGTGGGTCAACTAGTAATGTATATATGTATAAAAATTAAGGGATTTGTGTTAACTATCCAAGATCAAATTATCAGAACCAGAAACTTCAGTCAAGAAACAACAGAACATATTATTACAGGGGATAGTCCGTTTTTAGTCAATAAACAGTATACAGAAAGATATAACATACCAAAATAAATTAACTCACAATTAGAATTAAAAAATAACCTATTAGGTAAATCCGAAAAAAAAAGCAAATATCTTATAAACACAAAAGTGTACTCAAAAAGAAAGTATTATAACTGTGCTCAGACTGAGACTTAATGACCGACTAAACCATGACAAATTATTATTTAACCCTATAGTGTTAATGGTATATATGCGGCCTATTGGTAAAATATATATATAATAGACATTGAAATATGTACCTAAATTCCAAGAAATATATCAATAACTCATAACAATAAAATTTTGTAAATTCTTTTTCACACTAGTTAATGAAATCCGTAATTTGTTGATACTTACTCTGACATTTTAGAAGCCAAGTTAAACTCTGAATCAGTATCGAACCAGGACATATCTTGGCGCAGCACAGCCTTCAGAAACAGCATTCGTATCCGAGTTATCTAGCATAAAAATACATTATTTTATTAGTGAGCCGTACGCATAATCATAGTTAAAAAATTGTATTTATGTTTCATCGATAAAATTAATTAATATGTATACTGGCGGATTAAGGATACCTACAGGGTGTGACCATTCCTATGCATCTCGTCAGAGTCGTAATAGCCGACTAAGGGAATAATCTTTGTAATAAAATAGCGTTGCAAAGAGCAGGAAAACTTGTCGCAACCCCTCAACTTGTCAGGCTAACAAAAAGACTCGTCTGACCAACTATTATATAGTTAGCCACATGAGTCTCTTTTATAAGGTGGACAGTGCAGTGGACCATCAAAGTCTGTTGATGATGATGTTGATGGTAAAATCTAGGTAGATACTGCGAGTGATAACTTTCGAAGAGAAGGTCTTAAAACATGATAATGATAATTAAATCAATATTTATTTTATCAAAGGTTAAACCAATTATTTATTTGGGAGAAGAGTAATAAGCATTCAAAAAGGTATTATTTAAAATTGTGAGCCTAATTCATTTTTAATTCATCTTTGTTGCATTGTATTTCTTTATCACTATAACGTGGAGATAAATATAATCAACTGCTTATTAACACATTATAAACACAACTACGAAAAAAGTTACTTATATTTGATTGTGTTATTTACTACCATAAACCATACAATAAACAATAGATTGAACCGTGTCAATTCGTAAATGAGAAAACAAATTCGGATGCTCCTTAATCAAAGGTTTTGTCAAAATCATTTTTTTGCCTTTTCCTATCGATCCTAATTTCTTGAAGATTATCTTTTGTTTGTGAGCTTTTCCTATATTTAATCAATTTACATTTTCAAAAGGTAGATTTTTTTTTTAAGAAGGATAAAAAAACTTCGTAGCAAAAATTTAACCGCCTAAAAAACTGAAAACCAACATTCATACAACAAACAGTGAGACAGTTTTCGAAAGCTGTTTTACTGTTTTGCTCTTTCGTGCAAAACTACTAAACGATTTTGATTAAATTTTGCAGTAATATAGCTTATATACCAGAATAACACATATACTACTTTTTAGAGCCACGGACGAAGGCTAGTAATAAATAAAATACAAGGTTATATTCATTTTAACAGTTAGGAAACGTTATGTTGTTTCTTGCCACGCAAAACTCAAAGGGTCAATAAGCAGTAACGTCTTTAATTTAAAACAATTGGTCTCATTTAAAATTGCTTTAAAGCTTTTGATTTGTGTTTGACATAAATGTGTAGTAAAAGCATTGAAATTTCATTCAAATACTTTTCTATTCTTAACTGCCTCGTAAGTCTAATAGATAGCGTATGCGACTGTTAATCAAGAAATTTAGAGTTTAAATCCTGAGACGGGCCAAAAAGTGTTTTTGGGATTTTCTTAGGAAATTCCTATATACCCGGTGATATATACCCGTGCTTCGGAGAGCATGCAAAGCCATCGGTCCCGGTTGTCATGAACATCTATGGAAGTCAGCGCCCTCAAATTTGTTCAACCTTCGAATTTCAGGGGTTGCAGAGGTCCAATGCCAGTCGCTCCGTGGAAAATTGATATTCAGGTAAAATCGGTTAAACTAGTAGCCGATCCCAAATATACGAGGTGGCTAGTTAATGGCACCTCTCTTGGATGTTACTTTGTCCATTTCGTTTGCAACTTGGAGTCTGTGAGCACGATCTTGAGGCTTTAATTCCTTGTACCATTTGAATTAAGTACGGATGTAAATCTTTGTGAATACGGATCAAAGATGTTCTGGGCACGCCTAAGGCGTTAGACAGCTCCCAATTAAAAAGTTCAGGATTTTCACAAATAGACGCTCTAATACGCTCGACGTTTTCGGGATCTCTTGATGTTCTAGAACTACTAGATCGTTGTTGATTCATTGTTGAACCTGTCTTCTCGAAATTCTGTACCCATTTTCTAATCAAATGAATCGATTTTATGCCGAATGTTGTAATGAGCTTAACATTTTCATTGCGCTATAGTAAAAGAATCTTTGTTGCGATAGTATTCGCGTACACAGAACGCACGTTGTTTATCACTGGTACTGGTCTATCGTGGTACTAAATTCCTATTGGCCGCTTTTGCGCTTCGGAACTCCTGCGCCTCACCCCGTCATCGGTGCTCGTTGCAGCTACCGATTCAAATCTAAGGGAACTTTTGGTTCTTCTGTGTCTTGGTGTTCGTAATGTTCTACAACTTGAAATAGTATTATTAGACATCGTGTATCTAAACAAATTAACAATAGTCTGTGCCATTCTGTCACGGTGTGATTATATTGAAGCGTGATACAATATAATCTGTAAACCGTTACTCATGCTATATCGTTCATAGAAATATTGCAGATGGTTCCACTGTATGATTTTCTATATGTAACAATAGACGCGTTGTGCCAACGATACATTTGATGACGTACGTTAAAAGTTTAGTAGCACTTAACCTAAGGCATGGAAACCGTTCTAATTGTGTCCCTTATTAAAAATACTAGAGCATTCTATAACACAGAGAAAGAGAGAACGAAAATGTTTTCCCCCGTGTTTCCGAGACGATTTTATTTGCTTTCTTTTTTCTAGTTGCTACTGACGAGCTTTCACCACGAAGTTAATACAATTTAATAACATTTATTTAAGAAGTAAGAAAGTGTATATTTTGTATATAAAATGATTAAAAACAAACATAAACATTTCATGTGTTAGAGATTGTTGAAATCTCGCTCTTACTCCTGAAATTATTATACCATTACATTCGTGCCAAGGCAATGACGTATTTTGGTTAGTTAAAGAATTGGGGCTGTGACGTACCTAATAAAGTATATTTGCCAACATGTAATTCGTTGTCTCTGACGTTGTGACCTATTTAAATATTATTACAACATGTACTGTAGTTATGGAAGCAGTTTGTAAATATATATGCTAAGTATGTATGTATGCTAAGCAAGAAAACAACTCATCACTTTAAAGTTGAACACACGCAAAACCTATTCCAGAGGTTTCCTTTCGAAGGTGCATCCGAGAGTCGAAGGTGCATCTGTCACCCCAGGCTTGCACCAGTTCTTGTTCTTGTTGAAAAACCCGTTATGCCAGAGCGAAAGAATCTCAACTCCGATGGCCTACATGAGGTCACGCCTTGACCGGCCGTCGCGGTGCTAGCACTCAAACGTTAGAACCTTGCGGATCAGACACAGATGATCTCCAAAGCATCTCTTTCCAGTGATCATCTGCCTCAACCGGTATAAAAGGCTACCGTGATACCTCCATGGAGTCAATCCTCCATAACGGACATTCAACTACTTTGTTTGTTATGGCACTATAATTTTTTATTTAATTGTCATTTACCTTTACATCGTCATAAGCCATTCGCTTACCTTCTTCAAAGTTCTGCCCATACTATGTCTTATTAAAATTGCAGTACTTGTGTCACAACTATGGAATATCCTTGCACATAGAAATTTCGATAGTCCTTTTTTATCTCAGGAGTAACTTATCAAACTATTGTAAATGTATGTGTGTATGTTTGATTCATTATTTATATTGTATGTATGTATGTATGCAAATATATGTATTATCCGTAATAGTGTGGCATACATGAATGCTATCGTGTTAAGTTTCTTAGTAATATGAGTTTGTAAATAATTATTGACTTTAATGTACTTTAACGGCTGCCTCTATTTTTCCTAAGAAATCTTCTCACTCTCAAGGTAAAATAGCAGAAATTTCAATAATGGAATACTACGATAGCATTTGCAAAATATGACATCACTACTTATTTTAATTTTTAATACCTCAACATGATGTACAGTACTCTTTTATTTCAAGCTTCGTCGTCTTGGGGTCTGATATAGATTTGAGCATCACATTTTCTGTACTACATTTGTAGTATAATAGCTAAAAAGCAATTTCTTACAAGCGACCTTTGAATGAACCAATCGATTGTAGAAAGACGAATAAACGGGTTCGAGGATAGTTTTCGTCTATTTTTCTTAGTCGTTTAGTTTTATTAGTTATAAAATTTATCAATAATTACATGAAACTGCAATGTCAAACAGTAAAGCGTGGTGAGGTACAGGTAGTATTTTACACGTATTAGATTCTCATTTAAGACTCAGATTGGAAAACAAAGCTAGATGCAGCGTATGCAGAAACCTCGGCTAGTAAGAATTAAAAAGCTAACATAATCTCGCGGCACTGTTTGACAGTTGGCTATTAATATAAATAAATACTTTGGACATATATAATATCTAAATATTGTCTTTCCTCTGAGAGTTTTATTCAAATTAAGTTGAGATCGGCCTTAAGAACTAAAACTATACTACTCTTTCTGTAACGCTTGGTTGGTGGTTAGTATCTACTTCAACAGAGCAACACCACAGCTACTTGAGATAAGAGATGGCATTTTTAAACAATAAATATGATAACTAAGTCAAGCTCGTTCGCCCAGGTACTGTAATCCTACTAATATTATAAACGCGAAAGTTTGTGAGTATGTACATATGTTTGTTTGGATGAAACTTTACAGTAATATAGTATAAATATCAGAATAACACATAGGCTACTTTTTACTGCAATAATCGAGATACACGGGCGAAAACTAGGTGATTATAAAAATACATAAATCGTAGATGTCAAAATGTATCACTGTTTATCTCCTGTCAAAACTTCACAGGTTGTTATGCATAACACACTTGCATTGCGACCATAATGATATACGCGGGTAGTACCGCGGGGCGCAGCTAGTATCAATATGTTATTATGTACTACCGTAACTGTGATTATGGTACGAGTACTTCCGACGTAAGAAAATAAAAGATCGAGTTACGTTACATCATACAAGATCACGACATTGTTAAGTATATTTTTTAAGACATTAATAATTTTTAATTTAATTGTCATTATCAAGTTTCTGTAAGTAAAACATATTGTTAGAGAATTGAGTTATTTACCTGCCGTAATGCACTCCAACTAATTAATCCCACTGACAGCACGCAGAATATGAGGGAGACGGCTATACTTAGAAAGAGACCGATAGCCATCGCTTTAGCATCTTCTGTCAGAGCCAACATATTTTCTTCATACGTCGCGTTCATCCTTAGCAAATATTAGTTAATATTAGTACAGATGTATGTAGAGCTAATTTCAAAACGATCATAATTTAAGTTCATTGCCAATAGGTGGCCTTATAACAAGTAACTATAATAACATAGTAATTAGAATTTATTAGTAAATAGCGCCATGAAATAATCATCGCACAAATTTTGTTATGGTATAGTTTGATATTATTTTACCAGTATTTTTTATAACTAAATAGTAACGTTTCGCACTACGAAACCAAAGTTTTACACCGCAGAAGTATTAATTATTTTTGTTCGTAATGTTTTTTCACATTACGTGATTTATTTACATTTCATTAAATACCATTTGCATTCTCAATATCATATATTTAATTCTATTCTATTACTCAAATAAAAAATGAAAAGAAAGAAAGACGCGTTATACTACCTTGAAACTTCAACGTGATTTTTCGTTTCTAGTAGATAAATAAATAACAATTTCTGCTTATGTAGTATCATGTAATATCTACTCATATTACATTTTGTACATATTGAATGCAAAAAAGAAACATTGCTCATAAATTATTTTAATTTTGCATAAATGTTTAACTAAATAAATACATTTAAAATCATAGATTTATATATTTATTCATTTAAAATCTTGTTGGTACACTGGATTTGTGATCATTTTAAGATAAAAAACTAAATAAACGCTTTTCTCATTGATCTACAATGAGATAAGCGTTTCAAAAAATTGTTTAAACTACCGTTGACTGTAATTGATAATACTTACAGTCTTCTGCCTCCTCCGAATGTCTCTGTTAGCGGCAGGTAACTGCTTGCACGCTCAGGGTTTGTGGTTCTTTCTACGAATGCTGTGCTCAACTCTCCAATTTGAATCATATTGTAACAGACGCCGCCTCCACTCATCATGCCGAAGATGACACCAAACACCGTGGCAGTGATTTCTAGACATGTTGCGTAACGAAACTGTGGATAAGATGACATTATTTATTACATTTATATAAATGAATAAATGTAAAAAAACCTTTAATGATTGTTACTCTTTCAAACAAAAACAGGATAGCGGTTCTGAATAAAATTCGCACAGATATGGATTTTAGTCTAGGGCACTTTAACTTCAAAATGATTTTCAAAGGCACACTGTTTGTTCCTCTTTCTAATAACTAAAATATTATTCTAGATGGGAGTAGTACAAATAGAGTTTTAAATTAACAATGATATGCATGTACTTACAATTTGAAAGTACGAAAGTTTTTGTTCGGTGTTTGTGTTTTCTTTGTTCTTTTTTCTGAAACAATTAGATGAAATTTTATAATTAAATTTTTATTAACAAACAATATGATATACATAAAAATAACAAATGACTTCTAGATATCTTTTTAGGTCAATGAAAAATCTACTTATACAAAGTTGCTACCGAGAAAACCCATAGATTAGACAACTAATAGTTGACGTATTCATAAGTGCCTACCGTCACCCTAAGACTGGCTACGGCTGTCCAACGATGAGTGGAAAAGCCACACATTTTAAATACGGTCGCGAAGGGCGACGTTCAAGTTTATGTCTAGCATTTCCCCAATCGATATCTTAGCAGATATCGATTGGGGAAAGTCATAAGGCTAAAAATTGCCGACACCTATTAGCATAGGTGTCGGCAATTTTTAGCCTTATGACTACGATCACTTTGATGCAGAATGTTGATCATTTTGAGGTTTCATTAGATTCCATAAAGATATACCTACTGTGTTACCAGTAGCCGATTTTCTAAGTACACATTATCAATAAATTTTATCAAAAATATTGACTACTTTTTCAACTTTAACAAACCTTTTATTAATACGTTATTATTTAAAATAGTGACTAAATGATACAAGAATTTAGTTATGCCTTTTCTTTATGCCTTTTCTTTATTGAATGTGCTTACATGAAGAGTCTAGTTCCATACTTTTATGGAAATTTCAGGACAAAACAAAGGCTACCAGTTTGAATATGTATGGTATTTTAATTCCGAATAAGAATTTTCCTGCAAATATCTATAACTAGCCTTAGCCACGCACGCCCGCCATTTTTGTACGTCGTAGCATAATGTTACAGCGCGAAATCGAATTTGTTTCCCAACAAAGGTTATAGTAAGCCGTACTTAAAAGATAGACATATGCTGTTGTGATATTTTTTAGAACCTTTAAAGGGGAATAATTCTGTAATACGTTTTCTCAGCGCACGCAGCAGAAGCTCTCAAGATGAAAAGAAGAAACCGAATTTGAAACATTCTACATTGGTTCTCCGCTCATATTAGTATTATTGTATATAAAAATCTATAAACTTCCTCGATAAATGGCCTATAGACACAGAAATATTTTTTTAATCGGATCATTAGTTCGTGAGATTAGTGCGTTCAACCAAAACAAACAATCTCTTCAGGTATATAAATTATTGTACAGATTAATCGTTGCCACTGATATCGTTACCAAGGGGCATAATGAACAAGACGTTCTTGATGACATAACTTATCAAAGTTAGTATTGAAGTGTATTGCTTGAACAGTTTGTCTTATAATGTGATTTATCAAAGTTATTATTAAAATAAATTACTTTAGAGTTCAGAGGTACATACGCTGTTATAATTTACGTTGTATCAACCATACTAAATGGCTCCTGATAATTTTTCAAGCCACGTGTACTCATAAACATTATCAAAAAATTCAGGTCATGTATTTCAATTCATAAGAGGTCTTAATACTTATGATAAGTAGACACGAGGACACCATACGAACATAATAAATTCAATGGGCTAGTTCACAAAATAGGTATGCTTCTCAATAGCTAGATTGGCCACATCATATACCGAAATGCATAAATCGGTTTGGGTAAACCAAGTTAAGACTAAATAAAGTGAACAATATCACTATCCAATATAATAAATGTGAAAGTAACTCTGTTTGTCTGTTACGTTTTCACGCCTAAACCGCTGAACTAATTTTGATGAATTTTGGTATAGAGATAAGTGGAACCTTGGAAAAGGACATAGGCTACTTTTTACTGGGATGACTGACATACACGCGGGCGGAGCCGCGGGCAAGAGCTAGCATATTGATAAATATCTCTCTAGCTGTTATTGAATCGAATTAATATATAATAACATCGGTCACAAAAATAAATAATGGTCCTAAAACGCTATATACACGATGATTAAAATAAGTTTACTACTTTTCCCTGAGGCTCCGCCCGAATGTATGTCGGTTATTTTTTGTCGAAAATCACTTTTTGAATTATTCTATAGGTTTTCACAGTCACAACTATTGGCTTTCCATTGGTAAGGGAAACAGCAAACTAGCTACTTTTAGCATCGGCGATCGGTGATTTTGCGACTACATCGATGCTGAATCGCGTTTTAGCGACGTTCTGCGTTCGATCGCGGTATCAAAATCGCGCGTCAAGTTGCATAATTCGTGACTTTCTACGTTCGAACGCGGTATCGGAAACGCGCGTTTTTAGTGACTGCTCAGATGCCTGGATCGCGTCAGCTGTAGTGTTGTCTATAATTTTCCGACGCTAAATCGACGCTACCGGCATCCGAATGTGTGCTGAGAGTAGCGTTCAGCTGCTGTGTCGCGTTTCTAAAAAGCGACTCAATCTCCGCGTTTGACGTTTTTAAGTGTGGGGTATGGAGGGTTCGGTCGCCGTATTTAGCTTCTAAAAAGCGACTAGTTGCCGATCATCGATGCTAAAAGTAGCTAGTGTGCTGTGGCCCTAAAATAATTCAAAATTGAAGGTTGAGCACATTATATTAAGAGAAAACACCCTACAATGTCGTGACGTCGCTATCTTTATTAAGCTCTTTTCAGTATTAGTATAGACTGAGTCCCGTGGTAATGTGTAACCGCGTGTATATATCAGCTGTTTCCTAGCGAAAGTCTCGTCAAATTTGGTCCAGCCGTTCTAGTCGGTCATCGGAACTAACAGACCTACAGACAAATTAGTTTCATTCATTCATTCATTCAAATAGCATATATACGTACTTTTATATGCATTTGATGAAAACCTATTACTTTGTAGTTACAAACAATCTTCGATTTTATTTATTTAAAGTGCATTAATTAATTAAAAGTTGTAACACTGCGTACTTAACAACACGGAGCTCTGTGAGTGACTCGAGTAAAAGACATTTATGAGACTAGTTTTATAAATGTATACATTTTGGAATGCATTGCCAATCAATTAAACATTAAGTGCAATTACAATAAGCTTGACTAATACTTGACTAATTGATGACTACATTAAATTAATTAGATCAGCTATTAGTATATTACACGTGTCATGAACATTAAATATTTTGCGTTCTCATATAATATACCAGCTGAGTCCTGCGGTGTTACCGGCGGTCGTTGTTGTAAAGCGCGATTAAAGCAGTGGAGCGAAGGTAGTCTAAAAAACTCCCTACGTCAACAGCTTTCTGGCAGTGAAAGTCCCGTCAAAATAGGTCCAGTCGTTCCAAAGATTCTATGGAACAAACAGACAAATAAACAGAAAGATAGACGGACAAACAGACGGTTAATAATTTTAAAAATAGATTTTTTGGTATAAGTATACATATTTATTTCGATATGTATTAGTAAAAACTGTTCATTTGATATTACATACAGACACTCCAATTTTATCTAATTGTGTAAGATTTAAAACGATGATATAAACATAAAATAATTATAATAATGGATAACATCTTAAAATCAAGTTTTAAGAGGGGGTATAAAGATAAATTGGCGATCTTAGACTAGATTTTTATACTCGAAAATAAACCACAAATGATCTGTTTTTTTATTTATAGATTACATTATATTTGAAAGGGGCTGGTCTGAGTGAAAACATAAAATTGTAACATTTTATCGATAGAAAATAATCACAAAGCTACGTCTAATTTTCCACTAAAATCAATTTATTATCATAAATATGTATATTACTGAGTCAATATTTTAATACATTGTATAAAAATATATTACCAAGGGACTTTCTTAGTGTTTTTAAAAAATAATGTATAATTTACGAGTAATTACAATAAAATTAATTCGGCGCTTACTACATTTTTATTCCATGCAGAACGCTCCCTTTCTCTATAGCACCTGACCCGAGGTAACGGGCATGTTTTATTTCATTTGTGGCTTATTTTTGAGTGTAGAAATCTAAGATCGGCAATATCCACTCTTATGCATCGACTTTCCGTGGGAAAATCATGACATGTATTGACATGTTCGGATAGAATCGATTGGAGACGCGATGGCGGTTTGCTAGGGTGACGCACCGTATCGTCGCAAAACTTCCATTGTAAATACCATAATGTGGAAAGTTTTGTGCCAATATTTTACTTGAACTCATATTTGCAATCATATTCGATCGAATCACTTTGAAATCAATACATTGATACTTATGTTACTTATTAGTGACAGCGAAGAACGTTAAATGAATTGAAAATTATTCTTAGGATTTATTCAGATTAGAAAGATCTTCTGCATTCGAGAAAGTTTACCGTATTTTCAGAATATTAATCAGTGGGTATCAACGAGATGGTATGTCCAACAATGATTGTCAAAGATTATTGATAGGGCCTAGTAGTCAATATAAATATTAGATTAAATATTTCGGACAACCCACACACAATGTCATCTAGTCCCAAACTAAGCAGAGCTTGTATCATGTGTACCTACTAACAAACTGATATAAATAAATAAACTTACTTTGTTTTGTAAATAACTACATATATGTATATTATACATAGAATACAGTAGTTAATATAAGTAACGTTAGTTCTCAGAAAAAAATAAATGCAAAGCTGTTAGTAGAAATCGATATCAAAATATCTCGATGTTAGTAGCAGATTTTTCTGGGATATTGACAGCACGATAATTGTGAGTACTGAGCTGAATATAGAGCCTCCGATCTCAATGGTACAAAACTTTTCGGACTAGATAAAGTTTTCTGTTGTCCCTATGTGAAAATCGGAGTCTGATTTCAATCTGCGGGTTAGATGTGTCCGATTCATGTTTGTAAAGTGGGAGACCTTACACACATTAATGAATCGGACTTAACGAAATAGGATTATGAAATTGCTAGCACAGGTGTTACAATTTAATATATTTCACTTCGACGGCTGCCGCCTATCATTCTGTCAAAAAATCTAAGAAAAAATACAACATCCCTTGTTGCTTTGATCGTTTATCGCATCATCACGTGCTGTTGATGCGAAAAAGATACGTCAATCGCATTAATATTGAACACGCACATATATGTACAATAATAGTCTACATCCGTGTCGTAAGTATGTAGGAAACGATATATTATTAAGATACTAATTGATTTTACTTAACTACTCAGTTTTTGTTAATTTTATTGTCATTTTATTAAATTATTGTACCTAAATTTATAACTAACTTAGTTTTTAGTTTAGTTATTATTGCTAGTTAAGTTTTAATTCCGGTGAGGAATGGCGCCGTAAGCCGAAATACAGGTTTTACCTAGTTTGGCAACGGAGGCTAACTCATGTACGATTTATAACTTAACCTATAGTGGAGTCAATTTAATAGGTAACATTTGACGTCTGTCAGTTTTATGTTCATAGTGAGGTGAACTGCTTAAAAACATCGATTATAGTGAAGGAATCGATACGAACTTGAAACATGTATTACATAACATACATAAAAAAAAAAGATTCCGACGAATTGAGAACCTCCTCCTTTTTTTGAAGTCGGTTAAATGGTCGGTCGTTTGCAACTAAGGGGCAGGTTCCACAATAAAGATCATTCTAGTAAGCTAATTAGGTGGCACTAATCTGTGATATTAAACCGGTTTAAGTAGTTTTTTGTCATTTTCAATATATAAAAACCTATTAGTTATGGCACAAAGATATTACGTATTTACCTAAGAATTGCTAAATGTCTCCATCAGGTTACACTGACCATGGTAACAGACTGACTCATATAATCACAGCCAACATCATTTATAGAATCAAAATGTAAATTAAAGTCTAGTTTCTTTAGATGAAAATCTATTCCGTGTTATTATTGGCTTATAACGATGTATAATAAGTATCAATAAACTAATCATTGGTTTATTGGATTGACATCATCTTAATTCTTGATCAAAACATTAGTTTAAGCTTATAATATTTTTTTATTTCGTATTGTTTTTCGTTGAAAACAGAAAAAATAGAAGCTTATCTCTGTAGGTTTGTATATGCATTTAGAGTTATGCCCCTACAAGTAATGTGGGGATGATTTTTTTTCTCACCTAACTAGCGGCCTAACTTGTAAAATGGACTCACTTGAAATACTTCGTACGAAAATAAAGACACAATAAGTACACAACAATAAGCTATTGGACACGATTTTAAATCCACCTACCATTATGGGTGACTACTGAACCCTATTCTATGCGTGGTCTAACACGCACTTAAATATTTTTTTTTAATAATAGGAAGCTACATGCATGTGGGTCACCCTGCTACCTGCACTTCTTAGTCTTTGTTCCCAAATTTGTTTGGGATCGGCTACTTGTTCAACCGGTTTTACCAGAATATTCGTTTTTGCACATAGCAACGGCATCGAACCTCCACAACCCTGAGAGTTAACTGAATTCGAAGAAAATTGATACGCCAACAAAAAGATAACAGTACCTTTAGCCACTTTGGCCTTAGACCCACACACAATATAAATTAAATTGACTGCACGGTTGGCCTACTGGTTTAAGTATTCGCCACGCAGTTTTCTACTACGTCAAGTGTCGTCGGCTTAAATCCCACGTGAGACTTTGTGTGATTTATAAATTGTTGTTTTGAGTCTGGGTGTTCTTTGTATCCACTTCATATATGTATATTATACACTCATATATGTATATTATAAAGTGCCTTACGACACAAGATTACATATCTAATGCGGGAGCTGTCTTTTTAACTTATTTTTCATCTAGACGTATAAAAACCTTTAAATAAACTGACTACTATTTATTTTTTTAGATAAGTGACCTCTATTCATACTAATATTATAAAATCGAAAGTAACTCTGAGCTTTCACAGCTAAACCTGATTTTTTAAGAAGGACTACAATGGCCGTTTTCAACACCACCACTCTCTAAGAAGCCCATAAAATTAAATTTATGGGTTTCATAAAGAATGTTAGGTAACAATTAGTAATATTTTCGTTTTTACGAACTTTTAGGTTTAGAGATGCCTAGATTGATGAAATATGTAACTTAAGTAAGTAATAAATTAATTTTTAGGCTATTTAATATTTCGAGCAGGGTGATTTTTAATTCACATTATAACCTTAAAAAAGAGCTTTCCTTGACATATTTATTAGTTATGTAATTTTATTGTAAGTAAAAGTCAAAAAAGGTTTTAGTCAGTGCGAAAAACCCGGGTCGATTTAGCTGCGTCTTTTTGCATATTCACGCTCTAAAGAGCATCATATCATTTGCCTAGTTCCTTAAGAATCTTAGGAGAAATGTACTTCATACCTCGTTTTATTTTTAAATCGCAACAAGTAATGATATATATATATATATATCTACATATGTAAACAAGTAATAAAATTTAAATGTAAATCTTTGTATCTGTTTGTTTATTGCTCACGATTCATTTCCTATGAGTACCTACAGGTACCAGTAGTAATGTAAATATATTTTGATTTATATATTGTATTAGGATCTCGATAGCGTATAACAATTTTAATACATTTACCGTTAAAGAATTCATGGCACTACAAAAAATATACTCAAATATCAAGTGTCTATAGTCTGTGTTAATCTTACAAATTCGAAGTAATATTTCGCTATCGCAATTAAAACTCTGTACCGATTTCAATGAAAATTGTCACTCAGGTACTTTGATTCTTAACGAAAGATATGAGATACAGTTACATATATCATAGATAAAGCGGCATATTTAAGGGCGGAAATGTGGGCAAAAGTTAATTTTCACATAAAGATTACAATAAAAATCGTCAAACAGTAGATACCAAAGAAGCATTAAGAATCGCATTCGACGTTGCAAAATGTAATTGTCAGTCACGTCTAATCACAGTTTCCTGCTACTGATTATATATTGATTAAATGCAATAAATGGAACTCTTACACATACCTGGCAACTGGCACCTATAGACCTATAGATATATGAGTAAATTTACTCAAGATGGGAAGCAAAAAGAGCTCAATATCAAATAATATCAGTTAACTGTACTTCTGACTTCCATTAATTAAAATATTTTTTTCCATTTTTTTAAATTCCTTTACTAAGAAAACGTATTGGTTGAGATTCTTAGAAAACAGAGTTAAAAATAATATGGGAAGTGAAAGCAAAGCCACGACTCAATTTATGACAGGTTTTGTTATAAAAAATTTCACCATGCTTTTTTGCCAAATTTGGATGGGATTGATTTCAATCCAACTACTCGAACTTCATTTTTTCCGTCAAACGATCTCTACAAGCAAAGTCCAAACAAATTATTTTATTCAAATTAAACAACAAAAATGTTACCGGTGCCACAGCGGATCTAATACTATAGCCCTACTACTTGGGACTAAACTCATAACGACATGTACTTAAATCCAGTTCTTAGATACCTGTTTTTAGAACTGGTATTTAATTGATCTTGAAAGTTCACATTTCCTTAAAAAAAGTACATTCATTGAAAAACCTGAATATATCAAATTAACTTTGATAATTTTCAAATCAAACGGTAATGTATTGTTTCACAAAAGTATGGCGTAACAATACTAAGCCAATCTCGGTATCCTTAATTGGAGTTAATAGGCTCGGGGCATAATATGTATTGTATGTGATATAATCTTCTGAATCATTATCAAACAATTAAGTGTAGTGAAATATAAAAACTAATTCTTTATAGAATACATTTTTGAAACTGTTTCTTTTCGCAGCTAAATCGTGAATATTTCCTGAGGTAAAAAAGAAACTGATTAAGATTCATTGAAATACATCTTTCTATACACATGTATAGGAAAGAAATGCTTAGGATTATTTAAAGTTCGCATTATGGATAAAATTCGAAATTAATTTGATACGAGATGAATTGAAAAGATGGAGACACACTGACAGAGGTCTGTTCTGAAGTTTAGTAAACTGGTATGCGATTGAATCGCACACAATAAATTAAATATTTTTACAACGTTCTAAATTTTTGAATTTAGAACGTTGTAAAAATAATTAATTGATGTTCAATTTTATTATCACTGTTTACATTTATATATTATGTTCATTGCTATATACTTTACTATGTAATGTATAATATATCACTTCACTTTTCAATGGCGAAATACTATGAGCAATTTTTTTTATTCTAGGATTCACTTTTCAAGACTATAGTTTATTCAAATCAAATTTAAATTAAAATTTATTAATATCTTCCTAAGATATTTTTTTAGTTGATCACGCGTACAAATTAAAATAATTTTAGTAAAGTTATCTACAAATAAAATTGGAAATCTTATTGTCTGTATGTAATATCAAAACTGTAATTTATAAAATTGATGCCTGGCTGTCTGTCTGTGTATTCCGGTTTATATCTGGAACGGCAAGCAAGACAGAACGGGACTTTCACCGGCAAAAAACCTGATGACTTAAAGAGGAACACAGGCAATTTTTCAGACTAACTTCGCTACGCGGCGTTACTACAAATACCACGAATAACACCGCGGAACTCAGCTAGTGTAGTAATAAAATAGGTTATTGACGCAGCAGCAGAATAAGAGGGGCTATTTCAGTAAACTTATGTTATTTCATTAGAAAAGCTAACTTACTATAATAATAACATAATATGGAAGAAGTGGAAGAATATCATATTAATGGAATTTCTTTTTAATGAAATGTGACTAAAACTACGTGTTTGTAAAGAGAACTGATTTCAACAACTGTCTATAAACGTTTTACTCTTACTTGAACTTAGTCCGAACCCGATCATATAAATATTATAGTATGTCCTTCATTATTATTATTTTTTATTCTAGTATTCTAAATTCAGATCGAAAAAACATTAGATTTTTAAACAAAAATTAACATAATCACACTTATGAAAACCACTATAATTTTCTAACGAAACTGAATACTTTTCCCCGATAAAAAACCTAATAATACCTTTAAGTTATTGTTCATTTCAAAACTACAATTAAACATCTTAACAATTTTATTCGCGCCATCTAACCTATTTGTATGAATAGATGTCTAACATTCGCTTATAATGCAGGCATAGTCGCTTAGCACTTAATTATAGAAATAAATTAAATACACTTACTGTTCCTTTCGCTTCTTAGTTCCCATTTTTCTGATTAAACTTTAATGTTCCAGCTAAATACGAGGAGGGCGTCCGTCCTGTATAGAGGCAAGGAACATTATGAAAACCGGTCAACAGTCTTTCAGAGACGCACATCAACGTCATTTGCTCTAAATGATTGCTAACTATGTGGTAGTAGTAAAATGCCATTATTTATTAAACATCACTACATATACAACTTTGTATTGGTAATTATTATTAGAAGACTTTCGTCAAATTTTAAACTTATAATTCTAAAACATACAACAACTGTTAGTTGTAATTTATGTGATATTACATTTATATTATTGCCTGTTTCTATATTGCACTTAATATATGACCGCGTATGTTTGAAAAACAAGCAAATGTATGTTTTATGAGATTCATATTTTATGTAAATGATGCCGGTATCAACAATAAATTGATTACGAATATATGATTTTGTTATAAGCAGAAGTTCGATTTAGGGTACAGTATTTTTGTTACAATTTTCTTCAAGTTGACTTTTGTGATTCTAATAAAAATTTGCAATATAAATGAATTTTTTTTGACTGCCTCGATGGTCTAGTGGTTGGCGTATGCGGCTGCTAATCAAGAGGTCTCGGGTTCGATTCCCGAGTCGGACCAAATATTATTTGTGTGATTCGCAAATATTTGATTCGGAGTCTGGGTGTTTTCTATGTATAATATGTATGTATTTACAAAAAAAAAAAAGTATGTTTATGTATTTATATCAGTTGTCTAGTACCCATAACACAAGCTCTGCTTAACTTGGGACTAGATGATGTTGTGTGTCAGATGTCCAAATATTTATTTATTTATTTATTTTTTAATATAGGGGTCTAAAGATTTTCTTAATTAGACAGCTTAAAACAGTATTTATTAAAAAAGGTATAAGCTAAAAGTGAGGCACGAAAAAAAAAATGTATACAATGAACTGTAAACGAAAACTATAAAGGTTTTGACTTGTTTAATTAAAAGAAACTTGGTAAATTGTAAATGTATTCTGTGAACCGCATTAAGATTTTCACACACAAATAGAAAAAAAAAACAAGAAACTCAAAAAGATTTTTTTATTAAACCAATACGTGTGTGTCTATGGATATATCGGAGGAAAGATCTATGGATAGGTCTTCAAAAACGATATTGAGGTTTCTAACATCATTTTTTTAAAACGAATACTTTGCGCGAGAGACACTTCCAAAGTGGTAAAATTGGTGTCCCCCCCCCCCTGTATCTTTTGAAATAAGTGTACCATGCAAACTTCCACCGAAAATTGGTTTGAACGAGATCTAGTGAGTAGTTTTTTTAATACGTCATAAATCGTAAACCGTAAATTACTTTTCATTCAATCAATACACTATTATTAAAACATCGATCAAATTTACAACAAACTACAAGAACTTTTATATGATGTTACTTGCTTCTACGGAACCCTTCATGAGCGAGTCCGACTCGCACTTGGCTTTTTAATTTTTTTCCTTAATATAATACTTGTTTTGTCAAATTTAAGATGGAATGTTTACCAACAAAACTTTACACAGCAATCAATTACCGACCAGGTCTTTGTTACTTTTATTTATAAATTATTATTTATCCACCAAGACCAATGTATTTAATATCACGTTAATCAATGTAAATTATTTATACATAAACTAATATTGATGTGATATAGTAGGCATCACTAAGTCAATTACATTTTCAATCATTTATCTTAAGACAATTGTTTGCAGTTGCCGTTCCCATTGCAGGTCCGGCACTATCGTTTTTATGAAATCTCTATTAATTGGAACTGCTCGGCGTCTCATTTGTAGTCTTTTCTGGACAAAAATCTTTCCAATTGCAATTGCTGATTGCTGTTGGACCGGTAAAGTGTATGCAATTAACATGATAAAAGTTGACTTAAGTCTTGTTCTTGGTCTTCTGGTTATAGTCACTATGACAGCTACTACTACTTAAAACAAGAACAAAAACAGAAACCAGAACATAGTACAGTCTTCGTTTTGTTATATATAAGTGATAACAACAAAATGAAAGGACTTTATGGAATTAATTATTCACTTATTTAAAGACCTAGTTACCACCCGTGTGAACAAACGCCGCAGGACAACGTCACTGCTAAAAAATTGAAAAAATATTGCAACAACGCGTTTGGTCAACGTAGTGTAGTAGGTTAACGCCTCTTCACACAACGAATCCTAACAAATTTCATAAAAACTGCTGATGTCAGCTAGAAAAATTTGTGAGGGACAGAAGCACATATAACTATAGGTATTCCAACAAGAGTACTATAATACTGGTAATGCAGGTGGGTTGTTATGAAATGTTTTTTTTATTTGTAAAGCTGTAATGTTCATGAAAGTGACCCCTGGACGAGATCAGGAGAGAACTGATGTCAACGGTAGGGGACATGAATCCTTGATGAAGCCATCAAACGTTACATAAAAGTTAAATCAAATAATATGTGATATATACCTTTGAAATTCTTGTCTTTTCGATCAAGTGTCGACCTGTGTGTACAGATTATCGAACTCAGAGATGCTGCTTTTCATCATCGAGTACTTGCGTGGAAGTTAAGATTTGCATTCACCCAAACATTTCGATTTTATTTTTTCACTTTGTACCCCCATTCTAGAATGGTGTGCGATTCTGGAAGAAATATCTTGAAATTATAGATAAGTTAAAACTATTTATCTTTTAGTTCTTAAATTTACAAAAATAAATAAAAAACAATATAAAATACTGTTATTTTTAGTGTTTATTAAAAAAAAAGTAAAACTATGTAACAACAAAATACACAATTACACTATTTTATTTTCAATTCAAAACTCCAAACAAGATGACATTAATTTATAAAGTTTTAAATCCGATTTTTTTTTTTTTTTTTTTTTAAATAAATAAATAAATATTTTGGACATCTAACACACGACATCATCTAGTCCCAAAGTAAGCAGAGCTTGTGTTATGGGTACTAAACAACTGATATAAATACATAAACATACTTTTTTTTTGTAAATACATACATATTATACATAGAAAAACACCCAGACTCCTCAAAATTAAATTTGACTCAAGTATACAAGAAGCAACGACTGCGCGGTCAGTATCTAGATGGGTGACCGTTTGTGGCTTAATATGTGAGGATATCTCCGTGATTGGATCGAAGGTTACATTAAGCAGTCGGTCCCGGTTGTTATTGTTATAAGATGATAGTCGTGCAACTTAGTTGGAGCCTTCGGGCGGCTTAAAAACATCCAACAGTAAGATTACGTAACCACAACGTGTCTTGACAGTCGTCCAGTGTGGGAAGTGTGGCCGCAAATTCCTGAGAAATACCCAGTAGGACAAAATGGATTGTTGATGATAAAGATGATATAAATCGTATTACATTTAAACACATAACGATATTTTTTATCTAGTTTTTTGTTTGTATGTACTGTTGTCATCATATTTTAATCTATACAAATAAATAAAATTCAAGTGTGTATTTGTAATAGTTTGTCTGTCTGGCTGTTTGTGCTGGCTAATCTCTGGAACGGTGTATCAATTTAGAGAGCACGGCCTTACACAGGCAGATAGCTGATAACATAAGGAGTAACCTAGGAAATTTGGTTCATATTAATAAACGCAGGTAACACCGCGGGACCCAGCTAGTGAATACAAAGAAATATTTAACTCGTCATATTTACCGTACTTTACAAATACTTTGATACAGTTTAGCGTTACGTTATTAAAAGAGTGTTGAAATCATTTATTTCACCGTATACCTCGTAATATGTATGTTTACTTCGAAGGTACAAATATTACTACAGCGCAAAGCATTAAACGTGTGACCAATTGAATAAAACTACAAACTTTTTGATAACTGATATATTTGCAGCATGTGCAAATTGAGTATAGTATAATATAAATAATATATTTGTGTTTAATGTTACACTTTAAACTTTAATTAAAACAAATACTTACTCATACGTACAGTTACTGCTTGACATTTTGGTTTGAACAGTTTTGTAGTCAAATTTTAAAATGCAGGTGCTTTATTAATAGATGAAATAGTAACTCATTGTTGTCTTATACAACCAATCAATAGCAAACTAAAACTCGAATATACGTCTAACCTCTCAGTCGCATAATCATGACTCCCATTCATACATGTGATCTTCTTCATAGTGAAAATTCACAGACTTTGGCAAACTGCCCATTTGTTACGAGCCATGCGTCTGTGGTTTAACGTTGAAGCTGTTCGAAACCCTTAACTACGTGCAGAAAGAACATACACAATTTTACACTATTTGAATTTGTTAAAATTTTGTTTTTTTAAATTAGTATTACGCAAGATGATTTTGGTAAGAATATATTTTGATTTATTTACCTTGTTAAGACGTCAGCAATAAATGCACTCTATTTATTTTGTGGCAACACTAACCTCATGCACTAGCATACCACCTCTGACAAGGGAGGGAGAAGGTATTTAAAGAACTCTTGAGGTCATTATTCTGGATCTAGACTGTCTCGTCGTGGAGTCGTATTAGTAAAACGAATATTAAGTCCATTTCATGCAAGCTACATTTTGTCTGGTAAGTGGTAGGTATTATTAACGCGTAGATGCTAAGGTAAGGTGGAGGTACAATATTGTTATTTACCGTAGGTTGTATTAATATGTAACAATTTCAAAATAAATATGATGCAGAAAATAGTTAAGAAATGTATCGAGAATCAATTGTTTACCTAAAAAGTTTATTATAAAAAAACTTTTTAGGAAAATTAAACAACCGAAAAGGAAAAAGAAACAGAAAATAATAAACTATTATTATTTGATCTTAATAACTAACTCTAAGGCTATTGTCATCATCATCATCATCATCAACAGCCTTTAACAGTCCACTGCTGGACATGGTCCTCTTCTTAGAAAGGAGGTTTTGGCCTACTATACCACGCTGGCCAGACAAGACGTTTATCCCTTAAGGTGCGCGTCCATTGGCCCGCGCCGGACGCACGGCACGCACCGCACGCAACGGATTTTATTTTGCTTTGTATGATTTTACATAGAGCTGCGTCCACTATTCGCGCCGCCCGCATCGAACGCCGGCATTTATGAGCAAAAAATGCGTTGAATGCCCGTGACGTCACACAAATCAGTTCGCCCACTCCCGCACGTCCTATTTGTCTTATTTAAATAAGGAGCGAACGATAAAAAAATGAAATGGATGACGCACTTTTGATTATGTTAGTAGAAAGATATGAAGAATTATACAATTTAAAACATACAAATTATTTTAATGTCCAAAGAAGAGACAATATTTGGGAGGAGATAGGATATATGATACTCTCAAAAAATTGGTCACTTCAAATTTATTTCTTGAACCCACATTCCACGTTTAGTTTTAAGTTCTTCTTCATCTTCCAACAAGCAACTAATAACAATGATATCTTCATCAATCTCCATGACCGAATACGTCAACTCTACAAGAAAACACTCATAACTGAATAAAAAATCCGGATACAGTGGACGCATGCCATCGGCAAATCCGTTCAATCCGTTGCGTGCCGTGCGTGCGTGCGGGCCAATGGACGCGTACCTTAAGTCGCCTTTTACGCCACCCTCGGGATGAATAGGAGTGGTGATACTCTGTATTCTTAATCCGTCATCACACGGACAAGCTATCCAATTCTGTTTTGTTTTTGCAGTTGGTGATGATTTTCAATAGTCTCTTTTTTTCAGTTCTATCTATCCTAATCTTCGTATCTTGGCATCAATTCTATTTGAGGATTAAAGATCAGTCTTGCATTCTACCTCATTATTGTTAGTTATTTCAATTTTAAAAGTACTTAAAAAAAATCGGGGTCCTACCTATTTGTTTTTTTCTTTCTGTCTATATTTCCTAGACGCCCCATGCCATCAATAACGTATCTCATTTTAGTTGCGAGATGATTCTTCATTCATACTTTTCATTTTCTTCGCTTCTTTTATAATACTTTCTTTCTTTCTTTTTGCTTATCCAACTCATAAGACATTATATCAGATTTAATTTCAACGTATCTTTTTGTCTTGCTATTTTGTTTTCCTAAATGCGAACGTGATGATATTTTATGTTTTCATTTCATTTTTCTGAAAAAGAGTAAACTTTAAGAACGTTCCAACAACCATAATAGCAACCATGTCTCTTCCGGTCTGTCAAAAACAAGTTGCCTAATTTCTGAACAATTTGCTGCTTTTGATAATTTCCGTAAATGGATTATCTGAACATAATTCATCTGAACATAATAATAACATGATGATAATAATGTTAAAAGAATGAAACTCGAAAGAAATAGAGTACGTTTAGCAAAGAACTTTTGAAAATTTTAAGTATTAAATATTTGGTATATTCACAAAATAGTGACACATGATACTATATATATATATAATGTTTATCAAATCAATCTACGATATGTTTTTTATAATAGCAAATTAATTAATATTAGGCACTTACAAACGAAAGCCTGTGCCTTACACTTCATAAGAGTCTGTATCGCAGTACTAGCAGGTTGGGTTCAATTTCTTATTCAGATGCTTTCCGTAGTAGTGTCCAGAAAGAACCTGCGTCGGCCAGAAAAGAACAGCCTCGTGCAGTAATCCTACCCAAGTGCCCGCTTCGTGACAGGCTCTATGTAGATTTGAGGTGGTTCTGACCTGCCTACGAGAAAGTATTTTTATAAGGACAAAGATAAGTATGTTTTTTTTTCTTTCAAGATAAATTCTTTTTTAATCAATCATCTCAGTATCAAAACTCAAAATTCACTTCCTGAGGTGGGAAGAATTATCTTCATACAGTTCGTACTAATACTAATAGTATTGAACAGTGATTAATTTTAATTCCTAAATCGTGATTACGTGATACCGAGTGTATCAATATTTAATTATTTTTTTCGCCACTTCGTGATTCATAAATTCAAAAACGTGACTTTTCCAAACCATAATAGCTTTATGTATTCTTTGTATTTTCCAACAAACATATCTTATGATCTATGGTTGCAGAATATAATGTACCAGGCATGTTCCTTTTGTTTAAAAAAAACTGCTATTGTTTATACTAGACTAAATAAATGCCTGAATATGTTCAGCAACAGAACAACACAGGCCAGGTAGTTGTGGAGAGTCTTGAAGAGACCAATGATCAAAAGAAGATATTTATGGCCTAAGATGGTAATGAATTAACTTAATTAGAACCCAGTAACTTTTCATGAACATTGAAGTCATTTAATAATATTATTTTGAATGATTTATCACCATACGTAATATTGGCGTTCATTTCATCAGTCGTTCTCTTTATTATATAATTTAATATAGTGTACTGATATGGCAAACATTGATCCTGTTATTTAAATTATTAATGACCTTCTGATGTAAGTACCCTATATTTATTTATTTAAAACTTATTTCACATTTTGTACACAGGCGGACTTAATGCCATGAGGCATTTTCTCCCAGTCAACCTTCAGGTGATGCAGAAATATGATCTAGTAGGTGCACATATAAAATATGTACTGAATTTGAAAAAAGTTCTTTAGGTTATGTAAATGAGAGATGATTCTACATTAGGAATAGATAATATTCATAAATATACTAATGCATTATATTACGATATACATAAATATAGTACTACATATTTAAACAATATTCATTAATATACTCCTACATATATATATAATTTGTATATGAATATACACCGATATGAATTTAATTTTACTTATAAAGATTCACAGTCGTCTACTAGCGTTGTGACTGTACATCCAATAATTCAGTATGAAGAAGTTCACGCACTTTTGTTTTGAATGTATAGCGGTTTGATGATATCCTGATTTCGGGAGGGAGTTCATTCCAGAGGAGAAACAGACTGCACACAAAAGGAAGAATTGATAAAGCTGGAGGTATATCTGTGTAAATCTTTATATATATAATTCTTGTGTGAGTGTGTATGTCACTGAACTTCTCTCAAACGACTGGACCGATTTTGATGAAATTTTTTGTGTGTGTTCAAGGGGATATAGGAATGGTTTAGATTCGCAATTGGACCCGGTAGGTGGCGCTGCGATCAAGTTCTGGAATTTTAAAGTTGGGCGGTACGAACTTCGCTGGGTCAACTAGTCTAATATATAAAATTCTCGTGTCGCTGTTTGTTACCAAACTCCTCGAAAACGGCTGAACCGCTTTATAGAAAAATTTGTTTGCATATCGGGTAGGTCTGAGAATCGGCCAACATCTATTTGTCCGCGGATATTAATAATAATAATAAAATTTATTCAACATATATTTTTACAAATTTAACGTGGCCGTTGACGACTGTACTAATATTAAATTGTGTCACAGTCGTCAGCAGAGCTAATATTAGCTAGAAGTATTTAATCTTTGTGAAAAGTTGTTGATTTGAAATTACAAACACACAATTTTATGTTATTTTTTCTATAGAAAAGATATGAGCCGAGAACGAAATGGATCTAATTAATTAATAAAATATATAATATTAGCCCTATTAAAGTGCCAAATAAACACAAACTAAAACATGGAAGTAATTGACTGCCTGTTTAGTCCAGTGGTTAGCGTATGCGACTGCTGATCAAGAGGTTTCGGGTTCGATTCCCGAGTCGGACCAAATGTTTGTGTGATCCGCAAATATTTGTTTCGGAGTTTGGGTGTTTTCTATGTGTAATATGTATGTATTTACAAAAATAACAGTATGTTTATGTATTTATATCAGTTATCTAGTTACCCATAATACAAGCTCTGCTTAGTTTGTGACTAGATGGCGTTGGGTGTAAAATGTCCGAAATATTTATTTTTATTTATTAATTAGTATAAACTATGACATGCTAACAAATTTCGTTGGTGAACGTAAGACCGGAGAGCCAATGATGCACAAGCATCGCGCTAGGCCGTCATACCGTAGGTCACCGTGTTGCATTGTCTGCGCTCCCTATGAGGATGGTGACGCCTTCTTCTGATTCTATTAATTTTTTCCTTTAGCAATTTATTTATGGTCAGTTTCAGAGTTTTTCTTACTCTACGTTTACGTCATGATAATTTGGAGTCCCAAAGCAATCAATAAGATTGGCAGTAAAATTTTCCCATGGAGAGTGCGTGCTTCGATCACGTGCGTGCGTGCGTTAATTGATAACTGGTCTCAACACTTAAAGGACTGTATAGCAGCCAATGAAGACCATTTCGAATAAGCTTCATATATTTTAAATGTTATTATATCAACTAACTACTAAAAAATTACAGTAATAGATGTTATATGCCTTTTAAACAAGAATAATCCAAAAGTTACTTTGTCTGTCTGTCTATTTATCTGTTACATAATTACGGCTTAACCGCTACACCATTTTTAATATAGAAAGGCTTTGAATCTTGAGAATGGACATTGTAGTAACTGATATAGGTACATATAAGGAACAACAATTTTAATTTATGGAACGTTCTCTCAATTTTAGGCTAACTTGTACAGATTACAAAGAAAAATATAATCCACTCAATCGACACAAAGCTATTTAATAACCGGACATATATTAATCGCAAATACTGACAGGAATAAATAAACACTAAGAACTTCAGTTCAGATTTTGAGGGAAAAAAAATCTATTAGTTCTCGATACGAACCTGCATATTTCTCTAACAAAATTAGAATCTTTTAAACACTGGCTAAGAATAGGTCATTTACTAACTATAAATTTAGTAAAGTGTAGGACAGGTTACTGAGACAGTCTATTTGATTATTTAATCGAAATGGCAACAGCACATAGTAGTTATAGCAGGATCGCAAACCACCAGAAGGTAGACAGATGACATTTCAAAGATCGTAGGTCAACGCAGACCGCTTTTAAATAAAAAATATACCTATTATTATTAAGTGTCAGTAGTGGAAAATTTTTGTTAAGTTAAAGAGTGCCTATCAGTAGTACCAGTTTGTTTATAGACAATGATTTGCACTCTTTAGTTTATGCTTAGAAAAACTTCTGATAATCAAGTTTTAATGACTTGTATGATTATAATTGTATGACATAATAAACACGTTTACAAAAAATATTATTGTAAATAAACGAGTAGTAAAATAACGGTATCTTTTACTGGAATTGCTCATCAAAATTTATTTAATCCTTTTATTTATTTTATCCTTATAATTATATTCAATTATTAGTTATTGTGTGGCCATAGCGTGATGTTACACAGTGGGAACAAAATCTTTCACTATAAAAAGATTATCGTGAGCTAACCTTAAAATAAATACAAATGCTGTCTTGGACTAGTTTTAGGAACAATTCTAGCATACATTGTCGTTGTCAAACTTTAACCCTTTGCGCA
The DNA here is from genome assembly GCA_932526445.1 of Phragmatobia fuliginosa. Classification (NCBI taxonomy): domain Eukaryota; kingdom Metazoa; phylum Arthropoda; class Insecta; order Lepidoptera; family Erebidae; genus Phragmatobia; species Phragmatobia fuliginosa. The sequence goes on from OW052057.1 coordinate 28,060,652, forward strand.
GCGAAGTCTTAAAGAGGAACAATTCTAGCATCCGTGCTGTCGCAAACTTTAACCTTTTACGCAGTGAAGTCATATAGAGGAACAATTCTAGCATACGTGCTGTCGCAAACTTTAACCTTTTACGCAGTGAAGTCATATAGAGGAACAATTCTAGCATCCGTGCTGTCGCAAACTTTAACCTTTTACGCAGTGAAGTCATATAGAGGAACAATTCTAGCATTCGTGCTGTCGCAAACTTTAACCTTTTATGCAGCAACTGCGCGGGTGCTGTTATATTAGACTAGTCTTCGGTGTGAGGATAGTAATGCACCGGTCGAGCCGGCCCATTCGTACTGAAATCAGCGTGGCTCTGCTAGCTATAATTAGATAATATTTTTCAAATAAATATTTTCCAATATCTTTCACACAATGTCATCTAGTCCCAAACTAAGCAGAGCTTGTATTATGGGTACTAAACAACTGATATAAATACATAAATATTTTTTTTTGTAAATATATACATATCGAAAAACACCCAAACTCCGAAACACATATTAAAATTTGTGGATCACACAAATATTTGGTCTGACCCGGGAATCGACCCGAGACCTCTTGATCAGCATCCGCATACGCTAACCACTAGACCAACAAGGCAGTCGAATGTAATCAGTATGACAGATTTTGTTAGAAATATTTATTTATATAACGTTTTAATCTATCAGCTAGTTTTTGTGAAAACTGTGTATTAACATTTTTCCTACAAATAATAATACATAGATGCATTTTGTAGCTTAAGGTTTATATGCATTACATAATTATTAACACAATATACCTAAAACCTGTTTCTCTCTAACGCTTTTCACGAGTGCAGGCGAAAGAGCGAAATATAGGTGGTTAGTTCCCTGTTTCCGGGTACAATTAAAACAGAGAATGAGAAACGATCGTCTCTAATTGTAATTGTAGTCCTGAGTATAATAAGTGAATGGTTATTTTACTAAACCTTGACACTCCACGTTCGAGCCGCTACTATGAACACCTAGCATAAAATGGTTTATCCATACGTCCCGATAGACCTACTTCATTTGATAAGAAACATTTTTCCATCATCTTTTTGAATCTGTTTTTAACTTAATTTATGTCCCTACTTGTAATTGTTTAATAATTTGTTGGTTAATTGTTTCCTCATTCCGATTACGGTACAGTCTTCAATGCATTGTGTAGTATTCTGCATTAGCTGTTACACTCAGTTTATTGTATGTATATTTATATAATAGCTACTTCTGCATCTTTTATTGCCCGTAGTGTAATTATAAAAAGCAGAAAAATAGTTCCTGAGATAAGCGCGTTCAACCAATCAAACAAACAAACTCTTCAGCCTTACAATATTACAGTATAGATAGAGTATAAAAAGTCGCAGTAATTTTAGATGTAGCCTCGCTGTCTTCGACTACACTGAGTGTTGTGGGCTTGAACCCCACATGGAACAGTATTTTGTGTAATCAACAAATTGTCGTTCTATGCCCCCTATTTTTAAGGGAACACTTAGAAAGCGAGGGAGTTAGGTAATCTTTAGTGATAGTTTCGTTTTCACTAATCTTTAGGGGACTCAAGGTCCTAGATTTCCCTCAAAATTTTGGGGCTGCCAATCATGGTGGTCATAGTAAAGAGACGATTTTGAGTATAGTTAGTGAAAATGGGCATAAAAATCAGTAAAAACTAGTTTGTAGCTCTATAAATAACAATAATTAATATTTCGGACGAATAACACACAACATCATCTAGTCCAGAGCTAAGTGGAGCTTGTGCTATGGGTACTAGACAATAAGTATAACTTCATGTATATCCTTTTTTGGAAATACATACATATTATACATAGAAAACACTTAAACTCCGAAACAAATATTTGCAGATCATACAAACCTTTGGGCCGACCTGGGAATCGAACACAAGACCTCTTGACCAGCAGCCACATACGCTGACCACTAGACCAACAAGGGAGTAGTGTAATATAAATACAATTAATATTATGCGTACTGCTTCAGTTTTTGCCGTATTTATATAGTTGTATAAGCCTCTAACGTTTCCAATTTACTCAATTGAACCATACTAAAATCTAATGACATTATATCATTAGTAATCGTATCACAACAATGTTCAAAATACACTCCATATTCACAATCCTTCTATATAAATAAGCCTGTACGTACTTCGTGACTAGCATACCTATTTTAATTTCTGTTGTGAACTTCCCGGTACTTTAAATTAGATCATCTATCTATTCCGTACTGAATAACTTAATACGAGTAAAGTGTTGTCGTAATGAAAATGGGTAAGAAAATATGTTTGTGTCAGTCAACAGCATTTTTAACTAACAGAAATATAGGCTTTCTAACCGTCGACGGTCTTATTTATTTATATTTTGAATTCATAAATTCGTGCATTTTTTATTTTATATCATCATCAAATCGACAGTCATTCTTGAACTTAAACCTATATCTATTCTCCTTGTCTTCTCATTCTGAATAAAAGTTGTACAAATATGCTTAAAATTAAATAACAATAGTGTAGTCTTCAAAGACTACTGTAGACTACAGTGATTCTACTAGTGATTTCGATTACGAAATTTCGAAACACCTTAGTAGGTAGGCAATGCAGAATGGTGCCCCATATCATAGCAGCATGGCGGTTGATTGGGACTCCGGTTTCACACTCATTAAAAACTGTTGTAGTATATCAATATACAACTTAAAACTGTTCCGTTACTGGCTGACTGGCAGACAACGCGCAGCCGAAACAACTACGAGTAGGAAGCTGAAATTTAGCATCTGTGTTCCTTGAGGAGCGTAGGCGAGCACTAAGAGAGTTTCCACTCTGAAAGAGGTGAAAAAGGCAACCAAGGTATACCTCAGAATAACACGTAGGCTAAGCCACGAAAAAGCTATCTATATATATAGCTGACTTTAATTTTCTTTGAATCTCATTAAAATTTGTTTCTAGTGAAGTAAAGACCTTCGAATATCCTGTTGTCTGATTATAATCAAGTTTGTTATTGTACTTATAGCTCAATAAATAAATAATATTACAACTAGTTTGTTATATAATGCGATAAAGGGTAGTAGATATTACGCGTATAACACTTATATAGATTACTTAAATAATATGCCTAATTGAAACTACATGCCACAATAATGCTGACTTGAATATCAGGGAGTCAACTACTATTGTACGACAAAAAATCTAAACACATTAATTTTGTCGAGCCGAATATTGACAATTTAAGAGGCTGAAAACTCAGACGAACTTATTTATTAATGGGTCAAGGTACAATAAATTCTATCTTTATTAACAATATTGGCACCTAGGAAGTAAAACTGTGTGTCGTATTATTAGTACATATATTATTTCAATGTTAGTTATTTCAATGGTTACCATTATGTATGTAGGTAAATAGCTGTGAGGAGGTACGGGTAACGTGTTACTCGAAAACAAAGGTTCCTCCAACCAATCGAGATGACCGTTTGTGGCGGATCACGGTCCAACGGTCGCAGTTGTGCAGTTGTGTAAAGAGTAATCAGCACGATGCAAATGTCTAAATCGCGATTCAGGATTAGTTATTCCTTGGTTCAGTGTTTCTTCGATAGATAGCGCTGTTTTATGATTTTAATTGCACTGTACGCGGAAGTCGAAGTATGTCATGAGCTATCAATCAGTTAAAGTCAAAATCAATAAAATCAGACCTACAATTTAAGAAATGGCTTCATCATCATCATCATCAGCCCATCTCAGTTCAATGCTGGTCATAAGCCCCTCCCATAATACCATTGCACACCACTTTGATCGATTTTGGGCTTCTCGCATCCAGCTTTATTGAAATGGCTTTATTGAAGAAAATACCGAAAGATACATGGTCACTGGTGTAAATAAAAACAAGGTCTATATAATATCTCTAAAATCATTGCCTCACTATGTCTTTAGCTTTAATTTAATAACTTTTCTGTAATTGAAGAAGCAAAAAAAATCTCATAAAAGTCTTGTAATTATGACCGATTATTAATTAATTATTTTTATTAATCTTCTATAGTTGCAATGGCAACTATAGAAGATTAATAAAAATAACTCAAAGTAATAAATAGATTAAAAAATAGACTATATAGAATAAACTCCATTGTAAATACTGTGCGATATTTTTTATTTTACCATTACAAAGTTTCGATATTGATAGAATCTAATGTAGTTAATATTTTTCCGTTTAAAAAACAATGAAATTTCAAACATTGAACAGAATTGCTTTCACGAGCTCGTTTTGCCTCGCTTACAATCAATTGAATGGCGACAAACACATGCCTATATCAATCAAGTTTATTACGAACGTTATGATTGAATGTGAATTCTGCGTGTGTTAAATTGTGATCAACTACGCCAGCCATACATTAAACATTCACATCACTAAATGACCATGAATGAAATTTTGTATTGCAGCATTTATGTAAGACAGGGGAATGCTAAATAACTGTCGATTTATTTTTGGGCTAACGTGTTAGAATAGGCCAAAATTTTCTTACTAATGAAAGACTAAAATGTGAAATTTTGAAGGTTGAATTGCATTTAAAAAGTAATAATGCTTTCAGATGACAATTAAAGATTTGAACAAAAGGCTTCTTTGTTTAATAATAATGTCAATTTGATATATTTCTCTGATGCATACAGGCGCGGTTAAAAGGGGTAACAGTATGTTTGCAACCCAAAATCATACACTTCTAAATTGTTTCTAGCTCCAGTTAAAGCAGGATTATTTGTCGTAAAATTCAGCTCATGATCAATTAATGATTGCCGACCCGTCTTTGTATAATCTGCAAATATTTGTTTTGGAGTGTATGTAGGTGGTTTTATATGTATTTATAATAATACGAGTATGTATGTATTTGCAAACAAAGTATGTAAATATTCTATCTATTGTATGTATCTACATATATACGTACAATGTGTGTCCGACTTCCGATTTTTTTTAAATGTTAAAACCTTTGAACCATTCTAGATCCGGAAACAGATAGAAAAAAGTAACTAAATAAATAAGTTTTTTTTGTTTTTTTTTTTAATATTTTGGACATCTGACACACAACATCATCTAGTCCCAAGATAAGCAGAGCTTGTGTTATGGGTACTAGACAACTGATATAAATACATAAACATACTTTTTTTTTGTAAATACATACATATTATACATAGAAAACACCCAGACTCCGAAACAAATATTTGTGAATCACACAAATAATGGTCCAACCCGGGAATCGAACCCGAGACCTCTTGATCTGCAGCCGCATACGCTAACCACTAGACTAACGAGGCAGTCAAACTACTAAGCCATGGATGACGATATATTGTCTGACGATGGGAGTTTCGATTGAGTCCCGGTACACTGGGGGATTTTATTCAACACACCTTTAGCCTGCAATTGGACCGGTTATTCAATTTTCAAGTGTCTCCTCTCCAATCCACACACCATAACAATTCTGGACATGATGCTTATCTGGACTTAATCCTTACCTCATCTCCTTCCCTTGTATCCTCTCACGGCTAATATCCTGCCCCCAGATTTTCTCATTACGATCTTTGTTTCCTGTTCTATATCCTAAAGGCCAGCCGAAGGCGAAAGTATTGTCTAAGCGTTGTTTCACCAGAATCATCATAATAATCATAATCTTTTCATCTTCAACCTGCGCGAGTACGATCATATCACCAGCTTTTGAACCCAGCTGTCATGGTTAACCATATGTCTGAGGCATTACTTTCGGGCACTGACTACCCTTCATACTCTACTTAATTTAATCCTACAGCACCCATTTATCTTACTTCAGAGCTTAAATTGCTATGTTCCAACCATGATAGAGACCTTCGCTCCACTAATAATCTGCTAATATTATGCCCAAAACACTCTTCTTCTCTTATCCATCTTTCGTAGTTGAGTTCATTTTGTTATGGAATACGCTCCCATTTGAGATCAAGAACCAACCGTATTACATTTGAGGCTAAAGTTAGAGAATTTTATTTAAAAGAGTTAGCCGAAATATCTTCGTAATCACAGAAATAACTTATTATATTTTACTGTGCATGTATGGATATATTATTATGTATTTTCCAGAAATATTTATTTATATATCTATATTATATTCTCTTATAAATATCATCTAGGCTCCTCTTTTTAAGAAGACACATGCCACATCCTTTACTGTACCATCCAAAGGTTGGCAAATAGAAAATATCATATGGCATTAAGTCCGCCTTATGCAAATGTAATGCAGTAAGTCATAATAAATAAATAAAAATAAATATTTTAGACATCTGACACACAAGATCATCTAGTGCCAAACTAAGTAGAGCTTGTACTATGGGTACTACATAACTTTTATAAATACATATATAGGTACTTTTTTAAAGTAAATACATATTGTACATAGAAAACACCTAAGCTCCGAAACTAATATTTGCAAATCATACAAACATTTGGTCTGACTCGGGAATAAAACCTGAGACCTCTTGATCAGCAGTCGCATACGCCATAGACCATCAAGGCAATCAAACTTTTTAAATTATTCTAGCCATTTTGGCGTATCGGATAATAACTAGTTGTAAGAAATTATAAGCCACTCTAAACAAAACACACTATACAAAAATATATATAGATTATGTGTTTTTAAAAACAGACAGATAATTATTATTATAACAATAAGTTCCAAGAAATAGATATAACATCATCATCATCATCAGCCTATCGCAGTCCACTACTGGACATATGCCTCTCCCATTGCACACCACTCTGATTGATTTTGGGCTTCTCGGAATTATTTATCAGGAATGAGGTGATCCGTCAGGGAACTAAGGTCATCGACATAGCGCACCGGATTAGCAAGCTGAAGTGGCAGTGGGCTGGCCATATTAGCCGCAGAGCTGATGGCCGTTGGGGCAGAAGAGTTCTGGAGTGGAGACCACGTCTCGGCAAACGTAGTGGCAAACAGGCGAGGTGGAGCGACGACCTGCGTAAGTTAGGCGATTAACACACGGCACCGCGCAACGCCGCGGTAGGCGGTGAAGCGGATCTCATGTCATATTGGGATCTACTGAATCCGTTGATGCTTAACACACGTACACCGACCGACCGCGCGGTCGAGCGGTGTTCTCACCGACTCTCGCCGACCTTACCGCGGCCACAGATTACTGATGCGCGGTGCCGTGTGTTAGCATAGCATAGCATAGCTGGCAGGAGCTGGATGCGAGATATAACTCCCTTCATTTTTTATTTCGATCTGTTTTTGTTTTACAGTAGTTTGAAGTTCATATTTTGTACGTAGTTCTCGTAACTCTTTGTATGATTACCTGCAATTTAATCTAATGTATCACATCATTATAGACATTTAACAATAAAAAACTATTAATAATATTATTATTAATAGTTTTTTTTTATTTTTCTCCATTTTTGCATTATATTGGTTTGTAAACTAATCTATGGAATGTTTTTTTAATTCCATGGAGTGGATCTAATGTCTTTTTAAACGGCATGGTGACACGTGCCGCCATTCACTTGAGTGACAAACTCTACTTTCGTTGCCCGCATATCTAGACTAATAATAAAAAAGCTGTAGAGTTTGTTTGTTTGTTTGAATGCTCTAAACTCAGGAACTAGTGGGAACTAATTATTTCTCTGTCTGATATTCCATTTATCAGGGAAAGGTCTAGGCTATATGTCATCACGCGACGACCTATAGGTGCAGAGTATCAATGAAAAATTATTTTAAAATGGGAGAAACATTTATTTTGAGAGCTGCAAGATTCTGAATAAATTTGGGACAGTCGGATATGAATATTTTTTATGGTGGGCTCATTATAACATTTATTATGGCAAACAAATGTGCTTCCACGGATTAACATGATCTGCGTGGGTCAGCTGGGAAATATATATTACCTGACCCACGCCTTCTATTGCCCGTAGCCTACAGCCACGACACTACACTATCAGTCGAACTTCTAATTCAGTTTTCAAATGGGACTTCTAACGATTGACGCTACATTGTGCCTCAAGATCATAACCAATGTCTTTGGACATCTTCAACACATTCAATAGTCTGCCATTCAGTTACATCAGTGAGATATTCTACTAATATTTCGTGCAGTGTGTTTAAAAATAATAGAAGAGCGAAACGTTAATGTCCCGTACAATCTTACACAACTGTACTATGATGTGTAATGCCTGCTGATTTTATTCAATAATTTGAATTGTAGAACAGATAGCTAAATAGAGTAACTATTGACTCTGATTACTAAGATTGCAATTACATAATACGTATCGTGTTTTATTATTATGGCTATTCATACCACTATTTATTCACAATCGTCTACTAAATTGCTTTATTAAATTAAAGATGAACATTATATTGCCATTAGTTGAGTCAGATTATGTTTAAATTATTGAACATCAAAAGCTTATTAATGTATTATATACTCTACAGATCAATCAAAATAGACATGTAATATTCGTATTAATTTGACAGAATGATTTGAAATGACACTGTGTGTTAAGTATCATTATAAATGATAAATATGTTAGTTTCTAGAATTATCCTAATTGCTATGTCAGCTAAGACTAGATGAAATGTTTATCTACTTAGAGTAGATTTCTCAATGTCACTGGTCACTGTGTGTGTTTCAGTTTTTTAGGGTCCCGTAGTACATAATTCGGAACCCTTATAGATTCGTCATGTCCGTCAGTCCGTCATCGACATACCACCCAAACGGTTGGTGCTAGAAAGATGAAACTTTACATGAAAATGTGTTGTAGTTACGTCGACAGTGCTACAATAAAATTATAAAAAATATTTTGAACTAGAAAGTAACTCTGTCTATCTGTCTGTTACGCTTTCACGGCTAAACCACTGCACCCATTCCAATAAATAAATAAAGTTTAGTATTTATATATTTTTAATCATAAGGAAGGGCTATTCGATTTCGTGATAATAGACATACATGCGGGCGTAGCCGTGCAAAAGCTAGTTGTTGACTATTTATAGTATAATAACAATTCTTAAAAAAAAAAGCGCATTCTAATGTGAAGTTGTGGAACTACAAAATAATTTTGTACTTTGTAAGGACTATAGATGGCGTTCTTGAGTGGAGACAGTTAAAATTATTGAAATTTATGTAGTTAAGTATATACTTACCTTACCGCATATACTTCCACATGCATTTAGTCAAAACCTGTTATTTAGAAATCACAAAAAGACTCTTGAACTTTATTAATATGACGTAACACTTAAATATAGTTTTATCAAAATACACTAGATGGCGTTGGTAGTTTTATTCTAATGTCCGTGTATTTCGTTATTTCCAACAAGTTTTATCTTGATTATGTTATGAAATTATTTCGAAATTATATAGCCATATTGAGATTCATTCTGATTGTCTTAATAAAAAATATATTAGTCACTATTAGTATTGATTATCATTCTGCTGTCGTACTCGCAACGTGTTTAGTGAATGCCACTCTTGAACTCGTAAATTACTTGAGCACGTAAAGCCGTCGGTCCCGGTTGACATGAACATCTATGGCTATCGTTATTGGGAAGTCAGATTCAATTTAAAAGGTTATCTATATCCATGCAAATAAAATATACTTAGTGGCTATTGGTAATTTCAAATGAATAACCTTTCACATAATGCTTTTTTTTAACAGCATATAGAAAGTTACATAAGTACATGAAAATAATTAATTATTAATATGTTTTGTCTGTCTGTATATCTGTCTGTTTGTTCGGGGGTAATTGTTGGCACGGCTGGATCAATTTTGACGGCATTTTCACATGCATGCGTGGCTGATGACTTAAGTAGTAACTCAGACTAGCTTCGCCCCACAGCGTTACTCACGGTCGCTATTTTTAGGGTTCAACAATAACCGTGAGTACACCGTGAGATACCGCGTATATATATATGATGTTTTCGTCGACTTCTTTAGTTAGGGATGGACCCAGATTCTAGAACTAAAAGCAACCCTTCAGACCAGCAATAATTGCCATAAAAGTAATACCAGGCGTTAATGTAAATATATCATTATAAAAATTTCATAAACACCAATTTGAATTTCCGTGTTGCAAAGATTAGTGAATCTGTAACTAAACTGGAGGACGCAGGTTCAAATAATTTTGAGAAGATCATCTTTCTTATGTTTATCATTGTAGATGGTGCCAATTTGAATTTAATACTAGCGATTACCTGATGAAAATCTGAGGCCACTACTGCGTATCTAATGGTGCAGGAATGACACAGTCACGTTGCAACAGTATAATTATAAACACGAAAAGGCATAGGAACCAGAAACAATAAACTTAAAATTATCGAAGATTTCATTTTAACATTATTAGTTCATGACTCGGAACCCTATATACATTGTTTCGTCAAGTCCGTGCGTCGTCGACTTATAGTCCAAATGGTTATTGCTACAAATATGAAAAATATTTTTACTTGGGGTACCGATGGTACACGTAAGATTTTTTTCGCGCCTACCCTATCGTGTGAGGTACCACTATATATAGGTCTTTTGGAAACATTTGAGATATTGCTGAGACCAGTTTTATTAAGGTATCCGTTTTGCGATGCTCTTAGCGCTTAATGCTTGGTTCGAAAAGTCTGAAAAATTTTTTGTTGGTAGTCCATGTGATGAACTTTAAAGAAAAACTGTAACTGTTTAGATAACTGTGTAAGTTCAGAAGTTATAAAGGCCTAAGTTGTAAAATACGCTACTTAGAAAACTAGAAAAATAACGAAAAAATCGTGATTTTAAATCCACATGGCATTGTAGGAGACTATGTCGCCGATGATATTTTTTTAAATTTAATATACGCTATACAATTATGTACCTTAACAAAGTCTTCACTTCAACAGCACTTCTAAGAAATGGTGCTTGTGAGTGACCGTAAGGGTTAAAGCCATTATCATTTTCTTTTCTTATAAAATAGTAGCTACCTGGTTATAGAGGCCAAATTAAAAGATAGACATGGTTTTGTCGCGGACTTTTTTTTACCTTTCAAGTGGAACAGTTTTTAGGGTTCCGTAGTTCATGACTTGCCCATAGAGATTCGTCATGTCCGTAGGTCCGTCCTCGACCTACCTCGTCCAAACGGTTGGTGCTAGAAAGATGAAACTTTGCATGATTATGTGTTGTAATTATGTTAACAAACTGCTACAATAAAATTTAGATTGATTTTTTATAAGCAATTAGTTTCCCACAAAAAAATTTATTTAGCCAAACTTAAATGATAGACTATTAAGCTGTCACGGACTTTTTTAAGAACTTTTAAAAGGGAACAATTGAATACATGATTTTTGCAAAACTTTATTAATAAATATTATATTAGCATGGATTATTTTCACGAATCGTTTTCAATTTACACAGCGCACACAAGGTAAGCTCTGAAATAATATAAAGGAGTGTCAGTATTCCTGGTCGTAATTTTTTTTTCATAGTTTTTTTTTCCTTTTTTTTATTTTAAGGGGTGGAAAAAAAGTCTTAATTAAATATAACATTCAGACACTTCTATTTTATTTGTTTATGTGTATTGAAAACTAATGATTATATCACAAGAAAGGAGTACTTCATAAACTTCATATGATTGCAAATTCTGTTTCTTAATAGTGTTGAGTTGGTGTGTGTAAAGATTTACATAATATGGTGTCTATTTGTGAATGTATTTCTTTGTATTGTTTCTGTACCTACGTGTAAGTGGGTGTAACAGTATGTTTGTAATGTTAGTATAGGAGCTTTCATAGAAAAAGTTAAACAGAATGTAGGTATATAAAGGCCGTGTTCTGTTAATATCACTAAATTTAAGTCTTTTATCTTATGTGCGTGTGTACATATGTCATGAATACACGTGTGTTTTTAGTGGAAAGACATAACCTCAGAACATAAACTCACAATTGGGCGGTACGAAGTTTGTTATACTATATTCTCATTAGCTTTCATTTAATTTTGAGGTTTCCGATAATGACCTACGTCAGCCCACTCTTGCATGACCGGCTGGAGATTCTCCACGGCACGAAGCAAGTCTCCAGCCGAAACGACCAAGGAACCATAGTCTGGTTTCATGCCATTCGCATAAAGGCATTCGCGAAGGCAGTGTCTACCAACTTCGGAGCAAGCTGTCAGAAGTGTTCGTCGAAGAACCAACACCCGTCAAATATCAGGCTCAGATACTTCATCTGGGCACGGACCGGTACGAGGACCGAGTTGAACACGATGGAGGCGCCTGGGGTCACCCACAACGCGGCCCATGGAACAAAAGGACCTCTGTATTATCCAGAGCTACCTGTTAGTTCAGCGTTTCAATTCGCCCAACCACCACCCCTATGGTGACCCTAAGACTGACCCCTGCGGAACACCGCACGACATTTCACGCCGACCGAAACCGGTCCTACTTGGGTAGATGACGGGTCTCTCCGAAAGATATGCCCCAACAATGCGATGGAGATACATTGGTGATACATTAGGGCCATTAGTGCAAAGCCAAGGCAAAGTGTTGAACGCGTTGGCGATGTCCAATGACACCGTCCACACCACTTTGCCCCGGGAAACTGCTTCCTCCGCCAGAACTTATCTAATTCATAGAAAGCTTCTAATAAACAATTAAAACAAATAATAATATGAATAACTAATAGTTGATGAATTGTGTTTATATATTACCTAATTTTCATCACTATTCAATCAATTTTGGGTTTCTACTTGTTTATTTGAAATACTGACAGGAAGATAACAGTGGTTATCTTTCATACTGAACTAAATATAAATAGGTAGAATTCTTCCTTATGAGTAACAATGAATTCACAAATGTACGATACTGTCAACAAAAGTTACGTTATCCTCTGATACAGCTTTTATAGACCTATGTTAGACGTGACGTGTACCAGAAAATTAAAAAAAAATGTTTTGAAAAACACTTTTTTTTTCTTTTACTTTGTATTTTAAGAAATAACTATAATATAACTTATAGTTAAACTTAATGGCAGTAAAATTAACTACAAGATTTTAATTTTTCATTATGTTTACGTGAAAGTTTAGTTATTTCCCAATATTCTCAAATAACTGTTCACAGTTTTAGTTAGTGGTACAATTGCTGACCTAAAAACACGCATTGGACTCATACAAAGGAAACATATTAACATAATCATACCTTTGATACTGATTCACTGGGGTGTTTCAGCGTCACATCAATTTTGCAGCAAGCATTGTATAGTATTACATTAATATTATCTTTGGAATTGCAAGTTATTACTATCGTCCTCTACGATATAATTAAATAATTTAAGACTATTTAAGAATTTAAGACCATTTAAGAAATGTTCACTAATGTGATTGAATAAGATACTTGAGAGCACTGTATCTTATAGGGATACACTGGAGCTTAGTAGCTCAATGAAAACATGTTTTGAAGTGATAAACCATTTAATGTGGTTCTTAGGATATTTTTCAACATTTAGTATGCTAGTCGTATAATAGCTAATTGAAAGTATATAAAGATAGAAGTACGGTAGATTAATATTATAAAAAGAATTTTCGAAGTACCGACAGTTTGGTACTGCTGGGCCAAGGCCAGGCGCAAACAAGCACTAAAAGAGCTGTATTGAAAACCTTTTTTTGGCGGTACTTCTCTTTTTCAGAAGACCAATAAACCAACAATGAGCAACCGTTCCCGGTTCTTATTATAAGTTAACAGTCCCGAAGCTTAGATATAGGCCTTCGGGCTACTTAAAAATATCCAACGGCAAGATTACTTAGCCACTTCGTGTCTCGCCAGTCCCCAACACGCACTCTGCCACACTCACTACATTATGGGTTGTAGATGAACAAAATTGTTGAATTAAAAAAAAAATGTTCCCATTTTCGGTCAATCTACCCCTAATTACTGAAACTTACAATTCTCATTATATTTCATTACGTAATTATTAAAAACTATACATCGGATATACGCAAAATGTTTGCATTTTACGCGTATCCGATGTGCAATTAACTACAATTAAGTATAACCCTTCATTCTAGAACATGATTTAAATTTATTCGAAATTTGGGATTTTATGCTATTAGAAAATTGAGCTGCCAGTTGTTCGGTACTAATCCTTCTAGGTATACTACCCCTCACTATTGAAGTATCTAAATATGCGATACTGAACAGTTAAAGCAAATTCTCACAATCATCACAGATACTTTAACACATGAGTTCACTGTTAAACAGTGAATTCAAATATGCCTGCTCTTAAATATAAACTCGAAAAATGACTGAAATCTTCCCTGAAATAATTTGTCGCAACACAAATTTTTAATTCCATTCTTTATTCGCATTCATATCTCACTCTCAAAAGACAATAATATGTCTAACCTTTTAATTTTTGAGCATATCATGTCTCATCAATAACATATAAAGTTGTTGTTATAACATGTATAGACATAAAATAACCACCATGCTGGTCTTGCAGCTACTTTATGCGAGTACGGATCAAGAGATCTCGTATTCAATTCCCGGGTAAAGCTTAATAACAGCTAGTACTAAGTAGGCGGTGTTTTACGCCTGTGCCTTAGAGAAGACGTTAAGTCGTCGATCCCTGTTATCATGATCATCTTTAGCAATTACTATTGGGAAGTCATTATTCTCAAATGTAGGTAAAAGCCGGATAGTTGCCTCGGACGGATACATGCCCCGGTTTTGAATACAGTATGTTATGAATATAAGTTAGTGTTAGCTCTTTACTAAAATGAGTAGTGACCCCCAGCAGACCATAATGACGCATAAGCCATCGGAATAGGCGCACGCGTTTTGTCCGTGAAAGCAAATATCTTCCGCGTCGGAACTTTGACGGGCGTTATATTTATTTTGGTAGGTAATTTTTATTGAATATTTTTCTTGTCGATCGTCGTTTCAGTTAACTTTTTGTTTTTTTGCATGCATTTGAGCATATATAACATTGTTTATTAAGTTTTACTGCAAAATAATTATTATTTATTTAATAAATAAAAAGGGCAAGTATCCACGTCAAAAAGGATAGTCGCCTTACTTTCTTTCGCGGATAGTTGCCCCTACAGAGACATAACATTTTCAAACAAGTAAAGACGAATTTTATTTTTTTGTTGTTTTTTCGAATGTATTGCGACTCTAACTTGTTGTAATTAAAATAAATATCTACTTAACTGTTTTATTTATTTATTCTAGATAAGCAAAATGCCTCGTAAATATAAGCGAAAACCAGGCGTGGTGCCACGCAACATCAACTGGACAGAAGATAGCTTAATACTTGCCTTGGAAGAATTGAGAAAAAAAAAACGGCCAAGTGCGTGTCAGGCCACGCACAAAAAGGGTTCCTCAGTCACCCTAATTGATTTAAAATCGTTCCAATAGATAATTGTTATATTTACGTATTAATGCTTTAATGTTGTATGACGTTTTAGTTATAGTTTTCCTTCAAAGTTCATTATATGGACCACCATCACGAATCTTTTGAGCCAGCCGGCAGCTAAAACCAGAGTGTCCCCCCCCCCTCTAAATGTTAAACAACTTCTAGAGGGGGAGACGCCCTATTTTTACAAAAAGTGCCCTTTAAAGTAGAATATCTCGCAAACGAATACCTAAATCAAAAAATCGCCTTAGAAACCCTTTTTTTTTATAGGCCTATATACCCCACACTATTGGGTAGCCGCGAGAAAAAAATATCATCCTCACTTTACGTGTAGGGTGGTACCCCAAATAAAAATATTTTTCTTGTAGCACTTTGTCGACGTACTTACAACACATATTAATGTAAAGTTTCATCTTTCTAGCACTTACCGTTTGGACGGTAATCCGAGGACGGACGGACGGACGGACAGACGGACATAACGAATCTATAAGGGTTCCGAGTCATAAACTTCGGAACCCTAAAAAAAGGTATTAAGGAAATTTCTCGAACCTACGGAATATCCTCTCGAACCTTAAGAAGACGTTACGAAACAAGTAACCAGCAACTACTAACTCAAGGTATATTTTAGGTATACCCATCCCCGCACGGGGGCAAGTATCCCCCGAAGCATTTTCTACGCTAGGCTACTATCCGCCATAGTAGGCAACTATCCCTTTTCTAGGAGGTGAAATAAAACGATATTTATACAAAACCAGTGTTATTTATGAATACAAAAATAGGCTATTATAGTAGATAAAGGGTCTATGTTTTGAGATACATGCTAAATAATTTTCAGCAAGTTCATATTTTTGAAAAATTAAGCTTTTTCGAAAAGTGGGGCAACTATCCGGCTTTTACCCTACCGTTCACTGTTACAACTTTTTAATTAATTTTACGATCAGGGTTTTGGAGAATCGATGGCAGTTGCTCCGTAGAAAAACTGATTATTGAGGAATATGGTTATGTTGAACTACATATTAAATATTTTCGAACATCTTTCACACAATGTCATCCAGTCCCAAACTAAGCAGAGCTTGTGTTATAGGTACTAAACAACTGATATAAATACATAAACATATTTTTTTTGTAAATACATACATATGATATATACATTGAAAAAAACCCAGACTCCGAAACAAATATTTGTGGATCACACAAATATTTGGTCTGACCCGGGAATCCAACCCGAGACCTTTTGATACCGCATACCCTAACTACTAGATTAACAGACAGTCTATTATGTAATAGCTTATCCCAAAATAAAATTGAGAAGAATAAGAAGTATAGATAACGAATACCTATTGAAATCAATAGGTATTCGTTATCTATACTACTTAATGAAATCATTTAAGTAGGTAAATATAGTTCTTATAAAGTCTAACGATAGACGTCATTCAGAAATATATAGTAAATAAATGATTTACTATACAAATAAATTAAAAATTATATAGGAAATTGCCATTGACGATTTATTCACAGCACTAATTATCAACAAAAGTTTTATTGTAAAATCTCACTTTATAAAGTAATAACAAACAGCACATAATGTTCTTTGCAATTGTATTTAAGTATTTTATATGTGTATAGACCCGAACCAATAAATAGCTGTTACAAATCGGATCTCTACAGTTTTTTATTAGTGCAAGTACCGACGTACAGTTGACTAGCAGAAAAAGCGCGTGCGTCGCAGTGAAAGCAGCCGATAGGCAGGCGAGCCCTACGTGCGTACGCGCATACAGCAGACCTGTTCCACCGAACGCTCCGTGATAACCAGAGATAGTTCCAACTCGAAAGTGATTTAGATATTGTCTTAGAGATATAAATAACTGTTTATTAGACTGTATGTTGTATACATATACGTAGAGGCGATACATTGTACAATAGCGCATACAAAATACAAGCTTTGTGTTGAATTATTGTAAACGTAATCAGAAAGGTGCATATAATGTGTTTGAATATGTGAGTAAATGTTGGATTGGTTTTACACTTAGAAGGAAATACTTAACCCCTTTAGTTTATTAATGTCAATAATAGCTATAGGCGATAACATAACTTGATTTGCGATAGACAGTCAATTCTAAATGAACTTTATAGCTTATAAATTTAAATTCTGTACTAGCTACGTAAATTATTGTGTTAGGAAACTTAATTATCTAACTTTCCATTTGCTTACTGTCAGGTAATCAAGTTATATCTGTTTTTATATCAAAAGTGTTTGTTGACAGCCTTGGTGGCGTGGTGATAGAATATGAGACTGCTGTGCTTGAGGTATCAGGTTTGATTCAAGATCCAATGTGTGTGTGTGTGTGCGTTTGTAAGTATAAATTAAAAAAAGTGTGTTTATGTAGTTATATCAGTTGTCTAGTAGGTACCCTTAATACAAGCTCTGCTTAGTTTGAGTCTAGATTGTGCGTAAGATGTCCGAAATATTTGATTATTTTTGGTTCTTATAATTTAATATTGACTTTAATTTTTAATTCAATAAATGACATAGTGTTTAATAAAAGTTACAAGTAGAATGAGAGTAATGTAGGAGGAGGAGGAGTACAACAATAACAATACTTCTATAAAAACCGTTTACATCGTCATCAGCCTATCGCAGTCCACTGCTGGACATAGGCCTCTCCAATTGCACGCCACTTTAGTTTGATCCTCGGCTACTCGCATCTAGCTCTTGCCAGCCGTCTTGCACAAATCATCACTCCACCTAGCCTCTAGACGTTCTACACTACGTTTGGCAAGACGCGGTCTCCACTCAAGAACACGTTTAAAATTATAGAAAGAGACGAGGCAAAAAATCGAATGATATATTTTGTGGTAAGACTTAAAATAAAATATTACGTTTTTACTTTTAAACTTTTAATCGTGTCAGAAAATACTTTTCTTAAATGATGATTTCAAATGTCACCACTGTTCATCTATAAAGCAGATATTGGCTGTTTACTGCCACGCTGTACTGTGGCATAATGTGACTCCATTTAAAAGAAAGAAGGAATAAAAGTAAGGCGAAAAATAAGTGAAGAAGAAATCTGAAGCATCTCAATTGGCCACTATGCTATATCGTCTACATTCACAATGAGTCACCAACCACTGCTCGTGTATTCTACTTATGCTTTGCATCAGGCAGAGTAGAGTTCACTTCAGCAGTCTCATTAACTAATTAAAAATCGGCCAAGTGCGTGTCAGGCCACGCACAGGGAAGGGTTCCTCAGTCACCCATAATGGTACGTATATTTAAAATCGTATCAATAGATAATTATTATGTTTACGTATTAATGCGTTAATTTTGTATGACGTTTTCCAAGTGAGCTCATTTTACAAGTTAAGTCTCCATAACTCCTGAATTAATAAAGTCATCTAATCCGTTAAAATTTTCCTTCAAAGTTCATTATATGGACACCCATCATGAATTTACCCAGATTTTTCGAGCCAGCCATTAGCTTTTAGAGGGGGGGAGGCGCCCTGTTTTTACAAAAAAGTGCCCTTTAAAGTGGAATTTCTCGCAAACGAATACCTAAATTAAAAAATCTTCTTAGAGACCCTATACTGTTTTTAAAAGACCTATCTAATGATACCCCATGCAATGGAGTAGCCGCGAGAAAAAAATTACATCCCCACTTTACGTGTAGGGGAGGTACCCCAAATAAAAATATTTTTCTTAATTTTATTATAGCACTTGGTCGACGTAATTACAACACATATTCATGCAAAGTTTCATCTTTCTAGCACTTACCGTTTGGACGGTAAGTCGAGGACGGACAGACGGACGGACGGACGGACGGACAGACGGACATGACGAATCTATAAGGGTTTCGAGTGATATACTTCGGAACTATAAAAAGATCAACACATACTAAAAGCGGTATGTGTAATGTCTCAATTTAGAGCTGAATCGGTGCGACATATTTAAATTATTGAAACGTACACAAAACAACATTTCGATATTATAGTTGTGGATGTACGTATGTTATATCTTATTATATGTAGTTTGAATAGAAGAATTAACAATGTAAGTAAATAAAAGAACCAGATAACTATTATTTTGGTTAATAATATTTTAATTTTTGATTTCCAAAACTAATCTTTATGATGTAAGAGGAAAACGGGCAGACTGGTAACCTGCTAGAAAGTTTATTAGTCTGGGAACTTCAAAGGTTTGTTTTATATGATATGATGGGTTTGGAAAATCGGTATTAAATATTAAGTTATTTAAATAATTAAAATAAAATGGTGTCAAATAGATTGGTATTTATAAAAATAGTGGGGTTTTTTCTAGTAACGTCACTTTTTGATATAAGTAATGACATATCTCATGTTTTGTCTTCTGCTGTATAGTACAGCAATAGTACATTGTTCACCGAGGGAGGAAAGGGACCGATTACTTGTTAGGGAGCAGTTTGTGGCCCGAAGGCGCAGCCTAGGGCCACAATACTCCCGAGGTAGGAATGGGACTTTCACCCGAGTGCTACACAGTGCTTTATACTACACCTGTGAGGAACATTCAAAGTATTTTTAAAATAAAATCAAAACGTAAGACACCATGTAAGACACAATTTAGCTTAGAATTTGACCAATGTTTCGCGCTTCTTTTGTTTTTTTTATTCTTTACAAAAGGATGTCAGTGGCATGGAGATTCCATACTTAAATTATATGAAAACTCTTTGGGCAGGCGCGCGCAATAGATAAGATAACATAACACATGAGAAATGAAAATTCATACAACTTTCTCTCCCGCTAAAACACGTTAGAAATGGATTTTCATACATTTTTTCCTCCCACTTATTCAGGTCAAGGAAAAGACTAACGTTCTCTTTTCATTTTCAGGGAATATTGACAACTATTCCGATCAGGTGTAGTATAAAAATATTTTTTTCTGACATTGTGTGATGGGTAGTGAAGAGCGAAATGAATTGAAACAAGTTTTAGGTATGATAGTAAAGGACGACCAAAGAACAGATAGATGAGCAGCATGAAAGAGGAGTAAGCAGTGAACTTACAATAGAGGAGACTGTAAGAAAAATATAAATTGTCATTCAAATAAAGTTGGGAAATGGAAAATACAGTTAACAAAATGTAAACATTACTTTTAAAATTGACAGACGCCGGGATAGTGTTTTGCATTCAAATTTTAATCCACATGGACAAGTTATTTACATTATTTATTCATTTAACAAAAAAATATATATAATCCCTATTCAAAATTGACATTAAAGTGTTCTGTTATCTTTATCTTTCAAATGTTAATTACACATAGAATACACTCGTACATAGTTTGCTGTTCACCGGCGTAAAAATTAAACCTATGAATGACAATTTTCAACGACTAGAAATACCTTCTATGGCTAAATTATTGATCCTCTGTTAAATTAAAATACACTTCATTCAATTCTAATAATTCAAACATTCCTATCCCATAAATTAGAAGTGTGAACGAATGACGACTATATGGATAGAGTCCTATCCTATACAACATAGGAGACGAAAACTAGCCCTCGTTATCAGCAGCGCAAGAACCTAATCACTTTCATTGCAACCCCGCAAAGGAGGTCGCGAGGCGAGCGCTATCACATACGCAGTCCGTCCCGCGCAGTGGGTGCGCGCAGGCGTGCGCGATGACAGCGTTCCCGCGCCGGCACCGAGACGATTCCGCGACGTTGTGAGCGACGCTAGGCGACATCGTGCGACACCCGGCCGCAGCCGGGAATGGAGGCCTGTTGCGCGATCACAGCTGCCGAGGACCTTGTGGGCGACCAGGTACTGCAGCCTCTCCAGTGACACGCGCTGCCAGTGACATCATTCAGTGTATACTGTCGCACACCAGTACCCCGGTACTCAGTGATCCTTTGATATGCCGTGATCATTTGTGTAGTTCTGATCCCGAATTCCGCGCCGTATGCGATCTGACTTGGTTTGTAGACTAGATTTAATATATGATTTACGATCATTAATATTACGCGTACACACAATAATTATACATATCTTGGTTAAGCTTTCGACTTTTTGATTCCGAAAGTCGTCGTAATTTCATGTATGTTCATTTTTGACGCGCAGATTTAAAATTATAATATTACCATTAACAATCCATACGATCTTAATATAAAGCAAAAATATATTTTCTCTATCGAGATCTACAACTTAAAGTGGCCCACCGCCGGTACTTTTCATATATTGTTTGTTTCTTTGCACATACACACACACATACACACACACTGTTTATTAAATTATAAAGCCTTGGTTTTAAATACTCGATGCTATGTTAAACACATTCCAATGATTACTGCATAGAATTGTTAAAGAGAAGATATTCTACAAATTATTAAATCACGTTTTTAATCATTTAAACTATTTATATGCTGCTTGATACATTGAATAGATACTACTTATTACTAGCAATATCCATCTTCCGATCCGACATCTATACATCATAATAATAATTACCAATATCCTTTACTATTGCATCACTTAATAAACAGTACAATTATTTACTAGTGTACTGGTAGTTTTTAATGCAATCAACAAATGTAATAATTATATTTACCACTAATAATTTTAAAATTTGCAAATAATTTTAGTATAAAAGGTGTTGTTTAAACATCAAGATACATAAGATACGTACGCGCAGCGGTTGCTCACAAAAGACATCAACGGGACCGACGGCAAATTGTTTCTAGGACTTATCTCATCTAACGCGAGAAAAGACAAAAAAGGTTTATAATTTTTACAATGTGTCAATATTATTTATATTGACCATTATATAAAGATAACAATTTAATAATAACTATATTATTATCAGAGGCAGTAGGTACTTTTTCGTAGTATTTTTTGCACATGAAAATGTTTGAATACTTTCTTTCTTAACCTATTTAGTTCTATCATATTTTTTAAATAAATTTATTCGTAATTATTAATTCTGAAACAAAATTTGAAAGAAAAACTGTAAATCCTTTTTTTAAAGAAAGCTTTATTCAATACATTAGTGACAAATATTTTCATACCAGTAACGAATCGTGTAGTTGAAAAATACTGAACATACTTCTAGATTACTTTATATCGCAGAATAACTAAAACTTCAAGTAAAATTATTTAGACGATAATATTTTGTTCCTTGTCCCTCTGCTCTGTCTTGTTATTTTAACGCCTTCCACAACACTCAACCCAAGCACTTCAGTCCTTATCTAGAAAAAGGCTAAAATTAATTAATTTAGAGAAAACATTGTCGAAAAATAAATTTATTTGCAAATATTGCCTCAAATTTTTTACTCTCCTTTTTAGAAATTTCTGTTCCACAGTATTTTGATAAGTTATTCATTTTGAAATAAACGGATACACTTTATTTATTTAATATTATTTAGTTATGTTATTATATATACATAGTTACTTGATGTGTTAAATGAATATTTTATAAGCATCAAAAACAAGTACATGAAAATTAAGAAATTTTACCACTTAACAAATGACATTTTTGGCAGAAATAGAACCTATTTCATTCTCTCATAAGTCTTCTCATTCATATTTATCTTTATGCTTTTATTTACGCTTGTGTTTTCCACACTTATCATTTGGACGCGTTTTCGCATAGCAATTTGCAAACTTAAATAAGTCACCAATGAAAAAGCTATAATATTTGTGATTCCATTGTAAATCAATGATATATAATTTTACTGTGTGCTATTCTAACAAACTATTTGAAAATAGACGGTAAGTAGCCGAAGCAACAGTAAATATTCATCGACAGTCTATTATTTTCATTCTGGTTCACATATGAAAATCGGTTTTAATGTTACTATAGAAACGAATCACTAGCTACAATAATTCTTATAAACTCCTTGACTTACGACTGAAGCTTGTGCTTTCTAAGTACTATACGTAAAATAAGTAGGGTTAACAAGATAATCATTAGAACAGATAGGTGGGAGAGAAAACCCAGGCGTACATATACAAGCCCATAATAATCACAATATTTTAAATTAACTAATGTATTAACCTTAGGAGAGTGTGTTGAGTCTTATAACAAATATTATTTCTAGTAACTAGTACTGGTATTTATTACGTTTGCATCACCGTGTATTTTATTTAAATACTTTTCTACAAATATTATAATTATCCAGACTGATACAAATGTACATAACTTTGCAATTTTCGTAAATCCAACCTACTATTCTTAATGTTGTAGCTGATCGCCCTAACTCTGCGCTTTATACTGCGTGACGGTACTGTCAAGTTTACGGCATAACACCGCAAGTATTACAGATCCATTAGGTAAAGATTTACAGAGATCAGTCATACAACCAGCAGGTAGTTAATAACCTGAAAAATTATGTGACAAGTGTAACAAACAAAACATTTATGATATTTCAATAGAATAGTGTGCAAAAAACCAGTCTTTTTGTGAGTGAAAAAAATATTAACACTTAATTTCATTATAATTATTACAATACTATCGTGTACACCCAGTAGCGCTTAATATCTTGGTATTTGGCAGTCTGTATCAACTGTTAGTGATAATAGTAATGATAGTACACACCTATCGCCGTCCACTGTCGAAGGAAGGTGAAGGACAGTTCGCATCCAATGACCGCCATACACTTTCTCTAAATTCTAATAAATAAATATTCGGTCTATACTGCCGCAGGGCACCCTACACTACGTTAGTCTAATTGCTGTCACCACTTTAGCACCTTTCGGCTACTGCACAATAGTGCAGAAAAAATTAAAGCGCCGTGTGTTAAAATTTTCCGTCAACCTTATTCAATGATTTTCTAAAGTTAGTGATCATGCGACATTGTTAACTTATTTGTCAGCTTTTTCAGCTTCAAAAATTCATCAATCAATATCGTTAAATGGTAAATCAATTGATAACTTTCAATTTTACTAAGTAGCAAACTAAATGGTAATACTATCTATATAATCATATTAGTATTATTTAACAGTCTATCAGTTAAGTGTTAAATTACCTTACAGTACATGTGATGCTGATTGGGAATATAAAATAAATATACGATATTTGATTTTATCAAAGTATTTAAGAATACAAACTTCTATTCATCCCATTGGTCTCGAAAAAGCCGACTAAGGGAAAGTGAAGAAAAACCTCACTATACATAGAAGAAAGTCATTAAACATATTTATCAGGATATTTACTTGTCTCCCAGCGAGGTGTAAAGTCACCAAAAACTGCTTTGCTAAAGAGACCCCTCTGTCCAAATGTGTACAAATAAAGACTGGTTATTACATAAACTTATCAGTAAACTTAGGAAAACAATGCGTTTAATCACTATTACAAAAACACAAACCCTAATGCAGTTCTCTAATTAATTAATACAACAGTAACTATGTTAATATGAGATATGTCTATTTCCATAGTAAATTGAATTGCCTAGAGATTGCATCGCAACGTAATCACATAAGATAATCTTCTATTTCTAATAGTCTTAATTGGGCATAGCGCTAGCGGATCAAATTTATGCACACACAAACATGAATATAGCGGTCAAAGCGCTAATAAATTACGTACATTTTATTGTAGACTCCATTACCTTATGTCAAGTATTTAGGAAATTTATCAAAAATCAGAAATGTATTCGGAATTGATATTAGTTATTTGATAGAGAACTATAGTAACACGTCGCACGGGGAATCAGTGGGCTGAATTGAAAGTTAAAAGTCATATCTCCAAACGACTTCGTCTATTCGTAATCACTAAAATACATGAAGATTTTTCACGTTAAGATCAAAGTAAAACAGCCGGTTTCAGAAGCATAGAACATGCAGCTCAATTCATAGAAGACTCGTAGGAGATTCATATTTCACTGCAAATCGACTTTAAACAATTCTTTCGTTACCATTATGTGAAGAGAGAGCCTTGAAACAGGCCTATGTCCAGAAGTTAATATACTTACTGTTACTTTATGGTACTCGTAAGTCCAGCTACCTTAGCTAGGGTATGAAACTGCCGAACTAACTCCGCATTTGTCTCCTACCCAAGAGAGTGCAATTCCTAAGTTGTTGGGTTCACTTATAAAAATCCTAATAGCAGTCCGGTGTATGGAAACTAATGGAAAGTTGATAGTATTGCACCCCCGTGCACCGGGAAGTACGTTAAGTCGTTGGTCCCAACTGTCAAATACACCTATGATAATCGTTATGTGAAGTCAATAGGCTTAAACACATTGACAACTAATTATTTTATTATTGTCATCGAATTCAATTCACCCTCAAGCTTATGGAGGTTCGATGCCAGTCAGCGGCACCAGCAGCCGACCTCAATTAGTATTAGGAATGATAAAGGCTTAGAAAATAATTACTTTTACTGCATTATAATTCAAATCGATGATTCTTGAATAGATCTGTTAACTAATATTTAGTAGCACAGGTAGGATATTGACTTCATTATTGATATTATTCTTATTGACAGGTAGAACTGAGTGGCGTGCAATTGGAGAGGCCTATGTCCAGCAGTGGACTGCGATAGGCTGATGATGATGATGATGATGAATGTTATAGATGTGGCCATGCTGTTTTACATCTGTCAAGCTCGTTTAATACTAATTGCCTGTTTCCGGAACAAAAATAAATCTGCATAAAAATCAAACTAATAAATCATTGTGGCTAACTCTGAGTAATTAAGTTTTTATAATACTAAAGTATCAATGAAAAACAAGTTCACAAGAGGCTTGATGAACAGTTGGTAAAATCATTAAATACTTGTAATATTATCGTAACAGTAACTCATGTAAGGTTGTCAACCCGAAAAGCCTTTGCGACATACACGGAGCTTCCATTTTTCATAAACCTATCCTTATTCCTTAAAGATAATCATAATAAAAATGAGACCAAAACAGCCAAAGATTAAAGATTTAAGCCTAAGACCCTGTAATTAAATTAAGGAATTCCGTTCAAAGCGGGGCATTTGTCTGAGACAATTCTGCACGGAATAGTTTACAGTCAAGTCAATTATGATCTAGCTGTACTTTTACTATATCATTATTTCATTCAAAAGTTTTACGCAGTAGTAAAATATAAGTACACCAAACGCCGTTCTTCATCCCGTAAATTATATCTCAGAGTTGATTTTAAATATCACAACTCAAATGAGGTATCTTCAGTTATACAAATCATCCTATCACCGTACACTGTTGATCGAACGTCTTCCCCAATGCCCGCATCCATCTGGTTATAGAGGAAAGAAACGGTTAAAATCACAAAAACCCTTAGTACCTTGTCGTATTTTTAGTATACAAGAGCAAAAAAAATTCATAACTCCACCCTTTCCTGGAAATCCAACTAGTTACGGAAATAAAATAATTATCTAAGTTTTTCTACCCAACAATCTTTATAATACTTACCAAATGTTCATGAGGCAATCAAATGAGGCAAGTATTCATTTTGCTTGCTATAAAATCTTTCCTAACTTCTTACATCATTTCATCCTATTGTTTTTTAACACTGAATTGTATATGTACTTAAATAGGATGTCTATCTTACCTCTGGTACATCTATAGGGATCTATGTATTCCTTAAAAGAAAATATTACTTTAAAACTTATATTTACTGAAATAATACAAATACTAATTAAGTGTCTGCTTCGGTAGACAAAAAGTTTTACGATGGTATATTTTGTCAGTATTTTTGTCATTTATTTTAAATTATTTATGGAGAGTATTTTGACTTTAAATTCGATTATCTAGTTATTTTTCTCGTTTGTGTTCATTCAACCACTGGCGTGTGTACTTTTAAATACTTCTTTTTCTTTTATTTCTGTTTACCATAAAAAATATACTTTTCTAAACTTTTCTAAAGAGCAAACATCATAAAATGTATTTAAAAAAAATAGAATGTTTGTTAATGCAAAATGTATTTATGACAAGAGTATTTATTCCATTGTAGCAGATTATACAAGAATGAGATTTGAAAAACAACAATAATTTGTTCTCTTATAATATGTCACTGACATTCTAATTTTCTAGTTGAAAAAACATAACTTTAACAATATCAATGGTGTTTCAGATTGTCCCGGGCGGCGGTCGTTGGGGTGCTCCACACGCCGCCGGGCTCCTCGACTCTTGGTTTCAGATGCAGGTTAGTTGTTACTAGTAGCTTCAAATATACCTGATCTACTGTCCCACTATGAGGTGATATCATGTAGGAACATTAACAACAAATATTTAAGACAACGCTATCTAGCTACCGCTAATCACAACTTTACTATTAAGAGACGTATTTCACATATTAAAAAACATAATGTTAGAATCACATGTAAATAGTTTTGAATTCAATCTCTACTGAATTAGTTTCTTTTAGAAAAGAAGGCTAATCAAAAAGAATAGATTTATTTAAATCTGAAAATACAATTAACAAATCTAAATGTTGTTTCTAGAATTGTTAAAATGTTTTATAGATTATACGGAAACAGACGAAACGATTAGACAGACGGGCACTTCAGACCATTTCCCGACACATGTGCCCTTGGCTTATGGGCAAAATAAATGAAACTGCAGGTGCTTATTAATTTTAACGGATGAAAACATAACAAAAATCTTACTCTACAAGTTTGAAGTTCAACAAAATTTTAAAAAGGGCAACGAAATAAAAGCATATCAGACTTAATAGTGCTGTTAAAGTTGTGATGGCTAGTCATTTTATTTGAAAACATTGATTAACGTTTTAGTAACTAATGGTCGGAAAGAGATTAAAGGGCCAAAAAAGTGTTTTTGGGTTTTTCTTATGAAATTCCTAATAGCAGCCCGGAGTTTGGAAGTTTGGCGGTGATCTTGCCCGTGCCTCAGAGAGCACCTATGACAATCGCTATTGTGAAGTCAGTGCCCTCAAATTTTCTGACAACTAGTTCAACCTACGAATTTCAGTTCTCACTTAGGGTTGCGGAGGTCCGTTGCCATTAGCTCCGTGGAAAAATTGATATTCAGATAAAACCGGTTGAACTAGTAGCCGATCCCAAATAAAATTGGGAATAAAGCTAGAAAGAAGAGGTCTTAAAGAGATATATTTTGAATATAAGTAAATAGCTGGTAAGATAGAGTATGAAAAGGTATTGAATATTGTCTAAACTTGAGAACACATTTCACTATTCTGAGTTCCTAAAACGCAACGAAGGACGCTATTTCAATATTAACCATGTAGCTAAATGTTATTCTTTTTATATATTAGTATATTTTTAAATTATATGTAAAAAATTACGGACGTTATCCCTACAAAAATTTGATACGCGACCACGATAGAATCGCGAATAGTACGCCGTTTGAATTAATACGTGAAACAAAAATACCTTTAGCACCTTTACGGTTAACCCACAATGCACTATTCGATTGATTACAGGTCTTAGTGTGATATTTTAAAGTGAATTTTACAATAACAGTGAAATATCAGTAAGTATAGAGTAATTTGTATGCTACGAGTGGCGATGACATTGTCACGTACAAGCGACATGTGTATACATCCATTTACGCAGATCTAATAATAATCGTAAAGGTAACATAAGAATGCGTCACTGTTGCTTATCTTTACCCACATCTATCATGATTTTTACGCGCACAGTATCCTTTAAGTACTACTTAAGACTGACACTTGTAACTCCTGAGTTGTAAGTGTTCTATAAGCGGCTGTACTCACCTTTCAGAAGATGACTTGACTGCTTTACCGCTTTTATAAGAAAACTACTTAACCCTTTTTTTCATTTTTTCATTTAAATAATTTAAATTCCAATATTTTTATGAAATATTCAAAAGCGTTAACTCTAACACTTTTCTCGAATTTTTAAATCTCAAAGGCAACTCAAAAATTACGTTACACAGTTGACTGGACTCAAAAAATATGAAAGGCCAACTAACTGACAGATTACACCAATTTACACGGTACATAACGTGAGGAGACACCATTGTCAAGGTGCAACCACCGTAGCATGTATGGGAATCGGTATTGTGTAACGCAGGGGCTAATAGAGCGAAGCAATTTTGGTTTGTACGGTTGAAATCAGACATTTAGTTAGAAAATTGGAGATGAAAAACCAGATCACGTGAGATTAGTTTTATATACATAGGTCCAAGGTCCTCCATGACCAAGCTACCCTGAGGAGCTTCTTGGATCTTGGAGGACAGCAGTAAGGCTATTGTGCCTAGATTATAGTAGTTTCTTAAGGTCGTGATAAACATTACTTGAGTTTTAATCTAAATAAATCATATTTGTCAAGATGTAATGCTCACCAGTGGTTCTTCTACGAATATAAACATTTCTAAAAATCAGAATTGCTCGGAGTTAATATAGTAATAACACTGCTTTTAAGGGAACTTAATTCAGAAAAGATTAACGCAGCAAGTATAATTTCAAAGACAAGAGAAACAAGAGAACAAGTGTCCCTGTATCGAGAGTTAATAATTTGATTTATGTATGGCATGGATTACCAAATTAATGCAGCCGTTACTATTTATAAACAGGGTTGCTTACCGTATGATGCGTCGACGTCACGTTGCTTATTGCACAATTTTATTCACCGATTAGTTGCAACACTTAACTTGTTAAATGTCCGGCATACACACCTATACTTTCTCAAATGAAATAGCATTTTTTTGGCTTTTCCTGCCTTATAGCTTATTTTATTTTGGGTTCAATGTGTTACATGGTTTACAATTATTGCGTTGTTTTCTTTTAAGACTGGCGACACGGCTTAGCGGCCTGAACTGGATTCTTACAGTTACCTTTCATAGGTCCTCCCTATCATGATAAAAATACATGTAATAAATTTGTAAATACATACATATTATACACAGAAAACGCCTAAACTCCGAACATTTGGTCCGGCCCTTGAATCGAACCCGAAACCTCTTGATCAGCAGTCACATACGCCAACCAGTAGACCAACAAGGCCGTCGATGCTATAATAAAGTAACTGACGATTTCATAAAATAAAATAATATATTGATAAAACTCTTATTTTGTTGTATGTGGACTTCAAAAGTTATTTTGCGTTTAAAGACTGAAACATTAATAACTTGAATGACAAATGAAGTATTATGGGTTCTAGAAAATACCCATACCATATATGTATTGGAGAGGAAACCAACCCATTCTCTGAAGATAAGATTAGATTACCCATGGGTTGGTTTCACCATGTTTATAACCTATACAGTTTAACTAATATGAGTAATATGAGATCAAAAATTATTTTTGTAAGAGTTGAAGAATGAGGAATTCATTCAAAGAAAGAAGGTGGTGTACACTCCACTTGGATATACTACTCATGCTTACCATCAGCCAGAGTAGAGATAATTTTACAGGCTTAAATATGTAAAAAAACTGGATTACCTTAAATCCTTACATTTGTATTATGTTTACTTACAAGCTGGTTGTTTTATTTTTCCATATGTATTAAATTGTCTGAATGCCTATGCGACATATAAATCAAATCAAATAGCCCTTGTATATGGTATTAGTGGACAACGGGTCACCATTATTGAGGTATACCTGCAATTCAAGAGTTACAGATGTGTTGCTGGTATTTAAGTCTCTCAGAGTTAGGAGATGTAGGTGTTTGGTCTACAATAACTCAATTCACTCGCCTAAAGACACTGAAAGATTTGTTTAAGAATGGTTTCTTTGAGATTATTTTGCCACTCTGATTGCTTGCTAGCTAGCCAAATCTGCCAAAGCTAGCTCGAGAAATGTAATTCTAAACGTATAATACCTAATTTAAATGTTTAACTTTCAGATCTTTAATCATTTACGACTTTTAATACAGCTTGTGAAAATAATTATCTCCTTTGCTTCATTAATTTAATTAATACTTAGATACCTCGTTTTTCAATTAATACCTACAACTTTAATGACTAATAAATTAACTACACAATTCACTAAGATTTTATACTACAGTACTTATTATACAACATCTTCAAAGCTCTTCTAAGAAGAAGAACTTTCTTTTGTCTTGTTATTCTTAGTTTTTAAAGTGACAATGCTCGGTAAGCACTCTAGAAATATTATATCTGATGTTATATATTTGATATACTATATACTGTATAAAATACTAAAAAGGTACTTTTTATATAATGTATAATATACTATAAAAGTATCCCACTTCTGACATGTGTTAAGAATTCAAAAGTAATTAATTCAAATAAAAGCCTTTTCGTTGTTTTTTTAAATTATAATACAAAATTAAATAGTACTAATGTTATCTGGGGAAAAAAATTAAAATACCATAACATTATATTAAAAATAAAAAATAGAAAATACTTTTTTAAATCATTTCTCATTCGAATCAAGGGATGTTTCATCATTTAGATCTATCAACTGAGTTCTCGGCTTTTCTTCACTAATGATACAGAAATACTTGCATATAAAAGTAAATAAAGAAAAATGTTGGCGAATATTAAACGAATTTAATTGCGACAAGGTTGTACTAACTATATTTATAGTTTGGAGGCTGAATATTTCTAAGTAATGAATATAGGTAGGTAAGTAATACCTTTCACAGTGATTCCGTTAGTTCCCATTTATTTATCTACATAACTAAATTGAACCGTATGAGAACAACTCGGTTGGCACAAACGTAAAGCGGCCCCCTAGTCAAATACAAAAATCTACTCTTACTTTAGTTAATATGAGAATAGAGGCATTGGCGATTTTACAAAGGTAATCTACGTATGCGTGAGGGCTAAGCTGTTATTAAGCAATCCTTTGATACCTTTCCACAAGGTGAATTACCCAATTCGAAAAATCGCCAACTCTAAATTTGTCTTAATATGCAATATGCGATTGAATGCTACTCCAATAAAATGAAAACTGGATAGAAAAACGTTGGTGTTGACTCAATAGACTGCAAGGGAAGATAGAAACCATTCCTCTGGTACATTTCACTCTGTATATATTAGAAATAACTCTTATATACCAGAAAATAGCAGCGATACGTAAATCTACTGTTATCAATCACAATGCGGAGTGATTACGCATCGAAAGTGTAATTTTTGAACCATAGTTAACAAAAAATAAAGAAAGCTATTTTTTTTACAGTCAACGTAACGCTGTTATGAATTAGACCGAGTTCCTATATATTATTTGTTGCTTATCAAACAGGTGAATCTATTTATCAAACAGGCACCCTTTGCATTGATACATAATTCAATGCATGTTAAACTAACAATCTCTTCTGGTTTTATACGTCAGAATATATCAGCATCTATTTATTTATTTATTTTATTTTATCCAATTAGTTCATATACAGATAAATGAAATGCGAAAAACATTCTTAACAGTACAATAGATACAGTAAACCTGTCATCCAGTTACAACTGTAGACACCATCTACAACTAACAGTGCTTCGTTTTATGTTTTAAACTAGAATAATTTATTTCTTTTACAAATAATTACAATCAATATAGGCGAATAAATTAAAATGAACATGCACAGTCAGAGTTTGTTATATTCGTGGCCAAAAAATTTATGTAACTGTGAACAAAATATATTACAGTTTCTGTACATTCTGTATAAAAGTTCATTATAAAATACGTTATTGCTGCTTGGACGAACACTTTTGAAGTAACTATTACTACAATTATATACGAATGTGTTACACACTACAAAACATAGAATTTCTCGCTCTGGATGATCCGACCGTGAGTGAAAAAGAACGTCGATTATAAACATTAATCTTCTTTACGGTTGTCTTTATGACCAGTCACTTTGAAAAGCCACGTCTGCCGAACTGTTGTATGTGTTGAGTGCTAAGCTGGGTAGCGAGTCCAATCTTAGCAGGGGTCAAACGGTTGCTGAACTTACCCTGTAACAATCGCCGACAATTGAGAACGAATGATCAATAATACCATGTACGTAGGTTTAGACTTATTGTCTATATAGTACTTAGCTACTATGTGTATTCTCGAACAATAGCAGAGAGCGAAGAATAAGATGAGTGCCTTGTTAGAGGACCCAGGTTTGAAACCTGAATTGTGAAAAAAAAAGTATTTTATAGTTTGGATAGGTTGGTAGGAAAAAATATATTTTATATCTAATGTTGTACATCTACTGACTCGTTGATCTAGTGGATAGCGTATGCGACTGCTAATCAAGAGGTCTCGGGTTCAAATCCCGGGCCGGGCCAATAAGTGTCTTTGGACTTTTCTTAGGAAATTCCTAATAGCAGCCCGGAGTTTAGAAGTTTGGCGATGATTCACGCCCTTGCCTCGGAGAGCACGTAAAGGCGTTCGGTCAAGTTTGTCATGAACATCTATTGCAATCGTTATTGGGAAGTCAGTGCTCTCAAATTTATTGACAAGGTCAACCTTCGAATTTCAGTTATCCCTTAGGGTTGCGGAGGTCCGATGAAACTGATATTAAGGTAAAACCGGTTGAACTAGTAGCCGACTCCAAATAATATTGGAAATAAGACAAGGAAGAAGAAAAAGGTACATCTAATGCCTAAATGATTTAGAATACACATAATACACATAGGTTAATATAAAATGGTTTTGTAGATGAAAAGGAAAAGTTAAATGTTACTTAAATCACTAGCATTGAAGTTAATATACGAGACATATAATATAATAAAGTATAAAATAATAAATGTACGAAGATTAATCCGTATAATCATAATACGACGGAATCAGCTGCTGAATTAATGCAAGCCTTTATACCAACTGCACTTATTTAATCTAGTTACAAACAAAAGCTTTTTATCATGCCTCATAATAAATTAACATTAAGAAAATACTGACATTAAGAATCGACAATGCAAATAGAAGAAATAACCGAAAAGGTGTTTTAGCTCTATTGGTCACTAATAGTATATGGTTATTGTACTATGGAGGGTTATTGAACGAAATAGTTTTATAAAATCCGTACGATGGGATATTAATGTCCATTGAAGTGTATAGAGGAAGTCACAAGTTTTGTCGTTATTAGCGCGAGCGCACTCAAGCGTGCTGCGTCGATTACACATACACATGAATAAATAATAACCGTCTATTGATGTACTTATGTCCGTACTTTTATTTCAGAATATATATATATATCATCAACAGCCTTTAACCGTCCACTGCTGGACATAGGCGGGTTGATAAAGGTTCTTTCTTTTGGTAGCGAAGTTAGCTGCTTATTTTGTTCCTTTAAGGTTTGAGCACATTATGCCGGGCCGCAGCGTGCCGGGGCGGAGCGCAAAAATCCGCTCAAATCGCTTCAATACAAATTGTATGAAGTATCGCACACTGTGTCGGGCCGCAGCGGCTCGCATTATTGCGACGCGGATTTGCGTCCGTGCGATGCGACCCGCCCCGCCCCGCTGCGCCCCGTCACAGTGTGCTATAGCAAGCGGATTGGTGTGCATGCGCGTACGTGTTTATTTTACGAAATTTGCGTTTTTTGATAATTTTTCTTCTAACTTCTTCTTCTTCTTCTAACCGCAGGCAAAAAAAAAAAGTTCTTCGTCAGAGCTATCCATAAGGTACAGTTGCACTAAATACACAACAGTTGCGCATGCGGTACATTCTACTCAAAATCCGTCAATGCGCTGCGACCCGGCCCGTCACAATGTGCTAAGTTAGCATTTTGCGCTGCGCTGCGGCCCGCCCCGACACGCTGCGGCCCGGCATAATGTGCTCGAACCTTTAGTCTCCTCTTACGATACCCATGGAATGAATTATTTTACATATTACTATCAGGTGATTATTCAAGAATTGAAAGTAAATGAAAAAAGTTGCAATTGGATACAATTTCAATAAAAGTTTTTCAATACTGTATTCAAATATAAAGTTTAAAGATCCAAAAGCGGCTCACAATAATACTTGTTCCTGTCAGGAAATAATTTGAATCCCATCCATCGATACGGTCAGCAAATTATTTTCAAATGTGTTGCAATTATGTTTTATTCATCAAAAATTCAAACATTCCGTAGTGTTAAAACAATAATTAAGAAATCTAAATAAAATCTTTAAAAACATTGAGAGTTTGCAACGAAGATTTTTTGATTTAGCTGCCCGTTTCATATTCAACTTTAAAGAGCATTTTTTTTGTTAAAACAGAGCGTTCACGTGTTATGGATGACTACGGAATCTTATTCTATGCTTGTCTTGGTCGATTTTTAACTAAAGTTTTGATTATTATTTAGCCGAAGTATTATACAAGCACAAAACTTCTTCGCTATAGTAAAAAAAAAAACATTATATATAGTGTTAAGTTCTAAATGTTCCTCTTCATCATCTAATATATAAAGTTCTCGTATCGCGATGTTTGTTAACAAACTCGTCCAAAATGGCTGGACAAATTTATATTAAATTTTGTATGCATATCGCCATATCGGATAGGTTTAGACCTTACTTATGTACCAGCCAGTATCTAATTTTCATACCCCTGAGACGCGAGTGGAGCCGCGAGCATCAGCTAGTCTAAAAACTAAAACTCCCGTGTCACGGTATTTGTTACCAAACTCCTCCGAAACGGATGGACCGATTTGTATGGAATTTTGTCAGCTTAACGAATAGGTTCGGTAAGTCTGAGAATCGGCCAACTTTATTATTTCCTGAAATGAAAAGAAGTATTTAATGTTTGATTATTGAATTTGTTATAGTCTTTATTGCTTAGCTTTTTTTCTATCGGTACATGTGAAATAATATTAAACGCACCATTAGACCGCCGCGCACTGTGACATCGCCCATTGTTTTGTTCGAGAGCATAGCCTGTCTATGAGCCTCCATGCAACCGATACGTAATCACAACCACACATTATATCGTTATTAAAATAATAATGTTATAAAAACTCATTCTAATCTTCTATTTTCATTGTTTTTTCTTCTTCTACTTTATTATCAATTTTAATATTTTAGTATCAAACTCATGGCCTGTTTTTAAAACTTTTAAAATAGTACGCATTATAAATACTATTTTAAAAGAAATATTAATTAATTAAAGTCACATTTTGATTAGACAAAGGTCTACGGCTTAACAGCTTGTGTTAATGTTAATAATGACCATCAGGACTTATTCTAACAAACGAGATGTTCATTAACTTTATTCGCTTTCTGGTAAACGTGATGTATGACGTCCACATACCAGGTGAAGTTACGACATGCGCAAGATGGCTGGCATAAACTGGATGCTAGAAGCCCAAAATCGATAAGCATGCGGAAAAACTAAGTATATTTAAAGTAATCGAAGTTTACATGCGTTAACAATTGTAATTTAAAGAAATACTGACTGAACATTTTTAAAATATTACTCGCGCAGTATTACAATGTATAGGTATACCTATAAACTGCCTCGATGGAGCAGTGGGAGCTGCGCTGTTCTTGAGGTCTCGGGTTCGATTCCCGGGTCGGACCAAATGTTTGTGTGATCCGCAAATATTTGTTTTGGAGTCTGGATGTTTTCTATGTATGTATGTATTTACTCGGCAAACGTAGTGTAGGACGCCCACAGGCCAGGTGGAGTGATGATTTGCGCAAGATGGCTGGCAGGAGCTGGATGCGAGAAGCACAAAATCGATCAAAGTGGTGTGCAATGGGAGAGGCCTATGTCCAGCAGTGGACTGCGATAGGCTGATGATGATGATGATGATGTATTTACAGAAAAAAAGTATGTTTATGTATTTATATCAGTTGTCTAGTACCCATAATACAAGCTCTGCTTAGCTTGGCACACGTTGTGTGAAATATCCGAAATATTTATTTATTTATTATTTATTTATTATTTATTTATTTAGTTAATGCAGGTGGATCTAATAATTTCGTGAGATGTAAAGCAATAACTACAAAAATATATTTCAAAAGCTGAAACAAAATTATATCCAATTAACTGTCTTTAAAATCCTTACAAGGTAGTATCTTAATAGCCTGGGAAATTTCACTAGACATATTTGGTGTATTTTACGATGTTTCTTTTGATTGAATCTATCGTAGTAAAATTCTGAGAAAATTTTCTTGTTATGATGTTACACGTGTTAGCAATACAAGCTTCATTGTTCTGTAGAACACTGTAGGATTTCATAGCAATCTTCCTCTTTTATAATACCTATCAATAACATAAATCCCTGTATGGTTATTTGAAAATACACAACTCACTTATGGTACATTTATTTTTAACATAAGAACTTAAAATGAAGGCTATGCTCCTATGCGCTGAAATACCAATCCTAAAAGCAACTTTTATAACTTTGCATTCACGTTGCTGTCTGTCATAAATGGGTTCATTTATGAGTGTAACAATTTTGAAGTATTACAAAATTACTTTAAAGTACATACCTTTAGAAATTTAAAGCACGTGTGTACTTTCTTTTTATATAGGTATCGTTAACTCTTTTAAAATAAATAAATATTAAAATGTTTAAAATTTAAGTTAATGATGCCAAACATGGCGATCTCGACATCTGCGCTGCAACATGCATATAAACGAGTAACAATGTAGACTTGAATTATTAAACGTTCTTAGAATATATATATTTTATGAGTTTTCATTAAACTAACGAATTATCCTGTAACCTTTTCTTTTGTTAATTAAAATGGACAGTCTCAAATTGAATTAACAGTGTACACGTAAATATTACGATAAACACTATTCAATAGTCCCAATATTTCATTCTGTATTTTATTGTCATTAATAACTAAAGATCGAACGAATGATTATGAAAATAGCAATCAATAGTGACTATTGATTGCTATTTTCATAATCGACTAAAAACTAGTGAGTTATATTAGATCCTTTTTTCTCAGTGTCTCAACATATTACCTTACAAATTAAACAGGTTCGTGTAATGAAGCTGAAGAATTTGTTCGATTGATTGGTTGAACAAGTTCAAACTAAACTTATTAAGATGCATTCCAAAAATAGCTTTATGAACAACTATTCTGTGATTGTTAAGTGCTACATGAGAAGTTGGCACTGATGACATTGGAGCATTGTTCAAGGGATGAATATAAACATACAATAACACAATGATAGATGTCAAAGGACGGAAGTTTGAAGTACCTCTTTTTAATAATTACTTTGGGCAAAAGGACAATAAATATTTAGTGCCACTGCCAGTAATTTTAAATACTCTGCAGAGGATATTTTTAACACGTTCACTGCGGGCCACATTTTGAAGAACTTTCAGCTGGTGCGGCTGAGGTCGAATCAGCCCCAAGCTAAACTTCCTTGTAATGCGGTTGAGGCCTTTTCTGCCTCATGTTTCAGTCATTTGGTAAATGTGTTGTAACTTGATCAGGAGCGTGATTCGATGTTTAATTTTATGCTAAAATTACTTGCATGGTATTGTTTTATGTACACCTAGCTTCGCCCCGGGTTCTGATTTTTAGTTTTAGAGAAAACACCTAAAATATATTTGAGGTCGTTTTAGACCACACATCGCACTGAATCAGGGCGGCATTAGTGATGGGAATGAATTTATATCGATGAATGTCCATGTCTACGTTATATTTCTTTTACTTTTTAATTTGTTATAGTATTGTGCATAAAAGTGTGGGGTGTTGTTAAATAAAATACAAACTATTCGTTCATCTTATTTATTCTATATTACTTTGCATGCTGTTCGTTAAAACAATGCAAGCACATAGTTTTCTTATATTGTGAACAAATAGTCATAATTTGTTTACTTTCTTTGCAGCCTGCATATCACCTAATGTAAGTCGTAATTTTGCATAGCAAATGACGCAACGTTTTCTTATTTGACCCTTTGCAAGGATGTGCTGAGACTCTGAATGGTTATGTTATGTTTACAGAAAGTGTAAATAAATAAATATTTAGAAGAATTTTCAGCTTTTATAATATAACTAAGGTATGGGTGTCAGGGGCTCTCATTCTATAAATATATAACTGAACACACACAAAAAAACATTAAACAAAAGAATTTAACAAAAATAAAAAACAAACAATTAACACGATTGCGCAAAGACACGTGCTCCAGTATCGACTATGGTAGCGTCACTAAAGTCGACTTACCTGCTCTCACGCCGCCCGCGCGTCCCGACGCTGGAGGTCGAAATCGGCCTCAACCCGCACCTTATTCACTAATTTTGTGATCAGTGCGTTTGAGGCGTATTTCGACCTCAAATATTTTTTTTACAATATTGAGTCAATGCTTCGCAGACATAAAGAAAGCTATATTTGTCTTTGTCATACCTCATACGGTTTAGTGTAAACAGCCGCCGCACTAGAGAGAAAACACAGTTTTACGCGCCGCACCAGCGTAAAGTCTACCATGAGGCTGAATCAACCTCAAGCCGCAGTGAACGTGTTAAATGATGTTAAGTTACAGTAATAAATATAATTTCTCATATGAAACTTTTTTAGCAAAAGGTGGTTTTAAGATGAATTACAAAACAAATGGACAGAAAGGAATCTTAAAATACGTAGTGCTGAATTTATAACTAATAAATTTATTACAATTGCTATATTTCCACTGACGCCTGGCACTCAATATTTTAAAACCTAAATAGGTTTTATGTACATTTTTTATAATTTAATTCATATGACGTTCTCCATAAAATTTAACAATTTTAGACGCATAAAAATGATAAACTTTTTAATAGGCATTAAATTTTATAGAATCAAGCAACTAAGCCCTTCGGATTATGTTCATACGACCTCTTAAATATACTTAGAAGACATATTCAGAGGTTTCAAGTAACCAAATGTTTAAAGTAACGATAGTAGACATATCTAAATTATATTTAATAACATTTCACACTTGACTGCTTTTACTCAGTTGCGTAAGCAAACCGTAAATGAGATTCATATGAGGGGGCAGAGAGGGGCGAGGGGTCTTGCAGTGGGGAGGGGGGATGTAGTGACAGGATTCACGGTCCAACTGAGGAACACAATGATCGTGCTCAATACTTGATCGATTATGCTATTATGTGTATACGTAAATGGTATATATACCTACCAATTGTACCGCTATTGTAGGTTGTGTGCTTGTACGTATGGCCTACTAGACGAAATACTAGTCTTCACTAGTCATCACTCGTCTTCAAACTAGTTGATGATGGTCCGTTAGTTATATTTTACAAAACTAAACCAAAGAACTAATAGATTTATTTTTCAAAATAAAAATGTTATAAGATCTGGTAGTAGTAGTAAGAAATCCATTTTTATTTTGTAGTTTGTTCTTTGAACTATTCTTATATTTGTATTTATATATTAGTTCGAGAACTTGATTAGAAAATGAAATATATTGTGTATGTGAATTACATATTATTACTTATCGACCCATGTGTACATACTTAATATTGTCAATTTTGTTATATTCTCATACGAGACGCAGTGTATGAGTATGCCTTCAACACATCTAATGTAATTCATGTATGAACCTATTTTTGCAAAAGAGTTAACCTGTTTTGTATCGCAACTACTTACTCGTGATACAATTTAAGGTTCTTTCCCCTTGACTTACTTATTGTCACCCTATATAAATACCTAGAAGTATAAATCCATTGATAAAAAGATAAAATCCGCGAAAACATGCCATAGCATACACCATGTCAGCGATATGGATGTTTAGTAGATATGCTGTATCAAAAAGTAAACTCAAGTTAGCCTCGGTTACTTAGAATATCTATCGGAGTAAATATACGTACCTAGTCGCAACAACTTGACTGTAACTTGTTTGTTGTTTGATTCATGCCTCGAAGAATGCTATTGGTCGGCTTCAAAAGAAACTGTACAAACATATTTTAAAACTATTTTGGAACTACGCTTTTCACTTTGTCATATAGGTAAGTGGACAACGTGTTTATAGTGTATAGAAGAAAGCAATAGGTTATTTAACCTTTCTTTCTTACGTATATCTAATTTTTCGCTTAATATAAATCTGTCATCAGAACTAAAAAAGACTCAATTCTGTCTCGTAGGTGCCAAACGACAAAGACCCGAGTACCGTAAATGGAATTTATGACAGGTTTTAAAAACATATTTTAAAAAGATAGAGCTGTTGAATTTGTTTAAAA
Organism: Phragmatobia fuliginosa; assembly: GCA_932526445.1. NCBI lineage: Eukaryota > Metazoa > Arthropoda > Insecta > Lepidoptera > Erebidae > Phragmatobia > Phragmatobia fuliginosa. Next base: position 28,102,034 of record OW052057.1, read on the forward strand.
AAAATATAAACTAAGCTCGAATACGTCTAACGATTTATCGAAGGAACTATAAAATAAGACGAATGGGACAATAAACAATGCATAATATTTAAAAAATATTCGAATTTGTTAAGTAAAAGTTGTTGAATCAGCTTTCACAAAGTTTTAGTAGAACTAATATTTTACTTGACTGTTGAATATGTCCAGTGGCTCATTACAAAAAAATATATCTTATGTTTAACTGTTTACTAACGAGTGGAATGGTTGACGTCGCTTTAAATATTATTATCTGTACTACATTCGTACAGTTTACATCTCCAAGTTTAAGAGTTCGTTAAGTTTTATTTGAAAAAGGTAACAGTAACAACAATACATTTTGTCATGGAGGTGACAATCAATTATAGGTTCTTAAGAATAAAATAAATTTTCTGTATTATTGTACTATCAATATATAAGATACGCTCACAATGGATGCCCTCACTAAAACTTTTTGGAACTTCTAAAAAAGTTTTAAGAATTTACTTGAATAGATCCAAAACAAAAATGGCACCTACGATATTGAAAAAGGAAATAATTGGATGGAGAAATGAGTACGTCTTTTGTTTTTATTTCTAACTAATGTCAATGAAATGAATATTAAGTAACATTAATATGAACAAATCAAAATTCACTTAATTTATTTGGTAGTTTTGTCTTATTATCCTATGTTTTGTGGTGACATTCTATTTTATAGGTACTCATGAAAAGAAAATCATTATACTTTTTAGACAAATATGAATAAAACTGATGTGTCTTAAGTAAAGTGTACTTCATTCAAAAACTAAGTTTGATATGGCTTATCTAAGGAACGGTACTGACTTAGACGGGACTTCCACTGAAAGGTAGATGACAATATAAGGAGTGAACTAGGATGCCTCTTTAGACTAGCGTTGCCTCGCGGCGTTACCTGTCCCTTGGTATCCTGTCTCCTACAGCCGTGGGTAACAGCGCGGTACGTTCATTTTAAGTAAAAGTCCTCTGATAATTGAATAAATGCAAGTAGTATTAGTAATTAAGTATTAGAAGGAAGTTACAGCAAAAGTATTGACATTGTGGTCGCAATTCAATTAAAAGATAATTTGTTGTCTTTCAGTTTCATGAGTCTCCCACATTACAAGCTCGTCCCTTTGGACAATCTAATGAACCGCAATAAAGACACGTTTTGAGCACTTAAGTTGAAAGCATGTCTTTATTGCGATTACTTATCTTTACATAGTTTAAAATAAAGTCACTTTCGCTGTCTGTTCGCGTACATCTTTTAAATTACTCAACGAATTTTAATGCACTTTACACGAAAATAGGGATTGTTTAAGACGGTTTAGATGTGTTATATATATATATATATATATATGTATATTGTAGAATAGGCAGTCCAACAATCTGAAAGCCTTACATTAGAAGTCGGGCCGTGTCGTTAGTTCCTTTATAAAATTACGACGTTCTACAAAAGATACGCTTTTTAATTTAAAGTTTCTGGCTTCAAAATGCATAAGTAAACATTCATCGTAAATCGATACAACGATCCAATGTTAATTTCTTTTTACTACCAAGCCATGACTACTCGTAAGTTATTACGTTCAATTCTTATAATTGTTTAAAAAGGGTTTTTTTAAGTTGAATGTTACAGAATCTGTTGTGATAATTGAAATAATAAATAAATATAAATATTTCTGGACATCTTACACACAATGTCATCTAATTCCAAACTAAATAGAGCTTATATATTAGACAACTGATATAAATACATAAACATACTTTTTTGTAAACACTGTAAACAACTGGACCGACCCAGGAATGGAACCCGAGACCTCTTGATCAGCAGCCGCTTAAGCTAACCACTAGACTAACAAGGCAGTCAATGATTGTACCTACTTATAATATAAGAACCGTTTCGTAAGACGACTAAATAAGTCTTCTGCTGGTGTTGAGTTTGGCGGAAGACTAGTCAAGTTGCAAATGTTATTCATTCTATTATTTGTTTCATTACCTAATATTTTGTTTTGATCACGTGATTGAGCAACATTAGCCAATGCAACAAGAGAATAGAGTGATAACAAAGCGGCAACGCAAGCGCCGCGCTGTTCCTGATCCGGGTCCACATAGGTGTTTAGTCTCTCCAATTCACCCTATATCTTTGACTATGGTCACCATTAACCTGCTATAATAATAATTGTTTACATGTAAAGGATGTTTCTAAAATGTGAAACTTAAATACGAAAAGAAACTCAATCAAAATCCATGATTAGTCCTCACTTTGAATAGACGATCGTATCTTCTGTTGTTAGGTATACAGTAGACATAAACGCGCTCATCGTAATTTCAAAAACTTACAGTATGAATCCAAAAATTGCTTGCACTAAATTAATGACAGTAATAAAATAATATTATTTAAAATGCTTTGAAGGCTCATTTTAATACTAACATACTATACCTTAAAGTATAGCCTGATCTCGGTGATAGTTCCTTTAGTGTCACTTCGCCGGTTTCGTACTTATCTGGCACATAGTTTAAGGATTGTACTGATTTTTCAAATCGAGATATATTATTTATTTAATGCAAAAACTACCTCGGTAGCGCAGTGGTAGCGTATGCGAATGCTGTACTTAAAGTCACAAGTTCGATTCCCGGGTCGGACCAAATGTTTGTGTGATCCGCAAATATTTCTTTCAGAGTTTTGGGTGTTTTCTATGTTTGATATGTGGGTATGTATTTACAAAAAAGTATGTTTATGTATTTATATCAGTTATATAGTACCCTTAATACAAGTTTTACGTTAGTGACTAAATGGATATATAAGATGTTTTTGTTTATAAAAAAAAACAGCAAAAATATGAAATTAATTATTTGAATCATCTACAAAACAGCATTTAAATTGGAACGTAGTAATCATGTGTTGTTATCACGGGAAAAGTAGAATAAAATGGTGGCTCAGAAACGTAAGACAGTGGACTAGGATCGCCAGTGTAGAACTGTTTCGTCTGGAGAAAAACACGAAGGAGTATGTAGAGCCAATGGCCAACCTCCATTAGTGGAGAGGCAAATGTGTAATTAGAGTGAATAACTAAATACACGTATAACGTACAATACATCGTGAAAACGAAAATTGCAACAAGTGATTACATAACCATTTTAATGTACGCGTAAATTACTTATTTACTTCAGTTTGCACTCGACTACGGTAAAAGCCAAAGGTCTAGTGGTGAGCATATGCGGCTGCTAATCAAGAGGTCTCGGGTTCGATTCCCGGGTCGGACCAAATATTATTTGTGTGATTCACAAATATTTGTTTCGGAGTCAGTGTGTTTTCTATGTATATATGTATGTATTTACAAAAAATAAGTATGTTTATGTATTTATATCAGTTATTTAGTACCCATAACACAAGCTCTGATAAGCTTGGGACTAGATGATGTTGTGTGTCAGATGTCCAAAATATTTATTATTATTAATACCTGTGTTGGTAAGTTCCAAGGTAAGTAAGCACCCCAAATATGCTACCAATATATTCGTAATGGTCCGGGTAATCCGAGTATTATAAACTTTACGCAAACTTTTCACGTAGTCTGTTATTACGAACTTAATATTAGTCTTCTGTTATAATGGGCTAATAAACAGACGGATCAACTGATGTTAGGTAACTACCATCATCATCGAAGTAATGGTCTCAAGTCTCTATACTAATATTATTAATTTTCGTGTGTCCGTGTGGTGACGGATTAAGAACGCAGAGTGTCACCACCCCTATTCATCCCGCGGGTGTCGTAAAAGGCGACTAAGGGATAAACTACGCAATACAACATCGATGCAAAAACCCGTCTGGCCAGCGTGGTATAGTAGGCCAAAACCTCCTTTCTAAGGTGAGGCCTATGTCCAGCAGTAGACTGTAAATACTGTTGATGATGATGATGATAAATTTTTAAGTAGCTCCGTATGTCTGTCACGCTTCCACTCATGAACTTTTGCATCAAAATTATTAAAATTAGGAAGGCAATACTTTGACTCTAGGGGAAGGGCATAGACTACTCTATATTGAACCGTAGGCGAAAGCTAGTAATACTATATGTACATTAATTTAAAAATGAAAGTACTATTGAATATCTTATTGAATATCTTTAACTATTTTAGATGCGTGTATGTTTTTCGTGTTTATTTCGAATACATATCAAATATTATCTAAATCAGTTTAGCGGTCATTGATTACCTATACAAACTTCAACCCTTATCTACTTTCTAAAGGGATATTATTTCGAGGATAAAAATGATTCTATTACCTTTCCTGGAACTCAAATTATTTCTATATTAAATTTCATCGTTTCAGCCATTCACGCGTGATGTCGTGACCAAGGGAATTATAGATTAATTATAAATGTAAATTATATTATTTTGGTGGGCCTTTCATTTTAAATAGCCGAAATAGAATTTAGCGCAATACATTAAGGAATACAGACATGCAGTCAGGTTGTGTTACAAAGTCTACCGAGCGCAGACAATCTGGGTTAGGGCGACGCGACCCCAAATCGATCTTGCAATCTGAGGCGAGCCTCGTGGGAGTAAGCGAGACGGCATCACCTGACCTAGAGTAGCAGGTTGGGAATCCGGAAGGTATGAACAAACCGGCTTCACGGTGCATTTTTCCATTCAATGGAAAGCTCTACGTATAACTTGCGAACGACTGTTTTTTTTGGATTTATGTTTTTCTTCAAATACTAACGGAAACTTTGTTGGCATATCCCCGATTCATTACCCGATAACCGCGAAACTAAAAGGAAGGTTAATGGCTTTGGCTTGGCAGTCTTTGTATGTATTTTTGTACTAAACCAAAATATAATTCAATAAATATAATAAATTTTATCAAAAAGTTGTGACCCGATTTAAAACTCAGGTTCTCAAGTACAAGAATGGTCAAGATAGAGTCGTGGTCAGGTTGACAACTACTCTATTAGTAGCCGTAGGAATTTAGATAACATTTACATATGGCAACAAATACTAAATAAAATGAAACATTATTTAATTCCAATTGTATTCTGGATTGACTTGGACGTGATCTTGAAATTATGAACTTAGGGTTAAACATAAAGTCAAAAAATAACAATTATGGACTTATTTGTTTTATGAAAACTTTTCACATCTTAAACAGTCATGAAGTTGTAGTTGGTTAATAGAACTCTATAAAGGCATAATCAATAGGTCTTCTAATAGCTCAACGAGTTTCGAACACCTTTTGCTCTAAATAACTATTGTTCGTAACATTATAAATACAACCTTAAATCACGATTCTCCAATGAATACATGTAGGCATTTTGAGAAGGAAAAACAATTCCTTAAAAGTACCTGATTCACCTCGTCTAGATTTAGTACATGGGGTTCATCTAGGACCTGAGCGTTCCTATATTGATGCTCAACATATCATAATTTTAGTAAAAGCAAAAGAATTGTCACTCACTTTATTTAAATTGCTCCATTTTACAGATTTCTTGTTCGATTTTATATTGGTTTGTTTGTTGATCAGTTTGACAGCAGTTTAATAGTCCAGGCCAAAAATGTAAAGTCAACAGCTATGAACCAGTTTGTTAGATAGACTCTCTCTCACTATCTTCTCCCTTACTGGACATTTGTAGACTAGTAATGTACTTGAATATCTAAAATTACTTTAATAACTTAATCTATCGCTGATAGGTATATATTACGCGACTTACAAGACTCAAGTAGAAAGATCGCATGTCTTGATGTAATTGTAATATGGTTTTTAGGGTTCCGTAGTTTATGACTCGGAACCATTGTAGATTCGTCATGTCATTCCGTCCGTCAGTCCTAGACTTACCGTCGAAAAGGTAAGTGCTAGAAAGATGAAACTTTTGCATGGATATGTGTTTTTATCACGTCGACAAAGTGTTACAATAAAATCATGAAAAATATTTTTTTTAGGGTACCTCCCCTACATGTAAAGTGGGGAAGATTTTTTTCTCGTAACTGCCCCATTGTGTAAGGAATCGTTATAGGATAGGTCTTATAAAAATATGGAGAGGTTGCCAAGCTGATTTTTTGATTGACATTCGTTTGCGAGTTATTTAACTTGTCCATGATGAACTTTAAAGAAAACCTAAATCGGATTACATAGCTTTGTTAGTTCAGGAGTTATAAAGGCTTAACTTGTAAAATGCGCTAACTTGGAAAACTTCGTAATTTATCTATTGGACACGATTTTGATTCCACTTGGCATTGTTTATGACTACGGAACCCTCTATTCTTTGAGTGGCCTGACACGCACTTGCCCGAATTTTTTATTTAAGCATGCCAAAGTGACTCTATTTTCCTAATGGAAAGCGTGAATAGAATCCAAGTGGTCACCATCCTCAACGTGAATATAGACAAAGCAGCATGCGGCATATTTAGATGCATCTGGCACTCATCAACGAAACACGAATGCTGTCATTTGAGGTTGCTCTTGTATAGATATAAATACTTCGGACATCTTACACACAACATCATCTAGTCCCAAATTAAGCAGAGCTTGTGTTATGTGTACTAAACAACTGATATAAACATACTTATTTTTGTAAATACATACATATTATACATAGGAAAACACCCAGACACCGTAACGAATATTTGTAGATCACACAAATATTTGGACCTACCCGGGAATCGAACTCGAGACCTCTTGATCAGCAGCCGCATATGCCAACCACTAGACCAACAAGGCAGTCTAAAATATATTTATTATAATATATACATTATTAGAATAATACAAAAACCATCATTTTATATAATGTAAGATTACCCTTTTGAGCAAATATTAACTATTTTAATTTTTGTTGGTTTAATTCATAAATCAGTTTAACTAGACATTTAGGCTCACCCACTTACCATGGCATTTTTGTTAATTTGCTTTTCTGTAATCTTTGATTACGTAAGTAATATTATACAAAATATTTTTTTTCATATTATTATATGATTCTATATGGTGAACTTTTATCACATACTGCTTGAGTTAAACGCATTACAATATACACCGACATTGATAATTACAACATGTGCGATTCTGCTATAAATCGTAGGTTAAGTTGATCAAGTAATCTGTCGTTTAATATGTAATTTGTTCATATTGTAGAAATGAATGAATGTGCGATGGCACAGTTACAGTATGAAGAACAGTATAGTGTGGATAAGGGCCGGGGTCCCATTCGGCGAGCGCTTTCTACCCCGAGGCGATACTTGTCACATTCCACGCCTGAGGCCCATGCACACTTTACGGAGTGAACTCACACGTCGTGAGCTGCTACTGGTGAATGGAGAGTTTATGTCCTCTGATTCTATTAGTCCGCTTAAAGTAACTGCTTTTATCATAATTGAAATTAAAGTTAAGATTTGTTAAAAACAATTGGTCTAAATACTTTAGATAAATGTAGTTTTAGTAGTACATAGTAGTTTTTTTTGACATATTGAAAGTAGGTATAGCAGATATATTGTGTGTGAATTAGGTGACGGAAAATTAGCTAAAAAGATCCCTGGCAACTTTTCATCACAATCTTGAGCTATATGTTTTGGCTAACTATGACTTAAAGAAGAGTAATGATTATACCGATGTCTACATAAATTCATTTTGTTAAAGTACAAATAAAATTTAAGCATAACACAAACACAATAAATGTATGCTACATTTTGACAAATAATAAACGTCTCACTAGATTAAGTTTACTGTAAAAGCTCACGGTCAAAGACTGTCATCTTCAAATTCACCTTTTCTCAAATTTTATGGAGTACAACGTAATTAGTTTTCTTCTTCCATTCTCCTCTTTAATATTTTATTGCTTGCCTCTTGTCTTATCTTGTCGTCTTCTGTATAGTCCATTCATATCTAGTTTGGTTGCTCTTGCGTTCCTTAACCATTGCACAGGTAAAACTTTTCTTTTAATGTTTTGGTCTTCATCTACAACAAATATCCACACCAGGACTATCAGTTGTTCAAACAATTTCAGTTCTCTTCAATTATTTACAGGGCTTGTTTTAAGACGTCTCTGACTGTAATGTTTATCACAACCTTCTTGCAATATTCTCACTTTTTTTAAAAAAATCAGTTCAAACCAATCTTAAGAAACCAATCATGACTAATCTTCGTCGTCAACAAAATATCTCTTACGTAAATAAAACATTTCTTGAGCAAACTGATTTTAAACGCAGGTGGTACTTTAAATATTTTATTACTTATACCGATCATTCAAGATTAATACTACAGTAATTTTTCCACCTCTTCGTTCCGCATATTGCAATACACATACTAAATGTTTATTGATATTCATTTGATATGTGGCAATAAAATAATATACACTTAGTAATTCTACATATAAATAGGTATATAGATAATCTATTTTATATTAATAGTAGCTTAAGTATAAATTAAGTGTAATATAGAGCACGCGTCGCTTTTTGTACAATCAGATACTAGCAACCAACCACATCTGGAATCAACACAGATTATATACGATTTATAGCGGACATTCAACTTTTATCAATATTAATATGTTATATGTTAGCAAGATAATTGAATCATAATTATTGAATCAAATATTTTTAATTGAATGATCAACCGCTAACGAAGTCTAAAATTGAGAATCATATCATCACAATAATAAGCAATTTTTTTGTGCCTACAAACAAGTATAAAGCACACATGTGAGTTAGTTTCTTTTTTAATGTTTAATATTTTAATAAAAATTTGAATAAGCTTACGTAGTTCCTTAAGATTGAATTAATAAGTTGAATTTATAATTGCATTGTTGAATTAATAAGTTGTTTAAAACGTATTTTTCTGTGCGAAAATAAGTTTCGGAAGCAATGTCTACGGTCTTTTACAATTTCTCATGAAGGAAGGTCACTTTTTCACTTAAAAATGTCAAGTCGTTGGCTATGTTCCTCTTCTCGTCACAGTTACGACGTGCGACAATGTCATCGACTTGGTGCCTTTACTCTACTATTTACCTTAGTTATCTTTTATTGACACATTCAAACGACTTATCGGTCGACCCGAGTCTCGAAAATGCTGTTTCACAAGCAACGTGTCTTCTTTTGCACATGGTCATTAATTTTATTGCCGTTATTTTTAAGTAAATATATTGATTCTAAAATTTCTCCCTTTATTTATTTATATTTCTAAATTATTTGAGTCGTTCATCTTTCCGTAATAAACTGATGATAATATCCACTTGTCCTTAATGAGAACGGAAATTAAATTCGATACTACAATATTAACACATTAAATTTCAAACAACGATAGCCGATAATAAATAAAAAGAATGTTGGCGTAATTAGAAGGCGGACACGTGATTGGTAATTAAACTTCGACTGTATACGCTTACATTGAGTGCGCAAGCGCCGACCGGGTGTGCTGTTTGTCTTTACTCGAACAAAACGCACCGTTAAACGGCCTGGCCTGCCGCGTGGTAAAGACGCGGTATAGCAAAGCGCGGCAAGACGCGTGCGCAGTGCGCAGTCCGTGCCGCAACCTGCGCGCGTACCGAGACGAAAGTGATCCTGCAGTGAACTGTTATAGATTATACACCTGTCAGATATACCATTTTACAGAAGTTTACTTGAAATATCATTATTATTATATTATATATTTAGGAGACTTCCTTTCAAAGGAGAGGCCTATGTCCAGCAGTGGACTGTTAAAGGCTGTTGATGATGTTGATGATATATAAATATTTGGACAACTTTTACACACAACATCATCTAGTCCCAAAGTAAGCAGAGCTTGTGTTATGGGTACTAAACAACTGATATAAATACATAAACATACTTTTTTTTTGTAAATACATACATATTATACATAGAAAAACACCCAGACTCCGAAACAAATATTTGTGGATTTCACAAATATTTGGTCTGACCCGGGAATCGAACCCGAGACCTCTTGATCAGCAGCCGCATACGCTAACCACTAGACCAACAAGGCAGTCATGATTAAATAAGTATATATATATATATACTTATTTAATCATTTCTAAAAAAATACACATTTATTCAATAGTTTAAAAAAAATACATTTATTTATTATTGCTAGCTTGAGTGATTGAAAAGTTTGCAATTGACATTTTAAGATAAATTTAAAAATATATACCTCCTTTTTAATGGCTGTTTGTCTCAGAACACGTCACAAGTTGGGAGTGTCGAGTCTATGGTTGTGCGGTGCCGCGGCGCCCTCGGCTCGTCGATCGAATGTTGGTCAGTCGGACCGCACACAGCAGGTTAATGTGCCTGATAAACACAAACACCGGCGTTGTAATGCCATTCAAGACTTAACAACCTTTTTAGACACTGTCTTGCAACCAATAACTTAAACGGCCGATACGCTGTCTTTTTCGAAAAGCTCCTAAGCAATGTTGTGCAATTGCGGCTCTGTTAAGTGTAGGTGTCAGCTGCCAGATAGCGATAGACGTAAGTTGATGGTATTTTAGAATTCCACTCCCAATGTGTTTACTGGTTACGAAATTTATCATCGCATTATTTAGAATTTCAGGAGATCATAGCTAGAGGAATTTGAACTCAATTTTCTTAAAGCCAGCTTGATATAATGTTGTGTTGAGATCAGTTATCTACAGTTCTAATAAAAGCGCAACGTAGTAGCTACAGCTATAACTTATCCTGTTTATAAGACTATCTAATAAACAGCTTCTGTTCAAACTATATACACAATACAAACTTTCAAAGCCTTCAAAGTTGACTCAAAGGAATTTAAACAGTATGAATTTATTATCTAGGTTTGTGAACTGAAATTTAAACACAAACAGATTAATATTTTTTTGGTTATAAATGAAACCAAAATGCTCGGTTTTACAACTTCGAACCTAAATGACAATCAAGTATTGTTGCTTTAGTGTAAAATGTATTTGGTAGCTGATCTCGAAGCTGTGAGTAGATAGGTGTAATATCGTGACAATGGTCGGAATTTGCGCGAGTCGTCGGCGGTGCGGTGAGCACTGGTCGGTCTTGACGTCGGGTCAAACATTCTAAATGTTCCATTTGTATGACGCAATGTGGCTCGGACTGGATTTGCACTCGTCTTACCAACGCCAGTATATACACTCTACATACACCAATAAGGAGGTATTTAATCCTTCTACAGTCTCTATGCCAAAGAACACTAATTCCTTTTTTTTTAGTTTTCTTGCAAAATACTTTTAATGAAAGCATTTTTTTCACTTTGCCTCTATAAAGTAATGAACACATAAACGATTTAGAAAAGAGAATTTATAGTAATAGTTGTGTGTGTTTTTAATGACGGTTTGTCCTAAATTATCATCAGAGTACCTAAATATACATATTTTACTCCAACATTAAATACATATAACCCTATTATAATTTATAAAAACATTTCACCTTTTTTTACACAATTTACATGTTCATATATTTTAGAAATTATAACTCTTCAATGAGTCACAATATACTTAAAAAGTGACTTCACTTTCTTATTTTAAGTGTGGTATCTACCTTTTTATTTGCTCTGGAGTAAAATTCTGTTATTTTTACTTCAAATACAATTCCGCTTATAACATATTCATTTTACTTTTTTATGAACTTAGAACTGCCACGTTGATCTAGTGGATAGCGTTTGGACTGCTAACTAAGAGGTTCAAATCCCGGGTCGGGCCAAAAAGTCTTTTTGGGTTTTTCTTAGGAAATTCCTAATAGCAGCCCGGAGTTTGGAAGTTTGGCTGTGATTCACGCCCGTGCCTCGGAGAGTACGTAGAGCCGTCGGTCCTGGTTGTCATGAACATCTATGGCAATCGTTATTGGGAAGTGCCCTCAAATTTACTGACAAATAGTTCAACCTTCGAATTTCAGTTCTCCCTTAGGGTTGCGGAGGTCTGATGCCAGTCGCTCCAAGTAAAAAACTGATATTCAGGTAAAACCGGTTAAACTAGTAGCCGACCCCAAATAATATTGGGAATAAGGCTAGGAAGAAAAAGAAGAAGATGAACTTAGATTTGTCAGTATAAGTCTATGTTTATAAAGAAAACAGAAGGTAAAAAATTTAATACAGTACGGTCTATCGTCAGAAGGCAAGAAGATTAAACTATCAAATCTTTATCAATAAAGATGGAGTTGTTGTATAAAATAAAAAGTTGTAAATTGATATACCTATTAATATACAAAGTGAGCATAATGAAATACAAAGACATTTACAATCCACTCTCACATTGAACACATTCGTTTGTGGGTCAAAGAAATATATATGAGACATCATCTCACGCACACTACAGTACTGAATTTATGTCCACCAGTAAAATAGACTTGTCCAAGAACTTGATTTTATCCATCAAACGATTTTAAATTGACGATTTGGAACATTAGACGTGAATCGCTACATAAGACTTGTTCTTTCCCAATTGGTTCTCCATTTTCCCAGAACCTAGCTACAACTCTGAATGCAGACTGTTCGTTTCTGATTTAACAATCTAACAGTACAAAATTAGTTCACTACAAAGTAATGGAGCTTAAAAACTCGTGAGGCATAAGTAAGTAGTAATTTAAATTGAAAATTACGCAGAAGTAACACAAATTTTACACATTTGTTAGTTGACACGAGTTATTCTAAAGATATTTTAGTTATTATGCTTTTAGCTACTATTATTTTTTCCCTGAAGGGACTTCTAGATATACCTGTATCAAACCAGTATCTTATAATCGCAAGCACTTTCATTAGTAATGTAATTGAAAACATTTGAAGTAACATTTATTTTGAATTTGGGTAAATTGGAACGAAAAGGAAAATTATTGTTTAAATTTTATATGTATGTATACAACAGGTTTATTACGTTATACACTACTCTCATTTTAAAACTGTAAGCTTACATTTTCTATTTATTGTGACACGATTCTACAGAGTTCCATTCGTTTATAAGCATAACGCTAACTACAAGTTACTTAAGTGGCTTTAAAACCGCGCTAAACACATACATACATATCATTCAGACAGTCTGTCAAGTGTTCATACAGATTGTCCTCTTACGTCCGAGTCGATTGCTCGCCATACACTAATCACTACTCAGACGCACCGTGACAGAAAGCTATTGGTCATGTAACATAATCAAGTACCCGTAGCCGGCTTCACGATTACAACACTCCGCTAGTAGCAGACAGCTTGGCGCGCCACTTTTTTAAATATTTTTTTTCTTTCAAAAGTCGGACACGAGAGTGGGCAGGGGGAGCTGCAGAGGAACTAGTTGACTTTCTTTTTTATAGTCTTTGAGAATGTAATAAATTGGAAGACAGTTAGAGGCATAAAGGTTTAGAATAACCTTTATAAAGGTAGTTTAAAACTTTATTTTGCTTATGGAATTGTGGTGACAACTTTTCAATAAAATACCAATATAGACTCTTTTTGGAGCTTATTGACTTTAATTTAATAATATTTAATTGTTTTTTCACGATCGATGTTAATATTTATATTTAAATAAAGCATTAAATTCTTATTAATTTATTAAATAAATTTTTATTTTATAGAACATTATCTAGAAAAATAATCCGTACAAATGTATTGGACAAGTGCATGCATTTTTTTATAATCTATCACTAAATATTCTGTTTATTTTAACAGTTAAATTTAAATGCTGATAAATTAACTGAATACTAAATCCACTAACACTGCAAAATTATTAAAAAACCTATCCTAAGTCAATCATACATTTAAAAGCGTAGAGTGAATTTAACATTGACATTTACATAGTCAATAAATTAAGTAAAAATCTGTTACAAAATATTATAAGAATAAAGTACATTGCTCTGAACGTTTGTTGTTTTCATCATAACAATATAAACACAAAAATCAATGAGTCACACTTATTGTATTAGGAATAAATTAATTATGTATACATACCTATTAAAGTAATAATTTATTTTATACTATTTGGTACACGTATTTAAATATTTTTGGCGATGACTCATTCATATCTAGCGTATTACGCAATAGGCAATACTTGTTCTATAATAATAACCATAGAATGTAACATACAATGAGTCAACTGATCATAAAAAGTTACTCATGTAGTTATACCTTACCTTGAAGTGTATTCTTTTTTTTTGTACAAGCAACTAATAATACAATTGTTTATAAAAATCATACTTTAATAACATAAGTAATAATATACATACAATATTACCTATATATATAAATAATTAAGCACTCAAATACGAATGTTACATTTTCTTTGTCGCATGAGTATGCCCGCTTGAAGGTGGTACTGTCTGTACATATACTCTTTAGTCATCGCGTGTGTGGTAAACATTGCCCTACTCCGTTTTAATATTTCACTCTTTGGACCCCAACTCTTCTCTATACCAACTTCTTCGTTTAGTCTCTTTTTGTACATAGCCTTTGATAGTCTAACAATTACTACTAGGAATGCTAACATTATAATGATAATTAACAGCCACCAACCAACTAAAGTACCCAAAGACCTATATCTTGATTTATATAAAGCATAGAGCTCCATACAAAACCCGTACATGAGGACAAAAATTGAGATAATCCAAAATATCTTCACGAATACTTGGGGTTGGACACCTAACATGAAGTGTATATCTTCAGAAAACTTTCCCACACCATAACATAATAAAAATATGAAACACTCTACCATTAATAAAAAAAGAAGAAGAAAGTTAAGTGAACGTTGAATATCGACCATAAAATATAAGCTCCTGTTACCTAGTAATGGTAACGAAATAATAAACAAAGAACTGATCACAACTATAGTTATTAATCCAGGATATTTGCCAATTTTCGAGTATTTACTAACCAAAATCTGTATTAAACTCGAAATTAAAATGGAATTTATACACAAAAAAGATACGGCTATTAAACTATAACAGAGTATCAGCCATACAGATTTATACTCATAAGCATATAGCAATCGTGGTATCATTTCATAAGAAATAAACATAGGATACCTAGCAACATCAAAAGGGTGGACGCCATATTTGAAGGAGTATGGACAAAGCATCATCGCATGAGTACATATTCCAAGGATCGCTATGGCAGCAGTTATGATAACTACAACAACAGTATTAGAATAGCAAGGAGATCTAAATGAACTGCTCGATGCCAAATTGAACGAGATCCCTGATCCCACGTTTAAACTAAAGAGCACTTCTACTACACAAGCTGAAAACTCAACATTCTTCAAAAACAAAGAAAAATCATTATCCAAAGCCTCTTCAAATTTTACGACAACTCCTTTCTGTAACAGAGATCCTACAAGCAATATACAACGGGAGCTAATAAGAAATAATGCATAAAATCCGATCACTGACTTGTATGTTTGAGCTGCTCTAAAACAAGTGATAAGTAATATTAAACAAATTAATCCAGAAGCTAACGTGATACGCCAAGCCAAGTAAAAACCTTCCTTATTCACTCCTAATAAATAAAATCTCCAGTACTGGTACTCTGGGAATGTCTTGCAAAGTTGAGAGCAGTATGGCAGACGACGTTTCGGGGTCAAGCAGTCTTGATGGATAGTATAGTTGTAATAAATAATGTTACAGTCCGCATTGCTCCAACCTCCACACGTATAATAAGGTATAGGTTCTTCAAAACTTATCAAAAAGTAATGTAACATGAAGGAACAAAATAAATGGTTGATGACAATGTTCGTAATTTGCCAAAATATTTGAACATAGGCAACATGAGACAAACATGGTCTAACCCTCCATATTTCAATGCAGTTTCGACCCGTGAATTGACCGGTAACATATTCCATATACATTAAGGGGATTCCGAAAAAGATAAAAATTATACTATACAGTAATATGTGTCCTGCACCTCCAAACACAATGGCATCATGTGGTAATAAGACGATAGTGTTTGCACCTAAGGTTTGACACAGCATCGCCGCTAGTAATATTTTTCTTGAGCCCCATGAGTCCTGATTATCCGCTTCCGTGGACATCCTTGATTTCAGTTCTATTTACTTTTAACAATAAAGTTTAAGTCATTGTATAATATATTGCGAAGATGTCAGTTGTCGTAACCAATGTGATTTTGGTTTTAAACAATGAGCTCTATGGTTGTTCACACGGATTTGTATTAACCAATATGTACGCTGATATGTGTGTGTTAATTTTACTTATTAGTATTAAAATAGCAAGGAGATCTAAATGAACTGCTCGATGCCAAATTGAACGAGATCCCTGATCCCATGTTTAAACTAAAGAGCACTTCTACTACACAAGCTGAAAACTCAACATTCTTCAAAAACAAGGAAAAATCATTATCCAAAGCCTCTTCAAATTTTACGACAACTCCTTTCTGTAACAGAGATCCTACAAGTAATATACAACGGGAGCTTATAAGAAATAATGCATAAAATCCGATCACTGACATTGACATAAAGCGTTGGACGGTGGTTATGGGCCATATTACTGAGTAAGGAATTGGAAAAATATACTTTCAACTAACTTGACCTTTCAGTTCATGATCATATCGTTTTTAAAAAAGAAGACGTTGAATGTCATTTTAGCTGTTCCTACTAACTGTTCCAATGAATTTAATTTCAATTTCTCAAGTCCAAAACTTTACAATTTTCATCTTCTAATTATGAGTTTGACAGGTTATGCATGTTTGTTTATTTGATCCCTCATAGCTCCTCAACCACTCATTAGAACTGGACATATGAGGTATTGTTTGAAGCGTTTTGATCGTCCGCTGGTGGTTATAAGACGTGTCACTGAATCTACTTATATTATGGTATCCTCTAGCGGTTCTAAAGTACTGTTAAAATAATAATTTAAGATAAATATGACGTGTTTGGTATCATAGAGAAACCAGTACACTTCAAATAAATATATTAGTATTTGCTCGTGACTTTGTCCGTATTTCTTCAATAATTGTAATCTTTCTATGGTATGCTTGTCTGTTCAAACAATTTATTACGGTTGGTTTGTTAATTAAAATATACTTTGCAGATAAATAATATTACAACGGCACAAAAACAAAAATAAATAAAAGTAAAAACTAAAACCCTACTACGACAAAAACTGACGTTGAAAAAGTATGAAACATGATTTAACCAACATAGTACTCGTACACATGTACTCAGTGTACAGATATACACATATTCAAATTTGAAAAGACGTAGCCACACGTGTTAAGTGTTATGGTACGTTTCTCTCTGTAGAGCTGTTCTTTTGCACAGTTTATTCCCATAAGCGGCTTTCATGACAAAGCTGAACAGGGATGGTGATACTTGGTATTAATAATACGTAAATACACGTACTTATGTGGTAAAAAACAAAAATAGACTAAATGAATAATAACCAATTCGTTGCCTAAACATAAACTTTTACATAGATAATTAAATGTTTTTTCTCAAACAAAATACACCAGGGCAAGTGTCTGGTAAATAATAAAATTGCATTTATTAAACTCAACGTAGTTTCACTTTATATGCTACGATACGAAGCTAGGACTTGTTCCACTAGCAGCTAATGTCTCCACAAGGCTTTCTTGTTTAACACCAGTCTGGTGTGATCGTAATACTACAACCACATATCCTATATTATATTTTAACGATACAGGTTACATTGACAAGTATCGTATTGAAATAGCATGAGAAAAACTGACACGCTATATTCTAATTAACACACTTTATAAAACACTTCTAGTTTTAGTAACAACTAGTTATACGAATCCTTACTTTTTTACTAATATTATAGATACGACAGAAGCTCTGTCTGTCTGGACAGACAGGCTTTCACGATCAAACTATGCTTAAACTACCATGCTTAAATGTGAATGTTCCGGTCACACAGTAAACCAAATCACCGGAAACTCAAGAAGAAACATGGATCTCTTAAATGATTGACTTATGTACCTGCAGACTACCTGCAGAAGTATTTATGAGGCTATGTGTCAATATAGGGTTCGATTGCAGTTTTTTTCTTGGTTAAGTGATTTCACCAAAAGAAAATAAACTCTATGCATTATGATGTCCCTTTTAAACTATCTAGACAATCCCTTTTATTTCACATTCACAATACTGTTTGCCTGCCCTACGGATATTTTTATAATGCACACCGCAGATTGCGGACAAATCTACTTAATAAATTAACAAACAAATTATACAACTTTCGTAGCAGTTTCTTTGTTCAGTAATCGATAGTAGTAAAATATGTGAGATTAAATTGCATACGTAATAATAGTATGGTACACAAGTAAGTACTGGGAAATGCAAAAGTCGTTCAACGAGTGATTTAAAGACGATATCAGTGAAAAATATGCATCTTTTATTTACACAAACATTTTTATCTGTCAACATTATCTTATCGATATTTCTGCAATGTACCGAAGTAGATAAAATAGAAACTATTTTTGCGAACTCCACCTTTATTTGTTGACCCACATTTTGTGCAGTTAATTATTTTTAACTTTACGCGAGTTGCTAAATTTTAACAGCGGAATCGGTGTGATAATACCTATATTATTTAAATTGTAAACATTTGAAAGTGGAACTGTTAATGAATTGGATATTTTAATTATTTCTGTAAATACCGAACTGCAGCTTACTATTCTACTACGTCATCCAATACATTTGGTAATAGACCCTTTTTAGTGTTTTAAATACAGGTTAATAAAAATATTTGTGTTTTATTTGCAATGAGAAGCTCAATATCTTATCAGCGAGATTGAATACATAAACTCGTGAATGATACATTCATTTAATTATTGTTTTAATTATTAACTCATTTATGACAATAGTTGTAAACTGTTTGAAATTGTTAAAATTCCTAGCTATTTTGTCACCGACGAAAAAGAAGGAAAGAGGTTCTCAATTCGACGCGTATATTTTTTAAGTTATATGTTCATACATTTAACATAAAAAAATATACGCGTAACATATATAACTTTTACAGAGTACTCAGATTTAGATAATCGTTTTTTTTGTTTGAATACTCGAAAATTGGTTCCGTATAAATTGACAAAATGAATTCCAACCCTAAGGGAAGCAAAACATGGGATGATTGATTATGTACTCACTGATTGTAATAGATGATCACACATAACTTTTTATAGAGTACGACTTCAAAATTTCTTTTTATTGGAAACTGTCCATGTGTTAGGTTATATAAATTTTTAAAAAATTTTACCTTAGGTGTAAGAAAATAAGTAAGTAAGTAAAATTTACATATAGCATTCAGTAGCTTATAACCACAAAAAGTTATAAAATAAATCATATTATAATTTTTCTTGTTTGGCGCCTATTCAAAAATTTTTATGTATTGCTGTGTGTGTGTGTGTGTGTGTGTGTGTGTGTTTAGTGATACTAGTTTATTCTTTTCTGTTTTTTATTTCTTTCGGTGGTAGAATATATTGCTATAAAGTATTATAGTTGATAAGTAAGAAATCAAAATATGAGAACGTTATATATTCTATGTCTATCATGTTTTAGTGATGTGTTTAATATTTTTTGTAAGACGTTTCATTTTTATAATGGGTAATGTCTACAAAGCATGTGCTCTTACTCTCAGAACTAATGTTTTTCAAAAAGTCAATACATAAACAGATACACATTAAAATAATAAAAAATAGGTCCTCTTTCAGAAACATATAAATAAATAAATAAATAAATATTTTGGACATCTTACACACAATATCATCTAGTCCCAAAGTAAGCAGAGCTTGTGTTATGGGTACTAAACAACTGATATAAATACATAAACATATTTTTTTTTGTAAATACATACATATTATACATAGAAAAACACCCAGACTCCGAAACAAATATTTGTGGATCACACAAATATTTGGTCTGACCCGGGAATCGAACCCGAGACCTCTTGATCAGCAGCCGCATACGCTAACCACCTGACCAACAAGGCAGTCAAATATATAAACAAGTTCAATGTTTACGCATTTTTAGAATTACTCTTTAATAACGTACTACAAGTATTAATTCATCAAAGCATTTATCAGAAGGTATTATCTAAACAAAGCGTTATGTAGTCACAGTATCGTCTGATACCTAATAATATATCATACATAGATGTTTTCATGAACGTATAACTGACTTAGGTATGTAGTAAACGTACGATAAATACTATAGTAGGTAGTTACGATGAAGATAAAAAAATACGTGCTGATAAGAAATTTACTTCCTTTGAAACTATGTCAGAAAATTAACAAGTTGTACCCAACCCTGTGGTCCATTACTGTAATACTTGCCACTGTATGTATAATATATGATTCTGCCTTCAATGTGGTTCCATATTTCTCCGGCGTTTTTCTTCTGTAAGTTGCTTATACAACCTAATAAATAGATTAGCAAAGCACTACCTCTATTGGGAAAAATATATAAGGTTATTGAATGTACATTTAAAGGGCATTGTAGCTTTGCTTGTAGTTTTTTTGTAAACATCGCGTGACTTAACATTACGTAAGTATTTTTATTTCAAACCCCATAAAAACATTAAGCCCCAAAATTCGCGATATTAATGAAATCAGACCTTCTATGTGTGAAGATAATATTAAATATATACACAAACAAATGCACGTCACTTATATCACTTACGTATCTGAAGTCATATTTTCAGATAATATACCAGATGTAATGTCATCGAGCAAACTTTTCGATAAAATAGAAGTACGTGGCATGTTATAGTTCATGTCAAAGTCCTTTATATTAACAACCCTACGCAAGTCACTCATTTGTAACGTAAACATTATTATTTAGTTCCCATTACGAGTTATTAACCCATCACAGGGCTTATAAAACTAATTTGTAATTTTAAAGTATACCCACAGGACTATGTCAATATTTACTTAGCTCCATATGTATATGTAGCTATACTACAGAGTTTTGAAATGTGTTGCTCCTGTTAAATCATTTTTAATGTAGTATAAAAAGATTGACTGAATATTTTTTTTAACTGGCGATTTAATAAATGTGAACTAATGTATACCCGCGGTTCAGGCCAGTTGTTTATCGATTATTGTGGCAAGAAGGCACCTATGTATTTCCCCAAGAATTAAAGTATATTCATAACAATTTTCGCAGAAATCGGTGCAGCGGTTTAGCCATGAAAATGTAACAGACAGACAGCGTTACTCGTGAACTTTTAACATTGCTCATATATAAATATTTAATAATACTATAAAAAAGTAAATTTTGTGAGATTATAGGGGGGTAATCTCTGGATGTATGAACTGTTTTTGAAAATTCTCTTACAAAACCTCATTATTTGTGAGTGCCTGCCCGGCTTAACCACTGCACCGATTTCAAATTTGCAATCACATTTTGACACTTTAGGATGGACAAATACCAATTTTCCTACTATTATCGAAATATACGTGGACGGAGCCGTGAGCAAAAGCCATCATAGTTCTATAAACTTAAAAATATCAAATGAATATATATAAAGACCTCAAAGTGAACCAACTCCATATTTACCGGTTACAAGTTTGCTTGTAAGTGTACTTGTCTTATCAAGAATGTATCATAAACAAACAGAGCACACTAAGTCGATGTCGACTATTGATTTTGACTGATATATTAAATCACCTACCTACATACTTTTAACTGACAAATAGATCTTCATAGATTACGTGCATTTAACAGTGAGTAAACTTCTTTTTAATAGATATGGAATGAAAACTAAAATCATTTTATTTTTAACAGGTTTCTATCATTGAGAATTGACAATTGTGTTTTAGGCGATTCTATATATACATGGCTAAATGTTTAAACGCCGCAAGCTCATTAGCAACTTGTTGTACCTGTTTAATTAGCTGCAAATTAAATTGAATGCAGATCGCTTAGGAAAGCTTTAAGGGAGGCCTATGCCATCTTTTCGCTGAAATAATAATGAACGCCTTATTAAAGATTCTTACTACGTACTTTACAATCAATAAAACAATACTTTGCAAATTACTCGTCACAGGCAATGATATAAACGGTCACTTCGCCGTGTTCTACTGCGCTGAGTGTTGTGGGTTCAAGTCCCACATGAGATAACTACATGTACAAATAGTATCAATATAGTATATTTACAAATTTTTGTTCTGAGCCTGAGAGTTCATTATCGTGAATATTTCTAAAGTCCCTCGCGGTTCGGGAAACATTCTTAGAGAGCGAATTGTCTTTAAAAAAAGAATTGAACTTAATTTTTCATCACTATGAACTTTAGATATCATAAATATTCGAACTTCATTAATCCAAATATGGAAACTACTAAGCTACGGTTATAGGAGATACACTATTTCCAATAATGTATCTATATTTTTTCAAACTGAAGCAGGTTTATATTTTTTTCTATTTTTCATTCATTACTTTCATCAATATGCAGGAACAACTTTGGTCTTCTTTTTTTACAAATTGTTGTTATTAAAAAAGGAATAAATTAAACAACCAATGACGACCCACTGCAGGGCTCTGGCTCGAGTTAAGTTAATAAGTTAATATTGAAAACGGCCGTAGCTCAACAATTATGTTAAGTACATTTCCAGTGTTAAAAGTTTTAAGAGGAGAAATACACGTTAATAACAGTTATTTAATTTTCAATTTACAAAAAAAAACAACTAAGAAACGGTAAAGATTAGGGAAATGAACCGTATGTCTCGCTATTTTCGCTCTTAGCGCCCTTTATTATGAATTGTTTTTTCTGTGCTTCTTATATATATTACTAGTGCATGTATGTGTACACCTGTACATATTAACATATACGTGTACTAAATTACGTGAACGTGTACTAAATTATCAATTAACTCAACACATTCAAAAGTAGTGGTCACCATACTCATTGTGAATCCATTGCATTGCAGCGTCGTGATTTGTGACGTCCACACAAAGCAGCAATGTGATGATGCGGATGCCTATGGAGATGGTTCTGCATCATTGGACCTCTGGTAATGCACTCACCAACGAAACACGACTGCTGTCATTTCATTTTTTTCTTTTTTCTTCACTTCTCCACTTCTCTACTTAGGCTTCTTCTCAGAAGGCTCTCGCCTACTAAACCACGGTTACCGGACTTGGTGGGTTGTGCATACTTTTCTCTTTTGGTCGATGAATTTGATGAATATTGACACTTGATTGATTTGATGGGTAGTAAGGATTGGGATGGGTACTTATTTTTGTATTATATGTATTGACACTAGAACTGCACTGAACTAGAACTGACCCACTTCAGTAAATCCTCTAATAAACTAATAAATAATAATAGTCCTTTCTCCTTTTGGTCTACAGAAGCATATTATATATAAAACTATAGAGTTTGAGTATATTTTTGCTATAATATAATTGTTTTACATTTCATTTTAATTAAAAAAAGAAAAAGACGTAACATGACATTACAGAACAAATAAGGAAAAAAATTAATTCAGTCATATAGAGAAAAAAGAAAAGTATAAATAAAGTAACTTAGTTTATTTTCTTAATTTGACAATGTATCAACGCTTAGTCAACCAGCTGTGCTAATAGCCCATGAAACTATTTCATTATCATATAATATGTTTTAGATGTATAAAGGTTAATACACACAATGTGGTTAAATACCGAATACCTCTAAAGAATATTAGAATCGTGACTGCCGGCTTACTGTTTCAAAGCGAACTTTATGAGAACTCGATAAAGTATAATTTTCATTGCATGATAATCATTTTAACATTTCACTACTAATAATGCTATCCCGCTCAGACGTGGTAGGCGTGATTCGCTATTTCAAGCCAAATAACGCAGTGCAACTGAGGAATGAATATCTGTCCTTGTTTAGCATAGCGGCGACCTATGACCTAACGTATCGATTGTGGTGAATGTGGCCACCACAGTAAATCGATTAATTATCCAAAGTAGTCGAACCGATTAGCTAATCTCTTTGAGCCGATTCGTACAGTATAATAGATTACATGGTTTTTAAATAAAACCTTATTTAGGTTAACATTGTAAATAAATATTATTATTAGTTAAAAGGTCAAGCAACTGAATGAGTGTTATATAAGGCACCACTCTAACAAAGAACATTTTGGTGTCATTATCTTTTAATTCTGAAAAACTAGCTTTTTATCTTTGCACTCTTTATACACGAACATTCGTAAAGGTAACTTAAAGCAGGCTCTAGTTAATGTATGTTTTATACATTATAATTTCAAGTGTATTTCTATATAATTATATAGATTAATATAATATATAACTGCCTCGTTGGTCTAGTGGTTAGCGTATGCGACTGCTAATCAAGAGGTCTTGGGTTCAAATCCCGGGTCGGGCCAAAAAGTGTTTTTGGGATTTTCTTAGGAAATTCCTAATAACTGCCCGGAGTTTGGAAGTTTGGCGGTGATTCACGCCCGTGCCTCCAAGAGCACGTAAAGCCGTCGGTCCCGGTTGTCATGAACATCTATGGCAATCGTTATTGGGAAGTCAGTGCCCTCAAATATACTGACAACTAGTTCAATCTTCGACTTTGAGTTCTCCCTTAGGGTTGCGGAGGTCCGATGCCAGTCGCTCCGTGGAAAAACTGAAATTCAGGTAAAACCGGTTGAACTAGTAGCCGACCCCAAATAAAATTGGGAATAACGGCTAGGAGAATAATATATATAGAATAATATATTTATTTTCATTGTTTTTGTAAAACGTATAATAGTTGTACCAAAATGATCATCATCATTATCAACTTATAGCAGTCCACTTCTGGACGTAGACCTCTCCCATTGTATCTATATATTTTCTTATATGTTCGAAGTGATAAGCGAAAGAGTATAAGGCGTTTTACGAAAATATTGAAGTCCTACTTCATCTATGTCATCAAACGGACTCTCGAAAGACACGGTGGAAAAAAAAGATAGAACGCCAGGAGAAAGGTACAGGTATGTAACCAACAGAACTCTTGACAGGAGGCTCGGGTACTACCACAGGAAAT
Source organism: Phragmatobia fuliginosa (assembly GCA_932526445.1). Lineage (NCBI taxonomy): Eukaryota > Metazoa > Arthropoda > Insecta > Lepidoptera > Erebidae > Phragmatobia > Phragmatobia fuliginosa. The sequence continues at coordinate 28,126,958 of OW052057.1, forward strand.
AGAGATCATTCCTAATCTAAGAATCTAAGAATTAAAAGAAAATATCTTGAAATCTATAAAATAGTAGATCCCTTCATGCAAATTAGCCTACAAACATATAGAAACCACACACCAAATGGTTACCAAAGTAAACACTAACCTAATTACAACCGTACGCAGGTACCGTCGTATACATACACATTAACATTACGAAAATTTGATATTTATTGTTGTTACAAAAACAAAGATATTTTTCCGAACGAATTTTTGTACAAACTTTAGTTTAGATTGCGACAAATGATTCTTGAATAGTATTGCTTGAAAAACAAAAATTAAGGCATTAATTAACGATTACAACTCTTTTATAAAGAAATCTGAATTTAATTTCAAGGAGCATTAATAATATGAACAAATCAAACGAAAGCTGGGTCGAATAATACTATGGTCCTCGGAAAGCATAATTATAGGTATATACCTTTTCTTCTCTATCACAATACAAAGTATCTAAATAAGTTCTTAAACATTATTACACGGGTCTAAAACGTAACTTGTGATAATAAATTGCATTAACATATTGTATAAATCGCGTTCATTGACAAATTATACAGTTGCAACTTCAACTGTTTTATCGACTTATCTTCTGGAAAGTGGAAACTGTTGCAATATTTGAATACTTGTAGTAAATAGGGGTGAGAAGTAGGTACTCGTTATGTATTCGAAAGTAAGATTTATAAAATATGGAACCATGCTGTGTTAGATATCTGCAATGAACTCCCCATGAAAACGATCTGAATTAACACGTATATGTACAAAGTGCGAAAGCAAGGTAGATATTATTTGCATAGTAATTAAGTAATTAATCTCAGCTTAAGAAGGGAGCCAACTACACCAGGTGCTTTAAATAATCTTAAACGCCACATATATTTATAACCTAGTAATTTTCATGTTGTCATGCATCTAAATGCAAAACTATAATTAAAAGCTTTGTATAATATGTATAACCAACTTACTAAACTTTCTGCTAGATTTCAAGTCATAAATTTTGTGATTTAGCGACAATTAACTAACCATTACTTATTTAACGGCTACATTTTAATACTAACTATCCTTTTTTCAAAATTAAGAGTCTAGCTTTGTTACACAGTCCATACAATGTACACATAGCATCTTCATCATCATCAGCCTATCGATATCCACTGCTAGACATAGGCCCCTCCAATTTTACGCCACTTAGTTTAATTGTACACACACACATTAAATATTAATTCCAAATTAAATGATTGATAGGTTGAGACACTTTTGTGGTCAATAAAAAGATAGAAAAGACTTTTTTGACTTTATAAATACTAAAGCTTCCTTGCAAGCATCTCATGTGAAGAACTGTCAAGGCATAGAACATATCAATTGCATGAAAATCATCCATCGTCAGGTGACGCCCCTTGTCCAAGTATCTATTAAATTATCATTCATATCATTTAATGTTTGTCTTCGAGACGAGTCTATGAACTCAATGAACATTTGTACGTAGACGGTTCCACACCCAATAAACATTCAGCACAGTGTTCTAGTGCTTTATTGCAGTTCACACCTGGTAGACCCTTGCGAGTCGTATTCACCCCTGCTCTATGTTTTCTTATACGTCTCAGTTACTGCTCTATAGAGGAATGTGCTAACGACGTTATTCTGTACAGTTCAAATTGTTTCTGTTTATTTAAATTATTAATTAATTTTATTATATTATATTTTATATATAAATAATACGAGTTTACGAGATATTTGTTAATAAAACTATTATATACGACTATAAGACGCCATAATTTATAAATAGTAAGATTATTCTAGTCGCGTTGTTCAGCAGAATGGCCATAAGACGTAATACCATTTTTGCTAGTTTAATGTAGTAGTATAATAGTCTTTTTTTATATATTTTACAGCATCTACCTATTCAGAAGTCGGTCCTAAGACATAATCTATGTTTATACTCTTTATTTCTGATAAGAACAATCACAGTTCACTAACATGAGATACAATTTCATTTTATATCCGAATATTAAAAACAAAAAATGCTTTGACTTCTTTAGTGGTATGTAAAATCATTAGTTGTAAATCTGTACATGAGAACTTTTATCAATCAAATAGAAAACGAAATTTTAATAAATGAAGTGTCAATAGATTCGTAAAAATATCTAGAAGTGGCCTCTACACTGGGATTCAACTCATGTGTTCCGTCAGATAAAGTTGAGTCCATTTGGTAGGCTTGAATATAAAATAATTGTTCAGGCAACATACGAGGTCATAGGTCACATGAGCTTTATGAAAAGTTTTTACGTAATCGGGTTGAAGTTTGTTAATTTTTTCTTTTAGTTATATCTAAACCATGCTTTAGTAGTCCAGTCAAATTAAGGTTTCTCCTTGGAATGAAAAATAATAAGCTGCACATGTCCTTATTACGCCGATTACCTGGAATTAATCTAGATAGCGCTTATAAGCTCTAAAAGATAACAACATAATGATACTTTAACTAGAAAGTTAGTGCATGAAGTGTGTATAATGTGAACATCTTGGACGGTGATATGGAGGGCAAATACACGTGTACTGAATGAAGTTATGTAATTACTGCTTAAGAGTGAAGTTACTTCTTTAATATCTTACTCTCTGCTTCTCAAAATATCTATAAAAACTATCATTTTTTTAAATAAGAAGCTTAAATCACTAGGCAAACCGTGTAGTCAAAACTATGATTATATTCTAGCTTTCACTAGCGGTCCGCCCGCGCTTATCTCAATTATTTTGGTAAGAAGTAGCCTATATGTTATTCTGATATATAAGCTCTGTTATTGTAAAGTTTCATTCAATTCTGTTTCATAGTTTTTGTGTGTATCGCATTTATATTATTTGTAAGGATATTTATTATATATTAGTAGCGAAATACCCATCAATAAAAGTTTTATCAATGAAAAAACAGTCAAATTATTTACTATATTAAATTGGTAATTTTAGGTTTTCATCATCATCATCATCACTACCTCAGTCAGTTTTTAATGTTAAGTAATTCATATTTTTCATTTAATTATTTTTTGACATTATAAAGAAAGTACCTGAGTGACCAAGATTCACTCAATTATTATAATTTTTAACAACCCAATCTATTGTCTGCCTTGTTGGTCTGTGTTAGCGTATGCGGCTGCTGATCAAGAGGTCTCGGGTTTGATTCCCGGGTCAGACCAAATATTTTGTGTGATCCAAAAATATTTGTTTTGGAGTCTGGGTGTTTTTCTATGTTTAATATGTATGTATTTACAAAAAAAAAGTATGTTTATGTACTTATATCAGTTGTTTAGTACCCATAACACAAGCTCTGCTTACTTTGGGACTAGACGATGTTGAGTGTAAGTTGTCCAAATATTTATTATTTTTATTTATTATTATTCTCTCAAGTAGCTGTAATGCTGCTGTGTTGGAGTACTGACCATCAACCAACAAAATATTACTGAAAGAGTAGTATGGATGTCAAAAGCAATGTCAAAAGTAAGAGTAATAAAGAAAAACGCGCGAAAATGAATGCTTTTACAATAGAATTCTAGTTATCTAGATTCTACAAACTGTTTGAAAGCATTTTGTACTGCCTCCTGGAAAGATAACTTTTTATCACGTAGAAAATTGTCCAAACCACGAAAAAATGGTAGTCCGTAAGAGCAAGGTCTGGCGAATACGGAGGGTGACGAATGGTTTCTAATTGCAGTTCCTGTAGAGTTAAAACGGTTATTCGTGCTGTATGAAGCATTATCATGGAGCAATAATGGTGAAGATCGATCTTCCTTGCACCATCTCTTTCAATTCATTTTTTTTCACATGTGTGAGTGGTCTAGCAAGTGGTTTGTTCTTCAAATCATAATTTCCATCACAAAGGCGTTTAAACCAAAATCGCACGGTGCGTTCATTAGCAGTCCCCTCTTCAAAAGCAACATTGATATTGTGAGCTGTTATTGCAGCTCACAAGTTACTGGTAATCAAAAATCACTCGAATTTTCGAAGTATCCAATCTTTCTTGTCTAAGCTAAATAAAAAAGACAACCGAAAGTCGATATTCGAATGTTGCACATTTTTTAAAAGAAGAACCTCATACGTTCGATTTGAAAAAAGTTTCACTCAAAAATCTCAAACGATGAAGGTTCCATCTATGTCAATTCGAAGTACCGATTACAATGAAACGGTAATTTCATAATATAAGCCCTATGATAAATCGAAAAAAAAAACAGTTTAAAAAGTACGAATAAATGGTTCTTATTATGGCTGAAACATTAAACTGTTGATTTTATAGCCTCCTCTAAACACTGGTAGCTTGATGCTTTTATACCCCATAACAGTGACATACGATTATTGCGCTATGCGAATCAACGATTTATATCTATCTACTTTCATTAATTTGCACAGAAATGAATCATACATTGTATTTCAAGCTATATAAAAAATAACCATTTTTCGTTTAATTTAAGTTAACCAACTTAGTTTTATATTATATCTATTGCATTCTCAAGATACAGGTAACAATACTATCTTTTGAATTTTATATATCTCATCTACTTTAAATCCGTTAAAAGATTTGTGTACATAATATAAATAACAAGAAGAAAATATGACCCATTGTCGATTTAACGAACATTGACTATTATCTTATCGATGACAAATGAGTTTAAAACTCTGCGTATCATTCAGAGTCACTGTCTCGTTCGAACTTCAAAAAAAATGTACTCTCCATTGCTGCATTTGGTTTTATCTCTGTTTAGACTAAGAGGCAGAAAATGACAATGTAACTTGTTGAATTTAAATAGCCGCGACAATGGTCCAAGTGAAGGGTAAAGCCGATTTAGATCGGACAGATAAAGGAACACGAGTGATGCTAATTCAAAATTTAAATTTGTGCTCTTGCGCATACAATTCGAATTCCAAAAGGACAACAATCCTAACGTCTTGTCATACTAACAAGAAACGGTCAATGGGCCGAATAGTAGTCGTTTTTAGAATTCCATGGGACAAGGAACCTTTAGTAAAGAGGTAATATGGATCTCTGTACAAGACGTAAAGAGCTGGTAGTACTGGAGAAATCGCAGTGATTCTGGTCGAATAGGATTCAGAAAAAAAAAATCTAGAACAGATAACATTCATAAAATGTTCTACCTCATAGGGTGGAGTGTAGTTAAAATACGGAATGAGCTAAATTAGACGAACTCGTTTGATTAAGCTCAGTTTGTTAACTCTTTATTATCACCTAAGACATAAGATGTACCTGGCAAATTTCATGTAAAAACGGAATACCCCAGGTATTCCGTTGCCGTTTAAAAGCTTTAGAGTATATATCTACATTTATTTTATATGCTAGAAGTAAGTAATTAATTAGAGAAGCCTACATGACCCGACACGCAAATTGCCGGCAGGTTTTTTAATTATTAATGTATTAAATAAACTGCACATTATACGAGTACTTATAGTTTAGATGTATAGTTTGATTCAAGTTCATTCACTAATCTTAATTACGTAGATAAGGTTTTAACATTTTTTTAACGGCTCTAACTGCTATAAAAACATTTGGAAGTTTAAACGTTTTATTTCTTTTATAGCCATTCATGAATTTGATGTAAATATTTACTTCGTAATCAAATGTTTCTAATCTTACGTTGGCTTACTATTTGTTAGGACATAAATAAAGCAATCTAAACTTTTGAATTTTTAATGCATTCTTTTCAATTTCCGGCACCTTAGATTGTCTTGAAACCATTTGTACAATATTTTTAACGTACCGTTAAAAACAACTTTATCTTGAGAGTTTTCATCCTTTCCCATAACCTAAAGACACATTGAAGTTATTCTTCAGATAGAGTCAGAGTAGTGTAAAAAATTATATCTGAATTTCTGGAGACCTAACAAGTGTTAACCAATATGATGACTTCACACGATGTGTGTCCTGGAAATGTTCCATTTTATTAGTTTTTCGTTTTCTGTACGAGTTAAGTTTGTATATTTTACTAACACGGTTTTATTTATAATGTAAGTCCTAACAATAAATACGAATATTGTATTTAATGGCTTTAACTCTTACGTGTCTTTAGCACAGGTGTGACCAATTACAATTTGTTTGGATCTTCATTTAATAAAGCTGTACCGTTTGGTTACATCGTAGTACATTATTACTATGTGATCAATGAATCGTTTAAATGACTTATAGCAGTTAAAATACAATTACTTAACAAATAGATAATACGCGAAATCTTCTGAGTTTTCTCCATAATTACGTGTAGGCGTAACGTTTACAGACATGCCGCAAGTAAGGTGAGAGGCCACACACGTATTTTATTTCACTGTCGACTTAAACAATAAATAAGCCTCCGTAGATCATCACCAAGTGCCGTCCCTCGTTAATTATAACTATAGCTCAAAATAATAGCCCCTGGTCTCGTAAATTGATGATCGATAAATTCCCCGGTGGTCATGCTACATAGGAAATTTTTCGAGAAAGTTTAGATATTAACGTTTTATTTAGTAGTTTAAACTTGGTTATTTTGCTATCTTTTTGATAAATATACGTCGCTTTTAATGAAGATTAAAATGTTATTACTACTCTACTACTCTATGCAGTAAAAGGTGAAACACCGACCCACCTTAGATGACACCCCAATCGATAGATGACACAGTCGGTTCGCCTACCCACACTTTGAAGTTCGGTAGAACGGCTGCGAAAGCACGTTGGCTAGCACAGAGACTATTCTTAAGCCATGGAGTCAATTAGTCAATGAATACAGCAGTTTAAAACTATATGAGCTGTCAACCCTACTACAGTTTATCTAGGTAAGGTAAGGTTCACCAGTACTGCCGGGTAACCACTGTTTTCTGCAGGAAAGAGAAATATTCCCACACTTAGGGTGCCGCTATTTCTAAAAGAAGACCTAGATGTACTGTATAGTATTGTGAGGGTAAGCAATGTACCATGGTGACCCATACCACCTGGTTAGATAATTATAATTCTGCATCATTTTCCGGGCCTTCGGGATATTCTTAATAGTCTTTATTGTTTACAAAAAATAGTAATAAAAGGAAACAAATGAGTCAGTAGGCGGTCTTATCGCTCATGGCGATTTCTTCCATTCACATAACACGGACATCTTATTTACAAACTAAGGGTAGTTTACACACAAGTAACACACCAATATTTAAGAATCATACATAGATTCTCATCACACATTATGTATATAATATATTTATATTACTTATTTATATATATATATTAAACCTTATAAAATTAAACTAAAAGTATTCACAATGACAAGTAGTGATCCTTCACCAGCTTTTTGAACTTAGAATATAGGGGCACGTGATAGATGTCATGGAACCGCGTGCAAGTCTCCACTTGTCAACTGCTATCCCTGGGGAAATTACGGCGAAATTAGTTTTCATTAGACACAAATATTACCAAATACACATATGTACAAGCAAATAAACACATTCACGATTACCGTTTTAATCTAAAGAAGAATGCCTGTCAATGTTTTTATGCACATTTTGATTATCTAATCTTAAACAACATACGATATAATTAATTGTTTTTTTTATATAATTTTAAGATAAATAGTGTTATTGATAATTACTTTTGGGAAGTTTGTCAAATTCTATCTTATTACTATACTATAGTCGTCACAAAATAAGAAGCCCGTTTTGACATTTGTCATTTGACATGCCGCATGTAAGAAATTGAAATATCAACTTCATAATCCTATTTAATTACTATGTTACCCATACACTATCACAACGCATATCTTAAATAAGCATCAAGTTTAACTTGATATTGAAAAATTGCACTCAAAAACACGAATTAATCGTATTAGTTACGAAACGATGACAAATGTCAAACCGGGCTTCTTATTTTGTGACGACTATAATACTGGAAACTATTATGATTTTATTGCAACAATTAGAATATATCTATCTTATTTTACCGTGCAGATATTGTAAAATCTAAGTAACATAGAACGTTCCTTAGATTTTAGTTAAATATTTGGAACCATTACAGCCACTCTAGGGTCTATTATGGTCTACTAAATACTGAAGATGGGGGAGACTCTGTTATTAATGCTCGGTTCACAAAGGCGTCGTACCGTCAGTAGACTGATAGTATAACTTATGTTATGTGCACACATTATCTTCCGGAATAAAATTTACTTACATTTAATAAAGGGCTATTATTTAGGGCGGTTATTTAATTATCTCGATCGGCCATTGAATGTAATAAAAAACTTTAAATTACACCAAAAAAACAGTGAGCAATAACAACTCTTCCACTTCTTATAAAGTTGAACATATATTTTCTTTAGAAGCTTTTCTACTAGTATAATTAGGATATCAAAGTTCAAACTTAAAATTGTCTAATACCGGTTAGTTAACGCAATAACTGGATGGATAGGGCGTCTCAAAACTATTGTCCTTTCTTCATAATTTTAACAAAAAGGAACCGAACTTCAATAAAAAACGATTAGTACCCAAATCGCGACAAATGTGACTATGATATTTAAGGAGTTCCCTCGATTTCCTTGGGATCCCATCATCAGATCCCGATATGGTGACGATGGGACCACGATGGGTGCTATGCCCATTCCAATGCAAAAATATTTTTTGAAATCGGTTCATAAACGACGAAATTATCGCTGAACATACATGAAAAAAAAAACCGACTAATTGAGAACCTCCTCCTTTTTTTTGAAGTCGGTTAAAAAGGTCAACTGCACTCGCACTGTATTTTACCAATAAAGATGGATAAAAGAAAGACACTAAGTTTTTAGTTGCTCTTATATGACTGTTATTTATCACGTTCCGTATACCAATCATCATATCAATGTCCACTTATACATGCGTCGAGTAAAATTGTTTATATAGTACTATGACTATCATTTTGTAATTCAGTAAAGGACACGTTAGAACACCATGATATAATGACAATAATTAAAGATTGTAAAGTTACTGATTGCGTCCATAGTAAGTAGTAAGCGAGGCTTTGTGGTGTCGCTTGAGGCCGCTTTGGGCCGCTTAGACCCGATCTTCTCCTGAACAAAGGATTGTCTACAATGTGGCTCAAATGATTAGTCTTCAATTCTGCAGAGATAGCTATAGTTTTTCTCATTTATTACACACTACAGTATTAATGGTATAAATCTTAGCGTAAAACTCTAAAAAATGAATAAAACACCAGTGATGCAAAATAATATAATAATCTCATATCTTTAAACAAGCAATTCTTTTTTATATATACGTACTTCTATTTGTGATCTCGGAAACGGAAACTCTAAACTATTTCGCTTAATTTTAATGTTTGGGATTTTTGGGTACGCCCTATTTGAGGTCATCGTCATAACTACTCTTGCATTCTACTCATGTTTTCCATCAGCAGAGTAGAGTCACTTTGGCGGGCTCATATTTAATAAAGGAATAAAAAAACACTTTCGTGTTACCAGAATGGGTCATAGGTTAGTCGTTAGTTCATTAAAATGTTGTTAGGATAAGTATGTATTTGACCTGCACTTTATTGCACCGATACTAATAAATTATAGTATCATAATTTATAGATAAAATATTTAAAACATTGTAACACATGAAGAACGACCGCCTCTTCATAGGTATTTGAAGCACTCACACCCCAAGTTACTCTAGGTGATTAGAAACGATCAACGAAGGAAAGCAATGACGGCACGCTCAGTACCTAGATGGGTAACCGTTCGCAGCATGATATGCTATGAGCTTGACCGTGATTCAGAGGTCACGGTAAGCAGTCATTTTCTGTTGTAGTCATAACATAACTGTGGCTTAGTTAGAGGTTTTCAGGCGGTTAAAAATATCCAAAGTTAAGTTACCGTAGCCACAACGTGTCTTGCCAATCTGCAATCCTACTCAGCCAGTGTTGGTACGTATGGCCTTAACCCTCTCCTGAGAGGAGACTCGAACCCAGCAATGGGACATTTTGTATTGTTGATGAATACACTTACTTTCGATATACTGGTGACCTCCAAAATATTATTAATATCGCGTCAATGCAAATGCACGTTCTTTCAAAATTTGGTTCAATCATATTTCAAGCTGAAAATACCTGATACAAACAGGTAACTAGGGTTGTGGGCAATTTAGTTACTCGAAAAGCTCAAATTTTGAAACAATATAGGTACACTTCAAAGATATTTTTTGTTTCTTGTGTTATTTTTTTCTTTACGTCACCAGTTAATTAGCATGGCTGGGTACAGTTCGTACAAATTAAAAAAAACCACCAATCAAATAGCTTTTATTTCAAGCAGACCTTTCGAAATGTTACTAAACCATGCTCGGTTCCAAAATGTCAGTCCTATGGAGAAAAAAGTTATACTTCTTAGGGCAGATTCACAATTTTCGTGTACATTATTTATTATTCAGGCAACAGCAACGTAAAAAGCAAGTAAGCATGTAATTCTTCAAAAGTTAATCTTTAAACAGTAAAAAAATAAAAACCAGATAGAAAAATATAGAAATCTATACATTTACTAAGATTTAAAATGTCAATACGTGTACTAAGCATATAGCAGTAATAAGTAAGTAAAGTTATCCTGTTAAAACAACAAATTTGAAATCCGTTATATTAATTTTATTTTTGGGTATTTTTTTACATCTTATATATAAAATTCTCGTGTCACAAGGTCTGAGAATCGTCTAACATCTATTTTTCATACCCCTTGGACGCGAGCGGAGCCGCGGGCATCAGCTAATATATATTATAAATACATGACTTCTTCAACTACTCGATATTAGTTACCTGGGTAAAATTATTAGAAAATTCGTGAGTATATAATTAGTATATTCCTGTATTTTCTAATATAAAATAAAAAGGCAGGTCCTAAGGAATTAGTTTTTCTCATATGAATGTAAATATAGCATACTAGCTTTTCCCACACTCCGCCTGCGTGTATACAGTGTTTATGTATATAAGTCTGACCGATATAGTAAAGAGTAGTCTAACTCTTTCCTCAAGAATCAAAGTAATACCAAATTTTATTAAAATCGATACAGCTTAGAGAAGAGAGCTAAGCTGTATCGATTTTAATAACATTTAAAAAAATATTTAAATTTAAAATTACAAAAAAAAGTAACATAAAGGCAGTATCTCTAGAGTTTATAATATTAGGTATGGATAATTTATTACGCATAGTGTATGCAAAAACTGATGTACATTCTTAAGATCATAAAACAACTAGATTTAGTTTCGTCATTCACTTCATTTAGGCACAATAACTATTTAAAAAAGTAAACCAGACCGCTCATCGGAATAACTGCGTTATCTCTCGATCAATCTCGCCACCTGCCCGCTCCAGTAGTAAATCTTCATTATTGTATATATTTTTTACCAATTTACTGTTATACAGACTGAGTAGCTCCGAGGTTGAAATCGATCTTCTTGTAGAAACGATTACAAACCAATGTAATTATGATGTATCGATGTTCCCTAGGCGCGCGACGCTCCACTATTATTTTGTTATAAGCATTTTTACTATAAAATATTGAGTATTCGAATTTGAAATTACTTTTCTTACTAATAGAGAACCAATATGAGTTGGATTCATTTTATTAAAATCTTTTACCAACAAGATATGCAAAAGTTTGACTTTATTTTATTAAATTAAAACAATTTCAAAACGAAATGGATAGATGAATAAATACGGTGCAAGAAAAATCTATTTGAATAAAATTAGTCAACGTTCATAAATTTACAACTTTCAGAACTTCTACATCTAGATGTTACAACAAAAAAATCGTAATTCTTTAAAAATGTCAACTATTTTCAACTATAGAATTGAAAATAAAAATAATATTATTGATCTCAACATGGTCAATAAATAATTTTCCATATCAATTAGGTACCTCATTTTCATTCAACTCAATGCTTTTTAATTTCCCTTCTTCCAAAATTTTGCTGTAAGAGAACTCAACTATCGGTTAATATTACCTTTGTATGCACCACTCTCCTTATGAGTAATTATTAAATGTCTTAGTGTACAAAAAGATAAAGTATATAAATTGTTATAAGCCGTTAGCAATACGATTAATACACCAATATATATTGACGGTGCCTCCATAATTGAAGCTTATAACAATAACAAAACCAGTATATACCGACAGAATACCTACACGAGTACTTTTACCGCTCCACTAAAGACTTCCTTTTTAAGAGTCGGCTAAATCCTTTTTGGTCACATTTAATGACGTCCCCAGTCTGTCTCACCGCAACCAACTTGTTTGATGGATAGCAATTCTATGTTTTGCACAGCCGATATCTAGTGAACTAATCACTTGAACGAGAAAACTGTAAATCTACGTATTACTCAATCATACTGTATCGATTTATTTTGTATTCAACATTTACTTAGTGTAAACTTTCACTTTGATATTTTACTCATGTATATGTTTTGGGAATAGCCGATCAGTTTTAAGTAAGTATACCAAAGTATTCAGCTGACTATAACTACTTTTAGGCATTTTTACAGGAATTAAGTCATCAGAGATACCTGGTGTGTAGAATACTTCTAAAGTACACATAAGAATAATACCTTATCGGCCTTTATTTTAAGTTAGCCTGGGGACGCTAGGAGCTCTCTGCACTCAACTAGCGTGGGGACGTAAGACCTTAAGCATTACCTGGAAGGACACCCGAGCCCAGCAGTGGAACTTTATGGGTTGGTGATTTAAACATTTTATATTTGAACACAGTCTCGTCGTAAGCACAGACTGTGCCTAGTTGACTATGTATGTTACTATTATACAGATTAAGACACTCGCAAATTCATGCTCAACTCGATATACCTATAAGAAAATGTTTAACACCTGTTTTTCATATTCTGTTCTTGAAACCTAATGAAGTCAAAAGTTCTTACCTTAATAGAAACCCATTTCCGTAGACAGACTTAGTTGGAATTTGTATTTAATGATTATTAGATACAAGTGACATTCATTACTGTTGATCCACAGTCATGAAAGTCAAATCTGATAGTCATTAAAACAAATTCCATTTACGCTTAAGAGGGCATTAAACATTGAAGAGCTTTATCACGAATTCCTGATTTACCTAAAATTGCACATTATTAGCTACTTAGGTAAAGGTCCTGTGAAAGAGAATCTAGCTGACAGATGATTTATATGTGTGACTAGTTGACCCATGAAACCTCGTAAACGTCTCTCATTGCCCGTACAGTGATGTTATAATAACATGTTCAAATTTGTTTACTATGAAAAAGGTAATAGTGAGCCAAGTTTTTAATGTTATCATAAACTATTATTTAGTACTTGTAAAGAGGATCAATTATTACTTACATGGTTTTTGTGAAACTTTAACCGTTTCATTCAAATCCGTTAAGTAGTAAATACTCACTAACTTTTGCGTTTATAATATTAGGAAGGATTGCGATAATTGGAAGAAAGGTAAGGTATTTCAGTATGATAAAGCAAGGGTAAGCAGCGACGGCACGGTCAGACCGTTTAGATAGGTGACCGTTTGTGGCATGATATGTTATGAGCGTTTCCGTTATTCGGAGGTAACGTTAAGCAGTCAGTCCCGGTTGTTATCATGCAATAACAGTCGTGAAGCTAACTTGGAGGCCTTCGGGTTCCTCAAAAACATAAAAAAGCGAGATCACGTAGCCACAACGTGTCTTACCAGTCCCCAATTCGCAGTTGGCCAGTGTAGTGACGTATGAGAGATGATTTAATAGCGTACCCTTAGCTGAAAATATGGTCTGATAAACATTGTTTGCCAAATAACAAATTAGTTTACCAAAGACATGGCAGAAAGTAGAAGTCACAGGTTATTGAAAATCCCTGGATAGATGTAATCGCTTCCAACATATTACAATATACTGACGTAATATTATGGTATTTTCTAAACGGATCGGTATAATGCTATCTCTCTGTCCGATATACCATAATTAACTCTTTGTTGAAACTAACTTTTCAATATTGTTAAACCATCCGGGAAATGAGGCAAATTCGAGTTCAATTTGAAAATGTAAAGCTTAAACTAAGAAATAAAACCTCATAGGACGGAATACTGTACAGTTTTATTCGGTTCGATTCCAATATACTTCTTCATAGTGAAGTCGATGAGGTGATGGTCCGCAGACACGATTCTATAGATTTAAAAATATCAAATAGAATTCAGTAACGATCTTTGTACCCGAACAAGGAAAAGAAATAATGAAGAGTAATGGTTTTGATGGTCAATGTATATTCCACCTAAGTGCTTAAACTATTGAGCTGATTTCATGAATGAGTATAACAGTTGTCAATACTCGTATACGCGTATTATTGGCCGGGATGACATTTTACATGGTCAGAATCTAGTTTTTAATTTTTTTTTTGTTAGAAATGAGAAATCTCATTACCATAACAGTTTGATTGAAGTAGGAACGAAACGCTTTATAAAAGGTTATAACGACCGGTTGTCTGGGTGACGTCACCTTTATATTAAAAAAGTAAGATTTTTTGTTTTAATAATAATTTATGTAATAAAATATTCGGCTGTAGAATACTATTGCAACATCATGTACAAATTACTTTTTACAGGTGATACGAGTTGTAAACTAGAATGAAGACAAATTCGTAATGATGTGTAATTTAAGGAGGTGTGATTCACTTTTTAATTACCTAATTAAATTATTGTCTACCTCGTGGGTCTAGCAGTTGGTGTGAGTGTGAATGCCGGTTAAGAGCCGTTCCATTGTTTTGTGAGAGTGAGAGAACAGAGTGTTCACCAGAGTTTAAGTACACTTGTGCATAACAACAACTCCTGCTTGGCTGGTTTTATTAGTAGTATACTCAAAATAACCAAAATTGATTCTTAAATGACCGAGGACTGAGATTTAAAATATAAAAAAAAATACTCCAAAATAGACCCTCCTCCTTCCCTTTCAAGTCGGTTATTAGTATAATTTCTGTTCTATATAAATCTGTATTAATATGTAGATAAGAATGTCGTTTATATAGAGAATGCATATTTCCAATAATTAAATCATTAAATGAAAATATATTGAAGCAATAATATTTTTATTGGTTTGAATTTATTAAATTACATTAGAAATACCTAGTACGTATTAGAATTTTTATGGTGGCAATTTCAAACTATTTCCGTTATTAATTTTTAATTGACATTTTATAATCGTCTTCTTCTTGTTGCGGCGAGCCTTGCGAAAGGCTTATGTACATCAGGGCCCGGATATAGTGAAAACACACGTTCACAGACCCCTCAAAATTCAAGCACAGAGTGGCACATCATGTGTATTTAGTCGCTCCGATTCCGTCACACCACCCCGCCGCAAACCCGATGGAGTGACAGCCCGTAGGGTAAAAGCAGTAAACGTCTTTCAGCTGAAATGATTATGACCATGAATCATCTTCAATACAGTTATCGCCTATATTCTCTACAGCTATAAATCTGTTGTCAGAATGGTTGTAGTTACGGATTAATAATAAGGAGTGTCACCATCTATATGCATCTCCATTTATGTCTGTCTATTGTACTGCAATGAGAAAGAAAACTTAAAACAAAATTTTATTTCTAAGGAGAGCCCAGCAATGGAATACTAATGACTGTTGATCTTAATGATGAATTTATACTTTTCTTTCATAGATGCGTGATTTCCCTATTAAAGTAATTAGGAGTCTAATTATTTAAACTCTCATCTAACACAAAGTGTGTAAGTAATTTGATTCAACCAATTTTACCATTTGGCTAATCATAAAATAAATTTAAAATGAAAAGATATAAACAGGAAACTAGCATTTTAATTTGCGCTTATACCCCAGATGATGTCATGTACTATCGCACACAAAATCCTTATGATTTATACTTTTATAGCATTTTCCCATAAATGGCCATTCATGTAAGTACATTCATTGAATATAAGAGTTAGTGAAAACTTGAATAACACGATGTAACTTTTATATACAAGGTTTATTGTATCTTTTATTTAATAAATGTATTGTTAGTTTTTAATATCGATGTTTTGATTACTATTACGAAACCAAGCCTATAAAATATGAAACTTTATAAGACAAGATTTTATGTCTTCAACAACTTAAATCTAATGTGTTAAATTCAGTTTTTATTATAAAATATATTAAGGTAGCTTAAGATTTAATTGTTAAACTTATCGTTCAGAGCCCAATATACAAAACTTTTTTTAAATTTGATTGCACCTGCATCCCAGAGATTTCATTTTCTAAAAGAAATTTTCCTTCACTATTAGAATTATACATAATTATTCTTAAAAATAAGATTCCATGAAATAATATTGTTATTATTCTTTCTGAATGAGATACTGTAAATTCATATTTTAGGCAAAAAGTTAAATCTTTGAAAATCAGCAAATAAAAGTATTTTAAATATAGAGAAATCGGACTATTGTCAGTGACTGTCCCACACACCGGTCGTTTTAGCGTGGGCGGCCGCTTCGTTTCCCATGTCCCGTGATACGGACAGTTATATCAATAACAGACCGATGGCTTACATATCGACGCTACTTACAATGCTACTCACAGATATCACCAAAATAAATATAAATAGTTTTAGTAAAGACCGTTGGCGTGGCCCTAATACTTAGATGTATGAGACAGCCTTTGCATATACAAGAATCAAGTGTGCGTTTGCGATCATCTCTCCATTCTACGATTCACTTTTTAACGGAGTTTATATTATAGAATTAAACTTTTGATTTATATTTATCAAGTTTTATTGACAAGCATAAGAAGCTTATTTGACTTTCAAATACATATAACATTGCAGATAATATAATACATATTAAATTCATATAAATATTGGCTTCAATTCGTTGTTCATTTATCCGTTTCTAGTGTAACACGCGAGGGCTATAGTCAAATAATGTAAGTTTTTACAGCTAATCTACTCTCAACTTTGCTGAAATAATTATGAATGTTGCCACGATTAGCTTTACTAATCTGGACTGTAAAAAAAGACTGAATAAATGGAATTAAGATTGTGATAATGTGGTCGGAAGTTCATACAACAAGTGCACCGACGTCGTAAGCTTATCTTCTCGTAATATACGTTATTGTTAGAAGGCTACAGACTACAAAGGTATTCTAAAATAATAAATGATTAAATCCTATTGTATAATTCAACCGTATACAACAACCAATTTTTCGCAAAAATGTACAAGTTAAAGTTAAATAGGGAACGATTATATTTTAACTTTTTCATATAACACCACAAATTTATTCCCATTAGAAGAGTTATATGACCCATCAAATGCTTTTTAACGACTCACACGACTCAACCGTAAAAACTATTATCACTGTAAAGCTCACAAAGGTACTCCTTTAAGGTCACATCATAAAAGTGCTCTTCATGGCAAAGCACAAAAACGGTTCTCATGAAATTTTTAAACGGCAACTTGAATGAGGCGTAGAGTAATTTCAATAATGTTTGCATATAAGCTGTACTTAGAAGATTCAATGGCATGATGCACGTTGGCACTAATGACAAACCCTCTCGTGTCTTCCGATTATATCCTTCAGTCCAATATTTTCCCGTATGGCTAGGATACCGGCGGTACATTCCAACCAGTACTAACCAGAGTACTTCCTTTACAAGAAAGACCCTGACGTCTAAAACTATCAACACCTGCTCTAAATTGACAAAGACTTATAGTACTACTAGCCTTCTCAAAGAAACCACAAACTTATAAATTACAAAATTTCGTCTTTCGTTTATCGACAGGCCTGTGTCCATCCTTAATAAATCAAGGTATCTCCATGCCAAATTTCATTGGAATCGTTGCAGCAGGTTAGTCGTGTGAGCGTTACAAAGTTATTTTATGAATTTATAATTTCTATTGTAATTGTAGATTGAATTATAAATTTAATATAGACTATTGATCCGGTACCATAATGCGTTCATATGTTCACTTTTCAATACTGACAGAATTTTTCGAAACTTATCTTGAGATTATATAGCTGTATAGCACTAATACTATATACCAAGTCGTACTTAATATCTATTGATAATGTTTTAAGTATTAACTTGTCAAATATTTGAGATACAATTGAACACCACTAAAGCCTCTTCTGTCAAGTATAAATGAATTCACTTACCATTTATAACGTGTTCAAAGGCTAATTCATTGTTGGTCTGTTCTAAATATTATAGAACAAGTAACAGTTTGATCCAAATATTCTCTAAAAGATTTCCAGTGATATCATTTCGTCTAACATTTACCCAACTAGCAGTTTCCTTGTTATCTCCTACAACCTCAAAGCATAAAAGTACCATTTTCTTTATAAGGCAATATATATAAGGAAGTTCTTCAAACTTTTTTCATACGTCTTCATCTTTCTTCATCCAATTTATGCGTCGTAACCTATCCAAATAGTTAGAATTATCCAGTACACTTGCCTTACGCAATCGGAATATTCATGAGAAACCTTTTGCCTGTGTAGGCTGGGTCGCGCAGATGATAATTTAAATTAAATTATAGCATCTATAAACAGTTACTGAGAACTTATTGTGATGCTTTGGTAGTATCTAGATAATTTTGTCTATACTATAATATTATATAAAAATGTTTGTGAGTTTATGACGTTGTTGAGGGGTAATCCCTGGATCAACTGTGCTGATTATCAATATTATTTACCATTGGCTTACATTACATTATTCCGAAAAATAATTACCGCGATATTCGACATACACACGGCCACAGCAGCAGGCAAGATTATTATGTATAGTAAATACGAATTCTATTGATTTACTTTAACGATTAATAGAGATCAATCTTGCTTTGTCACAAGTTTACAAAAGAAGCTAAACACATGGCTTTAAATGTATGAAAGAAATAATATAAATAATATTATTTCGTATACATAGGTATCTATGTATAGGTAATGTACAATTGTGAGTTTAACGCATTTGGCATTCTCCGTTAGCCTGACTTGTTGTCATGCAAGGAATAAATGTAGCAGGTGCACTAAGTTTACAATAATAACATTAAATTACAAATACTTATCGGAATTTACAACAAGTACCTGAAAATAGTTTTGTTTAAAGTACAAATTTTATACCTGAGTGCTTTAGAGCATATTCAAAATAATGTGTCTCAGTTTGGTATCATCCGCTGTACTTAAAAAAACTCGGAATACTTATTTTGGAAATCTTCGGCTTCAAGGAAAACTTACCAAACATATCTTGCATCGTTTGCCTTGTTGGTCTAGTGGTTAGCGTATGCGGCTGCTGATTAAGAGGTCTCGAGTTCGATTCCCGGGTCGGAACAAATGTTTGTGTGATCCACGTGTGTTTGTTTTGGAGTCTGGGCGTTTTCTATATTAAATACCTATATGTATTTACAAAAAAAAAATACATGTATTTATATCACTTGTTTAGTACCCATAATACAAGCTCTGCTTAGTTTGGAACTAGATGGCGTTGTGTGTAAGATGTTCGAAAATATTCCGAAAAATACATGAAACAAACAAAGAAAGGATCAAAGAAGTTTGAATTACTTGTAGGTTAGATATAATATAAGTAGCTCTTAACATTTTATTGTAAAGGTCCAAGGTTGTACCTATTTCAATTCAGTAAATAATGTAAGTACCCTTGAATCTACGTGAAGTGAAGTAATATTTAAAGTGTAACGATAACTACAATACAATAATAGTATAAAAAACTTTCCTATAGATATTTGAAGACACTACCGTTGATGATAAGTGCACGTACACTAAACGGCCCGTTCACGACC
Source organism: Phragmatobia fuliginosa (assembly GCA_932526445.1). NCBI lineage: Eukaryota > Metazoa > Arthropoda > Insecta > Lepidoptera > Erebidae > Phragmatobia > Phragmatobia fuliginosa. Next base: position 28,146,736 of record OW052057.1, read on the forward strand.
TTACCGCTGTGAGCGGCAGCTAAGAGCGAAACGGCGAGCGGTAATATCAAAAGTATAAAAATGTTTGAGGCACGCCACGAGTCGCCGCTCATAGCGAAAAAGTGAGCGGTTTTTGCCGAGCGAATTGCTACAGCGGCGAGCGATGTGGAGAGCGGCATGAACAAAAGTACAAGTATATATGGGCGACGCCATGAAACAGAGCGGCGTGGACAGCGGTGTCAGCAGTGCAGGAGTGACGGACTCAGCGGCGTTAATAAAAACGAAAATTTTTAGACGATTTTATGGCGGTAATGGATACCGAGGCTTTTATAACATAAATTTTTAATAGACTTACGTTTAATTTAGAACATAGAACCTAGGTACCTACCAAACGAAGCTGATATGTTGACAAAACTACTGGTATGTTTACGTAATGCAGGTGGATAGTTGACAAGTTTTAACAGTAATTTTTTTTCTCTGTCAGTAGGTACCTACTTAGCAAAACAGTAAACATATCACTAGTTTTGTCTGTAGATATCTGACACATGAAACTACTAGTATGTCTTATACGCAATGTAAGTAGTTGACAAGTTTTTTAAGTTTTTTCTCTCTGTAAGTACCTACTTAGCAAAACACTTGGAAACATCAGTTACTTCTTAAAGGTAGGACCTTCGTATAGGTCACTAAATCCACCATCTAAACACTGAATAACACACACACACTGAACAACTCAATAACATATTTAAAAAAAAAAAAAAATGTTTTAAACAGACGGGATAATTTTGATAACGCCATGATTTTTAACACGTTTCGACTACCTAAATACGTCCACCGTGGCCGCTGCAACTAACAGTTACTAGGGTTCATGGCGTGCAACACTCACCGCTCACCGACGCCGCTCCGCTCTTCGCTAAGACCAAAGTCGTGGCCAGGCCGTAAGAGTGCTGTAGAAACCGTACCGTAAGTGAGTAAAGTGTGTTTACCCTTAATTAATACTGTTTAGCGGGTGTTATTGACTCGTTTCATATGAGGATAACTTGATAACTATTAGGGGTACTTTGGAACAAATCTAACCAGAGCCTGCGAAGAAGTACCTGTTGAATTAATAAATGTATATGTTGATGTACTATTATTTCCCTTTGAATTCCAATAGGTTCTGAAATTTGTAGTAAAATGTAGCACTTAAGATGGATATCAGATATGTTAACTTCTATAGTTATTTTATTCGTTCTAATTGAAGTTAATTGTGCTGTTAACATTATTTTCACCCGAATACGTCAAAGCCAAAATGAAGGGTAATACTCGTAGTTCTGACAGTGCTTAACCTACTGCACCGACTTTAATAAATAAGGTGACAATTTTCAAAGATTTTTAGACGTGAAGTGGACGTCATTGGATATTCATTTACATTTATTTATTGAAGTTTCTATGTACATTACTTGTACAATGGCATTAATGCCAATTGTGGTTTATAATGGGTCTCCACTGGACTCAAAAATAAATCAACCCAGTTAAGTGTCATTCCATATGGGATTCAAACCCACAATATTTAACGAAATAGAAGGGGCGTAGCAAACACTAGATCAAACGTGCGGTCTGCGTGTTTTAATTAAATACATTCATCATCATCATCAACAGACTCTAACAGTCTACTGCTGGACATAGCCCTCTCCTTATTAAATACATTATTATGAGTTATTTAAATACTTATATTATAATAACTTTTTAAGTGAATTTGTAGTCGGGTTTTGCGACTAGATTTTTTTTTTTTGCATGCTTGCTTGCATTTTATTATTTAATAGGTAAAACAGACACGCTGATTTCAGCACGTCGGACTCACCAACCGACCGGAGACCCTGTCATTCAGAATGACGCAGAATAATCTGACCAGGTCACCATGTTGCATTGCCTACCCTTACAATAAGGGTTGTAACCCCTACTCCTTGATTCTTCTCATGCTTTCCATCAGGCAGAATAGTCACTTTGGTAGGCCTAAATATTAAAAAAAGAATATAATTTACCAAATTGTAAGTGTTTTAAAAGGTATAAACTGTATTTCAGATATATGAATAGTATTCTATAATCGAACTCTATGTAGATAGATAATTTTTTTAATTAATTCTCATGGAATCGGACAGACCTGACTATGGGTTGTTCCTCAAAAAAGTTATATGTTGATAGAAACTAGAATAATAACGGAGAGGCTCTCTATGTTCTTCACACAGGCTCGAATATAGGCGTCGCGGCGCGGTCCGTTACTTGTGACCTCATCGGCTAGTCATGTTAATGTTAAGCCCAACAATGCCTACGTACGGTGTGTTATTGACAATTAAATCTTCCAATAGAAAAGATAATAAGCCGGAAAACATGCATCTCAACACAGCTATACAGCCTCATCAAACTAAGATTAATAGTATAGTTTCCGTTTACGCATAATGCACTTTTCTTGGACAAGAGAACAATATTCGTAATATTCAAACGATTTCCGCAATGAAAAACTAATAAATTATTATGTCGACTGTTTTATTTCTTTGCAGCTAAAGGGATTTGTTTAAAAAAAAAAATTATGTACATATTATAAACTTTCTCTCATCTGTTCATTCATGTTTATGGACAAAAAGTCGTCACCCATACAAGCGATACTTACTACTTTACACAGAGCGACTAGCATCGGACCTCGCAATCCTCAGGGCGAAATGAATTCGAAGGTTCAAGTAGTTGTCAGTACATTTAAGAGTACTTACTTCCCCATAACGATGGTCATAGATGTTCACGTCATCTTTCCATCAACTGCTAATTCTAGACAAGTTAGAGAGAAGTAGGAAAAGAATACAAAATATAATTCAACATGGAAAAAACAGCAGGATGTTTTATTTATTTTGTTTACCCTATTGTACGACTTTGTGGCGAGTATACAAGGAAGCGATAGTATTGCAATCATATTAATGGTCATCATCTATGAAGAATCCAAAATCTCCCACTGCTGTTCTAGAGTCTCCTCTTAGGAGAGTGCGCACGCTGACCGAGTGGAGGTTGGTGACTGGCAAGATACCTTGAGGCTAAGTAAATCTTGCCGTTAGATGTTTTTCAGCCACACAAAGGTCTCCAATTAAGCTTCACGACTATTTTATTATGATAACAACCGAGACCGACTGCTTAAAGTTACCTCCGAATTACGGAAACGCTCATAACATATCATGCCACAAGCGGTCACCCATCTAAGTACTGACCGCGTCGTCATTGTTTACCCTAAGACCACTTGGCTATGATCGCTACTAGCGTTATCTATTCTTAGATCATTATCTAGTGTGTAGTTACCTAATTTATGTGTGTAGTTTTAAATTTGAATGAAGCTTTCAGTAATACGAGTCACAATTTTAAATATAAAACATAAAATTTTAAGATAACAACTAGTTTTTCACACGTTGCAAAATCACTCAAAATTTATGATAAAAGATCCCTCCCACTCCCCACCTGTCTATGAAAAGCGCCTCTAAATCAAGAGTCTGGGTGTTTTATGGTCTTATGTTAATAAGATATCAATAGCAAAATGCCGTTATTTCAATTCATAAAGATTTCGCGGCCGCGTAATCTTTCATCTGTTGTAGTGAGTGTCGGAATGAAACAAAACTACTCACTGATCATCTGTAATTAAAAATGTGACATACATACATGTAGGTCGCATTTTTAATCACATTATTTAAAAATAGATTTTTCAAAGTTAAAAGATATTTTTACTTAACTACATCACTCAGAGTGTATAGATTGACATTTTCAGTTTAATTTGTTTGCAGTAAAGATTAACCAAGTGGAGATTTTCGCTCTACCCGGCCATTCGACTAAAGACATTACGTGTAAGTTAATTACAAATAAAACAAGATTCGGTATTAACAAACGAGTCGAGTCGTCGCCTGCGGTATCATCAGGTGTGCTCGCGGCTCGGCCGTTTCTCCTTCCGTGTGTCATCAACTCAAACGAGACACAATTTTTTATAACCAGTTATATTTGATAGTTCCGTAAACTTGTCCAATTTTAATCATGAGTTCATGGCACAAATTGGAAAAATTTGACAGTTAAACTGCCAGCATGGCCCACTGTTTAGAACTGTGAATATTAGACCATACTTAGGAATTTAGTGAGAGACCAGTGATTTATAGGTTAAGAATGAAAATTCTTCTAAAATTGATTTGATGATGATGATTAGGACTATCAAGATTTTATAGAAAAATGTATCTTAAAAAAGAATAATGATGTAGATACAATCGATTAAAAAAATATTTATACAATATTATGAAATACTCTAATGTTTTATATCCTATCAAGATCTGTTTGCATTCTATCAAATTGTTAAAGATAATTGATGTGGATATTAATATATTCTGAATCGTGATTGAGCGATCAGTGTTTCGTGACGAACAAAAAGACAGACAGACAGGTAGACATGCCGTCCTGGCTGTCACAGTGGACCCATTGTCTCTGACAACAATATTGTTAGTACCACTTTATGTCGTATCCTAAATGTCTAATTTCAAAACATATGATTGCCTGCGGACACATTTATATTTTCAAAGACTATAATTTCTTCAATACAGTGAATATTTTTCCTACAACTTGCCTGGTAGTTTTATGCATTAGCAATAAGTTACACGGCTAAGACATTTTATACAAAACACCTATAATATTTTCAGAAGAACAGAAAGAACAGGTTACATAAATGACACTAATTTAGGGGTCAACGACCTATTCAAAAACATTTTTACCTTATCAAAACTCAACTTCCTTTCTTGAAAAGCAAAAATGCACAATTCCTACTAATGACGGAATCGTGCACAGCGTACTAAATTAAAAACGCGATAGAATCTCTACGATATTTCCGGCGATGCGTGGGCGTCAGGCCCATTCCCGAGCCAAAAACTCTTTGAAAAAATAACTTCGCACACTCTTACGCCCAACACTTTACTTCCTCTCGACATAGGATCATATTCTTAAAACCCACATAGCGTGAGGTTTATAGTTGCTGTTGGAATTTAGACTCTGTTGTTGTGCATATGAACACATTTCCGTGTAATGTTCGTTGAATGTTTAAGGCTTTTTGGGTGTTATCGAGAGAAACACCATTCATTGAGACAAGTAACGGGCTAATAGTAATCTCGCGTCTTGGCAACGCCATTCAAGAGAGTGCGTATCGTCGAGATGAAAATTAATATAATTATTTTTTGAATTAAGACAAGATTTTAAATGTTAATGTTAAAATATATTTTTTTAAATATGAATGGCTATAACTAAGTTTTATTTTTATTGTACTTTGTCAATCAAGCGCGTGCGGATTATAAAAACAAGAAGATTATTAACTAGACACCGCATCATAAATTCTAAATCAGCTATTATTTATTAATTAAATAGATGCCTAGAGACACTAGTCAAAATAAATCATAATAAATTACTAAAATTTGAATAAAATAACAATACACCTACTTAAAAAGTATTTCGTCGATGACTATACTATGTCAATGTGTGAGTATAAAATCTTGTTTTATGCTTAGTTGGTGTATGTAAATACGGCGCATCTGTATGTGTGTGAGAGAGACGCGTGCGCCGCATTCCTTCGCGTAGTCATTCATACATACTCGAACAGTTCGAGCTGTATATTTTTCTACCAATATGTTTTTGTTTTAATCTGTCGTTTTTTAGAGTTTCGTAGTTCCTGACTCGGAACCTTTATAGATTCGCCATGTCCGTCCGTTCGTCCGTCCTCGACTTTTCATCCAAACGGTTATTGCTAGAAAGATGAAACTTTGCATGAATAATGTGTTGCTATCACGTCGACAAATTTCTAAAATAAAATCATTAAAAATATTTTTATTTGGGGTACCTCGCCTACACGTAAAGTGGGGAATGTTTTTTTCTCTCGTCTACCCCATTGTATGGGGTATCATTAGATAGATCTTTTAAAAACAGAGAAATTTCTCACACAAGTATTTCATTTGGGTATCCGTTTGCGAGCTATTCAACTTTAAAGAGTATTTTTCTCTCAAAACGGCCGGCTCGAAGAATCTGAAAAAATTGCCATGTGATGAACTTTAAAGAAAAACTATAACGGCTTACGTAACTTCTTTATTTAAGAAGTTATAGGGGCCTAAATTGTAAAATACGCTTACTTGGAAACCTTCTTACAAAAATAACAAAATAATAAGTAAGTTTAACAATTATCTACTGGACACGACGAAAGCCATTATGGGTAACCACGGAACCCTATCCCATGCGTGGCCTGACACGCACTTAGCCTTTTTATGAGTTTATGAATAAAGTAATTGCCATGCATCTGTGGTATATTGGCACCTACAGGAAAGTTCTTACCTATTTAAATTAAATTATAATCATGTATTTAGATGAATGTTAAGAAATAACAATCTGCACCATTATTTTATTGTTTAATTTTGCTGTCTCCATTTATGCATTGTAATTAATGAATGCTTATTATCGGTTTCGATTAATGAAACCGTTAACCAAGGAAATTAGTAATTAGAAATTTCAATCACCTGTTAATTATCCATGAGTTATTTATGTATGGGAGTATTCAACATCATTTGTTCATTTGTTTAGACATTTTAATTTATAAGAATATTGTTTTGTTTCTAAAGAGATTTTCCTGTAAAATAAGCACATGTCGTGGTGTTACGGCCGTAGTCGTGGGCACGTCGCATTTATTCTTTTCTTAGGCCACCCATACATGAACTTAACTGAATGTTTTTGTATAATATCCTTTATAATTGATTCGCATTCATATCACTGTCAATTATATAATACAAAACGAGTTCTACAATCGGAAATAAAACATTACGGCATGTATGTGTATAAATAAATCTTAAGTTTCGTCCACAAAACTCGACAAAAAAGGCCACAGACTTGTTTTAAAAAAAAGCATTAAGTTTTTATGATACCCATTGCTTTACACGTTTGTCATTTTAAAACAATAAAACAGTGTTCGCTATGAGTAAAATGTTTTCTATGTATAATATGTATGTATTTACAAAAAAACAAAGTATATTTATGTATTTATATCAGTTGTTTAGTACCCATAATACAAGCTATTACAAGGGATGTAAGGGGGCGAAACACAATCTATCGCTTCAAGCCAACCTCACCTGCTCGTGGTACATCCTGCTGAATGACGAACGAGGCTCTGGCGACCGACCGATGGCGGTATACCCATCCTAACAGGCGTAGCTAAATCAAACAGGCCGGTGACGGGCAGCAGCGTCATTGGTACAACAAGCTATGCCCTGCGATCACCAACCCGCCTGCCCAGCGTGGTGATTAAGGGCATTAACCTCCATGCGTAAGCACCAAAAGCCACGGCCCCCAGTTCCCGGTAGTCCCGCTATTCCTGGTCATGGTGGCGACCACGGTTACGGCGGGACAGGGGGTGCTAAGAATCTCCGGGTTACGGAAGGCCACCACAAAAGACTGACCCTGGCAACATTTAATGGCCGCACATTACGGCTAGACTCGCATCTAGCACAACTCGAGGTGGAACTTGGGAAGATTAGATGGCATATCTTGGGGTTATGCGAAGTCCGAAGAGAGGGGGAGGACACCATAACCCTCGACTCAGGCCATCTTATGTACTTCCGTGAGGGAGACCAACAATCCCAAGGTGGCGTTGGGTTTCTGGTTAACAAGTCCCTTTCTAACAACGTTGTAGAAATGTCTAGTGTGTCGAACAGGGTAGCGTACCTCATAATCAAGCTCACCGAGAGATATTACTTGAAGGTAGTGCAAGTGTACGCACCGACCTCGACCCACTCGGACGATGAAGTGGAAGATATGTTCGATGATATATCGAGGGCCCTCCACTTCACGACAAAAACCCACTACAACGTTGTTATGGGTGACTTTAACGCCAAAGTGGGAGTACAAAATTGCAGCGAATCGGTAATAGGATCCCATGGGTTTGGAAGCAGGAATCATAGGGGGCAAATGCTCGTCAACTTCCTCGAACGAGAGGGGTTGTTCTTGATGAACTCTTTCTTTCAAAAACGGCCCCAAAGGAAGTGGACGTGGCGGAGCCCCGACGCTATGACCAAAAATGAGATTGATTTCATCATGACGGACAAAAAGCATATATTCAGAGACGTCTCAGTGCTCAACAGGTTTAATACCGGCAGTGATCACCGACTTGTCCGAGGCTCTCTGAATATCGACTTCAAGGCTGAACGTGTCCGCTTGATGAGATCTAGGCTCCGACCAACTCTGCTCCAAGCCACGATGGGTTCTGAAAAATTCCAGTCAAATCTGGAAAACCGATTTGCTGCCATGGAAACCACAAGAGACGTTGACCAGAAACTCCATAATGTGGTTCGGATCATCAGGGAAGAAGGTTCGAGATTTTGTAAAATGCAGCGTAAGAGCGGGAAGTCAAAGCTTTCAGAGGGAACTCTTAGGTTAATGAAGGAACGACGTGAGAACCCACCTGTCACTTCGTTAGGAAAACGGACTCTGAACCGAGAGATCAGCAAGCGTGTAAGACATGACCTCCGATGCTCCAATACTCTTTTTATTGAAAGAGCGATCGAGCTGAATCGGGGGTCAAAAGTGTTCGCGCAATCTCTCGGAAGAAGCCACCTGACGAAGTTGACCACAGCAAGTGGAGTAGTCGTTACTTCCAAGCCGGCCATCCTCTCGGAAGTGGAAGGCTTCTATAGCGGTTTGTACGCTTCGCACGCATCTCGACCTGATCCCGAAAATGAGGATCCTAGAGCCAAATTAACACGCCACTACACCGAAGATCTGCCAGAAGTCAGCATTGACGAAATCGAGATGGCTCTTGGACAGCTGAAAAATGGAAAAGCCCCGGGAGAGGATGGCATTACAACAGAGTTGTTGAAAGCTGGAGGTAAGCCCGTACTGAGGGAGCTCCAAAAGCTTTTCAACGCTGTCCTGTTCGAAGGGAGAACTCCAGAGGCGTGGAGTAGAAGTGTGGTCATTTTGTTTTTCAAAAAGGGTGACAAGACCAGGTTGAAGAACTATCGACCCATTTCCCTCTTAAGCCACGTCTATAAGCTGTTTTCAAGAGTCATCACGAACCGTCTTGCGCGAAGACTCGACGAATTCCAACCACCGGAGCAGGCTGGGTTTCGGAGCGGATATGGCACCATAGACCACATCCACACAGTGCGGCAGATTATTCAAAAGACCGAAGAATATAATCAGCCCCTGTGTCTAGCATTTGTGGACTATGAGAAGGCCTTTGACTCGATCGAGATCTGGTCTGTTCTGGAGTCCCTGCAGCGCTGCCAAGTAGACTGGCGATACATCCAAGTGTTGAGATGTCTCTACGAGGCCGCCACCATGTCCGTCCAAGTACAGAATCAGCAAACAAGGCCCATACCATTGCATCGAGGAGTGAGACAAGGGGATGTTATTTCCCCGAAATTGTTCACAAATGCAATGGAGGACTTGTTCAAGACGCTGCACTGGAAAGGACGTGGCATAAACATCAATGGTGAACACATCTCACACTTGCGATTTGCAGACGACATCGTCATCATGGCGGAGACGCTGCAGGACCTACAACAGATGCTGAATGATTTGGCTGACTCTTCTGTACGCATCGGCCTACGGATGAACTTGGACAAAACCAAGGTCATGTTCAACGAACATGTACTACCGGAACCGGTTGCGCTACACGGTACCGTTCTCGAAGTTGTTCAAAAATATGTGTACCTCGGGCAGACTTTGCAGTTGGGTAGAAACAACTTCGAGGACGAGGTGTACAGGAGAATTCAGCTGGGTTGGGCGGCGTTTGGGAAGCTTCGTCGGGTCTTCTCATCAGCGATCCCACAGTGCCTAAAGACGAAAGTCTTCAACCAGTGCGTCCTACCCGTCATGACATACGGAGCCGAAACGTGGACACTCACGGCACGGCTGGTCCACAAATTCAAAGTCACGCAGCGTGCTATGGAGAGGGCTATGCTCGGAGTTTCTCTCAGGGATCGTGTTCGAAACGAGGTAATCCGGCAGAGAACTAAAGTGATCGACATAGCCCACAGGATTAGCAAGCTGAAGTGGCAATGGGCTGGCCATATTAGCCGCAGGACCGACAACCGTTGGGGTAAACGTGTTCTAGAGTGGAGACCGCGTCTCGGCAAACGTAGTGTAGGACGTCCACAGGCCAGGTGGAGTGATGATTTGCGCAAGACGGCTGGCAGGAGCTGGATGCGAGTCGCCGAGGATCGAACTGAGTGGCGTGCAATTGGAGAGGCCTATGTCCAGCAGTGGACTGCGATAGGCTGATGATGATGAATACAAGCTCTGCTTAGTTTGGGACTAGATGATGTTGTGTGTAAGATGTCCGAAATATTTATATTTAAAACTGCGGCTGATACGTTCCTGATGTTCCTCTCGACAGCCGAGTTATTCCGCATGAGGCTTTAGTGGGTTTCGTGGTCGAGTGGTCCACCCTGACGACTTCATTGTTTTTGTTGTAGAGCGACCGGAGCAGAATTGTTAAGTGTTGCGGCACGCCTATTTCGTCCAATATCTGTCACAAGCAGTCCCATCTGATCTAATCAAAAGCCTTGCTACAATCTACAAAACATAGTACTACTGGTGTGTTCAACTCATAGAACTTCTCAAACATGCGTCGTTGTAACTATAACATTATCCTATCTATCTTGACCTCTACTGGCGTTGACCTTTGCATTACAACCGTTCAATTAAGTAATTATTCAACAGTAACTACTTCATGTTGCGGTAGCAGGTATCATGAAATTATATCCTTCTAAGAATGTTCTGAAATGTATCATTAAGTACTAAGTCTAATACTTCCTATTCCTGTCCTATTTGTGATCATCATTAACAGACTTTATTAAAATAGTCTAAAACTGAATATTGGATAGGCCGCTTTCTTGAAAGCAGCTTTTGGTCTACTACACTACGGTAACCAGTTGGGTTTGTATATGGAACATTTCTTTACTTTGCTGTTTTCGGCTTTTACAACACCTACATGATGAATAGGGGTTAACACTCGGAAAGTTAACTTGTAAAAATATTTCTTATGAGGTTTTGACATTTGATAACCATATCTAAAGGTCATATCCACCGGTTGCAGATGCAATGTAAAGATTTAAAGACTTCACAGTGTACATTACATTTTATTAAGATGTCATACAGCTTCAAACTAAGCATAGCTTGTAGGTACTATGAAAGCAAGATTGACTGATAGAATAATTTATACGTTTTTTTGGTAAATACATAATCACCTAATATACATAGTGAACACCCAAACTCCGAAATAAATATCTGTAGGTAATCTTGAACGATAGATATGGCTAAAAGAAATATTTTGGAACCAAAAGGTAACATAAGGAAAGATCAGGAAGCTATTTCTTTGACTTAAACATTTTTTGAATTTATTTTCACGTACTGAGAATTATGTAAAATACAATATTTATACCAGACAATTATACTTCTAGAGTTTTCTACGTAATAATTTTATATAAAACAATTTCAACATAAAATAAAACTGTTAATCATATTTAAAAAAAAAATCAAATACTTAATAAAGCAAACTGACCAGTTATACATCAAAAGAGATTGTATACCTGAGATTACCGTTCAACAGATCATACAAACATTTGGTCCGACCCAGGAATTGAACCCGAGACACAGCAGTCGCATACACAACCACTAGTCAAACAACTTTTAGAGAGAAATCTACTACTACTAAGCTTGGTAAGTAGTACCTAGAGACATTATTCGTAACTTGTCACGTCAAACACAGATAAGGGTAAAGGTCACTGTATCACAACACAATGTATCACCCGTGCTCTAAACCCAAACCTAGATATCTGAGTCCTGCTTCGGAAACCCATGGAGTACCAAATACAAATCAAATAATTTCTTGGTATTAGATACGAGTATATAAGATAGTGGTACCGTTACATAATATAAGTATATATGGGTAATTATTCACCGCACGTAGGTATAGTCGATCTCCGCCCAATCACGGCGCAGGGCGGCCGGCTAGGGCGGGGGAGCATGCAATGACACGTCGATAGGCGCGCGCAGACCCTATCATTTACATTTAAATAACATTCTTGACGACACTTAGGACACAGACCTCTGAGAATATGTATCTCAGTAAGTGCTTTAAGGTTAACATAGCGTAGCACGTGTCTTGATTCAAGATGACTTGACATGTATTGGGAGAATGGTGAAATTGTTCTATTACCTTTATCCATAAGTTAATATACATCTTCTGGGGACATGTAACAGTCTTTCCGATACCTTTATACACTGATCACATCACGGCGCTGTCACTTACACTTTGTTACACGTACAAAGAAATTATGTGATAGCATAAGTATAGGCTCAGTTGTCTCTGGAACTTCAACGGTATATATCATAACTCCTTCCCAATACATGGTGAAACATAGAAATAATTGAGAAATAGAATAGAAAACGTAAACGTTTGCAACTTGGCTAGGGGGGAGTCTCATAGGAATGTTTTTTCCCGTCAAAATAAGTATATTTTTGACGTTTTACGGCCATCGCAAACTGGTCGACTTATCGCCGCGTCTTGTCACCATGACAAGACGCTGCGTCGTTGTTTCTTCGGGCGTCTCTGACGCCTTGTGTGCGGAGCTTAGAGCAAATTATATGAAATTTGTGTGGGTGTCGCCTAGTGTGCGCGTAGTGTTATCGTTCAATATTTCAAATGGATTACGTGAATACCTATATTTAAAATCTAATATGAATTTACAACATTGATGAGATTTCAGATAAAAAAAAAATTAAAGTATGCATTCCATGTGTACATATTGACTTCAGGGTTAGTCTCGTGGTTCGAGCAGTTGCCAAGCCGCTTTCCTCTCTTCTAAGTATAATGGGTTGAAATCCCACACGGGACCAAACTTTGTATGGTCCACAAATTGTTGTTTTTAGTATGGGAATTCTTTGTGTTCGTTACCTGCATGTTTATAAAGCGTGTGTGAGCCAATGTGTTGTTCTACCCTGTGATACAGGATGTATATTCCTAATGAGAATCAAAAAAAATCTTAATCTGATATTGATGTCAGCTACAAGTATGATATTATTCCAATGAGATAGACACTATGTCTGAGCGAATATGAGTCACTGTTTGCGTCACCATCTTCACATGTATATTAACATTTATTGTAATAAATGAACATGTCTGACTTTGTATATATATTGCTGATTTGAATGGATAAGTTCTAGAGCTTTTACTATTCACACGATTGTCTTGTTTTAGGTCTGTTTCTTATTTCTTTACAGAATGAACTTAAAAAATAGCATTTAAAATTGTAAAGCCTTTTAGATAACTGTTTAAAGTTCATGTTTAAAATTATTGCACACGATGCCAAAAAAATACATTCGTCTTATACAAGTTGATGATCTTCCGAAGCCCAAGAATCCACGAAGAAATTGGTGAAACAAATTAAACCACAACAATTAATCTGGCGACAGATGTCAGGAATTTTCTATATTGTAAAGTAAAGATCTGGTTATATTGTCAAGGTACTTTAAGATGTTAATTAATTATTCCAGGTATTTTCACAATTGATGTCCATGAAGGTAGATGCTCACTATTCGCTGGATGGGAACAAGTAGATACAATAAAATTATATGCCTGAGAATTTCTTGCCACAATTACACGCCAAACAAAGAATAATGGTACGATCTTTCAGGATATATCAGTTACAACTGTCACCGACATATCCTGAAATCATAATAACATATTTATTTGTTTATTTTTATACTTTATGCACAAATACGTGTATCGGCGGACTTAATACCTTAGGCATTTTCTGCCAGTCGACCGATTGGGCGATGCAGAGAAAAGATGAGGTAGGTGCAAATAGGGTGAATCGATAAATTATAGTAGAACAAGTCATATCTGATTATAGAAAACAATGTAACGTTTTTTTTAACGCAAAAAATAAACCTCTTGAGATAGTTAATATTATAAGAAGTCACTTTTTACAAACCAGTTGCGCCCTGCGAAATTACTCGCGGTCATTGTTGTAACTACAACAGCCACAGGCAAAACCGTGGAGCAAAGCTCAATAGTGAAAGCTAATCTAAGGTAATCTAAGGAGAAGGTGACAGGAAGTGTAACATCAATAGTGTCTTACGATGTTACTTTTCCTTCGGTTCTTTATTTATACTTAGACACAAGTTATCTGTTTCTGGAAAATTTATCCAGAAATTAAAGCTTTATAGCCTTATCGACTATCAAGTACTTAACTATTTACAATACAGAAAACGATTCGCTTAGAACACCTATGGTATAACGTGAATCAAAGTAAATCTGGAAGTACATACCTAAAACATCCAAAATTATAAAGATTTAAATTCAAGTCCAGTTTCTCGCTTGGTTTTTTCATGCCATAACACTGGTCTTGATCGATTTTTAATCCCGAAAACCACCAAAATCCTTAGATAAGGCTGTTTCCGAGATCACAAATCGAACTAGACTCGTTTAAAGATAGATATTCGACATCGACATTCGACATTCGGTTCTTCACACCACGATTAGCGAATGAACTAAATAACAAAGTATTCAGTTCATAATAATCTACGTAACAGTATCTGGAATACAATTACGTTTGCCGGTATACCGTGTACTAAGAACATTGGTCATAAAATTTACATGATTACCGAGGAAGGAACCCACTCGCATATATTTTAAGTATTAAACTGCTCGCCTATTCCCGAGAGACTGGGGACTTGCTATGAAAATTCTACTCACTGTCACAATGATATCTGATATCTCTGCATTACTACTATTCACGTTATATATTACAACAATTCCTACTACCCCATACTGCTCTGCCTCGATGTGCTTTGCCAAAGTAAAACGTATCGTGTACCCATCAACATTAAGAATATTATACCGTGGAGGTTTTTCCCACCTCTTACCTCCTCTTCCATTCAATTTACGTCAATATACAAGTTATGCGTTTTTTATTGCAGCTTACTATAAAAGTGTCGTGTTGATTATGAAGTATTAATTTATACAATACAAGAGAAGTACATCTTTATGTGCTATCAATTGACGTTCGTATAATAAACGAAAAGCTATAGATTTACACAGCGCGTGTACTTGCCATAGTGTTACATTTTAGGTTTTGATACGTGAATAGAGAAAGTGTATCAAACTGTATGAAAATTATATTTTGGATTTGAGTAAGCTCTCAATAAACGGTAACAATACTAATGGTAACCTCCTTTCCTTATACATCAGCATTAACTTGTCCCTGTTATTGTTTTACAGTTTAGTCTACAATCACAATCTTATGGAATCACACCTTTATATTTTTTGACCTTTTACCTTTACTGATCAAGATATAGGCTTTATTAATAGTATCTACAAATAGACCGGTGTAATAAAGATTGAAGCTACTGCGATTTACTAAGATTTCTAACAATAAAACTCAATACTAACTTTTAAACTATCGCAGTTATATATTAGGTTTACGAATACGAGTTAACGCACTCACGAGAGATCATAAGTAGGTACCTACATTTCAATCAGGTTCACGTTTCAATCAGGTTGCTCTTGCCATGATCACAGGCAGACGCTGTTCATTATATTCAACGGTGAGTTTGTTAATTTTAGTAAATATAATTTTACAATAAACTTCACACCTACGATGTCTGAAGGGCGTTAAGTTCACCCACCCCAATTATCGTAAAGTATTGAACTTATGGTATTTAAATCTTGAAGTTCTAAAAGTAAAATTGTAAAGGAAATCAAAGATGTGACCAGTTCTGAGCGTGCCGCGATCCATTACGGCAGTCGCAGTGTCGGAACTGAGGCAACAGGGGGATGCTTCCATTAGCTAATTAGTCGACAATCGACCCTTCTTGCGCCCTAGCTACACAGATTGAAGCCTCTTCGTTGACTAATTGGCTTTTATAATGAACCCAAAACGTTCGAAATACAAGTATTAGGTACCTCACAAAGTCAATTTATTGCTGTTTTATCTAGAGTTTTCAAGTGATTGACTGTTATGTATTTTCTATTATGTGTTCTAAGTCTACGTTGACATTGGGTATTAGTATAGTTGTTGCTCTGCTAATTTAGTCTTTAAATTAGTTGTTACTAAATAGGACTAAAATACAAGAGCTATGTAACGTGTTGCCTCCTCATCTTGTTATGAACACATTTGCATTCTTGTAAATCGTAACGCGTTTTTGACATAATCTTTACATAAAAAAATTGACTACCTTCCTATACAAATTGTGTTACACCATAACTGTTATGAAGTGATATTGCAAAAGCATTATTGTTTATTTCTATACTAGAGTTGTTTCACTAATATGAAGTTGAATAATAATATTTTGAAAACTGTTGATATCCTGTCCACACTGTCTAGAAAACACCCAAATATAAATATATCCTTTGAATCATTTCACAACACGCTCACTTCCTAGAGCTAATAAATAATCAATAGCCACGAAGTCGTTAAATCACACCTTTTCACAATACGAAAGTATTTAACTGCAACCACAATACATTAAATTAAAAAGTTAAACAACCCCTCGGAACATCACGGCTATCTTTTAATGAGGTAATGGCGATCCGACGAGAGGGGCGAGTGACGCGTGCCGCGCACGCGAACACCCCACGTCTCTAATAATTTCATTATAATAATAAAACGGAGTCAAACGTGTAAACGTGGGCACGTGATAATTGTAGCCCTCTGACCATCGTGACAGCTTGCCCTTTCGACGTTGTGGTGGTATACTAAAAGACTATTAACCTATGAAATTGTACTGAGCAAAGTTTATTGTCCTCTATATATTCCTTTTTGAATTCATTGCTAAAATGTCCTTGATATATCTAAATGAATTTTAGTAACATATTATAAAAACGAACCCACATATACAAAGTCACACGCTAACATTCAATTTAAAAGAACATCGGTAAGTTGAGTATGAGTACCAGCACGATACAACCGATAATCATAACAGTTAATTTATAAAATGATGAGTTACAAGCATTGCCGAACTGCTCAGCGGGCACAATAAACATTATGGGCACATTCATTAATAGCTGACCGCTGACAAACGGTGCCTTCCCCCTGCGCCCGTACTTTACCCCATTATCCTCATAAACCCCTGTCTACCCTCCCGTATGCCTCCTTCCATCTCCCCGTCTCCCTATTCGGCCAGGTGTAAAACTGCCCGGTCACGGAAAGACAGACATGCGATGCGGCTAATATGTTTTTATTATTAAAGCTATACATATTGCTCATCCCCCCGACCCTCGGTAGGGGATCAGCCATGAATATTTATACGGTGATTTGTTAATAGCACCATAGTACTTGGAGTGTGACTTACATAAAAAAGTGTAGAACAAAGAGTGTTCCTCGTCCGACACGCGACACTGTTTTGCAACAGTTACCTCGCTACACAAAGATTACTGACGATAAGCCGATGCAAAAGATTTAGAATAATTACATATATTATCATTCAAAATCTCTTATGCGTATATATATAATTTAATTAGTTCTGTAGTGTGGCGATACTTTAAACTTCAAAGTAATGAAAATATGCATATCAGATAGCATAAGATGAAAACGTGACCCTGGCTGAAGCAGTCTATCTAAATTTGTTCCTTATATTGCATAAATCTCTTCTTGCAAACATCCTTTCCTATGTGTCAAGTACTTTTGTTTAATTATGAATAAACTTAAAACAGAAATACGAACACTTAATCAATAACGAGTATCTAAATTACTCTTAGTTACACATAAATCTGCTTACACAATTTACAAACCCTTCTCGCGTCGACACTGTATGATTCAACGCTTTCTCGACGAATTCACTTTTGTAATAACTTGACAGGTAACCAGTGTGAGTAATGCTAATGCAGGAAAACATATAACGAGTAATGTCAACCTGTGTGCCAACTTAACGTGCGGAGGTATCTTCGCGGTGGTATCTATGCGACTACTCCTGCTGGCTGGTTCACCGCAAAATCTGATTTCTGATGGTATGAAAGATAGTGAGTGCGTAGCCACGTAGTCAGGTAAATAGCTTGAGCAACTGTAAGTCATTTTGT
The DNA here is from genome assembly GCA_932526445.1 of Phragmatobia fuliginosa. Taxonomy (NCBI): domain Eukaryota; kingdom Metazoa; phylum Arthropoda; class Insecta; order Lepidoptera; family Erebidae; genus Phragmatobia; species Phragmatobia fuliginosa. Next base: position 28,164,812 of record OW052057.1, read on the forward strand.
TCGGTGCCGCTTAACCGTGGGAAACGAAATTTTCATTTACTCTCCCGACAAATTTATGAGTACCATGCCTACAGTTGTTAAGTTTCGATTGCTGCACCTTTAGTAACATAATTTTTACGCGGAAGGATATGAAAGTTACAGGAAATACTTTGATGCCTAAGTTATCTTGGGAAGCATTTTATATTTGTATTGAAGTTACATTGTTCAGTTAGTGGTGGCTATACATTACATTTGTTTGTAGGAGTAGTTAACATAGTTTATATTAGTTATGATGAGTTTACGTGAGTAGAAACTGGGAAAAACTGTCGACACGCGTGCACTCGCTCAGTAACACACGCTTAGGGATCGTCCTGACAGCTTTAAAACATAAATTTCATTTCAGTTTCCTTGGTTATATTATGACTACTAAAGACTGCAATTTTGTTTAATTATTATTCATCCACAGAAAGATAAAGTGCATACGTTGGATATGCTAGCAGAATAAGCTGTTTGTAGTATACGGTGACATTAAAAATTGTGATATAGAATAGCTATTCTAATGTTTTAAAAAATTACAGGGAACAATATAAACAATTATAAAATGTTTATTATCATTTCTAATTTTGTTCATTATTTGGATTTATTATGAGTTGGATATCGATTTTATACATACAAATTCAAAACTGTTGATGAGAATTAATCTCATGAATAAATACTCTGTAAAAGCCATAATTCAATGGAATGGTTGGCTTATCAATTTCTCCTTCAACGACTATACGACCAAAAAATTTTCCAAATCATAAAAAACACATTAAGTACATAGTTCTGACAGAGTCAGAGAGAATTCTACAAACAACTTGTTTAGATTGTTATCGACCCTAATAGTGCCTGCCCACGCGGTCCGCGGAAATGAATATCTTTAACATTTACAACAAACAAAACACATTGACATACATTGCCCATACTATCTCTACTGGTATAAGTATTAGCTATATAATCAAGTTATTTGTCCAACATGGTTTCAGGCCGCAATACGTGTAAACCAATAAAAAATGTTACTGGCTGTGTATTTTACTCTATACAGAGTACTATAGTGTCATCGTCATCATCTTCCTAGCCTTTATTCCTAAGATTATTTGGAGACAGCTACTAGTTCAACCGGTTCTACCAAAATATCAGTTTTTCCACGGAGTGACTAACATTGGACCTCCGCAACCCTGTGGGCGAGCTGAAATTCGAAGGTTGAACTAGCTGACAAACAAGACCGACGGCTTAACGTGCTCTCTGTACCACGTGAGTGAATAACCGCAAGTTCCATACTTCGGGATGTTATTAAGAATTTCCTGAAAAAAAAACAACAACACTTTAGGCCTGCCCCTAGATTTGAACCTTTGACCTCTTGATGAGCATCCGCATACGTTAACCACTAGACTATCGAGTCAGTCTAGACAATAGTATATATTGATAAATGTGAATATTTTAGACATCTTGCACACAACGCCATCTAATCTCAAACTTAGCAAAGCTTGTACTATGGGTACTAGTTAACTGATATAAATACATATATACCTTCTTTTCAACCCCCTTACAGTTGATTGCGTGAAAAATCCTGAACGAAATATGCTTAATGTTGAAATAAGTAGTTTAATCTCAATATCTAATTAGCATCATATATAGTTATTGAATTTATGACATTTAATTAAAAAGGAACAGAGAAAGTAATAAAAAACTTTTAACCTGATTAACACAAACGAATCTTTAAAGTGACAAGTTTATATGTGTCACTGTACCGTTCCTAGCTTACTAGTGGTGATAAAAATTAGCATCCAACCTTTTTTTCGTAATGCGTGTGGTGACTTAGTGACAGATCAGTTATAGGACCACTACCCCTACATTCCAAAAGAGTCATAAGGGCCACAGCACACTAGCTACTTTTAGCATCGGCGATCGGCAACTAGTCGCTTTTTAGAAGCTAAATACGGCGACCGAACGCTCTACACCGCACACTTAAAAACGCCAAACGCGGAGATTGGGTCGCTTTTTAGAAGCGCGACACAGCAGCTGAACACTACTCTCCGCACACATTCGGATACCGGTAGCATTGATTTAGCATTTGAGCAGTCGCTAAAACGCGCGTTTCCGATACCGCGATCGCTAAAACGCGATGCAGCATCGATGCAGTCGCAAAATCGCCGATTGCCTAAAAGTAGCTAGTGTGCTGTGGCCTTAAGAGGTGACTATGGGTCAAACTACGTATGATAACATTACTACTAGGAGAAGAAAATTTGAAACAATAGGATTTATTTTTATACCAAACCATTTATTTCTTTACCAACCCGTCTAGCCAGCGTGACGTAGTAGGCCGAAACCTCCTTGGCAAGGAAAAGCTTAAATTCAGCAGCTAAGACTATTATTGATGATGATTAGCCATTGTCAGGAATCTGTAAAATTTTCTTTTTATCTATCTGTTATGAGAAGAGATCAGCGAAAAGGAGAATTATCATACGTATGCTACGAATATTATCTTTATTTTGTCATTTTTTGTATTGCTTGCAAAGCTTTAAGCTCTACTAAATTATTGATTACTAGACGTAATAAAACAACCTAGCTTCTTCTTCTTATCGTGTCGATGGCAACACTTTACACTATTTTGGCCCAGTGCTCGGCGACGCGGATTGCGTTTGGTCTTGCTTGGTGCAGGTCTTCAAGCGTACACGAATCTGGGCTCGTGGGGCATGTCAAGAAATGGTCCATTGTCTGTGGTGACGCGCCACAGTCGCATTTATTTGCGCTTGGGTGTATAAATCCCCACTTTGTCAGATTGTCCCCAGATCTGCCAACTTGGGTACGCAGCCTATTAAGCGCCTTCCAGGTTGGCCAGGGAAGTTTATCTCCCGGAGGTAGTTTTTCGGCTAAGGGGACAAAATTGCAGAGAGGGAACCTTTTACGCCATATGTTTTCTCTGGCTTTGGGAGGGTTGTTGGTATCCACAGGAATTATATTTAGGAAACTGTTTCGGCTTTTCAGCCTTTTCGTGGTTTGGTTTTGTCCATACATTGGGTGTCTAGGATCAGTTTCCTGTTTCCATTTTTCTATAGCGGAGGCTACCTTTCTGCGGACTACTGGGGGGGCAATTCGTCGGCGTCGGCTTCAGACATCCAGTTATTCTCCGGCATGTTTCGTTCAGGGCTACATCCACCTTCTTGGCGTGGGCAGATCGCTGCCACACTGGGCACGAGTATTCGCCTGCAGAAAAACACAACGCTAACCCTGTGGTACGCAGAACTGAAGGTGTAGCTCCCCACTTCGAGGATGTTAAACGGAGGAGTAGGTTGTTACGTGTAGAAACAACCTAGCTGAAAAATTCCGATCCAAAGAATGAAAAAGCAAGAAGAAAGAGTAATGAAAAATCCCCTGTTCATACCACGCGAAGTAATCCATTATCACCCTTTAATGCTATATTTTCTATAAAGTCCCAATAAAGTATTGTAGTTTAAAATCAACACACCCCGTGAGGTCGGTAGATATACAGTGAATGCCCCCACGCACCCCCGACATTTAGCTAAAATTATGGGAATTGTAAACACTACTCAAATTACATTTTTTATTCTGCTATTAAACGTCACGGTGAGACCGGCCCGTGTACACACAAATTACCTGAGTAACCTCCCCTGTATATTTTTGGTAAATATTTTTCGGTTAGAACATCATCTTCGTATAGTAATAAATGAGGAACATAACTAACGCAAAAAATAAATAATAGCAATAACTGAAGCAAATTGTATTAAATAAGTATTGTGTCAATAGTAGAGCTCAATCAGTGCAGTTCTTTTTAGGGTTCCGTAGCCAAATGGCAAAAAACGGAACCCTTATAGATTCGTCAAGTCTGTCTGTCTGTCTGTCTGTCCGTCCGTATGTCACAGCCAATTATTTCCGAAACTATAAGAGCTATACTGTTGAAATTTGGTCAGTCGATGTATTCTGTGAACCGCATTAAGATTTTTATATTAAAATAGAAAAAAAAACAATACATTGTGGGGGTCCCCATACTTGGAACTGAAACTCAAAATTTTTTTTTTCATCAAACCTATACGTGTGGGGTATCTATGGATAGGTCTTCAAAAATTATGTTGAGGTTTCTAATATCATTTTTTTCTAAACTGAATAGTTTGCGCGAGAGACACTTCCAAAGTGGAAAAATGTGTGTCCCCCCCCCTCTAACTTCTAAAGTAAGATAGTGATAAAAGTAAAAAAAATATATGTTGTACATTACCATGTAAACTACCAACTAAGATCTAGTAAGTAGTTTTTTTTTTATACGTCATAAATCGTATCACGCAATATACCTTTCATCCAATCAATACACTAGTATAAAAACATCGATGAAAGTTACAACGAACTACAAGAACTTTTATATGATGTTACTTGCTGGTACGGAACCCTTCATGGGCGAGTCCGACTCGCACTTGGCCGCTTTTAAGTTATGGAAGAGTACACAAACCCAATCAAATGTTTTATAAATAATCTCTATTCATAAAACATTTATAATTTGTGTATTTTGATACTGCAGATATGGTCACCTTGGTGAGTTACTAAGGTTTTTAACAGACTTCAAAGAAAATGAGGAGGTTCTCCATTCGTCGGAATCTTTTTTTTTTTATCTATGTTCAGCGATAATTTCGTTGTTTATGAACCAATTTCAAAAATTATTTCTGCATTCGATTCGGCATAGCTTACAGGTGGTCCCATCGTCACCATATCGGATCCCAAGGAAATCGAGAGAACTCCTCAAATATCATAGGCTCGATTGTCGCGATTTGGGTATTCGGAATAGTTTTTCTTTGAAGTCGGTTCCTTTTTGTTAAAATTATTGAGTAAGTACATAGTGTAGGCATATTTGAATATCGAAGCTGGCCATTTTAATTCAATTTAAACAGATTTATAGGGAGGAAATAATTTTCTGCGCGATTCTCACTCTTTCTCACGATTTAACTATCTGTTTCATTTGTTTGCCTGACTGTACCGTGGCTTTCAAAGAACATAACACAGTACATAACGACGACGTCTAAGTTTTAATAACTTCAAACGTGATTTCTGAAAGATTTCTTGACAATTTGACTACTTATGTGTATATATATATGTTCTCGTAATAAGCTTACTATTGTGAACTCATTGGGGTTAGCATTTATAATTTGGGTACTTCGATACTGCAAATGTCGTTACCTTGGTGAGCTACTAAGGTTTTTGAGTAAGTACATAGTGTAAGCAATATATTTAAATATCGAAGCTGGCCAATTAAACTCCAACACCAATCGCACAGATTTCTACATCGCCTGAAGGTTGACTGGGAGAGAATGCCTTATGGCATTAAGTCCGCATTTATACATGTACAGTAAGTTTTAAATAAATTAATAAATATATTAAGCGTTTTGAATTGAAAGTCAGTAGCATAAAAAGTATTAAGTAAATAAGAACATCTATCGAAAATGTCACGATTAATTGGCACTTCACCCTCGTAGTGAAGGTTTGCACTAACCACAATGCTGACATTCACATCCACCTTGACCCAATAAGGAAAAGTAGACAGGAACATTGGACTTAGCGAGGTTATAACGTATTTTGTTGTTACAATAAGCGATTGACGATCGAATGAAAATATCGATAATCTGTTAAAATTGCATAAACTCTTAGAAATAAATTAGTACCTAGTTATAATTGAATTACTTTTTTCAGAAAAGTAGAACAGTAAGTGTAAATGAATTGTAACTGGTTTTGTTTTACTTTACACATGAAATTACTAAATTACTTATGTTACTTTTAAAGTAAAATTAAACAAATCAATCAAAACTGTATTGTAAGTGTAATTTCCAAGTTAATACATTTTGTGTGGAGACATCCCAACACACATATACAGAAACAGTAATTTAAATGTGTTTTTAGTCCACGCATTAGAAAGGTAATGGTGATCTTTAAAAAATATCGATAAATATGTAACTAACTGTCCATTCCAACAGGGAATTGGGAGACAGTAACCGAATAAATATTCTCGTAAAGGTCTACAATCATTATCAGTTCAACGTGTTATGTATAAAGTTATATGATTGTGAATATTCGTCGGTATCAGTTACCACACATTCCATTCTTTGTTAGCGTAAATATTTGTATACAAGAAGTTATGAATATTATACTTATGAAAAAAATTGGGCTCTACGGGCTAATATCATAAAGCTGAAGGTATTTGTTTTCTTGTAAGCGTCACTCAGATATTATTGTTATAATTGTGTTTGTGATTGGAGAAGTTTACATTATGGCTATGCATACTTAGATCAAGCATACTATTTAACGAGATGTATTTTTTGCACCGACCGTATATCTAGTTACTATTGTTGATCGAAGTATGTATATAATAAAAGGTTATTTGTGTTTACTTGCTTCTTTATCTGGTTACAGAAAGTACTCCATTTACGGGGACATAATTCAACATATCGCAAATATGAATCTACCTTAAAATCATTATAAATTAGACAAAGAAGTAATGTTTCATATATTAAAATGAGGTTTTCAGTGAGGTCGGCCCCGCGCAGTGGGCGGCGTTCGCTTATCGATCCGCCTAACACCGCCCGCCCAGTCCGCCCAGCCGATAAATACTCCCAGCTCCGTGCCAATGTGAACCCACTACCTATAAAATGTTATTGCTATTAGTTATTGTCGTCATAAGTTTTAGGGGTACCTACTGGGATGGTAAAAATTGTTACTTTGTATGTTGCCACTAAAAGCGATGACTATTAAAGAAAATGTTATGTTAAGCTTTTCCACCAACATGTGTTATTCATGTATGAGGTATGTATTAAACACGTATATATCTAGGTATGTGCGAACTAAAGTAATGAAATAGTGATTCTTTAGTAAACTAGTCTCGTAACATTTTCTTTCAGTCTCGTAAATTAAAACGTGAATAGCTTATAAGAAACCATATGTTCAATAAGTACTTTTAAAAAGGTAAACATTATCAAAACTTATGACAATTAGCATAAAAGAGTTCACAATATGGAATAAATGTATGATAATTGATAATCGTCACAGTGAATTTTAAGCCGACTGCTCACCCGCGTGTACATATGTACAATCGCGTTTACAGTTACTAACGACTTAATGTTTGCAATGTGAACTTTATGACTTTACTTTAAGATAGTTATGTATTTTTACTTGAATGTTTTACAACGAATTGTGTGCGTATTGAAGAATGAAGCGCGGCCGCGTGGGCGTCAGTTGAATTATGGAAATAGAGCGCCGACAAGAGACTTTGTTCAAACAATGCCTTAACGGTATGAGATGGCAATTTTAATTCTTTTCATATGATGATACATTATTGAAAAGGTCACGTATATTGAAGGGTTGTATAGGCGACTTCGATCAAATACTGATATTGGTACAACTGTCATTGTAGGTAAGTAGGTAGGTAAATATAGAGACGTTGTGGCGCTGTTTGCAGACAATAATCCAATAAAATGTAAATTATGATATAACATATGCGCTCCTAATATACATTTAATATCATTTAAAAAATTTGGTATAACATTATAATTTACATATTCACTACCTACTTTACAATATAATAAAAGGTAGAATATAAAAAAGTCAATTCACAATATAACAGCTACATTCTATATCTATTATATATAATTCTCATGTCACTTCGTTACTCCCGATAACTCCGAAGCTTTATTAGCGATTTTCACATTTGTTGTGCAACATGTTTTGCTAACGTGGCTAAGGTAGAAATTAACATCACGATTAGACTAATAGGAGACAAGCATGATTGAAAAGAAACGCTAGTCAGCTAGTATAATAGCTAATTAGTCTTAACAATAACAGAACTAACCTTAATTTAAACTTTGTATGTACTGTAATCAAGTTTTAAAGTATCAATCTGCATTAAATTAAATATCAAGAATGCCTGATTGGGCTTCTCATCCGTTTGTCAGTTTAAAAATAGTAGTGATGGAAAAATGTATGTTGACCGATTTTCAGACCTAGCCGATATGCACATAATCATCATCATCATCATCAGCCTATCGCAGTCCACTGCTGGACATAGGCCTCTCCCATTGCACACCACTGTGATCGATTTTGGGGTTCTCGCACCCAGCCCCTGCCAGCCATCTTACACAGGTCGTCACTCCACCTCGCCTGTGGGCGTCCTACACTACGTTTACCGAGACGCGGTCTCCACTCCAGAACTCTTCTGCCCCAACGGCCATCAGTTCTGCGGCTAATATGGCCAGCCCACTGCCACTTCAGCTTGCTAATCCGGTGGGCTATGTCGATGACCTTAGTTCTCTGACGGATCACCTCATTTCTGATACGATCCCTCAGAGAAACGCCGAGCATAGCCCTTTCCATAGCACGCTGAGCAACTTTAAGCTTGTGGACCAACCGTACCGTAAGTGTCCAGGTCTCGGCTCCGTATGTCATGACAGGTAGGACGCACGGATTGAAAACTTTCGTTATGCACATAATATTTTATACAAATCGATCCAGCCGTTTCGGAGGAGTTTGGTAAAAACTTCGCGATACGAGATTTTTATATATTAGATGTTAAGCTATTCCTTCAAAGCTAAGTCGGCAGAGACCATGGTATGGTTTTAGCTGAAGTTCATATAACGCTGCGGAACGTTTATTCAATCCAATTAATTGAAATTTCATTTTAAAATTTGTATTCAAGTAGTAAAATTGCAATCGTTCTTAGATTCTAAGAAATTCTTTCCTTGTCTAGTTTTAATATTAAAATGAATCTGCTATCAGTTCAAATACGAATACATAAAAAGTATATTTATCTAAAAATCGTTACTTGCATCTCACTTCTTAAAACACATTAACTATAATATTATGACCGCCTAATAAAGTTAAAACATTAAATAAAACTGTTTATACTTTTTCAATAAAATTTAAGTTTTTATTGAATAATTTATTGAATAATTTAAAGAAAAATCTCAAAAACATTCTGTACGATTTTGTATAAGACTTGGTTTTTTCAACAAACTAACCACATATTAAATGTGAACTAAAATTAGGTGTGAAGAAAACTTTCATGTGTTTTCTACTATGATTCTCATATTTTTTGACATTTTGAGATGTCTATAAAACTTAACTGATACTGACTTACGTTTCATTATACGGTATAAGACTATATAATTTCACATATAAATATACACCAACTATACCACATTTTCCAAAACTAGAATATAATCTAAAACTTAATGTTATAAAAACTATTTTACGACTTCTAATTATATTTACAATTCTAAAGTTCGGTTTATTTCTAAAACTAGTTATTGATTCGGTTACTCACATAAACAGACACAAAATGTATGCAATCATTATTTCACAACCAGTTTATTTAACAGATATATACTTCATTTATAACATAAAAATTGGCCATGGCGTCTCAGGCTATACATAAAATAGGGTTCCGTAGTCACCCAGTCAGTCAGTAATGGTAGGTATATTTCAAATCGTGTCCAATAGACAATCGTCATGTAAATTAATTATTTCTTTATTTTTGTACGTAGTTTTCCAAGTGAGTGCATTTTACAAGTTAGGCCCCTATAACTCCTTAAATAAAAAAAAAGTTATCAAAACCACTATAGTTTTTTTTGAAAGTTCAATATATGGGCTACTATCATGAATTTCTTGAATTATTTCAAATTTTTGAGCCAGCTATTTAACTTTTAGAGAAGGGGGGCTCTTTTTAGAAAAAAATGCGCTTTCAAGTTGAATAACTCATAAACGGATACCTAAATCGAAAAATGGTTTTAGAAACATTAGAATATTTTTAAAAGAGCTATCTAATGATTCTCCACAGGATGGGGTAGACGGGAGAAAAAAAACATCCCCACCTTAAATGTAGGGGAGGTACCCCATTCTTCTGCCTGCCCTTATCCCAAATAGAATATTTTTTATAATTTTATTGTAGCACTTTGTCCATGCAAAATTTCATCTTTCTAGCACCAACCGTGTCGGCGGTAGGTCGAAGACGGACGGATATAGCGAATCTATAAGGCGATTAACACACTGCACCGCGCTCCGTCGCGTAGCGCGGAGTGGCAGATTTTAATATTGTATGCAAGTACATCGATTAGTATAGAAAACACGCCAGGTCCAACACACGGAATACGCGTGAGCGCGTGCGGCTAGCAGATTAGGGATTGGCTGCAATGGCTGCCCCGCGCCTACGCGCGTGTTCGCGTCGCCAGTGTGTGAATCGCCTAAGGATTCCGAGTCATGAACTACGAAACCCTAAAAAGGCGAGATACATTGTGATATCTTTCACTGATGAGGAAGATTAAGGAAGAGTAAGGTTTTTAAGGTAATGAAAAATTTAACAATTATTACGTTAATACCATTAAAATGTAAACTTTCATACATATATTATCTATTACCAAGGGTATATATATATAATGTAACAAATAATTATTTCAAAAAGATCCTGGGACATAATACACATTGTGATGACGGATTAAGAATTCAGGGTCACCACCTCTATTCCTCCCATTGTAAGAGGCAAATGGAGCAAACTACGCCAATAGCTCCTAGTCAAGTCACAAGCATTTTTCCGTTTCTATTCTATTCTCTATTCTCTTGTATCATTTGATATTTAGTTTTGATCATGTGGCTGAGTGACATTAGTCACTGAAATAGAGAATAGAATAGAAAACAAAAAAGGTTTGCAAATTGGCTAGAGGGCAGGACACCTTCTCTTCAAAGAGAAGGAAAACTTGAACGAACAAAACGAACCCAAAAAACACATCTGGCCTGCGTAGAATACTAGCCCCCGTTCTACAGAGAGTCCTATTTCCAACAGTGAACTGTTAAAGACTCTTGACGATCAAGATTTATCTACCTAAGTAAAGTTGTTATGATGAACTCTTAAACACAGATAAGCAAACATAAACGCATATGTTCGTTTTAAATACATACACACATGTTTCTTACATAGATGTACCTACGCACGTACAGAGATTTAACAATGAAAATTTTAGTCCTCTTTGAGTTTGAGTTGTTATCAGTGTTACTAGCCTGCGAGTATTATGTAATCTCTTGTGAAGTAGCTAGGCTATAGCGGGAGAAAATAAAATTGCTTCCGTAAATGGCTTCTGAACACGCAGCGTCTGTTTGGCGACCTAACCAACCAGCGAATACGAGAAAATGAATCAGTGATATAAAATATTTTCTGACTTCTTTCTGCTCGATGTGTATTTAGCTACTTGTTGGTAAAAGTTGGATTAATCTATTAGATTTGAGATACAATCTGGTGCAAGGTTCTTCTGAACACGCAGCGTCTGTTTAGCGACCTAACCAACCAGTGAATACGAGAAAATGAATAAGTAATATAAAATATTTTCTGACTTCTTTCTGCTCGATGTGTATTTAGCGACTTGTTGGTAAAAGTTGGATTAATGTGTTTATATAGTTATTAGTAGTAGATTTACGAAGTAGAAGCCACATTGCTATCTATAAGCAGTGGTGTGACGCTTCCTTTATTCTTCATTAATGTTACTTAATGTGACTAATCACACAGTTTTAATAAATTAAATTATATTGTTTTTAAATTGCGAGGTAGTTTTTATGTTGAATCTATTTTAGATTCTAATCTATAATGTATAATAAATGCAAACATATTGCAATAAGTACAAAAATAATAATAATGACCTATTAATTAGACAAACATGTTATAAACGATAATGGCTACCGAGCGTATAACGCGTACAGTAAGGCCCAAAATACAATGGCGATCAATTTTCTAACCTACGTCAGCAGTCGCCACCATTGGTCAGCTGAACACTACACACGTGGCAGGCGTCGCGACGCAGCCATTCTATTTATGAATGCGTACACTTGACTCTGTGACCACGTCATTTCTCAAAAAGCGACCAATCAAAACGCAGATTTTTTCTGTTATGGAGTTTCAAATGGCTGTCGATAATTACTTTCGGATCATCACACCTATTGCGGTTAGCGTACACACTTTCGCATCATTCGTCAAAGATAAAACCACGAGATAAGGTTGTTATGTATATTTTAATTGATGACTATAAACATGCGAATCTTTTATCACGTTATTATTTTGCGATTGATATCTTGGGATGTGATATCGATTTAATACAATATTTATTTCATTTAGAATACATTTATTTTACATGTTATTAAAATCGGAAATATTTCACTTTGAATACTTATAATAAAAATCGGCCAAGTGCGTGTCTGGCCATGCATAGAATAGGGTTTCATAGTTACCCATAATTGTCATGTTTATTTATTATTTCGTTATTCTTGTACGATGATTTCCAAGTAAGCGTATATTACAACTCCATAATATAAAAAGTTACGTAAGCCGTTATAGTTCTCCTATAAAGTTCATCACATGGACTACCATCATGAATTTTCGCCGATTTTTCGAGCCCGCCGTTTAACTTGTAGAACGGGGGACGCACTGTTTCCAGAAAAAAAAAACTCTCAACTCAAATCAAAAAATCATCTTAGATACCCCTCAATGTTTTTAAAAGACCAATCTAATAATCCATATTTAATATTATATAATCGTCCAAACTTTACGTGTGTAAGTACACACAAATATTTTTCATGATTTTATTTTAGCACTTTGTCGACGTGCATTATATATTCTTGCAAAGTTTCGTTTTCCAGCAACAACCGTTTTGGCGGTAGATCGAGGACGGACGGACGGACATGACGTATCTATAAGGGTGACATAAATGATATGAACTACGGAACCCAAAAAATTAGAACATCACTTGACTCTAATTTCTTTGTTTACGCTAAAAAACGATGTTTCAATGTGGGATATTTCTTATAATATATTTTCAACATATCCGTAAAGTCATCATCGGGAGTAACTAGAAATCATCAATAAAATAGCTTTATAAGCTCACAGTTTCAATATTTTTTGATATTTACAATGATAATAATATGACATGTACATGACCTTACAGCTTTCCACTTTAAAACCTGTAAATAGATTGGCAAGCATTTGCCTCATTCAACTATCGAAATAAATAACAACAATAATCTATTAGATTTGAGATACAATCTGGTGCAAGTGCGTGTTTCATCACTGGCCGGTGCAAATCCGCGGGAGGTTCTATCATTTCACAATTGCTGTCTGTTCAATATAAGCCGACTGATTTAGCTGGCTTCGTAAATGAGCTAAACCGAAGCGAATACGGTGCATAGTGAACCGCCCAAGGCATAGACTAAAATTTTATCCACACAGACATGTCCATTTAGGGACACGTACATTTATTATAAAATCATGTATTTTTCTTTATAACCTAGGACATTCAATGTTATGTTTAAAATCTAATTTCCGAAATCATGTTTTTTGTTATAAACGGGACTTATCCACGCTATAATTATTTTAAAAGTTTACGATACCTTCTACGTTCTAAAATATCGAACGGGTTATACCTACCCGTGACCATGAGCGATTATTTATAGTGAGATATTTTATATCGAACAAGTCCCGTTTACAACAAAAAAAAACAAAAGTATGTGTTAAAGTCGCAAAAGTCTAAAAACAATCATGTTTTAGTCCCGTCTCCAGTAATTTGACTTTACTATAACGATTAGTCCTATCATTTTCATTTAACGTTAAGGAGTTTTCTGAGCCCAGTCTCCAAATAATACATATGTATAAATCACTTATCCCTCGCTGAGTGGGACTTCTCAGTAATACTGAAACACAAACCGTGTTTGACTCAGTCTATTTAAATTAGACTAGCTTTCGCAGCTCTACCATCGTAAATATCCGTTATCGCAACGAAGATACCTGTTTATTCAAAAAGCAAAGTAGCTATTTGGAAAATTTTCTTCAAATTAATGAAACGGTTTAAATGTGAAAACGTGACAGACAGACAGAGGAAGTTTGCAATATGATTGTTCTAACTCCGTCATAGTGAGAGACCTATGCCCTGTAGGTTATTAGAGGTTGTTAATGTGATACATTTGACCCTCTATTTCTTTTCTCCTCTGAGTTCTTTGGAACTTCATTTTCCAAAATAGATTAGAGTCAGCTTTAAGTTCACTACAATTGCGTAGTGAACTTAAAGCTGCGGCCATTGGGCCGAACTTTTTTACAAGAAGTGACTGCCATCTGCCCTTTACCTAAAATATATATTATTAGACATATTCTAAAGTAAATGATTATTTTAAACTTGTCAAGGCTAGTAGAACACTCTGTATGTGAACTACTCTATGTGGTTGTTGCTTAAGCTCGTCTAGTCGCGGTGGAGGAGCCACTGCGCAATCGTTCAATCCGCAAAGGTCATGGAAGGAATTTGCGCGGTCCGGCGCTCTTGCGACACCCTCCCTGTTCCAAAGAGTTTCCGATCATTACACTGATAAAGACTCTGTTTTTTATATTTAAAGTTAAAACGTTATATACATTAGAAAGAAACTTGGAATTATCCTCAATGTTGAGTTGACATACTTTCGAAAAGTGTGACCGAAGAAAATTTGAGTCACTTCAATAAATAGATTTAATATAAAACGTATCTTTGACTGCCTTGTTAGTCTAGTGGTTATCGTTTGCGACTGCTGATCAAGAGGTCTCGGGTTCGATTCCCGGGTCAGACCTTCGGTAGCCTAGTAATAAAGTAAATAGTATAGTTTAATTTTTTTAATCACTTAATGTTATAGTGTTTATAAGATTTAAGCTTCACTTTTTTTATTTTTTTTTTAAATTTTCTGTCCCTTTCACTATTTAAAAAAAATAGCTTCACTTTCTTGTTATGGGTTCGGAATCTACCTTTTTTATTTGATCTGAGATTAGGTCAAGGCATCTTTTCTTAGACCTTACTAGTCTACACTTTTAATCAATACATTTCTCTCATCATTACTGACGTACCTTTCCGAATTTGTCACGATGTTTTGATTGGTTGAACATGTCCCTAGAAGTTTAGAGATTTGTCAAGCAATTTAATTCGAATAGAATTGATAACATGTAATTCTAACATTTACGCCCGTACTCAGTATAGACAATCACAACTGCACATTTTATTATCCATCGTAAACGTTTTACTATAATTTGAGTTATAGGTATCATCTAAAGGTACTTAAAGATAGCTTTCTAATTCTTTATAGTCAATATATTTTATAATACCAATTTGTAATTTCAATATTCGACAATCGATTAATTGTCTTGAATGGTATGCGAATAAATTATTATTGCGACACAATTAAAAGAAATTTCAAAAGCAACCCAATCTCATCCACGAAAAAGTATGTATGAAATGATACAATATGAAAGGCAAGCTTGTCACCTGCAAAGCGTGCCTGCGTGGGTCTTAACCATTGTATGCTAATATGCTTCGGCGCAGTATGCCCACCTAGCAAGAGAAATTGTAGGAAATTGTGTAAATTCATAACATTAATCGCAGATTAAATCTTCTTAAGTATGATTGACGAAGTCAATCAGTTTTCGAGTTTAAGCTCACCGTGACATCAAATATGACATGTTATAAACCGAGTTTGATTTTAAATGAACGTTCGTCAGTAGTGTGTTTATGAACAAATAATGTATCTACAAACAGGTACTCGTAAATAAGGTTTACGTAGTAGATGTTGGCCAACTTATCGTATCCAATATCTACTGTAAAAATGTTAGTAATGATTTCTTTTGTTGTTGTCCACCACATTTTAAGATTTTTTTTTTCATATTAATAGTCATATTAATAGTTACATTTTTATATCTTACTAACAAAAAAATTAATAACATTCAGACGGTGTCTTAGCTTTCAAAGTCAAATAAATTAAAAGACGTAGGATAATATTTAAAGTATACAATATATATAAGAAATACAAAGAGAAATCTTCATTCAGGTTTCATGGACACAAGTAAATATAAAACGTGTTTATCGTATCCAAAGCTACTGGGAGTTCTTTGTATTCAAAAGATTTATACATGAAATCGCTTTCTAATGGTAAATCTATATTTGAATAGGATTTTCATAAAACAAACCTCATTGTAATCTGTAATCACTGAAGTGCGCGCTTTGTTTTCTTTATTAGACATCTGAGCTGGAGTCACTGCTGTGTAAGCAGGAGGGCACCTCACTGGCACCTGCCCACATGGACCTTTTCGATGGCGGAACTTCTTCACGCGACGATGCTTTCCTCCGGCCCGCACTATGGGAGGACATCGCCTCCTCAATCAGGAACATCGACCCTGAGAACGCAAACATGCTTGCGCCACTCGGTTCCACACACGTCAAGCTCGAAGCTGATGAGGCACTTCTCGAAGAATGCGCTACTCCGCTACTCAGTCCTCTCGAGATCAAGACGGAGAGGCTATGCATGCCGCCGACATATGCGCATCCGCAGCCCCCTCCGCAATTGCAGCACCAGCCGGCAACTTCGTTTGCCAAGTACCCACCATCGAGGCTCGTGTACATGTCACCTTTAACCCCTCCCAGCTCGGAGCAGGGTAGTCCTGGAAACACCATGCAGGTAATTCTTACGAATACACCCCCAATTAGCTATGCGCTACCAGCGAAATCGATGGTACCATCTTTTGCTAAGCGAAATATTCACATAAATTAATTCAACAAAAAAGTAGTTTATTGTTATCATAAGACCGTGGTAACGGATCTTTTTTATATAATATACATAAATGGTCAATACAGGAGCTATTGAGGTTGTGTAGTGCAGCAAAAGTGTATGAACATTCGCAGGGTGGACCGCGAAGGACACCGCCGCCACCGTATCACCCACCACCGCTTCTCAGGGCACCCCACGGGCCTCCACATCCGCAGCAGCATCCACATCATCATCCCCAGGTAGCTCTCATATTGAAATTTTTCATTTAATTTTGTTGTAAATTTAAATTACTTATACTCTTACCGGAAAGCTCAGGACTTTTTCCAGCCTCCGTGGGCATAGCCGGGAAGGAAACAGTAAGGCTGTCGGTTACCCTAACAGAATCCAATCTGAAATTGTGCGCTACATGTACCGCGCGTGCTTCTATAAAGTGTAAATTATCTAAATTTCCTTATAGATCGGTTCTTCCGTTCTTCCGTTTTTAATTTAGTACGGCACGCCATGTTAATAGTATTTTTGAATCCGATACTCTCTGAGTGATAGGCCGAAGGGGGTTTTCCAATGAAAGTACAAATATAGTGATTACACTGTTTGTAACTTGTAAACAAGATTGGAATCCATTATCACATACAAATTAAAACGTAAATCAGTAAATTTCTTGTTTGCGTAGGTAATGTCACAACAGATGCAGCTGCAACAGGCTGCTCCAGCGCCGCCGCCACCACAACAGGTCCACCACGTGCCTTTGCAGCACTCGAGGCTTGCGCCACCTCCTCCCGTTAAATACAACCGGCGGAACAATCCTGAGCTGGAGAAGAGGAGAGTACACCATTGTGACTTCATTGGTTAGTAAAAAACGATCGTTAGTAAAAACAAAAATAGCTTTTGTTCTTTAAAAACACAGTCTAGTTTAGAACTGTAGCTAAAGTTCAAAATTTCCAATTTCAAATATACTCAGAGTTAAATGCAGATTGCACTCCGGGCTTTTTTAAGATCACTTGAAATGTATTTAATTATTATATTACTAGCTTTCACCCGCGGCTCCACCCGCGTGTATGTAAGCTATCGTAAAGTAGTATATGTCCTTTCCTAAGTTCAGTCCTATCTTCATACCAAATTTCATCAAAATCGTTTTATCGGTTTAGGCGTGAAAGCGTAACAGACAGGCAGACAGACAGACTTTCGCATTTATAATATTATAGTAGGGATTCTTATTATCGCTCTTGACTAGTTCACCTCTTCATGAATCTCCACACCACCTTAAGGTAGACTGGTAGAGAATATCTCAGGCACTAAGTACGTACGTTAAATTACGTAATAGATTACACCATCTCTTGGGCATATTTATAAAAAGGAACTATGTAATTGAACCTAGTTGGTTTTACTGCATTATCTACGGTTCCAGCAATTCCTACAGATGCACACCATCACAGCAGTGCATAGTGTTGTAACAGTTTTCTATATTTTTGGAAACAACCTTAATTGTATTGAAAGACTGTCATTGATTTCTTACAAAAGGTTTCCTTAAAACTGACCCACTCTACATGACCTCGTAATAAACTGTAGAATTTATGTATCATTAATAACAACGAACTCCAGCTCATTGAAATATTTTAATCATTACAGGCTGTACTAAAGTGTACACGAAGAGCTCACACCTGAAGGCGCATCAAAGGATACACACAGGTATTATAACCTTTCTTATATTTTAAGTAAGATCACCACTGCGATTGTATAACGCAGAATATATCCAGCGGCACTTGCGAATTTTTGTTTACTATTTATATTATCTGATACATAAATGTGTTCTAATTTTCCCCAGTTATGAGAACTTTTGAATTTAGATTATAATTATCCAAAACCTAGTTCATGTATCAGCCCAGCGAAAGTAATAGATAAACATAATGGCAACATCGTACTAAGTACTGTTGTACAAGTATCGTTTAAATTTCACCGTACTTTATTGTCACTTGTCCAATTTATTTAACACAGACTTCTTGAGTTGTAACAGGCTTTCTAAAAACTTTATTTTACATCAAGCCAATGTTGTTATTTAATAATAATAATTAATATTTGGAACATTTTATACACAACGTCATCTAGTCCCAAACTAAGCAAAGCTTGTATTATGGGTACTAAACAACTGATATAAATACATAAAAATACTTTTTTTGGAAAAAGATACATCTTATACATAGAAAACAACCAAACTCCGGTCTGAACCGGAAATCAAACCCGAAACCTCTTGATCAGCAGCCGCATACTCTAACCACTAGACCAACAACAAAGTAGTCAAAGGTTATAATTTGATTATCATTTGATATTCAAAGCCGTACCTATAAAGCCTAAACTATCTTTTGAAACTTAGGAACGTATTAAGTATTAAATGCAACGAATTCAGTTTTAATTACAAAACTTAGGAATATTTTACACTTTTTGTAACATTGTGATGGAAGCCTTACGATATTACTTGCATTACATATAGATTAATTATTGGACAAGTTGAGTTGAAGAATATTTACAACAAAAAATACAAATTGACTCCTGAAAGGAAGATTCTTACCAATTTCAAGTCTTATTAGAAAGTTCGATAGCTATAGTAAATGGAAAAATAACCCTTTAAGGTGAAAAGCCGTACACATGCCAGTGGCCCGAGTGTGAATGGCGGTTTGCCAGATCGGACGAGTTAACCCGCCACTACCGCAAACACACCGGGGCCAAGCCATTCAAATGCGCTGTTTGTGAAAGATCGTTCGCAAGATCCGACCACCTAGCGCTCCATATGAAACGGCACCTGCCTAAGACGTCCAAATGACACGCAAGGAGGGGTGGTGAACTGCCGCCCACTCCTCAGAACGCTCAGGTAATTAAATTCCTCTTTTTTCTAAAATCTGTTCTCATTCATGTCATAATATTTTCTTTTTTTTATATTGAAACCAACCAAAATGACTCCACTCTGCCTGGTGGAAAGCATGAGTAGAATCCAGGAGTAGGGGGTCACCATCCTTATTGTGAGGGTAGGCAATGCAGCATGGTGACCCCTACCAAAGCGGCCTGGTCAGGTAATTCTGCATCAATCTCCCTACCTCCAGAGGCCGCGAGAATGATGCAGAATGATTAGGCCTCCGGTCTCTCACTCATCAACGAAAAAAACTAAAAAAAATAAAAAACGTCAGCAACAATTCTGTCATTATTAGGATAGTCTTCTGTGTAAGGGTGAAACAGCCCCTTGCATTTATAATTTACACGATTAGTTAGTTACGTGTATTATGTTTATTCAAAAATTTGTATTGTAAAGTAAGTTATCCAATGCGAATAAAAATTTGAGGCATACGAAAACCTAACCAGGTTGGACCAACATACTACAGGAAAGAAGATTGAGTATAAGCTAAATATTCCCTAGACGTAACTAGGACAAACAGATATTCGTATTTAAGTAGATTTCTCAACAAAAATACAGAGTGGACCAAAAGTTCATTTAAATTTGAATTGGTAGGTGCGACGAGCAGCGACGGCAGAGGGGGCGGAAGGCTTTACGAAGCGCAAAAGCGGCCAATACGAAATTAGGACCATGGCGTCGTTCAGTGATAAACAACTTGCGTTCTGTGTACTCGACAACTACCGCAACAACGATTCTTTTACTCTAGCGTAAAAATGAGGCTCCATCGTTTCAATTGATTAGAAAATGGGTACAAAAGGTCGAGGAGACAGGTTCAATAATGAATCAACCACAGATCTAGAGCATCAAGAGATCCCGGAAACGTCGAGCGTGTAAGAGCGTCTATTCGTGAAAATCTTGGACACTACTTTGAAGCGGTCAAACGCCTTCGGCGTGCCCAGAACATCTTCGATTCGTATTCTTCACAAAGATTTACATTTCATTTTATTTAACGCCTGCCAAGGTGACTTTACAATGCCTGATGGAAAGCATGAGTAAAATCCAAAAGAGAGGGTTGCCATACTCTCTGCAAATGCAAGCAGTTTGGCGACCCACATTATGGCGGCCTAGTGAGAAGCTTTTTCACGCACCGCTTAAAGGACTCGGAATCATAGTAGGAAGGAAAAATATGAGCTAGCAGTGAGTTGTAGTTTTTAACTGCTCGGCATAAGAAGGAAGATCCGAACCGCTTAGTCCTAGAGCGTATATCTTTCACTCTGAAGGGGTGACTTCCCAGGCCAGCGCGTGTTGTTCTGTAGAGGAAGGAAGAGGGTGGGATGAATTGGAAAAGCTCTTCAAAACACTCCACATGGTAAAGGATTGCCATAGAGGCGATATCTCTTCGCAACTTCAAAGGTTACAGGAACTCGGTGGCTTCAGGGCTGTCTATGATGCAAACTGCTCGCCTCTACAACCGATGGAGAGCGTCAAGCAAATACTGAGCAGATCCAATGCAAAGGTGAGATCAGTACTCCTCGCTGGAGTGAACCTGCGTCTTATAGAGAAGACATAGATGCTCCGACGAGAAGAACCGTCTCACCATTTCTAGGTTGCCTAACTTCCGTGAGACCGCCTTTGTGATAACCTCAATGTACGTTTGTCGGTTGAGATCCCGGCAGATATTCATGCCCATGCCTGAGCTTTTCCTGTAGTGACAGCTGAGTGTTCTGAAAAGTAAAGAGGGGAAGGAATGGAGAATTGAGCGCACCTGTGTTTTTTTTTCTTTTCAAAAAATTCAAACAAACAATTCAAAACTCAAATAGTACAGGAATTGATGCCTCCAGATCACGCTCATAGGCTCCAATTTACAAACGAAACTAAACGAAAAAACGAAACAAATCAAAAAGTGATATCCAAAACAGGTGCCATTGACTGGCCACCTCGTAGCCCGGACTTAACCCCAATGGACAAATACCTTTTTTAATAATGGACAAAAAGTTTTCAACAGCAACCCAGAGTCCCTAGAGGAATTAAAAGAAAATAATCGAGAGGAAACGCAAAACATTTCACGAAACACTTGTAAGGCCGTCATTGAAAATTTTCGCTCCAGGTTGCAGCAGTCAAAATAGTAAAGGATCACATATGGATGATGTAATTTAAAAAGAAATACCCATTTGTGTCCTATAATAATAAATAAACAGTTATTATCTCACATAACTAAATTATTTTAAATCATCAATTGAAATGTAAACGAACTTTTGCTCCACCCTATATCAGTAGAATAATAACAATAATGTTACTTTATAGGTAATTAATTCAATTAAAAAGTGATGATGCGGGGGAAGTTTTTGAGACTTGTATGTAAATATTGTTAGTATTCTTTAAGTTAATATTGTAAATAAGGCCTGTTGTTCAATCAAGACGATAGGGACAGAAGCAGTTCAAATTAAAAAGTGTATTTTGTATTGAGATCTTCACAGAAATTTGCGCTTGCCGAACGCTTCCAAGGTATTTTTTTTTATTTAGATTCAAGATCATCGTTGTACAAGTCCAAAACTATACAATACGGTATAATTCAGACAAGACTACTTAAATGTGAAATATATATTTTCAGGAGGAATGCAGTGAGAGCATTTTTCTGGAGTGTGACCTGGACTCAACTCTGATGGACACGTTCTATGGCGTACTGTGATCGATCTCGGAACCAGTGCAGCCAGAGCTCATCATCTTTAAAAGTGCTGACAAGGATATATGTATATTTTGTAAAAGCGAAGACAAAATAGTAAAACAGTGTTACTGATTTTACTCACAAAGTTTTTGTGAGCTCTGAATGAAAATCTCTGAAACATTAATTTAGTTTTAAAGTTCTCCTGTAATCGAACAAAGAACCTTTTCATTTAACTATAAAAGTCACAATGCGTACAATTACAACAGCATTACCAAGGAAATCGCTTTACAATGAATATGCCTCTTTTACCGTAATTAATACAGAAACCTAAAATTTCCGTATTTTATAGTAATTTTGTGATGTAAGTTTCAATTGTCAATTTTTTATGAAGAAGGATTTTGACACCGTTGCTATAAATATTGTATTAAGCTTGAAGTAGAGAAGTATATTGGCGCGTGCAGCCTAAAGCCGAACGGAATCATAAATAATGTAAGTTGGTGGTCAACCTGTGAGCAGTCATAAATTTTAATTGACTCCAGTTTGCACGTCAGGTGATTCTTTAACATTCGTCAGGCTTTCAGCGCCTGCCTTGACCTACAAGCCAACTTTTCCATTCGATTTTACTTTCGTTCCTGTTTAATATTGAAGGCAGTGTTTTCAACCAAACAAAGTAATTCATTTAATTTCTCAAATACCACATTTGTTATTTAAATTCTTAACTGAATTTAAATAAAATAATAATTGCTCACTATAGAAGCAACGGCGTTGGTAAAGTAACCTCGTGAATAAAAAGCTCTAAGTATTCATTAGATATGATTAGTTAATTTATAGTAAGTTATCAGGTAAGAGAGCAAGGAATATCCAAGATATTATCTTTTAATATTATTATTGCATAAATATCTGTAAGTAGATATATGTTAGTCTTAAAATACAGCATGTTTCAATGGTACGTCGTAAGTTTCCAATTATAAATCACAAGTATTGTTTCTGTAAACCTATGAACGAGCTATCAGATCTTCTTTATGTGTTATTATGTGTAATTTGAAATACTCGTAGCTAACGAGTATTTCGAATTACACATACCTGTAAAACACGAAGTGTTATTGTTGTTGATGATCACATTGATCATGAAATTTTGATTTAATAAATTTACAACCCAAATATACACACTATTGAAGTACTACTCGTAAAGATAGTAACGCTATTTTAACAACAAATTTTAGATACCGGTCTATTGTAACCCTACAAATCCTCAGAATTCTCATTTTAAATTAATATTTTACTTGTGTACAATGTACACTGAGCACATTATTAACATTTGTTTTATAATAAATGATTACCTCTCCTTTTAGAAATTATTATTTAGTTCCACCAATGGCTACGTCTTGCTATACAAAAGAAACTAAGCTATTTCTCCAAAATTCTCCCTATAATATCACAAACATTACAATTAACAAAAAATGTTTCCATAAATGTATTAAAAGTTTTGATGCTAGCACTTTGACCATTTCTAATCTTGTTTTAGGTCGTATCATTGAAATATTCAAATTTTACACTTTCTAGTCTCGATTTTTTAAAACTTTTTTCATATTTTATCATCACCAACAGATTGCCTACTTACAAGTATCAATTAATCCACAAATAAATAAACATAATTAAGTCTATTTTATATATTTATTGTATTTCCTAATATAAATAACCATAAAATTATGATAGGTCATTAATAATTAAATATATAGCGTGTAACATAGCGTTAACGTATCGTACGAAGTGCTTTAGCAATTTAGTGGAGAATATCTTGTTCCACCCTTATTGCATCCGTCCAGAAGTGCTATGGGTCGATCTTGGCTCGTATATGGCCACATACGTTCACAGTTTTATATGCCTTCATCTAATATTTGCAAAAATGCAATCGCCATCTTGAATAGTCACTAGTATTTTGTGCTATTGTAAGCTATGCTTACTGATATTTTCATGTACTTAGAATTAAATTAATAATAGTGCCTTGCATTCCAGAATGACACATTCTTACATTTCTTTAAAGCTTTGCATTTCTATTAGACTTTATCGTATTTGTAGTTAACTATGTAACCAATGTCTGTATATATATATATATATATATATATATTTCCTTGTGTAAATAAATTTAAATTCAGCGCGTTATTAGAAAATATAGAGCCGCGTTTGTTGTATTATACTCGTAATTCGAAATGTATCTACATAAAATGAAATAAAATAATAATTTCCAGGAAGTCATAACTGAATCACTACATCATTTAGAGCCACAGCACACTAACTACTTTTAGCATCGGCGATCGGCAACTAGTCGCTTTTTAGAAGCCAAATACGGCGACCGAACGCTCTACACAGCACACTTAAAAACGCCAAACGCGGAGATTGAGTCGCTTTTTTACGCTTTAAACGCTACTCTCCGCACACATTCGGATGCCGGTAGCATCGATTTGGCATCTGAGCAGTCGCTAGAACGCGCGTTTCCGATAGCGCGATCGAACGCAGGAAGTCGCTAAAACGCGATGCAGCATCGATGCAGCCGCCAAATCGCCGATCGCCGATGCTAAAAGCAGCTAGTGTGCTGTGGCCCTTACAGTTGGTAATAGGTTCATTCAATATTTCCTTCATTCAATATTTCGAAATTCAAAAATGATAGAACTTTTTACTAAACGAAGTAAAATATGCTATTATTAGACAAACTTATGATACATTGATGAGTTTATTTCCTATCGTTATAAATTCGATTTTAAATTTTTCTTGTAAAAGTACACGGCGATATTGTACTAAAATTATCAGAAGTGAGATAATGAGAATAGTATACAATGCAAATGTTACATAAACTATTTTGACTGTTTAGTTTTATTTTATTGAAAACATTGGAAAAATTCTTTAACCATCTCTTAACCAGAGCTCTTATTGCTGGAAAAAAATATATCTAAATATGAAATACTTGTAGAAGAATAAATTGATGAAATACTTGTAGAAGGAATGTAGATGTGGATGAGAACAAGGAATGTATTATGTATGTATAACTTTGTAATTTAGAATCACTTGTATCTTGCCACTGTATCCTGCATTTAATTTTATGTTTATGTATATTTAACATGATAAATTAGGTATTGTACGAACGAAAACGAAACCAAACCATTACTTGTTGTAAAATGTTCTTTTTGAGAATATTATAAACTAAATATATGTATATGTATTAGGCAACAGTCTCTGTCATACAAGAGCTCCGCTAGTCTGAAATGTAGATGTTTCGTAAAATATATTTTAATATGTATTTGCACTGAACAGACTGTATTAATTGTTGTATGAAAAAAATAATAAATTAAATGAGGCCTTAATTTACATAAATAATATATTATATAATTGAATATTTAAGATTAGAAAAGATTGATAATGATAATTTTAATTTGGTACCTCAGAATTATACGTAGACGACGATTCAAATGAACAAATATCAGTCGTATTTAATGTATTACTTTTTGTCTAAAACTATTGGCGTTGCAAAGTTATTGAAGAATTGTAGTAATAAAACGGTAGTAAAAAACTTAACATCACAACTCTGAATTCTACTCCATTTTGTTCTTGTCCGTAATGTTTTATATTGCAAATCAATACATGTTTAACAATTATTCTA
This sequence comes from Phragmatobia fuliginosa, assembly GCA_932526445.1. Taxonomy (NCBI): domain Eukaryota; kingdom Metazoa; phylum Arthropoda; class Insecta; order Lepidoptera; family Erebidae; genus Phragmatobia; species Phragmatobia fuliginosa. The sequence continues at coordinate 28,190,606 of OW052057.1, forward strand.
CAAAAATTGTTAATATCTTCACTTTCAATAAAGTCTGAACATAATCAAACTAAGTTGTTCATTAAATTGTTAACAACCCATAACGTCTCTTTGCTGGTCTCGGGCCCTCTCTCAAGACCCTCTCTTAGGGCCATACGTCCCAACGCTGTAAATATTTATTTGATATTTTAATACAGAATCGTCGTCGTTTTAGTATTCTAAGTACTTATATCTAGTGTGCCGAGTTTCTTGAACCGAATAATTGCCATAAAAATATCGGTAGATGCCATACTTTTAATTAAAAAATAATTTTTAGTTTAAATATGAAAAGTGTAGTGTAAACTCGTTTTCTTGTATAAATTTCGTACCTCACTACATTCTATTCTTGCTTATATCTTGTAGGTGGTACGTATGGTTTCAATAAATAGGTAATATATAAGTTTAATTTTGCATCTTCTTTTCACCTGTATTGTTATTTTTAAGTGCGTAGTTAAGTATGTTGACTAAGTCACGAAATAATTTATTACCAATGAAATGTTTTTAAAATCTTTTTTTATATACTTATTTTTTATAGTTGAATGTAAAAAGTTGAGATATATTATATTGAGGAAATAGATATGGATTTTATGTGTTTAAATATATAGTTTGTAGATTTTGTCAGATGTGTGATTTACTAACATTTTGTTTTTTGCCACATAAATCATCTTAGCTAATTTGTTCACTGTTCTTTTATACTTAGCGTTATTCATCACCCACAGGATTCTTTCATAAATTATGAATAATATATTTTAAACATGACTGAGTAATTTTAGACGCTTACTGTGTTATAATTTATAAAACTTTAAAGCCGTGTTATTGACCGTGTAGCCGCTAGAGGCATGTCCTTGAGTCATTTTTGAAATTGTACGATAATGACTATGTGAATTCTTTCAACATTATTCTTCGGTATTTCTCTTGTACACATAACAGAATAACTATTAAAGTACCTGCCAATTGCCTGCGGGGTTGCTGCTGCCCTGTCACGGAACACAATACGATGCTTATGTTGAATGTCGAAAAGATCACTGCCTGTTAGTGTTAAAACAACATTGAATTATTTATTAAAGCTAATGTAATCCAAACATACTTTAGTTTCGTACAATAATATTTTAATTTGTTGAGATCAAGCGTACTGTACTTATTTTATGTTTTAGTTATTAACATTTTAAATTACTTTTAACATTATATCGCTAAAATCGTGATGAAATAGGTAGACATTTGAAAATGTATACTACTTCATAGACTTATCCAAATTTTCACATTTATAAATCCTAGGGATGATGAATAATAACTGTAATAAAAGCATTCCGTTCTAATTTTGTTGTTATCCATAAGTATTGATGCCCAAGTGCCTAAGTGCCATACATTTAAAAATACCTATTAATATTGTTGCATGTGGTATTAGACATCTACATTTTCGAGATGATTCAAAGAAAAATCATATAAAATTAATGTCGACGTTTCAGTCAAGGTTTGAAGCAACATTAGCTGTTGAAAAAGAATATTCTAAACTTTCTAAAGCAAATAATATTACAGACATGTAGTCTGATTACGCTAATACAACATTTATAGAAAAGCTTTTATGTCTTGTACTACTTTGTAAACAATCTTCACGAAAAGTAACAACAGTTTTCGTTACTGCAAGCCACACATTTCAGAACAAATTAAATTTAGTCACATTTACTGTTGTTTGTTTTTGACGCCTCATCTCTAATCGACACGTATTACCTTTTCTCTTTATATAACAACCTGTTAGTTTCTAAAACAATTTAAATGATTCTACTCTGATTTTATAGAGAGTATATTATTGTTTTAATAAAAAATATCACGTACTTATACAACACACCTGTGGTGATACAGGCGTGCAACACAGTCAAAGGTGTAAATTAAAATACGGAATATCAAACATACTGAACAAATGAGTGCTCCCGAAAGCAGTTTTAGATTAGTTATGTATTATGCTTTATGTCTTAGATTGCAAAGGCAGTGTCGATTAAGACGTGTATTCATATTTACTAATATCATTAAAGAAACCAATATTATAACACTGAAGCGTTCGTTTGTTTGATTGATTATGCTAATCTCAGAAAGTACTCATCCGATTTGAAAAATTCTTGCAGCATTTGACATTTCTAAGCTCCCAACTTAGAACGCATACGCACTTTATAATAAGTACAATTGTACTAAATTCTGGAACAGAACATGTTATGTAGCACCCAGGACTGTTATTCGGAAGGAACCTCGATTATTCGATGGGGAAAAGTAATATAATGATGATGACTAATGGTGGTAATAAATCTTCGCCGGTTAACTAAATTATCGTTAACCTCCAACTCATATTTCATGAATTGGGACATTTTCGCTTTCACTTAATAACAATAATAACAAAAAAATACTTCGGAGTCTCTTGCTGATAAACGTATGCACTTTTGTTGACTATGTATTAACTACATATTTGTCAAAAAATATGACTCCTATTTTTAGGACCTTGTGGACCACAGCGTAGGTTATACGTTTTGTAATGGGTGCGAGAAGCCCAAAATCGATCAAAGTGGTGTGCAATGGGAGTGTGCCATGCCAGTGCCTATGTTCAGCAGTGGACCGCGAAGGGATGATGATGATACGTTTTGTACATATAACTTCTTAGTTACAATGTAAATGTTTTATGAGTCAGCACAAAATCAATGAATGAAAAATATGTTCAACTTTGAACATTCTAAAAAATATGTATCGTTTATCTTTCAAGGATGCCTCACTTTAACCTTTATATAGTAAACTAAAATTTCTTCTATTATAACATTACTCTACGGGCAATAGGAGACGCAGACAAGATTGCGTGAAACAGCTAGTAAAATATACATTAGTTGCTGTATGTCGTGTGCTTTACGTATATATGGGGTTTTTCAATAGGGATGATATGATTTTGAAGTGACTTTTCGGCCATTTGTAATGATCAAGATCTGTTATTTATTTGTCATTGTATTCAGTAGTGTTTACAATTTCATCATGGAAGGATATACGCAAGAACAACGTTTACAAATTATTCAGTTTTATTATCGAAATAATCGTTCTCCAATTGCAACTTTTAGTGCGCTTTTGCCATTGTATGGTCGTAATAATCGTACAAGTGTGCTCGCTATTCGTCGAATTGTTGAAAATTTTGAGGTTACATTTTCTTTACTTAATGTTCAAGTGCCAATAAGACAAAGAACCGCTCGAAGTAATGCAAATATTGCTGCCGTTCAGGCAAGTGTTGCTGAAGACCGCAATTTGTCGATTCCAAGACGTTCTCAACAATTGGGACTGTCGCAAACCACAACCTGGCGGATTTTGAGAAAGGATTTGGCTTTGCATCCGTATAAAATTGTTCTCACTCAAGAACTGAAGCCATTGGACCACCCACCATAAACGTCGTGAATTTGCTGATTTTGCCTTGGAACAACTTGGAAATGATAACAATTTTTTTAAGAAAATCATCTTCTCCGATGAGGCTCACTTTCATCTGAGTGGTGCGGTAAATAAACAAAACTGTCGATTCTGGTGCGAAGAAAATCCACAAATTATTCATGAAAAACCATTACATTCACCTAAATTAACAGTTTGGTGTGGTTTTTGGTCTGGTGGAATTATCGGTCCGTACTTCTTTCGAAATGAAGCTGGTAACACCGTTACTGTCAATGGAGAGCAGTATAGATCGATGATAACCAACTTTTTATGGCCGGAATTAGAAGAAGTTGATCTTGACAATATTTGGTTCCAACAAGACGGGGTTACGTGCCACACAGCAAATTAATGCAACAATTGAATTATTGCGAGAAAAGTTTGGAGATTCGATTATTTCAAGAAATTGTGATATTGAATGGCCGCCAAGAAGTTATGATTCATCACCATTAGACTATTTCTTGTGGGGTTATTTGAAGTCATTGGTCTTTCGAAATAAACCAGACTCTCTTCAAGCTTTACAAGTCAATATTGAACGTGCCATTGATGACATACGACATGATTTAGTGGAAAAAGTGCTCGAAAATTGGGTTCATCGAATTTGTTTCTGCAGAAGAAGTCGTGGAGGCCATTTGAATGACGTTTTATTTACAACTTAATTGTATCGATTGTACTTCACATTAAATAAAAAACTTTTGAATTTCCTTAACAATAAGTGTGGTTTTTTTTTAAAAGAAATCATATCACTCTTATTGGAAAACCCTGTACTACTGGTAATCAAGAAGTATCGGATTTGATTCAATGGTTGGGCCAAAGAGTGATATTGAACTTTTCTGATAATAGAAATGCTTAATAACAGAATTTGTAAGTTTTCATAAAGTTGATGTGTAAAAACCAACGCTAACTCTTTCACAAAGTGCTTTTAATATTTTTTACCAGTCTACATATTAATTTATGACATTCACAATGATAGCAAACACGGCTGAATGATCAAAAATGAAAGTAGTTGAGTTTTTTTTGTTTTCACTACCACAAACAACATTATGTTAATAAAGTTACAAGAAACTGCAGCGGATACTTCTTTCCTTTTTGTAATATATGTACCTAATATATGTAACTGTTCACTGACTGACAGATAATGTACAGCCAAAACTACTGGGCGCAGGTGGCTGTTTAGCATGTGTGTTCCTAAAGGAGCGTAGACGAGCACTAAGAGATGATTTTGGAATTTACCACCCCTAAGTGGTCGAAAAAGGCAATCAAAGTTATACATCAGAACAACACGTAAGCGAAGCGAAGCAATTACTAGTTGTTTATACAGCGTCAACAAGTCCATCGTCTTTTCGAAGTCTAGATGCATACACCACACGCTTTGCTTTCTCTGCTAAGCCGTTGCAAAGATTTTATTGACATTTGACACGGAAATATTTTGATTGTTGAAGTAGGACATAGGCTAGTCTTTGAAGCGTTAACCGACGGCTCGATAGCAAATTACTGTCTTAAATTTATCACATAATGTTCTGAGAAGTTCAATTGTTTATGACAACATGTTCAACAGAGAGAGACCGACAAACGAAAGTGCGAATCGCTAGAATGCGGTAGAACGGAAATGCTTGAATGACTGGGGTAATTACGTTGACGATGAGTTTGCATACAGAAATACGACTCATTCACATCAACGTTTGTCGGCTGTGTTGAAGTACATGACACAATAGCAATCTGAATGACAATTATGGTGTTCATGCGCAGAATTGTCGTCTCTAAGTCATAAAGAATTTCAAATCTTGAATGAAATAATATATGAGTTTAAAATCATTGTCATTGTTTCAACGTCAGTCGTGCTGGCCATTATAATGCAGCTTTAAACATTTAGCGCTTTGAATAAAAAAATGAAAAAAAATGTTTGCGTGCAACATCCTACCATCAAACACTTTGAAATCTATTCTTATAGAGTTGCTTATTTTAAGAATATGTTTTATATACGCGTTCGTATGCGGCAACGAATCACTGCGAAACTACTGCGGCAGCGAAATATCTGCGGAACGTTAGTACATAGCAGTTTTTTCGCAAAGAAATGTCATTTTAATTTACCTGGACTGCGTACTTTCCTCCATGCCACTTCTTTTTTGTAAACATTTTTATAATCTGCGTGACCAACTGCATATAATTCGGGATAATTTCGAATTGAATTCAAAAATATTTCAATATTTTCGGCTTCCATGGTACTAAAATCTGTCCTCAACGACAGAACGCATGCGAACACCTTGCGATGCGAAACACCACTAGCGAAACGTCTGCGTCTGTGTAACGACGATATCGCAGTTCTTTGCGAAACAATACCGACAAGGACGCAACTATTTCATGTAGCTTAGTGCTAGAGTGAGACGTAGCGTATGCGAAATTCTGTCATACTACTGACAGTTTTTTACGAACGCGTAGGTGTAATAAAGGCGTTATTGTTGTAAATCGTAAAAACGCGAAACGAAGTAAAAAATGCCTCAGTTACTCCTTATGTCATCCTATCTGTTGGTTAAAGTCACCTTATCATCGGTAAATCTGTTCCAGAGATTAGTAGGAATAGACTGCCAAACACTCCATATTTTTAAAATTATAAAATATTAGTGTTACCCGCTTATTTTCGGGATAAGAAGTAGCTTACAAACGTGTTTATCCAGAGTGTCGGCTTCCTGCAAACTAAAACTTTTAGCCAATTTGGTAAAACTGTTTGAACTTGAAGAAACAAACTTTCTCCTTTCTAATATTGGTAAGGTTTGTATGATTAGTATGTAGATAAGTAGTAGATATGGTATTTCAAATATTGCAAACTAACGTTTTAACCACTTTCTGATGTCTGATTGAGCTGAAATTTTGCATGACCTGAAAACTTCCTGCACCAGCGCCGCATTAGGATTCTTAGTAACGTCGCGACCTCTGATTTCAAGCAGGTGAACGCAGGCTAACATCGGGACTCTGTCTTGTCGCCCACGCTGTTTATTATGCATATCATTGGCATGTTAGTCCATGGCAATATACATTACAATGCAGTTGACAGCACAGTGTACGGGCGATATTTTGAACATCCTACAGTTAAACCGGTAAACTATGAGGAAAAACGACGGGAGCTTGTCCCTGAACTCGACCGGGTACAGCGACAACGTGCGACGTGAAAACATTGTGAGGTTTTTAAAATCATTTTTCGATTTAGGTATCGAGTTAGTCTGTTAGTCAACTTGAGAGCACATATTTTTTCTAAAAACAGGGCGTCCACCTCTCTCTCTAAAAGCTAAACGGCTGATTGAAAAAATCTGAAACAAAAAATCATAATTAGTTAATTAATATATTTAACTTTCAAAGAAAACTATAGCGGTTTCGATAACTGTTACTACTGTTGATGACTGTTGGGCCTAAATTGTAAAATACACTCACTTGGAAAACTTCGTACAAATAATAAAGAAATACATAATAAGTTAACATAGCAATTGTCTATTGGACACGATTTTAAATCTACCTACTGTTTTCAGCTGTTTCTTTTTGAAGACAGAACAGAAGCTAAATTCAAATTGAGCAATTGTTATGTTTATTAAAAATCGGGACATAATTAATACGCCATCGGGACGCGAAAATTTCATCGAAATCGGGACTATCCCGGTAAAATGTGGATGGGCGGCAAATCTGCCTTTTAGGTAGTCGGGTTATAGTTTTTTGGGTTACGGAGTTCAGTCAGTCGGTCATTCTGTAGTCTGTCCGTCCCTGACTTACCGTCCAAACGGTTAATGTTACAAATACAAAACTTTTTAAGGATGTGTTTTTATCACGTCGACAAAATGCTAAAATAAAATCACAATAAATAATTTTGTTTTGGTTCCTCCCCTACACGTAAACTCGGGTTGATTTATTAATTCTTATCATTTAAATATCTTTTAAAAACATTGAAGTGTTGCTAAAATGTTTAATTTAGATATCCGTTTACGAATTATTCAACTTTCAACTTTTAGATAACTCCTGAGTTATAAAATACGCTTACTCGAAAAATTTCGTACAAAGTAACGAAATAAATGAGCATAACTTTACATAATGTCAACAGTCATTAATGATGACACGTGCATTTAAAACCCTGTCCAATACATCGTCTATTGGCACGGTTTTTAATGCACGTGCCATCATAAGTTCCGTATTCAAAATGCACATAGCTTAATCTATGTATGTGTTGGCTGATTATTAGGGTTCCGTAGTTTATTTTCACTTCCAGCCAGCTAAATTGTTGACATGATTAGCAATATAAAACGTTTAAAATATATTAACTTCTTCAGTTGTTTAAAAAAATATTTCATTTGATTGGTTGTAACTTTTAATTTCTATTTTAACTTTTACTAGACTTTTACTCCTTTCCTCTCAATATAATCCTGTTTTGAGTTTGAATATTTCAAGGTGCTGTTTTCGGAGCGAGAAAGCGTGGAACTCCGCCGTCTCTTTCTGCGAGCAAGTTATTCTTGCGAAGGATTTGGCGGAGCGGGACCGTGAGAGGTTCAGAACTCTTCCGGTCCGCCAGGCCCGGGAACGGGCTAGGTACCGCAGGAGACTTAGGCGACGGAGATCGGAAAACTATCTCCGTCCTCCATAAGCGCATGCCTGGGGGTGACAGAAGAGGCCATCTGTCACCCTAGCAGAAGCAGGCCCGGGTGGCGGCGTGAGCGCTACCCAGCGTGCACGCCCCTGTTATGAAGAAAAAAAATAGGGAATATCGGAATTCCCACAGAGTAGGGGCCGGGGGTCATCTAGAAGCCGTAGGAGGCCCGAGGTACGTCGGGGTTCCAGGGACTTCCTTTCGAGGGTATACCTGGTTCCTCGGCTCATAGTGCAAGAGACGGCGTGCGGTTTTAGTTGGTTCGAGTCCGACATAGCCACCAAGTGGTGGTATACGTGGGGATTTCCGACGAAAAAAAAAAAGGTGCTGTTTTCATCACAAAGTGTCCCGCTCTACGGGATTGGTACACACACAGAAGATAAATAATAAATAAATAAATATTTGGACATCTGACACACAACATCATCTAGTCCCAAGCTAAGCAGAGCTTGTGTTATGGGTACTAGACAACTGATATAAATACATAAACATACTTTTTTTTTTGTAAATACATACATATTATACATAGAAAACACCCAGACTCCGAAACAAATATTTGTAAATGACACAAATAATATTAGGTTCGACTCGGGAATCGAACCCGAGACCTCTGGATCAGCAGCCGCTAACGCTAACCACTAAACCAACGAGGCAGTCGAGATAAACCCAAAGTGACATTATTGTTGTCGTGTTTCGTTGGTAAGTGTGAGACTGGAGTCCATCACACAGAGTAGAATCATACACACTCACACAAAAAAAGAAACGACAGTTAAACAAAAAAATCTTAGTATTTATATATATCTTCTGTTCGTATTTTTGTTATTGGACAGCTGGATCGATTTTGATGAGTTTTTTAGTGTGTTCTAGTGGGTTCGAGAATGGTTTAGATTCAATACAGATTAGGACCTGATGGCAGCACTGCGATCAAATTCGGGGATTAAAAATATTGGGCGGTATTAAGTTCGCCGTGTCAGCTAATCTAATATATAAAATTCTTAAATATAAAATTCTCGTGTCACAATGTTTGTTCCGATACTCCTCCGAAACGGCTGGACCGATTTGTATGAAATTTTGTGAGCATATCGGGTAGAGCTAGGACGCAACCGGAGCCGCGAGCATCAGCTAGTGTGATATGTAAATTTAGCAGTCCTGTAATGATTCGATAATCTGTCGTCATACATAATAGTTTTTAAATATCAATAATAATAAAGCTATCATTAATACCTCAAAATTACCTTTATTGACCGAAATCCTAACCTTTGGTGCACAGATAGTCTAGAAGTTGAGAAAGAACATAGGTATTTTTACCGCGATAACATCCACGCGGGCGGAGTTACGGGCGAAAGCTAGTAGAAAAAATGGGCTAAATCGATGAAATCGGAACTAAATTATGTTACAAGTTTCTCCAAGTACATACTAAACAAATAAGGTCATGACATACTTTTAACTGATCTAGATCCATGACAGGCGTCATTTTAACACATGGGTCTTCAGTGACGCTAATTGACCAACGGTAACATCCCTAACAATTTACACAAATAGACAACCGTTATCAACCAGTTTATTTATAGATGATTGACATGTGTTCGCACATTTTGTAACAATCGCTTTTAGAACCAGGACGTTTGACGTACTTACAGATGACCTAGGAATATCAAGATTTTATTTTAAATACCGGGGATTAAGTGATTTATCCATGGCTTCGAAACATTGGTGGTTTATTTTATCGATTGTGGTGGCTATTACTGCTGCAGCGACAACTTTAGGTTTAAATAGTGCAGAAAACTTCAGCAATAGTTTCCAGAATCTAGACAATATTGATGAATATGAAGAAGACATGTACAATTCAACCCGAGTCGAAGGGAGACGAGGAAAAATATGTAAGTTGTACATGACATAAAATTTTGCTGAGCGAATTATCTATAGCTTGAACGTGACAGTGTGACTAAATGTTAGTATTAAATTGGGTATTCATAGATTTCATAGTTCATTACAACAGTCAGTGACACCAGTCCAGAGTGACACGGTTATTTATTTATTTATTGGTTTTCGTAATAATGTTAACCAAAGATTTATATTTAGTAACAAAGTAATAACAAAATCTACATATTTTTATACACTATCGAATTAAAGGAAATAGTCCGTATTTAAGTAAGTAAGTGGTAGAGGGGCGCTGATCTTATCAAATGAGCCGGCTCGACCGTGGCACTCCTACCCTCACAAATACAAATAACAATTACAGAAGACCAATCCAAAATGACAGCATTAATGCTGTCGTCTTTAGTTGGTGAGTGTGGGACCGGATTCCCAATCATTCTACATCACACTCCCAACCTCGGGAGGCCGGGAGAGTGATGCAGAAAATTTTCACTAAGCTGTCATAGTGTTCGTCACCATGTTGCATTGTATGCACTCATAATGAGGTTGGTGGCCCCTGGTGGTCCTGGATTCTACATATGTTTTCCATCAGGCAGAGTAGAGTCACTTTGATAGTCATATTAAAATCACATATTTCACAATTTTATTATTTTTTACAATTTTTTTTTCTCTTACATGCTCGCGATTTCAGTAGCTTTTGCATTTTATACTTGCAGTCATAACCCCGAGATAGATATAGAGATAGTATAGACTTAGAGGGTAATTTTGAGAGCAGCTAGTAGGCAGACACGTTTATTTTTCACCTGCTGCGCTAGGAATATAAACATACTTGAAAGGGATTCAAGAACACTCGGACTCAGATAATTAATTTCGACATGGCCCCATATATCACTACACCATTCGTGCTATCCTGTTTGCAATTGATTACATTCTATGTAAAAATTGACAATACTGCTCGTTATCTTTGCTTATCTTTGCTTAAGCTTTGCTTTGCATAATCACATTTTTGTTTTGATAATTTATTTAAAAAATTTAAAAAAACTTATTTAAGTTTTTTTTATTTTATTTAAACCATCATACTGACACTATTAAAAAAAATCAAATGGTTCAATTGCATATATGTTAACTTTAGAAAACCTCTTAAATATCTGCCAGACTCAAATAGCTAATATTTTTCAGTATTTCCGTTCGTAAGTATTGTTCGGTTTGCGAATACAGAATGCGCCACCCAGAACGTGATGACGGGCACCTGCCTAGCACGGCGGGAGTGTAACAATCTTAACGGGACTATAACTGGGAATTGTGCCAATAGAAGAGGAAGATGTTGTGTTGGTGAGTACTGAGTAAAAATGCAAATCTTTTAATAAAGATAACTTTTATTACTCCCACTCGTCGCATTAGGAATATAAATTCTGTGTCACGGTGGCCTTTACAAACATACATGAAATGGGCACAAAGAACACCCAGACTCAGAACAATAATTGGCGATTACACCAAGTATTGTCCTATGTGGGATTTGAACCCAAAACACTTGGCTTCTTTCTATAATGTTTAAATGCTTCCATACTATAAATATTAAATCGAAAGTAGTACTATCTGGCTTTTATGCTTTCATGGCAAAACCAACCAATTTTGAAATTTAGCATGGTGATACTTTGATTCTTGTGGAAGGACACAGGCTACTCTTTACCACGAAAACAGACATGCACGTGGGTAGTATTGTCATAAGATAAGCGCACCTTATATTTAATCACTTATCTATATGTATACACATTCCTTTCATTACGTAAATACGAAGGCCATGAACTTGTTATCAAATAAAATTACAATTGAAAAGAGCATTTTTCAGAATATTTAACTCATACGGACTAAGAATATACGGCTCTAATTAAAATTATTTAAAACAGAACTTTGTTATTTCTATTTAAGATCAACAAACATTGGGTTTTGTTTAACTTTTTTCGCCTTTTTGTTAAACAGTTCCTAAGAAATATTGGTAGATATTTACGTAATTTTAAAAAACATTTTTTTTTTTATGAAATATATTTATTCATATAAACCATTGGTCTACATGACTTACAAAGTTGCTGGGCCTTCTTTTAGGTTAATGAATACTTGTATCAGAAGACCCCAAACTACATTTTTCTACCACAGACTAGATCTAGTTTCGGGTAAACTGACATCACAAACTTCCCTGGACACAACAAAAATCTCTCTCTCTCTCTCTCTCTCTGTAAAAGATCTGTGGCGATATAAGACGTAGATATCAATCTTAAACTTTTTTCTTCTTTAGTATCCCGTTCTTGTGGAGTTGCGACAAACGTAAATAATACATACTTCTCCAGTCCTGGCTATCCTGCTGCATATGCTGGTGGACAGACCTGTACAATCATTGTTAACCGATGTAATAATAATATCTGTCAGGTGAGTCTGTAACTAGTACTACTAAATGTCTGGTTTACTTCTTCTGGTCTTCCTCAATCAAATCAATCAACCATCCATAATGTCTCACCGCTGGGCGCGGGTCTCCTCTCAGGAGAGAATTAAGGTCATACGTTCCCAAGCTGCCCGAGTGCAGGTTACGGTTACTTACTGTTGGATGTTTTCACACCTCCCAAAGGCCTGCAACTAAGCTTTGCGACTGGTCTGTTATCCTATGATAATAACCAGAAACGACCTCCGAATCACGGAGACGCTCACTATCGATCACTCTTCCAGGTACTAACCGCGCCGTCGTTGCTTATGCCCGCAAATAGATACCGTTAGAATTTAGTTATTCACAATTCCGGATAAACTGTTTCAACTTACTGAAGGACTCTTAACAATTTGTACCTTTTTATGAACAGCTACGCATTGACTTCATGGACCTCGTCCTAGCGCAACCGAGCGGTGATGGTGTCTGTAATACAGACTCGATTTCCATAACTGGTGGTAACACTGTAGTACCTCTGCTCTGTGGAGATCTAACTGGACAAACTATATACGTAGACTTCAATGGAAACGCGGCGATAACCATTACAGTGACGGCCACTTTGGCCACAACTTTCGCCAGACGATGGAATATCAAACTAATTCAGCTTTCATGCGATTGTCCAGGTTTAGGTAAGTACAACGTATTTAATTTCGCATATCACACAAGACCACAATTTACTCAGATATTATACAGCTTCTAACTATGTTTTCAAATTATTTAATACCTACATATTATTTTCGTGTACCTACTATAGAGAATATCTATCCATCTTAGCTTAGATTTTCAAATGAATTTGCCTTTGCAATAATTTCTACGATACTACTAAAAGCGATCTGATTTTTAGCTCCTAATGGATGTCTGCAGTACTACAGGGGAATAACGGGTACCATCCAAGGCTTCAACTACGGTACCGGAGCTAACACAGCGTTAAGTGCGTCACTCGTCACTGGTACCCGGCAAATAGCCAATTTAAATTACGGAATTTGCATTAGAATGGAAGCTGGATATTGTGCTATACAATACTCGCAGGTGACGAGCTAATACACACTTTTATGCAGTTAGATGATTGTATACCTATGAGTCCATGTAACTGAGTAAAATTTTAATAAATTTAAACTAAATAGGAAAGGGGAACAAAACAAGAGATCAAGTATAATGGAAGAGACCTCTGTCCAGCATGTCCAGCTGTTAATGATGATGAATGCGAGATAATTTTATAGCTCACTGTGCATTTTAAATACCTTAAATGATTATAAGGCGTAGATAGCGTAAATTATCTAGTCAGCTTATTAACACCGATAACATGTTTTCTAAATAACTATATTAAGTAGGTACCTGCTGTCAATATCAGTCTGGTAGCATAACCATTAAACACACGTAAATATAGCATGAAAACAAAATGTTAAAACTTAATAATATAACTATATACTTTAGTGCCTCAGTCACTGACATTTTTTCCTGTAACGCCGTAAACCATTGTCATTAAAATCCCTCAGACTGCAAACGACGTATATTCCTTCACCCTGACTGGCGACGTGGATGGTGCCGACAACACCGTTTTGGGTACAGTAGTTGGGGCAGTTAACGATGGACAGTGCCTCACGGATTTCGTAGTCATCGCTAACCCTATAGTCGCAGCAACTGGTGTCGCTGTAGGCACAGACCGTTTCTGTGGACTTGGTTTCGTTCCTGTGCAAAGTGAGTATGGTCAAAAATATTGTAGCAAATCGTTTTAACTATAGTCATCTGCAGTGTGTCCATTGTGGACACTGAGCAAATCAACTATGTCCAACTGATTTTTGCAAATAAATTCACATTTTTCCAATTTAGAAGTGTATCTCGCGCTAACTATTCAGTTTAGAACAAAATTATATTAGAAACCTCAATATCATTTTTGAAGACCTATCCATTGATAACCTAAGTATTGGTTTGATAAAAATGTTTTTTTTGAGTTTCAGTAGGACCCCCAAAGTTATTGTTTATTTTCTATTTTTGTGTGAAAATCATGAGGCGGTTCACAGATTACATCTACTCACCAAGTTTCAACAGTACAGTTCGGAAAAAAGTGACATGACGAATCTATAAGAGTTCCGTTTTTTGCCATTTAGCTACGAAACTTCATGTTACATTTTCTACCTTTAGTCCCTTTCATAAGGCTCTAGGCGCTAGAAACTGTTGAAGACTGTCTGAAGTTCGTTATAAAGAACCAGTCTTCAACAGTTTCCGGCGCCACTCTATAATCTGTCGTCGAAATCAACTTCTCAATATTGTTACAGCTGCGGCAAAGCCATTCGTGTTATACGTGGTGACTGACGCAAACGAAGGAGCCACAGCAGCAACGCCACCAGACGTCGCTAATAGAGGCTTCTCCTTGACATATACGCAGATCGCTTGCTAGAAACAACTCTTGTCCATCACTAACTTATCCATAAAAATAGAAAGTTTATCTATGACATATGATTTTAAAATCTGACTGGGACAACTGGTTCAATCAAAAAGTATGAAATACCGATGTATAGGTATGATATAAAGGCAATTGTCTAATTTTCAACCGACTTCAAAAAAAAGTAAGAGGTTCTCAATTCGTAGAAATCTTTTTTTTCTTTTTTTTATGTGTTCAGCGATAATTTCGTCATTTATGAACTGATTTTAAAAATTATTTTTGCATTGGAATGGGCGTAGCTTACAGGTGGTCCCAAAGTCACCATATCGTGATCTGATGATGGGATCCAAAGGAAATCGAGGGAACTTCTCAAATATCATAGGCACAATATTGTCGTGATTTGGGTTCCCGGAATAGTTTTTCTTTGAAGTCGGTTTCTTTTTGTTAAAATTATGACAAATCATTATAGGAGTAGCTAAAACTCGCCAATTGCCTTGGATTTTATTTATGTTCTTTATAAAAGCATACCACAAGAAATTGAATTGTGTTCGAAAGAAACTACGATTTCTAACGAAAAGGCTTTAAAAGTTATGAATTTTTTTCGGTGTTTGGGTACAATTTTGGTTAAGGATTATTTGAAAGGAAAACTATAACAATAATTATTTACATACTAGTTATTGTTTTCTTTTCGATTACAAATACATACATATTTAACACATAAATAAGTTTTGTTTTATTTCAAAGTCTTGCTTCCAGTTAAAGGGGAAATGAATATGTTTATTAGGATCGTGATATATTTTCTAAGAGTGCTAATTATGCCACCAAAATCACAAAAGCAATACGATCACACAATCGTAAATGCTTGAATCAGAGTCAACTTAGCAAAAGTTGGAATATGGTTTTTTTGTCGTTCTCTTTACAGTGTTACTGTGTAGTTAGCTTCCTTAGTTGGTCAATACAACATCCAAGGAAATATAAATGGTATACACTTAAAATTGTAAGTTTTATAAATTGAGTAATAAATACCGACCGATTATTTACATATATAAAAGTAAATAAATCTGAAAGTGTCTTGAAAGTGTAGTGATGAATGTGTATAGAGTGCCACCACTTCTATTTATGACGTAGATGTTTTAATAACCAACAAACAGCCGTTTTCAATAATCTATCATTCTCTAATTTTTCTTACTTTAATTAGAGATCAAAAACCTATCGTTTGACGCTTACTTGCATTTCATTAATATCAATACTGACAGTAGGTGTCACATATCATTTTCTATCAAAGTTGTTTAACTATCGTCGGGAGGACGGATAGGCAACTAGGTAAACCATTTGGATGGTAATGGACTAACTTGCATTTCAAGAAAGTTCTTGGTTATTTTTTGTCGAAAAGTGCTGATCTTTTTTTCGCTTCTTCTTGCACGTCGTTATCAATACCGTCTCGTGCACAATTACGTTTGACGCTATATTTGTTCAACACCGGCGAGCAATCAAAAAATTGGAATAGAATAGGGTTCTGTTGTCAACTATAATGGAATGTATATAATTATATATACGTGTCCAAAACATAACTATTATGTTTACTTATTATTTCTTTATTTTTGTACGAAGTTTTACAAGTGGATGCATTTTATCAAAAAAAACTTATCAAAACCACTATAGTTTTCTTTGAAAGTTCAATATATGGACTACTATCATAAATTTTGTCAGATTTTTTTAACCAACCGTTGGGTTTTTAAAAGGGGGAGATGTTTTTCCAAAGAAATGGATACGTAAATCGAAAAATGGTCTTAGCAACCATTCAATATTTTTAAAAGATCTAACTTATAATACCTCACACGATGGAGTAGACGCGAGAAAATAAATCATCCTGACTTTAAGTGTAGGGATGGTACCCCAAATAAAATCATTTTTCATAACTTTATTGTAGCACTTTGTCCAGGTAATTACTACACATATCTGTGCAAAGTTTCATCTGGCACCAATCGTTTGGGCGGTAGGCCGAGGACAGACGGACGGACATGACGAATCTATAAGGGTTCCGAGTCATAAACTTCGGTACCCTAAAAATGGTCAGTGTAGTTATTATAGTAGGCCAAAAGAGAGCATTGGTCTACAAAATTGTGATGATGATAGACTGTTGGAAATGTAACAGCTAAAAAATGCATTGAGGATTACGTGAATGGAAAACCCTTCAATAATTAAATAACAATTTATTTAAATAATCCCTTGGCGTTGCGAAACAGTGAATAAATAATTGCCACACATTATGGTTTGTGGACAAAATACATCTGTTTATTATGTATATAGAACTAGATAACTACCAACTAAAATTTACTATAACTTTATTTTAATCTAAGTTTCTCATTAAGCCAATAAGTATTTCAGGCGACATCATTTTCTCTCTTGAAATATGTCAAGTAAGATAAGGAAAACATGCATGAAAATTTAATGAGTGTCAATATTGATCTAGTTTCATCAGTATTTAAGAATTACAGCAAAGTTTGATACTTAGATGATTTAATGATTACTAAAGAATTACACAGTAACATTTACAAAATACTAAAATTTACAGAACAATAGTTGCGAATTTTGCGATACTTATTTAAACTCGAATCTCTATAGAATAAATATAATACCATAACATGTATTAAGAAATTCATTCAAAAATATTGGCGTACTTAACAGTTTCATACTTCTATATAGATATACCTAATAAGGTATAATATAACAAATACGAACATATTCGGACTTTAAAAATGGTAGGTAATGTAAATTTTAATTGTAACATCACCCATGTTACAATTAAAATTTACATTACCTACATTCATACCAACGTGCTAACTATTCTATTATACAAAATTAGTGATAATTTTCTTTTTAAATGTCTTGATTACACAACTGAAAATGGTTTAAACAAATTTACGATTAGTTTAAAATTATAAACATAAATTAATTAGTAAGTAATCTCATTAAAAAAATCATTTTTTACGGTTTTATCATCAATAACTCATAATGCCCCACTGCTGGGCTGAGGACTTTAGAGGAGGAAGAGAGGGTTTTAATGAGTTTTACAGTAAGTGTAGTTTTTACAGTTAATGTGGCGTTAAATTTTTAGTAACAAAAATGTACCTAATTTAAAACACTTTACTAGCTGTTTCCCGCGGTTATCGTAACAAAAAGTAATCTATATCCTTCTCTCCAAGGAACAATTTATTTTTACTTTCTTTAACATACAGAACAACTGAGAAAACTCCATGTTTAAAGATTTATATCAATTTACATGCATAAACACCGGGTTCATACAATAAAGTAAGGTAACTGTTTGGGTTTGTTTCGATGTTTCATAAATACATAACAATTACTGTATGTCAATTTATTACATTTGAATGTTACGTAACCAAAGATATGGTAAATGGTTATAAGAGCTTACGGAGAAAATCAAAAACTAAAATTAACTGGATAGCTGGTAATTATATTATTCAGTTATTTTTAATAGTATTTTTTTTATCGTTATACCTTCAAAGTATCAAACTAGAGACAAAAACACTGTCAGAAAAGAATAAATAAGTATTTTTAACTAGTTGCGTTGTTGTTGGACCGCGCGCGCATATAGTCTAAAAGTAAACTAATTTATTTCTTATATCATCAACTATCTGCAAGCAAAAGTCCCGTCAAAATAAGTAAAGCTGTTCCGTGGTTTAACAGGAACAGATAGACCAAAAAAAAAGTTTTTGTTTATGTGAGTACCGTTTTTCCTTTCACATCCATTATGTGAAAAGCTATTAATTTACAATTACAAACAGTAACTTCAAGTTTTATAATTTTATAGATAGTGTATACAGCTCAGGTGCAAACTTACAAAGGGCTCTCATTTAATCTGGTGTGATTAAAACTAACCTCTTAACTAATTATTGCTTTATTTTTTAGAACTTGTGTTTATTTAAATCTAAAATACTTGAATTACATATGATTACGCTGACTCAAATGTATAATTATTCTAGTTAATAATTTGAATAGAATTATTATCACAAATGCAACAATGGCATTTAAGAAAGTAGCAACAATTAAAGCATATCAAATTATATATATGTATGTATTGTAAATGGATTGATAAGTACAAACTATTTAGGACATTGCGTCATAGACACAAACAACTCAGTTAAATGTGCTTCATTCTGAATTCCTGAAAAATAACTGTATAAAAAGATAATATACCACAATCATCAACTATTGTAAATACATAATGAGTCCAGAATATGTATAAGTTAATTCCACATTTTATAACGTGGCTCTTTTAGTAAGTGGACAATTATCCAAAATATAAATAAACAGCTTAAAGTTTCTATAAAATAAATGGGTTTCTTAAGCCTTGGCAAGTTTGTATGCGAGCCACTGACTATTATGAATGGTCTCATGCCTGTGCGTGAACCGCAATAACCTTACCCATCTGCCGATGAATAGTACCCTTTATGTCACTGTACCACTTATTAATTTCTGTGTTGTCTTGTAAATCTTGGAAAGCACGACAGCCTTCAATACTGCTAAGGACTCCGTACACCGTAATATCGGCCAGATTTGGTTGCTCTCCACCGAGAAATGGTGTGCCTTTCTTTTTAACCGCTGAAAGCCAGTCGTTGACTGCGTCGTATAGTGACTCACGAGCATCTTCTTTTATGTTATGTCTGTGAAAAATTATTTTTTTTTAATCAGAGATTGGCTTATTATCATAAATAAGGCAATTAGTTGTTAAGCTATATTATGTCGCTTTAAGATTTTCTAAAATGGGGTGTTGATGATCACGTTAAAAATATGTAGCTTATACCAGAGGCTTCACCTGCGTGTATGTCGGATATCGCGGTAATCATTTTGCGGGATAATATTTAGCCTATTGACATTCAGAAATAATGTAGCGACCTATTTGTATTTTTTTCCAAACCGGTTTAGAACATCCAGAGATTACTCCTTAAAATGTCACAAACTCACGAACTCACAAATTTATCTCTTTACATTATATTAGAATAGATTACAACGCATATGCATCGAAATGTTGGCAAACTTCAATTGTATTTCTTTGTTTTTTTAAAGCAAGTGATCTTTTTTAAAATTGAAACCAGAAATTAAACTGTAGAAAGCTATTTAGAGATACTCGTACTGTAGCATGTATGATTTCTACTTAATAATTGCTTCGGCACCAACACCAAGGGACCTACAATCTCAAATTGACGGTACATATGTATATTTGAGAGAATCAGATATGGTTTATAGTTACTATAACCTACTGTTGATAATTATCGTGTCACGTCGTTGGTGAGTGCGAGAGCGGAGGCCCAAACGATGAAGACCCATCTCAATAGGCAGTCACAGTGTGGGTCACCATACCGGATTGTATGCAAATTAAGAGTATGAGGACCGCTACTTTTATATTATTTACCCATGCTCTCGTCGGACAGAGTTAGTCAGAGTTTGGGAGGCTAGTCTACGAATAAATAATAAGTCAGGAAGTCTAACTCAGAACAAATTTCTAACAAAAAGTGGCCCTACTTGAAACCAAAACGACTTATGAAACAAAAACCAATCTAAACCGAGGTTAGAAATGGACATTGTTTGTCATTGGTTTGAATTCAAAACGAAAGCAGGGATTGGTTCATGCGCTTGCTGCAATGTCTGTTATGACAGCAGAGTCATAGTAGCGTGGACGATGTTATGTAATAAGGCGACCGGACATAATATAATAATAAAACAATATATGTAATTGTATAATGTTTATATATTTGTTTTTTTTTACGTAATAATCTCTATGTCCCCCGAAATATTTTATTTTAAATATTTTATTTATTAAGTTTTGGCCTAGAAGACATTAAAAAAATAATCCTTTTACGCAATGTAGTGAAGACAGATACCGAGAAATTCAACGATTACACATTTTATAAAAAAAATGAAATATTCACTATTTATTTGCCCGGTGACTGTTTTTCCGCAGTATTGCTAAATCCATTTTGCTTTCATTGGTATATAATATTTTTAAGCGAAATATCCTTCACAGCTAATCTTTCATTTCTGCGTTCTAGATTTCTGATTTGTGATAGTCGTATCACTGCCAAAATAGTTTATTTAATAATAATAATTTATTCACACAAAATAATGTGTACACAGTTGTCATTGAGAACATTTAATGAGGGTCACAGTCCTTGATTTAACATCAAGCGAATGGCAGTAACAAAACAGAAATTTTAGTGTGTTCTAGGTGTATTCAAAGCAAATTTAATATCTGATGATGGTATATTTATTGGCGAAACGCATAATCCTCTTTCTTTAACAGTATTGACTTCGTCTGAAACAAGATTACTATCATTTTTTTTCTTGGTTCCTTTACAACACCATCGATATAGTCAGTGATGATTTTATTCTCCAAGAAAAAAAAATACAATCAAAAATTTACTGACTTCATGTTGCATAGTGTTATCCATCTCGGTTTGATAACATACACACATCAAAAGTGTCTAGGGATCAACATATATTTTTGCAATAACTTTTCTCCTGATTGATATTAATTAAAAATTTCTTTAAGGATTCATCAAATAAAGTGTTTTCGTTTGTCACAGTAACGATAAACCAAGTCACCTTTACATTAATAAAGAAATTTGCCATTTTCCTAATAAAGGGATTTTTGACATTTGAACCACTAACATTAAAGTTCGAAAAAAAGACTGAAATAACAGTTTTCTTTAAAATTTTATTAGGTAACTTAAACAATTAATAATCCGTGTTTCTACCGCGAACACTAACAACACAAGAACATCGTTTTGGCATACTCAAAATGAGTTCATCCAAATCACGCTGTGGAATGGCCGCCCATGTTCGTTGCAACAACAAAAAAAGGTCTTCTTGCGACTGGATACCCTCCATATTCGGCAGAGCTCTTCTCTGTAGCATATCCCATGCATGCTCAATCGGGTTCAAGTCTGGCGACTGAGCAGGCCAGGGCAGGACATTGATGTTAGCTGCGGCGAGAGTCTGTCTTACAACTCTTGCGGTGTGCGGTCGTGCATTATCATGCATTAACTGAAATAAGGGACCGATTTGCACTTGTAGAGGAACGATGACGTCTGATACAATCGTCTCAGCATAAATTTGAGCGTTGAGGTTGCCTCTGATCCAAATCAACTCAGTTCTTCCGCCGATCCAAATACCCGCCCATACCATGATGGTTCCACCACTATAAGGATGGACTTCCTGGCAGGATTTTAATCGTTCAGGGGTTCTCCAGTGTCGTATACGTCTTGTATCCGGTCTCATACCAAAACGAGACTCATCAGAAAAGCACACGAAACGCCATTGTTCTTCTGCCCAATTTCTGTGTTCAAGAGCCCATTGATATCGAATCCTACGATTGTGCATTGCTATAGGTGGTACCCGTAGCGGTCTTCGGGAATGAAGGTTCACTTCATGCAAGCGGTTTCTGACTGTTTGGTCGCTAATTAAGTTCCCTGAAGAGTGATGAAGCCTCACGGCTAACATCATGGCGGTTATTGTTGGAGCTCTTCGAGTTAAGATTTGAATGTATCGGTCTTGTCTCCGTGTGGTGCAGCGATACCGTCCTCCATGACGCTCAGCCACGGTACCAGTGCTTCGGTAACGTGTCCAAAGTCGACTGATAACACTCTGACTTGTATTCAGAGCTAAAGCCACAGTACGTTGCCGGGAACCAGCTTCTATCATTCCCACGGCTCTGAGCATTTCTTCCCTGCTTAAATGACGTCGCCGCTCCATAATAACGTTGGTTTTAATCAGTAGTAGGGAAACAGTAGCACTAATAATTTCTTCAATGCGTTGTATGTTTTTATAGGGAAAATATTGGCAGCTGATTTTCATCTTTTACTCGAATTTGATTGACAGTTCCTGATTCAAATTATGAAATGCACCAAAAAGGATCCATATAAATTTATAAAATCATAAATTTATTACAAAGCCACATCTCAATCTCAAGAAATCCGCATAAAAATGCTTGATCCCTAGACACTTTTGATGTGTGTATTTGCAAATCATTAAATATAATTTTATTTATGCTACTACTTACTAGTGAAAAGTGATCCCTGGACATTTTAGCCTTGTATGGCTCCAGCACCACTTCACTGGCATGATTATGGACAACACAATAATAAATCGAAATATGACATAATTATGATCGCTTGCAAGAACAATATCCGACTAATGACGCGGTGGACACGACTTTTAAGCCCCGCCTACTTGGACACGACTTTTGTTGGGTCATTTTTAGAGCGCAGTTAGACTTCCTGACTTATTATTTATTCGTAGGAGGCTAGTACATTTTTTTTACATGTAAATCATAATGTATTGAGATTCAGTAGAGAATATTCATTATATAACCTTAATATATTAATAAACCACATAATGATACAAATTTAACAAGAGAAATTTGGATTATTAAGGATTAACTTTTTAAATTTTTTAGACGCATGTTGCTTATGATCACGATTTCATACATAATGATCATGAGCAAGATCTATCTTATGGTGACACAAATGTAGAGAAAAAGTACATGTATAACGTACCTCGCTTTCAGCCTCTTAGCTATTAGAAACATGGCAGCAGCGCCAACGTAAACCATGAGGTTGCACTCCCACGCAGGAAAGAACTGTCTCCAAGAGCCGGCTTCCTCAAACCAGTGGAAAGTCTCCAGCGACTCGTTCATGGTTCTATAGACATTCGGTGACAGTGTGCTCACTAATACTTTGTCCGCCCACTGACGCCATTCGCGTTCTTCACTGTAAAAAGGATAAATAAATGGTTCAATTTAAAATCGGTAGCAGAAAATGTCGTCCCTAGCAAAAATTATTTGAAGACCAATATTTTTAAAATATAAAAATTGAGTTTTAGCGTTTTTTAACACCATTTTGATCAGGTAACAGAATAGTCATTCTTGGTAACAGAGTTGTTTTACATACGAGAAAATTCTGTCTCACACCTCAGGGCACTATGCAAAAATCACAATATATTTTTGTTGAAATGACATTATCGTATTGTTTAATATTTATAGTAATTAAGTGGATTTTTCATTTCAAAAAATATTAAATAAATTTATTGAATCTTTCATGATTATTTAAAATTCAGTCCCACGGTTTTTGTAATAACCGTCGCAGCTTTCTGTTACCATGTAAATTAGATAAATACTAAGAGATAGTGCTGCCGTGCCGTTCAGAAAAGTTGGTTCATGAATTTAATGTTCTGTTGCTTCACTCTTTTCGTGGCGGTTACGGCGCGGGGTACGCGAATCAGTCGTCCGTTAGTTGTGGTGAAAGACGCGTGGCTTTATTCTGTGTATACTATGTTACCGGCGTTTTGATATAAGTATTCGGATATTTCTACATCATTGGTGTGTCTAATACATATACCTATAATATATCAGTCAACATTATTTCATAACCATCTTAATAAATGAAGCATTTTGTTGTAGATACAGTAACAGTACTTCGCTATGGCTCTTTAAGAGATATCATGAAAATAAACGCATGACATGACATCATTACCTTCTGTATCTGACAGGATTCCACGTGCTTTTTCATCTCATCCAGCCATCGACTCCAATAGACAGCAGGGCAAGTCTATTGGAGTCGATGGCTAATATCTTCAAAAACCCGAGGTAGAAAAAAAGTTAAAAGAAATTCAAGGAAGAGTTGAGAAAATTAAAAAAATAATATGAAAAGTAACAAGAAAAGATGGAGTTGTAAAAAACTGACCAACAGCACGCCTAACGACAGTTACGATGTTTTATCAAATGCTATCAAAGAGCGGTACAAGAAACTAAAAAGTTTAAAGGAGAGACGCATTATTGACATGAAATTAATTCCATATTTAAAGAAGAAAATAAATCCAGTATTAAAGTACAGACAATAAAAGACTGTTTAGATATTTACAAGGCTATTTTAGAAAACACAAGAAAGCTAAGTAAAAACATACTAAAGATTAAATTTCATTTTTTTCAAACGTGACGACGAACGAGAAAACCTCGATCAAACATATTAATTACAACAGCGTGACTTTAAACAGATCATTTCATATATGAAAATAGCTCTACATGTCAAATTTAGTGAAAATTGTAACTGCAAGTTCCATGAGGAGATACAGTAACACCACTTTGGTGATTCACGTAATCAAGCATCAATAAGTCAATTTAAATTTATTGTGATCTGAGCAATTTAATTGTTTTTTTTTTTAGTTTTATTATTTAAATCATAACTACACAGTTCTTAAATACGAGTATTTTATTGTTTTAAAAATTCAAAATTTAGTCTCACTTTTTCTGCAACCGATTTTAAATTGACCCAAATACCTGTTGAAACCATGCTTTTCAATTGTAATTTAATTTAAATATTTGGGGAAGTTCCTATTAATCCACTGCTAAACCACGGGTCGAAAATGGTGATTTTAGCCTACTATAACACTGGCCAGATAGGTTTATTATTTTTATCTACTTTCTGGTAGTTTAATCGATTATTAGTTTCGATTTTACGAGTGTAGTAAAAGTGTACAATTCAAAACAATGATTATGCTACAGCCTAATTTACACTATTCAAGTAACTAATATAGTCGCTCACAAATTCCTGTGATTTTAGAGTATACGTATATGTATACTCTAAGGATTTTACTGACGATAATTATTCAGAATCGATTTTAATGAAACAGTTTCGAATACCATTCTTGCGAAGATTTATTAGTACTGGAATGCCCTTCTCGGAAATGAAAAGTGAATAATGTATAATAAAAAAAAAACATAAGAAACAATTATTGTTTCCAGAACCCAAAATCGGGTCGCAATGCAAAAAAAGGTTTTTTATTATTTTGTTGGGTGGGACATTTGTCAGGTATCAAACAACAACGGCAAGATTCAAGTAGATTAAGTAATCGTGGGGACATATATGGCCTTAACCTTAACCATCTCCTGACAGGAGACCAGTGGGACAACATCATGGTCATGAGGGTATCGTCGTGATGATTTTTTTTTATTCCATTCCACTCTTATTTTTGTACCCCATTTCCCATAAGGGCAAAAGTAAGCCTGACTAAACTTCAAAATATACATATTTTACATGAAAGAAAATGTTTAAACCTACCTATTATGATCATTTACTAAATGTGTGAAAGACAAATACAGATAAAATAATAATAAAACTCACATTTCAGCAGCTTTTTCTTTCTCATCAGGTACAAATGTACTATGCATGACATAGTATTTATTGGTGATATCAGTGGCTTCTTTTCCAGTATCGTTCAGGTACTTCGTAACAGGGAAAAACTTCACAATGTTTCTCAATGGCATTGTTTTATCTTTAAAGTATGTTTCCAGTACGGATATGATTGCTGTGCTATCTAAAAGTTGCTGCAATAAAATCCATTTAGCCTTTAGTTAACTGCAAAATTATAGGTCTAACACATATTCATGCATAATACAAATGTTAAATTAAATATTTCATTTATGTAGACAGCTTACAATTTTACATCAAATATAATTATCAGATTTTAATTCGATCGAACCGCTAGGGATCTGATACCGAAGTAATTCTCATAGTTACGGGACATTTCTGATTAAAGGCTCAATAGATGAACCTTGATTAAATAGACAGTTATATTTGCATACCACGTTACAGTCACAACAGAGTTAATAATTTAATAATTAACCAATTAACCAGCCGAAAAATGCTTGAATGATTGATGATATGATTTTGAATTTACGCGCGGAAACGCTAGCCGCCATGCTGTTTCGGTCAGTTACTTCGGTCACTTCGTTATTTAATTAACTATACGACTGCGAAAGACCAAGTAACAAGATTTGTGAAAATAATGAGTTATAATGTTTATCATTGGTGTCTTGTGCCTGAACGCAATAATAAAAGTGTAAAAACGCCACAAAAATTGTGAATTCAAGTGCCAAGTAATATTAAAATGAGAAACACTTGGATTTAACTGGCAAGATGAGACCCAAAATTATTGTTCACAAGGGGGCGTTTTTCAAAATTTTGCTCAGGACTATTTTGCTATGTCCTACGAGTTTGACCATTGATTAAAAGGCAAAAATGTAGGAAGTGAGTATCAAATTATTTTATGTTAGGGTAAAATGTTTAACTTACTGTAAAAAAAAAGATAAACATAAGACTTAAGCGGAAAACATATTTTAATATTTAATAAAATACCAAATATTATCCTACTTTTTATGTGTCCTTCATAATATCCTGGATTTTGATTACGTATTTTGGAGAATATATAAGCTATATTTAGATATCTTTAGTATTACTCGAATGAAATAACTCATTTTATTTGTTTTTAAATAAAATATAATAAGGTTGTAGTATATTTTTCTAATATAAATACTGAAATTATCGGATTTAAAAAACTGGCCACAGCGGACAGTCCTGTACGTAACGGTATGATTTTATAAAGAATAACAATAACATTGTCTTTGGCTCGAACTATTTTCAAGCAATGCCATATTGACAATGTTTTTATCATTCATTCGTTCTTTTCCTTTGAATTAAAACTGAAGAAATTCAATCGTCAACACTTGCGATCCGTGACGTACGTAACGGGTCTGTTTGTTTGTCCGGTACGAACATTGATTTTGAAAGGTAAGACCCACAAATTTTTTATACTACTCGTGTTAAATTATAAGTAAATATGTTGAAGATAATGAATGTGTACTAGTAAACTACTATAATCAACTTTTTTTATACCAAAGAAACATGTGATGACAAGTCCGCGTTATACGTAACGTCCAAACGTGACGTGATTTAGTATGAAAATAAATGGACACCTGTACGTAACGGAGCAAAATTTTGAAAAACGCCCTAAGACTAAACTGTATTTCTGTGTGTATTCACTTAACTATAAATTGTTATTTATAGTTAAGTGAATACACACAGAAATACACACAATATTAACACAAGCTGTTAGCTTGTGTTAATATTACAAAACAAATGTCATATTTTGTAATGTATTTATAGGTTTGTATTATGTACATGATATCTAGTGTGTTGAAAACTTCATAAATATTATATTTCATATTTTAGCTCGATAATATTTAGGAAAATTATACAAAACTTGATACGATAGTTACTTACATTACTTACTGTTTTAATATTTCACAACTCGGCATAATAGAAATCGGGATTGAGTGCAAAAAACGTAACCATCAACATATTTATCATTGGTAGATTTGTAGTTTCTGCTTTCACAAAACCGTCTTCCATAATGCGATTTTAATAAAATAAAGGATATCCACAAACATGATAACACCTTTACCATCGGAGTGATTTCACGTCAGAATCGATTATGGCGGATAGCGTTTTGAAAATTTCAAAAACAGATTGAAAATGACGATTTATAATATTGAATTAATAAATTTACATTGCATTTTTATATTTTTTCTTACATGGTGTAAAATACCCTTTTACCAAAGGGAATTTCTTCCAGGCAACCATAGCATGGATTAAAATGGATTGGAGAGACAGTAGTAGTTGACTGTGCTTTGAGTTTTGTATAAAATAAAACACCTATATATATTATAACTACTTATCAATAGACATACATACGTATATATAATTAATAACTATAATTATTTAAATGAAATATTTAAAGAAAAACATTAATTTTATGCCCTTGATGATGATTAACATAAGATACATTTTAATAGGCAGTGTGTTTCACAATCCTAAATACTGCTGTGAAAATAGTAACAAGGTTCATATATAAATATTTTTCATTAGAATATCTTACCTGGTATCCTCCATCAACTTTCGCAAGAAGAATAGGAACTTTTTTGTACCCTGACCATTTGATTGCCTGACGAAGTACAGCATCTACTTCCACTATCTCATAACTGATGCCTTTGGCGTCCAGGTATGCGCGAACTTTACAGCAAAACGGACAGGTTCGATATTGAAACAATATAAGCTGAAGGTCACTTGCATCACCATCATTTACTACCTGGCAATTAAAAGTAATGATTGAGTATAGCCAACTTTTTTGGAATAAATAATATATATCCTTTCATAGGAATTTGATAAAAATCAGTAAATTTTATATTACTTATTAGACAATTTAATTATATTTATTTGTATTTGTATAGATATTTTGAGGTTTTCCCCAGAGCAGTGAGTACCGGATAATCACCAGTGCTTCACCTGTGAATGAAATCAATGAAAAATACATCTTGAACGAATCTTTAATTTTAAAATAAAGTAAAGATTTATTAATCATTACTTTTGTATTATTGAACTACATGTATTACAACTATTTTACTTTCTTCTTTCAATTGAGATTAATTATTTCCATGTTTAACTGAAAGCAGACCACTTTGGTTGATAAATCTTAAATGGAATATCCTACTAATATTATAAACGCAAAAGTATGTGTGTATGGCTGTATCTCAAGAAACGCGATAGCTAGACAGTTGAAATTTACAGAAATTATGAACTTCTGTTGCCGCTATAATAACAAATGGAAAAAAAACCTTGTACATACAAAAAAAAACGTTTTTTTTGCCCTTTTTTGCTCGACATCAATAATGGTAACAGGTAGGCTCTAGAAATATACACAAAATACTCAGTTGTATTTTAACTTTAATAATAACTGTTTACACAGGTAATGGTACGGAACCCTTCGTACGCGACTCCAACTCGCACGACCGGTTTTTTTAATGCCATCCAAAAGTTATCATGATTTTATTATTTTTCAAAATTGAAATTTAAAAAACAACGCGCGCACTATGTGACTAAGTGGTTTATCTACGAGACTTAAGTACTTATGCACTTACAATTTAGCTAATGGTTCCTGTATGTATGTGTAATGATATTAAAATTATTTTTATAGTATTAAGTACTTATATTATTTTTTATTTAGTCCCCACACAAAGTGTTATAAGTTTCAAGTTATTTATGTGTATACATTGTATAAATCTATCATAACTTCCAAAATGATGATTTTTCATGATCGTTTTGTCAAAAACATTTTACATTTTAATTTTATTTGTTAATTACCTATAATAAGTACCCGTGCCGAGCCGGGGCGGGTTGCTATATTATATATACGAGTACATTTGATATGTGCAAGTACCAATCTGTACAGTGATATCAAACACGGCATATTTATCTCAAATTTATTTTTTAACACAGTACTTTATGACCGCTAGAGGGCGCCACATAAGATTCAGTGACACGTCTTAAAGCCCATAACCAGCGGACGATCCAGACACTTCTAACGAGACCCTATTCATCTATTTCTATTATGTAGTTGAGGAGCTATGAGGGAAAAACTGAACCTCGTTTGACTCTGCCGTAGCCGGGCTAAAAAATATTACGATTTTTTAAATTAAAGTTTTACTTTCCTTAGCACACATCGGTTTTCGAGATTTGGGTGAAACTTTTTATTTTATCATAGCTTTGAGCAGTGTAGGTCGGAAGCCTGGATTTAATCAAATACTAGTCCTAGTGATAAATTCTGCCGTTAGCTCAATTTTCAAATAACCCCACACAAGTGGACAGTTACTACCGGTGTTAAACATAAAGATCTTTGACAAATTTCTTAAAAGTCCATTTTCCTATATTATGAAATCATTAGGAAATCGATCTTTTGGTTATAGCATCGACGCGTTACCATATCTATTTTCTTTGCGGATCTTTTTAATTTTACATTGTATCGTGTTTCAAACTCAATGTTTAAACGGTTTGGCACGACTGGACTAAATGGCGTTGCCATAAACATGAGCCATAAGGAAAGTTTTAAGTGGGTAGTTACAAATATATATTCATTTATTCTATACGAAAAGTACTCTTTGAGTAAACATTTCAAATATGTACGTAATACCACTATATCGATAGTTTTTTCGCGTCCCTATTTATGAAAATGGTTTCACATTCATATTGTATGTGTAGTATCTACCTTTTCTTGTTGATCTGAGGTACAGTATTAATATTTTAGTATTGTATAATTGTTTGTAATTTCATCCACTTTGAACATGCTTCTCTTTCTATGTGTTTCAATGGTGTATGTTTAATTACTTAAGTAGATGTTGGTGTTTCAATATGTTACATTTCAAAATGTAAAACCTAGATTTAAGACTATAGATATTGAAGGAAGACGACTTATTTTTATGAAGATCTAGCTTAATTACATTATTTTAAGGAGCTAGCCTAATTGGTGAAATTATCCACAGAAATACCTAGATCAATATAATACATAAAAACCTTCATCATGCTTTACACTATCTTAGGCTTAATATGCTATTTTATGTCAACTAGAGACATTTTTTGGTACAATTGATTATCCTATTTGTTACTACAATTCATTATTTGACTGGTACAAATTTGTATAGAAGACAAAAATATGCAATTTGAATAACAGACAATAACATCAAAGTTTAATTTTTCTGACTCCCATTTCATTGGCAACAGTTGACAAATAAAGGCTCTATGTATTTACTTCCAATGAAATTACTAATTACAAAATCTCTTCGAATAGCTTTTTATTCATACATTACAAGAAGTTACACCTCTGTTTTCATCAGTTTAACGAAGAAGAAACCCCATTCTTATTGGTACCAGAACATTAGGTGATAAATACCTAATCAAAATGAGGTTATGAATATTTCATTAAATTACATTTGCAAACTCCTCACTGTTCACAACTGCAGATATCAGTTACAATTGAAGGAGAAGATGTCTTAAAATATGACATTCCAATAAATAGCAGAAATAAAATCATCAATCCTTTAAAATAAGATGAAATAAAATTGGTTAACGGTAATATTTCTCAAGGCAGTAGAAACACACTTATTTCAGTATAAATTTTGACCAGGATGGATCAACCTTTTCAGAAAAGTGGACCTATTATAAAATGTTCGCATTCATGATGACAACTAGTGTGTAATCTACCAGTAATCTGACAAACATTTTGTAAATAAATTGAACAAGATAGGATGAAACAATCAAGGAGAAAATGGGGAGTGTAAAATATAAAAATATTTTATCAAAAGTAATGAAGAGTAGATGTTCCTAGAGTTTGAAAAATAGATATTAGCGGGATTTTCAGACCAACCTATCTAATGCACAAAATATTTCATACATCGGTCAAGCCGTTACAGAGTAGTTTGGGTAAAAACACCACAACACACAATTTTAAATCTAATTAAAAATATAAAGCATCATGAATGTAACAATTGAGATTGCTAAAAAAATTTTTATGGATCCACTTCTTGAAATCAATGGGCCTAGCTAAGTTGAAAATGTTTTTGTTCTGCAATAACACCTCTATTCTCTTGGTAGATTGGAAATATTTTGTTTTGATAGTGACAAGTGACATTAGCCAAACATTAGCAATTGCAGAACGAAAAACGTTTCCAACTTAGCTATGGAGGCAGGTGCTAATGAAAATATTTTTTGTCATTAAATCCATCATGGATCTGGTCAATGGTTCTACTGAGAATGAACCAATAATATTATTCCAAATAATATTAGCATACCTACATTGAACAGTTGTATCGGTCACGTTACTAGTGCTGGATTAGATGGGGGCTGGTTTATTGGGGTTCTGAATGATTTCTTTATTGACTTGACTTTTGGTTAATGGCTTTGTGGAAGAGTGTAACCACAACTTTGCCAATGTCATGTATTTGAAAGACAATCTGTCAAAGGATTTATTGAATGTAGAGCTGTGTAGAGCCAGGAAAAAACACTGTATAAGAGTGAGAGTCAGTATTAATTTGTTATCTTTTATGAAAGTAATACAACATAAGATTTCTTTATTAATGAATAACACATCAGTGGTGTCACTTACTAGTGACACCACTGATGTGTCATTCATTCAGTTATTTTATTACTGACTCAGCATTTGCAGCATTAGAACCTCCTATGTTAACGACATATCTACACTAATAAGGCTGAAGAGTTTGTTTGTTTGTTTGAAAGTGTTAATCTCAGGAACTACTGTTCTGATTTGTAAAAAAAAATGTTCAGTGTTAGATAGCTCAATTATTCAGGAAGTCTATATATATTATCACGCTATGACCAGCAGTATTATTGAAAAATGGTTCAAAAAACATGGGAACATTATTTCTTTTGAGAAATTCCATTGCATGTGCTGTATAAATGGTTAGTTTCTTGAAAATAATGCATGTAAGAAACATTCATCTTGAAAAGGTTAAAAAAGGTCCAATAACCATGACTATTTTTGAAGATTATCATACCATAACCCATTTTAATGATACCAATAAAGAATTATGATGCCCTGGTTCAAGGCAATACCTACTAATATTATAAATATGAAAGTAACTGTCTGTCTATTAGGTTTTCACGCCTAAACCGCTAAACCGATTTTGATGAATTCTGGTATCAAGATAGATATAACCTTGGGATTGGACATAGGCAACCGACAGACAGAGCCACGGGCGAAAGGTAGTTAACAATAACAAAATATAGTTCGTTGTTTACAGCCTCAGGAGTTTCTAGGTCGGAAAGGTTTAGACTGAATGTTCTGGTTTAGGTTTTTGTTTTAGGAAATAAATATTTGGATAACCGACCAAATTGTGCTCACTTCTGTGTTATACAGTGTTTATCCATATGTGATATAAAGATTTACTCTGTAATTTGAAATAACTACATTTATATTTAACACATTTTATATCATATATTTTCTCTATCCAGTAGATGCTTGCATGACCATGTTGATCTATTAAGTGTGAATATACTAATGTATAGAAATTGGTAGTATTTTTCTCTAAATGGACACAGTTTTCTCCAGATCTCCAGATTATTATGGATGGCACATGTCTGTGTGGTAATGAGATAAAGAATATGAAGCATCACCGTGCCTTATTCAATAGGTGTCATATGAGAAATCTAAGGGAGCAAATTACACAAGAAAACAGCTCTGCTAAGAAAGGTAAAACCACAACATACATTGGTATGTTATGGTTTTACCTTTCTTAGCAGAGCTGTTTTAGATACATAGGTATCTAGCCAGCATGGTATCATAGGCCATCATTTCTTTTTGTAAGGAGAGACTTGTTTAACAGTGGATTGTTATTAACATTAATTAAACTTTTTAAGTAGGTATTCTATCTAACAAAATATGAAATGACAGGATACATAATATGCAGACAAACTTTTGTGTAGATAAGTAATTTTTAGGGTAATGTTATATATAGTTGAAGCATGATTACATAATTGATTCTGAAGCAGAAAAATCAAAAGTAATCAAAGAAATAAATGCAGGCTAACACATAACATCATTTCTGTGAAAAGGATTAAAGCATATAGAGAATTCATGTTGTTTTAGACATAATAACCGTGTTATATTCTACTCAAAACTCTGAGATCACTCACTTCTCAAGATATATCATGCCCTTCATATGTGTTAATCACTTACTTTGTAATGAGCTTGGTACTTAGGTGCTTCTTTCAGAAAGGCGTACTCGTCATTTCTTAGTGCTGTAGAACTTTGCTTGATATTGACTTTATAATGCGTATAACCTCCATAAGCAGCACCAACCAGGACACCGACACTGGCACTAACGAGAGTTAACTTCGCTGTAGACTTTGCTGAGCGATTTCTTGTTGAAAAGAAAGTTTTTGACAAATTCACATTTTCCTTAAACGATGGTAAAAACACTTTTCGAAGTATTGTAAAAGTCGGTCTCCACATTTTGTTTTATTATATGTTTGTCATCTAACCACACACTGTAAATATTTACTTAGGGTATCTATCGAGCTAGCTACCCATGTAATGTGAAACAAAATCCCAGCGGTCTAGCCTTATTCACAAATAAGCTAGGCGAATTGAAAATCGAATAGATGATATAAAAAGTTATTAGGTATCCGCGTTTCTTTGAATACCAGAGATAAGTTGTTTTTTTCTTTACACGTAGTGATGTTTCTAGAGCGAAATGATACTAGCTTTGATTATAATAATAATAAATGAATATTTCGAACATTTTACACACAACGCCATCTAGTCCCCAAACTGAGCAGAGCCTGTACTAAGGGTAACTAGACAACGGATATAAATACATAAACATACTTTTTTTTTGCAAATACATACATATTTTACATAAATATATACCCAATACATACCCAAATACCATATACCCAAATACATACCCAAACTCCAAAACAAATATTTGCGGATCACACAAACATTTGGTCCGACCCAGGAATCGAACCCGAGACCTCTTAATCAGCAGTCGCATACTCTACCCACTAGACCAACAAGGCAGTCAAAGATTAGTCTTATTCACTTAGTAGTACACTCAATTGTAGATAGATTATAGGATACAAGGCAGTCAAAGATTAGTCTTATTCACTTAGTAGTACACTCAATTGTAGATAGATTATAGGATACTAGGTACAACTAGGTAGATGAAATCAGTAAAACATAGTCTCGGTTGATTTATATCTACTATGATGTACCAATCTAAATGAAATTCGAACGGAACGACCGAGGTCCAAGGCTACTGCAAGTATCGAAAATAAATAATTTTCGATACTTGCCTTCACAATATATCTGCGACATAAGCTTATACACCAACAAGCGGACACTCGTAACCCCGCCTGCGTCTTCTATTGCTGTTAGTGTTATTTCATGGTGCCCGTAGTGTGATGTGATGTTATGCCGCGGAAACAAATTTGTTTCAAATTTTCCCTTTTAAGACTATGATTTAAAAAACATGTGCTGTCAGGTATTTTTTAGAACTTTTCGAGAGTAACAATTCTTATATACGTTTTTTTTATTCACAGCGTAATGATATATTCTATAGTCTCCTTTGATAAATGGGATATCTAACATTGCAAGAATTTTTGATATCAATCCTGTAGTTCCATTCAAGAAACAAATAAATTCTTCAGCTCTATAATCAGTGCTGGATTTTCATATTTGCCGCCCCAAAGCTATAAAATTTTTGCCGCCCCTTCTGACTACGGAACTAAAATTTAAGAACACTGTTCACACTAAAGTTTTTTTTTGTAAAATAATCAGCTACTAGATTCTTTTTACATTTTTTTTTTATTTTTAAGCTAAGAAAAGCAAATATGTGTTTCTACTGCACTACTTAGGCATAAGGTGTGGTGGTATATGGAAGATAGGTAGGTAATACCCGATACTGCTAAAGACTTAGACAGCTCCTGAAGCTGTCTAAGTCGTCGTCTTCACAGTTACCAATGTAGAGTTATAGTCTTAAAACTGCTCAATCAAGATATTGCACATTCGATAAACGTTATTAACCGATTTTATTTGCACTCAATTTTTCACAAATTTTAAAAACAATATTGAATTGAAATTAATGATACTAAATAAACATTTCGGACATATTACACACAATGCCATCTAGTCCCAAACTAAGCAGAACTTGTATTATGTTACTAGACAGCTGTTATAAATACATTTTTTTTTTTGTAAATACATATTATACAGAAGACAATAATGAAGTACGTTACAATTAATATCCCTATTTGACTGCACGGTTGGCTCAGTGGTTTAAGTGGTCGTGAAAGCGAGGATGATATTCCGTCCTTCAGAAAATTGGAGGAATTGGACACTACGGCTATAGCCAGGGGGGCGAACTTTCAGGAGATGGTGCGCCTGGCCACCACGAAAGTCTCCCCGGTGGTTGAGCGCATTGGGTCGTTGGGCTTACTGATGGCCCTGGATGAGACGGAGTCCTTTTTGTTCCATGGGCCCGTCGTGGACCACTCCCCGGTGCCTCCATAGTAGTCAACTCAGTCCTGGTACTGGTCCGGGCCCAGATGAAGTATCTGCTCTTCGACGAACACTTCCGAAGGCTTGCTGATCGACACTGCCTCCACTTTTGGACGACTTTTGACCAGTTTGGGTGGATGTGACAACTGTACACGGGAGTTGTCCGGTCAATGGCACTATACGGTGCACCAGTGCGGGCGGTAGCTCTGACCGCCCAAAATAGGGCACAAAGGATTTTGGCGGTTAGACCCATAAACGGTTACCGCACCGTGTCGACCAAGGTGGCGGCCTTAGCCGGAACACCTCCGGGTGGGTGATGCTGCTTCGAGTCTCACTGCAGTCATCGGAGGAGATCTCTCGCTATCGGCCGTCATGCGCTCCATGGCCGGTAGCAACAGCTGTTTTACCGTGGTCGCAACCAAAGCCCCGATAGGCTGACGGCCCGAGAGTGTTTCCACACGTCCCAAAAAAAGTGTTTTAAGTGGTCGCCACGCTACTTTCTACTGCGCCAAGTTCAAGTCCAAACCCTAGGTGGGAAAACACTTTGTGCGATTCACAAATTGTTGTCCTGAGTCTGGGTGTTCTCTGTGTTCGTTTTATATATGTTTGTTTGTTTGCGACACAGAATTTATATTATTAAATCTAGAGGGTCTTTTTAAAAAAAACAGTTGTGTCCCAAACTTACTTTTATTGTACCATTTTTTTTTGGCCAATTTGCCGCCACCCTAATTTTGCCGCCCCAAGCTTTAGCTTTTTCAGCTTATATGGCAAATCCGGCCCTTTCTATAATATTATTTTAGAAACATTAAAAGTCTTAAAATTCCATTTCATACGAAAGAGGATACAGAAGATCGTGCGAAGTGTAGAAAAAGATTCTGAAAATAGAAATCTCCGATTTCTGAAGCCCGAGGGCGTCACTTTACAATCGATTATTACATTAGATTCGTGTATCATAGACAATGTTGTATTCACATCACAACAATTATTTTCGTTGTCTGGAAGAAATTGTCCTCACTCTGAAACGTCTTAAATCTAGCAACTAGCAACTACAAAACCGATATATAGGATTGAAGTATTTTGTGAAATTATGAGATGTTTTCCTGTTTTGTTCTCTTTTCTTTTATAAAATGTTGTACTAAAAATGTAATAATGTTCTGACTGCGGGAGTCATAATACCGCGCCATAAGTAAGGTAATTGTCGATTCACATCTTGTTAGACGTATTGGCGCGTTAGTGTATCTAATAAATTTAACTAAGTGATTGATTTGCCCTCTGCGCGCCTTAATGTTGTTTTATGTATAGTTGACTGGTTATGCAAAAACATGCCGTCAACGTCGCGGTCCAGGGGCTCCGGGCGCGGCCCAGACGGCGCGCCGCGGGCCCAAGTCATAGCGCCCATGTCGGAGCGACAACAGCTGGCACTAGTGATGCAGATCTCATCACAGGACGCTCCTCCCGGTAAGCTCTTACCTTAAACTTGTAGGTCTACCAATTTGTAACAATTATTATCACTCCCCGCCATTCCATATTCAGCCGCTCCTACACCAGCTGAAGAAAGAAAGCGCACGAGACAACAACGCAACGAGCGCGGAGAGACGCCCCTTCATGTGGCATCTATTCGAGGGGACCACGATCAAGTTAAAAAACTTCTTGATCAAGGTCAGGACCCTGATGTACCCGATTTTGCTGGTAATTCAATGTTTTATCACGCTATGTCCATGTTTACATCCTTGATCACCATCTACAAATTTTACATAGTTATATCTTTTTGCTTTGTAAAACCAACCTGTGTACCGTTTGCTTCCATTCATTAATTTACAAAATACTTGTCGAAGACTGTTGATGTTTTAAAGCTGTTGTTGTATTTACTGTCTTGATGTTTAGATAAATTTGTTCTCATTCACATAACAATGTTAATGTTGTAGAACTGTTTAAGTTCAAGCTAAACACATCAGACATTTCTATGTTGCTGTAAACTTTTGTCTTCTTGTGAGCTTGAATTTAATAAGAAACCCTTTCACAGCACAAGCATGATTAGTTTGGTTGGCGAGGTTAACAAAGCAAACATATTTTGCAAATATGCAATGAACAAAATTGTAACATATATGGGTTACTTTATTTTATTTTTCTTATTTCTTTTATTTGTTTGTTAATAATAAATATAAACAAAACAAATTAGAAAAATCATTATAATTATTTGTTCAATTTATATTATTTTTATGACAAATAGATATCAAATAATCGAGATCAACAACGCAGCATTAAAAGGATATAGACTGATTGGTTTGACAAAAATAAAAACTTATATACTAAATAAAATTTTAAATCAATAGGGTGGACACCACTTCATGAAGCTTGCAGTTATGGGTGGTACCAAGTTGTAGTGGTACTTGTAAATGGGGGTGCAAATGTCAATGTAAAGGGTTTAGATGATGATACACCTTTACATGATGCCACAACTTCTGGCAATCTCAAAATGGTCAAATTCCTTGTTGAAAATGGGGCGGATCCTTTTGTCAA
Organism: Phragmatobia fuliginosa; assembly: GCA_932526445.1. Lineage (NCBI taxonomy): Eukaryota > Metazoa > Arthropoda > Insecta > Lepidoptera > Erebidae > Phragmatobia > Phragmatobia fuliginosa. Next base: position 28,229,705 of record OW052057.1, read on the forward strand.
GAACACTAAAGGGAAAATGCCATCAGATTATGCAGCACCACACATCTTTGAGTACCTGCAGTCTTTGAAAGGTATGTGTACTGAATGCATTGGTATTTCTTCTGATTGTCTAATATCAATTAATAAGCCTTATTTCTTGAAGCATTCTCGATACCAAAATATAGTTATTTTATTAGACTCACACCATGTTAATAAAAGTAATGAGGCCTAAGAATTAATACTAGGCAATCAGATGTTGTAACTTACAGAAAAAATATTAATGCACTAAATACCACACCAGATTTAATGGTCTGTGGATTTAAAAATATAATTTGTAAGTCAATAACACAATAATAAAATGGATCATAATTCTACTGAGTTGTCAATCTTAATAGTCATGCTTGTTCCAAACACTGGATGTTTGCTTCACACACATAAAGATGCTTTATTGTAAATGTGCCTGCTGTTTCTTATGTGTAGTATTGTTATACTAACTGCTAATTTCTAAGTAATAGCATGATCACCTGTCCGTATGCAACCGCTCAATTAGATACTTTTACAAAATGGATAAATCAAGAATTATTGGTCCACAAGTACCTACCTAGTAGTTATTGATTTATACATTCATGCAGCAATCTTCAAAGTATTATATTGCTTATTACAAACAATAACAATTTATTGTTTGTAATAAGCAATATAATACTTTTTAAAAACTGTAACAACAGATTAGCTATTCAAAACTTTATTGATTGTGTTTGTTGTTAATGAACAAAGGCTATTGTTAATAACAAAAAGAGACATAAAAGGCATTTATAACTATTTGCATTACAACCAAATTGTCTTGAAAGCGATCTCAGAATAATATTCATCAAATCATCATTATCACCTCAACGGTCTTCCGGGTTACATAAGGGTATATTTTTTGTATTTCAACCTAAGATACAAAGAAATGTCATTCGTTTCATGTCATATTTTGTGCCCTCTAAAAATCTGAACAATCAGATTATAGTGAAATTTACATGGTAGTTGGATTATTGATGAATTTCTTACAAAAATAAGATTAAATGAAATAATTTTAAATGTTTGCCTCTAAACAGTCTTTCTAGGTGTCTGTTAACCTAACAATAAACTATTTCTAAAAATATTCCTAAATGCAGAATAATTTATTGCTTTACATTAGATAACAATCTAGGTAAATAGGTATCAAATTACTCGGTGACTATAATGGTATACAGAAATACATACATCTATAAAATCGACCTCGATACCATTTTGCGTCGTAGACATATTTAACAACGAAACAGCTACATAGTACAAAAATACTTTTTCGTAAACTATGCGTTTTCTATAACATAATTTTATGTTTTCAATATTCAAAGACTGATTTATCTTTTTAATTCAAAATTAAATTCAGTGTATTCATTTCGACATTAACATTTTCTGCCAGTAACGGAACGTATATTCGCATATGGTATAGAATGACTGAAGTTCGTCCAGAACATCTAATATCGTGACGGTTCGTTCCGCGTAAAGAGAACATACTGAACTGAAGTGGATTTGATACACTATTATATGTCAATCCACAACTTTTTAAAGATTTCGTAAATCTATTGACCTAATTAAAAATAATAAGTTTATGTATTTTTACATTTATAATTCAAAAATGTTTCAATTTAATCTGTTTTCAATTAATAATTGTGCGCAATGGAACGTTATGGGGCGTGTTGCTTGCGAGCTGCCGAATGATGGCCGATTCTCGACGCCAACTTCGTGGCGGTCCTGCGGACCGATTTAACATAAGTTTTTATTGTGGAAAATTACAGTGTACAAACAAGTATAAATTCTTCAAACTGTCGGTCAACGTGAAATGCAAAGGAGGGCGCTCTCGCACAATAAAGGGGAGTTTAAGTTTTCTCATTGTTCTTGTTAAACATTGCTTTAACTTCGTGATGCACGCCGCACACGAACTGCGATCGAGCTGTGACCCCTGCGTTAACATTCAATAATGACTAGACTGACGTGACAATATGATTATTTCAGTTCAGGAACAGTAGAGTAGCTTAGTCTTAGGTAAATAATAGTTAACAAACAGTACAAATAACAAAGTAAGAGTAGTGGGAAACCCACAAAGGTAATTACGATCTGTTTTTTCTTTGCGAAAAAGTTTGTTATATATCTAGTATCCGATATATGTAAGTACATTACCCTTTGTACAGCTGGAGTAGCCGCGGTAATTTATGATTTTATAAGCGTGCTATGTTGCTTGAGTAACATAATAAACTCATAAGTAATAACTTTGTTTCATGTATTTAATATTGTTTCCGTAATATCTATAGATATTTTATAGTATTATATGTATCAGAGGGATTGCCTTGGTGGAGCTTTGTTAAATACCTAGGTATTTAATGTAAATAAAATATTGTAATAAATATTATACATACAAAAGACAAAGACAAATATATAAAAAAAGACCAACACAAGATTTCTAAATTATGAGGATTATTAAGCTACAATGATTTATTTATTTTTCCTGTATAGCTGATAAGAAAATAAACTAATAAGCTATTATATTGTATGTAGCAAAATAGGCTTATGTAGTAATTCTCAAGTCCATCTTAAATTCATAACAACAAACATAAAATTGATAAGAATTTATTTTACACTGTGGTTCTATAACATGATGCAATTATTTTAATGACTAAATAATTATTCTAGTTGGAGCTGATGTTGTTTGTTGAGAATCTTAATGGTATACAAATTAAATGTAATACTATTAATTGCATTAGTAGATTAGTGAGTTGTAAACTAGATTTCTTAGTGTATAAATTGTCTAGTTTATAATATATAGTGTAAATTCATGCAATTCTCTTAAGTAATCCTATGATTCTTGTTTGAAAACTCTGTCTTCAGGTGAAAGATGTTAAGGAAGAGGATTAAGTGGTTGGGTAATATAACCTTGTTCTAAACCATAACAAATTGAAATCTATTTATAGAAGGCGTTTTTGGGTGCTACATTTATTCAAAAAGGGCCATCCGAGTGACCAGCAGTAAAAGAGCCTCACTGGAGTAGGTCCTATTTTTTTTACAGCTGGTGAGTAGCACCGCCAAGGCTCCAGGATTTATTCCTTCTCAAGCGTCACCTCCTGGCTTTTATGTCTTTGAGGACTAATATGTACAGAGAACCCTTTTACTCAAGTGGAATGTGTGCTTTTTTGTTAACAGAAAAATAAAAGCATTATTATCTAATTAGTAAACTTAACAATACTTATCAGAATTTAAACTTAGGTTTTTAGTAGTGTTTGTTTTAAAAGATTAAATTAACATTACATGGAACATGTTATTTATTGTAACAGATAATAACGCGAGAGCAGCACATGTTAGTCGGGCAAGGGATGACAGCGGCAAGAAAGGCAATGCCAGTGGAAACTGCGACAGCACTAAGCGGAACAACATGGAGACCCTAGCGCAGGGGGAACGTTTTGATAGCAAAGATGTCCCCACACAGGAAAAAGCCAGCACCAGTGACGGCAGAGATGGTAAGTTGCTGAGAAACTGCTTAAAGTTTTCTCTTAATAATAGTAGAAGTATATATGGGAATTAATGTCTATATCATAATGTCCATTAGGGATGTTATGGATATGATATTTCGATCTGGATATGGATATCTAATTATTTCGGATTATCCGTTAGTTTCGGATATTTTCAGTTACGGATATTAAATTGTAGTAATACATGAACAAAAATAGTCTACACTAATGTTATAAAGAGGAAACGTTGTATTTTTGTATGTTTGTAACAAATAAACTCAAAAAGTACAGGACGGATTTCGATAATTCTATCACCGTTAGAATGCTATAATATCCTTGAGTAACATAGGCTATATTTTTTACCAGAAAAAACTAGGGATCTCTACTAAAATATCAATAATGTAATCTAAGGTATGAAAAAAATGTTATGAAATGACTTTCACCACATGCGCTGTGCAAACTATGAATGATAGAACAAAAATATGTTCTACAGTATTAAAGGACATATTAATATCTATAAAAAACCTTGCAGTACCATATGTCCAGCTATTGTTATTATGTCACTAAAACTACATTTTTTAAAGAAATCCTAACAAAAACCATACCATGAATAAAAGACCATGTTATTCATGTCTCAATATTAATCCTTATAGTCACAGTCAATATTAATCTTTATCCAAATAAATAATCATTTATTTGGATAAAGATTAATATTGACTGTGGCTTAATTTTGCAGATACAGTAAAGAGTAGTTCCCATTAGGCGCTCACACACCAAAACAAATGAATTCACAGCGTATTTTTTCTATCTTAACATTTTGTTAGGTTAGTACAATCATCTGCGCTCTAACAGAACACATTTATATCTGTAAGATTTTCGGTTGGATCGCGTGGTCCAAGATTTTCAAGACTATGATCAGTCTGGCCAATCTATATATGTTTAACCCAAATGCTACAACAATTGTACACCCGTGCGAAGCCGGGACGGTCCGCTAGTATATAATAATTTTGATCTATTTATAGGTTTTATCTAGTCTAAATTTTGATTTAAGATAAAGTTTCAGTGAAATAATGCCAATCTACATTAACTTCACAAAAAAATATCCAAATTAAACTAGTCTTTAGTTGCATTTTGTCTATAGTAATCAATTTAATACTTAACATAAGACTCATGAATTTAGTACATATTAACTCTTGAATAAAAACAAACTGTATACATACTACACCTACCAAAAAACGATTGATTATCAAGCTTTGAATGTTTGGAAAAATCCATATTATAATATTTGAAAATAATTTAAAAATCAAGTTATCCAAAAATATAGCATATTGTGAAAAAAAGTCTATTCTTATTGTTTTTAAACCACCCAAGCCTTTAAATCAACTAAAAAATTAAGTAACAAATCTTCATTCATTATGACATTATCTTGCATGAAAATGACAAAACAAAAAGTTACAAGCCAAAGCATGCTAACAAGGCAAGATAAGTTAGAAGGCTGTGAGTGTCATCTTTATTTTTATTAATAGAAATTGTTTAATTTTTGCAAATTTATAGTTTTTATATAGCATTTCATGTTATGGATTGATTTTAGATACACAGATAAGTTGTAATATTGTATCATCAACTCAAGACGATTCTAATAAACGGCCTTATGATGAGAGTAATGAAAATGAGGCAGCTGAAGATGAAGCGTCAAAAAGAAAGAAAAGGAAGGATAATGAGGAGAAAGAACCAATGGGGAAACCAGCTCCTGTAGCTCGTAGTGGAACTGGCCGGTATTTTTTTATAATAATAAGTAAATTTTTCCAACATATTGATTCTTCAATGTTGTCATGATAATACACCATAAGTTAAATACGCGTCTGATAAACTCTGTTAAACATAGAATGAAATAAAATATTCATTTACAGTGTCTTAACTGGCAGTAAACCACCGGGACCAGCAAGTAAGACTGGCGCTATCCCATTGAGCAAAAGTGGTGGTTCTCAAAATGTTGGTAAAGGTGGAGCAGGAAGCTCTTCCAGTAAGGGTGGCTTGCAATCACAGGGAAAAGGTGGCAGCGGTTCTAAAGCTAATACACAAGGATCTCATCAGGTAAGTGTACTTGCGTCCCTTTCAATCAGAATCCTAGTCAATTTTAGTTTTATAAATATAGAAAATTATATATCATGTGCTTTATAATAAAACAAATTACGTATTATTGAACAGGGCAAGTCTTCTGGAGGGAAAGGCAGTCTAGGTCTACAAGTCGGAAAACAGGACAGGAAAAGTCCTGTAGCGAGCCCTAAACCAAATCAGGGAAAGGATAACAATGACGACGATGATCAAAAACTCTCCGAATCAGCTGCACCAAAAGTACCACCACTAAAAATCGTAATACCAGGTGGTGCAAGTGGCTCCGGAAATAGAAACGAACAGGAGGAAGGTAATACTAATGATCCTTCATGTAACTTTGATTCGAACTAATAATTAATAAAAACTAAAAACGAGATTAATGGAATGAACCATACAGAACAATTGACTACTTATAAAATACTCAAAATGAGTGTTGGTGCACACAGTATTAGATTATTCTTGATGTTGAGTCTGTAAATACAATTGCGAGGTAATAAAACTTTTCTGGCTGTTTATGCAGGTCAAAGGGGAAGCGGAAAGGGTCGGGGCAGTGTGTCGACTTTACCTTACGTCATCCCATGTACAAGCACTGACACAGGACAAACATCTGACAGCTCAGACGGAAATTCTGACGACAAAAGACCGGGAGACACTGGAAAGGTAAATATATGCTTTGGAATGACTGCAATTGACTGCACGGTTGGCCTAGTGGCTTAAGCGGTCGCCACGCCGCTTCCTACTGCGCCAAAGTGTCGTGGGTTCAAGTCCCACATAGGATAACACTTTGTGTGATTTACAATTTGTTGTTCTGAGTCTGGGTGTTCTTTGTGTCCGTTTCATGTATGTTTGTAAAGTCCCTCGCGACACAGGAATATATATTCCTAATGCGGGAATTGTCTTTATCCAAAAAAATAAAAATAATACCAATTGTGTTTAATTATTGTAGAAAGTTTACCCTTGTATTTTCTAGTTATAATCTCGTAAATTTCAAATACCTTTACTAACAAACTCATAAACTTCTTCTATCTGAAGGCTGGACAGAGAGTTCTCCGCTCTCATAGGACGAATGACGGGGAGAAAGATAAAGAGAGGACGTCTCCTCAGACAGGACACGACAGTCGCTCTGCTGCGCAGACCCATTTGCATACGAATAAAAGTCCAACACCTTCGGGCTCTGTAAGTATATTATGTAGATTACATTACTTAAAGATTTAAGAAATCAAAAAATCGGCCAAGTGCGAGTCGGACTCGCACATGAAGGGTTCCGTATCAGCAAGTAACATCATAATATATAAAGCTTCTTGTAGTTTGTTGTAACTTTGAACGATGTTTTATAATAAGTGTATTAATTGAATGAAAGGTAAATTGCAGTTTAGGATTTATGATCTCGAGATCTCGTTCAAACCAATTTTCGTTGGTAGTTTGTTATATTTTTTTTTAGTTTTATCACTCTCTTATTTTAGAAGTTACAGGGTGGGGGGACACACATTTTTCCACTTTTGAAGTATCTCTCGCGCAAACTATTCAGTTTAGAAAAAAATTATATTAGAAACCTCGACATCATTTTTGAATACCTATCCATAGATGGGTACGATGAAAAAAATTTTTTTGAGTTTCAGTTCCAAGTATGGGGACCCCCAAAATTAATTGTTTTTTTTTTTCTATTTTTATGTAAAAACCTTAATGCGGTTCACAGATTACATCTACTTACCAAGTTTCAAAACTCTTTTGGGTTTCCGAAAAAAGTGGCTGTGACATACGGACGGACAGACAGACAGACAGACATGACGAATCTATAAGGGTTCCGTTTTTTGCCATTTGGCTACGGGGAACCCTAAAAACTGCCCATCTCTACGTCACGAAACAGTGTGGGGTCATTCAAATGGACCCTGTAAGTTAAAAGATCCAACCAACAGCAAAAAATAGTCAGACCACCAAATATCTGTGTAATATATGTTGTGACATACCAATTCTGAGGACATATACAATTTCTATAATAGTTATATGTTTTTTAAAATGTATTGTGTTGTTTTAGGCACACGACGACCATGTATCAACATCTGGATCAAGAGGTGAATGTGAGTTAAGTTAATGCATGAGGGCCCTCCACACGCACTGTTCGGAATGAGGAAAACAGCACGCGCCGTTCTTCCATCCATCGTTTCGAACTGAACTAGGGAAACTGCACGCGCCGTTTCATCTATCGTTTTGAACTGAACGCGGTTTTGTGCGTCCCATGTGCGGACGCGATATAATTTCGACGTGACATTCAGTACTGACAGTTCGGAACGAAGCATCACGGTTGAAGATAGAAGTTTGTTTATTTTTAGCACTAATGCTAATAAACAAAATCATAGTCTTAAGTTACTACCACAAACGCTCAGTTCGGACTGTTTACCAAAGATTCAATTTCATTTCAATCACAGTTTTGTCGTAACTTCGCAGTCATATCTATATGCGGTTCGAAACGTAGTCCAGACACTCTAAACCTAACGTGTAAATGTGGCTATATTTGATGCCAGAGTGGAATACTAATCCTTCTTGTGTGTTTTATAGGCTCTGGTACTGTGGAGTTACATCCAAGGAAAAGAAAGATAAAAGCATCAAAAGATGGACATTCTCGTGAATCCAAATCTGATCATGCTCATGAAAGCAGCAGTACAACCCACCACAATATTACTCATTGCAATCCCTATCAAATGTACATTCATATCAGGAAGCAGGTTTGATTTTGAATTCACTTGGTGTTGTCATTATTTTAAGTAATTAAATTGAAATCTTATAATTACTTATGTCTATTTGTAGATTGATCGTCGTCAAAGAACATTATTCCCAGTTAAACCCAAACCGCCAAAGGACTTTAACAAATATATGATGAATAGATGCACATACTCACTTCTGAGTAATGCAAGTGTGGCTCCAACTGTGAGGGTTCCTCCATTCTTAAACATGACCATGACTTACAAATTCAGAGATCAAGAAGAAGAGAGGTATAAATATTACATATATGCTCTTTTTGCTTTACTAATTTTAGCATAAATAACCACTAATAATTTTCATTCACAAGGAGATAAATGTAACAGGGAAACATGGACAGGTTGCTCTCTTGCCAGTTTTTTTTAAAGTTTATCTAGGTCCTCTAAATTTGAGGGAGCTGGTAACTCTTTAGTTAAATATTCGTTTTCACTAACCTAAGATATGTAAGCACTCATGTGTCTTACATGAGTGCTTACATATCTCCTAAAAATTGAGGTGCTATGTTAGGAGTAAGTAAATAAGTAGTAAAGGATAGTTTATATATATTTAATAAAAATGAACATGCGATTTTCCTTAGGTTGTGTTTGATTAGTTAAATCACAGTACAACCCAGGTAGCATGCATGCATTTATTTGTAAGTAATACCATTATACTTCGTCCTAACAGGTGTCGCTTGCGCATACAACACCAAATAGAGAAAGAGAAACTTGTGTTGGCAGTCGAACAGGAGATATTGCGCGTCCACGGCCGCGCCGAACGGGCTGTGGCAAATCAGGTAGGATACTTTGTACTTGAATTTCACTGTGTTTATAGAATAGAGATTTTGGTTCGCTCAAGTAGGATTTTTGATAGCTGTCTTCTATACTCTAGCTCTAAAGGAACACTTCTATTAATTGACAAACTGTATTAATATGTTCCGTATTAATGAGACATCAACATATAATATAAAAATCGAGAGGTTATTGGCAAAGCTTCTAAAACAATTACAATAATTTTTCAGTCACTCCCATACTCCGTGTGCACAATACTTCGTGACCAGGAAGTGTACAATGTGCTAGCACCAGAGCAGGAGGAGAAACGGAACGCGCAGCGCTCCCGTTGCAATGGGAGGCAGATAAACTCGTGGCTGCAAGAAGTTGACGATAAGTGGGAGAAAATAAAGGTAAATATTATCTACTACAAACTACAATCTATATTATTTTACAAGCAAATAATTCTATCAAGGCAATTGACAAAAAGTCACCATTAATGATCCTGAGGGTATTTATTGTTTTACTACAAAACATTCAAAGTATCTTCTACATTCTATTCCACTAACAGCAGAAGTAATCAGATAAAAATGTCTTTGTTTTGCATAATAACAGGAGGGGATGCTTCGACGTCAACACCATGAGGCTCAAACATTGCACGCAGTCCAAAAAATGGGATGGGAGTGGAAGCTCAAGGAGTGTGGCCTCTGTGACCATAAAACCGTACCTAAAATTGATCCGACTCATGTACCACAAATTCATGTGTCGAATTTTGACTTGCCCGCTTGAATTTTCAGTTCATATTGCCTGAGTTTCATATCATGTCAACATGGTTAGTAATAAACATGTTGGCAAAAATTTATTTACATTATTTTTTTTAAGATCTAAAAACGTTATAACATCAATTGGTAGTAAAAATCAAGCGGAGCTATTAAATTGGATTTTGTACCTCTAAATTTGTCGACAGTCGTTGAGCCTTCTTTGGTATTCTCCCACGTTCTATTTTCCGGTCGCTCGTTATTATACACTAATTGGGCATCCTAATAACAAAAATGACAGTTAATAACTTGATACCGGGAAGTAGCAGCAATCAAAATTTTCGTTACTAAAGACTATTCAAAAGCAAGGACAAAGTATGAAGTTACACTTTTTTTATTTTGAAAATGTCCTTGCATAAATATATATATATATGTATACTTTATATATAAATATTGATTTCAATATAGATTTTTTTTTAATTAGTTCAATTATGACCTAATTTCGTCTTAGTAAGTTTGTTTAAAGACAAAATTGTTCATTAAATTATGAATATTGCATTATATTATGTTAAGATTTTATTCAATATCTGATTAATAATTTGAATTAAATAAACGTTTAAGTTTAATTTATATATATATATATTGATTTCATTCTTCAGTTGTGGATATATGTATATGAAAGTCATACTAATTTAATGAAACTCTTAATGTAATATAATATTCATGAAATTCATCTTCCATCCCCAAATTTTGTGCATTTTAATCAATACCAACCATGATCTAATTATAATTTTATATGGATTCTATTTTTGCATGTAATAAAATTATAATATGGATATTGTCTAAATATTGATTTGATTGAGTTATGTAAATGAAAGTAACACCAATTTTAATAAGAATTTTATCATGAAATTCATCAAAAATCAAGTAATTATTGTACTTCATGAAATTACAATAAAAGTATTATTGTAATTTAATTCATAATCTAGTAATTATTTTTTAAATTTAATTTTTATATTTAAATTTAATTATACAAATACGAGTTCTGTTTTAATCTGACATAAGGATTTGATTCTTGAGTTGAGTTGTGTATAAATTGGCAATCATACTAATTCGAAAGGGAAGATAGTAAAATAAAAATCATCATGCTTGTCTTTATTGCTTTACTTTAGTTTTAATGTTAGTTTTAATAATTAATTCTCACAAGCTATAAACACTATTTATTGACTATTTACGACATTGCCAAAATTTACGGCTAGCATTTTACTCTAAATATTATTTCAGATTTCTATTGTAGCGTAAATAAATTGACGTTGTTGATTGTTTGAATAGTTAATCTTCTAGCAAATCAATGTGACAGATGTAACTTATTCTCCATTATTAGAATAATTGGACTACTTGCTGACAGTAATGAGCCACTCGACACCACTATTTAACCACCATTACGCCTAAAATAAACTACTTATTCTCTAGTAAATTGTAATTCCAGCACTAAAACTAACCTTAAAAAGAATTTGAAATCTGTATGGCTCATAAGTGACGCAGAGTCTCCATTTAGCTAGCCAATTTAATTACTGCTTTTATTAATTATACTGACTCGAAGAGTCGTTAGATCTCACGTTAAAATTGTTTTATTTTATGAAACCCTTAACCACCCTTTATGTATTTAATTGTTCAGATCAGTTACAGTATGTTGAAAGATTCAGGTCTATTCTCTTTTTTTTCTTTTAAAAATAATATCTCCCGCATTATGATCACAACATCTCTCGCGGGAGACTTAATAATGAAACTGTCACAAAACACCCAGCCTAGATAATAATAAATTTGTAGATCACACTTCGGTAATTAATCATCATCAACAACCCATAACGTCCCACTGCTGGGCTCAGGTCTCCTCTCAAGAGAGGGTTAAGGCCATACGTCCGTCCGTCCGTCTTCGGTAATTGAATCAACAATATTCAGGAAGTAGGAAGCAGATAGATGACCATCCGTGCATCTTAATTGCATAATTACTGCATTTTTTTGGGTGCTGTGATGCCAACAAAGAAAATTTTTGTTTAACGATCAACTGCAGTCAGATACGTGAAGACAAAACAATTTAGTGTGACAAATATGTTTGGAACCAGGACAACCGGAGAATTCCTCCCTGAGTGTAACTTTCGACGGTCTCCAGCCCTAAACGGCAATAACAGTCTTCTCCAATTTCAATTAACAAGACGATCTGGCCAGGGTAGTCACCCCTTCAGAGTGGAAGACATACGCTCCAGAACTAAGCTGTTCGGGTCTTACTTCTTGTGCCGAGCAGTTAAACACTGGAACTCACTGCCAGCTCATGTTTTTCTTTCATACTATGATCCCGGGTCCTTTATGCGGTTCGTGAAAAAGCATCACACTAGTCCGCCATAATATGGTTTGCCATACTGCTTGCATTTGCAGTGAGTATGGCGACCCCCACTTGTGGATTTTGCTCATGCTTTCTATCAGGCATAGTAAAGTCACCTTGGCAGGCGTTAAATAAAAAAAAAACTGCTTTCTCCTGCAATGTCACGGCCAGAGATGTACAAAATGGTTTTAAAAAAGCATTTAAATACAAAATGCAAAATACTTTTCAGATTTACTATTTCAAATGAAAAATACCAAATAGTTTTGAGTTTTGTATTTCAAATGCTAAATGCAAAATAGGTATTTTCAAAATACTTTCTCAAAATAAAATACCTTTTGACCAAATCGAATTGATATATTTATTTATTTTAGGTTTTAATCTGAGAAATAGAATAGAGATACAATACCGAGCCAAATGGCACCTTATGCATAACATTTTCAGTATCAATAAATTCTGTTATGTTATTAATAATAATAATACTCACTTAAAATAATGTAAAAAACTACACAAATCAAAAGATATCCATGGCTCCATTTTGTGAATTGTGTGGGCATTTATTTCGGTTGATTGTGCATCTAGTTCTTATTTTATTATTATTATTTATTAAACTTTTCTTTTCTTAATAAAAATTGGACTGGTATTGTTAAAAAGTGAAAAAATAAACATTTTTTTTTATTTATTACGCTTTTTAACAATACCAGTTATTCGAATACATCATCATTCATTTATCTTCTGTGAGGTCTCATAATCATCCCACCGTACCAAAAAAGTATTTCTACTGTTGCTGAACTTGCTAAGGAAGTGTTGTATTTTATTTATGTTCACTTCAAAATTTTCGACCATGTAGGGTTCCGTAGCAGCAAGTAACATCATATAAAAGTTCTTGTAGGTCGTTGTAACTTTGACCGATGTTTTAATAGTAGTGTATTGATTGGATGAAAGGTAAATTGCGGTTTACGATTTATGACGTATTAAAAAAAACTGCTCACTAGATCTCGTTTAACCAATTTTCGGTGGAAGTTTGCATGGTTATGTATATCATTTTTTTTTTTAGTTTTATCATTCTCTTAATTTAGAAGGTACAGGGGGACATAGACACACATTTTACCACTTTGGTAGTGTCTCTCGCGCAAAATATTCAGTTTAGATAAAAATGGTATTACAAACCTCAACATCATTTTTGAAGATCTATCCATAGATGGGTAGATAGATCCACAATACAAATATGGGTTTGATAAAAAACATTTTTGAGTTTCAGTTCTAAGTATGGGGAACCCCTAAAATTCATTGTTTTTTTTATTTTTGTCTGAAAATATTAATGCAGTTCACAGACTACATCTACTTATTAAGTTTCAACAGTATAGCTCTTATAGTTTCGTAAAAAAAGTGGCTGTGACATACGGACGGCCAGACAGACATGACGAATCTATAAGAGTTCTGTTTTTTGTCATTTGACTACGGAATCCTAAAAAGGGTACGCAATCGCATGGCTAGCAGTCGCCTCTATCGGTCAAATTCAGCAATACAAGCGTCATTCGATCACATCATTTTGTTTGACTGGTAATGTTGGCTAAACTTAATCACAAAGTATTTTGCATTTTGAAATGAATATTAAAAATGCAAAATACCTCTCGTAAGGTATTTCAAATAAAATACAAAATGTTTTTTACTAAAAGGCATTTAAAAGCCACCCACCACAATAATGTCGGCGTGGATACTTGGCTCGACTTAATCATCTCCTCCAATCCTTCCCTTGTATCCTCTCATGGTCAACTTGACGCTCCCGGATTTTCACATCATGACCGGATTTTCCTCTCCTACGTCCTTAAACCTCCAAAACCCAAACCTAAAACCCTGTACAGGCGTTGCTTTAGACGAATGATAAATTAAGTAATGACGCATTAGGTACACAGTCATCGCCCGGCACGCGGCCCTAAATTACTCCGTGGACATCGAGTTGCCAGGCTTAGCTTCGCTCGAAATTGTGTGTCATGGACTCATGAAGACTGGGATAGGGTATTGTTCTCCGATGAAGCCAGGATATATCTGCATGGTGAAGACCGACGTCAGCGAGTGCTACGTAGACGAGGAGAACGCTTTGCAGAGGAATGTTTTGAAGAAATCACACCTTATGGAGGAGGCTCTGTTATGTTTTGGGCAGGAAGAAATTCTATGGATCGTACGGACTTAGTCTTCATCGAAAACGGTACACTGACTGGACGCCGATACATAACGGAAGTTCTAATTCCTTAAGCACAACCCGCTTAGCGACTTCGAGGTCTTCCTGAACAACCTGGAGACCTCGATGCGGCAACTAGCGTCCGGGCGCGTCCTCGTGCTGGAGACTTGAACGCCAAGTCCATTGCGTGGGGTTCCCCGGCGACGGACGCCAGGGGCAAGGCCGTAGAGGAGTGGGCGGCCTCGGAGGGCCTCTGTCTACTGAACAGAGGCTCCACCAACACGTGCGTGCGACAACAGGGGGGGTCGATAGTGGACCTTTCGTTCGCTACCCCTGCACTCGCCGCACGTGTACAGAACTGGCGTGTCTTGGATGAGGTTGAGACGCTCTCGGACCATTTGTATATCCGATTTGAGCTCTCCCGGTCCCAGAACGCCAGTAGGGGTCACGCGCCGCGGCGTCCCTCCCACTTTCCGCGGTGGTCTGTCGCCAAGCTCGACAGGGACTTACTGGAGGGTTCTTAACTCTTGGCTGCCTCCGCAGGCCCCGGCCGAAGAGGTCAACGTGGGGGCTGGTCGCTTCTGCAGTGCGATTACGCAGATCTGCGACGCGGCCATGCCCCGCGTACGTGGGCGTCGGCCTCCAAGGAAGGAGGTCTGCTGGTGGTCCCAGGAGTTGGCGGACCTCCGTGCTGCCTGTGTTCGTGCCCGAAGGTGCCTCACTCGTAGTCGGCGACGCCACCGCGGAGTCGTGGAGGAGGTGGATTGGCTTCAAGAGGAATACCGTGAGATCCGGCAAACTCTGTAGCTGGCCATCTGCCGCGCCAAAGAGGAGAGCGCAAGGAGATACTGGAGAGTCTTGAGCGTGACCCCTGGGGTCGGCCCTATCTTGCGGTGCGCAAAAAGCTCTGCGCGGGGGGCCGCCCCTCACAGAGACTCTCCAGCCCAGCTTCCTGCAGGAAGTGGTCGAGAACCTATTCCCACAGCGGGCGGAGCACAAGCCCCCGTCGATGGCCGTCATGGCCGGAGGCGACGACGAAGGCGAGGCTGATGTGCCGCCCGTCAGGGAATCAGAGGTAGGGGCGGCTGTTCTAGGATTCGATCCAAGAACACCGCCCCCGGGCCAGACGGGGTACCTGCCCGAGTGCTGGCCCGAGCCCTGGATCATATGTCGGACCGCCTCAGGGGAGTGTTAGACGCTAGCCTGGCGTCCGGACGCTTCCCTGAGTGTTGGAAAAGCGGGAAGCTGGTTCTGCTCCAGAAGCCACGTCGGTCTGCCGACTCGGTCGCGGCCTATAGGCACATCGTGTTGCTGGACGAGGCGGGTAAGCTGTTCGAGAGGGTGCTCCACGCCCGCATCGTTCGGCGCCTGCGCGAGGTGGGCCCCGATCTGTCGGACTCCCAATTTGGATTCCGGAAGGGGCGTTCGACGGTCGAATTCTGCGCTTGTGGGCTGCGGCGACGTGTTGTTAGCGGTGTCGTTGGACATCGCCAACGCATTCAATAGTCTGCCGTTCAGCTGCATCAGGGCTGCACTACAGTACCACGGAGTGCCAAAGTACCTGAGGCAGCTAATGGCAGACTATCTGACGGAGCGTACTGTTATGTACGAGGACCGAGAAGGAGTTTTGAGACGTCGGGCCATGTCATGCGGTGTTCCACAGGGGTCTGTCCTCGGACCACTCCTGTGGAACATGGGATACGACCGGGTCCTGCGAGGGCGTCTCCGACCCCGGGGTCGGTGTAATTTGCTACGCCGACGACACTCTTGTGACAGCCCGGGGGGCGACCTTCGAAGAGGCGGCACGCCTGGCCACCACAGGAGTCTCTCTGGTGGTCGGGCGCATTGAGGCGCTGGGCTTACGGGTGGCCCTAGAAAAGACGGAAGCCCTACTTTTCCATGGGCCCCGTCGTAGTCCGCCCGCTTCGCTTCGCCACCGTAGAGGCGCTTCAGGCGGTCATCGGCGGTGCGGCAGCACGAGACCCTTACCTTCCGACTGATGCAGGTTCTTTCCGGGCATGGTTGCTTCGGAAAGTACCTGCACTCGGTCGCCAGGAGGGAATTGAGTCCCGCCTGCCACCACTGCGACTGCAGCGAGGGTTCGACTCATCACACGCTGGCGGTCTGCCCCGCATTGGAGACGCAGCGCCGGGTCCTCACTGCAGTCATCGGAGGGGATCTCTCACTGCCGGCCGTCGTTCGTTCCATGGCCGGCAGCGTGAGCTCATTTACCGCGGTCGCAACCTTCTGCGAGGACGTAATCACGCAGAAGGAGGCGGCGGAGAAGGCCCGGGAGGACGACATCCAATCGGACCTGATTCGCCGCCGGCGAACCGGGCGGCGGAGGCGCGAACATCTGCGCCTCAAGTCACCATAGTAGAAAAGAAGCACAGAGTTGTCAGTCAGTTCCACTTTGTTCCAGTCACTGTTCGGCCAAGAAGAAATATCCGAACCACTTGGATCTGGTGCCTATTTCTTCCACTCTAAAGCAGTAACGTCCAACATTGTTATGTAGATTAAGAGAGTAGTTAGGATCAGTTGGGAGAACTCTTCATAACACTACCATAGTAAAGGCCAGGACTGCCATAGAGGCGACATCTCTTCGTAACTGCAAAGGCTTGAGGAACGCGGTACAAAATGATGCGGACTGCTCATCTCTGCAACCGATCGAGAGCGGCCAGCAAATACTTCGCGGCTTCATCGCAAAGATGAGAACAGTTTTCTCCACGCAGGAGCGAATTTGGGTCCTACAAAGAAGACACAGATGCTCCTACCGGAGAGAAGAAACATCTCACCTTGTTTTGTTCGCCCAGCTTCCGTGACGGCTCCCGTTGTTTTCTTCATAGTCTACTGGTTAAGCTGTAGGATGTCCAAAATATCGCCCGTGCACTGTGCTGTCATCTGCATAGTAATGTATATTGCAAAGGGCTGACATGACAATAACATGCATAAGAAACAGCGTGGGCAACAAGACAGAGCCCCGAGGTTAGCCTGCGTTCACCTGCTGGAAATCAGAGGCCGCGCCGTTACAAAAAACCAGGTCAGGCTTCATTCCAGGTTCCATATGACAGGCGATATAAGCGCGTCAGTACAGACAACTCAGATGCACAGTTCTTAAGAACCATCCGTGGTCATCACTCTGACGGATACGCATATCCCGCAAGCACACTCCGGTCGTCAATTCGTCTGATAGCCGTAAAAAGGTTGACAAGAAGTTTCGCTTTTCCCTACGGCTGGTGGGTGTGTAATCCGTCTGGATATTTCAGCGGTGGTAGTGCGGGCTGGCAATAGTTGGACTGCACGGCAGAACTTACGGCTACCCGTTATACGCACCCTGGTACGCATTATAGGTAAACGAAATGGAAACGATTGTTTTGGAAATCAAACTCCAAGAAAATAAATTTGATGTAACATTTTATTTAGTTTACTCGACGCAGTGAACTCAAAATAACTTAATAATCATAATTTCTACTATGTTACAGCTCTTTACAATATATTAAACAATTTTCCAATAATTATTTACATAAGTGGTAATTTTTTAATGAAAATGCGATGCCACATAATTGCAGTTAGTATTGACAGGGAATACCAGGTGACAATGTAAGACAGGTGTTCGTTTCTAAGAGTAACTCTAGTCTGATTAGGGATAGGCCATCCTTCTGGCGGGTCTGATATACCCCTGGCATCTAGCCAGACAGGAGCGCAACCAATGTAACTGCTCATCTGTTCCAAATCCCTGAAAAAAAATTGTACAGTGATTTGACTATACCCTATATATATTGAAATAAATTAGGTCTCTCTAGAAATTCAGAGAAAAAAAATACCAAGTCACACATAGTGACATGTGGATTTAAAATCGTGTCCAGTAGATTATTTAGTAGGTGAATGATTATGTTTATTTATTATTTCATTATTTTTGTACAAAGTTTTCCAATTAAGCGTATTTAACAAGTTAGAGCTCTACAACTTCTGAACTAAGAAAGTTGTCTAAGCTATTATATACTTTTCTTTTAAATTGCAACACATGGACCACCATCACGATTTTTTCAGATTTTTCAATCTAAAACATTTAGAAACCCCCTCAAAATGCGTTTGCCTGATGATGCATATGCAATAGTTAATACCTTGAAAACCATGATTTCTTTTCAGGATTGTTCTTTGGCATGAATGGTGCTCTCTTCTCTGACAATCTCACCACTCCTACAAGTTCAACTTCACCTTCAATCATTGATGCCTTACGCTTTTCCTTAGGACATAAGTTCTGATGGATCCAACCTCGATTGATTAAAATTACTTCCCTGATAAAAATATATCATAAATTAGTTGAAAGAGGAGTATGACAATGTACTATGTTACAAAGTTATGATGGATCAATTTAAATTTTAGTTATTCTTTATAGTGGTTAATTCAGAAACAGGTAATGTTACCATCTCTATTTATCCTGTTGTGTTGTAACGGCAAGCTAGGGGAGCAAAGTATGCTTGACAACAGTTGGCAAGTTCAACGCAAATAGTGAACTTGATAAAAACTTTGAAAGGCTCATCTCCAGTAGTTTACTATTAAAAGCAATTGGTATATAAAAATATTATAAAATTAGTAACAATGCATTTCTAAAGAATAAGAAGTAGTCAAACATAGTTCTTACTTAGTATCTGCTAACATAAATGGTGTGACCACCATCCAACCCTGATTTTTTTTGGGGTCAGACACAAGAGACCCAGTTCTAGGCAGGGGAGAATCTACTTCAATTAATGAACGAGGCCCAATGAGAAACTCTTTTTCATGGATAAACTTCCCACGAACACGGACCGGCATATACTCCATGTTCTCCAATTCTGAGAAACTGCAAAACATTTTAGTGATTTTAAGCATTTTGCTAGTTAAAATTTAAGTGTCTGCATGTAATTTCAAAATAACAGTTTTTTGGTAAATGCTTATGAAAGTAAATATGGTTAAAAAAAACAATGGGTGGACCAATTTCCAAGGGACTCTCTTCTTCAGAAAGTTGATGACATAAGGAGTAACTTAGGCTACTTATTTGAAGAGGTAGTCTGTTACTTGTGATTTCTAATGTACTAAGAAGGAAAATTGGCCAAGTGCGTGTTAGACTACACATAGAATAACGATCCGCAGTCATCCTTAAATGTAATGTGGATTTAAAATCATATACTTATTGTTTTTTGTTAATGCTTTAATTTTGTATTCAATGAAGTTTTCCATCTATGAAGTCAAGTCATTATAGTTTTCCTTTAAAGTTCATCATTTGGACAATATGCATGAACTTTTCAAGATTTATAGCTTTTAGAGGGGGACGCACTGTTATTTACAAAAAATAATGCCCTCTAAAGTGATATAACTCACAAACAGATACCTAAATTAAAAAATCTTCTCAGCAAACTCTTAATGTTCTTAAAAGATCTATTTAATGAAATCCCACATGATAGGGTAGCCCAGAGAAAAAAACTTACCTGTGACACCAATAACTGCGGGACTCAGCTAGTCTAAAACATATATTTAACAAAAAAGGAAAATCTTACTAACTCTTGAGGCATCTCAACAGGTTTGGCATTTGTTTTTGACTGCATCATATCAATCATATCAAGTTTCCATTGCAATCGTTGCACTTGCCAGCAGCCAAGACCAAAAGCCCCCACTGGTAGCATCTAAGGGAGATATTGTGATACATAACATGTGTATGAATATAACAATGTATAACAACTGCAGTTAATGTGAATAAGCTTTAATGGCAAATGCAGAAATTAAATTTGTAATGTTTCACCAAGAGTTGTATTCAACTCTTGGAATATCGAATAATACGATTTATAAAAGAACTTGCATGTGATTATGTTCATATGATTAATGATGAATTCGGTAGATTATATAAAAATAGGTTATGAATAAATTACGGAATAAAAATTAAATATTTTTTAATATCCTTTATTTTTTGAAAAAAATATTAAGGATTTAAGGAATATTAAGTATTAAATAGCATACCAGTAAAATCCATTTAAATACTTCACCGGGTTCCTTGTTTGGCTCAATTCTTCGGGTCTTAACCGCATTTGCGATAGTAGCATTATATCGTAATGTATTCCTTATTAAGTTTTTAGGGCAATTTTTATAATTAATTAAAAAAGGCCGATATACATTGCACAAACTTGAAAACATTGTTGCAGTGTTGTTGACTGTTGATGTTAACTTGACTTGACAGTATTGACAATTGACATTAATTGACATTTCATTTGACTTGGTCTTGCCAATGAATAGGTACACAGAAGTAAAGAAGCCCAGTTCCTGTGGGCGCTCTAAAGACAAACTTTCTGCGATCGAAGATTTGCAGTTGCGCTACAACTGTTTTTCCGGAAGCGGGTCATATTTAAAATGAAAGATTTCATTACAGACAAAGGGACAGGTGAAATAAAATTATAGTCTGTAATTTTAAAAAAATGGCCAAGTGGGTGTCAAGCCACGTATAGAACAGGATCCGTAGTCACCCAATAGTGGTAGGTAGATTTAAAATCGTGTCCAATGGAGAATTGTTATGTTAACTTATTATTTCAGATCTTGGTTTCCTTAGCATGGGTCCGCATCGGAGGTACCAGTATTCAAATAAAAAAGAATTATATATAAAATAAAGTTATGAGGTAACAAACATAAAAATATAGATACAGTCGAATAGAATAAAAAGGAATAGAGTCTATTCCTTTTTTTAAAGTCGATTAAAAACATCGTGTAATCTATATAGAAAATGAATTATTTTATTTAAAAACAAATACTGTTATACGTTATACCTATGCTCATTAATAGGGTTCCGAAGTTTATAACTCGAAACCCTAATACATGCTTTCGTCATGTCGGTCAGTCTGTTCTCGATTTACTATCGAAAAGGTTAGTGCTAGAAAGATGAAACTCTGTATGGATATAACTGTATGAATGTATGTCGCCGCTTTGCATGAATACCCGCACAAAACAAAATTTTGAAAACACTGGTTTATAAACAGCCAAATGCTTAATAGTCCTTATTATATAAATATCTTTATAGATTTTAATAATCCTTAAATAATGCCCTTACATTCTATTGTTCTATTGATCAAATACATGAAAAGTTAGGACAGAAAATATTTTGTTTAATTTTCAAATAGCTCCCCTGTATAATTTGTGATTTTGGTTTGTGCGAGAATTCATGCAAAGCAGCGATTTGTATCTATCACGTCAACAAAGTGCCAGAATAAAATCACGAAAACTATTTTCATTTCGGAAACCTCCTCTACACGTAAAGTGGGGCTGGTTTTCTTCTCGCGTATACGCCATTGTGTGGGGTATTACTAGATATATCTTTTAAAAAAGTTAAGAGATTGCTAAGATGATTTTTGATTTAGGTATCCGTTTGCGAGTTATACCACTTTAAAGGTCATTTTATTGTAAAAAAAACAGGGCGTCCCTTATCATATGACTTTGTTAATTCAGGAATTATAGAGGCCTAACTTGTAAAACGCGCTTACTTCGAAAACTATATACAAAATTAACGCATTATTATATTAAGTAAACAATACATGAGAATTATCTATTGGAGACGATTTTAACCCTATACTTGGCACAGTGTATGATCTGATACGTACCTAGTACTTTTAAAAAATCTACTGAACTGTAGAAATGTATTTATAATACAATTATGGTATAATATGCTTCGGAATATTTGTCCAGATCTTACTAAAAATATTTTTTATTTATTCGCTATACCAAAACAGTTGTATAACGCAAAGTAGTGGATCTGTCCCGTGCGTCTACGCAGCCCAAGGTAATATTTTTAGTGTTTTTGTATATTTTGGACTAATCTTGTTGAAAAGTGGTTAGATTCGAATAGGTTACTATATTATCTTATCAGAATATTCTTTATTGTGCACTAAAATGTACCTTAACAACATTTTATATGCTGGTTTTTTCAATTGTATCAAATATGATACAATGACAGGTATCTAGATGATTCTGAAATTTTAACTATGTATCAAATTAGAGACATTGCTTGATTTGGGTTTTTTATTTTTGTATCACAGCTGCATATTCAACTTAGTCAGCAGTAAAAAACTAGAGCCCGTCAAGTTGTGGCCCTTGTTCTTAGACCCGGGGCAAAGTCAGATATGGTTAAAAGTAGTTTAATCAAAGATGAGCTTCAGCACTGCGTGAGGCCCAGGCTAGTTACGACGAAGAAAAAAGTAATACCAGCTAAAAGAATAGAGCCTATGTGGCGATGCATTAAATTCACAGGATCTGCAGAGGTTGATGAAGAGAATAGCATGGGTTTAGGATAAAAAGTATCTTTGGCTTTAGCAAAATCTATTGGTCGGCCTGCATGCAAAGTTTTAAGCTATGACATTTTTTTTTACTTCAATAGAGCTACTGCAGTATTAACGTAACGAGTACGTAATTTTCGCACAATCCGATTTTACAGACTGCGAGGAGCGGAATAAAAGCTACCGATTGATAAAAACCTCAAGAAAAAGGGCAGAGGGTCCCATGCCCAAGTTTTTTGCAAACAAAAATAAAGATCGTTGTTGTCAAATGGTACGACAACAAAATAATGTGTTACTTCTGCAAGCACATCTATTGATGCATATCCTGTTCAGAATGTAAATCGGTTCAAGAAGGAAGAGGGCAGGGAAGTGCCAGTAACTTGCCCAAATTTGATCAAGGAACACAATATGAACCATGCTTGGATTCTGTACTGTCATGAATGGAAATCCAAAAATGATACGAAGAAACCAAAAGCACTTAAAAGTTTTCACAATGAGATCTTTGAAAGTCTGCTGTAATCTGGAAGGACTGATAGTGGAAGGAGCGATAGGAAAAGTAAAGGAAAAAATAGCGTCAGCAGCTCAGCGAAAACCAACCAGATTCCGATAACTGAAAGACCTCCAGAGGCCGTTCGTTATGATGATGTTGTTCATTATCCATCTATAGCGCCTATCAGGTTCATGTATTGCATATAAGAGCGGACCAAAATTTTATTGCTTGAAATGCTAATTGTTTTCTGGATTACCATACAAAAATGTAGAAAATAAGCTATAAACTTAATTAAATATATATAAACATTCCACAGTACAAGTACGTAACTGTAACTACGTGATCTCATAAGAAGTAAAGACTGACAAAATGTTGATTATTAGTGTTGTAAGTTAAGTTTTATAATTGTTGTTCATGTTCTTGTTCATGTTATCTCACTTTAGAGCGTGATTTAATTTTTATTAAATACTAATAAAAAAAAATAAGTTTGCCTAAGCCTGGCAATGTCACTAAAGTGATACATACAATTTGTAACGTTTATTACTTTAAATCTGGCGGTGTGGCATATATGACACGCTCAATAAAACCTAAATAAACAAATAAACATTTTTTTAATTATTTTTTCCGTCATCAATGAACACCAAAGAGCTCAGATAAACTATAATTTATCAACACTTCCGAAAAAAAAAATCTTGCCAAGTATAGGGTCATCCATAATGTCATCCATAATGGAAAGTGGATTTACCACTTTCCATTATGGATGACTGCGGAACTCATGTGTGGCCTGACACGCAGTTGGCCGTTTTTACTTCATAATACATATTATGTAGAGTCCCGTATAGGGTTTAATCAAGCTCGAGAAAAGTCGAGAACTCGAGAAATCATGTACCTATATAGAAATTAAATCACCGTTTCTTAAGTTGCTTGGAGGCGCGGGCCAAAGCGCAGCGGCACCCTTGATCTCGCTGCAAGCGCTCTGCGGCGTCGTTTTTACACGATAGTTTACGTAGTGAGTGTTTCACAGATTACGTGATAAATTGAAATCAAACAGGTAAGTCTTTTTATTGACACATCATGGCTTTATTATTCATATTATTTTTATCAATAATATAATCTAAATATGATCTTAAATTTTACTAGGTACCTACGAGTAGGTACCTATGTGCTCTTTACTATTATTTTTATTCAAACTTTAAAAGACATAAAATAACTAACGATACATAGTATAATTACATTTCCTATTTTTGTAAAACAACAACACACAAGCTTAGTTTTTAATTATTCTGATATGTTTTTGTTATAAGTAATTTGAAATTCATTAATGTGTCATTTCAAATTTGTGAGACGAGACGAATATTGCCAGTTGTGTTGTAGGTATGTGTGTGTGTATCACATATATTATTCCAAGGGCTTATTATCATTTTGATTTGGGTTTGTTATAGATTTTACCGAAACGTCACTATAACAGTGAAGATCGAAGCATCAAAAGTATGGAAATATTAAAGAAAAAAGCAATCTGCAAATGCGCAATGCCTAAGATGCCCAAAAACCATTGCTTGCAAAGGTTCAAGTACTAGCGGTTTGGTGAGACATTTAGCACATATGCTTATAGGTAATCAATATTACTAAATGTGGGACCCAAGAAGAATCCGAATCTGAAGCATCTACAAGTTCAGGCGTGAGTGCACCGAAAAAAAACAGGCCTGGTTATGAAAGTATGCAGCAACAGAAACTAAACTATAAAACTCCACCGATACAATCATTGGGTGAAATATTGACGAGGCTGGCTGCTAAAGACGGCTTCACCATACTTAAATGGAATCTCAAAAAGTGAATTCATTCGTGATTACCTTTCAGTTGGTATTGTGCTGTGATTGTAATTTAATTATAAGTTAAGATATAAATGCTTTCTTTCATGTTGATTTTTTGTTTAGTTTAATAGAAGCTACTTTTGTTTATAAGTTCTAAATTACCTGCCAAAAATGTTGCTGTCATTATAATTATGAGTCTGAATAATATTATTTGTTTTTTTTTAATTTAATTAGCTAATTTATAAGATCAATGTTTTTGAATATAATCAATAAAAGTTTTGTAATTAATTTAATACTTTTATTTGTAATTAATTTATTTGTGTGTATTTAAACTCTATAGATATTATGCTTTAGACATGTTATCAGCAGCGTAAATCAGTATTGCATAGATTCCTTATTGATTCTTTTTTTAAATCACTACCTTT
Source organism: Phragmatobia fuliginosa (assembly GCA_932526445.1). NCBI lineage: Eukaryota > Metazoa > Arthropoda > Insecta > Lepidoptera > Erebidae > Phragmatobia > Phragmatobia fuliginosa. The sequence goes on from OW052057.1 coordinate 28,255,169, forward strand.
GCTAATTTACGTAGTTGAATGACATTTTGGAACCGATCAACTAGAATCAAGACATTTGCAAAGTGCTTAACTACCTACCTGAAATAAAATACTTTTTGATTTTGATAAGACAAGAAATAAGTACAGACGAGTAATAATTGGGATTGAGAGTTAACAACATAGCGAATGCTTTTAAGTACAATGAAGTAAATAGATGCGTGTTATGATGGGTTTCACTCACACTTTTATAAAAGTAGGGCGTCCCCTCCCCTAAAACCTAAACGGCTAGCTTAAAAAATCTGAAAAAATCGTTATAGTAGTCCATATATAGAACTTTTAAGAAAAACTAAGCTGTTTTGACAACTTATTTATTTCAGGAGAAATGGGGGCCTAACTTGTAAAATGCACTCTACTTTAAATCAACCTACCATTATGTGAGACTACGGAACCCTATTCTATGCGTGGCTTGACACGCACTTGGCCAATTTTTTTGCTGAATTTCTAGAGATAAATTTATTCCCGAAGACTATGTCAGAAACCGGACAAAGTGCAGGTGCAGGGATAAATCCCGACCCGTGTTTATTTAAAAATAAAAGCAAAACAATATTATGTAATGTAAAATATCCGATTCATAAAGCGTATATAGCAGATTCGGTGTTGCACTAAGATTCGATTACTGGAGGAATCGAAGATTTTAAACATAAATTACTTAGTTATTACAGTAAAGAACAAAGATAAAAGTTACGATTGTAGCTAATGAGAAGGAACTATTTGAAAATAGGTTGCATAACAAAATAGGTACTTAGTAACATTCAGAAGGTGACATGGTATATATCTTTGCGCAGGTGTTCCGATATACACCTATTCGTGAGTATACAAAATCTATGTGGCACTTCGTTGGCACTACATGTGGACACGTAGCGAGCTCACGATTTATTAGATAACGTCGTAGTGGTTGCGGCTGTCGATAAAGTTATCGATATTTTCTCAAAACTAACTAATAATTTTGAATGACACTGCTCAGTTTCTTTTTCTTTGATACTGAACAATTTTTTGTCTATTAATATATATTTTTTTTGGTTTCGCAAAAAAATATTGAAACTTTGTGTTAAGCGTTTGTAAACAGCCCTACCGAAGTGTAAACATATGATAGTCCAGGGCTGGCTACAGACCAACCAACCACACCAGCTAAGATAAAGTTAGATAATATTTCACGATATATTAAGAATTACAAACATTAAGAGTAATTAATGTGTTTATAGACTATTGATAACGATATTTCTAGGCGCTATATTTGGGAGTAGGAGTTAGATGAAGTTAATGTAACAATCAATACAAAAGTTTTAAATTAACATATTACTTTGATGTTTACAAAAATATGTAGAGAGGTAGTATGTGATTATGGAAAGGATCTTCCTATCCATAATCAGGTTGTTGTTCTTAATAGGCATTTTACAAAGTAATATTGAGGACTACCATTTAGATTTCTATTCCTTAGAGACTACTATTTCCCTCTGTTTCTCCTCTGTTTTTTTCAAATTGATTCATTTGCTTGACCGTAAAAATCGTTATGAACATATACTCACAAACTTTCATTTTCCATTAATATGAAAGGTAAGCGAAAACAAACAAAAACTTTACGAAAATACAAAGTTCTGAATATTATTTAGGTAATTTAATGTTTTTATGTTGACTAACAATACTAAATCGAAATCTGCACCAGGAATGGTCAACACCTTAATTTGGGATAAATTCGATGATCAATCTCCGCAATGAGACTATATTTTAATCGAAAATTATTGATGCTGGTATTCGTAAAAGTACATCACAACACTAGTACCTACAGATAAACACGATAGTAGGGGTTTAGTCACAGTTAAGGCACGGTACGAAAGCGACGTAAGTGCTTATCAACATGGCGGGAAGAGCGGCTTCTGAAACGGTAACATTTTTTTAAACAGAATTTAGTTACTGTTATTACCTAAACTGGTTTTGATTTTTCAACACTTACGGTTTTTTTGAAACTCGGTTTCGTTCCGACAACGTGTACATGCAATTTATAGCGGTAAAAAGTAGCATATGTCCTTTCTTAAGCTCTAGTCTTAACTATCTGTGTGTACAAAACTTCATATTAATCGGTTCAGTAATTTTTGCGTAAAAGCGCGACAGACAGACAGAGTTACATTCGTATTTATAATATTGGTAAGAATGATTAAAATCGAATGTTCAACATAAATATAAAATCGAATGTTGAACATTCGATTTTAATAATAAGTAGTCGATAGTCAGGTATTTTACTTACAATAAAAAAATGCATCACAATTACCTACTTAAATGGAAAGATATAAATTTAATTAATAATTATCATATTATTTAACAAGTCTTATTGCGGCGAATGGTTGAAATTATGAGTTAGGGATAAAGGTGATGACTCCCGCGTTGCAGGTCGGTTTACATCAATGTCTGAATTTTAATGTAGGTACCATATCATCATCACCTCAAGAAAATGAGGTTACGAGAGCAGAAATCCCTACAGGCTACTAAAACGTGGGAGAGGTACAGAATGGTTGGCAACACACTTCTGACTCTGAGTTGCAGATGTCCACCACCACCACCAACTAAGTGCCTACCAAGGTGACTTCTCACTGTCTGATGGAAAACATGAGTAGAATCCATGAGTAGTGATCATCATCTCATGGCGAATGCAGTTAATGGAGTACCTTTGTCTCTAGAGTCCAGGTGGCTGATTTTGGGTAGGTAAGTCTAACCAGCTTGGCCACGTTAACATTTCAACAATTAGTGCTACTAGCGAAGATCTCATAAATTTAGTCGTTATTAGTCTAAATCAAAGCCGGTCACTGTTTCATCCTCAGTAATATTATAAACGCGAAAGTTTGTGAATATGTATGTATGTATCTTTGGGGCCATCCATAAATTACGTCACACCTTAAGGGGGAGGGAGGGGGTCGACGAAGTGTGACATTGTGTGACAAGGGGGTGGGAGGGGTCCTAAATAACGTGACGTCACATTTCAAAATCTATTGTAGTCTAAGTCTTAAAACACGAACTTTAAACTATTACTTTACGAAACCCTCAAAAACATATAAGTACAACTATATCTGTGTAAATATAAGATACCAATTGTTTTGGTGACCACTCGCTCTACTAGTATTACGCGCCGACCACCTAGGCGCACTTTGATTGCACCTAGCGGTGATTTGTTTCTTTGTTTCTATTTCATTTGACCACTGTCTTTCGCGGATGAAACAACGTCGTTCTTAGTTCTATTTTGTGATTAAATCACCTTTTTCTTCTGTCGAATAGTCCATTCAAAGGTTGCCTGGAAGAGATTGCTTTTAGCAATAAGGCCGCCCATTGTACATATCTTACAGAAACTTTCAACTGCATAAACTGTATTTGGTGTACAATAGAGTATATTCTAATCTAATATAGTCGAACAAATAATTAAATATTTGTGACAAATTTGAAATTAATTCGAAGAAGATAGGGCCAATACATTTACTTTTCTAGAGTATATTATATATATTTACACTTTTTTTTTTACGCGGGGAATGCTTTTCACACCATACCCTTCCTGGGGACAACGAAGGGGGTGTATGGGACTCCCGGGCAACCTATACCGACTAATCTCTGAGTCATGTTGAGAACAGGATACTAATAACAATAAAACTTGGATTCGTTTTTTTATTTTGTTAATTTCTTTCATTAATAAAATCGTTTTCAAAGTTCCGCAGTTCTTGACTCGGAACACTTTTACATTCGTCAAATCCTTCCGTCCGTCGTAAACCTACCGCCCAAACGGTTGGTGCTAGAAAGATGAAACTTTGCTTGAATAGGTATGTGTTGTAATTACGTCGATAAAGTGCTACAATAAACATATGAAAACTATTTTTATTTGGGGTACGTCCCCTATTCGTAAAGTGGTGATGTTTTCTTTTTCTCGAGGCTACCAATCGTGTGGGGTATCATTGGATAGGTCTTTTAAAAACATTGCGAGGTTGATGTTTTCTAAATGTAAATTTGCAAATTATGTGACGTCACACTAGGGAGGGGGGGAGTCTCACAAATGTGACCAGCTGTGACAAGGAGGGGGGAGGGGTAAAAAAATCATGAAATTCGTGTGACGTAATTTATGGATGACCCCTTTGTTACGCGTTCAGGCATTTTTGCCTGAACGCGTAACGTAAAAAGTACTTTTGTACTGAATGGGTTTTGATTAAACTTCACAATAATATAGCTTACATATCGGAATAACACATAGGCTACTATTTACCGCCATAACGGACCTACACGCAGGCGGAGCCGCGGGTATAAGCTAGTAAGTCATATATGTGAAATTTATGTAGGTACTTGAAATTAAGCAGGAGTTTCAGTTAATTACTCTGATTTTATAACGAGTTAGGGCTCATACACACAGTTTGTCGTCAGTAGGATTTTCAAATTCTGCGATGGCATTCAACTACCACTCACTTTTGAACTAATGTATCGAATTGCAATTCGCTACCCTTGTTCACGATCGTATTGATTAAATTTGTTTATCAATGGAATTACACCTTTATGTTATTTAATACAACAATTTTTATTAATATATTTTGAATAATTTAATATTTTAAAATATATAGAAGTGAATAAAATGGAATTGAGGATAGATAAAATGCAAAAGTCAATTATTGACACTTCCATTTCACTAATTTGTATTTTATAGATTTACCTAAACCATTCATCGGTGAATTTAATGATGATGAACGATGTTTTCGTGGAATAACTAACAGTTTCATCGATGAATTCAGCATTCGATTCTGATTAAACTATGAGTGCAACCACGTAGTTACATACTTAAAGTTTTTATTATAAGGCAGTTTCTCCAATGGTTGGTGAAGATCAATGACATCAAGCCCCTGTGGGCTAATATGCCGACGTACCTCATCTCGCAGGCTGTTTTTACGTTCGCAGGTCTTCTGACACTAGTACATGGTAAGTGTTAAAGTATTTCAATAAAATGTATTTCTCTTTCAATATAGCTGAATGCTCCTATACACTCGCACTCTAATACATACAAACACACACAACATACAAACACACGCATGCGGACTACACACACATAACAATGTGTGTTTGACACATTTAACACTATATCTGCACTGTACAACAGGTTTACTTCAAATGAAGCTTTAGCAGCTGTGCTTTTTATACGTTACTGAAAAAAAATGCTATAATTAGATTCATACTATTTTATTTGTATTTGACCAATAACTAAATACCTACGGTTTTTTAAAATATGTCAACATCACTACATAGTATAAAACAAAGTCGCTTTCTATGTCCCTTTGTATGCTTAAATCTTTGAAACTACGCAACGGATTTTGATGCCATTTTCTTTAATAGATAGAGTGATTCAAGAGGAAGGTTTTTATGTATAAAACATGCATAATATATTAGATAATGTCGTAAATAAACCCATTTTTTACGCTTACATTGCAAACGCTGGCTGTACCCTAGGAGATAGATCAAAATAATGTACTACAGTATTGTACATCTTAAAAAGGTCTACAAAAAAGTCCGCGATGGTATATTATTATGTCTATCTCTTAGGGATAACCCACAATAACCATTTTTTTACTATTTATTTTTACGAGAAATAATGGCTTATTTACGAAGCGATTTTAAGCAATACAGTATTATTCCTTATCCAATTAAGTACTTTAAATAAATTGCGTATTTGAAATAGATTAATATGGCCCTTGACAGTATGTAATTTAAATTAATACTTTTGAAGATATTACAGATTTAAAATGCAGGAACAAAGCGCTTGTGGCGTTACCGCCGGCCGGGGCCCGTTATTTAACGCTGCGGCTGTCGATTTGTCACTATCAGTTATTATAAGGCCTACTAACGTTCGTAATTGATATTAAGTTATTGCAAATAACTAAACACAATACTTTATTATGGATTAATATTCTAAGGCGATACGAAGTTCTCCGGATCAGCTGGTTTAGGATAAAAGTGAAATAAGAGAAATCATGCTAGTTAAAGAGCTTGATCAACCTGTGATAATTGTTACATCCATACAAATTCATCCAGAAAACAACTTCGGAAAGTAAATACAGTACTTACATCTATAAAGCAATTTTTTAAAACTTTGTCTATCTTTCTGTATGTTCCGGATAATCTTTGGAACGGCTCGATCGTTTTTGACGTTACTTTCACTATCAGAAGGCTGATGATTTAAGGAGTAATTAGGCTAATTGTTTTTAGACTAGCTTCGCCCCGCGGGTAACACCGTGAAACTCATCTACTTCTTTAGAAGTTTAGGAAAATTTTAACAAAAAGGAAAATTAATTTTATCAAAAGTTTTTATGTAGTGGTTTACATAAAACTTTATCTCTTTTATTAAAGTAGAAACAGTAGTTATAATGCTACGTCGACTAAAATAATTACGTCATCATGAAAACTCCTAATGCTGGGCCTCTCAGGTTGTACCACATGATAATGGGATGACACCCATAATACTTAATGTAATAGCAAGATGCAATTTAAAAACCGGTTAGATTAATAGCCGATCCCATGTAATCTTAGGAATAATAAGGACTAAGAAAATGACTTATTATTATGTTTAAAGCATTTAGGAAAGGAGGCAGATGGCCATATTTTTGGCTAGCGACGATTCTGCATGGCCTCTTTACGGATAACTTCTGGGCGATTGTACTCCCCGAGTACGATAACTTTTGGCATTCTCAAACTCCGATTATGTTATTGGGTGGCAGACTACCGCTTCACATTATTTTGTTGTGTGAGTATTTTTTTATTTTTACCAATTATTATCGATGATAGGCATGAATAAACCATTTTAGTAAACAAGGAAATGTACCTCCTAGTAGAACAAAGTGAGTCTACACAAACAAATAAAATGGGAGTGTCTGTATGTAATATTAAATGAACAGTTTTTAACTAAATCAAAGTTTTTAATGTTAGTAGTTAGTACTACTAACATTAAAAATCAGTCTTTTTGTTCCGGCTAATCTCTGTGACAGCTGGTCTGATTTACACACAAGGAGTAACTTAGGCTTTATTAGAAAAAAAAAACAATTAAGAAATAAAATATTTCAGTATAAAATTAAAAGCAATGAACCCACTACTGTTACTGCGGAACGCAGCTAATATAGATATAAAAATGTAAAATGTAATAATTAATGTAAGTAAGTGTTTTTAGGGTTCCGTATTTAATGACATGACCTTATACATTCGTCATGTCCGTCCGTCCGTTCTCGACCTACTAGTACTACCCAAACGGTTGGTGTTAGAGAGATGAATATGAATGTGTTGTATTTACATCCACAAAGTGCTACAATAAAATTATAGGCCAATTTTTAGGGTTCCGTAGCCGAATGGCAAACATTTTTTTTTCATCAAACCCATACGTGTGGGGTATCTATGGATAGGTCTTAAAAAATTATGTTGAGGTTTCTAATATCATTTTTTTCTAAACTGAATAGTTTGCGCGAGAGACTCTTCCAAAGTGGAAAAATGTGTGTCCCCCCCCCTGTAACTTCTAAAATAAGAGAGTACATTACCATGTAAACTACCACCGAAAATTGGTTTGAACAAGATCTAGTCAGTAGTTTTTTTTAAATCAATAGACTATTATTAAAACATCGATCAAAGTTACAATGTACTACAAGAACTTTTATATGATGTTACTTGCTGCTACGGAACCCTTCATGGGCGAGTCCGACTCGCACTTGGCAGCTTTTTTTAAATATCAAGCACGCTGATTCAACTTTCAAAAAAATATGTAATCCTTGTTTACAGACCCTGCTTTCATTTACCATGCTGCATATGCGGTATCCAAACTGAATTTGCCGAAGTATGCTCAACCATTCGCTGTAGGCTTGGTTACCGTTCTCGTCGACATACCGTATGACATCGTAGCAGTGAAGTTTGTCCACTGGACCTGGCATGATACCGATCCAAATATATTTGATCGCCACTACTGGGTGCCATGGAACTCTTATTACTTCCACGCTGCATTTGCAGCAAGCTTCTTCTTTTTCTTCAACGTAGTCAGATCTTGGTATGCACCTACGACTCCGCAATGGGACTCTTCTCGGTAGGTTTTATTCTAGTGGTTTAAAAACTAAGCACTCTTGTTGATGGGTTCTATTACTATTATATCATGGCTTTTAGAGTTTCTGCGTACGTTTAGTTAACCTGCGTACTACGATTTCTACCAAAGTGCTTTTAAAATGAAATATTGGGAGTTGTAATTAAATTTACCTATTGTCAACAAAGTCTAGCTGTTTTCGAATATTTCAATTATGGGTTAAATAGACCTGCTATTATCGTTCATATTTTGTTACAGGAAATCAGTTGAATGGAAGGCCCTGATCATCTCATCGTTGTTGGGAATGCCAGGAGGTGTCCTGTTATTCATTCCCATCTACCATTCATTGCACGATATGTATAAGATTCATTCTGAAGTTACATTCTGCCTGCTGTTCGTCATCTTCTTCGTGATAGTGCTGTTCGGTATCCTTAGTGATAGGGAGAAGACGACTACCAAGTAAATTTAATTTATGGTTGATCTATTTATATACTTACGTCAGGAATGCCATGCCCAAAGTTATTTAAGATATATTATTTATCTTATCTTTCTTAGATGTTGTTACCTAATGTACACTCGGTTCCAAAAATAACGGGTCAGTCACATAAACCCGAATATCTCCCGAACTACGTATGCCATCCTAATGAAACGAAGACTGTTCAATTGAGAATTTAATTATACAGATAAAAAATAAAATAAAACTTAGTTACACCCACAATATTAATCTTAAATTAAAAAAAAACTAAAGTAGTCATATTTTTCTTAAGATTACATTTTTTTTATGATTGTTTTTTTGCTGTTTTTCATCACTGGAGGCTTCATCACGTGGAGGCAATACAAAGTATTAAATGAAGAAAGTGATGAAAAACAGCAAAAAAACAATCATAAAAAAATGTAATCTTAAGAAAAATATGACTACTTTAGTTTTTTTTTAATTTAAGATTAATATTGTGGGTGTAACTAAGTTTTATTTTATTTTTTATCTGTATAATTAAATTCTCAATTGAACAGTCTTCGTTTCATTAGGATGGCATACGTAGTTCGGGAGATATTCGGGTTTATGTGACTGACCCGTTATTGGTTTATGTGACTGACCCGTTATTTTTGGAACCGGCTTTAGTTTAAACGATTTATGATAGACGAAGACTCTCAATTTATTTACAGCTGTGTCTACAAAGACACATTGATCTCTCTTTAGACACAGGGGATTTTTAGAGTCAGAAGGAACCATATGATTCTAAGTGATCAAATGAGAGAAAACCAAGCTTTAAATTTTGCTATTTGACTACAAAAGTGAAATGAAATGTGTTTATAGCTTATTTTTACACAAGTCATCATAAACTTTTCTCATATCAGTAGAAATTTAAGTACATGGTATGGTTTTAATGTCTCAGAAATAGTAACAAGAGGTGTATTATTTTCTCAGATTAACATTGATAGATTACGTACTAATGCTACAACTGGCGTTGCACTATCTAATATACTTGGTGTTTGTGATCTACTTCAACCCATCGACTCATGTGTCTGTGGGGCTTCATGAGCCAGTGGGACCTTGTAACGAAGTAGCGAGTCTTGTTACGCCGTTTGGACAGGTAATTACGAGATCTTAATTTATAGCAATTATTTATTTGATGGTGCATTGAAAAGTTCGTAAAAAAATCGGCTGAACGCGTGTCGGGCAACAAATAGGGTGCAGTCATCCAAAATGGATTTCAAATCACGTCCAGCAGATCATTGTTAAATTAATTATTATTTCGTTATTTTTGTACGAAGTTTGCCAATTAAGCGTAGTTTTACAAGTTAAGGCCTATATAACTCCTGAACTAACAAAGGTTTTTGCCCCCTGTTTTAACAAAAAAAAAACGCCCCTTAAAGTTATAACTCGCGAACGGCTACCTAAATAACAAAATCTTAGCAACCCCTCAATGTTTTTAGAGGATTTACGTAATGATTTAGATGTCCAAAATAAACGTAAAAATACATCCCCACTTTACGTGGTCCCAAACAAGAATATCTTTCGTGATTTTATGAAACCCCTTTTTAACGTGAGAGAAACCCATATCCATGTTGCAACAAAGTTTCATCTTTCTACCACCAACCGATTTTACAGTAAGTCTAGGACGGACGGACGTACGGATATGACCAAACTGTAAGGGTTCCGAGTCATGAACTACGGAGCCGTAATAAAACATACTGCTTTTTTTTTTTTTTTTTTTTTTTACGTGTGGAAATCCCCGCGGACCGTCACCCCGTCGGGGGTTACGGCGGGGTGGTGTGTCGGACTCGAACCGACTAAAACCACACGGTGTGACCCTCTCTGCGCCTTTGTATTGGAAGGAGTCCAGGGAGGGGATTTCCTTCTGGACTCCAACCGGCGCCTGCCCGCACTGTTGGGGGCACCTACTCCAGTTTCGACTCTCTAATTGGGCAACGTCCGGTCACACGCGGACGCCGCCCCCTCGCGGTTGGCCTCTACTGCGGACGGACGGGAAACCCGTCCCGCCCATCCGCGGCCACTCTCAGGGCGGCATGAGACGCAGGTATGCGCGCCTCCGCCGCCCGGGGCGCCGGCGGCGGATCGGGTCCGATTGGATGGCATCCTCCCGGGCCTTCTCCGCCACCTCCTTCTGCAAGATTACGTCCTCGCAGAAGGTTGCGACCGCGGTAAAAGAACTGTCGCTGCCGGCCATCGATCTTATGACGGCCGGCAGCGAGAGATCCCCTCCGATGACTGCAGTGAGGACCCGGCGCTGCGCCGCCCAAGCGGGGCAGACCGCCAGCGTGTGCTGGGCCGTGTCCTCACTGCAGTCGCAGTGATGGCAGGCGGGACTCGGTTCCCTCCTAGCGACCGAGTGCAGGTACTTTCCGAAGCAACCGTGCCCGGAAAGTACCTGCGTCAGCCGGAAGGAAAGGGTCCCGTGCTGCCGCCCTGCCCACTCCGCGATGACCGGCTGAAGAGCCTCCACGGCGGCGAAGCCAGCGCGTAGGGTCTCCAGCCGGAACGACCATCTCTGCATGGTGGCTCGGCGAGCAGCTTCGCGCCACTCGCGCACGTCCTCGGGCGGAGGGCGAAATCCGCTCTCCGCCCGGAAGTCAGCCACTCGCCGATAAACTTCGGCGAGCACTTCCGCCTCCAAATCCCACGGGGGTGTTCCGGCCAAGGCACACGCCGCCTCTGTGGACACCGTGCGGTATCCACGTATGGCTCTGACCGCCAGTATCCGCTGGGGGCGCCAGAGGCGCGCCCTGTTCTGGGCGGACAGAGCCGCCGCCCACAGCGGTGCACCATAAAGTGCCATTGACCGGACAACCCCCGTGTACAGCTGCCTAGTGGGGACACTGGCCCCGCCCAAATTGGGCAGAAGTCGCCCTAGGGCGGAGGCAGTGCCCACCAGCTTAGGACCAAGCTGTCGGAAGTGCTCGTCGAAGAGCCACCTACCGTCGAGGACCAGACCCAGGTACCTCATCTGGGCCCGGACCGGTACGAGGACCGAGTTGACCTCGATCGAGGCGCCGGCGGGCGGACCGCGACGGGGCCCATGAAATAATAGGGCCTCCGTCTTGTCCAGGGCCACCCGCAGACCCAGCACCTCGATGCGCCCGACCACCCGGGAGACTCCCGTGGTGGCCAGGCGCGCCGCCTCCTCAAAGTTTGCCCCCCGGGCCGTGACCAGGGTGTCGTCTGCGTAACAGATTACACCCAGCCCGGGGGGGAGACGCCCTCGTAGGGCCCGTTCGTATCCCATGTTCCACAGGAGTGGTCCTAGGACAGACCCCTGTGGAACACCGCACGACATGGCCCTGCGTCTCAAGGCGCCACCTCGGTCCTCGTACTCGACGGTACGCTCCTCAATAAAACATACCGCTGTTGCAACCTGTAGTTGTTCTGTAGAGCCTTTGAGGAGGCCTATGTTCAGCAGTGGACGTCTTCTTTAGACCGACCAACCCAGCCGGAATTATTGAAGATGTGTGGTCGTTCAAAAACGTTGATCATTTTTAACAAACCTCAGTACGATAGACCACGATGGCATGTGGCGACTGAAACTAAAGCAGAACTATTCTTTAAATATAAATGGGTATTTTAGGTACTTTTCTTTAGATACCTTTGTATGGGATTAGAAGTGCACACGGCACAAGAAGGTTGGTTAATAAACCTTCTATGTACAGGGTGTCAACTTTTTCTCCAATGTCCATAATTCTGTTAATTAGAATTCTATTGGAATACCTATGGACATGGTAACCATATAATTATCATATACATATAATATAATTCGTTATTACGACATAAGATTATGATAATCAATTAATTATTCCATCCATTACTATCGGTTAGTATAAGATAAGGTTTTTAAATATTGTTAGTTGTTATATGATAGGTAATCACATCCTCTTTTTATCTAGAAATTAACTGTTCTTTTTTTACTTGTTGGACATTAAATGTTGATTATGATGATCACATACTTTATACTTAGATATACTATACAACTCGTAGAGATTGTATAGAATACCTGATGGTCCGACATGCTATGCTGGTTCGAGAATGTTTATAAAAATTTGAACAATTAGTAAAAAAATTTTTTTGGCGCTTTCTTTTAGGCAAAGACACAAACAGCCAGTATTACTAATAAAGTATATTCATATCTTTGTTGTACACACACAGATAAATGGTTGTAAATTATTGTCAAAACTAATTAAATTAAAGAATTAAATGTTTATTTATATTTATCTCTCAATGTTAATTTTATTCATAAAATGTTGAGCACTTTTCTGACATAAAAACTCTTTGTTTGTAATATTTAAAAGAGTATTATTCGAGCATCTTGATAAACCGTGAGTTTTATTTTATTAAAAAAAACGTGAGTTTTACATTACAATAACGCACAAGTACGTAATGAGATACAATAAGATATTGAAATTGGTGAAATAAGTAATAATAAGACCCATTACCAGTAAATATTTTATAAAATATATTAGGTACCTACGCGTTTTAGGTGTTTTAAACATTCCCTAGGTATTATATAGAATGCCGGATTATACAGATGTCCGGTAACTTATATAAATGATACTATAAATGTAATTACAGGAATTGGAGAAGCGCAAATACTTTTGTCCTACTAACTACGATGAGAAATACTTTGATTTTCATTGTGTCGGGAACAAGCTACCGCAAAATGGAGCTACTTGGTACACTATCTGCGGGACACCCTTTGAGTAAGTCGTATTTAAATATTAATTGAGAAAGTATCAAAAAACCGACTAGTAGTCGACTCCTAAAAATAGCGTAAAAGATACAAAAGCGTTGATTGGAACTATTAACTTCAATCACAATACTCGTAATACCAAATGTATATTTTCCGTCAAAGAGTTCACGGCATATCTTTGGCAACTGTTTTTTTTTTTGGGTTATCAGGCCCCGTATGGCCTGGAAACTCAAAAAAAAACAGTCACGTGATCAAAACAAAATATTAAGCAATGAATTAAGAGAATAGAGAAATAGAATAGATTCGAGGTGTCTGATTTGAAAGGAATGATAGCTACAAGAGTTGTATTTAAAAATAATAAAGACTAACTGACCAGCGCAATTTTGACTGAGTTTGTTAAAATAAATTTCACCGCTGCTCGGCTCTGTTTGGTGGTAACGTGATGTTAAATAGCCTGTCTCAATAATCAACCATTTTAACATTACAGATTTTTTGAGTTCGTATTACTAGTTCCTTTTTTTTTTTCTTCCCGATGAAAGCTTTTCGCACCATACCCTCCGTGGGGTAGAGGTTACGGCGTTCAACAAAAATCCCTTTATTAAATTTATTATTTTTTTTATTTTCAGGAATCGTGTCGAGTACATAACAGTGTTATCAACAATACTAATCCTTGCCTTTGGAGTCTTCTATTCTTTGTATTTCAAAACCCTTAGCACAGATGCGGCAACCACTTCAAAGAAATCAAAAAAGAAATATAATTGAGATATACTATATCGCCGTGTTGACTAATTCTGATATAAAGTAGGCATTGCTCTCTTCTCATCATAAGGTTAAACTATGATATTTAATATGTTTAAATTGTTAGTCGAAGGTTGGTAAAATTTCAAGCGATAACTTAATATTTAATTGACATCACTAGTAAATTGCAACCACATTTAGACCGCTGTAGATTCATTTATGTATTAATATTGTTGCTCTGCGACAATGCAATGCGAAAATGCCATAATGCCACTATCTGTATCAATAATTCAAGTGAATTGAAATGTGTATGTAAATAAAGTAAGGTAAATTAATTTATCGTAATTATTCAGAATCAAAACATCAAAAATCAATCATTTAGAAAGCAATCATTTTTCTAAAAGTACCCTCCGTACTTCTTGACACTTTTTGAGTGAAGATGACATTACAAATTCTTTAAAAAATAAAATATTTTTATGTTTACAAATACTTACAATTGGTATTCAGGAGGAGTTGATTTGCAAAATCGCAACTGCATATTTATTTGAATTAAATTTTCAAAATATGATTTTGCGACAAGAATTTAAGGCTAGACTCTTATCAGAATTATGTGACAATCATGGTAGAAAATTCACCAACATATCTATCACGTTTTGACATACGTCTCATTAGGGAGCTTGACGAATTGCGGGGCAAGACGGTCCGAGCTTATTTACACACGTAAAAAAAAATATTGCCGCAGGAACGTATGCTCCCGTCACAATCGACTCAGTTCACTCTTCAGAAGATGTTTCGAAGTAAAATAAACGATAGTCCATGTAGTCCTCAAATTTCCGAAGGAGCTGGATTGGCTCGCCTAGCCAATTTTACCACGAAGACATGGCAGTGGCATTCCAAGCCATCCACTGTAGTTACGAAAGGTCAGGACTCTCAATTGGATATATATTTCCGGTTTCTATAAGTTGGAATCAGTTTTTATGAAGGTTGATATGTGTATGGTGTATGAATTACGAAACATTTCACAGATTGTGCACGACCTATAATTGTTTTCGTAACAAGAAATGATTAATTTTATTTTCAGTATCAATGTATACTTATAACTAAAATATAGTTACAACTTAAAAGGTTCCGAGAGGAAATAAAATAAAACCATTTCTATTATCATTTAATCACTTTATTGATATGTTAATTTTGACATACAATCACATTAAATAGTTTACATCTATATGGTTAATATTGAATGACTTGTCGAAGAATACACTTACTTACCTCTAAGTTTAGCAAGGTTATTCAATCCCGTCAAAATTATAAAACCACCTAGTGGGACATTTCGTTGACATAATGATGATTAAGCTGCAATGTGCACTTGATAAATTGCAGAATTTAATTCTTTCATTAATTTAAAGCCTTTTCAAAAGGCGTTGGATTCAAAACATTTAATATTTTGTTGCTCGGGATAGTTTAAAATTTGAAGTAGGAATTTATAATTCGAAACATTTGTTCTGAAAGTTTTATATTTATTTCATAGTAGATGATTACAGTTTCTGCAATAAATAATAATAGACGCGAGTTTACAAGTATGTAGAGACGTTCGTTATTAAATCTACCTTACAAATAATGGTGCAACCAACACATCGATGTTAAATCATAAGTGTAGACCGATATTATTTAGACACAGATAATTCAATCAAACTCCATAAATAGAACCTACTATTAAATCATGATGGAGAGGAACCCACTATTAAGCCATGTCTAAATAACCTCAATGGAATAAAATTAGAGGATGGTGGCATAAAGAAAGAGTTCCGTCAGAGCTCATAGATATGATTTGGCAAGGATTTGCAGCCGTTAAGAAATCGAAAACGCTTGTCTTTCTAGCAACTGTAGCTAAGCAGAGCTTGTTAGAATGTTGCCCAATTATACCACCGAGGCATTTAGTGGGTTCCTGCTTTAAAGATAATTGTTTATAGCCTTATTGATTATTGAAGTTAATTCTAACACATTAATCTTAAAGATAGTTTGCAATACAAATAGGTACAGTCTAATACATTTATATTTTAAGATGGTATTTTCGCCTTTTAGACACCATAGACAGGATGTGATTTGCGACAAAAGTAGCTTTAATGCGCAAGAGGTCGTCGAGATTTATCAGTTCCTGTTTTATTTGGTTCAACCAAATAATCGTACTTTTTGCTTTGAATGTCAGAGGTCAGGTATAGCAGACGTAATTAAACCTCTTCTTTAAATATTTACCAGAGTATAAGCCGACCGATAATAAGTGTTGAAACTTGCATCTTGTCTAAGGATCTCATGCGCAAGTGTGCCGAACGTTCATTGGTGCATTTCACATGTTAATAATTAAAACATTTAGGTACACATATTACTAACTAGCGATGGGTCGTCGTTGTTTAAATTTTTGACAAAAAAGCCCGTCAAACCGTTCGTTTGCGGTTATCGACGAATCGAATCGAGTAGTTCAATTCGGCACCTTGACGACTAGTCGATTAGTTATGTTACCTAATATTGAGATAAATTCCGTCCTCAACAACACTTTAGCGCAATCTTCGCTCGATGTTACTCGCTTGAACTAGCAAAATCGCAATATTTTTAACTTCTAAAAATGGAATGTTATTTTATGTTCTAGTACCAATTCGTATTTAATAGCACTTGCCTTACCTTACTTTTTCGCTGTTTGGTTCAGCATAAAAGTTAATTTAATGTTAACTGTGTTTTATTTAAGTATTTTATTTTAATCTTTGCCTTCTCTCTCTTTTTTCAAACAATCCAAAAAATATAATTTAGGTATACGTTATCTTATCACCCAGTTAAACCCTTCACCAAATTTTTTAATGGGAACTAAAGTTTTTTGTTTTAATTTAACGCCCATCGCTATTTCTAATAAACAATTTTAAAATACTACATGTTAAAACACGTTTAATACATAGTAGGTTACATTCAATAGCATAATTATTATGACATAGACACTGATTATACTTGGTATACAATATTGTGCAAAAATAAAAGTGTTATACAGTACCTATAATAAATAACACAGTGAAAATAATAATTTTAATATCACAACCCATTATCGAAGAAATAATGAAATATAACTAAATAAGGCCCATTCCTGACTGTAGGTACATTTGCATGCTATGCTGCAACAAACTAAACCTTATCAAAAAATACAAAAAATAACATTGTAAATAAATGTGTATCGATATGTGTAGGTAAAATATATCGATATTGTGCAGGTCTAAACTTAAACAAATCCAGAACGCAATAACTTACTTATGTAGATACGTGAGACAGTGCTGCAAAAGATTGTGCAAGTTCATGTAATTTGATTACTACCACTACCACAAGAAAATTATTAAAACTAGGATACTAAAGTTTCTGAACAAAAAACGTACCGATGGTCTCTGAGTGTCTCTGGCAAGCTTAGGAACCTGGACAGGTCAACAACCTGAGAGCCCATCAGTATACAGTAGTTTTGCTGCTGTGTTCTTTCATCCATTCTATAAAATGGTAAGTAAAGTACTCAGGTACCAATGCATGTTCTAAGCGATAACAGTTCGTGGATAGTAAAATTAAGTCCTAAATGATGTATGTACGTGCATCAGGTACATGTTGATACATATAGTCACAGATTAAAACTGAAGTAATAATATACAAATTAATAGACTAAATAAATTATAATAAACGTATGTACAGGCGTATACAATAGATTGATCAAAAGTAGAAATTGATCACACATTACTGATCAGGCTAGGCACGCCAATACATGAAACAAAACCAATTTTCATTCAGAATAAAGATAACAACCGTTAGATAGATTTGATTTATAGTTAAATATTTAGGTAAATAGAATGCTATAATTTTACTTTTCTAGTAAGTACGGAAAACTTTACAAACTAAAATAGAAAAGTGTAAGGTAAGATAGCAAAAAGGCATACTTAGTTTCTTTAAAGAAACAATTAGATAAGGTCTCATTAAATTTATATTTTTTTTTGTAAAAATTTAATTTATTGCGAAACAGATAATAAATGCAAAATTGTAACTGTTTCTGGAATTGAACCTAAACAATTAATTGTAGTAAATTCGAATACTGAATCCCGAAAATGTTACGATTTCGTTAGTTTGGAATATTCTTCAAATACGTCTATTTTAAACCGGGTTTAAATATACTATTATAATTCTTAATGAACTCTCTAAAAATTCATGGTATTGTGGTCTAAAATACTATATAAGATTACAATTTTAGGCATACGTATACGGTGAGATACGGTACATAAATTGTAACTTATTTAAACAGACTTTAAAAAAATGAGAAGACATTATAATCAGAATATAAAACTGTCGGTGACAAAAACTGTATAATTTTATAATTGTTCCTCATCACTCATAAAAAGTAAATCCTTATCGTACTTGGTGTTTTGTATGGTTCAAATGATTTAGCTGGCTTACGAGAGAAGCACTTTATTCGAGGGAAGATCATTTGAATGTCAATCTTGAGCCTTGATAAAGCGGACGGATCAAAGCATAAAATAATTAGGTACGATAATATAAGAATTTGAAGACGGTCGAGTTTATACAATACAGGAACAGAATAATTGTCGCACTAGCGAACAGTTTCTACAAAGTAACTACCAAGCTTTACACAAACCTAAGCGACCAAAAATCATTTGGAGTTAGTACTCCAAAAAGTTGGTATGTTCTTCGTACGGCTCGTACGACGACCTGCGGTGGCGAGCTCGCTTAGGAGCTGGTCCCATGTAGCCGTATTCGGTCGCAGAGGTTTGGGCGCACCTCTAGGTAGACTTATACTTCAGAAGTTGAGCAACGACGGAGGGATCAGCGAGGGTGGATGTGTCACCCATGTCAACTTCACCGCATGCGATGCGCCTCAGTATACGCCTCATGATTTTACCCGACCTGGTCTTTGGTAATCCAGGGGCATACTGAATAGCGTCAGGGGCGGCGAACGCTCCAATTCTATGTCTGACTCGTTTCTTTAAGGAGTCAACCAGTTCCTCGTTAAAGGTAACTCCTTCGGCCAAAGTTACGAAGCAGTAAAGAGATTCGCCTTTCAAGACATGAGGCTTTGCTACAACTGCTGCTTCAGCAACCCTCAAATCTTCTGTAAGGACGCTTTCGACTTCAGAAGTTGACATCAAGTGTCCTGATACATTGAGCATATCGTCAATACGTCCTGTGACCCAAATCATATTATCGTCATCCCTCTTGGCTCCTGAAAATCGGAATTATATATAAATAGAAAGTAATATTTTGTGGTAATGATCATGAGAAATACATTGTGGATTAATATTTCTAATTCAGAAAAAAGATTACCGTCTCCAGTGCAGTAATATCCGGGGAAACGGCGGAAATAAATTTCCTGGTAGCGTTCGTGGTCTCCAAACAAGGTGCGCATGATGCCAGGCCAAGGACGAGCAAAGGCCAGATAGCCTTCACCTTCACCTTTGATTTCTTTACCGTTGTGGTCCAATAAAACCGGTTCTACGCCGAAGAATGGATAGCCCTAAAATTAAACAGTTTTTATAGATCATTTGATATTATATAACTGAAGTAATTAATTATTAGCTCTCTACAGAGCTATTAGGTCCGTGCTATTGGTCACTTACTGGTCGAAATTGGACCTTAAATATATATCAATAATTTTCGTAAAAAGGAGTACAAAAGTTTTGCTACACGTAGTATGGTATATATATATATTACCGTCCCCCGTAATCGAACGTGGAACCAGAATTACACTGGAATACAAGAACAAAAGTTTACCGTTGAACTACAACGTATCTCAATGTATGTGTGGTTTTTAAACGCTTAAAATTCATCGTTAAATAGCCTAATTTTGGTGTAACATTTTAAATTAATAATAAGCTTACTGCAGCGCCAGGTTTCATTGGAGTTGCAGCAGGAATGCTAGTGATGACGTGACCTCCGGTCTCAGTCTGCCAGTAAGTATCGGCTATGGAACAGCGATTACTTCCAACCAATTTGTAATACCAGAGCCAAGCTTCGGGATTGATCGGCTCACCAACACTGGCCAATACGCGCAGGGATGATAAGTCATGTCTACAATTAAAACAAATAAAGTAGGACTTAGGCAAATAGCGCTTATTTTTTTATATGTCATACTAACTGAATCCCATGGTTCAATTTTCCTTAAGAACTGTACTTCTTTGTTGCTGTATTCATTGCCTAAAGTATTAAAGAATGCCAAGTTCTAATGGGATACGCCCACAGGAGTACTCAGTCAATTAATCAAATATTGTAGTCGACCAACTAAGATAACAGTATTTTAAATAATTATCTGACAAAACTTGCAAAGTTTTTTATTGACTGGATTGAATTATTTTTATACACCAACGCACCTTTTAACATTATGCTCTCCAAATTTCATCAGAGCCCTGATAGCGGTAGGTGCAGTGTAGAATTGAGTCACCTTATACTTTTCAACGCAAGACCAGTAGCGGTCGTTGTCCGGGAAGAAGGGTGTACCTTCAAACTGTAAAAGACAAAAATTGTCTATACTCACGCATGCATGTAACCACAAAATGGTAGGTTAAGTATATTATCTATGTACTAACTGATCCACGCAGCTCATCATCATCATCATCAACAGCCTTCAACAGTCCACTGCTGGACATAGGCCTTTCCTTAGAAAGGAGATTTTGGCCTACTATACCACGCTGGCCAGACGGGTTGGTATATTAATGTTCAAGTTTTCCTTCTCTATGCATTGATGTTATCTCGCGTAGTTTATCCGTTAGTCGCCTTTTACGACACCCGCGGGCTGGTGACACTGTATTCTTAATCCGTCACCACACAGCTCTGTCAGTTGTAAATAATGGAGAAGTGGTGAAAAATTTCGCATTTCGCTACTTTTATTTAGTCTATTTCCCCCTGCGGTGTTGGTATGCTTGCTGTGATTGTTGTGCTAGCTGTACAGCTTATACAACAATCACGAGTTGACGGGTAACACTACTGTTATCAGTTATAACTAAAAGTATGCCTGTAATAGCGATCGTATTTGTTGCGACTCTCTAATAATTTTCAAATTAATATTCTGGTGTACCTATGCATGCAGGTAAATTCCCTGTAGAGTTGATCCTACATAGCTGTTCTCACGTAATTTACTATAAAGGTCCCGAGTCATGAACTACGGAACCCCAGTGATGATATTGTGTTTTCGTTTAACATAGATTCCTTGCAATTTAATCGTCGTGAAATGCATTATCATCAATGTATCTAAAAGATCTAAGGTACGATAAGATAAATATTTACTGTCATTTACTTTGATAAAAATACATTTGTAAAACACTTAAACCAAATTGTACGTACACATACTTATTAGCCCTTATCATTTCGAGTTGTCATGTGATGTAACTTTTATTATCTATGTAAATTTTAATGTTCAATAATATATTTAAGTTATTTGATGCGACTATAATACTAGAGATACTAAATGAAAAAAAGAACAAAATTAAATAACGCAGGTGTCGTAATTGCTATCGGAAATCAAGATGAAATACAGGGAAACGCACGCCATAGGCAACCGTCAATGTGTCCAAGAAATATTTACAAAGTCAATATGGTTTTCTATTTGTACAACAATACATTTGGCATCTTTCTAGATTCAAAGGTAGATATTACTTTTAAGTTAGTTGATAGATTGTTTTGTGCAAACTGATTAAGTATATTTACAACTCCTATGGTGCATAAATCTGTTTTAAATCAATATTACTACACAAATGCTACTGGTAGTACCTACATCTATTAATAAATCAGAATTAATTGAAACGCGATGACTTGAATAACCAATTAACTATCAGTGTTCTACTCGTACGTTACTGTATCGATAGAGAGATATAATATAATACTAACAAAGAGACAATTTAGCCAGGTACTGCGACGATTTGTGACAACTGATAAAGTGATAACATTTTGATCCCGACACATGTCGCGCAGTTTAAATTAAACCTTTTTTGTGACAGAGTAATCGTATAAAATTATCTGATTCAATACGGTGCTGTATGATTCTGTGATATTTATAAGATCTAAGAAAATGGCCTTTATTAATAACAACTAAAGTAGTCTTGTAGTGTAATATGATATGGTTTTATCACAGAAAACTCTTACATAAATGATAGGTATAACTGCAAACAACTACTAGTAAAATAATTCATGTTTAACTGCCCTCATTGACACTACCCTTCTGGCGAATGTTTTAGATCATATACTGATAGATGTTTTCTTTAGGCAGAATATTACGGAGCATCCATACAAGTAAACCATCGAACTGTGTGTTATTTTTTTGTGATAATCAAATAGTCTGTCTGCAAACAAACTGCAACTAAAATTAAAACTAGTTGACAAAATATCCAGTAAAACATGTCTAGGGTAGTAATTTAGATTAAAATAACCCTCGAAAGAAACTCGGTAGTATGTATACACTAAAAGATCCAAAGTTTTTCCTAAGGGGTAAGATAAATGCGTTCTAGTTTGCTACTCCAAATAATCCGCTATCGCCAATAAAGTACTCAAAACTGTCATACAGTTACGGATTTTAATCTAGAAAATACTATTTCAAATGACATTGTCATATATTCTAAAATTATTTCTTACATTTTGGGTAAATATGATAAAAATAACATACCATCACTGAAGTAGCGCAGTTGGCCAAGGGTGCGTATACCACATAGGTGTGACCAGTGATCCAACCAACGTCTGCAGTACACCAGTAAACGTCCTTAGCACGGTGATCAAAAACATACCGAAAAGTGGTCGCTGCATACAACATGTAACCGGCTGTGGTATGCAAAACCCCTTTTGGTTTGCCAGAAGAACCGCTAAAACAATTTGCATGATATTATGATCATCATCAAGATTTGATAAGAATGTTTCGCCTATAGAGTTTGTTTAAAGTTTTCCTGCTCTTTGCAATTCATATGCAAATTACTATTTTGTCTGGAATATAAAAGCGAGAACTCAAAACACGTGCAAAATGTATTTATATCCTTTACTGGTATTTTACCTGGTGTAAAGCATGAAGAGTGGATCTTCGGCAGCCATCCATTCGGGAGCACTCGCTGTTGATTTACCCTCGACCATATCGTGCCACCAGACGTCTACGTCATCGTTCCATTTATACTGAAATAAAATTATTTAGATACTATTTCTTCTTATGCTTGTTACATGTTTTCAAAGAAATGCAGTAAAGTTTATTATGATCTGTTTATTTTTATTATTTGTAGTCTTTTATGTGATTCTTGAATTTAATAATCAATAAAAAATTGTTTAAGGCTAGGTGTGAATAACTTTGTATGAGTATCTAATTTAATATTAATGTAAGCAATTAGTTTTAATACGTTTTAAGAATCTATTGTTATAATACTGTGCTTCCTCAAATTTCCTGGTGACTCATAAACATTGATCAAATTAGGTACCTTTATCAATGGCCTCTATCGCTGGCCAAAACGCAATTATTATTTTTAACACATTGCTCCTAACGCTACCTAAATCATTATTTGTGACTCGAGCACAGCAACTAGCGCATAAGGCTCTTCTTCTGATACTATTTTTTTAATAGGTATCCACTATGTATGGAAAAGCATTAGCCTAACTTTTATTCACGATTTTTTAAGTCATCAGTTACATTATACCAAATTTTTATTGTATTTTATATCTGTAAAACCATAATTTTAATAAAAAGGAACCGACTTCAATGAAAAACTATTCCGAGTACCCAAATCGCGACAATTGTGCCTATGATATTTGAGGAGTTCCCTCGATTTCTTTGGGATCCCATCATCAGATCCCGATATGGTGACGATGGGACCACCTGTAAGCTACACCCATTCCAATGCAAAAAGAATTTTTGAAATCGGTTCATAAACGACGAAATTATCGCTGAACATACATAAAAAAAAAAAAAAAGATTCCGACGAATTGAGAACCTCCTCCTTTTTTTTTGAAGTCGGTTAAAAATCAGTGACGATAGTTTTTCGAATTTGGATAAGAATTTCAAAGGATTTTTAAAGAGTTTGTGCAAAGATGTCATTCATGTCTATTAAATGTCGACAACTGTGTACGTGTATAAGGAAATTAGGTTTATATTACACCTGATCGGAACAGTAGTCAATATTCCCTGAAAATGAAAAGAGAAAGTTAGTCTTTTCCTTGACCTAAATAAGCGGGAGGAAAAAATGTATGAAAATCCATTTCTAACGTGTTTTAGCGGGAGAGAAAGTTGTATGAATTTTAATTTCTCATGTGTTATCTTATCTATGGCGCGCGCCTGTCAAGGCGTTTTCATATAATTTAAATATGGATTTTCCGTGCCACTGACATCCTTTTGTGAAGAATGAAAAAAAACAAAAGAAGCGCGAAATATTTATAAATATTATGTCAAATTCTAAGCTAAATTGTGTCTTACATGGTGTCTTACGTTTTGATTTTATTTTATAAATACTTTAAATGTTCCTCACAGGTGTAGTATAAAGCACTGTGTAGCACTCGGGTGAAAGTCCCATTCCTACCTCGGGAGTATTGTGGCCCTGGGCTGCGCCTTCGGGCCACAAACTGCTCCCTCGTTAGTAATCGGTTCCTTTCCTCCCTCGGTGAACAATGTACTATTAGACCTTGCAAGTTCATAAACTGAAGAAGTTTTTTTTCTAAATTTTGTTTAGTGTTCTGACGGTAGTGTGAACAATGTCAAAACATCATCAAACTATGCTACACTTACCAGGTCACGCAGATCATGTGGCAATTTTCCACAAGCTGTCACGCGTTCCAAGTGAGGAACAACGACGCACATTTTTACTGTGTGATTGTATTTCGTCTTAGCTTTTTCCATAGCGTCATCACAAATGTCCTTGAGGGTCAGGAGTTTTGTACCGCGCCACGCTCCGTCCGCAGTGACGAGTGCCTTAGCCTTGCAATCTGACATGCGTTCGGCCAGAGAGTCTGACGAGAAACCCGCGAACTGAAAATTTCTTATACTTCAGCATGTGAACAACGTGGTTGCAGAAGGAAAGCGGTCTCGAATTGTTTTACTTGGCAAAAATCTTATCTGGGCCTTGCCTTGTTGAATGAAGGGTTTTTCAAAATTTTGCTCAGGACTATTTTGCTATGTCCTACGAGTTTGACCATTGATTAAAAGGCAAAAATGTAGGAAGTGAGTATCAAATTATTTTATGTTAGGGTAAAATGTTTAACTTACTGTAAAAAAAAAGATAAACATAAGACTTATGCGGAAAACATATTTTAATGCTTAATAAAATACCAAATATTATTCTACTTTTTTATGTGTCCTTCATCATATCCTGGATTTTGATTACGTATTTTGGAGAATGTATAAGCTATATTTAGATATTTTTAGTATGAATGAAATAACTTATTTTATTTGTTTTTAAATAAAATGTAATAAGGTTGTAGTATATTTTTCTAATATAAATACTGAAATTATCGGATTTAAAAAACTGGCCACAGCGGACAGTCCTGTTCGTATCGGTGTGATTTTATAAAGAATAACAATAACATTGTCTTTGGCTGTAACTAATTTTAAGCAATGCCATATTGACAATGTTTTTATCATTCATTCGTTCTTTTCCTTTGAATTAAAACTGAAGAAATTCAATCGTCAACACTTGCGGTCCGTGACGTACGTAACGGGTCTGTTTGTTTGTCCGGTACGAACATTGATTTTGAAAGGTAAGACCCACAAATTTTATATACTACTCGTGTTAAATTATAAGTAAATATGTTGTAGATAATGAATGTGTACTAGTAAACTACTTTAATCAACTTTTTTTATACCAAAGAAACATGTGATGACAAGTCCGCGTTATACGTAACGTCCAGGACGTGACGTGATTTAGTATGAAAATAAATGGACATCCTGTACGTAACGGAGCTAAATTTTGAAAAACGCCCTGAAACATTTATAATAAGCTATTTAAACTTAATTAATCTTACCACTACGGAATGAACGGCGCCAATGCGAGCGCAGGCGAGCATACAAACGACAGTTTCAAGTATCATAGGCATGTAAATGGCGACTTTGTCACCCTTGCCAATGTCCCGGTCGCGAAGACCATTGCTGAACTGACACACCAATTCCATTAACTTTGCATATGTAATGCGGCTGTAATCTTCAGGGTGGTTTCCTTCCCTATAACAAAATAAATAAGTAAATAATCATAAAAGTTTTGCAATGTTAACAAAGCTGAGTGAAATATAAAAAATTTACCGCGTGTTACGTTAATATTTCTGCAAAACTTATAATATTACAGGGTAACCAGGGTCATCAACGAATAAGACGATGCCACGACCGGAACACGATGCGAGCGCGACGAACGCCATCAACACAACGGCATAATTATACCCTTTTTTTCCGTGCGGAAATCCCCACGGATGCCACACGTTGGTGGCTATGTCGGACTCAAACCGACTAAAACTGCACGCCGTCTCGGTTATTATGAGTCGGGGAACCAGGTATACCCTCGAACGGATGTCCCTGGAACCCCGACGCACCTCGGACCATCTGTGGCTTGCAGACGGCCCCCTACCGTGCGAGAACTCCGATGCTCCCCTTCCGCCAAATATGGAAGCGTGCACATAATTATACCCTACTCGTATCCTATATGGCTCACCATACTTTACACCATACCTTTAATTTGCTGTTTTAATTGAAATTAAGACTCAACAGCAGTAATAATGTTATCGAAAGTAGACGGTAAAACCACATAATATTTTTTTTAAATTTTAGAGTCACTTCTTAATTTTAGATATAAATGATGGCACTCGTCAAAAATGTTCTTTGTAAAAATGTTGTGTATTCTGAATTCACCACGCTGTTACCTAGGATAAAGGTTCGAGCACATTATGCCGGGCCGCAGCGTGTCGGGGCGGAGCGCAAAAATCCGCTCAAATCGCTTCAATACAAATTGTATGAAGTATCGCACACTGTGTCGGGCCGCAGCGGCTCGCATTATTGCGACGCGGATTTGCGTCCGTGCGATGCGGCCCGCCCCGCCCCGTCAACGTGTGCTATAGCAAGCGGATTGGTGTGCACGCGCGTACGTGTTTATTTTACGAAATTTGCGTTTTTTGATACTTCTTCTTCTAACAGCAGGCAAAAATAAGAAAGTTCTTCGTCAGAGCTATCCATAAGGTACAGTTGCACTAAATACACAGAAGTTGCGCATGCAGTACTCTGTACTCAAAATCCGTCAATGCGCTGCGACCCGGCCCGTCACAATGTGCTAAGTTAGCATTTTGCGCTGCGCTGCGGCCCGCCCCGACACGCTGCGGCCCGGCATAATGTGCTCGAACCTTAATTATAGGCTACTCTTTTCCGCGAAAACCGATATTCACGCGCGTAGAGTCGCGGGCTAAGGCTACCACCATATATGATCGCTGTATTTTAATGTAAGGTTCCGCCAGCAGCTTTTAATTGTACATCTCTTTTTACATCATCTTTAGGACAAATGTAGGTTAAACCTCATTTCAAGCACACTTGCTTGCCGAGGATGGTGATTATGAGTATTGACTATGAGTATTGCCATAGGTTTTGGAAAGTATTCAAGAATGTGCCGCAACAAGTTAATTGGCTGCGCTCTGTTTGCCATATAAAAATGACGTTAAGATTTCACAAAAATGTAAATAATAAAAAAAAAATATGTAAATGAACGACGCGCACGGATATTATGTAAGTTTTTTTGGTGCAAGTTGTAATAAAATAACTCTTGTTCCGGCATTATTATTGCTATTTTATTATTTATTTAACGTTTGTAATAATTATTTAAACATGAGTATAGTAATTACCATATAATTAATAATGAACAATTAAATATGCAGTAGAAATATGAAAAATGAACACAAGGACAAGGTAGATACAAAAGCGCTAAATAAGGACACAAATTTATTTTTGATATAAACTTCAAGTGGAATAGATTGGCTTATTATTGTTATTTATTTTGAAGATTAGCACATTTTTCAAGGATCTATCGGACCCTATCCTACCTACTGTCTCTACTCTGCTTGCTCTGACAAATAAAAGTTACTTTTTACATATTCTCATTTTGAACCTATTTTGCACAAAAAACTTAATTTGCCACAGACAAACATCGTAATCTAAAGCAATTGCCTTATTTATACGCTTTCATTATCTTCACTTGTAAATAACTGACTATTTAAACAGTGATAGATGTCAATTTAAACCTACTTCTAATTGTCGTATGGAAATTAATCTATGTTTATGTAGTCCTAGTGGCTGTAGTAAAATTTGACTTCATGCTTTTATTCTACGAAAGTGTTCATGATCTGATAACTGTGGTTCTTTTCGTAGTAAACACTAAAGGTATTCCTAGTTTATACATGAGTTGTGTTCATGTGATGTGACTGAATATAACAAATCGCTGTGATAAGGTCAAATCCGCCAAACGTGAAGTTTGGCGGATTTGACCTTTGAAGCCTGCTATTACTTACTCCTACATATTCGTATGCAATGTGTGGCGCATATTGAAGGTATAGGTTTTAACTTATGTTCAAACGGTAATAATTATCATGTTATTTTTTTTAAATGAACATGGCTGGATGAAAATCACATGTAAATATAAATTCAGTTGTTGTTCTGTTTACAGTTCTTCAGTTTACAGAAAATGCTTTAGGTAATCTTGTTGAGTTTAAAATGATTTGAAAAAAATACAGAAAACTATATATAATGAAAATGCCAATCTTAGTGTATATTTCTAATCTAAGTAAGTTATATGTATATTACTAAATTTCAGCTTACGTATCGTTCGACGTCATTGAATGAAGTTCAAGTATGTTCAGTAGTTCCGCCTATATAACTAATATAGCAACAAGCAATATTAGAGGCTCTTTAGGGCAGTGATTATGTAAAGTGTGATATAATAGATTTGGCAGTAGTAAGAAGGTTCCCAGTCTTGATCTCGGCTCGACTCAAACATACAAAGCGTAATAATGAATGCGATACATCTATGTAAATTAAATTGGAGAAGGGGCGAAAGGAATACCTACACCGTGGCGATAGTAATCACGTTCTCACAGAAACCCAATGCCACCTAATTCTTTGGTTGTTATTCATTGAATAAGTGAAGGACGTCTCGTCTCGATGTCTGGAGGAAGACTATCAAAGTTCAAAAAATGAAATTTTGTAGTCTCATTTCATTTAGGCGACCTCCTTACTCGTTCCGTCCCGCATACCATACAAACCGAAGTTAGTCGTTTTATTTTAAACAAAAATAAGGAAATGAAAAATTGAAAGGATGAATCAAAATATTTTTTTTTAAATAGTACCCAGTAATCATATATTCAAAGACAAAAACAAAATGAGAACCCTAAAATGTTAAAGTAATCATACATGGTGGGAGGGTTATACCCAATAATTCTAGAGACACAGTTACACTCATCAGGTTAGCTTGTGCTGAGTTTACTCTACCTAGGTATATAGGTATCTAGGTATATACCCGAAAAGTTCTGCAATATCCGGTTTTCCTGTAAAGTTGCGCTGTATAGGCAAACCTGTCAGGTATATCCGTGTTTGGCTAGCCTCATCTCAGACTGTGACTCGTTTATTTAGACATTACATTTGCACCGAGGCACAATTATGATATAGCAATTCTTGATTGAATATTTAGTTTTCAGAGGATACTTGCCCCAAATTTAAAAATAGATCTAATAAAGGATAGAATCGGATATAAAAAAAGACGATTCAAATAACAGAGTGATGTTGGTGTACGTACTTTAATTTAATATTTAATACATTTTATTAATGAGGCATTCAGATGCACATACATTCAATTACTGCTCTCACTGAAGCCATTATGATAATAGATAAAGCCAGCTCCTCTCTTTTATTATAAAATATTTGCCATACACTGACCCTGATGAAATTATATGGCATTAGCGAAATACATATTTATTAAGGGCATCAAATGTTTTTTATATAACGAACCAGTCCGTGAACTTGTAACAAATGCGTTACCTATCTGAAAGACACTTGTACTTACAGCATAATATAGTTTTTACTATGGGTATCAGAGTTACATTGATTCCATTATGTTTTTCTTTGATGCATGTTTTTATGCCTGTAAGACGTTTATTGTACAACTATATGTGAAATAGATTACTTTCATTTCAAATGTTACTTAAATTTCCCAGGAACGTGGACTAGGTAGACATGGTTAAAAAGATCATGATTATTAGTTATAAACTGAATAAATTCTAAGTTCCTTAATCTCTAATTTAAATGTGTCAAAGAGGCCCTTTTAAACTACTTTTTTAGGGTTCCGTAGCCAAATGGCAAAAAAACGGAACCCTTATAGATTCGTCAAGTCTGTCTGTCTGTCTGTCTGTCTGTCCGTCCGTATGTCACAGCCAATTATTTCCGAAACTATAAGAGCTATTCTGTTGAAATTTGGTCAGTCGATGTATTCTGTGAACCGCATTAAGATTTTTACATAAAAATAGAAAAAGAACAATACATTTTGGGGGTCCCCATACTTGGAACTGAAACTCAAAATTTTTTTTTTCATCAAACCTATACGTGTGGGGTATCTATGGATAGGTCTTCAAAAATGATATTGAGGTTTCGAATATCATTTTTTTCTAAACTGAACAGTTTGCGCGAGAGACACTTCCAAAGTGGTAAAATGTTGGTCCCCCCCCCTCTAACTTCTAAAATAAGAGAGTGATAAAACTAAAAAAAAATATATATTGTACATTACCATGCAAACTAACAACGAAAATTGGTTTGAACGAGATCTAGTGAGTAGTTATTTTTTAATACGTCATAAATCGTAACACGCAATTTACCTTTCATCCAATCAATACACTAATATAAAAACATCGATGAAAGTTACAACGAACTACAATAACTTTTATATGATGTTACTTGCTGATACGGAACCCTTCATGGGCGAGTCCGACTCGCACTTGGCCGCTTTTTTATTTTAATCTGAGGCATACAAGGCACATAAGATTGTAGTGGTTTAAAACCCACTACTAAAAGGAAGGTATTCAAATTACTTAAATTATTTCAGAAACAAATAAAGAACTGAAAAGTGGAAACTAAGTATCATGATATCTATATTAAACTGGCCTGACTATTGCATTGTTTTAAAAGCTTACGAAACACATTTCGAGATGGCAGTTTCCTCGGGGAACCAGGGATTTTTTTTCTAGAATAAGTACACTTGGTCCCTAGGCTAGGTAGTGACAACCAAGAGAGCGTGCGACTTTTAGCTATTATACATAATATTACAGACGTGAATAAAATTTGGCGATTAAAATCGATTGGTGATGTTTTAAGTAAGGACTAATTTTACTTATGAAAGGTAGAATTGAAATAGCTAAAAGTCGTACGCTCACTGATTAAAATGGAAGTTTATGAATTTATCGCTCAGTCCTTTATCGTTCCCAAAGGGAGTTGTGAACAGAACATAGGTCTAGAGACCAGATTTTGTCACAATTTTTATATATTAGTATTATGCGTTACATAACTTTCTTTAGTTTGTTATTTATTTTTTGGGTAAAACTCCATTGGGGTCTTATTCATTTCTATTTAATCGTCAAATGATCCATTTTACTTATACGATAGCCGGAGAGCCGAGAGTTCGATGTATACTTGTTCCGATATTTGTCCTCAGGTAATATTAAATGGACACTTAGGTCAAAATGCTTATTTTAAAGCATTGTAATATTTGTAATCATATCACTTGGTCAAGGTAAAATGACTAATGATACTTATACAAAAGCAGGAAGTAAAAGGTGTTTTGTTCTAAACTTTAGAAGCAAGGTCGCGCGCTCTTTTCTGTACTTCTCGGTACCTACAGGATAAAGATTATAATTATTATCTCTTTGTCACGTGATTAGTAAAATACTGTTACTGAGGTTTTTAAAAGATTCAATAATATCTCTATAACTGTAAAGTCAGTTCTACATTCAGATTGACAATTTGAAAAAAAATAAGAAGATTTAATTTTATGCATTTGAAGTGCGACAGCAGTCAGCTTTTTCAACTGACATAAAAAGATTTTTATTGTAAACACAATGAGGTAAGATCAGATAAGATATGCAGTTATGACTGAGTACAATAATTTATTATTACTTTAAAGTTCTCCTTTACCTATGTACATATTTTTGTCATTATAATATAATTATCTTTATACACTAATGACCGTTTGCACTAGTGCCCTAAATTAAAGCACTACTTAGAGAAGGATAAGTAACGCTTAGTTATATTTTCGTTTTCAACAACTTTTATGGGACACTTAAGTGTTTAGATTTCTTTTAAAACTTAGGGGATATCTAGGTTAGGAGGCTTCTAATAAGCAGACTGTTTAAGCATAGTTGGTAAAAACGAGCATTTATGTAGCGTTTTTAACCGACTTCAAAAAAAAGGAGGAGGTTCTCAATTCGTCGGAATCTTTTTTTTTTTATGTATGTTTAGCGATAATTTCGTCGTTAATGAACCGATTTTAAAAATTCTTTTTGCATTGGAATGGGCGTAGCTCACAGGTGATCCCATCGTCACCATATCGGGATCTGATGATGGGATCCCAAGGAAATCAAGGGAACTCCTCAAATATCATAGGCACAATGTCGCGATTTTGGGTACTCGGAATAGTATTTCATTGAAGTCGGTTCCTTTTTGTTAAAATTATTGACATTTATTATTAATTTTGAATTAAATTAATGATTTATGATCATTGCTTTATGGCTATGGACCAAAGACTTAAAAATGTAGGATTGTGATCTTTTTCGAATGGTCGTTCATATCTACCGAGTTTAACAGTACTGTCTTTAATATTTATTGTCTTAGATGTTTTAAACGTTTACATAACAAACAAGCCCAGATATTTTTAATCGATAACTAAATAGGCATAATTGCAATTGAACATGCAAATCATAATAAATTCTGACTTCAATAACCTTCATTTATCACAGAGGTCAAGATGGTAAAAGCGGTAATGTTTTAATTATTAGCTACAATTCTTTATTTATTAATAAAAAAGATAAATACGATTAAGTGAATGTTATTAAGTTGCTAAGATTACATTTAGATTGAAACCGTTACGGTAACTTACACAACTAAATATGATACGCATAAACGCAGGGGCAGATGTGGCAGAATGGCTTGTATTTATGGAAATTGATAATTGAAGAGTCAGAAATAAATAATTGAAACTTAAATTACGTGTCTATCTCAGAATTATTACCTACTACCTAACTGATTGTGGAGTAGGTGTAGATGTAGGTACAGATATGGTTTTTTTTTAATATAGTATTTTAAACTGCCAAAAGATTTAATATAAAAAATCACAATTGGTAATATTCAAAGAATGTCAATAAACAGGACCCTG
Source organism: Phragmatobia fuliginosa (assembly GCA_932526445.1). Lineage (NCBI taxonomy): Eukaryota > Metazoa > Arthropoda > Insecta > Lepidoptera > Erebidae > Phragmatobia > Phragmatobia fuliginosa. The sequence continues at coordinate 28,288,621 of OW052057.1, forward strand.
TTTATTGACTGCCTCGTTAGTAAGGGTATACAACTGCTGATCAAGAGGTCTTAGGCTCGAATACCGGGTCGAAATGTTGATGGGTTTTCTTACAAGATATTCTTATTAGCAGCCCCGAGTATGGAAAATGGCGCTGTTTCCCTCCCACACCTTAAAGAGCGCGTTAAACCGGCGGTCCCAGTTGTCATTACCAACTATGGCAATCGATATTGGGAATTCAGTGCCTTCAAATACACTGATAATTTTTCGAATTCAATTCGTCCTCAGAGTTGCGGAGGTACGATGACAATAATGATATTCAGGTAAACCCGATAATAAAGGATAGGTAGATGAATCTAGTCCTATATATTTGGAATACAAAGGGAAGGTAATTCGTTGTAGACATTCTTAAGCGAATTGACGCATAGACAAATATTGGCACGATTAAAACTAATACTTATAGTATACGACTTCTGTAAATTAACAAATTTATATTAATAGTGACAGGGCCCAGTACATATTTACTTGTCTTCACTTCATCATCATCGTCAAAAACCCATAACTTCCCACGGTTGGGCTGGATATATGGATTGCAGATAGCAGATTGTAGATGGGATTTTGGTTCACAAGAAATGTTTTATTTCTATTTTGTTTTTAACTTTATTATTTCTTACAAAAGCATCTGTCTAAACTTTCAGTTTCAGATTAGAATAAAATAGTTTTTTTTATTAATGTGAAAAGTGACAATGACAGAACATGGCAAATAACAGAGAACTTCTTCTTCTTCTCTTGGTAAAATAGCAACCAGCCGAATATCAGCTATTTGTGCCAATGTCAAGTCGTTAAAGTCTTCAATTATAAAGTCTTCTAGTGTTCAAGTCTTCGTTGTAATGAATTTAATGATAAAAAAATGTAGATGAGATGAAATGGGGACCGTCGTCCGAAAAAACATAACAGATAACAATTTGCCACCATTTGACAAATTATTCTCTATTTAGATGTTGCCACAATACCAGCAAATTATTCTCAATTACGCATGAAGAACAAGGCACTATTTATGGGTTTTGGAGCCACACGTGTCACAAGGTCACAACTATTTTAAAAAACTACATGTTACGCTTATGGGTAATTATTGTCATTAGCTATGCGAAAAAAAACTTGTATAATTAATTCAATCTGTAATTTCAATAGTTGTTTCAAATTTTTTTCCGTCTGCACTAAAGAGAAACTAAATAACCCCAGTTATTTCTATATCATTATTTTAAATATCTACATGACTATGAAAAATAAGTCTTTTATACTAATCCTGTAAATTAATTACCTATCTTCTGTCTAAATCATAAGGTCTCTTCGTCCTATACCTACAAAATAAATGGGTAGATAAATGTAAGTTTTAGTGGGCCAGCTTTGTCCGGGCATAAAAGCGCCCGACCTGTCTGGATCAATACCACGGCCCGGTCCCGTAGAAAACAGGGGGCGTGGGTATAAAAAGGGCATCAACGCAATTGTGAATATGTTGTCATCCTAGGTCCCTTTTAATCTTTGCTCTTGTTCAAATTAAAAATAAGGTTTATGATACTGCTGATTTTTATATTATTTTCAGTTTTTGTAAGAATTGGATAACACAAAAAATACCGCAAAGATCGTATCAGGGCGTGAAGACCATGGTTGCGCAGAAGGATGACTGCGCAACTCAGTTTTATCTCCAACCACGCGCATGAAGGAATTGGGTTACCCCCATACCCTCGTGCGCGGTTTCCACCTTATTTTTGCTTTCGTTAGATTGTATACGAATTTAAATGCCGCAAGCAAATAAGTATTATTAGTTTTCGCTTATTTTTGTGGTATCTATGTAATATATTAGTACTTGGCAAAAACAAAAGATACTGCAAAAATCTTCTTAGAGGGGTACTGAGGGAGTTGTTGGTTGGGGGTTGGGAGTTGCGCAGAACGACGAGTGCGCGTTGCGCCATTCGAAGTGCGCAGAAGCGTTCCGAGGATTCTTGAATTTAATGGATTAACTGTCCATATTATGCAATCTAGTTATGCAAAGGTTGGGAAGAAAGTTATTTTAGCATAGAGTAATTCAGAACCTGCTGAATTCTACATATACTTGTTTGTACACGATTTTCTCCTGATATGAGTTTCTACTATTTCATTTAACAAAATGGTTGTCGTGCTCTGTTATAAGCGAATATAGAAGCCATTTTGTCCAACTTGTATATATTTTAATCTATTAAGAAATTTAACGATGATGCTTCAAGGCTTTTAACTTCATAAAGTAATTTTAATGAATCTTTATTTACAAATTTTGAAATTTTAGACAGACAGTCACTTGATCCCTTATTTTTTGTAGGAAGGCATTTTTTTGCATTTCGGATATATGTAATACTATAAAGATTTGTGCCTTAGGCAGAGAGGTGCGATGCCAGTCGCTCCGTGGACAAACTGATATTCTGTTAAAATTGTTTGAACTAGTAGACGACCCCAAATAATCTTGGGAATAAAGGGTAGGATGAAGAACAAAAGTTTGTGCTACCAAGGTACTGATACCAAAGTTGTAAAGACGAAATCCTATTTCGTCTGATTTGGGCCGCAGAGCAGATATTAATGAATAAATATTTGTCTCCTTAAAAATGCTTTCATCATTTTGTTTTGTTTTTTGTCAATATAGAGAATTCAGTTCTGAATGTAACGTCGTAAGAATATTTCGATGATAATTAAGTATACGCAATACTGTGTTGTTTAGTGCGTTTTTAGTCGAGTTTTAATACAATCGGATCAACTTGAGATATTTTTAAATTATTATATTTCCTGTTTTCAGATCGACAATTGGCAAATTCATGGTTACAAGGTTTATTGGTGTGTATTCCATAAATATGACATAATTTCAAATTAAAATAGATCAATGTAAAATATTTATTATGTATAAAAGTAATAACAATATGCTGTGTCCTTCCACTCCTAAAACTGAACTCCTAAAAACATCAAATTTGGTTGAAGAAGCTTTGAACTAATAATCACTATAAGTAATTTAAATAGTAACGACTAAGTACGTATACGAGTATTTTAATATCGCCGTACTATAATTATATAGCACACGATCCTTGAAGAGCATACGTTAATACGTTTCAAAATATTTAAGAAGTTTTTATGCCGCTCAGCAAATACATTATAAACACAAATAAAATTATTGTGTAAGTTGTATCAATGTTCCGAACAGGCAGTCTTGGTTCCGAAAAATCAATAATTCCGCGCGCCGTCTCAGTGCATACCGCTCAGCTGTATATTGATTTTGGTGGCGATGCCAACAGAAAATTACTTACCAATGGAATGCGATTTTGTCGCCGTGTCCATTCCTCACGTGCCTGTCCAAAACGTTGAAGCAGACATTGGTCTTAGACCCCTCCAAGAACTTCACGAAAATTTCGCCCTTATTTATGTCAAAATTATATGACATAAAATTGCCGCGCGTAGGGGGAGTTTGCCAGTGGAATTCGTTTATTATTTCGGACCAAAATGCTTCTGGCTCATCAAGTGACATTTGGTGCATGTCTTGATATTGTTCGAAGGATGGAAGTTGTGATCTGTCGGCGACATAATCAGTCGGAATATATATTTGTGCCATCGCGGACAAAGACCGCGTTCGGGTCACGCACGGGAGTGTAGTTATCGGCACGAGATTCGCGCTTAGACTGAATGGGCGCCGGCTACACCTTGGCAGTCATAAGCTAGTAGAGATCGACTCTGAGATGACGCACGAGTAGAGCGCGCATGCGCGAACTGTGTGCACCCCGTCCCGCTTCTGAAGCAGCTTATTGATGCGTACCTACCTACTCGATGCCGAGGCTATGAAATACTTAATCCAATAATTATGTACTAGGTGTTAAAATTACCAAGTTTATCGTTAAAAACAGCATTAAAAGTGCCTGCTCAAATCTGTCGTATACGATCTAGCTAGGTCTACTCAAGGCGCATATGTACATTTAACGGAGACCGTACTAGTTATAACTAGAACGTAGGTAGCATAGCAGTACCTATCAAAGAACTAAAAATAATAGGGGTTAAAGTATGAAATTACCCTTTTATTGTAATAATTTTAATGTTTGAGATTTTTGAGTAAAACTTCATATGACTGATGTTGACCATATATATAATTGAATGGAATGGCCAGCCGCGAGGAGCTGACCGCGTATGGTCACCAGGTTATGGCGTATGCATTAGTGCGGTCAGGCGCCGGGAGGGTTGCAGCTGTCCTAACACCCGGTGTTAGGACCCACGGGAAGGTTTTCAGTAACACGGGAGGGTTTCAGCTGTCACAGGTTTCACCTGACCGCACTAATGCATACGCCATAACCTGGTGACCATACGCGGTCACCTCCTCGCGGCTAGCCATTCCCTTCAGTCATATCTATGGTCAACATCAGTCATATGAAGTTTTACATGGCCCTCTTCCACCTCACATAGGCGCAGAGTGGCACACCGTGTGGTTTTAGTCGGTTCGATTCCGATTCCGACACACAGCCCCGCCGCAAACCCAGCCGATGGGGTGACGGCCCGAGGGGGTATCCACAAGTAAAAAAAAAGTTGTCAGTAAAATTGAGGGCACCGACTACCCAATAACATGTTCTCCGAAGCACAGGCGTGAATCATATCACTTCACTACTCGGGCTCTTATTAAAAAAATCCTGTAAGAAAAACCTAAAATGATAAATGATATTTATTTCTACAAGTAAATCTTTTCAGACATTTTTACAAGTCGGACTTATAGCTAGAAGTCGCCGGCATTTCCTACGACTCACTCTGGGAAGAAACGCCGAAACAAACCACAGAGGTGTCTTTTTTTTAAGTCCGTGTACAATATTAAAGAGAAATAAGTGAGTGCAGTATAGGGTCTGGGTTGGCCTTTTGAAGAAAGGACCATAGTTTTGAGTCGACCTGTCCATACAGACGGCATACGGGCCCCAGCCATCGTGTAGCCTAACCCATGTCGTCAGGATCCACAACCCGGGACACGACACTGCCGCCAGCAGGACACTTGAGTAGGCCGTGGAAACACTTTAAACCACCAGAAAATTACTAAAATATAAACAAACATTACAAGCGTACACTATACTCACATTTACAAACTTCAAAAAAAAAAATGCTATACAATTCAATTTCAACGAAAAAATAAACAAATTAGAACAAATGAAATACAAATTAAAACCAAAATTAAATGTTCAAACTAACCTAACAACACTTGGCCTGACCCGGGATTTGAATCCGAGACCACATGATCAGCAGTAACAGGTGTTGAAGCCATGATACACGCCACTTTCGTTCTAGTATTAGACTCTACAGTCATGTTAATCATTGTCACAGAGAAGCTGTTTTTGAATCATCTGAAATGATGTTAAGGCCTGTTATAGAGCCATAATAGAGCAAAACTTTCCTACATATATTAGGATACATCTCAATATTGCAATTTCAAATAAAAATTATATCAGAAATCGACTGCGGTATGTACTGAGTCCTCTGCCACTACACCACTCACAGCCGATAGTCATTTACAATCAGCTGTGAAACTCTAATAACAATCGGTTGCTAATTGTTTCACAGTCAATATCTTAATTATATTGTTACAATTTTTTTTAAAGTATCTTTAACAAGTTTAATTAGTTTTCCACCTAGATCCTGGACCCAGCTCAGGGACATGACCCCCGTGATCCACCCCGAACTGTATGTTCGATGCTAGATAATTCTAGGATGAGTACGGTATTTCACTGTCTCAAAGTGTGACTGATTAATAACGTATGTATTTACAAATACATATGTATTTTCAACATATACACATTTCATCATCATCATCAGCCTATCGCAGCCCACTGCTGGACATAGGCCTCTCCCATTGCACACCACTCTGATCGATTTTGGGCATCTAGCATCCAGCTCTTGCCAGCCATCCTGCGAAAGTCGTTACTCCACTTCGCCTGTAGGCGTCCTACACTATGTTTGCCGAGACACGGTCTCCACTCCAAAACTCTTCTACCCCAACGGTCATCAGTTCTGCGGCTAATATGGCCGGCCCACTGCCACTTCAGCTTGTTAATCCGGTGAGCTATGTTGATGACTTTAGTTCTCTGAAGGATCACCTCATTCTCGATACGATCCCTCAGAGAAACGCAGAGCATAGCCCTTGCTATAGCACACTGAGCAACTTTGAGCTTGTGGACCAACCGTACCGTAAGTGTCAAGGTTGCGGCTCCGTATGTCATGACAGGTAGGACACACTGATTAAATATTTTCATTTTTAGGCACTGTGGGATCGACGACGAAAGGACACGACGTAGGTTTCCAAATGCTGCCCAACCCAACTAAATTCTTCTATTCACCTCTTCCTCGAGGTTGTTTCCACCCAACTGCAATGTTTGCGCAAGGTAGAAAGATTTTTAAACAACCTCGAGAACAGTATCCTGTACTGCAACCGGTTCCGGTAGTACATGTTCATTGAACATGACCTTGGTTTTATCCAAATTTTGATTTCGTCCGCAAATCGCAATTAAGAGATGTATTCGCGCTTGATGTTAATGCTACGTCCTTTCCAGTTCAGCGTCTTAAACATATCCTCCATTGCATTTGTGAACAATTTCGGGGAAATAACGCCCCCTTGTCTCACTCCTCGATGCAATGGTATGGGCTTTGTTTGCGATTCTGTACTTGGACGGACACGGTGGCGGCCTCGTAGAGACATCTCATTACTTGAATGTATCGCCAATCTACCACGCAACGCTGCAGGGACTTCAGAATAGACATCTCAACCGAGAAATCTCAACCGAGTTGAAGGCCTTCTCATAGTCCACGAATGCAAGACACAGGGCTGATTATACTCCTGGGTCTTCTGTATAATCTGCCGCACTGTGCGCATGTGGTCTATGGTACTACACATACACATTTGATTAAACGGAATGCATTCAAGGTATGGAAATTATAAATACATAAGACAGACTACTGTATCTCTACCAATAAATAAAATTAAAGCGTCTGTTTGTACTTGAACCAATTTTTACGGGGTAACTTAGGCTACTTTTCGTTTTCAGAAAAAAAACATGTTACTTGAAAAGAAAATTAAAACCAATGAATCGGTGAACAAATTGATTGTAAAGCATCAATAGTCGGGGATGTCGCGGGTTGCATGCAGCTAGTGAAAGAAATAAATATGTAAGGCAACAGTTCGTGTCTTTATTAACAATAAAAAATACATTTAAATAAAAACGGTGTACGTGCCGACCAGTCTTTATGTATAAGTAACAATGACATACTAAAATAATGTTAATAAAAATTATTACAAATGTACACGCACACATAAATAGTCTTAAATTATATGTTTACAACCAATGATTGACAATATCTTTAAACTATACATAGATATATGTATTAAGTTAACATCATATCCGAATACCTAAAAGAAAAGATACCCAACTGACATACATAAAGGATTTTATTTATAAAGGTTTATTAGATAATAAGCGAAAGATATAAGTACCTAGTAATCTCTGTTTGATTTAGAGAAACGTGGAAGGGAGTAGCCATAAGCAAACGTTCCATTCTGTCAGTATAAGCCCAAATGGGCCTTATGTATTATACTGTTAATACACAGAATGTGGTTTTGTGTGTGAAATGTTAAAGTTTTTTATATTAATTGTTATGTGTGAGTCTGTGTCTGTGCATTTGTTTTCGTTTGCGGATTTATGAGGATTGCCCTTCGAGAAAATTATAGACCGTTTTAAATGGTTTTATATGGCTACTCTCCTCCGCTTCGCGGACCTGTGTTTTTCTATGCCGTTTTAGTACTTGGCGTTTTGCAACAAATAGATTACAATTCTTATTTAATTAGGCCCATATCCACTCGTAACAAAAGTCATTTTAATTTGGTTGCGAATGAAAATAAAACACAGAACGTCCTCAAAAATGATGATACAATTATATTAAAGCAGTTTGTAATTTTCTATTTCTGTTAATTGATAAGTTTAAATGAATTAATCCTTGTAGTAGGGAAGTCAATGATGCTAAAGGAGAATTTACTTAATGCAAAGATGTAACATGAATGAATGTTGTATTTTGTTTCCACTTTCAGCGGTGCTTGCATAAATGTAAAGGAAGAAAACTGCAAAATAAAATTCGGGTGCATCAGACATTAGAAAATATGTAGGGTCTTATGTAAGGTTCATATGATAGAGGTACTCAACAGAGTATTAGGTCATACTCCTTATATTAATGTGCCACGCTCCAGTAAATCCCAAAATCATTTCTAGGGCTCCCCTGCTATTGTTAACTGCAGCGTTTACAAAAAGTACGGTATTAAGACTCACTACGTTTACAATTATTAATATGTGGTTAAACTAACGCTAACACAGCACTAGATATTTAAAATAATGATAATTAAAGTTAATGGTTTACTAAAAGTACATGTTTATTATAAATAAAGGTAACATCTATGTTATTCTAGTATGAATCAATAAATAATACAATCTAATTTATAATTGAATATTTGATCTCTCGTTCTTTTCTTACATGCATTATAAGAATACACAAAGTTCGTTATCAGTCGTATCCCAGTTTCGCCGCCTATTACTAGGTGTAACCGTTTTCGACTTTAAGTCGGAGCATATATACATACACATAAAAATGTTAGGAGCCTTTTATGTAGTACATAATTTAATTACAAATTATTTCACTCCCTACAAACGTACGACCTCAGTAAGTACATACCGTTACGGTAGCTGCCACTTCTCTTGACTGTATAAAAAATAACATTAATTGGCTGATGTTATTTCAATATTTACAGTTAAGTATTTCTACTAACTATTTAAAAGTAAATTATTGTATTACTATATGTGCATAAGAGATGGAGTCTTTCTTCTTTATTATATTTGTACAAACAATAAATTTTATCAGAACCATTCGATACACACATTTTCGATGTAAGCGTAATTAAGAAAAAAAATATTGAAAAAATAACAGTTGTTAAATTTTTTTTCTATTTGTGTACTGTATGATATTAAATTTTCTTAAATTGTAGAATGTACAAGGAGTTTGTGAGTGTAAATAGGTATTTAAAGTTTCAGGTATTATAATAGCACGCGTTTCACCATACAACATAAACCCTTTATGGGTGATAAGTTAAGTTTTTTACTTCTTTTAACAAAAAACAATAAGTTTACAGAAAATGAATGATAATGACATTTGTGTCTTATTTATGTAACGTCTTTTAAACGACTTACATGAGTCAACACTGTGTAGTGTTTTGAAACGTTACATTTATATAAATAAATAACTATAAATAATGTGTTGCTTTAACATTAGATCAAGTATCAGAGATCATCATCATCATTATCAACAGCCTTTAACAGTGCACTGCTGGACATAGGCCTCTCCTTAGAAAGGAGGTATTGGCCTACTATACCACGCTGGCCAGACGGGTTGGTATAGGGTTGGTTTTAAGTTTTCCTTCTCTTTACATTGATGTTGTCTTGCGTAGTTTATCCCTTAGTCGCCTTTTAGGACACCCACGTGGGATGAATAGGGGTGGTGACACTCTGTATTCTTAATCTGTCACCACACGGACGTGTGGTGACGGGTTAGGAATTCAGATTAAAGATTCAAGATTATGGAGTATGATTCAGAGATCAGAAAAGATTAATAAATAAAAAATGATGCGTATGTGGCATTCAAACCTTTGCTTTTGGTTTCAAGACCACCGCAATAAAATCATATCCTATTGAATGAGGTATATTATGGTAACTTAACATAACTTTGAACTAAGAGTACTATCTATAAACTAGTTGTGAATTTATATTAAAACATATTATTACTTTGAATAATTAAGACAGTAAGGGATTCTCTTAGGTAACTTCTAAATTATGCGAGTGGGACGGGAGATATCACCAGGCTAATTTCATCTCTTACCATCCAAAATAATCATTGAAAGGTTTGAAAAACCACAGTTAACTATATTGCTGTTTTGATAAAGGTAAAACGGGTAGATTTTCTGTCTAGTACTATCTGCTACGTAATGTGGATAAATACAATTCGGTCGACTTTTGCGTAAATATGCATTTCCATGATAACGACCTTGTCATCGGTCATTTAATTAAACAGAGAATTAACTGATTTTGTTGTATTTTATTGAATTCTTTTATCTATAATTATTTACTGGCAAAGTTTTTCATGATTCAAGTTTGTCGATAGTACATAGCTTTACAATGAATAGTTCAAAAGTATTGTGTCATACGACCGAGACAGTAGCCGCTGAAACTTGTGTACTTAGTTTGCAATATAATTATAATTAATGTTTAATCAAAATGGTGGTTATGACCACTTTTTTGATTAAACATTTATTTATATATATATATAAACATTATAATATGTTATTATGTTCATTTTGAAATACATAATACGTCAATTGGGTTGCCAGTATCAGTATTATACGATAACAGTGCGCGAATTTTTTTTTAATTAGTAACGTGTGGCTATACATTTTTAGGGTTCCGTAGCCAAATGGCAAAAAACGGAACCCTTATAGATTTGTCAAGTCTGTATGTCTGTCCGTCCGTATGTCACAGCCAATTTCTTCCGAAACTATAAGAGCTATACTGTTGAAATTTGGTCAGTCAATGTATTCTGTAAACCGCATTAAGATTTTTACATAAAAATAAAAAAAAACAATACATTTTGGGGGTCCCCATACTTGGAACTGAAACTCAAAATTTTTTTTTCATCAAGCCCATACGTGTGGATAGGTGTTCAAAAATGATGTCGAGGTTTCTAATATCATTTTTTTCTAAACTGAATAGTTTGCGCGAGAAACACTTCCAAAGTGGAAAAATGTGTGGCGCCCCCCCTGTAACTTCTAAAATAAGAGAGTGATAAAACTAAAAAAAAATATGTTGTACATGGTTGCCTGGAAGAGATTGCCTTCGGGCGATAAGGCCGCCACTTGTACCTTTTAGTATAAGCTACCGTTGTATGATATTATTCTGGTGTACAATAAAGAGATGTATTATTATTATTACCATGCAAACTACCAATGGAAATTGGTTTTAACGAGATCTAGTAAGTAGTTTTTTTTAATACGTCATAAATCGTAAAACACAATTTACCTTTCATTCTATCAATACACTAGTATAAAAACATCGATCAAAGTTACAACGAACCACATGCTGATACGGAAGCCTTCATGGGCGAGTCCGACTCGCACTTGGTCGCTTTTTTTAATGCTATAAGTATTATTGTAAGATTAAATAGAATTAATTTTGGACGTAATAAAAGTTGAATATTAATTGTAATTAATGTTACGTTCAATGAATAAAGGTATAACTCGTACGACCTAAGATGGCACCTGACTCAAATGTCAGTCGTTTGAAGTACTGAGTGCAAGAAAAAAATAATTTATTCTAGATTTTTTAAATTTCAACATTTATTTTGTTTCAAGTAGTTTTTCATAACAAACTACTTTATCTTAAGTGGTACTTTACTACCTGAGTTAAGAAAATACATATACATACCAATAGGAAGCAGGCCTCATTCATTATTTACCCGAATGCATTATTTGTGCAGTGATTTAAATAATATTAGATAATACCTAATATCATTTTAAATAAAGTTAGGAACTGATATATGTGGTTATAAAATACAATTTTAAGTAGTCATGATAAACCTTTTAATCGTAGTCTCTAAATATCATATGTATATCGATATTTGTCATTTCAAACTATTGGGTTTCTTAGTCATCAGGGTGGTTTTTTTCGTGTGACCTTTCTTAAAACAATTGGGTTATCCAGACGAATCTAATGAAATATTATTAAAATAAATTCGTGAACTGATTTATATGACATTAGGTAATACCTAATAAACTAAAATTACTATGGAAAGATTCGTGCAACGGTAATAGTGATGCTATCGCTACTCGCAAGACGACAGAGGGGTATCACGCGGGGGAACGGTATCATGTTTCGTTTTGAGCCAGGTGCCATAGCTCGCACGAGTTATATGTGTAGGTTACGTTACGGTATCTAAGTACGGTATCTAAGTATGTTATAACCCATCGGTATAGACTATACATGGAGTTTAACACCGTGTAAAGGTATAAATACCCGGGTCAAAGTGCGAAATTTTTTATTGAGCGCTTGTCTTATAAAATGTTATTATTCTCTGTTTTTATTTAGTTTGTAGTTCAATGCTAAATTAACATAATAATTTAACTTCTTTTATTATAGCAACTAAACGGCGTGATTCGATCAGCCTAATATCGCAAATGATCTGAAAAGTATATACATGAGTAAAATTAGTTTCGTTATTATCTACTTATTCCTAATGATTTCAATACATGCTACATATAAAACCGAGTGGTACAATAGATCGTCAACTACTATATTGTTAGAAAATACTTATATACAATACAATATACGAATATAAAAACAGTCCTTTACCCACCTATGTATATAAGTTACAAAGTTTTAAACAAAACGGTCCAAATTCAGTCAAATTGTTTTGGCCCCACAAGTACAACGTGCATTACGTGGTGTTCCGTTTTTTCGTGTGTTTCTCACATTTAGGCTTATGCTAGGTGGCCAGAGACATTAGCCGACGCCGGCGCAGCTTTCGACCGCATCTCTTCCACGCGGCTGTGAGACAGTACACTATGGCGATGATGGCTAGGAGTGTCATCGCTCGACTAGTCATACTAGGAGAGGTGTGCTCGGTTCCCGTGTGACGGGAAGGTGCCGCGCCTGCCCCTCTCCAAGCTCTGGGTGCAGGCTCAGTCCCTTCTAAGTCGGGGGCACCTGTAATGTAACGATAATTCGCATAAACAACGATACAAGTGGAAGATATATACAGGATGGTGTAAAAGGCATTACATATTTATCTAACACAAACGCCATATGTTATGCCCTTTGTAGGCAATTCAAAATTATGAACGAAATATTTTAGTTGCTTAGGTCTTCTTTGTGCAGACATGTGCAATATGTGTAATGCAGCAAAAGCTTTAACCTTTTAACCTCAGACAGCCATCAGTTTAATATATATAATTACTTTACTAGGTTTAAGAGAAATACTATGTCATCAGGATGGCTAATAGGAGGAGGGCTTATAATGAATATTTCAATTGTAGAGCCAGTAGCGTAACATTTGTAGTGAAAATGTAATCATTGAAACTGACAATGATTATACATTCAAACACCAATTACCATTTTTTTTCCAATTTTACCAATTTCTACTAATTATTTTTTTACCAATTCACATCAGATTGTTTTACTATACAAAACTGCACAACAAAGTGCACTTAACATGTGTATGTCAACAATACACAAGAAACAAAAAAACATACCAATACTTTTAGGGTCGGTGGGCAGGTGCCTGGGTGCTAATGTTCTAGCGGCAGGTGGAGCGTGTATAGGTTGAGGCTCCACTTGTGAGGGAGTCACACACTCTGGCACTGGTCGAGGTCCACTCCCGTCTGGAGAGAGTACTCGGGAATAAACGTGCAATCGTCCTCCCTCAGCACGTTGAGGTAACTCTATGAAGTAAAATAATTAAAAGTAAAATTACAATTAGTCAAGACGAGAAGTCGACCTGTGTGTTCTAGAAGTAGACTGAGCCTGTATTGTAGTATCCGAATAGATAAAGTACACCTAGACACAGAAGTACAGAGAAGAATGGAAAACGAGACATTGCTACGTGGCGACGATGACGTCAGAATCGTTAACAACTAGATCCGTGTTTAACCAAGTAATGGAATAACGATACAAAATATCGTCTTAGAAACCTTAAATTTTTTTTAAAAGACCTATCTAATGAGACCCCACACGATAGGGTAGCCGAGAGAAAAAAAAAACCCTACTTTACGTGTAGGGGTACCTCCCCTACACGTAAAGTAGGGATGTTTTTTCTAGCAAACGGATACCTTCATAAAAAGTCTTAGAAACCCTTTATTCTTTTTAAAAGACCTATCTAATGATACCCCACATGAAGGGGCAGCCGCGAAAAAATAAAAACATCCCCACTTTACGTGTAGGGGAGGTACCCCAAATAACAATATTTTTCATAATTTTATTGTACCACTTTGTCGACTTAATTACAACACATATTCATGCTCATGCATGCAAAGCACATATGCATGCAAAGTTTCATCTTTCTAATACTTATCGTTTGGACGGTAAGTCGAGGACGGACGGACGGACGGACGGACTTACGGACGGACAGACGGACATGACGAATCTATAAGGGTTCCGAATCATAAACTTCGGAACCCTAAAAAAATGACTAGACACACACTTTCACCTCAGTGAATTCGCTATCAAGCAGAAGCAGTGCGGTTTAAATGAGGTTGACCAATGAAAATGAGGTTGGCCGAGCAGATACAGATAATTGGTGTTCGCAATCGCAGATGATATCGAACTTCTTGTAGCCAGTAATTGAGGATATGGACCTGAACGATATGTGGTCCAAATATGATGGTGGCACTTGCCACACAGCCAACTAAACAATGGTTCTATTGCGCGAGAAATTAAATGGTCGTGTTATCTCACGTCGTGGCGACTTAATTTGGAAACCACGATCATGATGAATGAGCTTGACACCGTTGGACTCTTTTCTTTGGAATTAAAAGAAAAAGTGTACGTCAATAAGACAAAAGCAATTCCAGAGCTATGATGAGATTATTCGACACATTAACTACATTAAACCTCAATTATGTCTCAGAGTCATTGAAAATATGCACCCTCAAATAGAGGTATGCCACTGAACACGTGTTTGTTTTATTTGCAATTAACATAGTGCGTTTTGGTTGGACTACCCGATGTAATAAAAGGTATGCGATCACAGATTATAACTCAAGCTATAAATAAATAAATAAATGAATATTTTGGACATCTTACACACAACGCCATCTATTCCCAAACTAAACAGAGCTTGTATTATAGGTACCAGACAACTGATATAAATATATTATTACCAGAAGGAATAATGTGTACATCGCGAACTCTTTGCTGATGCGGCGTAGCGGCTTCCTTTAATGATGTAGGAAGGTGTCCGACCAGAGCATACTGAAGCGCTGCTAACAGCAACCAATGGCAGTTGCGGGCCACTCCACCTTCGAGACAGGAGGAGTCACCGTAAACCACTAGACGACCCGACTGGACGAGGAAAGTATATAAATTAATTGAGTAATAGTTTATTTATTTTTATTTAAATTGAAATTTAAAATATTATAATTTTATGTAAAAGTAATGTAGACATCTCACTAGGCCGCTGCGCCGTAATGTGGTTCACCATGCTGCATTGTGGAAATAGGTAATGAGGATGGTTACCACCATACTTGATTCTGCTCATGCTGTTCATCAGGCCGAGTAAAGTCATCTTGGCAGTTTTAGTCCATACATACTTTTTAGATTTATGTACATAATTTGTTCACGGCACGTCGCTAAGTGTGTCAAAACGTGAATTTCAGTGATACTTTCGAGTTTAATTTATTGAATCATTAATAAATATTTAAGTAATTACTAAAATACTAGTAGTTTTAGCAGTTACCTTAGGTAGTTTTTCCATAGTATCATTTGTATAGTCTCTAGTTTCTCCATCAGTCTGTAGCAGTCCTAAAATAGGCACGTCGACCGTCTGGCCCTTTTTCGATGTGCCCTTTCCTCCACTTTGTTTCTCGCCAGACATTATCTAAATTATTTGAAATTAAACATATTAGGCTAGCCGTTTGGCTTTTACAGGGAGGGACGCCCTGTTTTTACAAAAAAATGCACTTTAATTTACTCGCAAATCGATTCCTAAATCGAAAAGTAGTTTTATCAACCTCGCAAAGTTTTTGAAAACCTATCTAGTAATACACCACACGACGGGGTAGAAGCGAGAAAACTTTACATGTAGGGGAAGTACCCCAAATAAAAATATTTTTCAATATTTTATTGTAGCACTTTGTCGAAGTAATTATAACAGATATTAATGAAAATTTTCATCTTTCTAGCACCAACCGTTTGGGCGGCAGGTCGAGGACTTATGCACATGACGAATCTACAAGGATTCCGACACATAAATTACAGAACCCTAAAAATAGTGCTTTTCATTTGTATATGGGTTTGTTACACTTACTTGATGACCCTGGTCGGTAAGTTGAGCAGTTACTAATATTCCATGTTCAGGGAAACTGTGTATGTGTGTGCCGCTTGCGTAGTACATTGGGTGGCCACCCAACTTGAACGCACCTTCAAACACCCGATCGCCTAAAGCCACCTTCAACAATAAAGTAATGCTAAGGAACTATACTTAAACCGTACCTCTTAATATAAGTATCCCTAAATTTTAAGAGATATCTAAGCACTTAGTGTCCACTATTTTTTTTCCAAATATATGTCTAGCTGTGCCACAGTGTTACCCGAGGTTGATGTTGTACCTTTACAGCAAAAACTACGGGATACCGCGAAGTGTAGTTATTCAAAATAAAAGTAGCCTGACTCATTCCTTATATCTATTTGCCAGTGAAAGTTCCATAAAAATTAAACCACCGGTTTAAGAGATTTTTCCGCCTTTCGAACAAACATTTCGATAGGCGGAACAACAACAACCGCATTGTATATGGTCCAAGATCCCAGAGCCGCCAGACCTACGTCATTTGTGCGAAGCTGAAATTTTCAGGATCATTAGTACAATGTCTTGTTAAGATGTATGCGTACCCATTAGCTTGAAAGCGGGACCGTTTCTGAGGTAGCGCGAAGTACAGATGGAAACCTTACTTACCTACGTTAAAGGTGCAAAGCTAGTATTTACATATTTTTTTAAGAATATTATTTAAAATTAAAATTCTGCTGCCAGACACTTTCCGTGGGCCAATACTTCTGCCAGACGTCTTGAAAGTTGTGAAAAAATTAGGTAAACTACGTTAAAGTAGCAAACCTACATTTTATACATATTATAAGCGTGTTTGTTTAGTTTTTTTAAACTATTCTTTTAGAAAAACATTTCAGTTTCAGCTTTGCACAAATGACGTAGGTCTGGCGGCTCTGGGATCTTGCTCTAGTAGATAAATTACATCTGAACACAACAAAAAAAAATGATCGTGTTGATTATAAATTTCATTGTTCTGTGTGGGTGTATTTAACTCAAGGTAGAGGTCCGATAGGATAGGGTAGGTAGGATAGGACTGGCCAATCAAATAAACGAGGAAAATTTGATACATTATTTCAAACATTAAAATGAATTTTCTCACCTGGTACATGCTTAGTAAATCGTTCAAAGCTGGAACATTAGCTCCACCAGTTTCAGGAATCCACCTACAACAACGACAAAATACACATATTAACACTAATCATGTACACATTACTATAATGACAATATATATACAACAATTATTTATAATGATAACTATAATTACGTACGAAATAGGTACAATAATATACGTGCATTTAATAGCTTTAGCCTATAACTTGCTTGTCATTTTGTTTAACTATTTAATTTTTAATTTTAATATTTTGGACATCTGACACACAACATCATCAAAATCAAAATCAATCAAAATCAAAGCATTTATTTCAAGTAGGCCAGTTACAGGCACTTTTGAATTGTCGAAACAAAATTGAAAATTAAATGTAGCTACAGTCCCAGTCACAAGACATAAAAACTGTGAAAGTACTGTAGTTGCCCATTCCCTAGCGTAGATCTCTATGGAGAAGAACGGGCAAGAAACTCCATGGACACTCTTTTAAATCAAAATGTTTTTTACAAAATCTTGGTTACATCATTCATGTTGAGATGGTACATTATGTGAGAACGATGTAGCAAGACGTGCACGTTAAAAGTGTCCATAGTACAACAAAAATACAATTCAAAAATAAAATAATTAATTCAAATAAGCCGTGGCAACTAAGAGATGACCAGTCACAACTGACAGCGCCCGTTCACGAACATGACGCATGGATCAGCACCATTCAACTCAACCATTGTGAAGGGATTTAAATGACCCGAGACACGCGCCACTATCAGCACCGCCAGGGCAGATTCAAGTCAAACCCAAACATCTCGACATCGAAAGTCAAACATCTAGACCCAAACTAAGAACAGAACTTGAACTATGGATACTAGACAACTATATACATACATATTATACATAGAATATATCCGAACTCCGAAACAAATATTTGCGGATTACACAAACATTTGATCCGACCCGGGAAACGAACCTGAGACCTCTTGATCAGCTTGAAAAAGGCTGAATGCAGAAGTTTAAAAAAACACAATCGATAGACCTTAATTTGCTTAAATTTGTTTACTCATTAGTTTTTAAATTGTTTTAACGCTTTTAAACTAAAAAGTAGAAAATAATTTTAATGTAACAAAGCGTGGGGTGCTTTCTGAAAATATTTCAGTAACGTCGCCCCACGTTTTGGTACCGGTCTTCTGGCTTTGATATGGTCGAATAAAAACCGTCACCTCACCGTTTGTCTACATACATAATTATGTTATTTCCAGAAACAATAGCTTACCATTGTCGAGTATTCTCATCATAAAACTTGACATGTCTTAAAAGCGATGCGTTGTACCAATCAGCGAACACCACAAGAGACATGCCTAAGTCAACTGCTTTCTTCAACGCATCCATCTCTTCGGGAAAATATTCGTCTTCGGGGTCCACAAGCAGTAGGGCTCCGTATAAAGACGTGTCGATGCAAGTAAGTGGCGTTCCTGTTAATATTTTAAGATTATTTAAATAATATTAATTAATTCACACAGCCGTCTGATCCCAGCTATCTATACTAATATAATATAGCTAAAGTGTTTGTTTGTTTGGTTGAAAGCGCTAATATTAGGAAGTACTGGTATAATACAGAGTTAGTTCAGTCATCGAGGCAACATTTAAGATATTGCAAAAGCGTGGGACAATAATTCTTTTTTTAAAGGTTCTATTGCGTGCGCTGAGTAAATGGTTTAAGTTTCGCATAAACAATTAATGGATGAATTGTTTCCCTTTCAAAGTTGAAAAGGAAAGTCCGTGACGGTATACGTCTAACTTTTACGGTTGGCTATAACCGGTTTTTTTCGCCCAGACGCCACTGGCAATAAATGTCGACTCAATAGATGAGGCGTAGGTCAGCAAGTCAATAAAATTATTTGTGAATTTCGTATTTCATAATAAGATACAGCTAAAATTGACAATATCCTTTGAATTCATTGTTTGATAATACATCAATTTAAGTAGGTAATGAAAGCGGTTTGATTAAATAATTGATTGCAGTTATCAAATTGGTTCTATTGTCTTCTGCACATAATAAAAACTTTAAGCAAAATTTTGTATTTATTATTTTTTCATAAACATATAATTATCCATTTAATCTAAGAGGTACCGTACACTTTTCACACTTTTCAACACGAAACAACTTTATGTAGCCTTTTCCGTAAAAACATGGAAAAATGCAATTTTTTATAAAATTTTAATGTCAGTATTTTTTAAAGCATACACAATTATTATATACAAAATAGTTTTTGATATATCATTCCAAAGGCACATAGTAAGTTTTTTTCTGTAGTGTAGTGACTTTTCAGGGTTCCGAAGTTTATGACTCGGAACCCTTATAGATTCCACCATTACCACTCGATACTTGTCGCAGTGTCCGTGTGGTGACGGATTATGAATACAAAGTATCACCGTCCCTATTCATTCCATGGGTGTCGTAAGAGGCGACTAAAGGAACAAAATAAGCAGCTAACATCACTGCCATGAGAAGGAAAACTTGAAACAAACCCTTTACCAACCCGTCTGGCCAGCGTGGTATAGTAGGCCAAAACCTCCTTTCAAAGGAGAGGCCAATGTCCAGCAGTGGACTGTTAAAGGCTGTTGATGATTGATGATGATGACTTGTCGCAGTACTTGTCGCATACTTATTCGCGTACCTCACCAATGCAGATTCCGTGTTCCTATTATTTACAAAATACGCATAATACAAAAGATGCATTAACAAGGATTCTAAATGATATCCATCCAAGAAAATTATCGGCTGCCACCAGCTCAGTACAAAAACGAGTGTACTTATGTATTCGTTAAAACGGCCGACATTTTGAGCAATTTATTTTGTAGATCATCTAAATGTAAGTTATGTTTGTCTGTGTCTAAAATACATATTAAAATGATGTACTTCGGTACAAATGTATGGGAAAAGTTTTTTGGGATTTCTTATAATTTTTGATCCTTATAAGAAACAGGATCGATTGGCATCAAAAAAGTTTTTGTTTAAAATGACCATTTTCTTGCTGGCTGTACATTTTTTAGAAATCTGTAAATGCAGTTCAAAATACCTTAAAAAATTATGGATAGTCTCCTAAAAGCGTTTTCCTGTAACTATAACGGTTAAGGTACCTGCCCCTACTGTCCCGTCTCAAATTCACCATCACCCTGTATATCATTATATTATTTTAATAATTACACCAATCACTGAAACTGTTTAAATTAATCCTATGAGCTAAGTTACTTTTAGTTTATAACGTTTATTTTTTACTTTTTATATAAAGACAACTGCTGCACTAGGAACATACATGTCGCGGAAGACAAACATATATTATATGAAACGGACACAATAAACACCCAGACTCCGTAGAACAAAGTGTTGTGCGTTGTAAAAAGCGGCGTGGCGACACTGGCGACCACTTAAACCACTAAGCCAACCGTGCAATCAATCGTAGTAGCTGTATAGAATTCAATGGTAAAAACCTCCTATTCTCGACTTGGATTGTGTTGTTTGGCAAGTCACGATAACGCAAGCAAGCGTCGTCAAGCGATTTAATATTGTTTAAATATTACAACTTACCCATAACCTCCAGGTAAAATCCATGTTCTCTAAGGCGGCGATACATATCACGGAAATTAGTGTGGACGTGGTCAGCGTGCCAGTCCAAAGGATCATGTTTGGCGCGTAGGTCGTCTCTAGGGAAGTAGCCGCCAGGATATCGGAGACTGTGGAACTGATCCCAGAGGAGACGACGTGATCGTACAGGTACTGGGATCACACGAGCACTGTAAAGTAATTACATGTTTCACCACAATTTGTTGTCAACCTTCACGTGTACACACCCACACGTAATATACACGTAAGATGTGGTCAAATTTTGTAACTGCTATGTTTAGGCTGTTCATAATTTGAATGAAACACTATTTTTAATAATTTATAGAGAGACTTTTAAATATTCTTAAGAAAGAAAACCAATAATATACATGGTTTAAGAATGACTGTAGGCGTTACGATGAATCTTCTATCGCGGCAATATGTAAACGTTTATATACAATTTTAATAAGAATAATATCGTCTTCTTCCTAGCCTTATTCCTAATATTATTTGGGATCGGCTACTAGTTCAACCGGTATTACCAGTATTTTCTACTGACATTGACGCGACTAGCATTGGACCTCCGCAACCCTAAAGGAGAACTGAAATTCGAAGGTTGAACTAGTTGTCAGTAAATTTAAATTTTAGTTGTTATTAATTAAAGCATCTTTGTTATATTAAAAAAAAATACAAAGAGATACTTTAATTGGTTTCTATATATATATGCGTAAACGCAAGATGTTTTCGGGTCCAGATTCGGAATTTAATGTATTTTTCGTGTTTTTTTTATTATGAAAGCTTAAATGTTAAGAAACAGTAATATTTACCGTATGGGTAACGTGAGCGTTGCATTTCTCAAAATCTTTCCCCCGGCGTCATCATAGCTCTCTATGGTAACGTTCATGTGACCCTGGATGACAAAATTATTAAAAATAATGAATATTTAGGCGGACAAAATGAAATAATTATTTATTAACTGCTTCGTTGGTCTAGTGGTTAGCGTATGCGGCTGCAGATCAAGAGGTCTCGGGTTTGATTCCCGGGTCGAACCAAATATTATTTGTGTGATTCACAAATATTTGTTTCGGAGCCTGGGTGTTTCCTATGTATAACATGTAGGGTAAAAAACCACCCAATTATTGGCACTTTAAGAGTATGCTTCGTTTCAGTCTGAACTTAAATTACCATAAAATCTCATTTGCAAACATACATAGGACCGAATCAAAGAAAATACTTTAATATTTGTTTCTATATTCATTTTTATGTGATTGAATAGTATTAAATAAATATTTAACACTAAAATCCGAAAGACTACAGAAAATCCTATTATTTGCATAGAATGTCCTAATATTGGCATTTACTAGTCTAATTATTGGCACGTAGTTAAAGTATAGTATATAGAATAGTCTATTGCAATAACGATACAAAATCGACTTTAGTAAGAGCTCGAGATGGATTGTCACGCCGCCACTCTAATACGGTCTTCTGCCAACCACCTTTTAGAGGTCTAAAAGCTGAGACATCTGCAGGCTGAAGCAATCGAGTGCAATTGGGATAAAGTGCTATAAGCACAATATCCAATGAGGAATAAAGCTCACTAGCACACACGGCGTAGGTGAGGTGAGTTTTGTGTCCAATAACCAATTCTTTATTTTATTCTCTTTCTACTCTATATGAATAAAAAACATACACATATTTTATTAGCACACCATGTTCTATTATGGGCACTACTGCCAATAATAAGCTTTTGCTATTGGCACTGTGGGACAATAAAAGGATTTTGATGAATTCTTTGATCCAAATGTTAGCACATGAAATAAATAAAATGTGATAAAAAAATTAAAATAATAATCTTTGTATCTATTGCTACGATGTGTAATAAAGTATATAAAGTTATTTCGAAAGTATCAATAAGCCGAATAGCTGCGATATACTATGATTAGTAAAGCTCTCACCTTAAGAAGAAACCAAAATAACTACTATAAATCACTAGCACAAAATGTCAGTTGTTGTTTCTAATTCGCCGTATTTGTTATTGGAACAATGTTGACAATTCCTAACAGATAAATGAAAGTATTTTACTTTTTAAAGCATACTGAACTTGAATAGATTATAGTTTCCTTGTTTTTTTTCAACTAAACTTTAAAGTGCCAATAATTGGAGGAGTGCCAACGATTGGTTGGTTTACCCTATGTATTTAAAAAAAAGGGTGTTTATGTATTTTTATATCAGTTGTCTAGTACCCATAAAACAAGCTCTGCTTATCTTGGGACTAGATGATGTTGTGTGTCAGATGTCCAAAATATTTATTTATTATATTATTATTTATTTATTAACTATCAAATCATGAGCTCCAGTAGATTATATTAGACTGGTCGATATCAGCTATTCGTGTTTAGTCAAAAGCATACATTCAAAAATCTAATTAAATCAATAACCCATAATGTCCCACTACAAGGCTCGGGTCTACTCTCAAGAGAGGGTTAATGGCATACGTCCTCAGTGATTGTTTCCAATCACCTAAGCACTGGTTCCCACTACGCCGGACCGGTAAATCTACCGGAAACCGGACACCGGACAGAGTGTTCACATTACACCGGATCCTCGGACAGTCAAGTACTCAGCTCAGTTAAATTTGGACCTGTGCACACAATGGACGACGAAATTGTTGTCTTGTGGTGGTATTTTAATAGAAGGCAGAATGAAAGAAAACATTGGGTACATTCTATTTTCGAATGACAGCAACCACTTTTGACGATTTACTGAAGAAAATGCGAGCAAAATGATGTGAGGGGAGCGCGGGCGGGGCGAGGGGAGCACAGGTGCTGCGAGCGGGGGACAGATACCGGATCAAACTCGTTCACATTGCTCCGGTCCGGTATTTTTACCGGACGATCGTAGTGACAAAACGCACGGTAAAAATGCCGGACTCGGCAAAAATGCCGGATCCGGGATAATGTGAACAGCTTCATATAACTTGTACAGCCACTAGCCCTTCCGGCAGTTTTACCAGTCCGGCAAATCTGCCGGTCCGGCGTAGTGGGAACCAGGGCTATGGCCATTCAACTATGAGCGCTTCTAAGGGTACATTCATCATCATCATCGTAAGCCTATCGACATCCTACTGTATTATAATGCAATAGCATTTGCCCGCGGCTCCGCCGGCGTGTATTTCGATTATTATATTAAAAAGTAATAGCCTTTGTGTTATTCTGATATATAAGTTACATTACTGTAAAGTTTTATCTAAATACGTTCAGTAGTTTTTGCGGGAGAGAGCAACAAACATACATATTTACAAACTTTCGTGTTTATAATATTAGTGGGATAGGATGTTTGGCAATTATATGGTACATACCTCAATCACACCGTCAAAGTCAGCCCCACGTTCGAGTACGGAGAAGCTGAGAGCGAGCCAGCCGGACCAAGGCCACAGGATAGGACTGTAGTCCGCTGAAACGGACAGCATCACGCCATGCGGTAAATGAGGGTGCCATGATACTTCTTTCTATGAAAATAATAAATATTAAACATTTAGGTAATGTAAACATTCTATTTTAGACCTATTTAGCTACCTATAAAATATGTTAAGCAAGTGTTGGCTCTTTTAATGTAACCTCAGTGTAAGGACCGGTATAAAGAATTAGAGTTCTTCGTGCCGCTACTAAACGGGGTTTCTACAACAGGTAATCTATAACTGCTTCAACAGAGACCTCTTCCTCTCCGTAGCAATAGACTTTATTTATTTATTTAAACTTACTGCACATGTTGTACAAAGGCGAACTTAATGCCATAAGGCATTCTCTCTCAGTCAACCTTCAGGCGATGTAGAAATATGATGCGGTAGGTGCAAGGACTGAATATTTTCACATCAATAAAGTTTACAATAGTAAAGAAATTACCAAATAAGCCTAAATCAAATAATAGTAGCATACACAAATAATAATAAATTTACTTGGTACTTTATATATTAATAAATACACACAAATGTGACACATTACCAATATAACACATAACATAAATATAATATAAAATAGTTTACTCGCTTAATCACTTCTTAGAATACCCTCGGAATGAATAGGGGTGATCACATTCTGTATTGTTAATCCGTCACGACACGGATTTTGGAGAGAGATAGAAATGAAATATACATACCACACTCCCGGACACTCCTAATCCGTTGATGACAGTCACATTGGCGATGGTCGGTTGAGCACTGAAGTACAACGGCTGGGTACAATACGGCCACATGTATTGACACTCTGTCAAATCTATGTAGCTTGGCGATAGGCTGGCTTGAGGCTCGTACTTTCTTAAAAACTGTGATGAGATATTTATGATATATTGTATTTGCAACTATAAGCATAATAAATACAACAATTACTTTGATTTGAACAATAAGTTAAGTTACGAGTAAGGTTTAGTCTTGAATATAAATAAAATAAAATAAAATAAAATAAAATTTGTCCCGTTGATTATCTATGTTCCTTGCATATACTACTTGTTTACATTAGACTGTAACTTGTCTTCGGAATCTTTTGTATAATGCTTTCTTCAATCCAAAAAAATCTAACATTGTAAAATATGTCTTTAAGCAAATATATACAGTTGATAATTGTGAAACGAGAATCTTACCTTGCCGTAACACAGTCTCGACTAGCACGGAAAGGTAAAGAAACTTTTTTCTTTGTATACCGCCAATTGACACTTTATTTGGACTTACAACAAATTGTATCTAGCGAATAGTATCTAAAGCATTTAATTTTAAATATTTACATATTTTATATATTTACTGGTGAATGGTGATTCTCAGAGATTAACGGATTGCACAAACGTACACAAACATGTGTATGTGTTCAGGTATTGTTTTGTTAAATTTCTTTTGTTTAATTTTAAGTATGTTATACATTTTGTGAAAAATGTTTTATGCTAATTAGTTTATAATGGTATACTGTATCACTTTTTTACAAAATAAATTCTATTCTATTCTATTCTATTGAAGTTTAAGTCAGGATAAAAAAAAACATTAGCCACAATTTTATTTAAAAAAAACGTAATATTCGTGAAACTGGCTTGGACGAATAATTATGTTTTTTATATGACAACACACCGTCACCGTCCATGGAAACTATCTCTACTAACATGTTTTACCATCATTTGAATCATTAGAATGGAAAGTTTTGAGAATTGACTGAGCTCCCGATTTGTCTATCTTACAATATCCTGACATAATATTCTATTTAGAGAACATTCTGCAAAGGTCAATACAATTACTTTTGACCACTTTACCTACCTGATAAGCACTAATAAGGTCCAATTTTCCGTGGCCCTGCTCAAACATGTTCGGGCCGGGTAAGCGTTCGGCGGTCATGCATAAAGCCTGTTTCACAGCAGCTGGTGTGAGGTTATGTCGAGGTACACCACTAGCCAATAATGCGATAGCTCCGGCAACTACGGGTGATGCCACTGAAGTTCCTGTAACAATTGTTTTTTCAAAAATAGTCTTATCTCTAATGCCCATTTTGAAATATTCGATTTTGCTAACTAATTCGAATAAATATTTATTTAGGCGGACTTAATGATATATGACATTTTCTACCAATCAACCTTTGGATGGTACAGGGACGTGGCAGGTGAAGTGTCTTCGCAAAAAGTAGATATACGACAATCTTATAAGAAGATGTAAAAATAAATACTTTTATAAAATACACAATATACATACACAATAACATTATAAATTACTAGTCTAATTACTGTCATCATTAGAAAAAAGTTTTGGTGTATGGAAGAAAGATACGTAAGATAGTTCAGCCCGTCATCCATTCTATCTCAGATTAATTATACAGAAATTATCAAGTTGATAACATCCATACAGTAGGGTATTTAAAATACGAACCACTGAGAGAGCGACAGCCTCCAGTGACACTAGAGCCCCTTACGCCACTGCCATAAGTTACGATATCCGGCTTCATACGACCATAGCCCTGAAATACGATTTCATTCATGTTATATAATATTCAAAAATATTTTTCAAATCTAAGGACGCCAGTTCACTGTGTGACTGTCCATAATGCGGCCTGCTCGCCCCTACAACCGATCGAGAGCATCAAGAAAATACTGCCAGGATCGATCGCAAAGGTGAGCTCAGTACTTCAGGCAAGCACGACCCAGGATCATACACTGGGACATAGATAGCATATCTTCCAACTAAATATACAATCAAGCAAATTGCTGTTATCAAGATCCCCTCATATTTAAACAAAAAATTAATAAACATAATCATATACGATAAAATGATATAATGAATAAATAAAACATCATTCAGTGCACAGGAAGTACATTCGTGTAGTGACGTTAGCGTAACAAATTGAGATAACAGACCGTATATATATGCAATAAATAACTTCGTTAAATAAATTTATATCGTGGTGACATAAAAAAAATAACAAAACTAAGCGATTTATGTGGCAATATACAGCGGGAACGACCGTTACATAAACACAATCTTTGATATGTTTTCAATTTCTGTATTGATTTAGTTTATGACTTCTATTTTTTTTAATATTTTAACAGAACTATTCCCTACAATTGACATCTTACCAACCGTATAGTAGGTCAAAACCTCCTTTCTAAGGAAAGGCCTATTAAAATAATGACACTTCAGTTTTGTTATATACTTAAGCCTACCAAAGCGGCTCTATTCTTTCTGATGGAAAGAATGAGTAGAATTCAGTAGTAGGGGCCACCATCCTCAATGTGACTGCATACAATGTTGCATGTAGTGCTATATACATTCTCATTCCCCCGACTCCGGAGGCCAGAGCAGATGGGCAAGGCAGATTTGTGAATACAGAAAAATTTCATTGCAATGATATCCTAATTACTTATTTAGCTTACGATAGCTCTTCCTGCGTCACCTCATATTCGTCGGACCAGATTCGTCGGTCCGACTGTGACAGAGGGGGCCAAAACAAAAACTGAATAATTTTTATTTACTCTTTCTTGCACGATTTGTCATAAACTGGCGTTCCCAGATTATGTCTGGGCTCTTATCGTTGTTAGATGGCCAAGTTGAACAGTCTTGTGAGCGACATCGTCATAGGGTTATCTACTAACAAAGTTGACTTTGAGGTCACTGTCCTTATTATATCGTTTTTTCAACAAGTTTTATTGATACTACGCCCCTTTTGATAATATATGGATGATATAAAAATATCTAGTACAGAAAGATTTTTCAAGTCGATCAGTACTTTCTAAGATTGACGTGTTCAACAAAACAATTTTTTTTTTAAATCCGGCCCGCATCCTGAGATTAGCGCGTTCAACCGTTTTGTTGCAAACTCTTGATGAAATGATATTGAGCATAGATGTATAATTTTATTCTAATTTCATTATCTTTTATACTCAAAGTAAAATACAGAACTAATCAACCGATGTGAATTGATTATATCAAGACAGTTAATGGATAATGTATGTCGTGAGAACATAACATAATACAACAGTACTTACTTGTGGTAGCTCCCAAGTAGTCATGCCTCGCGATGAAAACTTTGCGATTCTATCGTCAAAGCTAATGCCACCTACGCCTATCACATCCATTTGATCAGCAGGATTGTTCAAGGTACCATATAGAGGTCCGTCGTTCCCTATCGCCGAGACCATGATCACCTAAAATATTTTAACTCATAAATACATACAGCAGAACTAGTGCCAAACTAAAAGTGTACTATGGTGTCTTATGCCCGTTTTTATCAACTATACTTAAACCGTCTTCTTACTAGGAGACCCCTAACATAGGTAGTCCCTAAAGTTTAATGCAATCATTTTTGGGTAAGAAAAGTGTACATACATATCATTAATACATATCTCACATGTGTTAACTTATATAGCGAGATATATTTACGAGATTATATTCGAGAATTTCTGTTACGTAGCATGCATTCGATGATAATAAGTGTAGTGAGAAAATTAAATAAAATATAAATACATTTACTTAATAAGTAAATGTATTTATATTTTATTTATTTTTTTAAGATTTTTTTTAATTTAAGAACATTAAACTTCATGCAGTCTTCTAAACTGATATAGCTTTCTATTCACTTCTTTCGGATTGATTACGAGAAGGCTCTTATTTTATTACTTCTTTATTTATATAATATTAGTTGTTACTCGCAGCTCCGCCCGCGTATAAGTTGTTTATCTCGGTGAAGAGTAACCTATGTGCTTTCTCAGGAATTCAAGTATCTTCAGGCCAAATTTCTTAGAAACCGGTTTAGCCATGGAAGTGTAACAGATAGACAGAGAGTCACTTTTGAATTTGTAATATTCAGTGTGAATCATGTTGATAAACAGTAATCTTTTGAAACAAAACATGAGTCCCCTAAAAGTTTGTTAAAAGTACCGAATAATGCACGAAGTGTGTATTGTCTCGAGTTCCAGGTTTCAGTAGGTACCTTCAAGTGTCACGTAAATTCGTTTACCCCACACATTATTACCACCTTGCTGAATATTTCAGTCAAAATTAGAAGTACCTAAGCTGGAACCATAGCCAGACGTACCTTGTTGGCGCTCAGCTCCCAAACTTTATCCACAAAAGGGTGATCCATGAAATCCGGCCCGCCGATGCTTAGATTGAGGACATCAATCTTCCTCATGATAGCATAGTTGAAGGCGTCCAAGAACCACGACGTATACGACACCTGCATTGACAAAAACAACAAATAACACTCACACGAAAATCTACGTTACATTTTACTTTTTTGTACTCTTAAAAGTACTCTTCCATCACTCTATTCACTATCATAAATTATTTCACTGCAAGTTAATATTCCAGTCACATTTTTGAGGCAGTCTATTCTTATTTCCTTTAGTTGCTTTTCAAGTGTAGTTATAACAAGTAAAGTTTTGTGAATGAAACACGGACTGGTTGCTTTTCACGTGTATAATACGTAAACTTTTGTTAATGAGACTCAAACAGACGTAAGACACGAGACCGATGTAAACAATATCTACTGAGCAATTAAATAATAAATAAATATTTTGGACATCTTACACACAACGTTATCTAGTGGCCGTGCTAAAAAAGATGCATTTCGTCATGTTATTAATAGTTCTAATAATACACCGCTGGATATATGTCTCTCCTTAGAAAGGAGAGAAGATTTGTATACACAGGATGGTGCACTTAAAGTTAGGCTTCTCTGAAGATGCAATTATGATCCAAACAATGTAATAGACTAACCTGATTATCAGTAAACACCCGAAATATATGGAGATCGGCGTCAGGTGCAAACCCTAGACAATCAGCTCGTGACGCAATAACGCCCGCCACAAACGTCCCATGTCCCAGCGCATCGTCAAGGGTATTCTCGCCGGTCCAGTCTGTGCGTTCACGCACTCGTCCAAAGTGTGGATGGTTGCGAGCCAGACCAGTGTCGAATACTGCTACTTTGATACCGTCACCTAAAAATATTTAATGTCTTCATCATCATCATCATCATCAGCCTATCGAAGTCCACTGCTGGACATGCCTTATTATAAATAAATTATGACAGACTTCTTGATGATCATTCCGTTAAGTATAATTTAAGGTAATCTACCAAAAAACTTATTTTTAACCGACTTAAAAAAAAGGAGGAGGTTCTCAATTCGTCGGATTTTTTTTTTATGTATGTTCAGCGATAATTTCATCGTTTATGAACCGATTTCAAAAAATCTTTTGCATTTGAATGGGCGTAGCTTACAGGTAGTCCCATTGTCACCATAATATCGGGATCTGAAGATGGGATCCCAAGGAAATCGAGGGAACTCTTCAAATATCATAGGCACAGTTGTCGCGATTTGGGTACTCAGAATAGTTTTTCTTTGAAGTCGGTTTCTTTTTGTTAAGATTATAATCTTAGTTCATGCCTAATGACGCATACTGTATTAACATTATTTTAATGACTTAATTTTTTTAAATTGGTACTAAAATTGTAGTGAGTATTTTAATTCACCTTTGAGTGTATTTAACTGTATGTATGTCTATGGTATATTGTTGCTCTTACCTGTGACTCCAAGAGACCAAAGTAGATCAGCTTTTAAAACTGACGTTATTTGTCGAGGTACGGTCCGCAATAACTTCCTGGAGTTGTAGGCGCCATTCTACAAGAAATCAAGTAATATATACTCTATGCTAAAAATAATAAACGCAATACTTTCTGGTCTCTTGTTTTGTAACGTGAATTTCATGCTAAGATCAAAACACAGTCACCATCAATGCGACTGAAACTATAGAGAATGGCTACATTATAAATTAACTTAACAAAATAAGATTATTAATAAAATGGTTCTTCGGTGTAATATTACTTTACGGTTTTTCATATTTGTATGTATTTATGTAATTAATAAGATTAACAACTTTCACCACGTCAGATCTTTAGCATCAGTGTTTTAAGTAAACGGTCATATCATAGGTGTCAATAATGAGGCTATAAATGAGATACAGTACCTCACGTGGCTTCCTCAGAGAATGCAGGGCTCGAACTCGATGATTTCGCCAACCGGCGTAAATGCAACCACCCGGTCCACAGTCATTCTAAGTAAAAATGTACATATGTGAAAATGAACTCAAAACGATACGCAGATTAAAAGTCAAGTAGTTTTGAGTAGGTATATATTTGGGTATGATTCTATCCCGTGCACTTTACACCATTTCATTTAAAAGAAACAAACACGCTCATTATATTTTTTAACAAACTTGTAAATAGTGTGATGCGTCCTCAGATGAAAAAAAAAAGGTAGATAACGCACGGCCTTTGTTACCAGGGAAGCCACAAAACTCAGCTCGTTCAAGTAAAAACACGCGCTCACGCACACATATTATCAAAACTACGCTTCTTTTCCTCAGTATCATACGAGTGGTCGTTCTCTAACTTTGACAGAAAAATGTCGTCCTGCGTAGTTATTTTCTTCCTCCATTCTAAATGCGTTATCTACCTTTTTTATTCATCTGAGGATACCTCTCAATCGACGAGAAGCATAATAATATAGATATTATCGAAAAGGCTTTAGAAACTAGTTTTGTACTACTGCCACTTGTACATCCTTAGTGTTAAGTGAGTATTTTTTTTTTTTGGATAATAAAGGTTTATTCACAAGACGATTCAGATGGTGATCTGCTGTAAAATAAACAGATATATTATTGTTATTATTATTACCTCACGAACATATTTGATGGTGCGTGTGACCTGCCTTTGAGCAGTCACACGTTTTATAGCTGGATGATCTTTCAAAGCGTCAAGAGCTTGTCGTCCCGCGTCTTCCAAAATTATAACGTCAAAGTCGCTGGGATATTCTTTAGCAGGGTTGTCCCGTCGTAATAGAGTCCAATTTGAAATCTACAACAATAATAAATAATACTAAAACATCAAATAGGTACCGCAGTTTTTGGTTCATGACAAGATTTATTTACTTTTGCGTAATTAGTCTTTTTCATTTACAATATTTTTACATATTATATTGTTATAATTTTTTTATGTGTGCAGAAATAAACAAAAAGATATAGTCATGCAACATTCATCACGATAAAATTACTCTTGTTGTTAAAGCAATTTACGTAGGCACTTAACCACACCCGTATGGAAGCTAAAGTGCCCCATGTGGATAATGCATTGGTCTTGAGGCCGTGACGACCATCCATGTAGTTAGTGTATCATTTGATATCACGATCCTCTATATTGAGGATGCAGTTAATTCCGCTGCATCATTTTGCGAAGAAACAAGTAACTTAGAGGCAGCGAACCACCGGGTACTAATGAGATCTACAGCAAAGCCACAACTTTATCTTTCAGAACTACACCACAATGAGGCTGATTAAAGACTTAATTCTGTGTGTTATCTTGTATTACAGATAAACAGATTCTACTCTTGATTGCACTTAAAACAAAGTATTTTACAATATAAGAATATGTTAAAAAACGTCTTAATGCTGCTGTGGCGACTTCCACATACCGCGCAAGCGAAAAACATACAACAGCGCCATCTACCGATGAACACTGAACTACAAAGACAACACGGAATGATCTATACTGAGTAACTACTAATCCTGAATCGCGAAAGTAACATTCTCGCGCCGATTAGCATATATACAACATCCCAACATCAACTGTTGGGCAGTGGCCCACCAGGCATGATCACCTCGCCTGGTCGGAGGATCCTCCCTTTGTGTTGGAGGAACACGACACCCGTTCCTCCACACTGCGATCTCTTACAGACAAGCATTACATCAGCTGGTTACCTTATTTTTTTAAATAAATTGTACTAACTATTTAAAAGCGCACTGTTCCATTAAATTGTTCAGCGATAAATAGAAATTACATTGCCTATACTTATTTTAAACATTACTGCTAAAAGTGTAGTAACAGCCTAAGCATTATTGGTAACGTAAATAGCCTGAATCTAGACGAAGAACCGATGATAGAAGTTATTTATCCAATCTATTGTGACTGTAGGCACTAATTATTAATTATTTCGCTGTAATCTTTATATGACATATCTAAAATAACGCAGACTAATGATCAGTAATGGAAATGAAGTAAAATCTAATATCTGCAGTAATCTACAGCCTAAAATGTAATTATATTATAGGGTCATTCCATGCGAAATCAACCAATAAAAAAATAATTTTGGAAGTTGATGTTTCTAATTTAGTTCATTTTTTAGGGTTCCGTAGCCAAATGGCAAAAAACGGAACCCTTATAGATTCGTCAAGTCTGTCTGTCTGTCTGTCCGTCCGTATGTCACAGCCTATTATTTAGAATATGTGTTGTACTATTTAAAACAAAATCCAAAATTTTGAATTTTTTAACAAGCGGTTTGTGAGAAATTGTTTTTATTTTTTTTAAATTACATAATTTTTGCATTGTTTTGAAATATTTAAATATTAAAATCTTGAGAACTATTTAACATAGAGAGCTGAAATTAGTGTCGTTCTATTGAGATTTATATAAGCTTTAACATGATATATAACTTGGCTATATTACAGAACATAAAGAATTTCAAAATCTTTTTTTTTTCAAAAAAAATTCAAAAGCTCAAAATCGTTTTTTTTTTTTTTCAAAAAAAATTGTATTAATACACCTCTTGAGAACATATGTACCAAGTTTGAAGATGGAGTGACAATTAGTTCATATTGAAATAAATATTTCTTTATATCACTGTATCATAAATTCACTGTTAATGTGATATATCTTGCCATATTTGAATTTTAATAAAAGTACTATATGTATATCTAAAATTATTACCATAAAAATGAAGTTATCAAAATGAATTTACAGTTATTAAGATTAAACTGAAGTTAATTTTGTTCAAAAATTTTTTTAATTAAGAAATGAAAAATATATTAACCAACTATTTATAAAGTTTTCCATGCTTTTTTAACAAAATCTGAGACGTAATATTTTTTTAAAATTGAAATTAAAGACTTATTCAATAGCTGAAAACTTTCATCAACATCCATAAATTCGGGATCACCAGATCTATCAGGTTTTGCATTGTCATTTTCTGTGTCAGTGTATTCAATCTAAATGCCTTTCTTTTGATAAAAAATTTCTACATGCACAACATATTTTCATAATTTCTTTTATTTCATAATTTAAGTCTATCATCCAGGAGGTTGCATTTCTTAGATCTTTTTGAACCCAGTGTGACTCCTTCTTTAGTGGGTTACAACAAAATATTAACCAATTTTCTTCCATAATCTTCTTTTTAAAAATTATCCAGATAATAGGTACCATAACCCACATTAGTACTTACTGTGTTCAATCCTAACACTCACAATAAAAGTTTTGCCTGATTTAATTTGTCTAACATTCATGATGCTGCATTTCTAAATGAGATAATTTATGAACCATTTTACTGTTTGCTTCTTTAACTGCTAATAATGAGCTCTGCATTTAACCTGATTGGTTTTTAAAAGTTGATAAATGCAAATTACCTGATTGAGTAACAACCAATCAGAATCACTGGCATTCCCTTTTCATTTAATCATGTGTTGTTACAATATTAATAAAAAGACATTTTGAGATTTGATCAACTGAAATTTAAAATAAACTGTACATATTTTGATCACTTCAAGCTTATGGTAACATTTATTAAAAATAAAATAAATTTTGGCAAGATATATGTTATAACTATAACCAATGAACTTTTACACTGATCTCAAGAATTATTTATTTCAATATGAACCCATTGTCATCCCATCTTCAAATTATGTACATATGTTCTCAAGAGGTGTATAAATACAATATATTTTTTTTTTTAAAATTAAAAATTTCGATTTTGAGATTTTGAATTTTTATTTAATAAAAGATCTTGATTTTTTTTATGTTTTTTAATATACCCAAGTTATATATCATGTTAAAGCTTATACAAATCTCAATAGAATGACACTGATTTCAACTGTCTATGTTAAATGGTTTTCAAGATCAGATAGAGCCATTTGAATGTTTCAATACAGTGCAAAAATTATGCAATTTTAAAAATCAACATCTCACCACTTGCTGAAAAAATCTAAATTTTGGATTTTTTACGCAATCCAATGGTACTACCTACATACAAAAAAATATTTTATTCTAAGATATGAAGGTCTAGACCATTGGTTGATTTTGATTTCGCATGGAATGACCCTATACTTTTTACCAAACTTCTCGATCTTACAAATTGGTTTCTTTAGTGCCGTAATTTTAGATTACCTACTCTTATTTGTACAGAAATTTTAACAACGAAAAGATAATTAAAAAACAATGTGGGTCAAGTGCGTGTCAGTCCACGCATAGAATGGAGTTCCGTAGTCATCCTTAACGGCGCAAGTGGATTTAAAATTATGTCCAATAGATAGTTGTTATGTTTACTTACTATTTCGTCATTTTAATACGAAGTTTTCCAAGTAATCACATTTTACAAATTAGACCTCTATAGCTCCTGAACTAATAAAGTTATCTAAGCCGTTATAGTTTTCCTTTAGAGTTCATCATGTGTACTAATATCATAATTATTTTCAGATTTTTGGTGCCAGCCGTTTAGCTTTTAGAGATGGGGAGGACGTCCTGTTTTAATAAATAAATTACCCATTCAAGTAGAAAGGCTTCAAATGGAAAAAAAATGTCTTAGCAACCTCTCCATGTTTTTAAAAGACATATCTTATGATGGTTGGCGTTCCTTGGGGGAGACCTTCGTCCAGCAGTGGACGGCGATAGGTTGACACTATATACACTATATATCTTATGATACCCCACACGATGGGGTAGACGCGAGAAAAAAATCATACATGTAGGGTAGCTACCCCAAAAAAGTTTTGTTTTCATGAGTTTATTCTACCACTGGAACCCTTAAAAAGATCTAAGTGTACAGTTGTAGCAACGACTTATTGTTTCATGTTGTTTATGTTGATACGGTACAATGTATTTTTGAACTAGATAAGGGTTGCCAGGCCTACGGGATTACTCATACAAATACCTGAGATTCCTAGTCGGTTTTATGAAATACGAAAACACGATCAGGCTTGTACGGCTATGTACTGGATTGGAATTGTTTTACTTGAGACAGATCAGAGTTACAACAAAATAATGGACTAATTAAATAAATTGTGTTAAATTAGAAATAGATCAACAACAATCCATAACGCAACACTGATGGGCACAAGTCTCCTCTCAGGAGAAATGGATATATGGTAATGGTGATATGATATAAACTATACTAAGTTAGTATGTGTAATTGTGTACTACTACTAAGTGGATATGTGCTTGTGTGTGTTACAGTGAAGTGTTATATTTTATGGGATTCTGAACTATATGTAAGAATGTGGTTTTGCCCTGATTTCAGGTTTTTCATACTTGCGCAGCCATTCATTGATAATTAGTTTACAAGTTCTTATCGTAAGTGGATAGACAATTAGTATTCTATTCAATCTGTATTTTAATATAGTTAAAATATTGAAGCTTGTAGACCACAAATCAAGCCTAAAATGGCTTATTAATGGTTACATGGCTATTTTAAAATAAGATACACGGCGCAGTCAATCTAACCTACGCACCTAGAAAATAAATCTCGCATCAAATAGTAATTCTTAATGTTTGCATAATATGTGTCTCACTGTGGGTACCTTACATGGGGCATATAGGGCTAATAGCTTTGATTTGATAGCAACTTTTACTATGAGGAAGTTAAGCAGTATGTTTTAAAAAACATATTTCATCCTCTTTTGGAGATTTTATAGCCGTTTTTACTAACGCCACCTAAGTTTAAAAGGCCACTTAGAAGAGAGTTAGGTAACCCTTAGTGATACTTTCAATTTCAACCTTTAGTCAACATTTAAGTCCTTAGATTTTCGATACTAGGATAGTTTTTAAACTAGGACAATCCTTTAACGTAAGCTCACAAGAACATGTTTTATGGTAATCAAGTTTTCCGCTGTAACATCACACAACAAGAAGAAGTGGCTCACAGGGCTGCGTGAGTGGACCCATATTATACGTAATATACATTTTATAGTAGAGAACCACCCATGCAGAACTGGCTAAAATGTTAGTCTATACTATTTATCTAGTAACATTATAGTGACATTGTATGGTTTAGTCTATGGATCTACTGAAATTATTCTAAAAAAATCCTTTAGTAATAGAAAGCTCTATAATCTATGAGTATCCTAGTATATTAATATTTTAACATATTCTTCCTAGACCATTCTAGGCCAGTAGGCCAATAGGTATAGAAGACTGGCCTGAATTAATATATGTATAGGTAATATATGTAGATGTTGATGTGGATATGTTCTGATATACCCCAATTTATATTTAATTGAGTCTGGTAGTTTTAAATGAAAATCAAAGTTTAAAGCACTGCTATTATAATAAAAGTTCTAAATATAAGTTCCACAACAAATGTACACTGTTTTTAATGTACACTGCGACGCAACCGCATAGCAAATGTTTGTATTGTGTTTTTATTATATATGTATTGTAAACATAGAAAATGATCTACTTGTAAATAATGTATACTTGGTTACATGATGTACACTATTATTATTATTACTAATAATGCAATGCCATGTAATATCAATTTTTTTAATATTTATTTAATATTTTTTAATACTTTTAATATTTATGTAATCTATAAGCTGACTACATCTACAGCACTCTTAACTATCTCTACCAGATTGCCTCACCGCAGTCACACAGTGGGAAATGATGCAGGTGGCACTTTACACATACATTGATACAATTCTAAGTACTGCTAATGCAATGTATGTGTGTGTCCCTACATATAGGTACATATTTATGAGAGTGATATATTTGTTTTAAAATATGACTTTTTGAATACCAAAAAACTGTGATTCAACAAGACTAATTATTAGATTATAATATACATTTTTATACTTATATTTTATGACTGTGATTATAGTAATATAAAATGAATTAGGTATTTAATATAATAATTCATTTAAAAAATAGCTGACTATCAGAAGATTTGATTAAAATAACTTTCAACTACATTGTTAACAAAACAAAGTGTTAGGCCTTTTTTGGCCAGTAATTTGATATTTTTGCGGACATAAACTCATTTATTTTCAATCTGCTAAGTTTATGCCTATTGGTCTGTATTTGTTTTTACCCTGGACCCA
Source organism: Phragmatobia fuliginosa (assembly GCA_932526445.1). NCBI lineage: Eukaryota > Metazoa > Arthropoda > Insecta > Lepidoptera > Erebidae > Phragmatobia > Phragmatobia fuliginosa. The sequence continues at coordinate 28,327,117 of OW052057.1, forward strand.
TCTATGTACCATCTAGACAGGGGATTTAACATTGTAATTGAAAATTTACTCTATAGTATGTTAATTAATTAACTAAAAAACACTTCATGATATTTGCAAGATGGAAAGTTGGCTGGTGATGAATTGTGATAAAATGTTAATTTCGATAATTGGCTTTCAGGACCACATGTGTGTGTGACCACATAAGTGATTTTTATAAATTAGTTTTGATCATCTTTTTTCAGACATCTGAGATTATGTCTCATCTAATCCCAAACTAACCAGAGCTTGTACTATGGGTACTAGACAAGTAATATACAAAAATAAATACCTACTTGAGATCTCAAGTACAGCAGTTGCATACAGAACCACTGAGCTATGGATGCAGTTTTTCTTCAGAGTAATACATGTAATTTTAATGTATAAATAGGATGTAGGGTACTATTGCACATATTTTTACTTTGGAAAATGTTAAATACCATTTTCAAAATGACAATGTTGAATTCTGTGCAGGGTTATGTAATAGAAATTTCAATACATAAGTCCTGCAGTTTTGTATTGTTATGAATATAACATTGAGTATAATGAACTCATCTCAACATAAGAAGATAGGATCAGCAAACCAGTCACTACCCTATTTTTATTGCCATGAATCATTATCATGGTTGCCGAGCGAGAATGAGATGTGTGTTCTGTTACTTAGTTCTTAAAGAAGGGAGGTAACCATCACTTGATTAAATCCAGAAAGCTACCTGCTATACAGTTATATTAAAGATCTACATGCCTAGAATTGCAAAAAAATGTCATCAATCACTTTAGATATTGTTACCATTAAAATAATTTCATTCAAAGAAAAAGTACTCATTTATAAGTCGCTAATGCCTATTATTACGCAGTACATATTTATAAATAAATATAAATAAACTATGACAATGAGTAAAATTGGTAAAAAATAATGTTAATATACTTAAATGAACAGAATTACATACAATTTAAAATTGTTGAAATTAAATAGTAGTATGTAAAATCTCGTATTTACCCCAGCATTTCTCAAAGCAGCGCTGACATAGTTCTCCCTGGTAGATCGTGGAAAATAACCCTTGTAAGTTATTATGTGTTGTTTGGGAAGAATGTCTGTATTAAACTCGTAATTGACACGTTCAGATGATGTAGTATTGCACAGTTCATTTACTTTTAACACTTCCTCATCGGCAACTACTAACGGGAATGTATAAATACTAATAAATATTAAACTATAAACCTTTACACGAGAAGCCGTCATGTTTACATCGAGCATTTACACAAATAACTTATTATTACACAAATCAGGTACCAGGTACATAGGATTCATACATTTTCGTCTGATGTAAACATTTTATTTACCTAACCGTACGACTGATCTTGGTTTTAAAATGAAATTAAAATTAAATCTGTGAACATAGTCACAAATCTCAGCTGAAAGCCCGAAGCCCGAAGCCGCACTCAACCTTATCTGTCAATTCTGTCATACTCACATATGTTAAATTAATCGTACCGTCATATCGTCCATGGTCGTAAGAAACAGTCAATCTTTTTAGTCTTCACAGTTGAAATAAAATATTGAGCTATGTTTTGTAATAGCTATTTCAAAATAATCGACTTTATATTAGACCAATTAATAATTATTAGTTGTAACTATTGCAGTTGACATCGTACTGGTAAGCGACCTATATAAAGGCCGCTGCATACGTGACGGGATTTTACACGGACGGGACGGGATGGGAAGTTTTGCAAACATCGTTTCATACTAAATGTATAAGGAAATGCATACTTCACGGTGATACGGACGGGACAGGAACGTGGCACGCACAGGACGAGCTAAATATCATATATCGTCGCCGACGATTTTTAGCACGTCAATAGCAATTACAGCCAATTCTTAAAATGAAAAATCCATCTTTCCTTGTTCACAACACTAGCACTTTAGATCCGAGTCACAGACACGGTGCGTTACATACATCGCGTCCCCGTTTATAACGAGGCAACCACGTCTACGTCCCGTCCGAGGTAATATCTCGTTACGTATGCATCGGCCTTTATAATACAATACACGATGGGTACACTGGAGAAATAAAAACATCTCCACTTTACATGTAGGCGAGGTAACCCAAATAAAAATAATTTCCTTATTTTTATGCAGTCTCATCTTTCTAGCACGTTTGGGCGGTAGGTCGAGGACGGACGGACGGACATGGTGAATCTGCGTGCGTTACCCCAGCAAAAAAGCAAAAAAAATTGGGCCTTAGAGAGATGAGAGTATAACAGAAAATTAGTGTGTTCTGAGGTGTAATTTGTTACAAATAGCAAAATTGGTGCATGTAGTAGTTTAAAAGTTATTCGACAAAAACACTTTTTGCTGGAGTAACGTTTCAAACGTTACCCCAGCAAAAAACATTTTTTTTATACGTTTCAGACCCAAACGAAATACATGAATACATAGCTTTTGTTCCGTATTAAATGTTAGTAAACAGCAAAATTTGTCTGAGCTGTGGTTCTTAAGTTATCGACAATTTTTCTGGGGCAATATTTCGGTCTTGTCTAGAACTTGAAAATGGCTAAACGCAGAAGTTCGAAAAAAATACTATCGATAGACCTCTTTTTGCTTAAATTTGTTTAATAATTTGTTTTCAAATTGTTTGAGGAACACCGATGTAATAAAATGGTTTTAAAAATCAGAAAAAACTGTTTTGCTAGGAAACCAGTATACGTACAATCAAATAAATGCTGTAACATATAGCCATGGTTTACATTTATAATGACTGTAAATTTGGAATTAGTAACTTTAAGCAATAAGAAGATATAAGTAAATATTATTAGTTTTAAATGGTATATTTAAGTCATCGAATACGCAGTTCCTATGAAAAAAGGAAAATTTAAGTATATCATCTACAAACAAGCCTGTGAATTTCAGCTATTAATTACGAATATTATAAAAGTTATATGTAAAACAAGAATGTAACAACATTCTCCTATAACCCGAGCAAAATTAAAAGGTTACGTAAAAGCGACCGCGCCATACATTTAAATATCTTCGTAAATTAACGGCTTAGTATCTGGTATTTTGTACAGTCAACAGAATATTTTTATCAGATTGTAATTTAAATATTTAAACTAATTTTAAAACCTTATATTAATTAAAACCTTAATTTTTTTGTTTCATACAATTTAATGCTTCATTCGAATTCAAATTAATGCAAACCAAAATATCATAACTCAGTTGGGAATAGTGTTTTATAAAACAATATAAAAATTTCATATAGTATTCTATATTTTTTCCTTTTTTTGTTCTTGTTATGAGAAAAATAATAAGTTACATTCACCGCGACACCATGGAAGCAACAGGAAGGCAACAAATGTAATTTTAAAAAGAATAATGCGTCTAAAATACTGAACACATTTTACAAGGAAAGGACAAGAAAAATTTTACTAGAAAATGTTACTAAACATTGTAAATATTTATTTAATTCATTGTAAAAAGAAACAAAAAAATATCTAAGTTAGTATCTAAACATGTTGAAATTACTCAACTATCTGTGATTTTTCTAACATTTATGTACTTATGTGAGCGTATAAGACTGATTTTAAATAAAAAAAATAATCATACTCAATTCAATATTCTTGTCACCCGGACCTAACTTTTTTTGTTCGTAACTGTACCAACAAAATATTCTATTAAACCATTCATTTCAGATGTCAGCCGAATGTATGGCGTGGTTGCTTTTACGTAACCTTTTAATTTGGTCGGGTTATAAGAGAATGTTGTTACATTCTTGTTTTACATATAACTTTTATAATATTCGTGATTGATAGCTGAAATTTACAGGCTTGTTTGTTGATGATATACTTAAATTTGTTAGAGTTTGCTACGTTTCCTTCTTTTATAGGAACTGTGTATTCGATGACTTAAATATACCATTTAAAATTAATAATATTTACTTATATCTTCATATTGCTTAAAGTTACTAATTCCAAATTTACAGTCATTATAAATGTAAACCATGGCTATATGTTACAGTTTTTTATTTGATTGTAAGTATACTGGTTTCCTAGCAAAACAGTTTTTTCTGATTTTTAAAACCATTTTATTACATCGGTGTTCTTCAAACAATTTGAAAACGAATGAATAAAGAAATTTAAGCAAAAGAAGGTCTATCGATGCTATTTTTTTTCAACCTTCTGCGTTCAGCCATTTTCAAGTTCTAGACAAGACCGAAATATTGCCCCAGCAAAATTGTCAATAACTTAAGAACCACAGTTCACACAAATTTTGCTGTTTGCTAACATTTAATACGGAACAAAAGCTATGTATTCATGTATTTCGTTTGGGTCTGAAACGTTTAAAAAAAAAATTTTTTGCTGGGGTAACGTTTGAAACGTTACTCCAGCAAAAAGTGTTTTTGTCGAATAACTTTTAAACTACTACATGCACAAATTTTGCTATTTCTAACAAATTACACCTCAGAACACACTAATTTTCTGTTCTACTCTCATCTCTCTAAGGCCCAATTTTTTTTGCTTTTTTGCTGGGGTAACGCACGCGGTGAATCTGGGTTCCGAGTCATGAAGTCAGTGTAGAAAGAAGTATTGACCGTGAAGTGAAAATACCTGCTACTTTTAATTCAATTGTTTGTTAATGATCATATTTCTTCAAACAAAAATTTAAGATAGTCATAAGAACCCAGACTGCCGAGACTAGGACAGTTTGTGCCACTGCATAACTGCTAAAGGCCTTTACATCTTCTTTCATCAATGGACGACAACAGGCTGATGATGGTGATGATAATCTGCTAGTCTGAATGAAACATAAAATCTGTCCAGCAATTTTTCTGAAATAGATCACAACAAGGTATAAGTATATGTATTATGGAAATGTACTTCATAGTGCACTAGATCTATAATTTGAACCAACATTAGAGATTGTACCATAAGCGAAACTACACTATAGATTAATTTATTGACAGTGATTTTTTTATTGTTGTGATGCATATTTAAATTTTTACATTGTTACGTTTATTATGATTTTATTTTAAGCTTTATTGCTATTTTCATTATTATATAATAACACATGGCTTACGATTTAGTTAATAGATTTTCACGTCCTCCAAAGTATTATCGATTTTATGATCCAGGGACATATCAGTTTGAGCAAAGTTCCATAAAATCTAATGCTGCTCCATTTCTTTCAAGAAAGCCTCGAAATACTAGCACCAATGCCATTTTATGGACGCACGCCATTTACGATACTCCTGTACTTCAAAGAATTCCAAATATAACATCATTAAAATCCACAGTCAAAAGATTTCCATATGAAGCTTTCAGTTCTGAAGATTTGGAAGAACTCCTTTGCAGATGTGGGATTGAAAATCCTTGTGCTTGTACTGAATATCCACTAGAAGAAGAAATATGCCAGGGCAAAGTTAAACGTAGAATATTTAAGGGTCATGTACCTACACGTTTGGAAAACAGAATAGTAATAGATAAAACTAAGTGTCCTCCTTTTTATGATGTTAGAGTTCAGGAGTCAACTGCATTTTATCGGGGATGCAAATGGAGTAATCGAACTTCGAAACGATCGGCTCAAGTAGTTCAATTAGGTCCTGGTCCTACAGATTATTGTCTTGAAAGAAACCCTACTATAGAGGAAATTTGTGCCGAGAAAGTACGTGCCCTTAAAAGGAAAACATGCAAACAGCTACGTTTTATAGAAAAAGTACAACAGCAAAATATATTAGAGGGGAAACCAGGTCCTGGAACGTATAGTCCTGAATTTCCTAAGGGGACTAATCTTCAATATTTAGGGCCGAAAGCTGTAAGATTTTCTCATGCATATTCTGTACATCCAGGTCCAACCGATTATTGGCTGCGCCGAGATTTCGATCCGTTAGATCCCCCTCAAGTGCTTTGTCAGGCAAAACTACCAGAACCATCTTGTTTTGGTATGAAGGCTAAAAGATTTATTCCTCAAAAAGAGCAAGGTCCAAGCCCAGCCAGTTACGATACCACGTACAAGCCATGTCAATTCGTTCACTGTTCTACAGCACCATTTGGGGCATCGACTGTAAGGTTCAAAGCAGATATTGTAGATGACAGCGATGACGACGAAATTATAGACGAATGTCCATCCACACCTGAAAAAAAATGTCCAAACCCGACCTGGGAATTTAAGTCAAAAACTATTCGAATGAAACCTCTTATTAAAGAAACTGGTGAACCCTATTCAAATGAATCAACCCCAAAGAAACAAAATAAGGGAAGATCTCCAAAATTACAGTATATGGCTCCTTTTTACTCCTCTGAGGGACGTTTTCAACCCTGGTACAATAATAGTCCGGTACATGGCAAATACGAAACTCCAGGTCCCTGTTACTACAATTTGGAAATTCCTAAGCCTCTTCCCGCTGTAAGTCATGGTCCACTGTGTAGAGAAGAACGTTTTCCCAGGAATAAAAATGATAATCCAGCACCAAACGAATACAAAGTTTATGGAGGTATAGAATCTATCCTAAGCACTCATAACAATAGATTAGCGGAAAATATAAAAAACAACATTACATTTGTTTGGGACCCTCCAGCGAAAGCCGAGTCTATGACTTATGAACAAAGAGAGAAAATTTTATTTCAGAAATGTATCGATTTACTGGAACCAGATGTTGATATTAGCAAGAAGCGAAAAAGCAAATCTATTATAAAATCACGAGCAACTATTGAAAAAGTACAGACCGATACAATTGATGAAAATATCAATAAACCGAAGATGTTGCGCACTTTTTTATATTCTCATCAAATGCCAAATTACTTTTAATATAGATTTAGATCATTATACATACGTTTTATCCATTTAAAATTGTAATTCCATATTTTTAAATGTTTAGTATTTGATTAATATGTTGTTTAATTTTTTTACAATTTCTTAGGAATTATATCCTAAGAAAATTATATGAGGAGAATAGAATATATATATATATATATATATATATGTTTGTTCTGGGCAATCTCTGGAACGGCTTGACCGATTTCGACGTGACTTTTACTGGCAGATAGCTGATGATATAAGGAGTAACATAGGCTACTTTTTTTTAAACTACCTTCGCCCCGCGGCTATGCCCGCGGTTACAACAACAAACGCGGGTAACACCGCTGGGCTCAGCTAGCTATAAATAAAACGATGTAATAATACCTATGATCTGCAAATATTTGGATGTTTTCAATGTTTATTACATATATTTACAAAAAAAGGTTAGGTAAGTATATATTTATATCAGTTGTCTAGTATCGCAGTTGTCAGTACCCAACCAGTATATATATGTATGTAGTATGGGATGATACAGAGGGCCTGACAACTGGGAAATAGGTATCAACAACCCTTAATGTCCTAAACAAATATCCCTAGCCTACACTGCTATGGGAACCCGACTGCTGATAAATCTACTTAAATATTTCGAAATACATGCATGCAATTCACAAATAGCTCTCCCAAAATCTCGGGCTTTGTGGTCAGCTGGCTTTACCACTAACCGATAGAACAAAAGTATAGTGTAACCAGAATCTTCTTCTTCTGTTGATGAAACGGCAACCAGCCGAATAGATACTATCACCTATTTCTGCCAATGTCAAGTATTCAACGTCTTCAATGTTATGAATTTTATGATAAAAAAATTGGATAAGATGAATTCCGAAAACTTTCCGAAAAATCGAAAAACGTACTCCCGCTTCTAATTTTATAGTTGCTTCTGATTTTAGAAAGGCACGTGTAATACTTACGTCACTTCAAAGAGTAAACAAACAAACATACAGAAAGAAAGAAAAAAAGCGGCCAAGTGCGAGTCGGACTCGCCCATGAAGGGTTCCGTATCAGCAAGTAACACCATATAAAAGTTCTTGTAGTTCGTTGTAACTTTCATCGATGTTTTTATACTAGTATTGATTGGATGAAAGGTAAATTGCGTGTTACGATTTATGACGTATTAAAAAAAAACTACTCACTAGATTTCGTTCAAACCAATTTTCGTTGGTAGTTTGCATGGTAATGTACAACATATTTTTTTTTTTAGTTTTATCACTCTCTTATTTTAGAAGTTAGAGGGGGGGGACACACATTTTTCCACTTTGGAAGTGTCTCTCGCGCAAACTATTCAGTTTAGAAAAAAATGATATTAGAAACCTCAACATCATTTTTGAACACCTATCCGTAGATACCCTACACGTATAGGCTTGATGAAAAAAAAATTTTTGAGGTTCAGTTCCAAGTATGGGCACCCCCAAAATGTATTGTTTTTTTTCTATTTTTATGTAAAAATCTTAATGCGGTTCACAGAATACATCGACTGACCAAATTTCAACAGTATAGCTCTTATAGTTTCGGAAATAATTGGCTGTGACATACGGACGGACAGACAGACAGACAGACTTGACGAATCTATAAGGGCTCGGTTTTTGCCATTCGGCTACGGAACCCTAAAAAGAAAGAAAATAATATTTATTTTGACACATACACGTGACGTTGACGTGACTGGTGAGGAAGATTATTTATTCATCTAGCCAGCCAATCGGGAAATTGATAATATGTAATTTAATTTAATTCTTCGCGCTTAGTGATCGGTTTCATTCTGATCCTGATATCCTGATAAGTAATAATTTAAAATCACTGTGGACCGAGTCTACGTAGATAAAATCAAAATTTAGATTGTGTGTAGTGTACTACACTTCAGTACTGAGTACTTACTACTTAGTCGGAAAGAACAACTTCTGAGTCTCGTAGAGTTAGACGTAGAGTATTAATGTTCTGTGTTCTGAGTGGAACTACTGCGTTTCGGAAAAACATTTTCATTTAGTAAAAAGTGTTTAATTAAGTGATTCAATGGCAAAATTGGGGGCTTTGCACTTTACAAAACATACTGGAGCCAAACATACAGCAACAATAATTTATTATCATGGATCAGGTAAAAATAAACAACAGTACCCATACCTAAGTACATTGTATAAAATTAAAATGTAAAAGTATTATTAAAGATGATTTATTAAACTATTTATCTAATGTTATTATGTAATAAAATTTATATATTGCTTTTTCTAGGCAACTAAAAGGCTAAAATGAAATAACTCAGGTTAGTTTATGCGTAAACAGTTGCTAGGAGCAAGGCCGTATTAACTTAAGCTTACTAATATATTATTAGGCTAAGTGTTATTGCAGCCAAAAGAATTAGTTTAAAAATAGTAGACATGTAACCTCTAAATTCCTGATTTTTCAAATTTACAGTAAAATATCCAAACTAAAATTTAACTAACACATACTCCTATATTTAACCTACTATCTGTAATCTTCTTTTACTAAATGTTTGCTTAATTTTTTAATTTTACTTTTTATACCTACCACTATGAAATTACGTGCCATATTTATTAGGTATATTAGTTATGGAGCAATATATTCTGAATTATTTACATTTGCTAACAAAATATTTGGTTAACCATCATCATCATCATCAAAAACCTTTAACAGTCCACTGCTGGATATAGACCTCTTCCTAGTATCAATATATACTTTTATGCAATCTTAAATTGAGTGTACCCAGACATGTATAGCATAAATTTGGTTTGTTATTATGGTACAGATCATTCATATCAATCCCATAACTACATACTAAATATAATCATATCATAGAATTAATGGTTAAAAGGTTTAAAACACTCATATTAAAGGAGGTATAATGTCTTCCTAGCCTTTATTATTCCCAAGGTTATTGAATGTTGGACATAATGTATGAGTATGAATGATTATGTGTTTCAGGATCCAGTGGAGATGATATGAAGCAATGGTCTGAAATAATGTTAAAAACATTTTCATTTCCTCATATTAAAATATTATATCCAACGGCGCCTCTACAACCGTACACTCCAGCAGGTGGACAGCTGAGCAACGTTTGGTTTGATAGAGAAAGCATTTCTATCCATGCACCTGAAAAATTAAATTCCTTAAGTCACATTGAAAAGCATGTAAAGGATTTAATTAAAAAAGAAAATGAAGCAGGAATACCTAGTGAAAGAATTATTGTCGGTAAAGGAACTTGACTTTCTTTTTGAATGCATGTAGTTCGAGCCGCTCTGTCATTAAGATTAGTTGAGACTGCATGCAAGTTATTTTATAAAGTGCTGCTAAACATTCAGCTTAGGTATTATTCATATCTATATTCTAATGAATTTTGCCTTTTAAGGTGGTTTTTCTATGGGGGGCTCATTATCTATCCACACTGGATATAGATGGAACAGAAACTTAGCTGGAGTATTTGTATTCAGTTCATTTCTTAATGAAAATTCAGTTGTCTATCGAGATCTTGAGAAGGCTGCTGGAGCTCAATGTAAGTAATATTTCAATACTATGCTATGAGCTATGTGTTGTTTTTTTTGTTTAAATACTTGATACAAATAATACACGACTAATTTTTAATGACCAGAGAAAAAAATATGTGGTATTCAGCTTTCGATACTGAACATATTTATGTAATTAAAACAAAAAAAAAATACGTGTTAATATTTTTCCGAAAACTACCAAATTTTTGTTCATAACGCATGATATAATTCACGACATGATATTACGTAACAAGAAAGTGTCAATGTCCTAGCCTGCGGGTTGCGGGTGCGAGCGTGGTACTTAATACCTACTTACGTTGCGACGCGTGCGCCTAATGGCGGCATGCTTTGAACTGATTTGACTGTATTGGGCGATGCGTCACACACATTGAAACAGAAAATGTTATTCATTGATAATTAAAATACGCGTGTGTAAAATATTTGGGTGACAATAAATTATGGGCGTATTTTAACATTTTAAAAACCATAATAACTCAGTTATTTTTGTTTTTTGGGTATTTGTTCTATGGTGTTTTATGTTAGTATATAAGTTCTGTATCTGCCCCTAGTTTTTCTCTGGTAATTAAAAACTAACCGTGTATAAATTCACATGTGTCTATATGAAACAGTGTGTACATATTGTTAAGCAAACGCAATCTGTACAAATATGTATGTAATATTATATAAACAGTGTTTTATTAAATGCATATGAAATATATATTACTTCATCAGAAAGCAATTTAAAATAAATCTGTTTGTCCTGGTAATCTCTGGAATGACTGAACTGACTTTGACAGGGCTGTCACTGGCAGATAGCTGATGACCTAAAGAGTAACTTAGATTATTTTTTAAACTAGCATTACTCCACAACATCACTCGTGATTTATAAAAATAACCGTGGGGTATACCACGGGACAACTAGTTTTTAATATAATAATAAATATTTCTGATATGTGACACACAAACTACCAACAACGCAGTAATGAATGGCAATTATAGTATTTTTATTTTATTTTATAATTAACCATTTAAATATATATAGAGGTAAAGTTTGTGACGTTGTAAACGGTAATCTCTGGATCTACTGAACCGACTTTTGTTCAATACCTATGTGTCCCCGTGCGCAGCCGGGGCGGGCTAGGCAGCTAGGTATACATACTATAACTTGTGTTATATTGTAGTAAATAGTACCTACTAACTTATGTTTCTCCAAGACAAGACAACACAAAACTATGTAATATAGAATATTTATACATAGTTTTATCTTTTTGTTTTTATCACTTGTTAACTAGTTCACAAATAACATGAACTATGTTTCTCAAGCAACAACAACTAGCTATAACATTGATTTTGTTAATGGGTTCAACGGGGCAAAATCTCCTTTCAAAGGAGAGGCCTATGTCCAGCAGTGGACTATTAAAGGCTGTTGATGATGATGATTGATGTTGCAAATTTTATTCTAGAAGCCATTATGATAAGTCATTAGTAGTTATAACATTAGTTCTAACTAACTTGGAGTATTACTAATAAATAATTGCTATTTCTCATTTACAGTACCGCCTCTACTCCAACTGCATGGGGACATAGATGATCTTGTACCTATAGAGTGGGGACAGACTACATATAAACAATTAACCAATCTTGGCGTACAAGGTGATTTTCATATTTTAAATCGACTTGGCCACTCAATTAACAAACAAGGCATGAGAATCATCAAAGAATGGATCGAAAAACTTTTACCAGAAATATGACCTGTAATTTAGGTATGTATCCCTACTCATCCTCCTAGCCGTTACTTATTCCCAAGTTTATTTGGGGTCGACTACTAGTTCAACCGATTTTACCTGAATTTCAGTTTTTCCACGGAGCGACTGGCATAGGACCTCCGCAACCCTAAGGGAGAACTGAAATTCGAAGATTGAACTAGTTGTCAGTATATTTGAGGGCACTGACTTCCCAATAACGATTGCCATAGGTGATCATGACAACCGGGACCGACAGCTCTACGTGCTCTCAGAGGCACGTATCCCTACTAAATACACATAATAAAAATTAATTAATACTATCTGTGTGGTTTAAGAATACAAATTATCACCTCTCCAATTACCCTGTGGAGTAGACTAAGGCTAAGTACACACGAAGCATTTTTCTACCGTGCCCGCTGCGGTTGCGGGCCCGCAGCTTCCGTAGAATGCAGATTTGTATTTAAAAAAACAAAGCACAACTCACGACGCGTTTTACGCCCGCAGTGTGCGCGGTTGTTTGCGGCTCCCGCTGCAGCGGCGGGCAACCTGTAGAATCGGGCGGGTCGCGGTCGCCCGCACCCTCGGCGGTCTGAACCTCAGCTGAACATTACCGCCCATTTTGGAACCGACTGTCTTGCGATCATTGCCCTCAAACGTAGCGGACGAAGATCGGAACCGCGACGGCCGCGTAACCACGTAAAAAGTTTGCGTAATTGTAAAATTTTTGGCTGATTTCTTCGAAAACATCTATAGTGATTACCGGAAAACATAATTTTTCACGTGTTATTCTTATAATTGTCGATATAGTTGTGTGTGTTGTAGTCTGAATGTGTAGTGCAAATCTTTCATTTTTTTTCAGATACCTAGCAAGTGGAACTTTCCACTTGCTAGGTATCTGAAATAAATAATTATGATTAAATATATGGTTTTCAGGAAACAAGGTAATTAAGTAATGGAAAAATATTAAGATTTCTGGACAAAGAATAGCAAAAAAGTTTAAACAGAAACAAAATCTGGATCGGGAGCTAATAAAAACAAAAAATACATATTTATTGATGTTTTTGAAAAAAAAATTGCCTATTAAAAATACCTCCTCAACCTTAACAAACAGTGCTACCAGCTCAACAAACTACTAATACTACTACTGTTGCATCAACTTCAGATGCTTTTGCTACACCAACATTAATGTCTCTTCTCAAACAGCTGCTTAAAAGAAAAAAAAACGTGAAGTCGACAAAGCATTAATAGAGATGTAGTCTCAACGCGAAGATAGACATTTGTCATTTTTTCGTGGAATTTTGCCTTCATTGCAAAATTTCGATGAAGCAAAAACAAGAAAATTTCAAATGGCAGTTCTACAAATTATTGAAAATATTGATAGTAATCGTCCAGCATTTATATCTTATCAATATACAACATATAATTTTGCAATCCAGAAAACAGTAATATTTTTTGCGACTATCGTACCTCTTACCAGTCTTCTCCTGAAAGCAATACCCAAAGTCCACAAAATCTGCCATCAGTTTTCAGTTGATAGTAATTTGTCTAATTTGTCAGATGATGTGTATTTTGAATAAATAAAAACTTTTCAATTTTCATAGTTTTATTGAATTATGTATACATACCTTAATGTTACTGCCAACATTTCCTCAGGTGATATAGGATCTCGCATATTACTATGTTGTTTTTGAAGAACAGTTTCCAATTTTCTTAAAAGTTCTGAATAACTAGATACGGACATTCGGAAATAATAAAGAATTCGTCTTTGTTTAATTCACTAATAAGGGTAACAAATAATCCCGATCTCTATCTTGAATTAGTGGATGCACCCAAAACCTTTTGGGCCTTCTTTTTTTAGTTGTTCTGTGAAGTAAATATAACGCCACAGCTCGGTTCTGGTGTGTCCATGGCGGTTTGAACCTCAATTGAACATTACCGCCCATCTTGCAACCGGCTGTCTTGCAATCATTGCCAGCAAACGTGCAATGATCGCAACCGCAACCGCCGCGCAACCGCGCAAATAACCGGTTTCGTGAGTTTAGAAATAAAACCGTAGTTCCACCACCGTAGCAGGCACGGGATAAAACCGCTTCTCTCGTCTCTTCTTCTCTTGGATTAAAATGTCCAATAGATACTTTTTGTGTTTACTTATTTTTTTTTTATTATTGTATGAAGTTTTACAAGTAATTGTTTTTTAAGAGTCAGGCGTCTATAACTCCAGTCGTTATAGTTTTCTTTTGAAGTTCATCACATGGACTATTATCAAGATTTTTTTCATTATAATATTGATATTTATTATATAGACATTTCCCTGAAGTCTAGTAACAATATCGCAAGATCTGCATACTACTGTAGGATCATATTGATGTGTGAAATATGTAAAACTATTCTACCTATTTAGTAATATATTTTATTTTTACAGGTGTCCACTAAAAATAATAATTTATCGCCGTCATCGGTTGTACATCAAAGGGTGTGAAAACTATCAGTGTGTCTGCACGGCACTTAGTTACCACGATTATAGTTGCAATACAATTTTATAGTCAAAACAACAATGTTTGTGTACATGTTATATCAATATATACTTATGCATTGTATATGTAGTTGAATGTGAGGACTAAATAAAGGGCATAGTTGAACAAACTTGATGTATTTTTTATTTGTGCTATTCGAGGAATAAAACTATACTAATGTTTGCGCATTCTAGAGAACTAGAAATGTCTTCAAAACGCAACCAGGTAACCGGATGGTAGGCCCTTGGCACGGTAATATTATCTACAGAATTCTGTCTTCATACAAATAGTCGGAATATGAGTGATACCGTAGGTACTAGGTACACGTACATTGATGGTGGTGAATGGATAATGTGATGGTTTTTACGGTTCCGAAGTTTACGACTCGGAACCCTTATAGATTCGTCATGTCCTCGATGTCCGTCCGTCCTCGACTTACCGTCCAAACGGTAAGTGCTAACAAGATGAAACTTTTCATGGATATGTGTTGTAATTACGTCATGCTACAATAAAATTATGTAAAATATTTTTATTTGGGGTACCTCCCCCACACGTAAAGTGGGGATGATTTATTTTTTCTCCCGACTATCATCGTGTGGGGTATCATGAGATAGCTCTTTTAAAAACAATAAAGGGTTTCTAAGACGATTTTTTGATTTAGGTATCGGTTTGCGAGAAATTCATCTATAAAAGGTACTTTTACCTAACACCCTTACACCCCCCTAAAAACTAAACGGCACGCTAAAAAAATCTGGAAGAGTTCGTGATGGTGGTCCATATAATGGACTTTAAAGGAAAACTATAACGGATTAGATGACTTAGTTCATGAGTTATAGAGGCTAAACTTGTAGCATGCGCTTACTTGGAAAACGTCATACAATATTAACGCATCAATATGTAAACTTAACAAATATCTATTCCATACGATTTTAAAACCACGTACCATTATGGGTAACCGAAGAACCCTTTGTGCGTGACCTGACATGGACTTGGCCGATTTTTTTTTGTAGTAAGCGTAATTATGTGAAGCTTTTGAGTAGGTATATCTGAGTAGAGATGCAAATATTTTTTATTTTTCGATAATAATAATAAAAATCGGCCAAGTGCGTGTCAGGCCACGCACAGGAAAGGGTTCCTCAGTCACCTATAATGGTATGTGGATTTAAAATCGTATCCAATAGATAATTGTTACGTTTACGTATTATTACGTTAATTTTGTATGACGTTTTCCAAGTGAGCGCATTTTACCATATAAGCCTTTATAACTCCTGAACTAAGAAAGTCATCTAATCGGTTATAGTTTTCCTTCAAAGTTCATTATATGGACCACCATCACGATTTTTTTCAGATTTTTTGAGCCAGCCGTTTAGCTTTTAGAGGGGGGGGGGGACGCCCTGTTTTTACAAAAAAGTGCCCTTTAAAGTGAAATATCTCGCAAACGGATACCTAAATCAAAAAATCGTCTTAGAAACCCTTTATTGTTTTTAAAAGAGCTATCTCATGATACCCCACACGATGATAGTCGGGAGAAAAAATAAATCATCCCCACTTTACGTGTAGGGGAGGTACCCCAAATAAAATTATTTTTCATAATTTTATTGTAGCACTTTGTCGACGTAATTACAACACGTATTCATGCAAAATTTCATCTTTCTAGCACTTACCGTTTGGACGGTAAGTCGAGGACGGACGGACGGACGGACGGACGGACGGACGGACGGACAGACGGACATGACGAATCTATAAGGGTTCCGAGTTATGAACTTCGGAACCCTAAAAAGTAGTAGACAGATAATATTTAAATAATTTAAGTGTATACTGTATACTTAGATAATATTGCCGTGCCCATAGACACCTGTAACTAAAGAGACAAGTGCTTGGCAATGAAAAGAAAAATTGTTTAACACGGAGTTCCTGCGAGGACGTGTTCACCCCGGAAGTTTCTCACGGGAAAAGCTCAACGAGGAGTTCTAGAAAGTAATCCCGGTCCCGTAAAGTCCCGGTTTTTATCATAAAATGACAGCCATGCAGTTTAGTTGGATGCCTTCGTTGGCTCAATAACATCCGACGGCAAGATTACGTAACCACAACGGGTCTTTCTTTCTAGTTTCTAAGACGCATTTGACTTGCGTGGGGACGTATGGTCTTAACCCTCTCCTGAGAAGATACCCGAACCCAGCAGTGGGACAGTATGGGTTTTTATTGATGATGATGTGGATATATTTCATTAGAAGCTTAAGCATGTAAATAACTAAGTAGGTACCCGCCCTGGATTCACACAGTTGCATACAAGTATGTTTTTGTAACTTTTTCTAAGACAACTCTTGGATTAGGAATATAAATCCTGTGTAGCAGGGAAGTCCACAAATACACATGAAACGGACATAAAGATTTTTTTTTTGATATTTAGTGGTAACAGATGGACAGGCACTTTCTAATATGTATTAGTTTTATCATTGTATTGATAAACAAAACTGCGTTATCGACTTAGAGCGCTGTGCGTCTCTCACATACGTGCATTCACTACTTTAGTGTTTTTCTTCAATATCTTTGATCAACCTTTTAGAATAGAACTTGAATATTATCTTCACATTTATTTCCTATAACCAATGGTTTATGACTTTTTTCTACACAGTAAAGTTTTTTCTCTATGGATATATCGGTCGTTCGGTGACATTTGAACATTGCATTTGATAGGTACTATTGACGAGTTATAAGGCATTTTATTGTAAACATAAAAATGGCTCCCAAAAAGGGTCCTCCCGTACCTGATGAAAATGAATGGCGAACCATTATTGAAGAGGCTCCTTTAGATGAAGCAGATTGGTCTGTTAAAGTTATTCTCTTTGAAGCAGCTGGGTCGGATCAAGATAGAATTTATTTGACTAAATTTGAGACCTTTGCAGCAGAAGAAAAAAGATTTGTCGTGAAAAATATTTGTAAGACAGAAACGGTTTTTATGATAAATCAATTAGGAACTGAGAAAAAAGTAAAAGATGATAACCTTCGCGTGTTTGAAGAAGGAAATTCCTACCTTAAAGAGAAAAAAGATATACCAGCAGATGTAATGGCACTAATAATCAAGCATCTTATCTTGAAGTTGAAAGATGAATATCTTTTCATAAAGCGGCAAAGATTGGAAGTGAAAGAAGGTATGCAAAAAGAATCCGCTACTATGATTAATAAAGCTGAGGTGAGAGGTACAGTTAGTGCTTTTCTTAGCGCTGCCGCCGCATTAGAACCTCCTCCTACGCCTACACCTAAAGGCGCTCCTGTCCCCAGCGAAGTTCCTGCACTAACAGAAGGTAAAAAATATAACACACTACTCCGAGAAAGAGGAGAGGAGTGGAGGGATAAAGTTTATGTGGATGATTATCCTGTAGATGGGCCAAATCTTTATATAGCAATAACTGGATTTTTAGAACCCTACCTGCCGGGATGTCTTGTAAAGATAGGAATACCATTGACAGCTGTAGTACAAATTAGAATTGATCCTATTTCAAATGTAGTGCCGTCAGGTTTATCTAGACCTACTAAACGGGGTCAAAGTCAAACAGAGTTATTAGCCATGCAAGCATTACAGTTTTGGGAATTGTTACAATTATTGCGAATTCAAGAAGGGTCAGCTAATGACTTTAAAAACACAGCGTTCATTGTATTTTATCCACCCTACTGGCAAATGGATGAATTATCAGGTGAATCTGATAAAATATACGATGAGTTATGTTACCTTATGTATGATATACAAGATTTATCTAGACAACATATTCACTATTTAGAAAATATGGATATAATTAATATTCCCGAACATGAAGATAAAACTACTTATGATAGATATTACCATGAACTGATTGACGATATGCCATTGGAGTCTGTAACTATATATTCAATTTTGGATTGTATTCTTGCAACAGCTTGCAGTAATCTAAATGACGATACTGATAGTAGTAGATCATCATTGTCAACGGCTGTTACATTAAATACTCCAGATAATAAAAGTAGGGCTGAAAATCTCGTAAAAAATGTTTTTAGTGCATTGTGTAAAACGGAGGTAAATAAAAAACATTATCGCTTAACATACGGCGAAGAATATGAGAATCATAAAGATCCGATAGTAATAAACTATGGAGATATTGCGAAGTATAATACGTTTCACCTGGGGAATCTTAATTTAGATAAAATTGTATACACCTCTCTTCTTGGAATGCCAATCCACAATTTATGGCTAAGACAAGATCGTCCAACGGAAGAACTAGAAGCTAAAATAAATTTTCATGTAAACGTTTTATTGTCATGTTTTGAGAGAGAAGATGTTGAAACATCAGAGTTAAATAGACTGCTTCATATCTTAGCCTGTCGGAAATTATACAATAATAGAAGTTCACTAACAAAACATTACCTCCCACCAACATCTGTGTCAGATTTTAAGACACGATATTTGAAACGTAGTGTCCTAGCCAAACCACTTCAGATTTGTGCTTCTTTATCACTAACCGAAGGCATGTCTCCTCCTCGTGCCGCCATGACACAGAGTAAAGAAGAGTCCAAGTCATCATACATTAGTTATGACTCAGAAGTTCAAAGAATAAAGCTCCTTTTTGACTGTCCTGACATAAGTGAGTTAGTGTCAGCTGCGGAAATCGCAGCTAATCAACCTTTTAAACATATAATTGACGATTATGATTATTTTGAAGATTTTACTGGTATAAGTGCCTTTCAAATAATGAGCGATGCATTTACTAAATTTAATTGTGTGGATTATAAATATTGTGAGGTGACTGATTGTTTTATATTGATGTTCTTTAACAGTCACAACAAAGATGGCATAGCCCGTGACGAATGGCGATGTCATTTGTCTACCCCTATTTGCCTACAAGATTTTTTTGACTATGTTCTTGAAGAAGACTACGATTGGATACAAGACGAAGAGAAACTTTATGATAAAAATGTACTTATGAAAGAATTATCGGAGAGTAAACATTTTATTGACCCAGAGGCGTTAAAATCTTGTGTTCAATATCAAGATGTTAGTAGAGACATGCTCTTAGAAGGATCTCTTAAGTATAATGAACTAATTGAAGCTGAGGAATCTAGTCAGGATTCAGCTGAAGTTGTAGAGTCAGTAGCTACAAAAAAAAGTACTACGCCAGGTAGCACCACAGATGACCGAAGTAGTAGAAAGACAAAATCTCCAAATTATTCCCCAAAACCAGTCAAGCACTCATCGGAATTGCCTGTTACTGAATCATCAACATGTATAGAAATACCCAAAAAGCCTTTCTTAGGTTATGATTTAGGAGACAGAAGAGTCGAAGTTTTCGGAAAAGACTCCGTATATTTTTCACGGGATGGTACTAAAATATCAAGTTGCTATAGTTTAATTATACCTATGAATCTAGAGTACATAATTTTAAACATAATACCAGGCAATGGATGTAATGAATTTTGGATTCATAAAGCGTTAGGGGAATTTGTTAAACCAGAAATTATTGATACATGCGAGTCTTTTAGAATTATTACGAAAAATCAAGTTTTAATTAACTTAAAAAAACAATCATATACGGTACCCCTCAGGCATTTTCTAGTCACAAGTAGTATGGAAAAAGTTATGAAAACTTCTAAAAGTAGTGTAAACCAAGAATTTGAAGAAAAACATTTTTATTCCGTTTTTCTTACCTGGCCGAACGGTATTATTACAGAAACTGTCTACGAAGAGAATTCACCTGTGATATCTCATATTAAACAATATCATGTATGTAGCATGCCAGAACTGGATGAAGATATGCGTTGCATTAGTTTAAATGGCGAAGTAATGATTTTTAAACGTTCTGGTGAAGTGGAAGTGTTGAAGCCTGATGGGACTTACATAAAGATCAAAAATTGTTACAAAAAACCTATTGTAAAAGAGCGCAGCCATCACTCAGATGTTACATTAGAGAAAGGCAAAAAAAGTAAAACTAAAATTAAGCCTAGCAAGGTATCTATGAAATCATTGAAACAAGTTATTTCTGGAAACGAAAGTATTACTGATGAGAAAGTTGAATATGAAACGGTAATCGACGAGTTTGAGATTATTAATACTGATGGATTTAGGGAACATTTTGTAAATGATACTTTTTCGACTATAGAAAAATTGCTAATACGTACAGCAACCGATTATTGCTTAGGTGAAATATTTTCCAGGCGAATGGATGGCACAAGTATATTACTTAATAAAGATGGTATTCTTCTTGTAACATTTCCTAATAAAACTAGAATAATAACACAATATATAGTAGATGATGAAGAAATTTATCCTGAATGGACAGATGAAGAGATAGAAATTTTTGATGTATTTGGAGCTATTATTGAAGACATTACTTCTAGGGGTTCTGAGTTTTCACAAAGAAGCTGTAACGAAAGCGATAACGCTTCATCTAAGAAGTTAGAAGAAGAAGAAATTAAGGAAAAGAAAAGAACAGATGGCTATCTTTGTGTACACGTAATATATACCATAGAACATGCAAATTTTTGCACAGTTACAATAGACAAACTCAATGAAAATATTTCTTTAGACTCACCGAATGGGACAACAGTTGTGCTTGATAAAAATAACCATTATAATATTACTTTAGACCCTGTGACAACGGCACATTTCAACGGTGAAAATTTAGATGTTTCGTACGAAGCGTGTCCTGAATGTAAATCATTTACAACGTGTAATATAAAAATAAAATCTTCTGAAATCAACGATGGCGAATATTGGGTTACTGCTAACGATTCTTTTGGTAAAAACGTGATCGTGAATGATGAGGGTAGTATTATTTTACATGAAGAATTATGTTCCTCGGAAAGAATCGACCCTGAAGAAAATCTAGCAGAAACAGATCAAGAACCAGACGAAAGGGTATTAACTAAAGAAAATTTAGATGAAAATGCCGATGATAAAAATATAGATGAAAAATCAGAAAGTTCTTCAACATCTCATGGAAAATGTAGAGAGATGTATTTAGCTAAGACCTTAAAGTTCTTTATTCTCAAACGGTAAGCTCAGTACAAAACAATTTACTGTAAGTTCATGTTTTGTATTTAATCGAGCAATAGTAGCAAGATCAGTTCGCATCCAATTCTTATAGGAAGGAAGCATACCAAGCTCTATGTATGCCAAATCCATGAGAAAAACATAGCATCATGATAGCATGATGTTTTCCATACGATTACCTTATCGTAACTCCTAAGTCTGTTATCGATCTCGATAACAGACTAACTTTAATATGGTAAAAATAAAAAACAATTAAAATTATTTCCTTTTGTATGAAATATAGAGGCGAATGAATGAATGAAGAAATTATAGAAATATAGGGTTGATAAAGTAATTTTACTCACTATTGCGCTATTTTTTAGGGAGTTGACTTGTTCGGAACTGATTCATCGGTCACTTATCGAGCATTATAAACGAGAGTGTCGATGGCAACCATGGTGCTCTATCAATGAATACGATTCTTTCGGTGATCATCGAAGTATGGTTTCAATTCTCACTCCTATCCATCTCACTGAAGCTGAGGTTAGTTATTTAGTAATTTTAGGAGTATTCATGTAAATATAGTGATGGAATAAGGCTTTGGAGTGCTACCACTCCTATTTCATGTGGGTTTCGAAAGAGCTTGCTAAGGTAGCAAACTAAATAGAACAACACTAAATGCAAAGAGAAGGAAAACTTGCAACACACAACACTATATCAATCCATCTGACCAGCGCTTGGTACTGTAGACCAAAATATTTCTATAGATTTTGAGTCTGTTTGTTCAGCAGCAAATGATAAAATACGGCATTTTTATTTATTGTATTATTTTACTGGAATCATATGGCTATGTTTATTGTGTAGGAATCAGTGATATGTCCCTCCAACACAAAGGGAGGACCCAAATTTTCCCCGACACACGGTTGACGTAGGCAAGTTTTAGTTCCCCCAGAGGATATTGGCAGTCAGAGCCATACGCGGATACCGCACGGTGTCTACAGAGGCGGCGTGCGCCTTGGCCGGAACACCCCCGTGGGATTTGGAGGCAGAAGTGCTCGCCGAAGTTTATCGGCGAGTGGCTGACTTCCGGGCGGAGAGCGGATTTCGCCCTCTGCCCGAGGATGTGCACGAGTGGCTCGAAGCCGTTCGCCGAGCCACTACGGTGAGATTGTCGTTCCGACTGGAGACTCCACGCGATCCACGACTTCCCCCGTGGGGGCTCTCCAGCTGGTCATCGCGGAGTGTTTAGGGCGGCAGCACGGGACCCTTGCCTTCCGACTGACGCACGTGCTTTCCGGGCACGGTTGCTTCGGAAAGTACCTGCACTCGGTCGCTAGGAGGGAATCGAGTTCCGCCTGCCACCACTGCGATTGCATTGAGGACTCGGCCCAGCACACGCTAGCGGTTTGCCCCGCATGGGCGACGCAGCGTCGGGCCCTCACTGCAGTCATCCGAGAGGATCTTTTGCTACCGGCCGTCATAAGATCGATGGCCGGTAGCGACAGCTGTTTTACCACGGTCGCAACCTTCTGCGAGACTAAGTCCGAGACGCGAGGTGGTAGAGAAGGCCCTGGAGGACGAGCTCCACTCGGACCTGATCCGCCGCCGGCAAACCGGGCGGCGGAGGCGCGCCCATCTGCGCCTCATGACGCCCAGATTGTGGCCGCGGAGGACGTGTTTTCCCGTCCATCTACCGTAGTGGCCAGCCGCGAGGGGGCCGCGTCCGCGTGTAACCGGACGTTGCCCAATTTAAGAGTTTAATCTGGAGATGATGCCCGCAACAGTACTAGCAGGCGCCGGGAGGAGTCGAGAAGGAGAAAACAATACCCTGGGCCCCTCCCAAATACAGGTGCAGAGAGGTCACACCGTGTGGTTTTAGTCGGTTCGAGTCCGACACACCGCCCCGCCGAAAGCCCCGGCGGGTTATGGTCCGACGGGATTTCCACACGTTAAAAACCATGTACATTTTTGTTGTCCTGTACAAAGCAGGTCCGTCAATGCGATATATATAAAGCCTATGTCTTATTCCGATATGTAAGCTACATTATTGTGAAGTTTCATCAAGATCCGTTCAGTAGTTTTTGCATGAAAGAGCAACAAACATACAGACATACTCACAAACTTTCGCGTTTATAATATTACTAGCTGCGCCCCGCGGTGTTATCCGCGTATATCATAATGGTTGCTATGCAAGTGTGTCATGCATAGCAACCTGTGAAGTTTTAACAGGAGATAAACAGTGATACATTTTGACATCTACGATTTATGTATTATCATAATCACTTAGCTTTCGCCCGTGTACCTCGATTATTGCAGTCAAAAGTAGCCTATTAGACCAGGGTAGAAGTCTCTTAAAATAACAAAAAGTGAACATAAATTATAGTAGGATGAAACCCATTGTAAAAGGAGGAGAATAGTACAAAAATTAAAGGAAAAATAAGTTACGGGCGATCTGAGGTCGGGAAGGGGGAGAGTACGGAAATATCTATTTTTTCACCTCATTTTGACTGAATACAGAAAAAAAACCCTAATTTTCAATCGAAAATTCATCCGTTAAAAAATAATTTTATTTGTAAAAGATAAAAATTAAAAACCAAAAACTTGGTTTTTTGAATTTTTCACATAAAACTTGAGGTTATGTGAAATAAGTGTAGATGTAAAAGATGTAGATCTTTTTATTACCTATAACTTTGCCATTTAACTTTTTTCCATAGGACTTGTAGTTTTGCCGGAAATCGAGATAAGCCATTTTTTTCCCTTAAACCCCCCCCCCTCTCCCCCTTCCCGACTTCAGATCGCCCGTAATTTATTTTTCCTTTAATTTTTGTACTATTCTCCTCCTTTTACAATGGGTTTCATCCTACTATAATTTATTTTGTTTTCAAACATTATCAGCACTGATCTCTATGTGTTAATCTGATATTTAATTTATATTACTGTAAAATTTCACCCAAATCCTTTCAGTAGTTTTTACGTCAAAGAGCAAAAAACGTACATACACACTGCACACTTAAATACATACATACTCACAAACTTTCGCGTTTATAATATTAGTAGGATAATTACCTATTATAATATTATAGTATGAATTCTTACAACTATGTATGTAGTTATTCGTTAATATGAACAATTTTCCATTTAAGAAATGGCTAATGGAATCAAAGTTAGCTGACAAACCCAAGTACTTAACTTTTAAAGACTTGAAAAAGGACGAAGGCAAAGGTTATTATCATTGGATGAGACCCTATGAAAGATTTGTAGCAAAACCAATGAAGCCAGAAAATGTTTTGCCTCCGAGACTGCCGAGAGCTTATATGTTAAGGTTAGTGAAGTCTGGTATTCTTTAATGTTTGCTAGAAGAATTAATGTAAAGTATTCTTGTAGATATGAACATATTAAGTATTGATTATGTTTTCAAGGTAGTAGAGCCACGCTGATTTTAGCATGAATGGGCCGGGCCGGCTGGACCTAGGGAGTACTACACTTGCATGCATAGAAGACCAACCTAAGAATGACAGCATTTATGCTATTGTATTTCGTATGTTAGTGTAAGTTTCCCAAATGATGAAGAACCATCTCATTGTGCTGTCATGGTGTGGGTCACCATGCATAAATCGTATAAATTCAGAATGAGGATGGTTACTGTCTAACCAATATTATATTATTATTATTATTATTTAATACACAAGCAGCTTAAAGCTGATGCGTGTATATCATTACACTTGTGTTTTTAAATGTTTATCAAGTCTGTTTTTGAAGATGTTCACATTTGGGGCACTAATCACGGGTTCTGGTAAAGAGTTCCACATTTGCACCACACGGTTTGGTAAGAAATGGTTTCGGGGATTGCTAGCGCACCGAAGTTTGTTAAGCTTCATGGAGTGACCTCTCAATTGGGTGTTCGTGTTCATTGTGAACATGGACTCAATATCTCTCACGTTATAATGATGGTTGAGGATTTTGTAGGTTTCTATAAGGTCTCCTCTGATTCTTCTCTGTTCTAGTGTCGGTAGATTGAGTTCTAGCAGACGTTCTTCATAGGACATGTTTTTCAAAGAGAAGACTATTTTAGTTGCCCTTTTTTGTACCCTTTCCAACATCACAATATCTTTTTTTAAATATGGATTCCATATTTGAAAGGCGAATTCCAGCAAAGGTCTAATGTACGTTAAATAGATGCTGAGAAATAATTCTTTATTGATAACATAGAATGCCTTTCTAATTATATACAACAATGAGTTTGCTTTCTTTGTTATCTCATCCCACTTCAGGTTATGTGTTATGATAACTCCGAGGTCTCTTTGGGAGTCCACTGGTTGTAATGGCACAGAATTAATTGTGTACTTGTGTTTAGGATTATTTTTGCCTATATGCAGAACACTGCACTTAGACGCGTTGAGTGAAACTAACCAATCTTTTGTCCATTGCACAATTCGGTCTAGGTCTTGCTGAATTATGTTGTGGGAAACCAGTGGATTTCCCATAATTTTGGTATCATCTGCGAATATTGATAGGTTTGAGTGAATTACACTCTTCAAATCCGTTGTAAACAATATAAACAAGAGCGGTCCGAGCACTGAGCCCTGAGGTACCCCACTGTGTACGTTGCGGGTATCTGAAAGTGTTTCACCCACTCTTACTTTGAACTTTCTGTTGGTTAGGAAGTCCTCAATCCATTGAAGGAGTTGCCCACGTATTCCAAGGTGTTCTAGTTTGGCTACAAGTCTTTTAATTGGGACCCGATCAAAGGCTTTTTCTTAATCCAAATAAATGACGTCAGTGGGCTGATGTTTGTCAAAGTTGTCTGTCCATTTGTCCAGGCACATGAGAAGATTCGAGACGATAGATCTTTTAGACACAAAACCATGCTGTTCATCTATAATGATGTTTTCTATATTCATAAAAGCTCTCAGTTCAGCTGCTATAATCTTTTCCATTGTTCGACAGACAATACTTGTAAGACTGATGGGCCGGTAATTAGCAGCTAGGTGTTTATCACCCTTTTTATATATTGGGGTAACATGGGCTACTTTCCACTCTTGAGGTAATCTTCCATTTTCTAGTGATAGGTTCATAATTTGAGCCAACTGGGAACTAAGGACATGGCTGCACTGTTTTAGTAAAAGTGATGGCAAAGCATCTGGCCCCATCGACGTGGAATCACTAAAAGTATTTAAGGCCTTTCTCACTTTATCTGGTGTGAATACGAGTGACTGTATGGAATTTTTAACTCGGGGGAACTGTATCCTT
Organism: Phragmatobia fuliginosa; assembly: GCA_932526445.1. Classification (NCBI taxonomy): domain Eukaryota; kingdom Metazoa; phylum Arthropoda; class Insecta; order Lepidoptera; family Erebidae; genus Phragmatobia; species Phragmatobia fuliginosa. The sequence goes on from OW052057.1 coordinate 28,353,987, forward strand.
GGGATATGTGAAGAAGTAGGCTCCACAACAAAAGACTTTTCAAACTGAAGGGCGAACAAGTCGGCTACCATTTTTTGATCACTAGCAATATGCTCTCTTTCATCCTTTAATGAGGGTGGTACACTTACCGTAGAAGATAGTTGCTGACGCATGTAAGAATAGAATGACTTGGGACCACATTTAACAATACCTCTTTTAAACTCCATCCTTAAGTTTCTGACAATTCTTGTCAGGTGATTGTTTGCTTGTCTATATATTTTATAAGATTCATTGGTACCACTTAAAATATACTGTTTCCAGGGGCGTTTTTTATTTCCTGCCAAATCTAGCACCTCACGATTGATCCATGGTTTATTAGCATTGTAATTCTTATATGTCTTTTTAGTTGGAACGTGAGTATTAATGACATTGTGTGTTTTTGTTGTAAAGTCCGTCCAGGCACCCTCAACATCAGTTACTTTTGTATCTATAAAGCTCTTTTCAGCAAGTGTTTGGGCTATTTTTTCATAATCAGCTTTGAAAAAGTTTCTACGTGGTTGTTGAGTAGTAATTTTGCTAGTAGTTTGGGTTCTGATTTGTGCCGTTGCTACAAGTACCTGATGATCACTGCTTCCTATGTTGGGATGGTGTTCCACTTTTGTGCAGAAGTTTTCTTCATTACACAGTATTAAATCTAGTAGTGACTCCTCATTATTTCTCTTTCTAGTTATATTTTTAATAAGTTGGTGTAGGTTACTGTTTACATACATGTCTATGAATTGTGCATGGAGCAGAGTATATGCGTCCGCATCAAAGTTGCATAGTGGCCACCTTATATCAGGAAGGTTAAAATCTCCCATAATTAGTAAGGTACTGTTACTTTCTGAAGCTATCCCAATTGTTTCAAAAAGTCGCTTGTCTGACTCATCAAAGGTGTAATGGGTTGGTCGGTAAACATATGTGTCATATGTATCTTCTACTACAAATTGTGAGTTGTGAGTATAAAAAATGAAAAAACCCTATAATAGCTGACAAACCACACTCAAATGTACGTACTCAAATGGATAGCTGTAAGAGATTAATGTATGTTTGTATGATCTAAGTAGGTGAATTTTATGGACAGAGTGTACTTATGAATTTCCTAACGATTCTGCACGTGTTTAGGATTACTACTTTCTGCAGATTAATGTTAAGGGATTTCTTCTAGATCTATACATTTTTGGCTACGGAGGAGATGGTTAGGGATAACACCTGTCGTAGAGAGAACGATAGAAACGATATAAACTATCTTCTTATGATGTTTCTTATTTTAATCTACTGTATTTAGATTTGAAATTCAAAACTAACATCGACTCTATGTGTAACTTGATCAGATTACCATCAAGCGCACTTACACGCGGTGGATATTATGTAAATCATTCCATAATAAACTCACAAATAACGCAATTGTCTCGGACCACCCTTCACAAACAAAGCTCGTCACGGCTGTCAGTTGCATCATGTTAACCACCCCAAAATTCAAAGGCATGTGACCGTCTATATCAATATGTAGCTTTAGTTACATTAAACTGAAATACAACGCGTTACGAAGCTGCGAAGATTGAAATCACATAACATTATTTTGATGCTAGACGCAGATGTAGTTGGCTAGTTAGTCAAATCTAGGACAAGTTGATCGTTTTAAGAGCACAAACATTTGTTGTCTCTCTTGTATGTGTATGTGGGTGTGTGTGTGTGTGTGTGTATCTGCATAGTTTTAGTTAAGAGTATAAGACGGCCCTGTATTATATATGTCAGGGTATTAAAATTATGTTATATGTTAATACAATAGGGCGTTGGAGAAACAGTGGCAAGAACCTAAAAGAGAAGAATTAAAAGGTGGTCGAGAACTTTTACAGGCGATATTACGATACCGGGTGAGAATGGAAGCGGACAGTGAGTCCCTGTTAAACGTACCTATCATAGACACGAGGACTGATGACGAGCAACGTATAGATGAAATGGTCCAGAATTTGGCACATCAGTATGTTTTGTAATACTTTTTTGAATTTAGTTTTCTGATTCATATACAGCACACACAGCCTCCTGAGTGTATTGTGTGACAGATGGGATTGCCCAGTGTTGGGACACTGGATACGTTTACATACGTACGCAGGGTCCTAATAATGTGCAAACTTATCTGTATTTTTATATTTTATTTGTGTTTTGTATCACCTCCACTAACATTAGGTTAAGAGTTTTATAACTAACAATAAAATATGGATTTCGGTCTGAAATAAAATGATAATAATAATATAAAACTTTAGGCCCAGGGCCGGATTTAAAGGTGTGGAGGCCTCGGGGCAACAACGGAGTGGAGGCCTCTTGGTCCCAAATTATATTCCAAATAAAAGAAACATTTTTTTCAATCTAGTTTTCCAATCAATAATTTATTGTGAAACCAAATATAGACTTTTTTATTATTTAACGAACATAATAATATAAATATAATCGGAAACAAGAATTACCTAAAATTAAATTTTAGCGTTAACGAACGGAACTTTCCGAGCTGAGAGAATGTTATCATGTTTGTACAAAGTACTGTAAGTAAAAGGTACAACGCAAAAAAAAAATTAAAGGAAAAGTTGTTTACTAGTGTTTATTAGTGTAAATTTGAAAAAAAAACTGAAGTCTATTGTGGGGGCCCCTCTTTTGTGGAGGCCCGGGGCTGTTGCCTTGGTTGCCCTCCCATAAATCCGGCACTAGTTAGGCCGTTGGTCAAGGTTGCTGTACGAACTTTTGTGGCAACCGTTACTGTTAGTTAACTGAACCTTGAAAAGTCCAACAACGGTTCAGTCTCAAGCAGGCACCACACTTCGCTATGCGCTATTCGTTTTGCGGGTTATTCGCGCGCATACGGCGAATTGTGGAGAGTATATTCGTTTCGTTCACCATAAAAATGACAATGACACATCTCTACAACACACATATTTGCCTTATTTGATGCTTATTTGGCATACCAGTGCGAAGTGTGGATGGCATGTTTGTTGTTTGCGCGCATAACTAATATTTGGGCGAATACGGCGTAGACACATAACGAATAGCGCATAACGAAGTGTGGTGCCTGCATCAGAGTATCCCTTGCTCTGATGCATAAGAAATTAATGACGATATTATTTTTCATTGATACTGATTTCAAGATATGGAATCTACTGAAATATTTCATTTTAAAGATCCATGTCTCCATGTCAAACTATCAGTCTTCTTCATTGGCCATTGTTGTGGTTAATTACTTTTCACGACACTGCCACCTATCAGTTGTAAAATCTCGCTTTATTTACCTCTAAGTAATGAAGTCTATTTCTGAATTTGTTAAAAATGTACACTACTTTTTTACTTAATATTTACCAACCTTATGCTGTGTAAGATTACGCCTAACTATCAATCTATAAATTGCATAAAATTTTATTTAGAAATAGTAAAAATACTCATTAATAAAATTATCTACCTTAATCCTTATCTACCTTAGGTATATGTATTTTACCTACTTTATTTATATTTATCTTTTGCAGAATTTACGAGGGTCTGAAGGCGAGGCTGAACGAAGATGTGCAAACACGTGCTACTCCAACTATCACAACGAAACCTGTGCCGTCTCCGCCCGAGGAAGCAAGCGTAGAGGATGAGTTTGAGGGCGAAGGTATTATTATAAATGTTTTGAATTATAATCAAATTATTTGCAGCCGAGCTATTGGACATAACCCTTTTCCTTGGAATGAAGGTTTGACAATTTGACCTAGGTGCTACACGTTAGCCAGGCGGCTTGGTATAGGGTTTGTTTCAAGTTTTCCTTCTTTTTGCAGTGCTGTTGTCGTACGCAATTCGTTGACTGATTCGTATTCTTACTCGGTTCCCACTCGGATACTAATAATAATACTAGGTAACATTATCTAATAAAATAATCATAAATAATAATAAAATTGTTAATAATTGGTGTATTAAAGTTTATGTGAATTGGACTCAATAAGGTTTCAGACTCTTGAACTACCGAACCCTAACAAGTTCAGTAGTTCAAGAGTCTGAAACCTTATGGTTTCGTCATACCCGTCGTCGGTCCTCGTCTCACCGTCCAAACGGTTTGTACTAGAAAGATGAAACTTTGCATGGATACTATTGCTGTAGTATTAAATAAGTCAACAAAGTGCTAAAATAAAATTACGGAATATATTTTTATTTGAGGAGTTTTTTGTATCATTTGATTTTTCAAAACATTGAGAGGTTGCTAAGACATTTTTTTATATATTCTTGTGTTTTACAACTTTTAAGGGCTTTTTTTTTATTAAAACAGGGTATCCGCCTCCTCTCTAAAAGCTAAACGGCTGATTTGAGAAATCTGAAAAAAAAACATGATGGTAGTCCATGTGCTAAACTATAATGGCTTAGATCACTTTGTTAGTCCAGAGAGGCCTTGCCTGTAAAATAATGTACTTGGAACTTAATAAGGAAAATTAAAAAAAAAAAGGACTTATTAAGTAACTATAACAATTATCCATTGGACACGATTTTAAATCCATGGGTGACTACGGAACCATACACCACGCGTGGCACATGGCACTACACTTATTCAATTTTTACGAGTAGGAAGTATTGGGGGATTGGGGACAATGTTAGTTCTAGTTATAATGGCAATTACCAAGAGGAAACGATTTTGTAAATGTTAACAATACTTTAATAGGTAAATGTCATTAACAGACCGTTGCAGTCCACAGCCGGACGCAGGATATTCCTAAGGCACACCATAGAGCCCGGTCTATTGCCGGTATATTATTTATATATTTTTATATTCTCAATTTTCTACAGAACTGATGAAAACTGAAGATGAATCAAACTTGTCTGATCATTCGGCGATATTGAGTCAATTAGAGCAGGCCGAGCCAATGAGTGCGAACCTGCAAAAATATTGGAGACGGCGTGCCGAGGAGCGTAAAGAGGAAGAATTTTTCAAGTAAGGTTTAGTGATAAAGTAGCTAAAACAGCAAATGAACCAATTTTATTACAGAGTCGCTCTAAAGAAGTATAATAAGAAGTGATTCACTTTAAAGAGCATTGTAAGTACTAATTCTTGTTCTAATCAAACGTAAAATTACAAAGTAACGATAACGAATACAAGCAATAATTTTTGACAATTCTTTACTGCATATTTTGTTAAGTAAAGTTCACAAAAGCTCGAACTAAGGCCAGGATTGCTTATAATACTTACACACATCCTTGATTGTAGTACTTATGCATAGGTAAATTCCTCCTTCGGAGTTCCAAGTAATTTATATTATATTTCCTTTATTATATTTCCATCATGTGGTATTTCCACAAAGATAGATTCCTCCTGAAACTATGCCAGGGTATTCTATGTAGTTGTGTAACTGAAAGTTGCTCAGCGTGCTATGGAAAGGGCTATGCTCGGCGTTTCTCTGAGAGGATCGTATCAGGAATGAGGCGATCTGTCAGAGAACTGAGGTCAACGATTAGCAAGCTGAAGTGGCAGCAGGCTGGCTATATTAGCCGCAGAACTGATGACAGTTGGGATAGAAGATTTCTGGATTGGAGACCGCGACTCGGCAAACGTAGTGCAGGACGCCCACAGGCCAGGGGAAGTAACGATTGGCGCAAGATGTCTGGCAGTAATTGGATGCGAGAAGCCCAAAATCGATTAAGGTGGTGGTGGTGTAATTTCCAGCATCTTGATATGTACCCTTAGATATGTACGAATACCTACATATTTCATTAGGGTGTAGTGTCAACAATGATCAAAACCATCCATTCGATACTGTTACCTACTTCTCGAAATATAACTGTGTGTTCTCATAAAATCTGTGAAAGCATGTCTTAAACCTCACACAGAAGACCAACCTAAAAATGACAGATTCGTGCAGTCGTATTTCGTTAGTAAGTTCACACGACCTGAGGCCCAATCATTCTGCATCATTCTCCCGCTTCCCAATAGTGACCCCTACCAAAAGAGAAACATGAAACTTTGCTTGAATACCACGTCATGTTTTACTTTACCACGTCGATAAAGTGCTAAAATAATCCAAATATACTTTTGTTTGGGGTAAAAACCCTTAGATGTTAAGTGGGAATCGTGTACCCTATCGTGTGGGATATTATTGAATAGGTTTTTTAAAAAGACAATTGCTTTTTACAATTGCTAAGACAATTTTAGTAGAATCCAGGAGGATTGGAACAATGGGTACTCTCAAAGAAGTAAATACGTTATTAAAATTATAATCACCATAATAATATTGTTGCAGATACCTTCTCCGCGAAGGTGTCGTACCTCCCTACTTCCGCAATGTACTGGGTGGGGCAATATGGTGGGAGATGAATAATATGACTGATGAGGCGGTGACAAAGGCCGAGCGCCGCAAAATGACGTGCGTTTGTGCTGAGGATAACAAGAATGTGAACCCTGAAATGGGACCTACTGGCTATGTACTTCATTTACCGTTTCCATAGCCTATTTATTATAATTTAATTTTCAAAATTTTAAACTACCGTTGATGTGCTCTTGGGCAGAATATATAAATAAAAAAAATATATTTTAGTTGATGGAATATATATTTATAAGTTATATTTTTGACGAATGACACAACACCACCTATTCCCAAAACTAAGCAGTGCTTGTACTATGGCTACTAGACAACTGAATGAAATACCTACATATTATGTAAAAATTGAAAACACCTAAACTCCGAAACAAGTATTTGCAAAACATATTGTGTGACCCGGGAATGGAACCCGAGACCTTAACCAAAGAGGACCAAAGAGAACAATAATGTAAATCATTAAATAGGACCAACAGGCTATGTAATTTATTACATTTACAGTTTCCATAGCCTAAATTTGTTGTTGTCTATACTTCTTTTGGAAAGTTTTCTATACTAGCGTGTTTTGACGTTTTAAACATTGCGACACCTTTTGTTTTCACGTTATAGCAGAAACATAGGTAACTTAGAGATCATTTTTGTTGTCCGATATTTATGTGTGAAAGAGTTCGTAATGTCCAATTTGGTTTCAATAAATTTGAATAAATATGAAATGAATATTTATTAAAATACCTATTACCTACCTCATTATTTTAGGGTGCGAGTACTACTTATTTACTAAGTATAAAGAACTCTGTACTTATAATTGGGTATGCCCGTATGCATTACGTCATTACCGCCTGGGATTCTGTAGTTTGTCATGTCGTCATGTCCGTTCGTCTGTCTATCCGTTCGTCCCGACTCCGAACTCGAACCGTTCAAATGGTTAGTGTGCTAGAAAGATGAAACTTTGCACGAATATGTCTTTTTACCACGTTGACAAAGTGCTAAAAAAAACACGAAAAATATTTTTATTTGGCTTAATCTTGCCTACATGTAAAGTGGGGATGATTTTCATTAGATACATTTTATCTTTTTTGTAGTTCTAGAAATACAATTGGATTTAGAACCTCTTCCTTCTTAAAGTCAGTTAAAATGCAAAGTTTGCTTATTAGCGAACACTTCATCATCATCATCTGCCTATCGCAGATCACTACTGGACTGTACGATCTCATATATGATTTGATGACTCCGCACTTAACAAAAACATATATATAATAACAACACATTTTATAGGTGGGTGTGCAATATCGATCATTGACCTAAACACACGTCGCGTAGTAGTATAAAATCACCGATTGGGCAACTTGTAACAAGTATTTTATTAGTACCAAGAAATCGGGTTTAGATTAACTATAGCACACTCAGGAGTGTGTTGTAGTTAATCTAAACCCGATTTATTTTATTATAACCCGTTTTATCTGAACTCTGAACTCTACCTACTACGGAGAAACCTCCACTGCTCCACCAGCTTTCTGATGTCACTGTACAATTACATGGACATAGGCCTCTCCCATAGCACACCATCCTGGGTTCATTTTTAGGCTTCTCAAATCCACCCCCTGTCAATAATTATAATAATAATAGATACTATCTTACCTAACACTTACCTATCCACTTATCTATATATAGATATCGTTATCATAGTGTTCAACAACTGTGGGTATGTAAATTACAATAGGTACACTTTGCCGGGATCATCTGATTCCATGGAGGTCATCAGACGTCTGCAATCTAGAAAAAAGTTTGAAAGGGATTGATAATATATTTGTATGCAAACGGAGCAGGTAAGTGATAAAAATCGTAACGAAAGTCAAAGTCAGTCGCGTCTGTGAATTTGAGAAGATTAGTCGTTTGTCATTGTATTCTCGTAATGAGAAGGAATATGACACCGAAGTGAATATGTGTTGCTAGTGAAATATTATCTAATATGTACTAAGGTAAGTCTGACGGTACTCTGATTCGGGCTCCGTAGTTCATGACGTGAAACTCGTATAGTTTCGTCATGTCCGTCCGTTCGTTTGTCCGTCTTCGACCTACTGGCCAAACGGTTGGTGCTAAAAAGATGAATCACAGCGGCTTAACTTGTGAAAGAAAACTTCGTACAAAAATAAAGAAAAAATAAGTAAAGGTATATGTTATAACAATTACTAGCTTTTGCCCGTGGCTCCGCCCGCGTGTAGGTCCCGCCATGGCGGTAAAAAGTAGCCCAAGTGAGTGCTATTCCGATATTTAAGCTATATTATTGTGAAGTTTCATCAAAATCCATTCAGTGGTTTTTGCGTGAAAGAGCAACAAACATACATACATGCTCACAATTTAAATCTACCTACCATTATGGGTAACTACGGAATCCTATATAGCTATGAAATCGACCATAATTAATTTATTTTAAAATGATTTTTAAAATTTAAACTTCCATTTTAATATTATTATTCCTCTCTTCGTAAAACTTTCGTAGAAAGGGGTACAAAGTTTTTGCTGCATATAATATAGGTACTTACTCGTAGTGCCCTATTTTTAGCAAAATTTTAGCACTAATCATGACAAGACTACTTATAGATAAATCATCTACTACGTTTAATTGTATTAAAATTCTGTGCTTCAGACAGACAGGTTAAACACGTCCAACAAGATTCGAAGGTTAAACTAGTTGTCACTGCATTTGAGGACACTGATATTCCAATAACGATTGTCACAGTTGTTCATGACGGCTTAACCTGCTTTTTTTAAATCCCAACAACCATGGTCCGACCTGGGAACCTCGAACCCAGAATCTCTTTATCGGAAGTCGCATATATACGCTTACCGCTACATGACGTTTAAAATGGTCGTATTATAGTTTGTCCATTCGTTTATTGTTTATTGTATATGCCTACTAATTGAAAATATTTTATGGATGTGAACTATTCGGTGTTTTCTACCAACAATTATAACTTTTTACTAATCTAAAAATTCAAATACAGTTATTATGAAGCATAAAGTTTCTATTTATGTTAATATTTTTGCTACATTTTTATTATTTTTCTAAGTAAGTATCTAAGTACTGTTTAACGATTTAACATTCTATGCCTAGTCGAATATTGGAACATAAGTCAAACAGTCGAATTTTATCTACTTAGTCATTTTTCCAATAATAATTAATGTTATATAGATTTAAACCTCTTAAAGTTTTAATTATAAACTTAAAATATTCCAATGATACAATCAAACCTAATAAGTTAATTGTACTTTCCATTAGAAGATAACACTTTAGGTAATAGAACAACATATTTTTAGTATCATTGGCACTTGAATGTTTAGGTAGGTACTTAAATTTTAATGCGGTATGTACAAATATCCAATTAAGTAAGTATTATTGAGTTTTCTCCCTGAGTATAACTTGGTCGTGTTACACACTCGTACCTTGGAGAGCACATTAATAAGATTATTTGTAAGAATAACAAAAAACAACTTCGTAGAAAAACTATATCTAAATCGTGGTAGGTGTGCCTATGATATTTCAGGAGTTTCCCCAATCTATAGTTCTGAGGTGATAAAAATCAAAATATATAGTCAAATTGAGAACCTCCTCCTTTTTTCCCCAATAATACTTTGAACGTGAACATCTATGAACATCTATCAATCGTTAAATAGAAGTCAGTGCCCTCAAATACCTATACCGACAACTAGTTGAATCTTTGAATTCAGTTCACCCTCGGGGTGTCGAAGGTCCGGTGATAGTCGCTTCGTGGAAAACGAATTAAACCAGTTGAACTGCAAGTCAAAACTAAATAATTTTGGGAATAATAAAGGCTAGAAAGAAAGGAATACACGCTCAAATAGAAGTATTTGAGTTATGATAAATCTATACTAATATTATGAAGCTGAAGAGTTTGTTTGTTTGAACGCGCTAATTTCAGCAAAAGGTTCTTTTACTGTTAGATAGTCCACTTATTTATACCTATGCCATCATGCCAAGACTAATAGGAGTGGAATACCATTGAAAAATGTTTCTAAAACCAGCGAAAATTAATAATATTTCTTTTGATTTAACATTTCTTTAGGATATTATTCTATTTAGATATTATTTCTATAATAATATTTTTTTCTTATATTTTCATTAGTTATGGTATACCAAATATAGTGAGCCAAAACCTCCTTTTAAAGGAGAGGCCTATGTCCAGCAGTGGACTGTTAAAGGCTGTTGATGATGATGATGATGAAGGTATACCTAACTAATGAAGAAAGTATTGTATCTGATTCAATTAATATTATAGGTAGGAAATTACATAGTAGTTCATTTTTATCTGTTAAACCTATATTACACAAATCCTAATCAAGTAGGTGGTACCTAAGTACATTTTTCTTTTATTATTAAACATTATACATATATCGATGTGGTTGAGTGGATTATGCACACATTAACACCACCTAATAGGAAGGTACGCGACGATTGAGACACTCGAGATAAATTATTTCAAGAGAACCAGGTACGTCCAGCCATTATTAATTTTGTGAGAACGTTGAGTGAATCGATATGAATACCGAATAGTATCTCATCCAGAAACTATTACTAGATAATAATAGCCTTTATAACAGGATCATTTTGGGCTTAATATGACATGCGACCTCCAGGAAGCATACTATAATGACTAGTAAGTACTAGTGAGTGGTAATTGGACACACCCCATTGGTGTGCCTGGAAAGAGCGGTGTGGCCTTATGCCTAATGCCAATTTGTGTAAAACGAATGGCGGAAGAAGAGTTGCGTTTGTAGACGATTTCGTCAGTTGTTTTCCCCACCGCTTTTTCCGCTGTGACGAAGACAGCCAGTGGCGGAGAAGCCGTCCGAGCGTTGCCATTGGCTAGCGCCGCAGCCAATGTGCGCGGCCTCCACATCGCGGCCCTAGACTTGAAAGGGACTATACTCTGTAGCGACACCCGGACGCTCCGGACAGTCCGTCCCGGGCCCTTGCGAATGATCGTGTTGTTGATACATTTGCATGTGACGTGTTGTTTATCAACATAATAATGTGCTAAACTTTTCCCTACTAGTGCCATTTTCCAAAGTACGAGGACGTGTAAACACGTAAACCAAAGAAAAATTATTCTCACGTGAGTATTTTATTTGGTTACTGATTCAATTCTGGTTTCAGCCGTGTGATAAAAGATGGCGTTACATGTCGCGATGAAGTTCGTGTCATTGAACTAGAAATAATGTATGTGTGCGTGTATTGTATGATATCGAATGCGCACGGTGTTGTTTATTAGTATTGTGACGTGACATAATAAAATGCACTGTGTCTGTCTGATTACGAGTATGGCTCGGGTAGAGCGAGCGGCGGCGTTATAGAACGTAATATTGATAATGCCCACTGGTGTTAAAACTAACAATTAAAAAAGTTTTGAAATAATACAAAATATTGCTCCTGATACGACTAATACCAACTACACACCTCTCTTTGAATATCATTTATTTAAAGTTTCGTTTTTACAACTCAGTAATTTTATAAACAATATCTTCTTTCAAATAACAGTCAAGTAAGCAAATTAACACACTAGAACATAAACAATGGGACAGGTTAAGGTTATGTAAAAACTAAACTTAAGTAACGTCCCTGCCTATAGGTAGGTAGACTAAGAATCAAATTTTTAAACACAGTTATTACCTACCTACCTATCTACTAAAGGTTAATGGTTTAACTAGGTATACAAGATCACTTTAGCATATTTATCCTTTGTTTTTGGTAGTATATATATCTCTGTACAGAGTGTACAGGTTGTAATAAGCGTTGTAAGGCTGTTTGAGGGTTATCTGTTACCGATAACTATAGTAACATTTTAGTACGTAAGTATAAAAGGTCATAAGTCACTAGTAGGGCCACGGATGTGTTAGAAATACTGATCTGTAAGATGACGGCACTACTCGCTTCCTTTATTTCCATAACCTCGACTTTTCCTATAGGTATCTATCTACTTTTGACATATTCTTATTAGTCTACAAAACATACCTACTATAATAAAATTGTGCTGATCAGCCATTTTGATCAAGATGGCTTTTAGTAATATTTGAGAAAGTTCTATGTACAAACATCGGGTCAATTAAAAAAAGAATGTTTTATCTAATCTGGATAATAAGCTACTAAAGACTGAAGATTAATCATGGTATAAACTTCACTATTAAATCCTAGGTCCTTACATTGACTCTACTAGCTAAGGATACAGGCATCCATTTGAGTCGAATATTAAAATTGTCTCATAGCCGAGTTGCCCTAGGACCTCGGTGATTAGAACAAATCACCGAGGGTAAGTAACGTGGGCTCGGTCAGTACCTAGATGATCGACTATTTGTGGCATGATATGATATGAGCGTTGCAGTGAATTGAAGGTCACGCGAAGCAATCGGTCCCGATTGTTATCATAAGATAAGCTTGGTTAAGGATGAGGTGTCTCGAAGCTTAGTTAGAGGCGAATCCCTAATCAGCACTCGGTCAGCGTAGGGTCGTATGGCCTTAACCCTCTTCAAGAGGAAAACCGAGACCAGCAGTGGGACATTAAGGGTTGTTTTTGATGATGATAATTAAAATTCTAATAAGATTATAGTGAGAGTTATTTTAAAGTATTTCAAACAAAGTGATGGAAAACTGATCACGTAAATTGTATTTAGTAGATAGGTACAATTAAGCTATGCAGTGTTTGGTGGATTAGGCAGCTAATTGTTGTCATATTTAGGTAAAAAAAAGATTATTTTGTACCTAAATGGGTTTTTAAAGAGATTCTAACAGAATATTTAACGTAGGTTAAGAGTTCTCATCTCAGAGTAATTGTTTTATCTGCTGTTTTAAACCTACTTATTGTGACTTTTAGATAGATTGAAAATGCACTTAAATGTGAGATTAAATATCTAACTAATAATAATAAATATTTCGGACATAATAAGATTCTTATAAGATTTATTTTCTTCTCTTCAAAAAGACCACGCCCGCATTAGGAATATACGAGTACATCCTGTGTAGCGGGGGACTTTACAAACATAAATGAAACGTACACAAAGATCATCCAGACTCATAACAACAATTTATTAATCACACAAAGTATTGTCCTATGTAGGATTTGAACCCACAACTCTTGGCGCAGTAGAAAGCGGCGTGGTGACCGTTTAAACCACTATGCTAACCGTTCAGTTTATTGTACCAATAGACAGATTATAGAAATTAGTCTATCTAACTACGTTCCAATAAGATTGTTTCTTGTATCAATGCAGAGTCTTGCTTCGGCAGATGGGTAAGGGCCCCCCTAGTTCCGAGTTATGACTATGGCTTTACAGAATAGCGTTAATATATTGTTACAAAACGAACAAACCATTCGAGTAAAAACGGTGGCAGTCAGTTCTATGGCACTAATTCTAGATAAGTTCTAATAGTAACACATTGCGGGAATAATAAACCTTACAAGAATTAAAATAAGGTTGAATATGAATATTATAAAGCATTGCATTTTTTATCAACTTATGTAATTATATTATTATTTTTATTCATGTCTTATTATTTATGTACCTATTATTTAGTCTTCGCCTTCTTCGGAGCACGACGGCTGAAGTCCACTGTTTCGACTGTTCCTTGGTCTCTGGTGTGTACCAGTGGATCCATGTTTCGATGACTGTCAAAAAACGACGCAGAAACAGCGTCAAACACTGCTCTGAAGTGGTCTCACGGTTGCGCTTGTTGTCTGAAGTGAGCAAAGGCGGCACCCATCGTGACGACAGCTTTCTCTTGCCGATATTGCTCTTTTTATCGATCTCAGAAAAACCCCAAGACATTAAGACCTTATGTAGCTTTCATTTGGTTTTACTTACTCAGTGTAAAGCATTATTAATCGATTACACAAAAATCGGAAGAGTCTGCGATTGGCTTGAATGTTTCTAATGTTACGGTGCTCTAAAGTAATATTATGTTTTAGATGAATAAAATTACCTTCTGCTTAATAAATTAGTTCCTTACTAAAACTTGTTTAAGTTTTAGTACCAAAAGTATTTTACAAATAAGTACGAACCTAGTTCGTACTACTCTGTATGAGAATATTTATAACAAGAAAGGTTACGAATAGTTATTATATATTACAGTTGATCTCAAAGCTCCGAAAGATATAACTAATGTTTATCAAGGTAATTTAGCGTCTCATGGACCCCTACTGTTGTTAAACATTTAAAAGAATAGGTAGTTACAGGTAATTCCAAATCCACTCCATCCATAAAATTTATCGCTGTTAATTAAGTATTTATTCTACTATATGAAGCGGATTCCGACTTAGAACAATCATAATTAGTGGATCACTCAAATTATTTAATTAAGTTTGCGAATTTGCAACACTTGACCTAATGGCGAGTGGAGTAGTGACCGCTTAAACCACTACGTCTTACTTGCAGTGCAATTTGATTCTCAATTTAGTTTATTTGGTCGAGAATCTATAACAATTTACAATCAATATATATCTAACGACCACCCAAAGTAAACCATTAGCTGTAACTACCAAAAGCTCTTATACAAAACTTGTGTGTTGCAGAAACATCCGTTCCTCCACCATCGGTATTAGAATGTTATCTACGAATGGTTAATAAGAGGCAGGAAATATAAAAAGATAACAGTTATACTGTAAATGTATTTAATACAGCAGCACACTATCTAAGATGTTGCTGTGTTTATTATGATACCAGTGTAATTAAAAAGTCAAAAGCTAAAAAAGATAAAAAGAAAACTATTGGTGCGGTAAGCGATAACTCCATACAAACGTAAATATTGTTAAGACAGAGCAGTCAAAGATATTGCACACTACAACTGCAGAATGTTAGATACAACTAAAATATTCTTTTGAAAAAAAACGTCTCTTATTACACTGCTCAGAATAATCCATAGATCAAGTTTTTTATCATAATATTTGAACAAGAAACAACAACAAATGTGTTGAATCAAATCATCACTTATCAACATTGGCCTGAATGCCGACTGTATGCATGATAAATATCTAGAAAAGACCGACCAATAGATAAAATAACTTACGGATTTAGTGGCATTACAATGTACACTTTTTATAAAACTATATATTGTATTTAACATATTATGAGTGATACTAGTACATATCTCATTTAATTCGCTATGCAGAATTGTTTTTGTTATGAGTCGAGATCTAAGTACATTAATGTTCAGTGTTAATGGTTTTTCTTTCAATGTAAAGTAATGCTATAATTCAGTTAACTTGACCATGCCCGGTGATTGAAAGGTAGGTAGTAAGGTACAGAAGCGATTTGTGAAATTCAAATCAATCAGGAGTAATAAAAGAACTCTTAAATCTGTGCCATAAAGATAAGCTCTTAGCTGTCATGTCATTAATAATTATCAACAGATAGTTTCCGCTGTTCTTATTGCCAGAATTGATTTAAGTCTAGAAAACTCTGATTTTATTTCATTATTATTGGTCTTAAACTTAAGTATCCGAAAAATATGCATTGTTTTACTTCTATAAAGTGTATGTGTATCCGTTCGTCCTGAACTTACCTTCCAAACAGCTAGTGCTAGAAAAATGAAACTGCATGAATATGTATTTTTATCACTTCGATAAAGTGCTTAAATAAAAGTACTTACCTAAAATATTTTTCTTTGAGGTTCCTCCCCTACACTTATCGTGGGGTTGATTCTTTTTATATGGTAGCGCTTTTTACACGCATTTAGGTATCCATTTGTGAGTTATTCAACTTAAAAGCGTGTACGAAAATAATGAGTAAACATTACAATTACAATTTGCACGAGAAATTTTAAATCCACATGACGTTATGAGTGACTGTACTAGACGACGGAACCCTATTCTATGCTTCGCCTGAGACGCACTGGACATTTAGATTTAGACATAATATCTCATTTTGTTTTTTTTTCTAGTTAAATTTAGGACCCCAATGAGTGAGTCAAACGCATTGGAGTCCTGAATTGAACTAGAAAAATAATACATAATTATTCAGTATTTATTCAAAAAATACACTTCTGGACCATTAATAATGCGATCAACTATAATTTCGCCCTCTTTCTTTATGTATAAAATCATTTTCGCAGCTTATCCTTAAACATATATATATTTACGAATCCAATAACTTAAACTGTATAAATAAAGACAAAAATCAACTGCAAACCAATTTAGATAATGATCTACAAACTATGGGTTAGTATGTTAAGTATGTTGATAATTGGGAACTAATTAGCTCTGAAATCACACATTATCTTTAAATAGGTAGATAGGAATATATCCTGTGGCCGAACTTTAGAAATATTCACAAGAATAAATCACTGCACTACCCTTACAATCATTAGTCATTAGATTTGTTGGCATCTATTATATTACTACTAGTAGTAGAAAAGGACTACTCGTTGAGGAATAAGTAACAAAAAAAAAGATATATACTCTAGGAATAAACAAACAGGTGTTTTTCTGTGGCTTTGATTTCAAATATAACGTTAATCTGACGCGTCACGACCTTAACAGTTAGGCCTTGCAGAAGCTATCATAATTAAGTGAATTGAATATCTTAGTTTGCGATAGCATAACTTTTTCATAATTCTCAATCGTTGAGCGCAAGTGGAGAAGGCAAAATATATTTTACGCAACACAAGTCTCTTATTAAGACTGAAAACGTATAGACTCCATGAAAGACCTTTAAAGCCTGATTCTAATTATTAAAGATTGCCTAGAAAGCATCTTAGGATATTTCACTGACTTTTATAGATCTAAAATAATACAGCAATTCAAATTACATTTATTTATTCCAGCGCAATTTAAGGCAGATTATGAGAGGGTGATGTACAGATTACAGTGGGGAGGGGAAATTAAGCCAAACATATTCAACATCAAAGGACGAAAATTTTTCCATTAAATTGGCCTTAGAGAATTACTCGAATTAAACATACATAGGAATATGACAACGTCAAATTGTGAACTGATTGTCAAGTTGCCATTACGGGCCGTTTTCTAGGAAATGTTAACATTCGGTCTGTAGCGTACACTCAACACCGGTATTTGTCAAGTCTTAGTGTCTCTTGTCTACCGTTGTAAAGTTCATTACACCTAGTCACATGATATTTCTTTGTTTTATGTCAGTCCTATGCATTTCATTTTACATCTTACCATTTTTATAGAAAATGTTGCGTGTTGTAGTGTGGTATTGATGAGAAATCCTACTAATTTATAAACCTACCGATTTTGATGAAATTTGGTATGAAGATAGAACTGAACTTGGGAAAGGACATAGGCTACTTTTTACCACGATAACCGACCGAAATAACCGAAAGCTAGTAAACTGATGCGAATAACAGATAAAAATCAATTTTTGTAGGGGTTTATAAATGGCACTCCATTGGAGCAGTGTCTAAGGTTCCGAAGTTCATGACTTGGAACCCTTATAATACCGTTATGTCCATCTGTCTGTCCGTCCTCAACTTAATGTTCAAACGGTGAAACTAGAAAGATGACACTTTGCATGGATATGTGTGTTCTGTACTCCATCGTGTGGGTATCATTAGATAGGTCTCTGAAAAACATTGAGAGGTTGATAGGACTTGTTTTTATTTAGGTGTACTTTTGTGAGTTGTTCAACTTTAAAGGTTTTATTTTCTAAACAAAAGAGCGCCCTCTAAAAGCAAAAAGAAAAAAATGCTGACTTGGAAAGTTACGTACAAAAATATGAAATAAACGTAAAAATTACCAATTGGACACGATGAAAGCCACGTGCCACTCTATGTGTAACCTGGCTCGCACTTGGCCGATTTATTAATGTTTGTGGTCTACACAAGCCAACTTAACATGGCTCTAGAAAGCCAATTATCGACTGCTCAATTATCTCGAATAAGTAGGTCTGCCTAAATGTAATATAGAAATATAGAAAGGGACTTCCTTTTCAACTGACGTTAAACATCGTTGCGCATCCCCTTCCTCTGTCGAACTTTACTAGCTGGCTTCACTCGTCACTAATTTGGAGATTCCCCTGAGAGCGTAATACTGCAACACAAAATGGCTTCGTACGTATTGTAGCAAACGTTGTGTGATGTTACAAAAACGAACCTTTAATTTGATTCCTAAAAGATTTTTGAACAGAGTATATATTTGCACAGCTTATAAAAACAATTAAGTATGTAATTATATATTAAACGTAAATGAAGTTATGTCATGACAGCTAAAAGCAAGGGTCTGGTGGAAGGGAATTTCGGCCCTCAGTCCGATGTGCCATAACAAGTTGTAAGAATATTTCAAATCTTTCTATCCTCCCACTCAATCCCATACATCATATGCCAAACCGCAATTGTTCTCTCCTTGAACTTATCATCGTGTCTTCAACGGAGCACGTGGCTACACATGGTAAGTGCTCTGCCGCTTCCTTCCTCTTATCATGACCTTCTCTTTCTCTCTTATCAAATTCGCACACCTGAATTGAAATCTAAAGTACTTTTCGTGTCAATATTTTCGTGCTATATCGATGATCTTCGCAGCGATGCCGATTTAATATCTATAGTCAGTGATAGACTATTCATCATCATCATCAGCCTATCGCAGTCCTCTGCTGGACATAGGCCTCCCCCATTGCACTCTGATCGATTTTGGGCTTCTTGCATCCAGCTCCTGTCATCTTACGCAGGTCGTCACTCCAGCTCGCCTGTGGGCGTCCTACACAACGTTTACAAAGTATAGACGTGGTCTCCACTATAGACTATTTCTCTCCTAACATATCTCCATCATCAATTAACTGGTTTCGTAGCTACCTATATGGCCGCAGGCAGCGTTCCTGTATTGAAAATAACTATTAATCTTGATGCACTATAGCTGCGGGCGTACCTCAGGGCGGCGTGCCTCCCCATTTCTCTTCGCAGTTTTTATCAACTCCATCACAGATCGATTATCTTCTTTTACCACCTTTATGCGGACGACCTTCAGATCTACACCGAATCTTCTCCAGCTAAATTTAGTGTAGTTATCACCGACGTCAATAATGATTTAGTGCACATTTGTAATTGGAGTAGGGATTTTGGCTTGAATCTAAATCCAGCAAAAACACAGGTGATAGTTATATGTAGTCCTAAGATGAACTCCATAATAAATTTGGAACAGTGGCCTGCTATCTCTTGCCATGGGACCTATATTCCATATAGTGATAAAATTAAAAACCTTGGAAGCTATATTGACAAGTACATGTCCCGGGCTTTCCAAGTTGGTGCGGCTCGTCAAAAATTATTTGTTGCAGCGGGGTCACTGCGAAGACTTCGTAACTTTCTCCCGATCAACACGAAAATCGCCTTAGTACAATCCCTTCTCCTTCCTATCCTTGACTATGGTGATGTTAGCTATCGAGATCTTACCTAAGAACAATTAAATAATCTTGAGCGTCTCCGAAATGTCGGCATAAGATTATTATTTGGTGTACGTAAAAGCTATATATATTCGCCGGAATGTTCATATTCTATTTATAGTATTCTGTTCCTCCCACAAACGCAATCCTATCTCAAAAAAACGTTTTTGAATTCCTTGACAATTCACATTGTAGACACCTGAGATCATCGGGAAATTTAAAGTTGAAAGAGTTGTCTGCCTTGTGCAATATATTTGCAGGAAGTTTAAATAAATAAATATCGATCTCTGTATTTTTTTCTATAATAAAGCATCTTCATCTTCATAGCCTTATTCCCAATATTATTTGGGCTATACGTGCTCTCCGAAGCACGGGCGTGAACCCAAACTTCCCAACTGCTATTAGAAATTTCCTAAGAAAAACCCAAAAACAGACCTCTCGATTAGCAGTCGCATACGCTTTCCACTAGACCAACGAGGCAGTAACAATAATCGCTACAAAGTATAAAACAAAGTCGCTTCCGCTCTCTGTCTGTCCCTATAAATGTTAAAAACTACGCAACGGATTTTGATGCCGTCTTTTTTAATAGATCGAGTGATTGAAGAGGAAGGGATTTAAGTATGTATGTACATGCACAATATAGTAGAGAAACATTGATATTTTTAGAGGTTTCTAATGTGATGTCGTAAATAAACCCATTTTTTACGCTTATATTGCAAACGCTGGCTGCAACCCCACAAGATAGATCAAAATAATGTACTACAGTATTGTACACCCTAAAAAATTCTACAAAAAAGTCCGCGATAGTATATGTCTATCTCTTAGGGATAACCCACAATGGCCATTTTTTTATTTCCTTCTTTTTACGAGAAATAAATTATATTAGTATTATATTAATATTTACCATAAATACATTTTGCTTTTTATATAGATTAGTATGGCCTATGGTAATTTTAATTAATATTTTTGAATATATTACAGATTCAAACTGCAAGGATTAAAGCTATTGTAGATATTGTATCGGCCGGGGCCCGTTAGGTGGCGCTGCTGTCGATATGTCACTATAAGTTAATAACTAAACACAATACTTTAGTAAGAATTAATATTCTAAGGCGGTACGAAGTTCGCCGGGTCAGCTAGTAAATGAATAAAATAAATAGTTCACATCCATTGACGAATTCGTACTATTTTTGTGAGACTGATCATACTGGAACAGAATTACAAGTCGTTCTTATTGGTAAACGTGAGTGAGGAAAGTGATTTCGTTGCATTATGTGGAGCAAAACACGGTCGGGTTTCCATCAAATGTACTTTAGTCGTTTCCGTTTACCAAGTGTTCATTGTTTTAATGTGTATGATCGTGCACGTGTTTGTTACACAATATGTTCAATGTAATATTACAGGTTTATTGATAACTAGCTTTTGCCCGCGGCTCCGCCCGCGTGTATGTCAGTTATCGTGGTAAAACGTATCCTATGTCCTTTCCCAAGGTTCCATCTATGTGTATACCAAAATTCATTAAAATCGGTTCATCGGTTTAGTTGTGAAAATGTAACAGACAGACAGACAGACAGAGTTACTTTCGCATTTATAATATTAGTAGGGATTAGTAGGGATTAACTTTAACCCGCGACTCCGACCACCTATGCCTGTATGTCGGTTACCGCAGAAATTACTTAGTACCATCCCCAAATTATCAAATTAGGTAGGCACATATCTCCATGCTCAATTTAATTGTAAGCGGTGTATCGGTTTAGCCTTGAGAGCGTATCAGACAGACTGAGCGTACCAGACACATTTGTTTAGTTTACCAAAAAGATAACGGGTCAATTTTCTATAATTAAGTTTATCATGTTTCAGTTAGTTTTGACTGCCTTGTTGGTCTAGTGGTTAGCGTATGCGGCTGCTGATCAAGAGGTCTCGGGTTCGATTCCCGGGTCGGACTAAATATTTGTTTCGGAGTCTGGGTGTTTTCTATGTATATTAAGTATGTATTTACAAAAAAAAAGTATGTTTATGTATTTATATCAGTTGTTTAGTACCCATAATACAAGCTCTGCTTAGTTTGGGACTAGATGATGTTGTGTGTAAGTTGTCCGAAATATTTATTTATTATGATTTATTTATTTAGTTTTCCCTTGTCCTCTTAAATCCCGGTTCCGGTTTTTTAAAGATAGATAAGGTATACCTTTTCAAAAAAGTCTTAAAAATAAAAGGAAAAATGCAAGAATAATTTATTTTTTGTTCCTCTTTTTTGTGAAATGTGTAATCAGTAGGCAAGGGAACCTGTTACATACTTTTATTAAGGAGGTTATTGGTGTAGTCATCTACTAAGTAGCAAACCTACGCAACTTCCTCTGTTTCACGATTTTTGTAACCTTTTCACTAATTCTGGGTACCTAACGATCTTAGCGTAATGTTTTAATAACTTTCCTCGATATATGGGCTATACAATATTCTAATATTCATAAGATCTCAGTTTATATTTACACCCACATTCACTCTGATATGCGGCCTACCTACCTACATAATACCTACTATTCTGTGCGATCTCGGAAACAGCTCCAATGATTTCATTTAAATTTCGTATTTGAGGGTTTTCGGGGGTGAAAAATCAATATAGATTAGTCTTATGTTTGGGAAAATGTTCTGTGATCTCGGAAACGGCTCCAATGATTTTACTGAAATTTGGTATTTAAGGGTTTTCGGAGGTGAAAAAATAATTCTAGATTATGATAACCGAGCAAAGCTTGGTCGTCCAGATAATAGAGATGATATGAGATGATGATATTTTGAATTGTAACAAAAAAAACTTTTATCATTAAAAATTAAATACTTTTTATTACGAGTACAATTTTTAATCAAATATTATAACAAACAAATATAAACAAACCACTGGATTGACTTAAATTTTTAATTATTTGTCTTATTTTCTTATAATCTATTTAATTATGTGATCAAATAAAGATACAAGATACAAGATAATAAATATATTATTCTAGTAAAGTACCTAATCATATAAGAGTTAATAGATTAAAAGGTACATAGTACAAGTATAACCTTTTAATTCATCGTACATTGCCTCACTTATAGGGATGAACCCTTTGTAAGTCTGTTTTAATACAGGCCAGTTATTTGAAACATCCCTTCGTAGCTGTAGCCTCAACAGCTGTAGTTCGAGACCCGAGGGGGATTGTGTTTTTAAAGGTATTAAATTTGTTTGTCGTCCTTTGAGACTTATTTTTATAATCTGTAATATTCTAAACACATTCATATTACCTACTAGCTGCCCCTCCTGCTCAGGTTTTTGTTGCTTTTCAATCGGACATTCTTTACTATTTTATTGCTTCCAAAAAAAATTGTTTTCGTGTAACCCTATTTTTTCTAAAATAAAAGTGGGCTAAGTTAATAATTATAAAATTAGCTGTCTGTCAATTAAAGTTTCCTCAAATTCAGCTGTTACAGCGATCAACCGGAATAAATAGGCACATAGACAAATAATTTAAAAATTTATTTTTACTTGTATGCTTTTAGTTACCAACTGTTAATTTATAAAAATATTATTATTTATCACACTATTTTTTTAATTTATTTGTATAAATTTGTGACTAACCAATTTAACTTCCTTCTACATTCTGTGTTATGAAATGACCAAAGACCTGAAGACCACATTTATACTGAGGGATAGATGAAGGAAATATGGCTTTTACAGCATGAAAAAGTCTCTTTAATAAAACAAGGTTATGTGGAGTAAACTTGCAGCATTTAGGCTGATCGATATCAAACGATCTTAACCTTTAAAATAACTTTTAGAAATAACTTATAACATTAGAGGCTTTATTTTCTTCACTGTGACATGTTATACTCTTCAATGTTCTTAACTTTCCCCTATTGTCGCAATATCGTAAAACGTATGTATGTCTTTGACGCGTGCGTTTCAGTTCAAACATTGTTTGTATGTTCTGGCTTAGCTATTCGTTACAACATAATAATTATACAGAAACAAATATTTTTGGTAAATTTGTCATGATTTTAACTGCAGAGCGTCTATCATTGAATGACGTTAGCTTCTTATCAAGCAAAACAGGTAAGTTAGCACCACTGATCATTCTATGATCTGTGGTTAGCACTAAGCTGCCTCATGAAATTCGCAAAACCTTATCCTTGTCTTATGAGATAACTAGCTTTATCCCGAGGTTCCACCTGACTCTTTGTCTAGTTAAGCACGAGTTAGCCTCTCTATCGCATTACCTGCAGAGATAGTGAAGGTGATGTAACACAAAATAAATAAATTAAGTCAAATAGTAAAAGTCGATCATTAGGGTAAAAAGTAGGGCATCCGATGTTTTTTCTTAAAAATCAAAGAATCCCAGTAACTAAGATGAGTACAGTGGTTTATACACAGAGGGAGATATGAAGTTGTGAACAAAGTACTAAATATGTCTATTACGGTATTATGGTTTATTCTTATAAGAACACATATTAATATAGTAGTAGTAATGGGTAATCTACCTACACTTTTACACGCTTTTTAATAGCTTCACCTGTAAGTTTGTTTGTATGTTTGTAACCGACTCCTTTGGTCTAGTTTTTGGCCCACTTTAAACGGCCAGATTTCGTTCAAACTTTGTAGAATTTTCGAGGACCGATGACAATACACAAATTTGAAAAATAAAATAAAACAAATTATTTTTTATTAGTCTTTCTAAAAAATAATAGTTCTAAAAACTTAACAACCACGCTTTTAAATAGAATAGAATAGAATAGAATAGAATAGAATAGAATAGAATAGAATAGAATAGAATAGAATAGAATAGAATAGAATAGAATAGAATAGAATAGAATAGAATAGAATAGAATAGAATAGAATAGAATAGAATAGAATAGAATAGAATAGAATAGAATAGAATAGAATAGAATAGAATATACTTTATTGCACACCAAATACAGTTTTTTACAGTTAAAAGTTTTATTACCAGATATGTACAATGGGCGGCCTTATTGCTAAAAGCAATCTCTTCCAGGCAACCGTTGGATGGACATTTCGACAGAAAAGAAAGAATGAAGAAGGGTAGTGAAGGTGTATTAAAGCTATTGTGATTCTAAATAGAAATATGGATACACATGAACACAATACATATATATATATACACACATATACACATACATACATACACATACACACACACATACACATATATACATACACACACATAAATATACACATATATATATATATATATATACATACATACATATACATTTAAATAACACATACACAACACAAATAAATAAAATATAAATTGTAAAAATATATAAATAGCATAAATACATTAAGATAATATATAAAATAATTCAGTCATATACAGCTATCGTGAGCAAAGAGTACTTATGAAGCCAAATAGTGATCTTTAACCATTCTCTTAAACGCTGGCAGTGTTTCGGCACGTCTAATTGAAATTGGCAAACTATTCCACAATCTGACAGCTTGCACCGTAAAGGATTTGTCATAAAATTTGGTGGTGTGGCAAGGCACCATTAGCTCCAAGGTTTCTGACGACCTTAAGGATCTCAAATGTGTGTCACTGAGGAATTTAAAACGTTCCTTTAAATAAGGTGGGGAAAATGGATTAAATAAGATGCTATAAAGCATAGAAAGAATATGAGAGTTCCGTCGAAGTCGAATTGGGAGCCACTTGAGCAATTTGCGAAATTCAGTCACATGATCATATTTGCGCAAACCAAATATAAATCTAATGCAGAAGTTTTGAAGGCGCTCAAGTTTATCAAGCTGCTCCTCGGTGATATCGAGATAACTGACATCAGAGTAATCAAGTATGGGAAGGAGTAGGGATTCAGCCAGCGCAACCTTAGTAACCGTAGGTAGGAAGTTGCGAAGTCTACGCATTGAACCTGCCGATGCGAATATTTTCCTACTAACTTCACGCAATTGGGGACCCCAAGACAACGTACTGTCAATGAGAATTCCCAGGTTCTTAACAGAAGTACTAATTGGGAGGACAACGTTATTAAATTTGATGTCTGGTAATTTAGACCAGTCTATCCTGGAGTGCAACCTGGAACTGCCCACAACAACGACCTTAGTCTTAGATGGATTTACAATTAGACCATACTGACTGCTCCATTCACACACTCGCGCCAAGTCTAAATTCATGGTAGCAAAAGCTTCTGACAAATTGTTCAAAGGAGCTTGCGTATATATTTGAAGATCATCTGCATAAAGGTGGTAGGAAGAGAGTAGTTTTTTAGAAATGGAATTTATAAAAATGGTGAAAAGTAAAGGAGATAGCACGCCACCCTGCGGTACTCCAGCAGACGTATTATACCACGAGGAAAAGAATTCATCGACGTGTACACGCTGCTTTCGACCTAACAGGTAACTACGAAACCACTCAATCACCGTTGGAGATATGTTAATAGTGTGCAAAATGCCCAACAAGATGTCAAAGTCTACGGTATTAAAGGCATTACTGAAGTCCAGTAAGGAGAGTATTGCAAGTTTACCATGCTCCATACCCAGCCTGATATCGTCTGTGACATTGATCATCGCGCTTACCGTGCAGTGACCTGCACGGAAGCCCGATTGATAGGGATTGAGGAGACAGTTCTTAGTTAGGTAGGAAGTTAGTTGAGTGTGGACAAGGCGTTCTAAGACTTTTGACAGAAATGACAGTACGGAAATTGGACGATAGTCGGAGAAAGATGAAGGATTGGATTTTTTGGGAATGGGGATTATCTGTGCTTCCTTCCAGGTTTCTGGAAAAACACTGTTGGTGAGGGAGTGATCCAGGATGTGGCATATAATGGGAAGGATTTCATCGATAATCGGTTGGATCATGTTCCGACTTATGCAATCACTTCCAACAGCATTGGAAGTTATGGACATTACACACTTCTTAACATCACAAGCAGTGATCTGTTGAAAAAAGAACGGGCGGAAGTCAGGAGTTGGAAGAGATGAAAGATATTTTAGGGTATTAGCTTTACAGGTTTGACTGTAATTAGACAAAGAAGAGAAATGTAAATTTAATGAATCAATATTAGTTGTTTTAGGAACTGTATTTGTATGTGATTTTCCAACACCTAATGTTCTGAGAAATTTCCACACTTTCGATGGGTCTCCGTTCTCGACCGAATTGTGAATATATTGGCGTTGAGCTTTCCTACAAGCCTTATTGCAGATGTTTCGTATGGCAATGTATTTATCCCTATTGATTGTTGTTGGGCGAGTTTTGAACCTGCTCTTGGCAGTTGACTTTCGCGATATTAAAACTTTTATTTCAGCAGTAAGCCAAGGTGCGGGCAGGTGCTTGATTTTAATAGTTCGCAGAGGCGCATGTACGTTATATAGGCAAGTTAGCTTACTGTTGAATATGTTTACCTTCTCATCAATGCTGTCTGTGGATAATAAGGAACTCCAATCGATTATGCTGGCATCCTGGCGAAGTTTACTAAGATCCATGTTATTAAAGTTGCGCTGCCTGAGAATTTTGGGCTTAGGTTTGGGGGGACGTAGTTTATACGAGAGAAATATCAAGTCATGGTAAGAAAAGTCATCCGCTGAGCATTGGCCATGCTTAGCGACTAGATGAGCAGAGGATACAAGTATGAGATCGAGGAGAGAAGGATTAGAGTTGGGATAGTTATGAGTGGCGTTTAAAGGCAAGATAGTTAAATTACAAGACTCGACAGTACTGGTGAAGGTGGAAGCACGGGAATCTGTTTTGAGCAAACATGTGTTAAAATCTCCCATAATGATAGTGTGACTGTAAGAAGGTATAAGGCGTTCTAGGAGCCTCTCAAAAGAAGAAAAAAAGTTGATGCGTGACGAAGGAGAATAATATACCCCTAGTAGGAGTTTGTTGTGAGATAACTCTATTTCAATGAATAGGTGCTCACCGGCATTTGGTGAAGGCGGCTGAGCTGACAAATCCACAATATGATAGGAGATAGATTGTCGTAGATATATGGCAACACCACCACCTGCACCCCGTTCACGATCATTCCTTATTAAATCATAATTGGGAAGCAAGTAAGAGGCTGAAGGGAGACATGGCTTAAGCCATGACTCGGAAATGAGGATTGCATGAACATTTTTACAGTCAAAGTTGGTCAGCATCTCTGGGAAATGGGCCGGAATACTCTGGGCATTTATGTGGACTACATTGAAATTCTCAGGTACATCAGAAAAGTGTGACTCTAAAGTTTCAGATAATGACGGTACACTAACAAAGCTAAAGTTATGACTACTAGCCGACTTAAAACTTTCTGTATCACTGTCTTTGTCTGTACATGACATAATAAAAATAAATATAAAATATATACCTATTTACAAAATAGCAATCAATATATATGTATATATAATTTAAGAAAGTTAAAAATAAATTAAACTGTGTTAGGTTAATATAAATAATCAATGTACGCGTGTGTACGTACACTCGAATACGATTGAAAATAAAAATAAATAAAAAAATAAATTGTCCATCTGCCGGCTGCGTTACATATAGAGAATAAAATATATACACTTATCAGATTTACATCTTTTTAGATCAAAAAAAAAAATATTAATATAAGAATATAAATCTTATATTGCCTCATTACCAGTCATCAATAGCGATAACAAACAAGAACAAATCTTAATACATATAAATCTCGTGTCACAATGTTTGTCCTCAATGGACTTCTAAACCACTTAACCGATTATAATAAAATTCGCACACCATGTGCAGTTCGATCTAACTTGAGAGATAGGATAGTTTAAATCTCAAATTATAGTCGCAATTTTAATTTATTGCTAATTATTGTCTGTTATTATTTGACAGTCACAATTATCTGTTAACTCCAAATGATTCTAACAGATGTCGATACCTTTCGACTGGGTTGAGTAAGTAATCAATAGATGGCGCTGCTATAATATGAATTAATTCTAAGGCGGTACGAAGTTCGCCGGGTCAGCTAGTAAATTATAAATAGAGAGAATATATACAACTAAAGAAAAATATGTCAATTTATACATTAACAAGTTTCAAGTGGTAGATTTCTGAACGCCACGCGTTATGACTAGAGAAATGTCATACTGACAACTTGACAAGGATACATGACATTTTACACAACACAAGATAAATATTAATTTAATGTAAGGTGTTTAGAACTTTAGAGATCGATAACTGAGGTATATCGAAAAGTTGAGTTATTAAAGTGACATGAAAGTAATTGCATTTAATACACTGACTGTGCGTTCAGTAAAAGTGTTATCGAACACAACTGATAAAAGTATGACTGCGTATGATGACTGGAATGTTGCAAAAGAAAAGAAAAGAAATAGGGGATGTTATTTTTTGTTTGCTCCTCGTCTTAATCTAGTGCTTTGTTTTTCGGCTGGAATCTCCTTAGGTTGGTCGGGAACAAGTCGAATTAGTTCACCTAAAGATCCCACTCGATGTCGTGCTCCTTTTGCGTCAAGGACATAGACGTTGCCTTCACGAGTCCAGCACTTGGAAACACCACATTTCTCCCGAGCAGCCATGAAAAGCTTATGCCTAGCACGAGTCACGAACTCAGAAAGGGTAACTCCAGTCCCCTTAAGCTTGGTTTTTGTAAACCATATCTTATCTCGGACGGCCACAGACTGGAATTTCATTAGAATTGGCCGGGGTTTATCAGTGCCAGTGGCCCTCCCCAGTCTGTGGCACCGGCGGATATCAGTGGTCATAAACTCAGAGATCCCAAGTTTATCCTTGATTGCACCCACCACTGTCTTTGAAGTATCCTCGGACTTGTCATCAGGAATGCCATGAATCAACAGCATTTTTCTACGGCTACGCATCTCAATGTTGTCCACTGTCCTAGTTAGGAAATCAATTTGAAGTCGAAAGGTAGAAATAGTGTCCATTACAAGTGTTTTGAATACTGTAAAATCAGCCGTGATTGTGCTTATACTTGGAGAGTTACCTGGGTTGTTGGTATTCCTCTGCAGCTCAGCCTCGAAGTTAGCCATTCTTTCTTCTATTCTAGACATAACTGCAGAAAAGGATTCCTTCAAACCATCCATATTCAAAGATGATTGCTTCTATGAAATGTATTAATTTGTAGTGTATTACAATTGTGGATATTTATGAGAGGAGATAACACACAGCTGGTAGGTGGCTTATGTTGACATATGTAAATTCATATATATATGGTTGTTAATTAAAGTTAAACTATATAAATTTTAAATAAATTTGAGAGATCAATTATAATATGTGTGCACAGTGAGAACTACCCACAAAAAATATTTAAACTAAAAAGTAGAAAATAATTTTAATGTAACAAAGCGTGGGGTGCTTTCTGAAAATATTTCAGTAACGTCGCCCCACGCTTTTTACGTTAAAATTATTTTCTTCTTTTTAGTTTAAAAGCGTGGTTGTTTAGTTTTTTAAAACTATTCTTTTTATTGTTGTAAACCGCGAGTAACAGCGGAGCGAATCGAGTCTACAAAAAAATTAAGTTACTCCTTACATAGTCAGCTTTCTGTCAGTGAAAGTCAAAGTAAAATTGGTTCAGCCGTTCCTGAGATTACCCAGAACAAACAGACAGACAGACAACATTTTGAAAAAATGCTTTTTTGTTGTAAGTACCTTAAATTTTTACTTTTATTTGCAATAAGAAAAAAACTTACCATTTCATATTACATACAAATACCTCCTTCAGTTTTATTTATTTATAGGTAGATGTATAGAAATTTAATATAGGTACTTTGTTACTCCCGGGTTACTGATCTGAGACTTGCTTTGTCATAAAAAAAAACCCTACAAAAAGTTCGTACTTCCTATAAAAAACCAGTTGTTAAGCAGACTTTCAAGTTTCATCATTAAAAATGAATGATCTAACTTACGATAAAAGAGTAGGTAAATTATTCAATTATTATAAGCTTTTTATTAGTTTGCCTGGCCATTTCAAAACATTCCTACTTAATCATTTTATATCCAAAAATAAAATGAATTAACTTAGCCCCGTGGTGTTACCCGCGTTTGTTGTTACAACCGCGGGCAACGCCGCGGGGCGAAGCTAGTTATAGCGAACTTATTTCTTCTTACTTGATCCGTCGTAGGGGTCCACGATTATGGCGGCTTATAGTTGGATATCGAACAACAATGATCGTGTATTCTTTTGGAGCCATGTTTATTAAAAAAAAAAAAGTAGCCTAACTTCCTCCTTAAATCATCAGATATCTGCCAGTGAAGGTCCCATCGAAAGCGGTCCAGCCGTTATAGAGATTTCCCGGAACAAACAGATAGACAGTCAGAAAAAATAAAAAATAAAAATTGGCATATGTACCGTGTACACATACTATGTATTTAGTGAAAAGCGGCCAAATGCGTGTCAGGCCACGCACAGGAAAAAGTTCCTCAGTCACCCACAACGGTACGTGGATTTAAAATCGTATCCAATAGATAATTGTTATGTTTACTTATTAGTGCGTTAATTTTGTATGACGTTTTCCAAGTGAGCGCATTTTACAATTTAAGCCTCTATAACTCCTGAAATAACAAGGTCATCTAATCTGTTATTTCAATAAGTTCATTATATGGACCACCATCACGAATTTTTCCAGATTTGAGCCAGCCGTTTCGCTTTTAGAGGGGGGCGGACGCCTTGTTTTAACAAAAAAGTCCGTTTAAAGTAGAATATCACGCAAACGGATACCTAAATCAAAACATCGTCTTAGAAACCCCGTAATGTTTTTAAAGGACCTATCTAATGATACCCTACACGATGGGGTAGCCGCTAGAAAAAAAAATCATCCACACTTTACGTGTAGGGGAGGTACCCAAAATTATTTTTTCATAGTTTTATTGTAGCACTTTGTCGACATAATTACAACACATAATCAAGCAAAGTTTCATCTTTCTAACATTTACCGTTTGGACGGTAAGTCGAGGACGGACGAACATGACGAATCTTTAGGGGTTCCGAGTCATAAACTTCGAAACCTTTTATTAAGGAAGGGTTATTTTAATATTACAAATAGATACCCCATTTATTTATTTGTATAGATGTATAGATTACCGGATGTTATAATGAAAAGTTGAAGGATTGAAAAACTGTATTAAAAATCATTCTGATGATAAGCATTAATAGAGAAATAAGATGTATGCTGCTTTTAAAGCAGGCACCACACTTCGCTATGCGCTATTCGTTATGCGGGTTATTCGCGCGCATACGGCGAAGTGTGGAGAGTATATTCGCCAATATTCGCTTCATTCGTACGCATCGAATAGCGAATGCGCATATACGTCGACTTGTCGGTTTTTTGACACACTTCAAAGGACACGAATAAGGCGAATACACGCATCGACTGCCCACACTTCGGACGGGTAGTGAAGTGCCCTGTGCATAACTAACAACCATAGACTATAAAACAGTTTTTGAAATAGATAAATCAATTAAACGATTAAAATAACCAATCATATGATCAAAATAATTAGACTTCATTTAAGTATTGTTTCTGTCAATTTAATAAAATAAAAAGGAAATTAAAATAATATGTTTCGTTCGTTCATTGACCATTAAAAATGACAATGCCCTGTGCATAACTAACAACCATAGACTATAAAACAGTTTTTGAAATAGAATAAATCGATTAAACGATTAAATTCGTTTAATATATGATCAAAATAATTAGACTTCATTTAAGTATTGTTTCTGTAAATTTAATAAAATAAAAAGGAAATTAAAAGAATATGTTTCGTTCGTTCGTATGGTTTCGTTTTGTTCACCATAAAAATGACAATGACACATCTCTACAACACACATATTTGCCTTAATTGATATACCAGTACGAAGTGTGGTGGCGTGTTTGTTGTTTGCGCGCATAACAAATATTCGGGCGAATACGGCGTAGACACATAACGAATAGCGAATAACGAAGTGTGGTGCCTGCTTAAGAGGCAAATTATTCCAATAAGAATATAGGCAGAGTTCGATTCTGGAGCCATTACCTCGTTTTGGGTGAGGTCATCGGTTGCAATCTGATGCAAGTGGCTTAAACAGGATATGCCTGATAGTCTTCAATCTAAAAGATCAGTTACTTGACCGTTTGAATGGCCAATGACACCAACTAGGGTTTATAATTCGATTTGCGCATTCCATTACCTGCTATTTATGTTTGTTCATAGGTAGTTTCACTTTTTAACATGAAATTCATTACTCTCTTTGAATGAAAATTTTTCTTTTCAATATGTGACACACGTTATCTAGTCCCAAACTAAATAGAGCTTGTACTAGGTATTCTAGACAACTTATATAAATACATATGTACTTTATTTTGTAATATCATAGAATATGTAGGTACATACAATAAACATTAATGTTTGCAGATCATAGAAACATTTGGTCAGACCGGAAATCGTACCCGAGATTTCATGCACAGTAGTTACATTCGCTACCACTGCGCTACCGAGACATTCACACACCTAATGTCAGAGTCAGAGAGGAGGGTCAGATCAGCTATAGCGTATCTAATTGTCTTTTATTCCGAGGTTTACCCTTTATTTTACTGGACTTGATATCAGAATCGCATTCAGTGCTAACTAGCGGTTTGCGCTGTCTTTATTCAAATTCAAATTCAAAATTCTTTATTCACTTAGGATGCAATACATCTCTTGTGACAGGTCAAGATTCTACATGTACATTTATGCCATGTTCGCAAACAATAGGTAGAGCCGGAGAAAAGAACATGGCAATAAAAACTCGCGGCCACTCCTTTCAAAATCATCATCATCAGCCTATCGCAGTCCACTGCTGGACATAGGCCTTTCCAATTGTACGCCACTTAGTTCGATCCTCGGCTACTCACATCTAGCTCCTACCATCCGTCTTGAGAACGGCACCGTGTATCGCGACCGGTTCCGGTATTTCCGGTATTGAACATGATCTTGGTTTTATCCGTAGGCCGATGCGTACAGAAGACTCAGCCAGGTCATTCAGCATCTGTTGTAGGTCCTGCAGTGTCTCCACCATGATGACGATGTCGTCTGCAAATTGCAAGTGAGAGATGTGTTCACCATTGATGTTTATGCCACGTCCTTTCCAGTGCAGCGTCTTGAACAAGTCCTCCATTGCATTTGTGAATAATTTCGGGGAAATAACATCCCCTTGTCTCACTCCTCGATGCAATGGTATGGGTTTTGATTGCTGATTCTGTACTTTGACGGAAATGGTGGCGCCCTCGTAGAGACATCTGAGACTGGTAGACTGGCAATACATCTAAGTGTTGACACTTAGATGTATTGCCAGTCTACTTGGCAACGCTGCAGGGACTCCAGAACAGACCAAATCTCGATCTAGTCAAAGGCCTTCTCATAGTCCACAAATGCTAGACACAGGGGCTTATTATATTCTTCGGTCTTTTGAATAATCTGCCGCACTGTGTGAATGCAGTCTATGGTGCCATATCCGCTCCGAAACAAAGCCTGCTCCGGTGGTTGGAATTCGTCGAGTCTTCGCGCAAGACAGTCCATGATGACTCTTGAAAACAGTTTATAGACGTGGCTTAAGAGGGAAATGGGTCGATAAATCTTCAACCTGGTCTTGTCACCCTTTTTGAAGAACAAAATGACTACACTTCTACTCCACGCCTCTGGAATTCTACCTTCGAACAGGACAGCGTTGAAAAGCTTTAGGAGCTTCCTCAGTACGGGCTTACCTCCAGCTTTCAACAACTATGTTGTAACGCCGTCCTCTCCCGGCGTTTTTCCATTTTTCAGCTGTCCAAGAGCCATCTCAATTTCGTCAGTGCTGACTTCTCGCAGATCTTCGGTGTAGTGGCGTGTTAATGTGGCTCTAGGGACCTCATTTTCGGGATCAGCTCTAGATGAATGCGAAGCGTACAAACCGCCATAGAAGCGTTCCACTTCCGAGAGTATAGCCGGCTTGGAAGTAACGACTACTTGCTGATCTCTCGGTTCAGAGTCCGTTTCCCCGACGAAGTGACATGTGGGTTCTCACGTCGTTCCTTTATTAACCCTAGAGTCCCCTCTGAAAGCTATGACTTCCCGCTCTTAATCTTCATTTTACAAAATTTCGAACTTTCTTCCTTGAGGTTCATAATCACATTTTGAAGTTTCTGGTCAACGTCTCTTGTGGTTTCCATGGCAGCAAATCGGTTTTCCAAATTTAACTAGAATTTTTCAGATCCCATCGTGGCTTGGAGCAGAGTTAGTCGGATCCTAGATCTCATCAAGCGGACACGTTCAGCTTTCACCCTTGAAGTCGATATAGGTAGTTGATTCATTTCTATATGGCGAAAATAACAATTATTAAACAATCTGCAAAATATGAAAAAGACCATTAATTAATTCCATAGGTTTTGACTTCCATTCATACAAGTATAAAATATATTTCTAGCAATATAATTATGTTTCATAAAATTATCTGCTTAAAATAAAACTAAAGGACTTCGTAATTTACATTTCGTTGAAGTACTTAATTCCACGATATCTTTGCGGATATCAGACCGTTTCTACGTATGGTGACGTCAGTAGTAATATGATGTTAGTGTTTTCAAAGCAAGTTGAAACTATTATTATTGACTGCCTCGTTGGTCTAGTGGTTAGCGTATGCGGCTGCTGATCAAGAGGTCTCGGGTTCGATTCCCGGGTCGGAACAAATATTATTTGTGTGATTCACAAATATTTGTTTCGGAGTCTGGGTGTTTTCTATGTATAATATGTATGTATTTACAAAAAAAAAGTATGTTTATGTATTTATATCAGTTGTCTAGTACCCATTACACAAGCTCTGCTTAGCTTGGGACTAGATGATGTTGTGTGTCAGATGTCCAAAATATTTATTTATTTATTATCTACATGCCAATAATTACTAATCGTTATTTAACTTTAAAAGCGATTATTTTCATCTTTAAGACGATAAATTTAAAGTTGAAAATAAATTCTAGAAACTTTTAACCTTGTTATAAGTTTCTAGATTTTAAACCCGGGCTTACCCATCAAAGGGGACTCTAAACTTCTTTGTGTAATACAGGGAGCAAACGAAAAGATGGCTCACAGTGTAAATGGCCATTGCTGCCATTGGAAGCCTGCAATTTTGGAGTTAAAGGCTCAAAGCGCGTTTCCTAGCCTTTGAGATCGGAGTATGATTTTCAAATCGGAACTTTTAAACAGGACAATTTTGTTACTGGTTGCGGTGATAATAAAAGTTATAAAATTA
Source organism: Phragmatobia fuliginosa (assembly GCA_932526445.1). Taxonomy (NCBI): domain Eukaryota; kingdom Metazoa; phylum Arthropoda; class Insecta; order Lepidoptera; family Erebidae; genus Phragmatobia; species Phragmatobia fuliginosa. The sequence goes on from OW052057.1 coordinate 28,389,956, forward strand.
AATAGGAGCCCGGTATCTACTTAGATATCTGGTATAGGATACATGTATGTAATTTTTAAAGGAAATGTTAATTTTTTTCAACCAAATGCCTACTACTATTAGAAAGTTATGTGAAAGTTAAATTACTAGCAACCATGATACTTTCATGGGAATTGATGATTGAGCACATCCTTATGGTGTGGATAGAGTTGTGTAGGAAATCAATACATAATTAAGACAAATTAAATTGAATAACTAGTTGAAAAACTGCCTTGTTAGTCTAGTGGTTAGCGTATTCGGCTGCTGATCAAGAGGTCTCGGGTTCGATTCCCGCGACGAACCAAATATTATTTATGTGATTCACAAATATTTGTTTGGGAGTCTGGGTGTTTTCTATGTATAATATGTAGTATTTACAAAAAAAATATGTTTATGTATTTATTGTCTAGTACCCTTTTTTTTTAACGTGTGGAAATCCCCGTGGACCGATACCCCGCCTGGGGTTTACGGCGGGGTGGTGTGTCGGACTGGAACCGACTAAAACCTCACGGTGTGACCTCTCTGCTCCTGTCTTTAGGGAGGGGACCAGGGTGTTATCTCCTTCTGGACCCCTCCCGGCGCCTGCCCGCACTGTTGCGGACAAGGTCTCCGTAATTATACTCCATTTGGGCGACGTCTGGGCACACGCGAACGTCGCCCCCTCGCGGCTGGCAACTACAGCGGATGGACGGGGAACCCCTCGGAACGGGATATTTCCATATCATAAGGGATATTTCAGAATTCCCGAAGGTCCTATACCTATGCTATACCTATGGGAGTGCGCTCTTTACTTAAAAACATGTTGGGTTCGTTTCAGTTCGGAAACGCTGCAGGCATGAATATATTCCACAGAGTTGTTGTACAAGACAAATTAAAAGTTCCTTATAAGGCACAAGGTTCCAGTGTTAATTATCCAAGTACATGATAGGGATGACTGTTTTGCAAAATGCTCCGCTAAGTTTAATTAGTCAAAACATAATTTGCGATAGCGCTCTTGCAGTTCTTTGTTCTCTTGTGTATGTCATTAAGTATAATAAATATATTGAAGAGGCCAGTAGTCAATTGGTATAATAATAGCAATCCTGCTAGGAAAGTCTTTAGATGGGTGCCCTCTCTTAATCCATTGAGACCCCTCCCTGACTCAGACCGCGCGTTACGGCCCGTTTACGACCTTACCGCTGTGAGCGGTAGCTAAGAGCGAAACGCCGAGCGGTAATATCAAAAGTATAAAAATGTACGAGGCACGCCACGCGTCGCCGCTCATAGCTATGAGCTTAGTTAGGGCCGTTAAGCCGTAGCTCCCAGTTACCATACGAATATTTGTGGCAATCGTAGTGTCGTGGAAGCCTTAAAATTATTCTAAATTGTGGAGGTCTGGTAGAAGTATAATATTTTATTAAATATGTTGTTGTGTACATTGGGTACAATCGTAATATCATATCAAAATACACTACATTATGAGCCTTATTGAGACCACAATTGGACATACACCTTTTCGTAATATATTATATGTAGGTACCTATGGTATTTTTTTATTTAAGCCTACCAAAGTGACTCTACTCTTCCTGATGGAAAGCATGAGTAGAATCTAAGAATAAGGGTCACCATTCTCATTGTGAGTGCACACAATGCAGCATAGTGACCATAGCGGCTTAGTGAAGGTCGTAAGAAATTTATGAATAATATGCTTTTCCGCTCATATACATTTCCAGTTCCAATGTAATGACAAATAATGAAAGTAGAAAATGTGAGCACTGTATGTCGGAAATAGTCGGGATGTTGTTTGTTACGACACGGGCCAACAGGTAGGCAATTTGTCATAATACGGGTATTCAGGAAATTGACATATTATGCTTTTATTACAAATTGTTTTATAAACAGAATTATTCCTACAGTCTAATCAATATATTTAAGTAGATTTTTTAAAACGGAATAAGTGATCAATTCCATCATGTTCTGCAATATGTTACGATCAACAGAATAGGATCAGAAAATAATTAATTTGCAAATGAACTACAGAGTTAACTGCAATATATTATCACACCGAAGATCAAGCCCTTGAAGTGCTGTCAAGCCACCGACAAAAGGCGAAGTAAAATCATTAACTGCGAATCCGCTACGAAAGTATTCCTTTAAAAAAAAATAGCTAGATTGAGAAACTTCTACCTAATCTAAAAAACCAGCATTACTGTGATAAAAAGATCCTAATCCTAGAATTAGGATCTTTTTTATCTAGAAGCTAAATCGTCAAAAATCATTGTTACATTTTTCTGTTGAATCAATTTTGATGAAAATTACAATAGAGATCATTTGATTCTCGAGGAAGGGCAAATGAAAGTACTTACCACAACAAATGACATATACGCGGGTGGAGCCCCAAGCTGAAGGTAGTAAAAAATAAGTGTATTGAATGTATAATCCAAGGAAAATCCCCCAATCTTTTCAAAGCATCAAGTTCTCATTATATTTGACCTTTACCGTCTGTCGACGTAGGCGTACCTAAGAAGATATTTATACATATATTCATATCCCCATTTTATTAAGCTCCAAATAATTTGAAATCTCATAAGATGCTTCAGTCACCCTTTTGCAAGGGTAATTGTAGGGGAATTTACAATTACACATGATAATAATTTATACCAACTTGATGATAAAATGGTTTCCCATTTGGTTTATTATAAAGAGTCTCATTACCTAAGGGCCACAGCACACTAGCTACTTTTAGCATCGGCGATCGGCAACTAGTCGCTTTTCAGAAGCTAAATACGGCGACCGTACACACTCTACACCGCACACTTAAAAACGCCAAACGCGGAGATTGAGTCACTTTTTAGAAGCGCGACACAGCAGCTGAACGTTGCTCTCCGCACACATTCGGATGCCGGTAGCATCGATTTGGCATCACAGCAGTCGCTAAAACGCGATGCAGCATCGATGCAGTCGCCAAATCGCCGATCGCCGATGCTAAAAGTAGCTAGTCTGCGGTGGCCCTAATAGGTTAATTACTATGAGTTTAACAACTTCTATAACTTAAATAAAAATATTTAAGGATATCATTGCCTCTCATCGAATAACATGCGAAATATAGTAACCCTAAAACAAACCCTAGGCTTTGGAAACATCTACTTATTTAGTCAGTGATTATCAGTACTTAGCTTCTTCTGTGTAATTGTTCTTTGTAGCACGAGGCAACTTTTGACTTTTAGGTAGTGCAATCAAAAATAATGACATGTTCTCTAAAATTCTCATCATTTTCTAAAGATACATGACTGCTTAAGACCTAGATTCAGTGAAACCTACTACTTTAGGGATAATATAATGCCTTTTAAGTTTATTCCTAGAATAACTTGGTTTTCATACCACTCTCGATCACCTTTTATCGGTTGTATATTTTGTTCAATTGGTTATGGTAACACAACCGCGATTTACGTAAACGTACAAAATGTGTTCACAATGCGTAACTAATACAATATATGTATGTGTAGGAATGGTCTGAGAACTTATATTTAAAATATGACCAGAACCGGTTTTTAAACCGTTTCCATTCGAAAGCATTTAAATATGATTATCATAAATGCTGTTATTAGAAACATGACAGTACCTTCTATTCTGTTGTTTAGATATTTCAGCGACTGTTTTGACTTTTACAAACAAACGTGTGCCGTACCTCATCTGCTCTCCTATAATATATTTACCATTATCATCGTCAACAACCTTCCATTGTCCACTGTTGAACATATATCTCTCCTTAGATAGGTGGTTTTCGACCACGTTGACCAGATGGGTTGGTATAGGTTTGCCATTTATTTATAGAGATGTCTGCTTTTAGTTGAGTTAGGGCCACATCACACTAGCTACTTTTAGAATCGGCGATCGGCAACTAGTCGCTTTCTAGAAGCTAAACACGGCGACCGAACGCTCTACACCGCCCACTTAAAAACGCCTAACCGGAGATTGAGTGGCTTTTTAGAAGCGCGACACAGCAGCTGAACGCTACTCTCCGTGCACATTCGGAAGCCGGTAGCATCGACTTGGCATCTCAGCAGTCGCTTAAACGCGCGAGTACAGTATCGGGCATCGTGTGGTATCTAACATCATCTGTAAACGTTGCAATTAATTAAATAAGCAATTCTCCCCCAATGTGCATGATGTGATGTCACCGTGTGACGTACGATACTGAATATAAATGAAACCAAAATAAGTTTCCGTGTATTTTTTTGAGGGTTTTAGTTTGATGATTTAACAAGTTTTTTAATTAAAGTAATATTCTTAATTGATAAAAAACCGCGATAACCGATATACAGGCTTAAAGAAAACTGTAGACAAAATCTAACAGTTAGACGTCTCCAAAGGTTAAAAAAAAGTTTGTACGGGAATTATGTAAATGAGATTTGATGTAGAGCACTTACAAGAAAAATAATTCTTCAGTTTTTCGTCAGTTTCTCATATGTACAGCCTTGTATTTTTTTTTAGAAATATTCTGTTAATTGGGCTTATTAGAGTGTACTTAAAATCAATACAATCATCTTCAATAGAATTCTACAATATTATATGTCTAATGATGTAGGTATTGTCAGCGTTTCAATGGTTTTTAAGGTCCTTTATCCTCAATTAGGTATTATGTTTTCTTTTCCTTATATCGTCAGTGGGTCCAATCAGTTACAGTATTAGCTGGGGACGCTACGGGTTTCATTAACGGTATATACAGAGAAAATAAAACAAGCCCAAATTAAATATTTACTAATTCACAAGTGCTTTATATTTTATTTAGAGTACTATAATTGATTACCATTAATTATAACGATGCAATATTTACTCTTCAGAACTTAAGAACAATTAGGTACCTACTTACTGCCAGAAGGACATATATACACAGATTATAGAAGAAACAGGTAGAAAAAGAGAGTAATGCAGAAATTACCCTACCCTTTTTTTTATGTGTTTAAAATCATCATGGACCGTCACCCCACCGGGGGTTACGGCGGGGTGGTGTGTCGGACTTGAACCGACTAAAAACCACATAATGTGCCCTCTCCGCGCTTCTCCGTTTAGGAGGAGGAAAAGTCCAGGGTGGGATCTCCTTCTGAACTTAGAAATTACCCTACCCAGGCCAACCCCACTCTCGTCATAGACTATGCACGTACCCGCTGTCGACAGGTCGGTCTGATAGTTGATACAGTGGGGTATTAAACTTGACTGGCTCGCACATGTGACATTCACTCGAAGCGTCTCATCATCCAAATGATCAAAGAATAGGGTTCCGTAGTCATATACAATGCCACGTGGAATTAAAATCGTGTCCGATAGATATTGCTATGTTAAATTATTATTTCGTTATTTTTGGATGAAGTTTTCCAAGTAAGCGTATTTTACAAGTTAGGCCTCTATAACTCCTAAACTAACAAAGTTTCTTTTTTTTTTATTTCATAACATGGATTACCATCACATTTTTTTTCAGATTTTTCGAGCTAGCCGTTTAACTTTTAGAGGGGGACGCCCTGTTTTTGCAAAAAATACGCTTTAGAGTTGAATAATTCACACCTATTACCTAAATTGAAAAATGGTTTAGTAACCCCGAATTGTTTTTAAAAGACCTATCTAATGATATCCCACACGATGGGGTAGAAGCGAGAAAAAAGTCATCCCCACTTTAGGTATAGGGGAGATTCCCTAAATAAAAATATTTTTCATGTTTTTATTGTAGCACTTGTTCGACGTCAGAGAAACATATCCATGCAAAATTTCATCTTTCTAACACCAATGGTTTGGACGGTAAGTCGAGGACGGACGCATATGACGAATCTTTAAGGTTTCCGAGTCATGAACTACGGAACCCTAAAAGCATTGGTATTCGGAGCGGTAGTCACGTGTTTCATACTTCCAAAGGATTTTGAAAAGTAAAGAAATACGACAGTCGTCGTCGAAAGTTTGGCTTTACTACCAACTAACTCCTGGGTCAGTTGGTAGTAGAGTCACGCTGATTTCAGTACGAATGAGCCGGCTCGACCGGAACAGTACTTCCCTCACACAAGTCATCCTAATAATGAGAGCAGTATTCCGTTGGTGAATGTGAGACCGGAGGCCAAAACATTCTGCACCATTCTCCCGACTTCCAGAGGCCGGAGGAGGAGAATGATGCAGACACATCGGACCAGCCGCCCAGGTATGGGTCACCATACTGCATTGCTTACCCTCAAAATGAGGATGATAATAATAATAATAAATAAATAATCAATATTTTGGATATCTTACACACAACATCTTCTAGTTCCAAAGTAAGCAGAGTTTGTGTTATGGGTACTAAACAACTGATATAAATACATAAACATACTTTTTTTTTGTAAATACATACATGTTATACATAGAAAAACACCCAGACTCCGAAACAAATATTTGTGGATCACACAAGTAATTCATCATTTTACCTTCCTAGCCTTTATTCCCAACTTTATTTGGGGTGGGCTACTAGTGCAACCGGTTTTAAATCAATTTCAGTTTTTCCATGGCACGGCACGGCGGCACGATAACTTGCGACTGCAAGCCGTGAGGTCGTAACGTAACAATAAAATTTAAAAGAGGAGCGCGAATTATTTAAAATTTAAAAACCCAGGACGCTCCTTAAAATCTATTCAGGACATCCCAGGACACTTCAAAAACTAGGACATGTCCTGGGAAAACAGGACGGTTGGCAACTCTAAGCTAAATGTAACAAGAACGTGATTATGCTAAGTGCGATCAAAATTTTTATATATAGGTATTTATATACATATAATATATACACTAGTCACAACTTAGTGGTAAAATTTTACAAGTAGATGTTCTGACCTAATAGGTACCTACTATTAAAAAGTTTGTGCCCGAACTGAAAATCGTTAACATTGTCTACTGCGATACCTCGAAGGAATATATAATAGTATATTTCGTCGATCCTTGGTAGATTAGAGATCTCTTGAACAATAGCGTCAATGATTAAACTCGGCTAAATGCGTGTCCGGCTACGCTTAGAATAGGGTTCCGTAGTCAACAATAATGGCTCGTGGATTTAAAATAATTTACAGTAGGTAATTGTTATATTTACTTATTATTTCGTTATTCTCCTGTAAAATTCATCACATGGACTTTCATCATGAATTTTATCAAATTTTTCGTTCCTTCGTATCGTATCGTTAGTATCGTTTTGCTTTTAGTGTATTTTTTTGTTGAAACATGTTTGAAGTTGAACAACTTGCAAACGAACAGCTAAAACAAAAATGGTCTTGGAGAGTTCTCAAGATTTTTAAAAGGCCTATCTAATCATACCCCACATAATGGGGTAGACACGAGAAAAAAATATCATCCTTACTTTACATGTAGAGGAGCTGCTCCTAAAAGATTTTAATCATAATTTTATTTTAACACTGTCAACGTGAAAAAACACATAGTCATGTAAAGTTTCATCTTTCAAGGACTAACCGTTTGAAAGATAGGTCGAGGACGGACGGAGGGACAGTACAAAACTGGGTTCCGAGATGTGAACCTATGGCAACAACATAATTAATATGCTAAATATCATAATTGCATGAACTTATTCATTACTTCTTAACTGCATACATCAAAAAATTGTTAATGTCCAAATATCCTTTGACACTCACGTCTTCGTAACTTCAATTAGAGTCTAGAAGTAATTTTTCCCGTCCTTAGTAATTTGACATAGACAAAATATCGAAACGTGGCAAGCGTCAAGCGATGTTGCCATACTTACCAACCCCAACCCGTGACGCGACGTTGCCAAATCTCACTACAAAATATTTTATGAGTGGCTAGATTTGGGATTTGGTTCCCTTTTTTACCTGCCAACTCGTCACATTATTGTTAGAGGTTTATGGTGCGAGCTAAGGACGACCAACTTGTATTCAGATTCAGACTGTTAGACGAAGTCAGTCTGAAAAAAAAAATCTTTTGAAAATAAAATTTTGAGGTGGTATATGTAGCACTGTAACTACTGTACTGTAATACCAGAAGTATCTAAGTCATTATTCTGTTTTTTCTAGCTATGTATTGTGTACAAATGCTTATTTAAGCTCAATGTCGAACACTTCGGATCAATCAAATGCTACACTAGGCTACACTGAATGGATATACTTACCTACCTACTATACAAAGAATGATTCACACAAAATCACATCTCTTGTCAAAAATCATACATCTGGAGTAGAAGTGATTATTTGCTTTCTTAGAGCATTCGATTATAGACAGCTTATAGTTTAATACAACACTTGAACTACTGAACCAATATGTGAATAGACTTCATTTGTTCTTAATTAAATAAATAAATATTTCAGATATCTGACACACTACATCATCTAGTCCCAAGCTAAGCAGAGCTTGTATGATGGGTACCTAGACAACTGATATAAATAGGTACATAAACATACTTTTTCTTGTAAATACAAACATATTAAATGTACATAGAAACCTACAGACTCCGAAACAAATATTTGTGAATTACACAAATAATATTTGGCCCGATCCGGGAATCGAACCCGAGACCTTTTGAAATGTATCTATTTAAAAGATACAGTGATCGTGTTTGAAGTCGCTTCAAAAATATTCTCCATACTGGACACTTGTTGCATTTGAAAAGTATGATTGACTTTTTCTGATTTTAGAAATATATTATGTACTTAATAATAGCCCGGAGCTTGGAAGTTTGTGACCTTAACCCTCGTGTCCGACGGTCCTGGGTCTGCTCTCTCCTCGGTCGTGTCGGATTGCCGTCTCATCGGTCTATGAGAGTGAGGGATCAAAGTGTGCACCTGTTACGTACGTACACACTCGTGCATTATAATATTTCCTACGTAGTAAGCTGGTCTCCGTTGAAATTGCCCGCCGTGGCCGGAATTGTCAAGGAAAACATTATCAAGTGGCGACCGTGTACCGGAAAACTCAGCGTTGGTAAGTGGTCCAAGGTGGTCCGTCGACCCGGGAAGGTCACTAGAAACCGTTAAATGAACAGCATGGACAGGTTATTGTTGAGAAACTTGGGAAGACCTTTGTCGCGTAGTGATTATGACATGAGCAATGTTGTCCCATTGAATGGTTCATTTGTTAGTTGCAATTTATACTAAAAAAAGGTAGCTAAGTCGCTACTGTGAATTTGTTTCGAAATACAGAATACAATACCTCCAACAAAGCTTCACGACTGTTATCTTGTAATAACCACCAGGATTGACCACTATACGTGACCTCCGAATGTTATCGGTGATTATTTCAAATCTCCTAAGGCTATGAGCTTTTCAATTGGGTGATTGACACACAACTCATAAACCGATACCTGAATCGAAAAATGGTTTTAGAAACCTCACAATGTTGTTACATGACCTATCTAATGATACCCCACACGATAGGGTAGATGCGAGTAATAAAAACACTCTTTACGTGTAGGGGAGGTACCCCAAAGAAAAATATTTTTCATAATTTTATTATAGCACTATATCCTCGTAATTACAGCACATATTCATTCAAAGTTTCATCTTTCTAGCACCAACCGTCTGGGCAGTAGGTCGAGGACGGACGGACAGACATGGCGAATCTATGAGGATTCCGAGTCATGAACTACGCAACCCTAAAAAAGTTATAACCTGCCGTCATATCTGGCCACTTTACAAATTTTAATGATTTGGCATTGACTGTTAAGTATTACAAGTGAAATAATGATTTTTTTAAATTTTATAGCAATTAATTGCTCTATTTTATTTATACCTTAAGATATAAACAATTTAAGGGTTTTTACATCTACGCATCTGCCTAAAATTTACTAATGTGGTACTATACCTAAATCCTTAAAAAGGAAATCGATTTGTAGAATAAGGAAATTAAATAGAGAACCGGATATTGTAGTGACTATTTTTTTTTTACACTTGCTAGTCTTCAATATGTCAGAATTGTCATACTATATTTATTAAACGCGATGTTCTTTAAACTGTAAAAACTTACCTTTATGAGAATAGTTAGAGTTTCTCCTTCAAAGTAACAATCTAACTTTATCTTAAAATAAGGTTTTATATATCGACACTGTTTGTATATAAACTTTTATAGTTGATCATCAAGGCCAAGACTGTCACTAACAAAATCAGGGTCGCCAGCTGTTCAGGATATATTATTGATATAGACACCGGTTTACGACGAAACTTTCAAAGTCCTGTAATAACCTCGGTCAATGTAACTTACGTCACTTTATGGTGAAAACATTCGCGTTAACGTAATAAGGCGAGCTAGGGGAGAGTACTGGCACAGGGAGGGGAATATTAAGTGAGGGGTAACAACCCTCGTATCGATTCAGCTGCGTCCCTTCACACTGGCCCCTGTGATATCGGTATATTGGGACTCGTGCCAGATGAGTTTGATTTGAGGAATAAACTTATTCGGATGCAGAATATAACGATTAATGATATCTCATTTTATTTGAGATTCAAAATTTCATAAAAAGGATATATATATATATATATATATAGGCTATAATCTAGTCGCTGCCATAGTACCTATGCTCATGCTAACTTCAGACTCTGGATATTACACCTAAATTGGAAAGGTGCGTGTCAGTGCACGCATAGAATAGGGTTCCGTAGTCACCCATAATGGTAGGTAGATTTCAAATAGTGTCCAAGAGATAATTGTTACGTTTACTTAATAATTCTTTAATTTTGTACGATGTTTTCCAAGTAAGTGCGTTTTGAAAGTTAGGCCCTATAACTCCTGAAATAAAAAAGTTATCGAAACCTCTATAGTTTCCCTTAAAACTTCAATATGAGGACTACTCTCCTGAAATTTTTCAGATTTTTCGAACGAGAAAAATGCGCTTTTAAGTTGAATAACTCGCAAACGGATACTTCAATTGAAAAATGGTTTTAGTAGTTTTTAAAAGACCTATCTATTGATATCGCACACGATGGGGTAAAAGCGAGAAAAAAAAACATCCCCACTACGTGTAGGGCAGGTATCCCAAATAAAAATATAATTCTTAATTTTATTGTAGCAGTTTGTCTACGTGCTACAATACAAGTTTATGTTTCCCCCATTTGTTAATTTTACTCATGCTTTCCATCAGGCATAGTAAAGTCACCTTGGCAAGCGTTATATGGCGAATCTATAAGGGTTCCGAATCATGAACTAGGGAACCCTAAAAAGGTATTACTTATTCACGAAGAGAGGTGTACGCATTAATGTTTTTTTAAATTGACACGAGTAAAACTAGGAACGCGAATTCAAAACTATGAATTATGATATATATTTTACATTTATAGATCTCACAAAGTGTTGTCCCGTGAGGAATTGTGGATATACCACAATAACGATGTAGCGACAGTTTTAACCACTAGACCAACCGTGCAGTCTCCAACCTTTAAGAATCAACCTTCAAGAATTGCCAATTCTTGAAGGTTTGTCACCTGGTAGAAATAAAAGAATAACAATGTAAATGAGATCTGAAATTTCTCAATAAAAGATAGAGAGGGATATGTAGGTGGTCAGAATTTAATAATACAATTTAAAAAAAACAATATCAGTTATGAAGCATTAGTGGGACATGTCGAAATAACAAAAAAAAATGTACCTAAGTGAAACAGTAGGAATTAATTTAAATTTTAGATTAAATTTCATTCATTATATTTCAAGAGTTTATGTACCTACCAAGGTCAAGTAGACAATTATTGAGTTCTTAACAACTCTTGCGATGTCGGCAAAGTTTTCGTAGATACCAATCAAATAACTGAATTAACTTTTTTATATGTTACTCGTGACCAGTCTTCGTTACTAACAATTTTCAGATAGCCTACCAGAATTCTACTTATACCTTTGTAACTTATTTATCTGTCTTTCTGTTCTGATGGCATAACTAATAGCTTCACTCACTTCAATGTAAAACTTATCTACTTTTCTTCTAAATTTTAAAGATTGTTCCAAATATTGTAATTCTAATGCCTATCACATGCGTGTAACTTGTATTACAGATAAGAATCATATTTGTAGATAACTATTTATAAATATTAGACTCCAATCTGCCCAACTAATAATTCAAGCAAAGCAGTTGCGTTAACCCTGAAGATAACACAACCGTAGCCGTTATCAAATCAATATACCAACGTAGTTGACAGTTGACCGCACTCTGTCAAGTATATTTGAGGCACCTACGATTCAATTAATGCGTCTTTTATAATTATTCTTTGACAAAAACAGCTGTGGCGGGTTCAGTGGCCGCTGGGCCGACACCCATAGCCCATGGGCCGACACCCACGCGGCTGAGTGAGCGAAACCAATATACGATTTAGCTTAGGAGAAGACGGGACAGGAGAAGAACATTGGAGTAGTAGAGATGAAACAAAAAGTTAGGTTTGGTGAGGAATAACAATAAGTAACATCCAGGAGGAAATTATGTATTGCCGTAGTTGTAATTTAACGGGAGTAGGAGGTACCTACGTCTAACAGGAAGTCGCAAATAATGTTTAATATTACTATTAAACATTAAAACAGCCATATCAGGTGTGTGTCAGATCAAAAACATTTTATTGCAAAGTTATTTCAAAACAATCATAGATAGAAACAACATTGACATAACAATTTTTTATATGTACTAGCCAAAAGTAACATAACACAGTAAATATTTTTTATTTTTTTTTATTATTATTACATTGGAGTGTAGAAATTATGTAACGTTGGTAAAATACATTATTTAATTTTAAGATAAAAGCATTTATTGCAGAGGATGTTAAAAAAATATTTAGTCATATTAGTCATAAAAGATGCGTTGTTTCACAAATAAATCAAGTTCTTTTGTCAACAAGTTGTTGTCAATTGTAATAGCTCTTATAAAGAAGTAATAAAGACGTTTATGGGAAGTAACCATCGATCTATTACCATATACGGTTTTTATATATCTATGCATGTAACTTGTCTTTCTCTCACTTACAGGCAGAAGGATGACAAAATTAAAGAAAGTTTAAACTTAATGTATAATATTATCGACGGTGCATTTAATAACGTTAGGTAGGGACAATATATAACCTCTTTTCTAAGGAGAGGAGTATTTTTTTTGTTAATACATACATATTATACATAGAAAACAGCCAGACTCCGAAACAAATATTTGTGGATCACACAAACATTTGGTCCGAACCCGGGAATTGAACCTGAGACTACTTGATCAGCAGCCACATACACTAACCACTAGACCAATAAGGCAGTCATTAATTTTATTCTAAAATTACACTGGACTTAGGTATGGGACATATTACAATAGTTTAAAAAAACGAAGCAAATTTCCTTTAAAAACCTTAATATTCGGCTCATATTTTTTTTTTTTATAAATGTGTAGTCATTGGCAGTTGGATTTCAGTTTATCTTTATGTTTAAGAAATACTATAATTTTAACAAAAAGAAACCGGCTTCAAAGAAAAACTATTCCGAGTAGGTACAGGTACCCAAATCGTGACAATTGTGCCTATGATATTTGAGGAGTTCCCTCGATTTCCTTGGGATCCCATCATCAGATCCCGATATAGTGACGATGGGACCACCTGTAAGCTACGCCCATTCCAATGGAAAAGAATTTTGAAATCGGTTCATAAACGACGAAATTATCGCTGAACATACATAAATAAAGAAAAAAAGATTCCGACGAATTGAGAACCTCCTCCTTTTTTTTGAAGTCGGTTAAAAATGTTTTCATTGAAACCGACTAGTTGTCAATAAGTTTGATTATGCCTTATATCGAATATAGTGATATAAGAATGAATTTGAGAAGTCACTGACAGGGACGACTTAATACGCTACTTTAAGTTATAAATTAATTAGTGATAAATTAAAAATAGCTCCATAATTCCATGGTTTTACACACACATACACACAATCTTGACGATAACAAAAACCAGGGACTTTTTTCTGCTTTTGGTATCAAAACACGCTCACAGATGCACGCAACCTTGCAGTGTAGCCGCTGGCTGTCACGTAACTTATATAAAAACACATTTATTTGTTAAGTACGTTCTATCTGTCTTTCTTTAATCTTAACCTGCACAGTTGTAATTATAATATCTCTACTTGAACTGAGTAGAGATGTTATACAACTGTGCAGGCTAAGATTCCCTTATGGGTGTGACGGCCAGGTACACCCTACCATGTATGCAGCTTTACTGTGCTGGTTTATGACTTGCCTCGACCTGTATTGGTGAAACATTTGTAAGGACTATTGCCACTTACCTTGATAGTGCAGTGCAAATACCAATTCCAATTATGAGTCTTTAGCAGTTTCTTCTCGATTACACAATAGAGTTTACTTTTTCTTATTTTAGACAACAATATTTTTACGAACCACACAGAGGGACAGCTTGTCTCCCTTTACTGTCCCCTTAGCTAAGTTGAAAGTAATTCGCGTCGATTGTCTTTCTACATTCACCGCCTCTATTCTCTTGTCTTATTGAGTAATGTTTTGTTTAAATTTGTTTTGACCACGTTACTTTGCTTTGAGAGACCTCATTACTACCTATACATTTATTAGTGTTCTATCGACGTCTAAGTTTGAATAAGGCAACTTGCACCTGATTCACCAATACGGCATGCCACAAGTAGGTACCTATTTGGTACAATATCTTAGATACTATACATCTAATAATTAGATAGGTCACACGCGAGTAACAGATATATTATGTCTAACGAACTAATTTGAATACTTAATACAAAGTTACGTATAAAGTCTTACAACAAGTATATTGTTCTAAAACCCATTGTTTGCCACTTATCTATACTACAAACTTACAATAGAAACGGTAGACAGTCAAGTCTATATCTTTAAGTAAAAGGAGGCACATTCTTGTAACATTGTAAAACATAAAGATGTATCATCCTGTGAATAGTGGTAGAATTAGTTTAATGTTGCCTTGATGATTATAAGATACTTAAATAAATGTTTCTTGATTGATACCCATCCTGAATTCAGCAATATTCTGAACAACCTCAGTGTGAACCAGATGGCTGTTACTTGATAGTTCTCTATCGCTCTTGAGCATTATGATTTTACATAGATATATTAGATTCTTCAAATAAACCTTGTGTATGTAGTAATAACGTGTGCCTAAGTGTACCTACTTAGACGACACTCTTATTCGACGTATTTATTTCTTTGACCTGTGCATTAGTAGGCACTTTTTAGGGTTCCGTAGCCAAATGGCAAAAAACGGAACCCTTATAGATTCGTCAAGTCTGTCTGTCTGTCTGTCTGTCTGTCTGTCTGCCTGTCTGTCTGTCTGTCCGTCCGTATGTCACAGCCAATTATTTCCGAAACTATAAGAGCTTTACTGTTGAAATTTTGTCAGTCGATGTATTCTGTGAACCGCATTAAGATTTTTACATAAAAATAGAAAAAAAACAATACATTTTGGGGGTCCCCATACATGGAACTGAAACTCAAAAAGTTTTTTTTCATCAAACCTATCCGTATGGGGTATCTATGGATAGGTGTTCAAAAATGATGTTGAGGTTTCTAATATTATTTTTTTCTAAACTTAATAGTTTGCGCGAGAGACACTTCCAAAGTGAAAAAATGTGTGTCCCCCCCCCCTCAAACTTCTAAAATAAGAGAGTGATAAAACTAAAAAAAATATATGTTGTACATTACCATGCAAACTACCAACGAAAATTGGTTTGAACGAGATCTAGTGAGTAGTTTTTTTTAATACGTCTTAAATCGTAACACGCAATTTACCTTTCATCCAATCAATACACTAATATAAAAACATCGATCAAAGTTACAACGAACTACAAGAACTTTTATATGATGTTACTTGCTGATACGGAACCCTTCATGGGCGAGTCCGACTCGCACTTGGCCGCTTTTAATTATTGCCTTATATAAAACTATAAAAGGACCGGTGGAGAACCAAGTCCAAATACATAGCACATAGATCAGCAAGCTGAAGTAGCCACTGCTACCTTTGGCTATATTAGCTGCAGAACATATAACCATTGAGATAAACGGCTTCTTGAGTGAGGACCGCATCTCAGCAAAATCTAGTGTAGGACGTCCGCGCAGGCCGTTCCGAACATTAATACTAGGTATACCTTTTTTTATGTGTGTAATAAAGTTCCTGTTCC
The DNA here is from genome assembly GCA_932526445.1 of Phragmatobia fuliginosa. NCBI lineage: Eukaryota > Metazoa > Arthropoda > Insecta > Lepidoptera > Erebidae > Phragmatobia > Phragmatobia fuliginosa. Next base: position 28,406,096 of record OW052057.1, read on the forward strand.
AGTAGTAGACTGTGGTATGTTGATGTTGATGATATTTCTGAATCATGTTTGAAGTTCCCACCGAGTATGATGGAATAAATATCTTTTGAAAGACTTTTAAGATTCCGTATTCACTTGGTGCTTTGTAGTTCTAGAACTGTTTTAGAGTCATACTAATTTCGTACATGCTGGCATCTGATATTTCTTAGGTATAATGTCGGGCTAATTTAGGCCCTTAGATCCTTCGGCAAATGTTAGTTCTTGTCGTTTAATCACTGCTCAACTTCACTCAGACGCCCAGGTTTCGTCGATAAAAATCTGCCCTAATCGATCTTTATTTCGTCAACAGACTTTTTCCAATAGACAAATCTCTTACGAATACGTTCGTGCTTGGTTTCGCTCTCTAATCTGTTTCCCTTAGAATTGGCTACGGTCTTTCTTTATACTGTTTGGCTGTAGAAGACATCGTCTGGAGAATTTCGAATCATTTTGCATTTTTAATATACGAGCTTTAGCTTTGATTGATGGACAAAAAGAGTGACATAATGGAAAGGACCACGGCGAAAATGTCAGAGATCAGCAGACGACATCATTAAAACGGCCATTTCGAGCTGGATACAAACGATTAAAGAGAAATGTTTCTCTTTGAAACATTCTGTTAGAACTGATTAATCATCTTCAGCGTTAATAAATTAACTAGTTTTGCCAATTAAATACAGCAGTAGTTCGTATCTGTAAGTGACAATTCATTAACACACCATTAAGAGCTTCGAAAACATTGAATTGTCAGTACAAAGCTTTTAGGCAATATCCAATTATCACCGATACAAAGCCCTCGACTTCATTTCCAATTACGCAAAACCACTGAATTCTGTTTGTCTGAACGTATTACAAACGCACAGCGCGCAGGGTGCCTACAACAATCATATATAAAATGCCATTAGGCTACATCAGAAACCATCAACACAGAGTCCGTATGACATGGACACTCGCTGAGCCCTCAGGACATATTCAGCAATATAACAAGCACTCGGCGTGTTATTGAATATAATATCGTGTTGTGTATCTAAATAGATAGACAGGTGTACGTACAATAAGTGACCCAATATATATACAGGTGCAATAATTGTTCTGTTAAAGATATAAAATAAAACGCCGTTGACTAGGGACACTGCAAGATCCTGAGAATTCGGCACTTTGAACAGTAATTTAGCTCAGAAAAGAATTGTTAATCTTAATAAAATTATTTTAGTGACCATCTAGAAGCAATTGTAATTAATAGTTTTCCATTCAAAAATTTGTCATATTTTGGCTGAGCCGCCAAAAATTCCTTAGTTTGTAGAACTACCCATCAATAGTATAGTTAATAACTCGGGTCCTTATAAATTGATTTAAAAATATTTACCTATGAAAAGCAAAATTACAGACAGATATAAAGACACTCTTAGTTAAAGGAAATAAAGTGTAAACATATTTGCACATTCTACTAGTGAAATGAGATCACAGACTAGAAGTATTTACATTAAGCAAGTTTGTAGTAAAAGTACTTGCTTTTAAAATTACTAAACACTCTAAGAGCTGTTGCATTATATTTACTTCACAGAAGAATTAAAAAAATAAAGACCAGAAGGTTTTGGGTGCATCCACTAATTCAAGATAGAGATCGTACCCGCCAAGCGAACGAAGAGCGCGCAGGCGCAACCCGCCGAGGGCGCGGGCGACCGCGACTCGCGCGGTTCTACAGGTTGCCCGCCGGTGCAGCGGGAGCCGCAAACAACCGCGCACGCCGCGGGCATAAAACGCGTCGTGAGTTGTGGTTTGTTTTTTTTCATATAAATCTGCATTCTACGGAAGCTGCGGGCCCGCAACCGCAGCGGGCACGGGACAAAAACACAACACACGACGCGTTTTACGCCCGCGGCGTGCGCGGTTGTTTGCGGCTCCCGCTGCACCGGCGGGCAACCTGTAGAACCGCGCGGGTCGCGGTCGCCCGCGCCCTCGGCGGGTTGCGCCCGCGCGCTCTTCGTTTGCTTGGCGGGTACGATCTCTACCTTGAGTTAGTGGATGCACCCAAAACCTTCTGGTCTTTCTTTTTTTAATTCTTCTGTGAACTAAATATAATGCAACAGCTCGTTTCTGGTGTGTGTCCATGGCGGTCTGAACCTCAACTGAACATTACCGCATCTTGCAACCGCCTGTCTTGCGATCATTGCCCGCAAACGTGGCGGGCGAAGATCGCAACCGCGACGGCCGCGTAACCGCGCAAATAACCGGTTTCGTGTGTATAGAAAAAAAACCGCAGTTCCACCACCGCAGCGGGCACGGGAGAAAAACGCTTCATGTGTACTTAGCCTCAGACTGAATGTACACTCAGGTACAAGAATGACAAAAGTGTTCATATAATTTGCATTTAAACTAAGGATCGTTTGAAGTTTCGGGTGGGATGAAACTTGCGTTGTTTGACATGCATTTTGCATTCTTTGACCAGAGACTAACTTTTTTATGGACAAGGCATTACAGTATACATATTATAATATTTATTACAATCACTCGCTTAAACCGTGTAGGTTTTTATGCGAGAGGGATTCGCTCACTCAACAAACATTATTTACATTACAACACATTACATTACAATCTATTCCAGGATGTGCTTGTAGTCTACCTGTGTCAAGAAATATTGTTTAATATTTTTTTTCAGGTTAGTTTGGCCTGCGATGCATGCACACACAATCTCATCCGGCATTTCATTTAGAATCTTGGGCAGGATATATTTGCACATTCTAGTGCCATATATGTTGTTATAATGAGGCATTTACATCCTTAATAAAGCTAAATCTACCGATTTAGCTTTATTAAGGATGTAATTACACATCGCAAGTATTGTCTAACTTTCAAGACACAATGCCAACAACAAATCGCAAGTATTGTCTAACTTTCAAGACAAAGGCAAACTCTCAACACATAGATATAGCTCTTAGGGCCACCGCAGACTAGCTACTTTTAGCATCGGCGATCGGCAACTAGTCGCTTTTTAGAAGCTAAATACGGCGACCGAACGTTCTACACCGCTAACTTAAAAACGCCAAACGCGGAGATTGAGTCGCTTTTTAGAAGCGCGACACAGCAGCTGAATGCACTCTCCGCATACATTCGGATGCCGGTAGCATCGATTTGTTATCTGAGCAGTCCCTAAAACGCGCGTTTCCGATACCGCGATCGAACGCAGGAAGTCGCTAAAACGCGATGCAGCATCGATGCAGTCGCCTAATCGCCCATCGCCGATGCTAAAAGTAGCTAGTGTGCGGTGGCCCTTATTGCTACTTACTATGAAGAAATTCATGTATTTTTTCAAAATATAATATGAAAGAAAATTAATGAATATCTACATGAAAAAAATGATTATGAATAAGTACTAAAAATGTTTAAGATATATAAACTCGTATATTAATAATTAAATTCTGAAAAAACACAATTAAGACATCTGAATAATACATAGAAAACGTTCTATATAACATTTATTAAACTAAATGATGTTTTCATGTCCCTTAAGTATTTGCAGAGATTATTGTTTGCGTTTGAACAAGTTCTATGTAAATATATTTCTCCGAATGTGATAGATGTCTGAAATAAGAAGCTTTCATAGTATTAAGTTTGCTTTGAATTGAAGTAAAGCTTGGAAAAGTAGACATAGTGTGGGTGTACCTTCCTTTGGAGTTCGGAGCAATTCTATGAAATCTATTTCGCTTAAGTAGGTACGTGGGAGTTGTTAGATGTTCAGTAAAGTTTCGAAGCACACAGACATGATATACAATTGTGTAGGAGGGATACAATACTCGGACTTATTGCTTACATCTATATTTACCTGTTAGGAGTTTCTTTTGTCCAAATTATCGCCCATGTCTATGATGTCTACATCATTTCAGTCGTCTAGGTACCTAAACAGTTTTACTTAATTATTACTTTTTATATTCGGCCCACCAAAGTGACTTCACTCTGTCTGATGGAAAGTTCAATTAACCAAAATCTTATAGACTTCCTAACCTATAGGTAAACGATTCGTTTGTGTAAAATGCCAAGAGCGATTTGTATATTGATTACAAAATGCCCAAAGAGCCTACATTTGATTTAAAATGAAAATTAATAATTGTATTACGTCAGGCAATAGTGTCATACAATTAATCGATTTTAGTTTGCCAAAGTTGTATCATTCATTCGTAAAGATAATATGACCCTTCTGAATACTTACGAGAATATCAGTGGATGTCAATTATAATAATACCTGGTCGTTGTCCCCAAGCGTCTTAATAACACAGGTTAACTAAGTATATAAACCTGTTTCGGCGATCTTTGGGTTTGTAAAAAAAATATGGTCAGGAGCAGAGTAGCGCCGACTATTAAGTTTTCCAAGAAAGTGGATTTTACGAGTTAGACCTCTATAACTCCTAATTTAAAAAAAATGTCTAGGTCACACGATAATAAAATTGAAAATTGTCATACGAGTAGTTTTCCTTTAAAGTTCATCACTTGGATTACCACAATGAAAATTTTCTGATTTTTCAAACCAGACGGTTTTAGAGGGGTGGGAAACCCTGATTTAACAAAAATGCTCTTTAAAGATGAATAACTCGCAAAACGGATATCTATACATCTACTAAAAGAAAGTTTTAACAATCTCGTAATGTTATAAAGGCCTATCTAATGATGTCTACCTCACGCGATGAGGTAGACACAAGAAAAAAATCATTATGCCCACTTTACAAGTAGGGTAGATACCCCGAATAAAATATTATTCGTAATTTTAAAATATTGTCCTCCTTTTCCAATGGGTTTCATCCTACTATAATTTGTTTTGTTTTCAAAAATTATCGACCCTGCTCTATAAAGGACATGAAGAAACTGTAACGGCTCCGAATCATGATTTAGAATCATGATTTACAGAACCATAAACAGAACACTTGGGTCAAGACGCACGTGGTTAAATTTACTTTTGATCTAATTTTAATTTTGGCCCTATTATTTCTATTTTAATGTACTATCTCGTGAAGACAACAATATAGGTACATTTTGCAAGTTTAATGTGCGGAAAGTAAACGGATTTCTAGCTCTAGCATTAGAGAAGGCTCCCGTTTCATGCTCGTTCTGATTATGATATGACACTTGTAACACATAGAAACCTGAGTTCTATTCTACCATTGGAAACGCATTAGATATTAGAAATATGATTGCATTATTTTGTCTTTTCTATATAGAAGTACCTGAGACTTTCAGTATGATGTAAGCTGCTACTATAACGTATCACTGCAAATCTCGGTTACGAGCAAAGAGATAAAAAAAAATAACTTTGCAGACTTACGTTATTTAATTTAAATTAACGGTTCTGTGTTCTTTTCAACTTTAAACTCAGATATACAGAAATAAACATATTTAGGTAGTGCTGAATTCATAAGTGGTCAATGGAATGGGGATAGGTTGCATCTAAATCGTGCAACCTGAAGGGCTCTTTTGTAAGGGCCCATAAGGACTCCTCTTTCGCTATTGCGGGGTCGTAGAGACCCTGTGCGGGGACACTTCCGACAGCTTGCTTCAAAGCTATTGGACACTGCCTCCGCCTTAGGACGACTTTTGCCCAATTTGGGAGGTCAGAGCCATTCGCGGATACCGCACGGTGTCCATTGAGTCGGAGTGCGCCTTGGCCGGAGCACTCTCGTCGGATTTAGAGTCTCGCCGAAGCTTATCGGCGCTAAGAGGGCACACCGTGTGGTTTTAGTCGGTTCGAGTCCGCCACGCCGTTTTCTGCTGGCCAAGTGTCGTGTGTTTTAATCGCACGTGTTTTCCCAACACTTAGTGTGATTCACAAATTGTTTCTCTGAGTCTGCGTGTTTTTTTTTGTGTTCGTTTCATGTTTGTTTGAGAGTCCTCCGCGACAAAGGTTTTATATTCCATAAATAGTAGTCGTCTTTAGATATGGAAAGAAAAAAAAAAGTCAGTAAAACAAAATCGATACTTTTAGGTTTCAAAGAATCCGTTCGATATGATCCAGGAAGATAAGTTAGTACTGGAGTGCCCCTGCATAGAGCGAGAAGAAAATCAAATACGGCTGGACTTGTGCCGTAAAGAGTTAAATGCAGTTGGAGCACACTAACATCTTCAAGCTTATTCATACGCTCTTAATGACAGTTAATAAACTAACGATTATTATAATTAAAGGTTTGGCTCTTCCTTTTTGTGCCGATCAAACAAAAGTTGAAACTCACTTCATAGATCAACATAGATTATGGTTAGAAGGAAACAAAGCATGTGTTTCATTCTGACTATGATCCCGGGGCATTTGAGTGGGGCGTGAAATAGCCTTACTAAAACGCCACAGTGCGGGTCGACATATTGGATAGCGTATGCGACTGCCAATCAAGTCGGGCCAAAAAAGTGTTTTTGGATTTTTCTTAGGCAATTCCTAATGGTAGCCCCCGGAGTTTGGAAGTTTGGCGGTGATTCACGCCCGTTACTCGGAGAGCACGTAAAGCCGTCATGAACAGGCAATTGTTATTGGGAAGTCAGTTGCTCTCAAATTTGCTGACAACTAGTTCAACCTTCGAATTTCAGTTCTCCCTTAGGGTTGCAGAGGGATGTCAGTCGCTCCGTGGAAAAACTGATATTCAGGTAAAACCGGTTGAACTAGTAGCCGACCCCAAATAATATTGGGGATAAGGCTAGGAAGAGGAAGATTGTATTGCATATAGTATTTTAATGTATCATGTCATACATTAAGGGTCTAGGAAGTGAAGAAGGTTACGTTACGTTTACTACTCTAAACGTTAAACTCGTACGTGTATTAAGTATATAGATAATAAAAGTGTCGTCCTATTATGTAGATAAATTCTTCATAACAATCAGCTGCAAGTAAGAAGGATTATGCAAATTGCATTTACCTTCAATAACATTCTAACGGTATTTAATAAACTGACCACAGGACATCCAACTGTACCTATCTACATGCACTTGTGCAGGAACATAAATTGAGATCGTATCGTTTCAAAAAGGTCTTATAATTTATATAGGGTGTGGTGACGCTTCTCGACACCCCAAACCGATAAGAAATATGGAATCGTAATTACTGGCATTCTGAATCTTAATTGCTATAAAAGAAAGTCCACAATAGAAACATAAAATTTGCCGCACTACGACTGTGCAAAGTATCACAGGTAACAAATGAATACTATTTACTAAATAAAGTACCTATGTGCATCTGGCCATCCAACAACTACAGTTTATTTGGTGGTAAAATTTTGACATAGTAGAGGCAACGTAAACGTTACTGTACTATTCTTGTTAGTACTTACATGCAGTGTTACATACTCTTTGCTTACATGTTGAGTTACATAGTAGGTTGACTCTCACCATTTTGAAATCTTATCAGAAGCTTCTTCAACATGTCAATCGAACTTAAAATATATACGAACTTGTCGAAACTTGCAATGTAGTTTAGCCTTCTAAACCGTTATGGGATTGGAAATCATCTAAGACATCTCAATTTATTCTAGCAAAGCTAAACTTGAACAAGGCACAAAAACTCATTTCTGAAACTCTTCCTAAACAGCTATTTCAGAGTTCTAATATTATTATGTAGAACTAAGCAAATTAGATCTTCACCACGAAAAGATTTGAGAGGTTATTCGTCTTTTCAGATAAATTTCGGCATCATGCATTCCACCAAACCCAGTACTTACTAAATTGTGTCTACATATATCCAAAATGTTCAAAGCAAGTATTTGAAGATCAAGGTAAACATACCAAACCAGGACTTGCATTGCCCTACACTTATTACATACTGACCTATAAATAGGTCCTCAGCTAGATTTTAGGCGGTTATATTAAGTTATATTAAAAATTGGCCAAGTGCGTGTCAGGTCACGCATAGAATAGGGTTCAGTGGTCACCTATAATGGAAGGTATATTTAAAATCGTGTCCAATGATAATTAATGTTTACTTATTATTTCTTTAAGTTTGTACGAAGTTTTCCAAGTGAGTGCATTTTACAATTTAGGCCCCTATAACTCTTGAAATAAAAAAGCTTATCAAAACCGCTATAGTTTTCCTTGAAAGTTCAATATATGGGCTACTATCATGAATTTTTTCAGATTTTTTGAGCCAGCTCTTTGGCTTTTAGAAAGGAGTCATGTTTTTTTAAAAAAATGCGCTTTAAAGGTAAATAACTAGCAAACGGAGACTTAATTAGAAAAATGTTCTGAGCAACCTTCTAATATTTTTAAAAGACCTATCTATTGATACCCCACGTGATGTAGACTCGAGAAAAAAAAATCATCCCCACTTTACGTGTGGGAGAAGTACCTACCCCAAATAAAAATATTTTTCATAATTTTATTGTACCACTTTGTTGACGTAATTACAATACATATTCATGCCAAGTCGGACGGAAGGAAGACGGACGGACGGACGGACATGACGAATTTATAAGGGTTCCGAGTCATGAACTACGGAACTGATAAAAAAAAAATTGTGTGAATGCCTACTGATATTATAACAAAAATGTATGAATCACATAATACTTTGTAGTTCCCAATACTGTCTATAGTCAAATTTTGAGCAGAGTACCATGTGGTTTGATGAATCGTGCTTTGCACCTTAAAGCGAACGGTACATAATTTCTAAAAACTTGGTGAAAGGACAAAAAACTATGGTTTATACAATGAAAGGTTGTTTTTTTCTTGCTCTAACTTAGCTATTGTATAATGAAAGACAGAGATAGAGCTAGTGGCAATAATAATAATCGCGCGAACGCTAATTTCGTCCCTCGCGCCCTTTAGAGCCGTTCTTGGCAACCGGTTTTGTTTGTGGAACGGCCGTAAAACGAGTAGACCAATGAGGAGACGCGATTTCCAGCGGGCGTACTATTGGCGACGGGTGATAGAGAGCGTTGCCGTACGGGGCTTAGAGGACCATGGAGGGGTGGGCGCGGGAAGGCGCGGGGCATGGGTGCGGCGCGCCGGGCCGGTAGCGCGCGCAAATTACACAGTCGCAGTCGTGTTTCGCCTTTCGAAAGGTTATAGTTACAATGACACGGGCACCGGACTATCGATAAAGTGTGTTTGTATGTCGTTTTCGTCGATAATAAGTGTTGTGTTTACTTTCACCCGTGCGAATGTCTCGATCCTCACCTTTTCGTTTGTTTTTTCTTTTAATCACTGCCGCATGGGACGGCGCTTACGTTTCAGTTAACCTTTTATTTTGAAACGATGGAACGTTGTTCTTATGGTTTTTACACCAAAAGGTATTTTATGTTCTTTATTTCATTTATGATTGCGATCTGGTGTGGGTTAGTGCGTCGTGTGTGGCTATAGATAGTGAGCAGTTGTCCAAATGAGACTCTTCATCGCAACGAACCATGGAATGGATCTATAAATTATGCCAATATCAGCGAACAAAGAAGACTAGCTCATTACGCGAATAGCGTTACTAAAGGAGAAAGGCTTGTAGTATATACTTCAATTTAATTATGCTTCAAATGTACTTAATTAAAACATGTCTATGCTATAAAGCTTTGTTGTAAATGTAATACCTATAGTATTTTGTAAAATTACGTTATTGCAAAGGCAACGGGGAAAAGTCGACATTGTGAGGCCCTCGCACTTGAGGGTCGATAGCCGAGGGGAGGGAGGGCGCCGTCTGTCTGCGCACATGCAGAACCGGTTTGCGCTCCAACTCCCCTAGTGGGCTTTTACGATCCCTTTCTTTATCATGCCACACGCGTTCGCATAACGTTCTCTCGCTCGCACGTTTTCATTATTTTTGCTTCTCCTTGTGAAATATTTCCAGACCATTTTTATTTTGGTGTCTGTCCCTTATTAGGTGCTTAACTTTGTAGTTCTAACAATAAGTGGTAAGTAAAATGATATAAACACGTGGCATGCCTTTGTTGTCAATAACAACAACATTTTTCCTAACAATGCACTTTGTGATGTCTAAGTTTTGACTGACTTTTCAATTTGTACAATAAGCTATAAAATACTAATTCTCTAGTAAAAACCATTATTGTAGTAAATCGTTCTTATTTTTTAAATAAGTTCTAATTTGTTGGTTGCAGTTGATTTATTGTCCTCTATCTTTGTTAAATTTGGGAATCAAGTTGGCAAGTTTGAATTATGATAAAAAATGAGTATTTTGAGCTTCGCGCTCTAAAATTTATGTTCAAAAAGAGGGTAATATTATTAACTCCTCAGTTAAAGACCTCATATTACTCATATCAGTTAAATAGCAACAAGCTAACGCGGTCAAGTCGGCCAGATCGTCGTTGCTATTAAGTGATTGTTATGATATTCCGCTTAAGCTTGGTTTTCAACAGTCCTACGCCATACAGACAATAATTTTACTAATCCATGAATAGAGTCAGTGTTATATTTTTCACTTTTATTTTTTACACATTGTTAATTAATTGACATATACCTATTTAATGTTGGTAAAGCGTTTAAAGTGAAACGAAAACTTAAACCGCCATATTGATTCATAGTCACTTATCGTACGGACATAAAAAAAAAAGTGCGGTGAATACACCATTGTAACAATATAGATAATGATAACCTAAACATACATAAAAATAACTGTTTTTTTTTCGTTAGATTTGTATACCAAACCTATATTGTGCTGACATATTTAAATTGAACCTAGTAAAGGTAATTTAACTGCCAAAGATGGCGAACCACTAACGAAAAGAAATTGGCCCAAGTGCATGTCAAGCCAATCATCGAATAAGTTTCTGTAGTATAGATAATTGTTATGTTTACATATGATTTCTTTATTTTTGTATGAAGTTTCCCAAGTGAGTGCAATATATGACAACCATCATGGATTTATTCAGATTTTTGAGCCAGCCGTTTAGGTTTTAGAGGGGGCGCCGTGTTTATGCATAAAAAGGTGATTTGAAGTTGAATAACTATCAAACGGATCGACGTAGAACCTCTCAACGTTTTCAAAATGCCTATAATTAAATATGATGTAGTAGACGTCCAAAAAAACATCCCCACTTTACGTGTAGGGGAGGTACCCCAAATAAAAATATTTTTCGTGATTTTATTTTAGCACTAGTCGACGTAATAAAAAATCTCCGTACAGAGTGTTATTTTTCTAGCAGTAACCGTTTGAACGATAAGTCGAGGACGGATAAACAGACGGACATGACGAAACCTTAAGGGTTGACGGACTACGAAACCCTAAAAAACCACGTTCTAAGTACAATACTTTCCAGGTTCATAAATGTAATTTCGTTTTTTTAACATACACATTGCAACATTAAATATTGTTAAGTATACTACTACAAAGTAACTAGATAACCACTAAATATTAACAAAATCATAATTAAAATAAATAGGCAGGAGTAAAAAAATCCTATGTGCTAGGTAAATAAGCAGTTAAATAAAATCATTTTGATTACTTTAAATACTCATTAATATAAATATGCCTAAACGAGTTTAAGAGACTCACCTGGTAGCGGCCGCGGTAACGTCTTGGTTATGAGTATGACTTAGCCTTATTTTATTTTCTTGTTTTATTGGCTAATTAATAGTTTGGATCACTCGTATGAGTGATATTAGCCAATGAAACAAGAAAATAGAGAAATAAATAAATAATAGAGAATAGAAAACGCAATACGCTTGCAATTAGACTCTTGACCCTAACCATATAAGTTACATTTACCGAAACCCTGGTGTCTGATAGTTTCGGTGAATGTAACTTAAGCGATTACGCGGATATTTCTGTTTAAGACCTACTTTAATTCTCTAAGGAAGCTGCCACAATGGGTATTTCAACTCCTGAGATTAAATTTTTGAGTCAAGATATCTACATAAAAGATAAACGTTCGTGAACTCTCATTTTTTAATGGCGTGGAGTGGGTAGCTATGTTTTATACTAATAGGTAATTTAATTCTTTTATTATAATATTTGTTCATTCAATCATACTTTCTGTTCCTGGCGCGTCGCTTGTATCCTACGATATGACAACATACATTGCGTGTGTTGTAGGACATTAAAAAACGTTGTACAAAGGCGAACAGTTGATGAATATGTAACTAATACAAAATACCGAAAGTAGATGATTACTCGCTACGGTATGTAGGCAACAGTGCGCGATGCGTCTGTGTGCATGCAAAATATATATGTACCCACATATATTTTTGCATGCAGAAATTTTCACGCTTGAGGACGATAGCCTTAAATAAGTTGAACCAAAGTGGTAGAGAGAAAGAGAAAAGAGGACAATCCTTACAATATGCACCCCCGCCAATAACAGTCCGCCTATGTACAAATTTACTGCATAAAGTTTATAAATAAATATTCATTTTATATGTATAAATCGAAGTTTTGTTAATTCCCTTAGAAGAAGGGCATTGTAAAAAATTAAAAAAGTGGTTTGATATTTAAATTAACGAGTCTGCGATAAGTACTTACTTAATTAATTATACTCAATCTTTTTTCAAAACCTTTTAAGTAAATTTATATAAAGTTTTAGTTCATTTCAAAGCTAATAAATTTCACTTCTTACTTTGGCGAAGGTAAAATGAGAAACGTTCCTAATTAGGTAGGGAGGGATTTTTTTGGTAAGTACCTTTAACAAGGTTTTATTAATCAAAATTTGAATAACTTGTCAAGTTTATTTTGGTTTAGCACCCTTTTCTCAAAAATAATCAGCCAATATTTTAGGTTTATAATATCATGACGCAAGACAACAACCAATAAGTGCTTAAAATTAAATAAAGTCGTGTGGCACTCGGGGATTGCCGCGGTAAAGCTATTGCATAGCATTTTTTATCAACCTTTGCAATTAAAATTATTTATGCAGTATTTTTTTCTTTGACATTAATTCAAGTTTACAAAACAATATACACTGTCTTTTGACCAACATACATTCTAACACTATTATTGCCAAACAATATAATCATCCTGCCGACAGACAATGACAACTAAATAGGGAACATAATATTACATAATATTATTTAATAGATATGCTTATATTACTATGATATTACTATTAAATAAAAAAACGCTAAGATTATTAATTAACAATTAGACGGTACTGGAGGATGCGCACGCTATGTATTGTACCTACGATATCCCTTCTATTTGATTAATCTGTGACGCATGCCAATCGCCCGTTATTTGTCCTTGTTGCACTGCAGTTACAAACATATTCTCTATCCTTTTTTAACACGGGGTGTTAGGTTATTTTCGTTACGGAATTTCTGGATTGGGTCGCCGCGCTCAAAGCCTGCGATAAAAGCTATGCAATAGTGTAGTTTGAATTCTGGGTAGGTAAGAAGATTGTTGAAAAGGTTTCATGAAGTTTCTGTTTTAGAATAAAAAATGAAATTCATACACAATCATTGTAATGTTGTTAAGGCCCCCCCCTAATATAGCAATTTCCCTAGACTACACAATAATGATGTAAAGTTATTGTTAAAAATTAAACACACATCCACGTATACTTATAATAAAACAGGAAAATAAAATATTCTAAAATAAATGATTAGTGAAATGTTTAACTATTGTGCCACGTAATGAAGTAAAGATGTAAAGAGAATAAGAAGTTTAAATGTTTTGAGAAATATAGAGATTATAAATTTATTTATATTGTTTGTTGTTCAAAAAGCAACCGACCAACAGGCAGCTATCTGCCCGAGCTTATAGAAAACTCTATTGTTGTATTATACAGTCGCGTCCGTAAAATCTCTCAGAAACATTATCACAATGGTTTTAATGATTCAAAAAACATTCGGCTACTTACTTACACACATAAAAATCGGCAAGTCCGTGTCAGGCCACGCATAGAATAGGGTTCCGTAGTCACTCACAATGTCACGTAGATCAATGGCAAGGCGTGCTCTATAGATATTTGCTTTGATTATATACATGTCTAGATGGAGTGTTGCGCTGCATTCGCATTAAAAGCAACAGGCCAGATTTGCAGGGCTTGTGTGCGAGTTACACACACATGCAAGCGTAGCCTACGGGCGCGCGCATGACGTGGGATGATACCAGCCCGTGAATGTTTTCCATAAAAGGAGGGAAATTAATTATGTATTGATTTTGAGATTATAAGCAGAGATCGGAATTAGGTGTGTGAAAATACCTAAAGTTTGCAGCGGGACATAATATGGAGCTGTTTTGAATTTTACCGGTTTAGTTTTGTTTTTTTTTACATGTTCCTTACCTTTGAAACACCGAACTATAAACATTTACAAGCTGCTAATACAGTTCTATATAAATTTTCTGCTAATACAGTTCTAAATAATTTTTTGTTTTGTACTTTTCCGATTAAAATTCGGTCTTTTAGTCCCAATTGTTCTTTGTCGGTCAAACACAGAATTTTATATATCTGCAAAATGCTAATGCGGTTTTAATTTCTTTTTTTGATCTGTATCTTAAGTTAAAAAGTTTTGCTACAGGTTGATGCAAGGAAAACGAACATTTTCGCTTCTTTACATAGTTTTGAAGTCGGCATTTTTTTAAATTATTAAACCTGCACTGCATAAAAAAATAAATTAAAATCATTTATTTCAATTGCAAGAACAGTGGTTGTAACAGCTCCATATTAATATTGCAAACTTACTGCAAACTTTAGGTAGTTTCACACACCCAATTCCGATCTCTGATTATAAGTTATTTGTATTAAATTTAAAGTCAGTCAATATGAGTTTTTGCTTTTGAGTTACTAGGTAAAATATATGTTGGTGAAAAAGGGAATTGCTATTAAAGCTTATTTATTCTTAATTCTTAACAACAATTTGGTAAAAATATACCTTATACCTTAGAAAGAAGTCCGAGGTTCCGGTACTTTGAAAGGCGGACGAAGGAAAGCAAACTCACAAGAGGCCTTTAATTTAGATAATATACAACATATATTTAAGTTAATTACTATATTTTTAACGAGATGTTCCTCGCAATTTCTCGTAAATTTTGTTTTTTATATCGTTCTCGATAAGAACTCAGAGAAGGTGTAGCTTCCGATTAGTGAAAGAATTTTCAGAATCGGTTCAGAAATTCCGGTTCAGAGATTAGCGCGTTTAAACAAACAAACAATCTCTTCAGCTTTACGTCGTACATACTATGTACTTTCATTATCAGCATCCATGGAGCGGCGAAATCGACACGCATATCAGATTTAAATAAAATAAACAATATCTACCACCTTAGATTTAAAAAATATTATATACTTATACATAATATATGATATGTATTATCCAGCACTATCGTTAAATTGACCTGGCTTGAATTCTCAAAATATACTTTTTCGATCATGATTGAACATTTTGTAAATGGGCTAACACTCACATGGAAATTGAACTTTTGATAAAATTTCACTGAGATAATTTAATTGTTTCTTTACAATATAGTTATTTAAAGTTTACTTACCGATGATCAGTAATTTTTTTAGTTGATTTCAATCGTCCTAAGTAATTCCTGCATACTTTTATCATGCAAATCGTAATTTTTATACGCCACTCGATACGTGTTTATCGTACAATGACAGTAACGCAACTGATCGGCCGCGACGAGCTTAATCTCTATTAGTTAGAGACTATTTATTGGACGTTTAAACGCTCGAACTCTCTATCTAGACATGTTTTTAATCAAAGGATATTTGTTTACATAATACTAAAAAAATGTATACAAAGGTTTCCAACTGAGTGATGTTCTGTGAGTGTTTCATCCCCGATTTAAACCCATAATATCATAGATCATAGATCGTTAGATAAGCACTCACGCATCGCGGAATGGTCATAGTTCCGTACGTTTCGTACGTCATCACTCGTCATAGAATAAATAAAAAAGTGATATGATAATCTCCTGATTACTAAAGTATTATACCTACACAGTACTGTAAGGAATCAGGTTAGGAAGAATGATAGAAAATAATAAAAAGATGAAGTTTAGTAATGAAATAAAATCATTTATTTAGAATATGTTAAATAATAATATAATGTAAACAAAAGAATCTGTGCGAAGTTATTATGCACAGCTAATCACCATAATTAAATCAAAGTCGGTGAAAAAGCATCAATTTATTAAATTTTTGGCGTTTTGTATATAAGAATTCTATAAAAGATAATCCCTGCATTGTATAAAAATTAATGATACATTTGATATACATTTGAACTTAAGATTGAAGAAAATAGGAACAAAAGTCAATCATAATGAAAGTTATTACGTCATTGCTATTTTAAAGTAGATATCAAAGTATTATATTATTATATTCCAGTTTCATAAAAAGAAACAGTGCCATATAGAGATCGTTATCTTCAGAACTTTAACTGTTCTGTTTAGTATATAATCTTTGGCAGCCGGCCGCTTCTCCACCCCTCACGCCTCTCCTTCGTCCCGCTAAACCGCTCGAGACGTGTGTTTTAAATTAAATTATTTACAAAAATACTTACGCATGAAAAGTTGTTACTTTTCATGCGTAAGTATTTTTGTAAATAATTTTAACCTTTATTAAACCTTTATCTTTATTTGTGTTTCGGCTTGTGTTTTTACACTTCCAAAATGAACACGAAGGCATACTAAAATGTTTAAACACGAAAAAAACTTAAAATATTTTTTTAAGTACGCGTCCACTCACAACCTGCAATTGTCGGGTACTAAGACAAAAGTTGTGCGTGCACCTCTTTGAGTAATGATTTAAGTTGGACGCCTTTTAATATGGAGCGGCCCATCTAACGATCTACGATCTGCGCATAATATCTATAATATTAATGTGTCTTGTTTTGTATCATTCAGTTTTTTTAAAGAAATACGATTTCAAATAAGCGAATAACAACTTCTTTTTATTTTGGAGATTAACAACATTATGTAAGGATGGATGGAAACATCATTACTTAATCTAAAATAATAATATGACGTATTCTTACTTATTTGGAATTCCAGAATAGATATATTATACATTTCAAGAAATAATCATAGAGTATGGCAACATTGAAGGCGTTCGTGCAAAAATTATTATTATCTAACATATAACTTGTTTCGACACGATTCCTAGACGAACATATTTGGCCGTATTTGTTTATGTTGATAATGACAAAGAGTATGTAACACTACGTTAATGAGACAAAGTTTTTGGTTTTGATAGTACATAGATATTTGATTTTTCTTCAACTATTCGTACTAATTTAATTAATAATTTAATAAAATCGGTATGCAACAATATGCGAATTATTCTTTGATCACACTTGTTACAATTGTCAATTACACATTTACACTACACTTCCCGGTTTAAATAATAGTAATTTATAATTAAACAGCACCTAATAAAAATAACTACCTATAGTGTAATGTAAGAACGTGATTGTTCATATTGTATGTATTGTCAAGAAAAACATGTATTGTCAAAACTTGTAAGAACTAACTATTTACTTTTATTTAAACATTAGGAATGTAGTCTCTAGTATCTTTGCTCCTATCTATAGCCCTACGCTTCGCTAGGAATATAAATATTCTGTGACACTATCAATAGGTAGGTACATAGTTAGAAAAAATATTTTCAATTGATTGCTTAACTTAATTTATATTTGTTTGTTAACAGGTCTGAAATCTTAGACAATATTCAAAAGAAGAAAGATCAGGATAAAGAACCTCATAGTTCCAGCTTCCAGCAACAACTAGTAAAGCCTATTGAAAAGTCCCAGCTTACAGCAGATGTACCAAGTGCCAATGTTCCAGTGACACAGCATGTGCCAGCTCAACAGCTGCTCTCTCCCACACATGGGCTGGGCCAGTCTGTTCAAGCTAAAGAAGATACCAAAGACAAAACAGTAAAAGTTGCCAACTCCACTACTATAACTCTTATAGAAAATGGTAATTTAACTGGGGAGAAAGATAAAGACAGTGGTTATCATAAAAACTATTTCACCCTTGAACCTAAAAGTGAAAAAAAGGATGACTGTAATAAAAATAGTATTACTATAACTAAAACTGTTCCAAAACAGTCACCTGGTTGTAGTCAGGGTGAGAAAGGTAAGGGTCCCTTAAAACCGCCTAAAAGGCCTCTGCAGTATTTGGCAACTCTCGCAGAAAAAGCTGGCATAACCTTTGAGGATAAATACGAAGCTGCAAATACATTATTGGCTCTAGACAAACAAAATAGTGCCAGAAGACTACCTGAACTAAAACAACCTAAGTCTGAGCCTGAAAATCATAGTCAGCAAGAGGATTACAGATATAGAACTCAAAAAGAAGACGATGATAAGTTACAGGTAAATAGAAAGAAATTATTTTGTACATTAAAGTAATAAATTAAATCTATATAAATAAAAATTAATCATCTGTTGCTGCTGTTCCCAAAACTTGAACCGTTTTGCCAATTGAGTATGTTTTAAATATTTTCTTTAACGCACTAGGAAGTTTTCCATATAAACCACTTTCACTGGCAGTGGAAAGCTGATGATAATATGTGTAACTTTTGAGTACCGACATACTTTTATTTTAGACGAGCTTCCTCAACAACTACAACAACAGTTTTAAATAAATAAATATTTCAGACATCTCACACACAACATCGTCTAGTCCCAAACTAAGCAGAGCTTGTATTATGGGTACCATACAACTGATATAAATACATAAACATCATTGTAAATACATACATATTGCCAGCCTTGTTGGTATAGTGGTTAGCATACGCTAATGCTGATCAAGAGGTCTCGGGTTCGATTCCCGGGTCGGAGTAAATATTTGTGTGATCCACAAATATTTGTTTCGGGGTCTGGGTACAATGTATAATTCTATGTATAATATGTATGTATTTACAAAAAAAAGTATGTTTATGTATTTATATCAGTTGTTTAGTACCCATAATACAAGCTCTGCTTAGTTTGGGACTAGGTGATGTTGTGTGTAAGATGTACGAAATATTTATTTATTTATTTATTATATTAAACAAAGAAAACACCCAAACAAAAAAAAATTACATACAGAATCATATTCAAAATGGGCAGTCATAATAATATAAATACCTATTTATAAATATATATTTGTAATTGCTTAAACTGTGTATGTATTTCCATTATATTATTTAATAAATTGTGATTTCTAACATTAAATTTTAAAATCTAACCATATCTAGCCCAAATTACTTGTCAAATCTTAATAAATTATAACATTTCTAATTTTAACTTTTTAACCCTATATAGATTCAACAGCAGATAATCCAGCAGCAGCAGCAGCAACAACAACAGCAGCAGCAACAGCACCAACAACAGCAACAACAACAGCAACAACAACAGCAACAACAACAGCAACAACAACAACAACAGCAGCAACAACAGCAGCAGCAGCAACTTCAGCATTTGCAATTGCAACAACAGCTGCAGCAGCAGGCAATCCAACAAGCACTACAAAGGCAAAATCAGCAGGTTCTCCAACAGCACATCAAGAACCAGCAAGAGCAACAGGAACTTGTAAGTTCAAATCATATTATATAACTATATAAATCATTTTGTTTTTCTCTTTATATGGAGTTTTAGTCCTTTAGGACTACTTCACTCCGTTAGATCAACTACATTAAATTTACAACATAGTTCTTAAATCTAGTCTAATGTATACAAATTTACACACAAACTTTTACAATGGGTACACATACACATTTTTTTACATGGATCCCTAAATAGTATATTAAAAAAAACCGGCGGTGCCTTCTGTAATGCCGTGTTGAACCTTTTGAACGCTAGAGCAAAAACTCATCAACTTGCCCTCAACGCCAGACCACAAATTTAGCGCAAATACCTACGAAAAAAATAAGCATTCCAAAAGTTTATCGATAACATGAATTGTATTTTTATTTTCGTCTACAATTTCAAAATATATGTCCTTACAACATTGAATTTATTTCAACACTACACTTCTTCCTACTCTAGTAATAGTTATACACTATTTACAGAGTTGTTTATTACCGTGATAACAGAATTGAGACGACAATATAATTAAATATAATAACTATAGGTACAACACTATTCTTGATCTGTTGTCTGGATATTGTGACCATGGCGTGGACGGTACATCATTTTTATGAATACTGCGCTTCTCAAATAAGGATGTAGCAACGTACTATCTCGCATCGAGTCTAATATTAACTAATAATAAACAAAACACGTACTTTAAATTAGCTTTCTATAATTCCGTTGAAGGAGATATTTAAAAAAATGCACGATTAAAATAGGTTAAGTATATAATCATATATAAAAAAATAGAAAATTTTAACAAAATGTAAAACAGTATGTATACGTGTTTATAGCTTTTAAATACTAGCTTCTTTAAACCTGGCATAAAAAAGTTTTGAAATTTTGAAAAACTTTTAAAATGTCTGTCACGGACATTTGAATACTTTTATTTATTTCATTTAAACCTCAGTAGTGTACGAAGCATTTTTTAGGGCACTGCTAATATTTTGTATCCATAACTAAGAGTCCTCTTTCTTCTTTACAAAATAATTGTCTGCTTTAATTATCATTTCACGAGCACGGCTGTTAATTACTTTCTTACTCATTTTAACAGAATAAGTAATTAACAAAACTTAACAACAAAAATAAAACAGGCTAACGAAATTTTAATATAAACTTATGTATGATATCACCTAACGTGCCCTACATCACTAGTGGTCACATATTTGTGACTCTGGCGTGTGAGGACATTCTCCTTTAAGAGTTTATTTCTTTCTTTTTAGAGTAAAATTTCTTAATATCATAAAGCAATTTAAATAGTTTTATGGAGATAGATAAGAGTTAGAGCTTCTTCTTAAGGTACTTATATAAAGGAGAAACCCAAAATCCATACAAACTTGGGCCTGGCGTTACAGTGCTAGAATTTGGGCATAAATTACAATATCTATGACGATTTCACGAGCCTAATTTTCAGGTCTCCCAGCAATGGCCAAATTGGTAAAATCAGACAATGTTTACATTTTAGGTTATGTTTATTGTTTGAGTTATTTTAATAAAAATTGGCCAAGTGCGTGTCAGGCCACGCATAAAATAGGGTTATGTACTCACCCATAATTAAATCGTGCCCAATAGATAATTAATAATAATAATAAATATTTCGGACATTTTACACACAACGCCATCTAGTCCTCAAACTAGACAACTGATATAAATACATAAACATACTTTATTTTTTTGTAAATACATACATATTATACATTGTTGTATTTGCTTATTATTGCTTTATTTTTGTACGAAGTTTTCTAAGTCAGCTTATTTCACAAGTCAGGCCTTTATAACTTCTGAAATAAAAAAGTTATTAAAACCGCTATAGTTTTCTATAACATGAAAAACACGATTTGATATATTTGTGTTTTCTATGGCATAGTCACATTAATATAAAAATGCAAAACTACCCTTTCATGCTATATTTAATGCTGCCAGTTGTAGATATTTTGAATTGCCGCCATTGTAAGTAGTTGTGCCACGATTCACTGGCCAGACTCTATTTACATTGATTAAAATACCTATTAAAACAATCATTTATACTAAAACAAAGAAGTATTATTTATTTATAACAGTATCGATTTCCACTAAATCGATCCTATTTTAGGAATGCTACGTTTGTGGAGCTGGTTACGTATATTGAAATAAGTGTTGCAGAGGTTTACAAAGATTGTTTAAAACAATAGAATTCTACTTATTTTCTACACTTGGCCATTGCAAATGAAGCTAAGATTTGGATAGGTTAATCAAGCAAAATAGACGATTTTTTTTGTACATAACCCATTCGTGTAACGCTTAGGCCCAGAATCGGGTTTCTCCTTTAAAGGCATAAAAGTAATGTTTAAATGCTTTATTTCGTATTTCGGTGTACCGATTTTTTTGTCACATATTTGTGACGCTTGCGTACAGGGACAGTTTTCGCTTGTCACATATATGTGACCATGGCGGTCAAAAGGTTAAAGCCCGATTTCCACCGCGAGCGGAACGGACCCATTAATGACTCCTTTTACCTCGCAATACAAAACTGCATACATGTGTTTCCACCAACAAAGAGTTGACAACGAGGGCGTAAAGAGTTAAAATGAGCTGCGGAGTCATTATTGAGTCCTGTCAACTCGCAATTGAATTTTAGTAGTGTTTCCACCGAAAAAGAGTTGAGCGGAGCGGACCGAGTAAAATGTGTCCGCTGTCTCGCTGACTAGTTTGAATTTGGAACGGACGCGCTCAACGCTACTGTTTCCACCACCCCCGCGCTCCTTTCCCTGCCTCTCCCGCTGTCGCCGGCGCCAATGCATTGTTGACATTGTTTGTGATAATAATTTGATTTAGATTTATAGAAGCTGTACGACAACACCCATGTTTATGGGACTTTCTCGAATGTGCCGACATAACCAAAATTTCCGTTTTGCACTTTTTTTTCTGAGCTTGAGATATATTATCATATTCTTTTTCTTTGGGTATACATAGTCACTGTCCTCACTTGATTCCGTATCACTCGATAACATAGCGAATTCAATCAACAAAACACTACCGCACGTAACCAGTTCAAAACTCCAACAGAACTCGCTCTCTGTGGAAATTGATATTCTTCTTCTTATCGTATCAATGGCAACACTTTACATGGTTTTGGCCTAGTGCTCGGCAACGCGGATTGTGTTTGGCCTTGTGTTGATCCATTGTGGTGAGAGGATTTGTCACCTAAACTCTGCGATACCGAGTGTTAGGTGTCCAGGGTGCGCCGGACGTCGGGACTCTTGTTCTCTTTTTTACGTCGCTCGGGGAAGCTCCTCTCGTGCACCCCATTCATATTCATTTCTCATTTTCCGTTCGTCTCGCTCCGCCGAGTCCGCTCTGTCATTATCCGCTCGCAGTGGCAAAACTCTTTGTGGAAATGCAAACCTATTTTGTTTAAAAGGAGTCCGTTCCGCTTACCATTTCTCGCTCATTACCCTTTCGCGGTGGAAACCGGGCATAATGATTGGCCGATGGTGATCCTTCAGACAATGATCAAATACAACATTTATTAATTCTATGGTGATAAAGATTTTGCCGGATCAGCCAGTACCTACACAAATATATATGTATTTAATCATGTACATAATGACCGCCGCTTGATCCCAACGAGAACCACCTTATACAACGACTTTGCCGTCTCCGAAAGGGGAACAGACAATATATCATTACAAAAGCCAGGTTGGTTATTCGTTATAATTAACAGATTATGTCTCACGTCTTCATTCCGAGCACACTCCATCGTATTATGATACGCATCTTCTAAAGTTCCACACTCTGAGCAAAGAGGAGATGGAACTTTCTTCATCATATACGCGAACTTATGAAGTATCCGGAACGTAATCTGAACGCTGTTATTATCATCGGCCGCTCCAGTGTGCAATCATCAAACCAGGGAGTCTTCCATGGTTCGTTTTGAAGTGTTTTATACCATACACCTTTCTGAATTGATCGCTCGTCAAATGAACTTTCCAAAGCGAAAAACAGTGTTCCCAAATTAGATGTAAACAATCAGTAAAAAAAGGCAAGGAACCTATCACTACGCCATCACTTCAAGCTAATTTCGCCAATCTGTCCACTTCTTCGTTACCTTGTAGTCCGATATGTGAGGGAATCCACTGAAGAATAATTTCTTTTGAATGAGACTTCAATTCAAAAAGTAAATTAATAATTTCGTAAGCTATCGGCATGCCTCTTTTATAAGATGTACACCGAGTCACATGTTAAGAGCGCTTTTTGAGTCAGTTAAAACAACAACAACAACAAACCTATTGACATTTATTGATTTGACTTGTGCTAGGGCTTTTGAATAGCAATTAATTCGAGCGAAGTAATGGACATATTGTGAACCAGTCTCAATTTTAAACATTGGTTAATTTAAGGATCATAAAAAGCTGCACCCATATACATGCTTTCCTTGGATCCATCTGTAGAAACTTTATAGAAATCAGAATATTTGTTTTCGAGATAAAAGGAACAGCTTTGTTGTAGTAAAACTAGGGTTGTAACTTCTCTTCGCAAAACGTACACATTCTATATTACACTTCACGATTTCATTTAAATTATACCAGTTAATCCAATAATCCAATTAATGTCCTTATAAAAATCATATTATTCTACTCATATGTACCTTATGTACCTATGAATTAAAATAAAACCGTAACATTGATCATTATTAGTAGCCTTCTCAGCTATCTAGCTAGCTTCTAATTATATAGAGAGACATGACTATATGTTTCTCAGTAATGGGCACGAAAGACTTTTAATTGCTTAATTCACCATTTTCTTGGGGTGCTGAAGTTACATGAATTGACATTCAACTAATATTGCCATGAATACAGTCAGTTATATATTTTACGCTATTGTTTTCCTTAATAGACTGAGTCACAAGCAAATTAATCTCAAAACGACAGGATTAAAGAAGTTTAATAAAAGAGTCAACAATTATAATTTTCCCTATAGACCTGTCTTAAAATAGTTAGTAAAAGTTACTTGATGCTATTATAATCAAAAGCAATACATTGCTGGATTTGCCTTATTCCGTTTTGCAAGCAAGTAAATGTATGTATGTACTTGATATGGGTATCTATTATAACTTGCATCAAAGAAATGGGAAATATTTATATATTTCTTTGTTGTACATACACTTCCTTAAAGATTAAAAAATATATTAGGGATCGATGAACATAAAATAAAGAGAACTATAAAATAAACCAGTCATTAACAATTTGTAGTGAAATAATATATTGAATGTTCCAGGATTAATAGTTTTACAAATATATGACTAACCATTTCACATATGTGTATACGGTTATTATTCTGCCCCTAAAATTGTAGCAGAGTCTCCATGAGAGGTTGGAAAAAACAAACAATTAATTGTATCATTTTAGTATAGAATAATGAAACTCATATATCAAACTGTTTTTTTATTTTCTGTAGCTGCAGAAGCAATATCAGCAACAACAGCAGCAGCAACAACAACAACAACATCAGCAGCAGCAACAACAACAACAACAGCAGCAGCAACAGAAACCTGAGCTATTACAAGTAACTCAGCAACCTGAAGCTCAACAACAGAAGTTTCTACAGGTTGGTTTTGTAATTTCCTAAAGGTATAATAGTGCCTCCACTTTCACATGCATTTAAAAATATGCTACTCTCGTAATACATATGTTAAAGAATCTCATCCTATCATATATGACAAAAATATTTTCAAACATATACCCCAATAAGAATGTCAGAAGACTGAGATCTAGTGACATAACGACATAATATCAAGATATAATATTAGAGTTAAAATAGTGGATGTATTTGCTTTGATTACACAAGTCTTCGTGAATATTATGTTTCATTTTTCACTAGTTAATTGCTCGTACAACCATTTTTTTTTGCATTTTCATAATGGTTATGTATCTACTTCCAATATAAATTATTTATCATTTAAATAGTTTTTTTATCTATTTTTTGGTAGGCTTTAGACCTGTTAATTATTTAGATACGACGTAGAGGAATCAAAACTAGTATGATTAAAATTACTAAACGACTTACGGAATAAGACATTTTACGGCGGCGGCTAATTCAGTAACTTGTACAATAATTTAGCTATGAATATAAAAATAAATGTGTGTTATTCTGTAAGGCTAAGGCTTCGATGTACATATTTTATCGGTTAATACCCAATTAATCTGCTAATAGAGACGAATTAATTTTTTTGGATTCTAAGCTTTCAACTCATCTCAAATAGCGTCCAGTATTCTGTACTAAGATAAGATGTAGTCAAGAGTTTAACTTTTCTTAATTTTTACAGCAGTTCAACGTCCCTGGCTTCGGTGAGATTAACCTGAGCTTCCTAGCTTCTCCGCAGGGTAACGTCAATCTACTTTTTGATAAGAGCCAAAAGGGCGTGATGAGTGGCGATATTAAATCGCAACAAGTAAGTTTAATTTTAGACCATTTGACATTGTTATTTTTTACTCTTTCCATCTTAAGTTTATGCTTAGAGCTATAGCTGGCGGTGTTCAGTAATTTGCTTGCTCAGTAAGCCTGAACATGAAAGCAGTTGGTAAATAATTATAATAATACCTCCTAACACATCTCATAAAAGGCCTTCTGGTCCTAAACTTGCCAAAGCCTGTACTATGGTAACCAGACTGCAGACCTATGCACCAACAGGTCTGTCAATTAAGTTGTAAAGGTAATCACTAATAAAAGATAATTGCTTCCATATCATTAATTTATAGTATAGAAAACAATTAATTACTTTTAGCATTAATAGCACAGAATATTATTATAAAAAATTGTAAACTCGTAGAATGTAA
Organism: Phragmatobia fuliginosa; assembly: GCA_932526445.1. Taxonomy (NCBI): domain Eukaryota; kingdom Metazoa; phylum Arthropoda; class Insecta; order Lepidoptera; family Erebidae; genus Phragmatobia; species Phragmatobia fuliginosa. The sequence goes on from OW052057.1 coordinate 28,432,387, forward strand.
ATGAATTTAGGTAGTTGTAAAATGTGCAGTACCTATCTATCACGATTCTATAGAATGCATGTGCACAGACCGGCACGCATTAACCACCATAGTGAGCATATTTTAACAAAACGATAACTTCCCGTTACAAATAATAATTCTTAACAGGTTATGGTTAATAGCTAATGTGCACGTTTGTGTGTTTTTAATACACAGCATAAAACGGTTATAGTCACGCGAGCAGTCGTTATCTAGTTACGGTACGAAAAGGTTATTGTGGGCATTTTTTCTAAACGTAACAATAACTTATAGTCAGGACCGTCTTTAGCTATGCGATGGGAACTGGGTGCATAAGAGTTTGGGGTCCCCAAAGTATTGTGTGTCCAAGTTTTTGAAAGTAAAGAAAGTAAATGTACTATCTTTAGTATACTGTGATAATTAATTTTAGGTAATCTATAGTAAAATCAGAAATCAAAAGAGTTTGTTTGACTGCACGCGCTAATTACAAGAACTACCAATCCAATAAAAAAAAAAATCAGGTTATCTAAGCTACAACCAAAAAAAAAACGGTGTATCAATGAAAAATATCAAAAAAGTAGGGGAATATCGTTCTTTAAACAGTTAAAAGTCTCGCAAAAATTATTTATAAAAAGACACACTAAACTTACATAACCGTGATTATGATTATTAAATTTATTAATACAACTAAACCCGGCCTAATTCACTGTCAAATATCTATCAAATATATGTACCTACTTGTTATTTACCATTATTACCTTTTTAATGTTATCTTACTGAAATGTGGATACAATCTCTTTTGTTTATAGTAATAGATGATCAGGCCTCGGCGACTATCTGATATCTTCAAATTGCTATCTTTCTTCCATTTCAAACTTATGTCATGCATCTAAAATGTATAATATTCGATCTTTGTCAATATTAGTCAAATTATAATTCTTAGATGTATGTATTAATATATTTTAATTCATTAAATAACTCTAAAACTGCTGCATAACAGTTTCTACTTCAGATAAATTCATTTTATTTGCATATTATGTTTGGTAGATTGTAGTGTAATCAAAATAATAAAACAACACCAGGAAACGGGGATGTAAATGTTTATTGTTTTGCTTTTTTGTAGATACACAAAATCTGAGATTCATATTCGTGAGGTCCTCTCAATTGGGCCAAGCAAACATGTTTTAAAATTTAAAGCATACTCACACTTTCATGTTTGTTGAAAACCCTGTATAAACATCCTGTATATAGGGCATGGGCGTAAGAATTTTAATTTTGAATCAATAAATAACGATAAAAGTTAAATCAGCCTAACTCGAACTTTTTGAATCCAAATAGGTACACCAGTCACGAAATTTACTGTTTACGATATATTATTATTTTTCTCAGATGTAGAATATCCGAGCCAAAAATAGTAAAATAAAAAATATACAAAAGTCGATTACATAACTTAATATAAAAAGTAAAATATATTAGTCTAAATACTAAGCGTAGTTTACTAAATTACAGTCGGCGTTTAATATTACACAAACAATCAAAGGTAAAATTAATACTATAATAAATCTGGTACTCGAAAATAAACTAAACTACGGAAACGCATACATGTGCATATGACACCTATAGCTCGTTACTATAACGATAATAAAATAAATAAATATTTTGGACATTTGACACACAACATCATCTAGTCCCAAGCTAAGCTAAGCTTGTGTTATGGGTACTAGACGACTGATATAAATACATAAACATACTTTTTTTTTGTAAATACATACATACATATTATACATAGAAAACACCCAGACTTCGAAACAAATATTTGTGAATCACACAAATAATAATAATAATGTCTAATAGGTGCACACAGACTTGCCCCTTGGGCGCCCAGTTCCGAGATGGAACAATGAGCTTATCTTCCCGCAGACAGTCGACTGCACTCCAATAACAATAATTATATGCACTTGTCTCAATTACCAGTCTTGAGTTATTATAGTGCAAGTGCTTACCTACCGAGAAGTCCTAACATGACATTTTAGAAAGTAGTACCTACAATAAACTCTGCTGTTATACTCGTATTTGTTGTGAAACACGTCATCAAAAAGACGTTTTGAATTAAAACGATAATCGCATTTATTTCATTTAAGGATTTTATATGTATATATTATGAAGCCACACCGTGGTACCTAATCTGTAGGTATAAACCTAAAATATCTTACTAGTTTTAAAATACTATATTGTTTTGTTAAACAGATAGTAGACGGTCAAGGTCAAGTACTACAGCAACAGATAAGTATGGCGCAACACGAACCGTCCCAGCAACATCACCAGACTGTTACTGTGGTCTCCTCTATGCCCAACAGCATGTCTCATCAGGTACGTAGTGTGTTACTTCTCACTCCAATCTAGATGAGACCAAATTAATTGAACTTATAACTGCTTTTATTTATTTTATTGTATCACTGTCGACTCAATATGAACTGACCATAAAACACCCTATAGGTGGAAGTATAGCCATATAAATCTGGATTTATAGTTATCCATATTCATCACGTGGGTGTCGTAAGAGATAAATAAGGGAGTAAACTACGCAAGACAAAAGCACTTCAAAGAAAAATAACCCTAATAACCTGTCCATCGTGGTATAGTTACCAAAACCATGTGTCTATGGAGAAGCATAATAATATGGTCAGTAATTATTTTTTATAGGCTACAAGAATCATGAATGATCGGGGGTATCTATCTAAGCATATAACAATCTGTTAATAAATTATACAAAATCAGTGTCTCACCTTCCTTGGACTCAATTTGAATATAAAACTGCATCCTGAAACACTTTTCTCGCCCGTTTATGAAGGAGACAAATCAAAATTCAAATGTATTCAGTATTTAATTCCTATAAATCGGTTGAGCAAATCCATTCGCTCCGCATTCGCATTCGACATCCAACAGGAATAGCGTGGACAATGACGGTCTTTAAAATTAGATATGTGTTTACTAAAAGGGGAAATGTGTTTGTTCTTGAAACGCATAGGACTAGAGACGGCGAAGAAGATGAAGTAATTAGAGAAGTTAGAGAGGTCAGAGAGATCTCTTTTTGTCGGAGAAATTCTATTATTCTGATATAAAAGTTGTGATTATTGTGTAATTTTCTGCGGTTCAAAACAGTTTTTCTTTTTAAAAAAGTGTTAGAAACTAAAGTGTTACATAATAACATTTTTTTTATGATAATGTACAATTAAAACCGAAATAATATTGATTTAAAGTTTTTATTATAATATGTGTTGCCTGTTTATTTTAAATGTTACTGTGGATGTAGCCTTTTGCTTGTGAATTGACGTCCTAAAGCACATGGTCCTATAGTCATAGATATAATAGTAATAAAAGCTAATAATTTAATAAAAAAACATGACTTTGGAGGCACTAATATTTAGGCTTCAATGCCAGTTTGTACCTTTAGCACTTACAATAACAAATAATAAAATACAAAATATAATATACCTACAAAACTTTTTGTATTATTAAAAATAAACCCTGTTGTATATAAATAATCAGGCTTTTATAAAAATATAAAATTAAATAAATATTCTTGATTCAAGTAATAATCAAACAAGAAAACAAATAAATATATATGCTGTATTGGAGTCTAGATAGCAGATTGGATCACTAGTAGACCTTTGCCAATATTTATTTCACAAGTTTCTAATCATCGCGTATTCAGTTTTATCTACCTAAAAATCCTATTAGCAAAATGTTATGTTAGGAACAGTTGTTTATAATAGAGACGTTCAATGTCTTAGGCGTATTTACAGAGCTATTAGTGAATATGGTTTTGTGGTATCCAATTTCAAGTAAAACAAAAAACATGTTAAATGAAATTCCACTGCTCGTTTAGGTATTACGTTTTATAAAATATGTCAATCTTTTGTAGGTGCAGCAGCAAGCCAGCGCTGGTATTCAGCAGCAGGCGGGCACTGGTATTTCGACCATGCCACCTCTTCAAACCTTACCACCGAGTTCTCAAAATCCACATCAGATCAGGTAAAACTAATACTCATTCTCTCTCTTCTTCAAATCTCTAATTATGTTCATAGTTTTATTTTTAACTTTCTGAGCCCCGTGGTGTTACCCGCGTTTGTTGTTGTAACCGCGGGCAACGCCGCGGGGCGAAACTGGCTTAAGTTACTCCTTATATCATCAACTATCTGCCAGTGAAAGTCCCGTCGAAATCGGTCTAGCCGTTCCAGAGATTACCCGGAACAAACAGACAGACAAAAATTGTAGGAAGAAATATTTTGGCATAATTATGTACCGTGTATACATAATGCATTTAGTAAAAAGTGGTATTTTTAATATTACAAACAGACTCCAATTTTATTTTACTTGTATAAATTGTCACTTTTTAATTTCATTTAAATATCTTTGTGACCACGCAAAAAACCTTCTCTAGAAAAACCACACCCAGTTACTTTTGCATAGACAGTTCTATGCAAAAGTAAATCTAGAGAACGAAAAAAATGTAAATTTCGACATTGGAAAAAGGTTTAGATCATGGGTTACTTATGCATACTTTACGCAATCAATTTCAATACATCTCTTAGACATGTTATATTTTATTGTAGCCAACTATGCAGAATGTTTCATTTCGAGCAATAATTTACAATGATTGAAATAGTAGTTGACCTAACATAATAGTAAATTCTCTTGTTTGACTAAAGCATACATTAAACTCGAGCTTAATGTAGGTATAGTCACCTCACAGGATTAAATCTAATATTGATATCGACACCATAAAATCGATTTTATGTTGTCGATATCGACGTTTTATAAATAGTTATTTGTGACATTAAAGTAATATTATTACCAATAGCGCTGAATGGGGGCATAGCCGGGTACAAGTGATCCAGCAGCCGTTGCAGAACAGTACATATTTGCAACAACTTTACAACGCTCAAGGCCCGCTGCTGATGCCTGGCAACATAGCACTCCATCCTGGCATCAACTCGCAACAGATACAGGTTCGAATTGAATATGAACGTGTTTGCTCTCACCAAGATTCCGTGAGGGTATAAGGCCTGAATAAGCTCACCAGACCGCCTTTGTGTGGTATGGTGAAAATGAGTATGAGCAAAACTTTAAACAAAACATAACTATCTTATTGTTTCAAGGCATTGATATGTCACGTCCTAATAAAAGCGTTCTCGTCTAAAGGAAACACGGATCCAAGAAAATAGGTCGAGGGAAGGCGTAATCGTCTGCTAGTCTAGCGCTACAAATATATGTAAATTTAATCTTCCGCAACAGTGTATGGTATATCCAATTGACTTATGACTAACTTTATACAGTAAAACGACGTTAAGTCTCTGTTTTCATTTTCGATCTTGTACATTATACACCATTCTCAAAGTTTCTTTAACTGCCAAACTGCCTTTTTCATTTCATATCCGTAGTATTTAAATTTAGTTTTGATGTGAAACATCTATAGGCGCACGTATGTGAAACATGGTATAGACGCACGTAAAATAGATTTCTGGCCTGGCGATTGGCGACGCGTCGCCACGGCACGCTATACGATGTTATATATAGACTACTATTTTAATAATTAGTAATATTTTATTTTATCATTATGACATATTTAGTTCCTATTACAATATGTTCTTTTCTGCATATTACTTTTACAAAATAATGGCGATGTTTCACATCTGCCAGGCGTCCCGTGACGGCTCACATTTTTTTTTTTATTTATAGAAGACTGCAATTCTAGAATAGGATTTAATATGTTATTGCTATCGTAGGTGATTGCTGCCGGGAAACCGTTTCAAGGCAATCAACTTGGCCCTCATATGCTGACAACACAGGGCAAGAATGTGCTCCAAGGACAAGCTGGTAAGATCACGTGTATACCAATACCACTTTATTTTCACTATTAACTTTACTTACAATAACTTTGACTTTAATACACATGATCACATGAACAATGTATCGATTTAAACACTACTTCAGCTGACGGACATAATATTTTTTTCTCAACAATACTTAAAACTAAACCAACATGAATATCTTTTTTTATTTTCATTAAACATTAGCACAGAAAACATCAATAAGAGGTCTTAATCTCAGAATCATGTGATTTTCTATGATAATATTAGTGAGAAAATAGATTTTTCAGATCATTATGTTTTATCTGAGGACTCGTATCTTTTTTTGATCATGAGTACACACCGTGCGTTGGGTTTAGTTTGAGTGATTTCAAGTAATCAGATAATCATCTTGTAAGTCCTGACTACATAATAGATTTTTGTGGTTTCTAAACTAGATCCGCTTTTTAGCCGACTTCATAAACGAAAGTGGTTCTAATTGGATTGTACTTTTATTAGGTAATTATTCGTTTGCATTGGGTTGATCTACCCGCGTTGTTAGATGACGATTCTTAGTTTATATTATTAGTGTATTATTTATATTAGATGCGCATTCGCAATTATAAAAATAAATGCTCCTACAAATGAAAATAAAGACTACTATCTCGGAGAATTAAAATATTTACATATTATATAGCTGCTGAGCTAAAATAATTTAAAAAATATTATTATCAATAAAATCAATTAGAATTTTATATTATTATGAGAAAAGAATTTGTAATATAATTCTGTGATAGAATTTTAAAAATGAATTCTAATAGACCATTTAAATTTTTGCTTTAAATAATATTATTTTATTCAAAATACTACATAGCTTAATTTCTATTGGGACTCACTTGCTTCTTATTTATTATTTTTCTATGTTTAGGGCTACAAATTAATTTAGAAAGTACTAACTTATTGAAGTTTTGTAACTGTAGTCGCCTAATGAAAGGCCTATAGACAAATTTATGACCCAAACAATTTATAAGATTGATAATGTGCCTGTGTTTTAAGCAACTGGCACTTAGGTCTATAATGATAAACTACATATCATGTTGTAGTAAGATGGTTGACAATATATACCGGCGACATTGTATGATATCAGTCATAGCTTTTGCTGATTCAGTGTGAGTCTAGACTTACCCAACGTACATTAAATAAGATTGTATATGCTACTTGCTTTCCATATATGCTATTAATTGAAAAAAATAACAAGATTGATTTTAAGAAAGCAAACAGTTGAAGGTATCACAGCAATTCACTAGCACCGTAAACTCAGTGACGTTGCTAATCATACACCAGCTCTATCTCTAAAGCGGTACACTCTTTTAGAAATGTAATTATATTTGTGATAAGTACTTTTGTTGATAATAAGTCATAATATTGATGCCATTTTTAACGTCAGCTTGTTTAAAATAAGTATTGCATTTACACTAAATGTTAAGTTTGTTGCAATTTGATATTTTCACAGTATTTTATAAATGAACACATTTTGATCACAAATTTTAAATGCAGTACGATCCGTGCGCGGAACGTGCCGCTTCTAGAACTTCAACACTATTTAGTTTTTCAGTAAATTTTGCAGGTCTCACTACATATCAGGACCAAGGTTTATAAAATTTTCAAAATGTTTTTATGAGTCTCGTGGTTGAGGTTGTGAATGTACATTTATTTGTAATTAACAAGGGAATTTTATTTTTGTGTTCGTTTTCTAGACTTTTCAGTATTCTTTTAATTGGCAATATCTCTCAAGTTTATTTTAAAGCTTTTTCTAAATTTCTAGTTACGTTTATACGCTCGATGCAAAAGTAGGCTTTTTAACTGTACAAATTGCAATCCCAGCTTTTAATTTGCTTTACACGCATATTGCCGAGAGTCATGTGACGTTACGCTTTAAAAATATTATCTGAACTTGGATTTTCAACACGTAACGGTTGACAACATGTTCGACGTTAATGTTTCTTTCATAGAAGACTTTGCATGAGAAAACGGAACTCTCTTTTGTATGATACTGCACTTATTCTCATGTAAAGTATATGTCGTCTGTGTAATAGTTGTGCTATTGTGACTAAGTGCATTTTAATGTTTCGCCAGCGCCATTCTCGGGCTACACGACCATCCCTGCAATTCCCACTACTCAGAACCAGACGTTCGTGTTTAGTCCGCTGGGAGTAATCAGTTCGCAGCCGAGCATTCTTCCTGCGCACTCGCAGGCAACAGTGTCCGGAATTGGACAGCAGCAGAAACAAACTGATTTGCACAAGGTATATCTTAGTAATAGTATACTTAGGTTACTTACAATTCCATCACGTTTATTTTTACTTTGCTATAAACCGAAACCAGACTTAAAAATCTTTGAATGTTGTTTGTTTTACAAATATTTTTTTCATAGTAAAACTCGATGCGGAATTTGATGGCATATCCTTTAATTGTAGTGTGGTGCCAAAGTAGCCGGTGCTAAAGTAGGCAGTACGAGCGTCGGTGGTCAAACTGTCCCGGTGCAAACCCAGTGCGTACAGGTGTCACAGCCTGTCCTCGGCGCTCAACAGCCTACTCAAGCGCAAATTATTAGCCCCTTGCAGGTAAATACACACTAAAAACAATTAACAAAGTGCGATACTACCTTCAAATATTAAAGTTCAATGCATAGTCTTCAAAAAAAACCTTTTTATCATATTACTTTACATTGTTTTAATTTCAGGCAAGCATCGCGCTTTGTTTCAAACATATGGAATAGTGTTTTTATATTATAAAATATTATAAATTAGGGTGATAAATCGTATTATAGGTAGGGTTACACTTATAAGTATTAAAAAAAAACAATGTGTTGACGCTGGTGACATTTTTATTTTATTTACACATTTAGATATCAATGCGATCCTTGTATGTGATTGGCTTGCGAAACTCTTTGTTTAACTAGCTTTTGCCTCACAGCTGACTACATTGGTCTTTTCGTTGCATACTTTGTTTTCAAAATATTTATTTAAAATAATATTTAAACTTAATTTTTGTTGGTTTTTCTCTTAATTATAGATTTTTCTACTTAAGATATGCTGCGTATCGGTACAATATGTACCCACATAGCAAATGCGAATTTCACTCCAAATTGTTTTATTAATAATATGAGATAAATTTGAACTGAGCGTATGTGTATCAATTTCAGCTTGAAATATATTGAGATTGTTCCAAATGTCTACTAACTTATATGTTAAACTTATGTGGTCCAATTGAAAGATTAAGAAAAAAAAACAATAGCTATAGCCCATAACTGAAACAAATATTAACGGGTTATTATCATCTAACATGTTAGGAATAAAATTTTCATATTATATATAGTTTGTAAACTTTCTAACATTTTTTCCATAAGATATTACGCAGTTAAAATTCTATTCTGTTTCCGATCTTGTTTATAAAATCCACTGTATTTTTCTATACATTATGTATGTGTTCACGTATGGCAGGCAGTATGTTGATTCTTATTATTCAGTAAATCAAATCTATACATTATGGATTTAGAATTTCAATGTGTACCTTATAAAATACAGGTGGAAATGACACTTATTAAGTGTTTTAATACTAATTTGATGTAGGTATCTATTACTGATAGGTTTGTACAAGTACACTGTCTATCATTTGCAGTTATTAAAGAGATACTTAACAAAACTAGAATTTTAAAATTACAAAACATAATTTAACATCTATCCATATTAGTGAAGTACGAGGCTTACATTTTTTTCACTAGATTATTTACTATATTCTAAAGATTATATGTATGTATAGATTAGCACTAGAGCAATTGAAAACCAAAAAAATTGTGAATACATCGTAACACATCGTCCTCAGACGGGTGCGCAGACGATGCAGTTCGCACCATGGCAGATCTCGGGAGCACTTCCTCAAGTGTGGACCGGAGGACTGCAAGCTGGAACCCTTCCTGCTGGTGGCCTGTTGGCTCCAAACCCAATCTTCATCCGGGCACCTCAACCCGATGCTCCAGCTTCGATGTTCATTCAGCATTCACCTCAAAGCAACGTGCAGCATGCCAGTTAGTATTTCTGTTGATATCTTCCCTGCTATGCGGTTCAAGTTAGGTTTTAATAAGCGACGCCATTTTGTTCTATGTGTTTTATAGCAATCGCTATTTTATTTTGTTTAAATGATGGAATAGGACTGCTACTTATTTAATTTGAATCGCATAATACTTTGTTAATGTGCGAATATATTTGGTCAAGCGAGCCTCTTAGCGACTCTGTTTAAAGCATGCAAGCCCTATTTTGTTATACTTTAGTTAATTTTGCTGTGTAATATTATTTATATAGCTAGGTCGTCTAGGATTGCTTAATGTGCGTAAAAGTTAACATACAGTTGTTTTGTTACAGCTGCAAGCGTGGCTTGTGCGACGTCTACAACTACTAAGCCACGGGCGTCTACAGACGGCATCACAAAAACGACTCGAACACTGTCAAATATTCTGCCATCTGGTGGGATAAGGCCTGGTCCGGCTTCTTCAGTATCTACACAGACAAGTGCGAACCAGACTTCAAATCAAGTCAGTATTTTTATAGCCAAATCTTTTATTGTTTTTATGCTTATTATTATTATGCCAAAATTTAAACTTATTCGCTTATTCGAAATCATTTTTTATTTAAAATTAAGGTGCTCTTACTTATACCTGTTATTGTAATTCCAGTCGAAACAGCGAGGAAAACAAGGCGTGCGCTCTCCAGCTCCAACATCTAAACAAGATGCGGCGAACCAAACCAACAAAATTCAACATCAGACTCAGCCTAAGCAACAGTAAGTATGCGCGTATACGTATTTAAAAAAAATAGAAACTGTGGAGTTCATGCAGCTAAAGTAGTTTTTATCGTCGAGAATGACGTTCGTTATTAAGTTTTTTACCTGAAGAAAAGTTTAGTTTAGAGTCTATAAAGAGGTTGTATACAATTTTTTTTATCTATACAATAAAATGGAGCGACGTTTTCAAACATAAAAATGCCAAATTATTTTAATTTTTAATATTTCATCCTGGAAATGTACCACCTGCTAATACGGTACTCGTAATGTATGTTTAAATAATAGATATTCGACTAGGCTATAAAGCTGTGTATGAATATTTTTTGTGTATGTATGTTTATTTGCTCGTTTTTGCAGGCTGTTGTTAATGAATACTTCAGGTCAGATGGCACAGATAACAAGCGTGGACAAGCAACCTCTTACCAAGAACATTCAACAGCAGAATCTGTTGCAGCAACAGGCTATACAGGTCTCTATTGTTACAATTACATTTGAATATTATATTTGTAAAATAAAATATACGACTCATTAAGGAGGCAATAGAACAAAATTGAGATCTCAAAATATTTATGAAACGTCTCAGGAGGAATCACATCTCTAAGTTGACGACTGCCGATTGTCGTGTTGTCTTGTCTAAGCTAGACATTCTCTCGGAGGTGGAAGTATTTTATGGGCAATTGTATGCCTCGTAATCTCCGTCACCTGAGCTTTTTCTCTGTTTCTCTCGAGCTGCTTAAGTCCAACACTATACCGACGTCAGCGTTTATGAGATTCAGATGACCCTGAAACAACTAACAAATTTAAAGCCCCGGGCGAGGGCAAAGTTACAACTGAACTGTTAAGGGACTGCAGGGATCCTTATCATCGAAACAAATGCAGCGTATCTTTAACTCCGTTCTCGCGTGTGGCGCCCTCTAGCCAGATATCGGGACAACTTGTGACTGGCTGCGAAAAACAACGTACCGGGCTATGTGGTGTGTTTTGGGAGAAGCCTATATCCAATAGTGGACTGCAGCGTACTGATGATTATGTTGATTATATTTGGAACTAGCTGTTCTTCTCAGTTCCGTTCCTAACAAAATACCAAAGGAATTCTTAATTTTTTATCTCTGTGTATAGAAAGATATACAGAGTTTATGGAAACGCCTCCGAATAGGAGACCAAATGATAGTACCATCCATCCGATTATCTATTAATTAGGTTTTAAATAAATAAATATTTTTTTAATAAATATTTTGGACATCTTACACACCACATCATCTACGTCCCAAAGTAAGCAGAGCTTGTGTTATGGGTACTAAACAACTGATATAAATACATAAACATACTTTTTTTTGTAAATACATACATATTATACATAGAAAACACCCAGACTCCGAAACAAATATTTGTGGATCACACAAATATTTTAATACATAATAACTTATGTAAAATCACAAAAACGTCTATTTGCAACAGAATCTCACATGCAATTATTTCTTTTTGCAACGCATTTGCATCGACTACAGCAGCAGCAGCAGCAGCAACAACAACAACAACAGCAATTGCTTCAGCAGCAACAAACTCCACAGATGGTCTATCAGCCTCAAGGTGAGTCAGTTTGCATATTTAAAATTAGTTAACAAGATACTTCTTGGAAACTTGACAACCGATTTTCTATGTAAATTTGACATTTATGTAAATAGGAAGTAAATTATTCAGCCATCTACACATTTTCTTGCATTTTTTGGAGTAAATAATAAAAAAGAGCCATTTACTTGTAGTACATGAGTTTTTATAATTACTTGGATGCTTTTGATATAATTTTAACAAAAAGGAACCGACATCAATGAAAATCTATTTCGAGTATATATATTTGCCTATGATATTTGAGGAGTTCCCTCGATTTCCTTCGGATCCCATCATCAGATCCCAATATGGTGACGATAGGACCACCTGTACGCTACGTCCATTCCAATGCAAAAATAATTTTTGAAATCGATTCATAAACGACGAAATTATCGCTGAACAAACATTAAAAAAAAAAGATTCCGACGAATTGAGAACCTCCTCCTTTTTTTTGAAGTCGGTTAAAAATAAAGTTCACTTTTCACAATAAGCAACCAATCTTATTATTAATTAATTTATTGTTGATAATTTGGTAAGGTGGGTGTCGTAAAAGGCGACTAAGGGATAAAGTACGCAAGAAAACAGCAATACAAAGAGAAGGAAACTTGAAACCAACCCTTTTTTTTTTTTTTTTACGTGTGGAAATCCCCGCAGACCGTCACCCCATCGGGGGTTACGGCGGGGTGGTGTGTCGGACTCGAACCGACTAAAACCACACGGTGTGACCCTCTCTGCGCCTTTGTATTGGAAGGAGTCCAGGGAGGGGATTTCCTTCTGGACTAACTTGAAACCAACCCTATACCAACCCGTCTGGCCAGCGTGGTATAGTAGGCCAATACCTCCTTTTCAAGGAGAGGCCTGTTAAGGTTGTTGATGATGATGGAGATGATGAATTTGGTAACTAATATCGCGAAACTTCGTCTGCATCTCGCAAAAAAAATACATTTTTCCCTTTTTTAACACATTTTTGATTGCTGATCAGCTACTATTGACGTTAAAATTAAAATACTTCTTTATTCAAACTAGAAGCTTCGAAGAACAGCGTGTTTAATGAAACAATAAAGTTTTAGATTTTTTTATCATAAACATAAATTGTTACTTTATGTTTAACGTTGAATGTCTTTATAGGTATGACTTTGGGCATGCAACAAAGCAATATGCCCGTTGGCTCTGTAGCTCAGACCCTGCCAATGTCAGGATTGCCGCAAACCCTATCCATGGTTCAACATATTCATCCCGTAAGTACATATTATATCAAATATATTATAATTGTATGTGAATCTAATTAGTTTCATGTTTACATTATTATGCTACAATGTTACCACAATTTATCATTATGCACCATACAAATTTATTCAGGTACTGCTGTTACGATAGTCCTGTTATTCGTAGCGTGATATTGTACGACTAGCTTAGCCCCGCGGTGTTACCCGCGTTTGTTGTTATAACCGCAGGCAACGCCGCGGGGCGAAGTTAGTCTAAAAAAAACTTACTCCTTATATCATCAGCTATCTGCCAGTGAAAGACTCGTCGAAATCGGTCCAGCCGTTCCAGAGATTACCCGGAACAAACACAGACAAAAAAAAAACATATGTACCGTGTATACATACATAGGCATTTAGTAAATGCGGTTATTTTAATTATTACAAACAGACACTCCAATTTTATTTATTTTTATAGATTACAATATCATCTACAACATACACTTAATAATGTATTAAAAATAATAAAATTTTCAATGTTCTTAATATCTATCCACACGAAAAACAGGACTTAAATACATTATTATCTGTATAGTTGGCCAATTGTAGAACTTTTAAAAATATAACACTTGTTAAAAAATAGCCCGTTATTTTTTGACCACATATGCATGATGTGAAAAAAAAATACTATATTTGTTTTTTAAAGACTATCAGCGACTGGTATTGTGTGCCATTAATTGATCCACAGTACCAGAAACAACAGTTGTTGTAATAATATAAGAAAAGGAGATTTCATTGTTAACAAATTGTAATTCTAGCTTAGTGGCATGACCCAAGCTGGTACTTTGGTTGGTCAATTAAACACGGCACAGGCTTCTCAGAATGCAGCGCTTGCGCAAGTTCAATCGTTACAACAACAACCACAGGTTTGTATACATTCTATGCTGAATTTATTATTTTGGCTTGTTTATTTTTAGGCACAGTAGTTTACTTCATGTGTTTTTTTTGCTTAGTAAGCAAGCATAGCTTAAATGTTATAGTGGACTGATGATACCCCTGAATGAACTAATTTAGGGGCGTCATTTGTGCATTTATATATTTACTATGAAAAAGAAGTTACTCTCAAAAGCAAATATGTAATTGATTATATTTTAATTATAATAAAAATGTAACTAATCTGCAGAGTCAATAATATTTTTATTTTTGTATTGCACTTCAATTTAATTACAAGTGGTAGTAAATTACTAACATATTAACATTGTTATATTTACAATAGAAGTTTCCTAATGTAATGTTTACTCACAGACGCTAGTCAGCGGCGGACTGGTCCAGACATCAGTGGGTATGCAGCAGGCTGCCCTCAACAACAACTTAACGGTACGCGAACAACATTTATATACTGCATGTAGTGCTTTTACCACTCGGTTCCAAAAATACTTTAATCTATGATTAAATAAAATATAAATAATATAATAGTGTGTGATGGTCATTCGTTAACTCATTCGTTTTCACACTGTTCATTTGTGATGATTTTAGGAATGCTAGCGTCAAGCGTGGTGTGGAGTAAGATTAGTGCTAAAGTGTGTAATTTTGACGTATAGTACAACTGAAAGACAAATAAAAATATTAAGTCCAACTTAGAGTAGATATTTATGCACTTCGCTAGTTATAAATTGTAAAACCGTCTCTAATGTTACCCTAATTATTTTAGGTCTGCGCTGTATATTTCTGTTTCATTATAAAAGTAAAACGGATATATACCTAATATTATATATAAAATTCTCGTCTCATAATGTTCGTTCCCATACTCCTCCGAAACGGCTTGACCGATTCTTATGAATTTTTTATGCATATTCAGTAAGTCTGAGAGTCGGCCAATATCTATTTTTTATACCCCTAGGACGCGAGCGGAGACGCGGGCATCAGCTTGTAAAATATAAATACATATTAAAGAATATAGAATTTAAAAACGCATAGAGTACCAGGTTTTCAGTTGTGTGAAGTCAAACAATATGACAATCATAAAAACCATCTTGCAATCATTGTTTAATCATGACCAGTGTGAAGTTCCATAAAAGAACCCTTAATATTAATAAAACAATTTTTTTATAAACAGTTTTATTTATACTTTATGCACATAAGAGTGACAAATGTGGACTTAATGCCGTAGGCATTTTCTGCCAGTCGACCTTAGGGTGATGCAGAGCCAAAAACTAGGTAGATGCACACAAAATAAGATTTATTAAAAATAAAATAAAGGATTCATATTAATACACATACATACCAATACATGTTAATATATACATAAACACAGTATATACGTTATATATAATATATACATACATATAATATATATATAATACATACATAAGTTCTAGAAGATGAGAGTGCGATGAAATCACGGTGAATCTGTTAAGGCCTTCAGGAAATGATTATTCACCCGGTCTTTAAAACTTTGTCCAATTTATAGCCATATTCACCTCGAGAGGGAGTTCGTTCCATAATAGGACAGATTGTACGAAGAAGAACGTTGTTTTTCTTTATTGTTTGAGTCATTTATGACACCCTCTTACATTTATTTCATGTAAATGACTTAATGTGTGCTACTAACATAGACTACTACTAACCAAATAAGAAAGGAATGCATGTATCCTTTATGCTTTGTGGTAAATGAGTCACTTGAAATTTAGCTATTCCTACATAAAGCTTTAATTATTTAGTATGATAATAAGAGATAACAGCTCAGTGTTTAAAAATAGTAAACTTTGAATAGAGCATTAAATGTATGGCTGGCAATACTAATCGAGGAATTTAATACGAGGTTATCTTCATTATATTAAAATTAATTTCTAAAGGACATGTAATTTAAAAAGGAGTTACGTGCAATTAGGAGTTAGATTTATCCCCCGCTATTTTACTTAATTGTTCCTACAGGGTTAATTTTTAATAACAATTGACGCGAGTCGCTTACAGACAACAATGTTACATACGATGATCATAAAGTAAACACACGTCTCCTGGCATGTCTAGGTGTTGTCTAGGTTGCGTCATCGATACAGCCATATCAAAGTTTTGTTGGATGTTGTCTAATAACATACACGTTATAAAAAATTAACCCTGCGTAGTTTTTTGGGAAAATCCCAGTCTGAGTATTGGTAACACGCCGGCAGTCGGGGCTCGCGCTAGATGGAGCTTCGCTGCTGTCGTCGTCCCTCCTGCAACTCTCGCCGGCGTTATTGCACCATGAGGTAGCTCACCAACCTCACAGACACTTTACAGTTTATATATTTATTCTGTTCGTTTATATGCTCCTCATCGCTTCCAAGTTATTACTATTACACCTCTTTTGTGACATTCCTCAATAACAAAGTTATAACCAACACGGTTACTTTGAGATGTCAGGTGATCTTTGAATTTTTATCAGATTTTTCACTTGGAGGTGATAGAAGTCCTTGGCAAATAGTAGCATGTGTGAGTCTTTCAAATTTCTAAATTAAATGTGATTTGAATTGAAGTTTTGACTAATGCAGCTTATACGCGGATTTACTCCCGAATCTGATTCAAAATTTATAATCGTATTTCTGATTGGAACTTGTCAGAATAAGGAGGCGCCGCTGCGCTATGGTAGCTAGTACAATTGTAAGTCTTTAGCTTTATATACCCCGCATTACGGTAACGACCTACAACTGTTGCCTATCTCAGAAACCTTCTCTTTATATTACTGCTTCTGTGACAAGTCCGTCCTTAAATTCAATTCAAACACTAACTTGTTAGACTATCCCAAGTAGATTTCAAGCTCTGTGTACGGCACTCTTCTAACTAATAGCAAATTTATGCCCCCAGACTTGTGATTGTTCCTCAGTAGCGCTTAGTAACTTAATTCCATGCCGAAATATACTGATTCGATATAGTTAAATATAGTAATTTAGTTAACCTATTGAATGTTGTATTTATAATTCTCAAGTGTTAGAAAAATAACGTGTTTTCATAGTGTATGTTCTTCATCGCAAAAGTTCATGTTTAACAATTATAATTTCTAAACGTATTAGTGGTTTTAAACAACGCTTGCGTTTGTTTATAATACGAGTAGAATTGTGATGACTGTACAAATGTTAATTGATAATGCGTTTAAACATCAACCTGTGTGGGATGATAGGAACTGCGTCTCTTGCTTGTTTAGAAAATTGTGCAACCTCATTGTTTTGTGAAATAGTGCTAAGTGTTCCAATACCTCAATGCTTATCTGTGTGTTTGTTTGTGAGTAATTGCTTAGAATATTCTTTTTGATCTGTTTGATTACCTTAAAATTGTTGCATGTGGTTTTAAATTATTAATTATTTATTAAAAAATAATTTCTAAAATAATTTTTTATGGTAGGTATGATAACTAGTTCTATGGTTCAACTTGACTGTTTTTTTTTGAGATATTTAACATTTACAACGTACAGGTGTCGGCGAACAGTTTAAGCTCGCCGCAATTGACGCTCCAGGCGCAGGCCACTGTAGGACTCCTAGCCACACCGGTACCAGGTTCAGTCCTGCCTTTGCAGTCGACTACACTCCTGACTCAACTCAAATCAGCTGATGACGATAAACAGCAAGAATCACCGGTATAACTATTTTCATTATTATTTTGAAATTATACTACAATATGCAAGGAATTCGAACGTACTTGGCTTGCCTTGCAAATAATAATTATTTTTAAATCATTAGAAACACATTTACGAGTATTCTGTAAGAATAGAAAAAAATATATATCGTTAACCTGAAAACTACAGTATCGAATAATCATCTTCATGCAACCTCAAATATAATTTATTTCTTTGCTCTTATATTTATCGTATTCTATTATATATCTTAAATATGTCGGTTTTGTCAGCAAATTATATCTTATAGCAGGTCTCGTCGCAGCAGGCAGAAATCACGGAAGCATCCAGCACTGCGTCAACTAGCGTGACTACGACCACCACCGCTGACTCCGTCGTATCTACCAGCACCTCCACTGTTGGTTAGTAACTTGAGAAATGTAGCTGAATTTACAAGTTTCTTGGAACCATATTATGCAGAAGTGATTGAAGCTTCAAATTACTTCAATATTAAAATTAAGAAATTAGAAATAAACGTAATTGTCATGGTAAAAAGTCTAATAATCGTAACTAAAGAAAAATGTTTATCTGGAAAGAGTAATCTTAGCCCATAATGTTTGTACGTTTGAATTAGGAGTAAATTTTAAATATTAACCTTACATTCTGCTAATGTTGTGCCTTATGTCATTTCCACATTCAGCGTCAATATATATTAACATATAATAACGGAAACCAAACTGCAGATAAACATACTTATGTTTTTCTAAATACATGCAAACATAGAACGAAATTGATCGTGCTCATCAGATGACTTTATCATAAGTGGAAGTGTAACCCACAACCGACTTAGCACGTAACAGTAAGGTCCACTAACGACTAGACCACCCTAGTCTAATATTTATCCGTTAACGGTCAGCAGCATCACCGGATACTGAAAAACCGAGTACTTCAAAAAGACATCTTGCAAGAGAGGCCACGCCTACTTCTACAGCGTCCACTAGCACCACACCTGTACCCAGCAGTGCCCAAAGTACCACAAAGTCTGCTCCACAAGTATGTATTAATTTTAATACCTATTTGACACCTGTATATGTATCCTTTAGGTCAACTACATATACTTTTCAGTAATAGTACACAATTTCCGTATTATGATGGAGATTTCCACAGAGTACCACCACCCCTATTCATCCTATGGGCATTGGAGTTAGAGAAGAAAAAAATAGCTTATAGCAACCAGCGAAATATAATTGTCCAAACTCTTCATTCTGAAGATAGGTCTTTTATATTCTTCAGTGGATTGTAAGTTTGCTGACTAAATGTATATTGACAAAGTTTCGTTAATAGCTACAAAATGATTGCATTTCTCCCCACAGGTGGTATATGGTAAGTAATAGTCACGTTGAGGATGCTGCGGCGGACAGGCCACTGTGGAGAAGTACTATGCGCACTAAAGTATCTGGGAGAGAGATGAGCTCGATGCAAAACATAATATCTCAAGGCCCGACCAGTGGCGGCCATTTATTATATTTATATCGGGGTGGGGGGGTTGCTGACTCGCATTGAATCTAAATGTACGTTCACTGCAAAAATCGGATATATCAGCGATCCGAGAGCACATCAGCAAAGCTCACACTAATCAGTTCTAAGTCGCCGTGGCCGAATACGGTCTGGATAGTAGTAGTACTTACCATATACCATCATTATTATTAACCTATATCCATACAGTAAATTGAAAACCCTAAAAGTTAATTGAGATATGCACTTTATCAGGTGGTTACAACAGTAGCGTCGTCTACTTCATCATCCTCGACCATGACGACTGCCATCACCGCACCGGTCTCTTCAGGCAGTAGCTCGTCCTTCTACAAGAGTAGCCAGAGCTCATCCCGCCATCAGACGTCACACGGACACGGTACGTTACAATTTGTTATATATGTACAGTGACCGTCAGTCTCCACTCCCGTTGATATTCACCCCTGCGTGTCTTAAGAGACGACTACGGGAGCAAACTATGCACGACAAGATAATTGCAAAGAGAAAGAAAACTTGTCACAAAGGCGGTTGATGATGATAATAATATACGGTAACATGGTTGGTTCGATAGGGGCAGGGAAGATTTACAGGAGGGAAAACGTACATAAATATCCCGATCTGAATGTTACTTCAACCAGGGACAAAAGGAATTGAACTTTCATAGTTAAACTTAAAGTCAAACCGTTATATTTCTACGAGAGAGCTCTCCTTTATAAATATGTATTGAGTTAGCTGAAAATATTTCACCCATTCTTATATAATATTTATAGTATAATTACTCATTTTATTGACTAGTTCCCCTTAAATTATAAGTCACAGTGTAGAATTTCTGCATAAGACCTATTGTAATTTTTTCAAGCAACAGAACACAGGCGAAAGCGAAGCGGAAAACGAGGTTTGACTCTTTAATAGTTTTTACGGCCCTTATTCGCTATGATACATAAGTTCGTGGAAACAACTTGTACAATTTAGACTTATAGAGTAACGCCAGAGTAACATAACAAGTTCGTCAATGACATTTGAAACTAAATCCTTTTAAGGACATTCAAAATTTTACACTGACAAGCTAGTTTTCGGTTGTTCGCTTCAACTTCCCAATCCTCTACTACGAAAGTCATTATGCTTCTTATTTATTTCGACTGTTGATGACAAGCATGCCAAAATTAGAGCAGTTGGATTGTTTTTCCGACTTTTGGCGAAAAATACACCAAAAGTTATCGCATGTCTATCTTGCGATCGCTGTACAGGTAAAATAGTATATTATTTGATATGAAATTCGAAACGCGAACTTGTTAGTTATAAATGGTCATGTTGACTAAGGGTCATTGTTGTTTGTATACGTATCAGTAACGCTGCGTATTTATGAAACTATGACGGATTATGTATTATTATTACAGATAAAGGTTTGCCTAAAGCGATGGTGAAGCCTAATATTTTGACACACGTGATCGAAGGATACGTTATACAAGAGGCAGGGGAACCGTTCGCTGTAAGTTACATAGTGATTATGTTAACCAACGCAGCAGACCTAACATGGGCTAGTGTGACAAGACACCAAGACATTTTTTTTTCGTGCGGAAATCTCCACGGATGCCACCAGTTGGTGACTATGTCGGAGTTGAACAGACTAAAACCGCACGCCGTCTCGGGTACTATGAGTCGAGGGTACAGGAAGTCCCTGGAATCCGGACGCTATGTGACAAGACACCCAGCTTTTGTGCTATCGTTTTAATAAGTCCAGCGCCGTTAGAGAAATCAGCCAGATTAGGGTTGTCATCTAATGCTGGCGTACTTTGATATAGTCTTGTCGAACCGGCCCATGTTATGACTGCAACAAGGTACAATTGGTGGTTTTCCGAACCGCCAATTCTACTTGAGCCAAATGTGAAGCGTGCGTTTAACAGACGGGGTGCGCGGGGGCAGGCGCGGTGGCAATCAGTTGTAGGACAATAGTATGGAGTTGTTGTGTAAATGTTTTGTCTGCGGTCGCAATGCACAATTGTAGACGACAAGTGACCGCCACCACGCCCGCACCGTCACCGCGTCTGTTAACGGGACGGATAAATCTTTTTTTGTATATTAGAGGTGCTATTCCCAGGTGAACCGTCCACTTAGAGATTGGGCTGCGGATAAAGAAGACAAAGAGAATAAGTTGCCTGAAGAACCTCCTCGTAAGTATTGACTGCTTTTTAAATATCTTCATATCAAGTAGTTTTCCACTGTTTGTTACAGGGTTAGGATGCACTTAGTCTGCATGTACTTACTTGCAGGTTATTTGCAGGTAGTACACCAAGACTGAAGTGGTTGTATTGTTAATTGTATAGTTACTAGCTGATCGATGCCCACTTCGTTGAGCGTTAAAAATTTTCAACCATAACCAACTACCACGCAAGGTCTTTTCGTTTTCGTATTAATTATAGTTATTCAGACTTAATGTGGTTTTCTATCGTAAAAGTAAAAGTCGATTCAATAGTTTCAAAGATTACCCCTTACCACCTCATAAAATTTATCTTTTTGTAATATTTGTTTAGATACGTCGTCATTTTTTAATCGTCGTCATTGTATATAATATGACATGATTTTGTATAAATAACATCCTAATTGCACCGTAGGTAAAAAGCAGCTGCTGGATAACGGGACAGTGGTTCACCGTATCAGTTCGAGCAACGACGGTGAGAGGCAGAGCACTTCCAAAGCCTCGACTGCCTCCGCCCCCGCCCCTGCCCCTGCCCCGACCCCAGCGTCGGCCCCAGCCCCGACACCAGCCCCACCTCCGGTCAAAATACCCGCTTGTACCAAGTGGACTGTAAGTATACACATTCACTATTAAACATACTCTTTTGCCAGCAGAAATTTACTTTCACTAACAAAAATTAGAAGAAAAGACAACCAAGGGCCAATTCATATATAAAAATAGATTTGAAAATTAATTACATTCCTAAATTCATAAATGCTTAAAATGACACTGTTAATGTTAAATCTATTATGTATAATAAATTATCCTGTCACGTGATTGCTCAACATAAACTCCGAAATTATCTAACCGATTAGCATATTCATTGTAAATGAGTGTTTTACTGGCTTACTTAGAATAGTTAACATTAAGCTTAGATGTGTCTGTGTGGTGACGGATTAAGAATACAGAGTGTCACCACCCCTATTCATCCCGCGAGTGTCGTAAAAGGCGACTAAGCGATAAACTACGCAAGACAACATAAGTGTAAAGGGAAGGAAAACTTGAAACCAACCCTGTACATACCCGTCTGGCCAGCGTGGTATAGTAGGCCAAAACCACCTTTCTAAGGAGAGGCCTATGTCCAGCAGTGGACTGTTAGAGGCTGTTGTTGATGATGATGATGAAGCTTAGATGAAATTGCGTGGGTTAGCTATTATTGTTAAATTTGTAATATTTCGTTTGCGTTATTTCAGGTGCATGATGTTTGCGAATTCATTCGCAACATACCTGGTTGCTCCGGCTATGCAGATGAGTTCCTCATGCAGGAAGTGGACGGAGAAGCTTTACTACTTATCCGTCCTGAACACCTCGTGATGGCTCTCAGCATGAAATTGGGTCCCGCCCTCAAGATTGTGGCCTGTATTGATTCGCTGCGTCCCGAAAACGAACAAAACTCGCATGATCACGACTGAAGTATGTACGAATTATATAATTATTTTCTTGATTTGTTATCACTAACGTTGGTATTACAAGCGTTTCTTCTATATGTGAAACTAATTCGGATATCGGAGAGCGTTAGATCACCCTCTGACAGCTTCAAGCTATTACTAAAACTTCATGGTTTTTTAATTTAAGTACTAGAACCATTTATTGACTAAAGTGTACGATCGAAGAATCTCACATACTTTATCTTGTTCACTATTTGCGATAGTATAAAGTTGTAGATTTGCAGCCTAACTCTTACTTTTTTAAACAAACAAACTATATAATTGAGTAAACAACGATAACTTTGCTTAGAACTATAGTTTTCATAACAATATAATAATGTCTACCTGTGTGAAACAATATTTTTTTCTTTTCTTTTCAGGTACAGTCTAATACTTTTAGCGGCAACAATTCTCATCACCTTTTTCATAAGTTATACTGCACTAGTTTCATTATAATATATTACTACGATTGTATACCACTATAATATATATCCATTATACTTATAACGTAGATTCAACATTAATGTCCCTGACCCTGAATTAGAAACTACTAACACTACACAGTTGTCACCAATCATAACTAGTGTAATAATAAAAACTCTTGTATTTATACCAATTTAATAATTATTGGTCGTGAAAAAGCTAATATGAACCATCACAGATGATTTGATGTTAGGTACATTCTCAAAATGAGATACCACTGGTTAAAAAGGTCTTCAAAATTTCTGCATAACAACGTATTCAGTATTTGATATACGATATTAGGTATATTGGTGTTCTAACTTCACGTTAGTGTATATATAGCGTAGAATAGGTAATTGTGGTTTTGCAGATATATCCAGTCGTATATTTTAAGGACGTATAAAAAATTGGTGTGCTCCTTCAAAAAGGAGCACGCTGTATTTTTTTCTGAATAAAGTACGAAGGCTTGGTGACGAAGGTTATTAGACGAGGTGGTTATGTATATATGTACGTATATTTTTCTTGATTATTTCCGTTTCATCATCCTCGCGTTTTGCTTCACTACATTATTGTTTTTATAAACCCAGGTAATGTAGGGCTGCACTAGGACACATGTCGAATGTTCCGCCTACTTAGTATTAAGACTTTAAACTTATTATACTTAGTTTTTGTACTGCGTCTCTCTCACTGTGTTGTTTTAAGTTGCACTCGGTATAGTTCGTTTTCAAAGGAGATACTTTTTTGAAAAATTAATTGTATTTTAATTTTAGAGATAATATTTTTTTAATTATACAATGGGAGGTATGTTAGTTGTTAAATGTTGTTTAACACAAGATGACGCATTTGTAATCAATGAACTTATTTTGAACTGCAAAATTAAATGTAAATGTAAATGTCCCAGCAGTCTGTCATGCCTGTTTGCATGCAAACAACAACAACAATACAATTTTAACATTCATACAACAAACTCCTATTATACAAGTATGATACTTAAGCCAATCTGGACTTACGGAATCTTACTTTGGGACAAAGCTGCCGATTCGAACCTGGAAATACTCCAGAGGTTTCAGTCCCAAATGCTAAGGATAATCATAGACGCTCAATGGTTTGTAACAAACCAACAATTACACCATGACCTTAAAATCAGAACAGTTCATGAACTCAATGAAATCCTACAAGAACATACTGGAAAACCATCCAAACATACTGACTATGCACTTGATAAGTAACACTTTACATTCAAATGGCTAAAAAGAAAATCTCCTAGAGATTTATAGATATTATCCTGTACGACAAAATGCATAAGATCATAACCCTATGCTAAATGTTCACACGAAACAGATTGCATTACAATAATTTTTTAATCATGTGGAAAAATCATTTTGAGTTAGAATTTTAATGGTATCATTGAAACTTTATTATCTGAACAAAAACAGCAAACTAACGGGTCGCATCGAGTTCAAATCTAAATCCGTTTATTTACAAATGCTGACGTACCCTTGTGTCAGACAGCATAAGGGATAGCAGAGATTGTGTAATTTTTTTTATTGTATATAGAAACTGTCTAACCGGGAAAATTAACTCATTTGATATAAACATACAAAAGAATGAGTTTTTGTTTATTGCCACACATAACCATTGTTTATAAACCTATAAAAAAAATAGCGATGTACTCTCCCCACTTGGTGCCATTTCAATTTTAAATATCTACACCTACCAACCAACCCGATAAAAATTTATCAAATAATATTGTGTAACTCACGAAATCAAAAGATAACTAAAGGTAATGTACATATTTTTCAATAACCTTCCTTATCTTTGAATTGAGTTCGATATTAGGTATTTAGTTTTCCTGGTTAGACTGGAAATTGTTTTATATTTTGATTCTTTGTAAGCTTTATTTGAAAAATAAAATATTAATTTACATGATTAGTTGTAATATGTTGTGACGTTAAAATGTTGAACATCGTCTTTATTGTTTAGTGACTGCTTAGTTTACGTTGACAAATTATGTAATTTAAAAATCAAAGTTTTTCAATAAGTTCGTGTACAATATATCATAAGTAATTATATATTTTTTAGTTTAAATTTTAAAATTGTATAATATTTTTATTTTGTTTGATGTCTATATTTGGAAGGTAGTAGAGCCACGCTGATTTCAGCATGAATGGGCCGGCTCGACCGGAGTGATACTGCCCTCGCTCAGAACACCAACAATGACAGCATTAGTGTTGTCGTACTTGGTTGGTGAGTGCGAGACCGGAGGCCCAAAACTAATGAAACATCTCAATGGGCCGCCATTGTGTGGATCACCATACTGCTTTGTCTGCATTAGCAATGAGTATGGTGGCCATTGTATTGTGCTCATGCTTTCCATCAGGCAGAGTACAGTCACGCTGGCAGGCTCATATATAACAACAACGTGTCCACTATAACATCTATGGTGCTAATTAAAACGATATCCGTATGCGTTAAATTGCGGTACAGCCTTATGTAATCCTGTTGTTTAACTTATGACAAAATTCGCGTTATTGTTTAGGAGAATATCCAACTATAAAACTTAAAATACGTTTAAGAGTAAACAAAAACTTTTTTTTAAATATGTAGGTATTTGAAAAATTGTCTTGGAGAGTGTTGTCTAGAGAAAGGAAAAATAAATCGACTTGATATATTTCTATTACCATAACAGTTACATTACATAGTTTAAGTTTAATATCACCACTATTAACTAAATTCAATATTTATTCTGGATATAAAGCTTTTTAATTTAAGTAATAGAAGTAAGTATAATCTGTATGATGTTGAACAGTTATCTTTTTCCATAGCAAGTCAGTTTATCAATTTGACACGATTATCTCTAGACCAGCCATCTAGCCAAGTTGCAAACGTTTTTCGTTCTGCAATCGTCACTCAGTGACGCAATCAAAGTGGGCTAGTGGGCAGATAACACTTGTAATAATCACACAACTCAAGTACATTTCAATAAAGAAATACTTTTGTCATACACATTATCTAACCATAGTGTTATTTCCATACGTAAAAGTGGGCTGACGGGCAGTTTAGGAATTAAAAGCGCTTAAACTCGGAAGGAAAGGGTTACAGCTTATGGGATCATGGATTGAGGTGTTTAAGTAACAGGTCGGACAACCTGCCCCGTCAGACGTTGTCTACACTTAGAATAATATACGTCTACGTATATCAACATGTAATACAATACAATACAAGTACTTTAAATCTTTACTCATTCATATGTAGTAAGTAATATGATTGTTGTGTTATCTAGCAGTGTACAGAGCGGCTTAGCGCAATGTAAGTTATACGTTACTTTATGTGTTAGGGTCTTACCGAATTAGGGTCAGTAATATATTATACTAGCATAAGGGTCTGGTAAATGTTGTAATACTAATTAAGTTTATATTGATGTCGTTTAGGGAAGCGTTAAAACGCATATTAATCATTTTAGTAAATGGGTGACGTGGCAATCGGTGATTGTGCTCACTGTGTATTTAGGGTCTGTTTCACAAAGTCTGAGTAAATTATTGGTTAACTAAATGACAAATAAATTATCAGCCACATATAACTCCCTGTTATAACAGTTTGCGTTTCACAAACATCTAACCGTTAACTTTATGTGTCAGTTTGTTATTTGTGTGATAAAACTGGCAACGTCGCACTTTGACGTTTCAGTTTACTAAACATATAATAACATAAAATATTTTTTGATTAAATCACTCCTAAAAATATGATGAATGCATAAAAATGCATTATTTTATGATACGTAAGTATTACATATACTTTATTTACAGTCTGCAACAATTTTATTGATACAAAGGAGCTGTTTTAGAAATCGGTTTATTTTTATGTAAAACGAAGTGTGAAACAACTGTCATAGAAAAAAAAAAACACTTGAATTGAATTGGCTTGTAAGTAAATGCTTCGTTTGTTGTATTTCTTTTTTATTTTAATCATTGTCTTTTATTTTGCCTCAAACAATGAATCAAAAACGGGAGAGTATTAATTTTACGCGGGAGGAGGTCGATATATTAATTAAATTGGTCGAAGTAAATAAACATATATTGAAGAACAAGAAAAGATCATCTAATTCGTCGTCAAGTGCATTAAATAGATCCATTTTTAATATTTTCTCGATTTCTATCTAATTTTATGATCTGACAAGTAACTTTACCTTAAAATAATTTCCTTATTTGACAGATCATCTAACCTATAATTTACTAAGCACTTTATTTACCAGTTAAGCTTATTTGAAGATTGTGAAACGCGAACGATGATTTTATTTGACAGTTGAGTGGCAAATAGCTTACTAAGGACTTTACTTGGACATTGTGAAACAGACCCTTAAAGTAGTATGAGCACTTATTCTTATTTATGAACACTAATAATTCAGTAATCAACGTTTATATTTCTTTTGTTGAGTTTGAGGTAACCAATGTAAGATTACATGCGTAGCTATTTATGCATGTTTAGAATAATTTCGTGTAATACAGTTTGACATTGACGAGTATTGCCATAAGGGCAGACTGGACTGTCTGTTATGTTAATTCGTAGTTAAGGCCTCTGTTCACGTACACTCAGGTTCATTTAAACGTTTTAAGTTGTTATTAACTATATGTTATTCTACTTACTTTAATTATTTGATGATCTATGAAAATTTACCTTTATATAGATACATTTTCTATGCATTATATTAATTGAGTGCAAGGCATCAGTGAACTATGAGTTTGTGGAATGAGCACTTTTCTATTTATTAACCTATATGTTTAGGAGTTATAGGACTATGTGTTTAGATTAAGACATTTTCGGTGTTTTTTATGAATAAAACATAATTATATTAGGACTGTATATGTATATTGAACAACCTCGGCTTGTCCACTGCCATGAAGTTAGCTGTAAACATAATGTATTTAGTTTTTATATATCCTAGAACATCGCGAGATATACAAACTTGTATAATTATTTTCGTACCTACTAAGTAATCATATTTTCAATTTATGTTTATCTGATTAAACACATGTATATTATTAGAATAGTTTTCGATGTCTAAAAACTGCTCAAATCGGTGCAGACCCAATTTTTGTTTTTAGGAAAAAATAAAGCAATTGAGACTGATTTTGTATGTTTTTATTTAAATTACACCATATTCCAAAGGCCAGAAGACTATACCAGGTGACTTTGTAGAAATAAATCACACATTGGAAATAACAATATACAATCCTTATTTAGAGTAGAAAGAACGAACTATACATTTACATAAAATCTCAATAAAATAGACCATTCAGCATTTTCCTAAGAGCCGACTGTTCCTACCTAAAGTCCCACCATTAGTTCGGCAAAAACAAGTTTCTTATTCTATCAAAAAAGTAACTATGTAGGTAGTAAAAAAGTAACTGTTATTATAAGTCTCAACTTCAAAAATCTTGTAATTTTTCTTTTGTTAATCAAATTTTAATAACATTTCAAAACACAATCAAAGAATCTCCTATAATTGCCACCTAGTTAAGTTACATTTTAAAAGCGTGAATGAAAACCAAGCGATCAAAACAAAATATGTCTTACAAATGTAGAACGAAAAAGAACGCGAAACACATGCAACTTGACTAAGGGGGCTAATTAGAAGCTAGTGTAAAATACAATAAAAGGTTTACTTATGAATTTTTAAACTTGCCTTTCCTATACAAAGAAAAAAATATAAAATACGTTTTTGCCGAAACTTAGTTTTATTATTGAAAAAACATCAAAATATTTTTCGAATATAATGCATTGTTAAAACTCCTTACAAGTAACTAGTAAACAGTGTTTTGGATCCGCCCGTAGGCTCGTAATTACTGTATGGACTGATTTCAAAGCCCTCATTTTTAATTCCATACTGGCCCGAGGTGTCTATCTTGTCCAGCGACACGTCCAATCTGTCAGGTGCAACTCCTTTGTGCGAATAATCGTTCAGTTTCGAACCTTCTAAAAGTGTCTGAAAATAATATTAGCTGTTCTTTCTGGGGCCAACACATCTTGGATATCCAATAAGCCATACAATAATGCCCGTTAGAGAAGCTTTCTGTGTAAAAAGCGGTTTTAAAAGGATAGCAACAATACCAAAATATAGTAACGCCTTAGGCTGAAATAGGTGCATCATGAGCCAATGTCATCGCCAAATAACGTTTTTATAATGCTGTTTCGTTACTCATTTTAAGCACCAAGAGTTAGAAATTCATTGGAGGGTGTACTAAATGACGTAACGGATTCAGGTTATGGGTGTACGTTACCCTTTTCGCTTCGGTATAATCGACAGGTTTGCTGGCAGGCAGCGGTCTGATCATCATTTTAGTTTTGCTGAGCGGTGAATTGGGACCCTTGAAAGATATCCAGTACATCGATTGTCCTCGGTTTTCTTCGCCAGGTTGCGTGTATTTGCCATTGAGGTTACTGCAATAAGCAACGAGAATTATAGGTAAGTACATAATCTAACCCAAAATGAAACAACAGCTAACTAGGTACCTCATTACCTAGGACAATTAGTAAATTTTACGAAACCTGCAAGTATCACAAATCCATTTCTGTAAACACTTCGGGAAGTTTATTTTATTAATTTAAGTTCAATACATGCATTAGTGAATGCTCGTAATCTCTAAAACGTTATCCTACTGAGTAATGTAACTAGAGCTGTGCTAGCTTTGCCTAGACATAGACAGGGCACAACAATAGCCTTACCTATGATGATAAACTCAATGTTGATTGCGCTCTTACAAAGAAAAGAACGCTAAGAATACAATCACGGGACTTTATCTTCAGAAGTCATAAATACACTGTACCTATAGATACCTACCTACTTTATAATATACTTATAAATATATTTAAGTTAAATGTGTATTGAAATCGTCATAAACTAACATGATCTAAATAACTAAGGTAACATATACCTACAATTATATCCGCTGTTATCAAATTGTAGGTACAAATTGTAGATATTCTGACCGTGAGAAAGTACATTAAACAATAGAATAGACTGAACGAGTTAACAAACCTAATAGTGTGAGAAGAATAAAGGACAATGGCAGGTCTCCATTAAAAATATCTAATTGAAAAAAAAAATATTATAACGCCAACTAACGCAGACACCGCACTACAACTCCAGTATCACTAGATGAATTATTCTCACACCGGGTTATCGGGTTTTTGTTATTTTACTGAACAAAACTGAATACGACAGACCTCTTCAGAAATTTCCTGTTTCTTAACACACATGCGTCAAGCAACTTGCTTCAGAAAACCTAGGGACCTAGCCTAGATTTAAGTTATTTAATTAAAATTTATTTTCGTCTGTATCTTTAAAAAAATAGATAATATATTTACTACAAAAAGTGTTTAGCATAGACGATATTATGAAACTCAAACTGTAATCAAATATGTATTCGCCATTGTTCTTTGGAGGAGAAGATTATTAGGCGATGAAAGATTTTATGTTATGGTTATTGCACAAAAGTTGGAATGTGGTGATAAGCAAGTCGGAGGACGGGAGTTCAGTGAATGTGCGCATTTTTCTGCGTTGAGCTGAGAACAAAAAGTGGAGATATTGTCATACTTACGACGAATAAAGATAAATCGAATGCAGCACTCGGAACAAAAAAATATGTAACCTTGGTAGCAATAATGATTGCTTTCATGAGGAAGCCTCCAGTAATTCGCCAGAAGTAACTGTCTACGTATGTCGTGGTGGCTTTTAGTCGAAACTGCTTAAATTACTGCGGCAGGTACAAATTTTAAACATTGTATTTAATTCAGCTAATTGTAGCTTTCACCAGGAAAAACTTAACAACATATAATACTTCTATGTTTTTACCCTAGCTTTACGAAAATAACGGACCCTTAAACTCACTATTTACCTATATTAATTTAAATCGTAGAACTTGATACGTAGAGAATTTGATTTGCCTAAGTACCTACCTCTTATCACACTCCTTGTACCACCAAGCGCCGCCGTGTTCTGTGGCACAGGCGCCATCCTTCCACTCATCGTTATCCATGTCTATTGTGGAGAACTTCTGACCCGCGTGATAAGACAGTGAGTCGCCTGAAAATTATGTCTCATTAAAACGACAAAATATTTTGACACGTTGCTCGCCACCAACAGAAGGACTTCACACCGTAGAACTTTAATGGTTTTACTACATTTTCTACTAAAAAGCGGCCAAGTGCGAATCGGACTAACCCATGAAGGGTTCCGTATCAGCAAGTAAGATCATATAAAAGTTCTTGTAGTTCGTTGTAACTTTCATCGATGTTTTTATACTAGTGTTTTGATTGAATGAAAGGTAAATTGCGTGTTACGATTAATGATGTATTAAAAAAAAAACTACTCACTAGATCTCGTTCAAACCAAATATATTTAAGAAGTTAGAGGGGGGGGGGGGGGGGGACACACATTTTTCCACTTTGGAAGTGTCTCTCGCGCAAACTATTCAGTTTAGAAAAAAATGATATTAGAAACCTCAACATCATTTTTGAACACCTATCCATAGATACCCCACACGTATAGGTTTGATGAAAAAAAAATTTTAGAATTTCAGTTCCAAGTATGGGGAGGGGGCCCCCAAAATGTATTGCTTTTTAGGGTTCCGAAGTTTATGACTCGGAACCCTTATAGATTCGTCATGTCCGTCTGTCCGTCCGTCCGTCCGTCCGTCCGTCCGTCCTCGACTTACCGTCCAAACGGTAAATGCTAGTAAGACGAAACTTTGCATGAATATGTGTTGTAATTACGCCGACAAAGTGCTACAATAAAATTATGAAAAATATTTTTATTTGGGGTACCTCCCCTATACGTAAAGTGGGGATGTTTTTTTTTCTCGCGGCTACAACATCGTGTGGGGTATCATTAGATAGGTCTCTTGAAAACAATAAAGGGTTTCTAAGACGATTTTTTGATTTAAGTATCCGTTCGCGGGATATTCCACTTTAAAGGGCACTTTTTTGTAAAAACAGGGCGTCCCCCCCCCTCTAAAAGCTAAACGGCTGGCTCAAAAAATCTGAAAAAATTCGTGAAGGTGGTCCATATAATGAACTTTGAAGGAAAACTATAACGGAGTAGATGACTTTGTTAGTTCAGGACTTATAGAGGCTTAACTTTTACAATGAGCTTACTTGGAAAACGTCATACTAAATTAACGCATTATTATGTAAACATAGCAATTATTCATTGGATACGTATATTAAATCCACGTACCATAATGGGTGACTGAGGAACCCTATCCTGTGCGTGGCCTGACACGCACTTGGCCGATTTTTTTCTATTTTTATGTAGAAATCTTAATGCGGTTCACAGAATACATCGACTGACCAAATTTCAACAGTATAGCTCTTATAGTTCCGGAAATAGTTGGCTGTGACATACGGACGGACAGACAGACAGACTTGACGAATCTATAAGGGTTCCGTTTTTTGCCATTTGGCTACGGAACCCTAAAAAGGGGCCATTCCTTTCTCTTATTAAGAAAAAAATATCATGGGCGACCCCTTAAGTACCTCTTTTCAAAATTTATTACGTATGCGTCTATAAAAATAAAATTCATACAGGGACAAATAGTATCTACCTCCTCCTTTTTTGAAAACGGTTAAAAATAAATACATCGCTAGTTCTGATATTTATTTTTTAAAAGTAATGCATTGCAATCGCAGGCCACGTACAGGAAAGGGTTTCTCAGTCACCCATAACGGAACGTGGATTTAAAATCGTATCCAATAGATAAATTTGTTATGTTTACGTATTAATGTGGTAAAGTGTAAAGTACTACGCGTAAAGTGGGGATGATTTAAAATAAAATATTATTAAAATTAAATATTTTTCATTTCATAATTTTAATTGTAGCACTTTGTCGATGTAATTACAACACATATTCGTGCCAAGTTTCCAAACCTAAAAGGTATGTCAATTTTGACTAAATGCATAGGTAGACACAATGTCTAAAGCATTTTCTTATTCAATATACAGTAGGTACTGTTACTACTTATAGCAGTACCTAGCCAGGGCATTGATATTAATTAAACTTTGTTAAACGGATTTTGGATACGCACTTACAGAGACTACCTAATAGTATGTGTCATGTGAATAGTTTACTAGTACATTTTCTACTAGAATTTACACATAAAAGAAAATGACTCAAAAATCCATACGTGGTATCATATTATTATAAAACAAACCTGCTGTTCCATAGAATGTGCCGAGAGTGCTGATTCTGTAACCCTCTTGCTCAGGTCCAACTGTAAAGACAGAATAACCAGCGTATGCCTCTTGTCCTCGTTGTGTTTCCATTTCTATTCTTAGTTCATACAGCTTCTGGTTGGTTAAATAATTGAGCTTGTCTAGACCAAGCCAAAACTCTCCAGCTAAATTGCCAAAACCGTACTCGTAGTCTTTCCAACCCTTTAAGAAATCTTGAGAGCCATCGAAACGATTTTGGAACACCTGGTTAATAATCAGAAATGACTGTAATCAAAAGCTAAGTTCCTTAAGATAAATTAAAATATGCAGAGTGTTACAGAAAACTCGTTCATAGGCTGTTTAGATTATTTTTCAAGTAGCTTTTGAATCAAGTCTGCCCGCGTTGGATATCCCGTTAAGCAGCCCATCGGTGCACCTCTTTAAACGTGAAAGCGTAGCAGACAAACAGATGTATCGTTTCCTTCCCCTCGGCTCGGCCCAAACAATCAAAGTATCTCTTTATCAAATTTGAAAATGGTGCATTGGTTTACCCGTGAAACCGTAACAGACTGATAGACAAACTTTTGAATTTATAATACTAGTATGCGTATATAGTATTGATTGTTAGTTAAGTAAATCTAAATAAATCACATGGGATAACACTTTGTTTTTCTGAGTTTGACTGTTCTTTGCATCCGTATTGTGTATGTTTGTAAAGTGCCAAGCGCTAAAGGATGCATACATTCCTAAGGCAGGAAACGTCTTATAAAGACATTAGTCGTTTTACGCTTACCGTCCATCCACCGCCAGCAGTTGTAAGGTCACAAAGCACGTAAAAGGGATCCATGTCGTCTGGTCTGATTTTATAAATGCCCGATACGTTGAATCCTTGCATCTGAATCTCGTGACAATCCGTGGGGTAACGCTCCGACCGGTCCACTCTATTAGACCTGTTTCAATTATTGTTTTTATCAATATTACTTGTATGTTATTTAGCACACCTTAATTTTAATATTATCAAATTGCAATTATTTTGGGGTCAGTTACCAGTTCAACTGGTTTACCTGAATACAAGTTTTCCCACGGAGCGACTTGCATCAGACCTGACCATCAGAAACAAAACTGTGTGAGGGTGAACTGCATTCCAAGATTGAACTAAGTAGTTGTCAGTATATTACGTTCCCAATAACGATTTTTATGTCAACCGTTACTGACGACTTAATGTAATTTCCGAAGCACGGGCGTGAAACACCATGAAATTCCATACTTCAGCCTGATATTAAGAATTTCTTTAAAAAAATTCCAACAACACCCTGACCAGGGGGATCGAGCCCAAGACCTCCTGATCAGCAGTCGAATACGCTATCCTCTACACCGCTAGTCCTCGTCAATTACAACCCGTGATAAAAACTTCCTAATAAAAGTATTTATAGATATTATTAGATATAAATTAAATGGCGCCAACAATTTATCATGTTAAGCACACCATCATAAAAAATAGAGTTGAATGTAAATCAGTACTCACTTGCATTCGCATTTCCTCGTGCTCTTATGTTCACTAATGGTCTTCCTGAACTCAGCGATCAAAGCCATGGCGTCTATGGGTCCGCCGACATCTGTTCTCGTGCTGGCACCACTAATGCAAATGATAAAATATAATATGTACATGAGTGTGATTATATTATTAAATTATTTGGAAAATAACTAGATGACGTGGGTAAAAGGCCTTGTAAGATATTTACAACAACATAAAAGGAATGTGTTATAATTTAAGCACACGTTATTTTATTGGTTATTACTTTTCTATGTGGTGATTTTTTTTTTCGTGCGGTAATCCCCACGGATTGCACCAGTCGGTTACTATGTCGGGCTCGAACCGATTCCACCGACCAGATATACCCTCGAAAGGATCTCCCAGGAACCCCGACATACCTCGGGCTACCTACCGCTTGTAGATGGTTTCGAAAATTAAACTTAAAGAACGCGCGCCTTGTAGGGCTCGCATTTCCACCCCGGCCTGCTTCTGCTAGGGCGACAGATGGCCTCATCTGTCACCAGCAGTCCTCCGCTTAAAGAGGACGGAGATTTGGCATCTGGCGCGTTCCCGGGTCTGGCGGACTGGGAGAGTTCTGTACCTCTCCCGGTCTCACTCCGTCATCTCTTTCGCAAGCATAACTTGCTCACAGAAAAAAAGCTGTTTTTCCACCAATTTTTTTTCGAATCGTTAATTTGATCTTATCCCCATTTATACCTTCTTCAAAACTAGACAATATTTCCCAAATAAAATTTGAGTTTGTATAATAATACCAGTCGAAACAAAACAATTCAGTTATTGAATGTTTGCTTTCGAACATTGGTGGTAAGTACCTACATTAGCCAGAGTTTTCCCACCACAGCTACAGTGCATAGTTAAGATCTAATAACTTTCTCACTGAGGTTTTATAATTTTCCTACAGTTCAACATTAACTAATATTATTTTAAACCGTATTTCATATCAAAAATATGCTAAAACTCAGACTAATAAAGTAATTTTTAAACTGATTATCTAAAAATACCATTATATTTCATTTGATCATACAATTTTACTTTAGGTACCTCTTACTTATGAACAATACCGAAAAGAAATCGGGCATCATAAATTAATTTCTTAGTAAACATATTAAGAACGCCCCAGTTAGGGGCTTCATGCTGACCTGGAAAACATGTTGAAAGAGACTACTAGAGTAAGAAATTGAAATTGCAGAGATAAAAATATTATTTTGTCTCATAGAAGTATTAAAGAAAATGGTCTAGTGGATGGCGTATGCTACTGCTAATCAAGAGGTCTCGGGTTCAAATCCCGGGTCGGGCCAAAAAGTGTTTTTGGGTTTTTCTTAGGAAATTCCTAATAACAGCGCAGAGATTGGAAGTGTGACGGTGATTCACGCCCGTGCCTCAGAGAGCACGTAAAGCCGTCTGTCACGGTTGTCATGAACATCGATGGCAATCGTTATTGGGAAGTCAGTGGCTCTCAAATTTGCTGACAACTAGTTCAACCTTCGAATTTGAGTTCTCCTAAGGGTTGCGGAGGTCCGATGCCAGTCGCTCCGTGGAAAAACTGATATTCAGGTAAAACCGGTTGAACTAGTAGCCGACCTCAAATAATATTGGGAATAAGGCTAGGAAGCAGAAGAACCTAATGGAACGTTTGACCTCATTTACTTAAATCGAACGGTTTGAAAATATTTAGGTACCTGATAAATGTTATAAAAAGCGGCCAAGTGCGAGTCGGACTCGCCCATGAAGGGTTCCGTATCAGCAAATTACATCATATAAAAGTTCTTGTAGTTCGTTGTAACTTTCATCGGTGTTTTTATACTAGTGTATTGATTGGATGAAAGGTATATTGCGTGTTACGATTTATGACGTATAAAAAAAAAACTACTCACTAGATCTCGTTCAAACTAATTTTCGTTGGTAGTTTACATGGTAGTGTACAACATATATTTTTTTTTAGTTTTATCACTGTCTTACTTTAGAAGTTAGAGGGGGGGGGACACACATTTTTCCACTTTGGAAGTGTCTCTCGCGAAAACTATTCAGTTTAGAAAAAAATGATATTATAAACCTCAACATCATTTTTGAAGACCTATCCATAGATACCCCACACGTATAGGTTTAATGAAAAAAAAAATGTTGAGTTTCAGTTCCAAGTATGGGGACCCCCAAAATGTAGTTTTTTTCTAGTTTTATGTAAAAATCTTAATGCGGTTCACAGAATACATCGACTGACCAAATTTCAACAGTATAGCTCTTATAGTTTCGGAAATAATTGGCTGTGACATACGGACGGACAGACAGACAGACAGACAGACAGACAGACAGACAGACTTGACGAATCTATAAGGGTTCCGTTTTTTGCCATTTGGCTACGGAACCCTAAAAATGTAGATAATATATAAAAATATAAGATGTTATACTTATATCTATTATCTATAATATCTATTATCCGTGTCAGGTTGTTGGTTACGATGAACAACGAACCGACAGACTTTTTATGCATGTTTGGCCGGCGTGCCTAAAGGCGCATTATCATTGGTCGTTAGAGCCCGCATGCGGGGTACGGGAGATTTCTGTTCAAGCATGCCATAGGGCCAGCAAACAAACAAAAATTGATGTAATTAATCGTAGTTAATATTAAAAACAATATTATGCCGATATAACGCTATTTTTGGCCCTATGGCATGCTTGAACAGAAATCTCTCGTACCCCGCATGCGGGCTCTAACGACCAATGAAAATGCGCCTCAAGACAGGATAGTTAAGCATAACATCATGCTTAGAATACCCTTTTTTTTTTTTTTTTTTTTTTTTCGTGCGGAAATCCCCACGGATGCCACACGTTGCCACACTAAGAATGCTTAGAATACCCTAGTATTCTAAGCATTCTAAGGATTCGAGCATGATGGAAAAGAGATGTAGACATATTGGGTGTTTCAACTTGTAACTACAAATTATTTATTTGGTACGTATTAAGGTATTCATACAAGGGGCTACCCTTGATTGAATTTATGGAATTTATTTTATTGAAAATAAATTCCATTTCCAAAATTTTTGTCAAAGAATTGTCTTTGACAAAGATTTTCTGTGATAGTGAATAGTATCGTTTGACTTAAGCTGCATTCTTATTAGCATTGCATGCGAAATATGATGATCGATTGAACTGGCTGCATTGTAAAAGACAAATAAACAAACATTTGTTTTAATATACAAAGAAAATGTTACGAATCAATTAATAACTATATACCGGATGTTTTCACATAATTAAGTTGTAAGATATTTCATGATTAAAGATAAATGCACAGTGACATTAAATTTCCTAAAATATCGTTTTTTCTGAAGCTCGAATGGATTGCAGACACATTTAGTTACCTAACTTAAATGTCGATTTAATCCAATTTTAGCAATTCAGCCTACTGCCGTCTACTGCTGAGCGTAGGCCCCTAAGAGCGCCATCCCAGTCTTGGGCAGTCTGCATCTATCTACCGCCAACCATTTCCTTCAAGACGTCTGATCACTCGTATATTTTCTCGACGAATATCTCGTCTTACCCAAATGTCGACCTGCCTGTTAAGTGCCTGTCGCTTAGATGGTATTACTGAGCCTCATCTTTTTCTCATTAGCTCTAAAGTCTCCCTGCTGAGCTTCGACTTACGTTCAGTGCTCTGCGGTCGAAAGTGGTAATAACTCACCTCGCGGATAACCCGGACACAACAACGCTGGTGTCAGCATCGTTTACGTCCCGAATTATTTCATTTAAAAAACTGTAACCCGACTACACAACTACTTTTGATAGAATTTATCTAGCTTGTCACCCGAATCAATATTATGGATCTGTTATTAACTCACATAATTTTAAATCGGAATACTTAAGATGCCACGGTAGAATATACTAAAATACTTAAATACATAGTCTGAAAAATTTTACATTTCCTTTTGGCTTCGCTCTAGCCGGGTAAATAATAGTTGTTCTGGCACATTGACAGATTTATGGATATCAAAGTACTTAGTCACACACATAATTATTGTTTTGAGGATTAACACAGATATCACCCGAATTTGTCGTATGATTACAAAACTTTTTTTAATAAATAAATAAATATTTCGGAAATTTTACACACAACATCATCTAGTCCCAAACTAAGCAGAGCTTGTATTATGGGTACTTAACAACTGATATAAATACATAAACATACTTTTTTTTATATTATACTTAGAAAACACCCAGACTCCGAAACAAATACATGTGGATCACACAAATATCTGGTACGACCCGGGAATCGAACCCGAAATCTCTTGATCAGTAGCCGCATAGGCTAACCACTAGATCCACCAGGCAGTCAAACTAAGAAATGTATATCTATGTAGGTACGTTTATAAAATGTCACTTACCCAGAATACGTTCTTCCAAATTGGCGGCTCTTCACTTCAGAAATGGTAGCCACTATAGAGTCTACGCCAGATTGGATACTCTTCACATGATTTTCTAAGAAACTTAAACGAGAGTCCAGGGATGGGTCATTGTGGTACTCCCCACCATCTGTAACAAATGAGAAAATTATGTTCTTCATTATTTGGTCCCATATCATCAACAGACTTTAACATTCCCCTTTCAGACGTAAGACGCTTCTTAAAAATGAGATTATGCCTCATATAGACTAGATGGTAGACGGGTAGGTAGTATTATTTAGTTACGTTGAGTATTTTTATAAATGACTTCACATGTACTAACTGTCCTTGAGCAATACAGGCTTGCAGACGGGAGGACGGTAGCCATAGGGTCTTTTTCGGATACGAAAGCTTTGTCATATTTTGCGGGGGGGAAAACTTCACTCATACCTGTGTAGGTATTTTAGACGCACATACAAAAACAATCGGGTCTCACTATGAACTCCCATATAACAAACGAAAAATTAAATATTTCACAAACACATTAACACATACATCGGCATAACAATGTAATGCATTATGTTGCTGCCAACTAGTTTAATTAGCCCTTTAATCAAGAGCCTAGCCTCTACTGAGGCGACTATTCATATACATAAAAATACTAACCTAACTTAAACTAAACGCCAGATTTTAGTTGGCTAGTTGAGTGCTACACATATACAATGCCCATTTTAGCTTAAACTTTGGCGGAGGTATATGTTTAGACCAACTACACTTTTACCAAAACGACATGTATTTGTAACTGTAGCTTGAATGAAACTTCTGCTATTTCTATGTCTTACAACCAAGCTGAAAGTTAAACAGTGTAACTCTTTGAAAATTGCAAGTAAATCACTAGAACAAATAAATAAATAAATATTACTCACATCTTACACACAACGCCCTCTAGTCCCAAACTAAGCAGATCATGTATTATGGGTACTAGACAACTGATATAAATGCATAAACATACATTTTTTTTGTAAATACATACATATTGTACATAGAAAACACCCAAACTCCGAAACGAATATTTGCGGATCACACCAACATTTGGTCCGACCAGATTAAGCGTAATAAATCTACACGTAGTAACAAGCCATGGTGCATGTCTCTAATTAGATATATTTTTGTTACTTCTTTGGGATCGATAGCATTATTTAAACGAATAAGTCTATTTGTCAAAAGTTTACACAAAAGTATAAAAAATTCTTGTCATTGCATATAAGGTTATAATAACTTGTTGGTATTTAAATCGAAATTATTAAACTTATTGACGTAACAAAATCAAGCAAATAAGTCTAAATAGCTACCTATATTTGGGCTGGTACGTGGAGATGAAGATTTGTCTAATGTAAACTTGATTTGATTAAGATCGTTCCTCAAATTATGCAAACTTGGTTCCAATTTCTCTGCACAGTTATCGGTCATAATCGTTTTCATAATGTCGGACAACTGCTTCATTATACCATTCGACTTTTCATGGACTTCGATGTCCAACCTGTTTAGTCTGAAGTCAATACTGTCAACTTTTTTCAGATATTTCTCACTGGAAGTGATACTATCCATTAATTTCTCGACAACAGCCTCATTATCACTCATGGGGCTGGACTGCGGCACGCGCGTAAGGTTTTCTCGCCTTCTAGTCGACAGCATAGCATCGGTAAGCTCGTTTTCGTATTCTTTTTTCCAAAGTGCCTTCTCTGGATAGTCTACGTTCTTTCGTCTTGCTCTCTTATCCCGGATCTGTTCACAAGATATTGACGCAACCGTCACAAGAACGAAGAAGAACACTATGATTTTTGAGTGCATGCTGCTATGTGTATCTGTAGTGTGATGTGAACTGACTGGCGAGAACTAAGGACTGAGGCTACAGTTCATCCACTCGTCGCTCGAAGTTTACAAAACGATTGAACAGCTAAACAAAAACATCTCTCACAGTTGCGAATTCCCGAATGGTGAGAGTATTTCTTATTGTTTTAACAATATTTATAAACACTCGTACAACATTGTATACATAACATTAAGATTGGACGAATCTATTTAATTCAAATTAAATACCTTATACAGTGGGTAACTACAAACACCTGCGCACGTTTGGTTAAGTGTGGCCACCCCTAATCCGTCTACGGGTGTCGTAAGAGCCTACTAAGGGAGCAAAGTATGTGGGACAACACGACTAATAAGAGCGATAGAACTTGAAAATAAAAGCCCTACACGTGAAGAACGTGATATTAAAGGCCAAAACTTTCATGTCGTATTAAAGGGGAACAATACAAACAATTGTTCCCCTTTAATCCTTTTTTTTTGAAACTTTAACAGTTTTTGCAGTGCCCCCAAATGAATTTCTCCAAAGGAAAATTTTCAACCTTTGCATTATTTTTCATTGATACTTCGCTCCGTTTGCTAGTAGCACAATTATATATATAAGATATGGCCTTAAGGCCTATGGCATATTTATTTAGTGTCTCAATGTATCTACCAACTTTTTCATACAAGCTTCAAATACTTCCTTCTTCCCATTCCTTTGAGTAATAGTTTTTAAAATTTCATTAAAATCTGTCTCGTCAGATCGACTAGATTTATTGTTCGGGCCAAAAGTATTGTTGGCTTTTTCTTACAGAAAATTCTTCATAGCAGGCCGGAGATTTTTTGATTCAGATGCGTTTGCAAGTTATACCAGTTTAAACGACGTGGTCGAAAAATCTGAGAAAACCTTTCTATTTCTAGCACTAACCGTTGTTACTTAGTCGAGGACGGACGGATATGACGAAACTGTAAGACTTCCGAGTCATGAACTACGGAACCCTAAAACGGTTTGACTTCTGCTAATTAAAAATTAAAAAAAATATTTATCTAATTTTTTTTTTCTTTTCACTATCTCATTTCTACAAAAAATACACTTGATCTAAAAATACAGTGCTGTTCTGGCTTTATTCACCTAACATGGGCAGTTTCTCGTTATCTTCTCAAAGTGCCTATTCTTTTGACATGGTGTCACATTGGGGACATTGCATATTTATGACGTACGATGATTTTAGATGGGGCGGGAGGTGGTCTATGTATATTTTTTCCGAGAACAGGGTGGGAGGGAGTCTTTATATTTCTTACGCATTTTCACTGTCCATCACTACAAGATACGCTCATAGAATTTGCATAGTATAGATATTGCATTATATGTGTTTTAAACGGTTCTAAGAATAATATAAAAAAACATTTAAAAATAAACATCAAGGGCAATCAAATTGTCTTTAGATTCTTACGAAATAAATTGCGATGGGTGGGGATCAAAAACGAATAATGATCGTCTTTGACGATTGACGTTGTGGGTGAAGTCTTATTTTTTCCTATTAAATTTATTTTTATATATTTTCAGAATCTGCCAAGGATATTTTATTTGTTCCTATAGAGTCTTAAGTAATAAATATTAAAAAGAAGGGAGTGGTCCAGATTTTTTTTCTTCTTATTATGGACAGGTAAAAAACTAATAAAAACCTAATAAAAAAAATGAATTTAATGACTTGAAGCAAATCTAAACACTTTGACTGTAGAGCATTTGCTTTCGATGGAAAAATGCAGAATGTTTTGTTAAGGGGCAAAATCTAAAAAAATAGTTTTTTTTATTTATTTATTTATTGTTATAAAAAAGTTATACATTTCAAGCAACAAATCCGATGACGCACAAACTCAGTTGTACAGTGCAACTGAAAAGCTGATTTTAAAGTAGCAATAATAATACCGATACGCCATATTGTCTTTCGATAGTATTAATTGATGACTTGAACATATTTTTTTTAATTAGAAATACTTTTGTATGTCTTGTGACTACAAGTTTCGCAGAGCATATTTTGTAGAAAAGGATCCTCGAAGGAATTTTATTAATTTTGTAATTGTGGCAACTGTATTACAATAATCTTGTTGTTTATAGCAGTAGTTTTGAATTTTCATTGATTTGATAATAATATTAATTTGGATTCAATATTCCTGTCGGTGTTTATATGTGCATAATGTCAACTTTTCATTATATTGTAGAATTCATACCCGTTCCAAAATATGTACTTACTATATCACCGCTTAATATGAATATATGTGGTATATACCAATTTTATGTTTAGTAATAGTCTACAAAAAGTAGAAATACTAGACGCTTATAAATTTAACACTTCGTTCACATTATTTTTCGAAAAAATTTTAAAGCACTATACAACAATTTAAATATGACATAAATACAAATTTATAAATAACTTATGCTTGCTTTCTGGATAAAGTTGAATAATAAAGAAAAGGATCAATCCAGTGGATTACTGAAAGATTAGATGTATGAATCTATTTAATGAGAGGTATAATATATATATATTATAATATAGTAAATAACTTATTCTTTTCACTGATACCATATCCACAGAAGAAACTAATACTAGCCCTGCTGAGCAGATTTAAACCCTAAAGCGTATGAAACGATTTTAAAAATTTGTTGTGCTAATCCGGTTATGACACCGGATTAGCAAACTAAAGTGAGTGCCACTTTTCACACAGCATGTCATATTTTTGGAAGAACCGATAAACGTTGGGTAAACGAGTTTTTGAGTGGAAACCGCTTCTGTGTAGGACGTCCACAGGCCAAGTGGAGTAATGATTTGCGCAAAACTGCTGATAGGAGCTGGATGCGAGAAGTCGAGAATCGAACCAGGTGGCATGCAATTGTAGATGCTTATCTTCAGCAGTGGACTGCTATAGGCTGATGATAAATTAAATTCGTTGGCAAGATAATAACAGGTAAGTTGTAGTAGGTAGGTATCTATTTTGTTTGTAATTATAAGGGTTAAAGAATTACATTTTTGATTTATCTTATTAGATACCTTGAACTAATGTAAAACCTTCACGGCGTGAGATTTTCAAGTGAAATAATTTTTACGTGGTACCTACGAGGTTCTTATTTAAATCAAAAATCTTTTTTTTTTATTCAACTTAGAAGTCAGAGGTGGGTCCTTTAAAAGTTTTGTATTGT
The DNA here is from genome assembly GCA_932526445.1 of Phragmatobia fuliginosa. Lineage (NCBI taxonomy): Eukaryota > Metazoa > Arthropoda > Insecta > Lepidoptera > Erebidae > Phragmatobia > Phragmatobia fuliginosa. Next base: position 28,477,313 of record OW052057.1, read on the forward strand.
ATGTATACTATCCGACGTGAGAATTCCTATATCGCGATTGAGTATAAGTCCGTACAGTTCGTTAGTCTGTGGTTCAGTGTTTTTTCGGAAGATGGCGCTGTTGTATATTTTCTACTTGAGCTGCATGTGGAAGTCGCTACAGATACTTCGTAAATCCGAGTAATTTTTAATAGCTCGCAATATCTATGATGCTTTTATAGAGGAGACTGCTAATAAACGAAAAGCCGGTTTTCGATTTATGCGATTTTGTAATGGAAAAAATTTGAACAACGAATCACGTGGAAGAACACCAATGCACATAAATAACGTTGAATTGAAGAAGATATTGTAAGCCAATCCGATACCTAGCTACGAATTACTGGCATGGTTTAACGTTACCTTACCAACCATATTCATTTTTTTTTCGGACATCTTACACACAACGCCATCTAGTCCCAAGTTAAGCAGAGCTTGTATTATGGGTAGGTACTAGACAACTGATATAAATACATATACATACATTTTTTTTGTAAATACATATCTAGATACATATTATACATAGAAAACACCCAAACTCCGAAACAAATATTTGTGGATCGCACAAGCATTTGGTCCGACCCGGGAATCGAACCCGAAAACTCTTGATCAGTAGCCGCATATACTAACCACTAGACCAACAAGGCAGTCAGCAGGCAGTTAATTATTAGTATGAAATCAATGAGATAAAAATATGAAAAAAGAGTGTCTCGTGATTAATCTGATCTGCAGAAAGAAACGCGTGTTTGGTGTGTGTGACCTATAGCCTACAGGACTGACTAAGGCGTAAAAATGTTGGTGGAGTAAACATGTTATAAGAAAAGCTGACAGGTTTAGTTCTTCTAAGTATTCATGCAGAGGTAGCTTCAAGACGACTCAAATATTATCACCCAATTTCTAAATAAAAAACATTTCATCATCATCAACAAATTGTAATAATTCTTTACTTAGCATAAAGTTGGATTGAACCTAAGTTTAATTTATTCGATATGTTTTATTATTAGTGCCTCGTTAGTCTAGTGGCTAGCGTATGCACTTGCTTATGAAGAGGTTTCGGGTTCGAATCCCGGGTCAGGCCAAAATGGTGGTTGGTTTTTCACACAAGATATTCTTAATAGCAGCCTGCTTTTTTCAAAAAAATACAGTGTTTCACGTCCGTGCCCTGGAGAGCACGTTAAGCTAACAGTCCCAGTTATCAGGAAAATCTATATCAATCGTTATTGGGAAATCAGTACCACAATACATACAATGCGATCAGAAATCAGAATACTGCTGGTTTAACCTTCGAATTCAGTTCGATCTCAGGGTTGCAGAGTTCTGATGGCAGTCCGCCGGAAAACTGATATTGACTTAAAACCACTTGAACTAGCAGCCGACCCCAAATAAACTTGGGAAAAATAAAGGCAAGGAAAAAAAAAGATATTATTACATAGTTAGTTATCACGTCCAAAATCTCAGGCAGCGACCCCGACTCAGAGGGGTGCTCTATAGCAGCTTAAAATTAAATATTTTGTACACGTATTACTAATTAAAAATTTATCTTCATTTCCCCTCAGTAATTTTGATAGTTAGTCATAAAATAGGGTTCCGTAGTCAGCTATAATGGATTTAAATACGTGTCCAATAATAGATAATTGTTTTGTTTACTTATTATGTATTTCGTAATTTTTGTACGAAGTTTTCCAAGTATGCATATTGTACTTAGAAGGTAAAACCCTATAGCTCCTGCATTAAAAAAAGTATCAGAACCGTTTTAGTTTCATTTAAAGTTCTTCACACGAGACCTTTAAAGTACCCCAAAAACAATATTTTATTTAGCAGTTTGTCGACGAGATAAAAACTATAACTGTAAGGGTTCAAGTAGGGCAGGTACCCTTTAAACACATTTTTTCAGATATCAATTTTACCACTTTGATGGCGTGATTTAATAACTTTTAAATGTAATACCTATACAAATCTACCGTTTAATAGTACCAGCAGTCTCCAAACTAAGTCAACTACATACAGATGGACGTAATGAAACTATAACTTTAGTACTACTAATACGGAACCCTAAACATTAATTTAATGTTTAAATTTAATAAACATTTTTGTTAATTTTAAAATAAAACAACCTTTATTCACAGAGGTACGACCTAAAATTAAAGAAAAAAACAAAATCATAAAAATATTATTTTTACTCAAATATAATCATCAGATTATTTTTAGAGAGAGAGAGAATCAGATTATTATATGTCTGTCAGCCTGCCACCAATAGCTATAAGTTTCCACAATGTGCTTGTGCATGCGTATTATCTGGGACATCCTGAACCTTATTTGTAGGTCGCCCAAAGTGATTTTTGAGCCTTAGCCGTATTGATCATCGTGACAATTGGAGGCCGCTAGTCGTGATGGTTTACTGTTGCTGGTGTCGTAACCATCGCGTACGCATTCAATAGTTTGCCATTTAGACATGAGGGGCGTTCTTTTTTACCACAGGGTGCAAATCTACCAGAAGCGGCGAGTGGTAAACTATTCACAGGTGCTATATAGCACACCTTTGGCACCCTCAGGCGGTTCAAGGCGGTTAAAGCCATAACCGCACCGTTCGTCGAATACAACCCTCTAAATTGAGGGAAAAAATACTAGCTGCAGTGTATCTATCGTTGGACAGCTGAATTCCTACGTATATCCGATGTATGTGACAGTATGGAAGCTAACACTGTGATATTTTTATTTAATTTACTTCCTGACAAATGTTTTTCAACATTTTGTTTGGATCTGATCTTGATATACACACACATCAAATAAGATAATTAAAATATTTTAATTATCTTATTTATTTGTTACATGTTCAGCTGTACGTATGTTACAGAGTAAAATTGAACCAGGGACGCGGCGCGAGCGCTTCGGATCGCGTGCACCGTTTTGGAGACAGAAAAGGAACATTCTGGTTCACACAGGAGGGGATCATAATATATAAGCCTTAAGTGGCACAAAGTACGCCGGGATTGCAGGGATTACTTTCTAGAATTTACCTGGCTTGTGGCTTGTTAGGGTTCAAGTCTCGCACAGAATATACAAAAATAACTTACCACGCATAGAAGGCCGTGTTTCCAATGCTTCGTGCATTAACACTTTCACTTGTTTCATGTCAGTTTGAAGTGTGTTCAGTGTTCTCAGAACAGATTCAGTAGACGACGCATTTAAAACCTTTTGCATTTCAGACAAATACTTTAAAATAATACCAGTTTTTCCATGAAATACTGAATCTAAATGACCTATTTTTCGTTCCACACTATCTATCATTTTTAAATATTTTTCACTTGACATGAGAGTTTCAACAAACTTTTCAATAGCATTTTCTCCTATTGTAGCTTGTCGCGACGTTGCGGCCGGTGTTCGTGAAACGTAGTCTTGTGGTTTTTTACTCTGAAACTCTTCACTATCTCCCTCTTCAATATCTGAGTGTCCTGTTTGATCCTTTTTAGCAGCCACCGCTACCAATACCAACAGCAATAAATATATTTTCGGGTCCATCATCTGTGACTTTTGTCGACACGGAAATATTAGTAAGGAATGAACTCTAAAACGTTACTCTGTTAACCATGAACACGATGTGTTATAAAACATTCCGTGTCCATTGTGCAGATAACAATGTACATTTTTCTTATACATTTTGATTATAATTACATAACATAACAGATTAAATAGGATATGTCTGCTTAATTCAATTACATCGGAAGTTATCATTGTCTTTCAAACACTGAATGGTGAACCAGATATGTTATGTCATGTGTTTAAAGCATTGCCTGTAAGCTAGCAAAGCTAGCAATTATTGTATTATTTACTAAGTCACATTATTATGATAGAGGTTCATGGATAAGTAGTAACTGTAATAAGCCAACCAGCATCTAAGTTGAACGGTCGAACATATATCTTTGGTAATCGTTATTGAAACTTCTGAGTCTACTAAAGTTAACTACGACAAACCCCGATCCAGACGATCTAAATGAATCCAACCTACAACTGAAATAAAAATCTCAAAAACTACTTCAAGGGACATTTAGGTACAAAACGTGACTAGCATGTTCCAGGTTTGTAAACGTTAGTACTTACATACATTTTACCCTTCGCACACGCTGAGCAATGTGGGGTGACAGAACATTCTGTTACCTTCATTGATCGAACTTAGCGGATATGTACGGCATAATCAGCTGCAGTCAGTTCGAGTGAGACCAGGTATTTGAAACACGTCATCGGTCTCACGGTCAGTACTGTAACCTGTCGTTCACGAAACCCACGAGGAGCTTGCCGGCGTCGCCCTAAATTTTGACAGACGCTACGGAACAACTCACGCCACACCAAGGCCTCCTAGACTGGGACGGATGATGCCAACTCATCTACAGACATCTTTGAGAGTCGTCCAGTCCTGAAATGCAAAATCTCGCACATTTGGTAGGCTTGGCGATAAAAATTTTTAGTTTTTCCCCAAAAGAGAACGCCGTCTTTACCTCTTCAGCCCCGAGGAACTCGAGGAGACGAGCTCCCGTTTAGGCGAGGCGCATCTACAGCATGGATAAAAGAGTTTTGAAAATAACCTTCCCCCTATCAGCTCCTTGATCTGAATTCCTTGATCTGCGATCTCCTCTTTGGCTTGAACTTCGCTGTCTACCCTGGCTCGTCTATATGATGACGTCTTAAAGAAGATGGAGCCTGACGGTACTGAAATCGGAGTTCCTGACCTCTCTCCCTCTGCGGCTGCTTTGTAAACTTAGGACGTAGCATCCACTGGGATGCATCGCTCTCCTCGTCCCCGCGTTTGCGATTCTCGCATATCTCCACTTCCATAACTTTCCCGTCCGATGGATAATTTGATTTGGAACGCGGACGCTCCGATGTTCTTTGGCTTACATCAGTCAGATTAATTTAGATCCCCATCGAGATAGGCGTTCCCGACAAAAAATCTTCTTTTTAGATGAAAGTCATCTGCTCTGGAAAGTTTTTCTTCCAACTCTCCTCTCTTCTTCAAAGGAAAAGGAAGACCTTTTCGTTTGAATTTTATTTGAAACTCGTAATTGACTCCATAATAAAACTCACGAGTGGGGGAAATATAAAAATCCACCAGGTCAGTGATAAAAGTCCACCCGCACCCCAATTTCTCAATTTTTTACACTACCGTGACTGAACTACCCATTAGCCATGAATCCCTTGGTCCACACACTACAAAACGGGATTCGGGGTGATTTACCATAGAAGCTGAAGAAGCTGAAGCTTGGGGCGGCAAAATTAGGGGGGACGGCTAATAGGCCTAAAATAAATATGGTACAGAAATACAACAATACATTAATAGTTAGGCTGCAAACACATCTCTTTGATCTGGTTCAGAAGCTTAATAGGGTTGGTGTCAGAGGTTTGCCATTAAAATTATTTGAGAATTACTTGTGCGACAGAAGCCAAAGAGTAGTGATTGATTCGTGCGTCAGTGACGAGCTAGCCATATGTTACGGCGTACCACAGGGTAGCATCTTAGGACCAAGTCTCTTCCTAGTGTATATTAACGACCTGTGTCAGCTTGACCTTCCCTGTGGAAAGATAATTTCGTATGCTGATGATACAGCCCTTTTTTTCAGTGGAAATACCTGGGAAGATGTATTTAACAGTGCACAATTTGGTTTGGACACTGTTGGCGGATGGCTAAAGGCTAACATTTTGTCACTTAATGTCGACAAAACACAATACATTGCTTTTGCCCATAAAAAACATCTGCTGCCACCTCAGACATTTTCTATTACTGCCCACACCTGCCATCAAATAGATGTCATGTCTTGCTCATGCTCACCCCTTCAAAGACTTGATCCCCAGTCGTATTCACATGGCCCGAAGTCTGAAAACACCATCTCGGTCCTCGTACAAGACGGTAGACGGTACGCTCCTCTAAATAGCCAGCCGCTAGCCACCTCAGGTACTTTGGCACTCCGTGGTAGAGGAGTGCTTCCCTGAAGCCGCTAAATGGCAGATTATTTAATGCGTTGCCGATGTCCAAAGATACCGCCAACAGTACGCCTGCTACTACCTCTTCGGTCACGTCCCTCAGGCGCAATAGGTATGGCATCGACTGTCAAACGTACCTCCCGAAATCAGAATTGGGCGACCGACAGATCGGGGATCGGATTCGAACAGAGAGTACCCTCTCAAACAGCTTACCCACCTCATCCAGCAACACGATAGGCCGCGACCGAATCGGCAGACCGTCCCGGCTTCTGGAGGAGGACCAGTTTCCCGCTCTTTCAACTCTCAGAGGAGCGTCCGGACGCCAGGCTAGCGTCCAACACCTCCCTGAGGTGGTCCGACAAATGGTTGAGGGCCAGCACTCGGGCTTGTACCCTGTCCGGCCCGGGGATAGGTATTCTTGTACCGTATCCGTAGAACAGCCACCCCAATCTCCAATCCTCTGATAGGCGGCATATCACCCACCCCCATTATCACCCGACCACTTAAATCACTAGGCCAACCGTGCAGTCTAATGAAGATATTGATAGTAACGTACTTTATTTATTGTTAATTACAATTCTTTAGTAACGTTTATTCAATGTGCAATGTGCACTCAACAAGCCAAGTACGGTGGTACATACCTATTCTTTCACCTCTTCTATTTTCATTAACCTTATCACTTCTAGACTTCAGTGTTCCTACCATCTTTAAGCTGATGATGCCAATTATATATGTATATATATTTATTTATAACACACTTACGTCTACCATTACAGATATGTAATGTATGATATGTAATGTAATGTATATTTATATAACGAATACACATATTAGGGCTTAAAGTTTGAAATTGCCGATTTTTTTGAAAAAATAGAATTCCTTTTTTTTTACTTATAATATTTATTTGATCAAAATATATACCATTAATATCTATACATTGCTGCCATCTAATAGGAAGGTCATTTACGCCTTTACAATAGATCTCTAGAAAATTGTACATATCATGAAAAAAATTATAGTCCGTAGAAGTAAGGTCTGGCGAATACGAAGAGTGACGAATAGTTTCTAATTGCAGTTCCTGTAGAGTTAAAACGGATTCTCGTGTTGTATGAGGTCTCGCGTTATCATGAAGCAATAATAGTGAAGATCAATTCATGAGTCGGGGCTGTTTCACTGCAAGTTTTGCTATCATCTTTCGGAGTTCGGCACAGTAGACATCTGGCATTATTGCTTGACCAGATCGGAGAAAGTTATAGTGAAAGTTATAGAGAAAGTCATACACCATGCTGAGACCACCCAACATTTACTAATATCTTTTTATTTGTAAGCTTTGCTTTAGGACACTGTTGCGGCGTTTGACCTGGGGTCAGTCATACCATTTTTCGCTCACGGTTATCGTAAAGAATCCACTTTCCATCAAATGTCACAATTCGATCCAATATTCCTTGATTTCTGTATCGATTCAACAAGTTGCAACACAAGTTTCAACACGCGTTTCTTTCTACAGATCAGTCAAATCATGAGGCACCCATTTTTCATATATTTTTTATTGATTTGACGCAAATGAGTCAATATTGTTGGTAAGGTAACGTTAAACCATGCCGCTAATTCTTGGGAAGTTTGGCTCGGTTCGGCCTCCACCATCTCTTTCAATTCATTGTTATTCACATGTGTGGGCGGTCTTCCACGTGGTACGTTCTTCAAATCAAAATTTCGATCACGAAAGCGTTCAACCAAGATCGCACGGTGCGTTCATTAGCAGTCCCCTCTAAACGCAACATTGATATTGCGAGCTGTTTCTGCAGCGTTAGGCCACACTGGCCACGCGGCCACGCGCGTAGGCGCGGGGCAGCAGATCACGCGCGCGGCCACGGAGGAGCAGATCTGCCTCTTCGAGCAGATTTTACCGCGCCTACGCGCCTGACGGCTTTGTACATGGCCCGTACCAAACTAAAGGTTACTTTCCATTTGGTCGTCGTCGTCTGTATTCTTTGCATTTCATATCCCAAATTGCTGGGCATTGTTCAATTTCGTATTTATATGTGTTTACTGCTGCGGCCCGCCCCGCCTAAGCGCGCGGCGGCAGAATCTGCTAGCGGCACGCGCTCACGCACCGTGGCGCGTGTTCGTTGTGTGGCCTGGCGTGTTTTCTATACTAATCGATGTACTTGCATACAATATTAAAATCTGCCACTCCGCGCTACGCGACGTAGCGCGGTGCAGTGTGTGAATCGCCTTAGTTCCGCGTCGGAACTCGTATTCAAAAATCGCTCAAATTTACGAAGTATCCATCTTTCTTGTCTACGCTGAATAAAAAAAACAACTGAATGTCGATAGTCGAATGTTGCACATTTTACATTTTAAACTGAGATTTTAAAGTCGGGTTTTCATTTTGTTTTTCTGTAGTAATATTAAAATAAACAAAAATGTTTATTTTAATATTGTTTAGATAGGAACATAGCTCATATTATCAAGTTACTAAGTACTTACACAAAAGAATTGAGTTTTCATTCCTGATTTTTGGTCTAGTACGAAACACATCCATATTTTCATAAATTTCAAACAGTAGTGCTATCGCAGCAAACAAAATTCAATGTGTTTGTTTTGTGAGTACACTGCTCGCGGGCGGAACGCGGGGGGAGTTTTTGTTGTTATTTCTAGTGTCAGACAATTACTTTTTCTGTGCTGAGTATGCGTAATATGATTGTTAGTTTAGGTTGCCTTAGCGACCCGAATGAGCCGATATCTCACGAGGCTATGATTATTATGATTTAGATAATTTTAACAAAAAGAAACCGACTTTAAACAAAATTACCCAAATCGCGACAGTTGTGCCTATGATACTTGAGGAGTTCCCTCGATTTCCTTGGGATCCCACCATCAGATCCCGATATGGTGACGATGGGACCACCTGTAAGCTACGCCCATTCCAATGCAAAATAATTTTTGAAATCGGTTCATAAACAACGAAATTATCGCTGAACATAGATAAATAAAAAAAACCGACGAATTGAGAACCTCCTCCTTTTTTGAAGTCGGTTAAAAATTAATTCAAAGATGATATTATGATGCGGCTATGGCCTTTTTTGGTATGATCCTAAAGATTATAAAAAATAAATATATTTACATGTACTTGATGTAAATGAAATTAGTTTATTTTTAGAATAATATTTTTTTTTTTTTCATGTACCTACTGATTTTGAATACAAATACCTATACTCATTTTAACTTTGATGGCGTTGTGTGTTACTTCGAAATATAATTAGGTATAATTAAGTATTGTATGTACCTATACGCAATTATTAAAAAATGTCACTATGATAGTACACACAGATACTTCAATTTTATTTATTTGTATATATTAATTAAATAGATTTTATAGTTATTTATTTACACAGCAGTTACCACTTGTCAGTGTCCGTGTCCGGTCCGTTACGTCACCAGCCGATTTCTCTAATCTATCTCCAGTTTTAACCATATTTAGATGAAAATGGTCTGAATATATCTTATAAAGTGTATTAGTTCTTTTTTAGCAAGTTAAACTTATCAAAACTATAGAATCTAGAAGATCTCTAAAAAAACCATACAGACTCTCGCTAGTTTTAACCAGAGATAGGTTCATAGATAATACACTGGTTGAAGGTGAAAACGACTGAGAAGTACTGAGAAGTGAGAACTGAGAGCACTAACGACATCTATACAGTCCAATCACAAGCGAGACAAATATTGTTATTCCATATGTTGGAGTTACTAATGTACTAACGATGTAGCTATACTATAATTTGGAAATATGACAGTAGCAATTAAATTCAGATAAGTATTTACACAAAATTACCTTTAATGTACGTAGTATTATTAGCTCCATGTACTATGTACTATAGAACAGATTTTTAATAGATCACAAATCAATCACAGTGCAACAGTTACAAACTTACTAAAATGACAGATGTTTAATTTATTGGTCCGAAACATTGAACAGTTAATTTAAACCAACTTAAGCGGTATCGATAGGTACTTATCGCTAATATTGTGACCTTTTCTGTACTATAATATTTCCTCATTTGATGTAGTATATATATTGGTCAAGAATCAAACTTAATTGAGTATCGAGTACTCAGGTTGCCAATTTAAAAATAAACAATTTTATAAATTTTAAATACAATAACATATATTTTAAATCTGTAGATACTCGAGTATCATTACGTATTAAATTAGAATTACACTTACATAATACTAAATAAAGACAATTTTCAAAATAGAATGGAATTTAAAAAATTGAAAACATCAAATTTTTAGAGGACAATTAAATCGATTTTTTTCATCGATACCTCCGACTACCCAAACAAATTTAGATAAATGACATTTACGTTAGCGGTTGCAGCAGCGCAGGAGTCAGACTTCGTTTGTCTTCGTATTTTAGATATTTTGTTTCATAACCTTCGTGGCTAAGGGAATAGTACAAAGTCTAATTAGATTCGTTCATTCAGTATTGGACAGTACAGACATATTCCTAATTTGAATTTTCGAGATCCAATCAACTATGAATCCTATAACTAAGGTACGTATACTTTCTAATTCCTCCTAAATTGTAATATTTAACAATGTTATAAAAGTAATCCATCTATTTTTACAGTAATTAACGTATTATTACGTGACAAGTATGTTTGTCATTTAAATATACGAGTTGTTTGATACATATCTTTCAAGTCCAAAGTTCATGTAGTAGTACAAGATTGTGAAATTTGTGACTACGGTGCCTATCTCTTAAAATATACCAATAAATATACTGATATACTTAGTATTTTTAGGTCTTCTTAATATGACGTCAACACAATATAATATTTTCTAGTATTTAATGTAAAATTTGTTTTAAAACACCCTAATACATGCGGTTAGTGTGAACTCTGCATAAAGTATTATATTTTTGTTGCATATTGATTGTACATTAGTTTAATAGTTAAATGAGCACATTAACAAGAACTTTCTGTTAACTTATACTGTTTTTACATTTCAGTATTTTTTATTTCTTTTTTTATTTATTTTTTTATTTCTTTCCCTTACGTCCATGGCTCTGCTCGCATGTATCTCTATTATTGCAGTAATAAGTAGCCTATATGTGTTATTCTGATATATAAGCTATATAACTGTAAAGTTGTATCCAAATCCATTCAATAGTTTTTGCGTGAAATAGCAACAAACATCCATAAATAGATACTCGCGTTTATAATTTGCAGAAGTATATTAAACAATGGTTCTACAATAGTAATTTTAGTTAAATAAAAGTTTGTTAACTGACATTTAGATAAAACTGGTTGAACTAGTAACAAAACCTAAATAATCTTGGGAATAAAGGCTAGGAAGATGACGTTAAGTTGGCTACCTGATCTTACTTGCCTTATTCTGATAACAAGAATGCAATCAAGAGTTCTTGTTTATAATTTACTTTTATCTTATATGAAAGTGAATGAATGTATAGGTATAGGTCATTTTAAGCTGTGCGTTTTATTTCTTATACTATATTGCATCAATTTAATATTACATTAAGGGTATTTACATATTTGGTCTTTGTTTGCTCCTACATACATACATAACATAATGTTCAAACTTCAAACTTGATATAATGATAAATAACTGAACAGAATTATTCAAGAGAAGAAAAGATCATGTTGACAATGTACTACAACTCTTTTTTTTTTATCGGGTACCTCCCTTTCATGTAAAGTGGTAATCATTTATTTATCTCATCTACCACATTGTATGGGATATCATTAGAAATGTAATAAGACCATTTTATTTAATAATGTCTTAATAAATAAAATATTCTTATTAATCTAATGGAGAGAGAATGCAACTGCTAATCAAGAGGTCTTGGGTTAAAATCCCGGGTTAGTTCAGTGTTTTTGAGTTTTCTTTCTGATTTTTGTAACCAATAAAACATACATTGCTCTGCAATTTCCATTAAATATTTTTGTAGAGAATTGAGCACTCTACAAAAAAGTTATTCAAGGTCCATTAAATGAATTATTAATTTACCCAATTTCTTTATAATCCTCTACATTTGATTAGTTTCAAGGTCTTAAAACGAATTGAAAGTTTATTTCTAACTTCTAACAAATAAAACTATTATCTTTTGTCATTAAAGATTGCTCTAATTTTATTGAATAATAATTTTTAAATAGATTGCGAAAAAAAATAAGTTACATTTTATTAATGGCCTGATGAGTTTTGCGTGTTTCTGAGTTTTCATAATCCAGACCAACAGACAACTTTATTTAACATAACGTAATAAACGTATTCATGATTAACAAATATTAAAAATCAATTAATTAATTACTATCACAAAAATATAAATTCTGTATAAATTGTTCTATTCTTGAGCTGAAAGTCTAAGCTGATCTCAAAATAAAAATATTTTGAAGCCGTAAATAGCCTTACATCCATTGCGCATGGTGCGTGGCACCAGGTCATTCAAAGGAAATGTTGAATGATTTTTCATGAGAACTATTGTTAAATAAATATCTTTACTTAAAAAAAGAGGTATTGACCTACTATACCCAGCTGGCCACACAGGTTATTATAATATGGTAATGTTATTTGTTCATATAAAGGCAAAAGTATTCAATGTTGTCGAAGTTACTTTTGAAATAGACATAAGTATCAAATTGATAACATTGCTTAAATGTAAATTAAAATTCATGGGTTCATGTGAAAAAGATAATAAAAAAGACAAAAGATCAGAATTTAAACATTATTCTGTATTCTTTTTAAAATGAATTGATTTTTAATGAACTCATAGTATGTAATCTTAAGAGTCCAAAGTTCATAGCAGAACTTAAAGATTGTGAAATTTATAACAAGTTTTAAAGCTATAGATAAGTTTATTAACTTATGTTCTAATGAATTACATATGTACATATATAAAAATGAATAAATAATTTGGACAACTTTTAATAAAACATCATCTATTTCCCAACTAATCAGATCTTGTATTATGGGTACTAAACAAATGATGTAAATACATAATCATACTCTTTTCTGTAAATACATATATATTAGACATAGAAAACACCCAGACTCTGTAACAAATATTTTTGGATCACCTAAATATTTAGTCCGACCCGGGAATCGAACCCGAGACCTCCTGATCAGGTTTAAACCCCTGGGGTTGTGGGTCCAAATCCATTCTGTTTGTTTTTGTGTCTTTTCATTTATGTTTACAAAGTCCCCCGAGACACAGGATGTATAATTATTTCTAATTTAAGTTTGTCTTATAAAAAAACTTTAAATCTCATAAACTCCCTTAAAATCAACATTAAATCATTTGCCATTTTTATATTTTCATTTTAAATAATTTAGAGATATTTTAAATAAATTACATAGTGTTATAAAAGTATCGGAAATAAATAACTTTCCTAGTTCTAAATAAGTGAAAGATGAGATGCCAAGAAAATTAGTTATATTACACAAACTATTTAAAAAAATATTAAAATGCTACTATTAATATTTCAAGTTCGTATACAATTTCTTATTACTTCTACAGAAAATTTTATAAGTATTTAAGCATATTCTTCTGATATGAGTACCATCTTGTAATATGTATTTTTTGTGCATAACTCGTTCCTGGGACGCTTCCATTGATTTAATTTTTTTTTAAATTTTTAAACTGTTATTGTGCTTATTCAAGTTCGAAAACTATTTTTTTATTTGATTCCGACTGTGACATACAGCAAATCAATGTAGACCAGTAGAGGTTAAAATAAACAATTGCACTCATTCTCTCAACTGCTTTGGCATACTTCAATTCATCAATATGTATTTGACAACATTCTATACAGAGCTGTTTTTTTTATAATTATTCACTTTATTTGATATCAATTATGGTGCTCATTCAGTTTTCTTGCTTCCCACTAGGTATACTTCAGTGTGGTATATGTGTATTTGTGAATGGTTTTTTACTGTGCTTCTGAATGTTGTAGCTTGTAATATTTGTCTCATGACAATTGGGTCAAAAAAGTAACCAACTCTTCTTCAAGATTGTACATCAAAGTCATAATCTGTTTATTATTTTATTCCAATTCAAACTTTCCGAATTGGCTAAAATGCTGGAGTTCTGAAGTAAAAAACAAAAAGCAGTAGCTGAATTGTATAGCACTAGTAATGGGTCGAGGGCAAAACCAAATACGGACGAAAAAGCAAATACTTGGCACGTTGGGCATAAATAAGTTTATGCCCGAATGAATGCCCGAGCAGTGGACAAAAAGCGTAAAACAGTGTTGTAAAAAAAGTTTAAATTTCGTAATAGATAATCAATATTTTTAAAATTCATTATTTCTTTAAATATCTAAAAAAAATACTTATTGTATATTACTGTACTATACTATTGTATTTTTGTGTTGAAAAATTGAATTGTCGATTAATCCATTCATTTAAAACGTAAGACGATGTAGTTGGAGTGGGGGATCGACCCAGTCTTATTTTTCGCTCACAAGTGGGTGGAAGAGATTCTTGAATATTCACATGTAAGATCACAAATTAATGCAGACCTAAGATTTGAACTAATTTAAATTTTTTACTGTCCATCAGTTCAAGATTCGGTCATAAACTTTGAAATTGTATGTATAGTATGCTCTATATACTAGACAATAAAAAAGGCCGAGCAACTTTACAAAAAACTTGGAGGTCGTAAGGGTAGGAGGGCCAAAATCTATACTGATATTATGAAGAGGTAAAGTTTGTCATACCGTGTGGTGACGGCTTAAGAATACAGTGTCACCACCCCTATTCATCCCGCGGGTGTCGTAAAAGGCGACTAAGGGATTAACTACGCAAAACAACATCAACGCAAAGAGAAGGAAAACTTGAAACCAACCCTATACCAACCCGTCTGGCCAGCGTGATATAGTAGGCCAAAACCTCCTTTCTAAGGAGAGGCCTATGTCCAGCAGTGGACTGTTAAAGGCTGTTGATGATGATTGATGATGAAAGTTTGTAAGTTGATGGTGTCGTAGGGTAATCTTTGAACCGATTTTGAAAATCTTACCTCTAGAAAGCCACATAATATATTTATCCGAAAAATTTCGAATGCGATATCTGGCATACACCTCCGTGTGACATTTACCCAAAATTACAATTTTTCATATTTAAATTAGTCCTGTTGTCCAGCAAGGCATCCGAGTAATCGTTTCAATAAAATCCTATCCTAAAAATGCGAATGTTTCGGAGAATGGTTAAAGGACTAAACTTTTGTTATTCTTTCACGCAAAAAGTACTGAAGGGATTTGGATGAAAATAAATTAATATAGCTTGTATATCAGAATAACAATATAGGAATAACACATGGACTATAATTTATTAAGGGTTGTGATATGACTAAGGGTTATATCGATAAGTATCGGCGTTTCTGCTGTTTGTGGCGGCGGTGGCGGACCCATGGCGAATTTACGGTAGCCGCCAGTAAATATTATTTATTATAATAATGTTCTTTTGAATTGTTCGTCTTAAATAGTTATAAATAAAATATACCTATTATGTGGAAGCCAATATATCATAAATAATGAGCCATAAATATAATTAAATTGACCACTTGTTACAAAGTTACGTCCATGGCGGTCCACTATTGCTATATCATGAAGTGTTTTGAAGAGCTTTTCCAAGCCCAGCCTTGACAGCCATCGCTTTAGAGTAGTTGACATACGCTCTCGAACTTAACGGTTCAATTCTCGCCGAGCAGTTAATACTTGAAACTCTCTGCTAACGCACGTGTTTACCTCCCCTTATAATCCCGGGTCCTTCAAGCGGGGCGTAAATAAGTATAACACTACGCCGACATGGTTGGGTCACCGCGTGGCAATATCCGCATTAACAGTGAGGAGTCCTCACTGTTAATGCGGATATTGGTCACCGTCCTCACTGAGGACGTTTCAAGTATTAACTGCTCGGCGAGAATTGAACCGTTAAGTTCGAGAGCGTATGTCAACTACTCTAAAGCGAGGTTTCCAGGAGTGATGGTCACCGTCCTCACTGAGGACGGTGACCATCACTCCTGGAAAGCTTATGCTTTCCATCAGGCTAGGTCTCTTCCTAGCCTGATGGAAAGCAGCTCTCACAATGACTCTTCATTGTGACAGCTAATACATAAAATAATAAGCGAAGGAAGAAAATGCCTACCGATTTATAAAGAATTTACGAAAATCAACAACCACTTACCTTTTATCCGGAAACTAGGCGCATCCATTAACTTTTTGATATTTATCTTGAATTTATCCCAATCGGTCCTCAGTGCCTTTAAAGCATTTAAAAGCACATCGGCAGAATTTGAATTCGTCGTCTTTATCATTTCAGACAAATATTTTAACATCGTATTAGTTTTGTCGTGAAGGCTAGTGTCCAAATGGTGCAGTCTTCTTTGCACAACTTCTATTTTTTTTTAATATTTCTCACTCGCCAGAAGAGTGTCCACAATCTTATCCAAAGGAGTTTTTGACGATCCATATACCTCGTCAAAATCTTCCACACTTTTGGTTCTTTTGAAGTTCGTATTTGATCCATAATTTACTTCTTTTTCGAATTTATTGCATGCCACAGTCACCGTTAAAATAAAAACTAACAATAATTTGGAATACTGCATGTTCTACGCTTTGGTGTTCAACACTAACAATTGAACCCTTACAATACAGTGGCGTTACTTATGGGCACGTGTTGAGTTTATAATAACAGTCTGATCCAATGGTGTGTGGTCAAAAATGCAGAAATTCGCCTCGGCGTTATCTGTTTATCAATTTTACGAAGTAATGGGAATTAATGCGCTTTTCATCCAAAGGATATCCACTACTGATTAAAGACTCATAAATCCTTTTAATTTTAAGATTTTGTATTAAATATGCCAATCATTTCACAGCCAAGATCAGTCAAATAAGGATTTATGACGTTGGCAATCCATTAAAATCTCGAAATGTATATTTCTTGTCACATATTGAAGCATATAGCTTCAGGCTTTTAAAAATGACCCATAGATTGCAAGTAATTACGAGTAATACGTATTAAGAATATGGAGTGCCATCACCTTGTTACATTCCTCGGTTATCATAAGAGCTGACTAAGGAAACAAACTACGCAGGATAACAGCGCGAAGAGAAAGAAAACCTCATACACACATTGGTGGGCATCCTATCCAACGTATTGTACTAGGACCCTCCATTCCAAGAAGTGTCTATACCCAGCAGTCAGTAAAAGAAAAAAATGTTCCTTTATAAAATAAGCATTCGTTAGTCACAGCATAATTTTCGCAGTTGTGGCCATACTCTAATAAATGATACAATTGTTTTAATGTTACAAGTATGATTTTTACTGTAATGTAAATTATTCTAGTATTGTTTTAATAACATCGTAACATTAATATGACTAACTTACATGAATAATGTTTTACTGTACAAATGTAAGGGATGAAAAAGTCGCGCTTAAAAAAAAATTAAGTTAGCTAATAGATACTACATCTATTCGACTCAGTAGCTATGATTATAATTATAATAGTCACAGATCCGATTTAAGATAGACCTTTACCGTTTTGTTAATGGGATAAAAAATCAATTATATCAGTTTCTAGACGTAACCTAATTGGAATGCCTAAAAATGTTCATGAATACTATTAACTAAAGTAAAAAAATGATTTATTTCATTTGACCGAAAAAAAATAACACAACAAAGTGTCTAGGAAGTACTTTTAGAACGTACCATAACAATCCAACAACGCGTTACTACGGCTTTTCTAACTTGAATATGTGTATCTCTGTACACTGATAATTATTGTGTACTTATTACTATAAGTACACAATAATTACGATACATAACTCTATCGTATGACATTATTGTGAACTTGCAACGAAGGCATCTTGGTAGGGTCTATGTGTCTATTATCTTGCTACTTCAGTTACGTTGTTAAATTTAATGTCCTGACAATCTTGTTTTATACCTTTTCACCATCGTTTTTTGTCGTTGTTGGCTTTAAGATTTTTATGAATTTTTACCTACACTCGGTTGCAAAGTATCTTTCTAAATATGGGCTGGTAGTAATAATATGAAAGAACCTATAGTCGGTATTTACTTCAGCACAATCAGGATTTTAAATTTTTGTCCGTCCATTTGTTAAGGTTTTGACTAGCAGGGAGGTGATGATATAAGTAATAACTTAGGCTACAAGTAGCTTTGCACTGCGGTGCTACCCGCTGTTATTGCTGTAAAAGAAAACCAACAACCGTATTTTTGGTAAGTGCGTTAGGTATTTGTTTTAAATATATTTTTTGTGTTACAGTTTGTACGTGCCACCCAGCCGATCTACAAAAAACTTTCTACATCGACATCAGTGGCTGCTGCTGCTAAGCCTATACCGAATACTGGATTATGTTTCGGTATGTACTTAAAACGATATAATAAGTATTATACATAGTTATCTTATTACCTATTAATATAAAATAAATTCCTCCGCCGCGTCTGTCTGTTCGCTAAACTCGAAAATCATAAGTCACTCCACCGATTTAAATGAAATTGTACCCAGATTGTACGTCTAAAGGACATAGGCTACTTATTAAGGCATAACCAACAGTGACGCGGGCGGAGCTACAGGCGGAAGCTAGTATGTTGTAATTTAATACCAGTTTGTAAAAACATCTAAAACTAATCTAGAAGTTAAATATATTGTTTATCATTTTTTAAAGTTCCGTAGTTCATAACTCGGAACCCTTATAGATGTATAAACCTCTCATACATGTAAAGTGGGGATGATTTTTTTTCTCTCTCTCCCCCTCTTCTAAAAGCTAAACAGCAGTATAGTAGCTCATATTGAATTTTCAAGGAAAACTATAGCGCTTTTGATAACTCTTTTATTTTAGGAGTTAAAGGGGCCTAACTTGTAAAATGCACTGCATTCGTATAAAAAAAAGTTAACTTATCAATTGTCTATTTATACACGATTTTAAATCTTTCTACCATTAAAGGACTAATTTACTACAGAAAGCACCTACAGTCTTTTAAATTTAATATGTTACAAGAACTAAAACAATTGCAACATTTTTGTTTTAGTTATTGTATTATTTTTATTTTTAATATGGATTGTTTGTCATTATTTTGTTTTGGTATTGTAAATAAAATGTATGTTTTTAATACACTTGTAAAATTAGTAGCATGAGACAATAGATGTATAAGCTAGCTAGCTATACATACTTGCTCTTCAATGTAGCAATTTTATATAGTATTTTCTACCTAAGTTGTCGATCCTTCATCGAGGGCGAAAGTGACCTACTAAAGATAATAATACAATTCATACAATGGGATCTTTGTTACTTTCATTTCAATATAAGTTTCAAGGTGTTCTCCTATAGAATAGTAGCATAATTCTTTTTTGAAAAGTACATAAAAGTAAGAAATTTCAAGTGTGATGATGATGATTTTAGTGGTATCATACTATTTATTTGTAAATTTAATTATTAATAAGAAAATACTTTGAATAAACTTGTAAACGAATAAAGTATTTTGTAAATGTATTTTGTATTACACATATTATTATGATATAATAATAATAAATAAATATTTTGGACATCTTACACACAACATCATCTAGTCCCAAAGTAATCAGAGCTTGTGTTATGGGTACTAAACAACTGATATAAATACATAAACATACTTTTTTTTTGTAAATACATACATATTATGCATAGAAAAACACCCAGACTCTGAAACAAATATTTGTGGATCACACAAATATTTGGTCTGACCCGGGAATCAAACCCGAGACCTTTTGATCAGCAGCCGTATACGCTAACCGCTAGACCAACAAGGCAGTCAAGGGATATATATGTGAACTAGGTTTTAATGAAGTAACCTTATTTCCTATCTAAAAAAAATGTTAAAGTTTTGCAAGGTTATCGTGTTCGATTTAATTATTGCGTTAATTAATATGTTGGGAATTTTTTTAAAATTATGCTGCCGTTTTTTATAAAAAAAACTGTAAGAACTTAAACAGTTTGAATTAAATTTATTTAATGGTTTACTGAAAGAAAAAAATACAAACCATATTCCGAATACTTTAAAACTTTCGTTGAAATTGTATAGATGTCATCTGAACGATAATTTTGATTCTATCGACAGCTTATTAATTAAAATCTATTCAGTAGATTAGGTGATACGTTAGAATATACAAACAATAAAATAATATATATTCCTTTTCTTCTTCTTCTTCCCTTTCCCACTTTGCTGTAGTCGGGTAGGACACAAAGACACATACGCAACATAATAGACGAATCGAAAATGGCCTTCGTTGGATAAAGGTGGATAGCACTTATCCTTGATTGTGAAATGCAGACTATAGATATTTTATGAATAGAGAAGACCAATCTGTTTTCTTGGTAAAAGCTGGTTATTGTTCGACCGTTAGTAATTTTATAGTTACAATGAAAAACGTATACTTTTACTTATAGATTACTTCATTATCTAATTGGATCGAAGGCTTATCTTGTCGCATTAAGTCATCATATAAATAATATCATCGTGCTAAGCCATTTTAGGCCCGAATTTTATGTTCAACTATTACAAAGTCCACCAACTACATACACATATCACAAAGAGAGTTATCATATTATTAGTCGTCGATTTTTCGTCGGAGCCGAAGCTAATTTAGGTACAATTAAGAAAAAAAATAATTAAATTATTATTTAATTGTAAAATTTCAGTAAAACCAAACACTAACCGAAATAGGTATTTAAAGACTTGTCAAAACTTGTCTCGATACTACTGAAATGAGTTTCCTCAAGTCCTCGTCAAGTGTTGCGTGGTGTACGACAGAGTAAAATGGCATTAACACATCACTTCAGGTGTCTTAAGAGACGACTAATATATGAGGATGAGTAAATCTGAAGCTTTCGTAGACCAAAGAATGGTCAACAGCATTTTGATATGCTTCATCATTTCGCTTGCTCAGCTTGACTACCATAGCAGCAGATGAAGTTGGATCAGATACGATGGGGTTAATTGAAATCTGTAGAGGAGGAGAGGACACAGTGATGAGTGACCTTAAATAGAATCAGGCCATCTTCCCAGAAGGTGTTTAATTGCTTGTCTACATTGTGGAAATATCCAAATCTCGACAAGGGTAGCGTGCCTAAGATATTTATTCTTTGAAGATCGTACAGGTTTATGCGCATATGTGGAAGGTGTGTATGACGATATATGTAGGTAAAGCCCTGCACAAAAACTCAAAGGCACACGTCAATGTTGTCATGGGGGACTACAATGCAAATTGAGATTACGCACGAACACAGAATTGCTTATGGGGCCATTGGGAACAAAAATCAGAGGGGGCAGGTGTTAATCAACGTTTTAGAACCAAAGTGGCTTTTCTTGATAAATTCATTCTTCGAGAGTAAGTCCTATTGCAAGTGAGTCTGTCCAACAGACTATCTGACTAACAATAAGAAACCTCCCAACGAATTGGTCTCATGAACGAATAACAACAATAATATAACAACGAATAATAATGAACATAACGATGATCATGTTTAATGACCTCCTCGTTCCGGAACCATTAATAGTTAATGGTTATTGACTACATACCTCTTGAAATTCTTAAGTAACGTACCTATCTCGTGCAACTAATGCTGTGCGGTAGATGCTACTCTGAAAAGGTAAATAGGTGGATTTAACTGGGTTGGGCAGTGTTAAGGAAGTTGAATTACATTTGTGAACGGATATA
Organism: Phragmatobia fuliginosa; assembly: GCA_932526445.1. NCBI lineage: Eukaryota > Metazoa > Arthropoda > Insecta > Lepidoptera > Erebidae > Phragmatobia > Phragmatobia fuliginosa. The sequence continues at coordinate 28,499,040 of OW052057.1, forward strand.
TCACAGATCTTGAAGGCGGAAGCTTCAATCAATGTGTGCTCCTGTAAGTGCTGAGACGTGGACACTGACGGTCCGGCTAGTTAATAAACTTAATGGCATTCAAGGAGCTATGAGCTATGCAAAAAAGAAGCAGACCAGACTCTGTGCTATGCCTGAAAAGTGGCCTATACCCAGGAGTACTTTGGCTAGGGAGGTACCTTCGGTAAACTCGACGAATGTTTCGGATTCGGACCGAAACTTCGGTCGGACACTAGTTATTATTAATAACTTTCTCAGCAGAAAAATACTCAAATGCCTTGATTATGAAATTTGTATTCATCTATGAACTCTGAACCGAATCAGGAAAACTGAACTTTTTCACACTTTTTCAACTGGTTTTGTCTAATGAGTAACGTAACATGTTTATTAATAGACGTATCTTTTCAGTAATATAGTTTTAATAACATGAACTTAGAAACTAAATAATCACACAGTTGCCTTAGTTTATTATACAAACACTCAAGATTAAAGAAACGAATAACTGAAATGAAGAATATTTTGCTCGCCAAAACTACTTTGTGGAAATAATTCATTTGTTTTATCACTTTTTATTCGAAAAACTCAAACCATTTACAAAACATATTACATTTTATTTTCGGAAATCTGTGAATATAAATTATGTGCAGACTGCAAACATCTTACCGAGTACATTATTTCAATTCTTTACAGAACTTACCGATGAGCAGAAGGCGTTACAAGAACTGGCTCGCAAATTCACCAGGGAGGAGATCGTCCCGGTGGCTGCTCAATATGACAAAACCGGAGAATACCCATGGCCCATCGTCAAGAAGGCCTGGGAAATCGGTCTAATGAACAACCATGTTCCTGAACACTGCGGTAATGATATCTAATACTTGACATTTTAACATTTGTTCTCATTTTCTCATTTAGTTTAAGAATTCCATTTCTGATTTATTTAGATTTTATTGTCATAATTAAATTTGATTAAATAACCAATAGACCTTAAGATATTCACTACGTATATGTTCATCTGCTTAGCTGGTGTACGGAGATGTCAATAGGGAGTCAATGCCAGTATTTGTAGAACTAGCATATTATTGTCATATATGATTATTATGAAAACAAAACCCGGCAGCTTAACAGCAATGAACTAAACAGAGAAATACCACTTTCACCATTTCTATTTAAAATAGTCCGTGTGGTGACGGATTAAGAATACAAAGTGTCACCACCCCTATTCATCCCGCGAGTGTCGTAAAAGGCGACTAAGGGATAAACTACGCAAGACAACATCAATGTGAAGAGAAGGAAAACTTGAAACCAACCCTGTACTAACCCGTCTGGCCAGCGTGGTATAGTAGGCCTATGTCCAGCAGTGGACTGTTAAATGCTGTTGATGATGATGATTTAAAATTTGTCCAATGCATCATTTTGTAGGCTTACTAAACACTTTAAAGTGACGAATGCGGTGCTAAATGTATTTTTAGTAGATATCCTTTGAATCAAACCTCAGTGAAATTTTATATAAAAGTTTTCAGTTCATTACTTTTAAGCTGTTGTTTTTTTTTTCTGTAATAATTATTTTAATAGGAAGTGTATAAATACAGTCCGCCTTGATCAGTTGTTAATTCCAGACTGAATTAAATAAAATTGCTCTTTATCGCTTTCGTGTTTTTTAAACTCAGTTTCGATACAAACAGCAAAACAAAATATACTTCTACAATTCCAAGTACTGATTCTAATTGTTTGTAAACAGAGTTATAATACAAAATACATAGGTATTAGTCTTAAAAGTACTCTTTATCTGGTTTTTGTTGTTGTTATTTTTCCAAAATACCTCAAAAGTTTACTCCTACTAGTCGAACTTCATCGGAACCAATCTGCAGTCAAACCAAATCAGTATATATATTAAAATATTGACATGAAGAAAGTGCTATAATTAAATTACGAAAAATATTTTTATTTGGCGAACCTTTTCCCTACACGTAGGTGACATTTTTTTCTTAGGTCTACCCCATCGTGTCGGATCGTATCATTAGATAGGTCTCTTAAAAACGTTCTAAAATGAGTATTTGATTTAATCATCCGTTTCCGAGTTATATTACTTTAAAAGCCAAAGTAACTACTAGTAGTTAAGCTTTTCGAGAAATCTAAAAAAGGGCTTAGATAACTTTGTTAGTTCAGGAGTTATAGAGGTCTACCTTGTAAAATATGCTAAATAAAATAACGAAATAATGAGGAACCAGAACAATGATCTATTTGACACAATTTTAGATTCACGTACCATTTGGGCGACTACCCCCTATTCTATGAGTGGCCTCACAAGCACATCAACGATTTATTATATTATTATGTGCTTTACTAAATAACATATGAGAAACATATATATATATATATACTATTATTAATGATTTATATATTTGTCTAGACATATAAAAAAAATTTAAACAATCAAAATTTAGATTTTAGATCCGGTTTAAATAATTTAAATAGCGCCACACTTTATTGATTATATTATTAGAAATGTTAATTTAGGTGTACTTAAACATATAAAGTTATTATTTTATACTTGTTTTCAGTGTAATGTGTATCTTTCTAGCAAGTTGATTTGTTGACGTGACAACACGACATCTGTAAACAAATAATTGTAGATAATAGATGGCATTGACTCGTATCTTGTTCTTGATACAAAAGGTATTAAATTGATAAATCTACCATTCAAAAACAACTTACCGGCTCAGTTCTACTTTAGGTATTGTTAGGTAGTTAATCTGACTTTATTTATTGTGACGTTTAAAACCATCTTATATCTGAGTGTTTGTGAGACAAACAAAGTATGAAGAAACGGAACGATAGCCAGTTCCTATTATGTTTCTATTCTATCTAAACCTCGTGGGAAACTATGACTAGTACTTACACTGTCTTACGCTATATATATATATCCTGTTATACCCTTTGATACCACTGTATTATAAAAGCCTTCGTATTCTTAAAATCACTTTACCGAGCTTATGCTTGTAGTGAAGAAAGTAAAACACAATTCTTTTCAACATCACACATTTCATTTTTATCTATATATTGTTTACTCTTAGAGCTCTTAATGAGTTCTTATCTTTAATTGAGATAGTAGTAGTTATCTCTAATAAAATCTAAATCAAGCTGAAAGAACGAAAAAAAGAATAAAATCTAAACAAAGCTACTGGACATAGTTTTCTGCCAAGGCTCCCCACAACACCCGGTCACGTGTTAACCGCATCGGTTTCCCACAACCTTCACCGAGTCATCGGAGCACCATGAAGGCCCACTGCCTGCCTACTCTCCGTCTTCTACTACGTGGTCGCCATTCCAGGACTTCCAGGCACCAACGGCCATCCTGTCTGTGAACAATATACCCCGCCCACTACTCCTTCAGTCTGGCAATTCTCCTGGCTTATCTCTAATATGCTTTCATCATATTGCCCGTTTGCTACGCTGATCGACGGTCCTTTCATTACGTTTTACCCTGCTTCATGTTACCTATGAATCATAAAAAAGATTATATCAATAACATAAAAAGCTATTTGCACTCATTAAGCCTGAGCACAAAATAATAAATTTATATCAATATTAGTTTATTTTGGTAAATTCCGACATGTATCTTGAACTTAATAAGATATTTCAGGGGGAGTAGGTGGCTTGGGAGTGTTCGAAGAGTGTCTCGTCGGCGAGGAGTTTGCATACGGGTGCACGGGCATAGCGACCGCCGTAGGAGGCACCAACTTAGGAGTGAGTCTAAAATAATCTCATTTTGGACGTATAAGGTATCATAGAAAATACGGTATTTATGACAAATGAGACATTGGAAATAATTCTTGGGGTAGGGCAAGGTCTGGTATCTGTAAGAGTATTGAAGGCCTAGCGTGGGTTTAGTTCTTATCAACTCAATTTGGACGACGTGGGCTTACGCACACAGGTGAAATTGACGTAATTTTGATGATATTCAAAAATAGTAATCTAATTTAGGAACAAGAATTGAGGCCATCTTATTAACGATGTGTTAAACGTTTGATACATTTTAATCAGAAAACCACAAAAGTCGACTAATAAGTTTTTAGATAAAATATTAATTAGTTAATATTAATATTCCGTGTGGTGACGGATTAAGAATACAAAGTGTCACCACCCCTATTCATTCCATGGGTGTCGTAAGAAGCGACTAAAGGAACAAAATAAGCAGCTAACATCACTGCCAAGAGAAGGAAAACTTGAATCAAACCCTTTACCAACCCGTCTGGCCAGCTTGGTATAGTAGACCAAAACCTCCTTTCAAAGGAGAGGCCTATGTCCAGAAGTGGACTGTTAAAGGCTGTTGGTGATAGATTGATGATTAGGTGTAAAACATAATGTAATCTAAACTTTCCGGTAAAGCAAAGTATAATAAATGCTAACTACCATTCACAGATATACGTCACAGGTAAATTACAGTATTGAGTGCAGTAAGTTCTTAAAAGTATTCTATTAGAACACAATCTTTGTTAATAAAGAATTAAAAAGTATCGTGATTCATGGCAATTTTCCGGGAAACAGAAAATTTTATTATTGTGTCATTTTCAACTTTAAATTTAAATATTTATCACAAAGACAATTTATGCCTATCTCTGTGTAATATAATATATCTTCTAAAAGATCGAGGAATACAATAACTTATATAATATATATTTTTAAATTATTTTTAATTTTCTTATGTTAATAAATTATTAGTTAAATAAAATATATCAATTAAAAAGCGAAACCTATAAACCATATTATTATTTTAGACAAACTACAGTAATATATAAACGGAGGCGTAAACACATCTGACATAATATTAGCTAACAATTGAGTAAATTTCACCTGTGTGCGGCGTTGCGATTGTTATAGATTGCAGTGCTGGCCAACCACAATCCCCAAAATGCGGTCAGTCTGAAATAAATGCACACTAATCCTTTTGTAACAGCAATGGGAGTGAATACTCTACTATGGCCCTCAGTGCACGCTCCCTTGCTTTGTGGCTATTGACTGTTTTATGTATCACGACGTTCTCTTTTTAAGTCTGTGTACTTTTGCATGTTATGCAAAAAATCAATAAGTGTATGTTAATTAATTAGAACGGTTAAGACAGCTTAATGCTGTCTTAACCTTTCTAAATAAATAACATACACTTTTTTTCATCCATTTTTCATCCTCGCTGTATTATGATAAATCTCTTAGGTATCAGTAAACTTCTGTACTAAGTAAAACCTAGCCTATCTGATCAATTTAATAATTTATATCTGACTAAACTTTACTATTATCGTCCATCTTCATTTTAGGGGTAATTTCCATAATACTCTAATTATTAACAGGGAGAGTACACAAAAAAAAAATACAACAGTCAAAAATTTCAGTCTTATCCAGCATTGTGTCTGAGCAAATTCTTGACACTGGTATGCAATTGAAAAGCACTATAGATAAGTAAGGATAAAACTAATCATAAAACTAATATACACACACGTACCATAATATCTACATATGATAATTAAAAACCAGCCGTGAATAATATTGCGTGAACCGCTCGCTAACATTTCGGAGTTGAGCGTCAAACTAACGATGTTGGCTTCGGGGCACGAAGCGGCGGCAAATTGTTTCACACAAATTGATGCCGCGTAGCGGAAACTATCTTTAAAATCGGTTGTTTTATGAGACAATATGCATTGTCAGTCAGTGTACTCACTTCTATGAGCACACATACTAATAGCAACAGATAACTTGGTACGCGGTATTTAACTATTACAGACATTTGTATTATGTAAAGTTTAAGCTTAGACTTATTGTTAAGGATAAAGTTATTGAGGAATTAAGAATGGCGTAAGCGTGTAGGTGGTATCCTAAAGTAAAAAAAAAACGAGTTCAACCATTTCGTACCTTCTGGATTAGCCGATTCGTGATAGCTAGGAATCACAATCCGTACCTACTCCGTATACCTGTAGTTTAATTTTGAGTGGACAAAAACCGTCGTATTTGCAAGCTCTCAAAAACAATCTTGTAGAAAATGCACCACCTAAAAAGTGTTTTACTTCTGTTTCCCACGAAGACATGTGACAGCTACACCATTCTACAGTTTCGACGTTTTTATATTTTATTTCCATACCCATATAACCCGTTTGGAAAGTCGTGAAATATAATGTATAGCCATTTTTTTCAAAACTTCATCGCGAATCAAACCTATACAACAACAAAAACTATGAACATCAATATATTTTGGTGGTTTTTTTGTTGCATAGTGTTTTACTCTGGCCTAAGTGTCTATTTTTTTTGCTTTTAAAAAAAATAAAACACACACAACGTCATCTAGCCCCAAACAAAGCAGATTATTGTATTATGGGTACTAAACAACTTTTTTTTTTTTTTTTTTTTTTTTTTTTTAATATTTAAGCCTGCCAAAGTGACTCTACTCTGCCTGATGGAAAGCATGAGTAGAATCCAGGAGTAGGGGTCACCATGCTTATTGTGAGGGTAGGCAATGTAGCATGGTGACCCCTACCATGGCAGCCTGGTTAGATTATTCTGCATCATTCTCCCGGCCTTCGAAGGGCGGGAGAATGATGCAGAATGATTGGGCCTCCGGTCTCACACTCACCAACGAAATACGACAGCAAGAATGCTGTCATTATTAGGATGGTCTTCTGTGTGAGGGTAGTACTGGCCGGGTCGAGCCGGCCCATTCGTGCTGAAATCAGCGTGGCTCTACTACCTAAGAACTGAACAAATATAAATACATAAACATACTTTTTTTTATATTATACTTAGAAAACACCCAGACTCCGAAATGTGGATTGGATGTGTGTGTGCATGTGGATTACACAAATATTTGGTCTGACCCGGGAATCGAACCCGACGACGATCGATCTAATTAATTCTACCAAATTAATTAGATCGATCGTCCGCATTGCCGATATTCTATATCATCTATATACCACAATTTCAATTAACCATTAGTTCGACCGTCTGTTTCACCGAAAAGCATTGGCAGCGATAGTACTTATCCTTCGTATACATGTTGGCTCAACGTCAACAGGAATAATAAAAATTGAATTCATCGCTGATGGTCACAATAGGTCTGTTACATTATTTTTACATTTATTACATTTTCTTTAAGGCTAGATTTTTTAAATGTCCATGAGCCTGTCAAACGGTCTTCTGCGTGATGGAAAGGCCGGTAGTGGTTGATATACATTGTGTGCAATGCAACTTGATGACCCACACTAAAGCGGCCTATAGAGATGTTTCTGCATCATTATGTCGCCGAAAAACAACCACGAAAATTGATGGAACTGATATGAGTAGTTCGGTTCATTTACTTGCTAGCTGAATACTGGGCATTCTCCGACCTGAATTGTATGCGAACTGGAAGCTTTACTATCGCTAGACATTAAGCAAATTAGATTTTCTGCTCCTACACCAGATAACGTTGAACTTTACACTTCTTGTCTGCTGTTATCATAGAAATTACCTCTAGAAGGTTTTATTTTTAATTTAGAGAACACATAAAACCCATTTGTCTTTGAATCATATTGTTACAGTATTTCCTTTATGGAGTTCTAGACAGTAACGTCGACGTTTTTTCCTCATTCAAAATATTACCTACAGGTGGTATGGATTTGGGTGTCTTTGAAGGGTGTCTAGTGGGCGAAGAATTAGCATACGGGTGTACAGGCATCATGACAGCAATGGAAGCCAGTGGTCTTGGTGTGAGTGCCTAATTCTTCAAATAATGCACGCATATTTGTGTGAGCAATAACATCTCAGCATGTGAATCTTTTTGAGAATATTTATCTATAGACATATAAATACCATGTACATATTTGAAACAATGTACTTCAATATTGAGTTTAAAATAAATGAAATGTATATTTATATAGCCAAAGAAGTGTTTCAACAATGAACACCAAAAAAATAAATATTTTCCAATGGATGACGAGGCTTTAAGAGTGTTGACTTTAGTAGTATTAGTCCTCTAAATATAATTTCTATATATTTATGAAATATTATTTTTAATTATATTTCATATAATGTATTCCTAGACAAGTTCTATATTTAAGACCGTTCTTTTATAAAATGTATAATTTATTACGAAATCGTGTAGCGATATGTCGATAACGTCAGACAAATCGATTTCATATTTACATACATTTCTTTGTTAGACATTTTTTCAACCGCACAAGAAGTGTGCCAAAGCATTTTAATAACTGTTTGTGTTGTTTAAACACGGATCACATGACGACAATGGAAATATGATCCTGTATTGTTAGATAACTTTATGGATCTTATTTGTTATCTTACCTCGTTTTATGCATCAATTAAAAATGTAGAAGAAAACCGACTTTACTTTTGTTGTAAGCTCGATCTAAAGCTCGAACTATGGGAGTCATTTCTAGATTTAATGGTATGTATGACACAAAACCAACTGAAACAGTCCTAAAGGGTAAACAGTTTTATTGTTAACTCTTAGAACTATAATAATTAAGGTTGATCAGTTAAGCGATTCCTTAACGATTTTTATTCTAACTGGTTTAAGAAAAGTTTGTCAAACCTTATAGATTACTTTGAATCCAAATATTGATAGGTTATAAGAATTCTCATCACTTTAAAATTTATTTTTGAAATGTATATTGAGGCACGTTTATTGAGATACTAAGGAAGCATTTTTTCAATAAAATGTTAGTTTTAATAAAGTCGTAAAGATGTGTTTGTAGAGCCAATATGAAACCTACTCTCAGGAGTGGAGTCTATAAAACATAAGTACAAGGTTCACCCTTCAATAAAATAAATAAAACATTGTTGAGGGTCAAAATTCGACCACCAGGGCTCAAACACTACGTTAAATTCTTATATATGCTAGAAAGAAGTATTACTGTATTTACAAGATATAGAAATGTATGTATATTATTATAGGAAAACTGTTAATTGTTTAATGACTTATCGTGAAATAACGTTTTATTCACTTTGTGCATGGCTTTTTGTTATTTGTTACGTCCAGGCTTACTAACATTACTATAATACCTACAGTGCAACCTCAATATAACAAATCCGATGGGTACTCGTAAATATTCGCTATATCAAGTAATTTGTTAAACTGAGGTTTGTTATATTGAGGTAAGGTTGGTCTAAAATTTGTTATAAAGAGGTGAAGAACATTTTTTTATTCTACTGTTTACATTCAACTTTCTTCTTCCGAAAATATATCATTAAATTTTAAAATTGTAGTCAATGTACTTGCGGGAATCCTGAACTTATTAGCTATGTCAAATTTTTTCGTTGTAGGATTTTTGTCAACATAGTTGTTGATGTTTCGCTTTTCTGCGACTGATAAGGAACACCTTTTACGTTTCTGAGTCATTGCTACTAGAATCTTCTACAACAGTGCCGAGCAGCACTGTTAACACTACTTTCCATGAAACGACTTAGATTGTTTTACGAAAAAAATGTATTAAAAAAAACCTGAAGCGACTGAATCGCATACAATGGGATTATGGGTCATATTGATGGAAACGTTATATAGAGGTTTTTGAGTTGACAAAATTCGTTAATTAGAGGTATTTACAGTTTTTTTGTTAGTTGAAAATTCGTTATAAAGAGGTTGTTCGTAAAAAAAATCGTAATATTAAGGTATTATTTACATTGACTCTTATGGACCATTCAAGGGGATTACGAAAAATTTGTTAAATCGAGGAATTCGTTAAATTGAGGTTCGCTATATTAAGGTTGCACTGTATTATGCAAAATAAAATTGCACGCTTAATGGGTCTATAATAAGATAAAAACAGTACACTTCAGGGATGTTAACTTGCATGATGAAACTAAATATATCGTAGCGATATCTTAAAATTGAGCACATAATAATCACTTTCGATATCCATTATTAATTGGAAATAGAACAACTATAGACGCCGCGCTTCCATAATTTATACCGGCTCACTATGAGCCTTCGAGTGCGACAACCTGGTCAAAACGACAGGGAATCTAAAAGCTTGGCATAATACTTACTATGGCGCAGTATTTCTCGTAAACATAATCAGAAGACATGTCTTTACGACAAATTAAAAACAAGTATGTCTGAGTTCCGAGCCAATTTCATATATATCAAAGATATGCTCAAATGTTGAATAACATAATCGTGAATGCGATAAAACATGAAATTGAATTAATTAACAACACGAAGTGGTCAATTCTAAGTTCTAGCGAACGGCGTATGCATGCCAAGAATTCTTGAACAAATAGTTCTGATAGTGCTAATTACGAGAAGTAGCACAGTCACTTTACAATGTTTGATTTCCAGAAAATACTAGTAGTATTTTAATGATCAATGATATAGTTTTTCGCCGATGTTATAATCTATGATTTATCGAGAGTATTGTATTTCAGCAAACACCAGTAATCATCGCTGGTAACAAGGAGCAACAGAAGAAGTACCTTGGAAGGCTCATTGATGAACCTATAGTTGCCGTGAGTTCATTTAATTTTATAATTCAAGCTGTGCGGGAATACGTATTTGAAAGCTTATCCATAAAAATTAAATTATAGTTAAGGCCTGCCCCCCCTAGCCAAGTTGCAAACTATTTTCGTCTTCTATTCTACGCTCTATTCTCTTGTTTTATTGACTAATGACACTCAGTCACGTGATCAAAAAAAAATAGGCAATAAAGGAAGAGTATAGAATAGATACGAAAAACGTTTGCAACTTGGCTAGAAAGGCTGACTTGAAAAATTGGGCAAAGTAGGAGAGGACATCCGTCCTCCAACTGACGACGTTATTGCTTATGATGACCTATTAAAAAACTTCCTATGTAATTCAAAAGATAAACAATTATTTAATAGGAGAGCATCAATGTAGTCTTTATTAATGCTTGTTGATAATCTAAATATAATAGAGTTACAAAATAAAAAAGGTGGAGAACGTAGATGAATCATGGGCGTGACCCCTAGTAGGAAGCCCGCAGTGTAACGTAATGTGCAAAATAGCTGGGTGCGATGTGTCGTGCAGAGGTCTAGCAGAAGACGGTGATGATCATATTTCTATAGAATAAATAAAGCCTTCAACATCAGCCTCTCGTAGTGTACTGCTTAATATAGGCCTCTTCAATTGTCCCCCGGGCCGGACGGGGTTCCAGCCCGAGTGATGGCCCGAGCCCTCGACTACATGTCGGACCACCTCAGGGGAGTGTTGGACGCTAGCCTGGCGTCCGGACGCTTCCCTGAGCGTTGGAAGTGCGGGAAGCTGGTCCTGATACAGAAGCATGGACGGCCTGCCGATTCGGTCGCGGCCTACAGGCCCATCGTGTTGCTGGACGAGGCGGGCAAGTTGTTCGAGAGGGTTCTCTCTGTCCGCATCGTCCGGCACCTCAGCGAGGTGGGGCCCGACCTGTCGGACGCCCAATTCGGTTTCCGTGAAGGGCGTTCGACGGTCGACGCGATCCTGCGCCTGAGGGCCGTGACCGAAGAGGCGGTGAGAGGCGGTGGAGTGCTGTTGGCGGTGTCATTGGACATCGCCAACGCCTTCAATAGTCTGCCATTCGGCTGCATCAGGGCCGCACTCCAATACCACGGAGTGCCAGGGTACCTGAGGCGGCTGGTGGCAGACTACTTAGAGGAGCGTACCGTCGAGTACGAGGACCGAGGTGGCGCCTTGAGACGCAGGGCCATGTCGTGCGGTGTTCCACAGGGGTCTGTCCTAGGACCACTCCTGTGGAACATGGGATACGACTGGGCCCTACGAGGGCGTCTCCCCCCCGGGCTGGGTGTGATCTGTTACGCAGACGACACCCTGGTCACGGCCCGGGGGGCAAACTTTGAGGAGGCGGCGCGCCTGGCCACCACGGGAGTCTCCCGGGTGGTCGGGCGCATCGAGGCGCTGGGTCTACGGGTGGCCCTGGACAAGACGGAGGCCCTATTATTTCATGGGCCCCGTCGCGGTCCGCCCGCCGGCGCCTCGATCGAGGTCAACTCGGTCCTCGTACCGGTCCGGGCCCAGATGAGGTACCTGGGTCTGGTCCTCGACGGTAGGTGGGTCTTCGAAGAGCACTTCCGACAGCTTGGTCCTAAGCTGGTGGGCACTGCCTCCGCCCTAGGGCGACTTCTGCCCAATTTGGGCGGGGCCAGTGTCCCCACTAGGCAGCTGTACACGGGGGTTGTCCGGTCGATGGCACTTTACGGTGCACCGGTGTGGGCGGCGGCTCTGTCCGCCCAAAACAGGGCGCGCCTCTGGCGCCCCCAGCGGATACTGGCGGTCAGAGCCATACGTGGATACCGCACGGTGTCCACAGAGGCGGCGTGTGCCTTGGCCGGAACACCCCCGTGGGATTTGGAGGCGGAAGTGCTCGCCGAAGTTTATCGGCGAGCGGCTGACTTCCGGGCGGCGAATGGCTTTCGCCCTCCGCCCGAGGACGTGCGCGAGTGGCGCGAAGCCGCTCGCCGAGCCACCATGCAGAGATGGTCGTTCCGGCTGGAGACCCCACGTGCTGGCTTTGCCGCCGTGGAGGCTCTTCAGCCGGTCATCGCGGAGTGGGCAGGGCGGCAGCACGGGACCCTTTCCTTCCGGCTGACGCAGGTACTTTCCGGGCACGGTTGCTTCGGAAAGTACCTGCACTCGGTCGCTAGGAGGGAACCGAGTCCCGCCTGCCACCACTGCGACTGCAGTGAGGACACGGCCCAGCACACGCTGGCGGTCTGCCCCGCTTGGGCGGCGCAGCGCCGGGTCCTCACTGCAGTCATCGGAGGGGATCTCTCGCTGCCGGCCGTCATAAGATCGATGGCCGGCAGCGACAGTTGTTTTACCGCGGTCGCAACCTTCTGCGAGGACGTAATCTTGCAGAAGGAGGTGGCGGAGAAGGCCCGGGAGGATTCCATCCAATCGGACCCGATCCGCCGCCGGCGCCCCGGGCGGCGGAGGCGCGCATACCTGCGTCTCATGCCGCCCTGAGAGTGGCCGCGGATGGGCGGGACGGGTTTCCCGTCCGTCCGCAGTGGAGGCCAACCGCGAGGGGGCGACGTCCGCGTGTGACCGGACGTTGCCTAATTAGAGAGTAAAGTTTGAGATGGTGCCCGCAACAGTGCGGGCAGGCGCCGGTTGGAGTCCAGAAGGAAATCCCCTCCCTGGACTCCTTCCAATACAAAGGCGCAGAGAGGGTCACACCGTGTGGTTTTAGTCGGTTCGAGTCCGACACACCACCCCGCCGTAACCCCCGACGGGGTGACGGTCCGCGGGGATTTCCACACGTTAAAAAAAAAAAAAAAAAAAAAAAAGGCCTCTTCAATTGTGCGCTACTTGTACGCCCGATATTTAAGCGAAGTAATTATGAGTAATCTTATTTGTAAAATAAAAAGTTAACCAAGGAATTGCATTGTAGAAAATCATTTATTTTGTCCAGGCTTATTGTGTAACTGAACCAGGAGCAGGATCCGACGTAAATGGTGTTAAGACTAGGGCTGAGAAGAAGGGCGACGAATATATTCTCAACGGACAGAAGATGTGGATCACCAATGGAGGAGTTGCCAACTGGTACATAAAATAACATTTTACTTTAATATTTAGATATTCGAGGTCGTAAAAGGCGACTAAGGGATAAACTACGCAAGACAACATCAATGCAAAGAGAAGGAAAACTTGAAACCAATCCTATACCAACCCGTCTTGCCAGCGTGGTATAGTAGGCCAAATCCTCCTTTCTAAGGAGAGGCCTATGTCCAGCAGTGGACTGTTAAAGGCTGTTGATGATGATCCGATAATTCTTTTGATTTTATTTCAGTTATACTTTTAAAAGTAACATGTATTTAAAATATAATTATGTGGCCTCTAAATCAAAATTGTCGTCATTCGCAATAGGTCTTCCCATAGACAGGAGGCTTAGTGCTCCTACGCCTTCGGTTGATAAAAAATTGTTTGGCACAGGAATCATGTATAATTGATTCCCGGGTTGAACCAAATGTGCAATATATGCTTCTTCAAATATATGCTTCGGCGTTTCGATGCTATCTATATTTAAAAATTATTTATGTCAGTTATTTAGTACTCATATTACAAGCCTTGCTTAGTTTGGAACTGGATGCCGTTTTGTGAACGTGGTAAAATATTATTATTTTTCTAATTATTCAATCGCTACTTTGAAATAGGTTTGTGTAGTTTAAGAAAGCTGGTAGTTGAGTCGCACTGAGTCACCGACACGTCGGTTTTATTTAACACTAGCTAAGCCTTGCTGTGTTACCCGCAGTAGTTGTTGTACTTTTAGAACAACCGCTACTTTGAAATAGGTTTGTGTAGTATAAGAAAGCTGGTAGTTGAGTCGCACTGAGTCACTGACACGTCGGTTATATTTAACACTAGCTAAGCCTTGCTGTGTTACCCGCAGTAGTTGTTGTACTTTTAGAACAATCGCTACTTTGAAATAGGTTTGTGTAGTATAAGAAAGCTGGTAGTTGAGTCGCACTGAGTCACTGACACGTCGGTTATATTTAACACTAGCTAAGCCTTGCTGTGTTACCCGCAGTAGTTGTTGTACTTTTAGAACAATCGCTACTTTGAAATAGGTTTGTGTAGTATAAGAAAGCTGGTAGTTGAGTCGCACTGAGTCACTGACACGTCGGTTATATTTAACACTAGCTAAGCCTTGCTGTGTTACCCGCAGTAGTTGTTGTACTTTTAGAACAATCGCTACTTTGAAATAGGTTTGTGTAGTATAAGAAAGCTGGTAGTTGAGTCGCACTGAGTCACTGACATGTCGGTTATATTTAACACTAGCTAAGCCTTGCTGTGTTACCCGCAGTAGTTGTTGTACTTTTAGAACAATCGCTACTTTGAAATAGGTTTGTGTAGTATAAGAAAGCTGGTAGTTGAGTCGCACTGAGTCACTGACACGTCGGTTATATTTAACACTAGCTAAGCCTTGCTGTGTTACCCGCAGTAGTTGTTGTACTTTTAGAACAATCGCTACTTTGAAATAGGTTTGTGTAGTATAAGAAAGCTGGTAGTTGAGTCGCACTGAGTCACTGACACGTCGGTTATATTTAACACTAGCTAAGCCTTGCTGTGTTACCCGCAGTAGTTGTTGTACTTTTAGAACAATCGCTACTTTGAAATAGGTTTGTGTAGTATAAGAAAGCTGGTAGTTGAGTCGCACTGAGTCACTGACACGTCGGTTATATTTAACACTAGCTAAGCCTTGCTGTGTTACCCGCAGTAGTTGTTGTACTTTTAGAACAATCGCTACTTTGAAATAGGTTTGTGTAGTATAAGAAAGCTGGTAGTTGAGTCGCACTGAGTCACTGACACGTCGGTTATATTTAACACTAGCTAAGCCTTGCTGTGTTACCCGCAGTAGTTGTTGTACTTTTAGAACAATCGCTACTTTGAAATAGGTTTGTGTAGTATAAGAAAGCTGGTAGTTGAGTCGCACTGAGTCACTGACACGTCGGTTATATTTAACACTAGCTAAGCCTTGCTGTGTTACCCGCAGTAGTTGTTGTACTTTTAGAACAATCGCTACTTTGAAATAGGATTGTGTAGTATAAGAAAGCTGGTAGTTGAGTCGCACTGATTCACTGACACGTCGGTTATATTTAACACTAGCTAAGCCTTGCTGTGTTACCCGCAGTAGTTGTTGTACTTTTAGAACAATCGCTACTTTGAAATAGGTTTGTGTAGTATAAGAAAGCTGGTAGTTGAGTCGCACTGAGTCACTGACACGTCGGTTATATTTAACACTAGCTAAGCCTTGCTGTGTTACCCGCAGTAGTTGTTGTACTTTTAGAACAATCGCTACTTTGAAATAGGTTTGTGTAGTATAAGAAAGCTGGTAGTTGAGTCGCACTGAGTCACTGACACGTCGGTTATATTTAACACTAGCTAAGCCTTGCTGTGTTACCCGCAGTAGTTGTTGTACTTTTAGAACAATCGCTACTTTGAAATAGGTTTGTGTAGTATAAGAAAGCTGGTAGTTGAGTCGCACTGAGTCACTGACACGTCGGTTATATTTAACACTAGCTAAGCCTTGCTGTGTTACCCGCAGTAGTTGTTGTACTTTTAGAACAATCGCTACTTTGAAATAGGTTTGTGTAGTATAAGAAAGCTGGTAGTTGAGTCGCACTGAGTCACTGACACGTCGGTTATATTTAACACTAGCTAAGCCTTGCTGTGTTACCCGCAGTAGTTGTTGTACTTTTAGAACAATCGCTACTTTGAAATAGGTTTGTGTAGTATAAGAAAGCTGGTAGTTGAGTCGCACTGAGTCACTGACACGTCGGTTATATTTAACACTAGCTAAGCCTTGCTGTGTTACCCGCAGTAGTTGTTGTACTTTTAGAACAATCGCGGTTAACGACGCGAGACGTAGTTAGTAAAAAAATACCTTAGTCACTCCGAATCGGCCCATATGTTCTAGAGAATAGCAGGACCAAAGAGACAAAGATTTAAAAAAAATATTTTTAGTGAAAAGCTGTTATTTTGAAATTACAAACAGAGCCTTCTATTCTATTCATGCGATATTAGATTGTTAGAAATAGTAGAAACAGTAGTTGCTTGCCAAGTATGTTGGGATGTCGCAATGATCTAGTTTGGTCTGTTTTATATATATATACTAGCTGATGCCCGCGGCTCCGCTCTCGTCCTAGGGGTATAAAAAATTGATGTTAGCCGATTCTCAGACTTACCCGATATGCACACAAAATTTCATACAAATTGGTTCAGCCTTTCGGAAGAGTATGGGAACGAGCATTGTGACACGAGAATTTTATGTATAAGAATTCATACATAATATATTCACTGATTAACCTTAAATATAATATTTTTGCATTTCGGTACTAGTAATCTATTGCATCTAAAACGTGTTGACCGGACAGACTTCGTCTTGTCTAAACTATGAATATTGAAGTATTGCTATTTAATAATAAAGGAATTATTTTCTAAGCGTGAAAGAACTTTGAAAATGTTTGTTTATGTTTTGTTTCCCGAAACTTCCTTTATTTTAAAATATTGTTCGAACAATAACAAACGCAAGAATAAGAAATATTGAATACTAGCTTTTGCCCGCGGATCCGCCCGCGTTTACGTCGGTTATCGTGGTAAAAAGTATCCCATGTCCTTACCCAAGGTTCCATTAATCTCTATACCAAAATTCATTAAAATCGGTTTTAGCAGTTTAGTCGTGAAAACGTAACAGACAGACAGAGTAACTTTCGCATTTATAATATTAGTAGGGAAGTAGGGATAGAACAGCCGTTCACGTGTGATCCCATGTCCAACGGAAATGTAAGTATCTGTTTGTAAGTTTAAATTAACAGCATTTAACTAAATGTAAATGAAAGTATATACGGTACTTTCATCAAATAATTAATTCGGTACTTTCATCAAAGTATTGTTGTTGCTAGAAATAATATATAATTTCCATGCATAATAATAATAAAGCTATTTAAACTTCGAAGGTATTTCGTGCTGGCCCGCACCAACCCCGACCCCAAGTGTCCCGCCGGCAAGGCTTTCACCGGTTTCATCGTTGAGAGGGAATGGCCTGGAGTCATTCCTGGACGCAAGGTACCCAACGCACTACACAACAATTCTTTTGTTCATTTTCACCGTCAGCTTACCGGAACCCTCCCCTCTCCCCCTACATACCCTTTTTTCTAACCATACTATATTAATATAATTTACTGGGTTTTTTTATATATTATAAAATATTGTTAAGAGTTCAAAAGTAATTTGTATTGTATTTATATAGGAACAAAACATGGGCCAGCGTGCTTCAGATACCCGTGGAATTACATTCGAAGATGTTCGCGTTCCCAAGGAGAACGTGCTCATCGGCGAAGGAGCTGGATTTAAGATCGCCATGGGAGCGTTCGACAAAACCCGCCCTCCGGTATGTCGAAATTTATTTGAATTTGTACTGACCTGCTTTAAACTGGGACGAGGTCTCTCACTGGAAATAGATTATGGATATAGGGCCGTTTGTGATTTATCGTTCAGTCGCGACGGCGGTGACAAAGTTGTTTAAATCAACTATTATTTGATGTGAATAATGGATGTTGAGTGTTGATGCGACCACTATAATAATGATGATGATAATAAAAAGTTTGTTAAACACGAATCAACATGAACAATAATTTGGAAACATGTCTAGCAAAGAGTGTACTCCATAACGACGTACCTATTAAATCATTTAGTATTTTGAGTTTAATTTTTTTTCTGTTTCTTAGTTCTGACTTAGTAGAGCGAGTTTTCTATCTAACTTGGTAGAGTCACACTAATTTGATCACGAATGGGGAGGCTCGACCGATGCACTATTACCATTACACATACACACACTACATCTACTATCGTGAGATCGGGGGCCGAATTCATTCTGCATATGCAATGAGGATTTTGAACATAAAATATTAAACCCGATCATGACACGTAGTAGGAAATAAACAAGGCATTAAATAATTATACAACATGTTCATTGTTTGTCATATTTCATCAGCGCAAATATTTACTGTCAAAAGAATAAGAAAAGCACGAAAACTGTTGGTAGCGAGATGATGTAGAAATTCAGAACAATGTTCCTTACAAATATTCCTTTTTTGAAAATTTAATGTTTAAATTTTGTAAATTGTTCTATATTTTCTTCCCTTACCAATATTATTTAATGTTGCAATTTACTTTACCTACCTTATAGTCAATAATTCATACTATTTATAGTATTTATGTCGAGGACAGCATTTTAATTATCATTCTTAATCATTTTTCTTACTTAATTATCAAATGACTTTCTTTAGAGGCAATAAAATAAATTATCACTGTATTTACTGTGACATTTATTTTATTTATTTATTACACAACTAAATTCCAGAGATTTTCCACCGCAGGTAGCTTCTGGTGCCACTGGTCTTGCCCAGCGCGCATTAGACGAGGCTACGAAGTACGCACTAGAACGCAAGACGTTCGGCGTGCCCATCGCGCATCACCAAGCCGTCGCCTTCATGCTGGCTGACATGGCCATTGGCGTTGAAACTTCACGCTTGGCCTGGATGAGGGCTGCTTGGCTCGTTGACCACGGTAGGCCCCTACTTAAAATTATTATCATTATAACCTGTATGAATAATGTTAATTACTAAAATGTAATAAGTTTAGACTATTTGTTACCTTTTGTAATTTTGCTTGTGAGTTCGTTGTATATCATTATTTATAGAATTTAAAACTATAATATTCATATAAATTAAATTTTCATATTATTATTATATTTACTTTAATATTCATATTATTTCTAAATTGATTTAGTATTCTTAAATACTGACCACAGTTAAATAAAGGTTTATTTTGTACGTTAATTTAAACATAGTTCGACATTAAAATTAAAGATATTTGAGTTAGTAATAAAATAGACAATTCATAAATTCTTTGCGTAAGTGTTTCAAATCGCAGGTTTGATAATAAATAAGAATTGTTTTTTTTATCATACTTATAAGTGAAGTAATCAGTGTTATAGTTTATGTTAGTGCTTAAATACAAATACATTTACAAGCTTAATTTATAGTCTACTGCTAGACCTCTCTTTAGAAAGGTTTTGGTTAGTCTACCATACCTACTGGGTATATCTACTAACATAATAATGACAATTAAATCCACAGGTCAAAAGAACACGGTTGCTGCGTCTGTGGCTAAATGCCACGCTTCGGAGGTGGCTAATAAAGCAGCTGCCGACGCTGTTCAAATCTTTGGTGGCAATGGATTCAATACCGAGTATCCCGTTGAGAAACTCATGAGAGACGCCAAGATTTACCAGATTTATGAAGGCACCTCCCAAATCCAAAGACTCATCATTTCCAGGGAGGTCCTTACAGCTGCCAAAGCCTCCAACTAAGAATCGAGCCTTTTTGGCGGTTTTATTTCTCTTTGCACTAAAATATAAGTATGTAGGTACTGGGTTATAAAATTTTGTTAATTAAAACTGTTCTCTCTTTCATACGACCTTTGTGAAAACGAGGAAATGTGGACAATTCATTCTAGAACTCGTTGTACTTTGTTTAATTTTCATAATTCTATTGGATTTATACAGTCAGGCAGATATCTAGATACATTCTGCCTGTTATTAGATAATGTTATTTTATAAAATGTAATCTATATTTAATAATGTACTATCAAATGAACCATAAAGAAGTATAATTATAATTTTAACATTAAATGTTTTCTATAAAATCAGTATTTGTGAATCATTGCCTTTTTTATATTTAAACATCGTATTAAATATTTTGTAATACGACTAAGAAATTATAAACAGAAAACATTGTAATATCGTTGTTTTTACATTATAAGGAAAATAAATATACTATATTATGCAGATTTACAGATATTTTATTTCAACTGGTATTGAATATCATCCTTTCATCAAGATTATTAAAGGAAAGTGTCAATGAAAGTCGGGATACGAAAAACAGGATACTGAGAATTTAAACTTCTTCAGAAATGTAATAGTCCAGTCATTATAGTAAGTTCACCTCGGAATTCGAGATACCCAGCTGTAATTCTGTAAATACTTGTATATTGCCCCCCTTAAAGTTGTCTCAAAACCTACATATGGTAGGGTGTAAGCAACTATTAAATTTCAAGGTCAAAAGTCACAAAAATCGATTTTTTGCGCTTTTTTTGTAAATATCTCATTTCCTATGGTTTTTTGCTATTTGTAATTATTTACAATATTGTAGAATACAAAATTCTCTACAAATTTTGCTTAAAAAAATTTTTATATGATGAACCGTTTTCGAGATGTAGGACGGAGAGCGCGCGGTCACAGCATCACTTCAGTGCAACCGGTGCCTCCGGTTGAAAACTGATTATAAAAAAAAATGAATATAAATATTTGTCAATTTTTATTAATTATATCAATTTTTATTTTATTATATTATATTTTATCATTTTTTCCTAACCTTTCTACTTTTCATTCAGTATTAATTTATTTAACAACACTTACCTGCCCATGTAATTGCAGAATTGTTAATGAAAATATAGGAATTATATTTGAATTTTAACCTAATTAATATTAATAACTTATTACATGATGAAAAAAAACAAATAAATTATGAATTATTATTTTTATTAAAAATATCATTCAATACATTTATTTTTATTAAAAGTAAACAAATCGAAAATTGGGTAAAAAAACTACAATTTATAATTTTATTCATCTTCTTCCTCTTCATCGTCGTCTTTCGGCTGCTGGTAAATTTCAAACTTGTCTTCATTATCATCTTTAACGACATTTGTCTCAAGTTCTTCCATGATTTCGGGGTCAAAGGTTCCATCTTCGTTAATGACACTCTGATATGATAGAGCATTGAGACAAGCTTGCCCATTACATTGGCCACAAGCTAAAGAGTATTGCAAGCCCGCAAATCTTCTGGAGCAGGTGGTAAAATTGTAATGATAGGCTCCAGAAAATCGTTTCGCATTGCCCAACCCCATACTTGGGGTTCCAAAACATGCCCTAACCAAGTTTGAACTTGATAATATACACGTTTGAAATGTTGATGAGCAGCTGCACTTGTTGGTGGAATATTTGACCATAAATTTGAATATTTACTTGTTGACCTGAAGTGATGCTGTGACCGCGTGCTCTCCGCCCTCTATCTCGAAAACGGTTCATCGTATAAAAATTTTTTTAAACAAAATTTGTAGAGAATTTTGTATTCTACAATATTGAAAATGATTACAAATAGTAAAAAAACCATAGGAAATGAGATATTTACAAAAAAAGCGCAAAAAACCGATTCTTGTGACTTTTGTCCTTGAAATTTAATAGTTGCGGACACCCTACCATATGTAGGTTTTGAGACAACTTTTAGGGTGTCAATATACAAGTATTTACAGACTTACAGCTGGGTATCTCGAATTCCGAGATTCTTACCTAATTTAAGCTTAAATGACTGGACTATAACTTCAAGTAGATTATCTAAAAACTTAAACTTTATTAACCTTTTGAAAGCCAGAGCAAAAACTCATTAACTTGCCCTCAACGCCAGACCAAAAATTTAGCGCAAATACCTACGAAAAAAATAAGCATTCCAAAACTTTATCGATAACATGAATTGTATTTTTATTTTCGTCTACAATTTCAAAATATATGTCCTTATAACACTGAATTTATTTTAACATTACACTTCTTCCTACTCTAGTAATAGTTATACACAATAGTGTAAATAAATAAACAACTCTGTAAATATACAGAGTTGTTTAATACATAACAATAACAGAATTGAGACGACAATATAATTAAATATAATAACTATAGGTACAACATTATTCTTGATCTGTTGTCTTGATATTGTGACCCTGGCGTGGACGGTACGTCATTTTTATGAATATTGCGCTTCTCAAATAAGGATGTAGCAACGTACTATCTCGCTTATCGAGTATAATATTAACTAATAATAATTAAAACACGTATTTTAAATTAGATTTCTATAATTCCGTTGAAGGAGATATTTAAAAAAATACACGATTCAAATAGGTTAAGTATATAATCAACTATATAAAAATTTACAAAATGTAAAACAGTATGTACGTTTATAGCCTTTAAATACTAGCTTCTATAAACCTGGCATAAAAAGTAACAAGTAGAGTTTTGAAAAAAAAAGCTAAGCAACTTTTGATGGACATTTTAAAACTTTTATTTATTTCATTTAAAAATCAGTACTGTACGAAGCATTTTTTAGGGCACTGCTTATATTTTGTATCAATAAGTAAGAGTCCTCTTTCTTCTTTACAAAATAATTGTCTACTTTAATTATCATTTCACGAGCACGGCTGTTAATTACTTTCTTACTCATTTTAACAGAATAAGTATATTAACAAAACTTAACAACAAAAATAAAACAGGCTAACGAAATTTTAATATAAACTTACGATATTATCTAACGTGCCCTACATCACTAGTGGTCACATATTTGTGACTCTGGCGTGTGGGGACATTCTTTTTAAGAGATTATTTCTTTCTTTTTAGAGTAAAATTTCTTAATATCATAAAGCAATTTAAATAGTTTTATGGCAATAGATAACAGTTAGAGCTTCTTCTTAAGGTACTTATATAAATTTAAAGGCATAAAAGTAATGTTTAAAGGCTTTATTTCGTATTTCGGTGCACCGCTTTTTTGTCACATATTTGTGACGTTGGCGTACAGGGACAGTTTTCGCTTGTCACATATATGTGACCCTGGCGGTCAAAAGGTTAAACACCATAAAAACAACAGTCACATACACTGCCACACTGCGCCACCGAGTCGTGAAAGACCGTGTTCGTCGAACTGGCCCGGACCCACTTAATTTGGTCACGACACTTCAATCAATATAATGTACCCCTCGATACAAACAGACATACAAGCTTAATTACCCAATATCATACGAGAAATTACGCCTGTTAGGGGTCGTTCCTCCGTGTCCATACCAGTCTTGTTTTATCTGCCTCTTTACATGTCTGGCCACACTTGATACAACACTATCTAAACTGTATAGATATGCAACAAGCAATTCAGGTTCCATTTGATGTGATTCAATTAATAAAAACAGCAGATAGTAAATTTCGGGGTCGGGCTGAAATATTATTTCCTTGCCGTGAAACATCAAACTACAACACCTAAACATTCTAATATTTGTACATAATATCTGCCAAATCTGGGTAACATCTGTAAACAAAAATGAAACTAGTATTCTCAGGTTCATCTTTTCATTCAAATTAATGTTAAAAGCTATATATTGTAGAAATATTTCACAGCATTTTATTTTAAAAACGTGTAGGTATTGTAAAACGTGTCGTAGAAAAGATTCGTGAGCTGAGCCTAAGAGTGGCGCCTCAGAAAACTGAGAAGATATGGTACCATGGCCTGCGTAAGCGCCAGGAACCACCCAGCTCATGCTTCCGTGTTGGTGACACTGAAGTCCAGGTGGGCCGGTACATGAATTACCTAGGCCTCACTCTGGATAGTCGGGCGAGCTTCGAAGAGCTTATCGGGCGATTAGTCCCCCGAGTACGAGGGGTAGTTAGAGCGCTACGTCGCCTGCTGCCCAATCTTGGAGGACCATCGAAAGAAGTTCGCTGCTTGTACATGGGCGTCGTGCGATCCATGGTCCTCTATGGGGCGCACGTCTGGTCTGACGTCCTGGCGGGCTCCTCCCGCTGCCAGGCTCAACTCAGGAGTTTGCAGCGGCTGATGGCCATACGGATCGTCTACCGTACGATTTCGGATGAAGCAACGACGGTCCTGGCGCGATCTCCACCGCGATCTACACCGCCCAAGTAGGTAGGTAGGTTAAAGTTATTGGGCAAAATCACTTTATGCAGAAATAACGTTACAAAGGTTACCCCAGCCTTTTTTTTAAATCGTTTCTGACTCAAACGAAATACATGAATAGATAGCTTTTGTTACCTATTAAATGTTATCACCATCATCAGCCTATCTCAGTCCACTGCTGGACATAGGCCTCTCCAATTGCACACCACTTTGATCGATTTTGGGTTTCTCGAATCCAGCTCCTATCAAACAGCAAAATTTGTGTGTTGTGGTGCTTAAGATATTGAATATTTTGCTGGGGTAATATTTCGGACTTACCTAGAACTTGAAAATGGCTAAAGACACAAGTTTGAAAAAAATACCATTTTAATAAAACTTTTACCATTAATAAAATTTTATATAAAAGTCAGGTATTCGAAATGAATTCTATACCTAACTATCTTCACTGGTAGAGGGCGATATGTACGCCGCTCTATTATTACAACAGTAGTATTGCGTGCTTAGTTAGGTTAGATAGGTCTTAAAAATAGATAAAGGGTTTCTAAGACGATTTTTTTAATTTAGGTATCCGTTGGCGAGAAATTCCATTTTAAAGGACACTTTTTTGTAAAAACGGGTCGTCGTCCCCGCCCCTCTAATAGCTAAACGGCTAGCTCAAAAAATCTGGAATAATTCGTGATATTGGTGCATATAATGAACTTTATAGGAAAACTATAACGGATTAGATTACTTTGTTAGGTCAGGAGTTATAGAGGGTTAACTTGTAAAACGCGCTTACTTGGAAAACGTCATACAAAATTAATGCATTAATACGTAAACATAACAATTATTAACAATGGGATACGATTTCTAATCCACGTACCATTTTGGGTGCTGAGGAAGCCTTTCCTGTGCGTGGCCTGACACGTTAACCGATTTTTTTTTAAATATGTGTGAGTCACTTCTTAAAAAATGTCCCTGGTATTTGCGCAAAAATATGTGATGTGTGAAAGTTAATCCGTTTCGTCATCATCATCATCAACAGCCTTCAACAGTCTACTGCTGGACATAGCCTCTCCTTAGAAAGGAGGTTTTGGCCTACTATATGACGCTGGCCAGACGGGTTGGAATAGGGTTGGCTTCAAGTTTTCCTTCTCTTTGCATTGATGTTGGCTTGCTTAGTTTATCCCTTAGTCGCCCGCGGGATGAAGGGTGGTGACACTCTGTATTCTTAATCCGTTTGTTTCTTATAAATGAAATTTATTTGGCATCAGTGAGTAAAAACAATTTGAGAGGTTTCTATAATCCTGAAGGTTTTCACCACGCCACCGTTCAGGCAAATTGCAAAATTCAAGGTTGCAATGCTCCATTAACGAGATTTTACCCTCTAAATACGCTTGATGCTGAGCTTTATAGTCACTGTTATACGCAGTGTTACCTACTCTCTAAGAAGTTTAGGCGAGCATCAAAACATTCCACTGTCTCAGATACAAAGTGTTGGCCTTAATCAAGGTCTACGAGTTGGCTATTAGTTCTTTCTAGCTAAATACGGAGAGAAGAGAAATCAGATGTGACTTTCGTAGTTGAGTTAATTTCAGTAAGCCCTGATGAGTTTTTAGATAAGTTATTGGAGATTGCTGTATTTACCGCGGAAGCCACATAATTTGTTATGGTGTTGGTGATGGTCTTATTCCAATAATACATCTGCAGGTGGATTTTTTCTTCGAAATGTGTCATAAATAATGTTTCGTCACTGTCGAGTTGCTGACGTTTACGAGTATTGATAAAATATTCCTTACATTCCAGTATTTGATCGTTACTAGACGATTGCGGAATGTTCGTATCCGAAGAAATTTTATTTGGAGGTGTGCATTCCAACCACATATTCAGTGTTTTTATATATTTAGTCGTGAATAAAAGGTTATCAAAAAATAGATAGATAGATGACCTTGACTATAGTGAATGAGGTATGTTCCACTGTCACGTAGGCATGACGCGATGCAGACATGCAGGAGGCTCTACTAATGCACGGCAATTTAGCATTTACATATAAGTATAATCATTTGTATGTAAACTATTATAACTAGAGAGAACACAAATAGAAATTTATCTAGCATTTTATATCTTAGCACAAACCCAACGACGAATGACAAATCCAACGTCGATATTGCTCTGTGTAGTTTTTCTTAGTCAGTTCTTACGACACCTATGAGACAAACAGAATCATTTTAGTATAAAGGAAAAGATTTAAATGCAGTACTACCTTAGGACTATCGGACAGCACCCGTACTGTAGTATTTCACAATGATGTAGAAGCATTTCACTACGTCGCCATAGTGTAGGTCACCAAGCTACATTGTGCACTCACAATGAAGATGGATACCCTACACTTGGATTTATCATCAAACATAATTGAGTCACTTTTATAGGCATTAATGTATTAAAAAATATTAATTACTAAAATTACTCATATCATCGTCTTCCTAACATTTATTATTCCTTTATTAAGATTATTTGGAGTCGGCTACTTGTTCAACCTTCTTTACCTGAATATCAGTTTTTCTATGGTGCGGCTTGCATCGGACCTCCGCAACTCTAAGGGCGAACTGAATTCAAGGGATGAACAAGTTGTCAGTACTTGTATATTTGAGGGCACTGACATAGACGTTCATGAGAACCTGCAGAGGCGTCTCTAGCCTTTATAGCGCCTGTCTGCAATCAGTACTCTAGCGCCCTATCTTGTTTACTTTGAGAGCCCTTTGTTACATTTTTACCTGCTGAAATATAAAACTTAATTCCTTTCATATCTTTCATTCTTTTAAAAGTACGATATAGTGGAGCCCAAAAACTCAAAGAACACCACACGTAGGTATAAACGTTTTTTTTCATGGGGTGGAATTACAACGCCCAACATCTTAAGCCCTAACAGCTCTGCGTCCGTGTGCATTGGAAGCCTTGCACTATGTGTAAAGACGCTCCTAACAACTGGGACAGACAGTATAACGTGATCTAATAAAATACTATTAGGGTACTATTAGAAAAAAAAAACATAAGGACATCACTTAAGTAAGTAATAAACCACTAGGGATTTAACAAGTTTTAAAAATAAATTGTGTATTTGAATTATCTGGATAGGTGCGTGGTTTATAAACATAATACTGAGCAAAAATATTTTCCATGTAGAAATACACATACTGTAATATGAGCTTCCTTTAACATTATTTACTTTTTGAGTGGTTTATAATACTAACAATCGTATTATTTTTAGTGTATGAATATATCGAAAATTCCGTCATTTTTAGGGTTCCGTAGTTCATGATTCGAAACGCTTTTAATGGTTTTGTCCGTCTCTCGAGTTACCGACGAAACGGTTAGTACCATAATTGTATAGAAAGATGAGGATAGGTGATATTATCACGTCGACAAAGTGATAAAATAAGATCACTATAAATATTTTTATTTAGTGTATATATAGTAGGGATGATTTATTTTTCTCGCATCTACCCCATCGTGTTAGGTATCATCAGGTATGTGTTTTGAAAAGATTTAGAGGTGTCTAAGACATTTTCTTTACTTAGGTCTTCGTATGCTAGTTATTCAACTTTAGAGGAATTTTTTTGGGGTCCGTTATTCATGACTCGGAACCCTATATATTCGTCATGTCCATCCGTCCGTGTCCAATACCGCCCAAACACATGTGTTTTTAGGGTTCCGAAGTTCATGACTCGGAACCCTTATAGATTCGTCATGTCCGTCTGTCCGTCCGTCCGTCCGTCCGTCCGTCCGTCCGTCCGTCCGTCCGTCCTCGACTTACCGTCCATACGGTAAGTGCTAGAAAGATGAAACTTTGCACGAATATGTGTTGTAATTACGCCGACAAAGTGCTACAATAAAATTATGAAAAATATTTTTATTTGGGGTACCTCCCCTACACGTAAAGTGGGGATGATTTTTTTTTCTCGCGGCTACCCCATCGTGTGGGGTATCATTAGATAGGTCTTTTAAAAACATTAAGGGGTTGTTAAGACGATTTTTTTATTTAGGTATCCGTTCGTGGGATATTCCACTTTAAAGGGCACTTTATTGTAAAAACAGGGCGTCCCCCCCCCCCCCTCTAAAAGCTAAACGGCTGGCTCAAAAAATCTGGGAAAATTCGTGAAGGTGGTTCATATACTGAACTTTAAAGGAAAACTATAAGGGATTAGATGACTTTGTTATTTCGGGAGTTATAGAGGCTTAACTTGTAAAATGCGCTCACTTGGAAATCGTCATACAAAATTAACACATTAAGGCCTCAATCACACGAGAGTTCTTTTAACGGAAATTAAAAAAGTAAAAAGTATGAAGTTGCATAATATTATGGTCTATTTACAACGCCCAAAGTTGAAAATACAACACTGATCGATTAAAAAGCGTCATGTTTTAAAAACGCTGTCGTGTGAACTTAAACACTCATTTGCAAAAAAAACGGGCGGTTTAGATTTTCTTCCTGGCTCAAAAAAATAAAATACCAAAAAGGTCTTAATAATTTGAACATTTTATTGGCCAGTTATAAAAGTGCCATAATGTATAAAAGAGTACCTTCCAAATTAAAATTTTTGACTGAGCCCGACACCTTTTAACTACATTTTGTGGCGCGAATTCCCTATAGTTAATATCGAATGTAATTAATTTTTTGTCAATTTTTATTAAATCATCTGATGTCCTTGACATTTCAAAGTATTGTTATTGCTGTTTAGCAATCTTGAAAATGGTAGATAAAGTGATAAAAGCGAGCAAAATTATTGCGCTGCTTGAAGAAGGTTGCAGCCAATGCTCCGTGGCTCAGAGGCTAAATGTGAGTCGGTCGACAGTTCAAAGGACCTGGCAGCGCTATCAAGAGACCGGTTCCGTCAAGAGAAGGCATGGTTCTGGCAGAAAGACATATACCGAACCACGGGATGATCGTTTTCTAGTTAGTCAAGCGTTGAGAAAGCACAAAAAAAAATATGTGGACCTCAAGAACAGACTCGAAGAAGTAAGAAATGTGCAAATTAATCTATGGACGGTCAGGAGGAGGCTTCTCGCTGCTAATATACACAATCATCGCCCGGCACGCGGCCCTAAATTACTCCGTGGACATCGAGTTGCCAGGCTTAGCTTCGCTCGAAATTGTGTGTAATGGACTCATGAAGACTGGGATAGGGTATTGTTCTCCGATGAAGCCAGGATATCTCTGCATGGTGTAGTCCGACGGCGGCGAGTACTACGTAGACGAGGAGAACGCTTTGCAGAGGCATGTTTTAAAGAAATCACACCTTAATGGACACCAATACCTATCGGAAGTTCTAATTCCCTATGCACAACCCGCTTTAACCGCTCTTGGCTAAAACTATTTTTTTATGGACGACAACACTCGCGCCCACCGGTCTGGCGATGTGGAAGCGTATATGCTACAAGTCGGAATTCGTCGTTTGGACTGCTAGCTAGAAGTCCGGACCTCAATCCCATAGAGCATGTCTGGGACGTTCTGAAGCGACGAGTGAGATCAGTGCAGCCGGCTCCGCAGACCATCAGAGAGCTAAAGAATGTGATTACCGCGTAGTGGGAACGTATTTCCCAAGAAACCATAAAAGATATACTTGCTAGCATGCCCAGACGAATGCAAGCCGTGATTTGAGCAAGAGGGGGTAAAACTCAATACTAAACTTTTATCTGCTTAATGTATTCAATAAAGACAAAGAAATTAACGCGTTTCATTTTTATTTAGCGAGCAGGTACAATAATAGTGTATTTGAGCTTAAACATTATTTCTCAATAATTTAATCTAAATGTTATGGTAAAACTGATGGAAACTATTCCTTCCTAATTAATTTATAACATTCTGAGGATAACAATACCTAAAATTGTCAAACAAACAAATAGTAACTATAAATAGTTCTTTGCTTAAGTGCCCGTTTTTTTGCTAAAGAGTTTACTTTACTAGCATTTTACTAGCATTTGTTGAATATGAAAGCTTTTTTAACGTCCGTTAAAAAACCCTCGTGCGAATGAGGCCTAATACGTAAACATAACAATTGTCTATTGGATACGATTTTAAATGACTTCCTGTGCGTGGCCTGACACGCACTTGGCCGATTTTTACTACTGCTGTCATCATCGTTTCATCTAAATTGTATTTTGTGTATTTTTCTTGTTCTAAATAAAAATAAATAAATAAATATACACACCAAAAAAAAACAGTGCTAGAAAGATGTAAGATTATTTTTTTCTCGCGTCTTTCCCATCGTATGAGGTATCATATAAAAGGTCTTTTTAAAACATCGAGAGGTTGATAGGACCATTTCTTTATTTAGACATCCGTTTGCGAGTTATATAACTTTGAAATGCATTTTCGCAAACGGCGGGCTTAAAGTCTTATACAAAATAAAAAATAATAATTATGATTAGAATATTTATTTACACTATTGAGTACTGGTAGAAGTATTTTGTATATTTTATCTACGCTTTAATTACCAAATACATAGTTTTGTAGGTAAAACGTTAAGTGTCAGAGATTCGTCAATGCGGTCAACAGATGGAGTAACGGGTTTACAAGCCTAATGGACGGCTCGTAATAGGTGGGCAAATTATTGTAAATAATATCAAAATTCTACTTTATTTCGAATAAATTTTCTTAGATGATGATATATGGCAGATTTAATGGATTCACAACTTTCATATAAAATGTTTTGTGAAGAAAGCAATTAGATATAGTAGAACTTTTGTACTCATGTTATTTGCTTCCATCAATGTTAATGTTAGCGACATCTAGCCTAACCAAATGTAACCAATAGCTTTAAAGTTGATTTTCAATCTAGATGGTGTTAGTGAGCACCGGAAATGTGAAACAGCTCGTTTTATCTTTATTAATATAAAAACTATAAAAAAACAAAAACATGTACACAAGGAACCTTTTAAATTATAAAATTAGTTTTAGAACAGTAAGCTATTCTTTTTTCAGGTAAAATTTATAAATAAAGTTATACATTGCAATCATGCTCATAAAGATTGACCTACATTCGAAGCCCTTGTGAAAGGATTGTGCAATAGAAACGGTCATTTATTACACAACACAGCATGTTCATAAGTAAACGTAGTCATTTTGCATCATTTGCATGTTTTTTCCACACTATCTGAAATATATACGTTCAAGTACTTTCATTTGTTTTTATCCACCTAATATCACTTAATGGCATATCACAAATAATAATTTTATTTATAAGTTAATGAGATATATTAAAATTCGTTTTTTCATGAAATAGGTCATGACACAGTTTTTTTTTAAATTGGGTTAATTTAACAGTGCCCTTTACCGACTTATTTCAATGTCAGTCATGAGTACGGTAGCTCCATTGAACCTGAGTTATGTCGGTCGGAATATCAAAGTGTAAGTGAAGTGGCCTAGAGACCTACATTTTGTTTTTAAAACGAATTATCGCTATAAATGAGTGTTTTTTGTAAGAAAAATTATCCCTATACGGTATAGAAGATATATTGTAAGTTCTGTGGGCGGCATTATCCTGTCGCCCCGGTCATTTATTTGTGTATAATGCACGACGACGCTCCAAAAATGAGTGTAGCGCACAGTATAGTTGCCTCCACGAGTCAAGCAAAAAGTGAAGTCGACCTAGACGTCCCCATGGAATATGTTAATTCTACTGAATCAAAACCTTCACAAAGTATCGAAATGGAGCTGAAAATTACTTATGTGGATACCAATAGTGGTAAGTTTACCATGCTCTATCTAATAAATTGCAATTATCTGTTATGAAATTTTCTCTGAAAACATGTGAACGGTAATACCTGTAATTGAATTAGGTACTCTACAGTTCCCACTGATTAAAATGCGTCCAATACGATACAGTTTTATTTTCAGTCTGTATTCCAATTGGAATCTGCTAAGATAAATTGAGGACATGAGGTCTGAGAGATGAATAACTATATTAAATGGTATTCATTACCTATTCAAAGAAGACAAGTGTTGTATAAAGATAGATTAGATACCTACCTACATTATGTATATGCATTGTGGAGTCTACCTGCTCGTACGCTCGGCTGCACGGTGTGGCAACGCAGCATTGGTTTTTTCGCGCTATCCTGCGATAGAGTTGGCTGTGTGAAACAGCGTTTTAAGACTTACCGAATAACAGTGGCTCACGGAACATGTTTCGAGAATTGTTTGATCGTATAATTAACCAACACATTACGGTGTATGTACATAATTGTACTGTCAAACGATCGTGCGGTTTTTTCTTAAGTGGTGGCCTGGCGACGCATTATGATTATGACATCAAATATTGTCAGTAGGCCACGTTTGCCCCACTGCGAACTGAAGTAGCTCGAGCATGGAACTCCGCTGATTACACACATATGAAATAACACAGCAGGCTTGTGCTGGAAGTGATACACCTGATTGCACAATCATACAGCCCACCTGTTTCACATTTGAAAACGTAGACGGATTTGTCCCAGAACGATGGTGTTATTTATTGTTATAGATGTCTTGAGCGCATATCTATTTTTATGGTTAGATCGGTGAATGAAGTAACGCTTTGAAACAAGAATGTCAATATTTCAAATACATATTTTACTTTAGATTACTAGCTAACCAGTTACATAAAACTGTTTTATGCTTAATTTTTATAGTTTTATAACTAAAAAGTTGGAGAGAAAGCCACTGAATCTATGACAGGTTCCTTACCTTCTGTTTCACAATCGGGTTAGTTTGTAGTTGATTAATAAGTCTATAGTTTGTGGACACGGTCACCAAAAATACTATGAGACTGAAATTCGCACATGTTTACATTTGATTTGCAAACACTTGTGACGTTCTACTTCTACCTACGTCTTAGTCGAATTAGTACAAATGCAATATACATTCGCATATCAGTCGATACTGTCGATACCGTGATAGGACATCAAACATACTGGCTGCACGTTGGAAAAACCATGGGGAATGTTTTAAATAGTAAAAAATATAAGAATTTCAATTTGAAAACAGCAATCTTATTCGACAATAGGTACTTTTTTACTAGGTATTTACCCAGATAACTTCCAAGAAGTTTATTTATATTTGCGTAAAATATTAGTAAACATAAATATACATGATTCATTTTATTATTTGTCAAAATAAATTGCATGAGACGTTCGATAAAGCATTACGGATAAAATAATTTAAATGTGTTTACATACAGGAAGTTTCAATTGTTTTAACTTTTAAAATCGGTACGGAAGTCAAGCTCTCGTACAGTTTTTTCACTTGCCGAATTTTAAATATGGTCGTTTAAGGCACAAGCATGGAGTGCACAGCCGATTACAAAACGGTGAGGTACAAATTTCAAGAATAAATGTCGAAAGACTTGAATACGTGACAGCTTCTTGCTCCAAATGTGGTCTAAGTATAAACGTGTCGATTGAGTCGCGTTTCGAGGCACGCATCTGATTTGAAGGTGACGGTTACTGTCATGTCTCCTGCGAAGTGTTATGCAAGGCGAACACATGTACACTAACTTTCTCGCTGTTATGATTCTTACAGTAAATATTTTTGTATGCGCGGCTTGTAAATGCTAGAGTGATAAATAAATAGGCATAGAGAACATTTATATTTAGCTTACTACTCTCGACTAGAAAATAAAACATTATTTGTATAATAAAGAAACACCTATGCTAACAGAATTAAATATTTGCCTCAGTGATAAGAATCACACGAGCCTCATAGAGGTTGGTAAAGAAGAGGGTCTAAATAGACGGCTTTTATTATTACTCCTCTATTGAATTGACACTTCACTCATTAACATAGTTTCAGTAGTAGGCGGTACGGTGGAACACACATAGACGTTTTGGCATTCTTTCATTTGACAAGGAAAGCATGTCTAGTGGATGTATATTAACATACGTATGGCAAATACAGAAAACGGAGGGAGACGGCAGGCTTTCTTATTTTATTATCCGATTGACAGTTCGATCGAGTCATTGACAGTTAGATTACAGCATTGATACAGTTTAATAATAATAAGAAAGTATTTTTGATATCTACAACTGGATAAACATTCAGCATTCACGGCGAAACTGATGCACTAATTACAATGAAATTGAGCATAGAGATACATATAGGTACTTCGATTTTTGAGGATCTACCTACTTTTTTAAAGCTATTTTTAAGTAAAAGAGTCACACAAAATATTATCATTTTATGACTCAACCGTCGTTACAAGTATTCATTCAATTAATTAACATAAAAGAAAACAATATGTTACATATATTTACAACATACAGTAGTATAAAATAATATTTACTTATGTAATAAAATCAAGTTACTTATTAATTATGTTTCCTTTTAATCTGTTACCTAGCTCTACGAGCATATCACAACCAAAACAAACAACGCTTAAAGTAATCAACATTTCAATAACAATGTACATAATAAATAAAACTCAAGGTTTTTTCCTAAATGCATATGAAAGTATAATAATAATCCGACAGATTTCGGCCATGGCGACCACTTCGACCCCTTATAGGGCTTGGCGCTGATGCGCCCGGAGATGGCTTAAATATCCGATTTTCGCAGCAAACTCCCTTGTACAAAGTGGGCAAGTGAGCTTAGCGCTCTCATACTTATAGTGAATGGCGGCGAGTGGACGATACATACTTACATCAAAGCTTTTTTTTTATATCCGTGTTTGTTCCAGTTAATCTCTAGAACGACTGTACCGATTGTAACTTCATCATCATCAGCCTATCTCAGTCCACTGCTGGACATAGGCCTCTCCCATTGCACACCACTTGATTGTAACTTGTATAATAGTAAATATGAGGAGTAACTTAGCCTAGTTTTATTTTACACCAGTTTCGCCCCGCGTTTGATTTATCCGTGGTTACTGTTGGTGCCTTTACAATGGCAACCGCGGCTTGGGGCCCACTTAATAGATTAACGTAAAAAGAATAGGATCAAAGTCATATTTATATCATGCTATAAGTACTTGTAATCCTGCTAGTAACCACTTCTTAATTTTTGAACCTCTTTTCTCCATATCCCAGAATTATCGTGAGTGGGAATATCTACCTGCATATCTATGCAAAATGTATAATTCCCTTTACGGAAACTATTATTAGACAAGAAATGGTTTCAAAGAAATTGTAGCGTGCTGTGATCATATATGTCACCATCATAAATAGATACGACTGTTACATAACCTATTAAGCTCGGAGCTCAGGCGTGTCCATTTGTTGGCTATGACGTCCAAGCCTTTTGTAACAATAACCTACCATGATTTTTCAAACCATGTATATAATGTAGTGCCATGATCGGTATACCGTGAAATATATACTGCATATTTCAACTGTTTCATTTCCCAAAGTGCAATTTGAGTGCACGGCAATAATAATTGCGCTCTATATTATTCACTAACTGTGTCCGCCCTATTACTGGCACTTATTTTTGGTCTTGAAAATGGTTCTCTATATCATTTTTCTTTTCGTGTAACCCCATTTTTGCTAAAATAAAAAAGTAGCCCAAGTTAAACCTTATAACAGCTATCTGCTAGGAGAAGCCTTATTTTAATCGACTCAGGCCTTCCAGAGATTAGCCGGTACAAACAGACAGATGCGATGTGTGATCTTATTTGTATCAATTTTGAAAATTTTAAACGTTATACGTGAAACGGTATAGATAGGTGTCTCTTGAAAACACACTTTTCTCTTTGTTTTTTATGCTTTTCCCAACTGTTTATATGATTCGACAACATGCTTTAATTAATAGTTTATTGCTGTATATAGGGCTATCCTCGCTAGACGGATTGGTATAGGGTTTATTACAATAAGGAACGGAATGGAGTGGTGACATTCCGTATTCTTAATACGAATATGAATGATCAGCAGCCGATTATTCGACTATGGGCTTGTAAAAGACTATACAATGAACTAAATTTAAAAGTAAATGCACATTTTTTACGACAATAACTAACGAGAGGATCGATAATTTCTCTACTACGGAGTTCTGCTACTAAAATATTCATGCTAGTTATCGATCCCATGTCCACCTTGTTTATTATTTTAAAACATGGAAATGACATTGAGCCTATGTTTACGCTGTACTGAAGTTTCGCCTCCACATTACTTTTAATACGTAGACGACGTTATTCGTTCATAATACAATTGACAAGAAGTGCAGTTTAGTCGATTGTAATCTTAACAAACAATCTCGCTGAAACAAAGTAACAGAAAGACAAAATTACAGAAATAACAGCAATGTTACAAATTTTTCGTAAACATAATAATTTGTTTTTTGACTAATCCCTACAAAACTTTATTTAATATGTTATCTCTGCTCTTAATATGACTTATAAATGAAGATGTCAAAAAGACACCGATAAACTTGTACTAGTATAAGCAGTTGTATATTATTGATAATTTAATTAGGAAAATAACTAGACCACCTTATCTGCTTAAAGTTTAATCGGGCTTATTATGCTCAAAATAATTAAATCTTTCTTATAGTTTTGTTGAATATTAATATTAAACAGAACGTCTCTCGTTTGAATTACTTAAAGGATTGTATCGAAAGTATGTCTAAATAAAAATCCGTAACTCAATACTTAAGTAGGGTGGATGTATCAGTAAAAAGGATTAAGCGACATTTTAAAAGTAACTTTGATATTGAGACTTAAATATTACAACAATAATTGTAAAATGAAGATAACGTTTTCCATATCTACCACAGAATCATATAGCTTATTCTTATTTTTTGTAGCTGTTAAGTTTCTTTTTATTAAAAAAATAGTTTGGAAAGTTGATATGACGGTACCAGGAATGGACCGGCCATTGTACCAATAGTGAAGCAGTAAATAAAACGATTGCCTATAATGAAGAAAATTTTATTACTAACACTAACAATTTTTGTACCTAACAATCATTACAAGTTTTGAGCAAAGATTCTAATTGCTTCAATCGTCAATATAGTGAGAGGGCCCATTTTTCGTTGAACAGGATATTTAGTGTTATTTTATTTATGACAGTACTATGAGGAATAATGTTTAGAAATATACTGCCTAGTTGGCTTAGTAGTTAGCGTATATGACTGTTAATCAAGAGGTCTCGGGTCCAAATACCGGGTCGGGACAAAATGTGTTGTTGGGTTTTCTACAGGAAATTCTTAAAAGCAGCCCGGAGTATGGAAGTTTGAAAGAACACGTTAAACCGTCGTTCCCGGTTGTCATGAACATCTATGGCAATCATTAATGGGATGTCAGTGCCCGCAAATATACTGACAAGTAGTTCAACCTTTAAATTTCAGTTCCCCCTTAGGGTTGCGGAGGTCCGATGCCGATATGTAATAACTGATATTCAGGTAAAATCGGTTGAACTAGTAAGCCGACCCCAAATAATATTGGGAAAAAATGCTAGGAAAAAGAAATGCTAAAAATATTAAAAAACTCCCCGTCGATGACTCGCTTACTAAAATGACCGCTCGTAACGAAGTGAGCGATTGACGTTTCGGATCATGTGTTTTTACTGTTGTAATTGGCGTGTATAACTCTTTTATTTATAATTAAATGATTGAAAGAAGTACGGCAGTGCTACCAAATGTGAAAAAAGTGGCGGGAAATTCGACAGAAGCTTAATATTTTTATGTGAAGTTAGAAATGGTGTACTACCTACTGGTCCCTGGTGTGGCACTGGTGCACCCACCCTGTGTACAAGAAAAAGGAAAAAAAAGATCTTTGTAGTAAATTAGACTGATTAAGGGAATTAAAAAAAGCTCTTAAACTTAAAAATAGTTGAAACAATATAGCAATTAATGATTTAAAGACACCAATTACTGGTTTGTTTTGAACTCAGGCAAATTATCAAAGTATCAAGGTAAATATTTGATGAACAAGCGAAGTCTACTATGAGAGCTTAGAACTCAAACTAGGCCAGTTTGTGTTCTAAGCTGTCATAGCTTACATTATTTGCAATGTGAATCAATCGATGGTATGACATTATGCACATATCAATATATAACAACGAATAGACAAAATTTCTAGCTAATGATGTTAAGAGTTTTATTTCGGCATTTACCGTTTTATATTTAGTGTTATCTCTAAAACCGTAATGATCCGAGAAAGTAACAAAAACATGTAGATAAGACAAAAGAAAGACGTTGACAAACGATGTACTTAATGCAGTTTGGGATTTCACCTTTTGATTTTGGACCTGAAACCAACTCAACATCTTCACTATTTTGTAATGTTTTTGTAATTAAAATTACTACCCGTTGGAACAAAAAAACAAACATAACAATACCTGGTTTTCAAGATTGAATGTCAATTTTTAATATGTCGTTTATTAGATGTTTTGTTTATAAATATTTAAGCCTACCAAAGTGACTCTACTCTGCCTGATGGAAACATGAGTAGAATTAAGAAGTAAGGGCCACCATCCTCGATGTGAGTGCATACAATGCAGCATGGTGGCCTACACCATGGCGACTTAGATTTTTCTGCATCATCGTACATAACGATTGAACTTCTGATCGCACACTCACCAACAAAAGACGACAACACGAATGCTATCATTTTATGTTGGTCTTCTGTGTGAGAGTAGTGCTGCCCCGGTCGGAACGGTCCATTCATGCTGCAATCAGCGTGGCACTACTACCTACATTGGTTAGTAAATTAAAAATAGATTTCAAACCTTCGTTTGATCCTAGATCATAATTGCGGAGAATTAAAGGACCTCGTTTATAAACTTGCGTTAAAATTTACATAACATGATGTCCCACTTAATTTTAAGGTTAGTGGGTACCCTTATATGTGTAAAACTATACCTAAAAATTAAAAAGAACATTGTTCACTTCGCTTGCGCACTTCGCAACTATTCATCAAGACAAAGAGAGATATCAGTATGATGTGCTCTGTAAATTAGAACTTTAATTAAAATTCACAAAATCCTCTAAATCGCTTTAGTCATATTTTATCAAAATCTTTCCTCATCATCTCAGCGAAAAGACGTCCACAGCTGCTGAACATAAGCGTCCCCCAAGTTTCTCCACAACAACCGGTTTTGTGTTGCCCGCATTCAATGACTTCCTGCGACCTAATAATAATCATAACATAGTACGACTAGTCCTCACATGCACTACTCAAACACCAACAGTAATTGTTAACGTACCGTGATAGGTTCTGTGATCACAGCTAAGATACAAATTAATTAATAACAATGCTTTCTACTACTTTACCTATATCGGATATAGATTTAAGCACGCAATCAATTTAGTTATATTTTATAATGTCTCCTTTAAGAACTCAATGAACCAAATGTGGTAGTGTGACTCTCATTCTAAATCAGGGTTGCCACCTTTTCGAAAAAAAAAACGGGACATGATACTTATTAAAGACAGTCGGTCAAATTTCAGTCTAATTCAGATCATGATAAAAAAGCAGTTTTTTGGAAAGGATAAAAGTTTTGTATAAACATTTACGTATTTATTTTTCAAATATTTTTCCATGCATATTTTTTTTTATTGCTACGGGGCGCGATCACTTATTTTATATCATTTTTAGGGTTCCATATCTTATTAGTCATAACCCTTATAGATTCGAGACGTCCGTTTGTCCGTCCTCGAATTTAAATCCGTCGAGACGGCTTGTGCTAAAAAGGTGTAACTGCATGGACATGTGTTTGGGGTATCATTAGATCGGTCGTTTCTAAACATTAAGAAAGTTGCACTGACAAGTTTTTGATTTCGATATGCGTTTGAGAGTTGTTCAACTTTAAAAGGGATTTTTTTATAAAACTCCTGCCAAGGTGACTTTACTATGCCTGATGGAAAGCATGAATAAAATCCACAAGTGGGGCTCGCGATACTCACTGCAAATCCAAGCAGTATGGCGAACCACATTATCGCGGCTTAGTGAGATGCTTTTTCACGCCCCGCTTAAAGGACCCGGGATCATAGTAGGAAGGAAAAATATGAGCTGGCAATGAGTTCCAGTTTTTAAGTGCTCGGCACAAGAAGGAACACCCGAACCGTTTAGTTCTGGAGCGTATGTCTTCCACTCTGAAGGGGTGACTTCCCTGGCCAGATCGTGTTGTTCTGTAGAGGAAGGGAGAGGGTGGGCTGAGTTAGAGGAGCTCTTCAGAACACTCCCCAAGGTAAAGGCGATAGAGGACTGCCGTAGAGGTGACATCTCTTCGCAACTGCAAAGGTTCCAGGAACTCGGTGACTTCGGGACTGTCTATGATGCGAACTGCTCGCCTCTGCAATCGATCGAGAGCGTCAAGCAAATACTGCGTATCGCAAAGATGAGAGCAGTACTCCACGCAGGGGCGAACCTGAGTCTTATAGAGAAGACACAGATGCTCCGGGGAGAACAACTGTCTTACCTTGTTTAGTACGCCTAGCTTCCACGAGGCCGCCTTTGTGACGCTCTTGATGTACTCCCGTCAGTTGAGGTCCTGGCAGATATCCATGCCCAGGATACCGAGCTTTTCCTGTAGTGGCAGCTGAGTTCTCTAAAAAGTAGGAAGGGGAAGGAATGGAGACTATTGTTTTGATCGCGCAAACCTATGTTTTTGGCATTTAACTAGACCAGATTCTCATCACCCCATTGAGAGATAACGTTCAGAACCCGGTCGAGTTCAGCGACAAATTCCTGTCGTTTTTCCTCAACGTCCGCCGATTTAAATGTAGGATATCTAAAATATTGTCCATGCACTGTGCTGTCATTTGCATAGCAATGTATGTTGACAAGCGCTAACATGTCATTAAGGAATATGCAGAAGGAACAGCTTGGGCGACAAGACAGAGCCCTGGGGTACGCCTGCGTTTACCTGCTGGAAATCAGACGCCGTGCCGTCACAAAGGACTCTAATGCGGCGCTGGCGCAGGAAGGCGGCAATCCAGCTGTACAATTTAGTGGGCAGGCCGTATGCCGGAAGCTTAGAGAGAAGCGAACGGTGCCAAACCCTATCAAAGGCCTTGGCCATGTCTAGACTG
Source organism: Phragmatobia fuliginosa (assembly GCA_932526445.1). Classification (NCBI taxonomy): domain Eukaryota; kingdom Metazoa; phylum Arthropoda; class Insecta; order Lepidoptera; family Erebidae; genus Phragmatobia; species Phragmatobia fuliginosa. Next base: position 28,540,324 of record OW052057.1, read on the forward strand.
ATGGCCAGGTTCTCTCCATACCTATCCAAATCCTAACCCCACAGGTGCGTGAGGTACTATAAGATCACCCATGGATCGGTTCGGTCCATATTGCCGATCACCGAGAGCCGAGAGTGATCTTCCAGGTAATGAACTAAAAGCTTGTTAATTATTCGTTCAATCACCTTGTAGAGTATGGAGGTGACAGCTATAAGGCGGTAGTTGGCGGAATCTGAGTGGTCACCCTTTTTGGGGATAGGTTGAACATTCACCTCTCTCCAGGCCTCCGGGACAATTCCTGAGGAATATGACAGGCGATACAAGCTTGTCAGTACTGGAGACAACTCTGGTGCACAGTTCCTTAGAATTACGGCTCTTTAGAACTTCTTTAGAAAAAGCATAGGCGGCCGTACCGTCTCAATGTGCTGGTGGACGGCGTTGAAGTTTGCAGAGAGTCCATGAATTTTTGAGAACTCCACCTCAAAAAGCGGGTTGGTGGGAAAAGAGGATGCCGCTGTGGTACTGGTATGCTTCTTTTTTTTCTTACTTGTTGCTCCTTTAAGTGGGGCGCGTAAAGAAGCATCTCTTTAGACCGCCATACTGCCTCCATTCGCAGTGAGTATGGCGCCCTCCACTTTTTGATTCCACTCATAGTTTCCATCAGGTATAGTAGAGTCACCTTGGCTGGTGTGTCTTTAGTGAAATTTGCAATTCTGCTTGTAATAAATCTACCGAGCAACCATTTCTGATATTGGATCGTTTTATTATCATTACTGAAAATACACACTTAAAATAAACATATATAGGAGGTATGCTCTGAGCACGAGTTACAAGACACAATTATTCCTTTAACTTCTGTGCTTTTCCAGTTTCAAATACTTTAACTCATTTTTATCACAACCTGTGACTGAATACAACAAATAAAGATTTTGATGAAAAGGTTGTCATTAGTTCCATTTGGCACCAAATAGCTGTTTTTTTTTTATGTATACTGCTCGGAAGAGGAAGAAGGTGAATTCAAATTGAGCAATTGTTACATTTGTGAAAAATCGGGACAAAATCAATAGGCCTTCGGGACGCGGGACGATATCATCGAATTCGGGACTGTCCCGGGAAATTCGGGACGGGTGGCAACTCTGTTCTAAATGAACTGTAAACATCAAAGTTCAAACGAGTTTAGTTTTCTTTTAAATATCTTTTGTCATTAATATTAATATACTGAAAAAGATAATTCGCAAGCCTCTAGAGATCGCAAATATTCATCACTTACAATCGTGAATAAAACCCAGTTTAATCGCAGAAATGACATTTTAATATTTCCTCTACATCTAGCAAAAACTTTAAAGCGTCGAGCGCACAGTAAAGTACCTTTTATTATTACCGCGATCAAGTCTCGATCTTGTTATTTATTTTATTGTAGAGTTAACACGTCATGTTACAGGTTAGTAACAGCTTTCACACTGGCCTCAAGGTTGTATTACGGAAGCCACATGATTATACATTTCATTTAAAACAATAGATTGGCTCAAACAAAAGTAAGGTCAAAATAAAATAAATCCTTAATAGAAGTATGTAAGTATTAGCTTAATTATGACAAGTTATTATTACCATATTATATGTATCGTTATAATTTTATTATATCGTTTTTTATAACTATATAATTATTATTTGATTTAAAGTCTTATAGAGCAAGAGCCCAGAGCCGCCAGACCTACGTCATTAGTGCAAAGCTGAAATTTTCAGGATTATTAGTACAATGTCTTGTTAAGATGTATGTGTACCCATTAGCTTGAAAGCGGGGCCGTTTCTGAGATAGCGCGAAGTACAGATGGATAAAAACCTTACTTACCTACGTTAAAGGTGCAAAGCTACTATTTACATATTTTATCAAGAATATTATTTAAAATTAAAATTCATTACTGCCAGACACTTTCCGTGGGCCATTACTTCTGCCAGACGTCTTGAAAGTTGTGAAAAAATTAGGTAAACTACGTTTTAGTAGCAAACCTAAATTTTATACATATTATCTAAGGTAGGTACTATTTTAAGACCCTTTGTATGCGGCCAGACCAATCCGAAGGGCCAATCATCCCCCCAGACACCTTTAAATATTTGTAGTAATTAGGAAGCTGAGGTATATCAAATTTATTACCTATTATTTCAAGAATAGAATTTTAAAATATTAAATGGTTTTTACACGCTTTTTATTAACTTCACCTATATGTTTGTTTGTTTGTAACCAACTCCTTTGGGTGCGATTTTGACCCACTTGGACCCACACAGACAAAACGTGGGGTGTTTTCTGACAATATTTCAATAACGTCGCTTTTTACATTGAAATTATTTTCTATTTTTATGTTAAAAGCCTATTTGTTTAGTTTTTTAAAACTAATTTTTTAGAAAAATACTAATTTGTTTAAAGATTTTTTAGTTTTTTTTTTCATATTAGTGTATTGTCATCGGTCCCCGGTAAATCTACAAACTTTGAACGAAATCTGGCCGTTTAAAGTGGGTCAAAATCGCACCCAAAGGAGTTGGTTACAAACAAACAAACATACAGGTGAAGCTAATAAAAAGCGTGTAAAAACCATTTAATATTTTACAATTCTATTCTTCAAATAATACCAAAGATGATATACCTCAGCTGCCTAATTACTACAAATATTTAAAGGTGTCTGGGGGGATTATTGGCCCTTCGGATTGGTCTGGCCGCATACAAAGGGTCTTAAAATAGTACCTACCTTAGATAATATGTATAAAATTTAGGTTTGCTACTAAAACGTAGTTTACCTAATTTTTTCACAACTTTCAAGACGTCTGGCAGAAGTAATGGCCCACGGAAAGTGTCTGGCAGTAATGTATTTTAATTATAACTAATATTCTTGATAAAATATGTAAATACTGGCTTTGCACCTTTAACGTAGGTAAGTAAGGTTTTTATCCATCTGTACTTCGCGCTACCTCAGAAACGGCCCCGCTTTCAAGCTAATGGGTACACATACATCTTAACAAGACATTGTACTAATAATCCTGAAAATTTCAGCTTTGCACTAATGACGTAGGTCTGGCGGCTCTGGGCTCTTGGTCCATTACTGATTTGAGTGTACTTATTAGGTGCGTAGTTTGTGTAAATTTTCTTAGAGTTTTCTTAGATAATTTAAGTATGTATAAATAAATATGTGTAATAAATAGAAGACACCATTTCAATCAATCTCCTATATGGGAATTCAGTCGCTCGTAAAAAACGTTAATTGTTACATTTTATATTATACAAGTTAACTTCCTTACTTAAGATTTATTTTTCAACAACTTCTAGATAACAATAATAAATAAAAAGATCGAAAGATATCCCTCATCACTCGTGAACAGGGTAACAGGAGTTTTAAGCTAACAGTTGTAAAAGCCACGTCTTCATTTTTATATGCACTATACACGGTATATTTATTGATATAAGCGGCAGACTTTTTAAACTGCAATCTTTAGATTTTAACGCATCACAATGATATATAAAAGTGTAACAACTTACGTCTAACTGTTGGTTAGATAATGTTTGTTGTAAATGGTCTATCATTTATATAATAACGTAACTAGGTAATCTAAGTATATTTTAAAGTCTTTATGGCAAAGAGTCACCAACGACAATTCGGATGCTCAAGCTTTTTTTAATCAAAGTTTCATAATTCTCATTAGAATCCCTTATGGGTACAATGTGTGCAATACGACGAAACTTCTGGGTACCTATGGAAATACAAACTTGTGCAACAAACTTTAGCCAAGTTCACATTAAACCATTTACAAAAATGACGAAACATGTTGAACATGTCGCTAAATACTGGTTTGTTTATTTTTTTAATGTTTAAGAACAAGCCCACATATTTACATATGTATTTTGCCCGTTTATTACTAACTCTTAGCAATACTATTCAGTCAACATGTAATAAATAAAGTTTAGTATTTTTTAATATTATTCCCCGTGCTTTTTGAGCTCCGATTGCATAAACGATATAGAGGTGGCTGTGTAAGATTGTAGTCTATCCAAATCGTACCACATTTTAAAGTAGGTTTTGTTTAACTGCACCGAACAAATAATATAAGCTACATAGTAATAAATGTAAAATGGTTTATAGTATCTGTAAAATACAGTAATCTGTAAAATAGCTTTAAATAGTATCAGTTTTAGGAGTGCTTTAAAACTGGGAAATTGTTTGCCTCTTTACGTGTACCTTGTTAAATCTCTTTAATATACATGCAATTTTGTATAGCGACACATTAAGAAAACCGAATTTCGCCATTCTTTTCATTATCTGGGTGTCAAAAGAACTAACTAAGGAAGCAAATAACGTATGACAGCAACACTGAAGGAAAACTTGAAACAAATCCTATTGGTACCGATTATTATATAAAACCAGGGTGGTATTGTACGCCAAAATCTCCTTTATAGAGAGAGGCCTTCTATGTCCAGCCGTAGGCTATTATAGTGTAATGTTGATATGACGTGTGATGTAGATGCATATTTCTCGCTGTTCGTGCGGCACGTTGAATCGGACCTTATAGGAAAGCAATATAACAACCAGGTAGCTAAAGAAAACCGTATGAGGGTATATTATGAACCTTTTAATTAAGTTATCAATTTTACAAGTACAGTTCAAACCGCATCTACGTCAGCTTATTCCTCTCTACATACAACTACAACACAAATTTCTAACAGTAATGCGTGTTGTCTATTATAATGAAAATATGTTTTTAGGACAAACACCTAATTAAGTACTCAACGTTTTTATTACATATCTTATGCATACATATATAATTCGGTTTTTAGGACTGGGCATTGCGGACTGATCTATTTTAAATATTCCAACGGTACATATACGATGAAAGCTTATTGAAACATATGTTTAAAAAGTAAATGGATACTATAAAATTAGTCTTGTAAAACATGAGACATGAACTTTACCATTTTATTTTATTATTTTATATTTAAAAATGTACTTAATTAATATGTTTATTGAGTTTAATAAAGAGAATAATAATAATATATTTTTATTTACAAAGATTACAGTATTTCAATACACATTACTTACTATAGTTCACCCCTAAATGGAACTCTAGGTGGAATACCTGTATCTTAAGAGACAGTCTTCAGCCTTTCATATTTTTTATCATTGCTGCTATATTACAAAATGTTAAATAAAAAAAGTGAGATGTAATTTATTTATTTATAGTTTTTTAAATCGCTTACGTAACTTATTACTGAGGACATCTGAATCAATAGTTTATTGTAAGGTAGTTAACAAGCAAAAGCAGTAGAATTTTACATGATATAAAGGCATTAAGTTTGTGTATAACGTATTTTAAACGAGATTATTAGTGTGATTACAAAACTAAATATTTTAAATAGAACAGTGGCAATGACGGGACGATCGCCAGGCCGCTTCCTACTGCGCCAAGTGTCGTGGGTTCAAATCCCTCGTGGGATAACACTTTGTGTGATTCACAACTTGTTGTTCTGAGTCTGGGTGTTCTTTGTGTCCGTTTCATGTATGTTTGTAAAGTCTCCCGCGACACAGGAATTTATATTCCTAATGCGGGAGTTGTCTTTTTAAAAAGGAAAACAATATATGTACATAATACATACATACATACTTACAAGCTTTCGCATTTATAATATTTGTAAGGATTATCAATAATTAAACTTTATTCACAAAGCATTATTCAGTAAGATTCATCAGACTCACTGCATTCTATCTCAAAAACCGTTTGGCGTACAAAAAAAAATTTTATCAAAATTTGTCGCAAATTTTACGCTCTACAATTTTGTAATTTATGTTGACATCATCGAAAATACAGAAACTACAGTTATCAGGAAAAACCAAAAGGAATAACTTACGACTCAGACACGAGATTTTATGAACTTTTTGAGACAATTTTCAAAACAATAAAATATTGGTGTATAGGAGTTCACAGCTTATTACCTCTCATTTCGAGGTTGACCACTTTATTTTTGTTATTTGACTTTAATATATCGCGGTAAGATATAAAAATTGTCGAAGGCGTCGCTGATAGTTATCGTAGGAGTAGTAATGCTTGATTTTGTTCTCGAAAAGCTAGCATGCTGTTAACTTCGTTGTATTTAAGGCATATCGTTATTACACGTTTACGTTTATCAACTGAGAAATTACGATTCGAGTAGTAAACTGAAGTAGATCAAATAGGTACAGGTACGAAAACCCCTTAAAACAGCTGTTGGTCGACTTTTCATACCTTCAAGTTTTCTTTTACTTTTTTTGCTATGAAAAACGCAGCTCGTGCTTAGTTGTTTGTTTAATTGTAATCTTGAATGTGGAGCAAGGTTGGTGCGTTCGACTAACATTAAAATAGAACAAATAACTTGCGGTACGCACACTTCAGTACACACGGTGCTGGAGTTAACTGCTCCACTGTTTATTAATCTCATTCTTACATACGGCCTTTAATATTACATTATTATATATATGTATATATCTTTCTGGTAGTCCATGGTATGTACATAGAAATGAATGCAAACAAGAAACAAGTCAAATGTAGTGTTTTTAGCACTAATAGTTTTCTCTTTTATAGTGGCTGCAAATATCATACCAGGATATACAGTTGTTATTTTCTGTGTAAGATATTTTTATATAGTTTGGGAAACAACAGCTCCACTATCAGCGGACCTCGTCTGTGACCCAGTGACCTACTTACGCGTCACAGTGGCAATCGCTTATGCGGTGCCGTCCACAATGTACCTATACACTAGTGTGTAAATGAACACACACATACTCGATAATAAACACGCATTATGTACCTCAATATATATATTGTGCCGATCGGGCTTATCATAAATGTGTAACAAACTATGAGAATGAAAATAAAACTATTTAGGTTATACATAATAGGTTTTAGGATTTTACTATCAAGTCATATATATAGTGGGATAAAAGATTTTGTAATATATGAATATAATGAATACTTAAAAATCTTTGATATAGGCCTGTAAATATAACTCGTATGACAGCTAATCCCCGTGACCTGGCACACACCAGTCGGCGCCAACAATGCGACATACTTTCCATGCATAAATTCCTAATTTATCCTAACTACACTATCGTAGCACCGCCGAGACAAACGGCAATACGTAATTTTATTAATTAATTGAATTAACTAAGTAGTGTGTTACAGTTACTCAGAATAGTATCAAGGCGCCGATATTATTTTAAAAACAGTGGCTACTGTAAAGGTAATTGAAAATATTGAAGTTATTTTAATGGCACTGTTCAGTTATTATATGCTAGCTTTTGCTTACGGCTCCGCCCGCGTGTAGGTCTGTCATAGCGGTAAATAGTAGCCTATTTGTTATTCCGATATGTAAGCTATATATATATAATGTAGTTTTTGCGTGAAAGAGCAACAAACATAGATACATACTCACAAACTTTCGCGTTTATAATATTAGTAAAGAGTAGTATAGATAATAAATACTACACTCATATATACTACGTGCCTGAAATTTTAATTCGTATGAAGATCACTTTCCGTTACAAGCTAAAAACATTGTTTTACATTAGAAGCTCATGAGATCTTTGAATAATATCATTTAAATCATTGCCGATGAGTCCGTACAAGTTTGGAATGAATTTCTAGCACTACGTATCGTATCCTGAAACATTTAAGTTTCATTCACATAATTAAATCAGTGTATTTTTTGCACTATTCAGGTTGACCGATAAATATGTAATACCTGGCTTTGAGTTCATCGCTGTACAAAATATGTGCATACAGTTTACATAAATAAATATCTTGACACCGTGTTCCACTACTTATCTCTGTTTATTTTTTTTTATGAATCCACTTTGCTTTTGTTTTGAAGAATTTCAGATAAACCCGCTCAAATAGATCGTCAACAGTACTTTATCATTTCCGTCGGAATCACTGTAATGTAAAGTAAAGTTTAATATATTTAAATATTACATTCTGTTTAGGGCAATATACCCGGTAAACAACGAGATTAAATATTTGCTGCCGGGCATATGTAGCAGCATCGGCCATAGAAGCTTTAAGTACCGAATCTATATAATTTTTTCAAACGACGAAAAAGTGTATCGTGAACAGTCGTGATTAGCAAAGGCAAATAACAATTAAACTCTGTCCATTCCTTTATTATCTTTTTGACAGTTCAACAAACGAAATTAGTGATGCCCTCACACGTCACCGATTCGATTTGAAATCAAAATAAATCGATATAATTATATTCTTTAAGTCAGTATTGTAAATAAATAAAATGTGCACTATTATGATATATAATTGGCCCAGAACAAAGAAAACTTCCTAACGCAGTCACTTGAAGGTCGGTTTAGTAAGTATTAGGTGATTTTTCAAATGTATTTTCTCATAACTCTGGATTTAAACTTTATTAACCACGCGTTTCAAAGTTAAATTTTACTAACACGTGCATCGTTACATTTTAAGTCAGTGGTCCAAAAATAAATTAATAAATGCAGAGTTATTGTTCTTTATTCTAAGTTTGAACTTAAATTCCATAATTTTGACTTAATTCCTTGCAAATAATCAATCTTGAAGTCATACTATTTCAATTTCCATTTTATTTTATTAAATTTACAGAAACAATACTTACATGAAGTCAAATTATTTTGATCATAATAATATAATAGATTATTTTAATCGATTTATTGTATTTCAAGAACTGTTTTATGCACACTGCCCACTTCCCTACCCGTCTATAAAGTACGACATTACTGTAGTACATTATTACGAAAAAAAAATACCGGTAATTAAAAGACAATAAACGAATGGACAAAGTATAATGTTTAGGCTTTTAGTTGTGCTCGCAAATCGGAACACTTGTAAAAACGACATCGGCGACTTAAAATGATGTATAATGCCTTAAGTATAATCTTATTTAGTTAAATATATTAAACTATGCTTCACATTACAATGATTCACACGCACAGTATGCTTTAGAAAATCAATTATGACTTTGAAAAAGAATCGAATAAAACAAGTAGTTGTCATCTGCTTGTCGCTTTCAGTTCTATTCTACACTTGTCGGCTTTAATCGTAAGTAAATTTTTCGACCTCCGTCTCTTTCAAATGTATTCATTTCCTTTTAGGGTTCCGGAGTTCATGACTCGGAACTCTTATATTTGTCATGTCCGTCAGTCCGTCCTCGACCCACCGGCCAAACGGTTGGTGCTAGAAAGATAAAACTTTGCATGAATATCTGTTGTAATTACGGCTTTTAGAGCGGGACTCTCTAAAAGCCAAACGACTGGCTCAAAGAATCTGGAAATATTCATGATAGTAGTCCATTTATTGAACTTTCAAGGAAAACTATAGCGGTTTTTATAACTGGACCATGTTTATTTCAGGAATTATAGGGGCCTAACTTGTAAAAAGCACTAACTTGGAAACCTCGTAAAAAATTAAGAAATAATAAAATAAACATAACAATTATTATCTATTGTACACAATTTAAATCTACCTACCAGGATGGGTGACTACGGCACCCTATTTTATGCGTGGCCTGACACGCAATTGGCCATTTTTTTTAGTAATATACATGGCCAAAATCTTTCTCATTTCGAGTAAGTATGCTATAACACGTCATTTCTTGTTGAAATTGTAATTCTTCCTGTAATGTCAAATCTTTCTTTACTTAGAACTTAGATTCACCATCACGGTTAATCTTTCATTCTCTTCTACTAATTTCTCCATGTTTTCTTTTGAGTTAACATCTTGAATAACTCCTTCTAAAATTTTCTCATTTCTAAACGTATGACCTTTTTTTAGGCACAGGAAATATATAATCAAATCGATTTACATTTTCATGATATATCATTGGATTCAGTAAGTTTATTAATCAGTGTTCGCAACCCTAAAGGAGAACTGAAATTCGAAGGTTGAACTTGTTGTCAGTCAATTTTGAGGGCACTGACTTCACAATAACGATTGTCATGTTCATGACAACCGGGACCGACGGCTTTACGTGCTCTCCGAGGCACGGGCGTGAATCACCCCGCTAAACTTCCAAACTCCGGGCTGCTATTAAGAATTTCTTAAGAAAAACCCAAAAACATTTTTTGGCTCGACCCGGGATTTGAACCCGGGACTTCTTGATTAGCAGTCGCATACGGTATCCACTAGACCAACGAGACGGTTTATTTAGCACCTAGCAGTTTAATTTAATGATCCGGCATCATCATTCGAAATTAGTTTTTCCGAATTGAAATTACTCAGAACATTGTTATAACAATAAGCCATCACTGACTTACAGCGCTTGTCGCTCAGGGCACGAATAAATCGCCCAGCAATAAAGTCTATCTTTACTTTAACAGACGTGTAAAAATAGAAAAGTGCATTCAAATCGGTTAAGCCACTTCTAAGATTAGCACGCCCAAACAAAAAAACAGGCAAAAATTCTGATAACTATAATTTTGAGCTCTTTGTCTTAATGTTTATCTATAGCCGGTTCCAAAAATAACGGGTCAGTCACATAAACCCGAATATCTCCCGAACTACGTATGCCATCCTAATGAAACGAAGACTGTTCAATTGAGAATTTAATTATACAGATAAAAAATAAAATAAAACTTAGTTACACCCACAATATTAATCTTAAATTAAAAAAAAACTAAAGTAGTCATATTTTTCTTAAGATTACATTTTTTTACTCACTGGAGGCTTCATCACGTGGAGGCAATACAAAGTATTAAATGAAGAAAGTGATGAAAAACAGCAAAAAAACAATCATAAAAAAAAATGTAATCTTAAGAAAAATATGACTACTTTAGTTTTTTTTTAATTTAAGATTAATATTGTGGGTGTAACTAAGTTTTATTTTATTTTTTATCTGTATAATTAAATTCTCAATTGAACAGTCTTCGTTTCATTAGGATGGCATACGTAGTTCGGGAGATATTCGGTTTTATGTGACTGACCCGTGTGACTGACCCGTTATTTTTGGAACCGAGTGTATAATAAAAATTAATCTCTCACAGTTTTATTATGTGTATAGATTTGATATTATATATGATCTACCGCTAGCAGAGACCAGCCCTGATAATAAAGATTGATAACGCGTGTCCTATATTAACTTAATACTGTAGTATTCTAGTTACGGAGGTAGTTAATCATTGCCGTTCTGTGTCGTTCTACGGTTACAATTTAATAATCGTCCCTTCCCAAGCGTCTCCTACAGTATTTTAAGCGGCTCGACAGAGATATGATCGGACCGCCAACTCTGGTCCGACAAGTGGGAGGTGACGGCGGGAGAGCTGAATCGAGCCGTGCGGCGGCTAGCTTCCTGCAATACTGCGCCTGGACCTGATGGTGTTCCAGATCGGGCGCTTGTGATAGCTCTGTCGGTACTGGGAGACAAACTGAGACAGATTCTCACCAATTGTCTCAGCCTTGGTATTTTCCCCCTCGGCTTGAAAGAAGCTAGACTGGTGCTCCTGAAAAAAAGGAGGAAGGGCTGCAGATTCTCCCTCTGCGTTCCGACCGATATGCCTGCTGAACGAGTCCGGGAAACTCTTTGAAAGAGTCATCACAGGGGCGTTCAACAGCGGACGCTGTTAGGTGTGTCCGCTCCTTGTCGGAATCGGCAGTCCGATCGGGAGGGGGGGGGGGCCTTGGCAGTTAGCCTTGATATTGTCAATGCCTTCGGCACCCACCCCTGGTGCGCGATTAGGGGATTAGGGCGGCTCTCGAATATCACGAGGTGCCGCCCTACTTGCGGGCTGTCATAGAGGCCTATCTGCGTGACAGGATTGTTTGTCGATCGGAACGGGATGGAAAATCGAAGAGAAGTGTGTTGCGGGGTTCCTCAGGGCTCTGTATTGGGTCCTTTATTATTATTATTGAACCTCGATGCGGTCCTTCGCACCAGTCTGCCCTCTGGGCTAAGTATCGCCTGCTATGCGGACGATACTCTAACACTGGCTAGAGGGTCACGCTTCGAGGAGGTGCTTCTGCTCGCCGAGCAGGGAGTGGCTAGTGTCGTAGAAAAGATTCGTGGGCTGGGCCTAAGAGTGGCGCCTCAGAAAACTGAGGCGATATGGTTCCATGGCCTACGTAAGCGCCAGGAACCACCCAGCTCATGCCTCCGCGTGGGTGACACTGAAGTCCAGGTGGGCCAGTACATGAAGTACCTAGGCCTTACCCTGGACAGTCGGTGGAGCTTCGAAGAGCATTTCGGGCGATTAGTCCCCCGAGTGCGAGGGGTAGCTGGGGCGTTACATCGTCTGCTGCCCAATCTCGGGGGGCCACGGGAAGAAGTTCGCTGCCTCTACATGGGCGTCGTGCGATCAAAGGTCCTCTATGGGGCGCCCGTCTGGTCTGAAGACCTGGCGGGTCCCTCCCGCTGCAAAGCTCAAGTCAAGAGTCTGCAGCGGTTGATGGCCATACGGATCGCACGGGGCTACCGCACTATCTCGTACGAGGCAGCGACGATCCTGGCGCGATCTCCACCCTTCGACATTCTGGCCGACATGGATACGATGGTCTACTACCAAATTCGACCTGTCTTGATGGTCAAAAACATGTCTCGTTGGTCTAGTGGTTATAGTATGTGACTGCTGATCAAGAGGACTCGGGTTCGATTCCCGGGTCGGATCAAATGTTTGTGTGATCCGCAAACATTTGTTTCGGAGTTTGGGTGTTTTCTATGTATATTAAGTATGTATTTACAAAAAAAAAGTATGTTTATGTATTCATATCAGTTGTCTAGTTACCCATATTACAAGCTCGCTTAGTTTGGGGACTAGATGGCGTTGCGTGTAAAAATGTCCAAAAACTATAAGTAATAATTTGCCAAAGATTCCATAATGTGTGAACATGCGAGAAGATGAAAAATTTTATTTTAATATTTGTAATAGTATTTATTTTAATAATTTGGTAAAAGAAGTGAAGCTTAACATGTAGAAATTGCCTTACATAAACAACGTCAGACGTCAGCAACCCACGTAACGATACAAATAGGGCTTCTTGGTTAATTGCGAACCTACGTCCTTGATAATTCGTAATCAGAGACTCGTGTACACTACAATCTATTCTTTGTACATAATTCGTTCATAAAATGTTAAATTTGCACCAATAAAAAAACAAAAATTGTCATCCATTATTTTAGAAAAAGGTATGACTAGAGATTGCAATTCAGCACTGTTTTTAAATCCCGTTGAAATTAGCTGGATTTTCTGCGTTACAGCGGGATCCCACGGGATGCCTCGTAGTTTATAGATTTTTTAACGAAAAATAATACCTACCATATTATTAAACAATAAACGTTATAATTTTGGGTTTCATTAAATAGTTGATTTTACACTTATAATGAACTTTTTATTAAAATACAAAATCAGTAATGCCTTGCTTACTTTCGATTGGGTCAATGTTTAACCAGGTCGAATAAATATGTATATTTATTAAAAACTAAAAAGGTCCTTTCTGCTTCTACACTTGTTGGTTTGATGCATACATATATACAGTCACGCCTATTTCCCAAAGTGGCAGGCAAAGACAATAGATATACTGATCAATAAATAGGATCCTGATACACCTCTTTGCTTCGTCTAAATTTAACAATCGCTGCATGCATGCTCGTCAGTTCCTAGTGCTTTTCACATGTCCTTTTATCAGAAAAACATCAATTTGGTCTATTAATGTTCGCCGTGGGTGACCACTTCCGAAAGTGGAGTTTCGGAACTGGTCACCCACGGCAAACACATCGCTTTATAAATTCCTATCGTGAGTCTTCTATCATCCACGCTCCTTATGTGGCCAAACAAACGAAGCATAACCCTTAACAATCCTTGTCACTACATCTTCGTTGAATCCGCTTCGTGTACTGCATTTTTAACTGTCACTGTCATTCACACCACACATATTTCTTAGAGAACGTATCTCTACAGCATTATTATTGCAAATCTTTCGTGCCTTTTCTGCCAATCTCAAGATTCGCTACTATACTTAAGCGTTAGTAACAGAACACCATTATATCAAGATGTTGTTTACTTAGAACGTATCTTACTTCTCTTGTTTTTCCAAAATAAATGGCAGTTATTAATGCAGAATCTTTTCTGCCTAATGAAAAATAAAGAGCTGTAAGCCAAAAATAAATAGTTGAAACCTGTAAACAACATTTTTTTAAATTTTGTACTTCTTCGTCAGTAAATTTTATCTCGGACCCTATGTCAATAAAAGCATTCTCAATTTACGTTATGAGACTATAAAACTTGTCCAACATATCAAGCAAACTGTACCAGCTACTTTCAAGAATCATGCTTTATTTTTTTTGGCGACTTGACGAGTCAAATGGTAATTGACCTGCATGTCGCGGAATGGTGATGCGAAAAAGGCTATGTACGTATGTGCGTGCAATTCAGATACAAAACCAAAGATTGAACGACGTCGTTGCTCGTAAAATACTTTAGTGAGTAGATTAAAGGTGACAATCTCAATAAATTTCCACCAGCTGATGCTTCCAGCAAATTTGGATCGCGATATCCTAATTTGCTAGGTTGCAATCCCTAGGTGGGTCATTCTAAGTTATGAGGTAAGGTTTAGTGGACTGGCGGCACGGCATTTTAGTAGGCACTTAAGTATACAGTTTTCTTTAAGGAAACTGCTTAGTTGAAAACGTTTACAAAGTGGCCAATCAATTTGTTGGTTTTATCTCGTTTTATAAGTGACCATGGGAAATACAGGGGAGTACACTTTATGAATAGGGAAGAAATAAACAAAAAAACAAGGTTATTTTTAAGAATCTTCTTTATCATAATCATTTTTAATCAGACTTTTCATTTAGACTTAATTATTTGTAATCAGACTTAGCAGTCTTCTTATCTTATAAAATTAAATGTTTCTTCCTCAGTGGTACGTACAAAACATGAAAAGGTTCCTTGTTCAACAAAACAAAACTATGTCTATATAATTTTACTATCAATAGGCAATGATTAATAAAAAAATACAAAAACCAAAATAATATCTATTGAATAACAGTATTAAACTACAAAAAACATTTGAAATCATAAAAGTAACTAAAAAATACCTACTTATATTTTTTCTAAAAGCCACGTTCAAAGACCTCAACGGATTCATTAAAAGCATAAAAAATACGCTGTCCCCTCTGATCCCAGTTGTTAAAAGAAATATCTTCAAGGAAGTTTTTTCCAGTTGCATCACAGATTTTACAAACACATTTTGCAACGTAATGATATGCTGTTTTTCAATCTTCAAGACTAACCAGCACAAAGTCCCCATTGCAGAATGTTTTTTTTTTCAAAATGTTGAGGGCTTTGGATCATCTTTGTTCAGTCTGGTTATACTGCTGTACAGAAAGCTGTAGTATTTCTTGGGGCTTTTTGGTAGTTCTTGACAAACGTATTTGATGAGTGGTTAATCGTCTGAATCAGCTCCGTTTATATCATCAACATGTAGACGAGATTTAGTATGTGTTTGTGGATAATCCTCAGATATAACTCAGAGTCACAAAAGGAGTTCAAACTTTTCAATATCAGGCAATTGGGTACGGATACGTAACCGCTAACTTAAAAAAAATACATTACCCTCCTTTTGACGACAATCGAATAAAAATAAAGAACTCATCGAGTCAATATCCGAAAATCAGGATTGTGATTTATTTATTGTTGAACTTTGAACACAACTCAAATTACTACTTTCATAGTTTTACTTTATTATTACTTCACTAATTAAATTAAACGCTATTGCAAATACACAAAGCCTTAGAAACCTACTAACTTAGAGGTAGTACCGTAAAGCGCGTATTTCAATTACATTTAAAGGAGAAAATGATGGAAATAAACTATGCGCGCCACAGCTTCTTTGCTTGTTAGGTACTTCTACTCTTGTTCAGTGCCTAGTGACCCACACTCTCAAGGTTTTCACCGTCTTCTCGAATAAAATATACTAACTATTGCTATTCCTGAGTAGATATTTCTGCCGCTCATTCGATTGTATAAACTTAATTAACAAATTAAACCGTGTCCACGTTCTAACTACCCACGATTACTAGTTAAAATTACTTTTATGGGACTGAAGTTGTATTAACAAATTATTCTGGTTTTCATCCAAATGTTGACAACGATGAAAACATATCTTTAATTTAGATTAACATTATTTCAAAATTTAACACGCTATCACCTGTTTCAAATTACATAAACAGTTAATGTGCAAGACGTACGTGACAGGTTTTAAGTTGAGAGTTTACAAAGGAAATGAGTTACTTTTATAAAGTGTCGGCATTACTGAGTAAATCAGTAATCGCTTTAATTCTAAGACCTAGTACATGTAGACGTAAGACGCCCTGCCCTGCCTGTTGACTCTGCCGTTCATATAATGCAGCAGAGGTGTTTTTTTTAAGACAACTTACTGAAACTGTATTATTTTTTGGCCTATAAACGTGTCGATCAGATTACTTAACAGTGTACCTAACAATAAAGTGAACAAACCACAAAACATTTACATTACTTATTCTTCTTCTCACTAACATCTGCATAAAAACAGCATGCTAAACCTAATCCATGTGTGTTCGTGAAAATCTTGTAGTATCTTTCGACATACAAATTCGAAATTTAAATCTAACTGCTGTAAATTGTGGGATGCCACTTGGAACATTGTGTTATATATTAAAATCAATCACATTAGAATTTATGCATATAGTTCTTTGTACTCTGGATAGATTAATTTACTTGTGAAATTAAAAGTAATTTAATAATTAAGTAGAACAAAGTTAATATTGACAAGTACCTATAGTCCAGTCAATAAAAGCTTAACTTTGCCATTTTGGTTGAACACCTGCAACCAACGCCAAAATTTCCGTAAGTCTTCGTAGATTAATATACTAAAATTGCAGGGTGCTGCAATACCGGCAAAGGGTGCAAGACATTGCAAAAGGGTGCAAAAACAACTTTTTCGTCTATATCTCGCGATTGGCCGGAAAAATAAAAAAAGATCCTACTACAAAATTGTAGGAAATTAAATCCCCTACAAAAATTTGGAAACGTATTTTCGCGTATCTCTCACAGTTTTTGCACAAAATGCATTTAAAGGTGCAAAATGAAAAAAAAATTACTATTAATCTTTTTTTTTCATATTGAAGTGATACTACATGTTTCATTGGGATTCAAATGATATGTTTCGGGATTTTTTTTTTATTTATTTACACCTTTTTTCAATTACCAAATAATCTTGGCAAAAAAAACATTTAAATTTTATTATATTCGACTGCCTCGTTGGTCTAGTGGTTAGCGTATGCGGCTGCAGATCAAGAGGTCTCGGGTTCGATTCCCGGGTCGGAATTCACAAATATTTGTTTCGGAGTCTGGGTGTTTCCTATCTATAATATGTATGTATTTACAAAAAAAAAGTATGTTTATGTATTTATATCAGTTGTCTAGTACCCATAACACAAGCTTTGCTTAGCTTGGGACTAGATGATGTTGTGTGTCAGATGTCCAAAAAAAAAAAATGACTAGCTGACCCGGCACATTCGTACCGCCTCAGAATAATCATTAAAACATTATGCTTAGTTATTAACTGCTACTGATAAATTGACAGCAGTGCCACCTAACGGGCCCCGGCCGGTACCGCCACAATCGCTTTGTTCCTGCATTTTAAATCTGTAATATCTTCAAAAATATGAATTTAAATTACATACTGTAAAGGGTCATATTAATCTATATTAGATGCACAAAGTATTTAAGGTACTTAATTGGATAAAGATTAATACTGCATTGCTTATAATCGTTTCGTAAATAATCCATTATTTCTAGTAAAAAGAATGAAGTATTGTAGAACTTTTTAAGGTGTACAATACTGTAGTACATTATTTTGATCTATCTCGTAGGGTACAGGCAGCGTTTGCAATGTAAAAAATGGGTTTATTTACGACATCACATTAATAATCTCTAAAATTATCAATGTTTCTCTACTTTTGTGCATGTATAATACATATAAACCTTCCTCTTGAATCATTCTATCTAGTAAAGAAAACGGCGTCGAAGTCCGTTGCGTAGTTTTAAAGATCGAAGCATTTATACGAACAGACAGAGAGTGGAAGTGACTTTGGCTTATACTATGTAGTGATAATTTAATTTTAGTTTTTTTTTATTCCATTGGATTCAGAGCAAAATAGCATTTGAAACCTATATTTGCAGTATATATTACCATACCATTTACCTGAGCAATTATAAATTTCATTTCAGGGGGACGTTTATAATAATATATCACTGGCGGAGAAAGAGCGTGGTATATTTTATATTATTCTTTCTACTACTATTCTACTCTTTTGTTCCCACTGATTCCAATTTTCTATATAAGAGTCTTCAATATAAGAGTGAATAGGGAGAATAAGACAAATATGAGACCCTTGCGCTCGACGTAAATAGTCCCAATCAAGATCTATAGGATAGGATCGAAAAATAGGACCCATGTGCTCGAATAAGACCTTACGTTTCCTAATAAGAGCGAAAGATAGAGATTTAGACAAAAATGTGAACCTTGCGCTCGACGAAAATAGTACCATTGAGAACACACACACATGCGCTTGTTTTTCTATCTCGCTGAGTGCAATGAGTAAGACTGCAGCAGAAAATGCTCAACTCACTGTTTGTCACTTACTGTCACTATACTCCAAACTGTCGTTTCAGGAATATTTTGTTTTTGTGCGTCTAACTGTCCTAAAGTGATATTTTGCAAAATAAACTTGATTCACTGTTTTCAATTTAAACACTTCGTTAAACACTTAAGCACTTCGTCCTAAATCCTTCATTCGTTTCTTCAACTAGCTGTTGAGACATACATTTATCGAAAAACAGGATCGATGTTAGTTATCAATCTACTAAGCAAACTGGGTGTTTGCACATCATACCATAATATTCAGCTTCATGAAGCTTCATTAATAATTTAACCTCAGAAGACTATAATTACTGATGCTTTCCTTCAATATGTCTTTGATAATACTGACCGTAATACAAGGTGGGCCAAAAGAAATCACCCTATTGAAAGATGCTCTTATTTTTGCAAATGGCGGCCAATGTCAAACATGTTTTGACATTTGAGAACTAGACAGATGTAGAATACAAGTGAACAAGCCATGTAGCGATACACTCCCCGCGGAATGCGGAATAATCGTGTCTATCCTTTTGCGTAACCATTCGTCTGTGGTGTTGGCGCAGCGCGAATTCCATCGCCGATTCCCCGGTCGTCCGGCACTAACTGCGCAATCACTGGGCCGTTTGGCCAGGGACCACAAGAGACGCTGCCAAGAGTGGCCGGCCCCGGAGCGCCTATTCTGCCGAGAATATCGCAGCTGTTGCTGAGAATGTCGAGCTGTTGCCTGAAACATCAACCAGATGCCGTACCTCGCAATTAGCCATCAGCCGGTCGTCCCTAAGGTGAATTTTGGTCAAAGACCTGCGCATATCCGTGCATCAGCTGCTGCCTTTCGACCACCAAACGCATGTAGCTTACGCCCATGCGATTCTCAATCTCGAGGACGAAGTAAACGATTTTTCGACCAAAATAATAATGAGCGATGAGGCTCATTTCCACCTCAGCGGGTACGTGAACAAGCAAAACTATCGCTTCTGGGGCACCGAAATTCCACGAGTGTAGCAAGAGGAGCCATTACACCCGCGAAAAGTGACTGCATGGTGCGCTGTTCAAGCTGGAACAGTCATCGGTCCATTTTTTTTCGAGGACGCCGCTGGTCAAACGACATCAGTGTACGGTGCGCCCTATATAGACATGTTAACCGAGTTTTTTCTGCCACAATTGAACGAATTAGGACTGGAGGACATGTGGTTCCAACAAGACGGAGCAACAGCACACACTGCGCTAGACACAACCGATATTCTGAAGGCGGCGTTCCCGGGTCGCCTCATCTCTAGTTTTTGCGATTTGCACTGGCCCGCAAGATCGCTCGATTTAACCGTTCCAGACTTTTTTGTGGGGTTTTTTGAAGTCCCGTGTTTATGTGAACAAGCCCGAGGCCCGAGACCCTGGAAGCCCTCAAGGACAACATTCGACATGAGTGCGAGAATCTGTCGCCTGAAATTCTCGCTGAAGTGATGAAAAGTGCCATAAAACGAGCCCGTTTAGCAATCGATTGTGGCTGCACCCATTTGGCCGATATCATCTTCTCGACTTCACTATTAAAATTCTAAAGGTTCAAATAAACATAATCAAAAAACAAAATCGAAGTTTTTCATTTAAAAAAAAATTGAGAGCCAAACAACATCGGATAACTTCTTTTGGCCCACCTTCTATAAGAACCTCAGGTGATCAGGAGACTTTTCATTGTTTAGGAGGCATAGCAGTGTACACACCAGCAAGTAGTGTTTGATATAAAAGAACTCCAATCAAATGTAAAAAAATCGGCAGCGCAATTAGCATCTACAAAAGATATCACCGATGAGATGTAAGATGAGAGATTGCCTTCTGGAATAAAAAACATCACCTATGCAGATCCTAGTAGCATATTACATGCCTCCCGTTCATTAAATGACCATCCTCCCAAATTTGAAAATTTGCAAATTTGCGCTGAATCCGATGGAATAAAAAAAATATAAAATAAAAGTATCATTTAATAAAATTGAAATGAATTTTTTGTCAAGATTGTTAGGTATATGAAAAAAGGTATAAATAAGTAAACAAAAATGTCCTAAAAATATTAATTAAATCCCAAGGAAACATGTAGGATCGCTTCAAAATGAAAAAAAAAGATTAATAATCATATTTTTAAAATTTTGCACATTTAAATGCATTTTGTGCAAAAACTATGAGAGATACGCGAAAATACGTTTCGAAATTTTTGTAGGGGATTTAATTTCCTACAATTTTGTAGTAGGATCTTTTTTTATTTTTCCAGCAAATCGCGAGATATAGACGAAAAAGTTGTTTTTGCACCCTTTTGCAATGTATTTGCACCCTTTGCCGGTATTGCAGCACCCTGCAATTTTAGTATATTAATCTACGAAGACTCACGGAAATTTTGGCGTTGGTTGCAGGTGTTCAACCAAAATGGCAAAGTTAAGCTTTAATTGACTGGACTACTATGTAAATTAAGTCCTAACTATTATTGGTAATAATCGAAGAAACTTCTTACCCTTACTAACAAACAGTAAACCTGAGAGAAGCCCGTTAACTGAGTACCTTTTTTACGCAACTTGTTACACGTGTACATTACTTAGTGAACAAGCTCCTTTGTCTCGGCGAGTTTACCAATAACTTACCATACATCTTAACCTCAATTTGAAATTCTAGTCGTATATGTTTTCAATTTTGTTCTGCCACTTTATAAAAATAATAAAAACGACTTACCCTATTAAAGTTATAGAAATAATTATTAACATTACTGAGTATCCAATGATGGTGGCATTCATTATTTATTTAAATCTAAGCGATAAAATGAATTGATTAGAAAAAAACTTGATTAAGAGTGACAGTAATCAGAATCTTGTTGATACAATGAACAATAAATATTTCGGATATATTACACACATCGCTATCTAGTCCCAAAATAAAGCAGAGCTTGTATTAGGGGTACTAGACAACTGATATAAGTACATATATATATATATATATATATATATATAACACAGAATACACCCAAACTCCGAAACAAATATATGTGGATCACACAAACATTTGGTCCGACCCGGGAATCGAACCCGAGACCTCAACCACAGCAGTCGCATACACTAACACTGCGCTACCGAGGCAGTGAATATATTTATGTATGTATGTATGTATATCAATGCTGATTTCGTGATGGGTTTATAACATGTGTCATGTTGTGCGCGAATGACTACGCAGAACAAACTAAAATAGTGGTAGTAGCGTCCGGTTTTTGTTTATTCAAAACGACAGTTTGAGCGTTATCTGTGTCAAGGTGCGGATCGACTCTTGCGCAAACCGTTTTTTAATACTACGACGCTTGCGAGGTAATTAATTCGATTCAGTGTCGCAATGAGTGATACCCGTAGTTTTCGAGCATTTAAATATTACATATTTATATTTTCAAATATTTTTAACTGGTGGCTATGTAATTAGCAGCTGGATACATAACGTGCTACTAGTTATAATATTAGATATGCATTTTCATGTTTTGCTAGTTACACAGTGACGATCTACTATTGCCTTAAACTATCAGGTTTGACTTAAGTTTCATCATCATCAAATTATAAATACTACATAAATTTTATGAAAAAATGATGTCTTACCCGAATTGTCTTATTATTTAAGAGGTGAAACCTGAGGCCACTCGGAAAAGCTGTTAAAGCCTCGCCACCAACAACATCACTTTTATTAATATAATTTGTAACTAAGTAACAAACTCAGTTGACTAATATGAAAGTTTTACATGTTTGTATGTATGATTGTATTGTGACCTAGTCGTGACATGTAACTGGGAGTACTATTCCTCTATGAGTAAAGTAGGTTTCTGTTATCTATTAAAGAGGGCTCAATAAATGTTGTTCGGTATATGAAAAAAGGAATTTCAAATAAATATTTTAATTGATTATTAAATAAGTTACAAATATATCTGACATTTTACACACAAAATCCAAATTAAGCAGAGCTTCTCTAATGGGTATGGATATAACATTCAATTTATTTTTGTAAATAATAATAATAAAATAATAATAATAAATATTTAGGACATCTTACACACAACGCCATCTAGTCCCAAACTAAGCAGAGCTTGTAATATGGGTACTAGACAACTGATATAAATACATAAACGTACTTTTTTTTTGTAAATACATACATATTATACATAGAAAAAACACCCAGACTCCGAAACAAATATTTGCGGATCACCCAAACATTTATTCTGACCCGGGAATTTAACCCGAGACCTCAATAACAGCAGTCGCATACGTTACCACTGCGCTATCAAATGGATTGAAAAGATGAATACAAGAAAACTGTACGAAATCCGTTTCATTGTTCATTCGTTTCATCAAATCATCAGTTTCATCCATTATTGTTGAGAGAAATTACCTACCTAATAGAATTAAACAGTTGTCTGTACATAATAAAGCAATGCTATGTTCTATGCTGATAGAGCCTGGTTAAATCTTTTTTGATCGTATATCACTAAATATGTTGATTTCAAATATAAAAATTATGCAAACATATTTTAGGTGCATGAATTTTAACAAACAAAATGATAGCCAATAATACGCCTCTACGAGCTCAGTGACCATGCTCTCGATAGCTCTCCTTAGATGGCTCACCAGCAGACTAGGTCGAGGAGAACAACTACGATGTCAGTGTCATGATTTACAATGCGAACTGGTGCTAGGTTTGCCATCCAATGCCGGTTTTATTAGCTTGCTTCTCGAACTTTCTGAAACAATCGTTAACTTGTGTTATTTGTGATGGAAGTTGTCGTAACTTTATTATAAACATGCAGTTTAGAGGTAAGAGACACGATGTGTGGTCAGAATATCAGACGTATATTGCATACGTACTGTGTTGTGTTTGCGTGGATGGCCTTATAAATTCCAAGGTAGTATTTACTTTAACTTACTCATCGAAATCGATAAATTTTGGCATTAATTGAATTATTTTCAAATGCGTTTTTTAAGCATTTCAAAATAATTAACTCAGGTAAAGAACCAATTTAGACACGATAGACAAACAATTATGGGAAAGTAATTAGTCCAAGTGCGTCATTGGACCGATTACTATCCCATAATTACTTTTTTTAAATTACGAAAATGTCCTTAAACAAATTAACACCAATAATGATACAATTGTAGAAGTTAGCTACTATTTAATTGAGAGATGTTAGGCCAAAGGATTTAACAGTAAATTAAAATGTTAGCTATATTCATACAATGTTAGCTAAAAACGAGAGTAAAATAATAATACTAGGTACTGACACGGCGAAAATTCAAGTAGGTATGTTATTTATTGAGCCTAATTTATTTGATATATTATTGTATTTTGACAATTACAACTTCAACAACTCTTTATAAATAACAACAAACATAGTCTAAAAGTGTGCACCAAAAAAATCTATTTACTAGTTTGTATATTAGGTGTAGACTAGTTGTGGTACCTGATTCTTAAACATCGTTTTATTATGTGGCTTTTATGTTAGTGCAACGATAATATTCTTCAAACATTTAATATTCTTCAAAATATTAAAATTGCCATGATTAAAACAACTTAACTGTTTCATTTTCATGTAAAAATGTACTAAGATGGAATAAAACTAATCAATTTTGTATGTGTACAAATTGTTCGACAACTTCTTAGTCAAGTACATAAATTCAAAGTATACTATACAAATACTGGTAGAATCCAGGTAGCAAGTAGTTATTATCATAAATTCCATGCATAATATTTATGTACGAGTAAAAAAAGTATGTATTTACGAAAAAAAGTATGTTTATCTATTTTATCAGTTGTCTAGTTCTTTTGGTTTTAGTAGTTTACCTGCTAAACTACTTTATGTTTTAACATTAGAGCACGTGTATATTTGGAATATCGAAAGTGTTTTTCAAATTAATACTAACTAAGCAGCTTCACGTAACATCTACACCTTATCTCCGGTCTCAAGGTGTAGCGTCACCATACTCACGTCAACAACAATGGCGTCTGACCTTCGCCTACTTATTCACTCGTTTGAACGAGCCGCTGGACGGTTCTTTTCAAAATTGTTGCTGGCGACTCTTTTACTCATAGTCCACACTAAGTTTGGTTAGAAAATACGAAGCAATAAGCTTTCGTAGTAAAATGTCAAGATTAGTGTCCATGATGATATTATAATTATCTACGTAGTGGATTATAGCATAGAGGTATGTAAATGTCTCATAAGTAACCGTAAAGTAAAGATCAAAAATACTAGTGTCTAACATGTCGAAATCAAAGATTCAAAAAATTTCAATGACTGAAGTAAGAAAATCACATTTTTTGCATGAGATAATCTAATGCTTTCAAATATTATTTGAAGCTTAGGAGACTTATGACCGTTTTCACCAACCTTCCCTCAATTTAAGGCATCACTAAAGAGAGATAGGTAACAATTAATGACATTTTAGTTTTTACCTAATACCTAAGTTCTTAGATGTCATTTATAATTTACCTACCTATGCAAGGGGTAATAGCTAGAAGACGGTTTACTTTATTAGCGGTTTACAATTTTTAGATCACCGGAGCTGACGATTTATTGATCCATATATTTCTAATAACAGAACGATGCCCGAAAAATACAGGAATAACAAGGAATAGTCATTGAGTTATTAGTTGAATGGAAATAGTTTACGAGTATGTAACCATTAAAAATAAGACGACGCCAAATAAGGACTTTTTAATTGACATTTTAGTAAAAAAAAAATTGTCTCGGGAAATGAAATAAAAATTGTATAGTGATGTAGAGGTGACATTTTCACCTATAATATTAATTAGCCAACGATTCTGAGAACTAATTTAATTTAAAATAACTAGCCACGTAACGCAAATTCTATAAACATGAAGCAAATTACCGCGTATTATAATATTGTGTGACCTACATTTGAATGACCAATGCGTTTCTGTTATCCTCCGTCCTGGTTTTTATAAACTTGACCCACTTGAGGCAATATATGGATGTTTAAATTATAAGCAGCTTACATGAATGCACTATTAAGTGATGGAAACATGATTATGCGTATGCATCACGAGTGCATGCGACGCATTCACGGTTACGTCAAGGATAACGCGGCTGCATAATAGTGGCGATGCTTAAACTATACTAGCTAAATAAACAACATCCATTACCTCCATTGATTAATTTGAATAACTTAATAATTCTTACATGGATACGTGTTATATGCAGCTAAAGTAGTATTAATATCACGTTTATCATGAATCAATATTAAAAAGAATTGATGACTGCTTTCTTAAATCTTATACAATTCCATATAATATATTTGTCAATAAAGAAAGAATAAATACACATACAGTCGTAGTTGTCAATGGGAAACACACAATACTGATTTATAAACCTACTAGTTGACCCAGCGAACTTCGTACCGCCCAACTTTAAAATTCCAGAACTTGATCGCAGTGCCACCTACCGGGTCCAACTGCTAATCTAAACCATTCCCAGATCCCCTTGAACACACACAAAAAATTTCATCAAAATCAGTCCAGTCGTTTGAGAGTAGTTCAGTGACATACACACTCACAGAAGAATTATATATATAAAGATAATCCAGCAAATTCAAATTTGGAAACCTGCAAAGATTTCAATCTAAAGTGCACATGATTGCAAATGCACCCTGGTAAATATCAAATGATAGATTGCATCATCTTAACTTGAAAACAGACGAACAGAAATTAAGAGACAGTATTGCATATACATACAAAACAAAAATTACACTCCATCTAAATGTACTTCTAAGGATCTTATGAATTAAGTCCTAACGCCACGTTGCTATAAACGGAGAAACCCACGAGATCTATTGCTTTGTAGCAAAAGACTAAAGCCGATTATGCAGTATTGGTACTGACCATACCGCACAAGCCTAATATATCATTTAATAAAAAGACTAAACTAATGCTGAGTATCGATAGATACATTGCATTATAAAAAACAATTAATTACTCAGCTTAAATTTTAAGGAAGATTAGTTCTTTTAAAACAGGCTAAAAGTTACATGGAAAGAGGTCCTTACCTTATTTTTGCGGAAATAATAAAATAATAAGTTATTTAATATTTCGGACATATGTAATTATAACCCACAACGTCACCTAGTTAGGCATCATATAGAAAACATCGAAACTCCGTAACAAGTATTTGCAGATCATACAAACAATTGATCAAGACCTATGGTCAAGACCAATAAAAAAAAAATCGAAAATTTTCATAGATTTTCGCTTATCGTTGGTATTTTTATTTCAACGTCTAAATAATTAGACAAGAGAGTTAAATATTTCGATTGGGGACAAAAAATGTTCGAAACATTTGTTTGTCAGACCTATAGTTAGCAGATAAA
The DNA here is from genome assembly GCA_932526445.1 of Phragmatobia fuliginosa. Classification (NCBI taxonomy): domain Eukaryota; kingdom Metazoa; phylum Arthropoda; class Insecta; order Lepidoptera; family Erebidae; genus Phragmatobia; species Phragmatobia fuliginosa. The sequence continues at coordinate 28,567,350 of OW052057.1, forward strand.
CCATAAATACAATTTCCATTTTCCAAGATTGCGGCCGGGGGACAAGGTTGCAACCCACAAACTTGAATTTAACTTTACACTAACATTTCTTTCATATCTAACAATAAAATTCAATAGGCTACTGAAACCTCAAGCTCAGCAGTCGCATAAGCTACCACTGGAAAAAAGATTGTAACTTAGAACTTAGAGAGTGTCAGTTTATGAGTAAAGATGATTTAGATGTTCCATTTTACCGATACGGGCTGAAATACTTGGTAGAGCAAGGGCAGGGCTGAGGGCTCGGGTCGCCTGCACCCACCCCTCGAGTTTCCCAGTGCGTAGCACGCGGGGTGGTATGAATGCGATTCCCGCTGACCTACTTCCCAGCTGATCGTGACCTACTAGTCTTGTTCCTATTTGCGCGATATACGCTGCGGGCTTACGAAATTGCGTTTACTTGACGTTTATTAACCCAATTTGTAATAAAATAAAATATGAAACTGGTAGGTAGTTACTGTAGTGTAGGTATGTAGTTACTGGTGTGTAGTTAGTACTGCAACATTTCAGTAGTTATTTTACTATTCTGGGCGGTACAAATCCAAAAACAGTCCGAAAAAATTGCAGTCAGTAATGGTTTTGCTTAAATGGTTTAAGTAAAGTGTCTGCGTTTTATTAAAATGTACGAATAAATGAAACTCTAAAGAATGGTGAGATGATGTTATGTAGTACATTCAATATGATAACTACATACGTTGCACCGTTTCGAAACGTGAGATACAGAAATATCCGTTCAGTAATGATCGTTAACTCCCTGTTGTTGTAAAGTCCCCCTGACCCACTTTCGTATAAACTTGGCCTATATTCTCGACAATCACCGACGCATATCACATATAAACGTTATAATAAAATACCTTAAAAATATCGAATGATTTGTGCGCAACCCAGTTTCTGGGTGAATTGTAGGTTAACTTACACATCGAGGTAGTCGAGTCCCATACTAGGCATGCCTTTTAAGTTCTGTCGTTTCCATATTTCTCGTCAATTTTGAATTTGCAAATGTTCTATATTCGAATTTATTTAAATGTTGAATCTCAAAACAGTTGAAAGTATGAGAATTAATGTTATTGTTTAGTCACAGCTTCGATTGGAATCTGTCAGGTTACGTACGAAAATGAATATTTTTAAGAAAAATGTTCATGCAATAATTTTCTACAACTTTAGAAGAGGCCTGACACGGCTTCAGTCTTTTGAAGAGCTAACATCTGTGTTCAGTGATGAAGCCCCATGTCTGCGGACTGTCGAACGCTGGTATTTAGAATTCCAGCGTCATAATAGTGTTAGTGACAAATCTCGCGATGGACGCCCAAAATCCGCCATAAATCTAAAATCTGAAGATAACATGATTGCTGTGGCACCGGCCATGTTGCGACTATTGTATGACTATGACACTTCAAGATCGTAGAACGGTTAACGCAGAGTGGTATTCACAGTTTGTTCATCACAAGTCATCGCTGAATTTCGAAAATTTAAATCAAAGCGACGCTTCATCCTGCACTACGACAACGCAAGCTCGCACAGCGCTCGTCAAACGATTGAGTATATGAAGCAGGCAAATATTGAACGTGTGGAAATCCCCACGGACCGTCACCCCGCCGGGGGCTTACGACTAACTAAGCTAAACGGCTTAAGCCTAAGCTTACGGCTAAACTAAAACAACTGTCGCTACCGACCATGACGCCGGACTACGGTCGGTAGCGATAGATCAACTCCGATGACTGCAGTGTGGGCCCTGCACTACGTCGCTCATGCGAGGCAGACTGACCTAAGCCCTAACGATTTCTTTACATTTCCTTAAGAAAAGTCCTCTTGGTCAAAGGTTCCAGCCCGGTGAAGAAGCAGTCGACGCTTTCAAGTCAGCCATTTTGAACACCCCCACTTTAGAGTGGAATAAATGTTTGATAAATGTGGGATAAGTATGAGCGAATAGAAAAGTGCATTAGGCTACGTGGTGAATACTTTGAAAAGCAATAAAAAGTACTATAAGGTTCTAGTTGTGTTTTTTCTTCAAACGACACAACTTAAAAGGCATGCCTCGTATCACATTAAACGCGGAGATTTTCACTACCCGTTTGGTTTTAAAAATGAAATGGATTAGTTCGAAATGCAATCCTCTTAAAATTACATGTTTGCAACTTGGAGTAGGGATTGTAATGCAGTCTTATACAGACAGATGGTACTAAAGCTTGTCAAAAGCTAATATACTATAACAAGAATGATGAATAAAAACAGGGTTGGTCAAAAGATCCCGTCATTTTCTTAAATTCATTTAAAATTGAAAAATTCGTCACTAGTAATGAGTAGATTATGTATGAATGAGCTAAACTAGCATAAGAACGTAAAATAATTCGCAATTCATTTATTTCGATTATCCCATTAGGGGTCATCCATAAATTACGTCACACGAATTTCATGATTTTTTTGCCCCTCCCTCCCCCTTGTCACAGCTGGTCACATTTGTAAGACTCCCCCCCTCCCTAGTGTGACGTCACATAATTTGCAAATTTACATTTAGAAATCATTGAATGAAAATAGGTTCCGAAATCAGTTTTATTTCCTTTTAAATTATTTTTTATTAAAATTAACAATTAATCAAACAATTATTATTAATAAAACAAAAATTGATTAATTATATAAATTAGAAAAAATAATAAATCAAAAATTTTTCAGTGCGTGCAGGTTGCCCATAGAATTAGGTTCTGTAGTCACCAATAATGATAGGTATATTTAAAATCGTGTCCAATAGATAATTGTTATGTTTACTTATTATTTCTTAATTTTTGTAGGAAGTTTTCCAAGACAGTGCATTTTACAAGTTAGATCTGTACAACTCTTGACCAAAATATATCAAAATCGCAATAGTTTTCCATTATGTTTTAATATATGGACTACTATCATGAATTTTTTAGATTTTTCGAGCCATCTGTTCAGCTTTTAGAGGGGGGATGCCCCACACGATTGGTAGCCCCGAGAAAAAGAAAACATAACTACTTTACGATTAGGGGATGTACCCCAAATAAAAATAATTTTCATATGTTTATTGTAGCACTTTATAGACACACCAACCGTTTGGGCGGTAGGTCTAGGACGGACGGAAGGATTTGACGAATGTCAAGAACTACGGAACCCTGAATACGATTATATTAATTAAAGAAATTAACAAAATAAAAAAACGAATCCAAGTTTTATTGTTATTAATATACAGTTCTCAACGTGACTCAGAGATTAGTCGGTATAGGTTGCCTGGAGTCCCACACACACCCTTCGTTGTCCCCAAGAGGAGTATGGTGCGAAAAGCATTCCCCGCGTATAAAAAGTGTAAATTTATAAAATATCTTCAAATCAAATTCAAATTTGTCACAAATATTTAATTATTTGTTCGACTATATTATATTAGAATATACTTTATTGTACACCATATACAGTTTTTGCGATTTGACGAATGTATAAGGGTTCCGCGTCAAGAACTACGGAATCCTGAATACGATTATATTAATTAAAGAAATTAACAAAATAAAAAAAAACGAATCCAAGTTTTATTGTTATTAATATCCAGTTGTCAACGTGACTCAGAGATTAGTCGGTATAAGTTGCCTGGGAGTCCCACACACACCCTTCGTTGTCCCCAAGAAGGGTATGGTGCGAAAAGCATTCCCCGCGTAAAAAAAGTGTAAATATATAAAATTTCTTCAAATCAAATTCAAATTTGTCACAAATATTTAATTATTTGTTCGACCATATTATATTAGAATATTCTTTATTGTACACCAAATATTTTTTTTTGTAGTTGAAAGTTTCTGTAAGATATTTACAATGGGCGGCCTTATTGCTAAAAGCAACCTCTTCCAGGCAACCTTTGGATGGACTATTCGACAGAAGAAAAAGGTGATTTAATCACAAAATAGTAGAACTAAGAACGACGTTGTTTCATCCGCGAAAGACAGTGGTCAAATGAAATAGAAACAAATCACCGCTAGGTCCGCTAGGCACAATCAAAGGGCGCCTAGGTGTTCGGCGCGTAATACTAGTAGAGCGAGTGGTCACCAAAACAATTGGTATCTTATATTTACACAGATATAGTTGTATGTTTTTTAGGTTTTCGTAAAGTAATAGTTTAAAGTTCGTATTTCAAGACTTAGACTACAATAGATTTTTAAATGTGACGTCACATTATTTAGGACCCCTCCCACCCCCTTGTCACACAATGTCACACTTCGTCGACCCCCTCCCTCCCCCTTAAGGTGTGACGTAATTAATGGATGGCCCCTTACTAACAGTTGTTCCCAGCAAAGTATGCATTCAATAACCATCGAATTCATACGCACATTATTTCACAGTACAGAACATTAAATTAGTAGTGACATCATTAAAATTTTAATAGGCGTTAAAATACGGCTAGATCAGGTTAATAATTATATCTTATTTAGACCATCACTATTTTCCGGCTCGGTTACTCACAATGACGAGGCCAGACTGTTTTTTCTCTCTAAACAATGCAACCTTATATAAAAAGGTCAGAACTAAAACAATAGTAAAATTAAATAGATAAGATCAATTGATACTATTGACTTTATTTGCTAGGCGGGTACTCTCTTAAAACAGCTTTAACGAGCCTTGACACAGTTTTCTCAGTACAACTGAACCCTAAGGAAGTGCATCATTAGTTTGCTAGATAGATAGATAACGGGTGTGTATGAAATATATTTTATAGGTGGTTTTAAATACTGATTAGAAATATGACGTTCATGTCGTGATGAAATTAATAATTATATAGTCACATACTACGGAAGGCGCTCCAAAGCTTTGCTTTATTTATTACTAGCTGAACCCAGAAATTCAGATTAATTTCGTGTATTTACTAATAGTCTAAGATCCATCCGCCACGATTAACTTAAAAACTACAGCCTGCAACTTTTTTAAATAACTAAATATATCCGAGCAAAGCCAGGGCAAGCCGCTAGTAATATTATAAATGCGAAAGTAACTCTGTCTGGCTGTCTGGTTTATACGGCAAAACTACTGAACCGATTTAGATACAGCTTGTGTACGCAAGTTAATGTTTCCTATAAATCAGGTTAGAACTGTTGTTGACGTTATGTCATTAAAAATATAAACCTCGTACTAGTACAGCACTATTACATATTGCATAGTAGGCTGAATAGGAACTTATTAAACTTCAGTGCTTCGCCTCGAAAGAGCGCAACGTGATGTTAAGGAGAGAATGTTAAACCAAAGTTTTCGTCATCCCACAGCACAATTATTTATAGATGTCTCATCACTAACCAGGCACCTTTTTATACTCCAATTTGTCCTGTGCAAACACTATTCACGTCCTATGTTCAGTTGACAAACGACGATATAGCGTTTGTTCTGCACTTAAGACAAAAACTGCCTTGGCGGATCGACGGTATGAAAATTTCAGTTGTCGTCTTTATAATAACTTAAATACAAAATCGCATATATTCTCTTTGCGCAAATATGAATGTAAAATGGTGCTAAAATAGGGTCTTCTTCAGTCACATGCCTTGAGCACACGTACCGTCCCAACGGGCGAGACAGTGCTCTCGGCCGAGTACTCGGTACGTATAAATATAGCGCCGAGCGCTCGGCCGAACGAAGTGGCGAGACAGTAGTTCGGCGTCCGTTCTACTTACTAGGCCGAGTGTCCACCAAACCATGATCGTGTCTAGCAACAAAATCAGATCTCAACATCCATGATCTTGTTCAAATCCGGCGTTGCTCTTTTTCCAACATTTCCTTGAATTCTCCTGCTAATAGTGGAATGAGTATCTTTGTATATTTTCTAATTATCTGTTTACGATCCAGCGTGTCCGAAATAAAAGCTCAACTGAACTGACTGTGCTAATTTCAAAACACGTGAACAGCTACTGACTTATATCACTGTCTCGGCCGAGCAACATTTTACTGTCTCGGCCGTTTGCTCGGTACGTGTGATCAAGGCATTACCTGTGATGAGACTCAGAGACTACTTGAGAGTGGACTATAGTTATTTGATTTAAACTTGAAATATGATAAACCTATTGTAAAAATATATCAAGAAGTGATTTTATAACAAATCCATAACACACACGCACCCACACACACTGATACTCACACATTTTTCATTTCTTTTGCACTTATTTGTTATCTATGTTTTTTTTCTAAATTCATGATGTTATTATTTATGTCATACACTATCTAACGGTTTATATCTAAATGATTGTCTTTACTTATAATATAGTGGGGGATGGCATCGGTGTCTATCACACAGTTTTAACTAGCTCAGATGCCGTCGTTTTCGGTCTATCTATTATTATTTTTAAATTACGTTTAGTACATAACTAAACAAAGTTAAAAAAACCGTACGTCATTTTAAGTAAGTTAATATATATATTATTAGTATTAAATGAAATTTGGTACACAGTCTAAAGCCTGAGAAAGGACAAAGGCTACTTCTTACCTACACGCGGGCGGAGCCACGACCGAAAGCTAGTAGTATATAAACTTAACAAAATATTACTGCTTCGGATAAGTTGCGTTATAGTTTGAAATTAGTTTATTGTTCTCTATATTAATAAAGCAGGATTTAACACTTTTATTGACTGGTAAATTATTATTTTAAACAGTCACTTTATATAGTATTCCGTAATTAAAAATATCCCGGAGGAAACTTGTTGCTTATTTTATAATACAATAAAAACAATTGATTTTGGTCATATTACATAAACTCGATGAGCGTAATAATTTTACAGCCGGATGTCATGCTATAAGGAAAATATATAACGATCGTAGAGCACAAATTGGGTCAAAAACTTCATAGTCTTCCATAACCCACACAAACACACACGCACCCACACACACTGATACTGATACAATTTTCATTTCTTTTGCACTTATTCTTTTTATTATAATGGTTTTAAATAGAACTCATGTTCTATTTAAAACCTAAATAATATATATTTCAGATAAGTCCTTTCATTTCAACCTGTATACGATATGCCTGGAAGAGAACCTTGAGGCATAATAGTGGATGTACCTAGGTACGCAACTAATCGAAGGTAGCGGCCTAGCCTGTTAGAGAAATAGGTTATAGTTTTTTATGCATAATGCACACATAAATGCTATCTAAAATAATGACTATGATGATATAAATTAAATGAATAGATATTGTCAGATGTATTATTATATATATTTAATATAAACTTCCTGTAGTTTCCCCCACATCCTATATCAAGGTCTCTCGTTAACTTGGGCGTACTCGTGGGATTAATTTTACGTGGTGTGATTGTGCTGCCTGAATAAATGAGGAAATTATGAACAGATTGTTTTCTAACGTAATCAATATTTTCCTTGATTAGATTAAGGAAATATTGTTATGAGACAGTCAGTAGTTGACACCTTTTTGATTTTTTTTTATCTTTAATAAACATGATTTTTCCAGTTAAATACGTCGTGGCAGCAGATCTTTTTAGTACATCTTAAGACGAATATATGTCTATTTAAATAGAAATATATTCGTTCTGTGATAATTCAGTTGATATTGTCTGAACTCTGGCTTTTAGTATACAGATCACGTAATCTCGCGGCGCTAAAGCTGAGATTCATTAAAGATTAATTGTTTCACAACTGACAGTCCATTAAAATTTGTGTTGTACAAAACAATATCAGTACCGACACCACGTATAGGATATTAAAAATGTAACAAGGTAAAACATAAATATTTCACGATTTCGACTTAATATCAACAACTGCTGATTGTAAAATTCATCAATAAGATTTTTTTTTAATTTTTCGAGCTATACCTTTATTCGTTTCAATTAATTGCTAAATGCATATTCACCAAGGTCGAACTATGTAGATTTTACCTTTCAACTCTTTGCAATACATGAAACCTTGACACGGAAATATTTCGTCAATTAATAGAAATTGAGATTTATTTTAGTCGGTGAGTTAAAATTAATACTTAAAAACAGATATGAATGTAGAAATGTAGTTATATGCTCAAGGTTTACTACAAAAAAAATACAATTTCGCAAGGTCATCATATTTTGAAGAATTTTTGCAGTGTATATATTATGTTTCATGAATATACACAATTAGTATGCAGTAGTTGCCTATGTGTGTAAGTAGTTCAGTTGTTGAGTTAAAGATAAGTTAATACAGAGGCAGAAAATGAAAATAAAATTAATAACTAATCTTTGTGGTTTTATGATTATATTTCTATAGGCAAAGGAATAACAAATTGCGTCCTAGCCGCTGAAGATAACTTTAGCAATATAAAGACTGACACTAGTTTATAAAGTAATTGTAATCATTTATACACTTGTAATAATTAATTGTCACCAAGTCTATGAATACACAAATAATTTTATACGTAGGTAGGACGCTTCGACCTCGTCGAACCAAAAGCAGTACCACTGTCACTAGGTAAGTGTGTCAGTGTGCCAGTAGGGCGCGCGTCATCCGCGACCATGCCCCTCTCTCGCCCCTCGCCCGGCGACCCCCTCCCCCTTTTGCTATCCAAGGTCCTGAGAGACTGTAACTAACTTCATTTAACTCGACAAATTCTAAACTACGCTAAGGATCACGTTAGTAGGTTCTCTAATCGATGTACGTATATAGGTCATACTTTGTATTGGCCAGAAATGTATTCAAAGAGATCCGTGTATATACATAGGTAACACAATATGTTCCTGAATAAGATCAAAATTGTGTATGTCATAGTGTTCTTGTCCATTCCAGTTCACTCTTATCGAGTTCTATATATCGGTTCTAATAAGTTCCCATACTAAAAGAAAATTGTTTGTTTAATTGCTTTTTACATATCATTATTTCAACAACCGTACTCGAACTTCCACGACAGATAATAACATGATAGGGACTTTACCAAGAAAATAGCTATCCTGCTACGATAATAATAAATAGGAACAAAGCGGACGCGGATGTGGTCTCTATACTTAACATGACGTTCAAGCTACAGTCACAAGCGGAACACGATCGTTATTTATTTACAATTCCTTTTTGTAGTAAACCATTTATGCTTTTTTGCAAATTGACTCATTTGAGACTGTTGTGGGAACCCGACATGTTGACATGTCGTTTATGTTCATAAGTGTTCGGATAAGAACATTAATTACGATTTTATATACGAAAAGATTATGATGAAACCTAATATACTATATGTATACAGGGTGAATTTTTGAGGCGGGACAGTAAGGGTAGGTACCTTATTAGTTATAGTTAAAGGAAAACGCTTTTAGGAGGCTATCCATTATTTTTTAAGATATTCTGAACTGCATTTACAGACTTTGGAAAAATGTACAGCCAGCTAGAAAATGGTCATTTTAAACAAAAACTTTTTTTGATGCCAATCGATCCTGTTTCTTATAAGGATCAAAAGTCTCTACTGCACCGACTGAGGTTTGAGTACTAGAAATGTCAGAAATCGCAAAAAAAAAATTTCCCATGCATTTGTACGGAAATAAATCATTCAAATTTTTTTTTTATACACAGACAAACATAACTTACATTTAGATGATCTACGAAATAAATTGCTTAAAATGACCGACGTTTTAACGAATAGATAAGTACACTCGTTTTTGTACTGAGCTAGTAGCAGCCGATAATTTTCTTGGATAGATATCATTTAAAATCCTTGTTAATGCATTGAATAAGAGTACCTTCATAAAATTCCACCATTACCACTCGATACTTGTAACAGTGGATACTTATTCGCGTACCACACCAATGCAGATTCCGTGTTCCTATTATTTACAAAATTCGCTTAATACAAAAGATGCATTAGCAAGGATTTTAAATGATATCCATCTAAGAAAATTATCGGCTGCTACTAGCTCAGTACAAAAATGAGTGAACTTATCTATTCGTTAAAACGGCGCAGTATTTCCGTTATTTTATTTCCGTACAAATGTATGGGAAAAGTTTTTTGCGATTTCTGACATTTCTAGTACGCAAACCTCAGTGGGTCCAGTAGAGACTTTTGATCCTTATAAAAAACAGGATCAATTGGCATCAAAAAAAGTTTTTGTTTAAAATGACAATTTTCTTGCTGGCTGTACATTTTTTCCAAAATCTGTAAAAGTTCAGAATATCTTGAAAAATAATAGATAGTCTTCTAAAAGCGTTTTCCTGTAACTATAACGGTTAGGGTACCTGTCCTTACTGTCCCGTCTCAAAAATTCACCCTGTATATATATATATATATATATATATATATTATTTTCTTCCTAGCCTTATTCCCAATATTATTTGGGGTTGGCTACTAGTTCAACCGGCAACCCTAAGGGAGAATTGAAATTCGAAGGTTGAACTAGTTGCCAGTAAATTTGATGGCACTGATTTCCCAATAACGATTGCCATAGATGTTCACGACAACCGGGACCAACGGCTTTACGTGCTCTCTGAGGCATGGGCGTGAATCACCGCCAAACTTCCGAACTCCGGGCTGCTATTCGGAATTACCTAAGAAAAACCCAAAAATACTTTTTGGCCCGACCCAGGATTTGAACTTGGAGATCTTTTTATTCGCATACACATATATAATTATGTATGTTTATCAGCTTTCTAGTTACCATAGTACAGGTTTTGCCTAGTCTAGGATCAGAAGGCCACCTGTGTACGGCTGGGGTTATTTTCATTACTCAAAGTATTGATGCGGGCACATACTTCTCATTGAATAAAAAATATCTACATAAAAAAAATAGCAAAAATTGTACATACTTCTCATTGAATAAAAAATATCTACCTACATAAAAAAAATAGCAAAAAAATTAAGATTTCGGTGCTTTAATGCATCCGAAACTGTAGATACAGTTTGGGTTAGTACAACAACAACGTAGGTATGCGGTAACTTGGACGGAGTGCGAATAATTGGCAGTGAGATGACAGGAAGGAAGGACGCGCTGCGGGGGATCTCGACAAGATGTATTTTAATCACTATTTTACGGATTTTTCCACGAAATTTAATTGTAGATTCAGTAACTGAAAATATGCGGGTATACTACCCAAACCCCCATTATCTACAAATACTGTTTTCATTTTTTATTATGTGTTGTCAAGTTTTTGCGACGTTTGCAACTTACACATGTATTATGCTTCGTAATGTCAAATTACTATTAAAGCAACAGCTAAATATTTTACTTACTGTAAATGGCTATTACTAGAATTATCTTTACATTCGTTAAATATTAGTTTTCATTCAACATACATACATTTGTAAGCAACGCTGTTTTAAATTCATAAATTATTAAATTAATTTGTCATAGCTCCGCATATATGACACCTTCTGGTTGAGTTAGTATCTATATTACAGACCTTTCTCTCAATCAAAGTCATTTTAAAACTAATATATATTAAGAAAAAATCTCACTATTGAGATCTAGTACCATCTTAGGTTCTTTTAACGGCTTCAAGTTTGAGTAGAACTTCTTTTAAAAAACATTACGATCCTTCTGATGCAGAATGGTAAGAAGAAGGAAAGGTTTTAAGGTTACTTTCTGTGCCTGTAGACATCACTCGTAATGACTCCTTGGGTGGGCAGTATTCTTCTTTGATCTTAAATAATAATTCATAATGTGGATTTACGTCTTTTGTTTGTTACTCGAGTAATTTCATATTGTTTTCTTGTGAAATGAACTTCGAAGAAAATTCACATCGCTTGCAGAGGGCTTAGTATCTCCATTTATTTACTAGTACAGTGCAACCTTAATATAGCGAACCTCAATTTAACGAATTCCTCGATTTAACAAATTTTTCGCAATCCCCTTGAATGGTCCATAAGAGTCAATGTAAATAATACCTTTATATTACGATTTTTTTTACGAACAACCTCTTTGTAACGAATTTTCAACTAACAAAAAAAGTGTAAATACAAAATTCGTTAATTAGATAACGAATTTTGTCATCTCAAAACCTCTTTATTTTTTCGCAAGTTTTCGCAACTAGGACACATAATAAAACTACGTTTAAACGGTTTTAAGCGGGGAATTTTTATTACATATATGACCGATATCTTAGATGGCTTATAAAACTCATCTCTTCTTTCTCTGGCAACATTCTAAATCCATTCTGTACACGTAAATAGATTGCTAGGAAAGCTAAAATGGAATGCTAAGTATCTAATTAGAGTCCGAAAAACATACACAAAAGCAGCATTAACCAATTTTAACCAATAAATTTGGAAGTTCTGCTAACAAATTTTTGAAAATTATTACAACACAAATCTACTCCATGCATTTACTGTTCTGTTAAAAAAAAGTTTGTCCATGTGTTGGCGAGCCTTGGCCAAACATTTGTGGCGGTGATTTTAAATAGGTAATTTGGTTCAAAATTTAATATTATTTATTAGTTTAAAGCTTAAAATATAACCTATGCCTTATGTACTTACCGAAAGTAAGATACTCCGGCTGTTTAATTGCTTTCGGGCATTATTTTTGCAACTTTTGAATACACACTGCGGCATTATGAGACGTGTTTACATTGGCTGTGTTTCAATTTCAAGTGAACTAAACAAAAATATGAGCTCACATCTCAAGCGAACTCACATCTCGTTGATCGTAGGTATAACTACATGTACAGCGTGTACAGTAAGTACTTTAATGAAAGTTGAGCGGGTTACTTCATTTTTGTCTCTTTGACTTTTTACTAGATTCGTTATAAATAGGTAGGTCAGCATGCCCTTTGACATGTCTACGTAGATCTCACTAGTTCCTTCCAACCAAGAATTATTGGCCAAAAAATTTCAATTAATTTCAGCCTTTATCGGGCTGCAAATCAGCTCTTTATCAAACAGTTTTAAAATGCGAAATCTTCATTTATATTACATTTTATAGGTTTCTGTGTACACGTAATAATAAATAATTTTCTAAATATTTGATTTATTCATTTAATGGTGAATTATGCTCGTCCACTTTATTATAAGGTATCTAGCGCGCAATATTTTCTTGGAACCCTTATAGATTCGCGATGTCCGTCCGTCCGTCCGTCTTCGACCTACCGCCCAAACGGTTAGTGCTATAAAAATGAATCTTTGCATGAATATGGGTTGTAATTACGTGGACAAAGTAAAATTATGAAAAAAAAATTATTTGGGGTACATCCCCAACAAGTAAAAAAGGCGTTAATCTTTTTACATCATAGTGAAAGGTATCATTAGATAGGTCTTTAAATACATTTAAATACATTGGGAGGTTTCTATAACCATTTTTCGATTAAGGTATCCGTTTATGAGTTATTCAACTTGAAAGCACATTTTTTTCTAAAAAATGTATCAATGACCGATCGGCTCATTTAATAATAAAATAAATATATTTAACCAAATTTTATAGCAATTCAATTACAATACCTGAATTATTGCTATCCATCATTTTAGTAAGCAAATATACCACGTCTAATAAAATATTGTTATAGGAAAATTGATATTCGGAAAACTTGTAGAGAACGGTCACTTGCTCCAAGTGCGACAATTTACTTTTGACAAGCAATACAAGGTGCTCACCAAGAAGTATATGAAAGTTAATAGCTGGGGCATTTCACGTCAAGCGGACAACCAAAAAAAAGTGAGGTCATGAATTTTGTTTATATTCTGGTTAGTTATACTTCTAGTAGACGTGGATGTGTACACACAATATTTTTTTCGTATGACGCTTTATTGCTGAGTTACGAGCTTTTAAAAATTCACTAAAAATGAATTCATGAATTTTTGGAAGCTTAATATCTGTAATAATTTATTTGTAAAAAAATCTATACCTTGTCCATTCGTTTAAAATCTTTTTGACAGGTCACGCCTATAAATTACCGGTATTTTTTTTGTAATAATGTACTACAGTAATGTCGTACTTTATAGGCGGGTAGGGAAGTGGGCAGTGTGCATAGCTAAAAACAACATATAAAACAGTTCTTGAAATACGATAAATCGATTAAACGATAAAAATAATCTATCATATTACTATGATCAAAATAATTTGACTTCATGTAAGTATTGTTTCTGTAAATGTAATAAAATAAAAAGGAAATTAAAATAGTATGACTTCAAGATTGATTATTTGCAAGGAATTAAGTCGAAATTTTGGAATTTAAGTTCAAACTGTGTGCATTCATTAATTTATTTTGGACCACTGTCTTAAAATGTAACTATGCACGTGTTAGTAAAATTTAACTTTGAAACGCGTGGTTAATAACGTTTAAATAGAGAGTTATGAGAAAATACATTTGAAAAATCACGTAATACTTACTAAACCGACCTTCAAATGACTGTGTTAAAAAGTTTTCTTTGTTCTGGGCCAATTATGTATCATAATAGTGCACATTTTATTTATTTACAATACTGACATAAAGAATATTATATCGATTGATTTTGATTTCAAATCGAATCAGTGACGTGTGAGGGCGTCACTAATTTCGAAATTTGTTAAACTGTCAAAAAGATATTAAAGGAATGGACAGAGTATAAAAAATAGGGTTTCTTATAGTAGGAAAGTTTAAGTTTATAATTTTTTTGTCGAATTCTAAATTTGAATTTTTTTATGTATAGTAAACCGGAAGTGAAAGTTTCAAATCGTTTTTTGAGTAACTTCGACCCTTTTTATTTTGATTTTTTTTTAACTTCATTTAGAGCTACAAAATGTACTATTTCTTCACAAAAAAAATTAGAACGTGATCGCCAATAGTTTAAGACTTAGAGCACATAGAGTACCTACATACACATAGCTAAGAGTACATTCTAAGCAATTGGGGTTTTGCGCTAAAATGCCAAAATACTGTGTATTAATATTTTATTCCTTTATTCTAAATATTTTTTTATATATTTAACTTTAAGAAGCTTCTTAAAGTAATGAAACTACATCTAAGTACATATTTTTTTAAATAGTTGATTAATCTTAGACTGCCTCGTTGGTCTACTGGTTGGCGTATGCGGCTGCTGATCAAGAGGTCTCGGTTTCGATTCCCGGGTCGGACCAAATATTATTTGTGTGATTCACAAATATTTGTTTTTAGGTTGGGACTAGATGATGTTGTGTGTCAGATGTCCAAAATATTTATGTCCAAATATTTATTTAACTTAATAATTATCTTAAAACTTCGTGAACGCTCGGCATTTTCCGGCGAGGAGGCGTGTCACGCCACGCCGCCGCCGCTTATTACGCTTTACGTAATTAATCAATTATGTAGCTTGTTTGGCGCCGACTCAAAATTACTTAGCTATACTTGCATTCGTTTAAGAACTTACTTATTAAGGTTAATCAACTATTTGACGTGTGGTGACGGATTAAGAATACCACTCCTATTCTTCCCGCGGGTGTCGTGAAAAGCGACTAAGGGATAAACTACACAACATCGATGCTAAGAGAATAAAAACTTAAAACCAACCCGTCTGGCCAGCGTGCTATAGTAGGCCAAAACCACCTTTTTAAGGAGAGGAGAGTTCAGCAGTGGACTGTTAAAGGCTGTTGATGATGATGATGATGATGAAAAACTTTATTTACAAAAAAAGCGGCCAAGTGCGAGTCGGACTCGCTAATGAAGGGTTCCGTATCAGTAAGTAACATCATATACACGTTCTTGTAGTTCGTTGTAACTTTGATCGATGTTTTTATAATAGTGAATTGATTGAATGAAAGGTAAAGCAGTTTACGATTTATGACGTATTAAAAAAAAACTACTTACTAAATTTCGTTCAAACCAATTTTCGTTGGTAGTTTACATTGAAATGTACAACATATTTTTTTTTATTTTATCACTTTCTTATTTTAGAAGTTACAGGAGGGAGGACACAAATTTTTCCACTTTGAAAGTGTCTCTCGCGCAAACTATTCAGTTTAGAAAAAAATGATAATAGAAACCTCAATATCATTTTTGAAGACCTATCCATAGATACGTATGGGTTTGATGAAAAAAAATTTTTGAATTAATATCCAAGTATCCGCTCCGAAGCTCTTCCTCATCCGCCATACTCACCGGACCTTGCACCTACCGACTATTACTTTTTCCAAAATTTAGACAACTTTTTAGTGGGTGAAAAATTCAGTTCCCGAAAGACAGTACAAAATGCCTTTGAAGAGTTTGTTGCCTCCCATCCAGCTGATTTTTACAAGAAGGGCATCAATAAACTGCCGATGCGTTGGCAAAGATGCGTCGATTCCATGGGTGATTACTTCGAATAACAGAAATAAAAGAGTTTGAAAAAATAAGTACTTTCACTTATTGCATACAAAACGGCAATTTCATAGGTAGAGACCCTATTAATTGATACCAAAGCATGCCGCGAGATATAAATACTCATATTTACTTAGTTTGTAAGCTACGAATAAATAATAAGTCAGGAAGTCTAACTCGGAACAAATTTCATACAAAAAGTGGCCCAACTTCAAACCAAAACGACTTATGAAACAAAAACCAATCATAACCGAGGTTAGAAATAGACATTGTTTGTGATTGGTTTGAATTCAAAACAAAAGCAGGGATTGGTTCATGCGCTTGCTGCAATGTCTGCTATGACAGCAGCGTGAACGATGTTATGTAATAAGTCGATCGGACAGTTAATAAAATAATAAAACAATATAATTGTATAATTTTATATTTTTTTTTGTAATAAACGCTATGTCCCTCGAAATATAATTATAATCTTTCATTAGTGCTGTTTTCATTTTCTGTAGTATTCCTTGAAGATGTTGGCGTTTCTTAAAGACGAATCATCTGCGTAAAAAAACAGTTTCATTTCAGATTGGATAATAAATATAACTATTTTAATAATAAAACAGTAAGTACTTACTGTACAAACTGGTACTGCAGTTTTGTGTAACATTGTTTAACCTTTTAATGATTTGTAAAAAACTTTTTCATCAAAATGAATAGAGCATACTCCGCTGGTTTTCACAGGCATCCAGTCATAATCCTGTCTTTCCAACTTAACTGCAGCTATCCACTTTTTTGCCGAATTGCATCGGCAGGAAAACTAAAAGAAAACAAATTATGCAAAATACATTATCGTTATAAAATTATCAAAATAAATATACTTACCTATTTTATAATAATAAAATATTTTATCGAAATTCTTTTCAATATTTCATCAAGAAGAAAAAAATTCAATCAAAAATTTACTGACTTCATGTTGCATAGTGTTATCCATCTGGGTTTGATAAAATATTTGCAAATCATTAAATATAATTATAATTATGCTACTACTTACTAGTGAAAAGTGATCCCTGGACATTGTAGCCTTGTATGGCTCCCGCACCACTTCACTGGCATGATTATTGACAACACAATAATAAATCGAAATGTGAAGTGTGATCGCTGGCAAGAACAATGTCCGACTAATGACGCGGTGGACACGACTTTTAAGCCCCGCCTTCTTGGACACGACTTTTGTTGGGTCATTTTTAGAGCGCAGTTAGACTTCCTGACTTATTATTTATTCGTAGTTTGTAAGTTTTAAATTATTTTTTGTTTTATTTATACTAAAACAGATCTAGTAATTTAATTAACTTGTTGATCTACACAGATAAATCGTAACAAGCTTATTGCTTTATAATAAAAAAAAAAAATAATATTATATATTTCAGACATCTTATACCCAACGCTATCTAGTCCCAAACTAAGCACAGCTTTTATAATGGTTACAAAACAACTGATATGTATTTACATAAACATACTTTTTTCTGTAAATGCGTACATATTATATAAAGAAAACATCCAAACTCCGATACGAATATTCGCGGATTAAACAAACTTTTGGTCCGACACGGGAATCGAACCAGAGACCTCAAGCACAGCAAACGCTCCCCCACCTCTCTCCCCTTCTCTTAAAGCTA
The DNA here is from genome assembly GCA_932526445.1 of Phragmatobia fuliginosa. NCBI lineage: Eukaryota > Metazoa > Arthropoda > Insecta > Lepidoptera > Erebidae > Phragmatobia > Phragmatobia fuliginosa. Next base: position 28,585,217 of record OW052057.1, read on the forward strand.
AACAGCCGTCTGCGGCTGGCGGCTGGAAAAATCGTGATGGTGGTCAATGTAATGAACTTAAAGAAACCGTTGAAGGATTAGATAACTTTGTTAGTTCAGAAGCTAAAGAAGCCTAACTTTTAAAATAAGTTGCCTTTAAAACTTTATAGAAAAGTAACGAAATAATAAGTGAACATTACAAAAATATTTTAATGAAAATATCTATCTATTGAATACGTATTTTAAATTCACGTGCCACTGTGGGTGACTACGTAACCCTATTCTATGCGTGGCCTGACACGCACTTGGTCGATTTTTAATCATTTTTAGGGTTCCGAAGTATATCACTCGGAACCCTTATAGATTCGTCATGTCCGTCTGTCCGTCCGTCCGTCCGCGACTTATCGTCCAAACAAACCAAACAAAAAAGTTATGAAAAATATTTTTATTTGGGGTACGTAAACAATAATTATTGGATACGATTTAAATCCACGTATCATTATGGGTGACTGAGGAACCCTTACCTGTACGTGGCCTGACACGCACTTGGCCAATTTTTTTACTTTTAGTAATCGCGGGATAGGTTTTTTGTCTGTTCATCTTGGAGTTGACAATTTGTTATTTTATCTAATTTATTTGTCATATTCTGATTAAGTTGCATATTATCTAGGACTAAAAACTCATTAAGACGAATCAAAAAAGCTTCATCGTTAAATCCTAGTTAACATTTAGGACTAAACTGCTCAGCAGGAAATTAAATACCTACGTTTATAATTCGATGAAATTGTGAAGTTTTAATACGGACTTCCTATAACAATCGCCAGCTCCATTATCATGCCTGAATACCTTCTAATGATAAAAATATATAAATAAAGTACTTGTCAAGATGAATCAAACGAGCCTAGATTGGGTTGCGTCGCTTCATTACAGAGTTCTTAGTTCCACCTTCCTGCTCCATCATCAGATGAGGCTTATGTCATCATAATATTGCATTTTCGCCTGATATACACATCCGTGCAAAATATCAGCTGCATCGGTTGATGACGATATCTGCTTCAAAATTGAGTTGAAAGATTTCACCCGAACAAACAATTACATTACAATATATTTATAATATCATTACAATCTCAATTCCCCTCAGCACATAAACAGTGTCACTTAAAGATTTAGTTATTATTACGAGGTACTTCATAGACACTTTAAATCAATTCATATACCAATTCTCAAGCTGGATTCTTGAACAGCATATTAATACATTTAAGCCATTCGCTTTAATATATGGTGAACGACGTCGTGGGACGCGCGTGCGTTTCTTTTCCATTTCGAAGGTTACACGGATTGTGTAAGAGTTGCCTCCGATGTGCAACCAGAATACCCAAACAACAAAGCATTTCGTTAATACATGTAACTACGTCACTTTTGTAATCTGTGTAGAGCATTTGAAACTATTCAGATTTTTAAGGTACATGTTTTAATCTGTACATTCAACTTGACAATCCAGATTGCGACATATTATGTGAAAAAGCAATTTAAAAAAGCATTATTTTAATAAAAGAAAAGCAATCTAAATATCTAACAATAACATTCTAGAAGTGTATAAGAAAACTGTGTAGAAATCTTAAAATTGTGTTTAAATTTATTCTGTTTCTGCGCTCACAGCAGTTGCCCTTTGGCGAAATTGAATTTCAATTTATCTTGATAAGTGGGACACGGCGCTCGCGCATGTTGCAATACGCGTACCAATGAATGTGTTCTGTGGAGACATCACGCGCCTGCCACAGTATGAAGAAATTCCTTTGTTACTCATGTAATTTTAAATCTAGCAATTGCATTGTTCAGAGAAAGTAGAAGTAGGATACTAATTTAAACGACAATGTAGACGTACACAATCTCGATCCAGACAACTTGCATTACTATAAGAACCGATTCAATTAACGCTAATTCTTTTGTTACAAGATAATAAAAAAAAAAAAAGTTTTACGAAACGATATCAGATCTAATAATAATCATAAGTAAGAAAGCAGATTAGTTTTGAGAAAAACTGTTCTTCACCTTAACTTCGCAGAAAAAATTAAAAGATCGAAAATTATCCAAAAGCAGTAGAAAGATTATAGGCATCTCTGGTTTAAAATTATAAATAAGAGAAACAAGTGTACAGAGAGGTTGAAAAACTTTAAAAGTTTTTAATTTTATTAAGTGGTTATAAAAAAATCGGCCAAGTGCGTGTCAGGCCACGCACAGGAAAGGGTTCCTCAGTTTTCATTTAAAGTTCATTATATGGACCACTATCACAAATTTTTCGGCGGGCGGGACGGCCTGTTTTTACAAAAAAGTGGCCTTTAAAGTGGAATTTCTCGCAAACGGATACCTAAATCAAAAAATCGTCTTAACAACCCCTTAATGTTTTTAAAAGACCTATATAATGATACCCTATATGCTGGGGTAGCCGTGAGAAAAAAAAATATCCCCACTTTACGTGTAGGGGAGGTACCCTAAATAAAAATATATTTCATAATTTTATTGTAGCACTTTGTCGACGTAATTACAATACAAATTCATGCAAAGTTTCATCTTTCTAGCACTTACTGTTTGGACGATAAGTCGAGGACGGAAGGACGGACGGAAGGACAGACGGACATGACATATCTATAAGGGTTCGAAGTCATAAACTTCGGAACCCTAAAAAGTTGTAGAACTTTTAATTACCTACAACTTTGCCATTTAACTTTTTTCCTTGTAGTTTTGCCGGAAATCGAGATAAACCGTTTTTTACCCTTTGTTGTATATATTTAGCCATCCAATCTGACTCTACCCTGCCTGATGGAAAGCATGAGCAGAATCCAAGAGTCGGGGCTACCACACTTGCTGCGAATGCGGACAATAATGTATGGCGGCCCACACTATGGCGGCTTAGTGAGATGCTTTTTCACGCCCCGGTTAAAGGACCCGAAAACCTCCCCCCCCCTACCCCTTCCCGACCTCAGATCGCCCGTAATATATTTTTCCTTTCATTTTTATAATATTCTCCTCCTTTTCCAATAGGTTTCATCCTACTATAATTTTATTTGTTTTCAAAAATTATCTACTCTGGTCTACTGGTCTATATGTCATTTACAAACTATCATTATGGTTGCCATGCAAGTGTGTTATTCCTAGCAACCTGTGAAGTTTTGACAGGAGGTAAACAGTGATACATTTTGACATCTTCGATTTATGTATTTTTATAATCACCTAGCTTTGGTCTTTGTATCTCGATTGTTGCAGTAAAAAGTAGCCTATGTCCTTTCCCAAGTTCAGTTCTATCATCATACCGAATTTCATCAAAATCGGTACAGTGGTTTAGGCGTGAAAGCGTAACAGACAGACAGACAGAGGTACTTTCGCATTTATAATATTATATGTAGGGATTAAAAAAAAACTACTCACTAGATCTCGTTCAAACCAATTTTCGTTGGTAGTTTGCATGCTAATGTACAACATATATTTTTTTAGTTTTATCACTCTCTTATTTTAGAAGTTAGAGGGGGGGGGACACACATTTTTCCACTTTGGAAGTGTCTCTCGTGCAAACTATTCAGTTTAGAAAAAAATGATATTAGAAACCTCAACATCATTTTTGAACATCCATAGACATCCCCCACACGTATAGGTTTGATGAAAAAAAAAATTTTGAGTTTCAGTTCCAAGTATGGAGACCCCCAAAATGTATTGTTTTTTTTCTTTTTTTATGTAAAAATCTTAATGCGGTTCACAGAATACATCAACTGACCAAATTTCAACAGTATAGCTCTTATAGTTTCGGAAATAATTGGCTGTGACATACGGACGGACAGACAGACAGACTTGACGAATCTATAAGGGTTCCGTTTTTTTCCATTTGGCTACGGAACCCTAAAAACGAATAATTTCTTATTTATTCAAATTCGCCAAGTGACCGACGACGGACACTTGTATAAAATATTACTAAAAAATCGGCCAAGTGCGTGTCAGGCCACGTGCAGGAAAGGGTTCCTCAGTCACACATAATGGTACGTGGATTTAGAATCGTATCCAATAGATAATTGTTATGTTTACTTTTGTGTTAATGCGTTATTTTTGTATGACGTTTTCCAATTGAGAGCATTTATAAATAAATATAATTTTACAAGTTAAGCCTCTATAACTCCTGAACCAACAAAGTCATCTAATTCGTTATAGTTTTCCTTCAAAGTTCATTATATGGATCACCATCACGAATGTTTCCAGATTTTATAATAATAATAATAATAATAAATATTTTGAACATCTGACACACAACATCATCTAGTCCCAAGCTAAGCAGAGCTTGTGTTATGAGTACTAGAAAACTGATATAAATACATAAACATACTTTTTTTTTGTAAATACATACATATTATACATAGAAAACACCCAGACTCCGAAACAAATATTTGTGAATTACACAAATAATATTTGTTCCGACCCGGGAATCGAACCCGAGACCTCTTGATCAGCAGCCGCATACGCTAACCACTAGACCAACGAGGCAGTCAAATTTATGAGCCAGGCGTGTAACTTTTAGAGGGGGGGACGCCCTATTTTTACAAAAAAGTGCCCTTTAAAGTGGAATATCTCGCATCGCATCACGCTCAAACGGATATATTTGAACATTTTCACTTTTGTAAGACCTAGCTTTTGTAAGCACGGCAAAAAAAATTGTACAAAAGTTTGATTTAAAAAGTTGACTCCAGTTGATGGTGTTCATCATCTGATGAACACCATCAACTGGAGTGAACTTTTCAGAACATCACCAATTTGGTAGGTAAATATATATGCCGTGAACGCCCTCTTCCGATAATTCCACACACAGTCGCTTTATAAATTCCTTTCATGAGTTTTCTAACATATTTTTCTCGAAGTGGCCAAGCCATCGAAGCATGCCATTTTCAATCCTTGACACTACATTTTTAAATTAAAAAAACATCTTCACTAAACATCACTACATTCCTGACTCTTCCAATAAAATTCACACCTCACAAATTAAGTACCTGCATAAAGTTCTGTAAACTGTTTAAAATCGGTCAGTACTAACTAGGTAACAATAACATCAATACTGTCCACAGCTGGACATTGCCTCCAGCGACGTTCCACGACAGCCGGTATAATTCGACACACGACTGAGTGATCATCATCTACCCGCAAATCTACATATTATATTGAGTCGTAAACATCAATCACGTTTGACGTGTATACTTTTTTCGTGTATACTTTAACAACTTTTTATAATAAAACTAGCCAAAGACTTAATGTTAAAAAGTTACTTTAACTTAAACCATAGTCATGAATCAGTTTGATTTCGTACCTACAAAACATCATGTTAACTGAGGAAAACGTGTCATTTTTATAATATTTTGAATTTAATATATTATTTTATTTTAATATTTTTCTTTTTTTATACTGGTGTAATGTATTATTAAGATTATTACACCTGTGCAGACATGCACATGTACCATATATTTATAAATAATTTATTAGCAATCTTGTTTAAGTGACACAGGCACAGGTTCATATTTATTATACGCCTAAAATTAAACACACAACCAACGTTATTATTGTGCAGTAGATGGGTGTAAAAGTCAAATGATATAGATGAATAATTAAATTATATAGATGAATTACATAGAGGAGTTAGAAAAGGTAATTTTAAATAATTTGGCAACATTTAATGAATTGGCCTGGTAGCACCATATTAATTTTTTTAAAACCGTTGATTTTCCGTCGCTTTGCTCCTGTTTTCCATATGATTATTTGTTTAAATATTTACGCGTTTTAGGATATTTTCAACTATAAAATTTAATAACAGAGAACTTAGAGAAGGAAAAAAGATTATAAATCTTTTTATAAAACTTAAACATATTTGATTGATTAATAAGAAATATGGTTGAATCGCAACATTCGTTTTATTACAATAATTTTATCATAGGTAGTTAGCCCTAGCGCATTCTTACGAGGACGAGCTGATAAGTATATTAAAATTCGCTTCATTTCACGTTCTTTTACTTCTATTAACGTTTTGTTTTTCATTTTAAAATCACAAGTCTGCAACAAAAAGTAGGTAGTGAGATCTAATTGTTACTTAATTTATTCACTAACAACATGCCATAGTAACCGCATCAATATTAGATGTCTTTGTGTCTATAATGAATACAATGACTTGGCAACTTAGCAATCGCAGATGGCAATAATTTTGTAAGGATAATGATCTAGGAAAATGTAGCTTTTTTGTGACTATGTTGCTACGAGGTGTCAAATTATTTGCATTATTAAAGCTAAACCAAGCCGTGAGCATATCTCATATACATGAATGACATGATGTCTTTAACATTCACTACTAGATATAGTTCTTTCCTTAATAAAATAAAGTTTCGGTTTGCTATACGACCCTGGCCTGACTTTTTGGTGAAGTATTTGTTTTCAGTTCTCCTGCAGTGAGTGTCCTGTGTAGTTTGCTCCCTTGGACGCCTCATACGATACTCGCGGTATGAATAGGGATGGGTGACACTCCGTATTCTTAATCCGTCATAACACTCATTATACATCTCAAGTTGACATGATCGGAATAAAAATGTTGACAAATTAAATAAAAATTAGATCTCACACCTTTTTAAAGGATTTTCGATTTGGATTATTGAAATGTTACATTGTTATGGAATCCTTTGTATTTAAAGATACTTTTAGCAAAACTTATATTATTTCAAGCATAAAAACAATCTTATTTGATTTCAGTATTTAATAAATATTTATTTAGGTTATTGGCGATTAATCTAAATGCAATATTGATTGAACATATAATAAATTCTATCTGAATGAAAATATATCAGATGAACCTAATTCTCATACATCCATTGCTTATCAAATGTCCATTTGTATATAGTTCACATCGAGTAAACAGTGCAATTAAAACTAAGGTTATTTGTTACTGGTTTTAGTTACAAATAACATTTGTTACACAACATTTACTTGTAACAATTTACAATGTGTTAGATTATCAAATGTTCTTAAACCAACAATGTCTTTATGCGACCTTGTGGGTTTAAAAAATGGGAACATGAGAACTATCCGAACTGCCATTAAAGAAATTCAGTGAAATTAATCACGATTGCAGTAGTTACGAGAACAGATTAAAACTGTAGCTTTTGCCTGGCTCCGCCCGCGTCTGTATTAATTATCGCGGTAAAAAGTAGCCTATTTCCATTCCCAAGGTTCCATCTAACTCCATGCCAAAATTCATCAAATTCGGTTCAGGGACTTAGGCGTGAAAACGTAACAGACAGACAGAGTTGCTTTCAAATTTAAAATAATAGGGGTAAAAGTATAAAATTACCGTTACTCGAAACTGTCACCACTTATACCTACGTAGTACTAGTTGTACCATAAACATATATTTTGCAAATTCAAATTTACGCGCATTGTTTAAAGTTGTTATTACAAGGACTGCCTTGTCGTCAAATTTGATTGTTTATTATAAACTGTACAATAAACAATCAAATTTGACGACGATTTGTCAAATTTGACATGGAGTGAAGACGAATATTTGTATATATATTTTTTTATTAGAAGACATTGAATTAAAATTTTAAGAGTTAGTAAAATTGTGTTCTAATTACACTTTTATCTGAGCTTAAATATCTTTTTGGGTAGGACATGTTACAGCAATGAAACGAATATTAACTCATAAAATCGTTTATTTAAATTTTTGGTAGTAGAACATATACACACATCAAAAGTGTCTAGGGATCAACATATATTTTTGCAATAACTTTTCTCCTGATTGATATTAATTAAAAATTTCTTTAAGGATTCATCAAATAAAGTGTTTTCGTTTGTCACAGTAACGATAAACCAAGTCACCTTTGCATTAGTAAAGAAATTTGCCATTTTCCTAATAAAGGGATTTTTGACATTTGAACCACTAACATTAAAGTTCGAAAAAAAGACTGAAATAACAGTTTTCTTTAAAATTTTATTAGGTAACTTAAACAATTAATAATCCGTGTTTCTACCGCGAACACTAACAACACAAGAACATCGGTTTGGCATACTCAAAATGAGTTCATCCAAATCACGCTGTGGAATGGCCGCCCATGTTCGTTGCAACAACAAAAAAAGGTCTTCTTGCGACTGGATACCCTCCATATTCGGCAGAGCTCTTCTCTGTAGCATATCCCATGCATGCTCAATCGGGTTCAAGTCTGGCGACTGAGCAGGCCAGGGCAGGACATTGATGTTAGCTGCGGCGAGAGTCTGTCTTACAACTCTTGCGGTGTGCGGTCGTGCATTATCATGCATTAACTGAAATAAGGGACCGATTTGCACTTGTAGAGGAACGATGACGTCTGATACAATCGTCTCAGCATAAATTTGAGCGTTGAGGTTGCCTCTGATCCAAATCAACTCAGTTCTTCCGCCGATCCAAATACCCGCCCATACCATGATGGTTCCACCACTATAAGGATGGACTTCCTGGCAGGATTTTAATCGCTGTTGGCGTCCAGGGGTTCTCCAGTGTCGTATACGTCTTGTATCCGGTCTCATACCAAAACGAGACTCATCAGAAAAGCACACGAAACGCCATTGTTCTTCTGCCCAATTTCTGTGTTCAAGAGCCCATTGATATCGAATCCTACGATTGTGCATTGCTATAGGTGGTACCCGTAGCGGTCTTCGGGAATGAAGGTTCACTTCATGCAAGCGGTTTCTGACTGTTTGGTCGCTAATTAAGTTCCCTGAAGAGTGATGAAGCCTCACGGCTAACATCATTGCGGTTATTGTTGGAGCTCTTCGAGTTAAGATTTGAATGTATCGGTCTTGTCTCCGTGTGGTGCAGCGATACCGTCCTCCATGGCGCTCAGCCACGGTACCAGTGCTTCGGTAACGTGTCCAAAGTCGACTGATAACACTCTGACTTGTATTCAGAGCTAAAGCCACAGTACGTTGCCGGGAACCAGCTTCTATCATTCCCACGGCTCTGAGCATTTCTTCCCTGCTTAAATGACGTCGCCGCTCCATAATAACGTTGGTTTTAATCAGTAGTAGGGAAACAGTAGCACTAATAATTTCTTCAATGCGTTGTATGTTTTTATAGGGAAAATATTGGCAGCTGATTTTCATCTTTTACTCGAATTTGATTGACAGTTCCTGATTCAAATTATGAAATGCACCAAAAAGGATCCATATAAATTTATAAAATCATAAATTTATTACAAAGCCACATCTCAATCTCAAGAAATCCGCATAAAAATGCTTGATCCCTAGACACTTTTGATGTGTGTATATTACTATCGAAACTTACATATTTTTGTCCAAAAAATGGTCAGAAAGAACGGCACTTGAACTATTCGGCTTAAAAATCTTCACGCCTTTGTTGACTGACTATTGATGTCCAATCTCCGCATCGTAATGGGTCACGAGGAAAACTAAAATATAAAAATTAGAAATAAAAATGCTAAGTTGTTTTTCTTTGAGTTGGTTTAACTCGTCTTTTAATAGTCACCCGTAATTTATACTACTTAATTTACCCACAAAGATCGAAAACAACCTTCTTCTTAAATTAAAAAAAGTATCATAAAAAAGTAGGCAAGTAAGTAAATTTTTTAAATTTTTAAGGCGGGTCAAGGCCTTACTACTTACCTGCTATTACGTAGCAGCTGTCATACTTAAACTCCTAGTATTAGTAGGGATGGGTGATTTTTTTTATCAAATGTTCAGTATCCGATGTTTCGTTACTTTCAATTTTATAATATTATTAGGGATGGGTGATTTTCGATCAAATGATCAGTATTCAATATTTTCTTAAAACGCACTTAGTCGTTTCTACCAACAGCCTTGTGCCACTTCCACATTATTATACTTTTCATTTGTATGCTTGCACATTTTTAGTTATCGTTTAATCAACCGTGCCGATGTCCAATACAGCCCGTACGGATTAACCACAAGACATGTAAAAAATAATTATGAATTTAGATAAACTTTAATAAATAGGCGCGTTATGTATGTAGTGATATCCCTTTTTTTCGTGCGGATATCCCCATACCACGGATACCACCAGCCGAACCACTCGAACCGACTAAAAACCGCAAGCCATCTCGGGTACTAGAAGCCGAGGAACCAGGTGCACCCTCGAAAGGAAATCCCTGGAACTCCGACATACCTCGGGCCATCTACGGTCTGTAAATGACCCCCTTCGGTGTGGGAACCCTATTATTCCCTACTGCCCAAAAGAATGTCCGCGCGCTCTTTGCAGCGCTAACGTCTCTACCCCGGCTTGCTTCTGCTAGGGTGACATGATAGCCTCATCTGTCACCCCCAGGCCTGCGTTTATGGAGGACGGAGATCGTTCGACGATCTCTGGCGCCCGAGTCGTCTGCGGTATCTGACCCGTGCCCGGGCCTGGCGGACCAGAAGTTTTAAACATCTCTCGGTCACGCTCTGCCATCTCCTTCGGAAGCAGAACTTGCTCACAGAAAGAGACGGCGGAGTTCCACGCGCTCCGTATCATGGCCGCAATCATGCTACGGAGTGAACCCCCTCTCCGATAGCTCCAAGTAGGCTCTACTTAGGATTGAAGCTCACCATCGCGGTCCTTAGCTCGTCTTCGGTAAACAGCGGATCAATAAGGTCATCAAGTCCCGGGGCGTTTATCTCTCGTGCTAGTATTCTGATTTGACGATGGTCTTCACTATCCGGCATTTCCTCTGTTATCTGCGATACCATATAAGGTCTAATTCTTATAGTTATGTCACAGTAACTACCTACTTTTTCATGGTAAAATATTCAATATTTACGACAGAACAAACTAAGGAAAAGGATTAAAATCATGGTACTGTTGCTTATCCAAATAAATTGTTAAGTCTATATCGGTAGCTTTAAATTACTTTTAGAGTTCCGAAACTCATGGCTCGCCCTTATAGTTTCGTCAAGTCAGTCCATCCATCCTCGGCTTACCGTCGAAACGATTAATGCTAGAAAGATGAAACTTTACATTTATGTGTTTTTATTACGTCGACAAAGTGCTACAATAAAATTATGAAAAATATTTAATTTGGGGTTCCTCCCCTACACGTAAAGTGGGGTTATTTTTAAGTTTGGTTATTAGTATTGGTGAGGTTATAGTATTTTGTATTAAGTATTTTGCGCTTATTACATCCTTTATGGGACGAAGCGACTAGGCATGCCGTGTAATAATTAGATTTTAGTTAATAATAGAATACAACAATTTAAATGCATTACTAGATGACCCGGCGAACTTCGTACCGCTTTAGGATATTAATTCATAATAAAGTAGTTATTGTGTTTAGTTATTAACTGATAGTGACAAATCGACAGTAGCGTCAACTAACGGGCCTCGGCCGGTACCGCCACAATCGCTTTGTTCCTGCATTTTAAGTCTGTTATATCTTTAAAAGTATTAATTTAATTAAGTTAAACTATATTAAACGACCTCATTTCTTGGTCTTAAGCTCGTCAGTAATCATTTGAAAAATCGCCAAAATTAGAATCGCTTGCCACGATGATCAAAGAGAATTAGAGTTTACGGGTGCATCGCCTGAAGTACCTCCGGTAAAATACCTAATGTCCGCAACCAATTCCATGTATGTTCTTCTCAAAAAGCTTGTAAGACGAAACACACTTACTGAGCGGTAGTGACAAATATATTTGCCCTGACTATATCATATATCTTTCTGCAGTGATTGTGTAAATAATGAAGATTCCAATTCGGTAGTTTGATTTTGTTCCAAATGTTTAGGTACGAGTATAATTTAAGTGCCTTATACGACTAAAAAAATTACATATTAGAGTTATATAGTGATTAAGACGAATCACACACTGGCGACGCGCCCAGACGCGTAGGTTACTACTCTCCATTTGGTCATCGTCGTCTGTATTCTTTGCATTTCATATCACAAATTGCTGGGCATTGTTCAGTTTCGTATATAAATCTAGCCGTGTCCAGGTTCATCGTGAATAAGTCCTTACAGCACGAAAACAGGCGCGTTACCGCGGAGCACAGTGTGTTTACTGATGCGGCCCGCCACGCGCCTCCGCGCCTGGCAGCAAAATCTGCGCTCACGCGCCGTCGTGTGTTTTTGGTGTGTTGGACCTGGCGTGTTTTCTATACTTATCGATGTACTTGCATATAATATTAAAATCTGCAACTCCGCGCCAGGCGACGGAGTGCAGAGCTGTATGTGAACAGCCTAACTTTTAGGAGATCTCAATTTTAAAAATGTTGTGAGAATTTAAGTAACAGTTAAAAAAAGCTAATATTTTATGATACATATTTTCTATTCTTTCATACCTAAAATCAGAGTGTAAATATGCATTATTAATACAAAGATCACGATATATAGAATGACACACATGCAAATATCATGCATTACCGCAGACAACTCGGGCTCCGGAGATCGCAGAACGATCTCCGTCGTCCTCCGTTCCTGATGTTTGACCATTGAGGTTCACATTCAGGTCGACGGTCCGACATAGCTTTCCGCACAAAAAAGGGGTATACCAAAAACATTTCTTTTCGTCATTTTATTGTAGCACTTGTCGGCGTGACAAAAACACATATCCAAGCAAAGTTTTATCATTCTAGCACTAACCGTTTGGGCGGTAATACTCGTAGATGACTGACGAACATGACGAAACTATGAGGGTTCCTGGTCATGAACTACGGCACCGTAAAGAGGATTAGCTACAAATTTGAATTTAACTAACCGTAAAATTGGTAACTAATTTTATACTAAAGTATGCAAAGCTAGGGCCGAAAGTATATGTCTAAAATTTACATAAACTTGCGTTCACGTTTCTTAGAAACCCTTAAATTGTTATTGTTGTTTACGACAATAAGGAAATTGTACCTTCAGCCGCCACCAATTGTTAGCTCGAAAACAAAACAGTTGTGTTTTACTTTAATAATAAAGTCACAAGTTAAGTAGTACTTTTTTTAATGTTCTTGCTATGTTAGCATTGTTAGGTTTTCATAAAACCTATGTTTATTCTCATAGGTGTTTATTCAATTACTACAATAAACATTAATTACATTTTTAAAATTAAAATTGAGAATTTTACATGATGGTGTTTTACATGTATTACAACTAGCTGAGACAGGCTGAGACCGCGGTGATAACCACGGTTAGTGTTGTTACTGTTGTCAACTTTTAAGGTGTGCAAAATTTGCAAAGTGCAAAATTTTAATTTTAGCTAAACGACGACATTATGTATTTTTAAATGTTTTTTTCGGAAATCAGGTGCACAGGAAATCAAAATATAAATTATAATCAAAATTAATTACAGCGTTTTAACTCCTGGGAAGAATACTTTTTATCACTTAGAAATTTATCCAAATCACGAAAGTCCGTTGAAGCAAGGTCTGGCGATTACGGAGGGTTAGAAACGTTTTTTAATTACAGTTCATGTAGGATTAAAACGGTTACTAGTGCTGTAGGTATGAGGTCTCGTGTTATCATGGAGCAATAATGGTGAAGATCGATTCATGAGTCGAGGCTGTTTCACTGCAAGTTTTGCTATCATTGTTCGGAGTTCGGCACAGTAGACATATGCCGTTATTATTAACCAGAACGGAGAAAGTTATAGTAAATAACAATATGCTGAAACCACCAAACAGTTACTTTTACCTTTTTATAGGTAAGCTTTGCTTTAGGACACTGTTGCGTATACGTGCAATGCAGCTCCACCTAACTTTCGAATGCTTTTTCTCATAAATGTTAAATCTTGATAAAAAAAGTTTAATAACAATTTTCGTAGATAATTACCTGATCTACACTCTTTTTTTTATACTATTAGGGTTCTGTTGCCAAATGGCAAAAATCGGAACCCTTATAGATTCGTCATGTCTGTCTGTCTGTCTGTCCGTCCGTATGTCACAGCCACTTGTTTCCGAAACTATAAGAACTATACTGTTGAAACTTGGTCAGTAGATGTATTCTGTAAACCGCATTAATATTTTTACACCAAAATAGAAAAAAAGGCAATAAATTTTGGGGGTCCCCATACTTAGAACTGAAACTCAAAAAAATTTTTTTCATCAAAACCATACGTGTGGGATATCTGTGGATAGGTCCTCAAAAATAATATTGAGGTTTCTAATATCATTTTTTTCTAAACTGAATAGTTTGCGCGAGAGACACTTCCAAAGTGGTAAAATGTAACTTCTAAAATAAGAGAATGATAAAACTAAAAATAATATATGATGTACATTACCATGCAAACTTCCAACGAAAATTGGTTTGAACGAGATTTAGTAAGTAGTTTTTTTTAATACGTCATAAATCATAAACCGCAATTTACATTTCTTTCAATCAAAACACTATTATTAAAAAAACTTTAATATGATGTTACTTGCTGCTACGGAACCCTTCATGGACGAGTCCGACTCGCACTTGGCCCCTTTTTTTATAGTAAAATTAACCGAATTGCCATAAAATAAAACATTTGCGAACTTTAACCTTGAAATATTTTATTGCACAAGATAAATGGATTTTTCTGGATTTCATAGTGATATTCCTGTCGTGCCTGTCAATTTTCAGCTACTTGGAAATTTAGGTAATTTTTTTAAGCAAATTTAGGAAAGGTTATAGCGGTTGCCGATTTATCGGTTTCGGGCAAAAATCGACCTTCGATCCCTCACTAATAATAGTAATGTAGATTAATATTAATTTAACTTCATATTAGTTATTTCGTATCGGAAATATATTCAATTCAATCAGATCTGAATCAGAGAACTGTGTAGTCGCAGGGCACTGCTAGTATAACTTAAAAGTGAAACAGTCGAATAAAGACGGTGTGACGATGTGAGTGTAGTTCCCACTCCACGCACCGAGCGCGGGCGCACCTCATCATTTGACTATTTTGTAATACCGCTAAAATCGTGGTAACCAGGCCAAGGTTTCGCTTATTTACATGTATGTGAGAAATAATGTTCTCACTATTCATACACACATTTAATATATGTACTGGTATATACTGAATGAACATTATATTCTTAATCAGATTACCACGAGTGGGTATAAAAATATTTTACTAAAACGCTGAGATGCCGATATTTAATGTATATGTATTGAATTATGTATTGAATGAATGTATTAATGTCTGTATTGAATGAATGAATAATGAAAGCTCGTAGCTACTCCGCCATCATTTACTTGATAATGATATTTTTTAACAAAAAGGAACCGACGTCAAAGAAAAACTATTCCGAGCACCTGAATTGCGACAATTGTGCCTATGATATTTGAGGAGTTCCCTCGATTTCCTCGGTATCCTATCATCAGATCTCGATATAGTGACGATAGGACCACCTGTATGCTATGACGAATCGAATGCAGAAATAATTTTCGAAATTGGTTCATAAACAACGAAATTATCGTTGAACATACTTAAAAAAAAGATTCCGACGAATTGAGAACCTCCTCCTTTTTTTTAAGTCGGTTAAAAACCAGTAAAAAGTATATTACAGTTATATCTGTTCCTATACTCGGTGTATGAACAGAGGGGCAGAAGGGCCCATCATTATCTTCGGGTGCCTACCTGAGCTGCTGACCTCAAATAAATTTATCGTCTCCGATATTTATTTGAGATCAGTACAATAAGTTAATTCCTCCATTCTTAACATTTACACTCTTTTTAATTCTTTTTATGGCAAGCCTCGGGCCATCCGCTAGACGTCTTCGTACATGAATCGAAATTATCTATCACTTTAAGGACCTCGGGATAACAGTTCGTGAAGACATACTGTAAAGTCGGTTGTTGCTCCCCTTCTGGTTGACCAGTGACTGAAAAATGTAATTAAGTTTTAAAACTAGAAGAACATGACTGCCACACAAACTCAGGATGTAGCAAGGACACTATACATCAACCATATGCCAGTTTTGATCATTACTAGTCGAGTAGTCATATTAAAATAGGTTTGATTGACATAATCATTACGAGTAAAACTCTCTGAAATGGAACCAACTCTGTTTTTCAAGGGAATCATTTCAGGCGATGCAAAAATTGGTAACACAAAAATGTTTCTGACTCAAAAATCTGAAAAAAATCATGATAGTAGCCCATATGTTGAACTTTCAAGGAAAACAATAGCGGTTTTGATATAGGAGTTATAGGGGTCTAGCTTATGAAACAAATAGGAAGAAATAATAAGATAACATGACCATTGTCTATTGGACACGATTTAAAATTTACCTACCAATATCTGTGACTACGGAACCGTATTCTATTTACTTGGCAATTTTTTGCTATATTTGTCTTATTACAATTATTTCAGTGTTTGTCCCCGTTTATACTGAAACTAAATAATTACCTAGACTATAAATATTAGTAAGAAATGTCACAAAACAGTCGCATATCTTATATGGTAAGAGTTGGTAAGAGGTATATAGCATCTAATAACAAGATTTGTTTAGACTGTCGTGGATTCGACTCCCGGGTCCACCAAAAGTGTTATTGGGTTTTTCTATCAAAAACTCTTACTAACATACCGGACTATGCCGACCCTAAATAATCTTGCGAATAATTAAGCCTAGGAACAGATCACGAACCGTTTCAGTACGTCAAGATGGGAAAACATTTTTGTTTCGGACTAACTTAATTAATATAAGTAAAAAAATAGAGAACATTGTAGATAAAAACTATAATTTACCTTATCCCTTCAAAATGTTATATATATATATATATATATATATATATATATATATATATATATATATATATATATATATATATATATATAATAAAGATTGTCTGAAACCATTTTAAAAAATTGTTCACTTTATAATTGTTCTGTGTATCTGTTGGACATAAATACTTTCGGCACTTTGCTATCTCGCGAATTCTACATACGAAGTACTTTCTGAAGAATTTTATATAATTAATTAATTATTTTACCAAAGTGTTGAATCTACAATTGATCCCCAGCATAGAGTCAGTGTAGTAATGGATTTTTCAACTAGAACTTTGTTTTTAAATTGGGGCAAAAACAACAGCGTGTTTTTTTTTTTTATTTATTTATTATTTCAAAGAGTTACATACAAGTTTACTTACATTGAATGCATTCACAATCTCATTGGAGATTTACCGTGCATCAAGATTCATCAATTACAATAAATAAACCATGTTACATAGTCATATTACATACACAAACACATATCGTGGGTAGACATGAAATAAAACCCGTACCATACATGTACATTGGCGCATGCTGACCGCACTAGCCACTTTTTCTGCGATGTTATAATAATTATATTAAGAGGGTTGGAGTAGAAAACCAAACAAAGTAAATATTACTGCGATACAGGCTGTTTCATTTATAGAACAAAGTTAGTACTTAACATTTTATTGTCTTTAACATGTACATATTTTAATTGTTTTCTTTTAAATGTAATAATATATACTGTTTTAATTTATTTTTTAAATTCTTTGGAGTAATTGTATCTCTTAGGGATATTGGTAGCTGATTAATAAGTTGTGGAATTATGTATTGTAGTGTCCTCTTACCATGTAGATTGTTATATTTAGGTAGTAATAACTTAGAGTTCGTAACACTACGTGTCCTGATTTCATTGTGATCAATTATTTTAGTTATTTTTAGGTCTTTATTAAAAAAATCTTCTATTAATAATATTAATTTGGTCATGTCATGTATTTGATGTATGATTTTACAAAATTCGAATAGCCTGTGGTAGTTATTTTCGTATTTGATTTTGATGTTTAGGCACAATGGTTTTTAAAATACGCAGTTGATAGTTTTGACATTTAGTATTTTGACGTATTCGTAGCAGATGCGTTGGCAATTGTTGCAATGAATTCAACTTCACTCGAAAATTGCATTAAATCGTACTATGAAAATGGCAGTTAGTTAGAAAGTCTCTTAAAGTTACATCTCTATCATGCTATCGCGAGATTTTAACGACTCAATTTTGGCCTATTATTGATGACGTAGATATCACTGACATGTGGTTTCAATAGGACGGTTCCACATGTCACACAGCCAATGAAATGATCAATTTATTGCAAATGAAATTTCCCGATCGCATAATTTCACGAAATTCAGCGGTTAAATGGCCAGCTAGATCGTGTGACTTAACACCACTGGATTAATTTTTGTGTGGCTATGTTAAGGACATAGTTTATACGGAGCCAATCGAATCGATTGCAGCCTTAAAACTCAAATTCCGTGATGTGATTAACTAGAAATATACTCGCCATTGTGCCAAAAAGTGATCAAAAACTTTGATTTAAAGAATCGACATCTGTCAGCGTGCTCGTGGTAGACATTAGTTGTCAGATATTATTTTTCATTCATAATTTCCAAAGTTCTCTCTTCGTAATACAACAAAAATTTTAATCATCTTCATCTAAATTAGTTGTTTTATTTTGTTTAAGAAAACAAAGTTCTTGTTGAAAAATCTATTATTACGTATACATAATGTGTTTATCGCAATTTGTGTTGGGCATATGAACTATGTCGCAGGTGTAATGTTCGTGTATGTGGGTAAAGGATAATAATATGCATGTGTGCAGATGAGCGTAAGCGCGTTGCGTATCGACTGAGCTTTGATAATACAGTAGGTCACCACCTAATTATGGTTGATGTTGTGCCAAGTAATATGTATGTATGTAACGATGCTAATGGATTTGCACTGATTTAATTCTATGTACAACTATCTTATACAGTTTTTTAAAGTTCTTTAATAAATTTACCGTCTTAATGTTAGATTGACTTTATTTAAATAGATAACTCTAACCTCTACCTGTCATCACTATCGACTAGTATTAATTCCAAATACTCGTAAAAACCAGCTTCATAATTCATGACCATTTGCACCAACGTCCTTTAAATTTAAGGAACCGCTTAGAAAGAGGTGATCCTTAGCGGTATTTACTTTTTTGTTATTTTAAAAAACCGTTAAGACGAATTGAGAACCTCCTCCTTTTTTTTGAAGTCGGTTAAAAAGAAATTAGATAAGTGAGATAAAAACTATTTATTATTAAAGTTTACACATTAGGATTTTTTTTAAATTACATAATCCTGTCAATCATATGTCATATTCAAGTCAATTTATGATTGACTACTGATAAAACATCATCATCATCATCATCAACAGCCTTTAACAGTCCACTGCTGGACATAGGCCTCTCCTTTGAAAGGAGGTTTTGGCCTACTATACCACGCTGGCCAGACGGGTTGGTAAAGGGTTTGTTTCAAGTTTTCCTTCTCTTGGCAGTGATGTTAGCTGCTTATTTTGTTCCTTTAGTCGCCTCTTACGACACCCATGGAATGAATAGGGGTGGTGACACTTTGTATTCTTAATCAGTCACCACACGGACAAAACCTGTCTCCTAAACTTCTGTACACATGTTCTAATCAATTGAATCGATGAAGCTTCATTTTTGCGCCGTACGTTGTAATGAGCCCAAAATATTCGTGGCGCTAGAGTAAAATAATCTTTGTTGCGGTAGTACAGAACGCACGTTGTTTATCACTAAAGGACGGATCATGGTACTGAATGCCGCTTTTGCGCTTCGTAGCCCTCCGCTCCACCCCGCCGTCCCTTTTCGTCGCAGCTACCTATTCAAATTTAAAAGAACTTTGGTCTACCCTGTATTAGTATGGAAGTATGGATATAGCAATTTATTTATTTAGTGAACTAGTGGCCGCCCGCAACTTCGTAAGAGTGAAGTTAGTTATTTAATCCTTCTGTCCCCACAATATCAATTTATCTCACAGACTACGTTAGGACCCTAAAAGCTTGCATGAACATATGTTATGTATGCCAACAAAATACAAAAATAAAATCTCAAAAATGTTTTTTACCTCTAATGACTATTTAAATTAATAAGGGTTATGAGGATGTGAATATGTCGTTTTTGCATTCATCCCCCACCCCCTGATGGAGAATGTCATTGTATATAAACTAGTAGTAGTTGTAAAAACTATTACTGTAATATCTGTTTACGTAGTTGTGACTTTGACCAGCACTTTTGAAGCAAATATTGATTTTTAAAGTGGACCCTGGCTAGATAATGTATGTAGCAGTATGTATGTTACATGAATAGTAGTTAGTCAATAATTCAATGATTGTGCCCTAGTGCATTGTTCAGAAATATAAATTAATCAATATTGTATAATATTGATTTTTAACTCCACATGGTACAAACCAGAATTCACTACCGTGTATCATAACTACACACATCAAAAGTGTCTAGGGATCAAGCATTTTTATGCGGATTTCTTGAGATTGAGATGTGGCTTTGTAATAAATTTATGATTTTATAAATTTATATGGATCCTTTTTGGTGCATTTCATAATTTGAATCAGGAACTGTCAATCAAATTCGAGTAAAAGATGAAAATCAGCTGCCAATATTTTCCCTATAAAAACATACAACGCATTGAAGAAATTATTAGTGCTACTGTTTCCCTACTACTGATTAAAACCAACGTTATTATGGAGCGGCGACGTCATTTAAGCAGGGAAGAAATGCTCAGAGCCGTGGGAATGATAGAAGCTGGTTCCCGGCAACGTACTGTAACTTTAGCTCTGAATACAAGTCAGAGTGTTATCAGTCGACTTTGGACACGTTACCGAAGCACTGGTACCGTGGCTGAGCGCCATGAAGGACGGTATCGCTGCACCACACGGAGACAAGACCGATACATTCAAATCAAACAAAGCGATTGTGGCGGTACCAGCCGGGGTCCGTTAGTTGACGCTGCTGTCGATTTGTCACTATCAGTTAATAACTAAACACAATACTTTATTATGAATTAATATTCTAAGGCGGTACGAAGTTCGCCGGGTCAGCTAGTATAATAAAATAAATAAAACTAAAATAGTTATCGCTACAGCATATATGTATCTTTTACGATACAATTTTTTTATGGAAAACATTTGTTTTCACGGTAAAAAATTACGCTACAAGCAATAAAAGATGCAGACGGAGATGCGAAGGTCAGCTAGTCCAAGTAAAAATAGGGTATTCCTTACTTAATATTACAATGTGAAAGTAACTCTGTCTGTCTGTCTGTCCGGCTTTCATGGCCAAACTACTGAACCGATTTAAATATAGAAAACTCACTACAGCTAGTTTACGCAAGTTAAATATTCCTTTAAATCTGGTTTTAACTATTGTTGACAGTATATCAGTAAAAAATATATACCTCGCACTTGTACAGCCTCTCATTATGTATTGCATGGTAGGCTGGGGAGGAACTTATAAAACTTAGTGCTCGAACTCGAAAAAGCGCAACGTAGTGTTATGAACACAATGCTAAACAAAAGTTTTCGACATCCCACATCCCAATTATATAAAGATGTTTCATTACGATTGAACTTCAATGCTTTGACTCGAAGGAGCGCTTATTCTATATTATTCAGTATGTTTTTAAAATATGTCTATTACAGAACTAAACTAAGATAGATCAACTGTAACTGGGTGTTGTGTAAATACATATATAATACTATTTTATTAATAGAAATTTGGTACACAGAGAGTCTAGAACCTGAGAAAGGACATTTTTTACATACACGCGGGGCGTAGCCGTGGGAGAAAGCTAGTCGTTAAATAAAAAAACAAAATGCGATGGCCTTAAAACGTCTGTGATAAATAATGAAGAGTGGGTATAGATACTTGTGCGATTTCGTAACCAACGGGTATGAAGGCTGTAAGTGTTTACGGGAACACAAACAAGGACATGATTGCAAAACATTCAATTTTCATCTGACCTATTTTATGATAAACTAACCGGTTGTTTGAAATGCAGCCGATATTGCGATATACATCCAATGACTTTCTGACGTGGATCGATGGGGATTTTCATATTTTATTTATAAAGTTGTTGCAATCATTTGTCCCCATTTTTAGCTGTATGCTAATCATTGTATCCTGAACATTATTTTCAAGAAACTTGAATTTATTTAAAGAATCACTTAAGAGGAATCTACTGCAGAGGAACGTGTTTAAAGTTCCTCTAATAAGGAAGGAGGGCCCTCCAACCAGGCGTTGTAATCGTGCCTGATGCCTCATGGCGCCAGGTTGTTATTGAAAAGTTTGATATTAATATGCATACTAATCGTCAAAAAAGTTCCAAATCCACAAATTTTTCATTGTAACGTCGCAAGAGTAATCCATAAGTAAATCAAACATATTAATGAAATGATATGACTTCACTTGTCCTCATGCTGTTTTTATGTCATAGAAATACTTGGTAAAATATTACAGCGTGCTCACAATTTTTTAATAAATAACGAAGTCTGCAAGCTTTTTTAGGAATTTGTAGTTCATGACGCGAAACCCTAATAGTTTCGTTATGTTCGTCCGTCTGTCCTCGACTTACCGTCCAAACGGTTAGTGCTAGAAAGAAGAAACTTTGCATGGATATGTCACGTCGAGAAAGTGTTAGAACAAATCACAAAAAAAATGGGGTTGCTCCCCTATATGTAAAGTGGGATGT
The DNA here is from genome assembly GCA_932526445.1 of Phragmatobia fuliginosa. Taxonomy (NCBI): domain Eukaryota; kingdom Metazoa; phylum Arthropoda; class Insecta; order Lepidoptera; family Erebidae; genus Phragmatobia; species Phragmatobia fuliginosa. Next base: position 28,607,706 of record OW052057.1, read on the forward strand.
TTTTTTTCCTTTCGTCTACAATCACACGATGTGCCACTCTGCGCCTGAGATGGGAGAAGTTTATGTACTGCTGTTATTACGACCTCTGGAACCTTCCCCGCGCGTACCCATACTGATGCGGGCACCATCATAGCTAGAAACTCTCAATTTAAGAGATGTACGGCACACGAAAACGTCGTGAGGCACTAGAATCAATGCCTCCTTTGCGCAGTTTGCCGGCGGCCGATTGGATCTCAGTTGAGGTCGTCCTCCCAGGCCTTCTCCGCTACCTCTTCTATAAAATTACGTCTCTGCAGAAAGATGCCACCACGTAAAACAAATGTAACTACCGGCCATGGAGCTTGTGACAGCCGGTAGCAAGTGATTTCCGATGACTGCAGTGAGGGCCCGACGCTGCGTCACATAGGCGGGGCAAACCATCTGCGTGTGGTGGTTCAAAAATTCCGTTACCCAAAAAAATATTACGGCGATATCCGAAATACTAGCAGGCGAAACCGCAGACAAAAGCTTAAAGAAAACTTTTCCAAATAATTATGTTATCTACGCGTATTAATACACTGTTATGAAGCTAAACAATTTGTTGGTTAGTTTGACCGCGCTACAATGTAGCTAATGAGATGGACAAGCTTTTTGATATTAAGTAGGTATCTAATTTCTGGTAAAGTTGTTCTGATATGGCACAGGTCATTTTTCAGAAATATATCTTCGCCTAGCTAGTACAGGGTGAACCAAAAGTTCGTTTAAATTTGCATAGGTAGATTCGACATACATACTCATAGTACCCGAGACGGCGTGCGGTTTTAGTCGGTTCGAGTCCGACATAGCTACCAACTGGATGCATCCGTGGCGATTTCCGCACGGAAAAAAATCCTATTTCACAAAAAGTGAAATCCAAAAAGAACTGCCATTAACTGGCCACCTCGTAGCCCGGACTTATCTCCAATGTATTTCTTTCTTTGGGGATACTTTATAAGCAAAGTTTTAAACAGCAACTCAGAGTCCCTAGAGGAATTACAGGAAAATATTCGAGACGAAATGCAAAACATTTGACGAAACACTTGAGGCCTTCTTCAAAATTTTAGCTCCAGGTTGCAGCAGTATCAAAATAGTCAAGAATCACATATGGATAAAATAAAGTATTAATAAATGACGGTTATTATCTCAACAGTTTTTATCTCACAAAACTAATTTCTTTTAATTAATCATTTGAAATGTAATCGAACTTTTGGTCCACCTGTATTATTAATTCGAAACTCTGTCTGCCTGTTAAATTTCACTGCCACACCGCTGCACCGATTTGAATTAAACTTGGCACTTTAATCAATTCTGACATAAATAACTTTTTACCTCGACAATTACTATATACAGGCAAACACTAGAAGGTATATACGGTACTAACATAAAAAAATTGTCCAAGTGAGAGTCGGACTCGTACTCGTCCATGAAGGGTTCCGTATGTGCGTATATCATCATATAAAAGTCCTTGTAGTTCGTTGTAACTTTGATCGATGTTTTAATGCTGATGACATAAGAAGTAACTTAGGCTAATTTTTAGGGTTCCATAGTTCATGACTCGGAACGTTTATAGATTCGTCATGTCCGTCAGTCCGTCCTCGACCTACCGCCCAAACGTTTGGTGCTGGAGAGATGAAGCTTTGCAAGAATACGTGTTGTAAATATGCCGACAAAGTGTTACAATAAAATTAAATATTTTTATATGGGATACCTCCCCTACAAGTGGGGATGATTATTTTTCTCGCGTCTACCCAATCGTTTGGGTTATCATTAGATAGGTCTTTTAAAAACATTGTGAGTTTGCTGAAACCATTTCCTATTAGTTATTTGTTTGAGAGTTTTTCAATTTTAAAGTGCATTTTTACAAACTAAACGGCTTGCTAAAAAAAGTCTGAAAAATTTCATGATAGTAGTCTATATGAGGGGTATAGATTCAAAACCGCTTCTATCCACTTTTTATTTTTTTCCAGAATAATACTAAAACCATTTATTGTACTACTACTTGTTATTAAAAAACATATTTGAATAGAATAAAGTGGTGAATTGATAATAAATTATATTTATAAAACTAAACTAATTTAATATACAGTGTAAGAAGTAGAATATCATTGCCAGCAGTTGAAAAAACAATAAAAGCTTGAAATGGGATAGAGGAACTTTTGAATCTATAGCCCTCATATATTGAACTTTCAAGGAAAACCATAGTGGTTTTGATGACTTTATTTCAGGAGTTATAGGGATCTAACTTGTACCTTACAGTATGGGTAACTACGGAATCCCATTCTATGTGTCGCCTGACACGCACTTGGCCGATTTTATATCAGTCGTGTCATGAGACAAGTTCGGAACCAGAAGTAAACAAAACCTCTGAAAATGTTTTTTTGCAAGTAAAAATAGTTTTTTCAAATCTAAATATTGAATGCTGCAGATGTACAAAATATCAAAACATATTTACATCTTTCCTTGCTTCATGTAAATCACGAGGTCACAAAATCTATTTATTCGATTTTGCAATGTTTTAAAATACATTACCTGTTTACGTCTTTTTCGAGATACATATTACCAAGTCAATGGCTATCCAAGTACAAAGTAACAAATGGATGCGTATCTAAGTTGAAACGCATTTATCATCTATTCATGTACATATAACGGTTTCATTAAATATTCCTTGCGGGCACTGTCCTATATTTGTATCTAGTTTTGAACGAATAATTCATGAAGACACTACATGCAAAAGATTATAACGTCGTAAACGTGTTTCAAGACGTTATGTTTAATATTAACCGTAGTTTTCTAATTTTCTTATTTGAACAGCTGGCCATTATAGATCAGATAAACTTCATGTTAGCCTAGATAATAATTTAGAAGGTAATGAACATTATTTTTAACTTTTTTATCTAAGCCTGCAAAACTGACTACACTCTGCCTGAGTAGAATGCAGACAATGCAGAATGGTGACCCGCTCTATGTCGACCTATTCAGATTAAATTCAAATTCAAAATTCTTTATTCACTTAGGATGCAATACATCTCTTGTGACAGGTCAAGATTCTACATGTACATTTATGCCATGTTCGCAAACAATAGGTAAAGCCGGAGAAAAGAACATGGCAATAAAAACTCGCGGCCACTCCTTTCAAATCGCCAATGTTTAGGTACATAGTTTTAATGTTTATAAACCTGATATGGGGGTAAGGTGCTGCCACTAATATACTATACACCATGTTAGAGGACTGATGCAAATTATAGTGATTAAAAATTAGAACATAAGCTAATTTAAAAAAAAACAGCAGCCTCAGTGGGTACAACATAGTAGGAGCATCTACTTATAACAAAGGTAAAAACTATATGTGATCAAATATTGGCCAAATTACTGGTAACGAAAGATTAAATATAAAATATTAATTTTAAGATCAAAAGAAAGAGAAGAATGGCCTTTATTCGTCACGTAGAATCTTTACTTACAAAAGTAAAATCATGCTCTTAAACAATGTGATAACAATATTCACATGAGTAGAATAAAATGACAAGGAGCAAGTAGTCAAATCCATTTTTCTTTATCATTTAAAAATTCGTTGAATTACTGCATCAACACCAGCGAAACACGACAGTACAAATGCTGGTCATTTGAAATTGGTCTTCTTTGTGAGGGTAGTACCACCCTAGTCGAGCCGGCCCGTCGTGCTAAAAATTAGCATAGCTGCTAACCTTGGAACTAAATTGTGTGAATAAAAGCTACATAACATGGAAAAGCGATTTCTTTCTTGGATTAAAATTATAAATCATGATGTATGTAACTATTACTCAATAGACAATTTTACACGAAACAAAAACAGGGTAGATGCTATGGTGCTGTAAATTGTGTATATGGTGCAAAATGTTAGTATTGTTTTAAAACAAATATTCTAACCTATGAAATCCTTTTTTTGTTTATTTAAGACAATAGTCGTGACTGTCTGTCTTTTTTTACACAATAAAACCCCTTCAAGACGATTTCACAGGGATCTAACCAAAGCGCGTCATAAGTAATAAAAGAAAATTGTAAATTTGTTCTTGTTTATAATTACAAATGTATAAATAATAAATAAATAAATATTTTGGACATCTTACACACGTCATCTAGTCCCAAACTAAGCAGAGCTTGTATAATGGGTACTAAACAACTTATATAAATACATAAACATTTTTTTTTGTAAATAAATACATATTATACAGAGAAAACACCCAGGCTCCGACACAAATATTTGTAGATCACACAAATATTTAGTCTGACCCGGGAATCGAACCCTCTTGATCAGCAGCCACATACGTTAACCACTAGACTAACAAAGCAGTCAAGACATGTATGTACATGCATATTTCTAAATTGCTTTATAAAATTGTACATTTAGAATTAATTGATTTGATAACTTCCTTTGGTTTTTAAAAGAGATGTTGATGTATTAGTGATTACAAGATTTTCATTATAATTTCACTTTTACAGAGCATCTGCACTTTGCCTCAAAGAAGCTACATGGCGTCTTAAGTCGTTGTATGTTGATAATGCTATTATCCGGAGAAAGATGACGGTCTTTATTAGTGCTTTTGAAGCCGTTCAACCACTAGATATCTATAAAATGGTTATTAACTTAAAGTTATGTATGCCGTCTTCTTCTTAGAGTTCCACTCCTAGGAGGTTAGACAAGATCAGGGTAATTTTGGTGATTTGAATGTTTTTATATACACCCAACAGGAAACATGGCTTTTTTTAAATAAATAAGGATTATTTTGCTGTTTCCGTAAATATTTTTCATAGCACTATCCGACATTTTTTATGGATAGACCAAAGTGGTTTAACTCTGTCAGCTTGAAAGCATAACAGAATTTAAGAGTGGTGATGACCATACTCATTGCAAAAGCACACTATAAGGCATTGACGCATTTGACAGTATATTGACTAAATAAATATGATTCTTAACATTAACCGTATTTTTTGACATTTGGTTGAACTTAATAGTATTATATTAAGAAAAGCGCAACAAGCGAACGCAATTTCCTACATATATGAGTGCAAGAACTCATGATGCACCACGCCATTTTAATAGAAGAAAACAGAAAAATCTTCACTGCAAAATTGGCGTGCGTTCCATGGGGATGATTGGGCCCTGGTTTCAACACATATATAATACATACACAGACATAATCATATATATCCACGTTTCGTCAACACTTAAGACACTTAACAAATCTGATCCTTGTTGACGTCATTCACCAACTCCTGAGCGATACTAATGCGACGTTGCTTTTGCACAAAATTTTGCAATTTCGGAACAACTCTGCCACACGTTTCATGCCCAAAACATTCGAGAAATTGCATGGCATGAGCCGATTGATATGTCAACATCCTCCGCAACGTCCCTAATAGTGATTCGACGTTTTTCCAAAACCATTTACTTCACTGTGTCGATGTTTTCTTCGCTTATTGACATGATTGCAGTTCCAGGACGCTTATCGTCATCGACACCATCGTCTCGGCCTTCTGCGAAGCGCTTGTACCAATTATAAAAACTTTTTTGAGTGCCAAAGTCAATATTTTAGGCGCCTTGAAGCATTTTATTCTATTTTAACGCAAAATTTATACATATTTTACACACACATACATACATACGTATTTTTTATCAAAAATTTCTACTTTTTTTTCAAAAGTAAAAAATCGAAGAGCACACGAAAAGTTGACTAACCTTTACATTTGACAGCAATAAACTACTAATCCAAATAGGCTGCTAATGCCCAACCTATAATAAACATATATTTGTATTAAGTACATAACAAAAAAATCAATAATCGAATGTACACAACCCGCGAAAGTTCAAAATTTACCGTTTCTTTTGAACAATGTAGAAAACAATATGAGGTCTGTATTAGGATATAAAGTTTCATAAACCTCAAAAAGTAAATGTAAATAACTATTGTAGTAAATAATCTGTTATTAAACAAAATTGGGTAAAAAAACAGAACCCATTTATTCTAACTGTCAATCAGCATTCAACTGGTGGCTTATCTAAAAGTTAAATGGTTACGAAATGTATCCGAAATGAAGTGAAATCGTCTCATCTCAAAATCAGGTCGCCAGTTTCTTTGCAACCATTGAGTTGGGTAACCTAATTTGTTATTCCAAGCATCTGAATACTGGAGCACATTATATGCTGACCTAAGTGCTTGCCTGATAGGAAAACAAGCCTACTGAAATGAAATATCGATATCGGTACTTACTTTAAAACGTTTAGTATATAGTTATCGTTTACTTCTTTTTTTGATGAAATGGCAACCAGGCGAATAGCAGCTATTTCGGCCTATGTCAAGTAATTAACGTCTTCAATTAACGTCTTCAAACTTATCGTTGTTCTTACACTATAATTTTTTTTTGAATCTGTCAGAATTTTCGAACGGTACTTTTAGGATTACATGAACTATAATAATTTTGAATTTGATTCCTATAAGGTGGTGTAAATATTAAAATAAATAAGGAACTTATTTACCACTGTAATTTACAAATTAATACACAACAGCATGACATCCGTTGGTATTTATACCTTCTTCAGATTTAAATTCCTTTTTTTACAGAAACTTGAATTCTGTTTTTAGGGTTCCGTTGCCATATGGCAAAAAACGTCATGTCTGTCTGTCTGTCCGTCCGTATGTCAAAGCCATTGTATTTTCAGTTTTTTTCCGAAACTGTAAGAGCTATACTGTTGAAACTTGGTCAGTAGATGCATTCTGTGAACCGCATTAATATTTTTACATCAAAATAGCAAAAAAAAAAACAATAAAGTTTGTAAATTGCGGTTTATGATTTATGAGTATGGGGATACTCATAAATCATAAACCGCAATTTACATTTCTTTCAATCAAAACACTATTATTAAAACATCGATGAAAGTTACAACGAACTACAAAAACTTTTATATGATGTTACTTGGTGCTACGGAACCCTTCATGGGCGAGTCCGACACGTACTTGGCCCCTTTTTTTACTTTCAGTACAAAATATATATTTGTATTAATATCTAGCGATATTAAGATACATTATGTGCAGCGCAGCACTATATCTACTATATAACGATAATAGACAAAACAAACCTACGAAGTTGTAGATGCGGTGTAATTTTTATGTCCTTGTAAAAAACTGGCTAAACGCGAATATGACTTGAGGAGTAATGGCTTATTTATATAATATATAATACATTAAGAAAAGTCTCCAAGATATTTTTCTTCGAGTGACATACTTTTCTGTCTCGTCCTAATCTACTTTTATTTCAATAAATTAATAAAATTATTGTGTGTTCCTTCTATTATTTTAATTATCTAAACCTTAACTCAGTAGGTTAGCAGATTATAAAAAGTAAAAGGGATGTGCAGCAAATAAACTGATATAGTTATGGATATATAAAATACTGTAGTATAAATAAGTAGGACAGTTGTCTAGCAAACAAGCAAAGTTTCGTAAAACATCGGGTTTATCAATCTTAAATGATAGCAAATTTAAACTTTGGAAGCCTCTCCTGTAAATTTATCATTTTGCATTTTGGCCCATATACATATGACCCATCGATATATTGATGCATATGTTATGATCATTAAAATATTTACGAAATAATCACTAAGAACTGTTATGCAGGCACCACACTTCGTTATGCGCTATTCGTTATGTGTCTGCGCCGTATTCGACCAAATATTAGTTATGCGCGCAAACAACCAACATGCCATCCACACTTCGAACTGTTATGTCAAATAAGCATCACATAAGGCAAATATGTGTGTTGTAGAGATGTGTCATTGTCATTTTTATGGTGAACGAAACGAATATACTCTCCACACTTCGCTGTATGCGCGCGAATAACCTGCATAACGAATAGCGCATAGCGAAGTGTGGTGCCTGCTTTAGATTTGTTTCGTACAATGATTAGGTGTGATATTGTAATCCGGCATATAACTTCGATTTTTAGGTCTCTTTGGTTGTCAAACGGGACGCGGGGTATGAGAAATCCAAAGTGACCATGTAGTATAACAGTTACTTCCGACAGGGACTTCGCCAGAGACGTGAGTTAGAAATGAGGAGCCAACGCCTTCCACCAGCTCATTGCTACCATAAATTTATTGCAAATAAGACTATTAAAAAGTGATAGTGAGTGGATATTAATTAATTTTTATATAATAAATCTCTTTATTTTCCTCTGAATATATTTTTTACAACTAATTAACTGCATATTTTTTTGCACTTTGCCCGAACTTGCCCCCACTTGGCCTAAACCTGGCAAACTTACGTGCCGGCAAGCGATACATTGCGTCTCGCCAAATCACTTGATAGCAGGGTCCATCAAAACTGGCTTCGCTAAAAATACACTCATACTAATCTTTATACATTGTGTAGTGGATGTGAATTAAAATCAAACAATAAAAAACACATTCGTTTTTCCGACTGAGATACATCGTTGGCAGAACCAGACATTAACATCATTTTTGATGAGATACTAACTATAAAAATGAAAACTCAAAAGTTTGAAAATTTTAAGGGCTATGATGAGGTATATACTCGGTTAACGTATGGCCCTTAGGACTCATACAGACGAACGGCATGTTTTCAACGGCTCAGATAAGCCGTCGACACGGGTCGACGACATTTACCGTTTACCATAATTTTATTGTAATACCATATATTATTATAACCCATCCAAATCTTCGTGTAGCGAAGTTTGGCTTGTACTCTACATTGTGGTAAGATTGTTATCTTACCACAATGTAGAGTACAGTTTGACCGCGCGTTACCTTTCTTTAATATGCATCAAATGTGTTTAGCCTCGTGCGCATCAGTATAATGTATACTGGATGGAAAGATAACATTTAACGAAAACATACGGATAATATAAACACAAGTACTTTTGCTACAAGCTATAATAATGTAGGCATGTACCGTTTCGAAGATAAATAATTGATAGCATTAGCTTCTTACAGTATTTTCGTATATCTAAATTAAGTTTCAAATAAAGCAATTAAAAGTTGTGAAAAAACGACTGTACTAGCCGTGATTTCAGAAGTTTTAAGGCATCTGAAAGAAAGCTTTTTAAATCCATTTTTTATATTTAATCGATGCTATTTGTGATACCTTAATTATTCTTATACTCTCGTGACGAAACAGAGAAGCACGATATACTTGGTCCTCAGTACTTAAATTATTATAGTTATTAAAATGTTTTAAATTATGCAGAGAACCGAACAATATAATTGAAACATATGAGAATGACTTGATCGAGGTTTGGTCTGATTTGTTGTCCCTGCAGCTTTTCCTGGTAGATAGGTGAAATATCCAAGTGATGATGCCTCTGCGATGCCTCCATCAAGTCCGCCCACGTTCGCCCTAATACACGACGATAAATGCGGCAACGTGCAGGAAGCCCATAGCGTCATCGAAGAGTAATATAAAGGGATATATTATTTTCGTGAAATCTACAGTAGGATTTACCGTAGTTAGGACTTCAAAATATACGTTACACAAGATAGCGTTTTTTCTTTGAAGTGAAATAAATATATTTTTAACTTTTATAGCGCGATCTTGTTAAGTATATGTAAGAAAGGCTCTACGAAGCGAAAATTTTTTTCGACCATTATTTAAATATTTTTTATCACTTACAATTAAGACGGTAGTTCGAAAAAATTTTGTTAGCTAACAATTGTTTAACTTTTTGAAAGAATAATTTTAAGTAAAATAAATTATTTATAAACGGGAATAAATTATTTATAGTGTTCAGAACACACCATAACTTTTTCAAATGAAAAAAATTATTCATACCTTAAATAAATTAATTAATGTGCCGTATTAGCTTTGGATGTCACGGGTGCAACCTAAAAAGGTCGCGCGCAGACCTATTTTCAGCGTTAAATTAAAATTATAAATAATGGAGATAGAGTTCCGGGAGTTCGGAGTTTTTTATTGGAAATTTCCTCTTCTTTCAGACTATTTTATTGAAATTTCTTAAATATTAATATTTTATTAAATATTGGCAAAAAACGAAATGTTACTTTTTTTTCATCTTTAAATGTTCATAACTTTTGCATTTTTTTATGTGCTAATTACACGCTTTTGGCACATTTTTTTAGGCGTCATTCCGGATCCAATGAGCTATCGCACATAATTTTAAGAGCAGTATCTCTATTTTTACCATTTTCAACTTGTCGACTAGACTAATTGATTAAACCATCCACAAACTGCAACCACCAACATATATTAGTATCAATTTTGTTTGTTTGATCTCAACCACCCTGACGTGATAGCATACATTTTGATTAAAACATACGGTCCATTTCTCTAGCTATCTATCGACAACTTTATGTATGAACTAAAAATTTGGTCATGGTGGGCGGTAACTATGGACATTTCGTCCATGGTGGGCGGAATGTATAATCTTAATCTAAAAAACATAAATGTACTGCCACACTCTTCACTAGATGTCGCTGATCACTAAAATTAACTCGCAATATGGTTTCTTTACCAATGTTGTTATAAATGTATTGAATTACTGCCAATGTCTTCGTCATGGAAATGGTGGTTTTATTCACCTTGTGCAGATATGCAGCTCTTAAGAGACGATGGAAACTTCACTTTGCGTTTGAGACGATCAATATGAAATGCCTCATTTTTGTTCCGAATCACTTTTTCACAATTGTGGGACGTAGCCTCTCACTCTAACATTGAAATAATGCAGGGATTTCAAATATGCGAATAGCCAGCAACGCTCCCTACGTGAAAAACGATCAGTTGCATCGCAACCTTCAGGTACATACTGTTAAACAAGAAATTCTACGATATACAAATACCTACAAAGCAAGAAACACAAACCACCCAAATCGCATAAAATCTTGATGGAAGAATCTCACGCATCTCTTAGACTAAACGGAAAATGCCCCAGGACATACTTAAACCACAGTAAAGTAGGATGTGACTCAGGTCACATTCGAAGCATGTTATGACAGACCCCGACCAGCGTACTACTATACTTTGTCCATTCGTTTATTGTCTTTTTTCCATTCGTTTATTGTCGTTTATTAATATGATCAAAATAATTTGACTTCATGTCATGTAAGTATTGTTTCTGTAAATTTTATAAAATAATAAGGAAATTAAAATAGTATGACTCCAAGATTGATTATTTGCAAGGAATTAAGTCGAAATTTTGGCATTTAAGTTCAAACTTAGAATAAAGAACAATAACTCTGTGCATTAATTAATTTAATTTTGAACCACTGACTTAAAATGTAAGTATGCACGTGTTAGTAAATTTAACTTTGAAACGCGTGGTTAAACGTTCAAATGCAGAGTTATGAGAAAATACATTTAAAAAATCACATAATACTTACTAAACCGACCTTCAAGTGACTGTGTTAAGAAGTTTTCTTTGTTTTGGGCCAATTATATATCATAATAGTGCACATTTTATTTATTTACAATACTGACTTAAAGAATATTATATCCATTGATTTTGATTTCAAATCGAATCGGTGACGTGTGAGGGCGTCTCACTAATTTCGAAATTTGTTGAACTGTCAAAAAGATAATAAAGGAAGGGACAGAGTATAAATGTATGTACCCAATATGTGACAGAATGTAGTGCACAAATAGAAAAAAAAGAGAAAAAACTTATTTCAAATAACTTTTCTTTGTAAAATATATCTAAAATCGTTTTCATTTGAGTATTTCTCATTGTTATTTCATCACTACTAGGTCAAATTCACCGTACTACGTACCTACAAGTTCTTAGGGTAGTTAATTCATATTTCTAAATAAAACTGTAACAGAACCTAGTCACATTCTTATGAAGAAGGCACAAATGCAAGGTTTAGGTTGAAGGAGTGTTCAGTTTTAATGTTAAATAATACCTTTAAGCCAAGTCATTATGATAATAGCTTTTGGCATCGCTCGCATACCTCATTATTCCTAAACTGTCTGGACAACTGATGGCCGATAGAGCTGAATGTGCAAAAATAGAGACCGCGACTACTTTAACCTAAGGTAGGGCGGTTTGTGGTAACAAGAGATCGATGATTTGAAGAAAGCGGCAAGCCAAAGTTCCACCTCGTCCAAAAAAAAAGGTGTCATGACCTTCCAACACAAAGGGAGGATAATCCGATCAAGCGAGATGAACATGCCAATTGTATTGTATAATTTTCGCCTGCACTGCATGTTGAAGTCGCCACATCACTCCCGTCCAAGACCGGAGGTCGTTATTTTGATGAGCCGGCTGTCTGTGTTCTATTATGGAGCATGTCAGTGCCAGGAGTGAGTAGTTCCAGTTGGTCGAAACTGAATGCCATCTAAGTCAGTCGGAACTCATAATGAGTCGGGGCTGAAGTCTATTGATTCCAGTGAGTCAAGATGGCGTGCGGTGCGGGAGTAAAGAGGATGGCGGTGATGCTGCTACTTAAAGGCTGCTTCCAATCACGTTAGGGTCACCAATATGTAGGAACGGGTGTAGTGTCCCTCCAACACGAAGGGAGGACTTGCCTCCGATCAGGCGAGGTGATCATGTCTAGCGAGCCACGGCCCAACGATGTTGGTCAGTTGTGTAGGGGAAGGTGGGGACCCTTCGTACGGTTTTTACATTTTATTTTTATTTATTTTTATTTTTTCATGAATCAATCAACTGACAGCTTAAATTTATAGTCTAACTATCTGAGATTCATATAAAAAAATTACACATGATTTCATCTGATGTTTCAACCATAATTACGATTTAAAGGAAATCTGGAATTTGTACGAATCTGCCCCAACAACGGGGCACCTATGTACAGTGTTACCTTCGTACGCTGTGGGGTAGTTCGTACGTGCGATTAAAACAACACATATAAATCAAAATTCTTTTATTTGCAATGAAATTAAACACAAAAATAAAGTTCATTTTTTTCATCCACAGCTTGTCTACTTGTCTTTATTGGTTTATAAGTCCGCACCATGTTTCTGAGAAGAAATATTAAGAAATAGGTATCAAAAATATATACATACAGGACAAAGTTAATGCAAGAATTAGCAATCAGCACACTAACACACTAAATCATAACTACCTACCAGTTGGACCACATTCGTACGCGTTCAAACGTGCCCCATCTAGTTCTGTCCGAAAGTACCCCACTAACTGAATAATAACAAAATATGACCTCTTTTAATATTAATAGGAAAACGTCATAAATTAAGTATTGAAAAAGTATATTAAGTATATTTTGCTACTTACTAATATAATACTCTACACGAAAACTTATTTTATCTACGGTAACAATAGACAAAAACATTGATCAAAAAATTACTTACCTAGCGCGAAAACACGTTCGTGTCTGTCACTTCACTCTCACCGGTGCGAATGGCGCGATACTACGTTGACTTAAAGTTGGTACCTCGACTCACGCACACATACAAAAGCAAGACCGTACGTTGTTTCGTTCAAGTTTTATTTTGACTGTATGAATGTGCCCCGCGTACGAAGGGTCCCCACCTTCCCCTATATGCAAATTGGCGTGAGAAGTTTTATATCGCGATTCAGGATGAGTAGTTCATTTGTAGCTCCATGGTTCATTGTTTCTTTGGCAGAGAGCGCTGTTGTTTATTTTTTGTCTGCGCTGCATGTGGAAGTCGCTACATAAATTGTCTAAAACCAAGACAGTTGACGAGCCATGTGCAAAGCTGTTATTCAACAGTGAAAGGCAAAAGAGTGATGAGTCTTTTAAGTTACAGCATATTGTCTATTTATGCACTGAGTGTACCATATATGTATTATACATACTGTACAGCATGTTATTGTCTTGTTGGTTTAGAATGCCGATCAAGGTCTCAGGTTTGAATTCCAGGTCGAGCTAAAAAGTATTTTTAAGTTTTTCTGATTCGAGAAATTGTTTAATCCACTTCGTATACTTGAGTGATTTCACTGATAATCATTTGATATAAACAATTACATCAGTTCAGTTCTTGCCAAACTACTTGAATGCTATTCGACCCACGAAACCATAAAAGTGAGACAAATGTATTACAGGATACACCCAGACTAATGGTGAATCACAATAAACTTCACTGCTGTTCGATTCAATATCTCCTGTGGGATGGCTGGTATCCGTTGAGAATCGCTATCATGGTCGAAATCGGTTAAGAGAACTACTTCATATTATGCTGCATAAGAGGTGCTCTATTTTCTTTAATGTACCTATAATTAATAATGTGTATTAAACGAAATTTGTTGCTCAAATGTTAAATTAACATAATTTCGTACAAAGTTGAGAATACCTTCAATATTCCTTAGTCCAGCTCTTGCACGATAGTCATGCACTAATATAAAAGCATCAAGCAATTGGTCGAAAGAATATAGAAGGCCCTTATGACTGAATTTAATTGACTTCGAAAAACTGACTAGATCGATACTGCCTCTGAGAAGACTTTGTTTTTGTTTTATTTACGCCTACCAAAGTGACTCTCCTCATACGCCGCATAAGCGTATAAGCCGGAACTCCCACGAAGGATTTGGAGTCGGAAGTGCGGCGGACGGCTGACTTCCGAGAGGAGAGCGGCTTTAGGCCTCCGCCCGAAGAAGTACGCGAATGAGGGTGTTGGTCGAGGCACAATGACTCGTTGATAGTCTTGGCTAGAAATTGTTCTTGCTGCGTTTGCTGCCGTACAGACTCTCCAGGCGGTCTCTGCACTTGGTAGCTAAAAGTTGAGTCCTAACTATCATCACTGCGACTGCAATGAGGAATCGGCTCAGAACACGCTGGCGGTTTGCCCAGCCTGGTCGACACAGCGTTGTGCATTTACTGCAGTCATCGTAGGGGATCTCGCTACTCAACACACGGACTCTTTATTTAGGCGACGTCTACGTGTCCCGTACGTTAGCTAAATAGAGAGGCTACCAGTAGACAGTGCCCGCGCCAATGCAATCAGACAAGGCATATGTCGTGATAAGAGATGTTCCCAGATCACTCCCATCACAGGCACAGAGTGGCGCACCATGTAGTTTTAGTAGATTCGATTCGACACACCACCCTGCCGCAAATCAAGGCAGGGTGACGACCCGTAAAAACAAGAAGAATACGTAAAAAAGAAGAGATTGTAAATCAGAGGATAGGCAGCTGAGCACAATACCACCATCTAACAGCGCGGCAGCGTTCGCCAACCAATATGCATGTTTAACGGAATTACAGTCATCGCTATCATTAAGAGGCCCCATGTGTGTCATTTCAGAAGTGACAACTACCCATAAAATATTTTTTTTTCAAGATTACAATCTGAGGGTTAGATTTCATCATATCACCACTCATTATTAAGAATCTATTGACACCTTTATTATTAAAATTTATTACTTTTGGCGCTATGGTGGCCCAGACATACAGAGTGCACCAAAAGTTCGTTTAAATTTTAATCGGTAGCTGAAAAAGATATCAAAAACGGCCGAACTCTATTGAGAATATTTATTTATTACATTTTCTTTGGATTTTAAGTCCCCCTTTATTAAAATGTTTAATAAAGGCCACATATATGTATGATTTCCGATTTGTGTACTTTCATAATAAATAAACAGTTTTTCATGTAACATAACTGATTTATTTTATATCATCATTTGAAATCTAAACGAACTTTTGGTCCACACTGTACATAGACTGGCAAATCCTTTCTTGTTGAGGTCGACGTAGTAGGGTTAAAATAGTAGGTAATATGTAGTTACTTATGTTACACCTAATTAATGCATATTCTTTTTTGTTTAGCTAGGTAAATAATGCTTACTACCCTATCGTGTCCGCAGCGGGTGCTGGCCATCAGGATCATTAGAGGGTAGGGTATCGCACAATCTCCTTTGAGGCGGCGAATCTCCTGGCCGGAACTCCGCCATGGGACCTGAAGGCGAAAGCCCTTGCGGCTCTGTATCAGACGCGCAAGGAGGCGCAGGAGTCGGGGAGAAGTCCTGAGATTCGAGAAATAGAAAATCAGAAATCCCGACTTCGCCAGGTCCTTGTGGAGGAATGGAAGGAACGACTTAGGCAACCGAGCGCCGTTATTGCGGCGGTAAGACCCGTTATGGAGGATTGGCTCGAGAGGCATCACGGCAACCTATCATACCGGATGGCACAGATGATCACTGGAAAAGGGTGCTTTGGAGATCATCTGTGTCTGATCAGCAAAAAGCCAACGCCTGAGTGCCACCACTGCGTGGCCGGACTGTGGACACGGCACTTCACACGCTGGTAGAATGTCCGGCGTGGGAAGAGCCGAGACGTAACCTCGTGGCGGCCATCGGGGTGAGGAGTCTCTCGCTTCATAACATGATTGTGGCCATGATACGAAGCGAGCGCGCGTGGAACTCCGCCGTCTCTTTCTGTGAGCAAGTCATGCTTGCGAAAGAAATGGCGGAGCGAGACCGGGAGAGGGAGGCAACTCGGGGGCCGGAGATTGTTAAATGATCTCGGTCCTCCATGAGCGCAGGCCTGGGGGTGGCAGATGAGGTCATCTGTCACCCTAGCAGAAGCGAGGCCGGGGTGGAGGCGCGAGCGATATAAAGCTCGTGTTCTATAATTTTTGAGTGGTGATATGAGTGGCCAACACAGAAGGGGCCATCTTCTAGCGGTAGGTGGCCCGAGGTGCGTCGGGGTTCCAGGGACTTCCTTTCGACGGTATACCTGGTTTCCTGACTCATAGTACCCGAGACGGCGTGCGGTTTTAGTCGGTTCAAGTCCGACATAGCCACCAACGTGTGGCATCCGTGGGGATTTCCGGACGAAAAAAAAAAGAAAAATAATAATGCTGGCAGTGGATAAATAAAGGCTGTTGTTGAAGCTAAATATTTAAGCTAGGGAATCCATTCGCATAGTCCACTTCTAGGTGTTCTACAAAACAAAGTCATTAAATCTCGCGCCGCTGCCTGGAAGCCGCCAAATGTATCATATATCCTGCTTCCAAAATTACCGATTCAACCCCAGAATTTAAGGTCATGAGACAGTTTAACTAGTCGAATTATTAAAAGATTAATATACATGTGTATAAAGAAAAAGTATATCGTAGTATATCGAAAGAAAATAAGGCGTGCCTAACATACAAACTGAGTAAGAACACTAAGTTACCACACCATTACAGTAAGTTACATCAACTTGCGTCGGTAAGCGAAGAAAGTGTGACGTAAGTTGCCCGCATGAAGAAAGCATTGCGCGTGCGACTCCGCGAGCACTTTTGCTTTCGTCAGAGGCCAAAGCGTCTGTGTGATAGCTAAAACGACATACTTCGGGTATACCTACCTTGCTGTCGCTTTTTCATCTGGTATTCAGGTCTTGATTATGAAATCGAAACTATTGAGTCATTGTGGCTTATTATGCAGGATATGTGATTTTGTGCCGTTTAATAAAGATGTGAATGATGATTGATACATTTTATTTGTTTGGATAAAATTTAAAGACTTAGTTTTTTAATGTTTAGAAAAAGCTGTTTTTAAGTAGAGTGTTCTTATTCAACAGTTAAAAACCTGTTCAATATTTAGTGTTATTTAGTAAGGTGATAAATCTAGAAATGTTTGCTGCAAGGTCTTCAAGCTCGGATAAAGTATGTTCTGCCTGGTGCTTGTAGTGTAGTCAAACCTCGTCCGCTTGCGATGTGTTTTGTGCTGTATAACACGTCGAATCTAATTACATTGCGAATACAAGGCTGTCACAGACAGTCACTCGTTCGTGACCTGTTGACTGATTTACAAAATCCAGGTCAAGATCTTTAATTCGCTTTTGATATTGAATGGCTCTTGGTTATATACCTCGAAAAATCTCAATATATATATTTTCAGAACATATTTAAGAATGCTAAAATGAGCAGTATCAACTTTACTAATTATTATGAATGTTGTCGTAATATGCAAAATAACCATTAAACAAAACTTTCCGCTACTGCTCAATAAATAATTGAATATAAATATGAATTCTTAATATTTGTAGTGTTTATCTTTTTGTTTAAACAAAAAAAAATTACTTCCCGCCCTCACGCTCACCACTGTAACTCATGTACATCATGATCGACCGTGACCAAAGAACACACCGAGTTATGAAACTTTGAAATTCCGGGAAAAATTAAATTATTTTGGAACCCGCAAAAAAATTAAATTGGAAGTCGAAAATATAAGTCGCTTCCCTTCTTCACATAGCGGGAGACAAAATGAATAAAGGATTCTTGCCTGAGAGGAGGCTCGAGCCCAGCAGTGGGACGTTATAGGTTATTGATGATGATTGATGATGAATATTGCCCTATTTCGGTCACCGTCCGGTACATCCTGTCATCCATTACCAAAACTTGGTTGATGCTGTACAGCATAATGTTATGAAGACTGCTTACCTACAAGATTACATTTTGATTAAATTAACTTGATATCTACCACTGAATGGCATAATTTAAGGAAACAGTATATTTTTTGTATTTTACAAGGCAGGTAAATAATTGTTTAATAGATAATTAATATTCATTTTTAATTTAATCACATTACGGAATGTAATAAAATAGATTAAAAGAGATGATCCAAAAAAAAACAGAATCGATGGGACTAAATAGGTATCAGTAGGTTCATTATAATGCACAATTTACTCCACCGTAAGCGCAATGCCGAAATCAATTAGGTATATGAGCTATAGGCTGACAAAATTTGTATGAAAAAATCATGAGTTACAACAACAATAATAGGATTACTGTAAAAGTATAACATTGAACTGAGTAATCACTATGTCGATCAGTAATATGTACAACTAGTTTAGAGTCCAATACAAGCATTAGTATAGTATTTCGGTAAAACGGCGTCATAAATTAACAACTCTTCTGCATGCTATTGTCATTCTTTCTCTTATCAGTTCAGTTAGCAAGCTCAAATTGGTTTTTTTTTTTCAAAAAAAAAATTTTTTTGCTCATGAGTAATAATTATAAACATAAATAGCTGATAGGAAACAATATTATTGTAATCCTGTCGTTATAATCGTTAGAGTATTGCTTATATTCTATAAGCTGATAAAAATCACAAGTAACTTATGAGACTTTGTCAGTCTATAGCTCTTTTACCCCATTGATTTGGGCATTGCGCCCATTAGGTGGGGTAAATTGTACAATATAATGAAACTACAGATACCCATTTAGTCCCAATCGATTCTGGGTTTTTGGTTCATACATTTTGGACTATCTCCTTTCATCTCTTGTCTATAATAATACAAGATAATAATACAAGCTCTGCTTAGTAGATGATGTTATGTGTAAGATGTGTGTGTAAGTAATTATCTGTTAATGTCAATTTAATCAATAATTTTAAACGATAACAGAAACCTAATAATCAATCACTGTGTTAAAAGCCGGTTAAAATAATATGTCTCGGTGTAAACCGTATAGTTCTAATATACTAATTTACTGAAAGTATCTACTAGACTCGAACCTAGTGTGCCTTGCAAAATATTTGTTAGGAACGATAGTGCAAAGAAATCAATATTAATTGGTAAGTATATATGAAAAATATAAAATTATGTATTTTTTTAAACGATTTTATTAAAAATAACGTGGGTACTAAAAGCTAAAAAATAATTCTGTAGATTCCAGGTATCACACTTCTCTCCCTCATCAATCTATAATTTATGAGGGTGATTTGTGATGAACGTTATCACAAATCACCCTCATAAATTTAAGGCATTGATCAGACAAAAAAATATGATAAAATCGTTTGGCCAGTATTTCACACCAGTTAACTCATGAAACCGTTAGGCCTAGCGTGAACCGAGTTGACTGTATGGAAACACGGGCCAAAGGATATATTTTTTTTATAGATTTACGAGGGAGAGGAGTGTGATACCTGGAACCTGAGAACTACCGAATTGGTTAATTTTAAACGCTTATATACATAATTAATAATTAATACATATTTTTCAATAACACCGTTTAAATTAAAAAATACATATTTCTGATTATCAAGTTTTTCATTTCATTATTTTGCTTATAAGACTTGTATTAATTTGATACCATATTGGAAAATGAAAAAAAAATACATGTATATTCATAGTGAACTGTGTTCTTTATGACGCGCCCTTTCATATATTTGATACCCATGTTGAGGCACTCATGACATAATTTGTAAACCGCCATTTTTAGCGGCGACCATCTTGGACTTACAATGAAACAGAATTTATTTAATTGAATTGTCATCAAAGATAAAGGTGTGTACAAAAATTCATTTCAATCTGTCAGAAAATTTTAAAATTAAATTTTAATTAGGTTTGAACAATACAAATACAACAAGCCAAATAAAACCGTTTAATGAAATTATTCAATTAAATAAAATATATGGCATTCTGTTGGCTTCTAATGCTATTAATAAAGCTTAAGTGTGATATGAAGTTAGTTTATTTTTAAAGAATGTGTAAAAGAAGAAACAGTGTTTTCCTAGTTTTGCTTGCCGATATCATATGTCTGATAGACACCTAATTTTATTTATTATTGGAAGTTCAGTAAACCAATGTATGTTATGGAAGAAAAAATATTTATAATTGCTCGTACGTACAGAAAATAATTCCAATTTCATTAGAGTATCTAATTCTAGTAGAGTTTACTCAATGTCCTTTTAGGAGAACCTAACATTAATAAATTTTAAGCCTATGAAATTAAATTGTGATAAAACGTCTACCCTCAGTAACTCATTTAAACCGTTATAACGGTTTTTAAAAATTGAGCAGGGAATTACCCTGCTTACTTTTTATATGAAAGGATTTATCTATTCAGAAACTCTATGTAGGTTCTGTTCAGTTTAGAATCAAACTAACGAGGTGATATCACAAGTTATATGCCGCATATGAATCTCAGTACCCACTTCCATATTTGCTACAGTTACCATTGCATTGACTGAACATAGCTCGTTATCGAATGCAATATGAACGTAAACATTAGCTTAATGTTCGCGGCAACCCTGCCCTGCTGCGGCACTGCGCGCAACTGGGTCAGTGGGCCGCCCCCCGCGCCGTCTTCCACCCGCTCGGTGGCGCAACCGCGCGAACGCGCACTAACATAGACCTGGATCGCGGGAAAGTGGGTCACCGACTCACTTTCACTTATTACATGGGCTCCTAATCGTTTTCCATTGTGCGAGCGGGCGGGGGTTGCGGGTGGCGGAGGGGCGCGCATGCGGGAGGCGCCGGCACGCGCGCCGTTGTCGCCGGCCGGCTGGTAGCCAGTCGATCGCGGGACGTCTACCGAGCGGTACGCGTACCGCCCGTTGATCTTATTACTCAACGCGATCGTAATATACCACGCGCTGTCAACACTTATACGAACTGTAGTATAACATTCGTAGAAAATTTACTTTTGGTGACCGACACAGACACTACGCCTGTACAATTCTTATACCACTCGTAGAGAACAAAATGTGTCGGATTTATGTGCCTCCTTCTATAGTGCTTGAACAGGTGCAGCCCGCGAGCGGCAGCTAGTGTTGCGGCCAGACCGCTAGTGAACTCGGTGACTGTGTGAACGTTGCTGCGGTTGAACGCCGTCGTAGGGATTGTAATAAACAACCGCACAGTGCGGCCGAGCATGACTATGGATCAGCAAACAGGCCTCATGTCCTTAAATATGTCCCCATTCGATTTGAGTCCAGGCCCCGATGGGTCCGGTTCCGGAGGGGGACCTTCTAGTGCCTCACAGCAATACATGCCACAAGGTGCCGCGTACCAATGTCCTCCTGAACAACAAACCTTTGGATACGCCAACTTGGATACTTCTTATCTATTTCCTACAGGCGCTGGTGGTGAACCAGGTGGTTATTTACCTACAGCTGGGACCGTGTGTGATCAAACTGATACTAAAGATGTGATTGAAGAACTCTGCCCAGTTTGTGGTGACAAAGTTAGCGGCTATCACTACGGGCTACTTACCTGTGAATCTTGCAAAGGGTTCTTCAAAAGAACCGTTCAAAATAAGAAGGTTTACACATGCGTTGCAGAGCGAGCCTGCCACATAGACAAAACACAACGGAAACGATGCCCTTTCTGCCGTTTCCAAAAATGTCTTGATGTTGGCATGAAACTCGAAGGTGAGTGAATGTTTATATATATTTTATGTGTATTCAATTATTACCGACTATAAAGTCAACGGTTTTTATGTTATTGTAATGTCTCAGGTAAACTTCATGAACCTACATCGTGCATAAAGTTGTAATTGTGCTATAATTGTCCCCAGTAGGTCATTAATAAATATCAAATACCAAAGTATTACTGATGTTAAACAAAAGTATGAGCGCGATTCCTCCAGTGACCTTCACCCACTTTGTCTCATAGATGTTCGACCCTGAGCCGATATAGGGTGTTCAAGATACTTGGAGAGAATAATGTTGGTTACCGTTGCCAGCTGTTAAAACAATTATAAACAAATAAATTCACTTTACTTTTTGACTCTTAGCTTATAAACATATTAGGGAAATGGACGAAATATATCCAGGATAACTCATGAACCAATCAGCTTTTAAAATTCAAATGCTGTTTTTTTATGCTAAGGTTTATAGTGGATTGATTTATGGTATCAATCCACTATAAACCTTAGCATAAAAAAACATACATTAAAATATCAAAAGACTAAAAGATTTATAATATATCAATAAAAAATTTAAATATTGTGCCTATAAACTACAATGATTTCGATAAATACGTGTAAATGTTAGTATTAGATTTAAATAAAAGTCATCATTGTAACTGTGGTAGGAACTAATACTCATACAGAAACATAATGTAATAGACATAATGATGTTGCAGCATCCATACGACATGATTTTTATTATTATTGTGATTTTTTATTTAGGTGGGTAAAAATCTAAGAGGTGTAAATGATATCTTGGAGAACACATACATACGTTAGATAGGTGGTCATCAAAACATTTTTAACTTTAGACTTATTGTTAACTGTATTGGTAACAACGGTATCCATAAGGGATGATGCAATGTCAGTTTTGTTTTTAGGGTAATACACTTAATTGTAGTTAGACGAGAGCGTGGGGCGGAGTTTGAAGTGCGGATCGTTCTAAATTTAAAACGCGCGCGGCCGCAGAGCGCCCTGACCTACTTGCAAGCGGGGCCGCGATGCGGCGCGCGCGCTGTTTGTGTTTGTGCGTAATGCTACATTTAACATACTGCTGTGTGCGTGAGCCATTCGCCAATGCGCGTTTCGCCAGATGCTGTGCTGTTTGCAACATCTAGTAAAATTGGTATGAAGAAAATTTAAATACATTTTAAAACAATGCCTCAAAGTTTCGTTTTAACAACATATTTGTATTTTTTTTCTTATCTCGTTAAGGTTTGATTCTTGATTAAATAAATCATCATAAACTTAAAGGTATTCTGATTTTCAGTCAAAATAAAAATACATAGTCAAAGTTGACTTGAGTAGTTTTTCTTGCATCAAAATCAAGGTCAAATGTATTTCTTAACTACAGGAAAAATAAACACCAAAACTATTAATTTTCTACAAAATAGGAAAGGCCCCACTCCATAGAAGACGTTTGATAAAGGTCGTAATAGTACTAAGTTTTATTTTTATTTGTAAGACATTTTTTTTACTAAGTACATGTTTATAGAATGAAAATAGAGTAAAAAAATAATATCAGAATAGGCAAAGTAGTTACGTTAAACATAAAGTTTTTTTCATTTTATAAAAGTTTCCATTAATAAAGAAAAAAATATTTATCGCACGCGTAATAATATGTCTTAAGACACAATTCACACAAATAGTTGGCTGACCCGAATAAAGGCGATTGCGAGAGCCTCGCACCGCCTGCTCGACCTGCAGCAAGCCTTGTGCAATGCCACCATTAAGCCACCGTTTCACTATACAAAATATTGTAAAATGGTATTTAACAATATTTTGTGCGCAGTTCCACTACATTATTCTAATACAGATTAAGTTATAAAATAAATGAGTTTAAAAAAATGTTTAGTATTATAAAAGAATGGAAAAACATATACTTTGGACATCTTAACACCTATAGACTCCAGAGTATTGGTTTTTTCGATCTCTATTAAATTACTATTTATATTTAGCCTTCCTATACGACTATCGTTCATTATTGAATGTTATCCATGCGAAATTAACTGAGTATTTACGTAATCAGCTTTAAACTTAGCACAGAACTAGGTAAAGTCGCTATGTATGTATTGCTTCACAATGAAATTACAAAAGATTATTTGAACAAACTGTGTAATGGAGATGTTTAAATCTTTGTTAATGTTTTTGATTAGTAACATTACGTAGAATAAGTTGTTTGCAGTAAGTGAGGGTTGAGTCGGGTGTGCGGCGGCGACTTTAGAGTACATTTCGACACTGTCGGCGTCGACAGCAAAGTACGCTGCGCAAGCGCCATTTCACAAGACATTCGATCGACCTGTCGCAATTGGCTACCCAAATGTGACCTGAACACGTATCGTATTACTTATCCATGGATCCATGGTTGGTTTAATTATAACCCATAAAATTACTTCTTAAAGTACTTGTTATAGTAAACTGACTGCACGGTTGGCCTAGTGGTTTAAGCGGTCGCCACACCGCTTCCTACTGCCTGCCAAGTGTCGTGTGGGTTCAAATCCTACGTGGGATAACACTTTGTGTGATTCACAAATTGTTGATCTGAGTCTGGGTGTACTTTGTGTCAGTTTCATGTATGTTTGTAAAGTCCCCGCGACATAGGAATTTATATTCTTAATGTGGGAGTTGTCTTTTTTAAATAGAATAGATTATAAACTTTGTTATGAACATATTCGATATGGATTTCAACAATAGTAATTGTATTATTTGCAATAAATTTCGAAAAATCTGCAAAGAGAAAATTTGATAATAAATAATGAATGAAAAGGAGAATTTTCATTGGTCGTTAGAGCCCGCATGCGGGGTACGGAAGATTTCTGTTTAAGCATGCCATAGGACCAAAAATAGCGTTTTATCGGCATTTTTTTTTTAAATATTAACTACGATAAATTATATGGCATGCTTGAACAGAAATCTCCCGAACCCCGCATGCGGGCTCTAACGACCAATGGAAATGCGCCTTAAGAATATTATTTTTTTAAATATCAAATTTGCTCTAAAACCATATTTTTCCTAGTTATTTTAGGGAAAAAATCTTAATCAAGTTAAATGTAACCTAACTAACAGAGAAGATAGCATCTTTATTGTCGCATTTAGATGAAGGTTGGAATACCTAAACCTGATGATGGTATTTACACGGTCCGTTGCTTGGCATTGTACAATTGGTACGTGTTGCCATACGTAATGTCACCGACTTTGTGTGCCTAGTATTATTCTGATATTGTTTAATTCAAATTTTATATTTAACTAGTAATACTTGCCAAAAATAAACCTACACATTCGTGACAACAAGTAATGTTAGTATAACGATTAAGCAGTAATGATTCCAAGTTTTATGAAGTCTGATTACATGGTTTCTGTTATTATGGTTTACTCATAATAATATATGGTTTGTTGCACATCGTCAGCGTTGTCTATTTATAGGTAGTTTAGGAATTGCTTTTTATTTCTCTTTAAATTATATTCAGTTCGATTACTTCGATTTTATCGTAAATACATATGTTTGAAAATAACAATAACATGTGGAACCTTATACATTGGCCTTCAATAGTATATAAAGATATGAATTAGTTACGGCTAAACGCACAACATGCACAAGGGTAGCTAAGGCGCGGACAACGACAGATGTTAGATCATAATAAAAACGCGCGCGCCAGCCGACTATTTCGGCGCGCTGCCTTGACCCGAATCGAGTGTTTCGACAGAGCGGCCTCGTATACCGGGCCTTTCTATTTTTTAGGTATTACCTGTCGTATTATTACGACACAGTGAATGACGCCATTCTAGTTGGCTGCAGGCAATTTAAGTTCACATCTGTGGTATGAACATAGATTCCATGTCAATAAAATGTCCAAAAAAATAATCAAATAAGTATTAATACCACGGAAGATAACAATTCAAACTATTAAATTACTGAAAGTATATTGCTGCTGCTATAATATTAAAATCGAGGCTGGTTTTTATTGATGGTAAGGCCTACACGTAGATGAGATCTTGACACAGTTCAGCGGATCATCGCGGGTGATTTATCTCGGTTGTGTAACGATCGCCGCTGCCGCTATCTGGGCGCGCGATCCAGTGCGTGCGGGCGTTCGGATGCGGTCGGCCAGCTTCGTCAGCACTCGGACCGAAAGGGGCCGGAGAGGGGGAGGAGGGGAGTGGGCCTTGACCAAGTTTCACTGAGTCGTCGGTACAAGGAGCGATCCCCACCTCTTCCCATCCTTTCGGTACATACTATTTTTTATCTCGTTGACACGATTACTTCATTCGGTGGCCTTGACGCCTATGCCAAGGTCGAACCTTAAGCTGAGATGAGTATAAAAAATAGATTAACTAGACCAACTGACTTTGTAATGATGTAGTACTGCATCCCAACTCTATTAACGAAATATGATGCATATCCATGACCTCTTTACTAAAGTCGACCTTGACCCATCTATGTGACAACTGGGCCAGATCTACAAATAACATTAGAATCTGTGGTGAACTCAAACGTATGTCTATTTCGGCACACTCGTTGTTTGTCACGGCGTATATTTTGATTTGTAAAAATGACCTTGACCTTGATCTAGTTTAGACGTGTAATAAACAATTGACCTCGTTTATCACATTATCGGCTGCTAAACGCTATGCACTAATTATGTTTTATCATTAAATGTTTAGATCAACTCTGTTAACACATACAATCGTTGATACTATTTACCTACTTCACATCCATTTCGCAAGAAATTATATTAAAAAGGAACTAGTTAGATGGCGTTCAGTTTCATGCTATACAGTGACACAAGTCTATAAAAATTGTCTATAGCGTGTCAAGTAATCTCCATCAGTCATTAAGCTCTTCTTTAAAATCACTACCTTGCCTATCATAAAATAGAAAACATGTCAACCCTTACACGTTCTTCTTATAATATGTACTCTACTTTTAAATGTGATTCTGAATATAGAAAGAAAATAAAAACATCGAAAGTACTGTAAACTTAATTATACCAAATTAGTACGAGAAACTAATAAAACAGTCATGGAAATACCTTTAAACGGTTTATAATTTTAGTAATATTCTGATTAGAAAAAAATGCTGATTGTGCCAACATGAAAGTGACGATAATAAAAGTAACAAAACAATAAACTTAATATAATTGCAGAAGTAATCAACCAGAGAGCGAAGTCATGTTTCGTTCTCTCAATCTCGATGCAATCCTTTTATGTGTAGCAACCCAGCCTGTAACACGAAACTGATGGAATTGCACACAGTAATGCTTTAAATCTGTTACGCTTGCCGTCTCTTTTGAACCCTTTACAGAGCCCTGTAGTGTTGTCTTTTTCGCTCAAAGGCGTGATGCTTACGATAAAAACTGGTTGTTATTTTTAACTCGTGAGTTGGGCGGGCCGCCGACTCACTGAAAGTCTCTTTCCGTTCCAGGTTCGACATTATTTGTTCGCAGCGCGTTAGTAACTTATACAGGCACGAAAATGGATAACTTTCGTGCCTCCTCATCTTGTAGAATTCATACTACCTATTGATAAATTGCAAAATTAAGTTGCTGTTCGTAAATTCAATAATGGTGAATTATATGAACCTTGCATGTTTACATAAATATATTTTTGATATATTGTATAATGTTAAATTTGAGTAATTGGTGGTGCATTTATTAGTTCATGAAAGTGCAATATAATCTAATTAAAGTTAATCCACCTTCACTAATCTCTCCAATGTAGGTGTGTATATATGCATACACTTTACGTAGGACTTCAAAAGTTTTATGAAAATTTTAGAAAAAAACAACCAAAAGTTCGTGGTTCCTAAAGACATATTTAAGCAATAGGAATTCAAATGGTTTTTCGCTGCATAGATTATTCAAATGTCTGTATTTTATGAAATAAACTTCGAGATGTTATCTTATCTTTGCGTTTAGTTTACTTTTAACTGATAATAAATCGGCCACGAACACTTAAACTTTTTTATAATACATACTTATTGATACTACGAAACGATCATATCGTAATTATATTAATCAAGTGGAATGCCACTAAAATGCTGGTTGACCCAATTTGATATAATCTGTTAAGTGAATGTTATTAATTTTTATTTCGATAAAAATATTATTGACTTTGATGCATACCAAGAGAAGCCAATATTTTATACAAAATCGAAACAAACAATTTGATGGTATCGCTAAGAAAATTGTCCTAAATTTGGAATTCAGCCAGAAATATAAAGAGTGGTCGACTTACTTCGCGTGTGTTATGAGGTCACTGTCCTAAATTTCAAGTCTAAGTTATTAAATACCAACTGGCAATAAATTGTAGCCGTTTACTAAAACATAAATGCAGGTACATATAAATAATTATTATAATGGCTTAAGGTATCAGAACTAGGTGCATATGTAGGGACAAGTGGCGACCTTATCACTTGGAGGCAATCTCTTACAGGCAACCATGTGATGTAGAGTCAACATGATTAGGAGAATGTATAGGGTTGTGCCTGGGTGTTAAAAGTAGGTAAGACGAGAAAAAATACAAAAGTATCAAATAAATATACGAAAACTACACAATTTTGTAAATACACACAAGGCGTGTGTCCTAGAGATCTGAATTTAAGTCAGGAGTCACACGATAGCGGCTTTTTTCCAAAAAAACGTGCAAGTATATTTACTGAAAAAAGTAATAAAAATTTAAATTATTTTACAAATATAACGTTAATGACCGACGTCCAATAAAAAACATTATATCCCTAATGCGAAAGCTATTGTGGGGCAGTTCTTATTAAACTTCACCAAATAGGTACATTGTGGATCCATAAATTGGTGACCAACCGTATTAAACAATGCCATCAGTTCTATTTCACCAAAATCAAATTCCGACCTCAAAATACACTATTGTGTTTTCACGATAACTGAACCAGGAGTGGTTTTGCCAGTCCGATATTCTTTATAATAATTGGATTGGTGATGTTGGTTTCGATTCCCTTGCGAGTGTCAAAATATGCGGTAAAAATTAAGCATTTAAGGCAGTCTTTCGATCACGACGATTTAGTAGTTTGATTTTTTCACTACTGCAAGGGACCACAGATCTGAGTATTTGATATTAATATCAACATGATCCTCCACGAGTTCTGAAAGAGTCCTGACATACAGACAGAAGACATCGAAGTGATCCCATAAAGGTTCGGTTTTTTAAACCTAAAATGATCAAAAAATAAGTACCTTCAAGACTTTCCTTTCCTATTAGTTCAAACATGTTGTCAAAATGTCAACACGTATTCCGCACCATAATAAACATTCTATTGTTTGGAGTAAAGCCTGTTAGGCTCTTCATTATTCGAATAAATATAATTGACCACGCATAGATAGGGTTCTGTAATAAAACTAGGTAGATTTAAAATCGTTTCCGATAGATAATTGTTAAGTTTACTTATTATTTATTTATTTTTGTTCAAAGTTTTCCAAGTTGTTTCCATGTAACTCCTGAATTAACAAAGTTATCAAAACCGCTATAGTTTTCTTTGAAATTTTCAGATATTTTGAGCATGCCCTTTGACTTTTAGAGGGGAGATGGGCCTGCTTTTGCAAAAATATGCGCCTTTAAGTTAAATAACTCGCAAACGGATACCTAAGGCGAAAAATAATTTTATTGTAGCACTTTGACGTAATTACAATACATATTCAAAAAAAGTTTCATCTTTCTCGCACCAACCGTTTGGGCGGTAGGTCGAAGACGGGCGGGCATGACGAATCTATAAGGGTTCCAAGTCTTGAACTACGGAACCCTAAAAAGCAGTTTTAATAAATCTAATTTTCAATAGCGTTAGTTTGACTATAGTCAAATTTAGTTCATATGGAATATGTTCCATATGAAGTAAAATTGATTATTCGAAATTTTACTACATAATTTAAATATAAGTCCTTCACATCTTGTATTGAGAATATTAGAGACAAAAAGCCATAATTACGCTTTTTTTTTTGTTTCAGCTGTACGAGCGGATCGCATGCGGGGAGGACGTAATAAGTTTGGTCCTATGTACAAACGAGATCGCGCCCGTAAACTGCAAATGATGCGGCAACGGCAAATTGCCGTTCAGACACTACGCGGCTCACTCGGCGATAGTGGATTAGTATTGGGATTTAGTTCTGCTTACGCTGCTGTTCCAGTAAAGCAAGAAATCCAAATACCGCAAGTGTCTTCACTAACATCATCGCCTGAATCTTCACCCGGACCAGCCATGCTTGCTGCACAGCCACAACCACAGCAGCCACCGCCACCGCCTTCTCATGACAAGTGGGAAGCACATTCACCGCATTCAGCTTCGCCCGATGCGTTTGCATTCGACGCTCCTGCTACAACTGCAGCTACACCTTCTAGTACAGCAGAGCCGACTAGTACTGATTCACTACGCGTCTCCCCAGTATCACCCATGATCCGCGAGTTTGTTCAAACTATCGATGACCGCGAGTGGCAGAATTCGCTCTTCGGACTCTTGCAGAGCCAAACCTACAATCAGTGTGAGGTCGATCTCTTTGAATTAATGTGCAAAGTGCTGGATCAAAACTTATTCTCGCAAGTAGATTGGGCGAGAAACACCGTGTTCTTTAAGTATCTAAAGGTGAATTTCCAGATAAGTATGAAGTGTCCTATCCCGATTCCTTAAACCCTCTCCTGGTGTACACCAAATGTGCTGGCGAATATGCCGTATTGCGCTGCTGCCTTATTTATTATTCAATACAATTGATTGTAACGCTTTGCGAATGACTAGTGTTTTGCGTACCAACAGATAGTGGTTAGTTACGATGTGATTGTGTGAGTAAGGGAGGGCTTGTGACGCAGCGGGCGACGCGGTGCCTCTCGCAATCGATACGCCCGCCGCCCGCGCCGCGCCGATCCAACTGGGTCAAGTTCCCACGACAAACGTGCCAACTGCTACTGCTGTCACGCTTCTAATCGAAATATATATCCACTTACTTAACTACCACGTACACTGTCCTAATAACAAAATCTATGTTACGCAAGTGTACCGAATAACAGTTTCTGGCAGAAACGATTGATATTAAAGGATTTACTACACTAAATTATGAGTATCTATAAAACAATACTAAAAAGTAATTTCAGAATAAATACATATTCACGTTTATATAATGGAATAGGTAGCAGCTCTAGTTAAAAAATCAATAAGAGAGGCTCCAATACTCTTTGTTTTATTATAACTTATCGTTTGGGAGTTCAATCAATCAGTAGGAGTCAATCAACGAGAGGGAGCTAAGGCGGTGCTGGTAGTGGCGGCCGCACTGTGGTCGTCGCACGCTTACGCAAGAGCCGCAGTCGGTCATGTGGGCGAGCGATGTTGCCGTTTCGTGCATATAACTTTGTCTCACTCCCTCAGACAGCCTCCACTTCACTAGTAATTTTTGTTTATGCGAAAATGACGCGACACATTTACGAATCACTTGCAGAATTAGGACGATGGCATAGTCCAAAGACATCGCAATCGAATCTTTAATTATTGACGGAAGTAACGGACAATTCAGTTTAGATTTCTTGTGATTTAATTTAGATTTTTTAAAACGGAGCATTCTCATTGCTTTATTCATAACCTAAATTCTTAAAGAAATATAGTTCTGGCATACCTTAAATTAAATTCATATTTTATTATAGACAGATAGGACATGTGTATTAGGGCAATGGAGGAGAGTTAATGACCTAAGCTTTCCCCATACGGATGTGATGTAACGGTACGACCACGCGGGGCGGCAACGCTGCACTTTCGCCGCTGCACTTGACACACTGCCCGTGGCCGAGTTGCCGCGAGAAAGCACTTTTTACCGCGACGCGTAACCACCGGTAACAGACGTAACAAGTTCTGCGGCCTTTCTTCGCTTTCTCTTATGTAACACTAATTGCGATTAGTCACATAACAGCGCGATGAACTTGAGCTACCGGCGGCGTCTTGCTAATAATTAACCACGTGGATTTAAATCATGAATATTAGAAGTTAGCCTTCACACATGTTTCATAATAACATCGAAGTAAATCATACAATTCTACTAAGAAACCGTGCATGATCTAATTATAAACAACAATTAGGCTTCACGATAATTCGACTTCAATTATTAGACAATTCTGTATAAGCTTTGGTTATTTTTTAAAAAAAAGACAATCCCACCTTAGAAATATATTCCTTTGTCGCGGGGGATGTCACAAACATACAAGAAACGGACCCAAAGAACACCCAGACTCAGTATAACAATTTGTGGATCACACAGATTGCGTCGTTTGATTTTAAATTTATCTTACGATCTTATGTGATCACAAGATTACCCATGCCCTACTTTCTAGACACTCTTATTACGATAACGAATCAGTCGTTCAGCATTCCTTTTCATGCTATATTTATACGTTGTATGACGTTTTGTGGTTTTAACCATTTTCGCTACAAAATTATCTTATCTTACTTCATATTATAAATTTATTTCGTTTGTATTAGTTTGCTAATGAACTTATAAAAATTTACTCGACAAGTCATAATCGTCAATTAATTAAGGTACCTACACTATTCAATTAGTAAATAAATAAATAAATTAGTAAATAAAAATATGATCATTATTTGTTTAGATTTATCAGTTCTTACCTCTCAAAAGATATCCAAAGTTGAAGTATTAAGTTTTGGGCACGCGGTTATTCATGACGACTTTGACCTACTTCGCGCTCTACCGATTACTAACAACTCTGTTCAAGATGGCCGCCCCAAGGGAGTTCTAGCTGCTTTAGATCCACAACGACATATGACTCACACATTAAGTGCAATACACTATATAAAAATACGAATTTATCATCCGATATTGGATTTAAAATACCAGCATGTACGTGTAATTATAATTACGGTTTAATAATTACTAAAAAGCTGTCTGAATATTTTAGAACGAGACATACTACAACTACAAACTTGTTTAGTTTTAGTATGATGCTCTTTCAACACTTTATATGATTGATTAATTTAATTAGCATTTGGTACGTGTTGCCTGACTTAGTAAACTTGTCCAAAATGTATTTAAATAACAAGATAATCAGGGTATAGTTGGATTTCATCGTTTCGATCCACCGTGTTGAGCAAGCAGTGTGCGGTGTGGCAATGCCTTCGAGCTCTAAAATTCAGTTGTAACATTTCGTAAACGGCAAATTTAACGCGCTAGAGCTCCGCCCCGTGTTTTCTAATGCAACTCAATAAAATGTAGGTCACAAAACGTCGTCGTTGATTGCGACTGTCAGATAATGTTTTCATTACACATGACGCTTGAATTAGTTCGATAGTTTGACGTTCTGGCGAAAACAACAAAAACTTACATAGTAGTTTTATTAAACTTTCGTCGTATTTGAGATGTGGAATTAAATGACATTTAAATAGTGCCTACCGAATATCACTGACACATCGTAACTACTACTACCATTAGGATAATTTCAAGCCGTCACTAACATCAATTATTGCATTTTGAATAGAGGCAGTTTTTTTTAATTACAGCGATAGCGAAAGTTATGTCCCTGAACTTTATTGGTTTAAACTGTTTCTTTATACTAATGTTAGTGACGGTATTTTTATCAATCAATGAGTTCACAGGGCATAATATGATTATGTTAAAAATTACATGTGTAGCAATGCGGAACGATTTGTTGCAGGTGGATGATCAGATGAAGCTGTTGCAGCATTCATGGTCTGATATGTTGGTACTTGATCATCTCCACCAGCGCATGCATAATGGCCTGCCTGACGAAACCACCCTGCACAATGGCCAAAAGTTTGATCTTCTGTGTCTTGGCCTACTCGGAGTTCCATCCCTAGCTGACCACTTCAATGAACTCCAAAACAAGCTTGCAGAATTAAAATTTGACGTTCCAGATTACATATGCGTTAAATTTTTGCTTCTTCTTAATCCTGGTTAGTATTTCTTGATGTATTTCATTATTACTTCTTTCATCTGACAGTGCCAATTTTTCTGTTGTATTATTTCTCCTACTGCGAATGATTATTTTTTATTGTTTTTTTTTTGTTTTATTATGTTTCATGTATGTTCACCATCAGAAAATCTCTTGTTTTTTTGTTTTGAAGGTTTTTCTTGCCATTTCAGAGGTGAGAGGCATCGTTAATGTTAAGTGCGTCCGAGACGGTTATCAAACTGTTCAAGCCGCACTCCTTGACTACACACTCTCCTGTTATCCTTCCATACAGGTGAGCGACAGGCATACTACATACTATCTCCTTGCCTTTACTATCTCAATCGTAAACAAATCGTTGAACAGGAAATTAATTGTATTGGTGCATTAATTTCCGTTTTGAACAATATAAATGTTGAAGTTGTAGAACTACATACGCATATATGATACATTTAACTTGATTGAAAATGTGCACTGGTTTGGGTAGGCAAATTAAAGCAATGTAACGAGTTACAGCTGATACATCGTAGTGGATAGGCATATTGTTAACTTTTTTAGATATACTAAAACAGATTTTCACTAAACATGATCATAATGTTTTCAGGATAAATTCGGTAAATTAGTAATGGTTGTACCAGAGATTCACGCTCTTGCGGCCCGAGGAGAGGAACATCTCTACCAGCGGCATTGCGCAGGCCAAGCGCCTACTCAGACACTTCTCATGGAAATGCTTCACGCAAAGCGCAAGTAAGATTTTTAAATTTATCCCTCTTTTGCTTTTCCTTCTACTTTGTGTGAGTGGTCTAAATTTACAGTGAGATTACCGAGTTGCTAAATAAATGTTTTTTTTATTGTTGTTATCTGTCATAACGATTTCATTCTAGCCTACTGTAAGTTGTTTTAATCGTTTACAAATAATGATTCAGTTTAGAACTTAAGCGATCAGAATATTGGTATATATTGGGATATTGAGGACTTATTTATAATCTGCACTTAGCAGATAAGAAATGCAGCATATATCTCGTTCTAGGCCGAATGGAGGTGAAATGGTTAACCGGAATGCTGAGCACACGTCGACCCTTGACAGATTGTATGTTATTCTATATCATATGATTATATTATGTATTTCCTTATCATGTATTTATGCAATTCATTTGTTGTATATTTTGCATTATATTATCTAATTGCTAATAATGTTGGAGACTGCACTGTTTTATCCAAATGTAGTCTATGTGAAACTAGAGATGAGAGAACTATATTATCTCTCAGATTTATTCATTTCTTCATTCATATTCTCAAGTACCATACTGTGATATTATACTTATCTTTTAAGAAGCTACATATTTAACAAACTATAGGCATCAATGCATACCAAATGTCCGTTATTAAAAGGGATAACATAGTGTTATTAAACAGTCGTTAGTGCAATAGATACAAAATTCTACACCATTAAACAGTGTACATATGTGTATACATCAATTAAAATTTCCAATAATTGGAATGATTTCAAGGGTAAATAGCAAGATATGCAAATTCCTACATAACCTGGCTAGCTTTATACAACAGTAGTGAAACAAGGACTGTGAGTTACCAGACCCAAGTTTTAATACGTTTATGGTTTACTTTAAAGTTTTATACAGTACAGTTATCTATTGTGACTCGGTAACCACATAATTGCATTCAAATTATCAAATTATGCACCTCGCGTGTAATTATCACAACTTATGGTATTAATTTTTTATATATATATATATATATCATGTATATATTATTTAAACATATATATAAGGCGTACGTAAATGCAAATTCTGCTTTTGCACCTATCATGAGCTTCTCAATCATTTAATCATTGTTATAAAGAATAGGTATGCTTTTCTAAATATATTTATGTGTATCACTTAACGAATAAAGAGATTTATATTGGACGCTATCATTTAGGTATTACCTACTATCATAACTAGGATTGATATTATTAATATACATACACGTAATGCAGGCAGAGACGTAGACAGAGTAGATATAGTCTACGCTGGTAAAATAGTTTTCTAGTAATAACGAACAACATACATGTTTGATTGAACGTATAGAAAGTTTTCCTGTAACCATCTAAAAAGATGACGAATATACCGAAGTACTGTGAAAGAAGTGTAATAATTTGTATTATTTATATCGTGTTAAGACTTGGCAGCCGGCAATGCATTAATACAGTAATAAGCATCAAGGAATAAATTCGATATTAGTACGATACGAGTAAATTGAATAACAGCTTTAACAGCCTGTCATAAGTCGAATCAACATCTTACTACTGACTTTCTAGAGGGCATATTACGATGAATAAAGTCAAAATATCGGCCAAAGATATGAAGAATGAAATATTCTTTGCCATTTTATAGCAATCACTGCCGCATTACTAACTTAGCAAGAAAAGCAATTGATTATCGGGCCATTATTATTTTAGATTTGAAACTAAACTGAAATTTTGCCTTTTTAGAAAGGACACTAATGCAGGTTCCTTTTTATATATATAATAACAAATATTAATATCATTTAAATTTTAAACGTATCCGTGTCATCTATTTATATTTTTCTGGGAAATTGTGTTGTAGATACAGTCAACGTCAATTTTTATGTACAAGTAACAAATGCAATTATAAAAAGCAAAAGCTCATACTAGCGTTAGTGTACACGTTATTATACCTCCCTGTGTACCAAAATTATAGAGTAAATTGATTTCGGGCAAGAGGATGGTCTCCTTTAATCATAATTTGAAAGACCAGACAAATAAGGTATACTGTAGCGTATAAATAAAATTACAACTTAAAAGAAATAAAATAGCTAAACTCAACAAATAAAATAAATGCTAGGCAGCTTTTGCTCCTTATCATAAACATATTAAAAGTATAGATGCTATAAGAAATTGCTCTGTGTGTATCAGGTGCGGATTCCTGCCTAACGACGCGATTGAGCAACAATCGCCAATATAGAGTAAGCATTTACGTAATAAGTGTACACTCAGAGACCATCCTCGCACTTTCTACTTGCACAAGTTTAAATTTCAAATGAACTATATGATTTTGGCACTTTTCACTGCAAATGTATTTAGTTTTCTGCTACAGTGCATACATTCAGAAACACATTCACCCGTGTCAATAAACCATAATGCTAAACCGTCTCAATTTAAACCTTTTAGTTCGCAATAAAAAAGCAAATCAATTATGCAACAATTGGGGTTCAACGTCTATTGGCTGTAATATGTACATATTGTGTACAATGCGCGCGCGATTAAGTGTGAGTTGTGAAGTCAGTGACCAATCACGTTCCTTCATTTATTATCAGCAGCGTTTTGCGTAGTCTGTCTTCACATTCACATCACATTGCTGCTACGATTATGTTTGAATGTAATAGTACTTTATAACATATCAATAACATTAGCCATAGCGAACCTGTTTTAAATATGAAAAAACTGGAGTCAGTTTTTGTTTTATTTCTTTCAAAATTTATTGCCGGACAATTTTGGTGATTTCGTCCATCAGTTAATTTCATAAAATCTATTGTATATAGCCTTGTAGAAAATGTAAATGTACTTTTACTTTTTTTAAGCAATGCCTACCTACAGACACAATAATCGCACGCGCATATTCCAAAACTTTTCGTACTAATTGTTTTTGACAAAAACATTAAATATCAGATAGTTATTTTTGTTTATTCTACACTTAATTGCTTAAACACATTTTCCACTCGTCATGATTACGCTTCATTGTTTTCAGTGATTTTTATTTATATCAAAGATCACTAGAAAATCGGTTTTAAGTCCTGTTCTACATTCAAACCTCGTGATTTGAAAATGATAAATAACATCTATAATTGTAAGCTAGGCAAAGTTACATTTTACTATATTGGACAATGACAATTACAAAAATCACAAAAAATCAAAATTATTGAAAATGTTTCTATAACAATCTATCACGTGGTTCAGTGTGCTTACAGGACTTAAGACATAATTATCTAGATGTGATACTCTTACAAGTATTTTAACTAACCTTTTAAGGGAGTAAATATTTACTCATGTAGTGGTTCGGTCACTATCTCACTTTAAATTTGGGGTGGGTGTATGGAGTTTATTATTCTTACACGAATACTGATGCATATCTCATTTTTCGTTTTCAGATCTTGAAGTTGCAGTCAAGAGAAACAAACTATAGAAAGCGCCAAGCGCTCCCGATACCACATCAAATCAAATATGCAACAAACTTTACTTATTAATTAGTTTTAGTTTATAACTTGGTGTGTGATTATCAGATTTATTAAGTTATTGCGCCGAGCGCCGGCCGACGGCGCCGCGCGTGCCTAGTCCGATACAGATAAAACAAATATTTATCTATCTATTGTCTGTAAAATAATATACAAATATTATACACCAGTCTTGTGTAGCTATGGTTAATTTATTTAGCAGTCTATTTCTTGTTACTTCAAAATTGAGTAAGTACATTAAATACTAGGTTCTCTTTAATACCGGTGCGTTAGTAAAGAGAAATATTACAATATCTACATATTTTAGGAAAGTGTCTGTGATTATAAACGAAGAAATTTGATGAAAACCTTTTTTTAACGTTAGTTGAAATGATCATTATGTATAATATAATTATAAATGTTAGCTATATTCAGTACCATACGTACATCCATACGAGATGTTGTGGTCGGGCTCGAGTCGAGCAGGCCTTTCTTTCATTTTTAACGTCACTTATCTTACGGTATATCTTCTTTTTAAGAGTTTAATGCACTATATAGTTGATAGTAAGATAGAATGTCTTCACCGACGTACGATTGTGTTCTATACCTAACATGTCTTCGCGGCGATGTGTGATAGTTCGTTGATGGGTGTGAAAGGTATTTCTGTTGGCGACTCATCAAATTGGCTTGGTTAGGATTTTGGGCGGAAAGTTTTATCGAATGTTAATATTTGGCATTAAATGTGTCTAAGTGTATTATAAATTGTAAAAATAATTATTCGCTATGAAAATCATGTTTAAAATTTTACAGTTATTCATAAAATGTTTATCTAAATGTTGTAAATTTATCAAATATTGTTTTTATCGGCCATACCAGTACGAAAATGAAATACTATCCTTGTAAATAACATAGAAAATCAACAGTGATTTATACTACTTAGATTTGTATAATTATGTAATATATTTTTCAACATACGTGCAAGAAGCCTTAAAATCATAGATTTTTAAAAAGATTTGGGTACTAGCGTCTACCGGCTAATGGCCGAAGGAGACGATGTATTTTTATATAAAACATATTGTTCTTTATTAACATATATAATATGTTAACTGAAAGTACATGATTTCGTATTTTTCTAACAAATAATATGGTAGCGTACGTAAAAACAAATATAATAACGATCTACTTTTAAAGTGGAAGTGGTTATACATAATATTGAATATATGTATAATGTTATCATGTATGTAAAAACTTGCATAACGACGTTACAAATTTGATTTGAAAGCGTTATTTTTTTATTTTATATTGGTATCAATTTGTATGAGAAAACGGTCCATTTATTGTTTCTGTTGACTTTAGTGCAGATGTATTCAAATATATATAAAGTACGTATAAGTACGAAGAGGTGTGATCGGTTGAGGTGTCATCTCTGGGAGTCGAGTAGATGTGCAAAATGACGCGGTGGACGTTATTCTAAATAAACTAGGATACCGTATATACTGTAACGAATGAATAAATAATTAAAATTGTGATTTGACGGTTTGTGTTAAACGTGAATGTTTATTATTATAATATTTTTTATATAATTTCAATGCACCAAGTGCGATCATATAACTTTAGTAGGCTGCGTCAACGAGTAGATGTTTTAAATTGTGAGTGATCATTTTCGTTATTTTTACATAGTTATTTTATCTAATATTTAATGTGTACAAAACATGGCACTGTATTTTATCTATAATGCCGTCCAGTAATACACATATGCATGAATTAAATCTGTATAAAATATTGTCACGACTTTTAACGAATTCACAAGTGCTGCCAATAGAATGGACGTGCTCAGTAAATGTTCTCTGAGTAAACAGACAACTTTAAATAAAAAGTTCCTGAAACGTTGTGGTACAATTTTTAAAATATACAAAATGAACACTATTAATTCTTTCACATTGTTAAAAGATTTTAAACATTTTATGACAGTTTTAAGTTATTTAACGTTATGAATATTTGCATGTTTCATTATAAGTTTCAACAAAACGTTTTAAAAAAAATACCATTATTGTAAATATTTAGAACCGGTTTATCTGCTAACTCCAACATGTTTGAATGTCTTTTTATAAATGCCGTAATATTTTACTAAAGTAGTGAAAACACGAAGAAGCCTCGAGATTTGAAGGTAATGCTTGGAATAAGTACGTCATGACAGTAGATTTTTTCATTACATCTACTTGAATATTGGATATTTTAGGGGATCACGTCCTAAAAACATTCCAATAACCGTCGTTCTTAATCCAAAGTAATCTTCACGAATATCGCTGCAATTCTCCATGAATCTAAATAAATCGCATTGATCAAAGAGTATTGCAGTGAATCGAAGCTTCGCAAATTTAGACGCTTTATTGAAGGCAAAGCTGATCTGTGATGGTATGACATAGTTAAGTACATTAGACGGCGTGTGTCATATATTTGCTGGTATGTAGGAAACAGCCATAAATTTGACCAATTTCTAACCCAATCACCGTTTGTCCAGTGCAGCTTTAATATATATCTTGTTTATCAACAGGATTGCTTCAGTTAATTTAATGAGAGTACCGATTTACATATAATACAACTTTAGCACCACTTCTACGTAACCGTTTTCAAACTAAATATTCGATTTCTCTTATTAGATACATGAACATTGTTTTACCAAACATGTTACCATTTTAAATATTACTATTACGGCTATTCACACGGATATTTTCGCTTAGGTATACAGTATTATTTTGATAGATGTATAATTCATGAATATTTCTAATTTGAGGAATCGAATAACATAGCATATGTCTACATGAAGGACTAGGAATATTTACAAGGTTTATTTAAATATTTTATACAACGTAAACGAAATTCTAGTAACTATAAATACGACTATTCCACTTTCACACACGTGCAATGGTAATGCATTGGTTGTTTATATTTCTTTTTTCAATCTATAGCCATGTAGTACTCGGTAGAATAGAGGGACTACAAAGCAAATACGTTCGCAGAACATGTGCCAGTAATTACACAGGTCTAGGCTGTCTATCGTCAGTGGTCGAGATACCCTGGCGACTATCCTTATCGCCCAGTTTAAACTACAACGCATTGCTGAAATTATAGTAGACTTTCATTCATCACAGCAATCTTGGACAATAAACGGTTCTTGATGAAGGTGCCTGTGTTCACAATCGTTACTTTTGTTAGATGATTAATTTGCTATTTTTTTTAATCTGCATTCAATTTGTTTAATCAAGTTTCATGTTTCATTTTAAGAATAAATTGATTTAAATATGTATAAATCTAAACCTACTATTATATTTAAGATTAAGTTGTAGCATGAAGTTGTATTTTAGCTATTGTGTAAGTAATATCTATATTTATGTTTTAATGTTATAAGTATTTTAATGTTTAAGGTACACGATGAGTGTTCTATGTAAATGTAAATTTTGAGTTCAATTAGATTAAGACATAGCTAATACAAAGTGCACCGCGCCGCTCCCTTGTGGCTCGCGCCGACACCGCCAACACTTCACGGGGACGTCTGTCCAAGTGACGCGTGCGGACGAGAGCGCGACGCGCAGCGCAGTT
This sequence comes from Phragmatobia fuliginosa, assembly GCA_932526445.1. Classification (NCBI taxonomy): domain Eukaryota; kingdom Metazoa; phylum Arthropoda; class Insecta; order Lepidoptera; family Erebidae; genus Phragmatobia; species Phragmatobia fuliginosa. Next base: position 28,649,591 of record OW052057.1, read on the forward strand.
CGGCCACTGTTATTTCGCTCAGATTCGCTAGCGCAGTCTAACGTACTGTACTCGGTGTGACGTACATTATCGCACTAGCGAGTCGTCAGTCGTGTCTGATGACGCTGTTCCTTTCAGTATCATACACTACTTTCATCACCACTATCGTCACCAAACGCTTGGTCCGTGATCATAAATTATGTGAGGTGATCGGTTGCCGATAAGTATGTACGCGTCGTACACATTCCAAAATATTGCTAAACGTAACGCTAAGTGACGCGCGTAGACAAAAGCGTTGCAATTTGTAAGTTTACCACTTTGTTGTTCATTAACGATAAGTTAGGATTAATCTCAGTCGATGTTGTTTAACTTAAGTCTGTGTATAGTATTCTCGTGGTTAAGTTTATTTGAGGATGTGAATTTGAGCGAATCGACAGGCCACAGCCTGAAGAGTTCATACTAGCTGTAAATCTTAAGTACCTAAGTGATAATTTCTGTTGCACCTTACTTTGTTTCGGCGCCGTGTTAATTCTATTATATCAATTGTACATATAGATAGGGCGAGGTATACAGTTTTCACTCATCTTAAATGGTTATTGTTGTATTCGAAAATATGGGGCTCGCAATTACCAATGCAATATCGCATTTGCTGTTGATAAATTTAAATATATCTTTTATCTGATATAATAGATATATGGCTATTTATGTGTTACTATTATAGAAGTTGGTGAGGTCAAGGATTGAGAGGCGAGGATTATCTACTCAGTAGCTCATGGCATATTCACCTCGAATATCTTTTAAATCGTATGCAAAGGTGCAATGAGTCGAGTCCTGACTCGTGGGAGCACTATGGCACCTAGCGGCACCATGCCACGAATGGGATGCAACTCTCGCATTCTCGGTCCTCTGACTGAGTTATTTTAACATAAGTACATTCAACAATAGTAGTTGTGAGGCTGCTCCAATTTTAACTGAACGAGAGTTTTACATTTGAATTGAAAACGGGCTACGTTTAAACTTGGGAAATTACACATCACTGCTAGCATCACTTATTGATATTAAATAAATAATAGTTGCATATTATAGATTCAACTAATATGGGTATTTATTATCACAGCACTCGACTCGTTACGAAACGAATGTTAAGCACAATTTTAACCAAAAGCAACCTGACCTCTCTTCAGTTTAGTGGAGCAACCGACATTAGCTACCACAAGCACACACGTAACGGGTCATTACCTCACATTTACGTCTTTTATACATTATAAAATAATAGTTATTGTTGTCGCTAAGTCTTAAAACTTATTTTTACTGTCAATATTATTTAGGTGTCATTAAGTTTAAAACAATGATCTATTTTTAGATGGCAACATAGATGATTATGTAAGGCGGTGTGAGATGTCGTCCGAGCATTGTCAATGTATTTATTTTCATGGTGATTAATAAATATTGTGAGACGCACGTACGCGCAGGCGGCGAGAGAGCGCCCTCGCGCCGCCTCCCGTTATTGTAGAAATAAATGATATTTTCGTTTAAATAATTATAATTTTATTTCTTGCTTCCTATACCTTACACAGTACAAACTATAATTATCAGCACCCAAGACAAACCAAGCCAACTACTTCACACAGGGTATACAAACAAGAATTATAGTATAATACGAGATACCTACTTCCCTATAATTCAATATTTATTTATATGTCGGAATATTCAATTATACGGGAGCAGATTTGACAACGAGTCGCAAGCGGTGAAACGTCATCGCTTCGGTGGAGTCTTTATAAGTGTTCGTGCGGGCCAAGCGGGGAGCATTCACCGAACGACCACAACGCGAATCACATCTAGAAACTACCTTACGACTCGTTGTTCTCACTTCAAGTTACCTACGTGTTGATAAAAGATTATTTAAATTAACAACTACTTTCGTTTTCACCACGCAGCCCACACAATATGTATTACGGAAAAAGCAACGGCCCTGACAAATTCATTGTACGTATCCAAACCTCTTCGCAATATTGTCGAACTTGTGCACTTGTGCAACAGCGTGCGGCCGGGCATTATCCTGCATTAAAGTAAAATTTTCGCCTATAAATCCCATGTAAGGCAAACTTGATCTTCTAAGATCTCTGTTACCTAGCCATGTGCAGTCAAACCCCCTCTACTACCGTTTTGACGGACCATGTCTATGAGCACAAGTTCTGTTCGCCCGTTCATTGATATGCCACCCCAGACCATGCACGAACCGCCTCCAAAAGGAACACGCTCCTCAATGCAACTTTGACCATATCGCTCCCCACGTCGACGATAGACTATTTTGCGACCATCTGCACCATATAAACATGTCCTACACTCGTCTGTGAACAATACGGAGGCCCATTGCTCATCTGTCCAATTTAGGTAATCACGTGCAAATCTTAAGCGAGCTTGTCTGTGAGCTACAGACAACTTTGGACCATTTGGACCTGGTCTAAAAGGGGTGATATCCGCTTCCTTTAACCTTCTTCTTATTGTTCGTGCACTAACGTTTACTCCACGCACTTCATTAAGCTCTGTTTTCGCAGGGAACTTGTAACAATAAATCGGTCATCACGACCTGTGGTTGCCTGTACCACGTCTCCTTTTGTAAGAACCTGTCTCCACAAACCTTCTGTATATTCTAGAAACCGTAGACTGGTTTAAATTTAAATTTCTACCAATCGTTCGTTGATCCAAGCCCTCCCGCACCAATGCTACAATTTGAGCAGCTTGTTCGGACGAAGTATCCATATTATGGTTCAGAAAGTCTCGATGAGTTAAAAAGCTAACCCAACAATTCTGCTGGTAACAATAATTCAATTGTCAAAAATAATAAAAAATCAATAAGAATCAATTTTAAAAATTTTGAGGCTCTGGCGACTTACCGATGTCGGTATATCCATCCCAAAAGGCGTAGCTTAAAGCAATAGGCTGGTGACGGGCAGTAGCGTCACTGGTGCAAAAGGCTATGTTTTGCGATCACCAACCCGCCTGCCCATTCAAGGCGATAGGAGGAGATATGGTCAAGTTTACGCAGATTAAAAATTAATCGAATGCAGTTGTTAAGAAGTCGGTCTTATTTGTTGAGTTCGTCTGCATTCAGGTCGTAATAGCACACATCACCATAATCAATGATGGATACAATCAAAGTTATCACCAACATAGCTTTAATCTTGTGCTGTAAAAAGTTTTTGAGTCGATGTAACGCCCGCAGTGTACCCGTGAATTTCTGACTTACGCTATTGGCCTGTGTGTGCCAGCTAAAGTTGTTCTCGATAAACATGCCGAGATCCTTTGAATGATAATCCATTGAATGATATGGTGGTGTATTTGGGTCAAGCCTTCTGGTCTTAAACTGACAACCTAGGATGATAGCTTGGCGCTTTGTAGGGTACACAGTCAAACCGAATCTTTCAGACCAACTACTAATAGTATCCAGATCGTGGTTAATCATAGCAATAGCACATGTTATGTTATCTACAGCAGCATGGTGATAAAGTTGTAAGTCATCGGCATAAAGATGGTACGCAATCTGAAGTTTTTTGGTGATACGATTAATAGAGATAGAAAATAACAGTGGAGAGAGAATGCTGCCTTGAGGGACACCATATATGGAGGTAGATTCGTGGACACAGACAAACTGCTGTCACTACCCATTGCATAAGACTTAAGGTAAAAGATTATCTTTTTGATACCATCGATGCAACTAGAGAAAATTGAAAAGAATTAACATTAACGACGTGGTAGGTCAGCCAGGTACCCTAGAGTTCGACACTAAATTTGGTGACCAAATTAGGGCAAAAAGAGGTGAAGTACCGTTTAACGTCATCCAAATCAAAGGTTGCAGTTGAGATATATCTCCGGATTCACCAACGCCTAGGGTGCCGAGGAATCTCCAGATATGAGAGGAAGAAGAATAGTTAACATTATTGATGATATGGCAGCGCTTAGCGTTGCACACACCACCTGATTACACCGATTTCTCTCCACCCTATAAAGAGACCAGTTTGACTCGATTCTGTTAGCTCGAAACTTACGAAAAGCTTCATTGACTCGCAAACCTCCGATGACATCCAAGGGGCTGGAGAACGTTTAATTCTCTACTTCCTGATAAGGGCGTGTAGGTCGTACAGGTCAGTTGCTGTAGAGTTAAAAATGTGAACCTTGTCATCTACAGCATGCGCTTCAAACAGAGGTATCACTGTTTGAAGCGCATGACGTAAAAGCGAATATGACGAAACTTAGGGCGAGACTTAGGACAGGTGGATGAGATCATGTTGGGAAAACACAGGGGTCTGGTGTTAGCCATGGTTGCGGACAAAGGAAGGAATTGACGTGAGGATTAAGTCCAACCAGGTGTCAGGCAAGTCACTGTTGTGATGTGTGGCTGACAGTGTCAGCACCTTCAGGTCGTCGAATCGTCATGTTTGCATGAACTTGACGATTTGACGACCTGAAGGAGTTTATGGGAACGAGAGGATCAGGGGGCGAAGAGGTCGGCATTGAAATCGCCCATGATGATATGGTGTGTATACTCAAACCCTAAGGATTCCAGAACCGGTTCGAGACTGAAGAAGTAGTCGGCGTTAAGGGGACAATAGACAACGCCCAAAATGTATTTTGCTCCAATAAAGCTAGCCTCGTTGAAAAGGTATTCTGCAGATGCAAAACAGGATTGAGGGGAAGATGTTAAGATTTTATATGAATTGTGACATTTCATTGGTATTTTTTTTTATTCTACTTCAAATATACTTTGTAAATAAATTAATATTATCATTCATCATGTAATATATCACAACTGCATCAAACATTTTGAATAAAACAAGTAAATACTTTTTCAGCGTCATTTTTTGTGGTAGATGGAGGTTTTATCTTTTACTTTTTAGGGTTCCGTAGTTCATGACTCGGAACCCTTATAGATACGTCATGCCCTCCGTCCGTCCGACCTCGACCTACCGCCCAGACGGTACTAGAAAGATGACTTTGCATAAATATGTGTTGTAATTATATCGACAGTGCTACAATAAAATTATGAAAAATATTTTTATTTGGGGTTATAACGTAAAGCCAAACCTGTAAAAGGCAAACGGTTGCCTCAAAAAATTTATACAATTTATTGGTGGTTGATTTTGCAAAAAAAATGCGTTTTAAAGTTGAATAACTCGCAAAGGGATACCTAAATCGAAAAATGGGTTTAGCAACTTAGCAATATTTTTAAAAGACCTATCTAATGATACCCCACACGAAGGGATAGACACCAGAAAATAAAATCGTCTCGACGTGTGGACGAGATACCCCAAAAAAATGATGCCCACGGCTCCGCTCGCTTATAGGGGTATAAAAAATAGATGATGGCCGATTCTCAGACCTACCCGATATTCACACAAATTTCATGCAAAACGGTCCAGCCATAACTAACATTGTGAAACAAGAATTTTATGTATGAACTACAATAATTCAAGTATCTTTTGGCATACCTAATCAGTTTTATAACCACGATATATATAATATGATATAATATGCGTAACAAAATTCATACTACTACTTAATGTACAACAACACAACATATAATACAACGTTAAACTACTAAATTAGGAACTCTAGAAATAAGATTATTAAAAATAAATATTATATATTATTTAAATAAAACTAGTATTTAATTAAATAATTTTATTATTCATAAAATATATAAAAAGCTACCCCTTAACAACAACAATTTCACTATGTATGTATATGTATTTAATAGAGATGCCAATGACCCAAAATTTCAATTATATGCAAGTGATTAGTTTTATTTTATTTCCAAAGATAAAGGGAGGATATTTGATACTCTTTAAAATAAATTACAAAAGTATTTTAAGGTTTCCCTTTTGAGTGTATAGTCTGGGTTAAACTGTGTGGTATCAGTTTTAGGATAAAATACTTAGCCTCTCTAATCAGTCGTTTATTATATCAATGTATTGCAAGGATAATAAAATATAATTCATTATTGTAATAGATAATTTACCTATGTAAATCACAATACTACACTATAGTCAACTGTATGATCAAAAACTATATAAGTCAACTACATAATGAATCTAGAGTTTACAGTACCTAGGGTTGCATACGGAGAGAACCATCTAAGCGGATTGTTTCTCCATTCAACATAGGGTTCTGTATAATAGATTGCACGAGAAGCGCGAACTCCTGGGGGTGTCCCAGGCGCGAGGGAAATGGAACTGTAGCTTCCAGGCTCTTGATTGCGGGTTCTGGCAACTGAGACATCATCGGTGTACGGAACAAACCTGATAACAAGAACCTAATATTTAAAATGCTTCTTAATTTGAAGTTGTTAGTTATTGAAAACATTATTAATATTACCTGTTTATTTTTAGTAACACATTGACAATACTTATTTCATTTTCGTGTTTAATAAACACTTATTTAAATATGATGTTCACGGTTAAAGAATCCTTATTTCTCAAAAGAATTACAGAATTCACTTACTGAGAAAACACAAATGTAAACAAAATAAATGAATTGAGTGCAAACATATTTTGCGCATGATTATAAGCTTGATAAATACTCCAACTTAAGTAGTCACTAGGAGCCTAAGTAGCTGAACTAAGATGTGCAATATTTTAAAACTAGATCTGACATTCAATGGTAAGTACAGCGTCGTAGTTTTATTACAATGTTTTGTTTTGTTTATTCTTAAACTTTCTGTTTGTACATACATATCCAGAAATACAATGCGCACACATATTATGTATTACGTACATATACATACATACATGCCGACACACACATATACATGTTCCAGGTGTTTAAAGTGGTTAAAGTACGTACGTAATGCATGGTTAAAGTTTGCATACTTGGTTAAAATATTTATTTCAAAGTCGTTTTTTACTTTGATGCAGTTTATGAGTCCGTCAGTGTATGTTATTTAACTGTCATAGATTTATTTAATTTTAAGTGTGGTTTGAATAAACTATTGTGAAATTTACCTGGAGCTATGGTGACGACTCTGATGCCTTGTTTAGCAAGATCTCTGGCGATAGGTAAAGTCATACCTACAACACCAGCTTTTGAGGCTGAATAAGCAGCCTGGCCAATCTGTAAAATAAATAAAACATATTTGAACCAGGATCAAAACTGTCACATTAACAGTTAATGAAAGATCTAAGGTCTAAAGGATGCTGACCCTGACTACTAAACCGGATGACTTGGGTTGGATTCCCGGGAACCCAGGTCAAATAATTAGGTGATAAAATTCATCGTTTGTTCTGGGTGGGTATAGTTTTTCTGTAACATATATGTAGTTAGAAATATATAATAATAATTATTAACTGACTTTGAACCCTCTTAGTACTGTTTTAGAGGGTTCAGGGTTAGGCTATAAGTTGTAGAAAAATGATCAGGTTATATCTCACCTTCTTTACATGGATAATTTGAAACTACAGGTCCCCAATAAATTAAAATTGACAGCGTTATCAAATGTTACTGAAAACTTTAGTAATTCTATCAAAATGGAATTCGGTGTAGACAAGTGTGCAGTCATGTGTAAAAAGAAAGGTGTGATTTAGGAATCTGAAGGACCTTACAGATTTATCAAAACTCAGAACCTTTTTCTCTATCTCTCTGCCATCGAAACCTACAAGTAAATAGGTTTTTCACAGTCCTTGGGAATACCAGAATCTGACTTGAAACAAAATTTGCGGAAACGCTTCTTTGGCCGCCTGAAAAAAGTACTTTTTCAGGGGATCACAAGGTGCGAGCCTACAATAGTTAGGTCATGCCGGTTCTGATTTATTCCTTGACAGCTGAGTCCGTACCTTACTGACTGCATTCCTAATGCACCACCCACGTTCGTCGATTTGAGATTTTAATTATTAAGAAAATTTGGGGATCGTGGATTTTTAAATATCAAGACCCTACACAATCGCGAGATATACAATCTTAGAGAATATTTTTTCGTTTCATTCTGCAGATCAGTAAAATCTTAAGGCACCCATTTTTCATATTGGAACGAAGTTGAAGCATTAAAATCATTTAAAAATAACGATTGTATTTTTAACGAAATACAAAAAATAGTTCGCGACCCTGCCAGGATTCGAACCTGAATTCTTCTGATCCTTAGTCAGACGCCTTATTCGATGCGCCACAGTGCCAGTTAGTGATTGTGTTGAAAATTATGAACTTAACTGTGCACTCATTATGTGAAAGTCGTCGTATGTCGAAAGTGTCGTTATATTTTTTTCGGTCTAGCCCCCTTTCGCAACGCGTCTTAAGGAACTTAATTCTAAAAACCTTATAAGTTTAATATAAAGGCAATAAAGTATCTATTAAAAAATGTTTCAGGAAAATTAAAATTTAAGCATATTCCCTATTTCATGTAACGTGACAAGATAACACTTTTTCTCCATAAACTTGGGTCGATTGTACAGTTATTATATTTTTACACACAAGATAATAGGTCTTTACCTATGAAATTGCCGTTTTGTATGCAATAAGTGAAAGTACTTATTTTTTCAAACTTTTTTATTTCTGTTATTCGAAGTAATCACCCATGCAATCGACGCATCTTTGCCAACGCATTGGCAGTTTATTGATGCCTTTCTTGTAAAAATCAGCTAGACGGGAGACAACAAACTCTTCAAAGGCATTTTGTACTGCCTCTCGGGAATTGAATTTTTTACCCACTAAAAAGTTGTCTAAATTTTGGAAAAAGTAATAGTCGGTATGTGCATGGTCTGGTAAGTATGGCGGATGCGGGAGAGCTTCCAACCCGCAGTATGGGGTCGCGCGTTGTCGTGAAGGAGCAGTGGGGACGACCGATTGACCAAAGCTGGTTGCAGATGTGCAAGCTTCTCCATCATTCACTCCAGTTCTTCACAGTACACATCTGCATTAATGCATATGCCGTTTTGTAAAAAGCTGTGGTGAATCACACGCGCACTAGACCACCAAACAGTGACCATCACCTTTTTAGGGGTCATTTTTTAGTTAAGGGCATTGCTTTGGTGCTGAACCAGGGTCTAACCAACTTGCTGAGCGCTTTCGATTGTCGAACAGGATCCATTTTTCGTCGCACGTAACAACTCATTTCAAAATTCCTTCATTTCTTTGCCTGTTGAGCAGCGCAAGGCAGGTCTCGACGCGTACGTTGCGCTGGCGATCGTTTAGGTCGTGGTGCACCCATCTATCAAGCTTTTTTACCTTACCAATTTGTCGTTAATGGATCAATATTGTTTTGATTCTTACATTAAAAGCTGCTGCTACCTCATCTGTAGATTGAGTTTCGTCAGCTTCCACAATCGCCTTTAATTCATTATTGTTAACCAAAGTCTCCGGACGACCACGAGCTTCATTTTTCAAGTCAAAATTTCCAGAACGGAACCGGGAAAACCAATAACGGGTTGTGCGTTCGTTTGTACAGTTCTCTACGTAAACGTTTTTGATGTTACGTACCGTTTGTGTCGCGTTGGTGCCACGACGGAACTCATATTCCATAATTACACGAATTTTTAAAGTATCCATTATGACGAAAAATGTTCAAATGTAATGAAAATACAACGCAAATCAAAAAACAAAAGACTGAGTTTGTAAATATAATGTCATGGTTTTAAAACAAAATTAATTTGAATTTAAAATACAGAGCCATTACAAACTTTTATTTATTTGGAATGACCAGTACTGAAGAAAGGAAATTTCATAGGTAAAGACCTAATAAACACACAGAAGGTGTTGACAAGATTTGGGTAGCCTAAAATCTTTTTCAAGTTAGAAAATAACTCGTATAGTCACGTATTATCAGTGATTTGGTTAGAAAGGTCTGAAGTTTTACTCCGTTGCTAGCTTAATGAAACAGTGAGTGTACATACTTACTTAAGACAGATATACAGACAGACATAATAGGAATTTTGGCACCGTTGCAATGTTACAAACCGAAACCATAATGGCATGTTCTATATTATAAGTAAGTAATTCTTCAGCACACATGGGCCACCACAAAGCAATCTTCATTTAAACTATCAGAGCTTACAAGTTTTTTTAAATACGCACATATATAATAATATAAATAATATCAGAATCGGAAATCGAACACGCGATTCAAGCTCAGTAGTGACATACGCTATTACTGCGCCATATCTAAACCAAGCTTAGATATGGTGGGCGTAGGCAAAGATGAAAGGAGTAGTCCTTTCATCTTTGTACCACCTGCAAATGTATATAGATAGACACTACATAATAAACGTTTATACTCTGCTAAATATTTACCATGAATTAACTGAATTAACTATGAATTACCTGTCCGTCAAAAGCCGCAACACTGGCCGTATTCACAATGACACCACGTTGACCGTCAGCGTCAGGTATATTCTTGCCAATAAGAGCCACTGCCAACCGAATCACGTTGAACGTTCCAATCAAGTTAACCTGCAATCATTAATAACTATAATAACGTCACACATTTCACACAAGCACAGATTAATAAATAGTTACTACGTAACAGATACATCACTCCCATATAAAAGCGAAAATACCTACGTTATAATAGCCTACAATATCTTAATAATAATACCTGCCACTCAGAACGAGAAGAAATATACCATAAGTACGCGAACAAAGAGTCGATACTGTGTCGCCCACCTTGCGGGACACGTCCTCGTAAGAATGCGCTAGGGCTACCTACCTATGATAAAATTATTGTAATAAAACGAATGTTGCGATTCAACCATATTTCTTATTAGTCAATCAAATATGTTTAAGTTTTATAAAAAGATTTATATTATTTTTTCCTTCGCTAAATTCTCTGTTATTAAATTTTATAGTTGAAAATATCCTAAAACGCGTAAACATTGAAACAAGATAATTTGTTTAAATATTTACGCGTATATGGAAAACAGGAGCAAAGCGACGGAAAATCAACGGTTTAAAAAAATGTAATATGGTGCTACTAGGCCAATTCATTAAACGTTGTCAAAATTATTTAAAATTACTTTTTCTATCTCCTCTATGTAATTCATCTATATAATTTATTCATGTATATTATTTGACTTTTAGGCGATTCACACACTGGCGACGCGAAAACGCGCGTAGCGCGGAGCAGCCAATCTCGAATCTGCTAGCCTTACGCGCTCACGCGTCGTACCGCGTGTTCAGTGTGTTGGACCTAGCGTGTTTTCTATACTAATCGATGTACTTGCATACAATATTAAAATCTGCCACTCCGCGCTACGCGACGGAGCGCGGTGCAGTGTGTGAATCGCCTTACACCCATCTACTGCACATTAAAGGTTCGAGCACATTATGCCGGGCCGCAGCGTGTCGGGGCGGAGCGCAAAAATCCGCTCAAATCGCTTCAATACAAATTGTATGAATTATCGCATACACTGTGTCGGGCCGCAGCGGCTTGCATTATTGTGACGCGGATTTACGTCCGTGCGATGCGGCCCGCCTCGACCCGCTGCGCCCCGTCAACGTGTGCGAAATTAGCGTTTTTTGATACTTCTTCTTCTAACTTCTTCTTCTTCTTCTAACAGCAGGCAAAAAAAAGAAAGTTCTTCGTCAGAGCTATCCATAAGGTACAGTTGCACTAAATACACAGAAGTTGCGCATGCAGTACACTGTACTCGAAATCCGTCAATGCGCTGCGACCCGGCCCGTCACTAATGTGCTAAGTTAGCATTTTGCGCTGCGCTGCGCCCGCCCCGACACGCTGCGGCCCGGCATAATGTGCTCGAACCTTAATAACGTGGTTTCGGCATTACGAAGCGTAAGCGCTGGAAACGAGCTCAGGCGGACGTTTGACGGCCCTCTGTCGAGTTGCATCGTCGTCGATACGCCGAGCCGTAGGTATATAGCGCGTGGCATTGAGTGAGTGACGGAGGCCTGACACAAGACTGTCTTCTTTCTTTTTGAAAAAAATACTAATATATTCACATTGTCCTACGTGGGAGATCTAACCCATAACACACAGCACAGTAAATGCGACGTGTTGACCGCTTAAGCCACTATGCTAATTGTGCAGTCGACATAGTTGATCCCAAGTCGGGTAGAGCCTATACTATGGTCAGTAAATGGTTGGGATTTGTCCTGGTCGCTACACTACACTAACAGGCCCATGAATTATCCCTCGCGATTTAATCTCTCTACTAATCTAATCTCATCTGCTGTCGCATTGCTGTGTGCCTGTGCATTGTGATGCACAGGCACAAAGTACGTAGAACACATCATTACAAAGAGAGAAAAAACTTGTAACTGTCTGCTTTTAAGGAGTTGCCGTACCGTGCACTAGCACGTCGCGGCTACGCGCTAGCACTAGCACGGCGCGTAGCCGCGACGTGCTAGTGCACGGTACGGCAACGTCACCGTGGAACGGCGCGTGGCGTGGAGATGTGGACAGGCCCTATGTCCAGCAGTGGCCTGCTAAAGACTATTGATGATGATGGTGTCACATGAGGTCAACAGTAAAACGATGCTCCACCTAGTAATTATTTAAATAGTTACAAGAGAGAGTGAGAGTAAATGATTTATATATTTACCTCAATGGTTTTCTGGAACATTTTTAAATCAAATGGCTGGTTCTTTTTGAAATTATAGACTCTTGATGCAGTAGCAACTCCCGCACAGTTTACTACAACATCTAAACGCCCAAACTTATCAATAGTAGTTTGTAAAGCATTCTTAACGTCTGTTTCTGATGACACCTGAAAATTCATAAATAAATAAGATTATTTATTATGAAGTAGCTTTTGCCTTCCTAGGTAGGGCGTATTAAGGCGCTATTTGCAGGTGGTCCTGGATAAGAAGAAGGCCATTCCATGGACCCCATCGTGGTCCGCCCCCTAACGGCTCCATCGAAGTTAACTCGGTCCTAGTATTGGTTCGGGCCCAGATGGAAATATCTGGACCTGATCCTTGACGGCAGGTGGCTCTTCGACGAGCACTGCCGACAGCTAACTAGCTGTAGGATTCTTCGCTGCCAAATGACGAGGTCCGTCATTTGGCAGGGAAGAATGGTTTTCTGGGTACGGTTGCTACCGGAAGTACCTGTACTCGGTTGCGAGGAAATTAAGTTCCACCTGCCACTACTGCAGTCATACTTTCAAATACTGATAGACATTTTAAATTTTACGATTTTAAGAATGGATTCAGTAATAATTGTTATCACTGATAACCCAGCTACAGCAAAAGATAACATTAAATAGCAAAGTATACCGTATGCAGAAAATAAAAAAGTTTTCATTCTACTGGTTATCAGCCAGCATTAGTATAGTAGATCTGCCCCCCTAGCCGAATAGCAAACGAAAAACGTTCTGACGACTCTATTATCTTGTTTGACAGGGTAATATTTTGTTTTGATCATGTGACAGTGACATTGGCCAATCAAAAAAAAAGTATAAAAAAACGTTGGCAACTTGACTAGGGGGGCGGATTCTTTCCAGAGACTTACTTTCGAGGGTACCCGAGACTGTGATTTTTGTTTCAGTCGTTTCGAGTCCGATATAGCCACCAATTGGTGGTATCCGTGGGGAATTCCGCACGGACACCACATTTTTTTAAAAAAGAGAGCAGAGGTCAGCTTCTAGACAAGCTGTCTATTAGTCTATATTAAATGGCAGTGTTTGTTTATAATTTCAACTTAACAGCTATTTACTTAGTGCATAGGGAGTAAAGTATACATGGTTCAAAAAATCAATAAATATTATTTTTCTCTGTCTGTATGTTCCAGGTAATCTCTAGAAGGGCTGGACTTACTATTATTTTGACGGGACTTTCACTGGCAGCTGATGATATATATATAGCCTACCAAAGTGACTCTACCCCGCCTGATGGAAAGCATGAGCAGAATCCAAGAGTGGGAGAAACCACACATCATTGCTGCGAATGCAAACAGTAAAGTATGGCAGCCCACACTATGGCGGCTTAGTGAGATGCTTTTTCACGCCCCGCTTTTATAGCAAGTAACTTGGGCTACTTCTATATAAGACTAATATTAGTGTTACCTTTATTGTCTGTGTGGACATCCCCCCCTACTGAGAGACTGAGAGAGTTCTAAGCCTCGAGCGGTCCCGCTCCACCATCTCCTTGGCAGAGACCTATCATGTTACTGAGCGCGAGAATCCCCACCCCGATGGCCACATTGATGTCACGCCTCTGCTCAGCCCACGTCAGGCACCTTGCCAGCGTGGGTTCCATACCCACAATCAGACCATGGCAGTGGTTTCACTCAGTCATTGGCTCTACGCCATTAACGGTGTGCCCGTCCACAGACTTACCTGTGTTTATTGTCGTAAACAAAACATTGCGCAACTAGTTAGAAGTAAAATTTAGTACACCAGTTTTAACAATTTATGAAACTTACATCAACAGGTACAAATGCTGCATTCTCCTTTAACTCCTTTGCAGTCTCTTTTCCGGGACTATTTGGCAGGTCACATATCACTACTCGTCCACCTTGCTTTACCAACTGTTCAGCAGTAGCACGGCCAAGTCCTGATGCTCCTCCAGTTACTAGTCCAACTAAACCCTGTTATAACAACAAGTTAATTTAGTAACAAAGTTCTTGATATCTTTCTTATATAGTACAAAATGTAGTCAATATTCAAATTTTGATAAGGTTTTCACCATGATTTAGAGTATGTTTCAAGGATCTCAAGGTTTTTATTATTTTATGTATGTCAATGTAAAAGGTCAACATTTAGCTAAATACAGAATCTAAATTTTTTTGATTGTTAACACTGACAAAATTTTACAAGATAAATGCTCACTTCCTCGTTGGAGCAGTGGTAGTGTCCAAAGAGTATAGTGTCTATGACTGCTGTGCTTGAATACTTGGGTTCAAATCTTGGGTCTGACCAACATGAACTACATATTTTTGTTCCAGAGTTTGGGTGTTTGCAATATAATGTATTATTTACAAAAAAAAGGGATATTTGGATTCTATCAGTCAATCTAGCCTTCATAGTACATATTCCACTTTGTTTAAAGCTAGACGGCTTTGTATGTTACATGTCTGAAATAATTACTATATCAACTGGATATATTATGAAATTGTGTTAAAAATAAAATTGGCCAAGTGTGTAGAATATGGTTCTACAGTCTAGATATGGATACTTGGATTTATAATTGTGTATAATATAAAATTATGAGGGTAACTTTATATAAAATTATTATTATCTAATTAATTAACATAAGTATGTTGTGTTCATTCTATTTATTTAACACAATTGATTTTTAATGTTATTATAATATAGTCACCATATTATATTATTAGGTAGCTAATTGCATAATAACTTGAGACAGAAGTTTCCACAAGTAGGTACTGAATTAATTAACCAACTTCATAATATATGGATCTCACAACTTTTTATGGTAGAAGAACTGGGTTGTGTTTGACTTGGATTTTTTTAAAGATAGTAGAAGACCTCATCCTCATCGGGATCTCCTTTTACCCTTTATTTAAATAAATTTAATAGGCTCTATAATAACTTGAATAGGCTCTACAAATACTGCAACTATTACATAAATATTGTCTCCTTTGAATAGCAGCATCGAGCCACTAAAGGGTCGTAAGCTGTTACTAAATTATCAAGAGGCAGTTAGCGTTACATTCCTTTATTTGCATTAATTTAGTAATATTAACTACGAGGAATATAAAGTTCTTCAATGTAATAACTATTTGCTATTTAAAATTTAGTAACAAATAAATAAAAGGAACTTACTTTGAACATATTGAATTGGGATTTAGTAAGAACTTCTTATCACATAGGTTATATCGTTATCAATGAAGCAGTCTCTTTTGATGTAACGAATCACTGAATTTTATGACAGAACGTTCGAGTAATTAATTCTTATCAATAATTATACGTTTATACTTAAAGTCCTAACATGTCAGATAATCAGTTATCAGATTAGTTTATTTTAATTATTGGGTGTTTTTTTTTACTTTGGCAAGGCACGGTAACAAGCATCAAGCATGATATGAAGCGCATGAAGCAAAGCAACTAGGCTCAGTGTTGCCAACCCGAGTTTTAGAAAATTGGTAGGTTATGTGCCAAATGTTGGTAGAATGAAAAATGCAAAATTGGTAGATCTACTACCTCAATTTAGAAGATTTTTTAAGATTAAAAAAGCATGAACTGTTCTTTAAATGATGTGTAGGCTGCTCGTTGTTTGCTATAAATCTTTAAGTACGCAACCAACCCCTCTAGAGTCTCCTTGCAAATTCTATTTCTCTGGAAGGTTTTCTTATTATTAATTGCAGAAAACAATCTCTCAACGTTGGCGCTAATGTCTTAGTCTATGGGCGCCAACGGCGAATTGTTGCTGACGTTTTTTTTTGTGCTTTATAGCCTGGACTCTATGTTTGCTTGACGCATCGTCGCACATGGCTCACGCAACACATCGCAACGTCGCTCGTCGATATGGAAATAATTCAAAGTGGTGATATGTCAAACTACCTATTTTTCTAATTAGAAAAATAGGTAGTGTCAAACTACCTATTTTTCTAATTAGAAAAATAGGTAGTTTTTAGGTTTAGGGTGGTAGATATGTAGACTGAAGTGAAAATTGGTAGGTCTACTGAAAAGTTGGTAAATATGACATCACTGACTAGGCTTCCGCCAGATTCCGCCTTCCGACGATATATCGGGAATTTCGGAAAACCGATAAATTTCGATATTTCGACACCAATAAATTTCGATATAAATCGAAATTGACGATACGCTGATATCGATTTATCAATATCTAAAAACTCACTATAAAACTCGTGCGAGCTTAGTTTCCAGAAGACCAAAAAAAGTGTTTTAGGTGGTCGCCACTGTTATGTAACAGTGGCGACCACCTAAAACACTTTTTTTGGTCTTCTGGATTTATTTTTACTCTTTGGTCGCCACGCTGCTTGCTACTGCGCCAAGTGTCGTGGGTTTAAAATTAAGTAGTTAAATTAAGGTTGTCTTTTTAAAAACTACAACAGTTCTATGTCCGCAACCTTCCTTTTTTCTGTAAATTTTTTTTGGGGTAATTTTGCCGCCCCAAGCTGCAGCTTTTTCAGCTTCTATGGTAAATCCGGCCCTGAGCTTAACTGGTATATATAAGTAAATCCCTTTCGGACTTATTTTGTTTTTTTTATATTAGGAATATAAATTCCTGTATCGCGTGGGTACAAACATAGATGAAACGGCACAAAGAACACCCAGACTCAGAATAACAAATTGTGAATCACATTTAGTGTTATCCCACGTCTCTTGGCGCAGTAGGAAGCGGCGTGGCGACCACTTAAAACACTAGGCCAACCGTGCAGTCAATTGTGGAATTGAACAGAGTAGCATCTCATTGTTAAGCTCACAGAGAGGGAGTTTAGCCTCAAGGTTGTGCAAGAGTACGCATCGACCATAGCACAATATGACGGCGAGGTAAATATTTTCGCTGATACATCGGGGGTCCTCCACTTCACCACTAATACTAGGGCGGTCTTCTTATACCGAATCCGTAGAACAGCCGTCTGTCCATCAACTAGATTATTTCCTTAAAAAAAGGAATTGACTTTATTATGAACAGCAGTGTATCTAATTTTAGAGGTCAGTAGGGGCGGCAAACAATTTATAGCTTTGGGGCGGCAAATGTATAAATCCAGCACTACTTATGCTCCACTCCATGCTATTGCTGTGGATAGGTATATTGTCATCGGTCAGTCGTCAGAGTTTCATTACAGTATTTGAGTATTCTGTAACGATTCCCCCTCCCATTTACAATTCCGTGTCCAAATAAGTCAACAAATTCTCTGATGAACTTTATTCTAATTTAAAGCTTAATCCATCTTTAGGTATTAAGTTTTAAAATTCAGATTATTTACTTACAATCTCATGTGAAAAATAAGAAAAAAAATCTTCTTTGGAATTATGTAGATATCAAAATCCTTTTTTATTCCTTTGGTGCAGAAGAATCTGAGGGGATTTGACCTACCACATTAGGTTTGTTGGCTAGACGGGCTAAGATTGGTTAAGTTATGGAATCATAATAATATTACCTCGTCTGAGTTTAATTATATTGTATCATAAGTAATGTGGCGACAAGTTAGTGTTAGCGATAGGTGTTAACTTCTTTCTACTGTCCTACTAGGTAGTTTCTTTTCACAATAGCTAATTTGTAGCTACTATGAAAATGATTTGCTAATTAATGAAAGCGTGTAACAAGACTAACAAGGCGAATTTAAATGCGTTTAATTTTTGCATCTGTATTCAAAAAAAATTTGAATGAAATCTACACAAGTAAAAAGAATCTCTGATAAACTTTGTTTCATGTATCGTTTCGCAATTTTCCTGTTCTGATTGAAAAAGGGGCAGTATTATTGCAATTTAAATAATGTAAATCATAAAATATTGTTTTATCATAAAATATGTGTTCTGTTAGTGCTATCTCGTTGGCATTTATTATAATATTATCGAGAATAGTGTGTTCGTCGCCAGGCGATTTCGTAAGTTCTTTGGTAGTAATTATGACATGACAGCACGTCAAATAATTTAGCGTCCAAGAAATTTCTATTGAAGAGGGCGTGATGTTTTCTTTAATGTTTGTTAATAGGACTACCCCATAACCGGACTAGTCGTATATTGAGTGAATACAGCAAAATCGTAAGCGGTGGTCCGGTGGTAACATTATAGCCAATTATAGGTCGATTACGTCTTTCGGTATGAGGAACTACCAGGCTGTGTTATGAATGAGGAGGCACTGTTGGCACGAGCTTCCGAGGAGCGGGAGCGTATCTTCCAAAGATATGAGCGGGGACGAGAAAACCTTGTTGGTCAGATCGACCCGTGGGAAGATCCAGAATTCGAGGAATATCATAAAACCGATCGGTATGTGTGTCTTACTTGGATCATTTACATTTTTGTCTGTTTGTTACCTTGCTATTTATATGCCCCCAATTTTATGAAATTAAGCTTTGAAATTGATGTATTTATTGTTTTGTCAGCAAATTTGTTATTTTAACTAACATTTGCATTGCATATTAGGTACACTTTCATTGCACTGTTTTTATATGGTTATTGCTTTCAAATGCGACTGTGTTATTAATTGGGCAGATTATTATTATTTGTATGAAATTTTTCCTGAACCTGGCTGTTTTAATTTAAGTAAACTCTTGATTTTTATTACTTAAATTAGTATACAAACCCCATTCAAGTTACCTATTCATAAATCAATTACTTATATGATGATGAACCATCTGTGATTATTCTGACATTACATCATGATGATAGACTAAAATATAAAAGGTATTTACTAAATAAAATGTAAATAAGAATAAAATAATTTGATAAACAGTAGTAAACCTATGACTGGTTTTGGATTGTCTAACTTTTCAATCAAATTGTACTAGTTGCAGTCACAGTTATAACTGAAGTTCAACTAATATTGGTATGTGAATAAATTAGGCATCCAACAGGGGAGATATCCTTTGAGTGAGATGATGATGATCTACACTAGTTTATTCAAAACTTTGATTGAGTGATTCATGTCATTTTTTTTTCTATACTAATCTTAAAATGTGAAATGATAGATCCTCTAATTAATTGAAAACTGCTAGCATTCTTAAATATTGTAAGCTTACAATAATTGAGGGCTTATATGAAAACAAGAAACAAGAGCTTAGGTAAATGTGAATACTGTTGCTATATCCTGTTTAATTTTAAAACATATATTTTTGTGATGATGATTAATGATATTCACGCTATTGACCATGTAGTGTTTTTTCCTACTTTACTATCTAATTTGACTGTATCTCAAAATTAATTAATTGGCAAAGTTTCTGCCACATTATCTGTTGATGCTGAGCTGTTATTGGTGTTAGTGTGTTGTTTTATAGCCTGTAATCTTCCCCACTAAATAGGCTTCTAATACTAAAAGTAATTAATAAATTATTGGTCTATCCATTTGCACAATTTTTTATATTTTTTCTTATTTTGTAAAAATACGAGAAATACAAAAACTATATTTTACTACTACACTTACATAAACATTTCAAGTTTTTTTTTTGCCATGGAAAAGATATATAGATGCTATGAATCTACTGATGGTTGGCCTTATAAGCCTTACATCCATCACTATTTTAAAAAACACCTCTGTTTGTTAGTAAAATTAATGGAGTTATTGTTATTATACATTTAGGTAACTAATGATAGTTTATGAAGAAAATACCTGAATAACTTAAACAATAACTGTAAAGAGAGACCAAAGAAGGGTAAACTTAATTCCTGTTTTCTTGAAGTCATACACACCAAAATATAAAATGATAATGTAAATGGGAGAGGCCTATGTCCAGCAGTGGACTGCGATAGGCTGATGATGATGATGATGATGATGAATGTAAAAAAACCTAATTTGTTAATACTATTTAATACTCATTGATGAAAGTCACCAAAAACCACAATAGCTAGTGTTTGTATAACTATAGCTGTTACATATAATTATTGTGGTGATTAACTATTGATTTGTTTTTTACTTGCTGTGTGGCTCTTGATGCAAACAACCTTTGAAGTGCATAATACTGCTATAGCAACTACTAAAATTTATTAGTTAGTTTGAATGCACCCTTTTGTGTATTTCCCCATCTTTTACATAAAATATAAAAATCCTTGCAGATATGGTTTTATTCATGATGAACGATTGCCTCAGAAGACCGGCTCACAGAAGGTCAATATTGAAGTTGAAAGAGAGAAAAAATGGGTCAAAATGCTTGGTAATTGGGACAACTCGGCTACCAAAGAAAAACTACACAGAAGAATATACAAAGGCATTCCAAATTCACTCCGAATAAAAGTATGGTGCAAGTTGATGGATGTTAACAAAATAAAGTCAGCCCATCCAGGAAAGTTTCAAGAAATGTTAAAGTTAGCCAAGCTTTGGTCTACAGATGTAAGACAAATAGATTCAGATGTTAACAGACAGTTCAGAGAACATCAGTTTTATAGAGAAAGATATTCAGAAAAACAGTGTTCACTATTTAACGTACTCTGTGCTTATAGCATGTATAACTCTGAAGTTGGTTACTGCCAGGGTATGTCAGGTTTAGCTGGTGTACTCCTCATGTACATGGATGAAGAAGATGCATTTTGGGCATTGGCTGTGTTACTTTCAGACAAGAAGTATGCAATGCATGGATTGTACATAGAAGGTTTTCCAAAATTAACAAGATTTTTAGAGCATCATGACAAAATACTCACAAAATTTATGCCTAAACTAAAACATCATTTTGACAAATTTGGTTTGGATGCCATTCTCTATTCACTCAAATGGTTCTTTGTTTGCTTTGTGGAAAGAGTGCCATTTAGCCTATGTTTAAGGGTTTGGGACATTTATTTGTTGGATGGTGAAAGAGTAGTTACGGCTATGGCTTATACCATACTTAAGTTGCATAAGAAGGCAATAATGAAGTTGAATGACATGGATCTTATTGTTAATTATATTCAGGTTGGTAATTGTTTCTAATTATTGTATTATTACAATACTGCTAGCTGTGTAACTTAATATTTGTTTGTAGGTTAAGCTACACAAAGACTTTGGATTTGAAGATGATTTTGTAATTTATCAATTGGAACGATCTATGGATGAATTAAAACGGGCCAAACTGGATTATCCTGGACCGCCACCTCCTACTGAGTTGCCAAAGCGGCAACTTGGACTGTTCATAGAACCTGACAAAAAGCAAAAAATAGGACAACGAGCTGAAAATTTTTCTGAAACCGAAAAGCAGGCGAGGGCCACTGTGATATTAAGGTAAGATATTTATACAAAATAATACACCTTTTTTCATTATAAATAATTAATAATCATTCATAGGAATTACAAAAGAAGTAGAAAAGTTAGTCTGTATTGGTAGATCATTAAGGGGATGAGTATATGAAAAATCTAAGACGTTTATTAATGTATTTTTAACAGTAGCAGCCAGATATTATTATGCCATAATTAATAAAAAACATTGTTGTTAGGGAACGAGGAAACTCCTACAATGATACAGTTTTAACTGGTACGGGAGCCACTGTGAATTCAATCCAAGGCAATCTCTTAAAGTTAGTCATTCATTTCAAAACATTTATTACTTTTTTTTTGAATTTCATATAACTGCATATCAATAAATAAT
Organism: Phragmatobia fuliginosa; assembly: GCA_932526445.1. NCBI lineage: Eukaryota > Metazoa > Arthropoda > Insecta > Lepidoptera > Erebidae > Phragmatobia > Phragmatobia fuliginosa. The sequence continues at coordinate 28,671,714 of OW052057.1, forward strand.
ATAATTTCATTGTTACAGGCGCGAGAAGGCAGCAATGGAATTGCACGAGCTTCGAGTGTCACAAAGTGATACAGTGTCAGGTAATCTGGAAGCATCTCTTCCCACTTCGCGTACCACCTCCAATGAGAGTCTTGGCTCCGACCAATTCACGCATTTATAAACTTTACTCCTTTATATTGACCCACAGTCGTAAACTGTTCCATAACGAAGATGCTGGTACATCTCACCAATGACTAGGAGACAGTGTAACCGATACATGATGGCGCACAGCAGTCCCGGTTTTGTAACGTTGTGGACATTTTGATGGAAAATAACATGTTGGTGATGGTACATAATTTGTTATTATTCGTTTTATCATCTCTACCCCTACGTCTTAGTTCATCCTGTCTACGAGTGGTATAACCTTTTCGTAACGTCATCAAATAAAAGGTATCGTAACCTTTAAATATTTTTTTATCGCAAATAAGTCCCGTTATACAACAAAAACCCATGTGTATGTGTAACTAGATTTCGGAGATTGTTTCACTCTAACAAAAAATTATGGCAATAGTAAACAAGGACTGATATGCATATTTGGGTCTTAAAGTCTAGGCTCCAAAATTTTGAGCTATATACATATTTTTATTAGGTTAAAGGTTCTAATTGCATGACTTTCACACATTTATTGAGCTATTTAAATTTAATCTAAGCTGTTTCAAGAAACTAATAGTAAAGATTATATGATCAAAATACAGTCAGGTAACCTGTGATTGCCGAAGTGATTAAATAATCTTTTATAATTATTAATGAATTTAATTAACTACTAGTTTACCTCTTCTCAAAAAAAGAAGTAACAGTAATTATAAACTTTATTTTCTAAAATATTTTTCAATTATTGAAATACATAGGTATAGAGGTTGAGTACCACCCTGTATATTGGCGATAACCTAACATTCGATAAAAGTCTATTAATTGTGTTCTACATTATCATGTAATTTTCCAATAAATGTCCACTTAAAAATCCTTTTATCTGTATCATTCGCTTTCGTCTCATGTACTGTTACACAAGGCTTCACATGCCAGTCCGCCTAAGCTGGCGTGTTAATATAAACTAACCAGTGTGTCAATATAAAACGAGTAAGCGCATTATTTTAATGGGATAATTTTAATACATCCGTGATGTCATTTACATATTTCATTCAGAGTTTGTACGGAAATGGGTGGATTATAAAAATCTACGTTGCTGAATTCGTATTTATCCACTCTGATATAAGCATGCTGTTGGATACCTCGCATAAAACACCATTGCATGGTATACATTTATATTAATAGTTCGTTCTCATCGTTGCATGATTTAACTTATTTTGCACAATCGTGAATATCCATAAAGCATTGTTTCTAGTATAAAAAATGTTAAGTGTCACTCATAATATTTAGATAATTATTTATTCGAGTCTTTTATTACGCTCATAGGGGCTTGAAGTCAACGGATGTATCATTTTACGAAAAATTGGCGGGTCTTGTTGCGTTGTTACGAAAATTACAATTTTTCTTGACATACCTATGAAAGAACGTAATAGTAGCTGTTTCACTGCCGTGTCTTAGTTGTTATTCCTTACAGTATCCTAGATACTAGGGAGATACATTTTTTAGTATATTAGGTTAGTAATGCTACTCTTAGATTTTTTGGTAAATCATTATGTAGTGTTTTAACCTAAGAAGTACAAATATAATTAAGTAAATGTGGCCTACATATAAATATTTACCTAAGTTAGCTCATACATTGATTGTATGTTATTTATTGATATTTATATCTATAAATATTATAACATTGATTCCATTGTAAAACTTTTGAATGGTGCGCTATGATGAGATTAAAAATTGGTAATCAAATTTATTTAAACCTTTTCTAGTATCATAATAGCATTACCAGAAGTTGCAATTTTAATCTCCACAAGAGAATGAATAACAATTATTTTACTAAAATTTAATTTTCTAAATAAATTTGTCTTTAAAAACATTTTTTTATAGTAAATCTTGTTGCCTCCCCGATTTTATGTTAAGTATTTATAACTTATTTCCTCCTCAAACACAACCACAGACCTGTCCCCCTCTCTTGTTCGAATACTATATCTACAGCTACATTTGGTGATGATACCACAATCCTGGCGAGTCATAAGGATCCCATTATAGCCTCCAAAATCCTACAGATATGTCTATATGAGACAACTAAATGGCTTCGAAATTGGATGATTACCCTTAGTACCTCAAAATGAGTACCTTATATCTTACGCAAAGAAAATTACCCTTCGGTGAAATTAGAAAACGAAACCCTTCCGCACCAGGACTCTGTTAGATACCTTGGTCTTCATCTTGATAGACGATTGACCTGGAATGAGCGCGTCGAACAACAGCGAACCGAGCATTAACCTTTTGAACGCCAGAGCAAAAACTCATCAACTTGCCCTCAACGCCAGACCAAAAATTTTGCGCAAATACCTACGAAAAAAATAAGCATTCCAAAACTTTATCGATAACATGAATTGTATTTTTATTTTCGTCTACAATTTCAAAATATATGTCCTTATAACACTGAATTTATTTCAACATTACACTTCTTCCTACTCTAGTAATAGTTATACACTATTTACAGAGTTGTTTAATACCGTAATAACAGAATTGAGACGACAATATAATTAAATATAATAACTATAGGTACAACATTATTCTTGATCTGTTGTCTTGATATTGTGACCCTGGCGTGGACGGTACGTCATTTTTATGAATATTGCGCTTCTCAAATAAGGATGTAGCAACGTACTATCTCGCTTATCGAGTATAATATTAACTAATAATAATTAAAACACGTATTTTAAATTAGATTTCTATAATTCCGTTGAAGGAGATATTTAAAAAAATACACGATTCAAATAGGTTAAGTATATAATCAACTATATAAAAAATTACGAAATGTAAAACAGTATGTACGTTAATAGCCTTTAAATACTAGCTTCTATAAACCTGGCATAAAAAGTAACAAGTTGAGTTTTGAAAAAAAAAAGCTAAGCAACTTTTGATGGACATTTTAACTTTTATTTATTTCATTTAAACCTCAGTAGTGTACGAAGCATTTTTTAGGGCACTGCTTATATTTTGTATCAATAACTAAGAGTCCTCTTTCTTCTTTACAAAATAATTGTCTACTTTAATTATCATTTCACGAGCACGGCTGTTAATTACTTTCTTACTCATTTTAACAGAATAAGTATAATAACAAAACTTAACAACAAAAATAAAACAGGCTAACGAAATTTTAATATAAACGTGTGGGGACATTCTTTTTTAAGAGATTATTTCTTTCTTTTTAGAGTAAAATTTCTTAATATCATAAAGCAATTTAAATAGTTTTATGGCAATAGATAACAGTTAGAGCTTCTTCTTAAGGTACTTATATAAATTTAAAGGCATAAAAGTAATGTTTAAAGGCTTTATTTCGTATTTCGGTGCACCGCTTTTTTTGTCACATATTTGTGACGTTGGCGTACAGGGACAGTTTTCGCTTGTCACATATATGTGACCCTGGCGGTCAAAAGGTTAAATACAGAAGCTTTCTGTGGTTGTTATGCCGAAACAGTAAACTATCAATGTACAACAAATTACTAGTGTATAAGTCAATCCTCAAACCTATATGGATGTACGGCCGGCAGCTATGGGGTAGTGCTTGTAACTCCTCTATAGTACGAATACAAAACTTGAATCTCCGAACAATCAGTAATGTCCCCTGGTATGTAACTAATGATAAGATTCACGTACACCTGGAAATGCCCACAGTGAGGGAAGAAATTGCCAATGAAGAAACAGCTAGAAGCCCACCCTAATACTCTTGCACAACAGTTCTCAGTATCCATCTATTTAAAACGCCTTAAAAGATAAGATATTCTATAGCTTGGAGAATTAATCATGAGTAGATATTCTCGCTAGGGGACACACGCAGAATGTGAGAAACATACAGCACATTTGCTAAAAGTGAATGCACTGATTGCTTTGCCTAAAATCACAACCAGTCTAAGGGGAAAACATCTGGAGGAACTTGTTTTAACTGACGATTTAAATCACACTAATACCAACAAATAAATTAGTATGCATAAACTTGCCCGTTTAATTAAAAATAGTTACAAATAAAATAGGCTTGTACAATATACTCATAGCTAAACATACGACCAAACTCATTACTACCGGTTTGTAATGCTATAAGTAATACTATTGCAACAAACATACCAGATTTGATGCCATTGAAATAGATACGATGGATTTGGACTTCATGTTAGTGTCTGCCATCAGCTATGCCCAAAATAGTCCGTCTTAGTACCTTTATTTAAAAAAAAAATATTATAGGTAATTTAAAAAATCTCTAAATGAAATAAATCTATACCTAGTAAGTTATGTATTTATTTAGATACCACTGCACTGATGTATGCTAGTTTTTTATATTAGTTCCATTCGTCGCTAGTTTAGTACTGCTTTATATGAAAAGTTGTTGCGTACATTTTGTTTGTCCTTTACGTCTACAGTTGATTATTATCATAAAACTGAGTATAGAGATGTGTAGTCATGTGCTTCTTGTGCTACTGAGTGTCAATCATCACAAACGACACTGAGTGGTTTTGTCAATTTGTTTGTATTTAATTATAATTTCATCATTAAAATGGCACTTATTCATATTTTGTTTTAGATTTAGATATAAGTTTGTTAACGTATTGTGCAGTAGCATGTTTAATTGGTGGTATGGAGGTGGGTTTATGTCATGATTAACCCGATAACGACATGCATTTAACATGGCATTTCTTAAGTTTTGAGGAGCGTATGTTATAATAGTCGAGCCACACTTGCTTTAATTCTGTGATTGATTGCCTACGGATGAGTAACTCCTCAAACCTTAAGATGACTTCCGGCTTCACGCATTGTTTGCGCTACTTCTCATGATAATGCTACACTACTATGTATATCTCTGTAATATTTCGTTGTATTATGTACCTATTATTTCATAAGCACTTAATGACCGGGTATGTGTTCACACCAAATGCACAACATACCTGCTATTTATATTTCCACGATGTGTCACTTATTTCTGCTTATATGAATCTCTGCTCAGCAGCCGTCATCGGTGATGTTAAACAAGCTCTTATTACATAAACCCACCCCTATCATAAGATGTTCTCTCGATTATTTATGTCTGAGTCTAGTGTACCTAGACATTACATGTTAATTAATGTATACATGTTAAATAAGATAATAATCAATTTCTTTAAAATCAAACAAAAAAATATTTAATTAATCAATAAATTGATTCTAAATATTTATTGGATTTAGTTTTTTTTACGTTATTTTAAGTTAAAACGCTGAACCGTTCGCAATAAACACTCAATGCGAGTACCTACTCGTATTTACTCGCAAAAATCAATATAGGTATTTTTAAATATTCGTCAATTAGCACGCAATTTCATATTACAAATTCGTATTTCAATTCATATTTTCTTTTCACAAAGGCACCTATTGGAATTTTCACTTAAGATCGTTAATGATTATTAGTATTTTAAATTAGTAAAACTAGCCCATTTAAATAATAAAACAAATTTTTGATACGTGATTTAAATACTGAATATTTTTCTTGTTCTTGTAAGTCCATCAATTAAGATGGTAGAGAACATACTATAGGCTCAATTTATCAGTAGTGTTTTATAAATAAAGGTAAATAAAACAATACGGTAAGGAGACGTAATTGTGATGTTTTATTTTTAGTTTTGCCGCCTGTTGTTGTATGAGGAACGCCAATGTATAGAAAATTAATGTACAAATCACATATCAAAACAGTAAACTGATGGTACGTTTTAGTCGTATATTAGACATCACATGCTGTGTACTATGTAGACACAGCAAACACATATGTAATCAGTGTCGCTTTTAGTTATATTCCCAATTATCACATTTAAAATCATTTATTCTCAGTATGTGCAGTAAGTAGATTTATTTACAAAAATCCACACCAAATCACAATACCTTTTGACATTATGACTGAGCTATATTCATGTCTACTCTGAGGTACAGAGTTTAATTTAATTGCTACTGTATCAAGTGCAGTCTGTTACATTATTTTATTATCACACAATTACAGTTACAATGCTGTTTAAGGATGATAATGATGTACAATATTATTTTTAATATTTTCCTACTAGGGAGAGAAAATATGTTACCTACGATATAGTAACTAAAGAAGTTAGATGAGAGGCCAATCACTAATTACTCCCTTTTCCCTCGTTTTTTGCTCCCATTCTTTTCACTTTAGTACCGGTACGGTGACAAGAATCACATCTGTCAATAAAATAATATATAATATGACAAAAAACATTAAACCAAAAGCTATTAATTATTATCTAGAAGATCTAACAATAGAAATAACGACATTGTGTTCTTGAACCTTTGACCCAAAATCTGAAGATATAGTACTTCTATTAGCAATGCATCTTTACGCCGATCCCGTAACGTGCAAAGTAATTTGTGGCTGGCCCTTAACGCAAATGTAGATCATTTATGAAACGTTTTTACTGCAGATGGGAATCTTCCATTCGGCGTTCCACTCCATAACTCCTATGCAACTATGGACATCCATCTTGAAACTCCTAGCCCCAACTTGTCCCTTGTTCGACCCTGTGCACCTACATTCAACTTTCTTGTAAATAAAAATAAACCAAAGAAAAGAAGAAGTAAACATTAAACATTTTCTTAGAGTTCAATCTTATCTTATTCAGTGTATATTATAAATATGTATAGTTATAATAAAATTAATAAGAATTAAAGTTATGTGTCATTTATACCACGCTGTGTGAGCAGAGATTTATTTGGACATCATTTTTGCATGTACGTTGTCACATGTTATGAAACATTTTTTGATTTGGCTTGACGTGTGTGTTTTGAAATTGTACATAAGGTAAGCATATAAAGGAATTTATTTGCATGTTGGTCAGTTTGTACGCTTATGTAAAGTTCGCTATGATAATATATACTTCACATATTTAGCTTAAATTTATAAATGTAATACAGTGACAATTGCAGACCTTGGAATCTTAATATCGCCAACATTTAGAAATTATAATTAATATTAATCCAAATATTGGTAAATGTATTTGGGCTAACTAACACGCCAGTAACCAACGTGATTATCAAGGACTAAAGTAGTGATTAATAATAGAAATAATGACATAATATATTAACATCTATTAATTACATCAAATCACAAAAACTTACTTTCAGTTTATTTAGGGTAACATTGTTAACTAGTACCAATTAAAAAAAAACATTGTTGATTTGCCTTAGGGCCTTTAATAACGTAGCCACATTTCGTATTTTCTTTTTTATCATCTGCTATGAAGCAGGGTTTAGTCGGCAGTGCAACCCGCGCAACAACCCTTATTTTGCAAAGTCAAAGTCTAAAAAGCGTTGCTCGAGTACTCTATCCTAAGGACAATTTGCTTCCAGAATCTCATGCACAGTATGTTTATCTAAATGTAATGTTATTATTCGCTTTACGTGACAGTGGCACTGGGAGTCAAAGTAAACAATTAGAAATTATACGAAAAAATAAATTGCCAAATCTTAGCAATCAATCATTTTTTTTAAGTATTGCATGGTGTCAGCTGAAATAACAAAAGATCTTTTTATAGCACAAAATTCTAGTTGACTTTTACAGTAGTTAATACTTTAGTCCACAAGTTCTGCAATAGTCAGCGGTAATATAATTTTATTATTGCATTACGTGTGTGCGTGTTGTATTTCCAGAGCACAGTGGCGTCGCGGCTGGTATGCGGTGTGATGACTCAGTGTCAGCGCTGGGATCGAGGCGGTCCCTCGCTGACACCAGTGTGACGAGCACGGCCGATCTTAGCGTGTTCTCGAGTGGACGCTCCCATGCTCCCGACAACTCTCTGGACACGCATAGCAACGTCAGCGATGATGCTACCGGGTCAGATGGGTGAGATCTTTGTAGATGTAGTTGCACACACTTGCTTGACTCAAAACATTCATTAGTATACTTAACAGACCCAGAAGCAATATGATTATGTGTACGTTATATTAATTACATCAAATCACAAAAACTTACTTTCAGTTTATTTAGGGTAACATTGTTAACTAGTACCAATTAAAAAAAAACATTGTTGATTTGCCTTAGGGCCTTGCCACCTACCCTTAATAATCCATTGTTTACACCTGGCTATAGTACAAAATCCATATTGTGACACAACACAATTAATACATTGACATTATTAAGTAATGAAAACATAATATTAGGTTTTGAAATGTTACGTCTATCACGAAACATAGGAACTACCCTTGTCGAACTTTGTCACACTTAGTGAGTTATTTATTTATTATATATAAATTCTCGTGTCACAATCTTAGTTACCATACTCCTCCGAAACGGCTGGACCGATTTATATGAAATTTTGTGTGCATATCAGGAAGGTCTAAGAATCGGCCAACATCCATTTTTCATACCCTTAGGACGCGAGCGGAGCCGCGGGCATCAGCTAGTGATGACTGTATAATATCTGTCAAAATATGTAAAGATGAATTTATTTTGAAGGCCATATTATGGCGTAGGTACGTTTTCCACCTAAAATTTGACTCATTTAAATATCACCTTGTGCTAAAGATGTTATATAGTGCGTCTGGTGAATAATTTGGAGTTTATTTACGAGAAATTACCATCGAGAAGCCTTAGAGATTCATAATTTTTACATTGTTGCGCAGTTGTCTCTACTGATTTTATTTTTGTGCGATAAAAACAACATTTGTTTAGATTTACTGATTTGACTTTTTAAAACTAGCACAACTTTGCAAAGCCGATTAGTACAAAACAGCCAAACCATTGCTAGGCCTATAAAATATTTACATTTCATTTTTATGTTATTAATGTCACATAAATCTTAATCTTAAGGGATTTTGTTAATTAGGTACTATAATCAATTTTATACATCATGTTTTATTGATACGTAAATCATTATAATAAACACAAGAAATATGATTTCTACATTTATACACACCAGGCTCGACAATAACGAATAACATAAGTAAGCTACGATATTTACTTTTTAAATAAGGGATATAATAATATTAATGGTGCTGGCCTCGGAAGCCACCGCTTCAGAGTGGTTGACATACGCTCTCGAACTAAACGGTTCGGCTCTTCCTTTCTGTGCCGAGCAGTTAAAACCTGGAACTCTCTACCAGCGCATGTGTATCCTCCCTTCTATGACCCCGGGTCCTTCAAGCGGGGCGTGAAAAAGCATCTTACTAGGCCGCCATAGTGTGGGTCACCGTGCTGCACTGTCCGTTGTGGCAGTGAGGATGGTGGCCTTCACTTCTGGATTCTGTTCATGCTTTCCATCAGGCAGGGCAGAGTCATTTTGGCAGCTAATATAAAAAAAAAAAAAAATTGTGAGAACAAAAGTAACGCGAAAAATAAATGCATCATAAGAGAGAAAATACACAGGTACATCAATCTTTGATGCGATTTTGTAGTGTCAAGCTCGTAGTGTTCGTAGTGCCGCTATCACATCACACAAACACACTTGATGCCATCGCTCAATCGATGCAGAACTTTTTGAGTATTATAAGCCTCCAAAAATCAACTTTACAACTTTATCGATTATTGAAAATACTTCATCATTATTATTAATTTACTTTTTTACCTAGTATTGTTCATGTTATTTCTTCCCAAGTTTATTAATTCATTAGCTTCTGTCTTTGATTGCTGAGTGTCGCATCATATTGATATATGTACAGCTATTATTATAATGTAACAATTTTTAAGTTTATTTATAAAGAATGTATGGTCTTACGTTAAGTAATATTTCCTTAATGTTTTAATCAAGGAGTTAAACATCCTTCCGCTACGATGTTACGTGTTGTACTGAACCGTATACCCTTTATAAATGATTTTTATTTTCCAGCCTTCGTATGCATCTATCATGAGAGTTCGTATTGCTAATTACAGTTCGGGTATCTGCGGGTTGAGTATACAGAGGGCACCATCGACAACACACTCGACGCCGCGCGCTACACCTCACCCGCCATCCGTGTCGCCACTCTCTGATGACATAGTCCGCATCCATGTCACTTACAACCCTCTCGCCGCTAGCCCCTCGCACTTGCATCCAATCAACCCTTCTAAATACAAAGGCTATAATGACGAACATCACAAGCCTGTATCTCTTGGCTTTTACCCCAGTAACGGGGCTACGAATCTCCCTTCAGACAATAGGATTCGTATTCAAGTGCCATCAGAGGAACTTTTGACGCCCGTGGTCGATTCCGGCAGAATTATAACACAACGCTTTATCGATCATCGTACGGAAATGTACGATCTGAAATAGAGCTATATATTTTCATAATTTCTGGCCATCATTATAACTCGTGCGAGCTAAGATGGCAGTTAAAATGCTTTATGACACAGGGGAGATAAAAATGTCAAAAGTCCTCTGGTAAAAAGATCTGAAACATAATTATACATTGTGTAGACAATGACTTCATGTAATTTATCTTAATGCATTTTTTTTTCAATTAGCATAAGTCCATCTCCCCTTAACTCACTTCTAGCACATTCAATGTTTAAATAACATATTTTCGTTTGTCAGAATTTGTTAATGTTAATATAGCTAACTACATTGGATCCGCTTTAAATAGATTACAGGTAGGATTTCATTTTTAAATCTATTATAGTACTATTGGATCTTGATATAATAAAAACTATTCAGAAATATTAAGATAAAAAATACATTGTTTTTGCTCTATACGTAAATAGAAAAAATAACAAAATTTACTAAATTATGATAAAGTTCATAGTACCTGTGTGGACAGTGTCATGTGACATCATAGGCTTATTTTACATCGAGTAGGGAACGTCTAGCTAGGGTCGAGTTCGTGTGTGAAATAATATTTTGTATATGCGTTCAGCTAACTTTATGTACTTAGAAGCAATCTCATAATAAGTAAATTGAAGTATATTCATAAATAATTTGTGACTAAAGCTGCCATATGATGTTCGTGTACAAGTAATTATAACGATGATAGATCTGTATTATGGTTTAGAGTGTGGTTGTGGATGTCAAGTTTCGTTTTAATGATAATAAAACAATGATATAAGCGGTGTAGGGTTTAATGATATGAAAATATTGTCCACAGCTGTAAAGAATCGTAAAAAGTTCTTGTTAAGAGTATGAACATTCTTGTAAAGAAAATTCTGAATGGCAGTCACTGGATAATGATGTGAGTGTTATTGTGCATTCTCTGATTGAGGCACTGATCTCGTATTGAATCCAGCGATGTTCACAAGTTCTTAGGAGGTTAAGTCTATAACATAACGTAGTTGTCATCTAGAGGAAAATACAAGTGTTAATGAAAGCGCTTAGTCAATACCTTTGTTATGCTACCTATTTATTCCAAAATTTCTCATCTTAACCCCGTAACTTGGTATGTGTATATACAGTTTAAGAGTTTTCGTAGTTTTAGATTCAATTCAAATATTAACATTCAGTGAGAAACGCAATAATGTCACGTACATGGTTATTTGAGAATATTTACAAATAAATAATGTAGTTAAGATGTTTTATGTACCTATACTGTGTAAAGTAATTATATGTTTTGGCTGATAGGTATATACACATATATAGCATTAATGTTTAGTAGTATATTAACATAGAGAAATATTTCATCAATTTATTGTTAAATCGTAAGGTTTGTTTTGTTTCATTCTTAAAACAAAGCAATATAACTTGCTTGATATATACCTCACATAGGGGGCCATTCGTTTACTATGTAAGAAGATTTTTACTAGTTTTGTTACTAGTATTTGGGGAAGGAAGGTTCCTCCTAAATAAGAGAAATGAGAATAGCCGGACCCCTCTCCCCTTGTTTGATATTTATAACATTACGTTATAAATATCAAACTGCAATCCATAGCAAAAAATGAACGAACCATTAGCTGGTTTTAATGTTTTAAAAGTAACAACTTTTAGGAACGTTTACAATTATTATATATGTTGAATGAAATCATTTGGATATAATCACTACTCCTACTATTTAATCTTATGTAAGAATTATCAAGACTCCCTCCCACCCCCATGTAAGACAAGGTATGGTGGACACCCTCCTGCCCTAAATCGTCTTACGTATTAAATGACTGGCTCCTAAGCATAAGCAATATTTTTATTAGTGCTGGCGTGTAGTGTTCTACTTCTTTTGTTTGTGCGGCGATTTATTAATCTAGATTAATTATATAAGCAGTGATAGGAATTAGTAGTGTCAATATGTACCTGCAAGTTTTCACATCGCTAAAGAATGTTATGAACATTCCTCGAAAGTCTCGAATTCCGCAATAAGTAATTATATTTATATTATTGTTGAAATATACTTACTAATGTTAGCTGAATTTATTAAATATACACGGTTGTTAACTTCTTACATTACTCACAAGCGATACTGAGAAGGTATTTTAGAACGCAAGATCATTGAACAGTAAAACTACATTTTATGGAAATAAGAATTATCTGGCAGACTAAATTGCTACTGAGTACCTACGATGTAATTACCGCAATTATTTTACTCAAAAACAAAGGCTTCGAACATAACTTTAATCCGATAAAAACTTCTAATGTGTTTCAATTTGATCTGCTAGATCTTTCACTTGCCCTTTCCACTTCAATGCTATTTGAAGTTTTTATTAGTCAAATTATTCAGTACCCTAAATTACGATCTTAAAATTGTTATGGGCTACTGGTTAAAATTCATACCAATAATCTCGAATTTCAATAAACTGCTAGTTGATAAACGAATTAAAGCTTATTTTCATAGCCTTGCAAAACAATGAAACTCAACGTAATCTCATCTTTATTTATTGTGTTAATGTGAAATGTCCACATTATTCAAACGAGACTAACGTTCTAAAAATTAATTTTAAGTTGTAATAAAATGTGCATATTTAGACGATGAATCTCACGAATTGCCTCGTCTGACGGCCTTATTGTAATCTTATACTTACCTCAAATTAATTCTCGACATGTAAGTAGTTATGGGTGCGACATGTTTACTTCACTTGTTCAAAACTTGGGTACCTTAGTCGTGCTAGTCTCAAAATTATTTGGTACTGTATTGATATTATAAAATACAAACTGTAGTTATATCTCTTCATTTTTCAGTCATTATTGTACGCATTAGTAAACGGCGTCCAAAACTTTTTACAAAGTGCCATTTTAAAGTTAAGGGCCTTAATTCATTCATCAATATGATTGATATCTTTGTATCATTGATATGATTATTGCAAATACTTAGGTACTGTCTTTTGTTTTATCATTTAAAATACGAGTTATTTTTTTATCTAAGACACCAGGAATCTCATTACTTGAAGAGCATCCGATTCTCTAGTTTTTTTTTGCTTCAAGTGTAAGTAGTGATACTCCTAGGATAAGAAGATAATCTGGCATTGATATGTCTTGTGTAAAGACGAATGTCTCATTAATTCAATATTTGAAAATAGGTAGCTACATTTGATCAGAATCATACTTTGAACTTCTATATATACTTACTTCTGTAATTTCTAAAAAAAGGCTGTATAATATTTATCAAATCGCTGAACCGTTTAAAAGTCTATGCTAGGTATCCCAATGTATTATGTGGGATTCCGTAAATGACAAATTTTTTGTTAAAGGACTAACTAATACTGCATCCAAAGACCTTAAATGATAGAAAGGATTTGTTTTTTATTCTTAAAATAAACAATAAAAGGTCTTATTTTAATTGGAAGTATTTACTCAAAAAAGATTTCCGTCCAATTATTTTCTATTTAAAGAGACTGAAATTGAGTAACTTTGTTTAATTTAAATTTCAACATTCAGTTGAACCAATATGTTTTCTATTTATATTTAGTAAATAATTTGAAACTGTTCAAGTTTTTACTTTTATTATGAGTCTTACTATAAATTGGAAAAGTACATATAGTCAAACTAGTACATAAATACATTACTTTTAAATACTTTTCAGGTTGTAAAAAGTTTTTAAACCTTAACATCGTAAGCTATTGTAAAAACAAATATACCTACATATATTCAAACAACACGCACACTTTTAAGTCAGAACGGTTACAGCAGTAATAATTACTACATAATATTATACTTAATTAATTTACTTGAATTTTTAAACACTATCCTTGTTACTTTTATAAATGCTGTTAGCATTAACATATAGACATAGGTTTTTATTGTAAAGGTTTGCACCGGAGCGGAATTATGAATACCGATTTAATTCACCGGTTATTGGAGTAAGCTGAGGTGATTCACCGGTGATCACCGATGAATAAAGACAGTTGCTGTTGTCATTCGTTCACGATTTTCTTGACTCGTCAATAAAATGTTACTTCGGCTGCTAAATACATCAATGAGCTCATTCATAAACATCGATTCAAATATATTATCGGTATTTACTTTTTAACATATAATTTAAATAGTGTTAAACATCTGACACACAACGCGATCTATTTACAAGCAGTATAGACTAAGTATGTATTTTTATTTATTTATTTATTTAAAAACTCTTACAATATTTTAACAGGATTCATTCCCAAAACAACATTGCAAGCTTATTACGACTATACGACATCGATTAGTATTATTACAGTATACAAACGTATTTTAAGACGTATGGTTGATTTTAGTTATTGCAATTGTAACTACTTTTTAAGCAGTATAAATTTCTTTTATATTAGTTTTAAAAATATGAAAATAATGAGGTTAATTCACATTATAAACGGTATAAATATCATAACCATCACTAACCTACATAATATTGCCAGCGGTACAGGATCTGCCATTCTACTTTATGGATTTTTTAAGATGTAATCCTGAAGCACCGGTGATTCCTCTGGTAGTCACTGCTCCACACGTTGTCAGAATCGCTAGGCAAAACTTATCAATAATCCGGTGCAAACTTCTACTTTGTTGCAATTTCTACTAAGCCGTGTTTACGATTTGGATGCTAACCTATTTTGAAATGTTTTTTACACATCGAAGTAAAAAAACAATTGTGTTCAGCCGGTACGACAGCTATTCGGTAAAGATATACCGTTAGATATTATTTAGTATCTGTGTTTTACAATATGTGTTATATAAACATATAAATTCTTTAAAGGCATTACATAAGTTATTATTAGGTTTAACAAATTATCTAATACCCTTCGAAAGAAATGGGTTTATCCCACAATGACTCCACCCAGTATAATTCTGGTCAAATGTTTTACTAAGAAATTCGGTTCAAAGCAGTTTGGTAACTGGAAATAACAATGCCTACTAATTGCTAAAATATTTACTAATACAATATTTGCAATGCATGGCTTTATGACGCCGCTGATGAAGACATACCATTTTTAATATAATTAAGTATTGCTAAGTAAATTAATAAAACGAGGAATTGTTTAGTGTTAATGATGATAAGTAGAATATTTTGATGTCGTATGTAACTGCCACTTCCAGTAAAGTCTCTGATTAGAACTACAGTGAGAATAGTGCCTGCACGAACTATGTTGTTATTTTATGTTGGGACGACACATGAGCTGTCTGTGCAAGTCTTGGGGTGTGTAGTTTATTGTGAGTAACGCATTTCCGATTGTACACGTTGTCTGACTCGCTAGGCAAAACTTATCAGTGACATGCAATGACTGAAAGGTTATTTCTTGGGAATATGTAATACGACTGATTTGCACTTGTAAGCAATGTGAAGTTTCAGCATAACTAACTTAGCTATTTACTATTATCGTGGATTGATGTAAATAAATGTTATTATAAACTTATTTTTCAACGGAGCGAAGATTATATTTTACTCGCATGTGTATCTAGTAGTAAAAATAGTGATAATGGCAAAAACTTGTATTGTTGCCTATTGTATCAGCCCAATATTTATAATCTTAGCATCATAAGTATAATTTAGCCTTTTTAATTTTATCTGAAATTGTACTTTATCTATTTAGATTTAATGTTTTTGGACTCATGTTTAACTTTTAATTTAATAGTTAAACAGAAAAAATAATTGGAGAGAGAGATTTTTGTTAAGATTGTCGGAAGTGCTAGAATCTCGAAGTTGATAATAGCGAAAGTTTTAATTGTGAATTATATTGGAAACGTTGTTTCAATCTAGAAATATTGGAATAAGAACTATAAGATGGTTCTTAACATTGTTGTACATTTAACTCTTGATTTTATTTGCACTACCTCGCTCTAGTTACTGAGAGTAACATCGATGACATTCGCAGACTATTTGGCTTATTGACAAATGTGTACAAAATATTAATTTTGGGACAAAAATTAACCTCATGTTTGTTGGGGTTCTAGTAAAGTAAAGGCGATTAATTATGTCCTGTGTATGTTAAATACTCTTTTGACGTGCAATTTCGGAGTGTACCTATATATAACTGTGGATATGACCTTTATTATTACCGTTCGGAAATAATACACTTACTGTATTATTCACCATATCATTGCACGAGAGTTTTTTTAACGGACGTTAAAAAAGAGTTCAAATACAACAAATATAACAAGTATATGTTCACACGACAGCGTTTTTAAAACACGACGCTCTCTTATCGAGCAGTTGTTGCATTTTCAATTTTGGGCGTTGGAAATAGACCATAATATTATGCAACTTCATACTTGAACGCTTTTATAACGTCCGTTAAAAATACTCTCGTGTGTTAAGTCCTAAATGTCACACAATATGTTTTGTTAAATTATTGGAATTGGCTTTTAGATCATTACTCATGATGCCGTTATTTACTATTCGGCCGCAGTATTTTTATGTCAATTAAAGTGTTCGAAGTAATTAACCGTATTGCATAAATAGTAATACTGACCATTTATAAGGTGAAACGATACTGCTTACCGATATTGTCTCTCTAACCACAAGCTTATACCGAACTAAGTGAATAGCAGTAAGTCACATCGACATTTTATTTAGTTTAAAAGTGCTCGCTTAATTATATAGCTATACATTTTATCGTAAAAAAACATGGGTTAGGTTTTTACATATCTACGGGTGTATATAATGTCTTTGACTATTAATTTCAAGTGCAGATTAATAAATGACTGACAATGTAAAGTAGCATTTGTTTGAAGTTGTAGACAAGTTACAAAATGATCAATTTTCGAGCAATTTTGGTCAAATTTTTAAAGTGCATTCCTCATATTAAAATAAGAAAGATAATAGAAGCCATAAAAATCATACGTTAAGTTGCTTCGAGAATTGTTTCAGCGGGTTTTACTCTTTGGTTTATTTGCATTGGTCGCTGAAATTAATAACAAAAAAATTTGTCGGTTGAAAATGACCAAAATGTCAGCTACTATGTGCCTATGTTTAAATCTCTTGAAAAATCACTTGTCCAAAGCATGTAAATATAAATTATTTCAAGGGTGTATACAGGGTGAATTTTTGAGACGGGACAGTAAGGACAAGTACCTTAACCGTTATAGTTAAAATACGCTTAATACAAAAGATGCATTAACAACTATTTTAAATGATATCTATCCAAGAAAATTATCGGCTGCTACTAGCTCAGTACAAAAACGAGTGTACAAGACTTATCTATTCGTTAAAACGGCGGTCATTTTAAACAATTTATTTCGTAGATCATCTAAATGTAAGTTATGTTGTATGTTAAAATGATTTATTTCCGTACAAATGAATGGGAAAAGTTTTTTTACGATTTCTGACATTTCTAGGACTCAAACCTCAGTCGGTCCAGTAGAGACTTTTGATCCTTATAAGAAACAGGATCGAAATGGTCATTTTCTTGTTGGCTGTATATTTTTTCCAAAATCTGTAAATTCAGTTCAGAATATCTTAAAAAATTATGGATAGTCTCCTAAAAGCGTTTTCCTGTAACTATAACGGTTAAGGTACCTACCCTTACTGCCCCGTCTCAAAAATTCACCCTGTATAAGGGGTGAGCCAGCGCGAGTTGGGGAGGGTGCTATGACAGCTCACTGACCCCAGGTTTAGTTTGTACAATTTGAGGTAGGTAATCATTTTATTTAGTATTTTTTTAGATTATTGTATTACATCATAACGACCACTTAAAAACTGGATACACCCCTGAATTACTTATGGTTACCGCTTCCAAAACTAAGTAAGTCATTATGTAATTTAATTTAATTTGTTCTTAGAGCTAAATTGTTTGCTTATACCATTACTTTTTAAGATAACTTCTGTAATAATAAGCAGTTAAACCCAGCAGTAAGCTCTCTTTGAAATGCCTAAAGCGGAAATAGAAAACGTTTATAATAAATAATTTTCGATTACACTTGTTTTTTACTGTCTACAATATTCCTATTTATATGTTGAAGAACCTAATACCATGATAAATGAAGAGGCCTATGTTCAGCAGTGCATTGGTGAAACCTTGATGATGAAGCTGAAAGAATTCGGAACATCTGCTTCGTTTTCTTAAAATTAAGAGCAACACTGATTTATTAGTATTATTGTATTAAATAATTGTATATATATATATATACTAAAGACAAGAGTCTTCAATCAATGTGTTCTTCCAGTGATGACTTATTCTTGCGAAACAAGGACACTTACTGTAGGGCTAATACATCGCCGGTACTTTCCGGGCACGGTTGCTTCGGAAAGTACCTGCACTCGGTCGCTAGGAGGGAAACGAGTCCCGCCTGCCACCACTGCGACTGCAGTGAGGACACGGCCCACCACACGCTGGCGGTCTGCCCCGCTTGGGCGGCGCAACGCCGGGTCCTCACTGCAGTCATCGGAGGGGATCTCTCGCTGCCGGCCGTCATAAGATCGATGGCCGGCAGCGACAGTTGTTTTACCGCGGTCGCAACCTTCTGCGAGGACGTAATCTTGCAGAAGGAGGTGGCGGAGAAGGCCCGGGAGGATTCCATCCAATCGGACCCGATCCGCCGCCGGCGCCCCGGGCGGCGGAGGCGCGCATACCTGCGTCTCATGCCGCCCTGAGAGTGGCCGCGGATGGGCGGGACGGGTTTCCCGTCCGTCCGCAGTAGAGGCCAACCGCGAGGGGGCGGCGTCCGCGTGTGACCGGACGTTGCCCAATTAGAGAGTACACGATGGAGGTGGTGCCCGCAACAGTGCGGGCAGGCGCCGGTTGGAGTCCAGAAGGAAATCCCCTCCCTGGACTCCTTCCAATACAAAGGCGCAGAGAGGGTCACACCGTGTGGTTTTAGTCGGTTCGAGTCCGACACACCACCCCGCCGTAACCCCCGACGGGGTGACGGTCCGCGGGGATTTCCACACGTAAAAAAAAAAAAAAAAAAGGGCTAATACATCGCCTGAAAGTCGCGCGAAGAGCAATGGAGTGAACAATACGCGATATCTCTGCGAGATAGGGTCAGAAACGAAGACATTCGCTAACGCTCGAAAGTCTTCGACATAGCAAGAAGAATTGCGCAACTGAAATGACAATGGGCCGGACATGTCTACCGAAGAAACGACGACAGATAGTGCCATAAAAAAAAATCTGATGACCCCGAACAGGAAGTTGAAGTGTTGGTAAACCAGCTGCCAGGTGGTCGGACGATATAAAAAAGACGGCAGGACCGACCTGGAGCATACAGAAGCGAATGGAGAACCATGCAAGAGGCTTACATGCAACAGTGGATGCAAATATGATGATGATGACTATCTCAACTTACTTTGGCAGATATCTGATGATATAAAGAGTAACTTGGGCTACTCTTTTTTTAGATTAGCTTTACATCAAAGTGTTACTTGCGGATTCACAACAACCTCGAGTAACAACTAATCTAAGATAAAATTACCATAAAAATCTTTTTACAAACTTTATTTGTATACCGTGTTACAGATTTACACTAGAGAAGAAAAATGACACTCATAGGTATTTCATGTATAAAGAGCGGACTTATTGCTTAAAGCAATCTCATCCAAGCTATCTTAGGAGTGACCAAAATGTTTCAAAGACAGTGGTCGCTGACGATGCAATAAGTTTTGAACAATTTTAATTTGATAAAGAATATACTTCATACCTGTACATACACAAACACATACATAATAGGTCTTAACTTAACTATGGAAATTGCCGTTTTGTATGCAATAAGTGAAAGTACTTATTTTTTCAAACTCTTTTATTTCTGTTATTCGAAGTAATCACCCATGGAATCGACGAATCTTTGCCAACGCATTGGCAGTTTATTGATGCCCTTCTTGTAAAAATCAGCTGGACGGGAGGCAACAAACTCTTCAAAGGCATTTTGTACTGCCTCTCAGGAATTGAAATTTTTACACACTAAAAAGTTGTCTAAATTTTGGAAAAAGTAATAGTCGGTAGGTGAAAGGTCTGATGAGGATGGCGGATGCGGGAGAGCTTCCAACCCCAGCTCTTGCAGCTTGGAGACTGTCTGTTGCGCAGTAAGGGGTCGCGTGTTGTCGTGAAGGAGCAGTGGGGACAACCGATTGACCAAACCTGGTTGCAGATGTGCTAGCTTCTCCATCATTCTCTCCAGTTCTTCACAGTACACATCGGCATTAATGCTCATGCCGTTTTGTAAAAAGCTGTGGTGAATCACACCTGCACTAGACCACCAAACAGTGACCATCACCTTTTTAGGGGTCATTTTTGGTTTAGGACATTGGTGCTGAACCAGGGTCTAACCAACTCGCTGAGCTTTCGATTGTCGA
Organism: Phragmatobia fuliginosa; assembly: GCA_932526445.1. Lineage (NCBI taxonomy): Eukaryota > Metazoa > Arthropoda > Insecta > Lepidoptera > Erebidae > Phragmatobia > Phragmatobia fuliginosa. The sequence continues at coordinate 28,692,459 of OW052057.1, forward strand.
ACAGAATCCATTTTTCGTCGCACGTAACAATTCGTTTTAAAATTCTTTCATTTCTTTGTCTGTTGAGCAGCGCAAGGCAGGTCTACACGCGTAAGTTGTGCTGGCGATCGTTAAGGTCGTGGGGCACCCATCTATCAAGCTTTTTTACCTTGCCAATTTTTCGCAAATGTATCAATATTGTTTTGATGCTTACATTAAAAGCTGCTGCTAGCTCAGGTGTAGATTGAGTTTCGTCAGCTTCCACAATCGCCTTTAATTCATTATTGTTAACCAAAGTCTTCGGACGACCACGAGCTTCATTTTTCAAGTCAAAATTTCCAGAACGGAACCGGGAAAACCAATAACGGGTTGTGCGTTCGTTTGTACAGTTCTCTCCGTAAACGTTTTTGATGTTACGTGCCGATTTTGTCGCGTAGGTGCCACGACGGAACTCATATTCCATAATTACATGCATTTTTAAAGTATCCAATAAGACGAAAAAAACGCCCCCCCCCCCCCCTCCAAAAGGCAAACGGCGTGCTCAAAAAATCTGGAAAAATTCATGATAGTAGTTCATATATTGGACTTTAAAGAAAAATTAGCGGTTTTGATAACTTTGTGCCAGACATTTTTTTTTCGAATGTTGGTGAAAAATTTAACCCCTTGTGCCCATAAGGTAAAGATGGTATTGTACAACACACAGAAAATTTATCTCTGTTGGTATCAAATTGTAAACAGAATATAACAACAAGTAATACTATAGAACTGTGTGATAAGAAAAATGTTTATATCGATACGCAAGTCTCTGATATTATGGATTATATGTATATTTAAAAAACCAATAAACTAAAGAATCGGTAGGTAAGCCTAAAAAATTAAATATAAGTAAACGGAAAGAACAACATAATGCATATCAGTTCTCTGTCGCAAAAAACGAGCTACGTAGAATTAATTTTAATAAATTAATTAAATTTCTTTAATAGTTTTAAACTTATTTAGGGAACACCAAGGTCCGGTCAACATTGAAACGATCGGGAGAGGAGCTTGACACCGGATTGTGTGACATTAAATCTACTACGTTTAGATTTACAGTACAGCATTTTACAAATGTCATGAAGAAAATGAGGGGAGGAAAGTCTCTCGGCCACGAATACTTTGGTGTCGAGTACCTTCGTTTTGCTGGTCTTCACCTGTCGAGGGTTTTGGCCTTATTGTATCCATTTTGTGTGGGTCACTCATATTTACCGTAATCATAAAGATTACATGATAATCAGTTTGGCTTCCGGCAAGCATTATCGGCAGAAATTTTGAGACTTGCACGTATTGTTAAATACTATACCGATCGTAACACATCAGTTTACGCCTGCTTCTTGGATCTCTCCAAGGCTTGGACTTAGTTTGTTATAATAATATTCTAAAACAGGAAATCAAAGACATTTTTTGGAAAAAAGATTGGTGTGATATCCGTCATGGTGAACTTTGTAAGACCAAAGAAAATTTACTTCTGAAAGTCGTCAATTCAAGCTGCATAACAGCCAAAACAAGCTAATTACAACACATTAAACCTGGGGGTCCATCCAAACCTATTTACCTATCTTCTTAATAAGATGACCACAAACAAAGTTTTGAAATATAAATGATGATTTGATAATATGCGAGTAAATATGAACACTGTTAGCTAACACATATCACATAACTGACAACTGATAGGGAGACCATTTCTTGTTGTTTCGGAAGACGATCCGCATTTTTTTTTAATTGAATTCATTACCACGACGACTTGAGGACTAGAATATTTTACAATTGAAGACGTTAATTAAATTAAATTGGCAGAAATAGCTGATATTGGGCTGGTTGCCATTTAATCAAAAGAAGAAGAAGACAACTGATGGTTAAAGATCTATTGACTACTTTGAAAGCCCATATAATTTTGATGCGGCCGTCTCATCCTCCTAGCCATTATCCCAAGTTTATTTGGTGTCGGCTACTAGTTCAACCGGTTTTACCTGAATTTCAGTTTTTCCACGGAGCGACTGGCATCGGACCTCCGCAACCCTAAAGGGAAAACTGAAATTCTAAGATTGAACTAGTTGTCAGTATATTTGAGGGCACTGACTTCCCAATAACGATTGCCATAGATGTTCATGACAACCGGGACCGACGGCTTTACGGGCTCTCCGAGGTACGGGCGTGAATCACCGCCAAACTTCCAAACTCCGGGCAGCTATTAGGAATTTCCTAAGAAAATCCCAAAAACACTTTTTGGCCCGACCCGGGATTTGAACCCTCTGAGAGACCTCTTGATTAGCAGTCGCATAGCAGAGGCAGTTTTACTAATACAAGAAAAACATACAGTTTTGATTGACAACTGCTTTCTCAAAAGAAAACAGTTATAGCTATATTTTGCTTTATCAACCAAACGAAGAATCGATTGTTACCTCATTAATACTGAGAAGTCCTAAAATGTATATTTGCTTCTTTTAGTGTTATTTTTCTATTCTTCTTATTGTAAACCATACATTTAACCAGATAAAGTATTCAATCCTCTATAACATTATGTTACATTTTAGTTCAATAATGCATGTTTTTTTCATTATTTTTTCGTTTTCTATAACAGGTACAAATATCATTCCACATATTTCTTCAACCCATTAAAGGTGAAATACACAAAAATATGCTAAATTATTATGAATTTCTTGTAAAAAAAATTCAAAACACTTTTAGGCTGACCCAGTATACGCGCAAAATAAATAACTATTTTCTTAGCAGTCGGGTAAACAAAAGGAAGTAGTCTTCGTTGTTGTTAGCAATAGAAGTTTTTTTTGACTGACGAAATTCTTGCTGCTGTGGGTAAAAGTCTTAGATTAAAATTTCTTATTCAGTCATGATCAAACAAGCAAGTCTGATTCAGATTCAGATACACATGTTTTGTTCTCATAGTAAGTGTACATACATGACATACAAACGTGTACTAGTGTTTTTGTAGTATCTTTTAATGTGAAGGATGATAATATTCAGGTTAAATAAAATACGTTCACGAACTTAAAAAATGATTTATTAACGTACTTAATAATTATGGTTAACATAGAAAATATTATCACAAAACTGACAGTTAAAAAAATGTAATTAATGTTTTTATACTCTTTGTCATAGATGAATACAAAATCTATTTTTTTTATGTATTTTGTTATAATAATATGTATTATACTCGTATATTCAGTATCTATTTAAAATAATAATATCTAAAAAGATTTTTATACTAATTATGAAGATTACAAAAACAAAGCGGAAGACAATATTGTTAGGACATTCCGTCTCTAGATTTTCTATTAATACATTTTACATTGTTGCTTTTTATTTACCTACTCGCTTTCAGACAGTACATTTTTCGCAAAAGTGAACTTGTATATTCATATATTATTTTCTATTTTAATTCTCTTCCCAAAATTATAGTGTGGTTATAACAAGTATTCGTATGTACTTTTAAAAACTAATTTTATGTGTTACCTTTTTTATATTATATGTATAGAGGTTAATTCTATTGAACATAATTAATACACTCTTCCATTTCTAATACGGTTACGACTAAGTGCCTACAAAAAATAGATTTAATCTAGCACTAAATGAAATATCCGTGTGACTGAAGATTAATATGAGTGAGTCCGGTGACGCCCACTTCTGAACTCTACATATATTTTTCATCAGGCAGAGTCACTTAAGCAGGCAATTCAAATCAGAAAACAAAAATAAAAAATATAAGATTATAAACAGTTTCAAAATGAAAATTTTTGCTTACTCTTGTTAAACAAGTAATGACGAGGTAGTTAGTTACTTTGGCTGTGCACGTCTATAGCAACTTATCTTTACTAACATATCAATATGCTAGACACGCGCAATTCTACATTCAGTAGTTGAATTTACCGACATAAATAAATACACTAACACTGCTTATTTCTGGTATAGATACGGACTGAGCCGACGCTTCTCTCGAATATACCGGAGTACCTTTTCGTTTTGTTACAATATCAATCTTAATTTCGAGTTTATAGCACGAGATAAATGTAATCACTTGCAATACGTAGCACCATTTGTTAATTGTGGCTTAAAATTTGATAATGAATTTGCCTATACTTTCTATTTTACAATATACATAATGTCTATTTATTAAACATCGGTATTATGATTTAGTTTTAGTTAAAACCAAGATGGGATTCCCTTAGTTTTATCTAAAAGGTTTAGTTAAAACTCATACCGACTTGATTTTTTTAGTTTTAAATAAAGTGTTCATGTATATACATGTGTATATTTATCAAACATTGGTACTATAATTTAGTTTTAGTTAAAACTAATATGCTATTTCATTAGTTTTAACTCAAGGTTTAGTTAAAACTAATATTTCACTTTTTTAGTTTTAAATATAAAGTTAATAACCGGTAAAGATCAGCTTACATCCATCTGATAACCAGTTGAGACATCTTTTCTAATTCTACTATCTAATAACAAACATATCTATGGTCTTGCCTGTCGCAATTTTTTAAAATACTCAGGTATTTTTAAAATTTCAATAAAAGTATCAAAACAAATTTAATGCGACTTGACTTATCCTCATGGTTTGATACATGATGGTTTGATGGATGATCAAGTCATATTATATTTTTTTTTTAATACAATGGCAACACAAATGTGTAGAACATACTTTGCAATAAGATTTAGTCACAGTATACTAGAAATAGTCTACTGTGACTAAACCTACTACTATATATAACTAGTATATTGTGCCTATTGAGATAAACAACAACTCAAAACATAGACTAACACGGTAGGGAGTAGCCACACGCTCACGCAGACGTAACCCTCTGTCAAAGACTAAGCATTGCCAAATGGGCCTATGAATTTCACTTTTATAACACAAAGTATTTGTGTGGTTGAAATAGTGAAATTTTGTTTTGATTGGTAAGTGTAAATTTGTAGCGACTAGTTTTTGTATGTGAGCTTAAATTGTGTATGTGTGAAGATTTCCCCCGGCAAAGAAATAACAGCCTGTTCAAAAAGACGCTATGGTTACTCCCTTCCGTTACGTCGGCTTTTATTGTTGTATGTACTCAAAACAAATATTTCAGGTTAAACTGTTTCTTTTTTGGCTATTACTTTCATATAAACGTTACTAACGATTTCACATTAATTATTTATTATTTCAATTATGGCGTCTTTAGTACCAAACACTAGCGCGAAGAGACCGAATAAAACTACCAATATATTCTTCCAAATGATATATTTAGTCCGACCGAAGCCTGTGTTCCAATATGTGATCACTTCAATGAAAGCCGGTGCCATGAGTCCCAAAACAGAATAGCAGAACGCTCCGAGGACGCCCATGAATGGAGCAATTTGAGGGACTGCTATGGCTAACAAGACGGTGCAAATCACCATGATGGTTCTTTGAATATAGTCGCCTAGTACCGGCCGCTTAGCGCATTTGTGTTTGATACAATTCCACATGATTTCTATGCATACGAAGAACTGTAGTGCGTATGTGCAAAACACGGCGATAGCGATGGATATTTTTACAATCTGAGCGGGGCTGGAATCAAAAGTCATTTTTGAAATAAAATAACAAAACAACAAGGTAAATATCATTGCTTCCGTTTCTTATGTACAAACACACACAAACACAAACATCTGAGTATCGCCATTGCTTTTATCGTACCTATAGGTCATCGAATCTTTGAAGAACTTAAATGACGCCACTAACCCAATCGATCACACAGTAGTTATATTACTCGTTTATCAACATATACAACGAGTATGATCTAAAAACAACTTAAACATTGAAGTCAGACTACTTACATTTGCGTTATGTTTAAGTCCAGAGTGATGGAGTCCTTGACAGATTCACCATAACGGAGGTATCCGAGAAATCCGATGATAATGTAAACCAGTGTAACTCCGCTCATACCTTTGCTGAGAACTCCGCAAAAGCCTAACATAGAGCGAGGAGTCTTCATGGCATTCTCTAGTGGCATTATAACGCCAATAGCTTCTATCGCGAAAATGGTTAGCGAAAAGAATTCTGGCCACTGTAAGGGAGGTTTAAATAGCATTTTGTTAATTTGATCGGTTTTTAACTTCCCAGTTCCTACAAGGTAGTATAAGGTTATGATGAGACCGAGGGCCATGAAGCAGTTTGCTAACGTGGAGGCGGGAGCCAAATACTTGAGATTGCGCACCCATGCTATTAAAATTAGAGGTATTAGCAGCCCTAAAATGCATAGCCTTACATTCGTATTATCTTCTGATCCGTTCATGTAGTATGCTGCTACCTAAAAGAATAAAATGCAAGCAGTTTAATCTCTAATCTTGTTTACTAGCTTTTTATTATGTAATTAATTTTATCTTTGAACTAGCCGAGCCTGACTTTATTTGTCTCCCATGTCGTGATGTCAAAAACAACAGCGTGAACGAATTTATTGACCATAAAAAGCGAGCCGACCTTACAGGATAGACATATGCTGCCCACATTTTTTTAAATTTTCAACGTGAACTATTTTTTTTTGTTATATTGATACGCATAGGCGGACTTAATGTCTAAGGATATTGTTAGCTGAGCGAAGGTTTCGGTTATGATTACTGCACAAGAGTTGAAAATGTGAGTTTAATTAAGTAGGAGGGGATGGAGAATTGAGGATAGTGTACAGGAGTGGAAATGTGGTCATTACGCAGATTAAAGATGAATCGAATGCAGTTACTGAGAAGACGATCTAACTTATTGAGAAGATCTGCATTCAGGTCATAATAGCACACGTCACCATAGGCGATGAATGGGAAGATAAGAGATTGCACAAGCATTGTCTTAGTTTTTAAGCGATATAGTGATCTGAAAATGTCGGTGACCCTCTGGCATACATATGTTACTTGATCATCCCAGTTCAGAGTAGGTACAGTCGAGTTGCAGGCTTAAGTTTTTCACTGTTCTACAGACAGGTAGAGTACACCTTTCAGCATTATTTTGAGGAGCATTTCTAAATTGAACGTCGACTACCGATTAGTACGGCTTGGAAGCATTTTTTTATATTCCGCTACTTTGGTTTACATAAATTTGGCAACGTTATCTCAGAAATGATTACTTCGGAAGCTGTATAATTTTCCAGAACACACTGATAATAACGGGGTTCATAGCTTTTTTTGCGGGTGCACACAGGGAGCGCAGTGCCCCAATGACAATAAGAAAATGTCAAAAAATTTCCATAAAAAATTGAAAAATAATAAAAGATTTAGATAAAAATAAATAAATCTATTTTTGTACTATGAGATTATTTTTGTGTGAGCTTGTTTATCTAATTATCACATGAATTTCCAAGTGAACTTTTTATTCGAATATTTAATTGAAGTTCCTAACCGACCAAAAGGTTTTAAAGCAGTGATCTGACATTTTCAGCACCTTTATGAATTTTCTTCAGTTTTATGGAATTACTAAGCAAAATCTTAAAAGATTTAGAATTGAGAGAAATTACCAGGCGTCCCAGACATATTCCAGTGATTTTAAATTTTGTGCTTATCTGTTAGATATTATTTAAATAACGGTACATTTTTAGTACAAGATGGGTATTTCTAGGTTTCGTGTGGAGGGGGGAAGGGCTGGAGTTAAAAAAATTGAACGTTTGAGAGAGACAAAAAACCTGATAGGGTGTAACATAAAAAGGCGTTTCGCAGACACAGTACAGAATTATTCTGTATTTTTAAGTGTTTTTAATTGCCTTTAGTTGCCAAGCACATGTTTTCAAATTGTTCCAAAATCCTAACAAGAAACAATACTATTCATAATCAACCCATTTTTTTGACCTAGGTTTTGGGTTGCCTATCCGATACAGGAGTTGGTAAAATCTTCGTCTATGAGACTCGAAAACTCTCTTAAAAATAAATCAATGTTCTGAAATCGGTATTATCCTCATTTTCCATTCTTTTTGGTGATTACTAAAAGGAATATAATAAATCTAAATAAAAAAGAACTATACAGCAGTAATGGATATAATATATTACTCCAGAAATATTTAGACTCGAGTCTCTACTGTTTAACGAAAAAGGTTGTAATTTATTAAATTAATAAACATTCTTACTTAGTCTATTAAACTCACCTGAACTATGTTCTTAGCTATGATCACTGTGTAAACTGAAGCAATACCGAAGTGAGTAGCGAACAGGCATACCAAAATGAAGATTCTGTAGAAACGACAGAAAAACTGAATTTTTATAAAATGACTAGCTAACGCTAGTCATTATATAAAAATTCAAAGACGTCCTAAGGGTATGAAAAAATGTTGGCCGATACTTAGACCTACCCGATTTGGATACAAAATTTCATACGAAGGAATTTGATAACAAACAAAGCTACATGAGAATTTTATAAATTAGATTTAGAGTCTGGGTACAAAATTTAATCCAATTTTAAATTGTATATCCTACATTTTGTAAGTGTAGATAAATTAATTTATAATCCCTACTAATATTATAAATGCGAAAGTAACTCTGTCTGTCTGTCTGTCTGTTACGCTTTCACGCCTAAACCACTGAACCGATTTTGATGAAATTTGGTATGAAGATAGAACTGAACTTGGGAAAGGACATAGGATACTTTTTATCGCGAAAATAAAGGTAGAAGGGTTTGAAATAGGGGACGAAAGTTTGTGTCGAAGTTCCTTAATATCAAACATAAAATCATGTTAGATTGTTTAATCTACTCTTACCGTGTCGCGCGATATAAACGAATTACACGCGGGCGAAGCCGCGGGCGGAAAGCTAGTAGATTATAAACCAAGATGTTTAAACTGAAGCACGGTGCTCAAGGTTCTAACAATGACAGAATGAAATCCCCGTCGCCCTGTGTACAAGATCTTCCTCGAACTCCATCTAAAAAAACGTTACGACCACCGAACGTTATATTAGACAATGAATCCCTGATTAACCACTTTTTTGTCTTTCTTTTTCTCCTGCGGAAATCCTTCCGGATGCCACCAGTTGATGACAGTTGGACTCGAACCGACTAAAACCGCAAGCCGTTTTGGGTACTATAAGCCAAGCCTGCCCAGCCAAGTGGTGGCTCTTAGGCGTTGACTTTTTGCGGATTAGACACAGGTAATCCCCGAAACTTCCCTTTGCAGTGATCACTTGTGTCAGTCGGTATGATAGGCTGCCGTAATGCCTTTCGAGCTAATTCTCCATCACGGGTCTTATGGCCGAAATAACGGCGTGCCCATTGCTCGGTTGCCCAAGTCGTTTCCTCTATACCTCCACGAGGACCCGGTGGAATTGGGATTTCTTGTCCTCGATTTCTCGAGGTTCAGGATTCTCACCCAATTCCTGTGCTTCCTTGCGCCTCTGATAAAGAGCCGCAAGAGCTCCCGCGTCCAGGTCCCATGGTGGAGTTCCAGCCAGGAGGCTTGTTGCCTCAAAGGAGATCGTGCGGTATCCATTTGTAAACCTTGTTTCCTTTTTTTTTGTTGTCGGTACAAATAATATGCAATCACAATTTTGTTTGTTTTAGTGAGAAGACGCATGTTATGTGTGCATTTTAAGAAAAACTTAAAACACAGCTGCGGTCACGTTGTTTGGGCGCAAAATATTTCGTGTCATATGAACGCACCTTAAGAGATGCTTGACGAGGCATATAACAAATAGTTTTATATGCAGAATGTGGCAGACATTGACGCGTTTGTGTTTTGTGTGATTGTATCTAAACTGTATTTTGCTGCTGATACAAAGAGTAAAAAATCGGCCAAGTGCGTGTCAGGCCACGCACAGGAAAGGGTTCCTCAGTCACCTATAATGGTATGTGGATTTAAAATCGTATCCAATAGATAATTGTTATGTTTACGTATTAATACGTTAATTTTGTATGACGTTTTCCAAGTGAGCGCATTTTACCATATAAGCCTTTATAACTCCTGAACTAAGAAAGTCATCTAATCGGTTATAGTTTTCCTTCAAAGTTCATTAGATGGACCACCATCACGATTTTTTTCAGATTTTTTGAGCCAGCGGTTTAGCTTTTAGAGGGGGGGGGGGGACGCCCTGTTTTTACAAAAAAGTGCCCTTTAAAGTGAAATATCTCGCAAACGGATACCTAAATCAAAAAATCGTCTAGGAAACCCTTTATTGTTTTTAAAAGACCTATCTAATGATACCCCACACGATGGGGTAGCCTCGAGAAAAAAAAATCATCCCCACTTTACGTGTAGGGGAGGTACCCCAAATAAAATTATATTTCATAATTTTATTGTAGCACTTTGTCGACGTAATTACAACACGTATTCGTGCAAACTTTCATCTTTCTAGCACTTACCGTTTGGACGGTAAGTCGAGGACGGACGGACGGACGGACGGACGGACGGACGGACGGACGGACGGACAGACGGACATGACGAATCTATAAGGGTTCCGAGTTATGAACTTCGGAACCCTAAAAATGTGTGTATGCATGTGGCACTTTGTAATAGAGGACATCCGCAGTAGCCTTTTCCAGCACCACATCTGGGAGGTATCTAGAAGGCCTACGGTTGGCCGCTTTTAGCGTCCACGCCTCGACACCGTACTTCTGTACGCTGTCGACCCTAGTCTTCCAAATATTTATATATTTGGAAGACTAGGGTTTATAACACTGTTTTTTTTGTTCTTTAAGAGATGTTACGGTCTTTCCATATTCCATCCATGTCATGTCCTCAAGTGAGTTCCAGTTTTTTAATTGTGTCAAATACCAGGACTTCAGTATTGGCCGTTAATTCCTAAGTGCTCACTGGCTGTCTTTATACTGCTCACTAGACTAGTAAAACTAGACTACTACTAGTGTACTACTACAATACTTATATAATATATTTATGTTCAATTTTATAAATAGCTCACTTGAAGGCAGCAGCGTAGCGTTTTAGGGCTTGCGGTCCGTCCTCTAGTGCTGCTTGGCCCACTTCTGGATATGACATTTGCGGTTTTCTTTTCCTCTTATACAAAATGTGTGCGCATTGTACCTGTTGAGTTTAAAAGTATATAAATTATATTGTTTAAAGTAAAATAACTATTACGACAGTCGTGAAAAGTTCATAATATTATTCATTACTTTACGATTACATTAGATTACATCATTAAGGGAGTCAACATTAAAATCAGTTGATAAGCAATTGAAAAGGTGGGTCCCTCCTATTAATAGAATAATGTTTTATCTGTAAAATTACAACTTTTAAGTAGAGCAAAAGTTAGTTTTGCGTGCAAACTATTGCTTATAAGTGTTAGACCGTAGTTCATGACTTGGAAGCCCAATAGTTTTGTCATGTCCGTCCGTCCGTCCTCGACTTACTGTCGCAACGATTTGTGCTAGAAAGATGAAATTTTTAATGGATACGTGTTTTTCTCACGTCGACACAGTGCTAGAATAAAATCACAGAAACTATTTTTTTATGCGTAAAGTGGGGTTTTTTTTTTCTTGCGTCCCCCATCGTATGCCTTTAACAGTCCACTGCTGGACATAGGCCTCTCCTTAGAAAGGAGGTTTTGGCCTACTATACCACCCTGGCCAGACGGGTTGGTTTAGGGTTGGTTTCAAGTTTTTCTTCTCTTTGCATCGATGTTGTCTTGCGTAGTTTATCCCTTAGTCGCCTTTTACGACACCCGCGGGATGAATAGGAGTGGTGGCAATCTGTATTCTTAATCCGTCACCACACGGACAATTAGATAGTTCTTTTAAAATGATGGAGAGGTTGCTAAGACAATTTTTGATAAGAGGATTCGTTTGCGAGTTCTTGTACTTTAAAGAGATTTTTTTTGTTAAAACAGGGCGTCCTCCCCCCTCTAAAGAATAATCTGAAATAAATTCATGATGGTACTACATATGCTGAACTTTGAAGAAAACTATAATGGCTTTAATATCATTATTAGTTCAGGAATTATAGAGGTCTAACTTTTAAAATGTGTTTACTTAGAATACTTCGTACAATAATAACGAATTAATAAGTAAACACAACAATTATTATTAATTGAACATGATTTTAAATCCACGTACTATTCTGAATCACTATGAAACCCTATCCTATGCGTGGCCTGAACACGCACTTGAGCCATTTTATGTACAATATCGGTATGGCTTTTTTAGGAGACCGGTATAGGCTCACTCATTTAATAATATAAGTATCAGATAATCAGTAAACTTGAATATTTTTTTATTAATACTACCAATGGGACGATATATCAGTTATTACTTACTAGAATATATGCACAGTGGGTGCACACGATTGCGACGAAGATTGTGAAGATAACTCCAAGAAGGAGGCCGACATTTTTGAACGCTTTGGGCATTGCGAGAATACCGGTGCCGAGCGAAGCTTTCAGTAAATGCGTAAGAGTATCCAAGTCTCTGCAACAATCATCTTCAATATCAAGAAAAGTGAGCTAAATATTCTTCAACTGATAGTGTGTCTCATTTTCAGACGTATCTATCATTTTTCAGAAACACCCATTTTGTGTTTTCCTAAATGTGTACCTAAAAAATGATATTTATTTTCACAAGTAAATTTTTTACGAATACTTTTACGTGCCAGAATTTCGCCTGTCTCCTTAATCTACAGGTTAGCATATATGCGACTGCTGATCGAAGGTCTCCGATTCGAATCTCGGGTCGGGCTATCGTTAGGTTTTTCTTACATTCTAAATAGCAGCTCGGAGTATGGAAAATAGTAGCTTTTCATACCCGTGCCCGGGAGTGCACATTAAGCCGTCGATCTCGTTTGTCACGAACATCTATGGCAATCGTAAAAGGAAAGTCATTGCCCTCAAATAGAAAAAGTATTTCAATCTTCGAATTCTGTTCGCCTCAGGGTTGCGGATGTTAGATACTAGTCCCTCCATGGAAAAACTGATATTGAGGTAAACTCGGCTAAATTAGTAGTTGACCCTTGAGAACAATATAAAAGATCACGCTACTACGATTTGCTACTACAGCTACGATTTGTCATAAAATTTATAAGAATACCACCTCTCATTTATAAGAAATGCTTAAATCGAGGTTGGTATAGTACCTAATAGAGAATCTTCGTTGTAATATTAGTAGGTCATAGATACGTCTTCCAACAATAGAGAATAAAAGATAATATTAGAACAGAATAGAATTTCCTAAATCCTCCAAGTCCTCCTAGCAGGCCGTCATGGAGGATTGGTCAAGGGGCATCGTCTAATAACGGTGATTTGTGGAAAAAAATGGTATAGAGATAACCTGTGTCTGATCCACAAGGAGCCAACACCTGTGTGCCACCATTCATAAGACGAAACGATGTTCCAAATTGTTCGCAGAATTTTGGGGGTGTGTGGAGTATAGGTATGAACTCGTGCCAAACATCGCAGTGGAGAGATGCTCTTGCTCAGTAATATTCTCATATTTGCGATCATGATACATAGCGAGGAACACCTCCATCTTTTTATTTGCCAGGTAGGGATAAAAACTTCGATGGCGGATTCTGTTCTGCATAGAAATCCTGAGGGTGATAGACGAGGCCATCTGACTGCATTTTTTTTGTCGCAATAGCTTTTGCGTTTTTATAATATAATTGTTTGGATGCGTTACGTAATACCAAAAATGATGACTGAAACCTATGTAAGTGCTTGGAATTCCTTAGTTTACGTGTTGGAACCCTTATAGATTCGTCATGTCCATCCATTCGTCCTCCAATTAACATCTAAACGTCTAGTGTTAGAAAGTTGAAACTTTGTATGTAATTTAAATTAATACTTTTGAAGATATTACAGATTTAAAATGCAGGAACAAAGATATTGTGGCGGTACCGGTGGCCGGGGCGTATTAGTTGGCGCTGCTGTCGATTTGTCACTATCAGATAATATCTAAATACAATACTTTATTATGAATTAATATTCTAAGGCGGTACGAAGTTCGCCGGGTCAGCTAGTATACTATACGTTGCCGGTCATTTATTTTATTGTCGTTTCGATAATTTGTAATTAACTGACAGAGAAAGAAGGTTTACAATTCAAACTGTAGGTATATGTCTTTTTATGTATTGCAACGCATTACTTTTTACGGAGTACGCTAATTTTGATGTTTCTTTTTTTGTTGGAACATAAGTCGAATTTATAAATCTTACCAATGCAATATAAGCGTAAAATACATCACATTATTATCTACTATATTATGTATGTATTATACATAAAAACCTTCCTCTTGAATCACTCTACCTATTAAAGAAAATTTCATAAAAATTCGTTGCGTAGTTTTAAAGATTTAAGCATACAAGGGACAGAGAAAGAGACTTTTATACTATGTAGTGATACACATAATTCTCGTGTCACAATGTTAGTTAATATACTCCTCCGAAACGGCTGGACCGATTTGAATGAAATTTTGTGTGCATGTCGGCTAGGTCTGAAAATCGGCCAACATTTATTTTTCATACCCCTAGGACCCGAGCGGAGCCGCGGGCATCATCTTGTATATGTATATTAATATATATATACACAGAATGTCCCAGAAGTCCCAGAAGAAACCGGGTAAGGTAAGGCCGTAACAGCTATATTGGATAGCTAATTAATATGGAGGATCTTATATCGTCTTCCTCGAACACAGGGACCTCCGACCAGGCGAGGTGATTATGCCTGGTGGGCCAAGGCTTCCATTTCATGTTGGGATGTTGTATATACGCTAATCAGCGCGAGAATTTCTCTATTGCGATTCAGGATTAGTAGTCACTCCGTGTAGGTAGTTCATTCCGTGTTTTTCTTCGTGGTTCATGATTGCTTCGGTAGATGACTCTGTTGTATGTTTTTAGATTTGCCCTGTATATGGACGTCGCCACATTTAAAAAAATCTAAATCTTATATTTTTCAAACTATATTCATTTTTTCATTCGAGAAAATGTACAGCCTGTGATAGTCTTTTATCTCCTGTTGCTTCAAATCTTTATTTTTATCAAATATTTTATTTTTAAAATTACTTCTAACATAAAAATAATATCACACAACGCCATCTAGTCCCCAAACTAAGCAGAGCTTGTATTATGGGTAGCTAGACAACTGATATTAATACATAAACATTTTTTTTTCTGTAAATACATACATATAATACATAGAAAACACCCACACTCCGAAACAAATATTTGCAGATCACACAATTATTTTTTACGAACCGGGAATCGAACCCGAGACCTCTTGATCAGCAGTCACATACGCTAACCTCTAGACCAACGAGGCAGTTTTTGTGTATTGTATGTCATTAAAGATTATTTATATCTGTTGTTTTGTAATATTATTCTCATAATGGGAATATGCTCAAACGATACATTCGATCGACGAAAAACGATCTTGTTATTACAAATGTATGGACAATTTAGTCATCGCTCGCTCGCTCATAACTGCAATAAAATTATAAGTACTTACGAAGTAGGGTTCTCGAGTTTTCGCTCTGCGAACGGATCATAGTCATAGTTCCCTGGTTCTGGATCTTTCGACGTCATGTTATATCTCTACGAAAAGAATGATCTTTTTTAACTTTTTAGTAAGGTCATGAAAATAATAGTAAAACCATTTAATTATAATACTAATTTAGCTAGCAAAAATTTTATTTAAATAATTTCTCCAATCAAAAAACTGGATCATAAAGAAATTGAAAGCGAATTAGTGTGATTTATTTACAGCTGTCAGACTATCATGTTGTCCACTAAATTGTCACCAAATAGACTTGTCATAGACTATATTCATTAGATTTTTAATTTCTGTAAATCTATAATCTGAATTATTTGAACTAATCATAGAAATGGTGGATACATCAAGCTGAATGCTTGAGTAAAAAGAATATCATTCATGTATATTTAACAATAATTTGCACAATATAAGGGGATGTATTTTTGTGTCTTATTTTTTTTAAAGTAAATAGAAAATTTAAGTTTTGGTCAATTACTCTCATGTTTTGCAATAATTTTTCCTGGTCAGAAATCGAACCCAATCTCAAAAGAGGCCCGTCTGTCTAGAAATTTCTTATGCTGTACTGTACTGTGTATTTAAGTTTTACAGGGTAGTAGATCCTCACTGATATCAGCCTCGACCCGGATAGGACTACCCACACACAGGAAGGCCCATGAAGGATTCCGTAGCAGCAAGTAACATCATATAAAAGTTGTTGTAGTTCGTTGTAACTTTGATCGATGTTTTAATAATAGTGTATTGATTGAAAAACCTCCTTTCAAAGGAGAGGCCTATGTCCAGCAGTGGACTGTTAAAGGTTGTTGATGATTCATTGAATGAAAGGTAAATTGCGGTTTACGATTTATGACGTATTAAAAAAAAACTACTTACTTGATCTCGTTCAAACCAATTTTCGGTGATAGTTTGCCTGGTAATGTATAACATATATTTTTTTTTAGTTTATCACTCTCTTATTTCAGAAGTTACAGGTACACACACACACATTTTTCATCTTTGAAAGTGTCTCTCGCGCAAACTATTCAGTTTAGAAAAAATGATGTTAGAAACCTCAACATCATTTTTGAAGACCTATCCCTATGGATTTAATACGTATAGGATACGTCTATACGTATCCTATATAATTCGTGCGACCTAAGATGGCACCTGACTCAAATGTCAGTCGTTTAAAGTACTGAGTGCAAGAAAAAATATACTTTATTCCAGTTTTATTAAATTTTAAAATTTATTTTGCTTCAAGTAATTTCTCATAACATACTACTTTATCTTAAGTGGTACTTTACTACCTGAGTTAAGAAAATACATATGCATACCAATAGGAGCAGGCCTCATTCATTATTTAGCCGAATGTATTCTTCGTGCAGTGATTTAAATAATATTAGGTAATACCTAATATCATTTTAAATGAAATTAGGAACTGAAATATGGTTATAAAATACAATTTTAAATCGTCATGATAAGCCTTTTAATCGTAGTCTCTAAATATCATATGTATATGGATATTCGTTATTTGAAACTATTGCGTCTCATAGTCGTCATGCTGTTTTTTTACTGTGACCTTTCTTAAAACAATTGGGTTATCCAGACGAATCTAATGATATATTAATAAAATTGATTCATGGAGTGATTTATATGACATTAGGTAATACCTAATAAACTAAAATTATTATGGAAATATTCGTGCAAGGGTAATAGTCTTGCTAACGCTACTCGCAAGATGACAGAGGGGTATCACACGGGGGAACGGTATCATGTTTCGTTTTGAGCCAGGTGCCAACTTAGCTCGCACGAGTTATACGTATGGGTTTGATGAAAAAAAATTTTTTGAGTTTCAGTTCCAAGTATGGCGACCCCCAAAATCTATTGGTTTTTTTTTCTATTTTTTCGTGAAATTCTTAAAGCGGTTCACAGATTCCATCTACTTACCAAGTTTCAACAGTATAGTTCTTATATATAGTATAGTTTATGGTTTCGGATAAAAGTGGCTGTGACATACGGACGGACAGACATACAGACAGACTCTTTAAGGAGGCATACTTCTTAAAAATTTAAATAAATTTTAAATAAAATAGTAATGAGTTAGTATCTATTACGGTTGAAAGGCAACATGACACTACATTCTGCCAAATTATCACATCATTTTGAATATTTAACTCAAAAAAGGTTCCATTTCAAATAAAATTCAGTTGGTTCTATCCAAAGGCCTTCTGTTCAAATAATTTAAAACGTTTATTTCAGACATTAGAGACATTAGAGTTTGGGAATCAATAAAACCACCAATATATACTACTTTATTACGTCCATTTTATCTCATCCGCATTTTTTATCATTAAATTCATTACGACGAAGACTAGAAGACTTTACAATTGAAGACTTTAATTACTTGACATTGGCAGAAATAGCTGATATTCGGCTGGTTGCCATTTTATCAACCAAAGAAAAAGGATGTTTTTTTTTCTCGCTTCTACCCCTTCGTGTGGTGTATCATTAGATAGGTCTTATAAAAACATTAAGAGGTTGCTAAAACCATTTTTCAGTATGCGTTTGCGAGTTATTCAACATCAAAGCGCATTTTTTTTGCAAAAATGATTTTAATTCTACCTACCTACCTACGGTGACTACGGAATTACTAATCTATGCGTGGCCTGACACGAACTTGGCTATTTTTAATAGATAGATATTAACTGTAACCACTAATATCAAACAAAACGAACCTCTCTATAGTATTACTTGTTCTAACATGTAGCATACATTTGTATTTCTTGTGCATATTTGTATTCTTCGAGACAGTACAGAAAATGTACGGTCCAAATATTCTTTTACTGTAAATTAAATCGAGAGCCACTTGTATCTACTCTTAACTTCGGTGCAATAACTTTGTCTGGTCGCGGACGCGGATATAGCGAAACTTGTAACAGTCTTCTGGTTTCTTAAGTAAGCTATCGAAATCTTGATCGCATTTAATATTCAAAGGTTTCTCTAGAATAATAGTTGGAAATAAATATATTTTTGAAGGCAGCATTACTGTTACCCGCCTGTCTGAATTTTCCGAATAAATTACAAGTTACCTCTTGATTTAGGCGTCTCGTTAACATGAATATGTGTGATATGGCTAGATTTATGATTATTCATTTAAAGTTTTGTGATTATTTTTATTACTCACTTATTAAATATCAAATTTGTGCATCCTACTACTCCCCGAATCATTGTCACTTCGGTACCATAATCCATATTAATGTTATAAAGCTGATAAAAAGTGAAAACTAAAACCCAACTACGACAGAAACCAATGCTGAAAAAGTATGAAACAATGTTTAAACATCATAGTACTCGTACAAAATATTATCAGTGTACAGAGATACTTTTAACTTGAAAAAGCCGGAGTCATGCGTTCAAAGTAATAAACTACGTTTCTATATAATGCGTGACTACGACTTATATATTTTTAAGATGTACAGGTAACGCCCTTTCCAATGATACCAAACACGGTACATTTATCTCAAATTATTTTTTAACACAGTAATTTATGACCGCTAGAGGGCGCTATATTAGATTCAGATTCATTAGATTCATGATACGTCATATTTTATCAGTCATATTTATTACCAGCGGACAATCAAGACGCTTCTAACGATATCTCATTTGTCCTGTTCTTATGAGTAGTTGAGGAGATCTGAGGGAACATACGAATATACACATAGCCTGTTAAAGTTATAAAACTCTTCTGGCCTTACCGTAGTCTTAGTAAAAAGTTTGTTTCTTTAGACGAGTTCTTTATAAATTACTGGTCCGATGTTTTTTATTTTTTTACTTTACAAAGGTTTAACCGAGGAGAGTCAAATCACGTCTATGACATCATCAGTGGTGACGAATCTTGAAACTATGTATATGATCCTGATTCCAAACAACAATCTACAATATGGATTTTACAAGACGAACCCAAGCCGACTAAAGTTGTTCGTTCTCGAAGCACTTCAAAGAAGAGGCGTACGTTGGAAAAACCGGCCATGTTGCGACTATTGCACTTAAAGATCGTAGAACGGTTAACGGAGAGTGGTATACCACAGTTTGTTTACCACAAGTAATCGCCGAACTTCGAAAATCTAATTCAAAACATCCTGCACCACGACAACGCAGTCGCAAGCTCACACAGCGCTCGTCCAACGATTGAATATTTGAAGCAGGAAAAAGTATAAATTCTTAACCATCCTCCATACAGTCCTGATCTAAAGTTAAGAAAAGTCTTCGTGTCCAAAGGTTCCAGTCCGGTAAAGAAGCAGTCTTTGATTATAAACATGTCTAGATAGAGAATTCGAGCGTCTAAACGTCCAAAAAAATTGTTTCCAACTTTTATAGACTAAGCTCGTCGCGGCTGATCAGTGGCGTTACTGTCATTGTACGATAAACACGTATCGGGTGGCGTATAAAAATGTCGTTTTGCATTATAAAAGTGTGCAGGAATTACTTTGGACGATAGAAATCATCTAAAAAAATTACCTATCATCGGTAAGTAAACTTTAAATACCTTTAATGTATAGAAACAATCAAATTAACTGAGTGAAATTTTATCAAAAGTTTGCCACCATTTAGACGGCATGTTTACAGGGTTGCCTGTTAATTGAATTTAAATTTCCCATGTGAGTGTTACCCAATTTACAAAATGTTGAATCATGATCGAAAGTATATTTCGATCATGATTCAACATTTATAAAAGATAAAAATAAAAAACCAAAAACTTGGTTTTTTGAATTTTTCATATAAAATTTGAGGTTATGTGAAAAAAGTGTAAATGCAAAAGATGTAGATCTTTTTATTACCTACAACTTTGCCATTTAACTTTTTTCCATAGGACTTGTAGTTTTGCCGGAAATCGAGATAAGCCATTTTTTTCCCTTAAAACCCCCCCCCCTCTCCCCCTTCCCGACCTCAGATCGCCCGTAATTTATTTCTCCTTTATTTTTTGTACTATTCTTCTCATTTTACAATGGGTTTTATCCTACTATAATTTATTTTGTTTCAAACATTATCGGCACTGGTCTAACACTCCATCTAGACATGTATATAATCAAAGGAAGCAATCGACGCTTTCAAGTCAGCCATTTTGAACACCCCTACCTATGAGCGGAATAAATGTTATAATAACTGGTTTGAGCGAATGGATTTTGACTCGTATTTCATAACAGATAAGGAGTAAAATCGTATACTTAAAAAAGACTTAGAGGTTCAAAAGTATCTTTATTCACATATCCGATAATGTTTCTATTCTCTGTTGAAATTCATTCATTCATCAAGATCATTTTCCTCCAACAATAAAAAAGGCTTGATTTGTTATGGGCACCAAGTGAAACCCCTGACTGAACGAGAGATCTTTGCCCCCAAAAAATGTAAAAACTGATACAAAGCGTGTTGAAAATGTAAAAATAATTACAGAAAGTTGTAGACGTATTGAACTTTGTATTAAGTACCGGAAGGTGGGTAGTATCATTTTCAAAATACTCCCGTATGTCCTAAATCAGAAAGGTAAAGGAAACTATTCGTGAAACAATTTCCATGCTAGTGAAGGACGATCTGGACTAGTGGATCATTAATCAGCGATGGCTGATATATGCGACGTTCCTGTTACCGAGCGCCATTTGTTGGGATCTGTCAGTTCATAGCTGTTATAGCAAACTGGGTGGACTATGATTAGTCGACTGTTATCACATAACTCCAAAGAACAATGTAACTTATTTTACGTTTTAAAAAAGCATCCAAGTAGTTTCTTGCCGGATTCTTCTCTATGAAGAGTAGGCTGCCTTGGAACTGGCAACTAGAATAGCTCTCATCTCTATAATGGTCATGACTACTTATTAGTGCCTAAAATTGTCTATATAAATAAAAATATTTTGAATTTGGTTACGGAACCTTCCTCAATTACCTCAAAAGTCTAACTACAGGTAGGATACTCGATTTGATATCCTGGAATTGTCAGGGTCGTGGAGATAAAGTAAAGACCTTCATAACACAGACGGCAATAAAAAGCAGAGTCCGTTTTTGTACATGTCAAGCGTAGTAATTCAGTTCGTGCTAAGACTATTACTGCGTTTCAGCATACGAAAAAGAGGAAGATAGCTAACATGTATGCAAGCATGAAACATGTCCTTTTTAATCGACTGACCAGAACTTAGTTCCTTTTTGGATCTATACATGCTAGTTATACTTAGATTTTTGCCGCACAGGTCCACCTTACAAGTTACACCTTATGCAACTCTTATGATGTCGGTACATTAAGCTTTCGCAACTTGTTCGCTCATATATACTAAGTTCATTGTCTGCTCGTATACAAGTTTTATATTTCTAGCACCAACCGTTTGGGCGGTAGGTCGAGGACGGACGGACGGACATGGCGAATATACAAGGGTTCTGAGTCATACGGAATCCCAAAAAATAGTAAAGTTCAGTTTGAGCTAAAGAACAACGGATAACAAGTGATTAGCCGAGCGATCTCACTGCGAGTGTTTTTAATAAAGTCTTTTTTAGCTGTCACAAGGTTTATTTACAAATTGTTCAAACCCTAACATGTAACACATGCCACGATATATATCATCACTAGGAATTAGAAAAAACTCCTTTTGCTAACAACTAGGATACAAAAGGTAATCTTTTGTATGCCAAGGTGTGCAATTCTACAATAAAATTTCAAGAATTAAGTATAATTTAACAAACTTACGCCCTTATTAAGTCAAAAACTTTTTGTCAAAAGGCTTACTACATAGTTATAAATATTTTGAATGACAAAAGTTTTTTTTCTTTTAAATCGTTTCAAACCCAAACGAAATACATGAATAAGTAGCTTTTGTTCCGTATTAAATGTTAGCAAACAGACTCAGTAAAGTTTGTGTGTGTTGTGGTTCTTAGTTTTTGAACATTTAGCCGGGAAATACTAATTAGTTTTTAAATTGTTTGATAAATACCAATGTAAATAAATGGTTTTAAAAATAAGAAAACAAATACTGTTTTGCTAGTAAACTTACAATCGAATAAACAGCTGTAATATGTAGCCATGGTTTATATTTATACCTAATGACTCTAAATTTGGATATACTTTAAGTTTTATGAAGAAATAGATCAATATTATAAAAGTTTAATGGTTTATCTAAGACATCACATACTCAGTTCCTATAAACAAGGAAACATGACAAACTCTAACAAATCTCTAACAATTTCAGATATCAATTACAGTCACTTATAAGAGCGTGTGTGAAATTATTTTGTGTTAAGTTTCAGTCTAAAGAATTCAGCATTCAGCTTAAATAAAACACGTATTAGAGCTTACATAGATGATTTATTAAAGTAATTAATGATTATGATTTAAATTAAAAAATAATATCATATAACTGATAATATAAAAATGAAATTATTGTTTGGTGTGCTCTTGGATAGGATCAAAACAAATCTATATTTATTACCTAAAAATATTTTTTTACACATAATAAACAAATTACAAAAACGAATAGGAACTTCATTGGTTGTTAAGACACTGCGTCTCTTCGTGTATAATTTGGTAAATAAAGATATTAAATGAATTTTAAAATGTAATGTTTTATTTACTTATTTACTTTAAGGCGTTGTACATTTTCTTCAAATGCTAAAACTTGAATGTTCGGCTATGTACTTAACAGACATATTCTGTTTGTTTGTAAATAAAGGCCTCTCTTCTGATATTGATAGTGTGGTTATCACAAGTGCTCGTATGTACTTATTGATATTACGTGTCTTCGGTGTTTCAGTTAGTAGGTTTCGCATTCTATCTCTACGTCCATTCTGTTGAACTTAACTAATACACACTTTCATTTAAAATACTGTTACGACTATGTACCTACATATAAAAAGATTATACTTACTAACACTAAATGCAAGACCCCAGTCACCAAAAACATATACATAGTAATATAATGGTAAACAGTTTAAAAATGAAATCTTTAGTTCCTTCTCGTGAATACAATGAATGTAGTATCGCAGTCACGATTGAAATATTTAACTTAACTTACGTATTAATATGGTGTGCATATTATATACGATTCTACATTCAAAAGCTGGATTCTGAAACTATAATACAATAACACTGCATAATCATGGTATTAATACTTAACAAACAAACATGGTTCCTCGATTATGACTAAGTACATGTAACACCGTTCTGCATTCAATTCCACAGGGAATGTTATAGCCACTTCAGGACTTTAGATTATAAACTATATATAATATAATAATAAAACGATATTTGCACATATATAAAAGAAAGCGATATTCCTAAATAAAAATCAGTTTTGTAGCACTGCAATCATATGCGAGTACTACCTTGTATTGTCATTTAGTAAGATAATATGATTATCTGTCACAGACGTAAATAGTCTAACCAGTTTAACACTTATAATATCAATATTAAGGCCGCTGCATACGTGACGGGACGGGAAGTTTTGCAAACATCGTTTCATACAAAATGTATAAGGAAATGCATACTTCACGGAGACACGGACGGGACGGGTACGTGGCACGCACAGGATGAGCTAAATATCGTCGCCAACGATGTTTAGCACGTCAATAGCAATTAAAGCCAATTCTTGAAATGAAAAATCCATCTTTCCTTGTTCACAACTCTAACACGTTACATCCGAGTCACAGTCACGGTGCGTATGCATTTACATAACGTCCCCGTTTATAACGAGGCAACCACGTCCCCGTCCCGTCCGAGGTAATATATCGTTACGTATGCAGCGGCCTTTAATTTCGAGTCTACAGTACGGAATAAATATAATAACTTGCAATAGGTGGCACCATTTGTTAAGTGGCTTATTATTTGAAAAGATACAAAATATTATATCCATTTCACACACAGCTAACCGCCGAGCGGTATCCTCTGTCCAATCATTCATTTTCTTTTTGAATATGTAACTTTTGTTATATGCAATAACAAGTTCTGTTGTAAGTATTCACGTGAACTTACGTATTGACTAACCACTACTTATTTATTGTGATACATATTTTTTTTAGCTTTGCAACATGTGACTTAAAAGTAACTGAATGTGAAGTTTGACTTAACCGATGTTCGATGAAAAGACAATTTGTCATTGTTTTTTAAACCAAAGATGAATGGTCTATTTAATTATGTTTCGGGCATAGCACACATTTATATATAGTAAAAATACATATATAGTAAAAATAAATCCTTCATTTTTGCAAAAGATGGCTTAAGTTAACTGTATCTCTCGTTTTATTAGTTTGATCGAATTCCACTATAGCGTTAGAAAGATATAATTTCGTAATTCAAACTTTTTTGACCGTTTTGTGATAATAATGCAATAACAATGTATTTCTTTTGCTACATCCATTATATCAGGTAAAACTAAGATTAAATACCCTTATTAGTTTTATATTTAAATATATGTATACATAGGTTAAAACTATTTAACTAAAAGATTTAGTCAAAACCAATAGTTTACTTTCTTAGTTGGACTTTTACTTACTTTTGATTTAAATTCACCATTTTCAAATGAAATTAAAAAATTCCTTGGTCATCATTAGTTAAATGCTTGAATTGATTCAATAGCTTCAATATAGAAGATAATTATATATATAATACGCGAATAATTGGACAGAGTATGCCTAAGTATTTCATAATGAGATCTGCAAATAGATTTGAAAACCAACTGCTTGACAGACTACGCAATACTGCTTTAAAATTATCATACTATATGTATTAATATGTAACTGCCAAGCATTTGAAGGGCACAGGGGAAATGCCACATATTTATGTTTTTCGAGCTGACAATACGAATGTAACACAAATATGTAGACCGAAACGACAGAATACACATTCTAGTAAGACATATTTCCAGTATACTAATAGTAGAAAAATATATGTATCCAGTTCAATGATAACCAACTTCCGAGTTGTATAGGAAATTTTTCGCATTTTCCATGGCACAAGAGGGCATGCTTTTTAATCTCGATACATAAGAGATAATGGTTTTAAGAGTAGTTTATAGTTTTAGGGTTTTAGTTTCAAAGGTGACTGTACTAGTACCCTTCATACGCTATTAACGATCACAGATTAATAGTTTAGTTATTCTAACCGTATATAATTTTAGAGATAGCGTCTTTGGTACCAAACACTAGCGCAAAGAGACCGAAGATAACCACTAATATATTTTTCCAAATGATATATTTGGTCGGACCAAAGCCTATGTTCCAATATGTGATCACTTCAATAAAAGCCGGTGCTATGAGTCCCAGAACAGAAAAACAGAACGCTCCGAGGACGCCCATGAATGGAGCAATTTGAGGAACTGCTATAGCTAATAGGACGGTGCAAGTCACCATGATGGTTCTCTGAATGTAGTCAGCGAGAACAGGGCGCTTAGTAAACTTGTCTTTGATACTATTCCACATGATTTCTATGCATACGTAGAACTGTAGTCCATATGTGCAATACACGGCGATGGCGATGGAGATCTTGACAATCTGAGCAAGACTGTAAACAAGTAATTTTAAGTATTAGACGAAAGAATGCTCTTGGTAAAAAATATGTATTGGTCTAAAAATTTAATGGTAGATATTGTAAATACGCGCTTAACACATGTACACGTGTCACTTATCAAGTAACAAAGGATAAACAACTACATGTGTACGATTAGTCGACTGTTAAAATTGACTGAGTCGCCACCGCTGTTGTCATATCTGCAGGCATTAAATTTGAAGTTTCAAAATTTAAGAACTCAATTGACACCACTAGTACAACCGAAATTATGAATCATAATGTGTCTATCACAGTTATAGCAAAAAGTGAACTTTACATTATCATTTAGAAATCATAAATATTGAAGTAAAATAAAGTAATAAAATAAAAAAAAGTATAAAGACAAAGCGATAGCGATGGATATTTTTACAATCTGAGCGGGGCTGGAATCAAAGGTCATTTTTAAATAAAGGAACAAAACAACAAGGTAAATATCATTGCTTCCGTTTCTTATGTACAAACACACACAAACATCTGAGTATCGCCATTGCTTTTATCGTACCTATAGGTCATCGAATCTTTGAAGAACTTAAATGACGCCACTAACCCAATCGATCACACAGTAGATATATTACTCGTGGATCAACATATACTCGTTTATGATCTAAAAACAAAAACATTCAAGTCAGACTACTTACATTTGCGTTATGTCTAAGTCCAGAGTGATGGAGTCCTTGACAGTTTCACCAAAACGGAGGTATCCGAGGAATCCGATGATAATGTACACCACTGTAACTCCGCTCATACCTTTGTTGAGAACTCCGCAGAAGCCCAACATAGAGCGAGGAGTCTTCATGGAATTCTCTAGTGGCATTATCACGCCGATAGCTTCCATAGCAAAAATGGTTAGCGAAAAGAATTCTGGCCACTCAAAGGGATGTTTGAAAAGCATTTTGTTAATTTGATCGGTTTTTAATTCGCCAGTTCCTACAAGGTAGTATAAGGTTATCCCGAGACCAAGGCCCATGAAGCAGTTCGCAATCGTGGAGGCGGGAGCCAAATACTTGAGATTGCGCACCCATCCTAAGAAAATAAGAGGTAGTAACAGGCCTAAAATGAATAATTTTGTATCCACTTCTTCTTCTGGTACGTTCATGTAGTGTGCTGCAACCTGGAATAATAAAACAAAAGCAAATTAGTCTCTAATCTCCTTTACAATAACTCTTACAACTCTTAACACGTAATTTATTTTATCTTTAAATTTAAGAGCTATCAGAACCGTTAGTCCGTAACCAGTTACGGTCGAGGAAAAAGTCTGTTCTGATTCAGGACTTTTCTTTTTATGAAATCTATTGGTTACGTGAAATTTATAACGCTTATATAGATGTAAGGGATTAAATTTTACTATAATATCATTGGATTAAATGTTTTCTTTTACTAAACCTATACCAGCTCATGATTAATTACATACTGACTATTTAATCTTAATATTTATCTTATACTTCCTGCCTGTTCCATAAAGTGACCTTCATTTAGAATACATACTTCTATGATATTAGCGGTTATGTTTATTGTGAATGTGGAATATAATGTAGCAAATTATTTTTTTAAAGGACCATCGATTTGAATAAAGTGGCTGGTAGTGGAGATGGATGCGGACTGTTCAAGAACGGAATAGTTGGCACTATTTAGGGGAGACTGATGAATGGCGATGGATTGATTTGATGTATTTAAGAAGTAAATAATGAAAAGATTCATGAAACTGAAAGCTTTCTAAAAATATTATTTTAATTTTAACTGCACGAAATGTAAACTTTTAAATTTCTGAAAATAATTCAGAATGAGCTTAATTTAAACTATCCTATTTACCTGAAAATCGTTTTTCATGAAAGACAACTCCCGCATGAACACCCAGACTTAGAATAACAAATTGTTTGACACACAAGGTGTTGTTTCATGTGGGATTTGAACTGACAGCACTTGGGGCAGGAAAAAACGGCGTGGCGACTTCTTAAACGAACCGACCGTGCAGTCAGTCAAATGCCGCATGTATCTATCTATGAGTAGGTACTTCACCGAGGTATCATTAAATATTGAATTGATAGACTTAACAGTCTTGTTGATAGGAAAAAATAACGATTATTTTAACATCGTTGTTAGGAAAATCTGTACTTGCGTATCATAGAATACCAATCACGCAAGCCTTCCTTCCTTCAATTCAGTAGTAGTTCTTGCATTGTTTTAGGTTATTTAAATTAACTAGATTCTTATTTTTAAATGATGAAATATTTATTATTTAGTTTATTGAACTCACCTGGACTACGTTCTTAGCTATGATCACTGTGTAAACTGAACTGGTACCAAAGTAGGTAGCGAACAGGGATATCAAAATGAAGACTCTGTAAATAAATAGGAAGGAAAATATACTTAAAATATACACATTATAATAAACATACTTACCTACTTCTCAATGAATAGGTGTCATAGGTAAATTGAATCAATATAATATAACAAATGAGCGTGCCACTCAAAAAATTAAAAAATAAACAAATCGAATCGAAGCCTTGAGTGAACGTACATATTTCTTGCATAGGGGGATAGTTCCCAGTTCCCAGTATAAAATGAATGTTAATGTGAAAAAAATCACATTAAGAAAGTAATTATGTAGGTTTAGTAAACTACGTTTACCTTTCTTTATTTGTAGTATTTTATCTGTAAATAGTTTTAATTAACATTGTTTTTTTTACATAACATCTACTGATCTTCTTTTACGTGTTTTAAATAAAGCCCGCCAAACAGTAATGCACATAATGCAATGTATTATGATATAAAAAACATTTCCTCTTAATTTACATTGTCAAATAGATCAGCAAACTATATTTGGAAACAGGGTTCACAAAAAAGAGAAAAAATAAATAACAAAAGATTGGAGATGCCAGTGATTAGTAATGGACACAACAACAAGTAATATTTGTTGAGTTGCTCTTATCATTGATATTTTGAGTCGATTCTTTTTATTATATCTTGGCACAATTCGTTTAAAAAATTAAAAGAGATGGCGCTACATATCTTTCTCTCGTTCGTTTGCCAAAGTAGATCGTGATATTCGGTACCGCATTGGACAACAAAAATATTTCAATTTAACTTTAAATTGGACCGGAAGTAAGTTACCAATTTTTAACAATTTATCGTAATATAATTTTTTTTTACACTATTTTTATTTACTTATATAAACGAAGCATGACCAATTTTATAGATATGTAACTTACCTGAAGGCATTAGCGTAAGGTCTTAGGGGGACCGGTCCGTGCTCTAGCGCTGCTTCACCCACTTCTGGGAAAGTCATCTGCGTTTTTCTTTTCTTCTTATACAAAATGTGAGAGCATTTAATCTGTAGGCAAAAGAACATTGCAACATTTAGGATTGTATCGTTTTAAGAAAAATCATTTTAATAG
Organism: Phragmatobia fuliginosa; assembly: GCA_932526445.1. Taxonomy (NCBI): domain Eukaryota; kingdom Metazoa; phylum Arthropoda; class Insecta; order Lepidoptera; family Erebidae; genus Phragmatobia; species Phragmatobia fuliginosa. The sequence continues at coordinate 28,721,853 of OW052057.1, forward strand.
TACTTTCATAAGTTCATAAGTAATAAAAGTTCGCAATAAGTTTTTTCTCATTCGCATTTATCAGCGCATCAGAGCTAAGTCACTTAGTCGCTGAGCAGTACTTTATATTAATGATCACTTACTAGAATGTATGCGCAGTGGGTGCATACGACTGCGACGAGGACAGTAAAGAATATTCCAAGGACGAGGCCAACATTTTTGAATGCTTTTGGCATTGCAAGAATACCAGTACCGAGCGAAGCTTTCAGCAGATGTGTCAGGGTATCCATGTCTCTGTAACAAACATCTTCGATATCAATAGAAGTGGTAAAATACTGTTTTCTAGGCAGACTAGAACATTATTCAAGTGATAGTACGTCTTATTCTCAGACTTACCTAATAATATTCAGATGGGTCTATTTAAATGATCGTACTCAGCCTTGAAAAGTTTAGCTACTAAATTCAAATCTTGTATTTCGCAAGAAATCAAATAGTTCGTTTTCAGTTTTAGATTTTAATGTGTAAAAGAAAACGTTGCTAAGGCGTTTGTCGAGAAAATTACAAAATTTAACCTCATTATTTCAAGGAAAACCGATTTTTGAATTGTTAGTTTAATTCGTGATAGTTCTATACAAATATATCATTCATACAGGTCATTGTAGATTCATGAAGAATTATTATACCAACGCAGACTAGTATGATAAGTGACAATTTTTTTTGAGTCTGTATAAAATGAATTTAAGAGTCGTTCACTATTCCTGTATTTTAAAAAATGACACAATAATTTCATTACAATAAATTCTAGCAAAGAAATGTTTGATGAATAAAATGATTTGATGAGTAGGTATGGAGTTATTGAAAACACCAAAAGAGGTCTTGATTTCGCTCAGCCTTTTAAAAGATTTGAGTGAAATTGTAAAATTACAGAGAAAAGAATCTGAAATGGAGTCAAAAGTGAGGAATGCTATGGTCAAAATATTTATAATGCACAGCTTTAGAATAAATTCTGATTTGATAGAGACTAATAAAGGGTCATTTAATCACAGTTTTCCTTCACAGAATATGTATTTTACAGTAAACCACATTTTTATACCAATAGTTCTATAGTTAAAGTGATAAGTGAGATGGTATGGTGATAAATGAAATATTTAAAAATCGCATTCCCTACATTGAACATTCGCCACGCTATACTTAAATTAAAACAATGAGATTTATATTCTGCCTCTGGTAGGTCTAACTGACATGTAGAGATCGATTTTCATGAGACGTTTATTTGTAGATATAACACCAAGATTCATAAGAACAATTTGTGAGTCATACAAAATGTTGTCTCACGTGGGATTTGAACCCACGACACTTGGCGCAGTAGCAAGCGGCGTGACGACCACTTCAACCACTAGGCCAACCGTGCAGTCAATATAGTTATGTACCTATGCACTTTATACGCGAGCGATGCCCCAGAGGGAATATTCAGTTAAAAAATGCCACTGCTAAATCCTAATTCTAACTATTAACACTGTTTGTTGTATGTCTCCATCTGAATAATCTCGTGTCTTCTCAAAGTGTAATAAAGTTAGTTACTTACGAAGTGGGGCTGTCTAGTTTTCGCTCGCTGAACGGGTCATATTCATCTGATTCTGGATCCTTTGAGTCCGTCATGTTATATCTATGGAAAGAACGATTGGTTGCATTAAGTTTAAATATTTAAAAGCATAAATTTTGTTTAAACACTTAATAGGCTATTGAATTTTGTTTGAACAATATTTCAAATGATTACTAGTCATGCAATAGAAATATTTACACTATATTAATTATGAAACTGGATTGGTGTGACTTATTTATTTACAAATATAATTTTGGTGCCGGATTATCGTGTGTTTCGCCATAGTATCACCATATAGACTATATTAGGATTATATAGATTTTATCACATTCAGAGTGATATAAATGAGTACTTGGAGTGTTAGACACGTAGCACTGAACATATTTATAAAATAATATTGATTCGTAAAATCGCTATTTGACAATAATATCTATGCATAACATAAGGGGTTGAAAATTGTGATGGTTTTAAAGTTAGTAGGTGCTACTACTACACAGACCGATACAGAGCAAATGATTATGTTCGTCACATGATTATTTACCCTTAGTGCGTATAGAAATATCATAACAGTCAGGGTAACTGACCACAAAGCTATTACGCTGGTCTGTCTATGACAGAGGTAATAGAAACTAGAAAATCCTACTGAATTATATAACTGACATTAAGTGCAACATCAAAAACATTATGACGTCTACGCGAAATTGTGATGAACTCTGTGGTCTAATTTCGATGTATTCTACTTACGTGTTGACGATTTTCTCCTTCTGTTTCTCATCTTGGGACAGGAATGTCTGCAATTCCTGCGGTGCAGATGTATTGCCATTGCGTTCCTTGAAAAAAAAATGGAAATAAAATCACAATCCAAGATTTATCTTGTTATATTTAACAGCAAACCATGTTCTAGGAATAAATTACGGGAGACGGTTTAAGTATAGTTAGTGAAAACGAACATTTAACTCGAAGCAACGGATGTAGATCACACAAATTCAGGGAAAACCCTATGGCCAGTAGATGTATTAGTATAGTATTGATTTTTAGCGGTTTTAGCTTGTTAAAATATATTACTAAATATGCATAATTTTAGCAACCTTTTTTATAATAATATTTTTTATAGAATAAATCCACGGTTTAGCTCTTCTTTCCTGTGCCGAGCGGTTAAAAACTGGAACTCGCTACCATCCCACGTGTTTCCTTACCATTATGATCCAAAGAGGCGTGAAATGCTTTTTCACGCCTCTCTTAAAGGATTAAGAGAGGCGTGAAAAAGCATTTCACAAGGCCCCATAGTTTGGGTCGGCATCGCCATACTTCCTGCATCGCAGGCAGACTGGTGGCCCCCACTCTTGGATTCTATTCATGCTTACCATCAGGCAGAGTGGAGACACATTCATTGGTAGGCATCAAATAAAAAAAATAACCAAAAAACTTACCATTGGCATTTTGATATTTTAATAATTGAAGACTTATAGAATTGAAGAATTTGATCCTTGTTTATATTAATATCTGTAACAAAAGAAAAAAAAAATGTGTTATTCCACAAAAATGATTGAACTAAACAACATAACTATATTTAAAATAATGAGTATATATTTTTATGCATATCGAAATATACTTATTTATATCTGTCGGCATGCATTAAGCTATTGTAAGAAAAAAATCTCAAGGAACCCCATAAATAGAAACCCAAAAAATATATCAAGAAAATGCCCAACTTGCTTGTGTCCTTGTAACTAAAGGACTTAATACTTTAGATGGTAATTATTAAGTAGAGTCCGAAAAAATTATCTTTATATGTATTTGGTTTCCATAGCAAAAATTGTATCGCTTATCGCCCGACCTCTTAGTAAGTAAACGAGATCAATTTTAAATATTATTTATCGACGGCTATCTTGCGTCATTAAGGCACACGAATATGACATCTGACACACAACGCCATCTAGTCCTAAACCAAGCAAGTTACTGATATAAATTCATATAATACTTGTTTTATTCTAAATACATACATATTATACATAGTTAACACCCAAACTCCGAAAACAATATTTGCAGATCATACAAACATTCGCCCTAACCGAGAATCGATCCCGATATCTCAAGCACAGCAGTCGCATACGCTACCAATGCACCCCCGAAGCAATCGGTGGTCATAGGTCGAATATAATAATGATATTTAATCTACGCATGTCCGTATGTAATGTCAAATGAACCGTTCTTATACAAAATACATACTAAAGTATATACCTACAGTACTAGCATAAAAAAGATGGCGGACAAACACATGTCTTCATGTGTTAGTTTATTTTTGTGAATTTCGTTGGAAATACAGAATGCACAAAGATTAAGAGCATTTACATGAAAAGCTAGAGGATCGTGTCTGCTATATTTTAGTAAAATAAAAGCCTACCGACCCTCATTAAAAACTCAGTATACATTTCGAACTACTACTTTCTAAAACCTGAAAGTTAATTTTCGAACGATAGTAAAATTAAATTTCAATTTTATTGTTGTCAATCATGAAACTTTTGTAAGTGGGTTCGTCAGTCACGCGTTAAATTTGTAAAAAATAGGTACATCATACTAGCACACTTTCTAAAATCTACTGAAAACAGAGGAAAGTAAAACTTTACATTTTTTATATAATTACTACAAATGTGGATAAATGCTCAATAAATATTTAAATACACAGTTTTTAAGGTTAATAGAGTATTTGCACTGTACATTTATAAAAATACGTGGGCTGATATAAATAGAAATTTAGGTGTGAAATACAAACGAAAATTAATAAAGTGTGTATATTACACTGTTATACAAAAGAGGAACTATAAAGATATGGCACAAGGCATTGGGTATTTTGTAAATCACACCGTGAATAACGTGTTTTTTTTACCGTAATAATCTGATTACAGAAAAAATAATAAAGTTACAGACGTTAGTGCTATTATCGTAGTCACATTATCGCAGCCACACACAGGTTGCCACATATAAATAAATTTCCCTCTATCTCCACAATTTGTGTAATCAATAATCGCTATATTTAAGTTGTGCATATGTATATACAAGGCTTGAAAAACTAAACTACATATGATTTATATTCAGAGACCTTCGTGTCAATAACAGGCTATTAATTAATCCCTAGGTAACAAATTACTGTACTGTCTTCGGTCTATAATTACAAACATTAGCGTTAGAATGCACTGTTAACAAGTTTTATAACAATAAATCTATTTTATAAAAAAATAAAAAAACGTACACCAAGAGAAATATATGTATGTTATCTACATGATATACTCGAATCATTAACGTTATTTTATAAAAAGCCACAAATATGCCAAAACCGTTGATGTAAAACATTACTAGTACAATACGTTAATAAATAATATTTTGCGTATAGTCCTAAAGTATAGTGATAAGTGTTCACTTACCAAGTGCTCAGTCACGACTGATAACAGGCGGAGTGTAGCCTCCATTTATTGGGTGTCCTTATCAGTCATTCTATCGTCACCATCAGGGACCTTGTGATAAAAATGAGTACCGTGTGGTTTGGCAAAAAAATGAGCCTTGTTATACGGCTCGCAGACGAATAGATAAGTTTTCGTATTGTTGTCTGATATGTATAATGTATGCCATTCAACGTCTCGAACTAAGTGTCAAGGTTTCTTCGAGAAAGATAATATATATATATCTGACAGGAAATGTTGATGAGTATGGCAAATTCGTTCCAATTCAGAAGAGGTAAAAATGTTAATGTTCCTCATATAAATTACAAATTGCAAAGATATACCTTGTTACGAAACAGGAATTATCACAAATGTTGATTGACTCTAGCTTTTTTTAACAGCTCAACAGGGTCATAAGAAATTATTTTTTATTTAAATATAAATGTTGCCCGGGTCGGACCAAATGTTTGTGTAATCCGTAAATATTTTATTTCGGATTTTGGGTGTTTCATATGTATAATATGTATGTATGTATTTACAAAAAAACATGTTTATGTATTTATATATGTAGTCTAGTCTACATAATTCATGCTCTGCTTAGTTTAAGACTAGATGGTTGTAATATGTATGAAGAATTTTTATATTTATTTTATTTATTTCAAAAAACTGTTTTTTTTTCCAACGATAAACCTAACATTAAATGATTTATTTTTCAAAAATTATAAGTACCTAAACAAATAACTTAAGTGACAGTAATTTAGTACGATAATACGTAATTATAGTTAATTACTAATAATGTTAGGTTATTGAATATACAAACACAGAACAGGACCGGTACTATGAAGGAACCGGGGAGGTTTATGTATTGTAGTGGACATCTTTTGACTGATATGATGATGGTTCAATATATAAGAGAGCATAGAATAAATGTGAATCATTTTCATCGGAAATGACTAAAACTATGAAGTTGATACCAATTATTCAGTTAGATTAGAGATACATTTTTGTATTTACAAGAACAAGTTAACTAATTATGGATAATTTATGTACATAGTGAACAAAATAATTTAACAAGACTATTGGAGAAGAAAATAATGGCAAATAGACCTTCTACACCTCTATAATAAATTGTTAACAGTTAAAGATTTATGTATAATACATAATATCTTTATATATATAATTCTTCTGTGAGTGTGTATGTCACTGAACTTCTCTCAAACGACTGGACCGATTTTGATGAAATTTTTTGTGTGTGTTCAAGGGGATCTGGGAATGGTTTAGATTAGCAATTGGACCCGGTAGGTGGCGCTGCGATCAAGTTCTGGAATTTTAAAGTTGGGCGGTACGAAGTTCGCTGGGTCAACTAGTATATATATATATATATATAAACTAGCCGATCACACAACTTCGTTATACATAATATTATTTAGGTCCAGTCTAGACACAATAAATACCTGGTTTCCACATCCTACTACCCGAATATTTTATAGTTACAAATGACGGTAGTTTTTAACTGACTCGGTGGTGCGGTAGTAGCGTATGCGACTACTATGCTTGAGGTGTCAGGTTCGATTGCTGGGTCGGAACAAATGTTTGTTAGATCCACAAATATTTGTTTCGGAGTTTTGGTGCTTTCTATGTATAGTATGTATTTACAAAAAAAGGTATTATGTATTTATATCAGTTGTCTTAGTATCCATACTACAGGCTATACTTAGTTTGGGACTAGATGGCGTTGTGTGTCAGATGTCCGAAGTATTTATTTTATTATAAAAATATTCAATTCTAGATATTTTCATTTTTATGTTATTTTAAAATGCCTTTTATTAATATATTGTTTTAATAATTTCAATGATATGATGGTGAAATTCACCATTTAGTCTAGTTCATAATTACATTGATCAGATACGATGACTCACAACCAATTTAAGTGTTAAACTCAATAGTGCCGTGTAACGCTGCGCTCATCACTACAACGCATCACTTCTTTTTATAGCTCATTTTAGTAGTGACCAGTTTTTTTGTACTTGTGCACACGCCCTATACGAACATATCTCGTAAAATGTATAAAAATATTTACATTATCTATGTATGTCATTACTCAGTAGGTTTCTTAACAAATATCGTGTTTATCACTTCTTTAGTAGCAAAGATATTGACAGTTGTGGAGTCAAGATTAATTTAGTAGTAATTATTTATATTGACTGCCTTGTTAGTTTAGTGGTTAGCATATGCGGCTGTTGGTCAAGAAGCTTCGTGTTCGATTGCCGCTTCGCACCAAATGTTTGTGTAATGAGTGATCTGCAAATATTTGTTTAGGAGTATGGGTGTTTTCTGTTTATAATATGTATATTTACAAAAAAAAAAGTGTAGGTATATGTATTTATATCAGTTATCTAGTACCCATAGTATAAGATCTGCTTATTTTGTGACTAGATGATATCGTGTGACAGATGTCCGAAATAATTATTTATTTATTTGCTTCCAACTAGCCTCTTTATCTAGTAGTGAGTTCGATTTCGACATAGGACGAAATGTTGTATGGTGAGCATTATCAATTTTTGTGTCTCGGTGTAATTCATTTACATCTATCTGAGCCCCGTGGTGCTAACCGCGTCTTTTTGTTGTACGCTTACAATAACAACGCCGCTGGGCGATGCTAGTCTAAAAGGTAACTTAAGTTACCCTTTATATCATCAGCCACCTGAAAGTCCCGTCAAAATCAGTACAGCCGTTTCAAAGATGTAAGGAAAGAGGAAGAAACAGACAGAGAGACAGATAGCCAAGAATTTATAAATTGTTTTTTTTTTATGTCGGCACCGTATATATTTAATAAAAAGCTGGAAATTTTGTGTAATTTAGTTGAATTATTTATTTGTTTCGATATAACCAAATCAAAGCAAACCATTTTTATTAGGGTTCCGTTGCCAAATGGCAAAAAACGGAACCCTTATAGATTCGTCAAGTCTGTCTGTCTGTCTGTCTGTCTGTCTGTCTGTCCGTCCGTATGTCACAGCCAATTATTTCCGAAACTATAAGAGCTATACTGTTGAAATTTGGTCAGTCGATGTATTCTGTGAACCGCATTAAGATTTTTATATAAAAATAGAAAAAGAACAATACATTTTGGGGGTCCCCATACTTGGAACTGAAACTCAAAATTTTTTTTTTCATCAAACCTATACGTGTGGGGTATCTATGGATAGGTCTTCAAAAATGATGTTGAGGTTTCTAACATCATTTTTTTCTAAACTGAATAGTTTGCGCGAGAGACACTTCCAAAGTGGAAAAATGTGTGTCCCCCCCCCTCTAACTTCTAAAATAAGAGAGTGATAAAACTAAAAAAAATATATGTTGTACATTACCATGTAAACTACCAACGAAAATTGGTTTGAACGAGATCTAGTGAGTAGTTTTTTTTTATACGTCATAAATCGTAACACGCAATATACCTTTCATCCAATCAATACACTAGTATAAAAACATCGATGAAAGTTACAACGAACTACAAGAACTTTTATATGATGTTACTTGCTGGTACGGAACCCTTCATGGGCGAGTCCGACTCGCACTTGGCCGCTTTTTTTCAAATAAACCAATACAACGGCACTTTTGAAACGTAGTCAGTCATTAGTCAGCCGTGAAGCTAATTGTCTGTTCCAATTCGTAGGTTTTATGGAGGAGAACAGACAAAGAACTCCATGGACATCATATATGAACTCATCATCCTCATCAGCCTATCGCAGTCCACTGCTGGACATAGGTCTCTCCCATTATACATCAGTCTGATCGATATGTATGTACCCGCTTAGATATATGTGTAATAAGTTAATAACATTTTGGTTCCTGGTGTTTGTTTTGGACTTTCCATTGTGGCTTTTGGAAAGACTGACGTGATTAAGGTTTTTGATTTTAGTAAGTGGAATTATACCGCTTCGGTAAGGTAAGGGTGTTTAATTGTCTGCTGCACCTTATACCACAGATTACTGAATAGTTACTACGTAACTTATACGATAAAAACGGGTTTGTATTTGTTTAAAAAGTAATAAAGAGTTTTACATAATTAGACTAATAAATAAAATCTCGGGTTTTATTAATTTAACTGAAATTATTAATTATAATACTTTCTGTTAAATTATTAGCTATTGTGTGGTATATTAATACCACACAATAGCAGAGTGGAATTAATTAATTCATTCGTGTTCCTTAAATAATTTGTAATCGTGGTGTTGTTGTTGTAAAAAAGTGTTGTTAGCAATTGAATTATATAACCCAAGTTATGTAAGCTCATTTTAATAAAAACGTGAGTATTGACATTGAAGTCTCTTTGGAGTTCAAAGTCAGTTACACAATTTAATTTTTTTTTATTGTGACGGTAAACATTGATATTAGGTACATTTATTGAAACCATAGACAGGTTATGTTTGTTATATTTACACTGGTATTCGAAATATTTATTTGTTTTTTGAATATGATGTACTTTGTGAAGTTTATTACCGTCCGTATATACATTCCTTAGGTTTGATCAGACTTAGTGACAATTGTAGTTTTGGTTGATAATCCTTTGCCCGTAGATAACAAAGTATAGATTGTCCCCGCCTGTAGCACCATAAAATATTTTATAAGGTTACAAAACAATGCATTGGTCAGTTCAGTTTTATATAGATATTGTGTGTGTATACTAATTTTTCTCCTTTCAGTTCATTACTTTTATGCAGTCGGAAGTTTGTTTCTGTATCGCTGTATTTCTGTACCAGTGTTTCATTTCAGACTATTTACTTTCATAAACCGACAAGTTTTTTTAAATATCAATTTTGATACCTATCTTGCTAGAGTTAGAAAAAAAAAAAAACCTATCACCCCTTTTACCAATTCGCAGGCGCCATTTACAATTAGCCATGTCACCACCACAATTCTAACGAATTCAACGACACCTCATATGTCAAAATCGTCCAGCTTGTAATCCGTCAAAATGTAGATAGACAATACATACATTACATACGCTCGATAAACATTGGCCACCTTCTGACGCAGTCGGGTCAATAGTTCGTTGTTTGTTTTAAATTGGACACATAATACACCTGAATCGCAAAATTATATTTACAAAATGAATTTTCCCTTTTTAGAAGAAATGTTTTTAATTCACGTATTATTGTTTCAGAATTTTGTGTTATTTTCTATTTAATTATAAGTCGGCACGTGAAATGTGATATTCATTATTTATTTGTTAGTTCGTTATTTTAATGTATATGTAATTTGAAGTCATGGATAATGAGGTCAATTTATTCAGATTACATTAATATCAATGATAGTTTATTTATATGAAAGTGCCATAAAAATGTGGTCACCCAGTGCTGAATATTCAACCGAAAATCTTTGTTTATTTGTTATTATTATTTTTCAGCTTTTGCACTTTTTTTTCACATTAACTTTAACTTTACCAAGTTTCAGACACTTCTGTTGGCATAAGTTTGGTAAAAAGGTGGTATATAGATATAGGCAGTTTTATTAAATATCTATTTTCACAGTAACATTAGAATCATTAGTACAAAATTTTCCTTGTACAAATACCTACAAAGTCTGTATCAAAATAAGCCACAAGTGTTTGTATTTTTCCCCCTTCTGAACCGTGCGCCCCGTGGTTTTGTTATTCAAAATGTATGATCGTCTGCTATGATAAAAGGTCAAGCTATTCAAATGTTTTACACGTGTAAAATACGTCACGTGTAGGTAAACATGCCTATATTAAAATTTTAATTGTCAGGTACAAAAAAACAAATTAGATCGGAAATAACTGTCACTATTCGTAAGGTGAGCACGTCTTTTTATTTCGGCAGTGACAATTTTGACATATTTATTATATAATAACTAATTTATATATGTATTTAGCACTTTTATATTTTATTAATTGATTTGATCTTCATATTACATAAAAATGTGGAAAAAAAACACTTAATACACAACGGAGGTCTTTTCAATTTGTGCGAAGTGTTTTCAATAGTGTTTTTAGCCGTTCTGCCGAGCTTCGAAGCTTGGATAGAGAGGACAGACTGTGTCAGCTACCGATTGACTCAGATACTCACCGGACATGGTTGTTTCGGTGAGTATCAGGCACCGTGCGTTAGGTTACAGCACAATGAAACTACTGTGGGTCCGACCGGGACTCCTCCCATCACACGCTGGGAGACTGCCCTGCGTGGGAGTCCGAGCGTCAAGTCTTAGTTGAACAGATCAGACGGAATCTGTCACCGTCAGCATTGATCGCGGCAATACTGGTGAGTGGCGAAAGATGGGAAGCCTCAGTCTCCTTCTGTGAGGACGTTATGGCCCAGAATGAATATGCTTAGCGTGATCGGGTAAGTGCCGATCCCGCTCGAAGGAGGCGGCGAAGGTGACGTGTCAGAGGTCAATTGCCCCTAATCGTCGTTTAAAGGTTTGTTGCAGCCAAATCTTGGTTAGATGTGACCACTGCAAACGACCCGAGGCAGGTGACACCCCTGGTGCGGCTGAGGGGTGTCGTCTAAGGCGGATCGGTGTCGTGCCTCTTACTGCGTGGAGTAGGAGTGAGATGCGTTCTTGATGTTCCTTCCAACTGCCGAGGTAGGTTGCCGTAATAGTTAGTAGTTATAGTTCGTAAACCGGTTCCTCCGGGAGTCTCAGACACGGCCTTCGTTTACCCCACGAAGGGCATGGTGCAAAAAGTATTCCCCTCGTAAAAAAAGATACCAGAGGGGTGTTTTTATACACACTAATGACTAATGGTTAGAGAGACAGGGGGATTTTAATAAGCTCAAACCACGCGATCACTTGTTTAGGATTGATCTGACATTTTAAGAAACCTCAAACGGATGTTTTCATTTATGAACCATTACTTAAATAATAATAATAATAAGGTCTGCGAATAGTGACCTCACTATTGGTCGGTTGGTACTGGAGCACAAGAGTCTTATCTTTGAAATAGCCCGTTTTTGAGCAAGAAACCCAATCGAGCATGCAGAAAAGAATCAATAGATAGTGCAGGTGTTGTACTCAGTACTCAAAATAAAAAGACTTAAGTAGCAAGTGCGTCACCATCTTTCGAGTAAGTATCACGAAGAACTATGGAAATAACCAATTCCCTAATTGCGTATTCCATTATTTTCCAATCACCAGTTGTCTACCTGTTCAGCTGTTTTTGTTAAGTATTATATTTTAAAGACCCCGCTTTCATTGTATATTAAATCTGTTTACCAGTATATTATGAAAATAAAACGTGTATTTGAAATGTATAAAGCCCCGCCACGAGTTTCTACTTTTCGTGTTTTGTGCGACCCCTGAACAATGTGACAAAGAACGGATTCTCTTCACACCTACAAATTGTTAAGTACTTAACAAATAAATGAAATGTTTATTTTTAAACAATTGTGTGGTTGAAGGTATAGAGTACAAATAGTTTTGTCGAAGTAGGCGGCACGGTATACCTACACGTTTTGCACAAAAGAGTTTCCGCTCTGCTAGACGATTTGAAACGACGCGAGGGGCGGAGTTCGTAGAAGTTATTAATTTTGCTTTTTAAGCAAATCGTATAGAGTTTCTCAAGCGGAAATTAGACATACAATACAATGGTAAAAAAGCATATCCATACAGCAAGAAGCAGGTCCATACAGCAGTTTCTAGAATATCGGACTACCGTTGATATGAACTTTTAACTAACCATTAGTTAAATCAGCTCTATCATTCTAGTTCAATTGACATGAGACTTTATAGCAAGTTAATGTTGGAAAAGAGTGTCCAAAAAATGGAGTTTCTTGTCTGTTCTTCTCCATAGGATCTACGATTTGGAACAGACAATTAGCTTCACGACTGACTACTGACTCACTACTTGACGTTACAAAAGTGCCGTTGTATTGGTTTATTTGAAATAAAAATGGTTTGATTTGATTTGATTTGAATGTCTATTTTTTGACGCAGTGGGCTCAAGGGTAATGTGTGCGTCTGCCACTTTGGGTTCTATGTTCGCTCATTGCAAATATTCCTCTAATAGGAAAAATGCCAATTTGGTTGGGTTGTTCTACGAGAATGTATGATAATATGCATGTAATAAAACAATTTGCTATATATATTCATGCTCTAAAGGCTAAAGTCATGCATGCTGTGCATGATATTGTAGAGAGTACCAATGACACATAATAGAGTACTCATTCGTTTCTGATGTTCTAAAAATGATGTACACATAGTAGGTACAGAAAAAGTGTTTTTGAAAAAGGTATTTTTAAATCTTATTTTCATAGTTAAAATGAGACTTTAGGAGGATTACAAATAGTACCTATAGGATAACATCTTAATATATATAATTCTTGTGTGAGTGTGTATGTCACTGAACTTCTCTCAAACGACTGGACCGATTTTGATGAAATTTTTTGTGTGTGTTCAAGGGGATCTGGGAATGGTTTAGATTCGCAATTGGACCCGATAGGTGGCGCTGCGATCAAGTTCTGGAATTTTAAAGTTGGGCGGTACGAAATTCGCTGGGTCAACTAGTCTATATATAAAAAAATAAATTGCCGTTCAGTAGTCTCGCTAAATTTCGAGAACGGCTGGACCGATTTGGCTAATTTTGGTCTTGAATTATTTGTGGAAGTCCAGAGAGCGTTTAAAAATTGAATAAAAATAATAATTGCATTTTTTTATTAATTTTGAATTCCTTGTGTTTGTTATAAGTTTATTTTATACAAAAGTTTAGATCTTCTATTTATCGATTGAGGTAGTACGAAGTCTGCCGGGTCAGCTAGTTTTATTATAATTGCTATTAGTTACGTAAGGATATCCTTACGTTACTAATAGCAATTATACGCAGATAGTCTCAGAACTGTTTTATAGAGAATAAATGTATTGAAGGTATAAATACATCGCTTACAATCGAATAGATTTTTCAATTGTAAACGATGCAATTATTCGGAGACGTCGGTAAAAACGGTTACTAACAATATATTTTTTTCCTAACTTGTCTCTTATCAATCTTATCACGTTATTATACATTACCGCAAACGCAGATAATGTGATATTCGACTTATCCATTATTATGAATTTCAAACATTTATCTGTATTATGAGTACACAGATCATAATTTCTACAATCATGTCATCATTATAAATGAGACTTTCAACGATTATGTGCCAATTTACGTACAATTATAGGCTTAAACTAAGTTCTAATTTTTCTGCTTCTAATTTGTACTTATAAACTTGGCCAAAAATCGAGTTAATCAAAATGAACTTCCGATTAAATTAATTTTCAATATGCTTGTCGTAGTTATTTCAAGCAATTTTAACGAAAAATAGTTTTATTATATTTATTATAGTTAAAACACTAGTACAGCCTTATTGTAGCATAATTGCATAGCATAGCATAATTGTAGCGTAACTTTTAATGATATGATGATGTTCCAAACGCGGCAATATTTTTGATGTTATGTCTAACTAATAATGCATCGATGCTGCATCGCGTTTTAGCCACTTCCTGCGTTCGATCGCGATATCGGAAATGCGCGTTTTAGCGACTGCTCAGATGCCAAATCGATGCTAACGGCATACGAATGTGTGCGGAGAGTAGCGTTCAGCTGCTGTGTCTTGCTTCTAAAAAGCGACTAGTTGCCGATCGCCGATGCTAAAAGTAACTAGTGTGCTGTGGCCCTTATATACCTAAAATACAAGTGAAGTTAAATATATATGTCTAGCCATAAAACAAAAGCTATGATATTTTCATTATTAGTAACACTATAGGTGAGTATAGATACATTTGATTTTGCACAATAGTACAATGACACGACTGAAGCAAGTAGGTAATGCTAATATATAATTGTTTGTGAATGAAAGTGCGAATGAAGTACTGTGTTATTGGAGATTTAATGCACAATTTATTGACAAGTAACACATTATCACGACCTTTGCATCATCAGATGTATACTTGTATTAGTTGATCCGCGCAACCTCCCTGATCAACTTAAGGAATCCTACTCATTAAATCAACAACCCATAATGTCCCACTACTGGGCATTTATCTCCTCTCGTCTCCATATTGGCCTAGTCCGGTTGAGGAACGGCAACACAACGTAATCCATGTGGCCACGTAATCTTGCCATTTGATGTTTTTTAAGGCGCTCAAAGGCCTCCAACTAAGATTATCGACTATTATCCTATGATAATAATCGGGACCTGCTGTTTAATGTGACCACCGAATCACGGAGAAAAGGTTTAAACCTTGTTTCTTAATATTAAATGTGTAATAGTAATTTATTAAAAGGTAATCTTCTGTACGCATCGGCCTATGGATGAACTTGAATAAATTAAGGTTATTTTCAATGAACAAGTACTACCGGAACTTATGCGGTGCACGGCTATGCATGGCGTTTCTCTAAACCCTAAGGGATCGTATTTGTACGAGTAAGTTCGGCAGAGAACTAAGGTTATCGACATAGCCCACAGGATTAGTAAGAAGACAGTGGGCTGGCTATATTAGTCACAGAGTCGACAAACGTTGAGGGTACTTGAGAGGAAACGTAGTGTAAGAGGTAAACAGGCCAAGTGATGATTTGCGCAAGACTGCACAAGTGGCCTAGAGGTTTAAGTGGTTGCTGCTAACTTTCTACTGTGCCATGGGTCGTGTGTTCAAATCTTACGTAGGACAACACTTTGTATGATTCTTAGTTGGTTGATCTGAGTTCTGGTTGTTCTTTATGTCTGTAAAGTCCCCCACCGGATTACAGGATAGGAAAAAAAATAGACGGTTGGCAGAAGCTGTGTATGCAAGTAGCCGAGTATCGAACGAATCGAGTGTTGAATTGGAGAGTCCTATGTCCAATGATGATATTAAAAGGCTATTAATCATCAGCATATATTGATGAAAAGCATGAAGATATTCAACATATACGTAATTTCATATACATTTGCTGAACTGTGTGTTTATAGTTACAGTCATTAGTTTGCCAGAAGGTTGTTGTATTATGAAAATAAAATATTACAAGGATATTTTAGACTCGACAAACTTCACAATGCCTTTTATTATTTTTGTATGAAGGAAGTGTAAGCAAACACTGTGCGGTTGGTAAGTTTGTAAAATATTTCAGTTACGTTAAAATACTGACGCTAATAAGTTATAGAGCACGTATTAAAATTGTGGATGTTACTTACATTTGAGTACTTTTTTTTCATTCTTACCTTACATTCTTATGTATTGATGTAAAAAACTGTTTTTATTTGTTATTTATTTTCGATCGTAATTATACTTACATATTTTAGTAATCTTCTGAAGATTTAGTGGTGTTCTTCTTTTATTTTTTAATGTCAATATCTAAATAACAACAATCAAACGGATGGACAATTTAAAAAGTGGTTTTTGTGCTGTGCCGCTATATATACTTTTAAATGCTTTTTCTAAAAAAACTGTAATTTATATATTACATGCAGACACTTCAACTTTATATATTTATATACGTTATATACTTACACAAAAATATTAAGATGCTAAAAAAAACATAAAGTGTAAAAACACCAAGTTACCGAAAAAGTTGTACGACAGGACTTTCATTGGCAGAAAGTTGATAACCTAAGGAGGAATTTCGGCAATTTTTTTGGACTAGCTTCGCTGCGCATCGTTACTCGCGATTGACATCAATAGCCGCGGGACTCAGCTTGTCTCAAATAGATTCCGTACAAATCATGCTACCATAATTTGCTTATGCAATAAATTTGTTACGTTGTATGGCAAGAACACATGTCATCGTTTTATTAGTCACATTATTTATTGGTGGTAGTTTGATGTTTCGAATTTTCCACAGTAAACAGGTTATCGTTATACGTTGTTTAAAATATTATTATTTATCTATCGAACGCATCTTATTTGTGATAAGCGTGTTCCGATGAAACTTTACAATATTTATATACAAGTCATTCTTTTTTATTGCATGCACGTGCACGTGCACGTGCATACGATACTTTGCGAAAAAAATCCGTATGTTATGGATATCTCATAAAGAATTGATCCTTTAATGAGTGCTCATGCTTTTAACTAAAAGTTTCTGTGCCGTATATCAAAGCCGTCGCGTCGCACTTTGAATTAAAATTGAAATATTGTGCTGTGTAGTTTATCTTGAACATAACATTA
This sequence comes from Phragmatobia fuliginosa, assembly GCA_932526445.1. Lineage (NCBI taxonomy): Eukaryota > Metazoa > Arthropoda > Insecta > Lepidoptera > Erebidae > Phragmatobia > Phragmatobia fuliginosa. The sequence continues at coordinate 28,739,013 of OW052057.1, forward strand.
CCGATCTTTCTTATTTGCAGATAAAATAAATGAATAAAAATGCTATTTAAGTGATAGTAAATAAAATCAGTTGTTGTAAGTATTAACAAAATGACAATCAATTAAAAGAAGCCGGGGTGTAATGTGTTGTTTGTCAGCTCTTCTATGTGGATTATTGGTTCTATCAATTGTGTACTTAGTATTTACTATTATCTGTCCAGTGGTATTAGGGGATTGTACGATATCACCTCCAATCGCCAGCGTGTGGTCACAATCGCAGCACTGAAATGAGATTATTAGTTCACAAATCAGTTTCTGTAAATAGATTGATATACTGATAATGCATTATCTGTATATCAGAATAATAGACAGATTACAAAAATAAAAATGTACACTTATTTAAAAAAGGGGCTTATCGCTCAAGGCAATATTTGTCAGGCAATCTTAGGATGGACTACAATAACTTGAAAAGTGGTGGTAATTTATTTATTTGATTACTCTTATACATGTCAATTTCTAATAATTTTCTTTGTAGTTGGAGTAAATTGCGGGGAAACTGACAAGTGACAGAGTAGAGTAAAATTTCCAATAGCTGAATATTTTCTGCGTTGCCTGTTTAAAGAAGAACAAGGTAAAATATTACACCAAGTGTGTCCTCTATTTTGGGATTGATTTAATAATGTACTTTTGATTGCGATTGTAATTAAATATTTCGGACATCTGAAATAAATATATTGATACTATAATTATAAATAAAATAAATTTTCGATTTGCGAGACTAGTTAATTTATATATATTTATTGGTATATATATATATATACCAATTAATATATGTCAATTTATATGCTGAAGTGTCCCTGGTCGTGCCGGATAGCCCATTGGATAATATGAGTAAAGGCAACAGAGAGTGCATCTAGGCTTATGCACACTATGCTAGTGCACTATAATATCTCCTACGTAGTTGGCTTGTCTCCATTGAGACTTGCTGCCGTGGTGCGATTTCGGTGTAGGAGTACGTCATCAATGTGCGTGTTAGTTAGTATAGTACGTTAGTATAGTTAGTAAGATTTATTACAATAAGTAAGAATGTGTGATGTTAGTGTGAAGAGACTTATTTGGTAAGATTTATAATCAAATGCTATAATTAACCTCAAAACCTTTATCTCTTCTTAGTCTCATAGGCAAATGAAGTACGCAATAGAGCCTAGTGACATGACGATAAAAGTTGACTTAAAATAGTAAACGAAAAATTTATTATTAACGTTTTATGTTTTGTTGTTATACTTGTCTATGTAAATTAAAAGTTGATGGACATCTTACACACAATGCCATCTAGTCACATGGGTACTAGACAACGATATAAATACATAAAAATACTGTTTTCATAAATACATACATATGGAGACCAACAGGGCAGGTAAACTTACTTACATATTAATACAAATTATACCCCGACACCAAACAATGATCGTGCTTATAACAATATTACACCACAGGGTGACAATTAAAACACACCTTTATATTATTATTGAGGGCCACTAACGATTAAATCAACAGGATAGTTAATGAGAGTAACTAAAAATATTAAAGTTACGTCTAATATTTATAATATTATCGTAAGTTTTTTTTTATATACTTGATAACTACGCCTCATATTATCTAACTTGCATTATGAGGATTCAAAGAAGCCGGACACTTGTAAAAAAATTCTACTTTGAAATTTATATTAGCTTTGCCCGTTTGACTTCTAGTGCGAAAAGAAATGAAACAACAAGGAATTATGTTAAAAATGTTCTCAAACTCTTTATTGGAACATTTTGTTTATCAGAACCATGATTTAACTGTATTAGCTGAAGAAGAAGAAGGTATAATTATGACGAGTGGTTGGAGGAAATAATACAATTGATTATTAACTATAGGCATCGATTTCTCTCAGCGATGCTCTCATGTATAAATGTATTGGAAATCTCTGTGTTTTTCATTTTAAAATACATACATAAACTTAAATGTAGTAACAACTAAATAAATGAAGTAGGTAGGAGACAACAGGGGTTTGCAGTTAAGTGATAACCAATTGATTCACGATCAAATCACATTAACAATCCCATATCACACAGTTACCTAGAGTAATTCGATTACTTGAGTTGTGGAAGTCTGGTAGCAGATGATTCAAATAAAAAAGTTTTAAAATTTAATTTAGTTGTGTCGTAGTAGGCTATCTATAAACAGTTAAATAAACTAAAACCTGATTACGCATAAACTTTTCATGAAATTTGTAAAGCCTATGTCACCCGGGTCATTATTACGAATCTGGTGTCACCTAAATAATTAAAACTAGTGGAACATATAAATACATACACTGCTAAAACTATAACCCTTTCTGTTGGTTTCGCCGTAGTCGAGTGAAAAGTAATGTGTTTCTTTCTACAGACAGTCCAAAGTACAACAATTGCACGGGTTGCAACCCACAACTTGACACGACGCAAAGTAATTGAGTTCATTCGAACCCAATGTGACATAAAAGGCGTACCTACTTATGCTCATTAATTCATGTTTACACGTGTTTATATTTCAGACCTACTATTCATTATAAGTAGGTAGCAGGTCCTCTGCCATACATTCGAAGTATCCTGATACTTATACATTAATTAGTATTTCCGTATTCAAGAATCATGTTATGTTGTCATTCTTTGCATACCGACATAGTATATGTACATATATTTACATATTTTTAATATAACAGCCGGTAGTATCTGAATAAAAAGCAAAGTGAATAACCGGGAGTTGCATCCTTATAGTTTAAATAGACTTTAAGGTATCAAACGCATGGTTTTATTATTTTCGAAATGTTAATAAAAAAATCAACCATATTCTGTTTTAGAATTACGAACTGTATTGATGAAAAATTACATTGTCTTGAAGAATACAGTTAAACAATTTTTGAAGAGGGTTTTCTTTCAACCAACTATAGGTCTAGAACCTCTTGAGTGTTTGAGCAACTTTTACATTTGTAAGAAATAGATAAAAATAGTTGTCAGTATTTTTGTAATGAATTGTAAAGATAAAATCAGTTAAGGCTAGCTACATAAAAGTGTGCACTAGGTACTATGGTGGGTACTTACTGTATATAGATGTTGTTTAATATATCTCAGATTAATGTGAACTGAATATTGACGAGTTTTTCCGAGTAAAACTATAATCATACACGTGAATATCGTCCATATTAAGAAACAATAACCTAATCTCAATAAGATCAATGTAATTTACAATATGTAACTAAGATTACTCTTTTTTAGAACCCTTATATTTTTTAATATTTTCACCATCGCACCGTTTTAAACTTGTTGCCCGATTACACCATGTTCAACCGTTTTAGGGTTTTATTAATATGCCTATATACAGTAGCGAGCAAAAACAATAAACACAACAATAAACAGTCGCTAGTTTGTTGGTTTACATCTAAATGGCGCTGAACTTATAAGTGAACGCAAGTGATAGTTTTTTTATAATCACACAAATTAGTATTGTATTTCAGGCGCCTGTGACGTAACCGACGACCGCTTTACGCCTTCGGACTTTGAAGCCGACTAAGGCCTAGTACGCTGAAGAAACCATACAAATTAAAATATACATATCGGTATACATTTCACTTATGTAGTGTTGGTGTACTACATTCTTACTACATACAATTTTGTCTACTACTGGTAATGCCCTGAATACAAAGTAACTATAAAAAATAAGAATACAGTTTGTTGAACCGGACAAAAAATCGTTGAGTAGGTAGGTTAGTAAATTGCGAACCAAATAAACGTATAGTAACCGTGATTTGCACGTGCTGTTATGTGCCTACGTTCCGTTAACCGTAATGACCTCTTATTGCTTGTTAATTTATTTATCTACCTTGTGGATAAATGTAATTGATATAATAAACGAAGGCTTCGATCGACATGGGACAAATTGGCAATACTGGCACCTGTCAAAATGTTAACAATTGAGATCTTATTTTCATTATAAATTAATACTATTCCTACAAATAAATGACAAATTTAATCCGATAAATTTCTATTTTGAAATTGTTGTCAAGGGTAATTATTATCACCGTATTTGTGATTTTGTGTAGTTCAAAATCTATTTTCCATTAAGAAAATCGACACCTTGAGTTCTAAAATATATTTCAAAACCCTCGTCATAATTCTCTAAGTGTCAAGAAAAATGTCACTACTTTTGTTTAGAAATAAGTACTTAGATGGTAGATTCTATTTCGTTCTTCATATGGTCTTTAAAATTACATTATATCAAATCTGTTGTTAAAAATTATTAGCTCTACCTTGACGTTGCCATGTTTCGAGGTGGCAAATTATATCCTTTGAAAAGAAATGGGGAAAGGAACCAACAAGAAATAAATATAAATACAATCTTAGAAGCGCGTTGTACCTAGGTTATATCGCGTTTGAATTTGAGTTCATAAGTGCAGAACTTTTAGAGTTTTGATTAGTCCACCACCCAAGTTAACACTTTTAATAATGTATTCTTAATTCTTAGGCTTATTGTGGGATTTTTTTATATCAGAAACAAATTATTCTTAATAGTTTTGTTAAAAAGTTACCTCCAAAATACGCCAAAAAAAGTTTATCAATCTTTTTAATCTTAATTATCTATCTACTACGATTTATCATTTATTCATAGAGTCTGATCACCGGGCAGTGTTATAGTTAACTACCAATGTAGATACTAAATTCAAATCATTCACCATTCAATTAAATGAACAGCGATGTTTAAAAATAATTTGCAGATATTTTTAAAGATTGTTTGAAGATTGCATTTGTTTAACTAGAGTTGGTAAGGAACAAAACACAACTATGAGCCGTCAGACCGTCGTTCATAACTCGTAAATTCGCAACACTATAATTTAATACTATTGCTTGAGCTCCCTTAAAATTTCAATGACAACTGATAAAAAATAACACAAATAAATTACGTATCAAAACAATTTTTCACAGCGTAACCACAATGTTGCAATAAATAGGTAACATCTATATGGGAATTGTCTATAGGTCTTACAGAATTTATGCACCTAGGTACGCAATATGCAATACAAAATGTATTAATAAAAACAGCAGTGACAGGTTTCAGATTCAATTGCCTAGGTAATGAAACTTGCATCCTTTGGTTGAAACTATATAAAGTAGTCACTATTTTTACATTGCTTCTAGTTTACAGTTACTTATCTGTAATCAAATTGACACATAACTTTTAATCGATATCACAACCTTGACATTTGTCCCCCGTTCTGTAATACTCAAATGAATACATGTGAAATAATATGTTGGTAGGCACATAAGCTGTGCGGTATCGGGCGGTAGAAGATAACCTTCTGTAATCTATGACATGGAAATCTATAAAGTAATCAATGTACGTGTGAACTAATGTAAGCTATCTGAATAAATGCTGACGATTTCAACAGCTATTATTAACACGATGTTCTTTTGGTTAGCATATCCGACAGTCGATAGAGAGGTAGATCTCGATCTAGTGCAACTAAATCACCCTTCGAATTTAGTTTGCCCTCAGCGCTGCGGAGGTCCGTGGCCCGTCACTCCGTGTATTAACTGATAATCCGATACTGAACTGATTTAAGCCAGTTGCTTCAAAAATAGGACTGGTCGTCGAAGCAGTCTCATTAAAACAGTCATGTTTTTACGGAATGAAGTTTTTATTTACATTCAATATGTTTTGTGCATGGATATCGTGACGTTCAGTATTAACAAGATAAAGTCCGTGAACAACTTGTTATCGTTCAATATAAACAAACATTGGTTAGTACAAATCGTAGATATATTCATATCTCTACGTAAATAACTTGAAGAAATCCGTACAGTACAGTAGTTGGAAATGTACATATTTGGCTAAAATTACATCTGGTCTGCCGCAAAACATTTTTCTTTTTAAATCATGTTCAAGAACACTTGTTAGTTTTCTAATAACGTTTGCGTTTTTAGAATCTCAAGTCGGCTGATTGTTACAGATTGTTTACAATTCTACATTGATGACTGGAATCATGGAAGAGAAATATTTTAAACTATGTTTGACTGAAAAGGTCTGGAAAACCAAGAAGTTGAAGATAATATATTTACTTTGTATAAGTTAATCAATCACTCAAAGCACGGGTACAATCGAAGATTTATTTCATATTAATAAATTCTCTATAAACTACATATTTCCATTCGATTTCTGTTTAATTTACGAGTGATGGTTATAAATGAGAAAGTGTTGATAACTTATTATTACTTATTATCGATTAACAGAGCCGCGCACTTTAACCGGCGCTTATTGTAGTACCTTTCAAATAAAAATAAAAAAGGCGGGGCGACGCTTTTGAACCTCTGACATTTTGTTGCTTTAAATATAGAACAAGGTGGGATGAATATAAGCTTAACTGGGAATGTTCCAGTTTACAAAAAAATACGAAAAGTCAATACTTTAATAAGTACTTATTGGTGACGCAATTGACATTCATGCCCCGTCCCATGTTTTCAAAAATAAACCATTTAAGCCTCTCCGCCAATCTCTTTGCAATTTGTCTGATTACGTAATACTTGAACAACCTTTTTTAGGGTTCCGTAGCCAAATGGAAAAAAACGGAACCCTTATAGATTCGTCATGTCTTTTTTCCGAAACCATAATAACTATACTTTTGAAACTTGGTAAGTAGATGTACCTAATCTGTGAACCGCATTAAGATTTTCACATAAAAATAGAAAAAAAAAACAATACATTTTGGGGGTACTTACCCCATACTTGGAACTGAAACTCAAAATTTTTTTTTTCATTAAACCTATACGGTTTCTAATATCATTTTTTTCTAAACTGAATAGTTTGCGCGAGAGACACTTCCAAAGTGGAAAAATATGTGTTCCCCCCCCCCTCTAACTTCTAACATAAGAGAGTGATAAAACTAAAAAAAAATAGATGTTGTACATTACCATGCAAACTACCAACGAAAATTGGTTTGGACGAGATCTAGTGAGTAGTTTTTTTTTAATACGTCATAAACCGTAAACCGCAATTTACCTTTCATTCAATCAATACACTATTAGAAAAACTTCGATGAAAGTTAAAACGAACTACAAGAGCTTTTATATGATGTTACTTGCTGATACGGAACCCTTCATGGGCGAGTCCGACTCGCACTTGGCCGCTTTTTTATGTATTTAATGATAGACGCATATAAAAGATTATATTTCATAAATTGGAATGAAACATAATAATACTATGATTATCTGTGTCTGCGAATTTCGCCAATTACTTGAATCTTGATCTGATTGAGAGATTTTTAGTATAATATTGAAAAAACGTTAAAAATGAAGCGTTTCTTTGTATTACAAATTGTAACAAGGGTAACAGTTGAAACAAGACATATTTTAAACTTTGCGTATTGTTTCTATTCCATTATTTATTTATTTATTAAAACTTCCTGCAAAACATATTACACAAGGCAGACTTTATACCACAGGCATTATTTTCCAGACAAACCTTTGGGTGTTGCGAAGCGAAGTTGCGAAGTGAGACGAGAGACTAAATTAATTAATTCCTACAATATATTTATGTCAATATATGTAGATATACACATTTAAATACACATGTTTACACACATTATTTATACACATACAAACATATATACACAGGCCCATACATATGTACACATATAGTATAATACATGAATAATCAGGACTAAAGAGTGTTATTCTCAAGACTCCGTCAACACGTCTCTATAGTGCTTTCGCACTTTAAAGAACAATGCCCATTTTCGGCCTAATTTTCGAACTCGTGGACAGCAAAATAAAGTATTATTTAGTTGTTGGATAATTATTGTATATAAAAACATAATTTATAGATAATACTAAAGTCCAGGAACTAAACTTATTCAAAATGTATATTTAAAAAGATGTTCTAATGTCCTGAACTATAAACGTGTAATAGATAAAAGATTAATCAATATTATCCCTACTAATATTATTATTGTGAAGATAAGTTTGTTTGTTACGCTTTCATGCGAAAACTACTCAACCGATCGTCATGAAACTTTGTACACATATTCTTTGAGGTATTAGAAGTAACATAGGATACTTTTTATTAAAAAAATATATATTTTATGAAAAATAAAAAAAATTACATAACCGAGTTACACGCGGGCACAGCCGCGGGCGAAAGCAAGTTTGTATTAAGTCAAAATGACAACACTTTATTGCGCTTAGTAAATGTCATCCAACTATGTCCTTCTTCGTTCGCGTGAATTGTTAATGATTTTGTCTTTGAGTTTCTATAACGACTTAGACTTTTCTCACGGACTCCTTTAACAAATAAAATTATTGCCCTTGTACAGTTGTTTAACACGGAGAACTGAACCTCTTAAAATGGAAGATCAACGGTGTAGTAACTGCAATTTATATATATATCCATGATGCAGTTTATATATATCCAGTTTATATATATATAATATATTTTGTATATATTTTGATCAATAATAAGAACTACGGGACACAAGCAATACAATAATATTATTGTAACTGTATTATAGGAAAGCGTACAGTTGGTTGTTGCGCACATATAATGACTATTATTTGGTACGTTGGTTGGGCGAGATTTGAAAGAAATGTAGTGTCTCCTGCTCAATTTCTGGACGATGTTCTGTGTCATGTTGATACTGAATATAATATAGAAAACAACTGAAAACAGTGTATTATTTATTGTTCTTAGCGATCATTCCCTTACTATGACTTATAGTCCATTTTTTTTACTCAAATCAACGAAACAACGCTGTACTATAACTAAGATACATCAGTAAAAGCATAACTGAGTTGTTTTCTTTTGAGGTTATAAAAGTACTTTTAAAAAAAAGTATGAATGTGGCCGACCTCTAATCAATCTCAAATGTTTAGTTAAACGCTCATTTATCTAATGCAGAAACAGGTAGTACGATTTTTTACTGTCCACTTCCAGGCCGGAGGCAGTATGGAGAGTGGGCATTGTTCTTTAAAAGTGGATTGGCTAGTGGACATCCTGATTTCCAATGGAAGAGTGTTCCAAAGAGTGACTGCTTGAACAAGGAAAAAACAATGGACTTTACTTGAAATGAGTAAAGGACAAAGAAGAATAAGATTATTAGACGAGCGAAGATTTCTGTCATGGTTAGAGCAGAGTTATGGAGGTTTGATTTTAAGTAGGTGGATGAATTCGGTAAATGAAGAAGGGAGTACCTACTCCCTTCTTCATGGCTTCACCTACATGTAACATAATATTAATTTAAAGAAAAACTGGACAGTGAGCAACTTTACAAGAAAAGCCATTAGTTTTATATGAATAATATTTGAATAAATTGTTTATAGATATTATTTCCATGAAGTCTAATTTTCTTTTTATTATAATAATAATTTTGACACTCTTAACGCACGGCCATCTATATGTATTTATAAATCAATGTAGAAGCACGTTCTTAAATGCAATATGCACATTGCACAGTTTAGATTTTAAGTACCCCTTCAATTGATTCAATTAAGTGGTTTCGACACTATGATGGAACATACGAGTATTATAATATAAACTGCCAAAATTTTACACATTCTGTTGGCTTCGCCGCAGTTGGTTAAAAGGAGACATCGAGGCTGAGAACTTGGATTTGAGACTAGGACAAAGTATTTAACAAGTGGAGAATAAGCCAATTTAAATCCCTAAGATTCATTTTAAATGTTATAGCGTCATTTTTAACTGAAAGGCGTACAAAACTGCAATCATTGCATGTACAAATCAGTACTTAAGTACTGCTTTATAACAATAGCTATAAATAACAATGGATAGTTCAAGTACTATCGGTCAAATAGAAGAATAATTTGACCGTCAGGTGATCTTGGTTGATATAAATCAGTAATAAGTTAGAAACTAAAAGAGTTACAACGTATTAAGTCGTTAGATTAGCAGTTCAGAGCAATTTTATCTGGCGTTTTGTATACATAAGGGGTAAGGCGCGTAGTACATTGTCTATTTTGTCTGATATAAAAGATTGATTCAGTTTTAGAGATAAGCGTGTTTAAGAAAACAAAATACTCTTTATTTTTATTTCATTATTATACATAGGATGGAACGACGTAAATTCGACTTCAAATATTTAACGTCAAGATTATTTATCAAAAATTGACATGTTTGCTCTAAGTAAATGAATTATTGACATGCTACTGCAGTTATTTTAGGTTTAGTTGTTTTTTATTTCAACTTAACTTTAACTTTCTTCGGTAACAAAGTGGCCAACAAGGGCCAACAATTTATATCGATAAATTACGTTTTTTTTTATTTTCTTCAGGACGACAAATAATTGCGCTGTAACAAATTACAAAATATGTCTTACACAGTAGGTACTAAATGGTAACGTATTATAAAAAGATAAAGATAACAGAGGTGGCAAAATACAGAGCAACAGCAGAAAAGAAAGCAGAGACTAAGTCACATGTTGGTAATGTTTTAAAATACAATTTTCATATTTTGTGATAGACAAGTGAAATATATCATGTCGGCGAAATTCATGAAAAAAATATTTCAGAAAACATATACATACTTTAAGAAATCTTGCAAACTCTAGTCTTGTTCTCGTTTTGTACATTCATTTATTTGGAAAATATGACATGTCTGACATTAACAGATCGTGAAAATATTTGTCTATTATAAACTATTTAAATTAAAGTCGTCACGAAATAAGACGGTTTGACATTTGTCATCGTAACGTAACTAATACGATTAATTCGTGTTTTTGAGTGCAATTTTTCAATATCAAGTTAAACTTGATGCTTATATAAGATATGCGTTGTGATAGTGTATGGGTAACATAGTAATTAAATAGGATTATGGATTTGATTTTTCAATTTCTTACATGAGGCATTTCAAATGACAAATGTCAAAACGGGCTTCTTATTTTTTGACGACTATAGGTGCAGTTTAGATGAAATTAAATATATTTTATCTAAACTGCACTTAATGTGGTATATTTGATTAAATATTACTAGTTTTGCCAATAATATCTGAGTTCGATTGCTAATGCAACCAGTTTTATCTGAATATCCTTTTCTCCAACCGTCACTTCGTTCATCGAGAATCGGACCTCTGCAACCCTGAGGGCGCAGTGAATTGAAGGTTGAACTAATTGTCAGTATATGAGGGCATTGACTTACCAATAACGATTGAAGTAGATGTTTATTACAATGGAGACCATGTCATTTTACCATTTATTACATGTAATTGAACATGTTTGACATTTGACATTCATTTTCATTCCTAAAATCTTTTTTTCCATTTTTTTAAATTCAGCAACCAATATATATATTTTCATAGTTTTCGTTTATTTCACCATATATTTATGCATGCTAAGCTTTCTCTACTTTTTTAATAATATGAGGGTCTCATAATGTATCAGTAATTTCTTTAATTTTATATGTATACCCTTTTGCCAATATTTTGGCGAGGAGTATAAATGAGACTCGAGGTGGTGTGATAGTCTCCGGTAGTATATTGTAGTATAGTATATTTAATTGAATTAACAATAGCGCTTATATACTAAAATCGTGCGTGCCTATAATTACTTTATTTAATCTTTGTCTGTATCTTATGATATGTGGCTTATCTAAGGACGTGTAATAAAGTAGGAAGTATTGTGGCTACACAGGTCCTCCCCTTTTGAAAGGATAATTATTATAACTATTTATAACAAATCTTAGTAAATACATTCTTTCAAAAATTTACGGTAGTTAGTTCAGATAATCTTCATTTTAAATTAATAATATATACATAACCTATAATATATAATAATACACATAACCTATGTCCTAACAATCTTAACATCACGGGGTAGTTCCTAGATAGTGAATATAAACTATGTCAATAACATACAAATTGATACATAACAAACATATGACCGAGAGTTGCGACCTTCACTTGTCAGCACTTTTTACGAAGTATACAATAATCACATTAATTATAATATTTCAAGGTTACGTAGTCAGCAAAATTATTATAGTATCGTTTAGTGAATTACATACCGATAAACTTACTTGATCAATACGTGTGGATTTATGTAAACAGCATTTTAACAATCTGAACGTTCTCTCCTGGCTAACGACAGTATTCGAGTGATATCATGCTTTAGCTGCGATCTGAAATCATCGTAATACGTCTTTATTTTGCTCAAACACCTTTCCAGGCCTTGTTTAATTCTGAATCATTCTGCTGAGCACGACATTTCTGGACGTAATCTAGCGTTGAAGGCATAGAGATTACTCCTATTATTCGTGATAAGGCGTCAGAAATTCCTTTTGAGTACTGTGCAATTAAGGCACGATGCCGCAAGTTCCTGTGAGTCGGAACTGTTAGCCGCCAGTCCCCAGTGAGTCGGGGCTGAAGTCCGCTGCTTCCTGTGCGTCGGAATCGCAAGCGGTGTGCGGTGCTGCGGTGAAGTCCCCAGTGAGTCGGGGCGCTGATGAGGCCGAAGGGGTAACCAGGTTGGAGCAGTCGCGTCCTGTGTGTGGTATCCCTGTTGAGGCCGAGGCTGCTGGTTGGCTGAGACTTGAATAACGATCATTGCTATTTTTGGAGAGCGACGATAGCCTGACTGCATGAACCATAAACGTGGCTGGTCCTTTATGCAATAGTGCCATACTAGGTTACTATATATTCTTCTTCAGAAGGCACGATTAGTTTCTTCATTGTAAAATTTTCGGTATCTTTATTGTTCAGTTGTCGGTTTCTTCATTGCTCAGTTGTCGGGTCCTTGTTCAATTTTCGGGTTCTTTCTTCTTTTTGTCGCCTTGTCGGTTTCTTCATTCTTTGTTCTTTTTTCGGGGTCCTTTATGCATTTGCCATGTCCTTGTTCATCTTCTTCGTTCGTTTGTCGGGTTCCTTGTTCATTGTCGGGGTCACCAGTTTGCCGGTGTGGTGGCGAGGATTGTCGGGGTCACCAGTTTGCCGATATCACGTCGGGGTCACCAGTTTGCCAATATTTTGGCGAGGAGTATAAATGAGACTCGAGGTGGTGTGATAGTCTCCGGTAGTATATTGTAGTATAGTATATTTAATTGAATTAACAATAGCGCTTATATACTAAAATCGTGCGTGCCTATAATTACTTTATTTAATCTTTGTCTGTATCTTATGATATGTGGCTTATCTAAGGACGTGTAATAAAGTAGGAAGTATTGTGGCTACACCCTCTTAATGTGTTTTAATTAAGCGGTCATTTCGATAGGTACCTTGTTAGGTACTCACCTAAAATATATTGTAAATCTTCTACTAATTTTTCTATTTCTGTGAAAGCAAGTCTCGAATATTTATATTTAGGTACTAACTATGTATCTTTATCGTTGTAATGAGGTTTTATTAGGGACATATTTACTAAGTCAATATAATTTTCGTAATGTTCGTCAGTCCGTCCGTCCTCGACTTATCGTCCAATTGTTTAGTGTTTGATACCTACTGAACATGGATATATTATATATTTTCGTCACGTCGACTTCAAGTTCAAAACTAAAAAACGAAAAAAAAAGTTTCATAGACATAAATGGGTCATTTTTTTTAGCGTGCCCCCCCCCCATCTTATGAAGTAATTAAAAAAAACATTGAGAGGCCGATAAGACGAAAAATTCTGAAAACATTAGTCATTATAGTCCATGTAATGCCCTTCAAAGAAAAATTATAACGGCGACCGTGCTTTGCTCGGTTGTCATATGTACTTATTATATAATAACGCCATTTATTTTCTGAAATAGTTACCTATAGTGTTGCTGAGTTGAGCTACTTGAACCTATAGCTACTTGACTTAATAAGTGGTGTTGTTAAACAATAAATATGATAACCGGGCAAAGCTCGGTCGCCTAGGTACTTATATGTGATACAGAATATCTGGCATTCTCTACAATAACTAGGCAATGTATGTTATACCTAAAACGTGTAGGTAATGAATAAAATAATAATTTTATACTTTGTCTAAATATTCTATACAATGGTGAATGTAGGGTTGCCAACTATACTGTTTTAAACAGTATTATACTGTTTTCCACTAAATTATAATTTTTACTGTTGAACAAAAATAAAGTATACAAAATACTGTTTTCAACGTCAAAATGCAAACACATTATTATATGTTTTATTTAGTCAGAGGGCGCTTACTGCTCAGTGCAGCGCAGACAATTTGTATAGACTCAATATTGGTTTGGATGATTAATATTCAGAATTAACAAATTTTAAAGTAATTTATGAAAAAATATGAGAAGACAAAGATTTTCTTGAAATGAGTACTGACCAAAAATGGAGCCATTTATTAGTAAACACTTTAGAATAATTCAAAAACATAACTAAAATTGTCTCATATCTACTGTGTGTTTCCGCCACCTCAGCCTTAACTGAAATGGTTTTTTCAGTAATGAATGCTAAGTGGCGGGAGGATAGAAATAGAGCATCTATTAATCTAATGAATAATGAGCTCCTCATTTATTTTAATTTCAGTTATTCAGTTATAATTGTGATGAGGCGTATGAAGTTTTTAAAAAATATTGTAACAACTTACTAAGTTGTGCGAGAAGCTCTAAAAATATGTATTTAAAACAATAAATAAATAAAATACTGTTCATTTTTCTAAAATACTGTTTAATATTCTTCATAGACCTAAATGTACTTTATTTCTTGTAAAAAAATGGCAACCCTATTAATATATAGTCGGGGGACAGAGAAACGCAATTGCATGCTTTCACCACCATCGCTCATATTACTTACATATACATATAAATGTAAGTAATGTGAGCATGTCCGTGGTGGCGAAAGCTTAAAGTACCCTACTTACCATTCTATATTAAGGCAGTTGCGTTTCGTTATTGCTATAGGTATCGAAAATCACGTATTTTTACCTTAAACAAACAAAAAAATTATGAATTAATGTCAAGCAGGCACCACACTCCGCTATGCGCTATTCGTTATGCGGGTTATTCGCGCGCATACGGCGAAGTGTGGAGAGTATATTCGTTTCGTTCACCACAAAAATTACAATGACACAACTCTACAACACACATATTTGCCTTATTTGATGCTTATTTGGCATACCAGTTCGTATGGATGCCATGTTTGTTGTTTGCGCGCATAACTAATATTTGGGCGAATTCGTTATGTGTCTACGCCGTATTCGCCCAAATATTAGTTATGCGCGCAAACAACAAACATGGCATCCATACGAACTGGTATGCCAAATAAGCATCAAATAAGGCAAATATGTGTGTTGTAGAGTTGTGTCATTGTAATTTTTGTGGTGAACGAAACGAATATACTCTCCACACTTCGCCGTATGCGCGCGAATAACCCGCATAACGAATAGCGCATAACGAAGTGTGGTGCCTGCATCACGTTTGATTATTTACTAGCTAAGACCCGCGGTGTGACCCGCGGTTAATGTTGTACATCGCGAGTAAGCTAGTGTATTAATAATAAAAAGTAGGATAAGTTACTTTTTAAGTCATCACTTTATGCCAGTGAAAATCCCGTTAAAATCGGCCGTACCAGAGATTAGTCGGAACAAACAATCGTTAAAATCGGCCGTACCAGAGATTAGTCGGAACAAACAATCATTTTTATAAGAAATTACATTCTGGATGTAAATACTGTATATACTTTAATATGCATTTAGTAAAAGACTGTTCATTTGTTGTTACATTACATACAGACACTCCTATTTTATTTATCTGTATAGATAAGTTTAACTGTATTAAGATAGATCTATCCATCTTTTAATGTGTGTGTATATGATACATTTTATGTTACCAGTAGGCCAGCAGCTAATTGAAATGTAAATTACATAATTAAGCGTCTAATAATCATAATTATATGTACATACGTACTTATACACACGTAACGCACACACACACACACACACACACAAACACACGTATTAATGTTCCACAAAATTTACTGTTTCATGTTTAGTTCACTTCTTTCATGAATGGTTGAATTTATGATTATATGTTTAGGGATTCAATACTCGTAGTAACAAAAACTAAGGTATTTACGGATACTGCATACCTAAATATAAAAACTTAGTATATTTTACCGCTTTGAAAGTCAAGTCTTCAAATATATTTTACAAGCCGCTTAAATAATATCATTATGTACGTTTAGCGTATCCAACAAACTTTTCGAACTGAAGTATGACGTCAATAATCTACAGTAAGGTAAATACGGCAATGTGGTTTGACAATGTTCTGATAATTTCAACACATGTATACATATTTACTCATGTGACCTCACACGCATTCGGTTATCAGGTCTTATGTACATATTCAAGACCTTATTTGCATTATTAATAGCCAAAACCAGTTTTAGCTACACTTATCCTTAAACTTCTTAGTAGTAATCGCTGTCGATATAGTACCTATTATAGTCATTTACTTCCTAACATATTCTTGTTAGAAGCCTCAAAAGTTTTTTCCCTAATATTCTTTATAAGAAAAAAAAACAAGTAAAAATACTGTTGACAGAAGTGAAAACTTGAAGCTATAAACAAAAAGTAGTTATTTGTATAATTAAAATAGTTTGGTTTTAAGTTAATATTGAATGGTCTGAAGACACGTATTATTAAGAAAGGTAAGTGATTGTTTAAATCGTGTGCTTGTCGACTTATTTTATGAGTTAATTAGCCTATTTATCGAGAAAGTCTAGGCTACATATAATTACGCTAAAACCAATAGGATCGGAGCACCAATGAAGAATGTTTCAAAATCGGGGTTTTTTTTAGGGTTCCGTAGCCAAATGGCAAAAAACGGAACCCTTATAGATTCGTCAAGTCTGTCTGTCTGTCTGTCCGTCCGTATGTCACAGCCAATTATTTCCCAAACTATAAGAGCTATACTGTTGAAATTTGGTCAGTCGATGTATTCTGTGAACCGCATTAAGATTTTTACATAAAAATAGAAAAAAAACAATACATTTTGGGGGTCCCCATACTTGGAACTGAAACTCAAAAAATTTTTTTTCATCAAACCTATACGTGTGGGGTATTTATGGATAGGTGTTCAAAAATGATATTGAGGTTTCTAATATCATTTTTTTCTAAACTGAATAGTTTGCGCGAGAGACACTTCCAAAGTGGAAAAATGTGTCCCCCCCCCTCTAACTTCTAAAACAAGAGAGTGATAAAACTAAAAAAATATATGTTGTACATTACCATGCAAACTACCAACGAAAATTGGTTTGAACGAGATCTAGTGAGTAGTTTTTTTTTTAAGACGTCACAAATCGTAACACGCAATTTACCTTTCATCCAATCAATACACTAGTATAAAAACATCGATGAAAGTTACAACGAACTACAAGAACTTTTATATGATGTTACTTGCTGATACGGAACCCTTCATGGGCGAGTCCAACTTGCACTTGGCCGCTTTTTTCATCTTGCGTTAACGATTACAGTTTTGCAAAAATCATGCATGACAGAATTGTTCCCCTTTAAAAGTTCTAAAAAATGTCAGCGACGGCATATGTCTACCTTTTAAGGTTGGTTCACTATTACCTTAGTATTACGTTACATTAAAATACGCAGACAAACAGCCCGCTTGGGGCAGCTAGTCTGAAATAAAATCGATATACGTGGGGTGATCGTGATCTTATGGTAGTTAGGAGTGAGTAACGCCATTAATTTGTCTTGAAAATTTTGTAACTGTCCGGATTTTGGAAGAGAAAACTATAGTCAAGTTTCGGTGGGGAGTTAATTAATGTAAGTCGATGTCGACATGGTATGGTCACATTACGTGTAGCGTTGAGATATTTAGGGTTTTTATAATTAATTTACAATTTTTTATTTATGATCTTATATTAATTTGAATATTCCAGAGTTGTGCGTGCTCATACATAAACAAAAAAATCGGCCAAGTGCGTGTCAAGCCACGCATTGAATAGAGTTCCGTACTCACCCATAATGGTAGGTAGATTTAAAATCGTGTCCAGTAGACAATTGTTTCGTTAACATATTATTTCTTTTTATTTGTATGAAGTTTTCCAAGTGAATGCATTTTACAAGTTAGGCCCCTTAAATAAAAACGTTATAAAAACCGCAAGTTACCTTGAAAGTTCAATAGCTGAGCGAGTTTTTTGAAATTTTTTGAGCCAGTCGTGTAGCTTTTGGAGGGGGGGGGGGGCGGGGTTCTGAGTCATGAACTTCGGAACCCTTATGAACGCAGTTATGCCTCCTGCGTAATCGGCTCGTCTCCGTAGAGACTAACGCTGACTATGTTTATAAAGCCCACGCGCTACTGCAATATTACTAGCGCGGAAATTTCTTTTCAATAATAAAATCGGTACTAGCTGATATATGATATATGTGTAAAGTTATTGTTTCGTACTATAATACCATGTGTATGTTTATATAGCTGGCACGTTTGGTCTATTTTTTTAAGCGGTCGTCACGTTGCTTTCTACTGCGCCAAGTGTCGTGGGTTCAAATCCCACGTGGGATAATACTTTGTGTGATTCACAAATTGATGTTCTGCGTACCACGTACAAATTTTTTAAGTCCCCCCCTACACAGGATTTATATGCGGAGGCTGACTTTTACCAATTATAATGTTGCTTTTCTACGTGGATATTTATAACGTAGCATTGTGAAATAAAGCAAAAACATGATCAAAGAATTCCAAATCATGCTTATTTATATGTGATTTGATGTTACAGACATTTATATATTTTGTATCGAGTCGCGTTGATCGTCACCTTGTGTTTCTATTATTATATTTAAGCAATTATGACGAGACAACATGACATGCAAAAATGTAAGCGTTTTTTTCTGTTTGTTCAAAAAAGATGTTAATTTATTCCGAATGAAGTATGCCAGTATTGCAAGTACACCATGACAGTACAGTACAGTGACGTCTTGCCCTTCATTCACAATTACATAGCCCTAGTCTTCGAAATCTGTGTCACTGGATGAATGAATGAAGCCTTTGGTGACACAAGTTCCAAAAGTTCATCAACCTCTGTTGCTAAATCATATTAGAATCTGTTTCTGCCTATGAAAAAGTTATGTTATGCCTGTAAAAGTCATGTTATTTTGATTTCTCAAAACAACACCTTTTTTCTGACTGTAACGTAGTTTACATGAATTAAATTATTTGACTGTTTGTCTTTCAAATAAGGAAATAATAGAAATTGTGGTCACACAGAATTTGGAAGCTCCAACGATACTGAGTTGTGTAGTTTAACAGCTGTAAATCCGCCATATGAGTTCATCATTAAACATTACCAATAGTAAGTTATTTATAGTTCATTCATTAACTATTACGATGTTTCGTCTTTTATAGCATATTGATCATATTATTACTTGTTGAGCGGGACGCGACATCAACCACGTGGTAAATAAATAAATCATAGCACTGACCTTATTCGTTTGCCTTGACATCGCAAGATGATAAAAATGTAGTTATTATTATTATTATTTCACCTTATACATAACTAGTCATCCTCCTAGCCATTATTCCCAATTTTATTTGGGGTCGGCTACTAGTTCAACCGGATTTACCTGAATTTCAGTTTTTCCACGGAGCGACTGGCATCGGACCTCCGCAACCCTAAGGGAGAACTGAAATACATAACTAGTAACGCCATTTTATAATAGCTATAATTGACATTATTTTAAAAATCAATACTGATTAAGACCGCTCCTGTCCTTAGTAAAATGCCAGACTGATTAAATTGAAAGACTTCACACAATACATGAATAATAAATACAGCCTACAAATTACGCCACTTTTTAGGGGAAGGGCGGTCAACAACCTGTGAGATTATGTGACAAAGGCGGGGTCTTTCGGGCTCCGTTACTTCACGTGTCAAAGTCATAAGGTGAATGAGACGTAATAGTATTTGCCCGTGACCCGACTGTGTCATAGCAGTCAAAATAAGCATATATCCGTCTTTGCTTATCATAGTATTTCTATGTGATATTTTATTTATATTCGTACAGCGGTTCAACCTTGAAACCTTATCAGACATACGTATGGAGTTACTTTCGGATTTATAATATCGCACACGTGTCACTTATCCTGTCATGTCCTACCTCAAGAATCAAAGTATTTCATTGAAATCGGTGCTTCATCTGCAGAGATAAACAGATCGAATGCATGGTATTCGTATAGATTAGGGATTAAAATTGCATGCTAGAGAGTTACGTATCCCTAAACACTTCACACGTCACTTGAAGACCACAAGAATCCGAGGTCCTTATGTGCGGATTATCTAAAAGTACAACATAATGACGACGTTTTACCTCAAACAAATGTATAGAACTATTTATATATTCCGTCCGTGTGGTGACGGATTAAGAATACAGAGTGTCACTACCCCTATTCATCCCGCGGGTGTCGTAAAAGGCGACTAAGGGATAATCTACGCAAGACAACTTCTATGCAAAGAGAAGGAAAACTTGAAACCAACCCTATGCCAACCCGTCTGGCCAGCGTGGTATAGTAGGGCAAAACCTCCTTTCTAAGGAGAGGCCTATGTCCAGCAGTGGACTGTTGATGATGATGATGATTGATGATAATGATTTTTATATTCAGATTTATACCTGTTTCACTCTTTGAGACGGAATCACCTGTACATATTTAGTTGTAGTTACTAGTTTGTAAAATTATATCATATTTAAATTTAAATCAAGAAAGTTTCTTTTGGAATCCTCCTGGTTACGGCAAAAACGTTAGAGTACTATATGTAGTACTGTTAGTTTCAAACATTACTCTATGAACAAAACAGATCTCTATTACATCTGAAAAACACTCGCTCTTCTCAAGCAACTACATTTTAAACAAGTGCCTTCCACACAGTAGACAAATAATAACGATTGTATAACTTAAAAAAATGTGTTCTATATCTATACATAATCTATAAATATATATAAATAAATGTTGAAGTGTCTGTATGTAATATCAAATCAACAGTTTTTTACTAAATACATTCGCAAGTACATACGTTATTTACACCAAAAATGCAATTTTTAAAATTTTTGTCTGTCTGTATGTCCTTCTCTCTCTCTGTTTGTTCTGGCTAATCTCTGGAAAGGCTGGACCGATTTTGAGTGACAGAAAGCTGATGATATAAGGGATAACTTAGGCTAATTATTTTTATAACCGCGGGTAACACCGCGGGACTCAGCTAGTCTATATTATAAGCTTTACATTGAGTTCTAAACTAAAGTCTTCCTACGACTACAATTATCTTTAATTAGTTTAATATTCTTTGACTTCCCAAATATACAAGTTGGGTGGCCTATAAAGACGTACTATTTCGTAATTATAGTAATTTCTCGAGGTACTTGAGCGAAGCAATAAAAGTGGTCATTATTTATTAACTGACTACTAAAAAGGAAGAGGATTTTAAATCGATAGTGTACTTAGGTTTGTAACCTTAGATCTTCGTCGTTTTCGTTAGCTCCGCCCGCGTGTATATCGATTATTGCAGTAAAAAGTAGTCTGTGTTAGTCTGATATATAGGCTATATTACTGTAAAGTTTAATCCAAATCCGTTCAGTAGTTTTTGCGTGAAAGAGAAACAAACATACATACTACTCACAAACCATTGCGTTTATAATATTAGTAGGATGTATAATGTACTGATTGTTACGCATCGATACTTCTACAATCGCAATGCTTTTGTATTTTGGGTTATATTATTTTACCGCGTGTTTTAGCCTTGAGAGGACGTTATACATTTCTTACTTTTCTTAACGTTTTCTGTTATGTTTGTAAACTTAGCCATACTTTTTCCATTCGTTTATTGTCTTTTTGACAGGTCACGCCTATAAATTATCGGCATTTTTTTTCGTAATAATGTACAACAGTAATGTCATACTTTATAGACAGGTAGGGAAGTGGGCAGTGTGCATAGCTATAAACAAAATATAAAGTTCTTGAAATACGATAAATCGATTAAACGATTAAAATAATCTGTCATATTATTATGATCAAAATAATTTAACTTCATGTAAGTATTGTTTCTGTAAATTTAATAAAATAAAAAGGAAATTAAAATAGTATGACTTCAAGATTGATTATTTGCAAGCAATTAAGTTGAAATTTTGGAATTTAAGCTCGAACTAAGAATAAAGAACAATAACTCTGTGCGTTAATTAATTTATTTTTGGACCACTGACCTAAAATGTAACTATGCACGTGTTAGTAAAATTTAACTTTGAAACAAGTGGTTAATAACGTTTAAATCCAGAGTTATTAGAAATACATTTGAAAAATCACTTAATACTTACTGAACCGACCTTCAAGTGACTGTGTTAGGAAGTTTTCTTTGTTCTGGGCCAATTATATATCAATATAGTGCACATTTTATTTATTTACAATACTGACTTATAGAATAATATATTGATTGATTTTGATTTCAAACCGAATTGGTGACGTGTGAGGGCGTCACTAATTTCGAAATTTGTTGAACTGTCAAAAAGAGCCTGCGTTCCCATTGAGGGACCACATTGGAATTTTAAACTTTTGAATCCACCAGGTTTTAGTAAAAGTTCTCAAACAATTGTAAATTTAGTAAAAAATTTGTAAAAGCAGGATCTCAAGAGTTACAATCGGTCAAAGGTGGTCCCTCAATCGTGACTGACAGACCCTCATATCTTGTAAACTAGATAATATTTACAACTGCTGTAAATGACTACTTTTAGTAAAAAAATTGTAAATACTAATTCACTAATTATCTACGTTGCTTCTTCACTATATAAAAAGATATATCATGAAGAAGGTGGTCCCTCAATCGAGCACCACAAGGTCAGTTTGAGTGGAAACCACAATGAAATTTGGAATGATATATGGTTCTAGCGTTAGTAAAAGTAATAGAACGATTGTAAATTTAACCTCTAATTTGTAAAAGTAGCCTTTCAATATATTTTCATTCATTAAAGGTGGTCCCTCAATTGAAACGCTTACCGGAAAAAAATGTCAAATTACAAATAATTTGGACGTTAAATAGATAATTACTGCAGTCTATCCTTTAGTAGTATTTTTTTACTAAAGACTACTATACTAAAAACAGTCAAATAATGTATAATTTTATTTTAAAATAATAAAATAGTTTCTAGAAAGAAATACTGAGGTGAGGTGACCACACAGCAAAATTTTCTCGGATAAGTATGTTAAAAAGTAGCGACTGCTTCTAGTATTTTTTTATAAATGGAATTTATATGGAAAAAAATATTTCCAATTCTGATACTGAAACTGAAACCTTTATTCTATTATATAAAAAATCAACAAATTAGTTGGGGGCCATTGAATTTTATACATGCAATTTTCTACTGCCTCTTTAGTAGTATAGGATCTACCAATAAGAACGTCCTGGTTTAAAAATTGAATAAAACACACATTCTTTATGAAAAATTCATCCGATTGATTTATTTTATAGATAATTTTATGCCATTTATGTTTTAAATAATATATCGGCCCAATGACCGCCGCGGCTCTTTTTGCAGACGGTCACGCGTTTACGCCAATTTTTGATAACGCGGTGCACCATTCTAGCCGGTATGTCGGCTATGGCTCGTCGAATGTTGGTTTTTAGGTCACGAATTGTATCTAGATTATTGCTGTTATAACCCCAAAGAAAATAGTATAAAGGTGTTAAATCACACGATCTTGGTGGCCAACTGATCGGTCCATTTCTCCAAATTAACTACTCACCAAACTTTCCACGCAATAATTCCAAGTTAACTCGAGTAATGTGAGGTAGTGTACCGTCTTGTTGAAAATAAAGGTCTCTCGCATCAATATCATCAAATTTTGGAAACAAATATTCGGTTAACAGGGAGTTATAGCGCTCACCATTCACAGTGTAGTAATCCGTGTCAATGTACTTAGCATCCGTTATTAATTATTGCATTGTATGTATAAAGTTCAATGACCAAATGCACACACGCACAGAGACGTTACACGGAGTTATAATATTAAAGTCAGTACATATTATTAATAAAAAGAGTTGGTATTACAATCTAGTGTTGATCACTTGTTTCCCCGTCCTACTAGGACTTCCGTCGTAATACTAAGGCTACACCCACACAGCAGAACCCACAGTGGTGACCCCGACGTGATACACTTCACAATATAGTGATTGACTGTCGTTTAAATTAATTTTCTTCCATTTCAATCTATCATTTCGTAAAAAAATTATCAATTCGGGATCAGCCATTTGTTGCGCTGCGAACTCGTTCCAGTCGATCTTATCAGGGTAGTCAATTTGTGAAACTCGTGGTACCGCGTTTTGCTATCCGGAGAGGGGGGTCGGGTGCGGGGGCTCAGAGCGATGGTTTGTTTTAAACCATTCTTGCACTGACTGAAAGCTTCCCGGGTCTCGTCGTTCCTCTCGACGATGCTGTTATCTTGCATACCTTGATGATTCACTTGCTCTTGTTGTTGATACTGGTTATCGTGGAGTTGGTACCTCAGGCATCAATGGCAATTTTCTTGCATGATAATGCGCTGGAGAAAATCATGTCCGTTGAAGACTACGTCGGTTGAAAATCACGTCGGTTGAGCATCACGTCGGTTGAACATCGGCGGTTGGATATCAGGTCGGTTGAGCGTGTCGGTTGAACGTCGGTATCACGTCGGTTGGATATGCCGTCGGTTGAGCGTCGGGGTCACCATTGTGGGTTCTTCATTGGTGGGTGTAGCCTAAGTTACTACTTAGGCTACACCCGACGTCGGTACACATGGCTACGCGTACGACGGATGTCCTAGTAGGACGGGGAAACAAGTGATCAACACTAGATTGTAATACCAACTCTTTTTATTAATAATATGCACTGACTTTAATATTATAACTCCGTGTAACGTCTCTGTGCGTGTGTGCATTTGGTCATTGAACTTTATACATACAATGCAATAATTAATAACGGATGCTAAGTACATTGACACGGATTACTACAACAGTAACAGGGTTTCCTTCGCCACTTTCAAAGAAATACGGACCAATGATTTCACCGTACCATAAACCGCACCAAACTGTTATTTTTTGCAGATGTAATGGTGGTTCATGAACCACGCGTGGATTTGATTCACTTCAATAGCGATAATTTTGTTTATTAATCAATCCATTGGCCAGAAATGGGCCTCATCTGAGAAAATGATTTTGCGATGAAAATAGTCATCGGCTTCCATCATTTCCAGGGCATAATTAGCAAATTCACGACGGATACGATAGTCGGAATGCTTCAATTCTTATGCCAAAACAATTTTGTATGGGTGTAGGCCCAAATCTAACCGTAAAATACGCCAGGTGGTCATGGGAGAGAGCAACTCTTGTGAACGGCGTTGAACTGATCGATTTGAATTCGCATCAACACTGGCCTGAACGGCTGCGATATTCTCTTCACTACAGGCATTTCTTTGTCTCACAGACACAGCAATATCGTGGAGAGTGAATTCGTTTTCAAATTTTGTTATTATGCGATTTATAGCGCGCACAGAAGGAGCACTATAGCGACCGCTTTTTACGTGAAGCTCTCTTACTGTAGCGGTAGGAGAACGCAAATTTGAGTAATAATTTTGGACAATTTCCAAGCTCTGGTTTAAAGTGAAACGTGACATGATAAAATGGCAAACCTTATTGAACAAAAATGTCAAGAGACGTCAAAGATCCATCATCAAACATGGCCGCTATGAGCTGTCAAAACCAGGTCATCCTTATTGGTAGACTCTTCAGTAAAATAATAATTATTCGAACATCTGATACAACGTCAACGTCAGAAAATAAATAGAACTTGTACTATAGGACATGAGTACCAGGTAACTATCATAAACTTACTATGGTTTTTAGACTTATTCGCTTTTTACACATACTCATATTTTTTGTTGTAAACAAAAATATAAAAACATTCATATTTTTTTACTATTACATAATGTATTCAAGAAAAGGATTCAGTTGAAATATATGAATGATTTTTAAATTTATTTCTAAGTTGAGTTTTACTTTTTTTCTCTGTGCAGCCACAGAAGAAAGAAAGTAAAACTTAACGTGGCTATTAATTCATTGATATTGGAACTGAAATTAAATACAGATAGATTAATGTGGTTTTGTTCATAAAGTGAATTAAATAGGTAAATCTTTTTTTTTACTAGAAGAAAATCTTAAACTCCAATACGAACAATATTACTTATGTCAGACATTGATAGGATATTGAAAAATGGCCTTTAAGTCAATGAGATTAAAGTATAATGTCCAAACACAAATTTAAGTCGACTCAAATTTGGTGATGTTAACAAGAGAATCCAGGACCAGAACCAGTAACTCTCTTTACACGTTTTGACAGGAGTAGCCAGTATCTGAGATATCTTTAGATTATGAAAACTATAAAATTGATTTTTGTATCAAATAGTATTTTTTAAATATTTTTAAATAATACGATGATTCCATATATAAAAAAATACTAGAAGCAGTCGCTAGTTTTTAACATACTTATCCGAGAAAATTTTGCTGTGTGGTCACCTTACCTCAGTATTTTTTTCTAGAAACTATTTTATTATTTTAAAATAAAATTATACATTATTTGACTGTTTTTAGTATAGTAGTCTTTAGTAAAAAAATACTACTAAAGGATAGACTGCAGTAATTATCTATTTAACGTCCAAATTATTTGTAATTTGACATTTTTTTCCGGTAAGCGTTTCAATTGAGGGACCACCTTTAATGAATGAAAATATATTGAAAGGCTACTTTTACAAATTAGAGGTTAAATTTACAATCGTTCTATTACTTTTACTAACGCTAGAACCATATATCATTCCAAATTTCATTGTGGTTTCCACTCAAACTGACCTTGTGGTGCTCGATTGAGGGACCACCTTCTTCATGCTATATCTTTTTATATAGTGAAGAAGCAACGTAGATAATTAGTGAATTAGTATTTACAATTTTTTTACTAAAAGTAGTCATTTACAGCAGTTGTAAATATTATCTAGTTTACAAGATATGAGGGTCTGTCAGTCACGATTGAGGGACCACCTTTGACCGATTGTAACTCTTGAGATCCTGCTTTTACAAATTTTTTACTAAATTTACAATTGTTTGAGAACTTTTACTAAAACCTGGTGGATTCAAAAGTTTAAAATTCCAATGTGGTCCCTCAATGGGAACGCAGGCTCAAAAAGACAATAAAGGAATGGACAAAGTATAGATGGAAAGCTTATGCATGGATGAGCAATTAATTTTGTGACACTTTTTAAACGTAATTATTTTTGTTAGCTTTTTTTTTTAAGAATCATAGAGTTCTGCTATGAGTGAAGAGATACATGGCAGTGACATAACTATTTTCAAGTATTCGATCATTATAGCTAAAATTGTAATTCCTTAAGAGTATTAATAATAGCTAAGCAATCATAAGCACACGTTTTTTTGTATAAAATACATAAAAAAGCAAAAATTGTTATGAATAAAGACAATTTCTTATTTTACGAATATATCTACTGATATATATATACCTGGTTTGCGATGAATAATAACTATTTACACCTTAAGAAAGTAACTTAAAATTACAGAGTGACGGCACAAAATTCATATCGCGTTGATTAATATTTCGCTCGCGTGCAAAAATACTGTTCAAGGGAAAACTCGTTGACTTTATCTTATCAGGTAGATAATAATTAAAGGATATCCGAAATTTGGTATGATATTTTTACCACCATTGGTTTGGATTAGACATACACAAATCGATATGTGACAACAAGAAATTATGTCGCTGAAAGCATAATATATGGTGTGGTGGCGAGACATAGTACTTGTTTTTCAAGAGCCTTGTTAAGATATTGATTACCATAAGTTCTTTAATAAGTGTGGGAAGAGGCGACTAAGGAAGCTACATAAGTATGCAGAAAAAGATCACCGCAAACTTAAGAATGAAAACTTGAAATGCAAAATATGGTGAATTTTGTTATCCTACTAATATGATAAATGGGAAAATTGTATGAATGTTTGTTACTCTTTCACTCCAACTTAACTCTAACGTAACTTCAGAATAACATAACAGTTTATATATCAGATTATCATATAGGCTACTATTTAGGTCGCTAGCCGATATAATACGGACTGAGCTGCGACCAAAAGTTAGTTCATACTTCAAAGAATACAATACAATATTTTTAAAACAATTTAAACGATAATAACAATTTTTGTATAATATATAACATCCTAAATAATATACTCGTTTATATAATTGAAATTTTACCTTGAAATTAGTTACATTTTGAGAAAAAAAAAAATTGTTAATAAATTATGGTTTGTATTCCCAAAGTCATTACCAGTAAAACATTCATATCGAAATGTTTAGCATCACAATACCGAGGAAGATAAACCGCGCGTAAAAGTTCCAAGCGTTCATTGTTATTTTTTATAACAAGCTGCAGTGTCATAAGTTATACCAGTCAAACAATGAAATGTAGCCACTATATAATGAACATTTCAACTGTTTGTTACTCTTTCTGATTTAATTATTCTTCTCGGTTTATTGTTTCACATTCACGTCAGTTGCAAATAAGTAAACGCGGGTGTCCTTCTGGGAAGTCAAACATGTGGTCGACCGTCATTTGTTTTATTTTAAGTATTTCGATTGTATCTGCTTAATAAGGTGAAGTTATCTTTTTTTTGGCGTCCACGAAATCGACATTGTAAAAAATATATTATAAGTCATTATGTTAGAGTTATGATCGTATTGAAAACGTTAAAATTAATGGACAGGCGAGCTATAGGCCCGTTTGTTTATTTGTTAGTGATCCTCACAGTTCAAATGTAAGTACTGGATTTGGTTCTTATACAGTAAAAATTATAGTGTGATGATAAAAAAATATGATTATTTTACAAAACGGTATTTAAATAAACAAATATAGAACATAGACCAAGCTTATACATGTCGCATAAGCTTGATTTAAATTCCGAATCAATCTATAACATATAAATAAATTTAATACCTGCTCTGAAATAATTATTTGATAGCTACAAAGTACCCAATCATTGAATTAATTATTCAAATTCTAAACTCCACTTAATCCACGTAATGACAAAATCCACTTTGTGATTACAGATTTCCTTATCATCTTACTAAACAAATTTATCAACTAACAGGAGGAGCAACACATTAGATGAAAACATATAAAGTAAACGATATTTCAGCACACTTAAACAAAGATTATATTACATTTATTAACAAAGTTTATTTTAATGTACTGCTATACGAGGTAACACTGTAACAAAAATAAATACTCGTAGTACAGAGAAAACCGTGTCAAGTGTTCTTATTAAGCATGTAACACACTTTTAAACACATATATGACCTACATTCATGTATATTATGTGTTTCAAAGTGGTCTATTAAAAAAAAGTAGTGTAATTTTAAACTGCAAATATTAAGTGCGAATAATTCACCATCGATGAGGCATATAGCTAAACCAGGTTGCCAAATCATTGTGATTCTGAAATAGAATTACAGAAACGCTGAAAGGAATTCGCAAACAGACGAAACAGACGGAGCGTATGAATAAGATGAATGAACACAGGTATTAAGAAAAAGGGTAAATTTTCTGATATCTTTTGAAGTCTTTCGCAAAATAATCATGAAGAGATGTAGGGGAGGTAATTCATAATTTTATTGTAGAACTTTGTCCACGTAATCGAAACACATATATTTGTGGAAAGTTTCATCTTCCTAGCACAAACCGTTTGGACGGTAGGTCGAGGACGCACGGACGGACATGGCGAATCTATAAGGGTTCCGAGTCATGAGCTAAATAGTTCATATGTGACAAGAATTGTAATTTTATTACGCTTTTTACCCAAAGGTTATATTTTTGTTTACGAGTACATGGCAATACATTCGTGTAGTACATACTTACTACACGGGGTACTTCTGGCAGTTTTAACCTGTGTCGACTAAAATTAAATAGGCCACTTAGAAAAATTTAGGTAACTCTTACTGAAATATACGTTTTCATTTAACTTTAGTTTGCTTTAGCACGACATAATATTTTTTTCTGAAAAAATCTAATATTTCTTAGGAAACACACTGTATATAAGGACTATCCATTAGGAATCTAAACATATGCTGACACTTTGACCTTTGTTTTCCGGTGTTGCTGAAAATCTTAAATTAATGTAGGTATGTACTTTTATTCCATTCTAATATATCTTTAAACAACAATGTTAAATGTATTTTATGAATGTTCAATGGTAAATCTCTTTAATATACTCTTACTATTAAAAAAGGGTGTAATTAATAATAATTTCTATTTAAATTTATAGCCGTTACCTACTTATTTCTTTTTCTATAACTGTTTATTTGTAAAACACAATTATGCAATTAAAGGAATTAATGAGGTATATTAAGAAAGTACTAAGCTTTGGTTACCCCAGTGGCGGATTAACCACGTAGCAAGAGTAGCAAATGCTACAGGCCCCGCGCATTTAGGGGCCCCGCGCTACAACGATTTCTTACTGCTAAAAAGTATCTACTTAAATCGAATCGTAAAAAAACAAGAAGTGTTGTGGGATACACATGACATGTATTGCGTTCTCCCTGACGGTCTGATAGATTTAATTACAATCAAAACAACATGATGGCACTGTTAGATTCCATAGCCACTATTTTTTTAGGCTTTGACATGCTATATTTATTGTTTGAAATACATTTAGTTTAAAAAAAATGTTGTACATATTTTAACACATTTTTGTAATATATTTTTTTATACAAGCTTTTGTATATACATAGGTATATCAACAGTCTAAGTTCTAAATGTACAGGTTGCTTTTTCTCTTCCATGACTCCAAGATGTTCTTTACTATCTTTGATATTTTGAAACCACCATGACCATGTACCATGGACCATGTACATAAACTATAAGGGTTCTAACTATAAGATTCCTATAAGTCGTGAACTAACAGAACAAAAAACTAAAAAGGAATGAAAATAGATGGAATACTTTATAAGAAATATTTTTTTTGCAATCTCACATTAGAACAGACAACGAAGAAATCTTTTTTTCATAGTAAGTGAATTCGCAGATGATTTGTAGGATAGCCAAAAGGCTATCCTACAAGTGCAACTGCAAAAAGCATTACCTGCTTAAAAAATTATGCAGGGAATGCTTTTTGCACTATCCCCTTAGTGCGGTATATGATATGATCAAACGCTGTCTTTTCGCCATTCCTACCAACAGAACGAATTTAGTCGTAGACCATCGTGTTCATGTCGACCAAAATGTCAAAGGGTGGAGATCGTGTCAGGACCGTGCGCTGGCCTCGTACGACCCCTATGGCCATCAGCCGCTGCAGACTCCTGAGTTAAGCCTGAGAGTGGGTGGAACCAGTCAGGTCTTCAAACCAGCTGGGCGCCCCATAGAGGACCATTAAAGGATAGCCTGTGCGATGAATTATTGCAGTATTGAACGATGAATTATTGCAGCATAGCATTGCTGAACTCTGTTGAAGAACAGCAAGAAACAAGAACCGCTGGAACGACAGATTTAGAAGCTCTAATATAATCATTCCATACAATCCTATTACCCGAACATTGAAATTGCTTTGCACGTTTTTTGTAGCAGATAATCAGCAACTACAGTGGTTAATGATCTTGGACAGTGAAAATGAACCCAAAACGCCTGAATCTTCTCACTTTGACGACTTAAATTTGATTGAACTGTAATGGCTGGGCTCGGTATAATCAAATGGACATTTGGTCGGGATCTCAACCCTTGGGAGAACATTGATAGAATAAGGTGAGTTGGTTCTCTTCACCCGAGCATCTCGTACGCAACACATAAGACACAAGCTAGTACGTGAAGTACTGTTCTCATCACTGATGAAGTAATGATACGCGCAGTATTTGCTTGATGTTCTGGATCACTTGCACCAGCTAGCAGTACGCATACGTACGGTGGCCCACACTCTTGAATTCTACTCATGCTTTCCACCAGTCAACTTGGCATTTTTCAAAAAAAAAATGATTTACTCAAAGAGGTTGATTTAAATAGGAGGTTGCTTGTAAAAATGTTTTTTTACAACGTCGAGAAAGTGCTAAAATAAAATTTTGACAAATAATTTTTATTTAGAGTACCTCCCCAACACGTAAAGTGGGGATGGTTTTTATTCGCATTTACCAAATCGTGTCTCTCTCTCTCTCTCTCTTTTTAGATAGGTCTTTTAAAAACATTGAGAGGCGTCCCTGCTCCCCTAAATGATAAACGGATGCCTCGAAAAACTTATGATGGGAGTCCATATGCTGAACTTTAAAGGAAAACTGTAACGACTTAGATAACTTTTTTAGTTCAGGAGTTATAGAGGCCTAACTTGTAAAATACACTTCCTTAGAAATTTTCGTACAAAAATAACGAAAAAATAAATAAACAACAATTATCAATTGGACACGGTTTAAAAGCCACGTACCATTATGGGTGATTGCGGAACCCTATTCTATGCGTGGCCTGACACGCACTTGGCCGATTTTTAGAAACATAATATCCTGAAATTATCCAAGGGCCCCGCGCTAGAATTTGCTACAGGCCCCGCGCTGGCTTAATCCGGCACTGGGTTACCCATAACTTATTTATCTAGGTGTCTGATTTTTGTGTTTGTCTATGAAACACGTTTACCTGTATAACTAGTTTTATACACAACTCGAGATGACTTGCAAAATGTTGCCTTGGTACTTTTTGCTTTTGAACAAACTTGTTTACTATAACCTATAACTATCGTTCTGTTGCTTATAGACAGAAGTAACAAAAGTCAAAATGGTGTTATATTGTTAGGGTAGTGTATTGTGATTTTGGGTTGGGTGTTGAAATAATTTATAATCCTAACGGGATATTTTTTGATTAGTTAGTACCTGTGCGTTGGTACGCGTCGTAAATTTTAACATGGATAAATTCCTGTGTTCTTTATATTTTCTTTTCGATTTCTCTTAAACCTATCTCTTGACCTAGCTAGCCATATTATGTTATATATTATAATATGTTACATATAACTATAGAATAAAAATTCAGCAGTACTACAATAGTAATGATTGGGTTATGATTTCAAATCTTTGCTTGATATTTTTTTTGAAAATGGTTAGACTAAACAGTTGATATATGAAATAAAATATCTAATTTGTCAAAATATGTATTTATTTAGTAACTAGCTTGGTGCATTTTCTGTATCATGCATCGTACCATACCTATGACATATATTATGATAAATATTCGTATTTGTTAGATAGTCTCGCTTACTACAAACATTGATAATTATCGATTGTTATCGAAAATATTGGAGGCGTATCGGGCAACAAATTATCATTTTCCAGAATACCTTGATAATTTAAAGATGTTATTCCATTTCCTTAATATACTTTCTTTTCGTTACTAAAATAATTGTCCCAGAAACTTTGGATGTACTTGGCTTACTATCATAGACAGATACATATCGCTGCTTTGCATGAATACTCGCACAAACCAAAATCGCAAGTTATACAGGGGAGCTATTTGAAAATTAAACAAAATGTTTTCTGTCATAACTTTTAGTGTATTTGATCAATAGAAGAATAGAATGTAAGGGCATTAATCAAGAATTATTAAAATCTGTAAGGATATATACCTATATAATAAGGACTATTTTGCATTTGGCTGTGTTATATATAAACCAATGTTTTCAAAATTATATTGGTGCGTGTATTCATGCAAAGCAGCGATATGTATACAGACAGGTTAGTACGTATAGGGTTTGTTTTAAGTTTCTTTCTCTTTTGCAGTGATGTCGTCTTTTACGACACTTACATTTAAATAAAGGTAATCTATCACACGTTTCTTTTGAATGCGATATTAAAATAATGCGAATATGAATGTAAATGCTAATTACATCACTAACGCCAGTGTCAAGGAGTGTCGGTCAGTTCAGAGTCAACCGGTTATCTGCACTTGAAGTTTAAATGTCACGTAAACATTAATGAACAGTATTGGAGCCTGTTAGATAAATTGAGATGTAGTTGGTCGTATCTCTGTATTAATAACACGTTGATAAATTAATAGGTACGTATTTATAATTAAACACAGCATATAGCTTTAGTCGTGGTTCATTTTATAGTATTTGACTGCCACGGTGTGGTACGACGCAGTGGTAGTCTATGCGACTGCTTGCTAAGGTTTCGGGTCCGATTCCCGAGTAGGATCAAAAATGATTGGATGATCTGTAAATATTTATTCAAACTCCCATGTCTCTAGCTTCAAATTCATCAATACTTCAAATTTGATGACGAATGAATGACGGAATGAACCGGTTTCAACGATTAGCAGATAACTATACCTATGATAAGTAACTTAGGGTATTTTTATTTATGGCAACACTGCGGAGCCAAGCTACTATTGCAGTAAATACCTTCAAGTAAATTGACATTTAAACACTAATTTCATTTTATATATTATACGAGTATAATTATGTTGGTTTAAATATTCATTCATTCATACACCAGTTGTATTTCGATTGATTTCAATGTCTTATTTTAATGACCAATATAATTTGAACTGTCCTAGTTATAACTTCGCTGCCATGACTGAACATAATCCATACTGAAGCTATCACCGGTTTTACATAATTTTACACTTTGGAGCATATAATGTTTATAAATGCTGTTTTGTGCATTTCTTTTACATATAAACATTGAGCCTTTCAAGGATTAATATGCTTCCGTATATTATATTTGTTTAAAAATTGGTGCAAAACATTCTATTCATGTATTTGGTACTAAGTGTAAAAATATTGTTACCTATATAAATCTATACTGTTTAGAGTATGTTCGGTTTAATGTGCTTATATCAGGAAGGACTAGTCCTTTTCAAAAATATATTTCAGTGTGAGATAGTCCATTTATCGAAGAAGGCTATATATAAACACGCTAAGATAAAAAAAGTGGAGTACCACAACTAGCAATGTAGCAATAAAGGGAGAAAATTCGAGCTCCATTGCGTGCTCTGCGTAAAACGTTAAAGTTTCACAAAAACAATGTAGGTATGAAAGAATTGTTGCCTTTTTACAATAAAAAATAACTACTTTAAATTATACATAGGTATATATGTCTTTTAAGGATGCTCACTAAAACCATTTTCATGCATACGTCTCGGGCAATAGTGGACGTAGATCACGTAGACAATGTTGAGCTATATATATTATAAGTTAAGCTAAATTTATAGTATCTATTTAGATAATAGTGATTGTACTGGTTTGACACATGAAATGATATAAATTAAATATTCTGTAGTCAGATTAGATTATGCGTTATTAGGTAAACAAATATTGATTAATAAAATTAGGTCTACAGAATTAGTAGGGTAGCCCGTTACTTATATTAAGTGAAGTGCGATTAGTTCTAGTTTTATTTATTACTTAACATGCATATAATAACGATTTAATCTTTATTGTTAGTACAATTAGCATTAGAGGGATTAATTATTTCATTACCAAAATAGATACATCTATCAAGAAAAAAGATATTAAAAATCAGTTCGATAAACCAACGATTGTCATAAAAAATCTAATCGTTATAAATATTTAGGTACTTTTCGTTGATAGTTGATAGAAAAAAAAAGGTATGTTGTAGAATATGACATTTCCCGATGTTGAACAAAAATTCTAAGCCTACAATAGCCAAAAGTTGTAACATCAGACCTTTCGGTGTTGAGTGAAATGAAACTGATAAAGAGTTCTTTATAAAATACCACAATTAGTGCTGCTCGCAATAAATCGAACTCTTGATCAGCACAGAAGGAGACGTGTTTCATTATCGTCCACGCCAATAAATAATTATGTACTAGTATTTATAATGGTATACATATAAGTGCGCAAACCTATTTGAATGCGCTAGGTTCCTAACTAGAAAGCTGAATATTAATTTCAGATGATCGTAACATAATATGAATACAAAGTTATTGATAACTATCTTTTGCCCGCGCCTCTGCCCGTGCGTATGTAGGTTGTTGTTGTTATAGCTTATGTTATTCCTCATAAATGAAAATAGCTGGAAGCCAAATGTGCCAGACGGACAAACAGTGAAATTTTAATTTATAATATTTTTATGGATATGGATCAAACCAAGTCTATGATGTCAAGACCTTAACATTCTTCAAATTATGTCGGTCACTTAAATGCTGACAAGAGATAAAAAGCTACTTATACGAATGATATTTTTGCAGACACATCTTACCTAAGTGTCTGCTCTAGATACTAACGACTGCCTTGTTGGTCTAGTGGTTAGCGTATGCGGCTGCTGATCAAGAGGTATCGGGTTCGATTCCCGGGTCAGACCAAATATTTGTGTAATCCACAAATGTTTGTTTCGGAGTCTGGGTGTTTTTCTATGTATAATATGTATGTATTTACAAAAAAAAAGGTATGTTTATGTATTTATATCAGTTGTTTAGTACCCATAATACAAGCTCTGCTTACTTTGGGACTAGATGACGTTGTGTGATCTTACACACGATATATATTTATATGTTTAAAACCTAATAATATAACGGCTACGTACTAATTATATAGATATGAAGTAATGCGTACGTTTACCAAGTACCTCAAATATGTAATTTATCGTAATTAATATATACATATATATTTTAAATTAATAATTAACCAAAATATACAATACACATAATAGCAACGATTTATGTAGTTGTGCTCTGCCCCAGTTATATATAATAGTAGTATATTATTATTTTTTATATTATAGGGGGCAAACGAGCAGACAAATACGTTTGTGATTTGTTATTAATAAGGTGTTAAAGATTATCTATGTCAAATAGTATATTAATTCTCAATATATCTATGTATGTATATGTTGAATTTATTAATTCGTTGTCAGAAATTAGTTTTATAAAACTTTTAATATTTGACCTAAATAGAAACACGCATGATGTACGTATATTTTAGTTGTAGACGGCTGAACGTGTCGACTAGTGAATTATATTTAATAACAGGCGCTTTCTGACGTTTTTCAGTAGTACTAAGTAAAAAGTAGGTTACTAAGGTAAGTATTTTATTAGACCACATAACGCACACTCTATAGTTAGTAGTTCAAACATATCATCAAAAACATTAGTTTATTATATATCAGTTCATGAAACCAGTTCTAAACATAAAATAAGATATTGAAGGCTCAACAGATAGTCGAATAATTTTGATACCAAACGAACATACACATGTTAAGAATTTAACAGAAGAAAATACAGTAGTATTATTCTTAACTTTGATGACGTTTATTAAGCCGCAAACTGTCTACTATGCAACTAAATTCAAACATTTCACATCCATATGTCATCGCAATAAAGATCCTATGATATACTCCGGCTACACAATACACGTTTCAAATTACAATTTAAAAGAATGAATACTAGCCACTTACCTTGTACTATCAGCTCAAACCGGTGTCCGAGGGAACGGTTTTAGGTTATACCGAAACCAATACGAAGCACCAAGCCACGTGCTTTATATTTAGCGAATAGTACGCGAGCGACCAACACGCGAGTTAAAAACGGAATGAACGATGCAGCGACTCAGCATTCCGCCAAAGCAAAAGTAGACAATACGCATGGTAGTGTGGTACAAGCAAGCGAGAATGATTGTTGCGTCATACAGTTACGGACTTAGTCCAAGTGGCAGAGTATCGTCAGTTTCAGCACGCTTCAATTCTGCCTCAGCTGCTACCTGGTGCAACCCGACCGTGTGGTGACGCTCCCTCGCACATGTGGTGCCTAAATTATTATTGACTTTTTAATTTGGTTCTTTGCCTCTTACCGTTTGTGTATACACAGTACGTGTGCGATAGCGTTTATGTACATTACTGGACTACTGGTCATAATACTACGGTACTAACGTGACGGGTGAAAGGTAAGGTCTAATCGTGAATTTATTTATGATTGTGTTGAAAATAAATAAATACAAAACGTGCAATAATTAATCAACAACAATGTCAGTAAATTGATATAATGGCAGCAGAATTAATCTAACTTGGCACAGATCGGAGTTTCATTTGTAGCTGATACCTAATGAGATCAGAACCTGATGGAGTACCTGTCTGATTCTCTGCAAAACTTACACAAACCGGTTGTATGAAAACAGTGTGCATAGGTTGTTTTTAATGCCAACACGATGATGATGATAATGATTAAAACACAGCTTTTGATACATTGAGAATAATACATTCCTTTTCCATCATCATCTTAATCAACAACTCATAACGTCCCACTGCTTGGCCCGGGGATCCTTTCAGGAGAGGATTAAGGCATGAGTGTTTGTTGGGGACTGGCAAGACACGTTGTCCCTACGTAATCTTGACGTTGGATGTTTAAAAAAAATCGGAAGCCTCCAACTAAGCTTTACGACTGTTATCTTATTATAACAACCGGGACCGAATGTTTAACCTGAGCTCCGAATCACGGAAACGCTCATAACGTATTATGCCACAAACGGTCACTCATCTAGTTACCGACCGCGCTATCGCTGCTTACCCTCGGTAGTGTTTCCAATCACCTGAGGTCACTATGTATGTATGTTTCACTTCTCATCAAGTCTTCTGAATCTGCGTGTCATATAAATGAATAATTCATATATATTATGTAAAACTGGCAATTATTATGGTGATACAGACACCGTTGCAAGGAAATCATTAGTATTAATTTCTGTTTTTTGCCCGAGTTATCGTATTTCAACGGTGTTATAATTCAAAATATATATTTGTATCAATAATATTTTCATTGAGTTCAATATAACGCAATTTAATAACTTGGTGCGGTTAATAATATGAAATATTCGTCGGCAAACTTCTTTAAATTTTTTTGGTCATAGTAACAGTAACTTTACGACTAGTTATAACTGTTTGAAACTCGTAGATTGTGACGAGAGAGATTGTTAACTTCGACAATAAAAAATACTAGTACCAATGAACAAAATATGAAGTTTCAATCTTTCTGTGTCAGTGAAATTTAATTAAAATACAGTTTTTCGCATTTAACAGCATTTACATGGCTTTAGTAATTCAATCTTTCTTTTTTACATTTTTGTCTGACTTCAGTAAAGAGAAAATGATGTTTAAGTTAATTTTCAATGCATTTTTTATGCAATACTATAATACCTACTTTAGACACCTGTCAAAT
Organism: Phragmatobia fuliginosa; assembly: GCA_932526445.1. Classification (NCBI taxonomy): domain Eukaryota; kingdom Metazoa; phylum Arthropoda; class Insecta; order Lepidoptera; family Erebidae; genus Phragmatobia; species Phragmatobia fuliginosa. Next base: position 28,778,207 of record OW052057.1, read on the forward strand.
ATGCATGCAATACAATGGCATCCAGTTCAACACTAAGCAGAGCTATACTCCGCGAGGGGGCGGCGTCTGTGTGGGCCGGACGCTGCCTAAGAGAGGGTCTACAAAAGACGGAGCCCGCAACAGGAGCGGACAGGCGCTGGGAAGATTCCAGAAGATCTCACCCTGGACTAGTCCTCCTCCCTAAAAGAGAAGCGCAGATAGGGCACACCGTGTGGTTTTTAGTCGATTAAATAGTTTCCACACGATATAAAAAAATGTGGGTACATACTATACTACTGCTATAAATATCAATACATTTATGTATACCCAAACTATGGTATTTTAGAAATACCATAGTTTGGGTCAGCATCGCCATACTTCCTGCATCGCGGGCCGTATAGTGGTCCCCACTCTTGGATTTCATTCATGCTTACCATCAGGCAGAGTGGAGTCACATTGGTAGGCATCAAATAAAAAAAACACAAAAACCTACATACATCAACAACCCATAATGTCCCACTACTGGACTCGGGTCCAAGATCATACGTCCCCACGGTGGCCGAGTGCCGGTATGTTAAATAAAATAGTTATAAAGATTAACAATTATTACATAGTAGTAATTACATGTAAATGGACAGAGCCAAATGCAAATGAGGAAAAATTTAAAAATTAATAGAAAGATTCGCTTGAACAGGAACTAATCGCAAACTTATTAATTGTTTATACACCTAACACTGAAAATATGACTGAATCAAAATGATTCAATTCCTTTTTCCTCATTTATTACATAACAGTTAATGTATAATTTGTCTGATCTATTGTACGTGTGTAAAGTTTGACAGATACTAAATGGGTTGACGATTTTTGAAATAAAGAGTGGTATACGTAACGCCATAATTTCGTGAACTAATTGACTCGCATTTATTCCTGCAACTCAAGCGAATCTAAAGGTTAATTATTCGCAACTACATCAATGAGAGCGTAACCTTGGATGATAAACGTATTTATTTTAGGTAATATATGATGAGGAAGAGTGGATTGTTGCCAGACTGTCAAATACGTAGTAGACACATAATGCAAATTGAAATACGTTCGGTACGTCGGATGCGGTATTGCATCATTAAATCCAGGTTTAACTGTGTAAATAAATTTATTTGTTGTTAGCAGGGTACGAAATCTCTTGAGGTCTGCGGCTCATCATTGCAAGGGCGTTTTAAGGCCATTGCAATGATGTACCAGTCGGGAATATGTGGCGATTCCACTCAGGCTGTAATGGCTCCTGTCAATTATCTCTTCCAGCTATGAGGTACTTAAAAAGCATTTCTTGTTTGATTTTAAAAAAAAAATGTTAGAAAAGTACATAGATTTAAAAAAAAAATATAGATAGTTTTAAATAAATCATAAATAGATAGTTTTAGGTCTGGCAATAAATCTGCTAATTCCCAAGTTAATTGAAGTACCTTGAGAAAAACGCATTGCCGAATCTGGTCAACTCACGTCTAGACGATGTGAGCATTAAAACTTCCTAGAAATAATTTATAACGTTGGAATATTTATCCTTGTTTGCTTTCAGTTTCAGGTTCGGCGTAAACAATAGCTCAAGTTGCGCAAACCGTAATTCCATAAAGGGTTAATACGAGGTGTCCGCCGAGCTCCGTATATGAAGAGCGTCGCTAAAAAATGTGCTCAAACGGTATGAACAAGAGGAGTATTAATCACATTTCCCGAAGTTGAGCCTCAAACCCTATCGCTTATTAGGCCTGAAAATAGGAATCGGTTTCATATTCTAGGTATTTAGCCGAGAACATGAGTAAATTCTAAAGGTGATACGCGATACTACGCTGATATTTGTATGTGGTATAGCCCGATTGACTCTGGTAAAAACCTGTCTTGTTCTTAACCTTTGAAGCGAAAACCATGGGCATTATAAGTTTCACGTGGTCGGTGTGCGTGTGTGTGTGTGTGTTACTTTCTTTGGCATCAAGGCTCCCAAACTTATAAATCGATTTATATTTTTTTGTTTGAAAGATTAATTAGTAGGGAGTGTTCTTGACTACGTTTGATTTTGATTGAAAATCGATCCATCGATCAGAATTTTTTTCAATGTCTTTTAATTTATTACTTTATTTAGCAAGTTAGCAATTAAATGAAAAGGTTTTGGAGTTAACGTAAAAATAAAAAAGATTTTTCAGGAACTCTTGGAACATTAACACTTTGTTATTGAATCGCTTTATATCGCAACCTTGCCGCAGTTGTCTCTCAATTGGCTCTTTAAAGTGGTGTACAAATTGAGATGTAATGTAATGCACGACTTGTTGCGACTTTTCGAAAGCTTTATGAAATCTTTAAACCTGATTGCATCATTATGTCATCAACCACTGTAATATTTTTTTGGTGGCATTCTTGCATTTAACACTACCTACGAGCTACCATGGTGCTCAACTAAATGATTTAAAAAAAATTGCCAAGTGTGTGTCAGCCAACGCATAGAATAGGGTTCCATATGCACCCATTATGGCATCGGAATTCAATAGATAATAATTGTGATGCTTACTCATTATTTCGTTATTTTTGTATCAAGTTTTTTAAGTAAGCGCATTGTACAAGTTAGGCCTCTAGAACTCCTTATGTGAGCCGTTATAGTTTTCTTTTATATTAAACTAGCTGATGCCCGCGGCTCCTAGTATTAGAGGTATCAAAAATAGATGTTGGCCTATTCTCAGACCTAGTGAATATGCATATAAAGTTTCATAAAGATCGGTCAAGCCGTTTCGGAGGAGTATGGCAACGAAAACTGTGACACGAGAATTTTATATATTAGATCATATGGACTACTAACTTGAATTTTTTCTGAATTTTTTTAGCCAACGGTTTAGCTTTCAGAGAGTTTAGCTTAGGGGGCTTAGCAGAGATCTTATTTTAACAAATTTAAGTTGAATAAAATGCAATCGGATACCTAAATCAAAAAAGACCATAGTAATCTCTAACTTTTTTAAAAGACATCTCATGATAGCCAAAATGATGTGGTAGACTTAAGAAAAAAAAAAAAAAGTAAGAAATCAACCAAAAGTAGCGGAGTATAATTAAAAACGTTGCAAAAACGGTAGAAAGCTTTTCCTTTTCAGAGCTTTCATTGCAAGTTTAAAAAACAATTCTCCTTTAAAAGTTATAAAACAAGTGCACGACAGCCTGTCCGTATGTCTGTATTTTCTGATTAGCTTATAAAACCATTTTGGTCACACACGCCACGGCATTAGGAGACTCATAACTAGGTAGCATGGGTCAGCTACTCTAAGATTATAAATGCACTGTTATGGGATTATATTCCGTTGCACTTACTGTAACTCTTAACCTACTATCTGTTAAAATCAATATTTAATGATATATTATTCAATAAAAATAAATTTAGTTAAATTATTATTCACTTTGTTGTAATAGATAAGCAAGTAAAGTAATATTATGTAATAAAATACATAATTTGGAAATTGAACCATGGTTCGTATATTTCAAATTAATTATGTTTTTAAGCTAATCCGAAACAGTAGGTAGATCTATGTTCTATCTTCTAAGTAGTAGAGCCACGCTGATTTCAGCACAAACGGGCCAGCTCGACTGGAGTAGTACTACACCCTCCCAGAAGACCAAACTAAAATGACTGCATGTTTTTCGTCGGTGAGTGAGAAACCGGAGGTCCAATAGCCCGCCATAGTGTCTGTTACCATAGTGCATTTTCTGCATTCACATTGAGTATGGTGTCCACTACAGGCCAACCGGTTATCTGAGTCCTCGCCTGCGGTAACAGGGGTGCGGGGGTATGACGGGCGGGTGTGTATCTCACTAAGCGCCCCCGCCGCCCGCACCTGTCTCAGTCCTCTTTGTCTTCATACCCCCGCGCCCCTGTTACCGCGCAGGCGAGGACTCAGATAAACGGTCGGCCTATAACTACTCTTGGATTCTACTTATGCTTTCCATCAGTCACAGTGGATTAGGCAGGCTTGGTAGGTTCAGGAGTTCACATATAAAGGAAACTTAAATTATGTATATGTATTTATATCCGTTAATTTAACTAAAACTAAGCATAGCTTATACTATGAGTACTAGATAACTCAGTTAATTAGAAGTCATAGTACACTAGACTAGAGACCCGTGTGTATTAGAAGTCAAAAAAATAGACCTCACCATTGTCTTCACCTACCCTATAATATTTCTATAATATAGATATGAGTATATTTTCCATATAGCTAGAAAAACATTCCATTTGAGAGTACTGAATTGTGTTGTTCTTTATTTATTTGCATCTTCGGCAAATGCTAAATGGACGATTGTATGTACATACGTATCTTTCCTATCAATTTCGTTTATCGCGACCTACATATTTGTGTGTAGTGTTTTGTCTTCTCATGTGGATACGAGTGACTGATATAAGTGCGGCGAACGATTAGCTGATGCTTTTAATCGATTATCATCTTAAGACTTATTATTGTCGTATAAAGACTGAAGTACCTTGTTCACCGGCTCAAAGAAGACAAAGTTAAAATGACAGCATTGTCGTGTTTCATTGGTGAGTGCGAGACCGGAGGTTGAATGATGGAGACGCATTTAACGAAGCCATCATAGTGTGGGTTACCAGGCTGCATTTACAATGAGAATGGTGACCACCACTTGCATTCTACTCATGCATTCCATCAGGCAGTGTAGAATCACTTTGAAAGGGTTAAATATAAATAAAGCATTTGTGGCAACTTCCACATACAGCGCGACGAAAACATACGATAGCGCCATCTAGCGAAGAAACACGGAACTACAAAGAAAAACATGTAACGATCTATACGGAGTCATTACTAATCCTGAATCGCGAGTGACATTCTCGCGCCGATTAGCATATATGCAACATACCAACATCAACTGTTGGGCAGTGGCCCGCCAGACACGATCACCTCGCCTGGTCGGAGGATCCTCCCTTTGTGTAGGAGGATACCCGTTCCTCCACACATTTAAAACTATTGTTTTCAGTAGAAGGAGTCACACTTTAGTAGTAACAGAAGTGTAACTCATACTATTATATAATCTTCTTCATACTAATTCTTCATATTCTCCCTACCATTATTCCCAATATTATTTGGTTTCGGCTACTAGTTCAACCGGTTTTACCTAAATATCAGTTTTTCCACGGAGCTACTGGCATCGAACCTCTGCAACCATAAGGGAGAACTGAAATTCGTAGTTTGAATTAGTTGTCAGTAAAATTGAGGGCACTGACTTCCCAATAACAAGTGCCATAGATGTTAATAAGAACCGGGACCAAGGGTTTTACGTGCTCTCCGAGGCACGGGCGTGAATCACTGCCGAACTTCCGAACTCCGGGCTGCTATTGGTATTATCCTAAAATAGTATAAAAACACATTTTGGCCTAACCCGAGATTTGAAGCCTCTTGATTATCTTGATTATCTTCATACTAATGTGTCCTTAAAATGTAGATTGACAGTTGTCACTGGTAGGTATAATTTTAGAACATACGAGGTACATTTCAAGTATTGAGGTAGTTAGAGTATAGAGGTATTAATACCCTAGTTCCAATACTTTGAAATAATAATATGTAAATTAATTTGCTAAATAAAACACCTTTATGCACTGTTATCACGAATTCAAGATCGTTGTTAATAAAATTGGTGTTATTATATATTCAAGCCAGAACATTGATTTTTTGCAACGAATCTCTTATCGTATATTATTACAAATAAAAAATCTGAGGCCTCATGTTTTGTGGCCGCATGCCACCTAACCTACGACAACGTTATCGGTGAGAATATACACATGAATATAAGATACCAGTATTTAACATCGTCAACAGCATTTAATAATTTACTACTTTATATAGGCGTTTCCTAAGAAAGGAATTTTGGACCTACTTCTAAAGCAGGCACCACACTTCGCTATGGCCATTCGTTATGCGGGTTATTCGCGCGCATACGGGAAGTGTTGAGAGTATATTCGTTTCATTCACCATAAAAATGACAATGATACATCTCTACAACACATATATTTGCCTTATTTGATGCTTATTTGACATACCAGTTCGAAGTGAGATGGCATGTTTGTTGTTTGCGCGCATAACTAATATTTGGGCGAATACGGCGCAGACACATAACGAATAGCGCATAGCGAAGTGTGGTGCCTGCATAACAATAGCCCATAATGTCCTACTTCTGGGCTAGGGTCTCCTTTCAGGAGAGGGTTAATATGGCAGGAGAGGCAATATGGCCTTCCATACGTCTTAGTTAAAGCACTGGTAAATATTTATCGGTCCGTTAATGTTCTAATAACACTAGCGGTCACTGAGTGGTCGAATTTCCACCAAAAGATAATGAATTTGAAATTTAGGTGGCAACATTATTTTAACAATAAATCATCGACTGCCTCGTAGGTCTAGTGGTTAGCGTATGCGACTGCTGATCGAGAGGTCTCGGGTTCTATTCCTGGGTCGGACCAAATGTTTATGTGATCCGCAAATATTTGTTTCGGAGTTTGGGTGTTTTCTATGTATAATATGTATGTATGTATTTACAAAAAGAAGTATGTTTATGTATTTATATCAGTTGACTAGTTACCAATATTACAATCTCTGATAAGTTTGGGGACTAAATAGCGTTGCGTGTAAAATGTACGAAAAAAAAACTACTGGTCATAATTTTCCCGTCCATAAGGAGGTTTGTTTATTAATTAAATTATTTAATATAGGCATAGCTTTGTAGTAATCAGTGTATTGTTTTCCTGTATTTTTACTTGTGATTGATCAATGAGAGCCATATTTTAACCTGTTTTGTAACACTGCACGGATGGCGTAATGGCTTAGGTAAAAACCTAATCACTTTCTAGTATTCTGCGCTGTGTTGTGACTTCAAATCCCACATGCAAAAATACTTTGTGTGATCGTTGTGATCGTGACGTTGGAATATTTCAAGAGCAGGCTATCTCTATGTATTAAGGCTATGTTTATGTATTAAAAGTACCTATATATTAACCACTCTAAAACGTAATACTGAATTGAAAGTTCGCATTCTTAACTTGTTTAGTACAATGACAATACCATAATTGAATAAATTTCATATTATGTATTCTATACTTTTTCCATATCTAAAATTATGGTAATGTCTAGTGCCACGTACTACTGAACATACTTTACTGAAGCAATTTTTAACAGAATTGATGATAAACAACCAAAAATACATTTTAGTTTATACTACAATCGATCATTTTAAAATGTTGTATTATAAATTTGAAAAGTGGAACTATTTCCTACCTCACTATTTCTAGTTAGTATGTAACTAGCTTAGATTAAATGAAGCATTCAGCTTAGTTTGCTGAGGGATGCCTACGATAAAACCTGATAGTAAATATAGTAATAAATCAATCTTCAGAAAACTCGTAACACAGATCACAGAATATCTTAAAAAGACGTAATTTATTATATGTAGGTATAAATAATTCAAAAAGGAAAATTTAAAAGACTTAATCGTTACATAAACTGAAGTACTTCTTTTAGGAAAGTACCCACACATTATGTACCGTAATAGAAATCCAAATATGTGTTTTTAATGATATAATTTATATACGCATATAATGTGTAAAAAAGGTTAAAGAACTACCGAGTACTTAAACTTTTTTGATGTAATTTATATCACCAATGTCACTCGGGCAAATATATCAAATCTATTGACATCTCATTAAATCGAATTGGTTAAGTGGTTTAGGCGCTTCCTATTAACTTTGTTATTTGTTACCTTGTCTCCCAGTTCCAGAGAATGTCAAGGGTTTCATAAAAATAAAATACTTTTAGAGACAGTATCACATTAGTAATTATATTATCTTGTAACACTATATTATGTTGTAATGGCTCGCTGTACGTGTTGGGCAAACTGTAAGTACAGAGAGCAGTTGTATAAATAAATTAGGTACATAATGTATCTACTAATGCATCTTTAATCCATATATCAATGTACTACTGTATAAAAATATGGTCAACGAATATAACGTTAATAAGTATATAATAAGATAAATAAACTTGTGTCTCTATAACATATCGAATAACACCAATTAGTGCGTTATTTTCAGCTACCTATCGACCATCAATTAGTGGTAACAAGTAAAGAAATATAATACAGAAAAAATATCCTTAGGCTGTAAAACTAGGAGTGACGAAACTTGAGAATAAATGTTATTTTCCAGCGTTATTTTTACTTATTGATAAATATGCAATTACATCCCTATCAAGGGTCACGTGGACACGAGAAACGCTATGAAGTTAGGAGTTATTTGAGATATGTTTTTTAATCATCAGTACTGAGTCTTATGAAGTACTATGCTGATCTAGCTATGTAGTATCAGTTTTGGCTTATGCAAAGATATTTTTTAATATTAATTTAAGCTTGAACCGCCTATGAGTTAGCATTAAAATCCATTTGAATACCCAAAGAAAATAACATTTTAACAATAGAAGAAGAGGTTTTTTTGGTAAAAATTTGATTGATTAATAAACACTAAAACGATGGCTTGCCATTAGTAAAACACAAAACACAACTTTTCATATCCGTTACTCAATTGATAATGTAGTTACTTAGTCTCAAACTCTAAACTTTCACTTACTTTCTTTTGTATGGTATGATCAGGTAAAATTTTTTTTTTTTTTTTTTTTTTTATATTTATGCCTGCCAAAGTGACTCTACTCTGCCTGATGGAAAGCATAAGCAGAATCCAGGAGTAGGGGTCACCATGCTTATTGTGAGGGTAGGCAATGTAGCATGGTGACCCTCACCATGGCAGCCTGGTTAGATTATTCTGCATCATTCACCCGGACTTCGAAGGGCGGGAAAATCAAAAGAAGTAACAACATCGAGATGATGATAACTAATCAAAATAAATAACAAAATAAATATTAGTTAATTAAGTATTTTGTGATTGTGTGAATGAAGTGAATATAGATGTTTTTTAAAGTCTATATACATATATGTATATCTCTTATTTGGTTATAAGATGGGTATAAGTCCGATCTTCACCGGCACTAAAACCATACCATAGGTACCATTTTAAATTGAATATTAAGTAATTTGGGTGTAACGAATATTATGTAACGATGGTTTTATGACTAAAGCAAGCAGATATCGCAAAAAAATTTAACACACAATTTCATAAATAATGTGAGTTTCTATCGGTATAAGAATTTTCAAAATCGATTCACTAGATCCAGTCAATTCCTCCATAAACGTCACTAAGACATAACATTCCAAAATTTTACCACTGTTTTCTACATATAGTATACACATACAAACATTATACACTGATAATGTTACTCAGTGACACAACACGTATTGAAATTCGATACAACATCTAACATCGAAGACTATGCAGCGATATAGTGCGGACTGATGGTAAAATATTCTCGACTAAATTAACACTAACTAGACCAACCGTAATTTAGTGCAGTTAAGCATCATACTCTGAATTATTTCTAGATTATGACACTGACTCACTTCGTGCTAACGCTACGACTGACTGACCTGAACGGAAGACCGTTTATCAGTTTTAAAGAACACACATTTGGTTGTTTTAAAATCCAGTGCCACCACTTCAAATTGGGTGGTTGTTTAAAATTGAGTAAATTATTCAAGCATAAGAATAATATTGGTAGATGTGGACAGCATAGGCCCGGTTGTCATGGGCAGTCTTGGAGAAGGCCTAGCTCCGGCGGTACAGGTCTTTCGGATGATATGATGATGATGAATGTCCTATTTTAAAACATATTAATAATGGATTAAAACTAAATTTTACAGGAGAGCGCATAAACGAAAAATAAGTCAGCCTTTGAAAAGTATTAAGGTAAAGTAAAAAAACGCTATTGGTTGAATAGAATATCAAATAATGAACAGATAACACTACCAATAATGTTTTATATTTTTATTATATTATTACTAGGTTTTAAAGTGGTTGCAACGAAGTGAATGGTGCATTTACTAGGTATCGAAGGTTAAATATAACTGATAATTTGTGAGTTTTTTAACTGCTGATGTTTTTGTATTAGGTAGAGACCTAATAGATTAGCAATTTTTTGCAATAAAATGATTTTTGAGATAAGTGTCCCTTACTGGGTTTTGAAATGGGACAGCTATGAAGGTCATAATCCACACTAATATTAGTGTGGATTATCATCATCAAAATAAATTTTCTTTGACATATATATATGACAATATATATATATATAAAGGCGGGCTCTAACGTATTAATTGTTTTTATGGAGGATCAATACAGGAGATTCAACAACCTCACCCGTGCCGGGTTCGCCAAGTCCCCGGCGAATTCTTCTGGAGGAGAAACACTGTGACAGTCTACCCGTGACCACGAGCGGTGTAACCCGTTCGACGGAAACGTCGGTATATAAAAGGTATCGCAACCTTTTACATAATTTTATCGCAAATAACAAAACAACAAAAGCCAATCACGTTAAATGATCCCCGTTAAATATTTTTTGTTTATTATTCTTACATAAGTTATTCATAAAGAACTTTGTGTTATAATATAGACTATTACATGAATTACTTAATAATTACTGGGTATTCTACAATTTAAATAAACTTATCATATTAACGAATAAAAAATGTGAAAAAATTAAAAACTCAACCACTAACAACAGATGATTTTGAATGTCAAAGTTAATGCTCAATAAAATATGGTACATATATCTATTTTACTTAGGTAATTCTTTAGTCCACTACCGAAACAGTTATTTTCTGCAGGCGAAGTTTTACTGTAGAAAGTTGGTTTAGGCATCTAATTATAAAATTTTTGACTACCTACCTACTATACTACCACACACACACTCATAGTCAAGTGACCCGGAAACAATCACTGAGGGTAAGGAACCTTTATGGGTGATCGTTTGCTGTAGGTGGTGATATGTTATAAACTTTTCTGAGACTCGGAGATCACTTTAAGCAGTCGGTCCCGGTTGTTATCATATGATAGTCGTGAAGCTTAGTTGGAGATCTTCGCCGGCTCAAAAACATCCAACGGCAAGATTTTCGTAGTCAAAACGTGTCTTACTACTTCCCGGCGTTGGGGACGTATGGCTTTAACTCTCTCCTCAGAGGAGCCCCGAGACTAGCTGTAGGTCGTTATGGGTTGTTAATGTTACCACACTGGCGTGGATTGATGAATAGTACAGGATTTAGTTTAAAGTTTTTTTTTTCTATTAGTTATCTCCATTAGATGGTTTGAGGACAATTGTAGTAAATTACCTACCTAGAAACACCTATAGAATACATTGTTCTATCTACACGTTATTGCTATGCTTCAATGCATATACACAGGACGCCAAAATCTTATCTAAACATAGAAAACAGTTTTTTACTTTAAATTTTCCATCAAATTTGTAAAAACATTACCAAGAATTACGAATTAATTCTTAAAGTAAAACTCATTAGTACTTTTGTTTCAATTCAAAAATAAAACAAACAATACCCTTTAATTTAAAGCTAAAAAGCAAATATTAGATAATGCCTTAGGGCGAAATCAGCTAAGAATAAACAAAATTGAACTGAAAAGTTAGAACAATCCTACAAGAATTTCTTTAAATTTTTAATTACGAACAAAAAATAGATTCTTTTTAACGATAGTTCTGTTGACGTTGTAAAAATATGTGTTAAAGCATGAATTTACGACTGTCTGTCTAAGAATGTTAAATATAACTCAACTTAGATCAATGAGGCAGTCGTCTTCGTATTTGGTACCCACTCATTATTTTATTATACCATATAATACGAAGATGACTGCCATTGTCATCTAGCGGTTAGCGTATGTGACTGAGAATCATGAACAGAACCTCTAAGGTTTGATTTTCAGGTAGGGTCAGCGCCAAGACTTATAAGGGGTCGAAGTGGTCACCATGGCCGAAATCGCTTGGATTATTATAGGGTCAAGTGGTTATTTTTATTGTTGTAATGGAATAGGCGTTTGTCTTACATCTCATCGGATGGAAAGTTTAGATGAAGACGTTATTGAATTTTTGTAACAAAGAAACTCGTCAAAAAAGAGGAAGAGGAGAGAGAAATTTGAAAAAGTTAGAGCTAAGTCAGCAACATAACGCATCAAATGTATTAAAGTTTCTATTCTGCTTCTCATAGACACTTCTACAGGTTAATAACTAGAGATTGTTGCCACTAAGATACACTAAATCTTCACCGTTAAACCCACAAGTATTCTTAGAAATATTATTATGTCTATATTTAACTTCTTTGGGAAAATATTCTTTATGGTTTTAAAAAAACTCTTTTAAATGTCAATGCTTGACTAAAATTAAAGGTCAACTAAAAATAGATATTTTCTAAAAACTTCTTCTTCTTCCTAAACTTATTCCCAATATTATTTGGGGTTGGCTACTAGTTCTACCGGTTTTACCTGAATATCAGTTTTGCCATGGAGCGACTGGCATCGGACCTCCATTACCCTAAGGGAGAACTGAAATTCGTAGGTTGAATTAGTTGTCAGTAAATTTGAGGACAGTGACTCCCAATAAGGATTGAAATAGATGTTCATGACAACCGGGACCGGCGCGACGGCTTTAAAATCTGTAATATCTTCAAAAATATTAATTTAAATTACATACTGTAAAGGGCCATATTGATCTATATTAAATGCAAAATGTATTTCGGTACATACGATGACTGCACGGTTGGCCTAGTGGCTTAAGCGGTCGCCACGCCGCTTCCTACTACGCCAAGTGTCGTGGGTTCAAATCACTTTGTGTGATTCACAATTTGTTGTTCTGAGTCTGGGTGTCCTTTGTGTCCGTTTCATGTATGTTTGTAAAGTCCCCCGCGACACAGGAATTTATATTCCTAATGCGGAAGTTTTCTTTTAAAGAAATAAGAAATAAATAAATACTTAATTGGATAAGGATTAAGACTGAATTACTTAAAATTGCTTCGGAAATAAGCCATTGTTTCTCGTAAAAAGAAAAGAGATAAAATAATAAATAATGGTTATCGTGGGTTATCCCTAAGAGATAGTCATATACCGTAGGCGTAAAAAAAGCGGCCAAGTGCGAGTCGGACTCGCCTATGACGGGTTCCTTAGCAGCAAGTAACATCATATAAAAGTTCTTGTAGTTTGTTGTAACTTGATCGATGTGTTATTAATAGTGTATTGATCGAATGAAAGGGAAATTGCGGTACTTATTAGATCTCGTTCGAATCAATTTTCGGTTGAAGTTTGCATGGTAATGTATATCTTTTTTTTTAGATTTATAATTCTCTTATTTTGAGAAGTTACATTTTTTGTGAAAATATTAATTTTGTTTACAGAATACATTTACCTACCAAGTTTCAACAGTATAGTACTTAGTTTCGGAAAAAAGTGACTGTGACATACGGACGGACAGACAGACAATCTATGGGTTCAGTTTTTTGCCATTTGGCTACGGAACCCTAAAAATGAGTTTATTTACGACATCACATTAGAAACCTCTAAAATTATCAATGTTTCTCTACTTTAATATGCATTTATTATACGTATAAACCATCCTCTAGAATCACTCTATTAAAGAAAATGGCACCAAAATCAGTTTTGAAGATCTAAACATATAAAGGGACAGAGAGCGGAAGCGACTTAGTTTTATACTATTTAGTGAAATATTACACACGTACATGTAGTATTAATTGGAACAGCTTCAAAAAAAGTATTTAGAAACGCATTACAAGCGGCGCTATGGAATTCTAACCTAGAATTAAAGCCCACGGCAATACCTTGGCCTGTTTAGGCAATATTTGAGCCATAACATTGATCGTTACATTTATCAATATGCATAATGTATTTGAAAGGTATGACCCACAGGTATGTGTGTGGTTAAAAATACACACAACGGATTAAAGTAAAAAAATAAGTCATTATATTTAAAGAGATTTCTACAGCATTACTTATGAATAAGATGTACAGTTCAATTTTAAATGAAACTTTTACGACAGCAAAAAGAAGCATTTGGCTTATTTTTGATTATTTCAGTAGACTGCTTAGTTAGAGTTGAGATGTTGATACTAATAAATATTTTCTGTTAAATATTTCATGTCGTGCTTAAATAATTGCCTTGCCTTGTCAGTAAATAGGTTAAAAATCATTTCTTTCATATTTATAGCAGACTAGATTATTTTTAATATAATGGGTATAACTCTGCAAATGAAATTAAAAGTTTACAAACTCAATGTTTTTCACAAGTAAGTTCTTGAATAAAGTCTTTTTTTAAATTGAAACTTGTGATAAATCTTAGCCGTATTTTATTATACTTTTCCAAGGAGTATCTCGAACTCGATCCCAGGGATCAATCGAGTAGACGATGACTCAAATTAACCACTCATTGCATATAAAAGTATATACGGTTCTGCATAAAAAATATGTTTGAAATTTTTTCGTTACCTCGGCTAATCTCTGAAACGACTAGACCAATATTGACGAAACTTTGACTGACGTACTAAGATAAGTAACTTGAATCTTGAACAAAAACGAGGTTACGAGGAAACAAAAAATGATTATTACTTTGTTACGCAAGCGTATTTTGCGGTGGTCAGCTTTTTAGGGTTTTTAGAGTTATACTGTTGAAATTTGGTCAGTCGATGTAGTCTGTGAACCGCATTAAATTTTTTATATAAAAATAGAAAAAAAACAATGCATTTTGGGGGTCCCCATACTTGGAACTGAAACTCGAATTTTTTTTTTTCATCAAACCTATACGTGTGGGATATCTATAGATAGGTGTTCAAAAATGATGTTGAGGTTTCTAATATCATTTTTTTCTAAACTGAATAGTTTGCGCGAGAGACACTTCCAAAGTGGAAAAATGTGTGCCCCCCCCCCCTCTAACTTCTAAACTAAGAGAGCGATAAAACTAAAAATAAATTTGAGTTGTACATTACCGTGCAAACTACCAACGAAAATTAGTTTGAACGGAATCTAGTGAGTAGTTTTTTTTTAATACGTCATAAATCGTAACACGCAATTTACATTTCATCCAATCAATACACTAGTATAAAGACATCGATGAAAGTTACAACGAACTACAAGAAATTTTATATGATGTTACTTGCTGATACGGAACCCTTCATGGGCGAGTCCGACTCGCACTTGGCCGCTTTTTTATATTTAGACTCATGTCTAGTTGGACACGACTGCAAAAAGTAAAAGCAAGTTATAGAACAATCTGAAACTAGAAATGACTGGTATGAAGTATAAATATTACGTCCTACAATCTCGCTGCACGAGTGGGTTCGTAAAATCGCCTTGAGCAAGTTCAGCGTTGGCCGCCAAGCATTGGCGTCTGACGCAATCCTCGCTTGTTGTTGATACTTCTTAGAACTGTTCGCGCATCCAAATCAATTATAATTAGTTATAATAAGTCTCTGTAGGATACCGTTGATAATTTAACGTTGTATGCAATAATCCGATAAAGACTATGTTTTAGTATTTTTAAGGGTATTTTATTAAGCGCGCTCACAGCCAACCGGTGTTAGGTGATTGGAAACAATCACCGAGGATAAGCAACGGCGGCGCGGTCAATACCTAGATGGGTGACCGTTTGTTGTATGTTATGGAGCGTTTCCGGGATTCGGAGGTCACGTTAAGCAGTCAGTCCCGTCGTGAAGCTTAGGTGGAAGCCTTCGGGCGGCTTAAAAGCATCCAACAAAAAAAAAACAAATAATGCCGCCTATCATACATTCTGCTTTTTTAATTTTTTATCAGCATGATCAGATATGTTCGTGTAGCGCAGGAGACCGTTTCTTTGTGTATAGCGGTATAGCGGTTAATGTATGCGACTGCTGATTGGGCCATTGGGCCAAAGTTACAGTCCGGAGTTTAGAAAATGGGGGTATTAGCCCCTGAGACTCTAACAGCACGTCAAGTCATCGTCGTCCGTCGTCGTCAAGTCTGCGCCAGATCTCTCACCGGACGTGTGGGATAACCGTCCTAACGGATTTGAAGAGAGCCAAGAAAGAAACAGTTATTTATGAACATACTTGTGTACCATAATTTTCCTTTGAGACTGGTCACCGTGATTAGAATCGGCTAGGAGTACACCATCATCATAACGCGGTTATAGTACGCTCTCTCATTTTGCTTAAAACTCACGCAGGACAGAATTGCGAATATCAATAGCGCATTCTTATTAGCAATGAAATAACCTTAGGTAACCAATGAGATGATAACAGTCGCATCATAATTTAGCAAAAAGAAAATCAATGGTTCTGCACATTATATTATTTTAATTTTATGATACGTTTTTCAGGGACTAGGTGTGAAAATCTGTTCGTATCTTCGTCTTTTCGGGGATTGAGGAGCCTAGGGCAAATGGTGTTTGCCGTTTTTGAACTTTTTAACGTCCTAATTTTCTTCTCTTACATTATTTGCAATAACCATTCCTAAATTGAAAATAGTTTTAAAATTATGTTACAATATAATGCGAAACATAAATCTCGGTTTTACTGATTTATAAAGGCAAAAGTCAGCAGACTTGAAAACTAATTTTCGTTTTGTGGATACATAATGTATTTTAGATAACGGTTAAGTGTGGCTTGAACTCAGAATCTACCTACGGCGGTTAGCGAAGTAAGTCAACCTCCCGTGGCTGTAATACAATATGTAAGGCAGTCTGTGTCCGTTATAGCTCGTTTTCCTTTTTGTATTTGTTGTAAATGACTATCAGTACAATGTTATTCTTATTATAGTATCAACCTATCGCCGCCCACTGCTGGACTAAGGTCTCCCCCCTAAGGAACGCCAACCATCCCGGTTTTTCTTATTGACCCATCCTATTTCGTAAACTAAATATTTCGCAAATGTCTTTTTAACTCAATGTTTTTATACGCCGTATTTTATTTTCAAAAAAAGAAAATTCTTTTTTGGAAATATAAACAAAGAGCTTGCTGTTTCTTATTCCCATTATAGAAAATTTTATATTATTTTTGTACCTGTTAAATCTGGATAAACCGACTGTCTTGATGAAATGATGAGGGGGCACATCGTGGCAAACAAAAACAACGTCGTTCTCTCTTATAAATAATTGAAGCTACCATTATATCAACTATTTTTAAAAGCTTTATTTAAGGGTACTAGAATACATTATTGTCCAAAACAAATCATAGATTTGTATAAAATCAAAAAGAAACAAATGATTAAATAAAGGCATGCACTTTTGGAAAACATTAGTGACAACAAAACGGACGCTTTGGTTTCCTTTTCTTAGCCACGTATCCTTGACAAGATCTGCATGGGATACAACATGGTAAGTCACCCTCTTCACACTGGATTTGGATGCAGTTGTGAGTAGGAGGCTTGAACTTAGCAGGAGCACGAGGTGTCACCAGCTCCACCTAGAATTACACATATTAAAGGAGCTCATTAAAAATAGTGAAACATTCATTATATAATACTAGCTTTCGCCCGCGGCTCCGCCCGCGTGTATGTCGGTTATCGCGGTAAAAGTAGCCTATGTCCTTTCCCAAGTTTAGTTTTATCTTCATATCAAATTTCATCAAAATCGGTTCAGTGGTTTAGGCGTGAAAGCGTAACAGACAGACAGAGTTACTTTCGCATTTACAATATTAGTAGGGAAGTGGGGATTGGGTAAATTGTATAATTTTCTACATGACTAACTAGTTTATCCACGCACCTTCCTCTGCGACTCTGAAAATGAAGACAATTTGGCTAGGCTTTTTATTTAATTTACCAGATCATAGCATATCTATATATAACAAATATTTTAGTATTGGGCTATCCAATACTAAAATATTTTTTCAATTCAAATCAGTAGTTTTTGAGATTAGTATGTTCATTAAAAAAAAAAACATCCAAATCGGTCCAGCCGTTTCAGACGTGTATGGTAACTGACACGAGAATTTCATATTTAAGACTAGCTGAGGCTTGCGGCTCCGCTTGCGTCCTAGGAGTATGAAAAATAAATGTCGGCCGATTCTCAGACCTACCCGATATGCACATAAAATTTCATAAAATGAGTCAAGCGTTTCGGAGGAGCATGGTAACTGGGTGAATATACAAAAATTGGGTAACATTTAGGGATATTTTGTTTATGAAATTTTTTAAACAGTATTGCCACGAATTTGGGCATTTAAGACAGCTAATTGATATTTTGTTCGTTATTTAGATTTTTCTGAATTTGACTGACCGACGAGGGTGATATATTACTGACAAATACACATGATGTTTCATGAGATATATGTAATTTGTTAATATTTAGAATAAATATCTTAGAATCTAATAATGGCACATATTTTGTGGTTTAATTGACTTGAGTTACAATTAAAAACTATTAATATGTACTACAGTAAGAAAAAATTATGTCCACCTTTAAAACAGCTTTTAATAATTTTATATTACATAAGTAAGTATTAGTACCAAGTACTTCTAAGTAATCAACAAACAATTGAAACTAAAACAAGAATTTTAATAACTTCTCTGAAAAATCTAATCTCTAAGTTCTTTAATCACTAAGTTCTTTTTTTAGTAATATCTTCACTCATTCCTATAATTGGTTTTTGGTGATTATTCTACCGATTTTTTAACAGATTCTACAACTTTCTTTAACTATTTTTTAACTTCGTTTATGATTTTAACGCAGAGTATTCAGTTTAGTTCTCAGTTTTAAAATCATTTCTAGCATTTTTTTAAATTGACAGCCTTGTTGGTCAAGTGGTTAGCGTATGCGGCTGGTGATCAAGAAGTCTCGGGTTCGATTCCCGGGTCGTACCAAATATTTGTATGATCCACAAATATTTGTTTCGAAGTCAGGGTGTTTTCCATGTATAATATGTATGTATTTACAAAATAAACTGTTTATATATTTATATTAGTTGTTTAGTACCCATAATACAAGCTCTGCTTAGTTTGGAGCTAAATGATGTTGTGTGTAAGATGTCCAAAATATTTATTTATTTTTATTTTAGTTTGTCAATTGTTTATAAATATTTGGACTACCTGTGCCTTTTACTTCTCTTTTTTGCCTCTTTTACTCTTTGGTCTTCGTTAATAATAGGTCTCATTTCTTCACCAACCATTCCTTCACTGTCAGTAGGTGACAGAGTATTCTGGCCTACAAAAATCAGTACTACGTTTCAATTCTTGTTTTTTCTGCCTGTACTTTGATGAATAATTTTCTTTTAAATTTTCCTAGTTATTTCTTTAACATTTGTTCTTTGTCACTTTTCGCTCTTTTTTAAGTACTGCAACCTTTGTTTGTTTTTATATTAGCCGAGTGAACCCTTTCAGCTTCTCTTTTCTTCTTTAATATATATCCTCCATCCTTAGATATAAACTGTTTTTTTAGGAGGCGGCATAATATGTTCAACTAAAATAAGTAAAAAGTTTACACACGCTAAATATCAGTACTCTGGCACCACGTCTGTCCTCAATATTATATCAGACAAAGGACTGATGCCAACGGACTGACGAACAAGACATAAATTGAAGGTTATCATTAGAACCAACCTAAATTTTGATATTTTTAAATAGCAACAATTTACATTTAAAACAATCAAAGCTAGCTATGTATAAATTAAAATAAAACAGGTTTACAAGAAAATAACTCACCATAGTACTGAAATTTTGACTGGATCGGCAAGTGTTTTAGTAACAAACATAAAGCTGGCACTGTCACACTAATGGCTGCCGTAGTATGGCACTGCCTACCGCACGGTGTCCACAGAGGCGGCGTGTGCCTTGGCCGGAACACCCCCGTGGGATTTGGAGGCGGAGGTGCTCGCCGAAGTTTATCGGCGAGTGGCTGACTTCCGGGCGGAGAGCGGATTTCGCCCTCCGCCCGAGGACGTGCGCGAGTGGCGCGAAGCCGCTCGCCGAGCCACCATGCTGAGATGGTCGCTCCGGCTGGAGACCCCACGCGCTGGCTTCGCCGCCGTGGAGGCTCTTCAGCCGGTCCTCGAGGAGTGGGCAGGGCGGCAGCACGGGACCCTTTCCTTCCGGCTGACGCAGGTACTTTCCGGGCACGGTTGCTTCGGAAAGTACCTGCACTCGGTCGCTAGGAGGGAACCGAGTCCCGCCTGCCACCACTGCGACTGCAGTGAGGACACGGCCCAGCACACGCTGGCGGTCTGCCCCGCTTGGGCGGCGCAGCGCCGGGTCCTCACTGCAGTCATCGGAGGGGATCTCTCGCTGCCGGCCGTCATAAGATCGATGGCCGGCAGCGACAGTTGTTTTACCGCGGTCGCAACCTTCTGCGAGGACGTAATCTTGCAGGAGGAGGTGGCGGAGAAGGCCCGGGAGGATTCCATCCAATCGGACCCGATCCGCCGCCGGCGCCCCGGGCGGCGGAGGCGCGCATACCTGCGTCTCATGCCGCCCTGAGAGTGGCCGCGGATGGGCGGGACGGGTTTCCCGTCCGTCCGCAGTAGAGGTCAACCGCGAGGGGGCGGCGTCCGCGTGTGACCGGACGTTGCCCAATTAGAGAGTAGAAACCAAAGTAGGTGCCCGCAACAGTGCGGGCAGGCGCCGGTTGGAGTCCAGAAGGAAATCCCCTCCCTGGACTCCTTCCAATACAAAGGTGCAGAGAGGGTCACACCGTGTGGTTTTAGTCGGTTCGAGTCCGACACACCACCCCACCGTAACCCCCGACGGGGTGACGGTCCGCGGGGATTTCCACACGTAAAAAAAAAAAAAAAAAGTATGGCACTGCCTGGGGTTAACTTTACTGCAAACGTTGAAACTTAACACGGATTTTACAATATATAACGAGAAATTCAAATTCGAACAACACACAGCGTAGGTACTGACGAATAAAAGGGGACACTAAGTTTATACAACAATGGTAAGAATATTATATTATAAAAGTTGTAACATACATTGTTAACTACTTCATAGATTGTAATGAAACGGTAAGTTTGTTTAAATTCATGGTAATATTATTTAATACACAGCCACTTCATTACGCGGTTTTGGGAATGTAACTTGGCAAAGTATTGACATTTGAGAACAAATTGTGGTAATAACTAAACTTGTATTTAAAATGAGTAGCTAAAATTGAGTGACCAAATAAAAGGTGTTAAATTGTTTTAAAATAACATTAACAATAAATACAAAACATGGTGGCTACCCACTGCGTCATCTATTGCCCGTGATGTTAAACCGCCGAAACCATATTTTTTTATATATTATTTTCCTAAGATGATGATGATTTTAACAAGCTCTACCTAATTTGGTTTCAACCATCACACATAATAGAATTAAAACAGTTTAAAAAAAACTAGTTGGAAACATCTTAAAAAGTTGCCTTAATACTGAAGATATGTTTATAGGTATCTCTCCCTCTAACTCGTTTAATTTTAAAAGTCTATCACAACAGGGTCTATCGATATTTGCCTCTCATTGGTTCCTTAAAAGGAAACAATTATAAATATTTTTAATTTGGTTGAATTGAATTGAACACAGCATTCTTTTCCATTTTGTTTAAGGTCTTTCCCTATTTCGACTGTATGGTAGTATATATAAGATTCTAATATTTTCTCTTAAAGCTCTTATAATTGAATGCTATATATATTATTTATGCATTGGGGGCTATATGTGTGTATATTAGAAGTCACAAAAAGGAATAAAATCTGGCTGGTTTTAATAAATCTCAATTCATTGTAACTTTTTTTAGCAATGTGTCCTCGTGTAGCAAATTGAAACCTATTTTATGAAAGGAACTCAAAAGAGGATTAATATCGTAGTTTGTGTTTGATTTAAGTTAAAGAGATTCACT
Source organism: Phragmatobia fuliginosa (assembly GCA_932526445.1). Lineage (NCBI taxonomy): Eukaryota > Metazoa > Arthropoda > Insecta > Lepidoptera > Erebidae > Phragmatobia > Phragmatobia fuliginosa. The sequence goes on from OW052057.1 coordinate 28,799,989, forward strand.
GTTCTCTATACAAATGATGTGCAGAAATAAATAAAAAAGAAATATGTAATCAAATATTATATGTTTTTAATACTTTTATGTTTGTTATTGCAGAAGTTCGTAATTAATGAATCGAAATGGACAACTTTTTTTTATTTGTGTGTATTAAAACCGTTTTATCTTTTTTATTTTACAGACAAAAATATACCTTTGGAAAATTCCATCATAGTATTGTAAATGCAAAAGGTTGTGAGGATAGATGTTTGTTATCCTTTCATGCAAAAGGTACTAGACGGATTAAGATAAAACTTTACAGACGCATAGTTGACACAAAATAACACATGGATAAATATTACCCGCAATACTCGCGGACAGTGCCGCGGGCAAAAGCTAGTATAGAACTAAAGCTAATTACAATCACATTGTACTAGTAGGCGCGTAGACATCGGTGATACCTTATAAACTTTAGTTCATCCCTAATCTACGCTATGCTGGTGTAATATAATGTTTTATTTAATAAGAATTCGGTTTTGTTTCGAGTGCCTTGTAAGCCAAAGGTGTTAAATAATACTTCGGCTATTACCAATTTATGTTTAGTTTAATATTATTAACAAATTTGTAGCAGTTTGGAAATGTTTACTGAATTAAAATCAGTATGCAATAAGGTCAATAGTGATTTAATAGTCAGTAATTTTTTTATGTGACTGCCTCGGTGGTGCACAGGTAGCTTATGCGACTGCTGTGTCTCGGGTTTGATTCCCGGGTCGGATTAATTAAATATTTGTTTCGGAGTCTGTGTATTTAATATGTACAGTAAAAATATGAGATTGATGAGACATTCGAGAAGCTACGTCGACTTTTCTCGTCGTTGATCCGACAGTGCCTAAGCACTGAAGTTTACGACTTGTGCGTTTAACTCATCATAACAGACGGAACCGACTTCCAGTTGGTCCTACAGTTTAAATTTGTCAAATCAGCGTGCACTGGAAAAAACGTATCAGGAATGAGGTGATCCAACAAAGAATCAATTTCGTCGATATAAGCAACAGGTTAGGAAGCTAGAGTTGTATGTAGCTGCAGAACCAATGGCCGTTGAGGAAAAAGTGTTCTTGATGGACACCACGTGTTATCAAACATAGTCTAGGACGTCAATTAGCTTGGTAGAGTGATGATCTACGCAAGATGCCTGGCACAAGCTGGATGCGAGATACCGACGATCGAACAAGGGAGGTACAATTGAAGAGGCCTATTCATTCAACAGTGCAACGCGATAGGCTGATGACATAAATATAGCTTAGGAATTTTAATTTGGACGTGAGGCTGTTGTACAATGAATCGTATAAAGTCGTTTGTCCGTAGAAAGACAACAACATACTTTAAAATAAAAGCCATTTAAGTAATTGAATAAACTTCAAGTGACAACATAAATGCCGTAGTGGTATAAGTGTTTACGTAGCTAATTCCTATTGCGATGGGAGTTGTGGGTTCGATCCACCACATGTAATCTTTGTGTAATCCACATATTGTTGTTCTAAGTCTGGGTATTTGTTTTTAAAGTCCCGATTCAGATAATGTGTGGGAGTTGACGAAATCAAAATAATTACCTCAATGTTACCGGTGCGGTTGGGCTCATCAGTTTGTTTGCCAATTTTCAGAATGAATACATCTTTATCTGGATGAAGAACCTTCTGAGCCTGGACTCCTTTTGGTGCGTCTTTTGGTGTTACATTACATACATTGCAAAGTGTATCGTGCTTTTCATTCTTCGAGTAAGTTACTTCGGAGTTCAAGGCTGTTCGATTCGTAAGTGCTTCGCAAATATCGTCGGGTATCTACGTAAGACAGTATAAGTATTAGACGAAATGTGATTTACGATCAAATATAACAGAATGTACACTATATTTTTGTTTCTATAGATACCTTTTGAATTCTAGTAATTATATATATACTAGAGTTTAAAAAGGTTTATACTTATCTCCGAAACAATATTTATATTTTTTTATAAAATCCTAATACCGATGGTATGTTATTAAAATACATGTCATAAAATAAAATATCATTATTACAACGTGAAACATCTTCGTACTTAAATTGTATGAGTTGTTTATTGATGGTAAAGGTGATACTTAATAACTGTGAGCTACACAAGTCGTGGGTTGAATTTCCACTCTAAACTAAGAGATGTGGTGTGATAATAACACTTACTTGTTCTGTGTCTACGTTAATATACTAGATGATTCATACAACTATCTGTGTTTCCTATTAGTCTTAGTGTTATAATACACAAGTATAGTAGATTATTTCTAAATAGGATCAGTTATTCCTGAGCTTATCGCGTTCAAACAAACGTAGACTAATAATAATATATTAGCATAGATGTCTAATGAATGGATGATGGGTAGATTGAGAACAAAAGAATAGATACACTAATAGAATAAACAAAATGCGCAACACTGATGCATTTTTTAACGTATTTCAAGTTTAAATAAGTATATGTTAAACCTTACTATTGTAATGAAATGTATACAAATAAATTATAAGTGGATAATGTACAAATATCACTTTCGATCACTTTCAGAGCTAAAATTAATTACATATCAATTCCAAATACTTTCTACTGTCTGTTGACTTAAAGATAACCCATTTTTTTTATTGAAGAGACTCCACTCTTTCTGATGGAAAGCATGAGTAGAATAGAACAGGACTAAGGGTCACCATCCTTGTAAAGGTAAGCAATGCAGCATGGTGACCCATACCATAGCCGGCCTGATCAGATATTTCTGCATTATTCTTCCGGCCTCCAGATACCGTGAGAATGATACAGAATGATTATTATGCCTCCGGTCTGACACTCACTAAAGAAATACGATAGCAAGAATGCTGGCATTATTAGGATGATTTTCTGTGTGATTGTAATACTGCCCCGTACGAGCCGGCTCACTTGTGCTGAAATCAGCGCACTACCTCCAGAATCTTTATTAAATATAATAAAAGAAATTATTGTTATTTTGATCGTATAACTATTATCGGAAAACATCGTGGTATATCATAATTTAATTATATAATTTTAAAATCACCTGAAAGTCAAGCCTATTGCCAGTATCACCGGTAAGCATGCCACATGACTCGGAGCACACTGATTCGTCATCATCGCACGTGCAGCTCTGCTGTAACTTAAGCTGCGAAGGAGTCAGTTTTGGAGGCTTTGAAGTGCTCTTGGGCACTCGAATCTTGACCTGTTAAAACATCATATGTCTTTAATAGAGAACTATTGCAGCTTCGAAGCTAAGCAGTTATTTCAGATTTGTGATACAAATTGATTCAAGTCAAACTTGAAGGCAAACCAAGAAGTCCAGTCTGTTGCGTTTGATTGGTTTGCTGTATCGTTCACCAGGTCTAGATGTGATGATTTTATTATAAGTTTTCTCTCAAGATTCTTTTTGAAAAATTTATTTGTGCATAATGTTGAGTTAATGAAATATTTGTGAGCTAAACGCAGCATTATTTTTCATAATAAAACTTGCCATATCCAACCTCTATTTAGGTTAATATAACAAATAACATTCTTCTTCTTCCTAGCCTTTATTATTACCAACACTATTTGGGGTCGGCTACTAGATCAACCGGTTTTACCCTAATTGCAGTTTTTACACAAAGCGACTGGCATCGGATCTCTGCAATCATGAGAGCGAACTGAAATTCGAAGCTATAACTAGTTGTCAGTATATTTGACGGCACTGACTCCCCAATAACGATTGCCATAGATGTTCATGACAACTGGGACCAACGACTTAACTTAGGCCATTTCTCTCTATTCCTCCTTCACACAAAATTGTCGTCTAAGTCTGCAGATTGTACATATTCATTGATAACCGTCCTGTTTCCGATGTGTTACTATTTCACAGTAGTTAGAAAACCGTCGTCTGAGTCTGCAGATTGTACATATTCATTGATAACAGTCCTGTTTCCGATGTGTTACTATTTCACAGTAGTTAGAAAACCGTCGTCTGAGTCTGCAGATTGTACATATTCATTGATAACCGTCCTGTTTCCGATGTGTTACTATTTCACAGTAGTTAGAAAACCGTCGTCTGAGTCTGCAGATTGTACATATTCATTGATAACAGTCCTGTTTCCGATGTGTTACTATTTCACAGTAGTTAGAAAACCGTCGTCTGAGTCTGCAGATTGTACATATTCATTGATAACAGTCCTGTTTCCGATGTGTTACTATTTCACAGTAGTTAGAAAACCGTCGTCTGAGTCTGCAGATTGTACTTCGACAGATATCCTTTTTGCGGCCAGAAAATTCCCACCGATATCTTCACACCTAAGCGTCTTCACAGATTCAATATTATCTGCGTCCGACCCCAGTGGATGTATTGTTTGTTTTTTTAATAACAGTTTTATTTAGTATTAAAATAAAAGCAAAAAAGCAATTACAAACGAAGCGTCTCATCATATGGAAAAAGTGTTTGTAAATTTTTAGATCTTTTGTCCAAAATCCAAAAAAAAAGTTATAACGATTATTCATTGAACAAAAATCCACATTATTTTATAATTTGGTTTAATCTTGGCATCCTCAAAATGAATAATCTGTTTTTATCTGACTTCATAAAAGGAGGAGGTTCTCAATTCGATGGATTTTTTTTTTTCAAATTTGTGAAATACTAAATAAATTGTTTTATGTATAAGAAGCAAATGAGTCCTCGCTCCTCACTTCTAATGGAAAGTGTCTACCGTTGGCTTACAACCCGCCAATCAGAATTCAGAAACTAACACCTTCATTAACTGCCTCGGTGGCGTAGTGAGTGTATACGACTGCTGTGCTTGAGGTCTCGAGTTCGATTCTTGTATGTGCTTGTGATCTGCTAATAAATGTTTCGGAGTTTGTTTTTTTTTATATTACCAATGGAGACCAGTCAACCACGCCGGAGATAATCTCAGGAGCACCCGTTGTTTCATGACGTTCGTTATCCGATGGGATGACTCCAGCACGGCCGGGAAGAGATCAGGTGCAAGACCGATAGCTTCACGTGCTTATGATAGCTACATTACAATTTTTGTCCCGACTTAGGAATCGAACCCGAGGCCACCGTTAAAGTCTATTGCGCTACATTTATAAAAGGTTTATTACAATGTTAATTCATTGCTTTGGACAGAATTGCAATAATAACATGGTCTTAAGAAGAATAACATTAATGACATTCGAGAAAGTTTTGTAGCGTTACTACAGACAAAATGTAGGAACAAACTAAGATATATCTATGTAACTATGACAAGAGACATGATAGACAACAGTGAGATCATTTCTCACCTCATTTCCATTAAATATAGCACTTATTTCTTCATACGGTTTTCGAGGTTTCGCTGGTGGTGGTGGCGGTGCCTTTTTTTTTGAATCTTTATCTGATTTTGCTTCAGTTTTTCCTTTACTTTTCCCTTTGTCACTCATATCGCCATATTAAATTTGAAAATCCAAAAATAAATCAAAAATGGTTAACTAAAATTTTGTTAAAGGTATTAACCTTTATAGAGATCTAAAATTTTTTATTCATTGTCATTCAATGACATTTATAATTAATAATTAGGTATTCAATCACGTGCAGATCCAGAGAGAATAACTAGGAATTGATCTGTAGTAAAGAGGATAAATCCTCTTTCATTATCGTAAACCTCACTCATTTAACAAACGGGAAACTGACCCCAAACCAGACTGTGCCTGTATTATGGTAATCAGTATCTTCACAAATTATTTTTAAATACCATACTGTTGACCAAACCACTGCACTGATTTCTTGGATTCATCAGGCAGAGTACTGTCACTTTATATAAATATGTATAATATATTTCTTATAGGCTGCGGTAAAATCTGTCTACGCGCGAGCGGAGCTGCTGGCAAACACTTGAAATTAATCAATAACACATTCAGAGAACAAATAGTCGTGCTCATCACACAATATACATCTAGTCTAGAAAATGATCTTCACTTGATACCTTTTATTTTCACGGGGAATGCTTTTCGCACCATACCTTTCGTGGGGTAAACGAAGTGAGTGTGCGTGGACTCCCGGGCAATCGGTCTCCCCACTAAACCTAACTAAAAAGTACGTCGACAGTTGGGAGGAACACCAGGATCGCATCAGCCGCTTCTGGTGTCCCCCCTGCCATATCCCATAACTGGGGTACATCCCGGGGTGACTGGACTCACTCCCTGGGCAGGACGTTGTTGCGCTTCTCACCGCTCTGTACAGTAAGAGCCGAAACATCAACCCGCCTTAGATGATACCCCCCGGCCGCACCGAGGGTGTCACCTGTCTCGAGTCGTTTGCAGCGGTCACATTTCCCCAGGATGTGACCGTAGCGACCCTTAGGCAGCCTCTGCCGCTTCCCCTTTCGCAGTCTCCTTCAAACGGGATCGGCCCTTTCCCGATCCCGCTCTGCGGACTCCTTCTGGAGTATAACGTTCTCACAGAAGGAGACCGTAGAGAAGTAAAATTTCTTTCAAATAAAGTGAAAGGTGTCACCAATAACTACAAAATACAAGCACCTAACAAAAACAAGCAACTATATAGTGTATAAACCGTTAGGCCGAGCCGACATAGAAACTTTCGCAGAGAAACAAATAATTATGCCTCTGGTCCATACAAAACAGTCTGTCATATTTTGCAGAGGGAAATTTTGACATATAAATGCATTCCTTTGTATGTTATTTCACGCTGTATCAACCATTGTAATCGTGGAATAAACAACTCGAGTTACTCGTTCACGTTTTAAATTCGCATTCAAAAACAATTGCCTGTCATTATGAACTCATACATAATGATTAAACCAACAGTAATTAAATTTCACACACAAATAAACACATTGTTTCATAAAATAGTGTAATGCATATGACCATTTGGGCTTAAAAATGTCCATTAAATTTAGATAACTCGCAAACAAATACTTAAATAAAGAAACGTCTTAGCCACCTCTCAATTTTTTTAAAAGACCTTTCTAACGATACCTCACGCGATGGGGCAGACTCAAGAAACAAAATCACCCCCAAATTACGAGTAGCCGAGGTTCCCCTAATATATTTTTTTCATGTTGAATTGTAGAACTTTGTTTACGTGATAAAAACACATACTCATGCAAAGTTTCATCTTTTTAGCATTACCCGTTTGGACCGTAAGTCGAGGACGGACGGACGGACATGACGAACCTATAATGGTTCCGAGTCATGAACTACGGTATCTAAACTGCATGATTTTTACGTATCTTTGCTCGTTGAATCCGTATATAACATTTGTTTTGTTCTGATATCGAGAAAACTTTAAATAAAACAATTTTTTGCGAAAAATTTTAAAATAACTATATTTATCTCCTATAATTAAAATTTCCAATATGCTCGATTCCGTTCGATTACGGGACTCGCTATTTATATGAGAACATTAGTATTTATCACACGATTATCCCTTGCACAGTTAGATTTAAAGGTATTCAATTGGTGGGTGGCCGGCGCTCGGCCAATCGTTGACAATTGAAAATGTTTAAACCAACGCTTGTGAGCAATGAATATCAATTGGTGCGGTAACAATGTATGAAGCCTATTAATTCCGTTGATGAGTGACAGCCTGTACTGATTTCTAACACTGTTTTAAAGGTGTATTTTGGTATAGAAATGTATTAGTATGTAGAGAGATTAGCCGAAACAAACCGTTAGATAGATAAAAATAAAAAAAAAGTTTTTACTGGAAGTATCGTAAATATTTTTATACTTCATTTAGTGAAAAGCATTTTGACTGCCTTGTTGGTCTAGTGGCTAACGCATGCGACTGCTAATGAAAAGGTTTCGGGTTCGATTCCCGGGTCGGACCAAATGTTTGTGTGATCCACAAATTATTCTTTCGGAGTCTGGGTGTTTTCTATGTATAATATGTATGTATTTACAAAAAAAAAGTATGTTTATGTATTTATATCAGTTCCCATAATACAAGATCTGCTTAGTTTGGGACTAGATAACGTTGTGTGTGAGATGTCCGAAAATACTTATATTTTACTAGCTGACCCGGCAGACTTCGTACTGCCTCAATCGATAAATAGAAGACCTAAACTTTGCTTTATTAAACATAAAACAAACAATGAACTTTAGCGAGACCAACGAACAGCAATTAATTCTATCTACACAATATGATTGATATATATTTATTCATAATTTGAAATGATAAACAGACACTTTAATATAGTTTTAACTTTTCGTAAATTCCAGATCATAAATATAATAAATATAAATAATGGTACATACCTAAATGTTTCATTAAAATAGAACAGTCAAAAAATATAAATATACGAAAGTAGCTACTATGCTATTAACATAAAAGTTGGCCAAGTGCATGTCAGGCCACGCATAAAATATGGTGCCGTAGATTGAAAATCGTGTTCAATACATAATTGACATTTTTACTTATTATTTCTTTATTTTTGTGCGAAGTTTTCCAAGTGAGTGTATTTTACAAGTCACTCGTAGGCCCTGAAATAAAAGTAAGAAGTAACAACCTTAAGAAATATGTATATTTTGTTGTGACTACTAAACTACGTACAAATTAATTCTTAGTGCTTCGTTTTCTTTTTGTTTCCGCAGCAATGACACGGGGGAGGATCTGGATCGCATTGAGTCTCCCTCGTTTCTATACGACAAGGCGCTTTCTTCTCGGGGCCCTTCGGTGTCACTAGTTCTAATTCCATTTTACATCGACGATCTCCCTTTAGATCCACTTTCGCTACCTGTATGCAAAAGATGAATGATGAGCATAGTGTAGTCAATGAAATAAGTAAATGAAAGAAATAATTAAATGCTTTACTTTCCATAAAATACAATTGTAGCCAACCACAAATAATCATGGAGTTAATCAAGGTTAGGAAGCTATATATGATTTGCATTAAACAATATTAAAATAGTTATGTAACCGGGCACACATATAACTATACACAAATATCTAAATTGAATTCATTTGCACAAAACTGAAAAATATTGCAGATAATTTTTAATACTCTAGGACACTACACTACCCATGCTTTCCATCAAGCAGAATAGAGTTATTTAGGCTTTACTGTGTAACAGAAGAAATGTTTATTCTTAATTAGATCAACTTTTTTAGATACGATGACAACATTACGTTATTTTATGACATAAAAAGTTGTTGTATTATTAAACAGGCTTCAGATTGCACTCAAAAAAATTACAATTGTAGTTTTAGGCAACTATCCTACAGAAATTTTGTAGTGTGAGATTTTCTAAAACATTTGTCAGATATCTTCTAATACGGACGTTCCATAATATCCTTCTATAGATAGACATGCAAACGTAGAAGTACATCTGTAACTGATCACCTACCAGGTAAAAATATACTAAAATGATGTCTTTTTAAAATATTTATTTTCAGTATTCATGATACCTGACAAAATGACGCTTTAAATTTTGTAATTAGTATATTCCACACACAACTATTTGAAAAAATATTATCGAAATCTTCCTTGATTTGCACCTGCCTTTGATATGATAGGAAAGAAGAAGATAAGTTTATAATCAAATCTGATTACAAACCTTAAGAACAAAAACATCTTTTCGGGGGTGTAATACCGCTTGAGCTTCTTCTGGCCCAGGTATGTTGGTCGGTACTAGATTACACAGCCACGGACAAGGAGGTTTATTGCTTTGTGTGTCTTTCTTTGGTTTTGCTTTATTCTTTGAGGTATCCTTATTGCTTTTCTTATCAGTTGATGCCATTTTAAAAGATTTTAGAAAAATACAAAAATTTTATGTGCCATTGAAGGACCAATACAACAACAAATCACAATAGTGTCAATATTACATGAAGTTACAACAGTACAGCAAAAAGAATCGTGTAAAGAGGATGTACATTCTGATTTACAGAATAAAATAGTTCAACGGAACTTCTTGGGGTAGTGTTAATATTTCATCTTGCTTGTTTTAAAACATTATTTTGATGCAAAATTATAAAATTTTAGTTTACAAATAGTTTTTTTTACAAAGACTTTTATTAAGAGGCCAAACTTTACAAAATAGCCTGCCTCCTTAGCCGCATTGACGTTCTATATACATTAACGTTATTAGAAAATTAACAAATTATACGTGTGGAGGGATGGGTATCGTGTCCCTCCAACACAAAGGCCTTAGGCCTGTTAGTGGCCTTAGGTGATCGGAAATTATCACCGAGGGTAAACAACGATGGCGCGGCCAGACCTAGATGGGTGACCGTTTGTGCCATGATATGTCATGAGAGTTTCCGTGATTCAGAGGTCACGTTCGGCCATCTGTCCTGATTGTTATCATAAGATAGTAGTCGTGAAGCCTAATGGAGGCATTAGGGCAGCTTAAAATCCTCCAACGGCAAGATTACGTAGCCATAACGTGTCTTGCATGTCTCCAACCCGGACTCGGAATGCGTAGGGACATATGACCTGAACCCTCTCCTGAGAAGAGACCCGAGTCCAGCAGTGGGACATTATGGGTTGTTGCTTGCTTGTTTGCCTCTCTCTGGAACTATCCATATGAGAGATGCATAGATGTGACTTTAGTGATCCTGATTTTTAGAGTTCCGAAGTTTATGAATCGGAAGCCTTATAGATTCGTCATGCCCGTCCGTCCGTCCGATGAAAATCAGCATGAATATGTGTTGTAATTACGTCGAGAAAGTGCTACAACAAAAATTATGAAACTTATTTTTATTTGGGGAACCTCCCCTACACGTGGGGATGATATTTTATTCTCACGGCTACCCCATCGTGTGGGTTAGCATTAGATAGGTCTTTTAAAAATAACTAAGTAAAAACTTATGATTCATATTTGTTCCTCCCACATACGCCATCCTATATTAGACCAGGGACATCACATTAGAAGCCTCTTAAAATAACAAAAAGTGAAATGATGAAAAACCTTTTAATAGCCAAACATTTTTTTGTAGGCCACTCAGGTATTAAATTATCTTAAAATAGTATTAAATAGGTATACGCATATAATTTAAAGAAGATTCTATAACTTTCTCTTATTATTGTAGATGTTTTATTAAATATTAACTTTATTATTAATTTGTTTGATGAGTATAGTAGTATATTTTCATTTGCAATATTTTTTTTTATCAATGTAACAGGTAATCTTACGTTTTTCGAGTGATTAAAGAGAAATTTAATTAATATCTCAATAACGATTAGAAAATCGAAATTCTGTTTTTAATTTTTTGCATTTTCTGAGAAGATTTACTATGGTAATATATATATATATATACATATATATATATATACTAGCTGACCCCGCGAACTTCGTACCGCCTAACAGTCGATTCAACGTCACTCAATTATTTAGCATTCTCGGAACCCCTCCAATAAAAGTTATCAGATATATTTTTATTTTTTTTTCCTAAAAACCATCCTCGTATATCAAGCTATATTATAAAAAAAGAATGTGCGAAATCGGTCCAGCCGTTCACGCGTGATGCCGTGACCAAGGAAAACGGGTTTCATTTTTATATATATATAGATATGGTGTAAATATATATATATATATATATATTTACACCATCGGAAAGTAGAGATTTCATCGAATAGAAAGCACCCTATTTTTTTTTAAAAAGTTGATATTTTAAATCAAATAAATTACGGTGTATTCAGGACTTAAAAAGGTAAGTTTCTCAAAATTTCGTTAACAAATAATTTTATTTGTAAAAGATAAAAATAAACAACCAAAAATTGGGTTTTTTGAATTTTTCACATAAAATTTGAGGTTATGTATGTGAAAAAAGTGTGAATGCAAAAGATGTAGATCTTTTTATTACCTACAACTTGTAGTTCTGCCGGAAATCGAGATAAGCCATTTTTTCCCTTCCCCCCCTCTCCCCCTTCCCGACCTCAGATCGCCCTTAATTTATTTTTCCTTTAGTTTTTGTACTATTCTCCTCCTTTTACAATGGGTTTCATCCTACTATAATTTATTTTGTTTTCAAACATTATCGGCACTGGTCTATATTCCTATCTCAAAAACTGTTTTGAGTTCCTTGACCATTCTAATTGTAGCCACCTAAGATCATCGGAAAATGCAAAGTTGAAAATGCCCATGCACAACACAAAATTCACTGACAAGTTTTTTCTCGGTACAAGCCGTTGGACTCTGGAATAACCTGTCTGAGGCCAGAAAGGCCAAATCGCTGCAAAGATTTAAAAAAAAACTCAAATTATGTGTATTAGTGGTACATGTATACTGTAAATTGTAATAAAATATGTAAGTAACTATAAGTATTATTATATTACAAGTTGTTGCAAAAGTACATCACTGACTATCCAAAACTTTAATAAAATATATCCGTATAGAGGTTGTCAGGAAGATATCGCCGTGAGCGGTAAGACTGCCTATTGTATAACCAGATATCGATCTTTGTAAATAATGTTTTTATACTGTGCAATAAAGTTATAATAAAATAAAATAAATATAATATCAATCCCTAAGTTGTAGAAACAGGACAAGCTCGGTATCCTGCGTGTGGATATTTGCCTGGATCTCAACCGACGGAAGTACACTGAGAGCGTCACCAAGACAGCCTCACGAAAGCTTGGTGTGCTAAACAAGGTTAGGTTCTTATCGTCGGAGCAGCTGTGTATGTGTCTTCTGTGCGAGACCAAGGTGCGTTCCTGCGTGTAGTATAGTTCTCACCTTTGCGACTTGACGGTCTCCAACGGTTACTAACAATCCGCATTATTAACAGTCCTAAAGCCACCGAGTTCTTTGAGCCTCTGCAGTTGCGGAGAGACCTCGATTCTATGGCGGTCCTCTATTGCCTTTACTATGGAGAGTGTTCTGAAGAGCTCATCCAACTGGTATCCGTTCTCCCTTCCTTTACAAGACAATACCGCTTTAGAGTGGAAGAAATACGAACCAGAACGAAACAGTTCGGCTCTTTCCTCCTATGCCGAGCAGTCAATAACTGGAACTCACGACATCACATTAGAAACCTCTAAAATTGACAATGTTTCTCTACTATATAATGAATGTATTACACATATACCTAAACATTCTTCTTGAATCACTCTATTTATTAAAGAAATTGCGTATGCCTCATCATAATCCATGGCGTAGTTTTGATCCTAAAAACTAACTAAGCGTTTATAGGGACAGACAGAGAGCAGAAGCGACTTTGTTTTATACTATGTAGTTAAGCTTGACTGTACATCTAATCAAACTAAAAAAAACTACACACTACTAAGTATTCCTGTACATAAATAAGTTATTTTAAATCACCTAGAAGATTTAAGGTAGTATAAGCCCTAATCAAATAAATAATAGAATGATCCATAAAGTTTTAATCAAAATCGCTGGTTGAGATACATTTCCGGCGCAAATTGTACACTGACAAAATGTACTTCAATTTAGAGTAGGCGCTCGCATCCTGGTTTTCTTAACATTGGTTTCAAATTACGATTGAATCGTATAGTTACATACATTTAATTTTACAAAAATGCTCTTAAGGTGCAAATATTCAAATATTTATACAAAAATTGCTGAATTAATAAGTAGATAATTAAAGTTAAATGCTGGTTAATGGATAATCTATACAAATGAACAAAATTAAAGACTTTGCTTGCAACTTCAAATTAATAGCTTTTTACTCAATACGTATGAAATTAAATAAGGTAGTTACGGTACTAACATAAAAAAATGTGTTTATTCTCCTGTTTGTTACAACTAATCTGTGAAATAGCCTGACGTGGTTGTCATTGGCAGATAGTTATAAGGTGTAACTAAAGCTATTAGGGTTCCGAAGTTTATGACTCGGAACCCTTATAGATTTGTCATGTCCGTCCGTACGTCCTCGAGTTACCGTCCAAACGGTTAGTACTAGAAGGTTGAAACTTTGCATGAATATGTGTTGTAATTAAGTCGACAAAGTGATACAATTTATATTTGAGGTAAGTGGGGATGATTTGTAATGTAAATTACTTATAACTTGATCATAAGTTTAACATTATTGAAAATGAAATTTAAAAAATAACGCTTACGCCCTATGTGACTAACGGTTATAACTACAAGAGATAGATACTACACACATGCAATTTGGCTAATGGTTCCTATATGTTTGAGTTTGTGTAACATCAGGCATCATTCATATGGTAGGCAGATCTTCAAAGCGTGCATGTACTAATGAGAATCTAGATTTTTCTGTTTATTTATATATATACCTAACAACGCTAATCACAGTTTAAATAAATTTAAGCCCCCACTGCATGCGTGATGAGACGAAATTGCTTATTATGGAATTGAAGGACAAAATGGATCATTTCCAGTGATTGTTTGTCAAAACAGACTTGATCGACTGCTCTAAGTATGGAAAATCTGGAAAGTTTTCTGTGGTTTATTACTTTAATTTTTTTGTTCAATACCGATATGTCCCGTGCGGAACCGGAGCGGGCGGCTAGATGTTAATATGCAACAACCACTGTAAGACACAACGCAGGGCGTAGCTAATTTTTTATTACTACTTTTTAGGACTAAATTCAACATAAGTAATAGTGCTCTATCTTTCTTTGGGGCTATTATTTCCTAGATACAAGTAGAAAAGTTTCCTAGTGTTGTTTCTATTGAGGGTTCTAAGTATGTATCCACCCAGAGTATAATTATAATTAAATAATAATAATAGACATCTATTCTGAGACTCAAAATTACCACCCATCTTAATAATAATTCGATACTTTCCGTGTTTCAGAATGGATGTAGAAGTGGAACCCGTGGCACTAAAGAGCTCCTTATCATAGACATGACCATTAGCCAACAGGTACGTCGTAATCGTAAGAGTTTGGCGACATGTTGGATAGATTACAAGAAGGCATATGACTCGGTCCCACATTCATGGCTTTTGAAGGTGCTGGAGTTGTATAAAATTGATACAACTCTATGCACTTTCTTGAAGTCATGTATGGGGCAATGGAGGACAGTCCTTTGCTATCCTGGATGTCGCCAAACTGCGGTAAACGACGTACTTATAGAGATCGAGAGGGGCATCTTTCAAGGAGACAGTTTGAGTCCCTTGTGGTTTTGTCTGGCCTTGAACCCTCTTAGCACTCTCTTAGAGGGTTCAGGGTCAGGCTATAGGTTGCAGAAAGATGATCGAGTTATATCTCACTTTCTTTACATGGATGATTCGAAACTTCTGGCTTCCACTAAATTACAATTGACAGCGTTACTAAAGGTCACTGAAAACTTTAGTAATTCTATCAAGATGGAATTTGGTGTAGACAAGTGTGCAGTCATGTATGTGAAGAAAGGTGTAATAGTAGAATCTGAAGGAATAGAACTTTCAGATTCAACAAAACTCAGATCTCTTTCTGCCACCGAAACCTACAAGTATCTAGGTTTTTCGCAGTCCTTAGGAACACCAGAATCTGATACGAAACAAACGTTGCGGGAACGCTTCTTTAGCCGCCTGAAAAAAGTCTTTAAAAGTCTTTTGTCGGGGGGTAACAAGGTGCGAGCCTACAATGGTTGGGTCATGCCGGTTCTGATGTATTCCTTTGGTATACTTAGATGTACTCAGACAGAATTAGATACCCTTGACAGGAGGGTCCGTACCTTATTGACTGCATTTCGAATGCACCACCCACGTTCGTCGGTTATGAGATTGTGCATCCCGCGAAAGTTTAAGGGTTCGTGGATTTTTAAATATCAAGACCCTACATAATCGCGAGATATACAATCTCAGAGAATATTTTCTTAATACTGATGTGGGAGTGAATCGCAATGTGGTTGCAGTGGATGACGGATTCACTCCACTCGCTCTGGCTAAAGAGAACTGGCGCAAACCTGTACTACTTAGTACTGATGATCGCAAGGAGGTATGGAAGGGTAAAGAGCTTCATGGTCGGTTTTATCGGGCTTTGAACGGGCCCGATATAGACTTTAAAGCATCAACTTCTCTCTCTGATCTCTTTGGAGAAACCGAAGGTTTTGTTTGTGCAATTATGGACGAAGTTATCATGCCGAATAATTATCGAAAATATATCCTGAAGGATGGTACGGTTGACATATGTCGGGCATGTCACCGTCCCAGGGAATCTATCAGGCATATAGTTTCTGGTTGTTCTCGTCTTGCTAACGGTGAATATTACAGTACAGAATATTCACCAGCGTTTGCTCTTTAATTGTTACACCCTTCTCAAATAATAAAAATAATAGCTCTAAAATTTACCATACCATACCATAACTGTACGTCTCTGTATTTATGCTATTCATATTTAATTTTAACAATTCATGAGAATTTAACTTTTTATGCTGACATGTGATGATTAAGAAATTAAAATTTGTAAATACTGATATCTCCAACCATGCTACTGACAAAATCTACTAACTACCAACAATTTTTTTTCTATAATTCAAAAATAAAAACTACTAAAGTGGTACAACTACTGATTCAGTAACCCTACATTAACATCTATACAACAAAATAAAATTGAAGTGTCTGTTTGTAATATCAAAAAACCCGTTTTTAGGGTTCCGTAGCCAAATGGCAAAAAACAGACTCTTAAAAAGATTCGTCATGTCTGTCTGTCTGTCCGTCCGTATGTCACAACTAATAAAATAAACTATAAGAACGATACTTTTTAAACTTAGACTTAAAAATATTAATGCGGTTCACAGAATACATCTACTTACCAAGTAGATGTATTCTGTGAACCGCATTAATATTTTCACACAAAAATAGAAAAAAACAATAAATTTTGGGGGTTCCTTACTTGTAACTGAATCTCCAAAATTTTTTTTTCATCAAACCCACACGTGTATCTATGGATAGGTCTTCAAAAATGTGTGCCCACCCCCCCCCCTATAACTTCTAAAATAAGAGATTGATAAAACTAAAAAAAATATATGATGGACATTACCATGCAAACTTCCACTGAAAATTGGTTTGAACGACATCCAATGTAGTTTTTTTAATACGTCATAAATCGTCAACCGCAATTTACCTTTCAATCTTCTTTTTCTTTTTGTTCCTCTCCTGTTACTGGAGGTTGGACATCAGCCCTGAAAACCTCGCTTTGTCCCTTACGAGGTGAAAGAGTCCGCGGCGCTCTTGATTCCGGTCCACTCGCGGATGTTTCAAAGCCACGATTTTTTTCTACGGCCTCCTCAAGGTTTCCCCGCAATTTTGCCCATCATAATGAGTTGCAGTAAATTGTATCTCTCGTGCCTGAAGACATGACCGAGGTAGGCAACTTTTCATGTTTGATGGTCTTCATCAACTTGCGGGTTTGAACGACACGTGTTAGAACCTCACCATTGGAGATTTTCTGAGCCCAGCTAATCGAGAGCATGCGTCGGTAAGTCCACACTACAAAAGCTTCAATACGTTTACGAAGGTCTTCTCTAATAGTCCAAGCTTCGCAACCATAAAGGGCTATGAGCCAAATGTAGCATTGAAGTAGACGAGTGCGCAGGGGAATACTGAAGTTGCGACTGGAAAGTATTGATTTCATTTTGTTAAACGCATTGCGGGAGATCTCTATGCGTTTTATTTCCATATCGTTTTCCCAGTCGTCAGTTAGCCATGTGCCTAAATATTTGTACTTGCGCACTACGTCAAGCCTCACTCCGGACACACCGATATTTGGACTCAAATTACTTCCCCCCGAGATGACCATAACTTTTGTCTTTTGTGTGTTCTTTCTTAGTCCCGCTTTCAAGCTGCACTCGTTCAAACGATCTAATATTATCTGAAGATCCGACTCCGAAGACGCCATTAGAACCGTATCATCAGCATATCTTAGGTTATTAATGATACGTCCATTATCCTTGATACCGCAGTCCAGGTCTGTCAAACCTTCAGATATTATAGCCTCCGAATACAAGAGTGTGGGGGACAGAATGCAGCCTTGTCTAACTCCTCTTTTGATGACCACGTCGTTGGTTTCTTCGCCCTCGACACGAACACTTGCACGTCGGTTCCAGTACAGATTCTGGATAGCTCTGATATCTTTACCGTCGAGTCCGATATCACTTAGAATGCAAGTTAAACGTTTGTGAAGAATTCGATCGAACGCCTTCTCGTAATCGATGAAACATAGGTAGACGTCTTGTTGCATATTATTATCTTTACATTTCTGTACCAGAACCTGTATAGCAAATAGCGCTTCTCGTGTGCCTACTCCGGCCCGAAATCCAAATGGACTATCACTCAGTTGCTCGTCACATTTTACTCTTATACGTCGTGTATGATAGTAAGGAACAACTTGAGCACTTGACTCATGAGTTTAATTTTTAATTTTTTTGTCTGTCTGTCCGTCTATCTGTCTGTTTGTTCCGGGTAATCTCTGGAACGGCTGGACCGATTTTAACGGGACTTTCACTGGCAGATGGCTGATGACATAAGGAGAAACTTAGGCAATTTTTTTTTAGATCAGCTGCACTCCGCGGCGTTACTCGAGATTGACAACTATAACCGCGGGTAACACTGCGGGACTCAGCTAGTGTCAATTAAAATGCAACCTCAACTCGCAACTCCCTACCGAAGATTACCGAATACAACCGAGCGTTCCAACGCTCGGCTAAGTTCGGTATTTTTCGTCCGCCGTTGGCGCGCGCGGTTTTTTGGCAATTGCACAGTGCATTTTGCCAGTGCCTACTGCGGGGTTTATTTAAAAGTTAGAGCATAAGGCCCCTTTACACTTTGATTAGTAATTAGGCGAGTTCATACATGTTATCCGAGATTTCCAGGGGGGGCAGCTGCCCTTCCTGCTCCCCCCTTGGGTACGCCCATGAGTATAATATATGACTGATGAATTATATGAGTACTTGATCTTAAATCACACTAACTGGTAGCTAATATGATGACACTTGGGATACCTTAATTTTAGTTCAGGGTTTTTCAATTAGGCCCACCAAAAGCCGCAAAAGAGATGCCAACTCGTTAAGGTCCCCCAGCATGAAATAACCCAGCAAAAAATAAATAACATTAGCGAAAAAATATTAATGTTTTCACGCGTATTTTTAAACGAATGCTCTTATTTATGTTGACAAGATAATGAAGATAACTGTCGTAATAGTCCTGAATTATTGTTAAAAATGTAGTTCTAAAAATGTTAAAAAAACAATAGAGTTTCAGTATTGGTTTATTTCTAGTAAATATTTGAGTTATAACGTTCTTATATGTTAATAAATAATACATTTAAGTAACTGGTTGATTAAAATAGTTTTTAACTATATATCAGTTAAGATTTCTCCGACATTTTGGTGAAAAACAAGCAGCTTAGCATGGTGATATCGAGCAGCATTTTCTTGATGGGCAGTAGAAAATTGTACTGCATTTTCTAGTCAAGCAAGGCGTAGGGCAATATCCTAAGCATGGAATACTACGACAGGGAATTGCTGAACATCCTTTTATACGATTGTAACAAGGAGATGTTCGTTTTCTATGTGGCTTTATTTTAGGTTGACTGTGAATCTTTCGAGGCCTTCTATATCCAATTGGACAAGGCCGTAAACAGGGTGAACTTTTACAAGGGCTTTGGCAACACGGTGGTGGCGATGGTCCACATGGAGAACTACAAGTGGGCTTGCAAGGCGGTGGCTTTTTGCAACATTTCTTACACTTAGTTCTACATGGTCGACAGGGTCTCGCGCAGGCCGGTCGGCAACGTGGTGGTTTACATGGCGAACGGCAACACGGTGGTTTACACGGTGAACGACAGGGCCGGCCACATGGTGACCCACAGGGTGAACCACAAGGTGACCCACAAGGTGGTCCACATGGTGACCCACAAGGTGAGCCACAAGGTGAGCCACAAGGTTGTCCACATTTTATCGGGCATGGTGAACGACAAGGTGATCCGCATGACGATTGGCATGGGGAGCCACACGGCTGCTTACATGGTGGTGGTGTGCATGGTGGTCTGTATGGAGGTCTAGTTGATGCCCCACAAAGTGGTTTACATGGTGACCTGCAGCGCTTACATGGTGATCTACAGGGCGACCCACAAGGTGATTTACATGGCCTTCTACATCGCTTTCTACAAGGCAGTCTACATGGCCTTTTACATGGTCGCCCACATGGTACCTTACAAGGTGGTCCACATGGTAGTTTACATGGTAGGCCACATGGTAGCTTACATGGTAGTCCACATGGTAGTCCACACAATAGCTTACAAGATAGTCCACATGGCACTTTACATGGTAATCCACATGGCACTTTACATGGTATCCGACATGATAACCTACATGGGGGTCCACATGGTCTTCTACATTTTTTCCTACAGCATTTGGGAAGCCTAGATGGACGACATATTATCATTCTGCATTTAGATGGTCGACACACAGGTACCGTGCACAATGGTGTGCAACTATCACATGGCATTGGTCGAATTGGTGGTGGGGTCCACTCCAACATCAGTTCATTCTTTGCCAATGGTGCACCAGTTAATTTGCGAATTACAAGTTCAAAAACCCCACGCCGAGGATTAGAGACATTTGTGACCTTAACAGGTTCTGGTTTTTCTTGTTCTGATAAGGTAAGCATACAATTTGGACCCTGACATGGAGCTAATCCGTAAATAGGACACGATTCTTTAGGACCGATTCGGACGTGTGATACTGTCGCAATCATTTCTGATGTACCTCCACCATTTATTACAAGGGGACATGGTTTGAGGGTATTTTTATCGTCTTTGATTGAAACAACCTTATTACACGGCTTCGTTTGTGCCCCTGAAGTACAGCTTGGAGTTTTAGCCTGTATACCGCATGCACTTCTCATTCCACGCGGCTTTGAATTTGGACATGGTCTTGGACATCTATTCCTGTATGCTGAAAATCCCATCCCCAAATCATCTCTGCAGGGCTCATTTCTTTTTTTTTCAAAATAAAATACATTAGAGTATTTAGGAGGTTCCGTAAAATTATTCGTACTATCAATCGGATAGGCAAATGAAGATGCGGTGCCTGAAGACCAGTGCTTGGAAACAGATCCGGAATCTTTAACGCAAGACACCTGTAAACATTTATTGACAGAAGCTGTAGCTTGTGTTCCTGATGTATGACGACGGTTTATATCAAATCTTAAATCATTAAATAGTGTCATAATTGTGAATTCTTCTTTTCCGAATAAACTTTTATTTTGGTTTGAAAAACCATTGCATGAATTTGATCCAACATCTTTCCCACTATATAAGGAATATTTGCCACTTTTAGGTTGCGTAATAAAGTAGTTATTTGATATACTCATAATTTCTTGAAATGAATCCATTGATAGACTCAGGTGTTTTAAATACTCATCCGTCGTGGTTATTGTGTCAAATAATGGAAACATGGATTCCGGTTTGAAAATATCGATGAGAAGATTATCGTTTGCACGAGGATATGTCACGTCCTTATTTATACTTGACGTTAAATTCATAATTTGATCCTGTTTCATGTCTTGACAGAACGGCAAGCTCGGCAGGGGACCTAGGATGAGTGGACGAAATTATATTTTTATTTAGTAATCATTAAACTACGAGTACATGTTATAATGATCGAGTCGGCAGGGATAGCAACTAACAACGTATAAGTAATAAAAACAAACCTCTTTACTAAAAAACATTTAATACATTAAATATAATACAAAAGTAATCACTGTCAATTGCAACACGGTTTTAAGGGGCAACAATTTGTGCAGCAAGTCGTATATTGGGCAGTGCGGGTATCCTTAACGGGTACCATTTTTTCTTGTGGCACAGGTGTAACAAATTGGTAGTCAAGTTTGGATTTACGACCTGGCATTTCTATAGTTTTTTTAATACGTAGTTTGATCACTTGATCCGGAAAGTCATATACGACTCCTGGATATTCATCGGCTGTAGTTGGCACAAGCTGTCCGGGCTCATCCCTGGCAATATCACCAAGTCCATCAGACGTGAAGTTAAAATGGGCTCGCTGCTTGTGGTTCATAGCACAGGAGTCCGAAGGCATTTGGAATATGACCTTGTTTCCGGCAGGGCAGCAATCTGCACAATTTGGTGATGGTATCAGGGGAGTATAGATATAATTGTTAAATATTGAAATACACTATTTAAATAAATACTAAAAAATGAGTATAAATGTAAAGGAGACAATAGTAAATATAATCTGGAATGTTCAGAGGCTATCGTTTCTTTCTACACTTAGGCTTCATCGCCGGTCGAGCACAACAGTAGCAATCAGGATCAGTTGCAACTCTTAAACTTCTATTATGGATCGGTTGTTTTTTATCAGGTCCTTTAGGTGTAACGAACTCCAGTTCCAATTTGCACTTTCTATCACCTTGCACTGCGGTTTTCGCAACTTTTAATACAAAACAGTCTCTATTATTTGCAACTGTCTCTTGTTGTGTTTTATTAGCGTCACCACGTCCTAGTACATTATGTTTCATTGCTTGAGTACATCCTTCCGTGGTACATGTAAATTGAGTGCCTTGTGGCCGTACTCCACGGCAACACGTGGCTTCATTCGGTAAAGCCAAACTTATTTGATTTTTTCCGCAGGGTGGTGCGCATGGTCCATCTGATGTAGTTTTTGAATAAGGACTTTGCATTAAACAATGAGTTTGACTTATCTTTTTGATAACAGATGCTGAGGCTGGAACTTTGATCCTTAGCTCGTTGCCAGTCAAATTTGATCCTATCTCTTCAAATCCTTTAGTGGGACCTGGCCATTAACAAATTTATTTTTATCCTACTTAAAACAAATAAACCTGAAAGGGTGCTATCTAGTAAGAAATAGTACTTATTATTGGACCAATAACTTACTTAGTCCAATAATAGTACAAAAATACATAATAAATTCATTTCTCACCTTTTGGTACGTGTAGACAATATTGATGTGTGTTTCGACACACCATTTGTTGTGGTTTCTTCGGTTTAGGTCCGGTACAGTAACATGGGTCATCCGGTTCTTCACATGGCATTGAGTTGTAAGGATCTTTAGCTGAAAGCATTATTACATAGTATATAGAAATAGGTATAAATATTGCTATTACACATAATAGTCAAAGATATAATAGTTACCTGGTGGACAAACACCATAACCCTTGACTTGATCACCTTGCTTGCAAGGTGCTGAACAAATAGCGCCTGACCCTTTAGTTCCACCACCCAATTTGTCAGCACCACAAACACAAGGATCTTGAAGAGTTTGGTAATCTTTTCGAGGAAAACATGACCGGTCTACTGTGGATGAACCTCCACCAGCAGTTAAATTTGGTGGTGAAGAACCACCTTGGAATCTTGTAATTATCAATTTTCCAAAACATGATATACGTAAGAACATCACGATTTGTCCAGCTTCATTCTTATCTGAACCAAGAAGATGAAATGAGTCCTTCAAAGCTTCGTAGCTTACATTATTAGGATCTTCCAAAAACTTTTTTCGTGCTTGAACAAATTCTTTAGTCATGTCTATTGTAGCTTCACCCATGATAATTTTTGTTGGTAAGCAGCCACATGGAAGAGACTTGTAGACTGTTACTTTTACAGGAAAGCTGCTCATTGCCTTGGTAATATCCGCTTCAAGTAAAGAGAAAAGACAAGATTTTCCGCTGTTGAAAGATTTCTCAAAGGGTCCACCGCCTTTGGCAATACATGATCCAGGGTCATCATCGCATATTTCTAACGGATCAACTGCCGGACATTGTATGTTGACACAAGTCCTGAAATCTTTATCCGAAAAGCAAGGACTTTTTAAGAAAATAATCTTGTCTACTAATACCTCAAGCAGAAATAGTCCATCATCCTGCTTAGCCATTTTTAGATATATTTGGGGATGGGATTCTGTTTTTTTTTACTTTAAAGTGTATTTCATATTTACTGGGGTTTTGACATTTAAAACAAACAAAAGAATACTGAAATCAATGACATCTGTACTCTTTGCTATGTCGAAGAAAAATATATAAAAAGAAGAATGTTCTTTATAGCTTCCTACTAAGTAGGTTCTAAGAAAACATACATGAGTACAAATTTTTCCCAACGCTGACTAGTGCGACACGGTACACTAAATCCATGGCTTATAAAAACTAATTAAATACCCCTTTGAAGAGATGTCTCCATGTTTTAAATAACAGCACCAAGAACTTAACAATTAAAAGCCATTTTCCACCACTTAAAAAAAACTATAGTCCTCACGTTGAATATATTTAACATTTGACTGCACGGGTGGCCTAGTGGTTAAAGCGGGCGCCATGCCTCTTTCTACTGCGCCAAGTGTTGTGGGTACAAAGCCCACAACACTTGGTGCAGTAGAATTGTTGTTCTGCGTCTGGGTATTTCGTTTCATGTTTGTTTCTAAAGCCTCGCGTCATAGGATGTATGTATATTCCTACTGCAGGAGTTGTGTTTGTACAGAACATAATTAAAAGAAAATGTAAAGTAATAGTGAATTAAAATTGCTTACGTAATACATATTACTGTTCATAATTATACATATTTAGTTAAACTTGACCACGAGGAAGTAACGTTCGAGTTTGAGTATGCATCGTTCAATAATAATATACCCATAATAATTTCATCAACCGGACTCATTCCAAAATCATTACACACATCGCTCTCAGAACTTGATCTTAATTAATATTCATACATTGCTTTACAAAAATCTGTAATAATAGACACCTGCTCCATAGTGCGACGATTCCTTACATCCACTACTCAAACACCTACATACTACACAATGAACTAACCCACTTGGCGTAAGCCCGTGTTAGGTTCACATTTACCAGCATTAGCTGAAAAAAAAGTTTGCATAACTCATAATAATACTTATTTTATTTTACCTTACAAAAACAAGACATGGTGAGGAAATGTAATTCAGCAAATACCAATTGAACAATAAAAATAATCAAAGAGAAGTGTCTGTATGGAGCTGGTGTCTATCATAGGTATAACTTGTATTACAGATCACCAGTTCCTCACCACGGCGGCAAAATAACATAGACTACAGGCCCATGTCAAAAATGGATGGGTCATATGAACCACCAGGTGACGTATATAGGACAATGTAAGAGTATAAAATAATAAGATTCAGTACTATGCCGTCACTTGTAAGCTGTCCAACTGAGTGCTGGTGAGAATTCAAAAGTGCAGGTAGAGTGAGTACATTTTGGTCATATATTTTTGTGCGGCATTTTTACTATCGATAGATCCATGAAAAATAATAAGAAAGCGCGCAGTGTCGTAAAAAGATAGTGCGCCACAAAGTCGGTATTTTTTGTTGATTTTCTTACAATTTTCAGGGTAAATTTGGTAATTTCATTCTGTACGGCATCAGTTTCATACTGTTTCAATACAGCTTCTAATCCATTATTCCGCAACGCCATACAAAAATCATGCGACAAGGGGAAAAAATCGAGGGTTGCAACCCCCTCTCTTTCCGTGGTCCGGGGGATGATTTGAAACAACATAAAGAGATTTATTTTGAAAGTATTTTATGCATAGATAATATTTTATTACATGCCGTACATTTCAGTTAGTCCAAAGGTTTGTAGGGGAAAAAAAACTCAAGAAAAAATCCATAGAACGAAATGTAAGAAAAATCCATCTAATGAAACGTAAGGTGAAATTCATAACGAGATTTTTTTATACGGCATTTAGATAGTTTATTTGTACATAATGCAATCATTTATAAAAAATAATGCCATACAAATCTGAAAGTTCATATTCATAAAAAAGTTATAAGAATATTATATAAAATGGTAGCGTCATTTTCATCAGCTTAAAAGATATGATCTGCATTGAAATGTACGGCATTATTTTTTCCTAATTTATTTATCTTAATACTATTTGAAACAAGGGAAAAATGTAGAAAATTGCTATATTTTATTAATCTATGAATATTTAAAGTTATGCAATAATTTAATAAAATGCAGTTTTTGTATTTCTCAATATTTTTTTTAGAACAGTTTCTTTTGCACGGCAATACTATTTACCAATTGTATTTTACAGTATCATGTTAAAAAAAAAGTTGCCGTACAGAGTTGAATGATTTTACAGCCTTATAAATCAAGTATACCATGAAATTAAGATAATTATAAATATACATTCAAATGAACAATAATCTTTTGACGGCATTATTTTTAATAGTATTTTGGAGTGCTAAATAATGTTTCGGAACCAAAGCCGTACTTTTTCAAATCACCCGCTGGACCACGGAAAGAGAGGGGGTTGCAACCCTCGATTTTTTCCCCTTGTCGCATGATTTTTGTACGGCGTTGCGGAATAATGGATTAGAAGCTGTATTGAAACAGTATAACCTGATGCCGTACAGAATGAAATGACCAAATTTACCCTGAAAATTGTAAGAAAATCAACAAAAAATACCGACTTTGATGAGCACCTTTTTTTTACGGCACTGCGCGCTTTCTTTTTATTCTTCATGGATCTATCGATGGTAAAAATGCCGTACAAAAATATATGACCAAAATGTACTCACTCTACCTGCACTTTTGAATTCTCACCAGCACTCAGTTGGACAGCTTACAAGTGATGGCATAGTGCTGAATCTTAATAATTTATGCTCATATATTGTCCTTTATACGTCACCTAGTGGTTCATATGACCCATTCATTTTTGACATGGGCCTGTAGTCTAACAGTCATTAGTTAAATTCAAAAAATATAAAGGAACAAATAATGATGTAAAAATAATTGTGATTTCATTTAAATACATCTAGAAAGAAAAGAGTTTTTCATTATATATTTTTTGTGTGCGTTAGTGTGTGTGTGTGTGTGACTGTATGTGGGTGCATGCGTGACAATCCTTATCGAAACAAATTTTCAGTAGCACTGTAATCCAGATTTTGTAACCAATCCCTGACAACATTCTTAAATTTGTTCTTTAGCAGATGGTGTATTTCCGACAACATTCTTAAATTTATTTAAATTTAAATTTGGGAAAGGACATAGGCTACTTTTTACCGCGATAAACGACACACACGCGGGCGGAGCCGCGGGCGAAATCTAGTAAATACATAATTATTTACATATCCTTTTTTCTGTAAACACATACATCTTCTACGTAGAAAACACCCAAACTCCGAAACATTTGGACCGACCCGGTAATCAAACCCGAGACCTCTTGATCAACAGCCACATACGCTAACCACTAGACCAAAAAGGCAGACGATGTATGTATGTGTATGTGTATGTATACTGTGTGTTGGCGAATTAGAAATAATTTCGTAGAAAGTCCTCTGTTGTTATAATAAGTCACAAACGTGTTGCCGGCCTATAAAGAAATGTTTTGCCGGTTAAATGAAATTTACTTGCGAAGCTTCATCATCATCATCATCAGCCTATCGCAGTCGCACTGCTGGACATAGGCCTCTCCAATTGCACGCCACTTAGTTCGACCCTCGGCTACTCGCATCCAGCTCCTGCCAGCCGTCTTGCGCAAATCATCACTCCACTAAATCTAAAGAAATCGATAGGATTTAACAATCAAATTTAACAGGTCGCAGATAAGAAGATGGAATATCTTTGATATAGGAAAAAACCGTTCTAAAATACTTGTAAGAAGCGATACCACAGACAAAAGCTTGTTTACATATATGCTCAGCCTTCATACCTGTTCAAACGTGTTAAACACATTATAATAATAGCATATAACGTGGTAAACAAGTTTAACATAATTTCTGATCAATGCGCAATGCGTGACGCCTACAGTCTGGCTTGAGTTTATAAATAATTAATAGACACCGTCCCAACCTTTGTCACAATATAAAAATTACCTGTGTTACACATATGATCTTTTCGAAGTATAGGATGAATATTCCACAGGAGTTACCCTACTGCTTGGCCGCATTGAGTCGAAGGGCTAAAGAGGTGGCCTTGGAGAAGACGGATGTCTTTTTGTTTCATGAGCCCCGTCGTGGTAAAATCGGTCTTCGTGCCGGTTCGGGCCCAGATGAAGTATCTGGCCGTAAGCCTTATGGCAGGTGGCTGTGCGACGATCACTTCCAACAGCTTGCTTCAAAGCTGGTCGACAATGCCCACAGCTCTGGTAGACTTTTACCCAATTTATGTTGAACCACACACAAACATGAGCAAACACACACACACACACACACACACACACACACACACACACACACACACACACGAGCAAACATACACATACACAAGTAAACACACACATACTAGCCCATGGAACAGAAGGCCCCCGACTTATCCAGTCACAGCCTTCAGGCGTAACGTGTCTATTATTTTCGCTTATTTTCAGCGTCGTTATTTGTCGTACTTGGGTTTTTAGCTTTAACTTTTTTAGAGAAACATTGATAATTTTAGAGGTTTCTAATGTCATGTCGTAAATAACCCTATTTTTTTACGATTACATTGCAAACGCTGGCTGTACACTACGAGATAGACCAAAATAATGTACTACAGTATTGTATACCTTAAAAAGGTCTACAAAAAAGTCCGTAATAGTACACGGCTATCTCTTAGGGATAACACACAATTACCATTTTTTATTTCTTTCCTTTTACGAGAAATAATGGCATATTTACGAAGCGAAATTGAGCTATACAGTATTAATCCTTATCCAATTAAGTACCTTATATACATTGTGCATTTAATATAGATTAATATGGCCTTAACCCTCTCTTGAGAGGAGACCTGAGCCCAGCAGTGGGACGTTAAGGGTTGTTGTTGAATATGGCATTTTACAGCATGTAATTAAAATTAATATTTCTGAAGATATTACAGATTTAAAATGCAGGAAAAAAGCGATAACGTGTAAAATTATATTAATTTAGATACCTTGTTAAATACTGAGAGTACTAGCAATGAGCTCCATGTTAAATTAAGTTGATAGGCCTGATAGTGTTTGAATTTGGTTCTTGACGGTGCTTTGCCATTTTCTTTATAGTTATATTAAATAAAAGTGGATAATCATTATAATCGATATTTTATTTAGTTACGTGCATCAAAAAATATCGAGATAACCGAAAGGAATCTTTTCGTAATTTTTATTTAGAAAATTTTCTCATGATGCAGTCATACTTCATTGGCGGGTAGTTCTCGTTGTACCAATTGCATGCTTCATTTTGGAAAGGACGACCAACACTATAAAATACAAAAGTATTAATAGTACAGTATTTATTATTCAGAAATCTGGTTTAAAATAAAGATAAAATAAAAAGAATGAGAAACTTAAATGTTCGCGGAAAACCATAGAAATACGTTTATACAACACAGACAAAGCTTGACAGATATTCTATAATTACCTACATTTACTTTCATAGGCAAGTAATGTTGTCATGGTTTACCTAAAGCTAGGGGTGGATTTTATCTTAAACTAATTAATAAAACGAGTCGAAAGCGATTTGCAACCAACACGCTATGCATTAAAAAACAATATCTACGATATTGTTTTTTAATGCATAGCGTGACAGTATATAAATCTGTCTAGTGATATAGTTTTAAGAATATAAACTCTCGTATTAACCTTTCCATAGAAGCTCGAATTTGTTCAGATGTCAAAGTGTTGGTGAGGTCTGGGTAATAGCGCCACCTCTTTTGTCCTGGGTCTTTCGCCCAAGCTAGCTGAAATGGTGTCAATCCTGGTATGTGCATCTTAGCACAATCACGACATTGAGCTCTAAGAGATCTCTGTAACACAACACTGCATTAAGGATTACAGGTCCTTTGTTAGGTATTATCTTACAGCGAAAAAACCTATTGAACTATTTGCAAGCGAAAAAGTGAAAACGTACATCACAACTTTGGAGTCGAAATTCTACGTTAATGTAATATAATTATTCTATTCCAGCACATCTTATGCGGCTAAGACATGGAAAAAACGCATAGTATTGACGCAGTCACAGAATCGAATGATCAAAATAACAGTTTGGGGGAGGTAGCTTCATCCTTTTCTTTTCTATCACAAAAGATACATTAGTGACGACGTCGCTCCGCTGTCTATCATAATAGAGATAATAATATGAGAGTTCAACAAATTAATATTTAATATAAGCTAGTTGACCCACGCAACCTTGTCTGTTTT
Source organism: Phragmatobia fuliginosa (assembly GCA_932526445.1). Lineage (NCBI taxonomy): Eukaryota > Metazoa > Arthropoda > Insecta > Lepidoptera > Erebidae > Phragmatobia > Phragmatobia fuliginosa. The sequence goes on from OW052057.1 coordinate 28,830,010, forward strand.
CTTTCTATACCCATGACGTTATAACAGCGCCAACAAACATGTTTACTATAAAAACATTATCTGTAGGGAGTTAACCTTGAAAGATAGACATATTCTGTCGTGGACGAACTTGCAAAGGAGAGCAATTCAGGACAGAGCTTCTAGGGCAGGGGTCGGCAAGTAGTTTTAGGTGGGGTCCGGATACTGATGTGTGTCATCAACGATGTCATTAGTCTCGAACGATATTTGTTATACAAAAAATTCATCTTTGAGAAAGATGTTTCACAGTATTCGATACACTACTATGTGACATCCAGATCAATATGCGTTCCTGGAACTCCTCCCGACTGCCGAGGTAGGCCGCCGCGGTGTTTAGTGGGTAGACCGCTTGCCGGGAGTCCCACACACGCCTTTCGTCTTCCCTACGGAGGGTATGGTGCGAAAAGCATTCCCCGCGAAAAAAAATATTTTTCATACCCCTAGGTCGCGAGCAGAGCCGCGGGCACAGCTAGTAATTACACATCATACAAATTTTTTACATACAACAAAACGATATTGTAGATTTGTTTAGGTTCAAACTTCTAAAAACTTTTTCGATTCATTAATTCATTCGATCAGTTTTTCTCCGGGCTGCCGAGGTAGGCCGCCGCGGGCCTTAGTGGGTAGACCGGTTGCCCGGTAGTTCCACACACCCCTTCGTTTACCCCAAGAAGTGCAAGGAGCGAAAAGCGTTCTCAGCGTAAAAAAAATTTCAAACTTCATTGCGTTACGGGAATGTAAGTTATTGGAATGTATTTGGAGCTTAGCATGTCTACAAATCAAATCAAATGAAACCATTTTATTTCAAATAAACCATACAACGGCACTTCTGAAACGTCAAGTAAAATTTTTGGTTACATTGTTTATGGCATTTTATTTTCTTTTTTTCTACTAACATTAGATAACAATAACAATAAACTTCAAGTAGGTCTGTATAGCTTTAGGTCGACTACTTCGGTGGCACAATGATAACGTGCTGACTGCTGTGCTTGAAATCTCAAGATTGATTCTGGAATTGAACTGTTTGTGTGATCTGCAAATATATTGTTTCGGGGTTTGGTTGTTTTCTATATTATTTATGCTTGTTTTTAAAAACTCGGCTGAGTTAATGGCTACATGGCGTTGTGTGATAGTTGTCCTAAAAATATATTTATGTAGCGGTAATTGCAGCGGTGACCAAGGTTTGAGCTTAAGACCATTAATGTTTTATTCTATTATGTCTCCCATATACTCTATTATTCCTAGATTTATTATTCCCAATATTATTTGGAGTCGTCTAGTACTTCAATATGCTTTTCCTGAATATCAGTTTTTAATCGGAGCGATTTACATCTTCCCGACGCAACCCTAATGGCGAACTAAATTCGAAAATTAAGCTAGTTGTCAGTATATTTATTTATTTCATCTACACTTTCCATCAGGTGAGATGGAAGACAAACGCCTATACCATTACAATAAAAAAAAAATTGAGAACACTGACTTCCGTAATAACGATGACATAGATGTTCATGACAACAGAGATGGACGACCGTGATACAAATATGTAAGGTGAGTGATGCTAAGTCACTTACACGCATGAACATAATAATGTTAGTAAACTATGACTCACGCACTAAGAAGGTGACTTGTGTCGCGCGTTACATTTATGAAACATACACAAAGATCACCTCATGCAGACTGAAACTCACAACACTAACGGCGAGCTTGCCGCTTTGACAAGTATGCTACTCTTACAGTAGATGAACTTAGTAAATTTTGCTGGTGTTTTATAAAAAAAACCTCAAGATACGTCTTTAGATTTTGTGATTTGATTTTAGCGAATTAATTTTGATCATAGAAATGATTTTTAACGTTAATACTCGATTTAACGATTAGTTTTCTGATACAAGCTTAAAAATTGGCGTATGAACTAACCTTGCCGGGTTCCTTCAAACCGTCACAGGCATGCCTTCTACGATACTTAACGCAATCTAAATCATACTGATAGGAACGTGGAAAAACGTCTTGTTTCGCTAAAAGAGATTTATTTTTTGAACAAATTAAAATCAATACAAATAAATAAAATTGAATTGTGTTTGTAATATTAAATGATCAGTTTTTTATTAATTGTATTTCAAAATATATGCCTATGGTTAAACATGTTTCATTAAAAAAAAAAACATTTTTTTAAATATTTGCCTGTTTCTTTGTTCCGGGTTATCTATGGACCGATGTTTACGTGACTTTTAATGGCAGAAACTGATGCCGTTTTGAGGAATTTAGGCAATATTTTTAAACCAGCGGTGATACTCGCCGCTTACAACAACCACAACAGCTAGTACAAAATAAAGTTAGGTAAAATCGATCAGAGTGGTGTGCAATGGGAGAGGCCTATGTCTAGCAGGGGACTGTGATAGGATGATGATGATGATAATGCTATTTTATTACTCCTTAGTTACTTTTTTTATTGATGTGTCCAAACTTCACTCAAGCCAAGTCCCATTGCTACGCAGTGTAACAATGTGACTTGGCTAAATAGTTTGCTGTAAGTCCAACATATAACCCAATGAAAAAATCATATTTCTGTACTTCTACACCAATACATAACTACAAATGGCACAACTTCTTCTTACTAGGTTTAACGATCTCCGTGGTCATTCCGTAGTTGTAATAAGCGTCATGTAGTGTGTAGGCATTAGCACCTGGTTTGTCTACCCAAAATGCCTTGTCCTTCTTGACCATTTGATCTATAACAGCATCCGGTAGTTCATCAATAGTTGGTCTAAAAGTAAGATGTCATCAGCCAGGTTAGCGCAATATTAGTTACAAAAGATTGTCTTGGGCATAAATCCGTTGCGGGCTACTTTTTGCAATCCATCGGTCCATCGTGCAAAGGGTGGCTTATATTTCGTTTATAATCGTAATAGTACAGTTGCGGACTTAGGCGATTCGCACACTGACGACGCGAACACGCGCGTAGGCGCGGGGCAGCCAATCCCGAATCTGTTAGCCGCACGCGCTCACGCGTCGTAGCGCGTGTTCAGTGTATTGGACCTGGCGTGTTTTCTATACTAATCAATGTACTTGCATACAATATTTTACAATATTTTGACTGCCTCGTTGGTCTAGTGGTCAGCGTATGCGACTGCTAATGAAGAGGTCTCGGGTTCGATTCCCGAGTCGGACCAAATGTTTGTGTGATCCACAAATATTTGTTTCGGAGTTTGGGTGTTTTTCTATGTATAATATGTATGTATTTACAAAAAAAAAGTATGTTTATGTATTTATATCAGTTGTTTAGTACCCATAACACAAGCTCTGCTTACTTTGGGACTAGATGATGTTGTGTGTAAGATGTCCAAAATATTTATTATTTATTATTATTATTAATATTAAAATATGCCCCTCCGCGCTACGCGACGGAGCGCGGTGCAGTGTGTGAATCGCCTAAGCAAGGCGTTGCAGTCAACAATAAGGTAGTACAAAAATCTTGTACGGAGCTGTGCACCTCTACCTAAGATTTCTACTTACGTACTTTATTCAAGATATAATACAATTCTTTTTTCACAGCAGTCGCAAACGTTACCATTGCGACACCGAGACAGTCAAATGATAATAAACTCTGCAACTCATAAGACACAAGTGCTTTCCTACTAGAGCAAGAGCCCAGAGCCGCCAGACCTACGTCATAAGTGCAAAGCTAATATTTTCAAGATTATTAGTACAATGTCTTGTTATGATGTTTGTGTACCCATTAGCTTGAAAGCGGGACCGTTTCAGAGGTATCGCGAAGTACAGATGCATAAAAACCTTACTTACCTACGTTAAAGGTGCAACGCTAGTATTTACATATTTTATGAAGAATATTATTTAAAATTAAAATTCATTACTGCCAGACACTTTCCGTGGGCCATTACTTCTGCCAGACGTCTTGAAAGTTGTGAAAAAATTAGTTAAAGTACGTTATAGTAGCAAACCTAAATGTTATACATATTATCTAAGGTAGGTACTATTTTAAGACCCTTTGTATGCGGCCAGACCCATCCGAAGGGCCAATCCCCCCAGACACCTTTAAATATTTGTAGTAATTAGGAAGCTGAGGTATATCAAATTTGGTATTATTTCAAGAATAGATAAAATATTAAATGGCTTTTAAACGCTTTTTATTAGCTTCACCTGTATGTTTGTTTGTCTGTAACCAACTCCTTTGGGTGCGATTTTGACCATACATATTTTACATACATATTTTCATGATTACATGAGTAAGTAATCACACTATACAAAAATCCATCCATCTAAACTTCTATGTTAATACTAGCTATGAGATTTAATATTAGTAGTTACTTTGGCCCGTATTCGCTAAGTTCTGTAGTGGTCGCAAGAAGATATTTGCCAACCGTATTTTGAGTCAGCACTGGAGGACGGCCGGGTGTTAAACATTCGTTTGTACGCACTGTTAGTGACACATCAGTAAGGGCATATCTGTAATAACAACCTTAGATAAAAATTCAATTCACTGTATGAAGACTTCAAGGGCATTTTCAATGAGCCAACAGTATGGCTAATTAATGTCAATATAAGTTCTCTTCATCCTCTACTTGGCTTTAAACATAACTGAGATGGTCATCATTCAATAGACACACAATTCATCGTTGAATTACGAGACTGGATTTAGTTATAATAAAATAATAAATAAATATTTTTGGACATCTTACACATAACGTCATCTAGTCCCAAAATAAGCAGAGCTTGTGTTAAGGATACGTATGTACGTGTAGTATGTCAGATTTTCAACTGACATAAATGCATAAACATATTTTTTTTTTGTAAATACATACATATTATACATAGAAAAACACCCAGTCTCCGAAACAAATATTTGTGGATCACACAAATATTTGGTCTGACCCGGGAATCGAACTCGATACCTCTTGATCAGCAGTCACATACGATAACCACTAGACCAACAAGGCAGTTAGTTCCTTAGTAACTAAAAGTTATCTTACTCTATGTATAGATACATTAAAAGGGTAAAGTGACACCACACCTATTCATTCAATGGATATCGTAGGAGTCAACTGAGGAAGCAAACTACGTAGCTAGGACAATCTGATGAAAGAAAATGAAAACTTGAAATCAATCCCTCCCAACGCGAGTGCACGGCGTAGTACAATAGATAAAACCATTCTGTTTCTGGAAGCCTGTCGAGACGTTACCGTGGTCGAGCTTATTTCTGGCCTCGAAATCTCGGTGGTTCAGTACAGTCATATCTTTATGTCCCTATGATGGTGGTGGTGGGCACGTTTTTACATGTTTTGTATTGCCGCTCTGTATAAAATCTCGGACACACAATCTGAACTAGCAGTAGCGCCGAACCAAACGATAAATCGGCGAACGGGATGAGGCGCTAGAGTGACGGGCGTGCGGTGGACAAGCGGCTTTAGTAATTTATATATCGCTATATCGGTGCCCTCATTTCATGTATTACTATAATTTAATAAATGATACTTGTCTGGGTCATATCCACTAAATTTTGAAATATTGCTCCTTGGGTCCGAGGGGTGATGACTGTTTTCCATGGTGAGATTCGTAATGTGAATCAACTCTTCATCATCTGTTTTCGGCTTGTTATAATTATATTAAAAAATAAGGTAAAACACTAAAAATGTCCAGGAGTCTTTTGATTGTATATGGGTGTATTTTAGCGATGCACTGAATTAATTTGACAAGCATCTATGTCTACAATAATATGCATACTCTTTGGTAATGTAAGTAGTCATAAGCAAAGAGAATCGATTAACTGATATCTTACTACTCCAGTACGTTTATTACAGTCTGATAATATTATGAATAAAGTATAGAATTTAAATGTTAAAAACGTCAACATCCTAAAAAAGCCTACTCAAAAGAATCTTGATACAATTTTAAAAACTATAACTAACAGGAGAGGAAAACTATGAAGCTGTGTACCTACCATGAAACTTTTAATTTTTTTTACGATTGAATGATACGATTTTCATTAGATAGTCCCATACACTTATTTAATAAGTTTGTATCTGAAACACTGTAATGAGTATTAAATGAACATAATAATGAAGTAAATACTTAATTATGCTAATAATTATTTCTCTCTTCTTTAACCAAAATCTAACAACACTTAGAGACATTATAGAATCAAAGCGCAAAGGCCCGGTAGCCTAAAATCGACTTTAATTTGATCGTTATATTGACTCATCTAACAATTCTGCCAAAAGCTCGTTAAATCTATTTAGTTTTTTTTTTATGTAAGACTGCCAAAGTAACTCTACTCTGCTTGTAGGAAAATATGCGTGGAATCCAAGAGTATTTTTATTTATGAGAAGAAATTATGTGATAATTAAATTATTATATTAACAATTAAATTACAAAGTTAAATGATTAATATAATAATAATGAAACTTCCTTCCTTACAATTTTATTAGCCACTAATACCTCAAATTATATGACGCTTAATGGCTGTAAAATTTCAGGTGGCTGACGAATTTATGTTTAATAGTTTTAAATCAAAGACTATAGACCTAGACAAAATCGATAATATCTTCAAGAACGGTTATAATTTCTAATAATATTATAAAGATGTAAAGTTTGTCAGTTTGTGACTTTATAGGGAATTCTAATACTAATAGAAAGACATTGTATTTGTGAGTGTCATCCATATTATAAATTCCTAAATAACTCTGTCTATATGTTACGCTTTAACAACTAAACGGACGGATTACAACTGATTTCAATAAATTTCGGTATACACATGGATATAAATTTAGCAAGAACATTTTGTCCTTATTGTCGGAGCCGGGTGCAAAAGCTAGTTACCGATATTAATTGAGATTGACATTTCTTCTGGCACAGTTTGTCATTAAAGGATACCCTTTTCTTAGGGGAACTATGAAGTAATCATTATTTGAAGATACTTTATAATTCCTCTAAGATGAAATCTTTGTTTTGTATTTTGTGAAACATTCTATTACAATCAGATAATGTCTTAAATAACGTATCATGTAAAAAAATGTGAAAATAGTTCTTACGTGTCAATGTATTCAATCTGACAGATATCATAGCATAAATAGCCGCTGACTAAACTAAAAACCACTAAATAAATCTGATCTGAAGGAAACCTCCAAATATTGACAACAATGCCGAAGTATCCTAAAAGAAAGGACGTAACAATGGGATCATTAAAACAAAAAATGAGACACTCAAATAATTGGCATCGTGCCTGGCCCCAAACATTTAACATTCAGACTTCACACCTTGATGAAATTGTAAGTAATCCAAAAGCACTCTACCCAAAGCAATCTGAAAATGTGTATGAGAAGGATGTAGTTTTAATGCCATTTTTCAATGATTGTGAGTTAGACTTATGTCGCTGCTGTACTACTGGAATACAGGTAAAAGCTGCAGTGAACAAGTGTTTACAAGTATCTGTTACAGAGAAAATGGATGGCGCTACACAATCTGTGCCTTTTGTTGCGGGTTCTTTGTCAACCATTTCGTCCAGTCTATCATACCCGATAGGCAGTCAGTCAGATAGTCCCTCTGAACAATATAAATATGCGAATACATACTGCTTCGAGAATAACCAACACATTTTTTGTAAAGACGATAGTATGGGTATTAAGTTATCAAAATCTGCCACTAATTTAAGAAGACCCGATCACCGTATCCAACAGTGTGTAATGAGAGTAGCAGGATCCCGAAAAACGGCACATTTTCAATCTGAAACACAAAGTAAGCCTTCTAAGAAATCTGTTTCCATCAAAGGTGATAAATCTGGTTTGATTTCACATGTACAAATCGCTCCTAAAGTGTCATGCCCTATTTATGGGGCGTCGCCATGTCAAGGACCAAATTGTAAGGAAGCCCTTGAGAAACAGGAAGCACAGTCACCTGTTAAGATCCGTGAGATGTTCAATCCTCGTCGTGGGGTATTCGAAATAGTTATACGTAAAGAAAAGGGTGTAAAAGTGCATAATGAACTAATGTTAGAATGGACCCCTCCGTCTCGCCGGTGCAGATTTAAGTGTTAGTTACATACCTAACGATTATAATTGACATATAGCTGATCTTTTCAGTTTTAGTCCATGTAATGTTTTTAAATACCATAGATTGAAATACTGTTAACTATATTGACCTGTAAACGAGATGCAATGATCTGAACAACGGAATGCGTCGAATGTTATAAATATGACAAACTATTACACTAAACACCCTTATTTACTGATTGCATAGGCAGTGAATACAAGAAAAAGTCTACAATATGAAAACAGTTAGAATACCATTTTAAATTACTTACGAAACTATCACTTATTACAGTTAAATTACTAAGTTATCGTTGTAAAATTCAATACGTTTTATCTTCTGTTTGTCTTTTGAATTTCACATTAAAATTTACTTCTGAGTTTAAATATACTTTAATTACATTATTTCTAAATCAACACTAATTAAAATATTTTTATATTCTTTATTACTATTGTATAAATACAATATTTATATTTTTAAATAATTGTTGGTCTAGTCATCTACTAGATAGCGTATGCGACTGCTAATCAAGAGGTCTCGGGTTTTAATCCCTTGTCAAGCTAAAAAGCCGACACCAAATAATATTGGGATTATGATAGAGATATATTTTTAAATATATGAATAGTAAAACAGAATACGTAACTTAATAGACTACGGAAGGGGATTACAGAAACCTTCTCCCTATACGCGTCGTGCCTTTTGCATTATACCCTTTTTTTCCCATTTGAAAATTTGTCAGATTAAAGTTTACCTAACTTTTTTGAAGGAAAAACAAAGTCAGCTGACCATAACAAGATGGATTATACGTCAGCTGGCTCCTTGAAAATGAATAATAATATTTTTATTTAAATGATTTCTTCTCAACTAAAAATTTTACTGGTGATCGTTTGTATGCTATTATGAATGAAAATAAATATCAGCTTTCTGTATCTCAGTGGAAAGTTTGTCAGTTGGTACCTTGAAAGGTGTAACGCAGCAGCATCTATCTAACCTACTGAATCTTATCAGCTTTGATTATAAACATGTCTAGATAGAGAGTTCGAGCGTGTAAACGTCAAAAAAAATAGTCTCTAACTGTTGGAGACTAAGCTCGTCGCGGCCGATCAGTGGCTTTATTGTCAATGTACGCTAAACACGTATCGAGTGGAGTGTAAAAATTACGTTTTGCATGATAAAAGTTTGAGGATGGTTGAGAGGAAAGCATTGAAAATATTTAATTTATTTTTCAGTTTCAAGCAGCCAGCTGACGTATAATCCACCATATTATGGTCAGCTGACTTTGTTTTTCCTTCAAAATATTAGGTAAACTTTAATCTAATAAATTTTCAAATGGGAGGAAATGACAAAAATTTTTTTTTCTTCATGCGTGGGAGGCTGCCACTGCCCGCCCCACCCACGGAGTCGCAGCTGACGGTCGCGATTTCGCGAGTAATCATAGTATAAATCCTTGCATTTCATGAATTTTCGATTGGGAGGGACTTGGTCATGAAAATCTGTCATTGGCTCTTGGACCAAAAGTAGAGCTTGTATAATTTAATAGATAGGTTAAAGGATACTAGATATCTGACATAAATACATAAACATACTTTACATAGAAAACACCCAAAGTCGGAAACAAATATTTGCAAACGCACAAACATTAGGTCCGACCAAGGAAAGACGCTCCCACTGTCACTGGGTCATTCAAGTCTCAAGTTTATCTTTATATCACAAAATACAAATTATTATAAACTTAGAGGATTCGAATGTATTCGCATTGTCTTAGCCACAAACCTTTCAATATTATGTCAACTGTCAGAATGGTACTTTGTATACTCCAAATGGGTTTAATGTCACTAAAGCTGACACAAAACAATCCTGCTCTTTGCTCTTAACTATCCCTTTGATGACTGTCATGTCTTTATTTTTATTTAGTCACTTTGAAAGAACAAATAAAAGAAAACTAAAACTTGACAAAATAACTATGCTATTTCGAATTTGTATATTGCTTATTATACAAATATGAAATAGTAAATATAAAACATACATGACATATACATAAGTTCTTTACCCATTGAAAGGTGGTAGATAAGATTAAATTCACTACTTCTTTAGTTCACTATTGGACAAGGGTCGTTTCTTAGAACGGAGGTTTTGATCTGCTAAATCAGGCTGGGCAGGCGAGTTTTGTAGGGGTTTTTCAAGTTTGCCTTCTCTTTTTACACAGCTACTGTGTTGCACAGTTTGCGTACTTATTCGCCACTTGACACCCATGGGACACGTAGTGATGACACTCTATATTCCTGTGCGGTCCTCCCTAATAAAGGTTTTAGAGAGGTGCTGTATATATAACCTTCAATTTTTAGGCATTGTTTAGGCCTTACCTTGCGTTTTTAGAGGACGCAATTTTATTTTTTTGGTTTGTAGGGGGGGTCAGTGTAAAGTTAAAACCATGTTTGTGGGGTCGCCACCCTTGTCCCACTACCGCCATCTTGATGATAGGGGCAGAAATGGTTTTTACGATATATCTCATAAACTATTTATATGATAAAAAAAATTGGTAACAGTTTTTGTTGCAATTTAAATTCTCTACAACTTTGGTCCAGTAACTTTGTGTCGTAGAGCTATAAATAAAAAGTTATAAGCGAAAATGTTCAGAAAATTGTTTTTTGATATACTTAACTTTTTTTATAATTTTACGAAAAAATGAAATCAGACCATTTTTGTAGATCGTTTTTCGAGGAACAACGTCATGACCATAACAACAAAATGACCATATTTTTAACGCATAAACTCTAATTATATGCAATATTTTTTATTTATTTATTAGTCAACCCAATGTTAACTATATTTTAAAGACAACTTTCGCATTAAGAATATAAATTCATGCAGGGACTTTACAAACTTAAATGAAAAGGACATAAAGAACACCCAGACCCAGAACAGCAATTTGTGAATCAAACAAATTGTAATCGAACGTGGGATTTACACCCACGTCATTTGGAGCAGTAGAAACCGGCGTGGCGACGGCTTACATCACTAGGGATACCGTGTAGTGTAATTGTTCGGTCAAGATATCAGAGGGATAAGACAGTCCAAAAAAGGGGATTTTTTTAATGGGAATGTTTACAAAAAAAAAGTATGGAGGTGTACAAAAAATGCGAACAATACTCAAAACATTTGCAAACAGCGTCGACAAGAGTTTGTTACCAGTATACCTATGTATGTACTGAGTATAAATCAATGGCGCAACGAGGCTGAAAATTTTAAAGAGCGTAATAATATATTATAAAATCATTGTTCGGAACCTCGAAAAGTATTTGTATTTTCTATTCTCTACATAGAATGACGGATGTCATTATTATTGCGGTTATCGTAAACCATGACTGCACACAACGACGAAGGGCTTACAATGATGTTACCCTTTCTCTGTAAAATGTTTAACGTAATCCTACACACCCGTCTTGCCCTGTTCTTTGCATTTAATGAAATAGTCCTACACATTTTTGACTAAAAATATAGCAAAATCGGAGTCAGTTCTCTCGCATTCGAGGGAAGCGGCAATAACTATTCGTTGATTACCATTTTATTGTGGTATAGGTGGCAAACGAGCAGACGGCGTGACTATAGGTGACATTGAACACGGGTAGTCTGGCCTAGTCAGCCTATTTCTACCGAGGCATGTATTTTCCACAGCAAATTGTACTTTATGTTCAAATTACTATGATAAAAATTGGAACCTACTCTGCGACTGATATGTCGAACGTCATACATATATATTTTGTCACCATTGTTAGCACAATTTCTATCAAAGATTTTGTTAATATTTCTCACTAATAATGGACATAAAGGTTAAATAAATAATAAATCTTGACATGTACTTGAAACAAATATGACGTCAAAGTGAAGACAATGGACACACATAATATACTGATATTTGTATATGATGTGTTGTTGTCTGTCTATGTAAGTTTAGATCTTTATTTATGATCTAAGTCTACCTTATCAGTGTGGTAAATAATGAATCGACATAATATCATCATAGTTTATATCTATAGTGATCCTGGGTTCAATTCCCACGTAGGACAACAATTGTTTGATGAGTACTATCATTTTTATCCTGCGTCTATGTGTAATTTAACTGTCATATCATCGATAACAACCAAACTCAGGGTAGCAATTAGGAATTTCCAAATAAAATCCCATAAACACTTTTTGGGCCGACCCGGGATTTAAACCCGAGACCTCTTGATTAGTAGTCGCATACGCTAACCACTAGACCAACCAGGCAGTTTTGTTTATTTGTCATATAATATTAATAAATAAATAATAAACATTTTGGGCATTTAACACACAACACCAACGAGTTTCATACTAAGCAGAGCTTGTACCATGAAAGCTAAATTGACTAATGGAATACTTGCATACTTTTGTTTATAAATACATACATATTTATGTATTTTGTATTTTGCCATGTCTAAGTGTGTTTATCAGCATTAGGGTCAAACTTATGTTGGTAATTGATTATTTTCGACATCGTGAAGTTTGTCATTAGCACTAAAATATTAAGGTTCTCCCTAATGTGTTAGCGCACTTTTCAAGCGGGTTGTGACTAGCCAACAGGTTCGACTACTTATAGATATCCAAATCGCCGACACTTTTTTGCAGGGTCGCCGATTGATTTTTTCAATCAGTCTTCACGTGGGCGTTCGAAGCGTTTGAAGCAACACTCTTAACTTTAAACAAGTAGGTATTTATTTAATTTATATTATATAAAGTATTATTTAAAGTTTCAATAGAAGTTTGTTATGTACTTTTCGTGATTCGGGATCTTTCACTCTTGATCGCACTGGAACGTAGACCCAACTTGTTTATAAAGGTTATCCCAAAAATGCAAATCATAAGTTGTGTTCCCGAGAAAGTTAAGTCTATTGCGAAATAATATTAATTTATTTATTAATGAATGAAATTAGGCTATGTGTAACTAAAATGTCGTATACCCTATCAGGTTCAGGGCATTTTCTCATTTTCATACTAATTCAAAGAGGTAGGATAACGTTTTAGAGTATATAGGGTTAAAGGAGGTAATTTAGGCACTCAATCGATTTTGATTACTTAAATTCATTACTCTTTATAAATATCTCCTTCAACGGAATTATAGAAATATAATTTAAAATACGTGTTTTATCTATTATTAGTGTATTGTACTCGATAAGCGAGATATTACGTTGCTCCATACCTATTTGCGAAGCTCAATATTCATAAAAATGGCATACCGTCTACGCCACAGTCACAATATCAAGACAACAGATCAAGAATAGTGTTGTACCTATAGTTATTATATTTAATTATATTGTCGTCTCAATTCTGCTACTACGGTATTAAAGAACTCTGTAAATAGTGTTTATCTATTACTAGAGTAGGAAGAAGTGTAATGTTGAAATAAATTCAATGTTTTATGGACATATATTTTGAAATTGTAGACGAAAATAAAAATACAATTTATGTTATCGTTAAAGTTTTGGAATGCTTATTTTTTTCGTAGGTATTTGCGCTAAACTCGTGCGGCGCTCATGGGCCACGCGACGTCAACGCGCCGTGCTTCGATATCGCACCGTTCCACGCTGACGATGTCGTGACGTGAGATGTGGACAGGCCCTATGAAGAAGTTTTTATTAATCCAGAAAATGATTACCACGATGTCCGACATAGCTTTATGCAAGTAGAAGTATTAATGGTGTGTGGGAACAATTCAATATTGATATTTTTAATGATAGTGTATCGAGAGTGAGAAGTCGTTTCAGCCTTAAATTCTTTGGTGGCAATGATGAGCGGTCCGAGTGACTGATGTTTGTGATCAATATAAATGTCTAGTTGGTGTATCAGTGTCTGTGGAGTGCTCTATTGTTGTATCTCTTTGTATTGTCTTGTACACTTTAATTATTTGTATTCTGTTTCTATAGGTATGTGAGGATTTGTTATTGGCTGTCTATTTTCTTGTCTGCTCGTATTCTGAATGTAAAAGCTGTAAATTCTCCATAGTATATAAATAAATAAAAAGCTAGGAGGTAGGTAAGTAGGTATTTAAACAGTCACTCAGCGCCTTGGGAAACTTGCTTAAACCATGATTATGGTTGAGATTGAGATCCATGTACCTACTAGGTACTTTTATTTAGACGTACTAATTAATATTATGGCTAAACTTTATGCTTCGTCAAAATCCAGGCTAAATTTGTAGACCTGTCTAAATTTAATAATACCTACAAATATGAAGAATTTCTACATAAAACCGAGTCGGCTTAGCGTGCTTTTGTTGGGTACTTTAACCGATTATTAATAATTTATAGTAGGTACCTACCTATTAAATATTTTCTTCTTCTTTTGATGAAATGGCGACCAACCAAATAGTAGCAACTATTTCTGCCACTGTCAAGTACCTAACTAACATTTTCAATTGTAAAGTCTTCGGGAGATGGTTTTTCGGATGACGGTTCCCATTACATCTCATCAATATTTTATATCAATAAATTCATTACAACGATGACTTGAAGGCTAGACAACTTTAGAATTGAATACGTTAAATACTTAAATTTTTCAGAAATTGGTAGCTGATATTATTCGGTTGGTCGCCAGTCGCCATCTCAACAAAAGAAGATGAAAATTCTTCTAGTCGTAATGAATTTAATGATAAAAAAACCTGGATGAGATAAAATAAAGACCTTCTTTTGAAAAAACAAAAATCGATCTCCCTGATAAAAATATAAATTCGGGTTTCGTGTAACTCAATTTATTCTTATACTGTGTTACATACTCTTTGGTTATACTTGTTAACTTGTCATTGCTCATTGCAGTCATTGCTGTCATGGATGACATAGACAATTACCAGTTATAAAATTTTGATTTTTGAGAACATTAAAATTATTTTAGAAATGTTTATGCATTATTTCCTTACTATAATGGATTACTATTGGTACTTGATTTTTCAAAATAAAAAAAAATAGATAGAAAGATAAACAAAAACTAGTTTTGAACACCGTATTACGATATACACAGATTTACGATACAGAACAAAAATTAATTAAATTGTATGTTCAAAGAGCGGCCTTATTACAAAAAGCAATATGTTCCAAGCAACCTCAAATAGACAACCTTTTATAGTCAAGGAAGAAAGTGTTACTGTTATTTCTGACTTGCATATATAATATAATTAGGTATTCATAAGTAGCAAAAAAGTGCATATTACAGCTATGAAAGATTAAGTACCCGACAGAATTCAAATAATGACTAAGTTTAAAAGACAAACAACAATAAAATAAAATAAATTCAAAAAATGTCTATGGTAAAAAAGAAAAGCTGGTAATACTTTGCTTCATCATGTCGTAGGCTAAAAATTGTAAAATAATAATAGTGATGAACATAAATCCAAATGTGTTGAAACTAACATAGATTAAGCATTAATGATATGCAACGCCTGTAACCCTAGACATACTACACATTAATTAAAAATGTCTAGAAACATTGTTTTTGAGGGTTGGTTGACAAAATCTCCACCAAGTAAGCGTATATGGCGAACGGTGAGTTTACCTTTTGAAGCTTGGCATTTACTTTGTTGACAGATTATGTGAATGATCCCAAAGTTTGAAATCTAAACAAGTTTGTCATTTGTAACGCAACTTTTCAAAATGTTTTTGTTGTATCTTTTTATTATAATATTATATTCTTTCATTGTTTTTAAACATGGTTATGTGGTGCCCGTAGAAATGGCGGAGAAGGTGGTTTGCCTTGCGGCAGTCAGGCGATCTTCCGGGCCAGTATTTCTTAGATTACTATGCGGACCGGAATTGCAGGCGGCTCAAGGGCACTATCAATTTAGACTTGTGTGAACAGGTAAGTGTGGAGTAAACATTGTTTAAGTTGAAACAAAACATTCTACTGCTCTATCCTGGTAGGATATTGAGTCTGCAAAGGTTTCTATACAGATATGATAAAATCTAGCTTCTACAGCAATTGTTATCATCAATGTGCGATAAGGACTATTAACGAAATTCACTTGTGAAATTGTTTATGTGTAAGTAGTTACACACTAACTTAATAGTTTGGAAAAATAAAAACAAGATAAATGAGTATAGATTTTATTGATAACCAAGCATGAATTCTCATCTTTCCGTTAAAGTTAAACTTTGGGATAAAGTTAAACTTCAATGGAAACTAAAGACAAAGTTTACTTTGGTTTGGTTATGAATTCTCGATGTACTCAAAAGTTATGTGTAGATATATAACTGAGTGGTGAAAGGCTTATGAAACATATTGAAAACTATTTTGCCTAATTTTCTGTAGGTTACACATTAATTCTGTTTTCAAAGTAAACAAAAACAATGTAGGTATAAATGTGATTGTAGGACATTACTCATTCTATTTTTCCTTTACATAAGAATTAAGTTTCATCATCACGATAGGTGTGGCAATGTAGTTATTGTAACACAGAAATGTATTAGTAAAATACCAAAATGTTCAAATTATGAAAAAACCTAGGCTTTATGAGTCATTATTGATTACATCAATAATAAAGGTGTATACACAGACACTCCAAAGCTTGCTACTGCACAGAGTTCATATGTTTCTTTGTTTTTTAAAGACTACTCCCACCTTTGGAATATATTTCCGTGTTGCGGGGGACTAAACCACATACAAGAAACAGACATAACACATGAGCAGAACAACAATTTGTAGATCACAAGTGTTATTCCATGTAGATTTGTACTCACAACACTTGGCACAGTAGAAAACACTGTGGCGACTGCTTAAACCACTAGGCCAACCGCGCAGTTGAGTTCTATGATATCCAAATATTTTTTTAGATAACATTTCTATTTATAAATATAAGTATTCAGCAGGCAATCTAGCCATTATAATCCATGCTTTGCTTAACCCTTTGTAGCCCAAGATCATAAAATTTTATATAACTTTGGAATATGATAGGATTAAACAATTAAAAAAACACGTATTTCTCAAAAAATTAAAAATATTTATTATTTTTGATTTATTTGACATTTTAGGGAGTGTTACATTACTGTAACATTGAGTTAAACCAATAGAAAATCTAGTCATGTGGTATGGAAGGATCTAAAACAATTATAGTAGCATCACTACTCATTTTTCACAATTTTTTTGTGGTACACCAGTACATTTGGAAAACTTGCACTAAACCTTTTTTTCTATCCAAATCGGCCGGTAGCCAATTTGATCCTACCTATCTGCCAATGGGGGGACATGTAGAGTTGGGCCCATTTGTTTTTTTTTGTCTTGAATTTCATCTTCAATTGACCTTTAGTTATTGATATTAGGTTTCAAGCCTAGCTTGCATAAAGTCACGCCGATCTCAAGTCGAAAATCTGCTGAGACAATTGTCTGTCACTGCAGTTTTTTACCTGCCTTACTCCTTGATATAACAGCCAAGAATTTGCCATAGTCAAGTCTAATAAGTGCTAAAACATCTGAACCTGATAGCTTTTACTTTGTTTCAAAATTTTATACGTTTCCATAATACTGTCAATCAAATCTACGTCTGCCATAATATGCCGATTATATTTTCCGACGATATGGGGCCAATCAATGTTTATGTACTTCTTATTGGCTTTTTCGTAATTTCTGACTTGGACCTTCGGCAAATCACCAGCAAAAGATGACACCAGAGTTACAACTTTGTTGTCTTCCCATATTACGTTTCATCAATCACATCAATTCCGTCTATATTCGCCACATATTCAACGGAAATTCCGCGTACGTTTTTCATTACTTCCTTGTTAGCGGGTAGTTTGCAATCGGGAATGCGATTGCATGGTACTGTCCCAAGACTCAATATACCTCCTTTAGCTAAGTACTCCAGTAATGCCAAGGAAGTTATGAAATTATCAAAATAATGTTGATAATTCTGATGTCTTGGTATGGGGCGTGCCTGTCTTGGTATGACTACTATGTTTGAAGAATATGTTCATAAATCTGGTTCAGCGTGGAGTTCAAGTTTTTCTATTTCCATTGTATTTGCCGTTTTTTTTCATTTTTGGGGATGCTTTATTTGAATGGCTCCCTGCGTTCACATTTTTCAATAATGGCCTCCATATCAACTGCAGTATCTTCTTCACATTCAGATAAAAGTTCTAAAGTTTGTAATAATGGCTGAAAATCTGGATCAATAACGCTCATCATCATCATCATCATCATCCTCTAATCCGTCTTCGCAATCATACAGCAGTGACTTTGACCCCATTCTGAAATAATATGAGATAATTTTACATCAATATCCACTTATTTTAGTTACAATTATTATTTCCGTCATCACTCAATGTTACAGAAATGTTACAAACATTTAAAGTTACATTTTTCCCATAAAAAAGCAAAAATATTCTTTGGTAACATTAAATAAACAAAATCGTTCACTTACCTATAGGTTTCGACGAAAGCAACACAATTTTATACACTTTTATTATATTTTTATAAAATTCAAACTTTCAATGAATTTCAAATTGTCACTTTCATCAACACATGAAATTCAAACTCGCTAAAATCGTCTATTTATGTCATCTATGATTTGTATTTGATACTAAAATATTCGGTATAGTATGTTACAATGCAGTGACATTGATTGAATGAGCTAAAATGTTTAGCATATATTTTAGCGGCATTTTTTAGGTTTGTTACAGAAATGTCACACGAGTCTACAAAGGGTTAATTTGAAGCTATGTGGTATCATATGTCAGATCTCTGCAATATTTGTTTTTATATTTCTTTAAAGCAGGCAAATAAAATGGTATTCTATTTGAAAAACATTTCCTACGAAGATTGTCTGCTAGAACTCAATCTACCAATACTAGAACAGAGAAAAATCAGAGGAGACCTTATAGAAACCTAAAAAATCCTGAACCATAATTACAACTTGAGGGGTATTGAGTCCATGTTCACAATGAATACATGAAGCTTAACAAATATTGGTGTACCTCTTTACCGGAAACCGTGATAAGTGACCCAATTGTGAACATTTTCAAATACAGACTTGACAAACATTTAAAAATACAAGTGCTATGATATACATGCATCAGCTTTAAGCTGCTTGTGTATTAAATAATAATAATAATCAAATAATTCTGAGTCTGTGTTTTGGGCCAATTTTATGAATGTTTGTAAAGTCCCTTGCAGCACAGAATATATTTCTGGTGTATGAGTTAAAACGTTACATTATTATCAGTCTACTACAGTTCACTACTAAACTAAACACTGCTAAACAACTCTACTTCCTAGCCTTATTCCTAATATTGTTTGGGGTCGGCTACTAGTTCAACCGGTCTTACCTGAATATCAATCTTTCTAAGGAGCGACTGGCATGCGGACCTCTGCAACCCTAAGGGAGAACTGAAATTCGAAAGTTGAACTAGTCAGAAGTTTGAGGGCACTGACTTTCCAGTAACGATTGCCATAGATATTCATGAAAACCGGGACCTACGGCTTTACGTCCTCTCCGAGGAACGGGCGTGAATCATCTACAAACTTCCAAACTCCGGGCTGCTATTAGGAATTTCCAAAAAAAACCCACATACACTTTTTGTGTAAATGTCAGCTTCGTTTCATTGTCCTCACGTTTAATTGTTTTCTTAATAAAATGCCTAAAACAATGTTACCAAAAAATAGTAAAAACTATGTTGGAAGAGTGTCGAGTTGAAATTTTTTGTCTGTTCTTCTCCATAGGATCTATGAATTGGAACTGACAATTAGCTTCATGACTACTAGACCGACTATTTGACGTTTCAAAAGTGCCATTGTATTGATTTATTTGAAAAAAAGCGGCCAAGTGCGAGTCGGGCTCGCCCATGAAGGGTTCTGTGGCAGCAAGTAACGTCATATCGTCGACGCGACTGCAATAGCGGGTCCTTTAAGCGGGGCGTGAAAAAGCATCTCACTAAGCCGCCATAGTGTGGGCCGCCATACATTATTGTCTGCTTTCGTAGCAAGTGTGGTAGCCCCCACTTTTGGATTTTGCTCATGCTTTCCATCAGGCAGGGTAGAGTCACTTTGGATGGCTTATGTATAAAAAAAAAAAATAGCGCGTAAGAGCAATTTGCAATACCGCGTATTTACAAAAGTCGCAAAATTGCGATATTGCGCCATCTACTTCTGACTGTCTGTTGGCACCTCATTGAACTCACTCCACTTAAATTAGCCGATAAGGAACGTCTATTTCACCGTTATAGCAATACCGCGTATTAGTTCTCGAAAAGTATTCGGCGGCAAAGCCGCGTATTTACCGCATTATAGTGGAAGTTTCGATACGAATGATGTGCGTACCTGATTTATGATTGTTTATTTGTAAATAACCAGTGTGTAACTATATTTATTATATTTGTATTGTATAATGTAATTGTGAATATATGTATATTTTTGAGTCCGTTTCAGTCAAAAGCTCAATTCCTTATCGACTTTACTCTGATTATTCTCAATCAAGAAATGAACCCTGCAGTTTCAAGAAAGCTGTTTGAAAGCGTATTATTTGAAGGAAATATTGAACAGTTCAAAAAATACAAAGAACTGAAAAACACGGCAAGAATTGAAAAAAATAGAGACAAAGAAACAGCCCTAAAAGGAATTAAACATGCATTAACGGCAGATCTTCAGGCTGTAAATGTATTTCAAAACCAAACTTCATCATCATCAAAAGCCTTTAACAGTCCACCGCTGGACATGGGCCTCTCTTTAGAAAGGAGGTTTTGGCCTACTATACCACGCTGGCCAGACGGGTTGGCATAGGGTTGGTTTCAAGTTTTCCTTCTCTTTGCATTAATTTTGTCTTGCTTAGTTTATCCCTTAGTCGCCTTTTACGTCACCCGCGGGATGAATAGGGGTGGTGACACTCTGTATTCTTAATCCGTCACCACACGGATCACCACGACAGTAAAACCAAACTTGCTGTACACAATTTCTCAGTCTACAATCTGGGATATAATGGTGTCACGTTACTGATTTGACAAGACAGTTTGTGATTTGAAATCTACGACATACGAATCGTTTTTCGAAGATTATGTAACCAAGTTAATTAATGATAGTCCACAAGATGTGATAATTTATAGAGATGGTTGTACTGCGCAAAATAGGAACAATATTATGTCATATAGGTTGCTGAGATTAGCTATGGTAAAGAACATAGTCATAACACAGAAATATTTGGAAAAAGGGCACACCCAAATGGAAGTCGACTCCATTCACTCAATAATTGAGATTAAATTGAAAAATCGTGAATTTTTTTACCCTCACAATATTCCACCATCACTAAAGAAGCTACTAATTGCTACTTTCAGGTCTATAAGATTTTATTTCTTATAATAATTAAGCTTAAGTCTAATGTATGTGTGTAATGTATGTCTAAGTATTTTTTTCATTGTATTGCTCTATGACAATTTGGAAGAATTTTATTTGTCACATACAAATTAAATTCTTTTAAATTGTTATAGAGCAATCATCATCATCATCATCCGCCTATCGCAGTCCACTGCTGGACATAGGCCTCTCCAATAGCAAATCAAATCAAATCATTCATTCTGCAATTAAGTTAAATGAACATTTTTGCAAGTTACACTTAGCACGCCACTTAGTTCGATCCTCGGCTACTCGCATCCAGCTTCCATTTGGGTGTGCCCTTTTCCCATTTTTTTCTGTTTTATGACTATGTTCTTTACCATAGCTAATCTCAGCAACCTATATGACACAATATTGTTCCTATTTTGCGCCGTACAACCATCTCTATAAATTATCACATCTTTTGGACTATTATTAATTAACTTGGTTATAGAGCAATACAATGAAAAAATTACCATTAAATGGTTATAAACTAATAAAATGTTTAATTTCAAAACCGCTGAAGTACTAAAATAGTCTTTTTTTCTACTTATCCTTTAGCAGCAATAACGCGTATGTGATATATCTCAGTATATATAAAAGATAGTTGTAAAATCTTATGACATTCCTATGTAATATCATGCAAAGGAACCACAAAAAAGTTCAGTCAAAAAAATCGATTCTATTGAGCAAGATAATCAATTATTTCTTCCTCCTGTAAAATTGATAAAATACTGATACGCGGTATTGCAAATTGCTTTTACGCGCTATTGCAGTCGCGTCGACGATATAAAAGTTCTTGTAGTTCGTTGTAACTTTGATAGATGTTTTAATAATAGTGTATTGATTGAATGAAAGGGAAATTGCGGTTTACGATTTATGACATTAAAAAAAAACTACTTCTAGATCTCGTTCAAACCAATTTTCGGTAGAAGCTTGCATTGTAATGTACATCACATATTTTGTTTAGTTTTATCATTCTCTTAATTTAGAAGTGACTGGGGGGGCACGACGACACACATTTTACAAGTTTGGAAGTGTCTCTCGCGCAAACTATGCAGTTTAGAAAAAAAATTACATTAGAAACCTCAATATCATTTTTGAAGACCTATCTATAGATACCCTACACGGATGGTTTTGATGAAAAAAAATTTTTCAGTTCTAAGTACGGGGACCCCAAAAATTTATTGTTTTTTTTCTATTTTGGTGTAAAAATAATAATGCGGTTTACAGAATACATCTACTGACCAAATTTCAACAGTATAGCTCTTATAGTTTCGGAAATAATTGGCTGTGACATACGGACGGACAGACAGACAGACTTGACGAATCTATAAGGGTTCCGTTTTTTGCCATTTGGCTACGGAACCCTAAAAAATCGGCCGAGTGCGCGTCAGGCCACGCACAGGAAAGGGTTTCTCAGTCACCCATAATGGTACGTGGATAAGAAATCGTATCCAATGGATAATTGTTATGTTTACGTTTTAATAATGCGTTAATTTTGTATGCCGTTTTCCAAGTAAGGCAATTTTAAAAGTTAAGCTTCTATAAGTCCTGAACTAACAAATTCATCTAATCCGTTATAGTTTTCCTTTCGAGTTCATTATATGGACCACCATCACGATTTTTCCAGATTTTTTGAGCCAACCGGTTAGCTTTTAGAGGTGGGGACGCCATGTTTTTACAAAAAAGTGGCCTTTAATGGAATTTCTCGCAAACGGATACCTAAATCAAAAAATCCTCTTAAAAACCCTTAATTGATTTTAAAGACCTATCTGCTGATACCCTACATAATGGGATAGCCGCAAGAAAAAAAACATACCCACCATTTTTTTTTCTTGCCAGGGGCGTTCCATAGTGGATGCGATTATGCGTGTGAAGGCTCTGGCGGAGGAAGCAGTTTCCCGAGGCGAAGTGGTGTTGGCGGTGTCTTTGGGCATTGCCAATGCATTCAACACTTTGCCTTGGAGTTGCATCAGAGAGGCACTAACGTATCACCAAGTACCTCTCTACCTCCGCCGCATAGTTGGGGCATATCTGTCGGAGAGAGCTGTCATATACCCGGGTAGGGCCGGTCTCGGTCGACGTGAAATGTGCGGCGTTCCGCAGGGGTCGGTCTTGGGACCGCTCCTGTGGAATATTGGCTACGACTGGGTGCTTCGCGGTGCATTCCTAGATGGTGTCGCCGTCACGTGTTATGCTGATGTCACGCTTGTGACGGCGTGCGAAGAGACGCCACGATGCCAATCCAGAAGGCCACGGCCGGGGTTGCCCAAGTTGTGGAGCGGATCCTGCGGCTGGGTCTCGAGGTGGTATTACACAAATCCGAGGCCTTGTTCTTTCATGGGCTTCGGAGAAAGCCACCTGATGGACTCAGCCTCATAGTAGGAGGCACTCGCATCGGCATCGAGCCAACGCCTGAGTTGAGCTGCATACGCTGGAAGAATGTCCGGTGTGGGAAGAGTCGAGGCGTGACCTCGTGGCGGGTATCGGGGTGGGGGTTCTTTCGCTTCGTAACATGATTGCGGCCATGATACGGAGCGAGAGCGCGTGGAACTCCGACGTCTCTTTCTGTGAGCAAGTTATGCTTGCGAAGAAGATAGCGGAGCGTGAGCGGGAGAGGATCAGAACTCTTCCGAGATACCACAGACGACTCGGGCGCCATAAGCGCAGGCCTGGGGCTGACAGATGAGGCCATCTGTCACCCTAGCAGAAGCAGGCCAGGGGAAATGGGATAAAATAGGGTTCCCACACCGAAGGGGGTCATATACAGACCGTAGGTGGCCCGAGGTATGTCGGGGTTCCAGGGATTTCCTTTCGAGGGTGCACCTGGTATCTCGGCTTCAAGTACCCGAGATGGCGTGCGGTTTTTAGTCGGTTCGAGTCCGACATAACCACCAGCTAGTTGCCACCCGGAAAAAAAGGGAGTACCCCAAATAAAAATATTTTTCATAATTGTATTATAGCACTTTGTCGACGTAATTACAATACATTCATACAAAGTTTCATTTTTCTAGCACTTACCGTTTGGATTTAAGTCGAGGACGGACAGACGGGCATGACGAATCTCTAAGGGTTCGAAGTCATAAACTTCGGAACCCTAAAAAGAATTAGCGAAATCGGTTCAGCCGTTCACGCGTGATGGCGTGACCAAGGGAACTAGGGAATTATTTTTACCACGCTTTTATCAGCTTGGGTTGTATGTATCTATGTATGTATGTAATGGAATCTATGAGCATAATATTCACCAATTTTCAGAAGTTTGATTAATTTGAAACTTTGCACACCTATCAAAGACCGCTTACAATGCAATAATTCAATAACAGTTTCCCAATATCCTTATTAGGACCGCCAGGATAATGCTCTTAGTTAACGGGAAAAATCCCATGCAGCAGTGAAGCTTTAGACGAAATTACTAGATTACGAAATAGTTCGTAAGGCATTTGAAAACTATCACATGTCCGCAAATAATTAATTGAAAAATCGAACTAAAAATTGAAAAATAAATTATAGTTTATAAAAAACTAAAAAACCACCCTTTTATAGGTAATCGAACTAAAAGTAGAAAATATTATTTATTTACAGAGTATATTTTATTAGTACATAGTAAAAGATTGAACAATCAATTATAACTAATGACTTCAAAATAAAATTATAATTAAATTTAAGTTATTAGGAGAATAATTCAATTCAGAGTAAAAAGAGGGGGGTGCTTGATATATTAAATGTAACAATTATTCTACTTGCAACTATGTATGCGCGGAGTCATGAAAACAGTAAAAAGTTTTGAAAATATAGTAAAATGCACCCCACACGATGGGGTAGACGAGAGAAAAAGTATCATCCCCACTTTACGTGTAGGGGAGGAACCCCAAATAAAAATAATTTTCATTATTTTATTGTAGCACTTTGTCAACGTAATTACAACACAATATATGCGTGCAAAGTTTCACCTTTCTAGCACCAATCGTTTGTGCGGTGAGTCGAGGACGGTCGGACATGGCGAATCTATAAGGCCGTTTTGTCCACCACCGTCGTTACCCGACCGTCACCGAGAACAAGATTATTTCGGGCCGAGTTTAAGATGACGTGACGGCGATCGTGTGTCCACCGCGCCGATATATCGGTGGCTCGGCTCTATAGCTTTGTTATGCGTGGTAGTCGCGTTTTCCTTTTTAAATAGTATAAATTAAATAAACTAGAAGGATGGTTTGTTGCAACCGGCGACAATTGCTTCTTCTGCTTTTGTACGTTCGAAGGCGTAGGCGATAAAAATAATTTTGGATTAATCCGCTAATACGTGAACGATAAGGAGCCATTATTTTCCAAATTTCATGATAAACAAAACAAAAACGGGTGCGACGGTGTATCTCTAGCACTACGTGTACACTAGACGGCACGCGACAGCGACAGCTCGACGACTTGATGCGACGACAGGCTTCGGCTGACAAATTTCATATAATTTGCTGTAAGCTCCGCACACTATACTGTGTCCATTCCTTTATTATCTTTTTGACAGTTCAACAAATTTCGAAATAATTAGTGACGCCCTCACACGTTACCGATTCGATTTGAAATCAAAATCAATTGATATAATATTCTTTAAGTCAGTATTGTAAATAAAAAAAAATGTGCACTATTATGATATATAATAATCGACCCAGAACAAAGAAAACTTCCTAACACAATGATTTTTCAAATGTATTTCTATAACTCTCATATATATTCTCTTAACTCTGGATTTAAAGGTTATTAACCACGTGTTTCAAAGTAAAATTTTACTAACGCGTGCATAGTTACATTAAAAGTCAGTGGTCCAAAAATAAATTAATTAATGCAGAGAGTTATTGTTCTTTATTCTAAGCTTGAACTTAAATTCCAAAATTTTGACTTAATTCCTTGCAAATAATCAATCTTGAATTCATACTATTTTTATTTCTTTTTTATTTTATTAAATTTACAGAAACAATACTTATATGAAGTCAAATTATTTTGATCATAATAATATGATAGATTATTTTAATCGATTTATCATATTTCAAGAACTGTTTTATAGTTTTTAGCTATGCACAAGCCACTTCCCTACCCGTCTATAAAGTACGACATTACTGTAGTACATTATTACGAAAAAAATACCGGTAATTTATAGGCGTGACCTGTCAAAAAGACAATAAACGAATGGACAAAGTATATAGTATATAAGTATATATATATAGACGCCGCGTCTTGTCACGCTGACGAGACGCGGCGACAAGTCGCCCAGTTTGCGATGGCTGTTTATCGCCGCCGTCATCTCGTTCTCGGTGATGGGCGGCGGTGGACAAACGGCCTAAGGGTTCAGATTCATGAATTACGGTACCCTAAAAAACCACATAGAATTCTCGCTTTGATTTGTCTAGTAGTTTCATTTTGTGAAAAATCCTAAGTTGAGCCACGGATAAATGGTATTTAAATTTTAAAATTTCCATTAATCCTGTGTAATTTATTTTGCTCACTGGCTGTAACGCGAGCATAACGTCTGTCATCTAAATATAACTCAGAGGCCTCGGGGCAACAGGCTTTATTTCATTAAAAACTTCGATGGCATCGAAAATAAAACACAAAACAACTAAAAGCTTTCCTATTTTTACCATCCCATAGTATGATACCTACAATGTAATGTAGTTAACATTAAAAGGGTTAAAAATAAGCTATACATTGTGATCTATAAATACTTTGTACTGCATTTGTCACTAATATTTATTTCACTAAACACTAGAGCCAGTTTCACCACGTTCAGCCGATTTGAATTTATCTGTAAATTAATACAGATTTCAGTTTCAAAAGTTTTGAATAGAAATATGTATGTATCTATACTAATATTATAAAGCTGAAGAATTTATACATTCGGTATTCATGAAAATATTGCAACAACGGGATGAAATTATATATGAAGTAATTAGTCCTCATTAACGGCCCATTCACGACCTTTCCGCTGTGAGCGGCAGCTAAGAGCGAAACGCCGAGCGGTAATATCAAAAGTATAAAAATGTGTATGAGGCACGCCACGAGTCGCCGCTCATAGCGAAAAAGCTAGCGGTTTTTGCCGAGCGAATTGCTACAGAGGCGAGCGGTATGGAGAGCGGCAGGAACAAAGGCACAACTTACTATGTGCGACGCCACGAAACAGAGCGGCGTGGACAGCGGTGCAGGAGTGACGGACTCAGCGGCGTTAAATAAAAACAAAAATTTTTAGACGATTTCATGGCGGTAATGGATACCGAGGCTTTTATAACAGAAATTTAAATAGACCGCCTATATGGATGTCAAAATATCCCCAACATAAATATAAAAAGGTTGTGGGAAGAAATTAAACAATGTTTTCCGGAATATAATGGTACTTGCGTTTAATTTAAATTGATAACACAAAAACATAGAACCTAGGTACCTACCAAACGAAGCTACTGATATGTTGACAAAACTACTGGTATGTTTACGTAATCTAGGTGGATAGTTGACAAGTTTTAAAAGTTAATTTTCTTCTCTGTCAGTAGGTTAGGTACCTACTGATTAGCAAAACAGTTTACATATCAGTAGTTTTGTCTGTAGATATAACTACACACGAAACTACTAGTATGTCTTATACGCAATGTAAGTAGTTGACAAGTTTTTAAAGTTTTTTCTCTCTGTGAGTACCTACTTAGCAAAACACTTGGAAACATCAGTTACTTCTTATAGGTAGGACCTTCGTATAGGTCACTAAATCCACCATCTAACTACCGATCTTTATTTAGTTCGTGCACTCATTCTATCATATTTAAAAAAAAATGTTGTTTCTAAACAGACGGGATAATTTTTATAGCGCAATGATTTTTAACACGTTTCGACTACCTGAATACGGCCACCGTCGCCGCTGCAACTAACCGCTACTAAGGTTCGTGGCGTGCAAAACGCACCGCTCACCGACGCCGCTCCGCTTTTCGCTAAGACCAAAACTCGTGGCCAGGCCGTAAAAGTTTAAAAAAAAAGAACCTCACATCGTATGTCTTTATCAATGAAAGTTCGCTCACTATTTTACGTCTTTTGTGGGAAAGAAAACAAGTTTAC
The DNA here is from genome assembly GCA_932526445.1 of Phragmatobia fuliginosa. Lineage (NCBI taxonomy): Eukaryota > Metazoa > Arthropoda > Insecta > Lepidoptera > Erebidae > Phragmatobia > Phragmatobia fuliginosa. Next base: position 28,858,510 of record OW052057.1, read on the forward strand.
GCTGAATAATATTACGCCACTAACAGCGATTAAAAAAAGATATTTCAATGCATTTTGGCTAAGGGGCAGAATTGTAAACAAAGTACTATAAAAGCAAGTAAGCGTAAGCGATAGTTCACCCCGTTTCGTCGTTCGTTTCTGTATATTCCAACCTTATTTCATTGAGTTTCTTGCTAACGTTAATATCTAACAACTTAATAAAATTATCTTGCTTTAATCACCAAACTAAAATCAGGTATTTTCTACTCTGAGAAATATGTAGGTAATATTAAATAGTCTAAATCAATATCGTTTGAGTATGGGTAATACCTAAATAATCACGACCTTGTGGCTTGGAGGTTACCCAATATTACGCTTTTTATTTATATTTTTATCTTTCAATGGGGTTAATCAGCAGTATTCAAACTAGTAACCGAAATCAAAGAAAAAAAAACAGTTATCGGTTACTGTCCATCCAAAAGAGGGGTGTAATTGGGCTCTATTATAATACAGCCCCATTACATAGCTGTATTATATTATAACACGTGTATTTATCTGTCTGGATGATGGCGTCATAGTTCTTCAAGGCAGCGACATGTTTTGAATTGAATTGGTAATTTAATTTCAGGAAATATTCTCAAGCGTTCAAAAATCGTTATGAAGGATTTTTAGGGTCTCCTTGTCTTGATTTTTAGGGTTCCGTAGCCAAATGGCTAAAAACGAAACCCTTATAGATTCGTCATGTCTGTCTGTCTGTCCGTCCGTATGTCACAGCCACTTTTTTCGGAAACCATAAGAGCTATACTTTTGAAACTTGGTAAGTAGATGTAATCTGTGAACCGCATTAAGATTTGCACTTAAAAATAGAGAAAAAACAATACATTTTGGGGTCCCCATACTTGGAACTGAAATTCAAAAAAAAATTTTTCATCGAACCCATACGTTTGGGGTATCTATGGATAATTGATGTTGAGGTTTCTAATATCATTTTTTTCTAAACTAAATAGTTTGCGCGAGAGATACTTCCAAAGTAGAAAAATGTGCCCCCCCCCCCTGTAACTTCTAAAATAAAAGAGCAATAAAACTAAAAAAATATTAGGTTGTACCATGCAAACTACCAACAAAAATTGGTTTGAACGAGATCTAGTAAGTAGTTTTTTTTTAATACGTCATAAATCGTGAACCGCAGTTTTTCTTTATACTACACCTGATCGGAACAGTAGTCAAATATTCCCTGAAAATGAAAAGAGAAAGTTAGTCTTTTCCTTGACCTGAATAAGCGGGAGGAAAAAATGTATGAAAATCCATTTCTAACGTGTTTTAGCGGGAGAGAAAGTTGTATGAATTTTCATTTCTCATGTGTTGTGTGTCAAGGAGTTTTCATATAATTTAAATATGGAATCGCCGTGCCACTGACATCCTTTTGTGAAGAATAAAAAAAAACAAAAGAAGCGTGAAATATTTGTCAAATTCTAAGCTAAATTGTGTCTTACATGGTGTCTTACGTTTTTATTTTATTTTAAAAATACTTTAAATGTACCTCACAGGTGTAGTATAAAGCACTGTGTAGCACTCGGGTGAAAGTCCCATTCCTACCTCGGGAGTATTGTGGCCCTAGGCTGCGCCTTCGGGCCACAAACTGCTCCCTCGCTAGTAATCGGTCCCTTTCCTCCCTCGGTGAAGAATGTACTATTCATTCAATCAATACACTATTATAAAAACATCGATCCAAGTTACAACGAACAACAAAAAGTTTTATATGATGTTACTTACTGATACGGAACCCTTCATGGGCGAGTCCGACTCGCACTTGGCCGTTTTATTTTTTACTTTTAACCTGTTGTGTAAAGCGACAAACACAGATTTTTTCCTGAAATCTAGAAACCCCTTATTTGTTCTTAACACATTTATTTATATATGCCTACCAAAGTGACTACTTTGCGCTTTACTGGTAGAAAGCATACACAGAATCCAGGAGTAGGGGTCCCCATCCTCATTATGAATGCAGACAATGTAGCATAGTGACCATAGCGGTATAAGGCCTAGTGAGACGCTTCTGCATCGTTCTGATGCAGAATAATTGGGCATACGGTCTCCTACTTACCAACGAAATACAACAGCACGAATGCTGAAAATGTTCAAATTTATTTTAACATTTGATTCAGAAGATTTTTGGGGAAAAGGATTACTTTTGACGATTTATTTTTAAATAGTATTATTGACTGATAACTAAATTAAATTTAAGGAAAGTCGGAATTCCTGGGTTACATATTAATTTAATTTTTGTCATTCGTTCAGATTTAATGAATGTTTATTTTCACTTGGTTTATTTTCATGTTAAATTAAATATTTAACATCACATACTTTTAACAATTCTACCTAGTAGTTTAAAAGGTATGAAATATCACAATAACCGAATAAATACAGGCACAGTCACGGGCAAATGTTGCTAATGTGTATATATTAGGAATATAGAAGTAACGCTCTTTACATTGGTACCATTCACGACTTATTTATTATATTATTATATTTATTTAACACAGTATCTAAATAATCCGACCGCTTTCGGTCATGGCTACCGCTTCGACCCCTTATAGGGCTTGGCGCTGATGCGCCCGGAGATGGCTTATATAGCTGATTTTGTGCTGCTGCTTGTGATCGTGATACGTGACCGGCACCACCGAAGTTGATATGAGATACAGAAAATTTAAAATTGCCTGGAACTCGCTCCTCCTCCACATTCGAACAAACAGTTTGCACACCGACATGTGGAAATTTCTATCGCCGCATTTCAATAGCTCGCTAGGTATTTGGTCAATGCCAGCTGCCAGCTTGTTTTTCTGCTTTCTGATGGCAGTGACAATCTCGTTGAAGTGTTCAGCCCAACGTTTAATACTTCCTTCTTGCTAGTGAAGAGGTGTAAGCTGTCTAAAGACCTCAGAGGTACTTTTTCTTAGTAGGAAATACCAATCAGCTTTCGAACCTCGCAGAAAACTTCCCAAGCTGTTCAGTGTCAGCAAGCCACTGAATTTAACAAGCTTTGCCTGCCACCACTTATCTTTTATCTGACGAGACAGCTTGCGCAATTCTTGGTCACTCGCATTGACAACCGCAATGCTACCGCCTGTTCTACTGTGCTATCGCAAGAGCTCTCGATGTTTGTCGTGACTCTGTGTCTACCCAGAACTCCAGGCCAAGCCTGATAGTCCTGGCATACTCTGGCATTGAAATCGCCTAGCAGCAATATCTGCTCTTTGCTGTTGATGTTGTTAAGGCATCGAGATAAGTCCTTATAGAATTTATCCTTCGTGTCATCAGACCTGCCCAACGTTGGGGCATAAATACTGATGACATTAATTTAGTTGTCCGAGTCCAGGTGAAGGCGCAGTGTGGTAACGCGGCCCGAGAAATTCATAAAGTATTATATAGGATATTCATTAAGTCGCTTTATTAATTGAGTTTTAATTACAAGTCCTACCCTAGACCTACGAGTTTCGGATGAAGGGGTACCTTTCCAGAAGAAAGTGTAACCACCTCCAATTTCCACCAGCTCTCTTTCATCAGCGAGACGTGTTTTGCTAAGTGCAGCCACCTCCACATTATAGCGATAAAGTTCCCGGAGCTACTATAGGCGTTACCATTTATTTCGGTCAATCGGCATTCTTACGTTCCACGTGCCAAATGTCATGACAGGTGGTTTCATGTTTATTTTATTCTTTCTGGTACGTCGACCACGAATTAGAGTGATACAGTGGCAGCTGCCTTTACTACCACCTACCGGGTCGGGACGAGCATCTTTAGGTCACCTTTTCTAGCCCCTCCTCGGCTGATCGAGGAGAGCAGTACATATACGAGTATACACAACAATAAGAACACAAATATAATCAGTGGACGATCAAGAGGCTTCTAACGATACCTCATTTGTCTAGTTCTAATAAGTAGTTGAGGAGGTATGAATCAACAAATGCACAAACATACGTTCGTTCATTCACATCCGTTTGTGAATTATTTAACTTTAAAGGACATTTTGTAAAATTGGGAACCACCTTCGCCCTAAAAGCTTAACGACTGGCTTGTTACAAAAAACACTGTTATGGTAGTACATGTGATAAACTTTAAAGTAAATCTATAACGGCTTAGATAGCGTTGTTGGTTCAGGAGTTACACCCTAGCGTGGCTTGACACGCACTTGACCGTTTTTTTCGAGTAGTGCTCTCAATTGCAATCATCTGACTAACTGGGTGATCTCGCAAAAACGATCAGTATTCGATTAAAAAACACTAAACGACAAAATTTTAAAAACACTTCCTTATACCTTCTCCAATTTTACTTATCTATGTGTATCTATATGGGTTTTTAATTATTGTTTTTAGTTTCTTTTATATACACCCGGAATAATACAATCTTTGAGCTCTTTACAATTGTGGAATTTCTTTTCCTAAATAAAACAATGTTTTGTTATAACTTTGTTGTCCTTGAATTTATTAAACAGTTAATGCTTGTTAGTTAGCTGGGTAATTGTTTTCTACTAAAAATGTATTTAATACCGATTTTACGCAATTTAATTGCTTCAATGTCGAGGTCAAGTATCTACAAAAATTACAGTGGTACCCAATAAGTATAAAAATAATCTAAAATATTTTCAAAGCATAAATACTTCTTAGTTATGTATTGGCCACTTAGAATCTAAGATTGGCCGTGATTCTGTTGTTAACTTTACATTTATATTTTGACATCATTGTATTACAATTATTTTTCTAAATTTGAAATGCTAGCTGTTCCTGTCACAAAGTTTAGACAAGTGTATCGGTAACGTCAAACTAGACGTATCACACTAAAAAGACGTCATGTAAAAATATTCCGACTAAACCAAACTCAAGTTTTATTGTAGAAATTCTTTATTTTCTGTGTATTTAACAATCAAAATCACAATTATGTAATTTGTCGTGTCTTATGTGATATATCTATAGCGAAAGTTGTTTTGTAAATGGAGTGCAATCTTGGATAGATATTTGTTACAGGTTCTTAACTGATATACAAGCGTGTGTCTCCGATGAACTTTTAGTTTGTAGTCCTGAACTAAAAATCTATACTTGAGATTTCCATAAATATCTATACAAATAAATGAAATTGGAGTGTCCGTATGTAATATCAAATAAACAGTTTTTTACTAAATGCATATTAATATATATACGGTACTAATATGAAAAAGGTAGGTTTTTTTTTTCATTTTTGTCTCTGTCAGTTTGTTCCGGCTAATCTCTGGAACGACTGAACCGATTTTAACGAGAGTTTTGGCTTTGCGAAAGCTGATGATCTAAGATGTAGCTTATGCAATTTTTTAATAGACTAGCTTCGCCACGCAGCCATTATCATCATCATCAGCCTATCGCAGTCCACTGCTGGACATAGGCCTTTCCCATTGCACACCACTGTGATCGATTTTGGGCTTCTCGCATCCAGCTCCTGCCAGCCATCTTACGCAGGTCGTCACTCCACCTCGCCTGTGGGCAATGTTTTTTTTGGACCGATTTTAACGAGAGTTTTGGCTTTGCGAAAGCCGATGATCTAAGATGTAGCTTATGCAATTTTTTAATAGACTAGCTTCGCCACGCAGCCATCATCATCATCATCAGCCTATCGCAGTCCACTGCTGGACATAGGCCTTTCCCATTGCACACCACTGTGATCGATTTTGGGCTTCTCGCATCCAGCTCCTGCCAGCCATCTTACGCAGGTCGTCACTCCACCTCGCCTGTGGGCAATGTTTTTTTTGGACCGATTTTAACGAGAGTTTTGGCTTTGCGAAAGCCGATGATCTAAGATGTAGCTTATGCAATTTTTTAATAGACTAGCTTCGCCACGCAGCCATCATCATCATCATCAGCCTATCGCAGTCCACTGCTGGACATAGGCCTTTCCCATTGCACACCACTGTGATCGATTTTGGGCTTCTCGCATCCAGCTCCTGCCAGCCATCTTACGCAGGTCGTCACTCCACCTCGCCTGTGGGCCTCTTACACTACGTTTACCGAGACGCGGTCTCCACTCAAGAACTCTTCTGCCCCGCTACGCAGCGTTACTCGCGATTTACAAAAACAATGTACATACGTAAGAATTGTTCCATTTAAAATATTCTGCGATAGCATGTGTCTATTTTTTAAGGGTGGCTCAATATAACTGGTATTTACACTATGTAAATCTTGTGGCGCTGTTATATTTCACTTTACAGACAATAAGAGATGCAGACAAGTTTGCGTGAGTCAACTAGTTAATTAAAATTACATCACCGATATACATGGACATTATCACAATTATGGACATAAAAAACTACATCATCTTCCTATCGTTATCGTCCTATTTGTCAGTTTCTTCTGCCGTTTTCTCTGTTCATTCGAAATCCTCATAAACGTACACTTTTATTTCACTGCAGTAGTGGTTTCCTACACCAAAAATACTCTTCGAAATTGTAAACTCATGTTATTTTATCATCTTATGCTGTTCTCAGCATGAAGAACGGTGACATCGACAATCATTGCGCGGCGCTCTATTCGATTTATCACAACAATATCAGGTTTATTAGCAACAATAGTCCTGTCTGTGATTCCAGATCGATCCCAATACAACGTAGCACGACCATTCTCGAGGACTTGGACATTAACAAGTTAGTGATTTATGGTCAAGTTGAACCTCGTGGTTGATCTGTGCCGTTGGACGCTGTGGGCGTGTAGAGCTCCGTCAAACCACGTATTCAAATGTAATGAAGGAAGATGCGATATGACATGCTTATTCCGTGCAGCAGCAACCACCTGCTCACACGTCGGACAAGTCTCCTTACTACAACCATTCCACAGCCGCAGTAAGTCTAGATTTGCGTAGGCTACATATACTATTTATTACAAACCTCGGAGCCGTAGATATCGGAGGTAGTAGAGCCACGCTGATTTCAGCACGAATGGGACGGCTCGACCGGGGCGGTACTACCCTCGCACAAAACACCAGCCTAAAATGACAGCACTCGTGCTGTCGTGTTTCGTTGGTGGGTGCGAGACCGGAGGCCCAAAGATGCAGGTATGATAGTCATCGGGGTATGTGTGTGAGTAGTGGAATTCTTGAGGAGTCATTGTGAGGGAGACGTGGGTCGAACCGTCGGCCAGGGAGACCTGTAGAAACGGTGGTGCCGCTGGCCGCCCGCGGCATAGAGAGGGGCCCAACCGTGGCTAACCACCTTGGGAGGCTGCCCCATCAGGTCGCGCATAATCTCGGAGTGGTTCGTCGTGCCGGTTGGTGACCGGACGGTGGGACCCGGCGACCACTTCCGGGAGGGTACGGGGGCCCTTCCGTCCGACGGTTCGGTCACCGTCTTACCTCCCCGCTACATGACGACACAGTATTCCGAGTCTCGGTTAAACACTGCCGCGATGACTGTCATGCCTTTCACGTCCCTACACTCAAACAAACATGGCAGCAAACAACAAAAAGAAAAAGCATACCACAGCGGCATCCTCTTTTCCCACCAACCCGCTCTTTGAGGTGGAGCTCACAAATATTCGTGGACTCCATGCAAACCTCAACGCCGTCCACCAGCACCTTGAGACGGTACGGCCGGCTATGCTGTTTCTAACGGAGACACAGATACGCCACCCTGCCGACACGACATATCTCCACTACCCTGGATACCAGCTTGAGGAGTGCTTCCTCGCTATGGCTGGAGTGTGTCTTTTCGTCAGGGAGGATGTCTGCTGTCGCCGTCTGCGCTGCCTCGAGGACTCATCCTTCTCTATCCTCCGGCTTCACGTAGATCTCGGATCTACCAGTCGAATTTACGTGTGCCTTTATCGTTCCCACACTGGAGACTCGGGGAGACTCGGAGACAACCCGTTTATTCGACCACCTGAGTCAGGCAGTTGACAGAGCGCAGGAGCAATTTCCGACCGCCGAACTTGTGCTTCTTGGAGATTTTAACGCCCACCATGAGACCTGGTTGGGGTCTTCCAAGACTGACCACGCGGGTCGAACTGCCCACGCATTCGCTCTCACGCATGACCTCACCCAACTGGTAGTCCAGAACACCGGGATACCAGACACATCGAGTCAAGCACCCTCCTTGCTAGACCTGTTGCTGTAGAGCCACCCAGCGCAGTACTTTGTGTCGGTTCTCGCCCCTCTAGGCTCCTCCGACCACTGCCTGGTGTCCACCGTGGTGCCTCTTGTTGCCGCCCCACGATCTGCGGCGGCAAGGCGAAGACTGTGGCACTACTCGTCAGCAGACTCTAATGGAATGCGGGATCATTTTGCGTCCATCCCGTGGGCTGAACGCTGCTTTAAACATAGAGATCTGTCACAGAGTGCATCTGCGGTGGCTGACGAAATCACTGTTGGTATGGAATATTACGTTCCCTACAGTGATGTCGCCAGCCCGGAGACCTGTCCGTGGTTCAATCGCGAGTACTCCCACGCCGTTGCAAATAAGCGGGAGGCCTACCGCGCATGGGTCAGGGCTTGCGACCATGGTGACCCAAACATCGATCGCCTAAAAGCAGCGTATAACAAAGCCACAAGGGAATGCAATAGGGCTTACAAGAGAGTGGATGCCCAGCGCATTGCACGGATTGGCCAAGAACTCGTCGCACACCCTACGGGTAGCCGTAAGTTCCCACGATTGGCTAAGGCCGTGCAGTCCAACCTTTGCCAACCCTCACTACCACCGCTGAAATATCCCGACGGATCACTTGCCCACAAGCCGCAGGAGAAGGCGAAACTTCTTGTCCTGTGGACAGATGTGTGCGTTTGATATAAAAAATAAAATAGTGGTAACACGAGATATTACTGTGGTACCTAAAACTGTAACTCGTATGGAAATTTTTAAAAATAAACTGCTTAGTAAACTGCCGTGCTTGGGTTATAATGATGATCCTAATCAATTATATAATGCTTTTTTTAACATGTATTGTTCAGAATTTGAGTCAACTTTTACTCCTAAGAAGTTATCAGTTAGGGGTACTACAACCTTCAGTGAATGGGCCACGGTTGGAATATTTAAAAGTAGAACACGGCTTTATGAGCTTTATGAAGAACGAAATTATAACACTAGTGTAGAATTTCGAGAATATGTTAAACAATATTCCAATTTATTTAAAAAAATATGTCATCTCGCAAAGGTTAATTACTTAAAATCTAAAATTAGTAATAGTTCAAATAAAATTAGAATGACATGGGAAATAATTAATGCCGAAACTGGAAAAGTAAAGAACAAAGGTAATAATTACAGTCTTTTAGTTGATAATAAAGAAATAAATTCCGATTTAGACGTTGCCACAGCTTTTGAAAAATTTTTCACAGACATTCCAGTTTCGACCACAGAGTCATTGAATTCGTCCCCCACTATTGCAGAATCATTATTGAAAGAAAATATTAACATTTGTAATACTGAGTTTAGATTTAGTTGTATCACCGATAGAGATATTGTTAAAACGTTCAGTGCTCTTAGTGTAAAGAGAACCTCTGACCTTTGGGGTAATTCTGTACAAATAACCAAATCAATTATTAACGTAGTTGCATCAGATTTGGCCTTAATTTTCAATAAGTGCATTGAGTGTGGTGTATTTCCTGACTTAATGAAACACAGTAAGATCATTCCTTTGTTCAAGGCGGGTAGCACGTCCGATCCTACAAATTATAGACCCATTTCGGTGTTACCTACTTTCAGTAAAATTTTTGAAAAAATTATACTGGATCAGTTACAAACTCACTTTAGCGCAAACAAAATTCTACACAAGAAACAGTTTGGCTTCAGAAGAGGACGCTCGACAAGTGACGCTGGTGTTGAACTATTGGAAAATATATTTAGTGCCTGGGAGGATAAACAGGATGCGCTGGGTGTTTTTTGTGACTTATCCAAGGCATTCGATTGCGTTTCTCATGAAACATTGATCAGGAAATTGCATCACTATGGAATAAGGAATACTGCTTTGGATCTTCTTATCTCTTATTTGGGTAATAGGACCCAAAGAGTGGAAGTTAATGGACAGAGGTCCCTCGGGTCTCTGGTCACTATGGGGGTTCCGCAGGGATCAATTCTCGGCCCATTTTTGTTTCTCGTTTATATAAATGACCTACCTAATCTGATAAAAGATAATCAGGAGATAGTGCTATTTGCGGATGACACCTCACTTTTATTTAGACTAAAACGACAGCAATTAGTTACTGACGATGTGAATAACACTCTCTCCAAGGTCGTGAACTGGTTCAACGTTAATAACTTGCTCTTAAACGAGAAAAAAACTAAATGTATTAGATTTTTTACACCTAATGTTAAGCAGGTAAAAACTAATGTTCTGTTAAATGGAAAGGAGTTGGATCTTGTGGACACCACTAAGTTTTTGGGTATAACTCTAGATTCTAAATTGCAGTGGGGCCCACACATTGATGGCTTGTCGAATAGACTCAGTTCTGCAGCATACGCGGTTTATAAAATTCGCCAATTAACTGATGTAGACACCGCAAGACTGGTGTATTTTAGCTATTTTCATAGTGTAATGTCATACGGTATTTTGTTGTGGGGAAATGCTGCTGACATTCAAAGTATCTTTGTGTTGCAAAAGAGAGCTATTCGCGCAATTTATAATCTCAGTTATAGGCAGTCACTGAGGGATAAGTTTAAAGAAATTGGAATTATGACAGTCGCATCTCAATATGTATATGAAAATCTAGTGTACGTTAAGAAAAATATACATTCATTCACAAAGTTTAGCGACATTCATAATATAAACACTAGAAATAAAGATAAACTCGTGTTGCCAACGACTAGACTACAAAAAGTAAGCAAGTCTTTTCGATGTCAGGGTGTGAGATTCTACAATAAGATTCCAAGCAAATTTCATGAATTAAGTATTAACAAATTTAAGTCCTTGGTTAAACAGAAACTGTGTGATAAAGCTTACTACACAGTTACTGATTTTTTAAATGATAAATTTGCTTGGGACTGATGCTGCTCGCTCCCACAATTTTTGTTTTGTATAGTATTTTTTATTTATTTTTTGTTTTTTTTTTGTGTAAGTTTGTAAATGTGAGTATAGTGTAGGCTTGTAATGTTAGTTTATATTTTAGTAATTTTCTGGTGGTTTTGAGTGTTTCCACGGCCTACTCAAGTGTCCTGCTGGCGGCAGTGTCGTGTTCCGGGTTGTGGATCCTGACTACATCGGTTAGGCTACACGATGGCTGGGGCCCGTGTGCCGTCTGTATGGACAGGTCGACTCAAAACTATGGTTCTTTCTTCAAAAGGCCAACCCAGACCCTATACTGCACTCACATAGTTCTCTTTAATATTGTACACGGACTTAAAAAAAAAAAAAAAAGACACCTCTGTGGTTTGTTTCGGCGTTTCTTCCCAGAGCGAGTCGTAGGAAATGCCGGCGTCTTCTAGCTATAAGTCCGACTTGTAAAAATGTCTGAAAAGATTTACTTACAGAAATAAATATCATTTATCATTTATCATTTATCATTGTCGACCTTTTTGCGGCTAACTCCCGAATCGATGACCGTGGCTTGCTTCCGCCCACCATTTCGACCTGTAGCTCCACAATGCGGGATATACGTATCCGGCAGAGTGAAGTACGCGCGGAGCTTCGGTCACTCGACGTCCGGAAAGCCAGTGGACCCGACGGGATCCCAGCGGTGGTTCTTAAGAACTGTGCACCAGAGTTGTCTCCTGTAAAGACACGCTTGTATCGCCTGTCATATACCTCAGGAATTGTCCCGGAGGCCTGGAGAGAGGCGAATATTCAACCTATCCCCAAAAAAGGGTGACCGCTCCAATCCCACCAACTACCGTCCTATAGCTGTCACCTCCATACTCTGTAAGGTGCTTGAACGAATAATTAACAAGCAATTGGTTCATTACCTGGAAGATCACTCTGCTAAGTGATCGGCAATATGGCTTCAGACCGAACCGATCCACGGGTGATCTTCTAACGTACCTCACGCACCTGTGGGGTGAGGCTTTGGATAGGTATGGAGAGAACCTGGCCATCAGCCAAGACATGGCCAAGGCCTTTGATAGGGTTTGACACCGTTCGCTTCTCTCTAGGCTTCCGGCATACGGCCTGCCCACTAAATTGTGCAGCTGGATTGCCGCATTCCTGTGCCAGCGCCGCATTAGAGTCCTTTGTGACGGCGCGGCGTCTGATTTCCAACAAGTAAACGCAGGCGTACCCCAAGGCTCTGTCCTGTCGCCCACGCTGTTCCTTCTGCATATCAATGACTTGATAGCCCTTGGCAACATACATTGCTATGCAGATGACAGCACAGTGTATGGACAATATTTTGGACATCCTACATTTAAATCGGCGGATGTTGAGGTAAAACGACAGGAACTTGTCGCTGAACTCGACCGGGTTCTGAACGTTATCTCTCAATGGGGTGATGAGAATCTGGTCGAGTTCAATGCCAAAAAAACGCAGGTTTGCGCACTCACCACCAAAAAGTCTCCATTCCTTCCCCTTCCCACTTTCCAGAGCACTCAGCTGCCACTACAGGATAAGCTCGGTATCCTGGGCATGGATATCTGCCGGGATCTCAACCGACGGGAGTACATCGAGAGCGTCACAAAGGCGGCCTCGCGGAAGCTAGGCGTACTAAACAAGGTGAGATGGTTCTTCTCGCCGGAGCATCTGTGTCTTCTCTCTAAGACCCAGGTTCGCTCCTGCGTGGAGTACTGTTCTCATCTATGCGATGGATCTGCGCAGTACCTATCACGGTGAGTGTTCTGAAGAGCTCTTCCAACTCATCCCACCCTCTCCCTTCCTCTACAGAACAATACGATCTGGCCAGCGAATTCACCCATTCAGAGTGGAAGACATACGCTCCAGAACTAAGCGGTTCGGGTCTTCCTTCTTCCGCCGAGCAGTTGAACACTGGAACTCACTACCAGCTCATGTTTTTCCTTCTTAGTACGATCCCGGGTCCTTTAAGCGGGGCGTGAAAAAGCATCTTACTAGGCCGCCACAATGTGGTTCGCCATACTGCTTGCATTTGCAGTGAGTATGGCGACCCCCACTTATGGATTTTACTCATGCTTTCCATCAGGCATAGTAAAGTCACCTTGGCCGGCGTTATATATTTTTTTTTTTAAAAAAGCCCTGATTATACTAACTCAGAATATTCGTAGTATAAACCGTAATATAACCGGCCCAGAAATTTTATTGACTAGACTTAAAATGGACTGCGATATTCTAATTTTAACTGAACGTTGGCTTCCCTGTATAACTATTTTACCTAATATATTGGGATACTGTCGTGTTGCAACTCAGGTAAACTACAAGCAAAACGATGTAGTAGTTATTCGTAAAGAACATCTAAACTTAAATATAACAGAACCACATTTCCCTGACTGCAACGGTCTGATTGCCGTGATAAACAACCAAATTGCTATAGTCGCCTTATACCGATCACCATCTTACATAAATATTGACACATTCCTCTCAGGATTGGATGGTATTCTACACTCATACTGGTCTTACGCAAAAATCATAGTTATGGGAGGTATAAATATAACGATAAGTCCACACAATATCACATTTAATGGAGAAAGATACTTCAACCTAGCAGCTACTATATTGCCTGCTCACACCTTAATAACACGGAGTAGTAGTGACACTTGCTTGGATCATGTACTTTTAAAATCTAACTTTACATCAACCACTATAGTCCCACAAACAACACTGACAGACTATTACCCGGTGTTAATAAAAATAGATACTAAATTAACACGACAGTATTTCACTTCAGCACTTACCAAAATAAACTATGAAAACCTAGAAAATATAACATAATAAAGTGGATGTAAACGTGATTTACAACTCGGATAACCCAAATTTTTGTATTGGATATATGACACAATGCCCACATAGTATTATTGAAAAAAATACCACGACTATTACACTCCTAAGACGAAAGAGACTAATTAAGCCCTGGATAACTCCAGGATTACTGAAATGTCTTCAGAACAGTTACAAGCTTCATAAAAAGGCAAAACAATTTCCTGACAATTTAACATTAAAAAGAAACTAGACGATACAGAAATTTTAGCAGAGTAAAAAAGTGAAGACTGACTATGAAGAAAAGGAACAAATAAAATCTGTGAAAAATGACAACAGTAAATTATGGAAAGTTGTAAAAACAAACACCACTACAAAAAATCGACACTCCCTAAAGAACTATTAACCTCGATCGTTCAGGAGTACTATCTCTTGTACTCCTGAACGATCGCTACATAAGGTTAATTTGGGAGGAGATAGGGTAAATGATACTATCAAAAAATTGGTCACTTCAAATTTATTTCTTGAACCCACAGTCTACGTTTAGTATTAAGTTCTTCTTCATCTTCCAACAAGCAACTAATAACAATGATATCTTCATCAATCTCCATGAGCGAATACGTCAACTCACGACAAGAAATCACTCGAAACTAATTAATAAATCCGGACGGATACAGTGGACGCATGCTATCGGCAAATCCGTTCAATCCGTTGCGTGCCGTCATTGATATATAAAAACCCTAGATGCACAGTCTCAAACAAAAGCGGCATACGAAACTATCCTACTTAGTCATTGATGTATCAAAATATCAATGTGGGTAGTTTCAGTTATGCTATAAACATATATTTTGCAAATTCAACCTTACGCGCATTGTTTAAAGTTTTTATTACAAAGCAGTGTACAATGACCAATCAAATTTTGCGACCGAAGCTAGCCGGCAGGACAGGATATGGAGTGAAGAGGAATATTTGTATATTTTTATTATTATAATACATTGAGTTAGTATTTTAAGAGTTAGTTAAATTGTGTTCTAAGCCCATAATTATACTTTTATCTGAGCGTAAATATGTTTTTGGGTAGGACATGTGTACATAAATGAAACAAATATTAACTCTTAAAATCATTTATTTCATTTTTACACGCTTTATATTAGCTTCACCTGTATGTTTGTTTGTATGTTTGTTTGTATGTTTGTTTGTATGTTTGTAACCGACTCCTTTGGGCGCGATTTTGACCCACTTTCAACGGCCAGATTTCGTTCTAATTTTGTACATTTATCGAGGACCGATGACATTACACTAATTTGATAAAATTATATCAATTTGCATAATAAGATTTTTGTTATTTTATATTAATTTCATCTATCCATGCGCGACGACAGCGCCACGTGTCAGGTGGCGATTATGATTGAACAATATTGTCACCGTTGTCAAGCAACAAGTAAATATTGTGAAGAAAATTAATGAAATCTTCTGTTATTTTACTATATTAGACAATTTTGGACGGTGGTAGTTAGTAAAATTATTGCCAATAACATTAAAATTGTTATTTTCCGTGGGAAATGAGTCTACTGGTGACTAAAACGGGGTTTCGTGCAATCCCACGAAATCATTTCTCAACCGGAGACAGACGATGTCTAACAAATCAATTTAATTACAGCTAAACACAATTTATCATTATATTGTTTTAAACTTTCATGGTCAGTAACATTTAAATATAAATGTTGACGACGTATTCTGTGTGTTGAGAGGAAACAGGTATGATGTGGAGTCCCATCTGACAAATTTAAATAACATCCATCCGAAGATTAACTTCACTCACGAGATAGAGGAAGACAGAAGCCTGGCGTTTTTGGACGTAAAAATCGGTGTGCGGAGCGACGGTTCACTGAGCCACTCTGTCTTCAGAAAATCAACTCATACTGACCGCTATCTCAATGCAAGCTCTCATCATCACCCTAGACACATTGATTCTGTGGTTACCTCATTGACAAATCGTGCATATGAGTTGTGTGACGACCAACACCTAAACCAAGAGCTCGAGCATGTTCGGTGCGTCCTACGGAACAATGGACATAGGGTGAAGTTCCCACCTAGACACAAAGTCAGTCACCAGAGAAGAGACAGGGTGGACAGACAACCAGCATTTCTGCCATATATAAAAGGAGTGACAGACAAGATCTCAAAAGTACTTAATAAGTTTTCACTCAATACTGTCTTCACTCCATTCAGAAAAGTGGCACAATGTCTCCGATCCCCAAAAGACAGTTTTCCCTTGGAGAAGCCTGGTGTTTACAAGATTGACTGCAGCTGTGGGAGTTCATATATCGGCCAAACTAAACGTACCATCGCGTGCCGAATGAATGAACACATAAAAGCGGTCAAAAACAATGACATACAGAAATCGGCAATCGCGAAACATTTGATTGACTCGGGCCCAAATCACTGGATTGAGTTTCATAAGCCACAAATAATTACGACAGAACGCCACTACATACCTAGATTGGTCAGGGAAGCGATTGAAATTACGAAATACAAAAATTTCAATCGTGAAGATGGGTTTAAATTGTCAAATGTCTGGAATCCAGTGATTCGAATGTGCAAAAACCGGCGTAATCAACAAAACATAGTTTCGCGATCAGATACTGTTAGTGTTGTGTGTCGAGAACAGTTACGAGTGAATAGTGAGTTGGTAAACAGTGGTACCGGGGGCGATCGTAGTAAAAGACTTCGAAAGAGGGTAGACCAATAGGTCTGCCAATAACATTCCACCCGCAAGATCTTCAGTTACTCCGTGATCATGGCGCTTGCAACAGCGCCGAAATATCGGATACTCACAAACAATAAGGTACATGGCAACAATTTATCATGTTGAGAGTGCTTTGTGCGACTGTGTTTATAATAAGAGAGGGAAATGAAAGCACATTGCAGCATTTATATACTTCATAAATAATATATTATATATCAATGTAAATAATGAAAACAGTTTTACGAAGATCAGCCAAGAACAACAATGGGGTAAGCCAACTGCCCGTCAAATTTCCAAGGAAGTATATTCTAAAAGAAAGTACTTCCATGAAATGTTTCCCACAGTAAAGAAACAGAAGTGTGAACCATTTCAGTTTAATGTCTCTGATTTGAAGGTAGATTGTGCTTTAAAATGTGTCCTAGAAGCTGCTAAAAGTAATGCTGAAGATATCGAAACTTCTGTTAGCTACTTAGTTGTTAGTTTACCAAATTTTAGTAGAACAGGCTGATAAATTATTTTATTGCTAGCATTTATTAACACTTGCACATTCTCCTATCTTTACACTTACTTTTGCACGCGGTTTTGCACATTTATACTCACAACTACTATCCATGACTGAGAATACTAATTCTTCAGATACTACTCAACAGTTACTACAGCGTTACAGAAGAAAACAACGCTTCATATGAGAAATTATACAGCTAAACAGTCAGAGGAAGCCAGAGTAGCTTGTTTGCAGCAAGTGCGTGATTCTATGGCCCAGATCTAAGCCTCAGAATCAGACCACGCCAGAGAAGTCATTCCATTGCTGAGATCCGAGCCTCTGAATTAGACCAAGTCAGAGCTGTTCGTTTGCAGCAAGTGCGTGATTCTATGGCTGAGATCCGAGCCTCAGAATCAGACCAAGCCAGAGAAATCCGCTTGCAGCAAATGCGTCATTCCATTGCTGAGATCCGAGTCTCTGAATCAGACCAAGACAGAGCATCTCGTTTGCAGCAAGTGCGTGATTCCATGGCTGAGATCCGAGCCTCAGAATCAGACCAAGCCAGAGCAGCAATGTTGAAGTCGAACATTGACGTGTCAAAAGAATTAGTAAATGGTAACATGGGTTTTATTACAGAAATTATATGATGCAAGCATTCAAGTCCACAAGATGCAAGGCTGTATAGTTCATCATGCAGTCATTTATCTAGGTACTCGACTGTTTGCAGCTGGACAAGCTTATGTAGCACTTAGTCGTGGAAGATCTTTGGACGGAATTAGAATTGAAGAACTTGATTGCTCAAAGCTAACAGGTCAAACTCCATGTAACAGAGCAGCATTAGATGAAATAATTCGATTACGAAGTAACACGTAGTAAGACTTGTCAATATCACTTGTTTGGCAATGAACATACCATTATGTCTCACTGTGTACATTGACGACTGAAAATAATTACAGGTACTTATAGTTATCACGGAATTAATAGTAGATTAAAACAAACAATAGTTTAAAATTAAAAAGACAAGCTATTATAAATAAACCAAACTAAAAAATAGAAAATAAATAATAGTTTTAAAAAACTAAAAAACACGCTTTTTATAGAAATCCAAAACTAAAAAATAAAAAATAAATTGAAATAAAATAAAATTAAATAAATAATAGTTTTAAAAAACTAAAAAACACGCTTTTTATAGAAATCCAAACTAAAAAATAAAAAATAAATTGAAATAAAATTAAATTAAAAATAGTGTTCAAAATTTCAATAAATATAAATTAATACGTGTAAATAAAGAAAAATGTATTTTATTTAAAAAAAAGCGTGGGGTGCTTTTTAAGATAATATCAAAATGATAATCACTACCCATATCCTTCAATAAAATACTTATAACTATTGACACCATGCTGACACCCCACGCTTTTTACACGCTTTATATTAGCTTCACCTGTATGTTTGTTTGTATGTTTGTTTGTATGTTTGTAACCGACTCCTTTGGGCGCGATTTTGACCCACTTTCAACGGCCAGATTTCGTTCAAACTTTGTACATTTATCGAGGACCGATGACATTACACTAATTTGATAAAATTATATCAATTTGCATAATAAGATTTTTGTTATTTTATATTAATTTCATCTATCCATGCGCGACGACAGCGCCACATGACAGGTGGCCATTATGATTGAACAATATTGTCACCGTTGTCAAGCAACAAGTAAATACCTATTGTGAAGAAAATTAATGAAATCTTCTGTTATTTTACTATATTAGACAATTTTGGACGGTGGTAGTTAGTAAAATTATTGCCAATAACATTAAAATTGTTATTTTCCGTGGGAAATGAGTCTACTGGTGACTAAAACGGGGTTTCGTGCAATCACCCACGAAATCATTTCTCAACCGGAGACAGACGATGTCTAACAAATCAATATAATTACAGCTAAACACAATTTATCATGTTGAGAGTGCTTTGTGCGACTGTGTTTATAATAAGAGAGGGAAATGAAAGCACATTGCATCACTTATATACTTCATAAATAATATATTATATATCAATGTAAATAATGAAAACAGTTTTACGAAGATCAGCCAAGAACAACAATGGGGTAAGCCAACTGCCCGTCAAATTTCCAAGGACGTATATTCTACAAGAAAGTACTTCCATGAAATGTTTCCCACAGTAAAGAAACAGAAGTGTGAACCATTTCAGTTTAATGTCTCTGATTTGAAGGTAGATTGTGCTTTAAAATGTGTCCTAGAAGCTGCTAAAAGTAATGCTGAAGATATCGAAACTTCTGTTAGCTACTTAGTTGTTAGTTTACCAAATTTTAGTCGAACAGGCTGATAAATTATTTTATTGCTAGCATTTATTAACACTTGCACATTCTCCTATCTTTACACTTACTTTTGCACGCGGTTTTGCACATTTATACTCACAACTACTATCCATGACTGAGAATACTAATTCTTCAGATACTACTCAACAGTTACTACAGCGTTACAGAAGAAAACAACGCTTCATATGAGAAATTATACAGCTAAACAGTCAGAGGAAGCCAGAGTAGCTTGTTTGCAGCAAGTGCGTGATTCTATGGCCCAGATCTAAGCCTCAGAATCAGACCACGCCAGAGAAGTCATTCCATTGCCGAGATCCGAGCCTCTGAATTAGACCAAGTCAGAGCTGTTCGTTTGCAGCAAGTGCGTGATTCTATGGCTGAGATCCGAGCCTCAGAATCAGACCAAGCCAGAGAAATCCGTTTGCAGCAAATGCGTCATTCCATTGCTGAGATCCGAGTCTCTGAATCAGACCAAGACAGAGCATCTCGTTTGCAGCAAGTGCGTGATTCCATGGCTGAGATCCGAGCCTCAGAATCAGACCAAGCCAGAGCAGCAATGTTGAAGTCGAACATTGCCGTGTCAAAAGAATTAGTAAATGGTAACATGGGTTTTATTACAGAAATTATATGGCCAAATTTTCGCAGAGGTCAATTATATGCAGAAGACATTCCGTCAGTACCTATCGATTTCGGTCAAGATGGTGTTCACGTAATTAAACCAATATCGGTACGATTTCCAGCAAAATGCAGCTATGAAACTGCCGAGAGACGAATGTTGCCATTGATTCTGAGTTGGTCATCGACCGTCCACAAGATGCAAGGTTGTACAGTTCATCATGCAGTCATTTATCTAGGTTCTCGACTGTTTGCAGCTGGACAAGCTTATGTAGCACTTAGTCGTGGAAGATCTTTGGACGGAATTAGAATTGAAGAACTTGATTGCTCAAAGCTAACAGGTCAAACTCCATGTAACAGAGCAGCATTAGATGAAATGATTCGATTACGAAGTAACACGTAGTAAGACTTGTCAATATCACTTGTTTGGCAATGAACATACCGTTATGTCTCACTGTGTACATTGACGACTGAAAATAATTACAGTTACTTATAGTTATAGTATAGTATAGTAGTAGTATAGTTATCACGGAATTAATAGTAGATTAAAACAAACAATAGTTTGAAATTAAAAAGACAAGCTATTATAAATAAACCAAAGTAAAAAATAGAAAATAAATAATAGTTTTAAAAAACTAAAAAACACGCTTTTTATAGAAATCCAAACTAAAAAATAAAAAATAAATTGAAATAAACTTAAATTAAAAATAGTGTTCAAAATTTCAATAAATATAAATACGTGTAAATAAAGAAAAATGTATTTTATTTAAAAAAAAGCGTGGGGTGCTTTTTAAGATAATATCAAAATGATAATCACTACCCATATCCTTCAATAAAATACTTATAACTATTGACACCATGCACCCCACGCTTTTTTTTAAGTAAAATACAATTTTCTTTATTTACACGTATTAATTTATATTTATTGAAATTTTGAACACTATTTTTAATTTAAGTTTATTTCAATTTATTTTTTATTTTTTAGTTTGGATTTCTATAAAAAGCGTGTTTTTTAGTTTTTTAAAACTATTATTATTTATTTATTTTTTCATATCATATCTATCAGTGACATATCCTGTAAAAAATAATTATATTATTTGAATTAAGGTACGATATTATTTGATAAATTCATTATTCTGGCTAACGACTACTTACCGTTACACTAGGAACAGCCGTTTTAAGAAGACGTTTGATGCCTTTAGCAGTGACATACATATCTTCGTCCACAAAATGTTCAGAACAAACGAGGCATGCACTATTTGGCTTAAAAAAAATTTCACGCCTTTGTTGACTGACAATTGATATCCATTTTCCGCACCGAAGACTGCCGACAGAAGTGAAGTTTTGATATTTTCAATGTGACGTGTTGGGCCAGAGTGACACTTCTATCATTATGCATGCAGTATGTCGTAAACCCATAAGTTGTCCCCTAATTAATCGATATAATAGGTAAAATATTATTTACGAACTTTAATAATAACACCGTTTGGAAGACCTCCTTTCCTTTTGCAATTCAATTAATAACTATAATAATATTATTATATATTTTGTAACGTATACATACTTATTAAAAACTAAATAAATACAAAAAAAATCAAATTAAATAAACTTATTAATAAAAAATTAAACACAATAAAAAAAAATCGACTCCATTAAATTTAGAACAGGGTCGTTTGGATTATGCGACTAAAATAAAAGGTTGTGTAATAGTCTTTCTAACACTGAAAAAGCGGCCAAGTGCTAGTCGGACTCGCCCATGAAGGGTTCCGTACCAGCAAGTAACATCATATAAAAGTTCTTGTAGTTCGTTGTAACTTTCATCGATGTTTTTATACTAGTGTATTGATTGGATGAAAGGTATATTGCGTGTTACGATTTATGACGTATAAAAAAAACTACTCACTAGATCTCGTTCAAACCAATTTTCGTTGGTAGTTTACATGGTAATTGTACAACATATATTTTTTATGACTCTCTTACTTAGTTTTATGACTCTCTTACTTAAGAAGTTAGAGGGGGGGGGGACACATTTTTCCACTTTGGAAGTGTCTCGCGCAAACTATTCAGTTTAGAAAAAAATTATATTAGAAACCTCAACATCATTTTTGAAGACCTATCCATAGATAGGTCTTCAAAAAACACGTATAGGTTTGATGAAAAAAAAATTTTGAGTTTCAGTTCCAAGTATGGGGACCCCCAAAATGTATTGTTTTTTTTTTCTATTTTTATATAAAAATCTTAATGCGGTTCACAGAATACATCGACTGACCAAATTTCAACAGTATAGCTCTTATAGTTTCGGAAATAATTGGCTGTGACATACGGACGGACAGACAGACAGACAGACAGACTTGACGAATCTATTAGGGTTCAGTTTTTTGCCATTTGGCTACGGAACCCTAAAAAGCGGCCATGGAAATTTGTCGTGTTATACTTGGACCGTGGAGTAAAGTTTTTAGACATATTAAATCAAAATCACATATTGCTTCCGATATTTAGTCATTATAACAACAAAAACAAATTAACAAAGTCTTTTACTCAACGAAAATACGATATCCCATCCTTTTTTAACGTTCTTGACGTAATATGTTTACAATTCCGCATCGAACACTTAGGCATTTTTAACGAGCGCACAGAGACGCGAGCGACGCGAGACTATTTGAAAAAGTAGCACTATTTTCAACAGTGCGCTTATTTTATGAGGACGGTTTTGAGACGCTGAGTGTGTATCTTGGGTTTTTTAATACATCAATGCGTGCCGTGCGTGCGTGCGGACGTCCCAATGGACGCGTACATTTAATCACTTAAATTTGTGAAATTTTAATATAGCCTTAAAAGATGTTACTTATAAGTATTTATGTAAGTGTGCAATAAATAAATAAAAAATAAATAAATAAACAAAACTATTCTTGAACGCCAATCACAACAGAAGACCAGGCTATTGAAACTGCTGTTGGCCGAACGGCAAGTGCACATAGTGCTGCTCAGTGAAACCCACTTCAATCCAGTACACGATTTAAGATAGGTAGATACCATGTCTATTGAGAGGATCGAGCACCATGGAGCGAGTCTGTGAAGACTGGTCGAGCATACATCGCTTACGCCGAGAACTTTCCAGGAAATCTGCTCTGATCACGCCCTTGTTGGTTAATGAAGGAATACCACGTTACTGTACCAATTCCGTGCTGTAGCCGCTCTTAGATGGTTATAATTATATGTATTACTAGCTGAGCCCCGCGGTGTTACCCGCATTTTTTATGTAACCGCAGGCAACGCCGCGGGGCGAAGCTAGACTAAAAAAGTAGCCTAAGTTACTCCTTATATCATCAGCTATCTGCCAGTAAAAGTCCTGTCGAAATCGGTCCAGCCGTTCCAGAGATTACCCGGAACAAACACACTGACATTGTAAAAAAAAAATTGGCATAATGTACCGTGCATTCATATTATACATACATATGTATTTAGTAAATAGCCGTTATTTTAATGTTACAAACAGACACTCCAATTTTATAATTCCAATTAAAGATATTATTAAATAAGTAAGGACCAATGAAATAACGATAAGAATTTACGAAACGGATGGACCACATAAAGTCACAAATAAATGTAAATTTTAGGAAAATCAACATCTAGTGGTACAATTTCATCTATGTTCTTTTTTTGTTTTCTGGACATCTAACACACATCATCTAGTTTCAAACTAAGCAGAGCTTCTGTTATGGGTACTAGACAACTGATATAAATACATAAACATAATTTTTTTTTTTTGTTAATACATATTATACATAGAAAACACCCAAACTCCGAAACTAATATTTGCAGTTCTAATAAATATTTGGTCCGACGGTAATCGAACCCGATACCTCTTTGATCAGCAGCCGCATTCGCTAACCACTAGACCAACAAGGTAGTCAATAAAATATGTAGAATCTTGAATCCACTGGGAACGTTAGTAGGCCTTATATTTCTAATTGAGGGTAGACGTGAGTTAGCGGGTAAGGAGAATATTTACTTTAATACATTCACTTTATTGTAGCACTCGATCACGAAATACAGTTAGGACATTGAATAGCAGCCCATGATTAATAATTTTAAATAAGACACCGAATACGTGGTGCTCACACGAGGTGATCCGCGACAACTCTGCTCGTCAACGACGACGTTCCATTTTTAAAGGAACTCACGAACAAATGAACGAACAATAATCATCTAGGGATGGGATAAAATCATTGTCACCTGTGATCCTTGTCTATGACTTATGACATGAATGTAATCGACTAAAATCAATCATTATTATTATTTTAAATATTATTTAATATTTTAAATAATATTATTTTAAAGTGTCAATGATTCCCATCCCTGCGGTCACCGGTCGCACGCGCTAGTGCCCGGTGTTGCGTCAGTGTCTTACCTTCAGACACTTAACAGTGTTGCCAGCTAAAATAATCGATACGCCGACAAATAAAATATGTATTTATTTACAGAAAAAGAATGTTTATGTATTCATATCAGTTGTCTATACTCTGTCCATTCCTTTATCTTTTTGACAGTTCAACAAATTTCGAAATTAGTGACGCCCTCACACGTCACCGATTCGATTTGAAATCAAAATCAATCGATATAATATTCTTTAAGTCAGTGTTGTAAATAAATAAAATGTGCACTATTATGATATAAAATTGGCCCAGAACAAAGAAAACTTCGTAACACAGTCACTTGAAGGTCGGTTTTGTAAGTATTATGTGATTTGTCAAATGTATTTTCTCATAACTCTGGATTTAAACGTTATTAACCACGCGTTTCAAAGGTAAATTTTACTAACACGTGCATGGTTACATTTTAAGTCAGTGGTCCAAAAATAAATTAATTAATGCACAGAGTTATTGTTCTTTATTCTAAATTTGAACTTAAATTCCAAAATTTCGACTTAATTCCTTGTAAATAATCAATCTTGTAGTCATACTATTTTAATTTCCTTTTTATTTTATTAAATTTACAGATACAATAGTTACATGAAGTCAAATTATTTTGATCATAATAAGATGATAGATAATTTTAATCGTTCAATCGATTTATCGTATTTCAAGAACTGTTTTATATGTTGTTTTTAGCTATGCACACTGCCCACTTCCCTACCCGTCTATAAAGTACGACATTACTGTAGTACATTATTACGAAAAAAAATACCGGTAATTTATAGGCGTGATCTGTCAAAAAGACAATAAACGAATGGACAAAGTATAGTACCCATAATACAAGCTCTGCTTAGTTTGGGACTAGCGTTGTGTGTAAGATGTCCGAAATATTTATTTATTAATTTTGCACTCTTATTTGACACTCGGGTTCGTATCAAATACAATATCGTTGAAATTCACGATACCATGACACGTAATGACATCTAGTGAACATAAATCTATCTAAATATTTGTGTACGTTTGTTTCTTCATACTGTATTAGTCTATCTAGTATCTTTCGTCTATGCTCATGCCTTGAGGTAGCCATAAGTGTTAATAAAATAACACAGCCATACCGTTTAGGACACGAGTAGGACTTCGTAAGGATCCAACGCCTGGGTGCCACCACTGCGATGGCCAGACTGCGGACACGGCGCTCCATACGTTGGCAGAATGTCCGGCGTGGGGGAAGCCGAGGCGTGATCTCGTGGCCGCCATCGGGGTGGGGATCCTCTCGCTCAGTAACATGGTTGCGGCCAAGCATGTTATGCTTGCGAAGGAGATGGCGGAGCGGGACCGGGAGAGGTTTAGAACTCTTCCGGCCCGCCAGGCCCGGGAACGGGCCAGGTACCGCAGGCGACTAAGCCGCCGGAGATCGCATGATCTCCGTCCTTCATAAGCGCAGGCCTGGGGGTGACAGGTTAGGCCATCTGTCACCCTAGCAGAAGCAGGCCGGGTGGCAACGTGAGCGCTACAAAACGCGCACGCTTCGTATTTGGCGGAAGGGGAGCATCGGAGTTCTCGCACGGTAGCGGGGCCGCCAGCAAGCCACAGATGGCCCGAGGTGCGTTGGGGTTCCAGGGACTTCCTTTCGAGGGTATACCTGGTTCCTCGACTCACAGTACCCGAGACGGCGTGCGGTTTTAGACACTACACAGTGGTGGAAAACTACGATGGTTTTTTGTATACTTATGAAGATAGTTGATCATTTCAAGTTTCAGTTCTCTCTTACTCACATCAGTATCTTCCATCATTTAAATGCTTTTAAATAAAAATGAAGCCTTTAAATACCTAAAATTCTAATAGTATTTAATTTGGTTTTTCATAGGCTTGGGCTGTTTTTTTGTGTTTTATCACAGGCGTGGGCTGTTTTTTTTTGTTTTATAACAACTGTACTCTCATAAATAGCTTGAAAGGTTGTTAGATATAAATACAATTGACTTGTTTTAAGTTATGATGTCAAACAATGGGTGTTTTCTAAGTTTGGTTTCAGTACTTAGTACACAGTATTGTGCCCACCTAAAAATCTCCTACGTCTGTAAGTTGAGTTTTGTCACAATATATTTTTCTTTTATGTTCATTCTTGTATTGTCACCGATTTTTTATACGATCCTCGTATATGAATTTGAAGAACCTTTAGAAATTGGTTAAAACTGCTTTCAATCCTCATTTTTCTAGCCTTTATTATTCCCAAGATAAATTAGGAACGGCTACTAGGTCAATCGGTTTTACAAGAATGTCAGTTGACGCGTGTTGCAAATGACAACAGGCATCATGGAATGGCCATCGACTGCTGCAAGGGCCTGACAGCGGGAGGAACCCGCCTGAGATTGGGCAGCAGACATTGCAGTGCAGCAGATGCGCACTCGGGGGACTAATCGCCTGAAATGCTTTTCGAAGCTCCACCGACTGTCCAGGATAAGGCCTAAGAACTTCATGTACTGACCCACCTGGACTACAGCGTCACCTACCTGGAGACGTGAGCTGGGTGGTTCCTGGCGTCTCTATAGGCCATGGAACCATATAGCCTCAGTTTTCTGTGGTGCCACCCTCAGTTCCAGCTCACAGATCTTATCTACAACACTAGCCACCTCTTGCTCGGCGATCTGAAGCTCTTCCTGGAAGCTTGACCCTCTGGCCAATACTAGCGTGTCATCCGCATAGCAGATGACAACTAGGCCAGAGGGCAGACAGGTACGAGGGACCGCATCGTATGCGAGGTTCTATAACAATGGGCCCAATACAGAGCCCTGAGGAACCCCGCGACATAGCTCCCTTCGATTTTCCACTACGTTCCGACCGATATACTTCTCAGTCCTGGCGCGCAGATAGGCCTCTATAACAGCCCTCAGGTAGGGCGGCAGCTCATGATACTCAAGGGCCGCCCTGATTACCTGTCAGGGGAGGGAGCATATATATATATAGCATATACAGCATATATATATGTACAAGTGCGTTACTTGTCTTTAACACAGTACTTTATGACCGCTAGAGAGTACCACGTTAGTTTCAGTGACAGTGGCAAAAAACAGCGGACCAACCGGAAAAACCCTCCTATGGCTTTGCTCATCGAAAATTCTCCACTCATTTTCGTCCAGTTTGGTCATCAACAACGCATAACGACCTACATAATACCTTCCGTCCCCACGTTGGCCGAGTGCGGTTTGGGGACTGGCAAGACACGTTGTACGTGGCTACGTAAATCTTGCCGTGGAATGTTTTTAAGCAGCCCGAAGGTCTCCAACTAAGCTTCACGATTGTTATAATAACAACCGGGACCGATTTCTTAATGTGACCTCCGAATCACGGAAACGCTTATAAAATATTATGTCACAAACTGTCACCCATCTAAGTACTGATCGTAGTTGCCTATCCTAAGTGTTTGTTTCTAATCGCCTAAGGCCACTCGGCTATGAGCGCTTCACTTCACTTTATTTACAATAAAAACTTCTCAGCATCATCAGGTTTTCTAGTCCAATCCATAACATGGTTGCCGCTCTTCTTTCAGTGATTGGCGATATTTAATCAGGGATGTAAAATGCTTTGGTTACTACCATACCGTACCGTTACTCAACTCGCTTCCGTTTTATCATTTATTACATACACAATAGTTTACGTCCTATTCTCAGATTTAATTATTTAACTGCCTACCAGCAGAAATTAAATTGGAAATTTATAAAACATACGTCTTTAAAAAAAAGCTAAAGCCTTCTTATTGGAAAAGGTTATTATTCCCTAGATGAATTTACTTTCTCATCTTGAAATTGACATTTGAATTTGACATACAAATTGTGAGTAGTGTAGGCGATAATAGACATGATAATTATTGTGTTCTTCTTTTTTTTCATCTTCTACAAACAATTGTAAAATTTTGTTGATAAATAAAATATTTTTTACAAAAAGGAACCGACTTATAAGAAAAACTATTCCGAGTACCCAAATCGCGACAATTGTGCCTATGATGTTTTAGGAGTTTCCTCGTTTTCCTTGGGATCCCATCATCAGATCTCGATATGGTGACGATGGGGCCACCGGTAACCAACGCCCATTTCAACGCAAAAAGAATTTTTGAAATCGATTTATAAACGATGAAATTATCGTTGATCATACATAAAAAAAAAGATCCGATGAATTGAGAACCTCCTCTTTTTTTTGAAGTCGATTAATAAATAAATATTTAAAAAAAACCACAAAATTTCATAAGAATCGATCAAGCCGTTTCGGAGGAGTAAGGCAACTAAAATTGAAACGAGATTTTTATAGATATATACTAGCTGTGCCCGCGGCTCTATTCGCGCTCTAGGGGTATGAAAAATAGATCTCCGATTCTCAGACCTACCCAATATGCACACAAAATTTCATAAAAACGGTCCAGCCGTTTCAGAGGAGTATGGTAACTAACACTGACACGAGAATTTTATATATAAGAAAAATTTACATTAAATGCCAAATCAGTAACTATTCAGCCACTAAGATTCACGACTGTTATTTTTGAGAACAACTGGAACGGACTGCTTAACGTGAAGTCCGAGTCACGAAGGTGGTCACCCATCTAGATACTGACCACACCGTCGTTGTTTACCCTCGGTGATTGATTCCAATCAAACTTACATAAACTATATACTATATCAAAGTATAGAATAATCAAACAACTTAATACATTCTTACTTTCAACAAGTTGTTTATTGTATTATTTGTTGTTGTTATTGTTAATGTTTGTCGTCCATGTGAAGGTACTTAAGTCTAATTCGGGCCCAGACATTAAATATAATTATATTAATGTTCGAATTGGACATGTATTTAAATGGGTATTTATAATAAGGCTATTGTTTACTTTCGTAGAACTCAGTTCTGAATGCGCAGTAATCTACTTTTGTATAGTAAAAACATGTATTATATACTTTGTAAGTATCGTACCCACCATACTTTTGTCTAAGTTCAAACCTGTAATAAAACCATTAAGTTGAATACCGAGGAGTATATATCGCTTTGACTGTTGTTTGCTTAAATGGAGATTCTGCAAATCAGGAGTTGTAATTTTTCAAAAGATTCCTAATGGAATATACACCCTGTGTTTCGGCCTACATGAAAGGACACTAGGAAAACCCAGACTCAGAACCGCAATTCGTAGCTCACACAAGTGTTGTCCCATGTGAGATTTGTACCCACAACACTTGGCGCAGTAGAAAGTAGCGTGGCGACTGCTTCTTCCTCTAGGCCGGGCGTGCAGTCAAATATCTCTAATCTGTACTAAAATTATGCTTGCATTGGCTAAATTACGTTTAAAATTATTGTAACCAAGTTCAAAACTAGGTACTTCGTATAAATCATTAGATTTAGTTGCCGTGTGTGCGGTTTACTTATATAAAGAACACAATATTGAATTATCTAGTAAATAAAATTCTCGTGTCACAATGTTCGTTCCCATACTCCTCAGAAACGGCTTGACCGATTCTTATGAAATTTTTTATGCATATTCAGTAAATCTGAGAATCGGCTACTATCTATTTTTCAAACCCCAGAACCGCGAGCGGAGCCGCGGGAATCAGTTTCAGCATCAACAGCAGCAGTAGGTATGTTAATAATTAAAGGTACTTAGCGTTCCAGGTTAGATCTCTGGTATTCATATGTGAGAATTGTGCTCGGCCGATAAGAAATGCTAATATGAATATCGATCTCGTATTCTAAAAATATAAAGAACATAATTGATCGCTAGAAGGACTGTGATGGAAATCAGTCAAACAAACTTAAGTTTTTTTTTTATTATTTAATGTGGACCTTAGTTCTATCGAGGATGATAATACCCAATAATTACCTGTGGAGAACCTTAAAAGTAACTCAATTATGAAAACTTCGCGCTGCTCTGTGCACATAGCGAAAAGTTCGAGATCTCTGGGCTTTTACGTTGTTGTCTAAAAACCGAACCAATAACACATTTTTTCTTGTTAACAAGTATCATTATGCTTTTAAAAGTGCATATTTTTATATCAAGAGTTAAGGTAACATTTTTATCCACTCAAGCTACTGGTTGTTATATGGAAATTGACAGTTCTATTTCCTTTATGTCCTCGTTGTTATTTAAATTTTTTGCATGTATTTTGGGGTGATTTAATACTGTAAAGGTCATTTTAAGCGCAGTGCATCTCAATATTGCATATAAAATATTAATAGCCTGAATGCGTGGGTGTTTCGTAGAGAGATACCTCCCTCCCGACGCCCACTCTGGCCAGCCAGGACGGATGCGGCGCTAGCAGAGCGCCAGAAGTTGAGAGACGATCGCCCGCGACAGACGTGGTGGTTGTTCACGTGACTCAAAAAAATATAACGCTATCGGTTTTTTTTTTCAAAATGTTTTCGGTTTTATTTTCTTTGCTACCCAGAAATATGTTCAATATAAAAATATGAAGTTATTTATATACGTTAAATAATTTATTTGCGTCAAGTTTTCCTGTTTTTTTGGTTTTAATTGTTTTCCTATACATTCTTCGAACGGTTCTTGTGTGCACGTATGTGTCACAATTAATCGTTTAAAATATTCTAAACTCAGGTGTTGATTATTAAATTTAATAATTGTGAATAGTATTAACATCAAATAACTTGTAAGTATAGGAGAGAGTAACACTGTTTTAATATGAAGTGTAGAGTAATTAATAAAATAAACTTTTTTCAATGACTTGGTTCTTACTATAATTCAACGGTGGAAACAAAACTTAATAGTAGTTCAATTTTTTTAATAACGACCAAAGTAAAAAAAAAATCTCTTCTGTGCTCAAGTTAAAAAAAAAAAATTGCCTGTATTTTTAGGTGGATGCTGGGTTGCATATGGAACGTGCCGGTAACGGTACTTTAGACCCCAAGTTACGCGGATCAGTATTCACAATTCAAACTCAGTCTCGAACATATCACTTGGAAGCTGACTGTGAAGCCGAGATGGAGAAGTGGGTGGACGCAATCTGCCGTGTGTGCGGTTTGAGGCCCACAGAGGAGCAAGGTTCGAATGTTAACATTATTATTTACTATATAAAATCAGCAACAAAGTTCTTACCAGAATCAATATTACCTAAAGCTGTGCATAATTTTATTCAGTGCGCTTTGATCATTCACATAAGGACCGCTTTGTGGCATGGCTTTTAGTGGATTCGATACCGGTGTAAGCCAATTGTGTGGAAAACGCGCGGATAGTTTCTGTGTTTGCTGGCGATACTTTCATTTGCTTGCGTATAAGATCTCCTTTGTTATGCTGTGGCGTTTTTTAACTAGGTAAATAACTCTTATCGACTATAAATTATTTTTTGATACAAAAATGAGCCATGACCATCTGTGAAAGAGGCAAGTACAACCTAAAGCAAAGTACTTACGGCAAAAAATAATTATCTAACACCTGTTGCGTCATCGCTTTTATTCCAGAAAACATACTATCACGAAACGCAAAAGTTTAAAAGTTAGTTAGAAATTTCTAACTTAGATGATAACATGAAATTTAGAACAAAATTATTAGTTAGCTCAATAACTGGGATTATTCTTAATAAACTGCTTTTTGAATAAATTATATCATTTTTTATGCTCTGCGATATGCGCGCATGATGCGTAGGGCATTATGCGCGGCAGTATTTTTTCTATTTATTGCAGCAAATTTATTGCAATATTAGTAGATACTAAGACATTCTGATATTTATCACATGCTGTCAGAATTTAAATCATCGAAAATTGTCGACTATACACCAACGTTAAAATAATTAGTTTTCCAGTTGACATTTGAGATAAAAAAAAGATTCCGACGAATTGAGAACCTCCTCCTTTTTTTAAGTCCGTTAAAAAATCCGTTTTTGCAGGCCAGAATAACAATCATCCTGTATCAGCTCCTAACGAACGCAACGCCGGCGCCACCACCACCGGACCCTACATTCCTATATCAGAATGCATCACTGGTGTTAGAGCTCAGGTGAGTCAAACTATTTCTAATACTCCAGACGGTATTTGATTTTTAGTCAGTTCGAGTCCAATATAACCACCTCACCGGTCAAAATTACTGACGGAAAAATAAAAAAACTACAGTAACTGTAGTTACTCTGCAAAGTTTTAGCAGTTTTAGATACCTAACCGGCGTAAGCCAACATTGACAAGCGAGTCACCTAAGATCGTGATCTGCCTATGGGAGCTATATGGTATTAATGCATGGTTGCAGTTTTGCTTCAAAGGATAAGGTTATATGATACCTATGAGAATATTCAATGACCCTTTAGTTAAAAAGATCAACATGCGTAGCGTGTATAATTCATCAGAATACATAGTATTGCTCACTTTGTCACTGACGGTGTTTGTTATTTTGTTACGTCTGAACTACGTATCTACAAAAATCCAGACAATTTTGCTGTGTACATGATCTATATACATTCTTGTTAAACATTGTATACATTATCGCTGATGAGAAATTGTGTTATTGTCGTCTATTAATAATACACTATACTTGAAATCCTACATAATATATATTTATTTATTAATACTGCACAAAAAGTAAACTACTGTAGATTTTTGAGTCTCTACACGTTGTCTCCAGTCTTCATTTACTTACCTAAAAACTATACTCTGATTCGCCATGCTCGTGTTGGTTTCTAGACTGGCCAGCTTTCCGTAAGACTCATAGTTTTATAAGATTCATAATTTTATAACGTGCGTAACATTAAAATATGATTTATCAAAAACTCTAGTTTTTATTCTATAAGGTTGCAAAATAAGTAGTCTACGCTTAGTAATCTGTGACCGCCGTCACGTGAGATATCAATGTTATTGTTACAAAAAGGACGTCGTATATAAAGCCTAATTATTTTTATGAGAATACATAAATAACGATTTTGTGTCGTGTTAACCCATCATATAGCGTTAGATTTTTTTTGCGTCATATGGCCTAATATAATTATGTCCTAAATGTCCTTAAATACCTCATGAGATACTGACGTAAATGAAATTTTTATTCAACCAGGTTTAGACAATAATACTTTGTCCTTTGCACTAAATAATTTAAATCCTTGAAGTGCAAAAGGCTTATAGCTAAGTAACGAAAGCTAAAGCTAAAAAAAAAACATGAGTCGGCAAAATGTGAATGTGAAGCAAACTCTGCCTACTCTTTATGGGTAAGAATAAAGGTGTGAGTGTATTAATATACATACATATATAAAAATGAGAATTATAACTAAATCCAGGTAACCCTATTCTTGTTTACTCCAGAAAATGTTGTGAGATGTATGTGAAACGATACGTGTGGGTGGACCTGTCACTAATGAACATGTCAGAAATTCAGTGGATGGCTTAAGTTTTATGCCGTACAGTGAATGTCTATACTATATTCTACCTAACATGATAAATATTAACAGTGTGAAGAATAAAGGCTTTTAGTTCATTTGTTTCATTTATTTTAGATTGTTTTATTAAAATAGAATATCCGCACTAGGAAAAGTTCATGTGCCGCGAAGCATTTTCCAGTTTATCCCTGTTACTGTCATTGCAGATAGCGGCACTTAACAACGGCTGTTTCTGTATTTTTGCAACTGAACTAAACTATTTGAATAACGTTTTTAACTGAGAAAACTGAAAATGGGACTAAAATTGCAAAAACAGATTTCACCGATCAACAAATAACGCGTTGCCTCAAAGCGAGGTTGATGGAACTACTTTTTGTAGGATATTCATAAAAACGGTTTAAATATATTTTAAGGTTTGTTGGTTTTTCGGATGGATGAAACTGATGAAGAAAAGTCAGATTGCGACATACAGACAGACTGATTTTGAAACATATGGAGCGTCCTTCGAGAATTCGTTAGTCGAAGTATGACTAATAAATTTATTCTAGCAATCGATATGTTAGGAGACAGCTTTATTATTACCCTATCCATGGTCACATAGCGCTGGAAGAGGGGTTTCTCTTCTCTTCCCAGTGATGTCGTAATATCCAGGATAAAAAAGGAAAAACATTTTGCTTAAGTAAAATGTTTTCCATTCACCTTAACCTTTACAACCGCAAAAACACATAACAAATACATAAATAAAACAAGTTTTCTTTGAAAAGTAGCTTTTTTTGCATTTATATTTTTATATAAACTTTTCCGAATATATAACATTTTCTAATAACATTAGATGATTCTGTGCAAGTTCAAGTTCAGCGTGCCAGTATAGCTTCCTTCCACTTCGTTTCATTCAACAAGTATTTTTAAATCAAGATGGAACGTGTAGCCAGAACGGGAAATATATAGGAAAATAGTTATGAAATGGACAGAATGAAGTATGTTGGATGGACCGAGTACGAAGTCAATACTGTCTGACAGTAGTAAAGTTAAAAGAATTTTCATTCTAGAAATTGCTGGAAGGTCAACATATACAGTAACACCTTTTGTTGTTGTTGTATGGATAACCTTTGCTGGTCAAGTATAAAAGTTAACCTTTGCTGGTCAAGTGTAGAATTTCATATTGAATTTTATATTAAATAAAAGTCTCGTATTCTGCTCGTTATATTTTATTTTTAAAGTTCGGTACGTATTTAATTAGCGATGATGCAATACGTAGCCCTTAGTAATACAACCACCTCGGTGATGAGGGTTTCATAAAGTGAAATATATCTTCGCTTTTTAGAAATCAAGTTATTTAAACATAGATACATCTGTATCTACTATCAATGTTATTAATTTTATAAACAATAAATACAATAGAAAATCTAAATATTTTTGTAACGGCACGTTTTAAAGATAAAATTCACAAATGCTCAATTCAAAGTAAACGAAGATAGAATATAATTAACAGTACCAGTTAAAAGTTTTGAATGAAATATTAAATAGGTGTAAGTAAATTACTCCGAATTCGAATTTAGATCGTATTGAATGAAATATTTATAATGAAAATACTGTCGGCACGTGTAACTGCGCTGAATTGACTAGTATTCACGCGAAATGCACTTTGCCACAAATTTATCACAAAGAGAGTAGTTTCCCGCCTACAGTTAATCGGATTTCTATTTTGGCAATGAATTAAAACGGCTATATTTGGTTGCATGTGCCTTATGCTGGCTTATTTGGCTTATGAATAAAGTGACCAATAAAATTTCATTGGATATTGTCCATCACAATGATTCATTAATCAATCTATCAATGCTAGTTTATTTGCGAAAGTAGGAATACCAGATTTTATATAATTGTTTTACAGGAACTTGATTTTGATCGAACATAGTCTGTAAATGTTTAGTTTATACTTTATAGTACTCTCTGTACTTGAATTACATTATGAAAAACATACTATTACTCACAATACGAAGTGTACTTTATATATTTTAATTGTTTTTTTTTAATAAAACCGTTTAAAAACGCTTTAGCAATAAACATAAATACAACTGAATTTTCGTTATTTTCGTTTCTAAGTTTGAGTGTTGTTTGTGTCCGTTTCGTGTATGTTTGTAAAGTTCCTCGCGACACACGATGTATATTCATAATGCGGGAGTTTACAGCTTTAATTATCATACCTAGTTTTTTTCAGCGATTGTACCTTCCCTTTTTTTTTTCTTGACGGGTGGAGAATCCCTTGTGATATTAGAATTCTTGGCGATGCATGAGCCTGGATTGATAGCGGTAGCATATGGATTTCGCTAAAAACCATGCAAGTGTCCATTCGAGTCTTCAGGCGCCCTACTCTGGGAGGACCCGGGTCGTGTTATATCAGGTCTTCCCCAAAACCACTTCAGTAAATAGGCCTAATCAGCCCTATCCCGGGCTATTGCCCTTTTTACCAACGTCCCCTTAATTTAACGAGCTATTTAAAGAGAGGCAAGGCGGTTCACACACTGCTCCGCGCTCCGTCGCCTGGCGCGGAGTGGCAGATTTTATTATTGTATGCAAGTACATCGATTAGAATAGAAAACACGCCAGGTCCAACACCGAAAACGTTTTCGTGCTTTAAGGACTTGTTTACGATGGATCTGGA
Organism: Phragmatobia fuliginosa; assembly: GCA_932526445.1. Lineage (NCBI taxonomy): Eukaryota > Metazoa > Arthropoda > Insecta > Lepidoptera > Erebidae > Phragmatobia > Phragmatobia fuliginosa. The sequence continues at coordinate 28,894,901 of OW052057.1, forward strand.
CACGGATAGATTCATATACGAAATTGAACAACGCCCAGCAATTTGGGATATGAAATGCAAAGAATACTGACGACGACGACCAAATAGAAATTAACCTCTGTTTAGTGCGGGCCGCGTACAAAGCCGTCAGGCGCGGAGGCGCGGTAAAATCTACTCGAAGGGGCAGATCTGCTCCTCTGTCGCCACGCGCGGGATTTGCTGCCCCGCGCGTAGGCGCCTGGGCGCGTCGCCAGTGTGTGAACCGCCTTAGATGTCTTTTAAAATTTAGGAAATACCTACGTTAGGGCGGTCTTATTAAAAAAATGACCATTTGCGTGTCCGGCCACGCATAGGCCACCATAATGGTAGTTGGATGTAAAATCGTGTCCAACAGACAATTATTATATTTACTTATTATTTCTTTATTTTTGGACGAAGTTCTTCATTCCTGAAATAAAAAGGTTATCTAAACTGCTGTAGTTTTCCTTTAAAGTTCAATATTTTTCGAGCCAGCCGTTTAGCTTTTAGAGCAGTGGGGGACGACCTGTTTCAAAAAAATGCTCTTTTAAGTTGTATAACTTGTAAACGGATAGGTACCTAAATCGATAAATGGTAGCAACCTCGCAATGTTTTTAACAGTGTACTATGTAATGATACCCTACACGATGGGGTAGTCGCGAAAAAAATAATCATTAAAGGTAAATATGCCGGGATAGATCGGCTTGAGGCCCTTCGCGCTGCGTAGAGATGTAGCATCACCCTGTATCTTCTATCGCTTATACCACGGAGAGTGCTCAGAGGAATTGTTCGAGTTGATCCCTGCCGCTTCTTTCCGTCCTCATCCTACGCGACAGCATTTCCATCCCCATCACTTAGATGATTGGCAGTCCACAATAGTGCATTTCCCCGAAATTTCCCGACTCGCACATCTAAATGAACTGTCGCCTGCGGTGTTTCCGGACCGATACGATCTTTCAAACTTTCAAAAAAAAGACCATACTCCCATCTTAAAGGCTGGCAACGCACCGGGGTCTCCCCTGGTGCTGGGTGTCCACGGGCGGCGGCAATCACCGTCAAGTGATCCGTCTGCTCGTTTGCCCCCTATAATATAAAAATAAACGCACTTAACTTACGTAGGTAGCCCCTAAATTTCAAAAGACATTTAAGTACATAGTTTGCCCCCTAATGGTTGGAGGAAACTAAAATATCACTTCATCATCATCATCAACAGCCTTTAACAGTCCACTGCTGGCCATAGGCCTCTCCTAAGAAAGGAGGTTATATTATATTAGAAATATCACTTAGGGCTACCTAACTCTCTTTAAGTGGCCCCTTAAATTAATGGAACGTTGTTATAAAGGGCTATAAGATCAGATTTATTAATGCATGTATTTTATATAGGTATCATACATCCATACATCACGTATTTTCATACGACGTAGACTTGTAAAGAGAGAAAGAGCTATTGTTTAATAATATTTTGTCAGTTATAATTAGGTTCCTGTCACCTGAAGGATGATCAGATCGCCTTGATATTTGTATTTACAGAAATAGTAATATAAGGATATAACTTCAAACTAGAAATATTTAAGGTCACAACTTAAAGAAATGTGAGGTGTTAAAAGAACTCATTATGCACATGTATACTGACTACTTTTAATGTGATAATAATCAGAAAATATTTTAGAACCTTGAATAAGATCTCGCTGTATCTTTTACAAAAAAATATATAATAATAATTTTATATAAACAAGGAGATTTCTTCACCTCGTAAACAAATTTAATATTAAAAAATTGCTCCGCCATCTTGGAAATCGCCGAGACATATGTAAGTAGCGGCGATCTTGTCCGGCAGGTAGCGCGCGACTAGTACGACGCAATTCGCGGGACGAATGTCGGCGACGCGACTTGTGTACGAACCTCAACGATTTGTATGGCGGTAGTCGCTTGGAGACTAAAATCGCTGAGTATCGAAGATTGCGTAGGGCCTAAGATAAGTCTAATATTCGGCGGTGCCGGCGAAAGCTTCTTTACTCGTCCAAATTGGAATATGAGCTATGCGTGGATTAGTGGTAGATATAGCGATACGTTTTGTGTATTAGTCGTATTTAAAATCATCACTCGATAGTATCCGTATTCGGCCACGGCGACTAAGCACTCGTAGCCAAGTGGCCTCATGTGGTTGGATACAATTACCGATGGTAAGTAACGACGGTGCGCTCAGTACTTAGATGGGTGACCGTTTGTTTCATCATATGTGATTCGGCGGAGGTCACGATAAGCAGTCGGTCTCGGTTGTTATCATAACAATCGTAAAGCTCGGAGGCTTTCAAGCTGCTTAAAATATCCAACAGTAAGATTACGAAAGTGTCTGTGTAAAGTGTCTTGCTAGTCGCCAAAGTGTTACGATTAAACTATGAAAAAATTCTTGTTTAGAGGTACCTCCTTTATACGTAAAGAGGGCTTGATTTTTGTTGGTATCATGGGCTCATAAAATGTTAAGAGGTTGCTAAGATCTTACAATTAATTTGCTATGTGGCACCGTGTATTTTTAAATCATGCATTTGTTCTAGGATCAGCAGACTGCGTTCACGTTTCAACCGAGGAGCATATTGGTTCGCACACCGAGACCGACTTGCGACAAGGCTACGGAAACACAAGAACAACACATTTATACTAACCCACCACGCATTAAAGTCACTCATGTGGACTTCTCTGAGAATGAGTCCAATGTTAGTGACGATGATTGCAAATCGCTGCATGCAAGTCAATCGAACTTACGAAGTAAGAACATAATATACTATTTAATGTAAAATATAGCAGTTTTCTCTTAAACTTTTCGGTAATTATCTTATTCTCATTTTCAGCGGATTGGACGGTGACTAAATCGTTTACCAAATTAGCCGTGAAACCGGCCAAGAATGGTCCTGCAGAGGATGGTATGTACTTTAACAATAAAAAGTAAATAATCATTAGAAGTGACAGTAATATTAAACACATTTTTGCAGGACCTCCAGTTCCACCACGGCCACCCAAAACCTTAAGCAGCTCCAGCGATGCAAATCCCGTTCCAAGGGAATCTTCCCAAAGTTCAAAAAATCAAGAACCAATTGATCCCGTACAGGAGAGCATATCCGTAATTCATTCTTTTATTTTTTTAACTGCGATATGGCATAGTGTTTCACAATCAGAAAGTCGGACAATTAAAATTGCAGACTACAAATTAAATATTAGATGGTGCTGTCGGCTGTCGTATTTCGTCTAATTTCTTGTCTTATTATTCCTCACTTAGTACAAATGTAATGACTATAGACGGTAAATACAAATATTTTAGGTTCTCATAAAACATTATTCATATTATATATCATTACTAAAATAACATTATTCTGTATCAAACGTAAAATCAGACGAATCTTGGGCGCCATCTTTATATTGATCATATGACTTTAGATATTTATCGTGAAAATAATATCGTTTCAATTGCAAACAGTTGCAGTATTTATTCAGATTTGTTTTATTCATATTTTGATGAAGTTCAGGAGTCGTTGAATAACATTGTAAAATCAAGTGTCCTGAACATAACGTTCAGGTCATACATAGGAGACATATTACTTCAAGAAACTACTTAGAATTGTTAATGTTCTCTGCTTTCTGATTTTGCCTACCTACTGTGCTAAAAGTATCAGATTTTTTTACCTTCTAACCTTGCAACAACATTGTTTATGAAAATAATTTTTGCGCTTGCATAGCGATCCTGCATATAAAGTCAACAAAATTGTTTTGATCGGTTGCAATGACGTTATGTGCAGTTGTTGTTGAATAAAATTTAAAATTGTGATTGCGATGGGCCTTAAAACAATCTGTTCAATGTCATGATTTTATTCATGAAGCAGAATTGAAGGTTCAGGTAAATGTAGTTAACACATGCACGTGACGTACATTTTGCTTATTTTCTGGAAAATTTTGTAAACGTCTCGTATTTTTTATTAAGCTCTATCTCTAATAATCTGCAATGGAATAATAAGCTCTTTATTCAGTGTTTACTCAGTGACATTATATTTATGAGGGACAATAGTGTGTGGTGCAGTGTTCTCAATTGCAATCAATTCAGCCTGCTGCTGAACGAAGACCTCCCCAGATGAGTGCCAACCATCCCGGTCTTGGGCACCGCCAGCCAATATCTTCAAGTCGTCAGTTTGTCGTGCTGCAGGCCATTCTACAGTGCGTTTGCCTAATCACGGTCTCCACCCTAGCTCTTGTCGAGTCCAGCGACCATCAGTCCGACGTTTTCCTAATCACGGTCTCCACCCTAACTCTTGTCGAGGCCAGCGACCATCAGTCCGACGTTTGCCAAATCACGGTCTCCACCCTAACTCTTGTCGAGTCCAGCGACCAGTCCGACGTTTGCCTAATCAGTGTCTCCACCCTAGCTCTTGTCGAGGCCAGCGACCATCAGTCCGAAGTTTGCCTAATCACGGTCTCCACTCTAGCTCTTGTCGAGTCCAGCGACCATCAGTCCGACGTTTGCCTAATCACGGTCTCCACTCTAGCTCTTGTCGAGTCCAGTGACCATCAGTCCGACGTTTGCCTAATCACGGTCTCCACTCTAGCTCTTGTCGAGTCATGCGACCATCAGTCCTACGTTTGCCTAATCACGGTCTCCACCCTAGCTCTTGTCGAGGCAAGCGACCATCAGTCCGACGTTTGCCTTATCACGGTCTCCACTCTCTAGCTCTTGTCGAGTCCAGCGACCATCAGTCCGACGTTTGCCTAACCACGGTCTCCACCCTAGCTCTTGTCGAGTCCAGCGACCGTCAGTCCGACGTTTGCCCAATCACGGTCTCCACTCTAAATCTTGTCGAGTCCAGCGACCATCAGTCCGACGTTTGCCTAATCAGGGTTTCCACTCTAGCTCTTGTCGAGTCCAGCGACCATCAGTCCGCCTGGAGACAAGGCCGGACCACTTCCACTTCAGCGTGCTGATTCGATATTCGTGCCATGTGATATCGGTTACCTAGTTCTCTGTTGAATTTGCTCATTTCGTATTCTATCGACTAGAGAAACACTTGGCAACGCACGCTGAGCGACCTTAAACTTGTGAACTAGTCCACGTCTCAGCCTCATATGTCATAATAAGCAGGACGCACTTATTAAAAGTCTTGGCTTTTGATTACTGCAGGACTGACGACTCGATAATATCACGAAGCTTTTTATCTGTGCTGTAGTGCAGAGTTAAGTATGAATAAAATTTGAAATAATTGTTTTAATACTCTTTGGCATTGTCGAGATTAAAGAAGATGCCTTAATAGACAGATTTTAACTCTGACAACTATGAAAATTGTGGGCCCATCTTCATTATGACATTTATCAACATTAAATTGAAATATATATTATTTAGTATTAGTAGTTATTAGTTGTACAAAAGCCCAAAACAAATTAGGTAAAAATAGTAGTAACCACTGATTTGTAGCGCAATAAAATATTTGACCCATTAGCAATAATAACAATTTTCGAATACAAATTACTCGTCGTCAATCGTTCAGTCATCAATCGTTTCAATAGAAGATAATAATATACATATAATAGAAGTTACAATTCGATGTCTGTATATTAGAGGACTTGAAGAAAAACTAATGAGAACAACAAAATTCCTTAATTTTCTTTCTTCCGCAAGCTAGTCATCATCTTACTGGCCTTTATTACTCCCAAGATTACTTGGTGTCTTACGATAAAAATTGCCATAGGTGTTCATGACAATCGGGACCTACGGCTTAACGTTCTCTCCTAGGCACTGACGTGAAACATCGTCATTTCGAACTTCAGGCTATTTGTAAAATCAACCCAACAGCAGCCCGAATCGGGATTCGAAACCGAGACCTCAGCAGTTGCTTATTATACTAACTGCTAGACCAACGAGAAAGCCCTCTTCTTCAACAAGTTAGTGTGAAATGAAAACAAGGAGGTACAAAAAAATAAAATTTTCCTTATAATAATAATTGGTTTTATGCCTTTTGTTAAAGAAATACACTGGGCCGGGTACTCCGTGGCTGCGCGTTCCCCGGCGATCATCACATCACCCTGCAAAGAAAACATCCAGCGTTTTTACAATATCATCCAATGCTACAAACTTCTCCGATGATGATGAAGAAGAGAATGCAACTCCACAAGTATGAATTAAACCAAACTAGACTCAAAGTTTGAAGTCAACTATTAAAACACTGTGACTAACAGTAGTGTGTGACTAAAAACACAGTGTCATAACTCCTATTCATACCGTGGGTGTCGTAAAAGCCAACTTTGGGTGTGCTAACTGCACAGGAAAAAAAGACTGCCAGGAGTAGGGAATCTTGTTCCTAACCCTATACCAGCCCGTCTGCTTAGGGTGATAAACCAGATCGTTATTTTTAAAAAGAGTCTATGACCAGCAAAAAACAATTAAATAATGATACTTAGTGATTACAAGTTATAACACAACATAACATTAATAGTTTTTTGTTTAAGATTTAGGCAAGTTGTGTTTTGAATACAGGATCTACACACCAAAACCAAACTACATGCTCTTTATTGGTGATTTAAAATATTGACTTTCACTATTTAGTAACTGCATGTACACAATGAAACTACGTCACAACTCTCACACTAAGCTAGTAATTAATCCTGTGTCGCGGGGGACATTTACAAGCGTATGAAATGAACACAAATAACACAGCCTCAGAAGAACAATTTGGGGGTCACACAAAGTGTTTACGCTTGTGGGATCGAAGCCACTCGAGCAGCGATGTGACCACTATATTCCACTATCCCATACTTATTGTCGGATTATTGGCTAAAGTCACCGTATCAATAATATGATGTTGTATTTTTACAGTCGTTGCAGTATTGCAACCTGCCACCTTTGCCGCCTACGGTAGACCGGGCGCTGAAACCGCGAATCTCAACTCACGTCGTGCAAATTAATGCCCCCCCACCTTCGGTAAATTTGTTAATTTTTATTTTCTTACGACTAACAAAGTTGATAAATAATTTGATTGTTAAAAAATATATGTACTTAAGTAAGTACTTACCTACATAAATATCGTGTCAATATTACCCCCCTGTACTGTACAGTAGTTCATTGTTGCATAATCATATTGTAACTGCTTTGTAATATCTACTTTTGTAGTACTACTGTATATAACATAATTTTTAGTAAATAAATAAGAATGCTTAAAAAATCTACCTCCAAGACTTAAATGAAGCTTGGATAAGAAGGTATTGTAATAATAATTGTCAATTAAATTTCTCACTATGAAAATATATACCTAAATAGATTCAGATTATTGTTATATTCCTTGCATGTTTAAAAACTAATTTAATTCTTGATATTGACATATTGCAGCATGACCAGATATAATTAATATTTTTAAATAGTTACAACTCATAAGTGCAATATACCTTGCCTCACTTTCCGACCAAGTTGCTTCTTCACAAACTTCTTTTACTATAGTCGTCACAAAATAAGAAGCCCGGTTTGACATTTGTCATCGTGGCGTAACTAATACGATTAATTCGTGTTTTTGAGTGCCCTTTTCAATATCAAGTTAAACTTGATGCTTATTTATGATACGCGTTGCGATAGTGTATGGGTAACATAGTAATTAAATAGGATTATGAATTTGATTTTTCAATTTCTTACATGCGACATGTCAAATGACAAAAGTCAAAACGGGCTTCTTATTTTGTGACGACTATACGTTTATTTAGTTCTTTGTTATATTACTAAATAATTCGCTTTGAATGTTTTCTTGCACGCTCACCCTAGCAAGCTCGCAGGCGGCCTTACATAAACATCGTTGAGGTTAGTTTCTAGGTTTAATTATAACACTTAAATGTCAGAGATCAAAGTTGAAATCTAAAAGTATCAGGTTTGTTAGCAATTATATCGAAGATAAGTACTAGAAAACTGTCGAAGAATAGAATTTTAGAAGTTAAACTGTCACAGCATGTAATTGTCATATTAAATATATATAATTGAAATTACAGTTCATATATTTTGTAACTATCGTAGGCGGACTTTCACCATATCGCCCGCCCAGATGTGACAATTTCGAATGTGATAAACTTTTCAGAAGAGACAAAAACTTGTTCTCAAACTCTTATGTAACTTTATTGATTGTTTTGTAGCTACCTCCTGTCACGCTTCGGAATGGCAAATTTTGATTAAAAAAATATATAAATCCCATCTTTGAAATGCATTGTTTAAATCACATCAAAGTTAGATGTCAATCGGTTTATAAGAAGTCAAGTTTGTAAGTTTTACATTAAGAAAAAACATTTAAATTTTCTATAAAGTACCCCATCTAGACCGAAGAAATGTTACTTTTTCAAAATTTATTTATATTCCTTTACGAAAAATATTTCATGGTTAAAATATCGGTAGGAGCATTATTTACAAATGAATATACTTCAAAAATAATGTGTTTAAGCTTCACTGTAGTAGTAAACGTATAAATGTATTATGATTGTGTTTATGTATTGGACATGTATGAAAATAATATGTTTCTGATTTTCATTCATGCTAACATTAGCCAGAGGCCTCGATGAATTGTACTGAGGAGGTAAACGTGGAGAATCTTAGGAGAGGAGAGGTTAGTGAGTAGGTAATTATGTGTTAAATAAGTTTAGGCATTACATTACCACAGAAATACTTCTTTATTACTACATATTTAATTTAGTGTTAAAATATAACTTTTTTACCTCGGACTATCGAATTTGGAAGTATTCGGTTCGACATAACCTAAAAATGAGCGTTCATCAAAACGATGGTACTGGAAGTATTTTGTGACTTGAAATCATTGCGGGGACCAGTCTTGCTTTGTCCCGATACATCATTGTGCGATACATCTAGTCCCAAACTAAGCATAGCTTGTATTATGGATACGAAACAACTGATATAAATACATAAACATACTTTTTTTTTGTAAATACATATTATACATATAAAACACCCAGACTTCGAAACGATTATTTGTGGATCACACAAATATTTTGTCAGACCCGGGAATCTAACCCGAAACCTCTTGATTAGCAGTCGCATACGCTAACCACTAGACCAACAAGGCAGTCAAATTGTTCTCATACTTTCCATCAGGCAGACTTGAATAATGATTGACAGCTAATACCATAAAAAAGATTTATTGGAACATCTCTTAGTCGATTGCTAATGTCTTGTCACTAGAGTCCTAATTGCTAAGACCTAAGTCCTTTAATTACTATATAATTTATTAAGGTGCAATAGGAAGTTCATTTATATATCAGTCTAACAGTCTCCCAGCCGAAAACCTCATAAAAATCTGTGAACATGGTGAGATCGGCAGACGACGTTATCGGCTGCCGCCAATGACACTGACCATAATGCCATATGTTTTTAATGGCACTAATAGCTGGTTCGGAGCGATCAAAATGAATCTGTCAAACGATAATCTTATCGGTACACTAAAGCATGTTTTTCGCATGATTTATTAATTTAATAATACACTTACTTTTGGCTTCACCGCAGTCGGGTGAAAATACGGAAATGGTGATTTGGCTTAATTTTACTTGCTTGCTTATATAATCTAGAAAATTAAATTAGTAATTGATTAATATTCTAATAATAATAAATAATTATAATAAAAATAATTCATTCAAATAATAGTACTGTTTCTACTTACATACAATACTTCTGCCAACAAACTGTTATCTCAGTTTGTTGGCAGATGTAGCTCCAAATTATACTTGTATATTTTACATTGTGTAACCTACTAATCTAACTAAGTTACATTTACAAATTCCTCTGACTTATATAAAAAACCAATATGAAAACATAAAAGCGAACAAAAGGGGTGTTTCAAATATGCGGACCTAGAAGAAATTCATTAAAAATATATTTTCTCTTTAAAAAAACTAGGTTTTAGGTATCAGTAAAGTACTTCTTTTATTCTACCTGTGCTGTACAAAAGATACTGATCACAGCTTACGTTTGCTATCACTGCAGCAAACCGTCATTTCCTATAGACCTTACATTTTAAATTTGCAGTGTTGTATTCGTTAATGTTAAATGTTTTGATGATTTTAATTACAGGGCAATTCACCAAATCAAATTCAGGAGTTGAGGTCGGATACATTGCAGTATTTAGACCTGGACCTGAATCCTTCGACTCTAACACCAGCAAAGGTATTTTTTTTCTCTATATTGATACATTTGATTTACCCGCCCTTGGAAAGCATGGGGATGTACGGCCTCAAGCATCTCCTTAGATGAGACCCGAGCCCAGCAGTTTGACATAGGTTGTTGACGAAATATAATATGATTGATTGATGTTCTAGTAGTAAGTACAACGCTTACGCTGAATAACTGTCTGAGTGTACATAAATACATTATGGCAACCCTATTTTCCAGACGAGTAGGCAGAGACAATTTGATCTCCACTTATTACCGTTCTGACACCCTCACCTTCATTTGGTTTGCCCAAATTAATGCTGCATGCATGCTCGTCAGCTTTCTGATACTTTGTACATCACAATTGACGACGCCATGGACGCGACGAAATGGTCGAATAGCCGAACCATCGTAACATGTTTTTTTTTTAATATTCGTCACTTACATTCACTCCATACATACCTTTTATCCCAAGTTCCTCTAACCATACATAAGAGTTGGCACCAGGTCAGTCAATATTTAAGTGCCTAGTTTGGAATCAGACTGTCGTGTGGGATTGGTGAAGTTATTATCTTGTGTATAAGTAAATAAACAATTTCTATATATTTCTTTATAGGGCGACGTTCTAAGGAGGGTAGAATACATACACGGAAGGTCTATATCCTCCGTAGATGACTCCGCATACAAGACGGTTGATTTCCTAAAGACCGAAGCGTTCAACAGCACAAGGCAGGATGCAGAAGCTCTTAGAAGTTACCAATGTTAGCATGAGCCTTCCTCCGATTGGAGGGCGGAAAATTCTGATAAAAAGAAGTGTAAGAATAAAAAATTAAAAGAGAAAAAGAAACGGCCGAAGAAAGAGAAAGTACAGATAGAGTTGGCGAAAATAGAGCTGGTGAAAAAGTTGAAATTAAATAATAAGTTTGAAAAGAAGAAAAAGAAATGGATGAAAAAGAAGTTAAGTTTTAGTGATAGTAGGCATCTAGCTTCACTCCTTGCAGTGTATAGAGCAAAACCATAAGAAAATTTGATAGTGACAGTGTTAGAGTAAAACCAGTGATGTGTGGTGACTTTAGCGTACAGACAAAACTCACGCATTTAACCTAGATATTTGTTTCATGACAACAAAATTATTAAAATGAGATTTTGTATTCAATTATATAGTTTTATATTAATAGCAAAGTCGTGTTGGGAAATAAGTTTTCCATCGTTACAACACAGCACTTGTCAATGTCGCTATTGAATTGTAATCCTACAAGATTGACTTTAAGAAATTTAAAGCTTTAAATGGAAAGACATGAAGGAACATTGAGAATTAGAGTATTGTTTGGCGCTGGTATAATCAACTCGGTGGTTTCATACCATTTTATTTTATGCTAATATTCTAGGCGAAACTTTAGTATTATGTGTGTAGCAATATGAAGCCAGTATTGTAACTTTTGGAAATGTATAGAATAAAAAAAATGGACAATATTTATAGGTGTTTTAAACTAGCGAAGTGTGACCAGCAAAAAGAGGTTTTACTCGCTGGCACTGTTGGTTAATTATAAAGTTATCTATTATGGATTTTTGTTGCCACATATGACTATGGTGCACTAATTCGTCTATCTGCTTTATTGCGTTGAGTAAGCTTATAGACCAAACGCATATTTTTATTGGCTTTATATTTAAAATCGAAATGTTGTATACTGAATGTTTTAGTAATAAAAGTTATTTAAAGTTATATGTGATATAACTGCTATATACAACATCTAGAGCAACCGTATTCGCATCTAGTATTCAATTTCTGTACTTAAATAGATGTGTGTTAACATTAATTTTATAATACTTTAAAATCGTTACCATAATATAGTACTTGTATTTAAGAGTTTTTAGTTAAAATAATCGTCACAAACCCTAATATGCATGTATATTTTATATAAGATTTTTCTACAACCCAACAAAAAATATGAATATATATCTGTAAATAGTGATTGTGCTCCTTGCAAAAGTATTCACAAGTTGTATAGTTAATATTTAGCGGTATAAGGTTAAACGAGAAATGTGATACAAAGTGCAGACATGAGTGCTCTTATCACAATAAGTCTTGACCTTTTACAAGCATAGAATGTAAATTCATAACTTAGTGTTCACATTCAATGTCTTTAAACGTAAGACTAAAATAGTGAGATTTATACATCAATTTATATCATATATAATCTTATTCTACTTCATTCAAAACGTGAGCTAACTGCGTCTTACATTTTTCCATACTACCAATCTCCATACTAAATTCAAAGAAATATGATTGATATTAATATATTAATGTTAGTGTCATGTTTTTAGTATTCCATTCTGTTTTATTAAACTATACTTGAATCCGTAATATATTTAGGCCCTTCGAAATGAGTTCACACAAATTTAATGTCTCAACATCGTTCATTACCATGTAAGAGTATTTTATTAAATGTTGTAATATTAAATTGATAAAAGGCTAACGTCAACAAAAAAATATATTTAAATGCAACTAATATCTTTGTAAGATCACACCTAATGATTAGAGCGTTTGGGGTATTAGGTGGGATTTTTTAAAATTAATAGAACTTTATTGTTAGTTAGGGAAATGAAAATAATGCAGCGATACGCACAAAGGCAATGCAATGCAATGCAATTTGTTATATATTTATTGTACATAGCAGTGTAAAATAAATTTATTATATTAATACTCTGTATTAGATAGCTTTAAAATGTCTTGGATAAATTACACACTAGGTCACAATAATAATAGAATAATTGACCGACACACGTGGATAAAATTTCTGTACCTGTTTTGTTTTTTATATCGATAACAAAGTATTTTTAATTGATAATGTTCTCATTTTCGTATTAGCGTTATGCCTCATACATTTTGAGATTAATGTCTTTATAGGACATTGCTTTCTTCTCAAAACATGTAATTACTACTTACTGAACTAACTCTAGGAAGAGTGGCACACTAATAGTGCCGCTTATCGCTGCGATCTGTGTACCTAGGCACTTTGGCATATTGGTATCGCGAACACGCGATTAGTGAATATTCTACATTTAAGTGTTTAATGGGCGTGTTCTTCAATCTGACCTAAATTATTATAGACATTCATAAAAACTATAAATTCATGGTAATAGATAGATTTATAAAAAAAATGGCAATTAAATAACATAACCGCTTTTCTGGGTATATATTGCAGTGTTAATATTATGAAATATATTCATTTTTATCATGTGTAACTATTTTAAATGTTAAACTAAGTTTTATGCTAAAAAGCAGACAAAGCTGGAGACTTCATTTCAGTGCTAAAGTTGCTCTGTACCTATATTATGAGTCTGCAAGGTTTTAGCATCAATTCAAAAGTACACAATAAAGTCATGTTAGAAATTCGAAGAAAATGCTTTATTGATCCCATAACCAGTGCACAGTAAGCTAACTTCTTAGGATTGATTCAGATTGTCTGTTCAGAGAGTCTGCTTAAGATTTCTTACTGAATATGAGTCTTTGACCGTTACATATTTATCAAAGACATTTTCGTATTTTGAACATGTATATTATATTGGTGGTTTAAATTTAATGTACTTATATAGTTACTAATTGAATAATCATAATTACATAAGTCTATAAATGTCTATCGAAATATTGCTATACATTTTTAATGAACGTCTGTTTTCCCTTTACGTGGCTCAGCTTCAGACTGATCGCTCGGGCTGAATAGCTCGGTCTGAAGTTATATCATAATGAGTATGTAACTTCTCAGCACCAGATCAGCTCGATAAAGTATTTAAGGAATCTAAAAGGCGGCCTTTCACCCTGTCATCAATGACAGTTGAAACTGTTGTGTTTTAAAGAATAAGTACTTAACACTCATTTTCTACAAATTTTCGGCATGATGCATTATACTTTGTCCATTCGTTTATTGTCTTTTTGACAGGTCACGCCTATAAATTACCGGTATTTTTTTTCATAATAATGTACTACAGTAATGTCGTACTTTATAGACGACTAGGGAAGTGGTCAGTGTGCATAGCTAAAAACAACATAATAATATAAAACAGTTCTCGAAATACGATAAATCGATTATACGATTAAAATAATCTATCACATCATTATGATCAAAATAATTTGACTTAATGTAAGTATTGTTTCTGTAAATTTAATAAAATAAAAAGTAAATTAAAATAGTATGACTTCAAGATTGATTATTTGCAAAGAATTAAGTCGAATTTTTGGAATTAAAGTTCAAACTTAGAATAAAGAACAATAACTCTGTGCAATAATAATTTATTTTTGGACCACTTACTTAAAATGTAACTATGCCCGTGTTAGTAAAATTTAACTTTGAAACGCGTGGTTAATAACGTTTAAATCCAGAGTTATGAGAAAATACATTTGAAAAATCACATAATACTTACTAAACCGACCTTCAAGTGACTGTGTTAGGAAGTTTTCTTTGTTCTGGGTCAATTATATAACATAATAGTGCACATTTTATTTATTTACAATACTGACTTAAAGAATATTTTATCGATTGATTTTGATTTCAAATCGAATCGGTGACGTGTGAGGGCGTCACTAATTTCGAAATTTGTTCAACTGTCAAAAAGATAATAAAGGAATGGACAGAGAATAAGTTTTGTGTTTTGTGCCATCGAGTCGACATTGAAAAAGCTGTATGCTGTACCTGTAATCTGGTGCTGAATGGTTAACACATCTTAACTAGAACCTACAGTAAAGAGTATAAAGAAGTATTAAATTACATATACGAGTATATCCACTATAAACTGTATTGTCTTTTAAGCATATATTGTTCTTAAGATGTTCTAAATGTTATAACCGTTGTATTTGTGGGTAGAGTATTTGTATGTGTTTTTAAAATCTCGGTGTTATTAATTGTTAGTATATTACACAATTAGGAAATATCTTTGGCTCAGGTACCATTTGAGCGAAACAGAACTAGAAATAGTGGAATCCGATAGTAAATATTAAAGATTGACTAAAATTAAATAGATATCCACTTTAGTAGATACAGACATAATATAGACACGGCCTACTATTACAAAAATGGCCTATTATTGCAGATTTGGCCTAATTTTTCAGATACTGCCTACTAAGGCAGATACTAAGCCTATTAAGAGTCCACTGCTGGATGTATCCCTTCCTTAGAAAGGATATTTAAGTCTATTCCTACACGCTAAACACTTTTGTGATACCTCCTCTCGCTGATACCTCAAAACCCAGTTCATTTTTGACTGTCAATTCCACTGCAGTCGGGAAAAGACAATGTCAAAAGCTTAAAAAGTAACGATTCTTTATAAACCTCACTTTCACTGCTCATATGCTCGATATGTTTATAAAATAACTTCTTTCATGTTAGGTTTTAATCATTGTAAAATAGAAAAAAATCTAAATTTTCTTTTTTGGAACATAATTGTGTTTTGTATTATTATACTTATCTATATTTTGGTGATAATTGGTGAAATTTATAAAAAATGACGATTGTTGTTTTTCCGCCCACCAAAATCCAAAGTCAATTATTATGCTCATTTATGTTTAATTCTTAGTTATGTTTCTGTGTATAGTGACGCAAAGTTTATGCCAAATAGTTTATGCTAAAAGTTAAATATTGTTTTAATAGTGCTATATATTATATTTATAAATTACTAAATAAGATTTCGTATTGTATTCAATTTAAGTCAGCACAGAACATGGAAAAACATTATCAAGAAATGATTAATACAGTACTGTAGGTACTAACACAATCCAGTTACAGCTTAAATCTTATCGGAAGCATTATGATTGATAGTTTCTAATTATATTTGTGTAGTTATGCTTTATCCTGCTTGCGATTATAATGTACAAATAGTTTCATTTTAATGTATCTCAAGAGCTCTTAAAAGCAGTTTAATTTGTTAAACCATTCATGTATTTTAAGGTATACATCTTTCAGCATTACACACAGGTATTATTAGTTATTTTTAAGTAGAAATTATTTGCTTTCACTGCAGGATGTAGATGCAAATATATGTATAGTATGTGATTTATCATCGTAGTAAATGTATGCAAAAAAAAAGTTTGTTTGATTTAACCTTATCACCTCCTTAGTCAATATTGTGATTAAGTGTTACTCATTGCCACTTAATTTAAAAAGTGATGTGCAAATAATCGATCTAAATCGATCAGAGTGATATGTAATTCGAGAGGTTTTTGTACAGAAGTGGACTGCGATAGGCTGATGATGATGATTTGCAGATATGGCCAAATCCATTTTCTCTTACTAAATTACTGAAAGTACTAACAAAATAGTCAATAAACGAGAAATATGGTCTCATGGTATTATGCATGGCACAAAATATATATTAAGTAAGGCTCACTACATAGAGTTATTGAAATAGATAATAGTATTTTTTTTATATAGTTTTGTTTGTTTTTGTTGAATTTTCCTCTGTCTGTAGATTTAACAAATAAAATCTAAGTCAGATTAATCAGATCCTAAGAACCCAATTAATTTCTCGCAATAGCATAAAACTATCAAAACATATGCTTATTTATTTATTCCTTTGGGATTATAAATTGGTCGCAGAGCGATCTCATTAAATTACAACGTATAATTAATATGTGGACGAACAGGTGTCTTGTTCCTCCATCACAAAGGGAGGATCCTCCGACCAGGCGAGGTGAACATGCCTGGTGGGCCATTACCCAACAGTTGATGTTGGAATGTTGTATATATATTAAGCTATTCAGTGAGTCGGGGCTGAAGTCCGCTAATCCCAGTGAGTCGGGGCGGTTGCAGCGTAGATGCTGGTTGTTGCGTAGACGGGAGAGAGGTGCTCTGCTTACTTAGAGCGTGTGTGTAGTGTCCTGTGCATAGACGCTGATGACGCCGTAGGCGCTGCCAGCCTGGAGCAGTCGCATCCTGCGTGTGGTGTCCCTGTCAAAGCCGAGGTTGCAGGCTGGCTGAGACTTGGTTGACATTAATTGCTGTCGGAGTAAACAAGATGGCGCTGCTGATCTGCTAATTTTGAAGGATGCTTCCAATCACGTCGGGGTCACCACTGTGGACGAACGGATATTGTGTTCCTCCAACACAAAGGGAGGATCCTCTGACCAGGCGAGGTGAACATGCCTGGTGGGCCACTGCCCAACACTTGATATTGGGATGTTGCTTAAATGTTAATCAGCGCGAGAATCTATATAATCTATCGCGGTTTAGGATTAGTAGTTACTCAGTTCATTCCGTTTTCTTCGTAGTTCAGTCTTTCTTCGCTAGATGGCGTTGTATGTTTTTACGTCGCGCTATATGTGAAAGTCGCTACAGTTCTATTCTCGAAATACTTCATGTATCTGTATGTTTAGTAAGTTACTATATCAATCAGAAGATAGTTTTAGTTCTTAAGATTACACTTGTACTACCAGTAGAAGTCAACCTGTATAAAAACATTGCTTTGCCTGTACAAAATAAAACTCACACAAGTTAGATTCCTCAGTTTTCGAAGGCACAATTTGGTTTTAGGTCGGGAAAGAGCACTCCTCAGTGCTCTTTCCCGACCTAAAACCAAATTGTGCCTTAGATGCAGTGAATAAATTAGTTGGATACATCACGGAGAAGGTTGATTCTAAACAACAATGCCTGGGGGTTTTCCTAGACCTAGCGAAGGCTTTTGACACAGTCTGTGTTCATACTCTTGTCAGAAAGATGGAGCACATTGGAATTAGGGGTAAACCACTCGGAATCTTTACATATTTCCTCATGGACCGAACACAGAGGATTAAAATTAATGAAGCAACTAGTCAAGAGGTTGCGGTAACATACGGCGTACCGCAAGGCAGTTGCCTCTCTCCGAGCCTCTTTCTGATCTACGTAAATGATCTGTGCCAGCAGTGTCTAAACATGGGTAAAATCTTTCTATGTGGTTCATCTCGTAAACCCCAGCTAGGGTCTCGGGGTAACTTTTCCAGGTATAAGACCTGCTCAAGTAGTTTGCTACGCCGCCTGCGACTACAGGTGGGTCACTGGGTTGGGCCCGGATGGGCCGATTGGTAGTACCGGGATACTAGTCCGGAAGGGATGGGTGTCGTTTCCAGTGTAGTGACCTGTGCTTAGCGAGGTCGAGCTCCTAAGGGTGGGAACCCTGAGGAGCGCCCGTCAGCCAGCACAGCGTCGGGTCCTTGGAATGGTACGGGAGTGGTTGTCACGGAGACAAGATCTCGTGGCAGGCCATACCTGTCCGGCGGTCGCCGATGATAGGGCGCGAGATCGCGCAGGTGACAGGCTTGCGAGCCGTCAGCACGCACGAACAGGTTGGTACTCAGGCGTCTAATGAAATCATCCAGACTCTCCACGCGCAGATCCCTGGAGATCGTCTTGTTCCGCACGAAGCGAGGAGCGTTAGTGAGGGTGCGTAGTGTGAGCGACTGCTGCGCACGCAGTCGACGGCGATTCGTCTCGGATACGAGCGCGAACCAGGCTGGGGAACCGTAGGTCAGTCGGGTGCAAATGTAAGCCTTGTACACACCGAGCTTCGCACGGAGCGGCAATCGGGAAGAGAGTACAGGCCGCAATAGGGAACGTGCGGTACGGACCTGGGCAATGACGTTGTTGACATGAGGCTTCATTGAGAGGGTGCGGTCGATGGTCACACCGAGGTATTTCACCGTCGCGGACCACTCGATATTCTGCCCCATGAGTTTCAACTGTGGCAGTGTCACGGTTCCTATGGATATTGCCTGAGTCTTCGCCACGTTGACTGTCAGTTTCCAGTCCTTCAGCCAGTTGGGAAGTGCATCTAGAGTGTGCTGCATCTTGGCAACAGCGTTGGCGCCATTTTTTGACGTCGTGATATAGGCCGCGTCGTCAGCGTAAAGCGCGAGTTGCACACCGTCGGTGACGGGGATGTCGTCTGTGTACCAAGAGTAGCAGTTAGCACACTGGAGACAGGCAGCTTCCCTGCGGCACGCCGGCACATATGGGTCGCTCTGTAGACAGGGCGCTCTCAACCGCCACTTGAAAGCTTCTATCTTGCAGGAAGGTGGCCACAATGTTCACTACTCGACGAGGAGTAGTAGATGTGGACACCTTGTATAGCCGACCAGCGTGCCAGACGCGATCGAAAGCCTTCTCCATGTCGAGGAAAACTGCAACAATCCGTTCGCGCTTGTTGCGAGCAACCGCGATGTTGTGCAGTACCCTCGCGAGTTGGTGTGTCGTGGAGTGTTCGGCACGAAACCCGAACTGTTCGTCACGTGGCTGTAAATGTGGTGTCATGTGCAGCAATAGTAGTTTCTCGAACAATTTAGACGTTGTCGTGAGGAGCGTGATAGGGCGATAGCTACCCGGTACGAGGATATTCTTCCCTGGCTTGGGCAGCATGATTACTCTGCCAAGTCGCCATGCGGACGGAAAGTGTCCGGTGCGGAGAATGCCGTTAAAAAGACGCGTCAGCGTCGCGATGACTCGCTGAGGTAGGTGACGCAAGGCTTCATTGGTCAATCATCCGCTGTACTTGCCCAGGCGAGAAAGTGATGGGATCCTCAGTCGGGGCTATCGGTTGCTCAAAGTATAATTGGAGCTTTCTCTCAACCTCTGCTAGGTGCTGCACGTTGTAGGCCGGATTCGGGTGGAACTGCGCTTCTAGGAAGTCAGCGAATATCTCCGCTCGGTCTTCGGCACGGTAACGTGGGGTTCCGTCACCGGCCAGCAAGGGTCTAGTCGGAGCAGGCTTCCCAGAAAGTTGGCGGCACAGGCGGTGTATGCCCGACCAATCTTCGCTGGCTCGCTCAATGGTGCGTTGCCACGATTCCGCTGCGTTTGTTGCCAACGCATCAGAGATCTTTGCAGCCAGAGCATTGAGCTGGGACTTCATGGTCGGACATCGGGCGTTCTGCCACTGCCGGCGCAGCTTTCTCTTCTTCCGATCATCGCTAGGATTTGAGTGGGTATTTGGAAGGGCTTCCTTACGGTTTTGGCGTCGAGCTTCGACTCTCTAAGTGCGGTCTGTAGGGTCACACCAAGGTCCGACGTGAGTTTTTCGACGTCATCAGAAGTTTCCACCGGGAAGGACGATAACTCAGCCATATGTTTGGCAAAGACCCGCCAATCCTGGCGTGATCGAGGAATTACTTGGAACGTCTGTGGGATGTCATCCAGGGTCAAAGTCACCGGCTGGTGGTCCGAGATGAGATGATCGTCCAGGACGTCAAGATACACAGCCGCGTCGATGCCGCGGGTGACGGCCAAATCTATGACGTCCGGCGAGAGTGCCACGCAGTACGGGTAGTGCGTCGGAACCTCTGGTCCCAGTACCTGGTACGCGTTGCGATCTGCATCATCTAAAAGGCGGCGGCCTTCCGAGCAAATAATGTTGGAATTCCACGCCGTATGCTTCGCATTGAAGTCACCGGCGATTATGGTGGGCAGTGGCGAGTCCAACAGGATGTGGATGTCAGACACTGCTAACCGTTGCCCTGGTGGCCTGTAGAACGCGAACACACGTATGGGCTGGCTTACGATGCAGATTTCCACGCCCAAGGCGTACGCAGATTGCAATATTGGCACTGGTAGCACTTGGTGGACGACTCTCCTCTTGACCAGGACTGCTAATCCCCTGTAAAATCTTTAGCTATGCGGACGACACTGCTGTCATATTTCATGGTGGAACCTGGGAGGAGGTGGAAAAAACTGCTGCAATCGGCCTCCGGAAAATAAGTCACTGGCTGGAAAAGAACTTGCTCACCCTAAATGTACAAAAGACCTCGTACGTACAGTTCACATTCGCCAACACTAAACCACCAGAAATAACACTTATGGTACACAGATGTAAGCCTCCACATAACTCTAGCAGCAATTGTTTGTGTCCCACACTTTCACAAAAAGACACAATTAGATATTTGGGAGTTATATTGGACGCAAAGCTGAACTGGCGACCACATATTGAACAAACCACGTCACGGGTTAGAAAGCTAATTTGGATATTTAAGAGACTTCGGCAGGTAGCGGACTTTAATTGCTTCAATCAGTCTATGTTTCATTGTTGGTCTAGTGGTTAGTGTATGCGGCTGCTGATCAAGAGGTCTCGGGTTCGATTCCCGGGTCGGACTAAATATTTGTGTGATCCACAAATATTTGTTTCGGAGTCTGGGTGTTTTCTATGTATAATATGTATGTATTTACAAAAAAAAAGTATGTTTATGTATTTATATCAGTTGTCTAGTTACCCATAATACAAGCTCTGCTTAGTTTGGGGACTAGATGTCGTTGTGTGTAAAATGTCCAAAATATTTATTTATTTATTTATTGGTACGGTCGGTCATTGGTTACTGTATAACGATATGGGGCGGAGCCAGTAAAACCTACATGATTCAACTAGAGAGAGCGGAAAGATCACTACTGGTAATGACGTTTATACCATATAATTTTCCAACAAAAACACTATACGAAAAGTGTGAACTACTTACAGTACGACAACTATTTCTTCTCAATTTAACAATTATGCAGCATTAAATTACACCGATTAACTACGAAAACAGAAATAAACGTGCTATTACTAATGTTGGTCAACTTGTGAAATGTAGAACTGCACAAGCAAGGCGACAAAACCTATATTTAGCCACGCGCATATAATTATAATAAAATTAACAAAACATTTGATCCCTGAGTTTGTTTCGTCCTTTCTTCTCAGGGCTAGTCCAGTTAGGAAAGGCCGAACTCATCTGCTCAAAAAAAAAAGTTTAACTTGCAAAAGTGTTCATGTAACCTAATTGCAGAATAAATAATTTCATTTCATTTCATTTCAAAACACTCCTTATTAATTCGCTGGGAAATCACCAAGTTAAAATAAAGGTGAAAACATGGCTACTTACACTAGACTACACACAAACCGACACCTTCTTACAATGACCACACACATTAACACTAAACACACACATACACACACACCCACGCCTGCACACACACACACACACACACATACACACATTCTTAACCCTATTTTAATTGTATAGATAGTACATGTGAACAAAACGAGTGAAGACACTGTCTCCTGTAACACAGGTTGTTACCTACCACAGGAAGCAGGGTTCCAATGTATTTTGATAATGTCTGTACCAATAAAGATGATTAATATTCTCTTTATTTGATAATATTTACATGTAAATTACATTTTTAAATATAAATATAAAATATACATTTAAAAATATAAAAAATAGTAGACCACCGACTTCGGGTACAGGGACCAAGAAACCGGTGGTTAGGGCTCCAAAGACAGGAACCTCCTCCGAGATTCTCGTCATGAGGATCAGCGATATCGACAATCATTGCGCGGCGCTCTAATCGATCTATCACCACAATATCAGGCTTATTGGCAACAATAGTCCTGTCTGTGATAACAGATCGATCCCAATATAATGCAGCACGACCATTCTCGAGAACTGGGTCGGGCTCATACCTGTAGTATGGCACCTCCAAATTCACAAGTTTGTATTTAAGGGCAAGTTGCTGATGTACAATCCTGGCTACTTGGTTGTGTCTGTGCAAATATTCACCGTTAGCAAGACGAGAACAACCAGAAATAATATGCCTGATAGATTCCCCGGGTCGGTGACATGCCCGACATATGTCAACCGTACCGTCCTTCAGTATATATTTCCGATAGTTATTCGTCATGATAACTTCGTCCATAATTGCACAAACAAAACCTTCGGTTTCTCCAAAGAGATCACCATACCGTAGCCAGGAAGTCGATGCTTTAAAGTCTATATCGGGCCCGTTCAAAGCCCGATAAAACCGACCATGAAGCTCTTTGCCCGTCCATACCTCCTTGCGATCATCAGTACTAAGTACTACAGGTTTGCGCCAATTCTCTTTAGCCAGAGCGAGTGGAGTGAATCCGTTATCCACTGCAACTACATTGCGATGTACCCCCATGTCGGTATTAAGAAAATATTCTCTGAGATTGTATATCTCGCGATTATGTAGGGTCTTGATATTTAAAAATCCACGACCCCCAAACTTTCGCGGGATGTACAATCTCATAACCGATGAACGTGGGTGGTGCATTCGGAATGCAGTCAGTAAGGTACGAACTCTCCTGTCAAGGGTATCTAATTCGGTCTGAGTCCATCTAAGTATACCAAAGGAATACATCAGAACCGGCATGACCCAACCGTTGTAGGCTCGCACCTTGTTACCACCTGACAAAAGACTTTTAAGGACTTTTTTCAGGCAGCCGAAGAAGCGTTCCCGCAACGTTTGCTTCATATCAGATTCTGGTATTCCCAAGGATTGTGAAAAGCCTAGATATTTGTTATTATTATTATTATAGTTTCATTCTACCAAGCACATAATATATAGCTATGATTAAATACTGAGCAATACTAAGCTAAATACTGAGCAATACTAAATCAATACTGAGTTTTGTATTGCTCTTTTAACACGTTAGATAAATAATAAGAAATTGTTCCTCATAACTATATTTGTAACATTATTTACATATATCTCTCCAATGTACCCAATCGTGAAAATATATTATTAAGCCAAGTAGTTACACAAATACCTAATATTCAATGTAAAAAAGAAACATTATTTGGCAAATTTAATATTTAGAAGTCGATAACTAACAATCGTTGAATTTCTGTTCGAAGCAATATAAATAAATTGACAATAGACTGTAAAAAATTCAGATGTACAGGAAATCTTTATATCCGGTATTAGTATTCTAACTCTTCCTTCTAAGTGTATTGCTCATTGTAGAAATTCTAGACTTTCCCAATTAACTCAAATTTTACTTTAACTTCACCAGTAATTACATTTTCAGATTTCAATATTGTAAATGACTCGTGCTGTAATATTAATAAAATAAATGATACATATCATGAGCCTATCTCTTACAACTTCAAGGATATAGATTTGAAAATATAAATCAAATTTTTGTTATTAAATCCAAGTCCAAAATACATAACTTAAATAAAATCATAAATCAGCTGCATTAAGTTAAATACCAACTTCACTATTTCTTATTTACAAATGTAATGACATTAATTGTAATTTGTTTTATTCCTATTATAATATTATAAATGCGAAAGTAACTCTGTCTGTCTGTCTGTTACGTTTTCACACCTAAACCGCTAAACCGATGATGATTGATGAATTTCGGTATAGAGATATTTATATGGGACCTCGGGAAAGGACATAGGCTACTTTTTACCGCGAAAATCGACACACTCGCGGGCGGAGCCGCGGGCAAAAGCTAGTACTGTATAAATTGGTTGTTAGGTTATTTCCTAAGTTTAAATCCAGGTTGATAACTTAGCCATAATCGACCTTTAACGAACTCGGTGAACACATTAGAAATCTAGACTTACCCATCCAATCCCCTCGTCTAAGAGATACCGTTTAATATTTTCCATTCTATTTTCCTTTTCCACTTCCTAAACTTCGATTTTTACTACCCTCGAACTTCAGTCTTCTGCTTTTACGCCATCTCTACTCCTGACTATGCTTCCTCAGCCCTACGTTATCATCTCTGACAGTCTAGTTTATTTAGTAATTCCCTATTCAAGTCAGTCTCTTCCCTGATTCGATACATATGGGTTGCCTCAGTCCTAAATTAATTTCTATTTCAATATACCTGGTTTATTATAGCCAAATTAAAATAGTTTCTTTTAAAAAAGCAAGGTTTATTAACCCGTATAACAGTGCGAAGTCGCGGGCGGCCGCTAGTATTAAATACAGGATAGACCAAAATTTCGTTTAAATTAGAATCGGTAGCTGCGACTAGCAGCGACCGTACGGGCCGGTAGCGCTTCGTAAAGCGCAAAAGCGGCCATGGCGTCGTGTAGTGATAAACAACGTGCGTTCTGTGTACGTGAGTACTGCCGCAACAACGATTCTTTTACTGTAGCGTGTTTTTATCTCACATAACTTATTTCTTTTAAATCATCATTTGAAATGTAAACGAACTTTTGGTCCACTCTATATAACAATGTAACTTGTATAATGATTGTAGATTTTAAGCGGTTGGAAAATGAACCCAGGAACAGTTGTAAGTGTCTTCTGAAAATTGCTTTTATATTTCACTGGAATATTTACTAGATAAGAATGATATAATCTCAGTTGTCATCAGTCAAAGTAATGCTACTCTTTGATCTAAAATTACGGTTTCCTTTATGGGATTGATTTGAGGGAAGCGATAAGGTCTGTACCATTATAACATACCTAATATTGAGGTTTATATTTAATTATCTAGTGTACAATAACGTTAATTATTAATAATAATATAACGAGATTGCCCTTTGAACAGTTGAAAGTTATCGCCTCAGATAGATTCATTAAGAGTTAGATTAAAATTTCACTTGATTAGAATTATGCTTTCTATAAAGGATATTTTTAATGGGTATCTTGTGTTTTGTATTTCAGATACTTTCTATAACATGTCTTATACTTATCTTCCTATACAGATAAACACACATACGTTTATATTACATATAAGAGAACAAAAGTCTAGTGAAGTCAAAAGTCAAGTCCGAACAACGACCCCCTTGAGATCGACATTCTGTGTCTCAAGACCTGGCCCTTCATTACACAAGTGTCGTAAGTTTGGGTTACCTGCTACTTAAGAATATACACGAAATGTAATGTGTTCTACTATTACAGTCTAAATTACGTTATTGTTTTATCTTTCCCAGTACCAACGAACGACGAGTGAATTAAATAAATAAATAAATAAATAAATAAAAACTTTATTTACCAAAAGCAATATAGCATAATAACAGAAAATACATTAAACAGGTTTCTTTTCCTTTTTAAATTTTAGATTAACTTTATGCCTAATCATACCAAAACTTCCTACACTAGGCACAGCCTGTCCTGTAGAAAGCTTTACTCACATTTAATCTTGAGATGTAGATGTAAAATAATTCAACACCAACCAAATAATAAATCTCAAAACCAACATTCATGAATTTCAAAACAAATAAATTAATTTAAAATAACAAATAAATAAGTACAATTCTGAAATAAATTATAATATTAAAAAGTAACTATTAAATCACGAAATGTAAAAATAAATAAATAAAAATAAAATTCTGTATAATTATTAATCACATGCAATCCAGTCATAAATATATTGAAACACAAGTATTCTGTCTGATTACAGCAATTTGTAAGGTATAAGAAATATTAATCAAGACTCTAACAGCAGCAATTATCCATTTAGATTAAGACAATGATTTTAGAAAGCTTTCTGTTTGGTCATAAGTCCAAGCAAGCAGTTCATTCTGGATTATCAATTTAGCTTCACCTGAGGTTACACCGGCCAGGCTACGTACTTTGTTAAACCTATTATAGACAAAACGTTTCATATAAGCACAGAAACGCTTTGCAAACATGGTATTAACCTTAAGGAGAGGGAGTTTGTAGACCCGTCTGTTGATCATGTCTTGATAGTCCTTAGAGTTGATTACTTCCTTGTGTGTGTTAAGTGTAATTTTTAGTATGTAAAGTCTCCTGACGCTCAGTACTTGAGTTTCATCATACAATAATGTAGTTGGAAACCTAAAAGATTTTTTTATCATTGTTTTTAACACTGCACGCTGAGCCCTTTCCAAACCTATTAGGTGTGTGATTTGAGTGCCTCCCCAGGCTGTAATGCAGTAGGATATAATTGATTCGCAGAGAGTCTGGTAGACAGTCCTTAACAAGGCCATTGAAGCAACGTCTCTGAGTATTTTCATAACGTAAATAACTTTTCTGACCCTTGCAGAGGTAGCTGCGATATGTTCCCCAAAGGTGAGTTTTTCGTCTATGATTATTCCCAGATATTTTGTTGATTTTACTCTATTTATCCGTGTGCAATTACAGCCTGACGGTGAAAGAGTTGTAATATCAATGCAACACGCGTGAGCTACAATGTTCAATCCTATCGGAGGAGCCGATGAAGCATTCTTGTAAAAACAAACTACGTTTGTCTTATCGATGTTAAGTGACAAGAGATTACCATTCAGCCAATTCACAACTCGATTAAATCCAATTTGAGCAGTATCGAATACCCCGCTCCATGTCCGCTCATGGAATATAATAACTGTGTCATCTGCATAGTTAATTATTTCTGCGTCGCCACTATGTACCTTTGCTGAGAGATCATTAATATATACCAGAAAGAGTGTAGGACCCAAGACACTGCCCTGCGGTATTCCAAAGGTAACCTCCTGTGTGCCACTGAGCAAACCATCCACTTTCAAACATTGACGGCGCGAGGTAAGATAACTGCGGAAGAAATCCAGAGCAATTCCTCTGATTCCAATGCTTTCCAACTTCTTCAACAAAATGGGAATAGACACAGTGTCAAAAGCCTTGGCTAAATCCAGGAAGATTCCCAAGCAGGACTGTCCCTCATCAAGGTATTTGCCAATCATATCAGTCAAAAGAACAACTGCTTGTTCCGTTGAACGACCCTGACGGAAACCAAATTGGTGATTGGACAGTAACTCGTGTGACTCCAAAAAGCTAACGAGTTGTTTGTTAACTATTTTTTCCAGTATCTTGGAAAATACACTAAGAAGGGAAATGGGTCTGTAATTATTAGGGCTTTCTATTTTTCCCCCCTTGTAGACTGGAGTCACCGTTACCATTTTCCATATGTTTGGGAATACTCCCGAAGAAATAGCCAAGTTCAAAATGTATGTTAATGGCTCAATAATATGGTTCTTTATTAACTTCACAAGTTCATTCGTAACTTTGTCGTGACCTGGTGCACTATTATTATTAAGTTGTAAAATGATACTCTCAACTTCCAATGGAGTAGTTGGATGAAGAAACAAAGAATTTGAAGAAGTGACAGGAATTTTAATTTTAGAAGATAATGATATTTCTGTTTCATTAATCTGAGATAGTATCTGGTTGGCCAATTGTTGTCCTAAAGAAGAATAGAAGGAATTACAGTAGTTAAGTGAGTTTAAAGGCGTGTCTTTAATTTTGCAAAGTTCATGAGCATTAGCTTTGTTTGTAACAGTATGTGTCATTCGCTTTATAGCATTCCATAATTTGCGAGAGTTATTAGCGTTTTGTTTAAGTTCTTGTTGATCATATTGTAGTTTCAACTTACGAATAAGGTCTTGATAAAAATTTCTGTATCGTTTGTAGATGTGTTTTTTAACAAGATCGTCTGGATTTTTACGGACCTCTCTGTGAAGTTTGTCTTTGTGTGACGAGCATCTAAGGAGACCAGGGGTCATCCATGGTTTAAGTGTTAGTTTTGAGCGGGTGATCTTCACTACTCGAGTATTTTTTTCTATTATAGAATTTAGAGTAGACATAAACTCCTGAGTAGCGGCGTTTATGCATAGTTTGTTATAAACTGGTTGCCAGTCAGTATGCTGAATCTCGAGTAAAATAGCTTCTAAATCAAGCTTTGTTCGAGTTCTTTGCCGTTGAGGTTTAGGTGGTTCTAAACTAATGCCTGCCATCACCAGATCATGATCAGTCACTGATGAGGTACAGACCAATGATTCCAAAATATGTTTAGTACTATTAAAGACATGATCAAGACACGCGTCGCCTCTGGTTGGTTTATCAACGGCTGACCGGTAACCCAGGTGTGCCATTAGACCCAAGTAGTCTGAACAAGCATTAGGTTGACAAATATTAATATTAATGTCCCCAGCAATTACTTGACAAGGGCTCTTTGGTAAACCAATTACTACTGATTCTAAGGACCTCGTGAAACTTTCCGTGTTTCTAAAAGACGGAGATCTATATACACCCAGCAAAGCAATGCAGCCAGGAATAAAAACTTGTAAGCAATCCGCATCGTCAAGGTTCGGCTCGCACACCTCCGGGGTCCAGCACCTCCAATTAAAGAAAAAAATCGGCCAAGTGCGTGTCAGGCCACGCACAGGAAAGGGTTCCTCAGTCACCCATAATGGTACGTGGATTTAAAATCGTATCTAATAGATAATTGTTATATTTACGAATTAGTGCGTTAGTTTTGTATGACGTTTTCCAAGTGAGCGCATTTTACAAGTTAAACCTCTATAACTCCTGAACTAACAAAGCCATCTAATCCCTTATAGTTTTCCTTCAAAGTTCATTATATGGACCACCATCACGAATTTTTTCAGATTTTTTCAGCCAGCCGTTTAGCTTTTAAAGGGGGGGGGACGCCCTGTTTTTACAAAAAAGTGCCCTTTAAAGTGGAATATCCCGCGAACGGATACTTAAATCAAAAAATCGTCTTAGAAACCCTTTATTGTTTTCAAAAGACCTATCTAATGATACCCCACACGATGGGGTAGCCGCGAGAAAAAAAAATTATCCCCACTTTACGTATAGGGGAGGTACCCCAAATAAAAATATTTTTCATAATTTTATTGTAGCACTTTGTCGGCGTAATTACAACACATATTCATGCAAAGTTTCGTCTTACTAGCATTTACCGTTTGGACGGTAAGTCGAGGACGGACGGACGGACGGACGGACGGACGGACAGACGGACATGACGAATCTATAAGGGTTCCGAGTCATTAACTTCGGAACCCTAAAAAGGAGTATTAATATACCTATTCTTTTCCGTTCAGTAATTACAACCACATTTACAACAATTAACGGTTTTATTTCCAGGTGTCTGTATTGTAGGTTAAGGTTAAGGTTAGCCACATTACTAAAAAAAATTATCTAAATTTTGATCTCATAGTCAATGGCAAACATCGTAGAACGTAAATATATTATAAAAATTAGATTCTTGAAATTAAATTCATTTGTACGTACATCCATTCCACTATTTGATGAATCACGTATTTACCTGAGAAAGTTTATGATATTAACTTAGGGTTTTACTTTTGATAGTGAAATTAACCATGTGGTATAGGTTAAGATTAGCTTTGCAATATTTCTTTCCTTGGGTAATGAAAAATCGACTGAGGGTTAGCACTAGCTGTGTAAATATGCATGTGACATTGATGATTCAGTGTAGTGACGGATTAAGAATACAGAGTGTCACCACCCCTATTCATCCCGCGGGTGTCATAAAAGGCAACTAAGGGATCAACGACGCAAGACAAAATCAATGCAAAGAGAAGGAAAACCCGTCTGGAAAGCGTGGTTTAGTGGGCCAAGAGAGGCCTTTCTAAGGAGAGGCCTATCTCCAGCAGTGGACTGTTAAAGGCTGTTGATGATGTTGATTGATGATTAACGCATATATACATGTATAGGTATATGCGTATCTAATACCTACACTCATCCCACAATAAATCATCTACGGCAAAAGTTGTAGCTCATGCTCATTTATGCCTACATAAGACAGATAACAATTCTAAATATACAAAACTAGAAATAGTAGACAAGCATATGTATATATGGCTTAATTATCGACCTCTGTTGGGATTCTCATAAAGATTACGTTTGCGGCAAGATGAACATCTAAACATCAACAAACCTAATGTATATTATGATGCTCAGGATACTGTTTATGGCTTTGACGGATTCCGTGATAAGTTAAGGACTAAGTGGCTACAAAAGAAAATACCAAACACACCTAGAACACATCCAAAAATTACAACTAAAATTATTATATTATAAAAAATCATTGCGCCTAAATATAAAAAATCGGCCAAGTGCGTGTCAGGCCACGCACAGGAAAGGGTTCCTCAGTAATTTAAAATCGTATCCAATAGATAATTGTTACGTTTACGTATTAGGCCTCATCCGCACGACAGTTTTTTTAACGGACGTTAAAAAAGCGTTCATATTCAACAAATGCATTCCCAAGTAAACTCTTTAGCAAAAATAACGGGCACTTAAGCAAAGAACTATTTTTTAGTTACCATTTGTTTGTTTGACAATTTTAGGTATTTTTATCCTCAGAATGTTATAAATTAATTAGGAAGGAATAGTTTCCATCAGTTTTATCATAACATTTAAATTAAATTATTGAGAAATAATGTTTAAGCTCAAAACACTATTATTGTACCTGCTCGCTGAATAAAAATGAAACGCGTTGATTTCTTTCTTTTTATTGAATACATTAAAAGCAGATAAAAGTTTAGTATTGAGTGTGACCCCCTCTTACTGAAATCACGGCTTGCATTCGTCTGGGCATGCTAGCAAGTTTAACTTTTATGGTTTCTTGGGGAATACGTTCCCACTCCGCGGTAATGACATTCTTTAGCTCTCTGATGGTCTGCGGAGCCGGCTGCACTGAACTCACTCGTCGCATCAGAACATCCCAGACATGCTCTATGGGATTGAGGTCCGGACTTCTAGCTGGCCAGTCCAAACGACGAATTCCGACTTCTAGCATATACGCTTCCACATCGCCAGACCGGTGGGCGCGAGTGTTGTCGTCCATAAAAATTTAGTTTTCGTCAAGAGCGGTTAAAGCGGGTTGTGCATAAGGAATTAGAACTTCCGTTATGTATCGGTATCCAGTCAGTGTACCGTTTTCGATGAAGACTAACTCCGTACGATCCATAGAATTTATTCCTGCCCAAAACATAACAGAGCCCCCTCCATAAAGTGTGATTTCTTTTAAACATGCCTCTGCTAAGCGTTCTCCTCGTCTACGTAGCACTCGCCGACTTCGGACTTCACCATCCAGGGATATTCGGGCTTCATCGGAGAACAATACCCTATTCCAGTCTTCATGAGTCCATGACACACATTCTTCATGAGTAATTTAGGGCCGCGTGCCGGGCGATGACTGTGTATATTAGCAGCGAGAAGCCTCCTCCTGACCATCCATAGATTAATTTGCACATTTCTTACTTCTTCGAGTCTGTTCTTGAGGTCCACATAAGAAGATTTGCGATTTCTCAACGCTTGACTAACTAGAAAACGATCATCCCGTGGTTCGGTACATGTCTTTCTGCCAGAACCAGGCCTTCTCTTGACGGAACCGGTCTCTTGATATCGCTGCCAGGTCCTTCGAACTGTCGACCGACTCACATTTAGCCTCTGAGCCACGAAGCATTGGCTGCAACCTTCTTCAAGCAGCGCAATAATTTTGCTCGCTTTTATCAATTTATCTACCATTTTCGAGATTGCTGAACAGCAGCAGCAGAGTAAATGTCCTTGACATTTAAAAGTATTGTTAGGGGAATAACACACGGCATCGCGCACCGCCGCGGTAAGGTTGGCGAGAGTCGGTGAGAACACCGCTCGACCGCGCGGTCGGTCGGTGTACGTGTGTTATGCATCAACGGATTCAGTAGATCCCAATATCACATGAGATCCGCTTCACCGCCTACCGCGGCGGTGCGCGGTGCCGTGTGTTAATCGCCTTACAGATAGATATATATTAAGATAATTTAATATTACCTATATTATTATAAGATAATAATTTAATAAGAATTGAAAAAAAAGTTAGTTATAGTCGATATTAACTTAACTATATAAGTTGTTTTCTTTGAAAACCAGGCTCAGTCAAAAATTTGAATTTGGAAGGTACTCTTATAAACATCATGGCACTTTTATAACTGGCCAGTAACTTGTTTAAATGATTAAAACCTTTTTGGTATTTTATTTTTTTCAGCCAGGAAGAAAATCGAACCCGCCGGTTTTTTTTTGCAAATGAGTGTATATATTCACACGACAGCGTATTTAAAACACGACGCTATTTTATCGAGCAGTGTTGCATTTTCAACTTTGGGCGTTGAAAATAGACCATATATTATTATGCAACTTCATACTTGAACGCTTTTTTAACGTACGTTAAAAAAACTCTCGTGTGATTGAGGCCTTAATGCGTTAATTTTGTATGACGTTTTCCAAGTCAGCGCATTTTACAAGTTAAGCCTCTATAACTCCTGAAATAACAAAGTCATCTTATCCCTTATAGTTTTCCTTCAAAGTTCAGTATATGGACCACCTTCACGAATTTTCCCAGATTTTTTGAGCCAGCCGTTTAGCTTTTAGAGGGGGGGGGACGCCCTGTTTTTACAATAAAGTACCCTTTAAAGTGGAATATCCCGCGAACGGATACCTAAATCAAAAAATTTTCTTAGAAACCCTTTATTATTTTTAAAAGACCTATCTAATGATACCCCACACAATGGGGTAGCCGCGAGAAAAAAAAACATCCCCACTTTACGTGTAGGGGAGGTACCCTAAATAAAAATATTTTTCATAATTTTATTGTAGCACTTTGTCGGCGTAGTTACAACACATATTCATGCAAAGTTTCATCTTTCTAGCACTTACCGTTTGGACGGTAAGTCGAGGACGGACGGACGGACGGACGGACGGACGGACGGACGGACGGACGGACGGACGGACAGACGGACATGACGAATCTATAAGGGTTCCGAGTGATGAACTTCGGAACCCTAAAAAAGCGGCCAAGTGCGAGTCGGACTCGCCCATGAAGGGTTCCGTATCAGCAAGTAACATCACATAAAAGTTATTGTAATTCGTTGTAACTTTCATTGATGTTCTTATACTAGTGTATTGATTGGATGAAAGGTAAATTGCGTGTTACGATTTATGACGTATTAAAAAAAACTACTCACTAGATCTCGTTGAAACAAATTTTCGTTAATAGTTTGCATGGTAATGTACAACATATATTTTTTTAGTTTTATCACTCTCTTATTTTAGAAGTTAGAGGGGGGAGGGACACATTTTTCCACTTTGGAAGTATCTCTCGCGTAAACTATTCAGTTTAGAAAAAAATGATGTTAGAAACCTCAACATCATTTTTGAACACCTATCCATAGATATAAACGTATAGGTTTTATGAAAAAAAAAATTTTGAGTTTCAGTTCCAAGTATGGGGACCCCCAAAATGTGTTGTTTTTTTCTATTTTTATGTAAAAATCTTAATGCGGTTCACAGAATACATCGACTGACCAAATTTCAACAGTATAGCTCTTATAGTTTCGGAAATAATTGGCTGTGACATACGGACGGACAGACAGACAGACAGACTGGACGAATCTATAAGGGTTCCGTTTTTTTTCCATTTGGCTACGGAACCCTAAAAACGGTCATTTGCGTGTTAGGCCACGCATAGAATTGGATTCGAATAGAATAGGAGTCACCCACAATGGTAGGTAGATTTCAAATCGTGTCCAATAGACAATGTTCTCTTATTATTTCTTTATTTTTGTACGAAATAATCCAAGTAAGTGCATTTTACAAGTTAGGCCACGATAACTCCTAAAATAAAAAAGTTATTTGAACCACTATAGTTTTCCTTGAAAGTTCAATAATCATGAATCTTTCAGATTTTTTGAGCCAGCCGTTTAGCTTTTAGAGAGGGTGACGCCCTGTTTTTAGAAAAAATACGTTTTTAAGTTGAATAGCTCATAAACGCATACCTAAATCAAAAATAGTCTTATAAACCTCACAATGTTTTTAAAGAACCTCTGTAATGATGCCCCACATGATGGGGTCAACGCGAGAAAAAAAGATCATCCCCATTTTACATCCCAAATAAAAATATTTTACATAATTTTATTGTAGCACTTTGTGCACGTCATTACAACACATATTTTTGCAAAGTTTAATCTTTCTAGCACCAGCCGTTCGGGCAGTAGGTCGAGGACTGACGAACGGAGGGAAATGGCGAATCTATAAGGGTTCCGAGACATGTACTACGGATTCTAAAACGATAATTACTTGGCCTGAACAAAAGGTTTTTTAAATTATAAACTAGACCGGGTTTTATTTTAGAAACAGGTCAATGGCTTAATATGCTGAAAAATTATACAAAACAGTTTTACTTTGATCGTGTTTTAGGTATAACATAAAATATGAATTGGTTTATTAATATTTGTTAATTAAAAAAAACATTTACGCCTAAAATTGAAGGTACACCGTCGAATTAATAAACAGTCATTTAATTATGACCAAAATGATTTTCAATTAGCAAGTCGATAATATACGATTTGTAAAATTAAGTCGATTATAAATTATTATTTTTTTAAGCAGTATTTTTTTCTTTGATATTAATTCAAGTTTACAAAACAATATACACTGTCATTTAAATAACATACATTTTAACACTATTAATGCTAAACAATATAATCATCCTATTAACCTAAACAGAGAACATAATAGTAATATGAGCATATCTATGGAACAAAAATAAAACACTAATGTTGCGTTTTTTCGCACCTTTAGAATATCTCATAAACCTGACATGAAAGGGCGATGCTGCGACCGTATTTGGATTCAGCACACTAAAATCCTTAGGGAAAGTATATTCAGGTGTTTGTGGTTTTTTGTGGCACTGTGAATTATTCATACTATAATTTTGATTTTGACAACACTTCACCAACTGGGCCCCGGCCGGTACCGCCGCAACCGCTATGTCACTGCATTTAAATCTGTAATATCTTCAAAAGCATTAATTTATAATAATAGGTCTTTACTGAAATTGAATTGAATTTTTTACCTACTAAAAAGTTGTCTAAAACTAAAAATTGTTACGTGCGACGAAAAATGGATTCTGTTCTACAATCGAAAGCGCTCAGCAAGGTGGTTAGACCCTGGTTCAGCATCAAAGAAATGCCCTAAACCAAAAATGACCCCTTTAAAGGTGATGGTCACTGTTTGGTGGTCTAGTGCGGGTGTGATTCACCACAGCTTTTTACAAAACGGCATGAGCATTAATGGAGATGTGTACTATGAAGAACTGGAGAGAATTATGGAGAAGCTTGCACATCTGCAACCAGCTTTGGTCAAACGGTCGTCCCCACTACTCCTTCACGACAACGCGCGACCCCATACTGTGCAACAGACATTTTCCAAGCTCCAAGAGCTGGGGTTGGAAGCTCTCCCTCATACGCCATACTCACCAGACCTTGCACCTACCGACTATTACTTTTTCCAAAATTTAGACAACTTTTTAGTGGGTAAAAAATTCAATTCCCGAGAGGCAGTACAAAATGCCTTTGAAGAGTTTGTTGCCTCCCGTCTAGCTGATTTTTACAAGAAGTTCATCAATGAACTGCCAATGCGTTGGCAAAGATGCGTCGGTTGCATGGGTGATTACTTCGAATAACAGAAATAAAAAAGTTTAAAAAATAAGTACTTTCACTTATTGCATACAAAACGGCAATTTCATAGGTAAAGACGCAATAAATAACAAGGACCATATTGATCTATATAAATGCACAAAGTATTTAAGGTAATTAATCGAATAAGAATTAATGTTTTATTACTTAAAATCGCTTCGTAAATAAGGCATTATTTTTCGTAAAATTAAAAGATAAAAATGGTTATTGTGGGTTATCCACCCAGGACTTTTTTTAATTGTAGAAGTTTTGAAGGTGTACAAAAGTGGAGTACATTATTTTGATCTATCTCATAGGTTTCAGTCAACGTTAGCAATGTACACGTAATCGGAAAAGATGTAGTATAATATGTAATAGTAGCAGAGAACACCGAAAATCTTTAAAATTTTCAGTGTTTCTCAACTATATTATGCCTCTATTATACATATATACATTGCTCTTGAATCACTCTATCTAATGTATTTTTATATTTAAGAACTGCATCAAAATCCCTTGCATAGTTTTAAAGAATATATAGGACAAACAGCGGAAAGCTACTTTGGTTCAGCGAATATGGTATAGTGATAAAAATTAAATGTGAACAACCAAAGTCCTTTCCAGACTTTGGAATAGAATAAGCTAGTAACTCTTCGAGTTTTCAATAACTTTAAACTGTTTAGAAGTCTGTCATGTCTAATTTTAGATCAGAGATTAGTATAACTTCCAATGATAGGGTTGACAAGGAAATATTATGGCCCAAGGCCCCTTTATAGAGGTGATTTGCATATTATAACAAGATACAGTTTATCTTGTTTTACAAACAATTATTTATTTTGAAAACAACAGAATTTGACACTTTTTATTGATATCGGACTTCAACCGTTAATGTACTATGATCATCAAACAAGTCAAAATACTAGCGATTCCATCAGTAAACTCTTCTAATAAAATTAGTAAACTAAGAATTATATTATCGCTCAAATATTTTTAAAATAATTTGATCCTTCATTTTTATTTTATCTATACGATCCTGATGTCACCTACTATTGCAGATACTACCCAAAATTTATGTCATCCAGGAACCGCACAAACACCGCATGCCGTCTTAGAGAGCTGACGAACCAGATTTAACACAGAAAAAGGTAAGATTTACCTTAACCGATTTGTTGACCGGATACGATTTTATTCTACTAAATAAAATAAGTTTCTAAATTTAACTCGCATGGGTGGCTAAAAGAAATGTTTCTAAAAATCATTCATTAAAATTACATTATAATAATTTAATTTCACTGACTTGTTAAGCAAACAAACTAAACGTTAATGGAAATTACATACTATGTGGAACATGCAACACCTAGGTCGCTAAGTCACCTATTTCTGGTCCCTAGTAGCTGGCAGCTGTCTACAAACAAGTAAATTGATATTGATAATTGCACCCATTTGTTAACACGAAAATAAAGCAAATTTTCTTGCACTCACAGTAGTAAAAGGTTGTCTGAAAAAACATATTCATAGAAATGTATGCCAAAGTATTTAACTTGTAAAAATATTCTCAATATCTACACATTATTTGATCGGATCAAAATATTTATAAGCTTTTAAAAGTAGCTTTATTTCTAAAAATAAAATATCGACTATAAATGATAATAATTATAACAATTTGAAATATGACTCGGTCCTACATTCAATGGCTTTTGAAGGTGCTGGAGTTGTAAAAAAATTATACAACTCTGCGCACTTTCTTGAAGTCATGTATGGGGCAATGGAGGACAGTCCTTTGCTATCCTGGATGTCGCCAAACTGTGGAAAACAACGTACTTGTAAAGATCGAGAGGGGCATCTTTCAAGGTCACAGTTTGAGTCCCTTGTGGTTTTGTGTGGATTTGAACCCTCTTAGCACTCTCTTATAGGGTTCAAGGTTGGGCTATAGGTTGCAGAAAGATACGCGGATACCGAACCGTGTCGACGGAGGCGGCGTGCTCCCTGGCCGGTACATCCCCGTGGAATTTGGAAGCGGAGTGGCTGATTGTGCGCGAGTGGCGCGAAGCCGCTCGCCGAACCACGATGATTCGCTGGTCGATCCGGCTGGACACTCCACGTGCTGGCTTCGCCGCCGTGGAGGCGTTCCAGCCGGTCATCCTCGAGTTTGCAGTGTAGCAGCACGGAACCATTTTCTTCCGACTGACGCAGGTTCTTTCCGGGCGTGAATGCTTCAGGAAGTACCTGCACTCGATCGCCAGGAGGGAATTGAGTCCCGCCTGCCACCACTGCGACTGCCACTGCGACTGTGAGGACTCAGCTCAGGACCGCGAGTGGACGGGACGGGTTTTCCCTCCACCCGCATGTCCGTGTGTGCCGCACGCCGCCTAAGAGAGGGTTGTCGTACAGAGACGGTGCCCGTATCAGGAGCGGGCAGGCGCTGGGAGAAGTCCAGAAGAAGATCTGACCCTGAACTTCTCCTCCTCCTAAAAAGAAAAGCGCAGAGAGGGCA
Source organism: Phragmatobia fuliginosa (assembly GCA_932526445.1). Lineage (NCBI taxonomy): Eukaryota > Metazoa > Arthropoda > Insecta > Lepidoptera > Erebidae > Phragmatobia > Phragmatobia fuliginosa. The sequence goes on from OW052057.1 coordinate 28,933,547, forward strand.
CACCGTGTGGTTTTTAGTCGGTTCGAGTCCGACACACCACCCCGCCGTAACCCCGGTGGGGAGACGGTACATGATGATTTTCCACACCAAAAAAAAAATAGGTTGCAGAAAGATGATCGAATTATATCTCACCTGCTTTACATAAATGATTTGAATCTTAGACTAAATTGCAATTGACAGCGTTACTAAAGGTCACTGAAAATTTTAGTAATTCCATCAAGATGGGATTTGGTGTAGACAAGTGTGCAGTCATCTAAGTAAAGAAAGGTGTGATCATCTATATAGATTCGTCATGATAGTGCTAGAAAGATAAAACTTTGCATGAATATGTGTTTCTATAACGTCGAAAAAGTGCTAGAATAAAATCGCAGATTTTTTTTTTATTTGGGACATACCTCTTTATGTAAAGTTGGGATGATTTTTCTTGCGTCTACCCCATCGTGTGGGGTATCATTAGATAGGTGTTTAAAAAAACATTGAGAAGTTGCTAAGATAATTTTTCGATGTATGTATTAGTTTGTAACATATCAAACTTTCAATGTTTTTTTTTAAAACAGTGTTTCTCCAAAAAATCTGAAAACAATTGTGATATTAGTCCATATATTGAACTTTAAAGAAAAGCTTTAGTGGCTCGGATGACTTTTTTAGTTCAGGAGTTATAAGGGTCCAACTTGTAAAATACATTGTATAATTCTCAAACTGCTATTTTAAATTAAATATTTCGGATAAAATTTAAATATTTATGAGATCTAGCACACATCATCTAGTCTCAAACTAAGCAGAGCTTGTTCTATGGGTATTTTTTGTAAATATATATAATAATAATAATTTCATAAACCAGTTATAAACAAAGTACATAGATCGATACTGCAAAAACATATTTCATTCAGAGGGGCTTACAACCGCGGTCGCCACCATGGTAGGAGTAAACCTGTGTTACAAGGAGAGGGACTCCGACCATGGAAGCGAACTCCCAGTCGAAACAGCTAATACAGAATTAAGATTACAGTAGATCTACTTCAATACTGGGTCCATATATTAGGCAAGCCTGTATTTGGGACCCAGCCGTATATAAACTCATATGTCGGCGTATCGATTCTCTTAACTTAAGACACTTAAGTGTTGCCAGCTAAAATAATCGATACGCCGCCACATGCATATTATACATAGAAAACACCCGAACTCCGAAACAAATACAGATTTGCGGATCACACAAACATGCGGTCCGACCCGGGTATCGAACCCCGCGACCTCTTGGTTAGTATGCGCAGTCGCATAAGCTAACTAGACCGACAAAGGAGTCCAATTGAATGAATTTTAAATATTCTCTTATTGAAAATTCAGCCTTCTAGTTTTATTCACAACGACGTTAAAGTGAAGTCGAAAATTGTATGAACTACCTGAATAACAATATCTGTGAGTAAAATTACAATTTATGGCTTCGGGATTTCTGCAGTACTGCATCCTCTATCCTATGGTTCGGTACCATAACCAGTTATAACAATGCCTGCCTTTGTACTTTGTGCTTGGTCTGATTTTTGAATTTAGAGGCCTTGGCAACCGCTATCTATGATCGCATTTTTTCAGGCAACCTTTTATTACTGTATTTGCACTAAAATTTGCTTATTAACGATTACCATAGATGTTCATGACAACCGGTACCGACGGCTTAACGTGTTCTCCGAGGCACGGGCGGGAAGCAGTAGTAGTAAAACGACTGCCGAGTTCGTCTAGTGGTAAGCGTATGCGACTGCTGATCACGAGGTCTCGGGTTTGATTCCCGGGTCGGACCAAATGTTTGTATGATCCGCAAATATTTGTTTCGGAGTTTGGGTATTTTCTATACATAATATATCTGTATTTACAAAAAAAAGTATGTTTATGCATTTATATCAGTTGTCCCATAATACAAGCACTACTTCGTTTGGGGACTAGATGGCGTTATGTGTAAAATGTCCGAAAATGTCTAAAAATCCTAAAAATTTTATTGTAATATTGAAAACTAATTCCATTTATAACTATTTTAAACCGTGTATTATTTACCGGAGTCTAAATTACAATGGGTAATTGAACTCAATCCTACTCCTTCTGTAACATAATAATATATAAGTCTGATTCTTCTTCGTATTTTAATTTTCTTATAATACACTAGTTGACCCAGCGAACTTCGTACCGCCCAACTTTAAAATTCCAGAACTTGATCGCAGCGCCACCTACCGGGTCCAATTGCGAATCTAAACCATTCCCAGATCCCCTTGAACACACACAAAAAATTTCATCAAAATCGGTCCAGTCGTTTGAGAGAAGTTCAGTGACTTACACACTCACAGAAGAATTATACATATAAAGAGAAGCGTTGAAAATACTACAAATTAAAACGGTTTGATTTTATTAAAATAAACTCAAGTTAGAATACATATCTGTTTGCATTTACGCAAAGTTGTTTCTGACGGCATTTGAGACGGCGACGTTGAGACTGACGGCAAAGCAGGTAGTAGGTTCGATTCATGACGTCCCTTCCAACCCGTCCTCAACAAATTATTGCGATATGAGTATGACCATTTGTTTTATTATATATGTATATTTCTTAATAAACATCTATACGATTACCATACCTACTAAATAATGATTAAGTACTATAGAGTAATCGTTATTGGAAAGTCAGTGCCCTCAAATTTACTGACAACCTTCAAATTTCAGTTCTCCCTGAGGGTTGCGGAGGTCTGATGCCAGTCGCTCAGTGGAAAAACTGATATTCAGGTGAAACCGGTTGAACTAGTAGCCGACCCCAAATAATATTGGGAATAAGGCTAGGAAGAAGAAGATATCTATTTGGTAATATATTAGTTTGTTTATCAGTTTGTTGTTCGTTCGTTATGCGAATAAGGATGCCGCCCGCCAAATGATAAATGAGATCATAGTCATAAAATGCAACACTTAGGCTCGCCCGGAGCATCGGCGCTCGCGTTGTATCCCGCACGTGGTCATGATGCGGCCACAAGCCAGCCTCGCGCATGTGCCAAGGGTTTTATGTAACCGCGGGCCGATCTGAAATCCAGAGCGATCCATGGACTACCGTCCGCGAAACTTTACTCATTCATCTTTTCCCTAAAAGCGGGGCGCGGGGTTCGGGCAGCGCTGCGCTACGTCGCGAGTGTTACATAATCGTGGCGAGGGCGACGCCGATTTGAAGTCGAGCCGCCCTGGAGTGCGGACCTGTCTGCCAACTCCGTGGCTTGTGCGCTACGCACGATCTCGCAACCTCGCCGCATTCACTGCGAACGAGCGCGCGTCGCGTGATCCCGTGCTTAGCCCGCCGCGTCGCTCGACTAGTACCCGCGCTCTTCCTTTCAAACACTTTTCAAGTCTAGAACTTAACTTTAACACTCCGCTGTTGGCTTCTCACTTCTCAACGAAGCGGTAAGCCATTTGTTTACTTTTAATAAGTCAATATTTGTTTGTTTTTTTTTTCATCCGCTCTGCAACACCATTACGTTATATAACATTTTGACATCGCTTTGTTGCTCTCATCTTTGTTTCATTCTTACTTCACAATTTTCGGCTGTGCGATAAGCAACTACAATACGAACTTGACAAAAATATAAAACGATAATATAAATGAGTTTAAAACTGTAACAAACAATTTAATTTTAAAGGTTCTTTTAATAAAATATTTTTCGTAAATGAAAACAGGGAATTAGAATTTTAAATTACATAGAAGTTTTAATTCATAAGATATTAACAAAACTATTTGGCTACATTGAAAAGCTTCGCGATCATACTTTGCCACCTCTCACCCACGAAATTTATCCTTGATAACTTTTAAATTATGTTCTAAAACTGTTTGACGTTATATACATGTTGAATGGATAGACTCGTATTGAAAGGTGTCGGAATGCAAAGACGTCTTTAAAAATGTATGCAATCTCGCGGCTACGCATTTTCGTAGCTGCGTAGCTACATTGTAGAGCTTTTCACAGAATACATTTTAGTATTAATGCTTGCAAACGGAGTCGGCATTTATTAAATAAGTATAAATAACCACATTTATTCCAAACTGGGTAACACATACATGTATACCTAATTATATTTCAACATAATTGGTGATAACGGACGTGCATGGAGATTGTTGACTCTTTCTCTTGACTGGATTGACTCTTTATTTCTCTGTATTATAATCAGTTTCTTTTTTCAAATCATTATTTGAATAGAAATCCCTCAGAAGGAATAAAAAAACACACAACGATGTAAAAAAACAGTTAAATTTAATTAAAATGTATTTTTATTATTGCGTTTCTCTTGTGTACAAAATTAGTTGGCCTAAATGTTATTCTGCGTGCGTACCGCAGTCGCCATTTTCAAAAACTTCCTGCAAATTTGTATAGCAGCCGTCGGTGCCGTAATTTAGTAACAATATACAAAGAATATTAACCCGTAGGAGTTCTCTTAGGGAAGACAAGGACAAAGACACATATACAGTCTAAAGAAATCTCCGGTTAAGCAAATAAATTATGAAGGTGTTTTAATTGTCAGTTAAATCTAAATAACATTAAAATAATATTCATTCAAAGTTAAAGTTTTATTGAGGGTGCTTCATTCGCAAAGATCTGAAAAGTGATTAGGCCTCTTTGGTTAAATAAATTTGGATTAATAACTACTCGTAGAGTAAATAATTGTCGTTTAAATTTTACAGATTTAATTTTGAAATAAGACATTAAAATATCAAATTACATATATAAATAGTGTGAAAGACTTTGTTATAAAGTAATCCTAAAATTTAACTTATCAATTTGTTTGATAAACATGCTTTTAGTTTGGTTATCTTGAGGATGATATCACTACGGTAATGGTAAGTGTACTGAGGTACGTTGGCTTGGATTGAAATGGTGGGTTATCACGAATATCGTTTTTATTCCCTATATGTTCTTGAGTTTATTGGTTAAATTATACTACGTTTTTAGGATTAGTACTACACAGGCTGGTTGTAAACAGGCTGGTTGTTAACCGCTACAGCACTAGGGTTCCGGCGGGATCATATGCCTCTACATACAATTTTGAATTTAAATACATTTTTTTAAATAAATGTTATTTTTTAATGATAATACACGAAATCAATTACCAGTATTGAGATATTGGGAGAATGTCTCATAACTTAATTAATAACTGAGATTCCTTGAAATAATTTTGATTGCCCTAAAATTAAAGAAAAAAAAGTAAAACACTTTTAACAATACATTTTATTACATAGCTAGGAACATTATTCCAACAGCTTTCATTAATTAATGAAATTTTGTTGTTTTCATTCTATAATTTTAAGTAGGTACGAGAATTTTCTGAAATTCAGGAATTAAAGCCTGAAATCAGTATAATTTGCAATACGTGTGGCTCCAATTTTTTTTATTAAAATGATGATTATTTATACATAATACAATATTATCTAGACAATGATTGCATCTTCTATTATGTATAAATGAAATGATTGATTATGAAAAATCTGAGTATAAATCAGTAAATAGTAGAGTTGAAGTGCTAAGATATAATCATGTTAACTTATTTTTAAGTTCTCCGAACCCTTTAAGGGTTTGATATCCGAGAGCCAACTCAGACACAAGTCACCTAAACGAAGTAATTTCAAATTGTACCTAGGAATGAGTAAAATCTTGACGAGACGAGCCGCATCGTCATAGCTGCCGTTTGGATGTCTTGTGCATCTTTTGCAAGAAATCAAAATGTTCCCCGTGTCCTATTTATTTTAGACTTCCTCGTTTTTTCTTTGAAAGTAAAACGTTCGCATACCGTGCGCTCTCGTTCGTACTATGAACACAATCGCTTTTTCTCAAGCGAGGTAAGACCAAAGGTCTTTGTGAAATCATTATAATTATCATGGATAAAAGCAGTACTGCCAGCAGTTTTGGAGTCTTTCTGTGCAGTTTCTTTAGTGTCGTAAATTATGCATTCAGAGAGACAACTAAAGTAGCAAATTAGTCAGGAATACTCGAAAGCGGGAATCTTCACAACTTCCTTTGCAGTTTCTGTTACTCTTTTACATTTGATAATAGTGTTTTACACTACTACCCACACGTACGTTCTGCGTATAATTTATGTCAGTGTGCGTTACACAATGTTTGTTCTTAGTTATAGCTAGAAAACATTCATTTCAAAGATTTGATAACTTTTAAGTAATGAGAAGCTATGCCAAGATATCATTTGTTCAGACATTTTCATAAAAATGTGACATGATTAGGTTTAATAAATTGATTAATTATTTCTTAAAGTAGAAAAAATATTCTACGATATAGTCACGTTAAAACGAACGTGAAAATTTTAAGACAGAGAGTTTGGAAACTTTTGTATCATTTAAAACATTCATTAATAAGTTTACAGTTCATAACAGTCAATACTTAAGAAGAAATAATTTGTAGACAACCGGTGACTTAGGAACTAAGGAAGTTATTTTATAGATCTTTTTATATATATTCTGCTTTATTTGTTCACGTAGACAGCTGTATTAGGAGTTTATTGGTGAACAAACCGAGGTAAATGGCACGACACACGTTGTACCACGTGCGTGAGTTAGCTACATAGAAAAGTTTTAGCCTAATGAATATTTACTGTAAGAAGTTAGGTATATCTCCGCCAGGGGTAGTAAATTGCATTCCCGCCGGCGCCAGCTCTGAAGTAAATACTCATATTAATAAATTAGAAGCAAGAGCAAGTGTTACAACAAATAACATAACAACGATTGTAATCACATAAATTGTGTTGTTCACTACAGTAAAGGAATTTGGTAATATATTGTATACAAATTATATTCTTGAAGAGACGAGATTTTATCGATTAAAATGTATAGAAATAATTTGTAGACAACGAGTGACTTAGAAACTAAGGAAGTTATTTTATAGATCTTTTTTTATATATTCTGCTTTATTTGTTCACGTAGACAGCTAAACACAGACGGGTTATACGTATTTTATTTCTGTTCTGCTGATATTTTGATTATATTTTTTTTTAATCAAATCAAATCAAACCATTTTATTTCAAATAAACCATACAACGGCACTTTTGAAACGTCAAGTAGTCAGTCAGTAGTCAGTCGTGAAAGTGTCCAAAAAATAATTTACTAGTGACTACATTTAAAAAACAACTCTCGCTTTAGAAATACATTCCTATATCGCAGGGAATTTTACAAACATACAAGAAACGGTCACAAAGAATACCAAAATTTAGAAAACGGTTAGTAGATTACACAAAGTATATTCGTGTAGGGTTTGAACCCGCAACACTTAACAACATTATAAAAACAATGAAAAACATTTTTTCAAAAACAAATACACTGTGCATCCCATGATAATACTAAATATTTTTAGCGTTGGATATCGCGGTAGTAAACTATTCTTCCCAAGAATTCAAGTATTGTCATATTTTTTTTTTTAAACTGATGCAGTTGTTTCGTTTTGAAAGTATAATGAACAAACTCACATTTCTGTTTAAAACGACAAGCGTAGTATCGAAAACGCGTCAAATTTTTAACTACCCATAACAATGATGTAATGATTACATTTATATTCTTGTAATAGACTAGACTGAATTAGTTGAACTATCATACATTATTAATATTAAAAATACGAAAGAGTATCAATTTTATTAATCATACCTCTTTGTATAACTTTTGAATTCGCCTCCAGGTGGCGAATGTCCGACGTCAGTCGCTCCGTATAAAAACTCATCTTCAGGAAAAACCGGTTGAACTATTGGCCAACCCCAAATAGTCTTGGGAATAATAAATAATAGGATGATGTCCTACTACTAGTCGTAGGCTCAGTGCAGTAATTTCGTGATGACGAGAATTTCTATTGATATATTATAATATTAATAACTAAAGCGAATTTAAAAAAAAAAAAGAATTAGAACATATTTTTCAATGCAAATTCATAAAATATATTCAAGATAAGTAGAATCAAAAGTACTACCATTAGTATTCGAACTCAAATCATGACGGGAATAATGAACACGGAAGAGATGTAATATTAAAATCAACAAGGTATGATCTATCTTTAATTTAATTAATCCCACATCCAGCTCTTTATTTTTGAGTAATGAATTTTTTATCCTGGTGCAATAGCAAGTCTCAGTTTGTTAATATATACACACTTTCAAAAAGTATTCTTACACACAATAAGCGAGCTTTTACCGGAATATAGAAAACATGCTTCGCATTTTATAAGTACACAGTGTCCAATTTGCAACTTTATTCAGGTTAGTTGTATATAAAAAACCTGTAGGTAATACTATCCTAAAGATTATTATTATTGTTTTCTTAAATGGCTGATTAAAGTAAATCGAAAAATCCGGCTAAATGTCAGTACCAATATAGATGACCTTATGTGGCATGATTTTTTATGAGGTCATGAGCGTTTCCGTGATTCGGACCTCAGGTTGATCAGTGGTTCTCATAAGACAATAGTCGTAGATCCTTAGTCAAGCGGCTTGAAAACATCCAACGACAAGATTACGTAGCCACAACGTGTCTTGCCAGCCCCCAATCGGTTCTCGTATAACGTGGGAACGTTTAACCTTAACCCTCTCCTGACAAGAGACCCTAAACCAGCACAGGGAGTAGATTTTGTGTGTTATACATCCGATTTGTGAAGATGATCAAAAAATGGAATAGATAAACGCTTTTATTTCGAAAAATGAATTTAAGTGATTCAAAAGTGTATTTTTATATCAATACGAATGTTCATTGTAGGATAATAAATCCACAAATGCCTTCATTAATATATTATGACTTCATTATTCCTTCTATTCAAGATTCATGACTTGGAACTAATTAGTTTAATCCATCTTCATAGTACTCACATTCACGTCTTAATCTACAAAAGCGTCATTTATTAACCGACTTCAAAAAAAAGGAGGAGGTTCTCAATTCGTCGGAATCTTTTTTTTTTTTTTTTTTTTTTTTTTATGTATGTTCAGCGATAATTTCGTCGTTTATGAACCGATTTCAAAAATTCTTTTTGCATTGGAATGGGCGTAGCTCACAGGTGGTCCCATCGTCACCATGTCGAGATCTGATGATGGGATCCCAAGGAAATCGAGGGAACTCTTCAAATATAGGCACAATTGTCGCGATTTTGGGTACTCGGAATAGTTTTTCATTGAAGTCGGTTCCTTTTTGTTAAAATTATATATTAATAAGTATTGTTATGCTATTTTTGGTCACATTTCGTCACATTCGGACACTCCATTTTTTCAACGGAATGCTTAAGCTATATTAACAATCCTAACATAAAAGGTTCTGCTTAACGTACGGAATTCTAAAAATACAAATTAGTTTCTTTTGTGAAAGTTGATCCAATCATTTATATAATAAGTTTTCTTCTTAATTTAAGTAGGTATATATGCACATTGAAACTTAATACTTCGATGATTAAAACCTCTTTATAAGTAATCTCATTAACCGACTTCAAAAAAAGGAGGAGGTTCTCAATTCGTCGGAATCTTTTTTTTTTTTTTTATGTATGTGCAGCGATAATTTCGTCGTTTATGAACCGATTTCAAAAATTCTTTTTGCATTGGAATGGGCGTAGCCTACAGGTGGTCCCATCGTCACCATATCGGGATCTGATGATGGGATCCCAAGGAAATCGAGGGAACTCCTCAAATATCATAGGTACAATGTCGCGATTTGGGTACTCAGAATAGTTTTTCATTGAAGTCGGTTCCTTTTTGTTAAAATTATTTTACGATCTAGTATTGGCGTTTCGAATTTGAGTGACAAACTGATGCATATACAGTGACACGTCTCTGATCAAAAGTGAACTTTGAGTTTTTCATATCCTCTCATTCACCTGGAAATTGAAGTTCTTAGAACTAACTTGAAATATTGCAAAATGTTTCCTGCTACGACTCGCATTGGGCGTCCGATAAATCAGTGGCGATCTCGCAAAACTGTCGACCGATGTTTTCAAAGCAGACTCCCTGGTCTGTAGATGAGTTTTTAACATACTACTAAACTAAAATGAAAGGGACTGCTGTAAGTTTCATGTCATCATTAATTATTTTGAACTACCAAATACACATCTTTTTCAGGCTCTAAACTATCTGTGTACCAAATATCATATAAATCGGTTACAGACAGACAGTTACTTTCGCATTTATAATATTAGTAAGGATAACCTTATTCAATTTATAATATTACTAGCTTTCCGCCCGGATTCTTACATGATTTTATGTTTGACAATAAGGAACTTCCATACAAACTTTCGTCCCCTATTTCAACCCCTTCTACCCTTATTTTCGCGATAAAAAGTATTCTATGTCCTTTCCCATGTTCAGTTCTATCTTTACACCAATTTTTATCAAAGTCGGTTCAGTGGTTTAGGTGTGAAAGCGTAACAGACAGACAGACAGACAGAGTTACTTTCGCAATTATAATATTATAGATATAGATATTACTATCAAATAAAATATTGATAAAGTATGTATAAAAACATGGAATTATATACATATACACTTGATAAAATTCATTAATGGGTAAGAAAAAATGGATGTACACACTGTACATTCATGGAATAAGTCCAAGACTACGACGATACCATTGTAAGCGATTTGTATTACCACGTTCTCAGTATGTTACTAATTACCTATATATAATGTGTATTGTGTAGTAGGCTTAATCCCCTTCAATCGAAGCAGACAGATTGCGCTAATACCTCGAGGCAGTGAACACTAATATATTATGGGTAACAGGCTGTGATTCCGATCTATTTTTAAACTCGATTTTTAACTCGATATTTGTTGAGTAACATTGCACAGAGAATTTGGAAGCGTCACATTTGTCTTGAGGACATCATGGAATAAATTAGAATTGGCGTCAGCATTAGCCTTTTTCCTGCCCTCTTTGTATAGGTACATGAGACATAAAACAGATATTATGTTTTTTCTTTGCTAGTAACGTTCGTTGTGATCTATCGTTATAATGGTTGTTCGATATGAATAGCACCTAATTTATTGCGACAACATTGCCGGGATGTTGTAACTCGGAGAGCTTGTTTTTGTTTTGTCGATTATGTAAATCGCATTGAAGGATCACCCTTAAATAATGTCGCTCAAAGTCATAGCCTTTTTTCTTGACGCCCTTTAGGTATTGACGTAATTTTCTTAACGGGCTCATAAATTTAATAGATCTTAACTTTGAGGTTATTCGGATTAATTTCCACCTTAATTATTTTCAATGTTTTCGAGGTTTTCAAGGACCTCGATATTGAATTTCTGATTTCTACTCACTCATTTAAAATTCACAAATTTACTCTTATTTTATATTTTAAACTTGATGCGTCCTTGTTCTCATTCAAATGACTTAGTAGGTTTAAGTCATAATACCTGGGCGACTGAGCTTTGCTCGGTTATCACATGTATTGTTTTGTGTGTTTGCTCAAGTGGCTGTAGTGTTGCTATGTTGGAGTACTAACTACCAACCAACTAGCTGTTATTGGAAGATTATTATTGATGTCGCAAGCAATGCTAAGAGTAATATAGAAAAGCGGCTAAGTGCGAGTCGGACTCGCCCATGAAGGGTTCGGAGCAGCAAGTAACATCATATAAAAGTTCTTGTAGTTAGTTGTAACTTTGATCGATGTTTTAATAATAGTGAATTGATTGAATGAAAGATAAATTGCGGTTTACTATATATGACGTATTTCAAAATAAACACTTACTAGATCTCGTTCAAACCAATTTTCGGTGGAAGTTTGCATAGTAATGTACATCATATTTTATATTATGAAAAAAGTGGCTGTGATATATGGACGGACAAATAGACAGACAGACATGACGAATCTATAAGGGTTCCGTTTATGCCATTTGGGTGTGCCTCTAAAAAGGCACGTTATCGTAAACTTAGTAAAATAATACCAAAAACTATTATTAATAATTTAAAAAATGTTAAAGGCTTTGATGTGATAGATCATTCTAAAAAAGTCAAAATAAGTACCAGCTCAGCTTGGATATACATATTTATTTTTAACCTCAAAGAATCGCAAACACCTAAACAGCTTAATCTCAATAAAGTACAACGTTACCAGCATAAATAAAACCCATTGAAGACCTCCAATTGTAACCAAGCAGTGGGTGAAATATATCGAGCGTCTACTTTATTTTTTGTTGGGACGTTTATCTAAAGAGAAAAAAGATAAAGTAAGGACATATCTATACAAATAACTAAATTTACAGTGTCTGTATGTAATAATAGAGTGATAGTTTTTTAAGTCAATGTAGATAAAAGTAAATACGGCATTTATTATTTATTGTGTTTTTAATTTATAATTTCTATTTAATTGTTATGGAACTGAATTTATTAATTTATTGTGTTTGAATTTTATTACTTATGAATTTTGATTGAATTTGAATTGACCCAATGTTTTTAATATTTATTTATGTTTGTTATTGTTATTATTTTAATCGAATTTGAGTTGATTTAAATTGAATTATTACTTTATAGATTTAATGTTTGAATTTTAATATTATTTTCATTAATTCACAATAATTGTAACATTTTGTATGGGTTTGAGATACCTGTATAAAAAGATTTATTATTATTATTATTATTTACATCTAGCAATTTTCCAATTTTTAGTTTGTCTGTTTGTTGCTGGTAGCCTCTCGAGCGGCTGAACCGATTTTGTCAGGACATTCACTTACATAAAGCTGATGTCATAAGGAGTAACTTAAGTATTTTTTTTAGAATAGCTTCTCTCTGCGGCATTGCTTGCAGTTCACAACAATAATTGCACCGCAGGAATCGGCAGATATAAAATAATATAAATATCAATGTCAAGTATATCTGTGCAACAAACTTGAGTGAAATCTGAATTTCTGATTTAACTAAAAGTAATACCATTAAATATTAAAGTAATCTCATATTATTCGGCTATTGTCTCCGAGTAACTTGATCAATGTCATTTACTTTCACTGATAGGGTATTGCCCGATGACAATAGGGAACTGATGATATGTACATCATAATATAAATCTGATTTATGCTTGAAAAAGTTGTACTTTCATCAAGTTTTCGAGTTTAATCAAACATTTACTGAAGAAAGCGCAACAAACAGTTTTATATCTTTAAATTGGTTAATGTTCGTGCACTTAACGTTCGAAATCACCGTAAGCAGTACTCCGAAGTTTGTATTATTGCGACATTTAAACCGCTATTATACGAGTCACTGATGGATATATAAGACAACGTAAATGTCCGGAGCTAATACGGACGCGTGTGAACAAATTTGTTCATTTTACGGTTGGCAATAAAGAATGATTAAGGGCTCAACCCTATCTCACAGGAATCAGTAGAAAGTTATGTTTGTTTTTTTGTTTCGCCCACAGTTATCACAAATAGCCATTATTTATTTATTTATTAAAATAAAACAAACTAAGTTACATATTTGCCCCCCAAAACTAGTTTAATGGTTTGACTGGGGAATCGAGTCTCCGTACAGTTATCAACTTATAAAATAATAATACTTAGCAATAAAGCCAACAGTATAGCTAACAAAACACTTCTTTACAACTAATTGGGATATTATTTTTAGACTTTTAAAGCAACAAAAACTTATTAAATAGAATCAAGTAAATGTTTATTTAGTGTCTTTTTCAAAATATATTAATTTGGTTCATCCCTGATGTCGGCAAATCGTTTAGACTATAAGGCATTCGTTTTTTTAGTTCTATCACTATAGTAATTGTGCACTCTTAGAATGATATATCTACCGTCGGTCACCGAACGAGTACAGTGCTCACATGTTGGGACGGTACTGATACAATGTTTGTAATGTTCTCGATGGAAAGGTTTGAAGTCTCAATCGGCTTATACTATTTTCATAACTGTAAGTTATCCAAGCGAAATGAAGTACCGCTGAAGATTCAATGTTTATATTTGCTACAGTGAAATAGGTAAAACACAATTTAACTAAAACATAATTATCCTAAACTTGGACTTACTAATACAATACCTGTTACCAATACAGAATTTCGTGTTTCATCGATACGTTTACGATTTTGTAATAAATTTTCAAATGTTTGATTCCGCATTTGAAGTTCGGTAAAAAGTTACAAATCTTGATTTAAAAGCTTAAGTTTCTTGATTTAGGGCCACCGCAGACTAGCTACTTTTAGCATCGGCGATCGGCGATTTGGCGACTGCATCGATGCTGCATCGCGTTTTAGCGACTTCCTGCGTTCGATCGCGGTATCGGAAACGCGCGTTTTAGCGACTGCTCAGATGCCAAGTCGCTGCTACCGGCATCCGAATGTGTACGGAGAGTAGCGTTCAGCTGCTGTGTCGCACTTCTAAAAAGCGACTCGATCGCCGCGTTTGGCGTTTTTAAGTGTGCGGTGTGGAGCGTTCGGTCGCTGTATTTAGCTTTTAAAAAGCGACTAGTTGCCGATCGCCGATGCTAAAAGTAGCTAGTCTGCGGTGGCCCTTATATAAAAAAACGTGTAAACCACTAGTACAAGAAATAGTTTTCTAGTGCTACTTTATAATAACGATTAATTTTTTTCATTGATTTTTTTTATAAACTGCTTGTGTCAAGTGCAGCTGCTGTCAAGTCAGGTGTTTGAAATTCTCACAGTCAGCTGCATACAATTGCTGGAATGTCCTTAAGAATTATTAAACGTTTTGAAATAATGACAATGTAGTTCCGTGAATGCATACTTTTTCCCTAGAGAAAGATAGGCTGATTATAAGTTACTAATAGCCCTTTCATATTGAAAGTCTCAACTTGCGAGTCGATATAATTGTGGAATGAACTGCCGCCTGCGATGTTTCCGAACCGATACGACCTTCAAACGTTCAAAAAAACTGCGTACTCCCATCTTAAAAGCCAGCAACGCACCGGTGTCTCCCCTGGTGTTTCGGGTGTCCACGGGCGGCGGCAATCACCTACCATCAAGTGATCCGTCTGCTCGTTTGACACTTATAATGTAAAAAAATATACTACTATTAATTAAAAATATGGATATTATTAACTTATGCTTAAATTTTGACACTATAAGTTATAAAATTAGAGACAGTTCACAATTGATTCACTAATCATAATAATTAGATTTTGCCGGCTGCTCCGCCCGCGTTTGTATCTTGGAAAAGTAGCCTATGTCCTTTTCCAAGATTTTATCCATCTTTACAATAAAATTCATCATAATCGATTTATCGGTTTAGGCGTGAAATCGTAACAGACAGACTGAGTTACTTTTACATTTATAATATTAGTAGAGATAGGGATAGATAATTAATTATACGAGTATTCGCCGGTGTTGTGACATCTATATTTCATTGCATTTGGCATAATGACAAAAGAAACTTACTTTTGCGATCTAGATTAAAACCATATATAATATTTATGACACGCATGACCTGCACACGCAATGTAAGTTATCTCTTATTGTTTCGATAAAGTTTACATCCCACATATAATGTCGTTACTTATGTAACGTATATATAACGAAAATGTATGTTTACTCAATAATATCACCACTTTCAAAGGAAATTCGTTGAAAGAAACTTTACATTGTTTTTTATACGTAACGAGGGCAGTAGAAGAAAGCTTTTGTTATGTGGAGGTCTACAAAAACAGACCGGCATACGAATCGACACATTACTAAGATGGCGACGTTCGAAGATGTATTGAAGTTAACCTGGCTCTGTGGGCGTGTTGTTCTGTGGATTATCTGCAGCTTCAGCTAAATGAGTACTCTGTTTGTCAATATACTTTCTTGAATTTACAAACAAGTCTATTGCTCTACTTTAGAAATATGTATAGCAAGAAAAAAGTTTTACTTATTCGAGTATATTGTAATCAAGACCTAATATTCAGAAATCTTATGTTTCGATACGTTTACATAATGGGAAAATTAAAGGTAAAGGTTGCCCATAGAGTGCGACCTGTAATTTCCATAAATGCCATGAATAATTAAATTGCATTTAGCAAATTAGTCCTAAACACAACACTGTTGCAGTGGCTTTTATATACAAATATCGCTAACCAGGTATCAATCACGATGAATATTAATCACCAGAGTTGAAGCTAACTGAAAGTGACCTTATAAAATAAATTTACTTACCTTTTGCATCTAGATCTGCGATGCCGTAGCAACATCATTCTCAAACTTCATATGAAACACATGGCATTCACGTTTCCTATTCAAACTTAACCGTTTGATAAAGGAAGCCTCTATCTGCTGCAGTCACAAATAATACGGTAATTTAATTTAGTTATGTAACTGAAATCATAAATAAACACAAGAAATTTAATTCGAACTGCGACTTACAAGCTTAAGTTTCTCGCTGTTTAAAATTTTAGTACTGTTTTGTAGGCGTCGATGTATCGATCAAAAAGATTATGTATTCTGAAGTCGAATATATTACGTTTAAAGAATCGTAATTTTTGTACCAAAATAGCCTCTAGTCGATATTAAAAGCTTCATTTCAGGGTATTCACTTGTTGTACGATAAATGATTCGTTACTTTAACAACTTTGTTAGAGCATGTTTAGTCCTTAATGAAATAGAGTCAAACGAATGAATATAATAATGAACTTCGTAACAATACGAGAACCCCAGGTACAAAGGAAAGAGTCCTATTTCTAAGTAAAATGATTGTAGTTTTACTGAAATCTTTTATGTATTTATCGAAGCGTGGCAAACGTCGTTGACAGTATTATTTCATATATTGAAAAGGAGTCATTAAGTTCTTGATTTCTATCAATAAAATCTCTTACGTATACCTTATGAAAAGGAAAAAAAAAATGTTTAATGATTGGTCTTCGACACAGTATATATTATCGCTAACAACTTTATTTACGAGCTGAATAAAGGGTAATTATTAATTTTACAGTACAAATTATGGGAACTTCTACGGTTTGTATGGATCAGTAATTGGTAACTACAAAGTAAGTCATGTGCTTGTTAGTAAAATACTTTGCAATTTATAATTACCTTGAAATATAAAAAGATTTAAGCTGCCATAAGCTCAAAACTGTGATGTTGTCCTAGCCGATTTCGGCCAACTTGCCAACCTCAGTTTTCAAACCCTAAACTATGGAAAAATAGTTCATCAATCGATCAGAGACTTCTACATGCATTTTTTTTTTTTTTTTTTTTTTTTTTTTTTTTTTTTTTTTTTTACCGTGTGGAAATCCCCGCGGACCGTCACCCCGTCGGGGGTTACGGCGGGGTGGTGTGTCGGACTCGAACCGACTAAAACCACACGGTGTGACCCTCTCTGCGCCTTTGTGTTGGAAGGAGTCCAGGGAGGGGATTTCCTTCTGGACTCCAACCAGCGCCTGCCCGCACTGTTGCGGGCACCACCACACAAGTGTACTCTCTAATTGGGCAACGTCCGGTCACACGCGGACGTCGCCCCCTCGCGGTTGGCCTCTACTGCGGACGGACGGGAAACCCGTCCCGCCCATCCGCGGCCACTCTCAGGGCGGCATGAGACGCAGGTATGCGCGCCTCCGCCGCCCGGGGCGCCGGCGGCGGATCGGGTCCGATTGGATGGAATCCTCCCGGGCCTTCTCCGCCACCTCCTTCTGCAAGATTACGTCCTCGCAGAAGGTTGCGACCGCGGTAAAACAACTGTCGCTGCCGGCCATCGATCTTATGACGGCCGGCAGCGAGAGATCCCCTCCGATGACTGCAGTGAGGACCCGGCGCTGCGCCGCCCAAGCGGGGCAGACCGCCAGCGTGTGCTGGGCCGTGTCCTCACTGCAGTCGCAGTGGTGGCAGGCGGGACTCGGTTCCCTCCTAGCGACCGAGTGCAGGTACTTTCCGAAGCAACCGTGCCCGGAAAGTACCTGCGTCAGCCGGAAGGAAAGGGTCCCGTGCTGCCGCCCTGCCCACTCCTCGAGGACCGGCTGAAGAGCCTCCACGGCGGCGAAGCCAGCGCGTGGGGTCTCCAGCCGAAACGACCATCTCTGCATGGTGGCTCGGCGAGCGGCTTCGCGCCACTCGCGCACGTCCTCGGGCGGAGGGCGAAAGCCGCTCTCCGCCCGGAAGTCAGCCACTCGCCGATAAACTTCGGCGAGCACTTCCGCCTCCAAATCCCACGGGGGTGTTCCGGCCAAGGCACACGCCGCCTCTGTGGACACCGTGCGGTATCCGCGTATAGCTCTGACCGCCAGTATCCGCTGGGGGCGCCAGAGGCGCGCCCTGTTCTGGGCGGACAGAGCCGCCGCCCACACCGGTGCACCGTAAAGTGCCATTGACCGGACAACCCCCGTGTACAGCTGCCTAGTGGGGACACTGGCCCCGCCCAAATTGGGCAGAAGTCGCCCTAGGGCGGAGGCAGTGCCCACCAGCTTAGGACCAAGCTGTCGGAAGTGCTCGTCGAAGAGCCACCTACCGTCGAGGACCAGACCCAGGTACCTCATCTGGGCCCGGACCGGTACGAGGACCGAGTTGACCTCGATCGAGGCGCCGGCGGGCGGACCACGACGGGGCCCATGAAATAATAGGGCCTCCGTCTTGTCCAGGGCCACCCGCAGACCCAGCGCCTCGATGCGCCCGACCACCCGGGAGACTCCTGTGGTGGCCAGGCGCGCCGCCTCCTCAAAGTTTGCCCCCCGGGCCGTGACCAGGGTGTCGTCTGCGTAACAGATTACACCCAGCCCGGGGGGGAGACGCCCTCGTAGGGCCCAGTCGTATCCCATGTTCCACAGGAGTGGTCCTAGGACAGACCCCTGTGGAACACCGCACGACATGGCCCTGCGTCTCAGACTTCTACATGCATATGCCAACCATTAATCTAAAAAAGGTTTATCGAAAATTTGATTACACAAATATAGCGAATTCATCAATATTAGTCACTAGCCAGTCAATAAGGCCTAAAATTCAAACCATACCGTAATTAATTCTATTCAAAAGCTCTTTGGGAATTGACATCACAATTCTAAAAAGCCTAGCTGATAAATTTCATAACCCCGATTGTTATAACTAATGACTTATTTACATATTTATGAGAAAGCTCTTTTCAACGAGAGTATGTAATTAAATTAAAATATTACACAACTATTAATATATGTATGGGATAATGTTCTCATATACATTTTAGTAGACCTAGACCTTTAGGTAATTACTGATAGCTAGAACTGACTTATTCACGCGTTTAAAGTTTTATTCAAATACAAAATTAGTTTATTAATTTATCTAAAGGTCACACGAAGCGAGGAGGAATCTTTTACTGTAACATATCTTTAGCATAGATATCTCAAACCAGAATGCAAACAAAAATGACACGAGGCATTTTTGACATATTTATGACGGTAACACCGAGTATAAACAATAAATATAAATACGGAACGCTACCTACGAGTCATAAATAATATACAATCCATAATATTATACATATCTTCCTAGCTTTTAAAAATCCCAAGATTATATGAGGTTGGCTGTTAGTTCAGCTGATTTTGTAGGAATATCAGTTCATTCACGAAACGATTAGCGTCGTATTTCCGCAACCCTGAGGGCGAACTGAAGGCACTGACTTAACAATAAAGATTGTAAAAGATGGTAATGATAACCGGGATGAACGACTTAACGTGCTCTCCCAGGCACTGTCATTAAGAAATTTTGTAAGAAAAACCTAGCAACAGACTCGAGATTCGAACCCAAAGCCTCTTAACCGGCAGTTTCTTACGCTAACCCCTTACAAGGCAGTCAGACAATTTATTAAATATTACAAATAATTTTCTACATTATAAGTCAATACTGAAATTTTTTTGTACAGAAATATCAATTAAATGTTACAGGATTAGTACTTAATATTAGATGGAAATTCAAATCATAAACATGTTTGGTATGAAATAAATAAAATGAAAAATATCCATTCTTGACTTGACTTCTGACAAACTAATTATAAGTCTAACAAAAGTCTATAGGTAAATAAAAGAAATCGCTTATTAAATTTTTTAAAATAAGCATACTCAAATACTTTTTTTAAATATAAATTAATTTTAATAATTCTCTTGAAGTACTCATTTACAAAAACTTACTCGTCAAGGTATACAGACAGCTTCTTTTGTGTTGAGCCCGTTATAGAAATCTCAGTATACTCGTACTTTCGTTACCGTCCAGGATGTGAGATAGGCCACAGTCATAATCAAAAGATGTTCCTGGAGCTTATAAGGAAGAAGAGAAGAAGGAAGAAGAAGAAAAATTCTTAGGAGCTCATAAGAGATCCGAAGAATTTAATAAGAATTTTATTTAACATATCTAAAAAAAAAGTCTTTTAAAATGTATTAAGCAAAACTAACACGCTATGTTTTCAAGTTATTTTTCTAACAATACTTGAAATTAAATAATATTTATTTCTTTATTTTTATTTAAAAAAAATACTCCCACTTTAGGCATATAAATCCTGTGTCGCGGGGGACTTTAAAAAAATACATCAAACGGACACAAAGAACATCCAGACTCAGAACAACAATTTGCGAATCACACAAAGTGTTGTCCCACGTAGGATTAGAACCCACGATAATTGGCGAAGTAGAAAGCGGCGTGGCGACTGCTTAAACCACCGTGAAATACATACACAAGGAAACTATTGATTTGCACAAGAGAACTAGTTAATACGAATTTAAATCCTTACCTAAACTTCATAAAACAACACGGCAGTTTTGTAGTATAACAATATAGAGTTTTAAACAATAGCCCAACATTTTACATACCTTTCCAATTTTCAGTTCGTATCAAAGTAAAACAAATGTGGAAGTTTCCAATGAAGAGATTAGATAAAGGTTGTTATTAAGTTTAACAACAAAATAGCTGACGGCTAAAGGTATTTTGTTGTATTATATAATCCTTAACAAAGAAAGATTTTAAGATATTTTAAGACTTGGATCGATTGGTTCATAATTATTATCAGGGAACGATAGCCTCAAAAGGAGCACCACCTATTCCGGTCTTGAGTCGTCCATATCTAGCTGGCACCAGCTACTTTCCTCAAGTATTCAATCCATTGCCATAGAGCTACACTCCATTTACCCCATCGCGGCCATACAAGTTGGCTCCAACGACCATCAATATTCCTAGACTACGACTCACCCTTGATTTCATTTCAGTGTTACTGACATTCGAATATAATTATGGATTATCATAAAACCCTGATTTTACCATACGTGTTGATTTCTTCAGTCCAATCGCTTAAATTCAAGTTTTACAATTGTGCCTTTCTATATTTTTTTCATAATAAATCAGCTATCAAAAAGTGTAATTGGAACACTTAAAAACTAGTAAGTACTTTATGCCAAATATTTCAACTCTTATAAACGATTTATGACTTTGAAAACCAGTAGATAAAGTAGTGCATTATGCATTAAGGCATTATGACATAAAAAACTGATTTTTATAGTATCCATCTTGCCTGTTCAAGCTGAATAAAAAGAAACGAAAGTCGAAAATCGAAAGTTGCACATTTCTAAACGAATATAATATACAAAATAAAAGAAGAAAAACATCAATTAATAATCTTAAAACATTACCCTACTTTAGCTATTGTGTCGGCTTTCTAGTTTCTTTTGTTCTCACTGAGGCTTCTCTGAACCTCTGAGCGGAGTGTAAGGCTGTAATTATCGTGATTATATATAATACAAAAGACCCAACAACACTCAACTTCTTCTACCTTAACAACTATGTTCTGAAATACTGTTGGCTCTAAAATGTACTGTAAAAAATACATTTGTAACATATAAGGGGTGTAACTACACCTCTTAGAGGAGAGATGGAGATTCAGCTTAAGATTTCCACGGTTTGACTCAATGATCGCTAAGAGGAAACTGTTACTGCTTATTGTTCTCATCAGCCTTAAATATTATTCTGAGGCTGGGAAGGAGAAGGGGGGGGGGTTATGGGTAAAAAACAGTCTATCTCGATATCCGGCAAAACTATAAGTCCAATTGAAAAAAGTTAAATAGCAAAGTTGTAAGTGTGTAAATTATGTAAATTAAAAATGGTTTATGTAAATATATTATGTATGTAAATGTAAACTACCATAGCAAATCTTCGCAGAAAATGCAAAACAATAAAAAACCTGAATTCGATTTTTTTTATCGTTATTGAGCTATTTATTAAAATTTACACTTTAATTACTCGATAACCGTAAGATTACATGTTACATTGATAAACAAAAATATTGCATATCGAAATTATACTACTGTTAGAATCCAGAAGTGAAAAATAATAAAAATAATTATAATTCTAAACAATTTACTTTAATTCTAAACAATTTATTTCATTAATTACAAAATAATCTTAGAAATGCAATTAGACACAAACAACCGTTAATTAAGTAACGAATCTAAACAAATTACGGTTAGTTATACAGCAAGGGCGGTCACATAGGGCTGTACTAGCTGTTAGACAGTTTTCCTCGCACCCACCGCAATTCAGACAGTACTAACTTGTCAAAGACAGCTTTCCACATCTGTTAACAGAGTAGTACTAATTGTCCAAAGACAATGATCCACACTCCGCGACGCATTCGTCAGAAATGCGTGCCGATACAACAGATCACTCCTATTTATAACCAAGCGCAGTGAAGTGATGGCGCCACAAAAATGACAACTACCGCCGTTGTGGCTTATACGGCCTCTCCTGACACTACTATAATTAACAAATAAATAAAGTTGATATTCAATGGGTCTACAGTCATCTACAATATTTTGAGAAAGTTGTAGAATCTTTCTTAAATTATATGTGTAGATGCCTATTTATTACCATTTTAAGATAACTTAAAATTCTTAAAACTCCAATTAAGAACGGGCATCCCAATTGTATTTCTTCGCAATAACGTGATTGTGATTTGAACTACAGTTTTGACCGGTTCAGCAGCAGTGCTGATAACTCGCAAACCTGTGTTACCAACGGATTTGCCTTTAAACTTTAAAAGAATTCAATTTTTGGTGAAGGATACTATAAGGCCCAAGGGCAAACATATAAGCACGTAGGATTAGATTTACGGGAAGGGTGTTTTTCGCACGGGCAACCATATGTTGCCCTGCCCTATCGAGATCCAGGTCTGGTGAAATTCAATATCTACTTCTGCCGGAAGAAAACCAAATTTAAAATATAGTGTAGGCAGAAGTACTTACTTTAAAATAATATTAGTTATGAGTTTTTTTGAGAATAACCTACAATCTACATGATATAATATTATAAAACCTAATACATTTTAAAGTTCTGCTCTTACTGATAAAAGCGCATTGTATGTTTAATTAACTCCTTAACGTACGTTTTATATAAAAATGTTTTCACCTTCTACGTAAACCAAATCTATCTATAATCTACATGATAGGTAGCAGAAGCTACCTATCATGTTGTTATTATTGCATGTCACCAAAGTTTTCAGGTACCTTGATACAAAATTTCAGCTCAATCAGACTTTATAAACCTCCTTTTTAAGGAGAAGCCTATGTCCATTAGTGGACTATTAAAGGCTGCTGCTGATGATGATGATGATACTTTAGAAAGTGGTTAAAATCTTAGCTTGCAATATTTGAACTACACATACCTACGTCGGTCGGTCTCGTGGGGGCAAGCGCCGCCCACTGAAATTTCACCCCCGAGCTGTGATCAGAGTATCATCAGCGTAACAGATTACGACCACCCGAGGATGGGGGTGTAACCCTCTAGTAAGGATCAGTCGTATCCCATGTTCCACAGGACATGGCACTTGCACGTGACGGTACGTTCCTCTAAACAGTCTGCCACCTCAAGTACTATAGCACTCCGTTATAGACGAGTGCTTCCCTGATGCAGCCCAATAGCACACTATCGAATGCGTTGGCAACATTTCTCAGGCGGTCGGTCGATTACGACCCTCAGGTGCAATACGGCATCGACCGTTGAACGCCCCTCTCGAAATCCAAATTGGGCGCCCGACGAACGGGACCCACCCCGCATAGTTGCTGGACGATGCGGGCAGAGAGCACCCTCTCAAAACTTGAAAAAAAACTAAATTTTACTCAAACTATAGTGTTATGTAATTAGCTTGTAACAGTAGTATGATGACAGTGTATCAATTGAACCAATGACAAGGCAACGGTTGAAGATGTTAATATCTGTAAGAATTTACGGATATTAACATTTAGCGACTGCTACAGACTGTGCAGTCCGCCGTCATAGTATGTGTACGTTCACTAGCTTCACTAGGTATCATGTGGTAATTAATATGTATGTCCATAATGATCTGCCAGGTTAAAATTACTTGTGACTACTTTATTTACTTAGTAAGAGGTAGTCATAGCCGAGTGGCCTCAGTTGATTGGAAACAATCACCGAGGGTAAGCAGCGACGGCGCGGTCAGACCTAGATGGGTGACCGTTTGTGGCATGATATGTTATGAGCGTTTCCGTGATTCGGGGGTTGGTTGTCGGTACCGGTTGTTATCATAAGATAACAGTCGTTAAAAGTTACCTTACTTTAAAAGTTATCAACTCCTGACCAAGTTAAAAAGAATGATTATCTTGAAAAAACTGCAAAAAGTTGTATCAGTCAACAACCCATAGTGTCCTAAAGCTGGACACGGGTCTCCTCTTTGGACTCTTTAAGGCTATATGTCCCCAAAGATTTATTTTAAATAATTAAAAAAATAAAATATTGTAGTAGGAATTTCTAAAAAAACATCCGATACCCGTAGTAGTTAATCGACTCTATTTAACTACTTTCGAGGGGAAACCATTCAGTTGGAAAGATTCGAATGTATTGTAAAGAAAAAAATTGAACAGGAAAGTTAGCAGCAGGAAAATGATATTGCTAATACGGACGAATTGGGAGTGTAAGCAATTGCTCAGGCCTAAGGTCTGGGTCGCCTACTAAGAGCTTTGACTGACTGTTCTTTATAGTTCAAACATTCTTGTCTAATATACTTTTAATCAATAAATCAAATTATGCTTACGACAACAACAAGCCTCAAACTCATCAAAGATTGGAAGATTGTAAAGCCATAAATGTATAATGAATCAATAAGTAGTACTTCAATATTTAGTGTTATATCTTGCCATCATAACTTTATGCTGGCAAGAAGTCATTTCTTGCCAGCTATGAGGAGCTATGAGGAGTGCTAACTTCTTTTAGTAATAGAAGGGGAGCTTGATACTTGTTCAGAGGTAACGGACTGTAGATGATGACTCTGTAGATGAGTAGATGAATTGTTGCTACTGACTATCTGAGTTTTTGTAATGAAGTTATATCTTAGATAGCATTAAATTTTCATTGAGAGTGAGTATCCGTACATTGAGTGGTTTATGCCTTAACATCGGGCAATAATTTACTTTCCACGTGTCTCTGGAAGTATTCGTCGGCGTAAATATATAAATAATTTTCTATTGCGAGTCACCTTTTAAGGGATAATACATAAAATATATATTGACGCTGTCATTTCGTCTCGAAAGTCTGAAGTATAAATATTGTTCAGTAAACTCTAAAGTCGATAATGTTCTAGCTTCTCAGTAGTTTTATAGCAGCCAGTATTGTCTGGTTCTTTCATAATGTCCAACAATCTATATAACAGCGTTTTGTTAGGACTAGACAAGCTCTCGCATCTTCTACTTTTCAAATAATAAGGATGAAGTATAACGCTCCATTAAATTATTACAGCTACCGTGGTTTACACTACATAGATTTTTTAATAAAATGCAATAAAGAAATGTCTTTCCTTCGTTTCTACTCAACAAATACTTTTCCTAGATGTGAAATCAGTTTTATATAAACATAGTAAATAACATATAAAATATATTATTTAAGTTTTACATAATGAAGTATATAGGTAAAGTACTATTCATTTAAACTACACTCTATATGGTATGATATGCAGCTTAAGCACGTTAGTTAGCAGATCTTCTTAGAAAAACGTTCTGAGCTTGAACAGTCTTATTAAAAAATGATGACTTTGAACTATATTTGGCATGGTAACGTTGATGGGGAAAGGGTGAGCAATAAAAAAATTGAAACTTGAAATAAAAGTAGAAATTAGGGATGGGACGGGTAGCTGGATGAAAGGTCAGGCCAGTCACGGCCTAATTACACGGGCCATGTTGCCGTCGATACCCCCTTGCACCCTGTTTATCCCAAAAGACTTACCCTATCATTATCTACATCTACTATGGCCTTTTGTACTACTTTCATAATAATTTAATTATAATTTTTTTGGTTGGCAGTAACGCATTTTTTGGTAGTATTCTTAATACTACCAAAAAATGCGTTCCTGCCAACTTTTTGCTAAATTTATGTTCAAAGAGAACAAAAATGTCTCGTAATGTACTTTATAACGTTAAATCAGTGTTTAATTAAGAAACATTACAAAGAAATGGCGTTATGTAACAAAACTTGTGAGCGGATGGTACTTCGATGAATCTACGTAACGCGTTATATTTAGCGGTTAAGTAAAGGCTTTTAAACGCTGTAGTGGTTTTAACCCATTACTATCTGAGTGCTCGAATAATTATAAAGTTTCATTCAAATATGTTTTATAAATATGAAGTAAATGGTATGAAAAATTAATTTACATTTGGATAGAATTATGTTTTGATATATCTATAGAGACGTTCAGTATTTAATAGAGTGCATTATGTTTAGAAAATGAATGAAACATAAACAATGTAAAATATGTCATAATGATAATTGTAACGCACATATGCTATCACGTATTAAAATGTATGAGTTTATATAAAATACCTGATATAAAAGGATTCAATTATTTATTTTATTCTTAACTGGGGGATGATGAACACAAAAAAAATATATTTCTACGTTTTATATAGAAACATAAACAGTCATAATATCATATCAAACGCTCAGAACCAGCTGGCCTTAGGTGATTATAAACAATTCCTGAGGTTAAGCAATGACGATTGAGTGATTATTGAAGTGGAGGAACCATATAGAACTATTCGCTCCCATATACTCACTACTCTCACTCCTGTATACCAGGGTCAAGAGCTGTAACTCACGATCGCTATCATACATAAACAGGAAATCCCAGTAAAAGTTAAATTATACATATGTGTTGAAGTTCTGTGACGAAATGAATCAAAAGTCTCTGCATTATAATTCATATTATTTCGAAATGAATCAAAAGTCTCTGCAATAGTAAAGTAATAGATTATTCTACTTCTTTAACCTTCAGCCTTAGCATGGTGCTTCCTTCTATATATGTCCTAGCGACTACTTCACACACATTCTACAACAGACCATAGAACTTTTTTAACTCCTTAGATCCTTTTTTCCCGTATTTCATCTCGAACTACAATTATTTTTACTATAATTTCAAGCAATAAAAGTTATCAATGATAAATTAAATTATAATAACGGTATTGCATTTCGCACCGTTGATCCTATCTGATCTGAAAATGAGAAAAACGAATGTAATAAACGTTCCGTAGATTTCCATTTTTGCCGAGCAACCGTTCCTATATAAATGTAAAAACTGGGCCACTTTGTGAACCTTAAAAAACGAACTGTACTATCTATGTGCCTACCTACAAGGATTTCAATTTTATGAACACAATTTTTTAATATAATTATGCCCAAAGACATACAACTCTGCTTTTGACGTCTTCGAATAACATGTAACAGACATTGTAATTATTTAATCTAGATGGAAATATTTGTAGGAATATTACTCGTTTAATCAAAAGAATTCTGAATTTTAAAAGACAACACTGAGTCTGCACAAAGAGAATCGAAATGGATGGCATAGTCTGGTTTTATTCTGTTATATGTATGTCATATTGTCTAATAAGATGCGAAATATTTGTGCAAACAATTAGTTTGTCTGTCACTCTTGATTATGTCTCGAAACAACCCTTTACCGCATAAGTTCAGATATGAATAGTTCATCAGAACATTATACCGGAATGTCAAAGTTTGCATTGTTGATACTAACTTTAGGGTTATCACACTATGAATCTAACTTTGTTATTTCACAATCTCTGAACAGTTCGGAAGATAGATGCGATGTCTTTGTTACCTCTTGTGATTTATTAGGTGTTCAGTTTCTTATGATACATTACTTTGCAATGTTCAAATGTGGATCACTGAACTTTGCTGACATTTTGTTTTTGACAGACGGTCAAATTGGAGTTTGGCAGAACAGCGCGTGAAGTAACTAAATATGAATTATAACAATGGAGTATATTTGCTAAATATGTGGGGGTCGCGGCTAAGTGATAACCAAGAAGCAGAGTATGTTTAATTTTGCAAGAGTGAGCAATCACAGCGAGTTCAAATTATTTATATAAAATATTTAAACTTTGTGTGATCCACAAATTGTTATTCTAGGTATCCTTTGTCCGTTTTATGTTTATTTGTAAAGTCCAGTATGAATATTCCTAATGCGGGAGTTATATTTAAAAATAATATTTAAATTTAGACTCCACGTGTTTGACTCCTGCAACAATCAGTTCGTTTGGAGTTATGGCTGGCCTACTTCCCCTTCAGCGTACTGATTCTATATGCTATGTCAGTTACTATAGTTTGCCGTCGAATAACCTAGTTACGAAATTTATATGGCAGAAGGACATATCATCGTCTCTATTGTATGAAAAGCCACTTTAAATTTATGGACAAGTCGGATGGTGCTGGTGGTAGTGGTGATGGTCCAAGGCACCGTACGGACAATTTTACCTTCACGTGGTGCAGCATGCCAAGCCACGGAGGAGGCCCTTGTAAGCAACTCATGGCAATATCACCATACGTCGGCAATTAATACATTTGGATCCTAGTGACGGGCAGTAGCGTCACCAAGGATTCTTGCCACAGGATTCAAACTGATGAGTGTGTTCACTATGGCGCATCTCCCCATTAACTGCAATTTCGGGATGGGTTATAAATCTTTAGCAATCCGGATTTTATTGCAGATATTGATGTACTCTATAAAAAATGCAGTACTTGCCTCTGGTTTATCGTCAATAGTTTTCGCATCGTACTCAAAACAGGTCCTCACTACGCGCTCTGTAGCTTGGACGTACACAGTTTACCACTTCGCAGCTAATGTTAGTAATCTTGCTTACAGAGCTGCTTTTCCTGTACTTATTCCGGTAGTGCGTCGTAATAGAACGAGTCTGCCTGAAGAGAGGAAAAATAAACACAAAGTAATCTCTAAATCTCTTTAAGGATTTTTTTTAAATAAACGTCTAGTGGTTCTGAGCGTAACAACCATTGGGTTAAAAATCTTGTCTCGCTTTGATGAGTAATCTTAATTAAGTCATAAACTTAATAAAGAAAAAAGTAAAACATTCGAGTTAAGCTTTTGTTTTATAATAAACATGAATTTAATACTAAAAGCTGAAAGCAAATTGCGATTACCATTTTATTTTTATTGAATAACAATGAAAGTGGCTATCCCAGGACAACGTAAAGGACGTTTGCATAAATCGATCTATATTTACGAAATCACGTTTCGGATAGGTATTAATTTCATTTGTGCTTGATGGAATGATTTCCACACCCCGCCGGGGTAACTGTTCAGTGTCGGAGATTGATCGGAAATGAGCTGAGTTAGCGCTTTCCGTTCGCGCTCACGTCGCCGTGTCTCTTATCTCACGACCCCACGGCCCACGCTTTGTTCGAAGTAAATAGAAAATATCAAAATACGTCAATAACTCAGACGGTCTCAGAATATCCTTCTTTTTTTATTTTGAACTTTCGAAGTATGCGTTGACATTGCTACACTTTTGTCAACATAAAAATTGATTTAGATAATATAAATTAAGCATTTTAGTAAAAATTATATTCGTCATTCGTTAAACATCACCGTGTTAACATCGGCTTTCTGATGTTCCTTTGATAGCAACTACTGATTTCATTAATCATTTTAAATGTGGTATGCTAGATATAACGTTTTTCAAGTGGTTAGCGGTCCTACTTCCGATCTCTCTCCGTTGGCGTTGAATTGCCGCCCCATCGGGTTGTGAGTTTCTGCACCCACTTTTGTAATTTACTATCCTGTCCCCTACCCGTACTTGACCTGAGAGAATACCCGAGCCCAGCAGTGCGACGTGTCTGGGTTGTTGATGATGAAGAGTGTTGATATCCTGCGTAACGAGGATGGTTTCAGATGAAAGTGGCCGCTGTGGTCGACATCGGCTAAAGTACCCAAATCATCAGTATATATGCACATTATTATAGATGTGTATTTTCTTTTGTATCTTTCAAAATGTTGTCACAGTGAAATGGCTGAGTAATCTTTCGGGGTTATTAAAGTTTTATTATACACCTGTTTTTCTTATGCCGCTGAAAAAAACTGTATTAAGAAATATCAGCGCTTAAACCTAAAACACAAAACAGTTTTGGTTAAGAAATCTTTCTGGAAGGAAAGTATCGTATATGCTTTTCTATATTCATCAACCTAATATCAGTACTCAAATTGTATAAAACCACTTACCGGTTAGCAGCTGACCGTTCAAATAACATAAACAAGGTAATTGTTGATAAACCTGACAGACCGCATATGTGTGAATTAATTTTCTTTATTTTCAAATACCCAAAAAAATCTCTCATCAACAACTCATAACGTCCTACTGAAGTTCTAATATCAAAGAGAAGTGTGCGTGGACTACACCTGTAATCAAAACACATACAATTCTAAATAGTAAAAATCTTATATATAAAATTCTCGAGTCACTATGTTCCTTTCCCATACTCCTACGAGACGGCTGGACCGATTTGTATGAAATTTTGTGTGCATATCGGGTAGGTCTAAGAATCGGCCAACATCTATTTTT
This sequence comes from Phragmatobia fuliginosa, assembly GCA_932526445.1. Taxonomy (NCBI): domain Eukaryota; kingdom Metazoa; phylum Arthropoda; class Insecta; order Lepidoptera; family Erebidae; genus Phragmatobia; species Phragmatobia fuliginosa. The sequence continues at coordinate 28,964,325 of OW052057.1, forward strand.
CAAACCCCTAGGACGCGAGCTGAGCCGCGGACATCAGCTAGTGTTAATCTAAAAAACCTTTTTTTGCTGTAGTCGGGGGAATATTATGTTTACTAATTTTTGCTTAAATAATATTAGTTTAAGTTAACTAAAATAGAAGTGCATTTTAGTACAAAAGTTGAAAGAGTTTCTAAACACTCGCAATTACATCGCTCTGCCACTAGCCTGTAAACAAAGGGAGTCGATTTAAACTATCTAAGAGTGTGATGGTGTCGTACTATTTGCAGTGAAAGAAACTTTATCAAGTGAGTTACAAAATTTGCCAACAACGAACATGATAATATACCTATTCTATAACCTATCTTAAAAAGAAGGAGGTTCTCAATTCGTATTATTTTTTTATATATGATAAGAGATAATTTCGTCGTATATGAACCTATTTCATAAATTACCTATATTTGTATTAGAATCGGCGTAGCTTACAGGTGGTTCTATCGTCACCATGTAGGGATCGATGATGGGATCACAAGGAAATCGAGGACAACCCTTGAATTTTATAAAGACATACTATGTATTTTATATATTTTCTAAAGTTATTCAAGTATTTACGTCTTGTAGACTTTAATATCGTTATGATTTTTAATTCATAGCGCGGGTAAACCTACACAAACCAGATATTAGTTCGTTGAGTTATATGTATATAGTCTCGGTGCTGCAGCTAATATGCTTTAAATGGTAAGTAATTTAATTGACAAATCATCATTAACCTATAATGTCCCACTACTGGATCTCCTTTCAGGTTAGGGTATACGTTCCAACGCTGGTCGAGTTGGGTACTTGGCAAGACACGTTGTGGCTACGTAATCTTTTGTTGGATGTTTTTAAGCCGCCCGAATTCCTCCAACTAAGATTCACCACTGCTATCTCATGATAACAACTGCGACCTACTGTTTTACGTGACCTCTGAATCAAGGAAACGCTCATAACAAATCTTGCCACAAACGCTTACTCACCTATGAACTGACCGCACCATCGTTGCTTGCCCTCAGTGCTTGTTTCTAGTAAATAAATCAAAGAAGATCTAATAAATTGTAGAAATCATTACTATAGTCTAAGCAACCAATCAATGAGGCAGTGAGCTGTGGCGTAGTGCTGTTGGTGTTAGTGTTTTGGAAAAGTCAGTAATTATCAGTGTTAATAATGCGGGGATAAACAAGCCGTATTTTTATTTAGTTAGAGTTAGTTTCTCATAAACTGCTAAATAAAGGCCTCATTAAGACGGGCCAACCCGCTTAATGTTAGTCTAGGTGAGACTAACATTAAGCGGGTACAATGTAAATATTTTGATAATTTAGATCGGTAATTTACAATTCACATTGAAAATATAGAACTTCTTTCTTTCTTGATTCTTTTTTACTTTAGAAATTGATAATTTTGAAAACCTCTCACAGAAGACCAACGGGGAGTCGGAGTACAAGATTCCATAGTATGTACACTCGGTTCCAAAAATTACGGGTCAGTCACATAAACCCGAATATCTCCCGAACTACGTATGCCATCCTAATGAATCGAAGACTGTTCAATTGAGAATTTAATTATACAGATAAAAAATAAAATAAAACTTAGTTACACCCACAATATTAATCCTAAATTAAAAAAAAACTAAAGTAGTCATATTTTTCATAAGATTACATTTTTTTTATGATTGTTTTTTTGCTGTTTTTCATCACTGGAGGCTTCATCACGTGGAGGCAATACAAAGTATTAAATGAAGAAAGTGATGAAAAACAGCAAAAAAACAATCATAAAAAAAATGTAATCTTAAGAAAAATATGACTACTTTAGTTTTTTTTTAATTTAAGATTAATATTGTGGGTGTAACTAAGTTTTATTTTATTTTTTATCTGTATAATTAAATTCTCAATTGAACAGTCTTCGTTTCATTAGGATGGCATACGTAGTTCGGGAGATATTCGGGTTTATGTGACTGACCCTTTATTGGTTTATGTGACTGACCCGTTATTTTTGGAACCGGCTATATTTTAAATATTTCTTATATTTCGGACATCTTACACACAACGGTCATCTAGTCCCAAATTGAGCAGAGCTTGTGTTATGGGTACTGAACATCTTCCTAGCCTTATTCTCAATATTATTTAGGGTCGGCTACTAGTTCAACCGGTTTTACCTGAATATCTGTTTTTCCACGGAGCGACTGGTATCGAACCTCCGCAACCCTAAGGGTGAACTGAAATAAACCAAATATACTATATTATTATGGGTACTAAACAACTGATATAAAAACAATTTTTTTTTTTGTAAATACATACATATTATACACAGAAAAACACCCAGACTCCGAAATTGTGGATCACACAAATATTTGTGGTCCGACCCGCGAATCGAACCCGAGACCAGCAGCCGCATACGCCAACCACTAGACAAACAAGGCAGTCAAATGTGTGTCTGTATTGATCGCAGCAAGCAGAGTATGGTCACAAACATAAAAATCGTCTTCAAAATAAAATATAAATAGCGAAACATGGAAAAGTACTCAATTAGAAATGAAACTTTTAAACGAGAATGTTTTGAATGAAATATATTCGGGTATTGCCAAAATACGCAACACCAAAGTAGTAAGCCTATAAGTATGAAAATAAAGTCAAATTAGAGGCAATAATAATATAAGCAACTTATAAATTCCATTCGAAGTATGTGTTTTGAAACATACGTAGTATTCAAATGATAATAAGCCCCAACACTTCAGGTTTAGGCTTAAAAATGAATTTAAAACACATACCGCAATAACATAGGGGTCATTGTTCGTAGACTAAATCTCAACTTCAATTTATTACGAAGTTCCACGACAATTTATTTTTACCTGAGTCATGTTCGATGTTTTTGCTAGTCACTGGTCTTGATTCTGATTTAAAGGTGACTCAGTGCTAGACAAGGGAACCGTGAAAAGGATAAGATAGTAGCGCTTACTGCTTAGTGTCCAGTATCTTGTTCGGATATGATATGCTTTTGGAAAATGCCGGTAATCCTTGGTCATCGATTTCAAAATTTAAATTCTTTAAGACCTATCGATTTTGGTCTTCCCACATCCAGCTCCTGCCAGCCATCTTGCGTAGGTCCACTCCAAGTCGCCTGTGAGCGTCCTACACTACGTTTATAGAGACGCGGTCAAAATCGATCAGAGTGGTGTGCAATGGGAGAGGCTTATGTCCAGCAGTGGACTGCGAAAGACTGATGATGATGATGATGAAGACCTATATATAATTATGACGCTAAATCAATACAATTTTTTATGAGCAAGTGGACTAGATGACTACATAGCAAAAAATACAATGAAAATACCATACTGAGCTTCTAACAGTAAAATATGAATAATAAAAACGTAATGAGTTTTATTATTTAACAACGATGAAATAATTAAACAAAACATTTTTATACGTTAAAATACAATGAAAAGCTTTTCGTTTCATTATATATGCTTTAGCAAATATCATTACAAAGTTTAACACATAAAATAAGCATACTTTTCATTTTTAAATTTATTGTACTTTATTACGAGCGGCCAACTTGGTTTTATATTTGAGAAAATAAGTATAATAGCATTATAGAGCTTAGCTACCATAAAGCTATTTCTTAAAAGTTAGAACCCACAAGAATAGTTCCAAACCATTATATTTTCTATCATAAATTAAAAATATAAATAAACACCATTAATCTAGCCATAGTCGCATTATACATTCTTACAAATCACAAATTCTTATTAGTCAAACGAATAGCTAGGGCTCCCCAGACTTTTTCAGAAATTGTTACACGTTAAAATTCAAAGTGTCTGAGTCCAATAATATTCCTAAAATATACTTTTCGAATTTCAAAAACTTTTTGAATAATGTGAAATCTATTTCCGTTAATATTATTTGACGTCATTAATAATAGATAAAGTAAACCATGTTTAAAAACGTATATTTAAGCCAAATAAACTCAATGCTTGAAACATTACTAAGATTCTAAAAGGAGTTGAGAATTTTACAGTACAAAGTATCAGTAAAGTCTGTTTTTACATTTTTGGTCACATTCCTTATAAAATCTGATATCACTATTATTACCTGAATGGAAAACTAATTCGAGAAATAAACAGTACAATTTAACACCTGAACTGCTACAGCACAATAACCCCAAACATTAAAAATTCATTCGCGTTCCAATGTCAACACCATCATTGTCACGCAATAAGTCGCTCCAATATTTGAAGATATTCTTCACATTGTATAAATAGGTCGTGCCAGCAATGACAGCGTCATATAACCACGGCTCGGTTCAATCAAGCTAAAGTATTTTGAAGACTATTCATTGCGGTTTTAATACCTGATCCCTGATTCCCGTCCAAGAATTTCACTATTAGATAGTACACATAATTTAATGCGGTTGGTATTATTCGGTATAACAAATTACACAGTAGAGATATATGATAGAAAATAAAAATGTATCAGTAGTTTTTAACGATAATATTTTATCTTTACACGCAGTTTCGACTTTGTAATTTTATTCTTATTTCAATACTATGTAATGTAAACAGAATCATATCTTAGTTGGTGTTAAAACACACAATGATTCTTGAAAATTTCAAGGTAAACCCTAGGATTAAAATGTAGGCCCTGTGCTGTTGAATTAGTGATTCAGGGAAAAGTAATGTAGTTACGAGTGAAAATATACTCGAAAATAAGATTAGAAATCTAGGACACGCATATTGCCTTAACAATCTCCAGAGATGAGACCCGACCATAACAGAGGGACGTTATGGGTTGTTGATAATGATGAATCTATGACCGATTTTTAGTCTCACTTTAAAATAGCTTGATAGCCATATATTTCCAAATCGATTAATTTGAATTGTAATCGATTAATTTAAATTTAAATTGTATCTGCTATATTATACACTATTATTTTGTTATGTAACGACATCTACATAAAAATATATACCTGTTCTGAATAATAAAAGTAAAAGCTTTATATAAGTATTGGGTGTTGTGTGGTGTAGTTGCTATTAAAGGTTTTTACCGATGTTTTTGAAAGTATTTTTGTGTCTGGACGGTATTGAATGCTGACGGTATTCAATTATTCACGCCTAAATATAAGTTAGCCACACATAATAGCAAAATTTCCAGTGATAAAAAGGTACCGTAAAATTTCTGCTGAGAAATATAGCGATGAGAACGACAATTAAATGTACTTTTGTATGTGAAAATAAATATGAAGAATATATTTATAACAGTAGGTATTCTTACTTTATCATATTAGAGCCTTATAAAAATTTGCTTAGCTAAGGGCTCTTAAAAATTATATGTAATACACAGTGTAGTTTAAATACGGTAAATTTATTATGGTTATTTTAGTAAAACTTGAAACTTTCGACTGTTGTTCTAATGTTTGATCACATGCTAATACTAATAATATACATAGTTTAAAATGTACAAGTTACGCTCTTTTTATTATATATTTATTGTATGATGTATTATGATACCAAACACATTCATATATAATATCTCAAATTATTATTTAACACAGTACGTTAAGACCGCTAGACTTATTTCTAGAATAATTATAAAATAAACCTACATATATTTTGGTAGCGATTTTTTTTAAGATGTTTTTTTATAACTCAAATACTAATTAAATGCAAACGTGTCTGATTTTGTATCATCACCCTCATTACAGTATTATAGAGTAAGAGCCCAGAGCGATCAGACATAACTTATTTTCACATGGATGAAACCTTAACTACTCAGTAGCGTCTAGTGTACTTTTAAATACCTGCGTGTTTGTGGAACTAGATCTGTGACACCTGGGCAGATATCAGGTGAGAAAGGTAACTAAAAATAAGAGTTATCTAACTTAAATTAGTATGGCTGATCTTTATATATATTTTGTAGAATATTATTCTAAACTAGTTTCATAAAGTGTCAGACACTTTTCATGGACCAGAGCTTGTGTCAGACGCTTTAAAGATCGACAAAAAATTAATGAACTTTACTTATTTTTACATGTCTGATTTTTTAATATGTTATTAAAGTAACTATTACAAATTTACATTTCATCAGTCAGACAAATTCGAGTGACCAAACATCCCTTAAACACAAAAATTATTCAGCCGGGAGTGCGATCATCATGCTATTTCAGAGCGAGTGAGACGTCCACAGCAACTTGGATCCCGTTTTTAGGGTTCCATAGCCAAATCGCAAAAAACGGAACCCTTATATATTCGTCATGTCTGTCTGTCTGTCTGTCTGTCTGTCCGTCCGTATGTCACAACCACTTTTTTCGGAAACCATAAGAGCTATACTTTTGAAACTTGGTAAGTAGATGTAATCTGTGAACCGCATTAAGATTTTTACATAAAAATAGAAAAAAACACAATACATTTTGGGGGTCCCCATACTTGGAACTGAAATTCAAAAAAAAATTTTTTCATCGCACCCATACGTGGATATGGATAGGTATTCAAAATGATGTTGAGGTTTCTTATATCATTTTTTTCTAAATTATCAACACATCCAAAGTGGAAAAATGTGTCCCCCCCCCCCTCTAACTTCTAAAATAAGAGAGTGATAAAACTAAAAAAATGTATGTTGTACATTACCATGCAAACTACCAACGAAAATTGGTTTGACGGAGATCTAGTAAGTAGTTTTTTTTTTTAATACGTCATAAATCGTAAACTGCAATTTACTGCATTTTTTTTAAATTTATTTATTTATTTATTCTAATGACTGCGTCGATGATTGCGATGATTAGGAGATATTTGCTGTAATAAATCATAGTGATATTTTTGTGGTAGTGGTAATATTTTGTTTATATCTTTTTCTAACTGGTATCTTTTTTACAATAAAATAAAGATATTTCCTTATAAAATAAAATGGATCCTCATATATTCACCTATCACAAATACATGCAATAAATGAATTCACTTTAATATTTAATAATTAACAACTTAATGTTAAGCCCATGTTATTGAAACAAGAATGCGAAAATCTTAGATTGAAATTAGTAAGTATTTTCATTACATTTAATTTTTTTACTCGATGGGTTCGATGAAAAAATTTTTTTGAAGTTCAGTTCCAAGTATGGGGACCCCCAAAATGTATTGTTAGACAGACAGACATATTTGTACAGACAGACAGACAGACAGACATGACGAATCTATAAGGGTTCCGTTTTCTGCCATTTGGCTATGGAACCCTAAAAAACGGGATCCAAGTTGCTGTGGACGTCTCACTCGCTCTGAAATAGCATGATGATCGCACTCCCGGCTGAATAATTTTTGTGTTTAAGGGATATTTGGTCACTCGAATTTGTCTGACTGATGAAATGTAACTTTGTAATAGTTACTTTATTAACATATTAAAAAATCAGACATGTAAAAATAAGTAAAGTTCATTAATTTTTTGTCGATCTTTAAAGCGTCTGACACAAGCTCTGGTCCATGAAAAGTGTCTGACACTTTATGAAACTAGTTTAGAATAATATTCTACAAAATATATATAAAGATCAGCCATACTAATTTAAGTTAGATAACTCTTATTTTTAGTTACCTTTCTCACCTGATATCTGCCCAGGTGTCACAGGGCTAGTTCCACAAACACGCAGGTATTTAAAAGTACACTAGACGCTACTGAGTAGTTAAGGTTTCATCCATGTGAAAATAAGTTATGTCTGATCGCTCTGGGCTCTTGGACCATTACAGTTCACTGCTGGATATGTCATACAGCTCCTCCCAACCATCTTGAGTAAGTCGTTACACACTTGCGGGGGTCGTACACCACGTTAACTGAGACGTGGTTCCACTCTAGAACTTTTTTAGCCAACTGATGTTATATCTTCCACTAATACATATAACCAGCACACTACCAATTCAGCTTTCTAATCCTTTAATTCCTTATTAAAATTATAAAACCACCATTTGTAGTTACTATTTCCAGTCTTTTCAAATGTACCAGTATCTCAAACTTAAATAAATTTCTCATTTGCAGAATTATCGTATTTTTTTTCTATGACAATGTTATAGCTTAAAGGAAAATTGGATGACATTCAGCAGTAACTTATCACAGAATTTCATGGTTCTAGTGCGACACAAAATAGGGATTTATGATTACATCTTTCGACAATCTGCGATATGATCTTGTAGACATCTAAAATGTTTCGTAATGCTACTGCTGCGTTTCCTTTTCTCTGGGTAAGAGTAGAAATATACATATTAGTAAGTTTATTAATAAAAAACCTTTTATGGATCTTGATTAGAATCATGTAGTCAGAAACTACCTGATGTTTTAAGCTCAGAAGTTTTGTCTAATAAAACTTGCATTTGTACTAGATCCTTACAAACCTTTTATTATTACCTTATATTAATTGTTTTCTCAAAAAAATACACTACAAAATACTCCTAAATTTTTTATTAAACCTCAACCTAAAATTCAGCTAACTGATTTTTTGCGTAGTATTCTAGTTCTTGAATTCGTTTTTTTTATTGAATTTGTTTTCTGCGGCCCTGTGAAGTAACCGGCTTACTAGAAGGTGCTTTTATACTTTGATTCTCCTCTTATTTCGACAATGACGTCATCATGTTCGGGGTTTATCCTAATTATGTTGAATACTGTAGTGCTGGCTTAGCAAAATGAAAAAGTAGACGCTCCAAGTTTCAGTATTCGATTGTATTAATTTATTTAATTGTGGTGATGGCGAGCAGGTATTTAAACGGCGAGTAACCCGGTAAAACCTCTTCTCCCGCATTGTCCCCTATACACAGTACAATTTTTATAACACCATGATTTGGACATGATAATGATTTATATAACGACTAAGTAGTACCCAGACTGCAGTATGGGGAACCATTTTATTGTCGTTATAGAACCAAATCTTTAACGAGACACAATATAGTATTTTATTATTTCTGTTCTTTTATTCATATAAACACAGTAGGTATAGCATATATATCGAAGTTAAGAAACAAAGAAATAACGAACTGTATACATATATATCAGTCGACATTAAAATTGTCTACGTTGGTAGACAGTGTTAATGTCGATTAATCATTAACTGACCGCTTTGCTAGCTTTGAAACTTACGTGTTCCACGATATATAATTATGTTCATACACCGGAATCAACGCCATCACAGTTATAACGTCCCTTCGCATAGCCTGTTATTAAATTCACGTAACAAGTCAATAATACCTGGTATTAAGCGTCGCTAGACAAGCGGTTACGGCTCGGCATTTATAGCGAGGGTTTCGTTTCAGCATGCCATGCATTGTCCGATATGCACTTCAGTATGATCTTTATGAACAACTTATTCAATATTGTCAGATATATTTCATTTTTTGAAATAAGTTTTTCATCGCCGCAAAATGTGAAGCGCATTGAAAAATGCACTTCTAAAATTTATGCATGCAAACAAAAGGGCTTTAATTTGGCTTTGTCTATATTAGCGCAATTTGAATTTCCTCATACGCTTAAAACTAATAGCTAATTTCCTTAATTCAAGTGATCCCAATTTTCAAAAATATCTAAATTATAATAAAGCTTTACAGTAATTGTTTAGAATTTAAAAAAAAAAAATTTCTTATCTGTTTTTAAGTATAAAATAATACAATATTCTGTATAATATAATACATTTACTTAATAGCAGTATTGCAGATGTGGTTCTTTATTTACATTTTAAAACTTTAACCTAGGCAGTATAAAATATAGCAATGTAAAAACGATGTAACTCTAACCTGAACAATATTGCAAACTGAACGTGCAACCAAATAAATCCTTCCTTCACAAGTACAAATACTATTGAAGCTTTCAATAATCAATATTTGCCTGACATAATGATATAGAGAGTTGTACGGCCTTCGAGAGATTGAGGCAACTATCACGCCTAACTTCACAGTCTAGATACAGTTGCTAGTTACAGTTTGCTTTTCAAACATTTACTGTAACATCTTTAAGAAAAAGCCGTTTGACGTTATATAAATAGGTACCTACATCGTTTACACGACTTAACCGGTTGTACTTCTCGCTATAGTTTGCTATGCTACTTTATTATTTGTCCATTGTTATCATGCGATTTCTATCTTTGTAACAACCAAAGTATTAAAATTCAACAGCCAATCTAAACGAAAAAGCATAACTCAAAATTTAAGAGATAGTTAATAAATATAGGCAATATCTAACGGATTATTATATTCGGAATTATATTCCGTGTTATAGTTTGTGGTTGTAGTTTATATCGTAAATACACTCAATCAACAACAGGTGGGCAATGAGTAATTATACAACTCCGTTAACACACGCCACATCAAAACAAGTAAAATGTTATAACGAACTTTTTGGGTGTAACTGCAATAAAATACCAAACCAGGTAATACTGGACTGATTCTGTACTAGAGTACTAATACTTTAAAATGATAATGGTATAGAACTAATTAAGGAGATGATTACTAATAGAATACGCTATGATAATCATTAGTTTAGTGTTCAGTGTTGCAGTCCACCGCTGGATATATGCCTCTGCAACCGTTAAATGTCCATGTTTCGGCTCCGTCTGTCATGACATTGTAGGATGACTTAGGTATTATGGGATCTACGGGTTAGGTACTATCATATATTTCAATTCAAATATGTTTATCGAAAAAAGAATTGTCTACAACAAAAATAATTAACATTAAATTAATAGTTTTATTAACAACAAAAATTAATAGTAGTAAAGATTCTTTAATAATTTTTCGAATTCCGAGTCATGAACGACGAAACACTAAACAGTAGCACTCTTCTTATACCAAAATCGGTCCTGTCGTTTCAGCCGTCACAAACAAACTGTCTGATAGACAGTCAGGCAGGTAAAAAAAAAGCGGCCAAGTGCGAGTCGGACTCGCCCAAGAAGGGTTCCGTATCAGCAAGTAACATCATATAAAAGTTCTTGTAGTTCGTTGTGACTTTCATCGATGTTTTTATACTAGTGTATTGATTGGATGAAATGTAAATTGTGTGTTACGATTTATGACGTATTAAAAAAAACTACTCACTAGATCTCGTTTAAACCAATTTTCGTTGGTAGTTTACATGGTAATGTACAACATATATTTTTTTTAGTTTTATCACTCTCTTATTTTAGAAATTAGAGGGGGGACATTTTTCCATTTTGGAAGTGTCTCTCGCGCAAACTATTCAGTTTAGAAAAAAATGATATTAGAAACCTCAACATCATTTTTGAACACCTGCCCATAGATACCCTCCACGTATAGGTTTGATGAAAAAATAATTTTTGAGTTTCAGTTCCAAGTATGGGGACCCCCAAAATGTATTGTTTCTTTCTATTTTTTTGTAAAAATCTTAATGCGGTTCACAGAATACATCGACTGACCAAATTTCAACAGTATAGCTCTTGTAGTTTCGGAAATATTTGGCTGTGACATACGGACGGACAGACAGACAGACTTGACGAATCTATAAGGGTTCCGTTTTTTTGCCATTTGGCTACGGAACCCTAAAAAGACCCGGATTAAAAAACAATATAATTTTGTTGTAAGTAATCAATGGTCTGGTTGGTTTAAAGTGAAGTACAATTCTTGAATACTATTTTATTTAAATAAATCTTTCGACATTGACAAAGTTCAAGATTAAAATCTAATTGCTCGCCTATTACACTGATAAAAGAAAGAACAAATGAATGAATGAGCTGAAATTTTAAGGAATTTCTCTTTCGTGTTTAGCTATTCACTGATTTTACTAGAGATTACATGTTACGAAATATACTTTCTGAATTGTTAGTTATAATTTGTGAGACATTACTTTTTAACTACTACTATACCACTGTTAAATTGTAAATACTTTTTCTTTCGTTCTGAATTATCTAACTATAAAGATAACTCCTACAAGTTATCCGGTTCAAAACAAGTGTAATTCCGTCATCTCAGTAATTTATAGAATGTGTTTAAAAGATTAACTATACAAATCTGTTGCAAGGTAATAGCAGCTTGAAAGAACCTAGGAGTGGTAGACCGTCTACGTCTCGTATCGATAGCGTTAATGATTTTAAATGACACAGATTTATGACGACTTTATAAAGTGTCTAAAATACGATGAATTCACTCGCTGGTAGTGAGGGTCTGAGAATTGGATACGATTGCAAATCTTAGGTGGTAACAAATGTTATTTTAGGTAACGGGCTAACATAACGTATTAATAATCTTCAGATATCCATTTATCTCCAGATAAGCTGTGGAAAAAATCTGACTAAACTGGTGAGTTTTTCTTTTGTTCGAGGACAGTATTATTTTATTTCAGTAAATGAGAATAAACTGTGAGTTATAAAGTTAGAAAAACTGATAATTCTGTTTCAAACAGTGGTACAATATAGGATTAAATACTTACATCGTATTCACGATCCATATTTCTTTTCAAGTATACTGAATTTTACGTTAACATGTCTAAAACGTAAAAGTGCTTGTATTGGAGTCCGCCCACCTCTATTAGAAGCAATAAAATAAAATTATGACGTTTTATAAATTTGATATAGGTATTTCCGATAAATCAAATGCTTTTGTTCTCACTTTGCACGATTTCACGTTTTACTTTTATACGATACGATGTTGTGGAATTGCATTAATCTCAAATTTTTTTCGTTGCTTGCCATTGCTGTTACGCGATACTAAACTTACCCAATATATGTATATGTAATAATTGGCTGTGACATACGGACGGACAGACAGACAGACAGACAGACTTGACGAATCTATAAGGGTTCCGTTTTTTGCCATTAGGCTACGGAACCCTAAAAACAATAAGTGCAGAAACTTTTGAGTTTTTGAAACGTATACAAGCCCCTACAACAGAGACACACTCGAAAACAACGGCATATCGAAGTCAAGTGCTGTACTGTCCTTTTTAATTACGTGTCACTTAATACAAATATATTGATTTGGTGTATTCATCACCACAAGCAGGAGCAATAGATATTTAAATGTGACTACGATTAACGTTACATTAATCAACTTTGTTTAAGTTAGCTTATAGCAATATACCCACAGTTACTGTTATATCTCAACTGAAGCTAGTCTAAAAATATTAGCCTAAGTTACTCCTTATGTTATCAGCCATCTCCCAGTGAAAGTTCCGTTAAAATCGGTAAAGCCGTTCTAGATATTACCGGAAAAAATAGACAGACCGACGGACAGACAGACAAAACATTAACAATTACATTCTGGATGTCAGTACCGTATCTACTCGTACTTCAATATGTATTTTATTTAGTAAAAAACTGTTTATTTGATATTACATACCTACACACATTCCAATTTCCCAATTTCCAATTTATTTGTTCATTTAAAATGGTAGCGTTTATTTTAATTAATAAGTTTTTGGCGTACGCAATATCGATAGTGTGTAGTTTTTCAATATTTACAAATACAACATAGTCAAACAAGCTCGTACAAATACGTAAACAGTAGTATTGTATTGCATAGCTAAGCTTTTAAATATTAAAACCTGCAGGCATATGCTTTTAACATGGACGTTTGTATTGGCAAGTACAAGTATTGACATAAAAATATAAATTTAAAAGTAACAGTAACAGTTGCGTATAAATTATACTGTCTGCCGGTTTAACTTGCCAATACTGTAATGTATCATATCATAACACAGAATAGTTTCATTTAACATGGCCGAGACTTATAAAGATGTCATTACACGGCTGGTTGTAAGTGTAATTGACTGAATAATATAAGATGACAATGGCAGCACGCGACATTTAAGTAATTCGAAGGTTCGGTAGGAGACAAATAAAACAGACACGGTGAAAATTGGACTTTTGTATTAAACGTTATACCATTTTAATGAATTTAAAGAAGTTTAGATTTTTTATCTATAAATACTTGTTTCTTTAACAGTGGTGTCCTTTAAATAATTATAATTTAGTCAGAAAGACTGTTATGTTAAGTTGGATGTTTAAGATATCTGTAAAAGATTTACATATATATTAAATAAATAAATATTGCGGACATTTTACACACACCGCCATCTAGTCCCCAAACTAAGGAGAGCTTGTATTATGGGTAACTAGACAACTGATATAAATACATAAACATGCTTTTTTTTTTTGTAAATACATACATGTTAAACATAGAAAACACCCAAACTCTGAAACAAATATTTGCGGATCACACAAACATTTGGTTCGACCTGGGAATCGAACCCAACATTGAATTAAACATTATTTATCCTCCAACTGTAAAAAAAAATTTGAATATAATGCAATTTCATAAAACATTTTACTTATATGTGGTTACCTAATATGTGAATTTTAATTTATAATTAAACATAATAATTTATCATTTGGTAAATAAGCAATTTAAGCCACATCTTTACTTTTTAAAGAAAATTACAAATGCGATCATAAAGACACCACAGTCCGACCATTGATAGGTCAATAAAGACAAACAAATATGAAATCACTACCAGTTCAATAAATTCAATAACTTCTTAATCAATGAACATACCTACTGTTCAGTTGTATGTACAAAGTTCCAATTAGCATGTCGTGCAATTAGTACGGCACTAAGTACGTATGGTTTTGTAAGAGAATGCGTAGAGTACTAATTCAATGATTTCAAAATACCATAACGAGAGGTGCACTTTGATCGAATGTGAATCAATTCACATTCGATTGTAACATGATTGAATGTAGTCTTTAATCGCTGCATAAATAATTGTAAAGTTTGAAAACTGTGGTGACCAGAGAGTAAGAGTGTCATTACCCAGCTAAACGCCGACTAAGGAAGCAAACCGAAGAACAGCAACACTGCAAAGAGAATGAAAACTTGAAACAAACCCCATACAAATCCGCTGGACCAGTTTGGCTTAGTAGGCTAAAAGCTCTATTTTGCAAATCGTCAAAAGCCGTGGATTATGACTATAAATATCATATATAATTCGTGACCCCGGTTTAAGATGCAGGTGTTGAAATACATTTTATGTTGAATAATTATCAGGTTGAAAAGCTAAGACACTAGACACGTTTTGGTTTATCACTTTCGGCTAAAGTCTAAGCTTAAGCAATCACATCTTATTCACGAGCATTTCAGTTACTTTATTAGTCTGAAAAGTTTTTTCAGAAAAACCAATAGGTAATTAAGTAATTAAGCAAATCCTATTCTGGTTAGCGTGGTACAGTAGGCCAAAACCATCTTTCAAACGAGATGTAATGTGATGTGAAATTGTGTCGATCGCAATTCGTGAATTAATATTGTGTTGTAAAGGTACAAATGCAGGTCGCACAACGAGGAGAAGCTATTCTAAAATAAAAGCAGCATACGTTACTCCTTACATTATCAACTATCTGACACTGAAAGTCTCGTCAAAATCAACCCAGTTATTCGTTAACAACTCACTGTTCAGAACAATAATCTGAAAATAATTGACCACTGCAGCAATTTTTTGATTAGATTGTATTGATTGTATAGTAAATTTCAAATTTACATTTGTATATTTTATTATAACATCCCGACCGCCGTGTTACAATAAATGCTTAATATTTATATATAAAATAAACATTATTTATCCTCAGAAATTTCAACTATATGTTAATAAAAAATCCATTGAATACAATGCAATTTCATTCGTGTAAAACATTTTACTTAAATGTGAGCAAGATGAAACTGGCACTTTTTCTCAAAACAAAACACAGAAACAGAAATACGTCTAGCTAGTTGTCGAATACTCACAACTTTTGACATAATTGTAGATGACGTGAGCAATTTCTACATCCGTTTTCATAAACAATATTTTCAAGTATTGTGGATTATAACTAGAGTGACACTTGAATAGCGAACCTAATGGACACAAGTTGACGTGCACAAGTGATACACTTTCGTCCTGTCTATCGAGTTCACTCAACGATAAGTAATCAATCTGTTTGAAGGTTAACCACATTTGTCAATCTACGTTATTTAATTTAGAAGTTAAGTCTTTTATGGAGGGCGAAACAGCACTCGATAATGGCAAGCCTCAGGGAGCGAATTATTTCAATAGAAGCCAAATCATTTAAATCTCTGAACGTGACTTTCTATATTCTCCGCGTATATTTACACGAAATATTGGTGTAAATTGTGTGAGTAACTTACATTATTCATTGAAACCAATTGGACCAATTAGATAACATTTACACTGCCGGTTTATGTAGGTACCTAATTACCAAATGATATTAATTATGTTGAATGGTATTAGCATTATAATAATTAACAACGATAGAAAATGGTAATTAATGAGAACGTAAAAGCATTAGACATATTATTACTTTTAAAAGTATTCGATATATTATTATAGTAAAATATTTGAAAAACAAAATCAAACATACGTAGTGGTTAATACAATTAGAAAAATATTAATTTGTATACTTATATTCGAAGACAGACTAAATACAGAATTAAGTAAAATAAATCAGAGTGGAAACCGATAGCAGATTTCGTGCTGACTTTTGGAGCACAAAAAGGACATTAACCGGATAATAGGTAGCGGCGGACGCCTTGTCGACCTTTACAGTCTAAGAACAAGTACCGTGATTTAGTGCACACGAAAATACGGATTGTTAAACATACAAATACACTAAAATGTCATATCTTTTAAAGGCTGACAAATCGATGGTCCACGCGTAACGAGCTGAATACGAGCCAACTAGACAAATACACTGATGTCACCTACATTTATGCCATATCTGCCTCTCGGTTCGTCCGAGTTTACACTATGATGCTCTTTAAACATATATTGCACTCCATTTACGTTTTGAGACATAGAGCCGGGACGACTTTTTTGTATCTTACGAGTAAGATGCATAGATAAAACATGAATGTACGGTACCGTACCTTTACATAAGCCGCGACATAAATCATTTATGTCTTAGATTTAGCTCACAGTTTATCGTACAAGCGTAGAAGATTACAGTCAGGTTAATAGCTTCATTAAATAAATAAATATCAATAAAAATGCTATCCAACTTAAGTGTGGTCATTACGGGCAATGGCAATATGTCTACACACTAACCGCATCTCGTTTGTAGGTGTTTCCTTCAAATGAACTCCTATAGCCTCGTAAAAATATTATTGGCTGTATCGACAAGTGCCGCGCCATCGTATTATATAGCTTTATTATATCCTGCATTCGTTTATCTCTTTATATACTGCATATCATCATAAGTTCAGGATGCATGAAGTTTGGATGGAGCCGTTATATTTATAAGTCTCCTTATTATATGTTAGCGTAACCATGCCTAAGTTAACAGACTCATAAATAATAATATTAATTATATTTTTTATAGATTAAATTCTAGGTATTACTTAAGATTTATGGTGAAGGTATTATTTTTGCAATGTGACTTTTGTTACGTGGCCTACTTCCATAATTGTTCGTAATGTTCGTAATTTATATGTATATTACGCCATAAAGCTATGTTTTTCTTCAAGGTTAGGGTCAAATAAATTTTGCAAGACAAATGTATGATTATATCTCATTAAAATATAAATGTATCATTATATCTCATTTGGTTATTTAACCAAGTTAGAATGAAATCAAATCGAAATTCGTTTTATTTAACGTAGATGTTTTCGTATTTTTATAAAACATGTTAATTGTTAATCAAACTGAAATAGAAAATTACTGGCACCATAGACATCTTGTAAGATCAGTATGAGTGCTGAGGACAACACATTCACAGCTGTAGATTACGCTGTGTATTTTCACAATTTCACACCAAGAATAATCATATATTGTTGAATCATTGACAACTCCAACCAGCAATAAACGGATAGTAATAATTTTAATGATGAAACAGTATATTATATTTTAATATTTTAGTACAAAGCTTTTAAATATAAAAAAGACAGTAGAAAAAGAATATTTAGTAAGGAATAATGTTATTCCTTTCCTTATTCTTTACTACTTATTTAGAAATAAATATTTTATTTGTTCCACATAAACATGATTTAACTTATTATTTACGGTCTGAACCTCAAATGCTAAGTAGGTAATATAAATGAAGATTTTTCTACTATTTATTACTAAGGTCAAGGGTGAAAATAAGCAAAAGAAAAACTAATAAAGTAGTAAGTGTTCCGGTTTCCTCCATTTCGTTCAAACATTGATTTTTTATCTATAAGTTGAATGTACTGGTTATAGTAGTACTATTTTAACTAGGGTACATTGAATTATATACATTTCCGATATCATTTCATAGTACCAAATAGTATTGTTACATAAATTATCAGTAAATAAACATAATTACCATGCAAAAAATTTTGATTTGCTGGTAGACTTTGAATATTCTCTATTAATTGAAGTACATTTGTTATACTTCTTACTCAATTGTAATGTACACTACCTTTATGCAGAATAGTATTAGACGCCAAACTTTAATTTTTAACGTTAAAATAGCAAAGCATGAGTGCTTTAAGCAGATCACAATCGGTCTAATTCTACAATCAGCCTATAAAATAAACTCCTTTGCAAAAAAAAAGGGGCACCTAAGCAAAGAACTATTTTATAGTTACTATTTGTTTGTTTGACAATTTTAGGTATTGTTATCCTCAGAATTTTATAAATTAATTAGGAAGGAATAGTTTTCATCAGTTTTATCATAACATTTTGATTAAATTATTGAAAAATAATATATAAGCTCAAAACACTATTATTGTACCTGCTCGCTAAAGAAAAATGAAACGCGTTAAATTTTTTGTTTTTTTGAATACATTAAAAGCAGATAAAAGTTTAGTATTGAGTGTGACCCCCTCTTGCTGAAATCACGGCTAGCATTCGTCTGGGCATGCTAGCGAGTATATCTTATAAGGTTTCTTGGGGAACACGTTCCCACTCCGCGGTAATCACATTCTTTAGCTCTCTGATGGTCTGCGGAGCCGGCTGCACTGATCTTACTCGTCGCTTCAGAACGTCCCAAACATGCTCTATGAGATTGAGGTCCGGACTTCTAGCTGGCCAGTCCAAACGACGAATTCCGACTTCTAGCATATACGCTTCCACATAGCCAGACCGGTGGGCGCGAGAGTCGTCCATAAAAATTGAGTTTTCGCCAAGAGCGGTTAAAGCGGGTTGTGCATAAGGAATAAGAACTTCCGTTATGTATCGGTGTCCAGTCAGTGTACCGTTTTCGATGAAGACTTACTCCGTAAGATCCATAGAATTTATTCCTGCTCAAAACATAACAGAGCCATCTCCATAAGGTGTGATTTCTTCAAAACATGCCTCTGCAAAGCGTTCTCCTCGTCTACGTAGCACTCGCCGACGTCGGTCTTCACCATGCAGAGATATAATGACTTCATCGGAGAACAATACCCTATCCCAGTCTTCATGAGTCCATGACACACAATTTCGAGCAAAGCTAAGCCTGGCAATTCGATGTCCACGGAGTAATTTTGGGCCGCGTGCCGGACGATGACTGTGTATATTGGCAGCGAGAAGCATCCTTCTGACCATCCATAGACTAATTTGCACATTTCTTACTTCTTCGAGTCTGTTCTTGAGGTCCACATAAGAAGATTTGCGATTTCTCAACGCTTGACTAACTAGAAAACGATCATCCCGTGGTTCGGTACATGTCTTTCTGCCAGAACCAGGCCTTCTCTTAACGGAACCGGTCTCTTGATAGCGCTGCCAGGTCCTTTAAACTGTTGACCGACCCACATTTAGCCTCTGAGCCACGAAGCATTAGCTGCAACCTTCTTCAAGTAGCGTAATAATTTTGCTCGCTTTTATCACTTTATCTACCATTTTCGAGATTGCTAAACAGCAATAACAATACTTTTAAATGTCAAGGACATCAGATAATTTAATAAAAATTGACAAAAAGTTAATTAGAGTCGATATTAACTATAGGGAGTTCGCGCCACAAAATGTAGTTAAAAGTTGTTTTCTTTAAAACCTGGCTCAGTCAAAAATTGTAATTTGGAAGGTACTCTTATAAACATTAAGCTTAGACATTAAGGCACTTTTATAACTGGCCAGTAACATGTTCAAATGATTAAAACCTGTTTGGTATTTTATTTTTCTCAGCCAGGAAGAAAATCGAAACCGCCCGTTTTTTTTGCAAATGGGTGTATATGTATTTTTTTATTGTATTCACCGTTGATAAAAAATATTATCACTAAACGTACGTAGCTCAACTCGTATTTTTTATACGGAAATATTATTTATGTTACATTTCTGTATATATAAACAAGTTTATTAATCTACAACCTAGACAAGTATCTTCGAGAAAAGATTTAATAGAAAGGAGATTTTAACCATAAATACCAGACGGACGGACCAGACGGAGGCTAGACGGACTGAGATTGGGTTAGTTCTTTGCAGTACTATATTTATTCTATGAATATAATATACTCTATGAATGCCTCATTGCATTAAGTCCGCCTCTGTACAACATGTGCAATAAGTTTTAAATAAATAAATAAATAATTTGGAAGTGCTCCAGGTTGACATATAAGCGGTTAACATTTCTACTGTAAGATAAGATGTGGTGTTCTTATAACAGATATTTAAAGTGAATAAGTGCTGTTCCTCACAATATGTTTACTTCAGAAGTCGCTGTAACATTTTATTCAAATTTTCTAGGCTCTTAAATACAAAAACCTGATATCTTTTGAAACATTTGGATAATGTTACCCGCTCACGAATGTAAATGCTATTAATAAGCTTCAGCATAAATACAAAGATAGGTAAAAGAAAGTAGTCTTCACACTGATTCTGTTATTCATAACCAAGTCTTATAACACAACGTACAAATAATTACATTTTAGTTTGCTATTACCCGAATCGAAATCAATTTTTCCTAAAAAGTATCTATACTAATTTTTTAAATTTCAGACGAGCAAAATATAATTTAAAAAAGTTATATTTCTAACCCGAATATAAATTTCAGAATCAAAGTCGCGAAACTTCAGGAAACTTCTAGATTGTCTAGATATAATATACAATTTGTATATATTGTGGGATTATTTAGTGGAAATAACCCAGACTTCAAGTAGGTACATATTTTCAATACACTACATCGAAAACACAGAACGTCTATTAAAACTTTATTCTGGCAACCTCTGGCACCAGTGTGATATTAATACTTATTATACTCATAATATATTCCAACTTTTTGGCTTTATAACAACAACTCCCTTTTTTGTCTGAGACATAATTGTTATGACAATTAGTACAAAATTATTTTAGTCCAATCGGAAAATAGCGTTCTTGTGAGCCGACTAGAATTCATATTCATCACCATTTTCAAATTCAACCGAATTTATATGGAATTCATACATGTGATGTTTTGAGTATCCAGAAAATATTGATTAGATACCGCTTCAACAGAATACTCCTCCCTAAATTCGAACGTCCCTAAAAAACTATCGTCTATTATTTAACATTTCACATACACTATTACTCATTTTAAATCGATTTCCTGTAAACAGTTTCATCGAGATTCGACCTTAAATTTTCCTTAGGTTTAAGTACATATTTGTTTGTTATTTCATCTAGTCCAATTTGCTTTTGTTCTAACCAACTACTTCTGTCAAAGGAAATGTTTATTAAATTATTCTGGTTATATTATTATGGTAGAAGATTTGTCGAATAATATCTATACTACACCCACTAAAGTTACATAACAGCATATATTTTTGAGGAGCCTTCCCCTACTCGTAAAATATGTCTTTTGACTAAGACAAACAATCTCGTTTATTGTTTCCGATTGGATGGTATATAAACTGTTACATAATTTCTGAGTCTGAATAGTGACGTCTCAACAGCTCCGTTTCTGGTAAACACGTTTTATTGGACATATTTTGGGCACATAATATATTGTAGTAGTCATTATTACAGCAATATATTAATGCATTCAGATCTTTGTTATATCTTGGTATATTCTGGTAAAACCAAAATGAAAGTTATAAAGCAAAATGTTAAATACGAGTTATGCTTTTTCTTTCTTTTAAATATTCTTCATCAAATCAATTCTTAAGAGTAGGTATATCCATAAACCTATTTGGTACTTTCATGATCATCTTATTGAACATTTCCTATATTCTATTTGAGTAAGACAACACATAGCAGCCAATTAGACTTTATTGTCTTGTGAAATGACCGCCTACTAGACGCCAACTCTCGATTGACATAAATATTTCTTAGATGTGATAAGGAAGAAGGTAAATAGTCAAGTGATTTGGAATAAAGAACAGTATAAGTTTCGATTAGGGTAGGGTTATTGTAGATGCAGTGGCTTATAAAGACCAGGGCCTAGAACTTGTGTGTTGTTTATCTTATAAAACTTTGAAGGAAAACCATAGCGGCTTTGATAACTTTGTAGGTTTATATGTTATAGAAGTTTAAAAAATAAAGAACGGTTACTTAAAAACTTCTTCGGTCAAAAATAGGAAATCAAAAACAATCAGGCATAAAAGTAACCATAACAATTTTCTATTGGACACGATTTAAAATCCACGTGCCGTTATGGGCCACTACAACAACAACCCGTCATGTCCCACTACTGGGTTCGAGTTCCTCTCAGGAGAGGGTTAAGGCCATACGTCCCCACGCTGGCCGAGTGCGGGTTGGGGACTGGCAAGACACGTTGTGGCTATGTAACTTTAACGTTCGATGTTTTTAAACCACCCTAAAAGCCTCCAATTAAGCTTCTCGACTGTTATATTTTTATAACGAATGGGACCAACTTCATAACGTGATCTCCGAATCACGGAACCAGTAGACTAATCTAACTAATTTTACCTCAATTTCATATCAATATCCTTTTTTCCATCAGCGACTGGCATCGGACCTCCACAATCCTCAGGGTGAACTGAATTTGAAAGCTAAGTTGTCAGTATATTTTAGGGCACTAACGTCTCAATAAAAATTGCCATATATGATCATGACAACCGAGATCAACGTCTTAATATGGTCCCGAGGAACGGACGTGAAACACAGCTAGCTTCTTAAGCTCCAATCTTCTAGAGACAACATTTGTGAGTGTTACGTTCAGTGTAATTATTTGCCACACTGAAATATTGCACAGGTTAACTAACTTAATCTATTTTCCGAATAAATATATTACATTAAACCACACTAGATAGTAAAATTATAGTATCCCCACGAAATTTCCGAATGGTTGTAAATAGTTGGCCAAAACCAGGTATACTTTGGGATTAGTTAAATTGAATCGATGTAATTCGTAATCCATATGTGCTGACTATAAAAGTGAAATTTGCTGTTTTCGTGCAATACCGAAATACCTTTATACGATTGAAGAACGTTTTTATAGGTTAACAAAGTATAAAGCTTTATTTTTGCATAACTGGTCGTGAACATCAATTTATACACTTAGTATCTAGACGACCAGATAGACTTTAGCAGTTTGCATTTTGAAGTACTACCTACCTCCAGTGTGTTTTGCCGCTCGGCAACCTTTCTTATAATTACAGGAAGATCTATGTACGCATAACAGGCATTACATGGACCATAATTAATTTTTATTCACATGATTGATTTCACAGACTAATAAGATGACATGACTAATAAGATAGTCATTTCTGGAACATTTGAAAAGTTCTTGAAAAGGTCTACTTAAAATAAAAGCTATTTTTATTTTAATAATTATTTTGTTACTTTGATTTTAATATAGAATTATCCTAATGAATCGTGACAGTCAACATGAAAACTGAACATGTTATGAATAATAATCAATAAATCGTTTTGTAGTGCACCAGTTATCATAATATGTAACGCTACGAAATGCGGAATGCTCGGGTCAACACCACAGGAAATCAGAATATTTTTATTGGAAATGTGGATTGTTATTTAATATAAAGGTAGATAACGCACGGCCGTTGTCACTGCTGAAGCCACAAAACTCACCTATTTCAAGTAAACACACGCGCTCAAGCACACACATGTATCTAACTAGGTGTCTTTTCGTCAGTTCGTATGAGAGGGCATGCAATAAGTTGTCCAAAGAATGGCGCCTGTGTAATTAAATGGTGTAAAAATATGCGTATGCTGCTGTGCTTAACGTCTCGGGTTGGATTCCCAGGTCGAAAAATTTTTTTGTGTAATCAGCAAATATTTGTTTCGGCGTGTGGGTGTTTTCCATGTAATAATATATGCGGATTTATACAAAGCTATTTTAATGTATCCATAATACAAGCTCTGCTTAGTTTGGGGCTTGCTTTAGTTTGGGCTATTTTTATGATAATCCATTATTCCAATTATAGTCATTTATATATTACACATTTTTGTCTCTGTATGTAATGTTAAAGAACAGATTTTTACTAAATACTGTTCAAATATTTAGAGTATTAACATCAAAAAAGTAACTTTATTTATTTTTACCTGTTTTTCTGTCTATTCTACAATTATGTTACAATTGACATTATAGATGGTGCATCATCTATCATCATCATTATTCAAATACGAAAATATTATGCCTATACTTTAAAAAACACTATTTAGGTTTAAAAATATATTTAATATTCAGTTTAAATTATTTTTCTTGACCCAGACATGGCTACGAGGCGGCAGGATGGGAGAATTTATTAGTTGGAAGAGAGGGTGGGTAGACTTATGTTTGCACCCACGTGAGCAACGATTGCGTAACGATTGCATATTTATCCCCGCTTTCAGATGGAATATGTTCTTTAGTTAGTAATATAGACTGCGCTAACGTAGTCCTGGCTATATCATGTAAGTAGCTCTCAGAGTCAACCAATAATGTAGTTAAAAGACGGGATAGGAGGAATAGGGATATCGACCAAAACTTGATCATAGACTATAATTTATACGAATAAGCTATACATGCACGATATTCGATTCAAGGGAACTCTAACTACACTGCGGCAAACTATTCTATGTAAGTAAATATCTCTTGAAATGGATGTTTTAGACGATAGTATAATATGGTGTGTAAACCGTTTTGTCCCAAGCAAACCTCTGCATTTTATAATATCTATAGATAATACCTCTTATTTCCTACCTACATGCTGCAAACAGCAAATCTGCCTTGACACTGTACTGCGATAAGCTCAAGGCAAATGAAAACGAATTTTATCTTTGCTTCATTATATGAACCCATTGATATGTGGAGATATTATTGTTCACATTCTACACTCGGTTCCAAAAATAACGGGTCAGTCACATAAACCCGAATATCTCCCGAACTACGTATGCCATCCTAATGAAACGAAGACTGTTCAATTGAGAATTTAATTATACAGATAAAAAATAAAATAAAACTTAGTTACACCCACAATATTAATCTTAAATTAAAAAAAAACTAAAGTAGTCATATTTTTCTTAAGATTACATTTTTTTTATGATTGTTTTTTTGCTGTTTTTCATCACTGGAGGCTTCATCACGTGGAGGCAATACAAAGTATTAAATGAAGAAAGTGATGAAAAACAGCAAAAAAACAATCATAAAAAAAATGTAATCTTAAGAAAAATATGACTACTTTAGTTTTTTTTTAATTTAAGATTAATATTGTGGGTGTAACTAAGTTTTATTTTATTTTTTATCTGTATAATTAAATTCTCAATTGAACAGTCTTCGTTTCATTAGGATGGCATACGTAGTTCGGGAGATATTCGGGTTTATGTGACTGACCCGTTATTGGTTTATGTGACTGACCCGTTATTTTTGGAACCGGCTATATTTCATACTTTAATAAACGGACTCCATTCACATTACACCCAGAGAATGTTCATTGTTTCATTTTCTTATTGAAGTCATCAGATTTGTCTTATTTTTCAAAAAATACATGAATTTCCGTTCGCGATTACTTTTTCGAATATGTACTGCATTTTTACTAAGTTTCACTTGTATTATCACTTCAGCAATAGATTGTAACTAACTATATATAAAAACGTATATATATGTATATGAAAACATGTAGACGTTAGTATTTAATATTAAAAGGCATAAGTTAATTAGGATGATTTTTATCGGGAAGTCTCTGTTGAAAAACACTGTTTTTGTAATTACTGGCCGGAGGTTGTAGAATGTTGATAATTTGGCATACAACCTAATCGTTAAGGCGTTCTTGTCCCAATGCAAAAACTGTTAAAATAATACAATTAGCTCAAAAACAACGAAAACAATACAAGTTTGTTTTCATATCCAACACTGTCTGTGTTTCGATTTAACTATCCAATTTTGTTAAACTTCAATTCAAGCAACGTAGACTTTTCATCCCTAATTGTTTTTTCAGTTCCAATTAAAAGTATGAGCCTTTTTTTATTCAAAAATACACAGTCACCAAAACTTCTATCACAGATGTTGAATCATCCATTTTATTTATTTTACTTTAAATTTTAAAGAGAATAGAATTGATTTTATTGTTTACGTTACTCCATTATGGTGAGAGTATTTGTCACTGCGCCACACATCGGAACTCAAGTCGCATGTTGCACCTCGTACCTGACTGTAGTGCAAATAAAAGTGATTGCGGCATGTTTTCAGAAACAATCGGCCATTTGCTAACACACCGCGCGACCCGAGCCCCGTTAGACATGAAGCAAATTTATGTTTTACATGGAATCTTTTGTATTTTTTAGTAGTATTTTATTGTAACTTAACGTTGATAATAGTCAATATATTCCCATAAAGTTGTTAGTTTTCTATTAATATTGTTTCAAGCCTACCAAAGTGATTCTGACTGATGGAAAGTATGAGTAGAATCCAGGAGTAGGGGTCAATATCCTCATTGTGAGTACAATACAACATGGTGATGTTGGTGTCCTGTATGAGGATAGTACTACTGGACAAAATATATGTTCTCCCTCACGGCCTTAATATGGATTGGCAGATTATATAAACTTCAAATTTGCAGATTACATAAGATGTTATCCTTCCCTCTTAAAGTCTCACATAAACACACATAAATTTTGAACACCCAGAGACATAAGACGATAACGTTTTGATAACTTATTCGAAATCGATTTGAGTGTATTTTGGTATTAACTTTGAGAAATCTTAACATTTAAATCTTAATTGGTTTATTTTTTTAAATATGATATAAAGAGATCAAGATTTTAGTGCGTTATCAATAATGATAGCATTAAGCGACGTCTATAAAATACTCAATTATAAAGTTTATGAAAAAAATAAAAACATTCATAAATAAACCTTAATAAAATTAAACCTTAAGTAAAACGAAAATAATAATTGTCCACTTACGCCAATTCACTCAAGTGATCCCAAAATAATACTTAGCTTAAATTAGGGCATCGAAACTCGGTTCAATTTTGAAAACCCGGGTTTTCGGGTCTAAGAGTAATCAAAACCGGGGTTAACCGGTTTTTTCGAGCATTTCGATCTTTGTATTGTATTTTTTTTAAATACACTAATCTGCGTTTTTAAATCAATTTCCTACAACGAGTACAAAATATAAAGGCTGAGGAAGAATTTAAATAAATGAAACAGTACTTTACAAATTACAAAAACAGTTTAAATCCAAAGTTTTGTCACTCAAAGAGGAACGCAATCTATTACAGATAATTCCAGCCGAGAAAAGAAAGTATACGCTCCGGCTCGATGCTAGTAGGTGGAATAGTTTTTTTTAAATGTTCATATACCAGCGATAGGTAACGCCCTCGCTGTCGCGTACCGGCATTCTCGAAGAGTGCCATTTCTACCCTCACAGTAGTAAGCAAATTGTCTGATGGACAAGCTGATCCAGTTTCAGGAGCTTGACTTAACCGTCTGTTCAGTTCCTCTTCATTTATCAAAATAGACAACTGAATGTCAATTTCTTGCAGGTCTTGGTCTGGCGCTGGCAAATTTTCAAGCGGTATATATTCAAGAGGTATATTTTGATATATAGGTATATGAATCTCATCTATATTTCTCCAGTAATCATCAGTAAATGCAATATCTGTTTTAAATCAATTAAAGCTTTTGTAATAGACAATTTCAATATCAGAAACCGACCTAACATGGCAGAAATGCTACTCCAGCGCGTTTCCCCATCTAACAGCAGGGAGTACTCCTGTCCAAAATCAGCTCTGACATGTTTTTGAAGGATGTCATCGTTTCTTGTCGGAGAGTTCTTGAAGATTTTTACCACTTTTCGTACTTTTGATAGCAAATCGTTGTATCTAAAAGACTGTGAACTAAAAGACTCCATAAACGAGGATTCATTATTAAATTCAACACCATTTTCGTCATTGTCTGTAGAATTCATGTCGTCGTTAAATTCTACAGTTCGCAGTCTTTGAGCCAATACCGATAAACGCAAATCTTCATCCTCGTCAAGTTCCGCACGCTGCGCGACGTTTTCCTCGAAGCCGGCATTGCGTTTGTACATTTCGTCCACAATTGCCAGCTGAACGGCATGAGCGATGCATAGCTGATGGTATGACTTAAGGGGCTTCTCTAATGCAACCATTAGTCTGCAACCGTCTGTGGTTTGAGCGACGCTGTCATTTGTTAGAGATACCCCATATTCGTACAACTTGGCCTCAATCAATTGTACGCATGAGGCTGCATTCATGGACCCGTGAATGCGTATGAGACCTAAATTTCGAAAACTGCTATCCCTTGCAAAATTTCGTGAATGTAAATTGAGCCCTATATATCTTCTATTTCTATTGGATGTTTTCTAGCTTCCTTTTATCAAAGTCTTTGAGAAATATGTTGCTAACGGTATCAGCAGTAGTAGGTAATTTGTTGCCGGTCTTTTCAAAAAGGTACTTTAAACCTTAAGATTTTGAGAACGTTCTAAGAGGAATTCCATCAACTGCAGCCATACGAGACACCATAACCTGCATACTTGGGTTTGCATCAGTCTCAAAATAGTGTGTCAACTTAGTTTTCTTTTTTGGCGCTTCGAGAATTTCTTTTGAAGAAGAACCACTACCTTGAGCTGTTTCGATTGTTGAATGCCTTGCAGCTTCTATATCAACCGTGTGAAAATTCTGTTAATGTCTTAGTAGACTGTTAGTACTACCACGGCTGATTTCAATACTTTTTGGAATGCTTTACATTTACCTTCATTTTTGTTTTTACTTATTTACATATATGTAAATTTACTTAATATTCATATACATTTACATATTAAATACAATCGAAGTGGCTTTAACTTAATACATAAATAACAAAAACAAAACTATTAAAAAAAACCCGAAAAACCCGAGCTTTAAAAATCAAACCCGGGTTTCTTTATAATCCTCAGAACCGGGAAAACCCGGGTTTTTTCGGTCCGGGTAAACCCGGGCTCGATGCCCTAGCTTAAATGTACTAAATTGTCTGTCTACCACACTACAGGCACGTAGCCTGTAAATTAAAGGCTTATATATTTCACCATTCAATCCACCATGTTGTTATTGAAACGGATTAACTATACGATTTCCGAATTAAAATTTGATTAGCACTAGTTTAGGTGAGTCTTAGTTTTATTGTTGTTTTAATAACTATTACTATTAAAAACCTAAACACATCCACTGCTGGGCATAGGCCTTTTTTTTTTTTTACGTGTGGAAATCCCCACGGACCGTCACCCCACCGGGGCTCTCGGCGGGGCGGTGTGTCGGACTTGAACCGACTAAAACCACACGGTGTGACCTCTCTGCGCCTGTATTTGGAAGGGATCCAGGTAATGGACGGAAACCCGTCCCGTCCACCCGCGGCCACTCTCAGGGCGGCATGAGGCGCAGATAGGCGCGCCTCCGCCGCCCGGGGCGCCGGCGGCGTGCTGGGCATAGGCCTCTCCGAACTTACTACGCACTACCGGTCCTGTTTGAGCAATC
Source organism: Phragmatobia fuliginosa (assembly GCA_932526445.1). Classification (NCBI taxonomy): domain Eukaryota; kingdom Metazoa; phylum Arthropoda; class Insecta; order Lepidoptera; family Erebidae; genus Phragmatobia; species Phragmatobia fuliginosa. Next base: position 28,994,141 of record OW052057.1, read on the forward strand.
AACAACAATAATTTCATTATATAATAAATCGCGATAATGCATTCAATCACTTTTAGGACTATTAAATGTAAGCGTAAGTTGCAGATTTACTAATAAATTAACAAGATGTAGTGAAATAGTGTAGGTACTCAAGTATAGTCACTGAAGACGCTATTGACATCAGCAAATTATGAGTCTTAGGACTTTCGGTATCCAACACCTCTTTGGATGTCACACATAAGGGGTACTGAGCTAGTTTTAATATCCCGAAGCATGGCTTCAGAAGGAAAACTAAAAATAATAACCTACACCAAATCTGGGCATCTTCATACAGTAGGCCGAAACCTCCTTTCTTTCGTGATGCCCATGTCTAGAAGAGAACTATTGAAAGTTGTTGATGTGATAGCATAATAAAAGCTTGATTCTCCTACAATAATCAATGTTTGTTTTATATGTTACGTAGTGAATTTAGGTCGATCTAATTTCTGAAGTTGTTTTACTTAGACAGGTATGATCCCGTGATTTAATACGGTGGTGACGTTGGTATAAATCATGGTATATGCAGTTTATTTTATATTTGTTGGGTATTGAACTTTGTAAATTAATAATTGAATGTTAAGTCTTAGGTCAGTTTATTAATAGTTATTCATGATGATGACTATTAAAAAACTCAATAAATTTCTTTTCATATCTATTGTGCATTCGTGCCTCATGTAATTAATGTTCTTCTACTTCAATACCTTTTTTAGGAAAATCGAGATCGAAAGCGTCTTATTTTTTGTGGGGTATTCTTATATGTAAGTTAAATCTTTGCTTATGGTTTAGGTATCAAACAGATTTTACCATTAGAGTTAACTAGGGAGATGAAATTAGGGCAGCTTTTATAAAATAATACCACCAATTCAATCACGACCATCACCGCGGGGCATAGTTGGGCTAAACTATTTTTAAAATTGATTTGATGAGTTTTATATGAAAGTCATAAAAGTGACCGTCGGGAATATATCAGTGAACTTAAAACAAAGAACCCAGACACAAACATCATTTATTATAACTCAAAAGTTTTAAATACACCCTAATGTATTAAAAGAGTTATAATACAGCCCAAATGGCCTTTAGGTTTTTCTTGATTTATTTCGTTTTGCAATATGCCTAAGATAATTAAATTCAAACCTTTAAAAATTCATTAAGAACTAATCCCGCCCAATTATTATATTTTAATAAGTTAAGGCAAAAAGAATAATGTACCTACCTACATTCACTAAGCCTAGGTTAGTAAATTTTATTACACTTAGCATAATTAAATTGTTTTATAAATAACTTCTTTACTGTAATAAATAGAGGGAAGGTACTAGATTTATGTATTAAGGCATCAATAAACCTTGAGCTACGAAAGAACAGGGCTTTCCTTTATAAGCAATAAATATTCTCACACACTAAAATGCTGACTTCTAAATATAGGCTTATTTCATAATCTAAAAGGAATTTGAAAATCTTTATTAAAGTAGCTTCGGACATTTTAAGAAGAGATAAGGTGACCTGAGGTAACATTTAATGTTGATAAAAATTAGAAATTTTCTTAAATTACAAACAAAAATATTGTTATTACGACTTATTTTAGTTCAAAATTAACACTTACATCATAAATTATTATTATTAGTAAAAATCTACCAGTAGGGGCCACAGCACACTAGCTACTTTTAGCATCGGCGATCGGCAACTAGTCGCTTTTTAGAAGCTAAATACGGCGACCGAACGCTCTACACCGCACACTTAAAAACGCCAAACGCGGAGATTTTTAGAAGCGCGACACAGCAGCTGAACGCTACTCTCCGCACACATTCGGATGCCGGTAGCATCGATTTGGCATCTGAGCAGTCGCTAAAACGCGCGTTTCCGATACCACGATCGAACGCAGGAAGTCGCTAAAACGCGATGCAACATCGATGCAGTCGCCAAATCGCCGATCGCCGATGCTAAAAGTAGCTAGTGTGCTGTGGCCCAAAATCGCCGATCGCCGATGCTAAAATTAGCTAGTGTGCTGTGGCCCTAAGAACACTCAATCACTTTTGATATCTCACGTCCTACACACAGCCACCAAAAAGAGCTTTCATGATGGTAATCAGACCGTCGTCGATAAATATACTTATATATTTCTGAATATATATCACCATCATCATCATCGTCAAGCTGAATACATATAAATATTGTAAAAAAATAACATCAATAAAGTTATAAGTTAGATTCATTCATTCATTAATGTCATTTAAGAACTTTAGAGGAAGTATATTTTTATGAGCCTGCCAAAGTAATTCTACTCTGCCTGATAGAAAGCATGAGTAGAATCCAAGAGTAGTGGTTATCACAGCAACTGTGTGAAACTGTAACGGTCTATTTTAGGTGTAGTTTTTTATTTGTGATAAAATTGAATGAAAATATCGGTGATATAAAATTTCATAACTAGATGGTTAAGAAACAAACGAAGTTACTGTAACAAACTTATTACATACATCAAGTTATACTGTAAACACTGTAAAGAAGTTACAAAAACTATATTTCTACCCGAATTGGTTAGCTAAAACTTGATGAATCAAGCAACTCGTAGTTTACAACTAAAATAGAATACAAATATAAAATAGTACATTGTTCACCGAGGGAAGAAAGGAACCGATTACTAGCGAGGGAGCAGTTTGTGGCCCGAAGGCGCAGCCTAGGGCCACAATACTCTCGAGGTAGGAATGGGACTTTCACCCGAGTGCTACACAGTGCTTTATACTACACCTTAACAATTTAAAGTATTCATAAAATAAAATCAAAACGTAAGACACCATGTAAAACACAATTCAGCTTAGAATTTTGACATAATATTTATAAATATTTCTCCCTTCTTTTGTTTTTTTTTATTCTTCACAAAAGGATGTCAGTGGCACGGAGATTCCATATTTAAATTATATGAAAACTCCTTGACAGGCGCGCGCCATAGATAAGATAACACATGAGAAATGAAAATTCATACAACTTTCTCTCCCGCTAAAACACGTTATAAATGGATTTTCATACATTTTTTCCTCCCGCTTATTTAGGTCAAGGAAAAGACTAACTTTCTCTTTTCGTTTTCAGGGAATATTGACTACTGTTCCGATCAGGTGTAGTATAATAGTACATTGTTCACCGAGGGAGGAAAGGGACAGATTACTAGCGAGGGAGCAGTTTGTCGCCCGAAGGCGCAGCCTAGGGCCACAATACTCCCTAGGTAGGAATGGGGCTTTCACCCGAGTGCTACACAGTGCTTTATACTACACCTGTGAGGAACATTCAAAGTATTTTTAAAATAAAATCAAAACGTAAGACACCATGTAAGACACAATTTAGCTTAGAATTTGACCAATATTTCGTGCTTCTTTTGTTTTTTTTTATTCTTCAAAAAAGGATGTCAGTGGCACGGAGATTTCATTTTTAAATTATATGAAAACTCCTTGGGCAGGCGCTTGCCATAGATAAGATAACACATTGAGAAATGAAAATTCATACAACTTTCTCTCCCGCTAAAACAAATCAGAAATGGATTTTCATACATTTTATCCTCCCGCTTATTCAGGTCACAAGGAAAAGACTAACGTTCTCTTTTCATTTTCAGGGAATATTGACTACTATTCCGATCAGGTGTAGTATAAATATATTTAAAGTAGTTGACGTAATTTGTTTGTAGAGCCCTGTAAACCAATGGAATAAATATTAAATTAAAGCGAATAGTCGAATGGCTAGATTTGAAAATTACAAATGAACGCAATGAAATCAATAATCAATTTCGGTGTTTATTACCTACTCAAAATTCTACGTTTAAGTAGCTTACCATTTTCTATGTTCTGAAAATATTATATTTTTATACATTTAGCTCTGCTACGAATGATAAAATAAGATTATTTTAATGTTCTGATTCAAGAACTAAATTACTACCAACTAAACTAAAATGAAACCCATTCTCAGTACGACACTGGGTGTCATTCTAAAAAAAAAAATAACTAAAGTAGTTTTAGGTAATCTTGAAATGATAACAAATAACTCAATTACTAGAGTTCAATTAAAGTTTTTTTTACAATTAGTAAAACTTATTTCTCATGATACTCGTCTGATGGTAAAGCAAAAATTAATCACTATATATCTACCTAAAATACTACGAAAGTATCTATCAATTTTTTTCTAAAGTCCAATTTCACAACTTTTAATTTAACTTCCTCAGTTTATCCACCCCTGTCTCTTTCGCTATCATTAGTTATTCTCTTTGACATATTATAGTAGCCAACGTTCCAAGTGGCATTATATTTATACTGATAAAAGATTTGCACAAACTATACAAGTGGAAATCAATTCCAATTTCTGATATAAAAGTGTATTAGTAAACGAGGTTTATCACTACATAATATAAAACAAAGATGATATATGTCTATCTCTTAGGGATAACCCACAATAACCATGTTTTTTTCTTTCAAGCAATACAGTATTAATCCTTATGCAATTAAGTACCTTATAAACATTGAACATTTAATATAGATTAATATGGCATTTTACAGTATGTAATTTCAATCAATATTTTTAAAGATATTACAGATTAAAAATGTAGGAACAAAGCGATTGTGGCGGTACCAGGCGGGGCCCGTTAGGTGGCGCTGCTGTCAATTTGTCACTGTCAGTCAATTACTAAACACAATACTTTAACAATAATTAATATTCTAAGGCGATACGAAGTTCGCCGGGTCAGTTAGTTTATTAAATAATTAAGAGGAAGATAGATCCCTTCTCTGATCTCATGCTCTTGATTCCATTCAAAATCATCCCTAAGGCTGTCGTGAAGAGGTTGCGAATAATGTGAACAGGGCCCTATCTCGGTTAATGCAACAAGCTTCTTTCTGCAAATTGTCGTTAATAACCAGATTATGTTACTATAAGCGTCTTCGTGATTTAAGGTCACGTTAAGCAGTCTATTCCAGTTGTCATGATAGGATATCAGTGATGAAGCTGAATTGGTGGTACACGGGTACACTTAAAATCATCTAAAGAAAAGATTACGTGGCTAAAACGTTGTCTTGCTAGTCCCTACCCAAACTCGGCGTAGGACGTATGACCTTATACATCTCCTGCGAAGAGACCTGAAGACATTTTCACAAAACTGAATGTACTTCTGAGATAGTTGCTGCTTTACTTTTGTACTTTTTACTTTCTTATATATTTATTAATGTTTAGAATATTCCTTCAATAAGCCTTATTTACCTAACGCATCATCATCATCATCAATAGTCTGTAACCTAAAATGCCACGAAACTCTTAGGACATAATTTTACTATCAGTAAGCCATATTGATATTATTTAATTTTGGTTTTGCGTAAACAAAAAGTCTCTACTAGTGGAATCTCAAAATTAATCATGGATCCACAGATTTTGCATTTGAAGAAGTATGCATTTGGGAATAACATATAAATAATTATATTTTAACAACACATATATAATTATATTTTACGTTATACCCACTACATCGATTAAATAACATAGCTAATAAAAAATGTAAAATTTATCACTGTAGTAGAACACAATGCAAAATTACGATAACATCATGGTTGAAATCCCTGTCGTATGGAGAAACTGAGTCATTATTGGTGGCTGGAGAGTGAAGAACAAAAACACACACACACACACACACACACACACACACACACACACACACACACACACACACACACACACACACACACACACACACACACACACACACACACACACACACACACACACACGCACAAACACACACACACACACACACACAATATACAGCAGTATTTTAATCACTATTAAACACTTTTTATTTTATATTTATATCTAATGTTAATTTTACTATTTTATCAATGTATCGTCTCAAAAGCATTGTACAACTCAGCTTTATTTGAATATGCATTATTGGGACAACAAGAGGGAGCCCTGGCACTCATAACACAAGTTCAAACTTAGCTTGAGTGCCAGAGGTCAAAACTGAGATAATCTTTACAATTTATAACGAATTATAACGAATTATAATAAACTACAAGCTATACACGCAGTTTAACATACTCTATTTATATATGGATAACATCGATAGATCGATGATGGATAACATGAGAAACATAGTTATAATAAAAAAGAAAGCTCCATTTTTTACATAAATTATTTTCACTTCTGTTAGGTTAGATTTTTAATAAAAAAATATGTCATGGTTCATATCCAATCTTATTATTATAGTCAATCTTTAGAATGACAAAGCTGTTACTGTACCATATAAAGATTATAGGCTTGTCCTAACTGCGATGTATTTTCTACAAGCCTTTACATCTCTGTCACTTCTTAATTGTGCCCGTTTTCATGAAGATACTAGCAATGTTGGTAACTTGAAAAGACAAAAAGACAGCTTCTACATCATAACATAATGACGTGCTCATAAATATAATACCAAACACGCTGTACGGTACAGTTATAATCATCATTTATCATTTTCCTGTCCTTAACCCAATGTTATTCGGGATTCGCGCAGTGTATCACATTGCAAAAGGTTTGGTCTAGTTTCGTTTATGAGAGGACGCCTGCCTGACGTTTATCCTCCTCGGAAATGTAAACTTCGATAAAAGGGGCAAAAGGTAAATTGCGATTAATAAAACAGACAGGCAAAGGGAGATGAAGTAATTAAATATAGCAGATTATTATTAGCTTTGGAAGGGGGTGACACTGCAGGAGTTTAAAGAGGTACATTCAGATACCTCAATGCTCTTCTACCAGAACCGAGAATCAACTTTGACTCTCTAACTCTCATATGATAAATAACGTAACATATGATAAATATACAAAATTCTAGTGTTGCGTCGTGATTTTTTCTTACGCCTAGATTGCTCATTGTAATATAATCCTTTAAACTCAAATATGTACATAAACGCACGGTCGCAGAAATGAAATTCCCACCAAAATAATCGGATATAAATAATAAAAAAAATAGTATTTCGGACATCTTACACACAACGCCACCTAGTCCTAAACTAAGCAGAGCTTGTGTTATATGTACCGAGTCTTGTCCGTACTACTATCGAAGTTCACCAAGAACTCCGATTGTTTATACTATTAATATAAACGCCAAACTCACTCGCATTGGTTTGAACTCAATTTGTCCCGGACTGAATTTCCCCCTTGTTGACATAAGTATAGTGTAACATAGCTCCACGTAGTCCTAACACCGAAACAAGTATTTTTTTTGTAGTTGTATACATTATATGAGTTGCTTCTATGTAATTATCCGGTTGGAGTGATAGATGGTCGCGGTGAAGTGTGAGTATATATGTACATATGTATTGATTCATGAGGTATACATATATTGCGTGTAGTTTTGCTCTGTTAGTTTCGTAACTAGAAAATTATTATAACTAATTTCGTAACTTTATGGCTTTTTAGTTCAACTTCTTCTATATTTGTTAAAGACGGATCAGATCTCTTGTGAGATCAGATCTCACCACCATGTTGTAACAACTTTTTTTTGTTAGTATGAATAATTCGTATTAGTATCATAATGCGATGACGTATTTGGGTAAGCGCCATCTTTATCAGGTTAGCGGTAGCTCTTACACTCCTTCTTCATTGGTTTTAGATAAACTTTCACCCGCGAGTCGTCAGATGGCGTCATTTCACCTAAGTGTAGCACGGATGAGATTAATACTCTGTGGTAAATTGTGTTCTATGTTATCTTTGGTCATAAGTCTGTTTTGTCTATGAGAATCAGGTGATAGCTTTTGGTTAACGAGTGGAGGGTAAAAGTTTTATTCCAGTGGGACCTTGAGATATAATATATATAAAGCGGGCCCTAATTCCCCGAAAAAGCACTCTTAGTTCTACTGCGGTCCTAGGCGAAACTCTGCTCGTTGTAATATTGGTTCGTGAAGAATTCCTGGTGTTTAACCCGCTCTGCAAAGTGGTGAGAAACCTGCTTTCTTTATTTAACTATATTTCCTTGTACCAGTCTGTTTGTGTGATTATGTACTTAGGATTGTGTCTCATATTTTTTCCTAGGGTTCCAAGGATTGATTCCAAGGATTGATTCCAAGATTTGGTTTGAGATCTACCTCAAATAACACACACGTACGTAACCAACGTTGGTCTACCTTCGGCTTTGCCTTCGGGCGAAGAAGGCGAATCCCATTGGCAGTGTGCTGGCTATCAAGCGTGCAGAGGCGATCGGGGTACAGGAGAGCCTCCTCTTGTACGACAAATCCCCAAGGACATAAGATGACGGACCTCAGGGACCACATCGGGGCTCCCGTATTAACTTCACTGACGTCTGCTCTTCCCGGTCGAGCCCCCAGAGATCCAGGGAAGCCTAAGTTATAGACTATTTGTATAGCAACCCTCTTATTTAGGATTAGATTTATATTTAGATATAAGAATCTTAGTACTATAATGTTGAACAACCCACCTTTGTAACTTTGTGTATTATCTCTAGTGTGTAAGAGGTGGATCTATTTGTGCTTCATGTGTGTAATGAATAAATGTGTGTGAGACTGAACCCATGTTTTCTTGGGGAATACCTGGCTACCCAAATCGACATATGCACACATATGAACTCTGTCTGTTATTCTCTCAGCTTATAGATACTACTTGTGAACAGGCGCCCTGGGATATTTCACATAGCTCTACTGACTGCGCACCGGTGAGTGACGCCCCCTGGTAGGGCTAGGGCCTTCTACTAACCCCCCTTTACCGGGGCTAGGGGTTACAAATTGGCGCGCCAACGTTTGGCTTAGAAACCGAACCCTTCTTTGTGTGTGTGCTGTGTCTGGGTGGTTTGGTTGTTTTTCAAGGAAGCATCCGTCCGATACGTCCCAGGACGTTAATTGGTTTTGCGAGTGCAGCGCATATAATTTAATCTATGTTTGCATTTTTTCAGCGCTTCATACCACCTTATAGCGGCATGCAAACCTAAAAATTCAAAATTTATGTTAAAATTTCTTCTGCACAAACATTTGGTAAGTTTGGATCATTATATTTTGGAATTCTATGTTTTATGTTTCTGTGTTTTGTCCTTTTTTTGTCTTGTTCGGTCTCACACATTTATATTTTTACCCCTTTTGTCTGTTGAAGAAAAGTCACTTTGTGAGGGTGTCTTTTTTTCAACAATATATTATACTACCTACTTACAAAATAAGTAAGGAATTTATATTTTAGAACTTTGTATCAAGTCAATACTTGACTATAAACTTAATATGTTTATTTAAACAAAAGGATTTGTTCTCCTTTTGTATTGATAAATAAAAATATAAATCTATTAAGGTAATTTAAATTCAATTTGGAAATAACCTTCTTGTGTTAGGGTAAAGAAAACTTTTTACAACTTGAAACTTGTGTTGTGTTATTGTTTTAAAGAAGCAATAATATAAGGTTAGTAACTTGTATTAACCAATAACTGTGATTAATTGTGTTCTTCAAACGCGTTAAATCACCAATTAGTGTTTTGTATTGTAACTGCTTTCAGTTGAACAGCTGGGAGGTAACATACTTAGTTTTTTTATTTATCTAAAATTTGAATTTGTGTAATTGTTGTTACCCTACAATTTAAATCTTTTTGTTTTAAATACTTTTACTCACAACTTATATGTGGTAATCTCACTACATCTGACTTTGTTGTATTTAAAAAAAAAAAGAATTTGTAGTTACCTCACAGATTCGAACTTTTTTTGGTTTTAAATAATTTTACTTTTAAATAATCTTACTCTTATCTTATGAACTTTGTTAGTTTTAAATCATTTTAACTTACAACTAAATTTATTGTTGTTGTTGATTGGTTAACTCAGTTAACTTCACAAAACTGTGTATTTAGATGCAATAGTCTAAGCTGTTCTTTTGTAATTAATATTTTTTCTCTCTAGTATATTAAAAAAAACTTAGTGCTGTTCCCTATCATAGTTGACATTAGATTGTAATAGTGAATTACCATATACTTTGAAAAGTATACTTTATAGTGTTAACAGTTATATACTGTAGATACTCACTTTAACCCTACTTTATATTGCTAATAGTGAGTTACTTTATGTACTACATATTAATACTGACTTGAACTATAACCATATACTGTAATTAGTGAATTAGTGCGGTGTAACTTTCTCTTTTGGCGCTGGGATTGACCGGGTGCAGTAACTTAGCTTGTATTAGAGCTATAACTTTTAAATCTTAACTTTGTATCTTAACTTTGAACATTACTATCTTATAACTTGGAACTTTGGCTTTGAACTCTGAACTTGGATTTGATGTTGAGATGGACTTATTATTGAAGTGTCAACTGTGTAACTTGTAATTTGAATCTTTAACTGTGAACTTATAACTGTGAATTTATAACTTTAACTGAGAACTTAGAACTGTGAATTTATATAACTTTAACTGTGAACTTTGAACTTAATTTTTTTTGTACATCATGGCCCAGTTAGCTAGGTGTATAAATTATTTAGAAGGGAATAAACTTGTTAATGCTTTGTCTGCCATGGGGTTTTCAGTTGGCGCTGATGACACGGTGGCAAGTCTTGGGGATAAGCTGCAAACTGCATTGTCTTCTCCGGCGTGGCAGCATTGGTGCCAGCGCCTCTCTGTCCCTGCTTCTGCTGATATGAAGCTGTTTCTGACTTTATGGTTTGAATGAACTGAATATAGTTCGGTATTCAGGTGATCCTTTTGAATTTACTTTTTTTGTGAAATTTTACCTTAGTTTTTTTGGTTAGAATCTAGTCACTTTAGGTTGTCAATGTATGCTTAGGTGTCTTCTGCGATATGTCTGTTGCTAGTTCGTGGTTTCGATTACCCCGAACTGGTAGGTGTCCGTGACCAGTATGGAGCATCTCTGTCTGTGTCTATGTCTGCGGTCAGCGGTCACCTATTCTCTCTAAAGATGTATCGGTTAGGGAACCAATACCAGCCCATGGTGACGGTCCTCACTACACCTCGCCTGAGCTGGTAGGGGGTCCATTGGACTCGTCTCAACGAGGCCACTACTTATTAAAGAAAAACTTTATTTCTCTGTACTTAACTGGTTAGGTTTACTTTGAGTTTACTGAACTGTCTGTGTCCTTATGCTGTACACTAGGGAACTTATACTTAGTCAACTTGAGTATAGACGCCTATTGTCTGGTGACTAGTTCTTATGTTATTTCCTCTCACACTTCTGCTGGTGGTGGGTATCAATTGGTGTGTCTGCAGTAATGGTTGGATATTTTGTGGTTGGTGACTGTGTGTGTCTTTGGCGAATTAAAACAAGCCTACACGCTGTTGTGTCAGGTCCCTTGTCACCTGACACAGCTGTTGATGATGATGTTATGGAGCTTTGTCTGTTGATGTGGCAGGACCATGCTAGTCCTGCACACAACTTTTATCTGCAAGTTGCAGTTATTCTTTTATGTGGAGTAATGCCCTACTTGGCTTACACACATCCTTCTCTGCATGTTGCACTTCTCTTCACTTTGTATAGGGGTATGACTGGCCTAAGGCTCTAGTCTACCCGTCTGATATAGTCTAGTTACAGCGGGTCGTGACTGTAACAAGTTCGCCAAAGACAATACGCACTCATCGCCCGAGATGTCTTGCCTGCTGGTAGATTGCATCAATTTGATACCTCACCACTAACTCCTGTCTATATGTTTAGGTCAGGCCTTCTTTTTTTGAACAGTTTTTAAAACTTAGATGTTATTATGTTAAAACTCTTGCTGTGAATTGTCTTAGTTTTAGCTTTAGAGATTACTTAGTGTCACTTGATTCTTTTAAACTTTTAATAGAAATTAAATTTGGATTTCATTGGGACTTTGAAATAGATTCCGTCTTACTGGGTGTTACTAACTTAGCTTCACTGTTTAGTAATTTTAGATTTTTTTGTTCTTTTGTTTTATAGGCAATCTTTTAATTTCCTTCGCACCCTGCTCAGGAAATTTCACGGGGGAGGGGGTATTGTAACAACTTTTTTTTGTTAGTATGAATAATTCGTATTAGTATCATAATGCGATGACGTATTTGGGTAAGCGCCATCTTTATCAGGTTAGCGGTAGCTCTTACACTCCTTCTTCATTGGTTTTAGATAAACTTTCACCCGCGAGTCGTCAGATGGCGTCATTTCACCTAAGTGTAGCACGGATGAGATTAATACTCTGTGGTAAATTGTGTTCTATGTTATCTTTGGTCATAAGTCTGTTTTGTCTATGAGAATCAGGTGATAGCTTTTGGTTAACGAGTGGAGGGTAAAAGTTTTATTCCAGTGGGACCTTGAGATATAATATATATAAAGCGGGCCCTAATTCCCCGAAAAAGCACTCTTAGTTCTACTGCGGTCCTAGGCGAAACTCTGCTCGTTGTAATATTGGTTCGTGAAGAATTCCTGGTGTTTAACCCGCTCTGCAAAGTGGTGAGAAACCTGCTTTCTTTATTTAACTATATTTCCTTGTACCAGTCTGTTTGTGTGATTATGTACTTAGGATTGTGTCTCATATTTTTTCCTAGGGTTCCAAGGATTGATTCCAAGGATTGATTCCAAGATTTGGTTTGAGATCTACCTCAAATAACACACACGTACGTAACCAACGTTGGTCTACCTTCGGCTTTGCCTTCGGGCGAAGAAGGCGAATCCCATTGGCAGTGTGCTGGCTATCAAGCGTGCAGAGGCGATCGGGGTACAGGAGAGCCTCCTCTTGTACGACAAATCCCCAAGGACATAAGATGACGGACCTCAGGGACCACATCGGGGCTCCCGTATTAACTTCACTGACGTCTGCTCTTCCCGGTCGAGCCCCCAGAGATCCAGGGAAGCCTAAGTTATAGACTATTTGTATAGCAACCCTCTTATTTAGGATTAGATTTATATTTAGATATAAGAATCTTAGTACTATAATGTTGAACAACCCACCTTTGTAACTTTGTGTATTATCTCTAGTGTGTAAGAGGTGGATCTATTTGTGCTTCATGTGTGTAATGAATAAATGTGTGTGAGACTGAACCCATGTTTTCTTGGGGAATACCTGGCTACCCAAATCGACATATGCACACATATGAACTCTGTCTGTTATTCTCTCAGCTTATAGATACTACTTGTGAACAGGCGCCCTGGGATATTTCACATAGCTCTACTGACTGCGCACCGGTGAGTGACGCCCCCTGGTAGGGCTAGGGCCTTCTACTAACCCCCCTTTACCGGGGCTAGGGGTTACAATGTGAGGGATGTTAGAGAGGCGGTGATCAGTATTTTTTAGATGTTTCATAAAATAAATAAGTAAAATATGTTTCTCGCTTAATCTTTAGACTCCAAGTATCCAATTATTTCCAATAAGCTCGGTCCTATTAATTAGAACGTAGAACACAAAGTAAGTTGGCAAAGCGTTTGAGTTTAATACGTCGGTCTGTATCTCATTTGTGATGTTAATGTAAGTAGATAAAGTGGCGATCGATGGCTTAGTACCTAATAATACCTTAGCAGGATAGTTCGAGTAAAAGTTACATACATTTTGTAAATACGAAATACACAGGTCTGAGTAAATAGTCAAAAAACAAAAATATTGTAGAAATAAAAGTAACTAGTTCATTGCTTAAAGAGAAAAACAAGTATCGCAAAATTCGAGTAACTAATGCATTATTTTATAAACTTACTGAACATTTCATGGTGCGGCAAACGTAGTTTCGTAAATCTTCCTTTGCACGTCAATAATAAAGTACCTAGTATTTGTCCCCACCTGCAACACCATAACGTAACTTAAACATTAACGTAAACTTGAAAAACAATGCAGTAGTCTCTCCAATTTTATATAGATGCTAGCTGATGCCCGTGCCTCCGCTCGTGTCCTAGGGGTATGACAAAATACATGTTGGGCTACTCTTAGTCCTATCCGATATGCTAACAAAACTTCACACAAGCTGTTTCGGGGGATTTTGGTACCAAACACCGTGAGAACTTTATACATTAGAAGATTGCGATACTTGTTTTTCTCTTTTAGTTCATCACTTTTAAGCAAGCGGGTGATTTTAATTTAATTTCAATTTTCAGTTATTTGAAACTGACAAGTTCTTTGCATATCAATATCTAGAGTTCAAATCCCATAGTCATCTCGATATATGTTTGTGCAATTTTTATATTTTTAATAAATCTAATATGATATGTATATATTTGAAATAATATTTGTAAAACTTTTAATGAAATGTCTTAAAAATGGATGATTTTTGTTTGGAATTTGTTAGAATTGGTAAGTGACATAGGCTATATAAATTCTCTGAATGGCGCCCGGAAATATAAAAAGGGAGTTGTGGTTTTCATTTTTTTCTTACCTTAACAAAAGAGAAATGGGATACCCTTTTATTATACCAGAGCAGACCTTAGGGCTTTAGAGCGTTCAATAGAAATCGGCATACAAATATATGTTGAAAAATATTACCCTCCTTCTGACACTGTCGGTTGTTGTCGGTCATTTTCAAATTAAAAACAAGAATTAACGCTCTTACGTGGGCTATTAATATTAAGTACAATTATTTTACAAACCAAATAATACAATCAGAAAGGAAATTCTTGTCATAAAAGTCAAAATTGAGATCAAATCTTGATGTAACAAACGTCATTGTTGAGGGTATTCAAGTATTATTATAGTTTTAACAGACTTATTTGACTGCAATGTAATTATATTGTTTTATGAACGTAAAATGATCATGTTATCTAGATAATTATCTCAGCTATAATATTTTACTCCGAAAATACATTATTTGATGGTTTCTAAATTCAGAGTTAATTTAAACTGAATTTTGATATAACTTTTATAACGGAAATTGGCCTTTTATTTGTACAAGACCTGGTCATAGGCTGACTGGTGCAGCGGTGTGGTGCGGTCAGCTTGTCACCACTAGGTGACGGCTAGGTGCCGATGGCTATAAGCGTGTTAATTATTTTCTGTATATATAATTTTACGGAAAGCAAAATTTGCAAGTTTATGTATCAAATTTAGTTCCAATACGGTACAAATATACAAATTACACTATAAATTGCATAATTAATATAATTACAACGTATTTACGATAGGTACGATGCATAGTGCTAACCAATATTATATATCTATCTCTTGGGTTTGTAATCAACGATATTACGGCGAAAGTTTTTGACACTGACAAATGAGAGTGAATTACCTTTAGAATCTTGGGTGAGACTATTTTAGGTTATAAGCACCTGTCTACTAAAGTTCATCTAAAAATAATGTATTAACCTTCGATCGAAATAAACAGTATGTGCAAATTAGCTCTTAATGATTTTTATTAGATAGTCAATTTATTTAACCAAATTATTGATTGCAATAAAGAATAAAAGCAGTTAATAGTTTTCACTTAATACATGTAGGTATACACAGTACATTATACATTATATTATGCTTACATATTTAGCAATATGCATGATTCGACCGACTGTGACGAGTCTTTCGCTAGATTTGCGCAATGAGCTTAAACTAATAAATTAAAAGTTGCCTGCTCAACATTTGTTAGAGAACTTAAAAAAATATTTTGTAAGAAAACCAACTTCAAACAACCTCCTACACCTGTTCTTCGTATGCAGACATTTATCACGATAATAATCCCTTTGTATTTAGGAAAATGCTCGACCAGTTTAGAACTTTATTCAAGAGTGAAGCTGCCTGTAGCGTGGGTGTGAGCCGCCACACCTTTATAAGTGGGTTACGAACGATTTTGTAATCACGGTTTGCTGCCATTGTAATCGGCCTTATTCTATTGGCGTAAAATGTGTCGAATATTTAGAAAGTTTTCTAAGGAATATACACACCTAAATAGCAAACTTAATGATCGTTTGTAAACCAAGTCGGATTGTGTTTCATAAAACATAAAACAATACCTAGTGTCTCAAACTAATCACAGCTTGCTAAATGAATAAATTGAGTCAAGGAGGCCATTAAACAGTTATAAAAGTGAACAAAAATAATTTAAACACATATTCAAGACCACTTCCTTTTTAATCCCATAAAATAAAACCAATTTGGAGGGTTCATAGAAGAGGGGTGGAGTTAAATAATAATATTGTATTTTCTTATCAAGGGAGACAATGAAAACTTATTCCGAGACAGGAGGGGCGAGACCCATTAGTTTGTATTTCCAGTTCGTCTCTTGAGGCATTTTCACGCAGAGCGTACTCATAATTTCATTGAACTGAAAAATTCATAGCTAAATATAGAGAGGTACCGTAAATCTAGGCTAAAGATTTCTTTATTTACTATTGACACAGGCGTAATCTTGCTATATTAGACATTAAAGGTTCAAATAGGTATTTCAAATAATAATTTGTATCAAATATGATATAATGATATAATACTACTATGGACGTTAGACAACTGAAATAAATATAGATATCCTTTTTTGGAAACAGATACATGTTATATACAGAAAATACCCTAACTCTGACAGAAATATTTGCGGATTATATCGGAAATCGAACCCTGAGACCTCAAGTACAGAAGTTACTAAGATCACTACGACTAACGTGAATTGAAAACTTTGTAATTACCTATTCAGTACAGTAACTTTAGTTCGGAAGCCTTTATTTTATTAAAATTCCGGTTCGATATAAACAACAAACGGCCTATTAGGAGGATATTATATGGTAGGTAAAGTTCCTTACAATATTGTCAAACTTCTCTCTTTCCAAATTTATTAGTAGGTTAGATTCTCCTAAAGCTATTTTCACACGAAATTTTGAATCAAATGTTCTTTTGTACATTTTTTGTTTGCTAAAATATATACTCAGTTACCATTTGTCTTTTGTTGATGCGACTTGTTAGAAAAAATACAGTTAGAAGCGTTATGATGTTGTCAGTGTACCAGTGTGATACCGTTGATAGATGATGGAGCGACGTGCGAACCAAGAATCACACAACACCCTTACTTACTCGATGAGAAGATTACGCACGTCTCCTTATTCTGTCATGAGTTTGAGCCTTTTCTATCTTGGTTTGATCATTATGCAGTACGTTCATTCTTTATTTTGCTTTAGATTTCATACGCAACGAATTCGGAACTTCGTCGGTAATATTGTTTTTACGATGGCCGCCGAACTCGTCGGGGACTTCGATAGATTTCTTTAGTAGTTGCTCCCCAAGACTGATAAATAAAACGACAGTGAATCAACAATAACCAATATCGAAGCGGAACTGGTTTTATATTGAAAACAGTCGTAAATCAACAGATAATATAAGATTTAGCCTTCGGTGGGAAATTGTATTTACCGACCCGCCGTCGCGTCGTCACGAAATTTAAATTCATATGAAATCTGTATTTCATAATGGATAACTTTGGCGTAGGTTATATGTTTTGTAAATAGGAAAAGATCATCATTTTACTTTGTAATTCAATTTAAGCACACCAGCAAAACACCAGCACGAATTTTCCCAGATTTTTTGAGCAAACCTATTTTAGAGGGGGGGGGGGAGGCCCTGTTTTTACAAAAAGTGCCCTTTAAAGTAGAATTTCTCGCAAACGGATACCTAAATCAAAAAATTGTCTGAGAAACCCTGTCTTGTTTTTAAAAGATCTATCTAATGATACCCCACACGATGGGGTAGCCGCGAAAAAAAATCATCCCTACTTTGCGTGGTAAATATATTTCATGATTTTATTGTAGCACTTTGTCGACGTAATTACAATACATAGTCATGCAAAATTTCATCTTTATATCACTTACCATTTGAACGGTATGCCGAGCACGGACGGACGGACGGACATGACGAATCTATAAGGGTTCAGAGTCATAAACTTCGGAACCCTAAAAATATATAATAACATGACCAAAGGCTGGTACGGACTACGGTATGGCCCTAACCATTTTTACCTGCTACAGCTACAGCTACAGCTGTTTTAGATAAAGTTTTTTTTCCTATTGCACGGGTTTAAAATCTTAATTACTTTTAACTTTCTAAATTTATGAGACACAAAGAGGATGCACAATTATTTTTTAGATTGTTAATCATAAGCCTAATAACAAAGCCTAATAAACTTGGTTTGAGTTATGCCTTTATAAGCGTTTAGTAAAAATACATAATACTAGCTGATGCCCGCGGCTCCGCTCGCATCCTAGAGGTTTGAAAAATAGATAGTAGCCGATTCTCAGACTTACTGAATGTGCATAAAAATTTTTATAAGAATCGGTCGAGCCGTTTCGGAGGAGTATGGGAACGAACATTGTGACACGAGAATTTTATATAAATAAAATAAAATAAAAAAGCCTTTTAATTCCAGTAAATTTACATCACTTAAAATCTATGTATGTGTTAGTTTTGTTTAGTTTATTTAAATTTACATCACTTAAAATCTATCTATGTATGTGTTAGTTTTGTTTAGTTTATTCTATGTTATTTATTTGTTTTTACTTAATTAACTTTATTTTCTTAATTTTGTGTTACTTATAGTTACTTTTAAAGTTATCAAGTTTTATCTACCGGAACCCCAGAATGGGTAAAGGCCTCCTCCAATGATGCCCATTTGACTCTGTCTTCAGCTACTATTCTCCAGTTTGTACCGGCTATTGCTTTAATATCATCTTCCCATCTTGTAATGGGTCTACCTCTTGTCCTTTTGCCTAGTGGGCCCTTCCAGAATGTTACTTTTTTGGTCCATCTATGATCTGTTAGCCGTGCAACGTGTCCTGCCCACTTCCATTTCAATTTTTGTGCGTAACTCAGAAAGTTTGTTGCTTTAGTTATCTTTCTTATTTTAGTGTGTCTTATTTTATCCAGCTTCCTTATATTTAACATACTTCGTTCGAGTCCTCTCTGACAGACGCTTAACTTATGTTTTGTTTCAGCAGTGAATTTCCACGTTTGGCAACCATATGTCAAACATGGCAACAGGCTCGAGTTCATGACTTTTGTTTTTATGGCTTGTGGTAAATTACTTTTAAAAATGTCCTTTAGACCCCAGTATTTGTTCCATGTTAATTTTATTCGTTTCTCTATTTCTATGTTTCTATTTTTCCTGTCAAAGCTTATAGTTTTTCCCAGATATACATAATTTTCTACGTATTCTAATGGTTTGCTATTAGCCATTATAGGTATTTTCAAGCCATTTGTCATGGTTTTAGTCTTTGTAATGTTCATTTCTAGACCCACCTTTACACTAGCTAGGTGTAGGGTTTCTACCATGTTCTGTAGTTGGGAGGATGACTCGGATAGCAGTGCTAGGTCATCCGCGAATCTGAGGTGGCTTAAGTAAGTGCCATTTATGTATAATCCTCGTTTGCTCCAGTCTAGCTTGCCAATGATCGCCTCGAGGACAGCTATAAACAATAGTGGAGACAGCGGATCGCCTTGTCTAACTCCCCTTTCTATTGGGAAGCTCGGGCCTAAGGTTTCAAGCTTAATTTTACCTTTATTGTTTTTATATATGGATTTGATGACATTCACATATTTTTCCTCCACTCCTTGTTCCTTCAGGCTTTCCCAGATACTTGCATGTCTTACCGTATCAAAGGCTTTCTGGTAGTCGATGAACATTATATAAAGTGTTCTTTGGCTTTCCTGATACTTTTCCATTATCATTTCAAGCGTATGGATGTGGTCAACCGTCGAAAAACCTTTTCTGAAGCCTGCTTGCTCCACCGGTTGCTTTTTTTCCAAAGTGTCCGTGATCCTTATAGTTATAATTGTGGAGAATAATTTGTATAGACTCGGTAGCAAGCTAATTGGTCGGTAGTTTCCGATTTCCTTCGGGTCGCCTTTTTTATATATTAATATGATGTTTGATTCCGACCATTGGGACGGTGTTTCAGACTTTTGCAGAATCATGTTAAATAGTTTAGCTAATGGTACAGCCAAAGTTATGTGCCCTGTTTTCAGTGCTTCGTTTGAAATATTATCTGAACCAGGGCTTTTGTCAAGCTTCAGTTTCTTTATTGCTTCAATTATTTCTGTTGCGTCTATTGTTTTAATGTTTCTTTCTTGTGTGTCATATGTTTCTGTGTCAAAATTTATGGTTGTTTTGTCTCGGTCACTGTATAGATTTCTATAAAATTCTGTTGCGGTAGCAATGATATCGCCTCTAGTGTATAGTTCTGTATCTTTTTTTCTCAATCTTTCTATCCACGTTGTGTTAGTCCTGAGTTTCTTATAGGCTTTCTTTGTACTGCCGGTGCTTTGTAGATGTTCTTTTATCGTGTCTTGTTTATATTTTGCGTAATCTGATTTTATGTATTTATTGACGACTTTATATAATGCTGTCAGTTCATTTTTTTCACTTCGTGATTTGTTTTTAGTTCTCTGTAATTCTTTTCTTCTCTTTAATAGCCTTATTGTACTTGTCGATAGTATTTTGTGTTGTTTATATTCAACTCTCTTTAGACGGGCTTGTTTTAAACTAAAAGTAATAGCCTTTTCTATCCTGTCGTAGCAATATTGTACCGAGGTGTTTTGGTTTATAGTTGGAGCTGTCGATAACTGTGTAATTAGGCTTTTATTGTACTTGCTTATTTCTTCTTCGCTCTTAAGTTGGCTGATTTGGCCATTTGTAAATTTGGCTCTAGATATTTTTCGCTTGGTTAGTGATATTGTTGATCTGACTATTCTATGGTCCGAATGATAGTTCAGGTTCAACGTCTCGATATTTTGGAATATTCCTGGTTGGTTTGACAGAATAAAATCAATTTCATTTTTATATTGTCCGTTGGGGGATCGCCATGTCCATCTTCTACTTTGTTTTTTTTTAAAGCATGTGTTTATTATCATTAGTTTATGTTGAAGCGCAAAATCTACCAGTCTCTGTCCTCTTTCATTTCTTACGCCGTATCCGTGCTTTTTAGTAACCAAATATTCATCGACTTTGGGAATTCCAACCTTGGCGTTAAAGTCTCCCATTAGTATTGTGGTTTTGTATGCTGTGTCCAAAGCTTTCTCTATTGTAGTGTAGAATTCTTCAATATCATATTTGCTTGATGCTTCTGTTGGTGCATAAGCTTGTATGATGGATATCTTATGACCTTGTATATTTATATTTAGTGTTGCGACTCGCTCTGTTATTCCATTGAAGCTTATTATGTGATTTTTGAGGGACTTATTTATTATAAAACCGACCCCATATTTGCCAGGAGTTTGTCCTATGTAGCACATTATAAAATTTTCATACTCTTCTATTTTGTTCCCATGTCTTCTCATTTCAGATATACCAATGATATCGTATTTTATATTTCTTATAGCCTCTTCAAATTCAAGCAAGCGATCATATGATGAAAGAGTCCGGACGTTGTATGTTGCAATTGTTAGTTTATATTTATCTAGGGTATTTTTTTCTTCTGTTGGTGTATTCATTGGAGGGTTTTGGTCGTATTCTTCCACGGTGACCAGCCGGGTTGGAAGATTTTTTCTGTTATGTTTTTGTTTATTATTTTGTTCAATTGTGGCATCTGTATGGTAGGAGGGGCGTAGTTGCTATATATTCTCGCTGTTACTTTCATGGTTGTTGTAAGTTTTGGTCGCATTGTTTTTGACCAAGAAGTTGAGCATGCTAGGATTTATGTATCCTTCTGAAATGCTGTTTGACCTAGTGGCTGTCTTGTCAAACTGTTGTGTCTTGTTTTTTTTACTAGCCTGAGTGTGCCTGTCCATTTTAGTTTGTGTGGTATTTTCTGGGGATGACCGAAATTTTCTTTTACTTTGGTATTTTGATACAATCAATTTATCATATTTGAGTAAAGCTGTATTTCCCTTTTCTCTCTCTAATTTCAGTTGTTCCTGTAACTCCTTCCTTTTTTCAAGTACATATTTAGGAAAGTCTTCTTTCATATAGTATTGTGTATCTTTTAGCGCTCCTTTTTGTTTAAATATTTCGATTTTTATTCCTAGTGTAGTAAAAGTTACAACAGTTGGACGTGGTCTCTCTCCTTTCTTTCCCAGTCTTTTTATCTCCTGAATGTCGCTGTAAGTCAGTTTAGTAGAGAAATATTGCTCAATCCATTTAATTATATTTTTTTCAAAACTCATATATGATGTTTCGTTTTCCTCGATACCAAAAAATACTAAGTTTCTTACTCTTGCTTGTTTTTCCAGGTAATAAATTCTCTTTTCTTGATTTTCCACTTTTTCTTTTATTTCTCCAAGTTTTCCTTCCCATACCAAAAATTTTTCTTCGAATATACTAGTAATATTTTGTGTAACTTGTTCCGTAACATTTTTTCCGGTTTCCCTAATTTCAATTCTTTGTTCGTCTAGTTCCTTTTTTATTGCTTTTAGCGTATATAAAACTTCTTCCATTATTAAGGTTTGTTATGATATAAGTGGTGTCCTCTATCGGCGCATGTGTGTAAGTAGTTAGCACTTTGGCGTGGAATACGCTACGAGTTATTCAAAATGCAGACGGGGCTGCGTGGTTCAGCTAGTTTGTGTTAAAACACATTAAATAATGTTAGTATAGGTCTTAATAATTTAACCAATTGCTCTGTGAATTACTTTTTGTGGAAAAGAAAATTTGCATGTGATTTATATTTCATCGAGGGTAGATGTGTTTTTTTTTAGAAATACGGGATTTATCTTCACTATACTTGTTTCATTTATTCTCATTTAAATAGAAAGTTCACCGAACAGTTCACGTTGAGTTTATAATCCTATAAGCAACGGAAAACGATCATCAAAACCGCAGCACTGGTAATTGTATCTCAGTTAGTTCTTCTTTTTTTTTTTCTCTCGAGTTAATTACAACTTGCTTGTAACTAGATAACACTGACTTCATTAATTCTCTTGAATCACACACTTTGAAGTAACTTTTATCACTTTTTGCATTTTAAATAATTGTTTTAACATTATTTTTCGTGTTAAATTGCGGAATTGGTGTTTATCGCAGCACAGTGGCGCCCTCCTTTTTTTATATAAGAGTTTTATATATAAGATTATATATGCTCTACAAAGAATTCGCCTCAATATATTAAAAAAATAAAAAATAAAAATAGTGAATGAGATTTGAAACTACCAACGCGTTTGGTCTATGTCTTTTAGGAGGCCAAAACCTCCCGTCTAATGTGAGAAAGTAATGTGAAACAGCCCACTGTTTCACATTACGTATTAGGAAGAAGAAGAAGAAGATAGTTAATGAAAAAATTAATCAAAAAGCAATAATTTAACATGTTTTCTTTTCAATGCGTTTGAATAGGCACGCAGTTACGTGGGGAATAATGGCATGAGTGTTTCGAACTGTTACTACATTTAATAGTAATTAAACTCAGAACTTCACGTTAGTTCGTAATGATAAAGGAGGTTTTTGATATGATGTCATCAACATCGCGGCTTGTGCTAAGTTCAAACTCTTAGTTTATCTTCAACAGCAGTTTTGAACTACGCCGTTGACTTCAAGAAGTTAGAAAACTTTTCCAGTTAGTGCATTGATTTTTATTAGACATAGTCTTATTTTCTGTACTTACTGTAATTTACTATTAAATAATGTGTCGAATAGCCCGTAGTCTTCATTCTTCTTCTTTTGATAAAATGGCCGAATATCAGCTATTTCTACAAATGTCAAGTAATTAACGTCTCCAATTGTAAAGTCTTCTAGTCTTCAAGTCGTAGTAATTAATTGAATGAAAAAAAATGTGACTGAGATGAAATGGGGACCATGTTCCGAGAAAAAAGACCAATCTCCGATAGTCTTCAATTTAAATTATACTTAATTTCTGTGAATTGTCAGACGTTTCTACTAAAGAGTACGCGAAATACAGATTCCTATAAAGCAGAGAAACTTGTGTTCTCAAAATTTTAAAGTGAACTTTTAATATTTATTTACACATTCTATGTATGACAACAACTTTGTGAGAAAGTGAAATTAGATTTAATACATATTTATAAGCTGTGGGTAGTCCGTTATCACAATTTTTTCTCCGTTAATAAAACGTATAATTTGAATTTATGAACGAAAATATAATCAGCTAATAGATTTTCAGAATACCGTTAATCTATTAGCTGATTATATTTTCGCTTAGTAACAATAGTTACTAAGCATTTTTTGTTCTAGTTTTGTTATTAGAATTATAAAATAAAACCAACAGTATAACCAGACACAAAAGTGCGAGACATTGTATTTAGAATTCAGCATAGACCAGCAATTTTTCCAGTCTGATTACGATGCAAAAACGTAAAAACTTCCCTTGTCATAGAATTTTGGTAGTAATCCGCTCTTTATCCACTCTCTGACAATTTATCTGGCAACCCTGCGCAAACCACCCCTTGTATTAAATATTTTAACACACCTCTCCGAGTGACTCCATATCTCGATCCCTAATTTAATATTTTATAATACAGATGTATTACATTGAAAACCGATATTGGAAACTTCGGCTATGCATTTACGATTCAGGTAAAATTATACACAAACAAATTAAATGGCCTTAGGACGCTGGGAGAATGATGCAGAATTTTCTGACCAGGCCGCCATGGTATGGGTCACGCTGCATTGCCTACACTCACAATGAGGATGGTAGACCCTTCTCCTGGATTCTACTCATGCTTTCCATCAGGCAGAGTAGAGTCACTTTGGTAGGCTTACATAAAAAAAAAGTATGTGTGTATGTAACACCTGTTTATATCTAGACTGCACTGAGGTTAGCCTAGTAGATTAAGTGGTCACTACGCCGTTTTCTTCTGTGCCAACACACATAGCGCAACACTTTGTGTAATCCATAAATTGTTGTTCTGAGTACAGGTGTGTTCTTCGTGTCAGTTTTTTTTGTAGTATTTTTTTTATTGGAGACTAAGAGGCGATTTCAAGAAATTCCTAATAAATTAGACGCAAAAGTTTCAATTTAAATAAAATCGTTTCTAGAAAACAATTTGTTATAAAGTTTTCAAAAGACGGTCTGTTCTAGAATCGTAGAATAAAAAATGGAGTATTTTAGGCAAAAGCCAATTAGATTCAATATTTACGAAATCAGTTTTCTTATTCAAATAACAATACTAAAACAAATGTAGAAAGTGGCTCATGACCAAATTAGTTCTCTGAAAATCGTCTCAAGTACGTCATCTCACTCTAAGTAAAATGAGTAAACATCTCTCTTTATATGTGTAAGTATAATTATGAGAAAAGACGCATTTACATAATATTCAATTTTTGTATTACGAACGTTATGTCTAAATAATTTTCTTCAAAATTTTGATATACGAAACTTGAATTGAACAGTCATGAAGACGTGGAACCTCACCTCCAGGGCGTGGAATACATAGGTTATTAACAAATTTCACCAAAGGTCTAGCAAGACCAGTATTGTGCCTTGAGACTTTCTATTCTATTTAGATTTAAAATTCAAACTGATATAGAACATTTACCTATTATCGAAAATCTTAGCTCACCGTGAAAACTATCGACGATAAGAGTTTCCATGTCACGTTGGATATCAATAGAAGAGTTATTACTAGCTAAATTGACATTGTGAATTTATAGTCTAATACTAGGATAACATTACAGTCACAGTACAAGTGATATATTGTCAAGAGCGATGACGGTTATCTATCTGGGGATTTTATTTATTTGCACTGTATGTTCTGCACTCCATGTAAAAATAATTTTAGTCGTGAGTAAAACTAAAGTACTTTTGCTGTTAATATAATTATTGTTTCTAACCATTTGTGACGATGTTCTCTCAACTTTACAACTTTAGACACAAGATCAAAATAATGATTTTGTTATTTTTCTAGTTTAACTTGAATTATATATAAAATAATACTATATCAAAAACTCACTTGACTCAATTAATTATAATTAATATAAAATTTGTACTTTGTGTCAAATAAATTATATTTAAATATAGCTTTTGTCGTTAGGTTAGGAATAAATAAAATTCCAAAGAAATGTTTAGCTGAAACGTAATGTTGCCTAGTGTTATAACGTGGTTTTACCTACTATTCTCTGTCCATTCCTTTATTATCTTTTTGACAGTTCAACAAATTTCGAAATTATTGACGTCCTCACACGTCACCGATTCGATTTGAAATCAAAATCAATCGATATAATATTGTTTAAGTCAGTATTGTAAATAAATAAAATCTGCACTATTATGATTTATAATTGGCCCAGAACAAAGAAAACTTCCTAACACAGTCACCTGAAGGTCGGTTTAATAAGTAGTATTAAGTAATTTTTCAAATGTATTTTCTCATAGCTCTGGATTTAAACGTTATTATCCACGCGTTTCAAAGTAAAATTTTACTAACACGTGCATAGTTACATTTGAAGTCAGTGGTCCAAAAATAAATTATTATTATATTGTTAATGCACAGAGTTATTGTTCTTTATTCTAAGTTCGAACTTAAAATCCAAAATTTCGACTTAATTCCTTGCAAATAATCAATCTTGAAGTCACACTTTCTTACCCGTCTATAAAGTACGACATTACTGTAGTACATTATTACGAAAAAAAATACCGGTAATTTATAGGCGTGACCTGTCAAAAAGACAATAAAGGAATGGACAAAATATACGCGCACAAACACGCTATAGATACATCGAAAAACTCATTTGCATGGAAACAAGATAATGTAAATGTTAGAATCGAATGTAACATATACGATATTCCTGTCACGCTCAGCTGGTCTTTGAAGTCCACGAAAATGTCGAAATAGCATTTTGAAGTGGCCCACTCTTAGAGTCAATATTCGGCAACAGTATACATTAGGTTTTCATACAGATATGAAACATGGAAAATACATTTATATTTGGTTGTAAAATTGGTTTAAAGCTTCCGAATTTTATTTCGGTCCATATGGCTTTTTAAAAGTTATCTATGAAAACGCTACCTAGCTCTACGATATATCGTATCGAGGACTATAGTCTTAGTTACGATTCACAATCGATGTATTATTATTTAGATTCAGGTTAAAACGGTTAAACGAGTATAGTTCAGTCATATATGCTTAAATTAGGTAAGAATCTTCCCAGATTTCGAGATACCCAGCTGTAAGTGTGTAAATACTTGTATATTGACACCCTAAAATTTGTCTCAAAACCTACATATGGTAGGTGTACGCAACTATTAAATTTCAAGGTCAAAAGTCACAAAAATAGTTTTTTGCGCTTTTTTTTTGCAAATATCTCAACTCCTATGGGTTTTTTGCTGTTTGTATTTATTATCAATATTGTAGAATGCAACATTTTCTACAAATTTTGTGTAAAAACGTTTTATACGGTGAACCGTTTTCGAGATAGAGGGCGGAGAGCGCGCGGTCACAGCATCACTTCAGGTCAAGAAGTAAATATTCAAATATATGGTCAAATATTCCACCAACAAGTGCAGCTGCTAATCAACATTTTAAACGTGTATATTATCAAGTTTAAACTTGGTTAGGGCATGATTTGGAACCCCAAGTATGGGGTTGGGCAATGCGAAACGATTTTATGGAGTCTATCATTACAATTTTACCACCTGCTCCAGAAGATTTGCTAAATACAATTTTCTGCAACTGCAAGAGTGGTTGTAGTTGCAGGAAAGCTGGCTTGCAATGCCATTTAGCTTGTGGCCAATGTAATGGGCAAGCTTGTCTCAATGCTCTACCACATCAGAGCGACATTAACGAAAATGGAACCATTGACTCCGAAATCATGGAAGAACTTGAGACAAATATTGTTGAAGACGATAATGAAGACAAGTTTGAAATTTACCAGCAGCTGGAAGACGACGACGAAGAGGAAGAAGGTGAATAAAATTATAAATTGTAGTTTTTATACCCAATATTCCATTTTTTTACTTTTAATAAAAATAAATGTATTCAATGATATTTTTTAATAAAAATATTAATTCATAATTTATTTGTTCATAAGTTATTAATATTAATTAGGTTAAAATTCAAATATAATTCCTATATTTTCATTAACAATTCTGCAATTACATGGGCAGGTAAGTGTTGTTAAATAAATTGATACTGAATAAAAAGTGGATAGGTTAGGAAAAAAAATGATATAATATAATAATTAATAAAAGTTGACAAATATTTGTAATCATTGATTTATCGATAGTTCATCAACTATATGTATATGGCGCGGTATATTTTCGACCGGAGGAACCGGTTGACCGGATGCTGTGACCGCGCGCTTTCCACCCTGCATCTCGAAAACGGTTCACCGTATTAAAAAAAAATTAAACAAAATTAGTAGAGAATTTTGTATTCTACAATATTGATAACAATTACAAATAGCAAAAAACCCATAGGAAATGAGATATTTACAGAAAAAGCGCCAAAAACCGATTTTGTGACTTTTGACCTTGAAATTTAATAGTTGCGTACACCCTACCATATGTAGGTTTTGAGACAACTTTTAGGGTGCCAATATACAAGTATTTACAAACTTACAGCTGGGTATCTCGAATTCCGAGCTGAACTTACTATAATGACTGGACTAAGTAATCAAATAACCTTGTGAATAAGAAAGGTTAGAAGAATGATAATAACGATTAATAATTCCAGAACTGGTATGTATGTTTATATAATGTATGTAAATTTATATTTACACATTATGAATAGCTTTTTATTTAATTGAAGCAAAGAATATAATTAAACTATATCTATGTATATTTATACAGTAATCCTCCCTATAACGAGGTAACTGGTTCCGCGTTGTAGGAAAACGCGTTACATAAAAATGATTTATCACATTTAACTTTTCTTGCTGCAGCGGGTTTAAATTGAATATTAAGAAAAAACTATGTTACGAAAGTAATATTATGTAGTTTTATTTATTTAATCGAACTAAGTTGTGACGATAAGATAATATAACATTGTGACGATAAGATAATATAAGATATATTAATCTCTGTAGCTTTCAATTCTGTACAACTCATATTTTAGAAATGGAAACAAATATGAGGTGATAATACACAATTTGTAATAAAAAACGGAGAAAATAATAACATCATTAGTTATTTTTGGTTTCTCGTGTATAACGACAAAATTTACATCCGCCGTGTAATACACATCTCAAGTAAACAGGCGGATAAATAAAGATTGTAAGATACGGATAAACTTTACATTTTCATACCATGTACCTCGAAAACGGGTCATTCGAGACCTACTTCGAATGACCCATTTACTCATAGCAAGAAAAGCACAAGGACTTTTAAATACCTAGTTATTCAGTTTGTTTAAGTCAAGTCTTTAAGATTTTGTCTGTGACTATTTTCGTTAATGATAGACATGGCATTTTTTAGGTCACTAAACTTTAATTTTGTTGTTTATGTCCATTCCAAGCATATATAGTTATGTAGAATAGACATTGTCTTTTTAAAGAAAAGTATTAGACATTGTCTTTTTAAAGAAAATAAATTACGGTGCACTCAAGACATGAAAAGCTAAGTTTTCACAAAATTTCGTTTAAAAAATAATTTTATTTGTATAAGATAAAAATAAAAAACCAAAAACTTGGTTTTTTGAATTTTTCACATAAAATTTGAGGTTATGTGAAAAAAGTGTAAATGCAAAAGATGTAGATCTTTTTATTGCCTACAACTTTGCCATTTAACTTTTTTCCATAGGACTTGTAGTTTTGCAGGAAATCGAGATAAGCCATTTTTCTCCCTTAAAACCTCCCCTTTCCCCCTTCCCGACCTGAGATCGCCCGTAATTTATTTTTCCTTTAATTTTTGTACTATTCTCCTCCTTTTACAATGGGTTTCATCCTACTATAATTTATGTTCACTTTTTGTAATTTATGAGTCTTCTACCCTGGTCTAACTAAGAGGTGTAAAGCTAAACTGTGTTCTGTAAACGATGGCACCTCTTTAAAGCGTAACGATTGCAGCAAAGTGGGGACACACTTTGCTGCAATCGTAGATTTGTGTTACATGTTCATAACAACTTTATCATTTTAATACCCTCATTCCGACGTCTACCTAGTTTTATTGCCTCTTCCTAGCTTCTGCTCGCAAGTCTGTCCATGCTGTATCGCTCTAAAGAGCATCCTGTCTTTCTCAAGAATCAAAATTTTCCAGGCCAAATTTAATTAAAATCGGTTCAGCAGTTTATAGATTAAGATAGTACAGACTTAAGGTAGTAGAGCCACGCTGATTTCAGCATGAATGGGCCGGCTCGACCGGGGCGGTACTACCCTCGCACAAAACACCAGCCTAAAATGACAGCACTCGTGCTGCTCGTGTTTCGATGGTGGGTGCGAGACCGGAGGCCCAAAGATGCAGGGGTGACAGTTATCGGGGTATATGTGTGAGCAGTGGAATTCTGTGGAGTCATTGTGGGGGAGACGTGGGTCGAGCCGTCGGCCAGGGAGACCTGTAGAAACGGTGGTGCCGCTGGCCGCCCGCGGCATAGAGAGGGGCCCAACCGCGGCTAACCACCTCGGGAGGCTGCCCCGTCAGGTCGCGCATAATCTCGGAGTGGCTCGTCGTGCCGGTTGGTGACCGGACGGTGGGACCCGGCGACCACCTCCGGGAGGGTACGGGGGCCCTTCCGTCCGACGGTTCGGTCACCGTCTTGCCTCACCGTTACATGACGACACAGTCTTCCGAGTCTCGGTCAAACACTGCCGCGATGACTGTCATGCCTTTCACGTCCCCTTATCCCTACACTAACCAAACCATGGCAGCAATAAAGAGAAGGCATATAAGTACCACAGCGGCATCCACTTTTCCCACCAACCCGCTTTTTGAGGTGGAGTTCACAAATATTCGTGGACTCCATGCAAACCTCAATGCCGTCCACCAGCACCTTGAGACGGTACGGCCGGCTATGCTCTTTCTAACGGAGACACAGATACGCCGCCCTGCCGACACGACATATCTCCTCTATCCTGGATACCAGCTTGAGGAGAGCTTCCTCGCGAAGGCTGGGGTGTGTCTTTTCGTCAGGGCGGATGTTTGTTGTCGCCGTCTGCGCTGCCTTGAGGATCCATCCTTCTCCATCCTCGGGGTGCACGTGGATTTCGGCTCTACGAGTCGAATTTACGTGTGCCTTTACCGTTCCCACACAGGAGACTCGGAGACAACTCGTCTATTCGACCATATAAGTCTGGCAGTGGATAGAGCGCAAGAGCAGTTCCCAACTGCCGAACTGGTGCTTCTGGGAGACTTTAACGCACACCATGAGTCCTGGTTGGGATCTCCCAGAACTGACCATGCTGGTCGAACCGCCCACGCATTCGCTCTCACGCATGACCTTACCCAACTGGTACTCCAGCCCACCAGGATACCAGACATACCGAGCCAGGCGCCCTCCTTGCTTGACCTTCTGCTGACGAGTCACCCAGCGCAGTACAGTACAACAGTTCTTGCCCCCCTGGGATCCTCCGATCACTGCCTGGTGTCTACCGCGGTGCCCCTTGATGCTCCGCCACGACCTGTGACTGCATCACGACGACTATGGCACTACTCGTCAGCAGATTGGGATGGAATGCGGGAGTACTTTGCATCCATCCCATGGGCTCAACGCTGCTTCAAAGACAGAGATCTGTCGCAGAGTGTGTCTGCCATTGTTGATGAGATCACTGTCGGTATGGAATATTATATTCCCCACAGTGATGTCGTCAGCACGAAGACCCGTCCCTAGTTCAATAGCGAGTGCTCCCATGCGGTTGCACTTAAGCAATCAGCCTATCGTGCATGGGCCAGGGCCCGCGCTCAAGGCGACCCTAACATCGATCACTTAAAAGCAGCGTTTAACAAAGCCACAAGGAATTGCAAGAGGGCTTACAAAAGAGCGGATGCTCAGCGCATTGCACAGATTGACCAGGAACTCATTTCACACCCTACGGGTAGCCATAAGTTCTGGCGACTGGCTAAAGCTGTGCAAGCTAACCACTGCCAGCCCTCGTTACCACCGCTGAAATATCCCGACGGAACACTTGCTCATGAGCCGCAAGAGAAAGCGCAGTTGCTTGTCGATCTCTTTGCGGCTAACTCCCGAATCGATGACCGTGGCGTGCATCCGCCCACGATTCCGGTCTGCGACTCCACTATGCGGGACATTCGTATTCGGCAAAGGGATGTCTTTGTCGAGCTGCGGTCACTCGACGTTCGGAAAGCCAGTGGACCCGACGGTATCCCAGCGGTGGTTCTCAAGAACTGCGCCCCAGAGTTGTCTCCTGTATTGACGCGCTTGTACCGGCTGTCTTATTCCTCAGGAATTGTCCCGGAGGCCTGGAGAGAGGCGAATGTTCAGCCTGTCCCTAAAAAAGGCGAGCGCTCCGATCCGGCCAATTACCGACCAATAGCCATCACTTCCATTCTCTGCAAGGTGCTCGAACGGATCATCAACAGACAATTGGTCAAGTACCTAGAAGATCACTCCCTACTAAATGATCGGCAATATGGATTTAGGCCGAACCGATCTACGGGTGATCTTTTAGCGTTTGTAACACACCTTTGGGGTGAGGCTATTGATAGGCATGGCGAGTCATTGGCAATCAGCCTTGACATGGCCAAGGCCTTTGATAGGGTCTGGCACCGGTCGCTTCTCTCCAAACTTCCCACATTCGGCCTGCCCCGCAAACTCTGCGACTGGGTCGCCGCCTTCCTGCACCAACGCCGCATTAGGGTCCTTTGCGACGGCGCGGCCTCTGATTATAGACAGGTAAACGCTGGTGTACCTCAGGGCTCCGTCCTGTCGCCCACGCTGTTTCTTCTGCGTATCAATGATATGTTAGCCCTTGGCAACATACATTGCTATGCAGACGATAGCACAGTTCATGGGCGATATTTTGGACACCCTACAGCCAAGCTAGCAGATATTGAGGAAAAACGGCGGGAGCTTGTCGCTGAGCTTGACCGGGTTCTCGGCCGCATCTCTCAATGGGGAAATGAGAATCTGGTCGAGTTCAACGCCAAGAAAACACAGGTGTGCGCGATCTCTACCAAGAAGTCTCCCTTCCTTCCCCTCCCTACTTTTCAGAGCACTCAACTGCCACTGCAGGATAGGCTCAGTATCCTGGGGGTGGATATCTGTCATGATCTCAACCTGCGCGAATACATTGAGAGCGTCATTAAGGCGGCATCGCGGAAGTTGGGCGTACTGAACAGGGTGAGACGTTTCTTCGCGCCCGAGCATCTGTATCTTCTTTACAAGACCCAGGTTCGTTCGTGCGTGGAGTACTGCTCTCATCTCTGCGATGGATCCGCTCAGTATTTGTTTGACGCTCTCGATCGGTTGCAGCGACGAGCAATCCGCATTATCGACAGTAACGAAGTCACCGAGTCCCTTGAGCCCCTGCAGCTGCGAAGAAATGTCGCCTCCATGGCAGTCCTCTATCGCTTACATCATGGAGAGTGTTCTGAAGAGTTGTTCCAACTGGTCCCCCCTTCCCCTTTCCTATACAGGACAACACGTGCTGGCCTCGGAAGCCACCGCTTCAGAGTGGTTGACATACGCTCTCGAACTAAACGGTTCGGCTCTTCCTTTCTGTGCCGAGCAGTTAAAACCTGGAACTCTCTACCAGCGCATGTATTTCCTCCCTTCTATGACCCCGGGTCCTTCAAGCGGGGCGTGAAAAAGCATCTTACTAGGCCGCCATAGTGTGGGTCACCGTGCTGCACTGTCCGTTGTGGCAGTGAGGATGGTGGCCTTCACTTCTGGATTCTGTTCATGCTTTCCATCAGGCAGGGCAGAGTCATTTTGGCAGCTAATATAAAAAAAAAAAAAAAAAAAAAAAAAGACTTATAATACCTATTAGAAAAACGGATACACAAAAAAGAAACTGCAAGATTGTTATGAAACTACTTCTAATTCTAATATTTATAATTGACACGTAATTTTAGTCGTAAAAACGCTATACAAATTCTCGACTTTATATAAATTACTTAACAATGCCTAAAGCACTCTGCTAATTACGGTAATTTAATAAATGTGCTTAAAACTCGGATATTATAGAGGTTCGTCTACCAAGTTTTTATTAATTAATGAATAACCCACTACTTTCAGTACTGAGGGGTTTAAGTAGTAGTAAATTTTTAATTTTGAACAAATATCAGACATACCATAATTATCACTATGTTACCTTTGACCCCTTTCTCCGGCATAAAAATACAAATAAAAGAAAATAGAAATATTATTGTAGAATGGAGTTTTAATAGTTCCTCAATAATAAAAAGTCTTTATTTTTAGTCATATCCTTAACCCATCAATATTAACCACCAAATTTTTTCACATCATTACACACACATATTTTCCACACCCTTATAACTACCGGCTGCTACACAAAAAATCTCACACACACACTCTCATTCGTACAATCACATTCAACCTATGTACCCAAAAGCTTTTTATGGCTATTAGCTTATTAAGTAGTACAACCTCTTCATATATGTGAGTACATGTAATAAATTAAATCAAATTACATGTGTATTTTATTTATATATTTAAACTTAATCATGAGGCATTCTCTACCAGTCAACCGTAGCGTGATGTGGAAGTGTGATGAGGTGGGTGCAAATTTGAGTATATTATTGTAATAGAATTAGATATAGTATTTGTAAACCAGGCATTATATTTGATATTAACGATGACATTAGATATTATAACTAATATTTACAAATCCACTACTAAATATTAAATATATACACATAGAAGTCAAAATACATAGATTGTACATACACACATAACTATACATATATAGAATAGTTGTACATAATTTAAATATATTATATAAGTACTCAGTCGGGTACTGACGTTGTGATTGTTCTGCCAATTTATTCCGGAGTATATCGCATATTTTCATCTTGAATGTTAGGCGGTTTGTGGACACCCTGATCTCGGCAGGCAGCGCATTCCACAGAACTGACTATACGAAGAAGGAAAAAATTATGAAGTTGGAGGTGTAAGGGGGACAAAGAAGAAGCATATTGTGTCTTGACCGCAGGTTTCGATCATGATTGGAGCATAACAGACGATGAGGGACTCAGGTACGAGGTACTCAGGTAATGATGGGGAGTTAAGAAAAGCAAAAAGAGAAGTGAGTGCACGCAAACTACGACGCTGTTGAGTTGGGAGCCATTGCAGCTAGCAACGTGAAGCAGACACATGATCATACTTGTGAAAATTAAAAAAGAATCGAATGCAGTTAATGAGAAAGTGGTCTAGTTTGTTGAGCAGGTCTGCATTTAGGTCAAAATAACACACATCATCATAATTCAAGGGAATAATTAGGGAATGCATAAGCGAAACATTGGTTTCAGCGGGAAGGAAGTTTTTCAGCCGATATAAAGTGCGGAGATACAAGGTGACTCTCTGGCTGATATGTGACCTGTGCTCGTCAGTCAAGTGAAGAGTCTATATATAGCCCCAGATTCTTTACTTCTGAACTCATAGGTATAGTCTGGTTATTATAGACAACTGGTGGAATGACAGCCATGTCCAGCCTACTTATCCGATAAGTATACCTCGTGGACAAGCCCTTTATAATCTCCAAATCTTTGTTGACCTTTTCAATGGAATATGATATGTTTTCATCACTTGCCTGCGTGTAGACTTGTAGATTATCAACATATAGGTGATACGTACACCGAAGGTGTTGAGTTACGAGATTAATAAAAATTGAGAATAATAAGGGAGATAATATACCGCCTTGTGGGACGCCAGAGAGTAGGTAACACACACTCGATGACATGTCATCAAGATGCACACAATGTTGACGTCTCTGAAGATAGGAGGAAAACCATTACAAAGCTTCTGAGGAGATCATAAAACAGGAGAGGATGGCCAGAAAGACGTCATGACAAACGGTAGTAAAGGCATTCGAGAAATCTACCAAAGCTAACACTGCAACTTAAGTAGACACCTCCGTACCCATACCCTCCCTAATATCGTTAGTCACTTTGAGGAGAGCTGTGGTAGTGCTGTGACCGAGTCTAAACTCAGATTTAAGAGGGCTTAAAAGGTTATGCATATATAAAAACTGTGAGAATTGTTTTTGAACATATGCCTCAAGAACTTTAGAAAGAAAGGGGAGTATTAAAATAGGTCGAAAGTGATCACAGAGTAAGGGGTTGGTTTTTTAGGTAAAAAGATGATATAAACTTTACGCCAGATAGAAGGAAAAGTGCAGGAGTCTTAAGAAAATTTAAAAGTATGAGATATTGTTGGTTGAACGTGAACCAGGATAGTAACAATCATGTGATGGCATCATTATAATCTTTTTGATCTCGTCAGAAGATATCGGAGTAAATCAAAGGTTCTGTGGCAGGATGTTCTAGGCCAGCTTACATAGCTGGCTCAGGGTTTGACTTTTGGTTGGACGATCAATCTGAGGTGACTGAGCAGTGACGATTCATGTCGTCTAATCCAATTGTCATCTTAACCTCAGAGAGTTGTTGCTTACCTAATGTACTAAGGAACTTCCACAAAGTGGAAGTTGAAGATTTTTTAAGTTTTGAATTATGAAAATTAGATCTGTAATAATGATATAGCGCTACGTTCACTTGATTTTAATGCGAATTCTCACTCAGTACTTTATTAGCTTTAGCTACTTATAATGCGGAAAACTTACTTAATATATAACGGGTAAGTGCATGAATGGGTCTTGCAGGAAAATAATTTATAAGCTAAAAGTTTCATATAAAAATAATAAAACTGAAATACATGAAAGAGACATGACTGATGGACGCTGGAGCCGAAAGGTGCTAGAGTGGAGACCGCGATTAGGCAAACGTTGTGTAGGACGCCCTGCGGCACGATGGACCGATGATTTGAGGAAGGTGGCTGGCGGCGGATGGATGCGGACTGCCCAAGACTGGGATGGGTGGCGTTCATTAGGGGAGACCTTCGTCCAGCAGTGGACGGCGATAGGTTGACACTAACTAGCTTGAAAGAGCTTTAACCGTCGCTCACAAACATACATTACTCGTACTAAGCCAACTACAATTTTCCAAGCAATAAAAGGTCAAAAAGTTAAACCTGTGAATGAACAGGTATTAATCTTAGGTAACATCTTCTTAACATAAGAGGAGGATCCTCCGAATTTACTAGGCGATCGTATCTCCCTAACCGAACACTTACATTAGTGTTGGAAAGTTCTAAATAAAATATTCAAGTGAGAACTTTCCTTACGGGATGTAGGACTAACTACGCAATTACGAGTAGTGCGTGTAACTACGCAATTCAATTATATCCTCCTTATAAAGCTATTCTGACTCTTGCAAATTTCAAAATCATTCCTAATTTCAGACTACTGCTACTAAAGTACGATTAGAAATATGATTGTAGTAAATAATTCATTCAATAACCACTGAACGTCGACGAAACACACAAATTATTATACCTCGGCAATCTCCATCTCGTTCGATGATCAATAAATTAATTTTATAGTTGGCAATCACTTAGGCTGAGGTGTCGAGAAGTTATGCTACTACTATTGCTACTTAGGTATTTACACCGCGGTCGATTTACCGACCTCTCTTCTTGTACTGTATATTAAATGAATGTGTTTCCTAAAATAATGACAATAATTGAACAACAAAATATATATACTATATAGGTACTGCTTTTAGTAATTATAGGCTAATGTTAAATGTGCACTTGGCCATTTAACATGTGCCAAGCTGCCCTAGGTGATTAAAATAGTCACAGAGGGTAAGCAGCGATTGAGCAGTGAGTACCTAGACAGGTGACTGTTAGTGGCGTGATACCATGAGCGTCTCCGTGACTCAGCAGCGTTCCGGTTGTTATCATAGGAAAACCGTCGTGAAGATTCGTTAGAAGCCTTCGGGAGGCTGAAAAATATCCAACGGCAAAATATCGTTGCCACAACGTTGTCTTGCCAGTCTCCAACTCGCACTCGGCCTGTGTGGGGCTTTAGCCCAGAGGAGACTCGAGACACGCAGTGAGATGTACCTAGCAACAACCTATTTGTTGATAATTATTGTGTATTTATATTAACTGTATCTTTTTCTATATATTTTGGACACCAAAACTAAACTATACGGCAAATAACAGTTATTTATCTTAGGAAAGCTTTGAGATGACTAACAATTGGAAACGATGTTACAGGATTATTTTTATCTGGTAGGCTTTTGTACTGACGTAAACTTAAACATATTAAATAAAGATATACGAAAGCTAGCGCCGAAATTGAATTTGTTCTTCCGAACAAATAGGATTCTTCAGTAGAAACCGTTCTATCTGAACTGAAAGCGCGCTTGCTTGCGAAAGTTACAAGACTTTTAATATTCAATGCAATATATCGTATGCTATTTGCGGTTCCCTCAAGTATATACGAGTGGATTTCTAACAAGTAGAAGGAAACGGAGTGATATATATAGCTGCACTCTCTATGAACGTCATATTGCTCTTTTCTGTTGTATCATCCTTATTTTGTCATAAATTGTAATACTCAACTTATTCGCCATTCCAAAAATGATAAAGTTCTTAAGTATTGTAAAATATTGGTAAACTCAAAGTCGAACTAGATCATTAACATTAGGCTTAGGCTATAATATTTCAGAGTATGTATTTTTTTTTCCTCAGAATTCTAAAGCATCGTATTCCACATATAAATATCAAATATACATAAATATACCTAAACGTTAATATTGAACTTTTTAAATTGAGTGAAATTGAATTTTTTACCTGTCTACTGAAGATGAACAAGAACAAGAAGAACACACAACTCATATTTTTTAACTCAAATAAATAAAGAACAAAACGCACATTCATTACTTTCTGTAACATTAATATTAACAAATAACCAATACAGACGCAAGCGGAATCGGGGCCGCAAGCTACTATAGATATAGAACGAGCTCATTTCTAAACTGCCGAAGTATCTATAAGTGAGTACTACACATTTATGTGCCATATCAACCAAATCAAGTACTCTTCAAGCTGAATAGGCTAATGTTTTATTCACCGCTTATCTTCTTAAGAATTACGGTCCCTACAAGACATACTATTTTAACAAATAACATGTGTCTGTTGCTTTATCAAATATGTTTTGTAAACCATTTTAAACAAACAAGTTAAATATAACTTATTGTCATAAAAATCAAATGATTGTTTTTCTATGTTTTGTTTTTATAGACTGAAAATAGAATTTCTTTTTCGTAATTTGCATTTAAAAATTGTAACAATTCAACTACAAAACAATTTACACACATAACACACAACTTCAAAAATCTACAAGAAAAGAATGTACTGAAACTGAAAGGAATAAGTAGTTGTAACCTATAGCCGTAATTCACAGAACTGTAACGTGAATATTAATTCACGTTACAGTTCTTTCAACAAATTGTATCATTTCATCCAAAAACATTCTGACATATTATATTAGATAGCTCATAGCCACAGTTGTTTCTTGGATATTTTAGAAGTTTCAACTTGTTTGAAGCACAAAACAACACACTTATTTGTTCTATGTTCTGTTGGTAAGTAAGTATCTTTAGAAATAACAAAGGATTTAGGTGTGCTGGTGACTTGCGCTAACATTGTTTGTTGTGTTAACAATTGCGCTAACATTTTTAAACGAGATTGTACTAACAACACATATCACAAAAAGAAAGGCACTGGTTTTTTAGGTTTTCTTTCGCTTAAAGATAATTGTTTTTCTTCATTTATGAAGATTTCAAAGCATTTAGATTCTTCGAATCTTGAGGAAGGCATAGGGTACTTTTTACCGCTGCAATCTATATACACGTTATCTAGTCTATCAGTAATTCTCTACCACATGATTCAGCTCTTTGCTTTGCTCAGTTTATCCAGATAAAAATCTGTGTGACTCATTGATCTTTCCAGTGTGACTAAATAACCATTTTTATTTAAACTTTAGTACATAACAATACTAAGACTGTATGTCTAAATTTGACAAATACTTAAAAATATTGTGTCTATATTTGAATCTGGAGATTTCCTGCGACTTATTTCTGTAGTTGGGTTAAATTAGCGTTGAGATATGAATCTTTTGAAAACTTGTAACTTGCTATTCTGTTTTTGAATATACATATTACAACTGTTAGACAAATTTATGTCACGAGACACTATGTGTACAATGTCAAACTGAGATACAGTAGGTAACCTTCATAACTTAGTGAGGGCAAAGGTGACTTTCTAGAACTTATGAATAGAAATCGACGCCCCCTACGTACAAAGCGACATGTCTAAAGTCGTGGTTTACAGGAGAGCGATTTTAAGTTTCAGAGTGCTCTGAGGTTTGTCTTAAGGAATAATGTCTCTGTTTTATCGTTGATCTGTAATACTCAATGTAGGCAGTTTGTAACAGTGTAACCATTATTTTGAATATTTTTCATTTTCCTGTGAAAATTATATGATGACCGTTTTTACGTCAACTGTATAGGTCCTACAGTAAGTTCTACATGTAAGTTTGTACGAGGAAAAATTAAAACATGATTTTATTTAAATGAAATATACGTTATACGAAATGTTGTGTATTGTCACCATTTTTAATTTGGTTACGTTTAAATAGATGAGATTTACCCTCGAGAGTAAAAAATTAAGTACAATCAGACCAACATGTCCTTTTATACGAGTCCACTGAGAACAGATTTATAGAAAATAAGCAATGAAAACACGGACATCTTCCCATTAAATGGATACTCATTGGGTAATAACCATTATAACTTCATATTTTGACTGTAAATTATTTCTTTATACTAAAATAGTTATTCTACATAAATTTTTACTTATCAAGCACAATCTTGCACTACAACTGAACTAACATGATTTCGTCTATTGCTCCAGCTTAATGTTTTTTTTGTTGTTTTAATGTTAAATTACATTCTGTTAAGTTCACTTTCATTAGAATTTTCATTAAAAACAATATCTTAAAATCTAAACGGGGCTAACGGCACGTAAAGTAAACAAAACTTTTCGTATTATCTGTTGGTAAACTAACACCTCACAGTTATATATTTCACTCTTTATGTACTTTAAGTTCAGCCCTCCTTGGGAACTGTGAAGTTAGTTTGAAATTGGGTGGGTATCTTAACTAAAATGACATTTTAGCAGCAGGACTTCAGCAGAATTAAGTAGGACCCGACAAACATTATAATGATGTTATTTTGTAGTTTTGCTTCTTGAGCTTTGAGTTTTCGTCTGTCGATTTGTCTGGGTATAAAGTTAGTTTGTAGTTATTTAAATAAGTATTTACAAAGTATTTAACTAATGATAGGGGACTCTACATATATATACAGGTGAATTTTTGAGACGGGACAGTAAGGGCAGGTACCTTAACCGTTATAGTTACAGGAAAACGCTTTGAGAAGACTATCCATATTTTTTTAAGACATTCTGAACTGCATTTACAGATTTTGGAAAAAATGTGCAACCAGCAGGAAAATGGTCATTTTAAACAAATTTTTTTTGATGCCAATCGATCCTGTTTCTTATAAGGATCAAAAGTCTCTACTGGAGCGACTGAGGTTTGAGTACTAGAAATGTCAGAAATCGTAAAAAACTTTTCGCATACATTTGTAAGGAAATAAATAATTTTAATACGTATTTTAGACACAGACAAACATAACTTACATTTAGATGATTTACGAAATAAATTGCTCAAAACGACCGCCGTTTTCGCGAAAACATAAGTTCACTCATTTTTGTACTGAGCTAGTAGCAGCCGATAATTTTCTTGGATAGATATCATTTAAAATCCTTGTTAATGCATCTTTCAGCTCCTGAACACTGTTTGAATTTTTTTTAGACTTCGTGTTTAGGTAGCCCCACAGAAAAATATGAAGAGGCGTGGAGTCCAACCAAGTGGCCACCTCGTAGCTCCTATCTAGGGGCTACGAGGTGGCCACTTGGTTGGACCATGTGTACCTATCCACTGTGGCCCGAACTGCCTATTCAAACTGGAATACGCGGCTGTTGGCGCTATCTTGCTGGAAATAAACTTTTCGCAAATCTGACAGGAGCCATTCATCCAACTGGTTTTGGAGATTTTCAAAAATGACGTCGTTATACACGGCAGAATTATGAGTACCTACATAAAACTCCAATATTACCACTCGATACTTGTCGCAGTGGATACTTATTCGCGTACCACACCAATGCAGATTCCGTGTTCCTATTATTTACAAAATACGCATAATACAAATGCATTGCAATGATGCATTAACAAGGATTTTAAATGATATCTATCCAAGAAAATTCTCGGCTGCTACTAGCTCAGTACAAAAGCGAGTGTACTTATGTATTCGTGAACACGGCGGTCATTTTGAGCAATTTAAATGTAAGTTATGTTTGTCTGTGTCTAAAATACATTTTAAAATGATTTATTTCCGTACAAATGTATGGGAAATGTTTTTTGCGATTTCTGACATTTCTAGTACTCAAACCTCAGTCGGTCCAATAGAGACTTTTGATCCATATAAGAAACAGGATCGATTAGCATCAAAAAAAGTTTTTGTTTAAAATGACCATTTTCTTGCTGGCTGTTCATTTTTTCCAAAATTTGTAAATGCCGTTCAGAATATTTAAAAAAACTATGGATAGTCTTCTCAAAGCGTTTTCCTGTAACTATAACGGTTAAGGTACCTACCCTTACTGTCCCGTCTCAAAAATTCACCCTGGCAGGCGGAGCACAATGTAAATTAAGTACATTTCCAGTCGGAATACTTGGTTGTGTATATTATAATACTCATGTTTAATAATTTATGAAGTTCAATAAGTAAAGAAAAAAATTGCATAAGTTTATAAAAGTACAAAAGCCTTTAGGAGTCAATAAGAATTCGCTTACATTTACATATTTCTCACTTGATGTTTTTGTATTGGAAATATCCAATTATATTTAATAAATACACAAATCAATTTTTTTCGTACTTTACTTTGTCACTCGATTGTAAAGGTACGAAATACAATTAAAACAATGAGCTAAAAAGAATAAAGTTTTAAATTTTCTGTGACGAAATAACATTGGAAAAATAATTGGATTGAACAGTTTTGTCAATCTCAAGCTCAAGATTATTGGCTTGAGTTCAAATTAAGTATCGAAGTTTCATGTAAAACTTCTAAAAGTATTTTAAGTAAATGATCCAACTCTTCTCATTGAACCAATCAGACTTTTTGAACGCCGAGCCCGATCGTACTGCGTGAGGTAGGAGATTTTTTTATAATTTATATTTTGTAGTGAGTACAATTTCATAAATATCAAATTTCTACAACCCACCTGCATCATGACAAATTTTAATCAACTTTATTTTAATTCTCAGATTGGAATTGAAAAAATATATAAATTAACCATATAATTATTTTGAAAAATTGCTAGCCTTTGGCCACTGCTCGCTCGTGTGTTTATTGATCGTTGAAATAAGCAGCCTACTGTATTTGTTGATAACATAGCATTTATTGTTTTTTTAGAAGTTACAAAGACAGAGATTTGTTTGACATTGAATAATAATAATGGATAGCCATATTAAGTCCACTGCTGGACAAAGGTCTCTCCTTAAAAGGAGATTTCGGCCTACTTTGCAATGCTGCTGGCCAGATGAGTTCATTTCAAGTTTCCTTCTATTTTGCAATGATATTATCCTAGTTAACTCTCTTAGTCGCCTCTTAAGATACCCGTGGAT
Organism: Phragmatobia fuliginosa; assembly: GCA_932526445.1. Classification (NCBI taxonomy): domain Eukaryota; kingdom Metazoa; phylum Arthropoda; class Insecta; order Lepidoptera; family Erebidae; genus Phragmatobia; species Phragmatobia fuliginosa. The sequence goes on from OW052057.1 coordinate 29,037,654, forward strand.
TTATGGACACCCCTAAGGTGGCGACACTTGTTTTTCATGATCAGAGAGAATAAACAGACAGACATACAGGCAAATATTTAAAAAAAAAATGTTTTTATAACGTATAAGCTTTCGTATAAATTTAGTAAAAATCTGTTTTGAAAAAAACATACAGACATTTTATTGATTTGCATAGATGTATAGATATAATTTTGTGTCAAACTGACTAATGTAAGTAAAGTAAAGTAGGTCAGGTTAAGTAAATTAACTTTCTGTTTAGAATTGTATTGTGAAATATCAAATAGCATCTTTAACTTTTAATTGAATCAGTCAAGAAACTTTTGAGTAAAAGATCTTGTCTTCGGTCGCTAACTTTTCCTTTCGATGTGTTTTACTAATTTAAGAGTGATGGATCATCATAAAATATTCAATTCCTGGTTTAGTAATGAAGTAACTATATAAAGAATGATATCTACTCATGTCAGCCTAGTCTTTGCTGATTTCTGATAAACATTGTCACTTCTACATACATATATTTACATAGTATAAAATGAAATCATTCCACTCTGTTCAATCAATCTTCAGACCACTCAAGATTTTAATGCAGTTTTCAGCAATAGATAGAATGATGGATGAAGATGTATAAAACATATACATTGGAGTAAAGGAAATCCGAGAATTTCAAAGACTTACTCGCAATGCCAGGCCGGGTCGCTAATTCTTGATAAATTACACCAAGACATTGAACAAAATAGTCGTGATGATCAAAACCTTTTCAACGAACTCTGATATTGATGGCCCAAATATTCTGACTACACCAACAGGTAAATTGAAATAGACTGCTAAATATGTTTGCAATTTTAAGTAGTTACTGACTTTTGTAATATATGTCACTAGTAACCCGCATATTTACGGAATCAAAAGAAGCCTACATATGTGATTATCCAGAAATCATTTTGAAATTAGCCATTTACAAACTATCATTTTGGTTGCGATACAAGTGTATTAAGCATTGCAACCTGTGAAGTTTTCACAGGAGATTTACAGTAACACATTCTGAGATCTACGATTTATGTATTTTTATAATCACCTATCTTTCGCCCGTGTATCTTGATTATTGTAGTAAAAAGTAGCCTATGTGTTATTCTGATGTATAAAGAGAAAAGATTAATACAAATTCGTTCAATAGTTTTAGCGTGAAAGAGCAACAAACATACATACATACATAGTCACAAACTTTCACGATTATAATATTAGTAACACTGTATGCTCGAATATTCCCATATTGTCAGTCATGAGACTAAGACTAACATATGAATGTAAGACAATTTAGTGCTATAAAATATGTAAAGAATAGATAATGTGATATGTTGGTAGTTATACCGCAAGTGCTAACTGCAATGAGCGACATTCGTTAATGTGTGCGGTGTGAGTTTGTAATGAAGTATATAATGTGTTCAGATGTAAATCTTTTACAGATATGTTTACACGTCGTAGTTGTACCCACACACACACACATTATTATATTACTACTTCACTAGTGACCTGAATGTTGAGCCGTAAGTTGAACTTCCACCTAGTACAAATATTATATAATGTACATGATTTTAGTTTTTTCTTGTCTGGTTTAAGTAAAGTCACACCTATTTCCCAGAGGTCTAAGCGGAGGCAAAATAAATATTATTTGATAACTGTTGGGCTGTTCTTTACAGCTTTTAGTAATTAAATAGTCTCTTAATTAAAGTCTATGTTTCAAGAGTTTCTCGTTATATTTAGAAGTAAACACATACTTAGGGAAAGTAGCAAGTTGCCAAGTAAACATAATAGAGCCGTCAATTGTCAATCTCGAATTGGAAGTAGGAAAGTAAGTCCTTTTATTTATACTTTGGCACGAATCCATTCAACCTCGATGTTATTATCTGAGGATTTTCCTGGTTTCTTGGTGACAATACAATGTTCCGTCTAAAACAACATATATCAAAAATACCTATAGGTATATATACCTACAAGTGATAGGGCAATGGCCGACAGTAAAAGTACAAAGTTCCTTTAAATTTACAAATTATATATTCAGATACAGAGATACGCAATAGCGTGTATAAATATACAAGTTTAATTATGTTAGTTTTGGAATAATAGGGTCTTCTCACACAATCAATCCTAACTTTAAAGGAGACACACAGTAACACTAAATTATTACATATATAATATGCTAATTTTATATAAGTAAATATGTTACTCAAACAATACTCAACGAATTAAACTTAGTTCTAAAAAAATACTTAAACGTTTAGTAAATTAAAACCAAAACGGCTTGCGAGATTTCAGTTAACAATTATATTCAAACGCCATTTTAACATCGACGACACTAATTCACATTCAACGCATCAATTTGATACCACTTTAGAATGGAAAAAACATGTAGGTAGGCATAGCTCATGCGAAGCCAGCTGAAATTGATATCTCTAAAAGCTTTCGAGTATTTTATTATTTCCACTTATTATGTACGTATATATAATAAATGAATAAGTAATATAAAAATAATAATAACTTAATTTATTTAAGATAGTTGTGTACATCAAGTTTGACCCAACCCCTCGGACAAGGTGAATACAAGAATCTCGAGAGGCAGTGCCCTCATGCCCTCATTAGCGTTACATTTAAACCAAAAGCGACCTGTAAAAGCTAGTACATTAAATAAAAAAAATCTAAACTCCTTATATCCAGCAGTGCATTATCAAAAACTGTTGATGATGTGATGCAATGTGACTTATGTATTTAAAATTGTATAAATATATTTATACTTATGTATACAGGCTTTGCTTAGAGTAAGATCAGACAGCCCTTTATGAGATGTAATTTGGGTTTGTGGAAGAACAAAAACTGGCTTTTGCACCATGATAACGCCCCTGCTCACACATCGTTGCTTCTGCACGAAAATTTGTCCAAAAACAATACCGTAATGATCCCACAGCCACACCGTATTCAAAAGACCTGCCCCCCTGTGACTTTTTACTGTTCCCAAAAGTGAAGAAGCCCATGAAATAATGACTCTACGCCACCATCGAATGTGGAGCTGAACTAGATTTCGAAAAGTTATTTGTTTAGAGCTTCGAGGATTTGAAAAAACGTTATCACTAGTGCATTATATCCCATTACTTTGAAGGAGCCAAAATAGATATTTATGATTAAATAAATACTTTTTTACCATACAAAATTCGCGATATTTTGAACAGACTGCGTATGTAGGTATGTAACTGAAAATTCCATCATTCTTGATAGGTTTTTTTCGTACACACTAATTCATGAGATGTGTGAGAATATTATTACAACCACATTCAATTAATTACAGATGACACATTTCTTAGTTATTCCAAGCAGATAAAACTGTCATATAAACAGTTTAATTTTAGTAAGTAACGGTAAAATAAACGGGATAGCGTAATTGTGAAGCCGGTGACGCATTGCAGACGCGGTCCATCTAGAAAATGCAATTAAACTGAACTGTGACCAATTGCTGGCAAAAATTGACGCACATACATTTGTATCTCTACACTCAATAATAAGTTCTTGTTACATATCTCTTGAGTAATATTTAAAGCTACATTTCAAATTGCAGGCAACCTATCTTTTAATTTGTTTTTGATTTCATTTTCAGAAATAAACAGCTACATAATATTAGGTACAAACGTAATTGGCTTGTATACAACACGGTTCAAAAAGTTTCGCGAATTGCGAATTTCCGCGGGCTACGTATATTTGATTTTTTTTTTGTAGCATTATGTTAATACTCAAATCTCTTACTTAAGCTGACAAGGCCGGCCATTTTAAATTTATAGTAATTTTTTTATAATTAATAGCTGTTTTGCTTGGATGTATTTTTGCCGATTTCAAAGAATCTGTATTAAATTTTGTGTCAAAACAAAATAAAGTGTGCAGACGAATTCCGAATGTTGACTATGGTATATGGTGAAGCTACCTTGGCCGAAAGCAACGTTTATCGGTCGGTACAAAATATTCTTAGAGGGCTGAAAAGATGTGAACGACGAACAGCGTGCCGGACGCCCGAGCACGTCAACAACAGACAAAACATTCCTATAGTGAAAAAAAGAGTATTGGCCAATCGTCGAATTACCGTTAGAAGAGTTGCTGAGGACCTAAACATATCGATTGGCGCGAACCATTTGATGAAAATAATGTTTTGGGCATGAATCGGGTCGCCGCGAAATGCTCAATAACATTGCTCATAGTTTTCTTTTATTTCAGGGGCATAGTGCATCATGAGTTCTTGCCATAAGGTAGTACGGTCAATAAGGAATATTACCTGCAACGTTATGCACAATTTGTGTGAACAGAAACGCCCGGGTTCGTGGAAGAACAAAAACTGGCTTTTGCACCATGATAACGCCCCTGCTCACACATCGTTGCTTCTGCACGAAAATTTGTCCAAAAACAATACCGTAATGATCCCACAGCCACACCGTATTCAAAAGACCTGCCCCCCTGTGACTTTTTACTGTTCCCAAAAGTGAAGAAGCCCATGAAATAATGACGCTACGCCACCATCGAATGTGGAGCTGAACTAGATTTCGAAAAGTTATTTGTTTAGAGCTTCGAGGATTTGAAAAAACGTTATCACTCGTGCATTATATCCCATTACTTTGAAGGAGCCAAAATAGATATTTATGATTAAATAAATACTTTTTTACCATACAAAATTCGCGATATTTTGAACAGACTGCGTATGTAGGTATGTAACTGAAAATTCCATCATTCTTGATAGGTTTTTTTTTCGTACACTAGACACTGTAGTCAAATCCCATAGAATATGTAGTTAAACATGGTATTAAATATACTACCTATAATGCATTGAATATTATTATCGAATGCAACGCACCGCAGATTAGTATTAAGCAGCAAACTCCTGTTTAATATACACGCTTCCAAACAGTGACGTTGCGGCTGCTCTGACGAGGTAGCTTATCTGAAATTCACTTTATGAAATTTAATTTAACCACACAGTATTTAACGATGATATTTCCTTTATTACTTAGAATTACTACATTTAAAAAAAATGTAGCTTTTGCAGGCGCCTTTTTTTAACCAGGTATAAAGTAACTAAGCTTCCGCACAATCAAAGTTTCTCTATGATGAATTTCATTTAAATCAGTGAAGCGGTTTAGCCGTGAAAGCATACTAAACATACAGACAGAGTAACATTCGAGTTTGTGTTTTAAAAGAGCAAAACGTAATTAAATGAAAACCATAGATAGCTTCTTCAAACTAAGAGGAACTTTGCCAATTAAGGATAAATAAGTTTAATATATTTAATAGATTTAATTAGGGAATTTATTGATTTAAATATTCCAACCATGACAAAAACCATAGCTATAATCCTTGACTCCTTTTCTTTACACGGGTAATTCGTCCGTTTAGCCACTCTCGGTGTGTTACCCAATAGTTCTTCTGTGAATGTGCAGTATGAAATGTAGATAGAAATAAAATATTTCAAAGGATGTTTCAAACATTTCAAATGTGATACATTTATCCCCTGAAAGTATTATATTTAATCGACATCAGCTTTACGTAATTCCCGGTAGCTTCGGATACGCTTTTGATTCGCTTGTTATAGCGGAGAGCGTCTTTTGTCGCTACAAAGAACGGCTATTCTCACGGTCGTATGACCTAAGATGGGCGTTTTCGCCGTCAGGTCGATAGCTAAGTTCTTCTTTAAAATCTATGTATCTATGTATCTACTATGGACGTACGTTTTGTAGTGCCTCATTTATATTAACTGGGGCAAAAGGATTTACTTTATAATATGATATGTAAGAGTACATATTAATTCGTAAAAAAAGAACTTAACGTCGTAATTCAATACTATAAGAATTATAATAGGACAAAGCGTTTAGCTTCTGCCCAAACAGTAATGCAATACCCAATTAATAACTGGCAGAACGCCAAATAAATTCGCTTTACCAGTACAAAGTCCGCAACGTGTCTTATATTTTTGAAAACTACAATCAGTTTGCGAATCCTTCCAGTCAGTAGCTTAATGTGCTTAGTAAAGTTTAAATGGAAGTCAACAGTAATACATAGATATTTAATATACTCTGTAGGTTCTATGGTAGGACAGGAGCAACAACTGACATTTAATCGATGACAGTTGTTTAGTAAAGCTGAAACGATTTTTTATTCCCAAATTAGCATTTGCTCATATTAATTGACGTTAACAATGTAAACAACAATAGGATAACAATTTACTATTAGATATTTGATGACTTTATTGAGAGTATTATCAACAGGATTTAACAATCCACTGCTGGACATAAGCCTCTTATTAGGATAATACCATGATTAATACCGGCTTGATTAATACCAGACTTATTAGATGAGTTGCTAAAAAGTATGTTTTCAGTTCGCCATTATTAAGAGTATATTTTTTTTAAATTATTACTACAACTTATCTTAAAAAAAATCCCTAAAAAAAATTTATTTACGTCAAATTGAAATTAATTGATGTTGACTTTTATAGATAGATAGTCAAACCTTCATTAAGCAAAGCTTAGGTTAGCTAACGATGTTCAAGCCTTCATTGAATATGGATTATTTTGAAGCTAGTTTGAATTGAATTATGTTGATGAGAGTTTTTGCAGCAACGGGGCTCTAATGAAACAGTATTTGTTGCGTGGAGGTATAATTTATCTAATAGTAAGAATTGCAGAGACCCCATGTTTATACTTATACCATTACTAATCTAATTTTAATGTCCATTATACATTTCAAATCTTCCTTTGAAACTGTTGTTGTATTTACACCAGTCTCGAAGTATGTTCCATTTTGTATGTTTCTTTTCGTCATAGACCTATAATATAGTTTGTGTTTATATCACATACTCACTTGTCACTTAATCCTATTCAACATAGTGATGTAACACCGCACTGAATTGAGAGTAAAAGCACACCTCTTATAATAATGTGGAACTAAAATAAAGTTTCAAAATAAGTTCATATAACGATTTAATATAGTGTATTTAATGATTTTTTTTCTTCTTCCTAGTCTTATATGTGTCTTAGAAAAAATGATCACAAATACAATCAGATATAATTACATTCCTATACGAACAATAATTTAGTAATAGGGGATAAAGTATGAAATTACCTTTTTATTGTAACAGGTAGTTCGAATTGACGTAAAACCTTCATGGTTTGAGTGAAACTTTTAAATTGTCCCTATGAGGTTCTTCTTTTAAATACTGTGCAACATTCGGTTATCGATTTTCAGTTATTTTTTTGTTGCGTTTTGCTAGGGCACTGATGAACGCACCGTGCGATTTCGGTTTTTAACACTTTCGTGATGGAAATTTCGATTTGAAGAACTAAGTACGTGGAAGACCACCCATGTGAATAACAATGAAGTTGTGGAGGAACAGGTATCGTGTTCCTCCAACACAAAGGGAGGATCCTCCGACCAGGCGAGGTGATCATGCCTGGTGGGCCACTGCCCAACAGTTGATGTTGGGATGTTGTATATATGCTAATCGGCGCGAGAATGTTACTTTCGCGATTCAGGATTAGTAGTTACTCAGTATAGATCATTCCGTGTTTCCTTTGTAGTTCAGTGTTTCTTCGTTAGATGGCGCTGTTGTATGTTTTCGTCGCGCTGTATGTGGAAGCCGCCACATCACTCCCCTCCAAGACCGGAGGTCGATACGCTGAGTCAGTTGTCTGTGCTCTGTTGTGGAGCTTGCCAGTGCCAGGAGTGAGCAGTTCCAGTTAGTCGGAACTGAGTGCCGCTAGTTCCAGTGAGTCGGAACTGTATGCCGCTAGTCCCAGTGAGTCGGGGCTGTAGTTCGCTGATCCCAGTGAGTCGGAATCGCTTGCGGTGCGCGGTGCTGCGGTGAAGTCCCCAGTGAGTCGGGGTGGTTGCTGCGTAGTGGCTGGCTGCTGCGTAGACGGGAGAGAGATGCTCTTCTTACGTGGACCGTAGGTGCAGTGTGCTGTGCCTAGACGCTGTTGAGGCCGTAGAGTCAACCAGCCTGGAGCGGTCGCGTCCTGCGTGTGGTATCCCTGTTTAGGCCGAGGTTGCTGGCTGGCTGAGACTTGGTTGACATTCATTGCTGTGGGAGTGAGCAAGATGGCGCTGCTGATCTGCTACCTTGAAGGCTGCTTCCAATCACGTCGGGGTCACCACTGTGGAGGAACGGGTGTCGTGTTCCTCTAACACAAAGGGAGGATCCTCCGACCAGGCGAGGTGATCATGCCTGGCGGGCCACTGCCCAACAGTGGGATGTTGTATATATGCTAATCGGCGCGAGAATGTTACTTTCGCGATTCAGGATTAGTAGTTACTCAGTATAGATCATTCCGTGTTTTCTTTGTAGTTCAGTGTTTCTTCGTTAGATGGCGCTGTTGTATGTTTTCGTCGCGCTGTATGTGGAAGCCGCCACAAAGTGAAAGAGATAGTGGATGGCGATCCGAGCCAAACTACCCAGGAATTAGCGGGTTGGTTTAACGTTACCTTACCAACAATATTGACTCATATGCGTCAAATCAATAAAATACAAAATTTGAAAAATGGGTGTCTCATGATTTGACTGATCTGCAGACGGAAAGTCGTGTTGAAGTTTGTGTTGCCTTGTTGAATCGATACTTTTAACTCTACAGGAACTGCAATTAGAAACCATTCGTCACCCTTCGTACTTGCCAGACCTTGCTACAACGGACTACCATTTTTCGTGATTTGGACAGTTTTCTACGTGATATAAAGTTTTCTTCATAGGAGGCAGTGCAAAATTCTTTCACACAGTGTGTAAAATCTAGATCACTAGAGTTCGTAAAGGCATAAATGACCTTCCTATTACATGGCAGCAATGTATAGATAATAATGGTAGATATTTTGTTTAAATAAATATGTAATTAATTTTTTAGGGTTCCGTAGCCGAATGGCAAGAAACGGAACCCTTATAGATTCGTCAAGTCTGTCTGTCTGTCTGTCCGTCCGTATGTCACAGCCAATTATTTCCGAAACTATAAGAGCTATACTGTTGAAATTTGGTCAGTCGATGTATTCTGTGAACCGCATTAAGATTTTTACATAAAAATAGAACAAAAACAATACATTTTGGGGGTCCCCATACTTGGAACTGAAACTTAAAAAATTTTTTTCATGAAACCTATACGTGTGGGATATCTATGGATAGGTGTTCAAAAATGATGTTGAGGTTTCTAATATCATTTTTTTCTAAACTGAATAGTTTGCGCGAGAGACACTTCCAAAGTGGAAAAATGTGTGTCCCCCCCCCCCCCTCTAACTTCTAAAATAAGAGAGTGATAAAACTAAAAAAAAATATATGTTGTACATTACCATGCAAACTACCAACGAAAATTGGTTTGAACGAAATCTAGTGAGTACTTTTTATTTAATACGTCATAAATCGTAACACGCAATTTACCTTTCATCCAATCAATACACTAGTATAAAAACATCGATGAAAGTTACAACGAACTACAAGAACTTTTATATGGTGTTACTTTCTGATACGGAACCCTTCATGGGCGAGTCCGACTCGCACTTGGTCGCTTTTTTTTCTGTACAAACCGGCAATTTTATACTTTAACCCCTAATATTTGCGTTTCAAACAATAATAGCATAAATTACAATACAATAAGACAAGTACTACAGTCAGTTTTAGATTTTTGTAATATTCATTTCGTTTCTTTCTTCTTTCGTTTGGAGTATAATTTTCCCTTCATAAAAATAATTTAGCTACTCAATACAGAAACCTAAGGTTAAAAATGATTTAATTTCTTACAAATTACAGATTAAGTTACATAAAAAGAACAATTAATCTTTAGGACAAGAAAATAGGACACATTTGTGCTCATCTTGATAAAAAGAAAAACGCAAATACAAATTATTGTAATTCATACCGAAGGCAAAATTCAAAATAAACATTTATACAAAAAATTGAGTTCTCTTCTTCAAAGACAGTTTGAAATAACAATTCTTGTTAACAAGCTATCGCTCAAAATGAAGTAAGACATCGCAGTGTTTCTCGTTTCAATCTGTTGATTAAATTATCTGTCCGGGTCTTGTTCCCGTACCGCAAACTTAACTAGCTATAGAAGTATAGACGAAACTCTTTCATAGTAAACCAGTGACAAAATGTAACTTGATGAATTGGGTGATACAAATGTCATATACATAAAGCAAGAAAATTAACCTAATATACATCATTACTTTCAATAACTCTATTCCGATAAATTTCAAGCGTTATCTGAAAAGTTTTACACTTCTAAATCAATTTTTACAAGTCTATCAATCCACATAAGACAATTTCCTGGACAGTTTGTGCAAAAATACCTAGTTCATTTACTGGCTATATATACTTTGGATAGAAACTACGATCTCTATAGTCGGATTTTTAATTAGACGAAGCTACCTGACAGTAGCTAATGTCACTTAGTAAAATAATGCTGCCATATTTAAAGTAATAGTGATGCGTTCAGTTCTCATTCAATCAGATGAATGAACAATGAGTGTGAATAGTTAATCATTTCAAACTATAAAAGAATATTATATCTATTTAAGAATGAAATTGTATAAAAGTGCTCTGATATATTTATTTATTTATTCAATTAGGGAACACAAACAGTAGTATATAAAATGTACATAGGTTTGTTATTAAAAAAGGACTAAACTTAGTAAATATACTACCCACTACGTTTTCCACAGATTACTTATTGGGGTTCAAGGTATATAAGCAAAGTTAAACAAAGTTAAGTTAAGCAAAGTTAATCATAAACATTAAACTTTTGTTGTCTATAAAATGATATATAAGTAGTAATTTGCCACTTGCTACATATTAACTGGAACTTCTCAAGAGTATGAGAAATACCAATAACAATAGCAGGGACTACAAATATCAACATCATCGTGATACATTGCATGCTTGATGCAAAAGTGTTGAAAGAAAAAAAAACAAAGCAAACAATGAACAGTGTTCTTAAAAATAATCTAAAGTCGTTAGGTCCACTACCGATCGCTTAAAACTTCAATAACATATTTTTTAAAACTTAACTTACTGTGATGTAATATATCTATGTCACAAAACCTTTTATTATAAGTATCAACTAAGCGGTGCAGCGGAGAGCGCACACCAGCATTGGTTCTACAAGGACCAGTGGCAAATAGTCGTCTGGTGCGCACCCCGCGCACTTGTACTGCTCGAGGAATCAGGTAGCACAGCCTATGTACTAAGTCTGGGCAGTCAAATTTATTGCGGCACATACCGAATAGAGTCATGGTATCGAGGAGAATCCTTCTGGACTCCAGCGTTAACAGATTATATTTTTTAAGAAGTAGTTGGTGTGATATTTTTTTATGAAAACATCTGAACTGCATTGCGCGAAGATACTTGCGTTGCACCACTTCAATAGCTTCCTTATACTTCACGTAATGTGGATTCCATATAGGTACTGCATATTCCAATTGTGGCCTGATTATCGACTTGTACAGATGAAGGAATGTAGTTGGTTGACGAAAATCATGGGTTGCTCTCATTACAAAGCCGAACATTTGATAAGCCTTATTGACTATGTTCTCGACATGGATATCCAAGTTGAGTTTAGAGTCAAGATATATGCCAAGATCTCGAACACCTGTAACTTTGTTCAGAACAGTATCAGAAAGTCTATAATTAAATTTAATTGTATTTATTTTTTTAGTAAAGGTAATGCTATGACATTTGGGCAGGCTAAGGTGTAATTTGTTAAGAGTGCAGTAATTAGAAAGTCTATCGAGATCTTGCTGTAATTCTATGCAATCAGAATCCCTGTTTATGACTTTAAAGACTTTTAAGTCATCCGCGTATAAAAGAAATTTAGAATTTTTGAAACATTTATTAATGTCGTTTATAAAAAGTATAAATAACAGGGGTCCTAATATTGAGCCCTGGGGCACTCCTGAAGTCACTTTGAAAGTGTAAGACTCAAAACCATTAACCACAACTTTTTGTGTTCTGTTTGTCACATACGAAACAAACCAACGAAGAAGATCCCCCCTGATACCATTATAAGCGATTTTGTTGAGTAACAGTGTGTGATCCACCTTGTCAAACGCTTTCTGGTAATCCGTATATACCGCATCTATTTGTTGTCTATTGTCAATCCCTTCAAATAGGTAAGTAGAGAACAAAAGAAGATTGCTCATGCAAGATCTGTCCTGAACAAAACCATGTTGTTCGTTTATTATAATGCGACGTATACTCGGAAAAATCTCATTGTGAACGAGCTTTTCGAATAATTTCGAGAGTGCTGATAAAATAGAAATAGGACGATAGTTCTCTATATCATTTTTGGATCCACCCTTATGTACTGGGACAATATTTGCACGTTTCCATATCTCAGGAAATACCCCATTCGAGACGCATTTATTAAACATAATAGAAATAGGATAGCATATGGTGTCACAAGTATTTTTCAAAAATAGTGAAGGGATGTCATCTGGACCGGGTCCTTTAGTGGGATCAAGTGCTTTTAATTCGCGGCGTATACAGTGTAAGGAGAAAAATAGTTTGGAGATATTAATGTCATGTTCTGTGCATGCAGGAGGTGGTTTCCACGTTTCATTTTGAAATGTTGAGGACTCGTATACTGATTCGAAGAAATTAGAGAAAAGATTACATGCTAGAGTAGGGTCATCAGTAGCGGTTTGTTTATAGTGGACTTTAGAAGGGATTTTATTACTATTTTTTCGATTAGCGATGTATGACCAAAAAGCCTTAATGTTCTTAGGAATGCATTCTTCAACTGTCTCCATGTAGTTTTTATAGCATAAATCTAATACCTTTTTGAACTTAGATCTGAATATAGAGAATTTTTCATAATCACTAATGTTGTTGTATTTTTTCCACTTTATCCACGCCGCGGTTTTTTGTTTATAAATATTTATCAAATTTTTAGTGAACCAGACAGGATAATTAGTACTTTTATATTTACGTGTAGGAGCGTGCCGCCTGATTATACCATAAACATTTTCGTAGAACATAGCAACCGCTTCTTCAGGTGAAAGGTTGTCGAGTATGCCATTCCAGTCGAGATTACCTATATCCACGTTTATCTTTTCATAGTCAGCTTTGTGATAGTTAAAAGAGTTAGGAGTTTTACGTTTGAGTGTTTGTGATGACATCGTGGTGTCAAATGGTACTTCAATATAGATAGCGGCGTGGTGTTTATTTATTGGTACTAGGGGAGCATCAGCCAAACGTAAAATGGAGAGTTTATTGCAATAAAATAAATCCAGTATACGTTGATTACTGTTGGTTACGTAATTAAATTGTTTCATGTTTAAAAGGGAACAAAAGTTAAAGAGTTCACGTGACATACTTGTATGGGAGGTATTTACCGCGCATTCCACAAGGTTTGGAGATGTTTGAACCCAATTAAGATATGGCATGTTGAAATCACCTGTCAAGATAGCAGTCTCCACGCAGGAGTGCTCGAACAGTGGCAAAAGGTGGTCAAGGAAGTTTATACAAGTTTCAGATGCGATATTTGGTGGTATATAAGTGGCGCATATTAGGTGATAGTTGTTATTATTCATTGGGATTTTAACTATTACATGTTCAGGTAATATAACACGGGGTGACAAATAAAGAATTGACGCTTTAAGTTCACGAGAGACAGCTATGAGAACACCGCCACCATCCTGTTTATTTGTAGCGACACGATCTCTGTCACATCTGAATACAGTATAACGGCGGTCAATAAATTCATTCTCAGATATATTTGGTGTAAGCCAGGTCTCAGTAAATATAATTACATCGTAGTCATTAGCCAATATGTTAAGAAATAAGCTGTTTAGTTTGGTCCTGATTCCTTGACAGTTTTGATAGTAAATAGATAATTTATTACTACTATCAGCCATTATTTAAAGTTACATTAACAAAGGAATTAATTATTAAACGTTTTAACAATTTTACAATATTAAATGACATATCCGTAATTACAGGAATATTATCTATCACATAATAATCTAAAGAAACGTGCACAGCATATAACCAATAAAAACAGCAACACAGCAATAACACATGGATCGGCAGTGGCGTCGCAAACCAGCATGCAATATATTGTTTAGCTATTGTGGCATAAGAGACAACTATATAAGTGGCTAAAGACAACTATATAAGTGGCTATATAAGATACTAGTAGTATGTAACAATCAGTTTTTTGACGGCTCAACGCCGCGCATTAAGTTTTTTGACCCAAAAAATAACCATCCTTTTATTATATTTATATTAAATAGATAAATTAATTTAAAAAGAAAGACGAGAATTCCTGGTGTCCAAATGTGCTTTGATCAAAATATTTTTTTTTTGTAAATATTAAAAAAAAAATTCTTTATTAAAATCTTAGATCCCATATGAGTTTCTGTAAATCTACTAATGTCCTTCTTTGCGGCTTTAACATACACAAATAATACAAAAATATAAACCATAACATGAAAAATACTGGAGAGAAATACAAACAATGTTATTTCAGGATATAATTTTTTACAGCTATATCTTGTCTTAGTTGGATTCAAAACCTTGATGAATAACTAGCCTGCAATAGTACCAGTAATACAAAAAAAAACAAATCCTAATCATCCAGGATCTTTAAGTTACAAGCTTCTCGATTTTGTACCTTTTTCTTTGGTTTTACGGTGATAATAGAGATATTACTCGTCTGTGGGCAAAGGCAAAGCAAACAGGAAGGGTATTGGCAGTTTACATGTCAATAAATTTCACTCTAGTGTTTAAATTACTGAACATCAATAGATTTGCTCTATTGTTTTGGTTTGTTTGTTTGTTGTACTTTCTTGCACATGTGTTAAAATAAACGAATCGAATTGAGTGACAGACAGACAGAAAATTTTGCCTATTTATACAAATTTTTAAAAAGAATCAATTGTGAAAGTCGGATGTAAAAATTAAATCCTCACAATCTTCAAAGAGATCATTTACATCATCTGGTTCATTTAAATCTGATTTTGGTATTTTATATGGTTGGATCAGTTCTAAAGCCCTCACTGGTAGTGGCTTACGGTCTAATTTTTGTAGCCTCTTCACTCTTACATCAGAAATGTACTTAGGGGTCAGACGACACAATTGCCCTGTTAAATAGATCTGTCATGTGTTATTCGCGGCCTGACTTTCTAACATGGTGTTCCCGGTCATATCTCTAAAATTTATTTCTAGATTCACCAGTCTGTCCGGATAGCATGCCTATTGGAAGCGCCGAATTTCTTATGATCTCTTTACCTCAAACCAATATTTTATGTAGAGTTACTGTCATTGGATACCAAGGATATTCTGTTACGTATCTGATGGCTGAGGCGCTATGCACAGCTTCATAATTTGCCACTCACATACCAACAAGGAGGTTGGCACCCTCTTGTCCTCCTTGCATTAAGTCAGCTGGTCGGAGCCCAGACTGACATCCCTCAACAGGTTGGGTTAATTCCTGTTGAGGCAAAGTGGCAACATGGGTCTTTGACGGCTTCATGGTGCTTCACCCCCGTTCCTCCAAAAGAAATGTTTAGGTATGCGGTTTTAACCAAAGTCTTACGAGGGCGGGCCCCTTCCCCATACCACATTTTTTCTTTCATTGGAAAATTCCGGCTTTGATGTATGTCAATGAAAACATGACATAAGTTTGTATTGATAGAAAATACAAAAGAGTTCATAAACAACAAAAAATACTATTTTATAATAAATAATTATAAATAAAAAGTATTTTTTGTTGTTTATGATCAGAAATGTTTATGTTTTTAGAATAGAGGTTCTAGTGTTGGTAGACTGAGTTATAGCAGACGTTCTTCATAGGACATGTTTTTCAAAGAAAAGACCATTTATTTACCCTTTGTTGTACTCTTTTCAACATTACAATATCTTTTTTAGGGTTCCGAAGTTCATAACTCGGAACCCTTATAGATTCGTCATGTCCGTCTGTCCGTCCGTCCGTCCGTCCGTCCGTCCGTCCGTCCGTCCGTCCGTCCGTCCGTCCGTCCGTCCTCGACTTACCGTCCAAACGGTAAGTGCTAGAAAGATGAAAGTTTGCACGAATACGTGTTGTAATTACGTCGACAAAGTGCTACAATAAAATTATGAAATATAATTTTATTTGGGGTACCTCCCCTACACGTAAAGTGGGGATGATTTTTTTTTCTCGAGGCTACCCCATCGTGTGGGGTATCATTAGATAGGTCTTTTAAAAACAATAAAGGGTTTCCTAGACGATTTTTTGATTTAGGTATCCGTTTGCGAGATATTTCACTTTAAAGGGCACTTTTTTGTAAAAACAGGGCGTCCCCCCCCTCTAAAAGCTAAACGGCTGGCTCAAAAAATCTGAAAAAAATCGTGATGGTGGTCCATCTAATGAACTTTGAAGGAAAACTATAACCGATTAGATGACTTTCTTAGTTCAGGAGTTATAAAGGCTTATATGGTAAAATGCGCTCACTTGGAAAACGTCATACAAAATTAACGTATTAATACGTAAACATAACAATTATCTATTGGATACGATTTTAAATCCACATACCATTATAGGTGACTGAGGAACCCTTTCCTGTGCGTGGCCTGACACGCACTTGGCCGATTTTTAAATATGGATTCCATATTTGAAACGCGAATTCCAGCAAGGGTCTAATGTACGTTAAATAGATGCTGAGAAATAATTCTTTATTGATAACATAGAATGCCTTTCTAATTATATACAATAATGAGTTTCACTTCTTTGTTATCATTGTAATATGCTCATCCCACTTCAGTTTATGTGTTATGATAACTCCGAGGTCTCTTTGGGAGTCCACTGGTTGTAATGGCACAGAATTAATTGTGTAGTTGTGTTTAGGATTGTTTTTTAATTTTATTAATTAATTTTAATTTTATTAATTTTATTCATTCAGGAGTTTTTTCAATCATTCACTTTGTCACAACACTATTTTTATTTCATCAAAAACTGACAACACAGTAAACGTCAGTGGATGTCGTCTAATTAAAAATCCGACTATAATTTAGACACGATATATCCGCTTCAATTATGGTTTCATATTAATTATTTCTTCTTCTTCTTTTATAAAGACATCTTCCACATTAGGAAGATATATTTCTTACCGTAAGACTTATCAAACATACATGAAACGGATGCAAATAACATTCAGATTCAGAATGAGAATTTGTGGATCCCATAAAATGTTGTCCTAAGTTAAATTTGGATGGACCAAAATGTGCATCAGTAAAGTGTGATACGTGGAACGGCTAGTATAAATGTTTATTATATACTGAACTACTACTACTAAGCTATTTTAAAGGAAAGATAGTGATAGTAGTTCACTTAGTTACTGTAGATATATGTTCTAGACAGCCATACTCTCTGTAACAGTCGTGTAAAGGTTGTTAAGTTTGCTGATTAGGCAGTGCACGTTTCACATAGAGTTCGAAATTCGTCTATAAATAAAATTTATAAGCTCTCTAAATAATCTTCAGAAAATTTCTAATTGTATAATCTTGTATAAAAATATTTTTTATTGTAATTTTTTCAGTAAGATACGATTCAGTCATCATTTGTTTCCTTTTTGTTGTCCTTATCTTGTTCATTAGTGTAAGACTTTGAGTGTCGTTAATTTATAATCGACTAGTTGACCAACGCAACCCCATCTGCATCTATTATTGCTCGTAGCGTAATGTAGAGTATATATTAGTAGTTTTTTAGAACTTTTAAAGGGGAATAATTCTGTCATACTGCGAAACTGCAACCGTTTACGCAGAGCTCGAGAGGAAACACAACAATGATTTTGAAACATTCTCCATTGGTGCTCCACTCCTATTATTCTTAACGCAATGATATATAGCTTATAGCCTTCCTCAATAAACGGGTTATCTGGTACTGGAAGAATTTGGTGTTGCTGAGATTAGCGCGTTCAAAGAAAAACAAACAAACTACTCAGCTTTATAATTTTAGTATAGTAGTGTCAACCTATCACCGTCCACTGCTGGACCAAGGTCTCCCCAAGGAACACCAACCACCCCAGTCTTGGGCAGTCCGCATCCATCGGAATTATATTTTTAATATATTCAAAGCTGCATAAGTGACTCTACTAGGCCTAATTGAAAGCATAAGTAGAAACCAAATGTAGTGGTCAGTATAGCAGCCTGGTGAGATGCTACTCCATCATCGGTCCTCCGCTCTCACACTCACCAACAAACACGACAGCACAAATGTAGTGGTCAGTATAGCAGCCTGGTGAGATGCTCCTCCATCATCGGTCCTCCGCTCTCACACTAACCAACAAACACGACAGCACAAATGTAGTGGTCAGTATAGCAGCCTGGTGAGATGCTCCTCCATCATCGGTCCTCCGCTCTCACACTCACCAACAAACACGACAGCACAAATGTAGTGGTCAGTATAGCAGCCTGGTGAGATGCTCCTCCATCATCGGTCCTCCGCTCTCACACTCACCAACAAACACGACAGCACAAATGTAGTGGTCAGTATAGCAGCCTGGTGAGATGCTCCTCCATCATCGGTCCTCCGCTCTCACACTCACCAACAAACACGACAGCACAAATGTAGTGGTCAGTATAGCAGCCTGGTGAGATGCTCCTCCATCATCGGTCCTCCGCTCTCACACTCACCAACAAACACGACAGCACAAATGTAGTGGTCAGTATAGCAGCCTGGTGAGATGCTCCTCCATCATCGGTCCTCCGCTCTCACACTCACCAACAAACACGACAGCACAAATGTAGTGGTCAGTATAGCAGCCTGGTGAGATGCTCCTCCATCATCGGTCCTCCGCTCTCACACTAACCAACAAACACGACAGCACAAATGTAGTGGTCAGTGTAGCAGCCTGGTGAGATGCTCCTCCATCATCGGTCCTCCGCTCTCACACTCACCAACAAACACGACAGCACAAATGTAGTGGTCAGTATAGCAGCCTGGTGAGATGCTCCTCCATCATCGGTCCTCCGCTCTCACACTCACCAACAAACACGACAGCACAAATGTAGTGGTCAGTATAGCAGCCTGGTGAGATGCTCCTCCATCATCGGTCCTCCGCTCTCACACTAACCAACAAACACGACAGCACAAATGTAGTGGTCAGTATAGCAGCCTGGTGAGATGCTCCTCCATCATCGGTCCTCCGCTCTCACACTCACCAACAAACACGACAGCACAAATGTAGTGGTCAGTATAGCAGCCTGGTGAGATGCTCCTCCATCATCGGTCCTCCGCTCTCACACTAACCAACAAACACGACAGCACAAATGTAGTGGTCAGTATAGCAGCCTGGTGAGATGCTCCTCCATCATCGGTCCTCCGCTCTCACACTCACCAACAAACACGACAGCACAAATGTAGTGGTCAGTATAGCAGCCTGGTGAGATGCTCCTCCATCATCGGTCCTCCGCTCTCACACTAACCAACAAACACGACAGCACAAATGTAGTGGTCAGTATAGCAGCCTGGTGAGATGCTCCTCCATCATCGGTCCTCCGCTCTCACACTCACCAACAAACACGACAGCACAAATGTAGTGGTCAGTATAGCAGCCTGGTGAGATGCTCCTCCATCATCGGTCCTCCGCTCTCACACTTACCAACAAACACGACAGCACAAATGTAGTGGTCAGTATAGCAGCCTGGTGAGATGCTCCTCCATCATCGGTCCTCCGCTCTCACACTTACCAACAAACACGACAGCACAAATGTAGTGGTCAGTATAGCAGCCTGGTGAGATGCTCCTCTATCATCGGTCCTCCGCTCTCACACTAACCAACAAACACGACAGCACAAATGTAGTGGTCAGTATAGCAGCCTGGTGAGATGCTCCTCCATCATCGGTCCTCCGCTCTCACACTTACCAACAAACACGACAGCACAAATGTAGTGGTCAGTATAGCAGCCTGGTGAGATGCTCCTCTATCATCGGTCCTCCGCTCTCACACTAACCAACAAACACGACAGCACAAATGTAGTGGTCAGTATAGCAGCCTGGTGAGATGCTCCTCTATCATCGGTCCTCCGCTCTCACACTTACCAACAAACACGACAGCACAAATGTAGTGGTCAGTATAGCAGCCTGGTGAGATGCTCCTCTATCATCGGTCCTCCGCTCTCACACTTACCAACAAACACGACAGCACAAATGTAGTGGTCAGTATAGCAGCCTGGTGAGATGCTCCTCCATCATCGGTCCTCCGCTCTCACACTTACCAACAAACACGACAGCACAAATGTAGTGGTCAGTATAGCAGCCTGGTGAGATGCTCCTCTATCATCGGTCCTCCGCTCTCACACTAACCAACAAACACGACAGCACAAATGCTGTCATCTCAAGTTTTCACTAATTTCATATTGCAAAATGTGATCTAAACAGGGTTGTCATTATTTTTAGCTCTCAAAACAGTAACCACTTTTGTTGATCATTCATGTAACAAAATAGATATGTAAAATTAAAGGGTTAGTGGTTCTAAAAAATATCTTAAATAGCGTCAGGTGAAAACTATTTAAAGTCATCAATTTAAAGTGTTCTTAAAGTTCTTTGAAGTTAAATTTCATCTAATCATTCTTAACTTCACCACCTAGTACTAATTTTAGTACCAATCTGATGGCAAAGTTTTAATTGATATAGACTTTGTGAGCTTACATTCTTCCTAAGCATAAGAAACTAATTGACATTTCGTATTTAAATACCTATGGCAGAACTTTGTATAATTAGTAAAGCACTTTGAAATATAATTTATTGTCAAAGGCTTCCTATAAATACTGTGTACTTCCACTACTATAGGGCAAATTCAGTGAACTAAAAATATTTAATAAACAAACATTGTCGATACACGACCCGGTTTTCTCAACTTTTGTATAGAAAAGGATTCGCAGACGAATCGTTATTTTACTTAAAATCGAAGACGATTGAACTAGTGCCTAATTGACATAGATGGTAGCGTAATTATTGGACTTAAAGCGTAATTATTGGACTTAACTACACTTCGTCATACATTTCGTCGTACATTTGTCGTGGTGTTGTCTATTTTACTAAGATTCAAATCACGTAGAATTTATTTCATTAGTCATCATGAGATTTTTAGCTGCAATACAAATAGTGTATTGCAGGGATTAATTAACGGGATATGAGTGAAAGGGAAACAGTAACATACTTATCTTGAACGAGTTGTTATTGATTTCAGAAATGCTATTGAAATTGACTCAGTTATTGTTATAATTGTTTCATTTTATTGACATAAGCACAATTTACACCAGTTAAAGATTTTATGGATGGAAGAAAGAAGTTGAATTAGTTAATTACTTATCGTAAAATGAATTCACACCAGAAATAAGCCAATAATGACAAAGTTAGATCTAAAATTAGATAGCTATTTATATAAAGTGTTTTAGAATACGGCAAACTGTTATATTATAGATACAATCTTGGGACTAGCTATTTATTCCCTTGCTCTTAGATAGTGGATGTAACTTGGACATCGTAAAACCTTCATTAATTGTTCCTTCCTTAATACATTCTGGCAGCACTTCTGCATTAAATAAGAATTCAAAGTTTGGCAGTAACAGTTTTTACGTCAGTATTTTATTTATCTATTTTTTGCGGACCCGGGTCAATGCCATTTTTATCCCATAACTGGTTGTCAGCCAATTTAGAGACAATAAGAAATGTTATATATCTAGTCTTGACATAAGTATTGTTAAAGGAAAAATCTTTTTACTTTATTTCAAACATTTGCTACTTTAAATGTATACTGCTACGATAATTTAATGTTTATTCCTAGTTCTTGCCAGCGACTACGTCCGCGTGACTCTCGTGACCTATTCACTAGTGAAATAGTCCATGTTGCTCACTGATGATGAAGCTTTCTACTGGTGAAAAAAAAATTAAAATTTGTTATGTAGTTATAATGTAGAAGTAGTGGGTCACCATACTGCATTGTCTACTTTGAGATCCTACTCCTGGATTCTACACTTGTTTTTATTAGGGAGAGTAGAGTCACTGTGGTAGGCCAATTATAAAAATAAGTTATAAAGTAAAAACTCTCACAGTCAATTCAGATAACAGTCGTGAAGCTTAGTTAAAGGCCTTCGGGCGGATTAAAAACAAGTAACAGCAAGATTACGTAGCCACAACGTGCACGTCCCCAACTCCTAGTCGGCCATCGTGGGGACGTGGGTTGTCCCGTACCCAGCAGTAAGACGTTACAGGTTGTTGTTTAACGTTAGCGTCACAAAGAAGCTCATATTCACACTTATGTGCTTAATTAAGTTATATAACAATCAATAACTGTATAAATGTAAAATAATTTATCCTTATAAAGTATTTTTATATCCCATTTTTTATGTTTTTCATCCTAAGGGCGTTTAACTTGAAAACCCTTTTACATTATATATTTTTTCAATACATTTGTCTGGTACTGATAATACTTCTAAGTATCACGTTGTTGTAAAATTGTGTAACGTTATTGTGTTAATGTTGCGTAGCCTTCCCTAAGAGTCGAAATGGAATTTTTATGTCAGTAGACAAATTTGAATCCGTTGTTTGTCGATGTGTTCCAACCCCCTCACTTATTTAATTTTATTTTACGATGGGGATGGCGTTCGGGTAAAAACGGGTAAAAACAAATTTGGTGTAGTACATCCGTTATAATATGTTATATGTGCGGGGTTCATGATCATGTCGAGAGCACGTTAAGCTGTCGGACACGGTTGTCATGAACATCATCATCATCAGCCTATGGCAGTTCACTGCTGGACATAGGACTCTCCAATTGCACGTCACTTAGTTCAATCCTCGGCTACTCGCATGCAGCTCCTACCAGCAGTTTTGCTCAAATCATCACTCCACCTGGCCTGTGGACGTCCTACACTACGTTTGCCATACCTTGCACTAGCACGTCGCCGTGTACATTACCGCACCGTTCCACGTTGACGACGTCGTGACGTGGGGATGTGGACAGGCACTTAGGGTTGCGGAGGTCCGATGCCAGTCGCTCCGCGGAAAATCCGATATAAAACCGGTTAAACTAGTAGCCGACCCCATTAATATTAGGATCAAGGATAGGAAGAAAAAGATAAGATATAGTTTCCTAATTGAAACTTAACATGACGAATAATTAGCTATCTTTAGAAAACTGCTATAAACAAATAATGGTAAGAAGTTTATTTTATAAAAAAATTAAGTAACACCTTGAAGACGGATTTATATTTCTGCAATAATGGTATTACTCCAATTTACTAAAATACCTATAGCACTTAAAAATATATGGGTGAATTTATTTATTTTTTAACAACTCTCTGATTATCTATGACTTGTTGCTATAAGCGTTAGAGCCAGAGTATCGTCAATAGAAAAAGACAACCAATAGTTTTTTTTAAATAAGTATATCTTTCTCTCGACTTTTTTTCCAACTTCCAAGTATTATGATAGAAAGCATTCAGATATAGAATCGTTATAAATCTACTCAACTCTTACAGTACGGTTTTTCCTTTTCTATTGTTGTCTAGTCTACAAAATGGACGAAGGCAGTGTAGTGCAAACACACAATACCCGTGGTTACCCGAAAGCAATGCAAGACTGCAGTCAATATATTTTTTAAATGAGTGGGAATTAGGTACTTCTTTTCTAAACAACAAGATCGAGGTAGGTCAGTTCAAAAGAAATGCACCTTATATTTTATTTCTTAACCATTCAACTGTTAATCTACTAGATTAGTATTCAAAAAAAATTTAGCTAACTGTCGGCAACATCGATTAGGACATCCGTCCTCCTTGATTTTAAAGTCTATTTTAGTCGACAATCTGATATTCTCGATTACCGGTTTTTGTTTACAATCGATCGATAATGAACAGGGCAACCCTATGGCATTGAATTTGTTTAGTCTGTAGTACAAATTGTTTTGACAATCGTCGTCGCGCGTCAAGTGGTCTCAAGTACTCAAGTGTCCGCGTATGTTTACGTTAACTTTTTATAAACATTTCGTATTGTTTACGTTTTGATGTAGTGTTTATCTTAATAAGTGTTTAGTGTTATAGTGTATAAAATAGTGTATATAGTGATAACAAGGTAGTAATTTTCATTATTTGGAAAAAAAAGTACGCCCGCTCACCGTTCAAGGTCAGTGATTTTAATTCATTATTATAAACAATTTAGCTTTCTTTATCTAATTAAGTGTTTATAATTAGATAAAGAAAGCTAAATCGAATCGAAATGATTATTTCATTTATTATATTTATGCACGGATTTAGAGAAAATCAAATATCAAATAAATTTATAACCTAAAAATCCCCTCCATTCTGAATGTCATAAATCATTCCACAGAGGCGCATAATTCGCATTTTTGACGTCCACGTATGAGTGGTTATTGGGACTATCTTCAATTTTACTCTATCAAAAAGCAACTACCTATAGTAAAATTGATTCTAGTTCAATACAGTTGATTGAATCTGAAAATTTACAAATGGTATTCTCAATATATTTGGTATCGTTTGTATTTAAATTTTATGTATTGGGTGTTGATTTCAAATATTTAAAGTTATTATTTAAAGTCGCTGTTCAATTCGTTTCTTCTTTTTAGCTTTTTTTTTTACTTATATCATCATCTTTCTAACCATTTTTTTCCAAAGTTTATATTGGGATCGGCTACTCATTCAATTGGTTTTATCATAACATGTGTACTACACTTATATTATACTTCTATATACCCTGAAATAAAAGTATTTTATAGGGGCTATATGTACGTATATACAACCTTTGTGAAAAATTTATTAATATAAAAAGAAAGACCATGTGTAAGGAGTTTATTTGATGACAAATGTTTCGTTATTACCAGAACAGAATGGGCTTTCGCTGTCAATTCTAAACAATTAAGTCTACTATGAATTCCAACAGCCAGTGTACACCGCCCAAAATTCCTTAGAATGTATTTTTATTTTATTTCTCTTCACTATTGTACGATACGTTGCTGCGTTTATGGATAACGACAAAAATAGAAGACATAATAGTATTTCAGTTTAAACTGTATGTTGCTGATGGATAATGAAGTTCGTAAGATGACGCATAAAAGTGTCACAAGGAAAACTTGAAACAAACGTGCTATGTGGGCCTTTACCTCGATTCTGACAATACGTTTTTGACTTGGAAGCCACCGCCGTAGCATATGCTCTCGGACTAAGCGGTTCGACTGTTTCTTTCTATGCTGAGTAGTAAAAGTCATGAACTCTCTACCAGCTTATCTTCAAGTAGGTCGTGAAGATATCTCACAGTGTAGCAGTCCTGCATTACCCGTGAGGACGGTGACTACCACTCCTGGATTCTGCTCATGCTTTCCACCAGGCTGAGTACTTAGAGACATTTTGGCAGCTATTTTAAAAAAAGCAAAAGAACTCTATTTTCAACTAATAAACTATCAAAGGTTGTTGATAAACTGTTTTGTGTAAGATTGTCTTATTACTTTATTTATTTCGTACTTAAGACTAATAAAATAAGGATTTCAATATAGACCCATATTTGAGAATGCAATGCAGAAAAGGGTACTTTAATAACAAAAAAATCATAATAATTTGACATTTAAACACATCAAATTTCATCGTACGAAGCCAACTCTTTCACCATTCATCGAAAATTCATCGTAATAAGTCTATAATCGATACCCAACCCTAAAATGACCTTTGAAGTGAAAAATCATTTTAGTTTTAAATTTTATGTGCTTGCGGTAATACCCATGAATCGGTCGTGGACGATGTTTAAGTAATGAATTTCACTTGTACTACAAGTGAATTTCATTACTTGCTAACTAAAATAAAGGTTTTCGTGACTGTAAATGAATGCAATTGCATTGTAAACTTCTTTCATCATCAACAACCCATAGTGTCCCACTGCTGGCCTCGGGTTTCTTCTCAGAAGAGGGTTAATGCCATACGTCCCCACGCTGGCCGAGTTGGAGGAGTTGGAGACTGAATTACTTTTATATTCGTTCATAATTCAGATACTGACGTAAAGGACATCGTTTACAATATACTATAATGTAAAACAGATATATAATAATAATATCATGTGTACTCAGTTCGTAAATGTGGTTCTTTCCGTATTAAAAATTTGACTAATTGTAGAAAACATTATAAGGAGAGCCAGTCCAGCAGTAAAGCTGTAGATTTTTAAAGGTGGTTGATGATGATGCAATTGACCAGCTATAGCGAATATGCTCTGCGTAATTATCATTTTTTGCTGGAGTTACAATTGCTTCTATTTTAATTGAGAATTAAGCAATAATTAATTTTTAACTTTGACAGTAATGTCGTTATATGTATTTAAATTTTTTATCATTCTCTTTTAACATCTCCTATCTTTTTTTATGTATTTTTGATTATTTAATTCTATTTATTTATTTTTATTTATTTCCTTTTAATGATATATTTTAGTTATAATATTATATTTTATTAAGGTTTTTGGTTTTTGGTTCATTGTTTTAGTTTATAACCAACATTGCACATACATTGAAATAAAGTTTTTGTTCTAATCTCAATTGTTTTTGACATACGGCCAAAGTACCCGATAATAAATATGATTAAGCAAATTTAGTACAACTGCCTGACATCACTTTGATATTTAAATACAAATTCATAAGTCAACTAACGATATTAATACCGCACTTATTCTAAATAACAATAAATATTATACAACCAAAGTCGAAGATAATAAAGTAACTTCGCACATCTCACAATCAGTAGTTTAATCCTACAATCGAGCATAACGCTCTTTAATGCTACAATAACTTAAACCTAGACACAGTACGTATTATGAAGACAAAAAAAACAACTGAAAAAATGCACAAAATCATTTTCTGAAGTGATGTACAAGTTAATTTAATGTAAGACAATGCTCACCTGCGACGAGAGTACCTAAAGGCTTATTGAAATAATCTGTTGCAGCTTACAGTGAGTTACAGACATTAGCTTATTTAAATATATCTGTTGTAGATATTGTTATTACTGCAGTAGTTATCATAACCCAATTTAATCAAGTTATGCAAAGTTCAAGTTATTTAGTTCGTAGACTACGTTCAAATATATTTTTCATCAGAATTTCTTATTTGTACTAGAGGCCCAGAGAATATTCAAATTCGAGACATTTGGGCAAGCAGAATACCCCAAATATAATTAAACTAAAACCTATTAATATTTTATAAGTTTTCAAACTATAGTATTAAACGTTTGGTACTGATAGGTCTACGAGTATATTAGAGATTGTTAAAAGTATTAATGTCACATTTTAAAATTTTTCTTAGTATATTTTTGAAAAGATAATATTCTTTTCATAAACATATTTATTAAAGTTAGATGTTAAAGTAAAAAGACAAATTTAAGCAAACCAAGCATCTGTAAAGTCTATTCAACATTAAGCTATCAGTTTAGTAAAACTTGCTCAGACAAAGCAACTGCCAGAAATGATACTTTATTATAAAGTATAAGTAACATATAAAACTATAATATAAAACTATGTTACTATAAAACTATGTAAATTATTATACTATTCTTAGTATAAGTATTATAGTTTTCTATATTATTCTAAAACACCAATTTGATAAAATATTTGTCTGTTTAATATGATTATATTATTAACTGAGCACGCTACCAGTAAGCAATGATGCAGAGGATTTTTTGACCTTGTATAGAAATATTTTCTTTAGTTTGGTATTATTTCTTTTTTCAAATCTATAAAATGATCTTGTAATGGTCTCACAAGTGAAATCAAGTGAAAAAATAAATACAAAATCATAATAATATTACTACATACGGATACCACGTAAGGGTCTCAAGTGCATTAAACATACGAATTGTATGTAAAAGGAAAAATACTCCATAATACATATTTTTTGTCATGTCAATCAATACATAAGCTACAATTCTTGCGCCTCTTACAAGTAATCCGAAACGCTTTCCTACTAAGTTTTCATTTCTACTTTATCTAAGCAACTTATCCATTTTAAATTCCTCTTGCATAAATCATCTTTGTTAAAGACAGTCTGTATTAAAGTAGAAGGATTGTTGCAGCTGAAACTTTTCAGTAAAAGAGTTAGTCGCGTGAAGTTTGTACTGAGCGTTAATGAAAAAGCGAAAGTGCCCAGCGAATTCGTAAACATAAAATATTTGCATTAGTAACGGGATATTTTCTCGCTCGTTTCAGATTTCTTAAGAAAAAAGTGTTATAATGAAAACAACAGTATAGTGCGTTTTCCTGTAGTGTGATGGCGTGTGACTCCTCTCCATTTTCCAGGAGGGTGAACACAAAATATTTACACTAAAAGGTAATAAAACGTCTCACGAAAGAATGAAATAATTTGATTAGAACCATTTGAATAAAATAAACACTAAGACTCTTCTTCTTTCTTGAAATCTCGCATTGAAACTAAATTCTATTTAGTATAAAGGTGTTATTTTAAGTTGAAAGATTGTAATATTTTATCAGATTACCGCTTAAATTTTAAAGGAAAAAAGATCGATAGTTGCCCAACTTCTGGGAGAAGTTCTGTTATTAAAAACAATGTGTTTTTTAATGAATTATTTTCTTTTTAATAGCCTTATTCTCAATATTATTTGGGGTCGGCTACCAGTTCAACCGGTTTTGCCTGAATAACAGTTTTTCTACGGAGCGAATGGCATCGGACCTCCGAAGCCCGAAGGCACAACTAAAATTTGAAGGTTGTACTAGATGTCAGTAAATTTGAGCGCAATAACTTCCCAATAACGATTGCGATTTATTAAGTATATTAAAACAATGGTCCTTAATCTTTCATACTAGCCTAATTTTATGAACAGAATTGGTATTTTTTTTAGTAAAACTTGTTCTATTTCATCATTATCATCAGCCTATCGCGGTCCACTGCTGGACATAGGCTTCTCCTATTGCACACCACTTTGAATTTTGGGATTCTTTGGCTTCTCGCATCCAGCTCCTAAAATCCATCCTGCGCAAGTAGTCACTGGACCTGGCCTATGGGCGTCCTATTCTACGTTTGCCAAGACGCGGTCTTTTACCCCAACGATCATCAGTTCTGCCACTTGAACTTGCTTATTCGATTCCGGTGGGCTATGCCAATGACCATTCTCTGACCGATCACCTCATTCCTGTGATACGTTTTCATTATTCTATTTGACCTCTCGAAAATGTAGTAGTTCTCTACTGTTACGGGTTAGCCTAACGTTAAAAATATTAAACTTGCCTGTTGTGGGAATAGAATTTTAATAAATCAGATAATTACACTGTTGTTTACTCAGATTTTTAATTCAGTACTTATCTAGGTAAATGTAAAAGTATTATGTTTTAAAGTCTTCGACTATAAAAAACAATGTAAATATACATAAATGAAGTCAATAAGTAAATATTATTATCTACGTCAATTCAATTACGACCAGCAGTCAGGTATTACAATTTTCGTTATAAAATATTACGTCAGCAATTTGTAAAAGGGTCGATGGTAAAATATAGCGATTTATTTATATACTCTTTAGAACAAATTCTTCATTTTCAAATTCGTACTGTTTATGCCCTTGATAATCGGAATTTGTAGAAGGTAATTTTCTATAGCGTTGCTACAACTGGTGACAGTAATTGTTTCTCCTTAAATCGCGGTTGTAAAGTGGTTTAACTTTTAGGCTAATCCAAACGGGTAGTGCTAGAAAGATGAAACTTTGCATGAATATGTGTTATGATGACGCCGACAAAGTGCTACAATAAAATTCAGAAAAATATTTTTATTTGGGGTACCTCCCCTACACGTAAAGTGGGGATGTTTAATTTTCTCTCCTCTACCCTATCGTGTAGAGTATCATTAGATAGGTCTTTTAAAAACATTACGAAGTTCTTTTTATTTGCGAGTTATTTAACTTCAAAGAGCGTTTTCTGGCAAAAACAGGGCGCCCACACCCCCTAAAAGCTAAACTGCTAGATCAAAAAATCTGATAAAAATCATGATAGTTGTCCGTATATTGAACTTTAAATGAAAACTATAGCGGCTTAGATAACTTTTGTTTTTCAGGAGTTATAGGGGCCTATCTTGTAAAATGCAGTCACATGAAAAACTTCGTACAAAAATAAAGAAATATTAAGTTAATATAACAATTATCTATTGGACTCGATTTTAAGCCCAACCATTATGGGTGACTATGGAACCCTATTCAATGCGTATAGTGTATTCGATCCTTGGCTACTCGCATCCAGTTCCTGCCTGCCGACAAATTGTCAAATTACAGTTAGTAATATAAACATTCGAAATATAATATTTTGGCTCACACGGAAAAATCACGTTCTACTACTCTTACAGACTTCATGCTGCTAAAGCCTACCGGGGCCCTCCCTCCCTCTTTGAACCACTAAAAGCGCTAACCCCAAAAAAACGAAAAAAAAGTAGCCTAGTTTTTTCAAAACCAAGATAATTATCCCATTGAGGCTACTATTCGACATTTACACCATTTATATTCGCATTGTCCTTACATTCCAACAGTATTTTTAATATTTTATTAAGTACCATAATTTTATTAACTAAAGTCGTAATAGTGCCAGTATCAATACTTTACCTATTACAGTTGCAAAGATATTGGACTTTGATACTGATAACATTATAAATGTAACGTGTGAAGTCGCTTATAAAAACCTCTCTTACTTTATTGCCTACCTACGTTCATTTCTTTAATGCAAAATAACTAAAATTTACTATAAGCAAACAGCAACTTAATTCAGCTGTTGAACTCCCGATCGAAATATGTATTCCTATATTAATTTAAAAAAAAAGTATTCCATTTACATGAGAGCCAATACTCAAACACACTCGAACATACTGAAGACGTTACATTGATAGTAGCCACCGAGGATTTGTATGAATTTTATATTTGCTTATAGATTGTAGTATAAATAACAGTTGTCAGACCAATGCCGACATGTGGCGTAGTATGTATGTATATTTATGTCTATTTATTCTATCGGCATAAGCGTAGCTAATTTACAAGCCACGCTGGTAATAAACTAACCCATTTTCTAATAAAATATATATCATGTATAGCATGTATTATTTAGAAAAACATAAATTGATTTCTCGTTCTCTAGTGTAAAGATTTAAACGTCAGTAAATAATTTTACTTATGTTTTGCGTTAAACCAGTTGTTCCTAAAAATGTATTCACTTAAAATGTTTACAATTACCATTACTACTGTTTTATTACGTATACATAATGTTTGCAAAACGGGTCAAATAATAAGGAAAATAAACATTTTACCAGCAAAATTTTTCATTCTTCCTTATCTTGGCAAGAAAGAGAAGTAACTATTTTAAAAATGTAATATTACACTCAATTACCACCTAACGAAATTGTAACGAGAGCTTTAAGCACCGTGGTGTCTTAGAACACTTGATTTATCACTTTCTTATAAACGACTTGTTTTTGTAGAAGATACGCCAAAATATCTAAGTATTACGTTTACGTCTCGCCGCAGCCCGTTTGGTACGAAACTCGTCCTACAGTATGGAGCAGAAGGAAAACAGCTATAATTTATACAGAGCGGGACAGAAATATTAGATTTATAGTATTAGATAAAGAAAGCAATAAACACAAGGGACCTTGTTGACGTTGCTTTGAACAAATTGTAATAGTACGTGACAATATTATAAGTAATAAAATGTATATTTCTTGCCTTAACACACATAAATTAATATTTAGTGGATAATTTAATAGATATGTACTGATTTCAAATATTTTTTACAGGTGGAGTGAAGCTGAGGAGTCTGAATAATATGTAATAAGTCACAGATCAGTGACAAATACAGACGTTAGACTTAGTGAGTGAGTAGAGACCAGAAAAGATGGGTAAGAAGAACTCAAAACTCAAACAAGACACAATCGACAGATTGACAACTGCAACATACTGTAAGTACTTAATATACTACTACATATTATATATAAGATAACTGTACCTGCAATATAAAGTTCTTCTCAAACAATCGACTCCTCTTGACACAAATACTGTGAACAAAGTAACTCATGCTGATAGCACCTCGATTGTACTTTTCAAGAACACAGTAAGATGGGAAGTTGCCTTTTAAAACTCAACAATGTTTTACTGCAGAGAAACGGCGTGCAACAGAAATGTAACTAAAATTTTAAAAGATTTAATATATACTTGGATATTTATTATTTGATAGTGATAAACAATAAAAACAACTCCACAAACCTAAGTCTAACTGACACACCATCATTGAAATGAAATGTTCTCATTAATCTTTAGTGAAGTGTTGGCGGATAAATCGTAGCTGGAAACAGCATTCCTTCCTTCCATGTATATCCATCATATATTATACCATATATTATACCATCATTCCATGTAATAATACGAGTTTCTTTATCAATACTCGTAGTTTCTTCTATCATTTATGACAGTTTTTCTATAATTGTACTTACATAGACTTGGCTTAGATTTGAAAGGTTTATACTCATTAAATCACCTGTTTTGAAAAGTAAATGGAACTTTAAAGCTAACATCAAATTGTCTTTAAAATCACTGACTATCTAAATAAATTGGATTTTTAAAGATAAAATAATATTATTCATTATAAAAGGTGACTAATGTGCGATTTAAAATATTATTTCCATAGGCAACCGTCCACTTCTTTCAAGTTGTAAGAGGCTAATTTCGAAAAAAATGTTCAAGTACTTCATTGTTAAGAAATCTAATTAAAAAAAATATTTTTATACTTTTAACGTGCCGAAAAATTTGTTCAAATATTTTTAAGGTCTAATTTAAATCTAAAATTTGCAGATGGTAAAGTACGACAAGTACATAGATAATTATGACGTACGGAAAGTTTTCATAACTTAGTGTGATAACCTATTTATCAATCCAAAGTCATTATCTTTAGTAATAACAAAAATATTGGTTTCTTAAAATGACCAACTGTTCTGTTGTTGTCCAACAATCTATGTAGTTCAAATCTTGCATAACTTTAAGGAATTTATGAAAACAGGGCACTGGGCCAAAAAGGGTAGATACATACAGCCAAGGCCAAGCTTGGGACAAGAGGATAAAAGGAATCGCAATATATTGCAGTAATTATTTATAGTGCCAACAGTCGTGCCGTAATGAGAGAAGTTATTGAACACCCAACCGAGGGAATAGACTTAAAACAAACTTTTATGTTTAGTACTTCAATATTTTAAAATGTATAAACAGGCGACTGGACTGTATTTTCAAGTAACATTTTTTTTATCTAAATCCCTCAGCCCTCGATGTTACCCGCGGTTATTTTGCTAAGCCGCGAGTAACACCGCCGAACGAAGCTAATCTAAAATAAAATAACCTAAGTTACTTTTTATGACATCAGCTATCTACTAGCGAAACTCCTGAAAAAATCAATTCAGCCGTTTCAGAGATTAGTCGGAACTAACAGACAGATAGACAAGAACTTAAAAAATGATTTTTTAGTAAGAATACTTTAGTAAAATAGTAAACAAATATAATTCCATTGTGATGAGCACAGGCATGTCTCATCTTTTCGTTGCTTATATTTTTAAAATTTGAAAAAACTACATAATTAAATTGCTGAACGTCAATAAATGTATGCAACACCAAAAAAGTATAACCGGTACAAAGTTATCTAAAGTGTATGGAAAAAAGTAATCAGAGTTCAAACAAAAGGCAATAAATACACATTTCCATTTCTGAACAAGTTCGCCGGTGTGAAGCTATGCGTATTGTGGCCTCTTTTCTCACCAAGTTCTATTTTAACATGAACTAACCCATGAACGCGTGAATAACTCTTCTCATTTCCATCCAGCCACCACACCCTTTCTGTGTTTCCCTTCTGTGTTAATTAACAGGTAGCAAAGACGGATTCATTCCATTAATTAATATATTTAAACACGATACGATTCGGTAGACACATTAAAATCGTTTAATGAATGTATCTGCAAGTTTCCTATTCGATGAATTACTATTTTCATAAATCGAGTATATAATATATTAAGGCTCTATTAAATTAACTCAAAATTATTTACTTTGATTGGTCTGGCTCCAATCGACATTTTGGTGTTACAGTTTGCTTCACATTTGTGAAAAAATTTAAACTCCGGTTGTTTTAAGTTCAGGAGTGGTTTAGGTTAAGAAGCTCTCGTTCAGATTTATAATGTAAGTTGAAATTATTAATTTTACAAATTAATTAGCGACAACTATCTATGATTCTGTCTTTTGACACTCAAAAATAATCGAAACATCTATGACAGATTTGTTGCCAATTTACCAAGTAGTAGAGACACAACCATTTCTTCACCAAAGGTTTCATCTACAATAGTTTCTACGTGCAAATTCTGGAGCAATATCGGTATATGCGAAGAAACTCCGTACACTCAATGGATTCAACTCACCTATACCTTGTCCATTCGTTTATTATCTTTTTGACAGGTCACGCCTATAAATTATCGGTATTTTTTTTCGTAATAATGTACTACAGTAATGTCGTACTTTATAGACGGGTTGGGAAGTGGGCAGTGTGCATAGCTAAAAACAACATATAAAACAGTTCTTGAAATACGATAAATCGATTAAACGATTAAAATAATCCATCATATTATTATGATCAAAATAATTTGACTTCATGTAAGTGTTGTTTCTGTAAATTTAATAAAATAAAAAGGAAATTAAAATAGTATGACTTCAAGATTGATTATTTGCAAGGAATTAAGTCGAAACTTAACTTTAAACTTAGAATAAAGAACAATAACTCTGTGCATTAATTAATTTATTATTGGACCACTGACTTAAAATGTAACTATGCACGTTAATAACGTTTAAATCCAGAGTTATGAGAAAGTATATTTGAAAAATCACATAATACTTACTAAACCGACCTTCAAGTGACTGTGTTTGGAAGTTTTCTTTGTTCTGGGTCAATTACATATCATAATAGTGCACATTTTATTAATTTACAATACTGACTTAAAGAAATTTATATCGATTGATTTTGATTTCAAATCGAATCGGTGACGTGTGAGGGCGTCACTAATTTCGAAATTTGTTGAACTGTCAAAAAGATAATAAAGGAATGGACAGAGTATAGAGAGCACTGGCTTTCTAGGTGAGTTTGAGCCTTTTTATGCTATTACTGGCAAAACACTCTGGTCAAAGACTTTTCCCTTGAGACACTACAGTATTTACTATGAGAAAACTAGAAAACAGAGAAAACTGTTTTTTTTTAAATATATTTAGCCTACCAAAGTGACTCTACCCTGCCTGATAGAAAGCACGAGCAGACTCCAAGTGCTGGTCATCATGCAAATTAAACAATATTTGCACTATACCAATCGAATATATTCCTCTCGGTTCTTAATATCAGTTAACTCGATGAAAGCAGACGACATTAGGTTAAAAAATCAAGTGGCCAAATGGTCGAATTGCGATTTTGGCTCTCAGAAATGCGTACAAACCCTATTGAATTAGTCTTCGTCCTCGGCAAGTGGTACTCCAACCGAAAATCGATTCATCGGTGTGGAGCGTTCTCGACTTGTAATTAAAGCGTTCGCAGAACAATCGGTTCCGTGATGATTCTCTGAACAAGGGTCTTATATTGCGAAATATCTTCAGTGTTAAAAAGCATAACTTCTGTATTGTTACGAAAATAATACATTTTTCTGGTGTATTTTCAGATGTTCTCGAAAATTTCACTTTCTTTATAATGATATTCTTAGTTGGGATGTAAATTTATACAATTATATTTTTTTTTAAATACACACACACAAAGTGTTGTCAAATAATTCATGTAGTGCATGAAAGTAAGGGATATCCAAAGTCTTTCCTCAACGAGTAATCATTAGCCATCATATTTTCCTACAGATAGATATTATGTACATGAACCTCTATTCTTATACCCTTTTCATACAAGATTAATATTTATCGCCCCTATCTTTAAGACAACGGTATAAGTAGGGAATATTTCATACGTTGAGGCAGCAAAGTTTACCTTAACTCAAACATCTATCTGTAAATTAATCCAATTTTTGAACTATGTAAGTAACAAACTGTGAACAATGCGACGTGCACTCTAATCAAATCACAGGGCTTCATTAAGCCTTTGTAAAACTAAGAAATTCTATTTTGTTTTCTTATAACAAACATCTACCGGGGTGGGTAGCCTGCTGCTTATATTGTATAAACAACCCATAAGGTTTAATTCTATGCTCGGATCTCCTCATAGGAGAGGGGTTAGGCCATATGCCATATCAAGACAATGTTGCGGTCATTTAATCTTACCGATGTGTATTCGCGACTGTAATTTTACGATAAAAACCGGAAACCACTGCTTTAAGTGACCTCTGCATCAAGGAGGTGTTCATGGTATCGAACTTCTAACGATCATGTATCCAGGTACTAGTCGCGACGGTCGTTACTTACTCAGTGATTGTTTCTAATAACCTAGGGTAACTGATTTGTCCATGAGCACCTCATATTATCTTATAACCATATTCAATTAAGTCAATGTTACTACAAAATATAAATCCATGCTAGCCTATTTCAAATCATCTTGTCGTCAGTCATTGCTAAACAAAGATCTCCCATAAGGGTCTATTTAAAGCTAGCTTATTTCAAAACAAAGTATAAAATAGTTGAGAGTGAGTAAGTTAAGGGAAATATTTTTTGCAAGATTTATATCTATTATCTAAAAGTATAATTTTAAACATAATACAGAAAGTCTACAAAGCTAAAACATTTATTACATAGTTAAATTAAGTGAACATAACGTGTTAAATAAAACGTAGTGTTTTATTTCAGGCTTATCATACCCTGAACATTATAAATAATCTTTTTGTTCATACATAGTATAAAAATAAAATTTAGATTTATACGTATAAATAAAAAAATTGGACCCATGTTGTCATAACGCGGTCTAAACAGTTATTAATGGTAAAGCGTGCGTGCCTTACCGACATGAATACAACCACGCCTTCGCCTTACGCTTATGCCAAAAGTAACTTTATAATACCTGTACAAATTATCGTTAAGACAATCTAGGTCAAGGACTTGCCTTAATCTCTGAATAGATTAAAAAGAAATGACTGCCATTTTTTGACAGAAACCTCTGTCACTTGAACCTCTTATGTAAGTCAACAGTATTTTATACTGACTAGGCAGACATGTGTTTCTTGTCTTTTCCAATATTAAGCAATTTGACATCGCATCGTTAATTTGCTCTTAAACTTCCGAGGACAAATAACGAACTCAAGCTAGATATTCATATAAAAGTAGGTCAACACACAACTATAAAGTCGTATGAAGTGATTAACTAATTATGCCAAACATGCTAATTGTACTTTAATTCTCTATATATAAAGTCGTAAAGTCTGTAATGGCCGTATCTTAGTTGTGCAGTAATTGCGGAGTTTTGCCAAATAAGAGGCGAACTTAGCTTTATGGCGAAGTTAAGTGGCGAAGTTCGTCGAAGGCGCCACGGCGGCTGCGTCGCGCCACACTTACTCTCACTTGCAAAAAAATAATCGCCAAAGTAACTGTATTCATATAATACCAATGTTATAGGAAACTGGATTGGATTCTACTCATGGTCAGAGAAGAGTCATATTGGCAGACTATATATTTTTGAAAAATGATATATTTTTACCAGTATGTTTATGGGAAAATTATAACATGGGAACAAAAACAGTGTGTTTCTACCATTAACATTAGCTACTGCGTTATATCAACAAGTCCTAAACTACACCCAGTGGATGTTATAAGGCTATCGTTGGCAGAATCTAATATTCTGGCCTGTATAAGAATCTAATAGTATTAGGAGAAACTATTACATGTTTACATAATAACATCAAAAATTCATGAGTGATTTGGTGTGGTATTAAAAACTTTTCCGCTCACCCACAACCCTACTGTCAAATAGTTGTGAGTACGAAATAAACAAAAAAATTCTTTAGATGTTCCACTAAATTTGCGTCCCACCGTCGGAGCGTAATTACGCCCAACTAATATTGCGAAAATTTTTATAACTTAATTGCTCCAACCTGTAGTATTTGACGTCGGAATTTTGTTTACAATCTAAGAAAATGTTATATAATAGACAATTCGGAATTCCACGCTATTAAATGGTGTTCCTGTTCATGAAATTAAAATATATACTATCTACCTTAGTATTAGACATTCCGTAGAGACCGGTAAACCGATGCAAATGGCTGAGGATTGGAAGCTACTACTCGTATTTGAACTAATGACATGGTAAAGTCACAGGGTGGTGTGAAACAAACGGTAGTTACGAGTAGTATTTTGATAAATTTATCAAAATTTTACCACTTATAAAAGCGCGATCGTATCTTATTATATATCGTCTTAAAATCACAACTACAGAGAGAAGTATCATATTTTATACAAAAACCATTGTTTAAATCTTTTAAATATTTGCTAAAAAAAACTGATAATGGCGAAAAGTATTTTGTATAGTGTATTTATTGACATTCGTTACAAAAGTCGTGTTGGGTGTTAGAAATGGTCGGATACTGACACTTCGGGTACCGAAAGTAGCCGCAGGCACGCGAGTTTGGCCTCGCTGACCTTTTGCGACCCTCGACACGGAAGACACGCCGGTTTCGTGACATGGTGCAAGTGATATCAATTACAGATTAAGGTTTTTGTCTTGGAATTAAATTATATCACCGTATACAACAGTCACTGAACAAACAGTGCAAACAATGTAGTGTCAAGGATTTCTCAATATTATAACTTTTATTCGTGGAGCAATTATAAGACAGTAAAACTGTTACCTTTTTTATCAAATTCCTTCTGTTTGATTTTACATTTTCTACTAATAACTAATAAAATATTTGATGTTTTTTGAGAAAAATTAATAAGTAATCATTACATTTAATGTCATACGTAGTGAACCAAAATTGCACGTGTGCCTTTGTTCCTGTTGTATGGTTTAATCGTAAAAGTGTAACAGAAAGACAGCGTTTCTCTCGAACTTATTATTTTAGTGTGGATTAATGTTTGTTCATTAATATAATAACTATAATCAACCAGATCGGGTACGAAGGTTGTATTCACCGCGACCGACTTATAAGTAACATTTGTACGTTAATGGTTACAAACATTAAGATTACTTTATCGTTACCATCTCAACTGCTGGGGAATGGCTAATTCTTATTTCCTAAAGTGAACAAAAAAAGTATTCAAATAAATTGTCTTAGTAAAAAGTAATCTTTCCTTATAATCAATAGCTTAATTATGTTGACTAACGCTAAAGGATTAAAATAATAGTAAATAAATACTTCTATCTACAAAGAAAACTAAATGATCAATCTATAACTAAATCATTCTAGAAACGTTGTGGTCAAATTTATTAGAATAGTCAGAAGTAAACCCTATTACTCTATCTATTCAAAATTCTATACAAAAAAATTCAAATGAAAATAAATCTTAGCATCAGCAAGACTGGTTTGAAAAACCTATAACTTTAGGTAGCTCGTTTATTAATAAAGACTAAAAGCTATAAAACATCACACTAAAACTTTTACGAGCGGATGAATAGCCATAAATTCCAACGATCTAGTAAACTATTTTCAAGTACTTAAAACACGACTGATGATCCGTTATTCAATGCATCCACTGGAGACTCAAACTACAAATACAGATCGTAATATATGAAATATTACGATCTGTATTGTAGAAACAGTCGGGTAATTTTGTTTATCTTTTTGAAAGTATATTGCACAGCCTATATATTATATAAATGTAATGTGCCCATTGATATGTGTTATCTTCCCTACATTTTATTACATAACAAGAATAGAAAGTGTCAAATATTTACCAAAGAGTTTGTAGACTCACCAACGTACCTATTTAATGTTTATGTAAACCGATTCCATAATTTGCTGACCTTGACTGTACCAATTACTTGGTAGGATTAAATCCCCTTGTTTTCGGACAGAAAATTAGGTTATTACGAACCATTACCTCACTGAGTGCTAATGAAGAAAAAGTTACAAACATATATACTTAATTAACTAAAGCATTTATCCAACTAAATACTTTCAGAACTTTGACCGGATTAAATATAACAAAGATTCTATATGAACAAAAATATTACGTAATCATGAAGAAAGAATACTGTCGGAAGTATCTGAGACAAACAAGAAAAGTCAAGTTATTTCTAACAAAACATATTCATGCTGCCATTTCTATTCAAACTGTTTTGTTTTGTCAAATCTAAAGTGATAGTAGACAAAGAGATCATTGTGATGATATTTCATCACACTATATAGTGACAGGGATGAAAATTATGTCACCTAAAAGAGCTGATGAAAATAAGTTTACAAGTTTCCGTGTCCAATTTATTTTACTATAGAAAATCCCTTACTTATTGGTGTATTCACTGATGTGCCGCACTATTGATTTTTTGAAAACGTGGATACTGGTATAACAATTGATTTTATAAATTTATGCAATAAATTAAAAAAAAAGTTTTTCTAAGTTTTTTTACTTACGACACTATCGTCATCAATAGCCTTTAGCAGTCCACTGCAGTACATAGGCCTCTCCATAGAAAGGAGGCTTAGGCCTACCACTAGTTGGTATAGGATTTCTGTCAAGTTTTTCTTCATACCGATGTATGAAGAAAACCTAGATATGGTAATGTAATTGATTATAAATTGGTATTATACACTCAGTAACACTTATATCTTTAACTTGGTATAGGCATATTCACGGAATGAGTAACTCGTAAGGATAAACATGAAAATACAATCAATCGGAAAACCCAAAAATGTATTACCACAATTTAACAACACCTTTTAAGGCACGAGGGAGTGTAATTGATACTAGATAATAGATAGCACTTTAAACCTTCTTTTAGAAAATTACTTAGCATAAAAAGCTCTAAGTATTTACTCGACTGGCTACGAACGATGATTAAAGATGATAATATAAACAGGTGCACAGAAATAAATTTAATTCTTAGATGACAAAGTTATTTGCTTCATATTAGACAAAAAAAAACAGTAAAGAAAATATTTCTCCAATTTTCAGTAAACGACTTTTAAATAAACCTTTAGTGCTTACGGCCTATGTTCAGCTGTGTACGTCTTTCGGATGACATGATTATAATGAAAGGGTTATGTATTGTTGCACATCTTATTTAATGAATGCACCTATGCAATTCTTTTTTTGGTACCTTAAAGTATACTTATACAGATATTTAAATATAATATAACGTCACAAAAAATACTACTTCTATCGACATAAAATTAATAGAAATACAAATATGTGTACAAATATACATATTCCTATTCCAAAGGCAGTAAAATGTGCGAAAACACACAAAGTCAGTTGGCTTATATGTACTCGTATTTCCATATGTCACCATTCATCAACGTCGTTCATTTGTGTATGATTCGATGACATACCTTTAGTTCAATCCGATTGATACAATTAAAAATCGGCCAAGTGCGAGTCGGACTCGCCCATGAAGGGTTCCGTATCAGCAAGTAACATCATATAAAAGTTCTTGTAGTTCGTTGTAACTTTCATCGATGTTTTTACACTAGTTTATTGATTGGATGAAAGGTAAATTGCGTGTTACGATTTATGACGTATTAAAAAAAACTACTCACTAGATCTCGTTCAAACCAATTTTCGTTGGTAGTTTGCATGGTAATGTACAAC
Organism: Phragmatobia fuliginosa; assembly: GCA_932526445.1. Classification (NCBI taxonomy): domain Eukaryota; kingdom Metazoa; phylum Arthropoda; class Insecta; order Lepidoptera; family Erebidae; genus Phragmatobia; species Phragmatobia fuliginosa. The sequence continues at coordinate 29,079,391 of OW052057.1, forward strand.
ATATATTTTTTTTAATTTTATCACTCTTTTATTTTAGAAGTTAGAGGGGGGGGGACACACATTTTTCCACTTTGGAAGTGTCTCTCGCGCAAACTATTCAGTTTAGAAAAAAATGTTATTAGGAACCTCAACATCATTTTTGAACACCTATCCATAGATACCCCACACGTATAGGTTTGATGAAAAAAAAAATTTTGAGTTTCAGTTCCAAGTATGGGGACCCCCAAAATGTATTGTTTTTTTTCTATTTTTATGTAAAAATCTTAATGCAGTTCACAGAATACATCGACTGACCAAATTTTAACAGTATAGCTCTTATAGTTTCGGAAATAATTGGCTGTGACATACGGACGGACAGACAGACAGACAGACAGACAGACAGACTTGACGAATCTATAAGGGTTCCGTTTTTTGCCATTTGGCTACGGAACCCTAAAAACTAGATTTAGTTCTCAAAAAAAAAACCAAATGCCTGATTTTTCCACGGAATCTTTTTATTCGTATTATTTGCTAATTGAAATCACATTTATCGCAGACCAGTTTTAAGTTGTATTGTGTACTTACTTACACATTCAATTTAGAATTCATTCCATTTTTGTGAGGAGGGAAGAAAAACCTATGTCCAGCAACAGACTGGGATAGGTTGATGATGATGGTGATTTCATTAATTTATGTATGTAGAATCTTGAATCCACTGGAAACGTTAGTAGGCCTTATATTTCTAATTGAAGGTAGACGTAAGTTACCGGGCGATGAGAATATTCTTGTACAAAACTCTTGATCACGAAATACAGTAAGGACATTGAATAGTAGATCATTTAAATAAGACACTCCACCGAACACGTGGTGCTCACGTGAGATGATCCATGATAATAATAATTATGCACGACAACGACCACGTTCCATTTTAAAGGAACTTACGAACGAATGAACGAATAATAATCCTCTAGATCAGGGATAAATCATTGTCAGCTGTGTCTATGACTTATGACATGAAATTAATCAACTAAAATCAATCCATCCATCCAAAAACGCCCATCACGCCCACGACTTGCTCGCCGCCGCCGTGTATGGCACTACAAGTCAGCAGATTGGGATGGGATGCGGTCCTTCTTTGCGTCCTACCCTTGGGGGCAGATTTGCTTCACGCTGGATGATCCTGACGTCGTTGCTGAGTCTGTTGCTGACGTGCTGCTGCAAAGTATGGAGCTTTTCATTCCATGCTCTGTGGTCCCTGTTGGTGGCAGACTAGCCACCACCATCTAGCCTTGGTATGGTAAAACATGCAAAAAGACTTCTTGCCCGAAGCAGGATTGTTACTGGGCCACGGCAAATGCAGCGACGATTAATGATGCAAAGACCAGCGCTTTAAAAAAAAGAGTTTAGCTCTGCCTCTAGGTCCTTCAAAAGAGACATTGCCAGGGCAAAGTCAGAGCACATTGGTAGAATTGGCGACAGGCTGGAGCGTCTTCCTTCAGGAACCCGTGCGTTCTGGTCTCTTGCCAAAGCTATCCAGGAAAATTTCTGCACGCCTTCTTTTCCTCCTCTGTGTACGGGAAATGATTCGTTGGTCCATGACGCAAAAGAGAAAGCCATCTTCTGGGTGAACTCTTTACGTCCAAATCAACGTTACATGATGGGGGAAACGTACCGCCGACCATACCGCGGTGCGAGAGCTGTATGCCGGATATAAGGTTCCAAAGCTCAGTGCGTAAAGCACTTTTTTCCCTCGATACAAATAAGTCGAGTGGGCCTGATGAAATTCCTGTTATCGTGTTATATAGCCATAACCGAATTGTTTTCGAAGATTATGGAGTCCATTATCAACTTCCAGCTCCTGCGGTACCTGGAGGAGCACCAGCTGCTTAGTGACCAACAGTACGGTTTCCGCAAGGGCCGCTCGGCTGGTGATCTTCTGGTTTACCTGACTCATCGTTGGGTACAAGCAATCGAAAGCAAGGGAGACGCGTTAGCAGTTAGTTTGGACATAGCGCAAGCCTTCGATCGGGTCTGTCATAAAGCACTTCTTTCAAAGTTACCCAGTTACGGGCTTCCTGGGATTTTATGCAAATGGGTAGCAAGTTTTCTAGCAGACAGGAGCATAAAGGTCGTAGTCGATGTTGCATGCTCGGAATCGAAGAAAGCAAAGATCGAAAGCGAAGTCCAGTTCCGTGGCTATTTGGAGGGTAAGGCCAAATTAGCCTTATAGAAGCTTGGTGTGCTCAATAGAACGGAACGGTCTCTGAACTGCTGGTCCGCGGGAGTTATTTTATTTCACTCCTGCCCTCCGGCGATCAGTTACACAACGTTCGGTGAGCATTCCCCTATTGTCACCTGGGGACACGTTCTCTAGGGGTGAAGCTACCCCGAATATAATGTTTAATGTTTTTTACAAGCATAAAAATTAATATCCTCTAATGAACCTATTTCAATTAAGGGCAATTCCTGCCAGCCATCTTGCTCAAATCTTTCCTATGAGAAAGAAAATTATCCAATATACGTTGTTCATTACTATTTAGGCTAATGGATGGACCAATAAATACCGCCCTTGATTTATTTCCATTTCAGGTAAATGAATGATCACTCTTCTGGTTGACAATGTATGTAATTTATCACAATATGTTAGTAGAACTTAGAAATCGTATGTGTATAAATACCTTTTTTTCGATGTAATGGGAACTGACCAGAAAAAAAGAAGAAAAATCTTTTGTAGGCTTTTGTTTGTATTGCTAGATAATGTTGGGTACTATTTACTACTATTGTTTTATACTGGTGTACTATATTATATTATTAGTGATTAAGATCACCACTTTACATTCATACTGATCAACTACTTGTAACATCATTGAATGTATATACCTATATCTACATATTCCCCTCTACTGTTAAACTATTTAGTTAAAAAAGCTATCAAGTAATATATATATCAAGTAATAATTAACATTAAAGATTACTTGAGGTCTGTGCAAGATATATTAGCTAGAGACATCGAGGGGATGGTACCTGCGAGGGGCTATAACACGGTAAAAGATCTTTACGGATGAATTTTAACATTGAATACAGAAAATGTTACTATTGGTTTATAGATGACGTAAAAGTATCTTTCTCTATTTGAGATGTTTTCAAAAAGTACAATACCTACTTAATTTATTATTTAATACTGATATTATTTTATACATAGTTTTCGCTTAATTGACTGAGAGCGAATATGAATGTATTAGTGGTCACAAAATGGTCAAAATTCCATCATAATTAATTTGAATTTTAAGTGCCAACTTAATTTGACTATAGATTATCTATGAGTGTACACACACGCATACATAATTTACGTAGTAACAAAATTTTTCTGCCCGAAATAAAGTGTGTTATTTTTATAAAAGAAATTTATAAGGTGATTTCTTTAGTTTTAAGCAAGACTGCATTATGCATTCAATGACAATATCACTCTCTATAAAATTACTAATCTTTAGGTCATATTCAGTCATTACTGAATACGACTAAAAGGCAACAGACTAAGTGAAACAAATAAAGACTCTTCTCGCATATTAAATGTGACGCTGTTTAAGTAATACCATTTATATTACCTGGTACCTTTAAATCAACACGACAAACATTCATTTTCATTTATGAATACTTTCATACATTTGCGACGCCGACCTGTCTCAGTCATAATAACTTAGACATATTATTCTGCCATCACTTACTTGCTTACGACAAGAACTCTTCTCTTTACTTAAATAAATATTTTGCAAGTTTCAGAATAGGCGCTCAATAGAATACTACAGTTAATACATTCAATATAAACATTCAGCACTACAGTATAATCCTAATTTTGATTCTAGCTTTACTCTAATACCTCTTTTATTATATTTGTATAAACATAGTCGTAATCGTAATCCTACAACCAAATACAAAGTCAATATGCATAAAACGATGTAATACAATAAAATAACATCGATTAAACTTATACTACCCCTTAAAGCTCAATAAGTCTCGTCCGAAAACGGTTCGTACGCCACCTTCTTGTAATATGTATGCCCAAATATTTTTAAGGATGTAGGAATTTTATTCACCGAGTGAAAGGTTAAATCCGGGAAAATGGTTTGTGGTAAAACAATTTGTACAACTTTATGAAACCACTACTCACAACGATAGTTTATAATCCCTTAGGTAGCCATAAAGGTATTTTGATAATAGGATTTTATTAGTAAAGATAAAAATTATTAAAAATAGTCATAGTAGAATTATGCGATCATTTGCATAATTCAATTACAATGTCAGAGAATAGCGGTTTCTTTTTAACATAATAAATGTTTGTGTTATTCGAAACAATAAATCTAATAAAAATATTTATCTAGTTTTGCGAAGGTCGTGTTTCAATCTCTTTGCCAACTCTATAGATAAAACATTTTTATGACATCGCCTCGCCCTAAAACATGGCCCTACCTCCTTACTATTCAACATAAAACTTTTTTTATGTCGACTCGTCTCCACGTTTTCTCAAACCCAAATTGATAGAAGTAGCGAAAAAAAATGGTAGGTAGACAGATCGTGATATATAGTGTTAGTTTATTTCAAAGTATATTCCACTGCTTCGCGAGTGCATTGAGCGAAATTAAAAAGAAAATAGAGTGCCAGCATATATCTGATCATGTTCAAAGAAACTCATGGAATTCAAACATCGCAAGCATACCTAAACGATTCATCGATAAAAGAGTGCAATATTGAACTTTAAATTCCTGGCTGTATGTGTTCGGTAAGACACAATACTTTTATGTTAGGTTCTAAATTAGGTAACTTACCAGCTCTATCTCTATCTTTGCCTAGCCTTATCCCAGTAGTGTAGAAGGTAATCTAGCACTACACTGTGTTACACATTCCTGAAATACTTTGATGATCAAAACTAGACTTAGAAACATTAAACAAATACGGAATGTTAGGTGGAATTACTGATTATACGAGAATCGAACCAAAATGAAACCTATAATCCAAATCCTGGATTGGACGCTTATTAGCTAGAATTCCCATTGAATATTCAGCAGCTATAAGCATTGGCAGATTACTCTACAGTTATGTTTATTCATTTCCGATGCATGAGACGTTACAGGCTGTTCAAATATTTCTTATGAATTACGAAATATTTGTAAGTAGCAAGAGTCAGTCGATGGTAGCCTTCCGTAACTCATAAGTTCTTCGAGAGTGGCGTGCAATGGAAGAGTCCTATGACTACAATAGGCTGGTAACGATGGTGATGAAATAATTTATCTCTAGATGACTATGGGCTAGATGGCGTTGATTATTTTTAAATAAGAACATAGGGGTAGAAAATGTGAAAACTGATCTGCTTGTGAAGGTTTATTAGTAAAGGTATGCTAGGCTCCATATTACAAGCTACTTACATAAACGTAATCTCAATTGTTTGTGATGACACTATATTCAAAACCACTGCGGGCAGTCCATCGGTTCCAAACAATAAATAAACACTTAACGATGAATTAAATTTTTTACAAATATGTGTGTGTATAATTTTGTTGCTTATATTAATTATTGGTAAGTATATGTAAAAACATTTTAACACAAACTATTGTGTTAGGATTTCAAATCGAATCGGTGACGTGTGAGGGCGTCACTAATTTCGAAATTTGTTGTACTGCAAAAAGATAAAAGGAATAGACAGAGTATAGTTAATAAATTAATTTACTAAATTCTTTAATCCCGATACCGGTTTTTTTCAGAAAGCCGTTTAGCTTTTAGAGGGGAGACGCCCTGTTTTTACAAAAATAATGCGCCTTGAAGTTGATTAACCCACAGACGGATACTTTAATCGAAAAATATTTTTAGTAACCTCGCAATTTTTTAACAGACCTATCTTATAAATCCCACCTACGCGAGAAAAAAAAATATCCGCACTTCACATCTAGGGATGGGAACCATAAATAACATATTTTTCCTAATTTTATTGTATTACTTTGTCGACGTAATCATAACACATATTCAAATTTGGGCGGTAAGTCGAGGACCGAGGGACGGACGGACATGACGAATCTATAAGTGTTCCGAGTTAAGAACTACGGAACCCTACAAAGTGAAAAGTAAAAACCAAAAAAAAGTATGAAACAAGATTTATACAACATAGTACTGGTAGGTACACAATTATCAGTGTACCTACACAGAGATACACATATTCAAGTGTGAAAAGCCGTTCTCATAAAGTACATTGAAACATACCATAACACTTTAAAAACGCGTAACTACGGTTTTCAAATTTGAAAATGTTAATAACATCTCTTGACTGCGATTTTCTGAAAAGAGTACAGGTAACATTATATTGTAAACAATGGATCCTTTAATAGACATCGCGTGTGTTGCATAACCTCGTTTTTGCAACATGTTTGTATCAGGCGTTCCGTAATTACGTATACTAGTATCTCTAATATAAAAATGAATAGCTGAATATGTTGCTAAACTAAATTAAAAATTCAAAAAATTGTCTGAAAAAGTCTAAAAGCAACACTTTTCTATATTCCCATACAAAAGATTCATAATAATACCTACTTAAAAGTAAATTTGAAATTTAATACCATACCATAAAGTTTAAGTTTTAGTGAAGGGGTTCCGAGAAGGCAAAACAGTTGAGTGACGTTTATTCGACTGTTAGGTTAAAAAAATAAAAAAACAATATCTATTATATGATATCTGTCAAAATATCAAGAAATCAAAAACTATTTTGTCCGTGTGATGACGGATTAATAATACAGAGTGTCACCACCCCTATTCATCCCGCGGGTGTCGTAAAAGGCGACTAAGGGATAAACTACTCAAGACAACATCAATGCAAAGAGAAGGAAAACTTGAAACCAACCCTATACCAACCCGTCTGGCCAGCGTGGTATAGTAGGCCAAAACCTCCTTTCTAAGGAGAGGTATATGTCCAGCAGTGGACTGTTGAAGGCTGTTGATGAAAATCTATTTGTAAATGGTTGTCTTTCTAAATTTGAAGAAAAAATAAAAAAGTTCTGAAATTATTGTTACTATTAGCATGCGTATACAATTAATTCACTTCTAGTAAAACCATAATTAAAATGAGCACAATTAAACACAGAGAAAAGGGGCCAAATGAGGCAAAGAAATGATATGATTATGTAAAGGTTTTACATAGGAGCTATCATGTCATGCAAATGACTTTTGCCATAGATAGTTAATGTTTGTCAATTAAAAATGTTACTATAATAATAAACTAATTCACAGTATTTTTGAAATATAAAAACGGATAAAAGCATACCTGCTGTCACTACAAACAGTTTAGCTTAAAATATAATTTCAATGTTTGGTAACAATATTTTTTTATTTCAGCAAAAAATACCATTTTACATAAATATATTACAAGTATTTTTAATTGTAATTTTATTAGAAGTAGCAGAATTATATGAATGTTTAGGGGGTTGAAAGTTTAATCGTAGTTAATTACCGAAAAGTTTATTATCTCCAATGGTATCAGTGATTTAGAATTCAGAGGTAGAGGTTTAGAATTCTCTTTATCATGAAAATAAATCGTGCTACCATTAGCCGCAGACCAGTCGCTTGTTTGCATCGTCATTCTATATTTACCCTTTATTCATACAAAACTTTAGGTAGGCCTTTATTATGGTCAGTCCTATCATTAATCTTCTCAATTAATCAATCATAATAAAAGTTTATGTTGGGACCGAGTAATATAAAGTTTAAATTATTGTCAGAGTATAAATTTAATATGATACAATAACAAATATTGACTTTCCAGGTAAAATATTACAAAAACACACAGTCATGGCCTGATTCTGATAATTCCAGTTTAATTTAATTTAAGTGGGGATGTAAGATAAGGTATGTAAAAAGTTGCACTAATATATTTTAGCCCAAACCAACCTCACCTACACGCGGTACATCCTACTAAACAACGAACGAGGCTCTAGCGACCGATTGATGGCGATATATCCATCCAAATACTCCGTCTCTCGCTCCCGGCAGCCCCACTATTCCTGGTTATAGTGGTGACTATGGTAGCGATGGGACAGAGGGTGGGCAGAGGGTATGATGATGATCATTTAAGTCGGTAGATTGATGGATATTTATAAGAATCACCGTGAAATTTCTTTTTGGTTCGTTCGGGCGTCTATGGGTAGTACTTTGACCTTTTTTATTCAAAAAATGGTAAATTAAAGAACTCACAATCATACATATTTATGATAGATTTAATATAGGTTAATACATCTAGACAACCTGGAGCCCTGGAAACCTAAGGAAACCTTATTCGTAATTATTATCAAGAAAAACGTATTTATTATACATGTACTAAGTATGAGTTCAGAGTAAAATTCTAGAAAATATATAGGACTATCGTCAGTAAACGAGCCCCATAACAAGTTTCACTTGGTAAATTAATTAGAACATGCAAGAAAATCGAAACAATCGTCAAAGACTGTATCATTAGTAAGCTAAACTGTACGAGAATTGTTGGTTGGTCTAATGATCAGTCTGATTGCGGGAGAGTTATCAAACAAATCATCCTTTAGTCAGAAATTCTAAATAGCATTTTATTGAAGTTGAAGCTCAATGTAACCTGTAAAATAAATAGTAATGTAGAAAAAAATTCTTGGGTCTACCCGATTTAATAATAATATAGGAAAGATTTTGGGTAAGGCCTACTTAACACAGAACTCATTAGTACACTCATGTATTTAGTAACCGACGCTTGGCAGAACTAGCAGAGTAATACGAGCAATAATTTAATTGTTATACATGCCATGCTCCGACATCTTCCTCCAGGAGTTAACTCAAACAAAAAAATATAACATGCAAATCCGTTTCAATTGCACTTAGGAGTACTTGTAAACATTTATTTCTGAACTTCTTTAAGAATTGTAATGTACAGTCCATAAATTAGTACTCTTTGGCGATGAACTTGCCTCAGTTTAACACAACTTTATTTAAATCTAATCCTAGGGATTTCGTAATGCGATATTGGGCCTTCGCTCACCACATCCCTTCTAAATGTAAGTTATTAGTGAAAAGTTTTCAGAATCAGACCTCTCTAGTTAAATCAAGGGTGGAATTAACACTAACCCTTTATTCCATGATCTTTAATATCAGATCATATTATTGTATCTACTAACATAAACCTTGTATCAATAGTTTATATTAAAAAATAGAAATATATAAACTCTGATAACTTTTTAAACAGCCGCTTCGTGATTGAAGACATTTCCAATAAAAATTACTACTGCGCTTAAAATTTAAAAAAGATGCGAGAGAATTACAGAATTTATAAACTTTTGATAGAATATTGATGTAATATACGTACATAATTATGTATTTGAAATACTTTTTCGTAAACTCGGATTGAATCCTAAACGAATGATTTCCAAAAGAGGTCCAATTCTTACAACTTTTTGGAGAAGACGTGATTGTGGTGACTACCAAACAAAAGCTGAAGGATATCAATTCAGATCACACCGTGGCTTTAGAAATCGTTTATTCATCCACTTATTATGTATAATGCTATAATATTTTCTACCTTATAAATCTGTATTAAGGGAAACTTTTTACAATAGCCAAAGAAATGAAATTATATTATCTGAATTTCACGTGAAAGTATTCTTACAAAAAGACACAACTTATAACTTATGTTACTTGTATAGTTATGACATTTCAAGGAGAATCAACTGCGAAGTGAATTACGTTTTCTCCAAAAACTTGGAAGAATTGGACGTCTTTAGGAAATCATTTGTTTAGGACTAAAAACAAACTCATAAAACTTGCAATACCCAGAAAATCCTTTTCTATTTAGCGGAATTTATTTAGTTTCGTGTCAAAGTGCGTATTCAATCTGAGTTCATAACCAGTATCAATTCTAAATACTTAACTCCTTAGTAAATAAGTGCCAAACATTTTACGGATAATAAAATAGACCTGATTCGCCGTTATGGACGTGTTGACCATTGTTCAACGACTTTTATTGTGCGGTTTCTTTGATTGATTGACGAATTGTGGAAATGACCTATTTCGTGACAGAAGTTGGCTTGCACTGGTGAAATATGTTTCGTCGAAAGCTCCTTCAAAGTTCGAGGTAAAGGGTATTTCATTCATTTGTTAATATTGATTACAGTCTAAATATAACAGCTTGGAATGTATTTTGAATTATTTCAAAGTGTGACTTCGATAATTTTATATAAACGCCTTAGTTGTCGCTGAACTCAATTTTTTCAACCGATACTTGTTGAGTAAAATGTGGTCCATGTATTTATTATAGATTCCAATGTCTGTGCCAAATCGCATTTACATATGTATAGCCCTATTAGAGTAACATATTAAACAAATCACAAACATTCTAGTTTTTAATTTTATTGAGATATATGAGACCAAGAGTGTGAAGCTAGTATCATGTCGGCAAACAGTGTTTATATCTTGTTAGGCGGAGATTTAATTATCTAGTTATGTGAAATTGCGTAATTGCCTCCATAGTTGACAGATTCTAGACCTATCGCTTGAACTCGTCATTGTACGGAAAATAAGGGTGAGGTGTCGATCTACGTGTTAGAAATAATACTGTCCTGGCTGTCTCCGGAGGTGGTAAGTAAACATAACAATTATATTTAAAAATATTCTTGAGTTTTATGAAGAATATTTTTATGAACACTTTCGGTCACATTCGGTCGGGGTTGTAATGAACATCTATCGCAATCGTAATTGGGAAGTCAGTGCCCTCAAGTTTACTGACAACTAGTTTAGCCTTTGTATTTCAGTTCTCCCTTAGGGTTGCGGAGGTCCGATGCCAGTCGCTTCGTAGAAAAATTAATATTCGATTAAAACTGGTTGAACTAGTTAGTCGTAGGAAGAAGATTTAAGCGTGCAAAAGTGACTCTACTCTGCTTGATGGTAAGCATGAGTAGAACCTAGGAGTAGAGGTCACCATCTTCTTTGTGAGTGAAAACAATGCAATAGCGACCCACACCATGGCGACCTAGTGATATATTTTTACACCATTATCCCAGCCGCCAAAGGCCGGAAAAATTGTGCAGATAGAATGGGCCTTCGGTCTCACACTCACAAACGAAACACGATAGCACGAATTCTATTATTTTTAGGTTGGTCTTCTTTGTGAGGATGGTACTGCCACCGTGGATCCGGAGCCGGCCCATTCATGCTGAAATCAGCGTATCTCTATTATCTTCATAGGTGGTTAACTAGCACCTTTCTATGATGTAATAAAAAATATCACCAGTCACTGAATAACTTGAAGATACTTAAGTGAATCGGGAACTCATACTTAGTCACTTGTAAGCCTTTATATCACAGTTAGGATAAAGCACAGATCATAGAAATACCTACAGGAGATATGCAATTGAGGCGTGTCGCTTGCGAACGCATCTGGCCTCAAAGCGGCTTGATGCCATTTTCGGACATTAGTCGCATGTCAACTTGCGACGTCTTCACTGCTCTTGATTTTCGACAAAATGTCGCGTTGATCAGTGATTTTTTGCAAAAATAACAGCTGTATTGTGAATTACAAGAAAGATGGCATCCCATTTCATATCTAAATATTATAATATTATAGTTTTTCATACTGAATTAATGAAAATATTTTAGAAAAATGATGAAATACCAAATTAATCCCTTTCATTAGGAACTAAAACCATTGCTTGCATAGTACAAATCGGTCAATGAATCGGCTGGTCTAATAGTGCAATGGATAAGTATTTTAATGAAACTCTCACTCACACGATAGTTTCGGGAAGCGGCCGCTGTCGGCCTTTGTGTTAGAGATGTGATGTGATGTTTATGATTGTCGATATTTTATACGATCCTATTAAGTGTGAATGATTATTAAAGATATAAATAAATTGTAATATTATAATTATGTAAACGTAAAAAAAGTGTAGATAAAATTGTGATTTTTAATTTATTGTGGTACTCAAGCATCATTTATACCTTAATTTTATTTCAAAATTTTAGCTATCCGAAGGTTCCAAAAATTAAAGAAATGTGGATAAATGCGACAGGAAGGGGTCCAAGCTGGTTCCCAACAAAATCACCAATTTTCACTAACACGATCAATCGCCAATGAATAACCATTTAATAATACTAATAAAGGCCGTAATGGAAAAATATGCAACCGTAAGATTACACTACTTAACTAAGAACGCAACACTTAAACTGCCTAAGCGGCAAGTTTTAAATAAATATTTACATTTTACTGGTCAATAGCATCCTTAACAATAAAATTATTGCAGTTTTACCTGTGTTCTAGTCTAGATTCGAGAAGATGATATCCGGTTTTTTGGTAGTTAATTAGTAAATATTCCAATTATGATAAAACATCGCTTGTATAGAGTATATTCGAGGGAAACTCGTGTTTATTTTTTTTTCACAGTCAATAAAAACTTTAGGAGAAAGAGCAGATAATACAGCTGACTGAATTTCATTCGATATTTTTATATGATTATCACTTCGCACCACTAGTTGCATAAATTGCACATGTGTGGTTTTACGAAATCCGTAGCTACAGGTAGAAGCGCCGCCTTCTTTTCGCATGTGTTTAATTAGTGGGTTTATTGGTGTCTCTGTAAGTTTCTTTGTGTGCGGGAGAAATACGAGCGTGTGTGCCGTGCTTACAATTTTTGATTTTGTGTTAGTGAACTAAGTGGGGGAAACGCGGAGACATCTGAACACGAATAAATTTGTGTACACAGCTAATCTCCTGTGTTTCTATGATCTGTGGGATAAAGCCACGAAATTCTATCTATGTTGACAACCTAACTAAATTTTTGTAGCAAATTCTCAACTATACTATTTTATATATATGTTACATAACTTAATGCGTGTAGTACTAACGATAGTAATGGACTGAATATGGTAGAAAAAATATTTGTAGAGATATTTATTGTGAACTAATACTGAACAAACTAAGCCATCTTTCTCGCTACCTGTCCAAGCGAAATGTTTCCGGAATTCTTAAGTAAATACTCAGTTCCCTCCAGATTTAACTGTTAAAAATACGTGAATAGTGAACTCGAAATCGTTTGCATTCTCCTTGTAAGTTCAGACTTTAAATATAATAATTTATTTCGAAATTAAATAAACAAAACTAAAGGGTTAATTTATATTATCGTTAGCTTTGAAGTTTCATATTTCAGAGATATTTCGATGAGTTTTAAAGATAGTCAAATAATTTAACCCTTAAACATAAAATTGGTATTCATATTCACAATTAGTTGACTATACTTGGTTGGACCAAGTGTAGTCTATGTTTAAAGTACTAAGTAACGGGTATATTTGAGAATACATACGTTTAAATCTAAACTAATATTAATAAGAGACAAAATTTGTGAATTTGCGAGGTTATCGATGGAATCTCTAGATCTCCTGAACGGATTTAAAAAAATATTTTACCAATAGAAGGCCATAATATTTGAGTGTCATATTAACATGAAAAATGATAACCGTACTGCGATATTCGACATACACGCGGATGGAACCGTGAGTAAAAGCTAGTATTTAAATTATTTGAATGTGTGTGTTTGTTTAAATAGATGAACACTTTCCCGTAATTTCGTCCTTAATCTTGAACACCTAGTCCTGATCGTAAAGATACACCTGCAAGTAATTTTGAACGCTACGCCTTGGCTATATGGTTTCGTTCAGTTTGAATTCCCTAAAATCGATAGTTCTTCATTTCAGTTATGGGGTCTCCACGACCCATGTGCTCAAAATTTCCGACGAAGCCCTTCAAATGATACAGCTCGGTGACAGTTTGCATTCGCTATTAGAATATTATTAATCTTATGACACCGTTTGACATTCTCAATGAAGGAGATTCGGAGGAAACCGGAAATTTTAATTTTATAAATATAACCAAACCTACAAGTACAAGACATTAATCTTTTGCAGGTCATGTATTTATATATTATCACTTTACCAGAAATACTTGCATCCTAATATTTTGGGTGAAAATTACGTCTTTCTTTTGAATTCCGATATATGTTTTAATCTTGGTCAATTTTAAATCCACATTTTGAATTTAAAAAGTCAATATTATTCAGAAGAACCATAATTAAAAGTTCTAATTTATTGTCATTTTCACGTTGTTGTCAGAACAAAAGCAGGTTGACAATATAAAACAGATCGGAACTTGAAAGTCTTGGATAGTTAAGTTTCTATAAAGACTTAACAACTTCAAATTAGTTCAAATTAGTATATAAAACACGTTTACAGTGATGCAAAAATAATGAATAGGTTTTAATAAATCACGGCTTAAAACTTTTTCTCTGGCTAGTTTAGTATAGCAAAGACTATTAATTTATAACTTTTTTACACGCAATAATGAACAAATATTTCGTACTCATATTGTTAAGTATGTACGTACCGTACGTCTGTGCAAAGAGAGTTCAAATTATGTCAGTCATTGTTGTAAAATAGAAGAAACAATGGACGAAATACTACCACCTGATATTTTCCAGTATTCAATATTTCGACGTCCTTAAAACATCTACGTAAATATGTAAGCATATCTCATAACAGGTATATCTATCTAAAAAGCTTAAAAGCAAGTGGTCACCATGGTTTTTAATATTCTATTGTATGCTATTAGAACATAATCCAGCCAACCTTTCCAAACTAAGAGGTTCGAAGTAAAAGCTTAAGTAACCGGTGAAATACAGTAATTAACAACATAACATTTTAATGCATCCTTTGTCCCTAGTTTTCAACTGCTTAACTTACCCGAGTTTCATAAAATGGCTTTATCGAGATACTAATTATTTGTAGTAAAACAAAATGTTTGAGTAATAAAGCTTTGTCATGCATTAAAGCTTCGAAGTGCAATAGGTACATAAAAAGTGATCGTTTTTACAGATTAAATTGCTATATTCAGCAAAATTAGTTTACACCCTCTAAAAGTTTATTACATTCTCTACATAATATCATAATTACCTACTATTTATTAAATGCTGTTAAAAATTCGATTGACAATCAGGAAAGAAGTACTGCCCTGCTTTGTTCATTCATGAGCGTCGGTTATCTTATTTTAATCAAATGACCATCGAAATACTAGGACAGTGTAGTTAGAGTTTATTAAAACAATATTTAAAAATCAACTGCTGGACATAGAAAGTTCTCCCCCTGAATATTACCTTATCAAAATTGTTTGGGAGCTTGTAGTTAAAATAATGAATAGGTATGAACAGGTGATCAGTATTGAAACATGTTAATGTACATTATAGGCCTGGCCTATATTGTATCTTAAATTTTACTCTTGGAAGTATTTAAATAGATTATTCGCTTAGCTCTTGGAAACAACTAATCGGATTTTTATACATTTTTCAGGAATAAATTGATTCATTCAAAAGAAAAGTTTATTCTTTTATTACATGCATAATAACAGTAGAAGATATCCGAAAATTTCAAAACTTTCGTACTAAGTCGGGCGGAGTTGCTAATAAAGCTAACAAAAGGATAAGAATAATAAATAAATAATAATAAATAGTAACAAGTCAACTTTACTAACACACATTTGTGAGTCAGTAATTCAATTTTGATAATTCCGAACTTTTTGCGCTGCGTGGCAAATTCATGGTGTTCATTTATTTCTAAAAATTCTCATATTTGCGGTGTTGTGGAAAGCTTAATTATTAAAGATTAAATTTTTGTAAGTGTCCGTTAAGAAACGATTTAATGAGAGATTACAACATTGAATAAAAATGGCATAATATAAAAATTACCCTCTGACGTGAACTGTAGAAGAAACTTTTCAGTCAAATGTTTGGATTTAATGCAGTTTTGGGTCTTCTAAAAGGTTAACAAAGATACTAAATAATATAATAAAAAAACATAAATGTGTGTGCACACTACACACATTTATGTTTTTTTGTAACTATTAATCAGAGTATGCAATTAATTGCAAAGTTCCTTATTTATAGTATTTATCATTATTCAATATAAATATTATGTTTGTTTTTCATAAAAAAGCCAAGCCGCATTCTTTCCTTTCTACTCGTATTTTTTTAATGATAACATTAATTTCTCCTCGGTCGATTCGAACAAAAACACTTCAATATAATTTTAAGAAAAAGAAACCGACTTCAAAGAAAAAGTCTTCCGAATACCCAAATTGCGACAACTGTGCCTATATTTGAGGAGTTCACTCGATTTCCTTGGAATCCCATCATCAGATCCCAATATGGTGACCTGTAAGCTACGCCCATTACAATGCAAAAATATTTTTTGAAATTGGTTCATAAACGACGAAATTATCGCTAAACATACATAAAAAAAATAAAAAAAAAATCCGACGAATTGAGAACCTCATCCTTTTTTGAAGTCGGCTAAAATCAGAACTAACACTAAAATAAATGTGTTTTATTTTTCTCAAATGGCTTTATGTCGCAGTCAACTTAATATGCCGTTCAATCAACAGCCTAGGCTCATTAATTACTATTACTACTCAGACTAGTGTGGTTTTTAGGTTAGGCCAAATTTTTAGTTTATATATTATAATGCCTAAGAGAGGGTCTGAAAAGAGATTGAGCCCGCAACAGGAGCGGGCAGGCGCTGGGGAAGTCCTTCTGGACTTCTTCTAAAATAGAAGGGCACACCATGCGGTTTTTGGTCAGTTCGAGTCCGACACAGCGCCCCGCCGCATCGAAATGTCCGGCGGGATGACGGTCCGTGGGGATTTTCACACGTAAAAAAAAAGGTTTTTAGTATATAAATAATATAATGTACACCTCTCTCCTAAACAGCGCTATGCAATTAATTCCTACCGTTACACAGATTAAATTTGGCTTTTAAGTTAGGTTAGGTCAGTATTTTTTAATTTATTTTTTAACAGAAGAAAATCCCTTCCCTGGACTCCTCCCAAAATACAGGCGCAGAGAGGTCACACCGTGTGGTTTAGTCGGATAGAGTGCGACACAACGCCCCGCCGCAATCACCCGGCGGGGTGACGGTCCGAGGGGATTTCCACACGTAAAAAAAAAGGTTCGCATTTTTATGTATATGAATGTACGACTCAGTAGAGGCTAGGCTATTGATTGAACCGCTAATTAAACTTGTTGGTATTCGACATTTACATAAAGCTATGTTTCAATAGTTTTGCCGTGATTATTTCGTCATAAGTGACAACTCACTTTATAAATTCAACTTTTTTATTTTATCGGACTGCAAACATGCCTCAAGAGAGTCACCTTTCAAATTAATTTGAGAAATCCGGACGTCTGACGTCGTTACAGAAAAACGTCATGATATCTAAATTGAAAAAGTTAATTTCAAACAAAAGTTCAACGGCGATCGCACCTCGCCTGTTAGATCTCAAAGGGAGAACATAAATTTTTCTAATACAATAAGAATATAATCGGCCAAATGCGTGTCAGGCCACGCATAGAATAGGGTTCCGTAGTCTCCTATACTGGTAGATAGATTTAAAATCGTGATCACTTTGTCGACATAATTATATCACATCTTTCTAGCACCAACTGTTTAGGCGGTAGGTTGAGGACGGACGGACGGACGGACATGACGAATCTCTAAAGGTTCCAAGTCAGAATTACGGAACCCTTAAAATCGAGTTAAATACATTTTACTTTCGATTTCTGCGCTATATTTTATAATGTTAATCTAATAATACGGTATTATTAATTTTATAGGAGTTTAAAAGATACCTATAGTGGGCATTTAAATTAAAAACTCTGGTGTTTTCACTGCACAAAAAACAAGTTTCTAAACGTGTCTAAGTATTATCCATACTGTAATTATATAAATTCGTAAGTAACTCTGCTTGTTTATCTATCTGTTACGCTCTAACGGTTAAACCGCTGCGCCCATTAATGAAACTTGGCATGCAGATACTTTGATTCTTGAAAAAAGCCTGCCTGCTTTCTACCGCGAATACCAACATACACGCCGACGGACCCGTAGGCAGGAGCTAGGATAATATAAGAATAACGTTGACGAGCTATTAATAATGTGAGTGTATGTAGATGACGTGCTACCAACAAGGGAAGGATCCTCCGACCTCGTTAGGTAATCACGCTCGGCGGACCGCAGCTTCAAACTTGTTGATGGATCATCAAGCTAACATTGTAAAGAGAAAGGATCTGTTGTTGTATGTATGTACGTGGCTACTTAACTACGGCTTAATATGTCTCTACAGGGTAATTAGTAACAGGGTTTCTCGCAAACATCTACATTTTTTAGAGTTTACGTATGTAAATAATTTGGTTGAAAAAGTCAGACCTGAAAATTCTAGACTGGATGTGTTAAAAGCAAGAATATATTTTCAGAGTTTTGAATGTATTAGCTTTTACTAAACATATTAGTATACATTTACTAAATGTATTGTTACTTTTTATGTGCATTTGCTAAAATGCCTGCCTGATTTAAAGTGGTGAAACAATTGTGTTATCCACAAATATTTGTTTCGGAGTCTGAGTGTTTTCTATGTATACCTAATATGTATTTAAAAAAAAAGTTTGTTTATGTATTTATATCAATTGTTTAGTACCCATAATACAAGCTCTGCTTAGTTTGGGACTAGATGTAGTGACTAGATTTAAAGTAAACCCGTCGTTGAAAATTAAAGTCACTCAAATAAGAATTAGTACCGCAATATAAGCCAAAAATTCTACACTCAGTATATTGTGTGGTTACACCCGAAGATAGAACCTTCAACCTAATTTTCAAAGCCGCTTAAAAGTATGTCACAGGGATTGTGGTTTTTTCAGATGTCCCGAGGAGCTAACTAGTACATTAATTTTTATTTTTAGATATCACAGCAAACAGTATTATTGTAACATTTGTTTCATTAGAACAAT
Source organism: Phragmatobia fuliginosa (assembly GCA_932526445.1). NCBI lineage: Eukaryota > Metazoa > Arthropoda > Insecta > Lepidoptera > Erebidae > Phragmatobia > Phragmatobia fuliginosa. Next base: position 29,098,236 of record OW052057.1, read on the forward strand.
AATTGACCCAGAAATAATACAATGATACTCTCATATTTATACCAACACACAGTATTGGAATTTAAATAGTAGAAGTAAACGTATAAAAAACCTCTAATATTGCACTAATGGTGAAACTTTGAAATTAACTTCCAACTGATAAAACAAACTGATTAATTTAAAATAACTTGGCGTGAGCAACCGAACAAAAGTAAACAAAGCTATAATAACAAGATTCCCATTAAACAAGCGAGCCTTTTAGCACTATGGCTTAACCCGACTACGGCAAAATCAAAGGAGGGTTAACATTTTGACAGGTTATTTTTGTATGTTTGTATGTATGTTCATCTATTCCCTTATATGTAGCTCATCTACTTATTAGTACTGGACAAATGAGGTATTAGTTAGAAGCGTCTTGATCGTCCGCTGGTTATAGGCTATTTGACGTGTCACTGAACCGCATGTGGCGCCCTCTAACGGCCATAAAGTATTATGTTAAATAAATAATTTGGGGATAAATATGGCGTGTTTGCTATCAATGAAAAGGTGTACTGTAATTTTCAAACGGAAACCAAACTTGACAACGTACATACATTATATAGGTATATTCATTCTTCTCTTTTCTACTTCATTCTTTAACTTTAATAGAAAAATTAACATCCATGAGGAATTACCACCCCTAAATTGAATGGAACCAAACGGGAACTGTAGCTTCAGAAGCATTTGAAAAACTATTCTTTTACAAGAGATGTTCAAATTCTTTCAACAAATATAAAATTTTAACTTAATAATCTAAGAAAAAAATACAGATCTCCCGATATTTTTAATATCATACAAAACATAACCTATTTGATTATCAGATATATTATCACCACAACCTACTGTAATCCTAACTTGTAGTATTTCTTATCTCCTAGATCAACATAGCAATGTAATAGATACGTACATACGTCAGGAGAATGATTTCAGCGACAACGTTTTACAAGTAGGCCGTAAGCCGTAAGCACGTCTATAGTATCGAGCGCCTCCCCAAACCACGTTCAGTGATATGCCGCACGTAGCTGTTTCGGCACTGTGCCAATACAAAATGTCATTTCTTCCCGACCAGGGAGAAGGTGGTCAGGGTTTATTGCGTTCCCCACGTAGATATCGCCCACTATTCTGAGAAGCTCTCGTTTCAACCCCCTGATATTATCTGTTTATAAACGAAAATAAAGTATACTTACTCAATACTTTTTTCGTGTGCCCTGAATTGTTTCGTGTTGTTTGTTTCTATCCAATGTTTGTTTGTGCTAACGCTTTTCCCTGTATTGGTTTTGATTTTGGTACGAGAGTTTTGAGTTCGAAATAATGACAAACAATATTTTCAGCCAGTGTATCAAGAGCTTTATCACTTTTTTCCCAATTTTTACTTTGTTTTAAAATCAATAAGAGCTCATTACCGCACTTTCATTACACATTAACTGATTCGAATGCTACGTCACAGGTTTTCAGGTACTTTATATGTTATGTAAAAAATTGTAAAAGGAACTTGATAACAATCTAAACTAATGACATAAAATCGAAAGTTACTCTATCTGTGTTACGCTAAACCTCTAAACCACTGTGCGCCGATTTTCACAACAAAGACACTTTAAATCTTGAAGAATGACTTATGCTAATTTTTACCGGGGTAACCGAAATACTCGGAACCGAAGCGCTCATAGCCGAGTGGCCTTAGGTGATTGGAAACAATCACCGAGGGTAAGCAACTACGGCGCGGGTGACCGTATGTGGCATGATATGTTATGAGCGTTTCCGTGATTCGGAGGTCACGTTAAGCAGTCGGTCCCGGTTGTTGTCATAAAGGTAACAGTCGTGAAGCTTAGTTGGAGGCCTTCGGGCGGCTTAAAAACATCCAACGGTAAGATTACGTAGCCACAACGTGTCTTGCCAGTCCCCAACCCGCACTCGGCCAGCGTGGGGACGTATGGCCTTAACCCTCTCTTGAGAGGAGACCCGAGCCCAGCAGTGGGACGTTATGGGTTGTTGATGATATGATGAACCGAAATACACGCAGGTGGAGACACGGGCTAAAACTTGTATTACTAAAAAGTATATTTATGTATTTTAAACTCCCTTGAGGTTTGTCACCACGTTATTCGATAAAAGATCAGGTGTAATGTAACATAGATACGTCACGATCCCAGATGCCAGACTGCAATAGATGTTGATGAAAGTTTTCTCCACAGTGACTATCTTACTCGTTCTGTGTTTTGGTACTTTGCTAACATTTACTCAATTCTCTAAACAAATAAAAATAAAATTAGAGTGTCTGTATGTAATATCAAAGCAACAGTCTATCATGAACATCATTTCTCTAAAACACATTTTTTTAAATTTTGGTCTCTCTGTCCATCTATTCGTTCCGGTTATTCTCTAAAACGGCTCAACCGATTTTGACGGGACTTTCACTGGCAGATAGCTGATAACATAAGGAGTAACTTAAACATTTTTCTAGACTAGCTTCGCTGCGTTGCGTTACCGGCGCTTTACAACAATGAACGCGGTACTCTGCTAGTTGTAATCTTTATATATATAATTATTCTGTGAGTGTGTATGTCACTGAACTTCTCTCAAACGACTGGACCGATTTTGATGAAATTTTTTGTGTGTATTCAAGGGGATCTGGGAATGGTTTAGATTCGCAATTGGACCCGGTAGGTGGCACTGCGATCAAGTAATGGAATTTTAAAGTTGGGCGGTACGAAGTTCGCCGGGTCATCTAGTATAATATATAATTCTGTCTACAATATAAAACAGTAGGTATCATCAGTACTATATTATCAACTTCAAAGTATCTCTGTCTTCCTGTCCATTGAGCCTGTGGTTCTGTTTACATGGAGATATGTAGACATAGGCTATTATTTACCGCCATTCTCTGGCAAAGCCGCGAACAAATGCTAGTTATATTTAAATTCAAGTATAAACTTTAAAATGTCATAGTTTTTTGTCTATCTATATTTCAGTTTGTTCCTACTAATCTGACGGATCTGATTTTGACGGAACTTTCAATAGAAGATAGCCGATGATATAACGAGTAACTTAGGCTACTTTTTTAAATTAAAATAGCTTCTTGTAAAAGCACAACTCAGCTAGTCTATAATAACATTATGAAAAATATAGTTTGTGAGTTTGTATGTGGTAATTTCTGAAACTATTCAACTAATTTTGAAAATTCATGTACTAAAAGAAAGCCATGTTATATGTGAGTGTCATAGTGTTTTTACCATCCGTAAAAAAGATATCCACGATAACAAAAATACGCGCTGGCAAAGCAAGTCCTTAATAAAAAGAATAATTGCGAAAATCGTGGACGTAGCAAAAAAACCGATGGTTTTATTGTAATCGCTTCAATATTTGTTAAATTAAATAAAAGTGTAATTACACATGTGTTTCATTAAGTGAACAATTTACGAGAGTGGAGCAGGCTACTATGACTGGCGCGGCTTGGTGTGCTAAGTTTCCACGAGAGTGTGGTTCCAGAAGCGTGTAGAAGGCGCGCACATTTTATGATCAAGGCAACTGTCGCTCGTTACACTCCGTTGTGTAACCAAAAACACATGAGATTGTTCAAATTTTGATTTTATGTCAGAACTAATCTAATCGAGTCCGAGAAAGGAACCATTCAGTCCGACATACCAGACACACCACCCTCAGTCACGACGGGGCAACCTTTCACTACTACTTTCGGAAGTGACGCAATCGTCCGCATCGAGTGCCCCGTTCCCCATTAAGGACCAATAAACATTTTAAGCATCACATTTGGTTTTATTATAAAAGTATAAAAGCTATATTATAATACATAACATAACAGTCGCAGTAAAATGCTTCTTTTGAACAACATTAACACTGTGCACTAATAACAAGTATAGGATGAGTGGCGATGATGAGCTAAACGATGAATCGTTATGTCTTATAGAGCTAGCAACCGAACGCTGTGCAGGTGACTATATACAGTGCGCTCGGCTGCGCTTAAGGTGGCAGGACACAATGAAGCTATCCAACATTCCAAATTGAGGGTGTAGCCCGTTAATCTTCATTGAAGACTAACATTGTTCTCGCTAGCAATAAATAATTCGACTTAATATCCTACCACCTATTTCAAGTATCGTTCGTTTAATGAAGGGGTCCTGCAACATGTCCGGGGGGTCCGTATTGTGAGCTGGTGGCACCACCATGTCCTCCAGCAGCACCACCTTCGTCGCTACCACTAGATCCAAAATCAACGCTGACTTCACCTCCGCCGTGGCTTCCTGATCCACCGCTGATGCCAATATCTCCAGCGCCGGAAGATCCACCGCCAATAGCCAGACCACCAAGATCACCACCGCTAATTCCACCAACACCACCACCGATACCACCCCCGATACCACCTCCAATAGCACCACCGCCAATGGCGCCACCGCCAATGCCGCTCTCTTTCTGGGTCTGATATTTGATGAAGTAAACTTCAGGTTTGGCGGGTTGGGTGGGCGCAGGTGTAGGAATAACAATGTCGGGTTGTTCTTCGGGCTTCTTGACAAGGACGTATACAAGAGTCTTCTCTTCGTTCTGAGGCTGGATGGGAATGATGGGTGCGACAGGGGTAGGAGGAGTCGGCGCTTTGATGAAGATGATCTTGTAGTGCTTCTGAGGAGGAGCAACTTCGGGAATACGGGGCAGTCTCTGTTCCTGAGGTTCTGGAGGAGGAACATGGACGTAGATGTGCTTTTGTACTAGGGGAGCTCCAGAGTAGCCACCGGCATATCCGCCATCGTCACCACCAAATCCGCCGCCAATACCACCTCCGATACCCGAACCGCCGATACCGGAACCTCCAAAGGAACCACCAGCATGGCCACCGCCTACAGAAATACCACCAGAGTGTCCACCCAGAGAGAAACCACCGCCTTGGGAGTGAGAGTGTCCTCCAATGGAAATGCCACCGCCAGAATGGCCACCGAAAGAGTGACCACCACCGAACGAATGTCCACCGCCACCGGAGTGTCCACCGTGCCCACCTGGCGCGGAGTAGGAGTAGCCTACTGGGGGCTCAGGACGTCCATAGGCAAGCGCCACACAGGCGAGTACCTGTGACAAAGAAAACCATACATTAAATTTTACAGTTTAGTAGGGAGACTGAAAAACAACAAAACTGTTGCTATAAACTGTTACTATATAAAATAAGTATAAACTAGTCGAAGGAGACCAATTATAATCGTTGTGTTCTCAATCGTTGACCTGTTTTTGCAATGCATGAATATTAACTGCATCGAACATACAAAACGTTCCACCCTGTTACCATTTTATGTTCATTTATTTATGAAATGTTATGAAAGAGCAACAATAAAACCTATAAAGGTAGGAAGTAAAGGTGCTTGCGTTAGTTAATAACATCACATTAACTAACCAAATCACATTACTCGAGACGTTCACTCGTCAGTGATGACACATCGTGCCGCGAAATGAAAGGCGTAGCATTAATAATTCGCTAAGCACAATTATCCCATTTATATGTTTACCCATGTAAATTTTATAATAAATATATCATACTAGAAAATGTCTCGTTTGAAATAAGAATCTGTGTAAAATCGGACGTGACGTAACAGGTCATCTCGTATGCCGCAGTCGTAAACGATTTAAAATAATCTGTATTATGTAATAGGGACATACGGAATTTCGGTAGTTGATTTGTAGTGAGCTTTAGGTTCACAGAATACAGATAGACAGGTTACTTTTATCGCACACACGTACAAGTTCGTGCATCGTAGAAATGGACTTGGTGAAATGAAAATCGCACCCGAAGTGAATAACGATAGACTACTCATTTCGTGAGTTTGTGTAACAATCGCGCTCCACTTCATGGCACTTACGATAAAATCGTCTGCCTGTCGAAGGCGTAAAGCGTACGAACGCTAAATACTAACCACCTTATTAACGACACCTAACAATGTTTTTGACTTTGAATGGTTTGATTATTTTTGTCCTGAGAAACGCGAAAATATTCTACATACTTATATCAAAAGCATAGACAAGAACGTGGTTCTATTATACCACATAAAACAAAAAGTTAGAACGTTTTGTGTATACAGGTCTTATCTGTATTGTGGATTTAATCCAATCTCAAGTTTTAAGAGTTGATTAGTTTGTATCGCTCTGATTCCTTGAAATTAAATTCACTATTAACTTTAGACATGTTCTTTTCAAAATCCTGGGTTATTTTCACTAACACTGTTTTTGTTATTCACTATCTCACACTGTAGTTCTGTTTTATAAGTTCACTATTTGGCACTACGGTAGTCCATTCACTGAAACACTTCACTTTAGTTCCAAATTTGCCTGAAATTCTGTGACACTGGGTAAAATATCACAATGAAAACACTTTCTTAAAACAGGAAAATATTTAAAAAAAACTAAATCAATCGCATGTGCCAAATAGTAAACATTAGATATATAGATTTTTAATTAATTATTATTTAAAAATCCCGCAAGCTGCTTACCATAAAAGTGCGCATACTGAGCGTGGAAGCGACGTATGCTTAATTCAAAGACTCTTAACTCCGAAGGCGTGTGCAGCGACCGATTATAATAAATTCACTCTTTTGGAGATGTTCCTTTGGCTGTGAGCTCGTGTTAACTGATGACATTCACCATGCAGACCCGCTCTTAAATAGTAAGGAGCTCATCTCGTCAGAACACTCCATCCCTACGAGCATTTCACTAAGTAACATGCAACTATCGTCATTATTTAACAAGCATACGCTCCTTTCTTTTCGGCGAGGTCCGCTGGCGCAGCAAGCGCATTCGATACGCTGCCTTAGCGACCACCACTCGCCTCCACGTATCGCCTTGCTCGATATTCATGTCCACTACAGCTCACTTTAGCTCGAACATATATGTAATTAATCCATATAGATTTTTTTGTTACCAATACTTCTGTTACGCTCCGGGTAATGCATCTCTACGTTAGACATCTGAAATTCGATCTCGGTTCGACAGTTGTATAACACAGTGGAATTGCTACAGTAAGTGTATAATAAAAATATTAATCTAAGGTTAGGTTTAGGTACAATGTTAATTATTTTTATTTTGCTTTATTTTAGGTACTGATTTATGACGACTATCTGTACTTTATGTTGGAATAACAGTCTGCGAATAAAGAAATTCAAAAAAACTGTGTTGGTCGTTCAAATATTGAACAATATTACATTATTGTGTAATTTTGTTGTAGTTAACTTTCGTGGTGGGAAAATTTACACTAGTTTAATTAAAACAAGCAAAAATTTAGTACATTAATTACCACGAGAATTATATTTACTACTCGCATAACTAACTTAAATAGTATTAAAAATCTGTTACTGGTAGATTGATTTGTTAGTAAACATCTAAGAATTCCAGAATAAGGTTATTTATATCCTTTAATTAATATTTTTTCTTCGATCACTTAAATTAAATAATTTGAAATCATACTTTTTAAACAATTGAAATACCTAAGTATATTTTGATTCACCTATGAAATGACCTATTTCGATAGGTACATATCAATTGAATGAATTATTATAACGTATCCTTTTACAAAATTTTATTCCTACATATTTACACCTTTCAGTAGTTTTTGTGTGTAAGAGCAACAAACATACATATATACTCACAAACTTTCTCGTTTATAATTTTAGTAAGGATTTAAATAATATGCAACTTGAGAAGGAAAACTCGAAACCAAGCCTATACCAACCCGTGTGATTCTTTGTATAGCAGGCAAAATCTCCTTGCAGTTAAAGGCTTTTGATGATGAAAAAGATAATGTAGTTGGTCCCTGTTATCATGAATATTCACGAGAATCGTTATTCGGAAGTCAGTATCCTTTAATATTGAGAACAAGTTCAACCTTCGAATTTCAAATCACCCTCAAGGTTGCGGAGGACCGATGCCGGTCGCTCATGGAAAAACTGTTATCCAGCTATAACCGGTTGAACTAGTCACCGACCCCAAATAATCTTGGGAGTAAAGGCTAGGGAGAAGAATAACTTATCTGTGTATCAAAAGTATCAAAACCAGTTATTTATCTACATAAAATCTGTATCCATGTGATATTTTTTTATTTATCTTTAAAATTTTGTTGCATTACAGGTTTTCAAAACATTATAAATAAATATAAATATAATAATACATACATATTATTATACATAGAAAACACCCAGACTCCGAAACAAATATTTGTGAAATAATATTTGGTCCGACCCGGGAATCGAACCGGAGACCTCTTGATCAGCAGACGCATACGCTAACCACTAGACCAACGAGGCAGTCAAATACATTGACGATCAAACAGTATTGGTTAAGTCCTATTAAAACTGTTGGTATATCTTCAAAATTTCACAAGCCCTCTGGACACATATTAATAATAATTCACCTACAGCAAGTTCTGATATTACATAGTTGTGAACAAAATTATACGCTGCTTAAACAAATTAAAACAATAACAAGACAATGTAAGCTCAATGTTGTAGACAAATGCTTCACAGTATTAGTTTGAACTAAGAAACTTAGTTATTTGTGTTATACTCTGTCCATTCGTTTAATATCTTTTTGACAGTTCAAGAAATTTCGAAAATAGTGACGCTCTCGCACGTCACCGATTCGATTTGAAATTGAAATCAATTTTATTGAGGAAGAACTTTCAATCGATTTAATTAAATATTTTGAGTTTTAATATTTATTATTCGTTAATTAGTTTTTTAAATTATATATGAAATAATTAAAAGTATAAATGATAGATCACTAAATAAGAAATATTTATACATTTAAACAATACAACGGAGGTAGCTTTTAGATCTCTTAAGTGTAAAAAAGGAGTATCTTGTCAGTCGTGGAAGTTTATTGGAGACCGTATTATTAAGTTTTTGTAGTAAATGAGGACAATTTATTTTACCATTAACTAATATGTGTAATAATGATAAATCTAAAATTTAACGACGCTTTTTTAGTGATTGTATTTTGAAATGGATAAGTCTGTTTGTGTAGCTGGTTAGTTTTCTTGAAAGGTTAAATTTATATGCTAAGTGGTACACATTTTTTTTCTTAACGCGTTCAATTCTATTGGAATGAACTTCATAGTGCGGATGCCAAACTACACAACAATAATCCAGGACAGATCTGACGAAACTCTCGTATAATCTAATAACTGACACTTAATTTTTAAAATTTTTGGTGTTTCTCATTATAAAACCAAAGGTTTTAAGTGATTTAGAGACTATACGATCATAATGTTTCCTAAAATCAAGTTTTTTTTATCAATAATAATGCCAAGGTCCCTAACACTTGCGACTTCTTGAATACGTTGGTTAGATACTGTATAAACCCCAGGCCATTCAGCATTACGGTTTCGAGTGAAGCGAATATAACAGCATTTGTCAACATTCAGTGCCATTTTGTTATCTTTGCACCAACTAACCAATCCATCAAGATCTTCTTGCAATAGCATTTTGTCTTGAACATTCCTGATTAGTCTCATTAACTTGAGATCATCCGCATAAAGATATGGTTTGCTATTTTTGAGGCAAGAGGTGACGTCGTTTATGAAAATATTAAAGAGTATAGGTCCTAAATGAGAACCTTGAGGAACCCCAGATATATTAGAAAAAAGATCCGATTCATATCCACTGACTACTACCTTTGATGTGCGCTCGCGCAAGTTCATACTTGCGCGAGCACCATTTGTGAAAAGTACCAGCGTAATAATATACTGTAAGGAACCTTATCGAAAGCTTTCGAGAGGTCATTACAAATAAAATCAACGGGAGTGCGATCGTCTAAACAACGGGATATGTCATCAATAAAATACACAAGATTGGTGCATGTCGAGCGAGCAGATACAAATCCATGTTGAGAGTCTGCGAGAACACTCTTAATATACCATGATACGTGAGGACATAACAAGGATTCTAGCAACTTGGCGAACATAGATAGTATAGTGATCGGCCTGTAATTTTTGACATCGCTTATATCGCCGGCCTTGTGGACTGGCATAATAAGGCCTAACTTCCAAAGTGAAAGAAAGATTTAGTTTGTTAGAATGTATGTTGGTAAAAAGAAAGTGTATACAGTTTTGTAAACTTCAATAAATATAAAAAAAAATGCATTATAAATAAAAAATAAATAATTATAATTGCATAAGTTGATAAAAAATTCTATGCAATAGCTTTACCGAGGCAGCCCCCGAGTGCCACACGACTTTTATTTTATTAAATTAACAGTAACAATACTTACACAAGTTAAATTATTTTATAAAATTATCGATTATTTTAATCATTTAATCGACTTATCGATTTTAAGAACTGTTTTATAGTCTGTGATTGTTAGCTATGCACAGGGCACTTCACTACTCGTCTATAAAGTACGATATTACTGTAATACATTATTTTGAAAAAAAAAACGGTAATTTATAGGCGTGATGTGTCAAAAAGATAATAAAGGAATGGACAAGGTATAGTTGTCAAAAGTTGTTGAAATATTTCCTTATTTTTTGACAGTTTGTTTGACAGTATGTAATGATTGAAGCGTTTTAATCATTGTTCCTAAGTATCTTTTTTTGCATGGGAAATGCTTTTCACACCATACCCTCCATGGGGAGACAGAAAGCGTGTGTGGGATTTCCGGAGTATCCGGTCTACCCACTAAGCCCCGCGGTGGCCTACCTCGACAATTACTATTAAACTCCTATGCATCTAAGATGGCGTAGGTTTATTTGGTCAACTTACCAATAATTATTGTGTATTACATATATGTTTGTAAAGTCCCACGCGACACAGTAGATTTTCTTAGTACGGGCTTCGTCTTTTAAAATACATTATTTGTATTTGTTTGCCTTTACTTTTCATACATTATACATTAAAAGGGAGCATGAAAGGTTTTAGTTTCAAACATTTCAGCATAATAGTCACATCACATGCCGCATGCAAGGCAAGAGGTTATCCGTGAGCACAGTGAATGTTTGTAAAAAATATATTACATTATGCGACTTTTACTTGCCCTTTATGAGGACATAAATGTCATATTATGCCCACAATCATAACATGGCTTTAAAAAAATACTAAAATGCACACAATTATAACATTTGAAATCATGTGATTTTAATAGTTTTCAGAATATCTAATTAGCTTGTGGGCCAATAGGACTCTTATATTTCTTCAGATCTTCTGTTTTTGCGTCTGTTCTTCAGTTAGTTTTAGACTGAAACAATCACTAGAAAGTGCCAGGCCACGCATAGAATAGGGTTCCGTTGTCACACATAATGATAGGAAGATTTAAAATCGTGTCCAATAGATAAGTGTTGTTTACTTATTATTTCTTTATTTTTGTACGAAATATTCCAAGTGAGTGCATTTTACAAGTTTAGGCGCCTATAACTATTTATAAAATTACTATAGTTTTCCTTGAAAGTTCAATATATGGACTACTATCATGAATTTTTCAGATTTTTTGAGCCAGCCGTTTAGTTTTAGGGTTCCGTAGCCAAGTGAAAAAAAACGGAACCCTTATAGATTCGTCAAGTCTGTCTGTCTGTCTGTCTGTCCGTCCGTATGTCACAGCCAATTATTTCCGAAACTATAAGAGCTATGCAAAGAGCTAAAACATATGAACATTTAAGATTTTGGTAAACTATTTTTCGATTTAGATCCGTTTGCGAGTTATTCAACTTCAAAGTGCATATTTTAAAAAAGCGGCCAAGTGCGAGTCGGACTCGCCCATGAAGGGTTCCGTATCAACAAGTAACATCATATAAAAGTTCTTGTAGTTCGTTGTAACTTTCATCGATGTTTTTATACTAGTGTATTGATTGAATGAAAGGTAAATTGTGTTTTACGATTTATGACGTATTAAAAAAAACTACTTACTTTTTCGTTGGTAGTTTGCATGGTAATGTACAACATATATTTTTTTTATTTTAGAAGTTACAGGGGGGGGGACACATTTTTCCACTTTGGAAGTGTCTCTCGCGCAAACAATTCAGTTTAGAATAAATTGATATTAGAAACCTCAACATCATTTTTGAACACCTATCCATAGATACCACACGTATGGGTTTGATGAAAAAAATTTTTTTGAGTTTCAGTTCCAAGTATGGGACCCCAAATATATAGTTTTTTTTTATTTTTATGTAAAAACCTTAATGCGGTAGACAGAATACATCGACTGACCAAATTTCAACAGTATAGCTCTTATAGTTTCGGAAAAAATTGGCTGTGACATACGGACGGACAGACAGACAGACAGACAGACTTGACGAATCTATAAGGGTTCCGTTTTTTGCCATTTGGCTACGGAACCCTAAAAAGGCTTATCTAATGACACCACACATGATGGGGTAGACGGGAGAAAAAAAAACATCCCTACTTATATGGGAGGTACCCCAAATAAAAATATTTTTCATAATTTTATTGTAACACTTTATTGACGTAACTACATTCTTCAACACATACTCGTGCACAGTTTCATCTTTCTAACACTGACCGTTTCGGCGGTAAGTCGAGGACGGATGGGCATGACGAAATTAACGAATCTAAAAGGGGAGTCTGAGTCATGAACTACGGAACTCTAAAAAAGTACGAAACCAAAAAATGAATTCATTAAAATCCCGCTCATGAATTTTTGTAACACAAAAAAACTCTTTAATGTACAATAACAAAACAACAATTGCAAAGAATTTGTTATTCGCTTGTAATTACAATACTTGCATTTTTTATTTATTTTACTAATTTAAATTAAGTTTTACATTAAATAAGAAGTTAAAGAACATAATATAATATTGTATTTAAATTTCTTATAATTAATATATTAGATTAGATTAGATTCAGTTACAGTAAATTATAAAGAGAATTTTTGAAACAATATAAACCAAAATTGAAATGTCTGTATGTGACATCAAATTAAGAACCTTTTACTAAATCCCCCTAAGCACAGATTAATAAATAGTTACTGCCCTAAGAGTATTATTATACACTAGCTGACCCGGCGAACTTCGTACCGCCTTAGAATATTAATTCAAAATAAGGTATTATGTTTAAATATTAACTGATAGTGACAAATTGACAGCGGCGCCAACTAACACACCCCGGCCGGTACCGCCAGAATTGCTTTGTTCCTGCATTTTAAATCTGTAATATCTTCAAAAGTATTAATTTAAATTACATACTATACAGGGCCATATTAATCTATATTAAATACACAATTTATTTAAGGTACTTAATTGGATAAGGATCAATACTGTGTTGCCTATTATCGCTTCGTAAATAAACCATTATTTCTCGTAAAAAGAAAAAATAAAAAAATATTTATTGTGGGTTATCCCTAGATAGACATATACCCTCTAAAATTATTATCTACTATATTATGCATGTATTATACATAAAAACCTTCCTTTTGAATCACTCTACCTATTAAAGAAAATTTCATAAAAACCCGTTGCGTAGTTTTAAAGATTTAAGCATACAAAGGGACAGAGAAAGTGACTTTGTTTTATACTATGTAGTGATACGGCACTAACATGCAGAAGGCAATTTTTAAAATTTTTGTCTGTCGGTCTGTTTGTTCCGAGTAATCCCTGGAAGAATGGCAAGACCGATTTTGATAGGACTTTGATTGACAGAAACTTGACGACATAAGAAGTAACTTGGACTACATTTTTTTACTTGGCTATACTCAGGATACAACATAAACTACGGGTAACACCTCGGATCTTAGCCAACAATAACGCAACAAATTTGTCATGCCCATAAGTGTCCTAAGGCGAATATGATCATAACATAACATAACAGCAGCATAAACCTCGCTAATGCCGTGGAGCGCAACTAGCACTTGTATAAAGCAGGCACCACACTTCGCTATGCGCTATTCGTTATGCGGGTTATTCGCGCGCATACGGCGAAGTGTGGAGAGTATATTCGTTTCGTTCACCATAAAAATGACAATGACACATCTCTACAACACACATATTTGCCTTATTTGATGCTTATCTGGCATACCAGTTCGAAGTGTAGATATCATGTTTGTTGTTTGCGCACTTAACTAATATTTGGGCGAAGTGTGGTGCCTGCATAACATTAGAACTGCGCAGAACAGTGTCAGTGATCCCAAATAATATATTTTTCAATGGCCCATTGTTTCTTTTAGGGTTCCAGTTCTATTTTAATAATATATGTCCCGTAAAAATGTAAGTGTCGGCAGTCCCGAAGCACGACCCTCGAATTCCCGACCCGCCCGTTGCGTGTTCTAAAATAATTACTGCGTCACTGAATGTAACTTAAAAAAGGTTTTTTACTGGTCTGTTCAAATATCTAGATCAAAAGTGTGTTTGTTGGACTACCTACTTAAACAATACACAGAATACTAACTTTTAGTAGTCTGCCGTAAAGCAACATGAGGTGATATATTATTTTTATTCAACTTTCGACGTAAATCAAAAGCTTTTTATTTCAAGTAGGCCTTTTCGTTTACGGAAACGTTACGTTACTCACTATAGTTGCTCGGTTCCAAAATGTAATTCCTATGGAGAAAGACCGGTCAGAAATATCCATAAACTCCATTGATTGTTAAAATCCTTCAGATGACGGTAGTCAAAGGTAATCAACGCTAGACGCCATGTTATGCGTATTTGCAAACTACTATATATATACTTTTGATACGCTAGTGAATATATTTTTTAGGGATGAAGATACTCTATTATACACTGAGGGTAATGTGATCATAGTTGTTACTCTTTAGTACATTATTATATTCAAAAGCCTTTAAATGTTAATTCAATGTTTCATTTGCTATGATTAAACAACAAAAAATGGATTGAGAATTCTTGCAATATAAAAATCAGCCAAGTATATTTCAGGCCAAGCATGAAATAGGGTTCCGTAGTCACCCATACTGGCAGGTAGATTTAAAATCTTGTCCAATAGATAATTGTTATGTTGACTCGGAACCCATGTAGATTCGTCATGTCCGTCCGTCCGTCCTCGACTTACTGCCCAGCGGTTGGTGCTAGAAAGATGAAACTTTGTATGAGTGTTGTGATCACGTCAACAAAGTGCTACAATAAAATTACAAATATTTTTATTTGGGGTACCTCCCCTACACGTAAAGTGGGAATGATATTTGTTCCCTCTCGTCTACCCCATCGGATATTATTAGGAAGGTCTTTTAAAAACATTAAAAGGTTGCTCTGACGTTATTTAACTTTAAAGCACATTTTCTTTAAAAAACGTGGTGTAGGGGGACACCATGTTTTTTCCCCACCTCTAAAAGCTAAACAGCTGGTTCAAACAATCTGTAAAAAATCATGATGGTAGTACTTAAGCTGAACTTTATAGGAAATCAGAACGATTTAGATCACTATATTAGAAATAGAGGTTTAACTTGTAAAATGTGTACAAAAATAACGAAATATTAAGTAAACATAACAATTATCTGATTGATTAACAAATTACTAAATATATAAATTACTAAATGAATTTAATCCACCTACCATTATGACTGACTACGAAACCCTATTCTATGCGTGGGGTGACACGCACTTGGGCAATTTTAATTTGTTCAAAATATTGTGATGACGCAAGCCATACTTAAATATTAAAACATCAAATGCAACAAAATCCGAAATTGAGCTTAAAAAATTGCCACTTTCAATTGGTGATTTCTTATGCTTAAAGAAAAAAAAAATGGTAGGTATACCAAATATGCCATAATGAATACAATATTATTTTAAAATACCTAGTATGCGAACTGTATAAATTATGTGTTTTTTAAGGTAGAGACTTACAACATCCCAAAGGAAATCTCCTTTAAACACACTTCCCTGAATTTTACGATACGACTGTTCATTATTTTCTATCCCAGCGTAATATTCTTAAACTTTATATTTAGATGAGACTTGCAGTACCAAGTTTTCTTTAAAATTAAGATAACAACCTCAAGTTTTCTTTTTTATTTACCTCCTTTTCAAGGAGAGGCCTACGTCCAGCAGTGGACTGTTAAAGTTTGTTGATGATGATGAAACAAGACAAAAAAACATTATTGCAAATTTTTTTCAATGAATTTTTTAATTGTATAAAGATTATAATAACATAATGATTTTTGATGAAATTTTTGACGGCACGGTTCGCCTAGTGGTTTAAGTGGTCGCCAAGTCGCTTTCTACTTCGCCAAGTGTCGTGGGTTCAAGTCCTACTTGAGAAAACACTTTGTGTGATTCACAAAGTTTTGTTCTGAGTCTTTGTGTCCGTTTCATATGTGTTTGTAAAGTCCCCCACGACACAGGATTTATAATGTAATGTCTTTAAATAAAATAAAAGTAATAACAATGACTACTTACATTTTTTCTCTAATAAATATAACCTTACACCCTATTTAGTTAATAGACATCTATTACTTTCAAACATGTCTTAGCTACTTTGAATAGTAAACGAACCGTTTAAAAATAGTAACAATTCGTGTCGGCGTCCTATCACAAAGTACTTGCTCGTTTCCTCGACACAGGTGTGACGCGAACCAATCGCAACTTAATACGGGATTATATCGAGATAATGAGAACGCACCAGTATTCTGACGTCACACTCTAATCGATATTCTTCATCCAAGCACGGTACGAGTTTGCCTTACAGAGAGAAATAAATAAAGATATGAGAACGTTAATTTATTCTTGCCTTTTTGCCCGTATTAATATCACATCATACATAAATTAATTAAATGGAATTTCTGAAATAATTAAGGTATTTAATTACTGGACCTGACACTTTCAAACTTATTAGTAAGTTTCTAATTGTGTTCGAAATATTTTTAAGCCCAATTACTTCAAGAACAAAAACATCTCAATATCTCTATAAGTTTATCCAATTTAATCTGTTAATTAAAATAGTTAGAATTTGTAAACTCTTTTTTTGACAGAAACATGTATGATGTACCGTATTACAACAATGAAACCCTTTTATTAAGGACAATACAATAAAATGTTATACCAGTGTGGAATGAAAAACATAGGGAGCATTTAGAAGGTGAGCCTTTATTACAATATTGCTCACAAAATTTAATGAACCAATGAAATCTAGATCCAGTATCTCTAAAACGGTTTATAAAACGATTGTATTGTATAGAATAGAAAATAACGATCATAGCAGAACATCTTATTTATTGAAGAATTTAGAAGGTAATCTAAACGCTTTCTGATATAAAAGGTGTTTTAATCCTTTATTTGTGATTGCTTTTATAACTATTGAACTTATAGTTTAAAAAAATGGATACAAGTTTTTTTTATACAACATCTTCAGGTTTACACTTTTTATTTTATTATTTTATAATTATACTAGCTGATGCCCGCGGCTCCGCTCGCACCCTAGGAGTATAAAAAATAGATGTTGGCCGATTCTCAGAGCTACTGAATATGCATATAAAGTTTCATAAAGATCGGTCAAGCCGTTTCGGAGGAGTATGGGAACGAACATTGTGACACAAGAATTTTATATAGAAGATGAAACATGTTTAATAATACAAGTAATACAATAGAGATAATAAATAATACAAGTTAACAGTTTATTGTCTTGTTGGTCTAGTAGTTAGCGTATGCGGCTGCTGATCAAGAGGTCTTGGTTTCGATTCCCGGGTCAGGCTAAATATTTTTGTGTTCCACAAATATTTGTTTCGGAGTCTAGGTGTTTTCTATGTATAATATGTATGTATTAACAAAAAAAAGTATGTTTATGTATTTATATGAATTGTTTAGTACCCATAATACAAGCTCTGATTAATTTGGGACTAGATGATGTTGTGTAAGTTGGCCGAAATATTTAGCATGTCCGAAATATTTATTTAGTAAAACCTGATGAGTTATACGCAACCACTATAAAATCACACCATTCTATCTTTCTTATATAATATTAGTAACGGAAGGTTAAAAACTAATGGCTAGTATCAGTACCTACTTTTAAACTTACAAAGACTGCTTAGGTAGACCGCATTGAAATTTACGACAGCTTCACGAAGCACTTAAGAACTTTATAAGATGTAAGACTCTAAGGTAATGCTTAAGTTATTGTAACTTTGCAGATATTCTTTTAACACTGACTGCCTTCTTGGTCTAGCGGTTAGCGTTTGCGACTGCTGATCAAGAGTCTCGGGTTTAATTCCCGGATCGAACCAAATATTTGTGTGATCTGCAAATATTTGCAAATATATCTAAGTATAATATGTATGTTTTTATATATAAAAAATGTATTTATATCAGTGGTCTCGTACCGTCGATGATGTTGTATTGGATATCTAAAATATTTAATAATATTAATAAAGTAGTAGTTACACTACAAACATTAAATATTTCAAAAGAATACAAAGCATTAAAGTAAATCGCATGTTTACAAAAGAACTAACATTTTAAAATGTTTATAAATATGCATAAACTATAATAAAGCTATTCGTAAAGAATTCATTATGTTTACACACAAATGTGCACAATACATATGATAAACATTTGAGGTTTTGACTCCATAATAATAATAATTATGCATATTTAATACTACTGTTCATAAATGAAGTAAAATTTACATTTCGACGCGAATTGTAGAGAATTAAACGACTGTTGTTACATATATTAAATAAATTTTATGTGATTACATAATCAAAGTTAGCTTATTTAACTGATACGAAATTGCTGCACACTGGGTTACCTAACGCCATTCAAATGGGAATTCACAAACAAACAAGTTTTGTTACCTTCATGATGATCGCATATTATTTGAGCATGTGACTAGACTACATTATTGCGGAGAAATCTGGAAATAGTTTCCAGCGGCAGATAACACAACTAAATAAATAAAAACTTTAAACATGCGTTCTGTGACATGCCTCGCGGACAATGGGCACAATTTTACCTTTATTTAAGATAAAGGCAAATAATATATGTATTTAGGTTTATCTTTTTAATAAGGCAAGAGATTAAAAACGTCTGCAATAATCGTATTTAGTTTAATTGTAAGGTCAAATTGTCACCACGTATAAGACGTGACCACCACCATGTTATACGTATATATGAGAATATGATATAAGCTTATAAATTAATAAATAAATTAAATTAATGTTTCGGACATCTTACACACAACGTCATCTAATCAGAGCTTGTACTATGGTTACTAAACAACTGATATAAATACATAAACATACTTTTTTTTGTAAATACATACATATTATACATAGAAAACACCCAGAGTATGGGTATTACATACTTATACCTAAGTAGTTACGTGTACTCCCAATCCATCTATTTCATCTACCCACATTTTTTTTATTACTATTACGTATAAGTTACCGACTTCCATAAATCTTATTTATTGTAAAGCTTCGACTTTGTTTAGTACCCAAATATAAATAAGCAAGTCTCTGACTTTTACGATAATTACTTAAAAATTAAATTTACACTTAGAGAAACATACTAACTAAATGAGTAATTACTGAGAATGTTTATATTTCTTGATTGTAGATACTACACATGTTATGAAATGGTTAATGTGGTCACTCGGTCAAAGTTGGTTGGAGTTTCACATTCGTTTTATTCCTACGGACAAAAACGAATTAAAAAAAATCTCTACTACTTCAAGAAGAGTAGTATATTTTTATTACAAGAAAAAAATTACAGATTAATCGGATTAATCATTCAGTGCAATCCAAAAAGGCTATTCACGAATAAGAATTTTTTTGCTTTATTTTGTCAGTAATTTCCAAATTTGAATTTGAAATTGAATTTGAAATTTGAATGTATTCATGAGTTAAGCACATTTCTCACGATTAATAGCTCATTCCATTTCAAATTGTTGGTTACTATGCCATAATACTTTTTTAAATCCAAATACTCTTTTTTCAGTATAAATGCTTGGTAGCAGTCGCTTCCGCAAAATATGAGGGCGTTCATTTTACATAGATGCCACCAAAATTATCGATTACAACCACGTTTTAACTTGATTTTCTGAAACCCATGCTCGAATGGTGGAAGGACGTCATGATTGCAATCTTATGAACTGACTACAAAAGGGATTATGGCTACCTCTATTTCTTTCTTATAAAGTGTTATTTTGAACAGCTATATTATAAACATCTATATTAAAATATTATACTAGAACATTAATTATACTACTTTATATTCTGTATGCTCTTGACTGCGTTAACCATGCTAGTATTATAAAAACATAAAGTTTGTAAAAGGTGTAATCTCTAAATCTACTGCACCGCAATCAACAATTCTTTCACCAAAAGATAGCTAATTTAAATATGAGTGTGTGTCACTGTGTTTAACTCGAAAATGATTACTGCGAAACCAATATCCAACGTAGGCATAAAAGGAGCAGCAGGCAAAAGCTAATAAGTATTAAAACATAAACCTTATTATGTACATCTAATATATAAAATTCTCGTGTCACAGTTTTCGTTGCCATACTCCTCCGAAACGGCTTGACCGATCTTTATGAAACTTTATATGCATATTCAGTAGGTCTGAGCATCGGCCAACATCTATTTTTTATAGTCCTAGGGCGCGAGCGGAGCCGCGGGCATCAGCTAGTCTAATATATAAAATTCTCGTGTCACAGTTTTCGTTGCCATACTCCTCCAAAACGGCTTGACCGATTTTGATGAAATTTTGTATGCATATCGGGTAGGTTTGAGAATCGGCCAACATCTATTTTTTATACCACTAGGACGCAAGAGGAGCCGCGGGCATCAACTAGTCATATATAAAACTCTCGTGCCACAATGTTAGTCACCATACTCCTCCAAAGCGTTTGGACCGATTTTTATGAAATTTAATATGAATATCGGGTAGGTCTGAGAATCGGTCAACATCTATTTATCATACCCCTAGGACGCGAGCGGAGCCGCTGGCATCAGCTAGTAACAATAGGTATAGTAAATACCTGAAAATGTTTAATGATTATGCAGTCTTTACATAAACCTTCGTTCGATGATTTTTCTTTTGATTTACATCACCATTATACATATGTATGATTACATACTCAGACATTGCAATTCCACCTCAAATATCTTGGAATTCATATAATTTTAAGTAATTAAGTAAACTATGACGCTATTAAGAATGTTATTTCCTTTTTAGGATTCCGTAGTTCATGACTCGAAACCCTAATAGATTAGTCATGTCCATCCGTTCGTCCTCGACCTATCGTCCAAACGGTTAATGCTATAAAGATGGAATGGTCTTTTAAAATCATTAAGAGGCTCCTAAGACACTTTTTATATTTAGATAGCTTTGTTAGTTTAGAAGTTACAGAGGCCTAACTTGTGAAATACGCACTTGCAAAATTTTGGACAATAATAACAGAATAATAAATAAACATAACAATTACCCATTGGACACGATTTTAATTCCACTTGCCATTGTATATCAATACGGAACCCTAATCTCTGCGTGGCCTGAGACGCACTCGCCCGATTTTTATTTCCTTACTATTGATACACGCCTCTGTATTTTATTAATCCGGGAACGGATGTTGTATAATGTTTTAAAATATTCCGATATAAATACAAAATTATTTCTTAACTGGAGAAAGGAGAGCGTCAAAAAGTGATTGTCGTAAAGTTACATCTACACACGTTAAATAAACCCGTTTTAAAAAGTATTCCAGTTATAAACGGCTAGCTTGTATAGACGTGTGTGTTAAAGACGGAGACCTCTGCGCACCAATCTGTATCTATGCATTACGACACCACATACTAAGCATTACTTTAATAAACTACCTCGGTTGACCAGTGGTACCGTATGCGACTGCACTCGAGTTTGAAGTCCGGGTTGAGCCAAATGTTTGTGTGATCTGCTATTTTCTACAACCAAGATCTTATAAAATTCTCTTGTCACAATGTTCGTTCCCATATTCCTCCGAAACGGCTGGACCGATTTGAATGAAATTTTGTGATCATATCGGGTAGGTCTGAGAATCGGCCAACATCTATCTTTCATTCCCCTAGGACGTGAGTGGAGTAGCGGGCATCAGCTAGTATTATATATATATTTACAGAATATGTTTCCACAAGTATTATATCAGTCAATCTGATTATATTATACATAGATAACACCCAAACACCGAAACAAATATTTGCAGATCATACAAAACATTTAGTCCGACCCGGGTATCGAATCCGAGACCTCTTCATCGGCAGGGGCATACGCTAACCACTAGACCAACAAGGCCGGCCCATCGGATTATGAGAGTGAGGTAACAGAAAGTGACCTGTGTTTGCGCACTTAATCGAGAACTATAATATCTCCTACGTAATTAGCCAACTACCTACTCTGCTACAATCTTCACAGAACAATATCTTCAGTCAATCTACCTTTCATTGTACAAGCCTCACTTAGTTTAGAACTAGATGACGTTGCCGCGTTGTGTGTCAGATGTCCTAAATATTTATTATGAAACTTATAAAGAAAAATATAATGTACTCTGTAAACTATATAATACATATAATAGAATCACTCGATCCAAGTATATTATAACGCTGTTTATGTTAAAAGCGGAATGTAATGTATATTAAATTGAAATGGAACTTGAATTCGTTTACTAATTTAATCCGACTAAATTCCTAACAGAAGAATCGTACTGTAAAAAAGGTACATATATCACAAAACAATAAAAGTTTTCAATACCTCTTATTATAATATTCATGTTATGCCGGAAGCCCTGTTATTGTACTATTATGTAAGCAAATATATTACAACATTATTTCTAGTGACACATTACCGGTATTCTTTTTTTGTCCCGTTCACCTGTGCTAGTTAAACCTGTGCCAAAAGTCGTAGTGGATGAATTGGATTTAAACTCACGACCACTTGACCGAAAATCGAATACTTTTATCATAAATTCGAAGGTAACTCTGTTCATCTGTTACGATTTCACGGCAAAACATTTGAATTATTATAATCATCATTAGTATATAGTCTTTAATACTCCACTGCTGGACACAGGTCTCTTCTTAGAAAGGAGAATTTATTCTACAATATCACGCTGACCAGTGACGACGCACCACTGCATAGAGAAGGCAAATTTGATATAATTATAACTTTAAACTTAGCCCGATGCCGTAGAGGTCACTCATTAATTGAAGTCATTCTGGCAAGTCTCACTTTAGCATCAATGTATTTCAGTTACGTGATATGGGTTCTTGCTGTCTTGCTACACTCATTAACAACTAACCCCTTGTTAACCTCTCCATATCGATACTAAGTAATAAGCTATCTATATATGCATGTACATCACCTTCTTCAATTTTTTCTAATGTGGTTTATAGAAAAGATTAAGAGTGTAAAATTTCACACTCATTTGCTAGCATAGTTTTCGTAAAAAGGGGTACAAAGTTATTGCTTCATTTATTTATCACTACATTCGCCCACGGTTAAAAATAGCCTTTGTTCTTTTACAGGCTCTAATATAACTGCGTATCAAATTTCATTATATATTTTAAAAAATCCGAACAGATAGATAGGCAGGGATTTTCAATCATAGTTGTTAAATAATGGAATTATCAAATTAGATTACATTATTACCAACACACATATCGTTAGCAAGTTAAGTGGATACCGCAATCGCGACACATGAGGCTTTTTAATTACAAGCTCAAAATTCGGATGAACATTAAATTAATTAAGTAAGACGATTAGGATGATCGTACCCTGCAGCTATTTGCTATTTACATGTAATATGACACGGCATTTCGAAATTATAATAAGCATCCAGCAAGCATCAACCACACCCCGATATTATGAAAACGTATATATCTAAATCAAAAATACTTTTGGAATACTTTTGGTTAGACAAGTTTTGAAATTATGAAATTGTCGTGATATCATCATCATTTACGCAATAACTCTCAGTACTTACTAATACATCGATAATATATTATATAGCTAATTAGGTAAGCAAGTAAATGTAAATTAAACATATCTATTTGTTTTTCATTACATGGTGAGAGGCCTTTCCACATTTCATTGTCATAAAAGTTAATCTTATCAGAATGCTCCGTTGGTCTAGCGGTTAGCGTATGCGACTGCTGATTAAAAGGTTTAATTCCCAGTTCAAGCCTCAAAAGTGTTATTGAGTTATTCTGAATATAAAAATAAAAACCTGAAGTGCTGGAAGTTATGATGTTAACTCGTCGTGCCTTGGAGAGCACGTAAAGCTATCGATCCTAGCTAGTGTCCAGTTACCACCAGCTGATGGTTATATCATCATCCAGGTGTATCCTAGCAAGGGAACCACCATTTCCAGTATCTGCCCAGAAAGGCGCGCGCGCTCAGTAGCGCATCGCACTTCCAACACGGCCTGCTTATGTTACGGTGACAGATGGCATCACCTGTCACTCGCAGGCTAGCGCCTATGTAAGACCGAGATCGTTCTGCGACCTATGGTGCCTGAGTTGTCTGCGGTACCAGGCCTGGCGGAGAGGTTTAGAACTCTCCCGGTTCCACTCCACCATTACTTTTGCAAGCATAATTTGCTCGCAGAACATTTATTTTCATGTGGTAAAACATGACAAGCTTCTAGTCTTACATCTGGAACGTTTACAATGTTTTTTTGTTAAGCTCGAATTTCATCAACTTTGAAGTTCGTTTCGTTAATTCCATAACTTTGCTGGTTACTTAAGTTTATTTCATGTTGTAAGCATATTCTAGTATGTTAAAGACTCTGAACTAAGTCTTATTCTAGCTGTCTCTAAAATTTAGAAGTAAGTACAATTATACTGTGATACGTTTGTTTTAGTTTTTGGTCGAACCAAAAAGTGTTTTTGGGATTTTCTTAGGAAATTCCTAATAGCTGCCCGGATTTTGGAAGTTTGGCGGTGATTCACGCCCATGCCTCGGAGAGCACGTAAAGCCGTCGGTTCCGGTTGTCATGAACATCTATGGCAATCGTTATTGGGAAGTCAGTGCCCTCAAATATACTGACAACTAGTTCAATCTTAGAATTTCAGTTCTCCCTTAGGGTTGCGGAGGTCCGATGCCAGTCGCTCCGTGGAAAAACTGAAATTCAGGTAAAACCGGTTGAACTAGTAGCCGACCCCAAATAAACTTAGGAATAATGGCTAGGAGGACGTTTGTTTTAGTTGAACAAAAAATCTAACTGCATCAAAATAAGAATTAGACTAAATGTCCAACCCCAGCAGTGTACTGTTAAAGGCTGTTGATGATGATTGATGATGATGAAATATATTAAAATATAAGCAAGTAAACACACACCCATAAATCTGAAAAATAAATGATAAAATACATCTAAATGCATCGTATCATTCTAGATTACTCTTTATACATTCAATCAAACTGAAACGTAGAAAACTGACATTTCATTTTAAAAGACTTAAAACGAATCTGGGCCAAAAGTTCTAATTCTAGATCTAATTTAGGACACAATATTCAAATTGTTTGAAAACCAGGATTTAACTAATCGTGCTCTGATTCTTTAACGTTTACAATGAGTACTGTAACTCTTTTTAAATAAAACACTTTTTTGCTTAATTATCTAACTAAAATTCTAGCGAAACTTCAGGACAAACACCTTCAACAACTAAAGTTTGAACAACTTTAAATCCGAACTCGCACCGATTTTCACTACAACAGATTTATTTTGTTGTCATTGTAATAAACATCTGTTTTCTTGTGCAATCAAGGTTTTATACAAATCTGATAATTATCATATAAAATCACTAATGCGAGAGAATTACAGATTTTGTATAAAATATATCTATTTTGTTGTTTGCAATAAGTACATATTTTAAACACCGTTTTATAATAAAATATACAAACTCAAACTGAAGGTAATTCACGTTTCATTCCATCTTGTTAATTCTACAAATCATCGCTGAGTCCGCACAGTTGAAGCATTTATATTTTCCGCGTCATTTAAATTAAAACAAATCGATTTGCGATCTGAAGTTTTTTACTGTAATTTAATATTTTTCTATTTAATTTTAAAATTATGATATCATGTTCGGTCTATTAATTTGGTCTTATTAGACCGGAAAAGAAATGAGTGGATTAGGGAAAAGACACAAGTCAGGGACGTGGTACAGGAAATAGAGGCCCGTAAATGGCGATGGGCTGGCCACATCGCCAGGATGGATCCCAGAAGATGGGCAAGGAGAACCCTGGAATGGAGACCTCGTGCTAACACCCGCGGACGGGGAAGACCACCCAAGAGATGGACAGACGACATCCGGCAACAAGCCGGTACCAATTGGATGCAAGTGGCACAGGACAGATACCAGTGGAGGGATGGAGAGGAGCCCTACGTTCGAAGACGAACATATTAAAGGCTGATATGGATGGATGGATGGATACCATGTTCGTCATATCAGATTTATGTGTTATTTGAAAGCTTATAGTTAAATATTTATGAGGGAAATAACTACATTGCTTTTAACTCTGTCAAATTGCTCATATCGGTTCAAACAATGTCGTCATTGTCGTCAACTATGCGTGGAACTAGAGAATATTGTTATTTTGTTCAAAGTGTTACATTTTAATAGGATTAAAAATGTATTTAAGAATATTTCCAATTTTCTAATTTGAATTCTAGAATTGACTTATCTCTTTGAACTAAAATTATAATTGTAAAGTGCGCGCAATTAGACCACCACTCTCTAAATCTGAGACAATACGACAACACAACAGACTATTATCCCTTATATCTTTATTACTGTACATTAAATTTATGTTTATGTTGTAATATATAGCTAGCCCAAAGCAAGGACAAACTGTATTATGGCCAGAAGGAGCCATATGGTAAAATGTAAATGCGATATACAAACTAACTGAAATTAAATCTGTTGTTGGCACATGGCTTAGCCAAAATAATTCTTCTCAATACACGTATAAGGCCCATGTTGTTACGGATTATCTAATTAGACAAGTTGTTTGCAATAGTAACCGTATATATATAACATCATTAGGTATTCGTAAAAGTGAAACCGACGTATATCGAAATAAATTACGAAAACGACAATGTATGACCAAGATATTGCCGAGTGTGTAAGCTTTATTGATGTTCAACCCTAATATAAACTATCTCAGAATATGTTGCAAGATACAGTGTGGGCATAGCCTAAAACGATTAAAATATTATCAAATGACCTCAGCTTCGCAACGAGGCCTAACGAGCTATGAAATCTTAACAAACGAGTTCAATCAAATCCGCCGGCATTGTACATAATTCTTCAGAAACTTCGCGGTTACAAACAATGTTCATTTATTTTATTAGG
This sequence comes from Phragmatobia fuliginosa, assembly GCA_932526445.1. Taxonomy (NCBI): domain Eukaryota; kingdom Metazoa; phylum Arthropoda; class Insecta; order Lepidoptera; family Erebidae; genus Phragmatobia; species Phragmatobia fuliginosa. The sequence goes on from OW052057.1 coordinate 29,125,524, forward strand.
TCTATATATAGGCTGATGTTTTTACCTACAAATTTTCCGTATAACTTATATACCTATATTTATACCAGTACCTGTACCGGTTACTTTTCAGACTGTGATCTTAAAATAGACATTTTGTATAGTCTTGTAAGTGTGCTTCGTAATGTTTGTGGGTAAACGATATCTCGTCAATAAGTTAAGTTGTTTGTAATACCATAGTTAAAAACCATTTTAAAAACAATTTAATCATTCCAGATAAAAAAGAAACTTATTCATTAATCCTTATCACTTAGTTGCTACTGTCGCTAATATTATCGGCGAAGTCTTTTCACTAAATAGTGTCGAAAAAAAGTGTTTTGAATTTATTATGTAAGTAAAACAATATTTTTGAAGCAATTTGTTAATTGTATTTACGATATTTATAAATAAGCCATTCACGGAGACTGAGCACTGACTACAAATTAACTTAGAAATAAGATTATCTTAAATGCTTACATAAATCTGTACTAGTAACCTTGCTCCTATTGTCATACCTTGAGGTAGTAGAGCCACGCTGATTTCAGCACGAATGGGCCGGCTCGACCCGGCCAGTACTACCCTCACACAGAAGACCATCCTAATAATGACAGCATTCTTGCTGTCGTATTTCGTTGGTGAGTGTGAGACCGGAGGCCCAATCATTCTGCATCATTCTCCCGCCCTTCGAAGGCCGGGAGAATGATGCAGAATTATCTAACCAGGCTGCCATGGTAGGGGTCACCATGCTACATTGCCTACCCTCACATTAAGCATGGTGACCCCTACTCCTGGATTCTACTCATGCTTTCCATCAGGCAGAGTAGAGTCACTTTGGCAGGCTTAAATATAAAAAAAAAAAAAAAAAATTATAATAATAATATTCTTCTGAATAAATTATACTAATATATTTAATTATTATGACCTCAATACATTCTATCTGTATATGTATATAAATTGCCTAATGTTTCTCCATACCATTTTGTGAAGTATTCCTGTAATAATTGGAAATCTTTCTAATCGTTTGGTAACATTAATATGATTGGCAACGAGATTTCAACGAGCTCGTAAAGTGAACTCGAAGTAATAATTAGCATGTGTAACGCCTATAAAGTTTCCAGTTTAGGATGTCAGAGTTGCTTTTGAAGCAATTATTGATTTACAGCAGCTTATTTTCAAAATTGTAAAACATATATTAATAAAAAATCTATAAAGTAGTTAAATTTAAGGTATAGTCTAGTCGACAAGTTGAAGATGGTACAAAATAGAGATACTGCTCTTAAAATAATGTACGATAGCTCATTGGATCAGGAATGACGCCTAGAAAAATGTGCTAAAAGCGTGTATTAGCACATAAAAATTGCAAAAGTTTTAAACAATTAAAGATGAAAAAAATGGCATTTTGATGTTTGCCAATATTTCATAAACTATTAATATTTAAGAAATTTCAAAAGATTCTGAAAGAAGAGGAAATTTCCAATAAAAAACTCTTAACCCTTGGAACTCTATCTCCATTATTTATAATTTTAATTTAACTTTTTATGTTGCACGCGTGGGGTCAAAAGCAAATTAATTTATTTAAGGTATTGAATATTTTTTAAATTTGAAAAAAATATGGTGTGTTCTGAACACTATAAACTTAATTTTTCAACAAGTTAAACAATTGTTAACTAACAAAAATTTTTCGAACTACTGTCTTAATTGTAAGTGAAAAAAAAATGTTTAAATAATGGTCGTAAAAATGTTTCGCTTCGTAGAGCTTTTCTTACATACATACTTAACAAGATTAAAAAACTATTTATACTTTGTTCATAATATATTTTTTTACTTTACTACATTTCTTGGATTTTTCAGTTTTTATTCAAGTTAAAAAAAATATTATAGACTAGAATGGCAATTTCGATATTGACAATATCAAATCAAGCTGTACAGTGTGCGAAATGAAGTCTGAAATATTAAAAAACAACTGTATAATATAAGCATAAAATACTTTATCGTTATTCGTGTTGAGTTGTGTATTATCATCAATTAGGAAGACGACAAATACCTTGAACTATGCCTATATAGAAAGGTCAGTTTGTGGGCAACGCAAGTAATGATCCACATATAACTTTGCTTTCATAAAACTCTCATTACGTTCGGAGGTCGCATTACCCAATAACTTGGTTGATCCGACAGACAGTATACAAAACCTTGACCTGACCTTTCCAATACATTCACCTACCAATCAATTTATCTAAATTTTAATACAATTTTACTAACTAAACCCATGCTTATCATTTGGACATTATGTATTCATGCCCAACTGTCGGTTTAGTAGCGCACATCATTGATTCATACATGTTATGCCCTAAATGATAACTCTATTTCGTGCCTATAATTTATTTCAACTTTCTGTATTTTCATACTTTAAAACGTATGCGACATGTAGTCTAGTAAATGAACAAAAAATAAAACACATTCTATAGTATACAGTAATTAGTTTTAATTTATTTTCATAACATATAGATTTTGCGTGCGTTACCCCAGCAAAAAAGCAAAAAAAACTGGGCCTTAGAGAGATGAGAGTATAACAGAAAATTAGTGTGTTCTGAGGTGTAATTTGTTACAAATAGCAAAATTTGTGCATGTAGTAGTTTATAAGTTATTCGACAAAAACACTTTTTGCTGGAGTAACGTTTCAAACGTTACCCCAGCAAAAAAAAATTTTTTTAAACGTTTCAGACCCAAACGAAATACATGAATACATAGCTTTTGTTCCGTATTAAATGTTAGCAAACAGCAAAATTTGTGTGAGCTGTGGTTCAGCTATTCCGTGTGGTGACGGATTAAGAATACAAAGTGTCACCACCCCTATTCATTCCATGGGTGTCGTAAGAGGCGACTAAAGGAACAAAATAAGCAGCTAACATCACTGCCAAGAGAAGGAAAACTTGAAACAAACCCTTTACCAACCCGTCTGGCCAGCGTGGTATAGTAGGCCAAAACCTCCTTTCAAAGGAGAGGCCTATGTCCAGCAGTGGACTGTTAAAGGCTGTTGATGATGATGATGATGTGGTTCATAAGTTATTGACAATTTTGCTGGAGCAATATTTCGGTCTTGTCTAGAACTTGAAAATGGCTGAACGCAGAAGTTTGAAAAATATACCATCGATAGACCTTCTTTTGCTTAAATTTGTTTAATCATTCGTTTTCAAATTTTTTGATGAACACTGATGTAATTAAATGATTTTGAAAATCAGAAAAAAACTGTTTTGCTAAGAAACCAGTATACTTACAATCAAATAAAAAGCTGTAACATGTAGCCATGGTTTACATTTATAATGACTGTAAATCTGGATTAAATAACTTTAAGCAATATGAAGATATAAGTAAATATTATTAATTTTAAATGGTATATTTAAGTCATCGAATACGCAGTTCCTATTAAACAAGGAAACATGGCAAACTCTAACAAATTTAAGTATATCATCAACAAACAAGCCTGTGAATTTCAGCTATCAATTACGAATATTATAAAAGTTATATGTAAAACAAGAATGTAACAACATTCTCCTATAACCCGAGCAAAATTAAAAGGTAACGTAAAAGCGACCGCGCCATACATTTCAATATCTTCGTAAATTAACGGCTTAGTATCTGGTATTTTGTACAGTCAACAGAATATTTTATCAGATTGTAATTTAAATATTTAAACTAATTTTAAAACCTTAAATTTTTTGTTTCATACAATTTAATGCTTCATTCGAATTCAAATTAATGCAAACCAAAATATCATAACTCAGTTGGGAATAGTGTTTTACAAAACAATATAAAAATTTCAAAATTTTATATAGTATGCTATATTTTTTCCTTTTTTTGTTCTTGTTATGAGAAAAATAATAAGTTACATTCACTGCGACACCATGGAAGCAACAGGAAGGCAACAAATGTAATTTTAAAAAGAATAATGCGTGTAAAATACTGAACACATTTTACATGGAAATTACAAGGAAAATTTTACAAGAAAATGTTAATAAACATTGTAAATATTTATGTAATTCATTGTTAAAAGAAACAAAAAAATATCTAAGTTAGTATCTAAACATGTTGAAATTACTCAACTATCTGTATAAGACTGATTTTAAATAAAAAAAAATAATCATACTCAATTCAATATTCTTGTCACCCGGACCTAACTTTTTTTGTTCGTAACTGTACCAACAAAATATTCTATTATACCATTCATTTCAGATGTCAGCCGAATGTATGGCGTGGTCGCTTATACGGAACCTTTTAATTTGGTCGGGTTATAAGAGAATGTTGTTACATTCTTGTTTTACATATAACTTTTATAATATTCGTGATTGATAGCTGAAATTTACAGGCTTGTTTGTTGATGATATACTTAAATTTGTTAGAGTTTGCCACGTTTCCTTCTTTTATAGGAACTGCGTATTCGATGACTTAAATATACCATTTAAAATTAATAATATTTACTTAAATCTTCATATTGCTTAAAGTTACTAATTCCAAATTTACAGTCATTATAAATGTAAACCATGGCTATGTGTTACAGCTTTTTATTTGATTGTAAGTATACTGGTTTCCTAGCAGAACAGTTTTTTCTGATTTTTAAAACCATTTTATTACATCGGTGTTCCTCAAACAATTTGAAAACGAATGATTAAACAAATTTAAGCAAAAGAAGGTCTATCGATGGTATTTTTTTCAAACTTCTGCGTTCAGCCATTTTCAAGTTCTAGACAAGACCGAAATATTGCCCCAGCAAAATTGTCAATAACTTATGAACCACAGCTCACACAAATTTTGCTGTTTGCTAACATTTAATACGGAACAAAAGCTATGTATTCATGTATTTCGTTTGGGTCTGAAACGTTTAAAAAAATTTTTTTTTGCTGGGGTAACGTTTGAAACGTTACTCCAGCAAAAAGTGTTTTTGTCGAATAACTTTTAAACTACTACATGCACAAATTTTGCTATTTGTAACAAATTACACCTCAGAACACACTAATTTTCTGTTATACTCTCATCTCTCTAAGGCCCAATTTTTTTTGCTTTTTTGCTGGGGTAACGCACGCATAGATTTTTATTTTTTTGTAATTGGAATCACATGTATTTAAAATTGTTCAGATGTTATCTGAAGTGACACCAAGGACCATATTCCGATGAATGTTATAGAACCATATAATATGCGGTCTAGAAGATTACCCAAGTGTATATAACGACAAAAGCTATTAATACAAAGTGTCATTTCTCTTATGCATCACCCGCCAAGTCTAACGATCAACCATTTTTCATTTCTTTGTCCACGATTATTTGGCAGGTTCTTTTGGGAATATTTGCTTCCGTATTACATTAATCACTTGTTTTATCGTATTGCAGTCCACTCAAGAATTAACAAACAATGCTTTGATTGACAATAAAGTAAATTGATGGTGGCTTTATTCTCACCGTCAGTATAAATTTAAGTCCAAGTAATTTTAGAGTGCATATAAAATTCTTAGAACACATATTTAATAAAATAAATTATGTTCTTACAAGAGATTATAGAATATTTTAAATAAACACTAGCTGATGCCTGCGGCTCCGCTCGCGTCCTAGGGGTGTGAAAAATAGATGTTGGCCGATTCTCAGACCTACTGAATATGCATATAAAGTTTCATAAAGATCGGTCAAGCCGTTTCGGAGGAGTATGGCAACGAAAACTGTGACACGAGAATTTTATATATAAGTTAATTTATAGTTACCATGTATTTATCGACGATAAGAAGACTCGACGTAACTTTCCAAACGCCGCACAACCCAGCTGAATTCTTCTATTCACCTCGTCCTCGAGGTTATTCCTACCCAACTGCAATGTCTGCCCAAGGTAGACATATTTTTGAACAACCTCGAGAGCGGTACCGTGTATTGCAATCGGTTCCGGTTGTACATATTTATTGAACATGACCTTGGTTTTATCCAAGTTCATCCGTAGGCCGATGCGCATAGAAGAATCAGCTAGGTCGTTCACCATCTGTTGCAGGTCCTGCAGTGTCTCTGCCATTATGACGATGTCGTCCGCAAATCGCAATGAGAGATGTATTCGCCATTGATGTTAATGCCACGTCCTTTCCAGTTCAGCGTCTTAAACATATCCTCCATTGGATTAGTGAACAATTTCGGGGAAATAATGTCCCCTTGTCTCACTCCTCGATGCAATGGTATGGGCTTTGTTTGCTGGTTCTTCTCATCGTCGATCCCACAGTGCCTAAAAACGAAAGTTTTTAACCAGTGCGTCCTACCTGTCATGACATACGGAGCCGAAACGTGGACACAAGCTCAAAGTTGCTCAGCGTGCAATGGAAAGGGCGATGCTCGGCGTTTCTCTGAGGGATCGTATCAGGAATGAAGTTATCCGTCAGAGAACTAAAGTCATCAACATAGCCCACCGGATTAGCAAGCTGAAGTGGCAATGGGCTGGCCATATTAGCCGCAGAACTGATGACCGTTGGGGTAGAAGAGTACTGGAGTGGAGACCGCGTCTCGGCAAACGTAGTGTAGGACGCCCACAGGCCAGGTGGAGTGACGATTTGCGCAAGATGGCTGGCAGGAGCTGGATGCGAGAAGCCCAAAATCGATCAAAGTGGTGTGCAATGGGAGAGGCCTATGTCCAGCAGTGGACTGATATAGGCTGATGATGATGATGTGTATTTATATGTCTTTATTACTTTGCTAAATCTTATTATTATTGATTATTGCCAAATCATAATTATAGTTAAAACTATTAGGAGTTCTAACCTTCCTTAGTTTTAACATGTTTAAATTAAACTATATGATTGCCTTAGTAATAGCCAAAACTCAGTTCATGTGTTATCTACACTACGTAATATGAGAGAAAAAAAATCCGAAAGACTTAGGAGAGAAAATGATACTAACTAGATAGTGATACATTTTACTAGACTTGCTGGTGGCACTGCCATTGCCCATGAAAATGCTTGTATGGGTCACACATGATGTCAGTGTGACAAATGCTTAACTATTTCGAATATGATGACGTAATAACGACTCGCCATATATCGAGCAATTAAGTATTTATTGGGATAGTATCCGAACGTTGGTGTTCAAGAAACTAAGATTTTAAAAGATCAATTGACATTAAGTTGGCAGACAAAGAGATAGTATAGTTATCCAGTTATTAGGCAGAGTCATACAAGTTTGTGCTCCAAAGTACGTAAAAACAATATGACTTTTACTGAAAATAATTTTACTCGTATTATCTACTAACATAAAAAATAATATTATTTTGACACAATAGTCAGTGACATACTTAGGTATGCGCCGAAATTCTTACATCTGTTAGTAACGGTTAGTATGCATTTATGCATTATGCATTCGTGCATTTTAAATGGAAATACATGTATCACTACGACGTTTCCATCAATAGCTGGTTAAGTATAAAAAGATGAAATCAATGTCAATCAATTTAGTTTTTTTTATAAACAAATTTCAGAGCGGGGTAAGTTCAGACAGTTAAAGGTATTTCTATATCTTATATACTTGTCTATATATATACTTACAAATTGATGAAATACCTTTAACTTTCTCTCTTTTTAGGTCTACCAATTCACAGATTGACTAATCCTAATAAAGAAAGTGTACACCAGCTAAAATTATTTCAATGAACTGCTCTTGGGCCATTCTTATGGCAAACTATCATGTTTTAAATAATTATAGTTTAAAAAAACAAAAAAAAACACGCTTTTATAGCTAATCGAACTAAAAAGTAGAAAATATTTTTTAATTACAGAGTTAATATTACAGTAGTAGAAGATTGAACAATCAATCATAACTAATTATTTCAAAATAAAATTATAATAACATTTCAGTTATTAAGAGAATAATTCAACAAAACATTGAGAAGTGTTATCTTGTAAATTTCATTTTTATTCTAAACTAGCTTTCGCCCGCGGCTCCGCCCGCGTGTATGTCGGTTATCGCGGTAAAAAGTAGCCTATGTCCTTTCTCAGGTTCAGTTCTATCTTCATTCCAAATTTCATCAAAATCGGTTCAGTAGTTTAGGCGTGAAATCGTAACAGACAGACAGACAGACAGAGTTACTTTCGCATTTATAATATTAGTAGGGATGGAATTGCCGGTATGGATAGTCTTCTCGTGGTTTTTAAAGTAGACCTCAGTTAGAGTTCCCAGGGTAACTTCAAAAGGTCTACGGCCCGTCTCAGTAATTTTCCGTGCCGCCTGCTACTACAGGCTTGTCACCGAGTTAGGCCTTTGCCTCTTTATATTTTTGGGGTGTCAGTCCAGTTTGGGGACGTCTCCAGCCATTGCAGGTGGACCCCGCTGGGTGACCAACACGCTTGTTACGCTCGGGTCTTGTTGTGTGTCACCTCCTGTAGGGTGATCACCTGAGTCTTCGCTACGTTGACCGTCAGTCTCCAGTCCTTCAGCCGATTGGGCAGTGCGTCCAGTATATGCTGCATCTTGGTAACCGCAGTAGCACCAGTGTTTGACGTCGTGATGTAGGCCGCATCCTCGGCGTACAGCGCAAATTTCATGCAGTCGGTGACGGCGATGTCGCTTGTGTACCAAGAGAAGCACACTGGGTACAGGCAACATCCCTGTGGCACATAGACACAGCCCACTGCTAGATGGAGGCCTCTCCCATTAACAATTAACTCTCTCAATTTTTTATGACAACAATTAGATAGCCTATATTCAAGACAACCTCTTATTTAAAACTTTTCACAACCAACCTGACCTAAATAGTATAGATTACAAAAAAATTAGTAGAAATTATGGCTACAACAGGCGACGATAAAGTTGTATTATACATAGGTAACGAAGTCCAGTGACGGATTAACCCTCTGTTCGCTGAAAGTGACAATAAAGCAGATGGATTAAATGGATTAAAGAGATATTTTACAGTATCCGTTATCTCCCTGTCAAGAAAAGCGGTAGATCGCAATAAGCAGAAATCACTCCACTCACGACGTCACTACACTTGAGTCTTATCGAATCCTTTGTACCTCTTCAACAATAAATTCAAAGTGATTATTATTAGACTGTTTAATTATAAAATTAGACTGTTTAATTAACTATGTACGAAATAATGCTTACTTAAAAAAGTACTTCGGCTGGTTATACGAAGGTATGTTCATTTTTTTAACGTCATTTACTAGATCATCATCATCATTTTGATTTGTCAGCATATGCGACTGTTGATCAAGGGGTAGATAAGTGCTATGGAGTTTTTCAAACAAAAACTCACACACAGCTCTGATTTTGTAAGTTATGGTCTTAACCCCGCGCATCGAACAGTACGTAAAGCCGTGACCACATCGACCCAGCGCTTGATCCCTCCTCGGTCGTATCGAATAGATATCCCATCGATTTAAGAAATAGGGAGAAAAGAGAGTGAATATATGTGTTGCGCATACGATTTCCCTAGTGGTTAAAATATCCAAGCCAAGTATTGTGACTTAGTTGTCACACTTTGCTTGAGCTACATATTATTGTTTCGAGTTGTGTATTCTTTGTTCCACACAATACAGAATGTTTATTCTTAATGCGACATTTGTCTTTCTAAAAAGAAAGAGATAATATCACATGCTTGCTGCGCTGGTCTCCGTTGAGAGTGGTCAACATGACGAAAATCGGCTAGTAGTGCTATATTGTTCAAAACTGAGTTTATTTTCACTCTGTTTTGGTTCAAAAAAAAACAAATACTTTACATACCATCTTTAAATTTGATAACCCTTTCGTAACATTCTGAACATCGACCATTTAATTTTATTTAGATGAAAATGTCATTCATTCATTCATTTTAGATTTAGCATATTATTTAGCTGTATAAATTTGCATTCATACATCTTGATTCATAGTGAAAATATGCCATTAATATACAAACCACTAAAATATGTTTTAACACAAGGTTATATTTTAACCGACCAAAGTTATGCTGCGGGTGTGTTTCAATTCAGAAATTCTTTATTGAGTAAAATATTCTCTTGAAGGTTGTATTGTTTTTGGAGTTGGTACCACTTTTTGTGACTAGTATATATATATACTAGTTGACCCAGCGAACTTCGTACCGCCCAACTTTAAAATTCCAGAACTTGATCGCAGCGCCACCTACCGGGTCCAATTGCGAATCTAAACCATTCCCAGATCCCCTTGAACACACACAAAAAATTTCATCAAAATCGGTCCAGTCGTTTGAGAGAAGTTCAGTGACATACACACTCACAGAAGAATTATATATATAAAGATTATTATAACAACAAATGGTTTTAAGACACGTATAGATGACTGAGCAAATGTCTGATACATGACCAAACCCAACCCAAAACTAAACAAAGATTTAATTATAAGACTTTCGTGTTTATTTCAACGGAACTAGATGTTTATGAAAATATACATGATAATCGTGGTATCGAGTAAATTCATACTTCATCAAAAAAGTCAAGGCGACGTGCCATACGAGTTTATTGTAGGAGTATTTGTTGTTTTTGTTCAAAACAGTAGTTAAAAAATCTAATGCCACATAGCTACTTTGAATCTTTATCCGTTTTTTTGTATATTCGTAATAAAACGTAAATAAATAGAGCAAGCAACTTCAGTCGCATGCAATTTGTATTTAAACAAAACTTCGCAAACGAAGTAACAACCTTTAACAGAAATAACCGCAAAATATTTTTATTTACATTTCAACCTATTTGTAACGTATGAGTAATAATCATTTGCACCTTGAGTGATAAATTTGTGGTACCTTAGGTAATGACAAGAAATTGTATTTTATATAATGAACGAATGAGACTTTTAATAAGAACAAGGTTGACGTTAAACTGCTTCGTAGGTTACTTTACTCTTTTCACATTACACTAAGAATTGTTTACGTGTACAAACGTTTAACATTTGAACAGACTTATGCTAAAACATACATTTGCTTATCTATACTAATATTATAAAGCTAAACAGTTTGTTTGTTTGGTCTACGGGCCCGAATTGAAAAATAATTTTACTATTAAATGGTCCATTTATCAAGAAATATATATATTTAATAGATGTTGGCCGATTCTCAGACCTACTGAATATGCATAAAAAATTTCATAAGAATCGTTCAAGCCGTTTCGGAGGAGTATGGGGATGAACATTGTAAGACGAGAATTTTATGTATAAGATAATATACAGACAACTAGTTCTACCTCCGAAATGCCAGTCGGTAAAACCCATTGAAAAAATCTTTAAGGCTTATACGGCTCAGTTAACGAAGAGGGCTACATATCATAACGTGAAGATAAATAGGAGCGGAGAAACATACTATAGTCATTTTATATTTTGGTATTGCGTTATAATAATTTAATGAATTGCATAAATCAATATTTCAATTAAACTAGAAGCTTAGATTTAAACTAGAAGCTTAGACTTAAAAATAGGAAATGCAAATTAACAAGTCATGTTTTTAAACTAAGTTCAAGTTGAAGATAATATAACTGTTACATCACAACACTTTTTTAATGTTCTTGTTTCAAGAGAAGTTTATAGACTACAACATGTTGAGGCTGAAAGAATCCTCATGTTTGATTGATAAACAAAGGAACCTAAAAGATATGTCTGTCAAAAATATTCACAAGAAATAAACAACTGACAGATATATCATATGAGCCTTTCCAAGCCTCCTTTACTTTCGCAGTATTTAAACACAAAACATTGGCATTATCACAATATTCATCGACAAGTACGACGTACATTAAAACAGGTAGCACTGAAACAATTTAAATTCAAATGAAAGCTAATGTCAAAAGCTAAGAGCAATTTTTTTGCACTAAATTGAAAGCTATTACGTGAGCCTAAAATATATAAGTGTATGAACACTCACCTCATTAGTGATATAACTCATATTACCAACCACATCCTCATTCCGTTAAAGTTCTGCCTTTCATAAATTATTAACAATAAGTAAAATAATGTAAGACAGATTTCAGGAGAATTTGTTATTTATTATGTAGAATAAGTAAGGATTACCTGTTGTCTAAGTTTGAGAATTCATAAATTTATAACTGAATCTATTAAGTGCAGAAAACGCTTTCGCAAAAACAAGTATATTTTTGCTCTAAACCTTGTCTATAGCGAAATATAATAGTCGGTTAAAACGGCCCCAAAGGTCTGAACTAAGTTTTCATGGATTACTTTTGTAAACATACAATATAAAACTTAGTATATTTACGAAAACGATATATTCACGGAAGTAAAACTGACTACTGATCAGCATAGTTTGATTTGTCATTGTATAGACTTACTTACCGTGACTGGTCGAAACATACTGTGGGTGTATTGCTTGACTTCTATATTAACAACAAGTTCATTAAACAACTAGCAGACAGGACACCTCGTGATGTATAGCGGTAGATCGTCATCATCACCTCAGCTGAATGACGTCTACTTCTACAGATATGCCTCCCAAGGCTTCTAATACATTTCTGCAGCAGTCACAACTGCAGTTTATATCTTTGAAGTAGAAGTACTCAACTATTATGGAATACCTTATCTTGGACACCCCAAGCTTAAAAAATTTTGCTACTTTCTTTTAGAGCAAAAAATCTATAGTCGAAACACAAGCCTATTACAATAAAAATAAAATAAATATAACGAGCCTAAAGTGATAATATTTCTACTTAACTGGAATGATGTTTCAATCATTGTAATTGTATTTCCTTTGGCAAACGGCAATTAATCCGATCTGATATTGGGTTTGAAGACGAAACTGGGTGGAACACAAGTTAGTCAATTTCAAACATAAAGGTTCATGGTGCCTTGGTGGGAGAGATTCACAAATGTTCAATGGCATTTGATACGGTTAAGTGGTAAATTATTCTCTATTGTGGTTATCTGGGGATAATAATTTCTACCCTTCTGTATCTATTTACTTGTAAATAATGGCAAACGAATCACTGAAAGAAAAATAAGGGTAGTTATTAGAATATTTCTCTTATTTCATTTTAAATAAAGGCTCTACTTCACGGTAACAGTAATCGTTCCAAAAAAATATTACTAACTCATAAAACAAAGTGTTTTTGTTTAATAATAATAAAAATTTATTTCAAATTCAGCTTTAACATTTTTAAAATGTGAAGACAAGTAACAACTAAATCGTCAAATGGAAATGGGATAATCCATCTGCAAGTCGGGGCCAACTAAACTTGAAAAGGCATTTATGTAGATAGATAGCTACAAGCGGGATACCCGAGGGCAGGTGAAGGATTTAAAATATATTCAACAACTAGTCAGAGGCGCGCACCTATAAAACTGCAGCAGAGCGGAACTGTGAAGTAGTCTATTTCTGGTCCTCCTATTTGTTATGTATCGCCAATTTGTTTTTAATTAAAGCTTTACTCTGCCCAAGTAATACGTTTCTTACGTTTTCATATCCCTTTTTATTATATCTCAGATTTTAATCCAAGTAGACTTGAGTGAATGTTTTCACTTTTACATACTTAAATTCGTATAATTAAAAGTATGAAATAACTTCCGAATAACACAGTTTTTCAATAGATTTTGGCACTCATGCTTATGGCCTACGGTAATTTTAATTGTGGGAATATTGATAATATTATTTAATCATTTCAAAATTTTAAATCCATTCAGGACATCAATAAATAAATTATTTATATCATAAATACATATTGTTATCTTATCCATCTGTATAAGCTTAAATCGAGACATTACTACTGCGCCTAGCATTACACTTATTTAATAAGGTACGAGTATAATTTTTTAAATATTATATTTATACTAGACCCAGAGATTTCTAGAGATTAACGGTTTTTCGAATTGTAATGAAACCGAATTGTTGTAATAATCCGGGAAAATTCATGATGATAGTCCATGTGATAAGCTTTAAAGGAAAACTTTAACGATCTAGATTACTTTTTTAGTTCAGGAGTTGTAGAGGCCTAAATTGTAAAAGACGTATACTTGGAAAAATACGTACAAAAATAACAAAACAATAAGTAAACAGTCAACTACCTTCTGGACACGATTTTAAATCGAAGTGCCGTAATATATATATATTGGCCCACGACTTCTTTCCTTTTTTAGAGTCATATATGCCTAAAAGATAATAATTATTATTAAAGGATTATGTAAGAACGAGTTTATATTTAAAATTAATGCCTCTTGGGCGAAATACTTCTTTGTTCACGTTTAAAAAGTAAACAACTATCAATTTATAGTGTTTATTCTCTCATTGTAGGTTGTTAAGAAGTCAGTGTACAAGTGTTAATATTAACTAAAAAACGAAGTGGAGTGTGTATCATACACTGTATGAGTGTATGAAGTATTCTCATTCAAACAACTACATCTCATCATTACGATAACGCATTAAGTCTATATTACAGTTTCCTTATTTAGATACAATTTTTTAAGGTATTATTGTGGAACTGACATTCCTCAATATTTTAGTAAAAATTAAACAATTATTTAGAATACAGAACAGAAAACGTAAAATCGCAGTCCCACTTCTGTCGCGTTTGTACACGCTAAAGAATTCTGTGCAATTCTAACATAATGGCATTCACAGAGCAATTGCATTATACGCAAAATAGTTGAAACTATGCAAGATGTTCTCGAAAAGAGTTTAATGCCTGTACCCGCTGTGTTCTGAATCAGGCCACTCGGCATTATTGTATCAGCGATTCTGCACTAAATCCTTTTTCCAAACAACTGGGCTAAGTGTTAGCCGACGTGAGCGTGATCCGTATTTTGATTTGAAAATTTTGTCGATTGAGTAATCCTCTCGGTTTAGAAACCCGTTCCTCCTATGATCAGCCTCTTAGAACTCTCGCTGTGTAAAAAATACTGATTACAATGAAGCAAGGCTGTTTAGACACTTGAAATGTTTGATTAGAGTCGAATAGACAGTAGAGACTTTACTTAGAACATGTTGGTTAAGATCTGTGTGGTATTTATTGTCTTATATTATATTAGACACTACTTGAGAAAGAGCGCAAATTTACCCAACTACATCAGACATTACTTAACTTGAACGCTTGTATCTATTGAAACTATCGGTAGTTTAATATAATGTGTAGCAGCGAACAGGTTTAGTTACTTTCATAAGAACAACAGAATAGACCGTGATCAACCTATCTCAGTTCTAATCGCCGTCTGCATTGAAATCGTACAGTCGCAATCAAAAAAATTAATTTGATTATGATTCACAATGATGCTTGCATAAAATAATTATTAATAAAAATTATAATTGTTAACGTTTATTTTAATGTTTTATATTTTATGTTACGACGGATACACTTCGGACGACAAGTAACGTATAAAATATAAACATTAATATTTAAATTTTAATTATTAATTTTATTTTCATGTTTGTCGTCCGAAGTGCAGACTAGAATCATTAATAAATCTGAACGATCTGACTGTAAATTCACTTTCCCTTCTCTACTGAGGAGGCCGCGAGCGTCTACGCTACTTGGTTTTGTCAACTTTTCGATTATTTCTGGACGTGTGCATATAGTTACAAGCAACAGAACTGAAATGATGTGGCAATTATAAGCGGGCGCTGCATATAGCCTTGCTCAATGAGCTCGGTAAGCAGACCAAAGAAAGACGAAAATTAAAATATGAACGCTCTCGACACTAATCATTATTTATATAACTACTCTGTGGATGCTGCAGATGCTAGCTGCCTCTGGCCTAATTTCGGTATGACACTGTCATTCCATTTTAATCACTGCTTTTTAATTACTTTAATATTAAATATTGCTTTAATCACTTTGAACACATGACCTTGTAAGGTCAAAAGGATCGTGCAAGCCATGCATTTTCATGTCGCGTGATTAGACTCTCACCGCAATTAAGCAGCAATGCGTGATTAATCCTTAATTGAACACCATCGCTAACACAAAACCTGTTATTACACCATAGATACGTTTAAAGAATGATAGTTACGCGGACGTTCACTCTCTGACGTAGGTGAGTGGTCGACATGCCGCATTGCTGGTAGCATCCGATATATACAGTGATCATTTAAGATAATCCCAACTAAGTATTACAACAGATACCGAGCCGTATTGTGTCATTAGAATGTATGAGTAGGAGGCGTTCGCCAATGGAGACGAAAATATAGTTACGATTTAATTTGTTTAACAAAATTGGTTTTCTATTTTTTAAAGGATGACTCAGTAAAGATATTATACAATTGAAGAAAATGCACAGCTAACGTAACAATGCGTTGATGTACGTAACCAACCACATGGGGGCGTGACGTGAATGGCAAATAAATTCAATGAAAGTTAAAACAATAGGCTCTTATTGACGTATACTGTAAGTAAATCAAAACCAATCGAGTTCAGTATTACAAATAAGAAGATTATGTGTTATGAAACTAAATTAAACTTTAAGTATTCTTTGAGATTCGCAGACACATGATATTTTATAGTCGAAATGGTGGTTGCACCACACAACCATCAGCCACAAGCTGAAAAAAAGAGTATGAACTAGGTAACATGAGTTACGAAAACTGTTTGTTTATAATTGTTTTTTTTATATCATCAATGTAGACATGTTTTAAATGTATTTTCTATGTTAATACTTCATAAGTCAACACTAAAGATAAGTTTAACACAATGTTCATCAGCTGTTATTTTGCGCTGCGGTCTATCAAGAACATGAACACAGTAAATGAAACTTAATGTAAAGAAAATTACAAGAAAATGATAATCTGTATAATATTTTTAGAAATCCAATTGCACTTGTATTTTTTCCCATTTCTCTCGTTAAACTTCAGACACGTAATCCAATCGGCGAGGTGAGAAATTGGTGTGCAGCGTGCGCTGTTGTCAAATTTGTTTAAGTGGTCGTGGTGGTTAATTGCATGCGTTACTGTTATACGTTAACGTGCGCTATTATAGTTACTCAGTCATAAGCTGGACGAAGATGCGGATGAACTTAAAGTCGCTTTAATGTAGACATCTTTTTGTGAACTCTGTAACAATTTTCAAGCCTTCATAAAACTTAAAATAGCGATCACGGTCCGAAGGTAAACTGTCATTATATCTGCTAAACTAAGTAATGTTTATATATATAAATTTTCTGGTCACTTTTAAAACAGCGAATTTTTATGATTAAGGATCAAATTAAAATGTGTTAGTACCAATATCTAATATTTCATTTATAACAACTATACCACAGATTACTGAATAGTTACTACGTAACTATACATCTGTTCACGGGTAAGTGGTAACCCGTTGACATAGGTTGATTAATGACTCAGACAAGATCAGGTCCAACTGTGTGGACATAATAATCAAGTAAAATTTAAATGAAAATTTAAGTTCTTTCCTTTGGTTTCAAAAAATATTTCTATAAAATTATTGAAGGTAAGAATCATATATAGGCCTCACAAAATTTATAGCATCATACTTTTTATTAACAAGATGCCCAATTGTCAGACACTATACTAAGTAGCTCACAAATTGCGGTGTTCCGAACGAATGACAAATAGGCGTTTCTATGCTAGATGTCACACATTTACGCAACGGATACGTGCGTCCTTTCCTCTACGGTAACACTGATTGAGATGTATCATTATAATAATTATCTTAGCTCAAAGAGTACACCAATGTAAATTAAGTTTATAAAAAAAAATCAAAGACGTTATTCCATATTTATTTATTTCTCTTGCACAGAACTTGCACTTGCACTTGATATTTTCTATAGTTTGATCCACGAATTAGGATCTTTTCCGTTTAAGTACACCAAAATATTCTATGAAAATCTTTTATTACTATTGAAGTTACATAAATAGAAAAATCTGTGATAGGTTAAAATAAAAAGTCCATGCCATTTTCTCGCCGCTCTAATTATTGTTTTTGCTGAATCATTTACTTTTCAACGAATATCTTAACGACCTTTGGAAATGTACCAACAAACGAAACTTACATTATATAGAACAATCGAGTTGATAGTATCGTGAACTGAGAGAAATTGGATAATATAGTAATAAATTATGATCTTTAGCATTTCTCCATCTATTTCGGCAAACTAATGTTTAGTATCCTTGAATAATATCAGTCCATTTACTGATTAAAGCTTTTTCTCTATAGAAAAATCAGTAGGCTTTATACCTAAGCCGTTAAGAATCAAAAACGAAATTGCTTTTTGTACTTAGACGCCAAGCCTCGTTTTATTTTATCTTTAACGTTAGGATAGTCGTAATATCACGTTGTAACTTCAAATAAATCGTAAGCAAGACCATCAGCGTATTGAAATTATAACAGAGTTTCTGAGATCATAGAACGCCTGCCAGTTAAGAAGAAGCTATTATTTTGGACGATTAAACCTCAATCCGGCCGTAAGCATCCAAACCCTTGATTGTGTCTGCTCGCCTAAATAATTAAAGTCCCAAATCACTGGAGTTTATTTACGGTATCCAAACGATTATCTGTCTCGGGTCAGTTCTCTCAAAATGTAGAAGACAGCGTCCTCTTACATCTCTCAAAGAAAATTTTACAACGATAATACCAAGTAGCGGTCTCAAAATATTCAACTGCTATTTTATATGTCCTATTACAGTACAGGGATAAAGTACCCATTTCTCCGATATCTGCTTCTAAATTTGTTAGAAGAAGCAGTTCACTTTTGATAGATATTTACAATATACTAGCCGACCCATGACTTTGCCGGAACCTCTTTTTATGGATATAACTTATATCCTTCTTCAATAAATGAACTATAAAATACTGAAGAAATTATTGAAATTGGTTCAGCCGGACACGCGTGATGCAATGACTAATATTGTGATCTGAAAAACATACATTTGACTGGGTTTAATAGTTAAAAAATGAGTATCTTCATCATCTCAGCCAAAACACTACTGGGCTTGGTGTGAGTTGTTGTAACTTGTTGTAAATTGGTGGTTAGAGTGTTTCCCCCAGATCCTCCACAACAACCGGTCCTACGGCAATTAATAACGCTGGCTGATATATTTTTGGATGACTATCTACTTGTTGTCTGTCTGCCTCTAGAATGGCTGAACAGGTTTTGATGGGATTTCCCCTACCAGGTATCTGAGCAAAGAGTAACTTAGACTACTAATGGAATATAGGAGTAACTAAGGCTATATATTATATTCCTCATTTTATTTTTGTTGAACCGATTTCTTTTCACAAGATTCAACCATATGGAACCGGGCTGTTATAGATCAACACATACTGGGTATTATTTGTCTCCCAGTTTTTAATAATTTACGTTTTTTATACCTGTGGCGTGAGAAAAACCGATAAATGTAAATTTTAATGGCTCTTGATCCAGGTTTTGTGAAATCAAAAAGGTATGCGAATAGTATTTAAATTAATTCTGCATTACGATTGTAAGTGCTATAATTAATGATAAGGACTTTTACTGAAATTAAGATAGCATGCTGCAATCTCGTTAGTATGATAATAAATGGAGTATAAATGTAAGTAGTAATAACCACGAATGATTCAAAATGTGAAGGTTAAATATTTGATATCTATTTTATAATTTATTCTAGACAGTGGAATCACCTGACTTTCATTTTTTTATTAATCACATATGTAAGTGCATGTAAAGATTACAAAAAAATGTTTCTCGGATCAAACACTTGAGAGTTTTGAAATGCTTTTAGAACCAATTTAGATCTAAGATAAGTTTTAAAATAGTTATTTTCTCTTATGGCAGGCTATTTTCAAAAGAAAAATGATCTTTTCTTTTTTTTTTCTTTAACTGTTGTTCTGTAAAGAAGACATTGCCTGAAATTAGAATATATGCCAGTCAATAAATAAAAGCACAAATGTATAAGGGCACGATGGCATTATGATTAAAATTGTATACTATTGGTAAATTCATTGATTCATTGATTTTTCAAAACAATACAAAGCATGCTTAGAACTTTAGTTTTTATATATTTAAACTTGCCAATATGTATCTACTATATGCTACTGTATCATTGGGCCTCAAGTCTCGAATTCACAAACAAAAAACGACAGCACAATTGCCGTCGTTTTAGTTTGGGCTTAATACAAAGGTAGTGCCGTTCCGGTCGAGCCGGCCCATTCCTGCTTAAATCGGCGTAACTCTACTACCTCGAGATCTGCTTGAATAAATAAATAATTATTTCGGACATCGTACACAACGCTATCTGGGACACTAAACGTGAAATTATTTGCCACCTTCCTTCGTAAAAGTAAACGGAAGTATCCTTTTACTTTTTCAATGAGTGACTTTCAATGCTTACTTCACAATGCCATCGAACTCCAAACTGAGAATCAAAGTATACATCAACCCAAGGCCATTTGTTCCTTGAGAAAGATCTTTCACGAAATATTTTACAGCACCAAACTATATACCAGTAGAAGTTAATTGTTTCTAATGTCAAGGTTTAGCATGTCGAAATCAATAGCAGTGAACGGCTGTATCAATACAATTGTAAATGAAAGCTTCAGACAGATATCGCTCAATAGAATTGAGCAATTATTACGATTTTGTCTTTATCAACCTACCTTATAACATTAATCTCCAAGTCCTCGCACTTAAGTGAATGCATAAATCAGGTTATATTACTTAATTCAGTGTTACCACAATTTAGTAATACAATAAAACATTAACCACAAATATAAGCAACAGAATTTGTATGGTGCCGACACTAATGCAATATTTCCTCTCACTAAGTCAACATTTCGCTTTTTGGACTTCTTTTAAAATACCATTTTCTACACATGACAACCGTATTGGAGATTATGATATATTTTTTAAATCTCTAAAGTTAGTTTAAGAAAATTTTGCTAAACTTCGACAATTCTAAAAGGTTTATTATTCTTAACTTTACTGATAAATACGAAAGTGATTACGAAAGCTTTTACCACTTTATTAATTAACTGATGAACCGACTATCTTGAAAATATTGTATACGCTTTGTCACCGATAGGCAAGAGACAAACATAAGTATTAACGTTAGCAAAGTAAGTGCCATTTGAGACAATCAATGTTCCTATCACTCATTCTAAAATAATTCCCAGTAATATATATATATATATTTAACTATACGGCTGACTCAGTGGTTTAAGCCGTTTTATATTTACTATCTTGGGTTGGGTTTAACCTGCACCTGCATGTGGCAATACTTTATGCGATGAACAAATTTTTGTTCTGAGTTTGAGTGCTCCTTGCAGCCGTTACATTACGTGCTTATGAAGTCTCCCGCGAAACAGAATGTATTCGTAATACGGGAACTGTCTTTCTAAAAAACATTATTAACTTTACTCTACAAACTTACTAACATTAAAAAATAATAAAGAACCAAAGTATATATTTTGTATACTAAATGACCCAGTGAGCGAACACCAGACTCATCACCAACTTCGAGTATCAACATACAAAAATCCTACAAATTCTATTGTGATCTATGATTAAAGTTATTGCCTTCAAAATAATATGATTTATTCTAAAATCGGTGTTTCATCAGTAACTTGTTGGTCATTGTTATAAACAGAGCGGCAAGATTGTATTGCTGTGGCATAATGCCATTTTGCAATTGCCCGTTCTCCTCCTTCGCCTCCTCACATCACCGTCTTCACAAACGCTTTGCATTATTTAACAAATTTATCACTTAACTAGCTCCTTATTCTTTATTATTCTTAAGATGTTATGTAACATTCTCGTGCTTATTTGATCCGATAAAGTGATACAAAGATATTTATAGCGCACAACAAATCTTCTTTACTAAGAAAAAGTATACTACTTGAATCGTAAAGTTGATTGGTGCTCTAATCACATGTTACACGTCCGGTTGGACAGCCAACGACCGGAGGTGATGTCGAGCGGCCATATGCAAGCAACCTCTATCCAACATACAGGTACAAACGCATATCGATTTAAGTGAGAGTAATTTGAGAACTCAAAAATGATTGCATAAGAATTCTTGATACGGTAACACGCTATACACACAGACAAGTGAGGAAGTTGTGAAACCATCCTTTTGTTTATAGTCTAACCATTTTTTATTTGCGTTTCTTTGAACTAGTGCAATATTTAATGTGCCGTTACATTTTATCAGGTTATACCCTTGTGTAACATTAATAGCACTTTCTAGAATATATGGACGTCAATGCAGTTATTAAAATTTAAGCAAAAGTATTTGATCTAACGGCTTAATGATTATATAAAGGTTTGAAGATTTTTTTTCAATACGGCTTTTGGTATGCATGATATTTACTTCAAATAAAAGAAATTGAAATGTTTGCCTTGTTTTGTACGCTATAATACTTTAAAAGTCTTAAAGTTTTTGATTTTTTTTAAAAACGTTTACAAGAATTTCTATTTAGGATATGATTTATGTGTCTTTTAAGTATAAACTATAACTAGTTATTGCGTATTGAACGAACCCTACTTATAAATTAATTTTATAAATGAAAAAGAAAAACTGACAAACAAAAATTGCAGAAAACACACGATGAAAAAAGTTTTATCTGGCAAATTTTCGGTGAAATGAGAGAAAGGACTCCAGTAATACTTTAAGCACTAAATCATTTATGATGTATGTTGTCTGCGGTTATAAAACCATTATTTGCATGTCACAACAGTTCAATCCTTATTGAAGAACATTAGTTGTTACCTACCTGTGGTTAAAACTCAAGGCAGAATCAAATTGCTTCAGACGTGTGTTAATTCCATCTGTTGATTTAAATTTGCATATTTCATCATAATCAAATAGTTTTTATTTCAAGTAGGTTGGCAAAAAATACCATAAAATTCCATCATTGAACCAAAATCATAATCATGTGATTTTAAAGTGTAGTCCTAAGCTAAGCAGAGCTTATGCTTATACCCTATAACTGAAATAAATACATAATAATATATGTTTATGTCCTTTTTTAAATTATATATTATTATTATAGGTACATAGAAAACACCCAAACTCTCAAATATTTACAGACCATACAAATATTTGGTAAGACTTGGCAATCTAACCCAATACCTTTTCATCGGCAGCCGCATACGTTATCCGCTAGAACAATAAAGCAGTTATAAATATGTATATTTCACTTGAAATCTTACGTGTTATCCTGTTATCTCACACAACAGATCTGCATAAACGCTTAGAAATGTAGTTAATTTTTATTAGGGTAAAGATTAGAAGAATACAGTGATAATGACATTCGGCACCTTTAACGTAAAGCAATAGCAGGAGTTGCAATGGAAATGTAATTATCTTTTGGGGTTAGACAGGCAGTGACGTGTCATTTAATTATTTTTCGTGAAAGGCAACTGTGACACAGAGAGATGGTAACAAAAAACAGGCGACTAGTTTCTATAAATCGTTTACTAGCCGATAAATGTACGTAGAGAAGGAACAGACTGCACGGTCGGCCTAGTGGTTTTAGTGGTCGCCACACCGCTTCCTACTGTGCCAAGTGTAGTGGGTTCAAATTCCACATGAGACAACAATTTGTGTGATCCACTAATTATTATTGTTCTGAGTCTGTGTGTTCTTTGTGTCCGTCTCACGTATTTATGTAAAGTCTCCCGCGATAGGCATTTTATTATATATATACAGGGTGAATTTTTGAGACGGGACAGTAAGGCGGTTAAGGTACCTACCTTAACCGTTATAGTTAGAGGAAAACGCTTTTAGAAGACTATCCATAATTTTTGAAAGAAAATGGTCATTTTATACAAAAACTTTTTTTGATGCCAATCGATCCTGTTTCTTATAAGGATCAAAAGTTTCTACTGGAATGACTGAGGTTTGAGTACTAGATATGTCAGAAATGGCAAAAAGCTTTTCCCATACATTTGTACGGAAATAAACCATTTTAATATGTATTTTAGACACATACAGACAACAATCAGAGACAGACAGACAAACATTTAAATGTACCGAATATGCTTATATACATGTAGTGAAAAGCTGCTATAAATCGAAACTACAAATATGTATGTACGTATATATACTTACATGCTTCAAAAAAATACAAATTTTATACAGTTTTATACACTTCCTGTAAAAATTGTGTTACTAACGACTTGAAGCTAAAATGCATATTTTTATTTAAACTTTCGTGTTCCACGATAAATAATATTATTTGAGGTATGTAATACCCTTAATAAGTGATCGCGTTAATTCCCGTAAAAATAATATTATTTGGCTAAAATGCAATTGACGTAAAGTGCAATAGTCGAGAAAAGAGTCCTGAATAATAAATTTGATCCGTCTATATATAAATGAATCAATACGACTTCTTCTTCTTCCTAGCCTTTATTCCCAAGATTATGTGCGGTCAGCTACTATTTCAACCGGTTTTACCTGAATATCACACAAATTAGCCATGGAGCGACTGGCATCGGACTTGTTATTAAGAATTTCCTGTAAGAAAAATCCAACAACGCGTTTGACGTATAGCAAAAACTTTGTACCACTTATTTAGTTTATGTAGAGAAGGAGTGCAGAATGCAATATTTTGTAAATTATTTATTAAAATACATTAAATAAATAATAAAAAAACATTACAGACACTACCATGTATTTGACACACACACACGCATATATACTCTTTGGCGAAATCAGTAATTAAAGACACATAATCTTGGACAATAGAACCTTAAACCTTAAAATTGCTAGGGACAGTAATGCATATGACACCAAAAACTATAATAGTAACTGATGTTATATTTTCATTCAAAGGTTTTCATTTCTGAAAATATTTGTATCATGATGCTGCCGTATTCTGGAAAATTCATACTGTAAATTCAAGTAGCTCTTTTCTAATATCTAGAACTTTGTTTTCACTACAATATCTTGAATCTTAAATTATCAGTTATATTTCCTATGATAACAATAAATAACATAACAAATTAGACTTTTTAATCAGGAATATGAGAGACATTACAAATAAGAAACCAGTCAAATACCCTGATAAAATGTTTTTTGATTAAATATATTTGTGCGAGGATAGCATTTATTTCAAAAGGAACGATCCAATTGAATTTAGCTTGTTATGAACCGTTAAACAGGAGTTATATATTTACATTTCTATTGAGTCCAAAGATTGCTAGTAACAAAGTAATCGATTCTTTATTTTCTTCAAAATGTAATAATACAGATATAAATGCAGACATAAAATTTTCAAATGAAAAATATTATCTACACCATCGTATTATTGTCAAGATAATCTAGGGTTGGCTACTAGTATCACCGATTTTACCCGAATATCAGTTTTTACACGGAGAGACTGACATCACACCTCCACAACCTTGAGCGCAAACTGAAATCGAAGATTGGATTATCAGTATACTCGAGGGCACTGACTTTCCAAGAACGATTGCCACAGATGTTCATGACAACCATAAAACGACGGCTCTCCAAGCCACAAGCGAAAAACACCGGCAAAATTCCAAAACAAAGACTTAACAACACATTTGATCCCACCCAGGTTTTGAACCCGAAACCTCTTGATCAGCAGTCGCGATACGAGATAGTAGATAGATAGATAGAAAATTAGTATGATAAGTTATAGACTAACTTCAAATTATATCTAGTTTTTAAATATAGATTTTTAATCATTATTACCAGTAAGAAGCTATTATATAATAGCTTCTTACTGGTAATAATGATAAAAAATCTTTAATCTTTAATCTGAATATTCAAAACTTTTTGTTTCAACAATTTATACAATTTTCAATCCTGAAACACCCACATAAATTAAATAATAACTTTATTTATTTTTTACATACATACACATTTTTTTCTTAAAGGAAGGCCTGTCTACGAATATTGAAAAAAAGACATTTAATCAGGAGAATTAATCGGGAGAAGACTTATAGTACACTCGATGAAATTTATTCAACAAATGTAAGTGAAACCTTACAATCAGTACAACATCGGATTGCAATTGTGTTCAACCGTTCATGAGCCACATGTCAAACATGTCTATAGTGATGTGGTCCTCGTAATAACAATTATAGCATTACCCTACCGCTATTTCCAAACTCGAAGGAAATAATATTGAGTTGGTACGAAAGCAGTAAATGATGCCTAATACCGTAGAAGAACGTGGGTCACTAAAAAATCGATAGTATATCCATTTGTCAAAATCGCTCCAGAATTGCGGGAAAACGAGCCGCTAATCCCAGGGAGTAAGAGTCAAGACTATCATTTTATGAATCGTACCCCGGTATTATGTGCCGAGGGCGGCTCATGCAGCCTTAGCGGAATATTATTTTGAGATAAGTAAAAGTTATTTCTATAGAATCGTGCAGACGATGTTTTCCCGTGAGTATATTATTTGTACTCCATATATTTGAGTTATACTTTATATTTCTATGTAATCTATCTTTTTTTAATAGAATAAAAGTAAAGTCAATTCCTTGTTTCTTTTTCAGTTATTCACCTCTAGTCCCATTTTTCAGCTTTGAAACAACGACAAAAATATGTACATATGTATGTGGTTTAGTTTTGATATTTTGATATTTTTCTTAAGAAATGTGGTATCTTACCTTCTTGTATAGTTTGTCAATGAAGCTGTCACAGTACAGATTAAGAATAAAAAGTATGTGTAAGACAAATGGCGAATGTTGCAATGTTTACAATATAAAATGTATTAAAGAAATAATAAAGTATTGATTTACGGATCTACTTTGCTTTGAGCTATATCCCACATGTATATGATTTGTTTGAAAACTATAATATACTAAACTATAATAACTAACTGAATACATATATTCATACTAAGTCAAGAATATTTTAAGTTTTAAATGTCTATAATTATTTTTATTTTCTGTCTGAATTATTACTTTTTATTAATATTATTATAAAATTCATCTATAATTACATCTATTCTAACGTTTCGTAGTGAATTAACCAACAGTAAGTATACTTCTCCTAATATCATTCAGTTTGGTTGAGTCGAATTATATTGAACAAACTGAATAATAATACTTCGGACACTACAACAGACAAAAAACCATTTTTAACAAAAAACTATAATCTATTTTCGATTTCGATCGTAAAAGGTAGCCGTTTAAAGTAAAGTAGGTACGAGTACGGGTTTCTAATCCACCGGGACAAAAATACAATAAAATCCATCCATTTATCAAATTTTTTTTCAGATTTTTTGAGCCAGCCGTTAAGCTTAGGGGGTTGGGGAGGACACCCTGCTTTTACAAAAAAGTGCCCTTTAAAGTGGAACACCTCGCAAACGGATACCTTAATCAAAAAATTGTCTTAGAAATTCTTTATTTTTTTAAAAGACATCTAATGATACCCCACGCGATGGGGTAGCCGCGAGAATAAATTATCATCCCCACTTTACGTATAGGGGAGGTACCCAAAATAAAAATATTTATCCTAATTTTATTGTAGCACTTTATCGACGTACTTACAACACATATTCATGCAAAGTTTCATCTTTCTAGGACTTACCGTTTAGACGTTATTTCGAGGACGGACGGACGGACATGACGAATCTATAAGGGTTATTTGATTGATATATGATGATTGATTATAAATGTATTGCACTTATAATAAAAAAAATATTTTAGAAACCTCAATGTTTTTAAAATACCTATCAAATGATACCCTACACCATAAGGTATACGCGAGAAAAAAAATCATCCCCACTTTACGTGTACACCAATAAAAATATTTTTCATAATTATATTAACGCACTTTGTCCTCGTAATTACAAAACATAGGTCGAGGACGGACGGACGGATGGACATACATTCGTGCCCATCTAAACATACTTAAGATTCTTAATGTTTAAACTAAACAAATACAAAATGGCGAGAATAGTTTGGTCCTAGATATTTTTTTGAATATCTTTTTATCTTCTATTATTTAACTGTCAGGAACACATTAGATTCATTGGCTTATTCCCACAACGTTTGGTTTAGTTCTCATTGAAACAAACTAATTTAAACACAATTTTATACGTACTAAAGAATACGCTAATGACATTAATTATGTAATTGTTATGAATCATAAAGTTTGTAGACATTTTAAAGACTGATGTCTATCTTTGTTTAGCACGTAATTAATTCTGAAAATTCTAATATCCTTTTTCTGTTGTCGTGTCAAGCATCCATTTTAGAATAGATAGAAATAAATTCTCATCGATTTCAATATGCTGATAATCTTGATGAATATGTAATACATATCATATACTAGTTGACCCGGCGAACTTCATACCGCCTTAGAATATTAATTCATAATAAAGTATTGTGTTTAGTTATAGTTAATAACTGATAGTGACAAATCGACAGCAGCGTCAATTAACGGGCCCCGGCCGGTACCGCCAAAATCGCTTTGTTCCTGCCTTTAAAGTCTGTAATATCTTCAAAAGTATTAATTTAAATTACATACTGTAAAGGGCCATATTAATCTATATTAAATACACAATCTATTTAAGGTACTTAATTAGATAAGGATTAATACTGTATTGCTTAAAATCGTTTCGTAAATAAGCCATTATTTCTCGTAAAAAGAAAAAAAAATGGTTATTGTGGGTTATCCCTAAGAGATAGATATATACCGTCGTGGACTTTTTTATAGACTTTTTTAAAGTGTACAATACTGTTATACATTATTTTGATCTATCTCATAGGGTACAGCCAGCGTTTGCAATGTTAGCGTAAAAAACATCACATTAGAAACCTCTAAAATTATTATCTACTATGCATGATAATGCATGTATTATACATAAAAACCTTTCTCTTGAATCACTCTATCTATTAAAGAAAACGGCATCAAAATCCGTTGCGTAGTTTTAAAGATTTAAGCATACAAAGCGACAGAGAAAGCGACTTTGTTATATACTATGTAGTAATGATACATGATCTCTGTGACAGAACTTACGAGGTACATTTTACGTAATAAAAATATACATGCAAATTAAAATCGTCTTAAATCTTGTTTAAAGTTACATTTTATTAGATCAAGCTATATTTTAAGGACTATAATGCAATCATATACGCTAAACATCTGGATTATACTATTCATCTCTTAATTTTCTTTAGAGATCTTTGTATAAATGGGATGTATTTAAATGAAAATACATCCCATTTAAACGTCCGTCCAGTTACGTCACATTTTAATAAATCATTTTAAAAAAAAACTTGGCTTATATTAAGTGTTAAGTATGCTGCAAAAATAAATACTTTCATAGCAAGGTTGTTGATATCACTTTACAGTGATGATCAATGTTAACCGTCAAAACTTTAAGACCATAAACCCAAAGCAGCTCTTGATTTGTCCAATACCCCGTTTTAAACCCTGACCTGATAATCAACAACTAGAAAATATTGTTAATAAATACTTTATGAGTACACACAAAAAAAATTACGACAAAGTAGAACTTCCTCCTTTTTAAATGCTGCTTAAAGCATAAAATGAATTGTTGTCTTTTTAAGAATATAAATGTTTTTTATCTTTCATAAAATATTCACAGCATTGTTTTGATTAATAACGAGAATATATTTACATACTTATATTATAATAGTTAATCATAATGAAAATTATATAAGCCACTTTGCATGGGTCAAGGATTTCCAACGAAATTATTTGATAACTGGTATAAAATTTTGGTGAAGAAATTTTAAATTTATTAAAAATTAAATAGGATGTTTTCTGAACACAGCGTGATATTTATTTAAATATAACACATAATCATAAAAGGAGCATTATTTATTGACGTTGATTACTGTTACTTGTTGAAATTCTTAACCATTAACTTTACCCATGACTGCGCCCATGTGTATTTTCGCAAGTAAACGACAACTTAAATAACGAATTTAAGTGAGTGAATAACGCAATTTAGTCGTGAGACTGTAACAGACAGACAGACCTTCGAATTAATAATATTAGTATGGATTCCACAACAACGCAGTATTAACTAACTAAGTATCAACCCTTCCTAGCCCGTACAGTCCGATGGGTTTCATCTCAAAAGCAAGATAACCTGAGTAAGTAAGGTAAACTGGCCTAAAAATAACGTAACAAAATCAATTTAGAAGGAATACCAACAAAACATTCCTGGATTTCTTTCACAAGAAAGGGAGTACAACAATACAGAGTATTTGTGTGGGCCGAGGCTGTGATGTCCCCCAAACTCAAAGGCATAATAATCATGCCTTGCGGGCCGCGGTCAAAAGATTGACGTTCCCTACTTAGATAAATAAACTATTTCTCTCAGGGTTTGATTTTCGAGTGAAAGTTGGAAAAATAATCTCGTATATAAAATTTTATGACTTAATTTGCTGTATAATACTGTTATATACTCTATCTATTATATACATCATCAACAGTATTTAACAATCAAGTGCTAAACATAGGCCTCTTCTTAGAGAGCCTACTACACCACGCTGACCGGAGGGGTTGGTATAGTATAGATTTTATGCCCTGCGTAATTTTCCCCCTTAAGAGGAAACCTCTTACGACCACCATGTTTTGATAAGGGTGATGAGGTTCCGTATTCTTAAACCGTCACCACACACATCACACCAATTTACCATTTACTTGTAACATATGTCATCCTTATAAATTATAGACATAGGATATTTACTGTATCTTAGTTACCTACTACCTTAAAGCCCAATTGGATACAGTATTTATCGAAGAACTAAAATCTTAACTATGATACCACGATGGACGACCAACAGTATACTTGCTGGTGCTCGTATGACTTACTCTATTTGTATATAGTACATGTCATTGTATTAATAACTATACTGAAATACATATCGAAAACAAGGCCTTTCATTTAATAAAGTATATATGATAAATAAGGTTGTTTAACCGTCTTCTGAGAGGAGATCAGGAGGAGGCAGCTATGGGACGTTATGGCTTGTTGATAAAAAGGTATATCTTCTAGAAATTAAAAAAATCTCGCTATAGTATCCTAGGCGCACGTTAAGCATAGAAGTGTAATGTGCATGTAGTAGTAAAGCAAATACACACAAACTACAGTCCTCTACTTCAACACCAAAATGTAGTAGGTGTAGTAGTTTAATTTACCAATATACATTCAATATACCACTTGATGGTGAGTTTTCACTATCAATTAAAGCTTTTAAAACACAAATATTTCTACATCAATACAAAGGTGTTTAATTTTGGAGATTAATAAATAAATTGGTAAATATTTTACATTGATCTTATTATAGTACAAAGGACAAGAGATTGTTTACCTTTGTACTTTTGATTCTGTCGAAAATCTTATACTTAACACAAATTTCGCGTTTTAATTAATCCAGCTGCTATCAAGGCAATTATTTAAGCAAAATGTTCGAGAACAACAACGAATAAATTTAAAGAGTACCTTACACATTTTATTTATTAAAATAATAGTTAATTTATTTGGAAGAAAGATGAAAGTGATATTTGATTTATATATATTTTTTAAACACAATCAGGATGATTATCAGCAGTATTTACATGTCCACTGCTAGACCTATGCCTGTACTTATTTCGGACATTTCGGACATTATACATACAACATCATCTGGTCCCAAACTGCCCAAACTAAGCAGAGCTTGTATTATGGGTACTAAACAACTGATATAAATACATAGACATACTTTTTTTTTGTAAATACATACATATTATGAAGGTAGTTTAAGCCTACTACATACATTGGCGAGGATGTACAAAGTTTTTCTTCTCTTTACAGCCTGTCGTCTATTTATCTACACCGTGTTCTAATCTATACTATATCTACACCACACCACGCGGCAATAGTTTGGTAAGACTTATGGAAAAAATAGAAAGAAAAAGACGCAGAGGTCGGATCCCAAAAACATGGTCGGACCAGATCTACGAATAAATACAGATACCTGTCAGCACTACTTTCTATAAGGCGACGGACCGTATCAAATTGTGAGCCTGCTTTTTAGGGAGTAACTATATCCTCAGGAACAGGGGAACGGTTATGAAGGGACAGCGCTGTTGTCCTGCGTAGTTTCTTCCCTTACTCGAATCCACGACACCCACGGTATGAATAGGCTTCGAGTCACTCTGTATTCTTAATATGTACTATTCTTATATTAAAAATTAGTTTCCCGTTGTTCGGTGTGTCTATTTCTTCTTTGAAAGTCTTTTCATCTAATGACCTAAGGCCCAACTGTGACTTCCTAATACAGCCTCTCTTCCGCTCAGTTTAAGTACTAAAATTAATTATATTTATTATACAATAATTACCCTCATTATACACATTATGAGATCTTAAACAATTTAAATGTGCTTTTGTTTTAAGCAAACTTCAAAAATAGTGTTTTAATTTTCTCGAAGTGTAAGTAATATAAGGATTATAAATATTTATCTAGGTTAATAATATGTCTGTAGCAAGACAAGTTTTAAACAAAACTTTCTCTGTTGATAAGAAGAGGAACAAACTAAATGACGCGCAATTGAAAAGGCCTGTGAACTGTGATAGGTTAATTTTAAAAAACTATATTCCAAGTACGTAAAAAGTTTATTGAAAGTATAGCTAATGATGGCGATGACAATTAAGGCACAAAGCAACATACATACTTACATAGACTGCTAAAAACATTGTCCTCACTTTTGGCGTAGTTGGGTAAAAAGTAACGAAAGAATTTCATTATATTGATTTTACATAGCGCCGTGACCTCACAATGGACGAAACGTCTCATTTATGCTGAAGCGTGACTCTAGAACGGTTATCTTTCTAATTTGACTAAGGTTATAAAAAGCTGCAAATTATTGTATCATACTGATTTTAAAGTATATTTTAATGTAATTACCGAAGGGGTCAAATAATACTGGAGTCGCGACCAAGTAGATGTTGTAAAAGGAAGCGTGAATAGATTCCCTATATGGGTTTATAGACTCTTTATTTCTCATAATAACAATTACAGTTCACTTAAATGAGATACAATTTCTAATAAAACGATTATTGGCATATGCCTATATGGTGATACGACCTGATGAAGGTCGTGGGAATCCGTTAAATGCGGGCAGCTTAGGACCGGTTGTTATCGAAAGCTTTGAGGGAGACCTATGTCTAGCAGTGGACGTCTTTCAGATGAGATGATGACGATAGTTTCGTATTAATAAAAATTCAATACCAATCTTAAGATAGCCTTCTGAGTTGCAAATGAATTGTAAATAAATCGATGCCTAAATAGATATAAAGGCGGAACCTTGTGTTTTGGTGGGCACATGGGTAGGTCAAAAATGAAATTTATATTGAATATTTTAGAACTACCGCACTAAGAGCATATTTTCTCAGGAAATTTTATAAGCTTTTACATAAGATACGGAACGGATACAATAAATACTCAGCCTGAGAAAAACTATTTCTGGAACATATAAAGTCATCCCATGTGGTAATACAACCAATAGTTTTCTATATACAAATAAAACGTACTAAATTGTTAAGATAATATTCTGACAATTATAGATAATTATTTCACATAATTCGACATTCTTAAAATAACAATAGGATGTAAAACCTTCAAACTCATATGAGAATAACATGTATTCAGCTAAATTTCCTTATATTTTTAACTTCCGTACAACCATTTAATGATCGACATGTAAAGCTACGTAAACCGAAGCTGTGAACTTGGATCAATATTATGTATGTACTTCTATTGAGTTGGAAGCTTAGCCAATGTACTCACCCTGAATAGACAGACTTATATTAAATATATTTCCATTTCTTTGTGTGATCTGTTGGTTCATGAGCTAACGACTCACACTGGTTTGAAAATCTTCATCATATAGAGTTTACTTTTATATATATAATATCATAACTACTAAGGTTTCTAAATAACTATTTAGTTTTGTTGACTATAATATGATAAAGAAAACTCTAATCATAAATGCTAGTCCACTGAGTTGTTATACGTTGACCGATTTTTTCAGACCCTGTCATACACATGCAAATATATGTTTGTGTGCTGCGTATGTTATCCTTGACCGAATTTGGCCACGGTGAATTTTAAAATTCCCAATTGTATTAATGTCAAAAAAGACAATGCATAAAGTCAAAGGAAAGTAAGGGTGTAAGTTTTCCGATAACTTGTTAACTAACGATTAATTAAATTTATATTCAATAATGGCTTAGCAAATCTCTTACGCTACTTTTAATAAAGTAAAATTTTACTTGCAAATGCAAGCAAAAAACAAAACAGCACCACCGTACCACCTAAAAACGAAACCTATACATAATTAAATCAAATTTCATAATTTTACGTGAACTTCAAACCTCTGTCAAGGTAACGATATGTTAATATTAAATCGAATCGTAAATTTTTTATATTAATTTAATTAATAAATTTACAAAAAATCTCTTTTACTAACAAGATAAACAATTTCGTCAACAAAAAATTACAATTTATGAATATGCAAATAAAACTAGTTTTATCTTTTGAATTATTATAACGAAATAGAACCCATCAATGTATCATATTGTACTTTGAAAACATAGAATGACCTACCTAAAAATGATCATTGCGTTATTATTTTGAATATTTATGAGTTTGTAGATGGTACGATTTAAGTACTGGCCACATTTTCATGTTTCCCAATATTTTGTCATTCGACCTCAGTATGTTTGCGGAATATAGTTTATAAAACGTAAACGTAATGACAAATTCATTTGTGCCAATTTATATGACGTCACAATCTAGTTGTGAAGGTTTTTTGTATTTTTTAAATACAAACTGACTTAGTCATCTTAATATCAGCAGCCTCGATCAAATTATAGAACCAGGTTACAATTCACATAACTCCACACGATCAATAAAGGCTTGAGAAGTATATTTTTAAACAATCATTCTTCGCGTTATCGTCACCACGCTCCCGCTGACTTTGTGCCCGCGGTCTTACATTTTTGAATGGGGTCCAGACAGAAAAAGCATAAGTTTTTAGGATTTTTTAAATATGTATTTATGGGTAGATGACGGGTAAAGTTTACATTTTTTAGTTTTTTCGTGTCCGAATTTCTTTTTAGAGTATGATATAAAAGTTACTTGACATTTCTACCGTTCGTTGTTACCTGTTTGTTTTACATGTAGATCTTTTTAAGACATTAATTGAAACAATATAAACAATGCAGAAAATGTAACAATCTAAAAATAAATACAAATATATACTCAATACTTTCAAGGGTGGCCATACTTCTGTTAGCAATGCATTTTATCACATAGCTCAACTATTTGGAAAGAGGTGATAATTGATCGGCAAATATAATGATATTGAACTATTTGCAACACTGTTGTGTTACTTGTTGTTTATTGTTTTCATAATATCAACATATCTGGTCAGATTATATTCTCATCTAGATATATACATTTTTTACTAGCAACCCGTGCAGCTTTGAATTCTCAAAAGCTATATAAATTTTTCCTCGTTTCCGCAACATTTCTTACATTCTTCCACAATAAATGGGCAATAAACAACCTATACAGTTTCAAAATATTAGTAAAGTAAATTTGTAATACCATAATAATATTCCAAATTCCGAAACGCTGTTTGTGTCTGTCTTTACGTTTTCTCCGTTAAACCTTTGCGCTGCACTGATTTAAATGTAATTTGGCAAGGAGATTCGTTGATTTAATATTGAGCAAGAACGTAGACAAATAAAATTAGTTAAATGTAAATTTTAAATTGTGTGCCCAAGACGGCTGGATGCCTGTGGCCCAAGATCGAACTAAGTGACGTGCAATTGGAGAGGCCTATGTACCGCAGTGAACTACGTTAGGCTGATGATGATGAAATATTAAACACCTTTTCTATATATATTAATTAATCTATTTTATCTGTTAAATAAGAACTTATTTATTTAATAGTATTCTATTCATCTTACAGTAAAGGAAAATATACGGATTATTCCATGTATTTTAACTCCTGAAATGTTACCAAATGTCTATCTCCATAAATGTATGAGTATTTCTGTAAAAAATCTACTGTATTGACGTGCAACTAAATTGCTTATATAATAATATTAAACCAAACAATTATTATCATGTCACTACTCATAAACGCCATATTAGCTTATCTTGCACCTTCAGCCAATGCACCTTCCTCATTTCATTCTGTTTTGTATAATGCTTAATCTACGTGCACATTACAAACGAGAAATCAGGAAAATATAAGAATTTAAAAAGTACTGGTAGCACTACAAGAAATATTATTCTGATTCTTATGAAGTTTTCTGTGTTTATTTTGAAGATCTGAGCATAGGATTTATCCTATTTTTATACCCTTAAGTAATAAACGATGAAACGGAAACGAGAGGGTCCACAGCCATTAGCTGAGTAGTTATAATTTAAAATTTATAGTGGCGAACGTAGAAGATAAAATTTGTGCCCGTCCAAGTTCTCTAGAAACTTTCTTCAACCACGTTGCTTTTTAAACTAAACTGCGCTCATTTCAGTCGCAATTAATTACTGCCTTAGAGTACAAGACATTTTTTTAATTAATAAGTCTTTCTTAGTTTGAAAAAGTTTAAGTGGCTTAGAATTTAATAAAGGAATGGGTTTCATAAAATCTTAGAATAAAACAATCAATTGGTATGGGCAAATTGGCGTGTTTTATTTTGCACATTTTTTATGCAAGTACCGTACATAAGTACTTTAACATGCATGTACTGAAAAGCAGTGATTCGAAATAAAAATAAGAAACTTTAATTTTATCTATTATATTATACTTGTGAGATCACAAATGTTGAACGCATACATATAAGTTCTAAATAATCCATTGCTTACATTAAAACACAATGAAACTTTGTTAAAGTTAATCCAATGCATAGATCTGATCTCTAAAATGGATCTCAAACCTTGAGAAAAGGACACCACAAAACAAAGTCAATTCGATTAAGTAATATTTTATAGAAAGTCATTATCAAGCCAGTTGGTTAAATTATATGTTTTTGTCTTATTTGGATGTGGAAGTGTGCGTCAACCTGTAAAGACTGAAGAAGCATAACTACGAAGATATCTAATCAACGATCCGTCATTTATACTGGAACTCTCTGAGAGTGTTTTATTGCTTACTCAACTTTACACAAGAGTCGTAAAATGACTATCTAGCCAACGTAACTTTGGATTCCTTTATCCATTATCCACCAATTTATTCCATTTCATTACATTAAGTACAAACGAAATGTTTTAAGACCCCTTGAAGTTAACTGGCCTAATTTTGCTATCGTTTTAACCTTATGAAGGTTAAAACCAAATAATGTAATCCCACTTTAATTTTTTTAGTGGGAAACATGTGAACTAAATTAATCTTATGTGTACAATCCATAGTAATATTACAAATTGGAAAGTAACTTCAAAACTACTTTTCGTCAGTATCGTACGAGCAATCATGCAGTACGTTCGCCCAAAAATACCGTTCTGTGTAATTATATGGCCTAAAAATTAAACAAAAGTGAACATAAAGTCTGAATTATTAACCTTCCACACGTTAGTAAACACAAAACTATAGTATTAAAAAGCACGTAGACCAGTCCAGCAATATGGCCGGGATCTATTTTATAACTGGATATCTGAGATGTAATAAATCATTCGTTTTAAATCCCACCCTGATCTAACCGACACGAACCAATATTACAGTTGGGATAGATAGAATGGGATTGGGATAGATAGAATACGGATACTGCGTAACAATGGATTTCAATGTAAAAGTTTCTAACTTCGGAATGTGACTGTTGGTACCCGTAAAACAGAAATGCATCGCTATCCTCTGAAACCAATTATAAGTAGATTCTCGAAATGATGCTAAAAAAATAAGATGGTTGGTGCTCGGTCGAGGCCCGACTAATTTAGCAGTGTTTTGAGGGTGAATAGTTTGTTTGTCTATACTGTGCAATGTTAGCAAAAACTTTAACAGTTATGTGAGGTTTAATTTATTCTGTAACTGAAGTTAGAACTGTTTCTTTATTACATACCATTAAGTTATATACGTCTATAGTAATCCTAAACTTAAGAGTATGTGTATTTATACTTCACCTGATCGGTACAGTAGTCAATATTCCCTGAAAATGAAAAGAGAACGTTAGTCTTTTCCTTGACCTGAATAAGAGGGAGGAAAAAATGTATGAAAATCCATTTCTAACGTGTTTTAGCGGGAGAGAAAGTTGTGTCAATTTTCATTTCTCATGTGTTATTCTATGTCTCTCTTATCTATGGCGCGCTTACCCAAGGAGTTAACATATAATTTAAAAATGGAATCTCAGTGCCACTGACATCCTTTTGTGAAGAATAAAAAAAAACAAATGAAGTGCTAAATATTGGTCGAATTCTAAGCAAAATTGTGTCTTACATGCTGTCTTAATTTTGATTTTATTTTAAAAATACTTTAAATGTTCCTCACAGGTGTAGTATAAAGCACTGTGTAGCACTCGGGTGAAAGTCCCATTAATACCGGGAGTATTGTGGCCCTAGGCTGTGCTTTCGGGCCACAAACTGCTCCCTCGCTAGTAATCGGTCCCTTTCCTTCCTCGGTGAACAATGTACTATTATTGACAACATTTATTACATTGGTTTAACTGCATTCAAACATGGAAACTACCAAAAATATATATCATACCAATTTCAGATGCATATACGCATAAATAATATACTCAAATAACTCAAAGAAACAGTAAAAAAAATGAATAAACCCATAAAGCAATAGTAGGATGGCAGATAAACAAATATAATAGTGATTCACTAATTAAGACGATCAAAAGTAAAAAAAAAAATCAATATATAAACATCCTTATTATTGTGATTTAACAGGATATAATGCGCATCATCATTAATATTTATAACCACTTCATTGTATCAAATATATCAAAGCGACAGGATGTATCCCAACTAACGAACACCATCCTATTTATTATTACTTAAAAACGTGAAAGTAAACCTTATTTTATTAGTATTTAATAAAACCCTTACTACGTAACGAATGTAAAATTGGGCACACGTCTCATTGTATACGTTGTGTTCTCGGGTACCATCGACGTGTGAAAATGCGAAGAGGCTTCAGTAAAAAGCTACTGAATGCAGCAATACAATCTTTTCACTTGAGTGTTCCCTCTTTGAAATGTAAATAGTTTCACACAATTGATCAAGTTATATATAACGCGTTGCATTATAATCACGGAAAAAAGTCTGACCTCATTGCTGAAAAAAATAAAAACTCCCCACGAACATCATGCATTAGTCAACGTGATCCGTTAGGAATAAACCCAAGCCTATTGAGCGAATCTGACAGCAGTGGAATGAATACTAAATATCGTCGCAGTGGTACTCGGATGTCAATTGGGAAACGAATATGTCGACAAAACACCAATAAAGTTATAGATTTCAGTAGTTGCCTATTATTTTATTAGTCGTGATTGAGAGACACATATTTATTGGATCAGCGGTAGGGAAATCATATATATGTAGTTAGGAATGTTAGTTCTTTAGGAAATTCTATGAGATCTTAAAATATATGTTTTTTTGCAAATATAAAACAGACTTTTAAATATTTCTTAAAAGCAAATAATATTTCTGATATACATAATTGAATGAGTATATTTAAGACTTATACTAATATTGACAAACAAAACAATAAAATAGATACAACACACGACTACGGCGGACGTATAAAAGGGTTCACGAATTTGATCTTAAATGTAATATATTATTTTCCCAACTTACACACTAAAATGAAGTATATAAAATTCTTAGAAGTAAACCGGGCTCTGTAGTGTTCTTAGGTAGACATCTATGGCCAGGTATGGGCTGCAAGAAACTGATGATGATGAATGTAATTTTCTGTTCTGTGACTGTGCCCGCGTCTATGTTGGTTATCGCGGTACATATGCCCTTTCTGAGGCTTCACAGCCTATCTAGGCAGACTATTGAGGTACAAAATTTCATTCAAATCGGTGCAGTGGTTTTTGAGTTCTAGGCGAACTGACAGACAGACGCTGCTGAGGTCTTTATTTCATAATATGTAGCGACTACTACAGTTACAGTAAGTAATAATAGTAATTTTTACCAAAAATACAAATATAATTTGTACATACAATCACAATGCAATAGGAATGATTAACAGTAGTACGTTGTGTTTAGTATTTATTTGTTATAATCTGTAGTTAAGTAAGTAACGCTATCTCTTAAACTAGGTGTTCCTATGTTTTAAGAGACTACGTTTAGAGACGAATTAGATAATAAATTAATTGGAGAGAGATAAAAGATAACTACTGTAAACATAGTATTTTTGGCTTTAGGTGCGATCGTCGTAAGTAATTCTAGAGTCTGAATATGTACAAATTTACATACCTACCTACTTTTTGCATTTAGTTGCGTAGATTTATTACAGTCCGTCCCAGTACAATAAAATGTTCATAAGGATTATTTTTCTCTTGTACTCGTATCTACTATTCACCTGCCAGTGCTACACAGGACAAGAGTACATGGTTGAATAGCAAAATCACACTTAGTATGGTCACGACAGTTTTTGACGCACGCAACGACCATGCTTTACAATTAGTGTTCCTTACTGTCGTAAATTGGTGTCACGCGATGCAGATGTCACCTAAAATATAACAAAAAGCTTATAAATTGCAGTAGAACATTAATGTGGTTAAACAGCGTGTAAAGACATTTATTCTACTACAAAATCACGCAATGATATTCTAGAAGAATAATATAATAGTTATTCAATGTTGATACGAAAATATTTATTCAGATATGTACATAGGTTAGGTTAGCGTGTTTTGTACGAATAAATGTGGGTTTGTATTGCAAACTCTTCAATAAAATCGATAAGAACAGTTTCAGAAAATTAACACAGCAAAAATATGTTACCCACGTTTCAGCCATTATCCCAATTACTTGGTGTAGCCGCAATATGTTTTATTACCACATAATTCAAAAAACTTATTATAGCATAAAACGAGAAAAAGGAAATGTTACAAGAGGACTTTAGTAACGTCACATCGATATGGAAAATTAAGGAAGAATCAACTTTATCTTGGTCATTTTTCAATTTGGCTGTGATAAACATATGCGTCCTTTTCTATGTCATTTTTTCTAATTCAGTTATTTGAACATTAGTAATATATTATCTATATATAAATTTTACTTTACTAATAAATAGATTTATTGTTGTTACACATATCAAACATTTCAATTCTATCAATAGAATAACAGAGAGAATCCGTACGGTTTCTAGTCCATTAACCTTACGTATTTTCATGGAAATGAATTCTGGAATCTACACTCACCCTCTTTTCCTTTGAAATTGACTTTCTGTGTTGATTACCGTTCTTTTAGAAAATGGTGTAATAGACGATCATCAATGAAAGAGATATTATTCCATTGTGTACTATGGTTTTCATAGACTGCCGTTCTTCATTAGCATGATTTAAACTTATTTCGTCATTCATAGCAATTAATCTCAATTTGCATATTGTTTCCTGACAGATTATCTTTAACACTTAATAATGAATTCTAATCATTATCTAATCGTTAATATGATTTATCTTTATTATTTTAGCGTGTATGTTATTAAAGCGGTATTCAATTTAGAGTGAAAACGGGCAAATTACAATTTAGATGAGGAATTTTTCTTCCTAATTTGTTAATATTTAATTCTTAACGCATTCGTGTAAATCTTATAAAAGGTGTAATGTTGTGGTAGTGATTTATCTTATTATTAATATTTTTTCGTTTTTTAAAAAAAAGACAACTCCCGCATTAGGAATATAAATTCCTGTGTCGCGGGGGGCTTTACAAACATACATGAAACGGACACAAATAACACCCAGACTCAGAACAACAAATTGTGAATCACACAAAGTGTTATCCCACGACACTTGGCGCAGTAGGAAGCGGTGTGGCGACCGCTTAAGCCACTAGGCCAACCGTGCAGTCAAAAATATAATATAAAATCTACATTGAGTGTAGACCAAACTAACATTGAAAAAAATTATCAAAAGTAGGTACTTATTATCTTTTTAAATATTACAAGCTTTCGCCCGCGTCTATTGCGGTTATCGCATTAAAGAGCCTAGCTCGAGCCTATGTTCTTTCTCAGGCATTAGACTACTACAAATCTCATCTAAATTGATGCAGTGGTTTTTGCGTGTATCGCGACCATACATTACAGACAAACAAACGCAGCGGAGGACTTTATTTTATAATATGTACTGATATAGATGCTAATCGGCTCTCTCAAATGTGTATTTTTTGTTAAAAGTGATTTAAAATCTGGAAGGAATAAATAAATTCTATTTGCACATCTTAAATAAATTTAAAAAATATTTTCAAGTTTTATTTACATACGTTTTCACTAATAATACTTTAAGCTATTCCTTGAAGATAAAAACAGGCTAACTCTTTTGGCGTATGAGAACTCCAAGCACTGAGTGTAATAGTGTTCTGCACTATGAAAATAACTTGTATATTATGTGGTACTTGTATATTTAAAAGTATCATAATTAGTTTTGCTTACATTTTATCTGTTTTATAAATATGCGTGTATGCAAATCGCCACAACACGTCATCACGTCGGCAAAAAACAGAGAGTCAACAAGTATAAATTGCGTTATTGTATTTGGAGTGTTTTATTCCCGCATAAATTTTATTCGTAAATATTACCTTTTGAAACGATTTTGAAACTATAACCAATATTTATGATACGGA
The DNA here is from genome assembly GCA_932526445.1 of Phragmatobia fuliginosa. Lineage (NCBI taxonomy): Eukaryota > Metazoa > Arthropoda > Insecta > Lepidoptera > Erebidae > Phragmatobia > Phragmatobia fuliginosa. Next base: position 29,168,208 of record OW052057.1, read on the forward strand.
AAGCAATGCGATCATAGGTACATTTGTAACCAGAATCACTAGTTCGTAAATAAACTGACATATTCTACTTAAATGAAACAAATATTATGATACACAATACGGTAATACGCAGCTCGAATGTTACCTAGCTAAAATTAAAAAGCACTCTGCTTGGTAAATTTGTACAGTAAATTTTACATACATACAAAAATTCTCTACATATTCAGTTTTATTAGCGAACACTTTTATTGCTTAGTGTTTTATTGCTTTTATGCTACAGTACAGAGTTTATGCTGCATATTTTTTATCGCTTAAAGAGCAAACGATCAAAAGAATCCTGACCAGACCTTCCCCTAGCTAAGTTGCAAACGTTTTTCGTTAACTATTCCATTCTCTATTCTCTTGTTTCATTGAGAAATAGAATAGAATAGAAAACAAACACGTTTGCAATTTGACTAGGGGGCTGCTCTTTGGCTAATTTATCAATATTAATGCCAGAATTTCAAATTTAACAGTAACAAATACCTACTAGGTACTCGTAAAAGAGGTATAAACATGCCACTTGTAATTAGTGCAAATGATAAACTTTGAAATATCGAGCATCTGTTTAATTATAAATGGATTATGAAGCTCAATGCGTACCAGTAACCAAGCTTACTAGTTTACACACAACAAACGCTATATTATCGCCGCAGGGGACACAAAATCGTTTTAAATACCCACATTTTACAAGGTTTTAAATCCCTCAGTTGTCCAATCACACACGTTCCGTTTATTTAAAAGAATAATATTTTTTATTTCAATACTGAACTCTTCTATATTTTATCTTATATTTGTATAGAATGTTTTGTTTTGTTTTAAAATGCAGATCAACATTAAAAGTGAATTAGATAAAGGTGATGAAAATGTGTGAAATACATATATTTATGTTTACGTATATACATATTTATATATGAACATGTAGGTATATACGTAAACCATGTAATCGTAAATCGTAAAAACGATTTGAGGTACAGTAAACAAATATTTCATCAGATATTTTAGTCATTTCAACAGTTATTCGTATATTAACTATCTTTATACCCTTTATTGACTGTCTTGTTGGTCTAGTGGTTACCGTATGCGGCTGCTGATAAGAGGTCTCGGTTTCGATTTCCGGGTCAGATTAAACATTTGTGTAATCCAACAAAACATTTGTTTCGGAGTCTGTGTGTTTTTCTATAGTTTTATTTTATTTCAAAAGCCTAATCCACTGCTGAATACTGCTTGTAATTTGTACATTTTGGCATATTTTCTATTGAAGTGTTTCAAGTTTTAACAATTTTTCACAATTGATGAATCAACTCACAAATGGTATAAAAAAACATCGACTCTGTACAAAATCAAGATTTCTCCACTCGTCAATTTTATAAATAGAAAAATTAAAAGAAGTAATTTTCGTTGACAAAGACACAAGTTAAAACTTGTTTTGTGAAATGGATATTTACCGCCATCTACACAAAACTGTGAGAAGTAGTACCTAATTATGTTAAATAACTTACTATGTTCCGAATCAACAGATTTTCGACAGAATCTATTAAAGGCACACGCTAGGTGTCGTTGTCATATGCTTGCCTTTTTCTAAATTTATAAAACAAACTTTTGTTCCGGTGAATGTCCGGATATCGCGCTAAAAAGTAAGTAATCTATATATGTTATTCTGATGTATCAAGTATACTACTGGAAATGCCCTTTAAAGTTGAATAACTCGCAAACGAATACCTAAATCAAAAAAATCGTCTGAGCAACCTCTGAATGGTGTTAAAAGGCACACTATTGATATCCTACATGATATCATACCCACGTTACGTATCGGAGAGGTACCAAAATAAAAAACACTTTTCATTCGTTCGTTCGATTCCGAGTCATGAACTACGTAACCCTATTCTTTTACATTTTCGTCTGTCTGTTCTGGTAATCTCTAAAATGGCTGAATTGATTACGACGACACCTTCACTGGCACATTGCTAATGTTATAAGGAATAACTTAGGCTACTTTTTGAAGACTAGCTCAGTCCTGCGGGGCTACCCGCGATTTACGACAATAATTGCGGGACTCAGCCAGTATATATATTTTATAAAAGTACTAAGAACCACTTGTTCCACTTGAAATCCACATTGAGAGTAAAAGACTATTTTATGAGAAAATTTTAATTTTAAATGTTTGACTTTGAACTGCACTACTAAAGAGGAGAGACTTTAAAAGACAGCTGAACCCACAAATGACTATAAGTTAAATCAACCTTTAGAATTTTAAAAGTAAACGTTTTGCGAGGGCTAACTTTAAAATTAATCTAGAAACATCTACATTTTTGGAAATAAAATATTAGGTTGGTGTCTGCCAATTAAAAAACTCAGATACTTTTGCACCGAATTTAGTCTCAGTATTTTTCTAGTATTTGTTTTGTTTCTCATTTTCATCAATGCAACCGAAAAGTGCCACTGCTAAACGTGGCCGAGTACAGTTCGTTATTTGTGTAGTTAATAAATGGTGATGCTTATATATTTAAGTAGTATTTTGTTTTTGTATTTAAAGCGCATTTAAACTTACATACATACAGTGAGGTTAGATATTAGATGAATATTCATAATGATAACTGTAGAAGATTTGATCTTATAGATTCCTGTTGCATTACAAGTTTCTAAGTAATAATAGAGAAATAGAGATCAGGTCTGTAGATCAAGACATATAATTTTAATAACAGCAACATAACCAGTGTGATGATAAAATAATATGACAATAGTCAACTTCTAGAAACTTACTATCATATGTACCACACTGTACTCGTCAGCAAAAATAAAGCTTGACATGATTTACTTATATTCTTTACAGTATTATCTAAATACTACTTAAATTTTATTGTACTGTACCCGCAATTACAATCTTCGTTTATTGTAACTGAACCTCTAAATAGTATTACATGATATAAATCCTACAATATACTTGTGATACGAAGTAAACTATTGAAATCTGATTGGAGTAATCCGAGATAAGTACTTTAGGACAACTTAAGGTTTATCGTAGATTGAGTATGGTTCAAATCTTAGTTATCTGTTTAAATTATATCTATTTTAATGTAAGGTTTTGTTAGTGTTTAGCCTTTTATGTTTAGCTTAAATTAACCTTTTAGAGTTTTGATTTAAAATATGTTCGAATTGTCAATAACTAACGGTCAAGTTTGCCCTTTTGCTGTTTGCGTAACTGAATGTAAATCAGACTTTCTTAAACATCTCGTTGAGAAACATTAATTATGTTTTAGTGGAATTTTACATAACTAAGTTGGTAAATAAAAACAGTCCCCATTAGTGAGAAGTTGTAAACATTCGATGTAGAGATTTTCCTTTCTGTTTTCTAACTCTGGAATTTTCTGTACTTTTGGTCAGCGCGATACAGTAGGTCATTGGTTTGACGTCATGAATGTTTTCTTTGTATGGAGAAATAGAAGAAAGCTTTACAAACTTAATTTAAAAATCTAAATCAATATACTTATACTAAAAGTTTGTTGCTATATCACATATTTATTTGGTTATTAAGGGTGTAACGTCGGGCAAGTAGCAGGTGCTCAACTTGGAACTCTAAAGCAAAATACTAAAGCAAATTTATACTTCGCAACACCTGACCCCTTTAAAGTGCTTTTCCACATTGTTTGTCATATTCATACACAAATGCTTCACTCTGTAGAAAAACTCGTGTCTTAAGATCGCCTTTACACAAAGCAACCGAAGAAAATATCTGTGAGGTTAAGAGGTTTTCAGCTATCGATTGGGTTTGAAGCACTCTGCAACCACGAGCCTACTCGCTTCGAACAATAGTAGTATCTACATATACTTAGCGAAGTATCAATATTATGACAAGTAAAACATTTTACATAACAGTTAGCTTACATCTTTCTAACAATGTTTTAACTGGAATGTATTCCATATATAATCAACAAATTACAAAACTCGAGCAAATGCTGAAATTTATATGTTAAGAAATCCAGGTCAAACTATAAAAACATAAAATAGTATTCACTACTCTTTTAAACCCTGAACTGTTAAAAGATATTTTCATAAAAAGTACGCCGTCAATGAAAAACCGTCACTTCGCCATTAACTGACGTTTTATTTTTCTATCATTTCAAGCGTGAGAGAACCTTCAGAGGATTAAGGATACACACGTACTCATGTTTATAAACTTAAACGCTGTAAACTTATTCGCCATAAAAATAGAAACATTATGATACCTTCTACTTTCCGACGTTCCGAAAGGGTTATAAATACCACTCGTGAACACGCGTAGACTAAACCTAAACGTAGAGGAAAAACTCAATGACACTTTTTAGCCTAATCTGGAAATCAAAGATCAGTAATTGCATTCGCTACCTGCAACTAGACACATATCATATTTCTAAATAGAAATATTCGTATATATTTTTTAAGGCCGTAGATCAAATACACTCAGACTCAGAACAAATGATTGTGCTCTGAACAATATCCCTTGTTGTCAAACCAATAAAACTAGCAAATACACTTGCTGCAAGATAATTTGATTTCGTATTCCAGGTTAAATTGAATTCGTGTGTTTCATGTGCTAAACTAAAATGGCAACGGATACGAATTAGCTCAAATCGATTTTGTGTTAAATCGCTTATTGTTTTACTAAAAATAAAATTCTCGTAGCAAAGAGAAGGATTTAGAGGCTCCCTTGTTATTTTAAGCCGCTAAAACCCTCATTTTAATCCTTCTCTTTATAATGGCCCTTATTTTCAAACGATATTATTTTAGGATTTTGAATATTGCTATGTAAGCCGGTGACAATATCAATAACACGAGTAATTAAACCCTTATCTTTTAATTATCATCTAAATTTAACATAACTTCATTCATACAGACACTATATATATTATGTCAATAACAATACAATATTTACATACATAAAAAAACACTAGTTTAAATAAAATTCCAAAATCAGTATAAGTTAATCAGCACTCAGCTTTAATTAGTCTAATATTGGTTTATTTTATTATCTGTTTTCGAAAATAAAATGCTTTGACGTCATGAATGTTTTAATTCCTTTGCTGCTAGGATATTGGTCAATTTGCCAAAACGTTTATACATCGTTATATTATACATTAAAAGTACTACAATATATAAAAGTACCTAATATTATATGCTTAAAGCATATATTATACTAATATTATATACAAAAAGTTTTATACATCATCAGTCTTTTGTTTCGCATCACATGAGCATTGCTACTGCCGAGTTTGCGTATATTCGTATGCGCTATAAAGCCTGGCTCCGTTACTTTTTGTTGTTCGACTATACTTTGTCCATTCGTTTATTGTCTTTTTGACAGGTCACGCCTATAAATAATCGGTATTTTTTTTCGTAATAATGTACAACAGTAATGTAGTATTTGATAGACGGGTAGGGAAGTGGGCAGTGTGCATAGCTAAAAACAACATATAAAACAGTTCTTGAAATACGATAAATCGAATAAACGATTAAAATAATCTATCAGATTATTATGATCAAAATAATTTTACTTCATGTAAGTATTGTTTCTGTAAATTTAATAAAATAAAAAGGAAATTAAAATAGTATGACTTCAAGATTGATTATTTGCAAGGAATTAAGTCCAAATTTTGGAAATTAAGTTCAAACTCAGGATAAAGAATAATAACTCTGTGCATTATTTAATTTATTTTTGGACCACTGACTTAAAATATAACTAAAAAATCACATAATACTTACTAAACCGACCTTCAAGTGACTGTGTTAGGAAGTTTTCTTCGTTCTGGGCCAATTATATGTCATAATAGTGCACATTTTATTTATTTACAATACTGACTTAAAGAATGTTATATCGATTGATTTTGATTTCAAATCGAATCGGTGACGTGTGAGGGCGTCACTAATTTTGAAATTTGTTGAACTGTCAAAAAGATAATAAAGGAATGGACAGAGTATAGCTGCATTGACTAGAAGTAACTATTATTTCTGTAATATTTGTAAGCCTTATTCATCCCATGTGAATTATAAGACTTATTAGACTAAGGCAGTAACCCAGACTTCTCAAAACATCTATAACAACTCGTCTTTTCAACCTAGTATAGATTAAATTGTTTCGCCAAATTCTATTTTATATTCATATGATATATTGCAGTAAAATATTTCAGTATAATACATCACGCAAGCAAAATGTTTCGTACCGCAATTTAAAATATGGTTGCCATTCGAATATAATGGGGCAGGAAAATAACACGTCATAACCAAGCATACTCCTTAAATAGACTAAACGCTTAATTAGGTACTTTACCAAAACGGGTTTATCTATGAATAGTTAATTTCAAATTTTTATGATATAAGAGAGAAGATAGATCAGACCAGTATTCTGATAGTAAATTAACAAGATCCGTCCATCTGTCTGGCGATGGATTAAGAATACGAAGTGACACCACCCCATCACCTCTATTTATTCCATGGAGGTCGTAAGATGCGTCAAAGGGAAAAACTATGCAGAACAACATTATTGCGAAAAGAAGGAAAACTTGGAACAATCTCTATACTAACCATTCTGGTATAGTAGGCCACAACCTTCTATCGAAAAAGACGACTATGACCAGCTATCAATTGTTGATGATGATGAAGAGTCCGCCGTCATTCATAACTATCTGCAAATAGAGAGTTACAAGTTACGTTCTCGCACTTTGAATCCTTTCCCCCATGTTGGAGGGAGAGCAGAGTTTGGGATGATGTAATCCCACTCACTCGGAAATACGAAATAACAAGACCAAAATCTTCTATGAGGCAGTGTTCCACATCCATCCGCTGCCAGTCTAAACGAGGACTAAAACCACACGGTGGACCCCTCCTAGCGACTGCCCGCACTGATGGGGCGTCATCTTCACCAAAACTCTCAAATTGGGCGACGTCCGGTACATGTCTACATCGCCTCCGCGCCTGGCCACTAAAGCGGGAAAACCGACCCGTCCATCCGCGGTAAAACTTAGTTCCCAGTTCCTTCCTGAAGATCGAGTGCAGGTACTTACCGAAGCAACCGTGCCCGGAAAGGACCTGCTTCAGTCAGAAAGAAAGAGTCCCGTGCTCCCGGCGCGCCCTATTCTGGAGGGTCAGAGCCGCCACCCACACCGGTGCACCGTAAAGTGCCATAGACCGGACAACCACCGTGAATAGCTGTCTTGTGGCGACACTGGCCCCACCCAAATAGGGCAAGACGCCCTAGGGCGGAGGCAGTGTCGACCAACTGCTCCTGACCTGCTCGTCGAAGAGCCACATACCGTCAAGAATCAGGCCCAGACACCTCATCTGGGCCCTGAACGGTACAGGGCGCTTCTACGCTACGATACCCTAATCGCAATCTCCACTCTATCCGATATCAGCTTCTAATTAAATCAAATCAAATATCTAAATTAAGAAATAATTAGTACTTATTTTTTTAACGAGAATTGCAATAGAGCCTAATTCAGATAATTATATTAGGCTCTTTGTGATGTTCCGAACTTGTTAGAACATACTTTATTATAAGGTGAAAATGAAATGAACTTCAATTCAACTGCTCATATTTATTATTAATGGCAAATTATTAATTTTTAACACAAATCATTCTTGAAACTGTCAAATTGAATTCCTAATGTGACAAATGTAGGTAACAATGTTTATATAAAATTAAGAAACATAACCGTTGAATTTGACATAAACATATAATACATAAAATATTGCTTAGTTTTATACCACAACAAGAAAAGCATTTTAAAGGAAAACCTTACAGATATTAACAAAAGAAATCGGACACATTTATATCTATTTTATCATCAGCGACATTAATTTTAATCAAACGAATCACATTACATTTGACATATTTTTTGTCCAAAAACTTATACAACCCCTATGCTTTTTAACCCCGCTATAAAAATCAAACAACCTTTATAAAATATCGATCGACTACCACACCCTAACCTAATGGCATACAGAAAAGAATCATTGAAAGAACTTTTTTGTCACAGTTTTATTTGATGTTTCCAATCCTTCGTAGTTCTTTGTACCATTATTCAAAATAATTCTTAGACTCTAATCTACAAATCCACTGCTTTATTACTAAAATAATTGCATAATTAATATTCTACGTGGAGAGGCATTCCTGTTGTCTGTTCCGTATAATATATGGAATTCGTAAGATCTCTAAATCATAAATGTCAGACACTGGTATAGATGTTGTGATGAAATGTTATAGCCCTTGTATCTACCTGATTTGTTGCTGAGCAAAACAGAGTTTTATGTATTAAGAGAAGTCGGATAGTGTTAGCAAAATATAAATAATTATAATATTTTACAAGCATACATTTGTGTCACAACTTAAGTGGTAAATAGAGGGATAGTAAACTCCCAGGTTTTATGAATCATAATTGGTGCTACTAAACTTTTTAGAAGTATTTTTCAACTTCACAGGAGTCATGCTTACCTTTATGAAACGAAAATTAATTTTAGTTAAGAAAGATATAATAATTGGAAGTCTGCTCAGTAGTGAGAAGTTGAATCGAAGAACACCACCACCCGAAAGACCCAATTAGAGTGGTGGACAATGTCGTAAAAGTGGGTATAAAATGATTTGTTTACCTTCATCAACTTTGTTTTTTATTTGATATAAACTTCGTTCTGATTACAATCTCACCTATTGTTAAAATTATGATGTGTACTGTCCACGAACCATAATTATTATTATTATTCGTATCTATAATCATAGCTTAAAATGATCAGCCTAAATTGTCTATAACAATAATTCTATAACATGTATTAACCATATTTTACAAAGTACTTACTAAGTAATTAACTACAAAGTCTATATTTCATTAGAATTCTTCTTAAAATGAGATAATTGATATGCGATGGCACCAGGTACTGTTTAGCGGGTTACCTCATAATTAAAACGATTAGTTAATTTATTTCTGAACTTCAGAAATTTAGCTATCTCCTTACTCTTAAGACCTGTTACAGTACGATTATTATCGATTATTATTATCGGTTCATCAGCGTCTTTTTTTGGTTTCTTTTTAATTGTATTTTCGTGTACAAAGTATATTCGGGGAATTTCGTCTAATTGATTGTCACTGTTATCCGGGAACACAACGTACACGATCATTCTCTTTCTTTCTGGACCCGAACCAAAGTTTAAGTTCGGTGGTGCAGTGGCCACTAGAATCTTGTAGTCAGCATAAGGTTGACTAATAACGGGAAGATTCAAGAAATTCATATTACTATTTGACCACGTTTCCGTCTCATTATATTCCAATCCAGTTTTAAGAGGTGTTGACAATTTGTTGTATTGTGTTATATGTCTCGATGGCGCTGGTGATTCTGGTAGGAAAGTTTTGGAGAAAATATCCATTTTGGTACCTTGAAGCGGTTTATCAGAATTTTCCTGAAGTTTTAAAAAGATTCTACCTATTTTCTTTGTTCTGAAATCTTCTCTAGATGAAATAGGATTAAATCTCACAGTGAACCCGTTCTCTATGGGTAAAGTTTGTATGACACACACCATTATGTTCATAATAAAAAATACGGTGATCTATAAAAACAAAAAAAAAATCAAATAAGTAAAAATCGTACATCCTTACTAATAATAATAAAAAAGCGGCCAAGTGCGAGTCGGACTCGCCCATGAAGGGTTCCGTATCAGCAAGTAACATCATATAAAAGTTCTTGTAGTTCGTTGTAACTTTCATGGATGTTTTTATACTAGTGTGTTGATTGGATGAAAGGTAAATTGCGTGTTACGACTTATGATGTATTAAAAAAAAACTACTCACTAGATCTCGTTCAAACCAATTTTCGTTGGTAGTTTTCATGGTGATGTACAACATATATTTTTTTTAGTTTTATCACTCTGTTATTTTAGAAGTTAGGGGGGGGGGGACATTTTTCCACTTTGGAAGCGTCTCTCGCGCAAACTATTCAGTTTAGAAAAAAATAATATTAGAAACCTCGACATCCTTTTTGAACACCTATGCATAGATACCCCACACGTATAGGTTTGATGAAAAAAAATTTTTTGAGTTTCAGTTCCAAGTATGGGGACCCCCAAAATGTATTGTTTTTTTTTCTATTTTTATGTACAAATCTTAATGCGGTTCACAGAATACATCGACTGACCAAATTTCAACAGTATAGCTCTTATAGTTTCAGAAATAATTGGCTGTGACATACGGACGGACAGACAGACAGACAGACTTGACGAATCTATAAGGGTTCCGTTTTTTGCCATTTGGCTACGGAACCCTAAAAACGCTAAAGTTTGTGATTATGTATGAATATTTGTTGCGCTTTCAGACAAAAACTACTGATGAAACTTCACAATAATATAGCTTAATTAAGGGAATAAAACATAGGCTACTCCATATTTACCGGCATGACGGACCTACACGCGGGCGGGGCTGCGGCCGAAAGCTAAACGGGCTATAGCGGCTATGTACTTGTTATAGGTAACTAACCAGTGTGAACAGATTCACAAGAAGACACCACATTTCAAGGTTTGAAATCACCAAAGTCCATAAAAGGATAGGAATTTTATTATTGGGTTTTTAAAGCCTACGAGTACGTGTGGCATGCGTATGATACTTGTATTATGGACTTTTACTCTTATTGAATACCGGTTTGCTAGTAACTCATCACACTCTAAATTTAACCGATATTGAGATATCTCACTAACGTTTTAATATTTTATTCGTTCTAGAGGGCATTCATTAAATAAAAAACACACACAACTTACATGCTCCATGAGAACTTTCTATTAACAAAACCATCACAGCCCGTCTATTGACACCAACGGTTAATGAAAGCGATCAAGAAGTACTGATGTTTTTTTTCAAACAATACACCTTCACGGAGGATGTTTAGGTATCAAAACGATCCAACATGTAAACATACAGTCTAATTCTCATTGTATAACGTAATTTGATTACTCATAAACAAAAACTTGCATAAGGTGGAAATCAAGACACCATTTATGCTGCTACTTCGACTAAAACATGTTGAAACTTCATACAATGTTAAGGCAATGATTTATGCTAGTAATTAACGATCTTGGTGCGGCGCTGCGTTGCGCTTGTCGCATATATATCTCGGATACCGAGACTAAACAGTTGAGTCAACAGAAATATACAGATTTGGAACAGAAGGATTTATAAACTTTTTGGAAACGTCAATTACTTTATCTTACTGAATGATCTCCAATGGTTATATAAGCTTTAATTATGCAGCAGATACCCGTAAGATGTAACGTCTGAGTTAATTTTGTATATCATCAGTTCAAAAAGCACCTCTATTTTAGGCTGGTGGTCAAAACTATGCGGTCCGGAGGTCTTAATTTGAGCACGTCCCGGATTCTTCCTATTTCAGACTCAGAGTGGCATACCGTGTGGTTTAATCGGTTCTGTATACCGCCGCAAATCTCGTTGAGGTAACAACCCGAGGTTTTCACATATAAAAAATAGGCGACCCAATACTTTGACAAATTGACGAAACCTTGTCCTCCCATTTTGCTTGCAGTCTTTCCAAGTGTTTGTTAATGTATTCAATAATATTCTAATGTATTATACCAATGTTATATATTTAGTACCTTTAATAAATAAATATTTTATTTATCGTTTGTTAGTACAACAACTATTGCTGACAAAGCTATTTACAGAATTTTTTGATGCTACTTCAGTTAATTTTTATCGAGGACTTCGGTAACTCACATCTGACAAACAACCGTGAATCGTGATTTAACTACATTTCAGCAAGAATTGAAGAAGAATAAAGAACATATTTTTTATGTAACTTGACGCATCTGATATGCCGTTAAATCCTCTGTTCAATTTGGATGGTATAATGTCTTAGACATAATTGGAGATATTGGGTACTCATTGTAGACTTATTAGTAATGATATTGGTTTGAATATAGAAGGTTTGTTTACAAGGTTCCTAAACATACATTTTACATATTGATCGACACAATTTCGATGAAAATTAATACATATCAAATGTAGATTTTTCATCGAAATCAAATTCTAATCAAAAAATATATGTTTCATAATTTGTTCGCCTTTTTATTAAAACATGTATAGGCTAGCTTGGATACAGTAAATGTTTTTGAAAGATAATTTTCACATGGAACCTTGACTCTGTTCTATCAGACGATCTAAAAAGAACACAATTTTTTTTTGATATTTGACACTAATATGTTTAGTAAGTGTCAATGTCATATTTGTTATATACACATTAGGACAATAAATTGGTCAAAGACTTTCGAAATGTTGCGTTCCTAACACATTTTGGACATTAAACAATCATTACAATCATATGGACATCCTAATGGTTTGGAACAGTGTACTTTTACTTGCTTCTTTAAATTTATAATCTGTGTAAATGTATCTACACGAATAAAAAAAATGTTGTGTGTATGTTAGTAGTTTTCGTAATTTCAAAGCAGCAACTTTTTACTAAATGCATATATTAACTACGTTATGCATATTAACTAATAAATACATCGAAAAAGCAATTTTATTTTTTTTGCCAGTATACCTATTTTAGTTGGTCCCGACTTGTCGTTATAACTGCTGGACTAATATTGATACCCGAGCACCTAATGGCTTATGGGGTTTCTTGGGCTTTTTAGGGTTCCGTAGCCAAATGGCAAAAAACGGAACCCTTATAGATTCGTCATGTCTGTCTGTCTGTCCGTCCGTAGGTCACAGTCACTTTTTTCCGAAACCTTATGAAGTATACTTTTGAAACTTGGTAAGTAGGTGTAATCTGTGAACCGCATTAAGATTTTCACATGAAAATAGAAAAAAAAAAGAATAAATATTGGTGGTCCGCATACTTGGAACTGAAATTAAAAAAAAATTTTTCATCAAGCCCATACGTGTGATGTATCTATGTATAGATGTTCAAAAATGATGTTGAGGTTTCTATTATCATTTTTTTTCTAAACTGAATGGTTTGCGCAAGAGACACTTCCAAAGTGGTAAAATATGTGTCGTAAAGTGATAAAACTAAAAAAAGTATATGTTGTACGTTACCACGCAAACTACCAACGAAAATTGGTTTGAACGAGATCTAGTTACTAGTTTTTTTTATAATACGTCATAAATCGTAAGCCGCAATTTACCTTTCGTTCAATCAATACACTGTTATAAAAACATCGATCAAAGTTACAACGAACTACTAGAACTTTTATATAATGTTACTTGCTGATACGGAACCCTTCATGGGACGAGTCCGACTCGCACTTGGCCACTTTTTAGGGTTCCGTAGCCAAATGGCAAAAAACGGAACCCTTATAGATTCGTCATGTCTGTCTGTCTGTCTGTCCGTCCGTATGTCACAGCCACTTTTTTCGGAAACCATAAGACCTATACTTTTGAAACTTGGTAAGTGGATGTAATCTGTGAACCGCATATAGATTTTCACATAAAAATAGAAAAAAAACAATGTATTTTGGGGGTCCCCATACTTGGAACTGAAACTCAAAAAAATTTTTTTCATCGAACCCATACGTGTGGGGGGATGTACCTATAGATAGGTATTCAAAAATGATGTTGAGGTTTCTAATATATTTATTTTTTCTAAAAATAATAGTTTGCGCGAGAGACACTTCCAAAGTGGAAAAAAGTGTGTGTGTCCCCCCCCCCTCTAACTTCTAAAATAAGAGAGTGATAAAACTAAAAAAAATATATGTTGTACATTACCATGCAAACTACCAACTAAAATTGGTTTGAACGAGATCTAGTGAATAGTTTTTTTTTAATACGTCATAAATCGTAACACGCAATTTTCCTTTCATCCAATCAATACACTATTATAAAAACATCGATGAAAGTTACAACGAACTACAAGAACTTTTATATGATGTTACTTGCTGATACGGAACCCTTCATGGGCGAGTCCGACACGCACTTGGCCGCTTTTTTTAAACACTGATAATAATGTCAACAAAATATAAAAGGAGACGTAGTGTGTGGAGACGTATGTCCATAACGAGACCCAATCCCAGCAGTGAAACATTATGGATCGTTGATTGATGAAAATGTAATTCGTATTTGTGTGAGTGTATGACATACATTACGTCACAGATTATAACAAAATATAAAAAAAAAACTTTACAAATCTCATCGCGTAATTTCGAAAACGATACATTAATAGATACACATGATGAGATATATCTATCCTATGAGACAAAGAGACGACCGCACAAAGAGCTAACTAAATACAATTTGTCTTTAGTCGAACAGTTCTTTGTTAGCGCGAATAGTCGGGCAAAGTCATTAAGAAAGAACGAGAATATTACCAAAAAAGAAACACAAAGTTTTTTTTTTAAATAGTAATAATAGGAGAAGTAAAAGAAATCAATTTATCGTCATTTGTGTTTACCTAACATAAAGATAATTTAGTATACACCTTTGCCTACGTTTTGCTATATTATATTAAACACATTTAACAAAATACAGTTTATGAGCTTTGCTTCGGCATTCATGGCCCTGCTCGACTAGTCATGCCACGGTCACACTGAAAACCAATTTTTATTTACTCCTTACTTTGCATATCATATTCATCAACAGATGTTTATAGACCACTATTAGACATAGGAAAGGAAGTTTTTGATATTATTCCATACAGGCCAGACCAGGGTCGGTAAAGGGTTTATTTTCCTTCCAAGTTTTCCACTTCTGTACTCTTAATCCGTCACCACACGGATTAAGTGATTACGAAGCCTAAGCCCATTTCCAACATAAACCAGGGAGGTCTCAGATCAGAGGGTCTCAATTTGATTGTGTTTTCCCCTCATATATTATGATACTAAAGACCAGATTAACAAAATACGCTACATAAACTGCTTGTTTCATGCATGCAAATATGCATGAAAAATGCTTGAAATATGCACGAGAATTGGCAGAATAAGCGAAATTAAATGATAAATTTAGGAACCCAAAAATAATAAAATTAAAATGTATTTGTTATTTGATATAGCTAGCTGCTATTGATAACATACTGTGTAATAAATAGCATATGATTGATAGCATAGACTATGTATATTAGTATAAAATATTTCGGACATTTTACACACAACGCCGTCTAGTCCCCAAACTAAGCTGAGCTAATATTATGTATAACTGATATAAATACATAAACATACTTTTTTGTAAGTACATATATATTATACACATAGAAAACAAACCAAACTCCGAAACAAATATTTGCGGATCACAGTAAGCATTTGGTCCGACCCGGGAATCGAGCCCGAGACCTCTTGATCTGCAGTCGCATACGCTAACCAATAAACCAACGAGGCAGTATAAAGTGGTAAGTGAGTTAGTAAGAATATTTCATGTTTCTTTTAAAAGATACCATCATATGAAATAAAATTTATGATGATTATGATGGCGACTGTCATACATAATCGATTCCTATATAACACTTATAATCACATTTGGAGCTATCAATGTAGTTAATGATAATTTCTAGGTCAACTTTAGTAGGATCACATTAGACGACTGTGTTTGGTCTTATCAATGAATTTAATCTTTATATATCTATGTAAAGATTATAATAAAAAATATTTAAGCATTTTCTTATACAGTTTATGCTATCTATGCTATATTTTCGAATCATCATAAAGGCCCACTGCAAGTTTCGCATCTCCTCTCAGAAGAGAGTTAAGGTCATACGTCCCCGTACTGGTCGATTGCGCGTTAAGGCCTGGCAATACACGTTGTGGCTACGTTATCTTGCCTTTGGATGTTTTAAGCTGCCCGAAGACCTCCAACTAAGCTTCACGACTGTTACCTCATGATAACAACCGGGACCTACTACTAACCTAACGTGACTTCAAAATAACGGAATCGCTCATAACATTGGTCTAGTGGTTAGCGTATGCGGCTGCTGATCAAGAGGTCTCGGGTTCGATTCCCGGGTCGGACTAAATATTTGTGTGATCCACAAATATTTGTTTCGGAGTCTGGATGTTTTTCTATGTATAATATGTATGTATTTACAAAAAAAAAGTATGTTTATGTATTTATATCAGTTGTCTAGTACCCATAACACAAGCTCTGCTTAGTTTGGGACTAGATGATATTGTGTGTCAGATGTCCAAAATATTTATTATTTATTATTATTATATCATGCCACAAAAGGTCACCCGACTAGATATTGACCGCAAATTCGTTGCTCACCCTCGGTGATTATTTCTAATTACCTAGGGCAACTTGGCTATAGGCGCTTCATTCGCTCTTTGTTTATTCCATGCCGGATTAACATCGATAAAGTTTTCTTCACGAAGTCGTGAAAATTACCACAAAAACATGTGTGGATAACACAGATGGGCATGTCTAAACATGAACGCTACTTGTGTATGATGTAATCACAATAGAACAAATCAGGGTAGGCTGTGAATACAACCGAGGCTTCCTTCACCACTAAACGATAATTTCCCACGAGAATGCACGACCGTCTCGCATTCATTTCGAAACCCACATTAATTATTGTCATGTTCCTAGTTTAAACTAAAACTTCTAATTTTAGAGACTTTGGAGAATCCTGTGCTCTGATTTTGTAATTGTGGTAAATTTTATTACAATTCTGAAACATATTACTTCTCTTCGAACTTTATTCAGGACACACATAGATTTATATAAATCATGAACATGATGTAATGCACTTCTGGACATAGGCCTCCCCCAAGGCATTTTCAAAACCAACCATAACGTCGAACCATGATCTAGTTTTGCGATTAATATAGATTAAGAAGAATAGCATAGATGACTATAGATTTATATAAATAATGAGAAAAATAAAGATGCAGAAGATTAATATATTCAATGGATTTGTATAACTTATCAAATAAATCTACTACATATTTTATAATAATATTACCGAATAATTAATCTAATACTGTCTACCACAAGTCTATTCAACAATGAGTAAGAATTATGTATGCTCTAAATAATGCCAGTTAGTTAGCTTGGGTAGGAAAGGAACAGAGGCAGCGTGGAGTAGTGAAACTAACACACAAAACACTACAGGTAGGTACATAATTGTGATGGATGATTTTCTTATTAATGATCGACATTGTAGACATTAGATATCGTTTATATCGTCTCGGCCTACTTCTGTTAGGGGGACGGATATCCTCACCCGTCACGCCCGGGATTGCGCTTGTGGAGAAAGGAGATCATTCTGCGACCTCCAGTGCCTGAGTCGTCTTTTGTACCGGGCCCGTTAGAAAGCTTGACAACCAGCGGCTTAACGTGCTTTCCGAAGTACAGCCGTGGAAATACTTCCACGTACAGTGCAATAAAAACATACATTTATCTCAGCATCAACCGATTGGCCGCAGCCCACCAAGACCCACATTGCCGGAGCATCCTCCCTTTGTGTTAGAGGAACATGACACACGTTCCCATTTTATTTCTTATCCCTACATTTGATTTGATTAATAAAAGCCTGATCATCCAAAAGAATGTTGAAAACAATCGTAATCCTGTTCCAGTTACTAATATGTTTTATAACCCAGCGTATATACATAGAACACAATGGACACTGATTTACTTACCTAATCATTATTTCTATACCATATATTTGTAAGAGTACAAGTAACCGTCAAATCGAATAATATATAAAAATAAAAAAATTGGCGAAAGTGCATGTCAGGCCATGCATTGAATAGGGTTCCGAAGTTACCCATTATGGCTTTCGTAGTGTCCAATAGATAATTGTTATATTTACTTCTTTTTTCTTTATTTTTGTGTTTGTGAAGTTTTCTAAGTGAGTGCATATTACAAGTTTGGCTGCCTATCGAAACTGCTATAGTTTTCCTTTAAAGTTCAATATATGGACAACTATCTTGATTTTTTTCAAATTTTTTGAGCTAGCCGTTTAGCTTTTACAGGGGGGGATGCCCTGATAATAAAAATGTGCTTAAAAGTTGAATATCTCGCAAAACGATACCTAAATCGAAAAATGGCTTAAGCAACTTCGCAATGTATTACGTACTCGCTCGCTCCTCTTTTCGTGTAGGGGAGATACCCCAAATAAAAATATTTTTCTGAATTTTATTGTAGCACTTTTTCGACACTTTTTCGTGGAAACCACAACAGACGTAAACCAGAACCTCGAAAATGTGGTTCGAATCCTCAGGGACGAAGGTACGAGATTTTGTGAACTGCAGCGTAAAGGCAAGAAGTCGAAGCTTTCAGAGAAGACTTTAGGGTTGATGAGGAAACGGCGTGAAAACCCACCCGTCACTTCGTTGGCAAAGAGGATGCTGAACAGAGAGATAAGGAAACTCGTCCGACACGACCTCCGGTGCTCCAATACTCGCACCATCAAAAGAGCGATCGAGCAAAATCGGGGGTCAAAAGTGTTCGTACAATCTCTGTGTAGAAGCGAACTGACGAAGTTGACCACAACAAGTGGAGAAGTTGTTTCCTCGAAACCGGCAGTCCTTTTGGAAGTGGAAGGCTTCTATAGTCGGCTATACGCTTCGCATGCATCTCGACCTGATACCGAAAATGAGGACACCCGAGCCACATTAACGCGTCACTACACCGAAGACCTGCCAGAAGTCAGCACCGATGAAATCGAGATGGCTCTTAAACAGCTTAAAAATGGAAAAGCCCCTGGAGAGGATGGCGTTACAACAGAGCTATTAAAAGCTGGAGGTAAACCCGTACTGAGGGAGCTCCAAAAGCTTTTCAACGCTGTCCTGTTTGAAGGGAGAACTCCGGAGGTGTGGAGTAGGAGTTTGGTCGTGCTTTTCTTCAAAAAAGGTGACAAGACCTTATTGAAGAACTATCGACCCATTTCCCTTCTAAGCCACATCTACAAGCTGTTTTCAAGAGTCATCACGAACCGTCTTGCGCAAAGACTCGACGAATTTCAACCACCGGAGCAGGCTGGATTTCGGAGCGGATACGGCACCATAGACCACATACACACAGTGCGGCAAATTATACAGAAGACCCAGGAGTATAACCAGCCCCTGTGTCTAGCATTTGTGGACTATGAGAAGGCCTTCGACTCGGTTGAGATCTGGTCTGTTCTGGAGTCCCTGCAGCGTTGTCAGGTAGATTGGCGATACATCCAAGTGCTGAGATGTCTCTACGATACCGCCACCATGTCCGTCCAAGTACAGAATCAGCAAACAAGGTCCATACCATTGCATCGAGGAGTGAGACAAGGGGACGTTATTTCCCCGAAATTGTTCACAAATGCAATGGAGGATATGTTCAAGACGCTAAACTGGAAAGGACGTGGCATTAACATTAATGGTGAATACATCTCTCACTTGCGATTTGCGGACGACATCGTCATAATGGCAGAGACACTGCAGGACCTGCAACAGATGCTGAATGACCTAGCTGATTCTTCTATGCGCATCGGCCTACGGATGAACTTGGACAAAACCAAGGTCATGTTCAATGAACATGTTCTACCGGAACCGGTTGCAGTACACGATACCGTTCTCGAGGTTGTTCAAAAATATGTCTACCTTGGGCAGACATTGCAGTTGGGTAGAAACAACCTCGAGGATGAGGTGAATAGAAGAATTCAGTTGGGTTGGGCAGCGTTTGGAAAGCTACGTCGAGTCTTTTCGTCGTCGATCCCACAATGCCTAAAAACGAAAGTTTTCAATCAGTGCGTCCTACCTGTCATGACATACGGAGCCGAGACCTGGACACTTACGGTACGGTTGGTCCATAAGCTTAAAGTTGCTCAGCGTGCTATGGAAAGGGCTATGCTCGGCGTTTCTCTGAGAGATCGTATCAGAAATGAGGTGATCCGTCAGAGAACTAAGGTCATCGACATAGCCCACCGGATTAGCAAGCTGAAGTGGCAGTGGGCTGGCCATATTAGCCGCAGAACTGATGGCCGTTGGGGCAGAAGAGTTCTTGAGTGGAGACCGCGTCTCGGTAAACGTAGTGTAGGACGCCCACAGGCGAGGTGGAGTGACGACCTGCGTAAGATGGCTGGCAGGAGCTGGATGCGAGAAGCCCAAAATCGATCACAGTGGTGTGCAATGGGAGAGGCCTATGTCCAGCAGTGGACTGCGATAGGCTGATGATGATGATGACTTTTTCGACATAAGTACAACATATATTCATGCAAAATTTCATCTTTCTAGCACAAACCGTTTGGGAGGACATGACGAAGCTATAAGGGTTCCGAGTCATGAACTACGGAACCCTAAAAAAAACATTCATGGCATATGTAGATACAGAGTTTCAAAATCGCAAACATTTTTAAAATGAATTCCTTATTACTTTGAATAGCAAGTAACGAAAGACCCTTGATATTTGAATTCAATATACACGCCACCGACAATTCAATTGCCTTCGATTGAAGATTACTCGATCTCACATTCAACAATGAAAGTACTGGCGAGTACGAATGCTGTCAAAAATGACCTAAAAAGGTTGGTTTTCTGTCGCTCCTGTGGAGCCAGATATCGTAAATATCCGACTAAAATGAAATAGACAAAGACGCTGGAGACAGTGGTATATAGTTCCACATTTTTAATACGATAATATCCTGTACTTACATTATGGCAGAGCATAAATATATATGGCAGATACCGCACTTAGAATATGAAAGTAAAGTCGGTTTTTCAAGTATGTGTTGGTCACTGTAGTGCTGCCACTTTTTAAATAAATATCCCAGGAAATAATGTATTTTGTAATATGCAAAACTACATCTGTTTCTTATAAATTACAATAAGATTTAAACAATTAAATAAAATTGAAGTATCTCTGTAATATCAATGACAGTTTTTTTTATTGAATGCATATGAGTAATTAACGGTACCTATATCTTATTATTATTTTAAGTTTTTGTCTATCCGTCTGTTTGTTTCGGCTACTCTCTGTAACGACTGCGCTGACTTTGACGGAACTTTTACAACTTTTACTGACTAGTACCTGATGACATAAGGTGTAACCTAACAATTTTTAGACTTTCGTTCGACTGACGTTGCCCCCGATTTACGACAATAAGCGCTACTTACATAAAATACACACGTTACAAACTAACTGCAACCCGAGGTTACTCACGATTTTTTTACCTTTACAACAATTATTATCGCTGGTAACACAGTGGGATGCAGGTAATCTAAAATCAAAGTAGCTTCAGTAAATTCTAATAACATTCACTATCTGCCAATAAAATGCCGTCAAAATCGGCAAGTTATTACAGTGCCTTTTAATACTATAACATTTATTTAGTGAAAAGCTTTTAATTTAAAATTACAAATAACTAATATAAAATAGATAAAATTTCAATTCAAACTCATTAAGTTTATAGATAGCTAGCTGATGCCCGCGGCTCCGCTCGCGTTATAGAGGTTTGAAAAATAGATAGTAGCCGATTCTCAGACTTACTGAATATGAAAAATCATAAGAATCGGTCAAGCCGTTTCGGAGGAGTATGGGAACGAACATTGTGACACGAGAATTTTATACATATATTAGAGATAACATTTCTTAAGATTAAACGATAAATTTCATTTAAACAACCATGAAAGACACAGAGGTGGAAAAATTACTTGTATCAAGAGCCCCGGCCTAAGCCAGCATATACGAGTATATAAACCTGTTTGGCATATTTGTGAAAAAACTTCTTCTTCTTTTAACGAAATGGCAAACAGACGGATACCAGCTAATTGCCAATGTCAAGTAATTAACGTCTTCAACTGTAAAGTCTACTTGTCTTCAAGTCGTCGTCGTCTCTTCCGTGTCTTCTTTTGAACGATTTTGATTTTGACGATTCTTAAAAAAACATCACTCGCAAATGGTAAAAACAATAAGGTCGTTTCTTTATTATTTTTGTAGCTACTAGGCTTAAGGGAAAAGGCATAAAAAGTTTTAATGATAATTAAGATTTCAATTTTCTCTATGTTTCTTTTTAGGGACGTGTTATTCTTGGATTTTAGTTCACTTTTAGTCTAAATGTCATGACATAAAAAGTAAAAACATTTTGAAATTTAATCCCAAGCTAGGTCCGGACATCTGTGCACTTTTTACATCGCAGCCTTTCTAATTACTGCAGGTAAAAAATAAAACAGAAGTCGCTTCCTATTATCCAACTTGCAAAGTGCAAAACTGACTTAGTGAGCCGTAAGCCGCTAACTCTATTAATTTTATATTATACAAAGGTAGTTAATATTCTGCTAAATTGGCAGTTTGTTCAGTTGAGGACTAGAGAAAAGTGTTATTTGTTAAATTCAGAACATTTAAGTTTATAATATAGATTCCAAGTGAAAGGAATAATGTTATACCTATCCAATAATAGTAATATATATATATATATATTGACACAAAGATTTACAGTATTTCAATACGGAGTTAACCCCAGTTTTCACCCATAAATGGACCTCTACCTCTTATACTAGGTGAAATATACAGGGTGAATTTTTGAGACGGGACAGTAAGGGTAGGTACCTTAACCGTTATAGTTACAGGAAAACGCTTTTAGGAGACTATCCATATTTTTTTAAGATATTCTGAACTGCATTTACAGATTTTGGAAAAAATGTACAGCCAGCAAGAAAATGGTCATTTTAAACAAAAACTTTTTTTGATGCCAATAGATCCTGTTTCTTATAAGGATCAAAAGTCTCTACTGGACCGACTGAGGTTTGAGTACTAGAAATGACAGAAATAGCAAAAAACTTTTCCCATACATTTGTACGGAAATAAATCATTTTAATATGTATTTTAGACACAGACAAACATAACTTACATTTAGATGCTCTGAGACTACAGACTACAGACTAAATGCTCTTAGACGAAATAAATTGTTTAAAATGACCGTCGTTTTAACGAAAAGATAAGTCTTGCACACTCGTTTTTGTACTGAGCTAGTAGCAGCCGATATTTTTCTTGGATAGATTTCATTTAAAATCCTTGTTAATGCATCTTTTGTATTAAGCGTATTTTGTAAATAATAGGAACACGGAATTTGCATTGGTGTGGTACGCGAATAAGTATCCACTGCGACAGGTATCGAGTGGTAATGGTGGAATTTTATAAAGGAACTCTTAATTCTGCCGTGTATAACGACGTCATTTTAGAGAATCTCCAAAACCAGTTGGATGAATGGCTCCTGTCAGAATTGCGAAAAGTTTACTTTCAGCAAGATGGCGCTCCGCCACACCAATTTGAATAGGCAGTTTGGATTTTAAATGAAATCTATCCAAGAAAATTATTATTTCTAAATGTAAGTTATGTTTGTCTGCGTCTAAAATGATATAATTCCGTACAAATGTATAAGAAAAGTTTTTTGCGATTTCCGACATTTCTAGTACTCAAACCTCAGTCGGTCCAGTAGCGACTTTTGATCCTTATAAGAAACAGGATCGATTGGCATCAAAAAAAGTTTTTGTTTAAAATGACCATTTTCTTGCTGGCTGTACATTTTTTCCAAAATCTGTAAATGCAGTTCAGAATATCTTAAAAAATTATGGATAGTCTCCTAAAAGCGTTTTCCTTTAACTATAACCGTTAAGGTACCTGTCCTTACTGTCCCGTCTCAAAAATTCACCCTGTATATATTATATATAATTTTAAGAGACAGTGTTCAGCCTTTCACATTTTGTATCATTACTGCATTACTACAAAAAATTACATTTATCTAAGTTACTACTATCTTAGCTGGTTTGGTATATATTGGTGTATGTGTGAGTGTACTCATATGTATAGTATCCAATATAATTACCTTAAAATTGAGATATGTATTATGTATTTTTCTATCTGTATATAATATTATTAAGGAATTCTGCAGAGTGAGGTCGTAGTAAAACAAAAAGTCATATTCATCACGATGCAACGAATCCACGTTATAGTTAAGAAGGTCAACTCTCTTCCATACTTAAAAAGATTTTGGTTTTAATAATTACATTTATATTTCTGAATAAGTCTCACATTGTCTGAATTTTCTAAAAGAAGAAGTTCTTGAGTTTCTGTTTACTGCTAATCAGAGTTGCGTAATACGATAGTTTGTTGTGGCAGTTCGTGTGGGGACTTTTTCATTTTATATGAGCCTGCCTCACTGCCTGGTGGAAAGCTTGAGCAAAATTTAAGAGCCGTGGTCACCATGCTCATTATGTGTGCACGCAACAAACGAACTACAACAGCACGTATGCTATCATTCGAGTCACTGTCCCTGTTTTCAAATTACTGCTTAAGAATACGGAGTGTCACTACCTCAGCCCTACTCACCCCATGGGTGGTGTAAGAGGCGACTATTCCCAGCCAAATTGTAAGCCCAATTGGTTTTTGATAAGTGGCGCACATCAACCCTGTTACGTATTATAATAACATACATAAACTTTTGTCTTGGCACTGACTACCGACATATATGAGATTTATGCCAGCCAAATTAAAGTCAATTCATTTTACGCTCTTTTGTGTTTATTGGCAGGCTGTTTTCGTTTGTGTTTTTGAAGTCGAAATAATTTATTCTTGAAAATATATTGCTGTATATATTGCTTAAGTTTATGAATTTATAAAGTTATTAAAACACAATGAGGTTTTTAGTTCTTTTAATAAAACAATATTGCTCTTATAACTACCGCTGAAAGTTTCTAAAGAATTGACAAGACCTAGAAAACTATGGTCTGATGCCTATAAATTTCATCAATCATTAATGTTCTTACTGTTAGAAATATTTAGCCTTTACTTTAATGGATACGAATGATTTTAATAACGGTGCACAAGGAAAGAAATGAAAGTGTATGTTGTAGTACTCGTACACCGCACCGCAGGTGGAATATTAAATATCTGTTTAATCGACTCTTTGTCTACATTTAAATATTCCTTCATTTCATTTACTGTATAATTATCTTACAGTGTAGAGCTATAGTACTGATTTACATGTTTTATGTTTACAATTCAATAGCTTTTATCCGTGGCTCTACCCGGGTACTCAAAATTTCATTTGAATCGGTGCAGCCATTAAAATATATAGAAAAACAGCCAAAGTTACTTTGGAATTTCAAGTAGACATTAGATTGAAGACTGCAACAAGTATATAAATACGAATCAAAACGTTGATATTTAAACTGAAATGAAATATTTTATTGACTAATTATTTATTCATAGCAATAGGAGTTTAATTTGGTTATCATTTTACATTGATTGATTCGCTTTACAAATTTTACTAATGGACTAAACCCACATGCAAATTAAAATAATTATGTTGCTCTCAACTTATAGAGTATGTCGAAAAGATAATCATCGATTTAAACTGTCATATGTTTAGTTAATTATTTTAAACATTAAATATCAATAACCAGTTTTATATCTAGTATCTTTAAACGAGCAATTCTTGTATATTTATTTGTATATTATTAACATATTTAAATTTTGATCTTAGAAAAGACTAACTTTTTCGCTTAAATTTAGTATATGCCTCATTACTAACGACATCTATGCTTCTCTTTTAGTAGCATTTAGGTAGAAAATGGTTGGTACTCCAACGCAGCAACACTACAGCTACTTAAGATAATAAATGGCGTTGTTTCACAATAAATAGTATTTTAACCGGGCAAAGCTCGGTGGCCCACTACCCAGTCATATATTAATATGAAAGAGTTAATGTTGCCATTAAATAAGTCAGATTTTTCCTGCCTTGGTACTGATCCTTTTAGATTTTTTTTTTTGTATTCAAGTATATTGTAATACACTTAAATCGAATTATTAAAATCTGACATAGTATTCTAAAGTAGTCACTAGTTTATTTTTATTTATATTTAATTCAATAAACCGATAACATGCTCGTAAAATGTGGCTAACGGTTCCTGTCCGCCTATTTTTGTAAATGAGTGGAAGACCCTCACAGTGTAGGCAGAGTGTATGTGATGATGAGAAATCTGGCTTTGTCTTTATTTAAATATCTAAACATTTATTTTAAATTAACCAAAACCATGCATGACGTATGGCTTAAACCTCTCCTGAGAGAAGATTCAATCCTGGCAGTGGGACGTTATACGAGTGAGAGCTTAGAAAGACTACAAAAACTGTGATTTAAAGATCATGTCAAACCCGGTACGTTTACATACGTATACATGGTCCTAAATATTGTGCAAACTTATCTGTATTTTTGTGTTTTGTACCACCTCTACTAACATTACTTTAAGACTTTTATAACTATCTAACAATAAAATATGAATTTCGGTCTGAAATAAATGATAATAATAATAATAAATGCATATGTATATGTAACACGGTACATATGCAAAATATTTTTTTTACAATTTTTGTCTGCCTGCCTGTCTGTTTGGGTATTCCGGGTAATCTCTGCGGCTGGACCGATTTCGACTGGACTTTCACTGGGAAAGCTGAGGATATAAAGAATAACTTAGACTACTTTTTTAGACTAACTTCGCCCCGCCGCGTTGCCCGCGTATACAACAAACGCGGGTAACACCACGGGGCTCAGCTAGTCATAATTATAACAAAGTAACCGGTTATAGTTCATCAATAATGTGCTCCTACGTGGGATGTATGTACCTACATATTGCAATCGCTGTGCCGATAGTAATTTCGACCCATGACTTAATTGCCCGACGCTAACGTCAGTTGGTCGAATCAAGGGTTTAATGTAGAAGGCAGTAATAAATACGCTACGCATAGTGAGAATATTTCCATCCCTTAATATCGGTATGATAGGTAGGTTCTGGGAGCAATACCAGTGAAACAGTTACGATTCCTTTAGAGTTTTATTAACGTAAGTAAAATACCATATGAGTTAAATAATACCACCTAATTGCCCGAACTGTATATTATTTTTAAAGTTATACTGTGTCAACGCAATTGTTTCAGTGTTAAAATATTAGTTACTAATTATTATTAATCATGTGAAAATGAAAACTAACGTAATTAATATCCTCTAACAGAGAACAGAGGTAACCTACTCAAAATGCATCAGTCAGGAATAGTTCTATCACTATTATTCTCTCTGCTTCAGTTTAATCCAATTCCGTCCCGAAATCCTGATCATCAACTGAACAGTCCATCTAACCTTTTAAACAAAAAAAATGTTTGAAATCGAATCCGCCATTTTCAAATAAGCAGGTACTCGATTTTTTATACATGGTACAATGTATAAAAAATCGTGACTAATTAAGGACCAACTTTTAAAAACTGGGTTAGACATACGTAATGCATACCATTATGTAAATGTCCTCGGGTTAGGCGGGTGTGAGAAAGGGAACGAATCACTGAAATTAAATTATGATAATACGACCGCACCGTATAAATCCCGTAGAGGACTGATGGTAAATTAATTCCAGGTCGCAGTTTGGCTCCCGAATGTGGATATCCAATTACATCGAGTGCGCTGTATTTTGGTACCCCTTCGATTTTTCGCACTAGTATCAATCCACTTCTGCTCTTTTTTATGTATTCGGTTACGGTATGAAATAAAAATATTTATCAAACATTTTAGCTACTTTCTATAACTGTGCTCTTTTAGTACTAAATTTTAGTTAACATTTAGAAGTAGTAAATGGCTTTAAACATCCAACAGCTCTTGCGGTTTGGTTTACGTAGGCCAGCGTGGGGAAGTGTGGCCTCAATCCTTATATGGCTCTGGCTTCTATAGAAAGAAATGACGTAAGTGGGTGACTCTGAACAATTATATATTTTGTGACAAACCATAATAAAAAACTTATAATGAAAATGATGTCGGACTAGTTAGAAAGTGATACTGGCTAAATATAATAATGTATCTAATCCTTTATCACTTTTCTTCTTTATCCCTACTTAATATTATAAATGCGAAAGTAACTCTGTCTGTCTGTTACGCTTTCACGCCTAAACCACAGAACCGATTTTGATAAAATTTGGTATGAAGATAGAACTGAACTTGGGAAAAGACATAGGATACTTTTTACCGCGATAACCAACCTAGCCGCGGGCGGAGCCTAGTTAGTAAAGCTAGTATACTTATATTTGGAATAATATTTATAGGCAATAAAATCACTACAATATTGAGTTCAATTTTAAATTCCTGTCTTTAATCACATGGATCTATCTTCCTAGTTTTTATTATTTCCAAGATCGGTGTTAGCTACATATAAAGTACACTCTGTAGGTATACCTATATTTACCTTTTTTTTGTTTGTACGGATATACCCCGCATACCTTCAGTTGGTTGCTATGTCGAACTCTATCTAAAACTACGAATAAATAATAAGGTCTAAAACCGCACGCCATCTTGAACACTAGAAGTCGAAAAATTAGGTGTACCTTCGAAAAGAAATCCCTGGGACCCCGACGTACTTTGTGACACTAACAGTTCGCAGACAGCCCATTCCTGTGTGGGAACCCTACTATTCCTTTCCTGCCCAAAAGTAGGCGTGTTTCTCCTAGAATTGCGTAAAATAGAGGATTGCGCAGATGATCTCCAATCAGTGTTAACCGGTATGAGAGGCTGCCGAGATGCCTCTTGAGCCAACCTTCCATTACATTTCTTACTGTTGCAGTAACGGCGTGACTAATGTACACATACTCGTATAATTAACATTCAATGTTAAATGTACAAGATATATATACATAATGTAGTAGAAATAACTTATATGTAACCACTGTTTTTAGACTTTCGCGACCTTTACACAGACTCATGTTTTTACTGTAAACGGGACTTGTTGGCGATAAAGTTTAAAAGGTTACGATACCTTCTATTTTATAGTATTATATTATATTTAACCAATCATAAACCCAACTTAAAGGTGTATTAACTTTCGATTCTAATCAAAAGTTTCCTAATTCGAAACTTTGTACAATACTAATAAGAATTAATGCATAAAATGAGAAGAAATTAAGGAAATCAGGCAAACCGAACGGTTGAGGAAAATGGTCGGAACAGGTGTGTCAGGGGCAGCAGTAAAAAGTGATTGCAGTATGAAACAGCTGGCGTGTCGCGAACTTTATTGCAATAATATTGCAATTCTTCTTTCGCAGCCTTCGTGCGAAGAATTGTATTTTTGAAAGAAGATTTAAACAAGAAACATATCATAATATTACATTTACCATAGGTGACGAATGATGTAAATACTTATTCGTATGTTTCATCGCAATACTGTTTTGTACGTTTCTACTAATTAAATGAATCAGCTTATTCTAACAAAGACTATTATAGTCCTCTCTTGCAGTTATTTTAAACAACTAGTAGCCATATCAATATTAGGTCCTATAGTTATTTCCGTAACTATAAGAGCTATACTGTTGAAATTTGGTCAGTCGATCTATTCTGTGAACCGCATTAAGATTTTTACATAAAAAGAGAAAAAAAACAATACATTTTGGGGATCCCCATACTTGGAACTGAAACTCAAAAAATTTTTTTTCACTAAACCTATACATGTGGGGTTCTATGGATAGGTGTTCAAAAATGATGTTGAGGTTTCTGGTATAATTTTTTTCTAAACTGAATAGTTTGAGCGAGAGACACTGCCAAAGTGGAAAAATGTGTGTGTCCCCCCCCCTCTAACTTCTAAAATAAGAGAGTGATAAAACTAAAAAAAATATATGTTGTACATTACCATGTAAACTACCAACAAAAATTGGTTTGAACGAGATCTAGTGAGTAGTTTTTTTTAATACGTCATAAATCGTAATACGCAATTTACCTTTCATCCAATCAAAACACTATTATTAAAACATCGCTGAAAGTTACAACGAACTACAAAAAATGACATTATGTTACTCTCGTACAAAACGCCAAATTCATATGATAATAATAAAGTTAATATATTTTTGTTTATATATAGTTTTGTACGAAAAAGTAAAATATTAATATTTAACTGTATGAGAAACGAACAGTCTCAAATGATTAATATTTGCCGACCTATAAAAAGGGACTGCAATTATTCCCTATCCCATGGCGGCCCGTAATAATAAGGCCGCCTAAACGTTTCCAATCTTCGGTGAATAATAACTAGCTATAATGTTATTATTATTAAAAAAAAAAAAAAAAAAAAAAACTAATCTAATTTCTACTTGTTTTTAATTCAGTACTAGTTCCTACTCGTGCGTAACATACGATTTAATACGATACTGTTAAAATATGTTAGAAAAAGGCGTTGTGTGAGCGTGTCAGGCAACGCATACAATACTATTCGTTAGTCACCCATAATGGTACGTGGATTAAAGATCATGTCCAATAGATTTATAATTGTTATGTTTAATTATTATTACGTTATGCACTAAGTTTTCCAAGTAAGCGTAACATAAAGAAACGAGCTAAAGCGTAACATAACACGTAACGAAAGGACATTTTTTTCGCTAAAACAAACCTTGTCTGATAAAGTTAAACGACTAATTTGAAAAATATGAAAAAAAATTGTTATGGTACTCCATGAGAAGAACTTTAAAGGAAAACTATAACGGCTTTGAAAACTTTATTAGTATCCATACATATTCTCTACTAATATTTCGCTTTCGGTACAAGTTGTCAATACGGTCATACGACACGATGTTATAGTACACAATTATAAGCAAGCGGGAATCAAAGTATCGCCATACGAAATTTCCCTGAAATCGAACCAGCGGTTTAGCTGTGAAAGCGTCACATACAGATAGACTTATGGAGAGTTTCTGTTGAACCTATAATTTCAGTATGAATACCTGAGGTATATTTTTAGTATACAAGTGAATGTAAGTCAGGGTGAAATTTGTCCAAGTCTTTATGTGTTAAATTCCACAAACTTAATGGAAGGCTAAGTTTTGTCACTTACGTCACTGAATAATGAATTTACCTCGCACTTTATATCACCAAAAAGGTCTCAAGTGACTGTTTACTTAATCTTTTACATTTTCCAACATCTCTTTCGTTTACACTAGTAAAAGGCATTTATTTATTTAAGGAATCCAAACCTATTGTTTGCATGCCTCGAGGTTATATATTGAGCTAAGATAAGCATAGAATAGCAAGATAAATCTCAAACGAATTGTCAGTTTATTGCCCCTAACAATATCAAAATTAATACATGTATAACTAACAAATTTAATTGATAATTGAAAAGTAAATTCTTAAAACCCGAATACTATGCACTATATACGGGTAATATTAATTTATCTGCTTAGTATAAATACACATATATAACACATAGTAAATACAATCTGCTGGCATCACAAGGGGGTTTGGTAAATACCATTTGTCTCCACAGTTTGCACCTCGCTTGAGGTAGGTCCAATGTCAATAGGTCAAAATTTTTACAAGTACAGTCTCTGTTGGAGTGATGTGTAGCCGGCTATGTGTGGCTATTTAGGTAACACAACGATAGTCAGATATTATTATTTTATTTATCAGCAAAGCAATCTGGTTACTGGTACTGCCTCAAACGCATTCAGTTA
This sequence comes from Phragmatobia fuliginosa, assembly GCA_932526445.1. Classification (NCBI taxonomy): domain Eukaryota; kingdom Metazoa; phylum Arthropoda; class Insecta; order Lepidoptera; family Erebidae; genus Phragmatobia; species Phragmatobia fuliginosa. The sequence continues at coordinate 29,199,626 of OW052057.1, forward strand.
CACCATATTCGGTCGGGCTTCCTCACGGCATCAAACGTGAATGGTCGCACCAATTTATTGACATTAATAATTTACCTATCAAATGTAGATTTCCTATACCCAAGTAATATTATAGTGTGTTGTGTGTAGTGGACTATTATAGGCTGATCCATCCCATCATTAAAGGCGAAACCACGGCACAGTTTAATGTGCTGTCCGTCTTTTAGTTTTAATGATGTGTTTGCATTATAGAACTTATCAGAAGTGTATTATCACAAGTATATGATACTTAAAAATATCTTCTTTACAACAGAACAAAAATAATAATAAGGTCTACTTACATTTATATTACAATATATGACCATTTGTAACTTTAAATTTTAAATATGTGACTTCAATGGCCGTATAATATACTTAAAACCCTGTTAAACTCAACTTCAACTTGCTGAGAAAAGCCATTTATAATATAAAATTTCAGTATTTATTTTTTCTTTTTTACTGAAACCTAGCTTCTAAACTCTAACTGATCTACGACAGGCAATTGACCATAGTAAGACCATTTTACACACGCCTGAATAAACGCATTCCAGGTAGTGAGTTTTTGAAAACATTGTTCATATAAATAAAAATAAATTGTAATAGATGATAGGTAGTTATGAATATTGTGTTATTATCTCACAAAACGAAAAAGGTTTTCCTCTCTCACTTTATCAAATGTTTCTGAGTTAGAGTAGATATTATAGTACTACTACTCAATCATCGTTGTAACATCCAGACGGTTTTCTTTTTTCAAAAAAGATAGGAATTGTCGTTTCTTAATAAATCTCCTCAAAAAATAAAGAAAATTAGTGTCAGATGTAGCAAATAGGTATTGTCTAGACAACCACTTTGTGATTGTCTGTCTAGTACTCTAAGCTTTTTATTGTGATTCGACACCATTCGTCATTTATATGATTTTCAGAAAAAGAAAATACAGATATTTTTTAAATGAAATCTTAATTCTATATAAAAACAACAATAACGTTAGTTATTTCAGAAGTAACTTCTTCTTCTATAATTCTGTGTATTATCGAAATCAGATTAAATTGTTGCATTATATCAGATAAATATAATTTTCTAATACACGAGTAAAATCTTTAACCAGCAATTTTTGTATTTTCATTTATTTATCCATATCTTTATATATATAATTCTTGTGTGAGTGTGTATGTCACTGAACTTCTCTCAAACGACTGGACCGATTTTGATGAAATTTTTTGTGTGTGTTCAAGGGGATCTGGGAATGGTTTAGATTCGCAATTGGACCCGGTAGGTGGCGCTGTGATCAAGTTCTGGAATTTTAAAGTTGGGCGGTACGAAGTTCGCTGGGTCAACTAGTATAAATATATATTTTTAATGTGTGAGTGTGTATGTCAAAAATTTCATCAAAATCGGTCCAGTCGTTTGAGAGAAGTTCATTCTCTCAAACGACTGGACCGATTTTGATGAAATTTTTTGTGTGTGTTCAAAGGGATCTGGGAATGGTTTAGATTCGCAATTGGACCCGGTAAGTGGCGCTGCGATCAAGTTCTGGAATTTTAAAGTTGGGCGGTACGAAGTTCGCTGGGTCAACTAGTTTATATATATATTTTTAATGTCGATAACTCGGAAATTTTGATGGAGTTCTTTTTGTACTCTTTGAGCGAATAGATGGCGTTGTTAAATATTGTTTAACAACGCCATCTATTCGCTATACAGTAGTAATGGTCCAGGTACACTCCATGTACATTACCACACCCACTACTGGTAATGTCTTTGCTTTGGTAACTTTGGCAATCCGTCACTATATGCACATTTCATATAAGCTATAGATAATGTCAGCCTTTGTAGTATACAGCTTGTATATATATTTTAGTAGTATACAGCTGATGGGTTAATTCCCGAGAATCATTATCATCAGACCTTTACAGTCCACTGCCTGAGCCATAAGCCTGCCAACGTGACTTCGCTCCGACTAGATAGAAATCATAAGCAGAATCTAAGAGTGGTCACCATACTGAGTATGAATGCAGATAATCCAAGAATACAGAATGATAACAGACGGATAGCGAAGTCTTTGTAATAGGATTCCGTTTTTACACTTTGGGTACCAAGCCCTATAACGCATCAGTTATCACAATTTCAGTTTGTATGTGGTTTTAATCCCCATTATAAAGGTCTATTGAGGTGCTTCTTCATTATTGGGCTTCCGTTCTCGTACTCACCAACGAAACAACCTCCCTAGCCAAGTTGCAAACGTTTTTCGTTTTCTATTCTATTTCTTTAATCTCTTGTTTCATTGGCTAATATTTTGTTTTGATCACGTGACTGACTGACATTAGCCAATGAAACCAGAGAATAGAATAGAAAACGAAATACGTTTGCTACTTGGCCGGGTGGGTTCGACAGCAGGAATGCTGTCACTATATGTAGGTATTCTGTGTGAGTGCTGTCATTATATGTAGGTATTATGTGTGAGGGTAGTACCCACTACCCACCATGGGCGGAACGACTTGGCAACCGAGCGCTGGTCACGCCGTTATTGCGGCGTTAAGACTAACGCCTGAATGCCAGAATACCATTGCGATAGCTGGACAATGGACACAGCTCTGGACACAGCTCTGGACACAGCTCTGGACACAGCTCTGCACACGCTTGAAGGATATCCGGCGTGGGAAGAGCCGAGGCGTGACCTCGTGGTGGCTATCGGGTTGGGGGTTCTTTCGCTCCGTAGCATGATTGCGGCCATTATACGGAGCAAGAGCTTAATGTAAGTCTGCCGTCTCTTTCTGTGAGCCAGTTATGCTTGCGAAGGAGATGGCGGAGCGTGAGTGGGAGAGGTGCAGAACACTTCCGGTCTGACCAGGCCCGGGGACAGATGAGGCTATCTGTTACCCTAGCAGAAGCAGGCCGGGGTAGAGGCGTGAGCGCTGCAAAGAGCGCGCGGACATTTTTTTGTGCAGTTGGGAATAATAGGGTTCCCACACCGAAGGGGATCATTGATCGTTAATATCACACAGACCGTAGATGGCCGGAGGTATGTCGGGGTTCCAGAGATTTCCTTTCAAGGGTGAACCTGGTTCCTCGGCTTCTAGTACCCGAGATGGCTAGATAGTCGGTTCGAGTCCGACATAGCCACCAGCTGGTGGCTGGTGGTAACCGTGGGGAATTCCGCATGATAACAAAAAAAAGGGTAGTACCCCCTGGTTGAAATCAGCGTGATTCTACTACCTATTAATCATAGTTAGAAGTAATAAATTAGTAACAGATACACACTTGATTAGTTCGGTTAAATATCGATAAAACTCAACGAATCTAATTTAAAAACAGTAATTTAGTACGAGGTCTAGGATAAATTAAGAGTGTAAACTTAATTTGTTTTAGAATCCAAATTGAAGACTCATCAACACAAAGACCTTCGTTATATTCTCCTCATTTACATTTTAATCTGTTCCAATGATCTCGCCCTGTCTATTTTCTTTCAATCTTGAAACAATTTTATGTTCAAAACTTCATGAATATTTGGGTTATCATCCATACTGCTAAATGTAATTAATGTACATAACATTAATTAAAAGAAAATAAAACGAAAAACTCAGTAGCTATATTATCTGATCTCTATTAGTACGTAAAATGACCAAAATAATGCATAAATAAGTATTATTTTACTATACATATTGTTTTATAAGCCCGATGGAATCTCCTGATGATCTAGAGCGTATTTCAATAACTATACCTTGTAAAGGACACTTATCCAACCGTATGATGGACCTTTGCCATAATTTTGCCATATTTAGCGTTTAAGTGACTGATTAAATAATATTTGTATTAATATAAACGTATTTATCGGTCGCTTGTCCACGAGTCTTTAGCCTAATGAAGAAAAACTTTCTGACACCCGTACATTGTAGGTTTCTTGATGATCTCATAATTGTGCTCAGCCAAAAAATAAACAATTCTCTTTATTATTGACATTTATAAGACTCGTCATTCAATTGTATGTTACCAAGAGATGATTAATTATATGACTAATCATTTTATAGCAAGTTGCATTATCACGCAATTCAGTAGATACCAATCATTCCTAGTGAAGAAAAACACCACTTAATTTAAAACTCGTCAACTAAAATCAGATTCATGAGCATTCATTGGAAAATTCACGATAATAAAAAGCCACATTTCGTGCTAAATATAAAGAGAATAAGTGGAGAGAGATGCCGTTGATAAGAATGTAATTTCCTTTTGTTTTGTGAAGGTCAGCCGGACCGAGGTTACAGTACTACAGTTGAAAGTGCCATGATTATCGCTGGCTATTACAAATGAGGCGGCTTGGATTTTGTAAAACACAGCTTGCAAGTTAAGCGCCTTTCTCACCGATCTACAATATACAGTGGTGCCATTATGACTGTTGTAAAATTTAGTTAGAATAAAACCATACTTCCATATAAATGTTGTCTATGCGTTAAGTTGTTGCGGTTAAACCACTGAACAGATTTCAATGGAATTTGCATAGAGATATTTTGATTCTTAAGGAAGGACTTAGGCTACCCTTGTGACATAGTATGACATATGGTTATTTACGAACGTGGTTAGTTTGCGTAATTAATATATAGAATGTGTAATTGTCCGTGTGGTGACGGATTAAGAATACAGTGTCACCACCCCTATTCATCCCGCGGGTGTCGTAAAAGGCGACTAAGGGATAAACTACGCAAGACAACATCAATGCAAAGAGAAGGAAAACTTGAAACCAACCCTATACCAACCCGTCAGGCCAGCGTGGTATAGTAGGCCAAAACTTCCTTGCTAAGGAGAGGCCTATGTCCAGCAGTGGACTGTTAAAGGCTGTTGATGATTATGATGTGTAATTGAACAGAGTACATAGTCCGTGACATCAGGGCAACACCCTCTCTCTGGAACGCTACGCAGCAGAAATAAGATTGTATCCAAATAGTTAGCTAAAAACTAGTGGTCACAATAAAATGATAGATGAACAGAAAATTAATAGTTTGTTATTATTTTAATTAATATGAATAAATGTGGAAAGAATGAACAAGACTGCTAAGTCGATTAGGATTCGATTTTAACTTAGTAGGTACTAATGTCATGATTATACATGCATTGTTTCTTATTGATATTTATCTATACATATTATGTACTAGTAATAAGCGTCTTTTTCAGCGTGTTTGCTTGTTGTTTTTTTTTTAACAATGAGAAAACTCCAGCTACAGGTAAAAAATAAACATTTATGTGCCTGACTACTGAGTACTGAGTAAAAATATAGATGTAGTAATTAGTAGATTAAATCTACACGCAATTATAAAATAAAACTTTTTAGCAAAAAATTAAATCGTGTTAAAAACTGAAAAGCAGAAAATAAAATATTATTATTCCGCCGAACGGGAAAATTGTCTAATTAATTACGTAAAACGTGATGACACGACCTAGTTTGTTAAGATAATTTAGTTATCTTTGTTCATTGATTGTTTGACTGATCGACTCAAAATGATTCACTTATATAACTTACTTGACTTACATTAGTTTTAGAAGTTAGTCATTGAGGATAAGTAATAATAGTTAATTAGTTTCTGATATACAGTTATTTCGGTGGTTTAATTTTTGCTAAACCTTTTTTGAAGTTTGTTTTACACTACTATTCTAAAATCGTTACTGAAATATTTTGAAGTAAATAATGCTATGGTTCCTAAAGTAATGCAATATAAATTTTATGTAATATTTCGTGATAAAATATAAAATGAACAGAAATTAAAAAGATAACTTTGTTAGAATAAATAATCTAGACGACGTTTTTGGGATTAATTTACAGTCTTTATATAATGTGTCAATAAGCCAAAGCGTAACTAAACTTATCAACAAAATGTTTCGGTGGTTTATCATGTGGTTAATAGACGGTCCCAAAGAGAAAGTAGATTATGGCCTATGGAACGATCATAATCTTTAAATAAATTAAATGTGGAAGGTCAATTTTAGTACTCAGAAGAGGTTTACGTCCAAAAATTGTCCATTGAAAGATGATGATGATGATGAAGATGACGGATTGATGATACCCAAAAACTTAATTATTAGTTCACAACAGAAAGGCAATAGTGCATTATCCTTGCTATTTCCAACGGCTCTAGCAACGGAACACAGGTTTCAGACAATAGAATGATGGGCGCTCTAAAACCAAATTTACAGGAAGCAAAAGGCTGCTTTACTACTTAGCATTAGTCACTCGTAACATTATGGCTTTAATAAAACTGACGTTCATGATATCAAATGCAGTTTACTAGTACGTACTTTTGGTTATCTTCTTTTTTTTACGCGGGGAATGCTTTTTCCACCATACCCTTCGTGGGGTGAACGAAGGGCGTGTGTGGGACTCCCGGGCAACCGGTCTACCCACTAAGCCCCGCGGCGGCCTACCTCGGTACTTTTGGTTATCTACCAATCACATCTAAAACAGAAACTTTAAAAGTTAATTTATGTTATATTATTACATCGCACGATGACATTTATTTTATTCTTTTGTGATCTCTGCTATAAAAAAACAACTTATTAATTGAAATTAACTTACGAATATTATTTACACATCTAAAAACTTCTTTTTGTGGAACTATAACTTAATAGACCTACCATATCATCTGGTATCTCTCTCCACTTCAGACAATAAAACAATGAAGATAAAAGTTCTATCACAGACGCCTAGGTCTTAAATCTATAATTTAATTCCTGAATCATAAGCATTTTCATTGATATGTTGGCTTTATTTATTTCATTCAGAACCATTGTAAAATAACAATTATTCCTGCTAATTAATTATTGTGATCGACAAGATATCTATTTTGTTTGGCTAGTTACTATGAAGTTCTAAACGTTGGATAATCGATTTCACACTCGATCATAAATATTTATATAAACACTCAGAAAAAACAATTGGTTACCTTTAATTATCTAATTTCTGTTCATTTATCACGATAGTAGGATTTCACAAATTACATAACTTAGTTACGTAATATAATGTAGGTAATTTACATACATACATTTATTCAAAACTTGTTTTCTTACATATATCGACACCATGCGTAGAAATAGTATTGGGCAGGTTACGTAAATAAACGTTTATACAAGCTCGATATACAGGTGCTACCTACGAAAAGGTTTCGTCGTATTTTAAGGATGTTTTTATGCCAAGTAAGTTTAAGGTTAACAGTTCTAGGTAAGATGCGTGACATTACAAGCATCTTGTTTAAAAATTTTAGTTAGAGATTGAATTAGAAAATTAAAATATTTCGTAAGACTTGAATACATTATAGACAGACATGGACAGATCTATTCTTAACATTTAAAACAAAGATGTATTCGTTACACCGTTTATTGTTATAATGTTTGTTTTCCGAATTGGTATCTGCCCCGTATAACATAACTACAATAACAATAACGGTATTGAAATAGTTCATATTTTTCTCAAACGTAAAACACAAATTTAACTGTGTTGAAACTGTAGGGAAGTTGTTAATAAAATAATTACAGTTTACTGTATTAGATCGAAACTAAAAGTGTTTTACAAGGGCTCCGGCTATGTTTTATTCATTCACATCATAAACATTTAAAACCAACACAGTAAAAAAAAACATTCGCATGGCATTTATAAACTTTATTTCTTCGACAAAGCAAAGCATTAAAAAACAATAACAAGAATTATAAGTAAGTATAAGTTAAAAGTATATAGTGATATAAATATAAATTATCTTAAAATGTAACGAATCTGAAAAAGCAAATAATTATTCATGATATAACTCGAATGAACTGATTTATTCATCGACTCATAATTGTCACCGAAAAAAAAATTTATTTCATTGATAATTTATTTCACTGTTCATATAATATATTTTATGAACAGTGAAACTTCCAAAGATCTTCCTATTTTCTTGTCCGATTTTCTTATATTAATTTTAGCCTTTGAGAAATTTTAATTTTTAGCCTCTATAGCATATATTATCATATTTAATTATCATTCATGGCGGCCATTAGCAAGCCCTGGCTCTAACGGCACAATACTATTAATTGAACCAGTTTTATCTAATTCTTCATTGACTCGCGCGGCTATATCAAAAGGACTATCATTGTATTTCACAAAAAATACTTGGTGCTCTGATGGTTTTGCCTTAGGTAAAACCACTGGTTTTGGTGCTTCAGGCTTTTTCACCAACACGTAAATAAGTGTCTTATCTTCTATTGCTGCATTTTGTATAGTTTTTTGTAACCTTGCTAAGTTTGATTTTGATTCTTGTGAGGGCAACTTTATGAAAAGTATTTTGTAATTCTTCTTTGGTGGTATTGGCAGTACAGTCTTTCCAGATTCTTCTATCTCCGGAGGAGGTACATGGAAATATATGTGTTTGTATATTATCGGAGTTATTGTGCTACTGGCCCGAGAATTTGTAGGAACATTATTAACAACTCTTTCCAAACCCTTTTGAACAACGTTACTATGTGAATTACTACTAGTGGATGTTACAGTAAGATCAGAATTTAAATCAATGTGAGTGGGTCCCGTGGGTGGTTGGGAATACCCATTATTTGAATTGCCACTTGCATTTGGTATCTGGCCTGACACAATACCGCCGTTCACGGCTGTTGAACTTTGCTCATATCTTGTATTAAAATTAGCGCTGTTTGATGATGTGAAGCTTTGTTCGTATCTATTACTTACGCCGAAACCCACCGGTGGTGCCGTAGGCTGACTCGTAGATCCATAGCCAGCATGTATTGAATTACTTTTTAGATTCGTGGGTGGTGGCGTGACGCTGTTTCCATATCCAGAATTAATGTTGATTCCTACTGAAGATTCTGTGTTTTGGCTATAAGCTGTATTCGGAGATCCACTAGTATGAGTAACCTGATTATATTCACTACTTGAAGATATGCCTGCTAGTGGTTGAAGAGTTTGCGTATTTTTGTTGTTATAGGCACCAACAGCAGTTGGAGTCCTAACAAAATTGGTCTGTACATTGTGCCCTCCAATTGGCTGCCACGTCTGAGAGTATATATTTTTCTGTGAAATGGGTGCACCTGATGTATATGCTTGTGAGTAACCATTATTATAATTGTTTTGGCCTGAGGCTGTTAAAGCATGCGCATATCCAATATTTTGATTTGAACCAGTTGAAGGAAGGACATAATTGTTACTATAACTACCTCCATTGTTAAAATTTATGTCGCCGTTGGTAGGGTATGGGGGAGCCTGAACATAACCATTGTTCCCACCAGGCCTGAGGGGCGACATTGCGTGTTGCACATTAGCGTGTGCATAATTGTTGTCGAAAGGAATGAGAGGCGTAAAAGGTTGATTATATCCGGTATACCCATTACTTGATAGACCTCCAACATAACTAGGATTTCCAAGGCCATTATTATTTTGCAAGTTATTTTGTTTTATGTACTCATTGCTTCTGATTTCATTGTCTTTATAATGGTATCGTTGAGAGTTGTACAACGGATAGCTATTTGTTTGTTGATTACTTGGTAAGTTGAATGGAATATTCGGTGCGTTGTAAACGTAACCTGGATCTGCTAACACAGCACTGGCTACTGTTGTAACCTAGAAATATATTAGAAAAACATGAGATCACACACATACAGTAAACACACACTGAACTCTGGCACTAGTTAAATATCACTTATTTGATTAACTGATAATCCTGTTGTTAATTTGTCGTTTCAGTATTACTTCTTAACAAACTTTATAAGTAAATAATAGAGCGCATTGAACCTATTACACTATTTTAAACTATGACCAGTTAAAAAATATTTTATATAACTATAGAAACTGACCAGCAGAAACCACATCTTCGTTTTCACCAATCAAACATGAAATGACGGCCATGTGTTAGGTGACGATATTTATAAACACTTTCTCTGTCACAAAATGTGCCTAATGTTTGCTAATTTTGTATAAATGATAAGATTGGACTCGATAAAATTTCCGGTATCAATAAAGGAGCGGACTGTGTTCACCGCAGAAGCATAAGCGCACACCAATGTATACGAAAGAGCGGTTTAAATATAGTAAATTAAGTCAGTCTTTGATTTCTTAGAGTGCCATTTTAGTTTTAGGACCTGAAATGACCCAAGATACCGTAGATAAATTTTCAGTAAATTTCCCTATTTTATTTAATAGACTTTCACACAGAACACCGTATATCATTTTTAATTATGGGAGTTTATTACGATACGAATTTTGTCTATCTAACCTACGTGCACTCTTAAAAATAGATGAAATATTCACAATATTAACTTCTAAATCTTGCTTCAACAATCCTACTAGATATATTATAAAACGAGGTGAGGTTTAACATTACAAATCAGTATCATGAAACTACTAAAAAATATTATCACTCGCAGTCCGCACAACAACCGCACCTTTATATTTAATAAAGTCCGAAGTCAGCAGTCACCTATAGAATCAATGATCACAAAATCCCTACGTTGAATCAGAGAAAAAGTTCATCGTGAGAACCAAATGAACACCGGTTATTGATTATTTAACAGCAGGTATATCACTGCATATTAAATGAAGTTGTTATATAAAAATTTATGGTTTGAGCCTTTTCATTAAAATAAAAATTGAGGACACCCAATCCCATTATAAATGTTGCTCTTCTTAATGGAATTAAAACTGGTAATGTGTATTTCAATACGTTAGCGTCGTAATTTATTTAACCCGTGGTTGTGGCACTTGTTGCTTAGTTAATTACTTACACTCACTTAATTAGTTACAGCCTTAAATAGTTTACAGTCAATAATCGTTCAAAAGTCGAATTTATACACGCCAACATGTTCACTGAATGGCTCTCACATATGCCGTCTAGGTCCATGCTGTTATAGTAAAAATATGCTCTAGTTTAAATTAAATATTAGGTTTTAATTAGAGAGAGCAATGCAGTCTTTACGGTGGTACCATGGCAGACGCGCCGAGGTCGCTTGGCATAAGATTCTTCATAGAACAGACTGTCAGAAGACTTAAGTGTACTCTTAGTGCAATCGGTCTCAGATAGAAGTCTCATCATAGGTATTAAAAGGTCCTCTATTGGCCTATCCATAGAAAGGAGATTTCAGCCTAGGATACCACGCTGGCAAGATTTCAAGTTTTCCTTCCCGTTTCATTGTTGTTATCCCGTGTAGTTTGTCCCCCAAGTCTCCTTTTAAAACACCCATGGGATACATAGGGATAGCTGCACTTCCTATTCTAAATCATCAACCACACGGAACGAGACAAAAATCTATTTGATTCATTTAAAATTAACTTAGTTTTCCTTGAAAATGTTAACACACAACAGAGTCACTTGAAACAAATTTTCGTATTTTCGTTGCGTATTAGTTATCAAAGTAGAGAAAAAACAACATACCTTGCTATTTGTTTTTTATAGTCAACTTATATTCCCTTTTCTATGTCGTAATTTTTCAATATTTGAGTAACATTTGTAATGTTTGAAGGAACTCTCTGTTGAATATATCACGTAGCATTTATGACTGTTTGTAACATTGTTTTAGCGTATAAATGAAACTATATACCAGTATTTGTACTATATTCTTTGAAATAGTGTCTAACTATGTAGTTATCTCTAACGATTGTGGGAAACTAATAACTAATCATTGGCAAAAAAGAAGTTCTTCTTACAACTGGTTTTGTTCTGGTGTATTTAGTTTTAAGAATTTAAAGGGGTCTGAACTCGCTCTAACTACTAATTTCTTTTGTTACAGTTACCGAGAAAGAAATCCGTCTATGGTATGTACCACATCTTACGTCAACGAGGATATAAATACCTACCACTTTAATTTACTGATTTACATATTTTACTTCTAGGCACAAAGGATTTCTTAAGGACTGTCCGAACGGTCTTCTCACCGAGCAGGTATTATGACTATCTACAATTACTAGCTTTTACCCGCGACTCCGTCCGCGTGTAGGTCCGACATGGCCAAAAATAGTGTGCTATGTGTTATTCAGATATCCAAGCTATATTATAAAAAAATCTATTCAGTAGTTTTTGCGTCAAAGAGCAACAACCATACATACATACATATGTAACGTTAGTAGATAAGAAATAATAAGTCGAGATCAAGACGCCAAAACTCGTCAAAGTTTTTCTAATCCACCTTAGTCTTAGCCTCTCCCATTCTTAAATGTAGTGTTTAATATATATACATATAGATGTTTATATACATATAAGTGAAATTTAAAATTTTGATGTTTAGTTTCTGTGCATCACCTGGTTCTGCATCGCCCTGTCCTCGACTGGCAGACAATGCCTACTTTAAAAAGTCCGCCTTTGCATCATCTATGCATAAAATTTAATTAAAATTGATTTTCTAGTAGACTCTATACTGAACAGTTAAAATAAGAGACTCAGAATAAGTGATAATTGAGTAGTGTAACATATTGCGAAGTTATACAATCCTAGACAGCTCAGCCTATTCTTTAAATTTTGCGACTTTTATGCTCCCCGGTAAACGTGTTCAACTATCGGTCCCGGTTGCCAAACACAATTACGATAGAGGTACAAACAGGATATTCCGGGTAGTGTACCTATGTGTGATAGTCCTGTTCACCGTGGAAATAAAAGGTCAATTAACATTCTACATGAATACACACCTAAGGGAAAAACTCTTCTTAAAACAAAACTTTGAAAGGTATACCAAATTGAAATCACAAAATCTACAAGACGGTCTAGAGTTTTTTTCATCTATATACCTAATAGCTCTCGTCCGCGGCTCCGCCCATGCGTATGTTTGTTATCGCACTAAAAGTGCCCATGTCCACTCTCAGGCTCTAGACTATATGTGTACCAACTTTCACATAAATCGGTTCAGTTGTTGTAGCGTGAAAACGCAACAGACAGACAGACAGACAGAGTTACTTTCGCATTTATAATATTAGTAGGGATAAGTAAGAAAAGTAATTAAAAGGAAGTAAAGATTTAAGAGAAGTAAAGTTTGTGGATTTATAAGCGTTTGTAACGTTGTAAAGAAGGTAATCTAGACCTACTGAATAGATTTTGAAAATAATTTTACTGATAGGAAACCACATTAACTATTAGTGTCATAGACTATATATTAACCCGAAAAATGATTACCGGGACGGACGTGGATAAAAGCTAGTCGATAATAATCATTACATTCATTACATACATACATTACAATCGTAACAATTTTCTCTTCTTCTTCTTTTCCTTTGCCCTTTCCCACGTTAGGTGGGGTCGGCTCTCCTTATCTTTCTGCGCCAGGATAGTCTGTCCTGGGTTGTCGGGTCAGGTAATTGGGTCTTCCTTACGAGATTGGCCATACTAGTCCACCAGGTCAAGGTCGGTCGTCCTCTTCTTTCTTGCCCTCCGGAAGTGCCAGTGCCTTCTGAACGATATGCTCACCGTCTCTACTCATGACGTGCCCGTACCACCTTAGGCGAGTTTCGGTGAGCTTTTCCGGGATTGGAGTCACTTTGAAGCTACCTCGGACATATTCGTTTCGAATTTTGTCTAGCCTAGTGACTCCGCCCGACCATTTAAGCATCTTCATTTCGGCCACGTGCAGCTTCTGAGCATGTGTTTCCTTCACTGTCCAGCATTCGGCCCCGTATAACATCACATCATATACATTATACATTACAATCGTAACAATTTTAATTTTTTTTTTTAAGTTAACTGGTAGTAAAAAATTTAATGTGATCAAACTGAATACTGTTTGCTGTACTAAATAACTCCTTTTTCATTTACAGGGATTCATTAAAATATATAAGCAATTTTTCCCGCAAGGTGATCCCAGCAAGTTCGCCTCGCTGGTGTTCCGTGTATTCGACGAGAACAATGTAAGTGATCTTGCTTATATTGTCTAAAGCTACTTTATTTATCAGTTTCTGAAAGAAATGAGTAGAAAGTGGTGCTACATCTATGTTTAGTGATGCAAACTAAACTAAAACTTCAATAAAATAATCTTACTTTAGGTGAAGCGGTTACTACAATATTTTTAGCTATTTATTGTATATAATAATATTTTTATATATCTATTCTTTGTTGTATACACATTTTCGTATGTAGGCTTCAAGGAGATTATATGTATTTAAATATATACATACACATACCTACAAACATACAATAAAATATAGAGAAAAATAAATTCACAACAGTCAACTATATAATAAGGGCCTCATTATTGGAGGGAGAGATAATAACCCATGGTTGTCTTTATTTTGTATGCATGTATTTATATAACACCTGTTTTAAGTGTGTCAGATCCACTTTTAGTTAATCTTTGACACTTAGAACATCCTTTCGCAGGGTATTAGATATTTTTTGTAAAACAGAATTAGCGCTAATATTAATAAATAGTACCTAAATTTTATCTTTTTAGACTTTTTGAACATTTCATCGTTCAATCAACACTAGAATCGAATACTTTTTACTGACTTCCGTGAGCATCAAACGCCTGGCACTTAATTAGTATCCGTTAGATTATCAATGTCATTTAGTATTTATCAGATTCATCATCAGGTAACGCCGGTTATACTTGTAGCCGACCCCAAATAATTTTGGTAATAATTTAGCCTTTCAACTATAAGAGAGTATTTATCAGATTATGTCATTTGAATTGATCTTGAATGAATTTCAAGTCTATGCTGGTTACGTTATTTCTTTAAACAACATAATCTTTAGTCAATGAATAAATTATAATAATATTTATTTATAAATAATTTTTTTACTTATAAATAAATATTTTGGACATTTTACACGCAACGCTATTTAGTCCCAAACTGAGCAGAGCTTGTATTATGCGTAACTAGACAACTGATATAAATAGATAAACATACTTTATTTTTGTAAATGAATACATTTTATACATTGAAAACACCCAGAATTCGATACAAATATTTGCGGATCGCACACACATTTGGTCCAACCCGGGAATCGAATCCTAGTACTCAAGCACAACAGTCATATACGCTGCGCCACCGAGGCAGTGTAATGAAGTAACCTTATAATACTATGGTAGATTCTATTGACAAACTAGATTATATCCCTGACTCATTGTATTTACTCTATAACATGATACACATATCTGAGTCCTAATCTATATCACTAGATTTTAAAATGCAGGTCTCAAAAATGAATGAAACCATTTTGATGGTGTCCCAAATGCAAATGCAATAATTACAAGTACATGTAAGGTACATTATGCACTACTGATTCAATATCATATTCAAAATCTTTTTTTTTATACTCTATATATATATGTATATATTATATTATTATTATATATATATTATTATATTGGTTGTAAAGAAAGCTACTCTTATGTTATTCTCAAATATATCGATGTTAAATTTAATTGAAATCGGTTATTTTCGAAGTAAGTAACTTCGGAATTTATAGTATTACTAGCTGCGCTCCGCGGTGTTAACCGCGTATTTTCGGGATAAATGGATAGCATCATATGTGTTTATCCAGAGTGTCAGCTTCCTGCATACCAAATTTTAGCAAAATAGGTCTAAACGTTTGAGCGTGAAGAAGTAACAAACAAGCACACACTCACAAACTTTCTCCTGTATAATATTGGTATGTAGATAAGTAGGTGCATAATAATAATCTGTAGTTCAAATATTGCACTTTAAGGGCACTGACTTCTCAACTATATTACTAATATGAAAACATAAATACATTGAAAACACCCAAATTCCGAAACAAATATTTGCTTAACATACAAATATTTAATCAGCAGCCGCATACGCTAACCACTAGACCAACAAGGCAGTCAGCCTAGTTGTATATATATATACCTTAAGTGCTAGCACAATTAATGCCTACGCCTTTGATTGTACTAGCAATTAATTTTCAAGCGATATGCGATCAGCGGCCTCAATTTTAGACAATGAAGCTCACTATATGTCTATTTGCTTGGTTACGTTCGATATCAGGACTGCTAATTTTTTATATATAGATTGAATCTGGACATGTGTACCTAATATACATCATTATCTTATAAAATGAAAAATTGCACTTATTTTAATGATCGAATTAATGCGATTTTTAAAAGTCTATGAGAAAAAATTTAAAGAACTTAAAACTTATGTAAAAATAAATGGATTCTAATTTCTAAAATAGGTCTAGTTAGGTTCTAGTTAAGTCTAATACATGTTACATAAAACTGTTTACACAGTGCAAAATCTTTAAACAATGAAAATAATTAATAGTTTGCATGGCTGGCATTAAATAACTATACATATATTGATTTTGAGTTTTTCTTAAGAAATTCCTAATAGCAGCCCGGAGTTTGAAAGTTCGGCGGTGATTCACGCCCATGCCTCGGAGGACACGTAAAGCCGTCGGTCCCGGTTGTCATGAACATCTATGGCAATCGTTATTGGGAAGTCAATGCCCTCAAATTTACTTAAAACTATTTTAACCTTTGAATTTCAGTTCTCCCTTAGGGTTGCGGAGGTTCAATGCCAATCGCTCCGTGGAAAAACTGATATTTAGGTAAAACTCTTTGAACTAGAAGCCGACCCCAAATCAGGCTAGGAAGAAGATTTATATATGTAATTATGTTTGAATATTGTGATCTTTTATTCATAAATTACATGTATTAATTTCAGGATGGCTCTATCGAGTTCGAAGAGTTTATCCGCGCACTGTCGGTGACGTCACGGGGAAACCTTGATGAAAAACTACATTGTAAGTTACACATCATTCATAACTTTTAATAATTCATTGCTGCTTCTTTTTTTTGCAGTGATTATCCTGTTTACTTTGAACCGTTATTCGGTGGTAGTGCCGCTATATATTCTTAATGAGTCACCTCAAAGAAGAAGGTATAGGTTTACTATTTCCTCAAAACCATTTCCATCTACACCTTCACGACATTTAGCACTAATAAAAAATACATATCCTTCTCTGTTCTACTCTTAAATTGTACGCAACATTTTATGATGATGGGTTGATCATACATAAGCATAAAATAAGGGTAGGATAAACCGGCATCGAAACATGTGGTAGTATTTCTTACACGTTTTTCTAAACAGAAGGAGGACAGTACTTACGCAATATTTTGAGGCTGTATTTCATATAGACTTCACGCGCTGATATGTCTGCGTGAAATCTGTCTATTTCTAGAACGCTCTTTTTCTAAGTTATGTATGAACCTATGACCATAAACCGTCCTGATGATATTCAATTTTTCTTCATGAAAGGAGAGATGAACAAGCAGACATTATTATAATCCATAGCTGGACATAAACCTCTTCTTAAAAAGGGGGTTTTGGCCTACTGTAACTCGCTACCCATACGGACTGGTAACCATACAGTCATTATCGTCTGCAACTTAAAAGTGACAAGCACATTAAATTTACATTTTAGTCCATTAGATTCCGGTATGAGCACTTCACCCAACGTTTGAGAAATATTTCTCAACGTACAGCAAAGTTTCATAAAGAAATACCTAAAACAAAACTCACTGAGAATAAAACAAGGTTTGTTCTTATGGGAAAACAACTTACTACATCAATTTATATTATATAATCGGTAAACTTCTATTGTTACGTTAGTCGTATGTTGATTTGAGTCACAAACAAGACTTGTACATATGTATGTCACATGACATCTTGTAATTATAATTGAATAGCTCGGTTAACAGTAATTATAGTACCTCCCCGTACTTCAGTGTGACAACGTAAATTATTTAAATATAGGTTAATTGGTGTATATAAATTACAGGGGCCTTCAGGCTTTATGATGTAGACAATGATGGGTACATCACGCGGGACGAAATGTACAACATTGTGGACGCCATCTACCAAATGGTGGTATGTATTATGTGCTTATTGACTTAAATACGTATGTTAACTAGAGAAATCCACCAATAGACGGCGCATCACAAAGTATGCATGAATCTAATGCAATAATTTTCTTTTTCAAATACTTTGTTTTTTATAAATCGTTGGCGTCTCTTGGAAAATACGTTACGTCCCAGTTATCATGACCATGGCAGTCGTTATTGAGTTCTCTGTTCCCTCCTATAACAACTAGTGACAACAAGTTCAATCTTCAAATTCAGTTTGCATACAGCGTTGCGAAAATTCGTTTAGTGAAACTAGGCACTATATTCTTTATATCGAAATACTTATTCCTGCAATGCACAGAAATTGAGGAAAAGTTGAAGATCAACATTACAATGCTGGATTTCAGAAGCACGTTGTGTCTGTAACACATCCATTGAGCGAGTTGCTGAATATCTAATACATCTTGTTCTCATGACGATGTCAGAGTGGAATACATGCAGGTATACGAACATCGTGAACAATTAGTTGGACTGCAATATATTAAGTTCGTACTATTTATAGTTGTTATAGTTGCATTGGGAATTTAGTTCAAGATCTCAGTGGAGACATATATTGTTGTCCTAATTTGTTTCACATTTTATTTATTGTTTTACTGTTACGTACTGGTTCGATATTAATTCATTTCGAATTATAATAGAACTTAGAATATGCCGGTTCTAATAATATAGGAAGGTTCGCAATTCGCATCTATATTAAATTTGTTGTCTGAAATTTATTTATATTATTATATATATATTATTTATATTTTTTAACTGCTATAGGGGGCAATGTAAACAATGTTGTACTTATTTTAAAAGACAACATCTTACGTAAAAAAAGTCATTTTTCCTTAAGAGATAATAATTTAAACATATCTGCTCTCAGGGCCAAACCCCGCAGCCAGAGGACGACAACACTCCTCAGAAACGTGTCGACAAGATCTTCGACCAAATGGACAAAAACCATGACGATCGTCTGACTCTCGAAGAATTCCGCGAGGGCAGTAAGGCAGACCCACGCATTGTTCAGGCGCTATCGCTTGGGGGCGATTAATCAACAGTCATCCTCTCGCCGGACTTCACATTTACTTAGAGACCTAATATTATCCTCCGTTTCTGTTTGACAATCTTAAAACGTTTTTGTTAGAAAAGAAGCGAAATTACAATAATACATGGTACTGTAACTATTAGTAGTTATGATTTACTTCTTCAGGCTACAGTACAATTCCTTTCCCTCCTTGCGGACCTAAGTTTATTTCGCAATAAAGTGGCCAACCACTTATAAAACTATCTTTGTGAATGTTTAAAAACCACTAAAAACAATGGCGACTAAAAATGTATAGAGAGTACGTCTATTGCCATATTTATAGGGTTTTTGGGATGAAACACTGATGTTGTGAACAGGATGTTATCTACGCTTACTTGAAACTCATAGGGCAATTACACGAAAAACATTTAATTCCTAGAAAATTACTAATGGAAACCAGTTGTTGTATGTTGTCAACACAGCGGATGGATAAAAATATGTTATTAGTATATTAAACCACTTTATATGTAATATTTGCCAATGTGAATAATGGCCATTATACGAGGTTTGACTTATTATTAAGTATTTATACTTCATTTTTGCTGAAACCAATTTAATATCTTTAAAACATTCTATACATCCGTTTTACTCGAAATATAATGTGAAAAGGTTCTTCATTACCAAATAACAAACACAATTGTAGAGCAATTTGTATGTTTTTGCAAAAATCTATATAATATATATCTCTGTCTGTCTGTCCGTCTGTCTGTCTGTTTGCTTCGGATAATGTCTGGAACAGCAAAATCTATTTTGACGGGCCTTATTACCATAAAACAGACACTGACAAGAAACTGAACCTTAAGAAGTAAACAAGGTTATTTTTTTAGACCAGCTTCACTCCTTGGCGTTACTCGCGATTTATAACAATAATCGCGGGTAACACCACGGGACTCAGTATTAGAATAAATTATCTTTTGTTTAACGTAAATACTTACTTACTTACTCAATGTTTTATAATAAATAAATAAATTCTACAAAATTCTATTAGGAAAAAATCTATAAGGAACTTCTTCATAGCACTTAAATTTCTAAATTATTTTCATTAATAACACGAAACAACAAACACTAATAGAAGAAAATCACTGTAGGTTACAATTTTAGAATTACTGTATTCCCTTGTGTAATGGCAGTATTGAGGAAAGTTTACACATTATTTAAATCTTTTTTTTTCATAATACTTTTCTAACAAGAATAATATTAAAGGAAATGGGCAATTAGTTTTTATATCACTTAACTTGAATTCGGATTATACTATTTAAATTCATATAAAGGTACCTAAAACCACATGACCTGTACCTACATGTTAGATCAAAAATTTTGTATTTATATTTATTGTTGTTGTAAATATTATTTCTGACATTGGTCTAACATTATCTTACTTGTGTAAGTTGTAGCTACTTATATGTATGAATATTGGGTAAGTTAACCTCGGCATCCTCTTCGTGTTGGCAAATCTAATGCTCTTTTTGAAGTAAATGCTGAATAGGACTAATCAGCTGCTAAACTCGTTTTTTAACATTCAACAGATCTGTATAAATCAGTAGATGAAAAAGCCATTTGATATCATGAACTGTGAACACGCTCACGTACATTTAGACTTATCCGGGCGAGAGAATGTCTGTACACATCATACGATTTTTATTTTGATAGAGCACTCACTTCATTTAGCTACTATTAATATTCATTACATCATAAACAGTTCAACATTGAAGCTTATGAGAAGTCATGAAGGTGTTATATATTAGACACATAGTCACACACATACATACGGGACGCGTGTGGCTAGTTGGCGAACTGTCCCCTTCACTAGCCCACACCAGCTGCTGGTGTTACGCTAACATATTTTGCTACTTTTGTGTACATTTGGACAAGACATAATTTTATCACTTTACTGTTGTTGTTAATAAATTGTTAGTTTTTTAAGTGTTGCGCCCCATTAACGTTAAATTTGCAGTTATGACAATATGATAACATTTTTGGCGTACGTACGTATTGGGTTTTTACTACCCCATGGTTAATATTAAAATTCATATAAAAATTGTATGCAGTTGTGGCAAAGCCATACTAGAAATTGTGACTTTTTTATTGAAATACTTCAGCGCGTTTGTCGTTTTCGAAATCTATTTGAAAGACGATATACATAACAAAATTTTAATCTTATGAAAAGTGTAATTTAAAACACTAAAACTAATATTTAAGTAAATTGATTTTAAATACTGACTAAATGTTACTTTAAATATGTAGAAGGAAAATGAGAAAAACATTTGTTAAGAATAATCCAAAATGAACATGAATATTTTGAAATTGTAATAAATGAATAAACAAATAGTATAAGTTATAATACACGATTGTTGAGGACATTATGGGGTGTATTAGCGCCAAACTCTTGGCAAGTTTATTAAAAGACAAATAAATAAGTGTATTTATTGCGTACAATGTTCACGACAAGTTATCCATGTGTTAGAGCAG
Source organism: Phragmatobia fuliginosa (assembly GCA_932526445.1). Taxonomy (NCBI): domain Eukaryota; kingdom Metazoa; phylum Arthropoda; class Insecta; order Lepidoptera; family Erebidae; genus Phragmatobia; species Phragmatobia fuliginosa. The sequence goes on from OW052057.1 coordinate 29,221,047, forward strand.
TAGTAGATGACGTAGTTTGTGTAATACATTTAACTCTAACTACATACATTACTTAAATGGCACTATCATCACAGTCTGGGGGACCGGGGCCGCAGGACGTAGCTGTGGCGGCTTTCGCGGAGAGCACTACTCCATAGACATATATATTAACATTGCCAAATATATAGTACCTATACAAATTACACTTATCTAGAGGACTCTACATCTTGCTCCATCCTTCTTCGCGTATTCTGAAAACATATATTTTGGACGATTTTTGGATATTTCCGTTTAGCGATTCTCAACTTAATGTAGTTGTTAAGAGTCTACTTATCTTGTAAGGAACTTAACTACAGCTTTATACACACTTGGTAGTTATCTTTTGCTTAAAACGTAAACTAAATTTCTTACTATACCTGTTATGTAATTATTTAATAGGTACATAATGAAGTTTTCTCTATTTAAATATTACTACCCTAAGATTTTACTATTTTGCGAAGTCATTGTCTGTTTGAAACAATAAGTAAGTTAATAATGGTAGTGTTTTATTATATACACGACTAGATGCCTAATCTCTGATGTTGAGATAAAATGGCCCCAAGGGTCGCCTCGGCAAATTGTTGGCAAGACTGTCACTAAATTATAGCCGAAGTAGGCTCGTAGAGGATTTGTAACTATTACTGCGAGTTTCTAAAACTCATTTGCAATTAAATGTTTTACGATTAATTAAATTAATTAATTTTCGATTTCGATTCCAATAATTAAATTAGAATTTCAACTACATTAACAATTTCAATTTCAATAACCAGATAATGCATTGACGCATAACAGATAACCAAAACGTCAAAACCAAATCATAATATTTAAAATCTCAGTCTTCAACTTATTAATAGTATTGAAAAAATAAATAACAGTTTTTTTCTGGCTATAAAATGATAACACAAATATTGGTTTGTGCAGTTAGATCCTGCTGATATTTTTTTACTCGCATCCAAGAACGCCACAACAGTTGACATAGTTTTGTATAGTCTGTAGCTGTAGTCAAGTTGCTCACTTTAAATTGAAATTTAATCACAACAAAATAATGAGAAGTCAAATTGGTCTAAGTAATTTAAGAGCATTAAAATATTGACATACGTTCAAATATTATTTGAGGCTATCAAATACTATTTTAAGTGGTGATGGGCCTAGACGTGTATATAATAAATAGTAGAAATTTTGAATCGCGTGTCAATTTGTGACTTTTAACGGTGTTTGTAGACTTTAAGATGCGTTTTTCAAACGAACTAGAGTAGGGAATTGGTCGCGGGCTGTGCATTTCGTATAGGTTAAGTACCGGGTTCATGACGGAAGGCTGTTGGAAATGTATCTTATACCTACATCGCTTGTTAAACAATATATTTATTGTATAAAACTTTCTTTTTATATACGTTATAGCTTAAGAGCACCTTATTTAATTAATGTATTAATTGATAATTATCTATAGTTAGTTATGCTTATCTAGATACTTATACTTTCTAAGTTGTCATACTAAGACTATCTATAGGAGATCTTCAGTTTTAAAAAATGTTTAACAGGTGAACTCAAACCTTTTCATAATACTCTAAAACCTTATTCTAAAAACTGAAGCTATCCGCAGATTTTGACGGTTTCCATATAAAAATATGTATGCCAAAGGAACTCCCTTTGGCATACATATTTTTATTTCGGATAACTTCAGTTATAGTAGAGTCTAGGCCAGGAGTTTCAAAGTAGCAGAAAAGTCACATGTTCCGCAATGAGACCGCTTAAAAAACAACTTCTTATCACGCTCTTATCCAAATGGATCTCAGGGCTAACAAATAAATATTCTGCTGTCATCGGGTATATTAATCAAATAGAATAGGTTATAACAAATTCCCAAACCAACCATAAAAACTCGATGTCCATATTACCAAGTCTAAATTCAGTTTGTTTATAAATACCTGTTAATTTTTTAATAAGTTTAGCTATCTGTACCCTTCCTGTACCATTAATTTTAAACTTTTTAAACCTTTATCTAGGTACTCATTACTTTAGCTATTACTATATAAGTACGTTATTCTAAATAATAATTTTCACTAGTTTAGTCTCAAAGCTACACCGGTTAAAGACATCCAATGATTTCTTGGGCTATACTTTATCATTAATTTTTATTTGGTCCTGAAGAGTCATCTTTTGTTTCTTTATAGTGCTGTCTCAAGCAGTAGCGTACTTTGAAACTATATTAAACTATGATAGAAAAATATTATCCCGTCATCTATAGACATCCTCATTTATAACTATTTAGTAAGTTACGTAGCAACAATGTTGATCTGATTTAAAATGTCCTTTTGCTACACTTTTAAGACAAAGTGATTAATCGTATTAGTTAACCTCAGATGTGTATGAAATAAAGGTATTAGTTAGAACTTAGTAATTTTCTGTAGTCGTTTAAGGTCAGTGTATCTATTTTTGAAGTTTGAAATTTCAAAATGTGTATTCATGAGTGGCTTTTAAATACTAAAACAGATAGTTAAGTACTATATTTTGTTGTGAAACTGGCTTTTTGCTGTAATGAGTTAATGAATAAAATAATCAATAAATAAGAATACTACAACCAACCAGCAGTAGCTATTACTGCAATTAAATTGACCAGTTGTTTAATCCAGTGCCATGAGCTTGCTTAAGGAAATGAATTAGACATCATGACAGATTCAACGTTAATTAAAACAGGTAGCAAATACCAGCACAGTTCAATAAATATCTCCCAAAACATTTGTTTATACAGATTTTTGTTTATGCTTGCACTTGCACTAAGTAAGTCAGCATCTTTATAGCTGCCTCGTGATTATACTTCATAAAAAAACCCAAAACATTACACTTTCCTGTCAAACCTAGAGTGTTATCAACATTCTTCGCAAAAAACCTCAGTTTGTTGATATCATATTAATATTTCATGAGAAAATTTCTTGTGCCTGGTTGAAGAGAGAATTACTTAATTAAATAAATTAAATATTTTATCATGAAGGAACTTAGGTACACCTTTTAGTACTGAAACACCTTCTTTGGCAAAAGTTGTTACAGTCAATATTGTGAGCCAAGCTTTAAATATTATGTAGAAGGTCTACACTGGAAATCATAATAATAAATTTTCATAGAAAATGTCATCGGTCTTTGATAAAAATGATGAATATCGTAATGTAACTTCTACCGTTGACTCTCATGGCCTATGAGAGTATTCGGCCAGTGATCTTCTACTTAATTTAATACGAATGCTCATTTCAACACCAGTTCGCAAATATATTTTATGCTAAACTTACACATATATATATATATATATATGTATGTACTTACGTGTATAAGCAAGCTCATATTACCTTGTAGCTTAAGCGGTGGTCGACATATTCAAACGTTACGAATTAGAAATACAAATATTTGGAAATCAGAAAATGAGATCTAATATTCAGCCAATCCAATCGTATCGCGACGTCACTATCCTTTTATAACTATCTGTTTTACATTGATTATTCCTGCATTCTCTTTCTATGTATATAGTATTTATGTATTATTCGCCTACTTTCATAGATATTATGGTAATATTCACTTTTAATTATAATGATGATTAAATAATAAACGAAGTTGAAATTGAAATTTTGTTTAATTTCACAAAACACCTCCCGTAATATGTTTCCACTAGTATTGAAAAGTTAATTCGTCAAAGTGTTACTTGAACAACTACATGTGATGATGATGAAATGATAGGAATGGCGGTGTACCAAAAGGTGTGAAGTATTTGAATTTAAGTAAACTTTATTCTATAAAGTTGAAATCTATACATGTGTTTGTTTAAGTGATTTTAAGAAAGTTGACTCAACTAGCCATCATATGTCCTTGACAGGTGTGGGAAAAGATGCTATGGGAGTGCGAGTAAAAGGCAAAATGTGAAAACTCTCATACCATTCAAGCAAACTATAAAACATTATGTAACAATATAAATTATGGTCAGATATAAATAAATAAATATTTCGGACATCGTACACACAACGCCATCTAGTCCCAAACTAAGCAGAGCTTGTATTATGGGTGCTAGACAAATGATATAAATACATAAACATACTTTTTTTTTGTAAATACATACATATAATACATAGAAAACACCCAAACTCCTTAACAAATATGTACGTATCACACAAACGATTGGTCTGACCCGGGAATCGAACCCAAGACCTCTTGATCAGCAGCCGCATACGCTAACCCCTAGACCGACAAGGCAGTCAAGATCTTTTTTTAGTAAGATAAAATACACAAAGGTTATTAAAATGATCTATATCATCATCAGATATGTCACTTTTCTTCTTTAAGGATTTCATCATCTAAAAAGGAACAAAGTTTTAATATATTCATAATAACATTAGTACATTACGTCTCAGATCTTACGTTCAATTATATAGTAATAGGTATTTGTTTTACCAGTAATGTGTTCCTCAGCTTCATTTGACTCGTTTTTAACAGTATCAGTAGGCTGTTGTAATTATATTTCGTAGATAGAAGAAGGAACCCCTCAAGCCACTTAAAAACCTAATTTCAGGTTTATGAGCCGTTGGCACTTCCTAGTAATTATTTCGCCAGATATTTGTGATATATAAAGATCACAATAATTATTGTTGCAGTCATAGAGGTAAATTTGAGGAATCATACCTACTCAGTTTCTTCAGAAACACATCAGTACTACTAGTTTTATATGTGACGAGAAACTGTTCATATCGTGCTTCATTTAAATTTGTAGATTTCATTCTATACATTTAAATAAATAAATGTTTCTTTCAGAATTTCACCAATTGTAAAAAATATTAATAAGGAATATTTTACTGCAATCGCTACTGTACCATTACCAATAGGTATTATAAAGACAGTTATCATCTTAATTTAATAGAGATTAAATAGAGTTTAAAAAAAAATTAAGTTAATAAATAAGTTAATCATTTGGCAAATATCTCAATAAATTTCCATAATTACGCAGAATTCCTTTTTATAGCATATTCTTCTAGGTCTCCTGACACATCATTTTTCCTCTGTAAACAATTTAATTGCATAAAATATAATAGTTGTTCTTATACAGTTACTTGGCCTATCGCTGCCGAGCAAAAATAGAATTGGTTAATCATTTTCCTGCATCGGCATTGATGGTTTGCTCAAGGACAAAATCAATAGGTTGTTTAGGAAATGATTTATTTGTGCGTTTGATTCCAAGGTATCCTTCTTACATCAATTTACCAATAGATGGATGGGTATTTCCTACTTTTAACACAATGTCAGGCTATTACCAGTTTGTCACGAATAATTGGGTTGACAGGTAGCAAAGAATACACTTGTTATTAGTTAAATACGACTTCACTTAGGTAAATCGTAGTTACAACTACAGAAGCAGTTATTTGACCCTTCAATTTTACCGTTAAATAAAGTGTCTCAATCGCACCTTAATTTCACATTATGTCTCTTACTCGCACTCCCATAGCAATTTTGCCTATTTGGACGGTAAGTCGAGGACAGAAGACGGGCATGACGAATCCAGGTTCCGAGTCATGAACTACGGAATTCTAACAACATTTTGAAGGGTAGAATAGGTTTTTAAGCATTTTGTTTTTTTAGTTTAGTCTAAACAAAATTATAACCTGTAACTAATTTAGGCTAATTAAATCATTAACTAAATCTACTGATTTACGTAGTGATTTATTTGGCTTAGATACAAACTTTAAATACTACTACCTAACTAACTGACGGACTCATAAACTGCATCAAAGTAAAAAACGACTTTGAAATAAATATTTTAACCAAGTATGCAATCTTTCTACACAGATTTAAATTGAAACGTCTAGATTGGTTCGTTAACTTTAAAACAGACTAGGGTCATATCCTTAAGTTTAAGTTTGTGTACTGGAAAGGACTTCAAATCTTTTTTGAAGAAAAACAGAAATTTAAAGAAAATTGGTTTAAATAAAAGTAATGGTTTTAACAATAGACACAAGCTTTATAGAAGGGTTTTTATAAGGTGTATTACCTCCACGTGCCCTTATTATGGATTCTAATCGGTTCCGCATAGATTTGATTAGGGTTATTAAAACATCTTGCGGAATATTGTCCCATTCTTCTGAAAGTGCTGTTCTTAGTTGTGTCACTGTCGTAGGCACAGGATTTCTCGCATAAACAGCTCTTTTTAAGTTGTACAAAGATGCTCAATGCGATTAAGATTCGGGGTGCGTGCTGGTCAATTCAATGTAGGTACGTATCTCAACCTCTTCGCAATATTGTCGAACTTGTGCAGCAGCGTGCGGCCGGGCATTATCCTGCATTAAAGTAAAATTTTCGCCTATAAATCCCATGTAAGGCACCACGTGATCTTCTAAGATCTCTGTTATGTAGCGATGTGCAGTTAAACCCCCTCTACTACCGTTTTGACGGACCGTGTCTATGAATACACGTTATGTTCGCCCGTTCATCGATATGCCACCCCAGATCATGCACGAACCGCCTCCAAAAGGAACACGCTCCTCAATGCCACTTTGAGCATATCGCTCCCCACGTCGACGATAGACTCTTCTGCGACCATCTGCACCATATAAACATGTCCCTCACTCGTCTGTGAACAATACAGAGGCCCATTGCACATCTGTCCAATTTAGGTGATCACGCGCAAATCTTAAGCGAGCTTGTCTATGAGCTACAGACAACTTTGGACCATTTGCTGATCTAAAAGGGGTGATATCCGCTTACTTTAACTTTCTTCTTATTGTTCGTGCACTAACGTTTACTCCACGCACTTCATTAAGCTCTGTTTTGATGTTAACTGACGTGAGAAAACGATTTCGCAGGGAAGTTGTAACAATAAATCGGTCATCACGACCGGTGGTTGCTCGAGTTCTGCCTTTACCACGTCTCCTTTTGTAAGAACCTGTCTCCACAAACCTTCTGTATATTCTAGAAACCGTAGACTGGTTTAAATTAAAATTTCTACCAATCGTTTCTTGATCCAAGCCCTCCCGCACCAATGCTACAATTTGAGCAGCTTGTTCGGACGAAGTATCCATATTTATGGTTCAGAAACTCTCGATGAGTTTAAAAGCTAACCCAACAATTCTGCTGGTAACAATAATTCAATTGTCAAAACAATAAAAAATCAATAAGAATCAATTTTAAAAATTTGCTATAAATAACACGCAAATCTGACACTACGAGTAAATTTTCTTTTCCCGGCTATATTCATTAGTTTTACTGCAGTTCTATTTTTAAATATTGCATTTTTATAAGATTAAGGGCCAGTCTCTCCATATTTATATAATTTAATCTAAAAAGTTTGCATACTTATTTAAAAAATCATTTCAAACTAATCCTGAAGTTTGTTGCAGTTTAAGTGTCATGATGATGATGTTTCACATCATCATCATGAAATATGAAATATCTATTTATATATATATAATATATATTTATTGGCGGTTTATGAAATATCTGTGAACTGCCTCGTTGGTCTAGTGGTTAGCCTATGCGACTGCTAATCAAGAGGTCTCGGGTTCAAATCCCGGGTCGGGCCAAAAAGTGTTTTTGGGATTTTCTTAGGAAATTCCTAATAGCTGCCCGGAATTTGGAAGTTTGGCGGGTGATTCACGCCCGTGCCTCGGAGAGCACGTAAAGCCGTCGGTCCCGGTTGTCATGAACATCTATGGCAATCGTTATTGGGAAGTCAGTGCCCTCAAATATACTGACAACTAGTTCAATCTTCGAATTTCAGTTCTCCCTTAGGGTTGCGGAGGGTCCGATGCCAGTCGCTCCGTGGAAAAACTGAAATTCAGGTAAAACCGGTTGAACTAGTAGCCGACCCCAAATAAACTTGGGAATAATGGCTAGGAGGATGATGATGATGTGAAACAAATCATGGAATTTTCATGCCTTATTCTTTCACAATTATTATTACTATTATCGCATTCTTGGACACGACTTTTGTTGGGTCATTTTTAGAGCGCAGTTACATTTCCTGACTTTATTCGTAGGATTTACAGGGCCCAAATGGTCGTTGGCGGTATATGAAATATCTTCTACTATTTATAAGCGTCTCTAGATTACATGACCACTGAGAAGTTTTTTAGGTTAATCTACCTTCGAAGTAAACGCAATAAAACAAACACATCCACAACATATATTTATTACCAATGTGTTTACAATTTTTCAATACATATAAATAAAGATAATACATATTTTGTACAACTCTAATGGCAATTTTAATATAAGCTGACAATATCACTTAAGATTTTTTTAATTTTACAAACAAAATCAAAACACAGATAAAAAAAAATTGATTAGCACATGAATGAGGGAAAAATCTAATACATTTAAATATATGTGTATCTGAATCTTGGCATTCAAAGTTATTAATTCAATATAATTTTATTTCAAAAATATTGTAATGATTACAGGACACGTATTTTTTTATACTTTCTATTTTAATTTAAAATCTATAAACGTATAAATCCTATAGGGATCGAGTAGTACCTACTGAAGCGTTAGCTGCCCTCCATATTTTAGTATCTTTTAGATTTCGCTTTCAAAGTTGTAGCAAGAATAAATAAGGAAAAGGATAAAGTAATAGGTGCAAGTGACAGGCTGTCTTCACAAAAGGAAGGTGTGATGTAAACAATGCAAGTCATATCTACCGAATAAAGCAATTAAATTATCAAAACCCCATACAATAAGTCTGTTAGGTTAAATAAAATCACTTTGCTATTTGTTTCTTATTGAATTTCGCATTACAGCTTACGACTCTTTTGAGTATAACATTTTTTTTAATCTAATAATTAACAAACTTTTGTTCGCGCCCTACTTTTATTTGTATAATTTTGTATAAGGAATAAGAGGATTTATTTGCAATACAATACACAATATACAAAAGGTAGTATATTTTGTCATGTAGGAAACATTGGATTAATCAACGGCTTATAGCGATTGATACCGTCATTCTAATTAGTCGAATTCAAGTTCCATTAAATTTTTGTTGTTCAAACACGCATTCCCTTTTTTATATAATGTTAAAAGTATGTTAAACCTACTTATCATGATAATAAAACAATATTTATTTTAATATAGAAATGAATGCCACTTTTCGTTGTAATTAAACTCCTTCTAAACGGCTGAACCGATTTTGATGAATTCTTTTGTTTGTTCAAGTAGGTTCGAAAATGGTTTAGATTCGCAATTGGACCCGGTAGGTAGCACTGCGATCAAGTTCTGGGATTTCAAAGTTGGGCGGTACGAAGTTCACTGGGTCAGCTGGTTTATTATAATTTAGGTGTTTTCGATCTTTGATTAAGGGAATACGCTTTACTTTATTTATAATTCACGTAACACTGTCATTTGAATAACCTAGGCTTTTATAATAGGTCAAAACTTTCTTCTGAAATAGGCCTTTATCGCTTATTTAATTATTATAGGCTATTGATGAATATTGAGTTTATTGATCCAAAATGGTGTGTTAGTGCTTTTTGTCATGATGCACCGAGAGTTGACGATATCAAAACGCTTTTTGTGTGAAAGTTAAAAGCCTTACAGGGCCTCTATTGTAGGGCTGTATACAACCAAGAAAGTATTTTAAAAAGGATTTAAAAGTTATTAAGTTAAACAGTAAACTAACATGATTTTAAGATGCACCAATTTTTGGCCTTACAACACTAGTGTAAGTAAGTACAAATAGTAATTGACCTTTCAATTTTAACCTTTTTAAATAATCGAATATAAATTTACAATGCAGGTTACTTCAATCAAATTGTAATTTATTTAGCACCAAATAAATTACAATTTGATGTCTAGACATTTTTTACCCATATTTAATTGTAAGACAATAAATATCAAATCTTTACAATATTTAGATGAGTAAATAAGAAAATGGAACAAGAATATAGTTTCCTTAATCTTGAATTATTCAAATAAGTGCAACAGTTCCCGAGATTACGATCCAATAAGTTACTAACACTCGTATTATTATTTTTACACAGAGAAAAGTTCAATTTACTATTTTTAGTATCACCTTTTTCATAAGACAAAAATAAAATAAATTTATTTAACATGTGTAAATGTGATTATATGAACAAAAATATTTTAAATTGTTCGTTTCTTTAGATGAACAGTTTAAAATATTTTATCAGGCCATTGAGTGGGTTTATGATTTAACTAGTATTTACTTATACTAGAGGTCATTTGTGCGCTACCCTTCACTTAGGTGGAACTCCATTTTTCTTTATTTATTCCTCAGTTACAAGTTAAGCATTACTGCATTCATTGTAGAAGAATAAAAATAACTAATAAGAAAACAAGCTACCAAACTTTTAACATTAATAGACAATTTAATGAATGCTAAAATTGTGATCGACAATTTGTGACTGATGAAATTATTACATTACTTGCTTGTGATTTGGATAATGGGAGAAACAACACAAATCAAGCAGATGAATAAATTCCATTTCAACTGAATAGAACACATAAAAAACGGTTTACAAATAACAAAACTAAAACACAGATTATTAAGTCAAAGTAGATCTAAAAAGCTCAATATCAAAACAATATACACACAAATATAATATAAATAATTTAGTTTAAAATTACGTAACCATTAATTGTTTAAATTTATCATTTTAACTATAAATACTCCTTATTTATTTATTTTGAACAGGGTAAATAAAAAAATAAATACAGATTATTTAAGTCAAAATGTAGCATCAAATTTAAAATTGTAGAAGCTCAGTTCGTTGTTCGTGTATTTATCTCGTGTTATGCTGGACATTGCCGGATAAGCTCTGAATCAAAGTAAGCTATTGTGACGGTCATGTCGTCGCGGAACATTCGGCTCACATCTGGCGCAAGACTGAGTAAATGCGATAGTCTAGAGTGATCTATGCCGTACTCGGTGCCACCTATAGCATGTCGGATCAAATGGGTCGCAGCATTCCTGTCTTTTGGCTTGCTTTTTAAACTTTCCTTTCTATGAAGCAAGAGTTCATTTATATCTCCCAATGGTATATTTTTCTTTGGCAATTTTAGTGGGTTGAAGAAAACTTTTCCCTTCATATGCTCTCCAATTAACTTTACTGCTTGTAAAGGCGTCATCATATCCCAAAGGCCATCTGACGCCAAAATTAGAAAGCTATCTTTTGGAGTTAACCTATGATAAAATATTTCAGGCTTTGCTGATAGGTAAGGTGGGGTGTGGTAGTTGGCTGGTATCGCTTTCTGACCAATGAATGGCACTGCAAGTTTCCCTAGAAGTTCTGCAGTCCATTTATATCTATAATCACCCAAACTACGGAGGGGGGCAAGCTCTCCGAGTAACCTGTCTCTCCTTATTATCGTTTTTCTCTCCTGATCAGGATGTTCGTTCCAAATTCTCTTCAACTCGTCAAAGTTTTCAGCATTATGTTCTTTGGTAATCTTCTTGGCTATCCATTGATTTTCTTCAGTCAAAGTACCAATAACAGCATTACAATCACCTACATTAGCAACATGTAAATGAGGTCCCTTTATATGACAAACGCATGCTACAGCACCAGACAATGCTACCGCTAGGGTCTTAGGATGGATGAGTTTTTCATTTTCATAAGCATCTATCACTTCTTTCGATAAATCACTATCTAGTCTTAAGATAGCTGTCTCTAACGAGGCTGCGACATCATTTTCTTTTAAAGGATTTTTCTCAAGTTCCTGCAAGAACTCCTTAAAACTTTTTTCATATTTAGGCTTTAAATCATCGACAATATCCGCCTGGAATGAAAGAATGATTTGTTAAATTTCAAATGTTGATTTACTTACTCATGAACGTAATCGCGTTGTGTGTCATATTTTATTTGTAATTAATCAATTATTCAAATAAATATGGAAAAATATATATATATGTCATTTCACAAAAACAACAGCTATTTGTTTTTTAAGACGTATTAACCTAGAGTAAATATTCACTCTAATATATATGTTATTATGACATGATTATGATTTATTGAGGTTGTAGAGCCACACTGATTTCACGAATCTGGCTCGACCGGGGCAGTACCTACTACCATCACACAGATAACCCAGCTAAAACGACAGCATCAAAATAATCTGATGACTTCTTTGTATTCATTTCTAAACATACCTTATCATTGAAGGTTTCTATCAAATTTGTCTTCGCACCGTCTTTGATGTAATTTTTAAGGGTATCATGCGGAAGTAGTGCTGCTGCTACGTATTTCAAGAGCCGTTTCGATAGTACTTGAGCACAAGCTGGCCCGGCGTGACCATCATAAACACCCATTAACATTCCTGTCAATTAAAAAAAAATATCTCACTATGGCGATTCACACACTGCACCGCGCTACGCGTCGTCCGCGCTACGACTCGTAGCGCGGAGCGGCAGATTTTAATATTGTATGCAAGTACATCGATTAATATAGAAAACACGCCAGGTCCAACACACTGAGCCCGTGCGGCTAGCAGCTTCGGGATTGGCTGCCCGCGCATACGCACGTGTTCGCGTCGCCAGTGTGTGAAGTCCCTATGGATGATATTTATAGAGTAGTAATATCTATGCAATTGGGGTGGGGATTCTCTCGCTCCTTAACGTGAATGCCGCAATGATACGGAGTAAGAGCGCGTGCGAAAGAGATGGCGTAGCGAGACCGGGAGAGGTTCAGAACTCTCCCGGTTCGACAGGACTTAGAACAGGCCAGATACCGTAGACAACTCGGGCGCCGGAGATGTTTTAACCGATCTCGAACGCTACAAGAAGCCCGCACCCTTCTATGAGAGTAACAGTATGGTTCCCACATAGGAGGGGGGCATTTTTGTGTATATCGCGCCTTTTATTTGTCAGAATAGGAACATCGGGGGTTCCCACACAGTAGGGGCCATCAACAAACTGTAGAAGGCTCGAGGTAAGTCGCGCGGCCTGCGGTTTTAGTTGGTTTCAGTCCGACATAGGAACCAGCTGGTGGTATTCGGGGGGATTAATGCACAGACATAAAAAAGGGTAGTAATCTATATACTTCCTCAATAATCGATCCTCAAAATCAATAATGGAATAGAAAAGAATAATCTTTATTGTACACCAGTTAATTCACTTTACATTCTCAGTAGTCTATCAAAAGTATGACCATGTACAAATGGCCGCCTTATCGCTAAAAAGCAATTTCTTCCAGGTAATATATATATTTCAATATGTTATATATATACTAGCTTATGCCCGCGGCTTCGCTCGCGTCCAGGGGATATGAAAAATAGATATTAGCCGATTCTCAGACCTACCCGTTATGTACACAAAATTTCATAAGAATCGGTCAAGCCGTTTCGGAGGAGTATGGAAACGAACATTGTGACACGAGAATTTTATATATAAGATGTCAGAAATACACATTGCACAGAAAAACAGAGTTGCTTCCGACGAATTGATAACCTCCTCCTTTTTTTTGAAGTCGGTTAAAAAAATCTTCATCTATTGCAATTTGAAACACATTACTTCTACTCATAACTATTACCTTTGGTCATAGTGCATAACGCTTCACTTCTTGTGTCTTCAATGGGATTGTTTGAGGGCAACTGATTTAAGTCATATGATTTAACAGAATGAGTCTCCGTAAATTCTTTGTTGTATTCATTTTTACGTAGAATTGATGTAACCTGAAAGAAGACATAAAAAATTATTGATTATGAACATTTACTTAAAGCACTTTGATTTAGGGTTCACTATAGGCAAAAACTATTTCCACTATTTTTATGGTTCCGTAGTTCATGACACTTACAGATTCGTCTTGTCCGTTCGTCTGTCCGTCATCGACTTACGGTCAAAAAGTATAGAGGTATCATTAGATAGATCTTTTAAAAACATTAAGCAGTTGCTAAGACGTCGTCCCCTTCCCTCTATAAGCTGACTTAAAAAAAAAAATTGAAAAAAATTAATATATGTAGTCGATGTGGTGAACTTTAAAGAAAAAGTATCACGGCTCTGATAACTTTGTTAGTTCAGAATTTATAGAGGCCTAACATGTAAAATTAGCTTACTTGGTAACGAAATAAAAAGTAAACATAACAAAAATCTGTTGTACATTATTTTAAAACAAGGTGCCGTTGTGGATGACTACGAAACCCTATTCTTTGCATGGTCTGACACTCGCTTGGCCGACTTTTAGGGTTTTTATATTACACTGACACACGCAACAAGGACACGTCTCTTTTCAATCATGGTAAGCTCCTAATGGTCTATTGAACGTGATGTTTAATTAACCTTTTCACTAAAGTCCTCTGCCGCGGTCTGTCTGTCTTGTTCTTGATAAACTCAAAAACAACTGCACCGATTAAGTGAATTTCAAAAGAAAAGATTAACATGGTGTCCCGGACATTTTTTTATAACTTTGGATTACACGGATTTTCCGTGTCATACGGCTAAGAACCATCCGAGGTCATCGCTCCGGCGGATACCTTCCATTCTTTAAGTGTATAAATAATAAATTTTCCCTTTACACATTCATGTTATTTGATGACAAGTCATCAGTCATCTCAGTCCACTTGATTACACAGGTCCACACACAGACCTTGATTACATGATTTAGTATTTTATTTTGATACAAGAGGTAAAGAGCATAAAAAATAAGTGATTAAGTAAAACTCAACCACATGGAGCATTAAGTCTGCATTATTCAATGCAAGATTTAGAATGGATCAAGATTTTTGATCAATGTGGGTTGTCTCCCACAATACCGATTGATAGCCTTTAAACTGGTAAGGTAAGGTAATAAAAATAAAATAGTAGGTACACAGCTATAAATAATGCAGACTGCATTCATTTTTTTCCTGTTTAGTTCACATGTACTAGCTATTTTCAATTACAAAAGATTTTAATTCATCACATGATGTTAGTCATTTCATCATCAATACACACATAAATGTGGTAATAGGTGCTTATAATTTTGCTTAATTAGAGGAAATCAAAAGTTCAATATGCCTAAACTACAAGTCTTAAATTATTGTTTTCACACATACATAATCATCCTCCTAGCCATTATTCCCAAGTTTATTTGGGGTCGGCTACTAGTTCAACCGGTTTTACCTGAATTTTAGTTTTTCCACGGAGCGACTGGCATCGGACATAAGGAGAACTGAAATTCGAAGATTGAACTAGTTGTCAGTATATTTGAGGGTGGCACTGACTTGACTTCCCAATAACTATTGCCATAGACATGACAAAACCGGACCGACGGCTTTATGTGCTCTCCGAGGCACGGGCGTGAATCATCGCCAAACTTACAAACTCCGGGCAGCTATTAGGAATTTCCTAAGAAAATCCCAAAAACACTTTTAGGCCCGACCCGGGAATTGAAGCCGAGACCTCTTGATTAGAAGTCGCATACGCTAACCACTAGACCAACGAGGCAGTTAACATAATACATAAGATAATAAATATTTATAGGTGTATGTTTACAGTACAAACAATCTTTAAATGTACAGTAATTATGTTGATTGTTGTTGTATTAATTAGGTGAAAAAGATGAGGTCACACTCTACCACAAAGCCACTATCAAAAAGTTGAAGTTGTATCTAATTATAATAGTATTTATCAAACAGATTAACATGTCATAATTATATGTTAGATTTTTTTTTTTCCAAAAGCTATAAGCCAGGTACACTAATAGGTACTAACTATAAGTAGTTTTCAAGAAATAGTATTTCTATGACAAACATTGAATGAGCATTGTTAACTAAATATAGTTTTACAACCTAAGCATGGTCAATACTACTGTATTCTATTCTACATTGTGTGGTGCCTTTTCATGGTGTACAGTCAGCGTCATAATGATATTGGCGTTCAAAGTGGTCAAAATGATGTGAAAAACACTAATTCAATTTTATGTTGGCTCGCAAGGTGCTCAAATTGTTGTACGCATTCAAAGTGGTCAAAAGATCTTAGCAAGCAGTTGTCAATAATATGTTATCTGACAGAGTGTTCATATTTATGTTAACAAATAGGTTGTTCATTGGTATCTAAGCGTGCAAACTGGTCAAAAATATCTTAGCATTAAAGAGAAACCAACCTTATCACCCGCAGATAGAGTATACTTTGCAGTTTCACTACATAGTATAAAACAAAGTCGCTTCCGCTCTCTGTCAGTCCCTATAAATACTTAGAGCTTTGAAACTATGCAAGGGATTTTAATTCCGTTTTCTTTGATATATAGAGTGATTCAAGAGGAAGGTTTTTATGTATAATTCATGCATAATATTATATTGCAGAAACATTGACAATTTTAGAGGTTTCTAATGTGATGTCGTAAATAAACCCATTTTTTACGTTTACATTGTAAACGCTGGCTTTACCCTACGAGATAGATCAAAATAATGTACTACATTATTGTATACCTTAAAAGTCTAACGTAAATCCTATCCTATAACGTATATCCTAACGTAAATGCGATTTAGGAATCGTTACGGGATAATATGCAAACTGTAATAATTGATAACAATAACTCATCTTCTGATTATAGTGATTAGCATAGAACCTAAGTCATCTTCTGATAATTCGGACTCTGAACCATCAACTAAGAAAAGTAACAATGAGGACAGTACAGAGGAAGAACCAAACACAGACATTAGTCTTTCAGGAGAAACATTTGGCAGTGTATCAATAAGCGAGTTTAAAAAATACAGAGTACTAAGCCCGCTAAAGATGTTAGAGGAAGAAAGAGGTTTAGTTATAGTAATGTGTGTGTTGAAATCGGTACAAATCCATGTGTAGACCAGCCAATATAACATATAAAGAGGCTTTAAATGGGTAAGAATCAAGAGAATGGTGTAAAGCTTTACAGGAGGAATCATTAAAATCATTTGAAGAAAACGAATCTTGGAAAGTAGTGGACAAGCCAAAACAAACAACAGAGGTTAAGTGTAAGTGGGTGTTCAAGAAAAAAGTGGACAGTTGTGATAATGTGCGATATTATGGTCAGTTAGTCGCCAAGGGTTTTACACAAAGACCAGGCACAGACTATACAGAAACATTCTCACCAGTGGACCGTCACTACAATAAGACTATTGCTTGTATTGAGTGTTAAATATAATCTAGACATAACTCACCTTGATGTAACCACAGCTTTTTTGAATGGGCATTTGAAGATGTGTATATGAGTTTACTATACAATTTGGAATGTCATAAAAAGAATGCATTAAATTTAAAAAAAAGTGGCTGTGACATACGGACGGACAGACAGACAGACAGACATGATGAATCTTTAAGGGTTCCGTTTTTTGCCATTTGACAACGGAACCATAAAAATCGGCCAAGTGCGTGTCAGACAGAAACCATTTCAACTCTAGAGGAATTGCAATTTTTTTCGTAATTTAGACAATTTACTACGTGATAAAAAGTTTTCTTCCCAGGAGGCAGTACAAAATGCTTTCACACAGTTTGTAGAATCTAGATCACTTGAGTTCTATCGCAAAGACATAAATTACATTCCTATTAGATGGCAGCAATGTATATATAATAATGGTAGATATTTTGATTAAATAAATATGTTAAATGAAAAATCCCCCACGCACATAAAAGGGTTCCTCAGTCACCCATAATGATACGTGGTTATAAAATCGTATCCAATAGATAACTGCTATTTTTACGTTTTAATGTGTTAATTTATGACGTTTACCAAGGAAGCGCCTTTTACAACTTAAGCCTCTATAACTCCTGAACTAATAAAGTCATCTAATCTGCTACAGTTTTCCTTTAAAGTTCATTATATAGACCACCATCACGAATTTATCCAGATTTTTTTACAAAAAAGTACCCTTTAAAGTGGAGTTTCTCGTAAACGGACACCTAAATCAAAAAATCCTCTTAAAAATCCATTATTGTTTTCAAAACACCTATCTAATAATACCCCACAAGATGGGGTAGTCGCGAGAAAAAAAATCATCCCCACTTTACGTGTAAGGGAGGTACCCCAAGTAAAAATATTTTTCATAATTTTATTGTAGCACTTTGTCGACATAATTACAACACATATTCATGCAAAGTTTTATCTTTCTAGCACCTATCCTCAGGGGCGGATCCAAGGGGGGGGGCGATAGGGGCGATCGCCCCCCCCCAAGCGACGCATAACCCAAAGCTGATGATGATTTAAAACTACTAGAGACTTGTGATTGTGAAATTTTTCCGACGTTACACGTTCTTTTAAAAATATTCGTAACTCTACCTATAAGTGTGGCATCTGGAGAAAGAACGTTTTCTTCACTACGAAGGATTAAAACTTGGCTCAGATCAACGATGACAGAAGATCGACTTCTCGGTCTGTCTCTATTAAATATTCATCCAGACATTGAAATAAATTTAGATACTGTTATCGACAGATTTGCTCAAAGCAAACACAAACTAGATTTTGTTCTATAAAATAAATTTTGTATTAAATAAATGCTACTTATGTTTTTTTGAATTCAATAATACACCCACTCCTTGTTGATCAATTTTTTTTATAAGTTTCCGGAAATTGAAGACCTTTTTTTTTTTTTTTAGCCATCAATATAATCTGTTACACTCCGCCCCCCCTAAGGTATGATCCTGGATCCGCCCCTGCCTATCCTTTGGACGGAAAGTCGAGGACGGACGGACGGACATGACGAATCCATAAGGGTTCCGAGTCATAAACTTCGGACCCCTCAAAGGCAATCTACGGATTGAAAGAATCATTTAGGGCATGGTATAAGCGTGTGGATGATTTTTTACAAACCTTGGGGTATAGGAAGTCAATCAATGAACCTTGTTTATTTGTTAAACATATTGATAATGTCAGGATGATATATAGCCTTGTATGTGGTCAATTTTATTTATTTTTTGTAATTGTAAATTGAATACCTTAAGACTACGTTAAAATCTAAATTTAAATTAAAAGCCTTGGAAAATATTAGACAATGCTTAGGAATGAGAGTCAGATGAAACAATAATGAGATTTTTGTAGATAAGGAACAATTTGTAGATCATTTATTAGCTAGGCTTATCATGAAAAATTGTAACCCAGTCAGTACACCAATGGAAGTAAATTTGAAGCTAGAGAAGAGAGACACTCATTGTACTCAGTATCCTTACCAGCAATTAATAGGAACTTTAGTTTATTTATCTATGTTAATCCGCCCAGATATATTTTATGATGTTTGTTACTAGAACCAGTTTAATAATAATTACAATGAAACACATTGGAAACATTTAAAACATATTTTAAAATACTTGAAAAAAATCAAGCATTTTTTCGTTTAAGGGTTATGTCAATGCTGAATGGGCATGAATATGAAAATATCCAGTACAAGACTTACGGTCTACACAATATGATATTGTGTGGACCGTAAGTCTTGTACTGGATACATATTTAAGAAGTGTGGTAGTGTCATATCTTTTAAGTGTAAAAAACAACCAACATTAGCTTAATCTAGCACAGAAGCTGAATTTATGACTATAATATTTGTAAGGCAAGTGAATAAGCCATTTACTTGAGAAGCTTATTGTTGGAATTAGAATGCAGAAATGAGTTACCTATTCAAAATATGTGTTACAAATAAATTATTAAAAAAATCATTTTAAAATTTCAAAATTATTACTGTAGGTTATTTTTAGTTTATGTTACTCGTAAAATTTTGTCAGTATTGGCTATATAATAAAAAATATTATGTTTTTAATAAACATTGACTTTATATGAGTTCCACTAAAATAATCCTACTTTTAGAATCCTAATAATATTATAAACGTGAAGGTTTGTGAGTATGTATGTATGTGTGTATGTTTGTTGCTCTTTCACGCAAAAACTACTGAACGGATTTGGATGAAACTTTACAGTAATATAGCTTACATATCAGAATAACATATAGGCTACTTTTTACTGCAATAATCGAGATAAGCGGGCGAAAGCTAGGTGATTATAAAAATACATTAAATTGTAGATGTCAAAATGTATCACTGTTTATTTCCTGTCAAAACTTCACAGGTTGCTAGGCATAACACATTTACATAGCAACCATAATGATACGCGGGTAAAACCGCGGGGCGCATCTAGTACACTAATATAATCACATTAATAAATCTTCCCTAAAAGATAACTTTAATTATGATGAAAACCGCGTTTAAATACCTTGCGTAATTTAAATGATCAGAGCGGACAGACAATACGAGCGACTTTTTAATGAACTGCGTAAAAATTTAATATTATTTGACCGTTCGATTATAATAGGTACTTTCTGTACCCGGCGTGTAGCTTGAATGAATCCTACGAGCTTTACGATATGACAAGATACATTGCGTACATTGTAGGACATTAAAATACGTTCTACAAAGCCGAACAGTTGATGAATATGTAACTTATACAAAAAACCAAAATCGCAACCACATCGACTCATTTGCTGAAGTTCCTATGGCCACCTTCCGGCTCCATCATCAGACCCTGGTTACCACATAGTATCAAAGTACTCGTAAAGACGAATAAAATGAGCCCAATTTCGATGGGGTTGCGTCTAATTACAGAGTTCCTATGGCCACCTTCCAGCTCCATCATCAGACCCTGGTTACCATATAGTATCAAAGTACTCGTAAAGACGAATAAAATGAGCCCAATTTCGATGGGGTTGCGTCTAATTACGGAGTTCCTATGGCCACCTTCCAGCTCCATCATCAGACCCTGGTTACCATCTTAGAGTGTCAAAGTACTCGTCAAGAAGACGAATCAAATGAGAATTTTTACCCGAAAATAAATAATCGTATCATTAATTCTATTTTTATCAAAGAAATTTCAATTGATTTATCTCATTTATATATACCTACATCCATACTCCTTTTCTCAGTATAATATTGTAGATTACCTATGATTCAATAGAATATTGGACTATGTTTTTTAATAACATTCGAAACAAAAGACATGTCAATTACGTCATGCAAGAAATGAATGAGAAAGGTATTGAAGACAAAAAAGGACAAACATTTAAAAGTAATAATGAATCTGCAAAGTATACTCTATCTGTGGGCGATAACGTTGGTTTCTGTTTATTGCTAAGATATTTTTGACTAGTTTGTATGCTTAGAAACCAATGAACAACCTATTTGATAACATCAATATGAACACTCTGTTAGCTAACATATTATTGACAACTGCTTGCTAAGATCTTTTGACCACTTTGAATGCGTACAACAATTTGAGCACCTTGCGAGCCAACATCAAATTGAATTAATGTTTTTCACATCATTTTGACCACTTTGAACGCCAATATCATTATGACGCTGACTGTACAATAAAGAGTATTCCATATATCCTTTATAAGTTCGAAAGTAACTCTGACTGAAAGAATAGCAGTATAGCTGTGAAAGTATTAGCTATACTGCTATTCTTTATGAAGATAACTGACATTCAGGCAGGTGGGGCCGCAGGTACAGGCCTAGTTTTCTATATATAAACTAGCTGACTGCTAAACTTACTGCTCAATTTTAAGGTTATGTTCTGATATGCGAATAATAAGAATCCTAGAACTTAAATACCACTCCCAGGTGCAAATCTCAACAATTCTCGAACCTACTTTTTAGGGTACCGTAGCCAAATGGCAAAAAACGGAACCCTTATAGATTCGTCAAGTCTGTCTGTCTGTCTGTATGTCCGTCCATATGTCACAGCCAATTATTTCCGAAACTATAAGAGCTATACTGTTGAAATTTGGTCAGTCGATGTATTCTGTGGACCGCATTAAGATTTTTACATAAAAATAGAAAAAAAAACAATACATTTTGGGGGTCCCCATACTTGGAACTGAAACTCAAAAAATTTTTTTTCATCAAACCTATACGTGTAACTATGGATAGGTGTTCAAAAATGATGTTGAGGTTTCTAATTTCATTTTTTTCTAAACTGAATAGTTTGCGCGAGAGACACTTCCAAAGTGGAAAAATGTGTGTCCCCCCCCCCCCCTCTAACTTCTAAAATAATAATAATAATAATAATATTATTATTATTATTTTATATATCAAATAAGATCGGCTATATTAGCCATATACGAGCACACCAAAGACAGTGTGATCGGAGTTGAAGAGGTCGCCGTGGCCGAAACCGGTCGAGGAAGTTATTATCAACGAAAATTGGTTTGAACGAGATCTACTGAGTAGTTTTTTTTTAATACGTCATAAATCGTAAACCGCAATTTACCTTTCATTCAATCAATACACTAGTATAAAAACATCGATGAAAGTTACAACGAACTACAAGAACTTTTATATGATGTTACTTGCTGATACGGAACCCTTCATGGGCGAGTCCGACTCGCACTTGGCCGCTTTTTTTGTGTGTGATACTACACAAAAGAGTATACTATTACAACTATACTACTATAACAAGTTTAATATTAATGTTTGAAGTTGATTGTTTTACATTACTAAGGACAGCAAATTTGAATGGTTTGTAATTATAAAATGAATGTTTTGCTTGAAACACTAAAGCCAAAACATATTGTTACTTCATTTGCATTAAACCGTGCAACTTTTCGCGAAAAAAACCTTATTATGGTTTCATTTGCAACTAGCAATACATACAATAAATATTTTGATAAATATTTTTGACATCTGACACACAACATCATCTAGTCCCAAGATAAGCAGAGCTTGTATTATGGGTACTAGACAACTGATATAAATACATAAACATACTTTTTTTGTAAATACATACATATTAAACATAGGAAACACCCAGACTCTGAAACAAATATTTGTGAATCACACAAATAATATTTGGTCCGACCCGGGAATTGAACCCGAGACCTCTTGCTTCGCAGCCGCATACGCTAACCACGAGACCAACACAAACATACGTAATAATTCACTGATATTTAATTATCACTCCACATAATCAATGTTTCAGTTTTTGGTAGAAATTATAGTTACTAGAGGTCTATGTTCTATGTTATGTAGGTCGGTTAGAGCACTTAGTCCTTTGGGTGGACCATTGTACGTGAGTTACTAGTGGTCTCTCAATCACTCAATTTATCAATCAACCTATCCCCATCCACTGCTCAAAAAAGGTCTCCCTCAAGCAGTGCATACCATCCCAGTTGCTTACTGATAGAATACTACCACAGATTATTTTAAAAAAAATTACACTCCTAATTTCTGCACTCTTTTTTTTTTTTTTTTTTTTTTTTTTTTTTTTTTTTTTTTTTTTTTTTTTTTTTTTTTTTTTTTATATATTTAAGCCTGCCAAAGTGACTCTACTCTGCCTGATGGAAAGCATGAGTAGAATCCAGGAGTAGGGGCCACCATGCTTATTGTGAGGGTAGACAATGTAGCATGGTGACCCCTACCATGGCAGCCTGGTTTGATTATTCTGCATCATCTCCCGGCCTTCGAAGGGCGGGAGAATGATGCAGAATAATTGGGCCTCCGGTCTCACACTCACCAACGAAATACGACAGCAAGAATGCTGTCATTATTAGGATGGTCTTCTGTGTGAGGGTAGTACTGGCCGGGTCGAGCCGGCCCATTCGTGCTGAAATCAGCGTGGCTCTACTACCTACTCCTCCTCCATATAAGCTTTAATTGTGACAAATTTAGCATTATTTTCGTAAAAAGGGCTGCAAGGTTTTTGCTTCACATGCTAAATATAGATAATTTGTCATATCTTACCAAAATGTATGTTAGGAACTGTTTTCCAAGTTGTTGATGAAAGTTTCAAGGTTTCAAAAATTTCTAAAATTTCCACACTTATTTATATACTTTCAGAAAACAAACTGACCAATGACATAAGAATGACTTTAATCTTTTACATTTATGGCCGTTTGCACCAACATCTCCAAAATGAAGGGACCTCTTAACTGAAATTAGGTAATGCTTAGTGATATTTTCTTTTTCACTGGCCTGTAGAGAACACCTTAGTGCTTAGATGTGTCTTTAAATTTAAGAGCTGCCCACAAGGGGTTAAGCTAATTTTGGTTGGTAAAAAGAGGAATAAGACCTTTTTAGTAAGTAACCGTAAGTATTCATGTGATGTCTACTGTTTTACCTATGGTATATGACAGGGTAGAAAATATGTTGCACTGCTTTTTTATGGTCTAAATAATGATATTCTCATTGTATCATGTATTTTGCCTATATCCTTACAGACTGACTTTAACATCCATAAATTAAGGTTTTAGTAAGATTTATCTTAACATTTGACTGTTCATGATCTTTATGAATTCACTTTTATACTTAAAATGAGGCTAGAATTTGTTTATTTTGAGTAATAATGGTAAAACTTATAATTATCCTT
The DNA here is from genome assembly GCA_932526445.1 of Phragmatobia fuliginosa. Classification (NCBI taxonomy): domain Eukaryota; kingdom Metazoa; phylum Arthropoda; class Insecta; order Lepidoptera; family Erebidae; genus Phragmatobia; species Phragmatobia fuliginosa. Next base: position 29,245,337 of record OW052057.1, read on the forward strand.
AGAAAATATGCATGTTTATCACTGCAACAGCTAAACTTAAAAAAAAATATTCAATGTAAAATAAATACTTACTTCTTGAGGTGAAGGGAGAGACGTAACATGATCTTTTAGAGACTGAGCCGATCTCAGTGATGTTCGGAAATAACGATAACTAGACGTAAAACATAATTTTTGACTTATAAGAGTGTGGTTGTTACAAATGCTGCTTACTAATTTGCGTTTCACGGCAACTTTTAAACACGTTCTATTTAACAAAACAACATTTATATTTGAAAAATTCATGATTACTGCGGCGTCTGAGTATTTCGATGGGTCATCACGCGTATCTTAAATTATTTTCAACAATAAAGTATAATTTATATGTAATTATTATCAAGAAAATTTTAAAAGCAATAATGTTAACTGTTGCCAAAAAATATTTGTTGCTCAACTGTACGTCAGGGGCATTTCTTCAAATTTCAACGCTATAGTCTATAGATCAATTAAATAATTTTCTTTTATTTATTAGATTTACTTTTATTAAAATAGGAGCAAAATGACCAAATAGAAAGAAACTCCCGACCTTGACATTTCATTTTATTGTTAGCTTTTTTTTTTTTATTTATGATTCGGTTATTGGGATGTCATGTCTTTTTCAGCCCTTTCATTAGATTTCACCCATCATGTGAGATTTAATTAAAATTTTCTTCACTTTAATTATTCGGCATAAAAATTCGGCAATTCGGATAAAATCACCCATCACTTTATAGTTATTTACGTTTTATAGAACGAGAGTAACATGTATATAAAATATTAACTTTCAAATTACTTATTTCATGAACAAAACTAGTATCTTAGTCAAGAAATTACCAAGGACCATATTTTTACAGAACATCCTTTTTGATTATATTTTAGATTAGAATTTATAGTTTATCACAGTTGATTTAAATTTTATTTGATTACGGAATTGGGCAGAGTAATTTTTTGCAGTCTATAGGTATTTCAAACAGCTATAGGTAAGCATACGGATTCCTATTTTTATTTTCTACTTTTTAATTAATTCTTGCGTCTGTTGTTTTTTTAAATTTCTGCAGTATTTGGAAGAAATGCTCAACAGCCTATATAATTCTTCGAAACGAGTGGGTGAACATAGAAAAAACTAAAGTCATGCATAACGGTTACGGGACTAGGTGATACATGCAGAACAGGCATGTATCACCTAGTCTCGTAAACATAAATGGCGCTGCTATCGAGGTTGTACAAAAATACCTTGGCCAAATAATCCAACTCGGCCGGCACAACTTCGATCTGGAAGCCGACTGAAGGATACATCTGGGCTGGGCGGCATACGGGAAGCTACGTCATATTTTTGAGTCACCAATACCTCACTATTCACTAATCACTTAAGACCAAAGTCTACAACCAGTCTCCTTCCCGTAATGACATACGGACTGCCACAACTGCCCAAGACCGGGATGGTTGGCGTTCCTTGGGGGAGACCTTCGTCAAACAGTGGACGGCAATAGGTTGACACTATTGTTTTTTAAACACAACTTTCGGTTATCAATTCAGAACTTAGTTTGTAAATATAATCATCATTTACAAACTATCCAAAATAATCCAGGGGTAAATGGTACATCTCAGGGGTACGGCCATAGATCCCTCCGCTGGCCGTGTGCACCGAGTACGGGTTGTAGACTGGCAAAATAACTTTGTGGCTACGTACCTTAAATGTTTGAAGCCGTCCAAAGGCATCCAACTTAGTTTCACAACTGTTATCCTATGATAACAACTGGGACGGACACTCATCCAGTTACTAACTGTGCCGTTGTAGCTTACCCTTGCTGATTGTTTCTTACCATCTATATCAAGTCTGCTATAAATTAAATAGATAGACTTAATAAAATGAATCAAAAATATGAAGCATACAGTAGATATGCTTCATATTACTTTTATTAAGAAAGTTAGCTGAAAATATTTAAAGTAACAGAAACATACGTGAATCTAAGAGAACCCTTAAAGGCGGCTCCACATTGGTGCCGTGAAATCACGCGCGAATTCTCGCCGTTGAATTTGCGGCGCAAGTTGTGACCATTCACATTCACGTTTACGCCTATTCACGGAGCATCATGGCAATACTTATAGCACAGTCGATAATACAGTCGTCCCACGAAGACGTCTAGACAGGGCAATCGTGCGGGGCGTGAGGGGTGAGACGGGGGAACGGCTGCCCCGAGCTGCATACATTTACAGTGTTAGCAGCTCGGGAAACAACTTTCAGGGCTGTCGTGTGTCACATTAAAATATTATTCTTTTGGAAAATAATTCAAATGGTGCATACGACGTGTGTTGTGGAAGATTGCAAGTCGTCATCTCGCATAATAAAAAACTGCGTTTTCATCAATTTCCGATATCGGATTTCCGGGATGAAAGGTAAGCAAATAAATATTGTTTATTTAATAGAAAGAAAATACTATTTCGAAAGTATCTCGAACCCTGGTTTTTGGCGCTGGTGACGACGGCGAAATGAAAACCCAAGATGGCGCCGACGAAAATTGGCAAATTTTTCGACATGGGTATCATGTCCATGGTTTACGAAGTCACTAAAAACGATTATGGGGTTGAAATGAAAATCCAAGATGGCGCCGACGAAAATTTGCAAATTTTTCGACATAGGTGTAATTTTCAAGATTTGCGAGGTCCAAGTCCGAGTCGTCCAAGTGCGGAGGCAATGTCGGCTTCGGATCAAGCTGTCGGAAGTGCTCGTCGAAGAACCACCTACCGCCAAGGATCAGGCCAACCATCTGGGCCCGGACCAGTACAATTACCGAGTTGACCACGATGGAGGCGCCGGTGACTGGCTTACGACGGAGCCCATGAAACAAAAGGGCCTCATCTTATCCAGTTATCTTATCCATCGTCGTAACAGATTACATCCATCCCGGTGGTCACGCCCTCGAAGGGCCCAGTTCCACAGGAGTAACTAGGACTAACCCCTGCGAAACACGACTAGGCCCGACGTCTCAAAACACCATCTTGGCTCTCGTATATGACGGTACGCTCGTCTAAATAGTCTGCCACTAGCCGCCTCAGGTACTCGGTCACTCCGTGATAGAGTGTGAGTGTTTCCCTGTTGCAACAAAATGGCAGACTATTAAATGCATTGACTATGTCCAACCCGTCTGGCCAGCGTGGTATAGTAGACCAAAACCTCCTTTCAAAGGAGAGACCTATGTCCAGCAGTGGACTGTTAAAGGCTGTTGATGATTGATGATGATGTCCATAGACACAGCACGCCGCCACTCCTTACTGCCTCTTCGGTCCCGACTCTCAGGCAGAATATAGCATCGACCATCGAAAGCCCTTCTCAAAATCCGAATTGGGTGTCCGAAAGATCATCGCCCACCTTGCACAGGTGCCGAACGATGCGGGCAGAGAGCACCCTCTCAAACAGCTTACCTAACTCGTCCAGCAACACGATGGACCTATAGGCCGTGACTGAATCGGCAGATCGTCCGCTGGAGTTTGACCAGCTTTCCGCTCTTCCAGCTCTCAGGGAAGCTTCCGGATGGCATGCTAACGTTCAACACCTCCCTGAGGCGGACCGACCTATGGACGACCGATAAATTCTGCTTAGTTTGGGACTAGATGGCGTTGTGTGTAAGATGTCCGGAATATTTTTATTATTATTAACTTCAGTATTGTTTTTATTTTTTTTTTGTTAAATTGAGTTCAAATAAAATATCGAATGTACAATATTTTTATTTAGCAGTTTTAGGACTCTTACTCGACATTGGTAACTGCGGACCTAGACAAGGTCGTCTAGGTTGGCAGAACTTGAATTTTGTTCACTCGCTCGCCACCTCCGCCACCTCCTCCACACCCCACCACCGCCGACCAAGTACTGCCAACTCTTGGATATATTGACGTTGACAGGTGCATGGTTAGATCATAGAGGCCTATCTGCGCGACAGGACGGTAAAGTTTGTGTAACGGAAATGGGGTGGAGAATCGAAGGGAAGTGTGTTGCGGGGTTTCTCAGGGCTCTGTATTGGGCCAAGTATTATTATGGAACCTCGCATATGATCCGGTCCTTTGCACCAGTCTGCCCTCTGGCCTAAGTGTCGTCTGCTATGCGGACGATACCCTAATACTGGCCAGAGGGTCACGTTTCGACGAAGTGCTTCTGCTCGTCGAGCAGGGAGTGGCTTGTGTTGTGGAAAAGATTAGTGAGCTGGGCCTAAGGGTGGCCCCGAAAATCGCCAAATCGCCTCAGAAAGCTGAGGCGATTTGGTTCCATGGCCTACGTAAGCGCCAGGAACCACCCAGCGCGCGCCTCCGAGTGGGTGATACTGAAGTCCGGGTGGGCCAGCCCATGAAGTAGCATTGATCGCGGCAATGCGGGAGAGTGATGAAGGATGGAAGGCCGCAGGCTCCTTCTCTGAGAACGTAATGCTCCAGAAGGAGTTCGCAGAGTGGGATCGGGAAAGGGACAATCCCGCTCGAAGGAGGCGGCGAAGGGGACGCGGTAGCGGCAGCTAGTCCACAATCGTTGCCTAAGGGTCGTTGCGGCCACATCTTGGGGAAATATGACCACTGCAAGCGACCCGAGAAGGCGACACCCCGGTGCGGCTGGGGCGTGTGGTCTGGGGCAGGTCAGTATCCCGCCTTTTACTGTGTAAAACGGCTAGAGGCACGATATCGTCCTGTTTCAATTGTAATTTATTGTTTACCCTGAGATTGGCTGAGATGTACCCCAGTCATGGGGTAAGGTAGGGGGGAATCCAGAAGTCGCTGATGAAAAAAACAAAAAAAAGAGCTTAGCTTGCTTGGTCTAAAAAAACAACAAAAGTTGTAAAAGTAATCAAGTAACTGGATTATTTCTTAAAGAAAGGAATTACCTTTATTGTGAACAGTGTATCTAATTTTAGGCGTCAATAGGGGCGGCAAAAAATTTAAAGCTTTGGGGCAACAAATGTGTAAATCCAGCACTGGATAAACCTCAACCAGAGTGCGACATTCACTGAAGCTTTTACTTCATATTTATATACATGACGTAACGCTGGTGCAAGTTCATTGATAGTATGCGCCGCGGCGCCCCCTACAGATCTGCGCCCGTGTGCATTGCACACCCTGCACTATAGGTTAAGACGCCACTGGCATCATAGTCAACATTTTTAACATTTAGAAAACTCAAATTTGTTGTAAGTTAAAGAATTAGATTTTTTTTACAATGGACATTACTCTTAATGAATAAACAGTAGTTCCTATCTATGACAATTATTCAATTTTACATAATGCTGTCATGTATATAAAGTAATTTAAATTATTTTTGTAATTAAGTACCTAACTACATAATAATTTTATGCATTAATCATGCATGGTATGACTAGACTATAAATATTTCATTCTAGAATTAGAACTATATCATGGCAACATTGCGTGAATGAGAACTTAGAAACTATCTTTCTCATTCACGAAATGTTGCCATGACATAATTCGTTTGGCAAAATTAGAATCCTTTATAAAGATTTTAAATTATCGTTCTGTTCTTCAGCTTTTAAATAAATAAATATTAATATTGCCTATTATAACTTGTTAAAATACAGGAAAACATGTTTTTCTATTCTTTTGTCATGAATTTAATTTACTTTAGGTAGACACCGAGAAAAAAGAAAGAGAACGCATGCGCATTGCGCATGTCCAATTCGTCATTCATCGTTCGTTCGCTTTGGCCGACATCGCAGTAGTCGCGGAACGGTCATTTTTCGTGGATTATAATTTTTGCTAACGAGAAACCTACTAAAATTTAATAGACAAAATGCCTAACCAAGTTTTAACTATAGACCCGCAAAACGAATTAAAATTTAAAGGTAAGTATTCTATCTGTTTTTTTAGGACAAGTTAAAATACCGCATTAAAAACTTGAGCAGCATACATAGGTCGGCGAGCTAGCTGCTGACAAATGGAGTTTCTATTTCCAGATATCGGCGTTTTGTCAGGGTGCGGTTTTTATATTTCACTTCTTATCAGTTGCAAATCGTTTGTTGAAAAACTATTTTAATCGATCCTATCTTATACGTAAGACGATGAGCAGACAATAAAATGTATGAAATAATACAAATAATGAGGTATAGAAACGGTGAACTAAGCAGATGTAAGGTCCACGTCCCTCAATTATCATACTTTTACGTTGGAAGTGGGAATGCCATATTATCTTTATCTGTAAATATAATTTTCGCTCAAAATTATATGTAAACACAAATAACTACACATACAAGATACCTACAATGTGGAAAATGAACTGATTTATTTATTTATTTATAATGAACCTTCAACAAGGAATACACCTTTCATGCTAGTTTTAATATATAATATTAAATAAATAACAACCTGTTTTAATGCTAGTGCTTCCTCAATTTATGGGAGATCACAACATGGGCATTATAAAATAAAAATAGGTACAAATAGTGTTAACAAATAGCTGATGTAGAGAAATGAAAAATAGAAACGAAATATAATATAACAATATTATCGAAAATTAGATATTTAGTGGCAGTTACTTATGCAACATACACACACAAATATTTATATTAAAATTTAAACAGAAGGATTATACTTCAACAATTAAACTGATGTAACATCACTGGTAAGATACCAAGATTGAAGTTATTATGAAGACTCATGAAAAATTTGTAAGTAGGTATTGGCATCATTTCAAGACATTGAATAAATTTAATTTCATTTTGCAAGAAATTCATCACTTTGTAGTCTATTTGTACTATCGATAAAACTACAGGGTTACAATACTAATAAGTGCAGTTTTAATTAGACGTGGAAACAACTTGTGCACATTTGTTCATTGAAATCCTTACATCCTTGATTGTGCTGAGTCTAAAGGCCACAAATTAGTTATCTTATACTTCATTGGTCTATACTTCTTAGATAACTAAGAAGTATAGACCAATGAAGTATAATAACAATAATGTAACACTAAAGTATGTATGAGATCAAAATTAATGTGCATTATGAACATACTATTTTAAATGTTGCTCTCTTAATTTCTAGTTTCAAAACAAGAGTAAAAGAGAATGAGTTTAGAATCAGGTCAAAGTCTAAACACCAAATTAAATAATAGGATGTACTTTATTGGGTCTGCATTATGGTAATAGTGCTTACAATTTGTTTACAGTGTTTTCTGTGTATAAAATGTATGTATTTACAAAAAAAGAGTATATGTGTATATTATCAGTTGTCTAGTACCCATAGTTAGTTTGGGACTTAGATAATGTTGTGTTTCCACGATCTATTTTTTATTTTTTAAATTCAATATTTTGCTGAGCATTATTGGACCAATTAATGCTAAAGGTTAATATGAATAAATAGTTATGAGAAGTATTGTTTTATATGCAAGTTAAGTAAAGTAAGTTGTACATAAGATAATCTTCTCATAATAACAACATGATTGTTCCCCTCCTAAACATGCAACGATTATTTATATGAAAATAATAAGACTTATAATAGTTACTTTTACTGTTTTCAAGTAATTAAAACCAGCACATTTTTTGAATTACTGGTGAAAGCAAAGTTTGTTAATGTGGATATTAAGAAAACCTATGGGTTTTTAAAATTCATTATCTAATATATAAAATTCTCGTGTCACAATGTTCATTTCCATACTCCTCATCAGCTAGTAATATATGTATGTATGCGACCATCCATCCTTATAATATATAATGGTAAGGACGGATGGTGAAAAGAAATATGATATTTAACAAAATATCATATTTCCATCTGACGCTGTGCTTGTGGATATAGTCATTATTATTGATTATTTTAGTTGATTATTCAGGACTATTCGAGCAGGGATGTACCACCTACATGAGATTGACAAATCCCTCAACTGATACAGTACTTTTCAAGATAAAAACTACTGCACCAAAGAAGTACTGTGTGCGTCCTAATTCTGGAGTACTGGAGCCAAACTCAAAAGTGGAAATAGCTAGTAAGTATTTATAAGGAAGGTATTAGTTTGTAACTTCTTGTTTTCTTGGGGTTCTGTAGTTTATGACTCCAAACACTTAGTTTTGTCATGTCCATCTGTCAGTTCTCATCTTGTCGTCCAAACAGTGCTAGAAAAATGAAACTTCATGGATATGTTTTTATCACATTGGTAAAGTGCCATAGTAAAATCATAAAAAATAATTTTAGCTGAGGGGTTGAAGATACTAATTTTTAAGCAGGACAACAATGTTTCCCTTTCTTTTTTGTATTGAACACATTCAATTTCAGGATCTTCATGATCTCCGTGAAAAGTTTTTTAATTCACTAATTAATATTTTAAATATTTGATACATTTTATCTTCAAAATCCTTTCGAGATGAATGTCCACTATTTGCTAAACAAACTTTAAGTAATTCTGCTCTTCATGTCTATTAGTACAATACAAATACATTTAGATTCTTTATGCACTTCTGTCACATCTAATATATCTTTTGACTTCTTCTTTTCAAATTTTTTGCAGATTTTCTCAGCACTAATAGATTCATTTTTAGAAAACATTTTTATCTGTTTCAGTAATTTTATCAGATGATTTTTCTTCGAGCAGCATTTTCTGTAGTTTGAGGGGCTTTATCAGTTCATTCTTCAAACAAATATGAAAAAGTTGTAAATCCATGTGCCTCTATGCATTACTATGGAACCATATTCTATATGTGGCCTAATACTTACACACTTGGCCGATTCTTTATATTATGAAAGTGTAATAAAAATATATTTATTATTTTCCAATAGTTATCTGTATCTCTCATTGTATAAGTCAAGTTGTTGTTATTGTATAAGTGTTTTCACTGAATCGCGTTAGAAAGATGTGATTACATACTGAAAAACTTTTTTCACAGTTTTGTGTTATGTTGACTCTAGTTTTAGCCTTCAATTTCATGCAAACATAATGGATTTGGTTTTACTACACCTATTATTATTAATAACTATTTTAATAGCTGCCTAGACATAATATTAATATGTAAATGTATAAATTTGTTACAGTCACCCCACAACCAGTGTATGTCGACCAAAATGAGAAGCATAAACATAAGTTTATGGTGCAAAGTGTTGTCGCTCCCGAGGGAAAGACTAACATCGATCAAGTGGTTTGTATTTATAATTGGTTTACTACTAATCTTGTAAGTATTCTGTTGAATTTTTCATTGGTTAATTATAATTATTCTTTCAGTGGAAGGAGATCAGTCAAGATCAGCTGATGGATTACAAACTAAAATGCGTGTTTGAATCTCCGCGTGGTGCAAATCCTAATGTAAGTTATAAGCCTTGGTGTAAAAACTGTAGGTATCTGTATTTAGCATCTTGATGCCATTATAAATTATTTATAGGATGCTGGTGACAATGTTGCTCAGACTGAACTCACTAAGAAACGTTCTGCTGTTGCAGATGAAGCAAAACCTTCCTCTAAGGTAAACACAAGCTATAATCACATACAAAGTTATAGGTTACTCTTTTATCTAACCACCTTGCACATTCAATGTTGTGCACTTGTTAACATATTTTTAAATTTTAATTGTTTGTGAGCTTTTTCAATTATCATTTGCCTTTTCGTCAGTAAACCATACAGCCAACCAAAGCCAGACCATGATGATTTATAATTAAATCATAACCCGCCATTATAGAAAGTCATATTTAAAGTTACTACATCTCTACAACCAAATAATTATAAAATACATAACATATGAGAATAATGTAGTCCAAGCTTGGCATATTATTAAATTGTCTTACAGGAGGCAGTAGAAGGTCTTATCCAGAATGAAGCCAAGCGGAAGGATGATGATCACACTACTGGCGCGAAAACGGTATCCCTCTATTATATTATTAAACATAAAATTTAAGGGGTTCTATTTTGAATCATTTAAGCCTGTATTTATCATGTAGGTTTGTAGTTGAATGTACATTGACATGGAACATTTGATGCTTCAAGCACATGTCATACAATTACTGTGACATAATTGAGTCTATTGAGCTTATCAAACCCTGTGTCCACTACAATATATACCATTCTCTGAATAATGTATGCTGTAACTGCATAATTTATTTTTATTTGCAATTTTCTAAATTGTATTTTTGATTTATTAGTACATATATATATATATATATAAATATATTCTAGTGTAAAATGTTCACACTTATACACTTTTTGTTTGCCACTTTCAGTTGACTTTCACTAAAACCGACAACGCGGAAACTGATTTGCATAAGGCCACTTTAGAAGTTATTCATTTGAGGGAGGAAGAAAGCAAATTAAGACACGAAAATCTTCAGTTAAAAGTGAGTTGCTCATTTTATTTTATATGTATGTAACATATAGATTTACATATGCTACATATACTTTAAATAAATCTTATATTATGTTAAACTATGTATTATAAATTGCTTTGTGTGTTAACAAAACAATTCATATTGAGTAAAATTATCTAGCTAAGTTTCATTAAAAGCATTGAGAATCTTGACATAGTTTTGATATTATTATGTTACAAAATTGTTTTGTTAAATACAGTTTAAGATTATCGTTAATGGAACTGACCATAATGTAATGCTCAATTATGGTAATAACGCCGAATGCGTTCTACGTATCTTAGGGTCTGTCCACATCTCGACGTCACGACGTCGTCAAAGTTGATCGGTGCGGTATCGTTGCCCGGCGCGTTGCCGCGACGTGATAGGGCACGCTACGGCAACGTCTCCGCGGAACGATGCGTTGACGTCGCGTGGCCCATGTGCTCGCTCATTTAATGTTTTAGTGTCTTTAGCGATTAGTTGTTAATAAAAGACGTCGGAGAACATAGATTGTGTTTTATCGACTTCACTTGGTGAGGAACTTCCAGTGCTTTGGGACAAGCACATTAAATAAAACATTAAATGAGCGAGCACATGGGCCGCGCGACGTCAACGCGCCGTTCCACGACGACGTTGCCGTACCGTGCACCAGCACGTCGCGACAACGCGCCGTGCTACGATACCGCACCGTTCCACGTTGACGACGTTGTTACGTGGAGATATGGACAGGCTCTTACGCTCATAATGAGCGATATGATTCGGTGACTTTTTGAATAATACTGTGTTCGTCTTGCTGTGTTACACTAATGAAGACTCCAAATGCGTTGCGTCTGTTTACTAACAGTATGAAATATTTAAGAAACAAATGAAGCCGTATCTTCAAAATTATAGCTCAATTTCCATGTGTGTTATCCTTATCTGGCGCTATTTCCAAACGTACTCGGGAACTTTTTACCTACTGGTAAAAAACTTTTGACTAAATAAGCTCTATGGCTATAGAGCTGAAGTCATATTTTATTATCTCCGCTTGTCAAAACGGCTACATCCTTAGTGAATACTTGAATGGCGCATTTATGCTCAATCACTGGTTTCACATTATAACAGTAGATACTAAAACAGTTTGTCACTTAACATGTTGTCGTTGGAGTCTACACTTGTGATGCAATTGCATTGAATGCTTCTTGCGAATTGTATTTATTTATGAATAACACCTACTGTCGTTTCACTTTAGTCGTAATTTGTAAACAATAAACATCCGATAGATAGATTGATATGTCGATATGATCGACTGTACGTGTAAATCGATAAGGTCAATACTGTAATGTCGCGTTATATTATGGCTTTGTAAAAGCCGTTGTCCGAATTCAATTATTAATTAATGTATAATCGTATGTATCAAGAATACATAAAATCTTAAGACCTTTACAACGTCTTTATTTCTCTCCCAATGTCGGTTTGTCGTTAAATAGATTGTTTTCTCTGAAATAAACTTGTGAAACATGCAGTTGTGACTGACTGCAGTTATATGAATAAGTAAACATTTAAACAAGTAGAATAATGCACGTTTCTATCAACAAATACTCTAATTGTCCGATGTTTGACTGTCTCGGCGGCGCAGTGGTAACGTATTCGACTGCTGTTTGAGGTCTCGTCGATTCCGGGTCTTATTAAATGTTTGTATGAGCTAATGAGATTTTGATGTAAGATTTCTTAGTTTGGTTGTTTTCCATGCATGATATGTATGTACATATTACAGAAAAAATTGCATAAATTATGTTACATCAGTTATCTAGTACCCTTAATATAAGCTCTGCTTAGTTTTGGACTAGATAGAGCGTTATGTATCAGTGTCCGAAATATTTATTTATTTGTGTCAATGACGTTTAATGATTGATGTACATTATTGAGAGACTGATGATGATTTTGGTATAAGAATATATGTATATGTGATTATTCTTTCTAGACATACATAAACATTAGGCTTTGCGATGATGCAGCTTACAGAAGCAAATGAATAAAGTGGTACAGTTACAGTAATTAAAGGCTTACAAACATAGTGCAAATTAAATGCTCTGCGATCGGAACTTTACTTTTACTCTAAATGCTGAGTTAAGAGTATCAGTTTAACTTTTCAATAACACTGTTTATGACCGAATGTAATGACTGACAGAATATTTTTATTTCCCACTCCACTTGCGAATTGATATCTACACGTGTATTTAATTAAATAGTCACGAATTGTAATTCGTGACTATTTAATTATATACTCAGCACTGTAACATAAATTTAATGAGTAGTTGCAATAAATTGCACAATACCCCCTACGAAGCTGTTTATAGTTAATTTTGATCTGTGTTAGATTTACAAGGCTTGCTGCATTTGCGTACATTACTTTACAAATCGAGCTAGATGGTTACCTTAGTTCGAAAACAAATAGAGGTTAATTATCAGGTCAGATATCATCTTGCATTTGTAAGGTATCAAAAGTGGTGATAATAAACTTTATATTACAGGAGGAGTTGTTGCGCTTGCGCCAGGCAGGTGGAGGCGACGGGCGCATTGCTCGCGCGCATTCGTACGGCCCCGAGAAGAACGCACAGGTTGCGCTTATGCCCTGGCTTGCCACCGCCATAGGCATGGCACTCCTGGGTATTATCATCGGCAAGTTCCTTATGTGAATACTCTTCCATCCCTCGCGGTGACCTTGACATCGCCTCAAATACCGCTGTTACACCGCTCCCGATGCATCCCTCTCGCACAGGGCAGCTTATATATTTTCCTTTGATAGCTACCTCTTCAAGCTTCTGTCTTAATGCACTTGTGTCTTTGTCTGGATTCTATGACTCGAATATTGCCAAAATGCTTTTGTAACAGTAACCATTCGTATATAAACTTAATTTTAAATAAATATAAAAGATTTCTGAATGTTTATAAATAATAACCCGACATATTTATAAATAATTACATTTCGTGACATAATTTTTGGTCTAGAATTCTCAAAATGATATTTTTTATAGATTGGCTTATGTACTTTAAAAATTACTTTATTCCGTATCATATTGTTCCATCCCATATATGTATGTTAACAATTTACAGTAATGACTGCATTTACTGTTACTTCAGAAAAAGCTTTTTAATCTAGAACTCTGTGAACTTAAATTAAATTAATAGTGACAAGCCATGTATACAACACTAGTCCATGCCCTGCCTTAGATATTAAGGTTAACAATATTAGTGAGTATAACACCAAGTGCCAGAACAAATTAATTTGTTTTACGTATGATAGACAGCTCATAGTGTTAATAGCAATTATATAGGTATATGTGATTAATCAAAGTAATAATATAAAAGAACTAAAGTCATGACATATCTTTCCTATTGATGTCATTTCTTATAACTGTTATAACGCTAGATAAGTTACTACAGCAATAAATAATTACTAAATTAAACTGTAAATAACATATTTAAATAGAAAATATATTACGAAAGACGTGATTATTTGATTAGATAAATTGTGAATTCGATGTTGTGAAATATTTTAATTTGTAATTTAAATCGATAATTTGTTGAGAAGTCGGTGATTTTGAATAGCAAGATTACATATATGTTGTAAAAAAATTATGAATATCATTTGTGAATTAATGTTCTAATTATCTTAATATTGGATTTGATGTTGTGAAGATATATTAATTATTGTAAATTGTTTGGTAAATAATACAAATTAGGTTTGATAGTTGACAAAACTTTCACAAAAGTAGTCATCAGGATGGCCATTTAATTGTACCAAATGATAGTGTTTAAATAGGTCTAATCACCTTGCAATATTAATAAATCACTATTTGTAAAAAGAGAATTAAAAAAATATCTAATGTACACCCTTACTTCTCTAGTATATCTGTATTTTCTTATTTAGTAACAATAGTGCCTTAAATATTATTTGATATTTTTATCTCTTTCTCTATAGCTTCCTAAATAAAGTAGCATCTCTGTTTGTACAGACTGACGATTGCTAAAAACTGAACAGTTTTATAAAATCTTTATGAGAAATCTACAAAATAAATAGATTTTGTGATCTTTAAATTTGATATAAATAAATAGAGCTGTCTATGATACGTAAAAGGTTCAACATATTCATTCATATGGAGTTTCTAAGGCAGTGGATTGGTTCATGTACAATAGTGTGTGAAGCCATCGCTTTTCTTAATGACAAGTGCATTTAACATTTTTTATTATCTTAATGGTGGTGTGTTAGTGGACAACCTAGCAACTTTAAGGTATTCGCACATTACACCGACTCAACTCCAACTCAAGTCACAGTATGGCATTGAAATGTAAGCTCTATGTTATGTCTATTAAGAGTGAATTTGTTAACTTGTAAGTTAAAGGTATACGACGCGTGTACGACTCGTGGTCAACGCGTTGTTCACCTATTGATTGTCACCGACCCGTTTGCCCCTCGTTGTCGATGAATTGGTCACGAGTCGACAATGTGCTTACGGCTAGCTGGCGACGCGTTGCCAACTCGTCTTGGCCGGTCAATATTCCCCTTTCCGTTTTTCTTTTTCATATGAAGCCAATATCTTCTGTTCCTTCGGTTTATTTTCGTCATCGTCATCGAGTATCATCGCTAGTATGACCAGTTCTTGATATGTGAAGCGAGACATTTTACGCGTGCTCTAGATGAAATTCGAGGAACGACTGATAGATCTGGTTGAGGTTGAGCTAGTTGACAAAGCGCTTCCCACTCGTTGACGACGCACTGCTCACTCATTGACGTCAAGTTGTCCACTGGTGGCCGATGCGTTGATTGCCTAGTTGACGACTCGTTGATATCGAATCGATAGTTCTAGTTGGAAGGGTGTTGGATTGGTGTAATGTGCGAAGACCTTTATACAGTTGATATGACGGTAGTGTAGCAATACGACTTCAGATTAATTACTTTGGCATGATACCAATGTGCTTTCAAAATAATAATGGTCAAATGTAGTACAGTACCGACATACTCTGATGACGACGTATGCTTGTACTTGTCTATATTATATAAATATTTGTGGACATCACATTAAGTAACATATGGGAATAGAGTATGCTGCTACTATGACAGTAGGTAATGCTGGCTGTAATTGACGGTGAGCGGACACTCGACACTTGTTAAGTATCTTGTTAAGTATTGTGACTACGCCGCTTTTATATTATAGTGACTCTGTGCCTATGATGTGCGCAATTTGGGAGAGCATAACGTGATCCGATGTCAGTTCCACCCCTCATTGCCATACATGCATATATTTTTAAAGTAACAACATATAAATATAAAGGAAATTGAAACTATGTGGTGCCTCATGTAATGTTAGAGTATTAGACTAAATTGAAGTGAATACGTGCTGATTATAACAAATTAAAATCCTTGTTTCTTTATTTGTGTTGTAAATGAATATATAAATTAAAACTAAAATATTGACCTTACTGTTACTTTCGATGTTTATTGTACAAATTTAAAGTATGGGATGGGCTCTTTAGTATTATTTGTTGTTCGCTGGTATATATATTTAATTCTTCAATTTGGTGAAATACTCATAACATATGTTGAAATCTGAATTGCCGCAATATAATTTAATAATTGAAGTAGTAATAGCATCTGAGGCAAAATATAAATTTATAAATGTACAGTTGATAAATAGATTCAACATTATTCAACTCTCTAATAATTGTTATTAATAAATATAAGATTCAGTCTAATGTATATGTACATGCATAGATAAACAAAGAACAGCACATAGCGGTGTAGGTAATGAATGAAGTATTACAAAGTGTCACTAAGGTTTTCAATACGATGAAATATAACCGTTGCGCTGTGCTGAAAGAAATAAATGTTATTATTATTGCTACTGTTGTTTAAGTACTGCATGTGTATCGTGTGACGACATCCTTACGTGTAAACTGTTAATGACCACACTTATTTAATTGAAGAATGGGTATAGAAGGTTACTTAATTATTTGTGTAAATAGAGACCTACCGCGCATCCATTGTGCATAGACTTGAGAACTTCTTAAGATCTGCAGATACTCGTATACATACCAATGTTTCGTATTTGCAATATTTAGTTGTGACGGTCTATTCTGTGTCTCACTAACAGCAGTAGGCACACACCAGAAGAGTATTTTGGGTTAGATGAACATATTTTCGTGCACGTTATTGTGGGAATCTTATTTTGGGTTATAAGAAAAAAAAAACCTTTCGTTACATGTGGTAGTTATATATTTTTCTCTTTATTGTTCTTTTATTGTATTATTATATTTAATGACGGAAAAATATAATTTAAAAATGAAATAATATGTTAATATATTTAACACGTGATAACTACAAGGGGATCTGATTTAAAACATTCAGTAAAGAGCTCTTGCTATTTGAACTGAATGAAACATCTGATGTTAGAGTTATGGTAGATCTCTGATGCACTATAATATGATAAATAATAATATCAAAACTGTTATATTTATTATAAACTAACTGACTTCGTACTGCCTCAATCGATAAATAGACCTAAACATTTGTATGAAATAAAATTAAAACAAAAAAAAGGAATTCATAATTAATAAAAAAAAATGCAATTCATTTTTATATATACATATGACTATAGCATAACAAATGATTACAACATTTTTTTAGTTTCAAATATAAATATGTGTGTGTATTATAATATAATATAGCTCAGTGATATATATTTACATAGTCAATAATAATAACATAATGAACGCGTTTATAGTGACTTACTTCGGAACTATAGCAATTTTTAGAAATCAATGAACAGGATTCAAAGATTCAAAACAAATGATTGAACTTTTTGCTTTCGAATTCGAGGCTATACTTAGTACGGTGTAGTTGGCAATGTTAGCATCGATTGCAACAATAGAAGTCATTAATTAGAATTAAAATTATAGTATATTATTACGATGCGAGTCGGTCAAATAAGATACAGTGTCATTATTTTTACATTCATAAATAGAGCGGCTTTTGCAACATTGATGAATCCTTCCAGGTTTTAGTTTAGTGGAGAGGTTTGTTATTACACTATACTTTGAAAATGTAATTAATGTTTGTGCAATACAATAGTTACTATCATTTTACTACAACGAATAATAAGTATGTTTAAGTGCACAGCGGGAGTGTGAAACAGCAAGGAAAGGTACCTGCTTTTAAAAACCATTCGGTTTAGGATGCGCCAGGTCTGGCTTTATCTGAGCTTTGCATTTCAAATAAACAGCAGTTTTGATTTAGACAATTATAATTATACTGTTTTGAGGTCGAAGCTCAGCTACTGTCGTACCAAGATACAAGGTGCGAAGTGTGGATCATAAGAGTAAATAAATTGATATAATAACCGTGGCTCTGTTATCAATTCCACGGCTACTTGATAATACTAGGCGTCAACATTTCATGTTTCATAGCACTTTAATCGTAGTTTTGTGTCAGTATACTTAGAAGAATTTCACTCTTATTTACGAGTTTTTAATTTTCATTTGTGGTGGTTTTCTTTATTCGTTATTGCAGATAAACATGTTTAAATTGTATTAAGTATCTTTACATCATCTAGTTAAGATCTAGTGTACATTTAGACATTGTTACATACCCGTGTTAAAATTTATGAATTTACTGTCATTTCCATATTGCATGGGGCTGTCCATTAATCACGTGAGATTCGAAAGGTAGAGAAGGAGTTCACAAAACATCATGAAATATCACAAGGGCCTCCCTCCTTCTTGTGAAATTTCCTGATGTTTTCGAATCCCTTTGGGGTTGTACTAATATGTCACGTGTATTTATTTGTTATTATTTTTGTCAGTCCTAAATAATCTGCAATTTATTATTATTGTATTCTTTAATTTTCTGTAATTAAATTAGGTGATACTTTATACCTGTATTTTATAAATATTTAAAAATATGTAAGATTTTTTGTAGGTATTAAAAAACATACATGATATAGGGGGGTAGTCTTAAACCTCAACATGTATCACCAAGGGCAGGGGGGAGTCAAAAATAGATCACGTGATTAATGAACTGCCCCCAAGGTACAAACAAAATTTCGTTAACAAGACGCGATTATAATTGATTGTAGTGTAGCGAGACTTGTATATTGAAGTTGCTAAATAGCGACTGATAAAAGTGAGATAATATGTTAACTGCGTTTAGCTTTGTTGAGTAAAATGGAATTATGATTTCTGAATGTCAAAACGCAAGGTAAATGCGATGCTCTCTTGAGTTTTACTGGACGATCTTTCAACCTCGAAGTAGAAAATATAATTTGGAAAATGTAGGGGAGGCTGATGTGGGATAAAACTGCTAATGATACGTATCACCAAGATCTTTTTACACTTGGCAATCGATATCGACGTTTACAATACTTGAATATGTTTTAAGAGTTGATCGATAGTTTGTCAGCATACACATGCTCATGAATCACTAATGTCTTAGTCGGTCTTGTCTAATAGCCTGTTGAAATTTTTATAAAGGTGTGTTTAACAATATGTAACTATATTTGTCTTGTAAAATCATAGTTTCAGAAGATGATGTATTGGTATAACGCCACTTATGAGCGTATCAATGCGTAGGTTTATTTCAAATTATCAATAGACCTTTGAATTAAATTTCCGTATGATATTGTTGTTATATTGTACTATTATGCTATATTGTATCGTTTTCTGAAATAAAAGACTTAATTTATGACCTATCGTATCTTTGTTACCCTGTGCAAGTTTGAGACAAAATTTCAGAGCTAAATGTTGATTGGAGTGTGCAGGCAGATGGACGACTGAATCAAAATAGGTAACAACAAATCATTGCATTGCAGACACAGATGCCAGATACATTCTTTCAGTTTTCTTTTAAAGTTCATTATATGGACTATCATGAATTTTTAGCCAGCCGTTTAGACGGGGGGAGGGAGCCCTGTCTTTTAAAAAATATACTCTTTAAAGTGGAATAACTCGCAAACGGATACCTAAATGTATAAGGGTGGTAAGGAGGCGAACCACCATATTTTGCCCCACATCACCTGCACGCGGTACGTCCTGCTAATCGACGAACGAGGTTCTGGCGACCGACTGATGGCGGTATATCCATCCAAATACGTGCAGCTAAATACCACAGACCGATGATGGGCAGCAGCATCACCGGTGCAATAAGCGGAGCGGTACCCTGCATTCGCCAACCCGCGCCCAGCGTGGCGATTCTGAGAATAACCTCCCATGCAGGTGTAACTAAGGCCACAGCCCCCAGTTGCCGGTGGCGACCACGGTAACGGTGGAGATTGGTACTAAGAATCTCCGGGTTACGGGAGGCCACCGGATACTTACAACGGACGCACGCTACGGATAGACTCGTATCTGGTACAACTAGAGGTAGAACTTGGGAAAATTAGGTGACACGTTAGGGTTATGTGAAGTCCGAAGAGGGGAAGGACACCATAACCCTCGAGTCAGGCCTCCTAATGTACTTCCACGAGGGAGACCAACAATACCAAGGTGGCGTGGGGTTTCTTTAAATTAATATGCCGATAACACGTTCAGGAGTTAAATCATCATCATCAACAGCCTTTAACAGTCCACTGCTGGACATAGGCCTCTCCTTTGAGAGGAGGTTTTGGCCTACTATACGACGCTGGCCAGACGGGTTGGTAGGTAAAGGGTTTGTTTCAAGTTTTCCTTCGTTTGGCATTTTGTTCTTTCTGCCACTGCTTATTTTGTTTCTTTAGTCGTCTCTTACGACACCCATAGAATGAAAGGGGGTTGTGACACTTTGTATTCTTAATCCGTCACCAGTTAAAACATATTCCTATCTTGTTTTGGGAACTGTAGAAAGAGATGGTTTCGTGTTTCCTCAGCACGCTGCACTTATCCCCGAAAAGCGCGACTGAGACTATCCCACAAATGATATCGAATACAATATACAATCGAATTATATCAAAATGCATAAAAAACAATTTTTTTAGTGATCCAGATACTATATTTTCTATTAAAACTTGTAACCCAACTATCAAAAAGCTTCTTTACAACACTTGACGATGTAGTCACGAAATCTTTGCTCCATATTATTAGAACCCTTAAATCCTTAATCTGTAACCCTTACGATCCGTACCATCATATCGTCTTGACTCCAGGTTAACACCCTATTTATGAACATCTGGCGACTGCAAGAGAGTCTTTTAACTCGCTAGGGTTCTGTAGCAAAATGGCAAAAAACGGAACCCTTATAGATTCGTCATGTCTGTCTGTCTGTCCGTCCGTATGTCACAGCCACTCGCGACAATTGTGCCTTTGATATTTGAGGTGTTCCCTCAATTTCCTTGGGATCCCATCATCGCCAACGCCAACGCATATTCCAATGCAAAAAGAATTTTTGAAATCGGTTCATAAACGACGAAATTATCGCTGAAAGATTCCGACGAATTGAGAACCTCCTCCTTTTTTTAAAGTCGCTTAAAAATACATTAAACTTTGGGACTTCCCATACTTGGAACTGAACTCAAAAAAAATATTTCATCAAACCCATACGTGTGGGGTATCTATGAATAGGTCTTATAAATGATATTGAGGTTTCTAATATCATGTTTTTTCTATACTGAATAGTTTGCGCGAGAGACAATTCCAAAGTGGTAAAATGTGTGTGTCCCCTCCCCCTGTAACTTCTAAATTAACAGAGTGATAAAACTAAAAAAAATATGATGTTCATTACCATCCAAACTACCAGCGAAAATTGGTTTGAACAACATCTAGTAAGTAGTTTTTTTTAATAAGTCATAAATCGTAAAACGCTAATAAAACCGATCAAAGTTACAACGAACTTCAAGAACTTTTATATGATGTTACTTGCTTCTACGGATCCCTTCGTGGGCGAGTCCGACTCGCACTTGGCCCCTTTTTTTAGGGAGGGACAGTTTGAAGTCATTTGTGACCAATAAGCATTTTGGTATCTTGGACGACTCTCGGTACATCAATATTCCTTTGACTTAGGCCAGATTTTGTGAAATTGGTCCTATACATGTCCTCCGTATTTTATGGCACGGCAGACATTAAGCAATAGAGAGTAAAACTGAATCTACCTAGTTTAATTGGTAGTTCGTCATTAATGACCAGATTAAATTATTTTCGGTTATTGAAGTATGCAGTGTTAACACCAGCCACCACTGGGACCACCTCTGCTGAGTAAATGAGTAAGTATATTATTAGTTGTATCAACAAAAAAATAGAACAAATAGTGACTTCATTTCTTACACACTGCTTATTAAGGGTATTGTTTCCATAATTGCTCGAAAAAGCACTTACGGTTATGACAAGAGAAACAAATTAATTCATTATTTGACAGTAAAAAAAATATCTCAGTTTCTTAATAAATCAATCTATAGAGAAACCGAGTAAAGTTACTAATACGATTATTTATTTTCGAGAAAAAAATCATCAACAGTGACTAAAATCACCGAAATCGACCTTTTCTGTTTGGAATCAATCTAGTATTATGTTGCTTTATTTGAAATAAATATTTTATTAGTTGCAAGAAAAAAGTACAAAAAAGAGATTAAGCATTTAAGGTTTCTATTAATTCTCACCAGAAAGTCATAATTTAATCTTAAACATCATTAATTTTTAGCGGCAAAAGTTCCATACATTTTAGTATGGAGAAATAATTTGCAATAAAACAGAGTTCACGCGATTCAAAAATTCAGTGTTCTCCGAATATTCAAGGCGAGCGCACGCTCGTTTTTAGCTCCACACGCACTGTCACGCACACAGAGATTTGATTGTTTACATACGACGACGTGACTGTGTGTAACTTTTGATAATATTTGGTAGGTCTGAGAATAGACACACCAATCTTTATATTTTAAATTATTATTAACCAACTTCAAAAAAGGAGTATTATTTGTGTTTTTTTTATTGTACATTCATTGATTACTCTGTCAATTGTGAACCGATTATTAAAATTCATTTTATATGACTGCCTCGGTGGCGCTGTGGTAGCATATGCGATTGAGGCCTCGGGTTCGATTCACGGGTCGGACCAAATGTTTATGAGATCCACAAAATTTTTTTTTTTAGGTGTTGGCTGTTTTCAGTGTTAGTTCATAGGGAAACCCTAAAATTTTATAAGCACGTTATAAATAGTTATTATATATTTTTTTATTTTGTAATGCTATTCCAGACGCAATATCTGAGCTGGTAGCCATCATTTCGTAATGATGAGGGCAGTAGTAGCGCATGCGACTACTTTGCTTGAGTAAGGATTCAGGTTCGATTCCCGTGTAGGACCAAATATTTGTGTGATCCGCAAATATTTATTTCGGGGTCTGGGTGTATTCTATAGGTAAGCAACAAAAAAAGTATGTTTATGTATTTATATCAGTTGTCGAATCAATAATATAAGCTCTGCTTAGTTTGGGACTGGATGATGTCGTGTGTAAGATGTTCGAAATAGTTGTTTATTTATTATTGTAATATATCATACTGCCTTGTTGGTCTTGTGGTCAGCGTATGCAACTGCTAACCAAGAGGTCTAGGGTTCGATTCCCGGGTCGGACCAAATTTTTGTATGATCTGCAAATATTTGTTTCGGAGTTTGGGTGTTTTCTATGTATAATATGTATGTATTTATAACAAAAAAGTATGTTTATGTATTATAAACTGCGAAATAAATATTTGCGGATCACACGAATATTTGGTAGATGATATTCTGTGTCATTCGTCTGAAATATTTATTTATTGTTATTTATTATAAACTAGCTTTCTGTCCGCGGCTTCGCCCGCGTGGAATTCGTTGATATCACACGACATGGTAAGGGTAGATTAAACAATCTTACCTGATTTTATGTTTGATAATAAGGAACTTCGACACAAACTTCTTTCAAGATGTTCAGCTGATGATGGAAAGTAATACTACTCAATGGTTTGGTCTTGGATGATTAGTATTTCACTTTTATACGTATGTATAAACCGCTTGTCGTATTTATGTTTTACTAGCTTTAGCCCATGGCTCCGCCCGCGAGTGTGTCGATTTTCGTGGTAAAAAGTAGCCATGTCCTTTCTCGGGGTCCCATATATCTCTATACTGAAATTGATCAAAATCAGTTCAGCGTTTTACGCGTGAAAAGGTAACAGACAAACAGACAGACAGAGTTACTTTCACATTTATTTTAGTAACATTATTGCGTAAATAAGCCGTTTGCATTAAATATATTTAAAAAAAAACACAGTCCTCTGCCTCTTCAACCTGTCTATTAAACTCAAAACATAACGTAACTTAAAAACTACTGCACCAATTTTCATGATGTTTGCAGCAATGGATAGATTGGTTTTAAAGGAGGGTATAATTTGTCAAATTTTAAATGTTTTTTAAATGCCTATAAGACCACGTATCGTTAATCACACATTATTGACATAATAAAATCTTACACTGAGAGTCACTAGTGTAAGATTACGGCCAATTACGGGTGCGACCTGGATGAACGCTCTGACGTATTATAAAATATTTATTTAAATAATATTGTGTAATAAACAATTTTATTCTACATATTTCATGTAGAATAAAATTTTTTTAAATGTCTACAGTATTTATTATGATAAGGATTAATATTACATTGTTCCAAATTACTTTGAAATTATTATTCACAAATAAAATAATAAAGAAATATTAAAAAAGTATAATTAAAAAAGTATTACTGTAGGTTATTCCTAATTTATGTAACTCGTAAACTTTTGTCAATATTGGCTTTATTTATGTGTTCCTTTAAAATAATAAAATAAGATTAATAAATCTTCTTTAAAAGGTAACCTTAATTATGATGAAAACCGTATTTAAATACCTTGCGTATTTAAAACGATCTGAGTTGACAGACAATGCACGCGAGCAAATTTATTTTATACTGTGTAAAATTATTTTATAATCTTTGACCATTCGATTGGTATACAGAAAGTATTATGACTTTCTGTACTGAATGAATCCTACGGGCTTTACGTTATGGCAAGATACATTGCGTGCGTTGTAAGACATTAAAATACGTTCTACAAAGGCGAACAGTTGATGGATATTTAACATAAGCAAAAAACCGAAAGTCGGTGATTGCTTGCTACGGTATGTATGCGACAGTGCGCGATGCGTCTGTGTGCATGTAAAATATGTATGTGGGTGTTCAATCACAAATTCTCACGCTTGGTGTCGCGGGCCTTAAACTGCCCTCGTATTTTCTGCATTGCCACAGTAACAGCACTAGCTATCCACCCACCTACTTCGTTACGAAAGCACACCTGAGATAGAACTATTGCTGTGACAAATGTCAGGACTATGAATTTGATTTATTTATGTATAATTAGGATGTATTAAAACTCACATAGCCATTGCACAATTTATTACATTAAATGATTTTCCTAAAGTAACATAATATTTGATATCAACAATTACAATAAATATTTTCAAAATTACGATCTAAATATTAAAAATATATACAGTGCACATTCAAAAGATAACATGCGGTTTAAAGATAATTACTTTAAAAATAACAAATTTCAATAAAATACGCTTACAATATAGAATAAAAAATAAAACATGGCCTATAACTTAAACGTCCGATGCTGAAGAAAATCAACAAAATATTGAATACTGTGCATCATTGAGATCATTTCACAATGTAACCTAATTAAAATGTATTGTAAATAGTTAAATACACGGATGTCCACATTGAATACAATTGAGCTTAATAAGTTATAACAGGGTTCTAGTGGACTTCAAATAATATGAAGATAGTTTTAATAAAGTCAGTATGCACACGCAATAAATAATCTGGTAATCTTATTTGCAATTAATTAAGCTTTTGCCACTGTCCAAATATAATACCATAGTTAATGCTGAACGTGTAAATACTTAAGATTAAGTATATGCAAAATAAAAAAATATGTAGTACAGATGTATTCCCAGTCTGTTTGACCACGGCGGCCAGCCTCAACGGAGACCAATAAACCAACTAAAGCAGGAGATAATATATTATTTAGTAATCTATAGATATATGCATCTGGGTTTTAAAATAGTTGCGAGTTCATCAAACCGTTCTATCCAATAGATTTACTGAACCTTTATTAAATGTCATCAAACTTTAAAATAACTTTTCATACTCAACAAGTTATAATCTTTTGATTCTATACCTTTCTACAATATAAATATATTACTGGTTCTAAAGTAAATTCTGTTCCATTTGATCTACAAATACTCACTGGGACTTGTTCTTATTCCAGTTAGAGGTGTTTGCTGTGTAAGCAACTCAAAACTAATTATAAAACGTGTCTCGAGTAATTTTATTATAATTTACATTCTACGTAGTCAATGAAGTTGTAATACCAAAGGACCAGTAAGTATGTACCATTATCTACATTTCCCAAAAATTAAAATTAATCACAATCATATTGAATAACCCATCATAATATTACACATAGTTTATTATCTTAACTAATATTTATAAATGCTATCTGCTTTTAACCTTTTTACAAATAAACATTTAAATCGGCAGCAATTACATGCAACACAGCCTCGGCAGGAGATAACTACGTGCACTACAGGTAAAGATGCCCCTGCAACCCATTCAACCATTAAATACTGCTGACCGAGATGTGGTTAAAGCTGGTATTATTTTATTATATTTTTTTTATATTCCAGTCTTTTTAATCTAAAAACATTTCGAGAAATCATTTATTATATGTAAGCAAATAGGCCAAAACCAGTTATGGCCCGCCATTTCTAGGTCAAAGTTAAACCGACAGTTGGATATGGCAGACAATGTATGAATGTCACATAATCAGATCAAAGATCAGTACAAACATTCGTGAAAAAAAAACTGCTGTTTATTAATAAGCAGATGATTCCTATTAGTTATTGGTCAAAATAAGAACAAGTCGCTCGGATTCTGACTTAGAAATGTACCAGTTACATTACTTGATACTTATATTACTTGAAAATCATAATTATATGTTAGAAACATTTAAAGCAGACTACGACAGACAGACGATAAAATCGTATGTTAATAAGCTAATATTTCGTCTTGTTTATGGATATAGATTTTTATGCAATCTCCAACTATCCAATTATCGATATCTATTACTAAAATACTGAATAAAGCAATACTTATTATTATGAATTATTATAAGTGAATGAAGTACGTAATGATAATAATTTATACAAACAAGTTACACAACCAACGGTGGAAGAAGTACCACAAAATTATAATAAGATAATATGCACATGCATAATGAAATCAACATTCAGAAGAGAAATTTAATCAACAATACAATGAGCGTAACTCTTAAATGTCTACCTACAGGTACATTTTATATTAATTTAATTTGATAATAAACTTATGAAGGAGCTTATAACCCACTAAAGAAATCTTGCCGTTTTAACTAACGTCACAAATATTAAGTCCTCATGGTAATACAAAGCAGGGTATTACTAATCAACAACTAAATATAAACTTATTACTCCATATAAATATATAATAATACTAGGAAGGATTTAATTAAATATAAAGATTAAACTTGGTTTAAATAATAAGCAGAGCTTCAATAGAAAACCAAAGCACTGTACAAATAATTTAAGTTCCTCAATTATTTAAAGTGAAACATGTGATCAGTGTGATTGATCATTAACGTGTTGCGTGAATGTCAACTATTGTCTTATAGATAAAACTGCTGTAAATTATATTTGTATTTCACGTTAGTGAAATATAAACTTATAACTTAAGTACATGAAATGTCTACTTTTATAACAACTTAATCATAGTAGGCAGAAAACTACCTATTAAAGGTCTTCAATAGAACAGGGATACTATTATAGGAAAGGATAGGATAGGGTTTATTATTGTTTTTAAAAATATAAAATCTTAATCAAAAAAGATGTGTAACTCAAAACTTGCGAAAATTGAGATTAGAAAATCTCAATTTCAAATCTCAATCTCAATTTCAATTTTGTGATTACAAAATCACAAAACGCGTATTTATCATAATTATAAAGAATACGGGTTTTATTTGGATATCATCATACTCATCAGGCCCATCTCAGTCCACTGCTGGACATAGGGCTCTCCCTTTGCACACTACTAAGATCGATTTTGGGCTTCTCGCATCCAACTCCTACCAGCCATTTTGCGCAAATCGTCACTCCACTTGGTGTGTGGCGTCCTACACTACGTTTGCCGAGGCGCGGTCTCCACTCCAGAAATCTTCTACCCCAATGGTCATCAGTTCTGCGGCTACTAGGCATGCCTTTTAAGTTCTGTCTTTTCCATATTTCCCGGCGGAATGTGTTTAAATTTTGAATTTAAGTTTAAATTTGAACATCGAATTTGAGTGAAAAAATGAATGAATTTTGAAATGAATAAAACAGTTGAAAGTATTAGGATTAATGCTATTGTTTAGTCACAGCTTCGATTGGAATCTGTCAGGTTACGTACGAAAATGAATCTTTCTAAGGAAAATGTTCGTGCAATAATTTTCTACAACTTTAGAAGAAGCCTGACATGGCTTCAGCGTTTTTAAGAGCTAACATTTATGTTCAGTGATGAAGCCCCATGTCTGCGGACTGTCGAACGCTGGTATTTAGAATTCACATACTAGTGTTAGTGACAAATCTCGCGAAGGGCGCCCAAAATCCGCCTTCACCGAAGATAACATTTATTGCTGTAAGACAATTAATTTTCGAAGATTTTCATGTGACGTATAGAGAGATAGAGGCTCTATTAGGCATCTCAAGGACAACCATTCACAAGATCTTGCAAGAAGCGCTTGGTGTGAGAAAGCTAGTTTGCCGTTGGATACCGCATCTGCTTTCGGACGATCACAAGGCGGCGTCAGATGGTGTAAGAAAACTCTGCAAAGGTTCAACTAAGGAGAGTCAAATCATGTCTACGATATCATCAGTAGAGACGAATTTTGGATCTATGCCTACGATTCTGATTCCAAACAACAATCTACAATCTGGGACTTTCAAGACGAGCCAAAGTCGACTAAAGTTGTTCGTTCTCGAAGCACTTCAAAGATGGTGGCCACGTTCGTTGGAAAAACCAGCCATGTTGCGACTATAGCATTTGAAGTTCGTAGAACGGTTAAGGCATAGTGGTATAACACTGTTTACCACAAGTCATCGCCGATCTTCGAATATCTAATTCAAAGCGACGCATCATCCTGCACCACGACAACGGAAGCTCACACAGCGCTCGTCAAAAGACGAGTATTTGAAGCAGGAAAAAGTAGAAATTCTTAACCATCCTCGATACAGTCCTGACCTAAGCCCTATGAAACATACATTCACGCATCATTTGCAGTGAGTAAAAATGTTGCCAAAAAGGTTACAAGGACGGAGTACTAACAAGTGATTCTTCTGGAACGCGATGGATTATTGTTAATGTAAGTGGAGAAATGGGGTTCATGTCCAATGCTCAATTAATATTTTATCCCAAAGTAAATCAGAGGACTACCGTCAGGAAAAATGAAATCAATAAATAATTTAAAATTTAAATTATGTCATCAGAACCTTCCTAGTCTTTTAGCTGTATATTATCTAGACATATAATAAAAATATACCAGGTCGATATATATGTACTTTGAGGATATTGAAGAAAAACTAATATGGGGGGGGGTCTTTTTTAGACCAACAGAAGCCAAAACAATAATTTAAGATTACACGCAAGATAATGAGGGGTTAAAGGTACATATATTGTTGGCAGCACCGTTGGCAACGCTACCAAATTCCCAAGGCATCATAGGGTGAACGGTCTGTAGAACATATTGCAGTCATGTTTTTATAATCACCTTATTCTCTATAGTTTAACCTAAAAAATTCTGCAGGTATAGTTTCTAGATAACGTAATAAATAATTGTAAAATTTAATTAAAAGTTGCTCGCGAAAATTGCAAAACTTTAAACGTAGATTCCCTCAACTACCGACAACCGATAACAACCGATGTTTGAATTACATCTTTTTTTATTAAGCGTGCGAGATATTCATAGAGAGCAATGAACTAAAATAAACTGTGAGGAGAAAGAGAAGAACTGAAAATTCCTTAAAATAATACCGCTAACCTACTAACTATTAAGAATGAACTCAGTCCCATCGCACTAGTTTATTACTAAAATTAAGTTTATTATCTGTATAAAAATAATATTTTCTATTCACTCTTTTTTTCATTATTCGGAGGGAGACCTTAACACTTCAACTTTATTTTTTAGAGACCTTAACATTTCAATATGTGCAGAGACGAAAGCTAAAACAATACGTACAATCTAAATAAATCAGTACCTATAGGATAAAACTCACCAACGCCTTGTATAAGAAAATATTTCTATGTAAGTAAAACATTTAGGTAAAACTATACATATATATTACATAAATATAAAAGAATTGTCAATATAGACATTCAAAATAACAAGAATTCCCGGAACGCCAAATATTAGTGGAGAGCTGGGGTTTATTATTACAAAAAGTTTTAAAAATCCTCATCTATCCTATGTGCTACAAAATTTATTCAGGGTCAAAATTTGAGGATTTTAGGGTTTTTCTCGAAAAGGTAAGTTTTATCAAAAAAACCTCAAACCAAAGTCGTAGATTTTAAAATTCTCTACAAAAATGGTCTGTAGTAGTGTATACATATTTATATATTGACACCCCTAACAAAAACGAGAAATTGATCTTAACTTATAAACTACACGACATTTGAATGTAATATTTTTCTTGTAGATTGGGTAGTAGTAGAGTAGTAGAATATATAATTTTTTTCTAAATTCAGTTTATTACTTGATAAAAAAATAGAAACAACAAATAAATATATATATATATGTATATATATATGTTTAAGCTAGAACTTTTAAGCATTTAATACGTGAAGATAGCAGAGCAGTGAGTAAATAGATACCTACACATACAACATATCATAACTAACACCTCAGTAACTCGAAATAAGAAATAAATAATTACACATATACATATTTCTCGACTATCACTATTGTCAGGAGAAACAAAATATAAGTACTTATCAATCAGCGTCCTGATTCATGCTGATGTCTCAGACATATTAACAATTGTTTGTTCATACGATAAATATTTCACTTCACATAAGACAGGTGGTTACCTTATATTATAGTTCCAGTACAGCAATCTAAACCTGATTACCTGCGGACAAAAGAGAAGGTATTTTATTTTACAATAAAATAGCAAAATATTAATTTCAACCATTTGTCTTTTAAGTATAAAATTGTCTCGTAACTAAAAGAACACATACACACACACAAAGGCTAGTGAAAAAATTGCACTCTAGGTTATCATTTTCATAAAGGTAAGTATTTTTAGACATACACAAGACAACGTTTAAAGTTGACAATCACTCGATAGTATGAAAAATTTAATAGGGTCAAACGGATCAGAAGGTTATTACCAGAGATCGGAATTGGGTGTGTGAAAATACCTAAAGTTTGCAGTAAGTTTGCAATAATAATATGGAGCTGTTACAACCACTGTTCTTGCAATTGAAATAAATGTTTTTAATTTATTTTTTTATGCAGTGCAGGTTTAATAATTTAAAAAAAAGCCGACTTCAAAACTATGTAAAGACGCGAAAATGTTCGTATTCCTTGCATCAACCTGTAGCAAAACTTTTTAACTTAAGATACAGATCAAAAAAAGAAATTAAAACCGCATTAGCATTTTGCAGATATATAAAATTCTGCGTTTGACCGACAAAGAACAATTGGGACTAAAAGACCGAATTTTAACCGGAAAAGTAGAAAACAAAAATTTATTTAGAACTGTATTAGCAGAAAATTTATTTAGAACTGTATTAGCAGCTTGTAAATGTTTATAGTTCGGTGTTTCAAAGGTAAGGAACATGTAAAAAAAAACAAAACTAAACCGGTAAAATTCAAACCCGGTTTAACTTAAGTGGTTGTAACAGCTCCATATTATGTCCCGCCGCCAACTTTAGGTATTTTCACACACCCAATTCCGATCCCTGGTTATTACTGAAGAACCAGGTATCCATTTTAGGAAAATGGATACCTGGTGCTTTTTTATTCCAAATATTAATGGTGGTCGGCTACTAGTTCAACCGGTTTTAACTAAATATCTGTTTTCCAAGGAGCGACTGGCATTGGGTTTTACCTACACTGAAATTCCTGTCCACCAACCTGAATTCGAAAGTTAATTTTCGGTATATTTGAGGCACTGACTGCCAAATAACGATTGATAGATGTTCATGACACCCGGATCCAACGACAAAGTGATCTCAGAGACACGGAAGTGAAACTTTCATACTCCGGGCTACTACAAAAAACCCTTTATTAATTTTGTCGCTTCCGGCTAATTTCTGTTTTACTGATTTTGACAGGATTTGCACTAGCACTACACTAGCTGATGACAAGGATTACTGTTTATGTCATCAGCTACCAGCTTAGCCAAATTTTTTTCAGACTAGCTTCGGCGTTGCACGCGACTTACAACAACAACCACGGGACTCAGGTAGTACACATTTACAAAATAATGTAGTACCAAAGTAACACATAAATAATTGCCTCCGAATAGGGCATCTTTTCCTTTTCCCCCCTTACTGTGATTTTGAAGCTGCAGTAGTATTACTATTTAGATCATTATAATTACATATCATTAAAAACGTTCTCTACCAGTCACACCCTGACTATATATATATAGCTCTAATCGAGAGCATAAGAAAGTATTAACCCCGTACCCCAAGTTCATCTAAATTAATTTACTTACAAATATCACAAAAGAAACAGTATTCAAAGTTTAGCAAATAATAAAAAAAACCATCGGACGACCGACAATGGATGTTGAGTCTTTACTGGTTAATTAAATCGTGAGTAAGTTCTGTACAACGATATACTTGCAAGGTTACTATGATATCATCCGAACATAAATAACGTTTTTATTAACAACAAATATCAATTCAAATACTCACCTAAGCAGCTGTCGTAGTTAGCCACAAGCTTTCATATAAAAACTTGCATCCATCGTTAATCGATCTGGTCATTCTTTTCCAAAAATCCTCTACTAAAAACCATCTTACGCACTTGATGATTGTCTGCTGGGAACTGAAAATGGTAATAATATTAATTTGAAGTCTAGCTATAAAAATATAGATTTCTTGTACCGAACCTTACCTATTTATAGAGATGTTGAAATGATATCATATTTTCGTCTAAGTTCGGATCAGAATAGTTTGCTTTCTTAGTTATATGAGAACTTAGATAAAGAAAAAGAAGCTGTCTTCTAACTCCTCTACCACATATGACAATACTTATTAGCCAAAAGCAATTTCTTGGTACTTAGTTACAGAGGTATATTAAATTGTTTAATAAAAATTAAATAAAATGTTTCCTTGGTAAAATGCGATAAGTATTTGATAGAATTTGCTAATTTCTAATATTTATTTGACTAATATTTCATTTGTCTATATCTATACTCGTAGTTTTATCGCCGAACGTAGGTTCATCCTTGAGAAAAGTGCCAGACCTTTCCATGGTGGGTATATCCCTTAATAGGGGTTCTTTGTCTTCGTGTTGCTGATGCCTACTTGCAAGTGAAATCCGTTGATTTTTGGTCGTATTCTTACTATTAGACGGCTCTTTTACAACTTTCGGTACAATTTTTGCTGAGCTCGACTTTGTAGCCATCATCAAGGAGCCGGGCACTTTGTTTTTTTCAACTGGCCTATTGAGAGCTTCAATTTCGCTCGTCATCATGCACCTCTTCTGTGAATCTCTTGAATTTCTTACCGTTTCACCCACTAGTTTGGGTTTAGGTGGCTGATTCAAGTACACAGGTATCTTAGTTTTGATTTTATTCGTTGCCGTTGACCGAACGTTATCAGGGAAACGTGACGTTTTAGTCGCTGTAAGACAACAATTTATATAAATAAACTTTTATTGGAATCTTAAGCACGCATGATATATATAACAGTTAAGATTCTTGTAGTAATTATCTAATCAATACTAAATATTAATGAATTGTAAAGATTAATTAAAATAGAACAAAAAATCGCTTACGTTCAATGAAGCATTTGGTTCGTCTGGCTTTGGTGTACGTGGCATATTTGTTGCTGGTTTGCGATTCGCTCAGCGAGTCCGTAGAAGGTTCTGCGGTTCGGGGACGAGAGCTCGTGGCCAGGCTGTCTTGCGACATTCTTTGCACCTCTAGATCCCCGCGCTCTCCTCGAACAATTCGTCCTTTTTGAGGAGAAGACCTTAGATTACGTATATGTATTGGGCTTGAATTACGCGAAGACTCACTCGATGATTCAATTTTCGGCAAGTGTTTATTAACCACAGTCCGTTTGTCTTTACCATGTTTAGGCTCCAAATATCTTGGTTTAGTATTGTCATAAGACGGAGCTCGGGCTGTAGTTGTCTTACTGTTAAGCCTGTCTTGTGACTTAGTGTTCTTAGTTTTATTAAACTTCGCGCGTTCTTCCTGTGCTTTCGTTGTTCTAACTTTAGGTGGATAGTTGGATGGTGGTTGTTTTTTGAAATCTCGGAGGTCATTATTACTTTTTAAAGTGTCCATAGAGCCCAACGGTTTTATTGGTTTCGGTGAGTAAGGTACAAAAGAAGCGCGTACTTGTGCTATATCTATACTGCGAGCCGTTGTAGTAGTGGATGTTTTATTATTTTTATTATGTGTGTTGATGTGTTTAGGTTTCTTTTCTTGAAGTAATGTAGGTTGAGTAAGAGGCAAACCATGGGTCCCGTATTTGATGCAGCCGAGTTCTCGTAATCTCTTCCGTAAATCAGAGGGCAGGTCCTTAAAAGCTTGAGTTGTGACGACTCGCGGTGATGCTCTTACAAGCGCGCCTTCACATTGCAGACGCCAGCCGCCCGCAAACGTGCAAAGTATGTTACTAGACCCGTAACTTTTATGGCTATCTGTACCATAACTAACTAAATTTGGTTTGGAGTAATGCTGATTACGAAGTTCTTTAATGAGTGCAGAGAGAAAACCGTAGGCTCGACAAGTCTCTTCTGGTGGTGCCCATTCGATAGCTGCTGCGAGACAGTCATCTAAAGCTTGTTTAGCCGCATGGGGCGCTTCAGGGGGAAATGGAGTTATAACCTGAAACACTGCGACTAGACGTGGAGCAGCAAAGTGTGCAGCAGCGTTTATAAGTCTTCGACACATTCGCGCCACGCTTTCAGCCCATCTACTGTTATGAAGACATGACGCTGTATAATAAAAACATAGAATAAATGAACTCCATTTATAAAAGACGATAAAAATAAAAAAACAAACTTACCGGTAATTCCACAGCCGTACACAGTTTCAACTAAATTGTCTACTGATAGATTAACGATGTGATTCTGGTAGCATTTATCCAAGAGGTCCGAAGGTAGCGTTGCGAAAGCTTTTGTAGGCCATACTTTAGAGAAGTGCTTCGTGATCCACTTAAGACATTTATGGTACAAGTCGTCCAGACCATATACAGATGACAATGGAAAACATTCTAACACTCCTACTACACAGACCGCACATGGCTGAAACAGAATGTCAAATTTAAGTAACGATTATCTAGTAAACAAATCTCTCCCCTTTAAATGAATATGTACCTTATGAAAATGATGACAGTATTTAGCTTTGAGAGTGAACATAATCGCCTCCTTCAGACCCTCCAAGCAAAGCATATCGGCGATTGTTGCTAGTTCTACTATGCTCACCGAATCAGGTATAGTGGCTAGACCAGAATATATGTGACATAGAGCGAAATACACCACGTTGTAAGAAAACCTGAAATATAAAACCATGAGTCCAAAAACATATTGGTGTACTAAAAAACAACGGGTTGAAAAAGTTGATAAAGAAAAAACTACTCACGGGGGAAGTACTATAACATTACCCAAGCTTTCAACCCAGCCACCGCTTAATATGCCAGCGAAGTATTGACATCTGCAAACATGAACATAAGATAGGTAACAGGTTATAAATTTGTGGAATTTAATCTTATGGAAAACTTAAAAACTTACCTTGACGACAAAATGCATTTGTGGGCCTTGAACCGCTTTCCGGATACTTCTACTATTACATCAGGAGCGATTTCCTCTAGAAACATCCTAAGCAAGTCCTGGCCAAGGCGAGAAGTGCAATTTTCTATTAAACTTGAAGTTTGACTATCCGTTGTACTGTTTCCTGCAAATATAACCCCCGTTATAATAAAATTAAATAAAGGCTAAAGGATTGCAAATCATAACTATGTTAAGATCTTACCAAAACCCGACCGACAATTACTGCTTTGCATGCTACTCATTTCAGAAATATCTGACACTTGTTCATCGGCATCTCCTAAGGTACTTGACGTCCCTAGCCTTAGAGGTGACCGAGTTCTACTAGACAAACACCCGGGCATGCTTCTGCTAAATTCATTTTTCAAGTGAGGAAATAGCCTATTTAAACTTAATGCATTTTCCGAATGGAAAGAACTAATAACTTCTATGGATCTAGAGTTTGTGGAGAAAGAAGGATCGGCCCAATTGTTATCGGGAATGGACCTCGTCATTCGTACGTCCATTTCTTTACTCTCTTTAGTATACGATATTACGGATTTTTGTACTGGCTTATCTAAGTCTGATAATTTAACAAAAAGATCTTTTGATTGAATGACAGTGGACTCTTTCTGAAATGTCTCATTTAGTGATAAAATTTGCTCCTGTCCATTACCTAACGGTCGTGTTTGTTTGGTTTCTGGTTCTGTGACAGAATTTTCTAAAACCTCTGGGAGGGTTTCATGTTTTTTTGGGATAGCGATAATCTCAGAAATACTTATATTTGGATCATTACATAAAGATTCATATTTTTCAAAGACAGTTAATTTGTCAATGTTTCCATCAGCTCTAGTGTTTTTAGATTTGCTTTCCGCATGAACTACATTTTTCTTAGTATTTATAGAAGACGATAATCTCGAAGGCATATCTTTTAATGCCGCTTTCTCACCTAAGTCTATATACATAGAAAAAATATTTTTCTTTTCATTTATACATTCTTCAGAATTTTTAGAACTGTTAATACTGTTGTCAGTTTTTGGATCTTTGGACATGTCGACCACCCATGCAGAAGCCGAACTTGTTCTGGTTCTACTTTGATTATTATCTACAGCTTGCGGTAGGTAAGCACCGGTGACAATAGGTACGTTTTCCAATTTGAATTTAGGTACTGGACTACTTTCATGACTACTTGATATTTGAGGTAAGTAATCCTGAACTGTCATACCTCCCGACAGAATTGGTGGAGATCGGCTGCCTTTCCTTTCATTTCTTGTAGAACTATCAGATCCAACTATGGTATTAGTACTCTCACTATCTTCAGACTCGTATTGTTTGAACGTTTTTAAAGACATTATAGAATTATTCGGCGTTGACATAAACATTGTACTGGACCGATGTGATTTTTCCCTATCAGAAACGTAAATCGATGTATCTTCCACTTCTATAACTTTTTCTTGTTCGGTTTGAGTTACATTTTCAAAAGCATTTATGCACAAAGAATCTTCTGTAAGGGGAGTCATTTCAAAAATTGTAGGTGATAAATCTTTTTGTATTGAATCCGGATCTTTTTTCTCGGCTTGTTCCAATGAATCTTCATTATCGTTGCCTTCCGACCAATCATTTGGACTAATATCTAATTTTACTGAGGAACACGGCAGAGGTTTGCTGGGTGTAGGAAAAAAGTCTATTTTAACATTTTTTGAATCATTTGTATTGTTATCAATTTCAACAATTTCTTCCTCATCTACTAAGCTCGAGGCATCTATGAAGCATGCCGTTGATTTAAAAGGTGATTTATGAACTAGACTAGGTGGTAATTCGGGTTCAGGTGATTTATTCATTGAATCTTGTCTAAAACACTGCTGTCGCTCATTCATTATGAATTTTTCACATATTTCTTTACCAAAAAGCTTAGGTGGGTATACTGATTCCCAAGAACCCGTCTCTGAAGACAGCGAAGATGATTCCAAAATTACTATTTCTTCGTTATGTCTTTGTTTTTCTTCTTTTGAAGATTTGCCACTCTTATCGCTTAAACTACTATTTTGTCCGTTGCAATCATTTTCCGAGGATACTTCCTGTTTTTGAATATTACTTTTGCTTGCAAGAGAACTAGGTATTGAGATTGCAGAAATACTTGCATCGTCTACATTAAAATCGTGGAGAGTGCTTTCTGATAGGGAAACGTTAGTTAATGTAACATCTTTGTGGCTATTGATGCTGCCCAACATTGCGGTATCTTCCAAACCGGAATCTGACAGAGTATAATTATTCTCCATTTTTGAAGTGTTGTTACCAACATTTATTTGAGCTAGACCCACCGATGAAATAATTCCTGGTGAGCAGGTGTATGCGGCAGACAAGTAATCTGACGAAGAACTAGGGTCATCAGCAATTAAGCTATCAGGAGAGTACGCAGTATCTAATATTCTCTCAATACTTAAATCGTAATTTACAGCTTGCTTAACAACTGTGTTATCGTCAATATTATTACTTATTTTATACGACTGATTACTTTTAGAGTCTTGATCACCGACTGTATTTCGTTTTGGAGAAGTATAATATTTATTCAAAATATCACAACTACTGGAATGTTTGACTGTTTTGGATGTATGACTAGAAGTAAGAGATAGCGAAGTCGGTTTATTCCGAACCGTAACTGTTGCTTGACTTGTATCTTCTGTTTGGGCTTGTATTATAGAATGAAATGCATTAGAAAGTGCATCTTGTTCGCAGAGCTCTTTTTCTAAAAGATTACCGTCAATCGGAACTAATGCATAGTATTCTTTTGTCAAATCAGTACTAGGACTAGAATTAATTACTTTTGGGACGCTATTTTCTACGTATGGAGTAATACACTTAGGCGTTAAGAAGATATCTAGATCCTCTGAATTATCTTTATTATTATTAAAGGATTTAATTTGGACAGATTCTCTAAAATTTAAATTACTCTCCAGATAGGTGATTATTTCTTTTTCTTCATGTTGAATGTTGCATTCAGTATACACATCACTGCAAAAGACGAAAAGTAATTCATTACATAAACTTGTGATAAGTTTGTAAAAAATATACGTATATTTAAAAAAGCTTAGGTCATTAGTCAATCTAACATTCATAGTACAAGTTGTGCATAGTTTGAACCACAATGGAGTTGTTGTGTCCGTCTAAAAGGACAATAATTTGTTACTTTTTAATATGTAACAAATTATTGTCTTTTTTACACGTTTTTATTTCAGTATCAAAATTCGAATAACAGACAATTAGTGAGAATTATGTTTTTCTCTTAAATTTATTAGTTACAGATTAAATATAAGTTATCTTACAAAGAGATATACCCATCTGATATCAATAGGTATATCGAACATCAAGACAACTAATTACATTTAAAAGTGCATTTAAATAAATCAAATAACACAAGTATAAGAATATAACCATGGAGCACTATAAATAAATTCAGTATGCCGCCAACAATCCCGCCTAGATAGCGGAGTAACCAAACATATACTTGAGGAAATTAAGACGTAATCCATGAAATATATTTAAAATATATAGCTTATGTTAGGACACTTCTTATTTGTTGTTAATATTCTATGGACGTAGAAGGTACACACTTAACGTGGCAATAGAGGATATTGTGGGAGTGCATTGATGTTAACAGGTACATATTTAAAAATTACACAAACACGGGTTACAACTATTAAACAACAAATATAAAAGATGCTTTAAAAAATAATAATTATAACAGATTGTACAGTAAGCCTTAGTATGAATGTAGCACCATACCTTACGAATGAATAAATTTCATCGAAAGTACTGCGTTCAATATTCACATGCAATATTGTATGCAGTTTGTGATAAAATTTATCTGTACGTGCTTTTAAAATACAAGAATGGGTTAGTATTTTTAGTTTTCCACACACCACCTCAAGATCTGAATAAATAGATTCATCAAAAATCCTGAAACAATTTATACTACATTATAATTAAGCACGCGTTGTTTTGTTAGAGTTAAAAGTCATAAATATGGAATAATATTAAAGAAACGACATGAAAATATTACGAATATACCTTAAAGAGTTTTAGAAATCATTTTTCGGTCTTAACATCCCATTAACAAAAGCATCCCAGATATCTTGCTCTAAGGTGACAAATATACGCAAGAGCATAGTGAGGGAAGATTCGTTATCAAGAGTTACTTAATTTTCATTATATAGTCCTCTGGATTTTTAACGCGGTGGATACAAAAAAGAACTTCACAA
The DNA here is from genome assembly GCA_932526445.1 of Phragmatobia fuliginosa. Lineage (NCBI taxonomy): Eukaryota > Metazoa > Arthropoda > Insecta > Lepidoptera > Erebidae > Phragmatobia > Phragmatobia fuliginosa. The sequence goes on from OW052057.1 coordinate 29,284,981, forward strand.
AATGCAGTCGAATCATTCACTTATATATTTTAGTGCTTGTTTGCCCCCTCTATAAAAAAAAAATATATAAAAAGACTAGCTGACCCGGCGAACTTCGTACCGCCTTAGAATATTAATTCATAATAAAGTATTGTGTTTAGTTATTATCTGATAGTGACAAATCGACAGCAGTGTTAACTAACGGGCCCCGGCCAGGGGTAACGCCACAATCGCCTTATTCCTGCATTTTATATCTGTAGTATCTTCAAAAGTATTAATTGAAATTACATACTGTAAAGGGCCATATTAATCTATATTAAATGCACAATATATTTAAGGTACTTAATTGGATAAGAAATAATACTGAATTGCTTAAAATCGCTTCGTAAATAAGCCATTATTTCTGGTAAAAATAAAAAATAAAAAAATGGTTATTGTGGGTTATCCCTAAAAGATAGACATATACCATTCCGGACTTTTTTGTAGACCTTTTTAAGATGTACAATACTGTAGTACATTATTTTGATCTATCTAGTAGGGTACAGCCAGCGTTTGCAATGTAAGCGTAAAAATGGGTTCATTTACGACATTAAAATTATTATCTACTATATTATGCATGTATTATACATAAAAACCTTCTACGTAACTACGCAACGGATTTTGATGCCATTTTCAAAGATTTAAGCATACAAAGGGACAGAGAAAACGACTTTGTTTTATACTATGTAGTGAAATGCTTGAGTAAATAGATGTTAAAAACAAATCAACATAGTAATGATTTAATGACCTATAGAAATGTAATACTCTAACTACGAGATAGAATATTACATTTACACATACACATAAATTAAAGAGTTATACCTGGCAACATCTTCCTCTAGCTGCCTCTGCAGGTGTAGCTCAAGCTGCGACTCCTCGTTACAAGCCGGAAACTCTTTAGCCGTCCCCGGCTTATTACTAAAGCGAGCGCCCGGCATTAAGCATCTCTTATACCTACAACAATGTATAAAATTATAAACTCCAGTTTCACAGAACTTCAGTAAACCTATGTGTTGCAAGTATGACATTGTGTTTATATTTTAGACTGGCCGAGTGTTAAATTGTACAACAACGCTACTGCATAAGTTCCTCTTCCCATCATCAGATCAGATCCGTCAATGAAAGTCCCTTCAAAATGAGACCAGCCGTTCCAGAGATTAATAAGCCGGAAAGAAGAGACCGTTACTTTTAGAATACTTTTTTTTAAAACAGTAACATAATTATACTTTTATATGCATTGATAGAAAAGCTGTTAATATGATATTACAAGCAGACACTTCAATTTTATTTATTTGTATGGTAAAGCAGCTGTTGGCGCCGATTCAAAATTACTTATCTATACTTACATTAGTTTAAGAACATAGTTAATAATAACTAAATTTTTAAACTAATATACAAAAATATATACTTTGATATAGTTTTATTACTCTAACAAGTGAGTTATTAAGGTTAAATAAAAAAGGTTTAATATTTTTTTATTCGGCGGTTTAATTTTAGTTAAAAAGTTTTTATTTCATATTTTTGTAACTATAATCCTCTAATTACATTTTGAATTACTTTAAAAATATCTACCTACCTTACTTAAGCTATTATCTTTATTATACTACTTGTTTAACCATTATTTGTTGTATAATATGAATACTTAAAAAATCAGGTTTTCGATAAAAACATATCAATTAATTTTTTATGCTTTCTAGTAAATATAACAGGGATTTATGGATATGACATTAAAATATGCTCTTTGTACTTTATTTACTTTAGATATAATCTTAACTGAAGTTATTATGTACTGTTCTACAAGACGTCAAACACAACACTGCTCATCTCATCAAAAAACTGTTCGATCTTCCCCCAACTCACCTTATCTTTATATATATATCTTAATATATATAATTCTTGTGTGAGTGTGTATGTCACTGAACTTCTCTCAAACAACTGGACCGCTTTTGATGAATTTTTTTGTGTGTGTTCAAGGGGATCTGGGAATGGTTTAGATTCGCAATTGGACCCGGTAGGTGGCGCTGCGATCAAGTTCTGGAATTTTAAAGTTGGGCGGTACGAAGTTCGCTGGATCAACTAGTATTATATATATGATATATTTGTATGTGTGTTTGTTCCGGGAGAGAATAGACCATTTTCAGTAGATAGCGTTTGTTTGGAAAAAATAAGTTTGAACCAACGAAGTTGGTATTTCAAGAAATTGATTGTCATTACATTACATTCCATTACTTTAGATATAATCTTAACTGAAGTTCTTATGTACTGTTCTACAAGACGTCAAACACAACACTGCTCATCTCATCAAAAAACTGTTCGATCTTCCCCCAACTCACCTTATCTTTATATATATATCATAATATATATAATTCTTGTGTGAGTGTGTATGTCACTGAACTTCTCTCAAACGACTGGCCCGATTCTGATGAAATTTTTTGTGTGTGTTCAAGGGGATCTGGGAATGGTTTAGATTCGCAATTGGACCCGGTAGGTGGCGCTGCGATCAAGTTCTGGAATTTTAAAGTTGGGCGGTACGAAGTTCGCTGGATCAACTAGTATTATATATATGATATATTTGTATGTGTGTTTGTTCCGGGAGAGAATAGACCATTTTCAGTAGATAGCGTTTGTTTGGAAAAAATAAGTTTGAACCAACGAAGTTGGTATTTCAAGAAATTGATTGTCATTACATTACATTCCATTAGATGAGAGTTTTGCCTATTGAAAGCACACAACAATAACAAGTAAAAAGTAGACAAGTATAATGTAAATGATTGCCTTCAAATTACTTTCACATTTTAATTTTTTTATTTTTTTATGTATTTTAGCCTTTTGTCTAAATTTATATAATCTCACCAAGATAATTAAAATTAGTTTGTACATATTTGGCCGGGTTCCCACTACGCCGGACCGGAAGATCTGTACTGATCTCTGCCTGAAACCGGACACCGGACAGAGTGTTCACACTACACTGGATCCTCGGACAGTCAAGTACTCAGTTCAGTTAAATTTGGACCTGTGCACACAATGGACGACGAAATTGTTGTTGTGATAGTATCATAATATAAGGCAAACTAAAAGAAAACATTGGGTACATCCTTTTTACGGGAAAGATATTCACTTGGAACATTTGAAACATTAATAGGTGAACTTAGAAGTGACCAATCAAAGTTCTTCAATTATTTTCGAATGACAGCAACCACTATTGAGGATTTACTGATGAAAATGCGAGCCGAATGACGTGAGGGGAGCACGGGCGGGTCGAGGGGAGCACAGGTGCTGCGAGCGGGGGACAGATACCGGCAAAAACTCGTGCACATTACTCCGGTCCGGTGTTTCTACCGCAACATTCGTAGTGACAAAACGCTCGTTGAAAATGCCGGGCTCTGAAATTTCCCAGCCCGGCAAATCTGAAGTTCCGGTAGTGGGAACCAGGCCTTTGGGTTCAAAGCAGTATTGTATAATTGAATGAGATTCCATAAGTCTTATGGCGGCACCACATTGCGTTATGTGCTAGTCGTTATGTGTCTACGCCGTATTCGGCTAAATATTTGTTATGCGAGCAAACAACAAACATGCCATCAACACTTCGAACTGGTGTGCCAAATAATGTGTGTTGTAGAGATGTGTCATTGTCATTTTTATGGTCAACGAAACGAAACCATACGAACGAACGAAACATACTATTTTAATTTCTTTTTTATTTTACTAAATTTACAGAAACAATACTTATATGAGGTCTAATTATTTTGATCATGTGATAGATTATTTTAATCGTAAATAATGGCGAAATAGATAGGTCCGTACAGCATCGAATCAATGCATTGATTCGATGCTGTACGGACCTATCTATTACGCCATTATTTTGTATCAGTGAGCCAAGATACCTGAAATCGACGCATACTGGGATATTTGTTCCATTTAGAGACATGGCAGCAGGACCGGGAAGACCGCCGAAATCGCAGAACATGTATTCTGTTTTAGTTCTGCTGATTTTCAAGCCAAAATTCTGTAGTCTTTGCTGCCAAATCTCCAGTCTGCACTGCTAGATGCAGTGCTAGATACACTGTACATAGCTCGAATCAATGCCACATTCTTAGCAGGCACTCTTTCTTTTTCAACCAGTCCACCACAAAACCTATGGGGGTACCCTATCATACGCTTTTTCTTTATGCCTTTATTCCTCGATAGCAGTGTTGGGCATTAATCAATTAATATTTTAATCATCGGAGTAATTGATTGAAAAATTAATTGCAATAGATTTAATCACAAATAATTTATTTAAATTAATTTATTTAAATTGAGTTATGTCCAAAAATATTTATTTATATTTATAAAAAAAAACAATTAATAATCATGTTTTTCTGCACTGCACCTGTGTAGGTGCACACAATATAAATGATCTTTCTTGTTATCTTACTTATTTCCCCGCCAAATTTCCTGTTTGTTTCTGTGTATTTTTCAATGCAAACTGTTTTTACCTGTTGTTGTTCAGGTTCAAAGCTTTTTCCTTCGCGCAGGCGCAGGTAAGCGAAAAGTCAAGATCGTTTGTCAAAGTTATAAGCTCTCGCTCAGACTTAAGGCCATCTACTTAACTTCTGCCAGTCAGTTTGTTCAGTCAGTCCTGTCAGTCCTGTATGTTTAGTCAGTCCTGTCAGTTCAGTTCAGTCAGTCCTGCTGACTGCAAGGTTATCAGTCAAGTGAGAGTTCTACCCTGTGCCACTCCTCCATCTTTTACTTCTTCTATTTACTTTATTTAAATTTAATTAAAGTTTAATTGCAGGAACAATTAACAATTGATTAATTGTTAATTGCAAAACAGTTCACAATTAATTAATTGCTAATTGAAAAACTTACAGTTAACAATTAATCAATTGTTAATTGTTCCTTGCAATTAAATTTTGCACAACACTGCTCGATAGTTGCTACATTCCTGTACATCGCCTTTGTTTTTAAAGATGGGCACAAGCGAACTTACACACCATTCATCCGGGATTACTTCTTCATGTAGCAACTTTTTGAAGAAAAAAGTGAACCACTGATGTCCATCCTCTTTCAGTGTCTTCCATACTTCAACTGGTATGCCATCGGGCCCAACCGCTTTTCCATTTTTCAAATTTCCTACTGCCGTTCTAACTTCGTCTATCCTAATCTCGTTTAATAGCCCTGTATTCACGTGTACATCATTCGCTCCATTCATTTTCCTCATTCATCAGTTTATCAAAGTACGTCTTCCATCTGCACCTTATATCCTCATATTTTATTAAGACTCTCTCTGTATCATCTTTTATGCATCTGACATGCTTCAAATCTTTGGCTCTTTCTGCCCTACTTTTTAGACTTACGTAAGAATATTTTTATAGTGTGTTTAAAACTATATTTATTATTTTAATTAAATATTGAACCAAATTGACGCCACTCCTAACTCTGTATAAATTATTTTCTTAATTGTACTTAACATCGTATGATGTCTCAAGCATTACATATTAGATCATTAAAGATTTTAAGATCTCCGGTTGCACTGTCTTCTTCACTCTTTTAATTTATTAGGTGTTTTAATTTATGTTACAGAAATAACTACTTAAACGATTGTCTATAATGTACTAGTGTAATAACACAATAAGACTACATATTGTGTAAAAAAGTATTTTTAAATGAAATGAAATTTACTAACTGTTTTTATCTTATATACCATTTGGATACCTTAACTTGTAGTTCAAAATTAATGCATAATTGAACATTATTAAAATATCTAAAGACAAAAAAAACATCTATTGCCAAGTTTATTTAGGAATTACTAATAGTTCCACCAGGGTATCCACAGAGCGACTGGGCATCAGTTTCTGCCACCTTGAGGATGAATTGAATTCAAAGGTTGAACTAGTTGTCAGCGTACCTATCAATCAGTCACAACAAAACATGATTACTTTTTAAAGATATGAAAGGTAGACTTTTCAGTAATTGGATACCCATAGTTGATGTCATCATGGTTTATATTCACACTAGCTGTTGCCCGCGGCTCCGGCCGCCTATATTTCGATTATCGCAGTTAATAGTAGCCTATGTGTTATTCTGATATATAAGCTATATTACTGTGAAGTTTCATGCAAATCCATTCTGTCACAAACATACATACACACAAACTTTCGCGTTTTTAATATTAGTAAGGATTACAATTTAGGTTGACTTTATAATATTCAACATTTTTGTGTAATACTAATTAATAAAACTGAAGAGTTTTTATTTCGTTCATATTAACAGCTTTTTACTAAATACATATTGACATATACATTTAGTTAAATCAAAAAATCTATTTTTTTTGTCTGTTTGTTGGTTTGGTTTCAGTGGGAGATATCTGATGCTCTAAGGAATAACTTAGGCTACTTTTCAGTTTGGTTCAAATAAATTCATTTGATTCACTTTTTTCTAAACAATATGCATACAAATATTATTATTATCAGTATTGTAGTTAAAACCTAAAAATGAAAGAAGCATACATCAACAAACTTTCACATTTATTCATAACTACTAACTTCATACTAAATGCAGCAAAATTATACTAAAATTATCTAAGTGTGTGAGATATTAATATTTTAAATTAGAAAAAAGAAAGTAAATTTGATAACACAATTTATAACTATAGATGACTGTTGATTTTGGTATAGCAATAAAACATTTAGCGTTGCTAGGAATTTTCTTAACCCATTAGAGGTCATAAGAAAACTGAGAATGATTTACTTTAAAAATTTAATGTACTTTATTTTTATAGTAAAGGCCGCTTCATACGTAACGAGATATTACCTCGGTCGGGACGTGGATGGGACGGGGACGTGGACGGGACGGGAACGTGGTTGCCTCATTATAAACGGGAACGTGATGTAAATGCATACGCACCGTGACTGTGACTCGGATCTAACGTGCTAGTGTTCTGATCAAGGAAAGACGGATTTTACATTTCAAGAATTGGCTTTAATTGCTATAGCTCTAGATGACGAAGAAGCTACGACCGTGAACAAGAAAAAGAGATTTTCTGTACATTCTACATGGCAGAATAGAGAACAAGAAGGATAATCTATCTACAAAGCACTTCTGGATGATGAGACTCAATTTTATCAGTATTTTCGAATGCCAAAAGAATGTTTTGCTTTACTGGAAAACAGACTAAGCCCTCATTTACTTAAGAAAGACACTGTTACCTAAAGCTGGTTGTGGCCGTACACACTAAATTAGTTTTTCGTCGTCCATTTTCGAAACTTGGGTCATCAAGACGTCACTAGTTCTCTCTCCGGAACGAACGGAGTGACTATGCATACGTGGCGGAAACATGGACGGGACGGGTACGTGGCACTCACGGGACTTGCTAAACATCGTCGGCGACGAAGTTCAGCTCGTCCCGTGAGTGCCATGTACCCGTCCCGTCCGTGTCTCCGTGAAGTATGCATTTCCTTATACATTTTGTATGAAACGATGTTTGCAAAACTTCCCGTCCCGTCCCGTTCGTATAAAAACCCGTCACATATGCAGAGGCCTTTAAATAGTATCAAAGAAACATAAAATGTAAGAAAAAAAATGCATCCGTATATATATATCTGGTATACCACGGATAAACTCTTGATGGTTTGTGTGGTATATAACTGGTGATAACTGTATGCATGTATGAATTTTATATTAGACCACAAATAAAATAAATAAATAAAGTTTCAGGAGTGTACTCAAATAAGTATAATGACCACTTAGGCCAGTCCCACGAGTTTATATTATATTTTCTATGCACTTTTAAGGCACTTCTCACATTGTCATCATACTTTCGAATGGCATAGGACACATCGCAGCGGTTTTTCAGTTTTAACGGGGTAATGTCCAATTCAATCTTGATAAAGCCCTTCGACCCTTCGACGACGGAACATGAGTTGATTCATTGAATTGTCATTACACATTGCATATAAACGCCACGAATTAGCAACTGTCCAACATATAGGTAAATAACAATCACCACCATTTTTTGCAGTTACTCTTTATAATGACAGAGATTGGTCGAATTCATCCCCTCCCCCATATTTTTATTAAAAGTTTGAAATAACTGCAGGATTTTTACATCAGTCTTTGCTTTTTTTATTCGACACCATCGTTTGACAGTCCCTAATGGCTCTATAGTTTCATAGTTTGTGGCCATGATACATACACTATTTTTCAAGTTCAAATTCACCATTCTCGTCAAACCTATTGTCATAGGTAGCACACTCTTTCTTCTTCATTTCTTTTATGTTGGTCAATGGACATATTTTAGTCCTACTTTTTGGCACTGTTCCATTAACATTAAAGACTAGGTTTTTCAAGTAAAGGTGTAAATAAATATACATAGCTTGTAAAAAAGTTATCAAAAAAAAACTTGATGATCAGTCGTGGTACAGTAAGGTTTCTCTCAATAAATGTTACTGTACTCGGTTAAGTACAGATAAATAGCTTTAGTTTTAATTTAGTAACAAATAGCTGTTTATTGTTTATTATAAGTTACTGTGATATGTATTTAATAAATAAATAATAAATATTTTGGACATCTTACATGCAATATCATGTAATCCCAAACTAAGCAGGGCTTGTAATATGGGTACTAGACAACTGATACATAAACATACTTTTTTTTTAAATATATACATATTAAACACAGAAAATTAATATCAACTTAATACGTTTCCACATCGCCAGACCGGTGGGCGCGAGCGTTGTCGTCCATAAAAATTGAGTTTTCGCCAAGAGTGGTTAAAGCAGGTTGTGCATAAAGAATTAGAACTTCCGTTATGTATCGGTGTCCAGTCAGTGTACCGTTTTAGATGAAACTAACTCCGTATGATCCATAGAACTTATGCCTGCCCAAAACATAACAGAGCCCCGAGCACCCTCCATAAGGTGTGATTTCCATCCATAGTCCATAGACTAATTTGCACATTTCTTACATCTTCGAGTCTTTTCTTGAGGTCCACATAAGAAGATTTGCTTTCTCATCTCTTGACTAACTAGAAAACGATCATTCCTTTGGTTCGGTACATGTCTTTCTGCCAGAACCAGGCCTTCTCTTGACGGAACTGGTCTCTTGATAGCGCTGCCAGGTCCTTAGAACTGTCGACCGACTCACATTTAGCCTCTGAGCCATGAAGCATTGGCTGCAACCTTCTTCAAGCAGCGCAATAATTTTGCTCGCTTTTATCACTTTATCTACCATTTTCGAGAATGCTAAACAGCAATAACAATACTTTTAAATGTCAAGGACATCAGATAATTTAATAAAAATTGACAAAAAGTTAATTAGAGTCGATGTTAACTATAGGGAATTCACAAAATGTAGTTAAAAGTTGTTTTCTTTGAAAACCAGGCTGGCCAGTAATATGTTCAAATGATTAAAACCTTTTTGGTATTTTATTTTTTTCAGTCAGGAAGAAAATTGAAGCCGCCTGTTTTTTTTGCAAATGAGTTGTTTCTCAAATTATAATCATCGCTTTTATATTGAAATAATGCCTTTGCACTTAAGAATATTATTGTCTAGACTTTAAAAGAGACTGTGATCCCTGAGTTTGTTCTCAGGGCTAGTCCAGGCCGAACTCATCTGCTCAAAAAAAAAGTTTAACTTGCTAAAGTGTTCATGTCACTTAGTTGCAGAATAAATGATTTGATTTGATAATAACTACCCAATTGGGTACAGTGACTTCTCATGGGTTAAAACTTAATGAAATACATAACAATTTATTTTATTATAAATTAAATTTACTAAATAGATCAATTTTAATAAATTTAATTGAAAATGTGACACCAAAATGTTTTGCATCAGTTTGAAATAATTATTTATTTTCGTGTTTGATGATGATAAATACAATAATAAGCTTTAGAAGCACTGTCATTTTAGAAATGACGTTACGTTATAGACAATGTATCAAAATGATATATATAAATCTCACAAACAAGATAGTCAAAATACCCAAAAGATCTCTTCAACATACCAATAAGAATCTTCTAATCCAGCGAAGACATCGTTCGGAGACACGTAACCGAGTATTTCTCTAAATTGTCACAATTTTAGTCAAAAAATTTAGGAATTAACAAATAAACATTCGGCGTTTTATTAAGGGTCAATCGATTATTTGACAAACTGCACACCTACGTACTACCTCAATCTGTGTAGAATTAATGAAACCTTGTTTGCAGATACACTAGCGCCATTACTTCCGACGTCAAAGTTATCATAGCAAATTAAAGCACACAGAATACTCACCAGTTCTTAGGTTCAACTTTATTATGATAAACAACATAAATACGGCGTTAAATTTTGGAGAAACACACTACCTACATTAATTTTCGGATAAAATATTTCATTAAATTTACTGACATTACTGACTAGCGGAACCCGAAAACAAATCTATAAACTTTTTTTAGAGTTCGTTTCACTAGTATTGCCAAGTTAATCCACAGTTTCTAGATGTCATTTTTAGTGATCATACATATCAACAGAAAAACAAAAAACATATTGAAAGTTATTTTTTTAAATCATATTTTATTAAGCTATAAATTACATTCTAATTACGTTTACTATCTCTTCTTCTTCTTAATTTAAGGGTCAGTCCCTTGTCGGTGGAGCAATCACCACTCCTGTCTGTTTTCCGCAATCCGTTTGACATCTTGATAGGCCACGACTCCTACTTTCTCCTTTAGTTGTTGTATGTACGCCAATCTAGGCCTTCCGCGTTTTCTTCTACCTTCTATCAACTAAAATATTATGATCTTTCCTAAAATCTCACATTTTACTTAAACGGAAGGCTTTTACGATTTACAAAGATTAACCGTAATGTATGCATGGTTTAGCATACGAGGAATTAGTAAGAAAATTGAAAAGTATTTTATTCTGTAACATAAGACAACCTACGCACGCGTTGTTGCGGTAGGTACCTATGTATTGATTAATGATTACTTTTTGACAAAATTAAATTCTTAAGTCAACGCTATCTAGACTCAGAATTGAAATCCTTTAAAAATAAATTTATAATATTATATTTTCATTGTAAACCTGATTGCCTCGTTTCTTACATTTTTTAAATCATAAACATGTCTTTTTCTTAAACAAAAATAAAATAAAATTCGGGATTCGTATTTAAAAATAGATGGCGTTGATACATATTTTCGAGTTTTGTAAAATGTACATCAGAATCAGAGGTTATATATAACTAGTCTTAACTAGAAGAACGTAAAGGGTACCTGGGTACCTATTATTATCGTATTCTACTTTTTTCTGTGAATTGTTTGCACTTCCAACCCGTGCCCAAATTCAATTAGATACCGTATTAAAATGAATATTCCTACTTGAATCTAAAATGTATCTGATAAAACATATCTCCCTACTGAAATAAAATCAGCACAATTTATTTTTGACGTCACTATCTCCATGGTAGGGGCGCGGTGATACAAGTTTAAATTCATCGCAAATTCGCAAGATATAATGTTCACGGGTCACAATTTAAATAAAAGATATAGTATTGATCTACGATGTTAAATCTAGCTTAGCATAAATATTCTGTTATTCTTCACATTATGAAAATGGATTACTGAAGTCAGGTTTTTATTAAATATCATTGAATAAATGTTCGTGAACATGGACTCTTCATCTGAGCAGTGGGATCCAGGTAAGTACAAGTCAATTCGATAAATTTATGGGTGTTCTAATAACACGTCTTATTATGCTGCATCAACAAGATCAATATTTTATAGATATGATGGCATTCAGATTCCTTTTGTAATGTTTAACATGATCGATTGTAAAATCTGAGCTAAGAAGTACTTCACAGAATTAATACTCAATATTGCTAAAACAAAAATGAGAACTAGTAAAAATAATTGTGTTTTGACTCACAAATACAGAACTGTCGCAATAGGCAACAGCCCTTTTCTATTAGCTCTATGTTAATTACCTTTTTTTTTTTTAATACCTACTCTAACCCGCTGATCAGACTGATCAATATGAAATGTGTACAGATAGTTGTTACCTAGTAATACAAATATTTGTAATGCATATTAATACCATATATAATAGGCTATTTTTATTTTGTGAGGTTCAAAAAACCAATCAATACAAAAACATCAAAAAACTGTCCAAGCTTTTATAATTGTTATTTGCCTTGAAATGATGGTGGGATGTTGAAAGTACACCATAGGTATATTTTAAAACAAGTATTGGCATACCATATTAAACAAATACATAAAATATATTACCCTGACTTTGGTTGTTTTTCTTTCACTCCATATAATGTCAACTGTCTATAATAGAAACTAATAAATCCTGGAATGATTTCTCAATCTTTCATAGAAATAACACAATTGTTGAATAAATATGGACAAAGTCATGAGCAAATGCTAATAATTTATGTATATGTTTTTGAAATGTACAGGAACACCCTTTCAAATGATTTAAAATATGACATTTCTTATCTATTTATTTTCAACACAGAACATAATGACACATTACATTCAGTGGCACATCATATGGCCTGTAGCCTGTTGGTGGACGATCAAGACGCTTATATCAATACCTCATTTATCTAGTTCTATTAAGTTGTTGTAGAGTTATGAGGAAACAAATGAAAATACAAATATATATATGAATATCAATCACAATGATAACTATCCTTTGTTATAGTTGGGTAAAAATAAACAAAAAAAATATTCTCTACATAAATAAAAAAAAAAAAAAATTTGGACATCTGACACATATCATCATCTAGTCCCAAGCTAAGCAGAGCTTGTATTATGGGTACTGGACAACTGATATAATACATAAACATACTTTTTTTCTGCAAAAACATACATATTATACATAGAAAGCACCCAGACTCCAAAAGAAATATTTGTGAGTCACACAAATAATATTTGATCCGACCTGGGAATCGAAACCGAAACCTCTTGATCAGTAGCCGCAAACGCTAAACACTACACCAACAAGGCAGTCAGATCAAAAAAAAAACTTTGTAATCAATAATACTTTGATCCTGGGGACTTTGGGCCTTTGTTGTCGTTGGACTTGTCAGATTGGGCCTTTGTTGTCATGGTCGTTTTCACAAACATCCATAAATTTAAGGGGCCACATAGAGAGAGAGAGTTAATTTACCGTTAGTGATATTTTCACCAACCTTTAGGTGACACTTAAGTACTTCATCATCATCATCATGATGATGAAGTACTTACATGCCCATTAAAATTTAGTAAGCTACTAAATTTAGAAGACGAGTATAGTGTAAAAAATCTAGTGGGCAGACAGTGTAAACTAGTTTTTTAAGTGATGACCTAACTTTGTTTGTCTGCCTTACTAGTCTTTTTTTCAGTCATAGCTCCTCTGTGTGCATAGATATACTGGATGCATGCAGCGATGATTTCAATAGGCATCAGAGATCAGGAGATGTTTATAAAGCTTGTACTTATATATCGTAGATCATATTGCAATGTGTTCTATTTCATAAATTACTAGTTTACAGGTAAGTAAATAAATAAAACATACTGGATAAAATCTTTTAAATGTTAGGAAACATTACTTTGGAAACATTACCGTGTTGTAGTACTTAATGAGTCACATTCATAATTTAATTTAAAGCATGTATTTGATATAAAAAAGAAACTGATATTTTTGACATTGAACAAATTGCAATATCTTAATTAAGAAAAGGAGACAAAGTTTTGGAGAACTAGAGATTTAACCTTTTGAACGCCAGAGCAAAAACTCATCAACTTGCCCTCAACGCCAGACCACAAATTTAGCGAAAATACCTACGAAAAAAATAAGCATTCCAAAACTTTATCGATAACATGAATTGTATTTTTATTTTCGTCTACAATTTCAAAATATATGTCCTTAAAACACTGAATTTATTTCAACATTACACTTCATCCTACTCTAGTAATAGTTATACACTATTTACAGAGTTGTTAATACCGTAATAACAGAATTGAGACGACAATATAATTAAATATAATAACTATAGGTACAACACTATTCTTGATCAGTTGTCTTGATATTGTGACCCTGGCGTGGACGGTACGTCATTTTTATGAATATTGCGCTTCTCAAATAAGGATGTAGCAACGTACTATCTCGCTTATCGAGTATAATATTAACTAATAATAATTAAAACACGTATTTTAAATTAGATTTCTATAATTCCGTTGAAGGAGATATTTAAAAAAAATACACGATTCAAATAGGTTAAGTATACATATTATACCTCGTTAGATAACTGATGAAACGTAGATATTTTAAAAAACATCTGCTGAACCATAGTATTTTTTTAGATATCCGTTAGAGAAAAATAATTTTCTATTTTTTTTTTATTTCTTTCACTTGTCTACTACGGTCTATTCAATTAACTTATGCACTATTTTAATGATCGACGTCCTAAAGCATCTAATTACACATGTAAAAATGCAAGAACGATAATAATATAATAAGATATACAGAATAAACAAAAATAAATGTTGTAGCCTAAAAATCGGCAATTTTCAATAAAAATAATAAAAGTCGAATATCTCGAAAAGGGTTATAAAAAAATACGGATCTAGCACGACTTTTCCTGTAATCCTGTAAAGAATTACTTTTCCTGTAACCCTGTATAATCAACTATATAAAAATAGAAAAATTTAACAAAATGTAAAACAGTATGTACGTTTATAGCCTTTAAATACGTTTACATACTGTTTTACATTTTGTAATTCTTTACAGGGTTACAGGAAAAGTCGTGCTAGATCCGTTAAGGGCGTAGAGTACCCATCATTTCGGACTTATTTCACTATGAAACACCCTACCCTAAACTTAGAAGCTAGTATTAGCTTCTATAAACCTGGCATAAAAAGTAACAAGTAGAATTTTGAAAAAAAAAGCAACTTGTGATGGACATTTAAAAACTTTTATTTATTTCATTTAAACAGTAGTGTACGAAGCATTTTTTAGGGCACTGCTTATATTTTGTATCAATAACTAAGAGTCCTCTTTCTTCTATACAAAATAATTGTCTACTTTAATTACCATTTCACGAGATTTCACGGCTGTTAATTACTTTCTTACTCATTTTAACAGAATAAGTATAATAACAAAACTTACCAACAAAAATTAAACAGGCTAACGAAATTTTAATATAAACTTACGATATCACCTAACGTGCCCTACATCACTAGTGGTCACATATTTGTGACTCTGGCGTGTGAGGACATTCTTTTTTAAGAGTTTATTTCTTTCTTTTTAGAGTAAAATTTCTTAATATCATAAAGCAATTTAAATAGTTTTATGGAAATAGATAAGAGTTAGAGCTTCTTCATAAGATACTTATATAAATTTAAAGGCATAAAAGTAATGTTTAAAGGCTTTATTTCGTATTTCCGTGTACCGCTTTTTTGGTCACATATTTGTGACGTTGACGTACAGGGACAGTTTTCGCTTGTCACATATATGTGACCCTGGCGGTCAAAAGGTTAAACAGCAGAAAAAGTATACTAGTAGTGTTTAGTGGATTTTGCATTATCATATAAATATACTACTACAAAAGTTTATTGAAATAAGTCAATACTAACAGTAAATATTTATTTCATAGCTCTAACCCGCCTTCTTGCTTCATTGAAAGACGTACAGCCTGGAGGAGAAGATATTGCCTTCTTATGTGAACTATTACAATCCAAACAGCTTCATGCTCTTGTACAAGTACATAATAAAATTGTTGCCAAAGGAAAAGATGATAAATTCTATCCTCTACTTTCCAATGCTATGCAAGTAGCCCTTGAAGTGTTTCAGCTACTTGGTGAAATTGTATCAGTTTCAAAGGATTTTGAAGAACTTTTAGGATTACTGCAAAAGCCACATTTTCAAGTAAGTTTTTAGTACAAATAGCTATTTCAATTTTATTGCAAGTTACATTGTATTGTTTAAATAACAAATAATGCATTGTTTAGGCAATACTTTGTACACATGATGCTGTGGCTCAAAAAGACTATTACCCACACTTACCAGATGTACCACCAGAGGTTGATGATGAAGAAGAAACAGTGAAAATTGTACAACTTGTTAAAAGTGATGAACCTTTGGTAAGGAATATAAATAATTATGTGGACTCTTTGAAAATTAATAATCAGATCAAAAACATTCATTTAGAAATAGCAGCTAAATATGTTTAATGAATATCCAAAAACCAAGTTAGTTTAATGTATATGCACATAATATGCATTATATAGGTGAGTGTTTGCTATTTAAAAAACTTGCTATATGTATGGGTTGTATGGGGACATACCTAAAAACTATTTCTATAATTATTGTAGTAGATTAATTAGTGAAAACTCTTATTGTTTAACATATTTACGCTGTGAAATATTCAGCTATCTCTAGGGGTACATTCAAAGTATTTTTTCATTGAAAGGGTGGAGCACAGAGTGCAGAGCCAATAGTGGTAAGTATTGTCATATGTTAAATAATTTTGCTACTTTTGGAATGCTTAAAATTTTGTTGAACCCTTCCCACATAGTATTACATATGCGCATTCACCTATTTTTTAATTTGTCTTGTAAATGTCCTTCTGTATTTGTTATTCTTCATTGCCGTTGTGTCTACAAGTTCAAGAATTAATAGCTGCTATCTCTAGATGCTGATGCAACTTGTATTGTGTCCTCCAAAATCCAAAATACTTCATCATATTCAAATATTTTATTTATTACTCTTTTACCCCACACAATACATATTGCTTATTATTTTGACTGTCAACCTATGTTTAGTTTTTGCATAGTGTCTTGTGTGTTATTTGTTTTGAGTATTATAATAATACTAGGGACCTGACCCTGCTTTACACGGGTGCACAAATTTTATTGCATGGACAGAGCAGACAACGCCTGTCTGCTCTGCTCTAGTGATTTCATTTTCTGATATCTTTCAAGATAGGCATTCTCATGATATGCGTCAAAAAGCACTTTAAGTCTATATTAGATGCACGACATTTTATGTATTTGAATACTAATTAATATTCATACTGGTCACAATTACCTTCAAAATTACGACCCTACAAGTATTTAAATCTTTATATATTATTTAAAAATTGCTAGGGTGGGTTATCCTTATCATTATCAGTAATACGGTTAGATATAATATTATTATGTTTTATTTTTTAGTAGAAGTTTTGGAGATACACAATGCGTAATACATCATTTTCATATAATATCTAGTAAAGTTTAGTCAGTGCTAAGTGCTAAAATAAAACCTTTTTAAAACCAAACATTAACTTTTTTAAGGGGCGTATACATATAACAAATAAAACATAAACAAATGATTGTGGATTCAAATTTCTTGCGTGTTTTCAAAGATCAATGCGTTCAAAAGGTAAAGAAGCGAGTTCATTTTAACCGACTTCAAAAAAGGAGGAGGATCTCAGATCGACTGTATTTTTTTATAATAATTATTTTTATATTTGAAAGCTGATGCCCAAAACGTGGTTCATTGCTAATGAAACCAGGATCTGGTGATAGGGTCCTGGAGAAATCGAAGGGCCTCCTCAAATATCATAGGCATACCAGTCGCGGTACTAGGAAGGGTACAGGGTACTCTCAAAGGTTTTTCTTTCAAGTCGATTTTTTGTTATATACTGTATACTCGTAATATACAGTCAAGTAAGAAAAAATACGTAGCATAATGTGTCAGGGCCATCAAGCTTTAATTCAAAGTCGTAAACAATTAGATCCCGTTCATTTATTTCCCTTCACACTCGACAACAATTCATGTTAATCCTATCTATAATAAAAATGATGAAAAACTAATATGATTTGACATAGGGCGCAACCATAAAAACTGATGAAGAAACGGGAAAAATAGTGATAGCTCGTGTAATGCACGGCGGGGCGGCCGATAGATCTGGGCTGATTCACGCCGGAGATGAAGTGATCGAGGTCAATGGTATTAGCGTAGAAAATAAGACTCCAGCCGACGTGCTCGCAATACTGGTACGAAATGTCATTATTTATTGTGTAACATCGCCAATGAACATTCCCATATTATGAGCTATATTTGTATTACAGCAAAGTTCAGAAGGGACTATTACTTTTAAGTTGGTGCCTTCTTTCGGCAAAGGAGGGTCAAGAGAGAGTAAAGTAAGGGTGCGAGCTCTTTTTAATTACAATTCGTCGGAAGATCCGTATATACCTTGCAAGGAAGCTGGACTGGATTTTAAGAAAGGCGATGTTTTACATATAGTGTCCCAAGACGATGCTTATTGGTAAGGTATAGGCGCAATCTGCTATAGGTTACTAGATGAATTCGTATTGTGACCTTACCTTGCTGTTGCAGGTGGCAAGCTCGGCGAGAAGGAGACAGAGTAATGAGAGCAGGTCTGATACCATCAAGAGCATTACAAGAAGGTCGTATTATACACGAAAGGCAGTCAGACCCACAAACCATGGATGGTTGGTTGAGTTTTTATAACGTCTTTGTAGTGACATTTTATGTAAGTAGTTAGGAAATAATTCAGGGGGGTCAGTTCATCAACTAACTTTATTGTTTACATACCAATGGCAAGTTTAAATCATTAATTATTTCACGTTTTCAAAAGGTTTTTCTTGTCTAATGGTTTGTTCGTATTAAACGAACAAACCATTAGAGTACATTATGTATGTATATCAAAGTCAATACCTTGATTCTTTGTAATTATACTTTTCTAAATCTGATATTTTATTAAAATATGTTTGGTACAGGTAAGCCGTCACTTTGTAATCCTTCTGCAACGAATTCTGAATGCGCTCCAAAAACACCATGCTCACCGACACCGACCGCCACAGCTCTGTTACCCTGCAAGTCTACGCCTAAAGTGAAAAAAATCATATACGATATTACGGAAAATGATGATTTTGACCGTGAAATGATACCTACATATGAAGAAGTAGCCAGATTGTATCCACGGCCTGGACTTGTGAGGCCCATAGTGTTAGTCGGAGCACCAGGCGTAGGCCGCAATGAGTTACGTAGACGACTTATTGCCACAGATCCAGAAAAATATGTTACACCTATACCATGTAAGTGTTAGAATAATCATATAAAATGTGTCTATTCCTATAACCTTTGTGGCCTTGTGTAGGCTTAATATCAATGTGAAATCTTTTGTAAATATTGTCGTTACGAGATTTTAAACACAAATATCAATTAAGCTAGTATAATGTTTTTCAGTTACATCTCGGCTACAGAAGTCTAGCGAACAAAATTTAAAAGATTACATGTTCGTGAGTCGCGAACAAATGGAGCAGGATATAGCTGACGGAAAGTTTATTGAACATGGCGAATATAAGGGTAACCTGTACGGCACATCGGCGGAAAGCGTGGAGACTATCATCAATTCGGGTAATTCATTTATCTGTTGATAGTATTCTTCATATTTATTTAGTTGTTGTTCATCGTTGTCAACAATATAATCGTTTTTAATTGTCATAATATAAGAAAAAATATATTTTAATTTACGTTAAAAGAAACTGGAAATGTTTCGAAGATTTGAGCCTTACAGCGTGTAAAGTAAAACCTGACGTCTCACCTATTTATTATATTATCAACAGCGTTCACCTGTTTATTTTAACCTTTTTGAATTGACGCTGGTACATGACCTTCAAGACCTTAAACAAGTATCGATATTTTTCAGGACGTGTCTGCGTGATAAGTCCTCACTGGCAGGCACTGAAGATGTTACGCACGCCACGTCTTAGGCCTTACATAATCTTCATAAAACCCCCGCCGTATGAACGGTTGGTAGAAACAAGAACATCGGCTAATGCGAGGTCCACCTTCGACAAGGAGTGCTCCAGAGCTTTCTCAGTAAGTTATTTATACTTATTACCATTAAAAATGGTAATAAGTATATTATTTAAGTATATGACGTAAATTTAGCTTTAACTTCGAGAATAACGGAAGAATTGGGTGCTAGGGGTTACAAAAGTCTTAAAATTTATTGAGACACCATATCTGTTGGAAGTTTTGAAAATTGGTTCTTATTTATTTTTATTTAAAAAAAATCCGAAAAAATTGGGCAAATGCGTGTCCGACCACGCATAGAATAGGGTTCCGTAGTTATCAATTCTGCTAGGTGCATTTAAAATCGTGTCCAATAGATAATTGTATGTTCACTGATTGTTTTGTTATTTTTTTCCGAAGTTTTTCAAATAAGCGTATTTTACAAGTTAGCCCTCTATAATTCCTGTACTAACAAAGTTAAAGTTCAATACATGAATACCATCATGATTTTTTTCAGTTTTTCCAAGCCGCCGTTTAGCCTTTAAAGGGGTGGAAGGGGGGACGACATTCACAGAGTAAGAATTTGAATTTATGTAAGTAACTGTTATTTTTAGGAGGAGGAATTCTTCGACATTATGCGGTCGTCTAATCGTATAAACTTCCTATACGGATATATGTTTGATGAGGAGATCGTCAACGACGATCTGGCCAGTGCTCTTACACAGTTATTGAAAGCCGCCTGGAGGGTGCAATCCGAGCCTCTGTGGGTACCAGCCTCTTGGGTACAGTAAGACAATTTCACTCGATATTTATTTAATATGTTGTTCTAATGGATATTTCAACAAGAACTTTGTTTTCTAAAACAAAATGAAACAAAGAATTTAGATGAATATGAATCAAATTTTTATTGTATAACGAAGAGAAAAGTTTGGCCATTATAAAAGAAAAATGATATCAGACAAATGTTCACCACGAGCACGCTGACAGATGTCGATTCTTTCATCAAAGCTTTTAATCACTTCTTTGCAAAATGGCCTGTCTATTTCGTTAATCATATCACGGATTTTGAATTTTAAGGCTGCATTCGATTGACTCCGTATAGAATCTATCCCTATCACAGCCCCACAAAAAATAATTCAGTTAAATCACACGAACTGGCTGGCCACTTAACCGCTGAATTTTGTGAAGTTATGAGATCGCGAAATTTCGTTTACAATAAATTTTGCAGTTTCATTGGCTGTGTGACACTGTTCTGCTATCCACGTCATCAATAATAGGCGATGTCCAAAATTGAGATGTTAACATCTCGCGATAACGTAATCGTTACCGCATTTCCAGCCTCATCTTCATACTGTGGCTCACAGCTTCCAAGCGATGGTGTGAGCACATTTGTACCGAGCCTTTCGACTCAAATTTAGCAACCAAATTCTGAATAGTGGTCTCAGAAGCACGATTATGTTGTTCGAAAATATTACAAATTTTATGAAATGTAACTTGTTGACAGTGTTAACAGAACCACCATTTTCATAGTAGATTTTAATTATTTTAATGCGATTTTCGTGCGAACTTGAATTCATTGTAACAATTGCCTAAGCATCTACTACGAATACTTCAAAAAATCAAATGTCCAAACTGTCATGCTGTTGGTGTTGCCCCAATTGAAAAACAAACTTCTTGTTGGAAAACCCTTTAAATTTAACTTCAAATACACACAAATGTTTGCGATTTTATTGTTAAATTTTGTGCACCGATGTTTTTTTTTTAATATTATATGACTAGATTTAAGAGAGAACTAGGTAATATTTATATATACATAAATATTGAGTGTAGGAGAGTAGTAAAATTTAGGAAAATTTTGTACATAGTAATTATTTGTTGAATATTAATTTTATTATGACATAATATAGAAAAGTTATTATCGTTTGTAGGAAAAATGCGTGGTTCTACTTTATTAGTTTTAGTACTTACGTACTAGCAGCGTTTAGCGAAATAGTCACGCCTACCATTAAAGCTGATTATAAAACAAGTCTTAATTAAATCACAGGTAAAAAGTGGAAGTATAGTTTGGTTCTTTTTACATTAATAATGTTATAAAGGACATTGAATCATGAATAGCTTTCTGCTCCATCATATTAATAAATGGAGTGTTTAAAGACAAAGTGTTCGAAATTCTAAAAATATTGAGGGCATAAGTCCATTACTATTTTCGTTAAAATAGCTACCTATATATGACTACTTATAATAATTGAAATATTAAAGAAAACATAATGACACTGTCATCTTGAAGCACACTAAATAGAAAAAACAACATTTGTCATTAACATAATATCATCGTGTAATACTCCATATATAATATATATATATATATATGTATACTCTCTCTAAGTTGTAATTAGAACATACAAAATTAATTATCTAGTCATAGTCCGATCTCATAATTTTAAATTGAATTTCTTCTCTATTTAATATAATTGCAGACAATTAACTAAGTGAACTAGTATAGGTGTTGTTGTGCTAGTACTTATGTGCTGTTTTGCAGCTTATTTTTTATAATGTTATTTGAAATTATACTAAAAAGTCGTTGTATCTCACAGTTTTTTAGCTTAGCTCTTTATTCGGTGTTTGAACTATTACCGTCTTATTATTCGTACATTAGTCAAGACATTATAACACCATGTGTCATGTAATGTAGTGTCCATTCGTCTATAAGCAATTGTAACACCAGTCAATTCAACATAAGCCATGTGGCTAGCAATTCATATAAAACCACTACTAATCTTATTTGCGATTAGAGTCTTCGCAACTCCGCATTGTCATGACTTGTCAAATTTATAAGGATAATTAATAAGGAAATGTCATTAATAAATGGTCAACATTATGTTACGATTCTTAAGCATCAATAAATAAACAAATATGTTGTGCCTCTTAAATTTAATTAATGTGATACACAATGAATCATATGCTAATAATAAAACATCAACAAATTTTGATGCTAAACGCTTCGTTTAACTCAAAAATGAAACAGATTTTGAAGGCTGTGATTACAAAGTCAAACTACGTAGTTCGACTTTTCAGTTTTGACAATATTCGAATATTATCCTTAAGATCAGGATAATTATTCATAGTTTAATTGTAATATATTTGTTAACACATATCAACGGAGTCTAAAGTAGAGGTTTCTAATGATAACTAGAGAGTAAATTAAAGTGATCTTGTATCTCTCACTAATACACCTTCGTTGCCCAGTGTAACATAGTGTTTGAATATATTAAAGGAGGCCAAGATTGGTTTCAACTTACGTTAACTTCCAAATATGGGAAACACCTCTCAAAAGACAAACAAAATATTATGCTGATCACTCTGAGCGTTTTCAGTATTTGTCCTTTGACTCCGTCATCAAAACATCTTAAGATACGGACTGTACTTTAGTATTGTCATTCAAATTTGCAAATCGATGTATATAGAATTGTTATAACAAAGATTTTTGATATTTTTAAGTGTATTTTTTCGAGATTATTCGTAAGAAATCAGTCTTCTAATTACATTTGTTTTGTAACTAGACAAGTCAGTGATTAATTTCAAGTTTCAAAACGGCAAGAAAAACTTAATTGCTACAAATAATAAATGAAATGTTATTGACAAATCACATACATACAGATTATGAATCGCCTTGTATTATTATACAATATTGTTGACTTGTATAATATTTTTGAACAACTTGAATCGTATATTAAGGAGACACAATCACATTAGTGAAGAACCTCCTTGACTCACGATTGATTAAGGATTTATTAAATTAAGCGAACATGCAAGTGGTGATATAAAAATTATTCATTAATAATCATATTCTAAAGTCGCTGTTTTTTAGTCGACGCTACAGATAAGTAGAAAATTATTTTATCAATTTAAACTGCAATAAATAGCTTTAGGATATTAAGCTTATCTTAATATATTTTGTTTATAATTATCTACTTATATTAGTCTTGTATAAATGTGTTGTTTTAAAAGTTAAACGAATTGTAAAACCAGTTAAGTAGTAACTGCTAGCTAGCTTACGTTCATGGTAGTATGAGTTTGGTAATCAATTCAGGAATTTCTGTAACAGACATATTTTTCTCTATGACATTTTCTCTACTCCAGATGGTACGAGATACGACATTTATGTAATATTTCGTAATAATTGTTCGAGTAGTGTAGGCATGAAAGTATATTATACCAAATTTACATTGACATTAGTTGTGGCAATAAATATAATAATATAAATATTGGCAATAAAAAGTAATGGCCACATGCTTCTTACATCTTTAACCAAATTCTTACCCCGATGTATTTCTCCTGATAAGGATGTGTTTTGTAATTGCATAGTTATCATATAGAAGCGCTCATAGCCGAGTGGCCTTAGGTGATGGGAAACAATCACCGAGGGTAAGCAACGACGGCGCGGTCGGACCTGGATGGGTGACCGTTTGTGGCATTATATGTAATGAGCGTTTCCGTGATTCGGAGGTCACGTTAAGCAGACGGACCCGGTTGTTATCATAAGATAGCAGTCGTGAAGCTTAGTTGGAGGCCTTCGGGCGGCTTAGAAACATTCAACAGTAAGATTATGTAGCCACAACGTGTCTTGCTAGTCCCCAACCCGCACTCGGCCTGCGTGGGGACATATGGCCTTAACCCTCTCCTGAGAGGAGACCCGAGCCCATTCAGATAACTCAGGAACGTAATCAAAAATATTTTACAAATTTAGTTATTTTTAACATTTTATAGCTACAACTAAATACCTCACAAATAGCAATATCTTTTTTTTTTTTTAACGTGTGGAAATCCCTGCGGACCGTCACCCCGTCGGGGGTTACGGCGGAGTGGTGTGTCGGCCTCGAACCGACTACAACCACACGGTGTGACCCTCTCTGCGCCTGTGTATTGGAAGGAGTCCAGGGAGGGGATTTCCTTCTGGACTCCAACCGGCGCCTGCCCGCACTGTTGCGGGCACCACCTCAAAGTGTACTCTCTAACGTCCGGTCACACGCGGACGCCGCCCCCTCGCGGTTGGCCTCTACTGCGGACGGACGGGAAACCCGTCCCGCCCATCCGCGGCCACTCTCAGGGCGGCATGAGACGCAGGTATGCGCGCCTCCGCCGCCCGGGGCGCTGGCGGCGGATCGGGTCCGATTGGATGGCATTCTCCCGGGCCTTCTCCGCCACCTCCTTCTGCAAGATTACGTCCTCGCAGAAGGTTGCGACCGCGGTAAAACAACTGTCGCTGCCGGCCATCAATCTTATGACGGCCGGCAACGAGAGATCCCCTCCGATGGCTGCAGTGAGGACCCGGCGCTGCGCCGCCCAAGCGGGGCAGACCGCCAGCGTGTGCTGGGCCGTGTCCTCACTGCAGTCGCAGTGGTGGCAGGCGGGACTCGGTTCCCTCCTAGCGACCGAGTGCAGGTACTTGCCGAAGCAACTGTGCCCGGAAAGTACCTGCGTCAGCCGGAAGGAAAGGGTCCCGTGCTGCCGCCCTGCCCACTCCTCGATGACCGACTGAAGAGCCTCCACGGCGGCGAAGCCAGCGCGTGGGGTCTCCAGCCGGAGCGACCATCTCAGCATGGTGGCTCGGCGAGCGGCTTCGCGCCACTCGCGCACGTCCTCGGGCGGAGGGCGAAATCCGCTCTCCGCCCGGAAGTCAGCCACTCGCCGATAAACTTCGGCGAGCACTTCCGCCTCCAAATCCCACGGGGGTGTTCCGGCCAAGGCACACGCCGCCTCTGTGGACACCGTGCGGTATCCACGTATGGCTCTGACCGCCAGTATCCGCTGGGGGCGCCAGAGGCGCGCCCTGTTCTGGGCGGACAGAGCCGCCGCCCACACCGGTGCACCGTAAAGTGCCATTGACCGGACAACCCCCGTGTACAGCTGCCTAGTGGGGACACTGGCCCCGCCCAAATTGGGCAGAAGTCGCCCTAGGGCGGAGGCAGTGCCCACCAGCTTAGGGCCAAGCTGTCGGAAGTGCTCGTCGAAGAGCCACCTACCATCGAGGACCAGACCCAGGTACCTCATCTGGGCGCGGACCGGTACGAGGACCGAGTTGACCTCGATCGAGGCGCCGGCGGGCGGACCGCGACGGGGCCCATGAAATAATAGGGCCTCCGTCTTGTCCAGGGCCACCCGCAGGACAATATCTAACCTAACCTCGTGTGTGTATGTATAATTTCCAAGCTGTAGGATTAAAAAAGTTTTCATATTGTCATTATTGTACAATGTACAATCTAATACCTAAATCATAATTTGGCAAGTCAGATAGCAGGACTTTTTAATTTTTATTTCGTAAGAAAAAATAAATATTATAATGTCATTTAAATAATAATGGGTTTTCAACAAGAACTTTGTTTTCTAAACAAAAATAAAACAAAGAATTTAGTTAAAGATGATTCAAATTTTTTAGGGTTCCGTAGCCGAATGGCAAAAAACGGAACCCTTATAGATTCGTCATGTCTGTCTGTCTGTCTGTCCGTCCGTATGTCACAGCCACTTTTTTCCGAAACCATAAAAACTATACTTTTGAAACTTGGTAGGTAGATGTAATCTGTGAACCGCATTAAGATTTTCACATAAAAATAGAAAAAAAAACAATGCATTTTGCCCCATACATGTCCTAGTTTTGTGTGTGTGTGACAGTGTCCTGGGATGTCGTTAATAGTTTTTAAGGAGCGTCCTGGGTTTTTAAATTAAAAATAATTCACGCTCCTCTTTTAAAATGTTATTGTTACGTTACGAGCTCATGGCTCGCAGTCGCAACTTCTCGCGCTGCCGTGTCGTGGAAAAACTGAAATTCAGATAAAATCGGTTGAAGTAGTAGCTGACCCCTAATAAACTTAGGAATAAAGGCTAGGAAGATGAAGATGATGAATTATTTAAGTTTCATTTTACCTATATTCACTACATTATTAATTTAACTATTGCAAACTCTATTGTTGCGTCCCGTTTTTAAAGTGAATTGTCCTGGTTTTTCCAAGTTCAAATCCTAGTTTTTTTATTTGGGGATGGCAACCCTATTCTATCCTTAACATAGCCCCACAAAAAATAATCAACTGGCAGGTAACTTAACCGCTGAAATTCGTGAATAATGCGATCGGGCAATTTCGTTTGCAATAAATTGATCGTTTCGTTTCATTGTGTGACATGTGGCACCGTCCTGTTGGAACGACATGTCAGCAATATCCACGTCATCAATAAAAAGTCAAAATTGAGTTAGTGACATCTCGCGATAGCGTGATCAAGTTACTATAACAGAACCAACATTTTCATCATCATCATCAACAGCCTTTAATAGTCCACTGCTGGACATAGGCCTCTCCTTAGAAAGTCATTTTCATAGTAGATTTTAATTACTTCAATGCGATTTTCGAGCGACATTGAATTAATTGTAACAATTGCCAAAACAATTGAAAAACAAAGTTCTTGTTGAAAAACCCATTACGTTCTAAATGGAAAATGATATTTCCATAAGACTAAGTAAATTATGAAATTTGAACACGCTGATCAGAGGAACTTTATGAGAAATACAATTTAACTACCAGGTAGCAAAATTTGGCAGGGCTTTTTCCGCTAAGTTGTTACTATGTATTTGCGATGCGAGGGTGAATGTTACATAACATTCCTATTTCAAGACAGTGGACAAATCATTTATGCAAATGTTGCAATATTCATAAAATTGTTTTATTAATCAATATTATCAATTTAAAATACAAATGCGAGATAATTTAAATAATATATAATAATGAGCTATTATTATATTTAAACGGCACTTACATGTCTTTGGACTGGACCTCATAAGTCAAACTCATAGTGGTATGCCGCGAAAACAGCCTCCCACTCCCATGTCTTGTCAGTTTGACTTAAAAAAATATGTAATGCGTAAATGCGTACGTTATTGAATCCTCAAAGTGCGTCCTACAGACCCTGCTCAAATGCTAACGTAACAATACTAACAATAAAAAATCCGGTTAAAATAACAATGTAACACGTTAACTATATTTTTGTTGCTTAATGCATAATCAGTCATTTTTATACATCTACATAAAGTTTTATTTAGTATAAAAATAATTTTCATATTAATGCTAGTTAATGGGATTACCTCCATGATCTGAGTAATTAATGGTTTTATACAAATATGGCATACTTTTTTCTTGAAATTTTTTAGTCAAATGTAGTTCATTAATCTTACTTACTAGCGACCAGTCAACTGGTATTGTTATTAGGTTTAGGCATCTGTGTGTGTATTCTTATATATTTTTATGTTGTGATTGTGACGAGTACTTAATGCTATGTAATACAATAGTTTAAATGTAGAATAGGATAAACAAGTGATAAACAGTATTACCAAAGGAGTTCGATAACAAATGAGTGTTTGCAGATATCTCTCATCAAATTGGAATTTTACGAGCTATGTGAAAGCCTTATAAAAATATTTAAGGGTTACATAGTCAACAAGCAGATAAATTAAGAAATCGAATGCAATACGTTATAATCTATTATAAAAAAAGCATATTTTAAATAGCTCTGCTTACAATTTCGTAATAAAATAGTTCCGAAATGTGTATCAGAGTTATTTAAAACAATGCGGTAGCAATTCTAAATAAATGTTTACTTATATGTAATGATAATTAGATTTTGCCTTTTAGCTATTTTATTCATAAATTACTTCAAATTTTGTATAGGTGACATATAATGTCACAAATATGCTTAAATACTATCAATTGTATTATTTAGAAAAATCTTTAGAGCTTAGGTATACGATTCATTGATTGTTTTTCATCAATACTTTTGTTTCTGCTGTCCGTCTGTATCACTTAAATATTCCTAAATCGCTAGACGTGTGTGTGTAGATGTGTGTGTTAAGTCGGTCCCTGATGTTTTAGATTTACCATTGCACCCGAAAGGTAGCCTTGTTATCTAGATCTAGAATGGAGGTTACATTTTTGTACTGAAATATTTGTCTGTTTATGTAGTTGTACATGATTTATATACCTACCTACACTATTATATATAACCGGAGACGGTGCTACTAACGCCCTCAACGATTTCTATTTATGTTATACTCGAAATTTTTGTGTGTCTGAATGGTTCTCTGAATGGAGTAGGTGGTCTTGAAAGCGGGATTTAGACATTTAGTAATTGTTATTTTTCTTTGACCAAAGTAGCACTATTATTTTAAGGTTTTTTTTTTATTTATTGCCTAAATCAATTATAAAACTAAATACATATTTTAAACTTTATCGCTGATACATTTACTTTTAATTTCAAGAAGGATCTTTACCGTAAATGTTAATCTAAACAGTTACACAGTAGTTTTAAGTTAAATCCTTAAAGATGTATACTGCATATTGATCGATCAAACAGAATGGGCAATTGCCCCTGTAGAACGGTTTTATTCACCTTATTTAATATTTTTTTCTCCCACGTACGTACGCTTCAAGGCTTGATATTTAAGTTAGGAAGTTCGGTAACAAAAATGCGTACTTTCAATGTTCTAATACTAGTAAAGATCCTCGTTTTGGGCATTCTCCACTCTCAGAATAAATTGTAAATTAATATTTTAGATGATAATCCCCACATGGAAGACGTCACTTAAAAGTCTGAATATACACATTGGGATCGTGAGCTATGTAAATAAATATATGTATTAGATTGTAAATTTAAATTCAAAAAAATATAAATGTACATTTAAAATATAATCTTCGTGCTTTTGAAGCATATAAATGTACTATGGCGGTAAAATAATAACACAGGAAGTAGTAGGTACCTGAATGGTGGTCACACCAAATCTATCTAGATTTTTGGCATCGATGCCGATGTGAGAGAAAGTATTTATGGGACTCGGAGGGGACGTATAATATGACAAATTGGTATTTAACCAATCGGTAGCGATTCTAAAGATGACCGATAGAACGTTGAAAGTTCTTTTTTCGAACAAATATTAACGTAATCATGCAATACTTACGCCGCCATTGAAACTGTTAAGCCACTTTTGTATTACCAAGTGTTCCTTACATATAGCGTATAGTTATTGAAGTATGTAGCCAGTTGATGTTTGTGTATGTGGGTAGATAAAGGATTTGTAGAAAGGCGCGGCGGAACAGTTTGTCAACTGCGTGATTCGTGCAACTCAGCCTCAACTACTGCGGCAATGACATAAATAATTATAATGCATGATTTCGATAATTATTGTTTATACATATAAATGTATGTAATTTGTTTTCCAAATTATGTTACCCAATTGTATATATGTCAAGATAAAAGTTAAATCTGGGCCTAATATAAGTTACCTCAACGTGACTAATTTATTATGTGGAATTACTAGTTTTGGTCAGTAAGAAACTAAATTTTCCCTTTCTCTTTACTTCTCTTAAAATCTTTCTCGTAAATAACTCTTACAAGTTTACTTTGATTTGTTTACTTCTCATAATACGAGTGAGAAACTAATCTTCAAAAAGTAATTTAGGTAGCTGACAGATCCGGAAAACGGCCATATTATCTGAAAGTAAAACTAAGAGTCAAACGGAATTAATATAGTTTGATTGGTGTTTTATCTCTTAGTTATAGTACGTATCTAATAAAAGTCCTAACCAAAACGTAATTCAGTTAAATCATGAAAACAATACAAATGCATTTTATTTTTTTGGAGTTTGGGTTTTTTCTATATAAAATATGTGTTTACAAAAAAAGTATGTTTATGTATTTATATCAGTTGTCTAGTACCCACTTTTTTTTTTGATGTGTGGAAAATCATCATGGACCATCACCCCCTACCGGGGGTTACGGCGGGGTGGTGTGTCGGACTTGAACCGACTAAAAACCTCACAGTGTGCCCTTTCCGCGCTTCTCCGTTTAGGAGGAGGAGAAGTCCAGGGTGGGATCTCCTTCTAGACTCCCCCAGCGCCTGCCCGCTCCCGATGCGAGCACCGTCTCTGTGCGACGACCCTCTCTTAGGCGACACACTGCGCCACGACCATAGTAGATATTCTAGAATCTGTCGTTTTTTTAATTTTTATCATATTATCCTTAAGAAGTGCTTAGACTTTTGCTATCCATCAGGCAACAATATATTTTTTTCAAATAAGATACATTCTTTGTACTTTTCTGTACCCTCATAACTTGTGGACATAAGCGTGAAGCACGAACAAATTCACTTTCACATGAGACGTTTTATGAATAAATTAAGTTTATAAGTAGGTATAATAAAATAGTAATCAGATGTGTCACTCGCTTTAACCTTTTATGCAGCATCTTCACTGCTATAACTCAGTTTCATCACGGCTGCAAGACTGTAAACTGTAACATTTAAGATCGAGTGTACCTGTAAGAGAATTTACGCTGTTTATGAGGTAGTACTTTATGAAATGAAAATTATACGCTTTATATATATGTGTTCACGGAACCTACGTTAATATTTCCTTGATATTGTGAACTAAAGTATATACATAAAATACTTAGTATCTGAGCATGATTTTTGTGACGCAAACCTTACGACATAACTAAGTTTAGCATATTGAACCATGTATAACCTGTGCTGTGAAGATCATGTATAAGGTGTAACCAAAGAGTATCTTAAATAAATGATGATAAAAAGTACTTTTATTTGTTTTATTTAACATTTATTTTGCATATTTTCTGTCCGTTGAAAAACTCTATTGCCATTATATTATACACACTATTTTTTAGATCAAATGTGTAATGTTCAAAGAAAAAATTCGGTTCAGTTGCTAATGAAACACTACAAGGGCTATGGCACCATTATTTTATACAAAACATATATAAACTACTATTTAGATCCTAACGACTATGATAGAGTCACGGTTTGAAACTTTTATTCAGGAGGCAAACGGCTTAGTAGCCATGTGGTGAAGTAAAATGAGAGATATTAGAACACGAAGATGTTTATTAAAATTATAATTGTCTCGGTGGTCTACTATTTTTTTATATTTTTAAATGTTTTTTTTTTATATTTATATATTTAAAAATGTAATTAATACATTTATTAAGTTTAATGAAGAGAATAATATTAACTTTATTGTAAACCAAGTAATTACAAAGTTCTTAAAACTAGGTATGTAGGTACAATTGGCGGCCTTATCGCCCGAAGGCAATCTCTTACAGGCATAAGATGGAGAGAACACCATTTGGAGGAAGTGTAGGGTAGTGTCTGGTGTATTGAAAGTAGAAAAGAAGGGAAAATTAAAGTACCTAGTAAAATGTAACATAGTGTGATAGCAGAACGTAATTTAAACGATTTATTATGAGTGCAAATATTGATTACATACATATACTGTATAGTAATACTAAACTGAATAGTGTCGTCGAGAGACTTCCAAAGTGGAAAAATGTGTCCCCCTGTAACTTCTAAAATAAGAGAGTGGTAAAACTAAAAAGCGGCCAAGTGCGAGTCGGACTCGCCCATGAAGGGTTCCGTATCAGCAAGTAACATCATATAAAAGTTATTGTAGTTCATCGATGTTTTTATACTAGTGTATGGATTGAATGAAAGGTAAATTGCGTGTTACGATTTATGACGTATTAAAAAAAAACTACTCACTAGATCTCGTTCAAAACAATTGTCCGTCCGTATGTTGAAATTTGGTCAGTCGATGTATTCTGTAAACCGCATTAAGATTTTTACATAAAAATAGAAAAAAAACAATACGTTTTGGGGGTCCTAATACATGGAACTGAAACTCAAAAATTTTTTTTCATCAAACCTATACGTGTGGATATATATATCTATCTATATATCTATGGATAGGTATTCAAAAATGATGTTGAGGTTTCTAATATCATTTTTTTCTAAACTGAATAGTTTGCGCGAGAGACACTTCCAAAGTGGAAAAATGTGTGTCCCCCCCTCTAACTTCTAAAATAAGAGAGTGATAAAACTAAAAAAAATATATGTTGTACATTACCATGCAAACTACCAACGAAAATTGGTTTGAACAAGATCTAGTGAGTAGTTTTTTTTTAATACGTCAAAAATCGTAACACGCCATTTACCTTTCATCCAGTCAATACACTAGTATAAAAACATCGATGAAAGTTACGACGAACTACAAGAACTTTTATATCATGTTACTTGCTGATACGGAACCCTTCATGGGCGAGTCCGACTCGCACTTGGCCGCTTTTTTATTTAATACTTCATAAATCGTAAACCGCAATTTACCTTTCATTCAATGAATACACTATTATAAAAACATCGATCAAAGTTACAAGAACTTTTATATGATGTTACTTGCTGATACGGAACCCTTCATGTCCGACTCGCACTTGGCCACTTTTTTATAAACATTGATTTTAAGCTTTGTCAAGCAGGCACCACACTTCGCTATTCGCTATTCGTTATGCGGGTTATTCGCGTGCATACGGCGAAGTGTGGAGAGTATATTCGCCAATATTCGCTTTATTCGTACGCATCGAATAGCGAATCGCATATACGTCGACTTGTCGGTTTTTTGACACACTTCAAAGGACACGAATAAGGCGAATACACGCATCGACTGCCCACACTTCGGACGGGTAGTGAAGTGCCCTGTGCATAACTAACAACCATAGACTATAAAACAGTTTTTGAAATAGATAAATCAATTAAACGATTAAAATAACCTATCATATGATCAAAATAATTTGGCTTCATTTAAGTATTGTTTCTGTCAATTTAATAAAATAAAAAGGAAATTAAAATAATATGTTTCGTTCGTTCATTGACCATTAAAAATGACAATGCCCTGTGCATAACTAACAACCATAGACTGTAAAACAGTTTTTGAAATAGAATAAATCGATTAAACGATTAAATTAGTTTATTAAATGATCAAATTAATTAGACTTCATATAAGTATTGTTTCTGTAAATTTAATAAAATAAAAAGGAAATTAAAATAATATGTTTCGCTCGTTCGTATGGATTCGTTTCGTTCACCATAAAAATGACAGTGACACATCTCTACAACACACATATTTGCCTTATTTGACATACCAGTTCGAAGTGTGGTGGCGTGTTTGTTGTTTGCGTGCATAACAAATATTCGGGCGAATACGGCGTAGACACATAACGAATAGCGAATAACGAAGTGTGGTGCCTGCTTTAAATTGTTCTAAAGCCACAATCTACACAAAATATTTTATCTCTAATCTCTCTAGCGTTGAAGTCGCAGTTTCTCTGTAACCACTTTACGAGACATATCGAAATCAATAGCAATAGGAACACAGTTATTACGGAGATATTTATGTAAAATTAAACAAGAATTTTTTTTTTTTTGATTCTATAAACATAAACGGCGAACTTGTAAACTTGCGACGATAGGACGTATGTAGTAAATTACACGGTGTTAAAATGGGAGGTATTAGAGAACTGCTAAAACTGCAAGGTAGATAAACTCTAAGCGCGCCTCGGACGCCCGGTTAACCGGCGGAAAAGCGAGTGGAGGTCGTCTTTTCGAGCCCTTTTCGTTGACTCCTTCCTCAAAATTACGTCTTTGCAGACGGTTGCAACCTCGGTAAAACTGTAGTCGTTATATACCATAAACCGTATGTCGACTTGTAACACCTTATTTTTGCTTTGTTCGAATAAAACAAAATTAATTGAATCCCACAGATGCGATCTTGCTATTAGCGCCATCTTTGGGCAACAATGACTACTCCATCGCCTATTAACTTCCGCAAGGCGTCCTGTTTTCTCCAACTAGGCACGGGGTGGCGCTCATGTCGGGTTCAAATCGATTTTAATCATAGACTATGTATTAAATAGTTTTTTAATTCTAGTTGTCTCTGAAAATGGCGTGATGTTTATCTTGTTTTGTAAGGGGGTAGGTTCGTTATATCCTATAGACCTTGAAATAGGATATATAAAGCCGGTCTCACTCATAGGAATTTCATTTCTCTTATTGTGTTATATCTTGAACTAAGTTTTGCTGTTGTTAGTTACTTGTGAAGATTGATTTTTAAATAGTGCCCGCAACTTGTGGGTCGCTTCGCTTGGTATAGTTTTCTATAATCCTCGCCAGGAATACCTGGAGATTGCAAGAGTGGTCACGTCAGTGTCAGAGCTGGGTCACGCATTGAGTTCAATTAATTTATAATTATACATATACCCTTCTCTTTTGTTCGCCGGTGCGTGTACTTTAAATCGCACGAGATGAGGGATCCCCGAGAGAGGCGTCCGGGTGGCCGTGAGCTCCCCTTTGACGCCCTCACATCCCGGTCGAGCCCTCGTCGAACCAGGGAAGCTTCAGTCAGAAACATTTTTATGTGTTGACCCTCTTTTTTTGTTTTAGCAACTGTAATAAATATAAGTAATCTAATATGACTAATAATGATGTAATAAGTTAGAATTAACAATATTGTAAATTTTAAATAGAATAGATGTATATGTGAGACCGAAACAAGTGTTTTACTTGAAGAATTCCCCGACCGCCCACATCGACATATGCACACATAGGCCTTTGTCTGGCATTCTCTTAGCTTGTTTCTTTTTCATAACTAAATTCTACTAGTGAAAGGCGCCCTGGGATTTCTCATAGTTCTACTGACTGCGCGCCGGTGAGGTGATTCCCCCTGGTTGGGCTAGGGCCGACTAAACCCCCCTTTACCGGGGCTAGGGGTTACAGACTGTGAGCGAGAGATCTCTTCCGATGACTGCAGCTGCGTCGTCCAGGTGGAGCAAACCGAAAGCATGTTCTGAGCAGAGTCCTCACTGTGTGACAGGCGGGACCCAATTCCCTTCTAGTGACCGAATGCAGGCAGATATAAAGCGTCTGTGCAAAATGTTTTAATAGGTTCTTTATTGTCTTATTAAATACTTAAAAGGTTTATCTAAGATTTGGCTGTTACAAAAGCAGCAAATATAAATATTATGTGAAAAATAAAGGAGGGAAATTCAACTTACAAAATGAGTCATGATTAGTTGAAACGACATGTGACGTAGATGGCCACCCTGGTGTCACAGGGTGGCCTAATCCCACAGAATTTGGTTTCGTGAGTTGTATCAAGCGAATGGACTCTTTAATAAAAACATACATACTTTGTTTTTATTACCCCTTTTCGGTAAAAAAAGTTTTTGTAGACCTTTTTAAGATGTACAATACTGTAGTACATTATTTTGATCTATCTCATAGGGTACAGTAAGCGTTTGCAATGTAAGCGTAAAAAACATCACATTAGAAACCTCTAAAATTATTATCTACTACATTATGCATGTATTATACATAAAAACCTTCCTCTTGAATCACCCTATCTATTAAAGAAAAGGGCAACAAAATCCATTGCGTAGTTATAAGGATTTAAGCGTACAAAGGGACAGAGAAAGCGACTTTGTTTTATACTATGTAGTGATTTGGGAATTTTATTTGTAAAAGATATAAATAAAAAACCAAAAACTTGGTTTTTTGAATTTTTCACATAAAATTTGAGGTTATGTGAAAAAAGTGTAAATGCAAAAGATGTAGATCTTATATTACCTACAACTTTGCCATTTAACTTTTTCTATAGGTCTTGTAGTTTTGCCGGAAATCGAGATAAGCCATTTTTTTCCCTTAAACCCCCCCCCCCCCCTCAACCCCGTCCCGACCTCAGATCGCCCGTAATTTATTTTTCCTTTAATTTTTGTATTCTCCTCCTTTTACAATGGGTTTCATCCTACTATAATTTATGTTCACTTTTTCTTATTTTAAGAGGTTTCTACCCTGGTCTTTATGGCCATTTACAGTTTTTTATTTAAATTAATATTTTTATTACAGATTTTAAATGCAGAGACAAAGCGGTTGTGGCGGTACCGGCCGTGGCCCGTTAAGTGGCGCAGATGTCGATTTGTCACTATCAGTTAATAAATAAACACTATACTTTAATAATAATTAACATTCTAAGGCGGTACGAAGTTAGCTGGGTCAGCTAGTAAATAATAAACGGTATACGACCCCTGACGTCACCAAAGACTGAGCAAATTGTTGGTGTTTGCAAATTTTGAATGCCTCACATCTAATCTAATCAACAAAATGTAGAAACATTTCAAAAATAATTTGACTTTTTTTGTCTTTGCGAAAATCCCCTAGGATTGGTGTCCTAGGGGATTTCCGCCACCACCTGGTGGTACCAGGTGGTGGCTATGTCGGACTCGAACCGACTAAAACCGCACGCCGTCACAGGTACCTACTAGGAGCCGAAGAACCACCTGTACCATCGTAAAAAAATCGCGAATATCGCTATTCAATTTTTTATTTATTAATAGTTATGTATTTAACTATTCATAGGCTCGATGGGTGGGAGATATCCGAGAAATGCTGTTCTTAGGACATCCGGAGTCCTCACCGCACCTATTAGGGCCCCTTCTTAATAATCTTCTTTTAGAGCCTCTTAAATCCACTTTCTGTCTTAACCAAATGAGCATAAAGGTAAAATTGATTTTACTTTCGTGTTAAACTGTTTCAGCTCTTTAGTCTTTGCTCCAAAATGTTATTGTAAAAATTGACACTATTATTGACGTTGAATGATTTGTCTGTGCTGTATCAGGCTATAAAACTTACGTAGCTATTTAGTAAATAGTAAATGTTGTTTCTTTTGCATATCGTTGTACTATTGTCTGTTACAAATATTTCATGTCGTAGTAAAAAGTACAAAGATAGACTTTTATTAAATCCAGTTGAACTCATTGATTTAGTAAGAAAGGAACAAAACAAAAACAGTTCACCTCATGTTCAAGGGAAGCATGCCGTGACTGATGCGCTTTACAATCAAGTACAAAATGAGGTCCAGTACGTTTCTGAACCAGGTACGTACGTGTATATCTTAAAACATAAATGTTACATTTATTTTTTTGTGTAATAGAGCACCTGCATCGTTATTTGGTATTATTATTATTGCAAAGCATGAAGTGTGCAATTTTAAGCGATTTTGCGCCCCCATATCTCTTTAGCATTTAATTTGCTTACTTAGAAAAATCAGAACATGAAGGAAAAATTAAAGGAGTCTTTTTGTTATGTTTGATCATTACGGCATCATTACGGCATAATTATGTCGTGAGGCACCACCCCTCACCGAAACTTCAGTGGCCACGATGTATGCCCGTGCGTCGGGCAAATGTTTGCATGTGTGTCACTTTATGTCTGTTTACATTGGTCTGAATCGTTCTACTTAACATGGGGTGTAGTCGCCCATGGCCAACCGGAAATTGCCACCCCTTCACTTTAATTATTGGTCTCTTATTTTCATCACAAATGGAAGCTTGAGAACTTTTTCACCCAACGAACTTAATTGTACAAAACGCATTGAAAATCAAGCTAAACCATCATACCTCTAAAGTTAGAATGTCAGATTTTACGTATTAATTGTATTTTTCCGCTGGGTAAATACAATAATAAATGATAATAACAAGTATTTAACTACTTAATTAGTGTACGTTAAAATAATAAAATGCATTTACCTACTCGTACTTAGTGCTTAGCACTTGCAGCGTCTCCAAGTTTACCCGACCAATGTAGCCGCTTCTATACATACAATGATAGGTACTCTTATTTAACCGCCCTTGAGTCTTAATTATAATATTTATGTTATATGTTACCTACTATTATTAACGTAGGTCGTTTACTAGATAATAAAGTCATTCAATAACCTACCCGTTCCCGCAGGCATTATGACCGAGATCTATTTTTGGACTCTATTTTGTATATAAAATTTTAGTATTAGGCACTCTGCCTACAAACATTATGAAGTAATAACATTGAAGTAAACATTCTCAATTCCTTCTCATAAGATGATACCCTGGCATTTACATATGACTTCGCCAATGTTCTTACTTTTGAGGGTTCAAAGGAATTCCAAACTCATTAAATAAACCTCAAGAGGCAAACACACAGAGTACAACTGCATTTGAAGGGTTTATAGCCAAAGGTCATGGCGTGGACTGTGTCGTTAATTTTCTCTAATTTTCAATCGAAAAGAACTGCCACGCCTCCCATCATCAGTCCCTTTTCATAAACTGCTCGGGGCTATGGTTCCCCTCAGCTTCATCGACCAAGCCATGCTACAAATTTTTATAAATAGAACTCACATTATAAGTTTGGATTATTTATATGGCATGCGCAATACAAAAGTACTAAATCAAATCCGTCATCTTTATTATAGCTGGTGTGTGTGCAAGTCGAGCGTTTACAATGTCACCTGACAAGCATATCGGAAGGGATCTTATTAGTACTTAACTAACACTGAACTATTTTAATCGATGCTTTCAATGTATTACTTTAGAATTAGACAATGCTTTCTGAAATTTGTAAGAAATTTTAGAATAATATCTAATATATAAAATTCTCGTGTCACAGTTTTCGTTGCCATACTCCTCCGAAACGGCTTGACCGATCTTTATGAAACTTTATATGCATATTCAGTAGGTCTGAGAATCGGCCATCTATGTTTCACACCTCTAAAACGCGAGCGGAGCCGCGGGCATCAGCTAGTTGTTATATAAAGATATTATTACCTACTTACTAATAAAGTGTACTTTTTTCTGATTAAAAAAGAACTATGCGAAGACAGCAATATTCTAAAGAGACGGAAAGTGTGGAGTCGTTGGAGCAAATGGGGGGAGTGTTCAGTGACTTGCGGCAGTGGTACAACAGCTCGTCATCGCGTCTGTGTCGCAGGACGATGCGCACACGGCGAACGCGAAGAGCAGCGCCGCCCTTGTGCGAAAGTACCCTGCCACTTGCCTATCTATAATATGACTGATGAACTACGAGAACTCGAGTAAATATAGTGTAATCTCTTGATTTATTTTGTTAAAATATGTATCTTGTTTTAGAACTTTAAGGTAAGTGGGACCTTACAGTTCTGGAACAATTCATTAGTTATTTCTGAGTTATTTTATTATTATTATTTAATGTACAGAAGTAATATAATTTGTACAGAATTGATTATTTAAATATATTGGACAAGAGTATAATTAGTAGGTACCTGTTTTTAATTTCACCCTGCTTACCCATTAATACCATCTTATGAAATGAGAAGACCAAACGATTATGAACTACCGCTTGCAATTATGAATTACCAGATTTTACGTCTTATTCTGATGTATGATGAAGTATTACGCGAAAGAGTAACAAACATCCATACATCTCCACAAATTCACATCTATAAAAATTTAAATGAATGGATAAATGTGTAGCAAAGCAAAGCATAAAACTAGAGAACCACTACACCAATTCAGTTTATATTTTATAGTTTTGTTAAGGGACAACCAGACAAGGGAGGTTTTTATGGAGAGACAAACGTAATAATTGCGAGGTAAATGACCGATTTTTACAGACTAGGCTAGCTATCTACCTAGCTTAGTTACGTTTATAACCGGTGTTACCCACGGTTGTTGTTGTAGTACCTTTACAAAGGGAATAGCACAATAGCCGCATTTAGCAGAATGATAGGATAGGACCTAAATTATTATGAATACCTTTTGGTTTTAGAAGCTCGGGCTGTTCTCCAGTAGTCATGGTCCGATACACATGAAGTAATTAATGTTATAGAGTCCGATATAGACCAGGGTAGAAGCCTCTTAAAATAATAAAAAGTGAAGATAAATTATAGTAGGATGAAACCCATTGTAAAAGGAGGAGAATATTACAAAAAATAAAGGATAAATAAATTACGGGCGACCTGAGGTCGGGAAAGGGGGGGGGGGGGGTGTTTAGGCGGATTACTTTTTGATGGCTTGAAATTTTTCGTAGATCACTCTGGTATTTCTCCAAAAATTGTAGATGTTTTATTTAATATTAACTTTATTATTTATTATTTTTTTTGTTAATTATAGTAGTATTAGATATTTCATAAGTTAGGGTATAAAAGGCAGCGCGCGCCTGTGCATAACACATTTCTTGTTCGGCGCTCGTCGTGGTAACTCTGAAGGATTGTGATCTTTGCTATATTGTTACATTGTTATTATCAAATTGTAAAGTAAGGACTGCGAGTATTGTAAGTAATTAACTTGTTAGAGTTGGAAATCTAATGTAACTATTTCTATTCAAATACTAATAAAAGTTAGTTTATTGTGTAAGTACTGTAATGATTATTAATTGTGAAAACAATGTTGGAAAAGAGTGTCCATGGAGTTTCTTGTCTGTTCTTCTCCATTGGATCTACGCCTTGGAACAGACAATTAGCTTATTAAAAACAGTTTGATATAATTTAATTATATTTTTGTTTTTATTTCACTTCCGACCCATAAAAGTAGTATATTTCGATTTCCAATATTTTTGTTTATCATTATAACATGTAATCTTACGTTTTTCGAGTGATTAAAGTGT
The DNA here is from genome assembly GCA_932526445.1 of Phragmatobia fuliginosa. Lineage (NCBI taxonomy): Eukaryota > Metazoa > Arthropoda > Insecta > Lepidoptera > Erebidae > Phragmatobia > Phragmatobia fuliginosa. The sequence goes on from OW052057.1 coordinate 29,326,083, forward strand.
AAATTTTAATATATAGCTCAATAACGATTAAAAACATTCGAATTCGAGTTTTTTCTTTTTTTGCATTTTCTGAGAAGATTTAAAATTTGAAAATTTATATCTTAATATATTGTAAGATATGTCATAAGTTAGGGTATAAAAGGCGGCGTGCGCCTGTGCATAACACATTTCTTGTTCGGCGCTCGTCGTGGTAACTCTGAAGGAATGTTGTTGTGATCTTTGCTATATTGTTACATTGTTATTATCAAGTTGTAAAGTAAGGACTGCGAGTATTGTAAGTAATTAACTTGTTAGAGTTGGAAATCTAATGTAACTATTTCTATTCAAATACTAATAAAAGTTAGTTTATTGTGTAAGTACTGTAATGATTATTAATTGTGAAAACAATGTTGGAAAAGAGTGTCCATGGAGTTTCTTGTCTGTTCTTCTCCATTGGATCTACGCCTTGGAACAGACAATTAGCTTATTAAAAACAGTTTGATATAATTTAATTATATTTTTGTTTTTATTTCACTTTCGACCCATAAAATCAGAAGTGCGATAAAGAACCAAGCTCATTAGCATTATAAAACTTTGATTTCCAACTCGTTAATTCGTTTTATATTATTTTCTTTTCTACCCACTTTTTTGAATTTGCTTGTATATGGTGTGGTATTTTTGTGTCTTAAGTTTTGCAACTTGCTCCGTAGCAGATCACGACACCGGTCCTGTGCTAGGACACGGCATAAGGATCGAGATTACTCTCGTAACAGCGTGTCAATAAGTCGTAGTAGTAACCATGATTCTCGTCGCGCTCGACGTTCGCGTTCGCCTACCCACAAGCGTAATGAGCATACTCGGTGTCATGAGTCACGTTCATATTCCCGTCGATGTAGTGTATGCGACACCGATGTGCAAAATACATTTCATACGATTTTAATGATGATTTAATGCCATCGAGTCGAATAAATCGACTCCAGGTGGATGATACACTTCAGAATTGTGTAAAACCTACTAGTAGGCAGGTAATAACAAATAATTCCAATACGAATAACACAATTCTTCTTGATTCGATCACGTCTGTTTGTTGACCAGAATACTTGTACATCAGAGTTGTAGATACAATTTACAACAAATACACCGGTAAATAACTATATCGAACGACCGACCGTCGGTAGGCGAAGGTAGTTTCATATCGAACCCTAAAGTGTAGTTTGACTAAAGCAACTATTCATAACTGTGATCCTAGATCAGCAAATTTGACTAAAGCTATCCAATCCTTGCATCTAAATAGGTCAAATAATTATTATGTCTCAGATTTCGATCCTTCTGTTACTGCCATCAATGTTTTATGTAATATGTGTATAGCGCGGGTAGTTGACCCTATGTTGTGTCGGTGTGTTTGTGTGTAACATTTTCTTTCTAGCTAGATAATATTCTGCTGACAAAAGCTGCACCCGTGCATTATACGGGAACTAGTACAATGTGAAAGGGGTGCAATGCAGTTCATCAGTGCAACCCGGTAATGAGTGAGGTTACTGAAAAGCCTGTAAGTTGCTATTAACGCTTCACTGGTAAGATCAAATCATATTTTCATATCGTGTTTTGATTTATTTTTACATAACTGATGTGTAATGTACGAAAGTGAACCGTGTGCGTAATTTATATCGTTACAACGATCGTAATGATTGATGTCGCTTATGAGTAATTGTCCAAAGATGGTGTAAAGCTGTAGCTTAACAAAAGGGTTAGTAGTAATCGTAGCTGATCAAAATTTACCAAGTTATTTCATAGTTTGACTTAGTTTGTTTGACGTGATGGAAACGAATTTTTGTAACTATACCACCTGTGCATAAACAACTGGGCGTCTTTACTATGGATGATGAATTAATAGCAGTTGCAGCTTTAAAGTGGCTGCCTAATGCAAAGCTAACTACATTTTAATAGATTTACGTAAAATGAAACGAAGTTGCACTAACGTAAACTAAAGTACGCTGAGATATAATACCCACACATGTTGATTAATTTATTTACCTTTCTTTATGGAAAAATAGATACTTGACAGATTATAACAAGGTACAGTGTGTGCAAACCAAGTTACTAGATGTTTCTCCGTAAATGTAAAAATTGAAATGACCATTATTAAACAACTAGCTTTAGCCAGCGGGTCCGCCCGCGTGTATGTTGGCTACCGCGGTAAAAAGTAGCCTATGTCCTTTCTCAGGTTCTAAACTATTAGAGTTTCAAAATTCATCAAAATCGGTTAAGACGTTTAGGCGTGAAAAATAACAGACAGACAGACAGAGTTACTTTCGCATTTATAATAGTAGGGATGATAAAAAAAAAATAACAACAAGAAATAGTTGATGATCAATTACATTTCTAATTTTTATTTTGATAATTCGATGATTGAGCTATTCTTTTATATTGGTGGTTGGTGAGAGCAAATACATCGAGTTTAAATTATTTACTGGTAATTGTATCAGTCAGCTGTTATTGTAAAATCTGTAGTGTTATCTGTAGTGACATCGAGTGGCAAACGTTTAGGTTCTAAAGTTATTATGTTAAATTTATTTTATAGTTCCGAGTAGGTAGTACGAAAATGACTACAATTGTAATCTTAGGTTCAAAGAAACTTCTTTAAATTCGTCTTTAGACGGCGTATATATTTAAAAACGTAGTTTGGACGCCAAACTGGAACTTCATATTGCAAATGTAATCTTATTGGATTTACACAACGTCAACGACAAATTTATAGAAAGATTATGATAACGCGTAACATATCGTATGTTTGTTAATTATGTTTTGATATGTTTATGAAAATGCCAAATATTGATACCGGTAACGACTACATGTCTATCGATCTTATTAGTACGTCTACTTAGGCATAACTTTAATAATGGGTTAAAGTTATAGAAGCATTATGAAAGGTTTTAAATACCCTCACTAGTGTCAAGTATTAAATAAACTTTAAGTATTAGTTTGCGAGACATTATGTTGTTTGTGAAACTATAATTACTAATGGTCAGGTTAGACCGAGCTAAAACAAGGTTTAATCACTAGTCAATGCGAGAGTACCAAGTAGTGTTACATAAAGATAAGACTAGCTATTTCGGGTTTTAAGTTTTAAGATCTTAAACAAAAACATTCTAGCACACTTGATCGTAAAGGTGTGACATTCATATGTGATCACGAGTTCATGTTCAGGAGGACATTACAAGCCAGCACAGGCTATTGTGATCTTTTCTCTTCCTGACAGAGGTGCATATTGAAACGTCAGTACTAGTGATGGTTTCGATGGGCTGACAGTTAGTGTATGCTACTACTGTTCAATATAGGTTCAATTTTTGGGTTGAACAAACATTAACTAATAATACTGTGTACTTCTATTTATAGACATGCATGTCGCGGCCCGAAGTTTAAAAGTTGTGGTCAAAGCTTCGTGACTCGAATGAGTACAAAGAGTCGACGGTCCTACGCCTGATCTCTTTCGGGTCATATTGGGTGGCCGTCTCATCAGACCAAAAGCATACACCTGTGTTCTACAAGCACTTGCATGCTGTGTGTCTTGTCTTCATGTTTTTGGTTGTTCACCATTGGGACTGGCCGCCGTAGCCGAAAGGTTTAAATGGTAAGGTTTAACTACACTCATGACGATGGACGATACGCAGCCTGTGGCCTATTACAGTAAGTAATTGAACGACACTTGTCATACACGCTCTGGTGCAGAAAATGACTTTGATGGCAATCAGTCTGAACTTGAATTCAATGCGTGGCCATACTTGGACATGCTTCGAAGTTGCTTGACGCCAACCGTCGAGCTGCAGACATAACCAAAATTAGTGACCCGGTATCATATCCTGAGTTTTTCAATAATTGGGAACATCCTTAACTATGTACCGTGAGACTTCTGTAATATTTTCTAGCAACCTCCGGGTCTTGCATCTTGAGAAATAAGCGAAAGATAGTAACATTCTTGACGGTATCACTGTGTACATACTGAGGGCACTGTTATTTTTAAATATCACAAAAGTTTTGCTTCCTGGTATCGCCTTCTAAAAGCTCTGTAATTAATCATGACGATAGTGACGCATATTGGTGATGTAAAAGTAATACCGAATGCAAAACTAATGCAATGTTTCATGCTTTCCTTAGATGACAACTGTGCCTTGAGAGGTCTCGTCCTTCGACCTTCTCGCTGTCTACGCGAGCCGAGCGCGGTCAGTGAACTAGCGTGTGCTGCTGCCTGGTGAGGCGCAGACTTGCAGCCTACTGGCTGTTCTGCGAGGTGTGGACCTGTGCTCGCCGCCCGCTGAGGCGCGAGCCTTCGGTCTGCTCGCCGCACGCTGAGGCGTGAGCCTTCGGTCTGCTCGCCGCACGCTGAGGCGTGAGCCTTCGGTCTGCTCGCCGCACGCTGAGGCGTGAGCCTTCGGTCTGCTCGCCGCACGCTGAGGCGTGAGCCTTCGGTCTGCTCGCCGCACGCTGAGGCGTGAGCCTTCGGTCTGCTCGCCGCACGCTGAGGCGTGAGCCTTCGGTCTGCTCGCCGCCAGCTGAGGCGCGAGCCTTCGGTCTGCTAGCCGCCAGCTGAGGCGCGAGCCTTCGGTCTGCTCTCCGCCCGCTGAGGCGCGAGCCTTCGGTTTGCTCGCCGCCAGCTGAGGCGCGAGCCTTCGGTCTGCTCGCCGCCTACTGAGGCGCGAGCCTTCGGTCTGCTCTCCGCCCGTTGAGGCGCGAGCCTTCGGTTTGCTCGCCGCCAGCTGAGGCGCGAGCCTTCGGTCTGCTCTCCGCCCGCTGAGGCGCGAGCCTTCGATCTGCTCTCCGCCCGCTGAGGCGCGAGCTTTCGGTTTGCTCGCCGCCAGCTGAGGCGCGAGCCTTTGGTTTGCTCGCCGCCAGCTGAGGCGCGAGCCTTCGGTCTGCTCTCCGCCCGCTGAGGCGCGAGCCTTTGGTCTGGCTTCAAGAGTAGTGAGTGACGCCAGTGGTTGTAATGTGTTCAACCCACTGAGAGAACATACGAGAGTATGGTTCTTCGTTTTAGCAGCTTTGTGCTTATGGCATTCACAGTATGCTAACGTTAGAGCCTATGCTGTGAATGCATGACAACTTTGATTCCATCGTTCACGATGCAATTTTAAATTTGTGTTTTTCCCCATTGTTGATTCTAGCCAGACTGAGACCGCGTTTTTATTGGTTGAAGCCGATAAAACACTTTGGTAAACGATAAAATTTTATTTATATGTGTCAATATGATTGTGTGTGTGTGTGTGTGCAAGAATTTTATATCTGGATGCGATGTTTGTGTGGTGCATACAAAAGGCGACTTGTATGTATCACTCGCACTAGCCTTGCGTATAAAATTCTGGTTTCAAATTTTAAGTGATTAAAATAATCAGACAGTGTTATTTCATCAGGGCCCCGAATCACCAGTGGCTGCACATAGTCAGGCGCTATCAATGCCACTGCTTGAAGTGGAGAGCCCCGGCAGGATGGTTCAAGAAATCGTCGAGGACGACTCCCTGTCAGGAGAAGCCGTGTAAGATATGTCATAAGTTAGGGTATAAAAGGCGGCGTGCGCCTGTGCATAACACATTTCTTGTTCGGCGCTCGTCGTGATAACGCTGAAGGAATGTTGTTGTGATCTTTGCTATATTGTTACATTGTTATTATCAAGTTGTAAAGTAAGGACTGCGAGTATTGTAAGTAATTAACTTGTTAAGCCGGGTACTCATTAGCGAACTGTAACTGTAACCGGACAGTTACAGTAACGTGGTTCTAGTGTGTACGCGTGTTGTAGTCTTCGTGTCCATCGAACTGAATATGTCCATCGAACGCCCTAACCCACCGTACTCATTCAGTCGGCTGTAACTGTAACCGAATAGATACAGTGTGTGTACGCGATGTCCACATTACTGTGAACGTAACGACAAGCCGGCTCTGACGCAATGTTCGTTTGGAGCCTGGCGATGTCGGACGATATATCTTTCGCGTGTGCAGCACATGTACTTATAGACGCTTTACTCGATAATTATAAAAGGCCACGAAAATGGTGGACTCATCGAATGTACAGGGAAAGAATTAATCTACATTTTCTTTGTTTTTTGTAGTAATCTTTGTCTTTCGGATTCCATAGAACACTGACATAGACATAAACATTTATCCTCTGTCCACTCACTCATCTCGAGAAGAATACTTATACATAGGTTCGTGGTGTGCAACGACCTTCTTTGGACGTCCACGAACGCACCGCGAGCTTCCTTTGGTTCGCGCCAAAAACCGACATCCATCGGCTCGCTGCGAGCCGCTCGCGCATAGCTCGCGGCAGGCTCGCGTGAAACGTACACACTGTGATTTGTGGTTACAGTAACGTCGAACGGTTACGTTACATAATGAGTACCTGTTTGTCGTCGGCTCGCTGCGAACTGCAACTCGAACCGCTCGCGGCAAGTTCGCGAACCACGTACACATTATAATTTTTGGTTACATAACATGCAACAGTTACGGTTACAGTTCGCTAATGAGTACCCGGCTTTAGAGTTGGAAATCTAATGTAACTATTTCTATTCAAATACTAATAAAAGTTAGTTTATTGTGTAAGTACTGTAATGATTATTAATTGTGAAAACAATGTTGGAAAAGAGTGTCCATGGAGTTTCTTGTCTGTTCTTCTCCATTGGATCTACGCCTTGGAACAGACAATTAGCTTATTAAAAACAGTTTGATATAATTTAATTATATTTTTGTTTTTATTTCACTTTCGACCCATCTTAATCTTAATATATATAAATCTCGTGTCACAATGTTTGTCCTCAATGGACTTCTAAACCACTTAACCGATTATAATAAAATTCGCACACCATGTGCAGTTCGATCTAACTTGAGAGATAGGATAGTTTAAATCTCAAATTATAGTAATATTTAATAATCGCGGGTAACACCGCGGGATTCAGCTATCTTAATATATATAAATCTCGTGTCACAATGTTTGTCCTCAATGGACTTCTAAACCACTTAACCGATTATAATAAAATTCGCACACCATGTGCAGTTCGATCTAACTTGAGAGATAGGATAGTTTAAATCTCAAATTATAGTTGCAATTTTAATAATCGCGGGTAACACCGCGGGATTCAGCTAGTCTTAATATATATAAATCTCGTGTCACAATGTTTGTCCTCAATGGACTTCTAAACCACTTAACCGATTATAATAAAATTCGCACACCATGTGCAGTTCGATCTAACTTGAGAGATAGGATAGTTTAAATCTCAAATTATAGTCGCAATTTTAATAATCGCGGGTAACACCGCGGGATTCAGCTAGTAATATATATAAATCTCGTGTCACAATGTTTGTCCTCAATGGACTTCTAAACCACTTAACCGATTATAATAATCTTAATATATATAAATCTCGTGTCACAATGTTTGTCCTCAATGGACTTCTAAACCACTTAACCGATTATAATAAAATTCGCACACCATGTGCAGTTCGATCTAACTTGAGAGATAGGATAGTTTAAATCTCAAATTATAGTCGCAATTTTAATAATCGCGGGTAACACCGCGGGATTCAGCTAGTAATATATATAAATCTCGTGTCACAATGTTTGTCCTCAATGGACTTCTAAACCACTTAACCGATTATAATAAAATTCGCACACCATGTGCAGTTCGATCTAACTTGAGAGATAGGATAGTTTAAATCTCAAATTATAGTCGCAATTTTAATAATCGCGGGTAACACCGCGGGATTCAGCTAGTAATATATATAAATCTCGTGTCACAATGTTTGTCCTCAATGGACTTCTAAACCACTTAACCGAGTATAATAAAATTCGCACACCATGTGCAGTTCGATCTAACTTGAGAGATAGGATAGTTTAAATCTCAAATTATAGTAATATTTAATAATCGCGGGTAACACCGCGGGATTCAGCTAGTCTTAATATATATAAATCTCGTGTCACAATGTTTGTCCTCAATGGACTTCTAAACCACTTAACCGATTATAATAAAATTCGCACACCATGTGCAGTTCGATCTAACTTGAGAGATAGGATAGTTTAAATCTCAAATTATAGTAATATTTAATAATCGCGGGTAACACCGCGGGATTCAGCTAGTTATAATATATAAATCTCGTGTCACAATGTTTGTCCTCAATGGACTTCTAAACCACTTAACCGATTATAATAAAATTCGCACACCATGTGCAGTTCGATCTAACTTGAGAGATAGGATAGTTTAAATCTCAAATTATAGTAATATTTAATAATCGCGGGTAACACCGCGGGATTCAGCTAGTCTTAATATATATAAATCTCGTGTCACAATGTTTGTCCTCAATGGACTTCTAAACCACTTAACCGATTATAATAAAATTCGCACACCATGTGCAGTTCGATCTAACTTGAGAGATAGGATAGTTTAAATCTCAAATTATAGTAATATTTAATAATCGCGGGTAACACCGCGGGATTCAGCTAGTTATAATATATAAATCTCGTGTCACAATGTTTGTCCTCAATGGACTTCTAAACCACTTAACCGATTATAATAATCTTAATATATATAAATCTCGTGTCACAATGTTTGTCCTCAATGGACTTCTAAACCACTTAACCGATTATAATAAAATTCGCACACCATGTGCAGTTCGATCTAACTTGAGAGATAGGATAGTTTAAATCTCAAATTATAGTCGCAATTTTAATAATCGCGGGTAACACCGCGGGATTCAGCTAGTAATATATATAAATCTCGTGTCACAATGTTTGTCCTCAATGGACTTCTAAACCACTTAACCGAGTATAATAAAATTCGCACACCATGTGCAGTTCGATCTAACTTGAGAGATAGGATAGTTTAAATCTCAAATTATAGTCGCAATTTTAATAATCGCGGGTAACACCGCGGGATTCAGCTAGTATTTATATATATTTAAACCATCGGAAAGTAGAGATTTCATCGAATAGAAAATACATAATTGATATTTTGACGGGTGAATTTTGAATCTTTTTATTACCTACAACTTTGCCATTTGACTTTTTTTCCATAGGACTTGTAGTTTCGCCGGAAATCGAGAAAAGTCATATTTTTCCCTACCCCCCTCCCCCTTCCCGACTAATATCATTTTTTTCTAAACTGAATAGTTTGCGCGAGAGACACATCCAAAGTGGAAAAATGTGTCCCCCCCCCCCCCCCTAACTTCTAAAATAAGAGATTGATAAAACTAAAAAAAATATATGTTGTACATTACCATGCAAACTACCAACGAAAATTGGTTTGAACGAGATCTAGTAAGTAGTTTTTTTTAATACGTCATATATCGTAACATGCAATTTACCTTTCATCCAATCAATAGACTAGCATAAAAACATCAATGAAAGATACAACGAACTACAAGAACTTTTATATGATGTTACTTGCTGATACGGAACCCTTCATGGGCGAGTCCGACTCGCACTTGGCCGATTTTTTATTGCTACGGGCCACATTCACTAATTTTACCTTGTACTCAGTTTTAAGGGTCCATAGCTTATGATTCCTACCCTTATAGATTCGTCACATCCTTCATCGACTTACCGTCAAAACTGTTAAGAAAGGTGAAACATTCCATGGACATGTTTTTCATTATACAAAAAAAAATGGGGGTACCTCCTTACACGTAAAGTGGGGTGATTATTTTATCGTTTGGGTTATCATTAGATAGGTCATTTATAAACATTAAGAGGTTTCTCGGTATTTTTTTTGGTTTAGGTATCCGTTTGCGAGTTATTAAACTTTAAGGTTATTTTTATTTGTTAAAACAGGGCGTTAAATCCGAAAAAAAACATGATCGTTCATGTGTCGTTCTTCGCCCCACTGCTCATGGGAGGACAACAGGAGTGTTGTCCTCTCATGAGCAGTGGCAGTGCTTCTCATCAGCAGACTAGAATCGAATGCGATTTTATTTTCCTAACGCTACGAGATGGAAGGAAAATAAAAATGTTTGCTTTAAAAATAGGGTACTGTCGCAGAGTGCGTCTGCCGTAGCTGCCGAGATCACTGTTGGTATGCAATATTACATTTCCCATAGTGATGTCTCTAGACCAAAGACCCGTCCCTAGTTCAATCACCCTTGTGAGTGGTCCCTTGAACCAGACATCGATAAGGCGAAAGCAAAAGCAAAGAAACTTCTTGTCGACCTTTTTGTGACTAACAACCGAATCGGCGACGAGATTGCGGAATACACGTGATGTTAGCGAATGGTCAACAAAATGGTGAACAAGAAATCGGTGGAAGCTCACTCCCTGTTGAGTGATCGGCCTCGATACGTCCAAGGCAATTCGATAGGATTTGGCACCGTTCACTACTCTCTAAATATCCGGCTTTCGGCCTGCCCATTCAACTGGATTGTTGCCTTCCTGGACCAGCTCCATATTAGGGTCCTTTTTAACTGCGCCGCCTCTGATTTCCAGCAGATAAACGTAGGCTAAGACATCCTATATCTAAACTGGTAGTCAATAAGGAAAAATTACAAGAGCTTGTCGCTTAACTCGACCGGGTTCTGATCGCGGCCTCACGTAGTCTAAACGTACTAATCAAGGTGAGACGGTTCTCTTGGCCTAGGCATCTGTGTCTTCTCTATAAGACCCAGATTCGCTGCTGCATTTGCTTGACGCCCTCGATCGGTTGCAGAGATGAACAGTTTGAATCATTTTGCATTTAGTTCCACGAGCCTTTGCAGTTCAGATGTCGCCTCTATGGCAGTCCTTTACCATGGGGAGTGTTCTGAAGAGCTCTTTAAACTGATCTAATCTTCTCTCTTCCTCTACAGAACAACACGTGTTGCTCTTGGAAGTCACTGCTTTAGAGTGGAAGAAATACGTACCAGAACTATAGGGTTTGGATATTCCTTCTTGAGCCGAGAAGTGAAAAACTGGAAAATTCTTTTAAGCAGGGCGTGAAAAAGCATCTTTAGTACTAGTACAAGGAGACTTATTCCGAAAATTTTAAAAAATAGGGACCCCAAGATAGGATTCACAAGTTTAAGCAGGGGGGTGTCACTCCGCAGTTTAGGTATAGTCGGCCGGCTGCCTGCCGGGTCAGACACGCCGGTCGAACAGACATCGTCAGAACAGTTAAGAGTTACACGATAGAAAGAGACGGAATTGTAGGTAAATATAATCGTAGTGATTCGGCGCTGTGCGATCTGAATTGAACTTAATCTTTTGACACCGAGGGTATCTATAACTTTAATTTACTTTTCGGAGTGAGTCTTCTGTACTGGTACTATTATGTATTCTGTGGTTTAAGTTAAATTCAGATCGCACAGCGCAGAATCACCTACGATTATTTTACCTACAATTGCGTCTCTTTCTATCATGAAACTCTTTTCTGTTCTGACGATATTAGGGTTGTCTCCTCTTAGAAATAATTTAAATCTTTATTAACTTCTTTTTCTATATTATTTTACTTTAGTAAACAAATAACTTTCCAAAAAACGTAAGGTAACTGTTACGGCGGGGTGGTGTGTCGGACTTGAACCGACTAAAACCACACAGTGTGCACTCTCCGCGCTTCTCCCTTTAGGAGGAGGAAAAGTCCAGGGTGGGATCTCCTTCTGAACTTCTCCAGCGCCTGCCTGCTTCTTCCAAAAAATTTTATAGGTCACTTAGGTATTAAATTATCTTAAAATAGTAATAAATAGGCATATACGCATATAGTTTATAGAAGATTCTGCAACTTTCTCAAAATATTGTAGATGTTTTATTTAATATTAACTTTATTATTTATTTGTTTGTTAATAATAGTATGTATCGCCCGTAATTTATTTTTCCTTTAATTTTTGTACTATTCTCCTCCTTTTACAATGGGTTTCACCTACTATAATTTATGTTCACTTTTTGTTATTTTAAGAGGCTTCTACCCTGGTCTAAATATATATTCTTCTAATGATAAATATACATAAAAAAATGTTTTTAGCAATAAACCGATGAGCGCACTAATTATGCAGCCGGCTTAGACTATTCGTCTTTTTTCTGACTTACATACATACATACGTGTAATGAAAGAAAATTTTGTTTTGCTTACAATAATTAATCTATTCGTCATAAATTCAAAGAAATCCTATCCTCTGTACCAATTGACTAAGTATTAATATTAATTGACTAAGTATTAAATAATTTCAAATTCCCTCTGCTCTTTCTCTCTTTTTCCTATTCTTAGGCGAGAGACTATCAACAACACAGTTGTATCTCTTGAGTTGCTGGAGTCTATAGTCCGTCAGTTGTGTTATAAATTCTTATAACTTTTGCTTTTCGCAGAATTCCTCACTTGAACCTTACATTGCATTGCTTCAAATACACCGGTAAGAGGAATTAATGAGCGTTTACAAGTAGCAGCAAACATAACTTCCATGGAACTATAGCGACAACGATGAGCTATTGTCATCCTCATTACAGTTAGCATCTGAGTCGACCCGGTGGTCTTATTAGTTGAACTTAGTGTGTGGAAGTAAATTTAAAATGTACATTTACTTCACATTTGTTGTATTACCAATTGTAACGAATTTCATCGCATGCGAATGTAAGTACCTCCTTTTTAAATATCATTGCGTTCTGCTATAACCTAGGTTCATACTACTGCGAAATTGCAAGTTGTTTAACAACTGTCAAAATGATTGTACAGTGAGTCGTAATTATGACTTGTAATATTTAGCTAAAAATGTAGTTATAAGCTTATAAACAACTTGAGGGCATTATTTCTCACTCCTTTTTAGGGTTCCGAAGTTTATGACTCGGAACCCTTATAGATTCATGTCCGTCCGTCCTCGACTTACCGTCCAAACGCTAAGTGAAAGATGAAACTTTGTATGAATATGTATTGCATAATAGATATGTATAATAGAGTGTTCTCTAAAAGGCAATTATTTGTAAAAACAGCTCCAAAAGCTAAGCGGCTAGCTCAAAAATCTCAAATTCGTGATGGTGGTTCATATAATGAACTTTAAAGGAAAATTATAACGGTTATAACGGTATATTTGTTAGTTCAGGAGTTATAGAGGCTTATCGTGTAAAATACTAAGGGTATTTTACAAGTTAAGCCTCTATAGCTCATGGAAAACATCATACAAAATTAACGCATTAATACGTAAACCTAACAATTATCTAATGGATACGATTTTTAATCCACGTACCATTATGGGTGACTGAGGAATAATTTCCTGTGCGTGGCCTGACACGCACTTGGCCGATTTTTACTTAGGGTAACATAAGCAGTTACTTGTAGAATCGTTCACTAAACCTAGCATTCCGAAATGTGATCAAGGTTAATAATACTTCAAGTTTTTTCTTTCTGTGACAGTAAATAGCGATTTCTCTCAGATTGAAATCAAACGGACTAATCTTAACCTAATTTACTTAAAATTAATCGAAATTTAATTTTAGATTAGATATATTTACTAAAATAAGGAATTACTAAATGCATATTTTAATGACAACTGTTGAACTAGCCACCAGCGAGATTCCCAAAGATCTACAACAGAGATCTCAAAAGAATTCTTTGAAAGATGCTACAATGACTTCTGAGGCTGCAACTAGTGCTGTAAATACGAAATCAAAACTGCGATACCAACCATCATCTGGCGTAAGTATCTGCCTGTTCTTAAGGCTAGACAGGAATTTGAAATAATTGTAATCAAAATGTGTATTTTATTTATAAATACCTCAAATATTTGTATTCTCATTATTTCTTAAGAAATAAATTTGATAATTTAATATCAAACTATTACCTAATCGCTCCTACACACTGCCTGTAGGAGCCATAACAGTATATAATATGAATGGAAAGCACGAGATAGTTGAACCCACCCTAACTAAAGTTCCCCCAATGCGTAGACACTGCTAGTACACAACTCATTGTAATCAATAGCAGAGGTCCAATAGGAAGCATTTACCCTAATTTACATAACATGTTTGACCGTGAAAAGCATTTGTCATCCAGATTTTGTTGTTAACCCTATGGAAATAAGTGCTAGGACCAGCGTTCGAGGGTTACTCTATAGCGCTAGCAACATAAAAAGGGGTGACTACAACTTGTAAACATTCTAAAGAATATAATATGCAAAAGTAAGTGGTTAGTCTCTTTCATGACTTCAGTATTCCTAACTATAAAACGGCACCCTTAACTTTATCAATTCTAGTAAATAATGATTATTTAATAGCTAGGCGGTATAAAGATAAAAAATAATCTTAGTTTTTAGATTACTCACATAAGGGACAATTAATTAATTACATAAGACATTGGTTCTATATAACTGAGTGGGTATATTTACGTGTTGAACCAACTTTTAGAGTGAGTGAGGCAAAATTTGTTAGCTCGATTAAGAAGTAGAAGTAGCTCGGAAATTTGTAATAATTAATGACACTAATGGTGCGGGTCCATTGGCCCGCACGCATGCACAGCACGCAACAGATTTTATTTTGCTTTGTATGATTTTACATAGAGCTGCGTCCACTAACCGCGCCGCCCGCACCGAACGCCGGCATTTATGAGCAAAAAATGCGTTGCGTGACGGTGACGTCACACAAATCAGTTCGCTGTTGGCCGGCTGGTATCGCCCACTGCCGCACATCCTGTTTGTCTTATAATGGTGCGCGTCCATTGGCCCGCGCCGGACGCACGGCACGCACCGCACGCAACGGATTTTATTTTGCTTGATATGATTTCACATACTGCTGCGTCCACTATCCGCACCGCCCGCATTGAACGTCGGCATTTCTGAGCAAGGCAAATCCCTTCAATCCGTTGCGTGCCGTGCGTGCCGTGTGTCCGACGCGGGCCAATGGACGCGCACCTTAATAAGGAGCGAACGACAAAAAAATGAAATGGATGACGCACTTTTGATTATATTAGTAGAAAGATATGAAGAACTATACAATTTAAAACATACACATTCTTTTAAATGTCCAAAGAAAAGACAATATTTTGGAGGAGATAGGATGAATGATACTCTCGAAAAATTGTTCACTTCAAATTTATTTCTTGAACCCACATTCTACGTTTAGTTTTAAGTTCTTCTTCATCTTCCAACAAGCAACTAGTAACAACGATATCTTCATCAATCTACATGACCGAATACATCAACTCACGACAAGAAAACACTCGAAACTAAATAAAAATTCCGGATACAGTGGACGCATGCCATCGGCAAATCCGTTCAATCCGTTGCGTGCCGTGCGTGCGTGCGGACCAATGGACGCGTACCTTAAGGCGATTCACACACGGGCGACGCGAACAGGCGCGTAGGCGCGGGGCAGCCATTGCAGCAAATCCCGAATCTGCTAGCCGCACGCGCTCACGCGTCGTAGCGCGTGTTCAGTGTGTTGGACCTGGCGTGTTTTCTATACTAATCGATGTACTTGCATACTAATATTTAATTAATCAAAGTGTGCACCGTTGTTATCTATGCACTTTTGCCATCTCATAGGTATTTCTTTGATCCCTTTCCTAAAAAAACATGGTGGCGAGAATCAATAAGCTCTTTGAAGGCGGTTTGGATTGCCGTATCGGAGCTGCATTTTTTCCCTTGACAATTGTCCGAATTCCGGAAATTTGGTAATCTGTTGGAGCAAGGTCCGGGGAGGACGGTGGATATCGCAGACATTCCAATTGTAGCTCATCGAACTTAGTGGTTGTTACCGATCTCGGTTGTTTAGCAGCTAGTTCTTCCTTCATGGTTTGCAGTTTCTGATAATAGATATCTGCAGTAATCATTTGGCTAGATTTTACACTAATCCACCAAACACTCACAAGTAACTTTTTCTGAGTAAATTTCCGTTTAGGACAGGATTTATCTGGGTCTCCAGGGTTCAGACATTGCAACGAGCGCTTCCGATTATCGTACAGTATCCACTTTTAGTCACAAGTAATGATTCGATTTAAAATCTCTTCATTGTCTTGTCGGTTCAGTAAATTAAGTAAGTACGACTCATTCAATTCATGAGGTACCCGTCGTTTAAGTTTTTTTTACTTACCCGATTTGCTTCAAGTGGATTAGTACAGTTTTATCACTTACCTCTACTACTACTTTGTGATGGATTCGCTTCCAAACTAACCTTTAATTCTTCATTTTCCACTTTAGTCTCCGGCCATCCACGGGGTTGGTTCTGAAGGTCATAATTTCCGCCGTACACATCATTAATCCCTGGAGCTGTTTCTGCGTACTCGTAGTTATACCGATATTTCATGTTTGTGCGGTAATAAGCGACGCCAAAAAAAAACATAATGAGGAAAAAACAAATAAATGACTGTTTCGCTCAAAACTCAAATTTACCAAAATACTATACCTAAAGCCGGTTCCAAAAATAACGGGTCAGTCACATAAACCCGAATATCTCCCGAACTACGTATGCCATCCTAATGAAACGAAGACTGTTCAATTGAGAATTTAATTATACAGATAAAAAATAAAATAAAACTTAGTTACACCCACAATATTAATCTTAAATTAAAAAAAAACTAAAGTAGTCATATTTTTCTTAAGATTACATTTTTTTTATGATTGTTTTTTTGCTGTTTTTCATCACTTTCTTCATTTAATACTTTGTATTGCCTCCACGAGCTCTTCTGACAGCTTCCAGGCGATTAGGCATGCTGTACACCAAATTTCGGAGCCGGTGCTGAGGAATACCTTCCCATTCCTCCACCAGTGCTTGTATGAGCTCGGGAAGCGTGATTGGTGGGGGGTTTCGACCTTTCACGCATCTCTGAAGCTCGTCCCAGGCGTGCTCGATGGGGTTTAAGTCCGGGCTTCGCGCTGGCCACTGCATGAGTTCGATACCGACCTCTTCAAGGTAGTCATGTACAATTCTGGCGGTATGGGGACGCGCATTATCATGCATTAATATGCCATGCCGGTCCATCCTGGCCATGAAAGGACCTACATGTTCATTGAGGATCTCTTCCACGTACCTCTCTGCATTTAGAGTTCCATTTTGAATGAGCACCAGCTCGGTGCGGGCCTCAGCAGAAATCCCAGCCCAAACTTGTACGGAGCCTCCACCGTACGCCACTTTTTCCTCCACACACGCTTGATGGAAGCGCTCCCCTGGTCTTCTGTACACCAACTGCCTACCATCATGCTTATAAAGCATGAATTTAGACTCGTCCGTGAACATTACCCTAGACCAATCGTCTAGTGTCCAGTTTAGGTGTTCGCGCACGTATCTCTGTCTTGCAATTCGATGTCCCCGTTCCAGTTTGGGGCCATTTGCGGGCCTCAATGGTTTCAAATTTGCTTCAGCAAGACGTCTTCTTACTGTTTGAGCGCTTAAATTGCCACCTCCAAAGCGAATAAAGTGAGTTTTTAGACCAACAGCAGTTTGAAAACGGTTTCGGAGCATTGTAGCCACCAGTTGTCTGTCTTCCCTGGCCGTTGTGCATCTTGGTCTGCCATTTCCTGGTCTTCTAAGGTGTGATCCGGTCTCTTGGTACCGCTGGACTACCCGCTGAACAGTCGACAAAGATACACCAATGTTTCTGGCTGTTTCACGCTGGCTCCGCCCAAGTTCCAAAAAAGTTAGGATTCTGGTACATTCCTCTAGCGTGACTGCCATGCTTCACCTCACAGAATAATAATTATGCACGTGGAAGACGTTCACGATAATTTTTTTTGTGACAGAATAGAAATGGAAAGCATCCATAATGACATGAAACAAAAATTTTGTTTTTAAAAATAGTCATTTTTTTAAATTTTGTTTTTCTAATGAAGTTTTTTTCATCAACCAGTTTAAATAATATGCTATTAGAAGCGCAACTAAAAAGTCTTTATTCTGTTTTTTATTTCATTGATCTAGCTTTTACAGTTCTGGAGGTATTTCAATTTTTGTGACTGACCCGTTATTTTTGGAACCGAGTGTATATATTTATTATAAATTTGAATACCCAAAGCGCTGGTTCCCACTACGCCGGACCGGTAAATCTACCGGAAACCGGACACCGGACAGAGTGTTCACATTACACCGGAGCCTCGGACAGTCGAGTACTCAGCTCAGTTAAATTTGGACCTGTGCACACAATGGACGACGAAATTGTTGTGTTATGATGGTATTATAATAGAAGGCAAAATAAAAGAAAACATTGGGTACATTCTATTTTCGAATGACAGCAACCACTTTTGACGATTTACTGAAGAAAATGCGAGCAAAATGATGTGAGGGGAGCGCGGGCGGGGCGTGGGGAGCACATGTGCTGCGAGCGGGGGACAGATACCGGATCAAACTCGTTCACATTGCTCCGGTCCGGTATTTTTACCGGACGATCGTAGTGACAAAACGCACGGTAAAAATACCGGACTCGGCAAAAATGCCGGATCCGGGATAATGTGAACAGCTTCATATAACTTGTACAGCCACTAGCCCTTCCGGCAGTTTTACCGGTCCGGCAAATCTGCCGGTCCGGCGTAGTGGGAACCAGCGCAAAGAGGAGATGTTTCAGATCAAAGTGTTCAGTACGACAAAACGATAATTTAAGTGGTAAGGACCTTATACATATGTTATCTTTTATATGTTTTCTTTTATTATTTTCTATGCAGGAACCACACAAAAGAACGGAACATGAAGATTATCGTTACCGAGTTTCAGTGACGCCTTCACACTTGACCAAGCTAGCCAAAACGCTTTTCCTCGGGTTCGACCCCTCCTTTAGCAAGGTACAAAACGTTTAAGAATTCGAAGGCTGTTTTCACCACCGTTCCCTAAATATAAGGGACTATTTAGAGAGAGTTAGGTAACCCTAAGGGATTTTTTCCTTTTTAAGCGACCTTTAGGGGGCACTCAAGTTAAATGCTAAATGGTTAAGGTAGTCCTCTTACGGCCATCGCAAACTGGGCGACTCGTCGCCGCGTCTTGTCACCGTGACAAGACGATGTTTCTTCGGGCGTCTCTGACGCCTAGTGTGCGGAGCTTAGAGCAAATTATATGAAATTTATCGGCCGCAGCCTATCGTCATGTCAAGTCGTCGAGCTGTCGCTGTCGCGTGTCGCCTAGTGTGCGCGTAATGTAGAGCCTTGTATCCACTTGAGCGGCTCGGCCAAATGAGCCGCTCATTCGCCCGAGCATGCTCAAGTGGATACAAGGCTTAAGAAAGGAGAGGGTTTAAGTATGTATAATTGGTGAAATTGAGTATAAGATTAATATCCAAGTCAGTATTGTAGCAATTAATTCTGATTGAGCCTCATGAATTTAACACACATCTATTTTTACAAAAGTAACCCGTAACGTACTCTCATCATTTATTCACATTTTTTTAGTCAATTCTCTATCAGTAAAATACCTAAAACTAATAATGATGATGATGTCTGAAGATGATTCAAAGGCGCACATTAGTCCAGCAATATTCGTTTCATTATATTAACTAATATTTTAGGTTAAATTTCTCAGATACGAGAAAACAATTATATCCTGTTCATTACTTGCAGGACTACTTTGAGCCGTTTGAAAGAAGGCCCCGTCCTGTAACGCTAGTCGCCCTAAGAAAAAAGGGACTTGAACCAAGACACGTATTAAAAATATCTAAAGTAAGTATTTAGTCTATACTTAATATGTACATAGCCATAAGTGCCTAGGTGCAGTCAAGAGTCATAAGTTCACTCATACCTAAATATAACTCTTATAAACAACCTGAATTTATGGGTTAAGATCTTGAATCAACGATATGTGTATGTGTGTAGTCTCACCACCAACATTCCTAAAGCCTGTGGGGAGTGTGATATCCTAATATGATAAACGCGTATGTTTGTGAGTTTGTATGTATGTATGTTTGTAGCTCTTTCACACAAGAACTACTGAACGGATTTGGATGAAACTTTTTATATATCAGGATAACACATAGGCTTTTTACTTTTAACTGCAATAAATAATTAGTAATTAATAAATACCTACTATAATAAAATACTTACCACTTTATTAACGTTAATTGTGTAAATTGTTTCTGATCACCACTTTTTTAGATCCACTATATTACAAACTAGCTGCGCCCCGCGGTGTTACCCGCGTATTTTCGGGATAACATATATAATCACAAATCTATGCCATTTGTAATTATCCAGAACTCATTTTCAATTTAGCCATTTACAAATTATCAAAATGGTTGCTATGTAAGTGTGTTAAGCATAGCAACCTGTGAAATTTTGACAGGAGATAAACAGTGATACATTTTGACATCTACGATTTAAGTATTTTTAATCACCTAGCATTCGACCGTGTATCTCGATTATTTTTTTATACATACTCACAAACTTTCGCGTTTATAACATTAGTAGGATTTAGGACTATTTATTTTGATGTGATTGAATTGATAGCTTGATGAAAAATCATTTTCAACTTTAATTAGTATTAAAACTTAGTGCTAGCTAAAAATATTTTTTGCGCTGCCAACCGATTGACTAAATTAATTAAATTTTTTAGTACCTATGTAAAACTATATGGGATAGTTTTTATGTATTTTATTTACAGAAAATAAAATATCCTAATTTCTATTTTTACCTTCATATGTTTATTGTTAATGATATATAATAAACTACATTGAAATAATTAAGTGTTGAGTGATAACCTAATGTTTATCGGTACCCTGTGGAACTGAAGTGATCTCGTGACTCTGTAGCTTAGTATCAGCCATCGACATAATGACTACAGAAAAGGATAATGTTCAGTAACTTGTTCAATGATTGTAGTTGAAAGCGCAAGTTCTTTTAAGGTTTATAATTTAAATTTGAAGAAACACTACACCAGGAATGCTGCCATTTTAGACTGGTCTCTACTGCCTTGCAAAATTATTGTCGTACCTAATTGAGCAAGGTAGCAATAAGGTAGCAATTTAGCAATAATTTAGCAAGCAATCTAAAATAGCGAATGCGAAACCGGAGGTTCAATGATGCAGAAACATGTCAATAGGCCGCCATAGCTTGAGTCACCATACTGTATTGTGTGCATTTGCAATGAGTTTGGTGACAAATACTTTTAGGTTCTACTCGTGCTTTTAATTAAGCGGAGTAGTCACTTTGTAAGGCTCATATTTAAAAATTTATATATCAAGATACAAGCACGTTTTGTTAAAATGATATTTTTTTCAGAGTGATGACAATATCAACAATCTGGAGGTGGCAGAATTGCAGTCGCCGTTTAATGATGTCGGTAGCTTTTGGCAAGATGAGCCCGGCAATATTGATAGTTAAAAAACTAATTTTAAATCTAACATTTCATTTAATGAATAATTTAAATAGTTATTTAATGTCTTAGATAAATATTTGTAAAAATAATAAACTAGTGTTCTGTATATTTCAAATTGGTTTCTTTTGATCTTTTCGGCAAAATAACTTTTTATGTTCTATTACGGTACTCGTGTTATTATTTAGAGCTTTATATCTCAAAACTAGCAAAGCGTGTGCTATAACAACCATATTTTAATAAACTCAGGTACATAAATACGTAAATACGTAGATAACTTATAACCAGACCAAAATTAAATTCACTCATCCTAATGCTTAAGAACGGAAGCTACAACCTATGGGTATAAACATACTTCAGCCAATTTAGGTCCCTCCAAAATATAATATAAGATTTTGGTTTAAACCCTTTCGTGATGGAAACTTTGATTTGAAGATTGAACCACGTGGAAGACCGCCCGACACATGTGAATAATAACAATGAATTGAAAGAGATGGTG
Source organism: Phragmatobia fuliginosa (assembly GCA_932526445.1). NCBI lineage: Eukaryota > Metazoa > Arthropoda > Insecta > Lepidoptera > Erebidae > Phragmatobia > Phragmatobia fuliginosa. Next base: position 29,347,763 of record OW052057.1, read on the forward strand.
GAAGTGAATCTACCCATGAATTAGCGGCATGGTTGAACGTTACCTTACCCATAATAATAACTCATTTGCGTAAAATAATAGAACGAAAGAAAATGATAAATGGGTGCCTCATGATTTGACTGATCTGTGGAAAGAAACGCGTGTTGAAACTCGCGGTGTCTTGTTAAATCGATACAGAAATAAAATTGAATATTGTTGAATATTCGATGGAATTATGTTGTGAACACATGTGATGAAAAGTGGATTCTTTACGATAACCGTAAGCGAAAAATGCAATGGCTGATCACAGGTCAAACGCCGCAACAGTGTCCTAAAGCAAAGCTTACTAATAAAAAGGTAATGGTAACTGTTTGGTTTTATTCACTATAACTTTCTCCGCTTGGGTCAAGCCATAACGGCAGATGTCTACTGTACTGAACTCCGAACAATGACAGCAAAACTTACAGTGAGACAGTCCCGACTCATGAATCGATCTTCGTCATTATTGCTCCATGATAATGCAAGACCATGAGAAACCATTTTAACTCTACAGGAACTGCAATTAGAAACCAGTCGTCACTCTCCATATTCGCCAGACCTTGCTCCAATGGACTACAATTGTTTTTCTTCATTTGGACAATTTTCTACGTGAAAAAAGTTTTCTTCCCAGGGGGCAGTACAAAAAGCTTTCACACACTATGTAGAATCTAGATTACTAGAGTTCTATCGCAAAGGCATAAACGACCTTCCACATTTTTCAAATTGTTTTTTATTTGGTCGGTTTCATTTTATCGGAAAGAAGCACTTTATGACATGTAACGGACAGTCTTTTTTCTTATTTCGTTAGGGTTTTTTTCCTCGTTAGGGTCGCAAAAGCACGAGGGGCTATCCCTGCACTTGAACCTGTGCAGGTATTAAGAAAACCCTTCGTCTCCGGTGAGCCCCCGAGTTAGTCTAGAATTGATCCTAATCCGCCTTACACTACGGTAAGCCTTGAATACATCGGAAAGCAACACCTTCGTGACGGAGGCGGTTTCACCTAACTGAAACCTCTTTTTCATTCGTTCAGGGTTTTCTCACGAATACCCCTCTTGACGATCGAGATCGCGAAATCGGTACCCGATCATAGTCAGGCCTCCTCCGGCACGAAAGTGCTGCCTTTCGTTCTCGGTCTCCCAATACTAACCCGGACGACCTTTTCTTTGCCTTGTACAAAGCGGCTACTTCCTGTATTTTAAGGTCGAAAGGTAGTATCCCGGCCCGTACTAGCTCCGAGTTTAAAAATACCGTGCAGTAAGCGCCACACATCTTCTAGGCAAATCCTCTTTGGAGCCCGTCTAGAGCCTTCTGGATACTAAATTTTTTCGCAGCAGGTGCCTACACGCTAGCAGCGTACGTGATAATAGGTTCGACGGCAGTTATATAATATATACTGTTCTCACAACCTCGGGATGTAGACCCCAACTGACCCTTACATGTCCGCGGCTTATTTTGCAAACATTAGCGACGTGTATGTTAGAGGTCAGCTTGTGGTCAATTGTAAGCCCTAAGATTTTGACCTCTTTGGACATTCCTATGCAGACTCCTCCGTTGAGTTTTCGCTTCAATAACATTAGGGCCGCATTGGGCTGTTCGAAAACCTCCTGTGCCGTATCCCCCACAAAAACGAGAACTACGACATCCTCGTAAGCCTGCATAAAGACCAGTCACCGTTCCAATTCATGCAATAGTGGGTCGAGGAGCAGATTACAGAGCATCGGTCCGCTTATAGATCCCTGGACGCATCATTTTTGGGTGACTTTTGTGGGTACTTCCCCAACACACCTTATGTCGACTCTTCTGTTGTTGAGATAGCTATTCAGTAGTCTCCTTATATTGACCGGACACTTTTCCTCAGCCAGTCTGAGTTTAATAACTGGCCACCATGCGCTATCGTAGGCCCTCTCTATATCCAGTGAGACTAGGGTTACGAGCTTTTTCAGCTCTATGTTAGCCCTGATATGGTTCACTAGATTTTCAAAGAGCGTCTTCAATGCTCCTCTGTGGAATAATGTAGTACTGACGAGTACTAATCCTCGGTACTAGGTGCCACCTGATCCGTGCTACTACCATCTTCTCCAGGATCTTCCCCAAGCTGGAAGCAGGCCAATAGATCTATAAGCCTTGGGGTTTCTGGTAGTCGTCCTTGTCCGATTTTCTTAGCGCCACCACTGTGGCCTCCTTCCAGATGTCCGGGAAGTAGCCTATCTCTAGGCATTTGTTTTAAAGGGCAAGGTACACTACCGGAGATCGCTCGATAACAGATTGCACTGTAAAGCTCCTGGAGCCTTCTTAGGATTGAAGTTCACCATCGCAGTCCTTACTTCGGCTGTAAACGGCAGATCAATGAGGTCATCATGACCCGGGGCGTTAATCTCTCATGCTAGTTTTCTAATTTGGCGATGGTGTTCACTATCCGTTCCTGCGGCATCCTCGGGGAAACATGTTGCGCCTAGTAAGGCAGCTGAAAAAAATATCTAATATTATATCTCTGCGACTTTCATTATTTTCTACGAATTCCTTTACTCACTGATAGAAACTTTTCATTTGAAGGAAAATACTGATTTTAAAGTAAAAATATTATACGTCATATCATACCCATATATGTATATAACAATAATCCCCGGCGATAACAATATTTTATTATAATTCATGTACATTGTATTGTTAGTTTTATCGGTATGTAACGTTTTGGTCAGAACGTGAATATGGCAATGCTGAAGAATATACAAATTGTTCTGGTAGACATAATAACAGTGTTAGTCATGACTGAGCTCACAGATACTTCAGAAGTCATATCATTAAACACAGAAAGCGACGAAAATACTTTGATACAGGCTTTGTATATAGTGAAACTACTTAAATCAGGTAATTAAATTACAAGTTATACAAACAAGGTAATAAAATTACATATAGAGCAACACGGAAGCGAGTAGCCATACGCAGGCGTTACCCTCTGTCAACGCAAAAACCCAAATCGACATAATTTAAGCTAATGCAAATATTATGTCCATTTACACTGTTTTGACACAAAATGTGTTTATCTGAGTTTGTTTTTTTGTTTTAATTGTTATGTTGTAATTCTTAGTCACAGGGGATTGTTTTTCCATGTGAGTCTAAAATGTGTATATTCGAAGATCTCCCTTGGCAAAACATGTCAGACGGTTTTGTATCGGCAAAGATTTTCTGCTCTATACAAGTAACTGTATACGACAATAAACAGAATAAAGTAGTAGTAATACAATGTTGGTTTACATTATTTCACAAGTTAATAAATTAAATTGGGCGTTTTGACGACACGTGTATTTCGGAAACTGGCAGTGATAAAAAAGAAATAAAAGTTAAACTCGTATACCCAATGATGTTTGGCGTTACTGATATCAAGGTAGACTATAAGATTATAAGCTAGACAAGGTTTACATAGTTATTAGTGTCATTACTACTATATATTCAAGGACATTAACAGCTTTTTGTATATAGGTACGGTACTTAAAGCAAAAAAAATTTTTTAATTATTTGTCTGACTTTTGTACCTACCAGTTAATTTCTGGAATGGCTGGGCCAATTTAAAATGCGACTTTCACTTCCATATAAGTGATAACATAAAGAGAGACTTTTGTCTTTTAGACTAGCGTCACCCCGCGGTGTTACCTGCGATTGTTGTTGCAAAGGTACAACAACAATACCGCGGTATATGCATATAGTGATGTTCCAGATATCCGTATCGTTCCCGTGGATATCCGCAGCTGTAAAGTCCCACATCCTTATTTGTTACTATTTAGACGAATATTGATACTTATGTTGAATTCCATATGAAGGTTTATTATGTAGTCGTATGTATCGTATGTATCGAAATCCTGCCAAGTCCAAGATAGTTGTAGCTTTTTTTGGAAACCTTCCTTCCGCATTGATAAGGCGATAGCCTGATGATAACAAATTAGCATATTAAGGATAATAAAACAAAATCTGTGCAAGGTATACTTACTTCCAGGTTCCAGACATGTTCAGCAGCCACGGTTTACACGGTCGCAAACGAGCACGGGGCGAATCTAGTCATTAGTTATTTGGCAAGGACATATGCAACCATTTACTACGATAATCCGCTAACAAATGCTAGTATTTTATTGCAAAATGCTATTTTTTTAAATTTTATATGGCTGTTTATTACTCAAAAGATTTTGACGGGACTTTCACTGGCAGATGGCGGATCACATAAGGAGTGAATTTAGCGATGGTTTTTAGACTAGCTTCGCTCCGCGGCGTTACTCGCGACCAGTGGCGTAACAATACCATCTGGGGCCCGTGGCAATTTTTTTTGATGGGGCCCTATCAGTAAAAATCGTCACTTTGTACTCAGTTTAATTTTAATAAACTTCGAGATTTTTAACGTACTCAATTACATTAGCCTATGTAATTACTCAATTACATAGGCCTCCTCTCTTAGGCGAGAGGCAAGGTCTGTAGTGCCCACACTATCCTAATGCGTATTGGAGACTTCAAATTTATTCATAGAAGAGTTAGCGCTTTTTGGACTTCAACAAACCGAACTATGAAAGCAAAAACGGCATCATAACGTCCTGCCCATCTAGTAGGGTTTAATGTTTTTAATGTTATTGAAGTTGAAGACTCAATTTCTTCATTAGATACATATCTTGATAAAATATATGGAATATCTTTTGATACCATGCCCAAAATTATTATAAATTTGTTTTTTGTTGTGAACTGTTTCAAAAATATTTTACATATCAATAACCTCTTTCACTGCATCATTGAGTACTAGATTTAAATTATGAGCAGCACAGTGAACAAATACGGCATTCGGCTCGACATTTTTATGAATTTCTGAACTCCACCATAGGTCCCTTTCATTGTGTTAGCACCATCATATCCTTGTCCTCAACACTTAGGTATATAGTGGAATATATTTATCAATTATGTATTTAATAATTTGCTTGGACATTGCTAAGATAGTTTGATCATTAACTTCATGAAATCCCAAATATCTTTCTTTAATGAAAAGTGCCTTTGGGATCCCATTACTTTCTTTTTCGATCATACAATAACGGTAAAGTTCCCAAATTTGATCAATTTTTGAAATATCTTGAGTTGTATCGAATATGATAGAGTAGAATAGTGCAGCATTACTTCATTTATCAGTGAATTTTCTACTTTTAGAACCAGGACAGAAATTAGCTCATTTTGTATTTTTGAACTTAAATATTTTATCTGGCCCTTTGGTTTACTTAACAATTCTTGTAGAATCGAGTTGTATTTACCTAATAACTCAACAATACTCAAAAAGTTGCATTTGGAGCTTGGATCACTGCTATCTGCATTTTTAATCATAGACCCTTGCTCTTCATCGAGTGTGTTCCATGTAGCCGCCACTGTTGATACGAAAGACAGGAATCCAGATGAATTTTTGATGTCTCGTGTGTTTGTATGGCATCTACAATATGTTTCCAGTCGTCACAGCCCATAATCCAAACATTTTATATTAGATGCCGATTTGCGAATAATCAACACGGTTCACAATACGCCTTCTGAAGTATTAAAGAATAGGATAGCCATGTACGTTCAAGTTTTACGCCAGACTTGGAAACAATATAGTAATGTTTTTCTAGAAAAGATCTATTGTCACTATTTTTAAGAAAGGGCCCTTAGGTTTACAATGTCCGTTTTCAATCACGAACCTTTTGACTTGATCAGTTAGATCTTTAAAATTACCCTTATCAGTAACATATGGCAAAGATACAATATAATTATCTTTGATTTATTGACCTTGTTGTGGTTGTTCTGGATTATTGACGGTCTTATGTACGTAAAACTACTCGCCACGGGTAACGTGTACATCTCTAAAAATGGATCAACATATTTTTGTTTATGGTGGTTGAAATGCTTATCGATTAACTTAAAATTGTATTATGGTCTTTAGTTTTCTCACTTTGGATTTTAAGCAGAACTTGTAAAAATATACCTTTCAAATAAAATACTCAGGTACAGTTTAAAAAAATATTTTTGAGCTCCAGGCTCTTGGGCCGGGGCCCTCTTGGGTGTGGGGCCCGTGGCATTTTGCCAGCCCTGCCACCCTATTGTTACGCCACTGCTCGCGACCTACAACGATAACCGCGAGTGGCACCGCGGCACTCAGCTCAATATATATGTTCTTTACCTCGATTCTAATTTTCTCACTCAAGAAAAACATTAGACTCAAAACAGACTCTAATCCGTATTTGTACTTTTAAGACTATATAAAATCTATGCAAGACAACGAGTTGGAGAATATTGTTGTGGACGACGAAGCTAATAATACTTGTCCGGATGACGAGTTCAATGCAACAACTCCAATGTCATATAGTGTACCAGGTGAGACACTTCGCGAAACTCATGTATCATTCAATATTTCCAATAACAAATTCAATGTGACGGTATTGTTCGTTGTCATAGGTCAGTGACTAAACAAAGAAAATCCATATTCAGAATCAATATCTGATGGAAAATATGTTTGAAATATGCCACAACTTTGACTTGTATTTGCAATTCTGTTGTTAATCTTGTTTACAACTATTAAAATACATGACGACGATCGATGATATGTAAAACTTCTTTGTTGATACAAATTGTATGTATTGAGATCGGTTAACAGTCTACATCTTTCATGCGTAATAAAGCTAGGTCTACAATGTAACTAATATTGTGGCATGGGTGGAGTAATGAGTTAAAGCCTCATCGTCTAATAACAACACTAACCTATCTGCTGTGAGACTGTAATAAAATAAACACTCTATAGGTCTAAAATGTATTTGTTTCAGCAAGTATCGCACCAGTTACAATAACACTTGAACATGTGATCAACTCCCCGTCACATGAGGCTGTTGCAGAGGCCGAAAGTGTCCTCCCCGCCCGTCTTGTACCACCTGTTGACAAAATCAGTACAGGAGAGAAAAATCAGAGTAATTCAACACTAAACACAGAAGCTAGGCCGGCCGCACACGCAGCGCCAGGCGAAAATTATATATATCCGTACAGTAAGATGTTGTAAAGTTTATTCTTAGATAAATAACATCGCTAGGTGTTTTCACTGGATTGTCTGAGGCACTACTTGATGACGTCAATTGATAACGGTGTCAGAGAACTTCTTTCATCAACAGACTAACATATGCATCGAGTCCTGTAAACAATATTAGTGGTCATGTATGCGCTCAAGTTATACTGTATACATTTTCATGTTCGTAAAAATTTCCAATTTAAATCAAATGTAAACAGACACAGCTAAATACACCATGACTTGTCATTGGCCTAAGTAATACCATAATCTATATATTATTACATGAACCAAAAACTTTTACCCCTTTTTACGAAAAATATGTGAACTTAGAAGTAAGAAATTTGTCACAATTAAAGATCACGTGAAGAAGTGCAGAAAGCTAAAAAAAATAGTTATCCAGTTGTTACTGAAGTACTTAGACATTATTTTAAGACATTTACACTTAATTAATGTATTTCGTTCAAAAGAAAGATCTACAACCGTATAACTAATTGAATCCGTAAAACTGTCCGTGTGGTGACGGATTAAGAATACAGAGTGTCACCACCCCTATTCATCCCGCTGGTGTCGTAAAAGGCGACTAAGGGATAAACTACGCGAGACAACATCAATGCAAAGAAAAGGAAAACTTGAAACCAACCCTATACCAACCCGTCTGGCCAGCGTGGTATAGTAGGCCAAAACCTCCTTTTCAAGGAGAGGCCTATGTCCAGCAGTGGACTGATAAAGGATGTTGATGATGATGATGAACTAATTGAATTATTTCAATACCAACTACTCAATAAATAGAATGGATAGGTATTCTTTGCTGTAGATATACACAGACGGACTCATAAACTGCATCAAACTTCAGGATTACTTTGAAATGATTTTTTTAGTAAGTATGCAAACTTTTTAGAATAAATTATATAAATATGGAAAGACTGGCCGTTATTCTTAAAAAAAAGTAATATTTAAAAATAGAACTGCAGTAAAACAAACGAATATAGCCTGGTAAAGAAATTATTACTCGTAATATCAGATTTGCGTGTTAATGATAGCGAATTTTTAAAATTGTTTTTTTGTTCTTTTGACAATTGAATTACTGTTACCAGCAGAATTTGCGGGTTAGCTTTGTAACTCATCGAGAGTTTCTGAACCTTAATATGGATACTTCGTCCGAACAAGCTGCTCAAATTGTAGCATTGGTGCGGGAGGGCTTGGATCAACGAACGATTCGCAGAAATTTAAATTTAAACCAGTCTACGGTTTCTGGAGACAGATTCTTACAAAAGGAGACGTGGTACAGGCAGAACTCGAGCAACCACCGGTCGTGATGACAGATTTATTGTTACAACTTCCCTGCGAAATCGTTTCCTCATGTCAGTTTACATCAAAACAAAGCTTAATGAAGTGCGTGGAGTAAACGTTAGTGCACTAACAATAAGGAGAAGGTTAAAAGAATCGGATATCAGACCCTTTTAGACCAGCAAATGGTCCAAAGTTGTCTGTAGCTCACAGACAAGCTCGCTAAAGATTTGCGCGTGATCACATAAATTGGACAGATGAGCAATGGGCCTCCGTATTGTTCACAGACGAGTGTAGGACCTCAGAATACAGAAAGAACCAGAAGCTGCATACGCGCCTAATACTGAAGCATCAAAAACTACTCCGAAATAGAATAGTTTGACGCGCAACCGATCAGTCACTCTGTGAACGTCGTATCGCGTAAAGTGTTTTACTGGTGTCCAATTTATTTTAATTATGCCGTCTTGTGTCATTCCTACCTGTAAAAATGCAGCGGGCCTAAAAAAGAAGCAGGATGATCACATTTCACGTGTAAGTAGCGCATTCAGTTATCGTATTATTTAATTACTGAATTAATTGTTTAGTTCATAATTGTCATAGATAATTATGCGTCCATCTTGCGAGTGTTGCCAATTTAGGAGTTTTGATTTTCCCTTCTTATTATTGCTTACTGTGGGCGTTTATTCGTTGTACATATTAGTAAATTATTAAATACTTAAAATAAATTACCGACTTTAAAAAAAGAAAGATTATCAATGCGACCCGTATGTAGGTATATAATAATGTTAGAGTTGCATAACATTCATGATTGGTACTGTGTTATTCTATTGGGATTTCTAAACGGGCGTACAAAAATTGTGTTGTGTGAGGGTGGTAGGAGGGGGGTGTGTATGAAATAATGTATTTATCTAACAATATAATTAAATCAAATTTTAGCTTCCCTTCTGATGAAGGCAGGAAAACGGAGTGGACGAAAATAGTACAAAGAGCACGGCTGGAAGAGTTTTGGAAACCTTCTAAGCGAAGTGTAGTTTACTCGATGCATTTTGAGGAGGAATATATTTATGAGACAAAAAGTGGTTTAAAAAGACTTATGAAGGAAGCTTTGCCAAATAAGGTACATAAGTATATCTCATCACATATATAATCACATGTTTTAAATTTTAACATACTTCGCAGACGTAAGAGAAAAGCTAGTGTGACATTCTGAGTAATCGAATAATAATTTATTTGAAGACCTTCTTTTTTCGTGTCATTATCAGGTATAGAGATTAGAAAGAAAATATTAATACGTGTATAGAGTGATTTTATATTATCTTACCTCATCTTTACCCTATAAAAATTTTATATAAAAACTCTCAACATTTACCCCACAAACGTGTCAATAATGCATAAGTTAGCAACATTAGGCGGGTGGGAAGTGAGGCGGGCGCGGGGTGTTTATTTTGTTTTTGGACACACTCGCAACTTGCAATTTCAGTGGAACGCGGCTTCTGATTCTTTCTGTATTCTGAGTGTAGGACATGTTTATATGGTGCAAATAGTCGCAAAAGAATCTATCGTTGACGTGGGGAGCGATATGCTCAAAGTTGCATTGAGGAGCGTGTTCCTTTGGAAGGCGGTTCGTGCATGGTCTGGGGTGGCATACCGATGAACGGGCGAACAGAACTTGTGTTCATAGATATGGTCCGTCAAAACGGTAGTAGAGGGGGTTTGACTGCAAATCGCTACATAACAGATCTTAGAAGATCACGTGGTGTCTTACATGGGAATTATAGGCGAAAATTTTACATTAATGCAGGATAATGCCCGGCCGCACGCTGCTGCACAAGTTCGACAATATTGTGAAGAGGTTGGGATACGTACAATAAATTGGCTAGCACGCAGCCCGGATCTTAATCCCATTGCGCATCTTTTGGGACAATTTAAAAAGTCGCGAAAGTTTAAAAACAGTTAATTTAAAAAGAGCTGTATATAATATAAGAAATCCTGTGCCTACGACAGTTTCAGAAGAATGGGACAATATTCCGCAAGATGTTTTAATAACCCTAATCAAATCTATGCGGAACCGATTAGAATCTATAATAAGGGCACGTGGAATTAATACACCTTATTAAAACATAAAAAACCCTTCTATAAAGCTTGTGTCTATTGTTAAAACCAATTTTTTTATTGAAACCAAATATCTTTAAATTTATGTTTTTCTTCAAAAAAGATTTAAAGTCCTTTCCAGTACACAAACTTAAACTTAAGGATATGACCCTACGCTGTTTTAAAGTTAACGAACCAATCTAGACGTTTCAATTTAAATCTGTGTAGAAAGTTTGCATACTTGGTTAAAATATTTATTTCAAAGTCGTTTTTCACTATGATGCAGTTTAGGACTCCGTCAGTGTAAAGTCAGTGTAAGGTAAGTAGTGTAAGTAATATGTTTTTTTCTTATTTTTAAGTAGTTATAGACGATTTGGTTACATGCCTCAATCGGTTGACACACGTGGACAGCAATCTTTAATTGAGAAAGGTAATAAACCCGATTGCGTCAGAAGGAGGGCAATGTGCGAGCGTATGAATGTAGTAAATGTATGCTCATTTATTTGGCACGTTTGAAATAGGCTAGATAAATGTTAAAAATTGTGTTGGTGTTCTGACCTTAGCAATATGGATATTAAATGAAAAATTATATATTCCATTTAAAAAATATTTCTAATATAATATATCTTGTCACTTTTATATTACTGTTTAACACAAATTGTCAAAAAAAGGACTTATCATTACATCCCCTACACTTAAAGTGGGGATGGTTTTTTTTCTCGCGTCTACCCCATTGTGTGGAATATCATGAGATATGTCTTTTAAAAACTTGGAGAGGTTTCAAAGACAGTTTTTGACCGAGGAATCCGTTTGAGACTTATTCCACTTTAAAGGTATTTCTTTTGTTAAGACAGGGCGTCCCCCTCCCTTTAAAGGCTAAGCGGCTGGCTCCAAACATCAAAATAAAATATGTAAAAAAGAAACAAGAGGTAGCGTAGTATTTTTTATTTTAGCGCGACTGTAGCGCGTTACCACAGACAATTGGACATTTATTGACATCCTGCGAGACCACATTCGTGTACGCTTGACGACCTGCACCAAGCAAAACCAAACACAATCCGTTTAAATAAAGTGGGCCAAAACCGTTTAAATAAAGTGTTGCCATTGACACGATAAGAAGAAGAAGCGTAGTATTTTTTCAGTATCGTTGTATGTCAGTAAAATTCCAGTGATAAAGAAATAACAAACAAAGCCCTCAGATACGAGTACTTTAACATAGCTAATGACTAGCTGACCCGGCGAACTTCGTACCGCCTTAGAATATTAATTCATAATAAAGTATTGTGTTTAGTTATTAACAACAAAGTGACAAATCGACAACAACGCCAACTAACGCGCCCGGCCTGTACCGCCACAATCGCTTTGTTCCTGCATTATAAATCTGTAATATCTTCAAAAGTATTAATTTAAATTACACACTGTAAAGAGCCATATTAATCTTTATTAAATACACAAAGGAAAACACACAACAAGGATTAATACTGTAAAGTAAAATCGCTTCGTAAATAAACCATCATTTCTCGTGAAAATAAATAACGTATATAATCAACCTTAATATACAATAAAGACTAACTCACAAATCGTAGAAAGACGAAAAATCGGCCAAGTGCGTGTCAGGCCACGCACAGGAAAGGGTTCCTCAGTCACCTATAATGGTATGTGGATTTAAAATCGTATCCAATAGATAATTGTTATGTTTACGTATTAATACGTTAATTTTGTATGACGTTTTCCAAGTGAGCGCATTTTACCATATAAGCCTTTATAACTCCTGAACTAAGAAAGTCATCTAATCGGTTATAGTTTTCCTTCAAAGTTCATTAAATGGACCAGCATCACGATTTTTTTCAAAATTTTTGAGCCAGCCGTTTAGCTTTTAGAGGGGGGGGGGACGCCCTGTTTTTACAAAAAAGTGCCCTTTAAAGTGAAATGTCTCGCAAACGGATACCTAAATCAAAAAATCGTCTAAGAAACCCTTTATTGTTTTTAAAAGACCTATCTAATGATACCCCACACGATGGGGTAGCCTCGAGAAAAAAAAATCATCCCCACTTTACGTGTAGAGGAGGTACCCCAAATAAAATTATATTTCATAATTTTATTGTAGCACTTTGTCGACGTAATTACAACACGTATTCATGCAAACTTTCATCTTTCTAGCACTTACCGTTTGGACGGTAAGTCGAGGACGGACGGACGGACGGACGGACGGACGGACAGACGGACATGACGAATCTATAAGGGTTCCGAGTTATGAACTTCGGAGCTCTTGAATCACTCCACCTATTAAAGAAAATTTCATAAAAATCCGTTGCGTAGTTTTAAAGATTAAAGCATACAAAGGGACAGAGAAAGCGATTTTGTTTTATACTATGTAGTGATAATGTATTATAGGTATTTTTAGATCGATATTAAGCAGTTTTTTTTAATAAGACATTTACGTTATTAGCTATTTACTATACTTAGATATATTATAAAAATACAAATTCGTGAACTGTAACAATATTGTATCTGGGGATAAAATATTGTTTTTAAATTCGACAGTTTAATGTAGAAAGTGGGCCTCAAAGTTGTTTAGTAAGCTTACAAAACAATGCATCAGACAGACCAATTTTATATACGTCGAAAGCTATGATTAAGAGTTTATGTATCATATCAGGAGTTAAGTAGCCTGCTGTTACGTAATAAATTAGATTGACTTGTTATTTACTATTGCATGCTGGGATATCGACTGGTCAATTAATAAGTCATAAATATTATTATTGTGTGCAGAATATAATAACTCAATTGGTCAAAACACTTATGAGCAATCGCCTATGTGTCATAGTTACCAAGGGCAACATCAATTTCGTAAATCGTTATTAAATCTGATCAATTAAATTATAATAACGAGGTAAAATAACCGTGGCTGTGTCTCTAGATTGACATCCTCACATGTAGCTATTCTAGTTATTCTATATTTTCAGGATACAGGCGAATGGGCGAGGGTGATACAGAGACGAATGATGCCATTGGAGATCAGACAACAGGTAAATTAACTCGTACAACCTTAAGTTGTCTTAGTGATTCAATGGCTTTTACTTATACTGGAACGTACATATTGAAGGACGGGAGGAGAACTGACTGAAAATGGAAAAAAAAAATTAATATAAAAATGATGGCCGTTTTCTCCCACTTAGAGAAAGTTCGTTCGTTCGAAAAGGAAACTTTTTGGGATATTTTGGTTATCACTTACTTTTAGGTACAACGCAGTGCTTTGATCTCTTAAAATTTAGGAGCCCGAATCTATGTCCATTGTTCCGTAGGACGCACCGAACAAATTCAAGCTCTTGGTTTAGGTATTGGCCTTCTCACAAATCATACGCAAGATTTGTCAACGAAGTAACCCAAGAATCAATGTGTCTAGGGTGGTGACGAGAGCTTGCATTGAGATAGCGGTCAGAATGAGTTGATTTTCGGAAGACAGGGTGACTCAGTGAACCGTCGCTCCGCACACCGATTTTTTTTAACGCCCAAAACGCCATTCTTATTAATTTTATCACAAAAAGAGTGGATAACTTTAGAGAAGTTGCCCAAAGATATAGGTATAACATTAAATGATATTATATTATAAATTAATTGTTCCATTTTACTTACAATGTCGTATTGGAGTAATAATTCTGTAAAGACACTATACATGTTTTAAATAAAAAATATACTATACCAAGTGGTAACAATGTGCATCAGTGTCGCTAAAAGGTTAGCATGTAGCGGTTGCGATTGCTATTAGGTCTTTACCTATGAAATTGCGTTTCTTCAGTACTGTTCATTTAAAATAAAAAAAGTTTGTAATGGCACTGTATTCTAAATTCAAATTAATTTTGTTTTAAAACCATGACATTCTATTTACAAACTCAGTCTTTTGTTTTTGATTAGCGTTGTATTTTCATAACATTTGAAAATTTTTCGTCTTATTGGATACTTTAAAAAATCGTGTAATTATGGAATATGAATTCCATTGTGGCACCAACGCGACACAAACGGCACGTAACATCAAAGACGTTTACGGAGAGAACTGTACAAACGAACGCACAACCCGTTATTGGTTTTCCCGGTTCCGTTCTGGAAAATTTTGACTTGAAAAATGAAGCTCGTGGTCGTCCGGAGACTTTGGTTAACAATAATGAATTAAATGCGATTGTGGAAGCTGAGCTAGTAGCAGATTTTAATGTGAGCATCAAAACAATATTGATCCATTTGCGACAAATTGGCAAGGTAAAAAAGCTTGATAGATGGGTGCCCCACGACCTTAACGATCGCCAGCGCAACGTACGCGTCGAGACCTGCCTTGCGCTGCTCAACAGGCAAAGAAATGAAGGATTTTTGAAACGAATTGTTACGTGCGACGAAAAATGGGTTCTGTCGAAAAAAGCAATGCCCTAAACCAAAAATGACCCCTAAAAAGGTGATGGTCACTGTTTGGTGGTCTAGTGCGGGTGTGATTCACCACAGCTTTTTACGAAACGGCATGAGCATTAATGCAGATGTGTACTATGAAGGACTGGAGAGAATGATGGAGAAGCTTGCACATCTGCAACCAGCTTTGGTCAATCGGTCGTCCTCACTGCTCCTTCACGACAACGCGCGACCCCATACTGCGCAACAGACAGTCTCCAAGCTGCAAGAGCTGGGGTTGGAAGCTCTCCCTCATCCGCCATACTCACCAGCCCTTGCACCTACCGACTATTACTTTATCCAAAATTTAACTTTTTAGTGGGTAAAATATTCAATTCCCGAGAGGCAGTACAAAATGCCTTTGAAGAGTTTGTTGCCTCCCGTCCAGCTGATTTTTACAAGAAGGGCATCAATAAACTGCCAATGCGTTGGCAAAGATGCGTCGATTGCATGGGTGATTACTTCGAATAACAGAAATTAAAATGTTTGAAAAAATAAGTACTTTCACTTATTGCATACAAAACGGCAATTTCATAGGTAAAGACCTATTTTATCATTGACTAGCTTTCGCCCGCGGCTCCGCCCGCGTTTATGTCGGTTATCTCGGTAAAAAGTAGCTTATGTCCTTTCCCAAGTTCAGATCTATCTTCATACCAAATTTTATCAAAATCAATTTAGTGGTTTAGGCGTGAAAGCGTAACGGACAGACAGAGTTACTTTCGCATTCATAATATTAGTGGGGAAGTAGGGATTTTTAATGGATGAATATAGATAGTCTCTAAATGTAATCTTTTATTGCACGTTACAAGAAATGGTCAGTTTTGGTTGTACAAGTCCGTTTATTTATTCACATTTCTAGAATGCATATAGATATTTTTCAAAATTAACTCAGTCTTTGTCAACAGTATTATCGGAAAATACGTTGGAAACTACAGCCTCAGTACAAAGAACGTTATCCTCAATGTCAAAAATAGTAACTACAAAACGACCTAACACTTTACAAGCCCTTGGAAAAGGTGAGACAGATATTTATTGCCTATTTCACGCAATAAGAAACCCGTTTTGACTTTTGCAGATGACACTACAGAACGAATATGGTTTAATTTATTAAATAAGGTGAACATTAGGGACACCACGGAGCAAATACAAAGAGGAGATGCCCTGATGCGATTTTTGTATCAAGTTTAGCCTTTCTTTGAAATGATAAGTCATCGGCATATCAATCGAGGGAACAAATCTTGGTGTATTATTTTTGCCGTTCAATACTATTTTCGGATGAAAATCTACAACCATAATGTCGTAAATGAAGTTTATACGATTATTTTTTTAAAACCCTTAAAATTATCAGTATGAGTAAAACATTTTTTTTTAATTAGCCATGAAATTATTTATAAATGAAATTTAATTGAATGTGCCAAATAAACTTAGCTTGCCTTTGAGCGATGTTGCCGCCATTTTTACATCCCAGCAACATAGTATTGCAATTGATCTAAGGCGACACTATTATTACGACTGCCTTGTTGGTCTAGTGGTTTGCGTATGCGGATACTGTCCCATAGGTCTCGGGTTCGATTCCCGGGTCGGACCAAATATTTGTGAGATGCACAAATATATGTTTCGGAGTTTCAAAGTTTTTCTATGTATAACATGTATGTATTTACAAAAATGAAGTATGTTTATGTATTTATACCAGTTGTCTAAGACCCATAGCATAAACTCTGCTTAGTTTGGGACTAGATGATGTTGTGTGTTAGATGTCCAAAAATATTAAAAAATAATATATTTTATTTAATTTCATATTATTATGATGCCCATACATGGTACTAGAACGTCTATTCCAAGTAGGTTCTACATGATAAAATACAACACTTTATAGTTTATTTCTTTGCACGGATAAAATTTAAAGATAGATACCATTCGTAGACAGTCAACGATTACAAGCCACGTCAACTGCGATGATGTCAGGTCTCATCTTTAGTCACATTCCACACCTGTTTATGCCCTCTCCTCATTGTATTTCCTCCGTTAGTTACATACACTACAATAAACAATAGAAGAGATCATAACTACAGTGAATTATGTAGTGTTCAATAACTTATAATATTTTGGTAAAGTGATATAACATAAATCAATATCACTTTTTTGTTATCTTATCTATTTTGTGCCATTATTACTATCTTTTATTCAGTTAAAGGCGGTTAAGCACCTTTGTTGCACCAAGTTTGACGCCATTGTAGCCTGAAAGTTTTAAAAAAATCGGGCAAGTGTGTGTCAGGCCACGCATAGAATAGGGTTCCGTTGTCACTCATTATGAAAGGAGTACTTAAAATCATTTCCAATATTATCTATGCCAGTCCGGTTAGACGTGCTTCAACCATTGAAGCTCATAAGCAGGCACCACACTTCGCTATGCGCTATTCGTTATGCGGGTTATTCGCGCGCATACGTCGAAGTGTGGAGAGTATATTTGCCAATATTCGCTTTATTCGTACGCCTTAGTAGCGAATACGCGTACCTGTCGACTTATCGGTTTTTTGACTCACTTCAAAGGACACGAATAAGGCAAATACACGCATCGACTACAAAGGACACGAATAAGGCCTACACTTTGGACGGGTAGTGAAGTTCCCTGTGCATAACTAACAACCATAGACTATAAACAGTTCTTGAAATAGATAAATCAATTAAACGATTTAAATAATCTATCACATGTTCAAAATAATTAGACTTCATTTATGTATTGTTTCTGTAAATTTAATAAAATAAAGGGGAAATAAAATAATATGTTTCGTTCGTTCGTTGACCATTAAAAATGACAATGCCCTGTGCATAACTAACAACCATAGACTATAAAACAGTTTTTGAAATACGATAAATCGATTAAACGATTAAATTAGTCTATTATGTGATAAAATAATTAGACTTCATTTAAGTATTGTTTCTCTAAATTTAATAAAATAAAAAGAAAATTAAAATAATGTGTTTCGTTCATTCGTATGGCTTCGTTTCGTTCACCATAAAAATGACAATGACACATCTCTACAACACACATGTTTGCGCGCATAACAAATATTCGGGCGAATACGGCGTAGACACATAACGAATAGCGCAAAACGAAGTGTGGTGCCTGCTTTAAAAAATCTGCCGCTCCGCGCTACGCGTCGTAGCGCGGTGCAGTGTGCGAATCGCCTTAGCGTAACGTACACAAAGATCTTTCCGCTGTTCCTACACTAACAAGTTGTCATCTTCATCTTAGTTGCCTTAGATTGCCTACAAGAAATTGCTTTTAGCAATAAGGCCGCCCTTTGTACTCTCTATATTAGATCATTGTGTTTCTTTTTTTTGTAGCTCTGTGTCTATCTAACTCATTTGTGTACTTTTTTAATAAATAAATATTTTTTTTAATAAATAATTAGGCTGCCTTGTTGGTCTAGTGGTTAACGTATGGGGCAGCACCAGATTCCCTGGTCCTACCAAATATTTGTGTGATCCACAAATATTTGTTTCGGAGCCTGACTGTTTTCCATGTATAATATGTATGTATTTACAAAAAAAAAAGTATGTTTATGTATTTATATCAGTTGTTTAGTACCCATAATACAAGCTCTGCTTAGTTTGGGACTAGATGACGATGTGTGTAAGATGACCGAAATATTTACTATTATCATTATTATTTCACTTAACTAATTTCTTTTAAATCATCATTTCAAATGTAAACGAACCCTTGGTCCACCTGTAGAATGCTAAGTGATGTCCAATAGATAATTTTTAGGGTTCCGAAGTTAATGACTCGGAACCCATATAAATTCGTCATGTCCGTCTGTCCGTCCGTCCGTCCGTCCTCGACGTACCGTCCAAACGGTAAGTGCTAGAAAGATGAAACTTTGCATGATTAAGTGTTGTAAGTACGTCGACAAAGTGCTACAATAAAATTATGAAAAATAATAATATTATGGGTACCTCCCCTACACGTAAAGTGGGGATGATATTTTTTCTCGCGGCTACCCCATCGTGTGGCGTATCATTAGACAGGTCTTTTAAAAACAATAAAGGGTTTCTAAGACATTTTTTGATTTATGCGCTACGCATGCGTATGCGGCAGCGAAACAACGAAAAAGCTGTCAGTAGTATGGCAGAATTTCGCATAGGCTACGTCTCACTCTAGCACTAGGCTACATGAAATAGTTGCGTCTTTGTCAGTATTGTTTCGCAAGGAACTCCGAAATCGTCGTTACACAGACGCAGATGTTTCGCTAGTAGTGTTTCGCATCGCAAGGTATTCGCATGCGTTCCGTCGTTTTGAAATATTTTTGAATTCAATTCGAAATTATCCCGAATTATATGCAGTTGGTCACGAAAATTATAAAAATGCTTACAAAAAAGAGGTGGCATGGAGGAATGTTCAAGAAAATTATAATCATGAAAATGAAAATGAAATCATGTGATAGGAGTTCTATGCATAGTTTCTGATTTATTTCATGCACCCAGATTCTACGCTTTCTCTTTAATACTGACTTAAACAACAACAATTCTTCCTCTTCAGAATCTGAAAGCGATGACTGGGACGACCCGGACGACATTCTGAGATAACGTCTGCACCCGCAGTCCACGTAAATAACAATGACACTTCTTTGCGAAAAAACGTCTATGTAACCGTTTGGCGTAACGTTCTGCAGATATTTCGCTACCGCAGTAGTTTCGCAGTGATTCGCTGCCGCATACTAACAGCGTGTAACAGGGCGTCCCACCCCCTCTAAAAGCGAAACGGCTGGCTCAAAAAATCTGGAAAAATTAGGGATGGTGGTTCATATAATGAACTTTACGGGAAAACTATAACGGATGAGATGTCTTTGTTAGTTCAGGAGTTATAGAGGCTTACCTTGTAAAAGGCGCTCCCTTGGAAAACGTCATACAAAATTAACGCATTAATACGTAAACATAACAATTATCTATTGGATACGATTTTAAATACATTTTGGGACCGAGGAACGATTTTTATGCGTTGTCTAACACGCACTTGGCCGATTTTATTATGTTTACTTATTATTCAAGTTAGGCGATTAACACACTGCACCGCGCACCGCCGCGGTTGGTTTAACGTGGTTTTGACCATTTTGATCATAGACTGAAGTGGTGGCAGCAATCTGGCTTTTATTTTATTTACTTTACGCACAAATACATGCATCAGCGGACAGCGGACTTAATGCGATTTTGTTTCTTAGAAAAAAAAAAGAAGATATTGGGTTCATCCATTTTTACAAAGCAGAACTCTAAATAGGGCATTAATTTTATTCTATAAAAGTTCGACACAACATAAACTTACATTTTTTAACTATTTGCGAATACCCTTTTTGTTTCCTCTCCTTTATTTCATTATTTGTTAGCAAATTTCATTTTTAAATTGCAACACGTCCTGCACCAACGATGATTTTTAATTGAAAATAAAGCACTGTACTGTGTGTTTCTACTCTGTATAATTACAAATACAGTTTTATATTGTGTACTACATTGTTCTGCTCAAACCGCTTAGAACACAATTTCATTGGTGTTCATTATGCATGCCTTTTATTATTAAGCATTACAACACAATATAAGAACTATATTGTGTTGTAATGCTTTTTTTCAGTGTTGTATATGTCTACTATTGGCGTGTCTACAATAAATAAATAAATGAACCGCGCGGTTAAGCGGCGGCCCGTGTGTGAGGCACCGCCCAACCGCGCGGGCGGTGCGCGGTGCCGTGTGTTAATCCCCTTAGGCCTAAATAGCTTTGTTAGTTCAGGAGTTATAGCTCCACTAACTAACAAAGCTATTTAGGCTGTTTTAATTTAAAGTTCAATATACAAATGCGATAAACTATAAGCGTTCCGAGTTTTGAACTACGGAAGTCGAAAAATCATCATCAATTTAATATTTAATTTTCACTTGTAGGTACATTTTCTCGTACCTACCTACTAATTCTTGTCTGTCACTGGAAAGATTTCATAAGATTTCTCATATATTTCTTCTGTAGTTAATAAAACTCTTAAGACAAAATCATTTTTTAAACTAACCGTTGAAAACTAAATTACCTAACAGTATCTAGTGATTCTCTTGTAAACATCATCTAATTTAAGTTGACTGAAATTTTTGCTGGATTACATTAGGGACATTGACTTACAGTCCATTTTACAATATCGCTGTACGCGATGCAATACTTAGGCATAGATGTCGCTTGTAACATATGTAACTTTGACAGATGGAACGTCAGTGTGTGATCGTTCCCGCCGCTGCGATCGGCACGTTTTCTGTCGCTAAGTAAAAACTTTTATAATTTGTAGTGTTAAAGTAGTAAAGTGCTTGTAAACATTATATTTTCGTTTATTCTGATCTCCTGACCCCTATAGTTGGTCACTTCGAACCGGATCTTAATTAAAATGTACCTTACATCGAAAAGTAGGATTAGCACAAGGAGATCAGCCAGAAAGGAGACGGAAGCAAAAGAGGGTCAGTCTTCAGATCAAGATCCATCCACATTACTACCTAGTAAAGAAAAAGAAGTTATTGAGGACCATTTCAAACAAAATGAAAAATTATTTGTAGAAAATAAAAAAGTTGAAGGTAGTGTGGTAAAATCGGAAAAACCGATAACCGACGTCAAAATTAGGCCTGTAACGTCTGATCAGTCCTCAAGGACGAAGTCTAAGCGGTCTACATCTTCTTCTGTGCTTGCACTGAAAAAGAAGTTAGAACTGGAGGCGGCAGAGGCAAAGGCTAAGATTGAAATGGAGTTGATAGATAAACGTTTAGCGGCGGACCTAGCGGAAATAGACGACGAGTGTAGTGTACGGTCTAATTACACTAACAAAGGGGTGGAGGAGTGGCTGGAGCGCAGCCATCGAGAACTGGAAGTACAGCCCGTCCACGACAATGGTCAAACAACGGACGTGCCGTACGCGCCGGTCAATGAGGATGCTGGCACTAACGGAACAGTTCAACTACTGGCTAGCGCACTTAAGGATCTTACAGCCGCTTCTACCAACAATAATCTCAACACCAATCTGTTGAGTAGAATTTGTACGCCAAAAGACTTACCATTGTTTTCTGGAGACCCGATGGAGTGGCTTCACTTTAAGCAGGCGTATGAAGAATCGACTAAGGTATGTAATTTCAAAGAGAATGAAAACTTGTGGCGCTTAAGGAAATGTCTGAAAGGACCTGCCCGCGAGGCTGTCTCGGCCCTGCTGATTAGTGCAACCTCGCCTGAGACAATAATGTCAACACTGGAGCTGCAATTTGGTAATCCTGACGTCATACTGTCACGCATTTTAATGGATCTCAAGAAATTACACTCTGTGTCCCAAGAATACCACAAGGATATTGTACCCTTTTCTATAAAGGTAAGAAACTGTGTAGCCGCTGCTAAAATAATTGGTGAAGAATACCTGAACGGGGTTAACATGACTACATGTATTTTATCGAAATTACCACCAGTTTTACTATCAAAATGGGCAGACTACAGTTATAATTTTATAAAACAAGGCAGAAAGCCAACATGGTGTGACATTTCTGAGTTTTTAAATGAAGAAGCTAAGAAAATATCTTCTATGGCGTTATTAATATCTAAAAGTAATATGGATAGTTACTACAACAAGAAAAAGTACACAGAAGCTACTACGCACACAGTGTTATTTAATAAAAGCAGTGAGAACAATGAGAAGTGTCTATACTGCCATATTTCAAAACATAAATTACAGGATTGTAAAAAGTTTCGTAAATCGTTGCGTAAAGATCGATGGAGTTTTATCAAGCGACACCGCTTGTGCTACAAATGTATAGATGCAACACACAGCCGCGATACATGTCCGGCGGCAGCGTGTGACGTCGAGAGCTGTGGACAGGCTCACCATAAGTTACTGCACTATAGCACGCGTCAAGCGACGTCCAGCGGCAACCAGTGTATCGAAAAACTTACTACAGACGAATCGCCGTCGTTATCAACCTCTCCTGAAAGTGTAAATCATGTGAAAAACAGTGAGTGCAAAGTGTTGTTAAAAGTAGTGCCTGTAAGTGTATATGGACCGAATGGTATTATAAAAACGAATGCGTTATTAGACGACGGTTCTACCGTGTCTCTTATCAGTGCATCGCTTGCGTCACGAGCCGGCTTGCGCGGGCGCCGCCGAGAGACACTGCATGTGCGTGGAGCGTGGAACAACAGTGCGCTTGTCTGCGACACCGACCTCCTAAACGTTTGTATAGCGAACTGTAATGGTGAGAAATTTGAATTTTCTGTACGTAGTATTCAGAACCTTAGTGTACCTATACAAAATTATAACTTAATTAATTTGTCATTGTATTCTCATCTGTCTGGCATTAAAAACGAATTTTATTATAATAATTCTATACCTGAAATGTTGATTGGTCAAGATAACTATAATTTAATGTTACCTTTAGAAATTAAGGTGGGTAAATGTAACGAACCTTGTGCCACTCGTACTCCACTGGGATGGTGTGTTCATGGTCGAGCACCTACATCGCTGTCAAAACACGCGTGTAACTCAACTTTGCATGTTACCGAGGTTCAATCAGGGTTGGCAGACACTACATTAGGAGACCTGCACGAAATGGTAAGAAAATCATTTACTATCGAACAAATGGGTATATCCGGAACACCGCGTCAGAACATAAATGATCTGCGCGCTTTACAACATCTGGAACAAACGTCAAAATTAATCGATGGTAGATGGTACGTGGGTTTGCCGTGGAAGGATGTCAACTGTCGGATGCCTGATTCAGAACTTACGGCTTTGTCTAGGTTACGTAACTTAGAAAAGAAAATGTCTCGTAGTGAGCAATACTCATTAAGGTATCGCGAACGAATAAAATATTTGTTATATAATAATTTCGCGGAGGAAATTATAGATACCACGAAAACAAATAAAACTTGGTACTTACCTCACTTTGGTGTAGACAACCCTAACAAAAACAAGTTACGTTTGGTTTTCGATGCGGCTGCTAGAACGCAGGGTTTGTCGCTCAATGATTACTTATTAACGGGTCCAGATTTATTAATGTCTTTATTTGGTATTATGTTACGTTTCCGCGAGCACGACATCGCAGTGGTAGGCGATATTAAAGATATGTTTTTAAGGATCAAAATATCACAAACAGACCAGGACGCCTTTAGATTTCTGTGGCGCGACAACCCTACGGAACCTATAAAGACATATAAAATGACATCTTTATTATTTGGTGCGAATTGTGCCCCCTTTGTTGCACAATTCATTAAAAATAAGAACGCTGAACGTTATGAGTCATCGAAACCCGCAGCGGTTCAAGCTATTCGCAACCAACACTATATGGACGACTATATAGATAGTCAACCAAATGAAACTACTTGTATTCAACTCGCTCGTGATATTATAAATATACATAAACAGGGAGGGTTCCACATACGTAATTGGTTAAGTAACAGTTTAAAAGTTTTAAATAATTTGCCTGAAGAGTCGCTCGCCGTTTCAGCAGCTACCGTAAAGATTGGTGCACAGCATGAGGGTGAACGTGCTTTGGGAATCATATGGTACCCTGATGATGACACCCTGGGGTTCGACACCTCGTTTAAACGGATCCCTGAAGTTATAATGAATGGTACAAAATGTCCTACAAAACGCGAATTACTAAGAGTAATCATGTCATTATTCGACGTGTGTGGATTTCTTTCACCATTCAGTATCAATGGTAAAATACTACTTCAAGAGACGTGGAAGTCAAATGTGGGATGGGATGTCAACGTGAATGTTGATATTTATATTAAATGGAATAAATGGTTGAAGTTGTTAAAAGCTATAAGTAGTATACGTATACAGCGCTTTTACCGGCGCTCTGCTACGAACGTGAACTATGACTCACAGTCACAGTTAATAAGCGGTTCATTTGTTGACACATATATACCTGCATCTCCACAGCTACAAACAGATAGGTCCTATAGTGAAACCGGTTATAATTGTTTACAACTTCACATTTTTTGCGACGCATCGACGCAAGCTATGTGTGCGGTAGCATATTGGCGTTGGTTAGATCATAACAAACAGTTAAGAGTTTGTTTTGTAGCGAGTAAAAGTCGTGTTACTCCGCTTAAACCAGTGACAGTGCCCCGTTTGGAGTTGCAGTCGGCAGTGATGGCCGCCAGGTTAGCAAATACAATACAGTCCGCACATCGAATTAAAACAGCTGACCGATATTTTTGGTGTGATTCCACAACTGTATTACACTGGATACATAATAACACACGCTGTTATAAGTCTTATATCGCTCATCGCTTGGGAGAGATCGACGAACTTACACAAATAAAAGAATGGAGATACGTACCTACATCTCTGAATGTTGCAGATCTGGCCACTCGGGAGAATTTTGATAATCTTCAACTGGATGGCGAGTGGTTGAATGGACCACTATTTCTGCATCAAACAGAACTTTTATGGCCTACTAGTACAGTCATTCCTATTGTCGAGGACTGTAACTTGGAATATGTAAACAATATTGTAGCTACTGATTACTTACCTGTACCAGATCCGATGCGTTTCTCATCTTGGATACGCCTTCTAAGAAGTACATCAGTAGTGCTGAAATTTATAAATAAATTACAAAGAAAGGACATTGATGAATGTGACGCAATGAGGGGCGCTGAGAGACTGCTCATACGTCATGCACAAAATGAATCATTTTATTCGGCTATATCTGCAATAAAACATGGACGATATGTAGAAAAAAGCAGTAAGCTACATATGCTAACGCCTTTTCTTGATGAACAGGGCGTACTACGGGTGGGTGGACGTATAGAAGCTGCAGCGGATATTACCTTCGACATGAAGCACCCTATAATTTTAGATGGAAGAAGTCAAGCTGCAAAACTAATCGTAAAATATTATCATATGTTGGCAGGCCATGGTAATCAAGAAATGGTGGTGAACAACCTTAAACAAAAGTATTGGATTATACGATTAAGACCTACTGTTAAAGAAATAACGAGTAAGTGCATGTTATGTAGAATAAAAAAGGTGAAACCTCAAATGCCAATAATGGGTGACTTACCTGCTGCCAGAGTCGCTCATCACCAAAGACCTTTTACACATTGTGGTATTGATTTGTTTGGACCAATGGAGGTAACGGTGGGAAGACGAAGAGAGAAACGATATGGAGTTCTCTTCACATGTCTCACTGTTCGAGCAATTCATGTGGAGGTTGTAGCAAACCTCAGTACAGATTCTCTGATTATGGCTCTTCGCAGGATGGCCTCTAGACGCGGATGGCCTTCACACTTGTACTCCGACAATGGGACGAACTTAAGGGGAGCAGACACAGAACTGAAGAAGTTCGCCTCGGAGCTCGATGAGCAGTCATTGCAGACTGCTGCAAGCATCCAGGGCACCCGATGGACCTTTATACCGCCGGCTAGTCCTCACTGGGGTGGGGCATGGGAACGCTTAATTCGTAGCGTCAAAGTTTCACTTAAAATAGTCCTTAAGGAGAGAGCGCCTAGAGAGGAAGTCCTTATCACGCTGCTGGCTGAAGTGGAAGCCATTGTGAACGGCCGCCCATTGAGTCACGTGTCAGTGGAGGCCAATAGCAGAGAGTCGTTGACACCTAACCACTTCTTGCTAGGCTCGTCATCTACTTTGCCGCAGTTTGGAAAATTCGATGATTCTGACCTCTTCTTGCGTCGACAATGGCGCATAGCACAAAGGCTGGCTGATATGTTCTGGAAGAGATGGGTTACCGAAGTGCTACCCGAGATGATACCACGACAAAAGTGGACCAAAGACGGACAATGGCCAATTCAACGTGGCGACTTAGTGTTCGTCGCCGACCCTGCTGCTCCTCGGAACGTTTGGCCTCGAGGTATAATAGAGGAGGTATTTCCTGGTAGGGACGGTAGGGTGCGAGTGGTTCAAGTAAGAACGCAAGTGGGCACTTTAAAGAGATCTGTTGCTCGCATCGCGAGAATTCCAATAGAATGTTGAGTGCTGCCAGGTCAGCACTGGGGTGGGGAACTGTACGCGATGCAATACTTAGGCATAGATGTCGCTTGTAACATATGTAACTTTGACAGATGGAACGTCAGTGTGTGATCGTTCCCGCCGCTGCGATCGGCACGTTTTCTGTCGCTAAGTAAAAACTTTTATAATTTGTAGTGTTAAAGTAGTAAAGTGCTTGTAAACATTATATTTTCGTTTATTCTGATCTCCTGACCCCTATAATCGCTATGAATATTTTATTCAGAACCTACTAAAACTTTATTGCAGACACGTTTGTTAAAACCTTTAACAACCATATATTGAAGATTGCACCATATTAACAAAACTATTTTCGCTATATTCAGGGTTTTGTTCGGGGGACACGCAGTGCCTCCAAAGAAACTGCGGAAATATGAAAAATTTACCATTAAAACTGAATAAATTGAAGGATTCAGTCAAAAATTTAACAAAATCAATGATCGTCAATTGGCGAGTCAATAACGATTAGCAACATATCATCTCTGATAATTTTTGTACGATATTGTTTACCTTATTAAGAGATGAATTTCCTATTGAACTCGATTTTAATCTTGTCAGGTATAGGAAGGTTATAAGGAATGATTTGACATGTCCAGCTGTCATGTCAATGTTGTGCGATGCTTGTATACGCTATCAAGCCAAGTAAAAATCCTATTTTTTTATCATTTTTCACACATTATTTTTATTCACTATTTAGCCGTAATATATACTTAAATAACGTATTTTAATTAACACAATGATTTTGAGCCATTATTAGTTATAAGCCCCCCCCCCCCCCTATATATTGTACTTTCAAATAAAACTATAGCGGTTACGATAACTTTCTTATTTTAGGAGTTACAGGGGTCTAACTTATAAAATGCACGGAAAACTTCGTATCTTGGACATAATTTCAAATCTACCTACCATTATGTGTGACTACGGAATTGTATTCCAGCCGTGGCCTGACACGCACTTGACCAATTTTTATTTTACTATCTCAAAATACCTTATGATTTACATTTTCAAGAGTGGAGCGTTTCTAAGCGTATTTTTTTCTAACTTAAATCCCCTGGTAAACACCAACCTACCATTATGGGTGACTAAGGAACCGTATTCTATGAGTGGCCTGACATGCACTTGGCCAATTTTTATTCTATTATCTCAAAATACCTTAATGGTGATTTACAGTTTTCAAGAGTGGAGCTTTTCTAAGCGTATTTTTTTCTAACTTAAATCCCCTGGTAAACACCAACCTACCATTATGGGTGACTAAGGAACCGTATTCTATGCGTGGCCTGACACGCACTTGGCCAATTTTTATTCTATTATCTCAAAATACCTTATTAGTGATTTACAGTTTTCAAGAGTGGAGCGTTATTAAGCGTATTTTTTTCTAACTTAAATCCCCTGGTAAAAACCAAGCTATGTCGGTTAAATTAGAGGGCGCGGCCCGGGTTACGTTATTGGGGCAACAACAACAGCATGACAGTTTTGACATTTAGTTTTTAGAAGTATTGGTAGTAGATGCTTTGGCAATTGTTACAATGAATTTAATTTCACTCGAATATCGCATTTATATAATTAAAACCCACTATGAAAATAGTGGTTCTGTTCGTTCGTGCGTGCTCGCGGTGAACATTTGTCTGATATCAGTTTTCGTTTATAATTGCCAAACTTTTCTCTCGTAATACAATAAAAATTTAAATCATCTTCATCTAAATTATTTGTTTTCTTTTGTTTTATATTTCAACGTTGTTGTTGAAAAATCCTTTACTGTCTAAGAAGTAAAAATATTGTGTAGGTATGTGTGTGACGCTGGCTAATCATCATTTTAATTAATTAAAAGGGCCAAGTATATCAGAAAAACTAACTAGCCCACACAGCCCCGTCTGCGTCGTCTATTGCTCGTAGCGTGATGCTATTCCCCAAAAGCAAACTCACCAACAACCCATAATGTCCCGAGCCTGGGTCTCCACTCAGGAGAGGGTTAAGTTCGTACGTCCCCACGCTGGCCGACTGCGGGTTGGGGATTGGCAACACACGTTGGGCTACGTAACCTTGCCGTTGGATGTAGTTAAGCCGCCCGAAGGCCACCAACTGAGCTCCACGACTGCAATCTTATAATAACAACCAGGACCGACTGCTTAACGTAATCACGGAAACGTTCTTAACATACATGCCACATACTGCCACCCATCTAGGTGTGACCGCGCTACTTACCCTCGGTGATCGTTTCAAATCACCTAAGGCCACTCGGCCATGAGCGCTTGTCAAGTAAAGCAAACGTTTCCCTTACAAAGGTTATAGTGAGCCAACCTTAAAAGACAGACTTCTTCATTGGTGCTCCGATCCTATTTGTCTTAGCGTGATCATATACAGTCTATAGTCTCCCTCGATGACTGCCTCGTTGGTCTAGTGGTTAACGTATGCGACTGCTAATCAAGAGGTCTCGGGTTCAAATCCCGGGTCGGGCCAAAAAGTGTTTTTGGGATTTTCTTAGGAAATTCCTAATAACTGCCCGGAGTTTGAAAGTTTGGCGGTGATTCACGCCCGTGCCTCGGAGAGCACGTAAAGCCGTCGGTACCGGTTGTCATAAACATCTATGGCAATCGTTATTGGGAAGTCAGTGGCCCTCAAATATACTGACAACTAGTTCAATCTTCGAATTTAAGTTCTCCCTTAGGGTTGCGAAGGTCCGATGCCAGTCGCTCCGTGGAAAAACTGTAAATCAGGTAAAACCGGTTGAACTAGTCTCCCTCGATAAATGGGCTATCTACACCGAACGAATTTTCAAAATCGTGATAGTAGTTCCTGAGATTTGCGCGTTCAACCAAACACTTCAGCTTTATAATGTGTAAATAATATAGATAATTATCTGTATTTACATTACGCATGACGTCTAATTTAGTGCAATCCTTCTAGTTTGACATTGTCTTCACGTTTAGACATCGAAAATCGGCCAAGTGTGTGTCAGGCCACGCACAGGAAAGGGTTCCTCAGCTCCCACCCATAATGGTACGTGGATTTAAAATCGTATCCAATAGATAATTATTGTGTTTGGATACCGTTTGGACGGTAAGTCGAGGACGGACGGACAGACGAACGGACGGACGGACAGACGGACAGACAGACTTAATGAATCTAAAAGGGTTCCGAGTGATATACTTCGGAACCCTAAAAATGGACTGTTAACCAATGACATTGAAATATATATTACAAAAGGTAAATATTTAGTTTTGGTTAGTTTAGTGATGTTAACAACAGAATCGCGGCCAATGTCTGACAACGTTCCAGTATAAAGTAAAAACTGTTATTAAGGTGGAAATACATTAAAACGCGACGCCACGCAACGTGATGACACCCGATATGTGCCATGCACATTACCAACACGCGACACCAAAACTCTATGAATTGTTCGTTGGTCATTTCAAGAGGCGTCTCTAGCTTATGTAGCGCCCGTGTGCAATCATTACCCTAGCGCCCTTTAGAAAGCGAGCGGTCAAAATGATATATGTATAACTCATGCGAGATGAGATGGCACCTGGCTCAAAACTAAACCTAATGCCGTTCCCCCGGTTGACACCCCTCGGTCGTCTTGCGAGTAGCGTTAGCATCACTAATTACCTAATGTCATTTAAATCACTGCACGAATTTATTTAATTTATATATCATTAGATTCGTCTGGGTTATCCAATTGTTTTAAGAAAGTTGACTCGAAAAAACATCAGCCTGTGAGACGCAATAGTTTAAAATATATACATTTGATATTTTGGGACTACAATAGGCATGACAAAAGATTTTGAAATCCTGTTCCTTAATGTGGGCACACGTTTAATTATAGGAAAAAACCTTTATTTCGGTAATAAACTAAATTTTGACGAAGTTTAAAGCCATTTTCGTAATATTGTTTAAATAGAGCGCGAAAACAGCTCGTATTTTCATTTCATGGTGTCGGGTCTGACGTCAAGTATAGGTAGGTACAGATCAAATGTGACTACGCGCAGTCAGTTAAGATAGTAAACAAGCGTTGTATATATTGTTTTATAAATAAGAATTCCTATGTATATAAGTGTTGTTCAGCACCTAAGTGGCAGAACATATCAATCAAGACTCCCAACATGGTGTTTGTACATTTTCCAAAGAAGAAAATAATAAGGGATAATTAGTTAAAGCTATCTTCACATATTTCATCAGGGGAGCCTGTAGCCTTTAGAATCTCTAAATCTAGGTCATCAAAATTATTATCATGTTGATGCGTTAGTAGCTAGTAGCAGTTGTCAAATTTTCTCTTATTCCCTTTTCTAAAAATTCTTCTACGGACCCCCCTAAGCAGTGCTATGGCATGCTTATATCCACCCTGGGCAACAACACAATTATGGCATTCAATTGATGTTACTTTTTCTTCATCTTTATCAATTACCAATGTAACAGCACATAGTTTTGCATGGATTTTATGCTATAGGCAAATCTTACATTTTACTGTAGAAACATTTCATGTACATCATACTCATATGGAGCTCTTGAAGACCTGAAATAATAGAAATTAATTACAACATGTACATGCATACACTACAATGTCAAATCAAACATATTTATTTTTTTAAATATGCTACAATTTTAGCATTAATTAAAAGTCAAAAATTCTGCCTGTAAACCATAACTCTTGATCTTACTGATTATCAGACAATAGATGTTTATGAGAGAATATTATATATTAGAATGTATAACATAAGCTTAGCAAACTTATAAGCTTTGAAAAACTTCTCATTAATTAACAATATCTATGTTTATTGTACGAATAACTTGATAGACCTTCAATAGTGTCTTGCATCGTTTGCTACCGACCAAACTTCCACCATTAGGCCGTTCCATTAAAGGCCGTACGCAAGCACCGCATTTTCCACAATAGCCTTTAATTGTTTATTTTACACGTTGGTCTCCAGCTTGCTTGGTTCTGAAGGTCGAAATTTCCAAAACGAAAAACGTAGGTACCATGCTTTCCTTTGTGACATAAGCACCGCACACATTATTCATCCTTCTGCAACACTGGTGCCTCGGTAAAATTCGTACTCGTAAATATACCAATATTTCATGTTTTCCATTGTGCGGTAAATAAACGAAGCCAAAGAAAAAAATAATGAAGAAAAACAAATGAATGACTATTTTCAACTCAAATGTACCGGCTAAATGAATTGATAAATTTGAATTTGGAATTGTTAACCAAAGAGGAGATATTTCAGATCAAAATGGTCAGTACGCCGAAACGCTAATTTCATATCATCAACAACCCATAACGTCCCACTGCTGGGCTCAGGTCTCCTCTCAAGAGAGGGTTAAGGCCATACGTCCCCACGCTGGCCGAGTGCGGGTTGGGGACTGGCAAGACACGTATTTTCATATGAAAGTACCTAATATAAATTGTGATATAGGAGGGAAACATTTTTCTCTCTAAATACATCATAACAATTAATATTGTTTATGCAGATGTACCTATAGTTTATTGTTATAATGTAATCCACCAGAGCGAGCGAGCGAGTTTTTTAGTAGAATGGATTGGTGGACTTAGTTAGAGAGAAATCAGAATGCTGGCAACACTATGTTATTTGTTTGAAGGAGCAAAGAATCTCTTGAGATTGATAGTTTTTTTCTGATTGTTATTGAACTGCTGAGCAATAGTAAATATTGATGTACTATTTTTTTGTAAGTATTTAAAATCAACAATGATTGAAGACACATTAAATGGACTTTGTTTGCTCAGTGTACATAAAAAACTTATAACAGGTTTATAATGTCTGTTATAAACCGTTTTGCAGATGATCTACGAAAATTACTTAGAAGCTTAGAAACCTTTTCAATAAAATATAATCAAATTTACTTTTATTTTTTTAACTACCTACCTATAAAGCAGGATCTTTTGTGGCTTTCTGCTCTACACACTACACTGCATATACCTAATGTAACATGCAGGTGTGTTTGTTTAGTGTGAAAAAAGAGCCGCGGATGATCCAACCTAAAAAATATTCCTTCCCTCCTAGGCCAGTAGTTGGGTACGCCCATGTAAAACAATACATTTGATACGACACAACACGCATCGCGTTACATCGGGCCGCGTCGCGTTTTAATAGTGTATTTCCGCCTTTACTTACTGTAGGTAGTGTATGCAACTACTGTGTGTGTTGTGAGGTCTCGGGTTCGATTCCCGGTTAGAATCAAATATTTGAATGATCTGTGAATTTTTGTTTCGTAGTTTAGGTGTTTTTATATATAGTGTGTGTGTTTTTTATATATAAAACTGTATCAATAGTACAAGCTCTGCTTAGTTTAGGATTAGATAGAGCTGTGTGTCAGGTGATCGAAATATTTATTTATTTATTACTAATAAGATAATTTTAATTCTGTACTAAACATTTTGTAAAGTTTAATGACACCCATTCCTATTTGTTATACCAGCCCCTAAGGCCGATATTAGAAAACAGGTCCAAATATTCAAGAAAAACAAAAACAGGCGTCAAGGAAGTTCTTCTGATAAAGTGACTAAAAAAGAAGGTTTGGCATCAAATTTTTCACTAATAGAAATAGAAATGAAGCCGAATAAAATTGAAAAGCCTGTAAAAAAAACTACACTCAAAATATTTTTAAAAGGAAGCACTAGAATGCGCATTCCATTTTCAGAAAATAATGCGTTTTGCTATCAATATCCTCATAATAAGCTATGTAGTTCTGGTCTTTGAAACTATTTCAATTCGATCACTGGACATTTTATTCCTTGAGGATTTGGCACAACACATTGTAGAAGATAATTTTTATTTGTTAAACAAATGTATGTAATAGATATATTTTAATCCAATATTATAATAAATCAAGTTACTTAGTTACCTTTATGTATTACTGTTTGAAATTTTGTATTTATTAGAGAACCTTTTTAACCCAATCCTGATTAGTTTTGCACGTTACAATTAATAAACATATTATTATGTACATTAAACGAAGGGGTGTGATGTAGGTATCGGATACCTTGTGTGTCTTATTGATATATTCAATCCTAACTCGATTAATGTCAGCTGTGCTCTTAAAACCAAACAAATGGCTATAAATGCCTGAAAATAATAATTTATGAACATTATTATATGATCTTCAGGCTTCGGAACTATAGTACTAAAGGAACTGAACTACTTAACTAGTCATTTCGTAGTAGGTACGTAGTAGACTTGTGCTTAGTCGTTCATTATAGGGAGCGATCCGATCTAGTTCAGTTACCTAAATGAACCAGTTCAGTACTATAGTTCCTTCAGTACAGTTGTTGATTCGGAACAGGAATCGTTCACAAGGCATTAAGTCACTTTGTAGTAGGTACATACGTAGTTCATTGACAGAACGATCGCCTTAAAAGCGATTCCTTGCTTCGAATCAACAACTGAACTAGTGTACTAAAGGAACTAAGTACTGAACTAGTTCATTTGGGTAACTGAACTAGACCGGACCGCTCCCTATAGTGAACCTATAGGTGTTAGGTAGGAACTAATCTGTTCGTGTCGAACGGAAATACGTACGACGCGAACAAAAATTCCAATGTGATTTTATTAATAACGTCATTTGTTGACAAAAGAACCTACACTAATTATTATAGTAATTATTACAGTAATTTATAGTAAGGAAGCGTGATTCAATATCTTTCAATATATTCAATATACTAAGTAATATCAGGCCTGTCTGGGGCAGTCTCACTTCCCGTGGGGGTATCGAAAACGTAAGTAACGTAAGTATCGAAAACGTAAGTCTGCGCATAATTTATTATAATTAAAGTGATAGTAACAACTACGCGCTGGTTCCTACTACGCCGGACCGGCAAATCTGCCGGAAACCGGACACCGGACAGAGTGTTCACATTACACCGGAGTCTCGGACAGTCAAGTACTCAGCTCAGTTAAATTTGGACCTGTGCACACAATGGACGACGAAATTGTTGTGTTGTGGTGGTTTGTTAATAGAAGGCAAAATAAAAGAAAACATTGGGTACATTCTATTTTCGAATGACAGCAACCACTTTTGACGATTTACTGAAGAAAATGCGAGCCAAATGATGTGAGGAGAGCGCGGGCGGGGCGACGGGAGCACAGGTGCTGCGAGCGGAGTGGTGTGGTGCTCCCCACTACGAGTGGAGAGCAAGACGAAACATCTAGTTTATAAACAAAAGTCAACAGGTGTGGACGTGTTTTGCGCGAGTTTATAAACATGAAGGTAGTGTGGTCCAACAACCAAATTTCGATGCTCATAGAGCTTTATCACCAACGTAGTATTCTTTCTCAATGGGATGCCGAAATTTCGTTTCTTTTTTTTTATTGAAGGTCCAATCAATCTTAATAACATTTCAAAATCAGTGACATTCTGGTGAAGTTCTGAAATGACCCATCAAATCCGCGGAGGTCATTAAATATATAACTTCTATTCAACAAATAGTTTCGAATCCGCCACCTTTTCTTCTTTTTTTTCGATTAATGCTCTTGTGAATTATTATGTAAGAAGCAGAGAGCATCACTACCTCCTCGGGCGACATCATGTGAACAACTGACAAGTGTGAACGGCCAAGTTTCAGAAACATGTGTTTATTGTAAACTTGTCATAAACAGTTTATCTACAAATGTTTACTAATGAATACGTGGCTTTTTGCTCATAATCGGGGAAAACATCAGTGTTCAATTTGGCGAAAGCCGGCACTGACGTAGTGACAGATGAAAACTAAATGACTAAATGCGTAGTAAAAGAATGCGATTCCAAGTAATATAAAATTATTGTAAATCAAGCAGAAATACTTTTCACAAGAAAATATGTCGTTTATGCGTTGATAAGACAAATAACGCTTTAATCGAATTTAAAAAATAATAATTGCATTTCATATACACAGTGTTGCCATAAAATCATTTTTTCTTTCCCAAATTAATGGGAGTATTTGTAATTTAGGAAGTAAATTGCTTCGTTCTGTTT
The DNA here is from genome assembly GCA_932526445.1 of Phragmatobia fuliginosa. Classification (NCBI taxonomy): domain Eukaryota; kingdom Metazoa; phylum Arthropoda; class Insecta; order Lepidoptera; family Erebidae; genus Phragmatobia; species Phragmatobia fuliginosa. Next base: position 29,383,640 of record OW052057.1, read on the forward strand.
TAAAATATATTAACATAGTAAGAATCAATATTCTATTACTTAGTCTTTCACAGCCAATTTTGATTCTTTAGTAATTAGCAGCTTAGCATTTAACCATATCCGTGAAATTTGGTGAACGTGTGAATGATAATTTTTCGCAATTTCATCACTTCATACTTGAACGTTTTATGTTAATTAACCATCTAAAACCAAAAATAATCAAAGTGGTGTGCAATGGGAGCTGCCTATGTCCAGCGGTGGACTGAGATAGGCTGATCATGATTATTCATGATGATGATGATGGTGAACCATCTGAACCCCACTATTTGTAAGACAAAGTTACTCCTTATGATTATCGTCAGCTGCATAGCAGCAGCAGCAGCATATATCAGTGGAAGTCCGATTGACGTCAGTCCAGTCAATTTGGAGATTAGCCAATAGACAGAAAGGTAAAAGAAATGTTACGTTTATCTCAAGGAACAAAAAGGAAGAACACCTCTGACCAAAGACAATACATCTGTTCGTTTTTAGGGTTCCGAAGTTTATGACTTCGAACCTTTATAGATTCGTCATGTCCGTCCGTCCGTCCTCGACTTACCATCCGAACGGTAAGTGCTAGAAAGATGAAACTTTGCATGAATATGTATTGTAATTACGTCGAAAAAGTGCTACAATAAAATTATGAAAAATATTTTTATTTGGGGTACCTCCCGTACACGTAAAGTGGGGATGTTTTATCATTAGGTAGGTCTTTTAAAAACAATAAATGGTTACTAAGACGATTTTTTTATTTAGGTATCCAGAAAAATTCGTAACATTGGTCCATATAATGAACTTTAAAGGAAAACTATAACGGATTAGATGAGTTTGTTAGTTCAGGAGTTATAGAGGCTTAACTTTTACAATGCGCTTACTTGAAAAACGTCATACAAAATTAACGCATTATTACGTAATCATAACAATATCCATTGGATACGATTTCTAATCCACGTACCATTATGGGTGACTGAGGAACCCTTTCCTGTGCGTGGCCTGACAAGCACTTGGCCGATTTTTTATTAGGCTGCCAACCGAGGTTAACGTAGTGACAGGCGACAACAATAACTAGTAAAATGGGTAAATGAGTAGTGAAACAATGCGATTCAAAACTTTAGAGAAGCTTCAAGGAAACAAAATGATAAAAGAATTTAACACACCCTGTGGGGATTATTTATTAAATATTATCACTAGACACTATAATCAATACAAGTTGATCATTCGATGATGTTGATTTGTTTTTACCTAATTTTAAATCTTGATTTCTCTGGTTTTATGGGTAAATTTTCATAGGGTAGTCAACACCAACACAACAGTTCAATCTTAATTTATGATTTCGGACCGGTGTTTACTACGCTATACCTATACCGTTGGCATGGTTAGACAAAGATAAAGCATAAACATTATGAAACATAATGTCTGAAGTTTGCGCCTTACTATATATTTCAATGTAAAAAACCTATTTACAAAACATATACCTAATTGTTATCTACTTTACACAATACATAGCGTCCGCGTTCTCAATACCGTCGATTGAATCTTATTTTTTATTCCATAAATATGCTCATATTACTATTATGTTCTCTGTTGTCAACTAAAGTTGTCATTGTCTTTCGGGTGTTACACCTCAGATTACAAAAGAAAGCCAGAGAGACCGTAAAGAACACGACAATGAAGCTACAAAGTAAATATGAATTAAAAAGCGAATACATTCTCGCGCCAGTTTTCATATAGTGTTGTATACGTAGTGTTACTGTGTTACATACTCTTTGCCAGTGTTTGACAAACCGCCATATTGTGTACACGTCACGAGTGATTTTTTATTTTAATTTCAAAATGCCGTCTTGCATCATTAAACACTGTAAGAATAGTTCCCAGAAACAAAAAAAGAAGATGGAATATCTTTTCACATGTAAATACAATCTGTATTTACATGTGAAAAGATATTCCATCTTCTTTTTAATAATTGCTATAATTATTTATTTACCCGATAATTTTAATGTTGTGTCGGAACACAAAACCTCAACCGTAGTTCGACTGTGATACCAGTTTGTTATGATTTTTTTTCCCTTTATTTAGGGAAATTACTTGTTAGTCCAGACATTAGTGGACCTCATTTCTGTATGAATACAGAAATGAGGTCCACTAATGGGACTTGGTTCCGAACCTTATAGTCCAGTCAATTAAAGCTTAACTTTGCCATTTTGGTTGAACACCTGCCAAAATTTCCGTAAGTCTTCATAGACTAATATACTAAAATTGCAGGGTGCTGCATTACAGGCAAAGGGTGCAAATACATTGAAAAAGGGTGCAAAAACAACTTTTTCGTCTATATCTCGCGATTGGCTGGAAAAATAAAAAAGATCCTACCACAAAATTGTAGGAAATTAAATCCACTACAAAAAATTATGAATGTTTTTGCGCAAAATGCATTTAAATGTGCAACATTGTAAAAATATTATTATCAATCTTTTTTTTTCATTTTAAAGCAATCTTACATGTTTCTTTGGGATTTAATTAATATTTTTCGGACATTTTTTTTCATATACCTAAAAATCTTGACAAATAAGTCATTTCAATTTTATTAAATGATATTTTAATTTTATATTTTTTTTATTCCATTGGATTCAGTGCAAATTTGCAAATTTTCAAATGGTGGATGGTCATCTAATGAACGGGTGGCATTTAATATGCCTGATAGAAATGTTATATACGATGGTGATATAAGAGGTGAAATGCCTAAAGCATACTAGGATCTGCATAGGTGATGTTTTTTAATCCAGAAGGCAATCTCTCATCATAAATCTCATCGGTGATATCTTTTGTAGATTGTAGATGCTAATTGCGCTGCAGATTTTTTACATTTGATTGGAGTTCCTTCATATCAAACACTACTTGCTGGTGTGTACACTGCTATGCCTCCTAAACAATGAAAAGTCTCCTGACCACTTGAGTTTCTTATACAAGGTGGGCATAAAGAAGTCGTCCAATGTTGTTGTTGTTTTTGTCATTGCTATACGGGCTCGTTTTATGGCATTTTTCATCACTTTTCTCGCACTTGGGTCTTGGGCTTGTTCACATAAACATGGGACTTCAAAAAACCCCACACAAAGTCTGGAACGGTTAAATCACTGATCTCGTGGGCCAGTGCAAATCGCCAAAACGAGAGATGAGGCGACCCGGGAACGCCGCCTTCAGAATCCTCCGTCTTGTTGGAATCACATGTCCTCCAGTCCTAATTCGTTCAATTGTGGCAGAAAAACCTCGGTTAACATGGCCATATAGCGCGCACCGTTCACTGTTGTCGTTTGACCAACGGCATCCTCGAAAAAAAAATGGCCCGATGACTGTTCCAGCTTTAAGAGCACACCATGCAGTCACTTTTCGCGGGTGTAATGGCTCCTCGTGCATCACTCGTGGATTTTCGGTGCCCCAGAAGCGATAGTTTTGCTTGTTCACTTACCCGCTGAGGTGGAAATGAGCCTCATCGCTTATGATTTTGGTCGAAAAATCGTCTACTTCGTCCGCGAGATTGAGGATCGCATGGGCGTAGGCTACATGCGTTTGGTGGTCGACAGGCAGCAGCTGATGCACGGACATACAAGACCGGCTGATGGCTAATTGCGAGGCACGGCGCCTGTTTGATGTTTCAGGCGACAGCTCGACATCCTCGGCAACAACTGCGATATTCTCGGCAGAATAGGTGCTCCGGGGCAGGCCACTCTTGGCAGCATCTCTTGTGGTCCCTGGCCAAACGGTGCAGTGTTTGCGCAGTTAGTGCCAGACGACCGGGAAATCAGCGATGGTATTCGCGCTGCGCCAACACCACAGACGAATTGTTACGCAAAAGAATAGACACGATTATTCCGCGTTCCGCGGTGAGTGTATCGCTTCATGGCTTGTTCACTTGTATTCTACATCTGTCTAGTTTATAAATGTCAAAACAGATTTGACATTGGCCGAAATTTGCAAAAATAAGAGCATCTTTTAATAGGGTGATTTCTTTTGGCGCACCTTGTATTACGGTCAGTATTATCAAAGACATATTGAACGAAAGCATGAGTAATTATAGTCTTCTGAGGTTAAATTATTGATGAAGCTTCATGAAGCTGAATATTATGGTATGATGTGCAAACACCTAGTTTACTTAGTAGATTGATAACTAACATCGATCCTGTTTTTCGATAGATTTATGTTCCAACAGCTAGTTGAAGAAACGAATGAAGGATTTAGGACGAAGTGCTGAAATAATACTATAGGCAATAGTATCTATTTTTGGGATAACAGGACATTCATCTGACACGATATTTTCATCATTTAATAATAATCTATGTATGGAGCAAGTTATTAGTGAAGGTATTTCTGATACAACGTTATCAGGGAATTTGTCATGTTGTAGATAACTTTTTGTTTCGTAACGAGTTTCCTTTATTTTGTCCTGTAAAATTTCTGCACATAAATCAAGTTTATTTTGTAAAAAATCACTATTAATCTTTCTTCTCACAATCAAAATTAAATTATCACTACGTAGTATAAGCCAAAGTCGCTTCCACTCTCTGTCTGTCCGTATAAATGCTTCGATCTTTAAAACTACGCAACGGATTTTGATGCCGTTTTCTTTACTAGATAGAATGATTCAAGAGAAAAGTTTATATGTATAATACATGCAATAATCTAGTAGAGAAACTTTGATAATTTTAGAGGTTTTTAATGTGATATCGTAAATAAACCCATTTTTTTACGCTTACATTGCAAACGCTGACTGTAGAGATAGATCAAAATAATGTACTACAGTATTGTACACCTTAAAAAGGTCCACAATACTTAATTTATTTTTACGAGAAAGTTCTCTAAGTTTTGGAAAAAGTAATAGTCGGTAGGTGCAAGGTCTGGTGAGTATGGCGGATGAGGGAGAGCTTCCAACCACAGCTCTTGCAGCTTGGAGACTGTCTGTTGCGCAGTATGGGGTCGCGCGTTGTCGTGAAGGAGCAGTGGGGACGACCGATTGACCAAAGCTGGTTGCAGATGTGCAAGCTTCTCCAGTTCTTCACAGTACACATCTGCATTAATGCTCATGCCGTTTTCTAAAAAGCTGCGGTGAATCACACCCGCACTAGACCACCAAACAGTGACCATCACCTTTTTAGGGGTCATTTTTGGTTTAGGGCATTGCTTTGGTGCTGAACCAATGTCTAACCAACTTGCTAAGCGCTTTCAATTATCAAACAGAATCCATTTTTTGTCGCACGTAAGAATTTTTAATTTTAGACAACTTTTTAGTGGGTAAAAAATTCAATTCCCGAGAGGCAGTACAAAATGCCTATAAAAGTTTGTTGCCTCCGTCCAGCTAATTTTTACAAGAAGGGCATCAATAAACTGCCAATGCGTTGGTAAAGATGCGTCGATTGCATGGGTGATTACTTCGAATAACAGAAATAAAAAAGTTTGAAAATTACTTTCACTTATTGCATACAAAACGGCAATTTCATAGATTATTATATACACACATCAAAAGTGTCTAGGGATCAACATATATTTTTGCAATAACTTTTCTCCTGATTGATATTAATTAAAAATTTCTTTAAGGATTCATCAAATAAAGTGTTTTCGTTTGTCACAGTAACGATAAACCAAGTCACCTGTGCATTAGTAAAGAAATTTGCCATTTTCCTAATAAAGGGATTTTTGACATTTGAACCACTAACATTAAAGTTCGAAAAAAAGACTGAAATAACAGTTTTCTTTAAAATTTTATTAGGTAACTTAAACAATTAATAATCCGTGTTTCTACCGCGAACACTAACAACACAAGAACATCGGTTTGGCATACTCAAAATGAGTTCATCCAAATCACGCTGTGGAATGGCCGCCCATGTTCGTTGCAACAACAAAAAAAGGTCTTCTTGCGACTGGATACCCTCCATATTCGGCAGAGCTCTTCTCTGTAGCATATCCCATGCATGCTCAATCGGGTTCAAGTCTGGCGACTGAGCAGGCCAGGGCAGGACATTGATGTTAGCTGCGGCGAGAGTCTGTCTTACAACTCTTGCGGTGTGCGGTCGTGCATTATCATGCATTAACTGAAATAAGGGACCGATTTGCACTTGTAGAGGAACGATGACGTCTGATACAATCGTCTCAGCATAAATTTGAGCGTTGAGGTTGCCTCTGATCCAAATCAACTCAGTTCTTCCGCCGATCCAAATACCCGCCCATACCATGATGGTTCCACCACTATAAGGATGGACTTCCTGGCAGGATTTTAATCGCTGTTGGCGTCCAGGGGTTCTCCAGTGTCGTATACGTCTTGTATCCGGTCTCATACCAAAACGAGACTCATCAGAAAAGCACACGAAACGCCATTGTTCTTCTGCCCAATTTCTGTGTTCAAGAGCCCATTGATATCGAATCCTACGATTGTGCATTGCTATAGGTGGTACCCGTAGCCAGTGGCGTAACAATAGGGTGGCAGGGCTGGCAAAATGCCACGGGCCCACGACCCAAGAGGGCCCCGGCCCAGGAGGCTGCAAGCTCAAAAAAACTTTTTTACACTGTACCTATTTTATTTTATTTCAAAGGTATATTTTTATAAGTTCTGCTTAAAATCCAAAGTGAGACAACTAAAGACCATAAGTACAATTTGAAGTTAATCGTTAAGCATTTAAACTAACCTAAACAAAGATTTGTTGATTATTTTTTAGAGATGTAGGTACACGTTACCCGTAGCGAATAATTTAACGTAGGTACTTATGACCGTCAAAAACCGTCAATAATCCAAAACAACCACAACAAGCAAAAATCAAAGAGAATTATATCTTTGCCATATGTTTCTGATAAGGGTAATTTTAAAGAGCTAACTGATCAAGTCAAAAGGTTCGTGTTTGAAACCGGACATTGTAAACCTAGGGTCTTTCATAAAAGATAGTGACAATAGATCTTTTCTAGAAAAACATTACTATATTGTTTCCAAGTCTGGCGTGAAACTTGAACGTACATGGCTATCCTATTCTTTAATACTTCAGAAGGCGTATTGTGAACCGTGTTGGTTATTCGCAAATCGGGCATCTAAAAAAATACAAAACTCGTGGATTGAGGGCTATGACGACTGGAAACATATTGTAGATGCCATACTAAGACACGAGACATCAAAAATTCATCTGGATTCCTGTCTTTCGCAGAAAACGCAGATAGCAGTGATCCAAGCTCCAAAGGAAACTTTTTGAGTATTGTTTAGTTATTAGGTAAATACGACTCGATTTTACAAGAATTATTATGTAAACCAAAGGGCCAGATAAAATATTTAAGTTCAAAAATACAAAATGAGCTAATTTCCGTCTTGGTACTAAAAGTAGAAAATTCACGGATAAATTAAGTAATGCCGCACTATTCTACTCTATCATATTCGATACAACTCAAGATATTTCAAAAATTGATCAAATTTGGGAACTTTACCGTTATTGTATGACCGAAAAAGAAAGTAATGGGATCCCAAAGGCACTTGTCATTAAAGAAACATATTTAGGATTTCATAAAGGTAAGGATCAAACTGCCTTAGCAATGTATACATTTATTCAAAAGTATTTTCCACTAAATAAGTGTTGAGGACAAGGATATGATGGTGCTTACACTATGACAGGGACCTATGGTGGAGTTCAAAAATTCATAAAAATGTCGAGCCGAATGCCGTATATGTTCACTGTGCTGCTCATAATTTAAATCTAGTACTCAATGATGTGTGAACGAGGTTATTGATACGCAATTCTTTTTTTAAACAGTTCAACAAATTTATAATATTTTTGGGCATAGTATCAAAAGATATTCTATATATTTCATCAAGTTGTGTTATTGAAGTTGAAGACTCAATTTCTTCATTAGATAAATGAAGAAATTGAGTCTTCAACTTCAATAACATTAAAAACATTAAACCCTACTAGATGGGCAGGACGTTATGATGCCGTTTTTTGCTTTAATAGTTCAGTTTGTTGAAGTCCAAAAAGCGCTAACTCTTCTATGGATGAATGTGAAGTCTCCAATACGCATTAGGCTGGCGTGGGCACTACAGACCATTCCCTCTCGCCAATCTCGTCTCGCTAATCTCGAAGTTTATTAAAATTAAACTGAGTACAACGTGACTATTTTTACTGATAGGGCCCCATCAAAAGAATTTGCCACGGGCCCTAGATGGTATTGTTACGCCACTGCCCGTAGCGGTCTTCGGGAATGAAGGTTCACTTCATGCAAGCGGTTTCTGACTGTTTGGTCGCTAATTAAGTTCCCTGAAGAGTGATGAAGCCTCACGGCTAACATCATGGCGGTTATTGTTGGAGCTCTTCGAGTTAAGATTTGAATGTATCGGTCTTGTCTCCGTGTGGTGCAGCGATACCGTCCTCCATGGCGCTCAGCCACGGTACCAGTGCTTCGGTAACGTGTCCAAAGTCGACTGATAACACTCTGACTTGTATTCAGAGCTAAAGCCACAGTACGTTGCCGGGAACCAGCTTCTATCATTCCCACGGCTCTGAGCATTTCTTCCCTGCTTAAATGACGTCGCCGCTCCATAATAACGTTGGTTTTAATCAGTAGTAGGGAAACAGTAGCACTAATAATTTCTTCAATGCGTTGTATGTTTTTATAGGGAAAATATTGGCAGCTGATTTTCATCTTTTACTCGAATTTGATTGACAGTTCCTGATTCAAATTATGAAATGCACCAAAAAGGATCCATATAAATTTATAAAATCATAAATTTATTAGAAAGCCACATCTCAATCTCAAGAAATCCGCATAAAAATGCTTGATCCCTAGACACTTTTGATGTGTGTAATATAGATTATATACAAGACTTATTATGACCCTTGTTGACAGTATGTAAATTAAATTAAATTTTTTTATATTACTGATTTAAAATGCAGGAACAAAGCGATTGTGGCGGTACTGGCCGGGGCCCGTTAGGTGGCATTGCTGTCAATTTATCATTAGGTATCGGTTAATAACTAAGCACAATATTTTAATGATTATTCTGAGTCGGTACGAAGTTTGCCGGGTCAGCTAGTCATATAATAAAATTTAATTGTTTTTTTGCCAAGATTATTAGGTAATTGAAATAAGGTATAAATAAATAAAAAAAATGCCTGAAGCATATCAATTAAATCCCAATGAAATATGTAGTATCACTTCAATATGAAAAAAAAAAGATTAATAGTAACACTTTTTTTAATTTTGCACCATTAAATGCATTTTGTGCAAAAACTATGAGAGATACGCGAAAATACGTTTAGAATTTTTTGTAGGGGATTTAATTTCCTACAATTTTGTAGTAGGATCTTTTTTTATTTTTCCAGCCAATCGCGAGAAATGAACGAAAAAGTTGTTTTTGCAAAGTGGTAATGCACCACCCTGCAATTTTAGTATTAGCCCAGTCATATTAGGGATTTCACCTCGGAATGAAAGATAATAAGCTGCAAATTGGTATGAACCTTTGTTTTGTCATTCTAAATGTTGTCTCAAAAGTCACAATCGTTATCGTGTCCGCGTCTCAAGATATTCAAGGTCAAAAGTCACAAAAATCGGTTTTTCGCGAATATCTGGCTTCCTATCGGTTAAATGAGATTTGCATTTATTATAAAAGTTGTAGGCTATAAAATTCCCTACAACTTTTGTTTAAACTTTTTTTTCATACGACCAACCGTTTTGAAGGTAGAGCGCGAAGAGTGCACATCGTACAGTCATATACGGCCTAATGCAAGGTCAAGCGTGAGTTATGGTTATCAGTACGTTATAAAGTCAATTATTTACTTGGAAATTATAATTATTAAACAATGCCTATTATTTATGTACTAACTATTAATTATTTATATTTAATTAAAGTAAGTAACTTGATTATTTATATATAATTATTCATATTTAACTATTTAAGTATAAAATATTATTAATTCTGGATTATATATTTTAGTTTTATTTTAAGTTAAAATGATAGTAAGAGTATATATTTTACACATATTTTTATTTATTATTAAATACGGCATAATATACATTTATCAAAATGTGAGTTCAAATATCAAAAGTATCTTTGTTGATTTTAATTGTAATGAAATTGGAAATGGAAGCTAATTATCTTCTTCTTCTTCGTCGTCTTCTTCTTCTTGTCGCTCAAAAATGTTCGATTCATTGTCATCATCCTCATTATCTGTCATGTTCATCTCCAAACCTTCCAGAATATCGGGATCATATGTATTTTCTTCATCGGGATTACTTGGATACAGTGACGCGTTGAGGCAAGCTTGTCCGTTGCACTGGCCGCAAGCTAAAGAACATTGTAGCCCTGATTTTCTGCATCCACAGCGGGAACCACAACCATTTTTGCAATTGCAAAATATTACGTTTAGTAGTTCGGCTGGTGCTGGAGGTAATAACGTTCGTATGGGCTCCAGGATTTCATTTTCAAGCATCCAGCCCCATTCTTGAGGTTCTAAGTCCTTCCCTAACCACGTTTGAATCTGGTAGTAGACACGTTTTATGTGTTGATGAGCTGCTACACTTGTTGGTGGAAGTGTTGACAGTTGTACAGGTTTATTTAGTTTTGTAAATTTGATGAATTGCGTGTAGCGGAAATGATCAATGTTGTCCTCAGATTTTGGAGCATTATATAATGCCAACAAGATGCGCACTCCATTTTCTAATAATGTTTGTTTTGGGCAGTTTTCTTGTTGAAATACTTCCACCAGTTTATCTAAATCAGGAATTTTTTCCAATGCTCTAGTAACAGTTTTTTTTCCTTTTTTAAATAGCGCAGAAGTCGTGTCACAGCCACTGAATGCGTGTAACTTTGCCACTCAACGGAATTTTGCGTTTTTGTCAACATCACTCAAGCGGCTATGTATTGAGAAATTTACGCGTTTTAAAGAAAAGATATATAATGTCGTGTTAACTTAAAATAAAACTAAAATATATAATCCAGAATTAATAATATTTTATACTTAAATAGTTAAATATGAATAATTATATATAAATAATCAAGGTACTTACTTTAATTAAATATAAATAATTAATAGTTAGTACATAAATAATAGGCATTGTTTAATAATTATAATTTCCAAGTAAATAATTGACTTTATAACGTACTGATAACCATAACTCACGCTTGACCTTGCATTAGGCCGTATATGACTGTACGATGTGCACTCTTCGCGCTCTACCTTCAAAACGGTTGGTCGTATGAAAAAAAAGTTTAAACAAAAGTTGTAGGGAATTTTATAGCCTACAACTTTTATAATAAATGCAAATCTCATTTAACCGATAGGAAGCCAGATATTCGCGAAAAACCGATTTTTGTGACCTTTGACCTTGAATATCTTGAGACGCGGACACGATAACGATTGTGACTTTTGAGACAACATTTAGAATGACAAAACAAAGGTTCATACCAATTTGCAGCTTATTATCTTTCATTCCGAGGTTGACCCCTTTTTTTACCTAATATGACTGGGCTATATATTAATCTACGAAGACTTACGGAAATTTTGGCGTTGGTTGCAGGTGTTCAACTAAAATGGCAAAGTTAAGCTTTTATTGACTGGACTATTATCTGAAAGTATTCTTTGGAGATACATTTTTTTCTGATAATTATTACATAGGAACAATTTGTGGATGTTTCTACAAATTGCAATTTGTGCTTCACATCATAATTGAATAGTTGAGAATGATTAATAGTACGAAACTTGATTCCCAGGTACTTACCGTATAACTGCAGAATATTAAAAAAAAAAATCATACATTTACGTCACACGATTTTTTTGCCCTTCCCCTGTCCTTGTCACAGTTGATCACATTTGTGAGACTCCCCCCTCCCTAGAGTGAAGTCACATTGCAAATTTACATTTAGAAATAGTTAAATGAAAACAGGTTCCGGAATCAGTTATATTTCCATTAAATTACCTATTTTTTTAGTAAAATTAACATCAAATCAAACAATCAACAAACCAAAAAACGATGAATTATCTAAATTAAAGAACAAACAATCGGCAAAGTGTGTCTCAGGCCACGCATAGAATAGGGTTCTGTAGTCACCCATAATGATAGGTAGATTTAATATCGTGTCCAATATATAATTGTTATGTTTACTTATTTTTTTTTATTTTTGTACGAAACGAAATGCAAAACAACAAAATTATAAAAAGTTAGTGCAAAATAAAGGTTGCTAAGAGTTTGCACATTATGTAACAGTAAGTGAAATAAAAAAGATAAATTTTAAAGTTTTTTAATTTTAAAATACCCTTTTTCAATCTTAATGTTTATCAAAAAAAGGGAATTTTTTACAGCGTATGGTATCATTACACGCACACAGGGGCGTTTTTCAAAATTTTGCTCCGTTACGTACAGGATGTCCATTTATTTTCATAACAAAATTTTAAATAAACGATGAAATGTAGACATTTACAATGAACTAAGGTTTAAGAAAAACCATAATCAAACAATGTTAAATGAGTATAATTTCTATTTAATGTATTATTATAGTGAGGGTTGCCAATACAGGGGTCTTGTACGTTACATTTTCATTCAAAGTAAATAATAACTCAATCATATCAAAGTTAATCAGCTTTATTTATAATTAATCAACAACATAAAAATCTCCTAAAATTTAATACCACTTTGTGATATCTTGCCTCTTAGTGCTGTTTAAAATATAAAATATGTCTTGTACGTAACTAAATGGCACTCTGGACTATCAAACTTTGCGAATAAATAACTATTCTGAAAGACTAACATTATAGGTAAGTTTTTTTAAACACAAAAAATAACAAAAAGACATTTAATATATATTAACAAAAACATAACTCCCAAAGGTTTTTTCATAAAAAAATAAAAACTATAACAGCCAAAACAGGACAGTTACGTATGTGGACAACAGTCGTTACGTTTAGGAACTCTAAAGCTATGTTTACAACGAGCACAATTTCTAGTCATTTCACAATATTATTCAACATTTCAAAAACGTCGTGATGTGACATATTATTTAAGTCACATCACTTACTGTACTTATTTCTATAAAATTAGTCAATATCACAGACTGTTTTGATTTGAGCATTTTAAAAATATATTTTACAAAAAACTTAGGGGATTCAAGTCTATCTCAGTTTCATTTTCACATTAAGTAGGTAACAATACTTCTTAACTTACAAAAAAATCCAACAGATACAAAAAATGTCAAATAAGTAGTAACAAAAATAAAATAGGGAACCAATAAGTAGGTAATTCTGCGTGATTGTTTGGTCTTCTTTTAGAGTAACTTTTTCATTTTCCAGTAGCTCAATCATCTTTTTGTGTTTAGTCTCTAGGCGAAATCTATTTTTACTTAAACTACTAATAACTTTCTTTAACCTTTCACAAGTTTTTAATGTCCTTTGATATCTTTTATAATTTCGGTAATTCAATATCTGTTTTTTCTTCAATTTTGTATTATCTTGCATCTCTGGCACTGTCACTGGAACAGCTGGCTTAGTATTATTTACTTTTTTATTTTCCCTTTTATTCCTTTTTTGTTATCTCCAAATTTTCCGTCTTTTTTCCTTTTCTTCCTTATTTAGTTCACTTACCTTGAGTTTATGTTCTTCAGTGTTTCGACTTCTTTCTTTTTATATTTGTTGTATTTTGCTTCATTTTCTTTGTTTTTGTCTCTCTCGGCACCAGTCAACGGCATAATTTACCTGAGTAGGAATAAATTAATTTGTAAGGAAGTGCCGAGGATGTGAGGAATGTTAGGGTTCACCCTCTTTATCGCTACTCTAAATAGGATATTTATAACATAATAAGGAAACCTGCTCACCATGAGGTGACTAGATCCTATAAAGGTAATGAGTTTACCTCTCTGGGTGGATTATATTTTTAATTTATATTAAATTGCACAAGACAGTATGCACGCATCTTTACGAGTCCAGTACGTAACGATTTTAGTCCACCTAATACATCACGTCACGTCCTGGACGTTACGTATAACGCGGACTTGTCATTATATGTTTTTTTGGTATAAAAAAAGTTGATTAAAGTAGTTTACTAGTATACATTCATTATCTACAACATATTTACTTATAATTTAACACGAGTAGTATATAAAATTTGTGGGTCTTACCTTTCAAAATCAATGTTCGTACCGGACAAACAAAACAGACCCGTCACGCACGTCACGGACCGCAAGTGTTGACGATTGAATTTCTTCAGTTTTAATTCAAAGGAAAAGAACGAAGGAATGATAAAAACATCGTCAATATGGCATTGCTTAAAAATAGTTAGAGCCAAAGACAATATTATTGTTATCCATACTAATATTATAAATGCGAAAGTAACTCTGTCTGTCTGTCTGTTACACTTTCACGCCTAAACCACTGAACAGATTTTGATGAAATTTGGTATGAAGATAGAACTGAACTTGGGAAAGGACATAGGCTACTTTTTAACGCGATAACCGACATACACGCGGGCGGAGCCGCGGGTGAAAGCTAGTTCTTTATAAAATCATACCGTTACGTACAGGACTGTCCGCTGTGGCCAGTTTTTTAAATCCGATAATGTCAGTATTTATATTATAAAAATATACTACAACCTTATTATATTTTATTTAAAAACAAATAAAATGAGTAATTTCATTCGAGTAATACTAAAGATATCCAAATATAGCTTATATATTCTCCAAAATACGTAATCAAAATCCAGGATATGATGAAGGACACATAAAAAAGTAGGATAATATTTGGTATTTTAATAAATATTAAAATATGTTTTCCGTTTAAGTCTTAAGTTTATCTTTTTTTTTACAGTAAGTTAAACATTTTACCCTAACGTAAAATAATTTGATACTCACTTCCTACATTTTTGCCTTTTAATCAATGGTCAAACTCGTAGGACACGGCTAAATAGTCCTGAGCAAAATTTTGAAAACCGCCCACAGATGATAATCTTGTAGTCACAAGATTGATTATTTGCAAGGAATTAAGTCGAAATTTTGGAATTTAAGTTCAAACTTAGAATAAAGAACAATAAGGGCCACCGCAGACTAGCTACTTTTAGCATCGGCGATCGGCAACTAGTCGCTTTTTAGAAGCTAAATACGACGACCGAACGCTCTACACCGCACACTTAAAAACGCCAAACGCGGAGATTGAGTCGCTTTTTAGAAGCGCGACACAGCAGCTGAACGCTACTCTCCGCACACATTCGGATGCCGGTAGCATCGATTTGGCATCCGAGCAGTCGCTAAAACGCGCGTTTCCGATACCGCGATCGAACGCAGGAAGTCGCTAAAACGCGATGCAGCATCGATGCAGTCGCCAAATCGCCGATCGCCGATGCTAAAAGTAGCTAGTCTGCGGTGGCCCTAACTCCTACTTTTAGCATCGGCGATAGGCGATTTGGCGACTGCATCGATGCTGCATCGCGTTTTAGCAACTTCCTGCGTTTGATCGCGGTATCGTAAACGCGCGTTTTAGCGACTGCTCAGATGCTGAATCGCGTCGGAAATGTCATTTCTTTGCAAATAGTCGTCGAATATTCATACACAACGAATCTTTACAGTAGCACACAAAGATTAGAAAATTTAGACGAATCGACATTGGATGCAGTATTTAGCCCTCACTCTAGACATGATCAGTCGAATCCAATTGTCGAAGATGACACTCGACCAGGGAGGATGGATGAGGATGAGGACTCTCCGAGTCCTCATCCTCATCAAAGCGGCCAAGTGCGAGTCGGGCTCGCCACGAAGGGTTCCGTGGCAGCAAGTGTCATCATAAAAAAGTTTTTGTAGTTCGTTGTAACTTTGATCGATGTTTGTTAATAGCGTGTATTGATTGAATGAAAGGTAAATTGAGTTTTACGATTTATGACGTATTGAAGAAATAACTTACTAGATCTCTTCCAAACCAAGTTTCGGTGGAAGTTTGCATGGTAATGTACATACATTTACTATTTACGTACATTATATTTTTTATTTTTATTTTGCCATTGTTCTGGCAAGGAGGGAGAGAGACTCAGGGAGGTGTGATAGTCTGTTGGAGCCATGTTTATTAATTAATTACTGGTTTATTATTCTAACCTTACTTACTAAGGTATGAACATGGTATTGATATATTTTGATCTTATAGCATAGCTACATTATATAACAGGCTGTCAGCGCAAAAGTGGCCTAAGCTTGAGACAAATAGTATGAAAATAATAGGTTCTGTATAATCACGAAACTCACATTATTGTGCATATAATTAATTGTATTGGATTTTAGCCCGTAAGCATATTTTATGCAATTACTGTCCTGAATTCTTCAGAATGAAGTTTGTTATTTTGAAATAAATCCATATATTTGTATTAATTGTGTGGCTTAGGCGTGCGTTACCCCAGCAAAAAACCAAAAAAAATTGGGCCTTAGAGAGATGAGAGTATAACAGAAAATTAGTGTGTTCTGAGGTGTAATTTGTTACAAATAGCAAAATTTGTGCATGTAGTAGTTTAAAAGTTATTCGACAAAAACACTTTCTGCTGGAGTATTAAATGTTAGCAAACAGCAAAATTTGTGTGAGCTGGGGTTCTTAAGTTATTCACAATTTTGTTGGGGCAATATTTTGGTCTTGTCTAGAACTTGAAAATGGCTGAACGCAGAAGTTTGAAAAAAATACCATCGATAGACCTTTATTTGCTTAAATTTGTTTATTCATTCGTTTTGAAATTGTTTTTGATGAACAGCGATGTAATAAATTGGTTTTAAAAATCAGAAAAAACTGTTTTGCTAGGAAACCAGTATACTTACAATCAAATAAAAAGCTGTAACATATAGCCATGGTTTACATTTATAATAACTGTAAATTTGGAATTAGTAACTTTAAGCAATATGAAGATATAAGTAAATTTTATTAATTTTAAATGGTATATTTAAATCATCGAATACGCAGTTCCTTTAAAAGAAGGAAACGTGGCAAACTCTAACAAATTTAAGTATATCATCAACAAACAAGCCTGTAAATTTCAGCTATCAATCACGAAAATTATAATAGTTATATGTAAAATAAGAATGTAACAACATTCTCTTATAACCCGACCAAATTAAAAGGTTACGTAAAAGCGACCTCCACAAGATATAAGTATTATCGTTTCCAGCGACAATCAGTCTGTCTGTCCTGTTATAACATATATTATTTAGATTTTGCCCATTGACTTGATCCTTCTTATTATGATTATTTATAATCCTTACATTTGGCTTGTCCATTTTTTTATTACGACGCCTAGATATGAATTCCTAGATTCTACTTCATATATAATAAAAGTTTATCCTTTTGTCACAATTGTAGTTATTTAAGGCATGTTCGTCTCCTTCATTTATTTTGTGCTAGTTGATATTAGAATCCTCAATATCATTTTTGAGTATCACACGGTTTGATGATAAAAAAAATTGAGTTTCATTTCTCAGTATTTTTGTTTTTAGGGTTCCGTTGCCAAAATGGCAAAAAAACGGAACGCTTATAGATTCGTCATGTCTGTCTGTCTGTCCGTCCGTATGTCACAGCCACTTTTTTCCGAAACTATCTATGGATAGGTCCTCAAAAATGATATTGAGGTTTCTAATATCATTTTTTTCTAAACTGAATAGCTTGCACGAGGGACACTTCCAAAGTGGTAAAATGTGTGTGCCCCTCCCCCCTGTTACTTCTAAAATAAGAGAATAATAAAACTAAAAAAAATATTAGGTCTTTACCTATGAAATTGCCGTTTTGTATGCAATAAGTGATAGTGCTTATTTTTTTAAAGTGCGCCACCCCATACCGCGTCTATATGCTCTCTATACGTCTTTATATTTGGGATTTCTTTTCAAATTGTTTCGTTGTCTCCTGCACTTTCAACAGGGGACAACGGGAATTCAATGAAACAAATTCATCAGTTGCTACCTATTGATGGCGATAGGGGAGACTAGCATGACATGACAACTTTAAAATGGGGGACCCATTTATGCCGGGCCAAAAGGAAAAATGACAATGATTACCTAAAATATTAGGTAAACCTGAAATAAAGTTGGTAGCTCATTTATACTGTCGTATGTGGAAACATGCAAACAAGTCCACGCGACAGTTCCGAGGAAACGGGGGGGGGGGGGGGGGGGAGAGATAAAGTGAACGGGGTCCCAAATGTTCATCGCGGAACCTACTCCCGAACTTGTACCTACCTACTAATATTGTTTTAAAATTGGATTTATCAATTTAGTTACAACAGTACGACAAACGGGATTTTTAATTCGACAGTACTATGTTGGTCGTTGAGGTATATGGGGTTAAAACTACCACTATTTAAAAACATTCTCACTGTCAAAAAATGAGTAGGTACCTCTCCCAAGGTAATCCATTATAGACTAAACTCTGTCCATTCCTTTAATATCTTTTTGACAGTTCAACATTTCGAAATTAGTGACGCCCTCACGTCACGGATTCGATTTGAAATCAAAATCACGATATAATATTTTTTTAAGTCAGTATTGTACATAAATAAAATGTGCACTATTATGATATATAAATTAGCCCAGAACAAAGAAAACTTCCTAACACAGTCACTTGAAGGTCGGTTAAGTATTATGTGATTTTTCAAATATATTTTCTCATAACACTGGATTTAAACGTTATTAGCCACGCAAGTTAAATTTTACTAACACGTGCATAGTATAACATTAACAGTAAAGGCTACCGCAGACTAGCTACTTTTAGCATCGGCGATCGGCAACTAGTCGCTTTTTAGAAGCTATATACGGCGACCGAACGCACCACACCGCACACTGAAATATGCCAAACGCGGCGATCGAGTCGCTTTTTAGAAGCGCGACACAGCAGGTGAACGCTACTCTCCGCACACATTCGGATGCCGGTAGCAGCGACTTGGCGTTCGTCAATGTTGTGCTAGATTTTGACAAAACTACCCCTGTCATGGATTATAATAAAGCTGCCCTGCTGCTTGCTTTATTGATAACGCGAAAATTTGAATTGCGCCAACGACGGTACTGGTTACATCACATAACCAGTTCACATCATTAATTATTTCATATATTGCAAAGAGATAAAAGATTTTTTTTTGAACATTTTGGAATGACATATTTATACTACATTTCAAGAGCTTTTGTCGTTTCAGTACCTTGAGCACGAATAATTATTGAATCCGTAACGTAAATGTATTGAGTCCACAAGACTCTGACGGAGTACTACGATAGACGGTAGCACGAAGCACTAACGTAAGAGTCTTGAGACCTCGATACGAATAGGCTCGCTACGTCATCGTATTGAATGAACTAAACGTTCGAAAACATAATGAAGAAATGAAATTTTCTGTAATACTATTTAATTACTGCCAATCAAAACAAAATATGGTCAAATAAATTTAGAAAATATCTTAAAATAAGCTAAAGCAGATTAAAAAATGCAATACAATTAGCGAATAAAATAATTCTTGATATTTTATCAATTATTTTCGGTTTCTGAACATTACGTCACGACTCAACATGGCGTCATAAATTACCAAGGTCAAGTTTGTTTATGTAAACACTATTTTAACTAAGAACTTTTTTAGAAATACGAATTGTATTAGGTATGTCTTATTTGATTGCCATTTTACTTGTTTTATACAAGACATTTACAACGTTTAGTAATAGAGGTAGGTAGAAAGGAAATAAAATTTGTTAAATAATTATAGTGATCGGTAAATCTGCCAAAATATGTTTGAATTTTTTTACTTTTAATTACATTTGTTACAATGAACTACTTATTATATTAACATTCAGTGAGAAATGCTGTCTGTCGCTTGCTAAATGATTTTTATAAAAATAAATTATTTTTCAAAACAAATCATGTTCTCTGTTTAGGTATCCTTTAAAATTAAGCTAAGTAATAAATATTCATGTTAACTAATTGTTACTACATCTCTTTTTAGCTCTAGTATTATTGTTTCATAAAGGAAATTTCATAAATAGCCTATTACTACAGTAAAATATTGTTTCGAAACATTTCTCACCGACAAATTATAGGTGAATAAACATTTGAGAAACTCGATAGCAAATTTACATTAACGTAAGTCAAATTATGTTCGTGCTCTCAAATTGGTTCGTAAAGTGTCACGTATCGAGGAACATGTAGGACGAACGTCAACGAAAGTGTTCGTGCTGCCAAAATTAATTCCTTTTACGCACGGTAGAGGCGCTGCACAAATCTCATACAAATTTTTGTCGCTAACGAAACGAATAACTTTTCGCAAGATGTTCGTGCTCGAGGCACTGGAAGCTAGTTTACGACGAACAGATACACATCTAAGGAAGAGTATATCAGCGGAAGAACGACTTGCCATAACCCTGAGGTACGTAATTAAAAAAACTTTATGCAGAAACTTTTTAATTATGTAGGTATTTAAGTATTGTGCACCTATCCAAAATTGTTTCGTCGTGTCGTCGTCATGTCTAGACAAAGTGGCTGTGACATACGGACAGACAGACAGATATATAGACAGACGTCTATCTATCTGTCAGTCCGTCCGTATTTCACATCCACTTTTTACCGAAATTATAAAAACAATACTGTTGAAACTTGGTAAGTAGATGTATTCTGTGAACCTCAAATATACGTGAAGGATTTTATGCATGAAGTAATTAAAAGACTTAATAAATTTCACCAGTTTATTACGTTAAGAAACCTAATTTTGACAACTTTGTTACTATGTTTAAAATAGCAAATCTTATACTATATTGAATTTTCGTATTCTTTTAAAATCAGTTCCCAAAAACATACACAAAGATAATTATCATATTCATTTAGTAATATTGAGGTAGTTATCAGTTTCAGAACTTATACCAATTATAAAATGTTTCTAAAAATAACAGTAAAATTTAAAGAAATTGTTGTGAACTATGTGTATGTTAATTGCCCTGTGAGAATAATAGTGTAAACAGAAATTATCAAGTATTGAATATTGGACCTTGATTAATTTGAGAAGCAAACAACAACAGCTTCTCTACTATCTATCTAAACACATTAGAGGCATAGCGTCGGTCCGGCCTCATGAGATCGCGCTATGTACGCCCGTTACTTTAACATTAATTATATCACATGGTGGGCGAGACGCGACGCTATGAAACGGATCTGACCGAAGGGAACCATCGCCGTGTTGAGGCAGATAAATCCGTCCTGTCCCACGACCACAATACGATTCAATATTCCACCAAGGTACATCAATTACATACGACATACATTAATACTAGATTGTGTATAAACGGTATTGTTAGCATAGACACTTGTCGGGGATGTAACATACGAACAACAGAATGAATAGGTACTTCCAATTCCCCAGTAAATAAAATTAACAAGTAATGAATAAAATAAAATGCAATGTGTGCTTTGAGGCCTTCATAAAACAAAAATGTGATTAATTCATCATAATATTCTGTCGATATTTCCGCACATATTAGATAATATCCAAAATACAATCATGCACTTAAATGAAATCAATATTCATCCTTTCACACGTAAATACACAAATAGTGGTTACACACACGAGAAAGAACTATAATGTAATGTAAATAACAGTAGAACCATCAAACAAGAATGATAATTATTATTAGCGACAATGACATGTAAGTAATGGGCGCGAGGGCGCGACGGCAGGGGTGTAGTTCAGTCTCGTGGCCGCGCGCCGCCCGCGCCTACATCAACTTAAACTACTTCACAACGATACAATTAACTAAAACTATTTCTGCATCCTAATCATTACAAAATCATAATGTGCCCTCTACATTTGGAAGGAATAAACAACATGCCTATATATGTACACTTCCTGTCGCAGTGAAAGTAACCATATATTCCATTTTGATAGCCGATACAAGCGGAATCTGGCAGTGTCGGACAATAGTCGCCCGACTAAGCTGTGACGTCGAACGACATTCAACACATTTTACAAGCCAATTTCTCTTGTCAAAAAAATATTCTACTTACGAGTGGAAATGTTACACCAATATGAATTCTAACATTTAATTCAACAATCAAAATCTTAAATGCATACACAATTTTTAGCGAAAGTATAATTTATATCTTGCATACGTCTACACATATATTTTTCACTCGTACCGTATAATATACACAAGTAATAACATTGATATCGCAAAATTATTTAATTTAGTATTTCACTAAAATACTCAATACAGATAGTCGGTCTTTCAGCAATAGGTGTTTACTTGAGGTATGGAATGTAAAATTGTTTGCTGACGTTTCAGAATTCTGAAAATTATTGCATACTTTGGAAGCATCAATTGCTCCATAGCATGTCACTATATCTCTGCAATTCAGCCTTTACTTATAACTCAATGTGTTGTTAACAATCATTAATACTATAATCTGGTGTTACAGCTATTGTGGAGAGTAACAAAGTTTTAGCAGTACGTATCTAATCGTACAGTAGTTTACATTAACTACAACAGACACCTGCCATGTCTCTTGTAGTTAATGTTAATTCTTCGAACTTTAGACATGGGCACAATTTGTATCGTGAAGGTAAACATTACCATTACTCAAACCATGTCAAAGTCGTGGATCACTGCACTAGTGATATGCAGGCCAATGTTTATTCTCCCAGATGTCTTTAGATTTCAAGTTCGTTTTCGCGATATGCCTTGTTTACATCAAAGGCATTACAATTATGTATTCTATAGAAGTGCACATATTCTTATCCGTAGCGTGTAAAGGAACTCTGGACGAAGTTAGCACATAGGTTGACACGCGTTGCTTTTTCAAGGATTAAAGCTGACTTGTATTGACTGGTATCCTTTCCAAGTTTATATGTTTACGACACATTGTCCTGAAGGTGGTTACTTGTGTTGAAATTTTAAATCTGTAGTACCATTTAATAATTGTATCCACTGTGTGTTAAACAACAATCAATGACTTATTAATATTGATCGATATAAAGTACCTTCAGCACGTTTTCTTGTAAGACAATTACTTTGCCAATTGTGAGATTATTTTAATAATATGTGGAAGCAATACAAAATCGAAATAAAATACAGTGGTGTAAAGAGTTTCAGGATAATTAACACACTGACCGCTAATTAAGCCGCTAGAGCGCGAGGCCTTGTACATGATTAGACTAAATAAAAATAAAAGTGAAACAAAATGCAATCAATAAGATATCGTAAGATAGAGATGAGCCCATCATTTTTACCAATCTGTATAAATTCAAGTTTGTTCTATAGATTTTTATTAAGATTCACAGAGATCTTTTTTGGGTAAGCGATACTTTTTAATCATCATGTTGGTTACTATCCCATGTTTAGAATGGAGTTCATAACATATGTAAAAATAAACTTTCGTACTTATAAATAAGCAGTGTACTGCTCCCCCTTTACTTTCAGCACTAAACAGGATTGAATGGAAATATGGTACGCCATTCTTGTGAAATGAATTGAAAATTACTTTGATGCATTTGGGAGACGGTATAGACGTAACGAGATGTTAAATGAATGTATGTGTTGAAGTATTGGGACATTAGCTGGTGGCAGCGAGCACGGACACAGCCGCAATTGACGGCAACATGTGGGGTATGATCTTGCACCGCGCACACCGTACACAACTTATAATTTATAATAATTACTAACCTAAAACTGAGAAAATGGAAATTAGAATGTAAAACATTCTTAGTAACATTTTTGCCAAAACTTCCATATATTATCACAATTATACATATAAACATCTAAGCTTTTCATTAATTTTGATATTTCACTTAATCTTAATCTCTCTTAGTTAAATTATCTCACTTGGCACAATGATAACGCAAATCACACAATTGAATAATAAAACAAATCACGTCAGAATCGAACAATACGACAGAGGCGACGTTAATATTCGCACCATTATACGCTACGGTATCGTTCAATGTCTAGACTTTTGTATTACATTTTCAATACAAGAAAACATTATAAAGCTAACAAAGACAAAATTACAAAGAAAACGATCAACAAATGTTACTTACAAATTAAAACTCATAAGTTTCCTCCTTACTCTCCAACAATTACTATTATATCAAAAATATTCATGTCCATCATAATTAGGTATGATCATCAAACCTTCTCCGTATCAGAGATAGGAGAATGAGCGGCGTCGGCATCTCGCTACAGTGAAGAGACCGCGCGGCTTATCGCCGGGCTCGCGCGGGTGACTCCACGCTCGCAAGGTGGGCAGCCGCTCCAAGTCTAGTCAAGGCTCGTCGTCATTACATCGGGCCGATTCGACACGATCGGCGTTCACTCTTTGGATTAGTTACTTATCACCCAACACACATATCAGTTCCACAGAAACCATTGTACGACACAATCTCAGCAGCATACATGCAGAAACTCTGTGTATAGTCAAACAAATATTCTTACAATATACTTGCAAAGCCGTATGTCCAATGAGCCTCCTCGTTTAAGCAACGTCATGTAATTTCCGTTCCTAGTAAGTTTGTATCCCACACACCCTTCACTTCATTACATTTAACAGTGTAGTGCAGTGAATTCAACAGATTAAACTATTACATTATAACAAAAACATAATATGTATGTCTTGCTTGTATAAAAATTGTATGATATTATTATAGTATAGATACTGCTAATATAACATTTGTATATGTATAGAACATAATCAACTATTGCAATCTGAGAACTGTAGTAGAATAACATGGTATGAAAACAATATAACAATCATGTCCATTATTAAAATAGTGTATATGAATAATATTATATATATATGCATAATATATATTCAAATATTTATCATCAACATAGATAATTCCCGGAATAAAATATGGATTCATCAATAGATTAAATTATAATTCACTACAATAATATAAATATGTTAACAACAAGTTTGGACAAGAGTTGTCAACTAGGAGCCTGCCTGCGCGACGTGAGTGTAATAATGCTAGCTAATGTAAAGCTCGTGGGAGTGGCGCACCGTGGGAGTGGCTGGTCCAAGCTGACGGAGGTGTTGCGAGGGTTTGAGGTGTGGTGGTGTGCGGTGGTGGCGGAGGGCGCGCGGGGTCTCTGAAGGTGGCGGCCGTCTACTGCTGCGGTGGCGGCGGCGGCGGCGGCGCAGCGGCACGGCGGCGGCCCGGCGCCGAAGCCTGCGCCACCATCGCACGAATGCGTCGTTGCGCCGACTGTCAATAAATCAGCCTTTTATTTTACCAACTAATGGCCTTCGCTAATTTAAATATTTACAAGTGTATAACATTTAAGGACTATCCAGGCACTAGCTTCAGAGCTGTTTGCAGATACAAAAGGATAACGACACAATGTAAAACAAAATGTGTAACATATATAAAATTAAATGACAATATTTCTTAGTTGAAGAGGGAACATGCATTATCAGCCTAAAATCCTTACAGCATAGACATTTAAAACATTTATCTACATTTATATGTGTGTACAGAAGGGTGTAGTCTAGATATACAGTCAAACCCGAATAAGTGGAAAACTTAGTGAGAGTAATAGCCAGGACCCGTCATTTTAAGCTCCCAAAACCTCTATTAGCGAGAAACAGAAACCTCTGTAACCTCCTGGCCACGGCTAAGAGCGTTGCGAATTGCGACGCGTCTTGCAGTGAGGTAAGCGGTGAGCGGTGAAATCAAATGTTAGACAACCTATGAAGTATGCCATTATGAAACAAATGTACTGGCCCATATCGAGGCGGCCACAGTTCAGAGCGGCGCACGCGGCGGCGGCGCTGGACGCATTCAGGCAACATTTTGTTTTTATCGCGCGATGAGCCAATATATATCGGATAATGGAACATTTCATTAGTGGAATATTGAGTAGACCAGCAATATGAATGTCAAAACAATATCATAGATATAGGCACGTTGTTGTTGATGTTGTAAAACAAAATGTGGGACGAAATAAAAACTATTTCCTGGTAGTACGGACTTGTGTCATGGCAATATCGTGCCACTTTTGATAGGGGCACTTATGTTTCGGACTTTCGGACCGTGCATGTTTTGTTGCATGAGAAACATTTCTCTAAATACGTGCACTGCTGACCGCGCGTTAGTCTAGTCTAGCTGTGGCATACCTCGTATCTCCCGACGCTAAGCGCAACGCAACGCTAAAAGCTGCGGCCAGGCCGTAAGAGTCGTTTTTCCCTCACCGACCTCAGTAAGTGGAATGCTACTTATCTATAGCTCTATATGCGACAGTCGAGCTACATTTACTTATAATATTTAGAAGGAACTATAGCTACAATAAAAATACATACAGTAACAAATGAGTAATGACAAAACTAATTACAAATTTAACATCTGCTATTTTATGACTCATTATTAACTCTCAAAGAACCACACCCTGAGTGAACTCGCCCTGCCTCGTTTGTCACAAATCTTTGTGAATAAGACAGAAACACCACTGTATTAGCGAGAAACTAGGGTTAGTGAGAAACCTCTATAAGCGAGAATAATATATGATTGTGCTCCCTTGAACTCTCGCTTATCCAGGTTTGACTGTATTTATTTTATATCAAGAATGTGGAAATTACTTTGAATGACCCTGCCTTATTTTATTGATAGTTCTCTACAACATCACTGCAGAAAAATCTATTTTAAAAATACCGAAACATGGAATTTTTTAATTTACAAGAAATCTAAAATAAATATAGTTATGGGTCGAAATTGTAGACCAATAATAATCAGTAAAAATAACATTTACATTTTGCTTATGTGTTTGTGTAAAGACCTGTATTAGCCAAAGGATAATATTTTTTTGGAGCACACATTTATTCTAAACCTTAAAACATAACATCAAACGAGAAAACCTTTCCTTATTATTAAACTACTATATATAGGGTAGTCGTGTGCGTGTGGTCTAAATTGTACTCTGTTACAAGAATACATTTTTTACCCTGCTGTTAAATTTAAAAAAAGTATCCTTGCACTTATTTTGAGTCCCAAAACAAGTTTAGCCGGTGACATGCGATAAGCCAAAATCATTTATATATTCAAAATATCATCAAAATCTCCAACCCTGTTAATTTCGACAAGATTCGAGTCACAAGTGAATTATATTACTTCATAATTAAACAAGTTATCAAAATAACAATTATCTTACACATGTGTAAAAGTAGGTCATTGTAAAAAAAAATGTATTACCAAATTTTAAACTTATCCAACAACAATTGGTCAAGTCAGATCTCTGTATGGGTACTAATTAATATTAAAATCATATGAAAAGGTATTAATTTACATATTAGCCTATCTGTAAAGTAAAATTTAATACTTTATATAAACTTTCTGATAACTATTATGTATTGGTCTATTGCCTGTTACCGGCTTTGGGTAGTATGGAACACTTGTTCACTATATTAAAATATACATACACCTAAATCTCCATCGTATAAATACTTTTAAAAGCGCATGATGTATATACATATAACAATTTACACAAACCACAATAATCAGTCACTCACATTTTTTCAGTAGGCTTCCATCGCATTCAATCTATTTAAAAGCCACTTAACGAACATGTAGTTACAAAGTCCAATAACTTATTGATATATAGGTGCAGCTTAAATTAAAGATATTTGTTTAAAAATCTCTTTAATAAAGAATATATACAAACATTCGCAACGTATTTATTATTTACATTAATATTGAAATCACTCACCTATTGTTTAACATCAAAGTTATACACAACTTGAAATCGTGTTGCCATTTTATTCTCTAGTGAGGATTCTATTCAGGCTCTGTGCCACTGTTTCAGCCCGCTTCGGTCGGTAGCTACAAAACGTAAATATCCCTCATTATGCCAAAGTGAGTCGTGAATTCAATTTCTACTTTACTAAGTTCGCCTTGCCGCAAGCAATGAGCAAAAATATATAGGTACTTATCTTATTGAAATTGACACACCACCATAACAATACATTATCTAGAAATAAATTTTCATATTGGACTTGTAACTACATGCGCGTCTCATGCGCACCCCACACACATCTCTCGCAGACTTCTTAATTTCATAGCGGAAAAAAAATCGCAATCGCAATTTAATACACAAATACACGCAAAACTATAAATAATCGGGATAAATATACGGGGTTAGTACAAATATTTATTTGGTTTTATTATTTATACGATGGGTTTAGTCATGTTTTATGTAAAAATTGTAGATAGTGAAAGTAATACTATTGTAAATATTCATATTCATACCTGGACACTGTAGAAGGGACCAACGATGTGCACTGTAGTGTCATGGTCCTGCTGTTGGCCAGCCAGTACCTGCTGGGGCTGCTCTGGCAGCTTAATGAGCGAGCCTGTAACGCGTTGCAGCTCGCGCACGTTTTGCCCTCCCTTCCCGATGATGCGGCCTACTTGAGATGATGCCACCACGATCTCAACTGTCAGTCGCACATCGTCAGAGCCAGACATAAAGCCTTCCTCTCGCATCTTCTCAAAGATGAGATATTGAGCCTGTAACACGATTGCAATTATCATAAAATACCAACGTTTTCTATCAATCAACTATTAAGTTTTGGTAAAAAAATGTTTATTCTGCATATTTAAAGACACTTGCCTTCCATTGAGCTTCAGGGCTGCCTACGATAGTTACTTTACGCTCCTGTTGCGGGTTGCTTGGATTCTCACCCTGTTTGTCTTGTTCCAGAGGAGCGATCTTCACAGACGCATTGCTGAAGCGGATGATGTTGCGAATATGCAGACCTTTAGTGCCGATAATAGCGCCCACGGCATTATTTGGGATGTACAAGTATGTTGTCTCCTGGATCAGAATAAACAATAAATGAATTGTTTTCGCTTTAGGTGCGGCTTCAATTTTGTGTACCTTAAGTAAAAATCCATGGCATATCCACCTTATATCTTTCAACTAAAATTTTAAACAAAATTGTTTTATTTTCTTTTCATTTAATACTGATCATTATGTTTTGTGCCTATCACCTGTGAGTCACCAGCTCCTTGTTGCGCACCGCCTTGGCCAGGAAGCGGTGCATATATTGGAGGAGGGAATGGTGGCGGAGCTCCGCAAAATCCACGCCCAGTCGACATCATTGCCATCGGGTGCAGACCCGGGAACATAATACTTTGAGGTGCCAACATCTAAAACACAAAAGCTCAAGTGTCGTAATCTCTACTTTTTGAAATTAAATAAGTAATATTTTGTTCATTTTATAATTACCTGCAAATCGCTTTCGTAGCTTTGACGAAGTTTGGCAGAAATCTGTGACTCCGCTTTAGCCATATTTTCAATGGTGCCTTTAACGGTGATAATTCGCTCCAAATTGAAGCTATTAATATCATTGATAGAGGATACTGTGATCTTAGTATCAGTCTCTTGCATAATGCGTTTAATAGTGTTACCGCCTTTACCAATAATGCGCCCAATTAAATTGTTATGAGCCAGGATTTTTAGGCAAATCTCACTGGAATCAACAAGACTTGATATTAATTGATTACTTTCATCGTTAACAATAAGTAAATATAACATATATTTATATATATATCCATCTGAGCTTACCCTTTGTTAGTGTTGTTGGCCTCCTGCTGCATTACCTCTAGTATTCGTTTGCAAGCATTGGTACAGTTCTCGGGATTGCCATATATAGTAATAGCTTTCTCCAGAGAACCAACATTATCTTTGCGATGGACATCAACACGAGCGCGGCTCTGTTGTGTGATGAGACGAATCGTACTGCCCTGACGGCCTATAATGGCACCAACCATGTCACTCTGTACCAAGAGCCGTAGGGGAAAATCGGTCGGGCGCGAACCACCTCCGGTGGCGCCGCCGCCGCCACGACCGCCACCAGGTCGGCCACGACGTCCGCCGCGGCTGTTTTGCTCGGCTGCTTCCACCTTCATCCTACTACCTTCGAGTTCAAATCCATTTAGACCATTAATAGCCCTGCAAAAAATATTTTTCCTTTTTAAAATCTATTAATATAGAATACTAACAAACTAATAACAGCCTCAAAAAGTGATTGTATGTTATTGTAATGATTAAATGTTTCAAAAAAAGTTATTCAATGCAAGAAAATCTAAATCGTAAAATTATTTCAGGTGATCTATATTTGCCATAGGGCACAGAAATAGAAACACCACAATAATTGTGCATGCAAACAACATCAATATGATGAAAGCAGAGCAGAGGAAGGCGGTGAAACACGAGCATGTCTCAGAGGGTCGTCCAATAATATACTCACTGCTGAGCCTGCTCCGGAGTCTCGAATGTGATGAACACCGTTTGGGTGTTGACATCCCGGGAATTCATTTTGTCGCAATGTTGTACATTGCCATATTGTGAGAGCAGGGGCTCGATGTTGTCGAAGCGGACATGAAGGGGTAGCCCACTGATGATTACCTTTGATGACCGGCTGTGAGAAGCGATATTACCACGTGTAAATGATATGTTGTTACAATTTTGCCTATTTGTGTACAGTTAAGTTATTCTAACCTCCAACTATACTTTGTCCATTCGTTTATTGTCTTTTTGACAGGTCACACCTATAAATTACCGGTATTTTTTTTGTAAGAATGTACTACAGTAATGTCGTACTCTATAGAAGGTTAGGGAAGTAGGCTTGTGCATAGCAAAAAACAAAAACTATAAAACAGTTCTTGAAATATGATTAATCGATTAAACGATTAAAATAATCTATCATATTATTATGATCAAAATAATTTGACTTCATGTAAATATTGTTTCTGTAAATTTAATAAAATAAAAAGGAAATTAAAATAGTGTAAAATAAATAAATAAAATATGACCAAGACTTATTATTTATTATTATAATTAAGTGGAAATTTTGGAATTTAAGTTCGAACTTAGAATAAAGAATAATTACTCTATGCATTGATTAATTTAATGTTGGACCACTGGCTCAAAATTTACTTTTAATGTTGACTTAAAGAATATTATATCGATTGATTTTGATTTCAAATCGAATCAGTGACGCGTGAGGGCGTCACTAATTTCGAAATTTGTTGAACTGTAAAAAAGATTAAAGGAATGGACAGAGTATAGTCGAAATATTCAAGTTCTATATACTAAAAAAATTAGCATTTCAGAATTAAATATTGAACACAAACTGTTTTATTAACATTTAAATAGAATTAAAATTTGTCCACTTTTAAACAAACTAAAGAATCTGTTAGATCTAAGATAAGACTAAGGATACTAGGATAAAATTAATAGTATATAATTTAATTTCACAATAATTAAAAGCATAATACGTAAATATATTAGTTATCCAAAGAAATTGATAACCCCAAGCCACGCGTCAATATGAGAGATCTTTCTGAACTCGTTACAACTGGTAGATAGAGCGCCGAATCATAAAAATTAAGATTTCCAGCTTGTATAGTAAACAAACTTGTTATTACATACTGTCTTTGTAGGTATAACTGTTAAGTAGGTACAATAAAATAAGTAAAAAGTTGTTTTAGCTAGCTAAATCCCACGGGTGCTACCAGCTATTATTGGGCGATTCCGCTATAGACGATTCCCGACACTATTTTATATCACGCTATTTGTTGTTTTTTTAACGAATAAGTCTAAGTTTAATGTTAAATAATTTGTTTTTTCAATTTTACTACTAAAAAAATTGTAGCGTTTGTTAATATTGCCATCCAAAGACTTGGTACAAACTGAAAATCATCCCTAACAACACTGCCCCGAAATAAGAAGAATGTTTCTGACTGTTCAAAGTTATGTTTTATACGTTAAACTTGAAGTGACAACATTCATTTTTCTTTCAGTCTCAAAAAAAATAGGTATTTGTGGTTATTTATTAAGCATTATTGAGTGCTAGAATACTGTGTTTGCACCCGCGATACAAAAAAAAATAAGAAAGTTTACTTTTTTCAGAGAGAGCTAAAATTCTGAAACTTTGTAAAAGTAAGAAGAAATCAATAAATGAGTAGCTTATAAGAGTATAATTACTGTTAATTAAAATAAACGCTAAATGAAATTGGTAGCAATCTTTATCTTAATGTAAGGTCGCGGGTGCAACTTATCGTCACATAACCCTTTTGTGTGATTAATTACTTTGTTGTTTTTATACGCGTTGATTAATAATTTGTGCTCAATACTATTGATGACATATATTGAATGTGTCTTCATAATATATTCTGTATGTTTAACAGAAATATCGGGTAAAATGACAAAAGAGCAACAGAAGGAGACTGTTTCACAGAAATATAGGCGACAATTTAATTATACCCGGGCAGTCTTAGGTGATTGGAAACAGGCACCGAGGGTAAGCAACGGCGGCGTGGTCATATCTAGATGGGTGACCGTTTGCGGCATGATATGTTATGAGCGTTTCCGTGATTGTTATCATAAGATAGCAGTCGTGAAGCTTAGTCAGAGGGCTTCGGGCGGCTTAAAAACATCCAAAGGCAAAATTATGTAGATGTAGCCACAACGAGTCTGGCCAGTGCCTTAAGCCACACTCGGCCAGCGTGGGGACTCCTAAGAGGAGACCCGAGACCAGCATTATGGGTTGTACATAGTGCCTTTCCTAGTGTGCGAAGACTGTTGTCTAAACAGTCTTCGCACACTAAGAAAGGCTGTGGCAAAAGTAAAACTTAATTTACCAGCCAAAATTATCACCAAAAACAGGTCCAAGCTGCTGTCCTACTATAAGATATTTGCGCTGGTTTGAATGTCTGCAAAATCGGCAATAAAAAAATACTTAATATCGTTTAGGGGTTATGTCAGAGCGATAAGGATAAAGATTGAGAAACCAGTGTACAATTTATGACGTCGATTGATGGCAAACATTTTACAGAAATCGTAAATGACAAAGCAGACGTCCAATTTAAAGATATTATCGCGAAATTGGAATCGCCAGAAAAAAACTGATGAAAACAATACAATGATGGAATTTTCAGCGAATATGTCCATATTTGTGAAGAAATAATTAATGTAAGCGATAAAAAATGTAATAATTAGTTATCATTACAGTTCGATCTCTCATTTTGTTCCTACATATATGTTAAAATAACGTTTATTTTAACTTCAGTCGACTGGTCGCACCCGCGATAATTAAATTTGATGTTGCACCCGTGATCCGGTCAAAATTAATTAATTGATTGTTTGTTTTTTGTTTTCCTTACAGTTTTTATTTTATGGGCTGTAAGTAAAACTAAATATATTTTTTTCTGACCGTGAGAATACGCCATTCTCACGGTCAGAAAAAAATATATTTAGCAATAAATACATCACAATTACTGTTTTTCTGACAGACACACCAAAAAAGACACTAATATTGTTCAAAAACCTTATAGCGTGATTTTTTAACGGGAGAATTTCATCCCTACTAATATTATAAATGCGAAAGTAACTGTCTGTCTGTTACGCTTTCACGCCTAAACCACTGAACCGATTTTGATGAAATTTGGTATGAAGATAGAACTTGAACTTGGGAAAGGACATAGGCTACTTTTTACCGCGATAACCGACATACACGCGGGTGGAGCCGCGGGCGAAAGCTAGTAATTCATAGTTAGAAATTCATAAGCCTCATGGCTAGGACCAATCGATGCAGTATTTTTTTCTGATTTTTTTTTTTATCTATATATATAAAAAAGCGGCCAAGTGCGAGTCGGACTCGCCCATGAAGGGTTCCGTATCAGCAAGTAAAAAAGTATAAAAGTATGAAAGTTCCTGTAGTTCGTTGTAACTTGGATTGATGTTTTTAAAATAGTGTATTGATTGAATGAAAGGTAAATTGCAGTTTACGATTTAAGAAGTATTAAAAAAAAACTACTAACTAGATCTAGTTCAAACCAATTTTCGTTGGTAGTTTGCATGGTAATGTACAAAATATATTTTTTTTAGTTTTATCACTTATTTTTTAGAAGTTACAGGGGAGGGGCGACACATTTTTCCACTTTAGAAGTATCTCTCGCGCAAACTATTCAGTTTAGAAAAAAATGATTTTAGAAACCTCAACTACATTTTTTAATACCTATCCATAGATGTATGGGTTCGATGAAAAAAAATTTTTTGAGTTTCAGTTCCAAGTATGGGGACCCCCAAAATGTATTGTTTTTTTTTCTATTTTTATGTGAAAATCTATATGCGGTTCACAGATTACATCTAATTACCAAGTTTCAAAAGTATAGCACTTATGGTTTCCGAAAAAAGTGGTTGTGACATACGGACGGACAGACAGATAGACATGACGAATCTATGAGGGTTCCGTTTTTTGCCTGGCTTGGCTTGGCTACGGAACCCTAAAAATGAATCACGCCATCACGCGTGAACGGCTGGACCGATTTCGCCAATTCTTTTTTAAAACTTTCCTTGAAGTACGAGGACGGTGGTTCTTAAGGAGAAAAAAATTTAAAAAATCTGAAATAGCGATAATCGAGCAACGCTTCAAAGTTTTTCAGGCTTATTTTGAAAATGGGCGTTAAAATCAAAATGCATATCGAAAAGTAAAAAGTAGCTAGCTAATATTACTGTAAGGTTTCATCCAAATCCAAATTTGCCGCATTTGGGCAAAGAAGAGTGATTGTCGAAAAACCAATGCATCAACAAAGAGTGACTGTTTGGTACGTTTTATGGGCTGGCGGCATCATCGGGCCGTATTTTTACCAAAATGAGGCCGGTCAGGCAGTTACGTGTAATGGTGTTCGCTATCGTGAGATGATAGCGAACTTTTTATGGCCCGCATTGGAAGATATGGATGTGGATGATATATGGTTTCAACAAGACGGTGCCACTTGCCACACAGCTATCGAAACAGTGGCTCCTTTGCGCAACACATTCAATGGCCGTGTTTGACCGCAAAGATTATGTGATTTGACACCGTTGGACTTCTTTCTTTTGGGTTATTTGAAAGGAAAGGTGTACCTCGATAAGCAAGAAACAATTCAAGAGCTAAAGGATGAGATTAGTCCCCAACCCGCACTCGGCCAGCGTGGGGACGTATGGCCTTAACCTCTTGAGAGGAGACCTGAGCCCAGCAGTGGGACGTTAAGGGGTTGTTGATGAAAGGATGAGATAATTCAGCACATTAACGGTATAGAACCTCAATTATGTCTCAGCGTCATCGAAAATTTGGACCACCAGATGGAGGTGTGCCGCCGGGGTCGCGGCGGCCATTTGGACGATATTTTGTTCCTTATATAATTGAACTATACCATATCAATAAAAAGCAATGACAATAATTTCCAAAAAATTTTGTTTTATTCAAAATCAACATCGGCCCTTAAAATGTAACCCCCTTTAATATAAGAAAGGAATTATTTCACTAAATAGTTATTATTTTATTGTTTATTTTTAGTTTTGTTGCAGATTATTTTAGCACTCATTTCAAAGATATATTTCTGCAGTCATAAATAACAATACTTAGTAGTACATGAACGCAACACATCTATTCGCTTTTAAAGTTGTTAATATGTTTTATACTATGATGTTAATATGTTTTTTTATTTTAAGTCACTGTGTAGAGTAAATTGTAAAATATGTTTATATTAACCAAGTAGATATCTTTCGTTTTACGTAGTCCACTTACTACGTGTGATAGCGTTTCGTGGCCGTTGATAACATTTTATCCAAGTAGTACGGTGGTAGTACACACAATGGTTCATGTAAGATTACAATTAAACTGATTATTAAAACAGTTAACAAGTTTAATGTCTCTATAAAGATCTTTGGCTACAAAATGGCGGAGCGACGGAGATGACATCACCGCGCCCTCGTCACTACGCTCGCGGCTCGACAAAGTCAGACGCTCAGCACGACCTCACCCTCCCCCAATCCGCCCTTTCCCCTGTACGCCATTCACAACTTCGTTCCATTGCACTCGCTCGTTGCATGACCTCTCGTAGTCAATACATGTATTCACCTTCTTACTATCTCGCTCTGATACAACATCTAGCAAAATTACACACAATTCACTCGAAATATACAGTAATAGACGATAATGTCATTGGCTTTTAAGATGTAAATTTAATATTCTGTATGAATTATGTTAATTGTTGTTTTTAAGTAATACAAATACTTTTGTGTAATGTATGAGGCATAAATACATTTTTGAAACGGATTTTTTGAAGGCCCGTCTGTCATTGAATTGTATTTAGATCCTCTAGGTTTTTTTATACCAAGTGGGCTTGCGTGTTACTATTGCAATTTCATATTTCATTATTTTAGAGTATAACAATAAATAAAATAGCATTAAAATGTATAATTATTAAGGAATTGAAAGCATATTACATGATAATACTTCAAGTAAATATAATATAATTCACGTATTCTTTTCTAGTTAGTCTGCCGAGGTCATTCCACTTTTGAGAATCATGTGAAAAAAATTAAAAGTGGGTAACCAGAACGACACGAGCGATAAAACCATTTAAAATTAGAAAATTAATTAACCTCAGCGATTTGAATATTTTTTCATGTAAATATAATAATGTTAAATAATTTTATGTCCATGGAAAATAAATTAATTTGATATATCACGATGTGGGTACCGTACAACAAAGGATAACAAACTTTATTAAATCGTCTAAAATGTGTAGGTAAAATAAATTTTGGTTTCTATTTATACTTTTTTTTAAAAACACTGTTGGGACAACTAATACCTTTTGCCAATTAAATTTAATTTACGTCTCCAGGGTGATGTCAACTGTATGGAATGCACGAATACTAACTATGGGATGTTCATAATTATGGGTTTCATGGAAATACAGAAAATATACCATACGTACGATACAGATGATACATGGCGACATTATATTAAGTTTCGAGTTAAAAGTTCTATGAAACAAAATTCGATAACCTTAACATGCCTGTAATGCCGGTGTGTTTGTCTTCGATTTACCAATGATTCATAACCGCGACGCGTCACATTACTTACCTACGGCGGCGGCTTCGTGAGCCGCCATTTTACTTTACTCACCACGTGTTTCATGTGCATCAAATCATTGATGCGGTACAACATTAATTCTTTTGATAACCACAGGAAACAAAAGTACCACTATTTCATATTTTATTGTACTACTATGAAATACATATTATAGTGTAATACATTAGTTAGGGAGTTGTACATGTTCACAAAGAATCCAGTCATACCTGCGGTATTTCGCCATTCTGTGTGCCATAAAGCAGGTTGTGAAACTCAGCACAGAGCGTGTTTGATGTGGATGCACACTAAATATTTCAATATCACCACTTTAAAAATCTTGGTCTGTATTCACAACTGTGTAAATATTGAATTGTTAAATACTTATTGGAAACTTGTAAAAGGGAAAAAATACAAACGGAAGAAAATGTGGACGAAGCGAAGTCGCACACGAGCTGTAGCGCAACCGAGAGTTGCCGTGTGACTGAAGAACGAGTGAACCAAGTACCGGCTGTGTACCGGACGCGACGCGGGTTCAGAACGGACTTGCAATGCATAACGACTGCCTACCACACCGCCGCCCTCACCCACCCGCCGCATACTGATAAACACAACAATCCATTCACTAATCCTAATTACCTACTACTTAGTTTTCAACATTTATTCTAATGTTAGTTGAGTAATTATAATTTTATATTTTGTTGTAATTTAAAAATAAGGCAAATACCTACCCACTTATTTTGTCATAAATACACACATACAAATCTTATCTTACATTTTTTGTTTTGTTTTTACAGGATAAGAAAAATACATTGGTTTTATTTATGTAGGGCACCCCTACCTAATTTATACAAATAAAATTGTAGTGTCGGTATGTAATATCAAATAATAACTAAAACACTTGCTAAATGCATATTATTATGAAAGTATACGTCTGGTAGAAAGCTGATGATACAAGTAGTAACTTAGGCCTACCTTTTTTTGATAAGCTTCGCTTCACGGCGTTATTCGTAATTTACATTTACAATTTTTGCGGTTCTCAACTATTATACTATTATTTCTCAAGTATTATACGAATTTTAGGGTAACATTATTTTAACGCATGCCCTCAGGAGATCCTCTCCTCTTAGGAGAGGATCCAAAGAAGACCCGAGCCCAGCAGTGAAACATTTGCAGCAGCAACAGCTGATGATGTATTCGATGTTTCGTTAACAGTCATTTAAGTTATTTAAAGGTATAGTAA
This sequence comes from Phragmatobia fuliginosa, assembly GCA_932526445.1. Taxonomy (NCBI): domain Eukaryota; kingdom Metazoa; phylum Arthropoda; class Insecta; order Lepidoptera; family Erebidae; genus Phragmatobia; species Phragmatobia fuliginosa. Next base: position 29,421,776 of record OW052057.1, read on the forward strand.
TTTGTTAGTATGTGCATCGTCACCCATACTATTATGAATACGAATCTGTTACACTTTCACGGCTAAACCGCTGAACCCTTTTTATGAATTTCGATATAGAGACAGATTGGACCTTAGAGAAGAACAGGTTACTTTTTGTCGCAATAACCATTATACACGTGGGCGGAGACGCACACAAATAACTTTGTTAGTTATGGAGGTCTAACTTGTAAAGTAAGCTTAAATTGGGAAACTTTTTATTGGACACTTTTCTTTTTATGTTTTAAATCCAGGTGCCATCATAGGTGACTATGGAGCTCTATACTATGCGTGGCCTGAAACGCACTTGACCGATTTTTATTTACAATGAAGTCTCATTAATTGTCCGATAACTTTTAAAATATAGGTACATATTATATTATTTTGTTTTTACATTGGCACTTACTCGTATTGAATAATCAATACCATTTCAAAGTTAATAATTTTAAGACATTGTGTTTTTCTTGTGCCAATATTTTATTGATAGCAATATAACTGGCAGGACGACACGTGCTTGGCAAAAGGCAAAACGCAACCACCTGCCGACAGGTGCAAAAATAAACCGCAACAACTGCGCACCCGCAGGTTGTATGCGCGCCACATAATTTTTCTAGAGTTAAGAGCTGGACTTTCCTTTTTTAATCTGGATTTCTACAGTCAGTTGGTAACATCATTAAGTAGTGGGTATTTTTGTTAAATATTAATGTATTTAAATAAGTATGAGTGTGTGTGCTATCAAAACTAGTGATGCTACACATAATATTAACGATTAACTTAATTTGATAGAATGAATTAGCAGTAGTGTAACATACAAAGCTCTTACGCTACTAGGACAAACAATGATTATTGTAAAGAGCAGCCAGTGACAACGAACCAGAAGACAAGCTTGACATGTTAGCAGATGTGCCAATAGTTATGCTAGCTTTAGAGGCGTTATTTGCATGCTAGCAACACGCAAAAATAACGCAACCCAAGAACTTTCATCGTAGCCAACCAAATCTCCATCATCATGTTAATCCGTCGAGGATACCATTGTGACAAAGAAATGTGTTAATACTGCAACATCGTTACAATTTAGAGACTGTCGATTTGTACTCCTCTCTTTACGTTCAGAAATACAGTAATACTACTACTACGAGTACCTATTCCACTAGGTTTATTCGCAGAACAATAGCACTTTTTTTCAGAGTTATTGATAGGATCGTAAACTGCCTCGTTGGTCTAGTGGTTAGCGTATGCGACTGCTAATCAAGAGGTCTGACTGAAATTTCTGAAATTCAACTGAAATCTGAACTGAAATTCAGGTAAAACCGGTTGAACTAGTTAGTAGCCGACCCCAAATAAACTTGGGAATAATGGCTAGGAGGATGATAGGATCGGAAAGCTGTAAAACATGTAACATAAAAACCCTTAAGTTATATTATTACATTATTAATTTAACTAGCTTGTAATTTTCTTACAACGGCGGGTAACAACACTCGGCGAAGCTAGTCTCAAGAATAAGTAAAGTTCATTTTTCAAGAAACATTAAGAATAAATAAACACACTACTTTCATAAAGTAGAAACGTATTTTTTAAGTTTTGTATGTTTGTTACGAATAAACTGAAAAACTACTGGACGGATTTCGATAATTCTTTCACCATTAGAATTCTACATTATCCTTGAGTAACTTAAGCTATATTTTTTACAAAAAAAAATGAGGATCCCTACTAAAATTTCAATAATATAAACCCAGATATGAAAAAAAACTACAATAAAATGATTCGCACGCGCTGCGAAAACTATGAATAAATCATCAACAGCCCTTCACCCAACAGTCCATTGCTGGACATAGACCTCTCCTTTGAAAGGAGGTTTTGGCCTGCTATTCCACCCTGGCCAAACGGGTTGGTAAATGGTTAGTTTCAAGTTTTCCTTCTCTACGCAGTGATGTTAGCTGCTTATTTTGTTCCTTTGGTTACCTCTTACGACACCCATGGAATGAATAGGAGTGATGACACTTTGTATTCTTAATCCGTCACCACACGGAATAAAATAATGGAACAAAAATATGTTCATATATCAAATTAATATCTATAAAAAAAATTAATTTAAAAAATTTAGTGGAACAAAGCGTGGGATACTTTCTGAAAATATTTTAATAACGTCGCCCCACGCTTTGTTACATTAAAATTATTTTCTACTTTTTAGTTTTTCATTTAAAGAAAATACTTATGTTGAACGAACACTTCGCTTTTAAAAACCTACCTTTATTTAAAAGTATTGTTACAAGTTTAATCCTAAAACGGCCGAAAGCGTGTTTGTTTAGTTATTTAAAACTATATTTTTTTTCTACACTAAAAAATAATTTTTTCTTAACATTTTTTTTTGTGTATTGTCATCGGTCCTCGATAAATCTACAAAGTTTGAACGAAATCTGGCCATTTAAAGTGGGTCAAAATCGCGCCCAAAGGAGTCGGTTACAATTATACAAACAAACATACAGGTGAAGCTAATATAAAGCGTGTAAAATAACCTAGCGGTACCAATGTGCAGCTATTGTACATTGTTGTTGTCACATTATCTACTTAATCATGGTTCAATATTTACGTTTGAACAAACTAAGCTTAAGGATTAATTAATCCCTTGGTAGTATTTCTTATTCAAATAAATCACTAAATCCTAAGCCATATTATTTACCTGTAAATTAATTATTGAATTATTCAAATCGGACATCCCATTCTAAAGTTAGCACGCTAATTCTGTTCAACGCTCGCTCCCCAAGTGACTAACGATCTACATGAAATAGGTGCTAGTACCTATTTCTTGTAGATATAACCGTTACATACAATTAGTTAATAGTTCCTGTAAATGTTTTAAATCTATTTTTAAATATAACAAAATGTTTGATGGTCCATCGAACGTACCATCAAACATTTTGTTATTCTAGAATTTTGTCTTTAGCAACACATTTAGGCGATTCATTTTTATTGGATTAGATTGAATTAGTTCCAAAGTTGCAAAACCAATAAAAGGCATTAGGAGAGATAGTCATTTTAAACGTATCTATATAAGGAAACGCATAATACTTTTGGGTGTGTTCTTGGATTTCACATAGCATGATTTTGCGATTTATGAATAGCCGACACCAAATAATCATCCTCCTAGCCATTATTCCCAAGTTTAGTTGGGGTCGGCTACTAGTTCAACCGGTTTTTACCTGAATTTCAGTTTTTCCACGGAGCGACTGGCATCGGACCTCCGCAACCCTAAGGGAGAACTGAAATTCGAAGATTGAACTAGTTGTCAGTATATTTGAGGGCACTGACTTCCCAATAACGATTGCCATAGATGTTCATGACAACCGGGACTTTACGTGCTCTCCGAGGCACGGGCGTGAATCACCGCCAAACTTATTGGGAATAAAGACTAGGAAGAAAAGAAAATAAGACGAATATATTTATTAGCACACAATGTAGTTTTCTTAAAATTTTATTTTATTTTAAAAACAAAGTAGGTATATATTAAGTTAATTTTTTTCTCTGTCAGATACCCTATTAGCAAAACAGTAAACATATCAGTAGTTTCGTCTGTAGATTTAACTACACACGAAACTACTAGTATATCTTAAGCAGGCACCACACTTCGTTATTCGCTATTCGTTATGTGTCTACGCCGTATTCGCCCGAATATTTGTTATGCGCGCAAACAACAAACACGCCACCACACTTCGTACTGGTATATCAAATAAGGCAAATATGTGTGTTGTAGAGATGTGTCATTGTCATTTTTATGGTGAACAAAACGAAACCATACGAACGAACGAAACTTATTCTTTTAATTTCCTTTTTATTGTATTAAGTAAATTTACAGAAACAATACTTAAATGAAGTCTAATTATTTTGATCACATAATAAACTAATTTAATCGTTTAATCGATTTATTCTATTTCAAAAACTGTTTTATAGTCTATGGTTGTTAGTTATGCACAGGGCATATTGTCATTTTTAATGGTCAATGAACGAACGAAACATATTATTTTAATTTCCTTTTTATTTTATTAAATTGACAGAAATAATACTTAAATGAAGTCTAATTATTTTGATCATATGATAGGTTATTTTAATCGTTTAATTGATTTATCTATTTCAAAAACTGTTTTATAGTCTATGGTTGTTAGTTAGGCACAGGGCACTTCACTACCCGTCCGAAGTGTGGGCAGTCGATGCGTGTATTCGCCTTATTCGTGTCCTTTGAAGTGTGTCAAAAAACCTACAAGTCGACGTATATGCGCATTCGCTATTCGATGCGTACGAATAAAGCGAATATTGGCGAATATACTCTCCACACTTCGCCGTATGCGCGCGAATAACCCGCATAACGAATAGCGCATAGCGAAGTGTGGTGCCTGCTTTATACGCAATGTAAATGTAATTTAAAGTATTTTCTCTCTGTAAGTACCTACTTAGCAAAACACTTGGAAACATCAGTTACTTCTTATAGGTAGGATCTTCGTATAGGTCACGAAATCCGCCATTTAAATACCGATCTCTATTTAGTTCGAGTACATATTATATCTTGTTTTAAAAATGTTTGTTGCTTCTAAGCAGAAAAGGGGTAATTTTGATAACGCCATGTTTTTGTACACGTTTCGACTACACTACGTTTCGTTTCCACCGTGGCCGCTGCAACTAACAGCTGAAGGTACGTGGCGTGCAAAACGCACCGCTCACTGACGCCGCTCGGCACGCCGCGCCGCTCTTCGCTAAGGCCAAAGTCGTGGCCAGGCCGTTAGGCATGTTTGGTCCACATCCTTCACAATTGGTAGAATTCTGTCTGTCCAATTAGCGGTTCCTCCAATTTACGTATTCCTGACCTGCGTGCGCGAACTGTGTATTAAACGATCTGCTTATTGGACGAAATGAGAATTGGACTTAGAATGGGAATTGGAATAAAAGACCAAACGTAACAATGAAATGTTTAAAAATATACCACGAAAACCAGTCGACGCGTATCGGCAATGAAAGTGCTAACCGTACTGACGCGCCGTGGCGAGCGCGGGGAGGTGAAAGGAGAACGGGGCGGGAGGTTCGCGTTCCAGCGAGGTCTCGAGATAATGTGACCGGGTTGTACAAACTATTGGCGTCTATTGAAAAGTTACATTTGGGGTTGCCCTTTTTTTAGAGGCCGCAATTTTATTTTTTTGATGTGTAGGCCTTATCTATTTATTTGATAAAAAAAAATGTTACCATTTTTTGTTGCTAATTAAATTCTCTATAACTCGGAAAGTATGAAAGCCAGCTATGTCTTGTGTTGAAGGAAGTGAAGATAAGTTAAATGTACTTTGGTCACTAAATTAGCGAATTGTTTGTATCTTAGGCTGTCAAGAGAATTATCATCTTTATTACCACACCGTATAAAGATATAAAAAACGTTTACCAATTACAGTGAGCAAAGCAGGGTCAACTCTTGTTGAGAAACAAAGCCGTTCCATCTGCAAGTTTTTCCCGGATAATATAATTATGTTTTAGTTGAGTACTGAAAATAATACTCACTTCCGAGCGCTGTAAAACTTGCCATTGACATAATGAAAAAATGTTGTGAATAAAAGTTGTTCCTCAAAAAACAATCTACAAAAAGCGGCCAAGTGCGAGTCGGACTCGCCCATGAAGGGTTCCGTATCAGCAAGTAACATTATATAAAAGTTCTTGTAGTTCGTTGATTGAATTAAAGGTAAATTGCGGTTAACGGTTTATGACGTATTAAAAAAAACTACTTACTAGATCTTGTTCAAACCAATTTTCGTTGGTAGTTTACATAGTAATGTACAACATATATTTTTTTTAGTGTTATCACTCTCGTATTGTAGAAGTTACAGGGGGGGGAGACACACATTTTTCCACTTTGGAAGTGTCCCTCGTGCAAACTATTTAGTTTAGAAAAAAATGATATTAGAAACCTCAACATCATTTTTGAGCACCTATCCATAGTATCGTCCTATCCCACACGTATGAGTTTGATGACAATTTTTTTTTTTAGTTTTAGTTCCAAGTATGGGGACCCCCAAAATGTATCGCTTTTTGTCCCTGTTTATGAGAAAATCTTAATGCGGTTCACAGATTACATCTACTTACCAAGTTTCAACAGTATAGCTCTTGTAGTTTCGGAAAAAAGTGGCTGTGACATACGGACGGACAGACAGACAGACATGACGAATCTATAAGGGTTCCGTTTTTTGTCATTTGGCAACGGAACCCTAAAAATGGTCTGATAATTTTTGGACATCTTACACACAAAATCATCTAGTCCCAAAGTAAGCAGAGCTTGTGTTATGGGTACTAAACAACTGATATAAATACATAAACATACTTTTTTTTTATATGGGTACTAAACAACTGATATAAATACATAAACATACTTTTTTTTAATTAAAGTGATAAAAAATTTCGCTTAACTTTTTATTTATAGTTCTACGACAAAAAATTACAGATCAAAAGTTGTAGAGAATTTAATTTGCAACAAAAAATGTTAACAATTTTATTTTATCAAATAAATAGTTTAAGAGATATATCGTAAAAACCATTTCAATCTCTATTTTCAAGATGGCGGCCGTGGGACACGGGTGGCGACCCCACAAACTTGGTTTTAGCTTTGCACTGACCCCCCTACCCTATACACCAAAAAAGTAAAATTGCGTCCTCTACAAAACGCAAGGTAAGGCCTAAAAAATGTAACATTTCAGTGGACTAATAATAAAACTAGCTTTGGCCTTTGTATCTCGATTATTGCAGTAAAAAGTAGCCCATGTTGTGTTATTAATATATAGCTTTACTACTGTCAAGTTTCATCCAAATACGTTTAGTGGTTTTTACGTGAAAGAGGAACAAACATACATACGCACATGCATACATACTCTCACACAAACTTTCGCGTTTATAATATTAGTAGGATCATTTGCCCGCGTTTTCCTTGTAGTGTCATCCATGTATCCAGGCATTAAGTATGATATAGTACTTGTTTGAAGTGATCAAAATCGAAGTCGAATCGAAGGGATTCGGTCATTATGTATGCTTTTATGTAGTGAAAGCAAAACTAATGTGCAATTATTTAATGTGCATAAAACGAAATCTTAGTCATAGTGACTTCCATATATAAGGTAGATATATGCTGTAGCGGACTTAATTAAATTCTTTGCACAAATCCAACGGTTTGGGCAGCGCACGCCAAGTTAGCTCTCAGAGGGCTGATTTTTTCAGACTTACTTTACAGTTACTGTTATATTATGACCAAATTATAAAAATCTCAAATTTAAACTTTATTCAGATGGCTACACTATTACTGCAGTGTCATATCATATCCGTTTAGTAGTTTTTGCGTGAAAGAGTAACAAAAAAGCGGCCAAGTGCGAGTGGGACTCGCCCATGAAAGGTTCCGTAGCAGCAAATAACATCATATAAAAGTTCTATTAGTTTGTTGGAACTTTGATAGATGTTTTACTAATAGTAATTGATTAAATGAAAGGTAAATTGCGGTTTATGACGCGTAATAAAAAAACTGCTTACTAGACCTTGTTCAATTTTCGGTTGAAGTTTGCAGTGTTGCAAGTAAAATTTTGGTTTTTTTATTTCTCTTAGAAGTTACAGGGGGGGCACATTTTAGTACTGTGGAAGTGCCTCTCGCGCAAACTATTCAGTTTAGAATAAAATGACATTAGAAACAATTATAATTTTTAACGTATGGGTTTGATGAAAAAAAAGAGTTTTAGTTATAGTTTCTGCTTGTTTAGTTTGTTTTGTATTGCCTGGCATTTCAATGAATATTTTATTTGGAGTAGTTTTTGATGTGTTCGTATGTACATAGAGGTACTCTGCACACTAAAGATATATTTCCGTAATAACAAGTCAAGAATCTACTCCACGAAACAAAACTTCTCGCGAACTTATACTCATGCGGCTGTTTTGTGTTTTGTTTTGATCACACACACATGACGCCACGCGCTGTCAGACGACCAACCCATTGCTGTAGTGACGATCTCCTCGGGTTCCACAGAATGCCTTTGCATCATGGATATATTTATGCTACAGTTACTACACCGTTGTTCTTAAGGGCTACCGCACACTAGCTACTTTTAGCATCGGCGATAGGCAACTTGTCGCTTTTTAGAAGCTAAATACGGCGACCGAACGCTCTACACCACACACTTAAAAACGTCAAACGCGGAGATTGAGTCGCTTTTTAGAAGCGCGACACAGCAGCTGAACGCTACTCTCGGTACGATTTGGCATCTGAACAGTCGCTAAAACGCGCGTTTCCGATACCGCTAAATCGCGATGCAGTCGCCAAATCGCCGATCGCCGATGCTAAAAGTAGCTAGTGTGCTGTGGCCCTAAGAGATACAGTTTTCCGTGTGACAATGTACAAGCTTGGGTAATCGTTTCACTTGGGTAAAGGTAGGTCCGTAAGAAAAGCCAAAAGTCGTTATAGAAAACCAAAGACAGAAAATCATTCACAATGCACGAGAGCTAAAAATGACAGTTTGATGACATTTACGCAAGCGCAATAAAGTGTCTTTTGACTTATTACAAATGAAGGCCACTAGTGCAGTAATTGAAGCGAAAAATACGGTCTTACCTCCGAATTTTTTTACTGTGAACCGATTTGCATGAAATTTTGGAATTAGGCTCATCTTACCCTTAACTTCAAAAGTGAAAATGATCTGAACTCCGCCTATTATTTTTAAGGGGTGTAAACAACCCCATAATGGAAAAATTTACATTGAGCCATTTTATCGCTAGAAAACATGTCTAATAGTAAGTGGTAAAATTGGTAAGTATTTTCTAACATAATTACCTCATTTTAAAATCATTTTCAAACCAATTGAAAATCTTACAACCCTTGCAAACCCCTAAATTGAAAAAATCACAAAAAAATACTTTCGTATGACATAAAAAGATGTAAGTATAGAGTAAGTAATATTTTATATTCTCTATAATAACTATCAAAGTTTTAACCCCCTTTCAACCCTTGAAAACTACCCCTTGATAAAAAATTTATAATTTTTTTTTTGATAAAATGAAAGGGATTTAAATTTTATTCCACACTCCCGAAAATGATTATCATATTCTTAAGCTTTTCTACCCTTAAAACTACCCCTAAATTAAAACAGTTAACCCCTAATTTAAAAATATTTAATTTAGAGTAAAATATTTCCATTTATTGAATAAAATATAAGTTCTTCCTCCTAGCCATATTCCTTCCCAGTATTATTTGGGGTCGGCTACTAGTTTAATCGGTTTTGCCTGAATAACAGTATTTTAAAAGGAGCGACTGGCTTCGAACCTCCGCAACCCTAAAGGGTTCTCCTTTAGGGTTGCCGAGGTTCGATGCCAGCCAGAAATTCGAAGGTTGAAGTAGTTTTCAGTAAATTTGACGGCACTGACTTCCCAATAATGATTGCCGTAGATGTTCATGACAACGGGCGTGAATCACCGCACTTCAGCGCCACCTACTGTGTACACTTCTTGTTGTACGGCATTGCACCAATGACATTAATTGTCCTCTATTTGTTCAAATGCAAAATGCATTTCTAATTTTTTTTTGGACTTTTTTTTTTACTTTTCCAAAATACCCTTCAACGTGGGACACTTGAGAGGTAGTTAGGGGACATCATTTTTAATCAATTAAAACAATATTTACCCATTAGGTGGGTACTATTTCCAGCACCAAACAGACAGATTGACTGTACTAAATAGTAGGCAGGGTGAACAAGCTTCAATTTAAAAGCAATATTTCAGTTTTATTAATATTTGAGCACGGATAGCAAAGATGATGATGATAGGCATTGTCACTCTTGTTGTGGCTCGTCTATTGATCTGGGATGGGGGATCAATGAACATTTTCTTTAATTTGCATTAATTAAACAAAAAACAATCGATACAAAAACAAAGCAACATATAGTTAAAAACTGATATTTTGTAACTAGCCAATATGTGGTACTGTAGAACCCCGAACCTACCTAGGGTAAAGTTTTACAGAAAAACCTAATCAAACCAAATTCACCAAATCCTAATGGTGAGAACATTTTAAAATAAACCGTTTTATTCTCTATTGACCACAATTAACGTTAAATCTTGGAATTTACTAAAGATATGGGAAGTTCGGGTGGAATGTTAACTTTTTAAAAGTATAGTATGTATTACTATATTACCAAAGCTCAATGGCAACAGTAAATAAAGTGAACAAAAACTCTACAATAACAAATCTGACAAAAGACTGCTCGACACTGACTATTTACATTAGGTACGCTATACTAATTAGTCAGATAATAATAATCTTGAAATGTCGCGTCACGGCTTCTAGCGATAAGATACTTTCTAAAACACTTTCAGACTGTTGTGATCAAATGACTATTAAATGAGTATTAAGTCTGTGCACGAGAGTTTAATAGTTACAATTCTCCGAATATCAACAAAATATATACATCCATTCTCTACATAATAATAAAGATTTCTTTTAGCTTTATTATTTAGTAAGGACCAATTGAAATGTTATCTCTGAAGACATTTACTTGTTACGAAATGCTTTGTGCCTAATTACTAAATACAAATAAGTAATAAATTATACATAGTACATTAACAAATAAAGTCGCTCCGTGGAAAAACTGAAATTCAGGTAAAACCGGTTGAACTAGTAGCCGACCCCAAATAAACTTGGGAGTAAGGCTAGGAAGATGACAATTGGTTATGCAATGTACAATAGAAAAGCTCAGTGTACCTATGCGCCAACATTTAAAAAAATGTACCTAACTCTTTAATTTTTTTTTCACCTATCTTCAACAAGTATTGTACTGTAATAACGTCATTCATAATGATTTACCAGCTTTTTAAAAATAACTTATTTTCACAACTAACTTTTCGCGCACTAAAAATGAAAGCGTCAATTAAAGTTGATAGAGCCTAAGTAGGTATGGTACTAACCTTGGATCTGGATGATCATCTTGTTCATATTGGTCGTGGTCCTCTTGTGATAAATTAAGCTCGCTAAATTGTTGTTCCACAGAATTAGACATCTCACTGGTTAGTTATAACTAAAAATGACACAAATACTGATTTCTGATTGGAATGGATTCCACAAAAGTTCGTCTATATCTAACACTTCGTCCTCAGAGCGTGTGTCACGGATGGTGGACGACCAATTAATAAAGTCGGAATTATAACCGGGCGGCACGCACACGTGGTGATTTGATCTGTTTATTTTCGTATTACATAATACAGTATGAGACAGCAGCTAAGCTCCGTACCGGCGACACCTAGCACAAGCTGTGTCTACGGAATGGAAATGGAGTAAGGAAAACGGTGGCGACACCGAGCGAGCGGCGAAATCGCTCGGAGTGCGGTTTCGGAGAAGGGATGGGCGCGAGTGGCACGTGTGCGCCGTGCGTACGGTTCGTCGGCTTTCGAGATCACTACTCAACTGAGCTGCTTAACTGATGTGACGTGCGTGACTGAACGAAACGAACAACGACGCCGGCTCTAGTCGATTCTTCGTACAACAATTTGTGCGGATTGTTTGAGAATGCGCGCGCTGGGCGTGGCTGAACCCGGGGCCCGCGGGGAGAGCGCGCTACACCTTAGTGAAGCGCAAGTATCGATTAAAGTTATATCGAGTTTAGTTACTTTCAGGTCAGGAATATTTTGTAACCGAAAACATAATAATTATATCAACAAAAGAAAACTTATTTTGTAGTATATATGAAGTATCACACTTAATTAAATTTCAAAAAAGTTTTCGTGTGTAGTCTATCTGTTCTAGAAAACGGAAAAAGAGAAGAAAAAGACGAGGCATGATTTCTACGAAACTATTTAACTGTTATTTAGTAATGGGTAACATAATAACACTTAATATCCCAAAATAATGAATTACATGTTGCAACACGATTGTAAATAAACGATTATTTACACCAGAACGAAATCTATAAATATATAAAAATGAATTGCTGTTCGTTAGTCTCGCTAAACCTCGAGAACGGTTAGACCGATTTGGCTAATTTTGATCTTGAATTATTTGTGAAAGTCCAGAGAAGGTTTAAAAGGTGAATATATAAAAAGGAATGGCATGTTTTTTTAATTAATTATGGATTCCTTTCCTTTCTTTCCTTCCGGTTTGTTTTCAGTTTATTTTATACAAAATTTTAGGTCTTCTATTTATCGTTTGAGACAGTACGAAGTCTGCTGGGTCCGCTAGTAAGTTATATTTTTTTAAATAAGTACTTTTGCCTCGAATTTATAGGTATGTAATAAGTTGTTTGAGCTAGAGACGTGCGCACATACCTATTTAGTGATAGAAATATTACGGGGTAAGTACCTATTACAGAACAGTAACAGTATTACAAACTTTTTAAAGACATTAATCCTTTTTAAACTGTTGCAAATAATGTAACTCCTAAAATAAAATAATATATAGAATATTTATTTACGTAATACAATATCGACATGTAATTGTCAATCACTAAGAGCGATAACAGGTTCGTGAAGTATATTTGTTACTGGGTCCGTGCGACGGCGCCCCGCGCTCATGCGTTTTCCACAGCGCTCGCCCGGGGCCCGCGGAGGGCGGTCGCCCGACACCGCCTACTTCGTCTGGTACAGGCGTCGCCCGCCTCGTGTCCCGCTTCACCTTAAAATTACAAGTAGACAAGACGTCGCTCCAAGGAGAAAACGCCCTTCAAATAGCTTATCCTATCCTTACAGGTTACATGAAAGTAGCAAGCTACCTTCTGTAGTCAAATATTATTTGAGTTATAATTATGTTGTAATTATAAAATACAGAAATACACATTTTTAAAACAGTTGACTGCAAATATATTCGAGTACGACCAAATTTTTCAAATAATAAAATATTTACTACAATCGGCCAATTAATATTGAGATGGAACGTCGCATACTCGATGCGTGCGTACGAGCGACGAGAACGAGCCCACTAACAACAACGAGCTGAATCCAGAACGCTTGCACTAAACCGACGCTATACCTACATACCTACGTCACTCTATGAATCATTATTTCACTTAGCAGCAAGATCTTTATTTTATAACCTATCGGTATTGTGACGAGTTGCTGCTATATTTACAAATATATGTGCGCGGTCCGATATAAAATCAGGCACATTGTAAGTATTATGTAGGTAGAAGTACCTATATACGTACTTATCAACAAGTGATTAAGTACCTATTGTTGTCCGATGCCTACGCAGGTAAACACAGACACCACCAACGACATTACACATTAGGGTACCTACCTCCTAATGGGTCCTGAGGTATAGAAATTATGAAGAATACATAGCTGATGTAGCATTTATTATGTTCATTTTATAGTTGGGTACCTACCTACTATAAAACCTGCCATGTTCATACGACAATCGGAACAGTTAAAACAAGCAAATCCAATATGATAGATTCGACATATTGCATATATTTTCACCTATAGTTTCACAAAAACAATGTAAGTTATGTAAAGTATCCGCAATAGCGTTAGTGTTTATCTTTTATAGTTGGCTCACAGTAACCTTTTCTATGGTAAACAAATTATGTCCCCTGCACAACATTACGTTACGGGCAATAAAAGACTCAGACAACTGTGTGGGTCAACTAACAAAAACCAAAAAAGCCAAAAACCAATTTGGGTATCGGTTTACATATTTACTAATTGTAGCCAAGCTCAAGGTGTAGAGAAAGTACACGTAGTATTTACATGGAACAACAGCTTTCCAGATGTTACATGGAACTTATCAATTTATTATACTTTTAAATATGTGAAAAGCTAGTAAATTGAAATAACAAACAGTACATTAACAATAATGACATTACATTAACAAACATTATTAATGACATTTATATAAATGGATTATAAAAAGCAAACTGCTCTCTCAGCTCTTCATGACATGGTTGCATTCAATGATATTTAATATCATTGGTTGCATTAGTCTCATAAGATAAACGTCGCCCCCGTAGGGGCAGATATTGATTATATTTTTACCTTTGAAATAAACATGCCTACATAAATTACGATATTCTTCATTTTGCATAATATTATATTAAATGCTATAAATTGATGATCTGATGTGAAGTTTCATAGAATCCATCCCACGTTACCTATGACATTGTGTGGGCCATACTACTTGATTTTTATTGATTAAAACAAATATTACGTTAGGTACGTTCTAATAGGTACCTACTCCTTGTGCCAAATAGTAGGTACACAAAGTGTAGGTACATGTGTGGTAAAGCGGGATCAGGAGCGATTTAGAACTCTCGCGATTCGCCAGGCTCGGCCACGGTGACCAGCGACTCAGGGGCTGGAGATTGCTTAATGATCTCCATCCTCCATAAGTGTAAGCCTGAGGAAGACAGTTATGGCCATCTGTCACCTTAGCAGAGGCTGGCCGGAGTGGCGGCGCGAGCGCTACGAAGTGTGCCTTTGGGTAGAGAAAGAACATCGGGTTTTCCCACACAAGGCGATATCTGTAAGAGACGACGTGTGGTTTTTGGGCGGTTCAGGGCATGTGGTTTGGGTTGGTGGTGGGCATATTTGTTGTTAACATTTTTGAGAGGTAAAATTAAACTAATTAGTGTTTTATGTGTTTGAAATCTGCACTAGAACTAAAGGGATCGGCTCTTCTTTTCGGTGTGTGTATCTCTTTTCCTAAACTATTTCTATTCATCAAAGTTAATATTTTGTTTCATTTTTGAACAAGCTCAGATCTACCATCAAATTCGTCAACTAGAATAAGATACCAAAATGGAACAGAAAGTCCTAGTCCAAGAGCCCAGAGCCATCAGACATAACTTTCTTTAAAATGGATGAAACCTTAACTACTCAGTAGCGTCTAGCGTAGGTACTTTTAATACCTGCGTGCTTGTGGAGCTAGCCCTGTGACACCTGGGCAGGTGACTGGTGAGAAAGGTAACTAAAAATAAGAGTTATATAACTTAAATTTGTATGGCTGATCTTTATATATATTTTGTACAATATTATTCTAAACTAGTATCATAAAGTGTCAGACACTTTTCATGGACCAGAGCTTTTTGTCAGACCCTTTATAGGTCGACAAAAAATTAATGAACTTTACTTATTTTTACATGTCTGATTTTTAAATATGTTAATAAAGTAACTATTACAAAGTTATATTTCATCAGTCAGACAAATTCGAGTGACCAAACACAAAAAATATTCAGCCGGAGTGCGAGCGGGAGTGCGATAAAAACGACGATTTGCTTGTGGACCAAGGAGCCCAGAGTCGGCAGACCTACGTCATTAGTGCAAAGCTGAAATTTTCAGGATTATTAGTACAATGTCTTGTTAATATGTATGTGTACCCATTAGCTTGAAGGCGGGGCCGTTTCTGAGGTAGCGCGAAGTACAGATGGATAAAAACCTTACTTACCTACGTTAAAGGTGCAAAGCTAGTATTTACATATGTTATCAAGAATATTATTTAAAATTAAAATTCATTAGTTAATTACTGCCAGACAGTTTCCGTGGGCCATTACTTCTGCCAGACGTCTCGAGTTGTGAAAAAATTAGGACATTAGGTAAACTACGTTATAGTAGTAAACCTAAATTTTATACATATTATCTAAGGTAGGTACTATTTTAAGACCCTTTGTATGCGGCCAGACCAATCCGAAGGGCCAATCATCCCCCAGACACCTTTATATATTTGTAGTAATTAGGAAGCTGAGGTATATCACCTTTGGTATTATTTCAAGAATTGTAAAATATTCAATGGTTTTTACACGCTGTTTATTAGCTTCACCTGTATGTTTCTTTGTTTGTAACCGACTCCTTTGGGTGCGATTTTGACCAACTTGGACCCACACACACAGGGCCGGATTTACCATATAAGCTGAAAAAGCTGAAGCTTGGGGCGGCAGAATTAGGGGGGCGGCAAAATGGCCCAAAAACTTAATTGGTTCAGAAAAAAAGTAAGGTTGCGGACACAACTGTTTTTATTTTTTAAAAGACCATACTCGCATTATGAGTATAAATTCTGAGTTGCGGGGGGCTTTACAAACATACTTAAAGGAACACAGAGAATACCAAGACTTAAGACAACAATTTTTGAATCGCACAAAGTGTTTTCCCACGTAGGAACCCACGACACTTGGCGCAGTAGAATGCAGCGTGGCGACCACTTAAAACACTTTTTTTTGACGCGTGGATACCCCTTCGAGCCGTCACTCTACCGGAGCTTGCAACGGAGTTATATGTCGGAATCGAACCGACTAAAATCACACCGTGTGCCACTATGTACCTGAAATAGCAGAGGTCCGAGGAACCTGTTATTACACCCCCTGAACCCCTCTCAGTGCCTCCTCTCACTGAAGCGGAGACGTACGGTACACGCGAACATTGTCTCCTCTGAAGCCTGGAGGCCACTGAAGCGGAAGGAGGGGAAAACCCGTTCCGTCCATTTGCGGCCACACTCAGGGCAACATGACCATGGCATAGATGATGTCTTTGCAGAAGGTTGCGACCGCGGTAACCGTGAATGGCTCTAATTACCAATATCCTCTGGGGTCACCAGAGGCGTGTCCTATTTTGGGCGGTCAGAGCCACCGCCCACACCGGTGCACCGTACAGTGCTATAGACCAGATAACTCTCGTGTACAGTTGTCTCGTCGCGACATTGGCTCCACCCAAATTGGGCAAAAGTCGTCCAAGTGCGGAAGCAGTGTCGACCAGCTTCGAAGCAAGCTGTCGGAAGTGCTCGTCGAAGAGCCATCTACCGTCAAGGACCAGGCCCAGATACCTCATCTGGGCCTGGACCGGTACGAGGACCGAGTTGACCTCAATGGAAGCGCCGGCGGGTGGACTACGACGGGGCCCATAAAATAGTAGGGCCTCCGTCTTATCCAAGGCCACCAGTAAGCCCAACGTCTCAATGCGCCCAACCACCAGGGAGACTCCTGTTCACTCTCCTTCGACTCCTCCGAAGTTCACCCCCTTGGCTGTAGCCAGGAAGGCCCGACGTCTCAAAACACCATCTTGGCCCTCGTACATGACGGTACGCACGTCTAAATAGTCTGCCACTAGCGCCTCAGGTACTCGGACACTCCGTGATAGAGGACTGTTTCCCTGTTGCAGCTAAATGGCAAACTATCACATGCATTGACGATGTCCATAGACACAGCACGCCGCTACTGCTTACTGCCTCTTCGGTCACGGCTCTCAGGCGCAATATGGCATCGACCGTCGAACGCTTTTTCCAAAATCAGAATTGGGTGTCCGACAGATCATGGCCCACCTCGCATAAGTGCCGGATGATATGTGGACAGAGAGCACCCTCTCAAACAGCTAACTCAACTCGTCCAGCAACACGAGGGACCTATAGGCCGTGACTGAATCGGCAGACCGTCCTGTCTTCTGGAGTTTGACCAGCTTTCCGCTTTTCCAGCTCTCAGAAAGCGTCCGGACGGCATGCTAGCATCCAATGCTAGCCTCCCTGAGGCGGGCCGACCTATGGACGACTGACGAATTCTGCTTAGTTTGGGACTAGATGGCGCTGTGTGTAAGATGGCCGAAATATTTATTTATCATTATTAACTTCAATGCACATATTGTTTTTAAATTTTTGTTAAATTGAGTTCAATTAAAATCAGTTAATAACGTTTATTGAATGTGCAATATTTTGATTTAACAGTTTTAAGACTATAACTTGACATTGGTAACTCTTCACCTGGAGCTGTCTAGGTCGTGTAGGTTGGCAGAACTTGAATTTTATTCACTCTCTCGCGTACCTCCCCCACACCCCGCTGCCGCCGACCAAGTACTGCCAACTTTTGGATATATTGACGTTGACAGGTGCATAGTTAGATCATAGAGGCCTATCTGCGAGACAGGACGATGAAGTTTAAGGATTAGAACGGGGTGGAGAATCGAAGGGAAGTGTGTTGCGGGGTTCCTCAGGGCTCTGTATTGGGCCCATTATTATGGCACCTCGCATAGGATGCGGTCCTTCGCACCAGTATGCCCGCTGGCCTAAGTGTCGTCTGCTATGCGGACGATACCCTAATACTGGCCAGAGGGTGTGGTGTGTCGACGAAGTGCTTCAGCTCGCCGAGCAGGGAGTGGCTTATGTTGTGGAAAAGATTCGTGAGCTTGGCCTAAGGGTGGCGCCTCAGAAAACTGAGGCTATTTGGTTCCATGGCCTACGTAAGCGCCAGGAACCACCCAGCCCGCGCCTCCGAGTGGGTGACATTGAAGTCCGGGTGGGCCAGTATGTGAAGTACCTAGCCTTCGTAGAGCTTCGAGCTCGAGCTTCTGCCAAGCTTCGAAGCTTGGATAGAGAGGACCGACTTTGTCACCTACTCAGATACTCATCGGACATGGTCGTTTCGGTGGGTATCTGAAATAATCTGAATAGAATCGGACGTGAGGTTACAGCACAATGCCACCACTGCGGATCTAACCGAGACTCCGCCTAGCACACGCTGGAGGATTGTCCTGCGTGGGAGTCCAAGTTTCGAGACCTGGTCGGTCAGAACGGACGAACCCTGTCACCGCCAGCATTGATCGCGGCAATGCTGGGAGACGGTATACTGCCGAGGTAGGCCGCCGCGGGGCTTATTAGGTAGACCGTTTTGCCGACAAAAAAAAGGTGCATGGTTAGCAGTATCGGGCCTTACTCACAGTAGAAACCAAGCTTTGCTTAGCTTAAAAAACAACAAATGTTGTAAAAGTAATCTTGATTGTTTCCTAAAGAATGGAATTAACTTTATTGTGTACAGTGTATCTAATTTTAGAAGTCAGTAGGGGCGGCAAAATTTTTAAAGCTTTGGGGCGGCAAATGTGTAAATCCAGCACTGCACACACAAAACGTGGGGTGCTTTCTGACAATAACCATATTGTTATGGAACAATTAAATTAATCAACACCTTAATATTGAAATAAGGATGCGAAAATCTTTGATTGGAATTATACTCTGTCCATTTCTTTAATATCTTTTTGACAGTTTCGAAATTAG
The DNA here is from genome assembly GCA_932526445.1 of Phragmatobia fuliginosa. NCBI lineage: Eukaryota > Metazoa > Arthropoda > Insecta > Lepidoptera > Erebidae > Phragmatobia > Phragmatobia fuliginosa. Next base: position 29,440,797 of record OW052057.1, read on the forward strand.
TGACGAGCTCACACGTCACCGATTCGATTTGAAATCATAATCAATCGATATAATATTCTTTAAGTCAGTATTGTAAGTAAATAAATGTTTAGGGGATGTTTGATCACTCGAATTTGTCTGACTGATGAAATATAACTTTGTAATAGTTACTTTATTATCATATTTAAAAATCAGACGTAAAAATAAATAAAGTTCATTAATTTTTTGTCAACCTTTAAAGCGTCTGCCAAAAGCTCTGGTCCATGAAGTGTCTTGACACTTTATGATACTAGTTTATAATAATATTCTACAAAATATATAAAAAGACCTGCCATACAAATTTAAGTTTATAAGTCTTATTTTTAGTTACCTTTCTCACCTGTTACCTGCCCAGGTGTCACAGGGCTAGCTCCACAAGCACGCAGGTATTAAAAGTACACTAGACGCTACTGAAGTACGCGAGAAGCCCAAAATCGATCACAGTGGTGTGCAATGGGAGAGGCTTATGTCCAGCAGTGGACTGCGATAGGCTGACGATGATGATGATGATGACGCTACTGAGTAATTAAGGTTTCATCATTGTGAAAATAAGTTATGTCTAATCGCTCTGGGCTCTTACTCTATCAGCGTTTGTATTAGAATCTAAATATTTTATCAAGTCACAGTCGTTACTGTATAAGTTATGTATTGAAAGTAATTGGTACCTACTTATGATGGTAATTTGAAAATACCCTTCAAATGAAGGGTATTTTCAAAATTATATTAATTACTTAATTTCCGATTTTCATTCGAAAATAGAATTAAGGAGCAATGGATCAAAAAAATAATAGACACGACTGAACTCAACACCTTAATATTGAAGCTATTATAGAGCGTGTAAAAACCATTGAATATTTTACAATTGTTGAAATAATACCAAATGTGATATACCTCAGCTTCCTAATTACTACAAATATATTTCTGAACAAAATACAGCAAGAGTTATTCTTTCTATTGTTATGATGATGATTTACCATTCCAAGCAGAGCTTGTATTATGGGTACTAAACAACTGATATATATATATATATATATCAACTATGTTGTGACGTTGCGACCTCAAGTTTGATCTTAAATGTTTTTTTTTTTTATGTTGAAATCTATTTGTGATGTTTAATTTATTATAAAATTTATGAAATTATGTTATCAAACAAAGTGTGCATGATGTGCTTGCCTGTAAGAAATTGTTACATTAGGTTATAAGTTCATTGAATGTATTTATTATTTATTAGTATCAGTGTATTCAATTGTTGGTGAGCCAAATTATAAAAATAAAAATAAAAAAAACTACTAATAATATATATATATACTAGCTGAATCCCGCGGTGTTACCCGCGATTATTAAAATTGCGACTATAATTTGAGATTTAAACTATCCTATCTCTCAAGTTAGATCGAACTGCACATGGTGTGCGAATTTTATTATAATCGGTTAAGTGGTTTAGAAGTCCATTGAGGACAAACATTGTGACACGAGATTTATATATATTAAGATATTATCTAATGTTATCTAATGATACTCCACACGATGGGGTAGACCTAAAAAATCTTCCCCACTTTACATGTAGGGGGGAGGTACATCAAATAAATTTATGGGAGCAATTTGTCCACGTAATTAAAACACATGAGTGCAAAGTTTCATCTTTCTAGCACCAACCGTTTGGTCGGTAGGACGAGGACGGATGGACGGATGGACAGACGGACATGGTGAATCTCCAAACGTTCGGAGTTATAAACTACGGAACCCTAAGAAGCTGTTGCAATTTTGAGTTTTTCAATAAGTGTAGTCGAGTAATAAGAGAAGTTTTTTACTTGAAAAGCTTTGCCATTATTAATATTATTATAATAAACTGTCGAGATAAACGGCCTTAATCATAAAAACTGCCCAAACGTTAGCAACCAAAACCAGTATGAAGATGCCCTTGATGTTTATGCCCTTTTCGAAGAAGTGCCCCTGTTTGCTAACGGTGTCCCAGCCGTTACTGGAAACTTGTAATAATGGTACTTAGCCATAAGGTAAGAAAAGGTAAGAGATTTCCTTATAGCTGTTTAATTAAAATATTAACGAAAACAGTCTTACAAAGCATAAAATGCTTTGTAAGACTGTTTTATAAATAAATAAATTTTGAACAGTCATCTTGAAAATTTTTAAGATCGGATTTATACAGACCAGATACACTTTCATATGCATTTCTTGAATAAACTTTATGCTTTATACTGCGTCGGTCGCGCTATGGTAGCTTCTTTGATTATATACATGTTTATAAGGGTAGCTTATGCGACTGCTGTGGTTGAGGTCTCGAGTTGAATTGCCAGGTCGGGAAAATATTTATATGATCTAGGTACTTAATCGATTTTGAAAATTCTGTAACTTGTAATCTCTTTATATGATTACTAGCTGACCCAGCGACCTTCGTACCGCCTAACATTCGATTCAACGGCACTCAATTATTTAGTATTCTCGGAACCCCTCCAATAAAAGTTATTAGATAACTTTTCATTTTATTTCTCATAATTATCATATAATATATATATATATGTATATATATATATATATATATATATATATATATATATATATATATATATATATATATATATATATATATATATATATATATATATATATATATATATATACACGACTAATTTTTAATGCCCAGAGAAAAAAATATGTGGTATTCACCTCTCGATACTGAACATATGTATGTAATTAAAACAAAAAAAAATACATGTTAATATTTTCCCGAAAACTACCAAATTTTTGTTCATAACGCATGATATAATTCACGACATGATATTACGTAACAAGAAAGTGTCAATGTCCTCGCCTGCGGGTTGCGGGTGCGAGCGGGGTACCTAATACCTACGATGCGCCGCGTGCGCCTAATGGCAGCATGCTTTGAATTTTGAACTGATTTGACAGTATTGGGCGATGCGTCGCACACATTGAAACAGAAAATGTTATTCATTGATAATTAAAATACGCGTGTGTAAAATATTTGGGTGACAATAAATTATGGGCGTATTTTAACATTTTAAAAACTATAATAACTCAGTTATTTTTGTTTTTTGGGTATTTGTTCTTTTTTTTTTTTTTTTTTTTTTTTTTTTTTTTATATTTAAGCCTGCCAAAGTGACTCTACTCTGCCTGATGGAAAGCATGTGTAGAATCCAGGAGTAGGGGTCACCATGCTTATTGTGAGGGTAGGCAATGTAGCATGGTGACCCTTACCATGGCAGCCCGGTTAGATTATTCTGCATCATTCTCCCGGCCTTCGAAGGGCGGGAGAATGATGCAGAATGATTGGGCCTCCGGTCTCACACTCACCAACGAAATACGACAGCAAGAATGCTGTCATTATTAGGATGGTCTTCTGTGTGAGGGTAGTACTGGCCGGGTCGAGCCGGCCCATTCGTGCTGAAATCAGCGTGGCTCTACTACCTACAGCTACTATGGTGTTTTATGGTAGTATATAAGTTCTGTATCTGCCCCTAGTTTTTCTTTGGTAATTAAAAACTAACCGTGTATATATATATATATATATATATATATATGGATACATAGAAGACCTAAACTTTTGTATAAAATAAACTTATAAAATAAACAAAAGGAATTCATAATTAATAAAAAAAAAAAAATTTTTTTATATATTCACCTTTTAAACCCCTGGACTTCCACAAATAATTCAAGACCAAAATTAGCCAAATCGGTCCAGCCGTTCTCGAGTCTTAGTGATGAGACTAACGAACAGCAATTCATCTTTATGTATGATAGGCTATTTATTAACCCGCAAATGTTTCGTGGTAGTATAACTTAAATATTTTCAATCAATTTGCTTAAAAATATGTAACGTAACGCCCAAAGACGGGCGTATGCCTGTATTATTCATCTAAGTGAATGATTTTTCATATTTCCAAATATTATATAATTATTATAATAATTGTATTAGTTAGGTTAGGTTGCTAGGTAACTAGGGACTTAGGCAGAAACAACTGAACAACTGCCTGCTTTCTATCCTAATGGCGGCTCCACATTAGTGCCGAGAATTCACGCCGCGAATTCTCGCCGTGAATTCGCGGCGCAAGTTGTGACCTACACATTCACGGGATGTTCACACTTCACAGTCGTTCGTGAAACCCGCCGCGAAATGGACGTAGAAGCTGCTGCTGCAAAAACTTTGTTTGCTGTGGCAACATGTCACTATGTATACGTCCAAAACAAGAACACCAAATACTACAATCATATATGCAAAATAACAAACCCTTTTACGATATAAACGATAACTGGACAGCAAAGAGTCTTTTTTATTATTTAATTCTTTGGGCCGTGAATGTGGATAGATACGCGTGAACGCCGCGCGAACGGGGCGCGAACCCTTTGTCACGGGACAAAATACCGACTCTGATCGGGGAACAAGCGTGAACGCGCGTAAACAACGCGAAAACCATCCACATTCACGTTCTCGCCTGTTCACGGAGCTTCGCGGCGCGAATGTGGAGCCGCGGTAATATTACCTAAATAATACCCACATGACACGTGAAATATCGGTAGGTAAGGTAAAAGTTACCTACTACTGTGATCAAGTAATAAACAGGTCCTTCACAACTTTCGAAATATGACTAAAACTCCAGTATTTGGTAGTTCGTGTGGTTTTAATCTTACTCATGAATTTGAAAAAAAATCAAGTACCTACATAAATTATTTTGTTACTAAGTATAAATCTTTATATATATAATTCTTGTGTGAGTGTGTATGTCACTGAACTTCTCTCAAACGACTGGACCGATTTTGATGAATTTTTTTGTGTGTGTTCAAGGGGATCTGGGAATGGTTTAGATTCGCAATTGGACCCGGTAGGTGGCGCTGCGATCAAGTTATGGAATTTTAAAGTTGGGCGGTACGAAGTTCGCTGGGTCAACTAGTTATATATAATTATAAAGTATAAATTTTATTATCATGTGCAATATTCATATAATATGTTGTCAACTGATGTACCTATAGTTAATTCATAATATTGAATATCTAATAATACCTATAGTAAATTCAATGAATTTTGTGTAACATTCGACGCAATATAATGGTGGTTAATGTCGATCTATCGTTGTTCAAATGTCGACGGCAGCTGTGCACCCCGCCCGGTTTGGGGAGACAGCCCCTCTCATATGTCCAAAATACACATTACAACATTCTATATATTCAACGTTCCCATTGTGTAGTTACTATACACCAGCTGCTTGGGCCGCTGCTTCTGACCTCGCCTCCTTTCAATATTACGTGTATTTTATTAGGTGATCTTTTTTTTCAAAAGGATTCAGTCACCTGGAATCAGTTGATTCTATCTCTCTACAAGATCATATTATAATGAGAATACATGCTTGTATGATTTACAGAGGGGTTAGGGCCTTGAATTCTTAATTTAATTCAGTAACTTATGATTATATAAGACAATCCATAGGAGGCACATAAAATAACGTGGTCCTGAGAAATAATAATATTACATGTCGAGTGGAGACTACGATGAAATTAATTCATTGACTGTTTAGGTTGTGCTCCTATTTTTAATGTTTGTCCTTGGTTCTTCTAAATATGTAAATCTACAAAGATCGCGATTAATTTGACAATGTGTCATGACATGCCAACTAAACTGTTAATGTAGAAATTATTTTAATTTTGTGTAGTTATTAATAAAAATTACAATTGTGTAAATTATGTAATTAATGTCTTAATTATGTTGTTCACCTATGGCGGCAATTGTTTAATAAATAATAAATAAATATTTCGGACATCTTACACACTACATCATCTAGTCATAAACTAAGCAGATAAAACTACTAAACAACTGATTTAAATATTCATCATCGTCATCAACAGCCTTCCACAGTCCACTGCTGGACATAGGCCTCTCCTTAGGAGGTTTTGGCCTACTATACCACGCTGGCCAGACGGGTTGGTATAGGGTTGGTTTCAAGATTTCCTTCTCTTTGCATTGATGTTGTCTTGCGTAGTTTATCCCTTAGTCGCCTTTTACGACACCCGCGGGATGAATAGGGGTGGTGACACTCTGTATTCTTAATCCGTCACCACACGGAAAGGCTAACGGATTCCTAAATCGAAAAATGGTTGTGGCAACCTCACAATGTTTTTAAAAGACCTATCTAATGATACCCCACACGACCAAACTTTTAATAACCAAAAAGGTATTAAATTATCTAAAAATAGTAATAAATAGGCATATACACATATAATTTAAAGAAGATTTCATAACTTTCTCATAATATTGTAGATGTTTTATTAAATATTAACTTTATTATTTATTTGTTTGTTAATTATAGTAGTATATTTCGATTTGCAATATTTTTGTTTATCATTGTAACATGCAATCTTACGTTTTTCGAGTGATTAAAGTGTAAATTTAATAATAGTAGATTAGTACCCAAGGGCTATAAGGCAAATTCAGCCAAAAATCAATTGCAGCCACGAGCGCAGCGCGGGCGCCTATAGTTCGAGGGTGCAATTGGTGCTTACACCCGAGGTAACTATTCTGCTTTACATCTCGATTGTGAAGTAAGTAAAAAAAAACCGGCATTATAAAAATAAAACATTGTTAATTGCTGCTTCAGCTTCCATTTTCATTGAATCGGGAGTGCGAGTGCAGCTTATATCTTCATTACTTGAAGAATTCATGTTTTTTCCTAATTAGCACGTAATTATAAAAAAATCCCTAAAACAAACAATACATATTTAAAGTAAAAGTTTTCTATTCCCGTATTTTTTAGGGTTCCGAAGTATATCACTCGGAACCCTTTAGATTCGTCATGTCCGTCCGTCCGTCCGTCTGTCCTCGACTTACCGTCCAAACGGTAAATGCTAGTAAGACGAAACTTTGCATGAATATGTGTTGTAATAACCATAACCTAACCATAACCTAACATAACCTAACCCATTATGTGGGGTATCATTAGATAGGTCTTTTGAAAACAATAAAGAGTTTCTAAGAGAATTTTTTGATTTAGGTATCCGTTTGCGAGAAATTCCATTTTAAAGGCCACTTTTTTTGTAAAAACAGGGCGTCCCCCCTCTCTAAAAGCTAAACGGCTGGCTCAAAAATCTGAGAAAATTCGTGATAGTGGTCCATATAATAAACTATAAAGGACTATAACGGATTAGATGACTTTGTTAGTTCAGGAGTTATAGAGGCTTAACACTTTTACAACACAACTTTTACAATGCGCTTACTTGGAAAACGTCATACTAAATTAACGCATTATTATGTAAACATAACAATTTTATTATTTAATGGATACAATTTCTAATCCACGTACCATTATGGGTGACTGAGGAACCCTTTTCTGTGCGTGGCCTGACACGCACTTGGCCGATTTTTTTTTCATTAAAAAGAATTAAGTAAAGAACTTTATATTTTTTTATTTTCAAGAACGAAATTGAGTTTCGCCGTTCGATATTTAAAATTGATGACTTTATTACTCACACGAAGACAAGGCTAATAGCAAAGCGACCTCTTTGGTCATTGGGCTGAATGCATGATGTCTTTGCCAGTATGATGATTATAACTCGTGCGACCTAAGATGGCACCTGACTCAAATGTCAGTCGTTTAAAGTACTGAGTGCAAGAAAAATATAATTTATTCTAGTTTTTTTAAATTTCAACATTTATTTTGCTTCAATTAGTTTCTCACATAACATACTACTTTATCTTAAGTGGTACTTTACTACCTGAGTTAAGATAATTTTTTGAAGTCTGTTAAAAATACATATGCATACCAATAGGAAGCAGGCCTCATTCATTATTTACCCGAATGCATTCTTCGTGCAGTGATTTAAATAATATTAGGTAATACCTAATATCATTTTAAATGAAATTAGGAACTGTAATATGATTATAAAATACAATTTAAAATCGTCATGATAAGCTTTTTAATCATAGTCTCTGAAAATAATATGTATTTGGATTTTCTTTATTTTAAACTATTGCGTCTCATACTCATAGTCGTCATGCTGGTTCTTTTCGTGTGACCTTTCTTAAAACAATTGGGTTATCCAGACGAATATAATGATATATTTATAAAATAAATTCGTGGAGTGATTTATATGACATTAGGTAATACCTAATAAACTAAAATTATTATTGAAAGATTCTTGCAACGGCAATAGTGTTGCTAACGCTACTCGCAGGATGACGGAGGGGTATCACGCGGGGGAACGGTGTCATGTTTCGTTTTGAGCCAGGTGCCATCTTAGCTCGCACGAGTTAAAGATGTACGCGAACTTTTTGAAAGAAAGAAGTGTTTTAATTACTTTCCGCCCTAAGGCTTTTCTAGCTACATTATTACCCTAGAACGCTAGTTAGTCACCTACAAGCCCCATTTGGAGGTAATAAGAACCTACTTACCGAACATGAGAGATGTAAAGTAAATTGTTTAATTATTTATTGCCTAGCCTGGTCGGCTTTTAAGCTTATTCTCGTATTATTGTGATTACTTTTTTCAAATATTAAGGTGTCAATTGTCAATTGTGATAATTGACACCAAATTAATCGACCCTCACCACAAGAACTGCTGAAAATGATTTTTTGCAACTGCAAAAAAGGATGTGGATCGTCTTGCGGATGCAGAAAAGTTGTTCTGTTTTGTAATAGTACATTAGTACCTGTGGAACCTGTAGTGGAGATAACTGCTAAAATAGCCCTCCAATTTAGCCAGAAGATGTTGAATGTGACAACGACTCCGACATTGAGTCATGAATAATAATATTAAATTTTAATAATAATAGTAAAGTTTTATATAATTTGTAAATATTTTATTCAATAAATGGCAATATTTTACTCTAAATGAAATTATTTTTAAATTTGTAATCATATATATTTACTGTTTTAATTTAGGGGTAGTTTTAAGGGTAGAAAAGCTTAAGAATATGATAATCATTTTCGAGAGTGTGGAATAATATTTAAATCCTTTTCATTTTATCAAAAAAAAAATTAACAATTTTTTATCAAGGGCTAGTTTTTAAGGGTTGAAAGGGGGTAAAAAATTTGATAGTTATTATAGAGAATATAAAATATTACTTATTCTATACTTACATCTTTTTATGTCATACCAAAGTATTTTTTTGTGATTTTTTCAATTTAGGGGTTGTTTGCAAGGGTTATAAGATTTTAAAGGGGTTGAAAATGATTTTAATATGAGGTAATTATGTTAGAAAATACTATATAATTTCACCACTTACTCTTAGACATGTTTTCTAGCGATAAAATGGCTCAATGACAATTTTTCCATTAAGGGGTTGTTTACACCCCTTAAAAATAATAGGCGGAGTTCAGATCATTTTCACTTTTGAAGTTAAGGGTAAGATGAGCCCTCATTCCAAAATTTTCGCTTCAATTACTGCACTATTCCTCTTTATAATATTAGTAATTAGTACGAATATAGATTCAATGGCATTTTGAACATTTGTTTTGCATATTTAAACAAATATAGCCTACAAAAGTGACTACTCTGTCTGATGGGAAGCATTTAATAATATCCCAATCGTTCATTGTAAACGTTTAAATCCGTTATGTCTTTAGAATATTCGGAAAAGGGGCCAGGCAGGATATATAGGCACCTTAAAATGCAAGGGCACGTTGTTGCTCCATTTCATGGTGAGCGAGGGCTTTGTCAAAGGCGTCCCTAAAACCGATTGCGTATATTAATGTTTGGTAATTTTTTTGCAATACAAAATATTAATACTTTTAATACTTTTGTCTTTTTACTGTTGCTGGTTTAAACAATCAAATACAAGTTCAGTTACAGCTACGATCCTATATGTCAATAAAACGATTGGATGACAATTTACGCTAATCAAGAGGGATGACTAGGTGAGCTCTAGCTATTAGCAACCCTTGAATGTTCTGCCGTTCTGCAAGATCCAGCGGCGCGAGCCAATGGCACGTTGGCCACACCCCCTACCCCTGTTGCATGTTATGCACCCACCCCGCCTTCTCGTACCTTCGTAATTGCGTCAACGATGACATCCACATTCATAATTTTATCACTGGCAGTTATTTTATACTAACAGCCGAACTATGTGACACAAAGTACAATGGGTTTCACCTTTGATTATAAACATGTATATAATCAAAGGGTTTCACATAGTTCGGTACACTTAAAGGGCCCCCGGAGGCTGAATTGTCCATACAAACGGTATACCAAGATCATTTGCAGTATAAACATATTTCCACGATGATATGTTGATATTCGGACTTAGACTGTATTTATTTAGGTTATAACGTCTTTATTTTTAAAATATAAACTAAACTAGAATAAAATATAAACAAATTAAATTTTACATATTTTACATTGTAAATGTCATGTTTTCATTTTGTTTTTTTCTGTCTTAAAAACAAAAATATTTCTAATATTGTTTCATCAATAACATATCTCATATTATTATGCTACTACTTACACAAAATAAATCGAAAAAATATTGAGTTTTCATTCATGATTTTCGATAGTACGAAACACATCCATATTTTCAAAAATTTCAAGCAATTAGTAGTGCTATCGCATCAAAAAATATTTCAATGTGTGTGTGATTCGTGTCAGTTAAATAATGATAGCCGAACCTTCTACGAGAGAGTCCGAATTACTACGAATGAATGTCAATCCACATACACACATACAGCGGTGCACTCGTATCTACGTTGTATTTTGTCAAACAGAGACAGCAATATTTTAAGAACAAATTTCAACTTACAGTTTCGAGTGTCGTACGCCGGCCTCTTAAGTCAAGTTGCTAATATTATTATTGATAAGTATGAGCTTTGTCTATAGGCTCTATACACTATTGATACATTAAATTAAAACATCTAAAGACTAATAAAGAATTTACTAGGTAGATATACCTTTTTTTTTACTCGGGGAATGCTTTTCGCACCATACCCTCCGTGGGGTATGTATGCGAAGGGCGTGTGTGTGTGAGAGTTGTGACCGGGTCTACCCACTAAACCCCGCGCCGGCCTACCTCAGCAGTCGGGAGGAACACCAGGAACGCATCAGCGGCTTCTGGAGTCACACCTGCCGTACCTCACCCCTGGGCAGAACGCTGCCTTTCTTGCCTCTCACTGCTTTGCACAGTACGAGGCTCAACACTGGTCCGGTTTAGACGACACCTTCGGCAGCAGGTGTCAACCTGTCGCGGGTCGTTTACAGCGGTGACATCTGCCCTAGATGTAGCCACAGCGACCCTTGGCAACGATAAGGGAACTAGCGACCTCAGCCGCGTCCCCTTTGGCGCCTCCTTCGAGCAGGATCGGCCCTCTCCCGATCCCGCTCTGCGGACTCCTTGTGGAGCATTACGTTCTCACAGAAGGACACCGCGGCCTCTCAACCTTCATCACTTGCCAGCATTGTCACGATCAATGCTGGTGGTGATAGGTTTGTCTGTCCGATCAGGTCTCGACGCTCGCATTCGCACGCATGGCAGTCCTTCAGCGTATGCTGGGCGGAGTCCCGGTCAGACCCGCAGTGGTGGCAGTGTGCCGTAGCCTCACGTCCGATCGTACTCACCGAAGCAACCGTGTCCGGTGAGTATATGAGTCAATCTGTAAGTGACACAGTCGGTCCTCCCTATCCAAGCTTCGAAGCAGAACGGCTCCGTCAGCGCGCTGGCTAGGGAATCCTGGGTTTCAAGCCGCACCTGCCAACCCCGCACAGCTTGAGCATGTGCATTCTGGCGTAGCATTTCGGGTTCATGATCCGGCGCTGTCCCCTCACCATTCCTACCGACAGAACGAATTTGGTCGTAGACCATCGTGTACATGTCGGCCAGAATGTCGAAGGGTGGAGATCTTACCAAGACCGTCGCCGACTCATACGAGATGATGCAGTAGCCCCGTACGATCCGTATGGACATTAGGAGCTGTAGCTTCCTAATTTGGGCCTTACAGCGGGAGGAACCCGCTAGGTCCTCAGACCAAACGGGTACCCGATAGAGGAACATGGATCGCACGACGCCCATGTAGAGGCAGTGAACTTCCTCCTTGGTCCCAGAGATTGGGCCGCAGACGATGTAACGACGCCCCTGCTATCCCTTGGACTAATCGCCCGAAATGCTCTTCGAAGCTCCACCGACTGTCCAGGCCTAGACAGTGTCACCCACCCGGAGGTATGAGCTGGGTGGTTACTGACGCTTACGATGGCCATGGGACCATATCGCCTCAGTTTTATGAGGTGCTTAGGCCCTTAGGCCCAGCTCACGAATATTTTCTACAACACTAGCCACTCCTTGCTCGGCGAGCAGAAGCACCTCCTCGAAAACGTGATCCTCTAGACGATACTCAGGCCCGAGGGCAGACCGGTGCGAAGGACCGCATCGTATGAGAGGTTCCAAAACAATAGGCTTGTGGAGGAACTGGTATTGCGTTCCTCCAATACAAAGGGAGGATCCTCCGACCAGGCGAGGTGATCATGCCTGGTGGGCTACTGCCCAATAGTTGATGTTGGGATGTTGTATATATGTTAATCAGTGCGAGAATTTCACTTTCGCGATTCAGGATTAGGGGCCCTCCATAAATTACGTCACACCTTAGGGGGAGGGAGGGGATCGACGAAGTGTGACATTGTGTGACAAAGGGGTGGGAGGGACCCTAAATAATGTGACGTCACATTTCAAAATCTATTGTAGTCTAAGTCTTAAAACACGAACTTTAAACTATTACTTTACGAAAACCTCAAAAACATATACAACTATATGTGTAAATATAAGATACCTATTGTTTTGGTGACCACTCGCTCTACTTTTTCTTCTGTCGAATAGTCCATCCAAAGGTTGCTTGGAAGAGGTTGCTTTTAGCAATAAGGCCGCCCATTGTACATATCTTACAGAAACTTTCAACTGCAAAAACTGTATTTGGTGTACAATAAAGTATATTCTAATCTAATATAGTCGAATAAATAATTAAATATTTGTGACAAATTTGAAATTGATTTGAAGAAGATAGGGCCAATACATTTACTTAATTATTTTTTAATAAAATTAACATAAAATCAAACAATTAATAAAACAAAAATTGATTAATTATATAAATTAAAAAAAATAATAAATCAAAAATTTTTCAGTGCGTGTCAGGTTGCGCATAGAATTTAAATATTATTTCTTAATTTTTGTAGGAAGTTTTCCAAGACTGTGCATTTTACAAGTTAGACCTGTACAACTCCTGACAAAAATATATCAAAACCGCAATAGCTTTCCTTTAAGTTTTAATATATGGACTACTATCATGAATTTTTTCAGATTTTTCGAGCCATCTGTTTAGCTTTTAGAGGGGGGGATGCCCTATTTTTACAAAAAAATGCGTTTGAAAGTTGAATAACTCGCAAACGGATAACTAAATCGAAAAATCGTTTTAACAACCTCGCAATGTTTTTAAAAGACCTAACCAATGATACCCCACACGATTGGTAGCCTCGAGAAAATGAAAACATAACCACTTTACGAACAGGGGACGTACCCCCAAATATTTTTTTTTTAAATGTTTATTCTAGCACTTTATAGACACCAACCGTTTGGGCGGTAGGTCTAGGACGGACGGAAGGATTTGACGAATGTATAAGGGTTCCGAGTCAAAAACTACGGAACCCTGAATACGATTATATTATTGAAAGAAATTAACAAAATAAAGAAACTAATCCAAGTTTTATTGTTATTAATATCCAGTTCTCAACGTGACTCAGAGATTAGTCGGTATTGGTTGCCTGGGAGTCCCACACACACCCTTCGATGTCCCCAAGAAGGATATGGTGTGAAAAGCATTCCTCGCGTTAAAAAAAATTGAAAATATATAAAATATCTTCAAATAAAATTCAAATTTGTCACAAATATTTAATTATTTGTGCGACTACTTATATTATATTAGAATATACTTTCAACTGGCGACAAGCAGCCCAGGATCGAATGAAGTGGCGTTCCCTTGTGTCGGAGGCCAAGACTCACTTTGGGTCGCTGAGCCAACGGAGTAAGTAGTAGTACACTTTATTGTACACCAAATACAGTTTTTGCAGTTGAAAGTTTCTGTGAGATATTTACAATGGGCGGCCTTATTGCTAAAAGCAACCTCTTCCAGGCAACCTTTGGATGGATTATTCGACAGAAGATAAAAGTGATAATCACAAAATAGTAGAACTAAGAACGACGTTGTTTCATCCGCGAAAGACAGTGGTCAAATGAAATAGAAACAAAGAAACAAATGACCGCTAGGTCCGCTAGGCGCAATCAAAGGGTGCCTAGGTGGTCGGCGCGTAATACTAGTGGAGCCAGTGGTCACCAAAACAATTGGTATCTTATATTTACACAGATATAGTTGTATATGTTTTTTAGGTTTTCGTAAAGTAATAGTTTAAAGTTCGTGTTTTAAGACTTAGACTACAATAGATTTTAAAATGTGACGTCACATTATTTAGGACCCCTCCCACCCCCTTGTCACACAATGTCACACTTCGTCGACCCCCTCCCTCCCCCTTAAGGTGTGACGTAATTTATGGATGGCCCCTTAGTAGTTACTCGTTACGTGTTTTCTTCGTAGTTCAATGCTTCCTCGGTAAATGGCGCTGTATGTGGAATTCTCCACAGGCCCAATACAGAGCCCTGAGGAACCCCGCAACACACTTCTCTTTCTTTTCCATCCCGTACCGATCGGTAAACTTCCGTCCTGTCGCGTAGATAGGCCTCCATGACAGCCCGCAAGTAGGGCGGCACCTCGTGATATTTTAGAGCTGTCCTGATTTCCCGCCACAGGGTGCCGTAAGCGTTGACGATATCAAGGCAAACCACCCCGATCGGACTACGGACTCCGACAAGGAGCGAACACACCTAATAGCGTCCACTGTCGAACGCCCCCGTCGGAATCAAACTGGCAAACTGGCAAACTCCAAAGTGTCGTTTCAGGGATATTTCGTTTTTGTGCGTCTAACTGTCCAAAAGTGATTTTTTACAAAATAAACTTGATTCACTGTTTTCAATTTAAAGGAAACAATGAATCCTTCATTTTTATGTTCTATTTGTATGAAGAAAAAGTAAGATGCAACAATTGTTGTGAAAAGTATGCATATCCTCTCAGGATTGCATACTGATTGTAGTGATTGGGGATGGTAAGAGTGAGGACCTCAGTGAAATGGCTAAGATAACAATTATCACTGTATGTGCAGAAATTTTACAAGACAAAATAAACTCGTTACGAAACAAAAAGTTATCTACAACCGGACAAATTCCCTGATAACGTTGTTTCTGTAAATTAATATAAAATGATGAAAATATCGTGTGAGATCATGTCCTGTTATCCCAAAAATATATACTATTGCCTATAGTATTATTTCAGCACTTCGTCCTAAATCCTTCATTCGTTTCTTCAACTAGCTGTTGAGACATACATTTATCGAAAAACAGGATCGATGTTAGTTATCAATCTACTAAGCAAACTGTGTTTGCACATCATACCATAATATTTAGCTTCATGAAGCTTCGTCAATAATTTAACCGCAGAAGACTATAATTACTGATGATTTCCTTCAATATATGTCTTTGATAATACTGACCGTAATACAAGGTGGGCCAAAAGAAATCACCCTATCGAAAGATGCTCTTATATTTGCAAATGGCGGCCAATGTCAAATCTGTTTCGACATTTGTAAACTAGACAGATGTAGAATACAAGTGAACAAGCCATGGAGCGATACACTCCGCGGAACCCGGAATAATCGTGTCTATTCTTTTGCGTAACAATTCGCCTGTGGTGTTGGCGCAGCGCGAATTCCATCGCCGATTCCCCGGTCGTCCGGCACTACCTGCGCAAACACTGCGCCGTTTGGCCACGGACCACAAGAGACGCTGCCAAGAGTGGCCCGCCCCGGAGCGCCTATTCTGCCAAGAATATCGCAGCTGTTGCTGAGGATGTCGAGCTGTCGCCTGAAACATCGACCAGAGGCGAATTTTGGTCAAAGACCTGTGCATGTCCGTGCGTCAGCTGCTGCCTGTCGACCACCAAACGCATGTAGCCTACGGCCATGCGATTCTTAATCTCGAGGACGAAGTAGACGATTTTTCGACCAAAATAATAATGAGCGATGAGGCTCATTTCCACCTCAGCGGGTACGTGAACAAGCAAAACTATCGCTTCTGGGGCACCGAAAATCCACGAGTGTAGCACGAGGAGCCATTATAATCGCGAAAAGTGACTGCATGGTGCGCTGTTCAAGCTGGAACAGTCATCAATCCATTTTTTTTCGAGGACGCCGCTGGTCAAACGACAACAGTGAACGGTGCGCGCTATATGGACATGTTAACCGAGTTTTTTCTGCCACAATTGAACGAATTAGGACTGGAGGACATGTGGTTCCAACAAGACGGAGCAACGGCACACACTGCGCGAGACACAACCGATATTCTGAAGGCGGCGTTCCCGGGTCGCCTCATCTCTCATTTTGGCGATTTGCACTGGCCCGCAAGATCGCCCGATTTAACCGTTCCAGACTTTTTTGTGGGGTTTTTTGAAGTCCCGTGTTTATGTGAACAAGTCCGAGAACCTGGAAGCCCTCAAGGACAACATTCGACACGAGTGCGAGAATCTGTCGCCCGAAGTTCTCGCTGAAGTAATGAAAAATGCCAAAAAACGAGCCCGTTTAGCAATCAATTGTGGCTGCACCCATTTAACCGATATCATCTTCTCGACTTCACTAATAAAATTCTAAAGGTTCAAATAAACATTATCAAAAAACAAAATCAAAGTTTTTCATTTAGAAAAAAATTGAGAGCCAAACAACATCGGATGACTTCTTTTGGCCCACCTTGTAGAAGAACCTCAGTTAGTCAGGAGACTTTTCATTGTTTAGGAGGCATAGCAGTGTACACACCAGCAAGTAGTGTTTGATGTAAAAGAACTCCAATCAAATGTACAAAAATCTGCAGGGCAATTAGCATCCACAACAGATATCACCGATGATGAGAGATTGCCTTCTGGATTAAAAAACATCACCTATGCAGATCCTAGTAAACTATGTTTAGGCATTTCACCTCTTGTATCACCATCGTATATAACATTTCTATCAGGCATATTACATGCCTCCCGTTCATTAGATGACCATCCTCGCAAATTTGAAAATTTGCAAATTTGCGCTGAATCCGATGGAATAAAAAAAATTTTAAATAAAAATATCATTTAATCAAATTGAAATGAATTTTTTGTCAAGATTATTAGGTATATGAAAAAAAGGTATAAATAAGTAAACAAAAATGTCCGAAAAATATTAATTAAATCCCAAGGAAACATGTAGGATCGCTTCAAAATTAAAAAAAAAAGATTAATGAATTAATGAAAAAAAAATATTTTTACAATTTTGCACCTTTATATGCATTTTGTGCAAAAACTATGAGAGATACGCGAAAATACGTTTCCAAGTTTTTGTAAGTACGGGATTTAATTTCCTACAATTTTGTAGTAGGATCTTTTTTTATTTTTCCAGCCAATCGCGAGATATAGACGAAAAAGTTGTTTTTGCACCCTTTTGCAATGTATTTGCATCCTTTGCCGGTATTGCAGCACCCTGCAATTTTAGTATATTAATTTACGAAGACTTACGGCAATTTTGGCGTTGGTTGCAGGTGTTCAACCAAAATGGCAAAGTTAATCTTTTATTGACTGGACTATCAGTCAGTATTGTAAATAAATAAAATGTGCACCTATAATTGGCCCAAAACAAAGAAAACTTCCTAACACAGTCACTTGAAGGTCGGTTTAGTAAGTATTATGTGATTTTTCAAATGTATTTTCTTATAACTCTAGATTTAAACGTTATTAACCACGCTTTTCAAAGTTAATTTTTACTAACACGTTCATAGTTACATTTTAAGTCAGTGGTCCAAAAATAAATTAATTAATGCACAGAGTTATTGTAATAATAATGTTGTTTTTAGCTATGCACACTGCCCACTTGCCTACCCGCCTATAAAGTAAGACATTACTGTAGTTCATTATTACGAAAAAAAAATACCGGTAATTTATAGGCGTGACCTGTCAAAAAGACAATAAACGAATGGACAAAGTGTAATCTACTATTACTGTAGGATGTAAGCCTAGACCACGTTGATTAAACGGGTTTGTTTAGGGTATGCATATCAAGTTTTCCTTCGGTTTGGATTGCTGTTGCCCTGCTGAGTTTGTTTCCTAAGTCGGCTCTACCATCACCTACGAAATGAAAACGGTAATCACTATATGGATAGTTTCTTAATCCGTCAGTCACTACATGGACAATATTGGATTGGTGTACGTAGGTCGTAGGTATTTGCTGAATTAAGCGAGCTAACGGCCCATTCACAACCTTTCCGCTGTGAGCGGCAGCGAAAAGCGAAACGCCGAGCGGTCATATCAAAAGTATAGAAATGTACGAGGCACGCCACGAGTCGCCGCTCATAGCGAAAAAGCTAGCGGTTTTTGCCGAGCGAATTGCTACAGCGGCGAGCGGTATGGAGAGCGGCGGGAACAAAGGCACAAGTTCGCATGTGCGACGCCACGAAACAGAGCGGCGTGGACAGCGGTGCAGGAGTGACGGACTCAGCGGCGTTAAATAAAAACAAAAAAATTTAGACGATTTTATGGCGGTAATGGATACCGAGGCTTTTATAACAGAAATTTAAATAGACCGCCTATATGGATGTCAAAATATCCCCAACATAAATATAAAAAGGTTGTGGGAAGAAATTAAACAATGTTTTCCGGAATATAATGGTACTTACGTTTAATTTAAATTGATAACACAAAAACATAGAACCTAGGTACCTACCAAACGAAGCCACTGATATGTTGACAAAACTACTGGTAACGTAATGTAGGTGGATAGTTGACAAGTTTTAAAAGTTAATTTTTTTCTCTGTCAGTAGGTACCTAATTAGCATAATTTTAACAAAAAAGAACCGACTTCAATGAATAACTATTCCGAGTATCCAATTCGCGACATTGTACCTATGATATTTGAGGAGTTCCCCTGATTTCCTTGGGATCCCATCATCAGATCTCGATATGGTGACAATGGGACCACCTGTAAGCTACGCCCATTCCAATACAAAAAGAATTTTTGAAATCGGTTCATAAACGACGAAATTATCGCTGAACATACATAAAAAAAAAAAAAAAAAAAAAAAAAAAAGATTCCGACGAATTGAGAACCTCCTCCTTTTTTTTGAAGTCGGTTAAAAACAGTTTACATATCAGTAGTTTTGTCTGTAGATATAACTACACACGAAACTACTAGTATGTCTTATACGCAATGTAAGTAGTTGACAAGTTTTTAAAGTTTTTTTCTCTCTGTAAGTACCTACTTAGCAAAACACTTGGAAACATCAGTTACTTCTTATAGGTAGGACCTTCGTATAGGTCACTAAATCCACCATCTAAATACCGATCTTTATTTAGTTCGTGCACTCATTCTATCATATTTAAAAAAAAAAAAATTGTTTCTAAACAGACAGGGGATAATTTTTATAACGCCATGATTTTTAACACGTTTCGACTACCTAAATACGTCCACCGTCGCCGCTGCAACTATTCGCTACTAGGGTTCGTGGCGTGCAAAACGCACCGCTCACCGACGCCGCTCCGCTTTTCGCTAAGACCAAAACTCGTGGCCAGGCCGTAAAGATTTCATACGCCTTTATCATCAAGGTTTGAATATTAATTACTCTAAAAAAAAATAAAGGCAAAATTTCGAGTTCTATTACCCTGTGGCTTTTGGGTGTGCTAGGTTTCTAATAAGTGCAAAAAAAGGTGCAGATTTCGAAACATTAATTTACATATTAGTTCCAATGATGGTCTTTTACGATCTGATGATCTTTTACGGCGGTTACCTAAGAAAGTCGAATTCAAAGACCTATTAATTATTTTTTTATTTGACAGTGTTTATTTTGATTCTGAATAAATGGAATGAAATATGATTTCTATGTTTTTTGAAAAATGTCTCGGCCTGGTCCTTTATTCTGGTATCCGCCACTATACTATAAAAATATCAAAGCGACTGATCGAAATTTTTCAATAAAACTATAGGCCTTTAAAAAAAATATTTTATACAAAGAAGTATAAAAATCTCCTGAGAAATGACGACGTTGAAGGCTGAATGTTATTGTCACTTAATCGACGTGTTCCATATTATTTTCTATGTTCAATTTATTGTTTTTGCATTCAATTTTTTCTGGGTTTCGTTCGAAACCATATAGTTACATAGGTCAAATTTTAAATAGAAATTTTCCTACAACAAAATCTTGACACTAGATCATCTCACCTTTGTAGTAAGGTTATACTTATAGGGTATTTACTTCCTATTTACTTTTTATTTTATTTTATTATTCATTTTATGCATCTAATATCATTAAAAACTTATTACTATTTGTAAATACTACACAATAAATTCCCACATAACGTATCCTATACGACCGCACGCATCGCAAACACGAATCGATTCCAGAGATAAACGCACTAGGCAATTCGCGACATCCTGTTTAGGGTACCCTGATGCCGCTCGGCACACGGTCTGACATTCACGGCGAGCCACCGTTTAGGCAAATTACTCTACACCGTTTTTACAAATGTTTTATAATACGAAAATAAAGGTAATTCATGGAAGCATGAAGTAATAATTGAAGATTTTAATTTTCAAAGATTTTACTGTAGTACAGATTAAAAAAATTGGTCAAGTGCGTGACAGGCCATGCACAAGAAAAATGGTTCCTGAGTCATTAAGAAGGTACTGCACGAAATTGTGGGATTTGACGTATTTTCAAATGAGTAGTACTGTGCGCTGCATTAATTAAATACATCAAAAGTATTTGTATAGTTTAGGTCGATCCTTGCACAAGATCTCCGCCGAAGTTGGAATTTGAAACAGATACATATAAAATTAAAAAACGATACATATATGTTGTGTGTCAGATGAAATCTTAAAAACATTTTTCTTCGAAAAGATAGTAGATTTTACGTCTAGAACAATAATTTTCATATGACAATATTTGTATTTACATCGTGCAGGGTTTAGCCGGTGTATAATTTAATTTAAAAGTATAAATCTAAAAATATTGAGACTTTTCAATTTTTAACACAAACGCCTGATGCACATTGCACATTGCGCAGAAAAAAATATTGCTCTAATTAAATTACTAGGTCTGAAACTTCAAAGCAGAATGGGTCTAATTACTAATATTAATGAGATCAATTTTGTTTTGAAGTTTTTTTTAGACTTATGTCAGTATTGTATTGTGTATCATGTCTATATGTCATTGGTTATACTTACTGGCAAATAAGAAAATTGGAAAAAAAATCAAATTTCGAGTCGAATCTGTACAGAGTAATGCGAACGCAGAGCAACAAATGTACGAAACACAATACAAACGTACAAACGCAAATAGGTAAATATCTCAAACAGGTATGTTTAATGTTACTGTTATAATTTTAATGTAAATGCAATGTTCCGTTCACAATTATTCGTCAGTTGCTAATCAATCAATACAAGTAATCAAGTAATCAAGACGGTAGAGAACTTCAAAACGTAAATATTTACCTTTGATTATAAACATATATTTAATAATAAACTCTTATCAAACTCACTTTATTATTATAGGCCTATGTTTTTCAGGTTACATGTAATCTTATGGTCAAGAAAGAACTTATAGTAGAAAAGGAAAACACAAATGAAAGCAAAGCCACAATTCGGGTACTTGTTTAAACCAAGAACTTACTCACCACAACTCTCCATTTGGTTGCAACTTCAGTAATTTAAAAATCAATGGAGAATATAGAAATTGTTTTCAGTCCTCCTGTTTCATAGTATGCAATATGTGTAATGCAAAATTAAGATTGGAAAATTGTTGAAAACCTAGAAACAGCAAGGAACTTGCACTCAATCAAAATATCGTGAGTAATTAAGTGTATAGATATGGGATTCAGTGCCCTGGAGCAAGTCAAAACTTCTCTTGATATACCCTGCATGTCAGAACATTTTTATGCCAAATTTCATGCTAAAGTATGTGAACTCTGGGAACTGGCCAAAGTAAAAAGCATAGAGGAAGCAACAAAATAAAAATATTAACTGGCTGAAAAAATAATGACCTTAATGCAGATAGCGTACCGATGATAACAGTTGTATCTGATGCGTATTGGAGTAAGAGGTCATACAGGAAAAACTATACGACCTTTTCAGGAGCTGCAAATATCATTGGCTACAGAACTAAAAAAGTTCTCTACATGACTGTTAAAAATAAAAACTCTATGGTTTGCGGGCGAGCTCAGAAGCGCAAACTTTACTTCAAGTTTGTATTTCTGAGCATGTATGATATAAAAATTACACTCGATCATCTAGCGGTATGTAGTCAACTGCCATAGTAGAAGGCTTCAAAAGCAACTCAAGGTTTTATTTATTCTAAACACATAGCTAATGGTGATTCCAGCACCTACAAAAATGTTCTGGATACCAAACCATATGCCGCACTTATTGTCGAAAAAATAGAGTGCTCTAACCACCTCCTCAGAAACTTTTGTACAAGATTAGATGAATTATCAAGAAATACATGTTACCAATTAAAATGCCAAAAAATACAGCTCCAAAACGTGCTACGCGTACGGCGATCGGTGAAAGGTGCCATAAATCACATTGATTCTCAAAATGAAAAATCTTTCGCTGAAAAAGTTATAGATTTAAAACAAGACCTTTTCAATGCACTTATTCACGTTTTCCGCGATCACAGCTCGTGCAAGTCTTATATTTGCAAGTACATCCTCATAAATAAAGGCCATCAAACTGATAAAAACGTATTTGGTGAAATAAAATCAGATGCGGTCTTTGCCACCATAATAAAAGTACTTTGTCGATTGATTAAAAATGCCAAAAATTTTATGGCGAATAAACTATTCACTTAGACAATCATACTCAGGACGGTGTGCTGCATCTGTTGTTTCATTTAATCCCGCAATACAGACATTAGTGATAAAGACTACGGTGAAACTTGCCCAAGGCCTGATTTTAGTAAAGCCGATTTCAACTTTGCTAAATCTACGCATATGGCAAAAATACTGTTACAGCTATCCAATGAGCATCGTCACGCACTTGAACGGCGCACTGTATTAAGCTGATTCGATTGAATGGCTTCAGGAGCGGAAGCTTCTTGAAGCTAATTTTGAAAAAAAAGAACATGTAAAAGGGGCTTTATAAGATGTGGACCGGTCGTCTTTGTCTTCTTCTGAATTTCGTCAAGCACAGTGTCTTGTATATTGATATTTGCTATTCTCCCAGTGCTCGTACCACCTATGCATTCTACCTTCCGAATAACATCTGTACACTCTTATGAATACGCGGTAATCTGGATGACGCGCTGTAGGGTATCTTTCCCTATAAAGGAATGCATCAGCACTTGCGCTACTTCTACATTCACCATAAATAAAGTGCATGTTTGCGTATTCTTGTGCCATATATTGAATACGCGGCATACTGATACACGAAACCAGTCCAGATACAAGCCAAGTCACTTCACTACCCATCCGAAGTGTGGGCCGTCGATGCGTGTATTCGTCTTATTCGTGTCCTTTGAAGTTTGTCAAAAAACCGACAAGTCGATGGATACGCGTATTCGCTATTCGGCTTATGTGTCTATGCGTACGAATAAAGCGAATATTGGCGAATATACTCACCACACTTGGCCGTATGCGCGCGAATAACACGCATAACGAATAGCGCATAACGAAGTGTGGAGCCTACATTAAAGATAATCCACAATAACCTTTTCTTATCCTTATCTTTTACGAAAAATAATGATTTATTTAATAAGCGATTTTAATTACAGCATTAATCCTGCAATTAAATGAGTAATATATATTGTGCATAATATGTAAATCGCACTCTTGATTTATATTAAATTTTAATATTGATTGAGTGATTTTTTTAAAGGTATTACTTACGTAGTAACTATTTATTAATCTGTGGTATTACAGACTATAGTCACAAAATAAGAAGCCCGGTTTGACATTTGTCATCGTGGCGTAACTAATACGATTAATTCGTGTTTTTGAGTGAAATTTTTCAATATAAAGTTAAACTTGATGCTTATTTAAGATATTTGTGATAGTGTATGGGTAACATAGTAATTAGGTAGGATTATGAATTTGATTTTTCAATTTCTTACATGCGGCATGTCAAATGACAAATGTCAAAACGGGCTTCTTATTTTGTGACGACTATAGTTGTGTGTTATCCGTGTTTATTGTTGTAGACCACGAGTAAAACCACACACTACTTAAGTTACTCTTTACGTCATCAGCCTCCTGCCCGTGAAAGTCCCGTCAAAATCAATGCAGCTATTCATGAGATTACCCGGAACAAATAGACACACGGAACGGACGGACAGACCTAAAAAGCGGTTGCGGCGATATCGGCCGCGGCCCGGTAGGTGGCGCTGCTGTCGGTTTGTAATAGTTTGTATACCCATACATCATCAGTTATTAACAAAACACAATATTTATGAATATGGCCGGTAAGTTCGCCGGGTCAGCTAATAGATTTTAAAAACAAGAGGTTATGGCATTGTTTTATTTACTTCAATCTCGTTTCTATTTTTTTTCAACATTTGTTTTGCATCAATTTTATCAGTGTATCAATTACGCTTTTATTGGAAAGAACTATGCAAGCGGTAATACGAACATAATCACAATGCACGCTGAGACCCGACACTGCGAGCCCGCACACGAACAAAGTTGTGGCTACCGTCAGACGCCCAATGTCAAACTCATAATCTGAAGTATACAATCTATAGTTCATAACTTTTCCGAATTATTATTGCTAATTAATTACAATTAAATTACTAGGTTCAGTGGTCTTATTCTGTATGTCATTTCTGACTAGTGTGACCTGGGTAGATGGTTCATTTATCAAGCTATACACCTACCTAGTGTATAAAAAACGGCCACGTTCGAGTCTTTCAAAATGGCGATATTTTTTCTTTGGAAATTCTCTACTGGCTTATGTCTCTGAAATTATCGGTCATTATGAGTCTTTTTAGAGCTCTTCGTTCTCCGAATATCTGACGTACCTGAACCTGAATAACAATTATTTTCCCGTTTCGTGTACACACCCGTCCAAGCTGGCAGGACTAAAATATTTTCTTTTCTTTTCTCAGGAGCTTTGCATATATAACTTTCTTTCATTCCAATTCTTTTCTAATCCAATAGGTCCCCACGACCCTACGTCTTAATTTAATATCATGGGCTGCTCCACCCACGTTTTTTTAAGCACACCAAATAATTTCAAAGATTAAATCGAATAATTACGTTCTTATACGAAGGACAATTTAGATCAGAAGGACAATTTAGTAAAATGTCTTTCAGGGACTAACGGCGCTAATGCAAAAACATACTCTTAAAATATTAAATCTTGAGCAAACTGACGGAAAAATAAATATAACATAGCCTTATAAACCCTTGTTTCAAAAGTAAAAAAAACTTAAAAGTGCTTAACTGTTGTGCCACCACAAAATAAAATTTAGAAATTTGGAAAAAAAAAAATTGGGGTACCTCCCCTCCCATACACACGTAAAGTGGGAATGTTTTTTTCTCGCGGCTAACCCATCGTGTGGGGTCTTTTAAAAACAATACAGGGTTTCTAAGATGATTTTTGATTTAGGTATCCGTTTGAGAGATATTCCACTTTAAAGGACACTTTTTTGTAAAAACAGGGCGCCCCCCCCCCTCTAAAAAGCTAAACGGCTTGCTCAAACAGTCTGCGGAAAAAATCGTGATGGTGATGGTCCATATAATGAACTTTGAAGGAAAACTATAACGGATTAGATGACTTTATTAGTTCAGGAGTTATAGATGCATAACTTCTACAATGTGCTTACTTGCAAAACGTCATACAAAAATAACGCATTAATACGTAAACATAATTATCTATTGGATACGATTTTAGATACACGTACCATTATGGGTGACTGAGGAACCCTTTCCTGTGCGTGGCCTGACACGCACTTGGCAGATTTTAGTAAAGCTAAGTTCAGAGCTTTTTTATTAAAATTGAGGCAGTTATTTCATTTTATTTTGTTTTTTTGTTTTACTTTCCATTTGTATTTTTTATCTGTTTTATTAATAGTGAAATCTGTGAGTCAAATCCTCTTTACACCATACAATGTATTTTTGGTTGCGCCGTTTGTTATTTTGAATAAGTGCGGCCATCTTGTGTGGAGTGCAATCCTCAACTTGTCCACCCGACCCGACCGGATAGCAGTTCAAACGCGCATCAAGCACACCGCACCGCAGCGTCTTCTTGAGGCGCGCTATCATAACGGACAAACTACCATAACAAGACAATTGAAATTCGTTGACGGCTTGCTTTTCGCTATTTTTTCACTTTTTCTGTGCTGCTGTTATAATACTTAATTTATAACATTCGCTGTGAGTGTGGAGTGCCTTTCATGCTGCTGCTGTAGCCTACCCTAGGCGATCGAGTTGGCAAGTTCAGGGTAAGTACTTCTTCCCTTGTATGAGTTTGTATTTGTATTTGATATAACAACGGCTCCCATCTCCAACACCCCGCATTCTGTACCGCTGGGAAATTTAGCTAAACCGCGTCTCCAATTTTTTTATTTTGTGTCAAGCTATTAAGGAAGTTGCATTGACTAGTATGGCGAGTTTTGTCATTTCAGTCGATGAATTTATACTTGTGATACTGAGGAAAATAATAATCCTCACAAAAACCCGATTTTTTTTTGTAAACAAGTATTAAATATTTAATTTGTTCCGGAGTCTGGGTGTTTTTCCATGTATAATATGTATGTATTTACAAAAAAAAGTATGTTTATGTATTTATATCAGTTGTTTAGTACCCTTATTACAAGTTCTGCTTAGTTTGGGCCTAGATGATGTGTCCGAAATATTATTATATTTATATTTTTATAAAATAATTAGTTACTTGATTGTGTGACTTTTCATAAGGTTGAACGTGAATTGGCAGTGGGAACAGCACTACAAAGATAGGATTAATTTCACACGTCCACGTGTCGCAACACGTGCCAATAGTTGCCTTACCCTACCCTCCAGTTAAAAGCAAGACGAACTTTCTCGATGTATTTGGTACCTAAACTGTTCAAGCCCTTTTCTTTGTGAATTTATGAGCTTTGTAATAAAAAGTAGCGTTTAACTTTTATTTGTTAACACGTGGCATGCATCAGCCCCTAGGCATAAGCAAATAAAAAGTGAATGTGCAAATAAATATTAAGTTCTTTAATAGTAATTTTTATTAAGTTCAGGTGCAAGTCAAATACAAATTCAATATCTGTTTTCTTTTCATGTAATTTTAATGTATTGTATACATTTTTGTTTCAGAATCAAAAAGCAAGATTCTGCAGCCTTATTGAGCAGACTACAGTCGTTTAAATCTACTAAATACTGAATAGTCTATTGTATATTAAGATAAAGACGAAGGAATGGATCTAATAAATAAAAAAAATATTTCGGAGGTCTTACACACAACGTCATCTAGTCCTAAACTAAGCGGAGCTCGTATTATGGGTACTAAAAAACTGATATAAATACATAAACATCATTTTTTTAATACATACATGTTATACATAAAAAACACCCAAACTCCGAAATAAATATTTGTGGATCACATAAATATTAGTCCGACCTGAATACAGCTAATGTCGTCATAACGTCTCACATTACCGCAGTAGTGTGTACTTATTCAAAAGTTGCAAAAATAATGCCAGAAATGAATTAAACATCCGTAGTATCTTACATTCGGTAAGTACATGAAGTGTAAGTTATATTATAAGCTTTGAATTAATAAAATAATATTAAAGTTTGAACCAAATTACCGATTTTAAACCACCGCTACAAATATTTGGCAAAGGCTCGCTAACACATGGATAAACTTAGGTTTAACAGAACAGTAAATGCATGATGTAGATTTGTTGTCATAATTTTTAAAAAATTGTTAGCAGAATCTCAAAACTTGTTTAAAATTGGTTAATGCTGCTTTTGTGTATGTTTTGTTGGACTCTCGTTAGATACTTAGCTTTCCTTTTTTCCAATCCATGGATGCTGATAATGAAAGTAGTATGTACGACGTAAAGCTGAAGAGATTGATTGTTTGTTTAAACGCACTAATCTCCGGAATTTCTGAACCGATTGTGAAAACTTTCACTAATCGGAAGCTATACCTTCTCTGAGTTCTTAATAGAGTAAGAGCCCAGAGCGATCAGACATAACTTATTTTCACATGGATGAAACCTTAACTACTCGTAGCGTCTAGTGTACTTTTAAATACCTGCGTGTTTGTGGAACTAGATCTGTGACACCTGGGCAGATATCAGGTGAGAAAGGTAACGAAAAATAAGAGTTATCTAATTTAAATTAGTATGGCTGATCTTTATATATATTTTGTAGAATATTATTCTAAACTAGTTTCATAAAGTGTCAGACACTTTTCATGGACCAGAGCTTGTGTCAGACGCTTTAAAGATCGACAAAAAATTAATGAACTTTACTTATTTTTACATGTCTGATTTTTTAATATGTTATTATAGTAACTATTACAAAGTTACATTTCATCAGTCAGACAAATTCGAGTGACCAAACATCCCTTAAACACAAAAATTATTCAGCCGGGAGTGCGATCATCATGCTATTTCAGGACGAGTGAGACGTCCACAGCAACTTGGATCCCGTTTTTAGGGTTTCATAGCCAAATGGCAAAAAACGGAACCCTTATAGATTCGTCATGTCTGTCTGTCTGTCTGTCTGTCCGTCCGTATGTCACAGCCACTTTTTTCGGAAACCATAAGAGCTATACTTTTGAAACTTGGTAAGTAGATGTAATCTGTGAACCGCATTAAGATTTTCACATAAAAATAGAAAAAAAACAATACATTTTGGGGGTCCCCATACTTGGAACTGAAACTCAAAAAAAATTTTTTCAAGGAATATCATAAAAAAAGAAATAGCGAAATCGGTCCAACCGTTCACGCGTGATGGCGTGACCAAGGGAAATAGGGATTCATTTTTGTATATATAGATAGATAATTTATATATATAGATAACTAGCTGATGCCCGCGGCTCCGCTCGCGTTTTAGAGGTATCAAAAATAGATGTTGGCCGATTCTCAGTCCTACTGAATATGCATATAAAGTTTCATAAAGATCGGTCAAGCCGTTTCGGAGGAGTATGGCAACGAAAACTGTGACACGAGAATTTTATATATTAGATTTGCCCAGAACAAAGAAAACTTCCTAACACAGTCACTTGAAGGTAGGTCTAGTAAGTAGGTAATAAGTGATTTTTCAAATGTATTTTATCGTAACTCTGGATTTAAACGTTATTAACGATGCGTTCTAAAGTTAAATTTTACTGACTCGTGCTTAGTTACATTTTAAGTCAGTGGTCCAAAAATAAATTAATTCATGTACAGAGTTATTGTTCTTTAATCTAAGTTTGAACTTAAATTCCAAAATGTCGACTTAATTCCTTGCAAATAATCAATCTTGAAGTCATACTATTTTAATTTCCTTTTTAATTTATTAAATTTACAAAAACAATTGATCACAATAATATGATAGATTATTTTAATCGTTTACTCGATTTATCGTATTTCAAGAACTGTTTTATATGTTGTTTTTAGCTATGCACACTGCCCACTTCCCTCCCTACCCGTCTATAAAGTAAGATATTACTGTAGTTCATTATTACGAAAAAAAAAACGCTAATTTATAGGCGTGACCTGTCAAACAGACAAACGAATAGACATAGATAGATAGATAGAATAGAAAAGTATAAGTATTAAGAATAAATAGGCTTTAAAAGCAATTAATTTCCTTTTTCACCGACATATATTTTATCTGGTAAATCAAAAGCAAAAACTAATACATATTGACTGACTTTAAATTTAAAACAAATCCCTACTTCCCTACTAATATTATAAATGCGAAAGTAACTCTGTCTGTCTGTCTGTTACGTTTTCACACCTCACCAGTTTATTGCGAATGCAGCGCAACACTCAATCTAGACATGTATATAATCAAAGGATCTAGCCTTCTGATCATACGCTGAACTGCCCAAGATAGCTTGGCACATTTTAGGATTTACAGTCAAGCCGAATCTATTAGACCAATCACTACTAATAGCATCTAGAGCTTGGTTTATCTTGGTAATAGCCTCTGTAATGTTGTCTACCGTAGCGTGGTGATACAGTTTTAAGTCATCGGCATATAGTTTATCTAAATTATAAACTTTTTCTTAAAATTTTGCAAATTAAAATACGTTTATAATAGGTTACAATTGCAACCATTGGCGAAAGTAAGTTGCGTAGTACATAATAATATATCGTACTACACGTATCCCTCTACCAATAGACTTGCGCTTAGGGCAAAGTAGGTGCAGAGTTCAACGACCACAACGTTCTCATAGACCGGTACTCTACGCAGTCGTTATTCTTTTAAATCATTTCATATCCCTAATTAAAGGTTTCCCTTTATTCATTTTGATTTATATTTATAGATATATTGTAGGTTCAGGAGTTATAGAGGCTTAACTTGTTAAATGTGCTTCTTTGGAAAACTTCATACAAAATTAACGCATTATTACTTAAACATAACAATTATATTATCAGTAGATAATAATAAGCTGACCCGGCGAAATTAGTACCGCCTTAGAATATTAATAGATTATTAATTTAGAATATTATTTAGAAAATTATTAAGGCAGCGTGATTCAATATCTTAGCAGTAATATCAGGCATGTCTCACTTCCCGCGGGGATTTCGAAAAGTAGGTATGAGCGAATATATTATGATTAAAGTACTACTATCAACTTACCTATGTTTATTTACTGGCATCGGACCTCTGCAATCCTAAGGAAGAACTGAAATAGTTGTCAGTAAATTTGAGGCCATTGACTTCACAATAACGATTGCCATGGATGTTATAAGACCTAAGTATATCTAATGATATAATGATAAGAAAGAATATACCAACTTTACGTGTTTGGGAAGAAGTACCCCAATTTTTTTTAAATTACTTTTTTGTAGCAATATATTCTACGACGTGGTAGAAATATATCCATGCAAAGTTTCATCTCGCTAGCACTAACCGTTTGGACGGTCGAGGACGGATGGACATGACAAATCTATAAGGGTATGAACTACGGATCCCTAAAAACGCGCCTTGCATTCTACCCTCGAAGGTGGTGAGGAAACGAGTGCATCGTCATAATGTGGTTCCTTTCTCAGAGCTCTACTCCGAAAAAGGCTAATTTTATATATAGAAAGTGCAAGAGACAGTGCATATATATATATTCTTATAAATATACACAATATCTTGCCTTCCGAGTATTAAGTAGCGAGATACTCGCGAAAAACGAAATCCCATGACCCTTTTAATTTATTTACCCGTGACGATATCAATGTCGATTTTTCACATCATTACAAAGCCCTAAGGTGTATACAAAAATTCAGCTCACTAGGATTTCTTTCGCAGATAATAGCTAAAATGACTGGACTAAAAGAGGTCAACTCGGCTGGGTGGCGTTCGGGAATCCGTTCTTCTTGTGCCTACCTCGCGTGCGAGAGGTTTCAAAAATAGATAGGTAGTAGCCGATTCTCAGACTTACTGACTTACCGATTCTTATGAAATGCATAAAAATTTCATAAGAATCGGTCAAGCCGTTTCGGAGCAGTATGGGAACGAACATTGTGCCACGAGAATTTGATATATTAGATAGTTTGTTAGATTAAAAATAATCGATAATAGATATGCTCAACGTATATTCCCATCGTTATTTCTTGCAGGTTTCTTGTGTTATGAATAAAGCTTACCTATCTTCGTAAATGGGGGAGGCATCACTGGAAA
Organism: Phragmatobia fuliginosa; assembly: GCA_932526445.1. Classification (NCBI taxonomy): domain Eukaryota; kingdom Metazoa; phylum Arthropoda; class Insecta; order Lepidoptera; family Erebidae; genus Phragmatobia; species Phragmatobia fuliginosa. Next base: position 29,472,733 of record OW052057.1, read on the forward strand.
CATCCTGGGACATGATTCCGTCCATGATGAGATTAAAAGCAGATCGGTATCAGGGACGGTAACTAGGGGCCCCTCTAGCGGCTTTAACAAAGTGGAAAATGGGCACACGGAATAAACCGGCGCGCGCGTGTTGCGAGTACTGAGCAGAGAAGAGTGCGCGCGAGCGTGATTCGGTCGGTTGATCGTTTTCATTCAGTCGGTCGAGTGAGCGACCGGGTCGAACGGCGGGCGGGCGTTGGTCCTAGAAGCGCGGAGTGCATCGAACGGGCGGAGACAGAGGGGCTTCAACTCCCGCGCCCCGCCTGCGCGTCTCCACGGCAACGCCGCGTCGCTGCCGGCGAGGACCACGTGGCGCTGTGGGACTGAATACTTGCCGCTACGGAACCGCTGTTATACGCCCGACATGACACCCGGACGTTGTAATTTTGTTTCATTCAAGAGTGGCCACCACTACTTTATAAGAGTATATCGTACGTTCCCACTCATCTTTGTGTTCGTTGTGTAATAGTGAATTTGATTCTACTACAATGTTGTAACTTTACACATAATCTAGGTAGTAGTCACTGTGCTGCGGTGAACTATTCCAAAAACATTACTTAGACAATGATATTATAAAAAATCTTATAATATCATTAGTAATAAAAAATATACACAGAACAAACGATCGCGGATCGTGCTCAGTACCTACAATGATTTATCCTGCTTGAGAATCGAACCGAAAACCTGCTAGGTGAAGAGGCCCATGTATAATGCCTACTATAGACCAAAATCAGCCACTTACGATATTTATGCCCATTTTCAACAACAATACTTAAAACCTCTTCTTGATATGAGTAACCTAACATAGGTAGCCAATTTTAATAGATATCTAAGCTCTTCCCAAAAAGGAATGTGAAACCAAAAAATATCGTGTTACTTAAATTTAGGGATATTGGTGAAAATGGTCATTACTATTAGAAAAAATACGTCAATTTAAGTGCATATTATGTATATTTATAATTATGGACATACATATGTAGGTACATAACTATGTGTATACATATTTAATTATCTATAAATGAAACTTATAATGAAAATAAAAAAAACTTGTCAAGTATCCACCTACATTACGTAAACATACCAGTAGTTTTGTCAACACATCAGTAGCTTCGTTTGGCAGGTACCTATAGTCGAATTTTTAATTAGACGAAGCTACCTGACAGTAGCTAATGTCACTTAGTAAAATAATGCTGCCATATTTAAAGTAATAGTGATGCGTTCAGTTCTCATTCAATCAGATGAATGAACAATGAGTGTGAATAGTTTATCATTTCAAACTATAAAAGAATATTATATCTATTTAAGAATGAAATTGTATAAAAGTGCTCTGATATAAGATACTAGTAGTATGTAACTACAATCAGTTTTTTGACATTAATATTTTTACACAAAAATAGAAAAAAAGTAATATACTTTGGGGGTCACCATACTTAGAACTGAAGTTCAAAAATTTTTGATGTTGAGGTTTCTAATATCATTTTTTTCTAAACTAAATAGTTTGCCCTAGAGACACTTCCAAACTGGTAAAAATTTTGTCCCCCCCCCCCCCCCTGTAACTTCTAAAATAAGAGAATGATAAAACTAAAAAAAATATGTGATGTACATTACCATGCAAACTTCCAAGGAAAGTTGGTTTGAACGAGATCTAGTAAGTATTTTTTTTTAATACGTCGTAAATCATAAACCGCAATTTACATTTCTTTCAATCAAAACACTATTATTAAAACATCGATGAAAGTTACAACGAACTACAAAAACTTTTATATGATGTTACTTGCTGCTACGGAACCCTTCATGGGCAAGTCCGACTCGCCCTCGGCCGCTTTTTTTTGTAAATATTCAAAAAAAAAATATTAAAATCTTAGATCCCATGTGAGTTTCTGTAAATCTACTAATGTCCTTCTTTGCGGCTTTAACATACACAAATAACACAAAAATATAAACCATAACATGAAAAATACGGGAGATAAGAACAAACAATGTTATTTCAGGATTTATTTTTTTACAGCTATATCTTGTCTTAGTTGGATTCAAAACCTTGATAAATAACTAGCCTGCAATAGTACCAGTAATACAAAAAAAAAACAAATCCTAATCATGCAGGATCTATAAGTTACAAGCTTCTTGAGTTTTGTACTTTTTTTTTGGTTTTAGGTTAATAGAGATATGTGACCGGGTTGTATATTAAATTTACTTGGACATAAATACCCCGAAGTTGTTAAACTAAACCTCTGACCGCCCCAGCGCTCTTATAAAATTATGTGTTATGCGATGTTTTTTTTATTATTGTACCTATTTATACCTAATTATTATATTTTATACATCTATAGTTTGAACTACATGTATTGAAAATAGGACAGTCTTACAAGTTTCCTCTCAAGTTTAAGCGGTCGCCACGCCGCTACTTCGCCAAGTGTCGTGGGTTCGGATCCCACGTGGGATAACACTTTGTGTGATTTACAAATTGTTGTTCTGAGTCTGGGTGTTCTTTGTGTCCGTTTCATGTATGTTTGTAAAGTCCCCCGCGACACAGGAATTCATATTCCTAATGCGGGAGTTGTCTTTTTAAAAAGATAAAAAAAGATATCGGCAGTTCGACACACTAACTATTTACTGGACAATCGAGGCAATGTCATTCATTCAGGAGCTTTTTTAATCATTCACTTTGTCACAGCACTATTTTTATTTTATCAAAAACTGACAACACAGTAAACGTCAGTGGATATCGTCTAATTAAAAATCCGACTATAGGTTCTATGTTTTTGTGTTATCAATATACATTAAACTTATTATATTATTATACAATATTCCGGAAAACATTGTTTAATTTCTTCCCACTATCTTTTTATATTTATGTTGGGGATGTTTTGACATCCATATAGGCGGTCTATTTAAAATTTCTGTTTTAAAAGCCTCATCCATTACCGCCATAAAATTGTCTAAAATTTTTATTTGTTTTGTGGCGTCGCACACATTCACTTGAACTTTTGTTTCTGCCGCTCTCCACACCGCTCGCCGCTGTAGCAATTCGCTCGACAAAAACCGCTCGCTTTTTCGCTATGAGCGGCGGTTAAAGCCCGGTTTCCACCGCGAAAGCTTAATGAGCAGGAAATGGTAAGAGGAACGGACTCAAAAAAATAAATAAAAAAATAGACAAATAGACTTTTAAACAAAATAGGTTTGCATTACTACCAACAGTTATGCCAATGCGAGCGGATAATTACATAGCGAACTCGGCGGAGCGAGCTGAACGGAAAACTAAAAATGAGAAATGAATAGTTAAATTCCACAGAGAGCGAGTTTAGTTGCGAATTTTGAACTGGTTACGTGCGGTAGTGTTTTGTAGAGTGAATTCGCGATGTTATCGAGTGATACGGAATCAAGTGAGGACAGTGATTATGTATACCGAAAGAAAAAGTATATATTTTATATGAGCGAGTCCTTTTCAAACTAGCCAGCGAGACCGCGATGCAGCGGACACATTTTACTAGTTTGGTCCGCTCCGCTCAACTCCTTTTCGGTGGAAACACTACTTTGTAAAATTCAATTAGGAGTTGAAAGGACTCAATGACTCCGGACCGGGTTCGCAGCTCATTTATACTCTTTTCGCCCTCGTCATTTACACTCGACTCTTTGTTGGTGGAAACACATGTATGCAGTTTTGTATTGCGAGGTAAAAGTAGTAAATAATGGGTCCGTTCCGCTCGCGGTGGAAACCGGGCCTAAGCGTGCAATACGCCAATGTCGCCGAGTGAATGCCAATCCAACGTATAGACAGTATATTTACATTTAGAGTAAGAGCCCAGAGCCGCCAGACCAACGTCATTAGTGCAAAGCTGAAATTTTCAGGATTATTAGTACAATGTCTTGTTAAGATGTATGTGTACCCATTAGCTTGAAAGCGGGGCCGTTTCTGAGGTAGCGCGAAGTACTGATGGATAAAAACCTTACTTACCTACGTTCAAGGTGCAAATCTAGTATTTACATATTTTATCAAGGATATTATTTAAAATTAAAATTCATTACTGCCAGACACTTTCCGTGGGCCATTACTTCTGCCAGACGTCTTGAAACTTGTGAAAAAATTAGGTAAACTACGTTATAGTAGCAAACCTAAATTTTATACATATTATCTAAGGTAGGTACTATTTTAAGACCCTTTGTATGCGGCCAGACCAATCTGAAGGGCCAGTCATCCCCTCAGACACCTTTAAATATTTGTAGTAATTAGGAAGCTGAGGTACATCAAATTTGGTATTATTTCAAGAATAGAATTTTAAAATATTAAATGGTTTTTACACGCTTTTTATTAGCTTCACCTGTATGTTTGTTTGTTTGTAACCAACACCTTCGAGTGCGATTTTGACCCACTTTGACACACACACACAAAACGTGGGGTGCTTTCTGACAATATTTCAATACGCTACGCCCTACGCTTTTTCCATTGAAATTATTTTTTATTTTTAGGTTAAAAGCCTATTTGTTTAGTTTTTTAAAACTAATCTTTTAGGAAAATACTAATTTGTTTAAAGATTTTTTTGTTTTTTTTTTTCATATTAGTGTATTGTCATCGGTCCCCGATAAATCTACAAAGTTTGAACGAAATCTGGCCGTTTAAAGTGGGTCAGAAAGCACCCCACGTTTTGTGTGTGTGGGTCCAAGTGGGTCAAAATCGCACCCAAAGGTGTTGGTTACAAACAAACAAACATACAGGAGAAGCTAATAAAAAGCGTGTAAAAACCATTTAATGTTTTACAATTCTATTCTTGAAATAATACCAAAGATGATATACCTTAGCTTCCTAATTACTACAAATATTTAAAGGTGTCTGGGGGGATGATTGGCCCTTCGGATTGGTCTGGCCGCATACAAAGGGTCTTAAAATAGTACCTACCTTAGATAATATGTATAAAATTTAGGTTTGCTATTATAACGTAGTTTACCTAATTTTTTCACAACTTTCAAGACGTCTGGCAGAAGTAATGGCCCACGGAAAATGTCTGGCAGTAATGAATTTTAATTTTAATTAATATTCTTGATAAAATATGTAAATACTAGCTTTGCACCTTTAACGAAGGTAAGTAAGGTTTTTATCCATCTGTACTTCGCGCTACCTCAGAAACGGCCCCGCTTTCAAGCTAATGGGTACACATACATCTTAACAAGACATTGTACTAATAATCCTGAAAATTTCAGCTTTGCACTAATGACGTAGGTCTGGCGGCTCTGGGCTCTTGGTCCAATTGTCTTGCCATCGCTCGGTATAGCTAGGTGTAGCTCGTTTCGAATGACAGCAACCACTTGACAATTTACTGATGAAAATGCGAGCCAAATGACGTGAGGGGAGCGCGGGCGGGGCGAGGAGCACAGGTGCTGCGAGCGGGAGACAGATACCGGCACAAACTCGTTCACATTACTCCGATCCGGTGTTTCTACCGGCACTTTCGTAGTGACAAAACGCTCGGCAAAAATGCCGGACTCGGCAAAAATGCCGGACTCGGCAAAAATGCCGGACTCGGCAAAAATGCCGGACTCGGCAAAAATGCCGGACTCGGCAAAAATGCCGGACTCGGCAAAAATGCCGGACTCGGCAAAAATGCCGTACTCGGCAAAAATGCCGGACTCGGCAAAAATGCCGTACTCGGCAAAAATGCCGGACTCGGGATAGCTTCATATAATGGTCAAAGAGCCCAGAGCCCCAGACGTACGTCATTTAAACTTCATATAACTTGTACCGCCACTAGCTCTTCCGGCAGTTTTACCGGCTCGGCAAATCTGCCGGTCCGGCGTAGTGGGAACCAGCGCTATGGGGTGGTGCGCATAAGACACACTTTCTCCAACTGGAACGTGCACAGAGGGCTGCATTAAAAGTTATGACGTTCAAGCACTTTAGGTTTTCCACCGCAATGGAATGCAGGGTACTGACGGTGAGACAGCTCTTTATTCTTCAGCTCCAAACCATTCTTCGGAAGCACAAAATGATTCCATATGATCCGATCCACGCCAAACGTCGACGAAGCTTGCTCAGCCCTCAAATCCCGTACTGTCTGTGCGCCAGGACATTTTCATATTTTGGGAAATCATCTTTACAATACCATAAACAAATAGTGGTATATGTTCATTGAATTCTAAATTATGTAAAAACAAGGTTCATGATTGGCTTCAAACATTAAACTATGGAGAAACCGAAAAACTTAAAAATCAATCTTATATATGAAATTCTCGTGTCACAATGTTCGTTCCCATACTCCTCCTCCTGTCTGTCTGAGAATCGGCCAACATCTATTTTTCATAGATGTTGGCCGATTCTCGAGCGGAGCCGCGGGCATCAGCTAGTATCTTATAAAATTTACAGTCTTATTATGTACTTTTAGTACAGAATACACACAGGCACGGACACTTACGCACAACTACTCACACACACATACATATTTGAATTGTTTCCTCAATATATTATTATTTATTTTAAAACCCTAATATTCTTTAAGTCAGTATTGTAAATAAATAAAATGTGCACTATTGTGATATATATAATTGAAGAACAAAGAAAACTTCCTAACACAGTCACTTGAAGGTCGGTTCAGTAAGTATAATGTGATTTTTCAAATGTATTTTTGTCATAACTCTGGATCAAATCAAATCAAATCATTTATTCTGCAATTAGGTTACATGAACACTTTTGCAAGTAAAACTTTTTTTGAGCAGATGAGTTCGGCCTTTCCTAACTGGACTAGCCCTGAGAAGAAAGGACGAAACAAACTCAGGGATCACAGTCTCTTGTAAAGTCCAGACAATATTCTTAAATGCAAAAGACATATATAAAAGCAATAATTACAATTGTGTCACAACTATAATAATTTAAAAAATGTCAACAATAGCAACAATTTTTTTTTTAAATATATAATGTAAATTTAACTATAAATTATCGTCACATCAACATAAATTTAAACATTCAAAATAAACAGCATGTGCAGCAGCTCAATTCCCAGGCGGTTTGATCATTAATATATTCTGCTATGGTCACGGGCGTACCCAGCTTCTGGCCTAGGGGGGGGGGGGGGGGCAAGTAAATTTTTTAGGTCAGATCGTCCGCGGCTGTTTTGTCATACACACTACACAAACACACCTACATGAAACATTAGGTATATGTAGTGTTCGGGCAATTAGTCCCCCGAGTACAAGGGATAGCAGGAGCACTACACCGCCTCCTGCCCAATCTTGGGGGACCACGGGAAGGGGGCGCCCGTCTGGTCTGACGACGTGGCGGGCTCCTCCCGCTGCCAGGCTCAACTCAGAAGTTTGCAGCTGTTGTCCGTACGGATCGTACAGGGCTACCGTACGATTTCGTACGAGGCAGCGACGGTCCTGGCGCGATCTCCACCCTCCGACATTCTGGCCGACATGGACGCTACTGTCTACGACCAAATTCGTTCAGTCGGTCGGAGTGCTGGGGAGGCCGAGCCAGACCATGAGCCTGGAATGCTACGGTGGAACGCGCATAAGCGAGCTCTGGAGACTTCTCAGGTATGGCTTGAAATTCAGGGCTGTGCTAGCCAACGGGCTATCGGAGCCGTTCTGCCGAACTTTGAAGTGTCGGTAGAAAGGACCGACTGTGTCACCTCCTATCGATTGACTCAGATATTCACCGGGCATGGTTGCTTCGGTGAGTATCTGAATCGAATAGGACGGGAGGCTACAGCACACGCTAGTGGATTGCCCTGCTTAGGCGTCCGAACGACAAGTCCTGGTCGGACAGAACCTGTCACCGCCAGTATTAATTGCGGCAATGCTGGCGAGTTGCGAGGGATGGGAATCCGCGGTCCCCTTCTGTGAGAACATTATGCTCCAAAAGGAGTCTGCAGTTCCGTGCGCGGGAAAGGACCGCTCGAAGGAGGCGGCGAAGGGGACGCGGCAATGTCGCCTAGCACCCCAATCGTCGTCTAAGGGTCGTTGCGGTCACATCCCGGGAAGATGTGAACGCTGCAAATGTCCCGAGACAGGTGACATCCCGGTGCGGCCGAGGGTGCCGTCTAAGGCGGGTTGATGTTCTACCTCTTACAGTGCAGAGCGGTGAGAGACGCAGCAGCATTCTGGCTCGGGAGTGAGTCCAATCACCCCGAGATGTACCCCAGTTGAGGGGTAAGGCAGGGGGGCACCAGAAGCCGCTGATGCGAAACTGGTGTTCCTCCCGACTGCCGAGGTAGGCCGCCGAGGTTTAAGTTGGGTTTAAACCGATACCCGGGAGTTCCATACACGCCCTTCGCTCACCCCACGAAGGGTATGGTGACAGAAGCATTACACGCGTAATAAAAAACGGCTTTCGTGAAAGAATCGCCCATACTGTTTAGTTTTTTATGTACACTGAGACAACGAAGTCCATTTAATCTGTCTTCAATATTTTTGATCTCAGCCACGTTTTTACACGTCTGAATGTACTGAATGATCTTTCAATTGTAGTCGTGGAATAAGGCATTGCAAGTAACATTTCTAGGGCTGTTTCACTTTCGGATAAAAACATTCTGCTTGTTGAATTAATTCCGTTATCTCCGAATCTTCGAACTTCGTTAGATGTGATCCCTTCTAATCCATAAAATTGGGATACTTCGTCCATACATTTTCTAAATTTTGGAGCTGTAATTTTTATTAATTGAGCAAGGTGTAACAATGGAAGAGCAATCTGAATGTCCTTTACCGAATCTCGCCTCTAATGAGCATAATAATCAAATAATGCGTCCTATTTCCGTCGAAACTTACACGTGGTGTACAGGGATCTCTAATTGTCAGACCGTTCACTAAATATAATGATATACACAATAGAGAGAATCAAGTGCAGCTGCCAATTGTTTTGGCAACGTAAGACAAATGTACAAGTTGCGTTGCAAACAGGCCAAGCAAAACTTATTGAAGAGAACAGAAATACGTTACAACCTATAGTTAACACAATAATTTTTGCGGTACTCACGATTTGCCATTGTGAGGAAGAAAACGATGAAGGCAATTTTGGAGATTTGTTGAAACTGAAAATTGATTCTGGTGATGAAATTATTCGAAAACCGAAAAAGGCCATAGAAATGCTCAATAAACGTCCCTAAAAATATAAAAATAAGATTAACGCATATATTTAAATATGCGTTAAGGCTTAAACATCGATGTTAACATTGTTAACGAATGCGTGGGACAGGGCTACGACGGTGGAGCTACGATGGCGAGAAAAGATGGCAGCGTCAAAAAAATATATAGAGAAACGTTTAAAAAGTGTTAATATTTTCACTGCGCCTGCCACTAGCTAAACCTAGTAGTGAACGACTTAAATAATGTTCCTAAGATCCGAAACTGTAAAAATATTTGATTAAAAAATTTCAGGGAATCAGTTTTGCGTCGAAAATGTGCACCAAAAAATACCACTGCTTTGTGAAACAAGAAGGTCGCATAAATACAAAAATATTTCGACGTTTGAAAACCATATTGTGGAAAGGGTGGAAGGTTTGGAAAAGCTTTCACAGGAAGGAAATTCTGGGACAAGAAAAGTAGCTTCCCAATTGTTATCCGCAGTTGGACAAACCAACCATATTCATATTGTTTTTAAGCATCATAGACAAATACAATTCGCTGTTGCAACCCGTCACAAACACATTGCAGTCTAAAATCTAATGCAGGCACCACACTTCGTTATGCGCTATTCGTTAAGTGTCTTCGCCGTATTCACCCAAATATTAGTTATGCACGCAAACAACAAACATGCCATCCACACTTCGAACTGGTATGTCAAATAAGCATGAAATAAGACAAATATGTGTTTTGTAGAGATGTGTCATTGTCATTTTTATGGTGAACGAAACGAATATACTCTCCACACTTCGCCGTATGCGCGCGAATACCCCGCATAACGAATAGCGCATAGCGAAGTGCGGTGCCTGCTTTAGACGTAAGTAAGTGTGCAGAGCACATTCAAACCATAAAACAGCAATTAAGGAACATAGGCTTTCTGCCCAAGAAGGCACTGAAGAGTTATTAAGATCAGCTAATGAAATTGATAAGGTTTTGAATCTTAAACTGCGTCTTCCAAGGACAGCAAGCCGCCAACAATATAGGGCAAATCATCCAGCTGGTTCGTTAACCGAATATTTTCGCCTATCGTTGTATGTGTTTAGATTTGGAATCATTTTCATCCTCATTAGAGGTGAGATTCGGTAAAGAACATTCACCAGCGTTTGCTTTTGCATTGTTACACCCTGCTCAAATAATTAAAATTACAGCTTCAAAATTTACCATAACTGTACGTCTCGTATATATGTTATTGTCTTTTTGTCACATCCACTTTTTTCTGAAACTATAAGAACTATACTTTTGAAACTTGGTAAGTAGATGTATTGTGTGAATCGCATTTATATTTTCACACAAAAATAGAAAAAAAACAATACATTTTGGGGGTTCTAACTTATAACTGAAACTCGAATTATTTTTTTCATTAAACCCTTACCCTTATCTATGGATAGGTCTTCAAAAATGATGTTGAGGTTTCTATCATCATTTTTTTTCTAAACTAAATAGTGTGCGCGAGAGACACTTCCAAAGTGGATAAATGTGCGCCCAGGGGGGGCTTCTAAAATAAGTTCATAAAACTAAAAAAAAAATATGTTGTCCATTACTATGCAAACGAGATCTAGTAAGTAGTTTTCTTTTAATACGTCATAAGTCGTAAACCGCAATTTACCTTTCATTCAATCAATACACTATTATTAAAACATCGATCAAAGCTACAACGAACTACAAGAACTTTTATATGATGTTACTTGCTGATACGGAACCCTTCATGGGCGAGTCCGACTCGCACTTGGCCGCTTTTTTTTAATACGTCATAAACCGTCAACCGCAATTTAGTCAACCCAGCTAGTGTCAAAAAAATGCAACCTCAACTCGCATCTCCCTACCGAAGATTACCAAATACAGCCGAGCGTTCTAACGCTCGACTAAGTTCGGTATTCTTCGTCCGCCATCGTCGCGCGCGGTTTTTTGGCAATTGCGCGCGGTTTTTTGGCAATTGCACCGTGCATTTTGCCAGTACTTTCAATTATATATCTCAATGAGCACTTTCTGCGCGGTTTATTTAAAAGTTAAGGGATAAAGCCCCTTTACATTTTGATTAGTAATTAGGCAAGTTCATACATGTTATGCGAGATTTCCAGGGGGGGGGGGGGGCAGCTGCCCCTACCTGCCCCCCCCTGGGTACGCCCATGGCTATGGTATAATACCCCTTTGCGGATAACTTAGATAAATGGATTTAAACGTTATTAACCACGCGTATTAAAGCAAAATTTTACCAACGCGTGCATAGTTACATTTTAAGTCAATGGTCTAAAAATAATTAATTAATGTACAGAGTTATTGTTCTTTATTCTAAGTTTGCACTTAAATTCCAAAATTTCGACTTAATTCCTTCATCAGCAACAGCCTTTACAAAAAAATAAGTTGTTTAGCACCCAAAATACAAACTCTGCTTAGTTTGGGACTAGATGACGTTGTGTGTAAGATGTCCGAAAATATTTAAAAGAGATGGTCCAAAAAAAAGCTAGAATCGATTGGGACTAAATACGTATCAGTAGGTTCATTATAATGCACAATTTACTCCACCGTAAGCGCAATGCCGAAATCAATGGGGTATATGAGCTATAGGCTGACAAAATATGTATGTAAAAATCATTACTTGTTACTTGAATTACTTGTTGATTGAAGATGAGTTTCCAGTTTTTACAAAAACAATAATTATTACTGATGAACAATAATAATAGGATTACTGTAAAAGTTATAACAATCAACTGAGTAATCACTACGTCGAGCAGTAATATGTACAACAACTAGTTACAATACAAGCATAAAACGGCGTCACAAACCAACAACTCTTTTGCATGCTATTGGCATTTCTTTTAGAGCAAGAGCCCAGAGCCGCCAGACCTACGTCATTAGTGCAAAGCTGAAATTTTCAGGATTATTAGTACAATGTCTTGTTAAGATGTATGTGTACCCATTAGCTTGAAAGCGGGGCCGTTTCTGAGATAGCGCGAAGTACAGATAGATAAAAATATTACTTACCTACGTTAAAGGTGCAAAGCTAGTATTTACATATTTTTTCAAGAATATTATTTAAAATTAAAATTCATTACTGCCAGACACTTTCCGTGGGCCATTACTTCTGCCAGACGTCTTGAAAGTTGTGAAAAAATTAGGTAAACTACGTTATAGTAGCAAACCTAAATTTTATACATATTATCTAAGGTACTATTTTAAGACCCTTTGTATGACCAATCCAAAAAGCGTGTAAAAACCATTTAATATTTTACAATTATATTCTTGAAATAATACCAAAGATAATATACCTCAGCTTCCTAATTACTACAAATATATGTCTGGGGGGATGATAGGCCCTTCGTCCGCATACAAAGGGTCTTAAAATAGTACCTTAGATAATTGTATAAAATTTAGGTTTGCTACTATAACGTAGTTTACCTAATTTTTTCACAACTTTCAAGACGTCTGGCAGAAGTAATGGCCCACGGAAAGTGTCTGGCAGTAATGAATTTTAATTTTAAATAATATTCTTGAAAAAATATGTAAATACTAGCTTTGTACCTTTAACGTAGGTAAGTAAGATTTTTATCCATCTGTACTTCGCGCTATCTCAGAAACGGCCCCGCTTTCAAGCTAATGGGTACACATACATCTTAACAAGACGTTGTACTAATAATCCTGAAAATTTCAGCTTTGCACTAATGACGTAGGTCTGGCGGCTCTGGGCTCTTGGTCCATTTCTCTTATCAGTTCAGCAAGCAAGCTCGAATTGTATTTTTTTTTGATGTGAAACATCTATAGCCGCACGTAAAACAGATTTCTGGCCTGGCGACGGGTGCGGCCTGGCGACGCGTCGCCACGGCACGCTATACGATGGTATATACAGGGTGTAAAAAGATTGAAATCGAAAACTTCATGGTTGCATTCAGATCATGATACTGAATAGGTTTAGCGAAAAAAAAACGCAAAATATATGTTAATTTATCTAAGTTCTTTTTTGTATTTTTCTGGTTACATACACATAGTACAACATAATAGGACACTAACAACCTAATTATCTCATTTAGAAAGCCAATAAACAAATAAAATCAATAAAACTGCAATGTATTTCAAAATAAAAACAGATGACCGGAGGTCGGTCGGCACAGTTCGGTCGCGCGCGGTTCAATGACCGCGCTTGCCTACTAATCATAGTAACCTAGAAATCACAGCCTGCTTTAATTTTACAAACAGAACTTCTAAGAAACCTTAGTTCTAAACAAAATGCAAAATATTAAAGTACCTATAGGTTCTTTAACATAATAAAATAATAAAGAACCTATAGGTACTTTAACATTACATTTAAATGTAAAGCCGTAAGTTTATGAAGCGTGTACCTGCGTAAACAATTGTCTATGTAGATAAATTTGTATTAGATAGGTACAAAACTTTATTTTCCTACATTATTGAATTTCATCATTCATTCATTCATCATCATTTACTTGATAACGTTGGACAGAAAACGTTAAACAAAATCAATCACTAATCTGGCTTTTTGATGGGATATCAACCAACGCTAATTAATAATGGTATCCTGTGCACTTGTGTTTTTTTCTGCGTTCGTATTTAGCTACATTACTACTATAACATTACGCCAACTTAAGCGGTGCGTACTCGGCAGTTGACGAGGTACAGCCCGCGCCCGCGCAAGTTGTCGCCCGGCCGCCGCCGAGGCGCCGACACCTCGAGCCAGTGAGGCGTGAGCCGTACGCTCTCGCCGCGAATCTACGTTGCTTGGCATAATACTTTAACTCCGCGCTTACGCAAAACATTTAAGTGCATAATATTGTCTAAATAATTCTATTTCTCTATTCTTTTGCTTGAACTGTAATTTACTTTGCTTTCTGTGCCGCGCCTTGTGTATTCTCTTCTGTGATTAAATAAGTGTTAGTTAAAATCTGTGTAGGTATAATATTTAAGAACAATAATCTTACCTATACGCAGTGATTAAAGTGGTAGTAGGACTAAATTTAATAAATTGATAGACATAGCCTTGCGTATTTACCGTGATAGGTAAGTCACCAGAGAGTTTTGAATAATGAGAGGGTTATACCCCAAAGGCATGGAAGAGGCTTAGAAGTTGGTCTTCGAGTGGAAGAACAGTTTAGGACATGTCTTGGTTCTTGTTAAGAGAAAGCCTCGGGTAGGAATCAGCTGTGCTATGACCGAGAAGGAGCTCCATTTGAGATATTTCTGGTTCGACAAAGGCTACCGGCGAATTAGATAAGTAGAATACAGTTTTTCGTTAGTAGGCATCTTTACCGACGCCGCGATGCGTAGGTAGTTAAATTGAATAGTTATGAAAGGCATTCACCTAGCTACTCGTTGCGCGCAGTACATTGCAGGCTTCTGAAATCAATAAAAATCTTTACACGTTGTTTTTTCCATCTACAATTTTTTTTAAGGACAACTGTTTGTTTTTTTCAATAGGTTTTAAGGTGCTGAAGCTGCATCTTTCGTTTTCGATAGTCGTCTGGTTACAGCCTGTATATACAGTCTATATGCAGTAGTGTGTACGGTGTACACACTACTGCATATAGACTACTATTTTAATAATTAGTAATATTTTATTTTATCATTATGACATATTTAGTTCCTATTACAATATGTTCTTTTCTGCATATTACTTTTACAAAATACTCTCACACTTTTTTTTTTTTTTTTTTTGGATAATGACTAATTAATGAGTAATAATTATAAACCATAAATGCTTGATAATAAACAATAGTATAGTAGTCCTGTCCTGTGTTGTCGTAGTCACATTCTGGGTTTTGAATTCTGGGTTTTTGGTCCATACATTACATCTCCTTTATTTATTTTATTTTTAAATGTGTCTGATCACATCAGAATAGATGCTACAATTTGATTCTGATAACTGCCAAAATAGCCCTCCAATTGAGCCAGAAGATGTTGAATGTGACACCGACTCCGACATTGAGTCATGAATAATAATAATATTATATTTTAATAATAATAGTACAATTTTATTTAATTTGCAAATATTTTATTCAATAAATGGCAATTTTTTACTCTAAATTAAATTATTTTTAAAAATGTAATCATACATATTTACTGTTTTGATTTAGGGGTAGTTTTAAGGGTATTTTTATTTTATTTTATATATATATATATATATATATATATATATATAGCCTACCAAAGTGACTCTACCCCGACTGATGGAAAGCATGAGCAGAATCCAAGAGTGGGAGAAACCACACATCATTGCTGCGAATGCAGACAGTAAAGTATGGCGGCCCAAGTATGGTATAAAAGCTTAAGAATATGATAATCATTTTCGAGAGTGTGGAATAATATTTAAATCCTTATTATTTAATTTTTTTAACAATTTTTTATCAAGGGGTAGTTTTCAAGGGTTGAAAGGGGGTTAAAAAATTATTTTATAGAATATAAAATATTACTTTATACTTACATCTTTTTATGTCATACCAAAGTATTTTTTGTAATTTATTCAATTTAGGGGTTGTTTGCAAGGGTTGTAAGATTTTCAAGGGGTTGAAAATGATTTTAATATGAGGTAATTATGTTAGAAAATACCTTACAATTTCACCACTTACTATTAGACATGTTTTCTAGCGATAAAATGGCTCAATGACAATTTTTCCATTAAGGGGTTGTTTACATCCCTTAAAAATAACAGGCGTTAAAAATAACAGGCGGAGTTCAGATCATTTTCACTTTTGAAGTTAAGGGTAAGATGAGCCCACATTCCAAAATTTCATGCAAATCGGTTCACAGTAAAAAAATTCGAAGACCGTATTTTTCGCTTCAATGACTGCACTGTAAGCTTTCTGCAGTAATATTCTTACCAAATGGAATATTTGCATGCATTTTTTTACGTTTAAGTTGTTCAAGGGTCGTGTGGGGGGGGATTCCTTATTTCTTGCAAAATTTATTTAATTGCTGTAAACGCTGCGTTTTGAATATTTTTTACAAACGTGACTTAGGTCGCTCTGAAATAACGGGATATAAGCCAGATTTACTGAACCCGGCAATGACGTTGCTGGAGCTGGAACCCTTTTCTGTTAACTTGTTATGTAATTTGCATAATGTTGGAAATGAACTTTTTTTTCTAGAGTTTTATATTTAAGCCCATCAGTCTTCTTCCATTGTGCTAGCACGTCACGCCAATTTTTATTTTAAACGTGCGTAAAATGCAACGTCTAACGGCTCAAAACAAGTGGAAAAAAACCAACCACTTATTGATCTGTTGTCCTTGGTACAACGTACCTATGTAGGTGTTAATTAATTTAGAAATAACTTACCCTTAATTCAGTTAAAATTATCAATTGGGGCTATTTGAAACGATGAATAAAAAATAGGTTTCAATTAGCCCCAAAACCGAAACCAAAAAGCCCCATTTAGAAAAATCTAAGAACACGGCAGACTAAAAGACATAGAATAAAAGGGGCCAAGTGCGAGTCGGACTCGCCCATGAAGGGTTCCGTAGCAACAAGTAACATCATTTAAAAGTTTTTGTAGTTGTAACTTTCATCGATGTTTTAATAATAGTGTTTTGATTGAAAGAAATGTAAATTGCGGTTTATGATTTATGACCTATTAAAAAAAACTGCTTACTAGATCTCGTTCAAACCAATTTTCGTTGGAAGTTTACAATGCAAACTTCCATGCAGTGTTGGGCAAAATTTAATTGCAATGAAACAACTAACAATCGGGGAAAACCCGTCCCTTCCACCTGCGGCCACACCACTCAAGGCAGCATGAGGTGCAGATGTGCAGATCTGATACGAGTGGAAGTCGTCCTACCAGGGCTTCTCCGCCGCCTCCTTCTGCGAGATGATGTCTTCGCAGATCAACTCCCCCTCCTAGCGACCGAGTACAGGTCAGACGACAGGTCAGGCGACTGAGTCAGTCGTAAAGGGTCCCGTGCTGCCGCCCTGCCGCGCCACTAGCGAATGTATTCGGCGAGCAGTCCCCCTCCAAATCCCACGGAAGTGTTTCAGCCAAGGTGGTTGCGAGAGGAGCGCCCTATTTTGGTCGGTCAGAGCCGCCACCCACACACGTGCACCGTAAAATGCCATAGACCGGACAACCCCCGTGTACTTACCAGTCATTATAGGTTTTCCTGCTTTGCTTGCTTGAGAACAGATTTCCAAACGCGGAATAAGTGTTCGTGGGAAACCTATAGTTCAGCACTAATAGGCCGGCTGCCTCGTCGTGACACTGGGTCCGCCTAAATTGGGCAAAAGACGACCAAGGGCAGAGGCTGTGTCGATCGATATCGGCGCAAGCTGTTGGAAGTGCTCGTCGAAGGGCCCGAGCCGGTACAAGGACCGAGCTGACCTCGATTGAGGCGTTGGATGGCGGCCCACGACGGGGCTCATGGAACAAAAAAAAGTAAAATATACTAATCCAACCTCGATACATAGTGTGCTGGCTCACGATAATTCTCGCTATAACTGCAACTTCACGAGACTTCTCCTTGACAATGTCATTGCAGACAACGCCACGTGTAAGAATTAATGAAATGCTGTTATCTGCATCAAACTTCAAATGATAGATGTAACTTCGACAACCTATGTAGAACGCACACAAATTAACTCGCCCGCACCTACATTAGGTATTTTGGCGATACATGTAAAACACAGTCAACCAACCTCACCAGCACGAGGTGCACCCTGCCGAACAACGAACGAGGCTCTGGCGACCGACTCGTGGTGGTATAACCAGACTAATACTACGGGAATCAATACATTTTGAGTCTAGTGACGGCCAGCAGCGCTACCAGAGAAATGATTCTCATCACTGCGGTCACCAATCCGCCTGCCAAGCATGGCGTCTATGGCAATTTCCCGGCAGTCGTACTATTCCTGGTCATGGTACCGATCATGGTAACGGTGCGGTGGGGGGTGCGAAGAATCCCTGGGATATGGCAGGGTACTACCGATGACTACATCTGGCGACGTATAATGGACGCACTTTGCGGCCGGACGATCGCGTTTCAGCGTCGGAAGCAGAGTCAAACCATATTAATTGGCATATTTTGGGGTTATCAGAAGTCCAAAGAGGGTGAGGATATGATAGCCCTAGATTCCGGTGACCTCTTCTACTTCCGACAAGGAGACCAACCATCAAGGCGGTGTTGGATTTGTGGTTCATAAATCGCTCAAGGACAGCGTGGAGGAAGTTGGCAGCATATCGTCAAGGGTGGCGTATCTCATCCTAAAAGTAACGAAAAGATACTCTTTGAAGGTTGTTCAAGTATACGCACCCACGTCCACGCATCCTGACGACTAGGTAGATGCCATGTACGAAGACATAACTATGGTTTTGTTTCATACCAACACTGTTTTCACGGTTGTCAAGGGTGATTTCAATGCAAAAGCGGAAGTACAAGACTATGGCGAAACCAAGGTAGGACCCGTTCGGCTATTGGCGCAGAAAACACCGGGGGCAAAAGCCGGTAGACTTCCTCGAAGCCCAGGGGCTATACCTGATGAGTTAATTTTTTCAGAAAAAACCAGGAAGTGGACCTGGCTAAGCCCCGATAGTGCGACGAAGAATGAAATCGACTTCATTATCACAAACAATATTCAGGGATGTCTCCGTGGTCAATCGGTTTAACACCGGAAGCGATCACCGACTCGTATGAGGCACCCTGAATCTAAGCATCAAAACACAACGAGCGCGTTTGATGAAATCGACTCTGCCCCAGATTGAAGCTGAATGCATAAGCTACCAGCTAGAGCTAAGAAACCGATTCACCATATTGGAAAGCGTGCAGGACGTAAACGACACCGCTGATGGTTTGGTGGTATGACAGCAGTGGACGGTGATAGGTTGTCACTACGTGTAGAGACAGAGAGAAGATACGAAATGTAATATTTTTAGCAATATTCTAAGTCCCGTATGGCTTAATCCGACTAATATCATAAACGTGGAAGTTTGTGAGTATGGTATGTTTGTTGGTCTTTCACGCAAATGGATTTTTATGAAACTTCACAATAATATAGCTTAGATATGATAAAAACACAGGCTTCTATTAACCTACACGCGGTCGGAGCCGCGGGAAAAAGCTAGTGTATGATAAACCATTGCACTGGGTTTATCACAAATCAAATTATTGTAATTTCTATACTCATTAGCTACCTACATATATGTTACCAATATTCTTAGTCATCATCATCATCATCAGCCTATATCAGTCCACAGCTGGACATAGGCCTCTCCCATTGCACACCACTTTGATCGATTTTGGGCTTCTCGCATCCAGCTCCTGCCAGCCATTTTGCGCAAATCATCACTCCACCTGGCCTGTGGGCGTCCTATATTCTTAGTATTTACTGTTAATATTATTGGTGCCTTATAAAAGTATATTAAATACGTTATTTAGTCATGAGATGCAGGTCATAAAAGTTAAACTACTTATACTTTGTCTATTCGTTTATTGTCTTTTTGACAGGTCACGCCTATAAATTACCGGTATTTTTTTCCTAATTTTGTACTACAGTAATGTCGTACTTTACAGACGGGTAGGGCAGTGTGCATAACTAAAAACAACATGTAAAACAGTTCTTGAAATACGATAAATCGATTAAACGATTAAAATAATCTTTAATTATGATCAAAATAATTTGACTTCATGTAAGTATTGTTTCTGTAAATTTAATAAAAAGGAAATAAAAATAGTAGGACTTCAAGATTGATTATTTGCAAGGAATTAAGCCGAAATTTTGGAATTTAAGTTCAAACTTAGAATAAAGAACAATAACACTGTGCATTATATAATTAATTTTTTGACCACTGACTTAAAATGTAACCATGCAAGTGTTAGTAAAATTTAACTTTGAAACGCGTGGTATATAACGTTTAAATCCAGAGTTATCAGAAAATACATTTGAAAAATCACATAATACTTACTAAACCAACCTTCAAGTGACTGTGTTAGAAAGTTTACTTTGTTCTGGGTCAATTATATATAATAATAGTGCACATTTTACTTATTTACAATACTGACAAAGAATATTATATCGATTAATTTTGATTTCAAATCGAATCGATGACGTAGGGCGTCACTAATTTCGAAATTTGTTGAACTGTCAAAAAGATATTAAAGGAATGGACAGAGTATAAGTGTTTTTAAACAAGTTAAATTATACGAGAATTATAAATTTTACACAACTTTATTAAAATTCTATTAAAATACGTGTGATGTTTTGAAGTTTTACTTTGCCCTATCACCAGAAGCAGTCCAGTTAGGCAGCTGAATGGCGGGAGGCCGCGCTTGCGCGAATGTTTCGATCGCAAAGGTGCCACGTGGGCGCTCCTCCGCCGCACCAGGGGTCACACCCGGGACACGTGCCTGGGCGCGCCCTTGTACCAACACCCACGCTCTCCACAGTCCCACATGTATAAGCCTGTCACTTTCGTCTTAGATATCGATGTTTTTCTCCATACTAGTATGAACGTAGGAAAAATAGGATTATTTTCCTTCTCTTCACAGATATTAAACTGTTATACACATTGAAGTGTTCCTAGACCTTTGACGAGTCGTAATGAAATTCAAAGCATTCATAATTCCCGTACTTCACAGTAGTGGAAGCTGCATAACGAACTTTTATTTCACTGCCAAGGATGAACTTTTTTTTGAGATCTTAGATCACGCTTAGATAAGAGCAACAATCTTATCTACCCCTGCGATACTTGCCGACAGAGAAGCACTTAGTGGCGAAATTGGCGGCCCTGTTGTGTTCGCTTGTTGATTCCAACGAGTGATTGCATTTGATGTGGTTACTTTGTGAGTGTGAATAAAGTACCTAATAATTTAGCACCGGCTTTTACTTTGTAACTAAGCATGCTGGTAACATATGTATGAACCTATATGAATAGACTACATCCTTTTTTTGCCTTAAACACAATTTCCATGAACGGACACGTCAAAGAGGCACTCTTACTACATTGTGTCTTCGATTTCCAACCAGGGCCGACGATTACAAGCATTATTAAGTTTTTCCATAATTATTAATAAGCTGACCCGAAACTAGTTTGGTTTACATCGTTTTGATATTGGGTTTTAGCTGTATAATCTGTATATTTCATTAAAAAGCTAAGGAGTTTTTTTTATTAAGTTAAACGCGTTAATCTCTAAACTACGAATCAGATTTGAAAATGTCTCTTAGTGTTAGTAGCCCAGTAATCAGCTCAGTAATCAGCTCAGTAATCAGCTCAGTAATCGAGGAAGGCAAGACTAAGCAAAAATGAAAAATAGACATTCATTTTCATCAATTTCAAATTAAGTATTAATAAATTGAAAATATTCTTTGCAATTTAGTTAATAAGTTACTTATATGATTAATTATTTCTTACTTCATCTAAACTGAATGATTTAGTAATGCATTAATTATTTAAAAGGCTCTGGTAGCGTACTGGGGCGGCTTCGCGCTTGCAACCACTTCATGGCAAACTACGGCTGCTTGTTCACAAATATTTAACTTCAAACATTCGTTCCTTGATATACCCCGCATTCGACTTCCACTCAGGTTTTAGTTGCTTGTGCGTGTGTATGTATGCAGTATGTTTGTTGCTCTTTCACGCAAAAACTACTGAATGGTTTTGAAGCCACTTCAAAAGAATATAGCTTATATATCAGAATATCACAGACTCCAATTTAAAGCGATAACCTGCACGCGGGCGGAGCTGCTGGCAAAAACTAGTTATAGGTATATGTGTCCTTCCTACAGCCTGCATACGTCGGGTTTAACGAGATTTTGTCAAGTGTTGCGGTCGACGAGGGCTGGTATGAAAATTTAGCTTTGCTAAAAGTTAACTTTCCCTTGAACTTAAGCTAATAAGAATACAGGTGTTTAGCGTATTTATTTGAATTTGTCTTGTCAATTAACTAAATAAATTGTGGAAATAACGTTGTCGTCAATAATTTAATATTGACGTGTAAATAACTTGTGAACAGAAGATAGTTCTTCACGCAAGAGAATTGATCTTAAAATCCAAGAGGCAATTCTAAGTTTCTCTTATTTTAAAGCTATCAGTACAAGCCGATGATGGGAACTTAATTTTAAAATTTTATTACTATTAATATAATGTAATTTGTTTGCATGGTTATGTAACTTGTATGTATGCGCATTATTGAAACAATATTAATAATAATATTAATGTTCTTGCAATACATTATTATATTAATATTAATGTATTGCAAGAACTACTATTCTACTGTTTTAGTAGTTAGTATCTACGAAAGGTACTTATTTTGTAAGTCTCAAATCCTGATTAATAATGGATATTAATTGATAGTACCTACACGTTTTGTTTTATTACGTCATTGTATGTCTTTTTGAAGTCCACACTTACCTAATACAAGTTATCGCATTGCAAGTATATAATTAATGTTAAAGTAACGGGCGTACGTAGCGCGATCTCATGAGGCCGGACCGACGCTATGCCTCTAATGTGTTTAGATAGATAGTAGAGAAGCTGTTGTTGTTTGCTTCTCAAATTAATCAAGGTCCAATATTCAATACTTGATAATTTCTGTTTACACTATTATTCTCACAGGGCAATTAACATACACATAGTTCACAACAATTTCTTTAAATTTTACTGTTATTTTTAGAAACATTTATTAATAAGATATTAATAATCTTTTAAGAAATAAATATTGTTACATTTCAATATTTGGTATCATTTTCCTGCAAGAGATTGCTTTCGAGTAATAAGGTCGCCACTTGTACATACAACCTATTATTGATCTGGTGTTTAATAAAGCGATACATTTATTATTAGTATTTAACATTATAATTTTACCATTCCCTGAAAAAAATGCTGGTTTACTGCAGTGGGTAAATGCTGGATGGTTTATCAAAGTAGTTTTGTAAACAAAACAAGCCGTTTACATTATTTCTCAACAAACAATTCATCGAAAATTGTAACAACTTTCTTCATACTTTTACCCCCATTTGGTAAACCTATACGCGCTCATAACTACATAGCGACTATTGTTCCACTTCAATAATTACTGGCCCAGAAATAAATATAGGGTTATGGCTATTAATGACTATGGAAGAAAGTTAAACAAAGGGAATTAAAAGCGTCCTTATAAATAACAAGGGATAGAGCAGAATGGAAGGATAAAACACTGCGACGACCCTATAAAACGGGTAGGCAGATGATGTTGCAACTGTATTTCGTATTACTGCTTGTTATAATGTTCATAATTAGGTATATTAGTAACTGGAAAATTCACATTCAAATTCACATTCACGTGTATTTGTGCCAAGATTGCAGACAAAGTCAATAATAATTTATTAGGTTAGTAAAATTTCACTAATCTGATAAAAAAAATTACTATTGGGGGGGGGGACCTAAACTTAGAAAATCATTCTTAAATACAAATAATTTTAAAAAGTAAACAATTTGACTTTTCATTATCATACTTTACCATTATATGAGAAACAGCACTAGCTTTCTTCAAAATTAACCTGGGTTCTTTTTTTAAGTTTCCTAAATTGGAACATTTTCTTTCAAGGACAATAACGATACAAATGGAGTTCTTATAAACAAGTTAGAGGCATATTTCCTGTTAAAACATTATGTAAAGACATTATTACACCAATAGATTGTCATAAATTAATGTAAAATTAAAAGCATGCGAACACAATTCCAATAGGATGGTTTGATGTTGTGGAACGAGTCTCGAAAAACATCAAATTGACCGAGTAAAAATCTATTGTACTCGTTACGCGCACACCAGTGAATTTAGTCCAAGGTTAGTTCTCACTTTTGAAATGCAGCAAGATCTGGTTACAGGGCTTGCAAGGGACTATTTGTAACAAAGTGTAACATGTCAGTGAAGTCAATGCTATTGTTAATTATTTTGTATAGGAAGAGTATTTTTAACTTGGTTCTTTTTAAAGTTTGACAATATGGACAATACTAAGAGCTTAGACTGGATGTAACTGCATCTGTTTGTGATACAAATGTTGTTAACACGTGTAGCTTTGCACATTTTCAAATCGGTGGGAAGTAGCGGACCCCAAACTAACTCGCACTAAGATACGTGCCGTAAGATACTGCAAACAAGGTTAATATCGCTCGAGTTTGTATGCGCTTGCGAAGCTGTCTTTACCTACGCTCTTCAAATAAGTAATAACATTTGAATCACATCGACATGTAAAGAACAACGGGCTTCATTTTCCTTATGGTCTAAGAGCCCGTGAACTCCAGACCTTCGTTATTTTAATAAAAGCTGTAAGTTTTCAGCGCATATGCTCACAACGCAGGGAAGAACGATGGACCATTATGAAGTTTGGGTTGCAGTTGCTTTGGCAGGTAAACGGTACTAAAGCTGTGTAAAATACAGATTTAATTTCATCAAATAATAAAATAGCGATTTTTTGTAATATAGTATAAAAGCCTCGACTTTTGTATATTATACTGCCTCGCGCTCGCTCCTACAGCTACCCGATACGCTTATCTGGCAAGTGGTTGCCAGGTTGCCACGACGCTAAGTGTCTGGCAATGAATAATATGATTTTTAAGAATCTTCTAATCTTTATTTACACATCTTTAGTACCGTTTACCTGCCAAAGCCACTGCACCCAAACCTCATAATGGTCCATCGTTCTTACCTGTTGGGAGCATGTGCTGACAAACTTTCAGTTTTTCTAAAATAACGAAGGTCTGGGTTTCATGGGCTCTTACTCTTTATTTATTGAAGGCGAATTCTTGAAGTTCAGATAGTTTTGACTTCCTTTTTGGTAAATCTAAATTGTCAAAAAGAATTAAGTTTATAAGCTGCATATAGTCACATATATACAGAAACCATTGGCCAAAATGCATGTGTATACTTTTACTAAGTGGTTACTTTACCACCTGAGTTAAGAAAATACACATACATACCAATAGGAAGCAGGCCTCATTCATTATTTACCCGAATGCATTAGTGCAGTGATTTAAATGGTATTAGGTACATATATTTAAAATAATAATTTAAAAAAAAAGAAACTTCAAAGAAAGACCTATTCCGAGTACCCAAATTGCGACAATTGTGCCTATGATATTTGAGGAGTTCTCTCGATTTCCTTGAGATCCCATCATCAGAGCCGATATGGTGACGATGGGACCACCTGTAAGCTACGCCCATTCCAATGCAAAAATAATTTTTGAAATTGGTTCATAAACGACGAAATTATCGCTAAACAAGACAAAAAAAGATTCCGACGAATTGAGAACCTCCTCCTTTTTTGAAGCCGGTTAATGATATCAGGTACCGAAATATAGTTTAAAAAATACCATTTTAAATCATTATGATAAACCTTTTAATTGTAGTCTAGACAGTCGTGATGCTGTTTTATTTTCGAGTCACCTTTCTTTTAACAATTAGGTTACCCAGACGAATCATAATATGATATAATAAGAAAATAAATTCGTTAGGTTAATACCTAGTATTATTTAACTCACTGCACTAATTTCTTCAATTAATAATCAGTAGATACATTTTCTTAAAACTGTATTCAGTCTATAGACGCTGTTGGTACGTCTTGTTGTCGCAAGATATAATTAAACTAAATAGAGCAGGGCAAAAAGCACACAGCTCAAAACACTTGGTGTAAAGCTACCTTCGACCTTACCCGATAGAGCTACTGGCCCAAATTCAGATATCCGTAAAATTTGAACCCTTTGTGACATAGGGTTGCCTTCTTAAAGTTTATTCAGAAGTTTATTTACCTAATCTGAGGTCAAGAACAGTAGTTTTGTAGATACATTGTACTGCCGGCTTTTGTCGTGATAACGTCTATAGTCGGATTTTTAATTAGACGATATCCACTGACGTTTACTGTGTTGTCAGTTTTTGATGAAATAAAAATAGTGTTGTAACAAAGCGAATGATTGAAAAAACTCCTGAATGATTAAAATTATTAAGAATTAAAATTAATTAATAAAATTAAAAAACAATCCTAAACACAAGTACACAATTAATTCTGTGCCATTACAACCAGTGGACTCCCAAAGAGACCTCGGAGTTATCAACACATAACCTGAAGTGGGATGAGCATATTACAATGTTAACAAAGAAGGCAAATTCATTGTTGTATATAAATAGAAAGGCATTCTATGTTATCAATAAAGAATTATTTCTCAGCATCTAATTAACGTACATTAGACCCTTGCTGGAATTCGCCTTTCAAATATGGAATCCATATTTAAAAAAATATATTGTAATGTTTGAAAGAGTACAAAAAAATCGGCCAAGTGCGTGTCAGGCCACGCACAGGAAAGGGTTCCTCAGTCACCCCCCATAATGGTACGTGGATTAGAAATTGTATCCAATGAATAATAAAATTGTTATGTTTATGCGTTAATTTAGTATGACGTTTTCCAAGTAAGCGCATTGTAAAAGTTGTGTTGTAAAAGTGTTATGCCTCTATAACTCCTGAACTAACAAAGTCATCTAATCCGTTATAATCCTTTATAGTTTATTATATGGACCACTATCACGAATTTTCTCAGGTTTTTGAGCCAGCCGTTTAGCTTTTAGAGAGGGGGGACGCCCTGTTTTTACAAAAAAGTGGCCTTTAAAATGGAATTTCTCGCAAACGGATACTTAAATCAAAAAATTCTCTTAGAAACTCTTTATTGTTTTCAAAAGACCTATCTAATGATACCCCACATAATGGGTTAGCCGTGAGAAAAAAAAAATATCCCCACTTTACGTGGAGGTACCCCAAATAAAAATATTTCTCATAATTTTATTGTAGCACTTTGTCGACGTAATTACAATACATATTCATGCAAATATTCTTCTCTCTAGCACTTACCGTTTGGACGGTAAGTCGAGGACGGACGGACGGACAGACAGACGGACACGACGAATCTATAAGGGTTCGAGTTCATAAACTTCGGAACCCTAAAAAGTGAACATAAATTATAGTAGGATGAAACCTATTGTAAAAGGAGGAGAATATTACAAAAATTAAAGGAATAATAATTTACGGGCGATCTGAGGTCGGGAAGGGGGAGAGGGGGGGGGGGGTTAAGGGAAAAAATGGCTTATCTCGATTTACGGCAAAACTACAAGTCATATGGAAAAAGTTCAATGGCAAAGTTGTAGGTAATAAAAAGATCTACATCTTTTGCATTCACACTTTTTTTCACATAACGTCAAATTTTATGTGAAAAATTCAAAAGACCAAGTTTTTGGTTTTTTATTTTCCTTTTACAAATAAAAATATTTTTACAAGAAATTTGGTGAAAACTTACCATTTTATGTCCTGAATACACTGTAATTTAATTGATTTGAAATATATATTTTTTCACCTCATTTTGACTTAATACCGAAAAAAACCTTAATTTTCAATCGAAAATTCACCCGTCAAAATATCAACTTTTTTCAAAAAAGTTGGGTGTTTTCTATTCGATATCCTTGGTATCCGATGACAGTAACTCTACATAAAATATTGGTTTGAGGTAAAGAGATCATAAGAATTTCGGCGCTTCCAATAGGCATGCTATCCGGTCAGGCTGGTGAATCTAGAAATAAATTTTAGAGACATGACCGGGAACACCATGCCAGAAAGTCAGGCCGCGAAAAACACATGACAGATCTATTTAACAGGGCACTTGTGTCGTCTGACCCCTACATTTCTGATGTAAAACTGAAGAAGAGGCTACAAAAATTAGACCGTAAGCCACTACCAGTGAGGGCTTTAGAACTGATCCAACCATATCAAATACCAACATCAGATTTAAATGAACCAGATGATGTAAATGATCTCTTTGATGATTGTGAGGATTTAATTTTAACATCCGACTTTCACAATTGATTCTTTTTAAAAATTTGTATAAATAGGCAAAATTTTCTGTCTGTCTGTCACTCAATTCGATTCGTTTATTTTTAATTTATTTTTTTATTCGTTTTTTTTTATTTTTAAGTGCAAGAAAGTACAACAAACAAACAAACAAACCAAAACAATAGAGCAAATCTATTGATGTTCAGTAATTTAAACACTAGAGTGAAATTTATTGACATGTATACTACCTTCCTGTTTGCTTTGCCTTTGCCCACAGACGAGTACTATCTCTATTAACAACCCTCAAACCAAAGAAAAAAGTACAAACTCGAGAAGCTTGTAACTTATAGATCCTAAATGATTAGAATTTGTTTTTTTTTTTTTGTATTACTGGTACTATTGCAGGCTAGTTATTTATCAAGGTTTTGAATCCAACTAAGACAAGATTTAGCTGTAAAAAAATAAATCCTGAAATGACATTGTTTGTTTTTCTCTCCCGTATTTTTCATGTTATGGGTTATATTTTTGTGTTATTTGTGTATGTTATAGCCGCAAAGATGGACATTAGTAGATTTACAGAAACTCATATTGGATCTAAGATTTTAATAATATTTTTTTTTTGAATATGGGGTCATCCATAAATTACGTCACACGAATTTCATGATTTTTTGCCCCTCCCCCCTCCTTGTCACAGCTCGTCACATTTGTGAGACTCCCTCCCTCCCTAGTGTGACGTCACATGCTTTGCAAATTTACATTTAGAAATCATTGAATGAAACAGGTTCTGAAATCAGTTTAAATCTTGTTTGATTTGTTGTCAAATTTATTATCAAAACAAAAATCGATTCATTATATAAATTAAAGAAATAATTGTTATATTTACTTAATATTTCTTAATTTTTGTACGAAGTTTTTCAAGTGAGTGCATTTTACAAGTTAGACCTGTATAACTCTTGAAATAAAAAAGTTATAAAAACCGCAAATGGTTTTCTTTTAAAGTTTAATTTATGGACTGCTATCATGATTTTTTTCAGATTTTTTTAGCGATCTGTTTGGCTTTTAGAGGGGGGATGCCCAGTTTAAAAAAAATGCATTTTAAAGTTGAATAACTCGCAAACGGATACCTAAATCGAAAAATCGTTTTAGTAACCTCGCAATGTTTTACGCAATACCTAAATCAAAGACATCGTCTTAGTAACCTCTCAATGTTTTAAAAGACCTATCTAATGATACTCCACACGATGGGGTAGCCGCGAGAAAAAGAAAACATTACCACTTTACGAATAGGGGAGGTACCTCAAATATCAATAATTATCGTATTTTTATTGTAGCACTTAATCCATGTAATTACAACACATATTCATGCAAAGTTTCATCTTTCTAGCACCAACCCTAAAAAACATGTTAAACCCTAACATACAATGCTAATTAAAGAAATTAAGAAAATAAAAAAACGAACCCGTTTTATTGTTATTTACTATCCAGTTCTCCACGTGAGTCAGAGATTAGGTATAAATATACATATATCTATATATATATAAAAATGAATTGCTGTTCGTTAGTCTCGCTAAAACTTGAGAACGGCTGGACCGATTTGGCTAATTTTGGCCTTGAATTAATTGTGAGAGTCCAGAGAAGGTTTAAAGGG
The DNA here is from genome assembly GCA_932526445.1 of Phragmatobia fuliginosa. Classification (NCBI taxonomy): domain Eukaryota; kingdom Metazoa; phylum Arthropoda; class Insecta; order Lepidoptera; family Erebidae; genus Phragmatobia; species Phragmatobia fuliginosa. Next base: position 29,502,310 of record OW052057.1, read on the forward strand.
TGAATATCTGAAAAAGAATTGCTTTTTTATTAATTTTGGATTTCTTTTGTTTGTTTTAAGTTTATTTTATACAAAAGATTAGGCCTTCTATTTATCGATTGAAGCAGTACGAAGTCTGCCGGGTCAGCTAGTACTCTATAAAAGTAAATGTATTGGCCATATCTTCTTCAGATCAATTTCAAATTTGTCACAAATATTAAATTATTGGTTTAACTATATTAGATTAGAATATATACTTTATTGTAAGATATACCATGTACCTACAATAGGCGGCCTTATTGCTAAAAGCGATCTCTTCCAGGCAAGCTTTGGATGGATATTTCGACAGAAGAAAAATGTGATTTAATCAAAAAATAGTAGAAATAAGAACGACATTGTTTCATCCTCGAAAGTCAATGGTCAAATAAAATAGAAATAAAGAAATCACCGCTAAGCGCAATGCGCATATCAAATCGCGCCTAGGCGGTCGGCGCGTAATACTAGTAGAGCGAGAGGTCACCAAAACAATAGGTATCATGTTAGATATTACATTTACACAGATTTAGTTATGCATATATGTTTTTGAGGTGTCGTAAAGTAGTAGTTTAAAGATTGTGTTTTAAGACTTAGATTACAATAGATTTTGAAATGTGACGTCACATAATTTAGGACCCCTCCCACCCCCTTGTCACACAATGTCACACTTCGTCGACCCCCTCCCTCCCCCTTAAGGTGTGACGTAATTTATGGATGGCCCCTATTTACAAAATAAACATATGTTTTGATCAAAGCACATTTGAACATCAGGAATTCTCGTCTTTCTTTTTAAATTAATTTATCTATTTATTAAAAATATAATAAAAGGATGGTTGTTTTTTGGGTCAAAAAACATAATGCGCGGCGTTGAGCCGTCAAAAAACTGATTGTTGTTACATACTACTAGTATCTTATATCAGAGCACTTTTATACAATTTCATTCTTTAATAGATATAATATTCTTTTATAGTTTGAAATGATTAACTATTCACACTCATTGTTCATTCATCTGATTGAATGAGTACTGAACGCATCACTATTACGGCCTGGCCACGAGTTTTGGTCTTAGCAAAAAGCGGAGCGGCGTCGGTGAGCGGTGCGTTTTGCACGCCACGAACCTTAGTAGCGGTTAGTTGCAGCGGCGACGGTGGACGTATTTAGGTAGTCGAAACGTGTTAAAAATCATGGCGTTATAAAAATTATCCCCTGTCTGTTTAGAAACAACATTTTATTTAAATATGATAGAATGAGTGCACGAACTAAATAAAGGTCCTACCTAGAAGTAACTGATGTTTCCAAGTGTTTTGCTAAGTAGGTACTTACAAAGAGAAAAAACTTTAAAAACTTGTCAACTACTTACATTGCGTATAAGACATACTAGTAGTTTCGTGTGTAGTTATATCTACAGTCAAAACTACTGATATGTAAACTGTTTTGCTAATTAGGTACCTACTGACAGAGAAAAAAATTAACTTTTAAAACTTGTCAACTATCCACCTACATTACGTAAACATACCAGTAGTTTTGTCAACATATCAGTAGCTTCGTTTGGTAGGTACCTAGGTTCTATGTTTTTGTGTTATCAATTTAAATTAAACGTAAGTACCATTATATTCCGGAAAACATTGTTTAATTTCTTCCCACAACCTTTTCCAAATCCATATACATCCATATAGGCGGTCTATTTAAATTTCTGTTATAAAAGCCTCGGTATCCATTACCGCCATAAAATCGTCTAAAAATTTTTTGTTTTTATTTAACGCCGCTGTCCACGCCGCTCTGTTTCGTGGCGTCGCACATACTAACTTGTACCTTTATTCCTGCCGCTCTCCATACCGCTCGCCGCTGTAGCAATTCGCTCGGCAAAAATCGCTAGCTTTTTCGCTATGAGCGGCGACTCGTGGCGTGCCTCGTACATTTTTATACTTTTGATATTACCGCTCGGCGTTTCGCTCTTAGCTGCCGCTCACAGCGGAAAGGTCGTGAATGGGCCGTTACTTTAAATATGGCAGCATTATTTTACTAAGTGACATTAGCTACTGTCAGGTAGCTTCGTTTAATTAAAAATACGACTATAGGTATTAATTACCTAATATAATTTAAATCACTTCACGAATTTATTTAATTAATATATCATATGACTCAAACTTGCCTGACGACTGTTAGACGCAATAGTTTAAAGTAAAAAATATACACGACAAAATTTTTATACATAAGATATTCCGAAACTATAATTAAAAGGCTTATCATATAAGTATTTATAACCACTAATTAATATGTTAAGATTTGTGCAACGGCAATAGTGATGCTAACGCTACTCACAAGACGACAGCGTACAATATCGTAGCAATATCTAAAATTTGTTGATTCCGTTACGGCCTCATTTTGGTTGTGAGTGTTATATCCTTTGTATAAAATCTTTAATAGTGTCACTTACAATCACCACAATGAGGATAAACCAGCAGCTTACAAGTTCATAATCAAAATAAATAGACTAAAATCAGTTTTCCGGCATTGCAAGGTCCCGAGCGGCGAGATCTAGACCGCGAAATCATCAATAACCCATAATGTCCCACTGTTGGGTTCGGGTCTCCTCTCAGAAGAGAATTAAGGAGTTATGAGAAGCCCGCGAAACCTATCTAAATTTTAAATAAATAAGTATTTTGTACTGTACTGCAAGAGCGAGGCTTCAGCGGTTACACAGATTACCACACTTAAAAAGCTGCAAATGTAAGGGACTTGAGTATATTATATATATTTAATTTTTAATTATTATAGTATTCCATAATTACACGAATTTTTAAAGTATCCATTATGACGAAAAATGTTAAATGTAATGAAATTACAACGCTAATCAAAAAAAAAGCGGCCAAGTGCGAGTCGGACTCGCCCATGAAGGGTTCCGTATCAGCAAGTAACATCATATAAAAGTTCTTGCAGTTCGTTGTAACTTTCATCGATGTTTTTATACTAGTGTATTGATTGGATGTAAGGTAAATTGCGTGTTACGATTTATGATGTATTAAAAAAAACTACTCACTAGATCTCGTTCAAACCAATTTTCGTTGGTAGTTTGTATGGTAATGTACAACATATATTTTTTTTAGTTTTATCACTCTTATTTTAGAAGTTAGAGGGGGGGGCACACATTTTTCCACTTTGGAAGTGTCTCTCGCGCAAACTATTCAGTTTAGAAAAAAATGATATTAGAAACCTCTATCATTTTTAAATACCTATCCATAGATACCCCACACGTATAGGTTTAATGAAAAAAAAAATTTTGAGTTTCAGTTCCAAGTATGGGGACCCCCAAAATGTAGTTTTTTTTTCTATTTTTATGTAAAAATCTTAATGCGGTTCACAGAATACATCGACTGACCAAATTCCAACAGTATAGCTCTTTTAGTTTGGGAAATAATTGGCTGTGACATACGGACAGACAGACAGACAGACAGACTTGACGAATCTATAAGGGTTCCGTTTTTTGCCATTTGGCTACGGAACCCTAACAAAAGACTGAGTTTGTAAATAGAATGTCATGGTTTTAAAACAAAATTAATTTGAATTTAGAATAGAGCTATTACAAACTTTTTATTTGAAATGACCAGTACTGAAGATAGGCAATTTCATAGGTAAATACCATAAATAGTACCAATTCTTTTATATTCGCACATCATTTAAAAAATAATGGTAATTCCTACGAATAAATATTAAGTCAGGAAGTCGGAACAAATTTCACACAAAAAGTGGCACGTCTTGAAACCAAAACGACGTATGAAATAAAAACCAATCACAACCGAGATTCAAAATAGACATTATTTGTGATTGTTTTGAATTCAAAACTAAAGCAGGGATTGGTTCATGCGCTTGCTGCAATGTCTGATATGACAGCACAGTGATAGCAGCGTGAACGATGTTAAGTAATAAGTGGACCGGACAAAGTTAATAATAAAACAATGAAATTAAATATAATCCTTTTTTGTAATAAAAAATATTTTATCGATATACTTTCCAATATTTTACCAAGACGAAAAAACACAATCAAAAATTTACTGACTTCATGTTGCATATTGTTAACCTTCTCAGTTTGATAACATATTTCAACAACAACCCATAACGTCCCACTGCTGGGCTCAGGTCTCCTCTCAAGAGAGGGTTAAGGCCATACGTCCCCACGCTGGCCAAGTGCGGGTTGGGGACAGGCAAGATACGTTGTGGCTACGTAAACCTTACTGTTGGATGTTTTTAAGCCGCCCGAAGGCCTCCAACTAAGCTTCACGACTGCTATCTTACGATAACAACCGGGACCGACTGCTTAAAGTGACCTCCGAATCACGGAAACGCTCATTACATATAATGCTGCAAACGGTCACCCATCTAGGTCCGACCGCGCCGTTGTTGCTTACCCTTGGTGATTGTTTCCAATCACCTAAACTATGCCACTCGGCTATGAGCGCTTCGATAACATATTTGCAAATCACTAAATATAATTATAATTTTGCTACCACTTACTAGTGAAAAGTGATCCCTGGACATTTTAGCCTTGTGCACCAGTTCACAACACACGCTGGAAGAATTATTGACAACACAATGATAAATCAAAATAGGATTTGTGTTCGCTTGCAAGAACAATGTCCGACTAATGACGCGGTGGACACGACTTTTGTTAGGTCATTTTTAGAGCGCAGTTACATTTCCTGACTTATTATTTATTCGTAGGGTAATTCCGAAAATAAACGGTTTGACTCTTGTGTATGGTGCATGAGTCAAACCCTTTTCAATAACATGAATACCACTTTCAAAATAATAAGTTCTATATTTAAAGCAGCCCCTAACGAAATGTTAAAGAATGCAACCAGCAATGAATAAGTTTTAAAAATAATGTAAAACATGATAAGGTCACATAATAATATTAAAGTACAAAAAGACAGGAACGACTGTTGTTAATGAATAAAACGTTAGTATTTACAAATCTCGACACGCCCTTCTAGTGAGAACCTAATATTATTATGTTTGAGAACTTTTGTTAAACATTAATATTTAGCATAACAAAATGCGATTAAATTTGGGGCATGTCACTCTCGCAAAAGACTTGCCCAAAAATGAAGGTCCTAAGAACATAAATAAGAACGTAAGAACGTTGCTGGGCCATTGACAATGTTTGTTAAAAAGTGATGGCCTGATGAAACTTGTATTATCTACGTCTTATGATACGTCTTCAACACGGAAAAAAGTAAGGTATTTGTAAGAGATAATTGTCCACAAGACAAACTATTAAAATTATTGAATAAGAACTTCTCTGGATATTATTAGTAGTTAGAGTATGTACTTGCCGATTTGTACTGAATTTTTTTCCATTCACATTTTTATATAATCAAAATATCTATCATTATTATCTGTATAAGGTCATCGAATTATGCTTTCGCAATAGAACTCTAGTGATCTGAAAACTGTGTGAAAGCATTTTGTACTGCCTTCTAGGAAGAAAACTTTATCAAGTAGAAAATTGTACAAATCACAAAAAAATGGTAGCAAGGTCTGGCGAATACGGAGGGTGATGAATGGTTTCCAATTGCAGTTCCTGTAGAGTTAAAACGGTTTCTCGTGTTGTATGAGGTCTCGCGTTATCAAGGAGTAATAACGGTGAAGATCGATTCATGAGTCGGGACTCGGGGCTGTTTCGCTGCAAGTTTTGCTATCATTGTTCGGAGTGTGGCAAATTTAATAAAATAATTAGGAAATTAAAATAGTATGACTTCAAGATTGATTATTTGAAAGGGATTAAGTCAAAATTTCGGAATTTAAGTTCAGACTTAAAATAAAGAACAATAACTCTGTGCATTGATTAATTTATTTTTGCACCACTGACTTAAAATGTAACTATGCACGCGATAGTAAAATTTAACTTTGAAACGCGTGGTTAATAACTCTTAAATCCAGAGCTATGAGAAAATACATTTGAAAAATCACAATACTTACTAAACCGACCTTCGGTGTCTGTTAGGAAGTTTTCTTTGTTCTGGGCCAATTATATATCATAATAGTGCACATTTTATTTATTTACAATACTGACTCAAAGAATATTATATCGATTGATTTTGATTTCAAATCGAATCGGTGACGTGTGAGGGTGTCACTAATTTTGAAATTTGTTGAACTATCAAAAAGATAAAGAAATGGACAGAGTATAATTAATAATTATATATAACTAGCTTTAGCCCGCGGCTCCGCCCGCGTCTATGTCGGTTTTCGCGGTAAAAAGTAGCCTATGTCCTTTCTCAGGTTCTAAACTATTTGAGTACCAAAATTCATCAAAATCGGTTAAGCGGTTTAGGCGTGAAAACGTAACAGACAGACAGACAGAGTTACTTTCGCATTTATAATATTAGTAGGGATTACTAGCTTTCCGCCTGCGGCTTCGCCCGCGTGGAATTCGTTTATATCGCGCGACACGGCAAGGGTAGATTGAACAATCTTACATGATTTTATGTTTGTTATTAAGGAACTTCGGCACAAACTTTCGTCCCCTATTTCAAACCCTTCTACCTTTATTTTAGCGATAAAAAGTATCCTATGTCCTTTCCTAAGTTCAGTTCTATCTTCATAACAAATTTCATCAAAATCGTTCAATGGTTTAGGCGTGAAAGCGTAACAGACAGAGTTACTTTCGCATTTATAATATAGTTATATTTATATCTATGCGAGGAAATAAATTAGCTAAAGTGGAAAATTCCCTTACGAAACCGCCATTTTTACGAAAGATCGCAATTAAAACTACAACTTAGGGCCACCGCACACTAGCTACTTTTAGCATCGGCGATCGGCGATTTGGCGACTGCATCGATTCTAATCGCGTTTTAGCGACCTCCTGCGTTCGATCGCGGTATCGGAAACACGCGTTTTAGCGACTGCTCAGATGCCAAATCGATGCTACCGGCATCCGAATGTGTGCGGAGAGTAGCGTTCAGCTGCTGTGTCGCGCTTCTAAAAAGCGACTCAATCTCCGCGTTTGGCGTTTTTAAGTGTGCGGTGTAGAGCGTTCGGTAGCCGTATTTAGCTTCTAAAAAGGACTACTTGCCGATCGCCGATGCTAAGAGTAGCTAGTGTGCTGTGGCCCTTACGCATATTTTTTGTCGATTGGCAACATTTGTAAAGCTCTCATTGGCTGTTCCATAATCATTCGCCCATTTTGACGGCGATCAGCGGACGATAAACACGCACTTTAGTAACGGTCCGTTTTGATATTCCACAATCACAGCCAATTTCGAAGAAAGTACTATGATTTCATTTCTTGCAAATGTTTTGATATCTTTATAAACTTTCTGAGAACCCAATTTGATAACAAACTTGTTGGTCGGTTAGTTTGGTTATGGTTTAGTTAAAATAAGTAAAACAAAAAGTTCAAAGGTACTTCCGAAACATCCTTAGCTAAAACGCAGGTAACGTAGATTGGGAACTAAAAAGATTCGGAATGGAATTCTTAGGAAGATGGTACATTACATTACTAATTTTAATAACTTGATTTAATTTTCTTGACAATGTGCAATTATAGCTGTGTTCATATTTTTTTAATACCATTTAATGTAAAATTACGTAAGTTTGAAATAAAATGAAAAAAAATTTTCGGCACTTTGAAAACACTGAAAATGACCCAGATATTGATTTACCCTCCTTTAGTTGATGAGAAAAATGTAGTATATAATTGTCAATAGTTGGCAGCGTACGCAAAATATTTTGTTTTGCCTGATATAATTATCGAAGTTTTACTAACTTTTTGAAAAATATATTCAAAAAAGTTACAAAATCTTATGTTCATCGGGGATAATGTGCGATGTAAAAGAAATGTAGCATAGGCGGCCCGGCGATATGATGATATGACGGATTCGAAGAGAGTGGCCGACAGCTAATGAATGCTACCTGCCCAAGAATGGGATAGTTAGTACTCTTTAGGTAAAGGCTTTTGTGGTAAATAGAGAATGAATAATTGTAATTGAATGTAATTTGAGCCAACCGTTTAGTTTTATAGGGGGGGGGGGAGGGGACTGCGTTCTTGACAAGCAAGTGGAAAGTATAGTGGGGACAATCCGAAATGACAGTAAAATGTTTGAACGGTGAAAAATGATACAAATAAAACTTTCTATTTTGAAATCATTAAACCTCTTTATGTGTTACGATGTTAATCTACAATTTAAGCTTTAGTTAATATTATTTTTTTGGGTTATGTTACCAGGGTGCGCTATTTTATAAAAACTAGCTTTTGTCCGTGGCCCGTCGGTATGTCGGTTTTCGTGGTAAACGCCTTTCATGAAAATCGGTTCAGCGTTTTAGATGTGAAAACGTGACAAACAGAGTTACTTTCGCATTTTTTTCTTGAGCTGCGTGTTATGTATTTTGAAACGCTTTTGGATTTCACTGATATAATTCATGTTTGTTTTCATATGAGTCGACCCTACTGTTTGTTACACCCACTGTCTCGTCCGTACAAGCAAAACAGTAACCGACATTCAAACAACACCTGTTTTCGAGTTCGGGATAATCGTATTAGGTATTTAAGTTTATCCATGCATGCTGTATTGTGCTATTTGTAGTAAATATATATTTAAATACGTCTGTGAAACCACAATGCACTTATATGACAACAGCTTGGTAATCTGGGTACAAACTAAAACGTCTAGCGAATGTAATACCACGACAAACGTTGGGACTCTCAGTACAAACAACAATGTTTATTCTGAGACAAAGTAATAACACCAAAGTTTGAGTAAATAATATTAAATAAAATACACAGTAATAACAAAACGTTCATGCAACGACGAAACATGTACCAAGAAATATAATATTTTTAAGGTGGATTTCTCAAATTGTGGTAATAATAAAATGTGTATATAAATATAGGCTTGCTTCTCACATTACGCCGGTTGTTTAGGGCTACCCCAACAATCCAACATTGTTACATTTTGTTGCCTTAAAATTTGAGGCCGTTTATTTCTAGTTTATTTAAGGCTTATTGACTTAGTTTGTGAAGGAACTTACCTCGAATTTGATCTTAGGCTTAGTTAGGCTATGAGTAATAGAAAGTAACAATTTGTTAAAGTATACTTACCGCCAGCTTCCGGAGAGAGAATCATTATTACCCTCCTTCAGTTGAGTGGTACTCGCGCTTTGAAGACTGGGAACGTTCACTCTGAAATATTGAAAAATTTCAATCAGTAAACCAAATACCACTTTTGTCGATAAAATTTAGGGAAGTTATTGTTTAAAAGTCATGAAGGGAAACCAAGTAAACTTCGGATTTTAATCTAATGTTTAGAGGAAATAATAAATCAAAGACCGATACCGAGTGGTAGAAGGTCGACAGAATTAGTTGACATGTATGTCTGCAATTTATAAATAAGATGAGGTTTTATATTTGATACGCTTCAAAGTACCGTACAAGTTTGCTATTGCAAACACGAAAGGATCTTGTCACAAGTATTTCACGGAGGAAGACATGGGTAATATTTATGAGTATACAACAATGATATTGGTAATATTGGTATACAAAACTTACAAAATCCCAATATAACATTTTAGCCCACTATATTATTATAAAGTAATAGTGAGATATTCGACTCTAACATAATATTAGAGGGACTCACTACGAGTATATAGTAAGTATCGCAACCCTACCGGCCGGCCTACTTGGTCGTGTGGTGACGGATTAAGAATACAGAGTGTCACCACCCCTATTCATCCCGCGGGTGTCGTAAAAGGCGACTAAGGGACAAACTACGCAAGACAACATCGATGCAAAGAGAAGAAAAAATTGAAGCCAACCCTATACCAACCCGTCTTGCCAGCGTGGTATAGTAGGCCAAAACCTCCTAAGGAGAGGCCTATGTCCAGAGATGATGAATGATGGCAACCCTACTCGATAGTTGATGCTATCTTTAAAATGACGTTCATATAAATCTTAACATCGTATTTGACGGACTTGTGAAATTATAAGTGCTAGTTATTACAGTCATAATGACTGCAGTGAAAGCGAATTCCAAACTATTACCTGGTCTTTGCCATACAAATAAGAAAAACTGAACTATGTAAACCTTACAGCCAAAACTAAGATCTTAAATTTTCTTCTCTTCTACAGCAGAAAGCGTTGTCAAGTTTCGAAGCAACTAAATAATATGTGTAGTTTCAAAAGGAGGGAAGTAGAGAAAAATCTAGACGCCTTAGAGGTGTGGCGCTGGAGGAGAATGCTCACAGTATCGTGGACTGAATTCCGTAGTAGCGAGTTTATACTCCGAGAACTTGGCATCAAGCAGCGTTTATCATTTTTGGAACAGTCTTATACCCTACCACCGATGAGAGGTAGCTATTAAGCGACTTGTGGTCGTGTGTTGGAGATGAGTGGCGGTGTGTTGTGAGGCTTGTCAGTATAGGGGCCAAGTTGTGAAATGCGCTCATTTCGAAAACTTTTACAAAAATAAAGAAATAATACGTAAACCTTACAATTATCTATTGGACCTGATTTTAACTGTACCTACCATTATGCGTGACTACGGAACCCTATTGTATTCGCGGACCGACACGCACTTGCCGAATTTTTAGACTATGATTTCTTCAGTAAATCAAATAATAATAGGCTCAGTAATTATGGTAGTTATTTATTTTATTCGTAGGTAACTAAGTATCGTCGTCCCTCCGCCTGCAGCACCAGAAAGTAAGCTTAAAAAAAAGACTGCCTTGTTGGTCTAGTGGCTAGCGTATGAGGCTGCTGATCAACAAGTATCGGGTTCGATTCCAGGGTCGTACTAAATATTTGTATGGTCCACAAATATTTGTTTCAGAGCCTGGGTGTTTTCTATGTATAATATATTTAATGTATTTACAAAAAAATAAATATGTTTATGTATTTATGTCAGTTGTTTAGTACCCATACAAGCTCTGCTTAGCTTGGGACTAGATGACGTTGTGTGTAAGATGTCCGAAATATTTATTTAATTAATCATTCGTATTTTATAGAGATAATACTGACACCAGGGGCTCGTTCGCTCATATCCTAGATGTTTGAAAAATAGATATTAACCGATTCTCAGACCTACCTGATATGCACACAAAATTTTATAGAAATCGGTCCAGCCGTTTCGGAGGAGTTGTGGTTACAAACTACAAACCACTCTAAAAGCTAAATGGCTAACGGCTTAGATAACTATTGTTAGTTCAGTAGTTCTAATATATAAGCCTAACATGAGACGCAAAAAATAGTACAATAATAACGAGACAAACGTAGCAATTTTCTTTTAGATAAGATTAAAATTCTTTTAATATTCGTGATTACGGAAGCCTATTCTATACACGGCTGCCAAGATATGCGGCGGATACGCACTTGGCGGTTTTTTCATTTGCTAGTGAAATTTAAAAACCAATTGTCTACACATTACATAGTCTATATTATGTCTAATTTAGGCTATGTAATTTGGAAAATATGAAGCTTTTAGTTTTAAACCTATTTGTCGCATTTCCATAACCATTGTTATCGAGTGGACAATGGATGGTAATTCAATATCAGGTATAAACAAGCACAGTCCTTCTTGGGAATCATACAGGGGATAGATCATTCGAGATTTCCACTTCCAGTCTTTTCATACCACCGAACTAATCCACGTCTGTAAAGTGCTGTACATATGAACCTTGTGTCTATTTAGTCTTGGTAAATAGCGTTTGTACTTACATTTTCTTGTTAGCAACTGACGGCTCAACAATGAGGGGCAGTCCACAATATGAGTAACCTGCAGAAAGAAAGTTTTATAAACCAACATTGTTATTTCTCTTTCTAGAATGACATTTTCTTAGAACTCTCCAGTTACATTGCGAAACTCTATATTTGTAGTAGGAATTAACCATTGCACGTTATTTTTACCTTATGCCACTTTAATACGCTCAAGATTAAATGTTTCGTATTATAACAAGTTCATAAATTGATTTTGGTTACATTTGTGATAAATCACTTATACAGTGGATCACATGGATTTTTCCGTGATGAAAACGTAACTGAACTCTATAATATACCAATAATATTTGAATTTAGAGAAGTCACATGATTATATGTGACTTGTTAGTATATTATAGTAGTAGTAGTATATTAACGTCCGTGAAATGTGTCCAGATCTCATTTTATTTTCAAGTAGGACTTGACGGAGGTCGGAACTTACGAATTATGCAGTAAATATTTAATTAAGTTCAGTTTTAGAGTAACTGAGAAATCACACCTACATTTCTTGAATTGTCGTTACGAGTACCACTACCTACTATAGACTTTGTAGATATATTAAATATCTAAGGCTACTAGTTACTTGTTGCTAATGAATTGCTGTAGCTTACCATGCAATTTGTCAATAGCCCGATCTGCCGCAGACTGATCAGGAAAATCAACAAATGCGTATCCACCTCTCTTCACAGATATATCGGCAACGGTCAGATTTTGTTCAGCAAACAGTTGTCTCACTGCTGCTTCGTCTACCTCTATAGGCAAATTGCCAATGTACAATTTGTTCATCGCAGAAACAGTTTTCAATTGCTCACTCATTTTTATTACACTCCTTAATCCTTAAAGAATCTATCTAAAGTTTAAGTTGCCAAGACGACAACAGACAAATCTTAGACCAGCATTCACTCCACAACCAGTATTCATTTGTCTTTGACTGATTTTTGACTGACGTCAATCTGAAATTGGAACTAAAATTAATTAGTTTTTTAAACTAGATGGCCATGATTGCACACAGATTTGACAGAGGTTAGTGACGTACTATTACATCCTGTATTTTAGGATGATTTTTTTTAGTGTCGTGTCTGGTATTATTAGATAGGTCTTTTAAAACATTGAGTGATTGCGAAGACCATGGCTGTATCATAGAGGTCTAAATTGTAAAATGCCCAAAATTGGCAAACTTCGTACAAAAATAACGAAGTTCTAAGTAAACATAACCATTATCTATTGGACATGACTTTAAATCCACATACCAGTATGGGTGACTACGGAACCCTATTATATGCGTGGCCTGACTGTTTTGCCAGTTTTTTTTTTTACCAAGTCAAAAATTCAAACTTTTTAGCAAAGAAATCTGGACTCTTTTGTCGTTAGCGGGACATAGTCAAAAAGCGTAACCTATGTACATATAATGTAATCATATAATTTATTTTTAGTTTTAATTTACGCTTAGGTAATAATAGATGCAATAATAGTCAAGTATATCTGTAAAGATTAAATTTCTTAGAAAATGCATTTTTTAACCGACTTCAAAAAAGGAGGAGGTTCTCAATTCGTCGGAATCTATTTTTTTAACCGGCCTCCAAAAAAAGGAGGAGGTTCTCAATTCGTCGGAATCTTTTTTTTTTTTTTTATGTATGTTCAGCGATAATTTCGTCGTTTATGAACCGATTTCAAAAATTCTTTTTGCATTGGAATGGGCGTAGCTTACAGGTGGTCCCATCGTCTCCATATCGGCTCTGATGATGGGATCTCAAGGAAATCGAGGGAACTCCTCAAATATCATAAGCACAATGTCGCGATTTGGGTACTCGGAATAGTTTTTCATTGAAGTCGGTTCCTTTTTGTTAAAATTATTCGTATATGTGTTCAGCGATAATTTCGTCTTTTATGAACCGATAAAAAAAACTTTTAGCATTGGAATGGGCGTAGCTTACAGGTGGTCTCATCGTCACCATATCGGGATGATGGGATCCCAAGGAAACCGAAAGCAACTCTTAAATTTTATAGGGACATATTATTATCTGTTTTATGTATTTTCTAAAGATAGTTGAGTATTTGCGTCTGGTAATCATTATATTATGATGATTACTTGATGATTGAGAGATGATGATGAAGAGGAACAACTCTTTAACATTTATGGGTTGGAGAATTTAGTTGTATATTTTCAACTTATTCAGATGAGGTGACTGTCAGGAAGTGATTGAACCTTAATTTGTATACTTTCATATGAGTTGATGATGGAGTTTATCTTCCATCATCAGGTTAAGGGTTATAGGATGACTCTTTAAATAGAATATGCAAAAAAAGAGTTTTAGAAGTACTCTTTTAGCTTGACTTAGTAGGTAATTCATAAAATATTGATTGTATTTGGTCTAACTTGTTGTCTTTCGCGTAACGCTTTTTCATCGTACGATTTCTTAGGCAATCTAATATATAATATAATCGCTCAGTTTTTTTTGGTCAGGCACTGATTATGAATGCCGTGAAGGACTTGACTGAATTTATTCATGTCAGATCGATGATCGCATGATTAACCGCACTAATCGCAAAGGTAGGTGATATTCACGGCCCGTTCACGACCTTACCGCTGTGAGCGGCAGCTAAGGCGATTCACACACTGGCGAGTGGCGACGCAAACACGCGCATAGGCGCGGGTCATCCATTGCAGCCAATCCCGAATCTGCTAGCCGCACGCGCTCACGCGTCCTAGCGCGTGTTCAGTGTGTTGGACCTGGCGTGTTTTCTATACTAATCGATGTACTTGCATACAATATTACAATATTAATATTATATTGCCACTCCGCGCTACGCGACGTAGCGCGGTGCAGTGTGTGAATCGCTTATGAGCGAAACGGCGAGCGGTAATATCAAAAGTATAAAAATGTTTGAGGCACGCCACGAGTCGCCGCTCATAGCGAAAAAGTGAGCGGATTTTGCCGAGCGAATTGCTACAGCGGCGAGCGGTGTGGATAGCGGCAGGAACAAAATTACAAGAATATATGTGCGACGCCACGAAACAGAGGGGCGTGGACAGCGGTGCAGGAGTGACGGACTCATCGGCGTTGATAAAAACAAAACATTTTAGACGATTTTATGACGGTAATGGATACCAAGGCTTTCATAACAAAAATTTTAAATAGACCGCCTATATGGATGTCAAAATATCCCCAACATGAATATAAAAAAGTTGAGGTAAGAAATTAAACAATGTTTTCCAGAATATAATGGTACTTACGTTTAATTTAAATTGATAACACAAAAACATAGAACCTAGGTACCTACCAAACGAAGCTACGAATATGTTGACAAAACTACTTGTGTGTTTACTTAATTTTGGTGGATAGTTGACAAGTTTTAAAAGTTTTTTTTTTCCCCTGTCAGTAAGTAGATACCTAATTAGCAAAACAGTACCTATCTTTATTTAAAAAATTGTTTGTTGTTTCTAAACAGAAGGCATAATTTTGATAACTCCATGATTTTTAACACGTTTTGACTACCTAAATACGTCCACCGTTGCAACTAACCGCTACTAAGGGTTCGTGGCGTGCAAATCGCACCGCTCACCGACGCCGCTCGGCACGCCGCTCTGCTTTTCGCTACGACCAAACTCGTGGCCAGGCCGTCAGAGAGCCTAGTGTTAGTTTGTTTCTCACTGATTTGATTATCAATATTAGGCGGTCGATAAGAGGTGATAGAAAGTCTCACTAGACTTTCTATCTCTCAATGTTACAAGTTACCCCTCAATGCCTTTTCATTTTAGTAACTCGCCTTTTTCTATTTCAGCCAGGCAAGGTGTAGTTTATATTAACTTGGACACGATTCCCATTGCTTTGTGTCTCTGACGCCTAGTGTGCTGAGCTTAGAGCAAATTATATGAAGTTTGTCGGCCGCAGCCAATGGCCGCAGCCTGTCGTCGCGTCAAGTCGTTGAGCTGTCGCTGTCGCGTGTCGCCTAGTGTAATAGATTCTTCATGTCCGTCCGTCCGTCCGTCCTCGACTTACCGTCCAAACGGTAAGTGCTAGAAAGATGAAAATTTGCATGAATATGCGTTGCAATTACTTCGACAAAGTGCTACAATAAAATTATGAAAAATATTTTTATTTGTGGTACCTCCCCTACACGTAAAGTGGGGATGTTTTTTTTCTCGGTGCCACCCCATCGTGTGGAGTATCATTAGATAGGTCTTTAAAATCAATAAAAGGTTTCTAAGACAATTTTTTGATTTAGGTATCCGTTCCTCACGTTCCTTACTTAAAGGAACTGTTTCGTCTGGCGAGGGACAAGAAGAGATATGCGGAGCTGACGGCCAACCTCCAGTAGTGGAGAGTACTGGAGAGTAACCGCAAGAAGAAGAGGATAACGGATTAGATGACTTTGTTAGTTCAGGAGTTATAGAGGCTTAACTTTTACAATGAGCTTACTTGGAAAACCTCGTACAAACTTAACAAAATGGTAGTGAACATAACAATAATGGCCATTATGGGTGACTACGGAACCCTATCTTAAGCGGGGCCTGACACGCACTTGGCGAATTTTTGAATTATGTTTCACCCACATGTTGTATAACACAAATATATTAATAAGTCTCTATTTTTTTGTTTCGATTTCGTATTTTAATGAATATCCTTAATAGTAATAATGTGGGCGTTCATTATAATATGAAATCAAAACCAGTATGTATGTAATTTAATTTTTATTTTGGTTGTGTTTTTTGTGTATTAGGGTACCGCTCATTATAATGGATATTATGTTTTCAGATAGAGAGAATTTCGATATAATATGAATACCTGAATTCGTAATTTAAACATAAAACAGATACCTACTACCTAATACTATTTTTAATCACTGACTGAAGTATTTTCTTTATTTTCTGGGACAAAAAAAAACAGCTCGCTTTCTACTAAGTTATCGATACGAATATTAGTTTGGAAGACTCCTTCTATTATAATTTTTAGGGTTCCGTAGTTCATGACTCGGAACCTATAGATTCGCCATGTTTGCCCTCGACCTATCGCCCAAACGGTTGGTGCTAGAAAGATGAATCTTTGCCTGAATATGCGCTGTAATTACGTGGACAAACTGCTACAATAAAATTATGAAAAATATTTTCATTTGGGGTACCTCCCCTACATGTAAAGGTGGGATGATATTTTTTTCTTGCATCTACCTCATTGTGTAGGGTATCATTAGATAGGTCTTTAAAAAACATTGTGAGGTTTCTATAATCATTTCTCGTTTTAGTTATCCACTTGAGAGTTATTCAACTTTATAACGCATTTTTTGCAAAAATAGGGCGTCCCTCCTCTAAAAGCCAAACGGCTGACTCCAA
This sequence comes from Phragmatobia fuliginosa, assembly GCA_932526445.1. Classification (NCBI taxonomy): domain Eukaryota; kingdom Metazoa; phylum Arthropoda; class Insecta; order Lepidoptera; family Erebidae; genus Phragmatobia; species Phragmatobia fuliginosa. The sequence continues at coordinate 29,519,406 of OW052057.1, forward strand.
AATTCTGAAAAACTTTTTGACAGTAGCCCTTTATTGAACTTTTAAGAAAAACTATAGCGGCTTTGATAACTTTTTTTATTTTTGGAGTCTATAACTCCTAAAAAAAGTTAGGGGCTTAACTTGTAAAATGCATTCGGAAAACTTAGTACAAAAAAAAATGATTACTTAACATTGGACACGATTTTGAATCTACCTACCATTATGAGTGACTACGGAACCTTATTTATTCTATGCGTGGCCTAACACGCACTTGGCCAATTTTTCTTTTTTTGGACTATCTTTGGCTACGGAACCCTAATTCCGTAGCCATATGGCAAAAAACGGAAATCTTATAGATTCGTCATGTCTGTCTGTCTGTCCGTCCGTATATCACAGCCACTTTTATCTAAAACTATAAGAACTCTACTGTCGAAACTTGGTAAGTAGGAAGAGGGGGGCATGACGGGTTAGCGGGGCACAACGGGGTCACCCAGACTTAAAGAGAACTCTAGATGTGTTGTGTTTTCGCTAATAAGTAGCCATTTTGTATCTCTCTCTAGTCTGACAGTGACCGGCGACTAGACTGCGCGCGTTTGTTTTCAAAAACAAAAAACAAACAAAAAACGATTCTCAACGTAATCACAGATTACTGAATAGTTACTACGTAACAGATACTTCACTCAGTAGAAAATTTCCAATACCTATTACGATAATTGCCTACTCCCTCGCGTCAACAACCACTGTATGCTAAAATGCGCCTAAATGCTCAAGCGTACAGCAGTGATTGCTTCGCACCGCGCGATTCCACAGTAATCGCAGGGCTGCCTCTTCGATAAAATTAAATTAACATAACTTTTTATCTATGTTCTTGAGAACTGTGAATATGTTCTGACTTTTATGTGGCAGTTAATAACTTTATCATTTATAAAATATTTAACCAACTTAAAAAAAAGCGGCCAAGTGCGAGTCGGACTCGCCCATGAAGGGTTCCGTATCAGCAAGTAACACCATATAAAAGTTCTTGTAGTTCGTTGTAACTTTCATCGATGTTTTTATACTAGTGTATTGATTGGATGAAAGGTAAATTGCGTGTTACGATTTATGACGTATTAAAAAAAACTACTCGCTAGATTTCGTTCAAACCAATTTTCGTTGGTAGTTTGCATGGTAATGTACAACATATTTTTTTTTTAGTTTTATCACTTTCTTATTTTAGAAGTTAGAGGGGGGGGGGACACACATTTTTCCACTTTGGAAGTGTCTCTCGCGCAAACTATTCAGTTTAGAAAAAAATGATATTAGAAACCTCAACATCATTTTTGAACACCTATCCATACGTATAGGTTTGATGAAAAAAAAATTTTTAAGTTTCAGTTACAAGTATAGGGACCCCCAAAATGTATTGTTTTTTTTCTATTTTTATGTAAAAATCTTAATGCGGTTCACAGAATACATCGACTGACCAAATTTCAACAGTATAGCTCTTATAGTTTCGGAAATAATTGGCTGTGACATACGGACGGACAGACAGACAGACAGACTTGACGAATCTATAAGGGTTCCGTTTTTTGCCATTCGGCTACGGAACCCTAAAAAGGAGGTGATCAGACACAGGCCAAACTGAGATGTTTGACTTGTATGGTTTGTAGGTATGTATGTTTGTGCGCGATAATCTCGCGTTTGGCTAAACCGAAATCGATGCGGTTTTCAGAAAAGGATTTGTTACATTTAGGAGAACGTTTTAAAATAAGTATAATACTTCTTAGTTTGATGATGATCTTCGGAGATGTTCACTAGAAATGAAAAAAAAAGCCTTAAAAAAGAGAACCGACTTCAAATAAAGCACTAAGCCGTAAGAAATAATTTGTTTTTTTTATGTTAGTGCTAACAGCTGGTAATTACGAATCGAAAAAGCACCGACATCAAAGAAGAAATTATTTCTTACGGTTTAGTGTTTTGAAGTCGGTTCTCTTTTTTAAAGTTTCTTTTATTGTATTTGTAACTTTGTTTTGTTTTATATATTGGTGCTGACTGTGGAAGAAACCTAGATAAAACATATTTACAGACATCAGTGTGTAGGTAAAATAAAAAAATCTTTAAAGTTACACGTGTTTTATTTTTATATATTTTTTTATAAATTTCTTACCTTTTCTAAATTCTCGATTATGAAATTTTAGTGTAGAAAAAATCCTGAATCTAATAAAAATTGAACGGCGTGCGCGCGCTTCGCTTGCGAAAACCGCACTGAATTTGATCCGCCGGCGGACCGAGACCGCTCGGCTGGGCGGTAGGCACTTATAGCGCGCAAGTACATGGAGTGACGGAGGCCTGACGTAATGTCATGTAATTTTAAGTGACTACGAATACGCATATAAAAAGGTAAGTGTTTAAGTCGCTACTATCATATATTTATTTTGGTTTTGCAGATAAAAAAAACGATTTCGTTTTTTTTTTTTGGCTTTATGATTTGTGTTGAATAAAAATACTTTAACCGTCGCTCATTTTATTTTGTAATCTATTTTAAATAATGTAAGAATTGGGGCATAACGGGGACATGGCTGCGAGGTACCCCATTAAGCCCTTGTTTTGTATTAACTGAAGGATTGTTATTGATCATTTGTTAATAGACTTGTTTTTATATGTATACCTAGGAAGAAAAGTTCGAAACTTAGTTGGTCCGTGGAGCTCCCTCTGGTGTAGAGAATACTGACGAAGATACCATGTGCCTCTACTGCCTTGGCGTGAACCACACTTATTTAAAGTCTTCGGAAGGTTGGGTGGCTTGCCAACTATGTGAACGGTGGGCTCATACAGCGTGTGCTGGTGTAGACGACGACAATACAGAAGAAATACACATCTGCTTGTACTGCGATGCAAAAAAAATACGTACCCCATACTGCCCCTACCCTGGGGCACGATGGGGTTTTCATTATAGTTTCAAGAGAAATTAAAATTATAACGTCATATGATTACTAACATCACCAAATTTTATACCAAATGATAGTTTAATAAGTAACCAAAGTGTTGTGATTAGTTTTGATTAATAAATACATTGCGTTGATTATTTTATTATGTATTTTCCTTAGCGCCTCCGTTATGCCCCCCTCTCCCTTACATGTATTCTGTGAACCGCATTATGATTTTCACACAAAAATAGAAAAAAGCAATATATTTTGAGGGCTCCCCATACTTGGAACTGAAACTCGATTTTTTTTTTCATTAAATCCATACGTGTGGGGTCTGGGCTATCTATGGATAGGTTTTCAAAAATTAACCAAGTGCGTGTCAGGCCACGCATAGAATAGGGTTCCGCTGTCACACATAAATACACACATCAAAAGTGTCTAGGGATCAACATATATTTTTGCAATAACTTTTCTCCTGATTGATATTAATTAAAAATTTCTTTAAGGATTCATCAAATAAAGTGTTTTCGTTTGTCACAGTAACGATAAACCAAGTCACCTTTGCATTAGTAAAGAAATTTGCCATTTTCCTAATAAAGGGATTTTTGACATTTGAACCACTAACATTAAAGTTCGAAAAAAAGACTGAAATAACAGTTTTCTTTAAAATTTTATTAGGTAACTTAAACAATCAATAATCCGTGTTTCTACCGCGAACACTAACAACACAAGAACATCGGTTAGGCATACTCAAAATGAGTTCATCCAAATCACGCTGTGGAATGGCCGCCCATGTTCGTTGCAACAACAAAAAAAGGTCTTCTTGCGACTGGATACCCTCCATATTCGGCAGAGCTCTTCTCTGTAGCATATCCCATGCATGCTCAATCGGGTTCAAGTCTGGCGACTGAGCAGGCCAGGGCAGGACATTGATGTTAGCTGCGGCGAGAGTCTGTCTTACAACTCTTGCGGTGTGCGGTCGTGCATTATCATGCATTAACTGAAATAAGGGACCGATTTGCACTTGTAGAGGAACGATGACGTCTGATACAATCGTCTCAGCATAAATTTGAGCGTTGAGGTTGCCTCTGATCCAAATCAACTCAGTTCTTCCGCCGATCCAAATACCCGCCCATACCATGATGGTTCCACCACTATAAGGATGGACTTCCTGGCAGGATTTTAATCGCTGTTGGCGTCCAGGGGTTCTCCAGTGTCGTATACGTCTTGTATCCGGTCTCATACCAAAACGAGACTCATCAGAAAAGCACACGAAACGCCATTGTTCTTCTGCCCAATTTCTGTGTTCAAGAGCCCATTGATATCGAATCCTACGATTGTGCATTGCTATAGGTGGTACCCGTAGCGGTCTTCGGGAATGAAGGTTCACTTCATGCAAGCGGTTTCTGACTGTTTGGTCGCTGATTAAGTTCTCTGAAGAGTGATGAAGCCTCACGGCTAACATCATGGCGGTTATTGTTGGAGCTCTTCGAGTTAAGATTTGAATGTATCGGTCTTGTCTCCGTGTGGTGCAGCGATACCGTCCTCCATGGCGCTCAGCCACGGTACCAGTGCTTCGGTAACGTGTCCAAAGTCGACTGATAACACTCTGACTTGTATTCAGAGCTAAAGCCACAGTACGTTGCCGGGAACCAGCTTCTATCATTCCCACGGCTCTGAGCATTTCTTCCCTGCTTAAATGACGTCGCCGCTCCATAATAACGTTGGTTTTAATCAGTAGTAGGGAAACAGTAGCACTAATAATTTCTTCAATGCGTTGTATGTTTTTATAGGGAAAATATTGGCAGCTGATTTTCATCTTTTACTCGAATTTGATTGACAGTTCCTGATTCAAATTATGAAATGCACCAAAAAGGATCCATATAAATTTATAAAATCATAAATTTATTACAAAGCCACATCTCAATCTCAAGAAATCCGCATAAAAATGCTTGATCCCTAGACACTTTTGATGTGTGTAGGTTGATTTAAAATCGTGTCCAATAGATAATTGTTATGTTTACATAATATTGCGTTAGTCTTGTACGAAGTTTGCCAAGTAAGCGTAATTTACAAGTTAGGCCTCTATAACTCCTGAATTAATAAAGCTACGTAATCCGGTATAGATTTCGTTTTAAACATTTCTAGCTAGCGGTTTAGCGTTAAGAGGGGGGGAGGGGGGTTTGCTAAAAATATATCTTTAAAGTTAAATAACCAGCAAACAGATATCTAAATAAAAAAAACATTTTAGCAACCTCTCTATGTTTTTAAAAGATCTATCAAACGATACTTCACACAATGATAGGTAGGTAGGTAGGTGAGGTACCCCAAATAAAAATATTAATCATAATTTTATTGTAGCACTTCGTTCACGCAATCACAATACATATTCATGCAAAGTTTCACCTTTCTAACAACAAGTGTTTGGGCGGAAGGTCGGAGATGGACGGAGGGACGGACCTGACATGTCGAATCTATAAGGGTTCCGAATCACGAACTACGGAACCCTAAAAAATCAAGGCCACAGAATGTAACTGTTTTAGGACATCTTGCAGAAATAAATAATCACGCGATTATATAGGTAAGTTTTAGTAAAAATATCTGAAATATGTGCCATTAAATTTTATAAATGAAGTAGAATAAATTACGATTCAAATAAAAAATGATTCAACTTAAGAGGCCGGCGTACGACACTCGATACTGCAAATTGAAATTTGTTCGTAAAATATTGCTGTCTCTGTTTGACAAAATACAACGTAGATACGAGTGCACCGCGCTGTATGTGTGTATGTGGATTGAAGTTCATTTGTAGTAATTCGGACTCTCTCGTAGAAGGTTCGGCTATCATTATTTGACTGACACGAATCACACACACATTTAAATATTTTTTGATGCGATAGCACTACTAATTGCTTGAAATTTGTGAAAATATGGATGTGTTTCGTAATATCAAAAATCATGAATGAAAACTCAATATTTTTCCGATTTATTTTGTGTAAGTAGTAGCTTATTAATATGAGATATGTTATTGATGAAACAATATTAGAAATATTTTTGTTTTTAAGACAGAAAAAAACAAAATGAAAACATGATATTTACAATGTAAAATATGTAAAATTTAATTTGATTATATTTTATTCTAGATTAGTTTATTTTAAAAAATAAAGACGTTTTAACCTAACTAAATACAGTCTAAGTCCGAATATCAACATATCATCGTGGAAATATGTTTATACTGCAAATGATCTTGGTATACCGTTTGTATGGACAATTCAGCCTCCGGGGGCCCCTTAAAGCAGAATTATTTTCTAATGCGTCCGGATTACTTCGACAAGCGCGTGAATGCGTTCTCTAGTTATAGCTTCAACTGTCAAAATCACATTCTTAGATTATTCAGGTATCATAAATAGCATACAAATTCGCTAACGCTTAGCGAAGCCAAAACAATAAAATCATAGAGGAATAAATAGTGTTACGTCAATAGTATATAGTGCAAAACAGTTTTTTTAAGTTATAGTATCAAAAAGTTTCATAATCGCCTTATTTGTACTACAAATTGTTGCCGGTACTTAAGAGAACGAAGAGTACAAATTACTGTAACAATTTAAAGTAACAAAACCCACAATTATCGAAAAGCACAGAGTATGTGTCTGTCTAAATTGTCTTTATTGTACGAAGGGTGTCTATATTTTAATGGGACCTACTGACCCTTCTATAATATTTATTGACAAGTGGTAATTATTTCTAGGGCAACTTACTTGTGGTAGGAAGCCATGTGTGTAATTAAAACGTTGGATAGCAGCAGTCCATTACGAGTATTATATAAATATGTAATTATTTCTGGTTATATAAAAAAAAATTGAGTTACCTTTGTAACATTACTCCAGCAAAATCTGTTTTATTAGATTTTTTTTAACCCACTTCATGCACAAATTACTGCTATTTGTAACAAATTACTCCTTAGAGCACATAACTTTTCTGTTATGCTTTCACCTCTAACTTCAATCTAACGCACACCAGATTATACATTTAATAGGTAAAATTCACTTTACTTCGCCAGTAGGAAACAAAACAGTTGATAAATAAATAACGTTGATAAAGAAATTAATAAAAGCGGCCAAGTGCATCAACATAATATAAAAGTTCTTGTAGTTCGTTGTAACTTTGATCGATGTTTTTGTAATAGTGTATTGATTGAATGATTTCTTGGTTTTTAGGGTTCCGTAGACAAATGGCAAAAAACCGAACCCTTATAGATTCGTCAAGTCTGTCTGTCTGTCTGTCCGTATGTCACAGCCAATTATTTCCGGAACTATAAGAGCTATACTGTTGAAATTTGGTCAGTCGATGTATTCTGTGAACCACATTAAGATTTCTACATAAAAATAGAAAAACAGCAATACATTTTGGGGGTCCCCATACTTGGAACTGAAATTCTAAATTTTCTGAAATTTTAAATTTAGTATAAAAACATCGATGAAAGTTACAACGAACTACAAGAACTTTTATATGATCCTACTTGCTGATACGGAACCCTTCATGGGCGAGTCTGACTCGCACTTGGCCGCTTTTTTGATTGAACTTCCTGGTTTAAAAATTGAATAAAACACATTTTTTTATGAAAAATGCACCCGATTGATTTATTTGATTTTTTTTTTTTTGCCATTTATGTTTTAAATAATATATCGGCCAAATGACCGCCGCGGCTCTTTTTGCAGACGGTCACCCGCTCACGCCAATTTTCGATGACGCGGTGAACCATTTCTGTCGGCTATGGCTCGTCGAATGTTGGTTTTTAGGTCACGAATTGTAGCTGGATTATTGCTGTACTTTAGATTTGACGTAACCCCAAATAAATAGTCTAAAGGTGTTAAATCACAGGATCTTGGTGGTCAACTGATCGGTCCATTTCTCGAAATCAACGACTCACCAAACTTTACTCCATGTTCACTCGAGTAATGTGAGGTGGTGCACCGTCTTGACGAAAATAAGGGTCGTCTGCATCAATATCATCAAATTCCGGAAAGAAATATTCGGTTAACATCCAGTTATAGTGCTCTCCATTCAGAGTAACAGGGTTTCCTTGGTCACTTTCAAAGAAGTACGGACCAATAATACCACCGTACCATAAACCGCTCCAAACTGTTATTTTTTGCATATGCAATGGTGATTCTTGGTCTAATGAAGTTAAAAAAAATATTAACATTTGTGAATGATGGTTGATTTATATTCGGCACTGCATCAACGACCAAACAGCTAGCGTCAGTAAATTTTTGTTCCGTTACTGAATAATTCATGTCATCTCTCTAATTCTCTCTAATATACACCACTACTCCATCATTTTCATTTTTATTGTTCTCTGTGTAATGAACTTCATAGTTCTTTTGTGACGTATAATTCGTAACTTTAGATTTCCATCTTTCTGTTAATGTCGCACGTTATGTGTAGCGCAGACAAAAATAAATTGTGTAATTTTTTTTGGAGATACTTCTTATAATAATTCTATATCACTTTTTACCGCACAAGTCGTCAGTAAAGATGCATATGGCTCCGGACTAAATAAAAAAAGCTGCCAAGTGCGAGTCGGACTCGCCCATGAAGGGTTCCGTAGCAGCAAGTAACATCATTTATGAGTTCTTATAATAGTGTATTGATTGAATGAAAGGTAAATTGCGGTTTACGATTTATGACGTATTAAAAAAAACCACTTACTAGATCTCGTTCAAACCAATTTTCGGTGGTAGTTTACATGGTAATGTATACAACATTTTTTTTTTGGTTTTATTACTCTCTTATTTTATAAGTTACAGGGGTGGGACACATTTTTCCACTTTGGAAGTGTCTCTCGCGCAAACTATTCAGTTTAGAAAAAAAATATATTTGAAACCTTATCATCATTTTTGATCACAGACAGACAGACAGACATGACGAATCTATAAGACGAATATATCAATGCATTCGCCAAACAATTTGTGCGGCCAGTATAGAACAACAAGGGTATGGTCCCCGTTATTATGACAATACAGTATTTATCGAGGAAATCATCACGAGCACTCCAAGTATAAATCAAAAGAACAGCAACACAGCTTCCGAATTGGTACAGTATGCAATTACTAATGTAGTACATTCTTAACATAATACTATTATGAATTATTAGAAAAATAGATGAAATAAAACTCAAAATCAAAAAAGAAAAACAAGTCAAATAATTGAAGCAAATAATATAAAACAAATACATTAAAAAATAAACCATAGTCACATGTCATGGAGATTGGTTGTTGTTTGTACCTCATCTTTAATTTCGATCTCGCATCGAAGTATCGATGTCTTTACGGATGTATACTTTGAAATTACTCGTCAAACAGAATCTAATATTCTCGGTCTTCGCCACATCTATTGCGAGGAAAACTAGTCGACAACTTTTGCTTGTTAAAGCTTCAAAAATATAAATTTACACCTGTTCTCCAGCGAACCTATATATCCACAGAGGTCAGGTTTCGGTTCGGGTTCAGTTACTTGAACGTCTTGATTACTTGAAGCACTTTGATCTTCAGCATCACTGAAGTGAGGTCCGCCACAATGGTACCCTTTCCAGACTTGGAATTGATGCCAAAAACATTTCCGATTTCTGTTTTTTGAACTACTCTATCTTGATCTGAACTCTTAAGAAATTAGTTTTGAAGCTCTAAGCATTAATAGAGACAGACAGAGAGCGGAAGCGACTTTGTCTCATACTATGTAGTGATACTTATAATAGCCCACTATATCGTTTAAAGGGTTCCGTAGTTCATGTCTTGGAACCCTTATGGTTTCGTCATATTTTTCAGTCCATCCGTCCCCGACTTACCACCCAAATGGTCAGTGTTAGAAAGATGTGTTCTTATCACGTCGAAAAAGTGCTAAAATAAAATCACTGCAAACATTTTTTTATTTGGGGTACCTCTCCCACACGTAAAGTGCGGTTTTGTTTTCTCGCTTCTACTCAATCCTGCAGGACATCATAACATAGGTATTTTAAAAACATTGAGAGGTTGCTCAGTTCTTTTTTGGGTTCGGAGTCATTAACTATCATGACTCGCAACCGTTATAAATTCGTCATGTCCGTCCGTCCGTCCTCGACTTAATCGTACCTCCCAAACGGTTGGTGCTAGAAAGATGAAACTTTGCATTGAATATGTATTGTGATTACGTCGACAATGTGCAAAAAAATTAAAACAGTAAAGTCAGACAAAGTGCCCTATTAAAATATTTTTTGAATACTAATTTGGGCAAAAACTGCCATCCTCTTTCAAGCTGGAACAGAAACTATTTAGAACAACATAAGAAAAAAATTCGTTCTTCCCTTCCCTTCTCGGTCGCAGAATTAGAACCTTTAATTATAATAAAATTTAGTTTGAAGCTTTAAATTAAATATAAAAGTACTAGGCGCGAAGTGAAGTGTGGTGGTGGTGGTCCAGTAAATGGTACGGTTTGCACCCGATAAATCCAGTTCATCATCAGCGTCATCGCTCTGTGGATCTGCAACCACTTAAAGTTTGAACTTCACGAAATAAATATTTCTTCTAACAATGCCCAGAGTAGTTAGATCACCTACCCAAAGCAATACACAATGTCGGACGTTACCCGCGTTCCCCAGGGAATGGTTACATCACCTATTTTAACTCAACGTAATAAAAGACAGCGACAATCTAGTGAAAATTTACTCTTTTAAAAGATAATAAAGAGTATGCTGGACGATTGGAGGGAGACGCAGAATGGTATGCTAAAAAACCTTATCTCGGAGCTTAATAAGATAAAAGAACAAACCACCCAAATAAAGAAAACAAACGAAAAAATAAATATTTATAAATAGAAAAAGCTTACTATTTGTTAATCAACAAATTGAAGACATGCAGAAAAAAAGTGGAAGATCTCGAGAGTGAATGGAAATAACAGCTCCTGAAGATAGCTATGCTGGAGGTATTGGTTGATTATTCAGAAAGGTATTTGAAGGCCTCGTAACTTGAGGTACGAAACATACCTTTGATGTCGAAGACTGCAACAAATATGGAGGTGTGCAGAATAATAATTGTTGTCCATACATGTAAGGAGTCGATCAGAAGAGTTCTGAAGAAGTATGTCTTTTGCCTTCTTATTCGTTTGTCTACTTTATTTTGATTATCAAAATTAACGAGGATAGGGTCACAGATGAATAAAAAGGTAGATAACGCACGGCCTTTGTTAGCAGCGAAGCTAATAAAGCTAAAAAATCTCAGCTCGTTCATGTAAACACACGCCGTCACGCAAACAAATGTTTTAAAACTACGCTTCATTTCCTCAGTATCGTGCGGGTTGCGGGTGGTCGTTCAGTAACATTGCCAAAAAAATTCCGTCCTGCGTATTTATATGGTGTAGAAATAACAGTAAAGTGAACAAAAATTCTCAAGGAATCTATTAGCATATAGTAGGCCAAAACCTCCTTTCAAAGGAGAGGCCTATGTCCAGCAGTGGACTGTTAAAGGCTGTTGATGATGATGATTGGAAGAGTGTTGCTAGGAGTATTTCTAATAGCCTGAAAATGGAGCAAGTCATTTTAGGCAAAATCATAGCCAATAATGAAATAGAGATTTTTTCGTTTGCTTTTGCCCGCGGCTCTACCCGCGTGTATTTCGGTTATCGGGGTAAGAGTAGCCTATGTCATTTCCCAAAGTTCCATCTATCTCTATACCAAAATTAATCAAAATCGTTTCAGCAGTTTAGGCGTGAAGACGTAACAGACAGACATTTACTTTCGCATTTTTATTATTAGTAGGGATAAAGAAACAAACGGATTAATTTTTGCATAATAACGGGTTTTTTCAATTGAACTAGACGCTGTGTGTAAGAATAGATGTCCGAAACATTTATTTATTTATATCAAATATTTTTACGCAACTTCCAGGTACATTTTTTTAAAAGGTGGCAACACTTCAGTGCCTCACACATTTAAAAAATCGGCCAAGTGCGTGTCAGGCCCCGCACAGGAAAGGGTTCCTAAGTCACCCATAATGGTACGTGTTAAGCCTCTATAACTCCTAAACTAACAAAGTCATCTAATCTGTTATAATTTTCCTTCAAAGTTCATTATATGGGCCACCATCACGAATTTTTCCTGATTTTTTGAGCCAGCCCTTTAGCTTTGAGAGGGTGGGGGGGACGCCCTGTTTTTACAAAAAAGTGCCCTTTAAAGTGATATATCTCGCAAACGGTTATCTAAATCAAAAAATCGTCTTAGAATCCCTGTACTGTTTTTAAAAGACTACCTCATATGATGGGGTATCCACGAGAAAAAAAAAAACATCCCCACTTTACGTGTAGGGGAGGTACCCCAAATAAAAATATTTTTCATAATTTTATTGTAGCACTTTGTCGATGTAGTTACAACACATATTCATGAAAAGTTTCATCTTTCTAGCACCAACCGTCTGGGAGGTACGAGTAAGTCGAGGACGGACGGACAGACGGACATGACGAATCTATAAGGGTTCCGAGTCATATTCTTCGGAGCCCTAAAAAGACTTCGCTTTCATTTTCTAAGAATTTTATCTACCTTTGTTATACATCTGAGAATAGGGTAGGGTAAAGGTGTGTCCAAACATAGTCCAGACACGTTCAACGACTAATGATTACTTACAAATGTTCGCGCGCGGCAGACGTCCAATCACAGCGCGGCAAGATCGCGCTGCAGCCGCTCTGTCTCTATGTTTGGTCACCTTCTATGTTCTATGTTATGTGGGTGGTTTCCGCACTTAGTCCTTTAAGTGGACCATTGTACGTGAGGGCGGCCATCACTCCAGCCAGCCCACCTCCCTCCAGAAGCGGATAAGGTCTCCAAGCCTGTTCAGACATTCTGCAACAGATTTGGGAGATCCAAGGGTGTTTTTGCGTGTTTCGGTGACACCTGTGCACTCAATGAGTACATGTGACACCGTTTCCTCTGCCCCTAAGCATGCCCTGCATAGGGGACTGTCAGTTATGCCTATGGAGTGAAAGTGTTTGTTTAGTGAGCAGTGTCCGGTGATAGTTCCTGCCACCAGCCGCAGACTGTCCCTGTCCAAACGCAGTAAGCGTTTGGTTAGTTTATCATTAGGAAGTGGCATGGCTTCCTTTGATTGTCTGCAGCCTGGGACAGATAGCCAGTGGTGTTGTACTTGTGTGCGGGTAAATTCTTGCAGCCAGCCACGGAGCTGGCCGAATGGGACGGGCACGATGGGTTCGGGTCCGAAAACCGCCGCGCCCGATCCCCTCCTAGCCAGCTCATCAGCCGCATCGTTACCTAGGGATCCGCTGTGTCCTTTTATCCATTGTATTGTCACTGAATTCCTGCCGGAGGTCGCAACGCGTTCTAACGCGTTGTGACAATCCATTATGAGTTTCGAAGTGACATGGGTTTTATTGAGGGATTTAAGTACCGATGCACTATCAGAGACTATACGGATGTGTGAGTCCGTAATTTTCCTTGTCTCTATAGCGTGGGCCGCCAGGATAATACCCACGCATTCCGCTTGGAATACAGTGTTGAATCTGCCTAGCGGCCTCGATACCTTGATGTTGAGTTCGTCTGAGAATACACCTGCTCCGGTTCCTGAGTTGGTTTTGGAGCCATCGGTGTATATTCTGAGTTCATTTGTATCTGATTTGTCGTGTGGTTCTTCATCTAGATGTATATTATAGTGCTTCTGAAAATTAAATTTCTTCAGCATCCTATCGTTGGGTGATGTCAACATTGGTTGATGTGTGATCGCTCGTTCTCTTATGCGTGTGTGTTTGATTCTGGAGTCATTTCCCAGTGTGCCGGCATTATGAAGTCTAAACGCTGCTAGTGCTGCCTCCTCTTTAACAACTAAGTGTAAGGGTGGCAGCCCCAGCATAGTTTGCAGTGCGGCTGTTGGTGTGGTTCTCATGCTACTAGTGATAGCCACGCAGGCGTATCGCTGTAGTTTTTCTAGGGTTTTTTGGCAAGTAACCAAGTCTGTCCTGGGCCACCAGACTAGGGAGCCATATGTTATAGTTGGTCGAATAACTGTGGTGTATAGCCAGTAAGTGGCCTTGGGACTGATGCCCCAATTTCTGCCAAGCAGTTTGGTCACCTTATAACTTACTTTAGTAATTTTCATACTGGACTATGTAATAAATCTGAAGATCTCAAATAATCATCATCATCCACAGCCTTTAACAGTCCACTGCTGGATATAGGCCTCTCCTTTGAAAGGAGGTTTGGTCTTTGGTCTTTGAAAGGAGGTCTCAAATAAAACACATAAATAATTTCAAAAACATTGTTTTAATATTAATTCATCTATGTTGTTTATTAACGTAAATTTCATAGCAGAATTATTATTACCCGATTAAATCGTTTAAATAAATACACTTACTATAGGACAATAAAATATTACAGCCACCGTGACGACATATATCACACTAATCTTATAATCTAACGAGTTTATATAAACGGCAATTCACATTTATTAAGTATATATGTGTATGAAGAAAATTAACAAAAACAATATAAATTAATAAAATTAACAACAATTAAAATACACAACCAAAAATAAATGCTAAGATTTTGTTGAAAGTTAAACACAGATACTTAAACATATAACAAAACACAAGGTTCTCGTTATATTAATTCTTATTTAAACCTTCCAATATTCAGATATGCTTGGGATCTTATCTAGCAATATATGTAATCCTGATTTTAATATTCATTTATTTACTAGTGCGATACGAGTGAAAATGGAAATGTATATGGTTAGGCTATAACCATTTTGTGTAAAGCAATAATTAGCGTTCCTTAGCATCACAATTTATTTAAAAAAATATGTTAAATTAAAATGTTATGTTGTAAAGAAGAGTACGACTAATGATTCACATTGCAATAAAACTGAATTCAATATTTTGATAACACGTTATTTAAACACCAGGGGACAACCATGAAAAGGATATAATATTATAAGGCATGACTGACTTGTGCTTTACCAGCACCCATCTTCTTACTTCCAGATATGATCTAAACTTAAAATTAGTATACATAACTTTTGTAAAAATTCTCATTTTTTGTAAAAAAAAACCATCTGCAAAAATAAAATCAAATTTTAATCTTACATGACGAAAAGAATTATCTTTTGAACTTTGCTACTTTATGCACGTATTTTATAAAAAACGATTATTTGGCACACATTTGTACAGGGTTTGATAATCAATCCCAGCCAATTAAGAGCGTTTCAAATACATATTACACTTGTGAGACTAGTCAATGACATGATTCCGCCGGGAGATATTCCAATTGTTGAGATTCAAATCAATACTTTACAAACAATATAAAAACTGCGAACTAAAGAGATGATATCCAAAAATTCGAGAAATTCAGTCAATACATATGTGCAAGACTAATTTTATAGTTTGCTTATGTACTCTTAATACATAAATAGACTGTAGTGTTACTGACGTCTTTATTTCTTAAATAATATAAAGAGTGTCGTCTAATGAATTTGACATTTTGTTTGGTCAGGTACCAAAGGTTCCTTTTATTTAGAACTTCGACACAAAAAAATCGAAATGTCTAAGTTGTATACAGGTTATTTACCCTTTTTCCGAATAATATATATAATATATATAATTAAGTTACATAAATAATACAAAATTATATATTTTTACGGACATCAGTCAGTAAAAATGCAAATAGTAGATCTATCTATATATTGACATTAAGTCTGAAAAGAACTTATTTCTATAAATAAATTAATAACACATTAATGATTCAGACATAACATGACAAGTATCGATTTATCTGTCTTACACATTTTTATTATTTTTAAAACGACAAAAAATTATTTTCAAGAGCCTTCTGTATAACTTCCCGATGTCTCAGTCTTTCAATTCCTAACATTCCAACCCCAAAAGAAACAATTAGCTTACAATAAAATAGATGACGATTTTAATATGATTCTACACATTTAATAAATACCTTATATTATAAAACATTGATACACCTCCATCAATACACATAAAAACACAAAGATTATAACCTTATATTACTACTAAATTAAAATATATACATGTCTATGTTACAATTTAGTAGTAATATAATAGTTTAATATACGAAGAGATCTATTTGATTATATAGTTGTATACAATTATGAAGTAGATTATTTTACATTTATAACATAGAAATTCCTGAAAAAAATATCAACTGTTGTACTAGGGAGCAGGACAAATGGTTCATTATCAACTACAAACTACACTACGAGTGTATACTACTACGAGTGTATACTACGAGTCAATACAATCCGTGAGTTGACACTATGGTTATACTTTATTGAAAATATTTTTGATAAGTAGATGTAGTAAAGTAGACAAGTTTAAGTTTTGTATAAGTATGAAAATCTATTTACTTGCTAATTTTGTTTTCCCTTCGAGATAAATAAAAAAAAATGCGTGAAGTTGACGTTATACGTACAATATGCCGCATCGTTTTGTTTATTTATTCACATAGACAAAATTATACTTTGATATACTTTATGGATAAAATAACTTAAATATAAAAGCGTTATAAACTATTTTTGGAATGTTGTCAACTCTCGGATTAGTGATTAGAATAATAATATTTTTTAATAAATATGATAATTAATCGTTAAGGGGAATAAATTAAATTGAAAATGGATAACCTAGGCCACAAAATACAAAACGCAGGTAGGCCGTAATAAAACCTTAACTAAACGAAGACATAATATCTAATTTAAAATGCGAAGACTTAGTTGGACTTAATCAAAGGATCAAAATAATACAAAATATTCGTATGTCAAAATTTGGTGGAGAAGTTAATCGGTGCTCTTCGAGGAGGTAGCAGCAGCCTCTGTAGTATTGGAGACCTTAAGTATTTGTATCTTTGAGTGTAGGCGGAATTGTAGCCTCGATTCCAGAGAATATCCAGAATACTTTTTCCTGTAAAACAAAATAATAATAAATATAATTTTATATAGTTGCCTTATGATTACTGAGAGTGAGAGCCATATAATAGGAAGTTCATTTATGCCCTTGCCTATCACTAGAACTCTAGTGATCCAGATTCTACAAACTGTGTAAAAGAATTTTGTACTGTCTCCTGGGACGAAAACTTTATATCACGTAGAAAATTGTCCAAATTACGAAAAAATGACGGTGAGGAATGTTTTCTAATTGCAGTTCCTGTAGAGTTAAAACGGTTTCTCATGCTGTATAAGGTCTCGCGTTATCGTGGAGCAATAATGGTGAAGGTCGATTCCTGAGTCGGTGTTTCACTGCAAGTTTTGCTATCATTGTTCGGAGTTCAGCACAGTAGACATCTTCCATTATTGCTTGACCAGATCAGAGAAAGTTATTTATTTATTATTTTTTAAACAAAACGTCATCTACTCCCAAACTAAGGCGATTCACACACTGCACCGCGCTACGACGCGTAGCGCGGAGCGGCAGATTTTAATATTGTATGCAAGTACATCGATTAGTATAGAAAACACGCCAGGTCCAACATACTGAACACGCGCCGAGCCACGTGAGCGCGTACGGCTAGCAGCTTCGGGATTGGCTGCCCGCGCCTACGCGCGTGTTCGCGTCGCCAGTGTGTGAAGTCCCTAAGCAGAGCTTATATTATGGGCACTAAACAACTGATTTATATACTTAGGTACATTTTATGTATAGACAAACACCCAGACTCCGACACAAATATTTGGTCTGACCCAGGAATCGAACCCATAATAGGGAATAACACCATGCTGAGACCACCAAACAGTTACCATTACCTTTTTATTGGTAAGCTTTGCTTTAGGACATTGTTACGGCGTTTGACCTGGGGTCAGCCATTGAATTTTTCGCTTACGGTTATCGTAAAGAATCCACTTTTCATCAAATGTCTGTGTGTTCACATCACAATTCGATCCAATATTCATTAATTTCTGTATCGATTAAACGTGGCAACACAAGTTTCAACACGCGTTTCGCTATTTCCTGGGTAGTTTTTCTCGGATCGGCTTCCACCATCTCTATCAATTCATTGTTGTTCACACGTGTGCGGACTTCCACGTGGTTCGTTACTTCGTTCTTCAAATCAAAGTTTTCATCACAAAAGCGTTTAAACGCACCGTGCGGCGTTCATTAGCAGTGCCCTCTACAAACGCAACATTGATATCGCGAGTTGTTTCTGCAGTGTTAGTTCCGCGTCAGAATTCGTATTCAAAAATCACTCGAATTTTCGAAGTATCCGTCTTTGTTGTCTAAGCTGAATAAAAAAAACAACTGAAAGTCGACAATCGAATGTTGCACATTTTAAAAAAAAGTTTCACTCAAAAATCTCAAACCATAAAGGTTCTATGTCAATTCAAAGTACCTATTACATTAAAACGGTAATTTTATACTCTAGCCCCTATTATTAAATCACCTCACTATTTCAATCTCCTAAAGTTTAGAAATAAACTAGCTGATGCCCGCGGCTCCGCTCGCATCCTAGGGTTTTGAAAAATAGATGTTGGCCGATTCTCAGACCTACCCGATATGCACAAAAAATTTCATCAAAATCGGTCAAGCCGTTTCGGAGGAGTATGGCAACGAAAACTGTGACACGAGAATTTTATAAATTAGAGATATCACATACGGCCCACTGCCAGCCTTTAATAGTTCACTGGTTTTGACATATTTTAACATGCTGGACGGACGAGTTAGTTCAGGGTTTCTATGAAGTTTTCCTCCTCTATGCACTGTTGTTATCCTGCGTAGTTTGATTTGAATAAGGGTGGATACACTTCGTGTTGTCAATCTATCACCACATGAATTTAAATATAAAGTCTTACCTGATTTCCAATATCATGTTGTGCGCACGGTCATGGTCTCCGAGTTGATAATGGCACATAGCCATTTCGGCGAGAGTGTAAGGAAGTAGAAAGATGTCTTCTTTCAGTTCATTCTTCAACCTGTGGAAGTATAACAAAATGAATGTTAGAGAATATCACACAAATATTTAGTCCGGCTTGAGAATTGAACCCGAGACCTCTTGATCAGCAGCCGCATACGCTAACCACTAGACCAACAAGGCAGTCAGAATTTAATAAGTAGTTTGAACATGGCTTACAACATCTTTACAGAATTGTCATAATCAAAGTTCTTATTTATAAAGGAGAAAGTAAGTCTGTTTGTCTATCGCACTTTCTAGCCAAAACTACTGAACCGATTCAAATGAAATTTGGTACTCAGGTAGTGTAGAGCCTGAGAAAGAGACTAGTTTTATATATATCACTTTTATATAACCTACATGAGTACGTTATATAAAACTTTGTCTGTCTGTTTGTTCAGGGTAATCTCTGGAACAGCTGGGCCGATTTAGACCGATTTCACTGGCAGAAAGCTGATGAGATAAGAATTAACTTAGGCTATTTTTTACACAATCAACAGCCTTTAACGGTCCACTGCTGGACATAGGCCTCTCCTTTGAAATGAGATTTTGGCCTACTACACCACGCTGGCCAGACGGGTTGGGTTAGGGTTAGTTTCAAGTTTTGCTTCTCTTGGCAGTGACGTTAGCTGCTTATTTTGTTCCTTTAGTCGCCTCCTACGACACCCGTGGAATGAATAGGGATGGTGACACTTGTATTCTTAATCCGTCACCACACGGACTGACATGTCTTGCATGACAAGTCTTTTTTTACTTAGTTTTATATAAGTACCTTTACTCATGTTTCATTGTTGTTTATAGTTTCACATTTTAAGATCACTAATATTAGAATTATAGACAATAAAAGTATGTGACTTTTGTAATTAAATGAAAGAATACTGTTCTGAGTCGGTGCAGCAAAGTTTTAATAGTTTTAGAAATAATACACACATTTCAAACTGAGAAAAACTTACTTCAGAACTGAGCCAAGAGTGTCCAGGGCAAGACGCGGGAGGTTCATGGCGGCGAGGCAGCTGCCGTGAAGGAAACGCACCAAGGCGCGGTTATCTCCCTCATAAGGACCCATCCAATCGTATGCACCTCCTTCCACATATTCCCTGTGCGTCTCGATCAACTGTTATTTACACACACATTTATAGTTTTTATATATGGTTATAGTATAACTAGCTGCGCCCCGCGGTGATACCCGCGTATATCATTATGGTTGCTATGCAATTGTGTTATGCCTAGCAACCTGTGAAGTTTTGACAGGAGATAAACAGTGATACATTTTGACATCTACGATTTATGTATTTTTATAATCACCTAGTTTTCGCCCGTGTTTCTCGATTATTGTAGTAAAAAGTAGCCTATGTGTTATTCTGATATATAAGCTATATTACTGTTAGCTATAGTATCTGATGCAGTATGCTGATGTAGTGATCAGAGCTAGTGCTCTGGAGACAGGCTTTAAATATTGTAACCGTAAAAAGGTAGGAACTCTTACCCTAAGCATATACTGCGACTGCCGGTCATTCTTGGCAAGAACATGAAACATATTCCAGAGACACAGCAGCTCAATGGCAGGGAGTACCAGGTTCCCTCCCTGAGCCTGGTAGCGAGCACATCTCTTGATGGCGAACTTCTCCATAGGCAACGATTTCCCAGCAATGCGCTGTTTGAATTGAACTGCAGTCCTGTTTAAACAATAGTTACATTTAAAAAATGGGTTAGTTCATAATCTTCATCAACAGCCTTTAACAGTCCACTGCTGGACATAGGCCTCTCCTTAAAAAGGAGGTTTTGGCCTACTATACCACGCTGGCCAGACGGGTTGGTATAGGGTTGGTTTCAAGTTTTCCTTCTCTTTGCATTGATGTTGTCTTGCGTAGATTATCCCTTAGTCGCCTTTTACGACACCCGCGGGATGAATAGGGGTGGTGACACTCTGTATTCTTAATCCGTCACCACACGGGTTAGTTACGCCATGTAAAACAAGCCTAGACCGATTTTTATGTTGTTTGTTTTCTCGCCTGTTAAAAAGGTAGAATAACTATTAAAATTAATAATTGTAAAATATTCACAAATGTTTCTACTTTCTATTGAGTATGTTTATATAAGAGTCCCGCGGTGCTACCTGTGTTTATTACAATCGCAAGTAACGCCGCGGAACAAAGATAGTCTATAAAATAACCTACATCACTCCATATGTCATGAGCTTTCTGCGAGTGAAAATCTCGTCCAAATCCGTCCAATCGTTCCAAATATTACATGGTACAAACAAACAGACTTTTTTTATGTAGTTACTGTTAATGGAAGGTTATTTTGATATTACATATATAGACACTCCAATTTTATTTATTTCTATAGACATGCTACACTTAAACTTCTGACCTTTCTATATAACCAGAGTACCAAAAACAATACAGTAATAAATTATATGCAAACCTCATCAGATTCGTGCACTGCTCCTTTTCCAAAGGCGTCATCTCATCATCCAACTGCAGCAGCAAAGCTCCCCTGCAGTAGCAGTAAATGGTCTTGGACCAGGAGCTTTGTTCTATCAGCATGTTGGCGTAGGAGGCCGCCTCACGATAGTTCAATTTGAGGCTGAAATAATTTGATTACAATCATATATGTTTGTATATTTGTATAAAAAAACTTGCTAAGGAGAGGCCTATGTCCAGCGGAGGCTTGATAAAGGCCGTTGATGACCTTGATATATTTTGTACATATTCTTCTTCTTCTTCTTAGCGTTTCGATAAATAACGTTACGTGTCGGAGAAAAAATATTTTTATATCTTTTTTTGTATTAATAATAATAATTATTAAATAAATCACTTTATTGTACACCAGATAACTGAACATGGTACTTAATGGTAGGTCAGTACAAGTGGCGACCTTATCGCACTATGACAATCTCTTAAAGGTTTGTTGACAAGAATTTAAAATTAATGATCAATTAAATCTCTGCACAACTGTGCTAAACATTTGTTGACACATGAAATACATTTTTGTACCAATGATTTATTATTATTGTTATATATTCCTATAGATAATATCCATGTACTGACGGATAATGAATACGATGTGTCATCACTCGTGTTCACTTGAAGGAAATAACTACTGTGCATCCAATCGTTGCATGCAACATAAAAGTCCTAAGTGCATTTCTGGCTTTGGAGTCCTCTCCTATAATCAGGAGAAAAATTCCGGTAACCACACTTACTGAAAAGGACTCTGATCGAGCGAGTGTTAAATAATTCCTCTGTATTATATCATGGTAATAGGATCATATGAGTCACCAGTGTATCCAAATTTATTTACTTCTTACAAAAAGAATGGTGTTTACCTGTTAACCCACATGATCTCCCAGTAGCAAAGATGGCGGAACTGATGCCATTGGTCCTGGCTATTGATAGCGCGATGGTAAGTAAATATCGCTGATTCAAAAAATCCATTCAAGAGCTCCAAGCGTCCCTTGAACATCAAGAACCACACGCTCTCCGGGAACACCTGAGACCAGAATATGACAAGAGTTGATTGCTTATGGTTACATAATTCTTCGTTAAGTTCTAAATATGAAATAATTTAACACAAGCCTAGACCACACTCACATATACATACACAAAAAATACATTTGCATTTTAACTTAAACGTATTAATATACAATCACTACATATTATAAAATAAATTTCAGCTATTTTTATTACTTGACTAAAAATCAATTACTGAAAGTTGGTAACACTGCATTAGGTATATAATTTGTTATAGTCACTTAAAAGAACCTAGTGAAAGTAGAGAGTGGGGTTGGTATATGAATTCATTAATAATTATTTCAATCGTAAGTAAAACTTAAATTTGGCACACTAAGATTGTCGTGGAAGTAAATAGACTACTAGTTACACTATAACGGAAATACAAGGGGCGTAGCCAGGGGAACAAGAGGGTACTAGATTTTTCATAAGAATAGTTGGTTCTACCGCAGCAGAAACTACAAACGTTCATAATTATAACTAATGATTCCATAGGTCCGATGGTAACCTTGGTTAGTTTCCGTCACAGATGAAAACTGTGTTATTACGAACATGCACATTAGAGGCAACTCAAGGCTATTATTATTTAATATTACCTCTATTCAAAACGTTTCTTGTACTAAATTTTATAATAAAATAATAATTCATCGACTACATTTTCTACAACTCGTACAAGGAAGAAATTGTAGCAGTTTATGAAAACCATTTTATTGATCTCGCTTACTGGTCGTACCGTGATTATAGGCTTCCTCGATAAATGTGCTACTACTACTACACTACTAAAAGAAATGATATATTTTACAAGAAGCCATAGCTCTTAAAATAAGCGCGTGCAACCGAACTGTACTCTTAGGTTGCAATCCGCCAAGTCGAGGAGAAAAGCAGTACGGCTGTACCACCCTTTTATCGGTAAGATAACACACCATACCCATCTATTTAATACCTTTCAATAATCGAGCAGACATTGTATAAACACAGTATATGTAAAATTTCATTTGATTTAAACTAATACATTAAGAATTATAACTTCTCAAAGTTTCCTAGTGTTGTCACTCCCTGAGCGTTTTTCAAAACTATAAGCAGACAGTAGCTTGAAATAAAGCGGTACCGACAGAATTGCTTTGTTCCTGCATTTTAAATCTGTAATATCTTCAAAAGTATTACTTTAAATTACATACAGTAAAGGGCCATATTAATCCATATTAAATACACAATATATTTAAGGTACTTAATTGGATAAGGATTAATACTGTGTTGCCTATAATCGCTTCCTAAATAAACCATTATTTTTCGTAAAAAGAAAAAAATGGTTATTGTGGGTTATCCCTAAGAGATAGACATTTTTTTATTTTTTTATTTATACTTTATGCACGAAGCGCTCATAGCCGAGTGGCCTTAGGTGATTGGAAACAATCACCAAGGGTAAGCAACGACGGCGCGGTCGGACCTAGATGGGTGACCGTTTGTGGCATTATATGTAATGAGCGTTTCCGTGATTCGGAGGTCACGTTAAGCAGTCGGTCCCGGTTGTTATCATAAGATAGCAGTCGTGAAGCTTAGTTGGAGGCCTTCGGGCGGCATAAAAACATCCAACAGCAAGATTACGTAGCCACAACGTGTCTTGCCTGTCCCCAACCCGCACTCGGCCAGCGTGGGGACGTATGGCCTTAACCCTCTCTTGAGAGGAGACCTGAGCCCAGCAGTGGGACGTTATGGGTTGTTGATGACTTTATGCACATAAGAGTGACAAAGGTGGACTTTTTTGTAGACCTTTTTAAGATGTAAATACTGTAGTACACCATTTTGATCTATCTCGTAGGGTACAGCCAGCGTTTGCAATGTAAGCGTAAAAAACATCACATTAGAAACCTCTAAAATTACTATCTACTATATTATGCATGTATTATACATAAAAACCCTCCTCTTGTATCACTCTACCTATTAAAGAAAATTTCATAAAAATCCGTTGCGTAGTTTTAAAGATTTAAGCATACAAAGGGACAGAGAAAGCGACTTTGTTTTATACTATGTAGTGATTAGTGTTTATAATGGTGTATAAATCCAGGAAAAACTGAAATAATTTGCATTTTCAGTCCAGTTTTTTAGATACACTAACTGCTTAAATAACCTTGTAACCCCTTATCGATGTATAGAATTACAAAGTTACATTTGCAGTGAATGAATCCGTGTACCTTTGTGTATAGATATATAATTATGTTCAAAGATAACTTGTAAAATGGTCAACGGAATGAAGCAAGAATGGGCCATGTTATGTTGTACGAAAATCCAGCAGAGTATTAGTTAGACTAAATTGCTCCGAATTGACAAGACAAAAAGAAGTAATAACTAACACAAATATCAGCAGTCGCGGGTCCCACGCTTCCCGTCCGTTAAAGAAAGTCCAATTTCTCACAGAGAACCTTTACACCTTAGAAGGTATACATACACACAAAACACGTAGCATTGCGTTATATTATTAATATTTATTAACCTAAATATAAAACACTTTGAAAGTAAATTTAGGACATTTGAAGTGTCGGCATATATATTTAGGTAGGTAGTTACAATCCAGTCATGTTCAAAAATTAAGGAACTGTCTTTCTCTTTCTGTAATCTTGAAAATGAAGGCAAACGACTATTCTTATTAAACAATAACAAATTTATATCTAAACTGAACGAACCTCTAGTTGTTTCTGGAGTATCTGTTTGCACGCAGGCAAGTCGCTGGGCGCGCCTATAAAGTGGCAGATGACTAGATGATAGCCAAGTAAGGTTAGGTCGCACAGCACGGATCTCAACCCCGGGGCCTTGGAGCCAGCTTCCAATTCAGCAATACCGAGAGCCTTAAATAATAGTTTAAGAACTATATGTCAAAGAATTGTATTGTTTAATGAAATAATAAACGGTTTGTGTCTCTGTGTTATTATTAATTTATGTTATGACATTTGTATTACAGAAATTTATAGTTATATTCGTATTTTATTCCTACGCAGTCGCCTGACACAAATATTCATTTCTAACATTGTTGCTCTCGAATAACGGTTACAAGTATGTATACCGTTTTATGTTACAAAGTATCTGTAAGTTAACATTCTAGACCAAAACAACATGATATAAAAAGTTTAAGTTCAGCAGTGGACTACTGGCAGTTTATGATAAATTGTGTATTTTATTTAATTTACCTTATTTCCCGAGAAGCCGACGAACTCTAAGACGCTAATGATCTTTGGTGGGAGAAGCGAGATCATGACGTTGAATGTGGCGATACCAAGACGCACCCCACTCTGGAAATGCTCTCTTGACTTCTCCGACTCCCATTGCTTCTTCTCTATGATCTTAGCGCATTCTCTGTGTGACATTTGAGTGGTCATCATTGACAAATATAATAGGGTTATGATATTCGACATATGTAAACTTTATAGTTAAATGGCGTTAAGTAAATAGTGACATAATATCAGGATTAAAATGAATACAGGTTGAAGTAAAAAAAAGCGGCCAAGTGCGAGTCGGACTCGCCCATGAAGGGTTCCGTAGCAGCAAGTAACATCATATAAAAGTTTTTGTAGTTCGTTGTAACTTTCATTGATGTTTTAATAATAGTGTTTTGATTGAAAGAAATGTAAATTGCGGTTTATGATTTATGACGTATTGAAAAAAAAACTACTTACTAGATCTCATTCAAACCAATTTTCATTGGAAGCTTGCATGGTAATGTACATCATATTTTTTTTTTATTATGCTCAAATTTTAGAAGTTACAGGGGACACACACACATTTTACCACTTTGGAAGTCTCTCGCGCAAACCATTTAATTTAGAAAAAAAATGTTATTAGAAACCCCATAATATCCATAGATATTGAGGTATGGTTTTGTAAAAAAAAAAAATTTGAGTTTCAGTTCTATGTATGGGGACCCCCAAAATTTATTGCTTTTTTTCTATTTTTGTGTAAAAATATGCGGTTCACAGAATACATCTACTGACCAAGTTTCAACAGTATAGCTCTTATAGTTTCGGAAAAAAGTGGCTGTGCCATACGGACAGACAGACATGACGAATCTATAAGAGTTCCGTTGTTCGCCGTTAGGCAACGGAACCCTAAAAAAACTGCCTCGTCGTTGGTCTAGCGGTTAAGTATGCGACTGCTAATTAATAACTTTTTCTTCCAAAAAATTCTTTAGCAACACGGAGTTGCTTGAAAATGGAATCCAGTCCGCCCTCAGGATTGCGGAAGGTTAGATGCCAGTTTTTTACCGACTGACGCAGGTTCTATCCGGGCATGGTTGCTTCGGGAAGTACCTGATTGAGTTGAATTAAGTCCCGCCTGTCACCACTGCGACTGCAGGCTGCTCCACATGTGCGACTCAGCGCCGACACTCACTCACATCATCGGATGTTAAAACTGAGTCAACTAATCACTAATCAGAAAAGTTTTTTACTACGTATCTACGTAATCTTTTAATGCCATTCGGTAGTACCCGATCGGGCTTAGACAACCCGAGATACATACAGATAATTATATACATTAATTGGAAAAATAACGGATTTTTTTAGTATTTTATGTTGTTTTATTTTGTTGCAGAAAAAAAATATTATTTATACTACACCTGATCGGAACAGTTGTCAATATTCCCTAAAAATGAAAACAGAAAGTTAGTCTTTTCCTTGACCTGAATAAGCGGGAGGAAAAAATGTATGAAAATCCATTTCTAACGTGTTTTAGCGGGAGAGAAAGTTGTATGAATTTTCATTTCTCATGTCTTATCTCAACTATGGCGCACGCCTGCCCAAGGAGTTTTCATATAATTTAAATATGGAATCTCCGTGCCACTGTCATCCTTTTGTGAAGAATAAAAAAAACAAAAGAAGCGCGAAATATTGGTCAAATTCTACGCAAAATTGTGTCTTACGTTTTGATTTAATTTTAAAATACTTTAAATATTCCTCACAGGTGTAGTATAAAGCACTGTGTAGCACTCGGGTGAAAGTCCCATTCCTACCTTGGGAGTATTGTGGCCCTAGGCTGCGCCTTCGGGCCACAAACTGCTCCCTCGCTAGTAATCGGTACATTTCCTCCCTCGGTGAACAATGAACTATTACCTATTTAACTATTAAATTCAAACTCAACAGTTATATATCTCATACATGAGAATAATACAGACCATATATATATTTTACCGCGACAACCGAGTGAAAAACATGCTGGGTTTTTACATTTAGAATAATTGCGCTCTATTTTTGAACCAACAATCATATGAGTGGAAATAAATACTTGTAGCTGTTGTAGCAGTTTTTCACTTTGATGGTGCCTCTGATGAGCCCGGTGAGATCTTCTCCTTCCATAATAGTCATGGCCGCTTGTAGTAGAAGCGCTTCAGCGTAGCACAGTTCAGCATGTGCTTCGATATCAGTATAGGTAGTATAATTGGGCTGCCAATGAATATTGTGATCAAATGTACAGATGTATTAAGAAACAAACTATAATAGCGAAAGATTAAATGACGAACTATTTGCTGCAAACTTAATGTTATCTCTCCAAAAAATTGCGTAACATACTGGCATCAGATATTGAAAACCTTACGGGTCGTATTCACATAATTTACTTATTTTCTCATTATATCCCATTAAGTTAAACTAACCTGAATTTTAATCATTTCTGTTTGTATTGTGGTTTTGCCTTGAAATTAATCTAAATTACCCCCTGAGAATAACCACGACGATTTCAATAAGATAGACAAGAGCAGAACCGTTTTTATTATTATTATTATATGGCATTTTTAAATAAATGTGTGTGCTGTCATTTGCTAACAGTGCCATAGAAAGTTTATATTTGATTTAAACACGTATTTGACGTGTGTGTATAGTAAATAAAAGAGCATCCAAAACGTGGCTGCTTTTATAAACATATGTTCTTACTTTTATTTTCTATCGATTTCGTTATTTTCAATTGTACATATTTAATTTCTTTTTTCAATTATAAATAGTTCAAAGCTGAAGACGGAATTCCTAGACGGCATCTACAGTCAAAAAGACTAAAGGAAAAAGCTAAAATGATAAAATATTAAAAGTAAAAAATACCTTTTTAATTATTGTTCCAATGCTTTCAACAAAGGTGTAGTTCCTTTTGTACTGATTACAAATGGAAAGGGACACCTTGAGGGCCGCCATTGTACTGCTAATCTGTTGTTGGTCGAATGTCAACATTGCTGGTATAAACTGGAATATGGCAGCGCCGAGACTGTGATACATCGATGTAGTCTCCCTATTAAAGAAACAAAGATAGTGAAAGTTATTACAATTGAAAATGTGTCTGTTCCGCTAGCTAGATGATAAACAAACGTCTCATCATCAACAACAGTATTTTATATTCCACTCCTCGAAATAAGTATCTCGGTAGACAGGAGGTTATATAACTTAGAAATGCTGTTGTCCTGCATAGATTGCTCATTTAATCGGCCCTTAGGATACCTTCCGACGTCTCAATGCTGAGATGACTGACAACAACACCTGGACGGAATGCATTACACGTAAATTTAAATAGTAAATGTACCTACTAAGAAAAATATGCGTTTAACATAATATTCAAACATAACATTTGTTTTATGACTGTCGTAGGTAGAAATAAGTTATACTATCGTAAAAAATAAATAGTAAAGAGTGGTCATTAAGTAAATTGCGAAGTGTTTCAATTAACGGGTTGTGAGTGTATTCACCATCACTATTCCTCAATAGGTCATCCATAATAGTTCACAGGTTAGACAAATAAGACTTACCAGTGTTTCATCAGACTCAAAGCCCCAGCTAGGTCGTTGTTGAAGAATTTTCTAATAGCAATCTCACAATCTTCGAAAGCTGCCTGTAGATCCATACCCGAACTAAAAACATTATATAATTACATACTGATTTAGCAACGATGTATGAACTAAATAGGTTTAATAGGTAGTCAAGAAGTATTCTAGGTTCCTAAATTTTTACTTTTTTAATACAAGTGTCACTACTGTTCTGTGTTGTGAGACTTTACAAATATATACGAATCGGACATAAAAACACCTAGACTCGTAACAACAATTTGTGCAATCGCAATGAGTATAGTGACCACTACTACTACTAGATTCTACTCGTGCTTACCATCAGGCATAGTGGTCACTTTGGCATTGTTTTCCTGTCTGGATCGAATCCACAACACTCAACGTAGAGTGTTCTCAACTCATCGGCGAGACGACTGCTTAAACAACTACACCTCATCATGTAAGTTTTGTAGTGCCTGACTGAAGGTAATGAGACAAGTTTGCACATCCTACTAATATTATAAACGCGAAAGTTTGTGAGTATGTATGTGTGTATGTATGTTTGTTGCTCTTCCACGCAAAAACTACTGAACGGATATGGGTGAAACTTGCAGTAATATAACTAATATATCAGAATAACACATAGGCTACTTTATACTGCAATAATCGAAAAACACAGGTGAAAGCAAAGTGATTATAAAAATAGATAAATCGTAGATATCGAAATTTATCACTGTTTATCTCCTGTCAAAACTTCACAGGTTGCTATGCATAACCCACTTGCATAGCAACCATAATGATATACGCGGGTAACACCGCGGGGCGCAGCTAGTGTATTTATATGTCGCGTTGAGCTCGGGACTTCTCTCAGGACAGGTTTTAGGCTTTACGACCCTACGCTGGCCGAGTGCGGGTTGGGAACTGGCAAGCCAACGTTGTGACTACGTAATCTTGCCTTTCAATGTTTTATAAACGACACGAAAGCCTCCAACTAAGCTTCACGACTGTTATCCTAATATAATAACCCGGACCGAACACTTAACGAAAGAATACTAACCTAGAAAGCTCATCTTTGGCATCTTCAAACTTCTCCTGCAACAAGTAAAAAAAAATTGTAATAATTTTATTAATAAAAAACTGGCCAAGTGCGAGTCGGACTCGCCCATGAAGGGTTCCGTAGCATCATATAAAAGTTTTTGTAGTTTGTTGTAACTTTCATAAATGTTTTAATAATAGTGTTTTGATTGAAGGAAATGTAAATTGCGGTTTATGATTTGTGACGTATTAAAAAAAAACTACTTACTAGATCTCGTTCAAACCAATTTTCGTTGGAAGTTTGCATGGTAATGTACATCATATATTTTTTTTAGTTTTATCACTCTTATTTTAGAAGTTACAGGGGGGGGGGACCAACATTTTACCACTTTGGAAGTGTCTCTCGCTCAAACTATTCAGTTTAGAAAAAAATGATAGTAGAAACCTCAATATCATTTTTGAAGACCTATCCATAGATATGCCACATGTATGGTTTGATGAAAAAATTTTTTTTGAGTTTCAGTTCTAAGTATGGGGACCCCCAAAATTGATTGCTTTTGTTCTATTTTTGTGTAAAAATATTAAAGCGGTTCACAGAATACATCTACTGACTAAGTTTCAACAGTATAGCTCTTATAGTTTCGGAGAAAAGTGGCTGTGACATACGGACGGACAGACAGACAGACAGACATGACAAATCTATAAGGGTTCCGTTTTTTGCCATTTGGCAACGGAACCCTAAAAACATTCTGTGCATAAGTGTAGAAAGAAATGTAATTATTACAACAATAAAATAATTTCATTATACCAATAAAACAAATACTAAAATAAATATTTCATTCGAAAATTATTCACTGCAATAGTCGGGGCCCATAATAGACATAATGATTTCAGTTTAAATTATGGGCACAGTCGAGACTGTTGCAGTCCAAAAATATGTTACGTATTAGAGTTTAATATTCATTTTATGTGTTTTTTTATATAATTAATTTATTTAAATGTATAATTACATTGTTTTCTAAACTTCTGGACTGAACTTAATTTATTAGTTATACTCTGTACATTCCATTCGTTTACTTTCTTTTTAACAGTTGAGAAAATTTCGAAATTAGTGACGCCCTCACACGTTACCAGTTCGATTTGAAATCATTATATAAGAAGAATTTTCAATCGATTTAATAAAATATTTTTAGTTTAAATATTTGTTCGATCCTCGGCTTAATTTTATATTACATGTTTCATCTGTGTACCCAATTACCTAGCTAGTTTGTTAAATAATTAAGTAGTATGTCTTTTGGGAACGCTGCTAAGCGATGATGCGGGAGAGCTTTTTCATGCTTGTTTGTAAATATTGAAAATATTCTTTAATTAATATTGTAAATAAATAAAATGTGCACTACTTAGTCGTTGAAGAATATATAAATGAATGCACAGAGTTATTGTTCTTTACTCTTAGTTAGAATTAGAACTTAAATTCCAAGATTCCGACTTAATTCATTGCAAACAAACAATCTTGAAGTCATATTATTTTACATCTCTCATGTTCGGTAAGTAGGTTCTTATTACCTCCAAATGGGGCTTGTAGGTGACTTATTAGCGCTCTAGGGTAATAATGTAGTTAGAAAAGCCCTAGGGCGGTAAGTAATTTAAAAAAAAACACATTCCTTTCAAAAAGTTCGCGTACATCTAACCATCATACTGGCAAAGACATCATGCATTCAGCCCAATGACCAAAGAGGTCGCTTTGCTATTCAGCCTTGTCTTCGTGTGAGTATATTAGTCATCAATTTTAAATATCGAACGGCGAAGCTCAATTTCATTCTTGAAAAAAACAATTGAATAATTCTTTACTTAATTCTTTTTAATGAAAAGAGGCGGGAATAGAAAACTTTTAATTTAAATATTGTTTTTTTTTTGAGATTTTTTTATAATTACGTGCTAATTAGGAAAAAACATGCGTTCTTCAAGTAAAGAATTACACCCTCGAACTATAGGCGCCTAAATATCTCGGGCTGCAATTGATGCCTTACAGCCCTTGGCTATTAATCTACTATATATTCCTTTTTATTTTATTAAGTTTAGAGAAGCAATACTTACACGAAGTCAAATTATTTTTATCTTAAAATAGCATATTTTATCGTACTTACAAGAACCGTTTTATAGTCTGTGGTTGTTAGTTATGTACAGGAAACTTAACTACCTGTTTATAAAGTACGATTTTACTGTAGTACATTATTCCGAACAAAAAAAACGGTAGCTTATGGGCGTGAAAAAAAAAACGAATGGACAGAGTATAGTTCTTTAGTTAGTTATAAGCAATTTATGTGCGTGATGTACGGAATATATTTTATGTTAAATCTCGTGTCACTTACACTTATTTGGGCACCAATGTTTTAAATTTGAATAAGAAAAAGTTGCTAATTAGCAGAAATTTGTTGGTCAGTATATCCATTACTATTATTATTATTTGCTGTCTGCATTCGCAGCACTCTTGAATTCTTCTCATGCTTTCCATCAGGCAGGGTAGAGTCAATTTGGTAGGTGAAATATAAAAATATTATTGACAATATTTTCAGCAGCGTAAGCGAAATAGTGATTGCCGCTACTTTATTTTACATCTTGCATTACATTATTGAAATTTTCTACGGATCCATAACTATTTTGAAAATATTTTATCAGGAACATAGTGGGATTCCAATGGTAAGAAATAAAATTCACTTCAATTTATTATTATTATTGAACGTTACCTGTCTGAGAAAACTAGGGCTACCACGACAAATTTATTGATATAGCGGTTTAAAAAATATGAATATAGTACATCTCTACTAATATTATAAATACGAAAGTAACTCTGTCTGTTACGTTTTCACGCCTAAATCACTGAACCGATTTTGATGAATTTTGGCATAGTTATAGACGGAACCTTGGAAAAGGACATAGGCTACATTTTACTGCGATAACCGACAAACACGCGAGCGTAGCCGCGGGCAAAAGCTAGTACAAGATACGTGCGAAAAATGTATTCGTACTTAGCAGTCTGGCATAAACACTGCCCAGTGATGTACCCGCACTTATCTAATGCATGTTCAGTTACGTAAACGTTAGCTAGTGATTCCTAAATATATTTGAGATTGCTTTTAAACAGAAGAATGTATGAAACACCTAATAAAATGAGAACCAAGAGTTCAGTTGTAAGTATTTAATGAATCAGTACTTACCTCATCATCAAAATGATCTTCGGTTAAAAATACCCCTTGTAAAGAGATTGGTGTTACAGGAGGAGATTCTGGCCTTAGCGTCATCTCGATGTCTGCCACTGAAAAGAAAACGTTCTATTACTTTTTATTTAGTACTAGCTGAGTACCGCGGTGTTACCCGCAGATATTGTTAAAATAACCAAAACCGGAGTGTCACCGACGGAGAAGGGAACGATTTTATTTATATTTTAACTACGAATAAATAATAAGTCAGGAAGTCTAACTTGGAACAAATTTCACACAAAAAGTGGCCCGTCTTGAAACCAAAACGACGTATGAAACAAAAACCACCGGACCTAATAAAATTGCCACTCAGGTACACACAATTTTCTTAGGCTCTACTAGGCTGGACTGCCTTGGCCTTGTGCCTGTACGTAAGTTGATTATATTCAGTATCATACTAACCGGATATGAAGTATGTACTTATAATAAGCTCGTGTGGGCAGTGTGGGTAAAACGTTTAATATTTTTTATATGTCCCCTATTTTTTATATGTAACCCTATGTCCCCCGGAAACGGAAATCGGTAGACGGAATATTTTTATTAAGTAAAAATATGTTATGGAAGATGGAACAAATAATTTGTTTTTTTTTTTAATTACATGAATGAATTCAGTATCTAAAACTGATCACCACCAAATAACTAATCTAAAATTACTGGTAACTAACTACATTACACACAAAGTATAATGAGTTATTTATTTTTCGAATGACCATAAATGTAGAATGGTTTGGTCTAATTATTATTTACAGTGGGATTTACATTCAAACGCTTATCATAATTCTTATAATTAACATAATTCTATACATGCCTACTCACTTTTGGAACACAGTGATTTTTAGGGTTCCGTAGCCAAATGGCAAAAAACGGAACCCTTATAGATTCGTCATGTCTCTCTGTCTGTCCGTCCGTATGTCACAGCCACTTTTTTCCGAAACCATAAGAGCTATACTGTTGAAACTTGGTAAGTAGATGAAATCTGTGAACCGCATTAAGATTTTCACATAAAAATAGAAAAAAAACAATACATTTTAGGGTCCCCATACTTGGAACTGAAACTCAAAAATTTTTTTTTCAGCAAAACCCATACGTCTATGGATAGTTGTTCAAAAATGATGTTGAGGTTTCTAATATCATTTTTCTAAACTGAATAGTTTGCGCGAGAGACACTTCCAAAGTGGAAAAAAGTGTCCCCCCCCCCCCCTGTAACTTCTAAAATAAGAGTGATAAAACTAAAAAAAATATATGTTGTACATTGCCATGCAAACTACCAACGAAAATTGGTTTGAACGAGATCTAGTCAGTAGTTTTTTTGTAATACGTCATAAATCGTAAACTGCAATTTACCTTTTGATTCAATCAATACACTATTATAAAAACATCGATCAAAGTTACAACGAACTACAAGAACTTTTATATAATGTTACATGCTGATACGGAACCCTTCATGGGCGAGTCCGACTCGCACTTGGCCGCTTTTATATCTTTTTGGTACCGTATTAAATGTACGACGCAGGTTCATATTAATATTACAGAAAGGCTTTCCCAGTAGAACTTTAAGCACCGCTCTCTGTGTCCTTTCCACTCTCAGCATACGCAGAGAGCTAGCGCCTCCCCAAACAGGGATACAGTAAAGTAATATAGATTCCACCAGTGCGTTATATATTAGTTTCAAAATTTCTACATTAGCCGATTATTTGAGCTTTTTCATTACATATATTAGTTTCCTAGTACGTGATGACAGTTCCTCTATTGGTACGTCCCATCTAAGATATGCATCTATGTGAATACCCAGATACTTCATAGTGGACACTCGTTCAATTATGTTACAGTTACAATTTTCATTCAGACGGTTGCATGTGTGTACAGTAAGCATTAATCGGTGCGGTGGCTGCGCAGAAACAGTAGGAGAGAATGCTACATACTTTGTTTTTGTAACATTTAGTGTGAGAAGATTTGTAGGAAGATATGACATAACATGTATCAAAGCCATTTCAGCCAACTTAAAAGCAAGATCCCAGGTTTGTGCATGTACAATCAGTGCCGCGTCAACTGCATGAGTTAAAATTTTGCAGTTTTGTAAAGGTAATTTACACAGATTATTAATATAAATTAAGAAAAGAGTCGGACCCAGGACACTTCCCTGCTGCACCCCGTACTCAGAAGCCCGCTCCTCACTAATGTAACTTGAAATATTATAATTAATGTGATTATTGTATACTTCGTAAAAAGTGCTGACAAGTGAAGGTCGCAACTCTCGCTCATATGTTTGTCTTGTATCAATTTGTATGTTATTGACATAGTTTATATTTACTATCTAGGAACTACCCCGTGATGTTAAGATTGTTAGGACATAGGTTATGTTTATTATTGTAAACTGTTAATTTAAAATGAAGATTGTCTGAATTAACTACCGTAAATTTTTGAAAGTAGTATGTGTGTACTAACATTTGTTATAATAATTATCTTTTTTAAAAGGGGGGGACCTGTGTAGCCACAAGACATCCGACATTATTTCACGAAGTTAGATAAGCCACATATTATAAGATACAGACAAAGATTAAATAAAGTAATTATAGGCACGCACCATTTTAGTATATAAGCGTTATTGATAATTAAATAAAAGGGAGTATCATAGACTATCACACCACCTTGAGTCTCATTATACTCCTTGCCAAGTAATGGCAAATCAATCTTCACAAACTGAGTACGACCGTTTAAGTAACTTCGAAAGACCTCCAGAACCGTACCCCTAACTCCCACGCTCTCCATCCTGTCCAGAAGAATGGGAATGGATACAGTATCGAAGGCCTTCGAGAGATCCAAGAATATAGCCAAAGTTTTGTATTTATTATCGATCAGCTTTATCACAGTATCGGTCATGTCCATTACGGCATCTTCCAATGACTATCCCCTTCTGAAGCCATATTGATTTGGGGAAATTATGTCAAATCTTTCCAGATAGTTTGTCAGTTTCCTGTTTAAGATTTTTTCGAATACCTTCGAAACCGCGGTCAATACTGATATGGGTCGGTAATTTGCGAACCTCTCTTTTGATGTGAAACATCTATAGGCGCACGTAAAATAGATTTCCGGCCTGGCGACTGGCGACGCTTCGTCACGGCACGCTATACGATGGTATATATATACAGTCTATATTTTAATAATTAGTAATATTTTATTTTATCAATATGACATATTTAGTTCCTATTACAATATGTTCTTTTCTGCATATTACTTTTACAAAATAATGGCGATGTTTCACATCTGCCAGGCGTCCCGTGACGGCTCACATTTTTTTTCTCCACTTTTAAAGACTGGACTAACCAAAGCCTTTTTTAGTACCCCGGGAAAATCAACTGAGAAAGTGACAAGTTGAATATGTATTTTAATGGGCTGGTAATATATTGACTTGATGTCTTTAGTAGAGACGCAGGTAAGGACTTTTCAAACTTCCAATTGCGTCACTTATTTCGTCCTCAGTGATATCAAGCGCAGTCATTGAGCTACCCAAGTAGTTCTTGGTTGTTGTGTTGGATGAATAACAACCCGTGTTCCCGAGTGAGTTGGCCCGAATACGTGTAGTCAGAGTTTTGCCTACATTTGCAAAATAATGGTTAACTACATCGACCGATTGTTTCGGGTCCTTGTGCAAGTGCAATAGTTCAGTCGCAAAAGACTTCTGCTGACCCGTTTCTGAGATGGTTTTAATAGCCTCCCAAGTTGCTCTTGTGTTACCCTTGGCCTCCCTGAGCTGGTTTCTCTCATAGGTTATTTTAAGCTTCTAATAAGTTGTTACAAAAGTTGCGATAACGTGTGTAAGTTGTTCGTAAAATGGTATTTTCAGGGAATTTCTTTTGACTTCAAGTGTAAGGCATCTCTGTTTTTAATACATTTTAGGAGCCCAACGGTCATCCACGGCTTCAGGGAACGCCGCCTATGTGTGAATTTTATCTGGTGGGTGTGTGCTTTGACGATGCTAGATAGGTTCCGTATGAGATATTCGGCTGCTAAATCCGCATTTTGTATTGAATATAAAGGAGAGAAGTCAAAGGCTTTTATCGCTGTGACAATTGCGTTCTGATCCGTACGTTATACGTGTTGTTTATGTATAGTTCTTTTATTCACTGAATCTAAACTAAGCAAGGTTGGAAGGTGATCCGTGATGTGTGTTTTTAACACTAATACAGTTGCGCGCTTTTGTGTCTTCAGGATCACATGATCCAAGCAAGCGTTATCTCTGGTAGGGATAAGATGCGCAGGTAATCCATGTGAAGAGCACAAGTTTAAATATTCCTCCTTTTGAGAGTCCAAGAGATTGGCACTCAAGTTTATGTTTATGTCGCCAATAATTGTTAAGGTTTTATACATGCGTAAAGTACTCAGGGCATCATAAAGACAAGTCAAGAAATTATCTATATTTATATTTCCAGGAGAGCGATATAGAGCAATTATGGCCGTATCATCACATTTGCACACCAAATAGTTAGCATCACTAAATTGCGGCTGATAAACCGCGTGCTTCAGATTATTTTTAACGTAAATTACCACGCCTTCATTTTGGTTTGAAAAAGAAGATTGGTAAGCTGACATAACCATTCAAAACTGGCAATGTTATGGTCTTGCTCAACCAGCACTCAGACAGGATCACAATGTCACACAGAATGTCCATAGAGTCAAGAAGGATAGACATTTCGTCAAAATTTCGGTTTACGCTTCGTATGTTCATGTGGAAAATGTTTAGGGTATTTCGTTTAGTGTGTAGGTATTGTGAACAAAGGTTTGGGGAGCATAAATGATACTTAGATACACACACCGAGTCTAGGTCATCAGAGACTTTGGGTATGTTTTCCATTGATGGCATGATATAGTAACAATGAACTGTTGTTTGTCTTAATGTGACCGTAACTAGCCTCATTATGATTTTTGTTGACGGACTGAAATAGTGAGTTCTCGAAAAGTGTTTCTTGATGTGTATAGTGTTAGTTTATTTTTATTGAATAAGACGAAACATAAGAGAACATACATGCAAAGAGATTCATCAATAATCCCAAATTTACTTTCATATTGAATATAGATTAGCAGTAGATAAAACTGATGTAAGTAAGAGAATTGAAATACAAATTCAGCAGTAAAGAGTTTAGCATCGACACAAATATAAAGTCATGCTTGTGTTTTTGTTAACTTAATAAGTTTAGCTTCCGACGATATGAATATAGCTAGCATTCCTTCCTTTTTGCGAATGTATACTTTACCGTTTGCAGTTCAACAGTAGGCGTATTCATATGATCTGGCATGGTTTCGAGCAGCATAGAATGTACGTCGTACTTTACGCGTCAGGTTTTCGGATATAAATATAGGTTTTGAAGGACCACCAAGGTTTAAGCACGCCGACGTTAGCTTAGTATCAATGTTTCTTTTGTTAAAGTCCCTATAAGTCTTTAAAAATGTCTCTTTTTTAATATTGGTTGTAAAATCTACAATAAGAGGTTTCTCCGAGGATGCTTTAGTATTGACGCGATATATATCTCGTATCTCCTGTTTTTCTACAGGGACATTTATAACTCTGCCAATATTTATTATCAATTCACAGAGGTCCTTCTTAGTTTCATCCTTCTTTCTTGGAATATTTCTACATTCCAAGCTTGATGAATTACATTTCTTTTCTAGGGATTCTATTTTGTCTTCCAATTCGCGCATATAGGCATGATTTTC
Organism: Phragmatobia fuliginosa; assembly: GCA_932526445.1. Taxonomy (NCBI): domain Eukaryota; kingdom Metazoa; phylum Arthropoda; class Insecta; order Lepidoptera; family Erebidae; genus Phragmatobia; species Phragmatobia fuliginosa. The sequence goes on from OW052057.1 coordinate 29,558,537, forward strand.
TTTGCGTTCAGCTTCCAAACTATCAAACTTTTTTGTTAACTCGTCATACATTTGTGAGAAGAATGTTATAGACGAGGAGATACCTGCATTTTGTTCCTTTATCTCGTTAATTATTTCCAGTAACTTGTTGTACTTTTTGTCTTGCTGTTTTTCGAAAAGTTCAAACATAGATTTCATATCCGCCAAATTTTCGTCACTTTGTTCATATTTCCTTTTGAATCTTTTAGTCACATTAACTACCTCTTCAGTATTTTTCGGAGTATTTGTTTCAAAACACACATTTGGTGGTGTAGATCGCGTTTGAGGTGGTGTTCTTTTTAGAGACATATTAATATAATTCTATTTAATAATAAAAATGGTCAATAATAATACCTTATTATTTTATTATAATAATATCTAAATTATGTATTAACTCATTAGATTTTAAACTATTAATTAATACATCATAAATTATTAACACGAAACATCAAAATATTTGATGTTTCGGGTTAAGGGTTGTATTCGGATTTCTTTGAAAATGTTTAAAGGCGATCGGATGTAGACAAAGACACGATGCGACGCGACGTGTCGCCATCCGAGGTGCACCATGCACATTACCAACACGCGACGTCGTGACATACTAGCGTTTCTGAATAAAGTTAGCTAACACCAGTGGAAGTATATGGTTATGTACTATGGATTTAAAATAACGAGTCAGACGAAAACTTTGAACAATTGATGTACATTTTGGCTACATAATTGCAGTACAGTACAGTATGATCCCTATATATAGCTAAATTAATATCATATAGAACAGGATATCGTTAAGCAAACTCATTTAATTTTCCGTCGGTTATTTCACTTAGTAAATGCAAAAAATAATAATAAATTGGCATAAATTCCGTTTGACTGTTTTAGGCGTGGGGTCCAAGAATGCATATAATATGCTCTGTGACAGTTCTCTTCTCGAACGACTCACGTGTGGCGTTGGGTGTTGTCTAGAAACATACCGCGCACGACGCGTCAGATGGCGTGTTAAACCCCACCATGGGCAACACGCCGACCTCGCGCGTCTGGATCGGCTGGCGTGTGAGCGCTGACTCAACACGCTTCGCGTTGCATCCGGTCGCGTCGCGTGTTAATAATGTGTTTTCACCTTAAAGCTTAATGAAAGAGAGCACTTGTAAAAAAGTAAACAAAGATCTCGAGATTTCGGGTCTTGGGAAAAGGTGTCCCAAAATTAACGCATAATTTGAATTAAATAGAAAACAGTTTTTTTTTTATTGAACCATAAAGTGCATAGGATAGGGTTATTTACGCAATAACACGTAGGACAAATGGCCTCCACGGCTTTATATAAATATACGCACTCAATTTTCCATGACCATTCTGCATAAATATGGCTGAATTTCGTTGATGCAAACGTTGAATCTCCTCCTTTAATGCACGCGTGGGTATAGGATTGTTGACATAGACCAGTGATTTTAAATAACCCCATAAAAGTTAATCTAATCTAATATTAAATCACACGATCTCGGGGGCCAATTCAGATCACCGAAACGAAAGAGTACACGACCTGGAAATGTCTCATGCAGTAATTAAAGTGTATCACGGGCTATATGGCATGTGGCACCATCTTGTTGAAACCACATATTGACAACATCAATATCATCCAATTTCGGCAAAAAAAACTGTGTTATTAACATGTCGCGATATCGAGCACCTGTAACACTCACTGCTTCACCAGTCTCATTTTTTTTTAAAAGCGGCCAAGTGCGAGTCAGGGTCACCCATGAAGGGTCCCGTAGCAGAAAGTAATATCATATAAAAGTTCTTGTAGTTCGTTGTTGAAGATGTCGTAAAAATGCAGTTTAGTTTTTAGAGGGGGGAGGGGCTGTTTTGACAAAAATTAGGCTTTAAAGTTGAATAATTCGCAAAAGATACCTAAATCGAAAAATATTTCTAGCAAGCTCACAATGTTTTAAAAGGCCTATCTAATGATACCCCACACATTGGGGTGGACGCGAGAAATAAAAATCATCCCCACTTTTCGTGTAGGGAAGGTAACCCAAATAAAAATTATTTTCATAATTTTATTATAGCACTTTTTCGACGTAATTACAACATATTCTTGCAAAGTTTCAACTTTCTAGTGCCAACCGACCTACCTATTGCCCAAAGCAATAGGTAGGTCGAGGACGGACGGACGGACGCACATGACGAATCTTTAAGGATTCCGAGTCATGACCTACGGAACCCTACAAAGATTACCTGTAAGCTACATGGTCATTAATTTGATGTACTTTTGTATGTATAATAAACTATATTGGTTTTGGTATTCTACATCAAAAACAGTTGATACACCAGAGCAATTGTGACACCAGCAGCATTTACCACATCGTAATTAAACATTTTTGTAATTAGGTCTTAAAAGAAACGGTACATATAGCAAAAAATATGAGATCAATGCTGGTCTCGCTAACAATAATCTCCTTAAAAATCGATCGATATACGAGATGGGAATATACTTTATATTATTTTTTATAGGGAACGGCTCTAAGCTTTAAGCTATCTCAAATAAAAAAACTAAAATAATATTTATTTACTTAGGTATAAGTATATATGTTTAGGTATGTATTTATATATATATATATATCTATATATCTGTGTATATGTGTGTATATATGTGGGTATATAAATGTTTATTTATTATGTTCCGTATAGATATGTATAATTTAATAAAAACCTATCCCTCATTATTGTGCATCTATCACGTTTATTTCTGCATCGCCCTAAGGTCGGGTGGTAGAAAATGCACATGGCATTAAGTCCGCCGTTGTCACATTTGTGCATAAAGTCTTAAAGAAATAAATAAAAATCTAAATTCTAGCAAACCGTTAATCACCTAGTGAGAGAATGTTGTGTTTAAAAATATAACATAGAACCTCAACTAATAATGTAAGAATACCGTTATCTGTTTCGGTAACAGTGATCTAGAAACGGCAGACGCTCATATAAAAATATAAGATTTGTACCGAAGTTATGAAGAATGGGAATTGCGGCTGAATTAATGGTTTAGTAATTTATAAGTACCTAAATGCTCAGTACACTTACTATGTTGGACGATGGGTGTTGGTCGTGGTAGTACATGTCGGTCGATATTCTTAATCCAAACACGTTAGGATTAAGAATATCGTGTGTCACATCCCTATTAATTCTTTTAGTGTCTTAAAATTCGATAGTGAAGCTAAGTTCGAAAGAGAATTTGACTGCAAGAAGAACAAAAGCTTGAAACATGGGTACTCTATATCAACACGTCTGGTCAATACGGAAGGCCAAAATTTGATGATGATATAGGTAATAGTAGTAGTACATTAGTAGTGCAAAAACTGTTACGGTTTTACGGATAAATCACTGCACAGTGAACTTTAGTATGGGTATACTTCATTCTTGAGGAAGGAAATAGGCTACTTTTTACTGCGATTGCAAACAACACTAATATAATAAACTGTGGATTTGGGGCAAAATTAAAATTTTATTGACACTAAACATATTGCAAGTGTAAATAAACAAATGTGAGGGATTTAGCACAAAATTATGCTTACATTAGCATTATTTACTGTTGAGCATAACGGAAGAAAATAATTAATTTACAATGTGTATTTCTGTTTTGTTTACACTACACTCGGTTACAAAAATAACGGGTCAGTAATAACGGGTCAGTCACATAAACCCGAATATCTCCCGAACTACGTATGCCATCCTAATGAAACGAAGACTGTTCAATTGAGAATTTAATTATGCAGATAAAAAATAAAATAAAACTTAGTTACACCCACAATATTAATCTTAAATTAAAAAAAAACTAAAGTAGTCATATTTTTCTTAAAATTAAATTTTTTTATGATTGTTTTTTTGCTGTTTTTCATCACTTTCTTCATTTAATACTTTGTATTGCCTCCACGTGATGAAGCCTCCAGTGATGAAAAACAGCAAAAAAACAATCATAAAAAAAATGTAATCTTAAGAAAAATATGACTACTTTAGTTTTTTTTTAATTTAAGATTAATATTGTGGGTGTAACTAAGTTTTATTTTATTTTTTATCTGTATAATTAAATTCTCAATTGAACAGTCTTCGTTTCATTAGGATGGCATACGTAGTTCGGGAGATATTCGGGTTTATGTGACTGACCCGTTATTTTTGGAACCGGCTATATTACTAGCTGACACAAGCAACTTCGTCTGCGTCTCTTTTCAATAATGCTCCTATTGGTCTAAGCGTGAAGTATCCTCTCCTAAGGTCGCCAGCAAACGCCACACATAAAAAATCATGAATACGGTTAGTTTCGGAGTTCACCGTAAGTAACAAAGTGACCATGAATCAATTTATATAAATTTAAATTGTATAGCATATAAGTTTGTTTCTAATGAAATTATAATACTAAAAACACTTTAGTCAAATTCATAATCATTGCCAATCAAAGTATTTAACATGGTGGTTTGGTGCCTAGTTTAAAATACCTAATTATCTAATTCTTGTGGGCACTCGCGGTAAAGTTTACAACGAAACGAAAATATAAAAGTACTGAGGGATACATCAAGCTTTTATAGAACTGAGGCACATATGAATCAGTTTATTAATGTTATCACACACATGCATGGTCATTGCTATAAATTTCAAGAGAAAGTTGTCAGAAACTTGCGCCTACCATAACACTTTCACTCGATACTGTCTTAGTTAACTTATGCCTGTTTATACGATACGTAAAGATTAGTAATACCTGTCACTTGTTTGTTGTACAATTTATCTAAATTTATTTAAAACTTAGAAAAAGGGCTATTTTTCTTTAGTTTTAAATTAAAAGAAAATATATTATTATGTTCTTTCATATGTCTTTGTTATCATTTATATATTATGCATTTTAGAAAAGAAATCGCAATTAGTTCGATATCGAAAGAATTGTGTGTACTTATTCCGCTTGGCGCCAGAAGATTTTTTTTAATACTTAGTTAATATATTGAAGACTAAACGATATTCTATTAGTCATCGCTCAATGTTTTAGGTGAATATAGAATGTGGAAAATTTACACGTACAAGACCTAATTCTCAAACTAGCAACAGATTCGTAAAAGGCAAGTCTTTAATTTCTCTGTAAAAACCAATTCTACAAAAGCATAATTCTTGGATTGGTCAATTTTCAACATTGTACATTTATATTATACTAAAGTACCACAACACACTATGATTTAAAAAAATAAATTAAAGCGTAGATGTCAAAATGTATCACTGTTTATCTCCTGTCAAAACTTCACAGGTCGCTATGCATAACAAACTTGCACAGCAACCATAATGATACGCGGGTAACACCGCGGGGCGCAGCTAGTCAATCATAAACCAAATAAGTTCGTACGAACAACAAAAAATAAATGTGTCGCTATTTTGTGCTTGCAATTTGTTTACATTCGTGTTTTATACGTAACCAGCTGAGCCACGCAACCTCATCTGCCTCTTATTGTGAATGTAGCGTGATGTTATACAGCCTGAACTAACAGATAGACATAATAATATACTGTCGTGGACTTTTTTTTAGAATCTTTATAGGGAACAATTCTTTCATACATTATTTCGGCAAACCTTTATCCGTTTATGCAGTGCACGCAATAAAAATAATTTTCTTCCATTTCTTGTAACACTTTCCGTTATATATAGCCATAGTAGGCCAAAACCTCATTTCAAAGGAGAGTACTATGTCCAGCAGTGGACTGTTAAAGGCTGTTGATGATGATGATGATATGTATAATACTTTTTTTATGTCATAACAATCAAACCATTGTATGGATTCATTTAATTATTACATCAATTGATTTGCTTTGGTATTCTTATTAATTCAGGCCTATTATCTCCTAATTCACAATTTTTTTTAAAAATTATGGTTAGAAGCAGCAGTCATTTCTTTTAGAAAGCTAAAACGTAATGAAATGAAAACAATTAAAGGAAAGTAAAATGGTAAACTTTAATACTATGTTAAAGATGACTAATTTGGTGATCAAACATCATCATCTTCCTACCCTCTTCCCAAGTTTAATTGGGGTCTGTGCAATGAATTTTCTTCTTCCACTCTTCTCTACTACTCGTCAGTTCACTGTTTATTACTTTCCTGGCCATATCCTCTTTCAAGCAGTCCATCCATTTTTTCTTTGGTCACCCTCTACTCTTATATTTGTCAACTTTCATTCTTCGAGGCGAAACACCTTTGTCTAAATCTACTCTAATTTCAATGCTATAACAAAGCCTAGATTCTATAGGGTGATGAGTTTTTCATATATTGGGTAATGGTATAAGTATGAGCAAAAGAATATTCATCCAGTGGGTGTCAGTCAAATCAAGTGGTGTGCAATTGGTGAGGCCTATGTCCAGCAGTGGACTGTGATAGGCTGATGATGATGGGCGTCAAGTACAAGTAGACCTACACAGACTAAGAAAAGGCCTATGTCGAGTAGTGATTATTAAAGGCTGTCAAAATGATAAAGCCAAAGATAGATTTACTTGTTCATAATTTAACTACACAGTTTTGAACAACAGTGTTGGATTATCAGATTTGTTTTTAATGCATGGTCATCAATGGTTAGGTATCTCATGAATATATTAAATTTATGTGAATATTTTTCAATACCTTGACATCAGAATAACTAAAATATTACAAATATTGTATAGTCTACCAGGTACCTCCTACATCCTGTTGTGCCCATGAAGTACTTTGATGAGACATGAAGAACACAGTGACGAGAGTGCTCTTTTTTGTTAAAGCAAAACTTGAGTTCAATCAGTTCAGATACATCTATGATATCAATTTTATTGTACTAACTGAATCAGTATTGATTTTATAAAATGATGTAACAACATAATAAATTAGAACTTTTCATTGTCCACCACACTAATTGACAGGATAACTGAAAGTGGACACAACTATGTTAAGCCGGCTTTTGACTATGGGATGTAATATAATATCACATCTTGAGCTATATATTACATCGTGCGATTGGTGTTCACACTGTTAGATATATATTTTGGAACAGATCAGCTTCCAATACAAACATTTTGATCGTCACCATTCAAATCGATGGCGAGGCAGAGAGAGGCACTGTCACGAGACAAAATATACTCCTTCAAAATATCGCTTATTTGGACGAAAAAATATTTATGGTTTGGGATGTAATATATATTATAGTACAATGTAAATTATATTATATCTCATAGTCAAAAGCTAGCTGTAATCAGAAACAGAAAACATAGAAATAATCTATTTTAAAATGCACATTACCTATCATCATATCACTACACCTACACAAAGATTCAATGTAACAGACTGTATTCTTTATTTTTAACCCCCAGAGAGTTTGTATTTTATTAACCTCTCTAAGATACCCTCCAAAATGAAAAAAGAGCCTATATAAGTGCTAGAAAACTAGAAGGTAACAATCATAAAAAATATAACTGCTTCCATCTTTGTTTAAATATGGAGGATAATTTTTATCGCACATTTTATTCTAATGTGTTTATATGCCTATCTGAAATTATATTTATGAATATTTTTTATCTTCCAATCTAAATCATTTTAGAAAAATATAAAAATAGATTAGTACTTAAAATATTTGAAATTAGTACTCAAAATTAAATCAAATTAGATAAAGAACAGGATAAAAGATATCGGATTTAATACATTTCAATACAAATAAATTTTTAAATAGGTTGGTACATAAAAATTGTTATGATTCACTAACATATTTATAACTAGAACGAGTAAAGATATCTAAATATTGAGAAAAACGCTAGTTTTTATGACGTTAACTCGCGCAAAACGCAAAGTTTAATCATTTGCTTCCGAAAAATCGAAAATTTTTCTTATAAACGATAAATGTTCATAATAATTTGTATAATTTACAATTAAAATCATAGAAGCAATCGCAACTATGAAATAAGTTCAATAAAAATCAATACCTACTTACGCGTTTCAATATTGGATAGTAATATGGAAGCCTATTCAAATTAATAAACAAAACTTATATTTTAATGATGCAATAAAGTATTACCCAGATCGTAAGGCAGACAGGCCGTAATAACAATTCTAAATATTTAATTAACACAACAATTTCACTCGCGAACACTGGATTCACATATGGATTTACCTTAAAATGAATGTAATGTGCCTTGTAGTGTACACTATACTTACTAAGTTGAAACTTGAAAGTTCTAAGTTGTTTATGCCAAATTGCCAAATATGCCAATCCATATTCCATAGACTAGAGTACTCTATGTAAAATAGATAATCCAATCACATAATATATTCACAAATTCATAGACACGTCTGTGAAATGCTTATGAAAATACAAATATTTTTATATTTTGTATGAATATATGAAGGCAGCTGTGTGAAGTGAAATTAATTTTAGTACTCATCAACGTGGGACACTTTTAGGGATCTATTTGATTCTATAATAATAAATACACATTTATAATTATAGCTTATCGGTTTTTTAAAAGATACACTTTGGAGAGTGCTCGAAAGCTCTATTCGAACTGATCGAGCCATCTCCATTCCTTTAACGGACTACTAGGCGCAGGCAAAAGTTTCATCCATACGTTGTTGGCATGTACCCAAAAGACGTAGGTACTAAACGGTTTGACAGCTTGTTTTTGGTAAGAGTCGCAAAAGTTTTGGAACGATCTGTCTGGGTTTATTTTTCCTGATGAGTTGAACTCTGGAGCCTTTAAGAGTAGAGTGAACAGGTTTCTTTTGGATGGGCGTGTACCATCTTCGTCTTCATCTACACTTTCCATCAGGTGAGATGGAAGACAAACGCCTATTCTATTAAAACAATAAATAAATAAAAAAAGCTTTTTAAGTTTTTTCTAATTGATTCAGTAGAATTGCTTGGGTAATGAACATAGCTGAAAAATTGATTTTATAACTCGTGCGAGCTAAGATGGCACCTGGCTTAAAACGAAACATGATACCGTTCCCCCGCGTAATACCCCTCTGTCATCTTGCGAGTAGCGTTAGCATCACTATTATCGTTGCACGAATCTTTCCATAATAATTTTAGTTTATTAAGTATTACCTAATATCATATACATCACTCCACGAATTTATTTTATTAATATATCATTAGATTCGTCTAGATAACCCAATTGATTTAAGAAAGGTCACACGAAAAAAAAATCTGCATGACGACTATGAGACGCAATAGTTTAAAATAAATAATATGCACATGATCTTTAGAGACTTCGATTAAAAGGCTTATCATGACGATTTAAGATTGTATTTTATAACCATATTTCAGTTCCTAATTTCATTTAAAATGATATTAGGTATTACCTAATATTATTTAAATCACTGCATTCGGGTAAATAATGAACGAGGCCTGCTTCCTATTGGTATGCATATGTATTTTCTTAACTCAGGTAGTAAAGTACCCCATGATATAAAGTTGTATGTTATGAGAAACAACTTGAAGCAAAATATAATAAGTATAAGCAAAATAAATGTTAAAATTTTAAAAAACTAGAATAAATTATATTTTTCTTGCACTCAGTACTTCAAACGACTGACATTTGAGTCAGGTGCCATCTTAGGTCGCACGAGTTATAGTGTTACTTTGACAGTTGCCAGAAATTACAAAATACAAATTTCGTTTAAATAGTGTTGCTACCACTAGGCTGCAAGTATGGCAGCACTTCAAAGTTCGATCAAACAAACGTCAAATCTAGAATCCGCAGGGTTCTCAACTTAGGGGTTTTCCCCCTAAATTTAGGGGTTAAAAAAGTAGGGTGGGGTTTTTTTAGGAGTGTCATATTTATAGGGATATTTTTGGGGATTTTTATAATATCAAATATTTTTTTTAATTCAAAATAAGCAAAATAATGGCCCTGGGATAATCCAAAAGAATAAAAAAGTAATGTCAAAAATGTACAAAGACCCAGGTCTTTGTACATTTTTGACAATACTTTTTTTTCCCCAGGGAAACCATCCGCAAAAATGTTGTAATTATTCAATGTCAATAATGCGTGATTTTAAAAAGTCTGAATCTGAAGAGTCTGAAGACAATGTCAGAGTCTGAAGAGTGTGAAGACAATGTCAGAATCTGAAGAGTCTGAAGACAAAGTCCCCGCCCATCTCTTGCCCACGCGACTTGATAGGTGTCTCGATCATGTTATATTGAGATCAAACAGGAACTCCACAACCTTGGTTCTTGACTCATATGTTACGGATCACGCTCCTGTTTTATTATGTATTGATACTGTTCGTCAGTGTATCAAACCTCGAAGCTATGCAAAGCGTTTAGATTTGCCGTCTCTGGTTGGATACTTAGAAAAATCAGACTTTACCAACATCCTGGACAACAACGATCCTAACCAGAGTGCGGAACTTCTAGTTACTACGCTGTCAAGTGCGGTATCCAAATTTAGCAACGTAAAGAAAATACCTCTGCGGAGAAGGATAATAAAGCCATGGATTACCCCGGGTCTCTTGAGATGCATACGTAACCGAGATAATTTACATAAAAAATTACAATTAGACCCCGATAACTACGTAGCTAAATTAATTTATGTTAGGTACCGTAACTTTTGTAACAACCTTTTAAAGACGGTAAGACGTAAGTATGATCAATTTGAGCTTCAGAAGGCAAGGGGTGATCCTAAAACTACTTGGAATATTTTAAAATCAATAAGTCACTTAAATAGTAAATCGGAAAACGTCACGGGAGATCTATTAAACATGCGTAGTGATCCAAAATCATCAGTTGATTACATTAACAACTATTTTGCAAATGTCGGAGCTAACCTAGCGCGGGATATACAACGTAATCAGAGTAGCATACGTAATGAATTACAGTTGAACAAAGTGATAAATTCGCAGGGTAACTCTCTGGTGCTATTAAAAACTGATCATCATGAAATCGAATCAATTATCTCCAGTCTAAAAACTAACTGTGCAGTCGGCATTGACGAAATTCCAGCATCAGTTATTAAATCAGCCCGACATGTACTAATACCAGCCATAACTCACATTTGTCATCTGTGCTTAACACAAGGAGTATTTCTCGATGTTTTTAAGCGAGCACTTGTTCATCCCATTTTCAAGAGTGGTCCTAGGGACCGTATCGAAAACTATAGGCCAATATCTATCTTAACTACCTTATCTAAAGTCCTCGAAAAACTTTTGAATAGAAGATTGCTTGACTTTCTAGAACATAATAATGCCCTAGCAACCAATCAGTATGGTTTTAGAAAAAATAAGTCAACAGAAGATGCGGTACTGGATTTGACTAACTCTGTTGTTGAAAATCTAGACACCAGGACTAAAACAATAGGCATATTCCTCGATTTGGCCAAGGCTTTTGATACGGTCTCTACACAGATTATGCTGCAAAGATTGGAGAGTATCGGAGTAAGAGATGTTGCTTTGAATATATTCCGTGACTATCTTAGTAGGCGCACTCAACGTGTTAAGGTGAACAATGTTACTAGTAACGACGAAAACCTTGTCTTTGGTTTACCACAGGGTAGCGTGCTAGGTCCCACACTATTCCTTGTGTATGTCAATACACTCAGTATGCTCACAATCCCAAATTGTAAACTATTTTCCTATGCAGATGACACGGCCCTTGTTATAAGTGGAGATTCCTGGAGTGATGCAATTCAATCCGCGGAACATGCAATAAAAATTGTAATGGATTGGCTTAACTCTAATTTGCTTACCTTGAACATATCAAAAACTCAATTTATTACGTTCACAGCAAACTCCACAACCCAACCAAATATAATTACCTTAAAAGCACACAGCTGCTCAATGACATCACCCAACAGCTGTCAGTGTCCTTTACTCCAGAGAACATCAGATGTCAGGTACTTGGTTGTACAAATAGACTCAATACTTAGTTGGGAAAAACACATAGAACTCACTACAACTCGTGTTCGAAAGCTAATGTTTCCATTGAAAAAGCTTAGAAATGTTGTTGACGCTTTGCAAATAAAAAACATATACCTAGCATTAGTACAACCTCTCATTACATATTGCATAGTGGTCTGGGGAGGAACTTATAAAACTTCAATACTTCGACTCGAAAGAGCGCAACGTTCTGTTATAAAGACAATGTTAAATAAAAGTGTTCGCCATCCCACCGCACAACTATACAAAGATGTCTCATTGCTAACCGTCAGGCAGCTTTATATACTCCAAGTTGTCATGCGCAAACATATGTCACCCTCCTGTGTTCCCCCGCAGGCTGATATACGACGTAAATATCGCGTTTGTTCTGCACCTAGAACAAAAACTGCATTGGCGGGTCGACATTATCAAAATCTCAGCTGTCGACTTTATAACAATTTAAATAAAAAATTACATTTTTTCTCCCTATGTAGGCATAAATGTAAAATGGTGCTAATGGATCACCTTCAGTTGCTTTCCTATGATGAGACTGAAAGACTACTTGTGGGTGTACTATAGCACATACAAACACACACACGCACGTATACATCAACACACACACATACACACACACACACACACACACAAACACACAAATACATAATATACATTTTTCAATTAATTTTACATTTTGTGTTCTTTTATTGTGATTGTGTAGTTAATTTTATTTTGAACGTTGAACCTTGACTTATGTAATGGGGGGATGGCGTCGGTGTCTGTCACACAGTTTCTACTAGCTCAGACACCGTCGTTTCTCACTCTATCTGTTTATGTCAAATACATAATAATGTTAACTTCATTGTTAAGGTAAGATAGATAAACTGTTCCTCTTTTCTAAGTAAATAAAGATTATTATTATAATGTCAGAATCTGAAGAGTCTGAAGACAATGTCAGGATCTGAAGAGTCTGAAGACAATGTCAGAATCTGAAGAGTCTGAAGACAATGTCAGAGTCTGAAGATTATACTCTGAACTGAAGATGATTTGTTATTGAAGTTTTCGATAATACATGAATTTAAAAAATTATGTTTCATAATGAAATTATTTTCTTTTCTTTTATTTTTTCTTTATTTTAAAAAGACAACTCCTGCATTAGGAATACAATTTTCCTGTGTCGCGGGGGACTTTACAAACACATGAAACGGACACAGGAACACCCAGACTCAGATCAACAAATTGTGAATCACAAAAAGTGTTATCCCACGTGGTGACCACTTAAACCACTAGGCCAACCGGGCAGTCGATTATGTATTGATTATTTGAAATTTATTATTTGTTAAATGATATTTTATTATTTATTTTTAATATATTATTTTATTTCAAAATATTTAATGTTTTTATAAATAATAAAAAAAATAGGGGGAATCCCAAGTAAGTGTGGGAATTTTAGGGGTGTTTGATTGGAGTTTTAGGGGGATAAATTTATGAGAGTTGGGAACACTGAGAATCAGTGCTTACTTAAGTAGATAAGTAGTCAAGTACCAGGAAAAAATGGCTACAGTGAAAAAGAAATCAGTAATACAGATTAAAAGTGAACAATTGTGTAGAACCTGTCTATCAAAAGAGAATGAGCAGTATTCAGTTTTTGATATATATATTGGAACTATCACAATAGATTATATAGTTACTTCTATAACTGGACTTAAGGCAAGTGACAGTCATAACACGAAAGTATTGTTGTTATTTATTTTTATTAGCATAGTGCTTTCTAAAGATTGCGATAGTTATGAGGTTCAAAGACATAAGGTGATTTCACTGTGATTTAGCTATGCGTTTTAGCTACCAGAATTCATTACAAATAGGTAGTTTTGCTCAGACGATATAACTGTTTATTTACTTTTATATCATTTTGAATCTCGCAAATTAATTTTAAATGTATGACTGCTAAAGTGAAATCACGAGATTCTAATCTTGCTTTGCGAAAATAATAAATGTCTCCTGGAAATATTTAATCAAATACAAGTCAGATAGATGCTCATGTTTAGGTTAATACTTATTTCACTTTGTGATAAATGCTGCGCTTCCTGAAAATATTTATTGAAATAAAAGTCGGATGCTCATGTATTAATTTTTCTATTAGTTTAGGTAAATACTTATTTCACTATGTGCTGATTTCTGCTTTGCGTGCCCAATTCTTTCTTCTTGCTGTGTTTTATAATGTCGTAAAGGTCATACTGCATTGAATATTGTTTTCCAAGTACTCATTTTCATGTTAATAAAACTAAAACAGGCATTTCAAAATACTTTAACTTTTGTGTGTACAATAAGTTAAACATTCCTGTAAACATATTAACTATATACTGTGCACATGAGCCATAGCGGAAATATATTAATTTTACTTGAGTGTTAATAATAATGTTGTCTTTTGGCAGAAAAAAATTTTTTTTCACAATGTGAAAAAAAAGTGTGTTCTTGCATCGAAAGCTATTTCAAGCATGATGCTTGAAATAGACAAGACATTTCATATTAAAATATTATTTAAACTTAATATTTTAGATATTTAAGGATGATGGGTTACCATCTACAATTTGTCATGAATGCAAGGAGAAAGCGGCTAATGCTTACGAATTTAAGAAGAAATCAGAAGAAGCGTATATATCTCTGCAAGACACAATTAAAAATGAAAAAAAAGACTGGTCAACAGCAGCTAAGCCAGTAAGTACAACTGGACCACTAACTTCCAACTAATAAAGATGTTGAGTATGTCTTTTGATAGAGAATAACAAATAATAACAGCCTTTCTATAAGCCCTCCCAAAACTAGGTTTTAGTTTACTTTTAAGTTTTCAATGATACTGCTGATATTTGTATTATTGTATTTTATAATAGAGTATAATTATGTATATTGTTTGACACTGACAATTTAAATTGTCAGACTTTTAAGCCTCTTATGCCTAAGATGTAACTTTAATGTTGACTAATATTAAAGTCTGACTATTGTCAGACTTTTAAGCCTCTTAAGCCTAAGATGTAACTTTAATGTTGACTAATATTAGAGGCTTAAAAGTCTGACTATTGTCAGTTAAGCCTCTGACTGCCTGTTCCGATGGCTAAAGAAGTTTGTATGGTAATCGGGGCATATGGCTAAATTTTATGATTAAAAATTAGAAATGTTAAGGGATACTGAATTAAGTGAACCTCATCAAAGAATAGGTATTAAGTGCTAAACAAATAGAGAGCAGCAGGGACTATCTTGTTAAATTTGCAATGTGATTAATTTACATAGTATGAAATGAAGACACTTCCACTGTCTCTCAGCTGAAATCTTTCAAAATCACTACTAACCAAGGAGCAAATACAATGAGGAGATAACCGAATGATATTTCTGTATGAACAATGTGTGACAATTAGCGGAGTGAGGGGGTGAAAAAAAAGTGAGGGAGCTCCATTAACTTTTTTTTCATATAAGTAAAAATAGCAAAACTTCTTGCACTCTTATTTGATTATTTTGCTATATAGTTTAGGTATCTGATACTGGGAGTATAAGTAGTTTTTCCAAGTCAATTTTAGAAACCTTCTTGGCATGTATCAAAAAATCTTTTATAATGTAACTATTATTTCAAAAGTAAAAGTTTGTATTCCTTTTTCCTCATAACCTTGCTTTAAATTTCGCGTGCATGTATATTATTTATATTTATTGAGAAAAACCTAGAAATAAAACAAATTGATCTCTCAAAGTTCAGAAGTGCATTCAACGGCAAGGACAAACTTCATGCCCCTCCCACACTTCCTGCACGCGTGAATTTTCCTTTCCAGTTCAATCTCTCCTTCTCTGGAATGCCCTTCCCAAGGAAATCAGAGTGGCACCCATTTACGATACCTTCAAAGGCAAGGTACGAACGATTCCTTGCTCAGAGCTTGGCAGAGTTGTCACAAAATTGACACTTAATATTATTATATGTATGTGTGTATATAGGTATATGTGTTGATAAATGTATATGTGAGTCTGTGTGTATATGTATATATATATTATATACAGGGTGAATTTTAGAGACGGGACAGTAAGGGCAGATACCTTAACCGTTACAGTTACAGGAAAACGCTTTTAGGAGACTATCCATAAATTTTTAAGATATTCTGAACTGCATTTACAGATTCTGGAAAAAATGTACAGCAAGCAAGAAAATGGTCATTTTTAAACAAAAACTTTTTTTGATGCCAATCGATCCTGTTTCTTATAAGGATCGAAAGTCTCTACCGGACCGACTGACGTTTGAGTACTAGAAATGTCGGAAATCGCAAAAAACTATTTCCTTACATTTGTACGGAAATAAATCATTTTATTATGTATTTTAGACACAGACAAACATAACTTACATTTATTTATAAGCTATAACGACGTCATTTTAGAGAATCTTCAAAACCAGTTGGAGGAATGGCTACTGTCAGAACTGCGAAAAAAATATTTTCAGCAAGATGGCGCTCCACCACACAACAGCCGCATGTTCCAGTTTGTACAGGCAGTTCGGGTCACAATGGATAGGTACACATGGTCCCACCAAGTGGCCACCTCACAGCCCCGATCTAACGCCTCTCGATATTGTTTTGTGCTACCTGAAAAACGAAGTCTACAAAAAGAAATACAACAGTATTCAGGAGCTGAAGGATGCGTTAACAAGGATTTTAAATGATATCTACCCAAGAAAATTATCGGCTGCTACTAGCTCAATACAAAAATGAGTTAACTTATATATTCGTAACAACGGCTTTTTGAGCAATTTATTTCGTAGATCATCTAAATGTAAGTTAAGTTTGTCTGTGTCTCAAATATCTATTAAAATGATTTATTTCCGTACAAATGTATGCGAAAAGTATTTTGTGATTTCTGACATTTCTAGTACTCAAACCTTAGTCGGTCCAGAAGAGACTTTTGATCCTTATAAGAAACAGGATCGATTGGCATCAAAAAAAGCTTTTGTTTAAAATGATCATTTTCTTGCTGGCTGTACATTTTTTCCAGAATCTGTAAATGCAGTTCAGAATATTAAAAAATTATGGATAGTCTCCTAAAAGCGTTTTCCTGTAACTATAACGGTTAAGGTATGCCCTTACTGTCCCGTCTCTAAAATTCACCCTGTATATTGTATGTTTGTATCAGAGTATTTTGTATTTTTTGTATGTTTGTATTTTTTTTTCGTATGAATACCTAGATATTACTCATTTATTTCGCCAAAAATTGTAATGCACCCTCTCAATTATTTCCGCACCACCAGACGGTAAACTGGGAGAGAAGGCCTGTATCATTAAGTCCGCCACTGTACTTACTGTGCATAAAGTTGTAAAATAAATAAAATAAATAAATGAATAACCTATTTATCTGCCCCGCAAACTCTGCGACTAGGTCGCCGCCTTCCTGCACCAACGCCGCATTAGGGTCCTTTGCGACGGCGCGGCCTCTGATTTTAGAGAGGTAAACGCTGGTGTACCTCAGGGCTCCGTCCTGTCGCCCACACTGTTTCTTCTGCATATCAATGATATGTTAGCCCTTGGCAACATACATTGCTATGCAGACGATAGCACAGTTCATGGGCGATATTTTGGACACCCTACAGCCAAGCTAGCAGACATTGAGGAAAAACGGCGGGAGCTTGTCGCTGAACTTGACCGGGTTCTCAGCCGCATCTCTCAATGGGGAAATGAGAATCTGGTCGAGTTCAACGCCAAGAAAACACAGGTATGCGCGATCTCTACATAGAAGTCTCCCTTTCTTCCCCTCCCTACTTTTCAGAGCACTCAACTGCCACTGCAGGATAGGCTCAGTATCCTGGGGGTGGATATCTGTCATGATCTCAACCTGCGTGAATACATTGAGAACGTCATTAAGGCGGCATCGCGGAAGTTGGGCGTACTGAACAGGGTGAGACGTTTCTTCGCGCCCGGGCATCTGTGTCTTCTTTACAAGACCGAGGTTCGTTCGTGCGTGGAGTACTGCTCTCATCTTTGCGATGGATCCGCCCAGTATTTGTTTGACGCTCTTGATCAGTTGCAGCGGCGAGCAATCCGCATTATCGACAGTAACGAAGTCACCGAGTCCCTTGAGCCCCTGCAGCTGCGAAGGAATGTCGCCTCCATGGCAGTCCTCTATCGCTTACATCATGGAGAGTGTTCTGAAGAGTTGTCCCAACTGGTCCCCCCTTCCCCTTTCCTATACAGGACAACACGTGCTGGCCTCGGAAGCCACCGCTTCAGAGTGGTTGACATACGCTCTCGAACTAAACGGTTCGGCTCCTTTTTGTATTTGCTCCGTGCTACTAGCAATGGATAGATTGATTGAAGGTTTATGTGTGTATGTATCACATGTGTAGTAGAGGAAATCCAAGAATTTCAAAGACTTCAGCGCAAAACCGCGACTAGGTTGTTAAACCTGTATTTATTTCTTACTAGGATAATTATTGTGACGAGTACAATCTTTAAAATGTACTATTTATCTACATTTATCTGCAAGCTTCAGTACTAGTACAAGTACAGCCTGGTTTAGGATCAGACTACCACGTGTGAAGTTATTATTATCTTTGAATACGAATAGGAGTTATCCACTAAGGAAATGAGAAAATTAGATTATAAACGAGTTATAATGTTAATAGGCCAGTTCAATTCAAATGCGCCTTAGCACAGAGTGTGCCTAGTTTGTAATTTAAGTACTGTGTGTTAAATGTATAAATTTATTATTGTTTAAAGGACAGCCTAATGGGAGTCAAGATTGAGGATATGCTACTAAATGATCATGATGACTATACTGATGGTGATTACAGCATGTCCCTCAGTAGTGGAACAGACTTAAATGATTTGGGTATGATATTATTTTACTAATGGTAGATATAGTTTAGAGCATGCGTAACATTTTAATGTTTGGTGTGGTTGTTGTTGAATTTGCTGACGACCGACTGGATATTCGAAATAGGGATTCCTATTCCTATTAATGAACTGTAATACTTACATAGACTCGTCTTGTCTACAATAGTTCACAGACTGCTTTTATTATATTAAATAGATTGAGATGTACAGGTACTACTTACTCTATATCTATCCAATTAAATAAAATTGAAGTGTTCGCTTGTAATATCAAATAAAAATTTTTTTTTTCGAAATGCATTATACGGTTCTTATATTAGGAAAGCATTTTTTATTTTTTTTTATTTTGGTTCCCTCTAATGTATATGTCACCGTGAAATTGTAAACAAAATTTAAATTATAATCTATCTCGCGAGATTGTGAACTGTGGAAAGATTGTGAACCGTAATTACTGCTCACAATAAAAAAAGGCCGTTATGTGTCCATAGACTTAGGTTGCGGGGCCATTCCCATCAGGGCCCGATCTGGCAGACGCTTTCCGAGAGGGGCGTTCGACGATCGATTCCGTGCCTTATAGAGCAAGAGCCCGGAGCCGCTAGACCTACGTTATTAGTACAAAGCTGAAATTTTCAGGATTATTAGTACAATGTCTTGTTAAGATGTATGTGTACCCATTAGCTTGAAAGCGGGGCCGTTTCTGAGGTAGCGCGAAGTACAGATGGATAAAAACCTTACTTACCTACGTTAAAGGTGCAAAGCTAGTATTTACATATTTTATCAAGAATATTATTTAAAATTAAAATTCATTACTGCCAGACACTTTCCGTGGGCCATTACTTCTGCCAGACGTCTTGAAAGTTGTGAAAAAATTAGGTAAACTATGTTATAGTAGCAAACCTAAATTTTATACATATTATCTAAGGTAGGTACTATTTTAAGACCCTTTGTATGTGGCCAGACCAATCCGGAGGGCCAATCATCCCCCCAGACACCTTTAAATATTTGTAGTAATTAGGAAGCTGAGGTATATCAAATTTGGTATTATTTTAAGAATAGAATTTTAAAATATTAAATGGTTTTTACACGCTTTTTATTAGCTTCACCTGTATGTTTATTTGTTTGTAACCAACTCCTTTGAGAGAGTGCCAGAGAGTGCCAGAGTACCTGAGGCAGACTATTTAGAGGAGCGCACCATCATGTACGACGGATGTCGTGCGGTGTTCCGTATTATATACTATCCTAACGAATAGCATTTTTTGCCCAATTTGAGCGGGCCAGTGTCCCCACGAGACAGCTGTACACGGGGGTTGTCCGGTCTATGGCACGGTCCATCGGTGTGGGCAGCGCCTTTGACCGCCCAGAATAAGGCGCGCCTCTGGCGTTCTCATAGGATATTGACAGTCAGAGCCATACGCGGTTACCACACGGTGTCAACCGAGGCGGCGAGCGCCTTGGACGGATCACCCTCGTGGGATTTGGAGGCGGAAGTGTTTGCCGAAGTTTTTATTCGAGTGGCTGACTTCCGAGAGGAGTGCGGATCTCGCCCTCTCCCCGACAACATACGCTAGTGGCGTGAAGCCGCTCGCCGAGCCACCGTGGTTAGATGGTCGTTCCGGCTGGAGACACCACGTGCTGGCTTAGACGTCGTGGAGGCTCTCCAGCCGGTCATCGCCGAGTAGGCATGGCGGCAGCTTGGGACCCTTTCCTTCCGACTGACGCAGGTCCTTTTCGGGTACGGCCGGGGGTGTCGTCTAAGGCGGACCGGTGTTGAGCCTCTTACTGTGTAAAGCGGTGAGAGGCGAGACAGCGTTCTGACCAGGGGGTGACTAGTCACCCTGGGATAGACCTCATTCGTGAGGTACGGCAGGGGGGACTCGAGAAGCCGCTGCTGCGTTCCTGGTGATCCTCCCGACTGCCGAGGTAGGCCGCCGCGGGGTTTAGTGGGCAGGTTGCTCATACAGAAAAATAAATTCAATTAATGTAAAGTTTAGTTTTAAAACTTCACTACTTCAATAATTTGGAAACATGGTAGAAAAATGAACTTGTTTCACAACTTGGCATTAGGTTCCCTAGGCATCTAAGATTTTCTCATCAGACAAAGAAGAAAATTGAAAATTTCAAACTAAAGTTTTCTGATGACCTAATAATTGCTATTAAACGTTTTTTAGACAATTTTAAGTTTGTTTTTAGACGGGATCAATTATTGTTCACGTCTTAAAAAATTCAAAACATAAGAACAGTTATTTTATAGAAGATAAAAGTTAGGGCAAGTCAGGGGTGTGTGCAGTTGTGGTCAAATAAGTATGTGTTATTTATTTTGTTCGAAACTTGTTGCCATTTTGGAAGTAATGCCTCTCCAATAGGAGCTCTTGTCCCTATTGTCAAAGAAATGAGACAGTGACTTTTGACAAACCTCTCTTGAAGCGAAGATGATCTGATCTAGCATATTCTTGATGGAACACAATTCCTATCCTATTGGCCAAAGCTGGCCGTCTTGGAATTCCGGAGATCAAGCCGTACCGCTTTGCAAACATGTTTCTAGAGTGCTCGTTGGTCGCATGCAGTCCGTATATTCCCGTGTCTCTGTTTAAGTATTTCCAGATTGCCGTCTGAAAGTATAGACTTCCTGCCCGCTTGTCCATTACGGCAGAGCCTGTTAGCCAATACTCTGCTTAGAAGAGTCGGTTGAGAAGTTCTATTTGGAATATTTCAAAGCCAGCAACGTTTTGGAACAGAGTAGGTCGGAGATTTTATCAGTCGAGTGCGTAATTGTGAACGTTTGTGAGAATTTTGGGTGAATGTGTGTTACTCTCTTCTGTTCGAAATCTAATTCCTCTTCCTAGCCTTTATTCCCAAGATTATTTGGGGTCGGCTACTAGGTTAACTGATTTTACTTGAATATCAGTTTTTCTACGGAGCGATGGTATCGGGCCTTCGCAACCCTGAGAGAGAACTGAAATATACTATACGAAATCTACTTCTACTGCTTAAATACTGGAATATAGAAAATAATATATGTATTTCATAAAATATGGTGCAAAATTACAAGGTGACAAAATATTATAGGAGATACGAAATGAGTTGAAGTTAATACTTTGAACTAAATTTATATTTTCAATCCATACAGGATAGGTTTAAAAAATAGATGAAGTTAGAAGTTAGTCAGTTGGAGGCTGTAGCGTCTAATACATTCTGGTGCTCAGGCTTACCTTTGTGTCTGTCTTTTTGATGCGTTCATCTTTTTACTCTAGTGATGGCGTTATATTTGATTAATTTTGCCTCATGTAAATGTAGTGGCTGATACTATAGGGTTATATTTTTTCTATTTACAGATGCAGTTAAAAGTGAAAGTGAGCAACAAAATAAAACATCTAATGAATGTAAAAAATGTTCATTAAATTTTAAAACACAAAATGAATATGAAGATCACCAAAAGAAAAAATGCGTTAGAAGTAAGTAGTTTTTTTAATTTTTTTAAAATGATTTTTAACTAATATTATTTGATTTTTATCACTAATAATTAGCTGACAAGAGTTTGTTTTAGTACATAATATTGGTGTATTTATTTTTATGTACTCTTTTTTAGTTGAATGTGATGATTCAAATGGCAACTATTGTCCACTATGTGGTAGATGTTACGATGAGGATAGTTTGACTAAACATATGTGGAACTGTCATTCAGATGTTATGGGTCCAAAGAAAAGAGGCAGGCCGAAAAAAATATTGACAAGTGTAAGTATTCCAAGTTATTATCTTATCTTATATATAAAATTCTCATGTCACAATGTTCATTCCCATATTCCTCCGAAACGGCTGGACCGATTTGGATGAAATTTTGGCTGCATATCGGGTAGGTCTGAGAATTGGGCAACATCTATTTTTAATACCCCTAGGACGCGAGCGGAGCCGCGGGCATCAGCTAGTTTTATCTATAGATATAAAAACAAATTCTAATTTCCCTTGGTCACCGTTGCACGCATGACCAGTTGGTTCAATTTTGCTCATTCTTTTAGTATTGGATGGCTAAGACTAATTGGAACAAATCAGCAATGAAAAAAGCGGCCAAGTGCGAGTCGAACTCGCCCATGAAGGGTTCCGTAGCAGCAAGTAACATCATATAAAAGTTCTTGTAGTTCCTTGTAACTTTGATCGATGTCTTTTGATGATTTATGACGTAATAAAAAAAAACTACTTACTAGATTTCGTTCAAACCAATTTTCGGTGGAAGTTTGCATGAGTACATTTTTTTTTATAATTCTCTTATTTTAGAAGTTTCGTGGGGGTTGGGTGAATAATACATTTTACCACTTTGCCTCTCGCGCAAACTATTCCGTTTAGGAAAAATGATATTAGAAATCTCAATATCATTATATTTTATTAACGTATGGGATTGATGAAAAAACTAACTTTTTTCTTTTTGTGTGAAACTATTAATGTGGTTTACAGAATACATCTAATTACCGAGTTTCAACAGTATAGTTCTTATAGTTCTGGAAAAAAGTGTCTGAGACATACGGACGGACAGACATACAGTCAAACAGACATGACAAATCTATAAGGGTTCCGTTATTTGCCTTTTGGCTACGGAACCCTAAAAATTTTAGTAAGTTGATTCAATTGTGATTAAAGAACAGTGGCAGGTATGGAACTTTTTTGAGTTTGTCTCCATACAATGTATTTTATCTACTGTAAGAAAAACGAATAATCAACAAAGGATAACGCCATGTTATCGTGCATGAGCAATTTTAGTTCTCATAATATCAACGTGAAGCCGTGTGCAAAGTCTAGTGAGTAATTAGGTAACAACTACTTTATGAGGTGCTTTTAAAACATAAGCACCAGCTAACAGTTAATAAAAAGTTTTGCATGATCGCATTTTTTTACCTATTTCAGACAATAATTGACAAGTTATCAGAAAACGGATTTTTTATCACATCTTTGAAAAAGATCGAATGCCTATTTTGTAAAGAGTATTTTGACACCAAAGAAGATTTAGGAATTCACTTGCTAAATCATAAAGGTATGTGTTGCCTAAGAACGTTTTGTTAAACTTCTTTTACTCAAACAGAACATTACTAAATGGTTGATTAAAAAAATACTTGCAATATTCATAAGACTTGTTTTACTGTAAACTCCTTTTACTATAAAATGACATCCTGTTATTTCTGACGTAGTGTTATGGTATTGCAATAAAAATGAAAGAATTCTTACGTGAGTTCTGTACTCTAGATTGTCCATCACAGTGCTATGTTACTGCACTTTGTTCCTCTGACGTTTTTGTGGTGACGAATGAAAATACGGAGCATCACCACCCCTATTCATCACGGATATCGTAAGAGCCGACTAAAGGAATAACCTAAGTAAACCCTTTGCTTTTATTACGGGTGGTGATAAACGAGTGATAAATGCTAGGTCTCGTATGACACTCGGTCCTGCATTATTATAGGCACGGCGTTACTTTATCTATTTTATGTGTTGACATTTGTTATATTGGAGATACTTTCTATCATTTTCCTTCATATCTCTGACATGGCTTCTTTATATAAAACTGAAGTGGGCTTAGGACAAATATATAGTGCATAGAACTAATGCATTTGAAGTTATCAGTGAAAAGATAAGATAATGTTAAAACGTGCTGAAAGATAATCGGACACGGGTGTTTCTTACTCTACGACAAGCGACAGATTTAATCACCCACATTTTACCAAAATTGGACAATTTTAGCTTCCCGACCGTGCCTCAGAGAGTACGTTAAGTAGTTGGTCCCGGTTGTCATGAATATCAGTGGCAATTGTTATTGTGAAGTCAGTGCCCTCAAATATACTGACAACTAGTTCAGCCTTCGAATTCAGTTCGCTCTCAGGAGAGATTCAATGCCAGTCGCACCTTCGAATATTGATGCTCGGGTAAAATCGGATGAACTAGTGGCCGACGCCAAATAAGTTATATAATAAAGGATATGAGGAAGAAGGTAATTTTAAATTCGCAAACATTATAGTAGGGCTTGTTTTCGACAGTAGTCTTTCATTACCATTAACTGGTATCGTCAAAGGAAACATAAACAATAAGATAATGGTTAGGAAAGAAAGGTTGTTTTACGGACCATTGTAAAATGCTGATGAATAAAATTTCATTGGCAGAGCTCTCATATTCCGTTGTCCCTGTGCCATAAATTTTGGTACAACTAGTTATACTATAGATTAACTAGTTACAATAACTGTATTACGGGACTATAAACCAGATGACATACCCAACGAGTTGTACGGGGACTACACGTCTCATTCTTGTCTAAGACCATTTCAAAGAACTAGTACTACATTTGTCATTAAATTTTGTGTAAACATGTTTCAGATATGAATATATTATGTTGCGAAATATGTAAAAAGATGTACCTGGAAAAAAAGAATATGGATCAACACAGTTGCAGTCAACGAAAAGTTGGTGTAAATGTAAAAATTTTTTTTACCATACCATAAATGTTTACTCATGTAAACAATAACAGTTATACAATATTATATTTAAATGTTATTATTTACAGGATCTGACAAGAACAGAAGGAGTCGAATTAAAACAATTTAGCTACTATTCAGAAATAAAATTACAAGAACTTATGGAATCCAACACTGATGTGGTCTGTATTTAATCATCCAATCATAGTGCACAGAACCGATCATCCACAACCTTTTAGTTATTAAAATTTACGTACATCTGTCGAACAATTCCGCACAAAGTTCTCTAGTCCCAAACTAAGCACAGCTTGTACTATGGTTACTAGACAAGTTGTATAAATATATGTATACTTTTATTGTAAATACATATACTTATGTATATAGAAAGACTTAAGCATAGCGAAAATACGTTTATTATTGTCTGAAAAGATTCACAATTTAAGGTGCTTTTATAGGAAATAAATACCGGAGCGATACTACCTTCACACAGAAGTACACAGTAATGACAGCATTCGTGTTGTCGTATTTCCTTGGTGAGTGTGAGACCGGAAGCCCAATGGTTCAGAAGCATCTCACCAAGCAGTGTGGGTTTTTTTTTTGGTTACTCCTAGCATAGTGAGTGCATGCGATGCAGCATGTTGACCCACAACATGGCGCTTTGTGAGATATACTACTGGCCTCCGGTGGCCCTGGGAGAACGATGCAGATTGACTGGGTCTCTGGTCTCATACCTTTTTTAACGGGATTTCCACTAGTAGACCAGTGCCGATAATGTTTGAAAACAAAATAAATTATAGTAGGATGAAACCCATTGTAAAAGGAGGAGAATATAACAAAAATTAAAGGAAAAATAAATTACGGGCGATCTGAGGTCGGGAAGGGGGAGAGGGGAGGGGGGGGGGGGGTTTAAGGGAAAAAAACAACATAACCTCAAAACGGAAACATCTATTAACGGTTTCACGCAGCGCAGGCCGCAGCTATTGTATCTATAAATGTAAATTAGTAAACTTAGAGTTATGACTCGTAATTCGTAAGACTTTTTAATGTGTAAAATTTAAAATCATATTATTATTTTCAGGAAAAAATCACATTATTGCAAATATGTAGTGCATGCGGTTGTGTATTTTTATTTGAAAAAGATCTCATTCACCATCACGATAGTGAACATCCGGAACTGTCCATGCGTTGTAATTTCTGCACGAAGGTATATCCGATATTATTTTATAACCTTAAGTCAATATAATTCGCTGTTCTTTAGTTTTATAGTTGACTCATATTTTAGGTGTTTGCTACTTTGAGGTCGGCTGCTCGTCATAGAGGTGTTTGTAAGGAAATTGAAAGAAAATATAAATGTACCACCTGTGGACTAACATTTGCATATGAAATATCGCTAAATAAACATATTTTAAGGTATCACAAGGGTCAAAGTGTGTCTGTCAAATTTATCGACACGAAAACTAAACGTGATGAGAGGCAATTCCAATGTGATACTTGCAGTAGGTGTTTCTATAAGTAAGTACTTGTTCTGTATACTAAATAATAATAATAAACATTTGGACATTTGACACACAACGCCATCTGGTCTCAATATCAAAATATCAAATACAAATACATATATATACTTTTTTATAAATCACTACATATTATACATAAAAATATGTAATACTAGCGGCCGCTCGTGACTTCGGTGTGGAGTTTGTTATTTGCATATAATTTTTAATTAGTGTACCCTAAAATATTTTTTTATTGTTATAATAAACATCCCTCCATAAAATAAGTATTTTTTTTAGTTATTCTTATTATTAAGTATCATTTAAAATACTGCCACAATTGCTTTAACGTCAATAACATTGCATAAATGTTTCGTGTCAGTAAACATACGGAAATGTGGTATTCGAGGTTTCATTTTCCTAGATAACGTAACCACCAAAGATTTTCATATTAATAGAGGAATAATGTTGACTCGTACACATTAAGAGTAGGATAAAATTGATCTCATAACTGCATAGGGGCCGTCTATTAATCAAGTGAAGTTATTTTTTGTCCTTTTTATAACCCCTTCCTACTACCTGGTGAGGTTTAGGACAAACCCCTCCCCTTACCAAAATCACATGTTTTTAATACCTTCAAAAAATCTTAAAATTTAGCCCAGGAACGGTGAGTCAAGGGGACGCTGTTTTCAGTTTACAAACCGCGCGACAAACTAAATATACTATACCCCCGCCGTCCCTTGTGATAGTGCGTGATTTTTGTCGAATCCCCTTTCGTGCCTCTCGTGATTAATTGGGTAAAGTTCTCTCAATATATTAATAAAATAATATATATATTAATAGTAATAATAAATAATAAATATATTAATAGTAGATTAGTAGCCGAGGGCTGTAAGGCATCGATTGCAGCCCGAGATATTTAATAAACTAATAAACTCACACGAAGACAAGGCTGAATAGCAAAGCGACCTCTTTGGTCATTGGGCTGACTGCATGATGTCTTTGCCAGTGTGATGGTTAGATGTACGCGAACTTTTTGAAAGAAAGAAGTGTTTTTTTTTATTACTTACCGCCCTAGAGGTTTTCTAGCTACATTATTACCCTAGAGCGGTAATAAATCCCCTATAAGCCCCATTTGGAGGTAATAAGAACCTACTTACCGAACATGAGAGATGTAATAGTAGATTAGTAGCCAAGGGCTGTAAGGCATCAATTGCAGCCCAAGATATTTAGGCGCCCGCCTATGGTTCGAGGGTGCAATTGGTGCTTACACCCGAGCTAACTATTCTGCTTTACATCTCGATTGTGAGGTAAGTAGTAAAAATCCGGCATTATAAGAATAAAACCCGACTTTTTTCATTAAAAAGAATCAAGTAAAGAACTTTTTTTTTTTTTTTTCAAGAATGAAATTGAGCTTCGCCGTTCGATATTTAAAATTGATGACTTTATTACTCACACAAAGACAAGGCTAATAGCAAAGCGACCTCTTTGGTCATTGGGCTGAATGCATGATGACTATTGCTAGTATGATGGTTAGATGTACGCGAACTTTTTGAAAGAAAGAAGTGGTTTTTTTAATTACTTATCGGCTTTTCTAGCTACATTATTACCCTAGAGCGCTAATTAGTCACTTACAAGCCCCATTTGGAGGTAATAAGAACCTACTTACCGAACATGAGAAATGTAAAATATATTATTAAAGAAATAATTGAAGTTGTGTAATTTTTTGGTTTCAGGAGAGATTTATTAGTTAGACATACCAAAATACACATGCCCAACGAAAAATCTTTTGAATGCGATATTTGTAAAAAACTATTTCATAGAAGAGATAATCTACGGTAAGTACATTTTTATTTCATATACGCTTATAGTCAAGTGGCTTTAGGTGATTGGAAACAATCACCGAGAGTAAGCAACGATATCGCGATCAGTATCTACTACCCGGTCACATTATCTCGAGACCAGGCGTCGATGACGTCACGTCGTGTCGGCGATCTGTTAAGGTGCGCAAAACAAATATCCTCTAGTAGGATATTATTATAAACAATAAGATTTCCAACAAAACAAAGATTGTGTTAATTAATTTAATGTAGGTAATATTATTATAATGATGAAAAATAAATAAAAAAAATTTGGTTAAGTGCAACAAGAAGTGTTTATTGTAAATGTCAAACTTAACAAAAAAGTGCAACGTTGCAACAAAAACAATATTTTAACGTAACAGCAATAACAAAATAACAATAAAAGTCCAAACGTAACAATGAAATGTTTAAAAATATACCACGAAAACAAGTCGACGCGTATCTACAACGAATGTGCTAACCGTACTGACGTGCGAGGTCGAGCGCGGGGAGGTGAGGAGGACAGGGCGGGAGGTTCGCATTCCAGCGAGGTCTCGAGATAATGTGACCGGGTTGTAGACGGGTGATCGTTTGTGGCACGATATGTAACGAGCGTTTCCGTGATTCCACAGGTCACATTAAGTAGTCGGTCCCGGTTGTTATGATAAGATAACGTGAAGCTTAGTTGGCGGCCTTCGGGCTCTTTAAAAACATCTAACGACAATATTACGTAGTCACAAGGTGTCTTGGCAGTCCCCAACCCGCACTCTGTCAGCGTGGCTCTTAACGCTCTCCTGAAAGGAGACCCGAGCCGAGAGTTTCAGATGGCGTCGCTATCTAGCTTCAAACTCAGCAGAGTTTGTTCTTTGAAAACTAGATTAACTGATAAAATATTTCTTTTTTTTATAAACAAATATTTGTATCTAATGTAATAAAAACATTTGTCCCCACTCGGGGATCGCATGTGTCGCGTACGTTATCACTGCGTCAACAAGGCAGTCAAATTCAAATTATTGAGCGGTTTTTTATTATAAAATAATAATAATAAGAAGTATCACGACTCGTGCGTGGAGTAAGAACCGACAACGAAGCAAATTACGCAGAATAAAGCACTGCAAAGAAAACTAAAACTGAAATCAAGTTCAATACCAACCCGTCAGCCCAGGTTGGTATAGTAGGCTAAAACCATTTTTCTGAGAAGAAGGCTATGCCTTACGCCGATATGTTATGATGATGATAATTTGATTTCACTTACGGTATGGAGTAATTCACGATTAATTCTATCCGTTAAGCGTGAAATCGAGAATATTAGGAAAGTTGTAAGTAGATTAAACGGGAATGCTAAATAGGCAATAAAAGTAAAAAATGAAGGCAATTCATTGAAAGTTTTTGAAGTTGTAGGAGTAATCTCTGGATCCCCTGAACCGATTTTAAAAATTATTTTACCCCTGGAAACCCACGTTATATATGAGTTTGATAGGCTATATATTAAGCCGAATATTAAAAAGATGGGCATCGGTCAGCTGGTTAGCATATACTCATACTTTTACTGGAAACGGGACTTATTCGCTGGTAGATACAACCAGCACATCACGAAGGCGACGCTAAGCTACCCGTGACCACGAGCAGTATAACCGGTTCGTAACGTCGGAAAATAGAATGTATCGTAACCTCTATAATTTTATCGCAAAAAAGTCTCGTTTACAGTAAAAACATGAGTATGTATAGAAGTCACGAAAGTCTAAAAACGGTGTTTAGGATAAATTTAGGATGTGCTAACCACATAATTGTAATGATTCACTTGTGTTTCTGCCAGATCTCACAAGCGGGTACATGAGGTGGCGCGCGATAAAGGTTCTCCAAGCACATCGTTATGCTTATACTGTGGTCGTAGTTTCTCCAATTCATCCAATTTGATAGTACACATGCGCCGTCACACCGGAGAGAAACCTTACAAATGTGATTTTTGTGGCAAAGGTGAGCTTCTGTTGTTTGTTCGTGAAAACTACGGAGTATCGCTAGCTCTTTTCATCCCGTAAGTTTTGTATGAGCGGACTTGGGGAGCAAACCACACACGAAAACTGCAATGCTAAAGAAATAATTGAAACAAACAATCGATTCATGTCTTTTCTGTACCTTTCATTTGATTTCAAAAATACAATTTATTTCATAAAGAGTATAATTACTATCTCCGATCACCTTTCAAGCACCTTTATCTTACATTGCTTTTTGAGGTGCTCATTCTTTGTTAAGCGAAAGCCTAGACTTGCACAAACCATAGCTTTCATAAATTTGATAATCTAAATAAAGTTCTAATACGACTGACAAGTTATATTACTTTTAGTTAATTACAAAGGAATGTATACAATAATGTTTGATATTTTCAATAGTATTTGAGATTATATGTATAGAATTGTTATTAATTTTCGTTTCTTCAGGTTTCCCAAGATCATCAGACTTACAATGCCACCGAAGATCACATACCGGAGAAAAACCTTGCATATGCCTAGTTTGTGGCAAAGGTAGGCTACATTATGTACTCATACCTCAATACTGTTTTGGGATCTTTAGTTCGTCTATTATTCATATTCTCTAAATGCTATTATGATCATTTCGTATTGATATATTGTATTAGTAACAATATATTTCTAAATAACAGAGACTTATGAGTATACATATTGGCATTACGAAAATAACAGTCCCGCAAACGCTATACTAAGAAACCTTAACATAGAAAATCACTGTAGTATTTCAACACCTTTAACAACATTCTAAAAGCATTGTTTTACTGTTCGACGCGTACCTTCATTGTATGTTGAACATACTTTTGAAGATAAATCATTTAGAGGCAAACATATATGTACATAGTAAACGCGGCTACTAGTTCAACTGAATTTATCAGTTTTTCCACGAAACGACTGGCATCGGACCTTGAACTACTAGTGGTTTATTTAAAGTATTTTTAAAAGCTCTGACACTTAATCTAATCCCAATAACGATTGTCATAGATGTTCTTTTCAAGGCACGGGCGTGAAACACCGCCAAACTTATTCCGAACTGTTATTATGAATTATTTGGGACAACACTTTATGCCCGATATAGCAATCGAACCCGACACTACATTTCTATATGCTAGCCGTTAGACTTACGAGGCAGTTCATCATAAACTAATAATAGTAATACTCTCCACCAACACAATGTACTCATTCTATATGTAATATTTTTCTCTGATATAATGTACAAATTTAAGCCGTCGGTCCCGATTGTAATGAACATCTATAGCAATCGTTATTGGGAAGTCAGTGCTCTCAAATTTACTGACAACTAGTTCAACTTCCGAATTTCAGTTCTGCCTTAGGGTTGCGGAGGTCCGATACCAGTAGCTCCGTGGAAAACTGATATTCAGGTAAAACTGGTTGAACTATAAATTCTTCTCTATGTTTTGAAAGGCCATGGGATGCCGATACTTTTCGATTCCACGCCTAATCCTTAAATATTCAACGTAACGACTCAATCCATAAAACAACAAGTAGTTTGATGATAGTGCTGAATTTAATTTACAAGTTTTTAGGGTTCCGTAGCCAAATAGCAAATAACGGAACCCTTATAGATTCGTCATGTCTGTCTGTCTGTCTGTCTGTCCGTCTGTATGTCACAGCCACTTTTTTCCGAAACCATAAGAGTTAAACTGTTGAAACTTGGTAAGTAGATGTAATCTGTGAACCGCATTAAGATTTTCATATAAAAATAGAAAAAAAACAATACATTTTAGGGGTCCCCATACTTGGAAATGAAACTCAAAAATTTTTTTTTCATCAAATCCATACGTGTTTGATGAATACCGTACCCATACCTACCCAATCTATGGATAGGTGTTCAAAAATGATGTTGAGGTTTCTATTATCATTTTTTTCTAAACTGAATAGTTTGTGCGAGAGACACTTCCAAAGTTCTCTAACTCTAACTTCTAAAATAAGAGAGTGATAAATCTAAAAAAAATATATGTTGTACATTATCATGCAAACTACCAACGAAAATTGGTTTGAACGAGATCTAGTAAGTAGTTTTTTTGTCATATGTCATAAATTGTAAACCGAAATTTACCTTTCATTCGATCAATACACTGATAAAAAAACATCGATCAAAGTTACAACGACCTACCAGAACTTATAGATGATGCTACTTGCTGATACGGAACCCTTCATGGGCGAGTCCGACTCGCACTTGGCCGCTTTTTTTTATTGTTTCTTGCTATATTACACATAATATTTCTTTGTACAGCTTTTTCGCGCAGCAACAAGTTGTCCCGTCATATGCGAGTCCACACGGGGCAAAGACCGTACAAGTGTACGTATTGCGAAAAGGCATTTTCGCAGAGTAACGACTTGACTTTGCATATTAGGAGGCACACTGGTGACAGGCCTTACATATGTGAAGTTTGTGGAGATAGATTTATTCAGGTAAGCTGTATTTTCTAATATATTACATAGAGTTGCTAACCTTGAGGCTGGTTCCGCTCGCATAAACGTCGGTAAAAAGTAGTCATGGATTAGTAATGCGAAGCTAACTACTAAACTGCATGAACTTAAAAGAAGCGAGAAACTGCATGCAGTGGTCACCTCATCGCTCGCAGTTTGTGGGTTTTGTCTGTTTCATTTGGCAGGAATATATGCGAGTAGCCGAGGATCGAACCAAGTGGCGTGCAATTGGAGAGGCCTATGTCCAGCAGTGGACTGCAATATTCTGATGATGATGATGATTATATATTACAAATAAATAAAATTAAAATGTCTGTTTGTAATATCAAATTAACACATTTTCACTATATTCTTTTCGTTTAAAGAACTCAAGTCCTTCATTGTTTCGTGAGGCAATTTATACACATTAATGAAACAGACACAAAGAACACAATTCCAGAGTAAATCAGTTACAATAAAAACCTATTTGAAAGGAAATTGTCTCTCTGTTCTAGCTTATTATCTGGATCAGTTGCATCAATTTTGATTTTTCAATTGGCCTCACTGGCAGATGGCCGACGTTATAAGCCGCAATTTAATCTACTTTCTTAGACTATTGTTGCCTCGGTTTGCTGTAATAACAACAAGTGCGTTCAACACATCGGGAGTTCATTTAGTTATAAATACGAGAATCGCACCCAAAATGGACCCTGGTATGATGTGACACTAGTGACAATTGTCACAGAGATCATGTTTTATTTTATGGTCTACACGTACCACTGGTCTATATGTTTTATTGAAAGCATTTGTTTTTCAAATCAAAATCATATTTTATCAACCTCTTGGAAAGCTGAACAGTGGAAAAGTCCCAGCAGAGGATGGTATTACAATAGAACTGTTAAAATCTGGACGAAAGCACGTACTAAGGGAGCCCCAAAAGCTTTTCAACGCTGTTTAGTTCGAAGAGAGAACTCCTGATGCATGATGGTGTGTGTGGTCTTCCTATTCTTTAAATTTTCCATTTTCATTTTATCTTCCTTCTAAGTCATATGTCTACAATCTTTCATATCAATCACTGCTCGAAATAGATTTTACGTTTCCGATATTAATTTCATTATTAACCTCTGACCTAGTTGGTTAACGTGAATGAGTTGAATTTCTGTAATAAAGTCGTCTTGACTTTATATCTGAAAGTCGTAATTACTTAATTGATTTCTAAAGTTAGAAACAAATTTCAGTAGACTCACTCCAATACCTACAAAGTAATGCATAGAGATATTTATTATATGTACCCATGGTAAGGTACCCAAATTGGAAAAGCCTAATTCTGGCTGTGGACTGCGATGGGCTGATGACAATAATAATCCAGTAATGGTTGAATCGATACGATCATGCAAGTGTTACAATTGTTGTAAAGTACAGTTATTTAGATGTCTCTACAGAGTCTCTACAGAACATCTTCTAAAGAATAAAGATCATCGACATAGCCCACTGTATTAAGAACCTGTCGTAGCAGTGTGCTGGCCATACTAGCTATAGGACCGATAACCGTTACGTTCTTACGTACGGGGTTTCGTTACGGGGTAAACGAGTAAACGAGTTCTAGAGCGCAGACCGCGTCTCGGTAAACATAGTGTAGGATGTCCACAGGCCAGGCGGACTGATGATTTGTGCAAGACGACTAGCATGACCTGGTTGCGAATAGCCTAGAATCTAAACAAGAGGCGTGCATTTAGAAAGGTCTATGTCTAAGACTGAATTGCGATAAGCTGATGATGATGATGAATTAATTTCTTAAGGCCATAATTATTTTTTCATAGATAAAATACAAATTTAACATAAATCACTAAACAGTTACAACTGAATCCTGTTATAAAATAAGTTAATGGTGCTCATTTTCTATTTATATTATTTTACATCTCTCATGTTCGGTAAGTAGGTTCTTATTACCTCCAAATGGGGCTTGTAAGTGACTTATTAGCGCTCTAGGGTAATAATGTAGCTAGAAAAGCCCTAGGGCGGTAAGTAATTAAAAAAAAACGTTTCTTCCTTACAAAAAGTTCGCGTACATCTAACCATCATACTGGCAAAGACATCATGCATTCAGCCCAATGACCAAAGAGGTCGCTTTGCTATTCAGCCTTGTCTTCGTGTGAGTATATTAGTCATCAATTTTAAATATCGAACTGCGAAGCTCAATTTCATTCTTGAAAAATACAATGAAAAAGTTCTTTACTGGTTTCTTTTTAATGAAAAGAGGCGGGAATAGAAAACTTTTAATTTAAATATTCCTTTTTTTGTGGGTTTTTTTTTCATAATTACGTGCTAATTAGGAAAAAACATGGGTTCTTCAAGTGATGAAGATATAAGCTGCACTCCCGATTCAATGAAAATGGAAGCTGAAGATAAAATATTTTATTCTTATAATGCCGGTTTTTTTCTACTTTCTCACAATCGAGATGTAAAGCAGAATAGTTAGCTTAGGTGTAAGTACCAATTGTACCCTCGAACTATAGGCGCCCTCGCTGCGCTCGTGCGCGTAAATATCTCGGGCTGCAATTGATGCCTTACAGCCAATGATATTATAAAAAAAGGTAGATATCGCACTATCGCTCGAAAATTGTTGCGGACAAATGTAGTCAATCGTCGTGATTTCATTTAGTCGGCTAATAGAAACTAGGGAATAAACTCGTTCTCAGAGCGTTTCCGTGAAGTGCTTATTATTACCAAAATGTCGAGCTGTGTGTTAAGAAGGTGTAAAAACTATGGTTCCAAAATAAATAAAAAGGAAGGAGTTACATACCACGGGTAAGTATTTATAAGTAACTACGTAATATTTGTATTTTGTCACGGTTTTGTTTCCCATTTACCGAAATTATTAAATTATATCCAATATTATTAAAGATGCGTTAAAAAAGGACAGAGGATAAGATTGTAACTGAAGTGTGACAAGGACTAATAACGGCGTAATAGATTAAATCAAACAGAAGGGATATCGTAGGCACAATACATACCTATCGTCCGCGTTCTCCAGTACCGTCTAATTGATATGCTCATATTACTATTATGTGTTTAGTTGTCAATGTCTTTCAGTTAATATGATGATTATATTATTTGGCAATAATAGTGTTAAAATATATGTTGGTAAAAAGACAGTGTATATTGTTTTGTATTTTCCAGATTTCCAAGTGATGATCTTACGAGAATGAAATGTTTGAGAAACACCACGCAGCCCACACAATATGCATTTCGGAGAAGGCAAAGGCCCTAACAAAATCCCTTTGCCGACAAATATATGTTGATGTAAAACATCTATTGTTATATTGATTATATAGTAGTTAATTATATAGTAGTAGGGCAACACTGTTTCCTCCCTCTATGGTCTGTCATTCGTACTTCCTGTGTAATATGATGGTCTGTCTAAATAAACGTGCATCTTAGACTAAGAATGACCTAGACCGGTCATATGCGTGCACCCGTAAGGGATAGCAACAAAGTACATTAAATATTAATGTTGCCAGGTTAAAACAATTCCCCTTTAATAAGGGAGAATCGTTATTCCGTTTACTGTTCCAAACGTTTTAAAAATCTGTCAAATATGGTTAGATTAGAATAGAGGGCCTTCAAAACGAAAGCTGAGGATGTAACCGGGATCAAGATTGATAACATTTAAAAAAAAAACATTTTTTAGAAGGTTATAGTATTTATTGGCCCTTAAATAAAATAAGTATGTTGAAGAAATTAGTTTATTTTCTTGTCTCTAGTTATCAGCATATTTTTGTACTGTAATATATCCTTACGTTCAAATATTTTTACATATAGCTTTGCTATTGCCCAACCTTGTCGTTCAGTAGCCTTCAACCACATTTTACGCACTTTTTCATCTTTTGGAAATCTGGAGGACAATAAAACACAAATCAAATCAAATTAAATTTCCTCACCATATGGGGTAATTTCAAGAGGCCGATGCGTTATCCCTAAAATGCTGGTAACCTTGCAAAATTACCTTAACACATTAATGGTCATTCAAACTTTAGCTGTGACAACCTACGCAATTTGGTCGGATAATTACAAAATTTTCACACTTTAGAAACTAGTTTTTATCACTTGTTTTCAATTATTTCTGCACATTAACAAACAAAAATTGATGTAATTAATCGTAGTTAATATTAAAAACAATATTAGGCCAATAAAACGCGATTTTTTATACTTACGTGTGAAAGGTTATATTTTCATATTTGAGTTCATTACGCCTTTTGCAGCCGAAAACACAACACTGTACCATATTTGTTATAGTATCTGGGTTGAAAACAATTAGTTAAACTTAAAATCACACAGTAATTCACTCAAAAAGCCTTATTTTCACTCCTGATAAATTCCCGCTTCGAAATTTGTTTGACACAAATGTTTTGTGACAAACGTATACGGCGATAAGGACAAAAAATACGTATCTCTATTTTTCTCTAACACACTGGAAAATGGTATCGTTATCTCACTCTCTCGTGGTAACGCTTGTTGGCATGTCAGGTCTTGGTCATTCTTAGTCTAAGACGTGCATTACCTATTTTCGGTGTATTAATTAATTACACTATATTACTATAACGGCAGATACAACAATTGGCGACGAGTACGTCTCGAACTACGTGTGTGAAATATTGGTAAATTGATCACCGTAAGTAACCACTAAAATAAAAAGATTAATTACAAAGTTACCGGCGTCCATTTTGATGGATGAAAAAGTTGAAATTAATCACACAAGGGAAAAAAGCTTGGATTCAAGAGAAAAATAAAACAGAATTGATAGTTATTGCGAATAAACTTGCCCGAGAAACATTATTTTCGGACGAGAATTCCATCAGTGAGCTGAGAAATTATTTACGGGAACACGTGGACGCCAATAAAACAAAAGACGGCGCACCGCATTCAGGCGTTATTATGGCATCAATAACCAGCTTGGAAGTATTTTCAGGCGAAAACTGGAACGCTTATCAGCAGCAGCTGGAATGTTTCTTCCTGGTGAACGAAGTAAGTGATGCTAAAAAGGTCCCGTTGTTGATAACAAAGCTCAGCACAAATGTTTATGATCTGTTGACAACTTTATGCACCCCTATATCGCCGCTAAGGGAGACCTATGAAAACTTATGTGAAAGGCTCAGCAATCATTACCATCCAGTGAAAAACTATGCTTTACACCAGGCAGAATTCCGAAAAAGATGTCAAAAACCAGAAGAAACCATAGAAAATTATATAATTGAATTGAAAAAGTTATCTAGAAATTGCCAATTCAAAAGTTTAGATGATGAAATAAAAGAAAGATTATTGAATGGTACTTATCGTGACTCTGTGAGATTTGAATTATTGAAGCAAGCTGACAAATCATTGGCAGTATTGATGAGCGTTGGAAAAACTGTAGAGACAGCGTATAACTTGACATTCAAGCAGGAAAAAGAACAATCACAGAATATGTTTCAATTACAAGGCAAGAGTAGAAATAAAAACAATGATTTTCGTTCAGATGCATCACCGATGAATAAACAAAATACATGCATCTGCTGTGGGAAGAAGGGGCATCTAAAGGTTCAGTGTTCACTGCGTGAAAAGTTTTGTAGTGAGTGTGGTATAAAAGGGCATATCTTTAGAGTGTGTAATAAAAATAAGACATTTAAAGTGAAAAATGTCAACCTGTTGGAATCTACAACCTGTTTGGCAGGTGGTGATACCCATAGTGACCAGAAGGATAATGTAACAAACCCTGAAATATTTGATATTTTTTATTTTAGTAATAATAAGAAAATTCCACCTGCTACATTGGAGGTTACAGTGAATGGAAAGGTATTGGCGTTTGAAATAGATACTGGAGCAGACGTGAGTACTATTACTTTAGCTGATAAATTATTATATTTTTCTGATTTAGAATTAAAACAGCGTAATGTTATATTTACTAACTTTGATCAATCAACATCAATACCTTTAGGGGTTATAGAAAATTTAACTATTAGTCTTGAATCTGTTAAAGTCAATAACCAAAGATTGTTTGTGGTTAAGGATGGTATGCCAAAAATAATAGGTAAAGATTGGCTATCTTTGTTGCAATTGTGGCCTCCAAAATTTGAGCAAAAGGTTTGTGAGGAATTTTCTAAAGATAAGTTAATTAAATGTATTAAAAGTGAATATTCCATTGTTTTTGAACCAGGGATGGGTGATTTCAAAGGGACACCAATTCATTTATCTATTGAGCCAACAGCAAAACCAACCAGAATTAGACTTACAAGAGGCCTACTTACAAGCTCCATTGGACAGTGAATCACAAAAGCTAGTCACTATTGTTACTGAGGAGGGCATATTTAAGTTTTTATATCTACCATTTGGGGTGAGTACAGGTCCTGGCTCATTCCAAAGGTTAATGACCCAGAAATTAAATTTTTTTTTTTTTTTTTTTTTTTTTTTTTTTTTTTTTTTTTTTTTATATTTAAGCCTGCCAAAGTGACTCTACTCTTGATACTCTTGACTTGACTCTACTACTAATAAATGGTATAGATGTTATTGTTTATATAGATAATATATATATTTATGGTAGATCCTTATCAGAAACCTATGAGAAGTTAAGACTGGTACTACAAAGACTAAAAGACTCTGGGTTAAGATTAAAAATAAATAAATGTAAATTTTTTGATGAAAAGTTGGATATTTTTGGATTTGAGGTGACTAAAACGGGTATAAAAGTTATTAAGAGTAAAATAGAACCCTTGTTGTCATTGCCACCACCAGATAGTGTAAAAATGCTTAAATCATTTCTCGGAAAAGTCAACTATTATAATAGATTTTTGCAAAATATGGCAATAACATTAAAACCGCTATATGATTGTTTAAAAAAAGATAAGTTTAATTGGACTAAAGAATGTGATGATTCATTTAAAAAAATAAAGAAAATTTTAGCAAACACACCCCCTCTCTCACACTTTGATCAAAATTCAATTATTATTTTAACTTGTGATTCAGCTGATAGTGGAGTAGCTGCAGTGCTCTCCATCAAAGATAGTGAAAATATAGTAAAACCAGTAGCATTTGCAAGCAAAAAATTGAATGAGGCCCAAATTAAATATCCTATTTTAGAAAAAGAAGCTTAAGCAATAATTTTTGGTGTAAGTAAATTCTATGAATTTCTTTTTGGTCGTAAGTTTATTCTACAGACTGATAATGAGGCATTGAAAAAAATTTTAGGACCAAAATATGGCATTCCAAAAATGGCAGCAAGGCGACTTCAATATTGGTCGATTTTTTTAAGTGGTTTCAACTATGAAGTTCAGCATATTAAATCCAAAAATAACCCAGCAGATT
This sequence comes from Phragmatobia fuliginosa, assembly GCA_932526445.1. Classification (NCBI taxonomy): domain Eukaryota; kingdom Metazoa; phylum Arthropoda; class Insecta; order Lepidoptera; family Erebidae; genus Phragmatobia; species Phragmatobia fuliginosa. Next base: position 29,598,874 of record OW052057.1, read on the forward strand.
ATTTGTCTCGGGTTGTTCTGTCTTCTCAGGAAGACCAAATTAAAAATTCAGAAATTATGAATAAATGTTTTGAATTAAATACTATTAATTATATAAATAGATCAAGCTTTAATACTTTAAATTGGCAGAAGATACAAAGTGAAATAAAAAAAGATAAAATCCTATGTGATATTTTGAGATTTTGTAAAGATGGCTGGCCACTTGAAAATGATTTGGGTGATGACTATGAACAATACTTTCGAAGAAAAAATGAAATCAGTATTGAAAAAGAATGTCTATTGTGGGGTTTTAGAGTTATTATACCTAAAACTATCAGAGAAAACATTTTACATGAGTTACATGCTAGTCATCTGGGTATAACACGGATGAAGGAAATATCCAGATCATATTTTTGGTGGCCAGATATGGATAAGGAAATAGAGAATGTAACAAAAAATTGTATTAACTGTTTGCAAAACCACAAAAATCCAGAAAAAGTTAAATTAACAATGTGGCCACATGCTCCAACTGTTTGGCATAGATTACATGCAGATTTTTTGGGTCCTTTATATTCGAAAATGTTTTTAGTAATAGTAGATGCTTACTCTAAATGGCCAGAGGCATTTATCATGACTAATATCACCACAATTAAGACCATAGAAGTATTTAAAAGTATTTTTGTACGTTACGGATATCCACTTCATTTAGTAACTGATAATGGTCCCACATGGACAAGCGAAGAGTTTAGAAAATGTAACATGTGGGAGTTAAACAGTCTTTTACTCCTCCTTATTATGCCGCTACAAATGGTCTGGCCGAACGTTTTGTGGAGTCATTTAAATCACATGTAACAAAAATAGTGGAGGATGGACAAAAACTTGAGTATGCTTGTAATTTATTCCTTTTTGATTATAGATGTACAGTCCACAAAACAACAGGCTATAGCCCAGCAAAGTTAATGCTGGGAAGAGAAATGAGATGCCGTTTCTCACTATTGAGGCCAAATCCAGTTAGTGATAAAATTGATCTTGAACAAGTAAAATTAACTTTAAATAGTAAGGACAAATTTAAATCTTTTTCAGTAGGTGAGAAAGTAATGGTAAAAGATTGGAGGAAAAATAAAAAGAATTGGTCTGTTGGTAAAATAATTGAAATTTTAATACCAGGTGTAACTTATAATGTAGAAGTTGATGGACTGCAATGGAAACGTCATGCTAACCAACTTCTTGAATGTGGCCAAGACATAGAGTAAAATTTGTTCTGAACCTGTTAGGGGAAGCTACTTACTAGCTTCCCATCCCAAGACATTGTCGTAGGGCTAACAATTCATATACTTAATGTACTCTTAGAAGTAAGCATAGTTAAGATTGTATTTGTAGTAAAAAAAAAAAAAAAAAAAATGGATTACTTACCATTTTTTTTTTTTTTTACTAACTGTGGGAGAGTGTTATATTGATTATATAGTAGTTAATTATATAGTAGTAGGGCAACACTGTTTCCTCCCTCTATGGTCTGTCATTCGTACTTCCTGTGTAATATGATGGTCTGTCTAAATAAACGTGCATTACCTATTTTCGGTGTATTAATTAATTACACTATATTACTATAACGGCAGATACAACATCTATAGCGAATAATTTGAATAACTATATAACCTTCTTTATCTGTACAAATTTTTCTGTGTTTTTATATTGGTATTGAAACTAAATCGATAATAATTTTCTTCGTTGTTTTATTAATACTACATTCATTTTTTACGACACTGATTACGATACTGATTGGTACTTTTAGCAAATGGCGATATTCAATGTCATATCTGTATCAATTTTTAACGAGTTAGTCCACAATTTTACTAGTGTGTGTAAGTGCAACTCGCAAGTGATAGCTATCTCTTTCTTTACCATGCATTCCGTATTATCTTTTGCATTCGTAATCGTAATGTATGTATACACCTATAAATAAGTACGTCACGTCATACCGCAACAATATTGAACGCCGTTTAGTATGAAAGTAACCTATCTTTCTTTATAATATCATTGCTTACAGCCCTTGGCTACTAATCTACTATTAATACTTCACACTATTATTTTACCTACTATTATTTAATGTTATATTTTCTTTATTTATGGTTCATATACTCTATTTGATAAATAACACATTACTATAGTTGCAATTCCTATACCAATATTTAGAAATGTATATGTCGCGTATAATTAGATGCACGCTTGTTTCAGGGAACGGCATTACAGAATCATAGGCGAGCTCACGGCCACTTTCCACCAACGTCTGCCGAGACTCCTACCGTCCTTCAATCTCTCAGTTATGCGGTTCCAACCGTTAGCCATAGTAGTCACTAACATATTCCTAATGTATGTATATACTCAATATTATAAAAATACACTAATGTCATGTGTGTCGTCTGGTTTATGTCAAGCACTCAGATAAAAAAGTTGAAAGTGGCTTACGCAATGCAAACACATACTAGGAAACTATGCATTGACTTGTTAAAATTTGGCAAGTAAATTTTCGAACTTAGTTCAGTAAAACAAACTAAAATAATAATTTCTGTCTGTTTATTCCATTTAGTCATTAGAATGGCTGGACCGAATAATGTAAAAATAGTAAAAATAGTGTAGTAGTAAAAATAGTGTAAAGGAATAACAATAACCACAACTGCGGGTTACATCGCAGGCTGTGGCTAGTTTTCATAAAAAAATTGTTTAATATTGCTTATCCTGTATAGTTTGTTCTTTCTTTTGAGAACAATATCAATGCAAAGGGAAGGTAATCTTGAAATAAATGTACTAGTTCGTCTGGCGTCCCTGATATAGTACCTAGGCCACACCTTCGTTACTAAGGGGAAGCCTATGTCCAGTAGCTAACTATGTCAAAGGCTGTTGATGTGTTGATTACTGGAAACTTGCCCACATACATATGTTTACAAAACTGGGGCTCACTTCATTATTTTTTAACTTTTTATTTGATCTGAATGCAATGATGTCTATTACATTAATTAAGTAGTATGTAAAGACCAATCTTAGGAAAGGAACAACGACGATGTAAAGTAAGATAACTAAGCATTTCCTTGTGTACTTAATTGTGTACGAGTACTTAGTTGTGTAGTTAAGATGTCTAATTTTAAAATTTGTGAGGATTGGTGCAATAAATATTGCAACTCATGTCATTATTACATTAGAAATTAAGTCAATAAAAACTTAATTCGCACGATTTTATTAGTTTGATTTTTACATCCCTTATTGAGGTTACCGTACTACCAATAACGTCCCACTGCTGGCCTCTGGTCTCCTCACAAAAGAGGGTTAAGGCGAAGCGTCTTCACGCTGGCCGAGTGCGGGTTGGGGACTGTAAAATGCTCAGTTTATAAAAATAATAACTCACACTGTCAAGTCTATTAAAATGTCTACTATTATTTTGTCTAATATTTGATTACATAAAACAAATACATGCAAAGATTATCAAAATATCATTGTACATTATTATATTTATTGATAGTACTCATTTAAAACCGTTTGTCTAGCGCAAGAGTTACAGGGCGTAACCGACAACGAGATGACGGGGGCCGATCATATATTACATACAGAACGTACATTTACTATGTGACTCATTACCTGTTACGGAGTTTCGTAACCGAACCAAAACTATCGGATATCAAAAATAAAAATATATCCATAACCGTAACCGTATAACCTTCACAATTTTCGGATAAAGGCGGAGTCTAAATAAAACGACGTGACGTGACGTCCTGGTGATGACGGTGATGGACAAAAGACCTAAAGGCATATTCGTTTACATATATTTTGAAAGTGCTCCATTTTATGGGCATATTAAGATCTGTGCATTTAAATTCACTGACAAAAATTAAAAGTTTAACATCAAAGAATCAATCTCTTTCCAGATCAATCGATGGACGAAATATTGTGAACATTAGTATTAGTTATTTCATTAATCAGTTAGTAAAAATTAAGTTATGATGTTGAAATTAAACATAGCAAACATGGATCAATATTTAGCCCCAAAGTAATAAAGAGATTGTAACCCTATGCGCTGGTTCCCACTACGCCGGACCGGTAAATCTACCGGAAACCGGACACCGTACAGAGTGTTTACATTACACCGGAGCCTCGGACAGTCGAGTACTCAGCTCAGTTAAATTTGGACCTGTGCACGCAATGGACGACGAAATTGTTGTGTTGTGGTGGTATTTTAATAGAAGGCAAAATAAAAAAAAACATTGGGTACATTCTATTTTCGAATGACAGCAACCACTTTTGACGATTTACTGAAGAAAATGCGAGCAAAATGATGTGAGGGGAGTGCGGGCGGGGCGAGGGGAGCACAGGTGCTGCGAGCGGGGGACAGATACCGGATCAAACTCGTTCACATTGCTCCGGTCCGGTATTTTTACCGGACGATCGTAGTGACAAAACGCACGGTAAAAATGCCGGACTCGGCAAAAATGCCGGATCCGGGATAATGTGAACAGCTTCATATAACTTGTACAGTCACTAGCCCTTCCGGCAGTTTTACCGGTCCGGGAAATCTGCCGGTCCGGCGTAGTGGGAACCAGCGCTATATTGCATGCCTGTTATGGCGAAATATCGTGCCTGTCATATTTTACATTTTACCATCTTTTTATCTGTATCAGATTTATGCAAATAAAAGTATATAATTATTATATGCAATTCTCATCAAACCCATAAGGTTGAATAGAAATATGTATAAATAAAAAATGCCTTAAAGTTTGACTTAAACCTTGCGTACACGTTGCTTTTAATTTCATATGGAAACTAATATAATAGTTTTATTGCATTGTAACATGTAAAATTACAGATATCAAAGATAGCCGTTATATACAGGTGAATTTTTGAGACGGGACAGTAAGGGCAGGTACCTCAACCGTTATAGTTACAGGAAAATGCTTTAAGAAGACTATCAATATTTTTTTAAGATATTCTGAACTGCATTTACAGATTTTGAAGAAAATGTACAGCGAGCAAGAAAATGGACATTTTAAGCAAAAACTTTTTTTAATGCCAATCGATCCTGATTCCTATAAGGATCAAAAGTCTCTACTGGACCGATTGAGGTTTGAGTACTAGAAATGTCAGAAATCGCAAAAAACTTTTCTCGTACATTTGTACGGAAATAAATCATTTTAATATGTATTTTAGACGACGCCGTTTTCACGAATACATTATTTCACTCATTTTTGCACTGAGCTAGTAGCAGCTGATAATTTTCTTGGATAGATGTCATTTAAAATAATTGTTAATGCATCTTTCAGCTCCTGAATACTGTTGTATTTTTTTGTAGTCTTCGTTTTTAGAAAGCCCCGCGGAAAAATATCGACAGGAGTTAGATTGGGGCTACGAGGTGGCCACTTCGTTGGATCATGTGTACCTTTCCATTGAGACCCGAACTGCCTATTCAAACTGGAATACTCGGCTGTTGTGTGACGGAGCGACATCTTGCTGAATATAAACTTTTCGCAATTCTGACAAGAGCTTTTCATCCAACTGGTTTTAGAGATTCTCTAAAATGACGTCGTTATACACGGCTAAATTAAGAGTACCTTCATAAAACTCCACCATTACTATACGATACTAGTCGCAGTGGATACATATTCGCGTACTACACCAATGCAGATTCCGTGTTTCCATTATTTACAAAATACGCTTAATACAAAAGATGCATTAACAACGATTTTAAATTATATCTATCCAAGAAAATTATCGGCGGCTACTAGCTCAGTACAAAAACCAGTGTACTTATGTATTCGATAAAACGGCGGTCATTTTGACCAATTTATTTCGTAGATCATCTAAATGTAAGTTAAATTTATTCTAATTTATTATTATTTTAATTTTAAGTCAGCAATTTATTTCGTAGATTAATTAAATGTCAGTTATCTAAATGTAAGTTATCTGTATTGTCTGTGTCTAAAATACATGTTAAAATTATTTATTTCCGTACAAATTTCTGACGTTTCTAGTACTCAAACCTCAGTCGGTCCAATAGAGACTTTTGATCCTTATAAGAAACAGGATCGATTGACATCAAAAAAAGTTTTTGTGTAAAATTACCATTTTCTTGCTGGCTGTACATTTTTTCCAAAATCTGTAAATGCAGTTCAGAAAATCTTAAAAAACTATGGATAGTCTCGTAAAAGCGTTTTCCTGTAACTATAACGGTTAAGGTACCTGCCCTTACTGTCCCGTCTCAAAAATTCAGCCTGTATGTGTACATCTTTATATATATAATTCTTGTGTGAGTGTGTATGTCACTGAACTTCTCTCAAACGACTGGACCGATTTTGATGAAATTTTTTGTGTGTGTTCAAGGGGATCTCGGAATGGTTTAGATTCGCAATTGGACCCGGTAGGTAGCGCTGCGATCAAGTTCTGGAATTTTAAAGTTGGGCGGTACGAAGTTCGCTGGGTCAACTAGTTAATTAATAAAATTTAATGATGTAGTTGTCCAGATCAGACATATTTTTTTTATTTCTGATAACATTAATCTGATAATCAGAGATCGGAATTGGGCGTGTGAAAATACCTAAAGTTTGCAGTAAGTTTGCAATAATAATATGGAGCTGTTTCAACCACTGTTCTTGCAATTGAAATAAATGTTTTTAATTTATTTTTTTACGCAGTGCAGGTTTAATAATTAAAAAAAAAAGCCGACTTCAAAACTATGTACAGACGCGAAAATGTTCGTTTTCCTTGCATCAACCTATAGCAAAACTTTTTAACTTAAGATACGGATCAAAAAAAGAAATTAAAACCGCATTAGCATTTTGCAGATATATAAAATTCTGTTTGACCGACAAAGAACAATTGGGACTAAAAGACCGAATTTTAACCGGAAAAGTACAAAACAAAAATTTATTTAGAACTGTATTAGCAGAAAATTTATTTAGAACTGTATTAGCAGCTTGTAAATGTTTATAGTTCGGTGTTTCAAAGGTAAGGAACATGTAAAAAATAAATAAAAAAGGTGTGTGCGCGATTCACACACGATAGAAGTGAAACTTCGGCAAATCGACAAAAGAATCAGATGAATATTTTTAACGACGCTTTTTTTTTAATAAAATACATTTTTCTTTATTTACACTATTAATCATTTAAATTTGACAGCTGGACGCCATCTTTGCCGCGACTTTTATCTCTGTTTCAAAGGTCAAAATTATAGTGTAATTTTTTTACACTTTGTTTAAAGTGTAAAAAAATAGATACACATAAATAAAATATTGTTTAATTTTACATCTGGTATTTTTTACCAACATCTCAATTGGTAATGCAATCTCTCTCATGAATTTACATGACGTCATTTCCGATTGGTTGTACACTCTGACATTTGCTCTCTCGCTCAGACTCACCAATTTCATATTTGTGTCTCTTACGTGTCGTTTCTCGTTGCATCCGGTTTGAAATCACTACGATTCTAAAGAAGTTTCACTTCAAAAACAAAACTAAACCGGTAAAATTCAAACCCGGTTTAACTTAAGTGGTTGTAACAGCTCCATATTATGTCCTGCTGCAAACTTTAGGTATTTTCACACACCCAATTCCGATCTCTGCTGATAATAAACAGATTTTTGTAAGTCATGTTAAGGTTCTTTAAAAAGTAGAAAAGACTGCAATTTTATTTATTTCTATAGATTATATGATCTCCCTTTGTAAGGTATTATAAAACTACTGGTCTTGCGACGTCTTCGGGATTTGAATGTTCTATTTTAATTAATAATGGCCAGTACTATTGGTGCAATACCGCCCTTCGCACTGAAAGAAGAAACCACTAGTTGCAGTTAATGAAGTTTTATTTTAATGGACTTAGTTTGTAGGAAACAATATATCCAAACTTATAATAACACTAACAATATAAATAGGTACATTTAAATCCAGATCCATCCAGTATCAAACCCTTCTTCCCCAATTTAACGGTCATTTTCCAACGCATTTTTAGGTTAAGTAGATATAATGTTTTTGAACATTTACAAAATAAGTCTCCTCTAAGAAGAGGGTTAAAGCCATACATTAAACGCTTGTTTAGACTGGCGAGACACGTTGGGGCCATGTTATCTTGCCGTTGAATGTTTTTGAGCTGCCTGAAGGTTACCAACTAAGTTTCACGACAGACAGAAACCTTATGATAGCAACCGGGGCCGACTGCTTAGCGGGGGTCACGTTAAGCAGTCAGGGAAACACTCATAACATACATGCCACAAGCTGTCACCCATCTAGGTACTGACCGCGCCGGCGTTACTTACCCTCGGTGATTGTTTCTATAGTCGTCACAAAATAAGAAGCCCGTTTTGACATTTGTCATCGTGTTTTTGACATTGAATAATAAAAAAAGGAACCGACTTCAATGAAAAACTATTCTGAGTACCCAAATCGCGACAATTGTGCCTATGATATTTGAGGAGTTCCCTTCGATTTCCTTGGGATCCCATCATCAGATCTCGATATGGTGACGATAGGACCACTTGTAAGCTACGCACATTCCAATGCAAAAATAATTTTTGAAATCGGTTCATAAACGACGAAATTATCGCTGAACATACATAAAAACAAAAAGGGTCCGACGAATTGAGAACCTCCTCCTTTTTTTTGAAGTCGGTTAAAAATCAAAGTCATAATCCTATTTAATTACTATGTTACCCATACGCTATCACAACGCGTATGATAAATAAGCATCAAGTTTAACTTTATATGGAAAAAAACACGAATTAATCGTTGATTAAAAAACACGATGACAAATGTCAAAACGGCCTTCTTATTTTGTGACGACTATAATCGTCTAAAGTCACTTGGTTATGACCGCCTTTTAGATATTTTGATTCTCGTTGATCTATACAGTAAATAATCTAATCTTATTTTAAAATGAATGTGGTAAATTAAAATTATGTGAATTTTACCATAGATTCACAGGCGGAACCGGTGCACTGAAAATAAAGATTTCAGAGTATTTGCATATCTTTTTAATGCAGGAAGTTATTACTTCGCAGGAATAACAGTTTAATGGTGAAACGCAGTTTTTAATTTTTGTTTCATAAGTAACCATAAAATATAAGTTAAAAGAACATAAAAAAATATTGTAGATTATAGCGCTTGCACTCTAACGTGCTTGGTTTTGTATTTACGTAGATGTCGGCAATTCATCGACTGGCTGTGAGTTCGAACCCCGATTAATACAGTTTATTTCCTCCAATTTACGCTAGTAAACTATTTTAACTATTTGTAATTTTTGAAGGTCAATCACAAAAAGTCAAACATACAGATAATGAAGACAGTTGCACTGATGTGTTATTATAGTTAAATCTATACTATTAAATAAATATCGGCCCAGTGCGTGTCAGGCTAGGCAAAGGATAGGGTCCGTAGTCACCCGTAATGGCACGTGGATTTCAAATTCAATATAATAATTGTCATTAACTTATTAGCTCTTTATTTTTGTATGAAGTTACCCAGGTAAGGATATTTTGGTCCTCTATTATTCCTGAATTAATAAAGTTATTTAAACAGTTATAGTTTTAATTTAAAGTTTTTCGAGCCAACCGTTTAGCTTTTAGAGAGATTAAGTGACCTGTTTTACCAAAAAAAATATTCATCGTTTTTTCTGTCCAATCGTATCATTTCAAAAAGTTCCTCTAACACCTGTTAATCTATGTGCTATTAAAATGCTGCTATTTTATAGAAGAGTGCTACTTATTGTTCAGTGTCATAGACATTACGGAGGTAGGAATATTATACTTACATGAGATTGACATTTTACGGCATGACACTGTAATTTGAGTAGGTATAAAGTTTCAGTGAAAATATCATTGATTTATTTAATATCAAATGAAATATTACAGTCGTAATGTTTCAAGATTTACCTCAGCAATACAGCCTGAGCCTTGACACTATTTGTAGATCAAAAAACAAAAATCATTAAATAACATTTTGGTAAATAAAACAATATTCGGAAATATTATTAGTTTTTTAATTTCACAGTTCGTACAGTAAACATCGTAAAAATCTAAGATATCTCTTAGAAGATATGAAATGTAAGGTAGTTTAATGAGGAGTTTAATTTATGAAAGGTAAGGATTATTTAATCAATTTGTGACACTGTTTATTCTATAAATTGTGAAAGCAGGACAGGGTTTATCCGCAATTCAAATTTCGTACGTATGAATTCGACTTAAAGGCTTTATCTAAAATTACACAGAATTTAAGAAACTATCACTTATATTCATTACTCAATTAATCGCAAGTCTGGGCGTACCTATACTTAACCTCCGATAAAAATGTGGATATTATGCCAAAATAGTTAAGGAACATAAAAACATTCATCTATTCTCAGGAAAATAACTAAAAAAGTAAAAGCATTTCTGTAATTAGCGATTTTAGTAATGTATTTATAATATGTTATATTTACCAACGAAATACAATAATCCCCGGTGCACTGAAAACAAATTGAAATGCTTACTGAAAAATTACTGCATTAGCGTTTTCTTGCGAGTTTAGCAAAACATATAATAATGTATATATTTGAAAGGGGCCTTTTGAATCTTTCATTGATAAACATATTGCCAAGTTACGAAAAAAACGCTTACGCCTCCTCTTACGCAGTATCGGGAAAAATATAAGTCTTCGCACATTACTCCGACTCATCGCCAATCTAACACGCATTGAATTTGAAATTATAACTTACATTTGAATGACATTTATGACCCATACACTAGAAAAAAAAGGGTTAATTATTTTTAAATGGTTACTGGCGCTTTTACAGTTTAGTGGTTATATATCTTGACACCTACGCTATATTACTTTATCGTTTTACGGACCAGCTTCATAGGGGATATTATAGTGCACAAGTATGTGCGCAATCACAGCTCTCTGTTCCCGCAGTACCATAATACGATGGGATGGCTACTCGACACGGCTGGGAGAGATCTGATGCAGGACCGACGACTTTTAATCCTCGGGGGCAGGGGGGAGGGGGATTGTCTACTATAATAGGTGTGTATTACTCGAATGAACCTTTCTTTTGAATAAAACAATATTATTACAGCAAATTTAATTGAAAAATAAATTCGTCGGTGAAGTCGGTGACTTCATTTTATACTTTGTAAAGAAGTTCTTATAGAGTTACAATTTAACATAAAGTATGCAATTAAATATTACACCTATATAAAAAAATATGCCTATTGAAAACGAGGAATGAACGGAAACGGAATGTATATGATGAATATTTGTCATTGTTTTCTTATTTGTAAAGTATTAGTAATAAAGTTACGTGTTTCATTGGGTTTCTCGCAGAGATAGTTCTAGTTAGTAGATTTTCTGTGAATGTATATTTATAATTTGTTTTTATTTTTTACCAGATGGATCAATATTATCATAATTGTGGTTTCTTCACATTTAATAAGTTTGTTTTAATTCTACATCGCACTGAGCATCAGTCACGTGATATGTTAACATACTACATTAAGTTTCAAACTTACATTTGAAGAAGACTTTTGACCCTCGCTCTGTAATATTAAGAATAGTTATGTATGATTAGGTTGGGGAAATCAGTGTCACCTCTGGATTATGACTACATATTCTACAGTCCTCCGCCGAGTTTGTCTGTACGCGATGAACTCAAAAACCACTGCACCGATGAAGCTGAAATTTGTACTCAGATAGTCTAAAGCCTGAGAAAGGTTAGACTTAGACTACTTTTTACCGCGATAAACGACATGAATATTTAATAAATACTTCGAACATCCTACATTAGCCCTAAACTAAGCAGAGTTTGTATTAGGGCTAGTACCCCTAATACTGAAATAAATACATGCACATACTTTATTTTGCGTAAATAAATACATATTTTAGTCCGTGTGGTGACGGATTAAGAATACAAGTGTCACCACCCCTATTCATTCCATGGGTGTCGTAAGAGGCGACTAAAGGAATAAATTAAACAGCTAACATCACTGCCAAGAGAAGGAAAACTTGAAACAAACCCTTTTTTTTTTTTTTTTTTAGTGTGTGAAAAATCATCATGGACCGTCACCCCACCGGGGGTTACGGCGGGGTGGTGTGTCGGACTTGAACCGACTAAAAAACACACAGTGTGCCCTCTCCGCGCTTCTCCGTTTAGGAGTAGGAGAAGTCCAGGGTGGGATCTCCTTCTGAACTTCTCCAGCGCCTGCCCGCTCCTGATGCGGGCACCGTCTCTGTATGACGATCCTCTCTTAGGCGGCGTCCGGCACACACCGACGCCGCCCCCTCGCGGCTGGCCACATAGTGCGGGTGGAGGGAAAACCCGCCCCGTCCACCCGCGGCCACACTCAAGGCGGCATGAGGCGCAGATGTTCGCGCCTCCGCCGCCCGAGTCGCCGGCGGCGAATCTGGTCCGATTGGATGTCGTCCTCACGGGCCTTCTCCGCCGCCTCCTTCTGCGTGATTACGTCCTCGCAGAAGGTTGCGACCGCGGTGAATGCGCTCTCGCTGCCGACCATGGAACGAACGACGGCCGGCAGCGAGAGATCCCCTCCGATGACTGCAGTGAGGACCCGGCGCTGCGTCTCCCATGCGGGGCAGACCGCCAGCGTGTGATGAGCCGAATCCTCACTGCAGTCGCAGTGGTGGCAGGCGGGACTCAATTCCCTCCTGGCGACCGAGTGCAGGTACTTTCCGAAGCAACCATGCCCGGAAAGAACCTGCGTCAGTCGGAAGGTAAGGGTCCCGTGCTGCCGCACTGCCCATTCGCCGATGACCGGCTGAAGCGCCTCTACGGTGGCGAAGCCAGCACGTGGAGTCTCCAGCCGGACCGACCAGCGATCCATCGTGGCTCGGTGAGCGGCTTCGCGCCACTCGCGCACGTCCTCGGGCGGAGGTCCAACTCCACCACTCTCCGCCCGGTAGTTAGCCACTCGCCGAAAAACGTCGGCGAGCACTTCCGCCTCCAAATCCCACGGGGGTGTTCCGGCCAGGGCGCACGCCGCCTCCGTCGATACGGTGCGGTAGCCCCGTATGGCTCTGACCGCCAGAGTTCTCTGAGGCCGCCTGAGGCGCGCCCTATTCTGCTCGGTCAGAGCCGCCGCCCACACCGGTGCACCATAGAGTGCCATAGACCGGACAACCCCCGTGTACAGCTGCCTCGTGGCGACACTGGCTCCTCCCAGATTGGGCAAAAGACGCCCAAGGAAGGAGGCAGTGCCGATCAGCTTCGGAGCAAGCTGTTGGAAGTGCTCGTCGAAGAGCCACCTACCGTCTAGGACCAGACCCAGATACTTTAAGTGGGCCCGGACCGGTACGAGGACCGAGTTGACCTCGATGGAGGCGCCGGCGGGTGGACCACGACGGGGCCCATGGAAAAGTAGGGCTTCCGTCTTTTCTAGGGCCACCCGCAAACCCAGCGCCTCAATGCGCCCGACCACCAGGGAGACTCCTGTGGTGGCCAGGCATGCTGCCTCTTCGAAGGTCGCCCCCCGGGCTGTCACAAGAGTGTCGTCGGCGTAGCAAATTACACCGACGCCGGGGGGGAGACGCCCTCGCAGGACCCAATCGTATCCCATGTTCCACAGGAGTGGTCCGAGGACAGACCCCTGTGGAACACCGCACGACATGGCCCGACGTCTCAAGACTCCTTCTCGGTCCTCGTACATGACAGTACGCTCCGTCAGATAGTCTGCCACTAGCCGCCTCAGGTACTGTGGCACTCCGTGGTACTGGAGTGCGGCCCTGATGCAGCTGAATGGCAGACTATTGAATGCGTTGGCGATGTCCAACGACACCGCCAACAGCACGTCGCCGCAGCCCACCGCCTGTTCGGTCACGGCCTTCAGACGCAGAATTGCGTCGACCGTCGAACGCCCCTCCCGGAATCCAAATTGGGCGTCCGACAGATCGGGGCCCACCTCGCGCAGGTGCCGGACGATGCGGGCGTGGAGCACCCTCTCGAACAGCTTACCCGCCTCGTCCAGCAACACGATGGGCCTATAGGCCGCGACCGAGTCGGCAGACCGACCTGGCTTCTGGAGCAGAACCAGCTTCCCGCTTTTCCAACACTCAGGGAAGCGTCCGGACGCCAGACTAGCGTCTAACACTCCCCTGAGGCGGTCCGACATATGATTGAGGGCTCGGGCCAGCACTCGGGCAGGTACCCCGTCTGGCCCGGGGGCGGTGTTCTTGGATCGAATCCTTAGAACAGCCGCCCCTACCTCTGATTCCCTGACGGGTGGCACACCAGCCTCGCCTTCGTCGTCGCCTCCGGCCATGACGGCCATCGACGGGGGCGTGTGCTCCGCCCGCTGTGGGAATAGGCCCTCGACCACTTCCTGCAGGAAGCTGGGCTGGAGAGTCTCCGTGAGGGGCAGGCCCCCCGCGCAGAGCTTTTTGCGCACCGCACGATAGGGCCGACCCCAGGGGTCACGCTCGAGACTCTCCAGCATCTCCTTGCGGCTCTCCTCTTTGGCGCGGCAGATGGCCAGCTTCAGAGTTTGCCGGATCTCACGGTATTCCTCTTGAAACCGATCCACCTCCTCACCGACTCCGCGGTGGCGTCGCCGACTACGAGTGAGGCACCTCCGGGCACGAACACAGGCCGCACGGAGGTCCGCCAACTCCTGGGACCACCAGTAGACCTCCTTCCTTGGAGGCCGACGCCCACGTACGCGGGGCATGGCCGAGTCGCAGATCTGCGTAATCGCACTGCAGAAGCGACCAGCCCCCACGTTGACCTCTTCGGCCGGGGCCTGCGGAGGCAGCCAAGAGTTAAGAATGGCCGCCTCCTCCAGTAAGTCCCTGTCGAGCTTGGCGACAGACCAACGCGGAAAGCGGGAGGGACGCCGCGCCGCGTGACCCCTACTGGCGTCCTGGGACCGGGAGAGCTCAAATCGGATATACAAATGGTCCGAGAGCGTCTCAACCTCATCCAGGACACGCCAGTTCTGTACACGTGCGGCGAGTGCAGGGGTAGCGAACGAAAGGTCCACTATCGACCCCCCCTGTTGTCGCACGCACGTGTTGGTGGAGCCTCTGTTCAGTAGACAGAGGCCCACCGAGGCCGCCCACTCCTCTACGGCCTTGCCCCTGGCGTCCGTCGCCGGGGAACCCCACGCAATGGACTTGGCGTTGAAGTCCCCCAGCACGAGGACGCGCCCAGACGCTAGTTGCCGCATCGAGGTCTCCAGGTTGTTCAGGAAGACCTCGAAGTCACTCAAACTCTTACTGGGGGAGAAGTAGACACCGTAAACGGTGATCCCCCCCCACTCGGCGGCAACATATCCCGTGCCCCTGTCTTTGAGCGACAAGGGCGGGGAACCAGCCGCCGTGGAGCCGACGACTGCCACGGAGCCGTCCCAGTCACCCATCCAGTTTGGACGGGGAGGGACGAAGTAGGGCTCCGCGACTACGGCCACACCGACCGACCACTGCGCCATGGTTTGCAGGAGGAGATCCTGCGCTGCAGCGCAGTGGTTCAAGTTCGTCTGGACGAGAAGGTTGAACTTGAAACAAACCCTTTACCAACCCCTCTGGCCAGCGTGGTATAGTAGACCAAAACCTCCTTTCAAAGTAGAGACCTATGTTCAGCAGTGGACTGTTAAAGGCTGTTGATGATACATATTTTACATAGAAAACACCAAAATTCCGAAACAAATATTTGCAAATCAGACAAACGTTTGGTCCGACCCAGGAATCGAACCCGAAATCTCAAGCACAGCAGTCGCATACGCCAGCACTGTACCACCGAGATAGTCAAGATTTGAAATAGAGGCACCAAATGTTCAGTTTTAGGTACTCATTAATGTTTCCATTATAATTAATATATATTTATTGTATATTGAATGCACATACACATATATCATCATCATCAACAGCTTTTAACAGTCCACTGCTGGACATAGGCCTCTCCTTTTACACATATATACAAGGATTTAAATGTAGGTACACTTTAGAAATTCAAATAGTTCTGCATTGATAGAGCTAAACTTTTGACACGATATGAAATAGTCACTGTTTTTATTATTTTTTGGAACTACAATACTAGTATACTATAATAAAAGTTGCAAGAGGGTACCATCTAGTTGACAATAAAGCTCTCAGAACCGTCCGTCCTACCGTTCTTCCGAACTTTGATTATAAACAATATAATCAAAGTTCCGAACATATGAGCAAAAAACAATTATTATTTATGTCTAAAATGTAACTTAACTACAATTCGTAATTAACTAGAAGTTGTTACTATTGAATACTCACAAAAGAGAGACAAGTCACTGCACGACACTGCAAGTGAAAGTTAAAGTATAGTGTTGTAATCATCGTTACATCACTTTCATTTTCTCAAGAAATTTAACTTACCAATGATTGACAGGACCTCCCAATGCACTGTAATTTATTAACACTATCGTTAAAAATCTATAGCTGCTAAATGTACCAACACAAATTATGATTTCACAGTGACCATAACATAACTATTATGCATACAAAACTGCTATATGAAAAAACCAAATTAATGAACCTCAAACAAATTTATATATATAATACTTGCATCTTAGTTAAAAAGATTACTAATAATTCCATCCAAACTGACATACACTTATCCAAAAAACCAATGTCACATAACTTAAGGAATTCAAATAAATTGCAACTAGTAAAAGTACGAACTAATTATGGTAAAAAAACAGTACTATATGAGGGAGCACAGCTGTTTAATAGATTGCCGAACGAACTGAAGACATGTGATAGTTTAAATGTATTCAAATGCAAGCTGAAGAAGCATGTTTATACCTTGTAGCTTCCTGTACGCCAATAGGGGAATATTATATTAGTTATAAGTAATTGTTACATATCTCATTGTAAGTGAACTAATTGTATGTTCTTATGAGAATAAATTCTTTAAACCCATTATAAAATGAATTATTTAAAATGAAATAGTTTAAAAAATGTAATGGTCAATATCAAAGATGATCAATTTAACGGAGAGAGATACAATTTTCATGCACTGGTGCTCTGGCAACTGATTACTTCAATCAAAAACTGAAACTCACTACAAGCGCAGGTGTTTTCCTCCCAACATGATTCCGGGTCCTTTAAGCGGAGCGTGGAAAAGCATGTTACTTCCACTCTTGGATCCAAATCATACTTTCGATCAGATAAAGTAGAATCAAAATGACAAGGTTTTAAATAAAATACCTAGGACTAAATCTGAACTTTGTTATTCATCGAGTTATTGCTCGTATAGACTACAGGCCCGTGTCAAAAATGGAGTGGTCATATGAACCATCAGGTGACGTATATAGGACGATATAAGAGCATAAAATAATAAAATTCAGCACTATGCCGTCACTTGTAAGCTGTCCAACTGAGTGCTGGTGACAATTCAAAAGTGCAGGTAGAGTGAGTGCATTTGGGTCATATATTTTTGTACGGCTTTTTTAACCATCGATAGATCCATGAAAAATAATAAGAAAGCGCGCAGTGCCGTAAAAAAATGGTGCCCCACAAAGTCGGTATTTTTTGTTGATTTTCTTACAATTTTCAGGGTAAATTTGGTCATTTCATTCTGTACGGCATCAGTTTCATACTGTTTCAATACCAGCTTCTAATCCATTATTCCGCAACGCCGTACAAAAATCGTGCGACAAGAGGAAAAAATCGAGGGTTGCAACCCCCTCTCTTTCCGTGGTCCGGGGGGTGATTTGAAACAACATAAAATTAATTTATTTTGACAGTATTTTATGCATAGATAATATTTTTTTACATGTCGTACATTTTCATTGGTCCAAAGGTTTGTAGGGGAAAAAAACTCAAGGAAAATTCATAGAACGAAATGTAAGAAAAATCCATATAATTAAATTTAAGGTAAAATTCATGACGATATTTTTTATACGGCATTTAGATAGTTTATATTTTGTACTTAATGCAATAAGTTATAAAAAATTAATGCCGTACAAATCTGAAAGTTCATATTCATAAAAAAGTAATAAAAATATTAAATAAATATAATTTACATATATTTATATCTCCTTCGGAAATCCATGTGATTTTTGATACTTACCCAATACCAAGCATAAAAGATTACGAGCATTCTATACGAGATAATTTAAGAAATGATGATTTCGTTATTGAAGGACATCAAACGTCCAGCAAATTTCATAGCTGAAAAATACATAAAAGAACATAAAATTCAAGCAAGCATTTGTCCAGTTTCTCGTCAATGATTGGTCGACTCGAGACAATGCTACGTTGATTAAGCCTACACAGAAAGTGTTTCTAAATTATCAGCTGTGTCATTCACACCGTGTCAGCGGCGGGGCCCATGGGCGCATCTTACCCCTAACCATACGGTAAGGGCGTCCCTTGGCGCTATTGGGTCAAGTACGAACATTTTGATCAAGTGTTCCGACACAGATATTCTCGTCATATTATTAGATAATATGAAATAAATCATAGTAAATGTGGGCGAGAATCAGTTAAATGTCGATCGCAAAATATGGATGCAACTCGGAACCGGTAATCACGTGAAAAACATTGACATTTGTGCTGTGTACAGAGAGTTGGGCGAAAAGCTCTGTTCTTCGTTGGCTGCATTCCATGCTGTTACGGGATGCGACTTCAATCCCGCATTTTATAGGAAGGGTAAAAACAGACTATTAAAAGTATTGGAGAAATCTGGGGAAATTCAAGACGCATTTATTGAAATATAATACGTTTGTTGCAGATCCACTACTCATGGAACTAACTTTCAATAAATGCGTTCTGCAAGAATATGTATGGGTTTTATACAACGTAAAAGCAAGAAAAACAGTCAACGAAGCAAGGTGTATCATATTTGATAGGATTTATACACCGAAAAGCTGCAGCAGAAGCAACATCGTTTCCCCCTTGTTTCCGGCACTTTGATTTTGACAAAAACTTATTCATGTTTCAGAAAATTATAGAGAAGATAATTCGGACGTCGATGAAGAAGTTGATTCCAATAACACCTCAGCAGCTGATTCTGATACTGAATAATTTAAATAAAAACCTTATTTTGTAAAATCCATTTTTAAATATATCGATTTTTTCTAAAAAATTGTTGTTTTATGTATTCACACCATTACAATGAAACAAATCAATTATATACATGTATCAAAAATGTTTGGATTATATATTAAACAAAAAGTATACAAAACTGTTGATACTGGGATTTACAGCTTCAATTCTTGGATATTATATACACACCCTTTCACTTCGGTTAGACGTCATAATGATTTTATCATATTATCAATTTATTGTCCTCTTCAAAAATATGTTAATACCGTACAGTATTAGATGGCCATAAAGTAGTACACCCTTAGAATGATAGCGTCATTTTCATCAGCTTAAAAGATATGGTCTGCATTAAAATGTACGGCTTCATTTTTTCCTAATTTATTTATCTTAATACTATTTAAAACAAGGGTAAAATGTAGAAAATTGCTATATTTTATTAATCTATGAATATTTAAAGTTTTGCAATAATTTAATAAAATTCAGTTTTTGTATTTCTCTATATATTTTTTTGAACAGTTTCTTTTGAATGGCAATACTATTTACTAACTGTATTTTACAATATCATGTTTAAAAAAAATTGCCGTACAGAGTCAAATGATTTTACAGCTTTATAAATCAAGTATACCATGAAATTAAGATAATTATAAATATATATTTAAATGAACAATAATTTTTTGACGGCATTATTTTTAACAGTACTTTTGAGTGCTAGATAATGTTTTGAAAACAAAGCCGTACTTTTTCGAATCACCCCTCGGACCACGGAAAGAGAGGGGGTTGCAAACCTCGATTTTTTCCCCTTGTCGCATGATTTTTGTACGGCGTTGCGTTAATGGATTAGAAGCTGTATTAAAACAGTATGAAACTGATGACGTACAGAATGAAATGACACAACTTACCATGAAAATTGTAAGAAAATCAACAAAAAATATCGACTTTGTGGCGCACCATTTTTTACGGCACTGCGCGCTTTCGTATTATTTTTCATGGATCTATCGATGGTAAAAATGTCGTACAAAAATATATGACCAAAATGTACTCACTCTACCTGCACTTTTGAATTGTCACCAGCACTCAGTTGGACAGCTTACAAGTGACGGCATAGTGCTGAATCTTATTATTTTATGCTCTTATATCGTCTTCTATACGTCACCTGGTGGTTCATACGACCCATCCATTTTGGACATGGGCCTGTAGTCTATATATTATAGTAGTAGTTCCATGTATTAATTAATTGTTATGAACAGACTTTACTTCTGTTTTGGTGTTGTATTTATAATCATATTACTTACTTTCGACATACATACGTTTGACTGTCCATCACACTAAAGAAAGGAATATTTACGTGTAAGTTAAATTATTTTATAACTTGCGCATACTTAATTACTTTATGAACTAAATACTAACCACAGAACTGCACAGAGGGCCGTAGCACTTGAACGAAAACGTACATATATATATATAATAGGTGTTAAAAAAAGAAATCCGTCATTATTGCATGATATTAAAGGCTCTAACTGACGCAACAAATTAAAAACTGTCAGAAAAGCTTTTGAATATGAAATCTCATTCTTCTAACACCATTCAGTGGAACCCAGTTGGAATTTAGCAACGCAAGAGACAAATAGCCAAACCCATTTATAGCAAATGTAATGGAATTCTTTATACTATACCCATAGTTTCAATAAAATACTACTTTTTATTATTAAACATAACAGTCATGAAAAAATATTTTCGTTTACTTACTTCAACAGTCGATAAATCTCCGTGAACCTTCGAAATTATAACAATTTGCTTGTTTATCATTCAGCTTAGTTAGAATAACATAGAATTACAGGATGAGCGAGATACAATTTTAAAATAAAATATAGAAAGAAAAAATACAGAGAGGGAATGGGTGACGCTTGAGTAGAACTTAAAATGCAGGTACATACTATTGCGGTTGTATTGAATCCGACAGCCTGAGGAAAATCAAGACATTCAGTTAATATTTTTTGTAATCGTCGGGGTATCTTGATAATATTTAATAAGTTATTTATCATACGGTAGAAGTTTGTTATGTTGGATTTGTTTTCTGACAAAAGATTTATGCTTTAATTTGAACTAGGTATATCATAAGTGACAAAGTAAATGAATAAATAATGAAACTTATATAATTATATTCAGAAATATTCACCGCAGCTGATGACATTGAGCCTTTACACTGTAAACGTGATAAATAGAAATCAGTACAGTTAAAGTTTTGGCATTAAGAAAAAATATTTAAAAATCTTACCCCAACGAAACAATCTGTGCCCTTGCACTAAAAAAATGTTGTTTATTAGTTTTTCGAAAACGACTAATTATATCATTATGATATAAGACGGCGTTACCTTAGCTGAACAATTTCTTTTAGTTGCCTGCAAACCAAAATACATTTAATAAGTTAGGACTGTAAATGTGTGAACACATACTTTTTTCATTAATATAATGTAATTTAAATTAATTGCATAAATATAACACTATTTAATGTTCTTACCAGTCGTCTTGTGACACTAGAACTTTTCTTAATAGACTAGGCAGTATGCATATAAATAGTTACAGAAGCATTATTCATTAAACAGTTTTTTAGAAATACATTAGAGTTTTTAGGGTTTCGTAGTACATAATTTCCGTCCGTTTTTTTTCTTCCGTCTGTCCAATTGTGTGGGGTATCGTTAGATAGGTCTTTTAAAAACATGGAGAGTTTACCAGCATGTTTTTTTTTAATTTGGGTATCCTTTGCGAGTTATTGTTAAATAACTCGCAAAGGATACCCTTGAATGTTAATTCAAGGATATTTATTTTTCAAAAACATATATGATAAACTTTAAAGGAAAACTATAATCTATAACGGATGCCGCCTTCTTAGCTCAGGAATTATAAAAACTTGTAAAATACGCTAACTTGGAAAACTTCGTACAAAAATAGCGAAATAATAAGTAAACATAAAATAAAATGTAATAGCCTATTGCAAACTTTATAGCTAGTTTAGTTAACACATTTAACCCAATAGCAGAAGCTAATCAACGACAGCCTTTAGTATGACCAATGCTACGGACTACTAAAGTTATGCTTAGCTCATCCTGCTGACCAGACGATTTGGTATGAGTTACTATGTTTCTTCATTTATAATATATCATGCACATAAGATATATTACTGGACTTAATGGCTATGGTAAATTTACCAGTCAACTTATTAGGTTTGCTTCAAAGAGTTCTCGTACTTTTTACAGTACTGTTGTTCTGCATATTTTGCTTTGTTAGTCGGCTCTTACGTCAGCTTCATCAACTTACACCATACAGCCAGCCAAGTATTATACATAATACCAAAACGTGGTCTTACTAACCAGAGACGCTGCATTCATTAAAGATGTCGGAGGCATTGTTTCAGTTTCTCCCAGTAACATAGGTATCTGCATTGATGTACTATTTATTAGCTTATCACTGTTTTACTGCTTTGGCTTTTTAAAAATATAACTCGCACTAGAAATGTATGGTGGGTATGGTGTACACTTTTTCCTTTCTAAAGAAAGGAAAAAGGATGTCTAGCTGTTCTGTGTCTGCTTCATAAATGAAGAAGACTCAGAACATTAGTTGGTGTTATTCCACGTGGGGATCGAGTAATAGTAGGCCAAAACCTCCTTTTAATGGAGCGGCCTATGTCCAGCAGTGGACTGTTAAAGGCTGTTGATTATGATGATGATGAGCTTAGTGGGAAGCGGGGAGTCATATTGCAATTAGGGATACATTAAAAAAAATGTTATTTATTAATATAAGGATATTCTTTACCATATAATATCCCGCTATGAGCAATGCTATATAAAAATTGGAAAACATCTAGCGTTACTACTTTCCGCTCAGGTTATCTTTGAATACTTGAACGCGCAGATAACGAAGTATACATGACTAATTTAGTTGATTAGTTACGATTTTTTGCGGTTAACGCTACTAGTGTCTCGAATTACTGTAATTCCTACAAATATTGTTCCTAAACTGGAATCTTCAGGCAACTTACAACGACGGAAAGTAATCTGCTTTTCAGCTATATTATAAGTTTTATTTAGTAACTCTATCTATTATATTAAAACTTTTCACTAATTTTTGACAGTGTTACGCATTGAAATGGTAGGTCCATAGTTAGTGTCTCGGGGTGCATAGTACCTATCTTATACATAACTGGGAAAACATAATATGCAAGCCAGAGATTGAACACATGTAAAATTATTAGGGTAAGTTCAGATCTGGCATCTTTTACGATTGCAATGCTGTCCCAATCAAGAGTATTGTGTTTTTAAGACTTAAAATAAGGTGATTGGTTTCCTAGTTGTCAATATAGAAGAGACATTGAGAACTGAGAAGAAAACAGAGACTAGTTCGTCATCATTGACTTCCAGTAATGTACGAAAGACGTCCACTGCTGGACATGGACCTCTCCCAAGACTTATCTATTTATATAGTTGCTGTTCTCTGTCGCTAAGCTTTTGTTGCTGTTTTCTGCATAATCTGATGCGATTATGATTGACTAACTGCGTCTACCCGTCTCGCATTGCCCGAAACGTGCAATTAAATGTTTAATTGTTGACGTATGTACCTACCTTCTCTTTAAATTTTTATATAAATTTATACTTGTGTATATAAATTTTAATGTGTGTGATAAATATGTAACTGCCACAAATTTTCTAATTTTTGCTTACCATATTGTTATATTTTATAATTTTATTAATTTCTTTCCTATTATTACCTTTTGTACATAATATTATGCTGTTTGTAAACACTATTAATTGTACCTATTTTTATTTTTGTAATACGCATGTTGTGATCTCCCATAATTGAGGAAGCACAAGCATTAAAACCATTTGTTATTTCTGTTTGTTAAAAACTAGCATGTAAGGTGTATTCCTTGTCGGAGGTCCATTATAAATAAATAAATAAATAAATACAGCGTTAACTAATATGTTTACCTTATATTGTAACGGTTATAGGGAGCTAACCAAAAAAAATAAACCTATGTTGTTCGATTTTTTTAAACGTTTAAAAGGGAACAATTATATCATTGATATATTTTAGCGAATCATACAGCCCACACGTTAGAACCACTCAAAAGGAATAACTTTCAATTTCTTCTCATTTTTGCTATACTTTCCTTTGATACTTCTCTCTCTCCTCTCATAATGTTATATTATTATAGTTTTAAACCTTACCCGATAAATGAAGTACTTACCAGTATAATATTTTTTTAAATCGGATAAGTAGGTAGTTCCTTATATTACAGCGTTTGGCCAAGCAAAAAACCATCCTCAGCTTTATAACATTAATAAAGATATTTATGTTATTAATTGACTACTTTAATTTGCAGATTGTGAATATTATTTTTCTCACACTACAATTTCAAATGGCTCTTCTATCATAGCCCTATTTGGTTAATGCATGTATCATCATTTCATCGTCATTATCATCGAATGCTTTTAATAGTACACTTCTGGACATATCACGATGGCTAGACGGGTTTATTTGTTAAAGGTTTTAGTAGGGCTTATACAGTATTGTTCTTAGCGCTTAGTCCGCTCTTAGGACAACCATGATGTTGATACCATCCATTTAAGATTACTAGTTTACTAGTTACCGAAATAGATTGCTTGAAGTGGATGATTTTCTAACAATATAAATTTGTGAACATACTTATACGAATATATTGTATATATACTTATAATTTCCATCGAAGGCAATAGAAGAAATAAAAAAAGTTTCAGTGAATACATACATGTTTATTCCATCTGTTTTTGTTCATTTTCTGTTTGCTCACATCTAATAAATCTATATTGGCATAGTAACATTAGTGCAGAATCTAACATTTTCAAATTTAAGTTGAATACAATTTTTTTTTGGTCAGATACGCTAGAAAAATGAAACCTAAGTGATTTTTAAGATACATACATTTCTTCTATAAGATGTAAATGTACAATAGTGTGCTATTTAAATTGTATTTACAATCTGAATAATTTGTAGGTAAAACTCTGATATAGTATTTATACAGATAGCGATGTGCTGACTTATAATTTCCTTGATATAGTAACTAATTGATCCCGCTTACAATACACAGCTCTTTCACCATCAGTCTACATCACTGTATTTAGGTGGCACTATTTGTAACATAGAGACGCTACAAGGTGAAGACAAGTTCCGTACAGGAAGTAGCTATATATTTAGCCAGTTTCACAGGAAGATACACTCAATATGAAGATTTCTGAGCTAAAAATCTACGTCCACTTATTTCTGACAACGGAACGGCGCCCCCACATCAAGTGGTATCATACGATTGTCCCCTGCAAGTGCTGCGGGTCTGGTGTGGGACTCATCGGTGGTAATGTTGGACCTAAAGACGATGACGGCAAAGCAGCTGCAACATCTTGATATGTACCGATAGGTATAGATGGACAAGGAAAACGATCTGACGGGCTTTCTTCCGGCGGCGTCACTTCCAGGCCAATACTCCCATTCAAAGCCATTGCAAATGCATTTTGTTGCTGCTGTTGTTGTTGATGCTGTAGTAAAGAATTGAAGTGCGAAATACCGATTTCCTCTAGGCTGCTTTTACGTCGCCGGGAAGCAACTCCGCTAAGTCCTTGTCGTAAAGAGTTTGATCGTCGCAATAATATATCGTCCACAACTCTAAGAGAGTTTGATCGACCTCTGAAGTCAGTTATGATAGTTGGACTATCGGGTAAGGATAGTGAATTAGCTTTAGTGTTTGATAGTGGAGGCGCGCGGGGTTGAGCAAAACTTGCGCCTATAGCAGATCCTCTCCTACTGGAACCTGCTTGTGCTTGTATTAGGGCTTGGGAACAAAAGCTTATATTTGATTTTCGACGACTGTTATGGCGTTCAAATGTTTTTTGAGCCGAAAATGGTGATGGGCGGACCAAGTATCTGAAAAAAATAAAATGAGATTCTGAGATATATCTGTATTTCATTGCTAGTTATTCGAGAATTTCGATAGACAACCAGAGGAGGAAACAACCCAGAATGACTTAAAATCGTAATCAAAAATATATTTTTTTTTAATTGTTATACAAAAGTAAAGTTAATATTTGTATTGGTACTTACATAATGTCACCTTCTTGCAGATTCAGATCGCAGCTAGGATTTATAATTACGTAAGACAAGCTGTTTCGTTTCTCGCTTACATCATCGTAATCTACACCAGTGAGATTTAAAGACTCCATCCTTGAGCGTACTAAATTAGCTATTTCAGCTCTTTCTATTTGTTGAGCGTGATTATCTCGGGCTTCATCAGCTAGACTTGTAGAATACTGCGAAGAAAAGATTTGCACAACATTTAAATTATTCGAATAAATTGTTCAAGTCATTGTGATTTAATAATAAGAATTTCTATGGCTATCAACAATAATGTGTGGCTTCTAACGATTTAACAAAAAACTATTTTATTTACAAGAGTGATTTCATATAAATTATTGTTGGCGCCTACGCCTATGACAAACATGCATGATTTTATCAATTTACACGCTCCATGAGTGAAACTAATTGTTTATTATTGGATAAGGTCACTATTTTATTTACCAATGCAATGAATGTTATCTATGATTGGTAGTTTAATATGCATTTCGATTGTGAATAACTTCCTAATCTAAGAAGTTATCTTGCTAAAAACGTACTACGGTTCTTACGCAGGTGATTATAATTATTACCACAACTATTTATAAAGATGAATATTATATTTGGAATTTTATTTTTTAAGAGATTTAAGTAAGTTTAAGTAAGTTTCTTCAGTACTTATTAACCTGTTGATACACAAAAGTGGTATTACTTAAATATAGTGGTCTAGTCAGGTAGTCTTACTCAATAAATTGTATTGTCTAATAATTCCCGAAGTTTTCACTTTATTATACGACTTTTATCAAGGCTTATTAGCAATTTCTTATACTAATTTAATAACATCCTTTTAAATTATTATATATCTATGTAGTTGTGAAATCCAAAACACATTACTCAATATTTAACACAGGTTTTCAGGACGGTTAAGTGAAGATTTGTATCACCTTATAAAATAGTTTCTGATATTTTTACGTATTATTTTAACTGTTACTTGCTCTAATTTAGGACAAGTAGTATTTTAACAAAATCTAAATGTGATATATTAGGTTCGGATGAGTAAAACGCTCGAGCCGAACTAGCGAAGCAAGCATGCCGCGGTATTTGCGCAAAAATATTTCAGTGTATGGCCCATATGAAGTCTAATAAAGGACACTTGTGTGAATTTAGATTCCTTCCACTTTGTTTTCTTTGGGGATCATGTTAGATGTGTTAAAAAAAAAAATATATTTTTTAAATATATATTTATTTCTATCACAACTAAAACAAGAGACCAAACATATCCGGATTCTTTATTCTTCCGATTCCTTTAAGCCAACCCAGATTAACAAGTTAAATAACCCGTTATCTTTAGTTAATTTACCTTAAAAATATCTAGTTATTCATAATATATTATTTTCGATTTGCGCTACATTCAAGTTTATTATCATAATCTGTATGTATTTCTTAGTTTAATTATATTTATATATTTACAGGTTTATTATATTTTGATTTAATATTTATACAAATGTAGTAAATACATGAAGCGAATAATTATAGAATTTAAATAAATAAGCAATTTTGCGACAAAATATTATTAAATGTTTGATTTTGTGAAGCAGCATTCAGACCTGGTCAGTAGGCTTGTATTATGTCCATCTGTTATATACATGGATATCGATTTCATTTAATTTTCTTTACACTTTAATAGCAGGCGTAAAATCGTCTATGTAGTGTAGAATTATCTTTAAAAAGTTAAGTCCTTATGTCCCTCAAAACTATATGCAAGTTGTTACAATCCATTCTTTTTAGGTTTCAGTAGTTCATAACTCGAAACCCCTATAGATTCGTCACGTCCGTCCGTCCTTGACCTACCGCCCAAACGGTGGGTGCTAAAAAGTTGAAACTTTGCATGAATATGTACAACACTTAATTACGTCGACAAAGTGTTACAATAAAATAATGAAATATATTCTTATTTGGGGTACCTCCCATCAACGTAAAATGGGGGATGTTTTTTTTCTTCTAGGTTCTACTCCATAGTATATCATGAGATAGGCCTTTTAAAAACGTTCATCATATGGTCTAAACTTTCAAGGAAAATATATTTTGGAAATTATAGGGGTCTAACTGCAAAAACTTCGTAAAAAAACAAAGAAATAATGAGTAAACACAGCGGTTACCTATTAGACACGATTTTAAATGTGCCTGCTATTAGGTGACTACAGAACCCTACCCTATGCGTGGTCTGACACTCACTTGTCCCATTTTTAGGGTTCCGTAGCCAAATGGCAAAAAACGGAACCCTTATAGATTCGTCAAGTCTGTCTGTCTGTCTGTCTGTCTGTCTGTCTGTCTGTCTGTCTGTCTGTCCGTCCGTATGTCACAGCCAATTATTTCCGAAACTTTAAGAGATATACTGTTGAAATTTGGTCAGTCGATGTATTCTGTGAACCGCATTAAGATTTTTACATAAAAATAGAAAAAAAACAATAAATTTTGGGGGTCCCCATACTTGGAACTGAAACTCAAAAAACTTTTTTACATCAAACCTATACGTGTGGGGTATCAATGGATAGGTGTTCAAAAATGATGTTGAGGTTTCTAATATGTTTTTTTTCTAAACTGAATAGTTTGCGCGAGAGACACTTCCAAAGTGGAAAAATGTGTGTCCCCCCCCCTCTAACTTCTAAAATAAGAGAGTAATAAAACTAAAAACAATATATGTTGTACATTACCATGTAAACTACCAACGAAAATTGGTTTGAACGAGATCTAGTAAGTAGTTTTTTTTTAATACGTCATAAATCGTAACACGCAATATACCTTTCATCCAATCAACACTAGTATAAAAACATCAATGAAAGTTACAACGAAATACAAGAACTTTTATATGATGTTACTTGCTGATACGGAACCCTTCATGGGCGAGTCCGACTCGCACTTGGCCGCTTTTTGTATTTTATTTCAAGTCAATGTATATGGAATAATGTAAGACAGTCAGTCTTCGTCAAGGCATAAGTGGCCATTGTAAACATTTAACCAGGTCGATTCAGATCTAAATATTACAAGTGATTATTGTAATCACTGTGGACTGCAAAGTCCATGTCAAAGGCCTCTCTCTGGCAGTGACCTTACCGCCGGCGTGCGTTCTCCGTAGCAGCCGCTGAGGCAGCTAGCCGCCTCCCTGCGTCCACAGGCCGAAAATCCTCCGCCTTCGCCCTCCTCCTGCTGCAACTGTTGTGTCACAGTTTTCCAATACGTTTACCTGATATAACTTAAAACATATCGTCGACAAACGAATTCGAATTGGAAAGATCAAAAACAGCTCTCTAAAGGAATCTATTATGGGAATACTTGAATTGACTTTACGAGTTTTTCATTCTCTTTACCGTGTTCTTTCAATTAATCAAGTTATAGATATTTATTAAGTGTTCGTTATGTAAAGAGTGATGACAGTTTTATGAAGGTCTACTTTAGTTTGATAGTAAGCATGCAATAAGCAAAAGCAGTTGTAGATTATGATATTTATTGATTACTAACATAACTTCTATATGTTTCTAAGTTGGATCCCTCTGTGACTCAACATTACCCATGCACGGGACTGAGTTTCCAATACATGGGAAATAAACTAGTGACAATGTGTTTCAAATATCAGTAACTAGCTGTATGTCTTGGCTCCGCCCGCGTGTATGCGTAGAAGTCTATGTCCTTCCTCAGGCTTTAGACTGCTTGTGTACCAAATTTAATTTAATTCGGTAGTTTTGCCATAAAAGCCGGACATGCACACAGACAGAGTTAGTTGCGTATTTATATTATTAATAAATTATGCTAAGGATCTATATCCTTTTACTATTATCATAGTAATATGTTATTAGAATTGTATCTATCTCTCCTAATGTTTAACGTCACTATAGTTCTATAGTATGTCATGCAACACAAACTACATAATTATTTAACATAAAGGCGGGATTGCGATCATCGAGTTCAATAGCGACAATAGAAATGGTGGAGTCAGGTGTAGATTTGTAGCAAATGTCGTTGTTTCTTATTAGTTTTCGTTTACGCAAAAGCAGGTTACATTGGTTTACCTAACTCTTTTGGCCGTAGCAGTTTGCACAAAAATTATAAAACTAAAGCTTGTGTATTTCAGACAAAATCAAGTATCGCGTGAAATATAGAGATTTATATATAAATCCAAAAAATGCTACTAATTACAGACACTCCACAAGTGTAATGCTCAATATGTATACAGTATGTAAAAAAGTTACAGGAAATGAAATAAAGTGTAGCATTGACGCGAGAAAAAGATAAAAATAAGGAAAAAGATAAACCCGAAATACAGTCCATAGACTCGGACTACATATATGAAAGTTTGTTATGTAGTAAGGTGACATTTAATTCAGAAGAATTGAAATGATGTGTGATGGTTTAATAGCTTTCAGGCGTAAACTGTAGTAAAGGACTGTATTTAAGGAGATAAATATTGAGAGTAGGAGTTAACCGACTCACCGATGCACACGATGGTCGCATTCTCGCGAGGCGTGACCAAAACCATTTTGATGGGGTCCTCGGCGACATACTCACGTGGTGAGATGCATCGGCCAAAGTCGTATCCTGTGTACGATAGATCCCAATAGGGATTTCGCACGTAGTTGAACATAACTTTTGATATAAACGACCGTACGTACGGATCCACATATCTTCTTTCGATATTTTCATCTGTTAGAAGTTCAAGTTAGATATAAGAAAACCTGTTAATGTCCGCTTGAAAACTTACATAGAAATATGTTAAAATAATAATTCGCTCTTTATATGTATCGCCTTTGTAATGAGAATATCTCACTTGTTTATTCAAGTGAGTCCTAAATAAGCTGTAAGTTTAAGATAATGATCGCAAGTACATACGTACATCTTTACGCAAAGCGAATTTGATATGAATGACAATTAAAACTTACTGAAGTCAAAAATCCTGATCCTGGTGCTTGATCTACTCCCAGCAATAATCGAACAAAAGTTATGACATAATCTTTCACAAATGCTTGGTACAGTAATGTGTCTAACATAGATGCTGAAAACACAGAACCAGCAGCGAACGGTAGTCGAAACATATAAGAGATGTGTGATCCACGTTCCTTTTCACGCTAAAAAATAAAAAAAAATACATTCGTTAAGGGTGGACTGTCTTAAAATTTGTGTATACATCTGTATGTTCTGAACAATAAGAATAATTATGTTACCTTTTCCATTTTTGATAGATGCAAAGCGTATTTATCGTGTGCACGAAATTGCATGAAGCGCATGTTCGAAGATTGTGATAATTCGGTTATAGACTTAATAGACGGAAAGAATCTGAAAAGATAATAACTTATTTAGAGATTACCTTCAAATTCCATACCTTTTCTAAAGTTATTCGCATGGCTAGCATTTCAAGTTTATTTGCAACACAGTATTTGTAAAGTAAAAACTGTCGCTATGGCGGATATAATGAAGGAACCATTACTTGAACATCGTCTGTACAGCCACTATTGTGTTGCAGTCGGCTAAACTATCTTCTTCTGCTGAATTGGAAAGTTCTTTGTTTACCACCACCACATTTTCAGCTAATGTAATTCCAGCTCGTAGAAGATCATCAAGGCTAAAATTTGAGTTATATCATGTCTGTTTATTGTAATTAATAGTTAAAATTGAGATTCCAAGAAATTAACAACACTTACCAATCAATGCTACCTTTCATCCAGTACACTAGTGGAAAATATGATATTGCATCAAGGAAAGCTATATTTGGGCGTCTTTCCAGGAGTAAGATAATAGGGTTCAAAGATGTTTTCGATCTGAAGTGTGCTCTTAGTGGTATTATGAAGTTATAAATTCCATTAGATGCGTAGTCGGCAGCTAGTATTATTGTTTTATTTTGCCATTGGTATTCCTTGGCGTTCCTATATGCGCAATGTTCGCAAATTTGTGCTAATTGTAAACAACATAGCTGTTTCTTCTCTTTCAGTAAATAACAAAGTGTAGGGCTCACTCCTATGAATGGTGAAACCGGCGGAAATCCCTTCACAATCCTGAAAAAAACTATTCTTAAACATAACATTCTTTTGTCTGTAAATTTTGGATATTACATTAAAATATAATATATTTTTGGGTCATTAGGACAGGCGAAGCAAAGCTTTTTTAAATTATTTTGAAAATATAAATATTGATTTAAAATATTTTTCATACCTGTAATACTTACAAATAAATTTCTAAATGACATCACATTCATCTATTCAAATAAAAGAAAATATATAATTGGGCGGTGAGTAGTTCTATATTTAGATGTGTTCAAATAATCTAACATTAAACATCAAGTTCACGATTTTTCATGCTTGAGGGCTTTTAAGGGATTGTGCATTGCCTCCCTAACTTCAGTAACTAATTACGGAGGACAACTATTTAAACTATGTAAGAAATTGTCTTTTCAATTAAAATAACACTACTTAATTGTAATTTACCCACCTTGAGGAGAACCAAGATGTCAAGATGAATCGAGACTAAAAAGATTTGTTACAAAATATTTACATAGGTATAATATTTTAGTTCTAATAGAATTTTTCTATTTGAGTGTTTGAGTAACACAAGAGAACTCTTTGGCACATAATTATCGATTATTTATATTTGTACAACCGCAGTTTTTTTGGTTCCAGCAAATAGCTGCTCACACATAACTAAACCCTTCCAATTGATTAAAGGTTTACGATGCACTCCTTAACTAACCTAAGCCCATTAGAAGTATTGACAGTTTGTTGCAACTACAAACTGTCTGTATGCACTGAGTGATCCTACTTTATCTATTGACGATTATCTTGAGTAGTAATAACAATATGTATATAGTTAATATACTTTTCTGATGGGAATTGGATATCAAATACAAGGAGTTAATTGCGGAGTCGTTACAGCTGTTTCTAGATCGATCTGAATATGCACATTTGTCATCTTTATTATTTACTATTTTAATAACATCTTGTTACGTGTACATACTTTAACTATCGAATATTGTTATAATTTACATCGCGGTTTAGCAATTCTAAAATATGGATCGCAAACCTTTTTATGTATTCCACACAGCGTAGTAAGTTAGTATGCACAAAATATTGTAGAATATGATGCAGTAGCTGATGGTGCTCGATGCTCTGCGTGTAACATTTACGTGGATTTTGCTTGATCGAATATTTCTTAATGTAGGTTCAGGAGGTTGGGAGTCGATAGATGGACAGCTACGAATTGCTCACTCACTATGTAGGACTGTTCATCGTTAATCGTGTCATCAAATTGACTAATGGAATTTATTCTTAGGGATTTATTACTTAGAAGTGAGAGAGAAAGATATTAAAGTTGTTAAATATTTGTATTTGGTCCAATTACGGGTCAAACAAGATTTTGGGATATCCAAGGAACAAAAAATATTATGAGGTGTGATCGACCCAGGACTAGAATATTTTGATAATATTAAATGATATATGTAATTTTATTACAATTTCATAATTTATCGTGTATGGATTTAAACAAAATTACGTTTTCAACGTTACAATTGTTTTCAAATATTGTTATTTGTTGATACATATGATATAGATCTATTGAATTGAAACAATAAACAGAATTATCTTGAATCAGCCAACGACTTACGTGTCGAGTAAAAATACCACACGTTCATTTGTAGTATTTTTTTCCATAATATGTCCAAATATTAGGAACATTTTAAAAATTAAAATATATTTTCGTTTTGTTGAGTTTAATGTCTACAATGTAACTCATTAGTGAATTAACTCTTTTTTATAGTATTACAACTTATAATTACATAATTTTATGTTCATAATAATGTGTCATTTCATTTTATATAAGCCTGCCAAAATGATTTTGCTCTGAATTCAAACAAAATCCTTGACTAGTAGCAATACCAATGAAAAGTGCTTACCTGGTAAAATCAGTTCGCCAGGCGCTGTGCGCGACTTCACTGCCTCCTGCCAGAGATGAGAAGCTGCTGGTGGTGATGTCATCACTGGAGGCAGGGGTACGGGCCGTGCAGTTGGGTTTTTATGCTCAAGGGATTGTACAGATACACAATGCACACAATTGCAACAAGAACATTTTATAAGGTATCTGTATTAGGTTGACAGCTGGCTCTATTTAAGGCTTTAATTATTAAGGTGAAATATATTGAAAGTGTAGCACGCTAGTATAAAAGTGAAACAAATAGCAAAAATCTTAAAGATAGATAAAATGCATATACAATCAGTATTCTACAGTGGCAATTGTGTTGCAGGTTTGTATGACAATTCAGTAGAACCTTTATAGTTCAATAGGTACATTGCATTATATCTACGGCATTAGAACCAGTGTTGTTTAAAACAACGAAATTGCAATACAAAGCATCACAAACATCTTAAACTGAACACTTAATTTTGGTACTATGAAGTACATACTGTGCGATATTCATGCAGCTTGTATGATCCTGGACTTGTTATCTACAGGTGTTTAAGTATACGCTAAAACAGTGAAAAAAAAAATTGACTTACAATAATATAGAAAGTTAAAAAAATATAACTGATAAAAATAAGACTTCTAACAGTTTCTCAATGAGTTTACAAAATACAATAATATGACACTGTTACTTTTGTAAAAAAATAAAAAATGACTATGATAATTAAGTAAGTACTGATCATTAAATATCTAAAACTGATAACTATAGAAACGTGCGTGCATGTGGAATGCCTTAAGAAGCTTTCTAGTAACATTAAACTTACGCGATCTTTTCCGAAGGCGATCGCCAAGGTACGTCATCTTCGAGTTCATCTTCGCTTTCATCAATTTCCACTTCGTCATCCTGATTATCAGAAGACGCAATGTTTAAACTGCTCGTCACCATATCGGGAACAGGAAGAATGGATGGTCGTCGGCTCCCTGAAATATATAAAAGTCACATGTCAGAATTTTCAACTTCAGAGTGTGATTTCGTAGGTTTATATCGGTTTCAGTTTGCATTTAATTTTGTATGTTGTAAGCTTATTAGCCAAAGAAAATTGCAATGGGAATAAGCTTTCGTATGACCATGATTGTATGCGTATTAGAGCATGTTTCGAACAAGTTTTGACAGTTCAATTACTAGGCGAGAATACATTTTCTTATTTTGACATGCGATAGATGTTCTACAGTAACTATTCTAAATTATGACTGTAGTATGGCTGATATGACTGTTGTGATGTTTTTGTTTATCTTCTTGTCGGTGATGGCAATTTTTTTTTTAAACTTTTATTTAGCTTAAATTGTCCCTCTGTTTGTAATGAAATCTTACATCTTACAAATTTGACCCACTTTCCGATTTCTGATTGAATAGCTCCACATTAAAACGATATACATATCCTCATGGAGTTTGGACTCGGTTCATTTGTCTTGTCGAGTACTTTGCTCCTCTATAGTAACTATGAATCATAGTTACTATTACTATTTGAGTTTATCGGTGCATTTCTATGAAAGCTTATTCATAAAGAATTTGTTTGAGTTAAAGATTATGAAAATAATTCTATTTGTGAATGTAATTTTTCGTAAATTTTGTAATATATA
The DNA here is from genome assembly GCA_932526445.1 of Phragmatobia fuliginosa. NCBI lineage: Eukaryota > Metazoa > Arthropoda > Insecta > Lepidoptera > Erebidae > Phragmatobia > Phragmatobia fuliginosa. The sequence continues at coordinate 29,634,603 of OW052057.1, forward strand.
ATTTAATAACAATTTAATTGTGTAGATAGCTTTAATTTGATGAAGTAGGTATGTCAAAGATAGGTACATAGAGAAAATAAAATAATGATTTTAAAATTACCTCGTCGATAATTTAAAGCATCAGGACTTAGAAAGTTTGTATCCGGTTTTGGCAGAAGTAAATGACTATCAGTAGCACTGTCGGTACCCGGTGAATCTTTAAGACATGTTCTCGAATTTGCAGTTGAAGGGCCTTCGCCATATTTAGCTGCACAAAAATATAATTTGCTTAGTTTAGTTTGACTTAAGATTCAGATCGCTAGTAAATTAAGTATTGGTTCAGCTGCTTTCTTGTCAACCGATAATTATATAGTTTAAAAATTTTGTTAAACATGTAGAAAATAAATTCAGTCAATATCTGTGCAATTATACTTGTAGTGTTCGACTTAAAAAACAAACAAGGTTAACGTGACAAAACGTAATACCTTCTGTAGTGTAATTTACCATAATTGCACTTCCATTACTTTTTACAGACTAGGAATAATAACAATAATTTCTTATAGAAATATCTTGGAACCCATAACCGCTTTACAAAGAAGTTAAACCACAAACGGGCAATCAGGATTTTCCTAAACGTATCTGAAGATAAATGAGCTTAAATAGGCTAAAGATTCAATGGAGCCATTTTTATTCAAAATGTACTTCAACCTACATGGTACAATGTAAACACCCACAAACATTTAAAATTGTTATTTAACTTCGAGCTTTAAAATAAAATGGCTCTTCTTAAATAATATTTTAAAATAACAGAGCTTTTGTACTGCAAAAGAAATCCTGTTCATTAATCTATCGATCTGTCGCGCTGGTCTGAACTTTATGCAGACTCTAGCTCTAGACGAAGGTTTTAACTTATACTGTTAGTATCATCATCATCATGAGCCTATCGCAGTTCACAGCTGGACATAGGTCTCTCCAACTGCACGCCACATGGTTCGAGCCTTGGCTTCTCACATCCAGATTCTACCAGCCGTCTGTCAAATTGCGCTCCTAGTATGTATTGTATTAACAACATGCACCTTTTAGAGAAATAATTACGATTTAAATTTTAATTGAATGAATAGGTATAAGAAAGGTCGCAATGATTTGTTGATAGTTATACTTTTATGAATAGGGGTGGTGACACTCTGTATTCCTAATCCGTCACCACACGGACACCACACGGGTGTCGTAAAAGGCGACTGTGGGATAAACTATGCAAGACAACATCAATGCAAAGAGAAGGAAAACTTGAAACGAACCCTATACCAACCCGTCTAGCTAGCGTGGTATAGTAGGCCAATACCTCCTTTTCAAGGAGAGGCCTATGTCCAGGAGTGGACTGTTAAAGGCTGTTGATGATGATGATACTTTTATACTTTCTGAGAGTTTCTAATCAGACCCGCTCGATATTTGGTGCATACTCAAAGTATGGTACATTGTGTCAAAGGTCTGATTTTTTATGGCCATAATAATTGATTTTAACGATACTCTTATGAGTCAAAACTCTATTAATTTGTTATTTTTTGTTATGTACAATAATAAATATTTAATTGAAAACGTTTCCGAATTTGTCATGCATTTCTGTTCGCTGCCTGCAGTAATGAACATTCTATGTTTTCTCAAGCTCATACCATGGAACTAGCAAAATATATTTAATCGATGAACTACATGATTTATAATAAAAATAAATAAAACCAAGCACTATATATAGCATACTAGCTGTCCCGGCAGACGTCGTCCTGCCCTTAAAAGATTCCCATAAAAAAGTCATCCCCTAATTTCTAAAAAAAGATTTTTCCGCTTTTCTGTTGAAATTTTCCTGAATTTTCTTTGCTATAAACCTCGCGGAGCCCGAGACCTTTCCAACGAATGCAAAACCGTGGAAATCAGTTCGTGCGTTCTGGAGTTATAGCGTCAGGAAGGAAAATCCGACTTATTTTTATATAGTAGACAACTTTCTTGCCGAGCTGGATATCCGACCATCAATACTATTTTTGGGCGGATCTGGTATTTTTCGCAATGCTAAAGCAGTAAAAGGGTTCCATTTACGATTCAATATGCAAGTTCTGTTTCTAACACTGACACCATTAGCTTTACCCGAACTAATGAAGAGATTTTTTTTAAGTTACAAAAAATGCATTCAATTCAACATCAACGGCCTTAGTTGGCTACTGTTGAAGTTAATACCCAAGACCTGTTCTCGACATAAAGCACACCCAAACTATATATTAATTTTGGATATTTTTGTATGATTAAAATTTGAGGGAAAAACCAGACAACTAGATTGCGCCATAATATTTAGCATTATGATAGGTATAGTCTAATCATACTTAAATAAATATAAATGTATCTATGTACATGTGTACAGAGTGGCGCAAAATTTATCATTATTATCAATGCAATGAAAGTGCGTATCAAAATTCTATTTTGTTACAATGACACATTTTGCTAACCTGGGAAGTGCCAATGGTAGCGGCCAGGGCTAAAAGTTTATTGCAATTAACGTATCTTTCTTCTAAAACTTCACAAGACAGTCACACCCGAGTATTATTTTATAAATTTAGATATACAACAACTATAAAAGTATGGAACCCGTGTCATTACATCAAAAAAGAGAAGTAGTACAAAGGCGTCAAGTTTCACACACACGATTTACAAATAACAAAACAAATAGAATGGTTAATTAGTTACCTTCTATAAAAAATGTGAATTTCACAAACAACATTCATTTTTGTGCCAATTGGAGATGATCGCGTTTCTTAGGATACGCATAGCATGCATGACTTTATGGTGACCAAGTGCAGATTGAAGTAATTTACACGCATCCTGATGATGAATAATTTATCTACTTTTTTCACTTTCATTTTTATACGTACTAACATGTAACTGATCACTGCTCCAGAGCTTTAACATATTGGACCAAGAGCCCAGAGCCGCCAGACCTACGTCATTAGTGCAAAGCTGAAATTTTCAGGATTATTAGTACTATGTCTTGTTAAGATGTATGTGTACCCATTAGCTTGAAAGCGGGGCCGTTTCTGAGATAGCGCGAAGTACAGATGGATAAAAACCTTACTTACCTACGTTATGGGTGCAAAGCTAGTATTTACATATTTTATCAAGAATATTATATAAAATTAAAATTCATTACTGCCAGACACTTTCCGTGGGCCATTACTTCTGCCAGACGTCTTGAAAGTTGTGAAAAATATAGGTAAACTACGTTATAGTAGCAAACCTAAATTTTATACATATTATCTAAGGTAGGTACTATTTTAAGACGCTGAGTGCATCCAATGACCTTGAGCAATGGATACGCCCCTTTTTGAGCAGCGCCACGTTTGAGACGCGGTTCGTTATCGGTACTACCACAGTCTCCGAGAACTAATATTCGTCTTTGCATTTGCACTCTGCTTTTAACACAGGGCTTTAGAATATTTTAGATAGGGCAAAATAAAAATGCTATCGTAATGGTATGATAAAAAAAGTCATGTGGCACTCGGAGACTGCCGCGGTAAAGCTATTGCATAGCATTTTTTGTCAACTTATGCAATTTAATTATTTATTTATTTCTTATTTATGTAGTATTTTTTTATTAAATATTAATCCAAGTTTACAAAACAATATACATTGTCTATTTACCAACATACATTCTAACAATATTAATGCCAAACAATACAGTCATAGTATATAATATGAAACTATTCTGAACGCGACGATACCGTCAGAGCTCAGCAAGTATGTGATTTGTGTATGATGCAAAACTACATTCTGCGGTCCATCTCCTTCAGAGCTATTTTCCAATAGTCTTCTTTTGCTGTAAATAAATAGTCCATGAATTGTTAGTTAGATTTGAGTGACATTTCAGGACGTGCAGTATTTTACAGTTCTTACCTTGGAACTTCAGAACATTGAACATTTTGTGAGAATTCCACATTTTGCAACCTGTGATTACATAATAGTACTTATTTAATTTAATATCTTTATTGCTTAATTATTATGATGATAACATTATGCGGTTAGATACACTATCAAAAATGACTATGCATAAAATAAGGCCATCATATGATACATTGTGTAACTAAAATGGCAGAGTCTACGACTTTTGTAAGTCTATGTATGTTACGTTCTTCAAGACTAAAGCTGGAAACACATTATCGGACGCGGCTGACGGACGCGGCTAACAGCCGCGACTGTAAATTGTACATTATTTTATTAAAACACTGATAGAGTGCCTTGGTAATATATTTTCATTCAATGTATTAAAATATTGACTCAGTAATATACATATTTATGATAATAAATTGATTTTAGTGGAAAAATAAGTGTGCACAGTCTCGTCAGTCGGTCTTGTGCCAGATTTCTGTCGGACGTCCACGACTTACGTCCGATAGTTTGCACAGCTGAGTGTATGTTCATACTCTAGATCACGGCTATCAGCCGCGTCCATTAGCCGCTTCCGATAATGTGTCTCTAGCTTAAGCTTGTTCCACTACACAGTTGACAGTTTTTAGGGTTATGAAACTACATTACGTCTTTGTAAGGATATCTAGTGAAATAATCTTACATGTCAATCAAATTATAAGTTTATTAATAAAATAAATTATTCTTACCTTATAGCCTCCATCATAATATGATTTTGTTTTGTTTTTTAATAAAGTTTTTTAGATTTATCAGCTAAATATAGAGCTCGAGTCGAGCAACATAGGTCCGTTTAGCAGCGCGCCTCAGCGCTCACTGTCGTTCTCCATAGGAGTGACAGAGAAAAAGCGCTTGAAATAGAAGGGCGTAAGTGCCAAACCACAAAATTCGTTATTTTTTGTAAATGTTGCAATTTAAAAAAAAAATAAAGTTAACCATTTCCTTCAGTTACATATGATACACAATTTTACTTAATTTCATTTATATTACTTGAAGCACAACTGTGTATAGTCAAAATTTAACTATTTTCAGAGGCTACTTTGATATTTTTTTTTATCGAGTGAAGTTTTTCAAATCGTGTTTTGGAAATAACCACTATGTGAGGAATATGTTCAATTATAAAGACATTGATTTTGGTAATGATATGAGCGATAGGTTTTTATACAAAACGATCTTTATTTACCTCTATTTTGGTTTTCAGCCCCTTAAGACCCTTTGTATGCGGCCAGACCAATCCGAAGGGCCAATCATCCCCCGAGACACCTTTAAATATTTGTAGTAATAAGGAAGCTGAGGTATATCAAATTTGGTACTATTTCATGAATAGAATTTTAAAATATTAAATGGTTTTTACACGCTTTTTATTAGCTTCACCTGTATATTTGTTTGTTGGTAACTAACTCCTTTGGGTGCGATTTTGACCAACTTGGACCCGCACACACAAAACGTGGGGTGCTTTCTGACAATATTTCCATAACGTCGCCCTACGCTTTTTACATTGAAATTATTTTCTATTTTTAGGTTAAAAGCCTATTTGTTTAGTTTTTAAAAATATTATTTTAGAAAAATACTAATTTGTTTAAAGTTTTTTTTAGTTTTTTTTTTTCATATTAGTGTATTGTCATCGGTCCCCGATAAATCTACAAAGTTTGAACGAAATCTGGCCGTTTAAAGTGGGTCAAAATCGCACTCAAAGGAGTTGGTTACAAACAAACAAACATACAGGTGAAGCTAATAAAAAGCGTGTAAAAACCACTGAATATTTTAAAATTCTATTCTTGAAATAATACCAAATTTGTTATACCTCAGCTTCCTAATTACTACAAATATTTAAAGGTGTCTGGGGGGATGATTGGCCCTTCGGATTAGTCTGGCCGCATACAAAGGGTCTTAAAATAGTACCTACCTTAGATAATATGTATAAAAATTAGGTTCGCTACTATAACGTAGTTTACCTATTTTTTTCACAACTTTCAAGAGGTCTGGCAGAAGTAATGGCCCACGGAAAGTGTCTGGCAGTAATGAATTTTAATTTTATATAATATTCTTGATAAAATATGTAAATACTAGCTTTGCACCTATAACGTAGGTAAGTAAGGTTTTTATCCATCTGTACTTCGCGCTATCTCAAAAACGGCCCCGCTTTCAAGCTAATGGGTACACACACATCATAACAAGACATTGTACTAATAATCCTGAAAATTTCAGCTTTGCACTAATGACGTAGGTCTGGCGGCTCTGGGCTCTTGCTCTATATGTTTGATAATAAATTTATACATTTTTACAAATTATCGTTTACAGTCACAGTTACTCCAGTCATTGCAAATTATGTAAACAATATTAATAGTACCGGCAACATTCACGCCACTCTGTTCATGTTCAAGATTCAATTTAGTGTGTGTGAGTTACTCTTTGCCTTTTATGTTTTTAATAATTTTTGCGAATCAAAATATCTAAGGCAATGAGCAATAAGCAAAATTTAAATATACAAAGTAGTCCGACTGCATGAAACCAAGAAACAAGTGACATGTTGCATTCGGTCTACTTTTGGCTATTACCAACTGTGACACTCACAGCTAGCGACAGTAAAATTAGCGGATGAAACAGTATTAGCTTGGTTGATGCGTGATGGCGATGCTTTTGGTGTGGAACTCGCGGGAGCTTCGAGAATCACTTGTGGAAGTTCATATTGAGCCACGTTACTACCGTCTGGATTTCTTTGGCGGCCCCCCTCCTCTGCGTCACCAGGTTTCTTTTCACTAGAGAGTAGACTAAAAGTAGTTTGATCTTTTGGAATTGTTGGTTTCTGTTCCGTTTGTTTTTCTGACACGACAAACGCAGAGTTCTCTTCTTTAGTGATGCTCATGTAATAGCAAGTGTCACTACTTTTCATAATATGACGGGGTCCGGGATTTAAGAGGATAGTATCTTCGTAAAATTCAGGTAGCTCAGCTGGCCGCACTCCCACCAGAGCTACACCGTACCTTTAAAAACAAAATAATTATATTATTTTACTGATTATATCCTATAAAAATGCGTACATAAAGTTAAAAACTTTCATACTTTCTGTGAGAATGAAAACTTGCATAGGTGAAACTTTTCCCCTCATATTCGCCAAAAAATCTACTGTCGCCCAAAATAATGTGGTAGATTTCATTACCGGAGCATTTACCATAAAGTCTATGCCACTCTTCTGGTGACTGTTGGCCCTCTCTGAAACAATTTAAACACATGATACAAAGATTTGCAACAGAAAGATTCGATTCGCTTTCAAACGTCAATAAATGTATGTCAGAAAGTATATTTGAAAACAACTTACTGTCCTCTACTTGTATGAAGAAGAAGAGTTACGAGTGTCGAAGCACCTGGACAAGTACAATTATTTGCTAAAAGAGCATATTTGAACTCATCTTCGCAAACCACAAACTCCGCAAATTTTACATGCAGCTTATTTTCTGGTCTAAATATTTGAACATATTGTGGCACCGAGGGTGCAAAATCTTTTACCGCCCAGGACCTGGAAATCAAATTACTGTATTTAGTATATCTTCCCGTTAGACTGAGAATGACATCTGTAAGAATGGAACGCCGTGAATTCAAGAAATTAAAGAACTGAAGAATATTCAACGCCAGTACTTTACCTATTCTATTTAAATATGTTTTTATAGAAGTATTTAGAGTGATAATAGCAAAAAGTATAATAACTACAATTGGCATTATTAAATATATACTACCTTAAAATTGTGTGTTCATCTGCGGCTGTTTTATCGGCGTAATTTCGTGCAGCCAAAATAAAACATGCTTCAGCTTCATTCATTCGTGCTCTTATTAGGTCTGTGTCTTTTAAACAGGATCCTTGTATGTATATAACTCTTTGGGCCCATATGGGTACCTTAAAAATAGTATTGTTAAACATTGACTTATAAGGTTTCCGTAAACGACTCATAAAAACTTTGTCTCGACGTGATAGAGAGATAAGGAGGAGAGGTTATGTAGGTATCTACTCGTACAGATGCTGCTAGCTGATATTTTTATAAATGTATACTTATTTTGTAATGAAAATGCTTGACTTAATTCTTCCATAGGAAAGGAAATAAAATAGATTATGCCTTATTTTTATAATATGAATTTTTTAATAGATCAAAAGATTATTAAATTATAATGTTGATTGTGACCAACTCACTTTTTTATTCCAAGTACAAGATCTAAAATGAAAGTCTTACCTGCAGTATCATTCTCATTGTCGTGTCCAGTTCCATAGGAGATAGTAATACTACGTAATAATCTTGCAGTAAAGGATGTGCATAAAATTCATTAAGGAAGTCCATGATAGTGTCAGCATGTAGAGTAGTAGAACACACTACAACATGTCTCTCAGACTGTGCCCGATGTGAGGAGTATGAGCCTCCCAACTTTTGCCGTTCCATCCATGTAAAGGCAAGTTGTTCAAACTAAATGGAGAAGTATAAAATATAAATGGTTACACAATAACTTTTGGCCATAACTCCGATTGCGTCTATATCGGCCATTGTAGTACTTAGGTAGCCTATGTCTGTCCTCAAAAACCAAGTATCTCCATGTCAAAGTTAATTAAAATCGGTATAGCGATTTAGTCGTGACAGTGTAGACAATGTTATTAAAGATTGACAGTTCAGCTCTTCCTTCCTATGCCGAGCAGTCAAAAACTGGAACTCACTACCAGCTCACGGGTTTCCTGCCCACTATCATCCCGGACCTAAATTGCACATAGTGTGGGCCGCCATATTTTATTGTATGCATTTCGCAGCAAGTGTGGTGGCCCCCACTCTTGGATTCTACTCATGCTTTCCATTAGGCAAGGTAGAGTCACTTTGGTAGGCTAAATACAAAAAAAACTAAAATTATTCTTTAACATTGCATGAGGTGATTAGCATACCTGAGTGGGTAAGACGACCAGTGCCACTCCAATCATGATTACCATAAATAATTGTGATGGCCAAATATCAGGCACAAAATCTCCGTAGCCCACAGTTGAAAATGTTACCACTACAAAGTAAGTGGCTTGAAATAAATTTAGATGTCGATGTCCTGCTCGTTGAAAGTGTTGGATGCCACAAACACTGGGAAAGGAACGAGTTTTCTTTAATCATTAACATTAAGTAGTAGCTCAAAATCTCTGGTTCTAAAATATTTTTATCTACTGTCATCACAGGTGTGGCCCGTATTGTTATGGTGTTTTAGACCCGGGATTTCGGTATTGCAATTATTGTAATTTAGTTTCAATGCTAAGTAAAGTTATAGCTTTCTTTTAATTGGCGTCATGAATAATTTAAGGAAATCAGAATCTAGCTGCAAATAACTGCAGGCTCAAAATAACCCCAAAAAACATAAATAATACACGTGACGTGAAAATGAAGTAAGTAACCAAAACAATTTTAATTCAACCACCAATTCCATTGGAAACAAGTTTAAAACAAATTTATATTTCGATACTTACCTTGTGAATACTAAACATAACAGAGTTACACAGAGTATCATCAATTGTTGTGATAGTGCCGACTGTGATTTTTGCATAGCTCTGTGAAGATCGTTCTGTAATATTGAGAAACAAATAACCGGGTGTACAAACGAATGACTTAAGTGTTCTCTTGAAAAAAAAGTCAGTTTTATAAAATATTGCGGTTTTACAGAACCATAAGTAAAGAATGTCTGAGAATACATATAGTATTGTAAGTTAAAAGCGAAATGTAATAACGTATTAAACTGATTGATGACATCAACACATCAATGATTTACTTACAAACATGTTTTCTAAAGATCGTTTTGCGAGCCAGCAATTAAGAAATACTGGTATAAAAAGATTCCTTAACGGCGGGAACGGCAACTGAAAACAAAGTAAGAAACCATTTACTTTTTTGATTGTATTAGCTTTTGCTCATGGCTTCACCTGCGTGTTATTCCGATGTTATAGTTTTGATTGTCTTTTTCACCCCCTTAAGAAACGAATTTTCAAATAACACACAGGGCAATTTTCAGATTCATTCATTCATTCAGAGATGAGCAAAATGAATCTTAAGCTGAATCTCCCAGCGACTGTAGCAGGGCAGTTACTTTAAGGGTGATGCACCACTGTTGATGTCGGATTCTGACACCAGAGCCAAGAAGCTTCATCTAAAGTTTACTGCCAGGGAATTTGAAATACCCTTTTTAAAGATAAATTTAGAGGAAGATCTCCGGAACATTATCACCTCACCGTCGAGCAACTGTGGTACTCAGAAGTACACTTGTCTAGAATATGAGATATTTCTATACATTTGGCATAGGTCAGTCGTGTCTACTCGATGAGTTACTGAGAATTTAGTAATAAAGAACAAATGATGCCAGTAATAAAGCACAGAACGTTTGTGACGTGTCTGATCCCTTTAGCTGTAGACCGATCTTTATGGCTACAATCACACCTAAGGTGCTTGATACATACATGAAGAGCCGTAATAAACTACATGACTCTCAATTTGGATTTAGATCTGGACTGTCGACTCAAAGTCCTATTATATTAGGGAGACCGTTCAGTACTATGCAGCCAGAAGAACACCCGTCAATTAATGAAAACCGCTGAAGCTAGAGACCTGTAATTTTGCATGTAGGTTCTATAAATAACTTAAGTGAGCACTAAGAAATGTATTTTCGAAATTTCAACCCTAAGGTGGTAAATCAGGGGATGAAAGTCTGCGTGAGCAAAGCAGCGTGCAAAAGCTAGTCTCATATATATTTTATGTGTTTAGTGTATGTTTTTAATTCTTGTATAAATCTATTGATTGTAAAAACTGTGCACTCGTTCGTGAGGTATTATGTTGGGCTTCAGCTGAAAATCAGCGCTGTGGTCAGGACCGCAGCACAAGCTGAGCTGAGACCCTTTAGTCACATACTCACACAGCCAGATTATTTTACTTTGTTTTTCTTATATATGTAAATATATATATTTTTTTGTTTTGTATTAAGTATGTTTGTTAGATGTTTAGTGTTGTTAAAATGTACATTGTTTATCTCGTTTCCTTTGCGAGTGTTACTAATAAATGTGTTCTTTCTTTCTTTCAATGTGTGTTTTGTCTTGGTGTTTTAAGACACACTGTGGACGGTGATGAGCATGGGAACTACAGTCAATGTTGCTGCTATTTATTTGCTTAAATATTGGTACAAAAATCAGACATGGTGCAGTCCATCGATCGGCGCTCTCACGTTTTTTTGTATAATGTATGACTGTTGGCATCAGATGGCCTCTACAGTATTACGTCGGTGACCGCTGAGCAGCTGTCATTTATTAAGTAACACGGGCTCAAAGGCACCTCATGTGGGGTACGAATCTCGGATTGGGGCGTTACTGGTAAAGATGGGTGACCTGGATCCACATTTAGGAAGTTAACGGGGTCGAAACTCAGGATAATTTGTGATAGCTGCGCGAACACGTGTGTCCGTTAAGCGAGTGTGATATCGTCATATAGATCCTCTCTCTCATACGTAGCCCACGTAATAAGTGAGATTGAGCTATATGTGCACTCTCAAGCGACTTCTTAAACTATTAATGATTATGCGTTGACGTGCGGGGCTTAGGCACAATGCTATAAAGAATAGGTGGTTAGTGTTTAAGGCTGACACCAAAAAAGTTACACCAACATTTCAAATGGTAACAGTTTACTCCTCTCATGAGAGTAATGCCTTTGAAGTAACTGGGTTACTGAAGATCTAAATGATAACGTTGATTTAGAGAGAATACGCAGAGCGTTGGGTGTCCGCTGTAATATATTAATTCGCAGATTTGCTCAAAAGTAGTAAACAAGCAAAAATCACTCTTTTTAGAGCATGTCATTTTACACGTGCTGTCTGTGGGTTTAGTATACGCAGGGGGTGCATAACGCCCTGCGTGTTGCAACAATGTGTTCAGGATGCTGATGGGGCTACGCGTTTTTGCAGCGCTTCCAGAATGTTTACAGTGCGCAACAGCACACAGTCTCCTGAAGGTATTGTGTGATAGACGGCATTGCCTAGTGTTGGGACGCTTGATACGTTTACATAGGTATGAAAGGTTCTAACATTGTGGAATTATCTGTATTTTGCTGATTTTTTGTACTACTCTTACTAACATTAAGTTGAGACCTATTTATCTAGCAATATGATAAGGATCTAGGTCTGCAATAAATAATAAAATAATGATAACAAAAAATAAATAAAAATAAATCATTAATAAGAGTGCTTCATTCATAGTAATATTTAATTATGATCAACGTTTACAACTAGAAAATTGTCTTTTGTAGTTTGCTTCGGATAGATGTAGACTCCCTAAGCCCGAAATGATTGGTGGTCTTTGGGGAAGGCCTTTGTTTTGAATTAGTTGTAAATATTATTTTGTTATGAACTTACCGTTAAAGCAAAAGGTATAGTGTTCACCATTTCTAAGATAAAGTGAAATGATAAAACTTGTTGCCAAATGTTACCCTGAAAACAGATATAAAGGTTAAATTACTTCGTAAAATTAATATGTCTCCACCATTTCTAGCAATCATCATTCTTATAGATACAGAATTTCATGATAGGGAATATCTGAAACTGACTAAAAAGGATATGTTACATTACCTTATAGCCTAAATAAGCGAGGAGTATGGCTTCAGTGAACGATATCATGGCTAATATGACCTGCACAACCCACAAATACAAGGGTCTATTGACCCATATTATTCCGTCCCAATTAATTATCGGGTGGTCTTGAAATTCCTCTTCTGTCAAGTTAGCCGAATATTCAAATTCAGTCTTATTTCCAGGTCTGCAGCCGTAACTGTAATGACGTATTAAAAGTAAAAATTAATAGTTAACCTAATTTTTATTGAACGTATGATATACCTTTTGCACTCCTATCCCATCAGCTATTAATGTGACGGATTAAAGAGTACAAATAATATCTGAAAAATGTTGAAGTACTTTAATGCCATGGAAATTTAAAATACTACATCATTTATAGTTTGTGGTGCAACTACAATATCTTACATACGAAGCTTTTCATTTAACTGACTTTTATTCTAAGACCTTTTCAAAAATTAATATCTCACTCACGTCACCTAACGAGGCTTAAACATCGATTGAAGTGGCCTGATTGCACTGAATTAAATATTCATTCTAACCTATAACGTTTTACAAGAGGTTGTATTTTAATATACCTATTAATAATATACCCATTATGCTATTTATTACAAGGATTTTGTATTGTAGTTCGAGCCCTTTGATAATTTTCTTAGAAAATATTAAGCTGATTGCGATGACCTATTTTCGATAGAGATAAGGTAGGCTTAAATTTGTTTCTCTTATGATCAATATAGGTATCTATATCTGTTCCTTTACTGACTGACAAACAACGCACAGCCGAAACTACTGTACGCAGCTGAATTTTGGCATGTCTATTCCTTGAGGAGTGCAGGCGAAATTTCTACCCCTAAGGACGTGAAAAAGTTTGTATTTCAATATGAAAGTTAATATTGTTTGATTAACAAAGTATGTATATTTACAAAGTAAAATTTTTCATTTTTTAATGAGAAGTTATTTGTGGTCGATGCTGCGGGCATCAGTTAGTTTTATATGAATAAAGAGTGTAATAGAAAATACTCCTAAGATTTAAGGGGCACCTTGTATATCAAAATTTATAACTCAAATTTATTCTCAGTGTTTTTATTAAGGTTGGACCATTTACATATACAAATTCATGTTTGCAAAAGACAAATTATACTAAACAATTTAAGTCTTCTTAACTTAACTAATACTTTTGAATAAAACTATGGCTATCATAAAACCAAGCAAGTGATAAGAACCAAACATTTTTAGGGTTCCGAAGTATATCACTCGGAACCCTTATAGATTCGTCATGTCCGTCCGTCCGTCCTCGACTTACCGTCCAAACGGTAAGTGCTAGAAAGTTGAAACTTAGCATGAATATGTGTTGTAATTACGCCGACAAAGTGCTACAATAAAATTATGAAAAATATTTTTATTAGGGGTACCTCCCCTATACGTAAAGTGAGGATGTTTTTTTTTTCTCGCGGCTACCCCATCGAGTGGGATATCATTAGATAGGTATTTTAAAAACAATAAAGGGTTTCTAAGACAATTTTTTGATTTAAGTATCCGTTCGCGGGATATTCCACTTTAAAATGCACTTTTTTGTTAAAACAGGGCGTCCCCCCCCCCTCTAAAAGCTAAACGGCTGGCTCAAAAAATCTTAAAATTCGTGGAGGTGGTGGTCCATCTAATGAACTTTGAAGGAAAACTATAAGAGATTAGATGGCTTTGTTAGTTCAGGAGTTCTAGATGCTTAACTGCTAAAATGCGCTCACTTGGAAAACGTCATACAAAATTAACGCAATAATACGTAAACATAAAAATTATCCATTGGATACGATTTTTTATGCTTAGGTAATTCAATGAAATCTTGCATAGATATACTTTTCGATTCTCGAAAAAGAACACAGAACAATCTTCACCGCGATAACCGTCATGCAGGCAGTTAGAGCCACGGGCAAAAGCTAATTGATAACATTGATTTCTACGAAGCAGTCATCTAAGTTCCTCATTTAACTACAATGCATTTACAATTATTTGACTTCATAGTTGGTCTAGTGGTTTAAGCGGTCGCCACGCCGCTTCTACAACGCCAAGTGTTGTGAGTTCGAACCTCACATGGTACCACACTTTATGTGTACAACAAATTGTTAATCTAAAGCTGAGTATTCTTTAAACCCATTTCATGTATGTTTGTATTAGGTCCTCCGCTACACAAGAATGTACTTGGTGTGGAAGTTGTTTTTAAAAAGTCCGCTAAAACTATAATACCCCAATTAGACCAGTGCCGATAATGTTTGAAAACAAAATAAATTATAGTAGGATGATATCCATTGTAAAAGGAGGAGAATATTACAAAAATTAAAGGAAAAATAATTTACGGGCGATCTGAGGTCGGGAAGGGGGAGAGGGAAATCGAGATAAGCCATATTTTCCCTTAAAACCCCCCCTCTCCCCCTTCCCGATCTCAGATCGCCCGTAAATTATTTTTCCTTTAATTTTTGTAATATTCTCCTTCTTTTACAATAGGTTTCATCCTACTATAATTTCTCTTCAGTTTTTAGGGTTCCGAAGTTTATGAATTCGAACCCTTATAGATTCGTCATGTCCGTCTGTCCGTCCGTCCGTCCTCGACTTACCGTCCAAACGGTAAGTGCTAGAGAGATGAAAATTTGCATGAATATGTATTGTAATTACGTCGACAAAGTGCTACAATAAAAATTATGAAAAATATTTTATTTGGGGTATCTCCACGTAAAGTGGGGATGTTTTTTTTTTCTCGCAGCTAACCCATTATGTGGGGTATCATTAGATAGGTCTTTTAAAAACAATAAAGAGTTTCTAAACGAATTTTTTGATTTAGGTATCCGTTTGTGAGAAATTCCACTTTAAAGGCCACTTTTTTGTAAAAACAGGGCGCCCTCCCCCCTAAAAGCTAAACGGCTTGCTCAAAAAATCTGGGAAAATTCGTGATAGTGGTCCATATAATGAACTTTAAAGGACTATAACGGATTAGATGACTTTGTTAGTTCAGGAGTTATAGAGGCTTAACTTTTACAATGCGCTTACTTGGAAAACGTCATACTAAATTAACGCATAAACATAACAATTTTATTATTCATTGGATACAATTTCTAATCCACGTACCATTATAGGTGACTGGGGAACCCTTTCCTGTGCGTGGCCTGACACGCACTTGGCCGATTTTTTTTCTTTTAACAGCAATGTGTGTTTCCGCGTCCTAAATTAGTCTTAAAATTTCTTCTACATACATATAATACAAAAAATACACTACCCAGAGAGCGTTACAAAAAGTTCTAAGTTCTATTAGTAACACTTAATGTAAATCATTCGCAATCTTATGTAATTGCTACCAACAATAGTTAGTACTATACCATGAAGTAACATTTAAAAGGGAAAAGTACTTCACATAATCGAAGTTCTATAGAAAGGTTTACACAATAGTTCCTTTTTATTCTTCATATCTGTTGTCGTCCCTATAGAAACTTACCTAAACATTTCAAATGCATTGCTTTTGAACGTGATTCGTAAAATGTACGATCGATGGTAAAATGAATAAAAAACATTTAAAATGCCACGTGAATAAATTTGTAAAACTGCGTCTCTTACTTCGGCGAATACACGCAATTACGTATACATATGTTCAAAATGTTGTCGTACACAAGAAATAATTAAGTAACCTTTCAGAGCTTCGATTGTGTAATTTTCTTGGGAACATTTATATTAAGTTCAATACTTTCATCATTTTAAATAGGAAAATTTCAATTAGTTTCACATGTTGTTGTGTGTGCATTGAACTAAAAGTCTTTGTTCAATGCCAATGTACCATGCTTAATTTAAAGTAGATTACAAAAATCTATGAATTGTTAAATATTTTTCTTTCATTGTTTGTAAAACATCATAAATCATCATTATTTCATTGACAAGATTAATAAAAATAATCATAATAATCTTTTCAACAAGTCATTACCATTCAAACAAAAATGCTAGCATTAGACGAACTATCATAATTACTGCTATTACATAAGAGCGTTGCAATAAAGCGCCTTATGTACCAGATATTTTTCGTGAATTATTTAAGTGCGGTAGAGAGGATCTAGACTAAACATTTTAAAATTTTAGATCGCATCTAGTTCAATTTCGAGCAGGAAGAGTAAATTGTGAAACTACCTATACTTTTCGCAGAAATTATTGGCAAGATATCGTTTGTTGCAATGTCAACTTAATGGTAAGTTATAGATATAGATAGTATTTATATGGTACGTATACAGCTGGATTAAACCAAGTGTCGTGCTTGGAGAGGCCTATGTCCAACAGTGGACTGCGATGGGCTGATGATGATGATATAGTATTTTTTTCTAGACACAGAAAAGATTTTCGTCAGCTTTCTTAGGACAGCTGCGTGCATAATTCCATAATGTCTGTCACAACTCACAGTATTCTCCATAGAATACTGTGAGTTGTGACAGACAAGGAGATGGTTCGCTGAGGACACGAAGGAAGCGCTACGGTTACGGTCTGTATTTAGCAATATTCATACACGGTTTCGAACGGATGTAACGGAACGGATATTTAATCTTCATGAACTAAGAGTTAGCACCAATTCCAATTTCCTATCATATGTGCCCTAAAATTCTGTGCTCGTCTACAATTATTAAGTACTGACTACTCTTGAGGTGCTCATAGACAAGTGACCTAGGTAATTAGAAACAATCACCAAGGGTATGCAATGCCAGCGGGGTCAGTACCTGAACAATGCCATTTTTTTTAAACATTTATGCCTTAAGTGATTCTACTCTGCCTGATGGAAAGAATCAATAGAGTTCAGGAGTAGGGGGTCACTGGATGGCAAGCAACTCAAACTCACTAACAAAATACGACGGCAAGAGTGCGGTCATTATTATGCGACTGGCCCGGCCGAGCTGGCCCATTCGTGCTGAAATGGGAACCACTGCCACTACAAGTAGGCATGGTCTAGATACCGAAGAAATGCCATAATCTTTGAAAACCGGAATATTTTTAAACCTTGGCCTTTTTAAGATGAAGAGTTCTTAAATTCGAATATAATTACTTTGGCCGGTTTGCTAATCGTCTTTCCCAAATCTTAAATCAAAACCAATACATTTAAAGTACAGTGAGCATTTTTTTTAAATTGAACGTTTGTGCTAAAGAAGAAGGGAAGGGGAGAAATGAACTAAAACTTTGATTTTTCCTGCCTTTGCAGGGTTCATCAGTCTAAAGCGCGAGCGCACTAAGCGAACCAAGATTAGAATAAATAATTTGATGTGAGTTATATCACGCTATAAAAGGTCGATTGGAAGGATTAATACATATCTTTTCGTCAACATCGATAAAATGTTTAGCTATTTCTTTTCGGCCTGGCAATGTATTCCTTTTTATCTAATTTAAAATTCTTTTTGTTTACGTGACATGTCACTTTGAACTAATTTTATGATACATGGACAGACCAATGCGCGGGTGATCCTAAAAGGTAATTTTTTTCTTGTTTAGATGTATTTAAATTTAAAAACCTGGATTTAAACCTTGAAAATATAGTCGTATCCACATTATGTTTTGTAATATACGAAGGTGGTCCGATAAGTACTTAGCCTACAAAAGAAAGACAAAAATTTTGGCCATGTCGTGATTTATTTTTCAACATACTCGTAGTATTCCTTTTTCCTCGATCAATTGACCCAGCGATGCTCCAACTTCCTTACTCTTTACTTTGAAAAATGTGTTTTCTCGAGGCCTGCAAAGTAGGCCTGCATTGCGGAGATGACCAACTCATTTGACTAAATTTTTTACCCAGCAAGTGTCTTTTTCAAGTTTAGAAATAAAAAGATTCGCACGACCATATCTGATGAATACGGGATGGGGCAGCAGTTCGTATCCCAATTCGACCAAATGAGCCGGTGCGTTACCATGGTGCGAGAGCACTTGTTTTCTTTGCCAAGTCGGACCGTTTTTAGGGTTCCGTAGCCGAATGGCAAAAAACGGAACCCTTATAGATTCGTCAAGTCTGTCTGTCTGTTCGTCCGTCCGTATGTCACAGCCAATTATTTCCGAAACTATAAGAGCTATAGTGTTGAAATTTGGTCAGTCGATGTATTCTGTGAACCGCATTAAGATTTTTACATAAAAATAGAAAAAAAACAATACATTTTGGGGGTCCCCATACTTGGAATTGAAACTCAAAAATTTTTTTTTCATCAAACCTATACGTATGGGGTATCTATGGATAGGTGTTCAAAAATGATGTTGAGGTGTCTAACATCATTTCTTTCTAAACTGAATAGTTTGCGCGAGAGACACTTCCGAAGTGGAAAAATGTGTCCCCCCCCCCCTCTAACTTCTAAAATAAGAGAGTGATAAAACTAAAAAACATATATGTTGTACATTACCATGCAAACTACCAACGAAAATTGGTTTGAACGAGATCTAGTGAGTAGTTTTTTTTTAATGCGTCATAAATCGTAACATGCAATTTACCTTTCATCCAATCAATACACTAGTTTAAAAACATCGATGAAAGTTACAACGAACTACAAGAACTTTTATATGATGTTACTTGCTGATACGGAACCCTTCATGGGCGAGTCCGACTCGCACTTGGCCGCTTTATTTCTTTAATTTAGCTTCGAATTGGCCCATATAGCCCTGAGACCGTTTAGCCCGTTTCCATATAGTTGATGTGGATCACACCTTGTGAATCTCAGAAAATGTTGGCCATCACCTTTCCGGCCGATGGGACAGTCTACGCCTTCTTCAGAGCATGTTCGCTGGTTGAAGTCCACTGGTCCGATTGTTGCTCGGTCTCTGGTGTGAACCAGTGGATCTATGTGTCGTCTACTGTCACAATATGACGCAGAAACTCTTCGGATTGCGCTTAAGTACCATCAAACATTGCTCTGAAGTGGTTTCACGGTTGCGCTTGTTGTCCGTAGTGAACTAAACGCGACACTTATCGCGCAGACAGTTTTCTCACGGCTAAAATTTAATGCAGGATATGGCCTTCGCGATCTTTTGAAATGCCTACTGTCTCAGCTATCTCTATTATTTCTATTTTTTTTAAATCCGCGGACTCTCCCGCTTGCACACGCGGTCGAAACAAAACTAAGAGTCCGATCTGGCTAAAATTTTGAAAGTAGACGTCTACGAGAATGTACTATGTACAAAATAATAAATTGCTCTGGTGATACTAGCGCCATCAGGCGGTGAGGCTAAGTACTTATCGGACCACTCTCGTATAATGATTATTACGACGTGCATTGTATTCAATATTATTAGTAAACATTTCAGACAAAGAAATAACGGATCGTGTATTGTAAACAAGTAAAAAACAAACAGTATTTGTTAACATTGAATAACACTGGGTAAAATTAACCCGATATTTGAATATTAGGGTCATTATTATAACGATAATAACTCAAATTAAGAAACGTTAAAATGGACAGGATACAGCATTAGCCATAAAATATTATTAAATTCATCGTCATCATAACTCTTTAACAGTTCTTTGCATGGCATAGGCCTCTTCTTAGAAAGGATGATATGGCCTAGATTACCACTCCTGCCAGACGTACAAACTAACTTAGAGTTAACGGAGTAGATTAACACATTATAATTAATCGCTCCTGACCAACTAAGTCTTAGAATGGGTAAACGCATTGAGACCCCTCCGTGCCTCGGAAAGTTCTATTAGTTTAGGTTGCTATCTGAACATCTGTGGCGATTTTTACAAGTACATAATTGTAGTTCCAGAGTCCGATAGCAATATTTCTACAGACTTTAGATATCGATTTCGATATGCGTCTAGCATTTGGGTCATGAAGGTCTATTAACAGACTTAAAGCCGATTTTCACCTAGTTTGGGAAAAGACTCGGGAAAGAAATTGAAATTACCTCGTGAAATTGTCACACTTGAATGAGAGATTCAAGTGTGAGTGTAGAATGTATGTATACGAGAGTCGTATACATACATTGAATGTGAATTATTCTCTTATGAATACTCATGATGTTTTTTTATTTTCTCACGTATCTTTATTAAATATGCTTGTGATATTAAAATGAGGCAATGTGATAAAGATGCTAATGTAATTATTAAAACTTTCCGTACTCATTTGGTTCTAATATTCGTACACCGGTAAGATATCTTGTTGGTAATATACCAACAAGATACCGGACCGGACATTATATCTACAGAAATAAATACAGTTTTCAGAAACAATTGTGTATTAACGTTGGCGTAGGAAAAAATAAAAACCTACATACATATGTATAACTTGTAAGAGATTCACTGATTATGACTGAACTAGTTATTTATTAATGTATGATTTATTTATGACTTGACTTAATGAAGAATGGACTTCACAGAAAATTTTCGAGACTCAAAAAGATGAGAAACTAGGAAATAAAAATACTTAGAAGTAAGTTGGTGCATCTAATAATAAATTTAAAGTCATATTATAACACTAACAATTGTCAAGAATAGCTTTTTCATTAATTATTAGTTCAACATTAATAATTATTATTACCACATTGTCATTTTTAAGGTACTGATTTATATTTGCAAAAATCTAATTATAGTACACAATTTACGCCTTTTTTACTATTTTGAATGAAACCAACAATCTGCAAATCTATTTCTTGTTCAGAAGTGTGTGTTCACACGTTCCAAATATATTTTAAAGTTTCCTCCACGTATAGGACATCTAACATTACACAGCGAGTTTTTCAATAATATAAGTACAGTACCGCTCGTGTGGTGACGGATTAAGAATACAGAGTGTCATAACCCTTATTTATCCCGCGGGTGTCGTAAAAGGCGACTAAGGGATAAACTACGCAAGACAACATTGATGCAAAGAGAAGGAACACTTGAAACCAACCCTATATCAACCCGTCTGGCCAGCGTGGTATAGTAGGCCAAAACCTCCTTTCTAAGGAGAGGCCTATGTCCAGCAGTGGTCCGTTAGAGGCTGTTGATGATGAAGTACAGCATAGTAAATTGTGATTGAATTAATCAATTTGAGTCCATTACCACTTTACTAACTCCTGGAATCTAGTTCGAAATTACCTACCTGAAAGTAGGCAGTTGCAACTAATAAAATAATGTTAGCAATAGTAAATACGATGTAGACACATTACGCTAATTTTATGCAACATGAAATCAAAACTATACGTAAAGGAAATAATAAACTTGATGTAATAATATCACAAACCACAATTCATTTGGTCGTAACAGCCTTTAAGGCCCTATATTTTTCAGATTTATGAACTATGACATGAATGAACATAAAATTATTATTTTACTATCAAAAAAACTATCATGGCTTAACATTTTCCTTTTACACGCTTTTGAAATATGTATTTGAAATTTACGAAATCAAAAACTGCTATTGTTCTCCCAAATTCCAACAACGGCAAACAAATTGATTGTTTGCCGTTGTAGGAATTTAGGAGAACCGCTTGTATTAAACAAGGTTATATATTTTACCTTATTTGCACTTGTCTGCAACCCGAATTATACACCATTCTTTTATTTTTCATTTAAAAATTAAATCAGAAAGCGCCATATACACACAGATTATTAATATTTAAGATATTATCATATAACCATCTCGGTCTTCGTTTATCTAGTGTTCAGTTTATTTCTATTTATAGTTACTTATAGTTAAGTTGTCACATGTCTTACATGTTGTAGGTATTTTATAATTAAGGTATATTATAATACATATATAATAAAATATATAATATATTATAATACAAGGTATTCCAATACCTATGAATATATAATATTTAGATATTCTACATGACAGATGTTTGTGTTTACTTAGCACTTTGAGCTTTTGTGTAGCGTCCATAAGCCGGCACAGATGCACAAGATCGCACATTGGCGTTTTGTATAGTGCTCAAATGGCTATCGCGTTGAAAGCGGTTTGTCGCAGTACAACCTGGATTTTAGTGCTATAAGTATATAATGCATAATCAATACTCAGCACCCCACAAGTACTTTTTATTCCGTACTTTTTTTAACGTCATTTATATGTACCACAATTAATAACTTTTGTAAATGTATTTATCGCATGCCAAAGTGACTTCCTTTCCGGGCCTTCAAATGGGTGAATCTTATCCTATCTTACCATGTTCTTTTCAATTTTGAAAGCTCTTCTGTTTATACTGGAATCATAACTTGCTGTAAAATAGCGAAATTAATGGTTCCAATGAAATAAATAAATATTTCGGATCAATTACACACAACATGATCTAGTCCCAAACTAAGCAGAGTTTGTGCTATGGGTACTAGACAACTGATATAAATACATTACTTTTTTTTTGTAAATACATACATATTATATATAGAAAACACCCAAACTCAGAAACAAATATTTGCAGATCGTATAAACATTTGGTCCGACCCGGGAATCGAACCAAAGACCTTGATCAGCAGCCGCTCAGGCTAACCACCAAAAAAACAAGACAATCATTAATTATCTTAATGTTCTTTTTACCATTTGTACATAAATGTACATTTTAATAAAGATGTTGTATAGTATTTGCACCTATCTAACTATCTATCTAACTAACTAATATACATTTAACATAGATTTTTGAGAAAAAAAAAATCATCTTAAGTCTAATTTGTCAAATAACATACCAAGAAGCGGAAATGGGCTCTCCATCAGTACAGACTCTGCATATATATAGCACGCACGTTAAAAGTTTGAAAAATAGGTTTGCTATTCTAATGCGTAAACCTGAAACAAATATTTTGTTATTAACTCTGAAATAGATGTGTAGTATAGACACTGTTTTTGCTATGTGTTATGATGTCTAAATAAATGTAAATAAAATCTAATGTTTTTACTAAGACTAGCATTGTAACGACAACGTAAATTTTGAAGTTGTTTAAAATGTACAAAGCGTCATAGCAAGCGACAACCACTTTACACTCATGCTGTCCCATTTATGTCACCTCGTCACTTGAAAAGACTGAATAAATTTCCATTCCATTTAAATTAATAATTTCAGTTGTGTTGTAAAAACATACAAAGGACTTTGTGTTATAAAGTGATATGAATAAAAGTTATTTTAATAGATTTAAATATTATAGAATTTAAATTGTCGAGTATAATGGTACAGGATATTGTCGTCACTAATATAATAAATTCACTTCTATGAATTTATATAAGTAATTAATTATGTCTATATACATATTTTATATCTATATTATATAAATCATTCAAATATAGTAAAAAGTTATAGTAACATTGAATTCATAGATGAAAATTTAAATTTAAGAAAAAGCAAAATGAAACATTCAGGTTTGTACATATTGTTTCTACATTTTATGGAGTACTATGAAAAAGTCTTCCGTAGAAGACCTTTCCGTATTGTACTACATCTCAGGGTCAACTCTGGTAACACTCAAAATCAAATATCACTATGTGATTTCATCGTGTAATATTCAGCGATTTAAATATTAAAAGTCGCAATTCAAACATTGAAAACGGGCATTCACTAGTAAGTTTAGTGGATGTTAACGATTAGCGGAGTAGCTGCAGATGGACTGCGCTTCAAATGTTTACCCTAACATAGTCGTGGATATACACATGTATACTAATACGCCATGCCACCACACTCATAACACAGCTCATCATTAATTGATTGATGTAACATGCCCATAGGATTTGGGTAGTAACTGCTGCCAAGGTACGGCTGCTATGTATGTCAAATAGTAGTGGACGCAATTCAACTGAGTCATTCATTGTGTTATTTTGTACGTATGTGTAATTGCAACCATGACACAATTTTCTACAAAATCAATTTAACGACATCATATTCTATCTACGAAACCTTACGTTTATTCACACATTAATTATTCGTGTTGCATAAATACAAGGTATTCTTGTGAAAATGTGTCAGTAGCGAGACTAGATGAATAATGCTTACTAGATCAATTGTTGGTTGACACTTTCACGAAGCAAATTTAAATTTTGTTTCAATTAATTTCATATAAAGTTAACAAATTTTATAAATTATTCAATTGTTCTTAACTATACAGAACAACATATTTTAGTGTATTATATTTCACAGGATTTTTACCAAACAGCATAAATATTAGGTGTTCTTTATGTGTAAAGTCAGGAAGGACACAAGCTGGTGAGTCGAGGACGCAAGCCAAGCCAACCGAAACTACTTTCTACGAATACGTGGTTCTTAAGGGGTGTGGTCCCTCAACTCCTGACGACGTCGCTCTCCTGTTGCCTCTTCCTAAAATACTGAACCAATGACGACGAGCTAGGAAGAACTTTAAACAAATGCATTGTAACCTCTTTCCTCTTTGCGTGCGTTTCACTACTTATTGTTATTCTTCTATTATTCTTTAGAACCTATCCTGAAACTATTTTGAAATTAAATGAAAGAAGATCTACTACATAAAACTTACTCGATCGTTGATTCTTTATAAAATATAGTTGCAGTCTTTCTTTGAAAGTATTCTCGTTTACGTAATACTCCACGCGGACTCTGAAACAAAAAAATATCGGATTAGTAAAAAATACGGGAAAAGAGTGGTCAATAAGTTGTTATTACAAACAAAAGCCAAGATTAGTTTTGTACCACTGCAGCACGCTTTACAATATATTTAGATAATCAAAATATGCAACGACACACGGCCATAATACATCTATTTAAATTTGATTTAATACAAAAACAGTTGAATTTTAAATAAAGTAAGTTGTCCTGTTGTCACTACATTCGTTTTCAGTTGCATTTTATTATAACATTACAACATTATAACCATATTGTTAATTCAAAATAATTATCATAGAAACAAAAAACTCGACTGCTTAAAAGTAATGAACTGCAAAGAGAAAAACAATTATCACAATTATCTATATTAAATTGGACTTAGTTGGACGGATAAAATTGGAATTGGTCAAACAGTCGGGATTTTTGTCTTTTCATTTGTTATAATATTAATTTGTAGACTTCAGATCCCTTAATCTTTCCAATATATTTTGTACGGTTTTTGTCAATTTATACTAAAAGGGTAATATAATGTCTTTACGTTAAAATTGATTTTTTTAGATCTTTCATTTGAAACTCATCGAGTTAGGGTAAAAAAATCAAACACGGCCCCCGTGTTTGCCCAATTGCGGGCGTTATTTTGAAAAGTTATATGGCCCACTACCACAATTCTAACAAATTCAACGACACCTCATATGTCAAAATACGCCGTCGGTAGTGCGTCTGACCTCTCTCTGGTCGTGTCAGACAGCCGACCTGTCGGAATATGAGAGTGAGAAAATAGAGAGTACACATGTGTTGCACACACACTTGTGCACTACATGTAATATTTCCCGCTTAGTTGGTTGGACTCCGTTAGATTGGCCTCCGTTGATGATATCAACTAGAAAATCATCATAAACTATTAATCGCTTATTTTTAAATCCCATGAAAATATCATAATTTCCGCATCTGGTTTTTAGTGTCTGCATTTTAGTGCATCCATTAAACTCTGGAATATCTCTGATCTCGTTAGGCATATTGGTTTCAGTTATAATAAAACGGAGGCAGTCGTTGCAAACTTAACTATAGTTTTCACCGAAAGATGAAAAGGTACCTTTATTAAAATTGCTTTATTTATCAGATACGAACTACGGACAGTGGCTCAGTGATCATACCATGCAACGACAAAGCAATCGCTACCTAATGTAAAGCGCCGTTTGTGCATGGGTAAGACGCTATTCCTTGGCTTTCATTTTCCATTTTCAACATCAATTATTTATTCGTTCGCAATTTTTTTTTAATAATTAACAAAACAAATGTGAGTACATAACCTGATTGACATTTACAGGATGTGAATCCTGAATGTTTATTAAAAGTAAGACATAATAAGAAATCACACAATTCTATTTAAACAATACTACGTGAAACAGAACTAACAGTAATACTTGTATAGTACTTGTTATTTCTGTTTTATCTTATACAGCTCATATTGCGAAGGTTGAGTTGAACAAAATAATACAAAGACAATTAACTTGTTACAAATTAAAATAAGTTTCTGAGCTTACATCTTGCTGCAGATTTAGAACGAGTTTATTTGCTGGTTCCGTACCAACAAATAAATCTATTTCGTTGCAATTGTAGTTGGTGAAGGTATGCATGCGAGATACAGACGAAAACTGATCAATATAGTTTTATTGGGTGGCAGAACAAAAGTTTGCCTGTTTGACAAGCAACTGCCAGTCCGCGGAATGCAAAAAGGGATCTTTTCTAAAAACTTAGTGGACACCAATAAGTCTTGTTGTGGAGTTTTTTATATTATTATTTATTGACTCTTGATGATACAAGGATAGTGATATACCATACGGACTATCTAATTTTTGAATTTATGTCACCAATAATGAAAACAATTTTAATAATGTCGTTCATTATTAGCCCTTCTTTATTATTTATGCTATCTAATTCGTTATAGTTATTTTTAAATAGGAATAAAAATGAATAACATTCTTAGAAACCAAATATAAAATGTTTAATATTATTTGGGGTGGGTTACTAGTTCGACCGATTTTACTAGAATAGAACGACTGGCATCGGACCTCCAACTGTACATACTGTACAATTACTGTAATACTTGTATAGTACTTGTTATTTCTGTTTTATTTTTGATGATGAAAATTAATTTCAAATAGAACTGATATTGCTGCAATATATACTATATAATCAGCCAATTGTCAATACAAGTAGCTTTTACAATCATTGGTGATTAATAAAGTATGATGTTATTTGATTTCTTTTAATGAAATCACAACAGTTTTATTTAAAAACGTGACAACATCACACACATGTCGTGATAGTTAACAACTGAAGTTCCTGCGTCAATCTTAATTTCGATACCGAAGATGTGATAACATTTGAAGTCACAAGAAAAACTGAAGAACAAATTGTATGGACGAATCATAAGTTACCACATACAATACATATACAATCGAACTCGGATATAAGTAGGTACTTAACTTAAATATAATTTTACAATATTACATTTGTATTTTAATCAAATCGTACGTATATATGTATTCTTATTTATTATTTTCCATATCGCGTGGTTGTATAGCTATTCTATTTATCTTTATTGTTGATCTTTAATAGAATATCAAACAGAAAAGCCTTTGTACAGAAATTTCAAAATATAATATCATGAAGTACAAAGGCTGATTAAACTCCGCAATTCCTTTATGCGGTTGAACACGTGTCTGAATCGTAAATAGGATATTTAATAGGATCTAGTAGCTATTACACTACTAGTATCTTGTTACGTAAACATGATTAAGTTCAGAAAGAGCTACCCTTTGAGGTTCAGATTTCCATTGCACTTGAGATAAGCGCAGTGGAAATATGTTTTTGTTATTATTTATTTTATATCTTTAACTTATCTGTTATACCTTCTTTACAAGATTATTTATTTTGTGGACTTCGCATTATGTTGTTTTATAACTCAAGATCAAGCCTTAAAAGTGTGCAGAAAAAGAGACGGAAAGTTTGTAGTATTAGGGGTTAAAGTATGAAATTGTTGCTGGATGCGAGAAGCCGAGGATCGAACCAAATGGCGTGCTATTGGAGAGGCCTACGTACAGAAGTGGACTGCGGTAGGCTGATAATGAGGACGATGATGTTAAAATTAGTTTTTTTTTCATTGGTCTTTTGTCAATTTGACTTCCACGTGGTTCGTTCTTCAAATAAAAAAATTCATCACGAAAGCGTTTAAACCTAAATTGCACGGTGCGTTCATTAGGAGTTCCCTTACCAAACGCAACATTGATATTGCGAGCTGCTTCTGCAGCGTTAGCTCCGCGTCGGAACTCGTTTTCAAAAATCACTCGAATTTTCGAAGTATCCATCTTACTTGTCTAAGCTGAATAAAAATAAAACAACTGAAAGTCGATAATCGAATGTGGGACATTTTTTAAAAGAATAACCTCATAGGTACGATTTTAAAAAAGTTTCACTCGAAAACCTCAACCCATGAAGGTTCTATGTCAATTCGAAGTACCTATAACAATAAAACGGTAATTTCATACTTTAATCCCTATCATAAACCTGCTAGTATATTGCTGTAGGACTGAACAAACAAGAAGCTAATTGCACTCGGCTATGGGCCAGGCCTTCGAAAGCTTAAATTTGATGAGAGCAACAGCGAGATGTAACGCTTTGCACGAGTATATTCACAAAGGAATATTTCATCTAAAGGAATAAATGAGTACCATTTACGGCGACATTAACGCCTTCCAAAAGTCATCGTTTGTTTGTGGGATATTTTGTTTCTTCAGACAAACTTGAAATAAATATGACGAAATACATTCTTTTTTGTTGAAATCCTTTACTTGTAGAACCATTTTACTACGAGGTGGTCCGATAAGGACTTAACCTGCAATACAAATAAGAAAAACTTGATTGAACAAGATTTATTTTTGAACATAGTCCCCTTGTAACTCAATAGACTAGACTCAGCTCCAACAGCATGTTCCAACTTCTTTAACCAGTCTGAAAAATATGTTTTCTCGCGGCCCACAACGTAGCGGCGATGACCGCCTCATTTGACTGAAATTTCTGCCCGGCGAGTGACTTTATCGAATTTTTAACTGACTTCAAAAAAAAGGAGGAGGTTCTCAATTCGTCGGAATATTTTTTATTTATTTTTATGTATGTTCAGCGATAATTTCGTCGTTTATGAACCGATTTCTAAAATTATTTTTGCTTTGCATTGGAATGGGCGTAGCTTACAAGTGGTCCCATTGTCACCATATCGGGATCTGATCTGAGAGAAATCCTCAAACATCATAGGCACAAATGTCGCGATTTGGGTACTCGGAATAGATCGGGTTTTTCATTGAAGTCCTTCCTTTTTGTTCCTTTTTTTGTTCCTTTTTGTTAAAATTATGAAATAATGAGAAGTCACACGGAGCGATGACGTTCGAGTTCGATTCGGCTGTCTACGAGAATGTACTCCACGATAATAAATAGCTCTTAAGGTACTGGCGCCATCAGGCGGTGGGGCTAAACACTTATTTGACTACCCCGTAGGAAAACCCTTTTTTATTTATTTTACTTTTTGAGTATTATAGTTAAAGAAATATTGATTACGAAAAGAAATAACGTTTAATGTAAATATCATTACATATTGTGTTGAATTAAGTTAACGTGAAAGAAATCTAATGGTTGTATTTACTTATGAGTGTACAATTTTATTAATTAAAACGTTTAATTTGTAAGAGTATTGTATGATTAAGAAATATTTTTATGGGCTTCGATTAATCTTGGTGTTCATTTCTTTCTCTTAATTAATTCTCTCCCCGATGCATATTAATTCTTCTAGTGTCAAATTTTCTCTGAGATTTATTCTATCTTCATTATTTTTGTGTCATCATCATCAATCATCAACAGCCTGTAACAGTCCACTGCTGGACATAAGCCTCTCCTTAGAAAGGAGGTATTTTTGTATATCTATATGAAATAGTAAGCTGTTCTACTGTCGCATGTCGTGTTACTTTATTATTTTTTTCATAATGAACCAATGAACTATTTTAGCTATATCCTGTTTTAAATTCGAAAAATAGTTCGTCTAATTGTTCAAGTTATATCAATATATATCTAAAGACTTGATACTTCCCAGATCTACATTCTAATCTATTATTCAGCACTATAAAAATAATAGAACGACTTCTTGTTTGAAGAAAACTGCTCGACCACGCATTACGAGTGTAGCAGAAAACAGAAGTAAATTATCAAAAATAATCGTCTTACTCGAGCCGGATATCTCACGGTCTAATGGAAGGACATGATTCACAGAGAAGTCTCAGTTGATACTTGCAAAATGTTCCTAAAATAATGGGTTACGGATTTTACACCGCTAAGGAGAAACCATTGTTGACTGCTGTACAAAAGAATAAGAGGTTGAAGTTTGCTCGTGATCTTTTCAATTGGGCTTCTGATTAGTGGCGTAGTATCATTTGGAGTTACGAGTCCAAATTTGAAGTGACAGTCGGCGATGAAAGGAAAAAAGTGATTTGGATCAAAAATGAGGCATTTCACACCGATTGTCTCGAATGCAAAGTGATTTTTCCCGCGTTTCTTATGATTTGGGGCTGCATGTCTGCACAAGGTGTTGGTGGTATGCATTTAGACACAGTCAAAATCACACCCAAAGAAGTTGGTTACAAACAAACAAACATACAGGTGAAGCTAATAAAAAGCGTGTAAAAACCATTTAATATTTTACAATTCTATTCTTGAAATAATACCAAAGATGATACACCTCAGCTTCCTAATTACTACAAATATTTAAAGATGTCTGGGGGGATGATTGGCTCTTCGGATTGGTCTGGCCGCATACAAAGTAGTTTACCTAATTTTTTCACAACTTTCAAGACGTCTGGCAGAAGTAATGGCCCACGGAAAGTGTCTGGCAGTAATGAATTTTAATTTTAAATAATATTCCTGAAAAAATATGTAAATACTAGCTTTGCCCTTTAAAGTAGGTAAGTATGGTTTTTATCCATCTGTACTTTCTCAGAAACGGCCCCGCTTTCAAGCTAATGGGTACATATATACAGGCATACATCTTAACAAGACATTGTACTTATAATCCTGAAAATTTCAGCTTTGCACAAATGACGTAGGTCTGGCGGCTCTGGGATCTTGGACCAGTAGCATAGTTATCATTTCGTCTAATTATTTTCATTAATTAGATATCGTTTCAGCACAAGCTATAATACTATCCTACTAATATTATAAACGCGAAAGATTGTGAGTATGTATGTATGTTTGATTCACGCAATAACTGCTGAATGGATTTTGAAGAAACTTCACAATAACATAGCTAACATATTGGAATAGCACATTACAGGCTACTATTTACCGCTATGATAAATGCTAGTATATAATATAATGTAATTAAAAATAAACAAAATAAAACTTTTGAACTTTGAACCCGTCATTATTTTATAATCAGTCATTGCGTTTTTCATTTTCCCGCCAATTGCTGGCAATTTTTTGTGATATTAAAATGGAGAAGGGGATAAAGAGAACCGAATTGCTGTGACAACAAAACACAAAGTAGGTATGGAGCAAAATGCAATGTTTTATATTTTCCAAACGCTTCGTATTAGTCGTCGCTTTGTGTTTCGAGCTATTGATAGGTAGAATGAAACCTTATCTGTTTGTGACAGAAAAAGGTCTGGTCATCCACGTGTTTGTACGAAAATGGCGATCAATAAGGGAAAAGAGATCCTGTCAGACAGCAAGATTGTATCTCGGTAAATGAAAATAGCTCCTAGAACAATGTCGCATATTTTAAAAGATGACTTAGGACTTCCAGCCTATACGTAGATGGACTGGTAATAACTTAACTGAAAATCCCTAAAAGAATAGTTTTCTATAAAGAGGTCACGGAAAATGTTTTTTTACGAATGAGACTATTTCTACAATTGAGCAACGTTTTACCAAGCAGAATGACCTTGTGCCCAAGGCACTAAAGAAGCTTTCCAATTAGTCCACAGAGTACAATGCTGACACTATCCCACTTCAGTGATGGTGTGATGGGGTGAATGAGTCATATTTTTATGAAAAAGATATCAAATGTATAAGTATACCATTTTTGAGAAGGTGGTCAAACCACTTAACAACACCATGATCTGTTCCATAGCTAAGAATAGTCTTTTATTTTTTTACTTTACCGTTTCATGTATTTATTTATTTTAAATGGAATAACAACAGTCTTTTACAAACTATTTTTTTTTCTTCCTAGTCTTTATTCCCAATATTATTTGGGGTCGGCTTCTAGTTTACAAGTTTTACATGAATATCAGTTTTCCTACGAAGCGACTGGCATCGGGCCACCGCAACTCTAAAGGAGAACTAAAATTCGATGATTGAACTAGTTGTCAGTATATTTGAGGGCACTGACTTCCCAATAACGATTGCAATAGATGTTTATGACAACTGGGACCTACGGCTTAACGTGCTCTCCGAGGTACGGGCGTGAACCACCACCAAACTTTCATACTCCGGGCTGCTATTATGAATTTCCTGTAAGAAAAACCCAATAACACTTTTTGGCAAGTCCCGGGATTTGAACGCGAGACCCCTTGATTAGCAGTCGCAAACGGAACTAGACCAACGAGTCAGTTTAAACAAACTCTATTATATCTCTGATAATTACTAGAATATGACCATTTACAGACATCCACTGTAGCTTACAAGTTTCCAAAAAGTGCAAAGAACAGATTTTCATTAACAATTACCAATTTTTAACTTAGTCTTTTCAGTAAGATTTAGCGCTGGCCAGCAAGATATATAGAGCTCGGTTCACTCAAGATTGGGTCGGAACGAACGTTCCGTACTTTATTAGTGCTGAAGATTCGCCGTTATCTAGTCTTGATCTCAACCCGCTGGATTACTATTTAAGGTTAGTTTTAGGCTCTTAACGTCATGATAATTTGGAGTCCTTAAAGCAATCTCTTAAATTGGCAGTGAAAATTTTCCCATGGCAAGAGTGTGTGCTTCTATTGATTACTGGCTTAAACGTTAGAAATACTGCGTAAGCAACCAATGGAGACCACTTCGAATAAGCTTCATATATTTTTAAATTTTCTTATATTATTATATCAACTAACACGGTAATAAATGTTATATGCAATCGAAAATCGTATTATAATTTCAATAATATGTAACAATAGAAAAAAACATTTCGACAGGTAATAGCTTAAAGTTGATAAAAATAAGCATAACAACGTGTCGAGCAAACTGTTTCCATTGTCGAACAATGTATCAAAAATAATAAAAGTGTCCTACGAAGTATGATAAAAATCTGTCAAAACTTCTAAATTGCTCTCTTTGCAGTTGACGGAATTACACTATGTACTCCGTCGACTGAAAAGAGAGGAATTTAAAAGTTTTGACATATTTTATTAGTTGATGTTTATTAACTAGTTTTCCTCGTATCATTTCAAACACTTTGCCCTCTATTGGGCTCGGGTCTATAGTCGTATTTTTAATTAGACGAAGCTACCTGACAGTAGCTAATGTCACTTAGTAAAATAATGCTGCCATATTTAAAGTAATAGTGATGCGTTCAGTTCTCATTCAATCAGATGAATGAACAATGAGTGTGAATAGTTAATCATTTCAAACTATAAAAGAACATTATATCTATTTAGGAATGACATTGTATAAAAGTGCTCTGATATTAGATACTAGTAGTATGTAACTACAATCAGCTTTTTGACGGCTCAACGCCGTGCGCGTCGCACACTATGTTTTTTGACTCAAAAAACAACCATCCTCTTATTATATATTTATTGAATAGATAAATTAATTTAAAAAGAAAGACGAGAATTCCTAATGTTCAAATGTGCTTCGATCAAAAGATAGGTTTTTTTTTGTAAATATTCAAAAAAAAAAAAAAAACTTAGATCCCAAATGAGTTTCTGTAAATCTACTAATGTCCTTCTTTGCGGCTTTAACATACACAAATAACACAAAAATATAAACTATAACTTGAAAAATACGGGAGATAAAAACAAACAATGTTATTTCCGGATTTATTTTTTTACAGCTACATCTTGTCTTAGTTGGATTCAAAACTTTGATAAATAACTAGCCTGCAATAGTATAAGTAATACAAAAAAAAAACTAATCATCCAGGATCTTTAAGTTACAAGCTTCTCGAGTTTTGTACTTTTTTCTTTGGTTTTAGGGTTGATAGAGATATTAATCGTCTGTGGGCAAAGGCAAAGCAAACAGGAAGGGTATTGGCAGTATACATGTCAATAAATTTCACTCTAGTGTATAAATTACTGAACATCAATAGATTTGCTCTATTGTTTTGGTTTGTTTGTTGTACTTTCTTGCACTTGTGTTAAAAATAAACGAATTGAATTGAGTGACAGACAGAAAATTTTGCCTATTTATACAAATTAAAAAAAAAATCTATTGTGAAAATCGGATGTAAAAATTAAATTAAATGTATGGGTATGTACTGATTTTGTTGATCTACAATTAGACGCATGTGTTGCTTAATGGAAAATTAATGTTTGTTCTGCTCACTACTATTTTAATTATTTTTGTATGTCAAAATTCTCATTAAGTGAAATTTATTGTTAATTTCTTTTGAGAAAATAAAGTTCTTTAACCACAAATCCTCACAATCTTCAAAGAGATCATTTACATCATCTGGTTCATTTAAATCTGATGTTGGTATTTGATATGGTTGGATCAGTTCTAAAGCCCTCACTGGTAGTGGCTTACGGTCTAATTTTTGTAGGCTCTTCTTCACTCTTACATCAGAAATGTAGGGGTCAGACGACACAAGTGCCCTGTTAAATAGATCTGTCATGTGTTTTTCGCGGCCTGACTTTCTGGCATGGTGTTTCCGGTCATATCTCTAAAATTTATTTCCAGATTCACCAGCCTGTTCGGATAGCATGCCTATTGAAAGCGCCGAATTTCTTATGATCTCTTTACCTCAAACCAATATTTTATGTAGAGTTACTGTCATCGGATACCAAGAATATTCTGTTACGTATCTGATGGCTGAGGCGCTATGCACAGCTTCATAATTTGCCACTCACATACCAACAAGATGGTTGGCACCCTCTTGTCCTCCTTGCATTAAGTCATCTGGTCGGAGCCCAAACTGACATCCCTCAACAGGCTGGGTTAATTCCTGTTGAGGCAAAGTGGCAACATGGGTCTTTGACGGCTTCATGGTGCTTCACCCCCGTTCCTCCAAAAAAATGTTTAGGTATGAGGTTTTAACCAAAGTCTTACGAGGGCGGACCCCTTCCCCATACCACATTTTTTCTTTCATTGGAAAATTCCGGATTTGATTTATGTCAATGAAAACATGACATATAAGTTTGTATTAATAGAAAATACAAAAGAGTTCATAAACAACAAAAAATACTTTTTTATTTATAATTCTGAACCTGATAAGATTTGATCATCGAAAGTTTTTGTCTTACCCTTATGATGGTCTATTAATTATTATTATTATTTAATACACGAGCAGCTTAAAGCTGATGCGTGTATATCATTACACTTGTGTTTTTAAATGTTTGTCAAGTCTGTTTTTGAAAATGTTTACATTTGGAGCACTAATCACGGTTTCTGGTAAAGAGTTCCACAATCGCACCACGCTGTTTTGTAAAAAATGGTTTCGGGGATTGCTAGCACACCGAAGTTTGTTAAGCT
The DNA here is from genome assembly GCA_932526445.1 of Phragmatobia fuliginosa. NCBI lineage: Eukaryota > Metazoa > Arthropoda > Insecta > Lepidoptera > Erebidae > Phragmatobia > Phragmatobia fuliginosa. Next base: position 29,670,399 of record OW052057.1, read on the forward strand.
TTATGGAGTGACCTCTCAGTTGAGTGTTCATGTTCATTGTGAACATGGACTCGATATCTCTCACGTTGTAATGATGGTTGAGGATTTTGTAGGATCCTATAATGTCTCCTCTGATTTTTCTCTGTTCTAGTGTTGGTAGATTGAGTTCTAGCAGACGTTCTTCATAGGACATGTTTTTCAAAGAGAAGACCATTTTAGTTACCCTTTTTTGTACTCTTTCCAACATTACAATATCTTTTTTAAATATGGATTCCATATTTGAAAGGCGAATTCCAGCAAGGGTCTAATGTACGTTAATTAGATGCTGAGAAATAATTCTTTAATGATAACATAGAATGCCTTTCTATTTATATACAACAATGAATTTGCCTTCTTTGTTAACATTGTAATATGCTCATCCCACTTCAGGTTATGTGTTATAATAACTCCGAGGTCTCTTTGGGAGTCCACTGGTTGTAATGGCACAGAATTAATTGTGTACTTGTGTTTAGGATTGTTTTTTAATTTTATTAATTAATTTTAATTTTATTTTTTTATTTAATCATTCAGGAGTTTTTTCAATCATTCACTTTGTCACAACACTATTTTTATTTCATCATAAACTGACAACACAGTAAACGTCAGTGGATATCGTCTAATCAATAATTTCAACAAAAAGGAACCGACTTCAATGAAAAACTATTCCGAGTACCCAAATCGCAACAATTGTGCCTATGATATTTGAGGAGTTCCCTCGATTTCCTTGTAATCCCATCATCAGATCTCGATATGGTGACGATGGGACCACCTGTGAGCTACGCCCATTCCAATTCAAAAAGAATTTTTGAAATCGGTCTACAAACGGCTAAATTATCGCTGTTCAGCGATAATTTCGTCGTTTATACATAACAAAAAAAAAGACATAACATACATAAAAAAAAAGATTCCGACGAATTGAGAACCTCCTCCTTTTTTTTGAAGTCGGTTAAAAATACGACTATAGTATACCATATTTTATATAGTTTCGGTGCACTATAATAAATAATAATAATAAATATTTGGACAACTTACACACAACATCATCTAGTCCCAAAGTAAGCAGAGCTTGTGTTATGGGTACTAAACAACTGATATAAATACATAAACATACTTTTTTTTTGTAAATACATACATATTATACATAGAAAAACACCCAGACTCCGAAACAAATATTTGTGGATTACACAAATATTTGGTCTGACCCGGGAATCGAACCCGAGACCTCTTGATCAGCAGCCGCATACGCTAACCACTAGACCAACAAGGCAGTCAAACTAAACTAAACTATGGAACCATACTTTTCGAAGATAACATTTTTCAAGCACTGAGATGATGCTAGATAAGTTGTCGTGACAGTATGATCATCATCATCAGCCCATCGCAGTCCACAGCTGGATATAGGCCTCTCCCATTGCACACCACTTTGATTGATTTTGGGCTTCTCGCATCTCGCTCCTGACTGAAATTTGTATGATAATAATAATGTAGACGATATATTTCCTCAACGAGACAAACCCGTACCCCGCACGAACCGGGAAGCAATTCAACAACTCCATGAGAGATTTCCTAGCTGACTGCTGTGTTTATTATTGATAATTAAAATTAGGTCTCAATATCGTGTGATTTAGAACCATTTAATTGAAAACTGGCCTACCCACATAGCCCCGTCTGCTGGCGTTTTGTGTCTATTAGTAGTTTCTATTCCCGTAGCGTGATGTTATACCCCGTAGCAAATTTGTTTCCTAAAATAAAGGTCTTATAGTCAGCCAACTTTAAAAGATAGACATATGCAGTCGCAGCATTTGTTTAGAACTTTTAAAGGGGAATAATCCTCTCATATATGATTTTGGAGAAACATAAACCGTGAACACAGCGTAACGGAAGCTATCAAGAGCAAACATTTTGTCATTGGTAATCCGCTCCTATTGATCATAGCGTGATGATAGCGTTCCTTGATAAGTGGGTTATCTAATGCTGAAATATATTTTCTAATCGGACAAGTAGTTCCTGACATTAGTGCGTTCAACCAATTAACCCTTCGGGTGCCTGGTACCTAAAAATCACTTCGCATGCCTGGTGGGTCTGTGAGACCCGTTAACAAAATGCTTGGTTTTTACCTACTTAACGAGTCACAAAGCTAAATACAAGGTTTTTATTAATTTTCACTGACATTTAAATTATATGATTGGAAAAATTTAAACTAAAGTTGTTTTACAAAATGTTTATTACCTAATTTAAAATTCTCATATTTTACGTAACAAAAATTCACAATTATCCAATTATCTAACCAGGCCGCCATTGTAGTATGGGTTTCAATGTTACTTTGCCTACCCTCACAATGAGCATGGTGGCCCTTACACCTGGATTCTACTCATGCCTTCCATCAGTCAGAGTAGAGTCACTTTGGTAGGCTAAATTATAAAAAGGAAAAAAAATCGACGCGTGAGACAAATTACTCAATGGCTGAGACATCTCAACATCACTGTCATCACTTTCTCTATTATTGGGTTCAGCATGGACTTCTGCTACTGCCTCAGCACTATCTTACCCATGTGGTACATCCAAGTAGACTGATTCATCTCCACTATCATCTAAAACCACATCTTCGTATTCATATTCTTCTAAATCTCTCTCCAAAGCTTGACAGATTTCAAAATTCGTTACTAACCTTTTTTAACTGATAAAATATTATTTTCGTAAACAATTTACCACACAAAACATAATAAACAAGAAAAAACAAAAGTAAGTACTTACGGAATAAAAGTTACGCCGCGTGCCTGGTCGGGTCCCTGAGACCCGAGCGCACATAAAACACCTCTTATCTGAATGCGTGTGCGTCGCGGATTACGGGAGAGGAGACAAAATGGCTGCTAGTTCATATCGCGAAGCTACTGAGAAGCGCAGCGCGTTAGGTTAAAAAAATAAAAAAATATCGTCGAAGTTTTGAAGTGATGGGTCTGTCAGACCCACCAGGCACCCGAAGGGTTAAACTCTTCAGTTTTATAATATTAGTATGGAGTAAAGACGAAAGTAGTTTGTTAAAACTAGACAAAACTACTAGTGCAGTAAAGAAGACAATCACAATATAGGTACATATATTTACACCATTTGCTCAATTTTCACTTTATTATACTAATGTATTTTTTATGTTATTTGTACTTTACTAACCGATGAAGATTAAACAAGGTATTTTAAAAAAAAATAAAAATTTAAAGTCTCGCGTTAACAGAATAGGATAGTGGCGTAACTAGTAAAAGACTAGCTTCTTTATTTATTAATTGTCGGCGTGCTTTGCGGTACAAAGGCGTCATCGAGCTTTCACTGTTCTCATAAGTAATTAATTTTTCTTTGCCATGATACGCTTAAAATCCTATTCATTATATAAGAAAAGTGTTTTTTTGTACAGCCTGAGTTTCTTAAGACTTTTTCTTAGTCTCTTGATCCTATGAAGCTCAGTAGCAAGCACACAAAAATTGTTACAACACATTTTTTTTTGATTACCATTATAATAATCATTGTGTACATGTTATTAATTAGAATAAAAATACAAAAAAGCGGCCAAGTGCGAGTCGGACTTGCCCATGAAGGGTTCCGTAGCAGCAAGTAACGTCATATAAAAGTTCTTGTAATTCGTTGTAACTTTGATTGATGTTTTAATAATAGTGTATTGATTGAATGAAACTTAAATAGTGGTTTACGATTTATGGCGTATTAAAAAAAAAACTACTTACTGGATCTCGTTCAAACCACTTTTCGGTGGAAGTTTGCATGTCAATGTATATCATATATTCTGTTTTAGTTTTATCATTCTCTTATTTTAGAAGTTACAGGGGGGTGAGGGACACATTTTACCACTTTGGAAGTCTCTCGCGCAAACTATCCAGTTTAGAAAAAAATGATGTTAGAAACCTCGATATCATTTTCGAAGACCTATTTATATTGCATAGATCCACGTATGGTTTTAATTTTTTTTTTTTAAATTTCAGTTCTAAGTATGGGGACCCCCAAATTTATTTTTTATTTTCTATTTTTGTGTAAATATATTAATGCGGTTCACAGAACCGTAAATAAGCTTCAAGTCTGTTTTCAAATATTCTGAATGTTCCTGCAGCTAATCTTTATCTTCTCTTAGATATAGATGTTTAAACGGTTTATCTATTGTTATTTTTTAAGTTTTAGTGTGTAACAGCTAATATACAGCTACAACAATTTTCTTCATTAAACAATTTCATTGGCGTTACTTTAGATAACTTAGAATTAATTTCACAGTTTCCTTAAAAGAGCCTTTGTCCACCAAAGCAATTTGGAGTGTATTAAAATGTTCTTGTGGTTGGGCCATTTTAAGAATCGAAATATTGTACCGAGAATTTTTCTATAGTTGAGTCATTTTGGGACTCGTATAAATTACATTTACTTCGGAAATAAAATGGAGATGACAACTTGTAACGCTAGTAATGTCTATCATAGGTACATGAATTGTTTTTTTTGTTGAAGGGGTGGAAAATTCAATCTCCAGGCCAGGTGTATGTGGTGATTCCACTAAAAAATACCCCGACGGCCGGTCTCAGGAGAACTTGAGGAGGACTCGGACCATGTTATTTCAGGTCCTCCTCGGGATCGGCGCCGTGCCTATCCAAGCTCTATCCTAGAGGAAGCCACAGAGGCTTCCACCTGCCTATTGGCCAATCTCCAAGTCCCCTCTCTCTGGCAGCTTGCAGCCCCGTCGACGGTTTGTGTCGTCGCCAGCGTTCTCTACGCTCGGGATCGGCCCTCTGCCGGTCCCGTTCAGCGGTCTCTTTCTCGAGCATTACAGCTTCACAGAAAGAGACCACTGCGCCAAAGTCCTCCTCACCCGTTAGCATGGCAACAACAGTTGTCTCGTCAGACAGGACAGGTCTCGTCCGATTTGGCCGACTAGGACTTCATTACTACCGGAGCATGTGTTTCCTTCCTTCTATGACCCCGGGTCCTTCAAGTGGGGCGTGAAAAAGCATCTTACTAGGCCGCCATAGTGTGGGTCACCGTGCTGCACTGTCCGTTGTGGCAGTGAGGATGGTGGCTTCCACTTCTGGATTTTGTTTATGCTTTCCATCAGGCGGGGCAGAGTCATTTTGGCAGCTAATATAAAAAAAAAACAAAAAAAAAACAATTGCTCTTAATTAAAAAAAATGTATATTTGTTTACAAATGCATGTTGACTATCAAATGTTGTGATTTCATACTAAAAGTCTTTAGATTAGTTCGTTCAAATGATTGAATCTTTGGGAATCTGTGGATGTTTAATGAATATATAATTATATATTGTTTGAATCCTGTGTTAAAGACACACGCATCGAAATATATTGTTGTGTCTTGCTAAACAAAACTTGTTTATCTATTGAGAGTTTTGTCGTTTCTAAATCAGTAAAAATGAAACTAAGTATATACGTAAATGTAGATGTATCATAGGTACCTCTATTTTGTACTGTTCCCGTAGTGAGTTTTATACTTATTATACAAAATACAACTTTCTTTTAAGGAAGGTAATAAATGATATAAAAATAGTACCTCATAGTATTTTAGGTATATATATATATATAAATTAATTGCCAATTATGTGTGATTGCAAGAGAATGTCTGAACGGAATATGTTTTTTTGTCGTGTTGTGATAACGAGAACAAGACTTCTTGTTTTTTTTTTGGGAAACAGATATTATAAGTTTAAATGGAATATGTTCATTCTTCTTAGTGTGTTGGGTTTAAAAGAGACAAAACAACATTTTACATAAAATTGGAGATCTCTTGTCTTGTAATTTATTAATAAATGTCTAAAGTATTTTTTCCTAGGTTATATAGTTATGCAGTACTACTCTTATTAAAAATGAAATACCTAATAAATACATAAACAACTCTTACTCATAAAGACAAAGGGCGTATGACCCAATATGTAAATCCAACACGTTCAAAAATAATCCTACAACGCGAAAATCACGTTTAATTTGTAACAGTATACTAACCTGATTTGAACAAAATAAATTTACATGAACGTGCTATTAGTGTCGTCAATTATCACATTTGCTTAATGTATAACTTCAAAACAACAATCATCATTGTTTAATAGGGGTTGTAGTACGAATTCGACGTTTTATTTTAATAGATACTTTGAATTGACAAAACTCCTTCATTTTATAGATTTCTAGAAAATCTGTTTTCATATCTATGAGGTTCTTATTTAAAAAAATGTGCTATTTTATTCAATATTTATTCAATTCAATTCAAATAATTCTATTCAATGTATAGTATAACAATTTATTTTTATTTCAATTAATTTAGTAAAAATGTAACATAATCTGTGATAAAGTTGACAATTATATAATACTAGCTGATGCCCGCGGCTCCGCTCGCGTTTTAGAGGTATCAAAAATAGATGTTGGCCGATTCTCAGACCTACTGAATATGCATATAAAGTTTCATAAAGATCGGTCAAGCCGTTTCGGAGGAGTATGGCAACGAAAACTGTGACACGAGAATTTTATATATTAGATTTACAAATTTTGACATTGTTATGGGGTAGTGTGACAATAAATTTAAGGCATACAAACATTTTGGTAATGAAGTTGTAATGTAAGTAAGTAATGTAAGTTTGTAATGCTTATCATTTTTAATTAATAAATAAATCTAATGTCTTTAAATGAGTAAATTTGTATTTTTGTTATTAATCTAGATACAAAAATTGCTCGTTTGTATTTTTTAGAAGAAAGTAACATAAGAGACATTTTTTTTTCACATACAACTGAAACCACCATATATATACTTATTAATAATGTTAACAAAAGTTTGAAGTTAATTTAATCTTCTTACATTTTCCATTTTGAATCATTGTGTAAATGTAAGAAGAAGCTTATTTCCTAAAATAATAAACATGATGTGTATTTAGTTTGAGGTCATTTTGATGACTACACATAATGATGGTGGATGGTCTAATGGTGACGTCATGTATAGGGTCAGAAAATAATTGATATTACCTACTAATACCCAATTCTTCTTTTGTTGTTTTAATTCAATTTTTCAATCAAGAACTTTTTAAGTTTTACTAAAGTATATTTTTTACGACAATATATCTTTGAAGTAAATATGAGTAAGTTACTTAACGTACTTAGTATTTACTTACGTAACAGGATTCTTTTATCGGTTCGGAAAAGTCTATCCTATGTACAATCTAATCTAAACAATGGTATGTAGTACGTAGGTATAGTCTAAACTTTGATGAGTTGAAATCAGGTGTATCTACTAACTTAACTTTTGACTTACATTACAAGATGATTGCAGATTAAGTGTTTCATTGAACGAATTATACGCCCCTGCTGAACTTCCTTCAAAATATAAGAAAGTCCACTTTAAAATATTGGGTTTAGTCGCAAACTATATACCTATGCTACTACTAATATACTAATGTTTGGTCGGATTCTGAATTTGTATTTCATTCATTAAATTTAATGAGTCAATAACTATATAAGGCACCATAAAACTTATTGAACATGCCCCATATCTTATCACACGTTATTCAGTCCAGTTGTTTCAGTTCCGATACATTACCCCAGCGAAAAGTAATGGTGATCATTGGCGGTTTCTACGCGCACGCACTCTAAAATATTAGGTACTATTGCAATAGAAAAACCTTTATTTGTGAAAAGAGAATTGCGTATAACTCGTGCGACCTAAGATGGCACCTGACTCAAATGTCAGTCTTTTGAAGTACTGAGTGCAAGAAAAATATAATTTATTCTAGTTTTTTTAAATTTCTACATTTATTTTGCTTCAATTAGTTTCTCTAGATACTACTTTACCTTAAGTGGTACTTTACTACCTGAGTTAAGAAAATACATATGCATACCAATGGGAAGCAGGCCTCATTCATTATTTACCCGAATGCATTCTTCGTGCAGTGATTTAAATAATATTAGGTAATACCTAATATCATTTTAAACGAAATTACGAACTGAAATATGGTTTTAAAATACAATTTAAAGTCATGATAAGCCTTTTAATCGTAGTCTCTGAAAATCATATGTATTTGGATATTCTTTATTTTAAACTATTGCGTTTCATAGTGGTCATGCTGGTTTTTTTTCGTGTGACCTTTCTTAAAACAATTGGGTTATCCAGACAAATCTATTGATATATTTATAAAATAAATTCGTGGAGTGATTTATATGACATTAGGTAATACCTAATAAACTAAAATTATCATTGAAAGATTCTTGCAACGATAATAGTGTTGCTAACGCTACTCGCAGGATGACAGAGGGGTATCACGCGGGGGAACGGTGTCATGTTTCGTTTTGAGCCAGGTGCCATCTTAGCTCGCACGAGTTATATAATATTATTGATACTCAGACTTTGTCCCATTAATAAACATTAAATTCAGTTTTTAATGATGTAGCATACAAAACATGTCATGGAAAGTAGTAGCAGCAGATTTCAGATATGTGTAACGCCACCTGGATAGTAGAACCATGCTGATTGCAGCACGAATAGGCTGGTTTGACCGGGGCATTGTTACCCTCACACGGAAGACCAATCTATAAACGACAGTATTTGTCGAATTTGGGTTGTTGCATTTCGATGGTGAGTGAGAGACTGGAGTCCCAACGATGCAGATATATATTACTAAGTAGCCATAGTGTGGGTCACCATACTCACCATTCTGCAATGTCTGTACTCATTATGAGAATGGTGACCCCTACTCTCGGATTTTACTCATGCTTTCCATCATGCAGAGTAGATGCAAAAAAAAAAAGTTACTACCGACACTATCCATAAACACTTGTGACACAGGTGCAACAACTGGGTTTCTGGACCATGAAAATCTATTTTTAACGAATGTACTTTATCTATATATAACCTAACATAATTTTATTATCATCATAATTATTATTATAAACAGTCCTTAATAGTCAACTGCTGGACACATATACTTTTCCTTAGAAAGGAGATTATGGCTATGATGAAACGCTGTGAAGACTGGTTGATGTGTGATTTTCTTTCTATGGCAGCGCTGTTGTACTAGATAGTATACCTATTCCTTTTAATCTGTACTTGTGAAGCCAGATCTTACGACACCGACGCGATTAGTACGAGTGGTGACACTTTTCTCTATCATAATGATCAAAAAGATAAAATAAGAACTTTTACTGTACTTACTAACAACTTGCGACAAGCAGCCCAGGATCGAATGGAGTGGCGTTCTCTTGTGTCGGAGGCCAACACTCACTTTGGGTCGCTGAGCCAACGGAGTAAGTAAGCACTGTACTTACTTACTCTAGACTTACTAAGATTACCAAGTATAAACGAACTCTTTACGTTTGTACCGCTTATATGTAAAGACAGATTATCAAACATAAATATGAAAGATAAACTTGAAAGGTACCGTTTTCTCAGTCACGTACGATATATTAAGTTTAAGCGGTAAGTGGTGAAACAAGAGAGTACAATGTAAAAATATTTGCATTTGTTTGTTGCAATTTAAGAAAAGCTGACCTTGGTGTGCTTCAGTCGCTTTTTAATTGCAGCACTCATATAAATTGGTAATCGTAAAAATCATTATTCTTTAGTTTCATATTTTATACTAGAAAAGACTCTTGGGGGAGTCGAACTATAATGTATTGTAGATTTCATTTATATCAATAAAGATTATTATTATTATTATCCTATACTAAAATCCAACAAAAACAGTTCAAAGCTGAAAATGATATTAACTTGCAGACTAACTTGCTTTTGATTGCCTCGTTGGTCTAGTAGTTAGCGTAGCGGCTACTGATCAAGAGGTCTCGGGTTCGATTCCCGGGTCGGACCAAATATTATTTGTGTGATTCACAAATATTTGTTTCGGAATCTGGGTGTTTTCTATGTATATATATATGTATTTACAAAAAAAAGCATGTTTATGTATTTATATCAGTTGTCTAGTACCCATAACACAAGCTCTGCTTAGCTTGGGACTAGATGTTGTGTGTCAGATGTCCAAAAATGACCAAAAAACTTTGCACAGCGTTGCCTTACTTTGCCTCAAATGTTGAAGAATAGCAATGCATTTAAATTTTTGTATTTTTTTTAATTAAAAATTATATATAACGCCTAAAACACTAACCCATTTTTAAGATAATTTCACCTTTAGAAAATTACAGTATTTTCCCAATTTTATTACAATTGTTAACTAACATACAAATATAATTTACTACATTTGAACGCAATGCCACAAAAGGTTGGTTTTCAGAAACATCAGATTTATTGCCTTTGCCTTTCACCGTAACTAACTTCAATAATAATATTAATGCTTTAGGTTGCAAGTAAATATTCGTCATTTCTGCAGTTTTCTTAAGTTTCCCATGTTTTATGTTAATTAGTTGCTTTTTTAATCCAATTCAATGCGCTAACGTATAGAAAGTTAGTTACATTTATTCAATTAAAAGTTAAGTTTATTTTAGTCCATAAATGATAGAGTTTTATTTTGAGAAAGTACAAATTCAGCGGCTTTGTTATTTAATATTAGATTATTTAATCGGCTTTATTATTCAATCAAGTAAATAAATTCCAAGGTAAACAAAGGATACATTTAAATTCGACACATTTCTCCTGGGTGAACTTATTCTTTAGTTTCATGACTTACATAGTGAACTTACATAGGTAGTTGAAATACTTTCAAGTTGAAATCAGGACACCTAAAAGTATGTATTCACTGACCGGGAGAATGTGTACTGGAGTAAACCTAACAGTTATATCTTCTAAATGAAAAGACTAAGTATAAATTAATGAAGATAAGGATTATGATTTATATGTGAGAAGAAAAATAAACCTTCTCTACTTGTATTAATGGACGTATTTTATAATTCGACTGACTAGAGGTTAAAGCCCATTCGAGTAACATCGAGATAGCAATTAACACAGGGTATGTTTCCGTTAATTTTTAATGAACGTTTCTATTAACATCATTTCAATTAATAATGTGACTAGAGATAAGTAAAACTCGTCCGGTTTTAGGTTATATACCTACAACCGGACGAGTTTTACTTATCTCTAGTATGAGTTAGACTCGCCCACCGAGGGTTCCGTAGGTAGGATTTATTAATTAATTTATTTAAAATATCTTACATATTCCTTATTGTATTAGGTGATCACAATCATTTTAAACAGATTAAACTTTGAAGACAATAATCGTATCGGTACTTTTTGGTTATTCCTGCGTCATATAGGCGATTAACACACGGCACCGCGTACCGCCGCGGTCGAGCGGTGTTTTCACCGCCACCGCCCAACCGTGCTGTCGTCCGCGCGGTTGGGCGGTGCCACACACGGGCCGCCGCTTAACCGCGCGGATCATTTATTCATTTATTGTAGACACGCCAATAGTAGACATATACAACACTGAAAAAAAATTACAATACAATATACTTCTTATATGTAAACCAATAAAAGGCATGCATAATGAACACCAATGAAATTGCGGTTTGAGCAGAACAATGTAGTACACAATATTACATAATTGTTGACCCGACGCGGCGACGGCGGAACAAGCCTGAAGATATAAGTTCATCATATTGATATTTTTCAATATAAATAAGCTAATAAACATCAAAGATTATACGTCCTGAAAAAATTAAATAAAATCTATTTTACATTATGTTTATTAAGCCCTTTCAAACACCATATTATAGCTAGTAACTTTAATTTAAAATTTCGCCCCCTTACAACAATGTAGCACTCCTATTTTTTAAGATTTAATTAAAGGTTTTGAGATTTTTCCCTGTATTAGTGGTCTATAATAATGTTACTTCCTTATGAGTTTTGATTTCCTTGGGAGTACTGACATATGCGTGTTTGCTGAATAAACGGCCATATCTTTTTTTATGTACATAATCTTAAAAGTTTGATTATTTTACAAATTCTGGGGACCGCAGACGTAACGGTTCACCGTATACGGTTTAAATTCGTAAAATATAGGGTTAACATAACAGACAGATGATAGTTCTTTTTGAGGTGCGGAACCCTGAAACCATTTTCAATCCCCTGTACTAGATAGTTAAATAAATTATGAGTAAAAATATTTTTGTGAGTGTTGAGTAATCTGTTTTAATACTTAGAGTGACATAAAACCGACATAAATATATTGAGAAATATAAGTTTGGATGTTAGCTAAACGACTTATACTTGGAAAGAGGTAAAAAGGACTGCAAAGTTTTAAACATGTTAAACTTTGTTTGGCACCAAACTAGTTGGAAGTTAACTAACTCATGTATATGACAAGTAAAACTATTTGCTTGGTTTGAGGAAACTTTGTCAAACACTATTGTACCTTTAATATTTTTAAAGAGCACAAGCCTCGATTGAATCATGCACTTTACAACAACTTCGTGTCTAACTTTAAAAATCGGGCAAGTGCGTGTCAAGCCAAGCTTAGAATAGAGTTCCGTAGTCATATACGTATTATATATGACTACAGAACCCTATTCTAAGCGTTGTTGACCAATAGAAAAGACCTTTATTTTTGTAAGATGTTTTCCAAGTGAGTGCATTGTACAAGTTAGGAGGATAAAAGTTATCAAAATCACTATAGTTTTCCTTGAAAGTTCAATTTATGGACTACTATCACGATTTTTTCAAGCTCGCCCTATGTCTTTTAGAGGGGGGGGGGGGGCATTTTTTTACAAACTGTTAAGATGAAAAATAGTTTTAGTAACCTCCCAATATCTTTAAAAGACCTATGTAATAAAATCCCACACCCACAAAAAAAAACATCCTCACATTACGTGTAGGGGAGGGTGTACCTCAAATAAAAATATTTTTCACAATGTTATTGTAGCACTTTGTCGACGTAATTATAACACGTCATATTCAAGCAAAGTTTAATCTTACTAGCACCAACCGTTTGGACGGTAGGTCGAGGACGGACGGACATGACGAATCTATAAGGGTTCCGAGTCATGAACTATGGAACCCAAAAATGACCGACATTAAGTCGGTCATTTTTGTCGGGTTAGTATTTCCCATGATAGGTACTCACAAAGAATTAGGCTCCCCATTGACAAAATACATCCTTATTACCTTCTTAATTATCTTACATCATTATATTATTAGTATAGGTTTAATAACTCATTTTAATATATTCATGTGAAAATGATTTGTAAAATTACATCAGACATTTATAGTGATTCTTTTGTTAACATCACCAAGTTAAAGTCGACTAAAATTTGTTGTTGGATTTACTTTAGGGATTAAAGTATACCTATTAATTATTGAAAAACAATTTTTTACTCAAATTCACTTACAGACCATTTTTCAATATCGCACGCATGGGTGTTTAGTTCAGAACCAACTAAAAGTTCATCACACACGCTTGTTTATAATTAAAATCATAGACACACATCTATCTAAGATTGCACTTTAATAACAAAATAAATTACAGAATTAAGGCCATTGACATCTTTTAATTTTTTTGATTGAAACTAATCTCGCCCACACGCTCACCACTGTATCTTTTGTAAGCCAGGAACAACATTAGTGACACATAAACACAGCGAGTTACAAACTTGTGACACTCACGCAGTCCAATTTTAAATTTAACTGTCTTGCAACCTGCAACGTATGTGTATTTATCAGGTTGATAAAGGGGTAAAACAAAACCACTCAAATTCCGGATGATTTTCTTTCTCACGTTTATATGATAGTGTGGGATATCATTAGTTAAGTGTTAAAAACATTGAGGGAGACGATTTCTTGATTTAGGTATCCGTTTGTGAGTTTTTCAACTTTAACCCCCATCGCAAAACGGGCGACTTGTCGGAGTGTGCGGAGCTTAGAGCAAATTATATGAAATTTGTCGGCCGCAACCTGTCGTTGCGTCAAGTCGTCAAGCTGTGCCTGTCGCGTGTCACCTAGTGTGCGCGTAGTGTAAAAATTTTTATGATATAAAGTGCATTTTTATGATAAAGAGACTCTAAAAACTAAACGGATTGTTATAAACTTTAAAGGAAACCTATAACGGCTAAGATCACTTTGTAAGTTATAGATTATAATGCGCTTACTTTAAATTTAAATTTAACGAAATACTAAATCACATAATACTAGATTTATAATTGCACACCAAGAACGTCCACACCACAATCAAGAGATTTCTCTTAATCGAGGCAAACGTCAGCTTAGTGTAGAATATGGCACCTTTCGATGCTGACGTAGTGACAGGTGGAAATAACAATCAACAAAAGGGGATTAAGCTATGTGAAAGAATGCTATTCGAGGTCACAAAACTATAGTAAATGAAGCAAAAGTGCTTTTTACAAGTAAATATATTGCGTATGAATTGATATTAAGACAAACAACACTACAAGCGAATTAAAAAAAAAAGAAATAACATACAATGATACCATTAACTATTATTTTTACTTTTTCAGATTTTTTGAGTCAGCAGTTTAGCTTTTAGAGGCGAGTTTAGCTTTTTAAACGGATACTTAAATCTAAAAACGGTTTTATAATCCTCACAATGTTCTTAAAATTTCCAAAAATATTTTTCATAATTTTATTGTAGCACTTTGTCCACTCAATCACAATACATATTCGTGCAAAGTTTCATCTTCTTCGTGGACGGACGAACGGTCAGATATAGCGAATCTATAAGGGTTCCGAGTCATGAACTACGGAACTCTAAAAAGTGATATTCCACCATTTAATACATTAACGTTTTGTATTAATTGATTAGCGGAACCCCAATAGTTGTAAATGTACATTAACTACCGCGTGGTTCGCTAGTCTAAAAAAATAAACAAAGTTAACCTTATAATTATCGTCAGCTCTCTGCCAGTGAAAGTCCCGTTGATATCAGTTCAGCTGTTCTGGAGATTAGCTGAAACAGGCAGTCCGATAGCACCGTTCGTCTAGTGGTTTCAGCGGACGCCACGACGCTTCCTACTGCGAAAAGTGTTGAGGTTTCAAATCCTACACGAGATAACACTTTGTGTGATTCTCAAATTGTTATTCTGAGTCTCGGTGTTCTTTATGTCCGTTTCGTGTATGTTTGTAAAGTCTCCGCGACACCACCGGATTATATTCTTTTTCTTATTTATTTTTATTGACGTGTTGGACAATCCCTTCCGATCTTTGGCTCCTCGGGGACTGACTCCTCGCCCGTCAGCATGGCAGCCAAATGATTGCTGGCGTGGACGGGTCTCGTCCGATTTAATCGACTACGACTTCGCGTTCTGACGCGATACCGTCCTGCAACGTATGCTGCGCGGATCCATTTCAGATACTCACCGAAGCATCCATGCCCGGTGATCATCAGAGTAAGACGGTAGGTGACGCGACCTCCCTCCCTACTTTGACTAGTTTGCCCTAAAGAGTGGTCATTGTCCTACCTTATGAAACAAAGTATTTTCAGACCAAATTTCAGTGAAATCAATACAGCAGTTTAGCCGTGAAAGTGTAACCTGACTGTAACTGTAACTGACAGAGTTGCTTTACAATTTATAATATTGGTATGAACATTAACTAAAATTTACCACTTTTTCGTTATAAATTAGTCATTTTTATTCCATTTACTTTATTATTATTTATAGTCCAGTCAACGAAGGCTTAACTTTGCCATTTTAGTTGAACACCTGCAACCAACGCGAAAATTTCCGTAAGTCTTCGTAGATTAATATACTAAAATTGCAGGGTGCTGTAATACCGGCAAACTGTGCAAATAAATTGCAAAAGGGTGCAAAAACTACTATTTCGTCTATATCTCGCGATTGGCTGGAAAAATAAAAAAAAATCCTTCTACAAAATTGTAGCAAATTTAATTTCCTACAAAAAAGTGTAAGCATATTTTCGCGTATCTCTCATAGTTTTTGCACAAAATGCATTTAAAGGTACGAAATTAAAGAAAAATTATTATTAATCTTCTTTTATTGATTTTAAAGCGATCCAACATGTTTCATTGGGATTTAATTGATATGTTTTGGGCATTTTTTATTTATTTATACCTTTTTTTGTTATAACTAATAATCTTGATCAAAAAATTACATTTCAATTTTAATATATTTAATTAAATTTTTTTTTTTTTATTCCATCGAATTTATCACAAATTTGCGTTTGAAACGTATATTTGCAGTATATTATTTCTCTATTTACCTGATATATAGCTATCTTTTATGCGCATGTGCGGCACATAAAGAGAGAATGCGTGCAGTGAGACTACAATTATTCCAATAATACTTCGTATATTTTTATCCCTTACGCTCGAAGAGATAGAAATATAAAAAGTAGGGAGAATAAGACAAAAATGAGACCCTTGCGCTTAACGAAAATGTCCCATTGAGAACACACGCATGCGCTTATTTTTCTATCTCGCTGAGTGCAGTGAGTAAGACTGCAGCAGAAAATGCTGAACCGTTTGTCATTTACTGTCACTATACTTTAAACTGTCTTTTTAGGGATATTTGATTTTTGTGAGTGTAACTGTCAAAAAGTGTTTTTTTAGAAAATAAATTTGATTGACGGTTTTCAATTGTAAGGAAATAATGGATCCCTCATTTTTATGTTCTATTTGTACGAAGAAAACGCAAGATGCAACAATTGTTGTGAAAATGAGAGGATTGCATACTTTAATTAAAAAAAGTCAAGTAAAAGATGATAATATGTGGAAGCAATGGATAAATCATAAAGAGTATCGTTTCCATGATAAGTGCCGAAAACAATATGGTTTATCATCATCCAAGCCAGCATCACGAAGGGGAAAATCTCAAGTGCTATCATCATCATTTGATGAACCATCGACTTCGAGTGATCCTGCAATACAATCAAGTGAGTGTTCAGCTGATTCCTCCATATCATTTATAGGTTTTCCTACACAATCCTGTGAAAGTAATTTTAGATTCGATGAATTATGCTATCTGTGTGGAAAAAGTTGGGATCGTCGTCATAAACCTGGTTTTATTGTACAAGACAACAGTCGGAAAAATCGTATTGTTGCTATTGCTGCAAAACGTGATTTTAGACAAATCATTCCACGATTGCAAACGACTACATCGCTTACAGATTTAAAAGCACAATTTTATATAGCTTGCTTTAAGAGTTACACGGCACCGTATTACAAGAAAAATAAGAATGAAAATGAAAAGAAAAATAATACCGAGAAAAATGTCAAGATATTTAAAAAGATATGTTACCATATAGAAAACATTGGCGAATTCAAATTCCAGCTTTTGTCTTTAAAATCAATAATGAGTGAAGAAAAAAGGAACTCGTACCTACTATGCTTCGACATTTAAAAAACAAGTATTGTGATGATATTTTTCTCTTCCGTAAGCAAGGTAAAGAAACATCAATCGACTACAAATATTATGGATTTGCAAAAAATTTTGTAATTAGTATGGTAAGAGTGAGGACCTCAGTGAAATGGCTAAGTAAACAATCATCACTGTATGTGCAGAAATTTTAGAGGACGAATTAAAGAGAACTCGTTACGAAACAAAAAGTTATCCACAACCAGACAAATTCCTTGATAACGTTGTATCAGAAATACCTCCACTACTAACTTGCTTTTTACATAAATTATTATTAAATGATGAAAATATCGTGTCAGATGAATGTCCCTTTATCCCAAAAATACTTACTTCGTCACAAATCCTTCATATCGTGTCTTCAACTAGCTGTTGGAACATACATTTACCACAAAACAGGATCGAAGTTGGTTATCAATGTACTAAGCAAACTGGGTGTTAGCACATCGTACCATAATATTCACCTTCATGAAGCTTCTCCAAAATCATTTTCGCGTTCTGCAGCAATAGCAACAATACGATTTTTTAGACTGTTGCCTCGTACAATAAAACCAGGTTTATGACGACGATCCCAACTTTTTCCACACAGAAAGCATAATCCATCGAATCTAAAATTACTTTCACAGGATTGTGTAGGAAAACCTATAAATGATATGGAGGAATCAGCTGAACACTCACTTGATTGTATTGCAGGATCACTCGAAGTCGATGGTTCATCAAATGATGATGATAGCACTTGAGATTTTCCCCTTCGTGATGCTGGCTTGGATGATGATAAACCATATTGTTTTCGGCACTTATCATGGAAACGATAATCTTTATGATTTATCCATTGCTTCCACATATTATCATCTTTTACTTGACTTTTTTTAATTAAAGTATGCAATCCTCTCATTTTCACAACAATTGTTGCATCTTGCGTTTTCTTCGTACAAATAGAACATAAAAATGAGGGATCCATTATTTCCTTACAATTGAAAACCGTCAATCAAATTTATTTTCTAAAAAAAACACTTTTTGACAGTTACACTCACAAAAATCAAATATCCCTAAAAAGAAAGTTTGAAGTATAGTGACAGTAAGTGACAAACGGTTGAGCATTTTCTGCCGCAGTCTTACTCATTGCACTCAGCGAGATACTAAAATAAGCGCATGCGTGTGTTCTCAATGGGACATTTTCGTTAAGCGCAAGGGTCTCATTTTTGTCTAATTCTCCCTACTTTCTATATTTCTATCTTTTAGAGCGTAAGGGATAAAAATATACGAAGTAGGATTGGATTAATTGTAGTCTCACTGCACAGAATGCGTGCATGTGCCGCGCATGCGCATAAAATAAAAGAATCAGTGGGAGCAAGAGATAAATATATATCGCACTCGCTCTCTCCGCCAGTGACTGAGGTCTTGGTCTTGTTGGTCTAGTTGGTTAGCGTATGCGGCTGTCGATCAAGAGGTCTCGGGTTCGATTCCCGGGTCGGACCAAATGTTTTTGTTATCCGCAAATATTTGTTTCGGAGTCTGGGTGTTTTTTATGTAAAATATGTATGTATTTACAAAAAAAAAAATGTTTATGAATTAATATCAGTTGTCTAGTATTACAACCTCTGCTTAGTTTAGGACAATTTGGCGTTGTGTGTAAGATGTCCGAAGTGTAGCGGAGTAAATGTCCCTTGTAATGAAATTCATAATAGCTCAGGTAAATAGAGAAGTAATATAATATACTGCAAATATACGTTTCAAACCCAAATTTGTGATAAATTCGATGGAATAAAAAAAAACTAAAATTTAATTAAATATATTAAAATTGAAATGTAATTTTTTGATCAAGATTATTAGTTCTAACAAAAAAAGGTATAAATAAATAAAAAAAATGCCCAAAACATATCAATTAAATCCCAATGAAACATGTAGGATCGCTTTAAAATCAATAAAAGAAGATTAATAATATTTTTTCTTTAATTTCGTACCTTTACATGCATTTTGTGCAAAAGCTATGAGAGATACGCGAAAATATGCTTACACTTTTTTGTAGGAAATTAAATTTTCTACAATTTTGTAGAAAGATTTTTGTTTATTTTTCCAGCCAATCGCGATATATAGACGAAATAGTAGTTTTTGCACCCTTATGCAATTTATTTGCACAGTTTGCCGGTATTGCAGCACCCTGCAATTTTAGTATATTAATCTACGAAGACTTACGGAAATTTTCGCGTTGGTTGCAGGTGTTCAACTAAAATGGCAAAGTTAAGCCTTCGTTGACTGGACTATTAGGGTTTTTTCAATAAGAGGTGTTATTTTACTATTCAAAGAAAAATGACATTTTTTGAGATAATTGATCGGATGGTTATTTCACAATGAAGAGGAAGGTTTTTCTCTGTTTTTATGGGTCCGTCCGTCATAGTAATGTTTAAACTTGTCTAATCAAAGCGACGGTATTATGCTCGTATCGCTTGTAAGTGAGACATGATAAGTTTACTTTCAAATGTCTAATGGCTAAAAACTTACATCGTCATATCTCAATTATGCAAACATACCAATTATTATCTATTGTACACAATTTTAAATCAACGTCCCATATTAGGTGACTACGAAACTCCATTTTATGTGTGGCTTGACACGCACTTGGCCGATAATATTGGGGCATATAAAATACTATACCCTTTCTTATCTTATACTTTAATGATTTTTATTCCAAATCCACGTAATTGTATTCGGGTAAAGGAAAATAAATTGAAAGAATACCGAAGATATATTAAAGTTATTAATAACTGTTCAAAAACGTATGAAAATTTATGGCTTCAGTGAATTTTATAGACTGATTTGATTGAACACGTACAAAATTAATTCTAGCTATTAAGACGTTTTTAAGTTGGGCATGAAAAATAATTATTTGGCTTTTTAGGGTTCCGTAGCCAAATGGCAAAAAACGGAACCCTTATAGATTCGTCATGTCTGTCTATCTGTCTGTCCGTCCGAATGTCACAGCCACTTTTTTCTGAAACCATAAGAACTATACTTTTGAAACTTGGTAAGTAGATGTAATCTGTGAACCGCATTTAGATTTTCACATAAAAATAGAAAAAAAAACAATACATTTTAGGGGATAATACTTGGAAATGAAACTCAAAAATTTTTTTTCATCAAACCCATACGTGTCAATTAGGGTTCATGATTTCTCGAGCTTTTCAATTTCTCGGGTCTCGAGAATTCTCGAAGCTAATTTCTCGGGTCTTCTCGGGTTGTCGAGAAATTTACATTTAGGTACGTTTTCTCGTATTATTTGGTTGCAATAACCTCAACAAATTCAATGGTTTCCCTCTCAAATAAAAGTATCAAATTAATTACAAAACTTTTATTGATTATATTCAAAAACATTAATCTAAATAAGCTAATTCAATTTAAAAAACGGTGCACTCACACCTGAACTTGTAGATGCTTCAGATTCGGATTGCAGGCATTTAGTAATACTTACTGATTTTATGCACATGTGCTAAATATCTCACCAAACCGCTAGTATTTGAACCTTTACAAACAATGGTTTTTTGGCACTTTAGGCTATGCGCATTTGCAGATTCGTTTTTTTAATCTTTATATACACTCGGTTAAAAAATTACGGGTCAGTCACATAAACCCGAATATCTCCCGAACTACGTATGCCATCCTAATGAAACGAAGACTGTTCAATTGAGAATTTAATTATACAGATAAAAAATAAAATAAAACTTAGTTACACCCACAATATTAATCTTAAATTAAAAAAAAACTAAAGTAGTCATATTTTTCTTAAGATTACATTTTTTTTATGATTGTTTTTTTGCTGTTTTTCATCACTGGAGGCTTCATCACGTGGAGGCAATACAAAGTATTAAATGAAGAAAGTGATGAAAAACAGCAAAAAAACAATCGTAAAAAAAATGTAATCTTAAGAAAAATATGACTACTTTAGTTTTTTTTTAATTTAAGATTAATATTGTGGGTGTAACTAAGTTTTATTTTATATTTTATCTGTATAATTAAATTCTCAATTGAACAGTCTTCGTTTCATTAGGATGGCATACGTAGTTCGGGAGATATTCGGGTTTATGTGACTGACCCGTTATTGGTTTATGTGACTGACCCGTTATTTTTGGAACCGGCTATATATAATTCTTCTGTGAGTGTGTATGTCACTGAACTTCTCTCAAACGACTGGACCGATTTTGATGAAATTTTTTGTGTGTGTTCAAGGGGATCTGGGAATGGTTTAGATTTGCAATTGGACCCTGTAGGTGGCGCTGCGATCAAGTTCTGGAATTTTAAAGTTGGGCGGTACGAAGTTCGCTGAGTCAACTAGTATTTTCATATTTTTGATGCTTTCATCTTTACTGTTATAGTGACGTTTCGGTAAAATCTATAACAAACGCAATTCAACTTAATAATAAGCCTATTGAATAGTACGTGATATACACACTCATGACACACACACACACACAACACAACTGGTAATATTCGTCTCACAAATTTAAAATGACATATTAATTAATTTCAAATTACTTACAAGAAAAACATATAAAAGTAATTACCAACTAAGCTTGTGTCTTGTTGTTTTACAAAAATAGGAAATGTAAATAGAATAAGTAGTATAATTCATGTATCGTTACTTAATTTATGTCTTAAAGTTTGACTAAAAATAATAGAAAAGAACACATAGGTACTCGTACCAAGTGAAATTTAAGATCATATTTAGATAATATTATTGATGAAAATAAAATAAATAATAAAGCCATGACGTGACCATCACAGTGAAAATACTTACCTGTTTGATTTCAATTTATCACGTAATCTGTGAAACACTACGTAAACTATCGTGGAAAAACGACGCCGCAGAGCGCTTGCAGTGTACGAGATCAATGTTTAAGGGTGCCGCTGCGCTTTGGCCCGGGCTCCAAGCAACATAACAAACGGTAATTTAATTTCTATATAGGTACATGATTTCTCGAGTTCTCGACTTTTCTCGAGCTTGATTTCCCGGGAACAAAGCCCAACGATTTCCCGGGAATTCTCGGCTCGAGAATTCCCGGGAATAAACCCTAGTGTCAATCAATAGATAAGTGTTCAAAAATAGTGTTGAAGTTTTCTAATGTCATTTTTTTCTAAACTTAATGTTTGCGCGAGAGACACTTCTAAAGTGGAAAAATGTGTCCCCCTCCCCCTGTAACTTCTAAAATTAGAGGGTGATGAAACTAAAAAGAATATGTTGTACATTACCATGGAAACTACCAACGAAAATTAGTTTGAACGAGATCTAGTAAGTAGTTTTTTTGTAATACGTCACAAATCGTAAACCTCAATTTACCTTTAATTCAATCTATACACTATTATTAAAACATCGATCAAAGTTACAACGAGCTACAAGAACTTGTATATGATGTTACTTGCTGATACGGAATCCTTCATGGGCGAGTGCGACTCGCACTTGGCCGCTTTTTTTATTCTCAAAATACTGCCAAGAAGAAAATAAATGAATGGTATGAATATTATGGAAATGGTTTTATTTTATGCCTAAAGACACTTTTAAAATCATGTAGATGAAAGATTTTATTTAACACAAACTTGTGTTGTAATATCAGTCATAAATCCTACTACGGGAATATAATAACTTAACATAATACTTCACCGTACCGACCGTGTGTGGATGAGCGTTGTCGTTAAAAAGTAATGTATTGAGCAATTGACACATATCGGTTGTTTGACATCGAGATATTCAACAGTCATTTGTACAGTTCACTTCATCTACTAAATAATGTAGACTTAGAATCATAAGTAAGGTGTTATGACTCAATTTCCGTGTATAAACTGTTTGACTGTTGCTGTTAGATAGTTTTTAACCGACTTCAAAAAAGGAGGAGGTTCTCAATTCTGTGCTGTGAATGTATTTTTTTTTATGTTAATTACCCATCATTTCACCGTCGAACTATCAACGGTGAAATGATTTTTATAATTATTTTTTATTTAAAAGCTGGTGCCTCCCTTGTTGTCTCATGATAAGGAAACAGAATCTGTTGATAGGATTGTGGAGATTAAGGTAATTTCTCAAGTATCATTCGCGTAACTGTCGAGATAGTACCAAGGTACTCGGAATAGTTTTCTTTGAAGTCGTTTTTTTTTGTTCAAATTATATAGAATGTGATAGTTTTTGTAAAAAAATAACTTTTGGTAAAAAGTATACATGTATCTTAGTAAAAAGTTTCCAAGTCACGTTCTTGTTTTTCGGCTTTGACATCGGCTTTTCGAGACTTAACGTCTTCTAAATATTTTTATAAATTCCAAATAGCTATCTACGCCAATTTCAGTTTACATAAGTAGTTCAATTGAAATATGCAGTTATTACTAAAATAAATTAACTTCCAATATGACTTTCAGTTTCTCTTTATCGGCTTGCGTTCTCAGTTGCCGACACTGCTTGTGATTGAAATGAAAGTTTTAATAACGAAGGTGACCAAAACTAAAATAGAAGTAGGGCTAGGAAAAGATCTGTGAGGACAGATCTTGCTGGGGTAGCGGTATTCGGGAAGGCGGGAAAATAAATGACCAAATGACTTTATACAACTATGTACGTCTAAATAAAATAAATGTATACATATGGTGAAAACACGTATTCGAATAAAACCATAACATTCGTAAGTACATATATTCCAAGAGTATTAGTTTCATAGTAGCACAATTACCTACCTTGGTATTCTGTCATAGCTGTCCCAGCCGGTTAAGCAATTATAGGAACTGTATCTGCTAACTGCTGCCATATCGTCGAACATAAAGAAGATGTACTCGAACTTCTTACAACACTTCAATAATAATTAATTTAAGATGTGTCGCTCGCGGGCCGCACGATGCTTGTAATTATTTCAGTTAGCTCGTGTAGATCAGACAGCGATACGAGTTTACAGCTTAAATGTTATTATGTCGTCCGAATGACTGCAATTAGGAACAGAAATCCATTAGATACTATATAATAAACCACTACCATATGTCGGAAATGAAGTGAATTATTTAAATTTTTTGGGTTTCACGTACATGAGAGAAAATATCCAACATAATAATCGTGCATGATTCATAGTTCATATTATATCTACAAACAAAACAATGTTAGCTTGTAAATCTGCATGTACAAGTTATACACTTATTTACATTATATGATCGCATGTTTTGCCACAGGGTAATTTTGTTATATTCAATTAGATCTTAATTTGCTTAAAAGCCTGAAAGTGAAAGTATGCGTTACTTCGTTGGTTTATCATAAATTATATATACTAGTATACAAATACTACAAATGCCAAATCGGATGCAAAATTGGTCGACTTTTCGTAAATAACTTGTCGTAAACTTACTTAAGTACGTATAATTTACGTGCCTCTGAAATGGTCTTTATTTAGATATTTCTCAAGAAGCCAGTAGGTATATTCGTTATTAATGAATAAATTTTAAAGGTATTCAGCAACATTCACTGTTTACACGTCTACGAAGAGTTCACAATAAACATTTAATTATTTTAGAAGAAAGTTAAATAAGAAGTTATTTTAGTTTTGAAGTAAAAGTATTGTGTAATTATTGTGCTCAATTAAGTCAATGTAACAGTTGTGTCGATCTGAAGTATATCTATTATTTGAAACGTGAGCATGTACTATGTGCGAATTTACTTCTCGTCAGAATATATTGTAATGTATTCGTTAGCGAGTGGGAAGTGGCGAAGCGGCCGCCGTGTCGCACTACCGAACTCGACTGACTGAAGCTTGCGGAGGTTTGAGGCGGAGGGCGGCGCGGGCTTGCCGTACCCTCGTCCGCCGCCGCGGCGCTCCCACGTTCGTACCATACTCCACAAGCTATCTTTGGATGAAAGATGCTCCGGAGAAAAGCTTATTTCTGGAACTCTATTAAGTAAGTCCATTTAAATTAGTAAATTTTTAGCACTATAAAAATATTTGTTTCTCACAACAGATATCAGTCAACTGTCAAAAGGTTTTTTGTATAATGGCTAGGAGGATGTATTAAATTTTGTAATATACATACTCTTTTTGACATATCTGTAGATCTGAGACAAATTTTATGAAATGTATTCTTGATAAACTTTAGGAGATTTCCGAATTTTACGTGTCACATGTATAATTTGGTACCAAAGTAGTTTCAAAATCTCTATTCTCATAAGAATTTTTACTACTCCTTTTTATCTTTAAAATACAAAATGAAGGAAAATGTTGCCGGTCGAGCTTTTTAATCTGATGAATATTGACTTTATTAAAGATCAAGAGAACAAAGATAGTTTCAAAAGACTAGATTATGAAAGAAAATCTGCCCCTTACTAAATTCTGCTACTTAGAATTAATTAAAGGCAAAACCTCGAACATTTTAGTACATTTCAGACTTTATTTTTTAATTTTAAAGTCAACGTAATTACATTAATTAAAATTGCCTCGTGATTCTAGTGGTTAGCGTATGCGACTGCTAATCAAGAGGTCTCGGGTCGGGCTAAAAGAGTTGTTAGGTTTTTCTTACAGGAATTTCTTAATAGCAGCCCGGAGTACGATAGTTTGGTGATTCGCACCCGTGCATCGGAAAGCACATGAAGCCGTCGGTCGCGGTTATTTTGAAAATCTATGACAATCGTTATTAGGAAGTCAATGCTTTCAAATATACGCAACCCTAAGGGAAAACTGAAATTCGAATGCATTCGAATGCATGAATGAATCTGAATGGCATCGGAATGCCATTCGCTTCATGGAAAACCTGATTTTCAGGGTAAACCGGCTGAACTAGTAAGAATACTATTGGATGACTATTGAACTAGTAATAATAAGGACCCCGAATAATATTGGGCTAGGATAAAATTAATGCTTGGGATGAGTGGTCAATCTGGTCATCTATTTAATACAAAACAAATGTGTGCACGAATGGCGTAGTGACTTACACGGCCGCCACGTCAATTTCTACTGCGCTAAGGTGTTGAAATCTGAAATAGAATTACATCTTGTGTCAACCACAAATCAAGTTCTGAGACTGGGTATCTTTTAAGTTCATTTCGTCTATTTTTATATAGTCTCCGCTACACAGGTTACATTCTTTTTACACAGGTTTTCTAAATGTCTAACTCCATATCCATGTAGTAATATTAGTTTTAGTTTATCCCTAGAACTAAAATATAAACGGCATTTCTTGCAAGGTAGTAGGTAAAATTTGCGGAAATTGCTTTCCTCGTGTTTTATGCTATAAGAAGCTACTGATGTACAGTTAACGAGTAGTTTAGATAGTCTATAAATTGATACTGTAACTTAATGAATCACAGGATTCGATAGCAGGGTTTACTCCTTTACTTTTATGACAACATCTTAATATGTGGTTGCAGTACTAATTAATTACCTATATTAAATTAAATAAACAGCTGTTCTTGTCATGTTTTTTTTGTTAAATTATGGCTGGTTAAACATATATTAGAACGATCAAAATAGATATTTCAAAAAATCAAAATCCCGACAAAATGCACAATAAGAATAAAGGTAGGTATGTTAAGTTCCTAGCAACCAATTGCTTAATAAACAACTCATTCGGTGTAAAGGGTTCCGTAGATGACTCGGAACCTATATAGATTCGTCATGTCCGTCCATCCGTCCGTTCGTCCTTGACCTACTGAATATGTGTTGTAATTGCGAAAAATATTTTATTTGGAGTACCTCCCCTAAGCGTAGTAGGAGATGTTTTTTTTTCTTGCGTCTACCTCATCGTGTGGGGTATCATTAGATAGGTCATATAAAACATTATGAGGTTGCTAAAAGCATTCTTGTATTTAGCTATCCGTTAGCGAGTTATTTACCTTTAAAGTGCGTTTTTTGTAAAAACAGGGCGTTTAGGCAGCCGTTTAGCATTTAAAGGGAGGAACCCTTTAAATGCTAAACGGCTGGCTCAATAAATCTGATAAAAGTCATGATAGTAGTCTATATATTGAACTTAAAGGAAAACTATAGTGGTTTAGATGACTTTTTATTTCAAAAGTTATAGGGCCTAACTTGTACAAAACAGTCACTTGGAAAACTTCGTACCAAAATAATGAAATAATAAGTAAACATTACAATTATCTTTAAGAACACGACTTTTAATCTATCTACCATCTGTGACTACGGAACCCTATTCCATGCGTAGCCTGACACACACTTGACCGTTTTTTTCTTTTTTTGGCCATAATGGTAAGTTGTATTTGAAAGTAACCTAAAGTAAAAAATCTACAAATTAAGACTTATAATTTTCATTATTTAAAAACTATGTTTATGTTGTTTTTATCCATTTTAACTGGGATACTGATAACTCATCATAAACAATTTAATTATAAACGTTCTTTTCAGTCATATATCTCGGTTCACATACATAATTTACCTAAAATATATTCATTTACATAATTTTAATATACTATGAGTGTAACAAGAACGTATAAATCAAGGTTGTCTATCATTAGCCAAGGAAAAACTAGAGCTACGAGTAATAGGGACTGATGCACCCTTATATGTTGAAAGTGTTCATCATCAGACTACTCCAATTGAAAATGTACAGAGCACCCAGTGTTTGAACAAACAAAGTTTCTGTTCTGTTTGATGAAAAATAAATGATGCATTTCTTGGGATGGGTGATATTTTTTTTCTAATTCTCCATAAGAAACAAACAAATGTTTATCGAGATTACTGTCAAGGGTGTTTCATCCTCAAATCGCATAGAAATGACGATATCATGAGATATAAATATATTTTACTTGCATGGAACTAATGACTTGCCACTGTTGCCACATTAAAATTTAGTATATCTTCAAGTGGCAAGTAGATGTGTACAGTTAAGTTGACTCAGCCTATTGCAGTCCACTTCTGATAATAGTGATCTCCAATCTCAAGCCTCTTATTTGTAATGAATAGGCCTTAAAAAATCTAAATTCATACTTTTACATGAAATAAGGAAATACCTGCAGGAAATAAGGAAGGATTAGAAGAAAGCGGCTTGCATCGGATTGGAAGAAAGAAAGTTCAGGCTGGTTAGTTGATCACCGGTTGGTACACAGGACATATCCTTAACAAATCCCAGTAACTTAAACAGTCTGTCGATAAATACATTGATTGTCCTTAAAAGTCGTAGTACAAAAAAGAGCGGCTTACATTCGGCTTAAATTTCTCCTCTAATGTAATAAAATGAGTACATGTTTTCCAAATCTATAAACACGAATTAATAAATAGTCCGGTGAGTAAAGTCCAAATATCCAGATAGTTAGTTAACTAGTGGAATCCCTCATTTTTCAAATTTCATAATTCATAACAAAATCTAAATATGAAATGTAATAATTTTAAATTAAAATACTAATTAAGTAAAATAATAAAAAAATATGTCACGTATATTTTTGTCAATACGAAATCACTACGAATAAAGTAATATAAAGTGAGTGAAATAATAAAAAAAGTGTATACTTATCTACCTACTTACCAGTATATATATAATACGAGTTTATAATGGGTCGAGGAATAGGAATTTGACCAAAAATTACCCGAAGACACCAATCTCGAAATTCCTCTTAATAGTAGGTCAAGGACAGAATTGGTGACGACCGTTTATGGAATTTTAAAGAGAATCAAAATGAAGCAATAAAATTTTGAAATTAAACAAAAAACAAATATCCCTATATTCGACGGAACCCAAATGTCGTTGTGTTGGTGAACTGTCTCTAAAACATTATTAATAAGCGGCCAGGTTCAAATAAACGTGCGAAATTCCCTGAAGAATAAAAATTCAATTACATACGTATGTTTATTATCACAATATGCAAATTGTTGTAAACATTCAGTGGTCAATGTTATGTTAGCAACACAGGTTTTAATATTTTATGACCCGTCAGGGTATTTAGTATAATACTTCAATAGATACTACAGTTGTATCTATCCACTTAGGAATATGTTTTGGTGAGGGTCAAGGTATGTAATTAGAATGATAAAATCCTTATTAGAGTAGCCTTTTATACTTTTTTATCTATCCAATTCATTTCGTGAACGACGTCATTGCCATGTCATTTGTTTTTCAAATCAGAAAAGTTAAATAATTAACAATTGATAAGTTAGGATTGTGTATATTTAACAAAGGTTGAATTTACATACACAGCCCTTTTGCGAGGCACTGGTACTAATTTTGCGAACTACGAAAACTGCTTTATCATATTCTACAGTTGGATAACTGCTGAAATTAGTGATTATTGTACTGTGTTATGATCTGCAAAATAAAAGAAACATGAATTACTTCTCTTCAGGTTATTTCGATATTATTTAAGTAAATCAATGCCGCTACAAACTTTAATTAGTTAATTAGAAGTAGAGAGCACATTATGTTTATATTGAATCACTTGTTGTTTAAACCTGTAAACGTATATTTAATAACTAGCAAATGAACCGTGTACGAAGTGCTCATAGCCAAGTGCCTTTCCGATTATGAGAGTTAATTGGGTGTGAGTGAAAATCTTCAACATAAATTCGAAAACTTTTAAGTATCAAAGTTTTACTTACAACTTATTTATGTCTTCTAATTGATTTTGTTTATTTTTGTATTTTGCCTTGATTTTTGTACTAACTTAGAATAACTTAATTGAAGGATATAGGTATGTGGAGGATATTCATATTTCATATCTCTATGTAAATCCTCAAAACTATATGAAAGTAGTTTCTGACCTACAAAATAACTAGCAATTCCGTGTTCAATACGCTTACCTATGTTTTATAATGTTGACAACCGCTATTAAAAAATCTGCTAGTTGTGAATCGGACTTACGCTCAAAGGGTAATCTGTACTATTGTCTAAACATTTCAAGTGTTGCAGTTATTAATGTAGAGTAAGAAATGGGAAAACAACTCCTTTGGATAACAAAAGGAGTTGTTTTCCCATTTCTTACTCGATAAATGACAGCACTAATTAAATATTTGGCATAACCTACTGGCAAATAGACGGACAACGGAGTTTTAGTAATATTGCATCTTATCTTTATGATAAAAAATCCAATATGATAATGTCAATTTAAAATAGTTTATTGATGAAGCGTTATTGGTTTTTAACATATTGTATGCCACCGATCGGTTGTAACTAATATACCTAGATAGTGGCCGTAATTGTTCACTGAATCCGTTAACATCGGACATCTGTCTATTAATATTAACCAAAGTGATTAAACCGACTCAATATACCCCTATTAATCAACACCAGTCGCTATTTGTGAAGGGATAAAATCGTAATAGACTAATTTATTAGATTCTTGTATACAAGGTAGTGAGTAGAAAATTCCAGCAAATCCAATTGTTGTTTTACGTAATCGATAGCGATTATGTAAAAAACGTAACGTTGACTGATATTATCTGACATTGATATTGCTTCATGCTATACTAAATAATAATTTCAGGAAATTAAAACTGTACTAATTTATTTGACTGCTTTCATTACAACATAAATAAATAACAAATAAATATACTTGTATAAGTACATTTATTTATTAATCTTCTTAATAAATATTTCTCCTAACTTCGCTCCTGTATCCCAGTTGAGTTTACACCTCAACCCTCTCTACACTCTACGGAGTTGACAAAATGCGACCGTGTAATACATTAAACACCCGCATTTTGCCAAGTTCAGTTGGTCTTACTCACGTAATAGGGCAAGCCTATTGGGGTCAACTAGGTACGTTTGCATTTAAACAAATGTAGCTACAAAATGAATTGAAGAATTTAATAATATACTTTATTTTTAATTTAAAACACATTTAAACTAGAAAATCTTTAAGTAACTTTTTCTTAATGAGCACCAGATGTTTTGTTTTTAGATTGATTTGTTGATGATTTTAAATTGAACACTTTATATAAATTGACCAATGATAAATTGGATGACTTGACTACAAGTCCTCCGTTATTATTGGCATAATAATTTGAAAGTTCCGTGGGGTGACAAATGAAAATACAGAGTGCCTCCTCCTTCCCTCTTAATTATTCCGTTAGTGATTGTATGAGCGTACTAAGGGAGCTAACTACGTAGGATAATATAGCTCAGCAAGAAAAAAGAAAAGATGATACAAAGTCTTAATAAGATTGTAAAATTGTGTATCTTTAAATAGTGGTTAATCACAATAATTGAATATAAAATATGGTAAGCCTATACGTTATTCAACGGCCCAGCATCCGACCACAACGTCAGAGGACGCAAATTTATTCCGGTTCAAAAAGTGCTTGTGTCCCCAATTCGCTTGTATATTGCGGTTTTTAGTAATACCTTTGATTATTGCACGTTAATGCTAAAAAAGCGGTTAAGTTGGTCTGAAATTTATATCGTGAGCAAGAAGCAATTAGTAATTTATATGTAAACACCTATTTCATGTAATGACGGATTAAGAATACAGTGTTGCAATTCTTATTCATTCCGTGGATGTCGTAAGAGCCAACTAAGAGATTAAATAGCGCAGAGCACAATGCAAAGGAAAGAAAAAATTGAAACAAATCTGTAGAAACCCATGTAGCCAGTGCAGTAAACAAAAGCCTTCCTTTAAAGCGGACATGTTTGTCTAGCAGCCAACTATTTGAGCAGTTTATAAATGATGATAATAATAACACATTGCACACCATCTTCCATTAAAAAAAAATATTACAGAATTTCTTATCATCGGCAATCTCGATCGAAGATAATTTGAAATTCATTTCAGATGCTAATTGAGTCAGTGAAATGTATTTTAAAGTTAAAGTGGATATGTGAAAGTCATGTACAAATATATATTTTTGATTTCATAATTAATTTTGTGTTTATACTTTTTAATATAAGTAGATTTATGAAGAGAGAGTAGATATATTTTTATTGTGCAGACTGGCTTAAGCATCTACAGCGGCTCTAGGCAAATTTTATCAATTAAACATCGTTTGAATCTCTTCCAGCAGAGACTACGTATGAAATAAATCAAAAGTTAGCCATTTCAAATCAATTTCTTTATTGTACTTAAATTGTTGGGTAGCTTTCAGTATTTTCTGGGTGAGAATAATGAGTTACCTAGTTAGAATTTGACAAGTACGTTCATCATTCGAAAACAGAACAGAGTTTGATAGAAAAAAAAATTGTTAGAAAGATTTGAGTTAAAAGTCAACAGTAGTTTACGACAGTCACAAAAGTATCTACCTACTTTAAATATTTTTTTTAAGATTTAATTATATTCATCATTTCAACCGAAAGACATCCACCTTTTTAAGCGACTTCAAAAAAAGGAGGAGGTTACCAATTCGTCGGAATCTTTTTTTAGGGTTCCGTAGCCAAATGGCAAAAAACGGATCCCTTATAGATTCGTCATGTCTGTCTGTCTGTCCCTCCGTATGTCACAGCCACTTATTTTCGAAACCATAAGACCTATACTGTTGAAACTTGGTAGGTAGGAATAGTTTGCGCGAGAGACACTTTCAAATTGAAAAAATGTGTCCCCCTCCCTTGTAACTTCTAAAATAATCTAAAAACTCTCTTAGTGATAAAACTAAAAAAAATATATGTTGTACATTACCATGCAAACTATCAACGAAAATTGGTTTGAAGTAGTTTTTTTGTAATACGTCATAAATCGTAAACCGCAATTTACCTTTCATTCAATGAATACGCTATTATAAAAACATTGATCAAACTTACAACGAACTACAAGAACTTTTATATGATGTTACTTGCTGATACGGAACCCTTCATGGGCGAGTCCGACTCGCACTTGGCTCCTTTTTTTTATGTATGTTCAGCGATAATTTCGTCGTTTATGGAACGATTTCAAAAATTATTTTTGAATTGGAATGGGCGTAGCTCACAGGTGGTCCCATCGTCGCCATATCGGGATCTGATGATGGGATCCCAAGGAAATCGAGGGAACTCCTCAAATATCATAGACACAATGTCGCGATTTGGGTACTCGGAATAGTTTTTCATTGAAGTCGGTTCCTTTTTGTTAAAATTAGTTTATTATGGACATAGAGCTCCTTCATCGTATTATCAATATTCATTCATTCTTAACTTTATAAGAGTGAATGTGTTATTCCATGCGCCTAAAAGTTTTATTAAAAACTTAGTTCACCACCCCTATTGCATTAATTAAGCGACGGGAAAGTTTCAAATCAAGCGACGTTGACATACATATTTGATATAAGCACGAACGCAATTAAGACACGTCACAGATATTTTATTAATAGTATCATTATTGGCTAACATTTTTTTTATTAGACTTTAAGGTCCTGTAGAATAGAATAAACATTATGGTACACCAGTTAGTATATTATGTTACATAGAACATGTAAATTGAATGTTCAAGTCCAAATGGCCGGATTTTCGCTAAAAAACAATTTCTTTCAAGTAACTTTTGCATGGACAAATTGACAGTCGAAAGATCACGTGAACACGTGTCATATTTTTCAATTTTTCATGTCATATTTTCATACAATAAACAGAATTTTACCCTATTCAAAGAGTTCTCTCTATAAAATATTTTTTTTAACTTAACTGGTTTAAGAGCAATCACGGCTTCGTGTTGGCAATGTTGTTACTCTGAGCGGAATGTAGAGCGGAACATTTAGAAATGTAGGTACAATAACAATCCCAGCCAACGTAAACCGGGTTTCTTAAAGTGCGCGTCTTTAGATGTCCCTACTTCTGCGAGCTAGTGTCCATACATAAAAACAATTAACAATAAGGTATTGTAAGTTCAGCTTAAATTAGGCCATGGTAGATTCCAACGACTTATTATTCTAGTTTTATTCGCTTTGTTATTGTATTAACAAACATCATATAATACCTAATGACACGCACATTACACAGCACAGGCTGAATATTTGATGGCCGAACAGTAAGTTTCATAGTTATACGCGTATATGTTTTAATTATATTATTGATTGAGTTTGTGTCCAGCGTTATCGTAATGCATTATGCTAAGTTTAGAATAAATCATTAATTATTTATAATTTCAGACAATATTGATTACTAGACTGGATATTTTTAATTTGTGCCTAAGTAAGTATACTACTAATTACTATGTTACTGTTAAGTGGAATAGTACCGAAATACAATTCAGACTATTTTAACTGATATAATTTGTTTAAGTATTGATATTTGTACTATTAGTAAAATAATTTGGTATTTTTAGCTGGAAAGTTTTCCGGGAGTTTTGAAAATTGGTAATTATATAGATTTCGAGGTGCTCTTTGCGAATTACAACTTTCTTTGCCGCTCGCGCCGCCATATTGGAAAAATTACTCTTCTGGGCCACATAGATCTTGCACATGCATGCCCTGCACGCTGCTGAGAAGCAAAACTAATATCAACCGGATCTTCTCCACTATCAGTCCAACATCTATTTAAAACAAGAGCTCCGCGCAGACGTTTGCGTAGTACGTCATCGAGCCCACAGCTTACAAGTAGAATTGTTCGAAAACCCTCGTCTCGCGTTATGTCAAGGTCATTCACGTTCCTTCGAAGGAACTATAGTCATTTGGCATGTTTCTAGAATATGAATTACCTCTTTATCCTTTAGATCCACTTTATTCCAGTGGCTGGATTGGGGCAGCTTAAATTCATCCTTACAAAAACAAACATTATTTTACGTTTCCGAATTTTAAAGTTCATTTAACGGAACATCAAAGTTCAGGTAAGGATTCTGTTTGTTACAATTCACAATAGTTCAAGATATAATGTTTGTTCATAAATCTGGTAACATACTAAAGAAGATTGGAAAATAGCCTCTTCTAGCTTTATGGATGTGAGGCATCCTCCACAACTACGATATTTGGTTCAAGGATTTCATGTTTTTTTGTTGTTTAAAAAGACAACTCCCGCATTAGGAATATAAATTACTGTGTCGCGGGGGACTTTACAAACATACATGAAACGGACACAAAGAACACCCAGACTCAGAACAACAAATTGTGAATCACACAGTGTTATCCTACGTGGGATTTGAACTTGGCGCAGTAGGAAGCGGTATGGCGACCGCTAAGCCACTAGGCCAACAGTGCAGTCAAGTTTGCAACTGGTATTGTTCCTATTTACATGCACGTCCTTTCAAAATTATGCAAAGACATGCTTCTGTCAAATAATGCGCAAGAGATCTGTTAAAATTAATTCTAGTTTGGTTGCGTGTTAAAAATTAATAAAATTTTGTTACAAGTAAACAATAAAAATAATCTATGTAGCTTATTTAAAAAAGTTGTCAATGGAGAATATTTTATATTAACACGTATTAACATAAAATATTAATACTTGTGTATTAATAAGCATGACAATGCAGCATAGTGATTCACACCATGGCGGCTTAGTCAAATGTTTTTGCATCATTCTCCCCCTCATCATGCTCTGCAGGCCGGGATGCAGAAAGATTAGTCCTCCGGTCTAACATTCACCAACAAAATACGGCAGCACGAATACCGTCACTTCAGGGTTGGTATTCTGTATGTTTCTAGTTGTAACTGGTTATACATACATACATACGTAATAACTTTAATATGACATGTATGTATTATATATATCGGCGCAACACAACATTCAAAGAAATAAGTCATCGCTGCACGTGTTCTTAGTGACGTAAACAACTCGCAACGATCGACCGCCCCACTACAATGCCTATAAAAAGCCGCCCGCTACAGCGGAGCGAGGATTCGTTTGTCTGCGCTCGGACAGCAAACACCTAACTTATTGTGAAATATTCGAAGCTGTGTAATCAATACTAATTAAAAGTGAATTCTGGCTGAAGTAAAGTTTATTTTAAGTTATTTCTGAAAATGAAATACTCCAATAATAATAATAGTAATGACGTCACTGTTTTAAAAACGTCACCTGGCCCACCGCCCCGTCATCAGAAGTGGGATTACCATGTGTTCTAGACTGTTCGCTATCTAAATTCAGTGTTCGTTGTTTCTTCATTCAAATCGATAGTTCAAGTTTTTGTAATAAATAACTACCGACAACAATAAGAAAAATAAAATGCAAAGTTATTTAACAACGTCGGAACATAGAAATCGTAAATTAAGTGACATGCAGCCTATATCGAGTTTTGAGTAACAATTGCAAACTAATTTGAATCGTTTTTGTTTTCAGAAATGTTATTAAACGTGTGATACTTAAATTTAAAAATAAATTGCGGGTACTTCACTATGTTTCGGTATGTTCGTGGGTATAACGCTTTGTTTCCAGCTAGTAAACATTCAAAACGATAGAAGATGCATTCGTGCTTATACGGGAACAACACAGAGTTCAATGTAAAGGAGGTGTAATCCAGTTCACCAGTACCGATGGGGTAATGAGTGAGGTTACCGAAAGGCTTGTGAGTTGTAATTGAAGCTACACTGGTAAGATTGAATCATATTTTCATATCAAGTTTTGATTTATTTTTGACATAGTTTTGATATGCACTGTACGAGGGTTAACCGTGTGCGCGATTTAAAGCGATAAGCCGATCGTGGCAATAGATGGCGCGTGTATAAAATTGCCAAAGGCCAAGGTGTAAAGCTGTGGCTTAAGAAAAGGGTTAGTAGGGTTAATTCATACTGTTTGTCTATCACGTTTTCATATTGCGAATATTTTGTTTGACGTAATTAAAACTAATTTTTATAACTACCCCCACTGGTGCGTAATAAACTAGGCGTTCCTTATTACGATTACACATTATTTACCGAATAGGCGATAAATTAATAGCAGTGATAATTATAGTTGCAGTCTTATGCAACGCTAACCTTTTACTTAAAAGTAAAGAAACTTTTTAATTGATTTACGTAAAATCAAACAAAGTTGCAATAATAATCAAATAAACTAATACCCACTACGTTGTGAGATTTGTTGAATTATTTTAGAACGGAAAAGAGATGCTGTTATGTTTGCTCTCTCGTTATAATTATATGGGATGACGACAAAAGGTTTTAAGGGTTGACGCCAGTGCTAGTTATTTTTAATCCTTCCTTCCCCACAGAATGCTCGAGTGTTTGCACACACACTTGCGTACTACCATATCTTCTGAACTAATGACGGTGATCGTAAGCAGCCTAGTGCTTAACTCAGCGGCGAACTTCAGTCTTCTCGCTGTCTACCGAGCTGAGCGCGTGCTGTGATCTGCTGCTGCCTGGTGAGGCGCAGATCTGCGATCTACTTACTGCCTGGTGAGGTGCGGACCTACGGTCTGCATACCATCTACGCGACGTGTGAACTACGGCATGTTCGCCTTATGTGCGAGGCTCAACCTGCTGGCTACTCACTGTCTGAGGGAAGTAAAACCTTTTTTTTCTATTCGCCATCTAGCAAATGAACGCTAGATGCGTGCTCAGCCTACTTCGAGAGAAGATGTGTTTAGGCCTTTGAGAGCACATACGAGAGTATGGGCTTCTGTTTTAACAGCTTTGCTGTTATGAGAAAGTGTATCAGTGTCACACATTCATAGTTTGCAATCGTTAGGGTCTACGCAATTAATGCGTGAAAATGATGGTCTAACTAGGGTGCCTCTACCTGGGAGGTGATCACACATCACGGATGATGCGGGTTGTCGTGATCACAGCTATCTATTAAAGCTATTATTCTTTTTGCTTTTGTTATCATTTTAAATTTGATAATAAAATCTTGATGTTAAGAGTTTTGTTTTGAAGTTCTCTTGATTTACTGGTGCAATGACACGAGAGACAGAGCTATGTGATGCTGTTTGTTGAATGTTGTTTCAGAGTAGCACACAGAGGCGTGTGTCCTTCCTGCCACATTCGCTCAACAACCTGATTATACAAGGGCATTGCGACCTGAATGCACCGGTTGGCAGTTTGCTTAAAGGAAGAGCGAAGCTACAGGAACCGTATCGGCGTTAGAAGAGTACACTCCAGTATCGGTTAATGAGCCTGCACCATCCACTTCACAAGCCAATGCAACAGAACAAAGAAAGAAAGAAAGAAAGAAAAAAAATCAGGTTATGTTTTACAAACCTATTTTACGCAATATCATTGTACCACAGTGTACGTTATAACTTAGTACCACAGTGTACGTTATAACTTAGTACCACAGAGTACGTTACGACTAAGTACCACAGTGTACTCTACGACTAAGTACCACAGTATACACTACGACTAAGTACCACAGTGTACTCTACGACTAAGTACCACAGTGTACTCTACGACTAAGTACCACAGTGTACTCTACGACTAAGTACCACAGTGCAGGGCCGGATTTACCATATAAGCTGAAAAAGCTGAAGCTTGGGGCGGCAGAATTAGGGGGGCGGCAAAATGGCCCAAAAACTTAATTGGTTCAGAAAAAAAGTAAGGTTGCGGACACAACTGTTTTTATTTTTTAAAAGACCATACTCGCATTATGAGTATAAATTCTGAGTTGCGGGGGGCTTTACAAACATACTTAAAGGAACACAGAGAATACCAAGACTTAAGACAACAATTTTTGAATCGCACAAAGTGTTTTCCCACGTAGGAACCCACGACACTTGGCGCAGTAGAATGCAGCGTGGCGACCACTTAAAACACTTTTTTTTGACGCGTGGATACCCCTTCGAGCCGTCACTCTACCGGAGCTTGCAACGGAGTTATATGTCGGAATCGAACCGACTAAAATCACACCGTGTGCCACTATGTACCTGAAATAGCAGAGGTCCGAGGAACCTGTTATTACACCCCCTGAACCCCTCTCAGTGCCTCCTCTCACTGAAGCGGAGACGTACGGTACACGCGAACATTGTCTCCTCTGAAGCCTGGAGGCCACTGAAGCGGAAGGAGGGGAAAACCCGTTCCGTCCATTTGCGGCCACACTCAGGGCAACATGACCATGGCATAGATGATGTCTTTGCAGAAGGTTGCGACCGCGGTAACCGTGAATGGCTCTAATTACCAATATCCTCTGGGGTCACCAGAGGCGTGTCCTATTTTGGGCGGTCAGAGCCACCGCCCACACCGGTGCACCGTACAGTGCTATAGACCAGATAACTCTCGTGTACAGTTGTCTCGTCGCGACATTGGCTCCACCCAAATTGGGCAAAAGTCGTCCAAGTGCGGAAGCAGTGTCGACCAGCTTCGAAGCAAGCTGTCGGAAGTGCTCGTCGAAGAGCCATCTACCGTCAAGGACCAGGCCCAGATACCTCATCTGGGCCTGGACCGGTACGAGGACCGAGTTGACCTCAATGGAAGCGCCGGCGGGTGGACTACGACGGGGCCCATGAAATAGTAGGGCCTCCGTCTTATCCAAGGCCACCAGTAAGCCCAACGTCTCAATGCGCCCAACCACCAGGGAGACTCCTGTTCACTCTCCTTCGACTCCTCCGAAGTTCACCCCCTTGGCTGTAGCCAGGAAGGCCCGACGTCTCAAAACACCATCTTGGCCCTCGTACATGACGGTACGCACGTCTAAATAGTCTGCCACTAGCGCCTCAGGTACTCGGACACTCCGTGATAGAGGACTGTTTCCCTGTTGCAGCTAAATGGC
The DNA here is from genome assembly GCA_932526445.1 of Phragmatobia fuliginosa. NCBI lineage: Eukaryota > Metazoa > Arthropoda > Insecta > Lepidoptera > Erebidae > Phragmatobia > Phragmatobia fuliginosa. Next base: position 29,710,192 of record OW052057.1, read on the forward strand.
AAACTATCACATGCATTGACGATGTCCATAGACACAGCACGCCGCTACTGCTTACTGCCTCTTCGGTCACGGCTCTCAGGCGCAATATGGCATCGACCGTCGAACGCCCTTTCCAAAATCAGAATTGGGTGTCCGACAGATCATGGCCCACCTCGCATAAGTGCCGGATGATATGTGGACAGAGAGCACCCTCTCAAACAGCTAACTCAACTCGTCCAGCAACACGAGGGACCTATAGGCCGTGACTGAATCGGCAGACCGTCCTGTCTTCTGGAGTTTGACCAGCTTTCCGCTTTTCCAGCTCTCAGAAAGCGTCCGGACGGCATGCTAGCATCCAATGCTAGCCTCCCTGAGGCGGGCCGACCTATGGACGACTGACGAATTCTGCTTAGTTTGGGACTAGATGGCGCTGTGTGTAAGATGTCCGAAATATTTATTTATCATTATTAACTTCAATGCACATATTGTTTTTAAATTTTTGTTAAATTGAGTTCAATTAAAATCAGTTAATAACGTTTATCGAATGTGCAATATTTTGATTTAACAGTTTTAAGACTATAACTTGACATTGGTAACTCTTCACCTGGAGCTGTCTAGGTCGTGTAGGTTGGCAGAACTTGAATTTTATTCACTCTCTCGCGTACCTCCCCCACACCCCGCTGCCGCCGACCAAGTACTGCCAACTTTTGGATATATTGACGTTGACAGGTGCATAGTTAGATCATAGAGGCCTATCTGCGAGACAGGACGATGAAGTTTAAGGATTAGAACGGGGTGGAGAATCGAAGGGAAGTGTGTTGCGGGGTTCCTCAGGGCTCTGTATTGGGCCCATTATTATGGCACCTCGCATAGGATGCGGTCCTTCGCACCAGTATGCCCGCTGGCCTAAGTGTTGTCTGCTATGCGGACGATACCCTAATACTGGCCAGAGGGTGTGGTGTGTCGACGAAGTGCTTCAGCTCGCCGAGCAGGGAGTGGCTTGTGTTGTGGAAAAGATTCGTGAGCTTGGCCTAAGGGTGGCGCCTCAGAAAACTGAGGCTATTTGGTTCCATGGCCTACGTAAGCGCCAGGAACCACCCAGCCCGCGCCTCCGAGTGGGTGACATTGAAGTCCGGGTGGGCCAGTATGTGAAGTACCTAGCCTTCGTAGAGCTTCGAGCTCGAGCTTCTGCCAAGCTTCGAAGCTTGGATAGAGAGGACCGACTTTGTCACCTACTCAGATACTCATCGGACATGGTCGTTTCGGTGGGTATCTGAAATAATCTGAATAGAATCGGACGTGAGGTTACAGCACAATGCCACCACTGCGGATCTAACCGAGACTCCGCCTAGCACACGCTGGAGGATTGTCCTGCGTGGGAGTCCAAGTTTCGAGACCTGGTCGGTCAGAACGGACGAACCCTGTCACCGCCAGCATTGATCGCGGCAATGCTGGGAGACGGTATACTGCCGAGGTAGGCCGCCGCGGGGCTTATTAGGTAGACCGTTTTGCCGACAAAAAAAAGGTGCATGGTTAGCAGTATCGGGCCTTACTCACAGTAGAAACCAAGCTTTGCTTAGCTTAAAAAACAACAAATGTTGTAAAAGTAATCTTGATTGTTTCCTAAAGAATGGAATTAACTTTATTGTGTACAGTGTATCTAATTTTAGGAGTCAGTAGGGGCGGCAAAATTTTTAAAGCTTTGGGGCGGCAAATGTGTAAATCCAGCACTGCCACAGTGTACTCTACGACTAAGTACCACAGTGTACGCTACGACTAAGTACCACAGTGTACGCTACGACTAAGTACCACAGTGTACGCTACGACTAAGTACCACAGTGTACGCTACGACTAAGTACCACAGTGTACGCTACGACTAAGTACCACAGAGTACGCCACGACATAGTACCACAGAGTACGCCACGACATAGTACCACAGAGTACGCCACGACATAGTACCACAGTGTACGCCACGACATAGTACCACAGAGTACGCCACGACATAGTACCACAGAGTACGCCACGACATAGTACCACAGTGTACGCCACGACATAGTACCACAGAGTACGCCACGACATAGTACCACAGAGTACGCCACGACATAGTACCACAGAGTACGCCACGACATAGTACCACAGAGTACGCCACGACATAGTACCACAGAGTACGCCACGACATAGTACCACAGAGTACGCCACGACATAGTACCACAGTGTACGCCAACATATAGTACCACAGTGTACGCCAACACATAGTACCACAGCGTACGCCAACACGTAGTACCACAGCGTACGCCAACACGTAGTACCACAGCGTACGCCACCACACATAGTACCACAGTGTACGCCACCACACATAGTACAACAGTGTACGCCACCACACATAGTACCACAGAGTACGTCACAACACATAGTACCACAGAGTACGTCACAACACATAGTACGCTATGCTCATATCCTACCACAGTGTAGACGTCAATATAATTAAAGGTACACAGATGCCAATTCAAAGAAAAATATTTACGTTTTACAGATAAACTCATCGGAAAAACATCAACAACACGGCTAGTGCAGAGCGCGCACTGCCGGTCAGAATGGTCGTATCGGCGCAACACAACATTCAAAGAAATAAGTCATCGCTGCACGTGTTCTTAGTGACGTAAACAACTCGCAACGATCGACCGCCCCACTACAATGCCTATAAAAAGCCGCCCGCTACAGCGGAGCGAGGATTCGTTTGTCTGCGCTCGGACAGCAAACACCTAACTTATTGTGAAATATTCGAAGCTGTGTAATCAATACTAATTAAAAGTGAATTCTGGCTGAAGTAAAGTTTATTTTAAGTTATTTCTGAAAATGAAATACTCCAATAATAATAATAGTAATGACGTCACTGTATTTAAAACATCACCGGACACACCGCCCCGTCATATATATATTACAGGTAAATTACACCTAATCACGGAAGATACGATCGTACTTATTTTACACTTAATTTAAACTGAGTGGGAATCAAACCTACGACTTTCATATTAGCAGTCAGGATCATTGCCCAACTTTAATGGCCTCAAAATACTCTAAGGTTCTCAATGACTACGCCTTTATGAGACAAATAAACGTCCTTCGTAAGATTAGAATTAATAAACAGGATCTGTTTCTGGAATCAAGAACATTATTTATATACTAATAGTGAATTCACTCTGTTCTAAGTAAATTGTAATTGTTATTTTAATCCCTTATGTATTTCGAAGCAGAAAAATTAAAAGAAAAGTTCCATTCTTTGAAAAGGCGTCTCAGTCTATTAGTTTGGTACGCACTACGCACCAAACTTATCGAATTATTTGGCAACACACTTAAGTAAAACCGTTTATTTATAATAAATATATTAATACATCTCCTGAAAGTTTTTATACCAAGATAAAACCTAACAGCAGAATAAAATAAAATAACATCGTTCCACTGAAATTTTTATTTTATCTTTGTTCTAAAGTGTCAAATTAAACTTTATTGATCAGCCATCTTGCAAATGAGAAAATTACGTATTAATATAGTTTCCGTGTTGCTAATCTATTCTAATGCTTTCAGAGTTTAGTGAGACGTTACGGGGAACGGCTACGATTTAATGATACTAGGTTACGAAAATATAAATCGTTGCAATCGTAATTTCAAAATTACGATTGCAACCATTTGTATTATCGACAAACCCTTATTAATACTACCGTCACACAGAATACCATTACGGGGAACAGTGGTTAGGAATTAATGATACGAGGTAACGAAAATACTAATCGCTGCAATCGTAATTTAAAAATTACGATTGCAACGGTTTGTATTATCGACAAACCTTATATAACGCATTAATCATTTATACGTTAAACGTACAGTATGTGTGGGTCTTCGCGGGAATGGCGATCCAGAAATAAAGGGCACAGTGGCTATCAAAGTGCCTACTTGCTTTAAATATTGACCTTATGTTAAATACGTCTTTATCGATATGGAACAACAAAATTACAAGCTAAGAAGAACTTGTACTGTGATAACTAGAGTAACGACAAACATACTTAAATATATCTGGAAATTATTTTCTGAAGGTTTTAAGAAAGTAATAAAATAAACAAGCAATATAGATACTAATACATATAAATTATATATACATAGATATCAATTTTTCGTCTCTTGTGTGTAAATGTTTTAAATCTTTTGCATCCAGACATAAATATTATTCCGGCTAGACTGTTAGCTAACAGGCCAGTCAAATATATTGCCATAAATCATTTTGCCGTAAAGGCAGATAACATTACCATTATCAGTAAGAGACGGTGATGATAAAAGCAAACCAAACCAAATAAAGCCAGTCAAACTGTGTTGAAACCTGACTCCACACGCACTCGAACTACATCTTTATGTCTCTTTTTGGCCGTTTTATAACTGTTTTATTAGTGCGTACAAGAGCATAAATTTTTCTGATGTTTTTATATGTAACAAAAGTATTGTAGAAACGTAATTGTTGTAGCTTTTATAGACAATGCTTTTTAAGTACAATTTGGTACTTATATTCGTGAAATATTATTGACAAAGCCTTTTCCGATTAATTACATACCGCGAATCATAGAAATTCTTCATTCAAATCATTTCAAAACAATGAATAATTATGTTTGAACTTAGTTTGTGGGTAGTCTAAGTTTTGTATTACATAAATCGGAACACGTTCAAGGGATCGCTAAGATATATTATTATAACTTACGTTTTCAGGGGATATATACGTATATCATAGGATATAAGCTGATCAACCTTAAATCCTATAGGACGCATAATACCGAGATAATACCGATTCTAATATCCGTCCAAGACTATAGACATATAGGTATATTAAATAAATGTTACAATCAATTTAAGTCGTAAGATACACATTGCAATATTATTGACACACACACGTGCACCCATGCACACAACACACCCACACACCTCTACATTTTTTACTTTTTTATTTGTTTTGTTTTTTTATTGCCTTAAACTTAAAAGTGTAACATTAAAGGTCAATATTAAAAGCTGTAGTAATGTACATAGCCGATGGGTAGTCGCGTCGTATGCTGAAGAACAGGTTTCCAACCTAGTTTGGCAACGGAGGCTAGTACTAGGCATGCCTTTTAAGTTCTATCGTTTCCATATTTGCCTGCAATTTTGAATTTGGAACTGTTCTATATTCGAATGTGTTTAAATTATAAATCTCAAAACAGTTTAAAGTATTAGGATAAATGCTATTGTTTAGTCACAGCTTCGATTGGAATCTGTCAGGTTACGTACGAAAATTAATCTTTGTAAGGAAAATATTCGTGAAATTACTTTCTACACCTTTAAAAGAAGCATGACACGGCTTCAGTATTTTCAAGAGCTAAGATCTGTGTTCAGTGATGAAGCCCCATGTCTGCGGATTGTCGAACACTGGTATTTAGAATCATGCGAAGGACGCCCAAAATCCACCTTCATTGAAGATAACATCATTGCTCTGAGACAACTAATTCTCGAAGATCGTCATGTGAAGTATCGAGAGATAGAGGCTCTATTAGGCATTTCATTGACAACCATTCAGAAGATCTTGCATGAAGCGCTTTCAACCTTCGGACCATCCGGCCTTCAGACCATCTCGGGTCTGCAAGACGATTAAGAGTATAAATCCGAGTTAACCTGTCTGACTTTCAGACAGATATACTGATCTTTTAATAACTTACCTCTTGTTTGTAGTGTGGAGGGTTCTGAAGAGAACCTACACACCATAATTTTCTAGTATTTCTCTCTAAGTACTTTTATTTGACAACCCTCCTTTATTTTTTTGTGATAAGAAACTATTGTAATTGAAATACAATTCTTAGTTTTAAAATATATTTATGTGATACAATCTAACAGTGGTTTTCTTTGAAGTGTTCCCTGAATGCCCCATCAACATAGTGCATACACACACCCTTAAATAATATTTCTTTGTTTTCTTTTTATTCTCTTTTTATCTAATCTATAAAGGCGCCCTGGGTTCTTCATGTTCTACTGCTGACCTTGCCGGTGTGTAATTCCCCCTTGAGAGGGCTAGGGGTTACAACTGGTTTGAGCAATTGTAAAAGTATATAAGCTACGTGGTGAATACTTTGAAAAACAATAAAAAGTAATTAGGTTTAATTTGTATTTTTTCTCTTCAAACGACAAAACTTAAAGGCATGCCTCGTAATAAGACATAATTCGGTACATAGTTAATATGCAAATGTAGTGATCTGATAAAATCATCAAATATTAAGCTAAGAGTTTCTAAAAGTGTATGAAATTACAGGTAAATTACATGTTAGCTTTTTACAAAAGAAATGCTACATGCGATATATGTACATACGAGTCCAGTAGCGTGAGCTATTAGATCTAATTTATGTTGTGTACCGGATGTTAATACGTTCGCACTAGATAATTTATATTCGCGTTCTATACTATTTTACTTTGACTACTTTGTCACGTTATAATATTATCAAAAAGAATTTGTATAATTTTAAAAGAAATATAAAATAAATAAAATGGACCTCAAATCCAGAAATATTTTTTTTTAAAGTAAAAGAAAAACCAATCATTGCATCTTCTGAATCTCATCAAAAACTTTTAATATGACTTTTGCTACTTTGATCTGTAGTTCTGAAGAACTCTAATAAACTACGTTGAGACGCCGCTGTTAGGCGTATATGGAAATTATAACTTATGGAAACAAATTTACAAGTGAGAGTACTTTAATGAGTTTTAGTTATAACATTTTCTTATTTATTTATAAACTAGCTGCGCCCCGCGGTGTTACCCGCGTATATCATTATAGTTGCTATGCAAGTGTGTTATGCATGGCAACCGGGGAAGTTTTGACAGGAGATAAACAGTGATACATTTTGAAATCTACGAATTATGTTTTTCTATAATCACTTACCTTTCGCCCGTGTATCTCGATGATTGCAGTTAAAAGTAGCCTATGTGTTATTCTCATATATAAGCTATATTATTGTAAAGTTTCATCCCAATCCGTTCAGTAGTTTTTGCGTGAAAGATCAACAAACATATACACACATACATACATATTCACAAACTTTCGCGTTTACTTCGCGTTTATAATTTATAATATTAGTAGGATGAACATATGTTTTCAAACGCCTGTCCGGGGTTGCTTTTATTTGATGCCTGGATTTAAGTACTACTACTTAAATCCAATTAGTAAATAAAAGAATTAATGAATTAATAATTTGCAAAAACATTTACAGCATCCTACGATGCTGCAAATGTTTTTGCAAATTTGATACATTTACACTTATGAGTTTAAAAACGAAAGAAAATTATGTTTTGGAATGGTCTGTCTATTCAATTGACAATAATAACTGGTATTCCACTTAATGTTATAAAAATATAACATTAATAATACATCTATCTAAATATTTACATATACATTAAACTAATCGAGCTGTAAACTACAATCAACTTTAACAACATAATTTTACTATACATACATACATGACAAAAACAACACCGAGTAAGCCACAACATTAATTATTTATTTCATTTTCGCAAATAGTCTGATCTGACATCATTTTTAGAATTCAGTTCACGATTATACATACCTCGTATTCAGAGAACTAAGCGAAATTAACACGACTTTGCTTTGGGCTATAATGGGTAACAATGGGTACAACTCTAGTGCACTATAACTGTAGTAGAAATAAACTTTGATTTGATATCAAGTGTTTTTTAAGAATCAGTGAATTCACATGTTCCTTGGTTATTTACAAAGAAACATTTGAGTTACCTAAGATCATGACGTAATTAATGTGAATAGGTTTTGGCAATGAAAAAAGAAATAAATGAATTGGCCAAATGCGTTCCTTAGTCACCCATAATGATAGGTGGATTTAAAAGCGTGTTCAATAGACAATTGTTATGTTATGTTTACTTATTAATTCTTTATTTTTGTACCAAGTTTTCCAGTGGCACCCTGTTGACAAAAATGCGCTTGAAAGTTGAAAGCTCGAAAATGATACCTAAACCGCAAAATGGTTTTGGCAACCTCATAATGTTTTTAAAAGACTTATCTCCACTTTACTTGTAGGGGAGCTACCCCGGGAAAAAAAATATTGGTAAATTTATTTAAGCACCTTGTCGACATGATAAAACATATATCCACGCAGTTTCAACTTCCTAGCACTAACCGTTTGGACGGTAAGTCGAGTACAGACGGACGGACATACATGACGAATCTATAAGGATTCCGAGTCATGAACTTCGTAACCCTAAAACAGCTTTTAGATAACCAGCACCACCTTTAAACATAAAATAAGACTTAATAAGTTTTTCGAGTTTTTCATAACTCAATAGGTACCTAACAATTTTAATATGATAAACAAAAAAAAAGATACTAATTTATTACTGCTAAATAAGATTAGCATAATAAGTTCATAGTGATGGATACTTTATTACTGTTACACTATCCATCTCGAATAAGAAGTCTTTTAACAGACTTTAATCTGTCTACTCTGTTGTCAATTTGATTTTGGGGACCGCAATGGTGGAATTCGTTTTATTCGGTTAATGTAATTTGTCACTTTTTTTCTCATTCATCACTCATTTTTTCGAGCCTTATTCTGTGTAATTTATTTATTTCATCCCCATTTTTTGGTCAATCTCTTATTTTACATTTTGTACGGGAAGGCTAAGTATGGAGAATGGAAATTTTACAGTTCTTTCCTTGCTTAACTTTAGCAATGCTTTGAAAATGTAGATTTACTGCCTTGGCGGTCTAGTAGTTGGCGTATACGGCTGCTGATCAAAAGGTCTCAGGTTTGATGGTTGGATCAAATGTTTGTATGATCTGCAAATATTTGTTTCGGAGTTTGGGTGTTTTCTATGTATAATATGTATGTATTTGCAAAAAAAAGTTTGTTTATGTATTTACATGAGTTGTCTTAGTACCCATTTTTTTTTTTTTTTTTTTTTTTAACGTGTGGAAATCCCCGCGGACCGTCACCCCGTCGGGGGTTACGGCGGGGTGGTGTGTCGGACTCGAACCGACTAAAACCACACGGTGTGACCCTCTCTGCGCCTTTGTATTGGAAGGAGTCCAGGGAGAGGATTTCCTTCTGGACTCCAACCGGCGCCTGCCCGCACTGTTGCGGGCACCATCTCAACTCTAAACTCTCTAATTGGGCAGCGTCCGGTCACACACGGACGCCGCCCCCTCGCGGTTGGCCTCTACTGCGGACGGACGGGAAACCCGTCCCGCCCATCCGCGGCCACTCTCAGGGCGGCATGAGACGCAGGTATGCGCGCCTCCGCCGCCCGGGGCGCCGGCGGCGGATCGGGTCCGAGTGGATATCGTCCTCCCGGGCCTTCTCCGCCACCTCCTTCTGCAAGATTATATCCTCGCAGAAGGTTGCGACCGCGGTAAAACAACTGTCGCTGCCGGCCATCGATCTTATGACGGCCGGCAGCGAGAGATCCCCTCCGATGACTGCAGTGAGGACCCGGCGCTGCGCCGCCCAAGCGGGGCAGACCGCCAGCGTGTGCTGGGCCGTGTCCTCACTGCAGTCGCAGTGGTGGCAGGCGGGACTCGGTTCCCTCCTAGCGACCGAGTGCAGGTACTTTCCGAAGCAACCGTGCCCGGAAAGTACCTGCGTCAGCCGAAAGGAAAGGGTCCCATGCTGCCGCCCTGCCCACTCCGCGATGACCGGCTGAAGAGCCTCCACGGCGGCGAAGCCAGCGCGTGGGGTCTCCAGCCGGAACGACCATCTCTGCATGGTGGCTCGGCGAGCGGCTTCGTGCCACTCGCGCACGTCATCGGGCGGAGGGCGAAAGCCGTTCTCCGCCCGGAAGTCAGCCACTCGCCGATAAACTTCGGCGAGCACTTCCGCCTCCAAATCCCACGGGGGTGTTCCGGCCAAGGCGCACGCCGCCTCGGTAGATACGGTGCGGTATCCGCGTATGGCTCTGACCGCCAATACCCTCTGGGGGCGCCAGAGGCGCGCCCTATTCTGGGCGGACAGAGCCGCCGCCCACACCGGTGCACCATACAGTGCCATCGACCGGACAACCCCCGTGTACAGCTGCCTAGTGGGGACACTGGCCCCGCCCAAATTGGGCAGAAGTCGCCCTAGGGCGGAGGCAGTGCCCACCAGCTTAGGACCAAGCTGTCGGAAGTGCTCGTCGAAGAGCCACCTACCGTCGAGGACCAGACCCAGGTACCTCATCTGGGCCCGGACCGGTACGAGGACCGAGTTGACCACAATGGAGGCGCCGGCGGGCGGACCGCGACGGGGCCCATGAAATAATAGGGCCTCCGTCTTGTCTAGGGCCACCCGCAGACCCAGCGCCTCGATGCGCCCGACCACCCGGGAGACTCCCGTGGTGGCCAGGCGCGCCGCCTCCTCAAAGTTTGCCCCCCGGGCCGAGTTGTCTTAGTACCCATAGCACAAGCTCTGCTAAGTTTGGGTCTAGACGATATTTTTTTTTTTTTTTATTTATTCTTATGCACATAACAGTGACAAAGGTGGACTTTTGTGTGTTAGATGTCCAAAAATGTTTATTAATTAATTTTATTTATTTCCACATACTATGCTCGTTATTGCGCTCGATTAACATATCCACAACAGTAATTGATTTGTTTCAAAGTTACCTGTTTGGACGAAAGCAGCGCTCGCGTCTGGAAGATTCTTTATATTCTCGGTGTAAAACATCTGCTGGGGTACCACAGGGTGACGTTTTATCTTCTTTATTTTTCACTATATTTATAAATTCTATTTCTTAGTCATTAACCTCATCCCACCACCTTTATGCAGACGACTTTGAAATTTACACACAAGCACCATTACACAAATTATTTGAAGCCTTTTTTCCATTTATTAGTCTAGATGTGGCGCGCGTCTGCAAACGGAGTGAGCAATGCGGAGTTGTGGTGAATCGATCTAAGACCCAACTTATTGTTGTAGATAGTTCAAGAATAATATGGATAATATGGTCTGGACACAACTACCGAATGTAACGTTCAACGGTACACCATTATTAATAAGTACCTATGTAAAAAATCTGGGGATTTATAAGACAACACATTAACATGGGGACCTCAATTGCGAGAAGTCAGTCTAAAACTGTTTGCATCGGCGGGTTTCTTACAAAGATTACGCAACTTTCTCCTAACGGCTACTAAAATCGCACTTTCACAATCCCGCCTACTTAAGGCCGCCATTATTACATTTTTATATTTTTAATGAACTACTGAATGTAAATCGAATGAACTGGTGTACAATAAAGACTATTCTAATCTATTCTATAACCCAACCATGAGGCTCTTTAACATTAATGGGGTACTACTTTCTACATTAAATACTTTTCTTTAAACGTTTTTCAACTTGCCCATCCAAGTCACACTTATCATCCATTGCAACATTCGTATTGCAGTACACACGCTGGCGTTCTCGGTTAGTACATTTTTGGCCGAAACTACCTACTGGTACACAAAGTACGTGAATATAAATTTAGCATATAAATTTGATTATTTACGAATCCCTCCCTCTTTTAATGAAAAAAGAAATAAAAAATCAATTAAGTCTTAAAAAAAAAAAGAATTCAAAACCAACTGTATTAACTGAGTTTCAAACTAGGGATTTTCACACGGTGTTATTATTTTATTGTTTGTTTGTCTGTAACCGAATTTTGTACCCGTTTTCTTTAGTTTTTTTAAACTACAAGTATACTTTTAATTTTTTTTTGTCTATATTCATAGTAGTCAAATCGTCAAATGTTTGTTAGTCTTCGTATATATTAAAATCAACGTACAATTAAATATATTACATACTTTTTCAACTAAACAACGCAACTAACAACTAAAACCCAAGATGCACGGTTGAATTCTTGAACGTATAATAATTATCTCTAAATAGACTAGCTTTAAAGAACAAAATCCTTTTGGCTTTTGAGTTAATGAAGTTTTTTGATTGAACACAACAAATTGCTACTACCTTATAATTAGTTTTATATGCGGGTGCTTCATACAATTTATTGAGTTCTTCTATGGTCAGTTGTATCAATGAATCTTGGGTTTAATATACTATATTAATGCAAAATATATTGATAGTGGCATGGAGTTGAGTGATATAGTAATTCTGGCGGTAGTTATAGAATTAGTTCAACTCATATTGCAACTTTCAATATTTAACTCTATTGGCTACCGAAATCCATAGATTCTGCGCATTATAGTAGTTATGGCACACATGAAAGGCAAGCAAACTTGAGCAAACATAACAACAAACAAACGAGTAACAACTGTAATAAACCTTGGTATCTGTAGGGCGATCTCATCGAGGCTGTCGACTGGTTCGCTGAGCGGTCGTTCAAGTAGCCGGGATGGAGCAGTGAACATGTCGGAGTTCATATTTCGTACATCATTCGTAACTCCGCTATACTTCTTACGCTTCTCCTCGGCTCGTTGTAGGTTGTGGAATCGAAAGAAGAACATCGACATTATATCTCGGTACCCGTACACTTGAATAAGGACATCCGTGTCTCTCAAAGCAGTTCTAGATGGAAAGTTCACTCTCCAGTTATACAGTAAGAAAATTCACTAACACTTGTTTTCTGTTTAAAATATTTAGATGATAAAAAGGAAAAGTAGTTAAATAGACAAAAAAAACTTGTGCATTGATTTGTAGAATATCTAATAAATAGTACGTAGAGACTTTACTAATTAACTCCGCAAAGTGAAATCTGCTATCTGTGTTAAGAATCACTGTTACTATGTTGGGAAACGACATATGTAAGCTCTTTATTACCTAAACATAGCAAATAAAAGTGATCCGAATATAAAGAGACGTACTCAAGTGTAATAAGATGGTTGTTATTGTGGTGAGTATGTGATATCGAGCTTTTTCACGCGTTTCATGACCTACATTTCATTTGGGAGCGGCAGGTCGTAGGTACATAATTTATGATTCTGATCTATTCTGAGACACCAACCTGTCGGTTGTTATTACCCTTATGCTGTTTTGGTAATGCTCTTATCATTGATGTAAGTCAATAAGTAAGTAAAGCTCAGAAGACGACGCGCCGTGCGAAGAAAACAAAGTAAAGAAATACCTTTACAGTTGAAATCCGATGCAAATTTATTGCAACGGTTTATTGTGTCGTCTACTTCTGCACAATATTTCGCCACTCGAAATATTGTCATTATTTTATAATAATTTACTGTTGACTGGTCACTGAAGTACATTGTTATTGTATCAAAGTAATAATTGTTTATTTCAATAATTGTAATAATAATAATTGTTTATTTTTTTTCATCTCCACAAATTACATCAGATTATTCGTACAATAAAAAAATGACATCTTTTATAATCGTAATTTGTGGGAGATCTGGAGTCTAAACTAAGCCGAAGCCTGTACCATAGATCTCCAGGCCCCCCATTTGATAACATTGGACATTTTGTCAATCTGTGAAAACGTACATTTATTATAACTTATTTATCTATCTCATCGCATAGGAATATGCAAAATGAGTCTAAAACAAAACTAATAAACAAAGAAAAAACAAAAACATTTTAATTTCATGTGTGTGTGTGTGTGTGTGTGTGTGTGTGTGTGTGTGCGTGTGTGTGTGTGTGTGTGTGTGTGTGTGTGTGTGTGTGTGTGTGTGTGTGTGTGTGTGTGTGTGTGTGTGTGTGTGTGTGTGTGTGTGTGCGTGTGTGTGTGTTATGTCTAAGTTATTATTTTCGTATAACCATAAGTTTCTCCGTTTCATCGTAGTCTAATTTGACCAAAAATTTATGAACCAACTCTCTCACACATCCTCTAGTCTTTGGGTATATATCTAGAGTAGATTCTCCAGTTGTATAAACTATTTGAATAAAGTTCAATCTATTGAATTCGGATACGGACGCTCTTAAAGGTCGGTCTCTCTTTCCACCATGAGTTTCAATTCGATACGCTAGACTAGACATGGTTTTGATTCATCTACTTAGATATTCAATACTTGATTAATGTATTGATGTAAATTCTACCTGTAAGCTATATATCGATAGTTTCAGTGGTTATTACTTAATAATAACTTAAAAATAACTTAAACTATTCTGAGATATACTTCAATTATGTATGAGAGTCAACAATATTTTGTAATTATTAGAACTTAACGATGTATAAGCCTTTAGTTTTAAGTTTTTTAGTTAATTCACATTTTAATAGTTTATAGTAGGCAACTAAATACTTAGTTTATATAAATCTGAAGATATAGATTTAGTTAAAACAAAGAAGTATAGAAAATAAGATGGATCATACAAGAACAATAATTAGTGATCATATCATGACTGGAAGAAAATGCCTACGATATTAAGTACGCCTTAAGCAATGTATTTGCAGGAAGTATAAATAAATATCACTACAGATGATGTATTCTAAACGTTAAAATTGACAAATTGTAATTTAAAAGAAATGAATTGTGTGTTTAAGTATTAATTAGAACGCGATCATTTCAATCCAAGTAAAGCAATAGTTAGTAACAAGTAAGGGTAAGTAAGATATTTAGAACTACCAATAATTTAGTCTGACATTATATCAATTTGTATGATGAGAGATTATGAATAAAGAGTGTCTTTACCCTTGAGTAGTTTTCTATACTTAGAAATTACAGGAATAGGAAAACTTGAGACAAATCTTATGAAAACACGTTTATCCCGAGGCCTTTCTAAAAAGGTGCCTACATCCAACTATGGACGTATTTCTGGTGAGATGATGATGATGATGATGTATATTATTTACTAGTTGCAATTGTTAACAAACTCTCTTAATAAGCTTCAAAGGAATTTTTGGTGTATTTAAATTTAAATAAACATTTCTTCATTCCCTTCTAAGACTCGGTCAAAACTTAGAATCTTTGAACTCTTTAAACCCATTAAAGTCACAGACATGTATTGTTTTCGATGTCTAACTATACTGTGTACAGACTATTCTATATTAATATATTGACTACAGTGTTGAGGCTTTAGGGTAAAACACATTCTAAGTCCGGTCCACGTATTATACCAATTCCGTAATATTATTTCCTACTTATTATCTTAGTGTGTACTTTTTAATAATTTACCCATCGACTCGTCTATATCTTATCGCTAATGACAAATGTAAGCGTTTAATTTGGATCTTTTTACCTAAATAAACGCTAGTATATGCAATTATATTAATGATTTACATAATTTCCAAACATGTGAGACAAACGTTTTACATTACAAAACATATTTTACACAAAGTCTCATCGCATCGGGGTTGTGCACACCTTACGAATTTCTAAGTCGGGTGATAGCACTCAACCATATCTTCCACTCATTACCGTCAAGATCCACTGAGTTTGAAATTGTAAGTTATTTATTTTAGAAATTACTTACTACATGTGAACTAAGAATTTGTAATCAGATTTTATATTTATGGTTATGGATCTGTACGTGATTCATACTAATTTAAATATATATAATATAGTTAGTGTCAGCTAATATAATATATGTGCACAAATTATGTGATCGTGTATCATTAATCAATTTATGACGTACCTATAGAGAGGAGACTATGGCGTTTAAACTACGCTCTGTTTTAATATTATTATAAAGGTTTAAGGTTTAACGTAAGGAACGGCAATTCATTTTTATGTATAGATGGATTCCTTTTGTTTGTTTATGTTTATTTTATACAAAAGTTTTGATCTTCTATTTATCGATTTAGGCAGTACGACGTCTGCCGGGTCAGCTAGTAGTTTATAAATAACTTACAAGTAGCGATTTTTTTGTTAGTTCGTGAGACAATTAATCAATATCTCCAAATATCTAGGAATGTAAGCATTCGATACTTTTTTCAGAGGTAAGTAATACATATGTTAGTCTCTTTAAAATAAATTTAAAGACGAATTTTCTTTTTTTAATATAATTAGCAACTTTTAAATTTTTTTTTATAAACTTTAACTTATTACTTGTCAAACATTCTATACACAAAAGTCCCCAACTTGTGATCATTAAAAGTTAAAAAATTATAGCTCATATTTTACTCATATTTTATATACGTAAACTCAAATTGAAAGATGATATTTATATTTCTTCACAAGTTTTTCCTTTATCTATCACCGTAGTGTTGTTTAATGAAAATATTTAAGACCCTTTTCACAAGGTATTTTTTTATCGTTTAGAAGTCTCACAAATAAGCTTAGTATACAATAGAATAGAATACATAAAATAATATCCTACATTTACACAAGAAACTGAATGTACCTTTTTCCGTGGGTAAATGTACAGATGTACTGTCGCGAAATAAATATGTTAAGCGGCTTGAACTTTTTGTATAGGCCTAACAATAACGTAGAAGATTTTTTGTGGATTATATAGCGATGAATCTCAAACATATTTGATGCGGTAACGTTTTTTATTTGCTCCGATGTAAATTCTTTATTCAAAATAAAAATTTCTAACATTATTGTATATTTTTAAATTTATTACTTTCTATTTTAACATTCATCATCAATTATATTAATAATTTATTATTATCAATAATCTACTACAGTTACTACTGTCTGTCTGTTGACGACTCTAAATTAGTAAGTATTAATGATAATCCAAAATCGTAGAAATAAAATTCATTGTCAATAAATTAATTAATAAATGTATGTCTAAATATGTTCGTAGGTGATTGGAATACTTATTCGTGTACGTCAAAAGTTCAATTATAAGGAGAAAATATGTTAAATTGATATCCCAAACACGCACTCAAATACAGCCAACAGGAGCATACACCTGAATCAAAAATTATTTTATCAATTCATGGGATATTCAGGCGGTACCTTAAGGAACTCCATTTAAAAGGTCTATCTTTTAAGATTAGAATGAAATATGTAAAAATAGCGACAAATGTCACAGTGATGTGAAGTACTTTTTGCAAGAAATACACTTTTCTAGATCTATTTACTGTTTCGCATTTGCATGACTAAAGACACCTTCAAGAAACCTATTTCCGTTTAAGTTTATTCAGTAATACGAATGGAACAACATTATCTTTATTGCTTTGAGTGGTAACTTTTATTATTATTTAACTTTAATGACTTCGTAGTTATTAAAGTTAAATAACATACGTGTATGAGAGGTTTGTTGAGAATTAAATATTCTGAATGGAAAACTACATTATGAGAACAAAGGTGAACTTAAATGACCAGAAATAAAGTAAAGATCAAAAGTGAAGTCGAGAGTCAGATGTACCATTATTAGTAAAGTTTAATAGTGGTAATTACTTAATATACCTATTAGGTTAATCCTTAAATACTACATTATTCATTTTAATTTGTGGATTATTTCATTTTTATTTATTAACATTATTTCATTAACATTAATATCTAACATTATAACGAATTCAAATAAATAGTTTTTACATGACAATTTAGACTACACCAAAAGTCACCTCCAATATAAAATCAAGGAGAAATAAAAACTGGCGATTCTGTTCTGATATTAATCACGAGGTTCACGATATCATTACATTAAAATCATAATTTCGCCTTCCTAAACTTATAATTCCCAAGATTATTTCGGGTCAGCTATTCAACCGGTTTTAAGTCAACATCAATTTCCACGGAGCGACTGGTCTCTTACTTCCCCAACCCTAAGGGCGAATTTAATTCGAAGCTTGCACTAGTTTGTCAGTATATTTGAGGCATGTTCATGATAACCGGTACGGACAGCTTTAAATGCTCTCACGAGCATGAAACATACCCGATCCGGGAATCGAACCCAGATCTCTTGATTGGTAGTCGCATACACTAATCGCTGTACCAACGAGCTAATACATTACTATATACGAAAATATTTATTTACTTTAATGCATATCCACATTTTAAAATTTGAAATTCTTTCTTTTATATTCGTGTCAAGTAAACGACGAATGGATAGCTGACGCCTTTTAAATTCTCTGAGCAGAATAATATTGAAACTTTTGCTATCATTATTGAATTTCTCTAACTTTTTAATTTAGACTTACATATAATATGGTATACCAGCTTTTGCCCGGGGCTTCGTCCGCGTGTTGGTCTGCCATTGCGGTAAATTGTAGGATATGCGTTATTACGATATGTAAGCTATATTACTGTGAAGTTTCATCAAAATGCACTCATCCGTTTTTTCGTAGAAGAGCAACAAACATACATTACATACATACTCACAAACTTTCGCGTTTACTTGTATAGTAAGGATAGTAATCACTTAAATATCACTAAAAAAGTACCAACACAATAACTAGTAAGTAATTACAAGACTATAATCGTTTTTTCTAAAATATATATTTTCAACATGCACCTTGAAGGAATAACAAGAAATTGGTAAAAACATAACAGGTATTTCTCTAAGTTCAGAATAAATAGGACGGACTTAGCTAAGTAACTCTACAGCTGTCCTTTGTACCATGCGTTCAATATGTGGGCTTTATTTTGCTTCATTTAGGATAAAAGCGGGTCCTCGATAAAACTTTTGTCATCTAGAATTTAAGAACTCGATGGAAGGGCTCTTTCGTAATGAGGGACATTGATAATTGGAAAGCTTGGAGTAATCAATGAATAAATGAGTATGATATATTGAGTATAAAGATCCAATAAGTGGATAATATTCCCGACAATTTAATTAAATTATATTTATGTATGTATTTATTTAATAAAATATTATTAAAACGTTTGACACAGTGTACAATAATCGTGTGCACAAACTTTCTGACTGTTGGAAGGGTCTACAAATCAACCTAACATTGTTATGTGTTGTTTAGATGTATGCAGGTATTCAAATTACTTGACACGTAGATACAAAGTGGTACCGAAAGTAATGAAATACCGAGTAATGACTTAAAATAAAAGATACAAGGCAAAATAATAAGATTTATTTTAAAATTATGAAAGTTTATACTGTTCTCTAACAAATGTATTGCCGGCAACTATAAATACTAGGAAGCATCGAGCTCTGCAAATAGCTGACAATTATTTGTAGCACGAGAATGTTGAAAAGTAAATTATATTCGTCCCATTACAATACAGCACAAGTGCTTGAAGAGCAAAATTAAACAAATAAATTTTAAGTAACTGCACTAAGCAACAAACTTAACCAATACTTTTTTTATAGTTGTAATGGAATAGGCGTTTGTTTTCCATCTCACAAAAAACGGAACCCTTATAGATTCGTCAAGTCTGTCTGTCTGTCTGTCCGTCCGTATGTCACAGCCAATTATTTCCGAAACTATAAGAGCTATAATATTGAAATTTGGTCAGTCGATGTATTCTGTGAACAATACATTTTGGGGGTCCCCATACTTGGAACTGAAAAACTTAGTTTTCATCAAACCTATACGTGTGGGGGGGTATCTATGGATAGGTGTTCAAAAATGATGATGAGGTTTTTAATATCATTTTTTTCTAAACTGAATAGTTTGCGCGAAAGACACTTCTAAAGTGGAAAAATGTGCCCCCCCCCCCCCTCTAACTTCTAAACTAAGAGAGTGATAAAACTACCAACGAAAATTGGTTTAAACGAGATCTAGTGAGTACTTTTTTTTTAATACGTCATAAATCGTAACACGCAATTTACCTTTCATCCAATCAATACACTAGTATAAAAACATCGATGAAAGTTACAACGAACTACAAGAACTTTTATATGATGTTACTTGCTGATACGAAACCCTTCATGGGCGAGTCCGACTCGCACTTGGCCGATTTTTTTTACTTTAAAAAATCAAAAGATAATTGTGTAATTAAAAGTACAATTTAAACTAAACACACAATGGTATTGTGTGGATAAATCTTGTAATGGAATACTAAACCTCTTTTCAGTGAATGGCAAGATACGCAACGATGTCGTTTAAATGTAAATTATTGCCGTGTTTGTTGAGATAGAGAAAGGCCACCAGAATAAAAAGCGACTGAGTGAGAATGAAGTAACAATTTTGTGCTACAAGCACAAAATTTATACCATTTCCAGACATCAAATGGATGCTAACAGGGATATGATTGGTTAACTTAGTATAAACCATTAGATCATTGATATGTCTAAATAGGTTCTCTAGGTTGCAAAACGTAGAAAACTAAAGTATCCAACTGTAAACCACCTTTTCGTTATCATTGTGTGGGTCATCTGTGTTTTCACTGTCACTAAACATACTCGATTTGTATTTATATTTTACTAGCTGATGCCCGCCGCTTCGCTCGTGTCCTAGGTGTATGAAAAATAGATAGTAGTCGATTGTCAGACCTACTGAAGATGCATAAAAAAAATCATAAAAATTCGGCAAACCGTTTCGGAGGAGTATGATAACAGTGTGATACGTTAATTGTATATATGTATAGGATTTGCCATAGCAGGTGTGATACGTTAATAGTATATATGTATAGGATTTGCCATAGCAGGTCGTAAGATATCGCTACGATTTTTTTTAGGAAACAACTTCAAAGGAAGAGAACGTAATTGTGATAAGAGAGAATAAAAAAAGAATGTGATTATCAAAACCATGATTTATATCGTTTCATAACGTGATTGTCATATTTATCATAAAAGTATTTTTTTAGACTATAGTAATGTAATTCGATTAATAATAGGGGTTAAAGTATGAAATTACCGTTTTATTGTAATAGTACTTGGAATTGATATAGAACCTTCATGGTTTGATATTTTTAAGTGAAACTTTTTTCAAATCGTACCTATGAGGTTCTTCTTATAAAAATGAGCAACATACGATTTTCGACTTTCCGACGCCGAACTAACGCTGCAGAAACAGCTCGCAATATCAATGTTATGTTTGGAGAGGGGACTGCTAATGAACGCACCTTGCGATTTTAGTTTAAATGATTTTGATTTGATGAACGTACCACGTGGAAGACGCCCACACATGTGAATAACAATGAAATGAAAGAGATTGTGGAAGACGATTCGAGCCAAACTTATCAGGAATTAGCGTCATGGTTTAACGTTGCCTCACCAATATTTATTTATATTGACTCATTTGCTTCAAATCATTTAAATAAAATAAAATAAAAATGGCTGCCTCATGATTTGACTGATCTGCATAAAGAAACACGTGTTGAAAATTGTGTTGCCTTATTGAATCGATACAGAAATGAAGGAATATTGGATCGAATTGTGACATGTGATGAAAAGTGGATTATTTACTATAACCGTAAGCGAAATATGCAATGGCTGACCCCAGGTCAAACGCCATAACAGTGTCCTGAAGCAAAGCTTACCAATAAAATGGCAATGGTAATTATTTGGTGGTCTCAGCTTGATGTCATTTACTATAGTTTTCTCCAATCTGGTCAAGCAATAACAACCGAACCGGTCCGAACAATGATAGCAAAACTTGCAGTGAAACAGCCCCGACTCATGAATCGATCTTCACCATTCTTGCTCCATGATAACGCAACCTCATACAACACGAGAAACCGTTTTAACTCTACAGGAACTGCAATTAGAAACCATTCGTCACACTTTGTCTTCGCCAGACCTTGCGCCTATATTTTTTTTCGTGATTTGTAAAAAGTTTTCTTGTCCTAAATGCTTTCACACAGTTTGTAGGATCTAGATTACTAGAGTTCTATCGCAAAGGCATAAATGACCTTCCTGTTAGATGGCCGCAATGTATACATAATAATGATAAATATTTTGACTAACTTAATATGTTAAATGAAAAAAAGATTTTCAATTTTTCAGTACAAATCGGCAACTTCATACTTTAACCCCTAATATGTTATTATGGTAATAGCCTATTGATCTGACTGATCCTCTGTTTGCCTTGGAAAAATGTTTCCCTATTTTGTTTCATACGCTGCTATCTTTATGCACACACAATAGTAATCACCGTGACCTTCAGCGGGTTAAAAATGTGTTTGTCTGTCACTCATACTAATCCCTATAATAGAGTTGTTCCATTTCACACATTTCATTTGTTTTGTTGAGCGTAGTTCAATCTAGATATGTAAATAAAACCAAGCACCTACCAAACATTCTGTCTAGTTTGGAATCAGACGGTGGACGACTACGTGTGATGTATCCTTATACAGGTGGATCAAAAGTTCGTTTAAAATTGAATCGGTAGCTGCAACGAGCGTCGACGGCGGGGTGAAGCGGAGGGGCTATGAAGCGCAAAAGCGGCCAATAGGAATTTGGTACCATGACGTCGTTTAGTGATAAACAAAATTCGTTCTGTGTATGCAAGTACTACCGCAGCAAGGATTCTTAATACTCTAGCGCAACGAAAAGTACACGGCGTACAACATACGGCGTAAAAATGAAGCTCCATCGATTCAATTGATTAGAAAACGGGTACAGAAGTTTAACGAAACATGTTCAATCATTTAATTAATCAATCACTATCCGGCCGACCTAGAACATCAAGAGATCCCGAAAACGTCGAGCGTGTAAAATCCTGGACTCTCTACTTAGAAGCGGTCTAACGCCTTAGGCATACACAGAACATTGGTTCTTATTTTTCACAAATATTTACTTTTATATCCGTACAAAATCCAAAAATTCAAAAACAAAAAAACCTAAAGATCCACAGGCACAGGCTCCAATTTGCAAACGAAGCGACAAAAAGTGATTTCCAAAAGAGGTGCGATTAACTGGCCATCTCGTAGCCCGGACTTATCCCCAATGGACTTATTCCTTAGGGGATACCTTAAAAGCAAAGTTTTCAATGGCAACCCAGGGTCCCTAGAGGAATTAAAGAAAAACATTCGTGAGGAAATGCAAAACATTTCACGAAAAACTTGTGAGGCCGTCATTGGAAATTTTCGCTCCAAGTTGCAGCAGTGTCAAAATAGTCAGAGATCACATATGGATGATGTAATTTAAAAAAATAAAATCCCTATTTGTGACTTTAATAATAAACAAACAGTTTTATCTTACTTAACTGATTTATTTTAAATCGTCATAAATATAAACGAGCTTTTGATCCACCCTGCATTCCTTACATTTTATATTTATTTTATACATGTGTTATGGGAATTCAATAAGAATGTATATGTATTCAATATAAAAGTAGGAACGATGTAAAATAAGTGTTACTAAAGAAATATAAACATTTGGTAAGTAGTTTAAATAAATACAGTACTTAAGTTTATTTTAAAATCGTTACTAAAAAGTGACTTTCTATCGAAAGTATACATAATGACTTTTTCGTTTATAACGATTAAATTGGAATCACGATTATACAAACATTATATTTCATCAAAATTAAAGGTAAAAGTCAATAGTCAATAACATATTATTATACTTCCTATAGACATCAGTAGTAGCTATTGTTGTATTGTTATAATATTAATTTTTTGTTGAAATCTTCCAATTTATTTTAATAATAGTGTGACATAGGCTCCAAATATAGGGATAAGGATTACCGATGATTCAGACTTCCAGAGGCAGGAACGCTCTCCATGATACGTAGGTACCGTGTCAAGGAGCACAGCCATCTGCATATCAAGCTCAAGAGCCCAACCGGCGGACGCGACTCTCTTGAAATATTGCTCAAGGCTCTTTGGTTATCATTTTGTAGGCTTATTATTTTACTTATTAAAATAAAATGTGTTCTTATTTTTTGTACATAGTTTATTTAAATTCTTCCGAGCCTTTATTCCTAAGTTTATTTGGGGTGGGCTCCTAGTTCAACCCGTTTTACCTGAATTTCAGTTTTTCCCCGGAGCGACTGGCATCGGACCTCCGCAACCCTAAGGGAGAACTGAAATTCGAAGATTGAACTAGTTGTCAGTATATTTGAGGGCACTGACTTCCCAATAACGATTGCCATAGATGTTCATGACATCCGAGACCGACGGCTTTACGTGCTCTCCGAGGCACGGGCGTGAATCACCGCCAAACTTCCAAACTCCGGGCTGCTATTAGGAATTTCCTAAGAAAATCCCAAAAACACTTTTTGGCCCGACCCGGGATTTGAACCCGAGACCTCTTGATTAGCAGTCGCATACGCTAACCACTAGACCAAAGAGGCAGTTTATTTAAATTACATGTTTAAAATTTAGTTATGCGTTTTAATAATACGTGACCGTTAATTTTCATGTTACATGATATTTTCTTTCTTACTTTAGCTTAGGTTGATATACAATACAAATTTCATTTTCGTGTATAAATATACAAAAATGAAATTTGTAAATATCTTAAATATATTTATTATAACGTTATGGGTTGTTGGTGATTAAGTTTACCGAGTTTCATAGTCTTATCTCACAATCTTATAGAAAAATAAGCCTAATCACAAAGTGATTTCGTTTATAAATACATACTTGTACATACTGTCATACCAATTTACTACATATATTATTAAAACATTTTTGAGTTATTCAGATATCAAAGGAAACAAGTGATGATGAAAAAACGTAAATACATTCGTGTACGTAAATCCGTTTGACACAGGATTTTACCAAAAAAAGTCCACATTTTGTCTACATGTGTATATTTTTTGTCTGAAGTATCATTGCTTATTCACCGACTTAGCCAAAACACAAGGGGTAAAATTTTCGGAATCTCTAATTTATTTTTAGTGTGATCCCTCAATATTCGAAGATTGAACAGTTTTGCCCATTTTTTTGAAGAGGCATTTGACCTGACCTGAACCTGATCATGTGATCTTGAGTCTCAAGGAACGGGAAGAATGAATTACCAGATGGTGACGACCTATTTGCTGGCGAGATGCTGCTTGTTGGATAACAAACGAGATAATGGTGACAGAGAAATAACCAAATTCTCCTAATAAGTTTCGATCGATTCGGATGACTAGCGGGTTTGAGTTCTCTTGCATGTAGGCTTTGAAGTAAGTTACTGGCCATTAGGCCCCACGAAACTATGCTATCAGTAACTAGCAGTACAACTACTAGTTAAGGGTTTTTCCAAGTTCCAGAGAAATATTTTATTAAAAACTGAAAATACAAAATAAATAATTAGAAAAACGACGAAAAAATTACATACATTTTAAAGTAAATGATATCAAGAAATGCATTTGCAGATACACACTAACATACATGTATGTGTTACTATATGAATATAGTAAAAAAAAAATTTCACTTTACGCTGAAGCATTTTATTCAAAAATCTGACAGACAACTGAAAAGTTTTAGGATAATTCATATTAAGTGACCGGAATGAATATTTCAGACAAACTTTAAGTAAAATACGGAAATCTCATTTTGTATAATTTAATGATCTGTCTTTAATGATCCATTACGTTGATATCGGACTTTTATATTGAATTTGGTAGACCTTTTTTGGTGTTTGCTGGTAACAGTGTACTCGTACCATTATTCAAATTTAGACGAATATTATTAGAATAACAACAGTACTTACAAACATTTGAAGTTGAATTGGCTAACTGTTTGGCCGAACACCAGTTGAATGGCGCCAGCCTTTAAGCTAGTGGGAAATCAAATATGAGTAGCATTTGTGTAAATATTGAAAATAATGGAGAATCATAACTATACAATATTAATGCAATAATAAAAATTGAGATTAAACTATCGTTTTACATCAGCAGTTCTATTACTATTTCGTTTGATTGTATTGTAATGAATAAATAAAAGTATATCAAAATCGCCTCAACGTACGTAAATTGACATGAATACACCTGAATTGACATTTATGTATTATGACGCTTTTCTTTCCGGGCAGCGAATATGATCGCATAGCCATATGGTTATAGACTATTCACAGTTTCTCTGCACGGTTGGTGTAGTGGTTTAAGCGGTCGCTACGCCGCTTTCTTCTGCGTCAAGTGTCGTGGGTTCAAATCCCACGTATTATAACACATTGTGTGATTCACAAATTGTTATTGAATTTAAATGCGAGAGTTGTCTTTTAAACATTAAGTTAGAGGTAGGTATTAAACATAGACACAATGGTGACTCAACTAATTTAAATGAATACATCAGAAGTCTTCGACAACCGTTCGTGAATAAATGAAAAGAACGGGTAAAGGTACGAGTAAGTCAAAGGTTCCCATAGACTTAGATGATTCGGTCTATGAATTTCAGCCTGAAGGCTGATTTCCTGCAATTCGTTACTTCCACTTTATCATTGAAGTGGCTCGTAATAACTCCACTTCACTACTGAGATACTCTATATTAGTAGTGAAGTAATAAAATTGCATATCCTCATGCAAATTTATTTTTTAAACTAAATAAATATCTTTTAGTTATCTCGTGACAAAATTGGTTTAAATGCGATTAAAACCAAGAAAAGAAATAGTTTTTACACCTTATTATTGATTTTTCTTAAAAATATATAAATAAAGGCCGAGTTTATAGTATGTCGGTATAGGTATGTCATGTATATAAATTAGTTTTAGGTGTTTCGACAACTTAAAACAATATATGCGTATAGCATAAGGTAACACATAATTCTTCTTTCTTTCTTCATAAATATTTACTTAAATTTTACTAAGTAATGTGTTATTGGTATAGGTACTTGATGCTAATCCTCTGTATCTTTTTGCATTTGCAAACTATTACCAACTTAATTCAATAAATAAGTACCTATTATTGTCAATAAGAACCACAGATCATAGTATGATCTGTGATAAGAACTAACTCAGACTAGTTGATGTCTTAGTTAACTATTCAGCATTCATATTGTGCTGTAAGTTATTAATTAATACATATAATAAAGTATTGGATTGAGACGTACAATATTAAAACAATATCCTATTTATTACGGTCTAAGCCATCTGAGGAAAGTGCACCTATTACTACAAGTATAATAGGAGTCTAAAAAATACAAATACTTTCGGATAAGTGCACACAAGACACTGTTTGCAGACTATACGTGTATTATACATTAAAATATACGTGCACTTTGTATTTACGGGGCGAAGGTAAAAGGGAAGGAGGATGAGTGTCACTGTCTCGAGTGTTGTGTCGCTTCACAAAAGTCTATTTTCACCGGCTGCTAACTGTTTGCACGTAGCAGTTGACCTCAAAATGTTTGTACAGCTTGAGAATTTTATAAACTTTATTCATGTTTTCTTTAGAAACTTTTATATAATATTACTAAGTATGCGTGCGGTCACTACGAAAGGGTTTTAGACATCATTAATTTATGCAAATAATACAAACCCACTTTGTCCGTATATGAAAAAAATATCATCACCTAATTCCATATCAATTACTACTCTGCCTCTACGTAAGAATTATTTTCGAAAAAGATAAATAAAAAAAAGAATAAAGAATAAGCAAGATGTAGATAAAATATTTGATCCTATTAATATGAGAATGAGATACGGCCCGCAATTTATTATGAAAATTGAGAACACTTCACACACGCACTGTAACTAACGATCGTCGAAATGCGTTACGCGTAAAGTTTGACGTGTGTTTGATGGAATGCGTTAACACGGGATGCTGACGTCCCGGTAGGACGTGCGATTCACACTGCCAGTACGACTAAATGTGATTGGAGTCAGCGTCGCACACGAGACACTGCCCGGCGCCAGGCGGCCGCCCTTTGCACAACTGCCTCCCGCTCTCTCAGCTCACCCCCCGCGTCCATAGCTCGTCAATCTGTACCTACTCCAGTTTGATCCTTTACAGTTATATACTACACCAGGCCCGTATTAAACGAACATTATAAGTCAAGATGTTGGCACAATTTTGGCCATGTTTTAATCAATCTAGAATATCTTTGTCAATTTGTTATGATGGTTTGTCTCAATTAGCAGCACTTGAAATATTAAAGATTTGCTTCGAAAATGAACCTCCGTTGTCTGGTGACGGAATAATTAATAGTCAGTTCAATGTTAATTTCAATTATTTACCAAATATACTACCGCAGGCAAATATTGCGTCAAACTGATCGACCCGATAGCAATCTTTTGTAGAAAACAACATTATTCGAGAATGAAAAAGTAATTGAGCCTTTGAAATTCGAGTAACATGGGACGCAAAGGCATGGCAATTTGCAATGAACAAATGATTTGAAAAACCTTGCATAATACATTAACTCCCTTTGTGACCTGGACAAATATACTGTGATGTGTGTGGATTATTATACAGCTTGAACATTCTTTGTGTAACAGGAGAATGTCGAGCAGGTAGCTAATTTATTATGTTGAAATGCCTACGCAGTATAATTCCTTTGGTTATAAAATTCATCAAAACTGTGCAGTACATATCGAAGATGCTAGGGTGTCTTATATATTTCACTATCTTCTTCCTAGCCTAATTCCCAATATTATTTTGGATCGGCTACTAGTTCAAACGGTTTTACCTGAATATCAGTTTTTCCACCGAGCGAATGGCATCGGACCTCCGCAACCCTGAGGGAGAACTGAAATTCGAGGGTTGAACAAGTTGTCAGTAAATTTGAGGGAACTGACTTCCCAATAATGATTGCCATAGATGTTCATGACAACCGGGACCGACGGCTTTACGTACTCTCCGAAGCACGGGCGTGAATCACCTCCAAACTTCCAAACTCCGGGCTACTATTAGGAATTTCCTTAGAAAAACCCAAAAACAATTTGTGGCCCGACCCGGGATTAGAACCCGATACCTTTTGATTAGCAATCGTACATGCCATTCACTAGAACAACGAGGCAGTTATGTATTTAACTCCCTTTGTGACTATATCTCCGTTGAAATGTCTATTTTAACTTGAAAAATATATAAATAAATATTTAGATAAATATTTCGGACGTTTGACATAAAACATCTTCTAGTCCCAAACTAAGCAGAGTTTGTACTAAGGGAAGTACCCATAGTCATAGTAGTGGTGTTTAGTAATACAACTAATAAAAATACATAATATTTCTTTTTGCAGATCACACTAACATTTGGTATGACCCAGGAATCGAATCCGAGACCGCTCGATCAACATACGCCAACCACTAGACTAACGAGGCAGTCAATATTATATTAAATGTGTAACTTATTTTTTTATTAACACTAGTTATTATATTAGTCATTGAGTTGTTGCGATTTCTATGTTGGCCACCACCCAGGTGGATTTTCATCTCCTCTCTTATTGTTTATTATTATGTACTATGTTATATTACTATGACTATTATTACTATATTACTATGTTTATTAACCTCATACTATAGAGTGCGTAAACTTTATATGGTAGTGTTTACAGTAAACCCAAGCTATTATCGGTCATCAATAAGAACTTAGGGCTCATCATTTTCTGATTGTATATATTTAGACAATCTAAGTCTCCCTTAAATGATTATTTTACCGCTTATGTTATCGCAACTAAATGACATCGATCATAGGAAGAATAATGAACAGGATACAGATGCTCCAAGATTCGGTATTTTGTTCACCTCAGTAACAGGCTGCTAGTCTGATCAAGGTCAGACTTGGGCTTCCTCAGGGCTCAAGCATTGATTGACTGCCTCAAGTTACTAAAGTAAGCCAAAAAAATTATGAAAATCGTGCCTCACAAAACTATTCTCATACAGTTTTTAATATTTATACAACGTGACTACTGTACAACCTGAATGACCTTTTTTATATAAATAGAAAACTCATGCAATAGGAACAAACAGCCTACCTCATGGAGAACTTCACAAATGGACATGAAATGAACACAAAGAACTCAAAACAACAATTTCTGAATCACACGAAGTGCTATCCCATCTGGGACTCGAACTCAAATTTCTTGGCACGGTAGAAAGCGGTGCAACATGGCGATCGCCTAATCCTCCACACAGACGTAATAAACAAGAGTCTTCTAAATAATTACATTTGGTACGTTTTTCATTTTTGGAATTATTGTTGGCCATTGTTTGTCTATATATTCACCCACGTTTAAATCAGCACAAACCAACCTATCTCATTTGAGGATTTTGTATCCAAAATAGCAAAAACTGAACTATTATAGTATCGCTATGTCCGTCCGAATGCATGTGTTCAAAAAGTCTGTCAGAAAGTCAAGAACCCTGAAGTTTTGCATAAACGCACATACTTTAATACTTTTGAATTGTGTCGTTGTTTGTTAACCTAAATAAATTACAAAACAAACTAACCATGACGAAAAAGTGATGAAATGAAACTTGAAAAATATAGTTTTTAAGGTGAATACTTCTAGTGCTTTTAAAGTTTTGATGTTATTTTTTATCGCATGATAAGGGGTGTCATTATACAGATATTTGAAAAATAACAATGGAATTTGCAGACAGTATTTTGGTTATTACGTGTGTTTCAGCCATAACCTTATCGGTACAGTTTATTGCTGGGCATAAGCCTTTCCTTAAAAAGGACATTTTTGCTTCCTATACCGCTATCTCTTTATACCATATTACCATATCTCTTTACAAGATATATACCAAGCATTTATTTGTTCCTCTTCGCTTCTTATTAAACCACCATATTTGGGTATTATATATTATAAAAATTGACCAATTGCGTGTCGGGCCACGCATAGATTATGGTTCCGTAGTCAGCCATAATGGTGGGTATATTTCAAATCGTGTCCAATAACTTGTCAGTCCAATTGTTATGTTAACTTATTATTTGTTGATTTTTTTATGAAGTTTTCCAAGTGAGTGTATTATACAAATTAGGTATTTTTTCAGATTTTTTGAGCCAGCCGCTTAGCTTTTAGAGGTAGGGTTCCGAGTCATGAACTACGGAACCCTAAAAAGTCACGACTATATCATGTATATAAGTTAAACTATCATGACTACAAGGGCTTTATTAGTTTACGTGTAATCAGTTAACCAACTAATTCAAAGTTCTAGACCACAAAGACCGCTAATGTTAATTGTTTTAACATAAAATAACAAAGCGGACTTTTCTCATTTAGTTAGGTACATTTAAGTTTGCGTTTTAGTTACAGGTAGCCGACATTGGACGAAGCTCGACACACACTACTCGATTTTCTAACTTCTCAACTCACCATCTTTACCTAGTTACTTAACAGAAGTAATTGGTTGGTAAAACATTTTCTTCCATTATGTATATACTAAAATATATATTATGTATATTTTATTTTCGTGCGTAAATATCCACGGATACGACTAGTTGGTAGCTATGTCTGAATCGAACCGACTAAAACCGCACGCCCTCTTGGGTAATATACCCTTGAAAGGAAGTCCCTGGAACTCAGATGACACCAATGTGTGTGGGAACCCCGATATTCCCTTTGTTGTTCACAACAGGGAGCGTGCACTCTCCGCAGTGCTCACATCACCTCTCGGGCCTGCTTCTATTGGGGTGACAGATGGCCTCACCTGTCACCCCCAGGGATGTGAAAAGGGTGTACTCGATGGAGCCATCACGCGAATAGTGAACGCAATGGTCCCGCGCTTTGAATTATTAAACAGACATTAAACTGCCTGTGACTAGTAAGAAACCGTCTGGGCTAGTAATCCACTTGCAGAAGTGGATTATGGAAGTGAATGGTGAAGGATACATGCAGATGTATCCTTAAGACCCAGTCCGAGACGAGTTTCAATAAGCCCATAAGTCCAACGGTCGCTATAAATCCAATGACCAATACACATTTACTTAGAATTGTATAATTAGTATCTAAAAGTTATCAAGTTTCTCAATTAGTGTGTTTACGAGAAAGTAAAGGTATTATACTAATCCCGTTTCGGTGACGGATCAAAAACACAGAGTTTGACCGCCTATAGAGGCGGTCAAAGTAAATAAATAATGCTAGGAGAGACAAGTACACGTAACAAACTATATAACTTTCACAGAGTAACAAACTATCATATAAACCTGATATTGACTTCTGATTGGAATTTTCCTCTCAGTATCACATCACTAATAATAATAATTGAAAATCCGCTACCATTTAGCTGAAATTAGCATATGTATTTATAAATTTAATTGCCTTGATGGCGCAGTCCCAAAATCGGTTTAATAGTTTGATGCTATTATAGAATACACAAACATATATAATAAAGATTACTAAAACTTCAAAGTCCACATTTCCGCTGCGGCGTGTAATATTTTACTGGATTACATTATCATATTTTATAGATATAATTTATACATTACATTTTATTGAATTATATTTTTGGTGACAATAAATATTATAAATCTGAAGACAGCGATTTTGATAAGATAGCTTTATATGTTTTTCACAACAATACCACTGATGATTAAACCGATAATGATTATTCAGTTTAAAGTTTTTGAAAATCGTAATTTGTACTTATAATAGTATAAAACATTTTCTAGCGATGCACTATCCATCAAAACCAAAAAAAAATGTTTGAAAGACTGAAATACCTCTTTTTGAAACTCTTTCTAGTATATGAAACTTTCTTAGCGCATTATGTATTATTTAAACGCCACGCCATAAGTTAGAGATAACAATTATCAATATCAACTACAATTTCTCATCATAACTTTTCAATTTTCTCCGATGCCATCTAGCGGCAACATAGGGAGGGAGGGATTATCTTCATTCATTCACTCCATTTTCCTTAGGACGATTGTTACAATCTTTGATCACGTCTTCCTGCAGGTGGTCAAATAATCAATTTTTCTGTTCATTCTGAGGCTTCCTATCTTTCTGTGATAAGTCTTACACTATTAGGGATTATCTTCATTCATTCACTCCATTGTCCGTAGGACGATTGTTACAATCTTTGCTCACGTCTGTCTGCAGCTGGTCATATAATGAATTTTTCTCTTGATTCTAAGGCTTTCTGTCTTTTTGTGATAAGTCTTACACTATACTTTAAGTACTTAAAACAATATATTTACTGAATACGTTCGATAAATCGCATTGATTGGATGAAATGCAGGCGCTGAGTTTTCCGGCATTTCCATTTTCTTGATTATTTAAATAAAGTAGCGTGGTACTGAAATATAATGTGGCTAATCTATCATAAAAAGACTGACTACCTAATTCCTTTACCTTCGAATCGGTGATCGAAGACATTTTGAAGAATTCCTCCAACATTCTAACAGCGAGCTGATGTAAGACAAAATCAGAAAATTGAATCCCTGTTAATTTGTAATAATTTGTTTGAAACTATTTTAAGTTATCAGGATACACATTAACATACAACATGAAGACCTTCGCGTGTACTTTTTTCATGTTAAAATTTAATTCCGATCGATTCAGGGATTTTCAGTGAAACGGAACACTGTACTAGCCACTAACAATGAAGTAGACAGTTACCATACAGTTCACCATACAATTACACACATATTATGAATTGTAGCAGATTGAAAGTTCAGTGACATAAGGAAAAATTAAATAATATACAGGGTGAATTTTTGAGACGAGACAGTAAGGGTAGGTACCTTAACCGTTATAGTTACAGGAAAACGCTTTTAGGAGACTATCCATAATTTTTTAAGATATTCTGAACTCCATTTACAGATTTTGGAATAAATGTACAGCCAGCAAGAAAATGGTCATTTTAAACTAAAACTTTTTTTGATGCCAATCGATCCTGTTTCTTATAAGTGTATATTAGTAACATTTGTTAAGCTTTTGTTTATTTTGTTGTTCTTTGCTGATATTTCTTAAATTGTAAAACCTTATGTGTGTGTGATGCAAATTCAGAAGGGCTGTTTTCCAAAACCTGTAAGTGCAATTGTAATGCGATAGGATCTCATTGTTGAGTGAACAATAGTGCAAAAACAACTATAAAGTGAGCTGAAGCGAACCTCGGCCATTCGATATGATAATGTCACCATGATTATTCGATATTTTATTAAGTTTGTTCTTTAATATAATGCAACGAATATTAAATACAACCCTATCGATACATAAAGTTGGGTTTTTTTTGTAAAGTTTTTAGGTCTCTTTGGTATTATAAGATATAAAATTCTCGTGTGACAATGTTAGTGGCCATGCTCTTCCGAAACGGCTTGATGCATTCTTATGAAACTTTGTGTGATAATGCAGTAGGTCTGAGGGCAGGAGTTAAACGTGAATTCAACTATGTTCTATAAGTGAGAAAGTCACTTATATTTATAAAATTGCGATTGTGATTAAAGCGAGAAGATTTGATAATTAAGGTAAAAAGTTTTAGTGTCAAAAACATGTACGATATGGAATTTTTCGTCGTTTACGAAGAAGCTTAATTATCGTTAAAGGTTACAATGAACTAATGAAGTGTTGTATTTCTTATTACAGTTATTTATTTTTTAACTTTTTAGTTTATTTTATTAACAAATAATAAAAGTTTGTTTTTAAAAAGGTTTTTTCTTATTAATTATAATTAGATTATACATATTTATGTCAATATAGGAGGTATACATATGTCGGTATATTTAGGTACCTTGATGAAAATCCATTGTAGTGTATAATAATAATAATAAATATTTAGGAATGGTTTTAAATAGAATAATGGATTATCACGAAAGATATCCAGAATGTGACATCATCATAGGCCAGTTGCAGTCCACTTCCGAAAATAGGCCTCTCCCAAGACACATCAGATTAAAATAGTAGTGAAAGTGACAGTATACGTTTAATTATCTAATAAACACTGTAAAATCGTGGGTAAATCGTAAAATAATACTATGTCTCACTCTCTACTTCCCCTCGCAACCCCGTACTTCCCCTCTCCCAGTACTTTATTTATGATATTGACATTATTTATGGGGATCGTTTTATGTTTTATCGAAAGACGGTCCCTATTTCATTTTATCCACACATTTTTAACATTAAATTCATTACTTGAAGACTCGAAGGCTTCAAAATTGAAGACGTTAGTGACATTGGCAGAGATAGCTTATATTATTCGGCTGATTGCCATCTCAGCAAAACAAGAAAAATACATTATTTATGTCAAATAATCTCGAAATACTGCTCTTATAACCTAAATAAAGTTAAAAGGTTATCAAATAAAATATTTAGTAGCCCAGTCATTTAGTTATTGAAGGAAGTTTTGGTCGTCGAGATTAGATAATTAATATGGTGTCACACCAATACAAAGAATAACTAAAAGTAAGAAACGAATAATTGCTTCCTACGAGAACTAAATATCAAGAATGTAGGCGCCAGGGAGTATGTAACTTTGGGCGTCTCTTTAATAAATTGGATGCGTTTAATTTCCCGTAAGTCACGTTTCTGAGAAAAACTTATTTACTTTATTATGTTTAGAAACTGTCAATGTCACCTATCAAGCGATTGTTATTAGTGTGATCGTTTTAGAAAAAGTGATCAAATACTGAGTTGTCCTTATTCGTTATATATACTTGAACGGATCTTAAAATGCCCAAATGTTAAAGTTATTTTGTTTTGAGTTCGGTTATTCTTTAAGTTAATCTGTGTAAGGATCTCAGTTCCGTATTTTAATTCTTTAAAATATTTACGCTATGTACAAAGAACGAATAGGATTTTTTGAAACCTAAGTGTCTCTACTATATCTGATAAAAAGCATAAAGTTACCATACAAATCGCATTATCTGAAAGCCATGTCAATTCAGCAGGGAGACGACGACAGCTGTGAGCAGCGACAATGCACAGAAGTAACATGTGCCAGGTATACTCAGTGAAGCTGCAATTGGGAGACATTGATAAACGTGATAGATTACTCGTATTTTAACTAGAATATTGTTCCATTAGGAGAAAAGTGTTAAAACTTATTAGCACCGATTCTAACGTGTTTTAACATTGTACTTATCAAAGTATACTATATTATCAATCAATGAATATTAATCGTTTTGAGATCTATCGTTACGCGCTCAACGGAAATGGTTTCTTTTTGAAATATCAATCAAGTCATCATACGTTACCTAGATCAAAAAAAAACATTTTTTTTATTTTTGTTGCGTCTCTGTCTGTCTGTTTTGTCGATTTCAATGGGACTTTCACTAGCAGAAAGTTGATGACCTAAGGTGTAAGTTTTTAAGACTATCTTCGCTCCGCGGCGTAACTCTCGACTTAAAACAATAACTGTTGGACTCAGCTAGTGGTACATAAATTTGTTTATGCAGGAGACCCAGACGAGGTTACATGGATCAGTCAGTGCTTAAGTACGTTAGAATCAACGTTTCAACTGCATCTTTTAAATGTGATTATTTTTCTTGTTTGTATTATCAATGGATATGAACTGCACTACACCACATATCAACGTCTTAAATAGTCTAATCTAATCAGCCCTCTGCCACAAGCAGATTTTTTACCTAATGTATCTCTTTGGCCAGATTAAATCAAATCAAATCATTTATTCTGCAATTAGGTTACATGAACACTTTTGCATTTGAAACTTTTTTTTGAGCAGATGATTTCGACCTTTCCTAACTGGACTAGCCCTGAGAAGCGATTAGTTGGTATGGGATAAATAATTTGAAATCTCACTGTTGAAATGTGTTATTCACGCCATAGCAGTGTGTTTGAAATTTCAACAACCACGCTTAAACTCATTAAATCCATTGATTGCCGTGCCACGAGGTGATGTTTCATTACTATATACCAAACATGGGGATGTTTTGTTGACTCACGGCTAAAATGAATACCAACTTTGATCCTAACAGAAATCATTGGGTATTAAAACATGGCTGGAATGTAAGTAAATACTATAAAGTTGTATTAAATGATATTCCGAAATATTTACAAAGTCGAATGCACAAACAATACATATCGGGGAAATAGATATTTTGAAAGTTAGTGGAAAATTGAATATGGATTTAATGAAAATTGTTGTAAGTTGTCTATTGTATCCTTGACTCACCTCGCCAAAAGTTGGAATTTAATATATGAATTTGTAACAAATATTATTACTACCTTCGCTCGCGGCTTCACCTGCGGCTTCGCGTATGTCAGTTATTGCGGCAAATACTAACCTATGTAATCTTAGTATCCTGTCTCAAGATCCAGCTTGTAACAATTTTATAAGAATGAGTACAGTGGTTTTGGCGTGAAAGCGTAACAGATAGAAAGAGATACAAACAGACAAGTTACTTTCGCATTTATAATGTAGTAGAGACACGCTGATTTCAGCACGAATTTACTGCTCGGTTTGAGGATGGTGACCACTACTCATGCTCTTTATCTGGCACAATAGAGTCAATTTCGCAAGCTTAAATGTAATAAAAAGAAATGACCTGTACTAACATCTATACTAGTACTCATATTACAAAGAGAAACTATTTGATTGTTTGTTTGAAATGAATAGGCCCCGAAACTACAGGACCGATTTGAAAAGTTCTTTCATTATTAGAATCGTACATTATCCCCGACAGACATAGGATAAAGAATGTTTTCAAAAACGTTAGAAATCCGAATGAAAATTTCGTTAATGTAACCCACCTTGGGTTACCAAAGGTGTTAAAAAAATTCTCATTAAAATCACTATTTTGCACACGCTACGAAAACTATTGACAAGTTTTTAGTTAACATATCTACAAAAAATCCGTCTATATGTGTAACTATTATTGTTATGTCATTATAACTACTTTTTCATGGTAAAATATTCAATATTTTCGTCCAAACAAGCTAAGGATATGTTTTAACCCCTGTCCCCTGATATTATTTCTTATCGAAATAAATCATTTATATATTTACCTGTATATCACTTTTTGAATTATTTTAATCTGACATAGCATTTAAGAGTATCATGAATTTAATAATTACGAAAATTGAAATTTATGAAACACTCTAAATTACTAGCGATTTTATCTACGGGAGATAGTTATTACATTATCATCTACTAACCTTACACCATTATAACTTTATCTTATCATTATTTATAAATAATTAATAAATATTTCGGACATCTTACACACAACATCATCTAGTCCCAAACTAAGCAGAGTTTGTATTATGGGTACTAAACAACTAATATAAATACATAAACATATATTTGTTTTGTAAATACATACATATTATATATAGAAAACACCCATATTTTATTCTAAATGGCATATGTACAAAAATAATACTAAGGAGGGAGGTACTTTGAAAAAAAAAACCGTGTGGTGACGGATTAAGAATACAGAGTGTCACCACCCCTATCCATCCCGCGGGTGTCGTAAAAGGCGACTAAGGGATAAACTACGCAAGATAACATCAATGCAAAGAGAAGGAAAACTTGAAACCAACCCTATACCAACCCGTCTTGCCAGCGTGGTATAGTAGGCCAATACCTCCTTTTCAAGGAGAGGCCTGTGTCCAGCAGTGGACTGTTGGAGGCTGTTGATGATGATTGATGATATGGATAATGTCTGTCCATCAATACGTGATTTCGCTTACACGTATTTAATACCAAACATATTTTGTATGAAACAATTTATAAGCCTCTATGTGAAATATTTGCAGAACAAAATAGTACGGAAAACAAGCCTAGTTTAAGTTTCATGCTCTATTTACATTGACTGACATTCCAACCCAGTAGCTTCTCCAGCCTGAATAGCTTATCGTAGCGTACATCCATTTCATGTTCGAGTGTTATTCCGAGAAACGAACCGCGTAAATTTTATTTCTATCTTTCACATAAAATATTTTACTGACAGGCTCTGTAGTGCATTGAAATTGTTTTTTTTTTTAATTTTTTGTTTGAATTATAATGGTTACACCAATTTGTGCTGAAGATGAGATCTTTTCGCGTAGTATAACAGCAAGTATATGGAAAAGTTCATTACACAGTTTTAGATTGATTAAATGTCAATTTTGCTGGAGATGAATTCTTCTCTCCCATATTCATATTTGTTGTGTTTTAAAGTGATCTAAAGTGATCTCTTACATTGAAATGTAATTGTAAAGTAATTTTATTGTGGATGTACTAGCGGAGTCCCGCAGTGTTACCCGCGGTTATTGTTGTAAATCTCGAGTAACGCCGCGGAAAAAAATACTTAAAAAAATTGCCTAAGTTCCTCCTTGTGTCATCAGCCATCTGCCAGTGAAAGTCCCGTTCAAATTGGTTCAGCCATTTCAGAACAAACAGACAGACAGACAGACAGAAAAAAATAATTAAAATTCAATTTTGAATGTCAGTCAGTGGTATTTAGTAAAAAACTGGTTATTTTAATATTACAAATAGACACTCCAATTTTATTTATTTGTATAGAGTTTTCTGGTGGTGTTGAGTGTCCTGGCGGTTGTATCACGCCAAGGGTTAGATAAAACGATGGCCGGGCTAGTACGCCGGCTGTATGCACAAACTGATTCTTTCCTTTTTCGAATTGTTAATGAAAGGGTTTACATTACGCATCTGTATAATAGTACATTGTTCACCGAGGGAGGAAAGGGACCGATTACTAGCGAGGGAGCAGTTTGTGGTCTGAAGGCGCAGCCTAGGGCCACAATACTCCCGAGGTAGGAATGGGACTTTCACCCGAGTGCTACACAGTGCTTTATACTACACCTGTGAGGAACATCTAAAGTATTTTTAAAATAAAATCAAAACGTAAGACACCATGTAAGACACAATTTAGCTTAGAATTTGACCAACATTTCGCGCTTCTTTTGTTTTTTTTTTTATTCTTTACAAAAGGATGTCAGTGGCACGGAGATTCTATATTTAAATTATATGAAAACTCCTTGGGCAGGCGCGCGCCATAGATAAGATAACACATGAGAAATGAAAATTCATACAACTTTCTCTCCCGCTAAAACACGTTAGACATGGATTTTCATACATTTTTTCCTCCTGCTTATTCAGGTCAAGGAAAAGACTAACTTTCTGTTTTTATTTTCAGGGAATATTGACTACTGTTCCGATCAGGTGTAGTATAAAAGTCTTATGTAGAAGGCAGTATTCCTCGATATCACATGTACAGTGAGTAGGTGTATGTCTCTGAAATATTTTTTTTTTTTTTTTTGGACATCTGACACACAACATCACCTAGTCCCAAGCTAAGCAGAGCTTGTGTTATGGGTACTAGACAACTGATATTTATTCTAAGAAATAATTGCAGGGACATAAATCATTCATAGGAAGTTTGCTCTAGTTTTCTTGGTCTTTGTAATCAAAGTATTTATCGTAAAATGAATTGTGAAGGATCTATTGTGAAAAAACTGAACTTCTTGAACTGAAAAACTATAAGTAACCGCTTTTTTCTTATGGTGGCGTGAACAGTAAAGATTGCAAGAAAGGTGGCAATTATATAATTTAAATTGAGATGTAGCAAATGTGTTCATAGATAATCAATTTATTAAAGTACGACGTAATACAATATTACATGCAGAATAATAAAGCACTTCGTGCACCTGCCTCTCAAGATACTAGTATCATTTCAAGATCAACTTTCAAGTTTCATGTCATTTTATTCAAAGCTACTTTTGGATTGATATATAGTAGTATAATGTGACATTTAATAGACAGTGCCAACCAATATTAGACAATTGTGCTGTTTGGCTCATATTAGAAACTAGATTTTATTTAAACCTCATAAGTATGTAAGTAATTAAAACCACTAGGGGTTTAATTACTTAAAGTAATAATGGTTTGATAAACTTCTTCAAACAGGTATAATAGTGTAGTTCAGTCACAGATTGTTTACCTACCACAAGAACTTTCCGATGTAAATATCTATTTTCTTTAAACGAGCAATCTTGTATACATATTTATATAACACTAGC
Source organism: Phragmatobia fuliginosa (assembly GCA_932526445.1). Taxonomy (NCBI): domain Eukaryota; kingdom Metazoa; phylum Arthropoda; class Insecta; order Lepidoptera; family Erebidae; genus Phragmatobia; species Phragmatobia fuliginosa. The sequence continues at coordinate 29,750,712 of OW052057.1, forward strand.
TGATGCCCGCGGCTCCGCTCGCGTTTTAAAGGTATGAAAAATAGATGTTGGCCGATTCTCAGACCTACTGAATATGCATATAAAGTTTCATAAAGATCGTTCATGCCGTTTCGGAGGAGTATGGCAACGAAAACTGTGACACGAGAATTTTATATATTAGATATAAATTTGTGATATTTTAACTAATAATAATATTCTTTATTGATATAAATTAAATGTACAATACATTAGGGGATTCTCTAACACCCGCGCTAGTAAAGACTGAGTTGCTAACACCACCCTTGCCGTTCCCAAGACCGGATGTTAAAGGAGGAGGGTTGGTCTTGGAGGAGAACATCCCAGCCGTAAAAGTTCAACGCCGAGCATCGGGCGGCGCCGCTCCTGCAGGAATTTAGTGACCATGAAGTACTAAATCACCTCTAAAAGACTATTGTGGAAGGACGCGGTCACTCACAACGCATATCAGCCCATGAAAATACCCTATTGACAAAATTATCACAAGAGCAAGTTCGCTGAGTGTTCCGGCTAACAACCGGTGCCGCCTGGTAACCGGACCGAGTGCTGTGAAATTGGCGACCAAAGACTCTACACATATATACGCCGAATTGAGCACGTGCCTATTGCCATGCGTCCTCGCTTTCTAACTATTAAGGAAGTGTTTTGTAATCATTCTATTAGAAGCATTACTGAAAGGCCCGAAGAAATGCAATCAGAATTTCGCCAACTTGTAGACGTCCTTGATAATTGGTGAATACTACTTTCGTACGTATATATAATTAAGATATATAATCAAGATACGGACGAAAGGATACGTATAAAAAGTCGTTGGTAATAAATGACTAAAAGATAAAAAAATACTGAAAGCCTTCACCAAAACATGGAAACTAATTTGTGTAATGTTAAGAATTATATAAGTTAGTAAGCTGCCAACAAATATAACAACTGGTTCATTAGCTGCCTAGCATTAGTTTAATTTTGGATTTAATTTTTTAACTAAAAATATATTGTTGTAAAAGTTTAGCTTAATTTGGTTCAAACTTTATTTAATAAGTAGCTAGAAGAATTGTGTTTTTGGTAATTACTAATCACCATTATTTCAAAACAAAACCTTTTTTTATCATTACTAGGTTTTTAACATCATTTAACATAACTATGTCATCGAATAATATTGTTAGATATTATTGGAAACGGTATTAAACGAATTTGAATTTTTTACCCTTATACGTAATTACAAAATCAGACATCATCGTAGTGGACTAAAGACCTTTTCAACGCGTATTTCTAGTCACGGCGGCAAGGTCCTGATTGCGCATGCTACAATGAATCCGATGGCGGAATGCGTCAAACGTTTCTCATGCACGAAAGACGCTAGATAATTTCATTTAAATTAATATTAAAGTTGGTGAGTGGATGTAGAATTCCTCTAATGGTTCCCCCTTCTGTAAGAAGCATGAGTTGTTTTTCCTAAGACTAACACATTGCCGCACACTTCCTACATAGCATGTTTTCTACGTAAATGTTATCAATATTTAAGGTTAGAGTACTATATTTGTGCAAAGATTGCATACTTTATATCCCCTTGCTAAATGAATGGACTGAATGTTTATTTTGTACTGTAGGAATATTTCAAATTATTTACAATGACCTAAGTAGTTAGGAAAGTTGTCATTTGTTTGTTGGTTATTTTACAATTTTTTGTGTTTGTCTATAAATATATTAGATATACATATATAGGAAGACTTACCTTTCTTCAAAACGTATACTAGATCGACTAATATCGCTCCAGGCGCTCATAGAGCGTCCACGACCTCGATGGTAAGCTGCGCTTGCCACTGCAGAGACGGTTGGTCGCCTTTCTAACTCCACTTCTGGAGGGAAGTTGACCTTGGTAGAACCTCTTGAGGATGGGCCTTCAGCAGATTCTCCACCGCCAGAAAGCTCCATTTCAAATGCAGCGTACTCGGGTGCTTCGTCGAGTTCTCCTTCACTGCCGTCGCTGGCCACGGAGAGTGCTTCATATCCGTAGCCAGGGCGGACGCAACCGGCGGCGCCGCCGGCCGCGCCGCCCTCGTTGCGGTCGTTTTCCGCTTCGCCAGCCAGCCTCGGCGAAGCTTCGATTCGACTCAATGACGAAGCTTTTACTGACTGCCCTCTGATATTTAATGGCGAACCTCTGGATGGGAAATGGTTTGAGTAACGTAACTTGCTGTGTCGAAACGTGGTGAAAGTTTAGGTCGTACAGGAACAAAAAGTGAGACACGCTTTACTTGAAATCACTATATAACACGTGCAATATGTCTTACACTTTTATATGGCATACCACTTTGTGACGCTAAACTTAGGTAGAGTACGATATGTTTGATAACTAGATATGTCACATCGATTTCCTTATATGAACCATTGTTTATAAGTGGTGGAATATGCGGTTAAGTCTGTCAACAATTGTTAAGGATAATCTTATTCACAGCAATCTTATGATGAGTCCGTACCTATTCCTCAATAATAGTATCACTGAAAACACTCAACCTAAGCAACCACAAAAATTGGAATAAACAGAAATACGTCAAACTGTTACATAGGATATAATCTAATTCCAACGTCACTTTCGTTCTCTGACTAGTGACCTTTCTGCCGCCAACCGTTAGATATCAGGTTTTGTTAATGGGGGTGGCTAAACAATAAGAACGTATAGATACTACGTTTCATACATAAGGAGGTAGTCGTGAAGTAAGCAAGATATGAAACTATTGGAGTGAAGTGCGCCCAAAAGACGGGCGGGCGGGGCAGATCGATGCGGCCATCATGTCGTTGCCGCGTAAAAGGCGTTTTTGTAGTACAAGTTAACACCGCTGTAGCGCTATTGTGACGTTCCACGTTATCAATAACATACCCACACTATTCTTAAAAGTCCTGCCTACTGCAGCTTCACTATTACATCACAGTATTCATATAAGTTTATCACACAAATACACAAAAAAGTAGATTTTTAGACAGAAAGTTTACAGCAGAAGAATATGTCGTAGAGCAGTAAGGAAAAGGCATTATACATTTAGTGTGATGCGTGTGACAATAAACTTGTACATAAACTTGTACATACTGTAAATGATGAATGATCTGACCAAAGAGTTGTTTCCTGTGGCTTGTGACCCCCTAAATGAATAAATTACATTACAGTCGTGATTAAATAATAGGCAGCAGATATAAAAGAAAATACTTGTTATTGAAAGACAATAAATTGAATAGGATACGAAAAATAATCACGCACTTCAATATTTTACGCATCAACGAATATATAAATAAATATATATTATTCAATATTTTTTTTGGAAGTAAATAAGATAATAATACAACTAGTTACGACTATTTCATATAGTTAGACTATTTTGGTTACTCATTTGGAATCTCACTCTCATTTCTAACAGCACCATCTAGTAAGTATTTTCCGAAACTTTGACAGCAGTTAAGAAGTTGAGAGGGCAATATATTTTTAACCGACTTCAAAAAAAAGGAGGAGGTTCTCAATTCGTTGGAATCTTTTTTTTTATGTATGTTTAGCGATAATATCATAGTTTATGAAACGATTTCAAAAATTATTTTTGCATTAGAATGGGCCTAGCTTACAGGTGGTCCCGTCATCACCATATCGGGATTTGGTGATGGGATCCCAATGAAATCGAGGGAACTTCTCAAATATACTAGGCACAATTGTCGCGATTTGGGTTCTCGGAATAGTTTTTCTTTGAAGTCGGTTTGTTTTTATTGAAATTATTATGAATTAAGGAATGAAGGACTGTTAAGCGTATTAAATATGCATATGGCTTATCGCAGCATGTCGAGTTTGGGCAATCTCCTGTGATTCCGACCAGAATACTTTTAAGCACTACCTCGAGGTACTTGAGGGACTTGAATCTGAACGTAAAATCGAATATGTTCCAGCAATCCACCACTCTACGCTTAAATTTCCAGAAAGTAGTGCGTCTTTTGCAGTTTCAGAGGACTGAAAAAAAAAATTACTGGACTTTTTCAGATACTTTCATGCCTTATAGCAGACTTGGTCGGAGCCTGAATCCCATCAAAAGGACACGTTCAGCTTTATAGTCGATAATTAGATAAATAAATATAATAAATAAATAAATAAATATTTGGACATCTTACACACAACATCATCTAGTCCCAAAGTAAGCAGAGCTTGTGTTATGGGTACTAAACAACTGATATAAATACATAAACATACTTTTTTTTTGTAAATACATACATATTATACATAGAAAAACACCCAGACTCCGAAACGAATATTTGTGGATCACACAAATATTTGGTCTGACCCGGGAATCGAACCCGAGACCTCTTGATCGGCAGCCGCATAAGCTAACCACTAGACCAACAAGGCAGTAACTTAGGATAACTTTGCCTAATCGGTAATCACTACCGGTTTTGGCCCTATTAATTAGCTGAGATGTCTCTGAATGTTTTTTCTATCTGTCATGTTAAAATCCTGAGTGAAGTGACCTACGAAGAAATTTTGGCCATGAAAAGGTATTTCATAGACAATTGGGCTAGGCGGGTCTGGGCCTTACTACATACCTGCAATTTCGTAGCAGCTGTAAAACAGAGCAGTGTGCAACATCGTTTATAAAACTACACATACAGGTTGGGTTATTTTAAGCCATCTAGCCCACTTCACGAAAAGGCATATACGCATTTAATTTATAGAAGATTTTACAACTTTTTCAAAATATTGTAGGTCTTTTATTAAATATTAACTTAATTAACTTATTTTCTTATTAATTATAGTATAATATTTCGATTTGCAGTATTTTTGTTTATCAATGTCATGTCATGTAATCCTACGTTTTTCAAATAATTAAAGTGTAAATTTTATATATATTATACCTATATTTTTACACCATCGGTAGGCAGAGATTTCGTCTAAGAGCGTGTCCTCCAGCACCCGCCTCTCCACGAGGGTCTTCAGAAGCTCCACGGTAGCATCATCAGCGTTCGATATCATTTCAAAACATTTCTGCAATAAAAAAAATTGTATGATTTGTAAAAATAAGATGTTGTTTGATACAGAAAAAAACCATTTTTTTTTTAAAAGTTGATTTTTGACGGGTGAATTTTCGATTGAAAATTAGGGTACTTCTTCGATTATTAAGTCATAATAAGGTGAAAAAAAATGTATTCGGGACATAAAATGGAAAGTTTTCACTAAATTTCGTTAAAAATAATTTTATTTCTTTAAGATAAAAATATAAAACCTAAAACTTGTTTTTTTTTAATTTTTGACATAAGTTTTGAGGTTATGTGAAAAAAGTGTAAATGCAAAAGTTGTAGATCTATTTATTTTCATTTATTTATTTTCCATAGGATTTGTAGTTATGCCGGAAATCGCGATAAACCGTTTTATACCCTTAAAACCTCCCGCCCTTCCCCTTCCCGACCTCAGATCGCCAGTAAATTATTTTTCCTTTTATTTTTATAATATTCTCCTCCTTTTCCAATGGGTTTCATCCTACTTTGATTTGTTATGTTTTCTAAAATTATAGACCCTGGTCTATTGCGGCTTCGCAACGTCTAGTTTTTTTGAGACCGTTTAAAAAAAATATCAAGTAATTATTTCGTGAATGAAGATTCGTTTTCGTGCAAACGGTACTCTAAAATAAATAATATTTACGGTTTCGACGACATTTATAGCAGCATTTTCTGTCAATTGGAATTTTGTTGTGAAAACAAAACTTGTGAAGGTAATTTTGTAACTCGATCCATTACAGCAAAGAAAGTGAGAGCGAGGGTCTGATAAAGATTTCAGTGCTGATAAATAAAAGAGAAATCAATACAATGCTTGCATACATTTTTATAATATTTTTACCCATGGCGAAGGTAAGATATATTTTAGTTTATAAGAGACACGCTCAACGAAAAATATTTTTTGCTTAACAAACAGATACGAGGAAACTACTTGAGAAGTAAAGAATTTGAAGTTAGACATTATGTTATCTGTAAATTTTTTGGCGGGAAGTTATAAATTGCAGATTAAAAATTAACATAAACATAACGACAGTTAATCCGGTGAATACAGGTTTTTGTAATATAAACTTACATCCAGAATATAATGAAGTGACAGTTTTAGCGTCGGGCGGAAGCCTTGGGTTCCAGTTATATGGGTAGGCCTATATAGAACTACTTTAGATTAATGAGTAAAATGTTTTAAACACATACAGAAAAAAAATCTATTTCATAGTCATAAATCGATTCATGAATCCAAACACCTTCACTAAAAATATATTTAAGTGAATAGTGAAATTTTTAAACTTCAATAGTCTTATGCAAGTATTTTAATATCATTCTTCTAAGCGCTAAGAATGAAGTCAACCTTTTGAGCACGTTCCATTGGAACGAATTTAACAAAACCTGTATTTTCCGCAAGACTATTTTAAAGGCTATATACGTCCTTTTATTGATCAGCATACAGCACACTAGTAATTAAGAAAATGTCAAGCTAAAACAGTATAAGTTGCTGTTCGCTCTATGATTGGATTTGCTAATGTTCACTGAAATAAAAGTTTGGAGTTTTTAGATTAATATTTCAAGATATTTTCTAAAACTTTAAAATATTTCTTGTAATTTATATCATGTACGCATTATAAAAAATATGTGAGCGTGAGAAGCGCTCATGATAAAGTGGTCTTAGGTAATTGCAAACAATCACCGAGGATCAGGTCTGGACCGACGGCGAGGTCAGTACCTAGACGGGTGACTGTTTGTAGAATGATGTGTTATAAGCGTTTCCATGATTCAGAGGTATAAGATAATTCATATCAGAGCAAGATTGCCTAGCCACAACGTATTTTACCAGTCCCCAACACATAATAAAACTTGTCCTTGATAACACGTTTCTAACCGACAAAGAAATGTTTCAGTAATATAGTAAACTGTTATATAGAAAACGCACAAACTCCAAAGCATTTTTGCTTTTAAATTACAGTTAATTTCAAGCTAATGTTGCAACTTGCTTTATCAGAAAACATACATTAAACCCCCTTAACAAACACAGCTTCGTTAGGAGCTAAAAATGCAGTCTCCGTCCAAAGTAGTTCATTCGATAAGCGCAAGTTGACCTGCCCTGCTTTAGACTTATCGTTGATGTAATATTCAACGAAAAGAAAACTTAATAACGAATCTGTGAGGTTCCTTAAAGATAATTTATCATAAGTCAGCTACTTCTTGTAATTTAAAAACAAACGTATTGACAACATAAATGTTGTAATTTTTGGTTGGCTCTCCGAAAAGGGTTAAGGTTATATGTCGCCACGTCGAATGGGACCGTGTTGGGGACTTGCAAGACAACGTTGTGGCTAACTTATCTTGCAGGTACTAAGGGCGACATCGTTGTATACCCTCGGTGATTGTTTCCAATTACCTGGGGTACGAGTAACTTGGCTTTAAACGCTTCATTTATGATAGCTATTATAAAGCCGTCTTCGTCTGCACGCGACAAAATAACAATACATAGTATCACCACTCATTGGCATCAACTATCATCAACACCGTGGGTGTCGAAAGAGCCGATTAAGGGAAATAACTACGAAAGTCCCGCAAGAAAGAACAACTATAAACCTATCCTATACTAACATCTGTAGGCGTGATCAAAACGACTTTACTATGTGCCTATCTGCCGCAGTAAACCGGTAAAAGCTGTTGATAATGATGATGAATGCTTTACTTTTTCTTAAAATTGTTTGAAAATTATCCTAAAGTTACAAGTCTAAATCTAGGTGATTTTACCTTCATATCTATTTTAGCTATTACAAGTTAAATATTTTTTTATTTATAATGAAGGTCAGGCTGCCAAAGTGACTCTTTTCTCTCTGATGGAAGGAATGAGTAGAATCTAGGAGTAAGGGCCACGATCCTCATTGTGAGTGCATACAACGCAACATGGTCACCTACACCAATGCAGCTTAATGAGATGTTTTTGCATCTGCATCATCTGTAATAATGCAAAATACTTGGGCCTCGTTTCTCACACTCGTCAACGATAGATGATTGAACTTCTGTGTGAGGGTAGAACTGCCCGCCCCGGTCGAGAAGTCCATTCGAGCTGAAATCAGCGTGGCTTCAATACAATATAAAGAACAGTAATAAATCAATAAATATTTTATATCTTCTAGTGTACAATACCGGGTACCTTCTTTTGGAAGCCTCGTCTGGGTATCGATTTGTCTGTACCATCCACAGGTGAGATATGAAATTATTAATTTTACGTTTAATAGAGGAAAATTATTTTAATTATCATAATTTGTATGTAAACATTCCGATGTTATCGTATAAGCATGTTTAGAGAAAATAAAAAAACTTGATTCCCAAAAAGCTTTTCGAGAAGAAATTATTCGACTTTAGTTACTTGATATTTTACAAAGTATCGTATGAGTTTACTACAAGTCTGAGCTTCAAACTTTACTCGTATTTACAGTACCAAGTATACTCAAAGTTCGTTTATTTTCGGTTTGAAATTAAATAGGAGCGCAACATCATACTTGTAAGTAGAATAGGTTTCTGTTCTGTCATCACAACTTAAGGGATACAAATAAATCTTTAAAACAATAATTGCAACGCATTTAATCTGACAACTGCCAAAAACCAACTGATCTCAAAAACTTACTCAATTTATTGTTATAAAATAATTAATTTTATAATTCATATTTCAGAACCTGAATATAGAATACTATTACCTACTCTTGAAAACATTGAACTGGGCGTAACTGTAGTGTTTGAGGGATACCAGGCTGGAATAACTTTCATAGCTCTTGCTTCTGGTTTGACTAGTGGCGAGTATTATCCACATCTGAATCCATTGTCTTCTTTTTATTACACGAACGCCTACAGATGGTTTTTAAGACACGTCAGTCTGTAAGTTTTTGTATTTTAATCAATTTATTTTGTAAGCCTTAAGAACTTCATTTTAAATTTACTTTATTTACCCTTAGTATCCCATTCTGGGTGGGAGGTTCTGGCGGGCACTACTGTGATACTCACAAAGTGTGGAGAAGACGATTCTATTATATGGATGAATTTGTGCCAAAATGGTTGCAAAAAGCTCTTTTCTTTGTCAAGAAAGAAACTTGGGATCAAGAACTGAGCGATTTCAAGAGATTTAAGAAATACGCCGAACCTGCTTTTGGTAAACACTTCCGCTATCCAAGTAAAATATTCAACGGTTTCAAGTCAGAATATACCAAGGAGACAGTAGAAGATATGAGTATTTCATTAGAATCTGTAGAAGAGAAAATTTCTTCAGAATCAGTAGAAAAACCTAAATGATGATTGTGTAATTTTTAGGAGTTTTAATATTACCAGAGTGATTATAAGTAAAGATAAGTTTCGCGATCTGTGATTTATATTGAATATTATAATCTCTATCTATGAACACCTTCATAGCAATCGATGATTAAAGCACCTCGCAAAGTGTGAAATATTCATTTTTCTAAGTAATATATCTTTCACTTTATGTTGTATATTCCTTCTGAGAAATGAAGCTACAGATAGATTACTTGTATGTATAGATGGGTGAATGACTAAATTAATAATACCTTTTTTCGTTATGTTCATTTAAATTAGATCTATAACTATTTATCTGTAAGATGAATCAGTCTTTATTATATGAAAATCTTAAAGGGTTATTACTGATACAGCGCAGAATCTCCGACAAGTTAATTAACCTGCCTTTGATCTAAGGACCAAAATTGGGTCAGAGTCAGTTCCACACTATTTAATACAGTTAGTATGTTGGCGGAAACTTCGTATTGGAATTATATTATAATATACATTACTAGCTGTGCCCGCGGCTCTGCTCGCGTCCTAGGAGAGTGAAAAATAGATGCTGTCGGATTCTCAGACTTACCAAATATGCACACAAAATTTAATGAGAATCGGTCAAGCCATTTCGGAGGGAGGAGTTTAACTACAAGCATCGCGACTCGAGAATTTTATTAATAAAATTTGTAGAGCAAAGATTTGTAGAGCATGCTATAATAATTTCATTAGACAATTTTTGAACCATAAATCATTTCACTACCTTGTTGGTCTAGTGGTTGGCGTATGTGGCTGTTGAACATGAGGTCTTGGGTTTGATTCCCGGGACCAAATGTTTGTATGATCTCCAAAATATTTGTTTCGGAGTTTGGGTGTTTTCTATCTATTATATGTATTTATATCAGTTGTCTAGTACTCATAGCACCCAGGCTATGCTTAGTTTGGGACTAGATGATGTCGTGTGCCCTTCAATAGACTCTAAAAACCTTATTAGAGTCAATTGAAATGTATCTTGCATTTGATCAACTTGTCAAATTCACAACTCATGAAATTTAGTACACAGATAATCCAAAGCTTGAGAAAGGACGTAGACTACTTTTTGCCGCGTTAACTGAAATACAGACGAGCGGAGCCTCTGGCGAAAGCTAGTATTGACCCGCACAATTTACTTGCGTGTCTTCAAAGGACGAACTTAATTTGTTTTCCCGTAAACCCTACTTTATCTAAAATAAAAGTAGCCTGAATTAATCCGTAAAAGATCAAGTTTCTGCCAGTGACAGTCCCGTTAAACATGTTTGCAAATAAATTTTTGATGTTAGTACCGTATTTACTTCAATTTGCATTCACTGAAAAGTTATGATTGTGAAATTACAAACAAACACATTTCATTTATGTGTAGATATATTGTACTAGATTGTCTGCTCTTTGTAACGTATTGAAGTGTAAATATTAGTGTAGATTCTAATATTGTTGACAAGTTATTTTTATTAAATGTTCGTATTTTATGACCCTGGTTTTTATTGAACTAATAAACTGTAAACTAAAAAATGAGCCTACGTGTACCTACTAGTACGATTAGATTTTAAAATAAACTCTTTTGCAAAGAAAACGGGCACTTAAGCAAAGAACTATTTTATAGTTACTATTTGTTTGTTTGACAATTTTAGGTATTGTTATCCTCAGAATGTTATAAATTAATTAGGATGGAATAGTTTTCATCAGTTTCATCATAACATTTTGATTAAATTATTGAGAAATAATGTTTAAGCTCAAAACACTATTAATGTGCCTGCTCGCTAAATAAAAATGAAACGCGTTAATTTCTTTGTTTTTATTAAATACATTAAAAGCAGATAAAAGTTTAGTATTGAGTGTGACCCCCTCTTGCTGAAATCACGGCTTGCATTCGTCTGGGCATGCTAGCGAGTATATCTTTTATGGTTTCTTGGGGAATACATTCCCACTCCGCGCTAATTACATTCTTTAGCTCTCTGATGGTCTGCGGAGCCGGCTGCACTGATCTCACTCGTCGCTTCAGAACGTCCCAGATATGCTCTATGGGATTGAGGTCCGGACTTCTAGCTGGCCAGTGCAAACGACGAATTCCGACTTCTAGCATATACGCTTCCACATCGCTAGACCGGTGGGCGCGAGCGTTGTCGTCCATAAAAATTGAGTTTTCGCCAAAAGCGGTTAAAGCGGGTTGTGCATAAGGAATTAGAACTTCCGTTATGTATCGGTGTCCAGTCAGTGTACCGTTTTCGGTGAAGACTAACTCCGTACGATCCATAGAATTTATTCCTGCCCAAAACATAACGGAGCCTCCTCCATAATGTGTGATTAATCAAAACATGCCTCTGCAAAGCGTTCTCCACGTCTACGTAGCACTCGCCGACGTCGGTCTTCACCATGCAGAGATATCCTGGCTTCGTCGGAGAACAATACCCTATCCCAGTCTTCATGAGTCCATGACACACAATTTCGAGCGAAGCTAAGCCTGGCAACTCGATGTCCACGGAGTAATTTAGGGCCGCGTGCCGGGCGATGACTGTGTATATTAGCAGCGAGAAACCTCCTCCTGACCGTCCATAGACTAATTTGCACATTTCTTACTTCTTCGAGTCTGTTCTTGAGGTCCACATAAGAAGATTTGCGATTTTTCAACGCTTGACTAACTAGAAAATCATCCCGTGGTTCGGTACATGTCTTTCTGCCAGAACTAGGCCTTCTATTGACGGAACCGGTCTCTTGAAAGCGCTGCCAGGTCCTTTGAACTGTCGACCGACTCACATTTAGCCTCTGAGCCACGAAGCATTGGCTGCAACCTTCTTCAAGCAGCGCAATTATTTTGCTCGCTTTTATCACTTTATCTACCATTTTCGAGATTGCTAAACAGCAATAACAATGCTTTTAAATGTCAAGGACATCAGATAATTTATTAAAAATTGACAAAAAGTAAATTAGAGTCGATATTAACTATAGGGAATTCCCGCCACAAAATTTAGTTAAAAGTTGTTTTCTTTGAAAACCAGGCTCATTCAAAAATTTCAATTTGGAAGGTGCTCTTATATACTTTATGACACTTTTATAACTGGCCAGTAACATGTTCAAATGATTAAAACCTTTTTGGTATTTTATTTTTTTCAGACAGGACGAAAATCGAAACCGCCCGTTTTTTTTGCAAATGAGTGTATAAGGAATTTCTACTGTCAGAATCTGTACATTTAATTAAACCCGTTAATTAGAAACAGGCGCTTCAATTTTACTTATTCATTGGCGAGTAAATTGCAAATGTATCAATTGAATAGATACCTAGTTACAAACTCTTTTACAATTTCCCGCTATACAACAAAAACCATATCTTCTTTACTATTTAATTATTTATCAGTTATCTTTAACTTTTAACTTTGAATAGACTCAACCGGAAACTGTATCTAAAATAAAAGGTTTGACAAACAAAAAAATATTCGTTTAAAATTATATCCACTAACGTTGCGAGGCAGGAAGTGGTTTAGTAAACAGAGTTCATAATTTTCTTACATACTTGTAAAATCTCTTACCTGCTTCAATTAAATTCGTATTGTTATAGCACAGATACGTTTACTCTTCATCTAGATTTATAACTACTTATTAATGTTGTTTATTATAAATATTGATTGAAATATCAGTACCAAAAAAAGTTTATCTAGTTTAACTACGTAAAAACTTTCAATTGAAAATATGGAAGCTATGTATGTCACACGGGCACACATATTATTATTTATTACAATCGGATCAGTAATTTTATTTCATCGGTTTAGAAGTGAACATACATAGACTGCAAAAATACTCTTCCTTTTAAATTCGCCGTAGTCGACTATATTCCACCCGAACAAGTATAATTACATTGCAAGTTAAATATAAGCTAGTATGAATATCAGTCTTATCCTTTTTTTCAGTACAATCAAATAATTGATCTCGCACTTTAATTTTAATTATTTCTTTCTTTTCATCAGTTTTAATGCGTTTAATTTGTCTTAAATACTACTTTGATTTCACATGGTGAATATTTTTTACATTAATTACTGAAGAATAAGGTAAACCATTGCCATGCCAAGATTGTCGTTTGTGTGTGATATAATAGAAGTCTGTACTTAAGGTTGGGGTCATCCATTAATATTTTTTAATAAAAGTAAGATCAAATCAAGCAATTAACAAAAAACAATGGCCAAGTGCGAGTTAGGCCACGCATAGAATACAAATCCGAAGTCACCCATAGTGTTTTTAAAAGGCCTATCCAGTGCTGGATTTACACATTTGCCGCTCCTCATCATCACCATCATCAATAGCCTTTATCAGTCCACTGCTGGACATAGGCCTCTCCTTAGAAAGGAGGTTTTGGCCTACTTTAACCACGCTGGCTAGACGGGTTTAGGATGGGGTTCGTTTCAAGTTTTCCTTCTCTTTGCATTGATGTTGTCTTGCACCCCAAAGCTATAAATTTTTTGCCGCCCCTAAAATCAGATAAACTCTTCACAATTAAGTTAACTCCTTTTTTTAGGGAATAATCTAGTTTCTAGATTATTTTTACAACTTTTTTAGATTACCTACTTTTGCAGGCTAAGAAAAGCAAAGCCTTGTTTTTACTGCACTACTTATACGGTACAGTACTTGGACGGCAGCGGCGGGGTGCGGAGGAGGAACGCGAGCAGGTGAATTCAAGTACTGCCAACCGACATGACTTAGACAGTTCCATTTTACAGGCACAACTACCAATGTCTGGTTATAGTCCTAAAAGTGCTAAATTACACAGAATCACAGAACAGGTCACGCAGAGGATATTGGTGGTTAGAGCCATACGCGGTAACCGCACTGTGTCGACCGTGGCCGTGAGGCAGTGTGCCCCTTAGCCGAAACACCCGCGCGGGATTTGGAGGTGGAGGTGCTCGCTGTGGTTTATCTGCTGACTTCCAGGCAGAACGCCTTTCGACCTCTGTCCGAAGAGATACGCGAGTGGCGTGAAGAATCAAATAATCTCTATAATTGGTGACCCTGATAATTGAACAATGAAGAAACCAAAAATTGAACAATGATGAAACTAGTTGTTTCTTTGGATGGAGAATATTTAGTGAACTTGTATGGCTGTATTGCGTAAAAGACCAGCCGCATTTATGGTTCATGTAGTGAGGATAACGTCGCTCTCCAAAACCAGCAATGATCGTCATTCAAGTCTCAGCCAGCTAGTCTCGGTCTCAACAGGGATACTATACCACACGCAAGACGTTAACGATCCATCCTGGTTTGTGGTCTCAGCATGGTGTTATTCAATATAACTTTCTCCGACCTGGTCAAGCAATAACGGCAGATGTCTACTGTGCCGAACTCTGAACAATGATAGCAAACCTTGCAGTGAAACAGCCCCGACTCAAGAATTGATCTTCACCATTATTGCACTTTATGATAACGCGAGACCTCATACAGCACGAGAAACCGTTTACACTCTATAGGAACTGCAAGTAGAAACCATTCGTCACGTCGTCTTATTTTTTTAAACTAAACTCTGCTAAACTAAACAAAGTCATTTTGTGATTTAGTCATAAAATAGCAGAACTAAGAACGAAGTTGTTTAATCCGTGAAAGTCAAAGGTTAAGAATAGAAAAGAAGTATTTGGCCATCTTATCCTCAAATTTGACGACCTAATTCAACTGCGTATAGTACGAGGAAACCAGGAAGAATGGTGTTAAAACTTAGGCGTTCAAATTACTCGTCAAGGCGACTTAAACGATTCTTATTACGATGGTTTTGCGACATTTTATTAAAGTGTTCCCATGGCCACCATCCATATCTATCATCAGATCAACTCCATGTCATCATAATATTGCATTGTCACATTATATACTTACTAAACCTAAAACCTCCTTCTAAGGAGAGGCCTATGTCCAGTAGTGGACTGTTAAAGGCTGTTGATGATTGATGATGATGATACTTACATATGAAATTTCGTTTGCTTTAAAATTGAGTTGCAATATTGTGCCCGAAAAACATAATTACTTACATACATTACAAGTAAAACAAATACAAAAAAGCTTGTAATGATTGCACCTGCTATTTTATCACTTGGCGTCGGAATAACTGAACGCTTAAAGATAAACACGTTCTCATCCACCATTGTCAACTTCAAAACAGATAACGGTGGTATTTCCTCCCGTAAGTGACTCTCGACCGTTGGAATTTGTCATCATAAACAAATCTGGAAAGGTCATCATACACTCAATTCTTTCACAATCGTTAGTTACCGTGCTCAGTTAAGATGGATTATTGTACACGTCTTTTAATGGGTCACAAAAGCAACATGCTCATGTTTTTTCTATTATTACAAATTATCCCCAGTATTATGGTAAGTTACTTGCAAAAGTTATAATTTTTATCCATTTAACACTGATGCTCCTTTCTAAACGGAATATACTATACTTTATGTATAGTTAAATGTTTTTAGTAATTACAAGTAACTTCTAAAGTAACAGACGCCTAAACGTTAAGTCTAGAATAAGAGAGTTAGAGTTAAGTGTTCAAGTGTCACGTACTCAAGTGTTTTTATGGTATCAACTATCCAGTATCTCTTGGATTAGTAAACACTGTCCTCAATGAAGGAAGCACGAGTAAGCGATGCTTATGATGCTATATTTATATAATACTAAGATATGTATGTCCATCCTGTAAGGATGGACCAAAAGGTCGTCCAAATTTGAAACGGTAGCTGCAACGAGCAGCGACGGCGGGTTGGGGCTGAGGGACTACAAAGCGCAAAAGTGGCCGATGAGAATTCAGCACCATGGTGTCATCACTACATAGTATAAAACAAAGCATATTCGTAGAGTATAAAACAAAGTCGCTTTTGTCCCTTTGTATGCTTAAATCTTTAAAACTACGTAACGGATATTGATGCCATTTTCTTTATTAGATAGAGTGATTCAAGAGGAAGGTTTTTATGTATAATACATGCATAATATAGTAGATAATAATTTTAATGTCGTAAATAAACCCATTTTTTTACGCTTACATTGCAAACGCTGGCTGTACCCTACGATATAGATCAAAATAATGTACTACAGTATTGTACATCTTAAAAAAGTCTACAAAAAGTCCGTGATGGTATATGTCTAGCTCTTAGGGTTTTCCCTAAGAGACATATACCAATAGGTACTGTATATATAAAATAAAATAAAAAAACTTTTTTTTTATTTTTTTTGTTTCCGAGAAATAATGGCTTATTTACGAAGCGATTCTAAGCAATACAGTACCTATTTATCGTTATCCAATTCATTACCTTAAATACATTGTGTTTTTAATATAGATTAATATGGCCCTTTACAGTATGTACGGTTAAAGAATCTTTATTTCTCAAAAAGAATTACAGAATTCACTTACTGAGGAAACATACACAAATGTAAACAAAATAAATCAGTGAGCGTTTTATCCTATATGATATAAAACAAAAGTGGGTGTTAAAACATCTTTTGCACAAGATTAAAAACTTTTAAGATACTCGTTAGGATATATTTCGTTAAGATAAGTTTTATGATAGAATTAAACACGAGGAACATATGCAACTGAACCAAAGATGTGGAATATTTTAAAACTAGATATGACATTCGATGGTAAGTACAGTGTCGTAGTTTTTATTACAATGTTTCTTTTATTTTTATTTCTTTGTTAATTCTTAAACTTTCTGTTTGAACATACAAATCCAGAAATACAATGCGCACACATATTATGTATCACGTACATATACATACATAGCGACACATACATATATGTTCCAGATGTTTAAAGTTTTTAAGAAAAACAATCAAATATCAATCAATAAACTCATCTACTATTTGATACCTTTTTTTTTAAATCTTTATGTAATTTAAATTAATATTTTTGAAGATATTACATATTTAAAATGCAGGAACAAAGCGATTGTGGCGGTTCTGTCAGTTAATAACTTAACACAATACTTTATTATGAATTAATATTCTAAGGCGTTACGAAGTTCGCCGGGTCAGCTTGTTTAGTGATAAGCAACGTGCGTTCTGTGTACGTGGATACTACCGGAACAACGATTCTTTTAATCTAACGCGACGAAAATTTTACGCTCTTTACAACATACGGCGAAAAAATGAAGAGCCATCGATTCAATTGATTAAAAAATTGGTACAGAAGTTCAAGAAGACAGGTTGAACAAAGAAATAACCACGATCCGGCCGATCAAGAAGATAAAGAGATCCCGTGTAAGAGCGTCTATTCGTGAAAATCCTGGACTCTCTACTTGGAAGCGGTCTAACGCCTTAGACATGCCCAGAACATCTTAGATTCGTATTCTTCACAAAGATTTACATTAACACCCGAAAAAAAATCCAATAATACAGGAATTTAAGCCTCAAGATCGCGATCACAGGCTCGTATTTGCAAACGAAATGGACAAAAGTGATATCCCAAAGAGGTGCCATAAACTGGCCACCTCGTACACCGGACTTGGACCCCCAATGGATTCTTCCTTTGAAGATACCTTAAAATCTAAGTTTTAAACAGCAAACCAGAGCCCTAGAGGAATTAAAGGAAAACATTCGAGTGGAAATGCAAAACATTTCACGAAACACTTGTGAGGCCGTCATTGAAAGTTTTCGATCCAGATTGCAGCAGTGTCAAAATAGTCAAGGATCACATATGGATAAAAAAACCATTTGTGTACTTTAATAATAAATAAACATAAACAGTATTTATTAGTTATATGAATAACTAATTTCTTTTAAATCATCATTTGATTGTGAACGAACTTCTTCCTAGCCTTATTCCCAATATTATTTAAGGTCGGCTACTAGTTCACCGGTTTTACCTGAATATCCGTTTTACCACGGAGCCACTGGCATCGGACGTCCGTAACCCTAAGGCAGAACTAAAATTCGAAGGTTGAACTAACTTAACATCATACATAATAATCTAAAAAAGGATTTTTTTTCAATCAAAGTGTATGTAGATTTTTATTGAAAAGACAACTCCCACATTAGGAATAAATTCTTGTGTCGCGAGGGACTTTATAAACATACAAGGAACAAACACAAAGGACACCTAGACTCAGAATAAGAATTTGTGGATTACACAAAGTGTTATCCCTTGTAAGATTTGAATCCACAACTCTTGGTGCAGTACAAAGCGGCGTGGCGATCGTTTAAACCAGGAAACCACTAGGCCAACCATGCATTTTTTTTAATTCACTTCAATTAAAACAGTGTTGATGTTTCAGGGTGCCGTCCCAGGTACATTCTTTTGGAAGCCCCGTTTGGGTCTCGATTTGACCATTCCGAAAGGAGGTAAGCATTACGACAGGCATTTCATGATTCTTATCATTTAGATATTGACAATTTAAAAACGAACAAGTGATTAAATGGTGATGTGTGTTATTTTGACCTGAATGCAGATCTCCTCAATAAATTAGACCGCCTTCTTAATAACTGCATTCGATTCGTTTTCAATCTTCGCAAGTATGACCATGTGTCTGCTTTTCGTTCCCAATTACAATGGCTCCCAATTCGTCAGCGCCGCAGTTTACGTGCTCTGACTTTTCTGTTTTCTTTCCTCAACTCTCCATCATTGCCCAAATACCTGGTACCACACTTCCGCTTTTTATGTTCAAATCACGATCGAAGTCTTCGGTCAACTAATAATTTACTCCTTCTATGCCCTTCACACACCTCCGACTTCATCCATTCTTCCTTCTATGTGCAGTCAGTCCTACTTTGGAATGCACTGCCTGCCGAAATCAGGATGTCCACAAACCGCCTTACATTTAAGATAAAAGTGCGCGAACTTCTTCAGGGTGAACTGGCAGTACAGTCACAACACTAGTGCCCGTCATTGTATTTTATATTGATTATATATAATATATATGTATGTGTATTTACATTATATCTATGTTATGTGTTATGTAATGGATTATATTTATGTGTATTTATTAATATACAAAGTACTAAGTTAACTTATTATTATTTATTATTATTATTTGTGTATACTAGTATTACTTAATTTAGGTTTATCTCATAATTATTTAATATTGTAAACTTTATTCAAGTGAAAATATTCAGTCCTTGCACCTACCGTATCGTATTTCTACACCGCCTGAAGGTTGACTGGCAGAGAATGCCTTATGGCATTAAGTCCGCCTTTGTACAACATGTGCAGCAAGTTTAAATAAATAAATAAATTAATTAAAGAGTTAATTTGCCCATTTACTCAGAAATTAATCAATTTTATAAATAGCGCAGTATTTACCACGGGCGTCTCACCCCCTTGTTCAAAAAATATGTTCGCTTATTCTTGATGCATATAAAGTAGTGGATATATTTAAAAGTGGATATGTTTAAAAAAAAAGACTGCCTTGTTGGTCGCGTGGTTAGCGTATGCGGCTACTGATAAAAAGGTCTCGGGTTTGATTTCCGGGTCGGGCCAAATATTTGTATGATCCACAAATATTTGTTTCAGAGTCTGGGTGTTTTCTATGTATATTATGTACCTATGTATTTACAAAAAAAAAAGTATGTTTATGTATTTGTATCAGTTGTTTAGTACCCATAATATAAGCTCTGCTTAGTTTGGGACTAGATGATGTTGTGTGTAAGATGTCTGAAATATTTATTTATTTTTTAGTTATAATAATGATTCTGTAATGTAACTTTTAGTTTTTTACGTCTCTTATTTTCTTTGTATTAAAAATACGGTACAAGGGAAATAAGAACCCGTGATCGTTATAAGAACGTGTATCATTTGCCTCGGTAGTTAATCATAAGTATTCCTGTGATATTTACGAAGTAAAAATTTAATTTACGAAATTCAATTTTCATTTACGAAATTCGCGCTCTGTGTTTCGTTTGTTGACTCTAAAGTCGTGAATGGAAAGACTGCAGTGCTTGCGTATGTGCGTTCCGCTGTAGCATTCTGGGCTCACGATCTGGCGCTGTCTCTTCGTCATTCCGACCGACAGAATAAATTTGGTCGTCGATCATCGCATCGTATCCATGTCGGCCCGAATGTTGAAGGAATGGAGGTACGTACGATCTGTATGGCCATCAACTGCTGCGGACTCTTGAGTTGAACCTTGCAGCGGAAGGAACCGGCCAGGTCTTTAGACCTGATGGAATAAAGGACTATGGATCGTACAACGCCCATGTAGAGATGTAACACTCTTTTTTGCTTTGTTCGAATAAAACAAAATTAATT
The DNA here is from genome assembly GCA_932526445.1 of Phragmatobia fuliginosa. Classification (NCBI taxonomy): domain Eukaryota; kingdom Metazoa; phylum Arthropoda; class Insecta; order Lepidoptera; family Erebidae; genus Phragmatobia; species Phragmatobia fuliginosa. Next base: position 29,771,266 of record OW052057.1, read on the forward strand.
GAATCCCACAGAAGCGATCTTGCTATTAGCGCCATCATTGGGCAACAATGACTACTCCATCGCCTATTATCTTCCGCAAGGCGTCCTGTTTTCTCCAACTAGGCACTGGGTGGCGCTCATGTCGGGTTCAAATTGATTTCAATCATAGACTATGTATTAATAGTTTTTTTAATTCTAGTTGTGTCTCTGAAAATGGCGTGATGTTTATCTTATTTTGTAAGGGGGTAGGTTAGTTATATCCTATAGACCTTGGAATAGGATATATAAAGCCGGTCTCACTCATAGAAATTTCATTTCTCTTATTGTGTTATATCTTGAACTAAGTTTTGCTGTTGTTAGTTACTTGTGAAGATTAATTTTTATATACCGTACCCGCAATTTGTGGTGAGTTAATATTTTATATCTGTAAACTGTATCTCGGCCTTATCGTGTGTTCTGGACGTGTATCTTAGAGATAATCTTTTTCACAGGGTCGCTTCGCTTGGTATAGTTTTCTATAATCCTCGCCAGGAATACCTGGAGATTGCAAGAAAAGCCCCTCTTCTCATTTGAGACTCCACTGCCAGATACCGGCGAGTGCCATAGGTGGTAGCCACACAGCGCCGATCATTTCATGAGCAGTTGCTGGGTCACGCATTGAGTTCAACTAATTTATAATTATACTTATACCCTTCTCTTTTGTTCGCCGGTGCGTGTACTTTAAATCGCACGAGATGAGGGATCCCCGAGAGATGCGTCCGGGTGGCCGTGAGCTCCCCTTTGACGCCCTCACATCCCGGTCGAGCATTCGTCGAACCAGGGAAGCTTCAGTCAGGAACTTTTTTATGTGTTGACCTTCTTTTTTTGTTTTTGCAAATGTAATAAATTTAAGTAATCTAATATGACTAATAATGATGTAATAAGTTAGAATTAACAATATTGTAAATTTTAAATAGAATAGATGTATATGTGAGACCGAAACAGTGTTTCCTTGAAGATTTCCCCGACCGCCCACATCGACATATGCACACATAGGCCTTTGTCTGGCATTCTCTTAGCTTGTTTCTTTTTCATAACTAAATTCTACTAGTGAAAGGCGCCCTGGGATTTCTCATAGTTCTACTGACTGCGCGCCGGTGAGGTGATTCCCCCTGGTTGGGCTAGGGACGACTAAACCCCCTTTACCGGGGCTAGGGGTTACAAATTGGCGCGCCAACGTTTGGCTTAGAAACCGAACCCTTCTTTGTGTGTGTGCTGTGTCTGGGTGTTTTGGTTGTTCTTCAGGGAAACATCCGTCCGAGACTTCCCGGGACGCTAATTGGTTATGCGATAGCAGTACGCATGTAATAATATCTTTTTTGCATTTTTCAGCCCAGTATACCACCATCTCTGCGGCATGCAAAAGTACTAAATTCTAAATTGATATCTAAATTGTAATACTGCTGTCATTTGGTAAGTTTTGGCCTTTTCTTATTTGAAATTCTTGTGCTTATGTGTATCTGTGTTTTGTCCCCTATTTTTTATTTGATTCGGTTTCACATTTATGTATTTTTAGCCTTTGTTGTAAAAAGTCACTTATTGAGGGTGACTTTTTTTCAACACTTTGTTGGACTACCTACTTACAAAGTGGGTGAGTAAGCTGTGAGCTTGAACTGCATATCAAGTTCTCATCTTACTATCACAATACCTAACTTTTATTAAGGTTATTGTTTTCTTTAAATTTTGTTAAACCATTTAAATATGCTTGGTTATTTTAAAAACTCTAGTAACCTATGTTTTGTGAAGTTAACAGTGAAACTGTTACAAATAATAGTGCGTGACTATATTGAGTGTATTGTGTGCCGTAAATCTGATAAAATTCATTTCAGAACATAACCTCCTTAGGGGGAGGTGGGGCAGAATGATGCAAGGGGCACATTGACACACAAGCATTATTTCATAATCTATTAAGTGCATTCCAATGGCGCTTTCTTTAAAACATTCCTGTTAACGTTAGAACTCATCCATTGTGGCCCCACACTCAGCCAGTAAGCTGGTGCTATTGGACAGGAGGTAACGTGTTTTGCGTGGTGACGAGTAAAAAAATACATAAAATGTAAAAGTGTTTCAAAGATCTTATAAACCATCTGGATAATATTTATATAATCCAAAGGTAAGTTGAACTATTAAGTAATAAGAATTTTGTACATGTTTCTCAATAAATAATTTAGTTTTATTTATATAACTTGCATTATGAAAAATATCATTTGGGGTAGTTAGATACAGCAAAGTGCGGGGCACAATGGAACGCATCAAGGTGCCCCGAAACTGTATCAAAAGGGCCACGGTTCATAAAAATATATTAATATTATAGTGGGTATTCTTTTTGTCATTAGAAAATAGTGCACACGTACAAACCAAAGACGAAATATAAATGAGGAGAACATCAAGTGTGCCGTGTCTGATGTAACTTCGAGGCTAATAGCCGATTGAAAAGCAGCTGACAAGTATGGAATCAAATCTCAACTCTGCGAAATCATGTTTAAAAGTTTTGAAAAGCTTATCAGGAAAATCAAACGTCATCTTCTTATTTGCGTGGATCGAAGCCGTTGCTCAAGTATTTATTACCCAGCAAGAGAAAGTTTTTGCATAATATTTGTTGACTAGCAGCCAGATGCATCTTTGGTTATCTCTGAAGTAACTAACTTTTAGAGTTAGCCTATGAGTACGCAGAATATTGGGGATGCAAATATCCAGAATTATGGAAAAAATGAGCAGGCCGCTAAAGGTGGGGCAGCAGGATTGAGAAACTGGAACAAGGAGCTCAACCTATGAAAGTCTGAAAACACCAGCGCCGCAAGAAGTTTTGCATTTATTAACACTTAAGTGCATTTCTTGATAATTTTGAGCGTGTAATGGTACGATATATATTTACAGGTGATCGTATAGTCAATTTGGACGAAACAGGTATTAATGCAGTTTTGCCAATGTCTAAAGTTATGGCTGAAAAGACACAGAGACAAGTAGGACAAATTGTTTCAGGTGAACGTGGATTAGTTGTAAATAGGGCTCCCGAAGTACGGCTGATTTGTTCATTCAAGTTCTTCAACACATTCAATGCCATACATCGTTCACCAAAGATAACCCAATTATAATTGTGACAACCAAGAGTCACAAGTGTGTGAAGTTGTCAACTATTGTCGTGATAGTGGGATTATATAACAACTACTTTGTAAGCTAATTACGGTCTCTCCATTATAAAAATTACATTTATCATGAAAAAGTGTATAATTTAACTAAAATGCATACGATTTCAATTCTGTATTAAAGTGCCCCTCGTGGTGTATCCAAGTGCCCCACTGGTGGGGCACTTGGATACAAAAGTCATTTTTCACAGAAAATGTAATATTCGCTTTTTTTCACATCCTAAACACTTTTTTTCCTTGATATTATAAAATTTATATAATTAGCTAAATAATGTTTTGAAAATTGATTTAAACTAAATGGTTTATTCACATGTTATTCGACTTTCAATTTTTGTGTATCGATCTGCCCCACTTCCCCCTATAGGTTATAATATATATAATCTCTAGAAACCTAGACTCTGTAACAGGTACATTCGATCATTTCTAATCTTTTTATTTTTAATAACTTTGTGAATTTGAAACCAATTTAGCATTAAAGTTTGTTTAAAATCTTGTAGTATAACTGTCTTACAGTTATTAGTGAATGTATGTTGAGTTATAACAACTTTGAGTGTTATCTATCGAGTCTTGTAAATAAGTTTAAACTTTTATTTCAATATTTTAACTTTCAACATATTGGTTATTTGTTTAAACTATAATATGTGTATGAATTAGTGTATATAGTTAAAACCAACCAAGCTATTCTTTTGTGGGCTTTGGTTGTGTTTATAATACTACTTAACCTTAGACTCTGAATCTTAACTTTGAATCTTAACGTTGAACCTTAACTTTGAACTTTCTTTGAACTTTGAATTTTTTTGTAAAACATAATGGCCCATTCAATCAAATGCATTAATTACCTTAGAAAGGATGGACTTGTTAATGAATTGTCTACTATGCAACTTTTAATTTTGAACTTTGACTGGGAACTTTTAAATTTAGATTCTTTGAATAACATCATGCCACATAGCTAGCATTTTGGCATATAGATTTGCTTGTATGAGTTATTGACTAATGGTCTGCTGTTTAACTTTTGACTTTGAACTTTTGACTTAGAACTTCTAATTTAGATTTTTTTTTAAATTGACTTGGTGACACAGATTTTCATGAGTAACTTACTAACGCTTTATCTACTATGGGGTTTTCAGAGAATCCTGTTGGCGCAGTGACTGTCTCGAAGGTTGAGCTGCGCTCTGCCTTGGGTCTTCTCCTGCGTGGCAGCACTAAAGCCAACGCCTCTGTCCCTGCTTCTGTCTGCATCGGAGATGTCCGTCTGTGAACCTAAGGTTTTATGAACTAAATTTAGTTCTCTATTGAGGTGACCTCTTTTTTTTTATTTTTTTGAAATCTTTGGAAATATTTGTTGATTTGTATATTGAGTCTAGTCACCATAGGTTAACTCTGTGAGCTTAGGTGTCGTCTGGTTACATTACTAAGTAGTGGTTTTGTCTACCCCGAACTAGTAGGCGTCCGTGACCTCTTGGTTTAACTCTGTCTGTGTCTGCGGTCAGCGGTCACTTTCTATAATTATGATGATTCGGAGAGCAATACCAGCCCATGGTGTCGGTGCACACTACACCTCACCTGAGCAATAGGGGGTCCATTAGACCCGACCCATCGAAACCGCTACTGTAATGAATTTTTTTTCTTTGTGTATTAACTCTACGTTATTGGTCAATACTTTGTTCAACTTAATGATAATTTTATTTATATTGACAACTTCGTATAGTAGCTTAGTGTCTGTTGACTACTTATTAACAGTTGAATTTTTTTGTCTTCTGTAGTGGGCGGGTATTTTGTGGTTGGTGGCTGTGTGTGTCTTTGACGAATTAAAACAAGCCTTCACGCTGCTGTGTCAGGTCCCTTGTACACCTGACACAGCTGATTGATGATGTTGGTTGGGAGCTTTGTCTGTTGATGTGGCAGGACCATGCTAGTCCTGCACACAACTTTTGTCTGCAAGTTGCAGTCCTCTTTTATGTGGGGTAATGCCCGTACTAGGCTTACACACATCCTTCTTCTGCATGTTGCACTTTTTTCCTATCTATAGCGGGGTACGACTGGCCTTAGGCACAAGTCTACTCGTCTGCTGTGTCCTCGTTGCAGCGGGTCGTGACTGCAACAAATTCGCCAAAGACATGACACACTCATTGCCCAAGATATCTCGCTTACTATTGGATGACATTAGATTCAATACTGTTTCCTGTCTACATGTGTAGGTCAGGCCTTTCTTGAACGTTTTAATCTTAGAAAATTTTGAATTCATTTGTTGAGAATTATTTTTTTATGGCTTTGGAAATTATCTAGCGTCTTTCTATTTTAACTTTTAGTAAAGTCAATTATAATATTAAGGACATTTTGAAATAGAGTGAAGAGCTCTCTGTTCCTGCTCCACGTTGTATCAGTTCTGTATTTAAATCTTATATCTGACCATGAAGTGTGACATTGCACTTCGTGCGTTTCCTTTTTAGCTCATACATTTCTACACGTTATCCACATACGTGTATAGCTTGCAGCGACTTGGTATGTTAGTTAACTTAGCTTATTTGTTTAGCAAATTTTAGATTTATCCAGTATGGATAGTATGTTGTTCGCAGTCAATGCGATCAACACTCTCTTAGTAGTTTACTTTGTTGTTTTGGTATTTTAATTTCCTTCGCCCCCTGCTCAGGAAATTTCACGGGGGAGGGGGTACTGTAACACTCTTTTTTGCTTTGTTCGAATAAAACAAAATTAATTGAATCCCACAGAAGCGATCTTGCTATTAGCGCCATCATTGGGCAACAATGACTACTCCATCGCCTATTATCTTCCGCAAGGCGTCCTGTTTTCTCCAACTAGGCACTGGGTGGCGCTCATGTCGGGTTCAAATTGATTTCAATCATAGACTATGTATTAATAGTTTTTTTAATTCTAGTTGTGTCTCTGAAAATGGCGTGATGTTTATCTTATTTTGTAAGGGGGTAGGTTAGTTATATCCTATAGACCTTGGAATAGGATATATAAAGCCGGTCTCACTCATAGAAATTTCATTTCTCTTATTGTGTTATATCTTGAACTAAGTTTTGCTGTTGTTAGTTACTTGTGAAGATTAATTTTTATATACCGTACCCGCAATTTGTGGTGAGTTAATATTTTATATCTGTAAACTGTATCTCGGCCTTATCGTGTGTTCTGGACGTGTATCTTAGAGATAATCTTTTTCACAGGGTCGCTTCGCTTGGTATAGTTTTCTATAATCCTCGCCAGGAATACCTGGAGATTGCAAGAAAAGCCCCTCTTCTCATTTGAGACTCCACTGCCAGATACCGGCGAGTGCCATAGGTGGTAGCCACACAGCGCCGATCATTTCATGAGCAGTTGCTGGGTCACGCATTGAGTTCAACTAATTTATAATTATACTTATACCCTTCTCTTTTGTTCGCCGGTGCGTGTACTTTAAATCGCACGAGATGAGGGATCCCCGAGAGATGCGTCCGGGTGGCCGTGAGCTCCCCTTTGACGCCCTCACATCCCGGTCGAGCATTCGTCGAACCAGGGAAGCTTCAGTCAGGAACTTTTTTATGTGTTGACCTTCTTTTTTTGTTTTTGCAAATGTAATAAATTTAAGTAATCTAATATGACTAATAATGATGTAATAAGTTAGAATTAACAATATTGTAAATTTTAAATAGAATAGATGTATATGTGAGACCGAAACAGTGTTTCCTTGAAGATTTCCCCGACCGCCCACATCGACATATGCACACATAGGCCTTTGTCTGGCATTCTCTTAGCTTGTTTCTTTTTCATAACTAAATTCTACTAGTGAAAGGCGCCCTGGGATTTCTCATAGTTCTACTGACTGCGCGCCGGTGAGGTGATTCCCCCTGGTTGGGCTAGGGACGACTAAACCCCCTTTACCGGGGCTAGGGGTTACAGAGATAGTTAACTTCTTCCCAAGGCCCCCCGAGATTGGACATGGAACGTTCCATTTCGGGCGAGACCGAGGGCAGCTTTCCGCCCGGAAGTCAGCAGCAGACAGTCCTCTCCCAAAACACTGACACCATGAATGTTTTATTTTAAAATGTATTTTTTCCACAGAGGACAGTGAGGTTGGAGTTAAGCCGTCCTTAGATAACATAAGGGAGGGTAAAGTTGTAATTTTCGAAGGATACCAAACTGGAATGACGATAATGGCGCTTTCTGTTGCCTACTCTGGTGGCACCGACTATTATCACTTGAACCCCCTTTCTGCTCATTTCTATACAAACTCCTACAGATGGGCTTTAAGGCACTTGAACCTGTGAGTAAGATTCTATTTCAATTGAAACAATGTATAAAATATTATTTTAAAATATTTGATATTCAGTTTATCTACTGTTAAATTTCTAATTTTTTTTTTAAATCGGTTCTCCTTAGGCTACCACCTTGGATAGCAGGCAACGGTGGAAACTACTGTGAAACTCATAAACTTTGGAGAAGAAGATTCCATTATATGGATTCATTTGTACCGGGCTGGTTAAGGAAAGTTCTTTTTTTTGTTAAGGAGGAAGACTGGGACAAAGAGGAAGAGGATTACAAAAAGTTTATTAAATACGCTCAACCAGCATTTGGGAAACATAATCGTTATCCGAGCAAAGTGTTTAATGATTTTGCATCTCAACGAAAAGCGGATTCGGCAGAGAATTTAGAGAATTCTGATTCAAATCATTACAAAGCAAAGTAAATGAATCAGTAGACTAAATAACATAAAATAAAAAAAAGTAAAGTTATAGAAATGGGGAAGGCTCGCCGTTTTTAAGAATTATTTTGAAATAACGCTATTTTGCTATGAAATTGTTTTATAAAAGGTGTTTCAAGAATAGCTGAACATATAATGCCGTATCATATATAATTATAGTTTGATAAGATTTACTTGCGGTGTTGTGATATTTTTTTAAATGTAAGTTAGATACTGTTGATCATTTTAATTATTTTATTAATATCATGTATTTACTACCAATGTTAGAATTATTTCGTATGTATATTAGAAATAATAGACTTTATTACTAAATGCCTACAGAGAGTGAACAAAAAATATCACTGAGGTGTTGCGTAGTTTCTATTAGATTTTTAAAACTTTAAAAATAGAGATAGTTACACGTAGCCTACGCAAATATATAAATAACTGTTATTACGATATAGCGTTTGACTTGAAAGAAATTCCAAAACGTTACCGTTTACAATCAAAGTACTCTATAAAACGCTGTTGAGGTGAGCATACCACGTGGCTGCTACGTCAGCTTTGTTGGCGCTCCACCCAAGTGATTTTTTAGCCGAAGCATAATTTTATCCAAAGCACAATTGGGAAGCCATGGCTAGACTGCGGATTCTATTGGTCTGGTGCATGTTGCGTCTCCCATTTCACTTAGACACATAACCGGAGTCCATTTCAATCAAAAATCATATTTACATGTTACCTACTCAAAGATAATACTTAATTCTTTTCATATCTTTCTTTCTTTTTTTATTAATTTGAGTATAGCGGAGTCTTTTTTACGTGGGGCTGAATTATCTATATTCTAACGCCTAGCGCCATAGCATCGGTGCAATATTGTTGATAGCCAAAGTTTGCTAACAGCGCTTCGACCGTGTGCATTGCACACCCTGCACTATATGTAAAGACGCCCCTGTCCATTAATGAAATTAAACTTACTTGTACTGTGCTCACTTCTACTCTGTATCCTTTATTAATGCAAACAACTCATTTTATGTTTATTTTGAAAATAATAGAGAGGATAAAATAACATAAGATATCGATGCACAAGCTCAAACCAGAATTGCACCGAGCTACGGGTATATGTTGTAAAGAGCTCTTGCTGACTGTTGGTATAAACTAAGATTGTAATGAGTTTCAACATCTAGATATGGATTCCCATATTAGATACATAGTATGATTAGTATGCTGTCCCAAGAGCATCAACACTCTTTGACCCATCTGTATACATAAAATTCGAATAAATTTACCTCGTACATAGCTCTTTAAAAACATCATACTTTAGTGAATTAATCTCATATGACCTTTTACAGTACTTAACCGTTTCTAAATGTACTACTTTAATTACAACTAAATTAATATTAGTTACCCACGTGTGTAATGTCAGACAATATCAGTTGGGGATATATGTATTTATTTGATGTTACTTGCTGCTACGGAACCCTTCATGGGCGAGTCCGACTCGCATTTGGCTGCTTTTTTTACCCTTTAAACCTCAGTTCACCCGTAAATTATTTTTCCTTTCATTTTTGTAATATTCTCCTCCTTTTCCAATGGGTTTCTACTTACTATATTTTTTTCACTTTTTATTATTTTAAAAGGCTTCTACCCTGGTCTATTACTGTGCATTACAAAAGATTTTTTACAATATATATATATATTATGTCGCCGTGAAGATGTAAGCCGTTAGATTAAAATCTATCGAAATCAATCGAACTGTGAAATTGTCAACTGTCCGAAGGCTTACTCTGATTGGTTGGTGGTACAAAAGGTCGTTATGTGTCCATAGAATTAGGTTAAGTTTTTTTGTTCCGCAACAATTTTATCTAATTCTAAAGCTGTGAGCCATTTTCAACACAAAATCAATTTACAATCACCACAACAACCGTAATCAGTATATTACGGTTCAGAATTTTTCGACAGTGCAGTTTAACGTTGCCATATAAAATAATGTGACTCTGCCTTATGGAAAGCATGATGAATAGAAGTGCAGCGTGAGTGCACACAATGCAGCATGGTGACCAAGACTATGGCAGCTTAGTGAATTACTTTTGCATCATTCAGTGGGCCTCCACCGGTTCTCACTTACCAACCACATACAGTACGAATGCTGTCATTTTCAAGTTGGTCTTCTATGTGAGAGTAGAACCGCTCCGGTCGAGCCGAGCCATTCTCACTGAAATCAGTGACTATACTACCTCGAAAATTTAAACAATTATGGCACACTGATTATTTTTTAACTTACTCAATACTTACTCATGTTTTTACTGTAAACGGGACTTATTAGCGAGGTTAGGATACGTTCGAAACGTCGGAAAATAGAAGGTATCGTAACTTTTTTGAATGTTATCGCGAATAAGTCCCGTTTACAGTAAAAACATGAGTATGGTTGTGTTAAAGTCGCGAAAGTCTAAAAACAATTACTCGATACTATTTTTTTTTGTGAGTTGAGTTTTTTATATTCTCCTCTTTTCTGTCAGTTATTTTATACTGGATAGTAATTTAGACATATTTAATTATATTATTCTTCAGTCCTATTCTCAAGTTTATGGTTGTAATAAATACTTCAATGGAAAATAGTATTGGCCTAACAATTCTTGTTAAGAAACTACAATCAAATAATAAGTAATGAAACGAAGGTTGAAAAATTCATTATTAATTTAATTTGCATTAATATTAGCAAGTCTTTGGTTTATTACACGTCTAATGTTAGTCTGTAAGTTTTACCACAACTTGGGAAATTCTCTCAATGTTAATTATACTTTAGTGGATTATATTTGTAATAGTTACTGACTAATAACAATTTTCAAATTGTGTGTTTTATTACGAGATGAAAACTGTACTCTGGCGGACAAGCCGGATGTCACTAATGAGATTCTTACGCTAACAAATAACAGCTATCTAAAACAGCAAAGCAGTATGTATAATAAGTTGATAAAATACAAAATTAAAATTAGTGTAAAATTATAAAAGTAAAATTAAAAAATGCGTTTAGATTTTTCTATCTTAACAAACTAGTATAGTAACATGTGTAGTAGTAGTAGTAGTATCTTCTTAGTATATTTTCTCATACAAGGAGGTGGATGATCACGGGTCGACAAAAGAAATCATGATATAACGTGTTCCTTTAGTGACGAGTAGCCCCTCGTGGTAGTGCGTCAGGCGCCCAGGGTGCATTAGCAACCAGCCCCGCTTGGTGTCGCGTACCGAGCAGTTGTACCTAATGAAACGACATCCACCGCCTTCATAGTCCACATCTGTAATATACAACCAAACAGTTATTAAAGATAACAATTAAAAACCTAGATTATAAAATAGAACATATCTATAATCTAATCTACAAATAAAATATGTATAAATATAAATAAAATACAAAAATCTACATGTGCCGGATTGTCTTGTATCTAGTGCATATGTTTATTTCTCTGTAACGTGTACATTTTGAAATCAAAATAAAGACCTTTATATTTAGATAGATAGATAGATAGAAAACTCTTTATTTGTACACCGTGTTACAGATACACAAGACAGAACAGAAATGACTTACATTTAATGTACAAAGGGCGGCCTTGTTGCTAAAAGCAATCTCGTCCAGGCAATTTTAGGATGGAATAAAATGATTTGGAAAGAATTTAATATTTTTTGTCATTTATCCTGTAAATCATATAACTCATACTTTCCCTCCGTCGCCTAATCGGTGAAAGAATGCCTCAGGCATGAAAATTGTCAAATACAATCAAAATGTTTCAAGGTAAGGGTATAGTCACGCTGATATCAGAACATACGGGCCGACTCAACCGGAGCAGTACTATCCTAGCATAGAAGAACAACCTAAAGTGACAGCATCCGTGCTGTTGGTCAGTGTGAGACCCGAAGCCCATTAATGTATGGGCATCTCACTAGACCGCCGTAGTCTCGATCACCATGCTCTATTGTCTGAATGAGGATGGTGACCGATACTCTTGGGTTCTGATTTTGCTTTCTAGGCAGTCTAGTCGCACAGTTTGGGCAGACTTAAAAATAAAAAAATGTATTGTATTAAAGCGAATAATAAAAAACTTTATTCAAATTAAGTTTACTTTTATTATTTATTATAAATAAACTTTAATCAAATAAAGTTAAGTGTTGCTATATTACTTTTTGACTGGCTCGGTGGCTCACTGGTAGCGCATGCAACTGATGCGCTTAAATTCTCGGGTTCGATTCCCGGGTCGAAACAAATGTTTGTGTGATCTGCAAATGTTTGTTTTGGAGTTTGGATTTTTTCTATGTAAGTTTTTACAAAAAAAAAGTATGTTTATGTATTTATATCAGTTGTCTAAGCTATACTTGATTTGGGACTAGAAAGCGTTGTGTGTAAGATATCCGAAATATTTATATAATTATTAATACTTACTGGGAGTGTTCAAAGCTAAATTAATGGTGTAAGTTGAGGAGTCATGATGTGGCCGTAAGGAAGGCTGCTCGTCAGGCCTGTAGCGGACCACGAAGTTCATAATCGACACGGGCGGCTGTTGGGAATTTATTAATATTAATTAATAACAACAAATTATAAACATCAAATTATAAATTATAAAAGAATATTATACATAATAAATACGGGTATGATTGTACATTCTAATTGTAACATTCCCCAGGTGGCGCACTGGTTCCATTATTCAGATTTCAGAAATATTTCGCCCTCCCCACCGAACAATATCGTAATGGCAATTTCTAAATTTTACAGGAAAAATTAAATACTGTTTTTGAGTATTATCTCAGCAAGGGAGCATCGTAAGGTAACCATTTATGTGTCAAAACAAAGCTAATTTAATTACTTTGTATTTTCTTTCGGTTTTTTTTTGTAATAGTTTTCAAAATAAAGTTATTGGCGAAAATAATATTACCGAAATTACAGCTCAAAAGTATTTTGTGTAATGCATCATTGCCATATTGTTCGCGTGTAAATCCAACAATTTTAGTCAGTATTAGTACATTACAGTAATATTCGTTAAAATGTGCTGTTAAAGATGTTAACTGTAATATGATATTACAAAATTATTTGCGTGAAATCAAAGTGATAATTTCAAAACTTTATATAGTTTATCTATATGATACCGTTAACAGCACTACGAATTTTCACAATTATCTATCATGTATTGTAAGAAATCATTACCAAATTGCGTAAATAAAAATAAAACCCTAAAAGAATTGTTTTACACCTTACATGAAACACAATTAAGTATTTTTTCCACGAATAAAACGGTAATAGCCACTTATCGAAAAAATTAACTATTACATAATCAGTATTAACTTATTTTGGTATTATTCGTGTAAAAGGGTATGTTAGATTTTAAATGAGTAATATTGTTATGTTCATCACGTTGTCATTGAAATTAGTGTACTTTTCTAAATATCCATGTTAAAAGAACAATTTTTTTTATAAGTTGTAATTAGTGTTCTAAATACCGAATATGCAATAAAACGTAAACTACGATAGTTTACGTTTTATTGCATATTCGGTATTTAATAGCACATTATCATATTATTCGCTGGAGAGGGCGATTTATTATTATTATATACGGCGAGATGTGGAAGCATGGTTATTATTAAATAAAATACCCATTACTCCTTACTATTCACCTCCTGTAGAGCAGAAGATAGGCAAATTTGGACAATCCCTACTAATATTATAAATGCGAAAGTAACTCTGTCTTTATTCTTTATTTTTTCTCTCACATAGTGTCTGTCTGTTATGTTTTCATGAAATTTGGTATGAAGATAGAACTGAACTTGGGAAAGGACATAGGCTACTTTTTACCGCGATAACCGACATACACGTGGGCGGAGCCACGGGCGAAACCTAGTTTATTCAATAAATTACTAATGTCATCCAAATTTATCTTCAATATTATGCCTTATTTTAATTTTCGTAGCAACCTATATTTATTTTTTATTATATATATTATTAAAACTTATACAGATTATGTTTTACGGACCATTATTACGAATTATTTCACCTCTAGCTTCCCTATGGTCAAGTGAAAACTATGCACGGATATTGCAACAATTTGGGTTCTTAAGACGTAAGACTTTTGACATTGTTTGACATTGCAGATTAAACCAGTGCATTTAAAATGTTTTAGGTGTTTTCTATGTATATGAGAGTATTACAAAAAAAAAATATCCATAAGTATCAACGGTCCAATAGCGAGGACTAAGTGCGGAAACCGCCCAGGAAAACTAAACGAAGTATCGATATCAATTATGTATCTATAGTACAAACTCTGCTTAGTTTGAGACTAGATGGCGTTGTGTCAGATGTCCGAACTATTTATTTTAATACATACTAATATTTAGTTCATTAACCAAAATTAAATCTCCCCGTAGGAAGCTGTAACATTAATAATATTATTACTTACATTGTGATAATATCCAGTGAAAACCATCTCTTGTAGGGGACGCACGAATTCCTTAAGTATATGGAGCCAGTGTCGTTCGAGGCCAACCTGATTCATGTGGATATCACGTGTTGGAACTGCTTCGTATCCACCTTCCAGACGTTTGTCCTATAACCATTCGTTTATATAGAAATAAAATACAAGAAAATACAAGAACGCAGATTTCACAAAACTTGGTCCAGTTCATGGATTCTGCGTGGTCCTGCTTACGTTAGATTAGGATGATTGTGTCAAAGCAGTTATTGCCAGAAACTGTATACAGTAACAGTTTTGCTAGCGTTGTAAAGAGAGGTTTAAATCCAGCTAAGGAATATTAAATGATGTTGATGACCAATGTCGTAAAAATATTTTGGATGAATACATTTCTATTTAATGTTTTACTTACATTATTGCTTCCGTCGCTCCATTGGCCAAATGATTCCATTATGTCTATCCACTCCACGCAAAATTGCTTAGACATGAGAGGGAACCAGTATACGTCAGGACAAGGCTGTAACAAGACAGATAACAAAATTGAGCCAAGTTTCAACGAAAATGTATTTTATATTTTTTTTAATTTACAAATATTGTACAAAGAAATGAAATGGACACAACTTTTCGTTTTATTTCAGAACTTCAACACAAATTTAAGTTTCGTGTCATTTGGGGACCGAACCCATAATCAATCTCTTTTAAATCAATGTAAAGATTGCAGATTTACCGATGGCGTAAAGTATTCACCTCGCCGATTCCTACTGGGTCCACCTATACTACTCTGGGAATAAAAGATTTAAACTATCGTTCACAAAAACTTACCATATTGGGTTTTTTCTTCTCATCAAAATTCGAAAGGTAATCTTCGTGAAGGTAACGAGTGGTCCATTCCATTTTGTTATCAAACAACTGGTACATATCAGGATGTGTACGAGTAATGTCAAATGATTCTGGATTAACCAAATGGCCAAAGTCCATTTCATTGCTGACATGCATAAATATACCCTGAAATTAAGTAGAATAGCAAATATAACATTAATATGAAAACTCAGTCTAATCTAACTAGCAATGAAATCAATAGTGCGAGTGTGGTTTATTTAAATCTAAATCCAATCAAGTTCCAATTAAGTTCAAATGTAAGTAGTGTGTACCTTCGGTACAGACATACTATCTAAATATATAAAACTAGCTGCGCCCCGCGGCGTTATCCGCGTATCATTATGGTTGCTATGCAAGTATTTTATGCATAGCAACCTGTGAAGTTTTGACAGGAGATAAACAGTGATACATTTTGACATCTACGATTTAATGTTTTTTATAATCACCTAGCTTTCGCCCGTTTATCTCGATTATTGTAGTAAAGGTAGCCTATGTGTTATTCGTATATATAAGCTATATTACTGTAATGTTTCATCCAAATCCATTCAGTAGTTTTCAGTAGTTCAAGTAGCGTGAGAGAGCAACAAACATTTTATTGACGTTTTATTGACGCAGGATTTAAACTTACAAGGTCTCTTAGGCTGGCACAGAAAGCCATATCTGGATCCAAGCCCTCCATCGTGTAAGTTACAGCTTTTGCATTTGGTGCTCTTAGCACTGAAGCCTTGACCAGGTAGCAATTGGTGATGAATGGAACGTTCCATATTCCTCTGTAAAAACATTAACATTTTATGAGACCACTTATACATCACAAACAACTAGGCAGAGACCGCCAATTGGAAAGATTTTGGCTAACTATGCCACGTTACTAATTCAGATTGGTATAGTTTGTTTAAAATATTCCTTTTCTTAACCATTTCATGCGTATTCTCTTAGTCGTCTTTTACTACACCTAATGGGGTGAATGTTTATGAGTATTTATTAAATAAATAAATAATTTGGACATAAGTATATAGTATTAAAATGTTATTTATCTATAGAAGCAAATATTTAAAAGTATGCAAGTTTACATATGTACTCATTTGAGAGCACGAAGGGTCATATCGATAACCTCTAATAATATCTTTCTTTATGACGAGATTTATTATTTTCATAGAACGTGAGTGTAACGCGCTAAAGGAAATATCTGGAAGTAATACGTGACCGTGATGGGGACGTGCGATAGTGATCCAATGACCTATGTACAAATTTATAAGCATACTCCATTTATAGTATCGTCGTATGAAATGCGAAAGGAAATAACAACTGTCGTATATCACATAGGGGAGACAAGGGCCCTCCTGCTAGCACCTCGCCATTAGCCAATTGAAAGATTGGCGCAACAGGAATCGCCGATACCACCAGTTGCACTCTGAACTCCGCACAAGAACATACCAGACCATCTCATCGCGTATTTGCATGAGATCTTGCTATACTATTTTCCTAGTGCATTTATTTCATCAATATTAGTCATGAAAACGAAAGTTTTTATTACCATGTTAATACTTTACTCGATATTCATCATTGCAATAGAGGCTCGACGTGGGCGGTCGAGGAGTAGGACTAAGTCGAAGGTATGTACTGTTACTTAAATAAATAGCGGCATTGCTAAAGTTTAAAGTGTTATCTTTTCATGCATTGAGTGTTTTATTTTTCTCAAGATTTTCGTAATACCAAGAAGTATTCGTAGTACCAAGACGTGTTTTGTTGGTGAGTGCAAAGCTAGACCAAATGATACAGAAGCATTTAGCATGGGCAGCCGTAGTGTGGGTCACCATCACCTGCACTGTCAGCATTCGCAATGAGAATGGAAATCAGAGATCTGATCTACAGAGTAGTCACTTTGGGAGGCTCATATGAAACAAAAATAATATGGTATCGCTTACCATTTCCGATTAAAAAAAATGTTTTTTTTTTTTTTTCTTTAAAGGTACAAATCGGATTACCAATAACAGGGAAGTACAGAGATCCGGAGTCAGATCAATATTACAACAACAACGACGTAAGCTCACTGATAACGTTCTTTCAGATTATGTTAGAAACACAGCGTGGTATTGTGTAATTGAAGTACTAAAAATAACTTTGCAGGGAGCTAAAATATTACTCGCTTCACACTTCGACCTCGAGTATGTATTGGGACATAAGATCGCATTCCTGTGTATAGCCAAAGGTTCACCCCGGCCACACATCACATGGTTTAAAGACGGAGTGGAAATTTTTGCTCATCATTACTTGCATGTAAGTTTATTTTCATATATTATACATGGTACTGATTTACAACTGCTCTGCGATTTATATACTATCACTCAGAACATACACGCCATAATAAGTTTTATTAGCTTGTCTTTAGCTAAGCATTCAGGGACGGCCCCCATGTATATTAGAAAAGGAAAAAGATTGAAACAAGCCCCAATTTTTCTATTACAGCCGATTTATCGCGACTGTCGCTAACAGAGATATATGATGAGCGTTGGACAAAAAAATACTTCTTATATAACAAATTACTATCAATGTACATAATATGTATTTGTTAATTTTCACGGTTGATGTCCTATTTAGCCCGGAACCGCATATCAATAAATGAAAACAAAACGATGATAAATGCCAATTATAGGCTACTACCATGTGATGTATATAGCATATAAATTGACGCCGGTCTGATTAATAGTACTATTTGAAACGAAGGCGATACGCGTCAAAATATGTCAAATGAGATGATACACATATATACCTACATTTTGTAAAAAAAAATTATAATACGTCGGCCAACAATCAATTGGCATTGAATACAGCTATAGTTAGGTGGATGGTAGCATAACATTTAGTAACTACATTGATACTATAGGTTAGTACGAGATAACACACTTGTGTTTGAGTTATGAACACTCAACTAGGCAATACGAAGACATATTGCGATGATGATAATCGGTAACACACCGATACCGTTAATTTTCGAGAAACAACTTATCAAGGATATAAGAGTATAGAGATTATAGAATGTTTTTTTTTGCAACGCATATTACTTAGAATATTTTTTTTATAATATTTAAAATGTATATGAGGAAGCTATTTTTATGTAAACACGCATTTTATCACATAAGGCACATTAGAGATTTCTGTAAAGAGTGGCGGGGTGGCGGTGACAGGTAATCCGCTGCTCCAATTTCATTTCACTTTAGCAGTTAGACACTTTTATTATTGAGGAAATTAAAGTTTTACAGCGATAACCGACACACGTTAACGGAGCCGCGGTCAAAAGGTTCCAACATAATTCTCACAAACAAA
Source organism: Phragmatobia fuliginosa (assembly GCA_932526445.1). Taxonomy (NCBI): domain Eukaryota; kingdom Metazoa; phylum Arthropoda; class Insecta; order Lepidoptera; family Erebidae; genus Phragmatobia; species Phragmatobia fuliginosa. Next base: position 29,789,763 of record OW052057.1, read on the forward strand.
ACCGCGGTTAACAGATTCATATTTAATAAGCATTGAGTAGTAACAAGTAACATTAATGGGTCTGTTTTTTAGATCCACGAATGGCCGATCGGTAACGACCGCGTCAAATCCAAGATAGAAATTGATCCAGCAACACAGATGGACGCAGGAGTGTACGAGTGCACGGCAGATAATATGTATTCCATCGACCGACGCTCATTCAAGACCGATTTCTCCATTGCCTTCGACTGATCATACTCATTTTATTTTACATAGCTTCCAAGGCAGCAAACCACTAATAAATATAATTTAGAACACCAATAGGTGACGTGATATTCTTGCACAAAACTCATTCATTCTATTTAAAATGGTGACGCATACTGAACGTTATGAAATATTGTTACAATGACCAGGCTCTTGATTAGATCGAAATCAATCAGTACGCAGTCATTGTCCCCAATAATAGTTATTGTTTAGTTAAGACTCACACAATCATTTAGACGAGTTACCTCATTTGTATACCATGACAAAATAAATGTCTAAAATTGTTAAGATATAATGATTATTAAAATTATCTCTTTCGATTTCATTATTATAGTTTTGTATTAAATTATAAATATTTTATATTAAACATATTTTAATTTACAATGTGTTTCATGTGCCAGTTTAGATTAAGGTGTTCACGTTATTTATAACTAGCAATCGACGATCGACGATAATCAATTCAATAATGAAAGATTGGTCAATTGCAGGAGTGACCATTGTAAAAAATTACACACTTTTCTTTTTCGTCCGCAACATTCATTTATTTTTACTACATTTTATGTACTGTGTGTTTTTGAAAGTATGCGGACTTACTTTGGCCTGTTTTAGTCATATAATTCATAGCCCGAAAGTAAAGTAGGAACAAAAATAACTAAAAATACAGTTTGGACTCGTTTGAAACTAGTACTTTGTCCTATATTTTATCCAGGGTATGTTGCAGAAGTTAGAAATTCGACATAGGAGTTATGCAATGAAACGACTCTAACCCGTGTAGTTTTAATGCGTTTAATTTGTCTTAAAGAGTACTTAGATTTCACATGGTGAATATTTTTTATGTAAATTACTGAAGAATTAGGTGTGTAATGTGAAATCTGTACTTTAGTTAGTGAGGAATGAGTCAAAATCGAATTATAATATTTAGGAACCACAAAAGCGTTTAGCATAATACTTCATATTTTTAGCGCTTTATTTTTTAAGGTTAATAAAGAAACCAATTATTATTATTTAATTATAATAATTGTCAATCAATAGCTACTAAATATATAAAAGAAGATTAACAAAAAGAGAATGAGGTTCTGAATGGCTTTACTTTCTCTATTTGTACATATTATGAGCCAAGTTTTAAATACATGTTATGTACTGTACTGCTGTACGCGAGCGAAGACGCTGTCATCAGCTAGTATTTTTCTAAAATTGGTAAAGGGGTATTACTGCTACAGACGCTACAACCCTTAAATAAATATAACTTACTTCACTTCTCTGTAGACAATGTCCATGTAATCAGCTGATCTGGCATAAAAACCAGCTGAGTTAATGGCACCCCAAAAGTTGGACCACGCGTGCCCTGGCCGCACAAGCATAGGGGCTACTACATCATATCCAGAAGACAGCAAATAGCGCAAAGTGTTCGCCTCAAGTCGAGACAAGCTGTCGATGGCAAAGAGATAGTCGCACGCACTGTTCACGCAGCGATCCCTAAAAAAATAAAAATTATAATAATAACTTCACACATTTCACAGACGGCTGCTGGCATCTCGAACTAGGCTGAGCTATGATAAAAAAAAAACAGTAAACATACTTATTTTTATTTTTTTGCTACACTTCGCTGTTTTACCCGCGGTTATTGTAGATGGTTAACACAATGGGGCGCAGCTGGTAACAATAAAAGAGAAGGTCTTACTTGGCAATACTCCTGGCTTCTGATTCAGCAATGAAGTCATCAGGCTTTATTCGCTTTGCAGTAGCATAATGCTTAGAATGGGTTTGAAAGAATTCATCAACTTCTGTTTCATGATATTCAACATTATTTCTTAACAATAGATGAATCTTATCTTTTGGATAATCAGTAGTCAAGATTTGATCTAAGAATTCCTTCAAGAATGGCGTGGCCTGTTCGATGAATACTGCTATCATGACAGTCGGTAACTCATCCTAAAATAGATTTTATAGTTGTGCTTAGTTTGATCATTCATAGAAATGAAATCAATAAAAAGGAATAATAAAAAGGCAGTATGTCAGTAGCTATTTACTTTTAATATGACCCTCTTCTCATTGCACAAAGTACAACCTTCAGCAGCTGACCAGGCTTTGGCTAAATAATTTCCAAAATTATTCAATGTCAGCTTAGATGGTCCATTTCCATGTAGAATGAGTGGACGTTGTTTAGTAACTACATTTTCAATGTATGGATAAGTTTCTGTTGTGTTTGTCTTTAGTTGAACATCAGCTATAAAACAAAATTGCAATTAACATTAAGTCAGTCTAAAAGATTCAAAATGTTGTTTCAAAAGTATCAATTCGAACATTTAATGTAATACTCACACAAAGCACCGTTCAGATTTTGGAATATGGCAGAATTATGATCCAGTGAAATCTTCAATGTTTCCCTCATATTCTTGTCCAAATAAATTTTTGTATAATACAGTTGATCATCTTCTTTGTCGCTTACCGTTTTATAGTTGAGTATTGCCTGTAGTTGTGCCAAGTAACCTAAACAAATTATTTCAATTCATCCTATAGGCTCAAATCAGAGACTATTATGTATAATAGTGGTAAAGAATTAAATGATTTGAATAATATTCGAACACTTATCTTAGTTACCTATAAATCCTCCCGAGTTCAAATAAGGGCTGGAAACTTCAATCTTAGGATACAATCCAGCTAGTTTAGCATCAGGCCAACAAAACTGTTCAGCAGAAAATAACACACGAGTATCAGGGAAAGCCTGGAATTTCTTTACAATTTCCTGTACACCTGCTAAATATAGCACATCATAGCTGCAATAAAAACATAACTATATTAAGTATTAATTAATCAGTATAATACAATCAAATAATCAGCCCACTGTTCAACTGAAGCAAATGCTAGGTTCAATTAGCCTCTCAGATATATTAAAGAATAATATTGTATAATGCTCAAACCTGTCAGTAAATAATACAATAGTTTCTGGGCTGCTTGTCTCTGCTATCTCATTCAGTTTTTCTTTAAGCAAGTTGATCTTCTGCCCTCCTCCAGGAAAGTTCATGTCACCTCCGGCCCATACTGTTGTTTTCCCGAGAACTTCCACATCAACTCCATATATCTTGGCAGATCTCATAAATCTCTCCAATCCATGGTTTTCCTCAGTTGCAACTGTTAATACTTTTACTCCTGCAACAACAATTGTTAATTATTTTTAAAGGACTTCAAAAAGGAAAAGGAGGAGTTTCTTATATATCAGAATAATAATAATGTACCATCTGCACTCAAGTTTTAAAATTTTTAACATTAATAGTTAACATTTGTTTTTATTTTGTGCAGTCATATTTTGGGATCTTTTTAACTAGTTATTTGATTTTGTGCTGAATACTATGTCTTTGATTGTTTCTAAACTATTCTGAATATTTTTTAATTAGATAAGTATTGCGTTGTTATATGTTACTAGCCTCTGGCTACAAGTATTTTGGTTATCAAGGTAAAGAGTAGTAATTTTGTCATGTCAAATTTCATTGAAATGGTGTAATAGTATAGTTTTAGTCTTGTAAGTGGGAATAGACTTTAAGATTTACTTTCTAAGTTTTGATATAATAATATAGATTATAGTAATAATAACAATAGTAATCCCATTTGGTGTCGAGACCCTTGGTTGATGGGGTCCTAAAGCTATAAGGCTTTTTAAGGAAATGGCAAAAAGGTTCGTTGACATCACAGGAGATCAAAGAGCTAACTACCTTGGACGAAGAATTAGTCTAGCTATTCAAAGGGGGAATGCTGCCAGTATCTTTGGAACCTTGCCTAAAGGGACTCCTTTCAATAATATATTTTAGGTTTTTAGTTTTAGGTTCATAGTTACCTAAATTATGTTTATGAAATTTAATTAATTTGTAAATGTAAATAAATAGATATTCCTAAATAATATGAGCATTAAACTTAAATTGGAAAATACAAATAGAGAATTAATCGCTATAATGTTACACACAGAGTACAGTGATTTTAGGAAGGATATTAAGTTCGCTGAGCCCAAAAATATATTTTTTTAGAGTCATAGCATTGTTGACCATCACTTTGAGTTCATAGATAATATGTTTTTACTATGAACCCACAAGTTGTTATTACAACATGAGTTTACAAAAGAAGTCAAATGTTTAAAAGTTCATAATTATTTCAAATCTTTATACCTAAATCAGATAACCCAATATAGTATTACAATTTATGTTCATTTTATTCAATCATTTTCAAAAAAAAAAAATATGTTGATAAAATATTTAGATGAAATGAAATAAGTCTTTGCAATTGTTCAGTCGGAGTACACAGTTAGAAACGCTTAGCATGTGAACATAATTATCTTGTAAGTACAATACTAACTGGACTAAATTTATCTTTTGATTGCATAAACAGATGAGTCATTACACATTTCTGCAATTATAACCAGTCATAAAAATTGTGAATATAGATACCACATGACATAAATGATATTATCTGTGTAAGTATATCACAAATGTGGAATAAATAAATATAACTTTTTTATTTACCTTCTAACATTTACTCATCTATACAATTATCCTTAGTATAATATTATAAATGCAAAAGTTTGTAAGTATGTAGGATGTATGTTTGTTGCTCTTTCATGACAAGACTACAGAACTGATAAAAATTAAATTTGATACACAGATAGAAACACTTAGAAACTGAGAAAGGACATAGGCTAAACTGGCAAAACCACTGGAAAAGTTAGTAATGAAATCAAATAAGTAATATTTTGGAAAAATTCAATACAAGGATCACCTTCTCTTTAATATTAGATAAATTAATGACACATATAGTTAACACTTCTTAGATGTCACAAGTTTTATTCTTAACAACTTTATTTGTTAAAGCAATATTTAGAAGTCTCTCATAGCTGCTTGTATAACTTGAATCTAGACTTAAAGAATATGTCACTGAATAGACAGAGGAACATTATAAATGTAGTTATTTATGAAAAATTTCAAAAAGGTGGAGGTTCTAGTTTCTATATTTTTAATTACAGACTAATGTAAAAAAAAAATGACTGGAATGGTACACATTTAGTATTCTAACACAATCTCAGCCTATAGTCTATAGTCCTGAAAGCTTTATTTGGATTCATGTCACTTATTTAGATTTAATTAATGATGAGTAACTTTAATATTTCCTATTTAGAAGTTTGCATAATATTATATTGCAATTTGAAAATTACAGACATGTATCCAACATTTAGCACACAATTATTCCAGAATATGAAAAGCCCAGCAATAATTACGCGAGCTTTTGTCACGTTAGCCACATACCTGCGCTTTCTGCTATTTGAATGAGAGCCTGAATTCCTATAAGTTGTAATAACATTGATATTTTCATAAATCTGTGCATGGCGAAGACTGAGTTCACTGGACTTCCGTAAGTGCGAGCGTAAACTGGAACTCGTTAAACAAAGCGCGGCTAAAGCAACGCTCGTTTACGTCCCTCCTGTTCCAGATACGTGTCCCCGCTTCCGAATCGATAAGCTTGCAGTAGTTAGTTAAAAATACATAACGATAAAATTTTAGAACGGAGAAGTCCACACGTCACCCGTTCACGCGTACTCCGCTTCATATGCGATCATCGGCGTCGTGGGAATGGTTTTATATTTCATTGACACTAGCGTTATTATCAAAATATAAACGTACAAAGAATCGTGTAGGTATACAGGCATTCAGTTCTTCGCTAGTAAATACAAAACATTACGACAGAACCACATCACATTTGGCAGTGATGAGTATATTACAATAAACTACATCAACAAAGTTATTCATTTACGATACGAGCACTATTAGGATGATTACTATTGATTGACGAATGACACAAGATTTGTTTTCATTTCTCACTGATCAATAGATTAAATAGGTAGGTACCTACTCAAAATTAACTACGAACGAGAGAACAAAACGTAGTTTTATTACATTCTCTTTGGAGAGAACTGTCAGAGTTGTCACGATGAAGGAAAAGAGAGCAGTGTTGTCATCTTTTACCTGATTTCAAATAGTTTGTCTGTCACTAAATAAAAACTTCAGTAGACTATCTTTTCAATAGGTAATCACAAGTTCCATATGGATAAACATCATGGTTATTACTTGAGTACAGAAGCTGTATTTAGGAGTCCTCCTGCTTCTTCAAAATCATCTTCAATACCCACGTTGGGGCAGGTTGTGGTGGTAAAGGAGATCTGACCCTGGACTCCTCCTTCTCCTAAAAGAGAAGCACAAAGAGGGTACACCGCGTGGTTTTTAGTCGGTTCGAGTCCGACACACGCCCCACCGTATCGAAAACCAGATCGTCATTACCGTGGGGATTTCCACACGTAAAAAAATGGTTGTGGCTGGCGCTTGCTGCTACCTGTCCAATTTCTTTAATGCGAAAATACTGAATTGAATAGATTCCAATAAGTTAAGGTTCCACTCACACAGGATTTCTATGTCCGAATAAAAAATTTAAAATGTTTCGACTGCCTGATTAATCTAGCTGTTAGCATTATGTGACTGTCAACCAAGAAGTCTCCGGCTTGATTCCCGAGTTGGGCCAAAAATTAAGATTTTCTTTCAAGAAATTCTAATTACTCGTGAGAAGTTCGTACCCTCAAATATAGTGTCAAGTAGTACTACCTTCGAATTTAGTTGCTGCTATGTATTGCGGAGTTCCGATGTCAGTCGCTTCATGGAAAAGCTGAGACTCAGACTCAGATATAACTATATAGTAACTATAACTACTCAGATATAAATTATAGAGAAAAGAAGATAGAGCTGATGATTATCTAGGACATAAATCATGTAAAAACCGAACGCTATGCCGTCTTGAATATAATCTCGAGGCTTATGAGGTACGACTCACTTTCACCTATCTTGGTGGATTGGGCGAAGTTTAGAACACTTCACTATATTGCAAGTATAACTTGCCCGTACAAAGAGACTGCAAAATTGCAAATCAAGTTACCAAGTGGAGTGCCATGTTCACGGTCGAATCCTGGCTTAGAAGGAGGCCAAAATCTTTCGAAAGCATTAAACTATTAAATGCTGTTAATGTGTGATTTGGTTCAAAAGATATATGTTTTTCTTATTGTCTTCGGTCAAGCTTTCTATATAGACTCGCCATGTCGGTCCGTCCGTCCGTCTTAGACCTACCGCGCAAACGGTTGGTGCTAGAAAGATGAAACTTTAATTACATCGACAAAGTGCTACAATTATGAAAAACATTTATATTTGGGGTATAATTTTCTTGCGTATACCCATCGTGAGGGGTATCATTAGATAGGTCTTTTAAAAACATTATGAGGTTGCCACAACCATTTTTCGATTTAGGAATCCGTCAGCCTTTCCGTGTGGTGACGGATTAAGAATACAGAGTGTCACCACCCCTATTCATCCCGCGGGTGTCGTAAAAGGCGACTAAGGGATAAACTACGCAAGACAACATCAATGCAAAGAGAAGGTAAACTTGAAACCAACCATAAACCAACCCGTGGTATAGTAGGCCAAAACCTAATTTCTAAGGAGAGGCCTATGTCCAGCAGTGGACTGTTAAAGGCTGTTGATGATTGATTGATGATCCGTGAGCGAGTAATTCAACTTTAAAGCGCATTTTTTTGTAAAAATAGGTCCCCCCCTCTAAAAGCCAAACGGCTGGCTCAAAAAAATCTGAAAAGAATCATGATAGTAGTCCATATATTGAACTTTTAAGGTAAACTTTAGTGGTTTTGATAACTTTTTTATTTCAGGTGTTATAATATGGGCCTTAATTTTGAAATGCACTCATTTGGAAAACTTAGTACAAAAAAAAAGCGGCCAAGTGCGAGTCGGACTCGCCCATGAAGGGTTCCGTATCAGCAAGTAACATCATATAAAAGTTCTTGTAGTTCGTTGTGACTTTCATCGATGTTTTTATACTAGTGTATTGATTGGATGAAAGGTAAATTGCGTGTTACGATTTATGACGTATTAAAAAAAAAACTACTCACTAGATCTCGTTCAAACCAATTTTCGTTGGTAGTTTACATGGTAATGTACAACATATATTTTTTTTAGTGTCATCACTCTCTTATTTTAGAAGTTAGAGGGGGGGGGACACACATTTTTCCACTTTGGAAGTGTCTCTCGCGCATACTATTCAGTTTAGAAAAAAATGATATTAGAAACCTCAACATCATTTTTGAACACCTGTCCATAGATATCCCACACGTATAGGTTTGATAAAAAAATAATTTTGAGTTTCAGTTCCAAGTATGGGGACCCCCAAAATGTATTGTTTTTTTTCTATTTTATTTGTAAAAATCTTAATGCGGTTCACAGAATACATCGACTGACCAAATTTCAATAGTATAGCTCTTATAGTTTCGGAAATAATTTGCTGTGACATACGGACGGACAGACAGACAGACAGACAGACAGACATACAGACTTGACGAATCTATAAGGGTTCCGTTTTTTGCCATTTGGCTACGTAACCCTAACAAATAAAATAATAAGTAAACATATCATCTATCGGACCCGATTTTAAATTCACCTTCCATTATTGGTGACTTCGGAACCCTATTCTATGCGTAGTACGCATCTGACCAATAAGTTTCGGCACCCCTATAAATTCGTCATGTCCATCCGTCTGTCCGTCCGTTCTTCGACTTACCGTCCAAACGGTAAGTGCTAGAAAGAGGAAACTTTGCATGAATACATGACCACTAAAATTATGAAAAATATTTTTAATTAGAGTTCCTCCCCTACACGTAGTAGGGATGTTCTTTTTCTCGCAGCTACGTCATCGTGTGGGGTATCATCAGATAGGTCTTTTAATAACAATTAAATGTTTTTCAGACGATTTTTTGATTTTAGTATCCGTTTGCGAAAATTCCACTTTAAACGGCATTTTTTTGTAAAAATATGGCGTCTTCCTCCCTCTTAAAGCTAAACGGCTGGCTCAAAAAATCTGTGAAAATTCGAGGTGGTAGTTAATATAATGAACTTTAAAGGAAAAATATAACGGATTAGATAACTTTGTTAGTTCAGGAGTTATAGAGGTTAAACTTGTAAAATGCGCTTCCTTGGAAAACGTCATACAAATTTAAGGCGGCGGAGTTGCAGATTTTAATATTGTATGCAAGTACATCGATTAGTATAGAAAACACGTCAATTCCAACAGACCAAAAAAAACGCCAACAGACAACGACGACCAAATGGAAATTAACCTTTAGTTTGGTGCGGGCCGCGTACAAAGCCGTCAGGCGCGAAGGCGCGATAAAATCTGCTCGAAGGGGTAGATCTGCTCCTCTGTCGCAGCACCCAGGAACTGCTACCCCGCGACTACGCGCCTGGGCACTTTGCCAGTGTGTGAATAGACTTACGCATTAATACGTAAAACGTAAACATAACAATTATCTATGGCATACTATTTTAAATCTTCGTACCATTAGAGGTGACTGAGGAACCCTTTCCTGAGTGTGGCCTGACACGCACTTGGCCGATTTTTTAATTAAATGTTTCGGCCACTTTTCAATACTTATAACTTTGCAACCAATCCCTTGATGGTGATATTAACGATGAATGACATTAACTGACTAAATTTAGATGAAAACAGTCATTTTTTAGCACTACATGTTATTTTTTTAAATATAAGCGGAGCCAAGCGGGTTAATCTCACTTCAGATCGGCCACCTACAAACCACGGGTGTATATAACAGCATGTTTTACTACTCCCTCAGTTATAAAATAAATTGATTTCTTCAAATGGCTCTTAATAAATGTTAGTATTATCATCAGTTACCCTCAAAAATCTGTGTAACGCTTGTTTTGTCCACCCTTAATCCCTTGATCTTCGATAAAGATAAACATGAATATAAATGTTTAGTGAATAGGTATGAGAATGACAGACTCAATAACTACGCTATACAACATCATAACAACCGAATTACCGAATGATATACTTAGTACAGAACCTGAACGATTTCTTCAAAAACATTACCGTCTCTAAAATCCCTCTGTGCTCTGATAATTAAACGTCTAAAGACGTTAAAAGCATTTAATAACTTTTATAATATATACTTATATAAACGTGTTAAACCGTGTTAAACCAACAATATATGTATATAAATCTATACCTTCACAAAACGCTCATGACATCAGAGACCGCATTGCCTACTAAAAGTAAAGTTTATGACTGCGTTTTAGAGTAATCTTTGGATATACTGAACAGATGTTGTGACTGTCATAGCCCAAAAAAATGACTACCCCCGATATATAAAATACACGCTTGTGGAGTTGCAGGTAAAAGCTACTGAATAAATAAAATAAAAGCCTGATTTGTTGGAGTTCAATATCATAAAATAAACAACCTGTAAGATAATACCTTTTGAACTTAGTAAAATAAGTTCTTATTACACACCTGCCTATCAGTTGTTGACATAATTTGATGACTTGACTAAATAATTACACATTACATTCATAAAAAACACATTAATTATAATTTCTATGCAAGTGTAGTGCGAGTGTATTGTAATAAATCATACATTTTTGTAGGGTACCGAGCCCAAGAGAAGCTAAGACTGTCTAATTTGTATTTTACATATATTTTTCTGTAAATAGACAAAAACAACAATAAAAGTACAGAAAATAAAGTTAATTGCCAGATAAATGTTCTTGTAAATGCTTTGACATTTCTTAATAAAAAAGAAACTTACAAATAAATATGTTATTTATTCGAGTAAGTACCTTCATTACTCAAAATGCATAAGCATGCTCAAAAAAATGTTTAGATATACCTATTAGATAAATATTTCGCATTGCTTAAAATTACGGCACATTGTTTAAATAATTTCGGTAATTAAATAAATATGAAAAATTACCTTTAAAATATAAGAATTTTTCCTTGCAGCTTTCGTCTTGACTGTCCTTTTCACAAAACTCTTGAGATTTGCCCTGTCTGAGAGCTATCAGCATCGCCAGAACCCAGCAACATTTAAGAGCGAAGCATTGACGATTGAAAACCATCTTTTCGCTTAAGCTCCCGACATCCAACTACTGTCACGACCCGGAAACTACCTATAAAATTGATTACAACGGCAAGGTGAGAGCAATAGTCTGCTTTTATTGCCTTTACAAGAAGTTATTTAACCGTGAAATGAAAGTGTTGATTAAAAAAGAAAACCCCGGTTAACGTAACACTAAAATGGAGTTTGCTACAGAAACCGTCAGATAGTTGCATTCATAAATAGCGTAAATGGTTGAGTGAGTTGAGAGGAGCTTTGAGCTGAGCTTTGACTCAAATATTGTTAAGTTCATTGAGATATTTATGCACTTAATATGGACTAGGTTTTGCACCTTCAGTTATAATAGGGGAAAATATAATTACTGATTCGGATATTACAAAATCAAAATGCTTTAATTAAAATCAATCATCTCAAGTATCTTCTGTGTAGATCTACAGAACATATGGTAATGTTAAGATTTCAAAAAAATGCAGTTAAGTGCAGTTTACGGTATATGTATCAAGGATTGACTGGTTTGACTGCACCGTTGGCCTAGTGGTTTAAGTTGTCGCCATGCCGCTCTCTGATGGGCCAAGTGTTGTAGGTTCAAATTCTTTGTGTAATTACATATTCTTGTTCCATGTCTGGGTATTATATGTGTCGATTTCATGTATTTATGAAAAGTCCCCCCTCAAAAACATTTTCTAAGGTGCAGTTGTCTCTTTTAAGAAAAAAAACATACTAAAACTAAAACTTTTATTTTTGTGATTGTTATTAAAGTTTTTTACCCCTACGCCTTATAATTTTTTTCGCCTTCTTCAGATCTTGTTATTCGCCAATACGAAATATAAATGTATAAATATAAAGCATGCTATCTCAGTAGTCTTTGAACAAATTTTGCAACTTAAACGAGTTTTTAATAACCATTTTGTAATTATTTTTTTATTTATGATTGACTGTTTTTATAACTCCTCCGTCAATTTGTTTTCATCTTATGAATTAATACCTAGTTGGTTTTTGTTTTCTTATTTTTGTTTGTGAATAAGAATAACAATTAATGCAATTGTTCATCAATATGTTTAACATCGTGTCCAAATTGCTTAGATTTCAATACAAAACTGTCTGGTACAGTTACTTTCTGTTCTATTAAGGTCGGTTTTTGCATTGACGTTTGTTCGATTCACGGTTATAATAGCCAAAAACGAAGTGAAACGTTGACAGAAAGTGATTGCATTGTATCTGGAGCGAATGCTGTTGCGGTTCATTGCATATTGACTGTAATTCTCGACTGACAGAGTTACACTATTTTATGCATAGTTTAATTTACAATTACATATATTTTATTCCAATTGGTGATGGATAAACATTGAGTGTCATCATTCACCACATTTTATCATCCCTTGGATGTTCTGAAAGTCGAATAATCAAAGTACTGCAAAAAGAGAAGAATAACTTGAAACAAACCTTAAACAAACACGTTTGGCCAGTGTGGTATACTATGATGACATTTCGCTAAGGGTTGCTTATGTCGAGCGTTGGCTGTCTATAGTTTTAAAACCTATTGATGCGTAATAGGAACTTACACGCGGAACGCATGTAAAGACTTTAAACCGCACGTCCTCTCAGGTACCGCTAGCCGGTCCTCTATCCTAGGAAGGAAATCCCTGAAACCCCGACGTACCTTGGGCTATCTACCTACGGCTCGTAGATGACCCTTCATAATAATAGCGCATGGCGCATCCACTTAGGCCTGCTTCTGCTAGGGTGACAGATGGTCTCACCTGTCACCCTCAGGCTAGCGCTTATGGAGGACGGAGATCATTCTGTGACCCCCAGCATTAGAGTTTTCCGCGGTAAGTGGTCCGTTCCCAGGCTTGGCGGACTGGGAGAGATCTAAACCTCTCACGATCCCGCTCCGCCGTCTCCTTTGTAAGCATAACTTGCTGGCAAAAAGAAACGGCGGAGTTCCACGCGCTCTCGCGCAAATTAGGTGCAAGAACATCATTTGAGTTGTCTCATTGGTCTAGCGGTTGGCGTATGCAACTGCTGATCAAGAGGTGTTGGGTTTGATTCCCGGGTCGTAATTTTGTTAAATTTTACTTAAATAAATTGTTAAAAGTAACCCAGAATATCGAATTTGGTGTTTTACGTCCGTGCCTTAGTGAGCATTTTCAGAAACAATCGATAGGAAGTCGATGCCTTCAAATTTACTGGTATATTAAACCGGTTGCACTTGTTGCTGCCCCCAAACATGTTGGGAATAAAGGCTATGGATCTCCCGAGCCTTTATTCATCTGGTCAAGAATATTATTTGGGTACTTCACCTTTAAAGAAAAAGATGAAGAGACAGAATTTCATAATATATTATCTAAGAACATGGTCCAGTCTGGAAGTGATTGAGTAATTTACATTGTAGTAGTATGGAGTAGCCGAGGATCGAACTAAGTGTCGTGCTTGGAGAGGCCTATGTCCAGCAGTGGACTGCGATAGGCTGTTGATGATGATGGAAAGCAAAGTATACCTAAAGAAACCTACAGAGTGCGACTAAGTATCAATAGAAATAATTTTCTTTCTGGAAAGCTAAGTGACACTTTAACTGTTCTTGTGGTGTAGTATTAACTGTAATTATTAATTTTTTTGTGAACCTAAGAGTTAAAAGAATTACGTGCACTATATATGTACTACTAACATAATAAACTATAGTGAGTAATACCCCAGCTGGCACATATAAAGCTTCAGTTGAACAGTAAATTGAAATCCAATTTACACAAATGAGATTAGACACCATATGCCTGGTGCGCCAAGCTCATAACAGTCAACGTACTGCAGAGAGCAACTCCACCCCAGTTAGTTTACACCAAGAGTCATGCCGAAGGAAGATCCAGAACAAACAGCCCTCCAAAAGGAACTCAAGGATTTAATCACCAAAGCGAAGGTACACTATAAAAATGACTGCTTCTTGCAAATGCTTTATGCGACTCATCATAAATTTATAAATGTTTATTATTAAACAGGCCGAACAGGAAAAAGTAGCTGATGCTAAGTTAGCGGAAAAATGCTCAGATTTATCCGATGTCCCTAAAATACGATTCCAAACAAAGAAAACTTTGAAAGGTCACATCAATAAGGTGAATTCTGTGCATTACAGTGGAGACTCCAGGTTAGTTTTCACTTTCGTCAAATGACTTTTTCTTTTAGGACATAGTGACGATCGCCAACTACATATCATATACTAATTGTAAAAATAAATTACATTTGCCTAGACTTTGTTATCTGCCTCATCAAGGTCAACCAATAATCTCTTCAGGTTATCATTATCACTTCAGAAGTTACGTCACCATTGTGGTATACAGCTACTATGTACTCCAGTTTATTATTATGAATATTGATTTACTAACTTGTGTCTAACATAAAATAAATATCCATGAAATATCTAACACAATATCTATCTGTGTATCGAATAGAATAAAAGAATGAAAAATGTTTTAAAACCTTAAATATGAGCAACTAGGTTATGTTTTGACGGACATGACGCCAACAGTGCCGACACACTGTTCACTACAAATAAACTTGAAAATAGAACATACATACATGTACAGTGCACATCCTATCAATATTCTCATAAGGATTATAACGACGGGTCTTTGAACTTACCCGTCCGCAGTATAAATCTTGTTTGACGAACGCTGAATTGATTCTCTGACAGACCCAGTTCCAAATAGTCTCTTATTTATATATCTATCGTTTGACACATCGCACAAATATTTTTTATTAACAACTAACTACAAGAGTGGTCTGTGACCATGCGTTGTGCTTACTGAGCGGAAACTAGTTGCACAAATAGATGGTCTAATACTTGAGGTAAAGCTTGCATAGATATAATATCATAATACTATTTTGATACGTATAATTTGTAGTACATATCTCAATTTAGATGTATCATGCATTCAAGCCTGTTGTCACTTTATGACGCAAGATTTATCAGGGGCATCCGGTAATTCCCACAGACGGGGAACAAAATAGTTGAATTCATTTTATATTTTAACGCATATTTTACTTATTGGAGAATATCTCGAAGACTCTCGATTTTAAATTAGTTTTTATGTATTATTGAGGCCGGCATAACTTGAACTGTAGCTGTATGGATTTTGTGTAATCATCTTCCGAGCCTTTATTCCCAAGTTTTTTTGGGGTCGGCTACTAGTTCAACCGGTTTTACCTGAATTTCAGTTTTACCACGGAGCGACTGGCATCGGACCTCCGCAACCCTGAGGGAGAACTGAAATTCGAAGATTGAACTAGTTGTCAGTATATTTGAGGGCACTGACTTCCCAATAACGATTGCCATAGATGTTCATGACAACCGGGACCGACGGCTTTACGTGCTCTCACGGGCGTGAATCACCGCCAAACATCCAAACTCCGGGCTGCTATTAGGAATTTTCCTAAGAAAAATCTCAAAAACACTTTTTGGCCCGACCCGGGATTTGAACTCGAGACCTCTTGATTAGCAGTCGCATACGCTAACCACTAGACCAACGAGGCAGTTTTATGTAATATGATCTTTGAAACTATATACTTATTCGACTCTTTAAAATATATATTATGTAATACACGTATGACTTTAAGTGTTTCCAAAAAATATGTGGTTCCTTACCCCGTTTTGTTAAAAAGGAAGTACATTTTTATATCTTAGTTTACATACAAAAAACAGATACTACTCGTATATTTACTCTTTTAGTTATTCTCTGACTTCTGTGCCTTTTTTATACGTTGACCGTATTTTTTTAATAGTACAGTCTCAGATTAAGTATAAATTAAACGTTATTTATTTAAGTTAGGTATCACTGAATAATATTCTAACTTCTGATCTACAAGGTGGTACTGGTTGTTTTTTGATTGAGTACTTATGAAGATAAGAAGATCTCGAGATGGTTGAAAGTATATTGTGTATATAGAAGCTACTTCTTTTACTTAGTACCTTGCTTTCAGAATCAATTACATTTTTTAATATATTTCTGTGATATTTTATAGCCATGAGAAATGCGACAACACTATTTATACTTATAAGTATGTACATGGTGGTTTGGTTCAAGTTCAATCAAGACACGTTAGCAATTTCAGGAAGTTTTAAACAATCTCAGGTATTCCCCAGAACCGAGTCTTTTTAGCTCTCACCAAATTATAAGTATGACTCAAATTTGTGTTGCAATTGTCTTAGAATATTGGAATCAAGGCGTAGCCACATGGTGAGGTTAACAGTCTTATTTGAGACTCATAGTGATGAGTTTTCTTGAAAGGATAATGAAATGGTTTTGCATAGTGCATTATAGATACATGTAACAACTTTAGGAATAAATATTATAATAATATTAGCTACTATTGGATTAAAGCTAACTACGATACCAACTGTCTTTTTCAAATCTTAGACAAAAATTAAAAAAACTATGAATCTTTTTTAACAAGGAGAGAAATATTACACTACAGTTTTTACACAACTCAAAAGTGTTTTGATATGCTTACGTTAGTTTAAGAAGTTAGTTGTTAAGGTTGAGTAATAATAGTTCATTATTTTGTGCTTTTCGTTAAAATTTTGCTAAAAATTTTTCTTCTAAATCATAAATAGACCAGTGCCGATAATGTTTGAAAACAAAATAAATTATAGTAGGATGAAACCCATTGTAAAAGGAGGAGAATAGTACAAAAATTCAAGGAAAAATAAATTAAGGGCGATCTGAGGTCGGGAAGGGGGAGATGGGGGGGGTTTTAAGGTAAAAAAATGGCATATATCGATTTTTGGCAAAACTACAAGTCCTATGGAAAAAAGTTGAATGGCAAAGTTGTAGGTAATAAAAAGATCTACTTTTGTATATCTTTTGTATTTACACTTTTTTCACTTAACCTCAAATTTTATGTAAAAAATTCAAAAAACTAAGTTTTTGGTTTTTTATTTTTATCTTTTACAAATACAATTATTTTTAACGAAATTTTGTTAAAACTTAGCTTTTCATTCCCTGAATACACCATAATTTATACGATTTGAAATATCTATTTTTTCACCTTATTTTGACTGAATACTGAAAAAAGGTTTCCGTGGAAAGGTGTAGGTTTTACAAAATAGCAATTTTATTACGGATCCCGAGTTCCAGAGATTAGCGCGTTCAAACAAACAAACAAACAAACTCTGCAGCTTTATAATATTGGTAAAGATAAAGATAAAAATGAATTGCTGTTCGTTAGTCTCGCTAAAACTCGAGAACGGTGGGACTGATTTGGCTAACATTGGTTTTGAATTATTTGTGGAAGTCCAGAGAAGGTTTAAAAGGTGAATATATAAAAATAAATTGCATCTTTTTATGAATTATGGATTCCTTTTTTTTATTTTAAGTTTATTTTACACAAAGTTTAGGTCTTATATTTATCGATGGAGGCAGTACGAAGTCTATCGGGTCTGCTAGTTTTTTGTAGATTTCTTCACTCCTCCTAAACATTTAAAGCATAAGAGTGCGAAATTTCGTACTAGTAGGTACTCCACCGTCCGAGCAATTTTCGATAATAGGGGTACAAATTTTTTGCATTACATCTTTCCTATATATAAAATTCTCGTGTCACAGTGTTAGTTACCATACTCCTCCGAAACGGCTGGACCGATTTATATGAAATATTAGTGTGTATATCGGGTAGAACTGAGAATAGGCCAACATCTATGTTTAATGCCCCTAGAACGCAAGCGGAGCCGCGGGCATCAGCTAGTATTAGTATATAGATTTAAGTCCGCCAAAGTGACATTAAGTAGTGCCTGATAGAAAGCATGAGCTGAATCCAACCGAGGTGGTCACCGACCTCATTGTGAGTGCACACAATGCAGCATGGTGACCCACACTATAACGGCCTAGAGAGATACTTCTGCATCATTAGCCCTCCGGTCTCGCACTCACCAATGAAATACAACAGTACGAATGCTATAATTTTGTAGTACTGCCCCGGTTAAGCCGGCCCATTAGCGATGAAATCACCGCAGCTCTAATACCTTGAAATGGGAGATACTCTTAGACGCCTTTCTATTGCCTACCATAATACTTTAATGGTTATCATAATCAAAGCTAAATTGTTGTAATTGAATAACTATATGTCACTAGAATTTTGAGTGTCATTAGAACTCACTGCCACGAGATGCAAGTCCGTACTTTTTGTCCGTATCATTTATTTTGCTAGAGTTCTTTGTTATCAATAGGATGTCTTTTAATTTTTTATTGATGAGCCTGCCAACGTGAATCTATCCTGTCTAATGGAAAGCAAGAATCCAAGAGTAGTAGTCACTATACTCATTGTGAATGCAGACAATATAGCATGGTGACCCGCACAATGGCGACCTCTTGAGATGGTACCTACTGCATCATAACCTTGCTCATTTTGTGAACGACATTCAATAGCGTATTATTTATAAAATAATCAAAAACATCACTGAAGATGGACAATCTAAACAATGGTAAGACGAATCATTGAGCCATAGCAAATTTTAGTAAACACATTTTTGGCTTCAGCAAGTTATTTAGAAACTAACGTTTGAAGTTACGTTGACGTTTATGTTGCTGATAAATATAGAAGTTTATTTAGCAGTAGCCACTTTACGAAGTTATTACTATTTACAGGCATTGTGTTACGGGTTCTCTGGATGGTAAACTGATCATTTGGGATACCTGGAGCGGTAACAAAGTGCAAGTGATACCGCTTCGATCCGCTTGGGTCATGAGCGTCGCATTTGCACCGTCAGGCAACTTTGTTGGTAAGGACCATGACAATTAATTATTGTAAGCTGTTGTGACCTACATATTGAATAACGGTTCAACGACAAATTTAATGTCAAACAGTTACTTGTTAAGAGTATTTTCTTTTATTGCTATTATAAATTCCATTCACAATGGTAATATTTTGTTTAGAGTTGAACACATGTTACTTCAAACCTGAAATCGACTTTTAAAAGTCCTCAACTGAGAGAGTTTAGTAACTTTAGTAAATCTGGCATAATAGTTATAATTTATCTAAACTATTTCAATGATATTTGTATGTTTCGTAAAATAAGTTTGTTGTAGCTTGCGGCGGGATGGATAACATGTGCACTATTTACGACGTTAACAACCGTGATTCGACTGGTGCAGCTAAAATGGTACGCGAACTGGCGGGATACGAAGGATTTCTCAGCAGCTGTCGCTTCCTTGACGACAACCATATTCTTACAGGCTCTGGAGACATGAAAATGTGAGTATTTACAGACTCAAAACATTCTATCAACTTTTACACGCTAAATCTAACACTAAGCTGTCAGATTTAATACTCAGTAAAGTCAGAAAATATCCAAGACACAAAATATCTGATCAACCAGCAGATGTAGCAACGTCTACTTCCTTAGTACCTAGTTTCTAAAAAAGTTTCCTGGCCTCGCATCGCATAGAACAAGGTTCCATCATCCATGATGGCACGTGGAATGAAAATAGATAATTCACGAAAAATCGCGTTCAGTAGATAATTTAAATGTTATTTTTTTATTTCGATATAATATTTTGTACGAAGTTTTTCGAGTTTTTCGAGCGTACTTTATAAGTTAAGCGTCTGAAGTTCATGGTATGAACTAAAATCTTAAATTTTATTTAACCCTAGAAGCCCAATCATATTTTACTAGCTATTAAGCCCAAACATAGGTCAAATTGACCTACACAAATAAATATACTCTAGACGTAGTTTATTACATTATACCTATTGTTTTTTAATAATGCATTTATGTTATTTTATGGTTAAATGAGCAAAAAAGAACATTAGAGTAATATTTATTTATTATACTATAAAAATAAAAACTTTAAAAAAACGATACATAAAATTGGTTCATAATGAGATCCTTTCGGTTTTGTATTTAGAATGCTATGTTCTGTTTGCGTTAATCAAATAATACTTCTTTTTACTACTAAGTAGTCCACTTTTCATAATAATATTAACAATTTCAGTATATTATTTTCACATTATAAACACTTTTGACTCATGTCAAAATTCTGTACACGACAGATTAGATTTTTGCATTGATGCACTGTGAGTTTGTCTTTCGTTGCTTTTCATAACAATAATATCCACAGTAGTGACGCTTCTTTGGTTTTGTTTCAACTGTAAGATCACCTGACGATGGTTGTGGCTTAACTTGAAGAATATTTGTAATAATTTCAAAGTAGGAACCCTAGAAAGAAGGAGCTTTCAGCCGCCTTTGCATCCATGACGAAATCAGGACAGTGCTCCAATTTATTCATGGCTTCGCGATTTCATGGCTTTTCTTTATTAGTCAGCTTGTTGCGACAGTAAATTACGTAGACATTTACGAAAACCATATCGAGCATCCCGTAAAACACAGCCATGGGTCATCTTTTTGAATTCCTATTAGTTAATGTGGAGGAACACATTTGGTCTAAAGTATCAACACCTCGTTTTGTTTGCTCATTTGAATTTTCACGTTGTCTACCACCTCATCTTCTACATCACTTTTTACTTCGTCTTGAGCCACGCAATCGTCCTCTTCAGAGACTGTATCAAACGGCTCCAAATTGTCTGTAATTTCTAAAAAAGATGCTATCTCGAGCACCGTCAGGTGCTTAGAGGATGCCATATTGTTTTATTACCTAAAACTAATGTTCATAGTTACAAATAAACCAAGAAACTACGTCTAAACCTATAAGAATAGCACATTATAAATACGTAAAACGAATTCAAAACTTACACAAAGCCCAAACATAGGTCAAAATGACCTATAACATTGCGATAACTACAAAACAACGATACTTACCAATGTCTTATAACCGTCTCCTATTAGCTCTTGACGGGCACTAAGTTGTTTTGATCAATCACGGCGATCGAACGAAACATACGAAAAAGATACCAAATATACGTTTCCATGTAGGTAAAATTGACCTAGATTGGGCTTCTAGGGTTAAAAAAAAGTAAACAACGGAACCCTATTCTATGCGTGCCTTTAAAGATACAGTGGTTGGAAAAAATTCGTGTTTAGCACTTAGTCCAACTTCAACCTGTAAGTCTAATATAAAAGATAATATATAAACAAACATAAATTTGTGAGGCACACCGATGTATGTCAAGCAACTGCAATAGGTATTGTTTGTTTAAAGTTTAAACTGATCTATAGACAATAACATACCCACGATATTTCGATACAAAAACATATTTAACTAATACGATAGTGACAAATAAAACATAGCCTCTGTTTTACAACATTGATGTTCAGTTGTTTTGTACATTAGAAAATTATAAATCTTCAAATCTTTCATCATTTTAAGTAGACCTTTCAAACACTTTCGAAACGTTACAGTCATGACCAGTTGCGCAATACTAAACTGTAATTTGTTATGAAGCGCTATTAGGGCCACAGCACACTAGTTACTATTAGCATCGACAATCAGCAATTTTGCTGCATCGATGAAGCAAAATCGCTGCATCGCGTTATAGACGAGTGCTTATAATGTTTGAAAACAAAATAAATTATAGTACGATGAAACCCATTGTAAAAGGAGGAGAATAGTACAAAAATTAAAGGAAAAATAAATTCCGGGCGATCTGAGGTCCGGAAGGGGGAGAGGGGGGAGGGGTTAAAGGAAAAAAATGGCTTATCTCGATTTCCTGCAAAACTACAAGTCCTATGGAAAAAAGTTGAATGGCAAAGTTGTAGGTAATAAAAAGATCTACATCTTTTGCATTTAATCTCAAATTTTAGTTTTTTATTTTTATCTTTTACAAATAAAATTAAATTTTATCGAAATTTTGTGAAAACTTAGCTTTTCATGTCCTGAATACACCGTAATTTATTTGATTTGAAATATCTATTTTTTCACCTCATTTTGACGGAATACCGAAAAAAACCCTAATTTTCAATCGAAAGTTCATCCGTCAAATTATCAACTTTTTAAAAAAAAAATAGGGTGTTTTCTATACGATGAAATCTCTACTTTCCGATGGTGTATATATATATATGTATATATATTACCATAGTAAATCTTCTCAGAAAATGCAAAAAATGAAAAAACTCGAATTCGATTTTTTTTAATCATTATTGAGATATTCATTAAAATTTACACTTTAATCACTCGAAAAACGTAAGATTGCATGTTACAATGATAAACAAAAATATTGCAAATCGAAATATACCTACTACTATAATTAACAAACAATTAAATAATAAAGTTAATAAAGGGTCCTAAATTGTAAAATGCAGTCACTCGGAAAACGTCCTATAAAACTAAAGAAATATTATGTGAACATAACAATTATTTATCGGACATGATTAAATCCACCCACCATTATGGGTGACTACGGAACCCTATTCTATGCGTGATCTGACACGCACTTGATCAATTTATTTTATTTACAGTTGCGTTTGGGATTTGGAAGCTGGTAAAAGAGAAATGGAATTCGATGCTCATGCTGGTGATGTCGTTACCATTTCTTTGTCACCTGGTTAGTAAACGTAAATATAAATGAAGGAATATTGTATGATTATAGCGCTTTTAGCCAAGTGACCCGAGGATATTCCGTGATTAAGCAGTCGGTCCTGGTTGTCATATAAGATAACAGTTATGAAGGTTAGTTCGAGGCCTACGGACGGCTTCAAAACAGCCAATGGCAAGATTGGGTAGTCACAATGTATCTTGCCAGTTGCCAGTCCCCAACCCGCACTCGGACAGCGTGGCGTGGCATAGGGTCCTCCTGATATAAGTCCTGAGCCCAGCAGTAGGACGTTAAGGGTTCTTGATTAGATTTTGATTTGAGTATAAATATTTTGTGCCGATTTGTTAGTAATTTAACGTATAAACTGCAAAAGGCAAAATATCAATCTCAACTTCTCGAATACGATTGTCTGATTTAGTAGAGCCTGTACTGTTGCAACCATAACATTTATCAATAAACTCATCATCAACAACCCATAACGTCCCACTGCTGGGCTCAGGTCTCCTCTCAAGAGAGGGTTAAGGCCATATGTCCCCACGCTGGCCGAGTGCGGGTTGGGGACTGGCAAGACACGTTGTGACTACGTAATCTTGCTGTTGGATGTTTTTAAGCCGCCCGAAGGCCTCCAACTAAGCTTCACGACTGCTATCTTATGATAACAACCGGGACCGACTGCTTAACGTGACCTCCGAATCACGGAAACGCTCATTACATATAATGCCACAAACGGTCACCCATCTAGGTCCGACCGCGCCGTCGTTGCTTACCCTTGGTGATTGTTTCCAATCACCTAAGGCCACTCGGCTATGAGCGCTTCAATATATTCCTATATATTTATAAATACATGTCATCTATAACATACAAATAAATGAAATTGAATTGTCAGTATGTAATATCAAAATAACGTTTTTTTACTATTTATTAAAAGAAAGCTTTATTTTATTGTATTTCTAAATGAAAGTTAATACGGAACTTAGCTCAGATCAGAATAACAATTTTTGTCTGTCTGCTTGTTCCGGTTAATCACTGAAACGCCTGGATCGATTTTGACGGCATTTTCACTTGTAGAAAGCTGATGACATAAGAAATAACTTAAGCTATTTTTTTAAGATTAACTTCGCGGGACTCAGCTAGTAGTAGATAAATTACACCCACGGATCAAATAATTTCATTCATCACACTATTTTGTACTTATTAGGAATCGCACCCACGATCTTTGACTTGCCAGTTAAGTTCACTAACTACAAGATTAACAGATCCGTCATTACTTTAACTAGATATGAAAACGTATGTGACCGGCTCTGTAGACAAAACCTGTAAACTGTGGGACGTTCGGGATGAAAAAGCGAAGCAAACTTTCTTTGGTCATGATTCTGATGTGAACAGTGTCTGTGTGAGTATACATCTCAATATTGCTTACTGTAATGATTTCGGTGTGGTTATAGATTAAGTATACTGTGTGTCACTGTTGTCGTTAGAGCCGACTAAAAGGGATCAAACTATAGCCGGTTCCAAAAATAACGGGTCAGTCACATAAACCCGAATATCTCCCGAACTACGTATGCCATCCTAATGAAACGAAGACTGTTCAATTGAGAATTTAATTATACAGATAAAAAATAAAATAAAACTTAGTTACACCCACAATATTAATCTTAAATTAAAAAAAAACTAAAGTAGTCATATTTTTCTTAAGATTACATTTTTTTTATGATTGTTTTTTTGCTGTTTTTCATCACTGGAGGCTTCATCACGTGGAGGCAATACAAAGTATTAAATGAAGAAAGTGATGAAAAACAGCAAAAAAACAATCATAAAAAAAATGTAATCTTAAGAAAAATATGACTACTTTAGTTTTTTTTTAATTTAAGATTAATATTGTGGGTGTAACTAAGTTTTATTTTATTTTTTATCTGTATAATTAAATTCTCAATTGAACAGTCTTCGTTTCATTAGGATGGCATACGTAGTTCGGGAGATATTCGGGTTTATGTGACTGACCCGTGTGACTGACCCGTTATTTTTGGAACCGAGTGTATATAGGACCAAACCTCTCCAAAGAAAAAGCCTGATTTAATAGGCCATTACATACTTTCTAAGATGACGCTATATCCAGCAGTGGATTAACAAAGGTTGATTGTGCTAAAAATAGATGCATTTAAAAACTTAAAAACTTCGTAATTAACGTCATTACATTGACAGAAGATTTAAAAAATAATAATTACATGAGCAAACAATAGCTGTAAGTCAAATTGCCTTATGATTTTGTTTAGGCATTTACCTTTGTGAAAACAATATTTGTTTTTCATATTTCTTGAATACAGTTCCATAACAGTGGCCACGCTTTCGCCACTGCTTCTGAAGACAAGACAGCCCGTCTTTTTGACATCCGTAGCGACCAACAGCTGGGGCACTACACTCCACCTGGTGCAGGCGGCTTTACCAGTTGCGGTAAACTTATAAAACACTCTATTACAGAATAACTAAATGTCTAAATAAGCACACAAACAACAATTAATTCATAATATCTATTTTTTGTTTACCAATTTATCGTTTTCAATAGTTGTGTTTATTGTTGTTATTTAT
The DNA here is from genome assembly GCA_932526445.1 of Phragmatobia fuliginosa. Lineage (NCBI taxonomy): Eukaryota > Metazoa > Arthropoda > Insecta > Lepidoptera > Erebidae > Phragmatobia > Phragmatobia fuliginosa. The sequence continues at coordinate 29,815,069 of OW052057.1, forward strand.
CCCTATAATCATTTAACTGACCTTGAAGCAGCTACGCGCAACCTATAATCTCGGCCTCAAAACCGGTAAATAACAAAGTTAAATACGCATATATGTAAATACAATTTAAGAAGGTATTTATATTCTATTGCCTCACCAATATCGATACGCAAACGGGTTTCTAAGAAACTTGAAATCGTGATTTACATACCTTTATCACAAGCCGTTACTAAGACAGAGATTGGCTGACTGTATTCTCTGACTGTTAAAACTGGAAATGATCCAATTAAATTGTTTTATAAAATCATTGTTTAACACGACTCATTCCGATAGATTACGATATTATTTTACAAACTTAATAATTAACCTTTCTAAATGTTAGAAAATCTCTTTTTCAATTCAATAATAAGATTCCTCTGGAAAGAGACACTAGTCTAGTAGATACGAATAGCGACGCTAACATTTTTATCTAAGCAGTCTTTGAAAATAAGGATAAAACAAGTTAGAGGATATGAGGTAGGAAGTGTGGTGTGACTTGAGGTGAATCTCCGAAATCAGGATAGCATGAACGTCGACGTCGAGATACATATTATATATTTAAAAACTTTATGCACGAGAGTACAATGGCGGACTTAATGCCAAGACTACCGTCTGTGGTGCGGACTTTATTGTGAAGGTGCACTACACTATGGTTAAGAATACTAAAATAGACATGAAAGAACTAAACATTATTATATGGAAAATAAAGAATTAAATATGATATATCTGTGATATATTCATACGAAATACATACACTCATACATACAATACACAACGTACATACAATATATAACTATACAAAAACATGTAAACTTACTAATATTTAATATATTAATTTATTTATTTTAAACTTATTGTAAATGTTGTACAAAGGCGGACTTAATGCAATGAAGCATTCTCTCCCATCGACCTTCAGGTGTTGTAGAAATGTGATGCGGTAGGTGCAGAGAAAATTTGATTTGTAATGATTCTGCGATGTTCTGAGCAAGGAGAGCCCACACTCTGGCCTTGGACGAGCTTCGACTGGATGCCATTCTGATTTCCTCGGCAAGGGCATTCCAGTGAAGGACACATTGTACTATAAAGGAGGTATGAACGCATTCTGAAGTGTGAGAGAGGCATGACAGAAGGAAACCATTTGTGGAGTGATGGATTCTGTCATGATTGGAACCCAGGTAGTGGAAGGAAGAAGTCAGGTAGGGAGGCGAGTTTGGAGAGTTGAGAATAGTGTAGAGTCGCAGGTAGCGACGCTGATGAATAGAGAGCCAGTTTAATTCAAGGCGAAAGGAGGAGATATGATAATATTTACGGAGATTATAAACGACTCGAATGCAGTTATTTAGAAGTCGGTCGTATTTGCTGAGTAGAGTGCATTCAGGTCGTAGTAGCACACTTTACCATAAGTCAAGATGGGTTCCTGTAAGTTTCTGAATGGCTAACGCTAGCGGCTTGTGTTTGCCAACTAAGTTTATTATCGATAAATATACCTAATTCTTTTAAGAGAGAGCTTAGATAAATAATTGATCCGCATTGAATACTATAGATGGCAATATATTTGGATATAGCCTTCTGGTTTGCTGCCTGCCCAAGATGATAGCCTAGCACTTTTTAAGATTCATAGTCAAACCGAATCAATCAGACCAATCACTAATAGCATCTAGATCCTGGTTTATCATGACAATAGTCTCTGTAATGTTGTCTACAGCAGCGTGGTGATACAGTTGTAAGACATCGGCATAGAGATTGAAAATGTTTAGTGATAAGATTACTAAAATAGAAAATAGCAGTAGTGAGGGAATGCTGCCTTGAGAGATACCAGAGTCAAGTTCACACCATATGTAGGTAGATTCGTCGACTAGTACGGACTGCTGGCGCCCTCGAAGATAAGAAGAGAACCATTCCAATGCATTAGGTGATATCATATGATACGAAAGGATCGACAGAAGGACATCGTGACTGATGGTATTAAAAGCATTTGAGAAGTCACTCAATAGCTAACACGGTAACTTTGGAGTTCTCAGTTGCCGTCCGAATGTCACCAGTCACTTCCATGAGAGCGGATGTTGTGATGTTCCCAGGCCTGAATCCGGATTCAAATATACAATGCAAGTTGTTCGGGTACATAAATTGGGATAGCTGTTGATTGACGTTTGTCTGTCTATCTAATCAACAGCTATCCCAATTTATGTGTAACGTGTTGGAAACTTGTGTCTCCAATACCTTCGATAAGGAAGGAAATATGGAAATTGGGTGTAAAAGATTTTCTAGGGTAGGTTAATGACCTTAGCGAGTGGTATAACAAAATCGTTACGCCACAGTGAAGGGGACTTCCCTGAGTCTAGTGAAAAATCTCTATCTCGCAGGAAGAAGATGATCGAGGATAACAGTGATCATGCGACGGCTAACGTTGTTACTGCCCGTTGCATTGGACTTGATGGAGAGGATTATCTTTTTGATATCACCTGGTGCAACTGGAGAAAATGGAAAGGAATTAATATTGGGGCACGGTAGGCCAGCCTGGTACCTCAAAGTACGAAACAGAGCCATTAGGCTTAATTGATTATAAAGGAAATTTATAAAATAAATTATATTTCATAATGATATCGTATCTTATTCAATTTGTTTCTTTTAACATTTCAATAAAAAAGCGAGCGTAGAGAATTTTTGTGATCTCTATATCTCTGGTCAAGGCCTTATTTTGTTGTCATTACAATATAAAGATTTAGATATGCTTGAGCATGTATTTTTTTACCTAATGTACATACAACAAGTATTTTTTGTTTCTTTAAAACATCTTATTATGTTTTGTTTATTTGTGGCTTACTCGATTTATATACAGATTTTTCTTGATAGAATTTCATTGTATCTTGGGAAGTCCATAAATTTCAAAGTATCTGTCGGTAACATGAATTCCTGAGCATTATAGCAACAAATAGTAGTAGTTCTTACAAATGACCCTCACAGAAAGAAATTTTAAATTCTTCTTTTTAAAATGTCATTGAAAAGTAATTTACAAGTAATTCAAAAATAAAACGCATCTATACGAAGAAAAGCAGTTTTTAGTAAATACATAATTGTATAATGTGGCTGATATTATTTTACAGCTTTATCACTAAGTGGAAGATACCTCCTCGCTGGTTCGGATGACAACTCCGTCCATTCCTGGGACACTTTGAAAGTATGCCACACAGGTAATGCACAAAAAATATATTCTTATGGATAATACAATACAATGCTGTTCATCCCGGTTGCCTAAAACTTTATAGCAATCATAACTGTCAGTCAATGCCCTAACATATACTGGCAACTAGTTTGCATATCGCATACATGTAACAAGTAGAAAGTGTAACTTAAAAAAAATGTCACGTTGTCACTTGTTTACTTACTTGCACGTTGATACTTAGCTCGTTTTAATTGAATTGTGATGTCATTGATATGGTAACTATAGTCTTGTTTAATAAATAAACTATACAATATTAGTCGTTCCGAAGGAATTCTAATGAATATTTTAATTCAACGTATATATATGACTATGATGCAAGCGAAGTAATACAACCAGCTTCAATGTTGCAATTAAATTACCAAACATACATCTTTAGGTGTTTTAAAAATATTGCAGGTACCTTGAATGGTCACGAGAATCGTGTGACATCAATCTCAGTGGCTCCTAACGGAATAGCCATGGCGAGTTGCTCCTGGGACCAAAGCGTCAGAGTTTGGGGCTAAACCTACCGTCATTAAAATCTCAACATTCCTTTTATTCAAATATAATCAATGAATAAACTTTTAATAATGCCACCTTGTTTCATTGTTTTTTTATATTTTTGCTCTAAACGATTGAAAACAAAACAAAATCATTTATTTAGCTGCACTAAAAAAGTACATTTGTTTTAGACTACTTTTAGATGCTCATACCTCATCTAAATGTGTTACGAGCTCAGAACATTGCTTAGAAATTATGGAAACGTGTTCGTTCAGTCGTAATTTGCATATTACAACACCTTCACATAAAACGTTCTATAAAAGTAAATATAAACAAAAAAAATATTGCAAGGAAAAAACATAATCATGAAAACTTGTGGTTATCATAACAAAATTGTCAGTTTTTACACTTTAATAAATTTATTTTGGTCATCCATATGATTTATTGTAGATTATTATTCTCAATATGTTTTAATTCATTTATTCAAACTAAGTACAGCTTGCACTATGACACCAAAATTGACTGATGGAATTACCTATGTACCTTTTTTGTACATAGAAAACTCCCAGCCTCAGTAACAAATCTTTTTATATCATACAAACACAATCAGACATGCGCATTGTAAATGCAGACAATGCAGCTTGATGGCCCATACGATGGCGGCCTAGTGAGATGCTTCTGCATCATTTCTGCACCAACGAAATACGACAGCACGAATGCTGTCATTTTTAGGATGGTCTTCTGTGTCTACCTGGCCTACCTCGGTGGAGCCGGATCAATTGTGCTGAAATCAGAGAGGCCCTACTACCTTTAGAACACATGCATTACCCGACAACCCCAAAAATGTACCATGGTGGCAACTTTCTTACGAACAGCATTTAGCAATAGTATCAAAATTCCCCGATTCTACTGCTTTACTGGAAAAAATCTCTTAAAAAACGATTTCCTACGTTTTCTAAACATATCATTATTAAAACGTTTACTTTGAAAACTTGATGGCACTGTGAGGAACACACAGGTTACATTGATGTTCTTTCTGAGCGTTGTGTGGAGGCAGTGGTAGTGTACTTACGTGGGAGATCTTTCTTCCACACGTCAGAGCACAAACGGACGTTTCTCTCATTCTATCTCTCTCTCTCTCTCTCTTATGGCTAGAACTTGAACCAGCAAAAAAGCAGCAGCAACGGCAGCAGAGCAATTCAGTGGATCGGAGGTGAGTAACCATCTGACTTTTATGGTAAGGAGACTCTCACACATTCTGTGTCTTAACAGGGTAATGTATGTATTTAAGTTAAAGTAGTTATATGCAGGCGGCGTATGGCTACTTACTACTACTACCAACCATTCAATATAAATATTGACGAGTCTATGCATAAACTCTTTCGTACTGAATACGATCAAGAATGTGTATACAATCAAATTTCTGCATTTTAAAAATACAAACAGGACATGAACGTATCGTTTTAACGCCTTATTTCAATTGTCTGCCTTATTTAACTGTAGCTGGCCACGATGCAAGTCGTTTTAAAAAAAGTTAAAGGTACATATTGTGTTGCCACAACATTACTACTGTTCATATTCTTTTACCTAAATAATAAAAGGTTTGTGCAAAATACTAAAACGCAGAAGGAGTTGGCAAACACAAAAATAGTTACAAAAATACCGGAGATTCAAGTGACTACTGTCACCGAAAAGCCTGACATGAAATACATTTTGCTTTGGACTAGTCACGATAAATCGCCATTTCTCTATTTTGAAGAAGGAAATGCTATATTTGTAAAGAAATCGTGTGAATTCGTTAATTGTTATGTGACATCCGACAGACAATTATTAGGTCATTACAAAGAATTTGAAGTAGTTGCTTTTAATGGTCCTCAACTGACAGACGTTATAGGATTAGATGATCTGCCCAAAGCTCGATCTCGACATCAAAAATACGTTTACGTTAATATAGAAGCTGAAAGTGTTTACCCTATTTGTAGCAAAACCTGGAATGGATTTTTTAATTGGACTTGGACATATAAATTGAATTCTGATGCTGTTTGGGGATACTTTTCAATTAAAAATAAGAGTAACTATGTAATTGGACCTAGTGCCGAGATGAACTGGATAAGTGAAGATAAAATGGAACCGATTGCTGAAGACATAAAGTCAAAATTAACAACTAAAGAGAAGGCCGTAGTTTGGTTTGTTTCAAATTGTTTAACAAGAAGTAAAAGAGAACAATTCTTTAACATGTTTCAGCATTATCTTGGCGAATACAACTTAAAAACAGACGTTTATGGTCAATGTGGTAACTTTCAATGTCCAAAAAATATAATGCACCGATGTCTAGAGGAAGTTCAGCGCACGTACTACTTTTACTTAGCATTTGAAAATGCTATCAGTGAGGATTACATTACAGAAAAGATTTTGCATGCTTTAAATCACTACACTGTGCCCATTGTGCTAGGTGGAAGTAATTACAGTAGGTATGTATTAATATTATTATTATTCACAAGCGTTCCGTAATTTATTCTCAAATTTAATTTTAGGTTCCTACCACCGGGCTCGTATCTGGATGCTGTTCGACTCGGTCCACGATTGCTGGCTAAAAAAGTCTATGAAATCATTGAGGACCCTGAATTATATTATAGCTTTTTTAGATGGCGAAAATATTATTCGTACCATTTAAGAAGTGAGTCTTCGGAGACTGACGTATACTGCAACTTCTGCAGAATGCTTAATAATAAAACTCTGACGGAAAACATTACAATTTACGAAAACTTTCGTTCTTGGTGGAGCGCCGAGTCAACTTGCGTTATATAATATTAAATTACATGGAGTTTCCAAAATAAAATAGACAGAAAAATCTAAAATGATTGTAATTAGCTAAATTAAAGCTCATCTATAAATCGGTGGTTCCGCGTATTATGCCACAACGGCAGGGTGCCCCAATAACGTGACCTTGACGCTAAGTCTTTCTTCATCTGTGGTTTGTTTCCTATTTCTAAGTATTCCATGTTGCGTCCTCCACTTGCTGCTTTCCAACTAAATGATATGGGTTCAGGTTTATTAGGATTTCTGAAAACAACGATTAAATGTATTTAAAAGGTACCAATTTGTGAGCATAAGAGAAGTTTTATGAAAACGACAAAAAAAAATAAGGAGAATAACAGTGATCCCAAATTATGTTTAACAGTGGTGGACAGTGATCATTGATATTTTAGACTCTAAGTTTATTTTGTATAGTATGTAAATTGTTTATTATTTATGTAATCTTACCCAGACGTAGCAAAATTTGTGAAAAGCGTCACAAGCAATTTGCTCAATTTGATATCTTCAGAAGAAATTGGTTTTGTTAAGAAATAGATAGGGAATAGATGCATCAAGTCATCGGCGTGGCAAACTCCTACAAAAAACAAATATGGATTAGAAACACATGAAGCTCTTATAGCCAAGTGACCTTAGGTGTTTGGAAACAATCACGCTAACCAAAGACCGCGCGGTAATCGACCTAGATGGGTGAATGTTTGTGACCTGATGATGTTATGAGTGTTTCCATAATTCAGAGGTCATGTTAAGCAGTCGGTCCCAGTTGCTTTTTCTAAATCAAATTCAACGGCAAGATTACATAGCCATAACGTGTCTTTCGAGTCTTCAACCCGCACTCAGCCAGTGTGGGGATGTGTAGCCTTAACCCTCTCCTGAGAGAAGACCCGAGCCAACAGTGGTACGTTATGGGTTGATGATGATTGATGATTAGTTAATTAATTAGTAATTAAATGGCTAATCATTTCAATAGTCGTATCTTATATAATTCTCCTATCCGATTCTACAGTGTTCCGAGTGGTTAAGGTTGTACCTTCATAACAATAGTCCTGAGTAACACAGCAGCCTCAGATAAACTAAAATAATAGGAGTCTGAGTTACTCCTCATAACATCAGCAATCGGCAAGTGAATGTCCCGTCAAAAACAGTATATTCATTCCAGAGATTAACCAGAACCAACAGATTTAAAGAAAGTACCGTACATTCTTTATTCATTTGCATTTAGTGAACATTTTATAATTTTAAATTACAAATAGACGTATCAGTTTTATTATATGTATAGATAATATCCAAATTCTCATGAATCATTATATAATAACCATAATTTAATTATAGAGATGGTTCTTTGCATATAGCATGTTGGTTATTTGCAAATTAGTTTTTTGTACAAATATCGTTGATATATATCTAATTCCATAGACCATTTCTAAATACCTCATTGTTTTCAAAGAAATATAATAATATAATGACAGTTATTGATTGTTTATTTTATTAACACTTCTATATATGTCTAGCTGACCCCGTCCCGCCCCATCCGCGTGTTTTATTACCCGTAGCATTAAATCATTAACTTGTTCATTTTTATTAAACCTAAACTGTTTACTATGGAATGGAAGCTCTCAAAAGGAACAATTTTCTTCCGTTTTTAATTTATACTCCGCTCCTTTCAGTCGTAACGAGATGATACGACATAACCTATACCCTTTTCTCAATAACTAAACAAACAAACAAAGAAACTTCAACTTTATGATATTAGTAGGTAGTATAAGTAAAGTAGAATACATAAAAGAAGGTTCTGTTTTTTTTAAGAACGTACCATAATCTCCTTCTGGATCTCCAAAAACTTGTGAAAAGCTGTTTGTAGCTCTATAAGCTAACTCGTACAAATAGATCGGGTTCTTGGTGTAATTGAATACTAATTCAATAGCTTCCAATGCCGGGTAGGCAAAGTAGGAATCGGTGTATAACTGTAATATTGATTATAAAGTTAGCTAGAATGCACTGTATTGTAAACGTTAAAGTACAAATAACAAGTTTAAAGTATGTAGCATAAATCACGGAAATATTTCTCGATTCCGTGATTACTTAGTGATTTATGTGTCAAGAGTCGTCATGTGTTTGAATTACATTGTTGTTCAACTCATATTATAAAATATAGAATATTGCATGTGCACTTTTAAATATTATAAAGCCTTTCACACATGAACTAAAATTAGTTTTGATACAACTATAGCTTTTTTTCCAGACAGACAGATAAACAACAATTTAAAAAATTTAAATTCACAATTAAACAATATTGTTTAATTACAAACTGTAAATAAGATACCTAATAAAATGATTTACTTACATCAAGAATTCCCGTTTTAACAGCTTCTTCATTTCCTTTCAAATATTTCTCTTGAAGATCCTTAGTGATTTTATCGATGTAGGGAGAATTCTCATAGTAGAATGTAACTGGAGCTATCGTTTCAAAAGCCGACATGAATTCCTCATATCTACTTTCATTTGCCGTAATCCCTTGAAAATTAATACCATGTGATTATTTCTAAATATGAGGAATGAGACAAATAGCGGACAGATAAAACCGGCAACTATCGAAACCTGAAGATTGTCGGGCTTATGAGTGCATGGCGCAAGTAGACAACAATCTAATCTGTATTACGTATTCTATGTTATTTTTTTGTTAGTTTGTTTTTGTATACAACGCCTGCGTCAGGCATATACATCGCGATTTTACAAACATGCGTGAAACGGGCACAAAGACAAAAAACAAAAAAAAAACACAACACTTAACGTATTAAAAAATCGGCCAAGTGCGTGTCAGGCCACGCACAGAAAGGGTTCCTCAGTCACCCATAATGGATTTTAAATCGTATCTAATAGAAAATTGTTATGTTTACGTATTAATGCGTTAATTTTGTATGACGTTTTCCAAGTGAGCGCATTTTACAAGTTAAGCCTCCATAACTCCTGAACTAACAAAGTCATCTAATCCGTTATAGTTTTCCTTCAAAGTTCATTATATGGACCACCATCACAATTTTTTCTAGATTTTTGAGCCAGCCATTTAGATTTTAGAGGGAGGGGCACGCCCTGTTGTTACAAAAAAGTGCCCTTTAAAGTGGAATATCTCGCAAACGGATACCTAAATCAGAAAATCGTTTTAGAAACTCTTTTTTGTTTTTAAAAGACCTATCTAATGATACCCCACACAATGGGGTCGCCGCGAGAAAAAGATATCATCCCCACTTTACGTGTAGGGGAGGTACCCCAAATAAAAATATTTTTTATAATTTTAATGTAGCACTTTGTCGACGTACTTACAACACATATTCTTGCAAAGTTAAATCTTCCTAGCACTTACGGTTTGGACGGTAAGTCGAGGACGGACGGACGGACGGACGGACGGACGGACGGACAGACGGACATGACGAATCTATAAGGGTTCCGAGTCATAAACTTCGAAACCCTAAAAAGCAGCGTGGTGACCGCTTAAACCAATAGGCCTCCTGTGCTGTCCAATTCACAGACCTGATGAAACCCTTGGATACGGACAGGGCATCCTTGAAAGAGGTCTATATCCAACATTGAACGACTTTCGACTGTGATGATAATGTCATTAAGAAAAAAAATATAAGTTGATGAATCTCTGGTGAGATATACGATATACTCTGCAATTGCTATGATGAGTTATTCCATTAAAGTAATTGCACATTGATGTTTCCTTGAAAGTTGTCACGGATAAATTACTGTTAAGATGCGTTTGTTTATCAGTAAGTTGATGCTGAACAACACTTGGACCTTACAATCTTTGAAACATTTTATATATATACTGTGTTTTGTGTTAGTCTGTAAAACGTTAGCGAGGCCGCTGTTTTTTGTAATGCATGCACATATTAATTTGTCTGAAAATGCATATATATAGAACCCCTCAGTGCAGGTTACTTTTTATCAGCCGGTATGTATCGTTTTTCTCAAGGACGGAGTTATCAAATTGAAATAAACATGGAGGAATGTAAAAAAATTTGGTAGCAACAAAAAATAAAGTCTTTCAAACATTTCCTAGGTTAATGTAGACTCATGGAATAGTTAGCAAAAAGCAACTTCTTATGACACAAGTAAAAAAATATACTTATAAAACAGCAACATTACTTTGAATATTTCTAGGAAAAGGGCAAAAAAAATTAAAGCTATAACAAAAAACTACTATATTTTTACATTACGGTATACTACAGTGATAAGAAAAATGTGAGTGTATCATTTTGAGAATAAAAAATTTGCTACTGCTACTATCTATAGTACTAAAATAAATACTAATTGAAATATTTTATTACTATTAAGATTTTTTTATTAAATATGATCGTATCGTCCTACCGTCCTTAGTTGTTTTTGACAAATAATAAACAACCGGTACAAGCTAAGGATTCTATTACATCCATGCTGATTTCAGCACGGATGAAGTGACTCGACCGGGGCAATGCTACCATCACCCAGAATATCAACCTAAAATGCCAGAATTCCTGCTGTCGTATTTCGTTGATGAGTATGAGAGTATGGAAGCCTATGTAGGATGTAGAAGCATCGACCTTAGTCGACCGACTATAAATATAAATATTCAACGGAATCTTTATCAAACCAGTATGTCAGAATTATACATACACAAGCTGACTCACGCGGCCCGTCTGAGTCTTCTATTTCACGTAGCTAGTTCCTATATCGCGTGTTGTTATATCGCGGAAGCAAATTGTTTCCCATAAAAAAAGTTATAGTAAGCCAACCTTACCATTTGCGCAGTTCATGCAACTCTTAAGATGACAAAAAACCTCGATTTTGAAACATGATTCATTGGTGTTCCACTCCCACTGGTCTTAGCGTGATGTCATACAGCCTTCCTCTATAAATGGGCTATCTAACACTAGTACGGACCAGTAGTTCCGGAGATTAGCGCATTCAAATAAACCAACAAACTCTTCAGCTTGAAACTGTTATCTAAGTGCGTGTCAGGCCACGCACAGAATAGGGTTCCCTAGTTACCCGTAAGGTGTGCACCCCAAAGTTCAATATATGAGCTATTATCATGAATTTTTCATAACGTTTTAGAATCCGTGTAATATTTTTAAAAGACTTATCTAATGATACCCCATCGATGGGGTAGACGCGAGAAACATTCCCACTTACATGTAGAAGAGGTGAGGAGATGGCGAGTCTATAAGGGTTCCGAGTCTTGAACTACGGAACCCTAAAATTATTGTTCAAAACTATTTATGAAAAATATCTATAAACATAAATGCATAATGTTTATTGATACTGACTTATAATTTCCCCTTTTTTTAATTATTATAGATGTATATTACTTAAAAAAAGTGAAATCTCTGAAAAATAATTTAAGTGAGTCAATCTTTCGTAGGCCACTGCTTAACGAGCTATCCCCATGAATTTAATTACTAAATTAACTTACTTTGTTACATTGGAATACACATGTCTATATAACTTATTAATTAATTAGATAAAATAATAAATTACGGATATTAGTGTAATGTAAACATGTGTCATAGTGAGCAGTTTGACATGCCAAAATAATAATCATTAAGGGCCACAGCACACTTACTACTTTTAGCATCGGCGATCGGCGATTTGGCGACTGCATCGATGCTGCATCGCGTTTTAGCGACTTCCTAAGTTCGATCGTGGTATCAAAATCACGTGTCACGCTTCTAAAAAGCGACTAATTGCCGATCGCCGATACTAAAAGTAGCTAGTGTGCTGTGGCCCTAAATTACGTGACCTTGTTTTACACAACATGAATGTGAACGACACCATAAGACTGCAGACAGCTATGATGTAAAAGGCCATTATAATTTTACTTTCACTTATTCTCTTTTAATTAAATTACTTTTTAAAACTTACAAACAGATTTCAAGCATCCTTCATTTTTAGTTAAGCCAGTCATCCAGGGAACAGCGGCTACCTCGGGTATTTTGCGTGGACTTCTCGTCAAGAAGGCTCCAGGTAAGTTAGGCTCAATCACAGCTTTGAACGGGGTCATGGGCTCGTAATCCCACGCCTGTCAAACAAGTTGTATATACAATAATAATACAAATATCATGTAGGTGGTCTGAATAAAATAAATTATATAAGTAGTCTTGCAGATTACCAACACGTTATTATTTTACAAGGCAAAGTTTAATATTTTTTATAGAAATCACACAATTAGGCAAAAGTAGTTAAGCAATTATCCTGTAACCTTTCCTTGGGGCGTTCCTTTTGTAGTGTCCTAGGACGATAATTATTAATTGTCATAAACAACCCGTCTTCTTTTCAGCCCATTATGCTAAAAGTTAGTCCTTTATTGAAGCAGAAACAATGGTCTGTTCCAGCTAATGTCTTAACGTGTTTAAGTTTTTTTTTTCAACTCGACTCATCTAACACAAGGTCGCCTAAGGCAATTCACACACTGCACCGCGCTACGACGCGTAGCGCGGAGCGGCAGATTTTAATATTGTATGCAAGTACATCGATTAGTATAGAAAACATGCCAGGTCCAACACACTGAACACGCGCCTAGGCGCGTGAGCGCTTGCGGCTAGCAGATTCGGGATTGGCTGCAATGGCTGCCCCGCGCCTACGCGCGTGTTCGCGTCGCCAGTGTGTGAATCGCCTTAGATAAACTTCACAAACAAAGAAGCTCTGATTTCTTTAGTTACCAGTCTACTGGCAAACATATTTATTATTTATAAATACATATCATTGATTTGTAATCGATATTAAGTGTGATTATGCTCACACTCAGAACAAGTTTTCTTCCTTAATACACGATTGAGTCCTAAACAGAAACCGAACCAATGTCCTCTGATTGCCAGTCAGGATCACTATGACAACCGGCCAGTTTATTTAATGTACTGTCTGTTACATATTTTTGCAATCAATTCTTTACTACTTATTACTTAGATATAATTTCTATTTGGATATAAAACAATATAATACATACATAGAAATCGAATTCAGTGCCGATGATATCGTAGCTATTTTTAGTACGAAGGCATGCAAGCATTTTTTCTGAAGGAGCTTGTGGGCAACCCAAAAATTTTGCCAATTTGAAAGCATTTCGCAATGCTTCTCCAGGTGCAGCTTCAGCCCATGGTACTAGTGCAGTACCTGACTCCGAAATAGCTTTATGGAAGAGTCCTATAAGCAAAATATACTATTAGTTAGGTGTTGAGAAGGCAGAATATCAAAGTCAATATATTTCTGAAACTTGTCATTTAAGCCATTTAAGTGACAAGAAACAAATTTGAATACTTTATTTTTATAGAATATTTCTGATAATATCATTCAATCAATTTTAACCGGTGTGTTCCCCGACGCCTTTAAGATAGCTTTAGTTCACCCCATTTACAAAAGAGATAAAAACTGCCTTAACAATTACAAACCAATATCGGTTCTACCCGCCCTCTCTAAAATTTTAGAAAAACTATTGAACATTTGATTGTTAAGTTATCTACAAAGGTACGAATTACTGTTGAAAAATCAGTACGGTTTCAGGGCAGGTATTGCCACACACAGGATGCTGTGTTGGGTTTTTCTGAGAAGGCATCTGCGCTTATGGATGGTGGAAGGAGGTGTCTTGGTGTTTTCTTAGACATATCCAAAGCCTTTGACGTGGTTTCTGTCCCTATATTGCTGTCGAAACTAGAACGGATAGGGATACGTAGCACTGCACTAAACATATTTACAAGCTCTCTAGAAAACCGACGTCAGCATGTTAAAATAGGTGAGATAGTGAATGATTAATGTAAAATTGAATACGGCTCCCTCAAGGGAGTATTTTGGGGCCCACGCTATTTCTCATCTATATTAATGATAAATGATGAGTTTTCAAACGAAAGGGAACATATTCCTTTCGCTCGAAAACTCTTATTTATTCACTTATGCTGATGATACAGCTTTATTAGCTTGTGGAGACAGCTGGAGTGAAACCGAAAAATAAACCCAAGCCGCCCTTGATGTGATAGTGAATTGGTTTGCTCAAAACCAGTTAACATTGAACCCGAAAATGCTAATATTATAACGTTCTCGATATCCAATCGACCTCAGGCAGAAATATGAATTGACGTAAAGGCTCACACATGTCGGAAACCAGACGCTTGCATGTGCTCTTCGTTATAAATAACATCTGATATAAATTACTTGGGAGTTCTAATTGATAAACATCTAAATTAGTTTAAGCATGTCAACAATATAGTGGTTAGAATCCGGAAATTATTCTACATGTTTAAGAAAATACGCCATTTAGCAGATACCGAAACGCTCAAAACAATTTATTTCACACTGTGTCAGTCAATAATCACATATTGTCTATCGGTGGGGCGGTGCTTGTAAAACCTACTTTTTGAAATTAGAGAGGGCTCAAAGGGCCGTTATTAAAACAATGTTATTTTACCCTTGATAATCTGTGTGATGTTTTAAGGGTGTCGAAACTGTTTGTACTACTTAGTATACTAAGAAAGCATCACCAACCAATGCAAGTAATAAATAGGCGCAGATCTGATATCGTCTTTCCATCTACAAGACCGCACACTATCTTTTTTAAGTATTAATACCAATAGATAAGTACCAAACTATATAATAAAGTGAACAAACTACTTGCTCTCAAAAATCTTAACACCTTGCAATTGCAAAAACAAAGTAAAATAATAGATCTTCTTTTTGACAACACACGCACTGTTGGTAATATTGGAGGAACACTGATTCCCAAGTCACAGGTGTAAACCTAGTTTGGGAATCAGAGGATCAACTTCTTATAATCTAGTCGTTATATGAAGGCCTCTGACAATAGATCTGTAATAATCAATGTTAACGGTAATGCATCAATAAATAAACTATTATCATTATTCATGTGTGTCCATGGAGTTTCTTGTCTGTTCTTCTCCATAGGATCTACGAATTGGAACAAACAATTAGCTTCACGACTGACTACTGACTGTCTACTTGACGTTTCAAAAGTGCCGTTGTATGGTTTATTTGAAATATAATTTTAACAAAAAGGAACCGACTTCATAGAAAAACTATTCTGAGTACCCAAATCGCGACAATAATGCCTGATATTTGAGGAGTTTCCTCGATTTCCTTCGATCCCATCATCAGATCCCAATATGGTGACGATGGGACCACCTGTAAGCTACGCCCATTCCAATGCAAAAAGAATTTTTGAAATCGGTTCGTTAACGACGAAACTATCGCTGAACATACAAAAAATAAAATAAAAAAAGATTCCGACGAATTGAGAACCTCCTCCTTTTTTGAAGTCGGTTAAAAATGGTATGATTTGATTTGATTAAATATATGATCACTGTGATTTACTCCTGGATGAAGCTAATATGATTTCTTTGAGTTAAGCATTAGATAATTAATATGAACAAAATCTAAATGACCAAACTGCTTTATAAAATTCATCAACAAAAGTATTAGCGTGAACTTAGGTCTCTCCTTGGGAAAGAGCTTTGTGCGAGCTCCACCACGTCAGCCAGAAGGGTTGGTCTCGTAGTACATAGTGAACTGTTATAGTGATGATCAGGGATGGTGATACTTCGTATTTTTATATTTTATTATCATCACATCTTTTACAAATTACTTTTAAGAAATTTAAGTAATATTTTTTCAAAAGCATCTTACTAAGGCCGACGTCTGGGTCACCATCCTGCATTGTCTGCATTCATTAAGACGATGACCCCTCCTCTTATACTCTATTTATGCTTTTCATCATGCACGGTAGAGATACTTAGGCAGGCTTAGATAAAAGGCTTAATACATTACAGCTAACTTGAGTCTACTGTCCTCAGTTGAGTAACTATTCTGAATTAGTTTATGAAGTAAATATTTTATAAGCTACCAAATCAAAATATTCTGACACCTGATTACTCACACTAAAATTTTAAAATGGGTACAGAAATGGGTGCTAGTAAGAGCAGCAATTCAAACTGCTGCTCTCACTAGCACTCATAGCAGATGAATGTACTCAAGTGCCTTCATCTCTTTTTCAACTCACTAACCTTTTAACATATGCCTCTTAAAATAACTAAGAAATACTTACCAACGCTTGTTTCAGATATCATGTGATAGTGTACACTAGCTCCTCCAGCACTCTCTCCGAATATCGTTACAGAGTTTTTATCGCCACCAAAACTAGCTACAGTCTTCTGCAAAAACCTAAATGCCTCTTGTTGGTCTTTAAGACCAATATTACCAGGGCAATGTTCATCTTGAGTAGATAGGAAACCGAGAGGACCTGTAATACAAATGTTACGAACCACGTGTAAATGTTCTAATTGTATTATTCTTCTCAATATGTATGTAGGTACAAAACAGGCAAGCAAAAAGTATTAGTATAAAGAATGCAATTTACATCACAAAGATGTAGTATTTTACGGTAATCAAGACGTTCGCTCGCTTCGTCACGAATCACGGGCACAAAACATTTGCGAGAAATCGTGGAAAAGAAGAAAATGAACAATGTACTCACTTGCGAAAGCAGTTGGTAAAAAGGTGTTACTATATCCCTAAAATAATGATAGGTAGGTTAGTAGAGAATTCTTACCTAATCTGTAGTTTATAGTAACTAATATGACGTCTCTGTCAAGTACGAACTCGGGACCATACATTTCCGTTCTAGAATCGCCGCACATCCATCCTCCTCCATGTATGAACACCATCACTGGAAGCAGCTTCTTTTTTTCTTCGATTTGATCCTTTCAAAACATAAAAAATAACTTTTAAATTAATTTATTTTCTAAATTTAAGTTGTATTATGATCACTGCTCAGTTTCAAATCGTAGTGTTATTTTAAACATTTTAAAAGTTGTGTTTTAAGTTTAATGTAGTGTGAAAAAAATTATAAATATTATTTTATATGAGTAACACGTGTTCTATAATACTAACATTGTCTGTTACGGGCGTGTAAATGTTCAGGTACAAACAATCTTCTTGTCCGACAATATCCTTTTGACGAATGTATGGATTCTTCTGAACACAGACTGGAGTAACTTTGGTTGCATCCAATGTATCTCCCCATGGTTCTACTGGAACTGCCACCTGTTAAACAAAAGAAAAGAAAAATATATACGTATTTATATTAGTACTTGATTTATATTAACTCGGATAATAATTAAATTCTACAGTTAGCTATAGACGTATTAGGCGAGGTGCCGATTTTTGGAGAGGAACCAAAACAAAAACCATAGGGTCAACTCCCCAAAAATTTAAATTCTTTGTGGAGTAGACAACTAAAATAGTTTCTGGTGCCGTTGGACTGGTTAATTGCGTAGAATTCTAAAATAAGAGAGTGATAAAACTAAAAAAAATGTATGTTGCATATTACCATGCAAACTACCAACGAAAATTGGTTTGAACGAGATCTGAAAGAAGAGGAAAGGAGGAGGAGGAGGAAAGAAGACGAGTTTAAAAGATTCTGAAAGAAGAGGAAATTTCCAAAAAAAAATACTAACTTCCGGAACTCTATCTCCATTATTTATAATTTTAATTTAACGCTGAAAATAGGTCTGCCCGTGAAATTTTTAGGTTGCACGCGTGGCGTCAAAAGCGAGAGCGGCACATTAATTTATTTATTTAAGGTATTGAATATATTTTTTTAAATTTAAAAAAAATATGGTGTTTTTTGAATACTAAAAATAATTTATTCCCGTTGGAAATTTTACTTAAAGTTAATTTTTCAACAAGTTAAACAATTGTTAACTAACAAAATTTTCTCGAATTACTGTCTTAATATTAAATGAAAAAAAATGTTTAAGTAATGGTCGTAAAAAATTTTCGCTTCGTACAGCTTTTCTTACATACAAACTTAACAAGATCGCACCATAAAAGTTAAAAAAATATTTATACTTTCCTAATAACATTTTTTTTACTTTACTACATTACTTGGATTTTTCAGTTTTTGTTCAAGTTAAAAAAATAATTTATATTTTGTATCATTTTCAACTTGTCGACTAGACTACTAGTGCACAGCAGAATTGTGTTCTGCAAATGCCGCGTGTAGCTGCTGCGCGCCTGCCGCTCTATGTTTGGACACACCTTAACAATAATCTAAAACTAATCATAGCTTAATGGATTTTTTAAGCTAAGTTTATTTTGGTCTATGTATAATATGTAGGTAATTACACAACAAAGTAAGTTTATGTATTTATATTAGTTGTCTAGTACCCATAATCCAAGCTCTACTTAGTTTGGGACTAGATGACGTTGGACGGTGTGTGTCAGATGTGCGAAATATTTATTTCTTTTATTTTTTTATTAACCATGAAGAAGAATCTTTTCGATGAAAATGAACATTATCAAATAAAACAAAAATCATGAAATAGTGACCAACGCTCGTTCTCTTGGCCATGAACCTATCTGGAGGTTAAGCATTTTTTTTATTTATTTATTTATTTATTTAAGCACTATGGAAGACTTACAGCTACAAGAAACAACATTAATAACATTATAGTAGGCTGGCAGCCAATTACAAGTCTCCGCTTACAAAAATATATTAGATAACTAAACTGCGAACATCGCTGCACACTTAATGTACACTTAACAATGTTAGAGATAAAAATAATTTTGAGTAAGTTTGATTTGGTTAGTGACTGAGCTTAGATATTATAAGATATTAATACTTAATTTGAATCTTCTCAATCAATACTGCTAAAAAAATCAAGGCTTAAGCGCCTTCTGGCTGAGGATACACTTGTTTGAAAAAGATCAAAGCCATGCTGCTCGCATATCGTGTTTATTTGTTTACTTGCACGCAATACATATGAATTCTGCCTATAGTTTACCGACGCTTGAGGTACATAAAGTGGTGGATTATAACGTAATGATTTAATAGGGACATTAAGATAAAATTTAGATAGGATGTCCGGGTTATTGATCTGATTGTTTAAAACTTTCAATAGGTATACACAATCGGATATTCTACGACGTTGAATTAAGGGTAAAATGTGATATCTTTTACAGAGTCTAATGTAATTATCGGACTTGTACGGCACTTTCTGATGATAGCATAAATATTTAATAAATTTCTTCTGTATGTTCTCCAGCCGATCAATATAAGTTTGGTAACGTGGATTCCATATTTCGGACGCATACTCCAGGTGACTTCTAACGTAGGTGCAGTAAAGTATTTTCAAAGTCTTAGCTTGAGTGAAGTTTTTAGATAATCGCATTATAAAACCTAACGATTTGGTCGCTTTTGCGACGATTGCATCGATATGTGCCTCGAAAGTAAGTTGAGAATCGTGATGGACACCTAGATCACAAGTAGTGTTTCGCTTGGTTAGTATTTGATCACCTAAAACGTAGTCTGTGTTGATAATAATGCGCTTTCGGGTAAATGTCATGACTGAACATTTAGCTGGGTTAAGGTCAAGCTTATTATTGCTACAGTATTCCTCTAAACGATTGAGATCAGTCTGAAGTGCAATCGCATCTGCCTGAGATGATATTGAGGCATAAATCTTCATGTCATCTGCGAAGCACAATAGGTGAGAAAAGGACAGACAAGAATGTATATCGTTGACATAGAGGATGAACAATAGGGGACCTAGCAGCGAGCCTTGGGGCACACCACTGGGGACAGGAACCCAGGAAGAAACATAGTTATTTAAGACGGCAGCTTGGGTTCTATTGTCTACATAGGAGGCAAACCATCTGAGAAGGTCCCCATGTATTCCCATGTTGCGTAATTTTAATAACAAGATGTTATGGTCGATTCGATCAAAACATTTGCTGTAATCGGTGTAGATTACATCCACCTGCTTTCCCTTATCCATAGCCTGTGTAATATAGTCGTTAAGGAGAATTAGGTTCGAGACTGTAGACCTTCCCTTCAAAAATCCATGCTGAAAGGGACTGAAAGAACTATTGAGTGCAGCATATACTTGATTATAGATTATCCTTTCCAGAACTTTAGCAACAATACATAATTTTGATATAGGCCGATAGTTGACTATTTCTGTTTTGTTTCCTTTTTTGTGAATCGGAGTTATGAATGCTGATTTCCATAGTTTAGGGACGATATTAGAGTTTAATGATTTTCTAAACAGTATTGAGATGGGCTTAGCAATAGTTCCTGCACATCCAACAAGAAGTCTAGAAGGAATGTTGTCTGGGCCAGCTGATTTAGATGTATCCAATTTAAGAAGTAAATTATACACCTCTTCCTCATTAATATTAATATTAGAAATACCTAATGACGTATTAGAAACCTCGTTAAGGAAGGAATTAGGAGAACTAGGATGATTACTGTCGAGGAAAGTTGAATGGAAATATGTAGAAAACGCTTCACATATGGATTCGCCAGTAACTAATAACTCATCATTATGTTTTAATATACTCGGAATTGCGTTTGTGTTATTACGTTTTTTTACGAAGGTCCAGAAATACTTAGGGTTTTCTTTTATAGATGATTCGGTTTGCTTTAAATAATTACTGTAACATTGGGATTCTAAATCTTTTACCCTTTCGCGGAGAAGCTTAAATGTTTGTTCATCGGCTATATTTCCATAGGTTTTAAATTTCTTAAAGTATTTATATTTTTCTTTTAGTGTTCTGATAAGCGACGAGGTGTACCAAGTTGGGTATTTTTTGGAACGAGACACTTTGTGTGGAATATATTTTGATTGTAATTCAAGAATGTATCGATTAACAAAATCTACAGCATCGTCGATGGATAACAATGATAGCTCCGCCTCCCAATCAATTGAACTAATCTCACTATTGATGGACTCATAGTCACCTTTTAACATAGTCACATTTTAACATCCAACTGATAAATTTTTGTACTTTATTTACCTTGGCTATACAAACGATGAAAAATAACCTGTTATTACAAACAAGATTAGTTTTAACGTATTTCTAATGTTTGCTATTATGTAGGTACCTATAAATCTTTAAAGCAATAAGCCGGAGGCTCAAACACCTGCCTTATACATTCCTGTTTGGTAAAAATCTTCAATAGGCTCTCACGGGCAGGAAGTAAGGCAGTTAAATAAAGGCATCTTAATTAATAGATTAGAAACCTGTTACATATTTCTTCTATATTTTAAAACTAACTCTTGACAACGGCTTTGCCTGCATGTTTGTTATATGTTACGGTAATTATTTTCAGAAAAATATATAGATGAGTTTTCATAATCGCTTCCAGTTGACCCAGAGATTTTCTTCACAATTTTACTTCTTCATAATCTATTAGCTATCGCCCGCGGCTCCGCACGCACGACTCTTATTAAATGTTTTGTGTTTATTCTTTAGATCTGAGAATAGGACGTTAACTATTTTTATCATTTTTATAGCCCTAGCTAACAAGGGAAGAAACGAACGTGAACGGAGCCACAGGCATCAGCTAGTATTAGTATAATAGTTTAATGTTATAAGTATGTTTTTGTGATGTACCTAATGAAAATAAATACTAACTAGCTACGCCTCGCTAAGTTACCCGTGAGTACTCGTATTGTTGTACCTTGGTCATCCCATGGGAATATCTACTTTATTCTGCAGATCCATTTAGCAGCAACAAACATTCATACAAACTTTCGCTTCTTTAATATAAGTAAGATAGTTTACTATTTCTATAAATCATTATGCAATGTACCTAAATACCAAATGCATAATCTACAATTAAAAAATCGGCCAAGTGCGTGTCAGGCCACGCATAGGAAAGGGTTCCTCAGTCACCCATAATGGTACGTGGATTAGAAATCGTATCCAATGGATAATTATTATGTTTACGTATTAATGCGTTGATTTTGTATGACTTTTCCAAGTAAGCGCATTGTAAAAGTTAAGCCTCTATAACTCCTGAACTGACAAAGTCATCTAATTTGTTATAGTTTTCATTTAAAGTTCATTATATGGACCACTATCACAAATTTTTCGGCGGGCGGGACGGCCTGTTTTTACAAAAAAGTGGCCTTTAAAGTGGAATTTCTCTCAAACGGATACCTAAATCAACAAATCGTCTTAATAATCCCTTAATGTTTTTAAAAGACCTATATAATGATACCCTACATGATGGGGTAGCCATGAGAAAAAAAAAATCCCCGCTTTACGTGTAGGGGAGGTACCCTAAATAAAAATATATTTCATAATTTTATTGTAGCACTTTGTCGACATAATTACAATACATATTCATGCAAAGTTTCATCTTTCTAGCACTTACTGTTTGGACGATAAGTCGAGGACGGACGGACGGACGGAAGGACAGACGGACATGACATATTAACTTTTTTCCTTGTAGTTTTGCCGGAAATCGAGATAAACCGTTTTTTACCCTTTGTTGTATATATTTAGCCATCCAATCTGACTCTACCCTGCCTGATGGAAAGCATGAGCAGAATCCAAGAGTCGGGGCTATCACACTTGCTGCGAATGCGGACAATAATGTATGGCGGCCCACACTATGGCGGCTTAGTGAGATGCTTTTTCACGCTCCGAAAACCTCCCCCCCCCCTTCCCCTTCCCGACCTCAGATCGCCCGTAAATTATTTTTCCTTTCATTTTTATAATATTCTCCTCCTTTTCCAATAGGTTTCATCCTACTATAATTTTATTTGTTTTCAAAAATTATCTACTTTGGTCTACTGGTCTATATGTCATTTACAAACTATCATTATGGTTGCCATGCAGGTGTTATTCCTAGCAACCTGTGAAGTATTGACAGGAGGTAAACAGTGATACATTTTGACATCTTCGATTTATGTATTTTTATAATCACCTAGCTTTGGTCTTTGTATCTCGATTAATGCAGTAAAAAGTAGTCTATGTCCTTTCCCAAGTTCAGTTCTATCGTCATACCGAATTTCATCAAAATCGGTACAGTGGATTAGGCGTGAATGCGTAACAGACAGACAGACAGAGGTACTTTCGCATTTATAATATTAAGTAGGGATTAAAAAAAAAACTACTCACTAGATCTCGTTCAAACCAATTTTCGTTGGTAGTTTGCATGTTAATGTACAACATATATTTCTTTAAGTTTTATCACTCTCTTATTTTAGAAGTTAGAGGGGGGGGACACACATTTTTCCACTTTGGAAGTGTCTCTCGCGCAAACTATTCAGTTTAGAAAAAAATGATATTAGAAACCTCAACATCATTTTTGAACACCTATCCATAGATACCCCACACGTTTAGGTTTGATGAAAAAAAAATTTTTGAGTTTCAGTTCCAAGTATGGAGACCCCCAAAATGTATTTTTTTTTTCTTTTTTTATGTAAAAATCTTAATGCGGTTCACAGAATACATCGACTGACCAAATTTCAACAGTATAGCTCTTATAGTTTCGGAAATAATTGGCTGTGACATACGGACGGACACACAGACAGACAGACAGACAGACTTGACGAATCTATAAGGGTTCCGTTTTTTGCCATTTGGCTACGGAACCCTAAAAACAAGCAGTAGGCAGTTCACGTGTTTTTATTTTTAAAGTCATTAGTAGTAGTCCTATTATCATAGAACCCCACACCTAGTAAAAACACTAATCGTAATTTATCGTAACTTCAGCCGTTATCTAACTGTTCTAAATTCAATGGAGTTTGATTATGGTCGATAATGACTTATGTACCTAAGTAATATACTTGATAAGTATATATCTCAATTGTTTAAATAGTTACAGTAACTCAGTTCTAAATAGTTTACTTATATGTACTTTGTTTGTATTCAAATATTACGCCAGCTTGTGTTTAAAATACTTGCTTTTATGATGTAAATAATGTAGACAATTATGAACAATACAAGTATGAAAATTGCATCAAGGTGGAATAAGTAAGTTTTAAACTAACAATACCACACATACAACCGAATTGCCCAGGATATCTGTCGTTAACTTGTTGTAATTAATAAATACATAGCACATAGTTGTTGTGTGTTTGATAAGTTAACGTACCTTAAATCTGAGTTCACCGACTGGTGGAACCGCGTATGGTATGGCTGTGAAGGCGGCTATCTGTCTTCCTCCTCTAGTTTGCATGTAATACCCTTTTAGCTCACCCAGTGACGTTTTCACCGTAGGCTGACTTTCGCTTCTCACATAACTTACTATTGTCAATGCTATTATTGTAATACTTATAGTTGATCTCCACATTTTAACTGATGCATTAACTAACATAAACAAAACCCGATTATGATACGATGATTGAATCGAGATGATCGTACCGCTACGAAAACCAAAACGAAATGAAAACAAACTCGCGGGTCTCGTGGTTTTATGATGTGATACTTGCGTGCGTTGAACAGAGAGGTATGTCCATTATGTTACTCGTGGATTTTCCTACAGACGGAGCACCTTTGTAATAGGTAAATACCTATTTGACAACAAAATCCAGCAAACAGGATGACAATTCTTATTTTCATTCCTTAGGAGGACAATAAGCAAAAGCAGATTAATGCCTAATAGGTAGACACTACTATACTTACCCAATCTATAATGATTTTTATGTCATTATATTTTCCTATTGTGTTTAGTACACATACACAAACAAATTGACCAGGTGATAACTCTATAGATTATATAAAAGTTCAAACCATATTCAAACTTGATCATTCGTTATAGTGTGTCTACTTTTTAGTTAAATTTTTAGGAAGATTCAAAGAAATTCTGACACAGCTCAGTTAATCTAAATGTTTTTAAGGTTACGTACCGAGAAACGTGTTTTGATGTACGACGTTATCTTACACCTACTTTTTCTAAGTGTTTTACAATTAAGTATTCTTTGACAACTATGATCGTCAGTGAATAGTTACACTCCTTGGTGAAGAAGACCTCTCTTAAGCAATGATGATGATGAAGATCAATATGAATGTTCGAGAATAAACGTATAAATCATTGTAGACGCGTTTACATTTAAATACATATGTAATTTATTAAAATTTGTAACAACAGATAATCTGGATGTTGTTGACGCATTTAAAGACCTATCATCATTTCGTAACCGTGCCTGTATTATCATAACTTATTATAACCATTCACGGGAATATGCTCAATATAAATCTTATTAGAGAGGAAGAAAGGGAATACATTTATTATTCACACAGAATAAACATTAAGGCGAAAAATAATAACATCCAAACAGACGAAACCACAAAAGAAACAAAACAAAGAATACTTACAAAGGAACAAGTTTTGACGCTACCAGAATTTTTTATTCCTAATAATTGATTGAACCCATAACTAGGTAAATGATACTGATAAATTGCTTATCTTTTTGTCATTAAATAATTGTCATAGTTGTCTTATACGAGTTCAATTGGTTTGTCCTTTCTTCGGCCGCTTGAAAATCGTACAAATTTATTCAATTCTGTGAGATTCAGGAGATTCAGTGAGAGACTTCAATTTCTATAACAACTTAGGTACCTACTTTCAAAGGAAATGTTACCTTGGGCCCAAAATATTTTTATATAAGAAAAATTTTTTTTTGGAATATAATACTTATTACATTAAGAAAATTGGTGATCTGTAAAGTAAACCATTTTCAACCAATTCGTTTCCACATAACCAACTTCGAAAAAATATAGATTTCAAAATGGTTCAATTCAACAAAAAGTATTTTTATCGATGTTTTGGCTTGGATTTTTATGTTGGTAATATTGTATATATTTAATAGATAATAACACTGAATTTACAAGTTTTGTCATGAAATGAGGCCGAGGACCCTTATCTTGTTTAAACATCTGTACAAATTAAAATAGTTGGAGTGTTTGTGTGTAATATAATATCAAATGAACAGTTTTTTCCAAACGCATATGAAAGTATATAGGTACCAACATCAATAATCAGTTTTAGGGTTCCGTACCCAAAGGGTAAAAACGGGACCCCATTACTAAGACCTCGCTCTCCACCCGTCTATCCGTAAGTCTGTCTGTCACCTGGCTGCATCTCAAGAACAGCGATAGCTAGACAGTTTAAATTTACACAAGCTATGTTTTTCTGTTGCCGCTATAACAAAATGTAATAAAGTGGGGCTCCCTACAACAAACGTGATTTTTTAGCCCTCTTTTGCTTGATATCAATAATGGTAACAGGGAGGCACTTAAAATATT
The DNA here is from genome assembly GCA_932526445.1 of Phragmatobia fuliginosa. NCBI lineage: Eukaryota > Metazoa > Arthropoda > Insecta > Lepidoptera > Erebidae > Phragmatobia > Phragmatobia fuliginosa. Next base: position 29,841,692 of record OW052057.1, read on the forward strand.
AACAAAATAGTTATTTTTAGTTTAATAATAAAATTAAAATAAAATTTAAGCGGGCTCGAAAGCAAAAATCTTACATTTAAAAACAAATTACAATATGAAATTTGTGTACTGTTGTTACGCAATCCTTCGTGCGCGAGTTCAGCCCGCACTTGGCCGGTTTTTTATTTTTTTGTTTAGCCTAATCTCTGGAACGGGTGGACTAATTTTGAGGAGACTTTAACTGGCAGATATCTGAGGATACAAGGAGTAACTTAGACTCAGTCACTCGCAATTTACAAAAAAAACCGCGGGACTCAGCTAGTATCCAATAAGGAGGTGGAGGTCTTGATCATTTAAATAGATTAACATCGCAAAATAACCAATAAGTAAATATGGTATCACGTAAGTTTGTGATATATAGTAAACTAGCTGAACCCCGAGGTGTCACCTGCGGTTGTTGTTCTATCATTGCGACAACCTCAAGTAACACTAGCCGCTAGTTTATAGAAAGTATCCTATGTTACTCCTTATCATCCTCCTCATCAGCTTTCTGCTAGTGAAAGTCCCGTCAGAATTGGTCTAGTAGCTCCAGAGACTTGCTAGATCAAACGAGCAGACAGGCAGACAATCAAAATATTTTTTTAATATATACCGTATATACTTTATTACATGTACATTACAGATAATTATATCTAGTGCGGACACAAATATCCTAAAAACTTAGCATACGTTTTAGTTTCTTAAATCACAAGTGTTATGCTGTACTTCTGTGTTGTTTGCCTAACAAATTATTATTTAAAATTATTATTTGTTTTACAGTTAGTGAAAACCTGTTTATTTGAAACCAGCCAGCTCCGCATGAAGACACATAGGTATTGAACAAAAAATAAAAATTAATAAACCATAGGTATACATACCTCTTTCCAGACTTTCCATAAACAGTCGATTAAGGCCTGTTTCTGACAAAATTCTACACGTAGGTAATGACTTGAATACAAAGTGATATTTTTACCAATTTATTACTTTTCCATAACCCATTCCATGATCCATAACTTATTTTAAATCAATCTATGGCCTTTGTCCATCAGGGATAAAGTACGATTCTAATAGTTTTTTTTTAAATTGTTACAATATCCAGTCCATTTCGGAGCCCATTAAATTCAAATAAACAATCAAATCTTCTGTATAATGTTAGAATAGATTTAGATTACAAACAGACACTCAAATTCTTTTTATTTGTGCAGATATAGATTTCATTAATAACCTTCAAATTGAAATGTTTGTAGCTAATATTTTTATAGAACAGATGATGACCTCCGATTGCCTCCGCGAACCTCTGATTAATTGAAAATGACTTATACAATTTAATCTCGTATGCAAAATAGATTGTGTAATGTCTTGTATCAAATACAGGCACAAAAATAATTTGTAAATACGTTATCTACTTAATTTAATAAAGAAAAATAGCACCAGAAAATTCTCTTATCTAAATCTATCCGGCATCTCGAGTAACTCGAGGAGTTTCTCGCAAACGGACACCTTAGTTAAAAAATCGACGACGATTTAAAAACAAAAATGATATAAGACGATTTAAAAACAACAAAGGGTTGTTGTTTTTGAAATACCTGTGGGGTATCAGTAGATACTGATATCCCACACGATAGGGAGAGAGCGCCGATGCTCCTCTTCCGCCAAATACGAAGCGTGCGCGTTTTGTAGCACTCGCGTTGCCACCCGGAAGCAGGCCGGCTGCTTCTGCTAGGGTGACAGATGGTCTCACCTGTCACCCCCAGCCCTGAGACCGTTCTGCGACTTCCGACACTTGAGCCATCTGCGTTACCAGGCCCGTTCCCGGGCCTGGTGGACCAGGTGAGATATAAATTTTCTAAATTTCTATATTAATCTATTATCTAAATTTTTAAAACATTCTGCCAAAGTGTGGAGCGCCGTGTCCGCAGTCTGGCCACCGCAGTGATGGCACCCAGGCGTTGGCCCTTTACGAATCAGACACAAGTGATCACCTGCGTCAGCCGATATGAGAGGCTCCCGTGACGACTCTCGAGCCAATCCTCCATAACGGGTCTTACCGCCGCAATAACGGCGTGCCCAGCGCTCGCTTGCCCAAGTCGTTCCCTCCACTCCTCCACGAGGGCCTGACAGAGCTGGGATTTCTGCGCTTCGATTCTAGACTTCTAGACTTCCAACTTCTAGAGTTGGACTGGCTTTTCGCTCTTCCAGCTCCTAGGGAAGCGACTGGATGGTATGCTTGCGTCCAACACATCCCGGAGGTGGTCCGACATATGGTCGAGGGCTCCGGCTCGGGGGCGGTGTTCTTGTACCGGTTCTACAGAACAGTCGCCACTATCTCCGATTTCCTGACGGGCGGAATATCACTCTCGCTCTCCCGACCACTAGGCAAACCGTGCAGTCAAATAGAGATATTGATAGTAACGTACTTAATTTTGAGTTTTGGATAATATATGTATATTTACAAATAAAAAGAATGTTTATATATTTATATCAGTTGTCTAGTACCATATTACATTTTCTGCTTAGTTTTGGACTAGATTGCGTTGAGTGTAAGATAAATAAATAAATGAATAAATAAATAAATATTTTGGACATCTTACACACAACATCGTCTAGTCCCAAAGTAAGCAGAGCTTGTGTTATGGGTACTAAACAACTGATATAAATACATAAACATACTTTTTTTTTGATGTCCGAAATATTTATTTTTTTATTAGCATTAATTTCAATTCAATATTGTTTTTAAGCTTTGTGTTAAATTGAGTGCAATAAAAATCGGTTAATATCGTTTATCGAATGTGCAATATCTTGATTTAGCAGTTTTAAGACATTAACTCGACATAACGACTAAGACAGTGACAGTATCGGGCCTTACCTACCTATAGAGCAAGAGCCCAGAGCCTCCAGACCTACGTCATTAGTGCAAAGCTGAAATTTTCAGGATTATTAGTACAATGTCTTGTTAAGATGTTTGTGTACCCATTAGCTTGAAAGCGGGGCCGTTTCTGAGGTAGCGCGAAGTACAGATGGATAAAAACCTTACTTACCTACGTTAAAGGTGCAAAGCTAGTATTTACATATTTTATCAAGAATATTATTTAAAATTAAAATTCATTACTGCCAGACACTTTCCGTGGGCCATTACTTCTGCCAGACGTCTTGAAAGTTGTGAAAAAATTAGGCAAACTAGGTTTGCTACAAACCTAAATTTTATACATATTATCTAAGGTAGGCACTATTTTAAGACCCTTTGTATGCGGCCAGACCAATCCGAAGTTCCAATCATCCCCCCAGACACCTTTAAATATTTGTAGTAATTAGGAAGCTGAGGTATATCAAATTTGGTATTATTTCAAGAATTGAATTTTAAAATATTAAATGGTTTTTACACGCTTTTCATTAGCTTCACCTGTATTTTTGTTTGTTGGTAACCAACTCCTTTGGGTGCGATTAAAAAGCGTGTACCACACCTTATAAGTAGTGCAGTAAATACAAAGCTTTGCTATTCTTAGCTTAAAAATAAAAAAAAATGTTGTAAAAAGGATCTAGTAACTAGATCATTTCCTAAAAGAGGGAATTAACTTTATTGTGAACGGTGTTTCTAATTTTAGAAGTCAGTAGGGGCGGCAAAAATTTTATAGCTTTGGGGCGGCAAATGTGTTAATCCAGCACTGAGTATATATACATATGATTACACTAATGCGGCCTATTCAGATGCTTCTCTGCATCATTTGATGGAACATGAAGTGACTATTAATTATGTTCAAAGAATGAACGAAGCAAAAGTTTTGTCAGGAGCGTAGTAAGTGAAGATCAATTTTCTCTGCCTACCCCTTAAGGAAATTTACGTTACTACTATGTATAATATATTCAAAGAATCTTTATAAAGGGAGAAATGAATATACGAAATGCCGTGGACACATTTTATTTGCAGATTGTTACTGCATCCACTATAATTTTCTAGGACTATTAACTTTACTTGTTTTACTCATTTTTCTGTTTAGTATTTTAAATATTTTCAGCAAAAGGTAGGATCTCCTTCGTGTTCGGTATCGCACAGTCTTCTCCGGAAATAACACAGGAGCATCATTATTATTACCCGCCATACTAACTAATTTTGGTGTAAGATTTACACTTCTCTTGCGATATCTATTAGTTGATACATTCAATACTACCTTTTCACTTTTCCTTGTTTCCTCCATTTTATCTATTTTCCTCAATATATATTCATTCTGATCAGCGATGCGATCTGCTACAGATTTAATATTCGCAAGGTTGCTATTTAATTTCGGCAATTGTATTTTATTAACCATTTCCACCTTTTCGTTTAAAGCGCTTATAATATGCATCAAATTCTCACTATTTTTGTCTCTACTTGATTCTGATCCGCTGCTATGTAAATTACTCACATAACTTTGACACAGACTGCACTTCCACCTATAGCCTTTATCGCCGCTGTCACGAATTTCTTTCCTTATATTGTTGGCACAACGCGTAGGGGAGCAGGGCTCGCATGTACCACATTTAAGTCCTTCATCGCTTTTAAGCGAACGTTGACATCGCTTACAAATCATTTTGATAACAGGAAGACAATTCTTAGATTAAGATTTCTCAATAGGCGCCCATGGACATACGAATGCCAAAATGTAAATGCAATAGTTTTTTCGGGTAAACATCTAAATAAAGCACTCCTTTATTGCAATTGCGTTCCTCAATCGGTATATAACCGGCAACTGCAATAAATAGGTTTTATAGTTGCACCGAAATAATTTTCAATTTAAACTAAAGTTACACTGTTTGTAAAAGGATACAAAAATAATACATTATAAACTAAATAAAATAAAATACTCAAAGGTATTTTAAATCATTATAGATAAATATGCACTGTCATACACACCCGTCATACTTTTTATTCACAAAGAAAACAAAGCAAATGATTACCGCACCTTCATAGGCTTTATAATAAGAGACATAAATACTCCTTAGTCCTTACTAATTATAATATTATAAACGCGAAAGTTTGTGACCATGTATGATGCTCTTTCACACAAAAACTGCTGTACGGATTAGGATGAAACTCTACAGTAATATATCTTATATATCAGAATAACACAGGCTACATTTTACTGCAAAAATCGAGATACATGCGGGCGCAGCCGCGGGCGAAAGCTAGTTAATTATAAATGCGAAAGTTTGTGAGTATGTATGTATGTAACTTTACATACATATAGCTTATATTTCAGAATAACACATAGGCTAATTTTTACTGCAATATTCGATAGACACGCGGGCGGTGTCGCAGGCGAAAGCTAGTGGGTAATATTATAGAAGTGAATGCAAATAAGATTGGTTTATTTAAATATTATAAATCTCCTCGTATTGGTATCCATACTCATCACCTTCCTAGCCTACTACTATTTGAATATCAGTTTTTCCACGAAGCGATTGGCATCATTCCACCGCAACCATGCGGGTACACTGAATTTAAATGTTGAACTAGTTCAACATTTAAATTCAGTGTATGTAATTCAGTGTACCGAAGTATGGGTGTTTTCTATGTATGTATTTACAAAAAAAGTATGTTTATGTATTTATATCACTTGTCTAGTTACCCATAATACAAGGGCTGCTTATTTTGGGGACTAGATGGCGTTGTGTGTAAAAGGTCCGAATTATTAATTTTTTTATTTAAATTCATATCAGTATATTTGACAGCATGGACTTACTAATGACGATCAGAATGTTTATGACAACAGGGAGAGGAACGGGCGGTACCCAATAAGAGCCTTACCCAGGATTTGAACCCCAGACCTCTTTGATTAGAAGTAGCATACGCTAGCTGCTAAACCAACGGGGCAGTCTGGCATTGCTTTTCACAGTAATATTATATGCTCTGGTGGTATGCCCGGTAAGTAATTATTTGGGGTTAAGCATCTACAAACATCTACTGCAATGGTTACTCGCGACTTCCTTACTATAGGTTTATAAGATATGCATCGTCTAAGAAATCAGTTTCAGTCCAAAGGTTGAAACCAAATAATTTTAAAATAAGATACAGTTTTTGTCATTCATTACAATTTTGATGAACAAGTAACTTAAAAGAATTATAAACACTTTTTTCTGGGGGATTCCCTTAGTGCGGTAAACGAAGGGCATGCGTGAGACTCCCGGCATATCCGATCTACCCACTAAGGCCCGTGGCGACCTACTTCAGCAGTAGGGAGAAGCACCAGGAACACATTAGCGGCTCCTCAAGTTCTCCCTCCTGCCGTACCCCACCACTGAAGTACCTCCGGAGGTGACTGGAGTCATCCCGTGGCAGGACGTTGCCGAGCCTCTCACCGCTCAACATAATGAGGGACGGAAAACCGACCCGCCTTAGACGACCACCCCCGGTCGCAACAGGTGGCAACCTGTTGCGACCTGGGGTGGTGGTAGGTGGCAACCTATATCAGCTCGTTTGCAGCGGTCACATCTCCCTAAGATGTGACAGTAGCGACCCAGAAAATTTTAAAGACTGATATACCTACCCATTTTGATTCATTAAGAAAATACATATCAAGGAAGATAACGATCGCGACCTTTTGAGAAGACGTCATCTCGCAGAAGAAGGCGGCTCTACTCGGACCAGATCCGCCGCAGGCGAACCAGGCAGCGGAGGCGCGCACATCTGCGACTCATGGCGCCTTGAGTGTGGGCGCGGGTGGACGCGACGAGTTTTCCCCTCCATCCGCGTTAGTTTGGTCAGCCAAACCGTCCGTTCGTGCCGGACGCCGGCTAAGAGAGGGTCGTCGTACTGAGACGGAGCCCGCATCAGGAGCGGGCAGGCGCTGGGAGGAGTCCAGAAGAAGATCTCACCCTGGACTCCTCCTCCTCCTGAAAGAAAAGCGCAAAAAGGGCACACCGTGTGGTTTTTAGTCGGTTCGAGTCCGGCGGAGTTACAGTCCGTGAGGATCTTCCACACGAAAAAAAAAGGATTTGATTCATGATTGATTGATTTGATTCCACTTTGCAGTAATAGTTGAATTACCTACGTAGTTAGATACTCACGGGAATGGTACGGGTGACACTCTGTATTCTTATTCCATGAACACAAGTGACAATTATTCTTGCTAACATATAGTTATTTTTTACTTCTTGGTAAAGCATATTCGATGCAAAACAAAGCCAAGTCACCCTAGTCAAGGTGACATTCTAAATACGTAAACGATTTTGGAAAACAAACTAGTGTAGAGCAGTGTGAGTGACATTTGCATTTTGGCTAAGGGGACTGTGATTCATGTATGTAGTTGTAAATAGTACCATCTATTGATTGCAAGTAATATAAGGGATGGAGATAAAGTGAGAGTTAGAGATCAAACTCACAACACAGTGAGGTGACCGCTCAAACCACAAAATCTTCCATGCAGTCATTCAATATCCAGTCATTAACCTAAATAAACAGATTTTTTTACTTTATATAGAGCAATCTAATGAGAGTAGTGTGTTATTTTGACATAGGGCGTGCGCAAAAATATTCACACAAAATTAAATACTGGCTGACCCGGCATAGTTCGTACTGCCTCAATCGACAAATAGAAGACCTAACCTTTTGTATAATAGAAACTTAAAACAAACAAAAGGAATCCATAATTAATAAAAAAATGCAATTCATTTGATATATTCACCCTTTAAACCCTCTTTGGACTTATACAAATAATTCAAGACCAAAATTAGCCAAATCGGTCCAGCCATTCTCTTCTTCCAATTGTTATCTCACCTAACTAATTTCTTTTAAATTATCATTTGAAAAGTAAACAAACTTTTGGTCCATTCTGTACACAGAAATTAAGAAAGCGGGAGTTTCTAAATTTCAGTATCGCTGGAAGAGAGAATGCTAAGGAGATTAAAAAAGGTTTCACAAATATGTTATGACTTCCTAAAAAAGTAGTTAACAGATCAAGAAGCTAAAAGAAGAACCGTCTACATAAAAGAAGAACATAACATTATTGCATCAGATCATTAAATTATAGAAGCGCCTTTCCGATTCCCGACGCTCTCTATCACTTAGTCGATATTGCCAAACAAAATTATCAGGCACTCTATGTTAAAACATTATTTCAAGAACATACAAACTAACCACAAATATGCATATTAAGCTACAGCTGTATATACTTATTCCTTTTTACACAATAAGTCTACCTCTTCTTACTATTTTTTCGATGGTTTATGAAGTGAAAAAAATTAAGGATAGGTAGGTACTTCAGGCACACTTGTGCAAATACTAATGTTGGATGTACCAATTCTTTACAGCTTTGTTTTATACTATGTTGTGATAAGTAGTTTGTTACTACAAATAGATTTATTCTGATTTTTTCATTAATCATACACAAAAAAACTACTTTTTTATTTTAATAGCAAGTAGTGCTATTTAAGTTAAAAAGTAGGTAGGTAAGTGTAAAATTATTAAAGACCAAGATTATAGGCTTTTATTAGCTAAATGACAATTAACAATTTTAAAATATCAATACATTGTCAAATTCAATCTATGGTATATTGGTATATAAAAACTCCTTTTTACCACATTCTTCCAGCCTTCAAAATTCTGACTCTACATCGTCTCAAATGAGAATATAATCATCAAGATGTCGAGGTAGACGATGCTCCCTTGCTGTTCTCCGAGGCTGTTCTTCCGGGGTAGGTAGTTGTACATCATTTTCAGTCTCAACTCTTTGTTGGCTGTTTGTAGAGTCAAAAGACTCATTTGTATCGAAGAAATCATCATCGCTCATTGATAATCTTGTTTCATTTAGTATCTCAGGTATCTCTTGGACTATTTGACCTTCTCCGTCTTGTCCTAAAGGCGCTAAATGGCGATTCGACACCGTTGATTCACGTCCATCAGCCAGCCGAACATATGAGTACTCTGGATTAACGTGAATTAATTCCACCTCTTCCACAATAGGTTGATATTTATTAGTCCTGTTAAATTTCCGCATAAGTACTCGCTCTGACTCGGTTAACCAAGTAGGAATGGATACTCCGTTTGCCGATCTCCTTACGTGAGTAAACATTCGTTCGTGTGGCGTACAATGTGTTGCCGTACATAATAATGATCTTATTGAATTTAAAGCTTGTGGAAGGACTTCTTCCCAATGTTCTATTGGTTTATTAGCAGACCGAAGAGCTAATTGTATCGCTCTCCACAATGTTCCATTTAGGCGTTCTACCTGACCGTTACCTCTGGGATTATAAGGGGTAGTTCTACTTGAGGCTATTCCAAAAGAATTCAAAAAGTTTTTGACTTCCGCCGACATAAAAGATGTTCCACGATCTGAGTGCAAGTAAGATGGTAAGCCGAATAACATAAATATTTCATTTAATTGCTTTATTACTGTTGAAGCACTCATGTCTGGACATGGGAACGCAAATGGAAAGCGTGAATATTCGTCTATCACAGTCATAATATACTTATTCCTTGTATTCGAAGGGACAGGGCCTTTAAAATCAATGCTTAGTCTTTCCATTGCTGACGTAGCTTTTATCAAAATTGGATCATTTTCATTCCTAAAGAATCTAGGTTTGATTTCAGAGCATATTCTGCATGAATTTGTCATCTCTTCAATTTCTTTGACAGAAAATGGCAAATTTTTAGATTTTACCCAATGACACATACGTCTTATTCCAGGATGACACAGTGCTTCATGTAAAGATTTTAATGTTTCATTCCGTTTAGGCATTGAAGCACATACGCGTGATAATGCATCAGCAACATCATTCTGTTTACCTGGGCGATATATAATATCATATTTAAATGATGCCAACTCCAGACGCCATCTTTGTATCTTTTCGTTCTTTATTTTGCTTGTCACTTTATTGTCGAACATAAACGAGACAGATCTCTGATCAGTGATAAGCCGAAATGGTTTACCAATGAGATAATGGCGCCACTTCTTTAAGGATTCCACAATAGCGTAAGCTTCCTTTTCTATTGCTGAGTGATTAAGTTCGCAATTATTCAACATCCTTGCAAAAAATGCCACCGGCCGACCAGCCTGTGATAATGTAGCAGCAATTGAATGTTGAGAAGCATCTGTTTCCACTGTAAATAGTGCATTATGATCAATAGAATGAATGGTAGCCTTTGCAATGTCAGTTTTAAGTTCTTCAAAAGCTTTAATTATGTCGGCTTTCAGGGGAAACACTTGAGTATGAGCAAGGGCATAGATCTTCTCTGAAAATCTTGGAATCCATTTGCTGTAATGTGCAAACATTCCAATTACTCTCCTCAAGGAAGCTACATCAGTTGGTGGCGGTAGACTCAAGAGAGGACGTAAACGTTTACCATCCGGTCGTATAATACGATCTTTTATGTTATATCCCAATATGTTTATAGAATGCTGAGAAAATTTACTTTTTTCTTTATTCATTGTCAGACCGTATTTCTTAACGGCAGCCATAAATTTCCTCAAATTTTCATCATGTTCGCTCTGGTTCTTACCACATACAGTTATATCATCAAGGTAAGCATAGGTCCCTTTAAGATCTTCTTTACGAATTACCCAATCGATGGTTCTTTGAAAACTTGCGACCCCATTTGTAACTCCAAATGGAATTCTTCGAAATTGATACAAATTTCCCAAAGCTTCGAAAGCGGTAAAATGGCGTTCTTTAGGTAGGATTGGGACTTGATGATATGCACTTTGTAAATCGATAGCACTGAATATATTGTATTTAGAAATTTGTGATACCATTTCTTCCATATTTGGTAATGGATAAGCATCAAGTTGTGTATATCTGTTTATTGTTCTTGAATAATCTATAACGAGTCGTTTCTTATGATTAGCAGTTTTCGAAATCAGAACTTGTGCTCGCCAAGGAGATCTGCTCTCTTCAATTACTCCATCATTCAAAAGTTTTCTTATCTCTTCCTCGATAAACTTCTTGTCCTCTTCACTGTATCGCCTCGACTTTATAGCAATTGGTTTGCAGTCAGGAGTTAACCGGAACAGCGGTACTGCTGGAACGGAAGCGGCAGCCACACTGCAAACTTTGAATGGCTCTTTCAATCCACCAAATGTAAGCTCGAGGGAGGAATGTTCATTCAAAACATCATGACCAATGATAAGATCAGCGCATAAATTATTAACAATAAGTAGATTGAGATTTTTGTATGTATGACCTCCAATTTCAGCTTCAACAGAGGTTTGACCATCTACTTCTGACGTCAATGAAGTCGATGCCATTAATATTGTTTGCTTGCAAGGTTTCTTCTTTAAATTGCAAAGTTCAAAAAAATGTTTGTCGATAAAGCTAACAGAACTTCCAGTATCAATTAGTGCTTGTGCACGAATTCCTTTAATGTAAGCTGTAACCGTTGCTTTCTTTAAAGATTCCGGAGAAGCAGCTACAACTGTAATACAAGCTGAGTTGCTTTTATTCTTGCTTATGTAGTGAGATGCCACAGTCTTGATATGTCGTTTACTGCGACATACCTTTGCGAAGTGTCCCTTCTTGTTGCAAAATTGACAGGTAGCTTCGAATGCAGGACAGTATTTTCTTGTATGTATAGAGCCTCCACAGAAAAAACACTTTTTATTTGATGAAGCAGCTGCAACCATCTCTTGTTGTGATTCTTGTTGACTTTGGACAGCATTCAAATTAGGATTAGTAAAGCTATGTGAACTAACTTCAGCCATTTCCTGAGTTAATGCTTGATTATATGCTTCCTCAAGAGAAAGTGTCAAATTTTCTAACAAACGTTGTCTAATTTTGTTTGATTTGATACCAGAAATAAAGGAGTCTCTAATACAGTCATTTTGATTTGTCTCTGCGTCTACCTTCTGAAATTGACAGTCTTTCGCAAGTAATTTTAATACTCGAATATATGTGTTAACATCCTCACCATCATTTTGTTTCCTTGTCGCAAGCAGATGTCTAGCATGAACGATATTCTTTGGTTTGATATATAAATTCTGAAGACATTCGATAGCAGCTGAATATGAAGTACAGTCACTGATAAATGCATAAATATTCGACGATAAATGGTTTGTTAATAAATTTAGCTTTATTTTTTCATCTTTGGCAGATTGTTTTATTTCGTCACTGCTTGTAAGAAAATTATCAAATGTCTTCTTCCAATGTTCCCACGTTTTCGAAGCGGAACTATCTGCTGGATCAATGTCCAGTTTTTCTGGTCGGAGATATTTGTCCATATTTATAAGTAATATTTAGCTAATAAAATTGTAAAATTATTAAAGACCAAGAATAAAGGCTTTTATTAGCTAAATGACAATTAACAATTTTAAAATATCAATACATTGTCAAATTCAATCTATGGTATATTGGTATATAAAAACTCCTTTTTACCACATTAAGTCTATTATGAGCCGCTGTTGCAGATATGTTGTTAAATATATTTTAAAAATATAGTAGGTCCTAGTATTCAATGACTGGTTTGATTTCCTTTACAACAATCAATTAAAACATTGCATAAGCAAAAAAGACGATATCCGTTCCATCACTTTAAACATCAAAACACCTGGAAATTTAATACTACATAGATTTAAATAAATATACGGAATACCACTATCAGCACTATCTTGTCCAGTATTAGGCAAGTGATTCGGTAGGTACCTAAATAACAGCGAGTGACATCATCAGTACCACTTACGTTTTGTAAAAAGATTAAATATATTACGACTATTACTAATTATCACTATACTAACCCATGTGCTGTGCTATGTGGTTTCAACTACGCAGAACTAACACAATCAAAGAATAGCTCTTAGGCTCTTAAGCCACACGTATCGAGCAAACGGGCGAGACAGTGCTCTCGGCCGAGTACTCATCATCATCATCATCAACAGCCTTTAACAGTCCACTGCTAGACATAGGCCTCTCCCATAGCACACCACTCTGATCGACTTTGAGCTTCTCACATCCAGCGCCTGCCAGCTATCTTGAGCAGGTCGTCACTCCACCTCGCCTGTGGGCGTCCTACACTACGTTTACCGAGACGCGGTCTCCACTCCAAACCTCCTCTACCCCAACGGATGACCGCTGGTCATATTAGCTGCAGAACTGATGACAGTTCTGCACCTGATATGACCAGCCCACTGCCACTTCAGCTTGCTAATCCGGTGGGCTATGTCGATGACCTTAGTTCTCTGATGGATCACCTCATTCCTGGTACGATTCCTCAGAGAAACACCGAGCATAGCCCTTTCCTTAGCACGCTGAGTAACTTTAAGCTTGTGGACCAACCGTACCGTAAGTGTCCAGGTCTCGGGTCCGTATGTCATGACAGGTAGGACATACTGATTAAAAACTTTCGTTTTTAGGCATTGTGGGATCGACGACGAAACGACTCGACGTAGCTTTCCGAACGCAGCCCAACCCAACTGAATTCTTCTATTCACCTCGTTTTCGAGGTTGTTTAGGTTGGTAACAACTGCAATGTCTGCCCAAGGTATGAACAATCTCGAGAACGGTATCGTGAACTGCAATAATTCCGGTAGTACATGTTCATTGAACATGACCTTGGTTTTTTCCAAGTGCATCCGTAGGCCGATGCGCATAGAAGAATTAGCTAGGTCATTCAGCATCTGTTGCAGATTCTACAGTGTCGATTGTGACGATGTCGTCCGCAAATCGCAAGTGAGTTACGTATAAATCTCACGTGTTTTTATCAAGCAATAGAATCTTAATATGGTTGAAAAACAAACTTTTCTATATCCATACGCCTAGTTAGTTTTTTAAACATATAGGTACTAAGTGCTTTATGAACGCAAAACGTAGTAGTATCACAAATATGCTACAATTGGCAGTTATAACAGTTTTTCTCTAAAAGGAACACTAGAAGGAGAGGGTGCCTGCTTATCTTGTCGTTGCCGATATTTCAGACTAATTATTGGCACTGAACATTGAAATTCATAAACTTAATGCAGATCTGAGCTCAATCTTGGATGCAAAGGATAAGAGAAGGTCCAGAGCAAAACTATCTCTTCCCTCACTTTAAATACATACTTTTCTAACCATTTGGGTAATATGCGTTGATGTACTTACTCAATGTACTGTACACTTTGCTAGAATTTTAAGTGCTTAAGTAAATAAAAACTTATTTGCTTAATGAGTTGTCAAACATAATTTACTTTTTTCAATTATAAACTTGCATACCTACATAAGACAACTAACTAATTAGCAAAATCTGTTTTTGAGTAGCTGAAACTTTGCTCTGGTTAATTTAAGTTCTGTATGGAGAACTAGGAGTCATACCTATAGTACAGAATACATATGGAGTGTTGAAAAACGTATCACTCTATTTGACATACATACCTAGAACTGTGTGTCTCTATAGCAAACATACTTCAAAATATACCATATTATGAGTTGAATACTAAAATATCATTTCCAGAGCTATGTAAGTATTGATAATGAATATTAAAATAACAATAATTTATGATAATGAGCAGATGGTATGCAATACAAATATTATTATATCATGAACCAACATGCCACTTCAATTGATCACAAGAAATTTGACTACCAACATTTATTAAATTATATTAACCTTTAACAATACTCTGATAACGATTGTGGCAATAAATACAGAAACATTAAATAAAATGTTGATGTATGTAAATTAATTACACTCTAATAGCACCATGTTTATAAAAGAAAGCAAAAAAAAAATTGTTATTTGATTAAAAAACAAATGAAATACAAAACATTTATTATTTCTATAAAAACATATATTAGTACTGAGGTAACAAGTACATACACATCTAGGTGAGTGATGTCATAACATTTTGTGACAACAGCAGTGTAGACATAATATACATTAAGCACATTCAATATTAGGACATAATGCCATTTTGGTGTACAGCCCTTTACATTTCATATAAGACCCAAGTTTCCCTATAAGACTGTATTATGAAAAACCTTGTCACTTAGTATCTAATATAAAAACACCTTTCACTTGTACAAAGATCATTTTACAAATTAGCATGGTACTTCTTGAAAGGAGCCAAACCAGTAGCGATTTTGCTGCCTAAATCTGGATGAACTTGAGTGAACATCTTGATGGCTCTTTCTTGGATGAAAGCAGCAGCATCTTTAAGGTGACCAACGATGTTTTCGACGACGCGCTGCTTTTCAGCATCATCAAAGACATTTTTGTAGAGCCCTGTTGCTTGGGAGAAGTTATCTTCAGTCTGGCCACTGTCATATCTGTCAACATCTCCGCTTACATTGTACCTAGGCTGCAAGCGTTGGGCACGTGGGCATTCCTGAGGTCCTGAGAATGAGTTGGGGAAGTAGTTCGGGCAACCTTCTTGGTTACTAATAGCTTGTGGGCCATCTCGTTGATAGTTAGATACAGTAACACGGTATGGGCAATTAACAGGTATTTGCAAATAGTTTGCTCCAAGACGGTGACGGTGTGTGTCACTGTATGAGAATAAACGACCCTGTAACATCTTGTCAGGGGAGGGTTCAATGCCTGGCACCAAGTTAGCAGGGCTAAATGCGATCTGCTCTACTTCAGCAAAGTAGTTCTTTGGGTTTCTGTCCAAGACCATTTTACCAACAGGAATCAGAGGATATTCACCATGAGGCCACACCTTAGTCAAGTCAAATGGATTGAAACTGCAACTATCAGCTTGAGCCATGGTCATGACTTGAATTAACAGATTCCAGGATGGGTTTTCACCTTTGGCAATAGCATTGTACAAATCTCTAATAGCATAATCAGGATCAGAAGCAGCCAATTCATTAGCTTTCTCAACAGTCAAATTTTTTATACCCTGGTTAGTCTTAAAATGGAACTTAACCCAGTGAGCTACTCCTTGAGCGTTAACCAACTTAAAAGTGTGAGAACCATATCCATTCATGTGTCTGTAGCCATCAGGCAGGCCACGATCACCAAAGAGATACACTGCTTGGTGGGCTGTCTCTGGTCTCAAAGTCATAAAGTCCCAAAACATGTCAGCATCCTTTAAGTGAGTTGCTGGATTTCTCTTTTGGGTGTGAATAAAGCTGGGGAAGAGTGTAGGATCCCTGATGAAGAAAATAGGTGTGTTGTTGCCAACCAGATCCCAGTTACCATCATCAGTGTAGAACTTCAGAGCAAAGCCTCTAGGGTCACGGACTGTATCAGCTGAGCCACTTTCACCACCAACAGTAGAGAATCTCGCAGCCATTGGAGTTCTTTTTCCAATTGATTCAAAAATTTTTGCAGCACTGTACTTGGTGATATCATGTGTTACTTCAAAATAACCAAAAGCTCCTGCTCCTTTGGCATGTACTACACGCTCAGGAATGCGTTCCCTGTCAAAGGCTGACATCTCATCAAGGAAATTAACATCCTGGAGGAGAGCAGGGCCATTTTTGCCAACAGTCTGGATTGCAGTTTTGACTCCAACAGGTGCTCCAGATTTTGTAGTGATGTAGCCAGGGGAGTCCTGAAAATAAATTAAATTTTGCAATTTTATTAAAAATTATTAATACTTCTTCTTTTGATGAAATGGCAACCAGCTGAATATCAGATATTTCAGCCAGTGTCAAGTTGTTATTTGAACCTCTTTAATTGTAAAGACTTTGTTCAAGTCGTCGTCATAATGAATTTAATGATAAAAAATGTCGATGAGATGAAATGAAGACCATCTTCCGAAAAAACAAAACGATCTTCGTTATAATACTTATTACTTTAGTTCATATACATTCTAAACATTTAACAATTTGTTCTATTCCTTTACATAAAAATATCGAATGGAGCTATGTTAATTCGCAATGCATTACAAGGCAAACATCAAAAAGGTTAATCACATATTTGCATCTGTATACCCTGCAGTCACTGACTTTATTCAATTTATTTCACAAATTGTTGACTAAATAAATGATGCTACGATAAACAAGAACTTTGTACGATAATATATGGAATTATTATAAAAACGAAAAGTACAAAGATCAAGTTCATGACGTGTGTATGACACACTAATAAACATACAATGCACAGCTTACCATAACACAACTCAACAAAAATGCAAATAGCCAGTAGAAAAACAAGAAGTTATATATTTTTTGGGTGTCAAAAATAAATTCCGGTTAAAGCTATGTATCAGAGGTATTGACGTAAGATAAACGTGTATAATGCGCACAAATAATGCAATCTCAAATGTTTATTCTCACTGCACTTATCACTGATTACTTTTCTAGGTCTAATTGGAAATAAACAACTTACTTTAAGGGTTTTCTTGTAGTTGACAAGTTGGTCAGTTGCAGGGTCTCTTGAAGCCATTTTAATGTTTGAATAAGCGCACGTAAAATGCGAGCAATGTGGTACACCGAGCGTCTAAGCGCGTGCTGTGAACGCAAATACCGCTTGAGTGTGCGCGCCTTCCCCTTTTATAGAATTTCCAGCGACAAACAAGTATCATGCCAAACAAGTGCGACCGGTGACCGATATACTTTGTTCAACTTTGTTGGTTTATCGCAAATCCTTTACCTCCCTACTGTTTCTAACATATTTAATGCAATATGTTTATTAAAAATAAATAATTTGTCTCAAACAAAAATGTATTTTGTATGAAAGCTCCGATGTTCAATCATAATAAAAGCGGGAATTTTAGGAATAATAAAAGAATCGTTCCTGGGAAGATTAAGTGAGCTTTTAATTTTTATTTATTATATTTTTTTATGAAGTTACTTCACTGCTTGATTAAGAATAAGCTTTAAGTAGGTATAGTTGTCGTCTGGGATTTTAATCCAGTAAGAATAGTGAAATATTATGAAAAGTGTATATCTGAGTTTAATATAAGAGGTAGGTAGGTATTTTACCGTGTCATACGTCAGTAGAAAAATTGATTTTTTTTGAAAATTGTGTCTTAATATACCTTAAAATCTTCAAATTAAAAAAAGGAATAAGTGAAGATATAAATCTTTAATCCGGCTTTAAATAGGATAATATTATTATTCTAACGATTATACCTATTCTAGCCTCATTCGGTCTTTATCAAGTACCTACTACTTGAGCGCTACGGTGTTTTGTTGTTTGTAACTCCTATACGACACAGGGCCGGATTTACCATAGAAGCTGAAAAAGCTGAAGCTTGGGGCGGCAGAATTAGGGGGGCGCAAAATTGCCAAAAAAAATTGGTACAGAAAAAAAGTAAGGTTGCGGACACACAATTGTTTTTGTTTTTTTAAAAGACCGTACTCGCATTAGGAGTATAAATCCTGTGTCGCGGGGGGCTTTACAAACATACTTGAAAGAACACAGAGAACACCCAGACAACAATTTGTGAATCGCACAAAGTGTCCCACGTAGGCTTAAAACACTTTTTTTTGACATGTGGAAACACCCTCGAGCCGTCACCCTACCGGAGTTTGCAACGGGGCTGTATGTCGGCATCGAACCGACTAAAATTACATGGTGTGCCACTCTGCACCTGAAATAGCAGGGGTGCAAGAAACCTGTTATTACGCCTTCTGAACCCCTCCCAGTGCCTCCTCTCACTGAAGCGTGCCCCACCAATTGCTTATCTCTCCATGGCGACGTACGGAACACGCGGACGTCACCTCCTCTGAAGCCTGAAGGCCACCAAAGCGGATGGAGGGAAAAACCCGTTCCGTCCATTTGCGGCCACACTCAGGGCAGCATGTCCAAGGAATAGATGATGTCTTTGCAGAAGATTGCGACCGCGATAACCGTGTATGGCTCTAACCGCCAATATCCTCTGGGGTCACCAGAGGCGTGCCCTGTTTACGGCAGTCAGAGCCGCCACCCACACCGGTTGCACCGTACAGTGCCATAAACCAGACAACTCCGTGTACAGTTGTCTCGTCGCGACATTGGTTCCACCCAAATTGGGCAAAAGTCGTCCAAGTGCCGAGGCAGTGTTCACCAGCTTCGGAGCAAGCTATCGGAAGTACTCGTCGAAGAGACGCCTACCGTCAAGGCCGGATCAGTACAGTTACCGAGTTGACCACGATGGAGTCGTCGGGGAGTGGCCTACGACGCGGCCCATGGAACAAAAGGGCCTTCGTCTTATCCAGGGCCACCAGTAGCCTGAATGTTCACCCCCCTGGTTGTAGCCAGAGTGTCATTGTCGTAACAGATTACGTCCAGCACGGGGGGAGACGCCCTCGAAGGGCACAGTCGTATCATACCATGTTCCACAGGAGTGTTCCGAGGACTGACCCAACAACCGAAATCAATCTGAAAATACCATCTTGGAACTCGTACATGACGCTACGCCGTCTCAGGTACTTGATACAGGAGTGTTTCCCTGTTGCAGCTAAATGGCAGACTATCAAATGCATTGGCAATGTCCATAGACACCGCCAATAGCACGCCACCACTGCTTACTTCATCGACCGTCGAATTCCCTTACCTCAATCCAAATTGGGTGTCCGACAGATCGGGGCCCACCTCGCTTAGGTGCCGGACGATGCGGGCAGAGGGCACCCTCTCATACAGCTTACCCAACTTGTCCAGCAACACGATGGACCTATAGGCCGTGACTGAATCGGTGGACCGTCCTGTCTTCTGGAGTTTGACCAGCATTCCGCTCTTCCAGCTCTCAGGGAAGCTTCCGAACGGCATGCTAGCGTCCAACACCTCCCTGAGGCGAACCGATCTATGGACGACCGACAAATTCTGCTTAGTATGGGACTAGATGGCGTTGTATGCAAGATGTCCGAAATATTTATTATTATTATTATTAACTTCAATTCAATATTGTTTTAATTTTTTTTATGTTTTAAGTTTTGTTAAATTGAGTTAAATGAAAATCAGTTAATAACGTTTTTCGAATGTGCAATATTTTGATTTAGCAGTTTCAAGACTATAACTCGACATTAATAACTGTGCACCTGGAGCTGTCTAGGTCGTGTCGGTTGGCAGAACTTGAATTTTATTCACTAGCTCACGTACCTCCTCCACACCCCGCCGAATAAGTACTTCCAACTCTTGGATATGTTGACGTTGACAGGTGCATGGTTAGATCATAGAGGCCTATCCGCGCGACAGGACGATGAAGTTTGTGGATCGGAACGGGGTGGAAAATCGAAGCGAAGTGTTTTGCGGGATTCCTCAGGACTTTGTATTGGGCCCATTATTATGAAAACTCACATACGATGCGGCCCTTTGCACCAGTCTGCCCTCTGGCCTAAGTGTCGTTGGCTATGCGGACAATAAGGCTATCGTCCTAATGATACCTAATACTGGCCAGAGGAAGGAAGAGGAAGTGCTTCTGCTCGCCGAGCAGGGAGTGGCTGTGTTGTGGCCTCAGAAAACTGAGGCGATTTGGTTCCATGGCCTACGTAAGCGCCAGGAAAAACTCAGCTCGCGCCTCCGAGTAGGTGACACTGAAGTCCGGGTGGGCCAGTACATAAAGTACCTAGGCCTCATCTTGGACAGTCGGCGATTAGTCCGCCGGGTTCGAGGGGTACTAGAGCCGTTACATCATCTGCTGCCCAATCTCGGGAGACCAAGGGAAGTTCGCTGCCTGTACATGGGCGTCGTGCGTTGCATGGTCCTCTATGAGATCGGACGAACCCTTTCACGGGGGCGCGGTAGAGGCAGCTAGTCCCCAATCGTTGCCTAAAGATCGTTGCGGCCACATCTTAGGGAAATGTGACCACTGCAAGCGACCCGAGCAGGCGACACCCTGCGCGCTGTGGTGCGGCTGGGGGATGTCGTCTGGGGCGGGTCTGTGTTTCGCCTTTTACTGTGTAAAAAGGTGAGAGGCACGATTTCGTCCTATCCCAAGGGTAATTTATTGATTACCCTAAGATGTACCCCAGTCATGGGGCAAGGCAGGCAAATCCAAAAGTTGCTGATGCGTTACTTGAGCTCCTCCCGACTGCCGAGGTAGGCCGCCGCGGGGTTTTGTGGGTAGACCGGTTCGCCGGGAGTCCCACACACGCCCTCCGTCTCCCCCACGGAGGGTGTGGTGCGAAAAGCTTTCCCCGCGAAAATAAAAAAAAAGGTGCATATCGTATCGGGCCGCACTCACCTATTTTCCTTGTAGGCTAAGGACGGACGGACGGAAGGACAAACATTATAAGTAGTGCAGTAAAAACCAAGTTTTGTTAAGCTTAAAAACAACAAAAGTTGTAAAAGTAATCTAGTAACTAGATTATTTCCTAAAGAAAGGAATTAACTGCATTGTGAACAGTATCTAATTTTAGGAGTCAGTAGGGGCGGCAAAAATTTTAAAGCTTTGGGGCGGCAAATGTGTAAATCCAGCACTGATACGACAACAACCTCGGGTAACACAGTGGGACGAAGCTATTCTTAAAAAAGTTGACTAAGGTACTCCTTGTACCAATAGCTATCATCCAGTAGAAGTCCCGCTAAAATCAGATAGGTAAGCCGATTTAGACATTAGCCGGAACAAATAGCCAAAAAAATATAAAATGGTTTTTTTTAAATAAGTACGTACATACCGTATGTATAAGTAAGTATATTGTAAACTATTGATTTGAAATTGCGAACGAACACTTCAATGTCTTTTATTTGTATTTGTATAGAGATTGTGTAGGTATGGTTAAACATGCATGCTAAGTATCGTAGCACTTCGCTACCTTATTCTTATAAATTGAAACTAGAAAACATAAATTTGTAGATGTAGAAGGTACATTTTAATTTTCAAGATCATAATCATAATGGTGTTGACACATTTTATTGATGTTTCAATATTCAATATTTACCTAGAAAAGTCATTATTTAATATATAAATGGTATTTGTATATTTACGTCAATTTAAATCCATTTCGTTGATTTAGTTTATAAATAACGTAAACTGACAGGTTTGATACTTTCACTGTACAATAAGTGTAAATTATGTTATTTCTTAAGTTTTCACAATAAAAACCTACAACCTACTTTGGTAATTTATAGGTAATAAAATAAAAATGTAAACTGGTTCCATATTGATTAATCATTAACAGTAGGTACATCCGCTGCTAAAGGTATTTGATTGAGTTTCAAATCGATTAAACGCAGGTGCATTCACAATGCATTGATCATGAGAGTGAGGGTACAGAGAATGCACCTGTTTATATGCGCATATTGTGCAGTGTACCACACACTTGTATACTATCATCGATCGATCGATGTGTAGTGTGTACTACATATAGTGTTTCCTACTTAGTTGACTGGTCTTCGTTGAGAGTGTTGAGACTGACCACGACCACCGCAGATGAATCGACAAATAAAATATCAGTGCTATTACTGAGACTTGAAAGCTGTAATTATTATATCCCTTTTTAAGTTCTGAGTATGTACTTAGTAAGTACTACTTACTATGCTATGCCAGTAGTGGATAATTAACATTAGAATCAAATATGAACTGTTGATGGTTTTAAGCCGCCACTGTTATCTAACAACTGGAACCGACTCTTATCGTGACCTCCGGACCATCACGGACACAGTCTTAACATATCATGCCACAAATGGGCACCCATCTAAGTAATGACCGCGCCGTCTTTGCTTACCCTTGGTGATTGTTTCCAATCACCTCAGGCTACTTGGCTATGAGTAGGTACTTGTATTTATTTAAGATACCTATCTTTATTTATTTATTGAAAACAGGTATTAGATCATATGAAGATAATATGCCAAATGTTATATACATATCCCGGGGCATTTCACGTCAAGCGGACAACCAAAAAAAAGTGAGGTCATGAATTTTGTTTATATTCTGGTCAGGTATACTTTTAGTAGACGTGGATGTATACACATAATATTTTTAGGGTTCCGTAGCCAAATGGCAAAAAACGGAACCCTTATAGATTCGTCATGTCTGTCTGTCTGTCTGTCAGAGTTACAATGAACTACAAGAACTTTTATATGATGTTACTTGCTGATACGGAACCCTTCATGGGCGAGTCCGACTCGCACTTGGCCGCTTTTTTATAATGTAAGAAAGTAGAAGTTTTAAATTATTCTGTCGAGTTCTAAATTTAAATGTTCTTACGTATAGTAAACCGGAAGTGAAAATTTCAAATCGATTTTTGAGTAATTTCGACCCTTTTTATTTTCATTTTTTGCATTGCATGCATTGATTATGAGAGTGAGGGAACAGAGAATGCACCTAGACCAGGCTCTATCCCATCGCACACACTGTTTCTCTTGGATATCAATGATAGGTTAACCTTTATTATTCTCCTATTCATATTACTATTTTGATGATAGCACAGTTCATATTCAGTGCAGTGATATTTTGGACACCCTACAGCAAATCTAGTAGACGTTTAGGAAAAACAAAAGGGGTTTTCCAGCACAATCTGGTCGTGATCTAAGCCGCATTTCATAGTATGAATATCTAGTCGTGATCAGCGCCAGAAAAAGATAAGTCCGTTCTCTACTATTAGGTCTCGACCATCACCCGCTGCACTACCACTACGAACTGCGGAAGCCTAAAAATGGTATCTCACATAACGACCATAGATCAACATGGTAATAAGTAGAAATAATCATGCAGACAGTACTCTCTGTTAATATATTATTCAACCATATGGGTTTATGCATTATATACTGTGTGAAATTATGAATGTTTTCATTTAATTTAAGTTAGTGTAAGCTCGTAGTGACAGGCAAAATGGAGTTGAGAATATCCCCTTCCTGAAAATTGACACAGGCTTGTATCAAGAAAAGATGTTATGGCTCCTGTCAGCTCTGCGATGTCTACAGACTATTTGACAACAGGGATAAGAAGAGCCTACCTACTGAATTAATTCGATAATAATACTCGTAAAAAACGTAAACTCAAGGCCTTTAATTTTTATTATTACATATTCAAATAATTCTACGAAAATCGACAAGTCACAATAATGCATAAACATTGATAACATTGACAATCTAGTTGATAAGATAGACTACTCTAGTTACATATGAGTACGTAACGTAAATCGATAGGAAATTATGTAGGGTTTAGGTGGGGTATTTTTAGTATAAGTACACTAACAAGCTATAAACTTGCGAACACGACTTGTACTGATTTCCGGAAAGTACATACTTACCTGGCAATAATATATTATGCAGATATTCCATACCCATTCATTTCGTATATCTTCGTCATCCCTAGACATACACGATGGAATCGTGTACAATGTCAAATGATTACAAAGTGTAATCACAGAATACCTAATAGTACAGGAGTATGTATTTATTATTATATGACTACCTTGTTGGTCTAGAGTGGATAGCGTATGCGGTTGAACAAGAGGTGTCGCGTTCGATTCCCGGGTCGGAGAAATATTTGTTTCAGAGTCTTGTGTGTTTTCTATGTATAATATGTATGTATATACAAAAAAAAATATGTTTATTTATTTTCAGATCAGTTGTTAAGTACCCATAATACAAGCTCTGCTTAGTTTAGGACTAGATGATGTTGTGTGTTAGTGCTAAATGTCCAAAAATATTTATTTATTTACTAGTTGACTCCGTGAACTTCGTACCGCCTAACAGCCGATTCAACGTCACTCAATTGTTTTGCCTTCTCGGAACCCCTCCAATAAAATTTAAACTTTTTTGATATGGTCTTAAAGTTCAAATTTACTTCTAAATGTTATTACGAACCTTTCGTATGGGAATATAGAAAAGAGTTGTTTTTAGACTTTTTCAGACAGTTTTTCAATTTTTTCTCTCCGTAAGAACCATCCTCGTACTTTAAGGAATATTATAAAAAAAGAATTAGCGAAATAGGTCTAGCCGTTCACGCGTGACGGCGTGACCAAGGGAAATAGGGATTCATTTAATTTTTATTTATCAATTTATTTACGTTGATCTTCTGTGTGAGGGAAGACTACCAGGTCGCACCGGCCCGTTGTGCTAACATCAGTGTGGCTCTACTACCTTAAACTGTTCAAATAAAATCTGTTTTGGTTTGTTGAGGTTCATTTAAATTAAACTCTGTTCTACCGAGCCTTTTCCCAATCTGGGTTGGGGTGGATTCCAGCCTACTATGTTTTTTTTTGCCACTCTACCGGCCGATGCGATATCTTAGCTTTGTAGAAAGGCTATTGTCCGGCTCGTTCGCTTGTAGATATTCGTATGGCAACCCGTACGTGTCCAGTGTGACGTGCTTTTGTATTTGAGTTATGAAAAATATCATGTGTGTATAATTTTTTGGATATAATTTTACCAATTCCTCGTTGTCATATAAAAGGCACCACACACATTTGTGCGATTCTCTACTTATCACTTAAATTAACAAGTACTTGCTAGATAAAATGTGTTTCATAAGTTGCTCTCATCTTGCATAAGCAATGAGTATACGGTGAGTATACGCGACTAAAGGTTCTAATAGATACGATAACTATGTATAACAATTGTCATCACCGGCTCTGAAGTGACTTTAATACAGATTTATTATGTCAAGTAGGTAATCAACATTCAGAAATAAATATAATTCTGAAGTGAAATAGCTAATAACGATTTTGCAATGCTGTCTAATGATTAAGTTCGTCCTAGTTGTTATTAAAAAATAAAAATAAAACTGTACTTGTTTATTTTACATCAAAGATAGGAAAGTAATTACCTAAGTTCTTACCATCTAAAATAATCTATACAAATAAATAAATATGAAATGTCTGTATGTAATATCAAAATATTAGTTTTTTATTAGATGCATTTATAAGTACCTATGTGACTTATACCAAACAGGAATTTTTAACATTTTTTTTCTATCTGTCTGTCTGTCTGTTTATTCAGAGTCATCTCTCATATATACGGCTGGACCGATTTAAATGGGACTTTCACTGACAGAAAGCTGATTACCTAAGGAGCAACTATAAATAAATAAATATTTCGGACATTTCGTCATCTACAACTACAACGTCATCTAGTCTCAAACTAAGTAGAGCTTGTTTTATGGGTACAACTGATTTAAAAAAAACTGATTTAAATACATAAACATAGTTTTTTTTTTATAAATACATACTTAATATTCTACATAGAAAACATCCAGACTCCGAAACAAATATTTATGGATCACACAAATATTTAGTCCGACCCGGGACTCGAACCCACATCGGTCAGTAGCCACACGACTTGCCCGATATAGAACAATAACAGTAACACCGCGGGACTCAGCTAGTTTAGAATAAATTAAGCTATGTAGTACTAGCTTTACTAGTTTTCGCAGTAATGAGTTGATCATATGTTATTCTGATATGTAAGCCATATTATTATGAAGTTTCATCAAAATCCAGTCAGTAGTTTTTCCGTTAAAGAGCAACAAATATACATACATACTCACAAACTTTCATCAATCATCATCATCAACAGCCTTTAACAGTCCACTGTTGGACATAGGCCTCTCCTTAGAAACGAGGTTTTGGCCTACTATACCACGCTGGCCAGACGGGTTGGTATAGGGTTGGTTTCAAGTTTTCCTTCTCTTTGCATTGATGTTATCTTGCGTAGTTTATCCCTTAGTCGCCTTTTACGACACCCGCGGGATGAATAAGGGTGGTGACACTCTGTATTCTTCATCCGTCACCACACAAACTTTTGCGTTTATAATATTAGTAAGATTTTTATATACATAGTTTTGTAGAATCCGACAGGGAAATAATTAATAAACTTAATAAATTGATAACCGATTCCTGATGAACCATTAAGAGACAGTAATAACTAGCCCAAAACCACCCACATATTGGCTCGATGACGACATAGAAATGTATGCATATTTATTCATAGGTCAAATGGGACAAACTCGGTAAAACGGAGAAGCTGTTTGCTGAGTGATGCCTATTGTTGGGATTTGGGAATTATATTTATAACTAGCTGATTTCTAGACGTGCGATGCTAATGTATGAGGTTAATGTTGCCACAAAAGAAATAGATTTTTGCTGATTTTATTAACACAGGTGCTTATCTGAACAATCTATACATCTGCTTTTTATTTTGCTGTCGGCTACTAGTTCAACCAGTTTTATCTGAATTTCAGTTTTCTGACGGAGCGACTGGCATCGGACTTCCGCAACCCTAAGGGAGAACAAAAATTCTAAGGTTGAACTAGTTGTCAGTTTTTTTAGGGTACTGACTTCTCAGTAACATATACACATACAAATAAATAAAACTGGAGTGTCCATACATATGTAATATCAAATGGACATTTTTTTACTAAATGCATATTAAAGTAGATAAATGCAGTATCGCCAAGTAAACTCTGGAGCGCCTGGACCTATTTTGACGGATGGGACTTTTATTAGCAGATGGCTGGATGACACATGGAACAACTTAGGCCATTTTTTAGACTATGGCTGTATCGATTTTAATGAAACTTTCACATTTTTAGGCAACTTAGGCATTTTTACACGTTTGCTGTAAAGGTAACACCGCGAGGCGAGGCTAGTACATTATTTAATAAATATTTGAAGTGGATTATGTAATATATCAAAGTTTCAACTCATTGGGTGCAGAACATTTTAATTTCAGATTACACAAACCACCTTAATAACATAGGAGATAAGTGAGTTGTCAATAATATATTGTAGGTAAGTCTCTTATACCACTATCTAGTGATAAATGTACAAATGATCTAACTTAGCATTTATCGAAATTAAAATATCAGGTATATGCCGTGGTTATTAGACTGGTCCACAAATGCAGAGTCGCGCATCATGCTGTGGAGAGAGCTATGCTTGGTGTTTCTCCAAGGGATCGAATGAATCCGGCAGAGAGTTAACGACATAGCCCACGTGATAAGCAAGCTGAAGTGGCAATGGGCTGGCCATATTAGCCGCAGAACCGACAACCGTTGGGTTAAACGTGTTCTTGAGTGGAGACCGCTTATCGGCAAACGATGATTTGCGCAAGACGGCTGGCAGGAGGTGGATGCAAGTAGTCGAGGATCGAACTAAATGCATGCAATTGGTGGGTCTATGTCCAGCGGTGGTTCATCAGATGATGATGTATATGCCGTATATGTTGCTCCAAAACATAGCTGTCTGAAGTCCAATTATTAAAGTTTTAGAATTTAAGACTTGTTTTTCCTTTTCCCAAGATTATTTGGGGTCACTAGTGCAACCGATTGTGACTGAATATCAGTTATTCTAATAATATTTGGTATTTTTTTTTTAAATTAACCGAGAAAGTTATTAATTTGATAGAAAAATTATATTAAACTGTTGACGAACTGTCAATCGAAATTCAGATGTAGTGTTTTTTTATCTGACATGACATTAGTTTTCTAATAATATATTACATAAATTAATTAATTTAATTTTTATGCTTTTTAGTGACATTTCATGAATTATAATAAGTGGGCTTTTAAAATTTTTGTTTTTTCTTGTGTTTGACATTTCATTAACATTATTAACTTTAGGTGATAGAATTAATTGTTGTGGCATCATAAATGATTATTTTAATTGAATTCCAAAAAATTGTTATTCATTATGAGATTATTAATCTCTATAATTATTTGTTACTGTATACATATTTACATACAATGTAGAAATTGTTTTCTGAATAAATAAATGAAATGAAATATAATTTTTATGTCATGCTGTTGCTCACGATGATCTCTGAAACTATTTAAACTTTTACGTTTTTTTAATGCGTTTTTTGCGGGCGTGTTGACACCACGCTTAGACCAATAGGAGAAGAGCATGATTGAAAAAAGTACATTAATTTAATCTGGCCTCAAACTGTCAACTCAAGATGAAAAAGTAAAAGGAGTATGAACATGGAAATTTTTGTCGTTCATGAACCGATTATAAAAATTTCCATTGTTGTTTAGATCAAATGATGAGACCGAGAGCAACGCTCAATGTTAAAGTCAATCTTCAAACAGATTTTAAATTGGTACCTAATGGACAATTTAAATTTATTTATATTTATAAATGATAAGTTTACCCATGGACAAGAATTTTCACATTTAAATTTGTTATTAATCAGTATGTAGTCAAATCAAAGCCAGTTATTTTACGCTTTTTAGTGATTCTAGGCAGGGAGTTTGTTTGAATTTTTTTCTTTTTTATGTATATGCATACAGCAATGTAATACTGCTTTAAAGAATATTAAAAAAATACATTTTTAACCGACTTCAAAAAAAAAGGAGGAGGTTCTCAATTCGTCAGAATCTTTTTTTTTATGTATGTTCAGCGATAATTTCGTCGTTTATGAACCGGTTTAAAAAATTCTTTTTGCATTGGAATCGGCGTAGCTTACAGGTGGTCCCCATCGTCACCATATCGGGATCTGATGATGGGATCCCAAGGAAATCGAGGTAACTCCTCAAATATCATAGGCACAGTGTCGCGATTTGGGTAGTCGGAATAGTTTTTCATTGAAGTCAGTTCCTTTTTGTTAAAATTATTATCTTCTACAAGTAACAACTCGAAATCCGTTCTATAGAATTATAACATTATGCCAACTTCTCATTATCTTATCTCATACCGGCCGTTGTCACTCGGCAGTCGAACACAGAGGCACACGATTGTGGCTTCGATTAAAGTTGCAGGTCAAGATATTGGGAACATGTTAAGCTACGCTATTTATCAGAAACTGAAACCCCAATAAAAATATTTTTATGATTTTATTGTACCACTTTGACGACGTGATAGAAACACGACATATTCATGCAAATTTTCATCTTTCTAGCACTAACCGTTTGAACGGTAAGTCGAGGACGGACGGACGGAACGGACATGGCGAATCTATAAGGTTTCCGAGTCATGAACTACGGAACCCTAAAAACTGGTTCTAGAAGTTATCTCATTTAACAATTTGTTGCGAAATAAAATTAAATCTAAATAAACGATTAGCTTCTTAATGTAAACATTCATGTGCGCAATCGTTATTGAGTAGGTACATGGTTACGTAAACTCATTTATATTGTACTTTATCAAATATTATCACTAGCAAGTGTGGTATCTTTTTGATAGCAGAAAGGCCACGACACATTCATTTCATAAAAAAAATACATTTTTTTATTAACTATCAGTATTAAGACATTAATAATATTTACTCGTCAATGCCATTACATGACATTGATATTATTAACTTGTTTATATTAGGTATCTCACATAATCGACAGAAACTAAGTTACAATTATGTATTTGATTTGTTATGGAATATTCACTGTGGTTCTGATTTACTAATTTGATAACAACTATGGATATATAGCTTTTTTATTTTAATTGACAGGTAAGTGCGAAAGATTTTTACTGTTAGGTATATCAATCAGGAAATGCCGAGTAAAGACCTTCAGTACTGAACCATAGATAACGATCAAAAACTCTATTACAATTTACATTACTAAACATGACATTCTAACGTTTTTGACCTGCACCTCGCTACTACTGGACTTTGACAACACACAATTACCGGACATAAACTATACAGAGACACGGATTAAGTAATACTTATCTATCTATTAATTACGTTACAGAAGGTATGCTCACGCCATTCGTATAGTCACATGTTAGGTATTATTATGTCTTATCGTTTAGAAGTCATTTTATGTGTCCTTCTATCAACATGCGCAGCAAAAGAAGGCGTGTGGACAACACCTATTATTGATGATAGACAGAATGCTAAATTGCTGTGATATTTTGTTTCAAGCTTCCAGTGCTCACATTCGTTCAACTTTTTTAATCAATATTATTAACACGGGTTTACTGCGTTATACCTAGTTTTTTTAAGAAAACTCGTTTGTGCGACGAAAAAACCAACAACATTAACTTCTAACCGAGTCATTGACCTCAATATCATTCATTCTTTAAACGTAATACTAGTACCTACAGTTGTACTAGCATAGTGCCTATAATTATTATTTATAGTTACACTAGCGCGTCGTAAATATACTTAGTTTAGAATTAGCATGCACATTTAAAACGTCCTAAACACGTTTTTTAATAACTGCATAGGTACACATAATATCATAATATATTTTTAAACATAGAATGTTGAGCGACTTTGAGGTTATTGGAATAGCACGTTTCAGCACCGTACGTCATTACCTTACACATTGGTTGAAGACTTTCGTCTTGAAACTCTGTAGTACGTCAGATGAAAATATGTGGTTAGACTTCCTGGACACTGCCCAGTCGATTCCTCCTACCCGCTTCAAAGTTGTATCTACCCAACTGCATTAGTTGCATGATAACTTTGAGAGGCGTGCCATCTAGAGTTATTGGTTTTGGTGCGACGAGGTCATTATACTTGATCTTATAGTCTTGTGCAGGTCCATTGGAAGACACGCTGAACCGAGACCTAACTGAGTATGAGCAATGGCTCGCTCATTTGGCCGTCGTCGTCGATGCCTGCCACACGGTTCTTGTGCTCGGTGATTTTAACGCCTGGTTAGAGGCTTGAGGTTCCTGGCGCACCCGGGGAAACGCTCTGGACAGCTGGGCCGAATTACTCGACCTAATTATCCTAAATCGGGGAGCCGTGCTCACGTTGATGGCGGCGAGGGGCAGTTTAATCGTGGACATGTCGTTCGCATGCTCTTAGCTGTCACGCCGTGTTCAGGACTGGCGCATCGTTGTGGAAGAGAAGACGGGTTCGGATCACCGGTACATTCGGTTTGACAGGGTTTTCCACAGGGGACGCGCCCGCCATACCAGTTCCATCTGAGTCATGTTGGGCGCTCAAGCGCTTAGATCGGAATCTCCTTCTGGAAGCTGCCAATGTACAAGCCTGGGTTCCTGCGCCGTACAGGCCTGTTGATGTGGATGCCAGGACCCGCGTTTGCGATGCGGCGATGCCTAAGGTTCAGCCCAACACTGTGAAGCGCCAGATCTTTTGTCTCCCGCGTGCCATCAATGGTTCAGGTTCCGCGGAAGGCGTTGCCGCCCCGATGATGGGGTTGCATGAGAGGTGGAGCTGTTAGTGGAATACAGAGTCACCAAGAGAAACCTTCAGACAACGATAAAGCGGGCCAAGAGTGAGGCCCGCCTCGAGTTGCTGGAGACACTAGAGGGCGCCCTTACCGCATGGCGGAGGGCGAAAACCGCTCTCCGCCCGGAAGTCAGCCACTCGCAGATAAACTACGGGAACACTGGCCCCGCTCAAATTGGGCAAAAGTCGCCCTATGGCGGAGGCAGTGTCCACCAGCTTAGAGGCAAGCTATCGGAAGTGCTCGTTGAAGAGCCACCTACCGTCGAGGACCAGGCCCAGACACCTCATCTGGGCCCGGACCGGTACGAGGACCGAGTTGACCTCGATCAAGACGCCGGCGGGTGAACCACGACGGGGCCCATGAAATAGTAGGGCCTCCGTCTTATCCAGGGCTACCCGTAGACCCAGCAGCGCCTCAATGCGTCCAAGCACCAGGAACATGAGGTCACCCTAGCAGAAGCAAGCCGGGGTGGAAATGAGTTCAATTTCAAACTGTTTTCACACAGAAGGAGGCCATCTACAAGCGGTAGGTTGCACGAGGTACAACAGGTTTCCAGGAACTTCCTTTCGAGGGTACACCTGGTTCCTCGACTCATAGTACCCGAAACGGCGCACGGTTTTAGTCGGTTCGAGTCCGTCCAACATATACTATCCGTGGGGATTTCCACATGATAAAAAAAAAGGTTAATTTGAAGACCATTCGTTAAGATGCTACATTTTGGCTGTGAAGCATCTCTTGAACCTCCTACAGCGATTCTGCCATGAGTACGTCATCATAAGCATACCTTAAGTGTCCGCATGGGCGATGCAGCGTCGAGCTCTCACTGCAGTCATCGGAGGCGCGCCCATCTGCACCTCATGCCGCCCGCAGGTAGACGGAATGGGTTTTCCCGTTCATCTGCTGTAGTGGCCAGCCGCGAGGGGGCGGCGTCTGCGTGTGCCAGACGTCGCCCAATATGAAAGTTTATTTTGGCCGCATCTGTGCGGGCTGGCGCTGGGAGGAGTCCAGAAGCAAATCCCTTCCCTGGACTCCTCCTAAAATTGAGATATAATAAATATTTATTATATCTCGCCCGTTCCAGTGTAGTCTTGAAGACATTTTCCAGCGCATTCGTAAACAGTTTCGGATACACACATCACATCCCCTTTTTCACCTTTCTATGCAATGTAATCAGTCTGATTTGACTGCTCTGTACTTGGACGGATAGTGTCATACAGGTTTCTCAACACCTCGATGTATCGATAATCAACTGGAAGGCACTAACCGTAAATCAAGTAGTTTTTAGTACTTTAAAGGAATTGAATTTGTATATTTATCCATCATAAATGTAATACTGTTTTTTCAAGGTACTACTGGCTTGTCTAGATTTCATAAGTGGGTTTTTATATCAAGCCAATGATTCGCCTCTACCATTTATTTATTAGTAGTTAGCAGGCAATGGAGGCCGCGTGTCGCGCCACAGAAAGTGCACGATCTTCATAAGGGAAAAAGGAAATATCGGGGTTTCCACTCAGGAAAGGGTCATCTACAAGCCGGAGGTAGATCACCGAGGTATGTCGGGGTCCCAGGGAAACCCCTTTCTATGGTACACCTGGTTCCTCGGCTAATATTACTTGAAACGGCGTGCAGTTTCACGTCGGTTAGAATCTGACGAAGCCACCAGTAGGTGGTATCCACGGTATTTCCGAACAAAAAAGAAAAATAGTTTTATCAAAACTCGGGTCACGAACATTTGAATCGTAAATAAAGTAAAGTAATGAGGTCGGAACTGAATTATGAACGATTTTTTATCATTATTGTCCTTCAAATATGTAAATGGAGGCTTGTGCTCATTTCCTTTTTGCAGTCTATGCATCTTCATATAATATTTATCTAACTATGTATTAGTTCGATAAATATTATTGGTCATCAAGCCCCTGAATCAAATAAAATTTGGGGGGATACTTAGAACTGAAACTTAAAAAAAAAAACATCAAAACCATACCATACATGTGGGGGGTATGGATAGGTCTGCAAAAATGAGATTAAAGTTTATAATTATTATCATGATTCCACCATAGGTACATCTTTAAGGGTTCTTGTAGAGTTACTGTTATCGTTGAACGCTCCCAGACGGCTTATTTCATTCCGACACTTTCAACATAAATATCATTATATTTTAGCCAATGTATACAAATTCTTGACAAATTATGTATAAAACCTTCCTTTGAATCTACTCTACCTATTGGTAAAAACACCAAGAAAATCGGTGCATTCGTTTATCGCAAAACAGACAGACACAGTGGAGTACTTTGTTTTACAATATGTAGTGATGAATCTGTTCACCGGGCATATAACAATGGCAAGATCTGTAATAGGTTACCCTGTTACCGTGTTACAGGTAACCCGTTCGGAAGTGGTAGCCTGAATCCAATTGTCGGTGTATCGAGTAGTGAGGGTTTATTTTTGAAGAGCTTAAAAACTTCTTCGAAAACCCTTTCAACGAGTATCACGAAGGTCCCCATTTCTTTCCATAACTTTAAGTATATTGAAAGAGAGACAGGATTGCTAAAATGATGATCATCACCAAACAGCTCTTAATAGTCTACTCTCAGACAAACGGCTGTTGCCCGAAAGCATATTTTATTTAGTTTTCTTAACGTTGTATATTCAAATATTTTTACTGTTTTTTTTTTGCTCACACTGATTATCGACTCCGTATATTTTATGATTGCGTTTAGCCTAACAACGGCAGATTTATAATATTATCATTACTGTCTTTTATTATCTTTACTCGCTTATAACAAATTACTCGAAATCATACGAGATAGCAGCTAAATATTAGTGCTGGATCCATGCACATACCCCAAGTACATGCAGTACCTATTTCGTCTGATTGGCTCAACATGTGCAGAGTAGGATAGATTAGAATGTTTTTCTGCTGGACGGGTTATCGACAACTAGCCGAAAGGTGAAAGTGGCATGGAATTGTTACTCAATAATCTACACTGCCTCAAGAGTTGAAATGAGTCCAGAGAGCCTATGTGGGTTTATTTCACACTTACTCAAGCTGTGAGAGATCAGTGTTATTGTAGTTATTGTATGTTAAACTTGCACTATGCCGTCTGATAAGAAATAATTACTTTCCATTCAATTCAAAGGATTATGATTACAATTACTACATAAACCATAATACTTACTAATATTTAAAAAAAATTAAAGTCACTCTGTTTATCTTGCTTTCACGTCAAAACTACTGTCTCGATTTATATGAAATTCGGTACACAGATAGTCTAGAACCTGAGAAAGGCTATAGGCGACAACTGAAACACACGGAGCGGCGGAGGCAATAACTAGTAATATTATAAATTCGACAATAGCTCATCGGTCTGTCTGTCTGTTACGCTTTGGATAAATTTCGGTATAGAGATAAACTGACAGGAGACCTGAGCCAACTTTATGGGTTATTGATTGATGATTAGTATGATTACACATATACATTACCATATCCATACCATGTATTGTACCAATCCATGTATTGTAGTACATGGATTTGAAGGGTCTTGAGTGTGAATTTGCAGATTCTTTTAACACGTTGAACGTCATACTCAGCCCTTAGATTCAGAATTAGAAGTAATATAACTTTTGAGAATCTGTCTCCCATCTCACACAAACATGTGTAATCAAATCAAATCATTTATTCTACAATTAGGTTACATGAACACTTTTGTAAGTAAAAGTTTTTTTTTTGGGCAGATGAGTTCGGCCTTTGAACTACTAGGCCTGAGAAGAAAGGAGGAAACAAACTGAGGGATCACAGTCTCTTTTAAAGTCCAGACAATATTCTTAAGCAGGCACCACACTTCGCTATGCGCTATTCGTTATGCGGGTTATTCGCGCGCATACGGCTAAGTGTGGAGAGTATATTCGTCTCGTTCACCATAAAAATGACAATGAGACAACTCTACAACACACATATTTGCCTTATTTGATGCTTATTTGGCATACCAGTTCGAAGTGTGGATGGCATGTTTGTTGTTTGCGCGCATAACTAATATTTGGGCGAATACGGCGTAGACACATGACGAATAGCCCATAACGAAGTTTAGTGCCTGCCTTAAATGCAAAAGACATATGTATATAAAAGCGATAATTACAATTTGAGTCAAGTTCAAGCTATAGGTAAAAACCAAAGGAAATTAGAAAAAACTCCATAATCATCAACAGTACGTCTCTGTCCACAGCTGGACATAGCTTCTCTATAGAAATGATGCTTTGGCCTAAAATATTACAGTTCACGTCTTGAATGATGATGTACAAATCTATTAAAGAATTTACAAGGACAGGGGATGTAGGTGGTTTGTACTTATCTAATAATGATACTACCATTATAAACGCGAAAGTTTGTGAGTATGTATGTATGTATGTTTGTTGCAAAAACTACTGAATGGATTTTAATGAAACTTTACAATAATACAACCCCGCCGGGGTTTGCGGTGGGGCGGTGTGTACTCGAACCGAATAATAAACTACCCTAACTTAAACTTTATTTATCAGCGGTCAATCTCGGATCATTGGTCTGAGCAGTCAATAATAACCATTTCCAGAACCTGGCATTTCAAAGCTAAGCTCTCATTTACTTTAAACCGGTATATCGAGTTTAGTCACGTCTACTGCGCTCGATATTGCGCACACGCACCTCTTAAAAATACAATTTTAATAAAGCAAGTGATTGCGTGATCTTCGTCGTATTGGAAGCTTTTCTATTTCTATAGCAACAAGAAATATGAGATAGGAACTTTTAGTTACGATGGCTCTGGAAGATATTATCAGAGTAGTCTAAGGTATATTACCTTTGGTGCACCAAAGGTTTGAAAAATACTACTACTTTCGATAAATTGAAAGAGCATATTTTTTAAATTGTATTCAGTACGATATTGAAAGTCATCATCATCATTTATTTAAAAGCTGGGCTCTTTTCGATTTAGCCCTTTACAGTTCTCCCTATCGAGAGCCTTCTTAGACCTCCGGGTACATCGCGACCACTGCAAATCATATAATAAGAATAAAAGTATCATTTCTCCGCATCTGAATACCTATAAAGTTTAAGATAATTTATATATATAAAATAAATTAGATTTTAAGGCTAGTTTTTAGGGTACCGTAGCCAAATGGCAAAAAACGGAACCCTTATAGATTCGTCACGTCTGTCTGTCTGTCCGTCCGTATGTCACAGCCACTTTTTTCCGAAACTATAAGAACTGTACTGTTGACACTTGTTAGGTAGATGTATTCTGTGAACCGCATTAAGATTTTCACATTGAGGTTTCTAACATCATTTTTTTCTAAACTGTAGTACTGTGTAAATAGTTTGCGCGAGAGACACTTCCAAAGTGATAAAATGTGCCCCCCCCCCTGGAACTTCTAAAATAAGAGAGTGATAAAACTAAAAAATATATATGATGTACATTTACATTACCATACATACATTATACATACATACATACATACATAACATACCGTACATTACCATGCAAATTATCAGGTTTAAACGAGATCTAGTAAATAGTTTTTTTTTTAATCCTACTAATATTATAAACGTGAAAGTTTGTGAGTATGTGTGTATGTGTGTCTGTGTGTATATTTGTTGCTCTTTCACCCAAAAACTATTGAACGGATTTGGATGAAACTTTACAGAAATATAGATTATATAACAGAATAACACATAGGCTACTTTTTACTGCAATAATAGAGATAAACGGGCGAAAGCTAGGTGATTATAAAAATATATTAAATCATAGATTAAAATTTCAAAATGTATCACTGTTTATCTCCTGTCAAAACTTCACAGGTTGCCTAGCAACCATAATAATACGCGGGTAACACCGCGGGGCGCAGCCAGTACGTCATAAATCGTAAACCGCAATTTACTTTTCATTCAATCAAAGTTACAACGAACTACAAGAACTTTTATATGATATTACTTGCTTCTACGGAACCCTTCATTTGCGAGTCCGACTCGCATTTGGCCTCTTTTTACACCTTATCTGGGTATAAAATGAATATTTCGTGGTTAATTCATTAAAGACTAACTGAGTCCCAAGCTGTTGCTGTTCCAAGTCCCACGGTTATTAGTGCAAAGTAACGCCCCGAAGCGAAGCTATTCTTTACAACAGCGGGTAGCACATCGGGCCTCAGCTTGTCTTCGCTATACAATTCTAATCCATGAATTCAGTAGTGCTTCTTGTAAGCGCAGATTCTGATGCTAAGTATACCTATAAAAAAAAGCGGCCAAGTGCGAGTCGGACTCGCCCATGAAGGGTTCCGTATCAGCAAGTAACATCATATATAAGTTCTTGTAGTTCGTTGTAACTTTCATCGTAGTTTTTATACTAGTGTATTGATTGGATGAAAGGTAAATTGCGTGTTACGATTTATGACGTATTAAAAAAAAACTACTCACTAGATCTCGCTCCAACCAATTTTCGTTGGTAGTTTGCATGGTAATGTACAACATATATTTTTTTTAGTTTTATCACTCTCTTATTTTAGAAGTTAGAGGGGGGGGGACACACATTTTTCCACTTTGGAAGTGTCTCTCGCGCAAACTATTCAGTTTAGAAAAAAATGATACTAGAAACCTCAACATCATTTTTGAACACCTATCCATAGATACCCCACACGTATAGGTTTGATGAAAAAAAAATTTTTGAGTTTCAGTTTTCAGTATGGGGACCCCCAAAATGTATTGGTTTTTTTCTATTTTTATGTAAAAACAAAAAAAATGTAAAAATGCGGTTCACAGAATACATCGACTGACCAAATTTCAACAGTATAGCTCTTATAGTTTCGGAAATAATTGGCTGTGACATACGGACGGACAGACAGACAGACAGACAGACAGACAGACAGACTTGACGAATCTATAAGGGTTCCGTTTTTTGCCATTTGGCTACGGAACCCTAAAAAGATAGGTAAGTACTCTACTTGATCGATGTAATTGAGGCCGAGTAAAAACACACTATGTTCACAGTTTTACTTAATAAACCTTATTTTAGTTTCTAAACTAATAGTAGAAATATTGTCCTTTGCTGAAAGTTTGTATGTATGTATGTATGTTTGTTGCTCTTTCACGCAAAAACTACTGAATGGATTTCGATGAAACTTCCCAAATATATAACTTACATATCGGAATAACACATATGCTACTACTTACCGCCATGACGGACCTACACGCGGGCTGAGCCGCGTGCAAAAGCTACTACAAAGTATAGTAATGTATTTACCTTCGTCAAGAAAAATATTAAACATAATAAGTGCAAAGTTCAGTTCAGCAGGTATTTTTCCGCACTATATCTAAACGTTTTTAAATACATTTCGTGGTGATATGACGGTGTTATTCACGATAATTTCTCTTGGTAACGACCTCACTTACGATCAAGTTGAGGACATTTTCACTTGAATAACATTCACAATCTGCTTCAAACATGAGTTTTACCTATTATTTTTCTCTTAATTGGATATTATGAGCATTATCTAAAGAAAAATACCGACATAGTATGTCGTCTAGACGTCTTAAAAGTTTTAAACGTGCTTAAGGTCCTCTCAAGAAACGGGAGTGAAACACCGCCAAACTTACATATTCGAGGATCTAGGTTGCTATTAAAAACTTCTTGTAAGAAAAACCCAACAATAGCCCCGCCCGGGAATCGAACCCGAGACTTCTTGTCCTCCTTGATCGGCAGTCGCATACGTTAACTGTTGGACCAACGAGACAATCAACAGTGATGTGTAACTTAAGTTTAGTATTTAAATTAAATATATGATTGAGTTTCTTTTAAGACAACTATTAATTGGAACATTATTTCATAAGAATGCCACTCTTATTACCACAATTCATTTTGATTTATCACCAATTACACACATCATAGCAAATATTATATGATTTTCTTTGACCGTATCATTCGCTTCTCATTACCAATCAAATAATATATTTTAAATTGTATAATTATCATTAATTATATGTTGACAATTAGTTATTATAAAACCCGGCTTTGACATTGTTATCATAATATAAGTTAATTTTTATGGCTTCAACTATGAACTTTTTAACGACTTATCTGTAAGCAAAACTTTGTATCCCTAATTACTTTGACGAAATATTATGCAATGTAAACCATTGTAATCATTCAGCGGATAACATGAACATAGGCGAGATACAGAAGAAGGGCTGAAAAAAATTATTATGATCCGATATAAATTAAAATGAATAACTTTTTTGCACATCACGATAAAATTAACAGGCCATTGCAGTTTACAGCTGGCTCTATGACGCTAGGCCTCTACGATTGCACATTGTTGGCAAAAACTATCTCTCGGAAGCATCAAGTTTACATCAACTTTTCTATTAAAAGGTTTGTTAAACTTGTCAGACATAGATTTTATTTTAAGTAGGCTCTTTCAGGCATTTTTGGAACGTTACATGAATGATTCTTAGGGAGAATAATCGTCAAGAAACTGGAACTATGTTTCCGGGTCCTTTAAACGGGACGTGTTAAAACATCACATTAAACCATAGCGTGGGTGTCCATATTGTATTATCTTCGATCGCAACGAGCGTGGTACCCACAACTCTTGGAATTTACTCATGCCTTCCTTTAGGCTCTACCTGAGGTCATTTTGACAGCTCATCATCGTCATCTTATCGTTCTTCACGATCGTTTCCAAAGTTTACATTTTGGATAAAATTCTATTTTGTTAACATAATAACTAATGATAGTATGGATAATGTTTAGCCATGATTCACTACAAAACTTCTGAAGTTTTCCTAAATAGTTTGTTTTTCAAAGGAGAGGCCTATGTCCAGCAGTGAACTGTTATAGGCTGTTGATGAGAATGACGATTTTTAAAGTCCATTCACCTAACTACAGTTTCTTATTATTCTTCTTCATCCTAATTTTCATTAGACTGAACTGCCGGGACCGCGGCTCATGACGTCAATGGTCACATGTCTTAGAAACATAACTGAACCCCAAGAGCTAGTATTGATAAACCTTAAGAACCTTGATGGCTATCTACTAAATACCTGTACTATATCATTATCAAAGTTAGCGGATAATTGATAACAAAAGAATTTGGGATTCTATATACCTACATATGCACACGCGAGTTATTTAGTCATGACTACGAATAATATAAGTAGCAACACAAACACACGTCATATCTACTAATATATTTAGTGGTGACCTTCCACAAGGTCAGAGTACAAAACAAGTGACATGTAGTGTCGTACACAATAATATGCGTAATTTTTCTTAAATTATATTTACATTAAGACATTTGATCCGCTTGAAATCCGACATAACATATTGATTAGATGTTTCGAGAAAGGAATTTCTCATTATAATTGAATCACTAATTCGAAGAAGGGAATAAACGCCACTTTTTGACATATTCAGTTTTTTACACTTTTGTATTCCATGGACGTAGCGCTAAATTGTGAGTTCGAAGAAAGGAACAAAAACCATTCACTTTGTATAGATTCATGCAGCCATAAAAACGGTTAGTTGGAAGAACGGAATAAATCCTGCCTTTATTCCCTTCTTCCAACTGTCAACGTTACGAGTATATAATTAGTGATTAATTTTGTTTGTTTATTTATCGATCGTACTTTTCATATTTATGATCAGAACTGACCGACTAGGAATTATACGCGGTGGTAGTTTCCCGTTGCTTTCCACCGGCAGGCATTTTTGAGGTCACTTACACCTCAGGGTTTTTTGTTACAGAGTACCTTTTTCATTTTATTGAAAAAAACTCGACATTAATCTTAGAGTACGAATGCTTCAGTGCTACATCTGGCCAATTGTATTCTATGGCTGTGAGGCATGGACGATCAAAGAGCACATGCGCCTAAAACTAGAGGCCTTAGAAATGTGGTTCTACCGGCGTATGCTTCGAATAAGCTGGGTTCAAAAAGTCAGGAATGAGGAAGTACTTCGGCGTGTCAAGAAATCCCGAGAACTCATGAAAAACATCAAGAGAAGAAAAGTAGCCTATCTGGGACATGTATTAAGACATGAGCGTTACCATCTTCTCCAGACTATAATGATGGGAAAGATTGAGGGGAAAAGACGCGTCGGAAGAAGGAAACTGTCTTGGCTTCAAAACGTTAGACAGTGGACCGGGATCGCCAGCGTAGAGGAACTGTTTCGTCTGGCGAGGGACAAGAAGAGATATGCGGAGCTGACGGCCAACCTTCAGTAGTGGAGAGGCACCGCAAGAAGAAGAAGAAGATTTATCGATAGACAAAAACGCATCGCTAGACTCATTAGACGAAAGGACAGAATTTACGTTCCAAATTAATATAACAACCTTATTTTGGCAGCAAAAAACAAGGGGTTTACAGTTAAACCTGTTACTTCAAACGACATACTTGATTTTAAAAATTCATGACAGCAATGTTTTAAGAAAAGCTGTTATTCATTGGACAAGGCAACAACATTCAAGATCTCGCAATATCGAAGCTTTGAGTATAGTTCAAGTCATAAAGGTTACTTGACATGTTCCGAATTTTTCGATGGTTTATTTAAAGCTACATTTTGCTTCAAAAACCTTCAACCACCCGAAAATACCAGAAATTCCGGCATATGCTACTAAAATACCCATACTTAAATGAGAAAAAAATGAACGACATTAAAAAAAATAACCAATACATTCCAGAGCAATTTAAAGATTTTTACGATATCATTCTGACTTGGCCAACGACAAGTTCCGAGAGTGAAGATGATGTATAATAGCGTGTTCTTGAGTTTTTCTAATAAATAAATAGTTTTTGTCGTCAAATAATAGATATTATATCTATTATTTGAAATTATTTTGTTTAAAAACCTTATAAATTGGAAGAAGGGAATAAATCCAACACATTTACATGTATATATATAAATGAGTATTATATTTTTCAGCAAGATCTATTAGTAAATAAGTGACAATTTATATTTTCTTCAATATCAGTGATGTTACGTGAGCTTATAAGTTGAAAGTAAAAAGTTATAAAGTTTTATTTAATTATCTCCATTATTGTTTCTTGGATTTATTCCCTTCTTCCAATTTGTGGTTCAATTGAAATGTGAGCATATCTTTTATCCGTAATCAGAACCTCTGTATATTTAAAAAAAAAAAAATATTTTTACCGACTTTGGTTCCAAAAACAATACAGTAGGTACCTACTACAATTTAGTCCTAGCTTCTTTCCCGCCCTTTGACATCCCGGCGCATATTAATGCGAAGGTCTAACTATGAGCAGACTCATGATATCCGCTGGGAAGAGAGCAGGGAAGACCAGGATGGGCTCGAAATGCAGCGG
Organism: Phragmatobia fuliginosa; assembly: GCA_932526445.1. Classification (NCBI taxonomy): domain Eukaryota; kingdom Metazoa; phylum Arthropoda; class Insecta; order Lepidoptera; family Erebidae; genus Phragmatobia; species Phragmatobia fuliginosa. Next base: position 29,884,889 of record OW052057.1, read on the forward strand.
AATGATTACCGACAGGCACTGGCACAACGCGCCGTTCTTCCTAACCTCGAAGCTTCAGCAGGGTAAGCAGGGAGGGAAGTCCCGTCACCTACCAACTGACGCAGATACTCAGCCGGCTCACTCACCATTACTTTCGTCAGTATCAGATACGAGCAGACGACACAAAAGAGGTCGAACGGGATCGGCAGAAGGCTGATCAATCTGCCAGAAAGTGGGGTATTCTTTTAATTTAGCACTTTAACGACATGCAGAAACCACAAATGCCAAGTTTCATCGATTAGGAATCATGAACTACGGAACCCGAAAAGGATACATAATTTTTGATGAGACGATCGTCTAGCTTGAATACTGGCGAAACATGAATTGTACAAAGTAAAGTTTATGATATGGTGCTGAAAGATATCTATTTGTAAATTTCACTCTTATCCAAGAAGACTATTATGTATATCCAAAACACTTCTCAAATTAAAACGACATTACCTTATTATGTACCTTTAAAATTGACGTTGTAATTGATAAGTTTAAAAAGATCATTAATAAAGAGCTAAAACTAAAACTTATAACTCGTGCGAGCTAAGATGGCACCTGGCTCAAAACGAAACATGGTACCGTTCCCCCGCGTGATACCCCTCTGTCATCTTGCGAGTAGCGTTAGCATGACTATTACCGTTGCACGAATCTTTCCATAATAATTTTAGTTTATTAGGTATTACCTAATGAAGCCAAAGCACTCCACGAATTTATTTTATTAATACAGTCATCATACCTCGACTTACGCTACCCCGTTTTACGCGAATTTTAGATACGCGGTTTTTCATTTGCCCAATTCGCTCTGTCATTACACTAATTAATTTCGACCCACGGGTGGAAGTTATATTTTTGCCATTAAAATAATTATAATATTTAAAGCTTACTACATAAGGCGATCATTTGCACATTTTAATGAAGCTATGAGACTAAATAACGAGCTTTCTGTCAAAGACTTTTGGAAGCAATTCAATGTTTTAGATGCTTTATGAATTATTGGACAATCTTAGAATGAGATTTCGCAAAAAACTTTGAATGGCGTCTGGGAAAATCTATGTCCATTTTTTATCATAGAAACCCAAGAAGAATCTCCCAAGAAGTCTCAAATCCTGAACAATTGATGGTATTGAAAAAGAAGTCGATATTGCCAAACAATTAAATTTTCTGGATTCACACAATCAAGCTAACATTGACGAGCTTTAGAAATACGTGAGCATGGTCAAGACATTGAACAACCTGATTCGTTAGACCCAGTTGGATCAGAAAATCAAATGGTGATTTCAAACTAACAGAAGGACTCGGTACAACTGAAAAGGGGTTATAAATTTTGGAAAAATCTGGTCAGATTTCACAAACTTTATACGTATTTATATGGAAAATTGAACCCCGACTTACGCGAATTCGACTTATTCGGCTATCGCTTGGTCCCACCTATCACAAAAGTCCGGGGTATTACTGTATATAATTAGTTTCAAACCGTAATTAGTAGTAAACCATCATGACGACTATGAGACGCAATATTTTAAAATAAAGAATATCCATATACATATGATATTTAGAGACTACGATTAAAAGGCTTATCATGACGATTTAAAATTGTTTTTTATAACCATATTTCAGTTCCCAATTTCATTTAATATGATATTAGGTATTACCTAATATTATTTAAATCACTGCACGAAGAATGCATTCGGGTAAATAATGAAAGAGGCCTGCTTCCTATTGGTATGCATATATAATATTTTTAACTCAGATATTAAAGTACTACTTAAGATAAAATAGTATGTTATGAGAAACTACTTGAAGCAAACTAAATGTTTAAAAAACTAGAATATACCATATTTTTCTTGCACTCAGTACTTTAAACGACTGACATTTGAGTCAGGTGCCATCTTAGGTCGCACGAGTTATAACTACGACAAAAAAGTGGCCAAGTGCGAGTCGGACTCGCCCATGAAGGGTTCCGTATCAGCAAGTAACATAAAAGTTCTTGCAGTTCGTTGTAACCTTGATGTTTTTATAATAGTGTATTATCAGAACGAAAGGTAAATTGCTGTTTACGATTTATGACGTATTACAAAAAAACTACTTACTAGATCTCGTTCAAACCAATTTTCGTTGAAAGTTTGCATGGTAATGTACATCATATTTTTTTTTAGTTTTATCATTCTCTTATTTTAGAAGTTACAGGGGGGGGGACACATTTTACCACCACTTTGGAAGTGTCTCTCGCGCAAACTATTCAGTTTAGAAAAAAATGATCTGAGAAACCTCAACATCATTTTTGAACACCTATCCTTATATACAAGAATGGGTTTGATGAAAAAAAAAAATTTCAAAAGTTTCATAAGTATAGTTCTAATGGTTTCGGAAAAAAGTGGCTGTGACATACGGACGGACAGACAGACAGACAGACATGACGAAACTATAAGGGTTCCGTTTTTTGCCATTTGGCTACGGAACCCTAAAAATGACGCTGAAGAAATATGAGAAAACATTTTTAGAACACTAGAGTAAACAGCATTACTGAAGGAGCAAGATAATCGACATAATTATATACTGTGACAAGCTAAATATCGTCGCCGACGATGTTTAGCACGTCAATAGCAATTAAAGCCAATTCTTGAAATGAAAAATACATCTTTCCTTGTACACAACAGTAACACGTTAGATCCGAGTCACAATGACGGTGCGTATGCATTTACATCACGTTCCCGTTTATAACGAGCCAACCACGTCCACGTCCCGTCCGTGTAAAATCCCGTCACGTATGCAGCGGCCTTAAATCGCGGGTAAGGTCGCTGTGCTGAGCTAGTATAAATACAGAATCTTAAATGAAAGTTCCGTCATATCCGGTACAGCTGTTTGAAAAAGGTTCGAAAAAGCTTGTAGGTAACTTAAATACATACGTTCATATGAATTTAGTAAAAAACTGTAAATTTGAAATTACAAACAGAGACTTCAATTATATTTATTTGTATATATTGATTTAGTTGGGCACTGTGTGTTACATACATTTCATTCCACTACTTTATGTTGATTGCCATTTATTACGGAGTTTAGTCTCAACACACACCGGTCATACAACATGTTTCTATCTTAAATTATGCTTATTAAATCTATACAAATAAAGTTGATGTGTTTGTTGGTAATATCAAATAAACAGTTTTTTAATATTAGTGTGTATGAAAGTATACACGGTACTTCCCTACATCAAAAAATAGTTGTGTTTACTTATAATTTCTTTATTTTTGTACGAAGTTTTCCATGTGACTACATGTTGATCGCCCTGTTTTTGCATAAAAGTGCGCTTTAAAGTTGAAGAACTCGCAAATGGATACCTAAATCGAAATACAGTGTTGGCAATTTCATAATGTTTTTAAAAGGCCTATAGGGCCTATCTAATGATACACCTCACGATAGGGTAGACACGAGAAGAAAAAAACATCCCCACTTTACGCGTAGGAGAGGTACCCCAAACAAAAATATTTTTCGTAATTTTATTTGAGCACTTTATCTGCGTAATCACAACACATATTTAGACAAAGTTCCATCTTTCTAGCACCACCCGATTGGGCGGTAGGTCGAGGACAGACGGACATTGCGAATCTATAAAAGTTCCGAGTCATGCACTACGGATCCCTAACAAGCAATTTTTCTTTTTTTTATCTTTTCTGAATATTCATCTGCTTGTCTGTTAGCTCCGGCTAATCACTTAAACGGCTTTTCGGATTTATTTATTATAATTATGAACACCCGCCAACAATATTGTATACGTTTTCACATCAACAAATGATATATATGACGAGACTGGCGACTTCCACATACAGTGTAGTAGCTGCCCTCCGCGGCGATTTTCTCACCAAAACCGAAAATACAATAAAAATACGATTACATATAATATTAAAATTATTTATATGCTCGTCTCCACAGCCAGAAGAAGAGGAAGAGGAAGAACGGGTTTCGTCCAAGTTGGAAGCGCAGGCGAACTGGTTCCGTAGAGCTATGGCTGACGTCTGTGACGCGTCGATGCCACGGGTCATGTAGCGATGTCGCGGGGTAGAACGGGTTCTGTGTACTGTTGAACACTGGAACTGTGGTGCGCACAGGGTGCTCGAGACACCGTCGCCAGTTTCAAAGAGTGGTACTAGGCTTTTACAGAAAACCTAAAATGACAGCATTCGTGCCGTCGTCATTTTTTGGTGAATGACCTGTTGAGATGTCCTGCATTATTGAGCCCTGTCAGCATTCGCAATAAGTGTGGTGACCACTGTAAGTTTCTGCTCATGCTTTTCATCAGGCACAAAATAATTGTTTGTCAGGAAAATATTCTCCAAAAATCTTCCTAATTTCTAAGCAAGTACCTGCAGATCAATATTTAAGAAGAAAATTTACTAAACCAAAGGAATAAATAAATGCTAAATTATCTAAATTACGTCGCTTACTTCTAAATTAAAAGAACTGGTTTGTTAATCTTGTGACGGATCGTGAAACGCTACGAATCCTTTTTAATGAGCTCAGGGGTAATTAAAATCTGCATTGTGCTATTCGTTGAGTTTGTCGACGTGAAGCTGTGCACATGCATCTACATTTGCAATAGTCATGTTTGCAACAGAAATGTGCGCGTATATTATTATTATAATGATACTGGCTGCATATGGATTACCTCAAACTTGCTTATATTTATGCAAACAGTAAGTTCTACATCGCTATTTGTACCTATAACTTGGGTAAAGTCATGAAACATTATTTTAGCCACTGTTAAAATAACACTTTAAAAAATCCGGCCCAGTGCGAGTCGGACTCGCCCATGAAGGGTTCCGTAGAAGCAAGTAGCATCATATAAAAGTTCTTGTAGTTCGTTGTAACTTAGAGCGATGTTTTAATAATAGTGTATTCATTGAATGAAAGGTAAATTACGGTTTACAATTTATGACGTATTAACAAAAAACTACTTTCTAGATCCTGTTCAAAACAAATTTCCGTTGGCAGTTTGCTTATTAATGTCAAACTATTCAGTAATCTGTGGTAATGTGCATCATATATTTGTTTTTAGTTTTATCACGGGGGGGGGACACATTTTACCACTTTGGAAATGTCTCACGCGCAAACTATGCAGTTTAGAAATAAAATGATATTAGAAACATCAATATAATGAAGACCTATCATCCATAGACACGTCACACGTATGGGTTTGATGAAAAAAGTTTTTTTTAGTTTCATTTCCATGTATGGGACTCCCAAAATATCTTTTTTTTTTTCTATTTTTGTGTGAAAATCCTAATGCGGTTCACAGAATACATCTACTTACCAAGTTTGAACAGTATATAGTTCTTAAAGTTTCGTAAAAAAGTTTCTGTGACATACGGACGGACAGACAGACCGACAGACATGACGAATCCATAAGGGTCCGTATCAGTTCAACTGTTTTTGTGGAGAACATCCATCCTGACTAATTTAGGCATTCAAAATGACGCGTTCTTTTGAAGTTATTAGCCTGTCGAGTAGGTACCTAATCAAAATAATATATTATTTAGATACTAGAATTAGGTGTATTATTTTAAACATGAAACAATAAAAATAATGGCTATTATGTATTCTGTGATGGCCTATATGGCCTATACTATACAGTGTATTTATATTTTTGTATGCCATTATTACAGTGTATAGTATGTACAATAAAAAACTCTTACACAGGTGGCGCAGTGGTAGCGTATGCGACTCCTATGCTTGTGGTCTCGGGTTCGATTCCCGGGTCGGCCAAATGATTTTGTGATCCCCAAATATTTGTTTCGCAGTTTGGGTGTTTTCTATGTATATCGTGTATGTATTTGTAAAAAAGTATGTTTATGTATTTATCTCAGTTGTCTGGTAACACAAGCACTGTTTATTCTTTGACTAGACGGCGTTGTGTGTAAGGTAACCGAAATATTAAGTATATTTATTTATTGAAATAGGATAGTGTTGTATAAATAAAATCTTTTTAAGTAACTAGAAAAAAAGTGTACGAAATTATAAATATTATGCTTTGTTTCAGTTCAACAGATAATGTTAAAAAAGTACCTGAAGATTGTCATTGCACAACTTTTAGCGAACAGCCTTTATCAACTGATCCCAATGACTCACATGAATTACTGAACTTGAACCTACTGCAAAAATTTCAAGAAAAAACTGTTCATTTATCAGAAGCATTGCCAAATGTGAATGCCGAAGCCCGTATTTTGAAGAGTGGCACATTCAAAACTGCTGAAAATAATCTCAACAGACTCCATATAACTGGTGCAAACTCTTTACACGGACGAACGTATACTGTGGGATATCCTTTATTTTTTGATTTTGATTTGCATACATCATTGAATAAACTAAGAAGTTATATAAATTTTAAAGAATACTTTAAACATATATTTGAAAAAATACGTGCGTCAGAGAGACAAGTGAATCAATGTACTGATCTACATATCTATATATTTTCTAAAAACAATGATAACATTAATGAAACACATACAAATTGGGGTCATCATGTCACACATGATAACTTAACCGGTTCTGCGGTCTTAACTGAGATTCTAAATAAATGCGATCAGCCCGTCACTGTTATACGCGAGACCGTTTATGAAATTAAAAAGAGGAATTATCTGAAATTGACCAATAATTACAACTTGAGAGATGATAAGAAATATAAAAGTGTCCAAGATAACTTAGATCTGACACCATCAATTAAGAACTTGAATATAAGCGAAAGAAACTTAGAAAACAAAAATGATGAAGAAAACGCTACAACTATTACTAGTGTAACTAACAGTGGAAAACTATTTAGGAGTAGTACTGAAAACCGCAGTAATGACAATAATTCAACCTCAAAAGCATTACAGACAGACATGGCTTGGAAACCTATATTTAGCAATGGCATTCACCGTAACGAACATATGGAGAAAGACCTACTTATATCCAAAATAATAACTAGGGAATGTGCGAACAATACAATTACGAGTGTAGTTGATGGTTTCGAACAGGTTCCAAATCAAGACTTCGTGGATAACAATGTTTTAACCAAAACTAAAGAAGCTTTTACATCTGTTGAAGATCATGCTGATTACTCCAATCAAACTAATCTCACACAGGATACAACGGGCAATTTGCATATTTCGATGGATAATAACCCTATCCCAGCTCGTTTCATTTTAAATTCAAAGGGAGAAATGCAATTGGCTTTCGATGGAATTTCCTTATGTGATAAAATGACTGAAAATCAAAAAGAGAAAAAAGTTTACATGAAATTACTTTGTAAATGTATTCAATTTCACAACTGTTTCGATGACTAATACATTATATGTAATCCAGAATCTTCGAAGTGTCATAAGTTTATATTATTAGGTCCTTACATATGAAACTGGCGTTTTGTACTGAAGGAATTTAAAGACAATTTTTTCATAAAATATATTTAATTAATCCGCGTCTCGGTAAGCGTAGTGTAGGAAGCCCACATGCGAGGTGAAGTGACGACCTGCGTAAGATGGCTGGCAGGAGCTGGATGCGAGAAGCCCAAAATCGATCAGAGTGGTGTAAAATGGGAGGCCTATGTCCAGCAGTGGATTGCGATAGGCTGATGATGATTTAATTAACCAAATTATGCACCGTTATTATCTATGTACTTTTGCCATCTCGTAGGTAGTTATTTGATCCCTTTAATAAAAAACCATGAGGGCTAAATATAAATATAATAAACTCTTTGAAGGTGGCTTGAATTCGAATTTTTTACTTGTAAGAAGTTGTCCGAATTCCGAAAATATGGTAATCTGTTGGAGCAAAGTCCGGGGAGTATGGTGGATGTCGTAGACATTCCAATTGTAGTTGATCTAACTTAGTAGTTGTTTGATGTGCAGTGTGTGGTCTTGCGTTGTCGTGAAGCAGCAGTAGCCTAGAGCGATTGACCAATCTCGGTTGTTTAGCAGCTAGTTCTTCTTTCATGGTGTGCAGTTGCTGACAAAAGATATCTGCCGTACTTATTTTAGAACGCTGTAGTGAACGACACGCGCTAGTATATCAAACACTCACAAGTAACTATTTCTGAGTTAATTTTCTTATAGTGCAGGATTTGGCTGGATCTCCAGGGTTCAGCCATTGCAATGGGCGCTTTCGATTATCGTACAGTATCCACTTTTCATCACAAGTAATATTTCGATTTAAAATCCCATAATTATTGTGTCGGTTCAGCAAAGTAACACAGCAGTCGACGCGTGTTTGCAAGTTCGATTCACACAATTCATGAGGTATCCATCGTTCAAGTTTTTTTACTTTCCTGATTGTACTTCAAGTGGATTATTACAGTTTTATCACTTACCCGGAACCGGGTCTAGATCCAACCCCGGAACTTGGTCTCCGGCCATCCCGGGGTTGGTTCTGAAGGTCGAAATTTTCAGAAGGAAAACGTTGAAACCAAAAATATACCCTGCTTTCTTTTTGCTACACATCATTATACCTTCGTGCTGTTTCTGAAGCACTGGCGCCACAGTAGGACTCGTACTCGTAAAAATATACCGATATTTCTTGGTTCCCATAGTGAGACGCCAAAGAAAAAAATAAAGAGGAAAAAATAAATAAATGACTGCTAAATAGTAGTAGTAGTAGTAGTTGTTAATGAAAAACTCAAATGTACCAGCTAAATGAATTTATATATTTGAATTTGGAATTCATAACCAAAGTTAGTTAAGGATATATTTCAATTCAAAGTGTACGACAAAACGCTGATATCTTTTGTAAGGACCTACGAATAAAGACTTATTATTTATTCGTAGGTAAGGACCTAATACAATGCTTAAATAATATTATTAAGCTATGGCCATCAGTATATTATCATTATCACACAAGTTCATGAAAGCGTGCATAGTGCTTATACACTCACTTGAAAAACTTACTACTAAAATAGAGAAATAACAAGTAAACTTACAATTATCTATTATACACGATTTTAAATCTACCTACCATTATGGGTGGCTAGGGAACCCTATTAACTATTTATTAATCTGTGCCTATTCTATGCGTGGCCTGACACGCACTTGGCCAATTTTTGTTGCTATCGCCGTTAGTACACAGACGCATTCGTATGCGGCAGCGAAACAACGAAAAAACTGTCAGTAGTATGGCAGAATTTCGCATACGCTACGTCTCACTCTAGCACTAGGCTACATGAAATAGTTGCGTCCTTGTCGGTATTGTTTCGCAAAGAACTGCGAAATCGTCGTTACACAGACGCAGATGTTTCGCTAGTGGTGTTTCGCATCGCAAGGTGTTCGCATGCGTTCTGTCGTTGAGGACAGATTTTCTTACCATGGAAACCGAAAATATTGAAATATTTTTCTTTGCGAAAAAACTGCTATGTACTAACGTTTCGCAGATATTTCGCTACCGCAGTAGTTTCGCAGTGATTCGCTGCCGCATACGAATGCGTCGGTGTACTAACGGCGTAAATGACTGTATTGTTTGTAAGCCCTGGTGTGCAAATAAAGTATTATCTACCTATATATCTATATGTTAATAAATGCGTTAATTTATGATTAACTATTTTATAATTAATAAAGATCAGCTTAATTGATTTTATTAAATTAATTAAATAGCAAAAAATATGTACTACCCAAAAACCACGAAAATATATTTATGTAATGAGATCATATGGTAAAATAAGCAAAAAGTGAATCAACAATAAGCTCTGTTTTTCAATGTAATTGTTCAATCTATAAAAAATTACTGCAAAAACTACTTGATTAATACGTTTTCGAATTTCCCACACAAGTACCAGTAGGTAGGTATAACCTGTACAGTATACCACTGAGTTCAATTAACTAATGAATGACACAAATTATTTACATCAATTTAGCAGTAATTTGTTTAGTAGGTAGTTTGGCCATAAATAAGATTATTATAGCATTAAGAATATTGAACCGTAGGGAGTAGTTACCTACCTATAATAAAATCGTTGATAGCACTTCCATCCCAGAAATTTGTTGTATAGTTTAATATAGGTAAGGTGGTACTCATGTTAAACTCCCTTCGCATTGTACTCTCTATCCAAAGGCCGGCTACGCCCTTCTGACTCTTGATTCCTATATTGCACACCTCAATCATCCTTCATCATGAAAAAAATAGCATCATATCCAGTACCGGATTTACCATAGAAGTTGAAAATGCTGAAGCTTGGGGCGGCAACATTTGGAAGGTGGGGAATTGGCCCAAAAAAACTGTTCAAGTATTCTGGTTGTGATAAAAACTAAACCCTCCTCGTATTCTGACTATCGGCCCATATCCATTTTACCTTTCCTATCTAAAGTTCTTGAACGCCTTATTCACTCTCATCTGAGTAACTTCCTTTCCAATACACTAAACTCTTTCCTAAACAATAACTAGTTTTATGAAAATGAGACCGGAATTTTATAACTAATCAAATGTAAAATTTGGGTAGTATGTAAATGTTTTCGTTTTCATGATGTAACATAATTGATAGTTATTTACCTACATACTATATGTATGCATATTCCTGGTATGTATGTTTAAGTATGTAGGTATGTTGTAGGTACGTGTGCATGTATGGAGAAATATATGCGTTTCTAGTTATTATTAGTAAATTATAATTCTTCAAAACTCTTTGCACTTTAACAAAAGTAACATCCTTCACGATCAACAGTACTAGTATTAGTTTATTTTAGTTACTTTCATAGCATCATCTCTTACGGCATCTTGCTTTGTAGACGTGCTGCAGAAATAGAGTTAGTTTTTATTCTGCAGAAAAGAGCCATTAGCGCTATAGTCTCCGCACTACTCCGCAGTCGCGATTCTCTAAGGGACCTTTTTAATGATATCAAATTCATGACAGTGATTCCATTGATTTTGTAACTTTTTGTAAAGATAATGGTATACATCTCATAACTATATCATCCCATACATCTTTGAAAAACTGCAACAGCATGTGACAATTGAAATGCAATGAAATGTGATTTTGAAAGCAAGGTAAAGGTCTAGTATATTTTTAAGCCATTTTTCATTAAATTCTTTAGTAATTATATCATGTGACTTGAAATAAAGGAGACTTGGTGCCCCAGGATTAAGTCATCCAAACCGTGGGATCTAGTCTCACGTAGTTATACACGACTAATTTTTAATGTCCAGAGAAAAAAATATGTGGTATTCAGCTTTCGATACTGAACGTAATTATTTATGTAATTAAAACAAAAAAAATACATGTTAATATTTTCCCGAAAACTACCAAATTTTTGTTCATAACGCATGATTTAATTCACGACATGATATTACGTAACAAGAAAGTGTCAATGTCCTAGCTAGGCTTGCAACGATATATCGGGAAACCGATAAATATCGATATATCGACGCTTAAAAATATCGATATTTATCGATATCGAACAAACGTTCATATCGATATATCGATATCGAAAAAAATCAATATATCGGTTTTTTTTGGATACTTAATTTATAAAAAAAAAAACGAAATATTGATTTTTTCTGTTATAATGATAACAGATAGAGCATTAATCTAGATTATAACCGGCAATAGATAAAGAAAATAAACTTGATATAAATTTTTAATCCGATTAAATAAACAAACTTCTAAAAAATAATATTAAGAAGTAATATTACAGATGGTGCCATCCACGCAGGCGCTCCATTATTCGTCGTTATTTTTTTTTAATATTTTGGACATCTGACACAACATCATCTAGTCCCAAGCTAAGCAGAGCTTGTATTATGGGTACTAGACAACTGATATAAATACATAAACATACTTTTTTTTTTTTTGTAAATACATACATATTATACATAGAAAACACCCAGACTCCGAAACAAATATTTGTGAATCACACAAATAATATTTGGTCCGACCCGGGAATCGAACCCGAGACCTCTTGATCAGCAGCCGCATACGCTAACCACTAGACCAACGAGGCAGTCAATTGTTTATAATTTATGTGTAAGCTTTTACAAATATTATAATTTGAATTACGATAATTTGAATAAAAGATTGAAAAAATAATCTAGTTTACATAATATATGTTTATTTATATAACTAAGTATATTTAAGCAGAAATATCGATAAAATATCGATATATTGACCTAATATCGATATATCGAGATTTCGATATCTACACAATTCGATAAATATCGATATCGATATATCGATATTTTTTAAAAACCTTGCATCCCTAGTCCTAGCCTGCGGGTTGCGGGTGCGAGTGGGGTACCTAATACCTACGATGCGACGCGTGCGCCTAATGGCGGCATGCTTTGAAGTTTGAACTTTGAACTGATTTGACAGTATTGGGCGATGCGTCGTACACATTGAAACAGAAAATGTTATTCATTGATAATTAAAATACGCGTGTGTAAAATATTTGGGTGACAATAAATTATGGGCGTATTTTAACATTTTAAAAACCATAATAACTCAATTATTTTTGTTTTTTGGGTATTTGTTCTATGGTGTTTTATGTTAGTATATAAGTTCTGTATCTGCCCCTAGTTTTTCTCTGGTAATTAAAAACTAACCGTGTATACAGGACACTTGGTACAATTCCCTACTTTTGCTTTAATGAAAATAATTACTAAATTTAGATACGTAGGTACCTATCTCATTGGATCTTACAGTCCTTCTAAGCGAATAAATTTCAAGTATTTCAATACCAAAATCTTTTAAAACGGAAACTCATTAGACGGAAACGGAAATTAGAGATGAAAAACAAAAGGGAGGATCAAGTGTCCCCAGTCTCCCCTAAATGACTAATTTTGTATGTTATTAAATAGATCAAATGGTAAACTAGTTTTAAAGAAACTAGCCGAAAAATCTGCTATTTCTGCCAATGTCAAAAAAATATGTAGGTACCTAGATCTGAACTCCAAAGTCTTCAATCGACGTTGCAAATTAATGATAGAAATGATGATCAGCTAAAATAAGGACCGTCTTTTGAAAAAAAAGGAATTAAAATTTTTTTTATAAAACATTTGAACCTATTAGTAAACTCACAAGTTTAACATACTTTACATTTTACTTTACATTTTACAGTTAATCTCAGTTCCATGCCTGGCCACCCGACTCGGGTGACCTCAGTGACCCGAGGTAGGTAGAATGTAAGGCCCTGCGAGCACGGACGGATGACTTTTGTCACTGTGACTGTTTTGTCACTTTCATTAAGTCTGTAGAATTATATGGAGATGCGCGCACGTTACGTGCCCCAAGCGGAAAGCGGAAAAGGCTTACTTTTTATTTATATTTTCAGACAACAGGGGATTCTGTTAGAAATAGCATTGAAACTAAAAGAAAATTGTCTCCTAGCATTCAATCACCACATTATCTTAAAGGGTCTAAGCAGTATGCCTTGAAGTTGTTATAATAAAATATTCAAGGTTTTTCTTCGAAATTACAGCTTGATTTTTTTTAGAGAAAATGAAATATGATATAATTTGTTTAAGTAAACACTAGTTGAAAGATTAACAGATTGTGGCGTTCATTTCCGAACGTCACAGAGTTGGCAATACTGCTTCCCGCGTCTATGGCACGAGGTACGCCAGGAGGAGACGCTTTTAGGTTTTGCCTGCACATGTATATCTCATATCACTTCAATAATTTAATGTATACCACAGTTGTATAAGAGCAAATACATATTTACACCATTACCAACAAGACTTTGATTTTGGGTGAAGGAGCAGAAGTGAGTGGGAATCTACTTTGGCCTTTGGATAGGCCGGATAACCCACAAGATGTTATTTAACCTTTTGACCGCCATGGTCACATATATGTGACAAGTGAAAACTGTCCCTGTACGACAACGTCACAAATATGTGACAAAAAAGCGGTGCACCAAAATACGAAATAAAGCCTTTAAACATTACTTTTATGCCTTTAAATTTATATAAGTACCTTATAAAGAAGCTCTAACTGTTATCTATTTCATAAAACTATTAAAATTGCTTTATGACATTAAGAAATTTTACTCTAAAAAGAAAGAAATATACTCTTAAAAAAGAATGTCCTCACACGCCAGAGTCACAAATATGTGACCACTAGTGATGTAGGGCACGTTAAGTGATATCGTAAGTTTATATTAAAATTTCGTTAGCCTGTTTTATTTTTGTTGTTAAGTTTTGTTATTATACTTAATTCTGTTAAAATGAGTAAGAAAGTAATTAACAGCCGTGTTCGTGAAATGATAATTAAAGTAGACAATTATTTTGTAAAGAAGAAAGAGGACTCTTAGTTATTGATACAAAATATAAGCAGTGCCCTAAAAATGCTTCGTACACTACTGAGGTTTAAATGAAATAAATAAAAGTTTTAAAATGTCCATCACAAGTTGCTTAGCTTTTTTTTCAAAATTCTACTTGTTACTTTTTATGCCAGGTTTATAGAAGCTAGTATTTAAAGGCTATAAACGTACATACTGTTTTACATTTTGTAATTTTTTTCTATTTTTTATATAGGGTAAACTATACTATTGTTGGCATCTCATCAGTCATTGGCACTTTGCATTTTAAATACAAATATTAAGAATTGCTTTAACAAAAAATACATGGAAATCTGTTTTTCAAATTCTACCATGTCGACATTATGGGAGTTCAACTGAATCTTTTTAAAATGTATCCTGGCAACACGTAAAAAGAAATCATAACGCGGGCTACTCGCACCGGTGATTGTCACCCGCGCCGCTTTCTAATAAGATCCAAGAAGGCATAAGGTAAGATTATATTATATTATCTTTTATTTCGAGTTTATCATGAATTTGATGTTGTGAATAGTGTTAATATGTTTTGTTTTGAGTTAAATTATCGTTTTGAGTGTATTTTTTCACATTATATCCATTATAAGCTAATGACTGATTGCTATCTGATAATAACTGTACTTTTGATGCCAATTACTGTACTTTTCGGAACATTTTTAAATTTCATTAATTTTTATTTATTAAACTGTGTTTATCTAAATGAATGTGTTTTTATTTCTAAATTAATAAATTATTAAAACGTTTTATGAAGATTAAATTAGAATCTGACATCTAGTTTAATTTTTAAAAACAAATCTTGGCTAAATAGCCTTAAGGTGCCAATCATTATACAGTTTACCCTAGTTGATTATATACTTAACCTATTTGAATCGTGTATTTTTTTTAAATATCTCCTTCAACGGATTTTTTTTTTTTTTTTTTTTATTTATTTATTCTTTATGCACATAATAGTGACAAAGGTGGACTTAATGCCGTAGGCATTTTCTGCCAGTCGACCTTAGGGTGATGCAGAGCCAGCAACTAGGTAGATGCACACAACTTATAATATGATTTGATCAAAATAAATAAAGGATTCATATTTATACTCATACATACCAATACATACTAATATATACATAAACACAGTATATACGTTATATATAATATATACATACATACAATATACATATATATATATATATACACACACAAAACATATATATATATATATATATATATATATATATATATATATATATAATACATACATAAGTTGCAGAAGAAGAGAGTGCGATGAAATCACGGTGAATCTGATAAGGCTTTTAGGAAATGATTCTTCACCCGGTCTTTAAAACTTTGTCGAGTTTTAGCCATTTTAACCTCGAGAGGGAGTGCGTTCCATAATAGGACAGATTGTATGAAGAAAGTTGAGTGGAGGAAATCAGAACAGTGTGTGGGGCAATGAAGAAGTGAGTTTTTAGAAGATCTAAGATTTTTAGTATGGTTTGCACCTAGATACTGAAATCGAGAAGTTAGGTAGGAAGGGGAACTTGGGGAAAAAAGTAAAGAATAAAGGGTAGTTAACGCCCGTGTCTCTCTACGTTGGCGAATCGGAAGCCACTTCAAATTAGAGCGATACTCAGACACGTGATCATATTTACGTAAATTAAAAACGAATCGAATGCAATTATTGAGAAGACGGTCAAGCTTATTGAGCAGATCTGCATTCAGGTCAAAGTAGCACACATCACCATAGTCGATTATTGGGAATATAAGGGTCTGGATTAGCATTACTTTAGTTTTAACTGGCAGAAAGTTTTTAAGCCTATAAAGAGCCCGCAATGAGTACGTGACCTTCTGGCACACAGATGCAACTTGTTTTCGCCAGCTGAGAGTTGTGTCGATATATAGTCCGAGGTCCTTCACACTTTCGCAGTACGGTATAACCATACCATCGTAGATCAGCTGTGGAAGTGAGTTCAGGTCGAGCTGACACATACGGCGGTTACTTCCGATGATAATACCCTGACATTTATTCGGGTTCACTGAAACGCCAAACATATCGGACCAGTGTTTAACGGCCGCCAGGTCACTATTTACTATCGAGACCGCGGACGATACATCGCACAACTCGGATTGATAATATAGTTGCAAGTCATCAGCATAAAGATGATAGGAACACTGAAGTCTAGAGGTGATAAGGTTAATGAAGATAGAAAATAGGAGAGGTGAAAGTATACCGCCTTGGGGGACGCCAGCAGTGAGACCACACCAGCCAGAGGAACAGTCTTCCACCTTAATTGACTGCTGGCGATCCCGAAGGTAAGAGGAGAACCAGTCTAGTGCTTCTTGAGAGACCGAGAAGTGGGATAGGATAGCAAGGAGGAGTTTGTGACTGACAGTATTGAAGGCATTGGAAAAATCAACTAGTACTACGGTTGTAACCTTAGCATTCTCCATTCCCGCCTTAATATCGCCAGTCACTTTCAGAAGTGCAGAAACCGTGCTATGGCCCGGTCGAAAACCAGACTGAAGAGGACTAAGTAAGTTGTTAGAATAGATAAAGCGGGAGAACTGCTTATGGACGCAGGCTTCGAGCACTTTCGAAAGAAAGGGGAGAATAGAAATGGGACGAAAATGAGTAGGAAGAGACGGATCAGGTATTTTAGGCAAAGGACGTACATAAGCTTTACGCCATTGAGATGGGAATGTGGCAGATATGAGGGAAAAGTTAATAATATGGGAAATAGCCGGGAGAAGGTGAGCTAATAATGTGGTGATCATTCTCCGACTAATACCATCGGAACCAACTGCTTGGGATTTTATAGATAGGATAATTTTCTCAATCTCTCCTTCAGCAACTGGAACAAAGTGAAAAGGGGTTGAGTTGGGGAGCGGTAGACTATTGATGTAATTAAAGGTATTATTTTCCGATAGACTATCCAAAGTAGAAGAAGATGTGAAATGTTGATTCAGGGAATCGAGACTTATGGATTGAGGAAAGTCTACATGACGCGATCTGCCGATACCAAGAGTTCCGAGAAACTTCCAGATGTCGGCAGGAGAAGAAGAGTTAATATTAACCAGAATATGGCGGCGTTTAGCGTTCCGTATCATCTGGTTACACTGGTTTCTAGCAGTCTTATATAGTTGCCAGTTAACTTCAAGACGGTCTCTCTTGTAATTTCTAAAAGCTCGATTGCGAGATCTCATAGCCTTCCGTATATCCTTGGTCATCCAGGGCGCTGGTGGTCTTTTAACTCTAACCTTTTTAATTGGTGCGTGAGTATCATATAGTTTAGTCACTTCTTTATTAAATATGGATACCTTGGAATTATAGAAATCTAATTTAAAATACGTGTTTTAATTATTATTAGTTAATATTATACTCGATAAGCGAGATTGTACGTTGTTACATCCTTATTTGAGAAGCGCAATATTCATAAAAATGACGTACCGTCCACGCCAGGGTCACAATATCAAGACAACAGATCAAGAATAGTGTTGTACCTATAGTTATTATATTTAATTATATTGTCGTCTCAATTCTGTTATTACGGTATTAAACAACTCTGTAAATAGTGCATAACTATTACTAGAGTAGGAAGAAGTGTAATGTTGAAATAAATTCAGTGTTATATAGACATATATTTTGAAATTGTAGACGAAAATAAAAATACAATTCATGTTATCCATAATAAGTTTTGGAATGCTTATTTTTTTCGTAGGTATTTGCGCTAAATGTGTGGTCTGGCGTTGAGGGCAAATTGATGAGTTTTTGCTCTGGCGTTCAAAAGGTTAATTTTGAGAATTACTAAATAATCGAAGAATCAACGTTTCTTCACAAAAAATCGAACTATTGTACTGAATCGATTTTTATCCTTGAAAATCAACAGTCGATTTTTCTGTTTTGGTAAAAAATAAATTTACAATAGTTATAATTAGCTGAATGTATTAATTTGATGTGGTTATAAAAATAATTGTTTAGAATTCTTTGAACTAAAATATCAATGATTTTACTGATAATAGACCAGTGCTTTTAGTGTTTGAAAACAAAATAAATTATAGTAGGATGAAACCCATTGTAAAAGGAGGAGAATATTGCAAAAATTAAAGGAAAAATAAATTACGGGCGATCTGTGGTCGGGAAGGGGAGAGGGGGGGGTTTTAAGGGAAAAAAATGGCTTATCTCGGTTTCCGGCAAAACTACAAGTCCTATGGAAAAAAGTTAACGGCAAAGTTGTAGGTAATAAAAAGATCTATATCTTTTACATTTACACTTTTTTCACATAACCTCAAATTTATGTGAAAAATTCAAAAAACCAAGTTTTTGGTTTTTTATTTTTATCTTTTACAAATAAAATTATTTTTTAATGAAATTTTCTGAAAACTTAGCTTTTCATGTCCTGAATACACCGTAATTTATTTAATTTGAAATATCTATTTTTTCACCTCATTTTGACTGAATACCGAAAAAAACCCTAATTTTCAATCGAAAATTCGTCCGTCAAAATATCAACGTTTTTGACAAAAATTGAGTGTTTTCTATTCGATGAAATGTCTACTTTCCGATGGTGTAAAAATATATATACATTACATAGTAAATCTTCTCAGAAAATGCAAAAAATGAAAAAACTCAAATTCGATATTTTTTAATCGTTATTGAGATATTTATTAAAATTTACACTTTAATCACTCGAAAAAGGTAAGATTGCATGTTACAATGATAAACAAAAATATTACAAATCGAAATATACTACTATAATTAACAAAATAATAAATAATAAAGTTAATATTTAATAAAACATCTACAATACTTTGAGAAAGTTGCAGATTTCAAATTAATCTGACACTCTATGTCAGATTAATAATTCGAAAATTTTACGCTGTTTCATATGTTGCAATTATATCCTAAGATTTTTTTTCAATATTTTCGAATGAGTGTAGAAAGTTTTAATGAATTACTGCATATTTTAAAGTATACCACATAGTTTAATACACTTTTCCATTCGCGCAAACCAATAATTATAACATTTATTCCACTCAAAAGTTAGGTTGTTAAAAATGTTTTGAGATTCAAATATTAAACACATTCGATTATAGAACTGTTTCAAATCCTAATTCAAAATTGTTGGGAAATATGGAATACTAGGCATGCCTTTTAAGTTCTGTCAACTTAAAAGGCATGCCTAGTATTTATTATATGTCAGAATATTCTTTTAATCTTTTGTCGAAAAGTGCTGGTATTCTTTCCACTTCTTCTTTAAGCACATCATTATCAATTTCATCTTTGTGCACAGTCACGTTTGACGCCATATTTGTTTATCACCAGCGAGCAATCAAAAAGTAAGCGGAAAGCGGAGGACGGGAAATAGCGTCAAGATAAACTATTTTGTAGGGATTTTTGGTTCGATTCGAATCAGAACACGTAGCATCGATTGTTAATAAAAACTATTTCGAAAAGATCTATTCTAAATCTTTTCTGTATTTACAATGGGAATTTTATGCTCATGCTTTCCATCAGGCAGGGTAGAGTCACTTTAGTTGGCTAAATATATAAAAAAATGTAAATATAAATCCATTTTATGACAAACAAAAATTAAAATTAAGCAATCTGTGGGATCTCTTATAGACCAGTGCTTTTAGCTCTTATAAAGCTTGAAAATAAAAATTTGAGAAGAGGATGTACCCAGTATTCTTTTTAGCGATATTTTCTTTCAAGCCGTGTGAAATAGCGAATAATGACAATCTCCTCCAAAATCCAAATCCATATTGATAAATGAACCATGGATATACAAAAATGTTTATTGACTGTCATTCGCCGTGAGCGCACTCAGATTTTAAGACGCGACGTGACATGACAAAAACTTTTTTGTCACAGTGACAAAAGTCATCCGTGCGCGCACTGCTTTATTTCGCGAATCAACTGTCAATTTGACATGCCGCACTTTATGATAAATTGGAAGAAAATATTTATGTAATTAAAAGTTTCATTGAATTTGAACGAAAGTAAAAAATAGCCAACAAGAGGCAATAGGAGTTGCTGATCAATATTATTCGAAAATAGCCAGGTTAGAATTATTAATTGTTCCTGTTGCCTACCAAGTAAAATCACATGAACATAAATTTCAATTGTAGAATTGTGTTGTTTACATAGTTTTAGCACCCTATAATGTACCACTACTGGGCTCGGGCATCCTTTCAGGAGAGGATTAGGGACTGTCTACTGTCACTTCTCCTTGTTTATTGTAAACTTCGTGAATATCCCTTTCCTATAAACTTTTAACACACCTGACACTACCCTATATTTTCCCTATCATGTTTCTCTCACTCTCCTCTCATGGCTGCTTGTAAGAGATTGTCTCTGAGCAATAAGGCCACCACTGGAACCTACATACCTAGTATTAAATCCTGATAATTAATTAATATGTGGTGTACAATAAAGTCATCAATATTAGTTTACTTATGACCATTTTTGTTTCTATATAAAATCTGCACCTCTTTAAAATATTGTGAATGCAGGATTACCTCAATTCCAATATTTACCAGGCTTGAAACGGTTAGATATTTATATAATCTTATATCATACTATTTGCTTTTAGTTCAAAACAATAGATATTTTATTACAAACTAGCTGACCCATGGAGCCCAGTCGGCATCTTTTATGCCTGTTGAGTGGTGTTGTCCCATGGAAACAACTAAAGGTAGACATATAAAATGTGATGATATATTATTATATACTATAGCCTGCCTAGATGGATGGACTATCTAACACTGAAAGAATTTTTCAAAATAGTTTTGAACAGTTGAAAAATCACACTTAGCCACTTACACTAAATACATACAGAGTCACATACAACAACATTATGCAAATAACTAAAATTAAGTATCTATTATCCTATGCCAGTTGCTCTGTTGTAACACATATTTAAGTAAAATCAGTCAAACTAGTAGCTGACCCAAATTAATATTGACAATAATAAAGGCTAGGAAGAAAAACAAGTGTCTGTTTCTGATATCAAATCTATTTACTAAATGCATATGAAAGTATTTCAGACATGTAACAACATATTTTGGACATGGGACATGTTACAGCTAATTTCTGGAAGAACTGTACCGAATTTGACAGGATTTTCAATAGCAGATAGCTGTTTCATGTTTGCTTTAATAAAAATACAATATTATTGACATTGTTGACTAGGTCAGCCCTGTGGTGTCACCCACTGTTGTTATTGTACCTTCTTCGTCATCATCAACATCATCGGTGGGGCGAACCTAGTTTTAGAAAAAGTTACTCCTAAACCCTAGCCTTAGTTACTCCTTTGTCATCGGCTATCAACCAGTGAAAATTCTATCCAAGTCAGTCCCGCCATTCCAGTAACTATTAAATATAAACAAGACTGACAGATTAAATTTTTATAAAATTCTTTTTTCATGTAAATACTGTATAATTGTAATTTCATAGGTATATTTAGTAAAAAAATATTGTTAAAATTGTCTAGATAAGTTGATAAAATGATAGTAAAAGGCCAGGAGGAGACTACTAGATTTTAATTAAAGGTTTAACAATCGAATTTATGTCTGGCAAATTAATATTAGTTTCTTTTATATTTTAATAACATAATAATAGCTCTTTACCTAAGAATTGCGTCGATTGCATGGGTGATTACTTCGAATAACAGAAATAAAAAAGGTTGAAAAAAATAAGTACTTCTACTTATTGCATACAAAACGGCAATTTCATAGGTAAAGACCTAATATTAAAATTAGAGCTATTATAAAATACTTTAAATTTTTTATGATAATAAATAAACATTCGGCACATAATTAGCATTGTCGAAAATGCAATAAAAAAAGTATGTCAGATAGACTTATTTAAAAACAAAAAATGGAAAATTACGCCTCTTAAAATAAATAAATAAATATTTTGGACATCTTACACACATCATCATCTAGTCCCAAAGTAAGCACAGAGCTTGTGTTATGGGTACTAAACAACTGATATAAATACATACATATTATACATAGAAAAACACCCAGACTCCGAAACAAATATTTGTGGATCTCACAAATATTTGGTCTGACCCGGGAATCGAACCCGAGACCTCTTGATCAGCAGCCGCATACACATAAAATGTTTAAAATCCAAGATTTATTACCTAGACAGGTAGGATGCGTACTAATGAACGCAACCACTCTCGCCAGCCAGATAGCCCGGACTCTAACCGAAAGAGCAAGGACGACATATCACAAAACATTAACTACATAAACAAACTTTTTTTGTAAATATACATATTATAGGTACATAGAAAACACCCAAACTCTGAAACAAATATTTTCAGATCACCCAAACATTTGGTCCGACCCGGGAATTGAACCCGAAACCTCTTGATCAGCAATTGCATACGCTAACCACTAAACCAAGGCAGTCATAATAGTCAGTATTATGTTAGTGAGAATAATGTTTTTTTTTATGTTTTCAGCTGATGGTAACTGCATTTTAAGCTTGCACTAATCTGATTAATAGAGAAATTATCCAGAAACAAAAAAATATCCCCTCAAGAAAGTTTATTATAAAGTAAAAATACATAAATCAAAAGGCTTAAAAAAATATACCATTATAAGAAATGAAACATTGATTTAAAATTAATTGGGAAAATTAAAAGACCTGAGTTGGAAAATGAAAGAAAATATTGACAGGCTAAGGTACGAGAAAAATATGAAATCGATTGGACTACAAACCTTAAGTACAACTATTGCGCAGCGGGTGGCTAACATTAAGATGGCACGGGAATACCGCACCATTTCTTCGGATGCGGTGACAATCCTGACACTTTTGCCTTGCAGGTAGAGTTAAGACACAAAGGTTTATATAATCAGATTTGCGCAATTTGGAAGATGAGAGTATGGAAAGACCAGGAATCTCGAGCCATTGATGCAGTCGCAGTGGCGTGTACGGTTGTTACAGCCGTAGGTGCACACGGCATTGGCATCCGCGACAAACCATATTATTGCATCCCCGAGGAATCAGAAATCCGATTACAAAAACAAAAAAGTGCAAACACCTTGTGGCATAATATATTCATACATGAAATGACAAACAAACAGCGTTGAGTGAGCTGGAAAGCAAATACTCGGGTACATCGATGTATCGAATATAACGGGACAGTAAGTGTTGCGACATCTACTGAAATTAACCCAACGAGTGCAGTAAATCCAGAGTTTTTAGATGGAACGGCCAGCACTCTCTTCTTTTATTCTTCCGTTTCATGTATGTTGTAGTCTTCGCAGGGGATGTATATACCTAATGCGGAAGTTGTCTTATTGAAAAAAAAAGACAATACGCAAACTCGCTTGGCAACACCACTATTCAGCAATATGTTGCAAAAGGCCTGGTTAATGTATTTATTTATTGTTTAAAGGTAAATCAACAATATACATAATAAATGCAGATAATAAAAACATAATGACTCATTGGTCTAGTGGTTAGCGTATGCCACTGCTGATCAAGAGGTCTCGGGTTCGATTCCCGGGTCGGACCAAATATTATTTGTGTGATTCACAAATATTTGTTTCGGAGTCTGGGTGATTTCTATGTATAATATGTATGTATTTACAAAAAAAAAGTATGTCTATGTATTTATATCAGTTGTCTAGTACCCATAACACAAGCTCTGCTTAGCTTGGGACTAGATGATGTTGTGTGTCAGATGTCCAAAAATATTTATTTTTATTTTATAATATGTAAATACAGAATGTCCATTTGAGATGTAAACATGTATAGCTTGTTACATGCTTTTAACTGGCCCAGTTTAATTTTAAAGATACATACATATTTAGAAGCGCTCATAGCCGAGTGAACTTTTATCTAATCTAAGACACAAGACTAAGAAACAATCACCGAGGGTAAGCAACTACGGCGCGGTCAGACCTAGATGGGTGACCGTATGTGGCAGGATATGTTATGAGCGTTTCCGTGATTCGGAGGTCACGTTAAGCCGTCGGTCCCGGTTGTTGTCATAAGGTAACAGTCGTGAAGCTTAGTTGGAGGCCTTCGGGCGGCTTAAAAACATCAAACGGTAAGATTACGTAGCCACAACGTGTCTTGCCAGTCCCCAACCCGCACTCGGCCAGCGTGGGGACGTAAGGCCTTAACCCTCTCTTGAGAGGAGACCCGAGCCCAGCAGTGGGACGTTATGGGTTGTTGATGATACATATTTAAGCTCTTAGTTTGTTATATTGTGACGACTTCCATAAACTGCCTAGAAGAGACAGGACACGACGACACTCGTTGCCCCACAGGTAAATTATGAATGTTACCATGTTATTATTAAGAATTGAGTATTACCAAATTTAAGGTTTAAAACACAAACTATGTGAAAAGGCTCACTATACAGTTTTAGATTATTTATGTGAAGAATTTGCTTGGTATGTAAATGTGATAGACATTTTAAATGTAGGTATGTTTGTTGTCTTTAAAATACTTTATATCTTATATTCCTTTGTAAATGCGAGTAGCGTCAAGACTGGTAATGTAAAGTTGATATTTAGTAACTTTTTGGTGGTTTTGAGTGTTTTCATGGTCTACCCAAATGTCCTGCTGGTGGCACGGTGTGCCTTGCTTTGGGTCGTTAATCTTCACTGATACCAATTAAGTTGGGACTGCTTGTATACTGGCGGTATGAACAGGCTGCACTATGTTCATTCCTTCAAAAGGCCAATCCCGATCCTATACAGAAGTTAATATTGAAACTTTCTTTAAATAAAAAAGTATGTTTAACCGCAATAAAGTTTAATAATAATACTTGTGTGTAATTTTTTCTTGCTCGCTGTCTCATTTCATCTATAATATTATGAGAAGTAAAGCTATACTGGATCATCACTTATCTATTCATTAAGACCTGTAAATACCTTTTGCTTTTGGAAATATTTTTTCAATTCAAACTAAGTAGGTACATCCTGAGCTTTATTGTTATCTATAAAAAAATATACAAAATACTAAAAAAAAGTAATGTTTTACTTATTTACCTAACCCTTATCTATCCAACAGGCATATTCTATAAACAGAAGGATTAATAATGTAAGAAAAGAAAAAAGTATTTTGAGTGAAACAACCAGTATAAAGTACATATTTCAATAATGTTTCTTTCACATTATACTATTACCTACCTCTGCCTCGTTGGTTTAGTGGTTAACGTATGCGGCTACTGATCAAGAGGTCTCGGGTTCGATTCCCGGGTCGGACCAAATATTATTTGTGTGATTCACAAATATTTGTTTCGGAGTCTGGGTGTTTTCTATGTATAATATGTATTTATTTACAAAAAAAAAAGTATGTTTATGTATTTATATCAGTTGTCTAGTACCCATAACACAAGCTCTGCTTAGCTTGGGACTAGATGATGTTGTGTGTCAGATGTCCAAAAATATTTATTTATTTATTAAAAAAACATTTTTTTTCATGACTGCCTTGTTGGTCTAGTGGTTAGCGTATGCGGCTGATGATCAAGAGGTCTCTGGTTCGATTCCCGGGTCAGACATTTATTTGTGTATTCTACAAATATTTGTTTCGAAGTCTGGGTGTTTTCTATGTATATTATGTATTTATTTACAAAAAAAAAAGTATGTTTATGTATTTATATCAGTTGTCTAGTACCCATAACACAAGCTCTGCTTAGCTTGGGACTAGATGATGTTGTGTGTCAGATGTCCAAAAATATTTATTTATTAAAAAAACATTTTTTTTCATGACTGCCTTCATGGTCTAGTGGTTAGCGTATGCGGCTGATGATCAAGAGGTCTCGGGTTCGATTCCCAGGTCAGACATTTATTTGTGTATTCTACAAATATTTGTTTCGAAGTCTGGGTGTTTTCTATGTAGAATTATGTATGTAGTTCCTTCCTTTTAGCTGATTGAGTAGCTTCCTAATCCTGATTTGGACCCCTCCACGCGTTGAATAGTTCCTAAATGGTAATTTGATAGGTCTTTCTTACTTCATGATATAGGTAGGTACATATTTCTACCGGAAGGCAGAAAATGTTTACCAGATCTATTCAATAGCTTGAATATAAGCTGGGAAGAATAATCACCTATTACCAAGGTGCCTATTACCCCGCGATTTAAGTAGGTATACCTACTATGTCGAAGCGTTTGGCTTTGCCTCTCAAGTTCTGATTTCCAAGCTATTCCATGTCTTTCTTTATATCTGTCAATTAAAACGATTTTTTGTAATGATACCTACCTATACATCACTACTCTTACTCCTTATCTGTTCATTTGTTTTTCAGATACTGGTTCTGTCACATTGCTTTCACTTTCAGAACAGTCGTCAACACTAAATTCTCATTATCATCTTATCAGAAATGTTTCAATCTCCACTTACAACAAGGGCGTACATAAGCCCATGCTGTAAGTGAAGATTAAGATTTCCCGTTTTGTTCATTGTCTTTTAGCCATTTCTGTAAATAAAAATGGATTAGAACACAACTACTTCATAAAGCAGTTTCTAATCACTGATGATACATGATAGATTTCACAAATAATGATTACAACACAAACAAAAGTCTAGCAGCAATTATTGCTTACCCAACACCAAAAAAATAAGTAAATGTAAATAAAAACAATCTCTTTTTACACTGGAATCAAACAAAATGTTATTGTGTCTGTTGGACACTAATCTTAAATTATTTAATCTTAGATTAGATAAAAGTTCAATTCATGGAAATATTTTTTTTAGTTTTTATAAAATGATAAATTTAGAACTGAAACAGAAAGCTTAGTGATAGATTCCACACTAGGGGCAGTTTGGGACAGTGCCTACAGACGATTCGATTTAGACAAAGTTTTTCATCAATAACATGCCATCTAAATTCTCTCAGTTATTGGAAGAACAACTATTTATAAGATATATATCATACCCTTTTTTCCATAACTGCAGTATGTATCATACCCTTTTTTCCTTATCTGCAAGTGAATTTAGGCTGTGGCAATGATATATATAAATAAAAAATAAAATAAATATTTTGGACATCTGACACACAACATCATCTAGTCCCAATCTAAGCAGAGCTTGTGTTATGGGTACTAGACAACTGATATAAATACATAAACATACTTTTTTTTGTAAATACATACATATTATACATAGAAAACATCCAGACTCCAATATTTGTGAATCACACAAATAATATTTAGTCCGACCTGGGAATCGAACCCGAGACCTCTTGATCAGCAGCCGCATACGCTAACCACTAGACCAACGAGGCAGTCAAATATATACATATTTATAAATATATTTATATATAAAACTGATATAAACTCATTGGGCTGTGGGTTATTTCTATAAATAATGACCCCCTACTATTGGATTCCACTCATGCTTTCCATCACGCTGTGTGGAGTCACTTTGGTATGCTTAAATGTAAAAAAAAAGTTTGCCTAACACTGGCATGTTTGAAACGGCAGTTTTTCTCTTATATTCTATTATCTAAATAGTGTCTGGTTGATAAATCTAAAGTAAAACAATACCCACATCATCAATGGGCCTCAATAGTCCACTGCTAGACAAAGGTGTCAGGTTTCAAACTTACGTAACTACATGCATAATATATGTACATAGATAGCATCTAAACTCCGAAACATATAATTGCAGTTCATACAAGATTTGGACTGACTCTGGACAGCACAGCAACTCAAGCACAGCAATCGCCTACACAACCACTGCTCCAATAAGGCAGTCACATGTGAATAAGTATACTATCTATAGTACATATATATATTTTTTAATTTTTGTCTGTTTCAGCTTATCTCTGTAACAGCGAGACTATGAGACAATAGTCCTTGTATCATAGTCCAGTTGCTACAGAGGTTAGTTGAAACTTAGGCTACTTCTATTTAAGTCTAGCTTTGCACCACAATATTACCTGAAGTTATTGCTGAAAAGAAAGGAGCTAACAGTAGTTACTTTTTCCTTTAGATAAGATTGCCCCATCTTACCTTATGGAGAATAGCCAAATGATATAACTACTGGCTATGTTGGTTTAAGAACTATTTTTCGATCTATATAATGTGAATATTTAATTATTATCTGTTTTTAAATCTGACCACATTCAATTACAGTATTAATATGTTTTATTGCCTCCTTACCTGGTCGCTCAACTGAATATCTGTTTTAACTAAACTAGTTATTGCTTGAATTAATGAAGTAGACTAGATGAGGGTCTCTTATACATTGGTATTATCTTTATTGCGTTTTTCATTATGTTGCAATGTTTGCAAGCTCTATCAAGGACTAGTCACTTCGGTTAATGGTACACACAACACTTACAAATTGTTTTTCCACGCTAGATTTCGCTGTTCGCATTGTTGGAAAACAAATCGGTGAAGCAGCATCGGACACGGTAAGGATCAGGGTCACAAGCAGCAGACATAGTCAAGGAGGGAACTGACCCGTTGTTGTTTATTTCACATTATTTATAACACAAACTAAATATTTACAATGCAATATTCACAAACTCAAGTACAAATTCATATTTCTATGCAGATAATTAATTTATTAATAGGTCTCAAAAACCCACGGGGTAAATACATTATAAAAGCTCTGCTCCGTAAAAAACCTGTAGTCGGTCTGTCTAAAAGCTAGATTTGAGTTTCCCGCCCGAGTCCGTAATTCGCTCGCTTCAGTTTAGTATGTATATGTCAATGTCTAGGTACGTAACTCTATGCGTGAGGCGTTGGTCTTTTTTTCTATAGTTTACAGATTTATGGCAACAATAAATAAATAAATATTTCAGAATTCTAGTCGGACTAAATAGCGTTCTTCTGAGTAACAACAAGCAGGGCTAGTATTATAGATACTAGACAAATGAACTAATATAACTTCATATATAAATACATAAAGATACTTTTATTTGTTAGAAAACACCCATAGAGTATTTTTGCCGTAAGCCGTATGCTTGAACCGATTCGGTTTCCGATCGAGTCTGGAAATTTTAATCAATTATTTCAATTAAGCTAAATAAAATTAAGAATATTTCAAATTCATAAAATATCTATTGAGCCACTCCCCTTTAAATATATCAAGGAAAGATTTAATTTTCCATTATTAAATAAATGCCTAGTTAAAAATAAATATATTGATACTTAGAAATCTTTAGTAGCCGACCCCAAATAATATTGGGAATCTTTGATACTAACAAATACTTTCAAGTATTTTAAAACCTGGTTTTTAACCCTGGTATTTTTCCGTACTCGTACTAAGAAGCTCTGGTATTTAGTTTTGCAAGTACATATATCTTATCGCTAGTCATTAAACCTAGAACATTTACAGGTTAAATTACCAGTGAGACGGCGTACAAAAAACTACTCTGCGCAAATTATATCCGATATGGAATATGGTTTTATCTATTTTTTAACTCTCTTCGTCTTCTCCTCTCCTCTTATATTAAATGGTCTATATAGTTTTGATTTATAATGAAATTCCATTTTTATTTGGACACAAATTAAACTCGATTCCATCTAAAATTACAAACTAAACTTTCATCATTAATGAATTTATCTTTGTGATATTATCTAAATTAAAGGCTTTACTTTTATTTATTCCAGTTGGAAATTTCACGTTAAATAAAGTATTTATAAAACTCTAAAATGTAACTTGTTATTCTTAAAAAAATTTAAATATTGAGGTAATAAATTATTGTTTAGGTTTTTTTTGTTGATTCGCTCTAATATGTTGGCAACCCCCTGCAACAGATAGTCATTTTAGTCAATCAAATCAATTGTAACGACGACGAAGACCAGTGAACATCGGAGAGGTCGTGGAGGAATTTACCATCTTTGCCACCATCGCCGTTCGCCAATTACACCATGGCTGATACCGAAAAAGCGCCCCAGCCGCAGCCCCAACAGCAGCAGCAGCAGCAAGAGCAACAACCCCAACAGCAACCGCAACAAGCTAAAGCGGCTAAACAAAAGCAGGTCATTGGTGAGTGCCGCTACGCCATCTTAGTTTTTGCGTGTCCCGGCATCAAATGTATCAAAGCACATGTTTCTAAATTTGCCGGAATTTATAACTTGAATGCAAATTACAGAAATAATGTAGTGAAATATTTTATATTTAAATAGAAACAATATTATTTTCGTATTGGAAGAGTAGGAAACGCCGTTATCGATCGAATGCCGACCCCGCCAGAACTAAGTGTATATGTACCTATCTTCTTGGTGTCACGCGGGACGAATCAATAACGGAGCCTCATTTCGTTGCATCCTGAAGCCATTTTGAATCATTGCATGCGGTATCATTAGTTTTATTAATTTCTGCCTGCGTTTATTACAATCAGATAATATGTGAATGACGCCGCAGTGTAATGAAATAAAGGGTGCAATTACGGCTTGCGAGCAAATAGTGATCCTTAGAGAATTTCTATCATTCAAATGGCGTGTATGAAAGATGTTTGAAATTGAAATTGTTTTCTAGAGAAGTGTTTATCATGCACTTGCTAACTTACAAGGTCAATTTACCCTCTGATGTGAATAGATACATTGAAATGTCTGTTGGGTCTTGTTAACCATGCTTTGCTCATCTTTGTACTGACAATTCATATTGCTGTGCGGATTACCTACAATCCAAATTTTGTATCGTGACATACTGATGTAAAATTGTGTTTTATTCTACAAAAGTTTAACTGGCATGGTTGGCAAACCTAATTGACACTAAAATATTTTAAGAAATGCTCGGTAATAATTCATTGCGTAAGTTGACCTTGTTTATTTTTAATTAATTAAACCATTTTATTAAATTGACTGCATATGAATAAAGTCTTAGATGGTAGGAATGAAAATGTATTTTGTATTCATAATATATACAAAGTAGGTCTCTTTAGGTTAATTAATTATTGTATGGGTGAGTAAGAGTGCTAGATGGTTGTATGCAAGGCACAACATTACTCCAATACTCCTAATCAATACATACATATTTTTTTCAGCGGAGAAAGTTTCGGGAACCGTCAAATGGTTTAATGTGAAAAGTGGATATGGCTTCATCAACAGGTATCTTATACATTCCCGTTTAAATCTTATTTTTTTAAATTATCCTTTTGTATTGTTTTTCTTAAACTAAACTTATCTACAACTTCTTTAATTTTAACAGGAATGACACCAAGGAGGACGTGTTTGTACACCAAACTGCTATCGCCCGGAACAACCCACGCAAGGCAGTGCGCTCGGTCGGCGACGGGGAGGCGGTGGAGTTTGCCGTGGTTGCCGGGGAGAAAGGCTATGAAGCAGCCGGAGTGACAGGTCCCGGTGGTGAGCCAGTAAAGGGCTCGCCCTATGCAGCTGATAAACGACGCGGCTTCCATCGCCAGTAAGTGAAGTAACATCACAATTTGTATGTAGTCTGTCATCCATTGTTTCTACTGTTCTTGTATTTTCAGGTATTATCCCCGTCAAGGAGGCGGACGTGGCGGTGAGGGCGCTCCACGTAGAGGTGGCATGGGACGTCGTGGACCCCCGCCCAACCAGGGGGGTGCACAGGGAGATGAAGGTCAGGAGGGAGGTGGAGTACCACCGCAACAGCGCAGTTACTTCCGGCGAAACTTCCGGGGTGGACGTCGCGGTGGTGGTCCCGGACCTATGAACCGCGGTGGATACCGCCGTCCGCGACCGCGCTACCAACAGGGCCAGGGTCAGCTTCAGCCAAATCTGGCCCCTCGTCAGAATGGACCAGAGGGAGAGGCTGTAGCCTCTGCACCATCCCCACAGCAGCAACAGGCTAAACCAAAAACCAACAATAAGCCTGCTGGTGCCTCCATTGAGACTACCACCAATGAGAGCCAGGCCTAAACACCGGGCAGATGCACAGTGTGGTACATTTATGTAGTGCATGTTTATTCTAGCAGTGCCACACTTATCCATCACATATTTGTCTTGTCTGTACAACGGAAGAGTGTTTTGTTTTATTGTTGTTGCAGAAGCTATACTGTCTAAGAATTTCTGCGATTTAATCTTATTGGAAAGCTGGGGAGATTTTTATGGAACTGCGAAGTATCATAGATAAAAATGTGATATTTAATAATTCTGAATAATATATTGCTTTGATTTTCGGTTGTTCCTACAAGATTATGTATTATATTTTTCCCTACTACAAAGTAACTTATTATACAAGTCTTGTTAATCCAAGATTATAGCTGTGCAATGAAATTGGATGACTGGATTTTTAATGCAGGTTCCAAAGCCCCAAGGAAAAATGTATTTTTAAATGATTATTTTCATTATAAATTTATATGGATGTATGTTTTGACTTAAAAAGCCTTTATTTGTATTTAAATTACTAGTACTGTAAGTAACACTCTCAGAAAATAAAAGCTCCTTTTTACCTGTGTGAATAAATTTCTTTTTTTAAATACACCTAAATTTGACTCACTTTTTAAGGCCTATGCAGACCGCGAAGGCATTGCAAGGGATTTTGCCGTCAGTCAGCGCACATTAGCTGCTTACATACCTTGGTATTCCAGCGGCGTGCCGCGGCGGCTCCTGCCCGTTACACTTAGTCTTCAGTTACGTTTGATCGAGTGTTGCTATGCCTCAATATTGTAATTTTGTGAAAAAATGTAAATTGGGCCGAGTCCCTGGCATGCCGTTTGCCTACCGTAGTACGCCACGGCATGCCGCCGAGGGAGCCCGTGGCGCGTCTTTCAATGCCGTGCAATGGAATCCCTTTCGATGCCACGGCATCATTTTAAAGTATAGCGATTTGTCGTATTTCCATACGTTTGAATGTCCATTAGTAAAAAATTTAATCCCTTGCCATGCCGTCCCGGTCTGCGTAGGCCTGAAGGGCTTTGGAGTTCATGACTCTGAACCCTTATAGATTCGTTATGTTCGTCCGTCCGTCCGTCCGCGACTTACCGTCCAAACGGTAAGTGCTAGAAAGTTGAGACTGCACGAATATGTGTTGTAATTACGTCGACAAAGTGCTACAATAAAATTATGAAAATGATTATTTGACACTCCGCGGGTGTCGTAAAAGGCGACCTAAGGGATAAACTACGCAACACAACATCAATGCCGAGAGAAGGAAAACTTTAAACCAACCCTTTTTTTGTTTTTTAGGTCGTTTAGGAGGAGGAGAAGTCCAGGGTGGGATCTCCTTCTGAACTTCTCCAGCGCCTGCCCGCTCCTGATGCGGGCACCGTCTCGGATGACGACCCCCTCTTAGGCGGCGTCCGGCACACACCGACGACGCCCCCTCGCGGCTGGTCACATAGTGCGGGTGGAGGGAAAACCCGTCCCGTCCACCCGCGGCCACACTCAGAAGGTTGCGACCGCGGTAAATGAGCTCTCGCTGCCGGCCATGGAACGAACGACGGCCGGAAGCGAGAGATCCTCTCCGATGACTGCAGTGAGGACCCGGCGCTGCGTCTCCCACGCGGGGCAGACCGCCAGCGTGTGATGAGCCGAATCCTCACTGCAGTCGCAGTGGTGGCAGACGGGACTCAATTCCCTCCTGGCGACCGAGTGCAGGTACTTTCCGAAGCAACCATGCCCGGAAAGAACCTGCGTCAGTCGGAAGGTAAGGGTCCCTGCCGCACTGCCCATTCGCCGATGACCGGCTGAAGCGCCTCTCTACGGTGGCCAGCGATCCATCGTGGCTCGGTGAGCGGCTTGGCGCCACTCGCGCCCGTCCTCGGGTGGAGGTCCAATTCCACCACTCTCCGCCCGGTAGTTAGCCACTCGCCGATAAACGTCGGCGAGCACCTCCGCCTCCAAATCCCACGGGGGTGTTCCGGCCAGGGCGCACGCCGCCTCCGTCGATACGGTGCGGTAACCCCGTATGGCTCTGACGAGTTCTCTGCGGCCGCCTGAGGCGCGCCCTATTCTGCTCGGTCAGAGCCGCCGCCCAAACTATAAACCAACCCTATACCAACCCGTCTGGCCAGCGTGGTATAGTAGGCCAATACCTTTGTATGGAGAGGCCTATGTCCAGCAGTGGACTGTTGAAGGCTGTTGATGATGATGATGATTATTTGGGGTTCCCCTAGTGGGGATGTATTTTTCTCGCGACTACCCACTGGGTGGGTATCATTAGATGGGTTTAAGAAGTTTCTTAGACGATTTTTGATTAAGGTATCCGTTTGCGAGAAATCCCACTTTTTAGGGTTCCGTAGCCAAATGGCAAAAAACTGAACCCTTATAGATTCGTCAAGTCTGTCTGTCTGTCTGTCCGTCCGTCCGTATGTCACAGCCAATTATTTCCGAAACTATAAGAGCTATACTGTTGAAATTTCGTCTATACGAAAGCTATACAGTCGATGTATTCTGTGAACCGCATTAAGATTTTTACAAAAAAATAGAAAAAAAAACAATACATTTTGGGGGTCCCCATACTTGGAACTGAAACTCAAAAAATTTTTTTACATCAAACCTATACGTGTCTATCTATGGACAGTTGTTCAAAAATGATGTTGAGGTTTCTAATTTCATTTTTTTCTAAACTGAATAGTTTGCGCGAGAGACACTTCCAAAGTGGAAAAATGTGTCCCCCCCCCCCCCCCTCTAACTTCTAAAATAAGAGAGTGATAAAACTAAAAAAAATATATGTTGTACATTACCATGTAAACTACCAACGAAAATTGGTTTGAACGAGGTCTAGTGAGTAGTTTTTTTTAATACGTCATAAATCGTAACACGCAATTTACATTTCATCCAATCAATACACTAGTATAAAAACATCGATGAAAGTCACAACGAACTACAAGAACTTTTATATGATGTTACTTGCTGATACGGAACCCTTCATGGGCGAGTCCGACTCGCACTTAGCCGCTTTTTTTTGTAAAAACGTCGTCGCCCATCTAGCTAAACGGCTGGCTCAAAAAATCTGGAAATATTCGTGATGGTGGTCCATATTGAACTTTAAAGGAAAACTATAACGGATTAGATGACTTTTAGTTCACGAGTCATAGAGGCTTAACTTGTACGATGTGCTTAATTGGAAAACGTCACACAGAATTAACGCACTAATACGTACCTAAACATAACCATTATCAGTGGCAGACCGGGGGACGAACACAGCAGTTACCTGCGATGTGCTTACGCGCAAACCGCAGTCGGTCGGCGTTCAATACGCGGGGCTGTATAGCACTTAGAAGTTAGCACCCCAGCATGGAATATTTTAAAAAAACTTATATTAATCGATTGCTAGTTGAATTCTGCTTCGATTGGTTTTATTTTTGGGATAGCTAGTGGCTTAGATTTTTTATTAATAATAATAATGTGAGGGGTGCTGGAAAAAATAAAAACTTCAACTAGCAATGTTTAAATAAAGATTTTTCAAAAATCTGAGTTACTAATATAATGTACCTTTCTACTAGCAATCAGCACCATCCCTTTTTTCATACAAAGCTCGATTATTTATCGAATTATAATCAATTTCAATCATCCGAACTATCGACTCCCCCGCGCATGCGCGCCACACAGCAGTCCGGTCGTCGGCTCGTCGGCCAGTTCAGTTTCGCCTTGAACGAATTGAATACTGAATACTGAAACAAATAAAAAGTTGAAAACAAAACATTCAACTTTTTATTTGTTTCAGGAATATTGTTTCCACAGTAAATCTAAACTGCAAATTAGATTTGAAGAAAAAAGCATTGCATGCTCAAAATGCAGAGTACAATTCTAAACGATTTGCAGCTGTGATAAAGAGAATCAGAGAACCTCGAACAACTGCTCTTATATTCAGTGGAAAGATGGTATGCACAGGTGCTAAAAGCGAAGAAGATTCTCGACTTGCTGCGAGGAAATATGCACCGTCATTATATCGAAACCTGAGCTGACAGAATCATCGCAACCTACACTTGCTCTGGCCCATCAACTCAAGTATGAGGATAGAGGTCATCAGCGTCTTGGAAGAGATTCATAATAATTAAATTCGATCTTGGGAAGCCTAAACAGTTTGAGCGTATCATTGAATTTGAAAATTTTGCAATAGAATATATGTATATTAAAAAATTTAATCAGAATAATGCTCACTGCTGGCATTACTTTCATCATCCCATGGCAGAGTTGTGTATTCTGTAAAGATACTACTAGCTCTAGATTCACCTTCAGTTGAAGATTGCAGCTCCAAAGTGTGACAAGCTATTCGAACGTTTTGGACCTGCTACAGCGTATGCGTGCGTGATTTCTTCTTGAATTATATACTTGATACTTTATTCGATTCATATCTTGCATGATAGCTTGTGGTTGTTTTCTGGAACCATCAGTATCACCCCAACATTCAGCCATGAGTTTGTAAACTTCAGGTGGGCAACCTCTTGGTGCAGGAAGTCTTTTACCGCTTGCATAGAACTAAACAAAAACAATTTTTCTTTGTTTGAATTACTTTTAAGCTTTTTAAAATTGAAATTGATAAAATCTACTTATTATTAATAAATCAATCGATTAAAAGATAAAGTAAGCGTCTCACATACTTTTCTGTATGTATCAGAATTTTTTTGTGGTGGTAATGTAACTTAATAATTAGTTCACATCAGAGTTGCCACCCGTCCCGAATTTCCCGGGACAGTCCCGAATTCGATGATATCGTCCCGCGTCCCGAAGGCCTATTGATTTTGTCCCGATTTTTCACAAATGTAACAATTGCTCAATTTGAATTCACCTTCTTCCTCTTCCGAGCAGTATACATAAAAAGAAAACAGCTATTGGGTGCCAAATGGAACTAATGACAACCTTTTCATCAAAATCTTTATTTGTTGTTTTCAGTCACAGGTTGTGATAAAAATGAGTTAAAGTATTTGAAACTGGAAATGCACAGAAGTTAAAGGAATAATTGTGTCTTGTAACTCGTGCTAAGAGCATACCTCCTTTATATGTTTATTTTAAGTGTGTATTTTCAGTAATGATAATAAAACGGTCCAATATCAGAAATGGTTGCTCGGTAGATTTATTACAAGCAGAATTGCAAATTTCACTAAAGACACACCAGCCAAGGTGACTCTACTATACCTGATGGAAACTATGAGTGGAATCATAAAGTGGAGGGCGCCATACTCACTGCGAATGGAGGCAGTATGGCGGTCTAAAGAGATGCTTCTTTACGCGCCCCACTTAAAGGAGCAACAAGTAAGAAAAAGAAGAAGCATACCAGTACCACAGCGGCATCCTCTTTTCCCACCAACCCGCTTTTTGAGGTGGAGTTCTCAAAAATTCATGGACTCTCTGCAAACCTCAACGCCGTCCACCAGCACCTTGAGACGGTACGGCCGGCTATGCTTTTTCTAAAGAAGTTCTAAAGAACCGTGGTTCTAAGGAACTGTGCACCAGAGTTGTCTCCAGTACTGACAAGCTTGTATCGCCTGTCATATTCCTCAGGAATTGTCCCGGAGGCCTGGAGAGAGGTGAATGTTCAACCTATCCCCAAAAAGGGTGACCACTCAGATTCCGCCAACTACCGCCCTATAGCTGTCACCTCCATACTCTACAAGGTGATTGAACGAATAATTAACAAGCTTTTGGTTCATTACCTGGAAGATCACTCTCGGCACTCGGTGATCGGTAATATGGCTTAAGACCGAACCGATCCATGGGTGATCTTATAGTACCTCACGCACTTGTGGGGTTAGGATTTGGATAGGTATGGAGAGAACCTGGCCATCAGTCTAGACATGGCCAAGGCCTTTGATAGGGTTTGGCACCGTTCGCTTCTCTCTAAGCTTCCGGCATACGGCCTGCCCACTAAATTGTACAGCTGGATGGCCGCCTTCCTGCGCCAGCGCCGCATTAGAGTCCTTTGTGACGGCACGGCGTCTGATTTCCAGCAGGTAAACGCAGGCGTATCCCAGGGCCTCTGTCTTGTCGCCCAAGCTGTTCCTTCTGCATATTAATGACATGTTAGCGCTTGTCAACATACATTGCTATGCAGATGACAGCACAGTGCATGGACAATATTTTAGATATCCTACATTTAAATCGACAGGAATTTGTCGCTGAACTCGACCGGGTTCTGAACGTTATCTCTCAATGGGGTGATGAGAATCTGGTCGAGTTCAATGCCAAAAACATAGGTTTGCGCGATCAAAACAATAGTCTCCATTCCTTCCCCTTCCTACTTATTAGAGAACTCAGCTGCCACTACAGGAAAAGCTCGGTATCCTGGGCATGGATATCTGCCAGGACCTCAACCGACGGGAGTACATCAAGAGCGTCACAAAGGCGGCCTCGTGGAAGCTAGGCGTACTAAACAAGGTGAGACAGTTGTTCTCCCCGGAGCATCTGTGTCTTCTCTATAAGACCCAGGTTCGCCCCTGCGTGGAGTACTGCTCTCATCTTTGCGATACGCAGTATTTGCTTGACGCTCTCGATCGATTGCAGAGGCGAGCAGTTCGCATCATAGACAGTCCCGAAGTCACCGAGTTCCTGGAACCTTTGCAGTTGCGAAGAAATGTCACCTCTATGGCAGTCCTCTATCGCCTTTACCTTGGGGAGTGTTCTGAAGAGCTCCTCTAACTCATCCCACCCTCTCCCTTCCTCTACAGAACAACACGATCTGGCCAGGGAAGTCACCCCTTCAGAGTGGAAGACATACGCTCCAGAACTAAACGGTTCGGGTGTTTCTTCTTGTGCCGAGCACTTAAAAACTGGAACTCATTGCCAGCTCATATTTTTCCTTCCTACTATGATCCCGGGTCCTTTAAGCGGGGCGTGAAAAAGCATCTCACTAAGCCGCGATAATGTGGTTCGCCATACTGCTTGGATTTGCAGTGAGTATCGCGAGTATCGCCCCACTTGTGGATTTTACTCATGCTTTCCATCAGGCATAGTAAAGTCACCTTGGCAGGAGTTTTATAAAAAAATCCCTTTTAAAGTTGAACAACTCTCAAACGCATATCGAAATCAAAAACTTGTCAGTGCAACTTTCTTAATGTTTAGAAACGACCGATCTAATGATACCCCAAACACATGTCCATGCAGTTACACCTTTTTAGCACAAGCCGTCTCGACGGATTTAAATTCGAGAACGGACAAACGGACGTCTCGAATCTATAAGGGTTATGACTAATAAGATATGGAACCCTAAAAATGATATAAAATAAGTGATCGCGCCCCGTAGCAATAAAAAAAAAATATGCATGGAAAAATATTTGAAAAATAAATACGTAAATGTTTATACAAAACTTTTATCCTTTCCAAAAAACTGCTTTTTTATCATGATCTGAATTAGACTGAAATTTGACCGACTGTCTTTAATAAGTATCATGTCCCGATTTTTTTTTCGAAAAGGTGGCAACCCTGGTTCACATTGTACAGCTGCTATACAATATAAGAAACAGCATCTAATTAAATAAAACAACAAGGGAGGCATCAAGCAGTATCTAATATGCAAAATCGACTCTTCTTTTTTCTTGTGTCATTTTTATAATTATTGATGTGAAATAATCGAGCTTTGTATGAAAAAAGGGGTGGTGCTGATTGCTAGTAGAAAGGTACATTATATTAGTAACTCAGATTTTTGAAAAATCTTTATTTAAACATTGCTAGTTGAAGTTTTTATTTTTTCCAGCACCCCTCACATTATTATTATTAATAAAAAATCTAAGCCACTAGCTATCCCAAAAATAAAACCAATCGAAGCAGAATTCAACTAGCAATCGATTAATATAAGTTTTTTTACAATATTCCATGATGGGGTGCTAACTTCTAAGTGCTGGGCTGTATTAGGTATTGTTGTCACTTCGCTCGGAACACGCGGCGAACGACGCCTGTACCGGACGAAGTTAATCTGGCCGTTTTAAGTGGGTCAAAGGCGTCGCTTACGAACAAACAAACATATAGGTGAAGCTGATATTAAGCATGTAAAAATTCGGGAGAGCATACTCGACATGTCACGAACACGGACGTGAGAGATCAACAAACGCGTGCAGTCCTGTCAACAATGCGTAGCGGACTCTTGCAGATTTTGAATTTTGATAAAAAATACGACGCATGCCTTCTTATGGCCAAGAAACGTGACCTCAGGCTCACCGAACACACATTTACCAGTGTTTACCAGGACACCATGCTCGCGCAGTCGTTCGAAAACCTGCCTGAGATGATTCTCGTGTTCGCTCGTGCTAGAAGACGCGACGAGAATGTCATATAGGTAGGGAAAACAGAATTCCAGGTCACCCAGGATTTCATCGATGAAGCGCTGGAATGTCTGAGCCGCGTTTCGCAAGCCAAATCCCATGAAGCCGAACTCAAAGAGACCAAACGGAGTCATTATGGCTGTCTTCGCGATGTCATCCTTGAAGACTGGGATTTGGTTGTAGGCTCGAACCAGGTCCAGCGTGCTGAACACGGAACAACCGTGCAGGTTGTGCGAAAAATCTGCAAGATGCCTAACAGGGTACCTATCTGGTATGGTGCGGGCGTTCAACGCACGGTAGTCGCCACATGGTCGAGTTGTAGCGTAGTTGGGAAACACTGTCCACGCGTACATTGGATACGCGTACAGCTCCTGTACGGACCGCCGCGAACCTGTACGCGAGGTCAATCGATCCAGAGCGCTCTGCGAGCCCCAGTCATTCGCCATGACTCCGACAAACTTAGCGGTTGCGTGCACCACCACTGCTGCTGCGTTAGTCATTATTCAACACATTTTAAATAAAAAAAGGGAAACAAACGGAAACCTAGATGGTGGATGAAAAAATTGTATCGTGAAAGATTACAGTGTGGAAATAGGCTAATGGAAGATATAAATTATGAAGAAAGTGGGGACAAAAATTTTGTGAGAATGAGTTTTCAAGATTTTGAAATAATTCTTGAAAAGGTTGAACCTGAAATAAAAAAAATGAATACTAATTTTCGAGAAGCTATCACAGCCAGAGAAAGGCTATCCGTGACGTTAAGGTTTTTGGCTACCGGGGACTCGTATACAAGTTTACAAACTCGAAGAACACGCGTGTTTATTCATTTTGCCGTCCAAATATAGCGTAGTCGGCCGCGTGCATCCTCTTTGACGCGCGACCAAAAACCGACTCACGATGGCTCGAGCTGCGAGTTGGCTCGCGCGGTACGCGTACCCTAAGAGTGAACGCGTAGCTGCAGGTATGGACTAGGCGTTCCGGATACGCGTAAACTGAGTACGCGTACCAGGGTACGCGCAATCCGTACGCACCTTTAGGCACCATGTGCAGGGGGGAAGACCATGGGCTGTCGGACCGGCGTGCAATGCCTGTGCGCACCATGTCGTCAAACTCCTGTTAGGCTATCTTGAGGCGGTCCGCATCCAACCGTCTTGGGCGACAGTACACGGGAGGGCTGGGGTTTGTGCGGATATAGTGAAGCGTGTTATGCTTCACCTCACGCTCCGTCGGATCACCAGCTGGCCTAGTGATTTAGGGGAACTGCTGTAGCAACAAATGGTAGGGCGATGTACCTGTAACAGCTTTAACATGGCACAAAGAGCATGAAGCAGCAGAAAAAGCATTGGCAGTAAGCGCGGTACAATTATCTATTAAGCGCTTATTCGCGCTTATTATTGCTTCGTTACATCAGCTACTACAAATCTCCAAGTAAATGCGCGGTGTAAGCCAAAATCAAGCGTAACACTAATGGAGCCATAAGTAGCGATAGGAGTCCCGTTAGCGGCAAAAAGTTGATACTTTTCCTTACGTCGCCGTTGATCACGCACAAAACTGACAGGAAAAACACAAAGGTCCTAACCACTGTCTACTAAAAAGGTCACTCCCGTGGTCTTGTCTGTAACGAAGAGGCGGCCTGGGGACTCTTGACAGTCACTCGCCGCCATCAGCGACCGCCGTTGGCGTTTCCCTCAGTCCACTTGCACGGGGTACGGCACTTGCTTGCACGCGGGCCAAACTTGTCATGGTACCAGCAGAAGCCGTTGTTCTGGGAGCGGCTTCTTGAGCGAAAGTTGCGACCCTTGGAGTGAGAGCGCGATCTAGCTCGACCACGAAAATTTCCAGCCGATAAGGCAGCTACTTGCCGCACCAGGTCATCAATACGACGGTTGAGCCTCTCCTCCATAGCACTCGTACCTGATGATGTCGATGGGTGCGGAACAGCCAACGTAGATGGAGCAGGAGCCTGAGATTCGGCGATGTGAGGCAAATGCATCACAATGTCATTCACCTTGTCGGCCAGCGCAGCTACTTTGTCCAAACTACTATCTGCCATTGTAGCGATGGCCGTCTGCACATGTGTTGGTAAACGCTTAGCCCATATGCTGCGCAGAAAATCGTCTGAAACGTCGGTACCGGCCAGATCGCGGAGATATCGCAAAAACTGGGAGGGCTTACGATCGCCAAGTTCAGCTTGAGACACCAACTCTTCTACCCGTTTGTCCTTGGATGCTGACAACCGTGATATAAGCTCCGATTTCAGATTGTCATATTTCCCGGTTGCCGGCGGGCTGGTAATAAGGCTTAAGGCTTGAGCAGCATATTTGTGTTCCAGATTACTGACGACATGATAAAATTTTGTCGTGTCAGAAACAACATTCGCCACAACAAATTGTCCCTCTAGCTGGGCAAACCATAACGCCGGTACTTCTGCCCAAAATGGCGGAACTTTAACTCCCACTGCACTAACGTTCGATTCCGAATCCGTCGATCTTGACTGCTGTGCGCCGTCTTTGTCCGGCATAGTGATTTTTGTTATTATAACGTACGCGTGGACTTTGACCGCTGCGTTAAGTGCATATATAAATAATATATGCACTTAACGCAGCGGTCAAAGTCCACGCGTACGTTATAACACTGCACTGCACTCAGTTCTAATGTCGGGAAGTCACCAATTATGTGGCAATGTATTGCGAAGTAATAAACCACGAAGAGATAACAAAAATATAGCATGTTGCTACAAATGTATTTTTTATATTTATATTTAAAAATGTAATTTATATGTAAATATTATCAAATAAAGAGAATAATAATCTTTTTATTGCATAAAATCAAGTTTTACAAAATAGATATAAGCCCTGATTCCCAAACTAGCGTGAGCTGTATTTTGGGAACCAGCATCTTTTTTTAAAAATATATAGCACTTCCGAGTGCCATGTATTCTTTCTGTGCATACTCGTTTGCATAGCGCATGTGTGTGTGTGTGTGTGTCTTGAAGTTCGACTTCTTGTTTGTTGGGTGCAAGTCCGTTTAGGTTCCAAGTGGCTATTATAAGAGTATTCATTTTGTTAGCCGGTCAACGAGCTTTATCATGTGCACCATTTCAGTACTCATCTGTTGTCAAACTTTTCAGCCTGTCTTGCAAGCATTTTTTCCAAAGTCAATTTACGTGGTTGAAAGTAGTAGTTATCAGGTTCTGGAGGTTTAGTGTTTTCTATACAGGCTCTAGCATGTGACCTGAAGTTGTTGCTAGCCACAGTCACTGCCACACCATTCATTTTGTTGTAGGTGCACATTTATCATTCGCA
Organism: Phragmatobia fuliginosa; assembly: GCA_932526445.1. Classification (NCBI taxonomy): domain Eukaryota; kingdom Metazoa; phylum Arthropoda; class Insecta; order Lepidoptera; family Erebidae; genus Phragmatobia; species Phragmatobia fuliginosa. The sequence goes on from OW052057.1 coordinate 29,928,603, forward strand.
GGAGGTTGCTTTATTTCTAATGGCTTACCTTTACTTTTTCTCCCATAATCTCTTTATAGACTTCACAACCTTTATAATTTGCCGGGTGCGGTCCATTGCATAGGGCACAGTTTGCAGGTGAATTTCTGTCCCTTTTTAGGATACTCTGACGTCTTGTGCGACTGTCCACATTTAACACACCTAAATGGCCCCATACAATAATTCTTGGTGTGCCCATATTGTTGACACCTTTGCACTGTGCAGAGATTTCCTTTTCTATGTCCACAATTCTATGTTCTATGACCACAATTAACCTTTATATCTTTTACTGCCTTATTATTGGGGCCTGGTTGAAGATTTGCAAAGAACGTGTTGGTAGGGTTCTTGTTAGGTCCGACCTTTGCATTTATTGACTCTCCTGTAATCGAGTTGCCTGTTTCTTCAATGGCTTCCTTGATAGCATCGAAAGGTGTTGTGTGGTGCAAGTTACGAATCACGATTCGGTAATTTCTGTTATCTTTTCGATTAAAAGTGTGTCCAATCAGACCATTTTCTCGTATAACAGATGTAATCATTTTGTATATGACGACATTATGTGTATTCTGAGTTGATTTCTATTTATGATGTTGTAAGTAAACTGTGATTTTTCTGTTACAGATTCCAATAGCTCAGTGAGTTTGTCGAGATAATCAACACCATATAAAATGATTGGTGGAGGCTTGCTTGGCTTCTTTATTTTAGGTTCATCTGATTGTTCGTCTGTTAGGTCAACCGTTAATCCACTAAAGCTTTTGTGTGTGTCAATTTTATCTGGCGGTGTCAGAGACCTTTTTTCTTTTTGGGTTTCTAATTGTAGGGACTTTTTGTCACGCAGTGGGGCGGATATTTTTTTTTTGCGTTTCTAACTTCTGAGCTAAGTTGGGTTGGAGAACATGTTCTTTATCAGTGATTTTCTCATTAATCACTGTTTTTGCGCTATCAGTTAGGGTATCACTGGTCACCCCACTGCTGTTTGCAGGAACATTTCCTACGGATGCAGATCTTGATCTGGTTAGGAAAAGGCTTGGGTGGAAAGCCTGCTGTACGAGTCTCTTGCTTACTGGAGGCGATCTTTGCAGACCTCTTCTCGCAAATGGATCCTCAACTTCTCTTCCTTCTTCTCTTTCAACTTCTTTTGATGAGCGGACTTTGCCCTCCCAAATACGATGGGGCTGCCCCAGTTACACTCGGGGAGGGGTTTTCCGGTTGTCCCGGTACCATCCTGGGGTAGTTTTGTTTTGAAGTCCGCTTTCATGGTGGTTGTCGACTTCAACTATACCAGACATTTTAGAGGTTATTTAGACCCCAAGGCTCGCTGAAGCCTCTTCCAGCTAGTTCCTTACCATTGCTCGGTCGTCATTGCCTCGTCTGTTATCTAGCAGGGAGCACCACGGTAGCCACTTGGCCGCTGTCACCATCCAGTGCGTGCAGATGAGGTTGACAATAAGGCCGGACAAGATGTTAGTTCCGTTCTCCTCTTACCCCCCAACTTGCATTGTTGTGGTGCAGGATGGCCGATTTTTCCAACGAACGTGGCCACCATCTTCTTTGAAGAGCTTCGAAAACGAACAACTTAAGTCGGCTTTGGCTCGTCTTGAAAGACCCAGATTGTAGATTGTTATTCGGAATCAGGATCGTAGGCTGTAACGTGGCTACACTGCCTCGTTTCCCGCCACCAGGCGAGCGACTCCCTACTACTCTGCGCGCGGCTATAAAAACAGCGCGCGCCTCGAGCCCAGCCCTTTTCTGCTGCGTCCGCCACTCAAGTTAAGTGTCTCCTCTTACTGGGAGGTATCACCAACCAAACTCTCAAGAGCCCACGCCCTAACGTGCTCGCGAACTATATCTTGTATTCTGATTATATCTATCTAATTGTATATTGATTGTGAAAACAATAAACTTCTTGTAAATCCTCGTATCTAAGTTTAAATTCTCTCTTCTTTCTTTATATCGTGCACAAACCAGCGATTAAAGCCGAGTTACGTGACAAGGCATAAATCCAAGATTCGTCACTACTGATGATGTGGTAGACGTGATTTGACTCTCTTCGGTTGAACCTTTGCAGAGTTTTTTCACGCCATCTGACGCGGGCCGCCTTGTGATCTTCGGAAAGCAGATGCGGTATCCAGCGGTAAACTAGTTTTCTCACACCAAGCGCTTCATTCAAGATCTTCTGAATGTCCCAGATGCCTAATAAAGTCTCTATCTCTCGATACGTCACATCTTCAGTGAAGGCGGATTTTGGGCGTCCTTTGTGAGATTTGTCACTAACACTACTAATATGTCCACGCTGGATTTCTAAATACCAGCGTTTGACAGTCAACAGACATGGGGCTTCATCACTGAACACAGATGTTAGCTCTTCAAAACACTGAAGCCGTGTCAGGCCTCTTCTAAAGTTGTAGAAAATTATTGCATGAAAATTTTCCTTAGAAACATAGAAAGATTCATTTTCGTACGTAACCTGACAGATTCCAATCGACGCTGTGACTAAATAATAGCAGTAATCCTAATACTTTCAACTGTGTTGAGATACAAAATTTAACACATTCGAATATAGAACAGTTCCAAATTCAAAATTGCCGGAAAATATGGGAACGACAGAACTTAAAATGCATGCCTAGTACAATAAATTATTCAGTATAGTTAAGATAGTTTTGTTGATTTATGTTCCTGAATAATTGGACTAACGTATGAAAGGTAAGTTCTATGTTCATTTATTGAAGTGAAACTTCTTTAGAATCGTGATTTCGAACCGGATGCAACGGAAAAAACGTCAGGTAAGAGACACAAATGCAGAATTAGTGAGCCAGAACGAGAGAGCAAAACAGGTAAGAGATACAAATACAAAATTAGTGAGCCAGAACGAGAGAGCAAAACAGGTAAGAGGCATAAATACAAAATCAGTGAGCCAGAGCGAGAGAGCAAACCAGATAAGAGACATAAATAAATACAAAATGAGTGAGCCACAGCGAGAGAGCAAATGTAGGTGTGTAAGTATATTGCACACCGTTTAATACTAGCTTGTATTTGAGCCTTTGAGCATTTAACTTGTCTAGTCTAGTCTGTATGCGGCTGCGTATTACCACTTATTACATAATTGTACTAGTACAGAAGACACTCCTAAACGTAAGTAAGTAGGGACCGTTGGTGTCAAAAGTTTATATAAAATTCAGATCGCACAGCGTCGAATCACCTACTATTATATTTACCTACAATTGGGTCTCTTTCTATCTTGTAATTCTTATCTGTGCTGACGATGTCTAGATTGTCTAGTCGACCGGCTTGCCTGCAAGGGAAGGCAGGCGGCCGACTATACCTAAGCTGCGGAGTGACACCCCCTGGTATTACTTGCTTTTTAGTAATAAGTCAGCCTGTTGTGTTCCTATTTAACAGTGTTTGTGAGTATCTTGTTGTGCTAAATGATAAATTTTATAAGATGCCGATATCAATATCGACGAAATAAAATGAATTAAGTAACTAAAAAATTAAAAAGAAATTCAGGAAAAAGTTCAACAGAACGTAAGTGAAAATATTTTTAAGCTATTGTATAGCTTTAATCGCGGGCTTTGAGCGCGGCGACCGAATCAAGAAATTCCGTAACGAAAAAACCTAACACCCTAAAAATAGGATAGAGAATATGTGTAACTCCAGTGCGACAAGGAGGTGGCGGCTTCGTGCTCTATAGGTAGATTAGCGCATGCGTGCTGCCGCTACCGGCCGTTATCCGTTGCCTTGACAACACAGTCATTCTAGAATCTTCTTTTTTTAATTTAGTTTTTGATGTGAAACATCTATAGGCGCACGTAAAATAGATTTCTGGCCTGGCGACTGGCGACGCGTCGCCACGGCACGCTATACGATGGTATATATATACAGTCTATATGCAGTAGTGTGTACGGTGTGGCGTAAATTATAATTATACTTATAATATAATTATTTAATTATAATTATTATAATTATACGCCACACCGTACTATTTTAATGATTAGTAATATTTTATTTTATCATTATGACATATTTAGTTCCTATTACAATATGTTCTTTTCTGCATATTACTTTTACAAAATAATGGCGATGTTTCACATCTGCCAGGCGTCCCGTGACGGCTCACATTTTTTATTTTAATCCTTATATATGCTCATATAAATACTCATTGTGAATGCAGTTACCTTAATCTTATGTGTCAAAAGCAAATGTAAACTGAAGTATTCATATTACTATTATGTTCTCTATTTAGTTGTCATTGTCTTTCAGTTAATAGGGTCATTATATTGTTTGGCAATAATATTGTTAGAATGTATGTTGGTAAAAAGACAGTGTAGTAGTAGTAGTGTAGTTTTGTTAACTTGAATTAATATCAAAAAAAAATACTGCATAAATAAAAAATAAATAATTAATTATAATTGTTTAAGCTGATAAAAAAATGCTATGCCATAGCTTTATCGCGACAGTCCCCGAGTGCCACACGACTTTTTTAATCCTGTTTTAAGTTTAAACTAATATTTCAATGTTTTTCAATCAAATAATAAAATCAAATAATCAAATTTTTCCAGATATAAAGCATAAATGCGACTCAGTGGCGCACAATGCCGAATTATCCTGTTGCTTATTTGGAACGTTCTTGTAGTTTTCAAATGCACCAGCAGAGTGTGCTATAAACGAAATTTCAACGAAAACATTGATGATTGCCTGCTTCATTAAATGATTCGATCAAGCGACACAGAATTAATACCTATTCATCCTGTGTCGCTGGTAGTTGTACAAACATACATGATACGGACACCTAGACTCAGAACAACAATTTGTGGAATACACAAAGTGTTGTCCTATATGGGATTTGTACCCATAACGTTACGATTTATTCTACAAATACAAATGCATATTCTTTCTGTATTAATCTATCTATATTAATGATACCAAGATAATTTGAGTATTGAGGTCATTTTAGTAATTGATGTTTAATGATAAATTAGTCAAACGAGCATTTAGGGAAGTCAGCAATTAAAGAGTATCAAGGGCGTTGCTTGCCGTTGATTGCCTTGCTTGTTGATGAAATGTAAGTAAGGAACTTCTTCGAACGAGTAACATGTTTTCCTACGTGAAGCAGTGCTCACTCACATGTGGAATACTTATCTAAGTTACTATTAATACGTTTCACCTTATAAGCCTGAAAGTTAAACGATAGATACGCAGTGGAAATTGGCCAGGCATAAGTCCGATATTAATTAAAGATATAACTAATTCACTTTTTGGTTAAAGTAAAAAATTGGAAAAAAATATCAAAACTTTTTGATTGCACGGATGGCAAAGTATTTTAAAACTTACCTCGCTACTTCCTATTACGCTGAGTGATATAGGTTAAGGATCGGTCCTTACATGACCTTTTTGTCATTCATAAAGAGTTAGTTCAAATATGGAGCTGTACGTTTGTAAAGCCCCAGATCACACCAGAATGTCAATATCATTTGAAAAGGTTCTTGTAGCATTCTAACATCTATACAAGAATTAAAAAAATTGAAGTCTCTGCTTGTATTGTCAAATAACCTGTTTTTTACTAAACGCATATCAAAGTATTTACGGTACTGACATCTAAAATTATTATTTTTTCTGTTTATCTGTCCGTCTGTCTGTTTGTTCCGGGTAATCTCTGCAACGGGTTGACCGATTTTAACGGGACTTTTGCTGGCAGATGGCCGATGGCTTAAGGAGTAATTTAGGCTAGTTTTTTTAGACTAGTATCACTCCACGGCGGTACTCGAGTTTGACATCAATAACCGCGAGTAACACTGCGGGACTCAGCTAGTTAGTAAATATAGTTGAAGAATTTATTATTACCATACATACATAATTATTTAGTTCGCTATCGTTTATTACCCGGCGTACAATGAGCAAATTTAACAACACTCATGAATATTATCGTAGACGGAAACTGTAAAAACTACGCCAGATACAGGTCAAAATACAATAGTATTTTCTTGTATCATAAAAATATGTAAGGTAGAAAACTATACTCTAAACTATTGAGATTGTATGAAAACATCCTTGTTCGTGATCAAACCTTGGAGTTCCATTGATACATCTAGAAATGTTTACGGTACGGTGTTTGCCTCTCACTAACTACATCAGCTATTGCGGTAGGTGTGCGTACCTTGACACTAGAGTGGTGGCAAACATTTCGAGCTTCACGTTTTAATATAGACTCAGTTAGTGCAGTGTCAATAGTGCTGAACGGTATAGCACAATTCGCCGCGCACTTTTTCAAATAACGACGGATAAAAGAAATCTTCACAAGTCACGTTGTTCAAGTAAGTGATGTTTTTTACGTTTGGTGTGTTGTTTAACGACAGGAAGATATATAAACATAATGGATATTTTTTTGCTTTGCGTTATTCTGCCTTATAAGTGTTTCTATGTGCCTATATTTATATATTTAGGAGAATTTTTAAATTTTAATTTTTAATTAAGTCTGATTGTTGATGTTAGCGTATGCTAACCACCAGACCGACTACTGATCAAGCGGTATCGGGTTCAATTCCCGGGTAGGACCAAATGTTTGTTTTGGAGTTTGGTTGAAAATAAAAGTATGTTTATAAACATATATTTCTTTTTGTAAATACATGTATTTATATCAGTGGTCTAGTACCCATAATACAAACTCTGCTTAGTTTGGTACTAGATGGCGTTGTATATATGTAATATTTAAACATTTATTTATTTAATGTTATTCACATACGAAGACTAGAATATTTGTAAAAATTACATAGTTGTATATAAAACAAAATGTCATTATGCAAATCTTCCCTTTGTAATCTCAAATTATAAAAGAAATATTTCATGATTATTATCTACCTACTTGTCTGTAACTATTCTAGTAGTTAATAAGTCTTACTAATAAATGCAAAAGCAACTCTGTCTTTTGTTTGTCGCGTTTTCACGCTAAAATTACTGAACCAATTTAAATGAATTTTGGTACACCGATAGTCTACACTAATCTAGAGCCTTAGGCAAAGACAGGCTACATTTTACCGCGATAATCGACACACACGCGGGCGGAGTTAGTCGGAGTAAACATTTTAGCCAATTATATTACATGTATAATTTGACCATAGGTCATGTTTCAATAGTAAATTAATCGCGGCGTTATTGTACATGACCGTCTTGTAAGCAATAGTATCCATGTAGATCCAAATTGCCGAAGTAGGTATACATGTAATGGTCGATGATGATGATCAGTAGATTATTATGGTAACCACTTGACTATGTAATGTATTGTTGAATTGATTGCGACTGATGACCACATTGTACTGTGTTATTATGCCTATTCGATATTCTACCACCATATTGTACTATGTCTCTTTAACTAAACTATAAATACTAATACATTTTATTAACAATGCGTAAAGTGGTTAGGATCTATTAAAGTGTATAATATAATGCAGGCAGAACCTCAGTGTAAATGTTTTGAAATGGTTCAACTGATGGCCATGGAGCGACTGTGACAAGGATTATGTTGCAATATAACATGCGCGTACTTATAGACTCGATGAGGGTCGAACAGGACGAAAGCGAGGGGTCATCTTGCCAGAAAAAAACAATAATATTTGTAACAATAGATACTTATATGCTAATCACGATTACGTGTTCCCAGATCTTAATTTATGTTAACGATTTCAGAAAGTAGATATTTACACCGTCAGCCTATAGAGATAGCGATAATATCTTGAAATCTACAACAGTTAACCTTACTGTCGGGATTTCTTATTCTAAAAACGGAACTCTGATAGAATTACTTCGCTGTCCGTCTATCTGGATTTCTGTTGCTCTGTCAAAAAATTTTTCATCAGAAAGGCGTAGAGGTATCAAGTTGGAATTAATATCAAATAATAGCAGCAAAATCTGAACTCGATCAAGCTTCGAATTTAGTTCCTTGTCAGGGTTGCGAAGGTTCAACACTACTCGCTCTTTGGAAAACTGACATTCAGGTAAAATCGTTTGAACCCCACAAACTTGGGAACATTATGACTAGGAACAAAATACAGGTACTTATATAAAAGTAGCCTTGTATAGACTTCTTGCTGCGGTACGACCCTGGTGACCTGTACTTACAGGTTTTTAAGGTTCCCTAGTTCATGACTCGGAACCCTTATTGATGCGCCATGTCCGTCCGTCCTCGACCTACCGCTCAAACGGTTAGTGCTAGAAAGATGAAAATTTCCATGAATATGTGTTGTAATTACGTGACGAAGACTTGAAGACTAGAAGACTTTATAATTGATAGTCCGGTCAATCTAGACCAAAAAATGAGAGTGAAGGTACACAAAGTCCCAACAAGCTGAAAATCAGTAAAATTGTTCAAAACATAATGATAAATAATATTTAAAAGATCCCCATCATTCCCGTGTATGGAAAAAAAATATTTAAGGTCAAAGGCTAACAAAATGAGTTTTTCGCTTTTTACAGCAAAACGGTAAGTTTTATCATAAAAGCACCTTGGACAAAATTGTAGATCATAAAATTATCTATAAAAATGTGTCAATGTATTTTTCATACAAGCCACCGTTTCTATCTCAGAAACGGTGTTTCTATCTCAGAAATCTCAGAATAACGATTCAAAAAGTTATAAAAGTTATCGTGTATGTTATCGTCATAATATGCATGAGTACGCCACGTATATACATCTCTAGAGTTGTTATATATATCTTACATAAATACGTTTAACATGTACGTCGACATTTTGGTTACAGAGTTACTGTCGTATTTGATGGCTATGATGATTGCACAAGAAATATCAAAGCTGCAGGACAACATCGTCGAACTTTAGCAACATCTTCATCTCCTGATATTTTATTTGATGAACTTATGATAGTTTCAACCAGTCAACAGAAATTTCTTACAAATACTCACAACAAGTCTCGGTTCATTTTAAAGTTGAAAGAAAAGTTTACTGCTGAAAATATATTGGTAAAACAAGAGTAATGATACTGGACCAAGAGCCCAGAGCCGCCAGACCTACGTCATTAGTGCAAAGCTGAAATTTTCAGGATTATTAGTACAATGTCTTGTTAAGATGTATGTGTACCCATTAGCTTGAAAGCGGGGCCGTTTCTGAGATAGCGCGAAGTACAGATGGATAAAAATCTTACTTACCTACGTTAAAGGTACAAAGCTAGTATTTACATATTTTTTCAAGAATATTATTTAAAATTAAAATTCATTACTGCCAGACACTTTCCGTGGGCCATTACTTCTGCCAGACGTCTTGAAAGTTGTGAAAAAATTAGGTAAACTACGTTATAGTAGCAAACCTAAATTTTATACCATTATCTAAGGTACTATTTTAAGACCCTTTGTATGCGGCCGAAGGGCTTATCACCCCCCCCAGACATATATTTGTAGTAATTAGGAAGCTGAGGTATATCGTCTTTGGTATTATTTCAAGAATATAATTGTAAAATATTAAATGGTTTTTACACGCTTTTTGGATTGGTCATACAATATGTATAAAATTTAGGTTTGCTACTATAACGTAGTTTACCTAATTTTTTCACAACTTTCAAGACGTCTGGCAGAAGTAATGGCCCACGGAAAGTGTCTGGCAGTAATGAATTTTAATTTTAAATAATATTCTTGAAAAAATATGTAAATACTAGCTTTGCACCTTTAACGTAGGTAAGTAATATTTTTATCTATCTGTACTTCGCGCTATCTCAGAAACGGCCCCGCTTTCAAGCTAATGGGTACACATACATCTTAACAAGACATTGTACTAATAATCCTGAAAATTTCAGCTTTGCACTAATGACGTAGGTCTGGCGGCTCTGGGCTCTTGCTCTATACTGATGTATTGATTATTGTAACAGCAATAGAGCAATTCAGTTTCAATTCAAGTTGGTCAACAATATATATTATTAGAGCCAGTTCAAACTTTACTCCCACCTGCACCGGAAAAACTGCTAAACAATTTACTTGCATCTAAAATGAAAATAAAGAAGACGCAGGAGAAGAAGAAGAAGGAGAAGATTAAGAAGAAGAACAAGAAAAATTTGAAACCTATGAATCAGGAGAATGAACTTCACCACTTTTTTTTAAATCCCTTTTATCTTTTCCAATCTTTGAAAATTTCTATTATTTTGCAATAGTTTCACATTAAACATATAATTGACCCGTGGAGTAGGCCTTCTGGGGAAACCACCTTAAAAAAAACGCGCCAAGTACTTCTCATAGGTGGAGTGGAAACGTGTGCATAGTATGACGATAACAACTTATATAACTTTTTGAATCCATAAATCTCAGAAACGCTGGCTCGTTGGAAAAAAGCATTGAAACATTTTTTATAGATAATTTTGTGATCTACAATTTTGTCTAAGGTGCTTTTATGATAAAACTTACTGTTTTGCTGAAAATTGCGAAAAACTCTTTTTTTTTATCTTTGACTTCTTCTTCTTCTTCTTCTGCTTTGCCTTCTCCCTTTCTATTTGGGGTCGGCCCTCCTCGTTTTAAGGCGCCAAGACATTCGGTCTTGGGTTGTCTGTTCCACCACCTGAGCTCGTTCCATGTCTTTGGTAACGGTTGTCCACCACGTGGCCTGTGGTCGTCCCTTGCCTTTCTTTTTATCTGGGATAGCTAGGGCCTTCCTTACGACGTGTTCTTCATCACGTCTCATCACATGGCCATACCAACGCATTCGACTTTCAGCCATCTTTTCTGCAATAGGAGCGACTTTGAAAGATCCTCTGATATACTCATTACGTATTTTATCGAGTCTTGTCACCCCAGCTGCCCACCGCAGCATCTTCATTTCATTTGTGTGCATCTTCTGTTCGTGTTGTTTCTTTGTGGCCCAGCACTCGACTCCGTACATCATAGCAGGCCTCACTGCAGTTTTACAAATTTTTCCCTTAAGTTTTATCGGCATTTTGGGATCACACAATACTCCAGAGAGCGTTCTCCATTTAAGCCATCCCGCGTTAACTCTGTGGGTCACGTCTAAATCCACATTTACATCTGCAGTTAACATAGACCCTAGGTATTTAAATTGGTCTACTCTGGGTAGCGGCTGGCCGTCCAGTGTTATGTATGTGCTGGGTGTCGATTGGTCAGCAAAGCTGCATCTCATGTACTCGGTCTTGCTTCTACTGATGCGGAGGCCATTGCTTTCAAGAGCCTGCCTCCATTTCTGAAGGTTCATCTGTAGATCGTCCGCACTTTTGTCAACAAGAACAATATCATCCGCATACAGCAAACACCATGGCAGACAGGGCTGAATATCCTTAGTGAGATAATCCATTGCTAGATTAAATAAGAATGGGCTAAGAGCTGATCCCTGATGCACTCCAACTTTTACCTCAAATGGTTGACTATATCCAGCCGGCGTTCTCACTTGTGTTCTGATGTGAGCATACATGTCCTGCACTAGAGTAATGTATTGCTCCGGCACGTTTTGTGATCTTAGTGCTTGCCAGACTAGTTTTCGTGGTACTCTGTCAAAGGCCTTTTCGAGATCAATGAAGACCATGTGTAGGTCTTTTTTGTTGGCTCGGTGTTTCTCCATTAGTATTCTAACCGTTTGTATAGCATCTGTTGTGGATTTTCCTGGCATGAAACCGAATTGATTTTCAGATATGTCTACAAGTTGGCTAAGTCGGTTATACAGGACTCGTTCCCAGATTTTTAGCGTGTGTGAGGTAAGTTTGATGCCCCTGTAATTACCACAGTCACTGACGTCACCTTTATTTTTATAAAAAGGTACAAGGTAGCTATAACGCCATGACTCGGGTATCTTCACGGAAGTAAGGATTGCGTTGAAAAGTTTCGTAATCCATTCCACAGCAATAGGTCCGAGCAATTTCCATAGATCTGCTGGTATATTATCAGGTCCTACAGCTTTATGGTCTTTCATTTTTCCTAATGCACTCTCAACTTCCTCAATACTTATGTTTTGTAAAGGTCCTATTGTTTTTGGTATGTCGTTTAACGGTACGCTCGGGAATTCCTCGTTTAACAGTTGTTCATAGTATTGACACCAGCGGTTGTTAATTTTAGTGTTTTCCGTTAGCAGAAGACCTTTATCATCTTTGATGTATTTAGTTGCTTTTATATCTAAGCTTGTTTTTTGCCGTTGTTTTGCAAGTTTGAAAATTTCTTTGTCATTTGTCGCGTTTTCAAGCCTAGAGTAGAGGGAACTCCGAGAATCCGATTTAGTTTGCGCCACTTTTTGCTTAGCCAACTTTTTTGCTATTTTGTATCGTATGTAGTCGTCGTCTTTTCCCGTAGATTGCCATTGTTTAAAACATTCTTTCTTGTTCTTCAAAAATTCTCTTACTTCTTGATTCCACCATGTAGGGTCTTTATCGTCACTTGGCCTACCTTTAGATATTCCAAGTGACGCTTCAGCTTCCTTTTTGCAGAATTTTTCCAACTTAGACCACATATCCTCAGCAGATACGTTCGTGTTTTCCATATCTTCTATCAATCTGTCTTGCAGCTTAGTTATTAAGTTCTTGCCCTTTTCGGTGTTCAGCAGATGCCATTTTATCCTTGGAATTCTATTCGTAGTGCATTTCAGAGGTTTAGGTAGTTTGATAGAGCTCACCAAAATTCTATGCTGCGATGTGAGCGATTCACCCGGTATGACTTTGCAGTCTCTTACGGTTTTGAGTAACGATCTGTTAGTTAGTATGTAGTCAATCTGTGATTGTTTGTTGCCACTCTTGTAGGTGATTAGATGTTCAGTTTTCTTATTAAAGAATGTATTTACTAAGGCCAAATTATGTCTAAAACAAAAATTCAATATTTGTTCCCCATCATTATTAATGCATCCGTACCCAAAATTCCCCATTATTTCCCTGTACGCTGAGTTGCAACGCCCCACATGACCATTCAAATCACCCCCGATATATTTTAGCTCATTTGGATTAATTTTATTTAATATTTCATCCATATCATCCCAGAAAGCTTGTTTTTCGTTATCTGTGCATCCAGATTGAGGTGCGTATGCAGATAGCACATTTAGGGGTGGTTGATTGTCCATAGCAAGTTTTATGGCCATGATTCGGTCACTCTTTCTATCTACTTTGATGATACGTTGTTTAAGATTCGAATCCAGTACTATGGCAACTCCGTTGCGCGCGTTGGTAGTGCCATGGTATAAAAGTTGATACCCCAGTCCCATATCCCGAGATTTCGAACCTTTCCATCTAGTTTCTTGCAAGCAGCAAATGTTTATTTGCCTCGCCTGTAGAACTTTTGCTAGTTCTTGACTTCGTCCCGTTAGGGTACCCAGGTTCCACGTGGCAAATCTTATTTGTGACTGATTGTTTTGCGTATGTGAATTGGCATGCTTGTCATATTTTTTGTCGCTTGCGTGGTACGTCCTAGTAAAATCCTCAATATTCGCATGTGGTTCAGCTCCATCACCGATGTCGTCGCTTCCGGGGTACGCCCTAGTAGTAATCACTGTCTTTCTATTGCCTTTTTTCATTTTTGAACGAGGAGAAGGGGTTTGACTGTAAGTTTTACGGCCGGTTGTCACCTGACGCCAAGGCTGTACCTTTCACAAAGGTGTGGGCGCTGCCATTGATCCGTTTAGGATTCTTCCGCCACCATCCCTACTGATGCGCTCCAGCCCGAACGCTCAGCACTGCAGAGGCCTCGCCTTCGCTCATCCCGAAGAAGCCCTCAGCAGGGGTTTGATATCGGAGTGTCCATCTCCGGCCTGTTGGTCCGCGGGAGTTATTTTATTTCACTCCTACCCTCCGGCCACCATTTTACACGACGTCCGGTGAGCATTCCCCTATCCGCCACCTGGGGACGCGTTCTCTAGGGGTGAGGCTCCCCCGAGAATTTTTTTTTTTTTTTTTTTTTTTTTTTTCTTTTTTTTTATCTTTGACCTTGAATAAAAAAAAATGTATACACGGGAATGGAGAACTTTTAATTATTCTTTATAATTATGTTTTGATCAATTTGACTGATTTTCAGCTTGTTAGGACTTATGCACCTTCGAATGTCTAAATTGACCGGACTATGAAGACTTTAACTACACTCGGTTCCAAAAATAACGGGTCAGTCACATAAACCCAAATATCTCCCGAACTACGTATGCCATCCTAATGAAACGAAGACTGTTCAATTGAGAATTTAATTATACAGATAAAAAATAAAATAAAACTTAGTTACACCCACAATATTAATCTTAAATTAAAAAAAAACTAAAGTAGTCATATTTTTCTTAAGATTACATTTTTTTATGATTGTTTTTTTGCTGTTTTTCATCACTGGAGGCTTCATCACGTGGAGGCAATACAAAGTATTAAATGAAGAAAGTGATGAAAAACAGCAAAAAAACAATCATAAAAAAAATGTAATCTTAAGAAAAATATGACTACTTTAGTTTTTTTTTAATTTAAGATTAATATTGTGGGTGTAACTAAGTTTTATTTAATTTTTATCTGTATAATTAAATTCTCAATTGAACAGTCTTCGTTTCATTAGGATGGCATACGTAGTTCGGGAGATATTCGGGTTTATGTGACTGACCCGTTATTGGTTTATGTGACTGACCCGTTATTGGTTTATGTGACTGACCCGTTATTTTTGGAACCGGCTATACTTGACATTGGCAGAAATAGCTGATATTCGGCTGGTTGCCATTTCAATAAGAGAAGAAGAAGAAGGTATATTGCTGCACTCTTCTATAAAATTCTTAAGAAAGCATAATATTATGAGTTTGTTCATTTTTAACCGACTTCAAAAAAGGAGGAAGTTCTCAATTCATCGGAATCTTTTTTTTTTTCTTATGTTTGTTCAGAAACGATTTCAAAAATTATTTTTGCATTTGGATGGGCGTCGCTAACAAGTGATCCCATCGTCACCATATTGGGAGCTGATGATGGGATCCCAAGGAAATCCAGGGCAATACTTAATTTTTATAGGGACATATTATGTCTTTTATGTATTTCCTAAAGATAGTCAAGTATTTGCGTCTGGTAATCATTATATTATTATTATGATGATGAGCTGAAGATGGAAGGTACAACTCTTTAACTTTTAGGAGTTGGAGGATAATATTTAATTATGAAATGTATGTACCCTAGGTCGTTTTCTTTGAACTCGTTCAGGTGAGGTGATGATGGAAGGTACAACTTCTTAACGGTTAGGAGTTGGAGAATATTCTTTTCAATTTTATATGTATAATTATATTCTTTCAACGTATACAGGTGAGGTGACTGTGAGGAAGTGATTGAACCTTAAATTGTATTCTTTTACATGAGCTGATGATAGAGTTTACCTTCCATCATCAGGTTATGGGTTAGAGGATGACTCTTTAAATATAATATGCGCAAATGGAGTTTTAGTAGTATTCTTTTAAGTTGATTTGGTAACCTTAGCTAGGTTAGCATTTAAGATACTATAAGAAGCCGATCTAGTAACTTCTGTTGTGTAGAAAAGAAAATATATACAGGGCTGTGGTTTGGATTAAGAATATACACTTACCTTCATTTATTCTATTCTACCTAGGTTTTCTTATGAATTCATAAAATATTGATGGTATTTAGTCTCAATTGTTGTCTTTCGCGTAACGTTTTCTCATCGTACGATTTCTTAGGGTTTTACGTGTAGGGGACTACACGTAAAGTGTTATTGTAAAACGTACGATAACGATAGAACACTAACTTATGTGACTCATTATCAGGTTGTTACTTGAACGTTCTGTAAAACTTGTCTCAGTAACATATGCATTCAAAAGGCCTGGACTGGAGTGATCCATTAATACATAATGCGATTTTTACTGGGAATACTTAAAATATGGGAGTGAGATTAGCTGCATTTGGGTATTGGGATTGGAATATTACCGAGAAATCTATGTTACTGTTACGACATTTGAGCAATTACTTTTGACTTTATTTTTTAACCTCCGACGCAAAAACGACGGGGTGTCATAAGTTTGACGTGTCTGTGTCTGTCTGTAGCATCGTAGCCCCTTTTTTTTGTTTTTTTTTTTGTTTGAAAGGTGAATTAGTCGGGAGTGTTCTTGGCTATGTTTGATGGAAATCTTTTTTTTTCACTTTCCTTGTTCCACTTGATGTTACAAAAAGCGGTTATAAGACCATGGTCAGTAATAAGGGAGTCTAGTAGCGTCCCATATGAGGCACTAAGATTAAAGTTTACGTACGAAGTTTCATTGGTATTGGTAAAATATTGAAATCGGTGCTTTATTTGTAAAATTCAGAGGTATCATTTTTTTAGTAATCGCCTTTCCACATCACATAAGACTTCGGAGTATATCCTCAAATAAAACATATATTTTTCAATACGATCGATTCAACACTCTTACTAATCAAAAATCAGCTTTGGAACAGTTTCACGGTAGTATTAGGGCAGTATTAGCCCATATCCTCATCACCTAATAATGTGATCATCATCTAATGAAATACTATCATCATCATCATCGTCGAAAAATGTCCACTGCAGGACATAGAGCTGTCTCAAAGTTCTCCTGAAGAACGAATTATGTGCTTCCATAATTGAAGTTCTTCCCGCAACCTTACTAGTTCATCAGACCACCTCGTGGAGGATCAAAATCCTATTCAGCCCGTTGTAAATTTGTCATATTTTTTTGCAAAATAAAGTGGTTGGTTACCCCCAACAAAATTATTCCGTAGCATCTAAATGGCGAAGGGAATGTAGATTGTAGATTAAAAACCATGACCATATTTGAAATTGATTACGATAACTTTTTTAGAGTTTTTTCATGAAAATGGTAAAACGAAACCATGGTCGTTATGATACGGCTGCCATATTATTGCTAGGTATTATCAATTTTCATTCATGTGGATCACGTGTTATTGAACGGAACTATAAATATGGATTTCTAACATAACAGTTAAATTGGAAATCAAGGCCGTCATAAACTGTGCCATATAATGCAGTGCCTATGTGAATTAGAGATAGCCTGTGGCATGGTCGTGTGACCGCGACTACAAAATTTCATCTGTAATTGGGTATATTTACTATATGAAAAAATCTATAAATGAGTAAAGCTATCTTGGCTTAGAAAAATAACAGGCAGAAAATATTGTTTTTACTTCATGAAATAACATAATTCTTTTTTTAATTTAAAATTTAATTCAGTGTTTTCATTTTTAGGATTCCGTAGTTCTCGACTCGGTACCCTTACAGTTTCGAAATGTCCAACGGCTGCCTGGATAAATGTGGAAAAATTTATAATGGTACTCCTGTGATAATTTTTAACGGAAAGCTATAACAGATTAAATCACTTTGTTAGTTCAGGAGTTATAGAGACCAAACTTGTAAAATTCGCTAACTCAAAAAATTTTGTACAAAGAAAACGAAGTAATAACTAAACATAACAATTATCTATTGGACGATTTCAAATCCACGTGCCATTATGGATGACCATGGAACACCTTCTATGAGTTGGCTGACACGCACTTCGCCGATTATTATACATATCTATTTTAGAGCAAGAGCCCAGAGCCGCCAGACCTACGTCATTAGTGCAAAGCTGAAATTTTCAGGATTATTAGTACAATGTCTTGTTAAGATGTATGTGTACCCATTAGCTTGAAAGCGGGGCCGTTTCTGAGATAGCGCGAAGTACAGATAGATAAAAATATTACTTACCTACGTTAAAGGTGCAAAGCTAGTATTTACATATTTTTTCAAGAATATTATTTAAAATTAAAATTCATTACTGCCAGACACTTTCCGTGGGCCATTACTTCTGCCAGACGTCTTGAAAGTTGTGAAAAAATTAGGTAAACTACGTTATAGTAGCAAACCTAAATTTTATAATATTTATATATAATATTTATATATAATATATTTATATATAAATACATCTATTTTTAAAGAAACTAATTTTAGTATTTTCTTACAATTACTTACTTACTGATAAAGATTAACTTTATGCATAGAAAATTGACCTTTACTTGTGTTTTGGCTGAGATGATTATAATGAAAAATCGGCCAAGTGCCAGTATCAGGCCATGCATAAAATAGGGTTACGTCTCACGTAGTCATTCATTTGGATTTCTATCGTGTCTAATAGACAATTGTTATGTTTACTTATTATTTTATTATGTTTGTATGAAATGTACCAAGTAAGCACATTTTACAAGTTCTATACCAATGAAATATACCAATGAACTAATAAAGTAGTCTAATTCGTCAGTTGTCCATTAAAATTCGTTCACATAGACTACTAGACTACCATCTTGAATAGTTTCGTATTTTTCGAGATAGTCGTTTAGCTTTTAGAGGAGGGGGGACACCCTGTTTTAACAAAAATATCATTTACGGAAGAGGTTAATAATATGGAACGTCAGAGAGGAAGTGGTTAATTCATCACATGGGTGGTGTAAGAGTGTGAAAAACGGCGCAAATCACAGAACAGACATTCTCTACTAGGAGTAAACTACGCAAAAAACAGTTCTGTAAAGTGTAGCCCCGTCGCAGCCGAAATTTACTCTCTAAGAAGATGTCTATTCTATATCTAGCGGTATATAATTGTAGTCTATAGAAATGTTGCTTTTGTACTAATATCTATGTATATCTAATATCTTTAAACGAACAATTCAAATACGAGTAATATAATATTCAAATTTGTGATTTCGTAAACAGCTCTAACGATTTCGCTAAAATTTGGTATTTGAGTTTTTTTTTTGGGGTGTAAAATCTTATGCTTTGGAGAACACAAATTTTCAAGTTTGCACGCATTTTTATTTCGCATTACTTTTACCATTGCTTTCGATATTTATACTACACTTAATATGCAGGAGGTTAGTACTTACTCAACAGTTAACAGAGCAACACTACAGGTACTTGAGAAAATAGATGGCATTGTTATATAATAAATAAAAATAACCGAGCTAAGCTCGATTGCCCAGGTACTACAACTTTTCTTTCGGATACAGTTCATTCTTTCATTGATTTAGGATTGCGGCCGAATCGGCAGACCGTCTTGGCTTCTGGAGTAGGACCAGCTTTCCGCTCTCACAGCTCTCAGGGCAGCGTCCGGACGCAAGGCTAGCGTCTAACACCTCCCTGAACAGTCGCTCCTACCTCCGATTTCCTGACGGGCGGAATATCACCCTCGCTCTCCCGACCACTTAAACCACTAGGCTACCCGTGCAGTCAAATGGAGATATATATAATATACTTAATTATTGTTAATTTCAATGCAATATTATATTAAAAAAATGTGTTAAATTGAATGCAGTAATCATCCTTTAGTAATGTTTATTCAAAGTGCATTATTTAGATTTAGCAGTTTGAATAATATAACCCGACATTGATAACTGTGCACCTGGAGCTGTCTAATCGTGAATTCACCTCAGTACCTCGCGTACCTCGCGTACCTCCTCCGTACCCCGCCAACCAACCAAGTACTGCCAACTTTTGAAAATATTAACGTTTACACGGTTAGCCGTATCGGGCCTAACACTTTATAAGTACTGTAGTAAAAACAAAGCTTTGATATTCCTAGCTTAAAAAAACCCAAAAAGTTGTAAAGCTAATCTAGAAACTAGATTATTCCCAAATAAAGCAGTTAACTTTAGTGTGAACAGTGTACCTAATTTTAAATCCAGTAGGGGCAGCAAAGAATTTATAGCTTTGGGGCGGCAAATGTGTAAATACAGCACTGGCACTATTTAAAAGCCACGTGCTATTGTGGGTGACACGTTCTTGGCCAATTTGTAATATTATGAAGTGACAGTTTTAGCCTTTCCAAAATAAGGGAATGTGAACTTTTGAAGTTAAAAACTGTAATCAATCGGGATGCATATCTATGGGCTTTCCGAGATGTATAATTATGTATGTATACAGAATACTGGTTTAAGGCCGCTGCATACGTGACGGGATTTAACACGGACGGAACGGGACGGGAAGTTTTGCAAACATCGTTACATACAAAATGTATAAGGCAATGCATACTTCACGGAGACACGGACGTGGCACGCATGGGAAAAGCTAAATATCGTCGCCGACGATGTTTAGCACGTCAATAGCAATTTAAGCCAATTCTTGAAATGAAAAATACATCTTTCCTTGTTCACAACAGTAACACCAGGGGGGTGTCACTCCGCAGTTTAGGTATAGTCGGCCGGCTGCCTGCCGGGTCAGACACGCCGGTCGAACAGACATCGTTAGAAAAGTTAAGAGTTACACGATAGAAAGAGACGCAATTGTAGGTAAATATAATCGTAGTGATTCGGCGCCGTGCGATCTGAATTGAACTTAATCTTTTGACACCGAGGGTATCTATAACTTTAATTTACTTTTCGGAGTGAGTCTTCTGTACTGGTACTATTAAGTATTCTGTGGTAACACGTTAGATCCGAGTCACAGTCGCGGTGCGTATGCATTTACATCACGTTCCCGTTTATAACGAGGCAACCAAGTCCACGTCCCGTCCGTGTTAAATCCCGTCACGTATGCAGCGGCCTTTAAACGTTTTCGACGACGTACATTGTGAACTTCACAAATTGTTCCTAGCGCACAATTAAATCATTAGTTACATTTTCACTTTCAAAATGATATCCTTAGCACTTTCTGGTAGATGCAGTGTCTCGCGTCATTTTAACGCGGTTACATCATTGCTGTCGCACACCCCGCGCCCTTTTCTGCTCTTGCCTTTCACTCTCTGTGCGGATGTGTCGTAATCGCGACCTCGCCGAAGATTAAATTACAAGGTATGTTTACTCGAATATAATTCTTAATTCTTTATTGACGCACGTGATTAGTTACTTGTATCACCTTCAGTCAGTATATCAAGACCGAATTGATAAAATTTTATAATGATAGATGTCTTTTTAGCTTTTATTTCTTTTTTTACAAACGTGCACATCTTGTACAAGTAATTTTGTTAGATTACAGAAAAGTATGGTCCTTTTTTTATTTAGTCCTGCCAAGGTGACTATACTGTGCCGGATGGAAATCATGAGTAAAATTGGAGGTCGCGACCAGAGTAGCCACCCGTCCCGATTTTCTCGGGACAGTTCCAATTTCGATATGGTTCTGAAAGTTAAGCCATTAAGAGATCGAATGAGAGACGCCTGAACGTTGCTGAAATACGAATACTAAGATGGATGTGTGGTGTAACTCGGATGGGCAAGGTCAGAAATGAATACTTACGAGGAAGTTTAAAAGTAGCGCCACTGGATTAAAAGTTAAGAATAGGTTATCTTGGTATGGACATGTTATGCGGAGGAATGAGGAAAATGTGGCAAAGAAAATGTTGGGTATGGAAATTGAAGGTTCATATGTCAAGAGGAAGACCAAAGAAAAGGTGAATGGATTGTGTGCAAGAAGATATGAATAGGAAGGGAGACAATAGTGAAATGACGAGTAATAGAGTAGAATAGAAAGATAAAAAAGTGGCCAAGTGCGAGTCGGACTCGCCCATGAAGGGTTCCGTATCAGCAAGTAACATATAAAAGTTCTTGTAGTTCGTTGTAACTTTGATCGATGTTTTTAAACTAGTGTATTGATTGAATGAAAGCTAAATTGCGTTTTACGATTTATGACGTATTAAAAAAAAACTACTTACTAGATCTCGTTCAAACCAATTTTCGTTGGTAGTTTGCATGGTAATGTACAACATATACTTTTTTTAGTTTTATCACTCTCTTGTTTTAGAAGTTACAGGGGGGAGGGGACACATTTTTCCACTTTGGAAGTGTCTTTCGCGCAAACTATTCAGTTTAGAAAAAAATGATATTAGAAACCTCAACATCATTTTTGAACACCATCATCCATAGATAACCCCACACTATGGGTTTGATGAAAAAACTTTTTTGAGTTTCAGTTCCAAGTGTAAGGACCCCCAAAACGTATAGTTTTTTTTCAATTTTTATGTAAAAATCTTAATGCGGTTCACAGAATACATAGACTGAACAAATTTCAACAGTATAGCTCTTATAGTTTCGGAAAAAATTGGCTGTGACATACGGACGGACAGACAGACAGACAGACTTGACGAATCTATAAGGGTTCCGTTTTTTGCCATTTGGCTACGGAACCCTAAAAATATTTTGCAGACCCCAAATAAAATTGGGATACGGTCAGGCAGATGATGAGTCCCGATTTCGATTTCGACGAAATCGCATACCGATGGCCTATTAATTTTGTCCCAATTTTTCATTTGTGTTCCGATTTTTCTCCAAAATCCATTCTTACCACTCTTATTGCAATTGAGGAAGTATGGTGACACACACATGGCGGCCTAGTGAGATGCGTTTTCACGTTTTTATAATAGTAATATATCAACACTTGATCGCTTGTCGTTGCTCAGAACGAGGACACAACCAAATCATCTGCCAAGCGTATTATAGTAGTTAAAAACCTCAGGAGAAAAATTAGTCCAACTGAGGGCTACCTAAGGTTGCTATATGATGATGTTTTCTTGCTAAGGGTATTAAACTTCTCAAAACATAATTTGTACATGTGAAAGAAATGTTAAAGAGGTTAGTAGGTACGATAATTATTAAACGAGAATTATATAACGAGAATTATTTTATTTCTTGATATCAACACGTTAAGTAATTATGTCTGCATAGTCAATAACCACCAGCATCTTACCATTAATATAACGTTCACTTTTTCAACCTTGTCTAGACGTGGCGACACCGATGTCCGAGAAACGACATAACAAAATCGTGTGATGAAAGTTTTACATCATCTTTTATGTGTATAATCAAATATTACCTGTTTGATATAATTCTACCAAAATATTGATGTAACTCTGTGCACTTTCCTGAAGTCATGTATGTGGCAATGGAGGGCAGTAGTTCGCTATCCTGGATGTCACCAAACTGCGTATTTATACAATTGAGATCGAGAGGGTCATCTTTCAAGATGACAGTCTGAGTCCCTTGTGGTTTTGTCTGACCTTGAACTCTCTTAGCACTCTTTTTGAGGGTTCACGGTTAGGCTATAGGTGGACAAGTGTACATGTCTATTAAGAAAGGTGTGATTATGGAATATGAAGGCTTAGAACTTTTAGATTCAACAAAAGTCCTGAGTTTGTGCCTGAAAGCCTTGTAGGTTTCGGTGGCAGAGAGAGACCTACAAGGTTTTTCACAATCCTTGGGAATACCAGAATCGCTTCTATGTTCGCCTAAAAAAGTCCTTAAAAGTCTTTTGTCGGGGGGGTAACAAGGTGCGAGCCTGCAATGATTGGGTCATGCCGGTTCTGATGCATTCTTTTGGTATACTTAGATGGACTCAGACCGAATTAGTTGCTTTTGATAGGAGAGTCCGTACCTTACTGTTTGCATTCCGAATGCAACACCCACGTTCGTCGGTTATGAGATTGTACATCCCGCGAAACGGCAAAAGTTTGGGGGTTGTAGATTTTTAAATATCAAGACCACAGATCAAAGAAATATCAAGACCCTACATAATCGTGAGATATACTGTGGCGACTTCCACATACACCGCGACGGAAAACATACGACAGCGCCATCTAGCGATGAAACGCTAAACTACTATGTAAACACGGAAAGATCTATACTCAGTAACTACTAATCCTGAATCGCGAAAGTAACATCTCGGGCAATGGCCCGCCAGGCATGATCACCTCGCCTGGTCGGAGGATCCTCCCTTTGTGTTGGAGGAACATGACACCCGTTCCTCTACAGTGGTGACCCCGACGTGATTGGAAGCAGCCTTCAAGAAAACTGATCAGCAGCACCATCTTGTTTACTCCCACAGCGATGTCTCAGCTAGCCAGCAACCTTGACCTCAACAGGGACACCACACGCAGGACGCGACCGCTCCAGCCTGGTAGACCCTACGGCCTCAACAGCGTCTAGGCACACTGCACCTACGGTCCACGTAAGAAGAGCATCTCTCTCCCGTCTACGCAGCAGCCAGCCACTACGCAGCAAACCGCCCCGACTCTCTGGGGACATCACCGCAGCACCGCACGCCCGAGCGCCCGAATCACTGGGATCAGCGGACTTCAGCCCCGACTCACTGGGACTAGCGGCATACAGTTCCGACTCACTGGAACTGATCACTCCTGGCACTGGCAAGCTCCGCAACAGAGCACAGACAGCTGACTTATCATATCGACCTCCGGTCTTGGAGGGGAGTGATGTGGCTACTTCCACATACAGCGTGACGGAAAACATACGACAGCGCCATCTAGCGATGAAACGATGAACTACTATGTAAACACGGAAAGATCTATACTCAGTAATTACTAATCCTGAATCGCGAAAGTAACATTCTCGCGCCGATTAGCATATATACAACATCCCAACATCAACTGCTGGGCAGTGGCCCGCCAGGCATGATCACCTCGCCTGGTCGGAGGATCCTCCCTTTGTGTTGGAGGAACACGACACCCGTTCCTCCACAATACAATCTCAGACAATATTTTCTTAATATCGATGTGGGAGTGTATAGCAATGTGGTTGCAGTGGATAACGGATTCACTCTACTCGCTCTAGCTAAAGAGAATTGGTGCAAACCTGTAGTACTTAGTACTGATGAGCGCAAAGAGCTTTATGGTCGGTTTTATCGGGCTTTGAACTGGCCCGGTATAGACTTTAAGACATCGACTTCTCGACTACAGTGTGGTGGTCTCTTCGGAGAAACCGAAGGTTTTGTTTGTGAAGTTATGAACGAAGTTATCATGACGAATAACTATCGAAAATATATCCTGAAAGATGTTACGGCAGACATATATTATGTCGGGCATGTCACCGACCCGGAGAATCTACCAGGCATATTATTTCTGGTTCTTCACGTCTTGCCAAAGATGAAGGTGCCCGTCGCCCGACTACAGGTATGTGCCTGACCCAGTTCTCGGGAACAGTCGTTCTACATTATATTATGACCAATCTATTATCACAGACAAGACTATTTTTCCCAATAAGCCTGATATTGTGATGATAGATCGATTGGAGGGTCGTGCAATGATTGATGCTGTTCTTCATATGACGAGAATTTCGTGAAAGATGACGTACGTATGGACAGGTGTTCAAAAATGATGTTGAGGTTTCTAATATCATTTTTTTCTCAACTGAATAGTTTGTGCGAGAGACACTTCCAAAGTGGAAAAATGTGTGTGTCCTCTAACTTCTAAAATAAGAGAGTGGTAAAACTAAAAAAATATATGTTGTAGATTTACCATGCAAACTACCAACGAGATTGGTTTCAACGAGATCTAGTAAGTAGTTTTTTTTAATACGTTTACCATTCACTCAATCAATACACTATTATTAAAACATCGATGAAAGTTACAACGAACTACAAGAACTTTAATATGATGTTACTTGCTGATACGGAACCCTTCATGGGCGAATACGACTCGCACTTGACCGCTTTTATTTTATTACTGTAATATTATTGTGTACATCTTTTGTTGGAGATCCTTACTTAAAAAATAAATAAATAAATAAACTCATATCAAAATTGATACATTTGTCACTTTTAGTATTGAATTTAGATAAACTTTGTCTTTTACACTAAGTAATTTGGACCAATAGTTTAAAATTTATAAGGATGTGACTGAATATGGTTTCGTAGCAAAGATATATTATTATAGATTCTACATGGGTAGTTTCACAAATATGTCTTCTCCGAGCCTTTTATCTAACTAGGATAGTTAGGTCTGGTACGTATCGGCTGTTTCTCGTAGTCCGCCAGCCTAGTTCACCTAAGTCCTAGTTTGAAGATAATTACTCATCATTACTTTGACTGTAGTACGTTACGCACGTTGCTTTATATATTTTTATCTTTTTCTGACTTAATTCTACTAGCTAAACTTCGATTTCTGAATATCAGATCAGACCTCAACTATTCAAGTATATCTACCCAAAATATAGAAGTTCTAAAGAAGTTCTAAAACATTGTAGTAGACATTTTTGGGGTTCAACAACCCGGACAGATGGCCTAAGATTTTTGTAGGGCAACAGGAAAGGACCACTTGACATGCTTTCTGAAGCATGGAAGTATTTCGACGTGTTGTGAATAGACACATGGGTATACATGTGTTTCTTTTATCTGTGGTATACATAGAATAACCAAACTCTCTAGAGAAGTTGACATTCTACAAAGGTAAGACAAATTGTGACAGTACTTAATCATAACAAACAAAAACAAATATGTAACTATAAGATATCGCAATTGCATTAGTTGATATTGAAAAAAAAAGTTATAACTGCATTATAAATATGAATGCTGACATTTTAATTAATTTTAGAAATTTTAAAGTTCTACATCTCAGATCTTTACTTCTTAACATATTGTACCACGAATAAAGGATCATTTTACCTTTCCCTTCAAATATCTTTCCTACAATCTACTTCCATCTATTCTACAAGCAAGTCTAGTAATTTTTAGGCAATATTGATGTGTTTAAAAGTATTTTTTTAGTAACACATTTTAATTACGTACCTACTCATATGTTTTTATTTGAACGCCATTTTTAACAAATATTGAGTACAAAATCAGTTTTGGACTGCGAAATAATACATAGCTTCAAGAAGAATTTCAAAAGACACGATGGCTTTTAGTTTAATCTATACATCATCGACTTTAAGAGTTAATATTGACGAACTAATTAGTTTCCTTCTACCACTAACAGAGCGAAGTGTTTCTTGGAGTCTTGCAGTTACTGTTCGTACAAGTGATGTTCGTTTTTTAGGTGTATCAGCCCCCTACAAACAAGAATATTTTATTTGTCAGTTCTTCAGTGTTGAGTATTAGCAATACGAGTTTTCATATTTTTGTATCGTTAATAAAGTCGACGACGTCAAAGTTATACATTCATAACAATAAACGAGTAAACTCCATTAATATTATAATCTTTGTAATTAAAATGTAAATATTTTCGTTTCCTCCGAATAGATCACCAAACTATGTACAAAAATGTTTTAAGTGTAGTCTCGATATTAAACCTACTTTCAGGGCCTAACAAAAAACGTCTATGTAACTCTTAATCCACTGAGTCATAAAATTCTCAAGTAAAGGAAAATAACGCCTATTTTAATTAACTAGAACGAACAAGTGCTTTCACGACAACTTATTTTACGACTGTATTGAACAACTATTCTTTGTATATATGAGAAATAAAGTAACTAGGAAACATCAGAAGGAAATAACTTAATGCCATACCGTTTCAGAACATTTCTTTCCATCAGTTACGCTCAATGAGTGCGCGCGTCTGGTAGTCGTACTTTCATCAGTAAAATCTGTTGTGGTATCCGACGACGTACTAGAAGTAACCTGTAAAAGACTAAATTCAGGAAACGTACGTACACATTTGTGTACATGTGGTACACAAATCGCGATATAACAGATCACTTTGACACTTTCTTTGTAGAGAGCGTGAAGATGATCGTGTGCTGGGTTCGATCTCCACACGAAACCTCACTTAATTATACCCGAAAATTAGAGCTGTTTTTGAAAAATTAAAAAAAGAATAAGTGTACCGCGATTTATGTGAAAGAACAATAGATAGAAAAACTTTGATTGTACCGGTATTAAAGATACCCTTCTGACTTTTTCTATTGTAGATGTCATATGTTTGGGTGGACATAGTACAGGATCAATGCAAAGTCTGTTATCTTCATTTGCGTTGAATATAAAGAATGAGCTAGCTTGTGGTGGAAGACATCGAATTATGATGTGACCACCGGCTAGTAAAGCGCATGCTAAGGCACCCACAACTGCGATTGTAGGTGCATAACCAAGATATTCAATTGGTAAACTGCATTCTGCTTGACGTTCGTCAAACCTGAAAGAAATAATCTGATTAACTATGTTAATGATTGCTGATTTCCTTTATAGAAATGTGCATTTAATGTGAAAAAGTAATGTAAATAATCAAGTAACATTTAAAGATTACTAAACATAGAAGTAATGTTGATCAATGTATTATAAACTAGTTTGGAACAAAAAAAAGTCTTTCTTGTAAAAAAGAATGCGATAAGGCCGTCTACGAAGTGTATCCGATATATATGAAAGGAATGTAATCATCATAAAATATATCTCAAACTTAAACCTAAAATTTAAGCTGTCCATAGAAATCAAAAGTAAAAGAACTTCAGAAGGAGTCCGCAGGAGGCGGCGAAGAGGACGCGATAGAGGCCGCTAGCTCCTCAATCGTCGCCTAATTGTCGCTGCGGACACATCCTAGGGAAATGTGACCGCTGCGAACGACTCGAGATAGGTGACATCCCCGGTGCGGCCGTGGGGTGTCGCGGTAAAATCGTTTGAAATTTTTATGCAAGGATCGGCAAGCCCTTCCCATTCCCGCCGGACAAATCGGTCCATGGAGTACCTACGTGTTTATCAATGACTTTATTAGTTGATATTTCATTAAATAGTAAACATGTGATAATGACAAATATTTGGTGGAATTATGGATAAAAAAACTCTTCATTAGGGTTCCGAAGTTTATGACTCGGAACCCTTATAGATTCGTCATGTCCGTCCGTCCGTCGTCGACTTACAGTCCAAACGGTAAGTGCTAGAAAGATGAAACTTTGCCTCAATATGTGTTGTAAGTACGTCGACAAAATGCTACAATAAAATTATTAAAAATCTTTTTATTGGGGGTACCTCCCCTACAAGTAAAGTGGGGATGATATTTTTTTGTCGCGGCTTCCCCATTGTGTGATTAGATAGGTCTATTAATAATAATAAAGGGTTTCAAAGACGATTTTTTGATTTAGTAATCCGTTTGTGAGATATTCCACTTTAAAGGGCACTTTTTTGTGAAAACAGGGCGTCCCCCTCCTCTAAAAGCTAAACGGCTGGCTCAAAAAATCTGGGAAAATTCGTGATGGTGGTCCATACAATGAACTTTGAAGGAAAACTATAACGGAGTAGATAACTTTGTTAGTTCAGGAGTTACAGAGGCTTAATTTGTAAAAGGCGCCTGTGGCGACTTCCACATACAGCGCGATGAAAAACATATAACAGCGCCATCTAGCGATGAAACACTGAACTACTATGAAAACACGGATTGATCTATACTGAGTAACTACTAATCCTGAATCGCGAAAGTAACATTCTCGCGCCGATTAGCATATATACAACATCCCAACATCAACTGTTGGGCAGTGGCCCGCCAGGCATGATCACCTCGCCTGGTCGGAGGATCCTCCCTTTATGATGGAGGAACACGATACCCGTTCCTCCACAGTGGTGACCCCGACGTGATTGGAAGCAGCCTTCAAAATTAGCAGATCAGCAGCGCCATCTTGTTCACTCCCACAGCGATGTCTCAGCCAGCCAGCAACCTCGGCCTCAACAGGGATACCACACGCAGGACGCGACCGCTCCAACCTGGTTACCCCTACGGCCTCAACAGCGTCTAGGCACAGCACTCTGCACCTACGGTCCACGTAAGAAGAGCATCTCTCTCCCGTCTACGCAGCAGCCAGCCACTACGCAGCAACCGCCCCGACTCACTGGGGACTTCACCGCAGCACCGCGCACCGCAAGCGATTCCGACTCACTGGGATCAGCGGACTTCAGCCCCGACTCACTGGGACTATCGGCATACAGTTCCAACTCACTGGAACTAGCGGCACTCAGTTCCGACTCACTGGAACTGCTCACTCCTGGCAATGGCAAGCTCCACAACAGAGCACAGACAGCTGTCTCATTATATCGACCTCCGGTCTTGGAGGGGAGTGATGTGGCGACTTCCACATACAGCGCGATGAAAAACATATAACAGCGCCATCTAGCGATGAAACACTGAACTACTATGAAAACACGGATTGATCTATACTGAGTAACTACTAATCCTGAATCGCGAAAGTAACATTCTCGCGCCGATTAGCATATATACAACATCCCAACATCAACTGTTGGGCAGTGGCCCGCCAGGCATGATCACCTCGCCTGGTCGGAGGATCCTCCCTTTATGATGGAGGAACACGATACCCGTTCCTCCACAGCGCCCACTTGGAAAACTTAACAATTATCTATTGGATACGATTTAAAATCCATTATGGGTGACTGAGGAACCCTTTCTGTGCGTGGCCTGACACGCACTTGGCCGATTTTTAGGGTTCCGTAGCCAATTGGCAAAAACCGGAACCCTTATAGTTTGTCTGTCTGTCCGTGCGTATGTCACAGCCACTTTTATCCGAAACCGTAAGAACTATACTGTTGAAACTTGGTAAGTAGATGTAATCTGTGAACCGCATTAAGATTTTCACATAAAAATAGAAAATAAACAACACGTTTTGGGGGTCCCCATACTTGGAACTGAAACTCAAATATATTTTTTTCATCAAACCAATACGTGTGGGGTATCTATGGATAGGTCTTCAAAAATGATGTTGAGGTTTCTAAACTGAATTGTTTGCGCGAGAGACGTCCAAAGTGGAAATCGTAGACCACAATTTACCATTCATTCATTCAATCAATACACTATTATAAGAACTTATAAACGATGTTACTTGCTGCTACGGAACCCTTCGTGGACGAGTCCGACTCGCACTTGGCAGCTTTTTTTTATTGATTTATTAAAAATGAATGAACTCAGATATAACTCAGAATACTGATCCCGACATTTTATTTTCTCTGATAATTCCTCTTTTGATGAAATCCCAACTAGCCGAATATCAACTTTAGCTGCCAATTAGGACTTTAAAATTGAAGACGTTAATTACTTAACGTAATTAACGTCTTCAATTGTAGTCTTTTAGTCTTCAAGACGGCGTCGTAATGAATTTCATGATAAAAAAAATGTGCATGAGATGAAATGGGGACCGTCTCCCGAAAAAACAAAAAACTATCTCTCTCTGATTATTAAAAACTAGCTAGTTTATCTTTATCTTCTTTATATATATAATTCTTCTGTGAGTGTGTATGTCACTGAACTTCTCTCAAACGACTGGACCGATTTTGATGAAATTTTTTGTGTGTGTTCAAGGGGATCTGGGAATGGTTTAGATTCGCAATTGGACCCGGTAGGTGGCGCTGCGATCAAGTTCTGGAATTTTAAAGTTGGGCGGTACGAAGTTCGCTGGGTCAACTAGTCTTTATATATATAATTCTTCTGTGAGTGTGTATGTCACTGAACTTCTCTCAAACGAATGGACCGATTTTGATGAAATTTTTTGTGTGTGTTCAAGGGGATCTGGGAATGATTTAGATTCGCAATTGGACCCGGTAGGTGGCGCTGCGATCAAGTTATGGAATTTTAAAGTTGGGCGGTACGAAGTTCGCTTGGTCATCTAGTTATATATATAATTCTTCTGTGAGTGTGTATGTCACTGAACTTCTCTCAAACAACTGGACCGAATTTGATGAAATTTTTTGTGTTTTCAAGGGGATCTAGGAATGGTTTAGATTCGCAATTGGACCCGGTAGGTGGCGCTGCGATCAAGTTCTGGAATTTTAAAGTTGGGCGGTACGAAGTTCGCTGGGTCAACTAGTATATCAATAAAAGTCATTCGAAATAATCACCAATCTTTGGCGCCACAGTTGATGATTCCATCACATACAACCCCATTTGTGAAACAATACTCCTTTTGATCAATGACACATAATGTCTCATTTTTAGTTTGACACTTTTCAGGAGGAGGTATTTTTCGAGCAGTTGTAGCAGTGACTTGATACATCTCGGCCTGCACAATTAAATGATCACATTAATCTTTTTATGAGCACCTAGTAATATTTGCAACCGTTGTGAAATCAGGAGCGGATCCAGGGGGAGGAGACATGGGGGTCGTGGTCCCTGGGCTGGATGCGGGATCTAAGTGAAAAACTATTTAAAATTGTTAAACATAATTTCAGTTTTTTTTTGTAACCATGTGACACTGTGAAACAACTAGCAACCGGATTGTACATTGTTACTAGATACTAGTTCAGTTTCTGTCATTGTAAATGAATATCGACTGTGGTTGAAGTGGCAGCAGAGTCAGTACAAAAAGCAGTCGGTATTGAGATGTATCCTAATATAGTAAATTTTTGCCATAAAGATAAATATATATATATAGCAGTATATAGTACGCCAACCCGAAATATAGTACAAGACTATATATTATAATATGGTTGGCAACTCTAAATTGACCACAGCTATGCGACCCCACCCGGGAATGGCCAAGCTGGATCCGCCCTTGAGTGAAATGCGTAATATTTAGTTAAAGTAGTTTTATAATAAATAAATATTTCGGACATCTTACACTCGTCTTCATCTCACACAACATCCTCTAGCCCCCTAAGCAGAGCTTTTATTTTTTGTACTAAACAACTGGTATAAATATAAAAACGTACTTTTTTTGTAAATACATACGTATTATACATAGAAAACACCCAGACTCCGAAATAAATATTTGGGTCGACACGGGAATGAAAACAGAGACCTCAAGAGGTCTCAAGGCAAGGATCAAGATCAGCAGTCGCATATACTGACCACTGGACCAACAAGGCAGTCTATCTTTTCTGTTTGTTGACCAATGATATTATAAATATCATTGTTGTTGACCCTAAGCATGGCCGTATTAGTTTACGCAAATGTATTAGGGAACGCAATGAAATGTACAACTATACTCTGTCCATTCCTTTAATATCTTTTTGACAGTTCAACAAATTTCGAAATTAGTGACGCCCTCACACGTCACCGATTCGATTTGAAATCAAAATCAATCGATATAATATTTTTTAAGTCAGTATTGTAAATAAATAAAATGTGCACTATTATGATATATAGAGCCTAGAACAAAGAAAACTTCCTAACACAATCACTTGAAGGTCGGTTTAGTAATTTTTATGTGATTTTTCAAATGTATTTTCTCATAACTCTGGATTTAAACGTTAAAAACCACGCGTTTCAAAGTTAAAATTTACTAACACGTGCATAGTAACATTTTAAGTCAGTGGTCCAATAATAAATTAATTAATGCACAGAGTTATTGTTCTTTATTCTAAGTTTGAACTTAAATTCCAAAATTTCGACTTACTTCCTTGCAAATAATCAATCTTGAAGTCATACTATTTTAATTTCCTTTTTATTTTATTAAATTTACAGAAACAATACTTACATGAAGTCAAATTATTTTGATCATAATAATATGATTGATTATTTTAATCGTTTAATCGATTTATCGTATTTCAAGAACTGTTTTATATGTTGCTTTTAGCTATGCACACTGCCCACTTCCCTACCCGTCTTTATAGTACAAAATTACTGTAATACATTATTACGAAAAAAAAATACCGGTAATTTATAGGCGTGACCTGTCAAAAATGGATTTGTTATTAAATAAAACTGTCGCTATAGGAGTGAATCAAATCCACGCGTGGTTTATGAACCGTTCAATTAGTGAATCACCATTGCATCCGCAAAAAATAACAGTTTGGTGCGGTTTATGGTACGGTGGAATCATTGGTCCGTACTTCTTTGAAAGTGACGAAGGAAACACTGTTACTGTGAATGGCGAGCGCTATACCCTCGATGTTAACCGAATATTTCTTTCCGAAATTTGATGATATTAAATGCAGACGACCTTTATTTTCAACAAGATGGTGCACCACCTCACATTACTCAAGTGAACATGAAATTATTGAGTGGTAAGTTTGGTGAGTCGTTAATTTCGAGAAATGGACAGATCACTTTCTTGAAAAAAAAAATCGTTAAGATGCATAAAATGGTGTACTACAATAAACATACACACTGAAGAATAAGAGAACGAAAAACTCTTACATTTATATCTGAATTAATGCTGCTGTTGCTCAGGAATCTAAATCGCAGTCTGCCCTTCACGGTAATCACGAAGTATGTTGAGAATAAATTTCTGTCTCCAAGTAATTCACATATACGTAGACATTTATTCTTCTTCATCACCATGAAAGCATCTTCATTAGCTAAGCAGTTTTTAAGTAGATTCGTGGGAAATTTAATTACCACAATTAGGTAAACATGTATGGATTGTGCTGCGATTTCGATGCTGCATTCATAATCTATACCGTTTAATGTGCGGAATACCTATAAATAAACAAAATGTTGCATATTTCCTACAAAATAGAATTTGGCCAGTGGACGACCAGTTCAGTGTACACATAGTGAGTGTTGTTAACATTCGCAGGCAGAGTAAATTCACTTTGGTGGGCTTAAAATAAAAAAGAATGCCAAGTGCGTGTCAGGCCACGCATAGAATATGATTCCGTAGTCACCCATAAGGGGTCATCCATAAATTACGTCACACAAATTTGATGATTTTTTTGCCCCTCCCCCCCCCCCCCTTGTCACAGCTGGTCACATTTGTAAGACTCCCCCCCTCCCTAGTGTGACGTCACATAATTTGCAAATTTACATTTAAAAATCATTGAATGAAAAAAGGTTCCGAAATCAGTTTTATTTCCATTTAAATTATTTTTTAATAAAATTAACATCAAATCAAACAATTAATAAAACAAAAATTGATTAATTATATAAATTAGAAAAAATAATAAATCAAAAATTTTTCAGTGCGTGTCAGGTTGCGCATAGAATTCGGTTCTGTAATCACCAATAATGATAGGTATATTTAAAATCGTGTCCAATAGATAATTGTTATGTTTACTTATTATTTCTTAATTTTTGTAGGAAGTTTTCCAAGACAGTGCATTTAACAAGTTAGACCTGTACAACTCCTGACAAAAATATATCAAAATCGCAATAGCTTTCCTTTAAGTTTTAATATATGGACAACTCATGAATTTTTTCAGATTTTTCGAGCCATCTGTTCAGCTTTTAGAGGGGGGATGCCCTATTTTTACAAAAAAAATGCGTTTGAAAGCTGAATAACTCGCAAACGGATAACTAAATCGAAAAATCGTTTAAACAACCTCCCAATGTTTTTAAAAGACCTATCCAATGATACCCCACACGATTGGTAGCCTCGAGAAAAATAAAACTTAACCGCTTTACGAATAGGGGACGTACCCCAAATAAAAATAATTTTCATATAAATACGGAATCCTGAATACGATTATATTAATTAAAGAAATTAACAAAATAAAAAAACGAATCCAAGTTTTATTGTTATTAATATACAGTTCTCAACGTGACTCAGAGATTAGTCGGTATAGGTTGCCTGGGAGTCCCACACACACCCTTCGTTGTCCCCAAGAAGGGTATGGTGCGAAAAGCATTCCCCGCGTAGAAAAAAAAGTGTAAATATATAAAATATCTTGAAATCAAATTCAAATTTGTCACAAATATTTAATTATTTGTTCGACTATATTATATAAGAATATACTTTATTGTACACCAAATACAGTTTTTGCGATTTGACGAATGTATAAGGGTTCCGAGTCAGGAACTGCGGAATCCTGAATACGATTATATTACTTAAAGAAATTAACAAAATAAAAAACAAATCCAAGTTTTATTGTTACTAATATCCAGTTCTCAACGTGACTGAGAGATTAGTCAGTATAGGTTGTCTGGGAGTCCCACACACACCCTTCGTTGTCCCCAAGAAGGGTATGGTGCGAAAAGCATTCCCCGCGTAAAAAAAAGTGTAAATATATAAAATATCTTCAAATCAAATTCAAATTTGTCACAAATATTTAATTATTTGTTCGACTATATTATATTAGAATATTCTTTATTGTACACCAAATACAGTTTTTGCAGTTGAAAGTTTCTGTAAGATATTTACAATGGGCGGCCTTATTGCTAAAAGCAACCTCTTCCAGGCAACCTTTGGATGGACTATTCGACAGAAGAAAAAGGTGATTTAATCACAAAATAGTAGAACTAAGAATGACGTTGTTTCATCCGCGAAAGACAGTGGTCAAATGAAATAGAAACAAAGAAACAAATCACCGCTAGGTCCGCTAGGCGCAATCAAAGGGCGCCTAGGTGGTCGGCGCGTAATACTAGTAGAGCGAGTGGTCACCAAAACAATTGGTATCTTATTTACACATATAGTTGTATATGTTTTTAGGTCTTCGTAAAGTAATAGTTTAAAGTTCGTGTTTTAAGACTTAGACTACAATAGATTTTGAAATGTGACGTCACATTATTTAGGACCCCTCCCACCCCCTTGTCACACAATGTCACACTTCGTCGACCCCCTCCCTCCCCCTTAAGGTGTGACGTAATTAATGGATGGCCCCTAATATAAATATCTACAAAAAAAAAACGTAATATCATATGTCTAACTAATATAGTTATTTCACAATAACTACATTTTCATGGTAAAATATAAAGAAACGCGCTCTCTCTTTAAGTGGCTAACGGCGTTAACTACAAAAGATAGGTACTATACACATGGAATTTGGCTAATGGCCCCTATATGTTTAAACGGTTTAATCTATACATGTAATAATATTTTAGAGTTCGATGTATTGGTAAAAAAAAGCCGTTGAAGAAAACTAAAGAAGGTGTCCTTACTAAAATAAAAGAAATCAAAACAACATCTTTTGTCCATTTGTCGGTGTATTTGTGCACGTTAAGTGGCGTATTTTTAGTTTAAGGAATCACCTCGAAAACCGACATAATATTTTTAGCTTTTTCTCAAAGATAACTCCCTCATTAGGAATGCGTGGGTGGGTGGCTGTTCATTGTGCATTGGATACAAAGGACACCCAGATTCGGAACAATAATTTGTGAGTCACACAAAGTATTGTCCCATGTGGGATTTGAACCCACAACACTTAACGCAGTAGAAATCGGTGTGACGGAAGAGGGAACGACAAGAAAATAAAATGGATGACGTACTTTTGATAATGTTAGTAGAAAGATATGAAGAATCATTTTAAAACATCCACATTAAAACATCCACATTTTCTTGTCCCTTTCATAAAGCCGGCTCTACACTCGCGCGTGACGTCGCGCCGTGAATAAACGCCGTGATCCGCGCAAGAACTGTGTCCCTCCACACTCGCAAAGCTTCACAGTCTTGTTCGCGACTATGATGAACGACGACGTGATTTCTGATGCTACTGTGTCACTTCTTGCAATTGCGTATTATAATTACCTTTGTATAGTTAAGAAGCACACAAAAAAGATATAGAAAAGAAGACGTTGGTGGATGACACGAATCCATCGCAATAGAAACAGGCAAATTTTTCATTTTGGAGCATTTTTTTTTCTGTATATTCTTAATGATATAAATACTTTACCTATTATACCTAGTAATATTCATATTTAGGTCAAGTACCAACGCACGCACAACCACTCCCTACGATGTCTTGTACGCTACTGCAAAAAACTGCGAGTGTGGATGCGTTCACGTTCGCGGGCCGCGAACCCTTTGTCGCGGGCCAAAAAACCGACACCGATCGGAGAACGGTGCGAAGCGCGAACGAGAAGGTGTGAACAACATCCACACTCGTGATTCGCAGTTGTCGCGGGCTTTCGCGGCCGTTCGCGCCGCGAGTGTAGAGCGGGCATAAGCGCTGAAGAGAATCGACGATCGAATATATCCGGCAGTGAGACGGAAGATGACAATACGCTTTCCTCTATGCGAAGCAATGTTCTAAACTTGGACGGACCCTCTCCATATACTCTCAAAATATAACTGAAAAACCCCATTCCCGAAACATAATAATAACAAGTGACATAACAATATAATTATTTACTTAAAATGGTAATTCCTAGCCCCATGTTTAAAGATACTTATTCAAGCCAAGTTCAACAGATCGACGAGACAACAGAATCTCATCTGGATGTAACTGAGTATACCAATTTCATAACATTTAAAAAATAATTCAAATATTTTAATCTATTAAAATCGAAATCTGCTGGATTGCTACCATGTCCCTTTTTCTTAACGAGTATTCAATACTTCGGCACTGTTGCAAGCGCCACGCTCACGGAGCAAAAAAAAATATTGGATACTCGTCATCATAACATGGTGGCAATCCCGAAGTTTTCTATTTTAATGTTATTGACCATAAAAGTTTAAAACAATTTTATTCTATTGTTTTAAATTTGGGTAATAAAATAAATATACCTTAAAGGTAATCGCACACTTATCAGAGGCGAACGCGTTGAACGAGCCGAACGAAACGAATTTTAGAATTCTTTTAAATGAAATCTCATGAAACCTCGCACACTTACCCGCGTCAAATCGTCCGCATCTGGAAGAACCCCAGAAATCCTAGACGAATTCGGATGATGTCATAAAATTCGGCACGGATAATGCGGTCGCCTCGATCGATGCGCCCGCATTCTATCAGTTGCGTATGACAGAGCAACGCACGAGTACTATTTCTTAAAATGATTTCTTCGACGCGGTCGATGCTTCCGCTGCGGATAAGTGTGCGAGGCCTCCTTGACTTCGTTTCGTTCGGCGCGGATAAGTGTGCGAGGTCTCCTTGACTTCCGTTCGTTCGGCGCGTTCGGCGCGGATAAGTGTGCGATCACCATATACATACTACAATTCTTTCTTCTGGACCCACGGCCTATCTAAATGGGGTTTGAGTAAACCATATAGATTCATGAATTTAGCTCTTGACATGTGAATGTAATTCAAAAATATTTCTTCATCGTGAAGTTAATTGGGAACAAATTATGAATGATCCCCTCCAAATATTGGTCGCTTCAAACTAATTTCATGAACCCACATTCTACGTTTAGGTTTTACGTTCTTCTTCATCTTCCAACAAGCAACTAATAATAATGATATCACCATCAATCTCCATGACCGAATACGTCCATTCACAACAAGAAAACACTCGAAACTAATAAAAAAATCCGGATACAGTGAACGCGTGCCATCGGCAAATCCGTTGCGTGCCGTGCGTGCGGTGTGCCGGGCGCGGGCTAATTGACGCACACCGTACGCGTAAATACGCATTAGGGGACAATCTGTTAATTTGAAATTACCAACATAAGTTAAATTTTTTGTATTAGTAGTATAGATACCTATATTTATGTGAATGGTATTGAACTTCTTATGGCTAATGACTAATGACAAAAGAATTACGAGCAAGTTTTAACAGTAAATAAAAATGCCAGTATCTTGTAGATACTTGTACAAGGTCGCCACTATTTAATGTCGTCTTACTGAAATGTAATTTAGTATAATTATTTCGTAGGTAAGATAAATCGAAATTAAACGTAGTGATTGTTAGCACAACATGTATGTACTTAGAATTACATGCAATAGGGTGGTTAAGCGCATAAATGAACTGGTTTATCCCTAGTAATATTATCAATTCGAAAGTAATGTCTGTCTGTCGCGCTTCCACAACTAAACCGATGAACAGGTGTGAATAAATTTCAAAATAGATTAGACTTTGGAAAGGAGGTATTGGACGCGTAAACCGACATACACGGAAGCAGAGGAGAGAGCAAAAGCAAGTCTATACAACTAAACAAATAAATAAAATTGAAGTGTCTGTTTGTAATATAAAATGAATAGTTATTTTACTAAATGCATGTGGAGGTATATATCATCATCATCATCATCAGCCTATCTCAGTCCACTGCTGGACATAGGCCTCTCCCATTATCACTACATAGTATAAAACAAAGTCGCTTTCTCTGTCCCTTTGTATGCTTAAATCTTTTAAACTACTCAACGGATTTTGATGGGGTTTTCTTTAATAGATAGAATGATTCAAAAGGAAGGTTTTTATGTATAATACATGCATAATATAGTAGATAATAATTTTAGAGGTTTCTAATGTGATGATTTTTACGCTTACATTGCAAACACTGGCTGTACCCTACGAGATAGATCAAAATAATGTACTACAGTATTGTACATTTTAAAAAGGTCAACAAAAAAGTCCGAGACGGTATATGTCTGTCTCTTAGGGATAACCCACAATAACCATTTTTTTTTTCTTTTTACGAGAAATAATGGCTTATTTACGAAGCGCATTTATGCAATACTGTATTAATCCTTTTCTAATTAAATACCTTAAATACATTGTTGATTTAATATAGATCTATATGGCCCTTTACAGCACATGATTATAATGAATATTTTCGAAGATATTACAGATTTAAAATGCAGGAACAAAGCGATTATAGCGGTACCGGCCGGGGCCCGTTAGTTGACGCTGCTGTCGATTTGTCACTATCAGTTATTAACTAAACACAATACTTTATTATGAATTAATATTCTAAGGCGGTACGACGTTCGCCGGGTCAGCTAGTAGTATATATACAATACTTAAATCAAAAAAGCAGTTTATAAAATTTTGTATTCGTTTAATCAACTTTATTAAAATAGTAAATTGATGTGTATATACGTGCATAGGTTGAAATAGGATTGGAATTCAGTTTTATTTATTAGATTGTGCTCGATCACAATCAAATTGTTATTTTAATCAATTTCTGTAAGTGAAGACTTGTAGTTGGCTTTCTAGAGACTTAAGATGTAAATAGCTGTTAGTCTTCCTTGTACTGAATAAAGCACTTTTATTTCACTTAAAATGTCATAAGGTGAAACCGATCATTTAAAAACTGTTTTGAGTTTATTAAACACGGGAATAAAAGTACAAGTGAGTTTAATTTCAGGAATGTATTTTAAAAAGCTCCACCAAGTGGATACTATCGAAACTATGTATATAGAATTAATTTTATTGTTATGTCCATTTTGTTCCGCCCAATCTCTGGAACGGTTGGATGTACCAATTTTGACGGGACTTTCACTGGCAGATTGCTGATAACATAAGAAGTATCTTAGGTTTAATTTTTTTAGACAAGCTTCGCTCCGCAAGTTAACAATGGGTAACATAACACCTCGGGATTCGTCTAATTTATAACAATATTTGATTGTGTTTACTAACCATTGTGGTAGTGTCAGACATGCCCATGCCAAAGGACAAATCGTAACGCAAATGACCTGAAAATGCACACTCATTGCTTATATCCAGTGGACGGTAAAGTAAAAGCAATCCATTTTTTGGTATATCTGTGTAAGCAGCGGCAGCAGCTAAATAATAGCTTAAAATGTAATGTAATAGATAACAGAAAAACATTTTAAAACGCTAAACTAATACTTCACTTTTAATTATGAATGATGTAAACATTTAAAAACTTGATGGTCATGACCGTTTTCGTTGGTTGAAATGTTTCCACAAGTGATATAGGATCTCAAAGTATGGAGAGTATAGACTTAAATTATATATTATATAGATGTTTGGCTGTATATCAAAGTATACTGTGTATATACTTAATTTCTGGGCGGACTGGAACCGACGAAAACCGCACGTCGTATCTGGTATTAGGAGCCGAGGAACCAGGTGCACCCTCGAAAGGAAATCCCACTTACGATCTTTTGGCACCTATACTTCTTCTATGTGTGCGTTCCAATCTGCCGAGAAAAAAAGGCGTGCGCTCTTTGCAGCATTCGAGCCTCCAACCTTTCCCGATTCTGCTAGGGTAGTACTGTGTGTATACAAGATTCTAGTGTCGGTCACAAAAATCTTGTAAAAAGTACGACATAAACCAAAACGCCCATGCACCACACAAAATTCATTGATAAGTCTTTCTCGGTTGAAGTGATTCAAAGAGAAAAGACAATTCTCTAGATTTAGAATTTAAATATTAAAAGAAATCGCACCAATTATATTTTATTACTTGGCCGTGTAGGGGCTGCTAGGGAACTGATTACTGTTCTGAATGTGTCATTGGTTGTTCATAAGCATTGTGTGTGTATTCTGTGTATTTATTGTGTGACTGACTACCCAAGATTTTTTTAAAAAATATCCGTATAAAGTTTGTCTGGAAGAGATTGCCGTGAGTAATAAGACCACCTATTGTATAACCAAATATCGGTCTCTGTAAATATTCTTTTTGTACTGTAAAGTGGTGTGCCATACAGTTATAATAAATAAAAAAATGCCATTATGCAGAATGTTTTGGTGAATATTTTATTTTTCTATCGTATACCAGCAACTTTTTGAGGCTACCACACGCCATCCTTTTAAAACGCACTTTATAACGTTTACCGGAAAAAATATGGTATGCATATGTATAGCGCTTTACATAGGCAACACCTATTCCTAAAATATTATCAAAAATAAGTAGTATTGAAAGTTTACATAACATGACCGCGACGACTTCTGCAAGTAGACATAGACTCGTTAATAATCAAGCATAATTGTTTATAGTCTTCGAATAACATTTAATGTAAACTAAGTCTAGTGTTGTATATTCATAAATGAACACAACTCCTTATTGATTGTTTGCAAGCTGTGTTTATTTAATCTTCACACCATAATAAGGTAACTTTAAAATGACATTATTATACATCAACGCATTAATACGTAAACATAACAATTATCTATTGGATACGATTTTAATACACGTACCATTACGGGTGACTGAGGAACCCTTTCCTGTGCGTGGCCTGATACGCAATTGCCCGATTTTTATCTCTGTCTTTTATTGTCTCATAAATTGAATATACCCTTCAGTTCCATATCGTATTGAATTTTCTCATTAGTTTATATTTTTTGAGAAATAAACTTAATTTCCATTTATTGACACTATCTGACTCAAGCAACCTCGTTTGCGAAGCACTAACAAATTTGTTTAGGAATTATAAAGAAGATTATAGTGAGCCTATTGTTAAAACTTTTCTGGAATCAATTCTTTCAATTATTAATACTGTGAAATCTAAACTGTTAACGTAGCGATCACAATGTGCGCTCTTAAAAGGAATCAATTCTTTCGTTTTTGCAAAAAAAATGTTGCTACTCCGCTCCTTTTATTCAGAACGTGATTGTAAATAGCGTTTTTCCTTTTTCAATTCTCGGATGGTACATTAATAAAATCAATGACTTTATTTGAGTATATTTATATTATATAACTTCGTTTTTTTTTCAGATGAGTTCAGAGAAGAATAGGCCGTTACCTGAAGGAGAGTGTAATAATAATGACTACAGATACAAAAAGGACTTTCAGACGGCGTTACCACAATTTCTAGCTGTAAGCGCTAAGAATTTATTACTTTTGGGTAAGTAGCAGATATGTGTACATTATACACTTAAAAGATTAATGGCCGTTACCACCATCAACGTCCCCTAAATTTAAGGGGCTACTTAGAGAGAGTTAGGTAATCCTTAAAGATATTTTTGTTTTCACAACATTTAGGCGACACCTAAGTGGTTAGATGTCTTAAAAAATTTAAGAGCTACCTACGTTAGGGGCTCGTAGTAAAGAAATATATTTGGTGAAAACGGCCATTAGATGCCTAACTAGAAGAAAATTGACTTTTCGTCGTCGATCCCACAATGCCTAAAAACGAAACACTTTATCAAGTTGAAGTGGCAGTGGGATGGCCATATTAGCCGTAGAACTGATGACTGTTGGGGTAGAAGAGTTCTGGAGTGGAGACCGCATCTCGCTAAACGTAGTGTAGGACGCCCACAGGTGAGGTGGAGTGAGGACCTGCGTAACATGGCTGGCATGATCTGGATGCGAGAAGCCCTAAATCGATCAGAGTGGTGTTTAATTGGAGAGGCCTATATTCAGCAGTGGACTGTGATAGGCTGATTATGGTAATAGATCAATAATTTTAAACTTATAGAAGGGGTTAAAGTGTGAATTTACAGTTTTATTGTAATAGGTACTTCGAAACAACATAATCCTTCATAGATTAAGATTTTTGGAGTGAAACTTTTTCAAATCGTATCAGGTTCTTCTTTTAAAAATGTGCACCATTCGATTATCGACTTTCAGATGTTTTTTTTATTCAGACAAGAAAGATGGAAACTTCGAAAATTCGAATGATTTTTAGATACGAGTTCCAACGCGGAACTAACGCTGCAGAAACAGCTCGCAATATCAATGTTGGGTTTGTAAAGGGGGCTGCTAATGATCTCACTGTGCGATTTTGATTTAAACGCTTTCGTGATGGAAATTTTGGAATTAGCAGTAATTGCATTCAGGAATTAACCGCATGGTTTAACGTTACCTTACCAACACTATTGACTCATTTGCGTCAAAGCAATAAGTAAAAAAATATGAAAAACGGGTGCCTCATGATTTGACGGACCTGCAAAAGAAACGCATGTTAAAACTTGTGTTGCCTTGTTGAATCGATACAGAAATGAAAGAATATTGGATCAAATTGTGACATGTGATGTAAAGTAATTTTCTTTACGATAACCGTAAGCGAAAAATGCAATGGCTGACCCCAGGTCAAACGCCGCAACAGTGTCCTAAAGCAAAGCTTCACAATAAAAAGGTAATTGTAACTGTTTGGTAGTCTCAGCAGGGTGTTATTCACTTTAACTTTCTCCAATCTGGTCAAGCAATAACGGCAGATATCTACTGTGCCGAACTCCGAACAATGATAGGAAAACTTGCAGTGAAACAGCCCCGACTCATGGATCGATCTTCACCATTATTAATTAATTAATTAATTGCTTCTCGATAACGCGAGACCTCATGCCGTTTTAACTCTACAGGAACTGCAAATCGTCACCCTCCAAAATTTGCCAGACTTTGCTCCAGCGGACTACCATTTTTATTCGAAATTTTCTACTTCATAAAAAGTTTTCTTCCCAAGACACAGTACCAAAAACGCATTCACACAGTTTGATCAATAGAGTTCTATTGCAAAAAGGCATAAATTACCTTTCTATTAGATGGCAGCATTGTATCAAATCAAATCAAATCATTTATTCTGCAATTAGGTTACATGAACACTTTTGCAAGTAAAACTTTTTTTGAGCAGATG
Source organism: Phragmatobia fuliginosa (assembly GCA_932526445.1). NCBI lineage: Eukaryota > Metazoa > Arthropoda > Insecta > Lepidoptera > Erebidae > Phragmatobia > Phragmatobia fuliginosa. The sequence continues at coordinate 29,973,266 of OW052057.1, forward strand.
AGTTCGGAGATGTATAGATAATAAGGGTAGATATTCTGATTAAATAAAAATTTCATGGTAGCCCATATAGGTGCCTAGCTTGTAAATTGCACTCACCTGGAAAACTTCGTACCAAAATAAAGAAATAATAAGTTAATATGACAATTGTCTATTGGACGCGATTTGAAATCTACCTACCATTATGTCTGACATAGTCTGACACGCACTCGGACAATTTTTTTTAATTCAGTAGTAATTCATAGGCTTATCTATAATTCTATTGTTAGTAGAAAGTTGATAATGAAATGGCACCGGTCAGGTAGTTTATTACAAAAAGCTAGAAACTATTAGAAAGCCCACGGCTGGCTTGAATTCAGTACCTATTTATCCCAATGATAAATGTATTTCAAGCGATGAAACCAAGTTATTAGTGCAAAAGATTATCTGTCCTGAACAAATGAAGGTACAGGTGAGAGAGTTGTGATAAACAAAAATTGGCCAAGTGCATGTAGGACACGCACAGGAAAGGGTTCCTAAGTCACCCATAATGGTACGTGGATTTAAAATCGAATCCAATAGATCTAATTTCTACATTTGTTGAACTGTCATAAAGATAAAAAAGTTAAATGGCAAGTGTAGGTTATCAAAACATCTACAACTTTTAAGGATTCCGAAGTTTATGACTTCGAACCCTAATAGATTTGTCATGTCCGTCCGTTTTATTTTCATCAAACCCATACGTGTGGGGGTGTATCCACGGATAGGTGTTCAAAAATGATATTAAGGTTTCTAATTTTTTTTTTTCTAAACTGAATAGTTTGCGCGAGAGACACTTCCAAAGTGGAAAAATGTGTCTCCCCCCCCCCTCTAACTTCTAAAATAAGAGAGTGATAAAACTAAAAAAAATATATGTTGTACATTACCATGCAAACTACCAACGAAAATTGTTTTGAACGAGATCTAGTAAGTAGTTTTTTTTTAATACGTCATAAATCGTAACACGCAATTTTCCTTTTATTAAATCAATACACTATTTTAAAAACATCGATCAAAGTTACAACGAACTACAAGAACTTTTATAGGATGTTACTTGCTGATACGGAACCCTTCATGTGCGAGTCCGACTCGCACTTGGCGGCTTTTTTTAATTTGTTCCCAATGTATGATTTTAGACTTACTCTTTGACTTCTGTACTTTAATTACGAATTGGCTTAATGTTGATTCTGCAATAAATTTTTCATTGATAAAAAGTAACATGTATTATTTATTAGTAATAAATTAATTATATAAGTATGTGAAGTATCTCGGTGCGAATTTCGAAAATACCTACGAATGTAATATAATTATTATAGGAATCTGGCTACACCTTTGTTAATTCAGTCACCAAGACTCATATCCTATTCTAGCTAACGTGGTGTTAGTAGGTCAAGAACCTCCTTGCTAAGGAGAGGCTTATGCCCAGCAGTGAATGGACCGTTGAAGGTTGTTAATGTGATGTGTAAAAATGAAGTGAAAATAGTGCTTTTCGTTTTCAGGATATGGAATGACCCTTGGCTTTTCAACGATCCTCATACCAGCTGTTCAGTCACCGAGGAAGGGTGAAATATTGCATTTGAACAAATCAGAAATATCATGGATAGGTGAGCCAAATTTTATCTGTTTTATGTCATTAAATGATATTTATTATTAAATTGTATTTGTTTTTAATATACTTTTGTGATTAATTTCTGTTTGTTGTGTTTCATTATAAAATATCTCTTACATATTTCCAGAGTATAGCAAAAGGATCTAAAATAATTTTAATACATAATTAATGGTAAAATTACTAATAAATAAAAGTGAGCCATTCATCCACGTCTTTAAATAATCTAAATAAATATATAGAAACACGTTATGCTTAGACAGAACAGAGGATCTTCATCATACAATGTTTGTAACGTGTGGACAGCAAAGTACTAACCTAAGTGAACAGTTAGAATCGCTTATCACTTGACATTTGACCCTATGCAATCGAGATGTATTTGTAATACCTTTAACTGCGGCTCCGCCTACTTTTATATCGGTAAGGAGTAGTTTTCTCCTTCCTCTAGAATCAAAATATTCTCATAATAAAATGCATTGAAATCGGTGCAGCAGTTCAACCCTGAAATCATGACGAACAGACAGACAGACATACAGGTGTGGAAGTGTGGACATACACACGTCCGAAAGTCAAATGTAAGAACACGAAATCTGACGATTTTATTTATTTCGGTGCAGGTTCCATCAATTTAATTATAGTGCCAATAGGATGTGCGCTCTCAGGCTTGGTGACATCACCACTAGGACGAAAAAAGGCGATGCAGATGGTGAATATACCATTTTGCGTAGCGTGGCTATTATTCCACTTCTCGACAACGACAGGACATCTTTATGGAGCTTTGTTTCTAACTGGTCTAGCAGGAGGATTGCTTGAGGCACCTGTGAGTATCATACAGTTGCGACTTTAAAAGCCGAAATGTAATTAAGATGAACCTGATTCATAAGTCATAGATGAGCCAGAAAAAGTGTTTTAACATATTCATGAAATCATGACACACGAATTACTCACGAATCGGTAATGTGTAAGTTATAATGTTGTACCATAAGGACTGTCTATCTGGTTTTTTTTTTGAGACAAAAATCTAATCATCATAGCTCAGGAGAATGTCAATATTTATCTAAAAAACTAGCTTCACCCCGCTGTGTTGTTTTATATTATACCTTTTCAACCTTTACCAGTTTCTGCGATCAGCAACTGGAACATATAGACAGATGACTAAACAAACAAATTAAAAACTTTTTTGGTTTAAGTACCGTATATGTATAAACATTTCATTTGATATTACAATAAGATACTTTAATATTATTTATTTGTATAGATAAAGTTTTTTTTCCATATTATTAAACGGATCATAATGTTACCTTAAAACTATGAAATCAGTATCCAAAGCCTACTAAAGAATTATTAACTAGGTACTATGTTTGTTCTTAGAAAATTGAGGCGCAGATCAATCGTCAACAGAACTTATAGATATCCCGTAAATTACAGGTTCTGACGTATGTAGCTGAAATCACTCAGCCTCACATAAGAGGTGCGCTTGCTGCCACCAGCTCCTTGTGTATAATCATAGGAGTGTTCACGCAGTTCCTACTTGGTCTTATGCTGTACTGGAGGATTGTGGCCCTAGTGAATATTACATTTACGGTAATATATTCACAAAAGTCTGTTATATTATAATTTTAATATCTGTTTCCAGCTAAAGGATCATCTGACTTAACTCCAAAGAAATTATACTAGTGACAGTATGCGTAAACAAATCAATAATTTGCACAATCTCATTTTTAAGTTCTTAATTAAAAATATTTTTATACGGAGCAAGGGAAAGTAAACGATTAACGAACAAGGGCAAGTTAACGTAAAGTAAGTTAATTTCAGGTATTGGCAATTGTCGCCCTTTGCTTTGTACCCGAGTCACCACACTGGTTGGTATCCAAGTGCCGCAACAACGACGCAAGGAAGGTATTTATTATTTCTTGTTCTATTACCTAACCTACCTAACCGAATTAAAAATGATTACCTATGTATTTAAAAACAATATTGATATTTCTTTAATAATTTTATCATTCGTCTACTTAATTAGTAGGAAGTAATATGTACCTATAATGACTCCTGCCAATTTTTTTAAGAGTCTTCAGTGGTTACGAGGGTGGACCACAGCCGCTGCTGTAGAGCAAGAACTTCAAGATATTCAAGCCTTATTCAAAAACGAAAAAGGTAAATCTCATCGTCTGAGAGGAGTTTGTTGTCTTGGAATATGATACTACATAGCATATTCTGTTTCTTTTTAAGCTTGTATAGCTTTTATCGCGGACTTTGAGCATGGCGACCGAATCAAGAAATTCCATAACGAAAAAACCTAACACCTTAAAAAAGGATAGAGAATATGATTGTAACTGCAGTGCGACAAGGATGTGGCGGCTCCGTGCGCATGCGTACTGCCGCCAGTGGCCGTTATCCGTTGCCTTGACAACACAGTTATTCTAGATTCTTCTAAGGAACCCCATAGAGTTTGGCCTCATTTGATTCGTCTTGACGAGTACTTTGACACTATATGGTAACCAGGGTCTGATGATGGAGCTAGAAGGTGGCCGTAGGAACCCCATCGAGTTTGGGCTCATTTGATTCGTCTTGATGAGTACTTTGACAATATATGGAAACCAGGGTCTGATGATCGAGCTAGGAGGTGATCATAGGAACCCCATCGAGTTTGGGCTCATTTGATTCGTCTTGACGAGTACTTTGATACTATATGGTATTAATGTTATTCCAACAAAGCAAAATATTAAGTTACGAGTACTAGAGTAGAGTTTAATTGTAGCGTGTTTAGACAAGTTTTAATGATGTTAGTAGAGTATGAGGTTTCGTCTGTTTACCGACACATTTTAGCAAGCCGTGCGTGTAACTTCGTTCCATCCGGGTGTCCCTTGACACCTCTCAAGTTTTTTTTACTTATTTCGTTTTTCATTCCATAGATATGCTCATATTACTATTTATTATTTTATTATGTTCTCTGTTTAGTTGTCATTGTTTTTCGGTTAATAGGATGATTATATTAATTGGCTATAATATTGTTAGCATGTATGTTGGTAAAAAGCCAGTGTATATTGTTTTGTAAACTTGAATTAATATCAAAGAAAAAAGATACTATAAAAATAAATAAATAAATAAATTGCACAAGTTGATAAAAAAAGCTATGCAATAGCTTTGCGGCGGCAGTCCCCGAGTGCCACACTACTTTTTTTATACATTTCCTCATACTAGGAATGTGTAGGACTCTACAAACATGCGTGAAACGGACACAGCGAATACTCAGACTCTGAACAACAATTTATGGATTACCTGATAACACAAAGTGTTATTCCATGTGGAAGTGGCGTGGGTACGTGGAAACAAAGTGGCCTAAACGTCTTATCTAAAGTGACGATTATGATTGGCAGTGGACCATTAAATACTGTTAATGTGATGATGTGCTTTTTTACAGTTGCTGACAACACAGAAGAGACTTTCTCTGAAAAAATATCGAGCTACCTTGATAAAAGTTTTTTTATGCCATTTTTTATCGTCAGCTTCAGCTTTTTCGTGGGTAACTTTAGCGGCATGACTACTCTACAGGTTCGTTGATTGAAATATTATTAACTATTTTCTAAGCACATAGTAAAACTTTGTGGTTACAAATATGTTTATGCTGTTTCTCGATCGTGTTATTCGATACTTTGTCCATTCTTTTATTATTATTTTTTAGACATTACGCCTATAAATTACCCTTTTTAGGGTTCCGTAGTTCATAACTTTGAAGCCTTATGGATTCGTCATGTCCGTCCGTCCGTTCGTCCGTCCGTCCTCGACCTACTAACCAAACCGTTTGAGCTAGAAAGTTGAAACTTTGCGTACCCCATCGTGTGATACCAAAAACCTATGATGATGATAATGATACCGTTTTATAGGTGATACCATTCACAGCTCAAAGCCATTACTATCAAGAATGTTTCAGAGTTGTACCATATATTGTGTATGTTAAATAACATGTTCAGTCTATGTTTAATTTGTATTTGCGGAGTGCGTTATTGTTGTAAATCACGAATAACACAGTGTATGTACACGTAATATTTTTTGTATGCCGACGATCTGCAGTTGATATTGTATAACACAAGCTGTTGACGAAGTCAACAAGGACTTGGAAGTCATAAATTCGCGGTCGCTGAAATTTGAATTCGGTTCAGTTATTCCGTACAGCCCCGCTGTTAAAGATCTGGATTTACTCATTAAAGGCCGCTGCATACGTGACGGGATTTTACACGGACGGGACGGGACGGGAAGTTTTGCAAACATCGTTTCAAACAAAATGTATAAGGAAATGCATACTTCACGGAGACACGGACGGGACGGGAACGTGGCACGCACGGAACGAGCTAAATATCGTCGCCGACGATGTTTAGCACGTCAATAGCAATTAAAGCCAATTCTTGAAATGCAAAATCCATCTTTCCTTGTTCACAACACTAGCACGTTAGATCCGAGTCACAGTCACGGTGCGTATGCATTTAAATCACGTCCCTGTTTATAACGAGGCAGTGGCGTAACAATAGGGTGGCAGGGCTGGCAAAATGCCACGGGCCCCCGACTCAAGAGGGCCCCGGCCCAAGAGGCTGCGATCTCAAAAATATTTTTTTACACTCTAACCTAGAGTATTTTATTTTATTTCAAAAAGTATATTTTTATAAGTTTGCTCTTTTATTGAATATGAAAATAATGGTAAAAAAAGTAAAGTTGATTGTGAAAGTTAGATATTAAAATGTCTAGTTCCAGAAAATATTTAAGTGGGAGCGAAAAACGAACGAGAAAGAGGGAAACTGAAAAAAAAAGCCACCTAAAATTAGTCAGTACTTGAAAACTTATGACTTAAAGAATTGGAACTTGGAACTGGATGTAAAGAATTGGACCTTACTAAAAGTATACATCCAGTTCCAGAACAATCACAACAAGGTACTAGCAAAACTCAAAGAGAATTATATTTTAGCATGAACAATATTGTATATTCGCCATAATTATGTTACTTATAAGGGTAATTTTAAAGTGCTAACTGAAAGCTAAGGGCTAAAGTGAAAAGCTAAGGGCCCTTTCCTAAATGATATTGACAATAGATCTTTTCTAGAAAAACATTACTATATTGTTTTCAAGTCTGGCGTGAAACTTGAACGTACATGACTATCCTATTCTTTAATACTTCAAAAGGCGTATTGTGAACCGTTCGCAAATCGGGAATCTAAGAAAATACAAAATGTTTGGATTGAGGGTTATGACGACTGGAAACATATTGTAGATGCCATATAAAGACACGAGACATCATGAAATTCATCTGGATTCCTGTCTTACGTATCAACAGTGGCGGCTACATGGAACACTCGATGAAGAGCAAGAGTCTATGATCAAAAAAGAAAAATCTTTTTGGCGCCAAGTACCGTCTAGGCTCCTTGATGTTACTTTGACACTTTCAACGTGTTCTTTAGCCTTTCTTGCCCACAGAGAAAACGCATATATCAGTGATCCAAGCTCCAAAGGAAACTTTTTGAGTATTGTTGAGTTATTAGGAAAATAAGACCCGATTTTACAAGAGTTGTTAAGTAAACCAAAGGGCCAGATAAAATACTTAAGTCCAAAAATACAAAATGAGCTTATTTTTATGCTGGTTCTAAAAGTAGAAAATTCACTGATAAATGAAGTAATGCCGCACAATTCTACTTTATCATATTCGATACAACTTAAGATATTTCATAAAATGATCAAATTTGTGAACTTTGCGGTTAATGTATGATCGAAAAAGATTTTAATGGGATCCCAAAGGCACTTGTCATTAAAGAAACATTTTACGATTTCGTGAAGTTAAGGATCAAACACCCTTAGCAATGTCCAAGCAAATTATTAAATCCATAAATGACAAAAATATTTCTTAAACAAGTGTCGAGGACAAGGATATGATGGTGCTAACGCAATGAAAGGGACTTATGGTGGAGTTCAAAAACTCAAAAAAAAATGTCGAGCCGAATGCCGTATATGTTCACTGTGCTGCTCATAATTTTAATCTATCTAATACTCAATGAGAGAGAGGTGAGAGAGGTTATTGATATGCAATTTGTTTTTAAACAGTTCAACAAATTTACAATTTTTTTGGGCATAGTATCAAAATATATTCCATATATTTTATCAAATACAGTTTAAGTCATATATCTAAAAAAGAAAGGGAATCTTCAACTTCAATAACATTAAAATCATTAAACCCTACTAGATGGGCAGGACGTTAAGATGCCGTTTCTGCTTTAAAAGTTCGGTTCGTTGAAGTCCAAAAAGCGCTTACTCTTCTATGGATGAATGTGAAGTCTCCAATATGCATTGGGCTAGCGTGGGGACTACAGACCATTCCCTCTCGCCTAAGACAGGAGGCCTATAGCCATTAGTGGGACATATACAACGTGTAATTGAGTACGCTGAAAATATCGAAATTTATTAAAATTAAACTGAGTACAACGAGACAATTTTCACTGATAGGGCCCCATCATAAGAATTCGCCACTGGCCCCAGGTGGTATTGTTACGCCACTGTAACGAGGCAACCACGTCCACGTCCCATCCGAGGTAATATCTCGTTACGTATGCAGCGGCCTTTACTCGACTCTCGATTGGCGAGCTCAACTTACTCACGTCAGTCAGCGAGTTACTGGAAATCTGCGAACTTTATATCGTCTGAAGAACTTTCTGCCTCCTAAAACCAAAACTACTCTCATGCAGTCGTTAATAATCCCAATTATCGATATATGGTGATTGTGTTATTTCGATCTGAATGCCATAATAAACTAGACCGACTTCTCAATAACTGCATGCGATACATTTTTCAACTTCGGAAGTACGACCATATGTCTGTTTTACGTTCCCAATTGGTTACCTATTCGCTTGCGCCGTAATCAGCGAGCACTTACCTCCCTTTTCTCATACATTACTTCACTAGTTTCTCCTACATACCTTGCCCCGTACGTACTTAATTTATCTGTCTACTAATTACGACAGAAATCTTCGTTCAGAAAATAATCTGGTTCTCTTGTGCTCATTCATCACAACTCAACTCATCACAACTCCGCTCTTCGTTCTTTGTTCAGGCTGTACTACTATAGAATGCGCTACCGCTTGAAATCAGGATGTCCACTAACAGTTTCATCATTTAAAAAGAAGGTACATGATCTTCTTCTCAACAAAATGGCAGGTTTATCAAATCGATAGCTGGAACACTATATCAAGTTGTCATTGTGTACGAATATTATCCTAATATATGTGTATGTATACTCGTATATGTATGTGTATCTTTGTAAGTATGTATGCACATGTAAATGTGAATACATGTATTTGTATATATGTTTGTATATGTCTATATATGTGGTAGTATTTTTCATTAATTATGTGAGCACTTCCCTACAAGATTTCTTCACCACCCTAAGGTGTAGAATGCCTTTGGCATTAATTAATTAAATAAATAAAAGTAGCTAAAGTTACTCCTTATAATATCAGCGATCCGGAAATGAAAATCTCTTAACATCGGTGTATTCATTTTAGATGTAAGATGCGCGGCGTTGTTGAAAAGCTACAACAACAACAACTCTACTATTCTAGTAGAGTTGTTGTTGTTATATACTAGTCTTGCAATTACTTACTAGTCAATGACTTTACCGACTTTTTTATATAATGTCTTGGAATTTCAAAGGAAATCCAGGAAAAGTTTAAGCGATAAATATGGAAAAACAAGAAAAATAGTATATATGACCATTTTGAACGATAGAATGTAGACTATTGTGATATACATTGGATATTGGTAGATATGAAGTTCACTGTGTCCCCTAGTATGTTGCCAAACATCATTCATATGTTCATATGCATGCGTACAATTTACAAAAGAAATAAAAGTTGTCATTTAAAACAAAATCAATTTTTATTAAAACCGTAGGGAACGATATAGAGCAAGAGCCCAGAGCCGCCAGACCTACGTCATTAGTGCAAAGCTGAAATTTTCAGGATTATTAGTACAATGTCTTGTTAAGATGTATGTGTACCCATTAGCTTGAAAGCGGGGCCGTTTCTGAGGTGGCGCGAAGTACAGATGGATAAAAACCTTACTTACCTACGTTAAAGTTGCAAAGCTAGTATTTACATATTTTATCAAGAATATTATTTAAAATTAAAATTTATTACTGCCAGACACTTTCCGTGGGCCATTACTTCTGCCAGACGTCTTGAAAGTTGTGAAAAAATTAGGTAAACTACGTTATAGTAGCAAACCTAAATTTTATACATATTATCTAGGGTAGGTACTATTTTAAGACCCTTTATATGCGGCCAGACCAATCCGAAGGGCCAATCATCACCCCAGATACCTTTAAATATTTGTAGTACCTAATTAGGAAACTGAGGTATATCATCTTTGGTATTATTTCAAGAATAGAATTGTAAAATATTAAATGGTTTTTACACGCTTTTTATTAGCTTCACCTGTATGTTTGTTTGTTTGTAACTAACTCCTTTGGGTGCGATTTTGACCCACTTGGACCCACACACACAAAACGTGGGGTGCTTTCTGACAATATTTCAATAACGTCGCCCTACGCTTTTTACTTTGAAATTATTTTCTATTTTTAGGTTAAAAGCTTATTTGTTTAGTTTTTTAAAACTAATCTTTTAGAAAAATACTAATTTGTTTAAAGACTTTTTTAGGTTTTTTTTTTATTATGAGTGTAATGTCATCGGTCCCCGTGAAAAGCGTATAAAAACCATTTAATATTTTACAATTCTATTCTTGAAATAATACCAAAGATGATATACCTCAGCTTCCTAATTAGGTACTACAAATATTTAAAGGTGTCTGGGGGGATGATTGGCCCTTCGGATTGGTCTGGCCGCATACAAAGGGTCTTAAAATAGTACCTACCCTAGATAATATGTATAAAATTTAGGTTTGCTACTATAACGTAGTTTACCTAATTTTTTCTCAACTTTCAAGACGTCTGGCAGAAGTAATGGCCCACGGAAAGTGTCTGGCAGTAATGAATTTTAATTGTAAATAATATTCTTGATAAAATATGTAAATACTAGCTTTGCACCTTTAACGTTGGTAAGTAAGGTTTTTATCCATCTGTACTTCGCGCTACCTCAGAAACGGCCCCGCTTTCAAGCTAATGGGTACACATACATCTTATCAAGACATTGTACTAATAATCCTGAAAATTTCAGCTTTGCACTAATGACGTAGGTCTGGTGGGTCTGGGCTCTTGGTCCAATAGCACATGTATGTGACTAACTTAACGATTAAGTACTTTACCAACTTAAATAGACTTGTATGTAATGGTAGTATGTTACGGCGTAAATAAGCGTATTACGTTCAAAGAAAGGTTACTTAAATAATTTATATATCTAATATGATTGCTTCGCTCTTTACCGTGAAGAATTAATAAGAAAACTTTACCATTTAGAAAATGTTATTTGGTTCATCAGCCTATCGCAGTCCACTGCTGGACATAGGCCTCTCCCATTGCACACCACTGTGACGTGAAGATGAGGATAAAAGGTATATGACTGATTTGTTGATCTAGTGTAAGCGTATGCTGTTGTTGTTCAAAAGGTCTCGGAATCGATTCCCGGGTAGGACCAAATATTTGTGTGATCCACAAATATTTGTTTAATGTTAAATATAATGTTATAAATTAAATTAAGTGAAGAAAGTTTAAAGTATTTAAATTGACGGACAGAGTAGAAGATGACCAAAAAAAATGAATAGACTACGTGAAAGACCATATAGGCAGGAAAGGAATAAACAGTATACTGACAAGTAATAGAGAAGAATCGGACATCTTACACACAACGCCATTTAATCCCAAACTAAGCCGCCGAGCTTGTATTATGGGTACAAGACAACTGAAATAAAAATATAACCATACTTTTTGTAAATGCAATACAATAAATACAAACATTTGGTGCGACCCGGGAATTGAACCCAAGATCTGAAGCACAGCGGTCGCATACGCTACCACTACACCGCCGAGGTTAATTAGCCGTCCAATCAACAGCCTAGCCTCTACTGAGGCGTCTATTGATATACATTATAATTTTAACAAAAAGGAACCGACTTCAAAGAAAAACTATTCCGAGTACCCAAATCGCGATAATTGTGCCTATGATATTTGAGGAGTTCCCTCGATTTGCTTGGGATCCCATCATCAGATCCCGATATGGTGACGATGGGCGGCTGCGACATATCTAAAGATTGGATTAAACGACCTAGGACACAACAATACGAGTAAATTAGTAAAGAGAATGACTACGTTTATTGTCGTGTAAAATAAAACAGTAAATAATTCCATAGTATAAATGCAGGCCAAACTGAAACAAAAATCATTCTAATAAAATGCATTTGTTAATTTGTATTAACAAATAACATTCTTCTGTGTAAAATGTTGTTGTTGTAATAACTTGAAAAAATTTTTTTTTATTTTCCAGACCTACTCGGTGTCGATCTTCCAGATGCTGCAAACCCCAATAGACAAATACTACGCCACTTTAATACTCGGATTGCTACAGATAATAGGGTCAACGACATGTGTCCTCCTCGTACATTATACGGGGAAGAGGCCCTTAACATTTTTCTCTACCGGAGGCGCTGGCGTCTGCTGCATATTAGTTGCAGCTTTTGACGTTTATATAAAAACGGTTTGGAAACTCACATTTATATATACCTATTTCTGTCTTAGAGTACTCGCCTATAGTTATGCTAACTTATGAGATATTAAGCGCTCTAAATATTATAAAGATGTCTATCTCAATCTCATTTTCTCCATTAGCTGTCTAAATGTAAGCAAATTCTTATCAAATTATAAAAAGGTTAAATTCATACATTATAACATCACATTATAATCTAAGATTAAATTGAGACGCTAAAGCTTATATGACTAAATAAGGTTAAGGTGAAATTGTGACAGAAGAACGTCAAAAAAGCTCCCATTATTTTCTACATCACTGATTTTGCTGTTGTTACATCTAACATGTCTACATACGTACGTACTTACTTACGCATTCGGTGCATAAATCACTATGATTTTGTCGCAGCCAACTAGCTTAATTAGTCGTTCAATCAACAGCCTAGCCTCATCAATTACAATCACTACTCAGACTTAAATCTGTTTTTTATTTTTGGTTAGGTTTTTAGTATGTACTAGCTGAGTGCCGCGGTGTTACCTGCGGTTATTGTTTTAAATCGCGAGTAACGACGCAGAGCTAGGCTAGTGTAAAAATAATTAGCCTAAGTTATTCCTCATATCATCAGCTTTGTGCCAGTGGAAGTCCCATCAAAATAGGTCAAGCCAATCCAGAGGTTACCCGGATCAAACAGACAGACAAAAAATTTTAAAATTTAATTTTTCGTGCAAGTACATAATATACTTTCATAAGCATTTCGTAAAAATCTGTTTATTTGATATTACATACAATTTATTTATTTGTATAGATGTAAATAACTAGCTGAGTCTCGCGGTGTTAAGGCGGAAACATAATATTGTGTCGTGACGTGTCGTGACGCGTCAGAAGCATATCGGTTTGATACATTTAATATGGTTAGGGACACATTTGTAAGTCGTGTCGTGTCGCGACGCGTTCTGTCGTGGCGTTGACTGCTCGCCACCGATTGCGCCAGAGCGGTGGTGGGGGTTACGTCGTGATATGACACAACACGCAAGTGTGCTAGGTGTGCTTCTAATGGGGCGCGTGGTTCATGGCGCAAACAACTATTGAACAAGTGTTTTTTTTTTTGCAACTATGGATTCGCAAAAATTCATGTGTATTTTTTTGTCGCCTTCGATCAGCGAATCAGCTTTCTCTTCCCTCTCTCTCTTCTGTTATCTTTTTTTTACACTCAATAGTTATATTACTAACGTTTTCATCAGAATCACTATTCGAAATGGAAGAAAACATTATGTACGGTTAAATGCTGCAAAAGTTCTGGCAGAAGTAAACGAAATGACGTCAAAGCGCGGTCGCAACCTTCTGCGAGGACGTAATCACGCAGAAGGAGGTGGCGGAAAAGGCCCGTGAGGACGACCTCCACTCGGACCTGATTCGCCGCCGGAGAACCGGGCGGCGGAGGCGCGAACTTCTGCGTCTTATGCCGCCTTGAGTGTGGCCGCGGGTGGAAGGCTGGAAGGACAGATTTTCCCTCCACCCGCACTATATGGCCAGCCGCGAGGGGGCGGCCTCGGTGTGTGCCGGACGCCACCTAAAAGAGGGTCGTCGAACCGAGACGGTGCCCGCATCAGGAGCGGGCAGGCGCTGGGGGAGTCCAGAAGGAGATCTGACCCTGGACTTCTCCTAAACGGAGAAGCGCGGAGAGGGCACACAGTGTGGTTTTTAGTCGGTTCAAGTCCGACACACTACTCCGCCGTAATCCCCGGTGGGGGACGGTCCATGATGATTTTCCACACATAAATTATACCTAAGTATTAAAAGAAAATTAAAAGTATTCTTATAGATGTGAATAAACGCTTCAGATGAATCTGGGCTGTTGATTGAACTAGTTGGCGGCGACAGTTTCATATTTAGAATTTATTACCCCTAATGTATCTTTTGTTTTTATTATGGTTTTCAGGCATCGTCGGATGCAAATTTGACATCGATAAGCTCGAACGTCACGTCACCTTCTATTGACGATCAAATGGTAAGAGATAGATTTTGATGATGGAAGAGATGGTTAGAGATAAGAGATTAATAAGCCGACGACTGACCTCAGAATTAGATAAGTCTTATTTTTGACGGTGTTGTGTTAGTCTAGACCAATGGCCTCCAAACATGCAGATGTAAACATATATGTGTGTAAGGAATGATTACTTTGAGTTTGTACACCAGTATTATTAAGCTTAGTCCTAAAACTTGATTAGCCAGGTCTTTTATAGCTATAATATAATATTTTTTTTATTTAAATAAACTAATGCAGTATTAGTTAATAGGTACAATTACAAATTAAATTTCTTTTAAGAAGATTATGATTCTTTATGGATATTTAATATGACTCGTTGTTGTTGTATTTTGTTATATGTGACGAGTGGATTTATTTCTATGTGACTAGGTGTTTTTACTCTCAGTTTGTCCTTTAGGACTGACTGCGACTTCATCAAAACTACAAAAAGGGGATGCCCTATTGTAGTAAAAATATTCGAATAATAAACACTAGTGGTAGTAGAGTAGTATCTCTTTCTATCTTTGTCACCATCAACATATCAAGGAGACTGATCGAAGTGGTATTCATTATTAACACCTCATCACGATTTACATAATATTTCATTCATTTAATTTAAATTTTCAGCAAAACCCATACTCCTGGATGCCAATGACCCTACTCATGCTATTGGCTTTGGTCTCGCATACTGGTCTGAGATTACTTCCATGGATATTAATAGGAGAGGTATTTATTTAAACAAATAAATTATTTATTAACAGATACGCCTCTTTTATAAAATAAAATAACGAAATGTCAACTCCGGCAGCTCTGCAGATGTTTTTTTTGTCTTGTATATCATTTCGCATAGAAACAATATCTAAAGTATTTATACGGTAAACAATATCTGATATGTTTACAATAATGTCAATTAAAAGAGCTACCTACTCCTATAGTGTTGTCAATATCGATATTTGATACCTAATTATCGGAAAAGGTGAAAGCCGCCCCTGGGTAATTCTTAATAAGAAAAGAAATTAACGTGATCTTTGTTTTATATTATGTTGGAACATGAAACGTATTGATTACATAGGTTAATGATGTTTACTTTTTGTTAATTTACTATGATAAGAGATTTGGCGTCTGTGAGATCAATATGAATTGTAATTTCCAAGGAGACGCCTTAGTCTAGCAGTGGACTACTAATGAGATCAATCACGTTAAAAAAAATATAAACTAAAACGACTTATGATAAAAAACGACACTGAAAAAGTATGAAACAACAGAGTACACATTTATTAGTCTACAGAGATACACTTATTCAAGTTTGCAAAATCACCCTCCTTTGGGCTTAGTGGTAGTAATTCTTGGCAGTTGTTGGAAAAACTAATCTCAAATAAATTACAGGTGTTCAATGCAAAAACGCGAACAGCTGGAGCTGGTTTCGCCAGCGCAGTAGGATATATCTTTGGTTTCCTTACAAATAAAATGTACATCAACATGGTTGATACCCTTTCCATATGGGGTACTTACGGCTTATACGGAATCGTAAGGTAAAGTAATTGTAATTAATACTTCCGTCTAAGGATATTTCTAAATATACCTACGACTTTTAAGGAATATACTTGCATGTTAAGTAAGCGCATCCTAAAAGAAATAGCCAAGTGCGTTTCAGGCTACGCATAGAGTAGGGTTCCGTATTCACTTATAATAATAATAAGTGCCTGTGTTGTGGCTATCAAACGGTAAGATTATCTTATGCCTAAGACTTATATTTACTTGTTAATACTAATACATATATTTAAAATACTCAGTGCAAGTGTGTGTGTGAGTGTGTGTGTGTGTGTGTGTTTGTGTAAGTGTATGTATGTGCGAGTGAGTGTATAACACATCAACTTAAAGATTTTAAAAGTAGTTCTGTATCCCTGTAATTCAAACCGGAGATAAATTCTTTAATTTTAGTTTTAGCTTGGTACTTTGTGCAGTGCCGCAGGTCACACGTCTTCGCTAATTTGTTATATAACATGGGAAACATATATTTAGGAAACCTTTTTGCAAAACTAGATTTGAATTTTGTAATATTGATCTTAAAAACTCTTGCATTCAACATTAAATCATAGTTAACGGAGCCCAGTACTAAGTTGTGCGTGTAGATAACTCCATTTTATATATGCAGCTGTCGAATACTCAAGAAACCAATAGCCTTATAGACATTCACTGTTGGGAACCTAGTTGGTTTTTTGAGCATTACTTTGAGTTTTGATCTTTGGGCTCTCTCCAACTGTATTAGGTGCGTTGAAGCTGTTCCTTCCCAAACACTCAATCAATTTGTCAGAATTGGCTGGCGGAATGATACATAAACGGTTTTAAGTAATTCAATATTGGCGACATCTCTAAGTCCTTTCATTACGTAAATGAGTTTTCTGCATCTCGCCGATAGGAAAGCTATGTGTTCATTGAAAGACTTTTAAAATTTGAAACTAATAAATTGAAAAACTTATAATAGTAGGTAGATTAAAAATCGTGTCCGATAGATACATATTTGTTTTATTTACTTATTATTTCTTTATTATTGTAAGAAGTTTTCCAAGTGAGTGTATTAATAATTATTTAATCAATATAATATAAAATAAATATTTCAAAAATAAATAAAAAATGTCAAAACCGCTATAATTTTCATTAAAGTTTAATATGTGGGCTACCATCGTGATTTTTAGCCCGCTATTTAGTTTTAATAAGGGGGGCACGTCCTATTTTTGCAAAATATGCTAAATTGCAACTTTAAAATTGAATAACTCGCTAACGAATACCTTAATTGAATACCCCACACTATTAGGTAGACGCGAGAAAAAGAAAAAGGTACCCTAAATCAAAATATTTTCGTACCACTTTGTCGACGTAATTACAACACATATTCATCCAAGTTTTATCTTTCTAACACCAACCGTTTAACTAATCCCTGTTAGTCGAGGACGGACAGAGGTACGGACGAACAAGACAAATCTATAAGGGTTCCGAGTCATGAACTACGGAACCCTAAAAACAAACTAAATAATACTAGTGAAGTTTTTTTCCACTTATCATATCATATTATTTCATATCAATCGTGACAATGAAACTCTTTCTAAATGAAAGAAGGTAATTTTTGATATTACAATGATGTAAAATTTCATTATTATTATTTTAACATTTGTAATCACAAGTATATTTTAGGAACTTATATTATAAGGTACCGTAAAAAGAAACCACTGAGATTTTTTATCCCTACTGAAAGAGATAAAAAAATATCCAATTACTCCTGCCTATTTGATTAGATGTTGTGGTCAGTGTCAGTCAGTGGTCAGTGGAACTAGCGCAAAGGTGGTCTGTTCCTCAGATATTGTCACATTTATATTTTATGTAACGCCTATCAAGGTGACTTTACTATGTAAAATCCAAAAGTGGGGGTCGCCATACTCCCTACAAATGCAAACAGCTTGTTGGCGGCCTAGTGAGATGCTTTTCACAGCCCGCCCGTGATCGTTGTAGGTAGAAAAGAAAACCATGAGCTGGCAATGAGTTCTAGTTTTTAACTGCTCGACACAAGAAGGAAGATCCGACCTGCTTAGTTCTTGAGCGTATATCTTTAACTGTGAAGGGGTAACTTCCCAGGCCAGCACTAATTGTTGTTCAGAGTTGGAAGAGCTCTTCAGAACACTACATGGTAAAGGCGAAAGAGGTCTGCCATAGAGGTAACATCTATTCGCAACTGCAAACATTCCAGGAACTCGGTGGCTTCACAAATACTGCGCAGATCTATCGCAAAGGTGAGAACAGAACTCCACGCAGGAGCGAACCTGGGTCTTATAGAGAAGACACAGATGCTCCGGCGAGAAGAACCGTCTCACCCTGTTTAGTACGCCTAGCTTCCGCGAGGCCGCCTTTGTGACGCTCTCAATGTACTACCGTCGGTTAAGATCCCGGCAGATATTCATGCCCAGGATACCGCTAGGAATTTATCCTGGGCAGAAGCACGCCACGTTCATCGATTCGGGAGTTGACCGCTAAATGGTCGACGAGAAGTTTCACCTTCTTTTGCGGCTGGTGGGCAAGTGATCCGTCGCGACATTTCAGCGGTGGTAGTGAGGGCTGGCAGTGGTTGGACTGCACGACTTTAGCTCTTTAGGTTCCTACCCAGCGCACTACTGTTACAGTCTATCAATGAGGGCGCTTGACTCGATATGTCTGGTATCCTGGTGGGCTGGAGTACTAGTTGGGTGAGGTCATGCGTGAGACGGCAGGGTGGTAGTTAAGTGTCTTTGTTAGAAAAAGCATAGCCGGCCGTGCCGTCTCAAGGTGCTGGTGGACGGCGTTGATTTTTGCATGGAGTTCTTGAATATTTATGAACTCCACCTCAAATAGCGGGTTGGTGGAAAAAGTGGATGCCGCTGTGGTACTGGTATTCTTTTTCTTATTTGTTGCCATGTTTGATTGAAGGGATAAGGGGACGTAAAAGGCATGACAGTCATTGCGGCAGTGTTTAACCGAGACTCAGAGTACTGTGTCGTCATGTAACGGTGAGGTAAGACGGTGACCGAACCGTCGGACGGAAGGGCCCCTGCACCCTCCCGGAAGTGGTCACTGGGATCTTACCGTTCAGTCACCAACCGGCACGACGAGCCACTCGGAGATAATGCGTGACCTGACGGAGCAGCCTCCCGAGGTGGTTACCCGTGGTTGGGCCGCTCTCTGAGTGCGGCCAGCGGCACCACCGTTTCTACTGGTCTCCCTGGCCGAGGGTTCGGCCCGCGTCTCCCTCACAATGACTACTCTAGAATTCCACTGCTCACACACATACCTTGATGTCTGTTATTCCTGCGTCATTATTCCTACATCATTGTGCCTCCGGTCTCACACCCACAAACGAAACACGACAGCACGAGTGCCGTTAGGCTGGTGCTTAGTGCGAGGGTAGTACCGCCGTGGTCGAGCCGGCCCATTCGTGCTAAAACCAGAATGGCTCTACAACCGAAGAGCCCATAGGTTAATTAATAACGAAAAGCTCTCAAATAGCAGACAACACACCCTTGAGCATCGTCGTCGAGTTGCCAGCTTATCGGTTTTTTATAGGATACACTTTGGAGAGTGCTCGAAAGCTCTTTTCGAACTGATCGAGCCATCTCCATTCCTTTATCGGACTAATAGGCGCAGGCAAAAGTTTCATCCATACGTTCCATCTTCGTCTTCATCTACACTTTCCATCAGTTGAAATGGAAGACAAACGCCTATTCCATTACAACAATAAAAAAAAACCTACTAAACTTGTTTTTAATTAATCTTATATTTTTTTAGTTTTATTGGATGCATTGTATTTTATTTCGTCTTGCCTGAAACAGAAGGGAAGAAATTAAATGATATTGAAAATCATTTTGCTGGCAGAAAAAAACTAAGCAATAAAGTTTACCGTTCCAAGGTTAGTATCACTGGTAATTTTTAATATTGAATTTCCAATATCGAATAAAAAAATCTTAAAGACCGAAAATTAAAAGGAATGAACAAAATACATAATATGGTCTTTTAATAGTCATTTATTACATATTATAATCAAAATTTCAAAACAGGAAACAATTATATTTTTCAAACTGTAGTTACATCTTCACAACTAAACTAAGCTTCATTTATTATGTACGATAATTTAGTGGTGGAGGGAGGCCGACCATGTCTAATTTTTTTTTCGCCGCTCATGGCTATGAGCTTAGCTAAGAGCGGCGACTCGTGGCGTGTCTCGTACATTTTTATACTTTTGATATTATCGCTCGGCGTTTCGCTCTTAGCTACCGCTCACAGCGGTAAGGTCGTAAACGGACCGTTACGTATGATCACAAATTTACACATAGTTTATTTATGTACTTCTACTAGGTACAAACTTTTTGTTGCAAAATAAGATGATTCGTAAATTACCTTCGATTCAACAGTTGTTAATAACGTTTAAAATTTACAGAGTATCGAAGAATCAAGAATGTATGAACTAAATGGTGCCACAAATCCAACGTTTGAAGGGGATTCGTCAAAATTATAGTAAAACAAAAACTAACCTTTCCGGTTCCATAGAACCACAATAAGCGAAATGTGATACGTGTAAATAAATAACATTTTATATGAACGAAAATATATACAAAGGAACCTAGATTTTATGCGGGATCTTCTTTTTAGAGATTCTTGTGTTAAAAAGTAGCGGTGTTAATGATACAATTTTATCCAGACAAATACGTTATGAAAGTTTTAAAGTAGCCTGACTTCCGAATATTTGCATGCATGACAACTTGGCATATGTATAATAAGTTTAAGTACGTAGTTTTATAAATAAGTCACAAAGATACTTGACTAGAGTACAATTTAAAAAATGCGTTTCTTCGTTAAGAATTCAAACAATGTTTTTGGGAGAAATATTCTCAATCTTAAGCTAATTCCCGTCCTCAAACAATATGCCGAGTTTTTCATTTACAAGATCGGTTTTATTTAGAGAATGTCAGTTTTATGGAATATGTTTATAGAAATAAATATTTTACAGATATTGGTTCGTGCATTAGGTACCTACAAAGAAAGTCTGTAAAGAAAATGATACCTATTACTACTATAATATGTTTCAGTTAAGCGATTCCAAGTATACTGTGCTGTGCCTTAACTTACTAAATCCAAATTGATCTAGCTACACTGCAAAAGCCCAATAGCACCTAGCTTATGAAGGTCTATATTTACTTTAACGATTTCAATACTCAGACAAATGCACAACAAAAAGACCTTAAGGATAAGAAAATATTACTAGGTACATTACTGGGCAAATTAATCTACTCACAACACAGTCTCTATAATTTAAAAAAGCGGCCAAGTGCGATTCGGACTCGCCCATGAAGGGTTCCGTATCAGCAAGTAACATAATCTTGTAGTTCGTTGATTAAATGAAAGGTAAATTGCGGTTTACGATTTATGACGTATTAAAAAAAACTACTAACTAGATCTCGTTCAAACCAATTTTCGTTGGAAGTTTACATGGTAATGTACAACATATATTTTTTTAGTTTTATCACTCTCTTATTTTAGAAGTTACAAGGGGGGGGGGGGACATTTTTCCACTTTGGAAGTGTCTCTCGCGCAAACTATTCAGTTTAGAAAAAAGCGGCCACGTGCGAGTCGGACTCGCCCATGAAGGGTTCCGTAGCATCATATAAAAGTTTTTGTAGTTCGTTGTAACTTTCATCAATGTTTTAATAATAGTGTTTTGATGGAAAGAAATGTAAATTGCTGTTTATGATTTATGACGTATTAAAAAAAACTACTTACTAGATCTCGTTCAAACCAATTTTCGTTGGAAGTTTGCATGGTAATGTTCTATGTTCTATGTTATGTGGGTGGTTTCCGCACTTAGTCCTTTAGGTGGACCATTGTACGTGAGGGCGGCCATCACTCCAGCCAGCCCACCTCCCTCCAGAAGCGGATAAGGTCTCCAAGCCTGTTCAGACATTCTGCAACAGATTTGGGAGATCCAAGGGTGTTTTTGCGTGTTTCGGTGACACCTGTGCACTCAATGAGTACATGTGACACCGTTTCCTCTGCCCCTAAGCATGCCCTGCATAGGGGACTGTCAGTTATGCCTATGGAGTGAAAGTGTTTGTTTAGTGAGCAGTGTCCGGTGATAGTTCCTGCCACCAGCCGCAGACTGTCCCTGTCCAAACGCAGTAAGCGTTTGGTTAGTTTATCATTAGGAAGTGGCATGGCTTCCTTTGATTGTCTGCAGCCTGGGACAGATAGCCAGTGGTGTTGTACTTGTGTGCGGGTAAATTCTTGCAGCCAGCCACGGAGCTGGCCGAATGGGACGGGCACGATGGGTTCGGGTCCGAAAACCGCCGCGCCCGATCCCCTCCTAGCCAGCTCATCAGCCGCATCGTTACCTAGGGATCCGCTGTGTCCTTTTATCCATTGTATTGTCACTGAATTCCTGCCGGAGGTCGCAACGCGTTCTAACGCGTTGTGACAATCCATTATGAGTTTCGAAGTGACATGGGTTTTATTGAGGGATTTAAGTACCGATGCACTATCAGAGACTATACGGATGTGTGAGTCCGTAATTTTCCTTGTCTCTATAGCGTGGGCCGCCAGGATAATACCCACGCATTCCGCTTGGAATACAGTGTTGAATCTGCCTAGCGGCCTCGATACCTTGATGTTGAGTTCGTCTGAGAATACACCTGCTCCGGTTCCTGAGTTGGTTTTGGAGCCATCGGTGTATATTCTGAGTTCATTTGTATCTGATTTGTCGTGTGGTTCTTCATCTAGATGTATATTATAGTGCTTCTGAAAATTAAATTTCTTCAGCATCCTATCGTTGGGTGATGTCAACATTGGTTGATGTGTGATCGCTCGTTCTCTTATGCGTGTGTGTTTGATTCTGGAGTCATTTCCCAGTGTGCCGGCATTATGAAGTCTAAACGCTGCTAGTGCTGCCTCCTCTTTAACAACTAAGTGTAAGGGTGGCAGCCCCAGCATAGTTTGCAGTGCGGCTGTTGGTGTGGTTCTCATGCTACTAGTGATAGCCACGCAGGCGTATCGCTGTAGTTTTTCTAGGGTTTTTTGGCAAGTAACCAAGTCTGTCCTGGGCCACCAGACTAGGGAGCCATATGTTATAGTTGGTCGAATAACTGTGGTGTATAGCCAGTAAGTGGCCTTGGGACTGATGCCCCAATTTCTGCCAAGCAGTTGTTTGCATTGCCACAGTGATATACTGGCTTTTGTGGTAATATATTCAGTATGTTTCGCCCAATTCAGTTGTTTGTCCAAATAGACGCCCAAGTATTTGGTCTCTGATGTCAGGTTTAGGGTAGATCCGTAAAATCGTGGCAGTTGCAATTTTGCCAGCTTCCTTTTTTTGGTAAAGAGGACTAATTCTGTTTTTGTGGGGTTGACTGTGAGTTTATGCTCTTTGCACCAGTCCTCTACAATTTTCAAGGATTGACGCATGAGGTTACACAGTGTGTTTTCGTGAGTGCCATTTATTATTATTGTTATGTCATCGGCATATCCTACGGTGAAGTAGCCTTTGTCGTTTAAACCACTTAGGAGGCTGTTCACGACGAGGTTCCACAATAAGGGCGAGAGGACACCTCCTTGTGGGCATCCCTTCGCTACAATGGCTCTCGTGGTGTCATTCACCGTGACTTGTATGGCCCTTTGCCTGAGCATGTTGGTTATCCAACTGCACAAGGTAGGGGCCACACTATGCCTTTTAAGGGCTATGTCGATGCTGTGGAACATTGTTTTATCAAAGGCGCCTTCTATGTCTATGAAGGCGGCCAGTGCTGAACCTTTGTGGTCTATAGCGCATTCAATCTTGGAAATCACACTATGCAAAGCGGATTCTGTTGATTTCCCTATTGAGTATGCATGCTGTTGTTTGTGTAGCGGTACCATGCGTAGAGGTCCATCTCTGATGTATCTGTCGCATAGTCTTTCTAGGGTCTTCAATAAGAATGATGTTAGGCTTATAGGTCTATAAGCTTTTGGTTGTGTGTAGTCGGTTTTTCCCGGTTTTGGGATGAAGATAACCTTCACCTCCCGCCAAGCGAGAGGGATGTATCCATGTGCAATGCAGGCTCTGTAGACCTCCACTAGCCATGGTTTTAGGGATTCGATACCCCATTGCAAAAGGGCCGGTAGAATGCCATCCAGGCCTGCGGATTTATATGGTTGAAAGGACTTAATAGCCCACGAAATCCTGTCCTCTGTCACTATTTCGCGGGCTACAGTCCAGTCGCTGTCAGTTGGTTCCGTTCCGGTTTCTTCCTTCCAGATCTTTTCCTCTGAGAGGCTACAGTCTGGGAAGTGTGTTTCAAGAAGGACCTTACAGATTTCGTGGTTTGTTTGTGTAAATGTGTTGTCAGGCTTTTTTAGCGCACCGAGGTTGCGATCTTGGTCGCTGGATAGGATTTTCCTCACTCGGGCAGCTTCGTTGTTTGATTCGATGGATTCGCAGAACTTCCTCCAGGCTAGTCTCCTGGCGTGTCTGATTTGTTTTTTGAAGGTATATTGGGTTTCCTTGTAGAGTTCCCAATCATCCGGATGTCTCGAGTTTTTGGCTCGATTGAATTGTTTACGTAGTGTATTTCTGAGTTTTTCGAGTTCAGCGTTCCACCATCGGTTGGTTTTACACTTGGTGTACGGAACTCTTAGTTTGCAGCATTCGTGATATGCCTCTTTGATGTAAAGTGTCAGCTTAGTCACTGTATGCTCTATCTGTGTGGTGTCTGTGATTGATGTGCGTTGTAGATTACTAGCTATTAATGAAGCGAGAAGACGCTTGTAGCCAGGTATATCTGTCCGACGCGGATTTCTTTTCGGGGTTGGCTCTATTGTGTTTTACTGTTATTGTAAAACGAATTCTCCTGTGATCTGAGCAGGAGAGTTCGTTGGATACACGCCAGTTTGATATACGATTTGTAGCGTTATCTGTTCCTAGCGTTAGGTCAATGATGGATTGTCCCCGGGCTGTGACCCAGGTGGGCTCTGAGCCCCGGTTTACTATATTAAGATTAGTTGAAAATAAGTAAGTGGACAATACCTCTCCTCTGGTGTTTGAAGTGTCGCATCCCCAGAGCTGGTGATGGGCGTTTGAATCAGTGCAGATAATGAGATCCAGCTTGGCGCCCTCGCAGTAATCCACAAAGTCGACCATCTCTTTCGGTGGGCAGTTTTCGTTGTCGCCTGGCATGTACACTGATGCCAGTACCATGTCAGGGTTTTTCTCAGCATTCAGAAGCCTGACAGCCGTCAGGTCCCTGGAGCAGAATTGCGTGAGTGTTGTGGTCGGGATGTCATTTGGTATGTATGCACAGGTTCTTGGTTTATCTGTACTGTGTGTGTTTAGAATTAGCTTACCTCCGATGTTACTGAGGCCGCATACTCTGTTGTTCCTGATCCATGGCTCTTGGATCAGTGCGATGGTTCGGGGATGTGTCTCCAGCGCCCTGCGCAAGTTGGCCGTGGCAGTCTGGCTGTGCTGGAGATTCGCTTGTATGACTTCGAGGGGGCTGGGTTTGGGCGATGGCGGCACGGGAGAGGAGTCAGTCCTGGTCCGATCCATCGGATCCGTCCTCCACTCCAATCTCGCGCCTGCCATCGCTCGGCGAGGACGAGAGAAGCCGGTCCGTCCACCCCGGCGACATGGGTGTCAGGGTGTCCGTCTCGGCATCCTCCATCGCCGCTTTCGCCATTTCCTCCTCCAGTCGGGTCATGTCGTCGTTGTTGTCAGTCTGTGTCGTTGTCGGTGTCGTCGTCTGTGTCGTCGTCTGTGTCGTGGTCTGGGCTACAGAGGGAAGGCTCTTGGGGTAGAAACGGACGTATATCGAACCAAGTAGGTACGATACTCGACGCTCCCGCGCCAAGACCCTCTCTGCATCCTCCGGTGGGATCCCCAGGGTCAGGTATGTCCCCGGGTTTTCACCACCGATGGATGTCGCTCTGTAAAGCGACCACCGACCGATGTCGTACCAAGTGTTCTGACGGGTCAGAACACTCTGGAGCCGCGCTATATCCCCCTGATACCTCGGTACGAAAAGCGCCGCTCTAACACGGGTCGGTATGTCAGCTTGCCGCATGACTGTCAGTGTTAAGTCAGTGTTAGGAAGCCGAATCCTCAGGACGTTCTCAGTCAACCAGGCCAAGGCACCGTCATCCTCGCACCATATCTGCACCGTGCCATCCGCTACCCGTGGGTAGCCACGGAAGGCCGGGAGGGGCGCACCGGGATCAGTGTCCATGACTAGGTCTTCGAGCGCTGTCCTGATGTATTCAGCCTCGTCGGTTGTCATGTCTCGGGTTGGGGGGGAGAGGCAGATAGCTACGGCAAGCCGCGCAGGAATGTCCTTTGTGGCCAGCGCATAGGTTCTTTGCCCCCCTTGAGGCGGTTGGGTCCTCACACGTTTGGCGTCGCCCTGGAGAGTGCTCGGAGAAGCCGTCTCATCCGGGCGCACCCTCTTTACCGCTCCCATGCCGCTAGGGCCCGGTTGCGGATCAGAGGTGTCTGGCCTTGATGTTGTGGCCAGAGACGCCTTGTACGCGGCCCCAGACCGCTTTCCCCTTTTCCGTCTGGGTGGGTTGCCACCACTGGGTAGTTCCTGCTTTTGCAAGGGTTTTTCGCGCTGGGTTTCCCCTTCGCGTACTTCCCCTCGCGCGAGCGATTCTGCGTCCGGTCGCTTTTCGCGCTGGGTTGCCCCTTCGCGGACTTGCGACTGGTCGCATACTCCTGTTTCAGCGGCCCTTCGAGCATCGCGCTGGCTTACGCCTTCGCGGATATTGCTCGTCGGGTCGCCTACTTTGCTGCGTTTGGTGGCTTTTCCACGCTTGCGTACTTTGCCACCAGGTGCAGGGTTGGAACCACCTGGGCCGGCTTCCTTACCCTTAGTCACGTTAGTGTCTTTGGCACTCTTCCGTACGAGGCTCTGTTGCCAGACACTCGCGGAAGACGTACCTGGTTTTTGTCCGGGTTCTTGTGGCGCGTGTGTCGCAGCCGGGTCGGTGTTTTTTGGCGCATGTGTTGCAGCCGGTTGTATGTCGATAGGCGCATGTGTTGCAGCCGGTTTAGTGTCTGTGGGCGCGTTTGTCGCAGCCGGTGTCGTGGGCGCTAGTATGTCAGCTGCCGGTCGCGCTCTGAGCGCGGTTTGCATGGTAATGTACATCATATATTTTTTTTAGTTTTATCACTCTCTTATTTTAGAAGTTACAGGGGGGGGGGGACCAACATTTTACCACTTTGGAAGTGTCTCTCGCGCAAACTATTCAGTTTAGAAAAAAATGATATGAGAAACCTCAAAATCATTTTTGAAGACCTATCCACAGATACCCCACACGTATGGTTTTGATGAAAAAAATTTTTTTGAGTTTCAATTCTAAGTATGGGGACCCCCAAAATTTATAGCTTTTTTTTCATTTTTGTGTAAAAATATTAAAGCGGTTCACAGAATACATCTACTGACCAAGTTTCAACAGTATAGCTCTTATAGTTTCGGAAAAAAGTGGCTGTGACATACGGACGGACAGACAGACAGACAGACAGACAGACATGACGAATCTATAAGGGTTCCGTTTTTTGCCATTTGGCAACGGAACCCTAAAAAATGATATTAGAAACCTCAACATCATTTTTGAAGACCTATCCATAGATGGTTGTATCATATTGATCCACGTATGGTTTGATGAAAAAATAATTAAGTATGTATCAAATATAAAAAAAAATGTTTTTTTTTTTATGTGAAAATCTTAATGCGGTTCACAGATTACATCGACTTACCAAGTTTCAACAGTATAGTTCTTATGGTTTCGGAAAAAAGTGGCTGTGACTTACGGACGGACAGACAGACAGACATGACGAATCTATAAGGGTTCCGTTTTTTGCCAATTGGCTACGGAACCCTAAAAAGGTAAAATCAAAATCTTACTGTTTTAAAACACCTTGTCGATTTATACCTGTAAAATTTTGTGTAAATAACGTTATTAAAATATATTGTAGTGTAAGATGTCAATGGTAAGTAAGTTAGTTTTAAGTTATAATTAATAAAAATATGTTCACTTAAAATAATGTGTAATTATTCTGCCTTTCTGTATAGAGAATTACAAATTATGACTGGATAAATGATAGGTATGTTAATAATGATGATATTTATAATTTTCACTAGTCCGTGCACGGATTATTCACGAAATCGGTAAATGGTGAGGCAGGGGGTGCTAAGAATCTCCGGGTTGGGGGAGGCCACCACAACTGACTGACCTTGGCTATATACAATGGACGCACGCTACGCCTAGAGTCTGGCATCTGGTACAAGTAGAGGTAGAACTTGGGAAAATTAGGTGGCACATTCTAGGGCTTTGTGAAGTCCGAAGAAAGGGGGAGGACCATAACCCTCAACTCAGGCCACCTAATATAGTTCCGCGAGGGAGGTCAACAATCACAATCTGGAGTGGGGTTTCTGGTAAACAATTCGATATCTAACAACGTTGTGATAACGCAAGGGCTCTCATGATAAATTAGTTCTTCAAGAAACAATCCAAACGGAGGTGGGCGTGGCAAGTCCCCGACGTTATAGCTAAAAACGAGTACAACTCCATCATGACGAACAAGAGGCACATATTCAGAGACGTCTCAGTGGTCAATAGGTTTAAAGCCGGCAGCGATCACCGACTTGTCCCAGGCTCTCTGAATATCGACTTTAAGGTTGAACGTGCCCTCTTGATAAAGTCCAGGCTCTGACCTACTCTACTCCAGACCATGATAGGATCTGAATCGTTCCAGATAGGGATGTAGCATTAATATCAACGGCGAATACATCTCTCACTTGCCATTTGCGGACAACTTGGTCATAATGGCTGCGACACTGCAGGACCTGCAACAGATGTTGAATGACCTAGCTGATTTTTCTATGCACATCGGCCTACATGAATTTGGACAAAAACCAAAGTCATGTTCAATGAAGATGTACTGCCAGAACCGCTCTCGAGGTTGTTTAAAAATATGTCTACCCTGGGCAGATAATGCAAATAGGTAGAAATAACCTCGAGGACGAAGTAAATCGAAAAATCCATCTGGGTTAGGCAGCATTTGGAAAGCTACGTCAAGTCTTCTCGTGGTCGATCCGACAGTGCCTAAAAACTACCGTTTTCAAGCTCACAGTTGCGCAGCATGCTATGAAAAGGGCCATGCTCTACGTTTCCCTGAGGGATCATAACAGGAATGAGGCGATCCGTCGGCGAACTAAGGTACACATAGACCACCGGATTAGCAAGCTGAAGTGACAGTGAGCTGGCCATATTAGCAGTAGAACTGCTGATTGTTAAAGGGTTAAAGAGTTTTGGAGTGGAGACCGGAACTCGGCAAACGTAGTGTAGGACGCCCACAGGCTAGGAGGAGTGACGACATGCGCAGGATGGCTGACAGAAGCTGGATGCAAAAAGCCCAAAATCGATCAAAGTGGTGTGCAATGGGAGTGGCCTTTGTCCAGCAGTGGACTGCGATGGGCTGATGATGAGTCTAAGTCATTTTAGGGTAACTATTCTTTACATTACACGTTAAAAATGTTCGTCACAAAAATAGCAAATGAAATAGTAGAATTAAAGTAAAGGAGAAACCCGATTCTGGGCCTAAGCGTTACACGAATGGGATATGTACCAAAAAATTCGTCTATTTTGCTTGATTAACATATCGAAATCTTAGCTTCATTTGCAATGGCCAAGTGTAGAAATTAAGTAGAATTCTATTGTTTTAAACAATCTTTGTAAACCTCTGCAACACTTATTTCAATATACGTAACTAGCTCCACAAACGTAGCATTCCTAAAATAGGATCGATTTAGTGGAAATCGATACTGTTATAAATAAATAATACTTCTTTGTTTTAGTATAAATGATTGTTTTAATAGGTATTTTAATCAATGTAAATAGAGTCTGGCCAGCGAATCGTGACACAACTACTTACAATGGCGGCAATTCAAAATATCTACAACTGGCAGCATTAAATATAGCATGGGTAATTTTGTATTTTTCTATTAATGTGACTATGCCATAGAAAAACACAAATGTATCAAATCGTGTTTTTCATGTTATAGAAAACTATAGCGGTTTTGATAACTTTTTTATTTCAGAAGTTATAAAGGCGTTACTTTACTGACTTAGAAAACTGCGTACAAAAATAAAGAAACAATAAGCAAATACAACAATGTATAATATGTATGTATTTACAAAAAAAAAGTATGTCTAAGTATTTATATCAGTTGTCTAGTTTGGGGACTAGATGGCGTTGTGTGTAAAATGTCCGAAATATTTATTATTTAATATTATTATTAATTATCTATTGGGCACGATTTAATTATGGGTGAGTACATAACCCTATTTTATGCGTGACCTGACACGCACTTGGCCAATTTTTATTAAAATAACTCAAACAATAAACATAACCTAAAATGTAAACACTGTCTGATTATACCAATTTGGCCATTGCTGGGAGACCTGAAAATTATGCTCGTGAAATCGTCATAGATATTGTAATTTATGACCAAATTCTAGCACTGTAACGCCAGGCCCAAATTTGTATGGATTTCGGGTTTCTCCTTTTACTTATTAAACCAATAAATAAACAAGTGTGTGTCTACGATTACTTTTATTTAGTACTGAACTAAACATAGTGAAACTTGAAATTAGAGAAATAGAAAAATGGACTTAGAAAACTGCGTACAAAAATAAAGAAACAATAAGCAAATACAACAATGTATAATATGTATGTATTTACAAAAAAAAAGTATGTCTAAGTATTTATATCAGTTGTCTAGTTTGGGGACTAGATGGCGTTGTGTGTAAAATGTCCGAAATATTTATTATTTAATATTATTATTAATTATCTATTGGGCACGATTTAATTATGGGTGAGTACATAACCCTATTTTATGCGTGACCTGACACGCACTTGGCCAATTTTTATTAAAATAACTCAAACAATAAACATAACCTAAAATGTAAACACTGTCTGATTATACCAATTTGGCCATTGCTGGGAGACCTGAAAATTATGCTCGTGAAATCGTCATAGATATTGTAATTTATGACCAAATTCTAGCACTGTAACGCCAGGCCCAAATTTGTATGGATTTCGGGTTTCTCCTTTTACTTATTAAACCAATAAATAAACAAGTGTGTGTCTACGATTACTTTTATTTAGTACTGAACTAAACATAGTGAAACTTGAAATTAGAGAAATAGAAAAATGGACTATAAGAAAACGACAAGTTTTAGTGAATTTTAGTTATATGATTTTATCAACAGAATTAGCACCACTTTCTATTACTTTTGGAGATTCCGACGGACAGTGGCAAATACTAAATGAAACGCTTCTGAATCCTATTCATTCTTAATATTTATTTGTTTATTTTTATTCAACGTCCTGAATAGCGCTGTTAGAAAATGACCAGATAGAAGACAATGTGCCATGGCCATCCATGACCAGCAGCTTTATTTCTTATAAGTCCACCTACTCTCATCCTTTTCTCTCCATCACTCGGTCTCTGCTTTGGTTAACTGGTAGAGAATGCTCGGGATCCTGGGTAAGTCTGCGTTAGGGATTGGACCTTGCACATATTTGTGAACAGATGAAACAATATTTTTGTTAAGCATACAATACTATCGTTAGACGCTTTCAATCATAGATCGTTGATCGTTAGATAGGCCCTCACGCGTCGCGGAATGGTCATAGTTTCGTCACTCTCACTCTCGTCATAGAATAAATAAAAAAATGATAATCTTCTGATTTCTGAAGTATTATACCTACACAGTACTGTAAGGAATCAGGTTAGGAAGAATGATAGAAAATAATAAAAAGATGAAGTTTAGTAATGAAATAAAATCATTTATTTATGATATGTTAAATAATAATATAATGTAAACAAAAGAATCTGTGAGAAATTATTTTGCACATTACACCTTCATTAAATCAAAGTCGGTCAAAAAGCATCAATTTATTACGTTTTGTTTTGTTATATATTCTTTATCTTTATCTATAATAAGGGATTATCTTATATAAGAAATATATAAAAGATAATCCCTGCATTGTATAAAAATTAATGATACATTTGATATATATTTGAACTTAAGATTGAAGAAAATAGGAACAAAATCAATCATTATGTAAGTTATTACGTCATTGCTATTTTAAATTAGATATTAAAGTATTCAGTTCCAGTTTCATAAAAAAAAACAGTGCCATATAGAGATCGTGACCTTCAGAACTTTAACTGTTCTGTTTAGTATATAATCTATGGCAGCCGGCAACTTCTCCACCCCTCACGCCTCTCCTTCGTCCCGCTAAACCGCTAGAGAAGCTTTATTTGTGTTACGGCTTGTATTTTTACACTTCCAAAATGAACACGAAGGCATGCTAAAATGTTTAAATATGAAAAAAACTTAAAATTTTTTTTAAGTCCGCGTGCACTCACAGCCTGCAATTGTCGGGTACTAACTTCTAATACCTATGGAGCGGTCCATCGAACGATCTACGATCTATGCTTTCAATCATATTTTTGAACAGATTTATTATATCGTAACTATATAATAAAATCAATAAAAAATGTAAAAAAATATTAATATAAAAAATATATTTGTATAGAAATATGTTATATATGTCAATATTTTAATTCTACTTTCACATAGGTAATGTGTTTTTGTAAAATTAGAAGTTGAGGGTATCTGTAAAAACTTCCATGTTAATTGTAATCTACGCCAAATTAAATCAAAATGGTTGTGCATTCGTGCTTATAAATGTTAAACGAAAAAGTGATTTTAATTTAAAATAAAACATCATGGACCAAAACAGAAACTTACATTTAAATTCCATGCTTCGTTCTAATCTAAACCTATGTTTATTAAATTATGAATTGGACGACGGCCGAAGTTCAAGTCCGTCATGTGAAAGTGATTTGATTTTGTGGTCTTCGTTACAATATTTTGGGGTTAGTGATTCTTGTGACTCTGATACAACAGCTGCCGATATGTTGGCTCATGACTACATGTGTCAAGGTAAGTTGTTATAATTATGGTATTAGTAGATACAATTTTCTTTTTATTTCGCTTACTGTATGTTAGATACTGGCCAAACGGGATAAATTTAGTACAAAAATATAAAAAAAAATACAATAGGATAAATTGTAATAGAACAAACAAGTTAAATGTGAATTATGTTGTAAATTCACATAACAATGGAACTTCACGGCTCTGCCGGAGTATCTATATGGATATCGCGGTTAAAAGTTCTAAATGTTACAGCTAATAATGGAGCAATGTAAGAAATATATAAATCGCCTTATTGGTTTAGTCGCGAAAGCGTAACAAATGATCTTATATTCGCATTTATATTAATATCAGTGGACTGCGATAGGCTGATGATGTGAATGATAATGGATTTAAAAGAAACTCAGTCAATCTGTTACGCTTTCACGGCTATAAGCGCTGTACCGATTTTAATAAACTTATAATGGCATTATACTTAAAAATGGCATGGAGATGCTTTGATGTACCGATAACCAAAATACACACTCTCTATACTAGCTAATCCTTGCAACCTCGTCTGCGTCTCCTATTGCCCTGCCCTATACTGCTGTATAATAATGCAGCGTGAACAGTTTACCAAAAAAATAGGTTGGCTTGCAACTTTAAAAAGTAGATATTATGCTGTCACGGACATTTTTGAGAACGTTCACATCAAATCCAATCAAACATTTTTATTACAAATAAACCTATTGGTTTTAACTTTTGAAACGTCAAATAGTCAGTAGTAAGTCGTAAAAGCTAATTGTCTGTTCCAATTCGTAAATCCTATGGAGAAGAACAGACAAGACCTGACCTTTTAAAGGGAAACAATTATTTCTTGCATTATTTTTAGGAATCCTAGACGTTTTACGCAGCTCACGCAATGGAAACTCCTTAGGTGATTAGAGACGATCACCATGGGTAAGCAACGACGGCGCGGTCAGTTCCTAAACGGGTGACCGTTTGTGTCATAATATGTAATGAGCATTTCCGTGATTCGGAGGTCACGTAAAGTAGTCGGTCCAAGTTTTTATCATAAAAAAGCAGTCGTGAAGCTTAGTTAAAAACATCCAACATCCTTCGGGCGGCTTAAACACATCCAACGACAAGATTCAGTAGCCACAATGTGTCTTGGCAGTCTTCAACCTGGCCTTAAGCCTTAACCCTCTCCTGAGAGGAGACCCGAGCCCATTAGTTGGATGATGGGTTGTTGATGTATACATTTTGACTTATTAATAATATACGAAGTTGGTAATTAAGAATGAACTATTTAATTTAAATCAATTTTATTATCAGCTTAGTGCGAGTTGGACTTACACAGGAAGGGTTCCGTTCCTCATTCTATCATCTATACACTGGCTGACCCACGCAGCCCCGTCTGCCACAAATTTATTAACCACTAGCTGAGCCCGGCGGTGTTACGCGTTTGTTGTTGTAAAAAGTAGCGAAAGCAAATGTGAGTAAGGGCTGGTATTAGTATATGTCGGGCTATTTTAATAACTGATGTAGTTTTTAGACTATCAGATAATCAGGTTTTAATAGCACCAGACAGACCATGTGAATTTATCACATTGTTCAACCGAAATTCATTACGTATGCTACTTTGTTTAAGTTGTATATCCCGTGCTAGGTTAGTTCCGATATTTGCAAAATAGTTGTTGATGTTATCAACTGACGATTTTGGATCACTACGCATGTTTAATAGAACTCCCGTGATGCTTTCAGATTTACTATTCAAGTGACTTATTGATTTCAAAATATTCCGAGTAGTCTTCGGATCACCCCTTGCCTTCTGAACAAATTGATCATACTTACGTCTTACCGCCTGCAGAAGGTTGTTACAGAAGTTACGGTACCTAAAATAAATTAATTTTGCAACGTAGTTATCAGGGTCTAATTGTAATTTTTATGTAAATTATCTCGGTAACGTATGCATCTTATGTTGCAAAATTTGGTTACCGCACTTGATAGCGTAGTAACTAGAAGATCCGCACTTTGGTTAGGATCGTTGTTGTGCAGGATGTTGGTAAAATCGGATTTTTCCAAGTAACCAACCAGAGACGGCAAATCTATACGCTTTGCGTAACTTCGAGGTTTGATACACTGTATGCATACATAATAGAACATGATTGTGATTCGTGACATATGAGTCAAGTACCAAGGTTGTAGAGTTCTTGTTTGATCTTAATATAATATGATCGAGAAACCTGTCAAATCGCGTGGGCAAGAGATGGGCGGGGAGCATGCTATGAAAAGCTGTTATATTTAAATATTTTTCATAGTATCAGAACTGTTTGGGCTAATATTGATGTTTATGTCCCCTATTATAACTACTGTAGAAAAAGATAAATTTGATGTCAGTATACCATTTAAAGAGTCCAAAAATCTTTTCTTTCAATGTTTCTGATAGAAGGTGATCTATATAATGCTACGATGACCATATCAGGTGTTAATTTTAGAATCATGCAGTTTGCATCTACAAAGACAAGCTCAATTTAAGTCAAAACGTACATAGATAATCCATTTTCTATATACGCTCATTTTGATTATTGTGGGTAGAGTTAAAGGAAGTGTAGCCATTTAGTTTGGGTATAAACGTTACTTTACGCAACCAGCATTCGGTGAGGACGATCACATCACACTCAACGTCCATAGAGCTTAAAAGAACGCTTAAGAAATCGAAGTTGTAGTTTATACTTCTGATATTTACTGTTTTTAGGCTTTCGCGACTTTTACACATACTCATGTTTTTTACTGTATTCAGGACTTATTCGCGATAAAATTATAAAGGTTATGATACTTTCTAATTTCCGACGTTTCGAACGGGTTATACCCCTCGTGCTCACGGGTAGACTGATGTTAGTTCTGATATTTACTTGAATATTTTTCAGCATAGTTCTAGTGTTACCCAGATGCCGTGAGCAATGGTTAGGGGAACATATGAAAGATCGAGACACCTTTAGGGCTTCTACTGAAGCTGCTAATTAATTTATATTAGCCATTTAAACAACAGAAACGATGATTTAGTACTATATAAGTGATTCAAGTTCCAGAGTGGTCCCAAAAGATATTGGATATCAAATAAGACATAGCAAAATATCTTAATTTCCCTACGTGATATATGTGTTGAGCGTGTGTGTGAGTTGTGGTCTTTTGTGTTGTGTAATAAGGTGATGAAATATATATGTGTTACCGGGAATCTGTATAATTCAGGTATTCTATACAAAACCTAGGTAATGTATACAATACCTAAAATTTTAACGTAATGTATGAAATATTATGAATATTATTTTCCAGTATAGTTTATACTTTACCTAGGTAATGCATAAAAAAGATGATGAGATACTATTTAGATAGAAAATTGTTCCTAACTTCGTTATTTTGCTCCTGGAGCTAATAATGCTTGCAATTAAAATTGTTAAACATAATTAAAAAATAATTTTGAATTCTAAAAAAACCAAATGTATTAAGTTTAGTTTGCCAAATGTAAGGAATATCAGTACAAATCTAGTTTTAAACAATGAAGTTATTAATTTTGTTGATTCAACGGTTTTTTTGGAAATTACTTTAGATAGTAAGTTACAGTGGGGCGCCCAAATATCGTGTCTCGCAGGGAAACTCAGTTCTGCAGCGTATGCTGTCAGCAAGGTCAGACGGCTTACGGATGTGGAAACAGCAAGGCTAGTATATTTCGGTTATTTCCACAGCGTCATGTCGTATGGCATTCTGCTATGGGGCAAGGCAGCTGATATTCAAACAATTTTCATTCTCCAAAAACGTGCAGTGCGTGCGATTTACAAACTAGGTGCACGAGTTTCCCTTAGAGAAAAGTTTAAAGAGATAGGCATTATGACAGTTGCATCACAATATATATTTGCAAACATTATGTTTATAAAACAAAATATGCATTTATATCACAGGAATAGTGACGTTCACTCGGTGAACACGAGACATAAGCATAAATTAGTAGGTCAATATCATAGGCTACATAAAACGCATAATTCATTTATGGGTCTTTCCGTGCGATTTTTTAATAGGTTACCAGCTAGTGTTATGAGTCTATCAGTGGAAAAGTTTAAAAATGTAGTCAAAACTTATCTTATACGTAAAGGTTATTATACAGTTGACGAATTTTTAAATGATAAAGAAAAATGGATTTGACTACTTGCTCCTTATCATTTTATTCTACTCATGTGAATGTTGTTATCACACTGTTTAAGAGCATGATTTTACTTTTGTAAGTAAAGATTCTACGTGACGAATAAAGGCCATTCTTCTCTTTCTTTTGATCTTTTAATTAATATTTTATATTTAATCTTTCGTTACCAGTAATTTGGCCAATATTTGAGCACATATAGTTTTTACCTTTGTTGTAAGTAGATGCTCCTACTATGTTGTACCCACTGAGGCTGTTGTTTTTTTTTTTTTTTTTTTAAATTAGCTTCTGTTCTAATTTTTAGTCCTCTAACATTATTTTAAGTCCTCTAACATTGTGTATAGTATATTAGTGGCAGCACCTTACCCCCATATCAGGTTTATAAACATTAAAATTACATATGTAAACATTGGCGATTTGAAAGGAGTGGCCGCGAGTTTTTATTGCCATGTTCTTTTCTCCGGCTCTACCTATTGTTTGCGAACATGGCATAAATGTACATGTAGAATCTTGACCTGTCACAAGAGATGTATTGCATCCTAAGTGAATAAAGAATTTTGAATTTGAATTTGAATATCTTTATTGTCATGATATTATAATCAAAACGTTGACTCTGTGAAATAACTAGCAATACTATGTAGATACTACATGAGTTTCTGTCACAGATCAAAGAAACACAGGAGATTAGCTTTGTACACAAATTTATTCGTGTTCAGATGTCTCCGCGTTTCTCCCACTTCCTTCACACTTGGAGCAGTAGAAAACAGCGTGACGACTAATTATAACACTTTTTATTGGACGAGTGGAAACCCCCTCGGGCCGTCACCCTACCGGGGCTTGCGGTGGAGCGGTATGTCGTAATCGAACCGACTAAAACCACACGGTGTGCCACACTGCGCCTGAAATAGGAGGGTCCAGGGAACCTGCTATTACGCCATCTGAACTCCTCCCAGTGTCTCCTCTCAGTGAAGTGGGTGCCTCAATTGCTTAACTCTCTATGGCGACGTACGGCATACGCGGACGTCGCCTCTAAAGTGGATGACTGCAGTGAGACCCGAAACTACACCGCCCATGCGGGACACACCTCAATGTGTGCTGGACTAAGTTCCGGGAGTGTGCCGACTTATGCGCACGCCGCCTCGGGTCAACACGGTGTGGTCACCGTGTATGACTCGAACAGCCAAAATCCTTTGGGGTCACCAGAGGTTGTGCCCTATTTTGGACGGTCAGAGCTGCCGCCCACACCGGTGCATCGTACAGTTGTCTCGTCGCGATACTGGCTCTGATAGATACTGGCTGGAAGATCAGGCCCAGATACTCCATCTGGGCCCGGACCAGTACGAGGACCGATTTGAACACGATGGAGGCGCCAGGGAGTGGCCCACGATGGGGCCCATGGAACAAAAAGGTCTTATCCAGGGCCACCAGTAAGAATAACGCCTCAATGCGCCCAACCACCAGGGAGACTCCGGGAGACGCTCTCGAAGGGTCCATTCATATCCCATATTCCACAGGAGTGGTCCGAAGACAGACTCCTGCAGAACAAGACTAGGTCCGACGCCTCAAAACACCATCTCCGTTCTCGTATACGACGTTACGCTCTTCTAAATAGTCCGCCACTCAATGAAACAGGAGTACTTCCCTGATGCAACGACATGGCAGACTATTGAATGCGTTGGCGATGTCTATAGCAGCACGCCGCTACTGCTAATTGCCTCTTAGGTAACGGCCCTCGTGTGCAATATGACATCGACCGTCGAACGCCCCACCCAAAATCAGAATTGTCTACCCCACCTCGTGTAGCAACACAATGGACCTATAGGCCGTGACCCGACTCCTGGAGTCGGACCAGCTTTTTGCTTTTCCAGCTCTCAGGGAAGCGTCCGGACGGCATGCTAGCTTCCAAAATATCCTTGCGGTGGTCCGACATATGGTCGAGGGCTCGGGTCAGTACTCGAGCTGCTACCCCGTCCGGCCCGGGGGCGATGTTCATGTGACGGATCCGTGGAACAGCCACCTCTACCTCCGATTTCCTGACGGGCGGAATATCACCCTCGCTCTCACGACTACTTAAACCACTAGGCCATCACAGTTAAATAGAGATATTGATAGTAATGTACCTAATTTTTATTTTCTGTATAATATGTATGTATTTAAATATAAAAAGAATGTTTATGTATAATGTCACTTGTCTAGATACAAGTTCTGCTTAGTTTGGGACTAGATGGCGTTGTGTGTAAGATGTTCGACAGTTCGAATTATTTTTTTATTATCATTAATTTCAATTCAATATTGTTTTCTTTTTTTTTTATAAATTGAGTGCAATAAAAATCGGTTAATAACTTTTATCGAGTGTGCAATATCTTGATTTAGCAGTTTTAAGACTAAGTATAACTCGACATTGGTAACTGTGAAGACGACGACTTAGACAGCTCTAGTCGCTGTCTAAGTCTTTATCAGTATCGGGCCTTAGCTACTTATCCTCCTTAGCTCACCACACTATAAGTATTGCAGTAAAAACAAAACTTTGCTTTTCTTAATTAAAAATCAAAAAGTTATAAAAGAATCTAGTAACTAGATTATTTCCTAAAAAGGGAATTAAATTAATTGTGAACAGTGTATCTAATTTTAGAATCTACTAGGGGCGGCTAAAATTTTATAGCTTTGGGCAGCGCGGCGCCCCATGGGCGCCCCATAGAGGACCATGGATCGTACGACGCTCGCGTAGCGTCAACGAACTTTTTCCCGTGGTCCCCCGAGATTGGGCAGCAAACGATGTAACGCCTCTGCTGCCCCTCGCAGTCAGAGGAATTGAGATGTGTATCCTAATATAAGAAATTTTGCTGTATTAGGGCTCTATAACAGGCCTTTACATACTTTCAGATGATTCAGCAGCATCTCTATGGCAATCAGAAGACTACCTTCATATGAAGCGTAGTTTTGATACATGTGTTTCCGTGAGCGCGTGTGTTTACATGAACGAGCTGAGTTTTTTAACTTCACTGCGTTAGCCGTGCCGTGCGTTATCTACCTTTTTATTCATCTGAGCAAATATCTATAAGCACACGTTCGGAGCCGGTGGGCGGCTAGTACCGTATATTGGTACCGTACGGTAGGCAGCCCTAACTTCACGACAGCTATGTGACACCACTGGCGCCCACCCCCTCCCCTGGTGCCAAAGCTGGATCCGCTCTTGACTGATTTATTCCTATTTTAAAAAGAATAACGATACTTCATATGTATTGAAGATCATTCATTCATTTTGAATATAAATCAATTACACTGTCGCTTAAAGACACCCAGTACGGCCAATACCAGCCACCCAATCCCTAAACGTCAACTGCCAAAATCACAACACAGTTGAGCACTTTGAACAGTGGGGCATTATGGATTTTTGATGAAAAAACTGTTAATTTGATAGTACCTACAATCGGACACTTCATTTTGTTTATTTGTGTAGGTAGTATAATGACGAAAAAATATAAAAATATTTTTTAGAACTAAAGGATGAAAACCAACTTACTTATTGTAAAAATCTACAGATTTTTACACGCTGTTTATTGGCTTCTTCATGTTTGTTTGTTAGTTTGTAACCGACTCCTTTGGGTGCCATTTTGACCCACTTTAAACGGCCAGATTTCGTTTAGATTATTGTTTCGTTTAAACTTTGTAGATTTATCGAGGACCGATGACAATACACTAATTTGAAAAAAATAAATAAAAAAAACCGCCTCACGTTATTTACATTATAATTATATTCGACTTTTTAGTTTAAAAGCGTGTTTGTTCAGTTTTAAACTATTCTATTTTATAAAAAAGTTTATAAGACTCCTGATCCTTTTTAGGGTTCCGAAATTCATGACTCGGAACACTTATTTATTTATTTATAGATTCGTCATGTCTGTCTGTCCGTCCGTCCGTCCTCGACTTACCGTCCAAACGATAAATGCTAGAAAGATGAAACTTTGCATGAATGTGTTATGTAATTACGTCGACAAAGTGCTACAATAAATACCTCCCCTAAACGTGAAGTAGGGATGACTATTTTTCTCGCCTTGTGGCGGTGCTGGATTTACACATTTGCCGCCCCAAAGCTTTAAAGCAGGCACCACACTTCACTATGCGCTATTCGTTATGTGTCTATGCCGTATTCGCCCAAATATTAGTTATGCGCGCAAACAACACACATGCCATCCACACTAGTATGCCAAATAAGCATCAAATAAGGCAAATATGTGTGTTGTAGAGATGTGTCATTGTTATTTTTATGGTGAACGAAACGAATATACTCTCCACACTTCGCCGTATGCGCGCTAATAACCCGCTTAACGAATAGCGCATAGCGAAGTGTGGTGCCTGCTTAATATTTTTGACGCCTCTACTGACGCCTAAAATTAGATACACTGTTCACAATAAAGTTAATTCCTTTCTTTAGGAAATAATCGGACTACGTTAATTAATTTAAGAGCCCCTCTTTCGTTTTCCCAGGAAAAAACAAAATATCATTTTTATTTTTCACCTTTTCAAATACCCGTATCTTTTTCAAATATGGTTATTTTTTATTCTACCAAGCGTAGAAAAATTGCCCTTGAGCTGATTTAAATTGCCCTCGTGTCAATTATTATAAATATTTAAAAATAATCCTTTTAAAAAACCGTAATGGGATTTCGAAGACAATTATATGCGCATTGCGCATGCGCGTTAGAAAAACGGCAACACTGCTCTAGTCTAAGGTCAAAATCAATATCAAAATAAAAAGTTATTTTCTTATTTTAAGTCTTAATTTAATGTAATAGTTTTAGTAGTACTAGATATTTAGGGAAGATTTAGGGAATTTCGGGGTAAAATCAAAGCCTATACTGGTAGCCCTGTAGTAAAGTAATAGACTATACCACAGCTTTTTTCTTGGGGATTCCCAAGAATCCTAATAAATGCTATTCGTCTAATTTTTTTCATTTACCTATTTTCGTTGATGTCACCAAAACTTGGTCGTATTGTAATGTGTAGGATCTTGATTGATATGTTTGACGTTATTTCTGTATTGCGGAGTAGTAGTGGCACTAGTGGCATCAATTTTTCAAGTTCAAGTTATTACGATATTGGAAGGAAACAATAATCAAGCATCATCTTCGACGAAAAGAATATAAAAGCAATGCCACAACTTCCAAAAATTCTAATCCTGTAGATGTATGATCTTCTGTGGGCATTTTGTTATTATATATACCTATATTAAATAATATGCTGAGGTTTATTTTCTGTATTATATTTATGTTCCCTAATTAAAGGATTTATGAAAGTAGTTCAGGGAATTTTAGGGATAAATTCAAAAGAAACTAGGGAAAAATGGAAAACGAAAGTGGAAGCACTGGTTCACACTCACAGTGACCAGTTGAATGAAGGTATAGCTTCGAACGCGACGGTTGTGTCCTTTAATAATGTGATAACTAATTTAGATTTATATATAAATTATTAAAAAATAATGGAAGAAATGCTGCAACCGCGTCTTACGGAATAATAATAATATACTAGTAATGACTCAATTTTGATTTTTAATTTTTAAGTGTATTTCTTATATTAATTAAACTTAATCTTTAAAAATATAATTGGTTTGAATTTTAACACCACTGTGAATACACGGTGACTGCACGGTTGGCCTAAGCTTGTTAGTCCTAAGTTGGCTTAAGCGGTCGCCACGCCGCTTCCTACTACGCCAAGTGTCGTGGGTTCAAATCCCACGTAGGACAACACTTTGTGTGATTCACAATTTGTTGTTCTGAGTCAGGGTGTTCTTTGTGTCCGTTTCTTGTATGTTTGTAAAGTCCCCCGCGACACAGGAATTTATATTCCTAATGCGGGAGTTGTCTTTTAAAAAATAAAAAAAAAATAAAAAAATACACCTTTACCCTGCAGTTGCACTGATGTCTCACTGCATTCATAACGCGAACTAACTTTAAGGACCATATTAAATTTATCTCAAAAACTAATAATAGGTACTGCAAAACTTAACAAAGTATTCTTTGTCTTCTTCTTCATCTCTTGGTGAAATGGCAACCAGCTGAATATCAGCTATTTCTGCTAATGTCAAGTATTTAAAGTCTTCTAGTCTTCAAATCTTCGTCGTAATTAAGTTCATAATGAAAAAATGTGGATGAGATGAAATGGAGACCGTCTTCCGAAGAAACGTATTCATTGATGGATTTGACAACTCAAGTCAGCTACAAAAATGACAATTTTAGCCTTAGACAAAGCCACGGCCAAGAGCGCCGCTGTCATTAAAACTACGTTTCATTTATTTTGGACGCTGTAATCATTTAGGCTTAGCCTCCACCTGCTTTGCAACTGCCAACTGCCAAGTGCCAATTGTCAATATAATATTCTAGACTAGCGCCTCTGGCGGCGAATTCAACCGGGTATGTCCCGGCCTGCAAAAATGAAAATTTCGATATAAAAAAATATATATATTGATAGATCTTAATAAGCCCTTTCGAACTACGTTCATTAGTGTATGAGCCCCTCTTTCGTTTTCCCAGGAAAAAACAAAATATTATTAGAATTTTTTTAAATTTTCAAATACTCGTATCTCTTTCAAATATGGTTATTTTTTAGTCTACAAAGCGTAGAAAAATTGCCACTGAGCTGATTTAAATTGCCCTCGCGTCAATTATTATAAATGTTTAATAATAATCCTATAAAAAACAAAAAAA
This sequence comes from Phragmatobia fuliginosa, assembly GCA_932526445.1. NCBI lineage: Eukaryota > Metazoa > Arthropoda > Insecta > Lepidoptera > Erebidae > Phragmatobia > Phragmatobia fuliginosa. Next base: position 30,017,010 of record OW052057.1, read on the forward strand.
ACGTAATGGGATTTATTTGCGCATTGCGCATGCGCGTTAGAAAAACGGCAACACTGCTCTATAACTTGACTAAAAAATAACCATATACCATAGAGCAATACTGCTCTAGTAGTTTATGGGCAGCATAACAACAAAATATCCAAATAAAAACTTATTTTCTCATCGTAAGTCATAAAAAAGGAAGCTGATGATTAAAGTAATAATTCAATATAAGTAGTTTTATTAATACTAGATTTTTATTATCATTAGATATATTGTGGGGATAATGTTGAGTTAAACGTGAGTTGACAATGAAAATTAAAACATTGTTTTATTTTTTTTACGTCGAATATAACCTCAATTTTAACTTGTATCTCAGTAAATATTTACTTTGAATTATAAGTTTTATAACTGTCTTTTATTGAATTTGTTATACCTAATAAAATTAAATCCTATTTTACACTTTTTTTAATAATCTAAGGTGAAGTCTCCATGACGGACCTAATAATTCCAATATTTCAAGAAATAGTGAATTTTTAGATTTATAATAAAAATCTAGTAATAATAACACTAATTACATTTGACATTGAAATATAACTTTAATCGTCAGCTTCATTTATCTGTATATTTTGTTGATAAGCTGCCCCTAAACCACTAGAGCAGAGTTGCCGTTTTTCTAACGCGCATGCGCAATGCGCAAATAAATCCCATTACGGTTTTTTTGTTTTTTATAGGATTATTATTAAACATTTATAATAATTGACTCGAGGGCAATTTAAATCAGCTCAGGGGCAATTTTTCTACGCTTGGTAGACTAAAAAATAACCATATTTGAAAGAGATACGAGTATTTGAAAATTTGAAAAAAGTCAAATGATATTTTGTTTTTTCCTGAGAAAACGAAAGAGGGGCTCTTAAAATAATGAACGTAGTGCGAAAGGGCTAATTAAGATCTATCAATATATATTTTTTCTATATCGAAATTTTCATTTTTGCAGGCCGGGACATACCCGGTGCGAATTCATCCGCGGTAGTATTATAAATCCAAGATGGTCGCCGATGCAAAATGGCGGCTGACATGTATCACTACTGCCTAAAAATTTTCACATTGTTAAGCAATTGATACCCTTATCAAATGAAAGGGCTTGAAAAGTTGAATACTATTCTCGACTAAAATAAAATGAAAATTCCTTGTGATCGCCATCAAAGTGGTAGGATAACTTTTATTGTACTATGATTATGATTAAGTACAAAGAAAAAAAAAAGACTGCCAACAAATTTTTTTTTGGTACTTTTTAACAAATATCAAAATGTATTTATATAGGCCCGGCCTCCGGAAATGCCAGATTTTATATTTGTTTGATGGTGGGATGAATTTCAAATGAAATAACAAGACCCCCCCGCCCCCCAAGCCTGTAAATTTGAGATTTAGAAAAATAAATACCAATCGACGTATCTTAAATAGCACTTTCCAAAATTATTTACTATTAAAACAGCACCCTCTTAGTTTACGAGTAAAAAAATAAATAAAGATACTACCTGCTACACCGTCTATATCACTTGAAATACTTCGAATTTCGTACTTTTTGTACAGTGGCAAACTGCACCCTACTCGAAACTAAAGTTGCACTATCATTAGAATTTCATAAAATGCAATAGTTATTGCAACAAACAAATAAAACGTAATCAGTCAGTCAAACGTACCACGCGTCTACGGCAATTGACTGACGTAATTGCTCGTCAATTAACGCGTTAACACACAACACTCACAAATAGCTACTTGCGATAATGAGCCTCATAAATTATTTTATGTAATTTAAAAGGGAGAAAAATGAAAAAAGAAGATAGTGGATGATTCATATACATCGTCTGCGATTTTTATGGGATCGCAGCTTTGGATTTCAAAGACACAGCTCTTATTGCAATAGCTCTAAAAACTAACGCCTTTTCGTTCAACCACTCCATTGTTGTTCTCGTACCTAAATGTAGTTCCCGCCTTATACAAAGCGCATTCGTCTTCGTCCTTGCTATGCGAGCGCGTCCGATAGAATGAGACGGCGTTAATGTAGCCAACATCAATTAGCGCGCTAAGCTACGCGCTAAAACCCTTTGATGTGTCCAAAAAACCGACACTCGAGTTATCGCTTAACGTTTAACGGCATTAGTAATGCCATTAGCATAAAACGCATTAGAACGATGGCCACATCTGCGTAGCGCCTATATTAGCGCACTAATTAACGCGTTAAGACGCAGCTTTTTGTTTTAATGTAATCATGGGACGTCACTATGTTAGGTGCCAAAGACATAGATGTGTTAATTTCTTTAGGACCATTTTGAATTGATTAAAAAATGGCCAACTATAGTCATCACAAAATGAGAAGACCGTTTTGACATTTGTCATTTGACATGCCGCATGTAAGAAATTGAAAAATCAAATTCATAATCCTATGTAATTACTATGTTACCCATACACTATCACAACGCGTATCTTATTTAAGCATCAAGTTTAACTTTATATTGAAAAATTGCTCTCAAAAACACGAATTAATCGTATTAGTTACGCCACGATGACAAATGACAAACCGGGCTTCTTATTTTGTGACGACTATAAGCCATTTTGAAACATAGATAAATAAAAAATTCAACTCTAAATTTTACTGCGTCATTCTCCTACTGAGGTGTGAAATAATGATCGAATTTCTCCGAAACGCCTTGGGTAATTTTTATGAAATATTTAATGCATATTTGATAGATTTTAAAATAGATCATAGGCTATCTTTTTAGACTCGGGGATAGGTGAGCCTCTTCTTTTCACTTATCAGTTACCGTAAAATACTTTTTCCTAAAACTAACCGCTTTTTTACAAGTAATTTATATGACCAAAGCAACGCCAACCGGATTAGCTAGTAAGTTTTTAAAGATGTTTGTTTTCGTGACTTTAGATTTATTCATAAAAAAACAACGACACTAAGTAGGAGCACAATTTGGTACTTGTTTAATAAATTTTCCATTTTTTACGGGAGGAATGTAAAGTTTTTTTAGTATATAATTAATCAAAGTATGCACCGTTGTTATCTATGCAGTTTTGCTATCTCATAAATAGTTAATTGATCCCTTTACTAAAACTCTTTGAAGGCGGTTGGACTGCTGCATCGGAGTTGAATTATTTTCCGAAGTTGTCCAAATTCCGTAAAAAATGGTAATCTGTTGGAGTAAGGTCCGGGAAGTACGGTGGATGTCGCAGACATTCCAATTGTAGCTCATCTAACTTAGTGGTTATTTGTTGTGCAGTCTGTGGTCTTGCGTTGACAACAACAAGCAACATCGTTTGGCCAGATTTTAGAAAGCTGTAATGAACGACACCGGCACTAGTCCACCAAACACTTACAAGGTCTCTGGGGTCTCTAGGGTTCAGACATTGCGATGAGTGCTTACGATTATCGTACAGTATCCACTTTTGATCATAAATATTAATTCGATTTAAAATTCCTTCATTATTATGTCGGCTGAGTAAAGTAACACAGTAGTCGACGCGTGTTTGCAAGTTCGATTCACTTAATTAATAAGGTACCCATCGTAGAAGTTTTTTTTATTTTCCCGATTTGCTTCAAGTGGATTCACATCACATCACATCATCAGCCTATCGCAGTCCACTGCAGGACATATTCCTCATGTACCAGTTAAATTAATTTATAATTTTAAGCTTGGAATTCCTAATCAAAGAAGAGATATTTCAGATTAAAGTGGTCAGTACGACAAAACACTAATTTCATATGTCAGGACCTAATATAAATGCCTAGCAAAGTATGACTCATGCCTAGTGATGGGTCGAGGGCGAAAACAAATACGGGCGGAAAGGCATAAACTGGGCAGATTGGGCATAAATGAGTTTACGCCCGAATAAATGCCCGAGCACTGGGCAGAAAAAACGAATACCTTTGTTTTGTGAAAAACAAATGTTTTCTTAATCTATTTTTTCTTAATTTAAATGAAAGTCAGTATGTTGTAAATTAAAACTTATAATTAATTATTAATTATACATTTTTGTAATTAAAATCACAAATAATCACAGTTTGTTTCATTATTTTTGTCGAAAATTCGTAAAAAATTAACAAATATAACTCTTTTAAATATGTATAATAATAATAACATTTTTAATTTTTTCATTCGATGTTATTTTTTATATTTTTAAATGTATTTTTTAGATTTATATATTTAAAAATGTAATGAATAAGTATTTTGATTTTAATAAAGAGAACAATAATAAGAATAATAAGTGGCAGCTTGACAGTGTAGAATAAAACGTATTGCTGAGTCCAGGACACTCATCGCCAAATTAATTGCCTATGAATCTGGTAATACGCGACCGAGAGTCATGCGCTTTATGAAACAGGCATTTTTGGAGACTACCATCAGTCCTCAACAGTATACATATGTCAAGTGTCAATAAAGAGAATAATAATAAATCTTTAACTTCATTATCATCGTCATTTAAGTCGATGTTAGACGTTACATCAAAAAATTCGGTTCGACTGGTTGATTTTGATGGTTGAGCATCATGAGACGTATTAATTTGACTCTTATCATCATCAACATCATCGAAAAATCATCAAATTCTGAATCCGACTCGTTCAAGTTGAATAATGGTAGGTTGACCGAGATCAAGTCTTAATTTACAACATTTTTTATTTGATGCCTACCATTCTGACTCCACTCTGCCTGATGATAAGCATGAGAGGGGGCCACCACACTGCCTGCGATGGAGGAAGTATGGCGACGCTGACCCAAACTATAGCGGCTTTGTGAGATGCTTTTTCACACCCCTCTTAAAGGACCCGGGTTCATAATGGGAAGGAAAGACGTGGGATGGTAGCGAGTTCCAGTTTTTAACCGCTCGGCACAGGTCTTTCCTAAACCAAGTCAAAATGAGGTGAAAAAATAGATATTTCAAATCAAATAAATTACGGTGTATTCAAGACATAGAAAGGTAAGTTTTCACAAAATTTCTTGAAAAAATAATTTTATTTGTAAAAGATAAAAAGAAAAAACCAAAAACTTGGTTTTTTCAATATTTCAGATAAAATTTGAGGTTATGTGAAAAAAGTGCAATTACAAAAGTCGTAGATCTTTTTATTACCTACAACTTTGCCTTTAATTTTTTTTTCATAGGATTTGTAGTTTTGCCGGAAATCGACATAAACCGTTTTTACCCTGAAAACCTCCCCCCTACCCCTTCCCGACCTCAGATCGCCCGTAAATTATTTTTCCTTCCATTTTTATAATATTCACCTCCTTTTCCAATGGGTTTCATCACTTTCATTATACTACAATTTATGTTCACTTTTTATTATTTTAAGACGCTTCATCATCATCATCAGCCTATCTCAGTCCACTGCTGGACATAGGCCTCTCCCATTGCACACCACTTTGATCGATTTTGTGCTTCTCGCATCCAGCTCCTGCCAGCCATCTTGCGCAAATCATCACTCCACCTGGCCTGTGGGCGTCCTACACTACGTTTGCCGAGACGCGGTCTCCACTCCAGAACTCTTCTACCCCAACGGTCATCAGTTCTGCGGCTAATATGGCCAGCCCACTGCCACTTCAGCTTGCTAATCCGGTGGGCTATGTCGATGACTTTAGTTCTCTGACGGATAACTTCATTCCCGATACGATCCATCAGAGAAACGCCGAGCCACAGATTACTGAATAGTTACTACGTAACAGATACTTCACTCAGTAGAAAATTTCCAATACCTATTACGATAATTGCCTACTCCATCGCGTCAACAACCACTGTACGCTAAAATGCGCCTAAATGCTCAAGCGTACAGCAGTGATTGCTTCGCACCGCGCTATTCCACAGTAATCGCAGGGCTGCCTCTTCGATAAAATTAAATTATCATAACTTTTTATCTATGTTATTGAGAACTGTGAATATGTTCTGACTTTTATGTGGCAGTTAAAAATTTTAGGTGTTTATCCCTTCTTTTGCTTGATTTACACCCATCTACAGCACATAAGGTACCACTTGGCATCGTAATACGCGTACGAACGAACAGCACTATTAAAATTGAACGGCGTGCGCGCGCTTCGCTTGTGAAAACCGCACTGAATTTGAGCCGTCGGCGGCCCGAGACCGCTCGGCTGGGCGGTAGGCACTTATAGCGCGCAAGTACATGGAGTGACGGAGGCCTGGCCGAGCATAGCCCTTTCCATTGCACGCTGAGCAACTTTGAGCTTGTGGACCAACCGCACCGTAAGTGTCCACGTTTCGGCTCCGTATGTAATGACAGGTAGGACGCACTGGTTAAAAACTTTTGTTTTTAGGCACTGTGGGATCGACGACGAGAAGACTCGACGTAACTTTCCAAATGCCGCCCAACCCAGCTGAATTCTTCTATTCACCTCGTCCTCGAGGTTATTCCTACCCAACTGCAATGTCTGCCCAAGTTAGATATATTTTTGAACACCCTCGAGAGCGGTACCGTGTATTGCAATCGGTTCCGGTTGTACATGTTGATTAAACATGACCTTGGTTTTATCCAAGTTCATCCGTAGGCCGATGCGCATAGAAGAATCTGCTAGGTTTTTTGAATACTTCACATAAAATTTGAGGTTATGTGAAAAAAGTGCAAATACAAAAGTTGTAGATCTTTTTATTACCTACAACTTTGCCTTTAATTTTTTTTTCATAGGATTTGTAGTTTAGCCGGAAATCGACATAAACCGTTTTTACCCTGAAAACCTCCCCCCTACCCCTTCCCGACCTCAGATCGCCCGTTAATTATTTTTCCTTCCATTTTTATAATATTTACCTCCTTTTCCAATGGGTTTAATCACTTTCATCCTACTACAATTTATGTTCACTTTTTATTATTTTAAGACGCTTCTACCCTGGTCTATTATGTCAGTTTTACATGTAATAGGTATATACTTATACTATCGACTATTGTTATCGAAATAATTTTAACAAAAAGGAACCGACTTCAATGAAAAACTATTCCGAGTACCCAAATCGCGACATTGTGCCTATGATATTTGAGGAGTTCCCTCGATTTCCTTGGGATCCCATCATCAGATCCCGATATGGTTACAATGGGACCACCTGTAAGCTACGCCCATTCCAATGCAAAAAGAATTTTTGAAATCGGTTCATAAATGACGAAATTATCGCTGAACATACATAAAAAAAAAAAAAAAAAAAAAGATTCCGACGAATTGAGAACCTCCTCCTTTTTTTGAAGTCGGTTAACAAAAATACTGTGAAAAATACTTTATGTCACAGATTACTAACTAAGTATAAGATATAAAGAACTGCTATCATTTTAATACTCAGTTTGGTTTTTTTTATACGCCGATGACCATAGATTTAAAGAAAAAACTAAAATAGTAACATATTTATATCCAGGAATATATCATATTTTTTTGTTAATTAGTCCTTGCTGCATACACATATATTTACACACAATTTAAATTAATAAAATGTAAATTGAAGTTTTTGCCGTGGTAAAGGGCATTTATTCGGCATTTACGGGCATTTATCGGGCGCTTATTCAATGTGCCCAATCCGCCCGGGCAGAAACCCATCTCTACTCATGCCTAATGGAAAGTATGAGTAGAATCCAAGATTATAGGTCATGTTCATTGTGAATACAGACAATGTACCTACGCTATGGCGACTTTGTGAGATGCTTTTAACTGCATCATCCATGACACTACGAATGCTGACGTTTTTAGGTTGGTATTATGTGTAATCAGCGGGGCTCTACTACCTGGAACATTTGATTTCAATTTTTCACAGAACGTGGTATTTTTACGTCATGATATTTTTAATAGAGATGGTTCAGATGGTATTTAAAAATATATCATATAAACAAGGCGATTTTAATCATCAAATGAACGAAAGTGAGCTCTTGGACTTCCCACATTAATGAACCGAAGCAACGAAACACTTGTGAAAAAAGTTGAAAATAAAATCCTATCAAAATATTTAAATAATATAAATTTCGTGCATTATTGACGCGTTGTTTGTATGCTTTACACAATATAACTGTTTAAGAATATTTGTTTTGTAACTTACAGAAAGGATTTTCTTAGGACCTTTAGCATTCTTTAAATATGAACAATTAATAGCAACTAAATCTCGATACTTAATTTAGACTTCTCAAAACTGTAAATGACTATAGCAATCTTAATTTACATATTTTAATGTGTTTTTCTGAAGGATTAATTTATAACATCGCCTAAAGCCGATTATGCGTAAATGGACCATTTACTTCTCATTTTTTATCAATATTGTTCTGCATAGAAAAATCTTCGTACATAGAAGTGCATATATAAAAACTTGAATATACAAATATAATTTATTCCTAAGTTTTTGATCTTGTTTTAATCTACTAAGAATGATTCGGATGTGTTAAACTACTCTACACAAACCAGCGGTGCCTGCTATCACTAGATAAAAAAAAAACAAGCTAGCGAAGAATTGCATGCCATGTTTGCATGCGTGACACATGAGTAGACGTAAACGTTCGAATGACAGTTTAAAGATTTCAAAACTACGTGATAATATTCTTACTGAATAAAAATATTTTTATATTTTTTTATAATTATTGCAAAGATTTCGTGCCGTGGCGTCAGTAATAAAATTAGTGATTAGCAGAGTTTTACACTAAATCGGTGACAGTCACGTTTGTTTATTGGTTAACATCCGCCATTTTGTACTGTCGTTTGTTTAGTGACTGGGTGTCTATCCTAGTGATGCCATTATCATTAACCAGGAAATATACATTGTGATTTCACAAGTGGTGTACAATGTTTTTACTAGAAACGTTGCTTTCCAAGGGTACAAATTAAAACGTGGTACTTGTCAATTGACATCGGTATATCTCTACCTATGTGCCGGATGTGTCCTACAATCGGTTAGGGCGATTTTACGTGCCACCTTGAGTGGTGTACGTGTCCCGACACCTATGCTGCCAAGAACATGAGCGGCAACGGGAATCAGGTGCCGCTGGCGCCGAACCAGCGAGGGCCCGGACCGTATCCTTTTTAAATATTGTGTTTATTAAAGTTTGTATCTTTATATTTACGTAATATATGCCACTTCAGCACATAGTTGTGCCGCATTTGCGAATAATAATATACAGCTTTTTGATGCATTCTAGAACATATTGTTAGTATGCCTTTTATCACATTTATTAAACTTAGTTTTAATAATTACAGCCAAACTATATAGTTTCATCATTTTTAAGATTAAACTTATAAGATTATTTGTTTTGCTACAACATGTCTTGGTTACCCACCATTGTTTGATTCAAATGATAAACTAAAATATTATTTAAACTATAAAAACAAACAAGTTATAACTTTATATTGACTGTTAACATTTTCTTATAATTTTCTCCTGGTTTTGTGTTTTGACCACATGGAAATATTTGTGGTAACCTCGGGGATTTCTTTATGTAACTAATTGTTTTTGAGTAAGAAGTATTCCTCTGGTATTTGACTTGTAGAGCAAAGCGAATGTGATACTCCTGTTATTTCACCATGCGAAATCAGTTGTTATAAATTAATGTCTTTGTTTAGGCCTAATCACTTTGCTCTACATTAACTCAATAACTTAATATAAACAATCTTGGTACTGTTGGTGTGGATACTAATGATGTGTACAACATTATTACCCTTCAACAGTATCTACTGATAATTTTTATGAGATACTCACTTATCTAAACTTAACAATTGAATTGAACAACAGCAATGCATGTGTTTCTTTTTACCCAGAATATAAATCTCTTTCTTTTATTCAAAATGAATAAAATCATTAACTTATATGTATTAACTATATAAAAATGAATAGTCATTATTCATTAAAGTGAAAAGATAAAGATTTGATAACTGTTGAAAATACTCTGATAGATAGAAATAGCAAGTGGCTTAACATAAAATGGAGGAACAATTTAAAAAGTCATTGTTTGTGTTTTTAAGCTTTCTAAAAGGTGTGTCATGTACACCTATCCTAATAACCATTTCTGATGGTGCATAAATATTTATCATAAAAATACAATAACTAAATGACATATATACTTTATCCACATTGTTTTCATTACACATTATCATTGTTATGAATCAGTTTACTAAAGCATTTTTGACATTATTGTTTGGAATATTAATATTTATAGTTTAAAACAGTAGATAGAATTATTTTTTCTGTATATAAGGCAATATAGAACAGCACCAATTCTTGAAAATATATTATTGTTTTACTTCCTATGTTTGTCAATTTGAAAATATGAATTTTGGTATAATTTAAAGTGTTACCATATTTTTTTTACCATTTCTGACTTAACTATATTTAAATATTTGTAGTGATTCTATAAATATACAATAAAATACTTTATAAATTAGTTTATACTAACTGGAGTAACTAATTGGATTTTCATCAATAATTATCATTAGTCTTCTTTTAAAAGTAAAATAATAATTTTAATGTTACCCATATATCTTGTCAAATATCTGAATTGTAAAATCCAATGTGCCATCTATGAATTCACGAAATAACATAACATTATAGTCTTTTAAGTCTTGTAAATAGTCATAATTACAAATATATAATATTTACTAAAATGTGCCAATAATCATGATTATGGAAAATTAAATTGCAGTTATGTTGTTGTAATCCAGGTTTTCAAGAGTAAAGTTGTTATGAAATTATTTCAAAAGGTTAACAGATATATTAGCCATGAAAAAAAGATTCCATATTGGTTTATTAAAAGTAAAATAAAAAAAAACTTGAGAAACAAAAAAATAATTAATTTAAGGTTAAAATTAATTATCAGTAATAGTTTTAAACTTAATTAAAAATATAATCTAATCCTCCATCACCCTTTATACTGCCTTGTTGGTCTAGTGGTTAGCATATGTGGCTGTTGATCAAGAGGTTTCGGGTTCGATTCCCGGGTCAGATCAAATATTTGTGTGATCCACAAATATTTGTGTCGGTGTCTGGGTGTTTTTCTATGTATAATATAATATGTATGTATTTACAAAAAAAGAGTATGTATGTATTTATATCAGTTGTTTAGTACCCATAATACAAGCTCTGCTGGTGAAGATGTCCGAAATATTTATTATTTATTTTTCACTAGCTTTCGCCCGTGGCTGTACGTCGGTTATCGCGGTAAAAAGTAGCCTATGTCCTTTCCCAAGTTCAGTTCTATCTTCATACCAGATTTAATGGTTCCATTGGCACCAGGTACAGTGGTTTAGGTGTTAAAGCATAACAGACGGACAGACAGAGTTACTTTCGCATTTATAATATTAGTAGGGATATGAGCTTTCATTGATTTAAATCCATCACAACTTACACAACACTTTCCTAAGGAATACTATTTCCTTCAAAGCCAATACCTTGAAGTGACCATTGAGGTTCTTTGGGGTTAGATCACGGAGAGGTGGTCAATTGGGTTAAGGTCTCAACTTCTCACAGGTCATTGCATAACAGGAATCTGAATCTCATGTAATGCGTACTTAGACAAAATTTTCTTCAACGTAAAATAGCAGAAGTCTGTATGTCTACCATTATAAAAATGCTGTTGCTTGCTTTGAAGGATCTTAAGGTTCGTTAGGGTTGAGACAAAGAAATTTGCTCAATGAAGAAGTGAAAAAAGCTTAGTTTGAGGCCTTTGTATGCCCTAAAACATCCAGCAGGTTTTTAGCCTGCATGGACCTAAATCCTCAACTATGATGAGATACGAATCCAGTGGCTATGAGTTATTTATGAATCGTAATTCGATTTGATACTGACATTGTTTACTTTAAATGTAGTGATATGGGTATACTTGCGCCTCAAACCATATCTTCAGACGGGTTCTACAATTTATTATTATGACGCCGAGTATGTGGAATAAATTAGGTTGTAGAGCAACTATTTCATCACGAACAGGGCGTTACGAACTTCGTATATAAGGATAACCCATAATGACAGCATTTGAGCTTTTGCATTTCGTTGACTAGTCGAGATCGGAGGCCCAATGATGCAGAAGTATTTCAAGTCGAGCAAGGCGAGTCACGAGACTGTATTGTCTTCATTCACGATTAGTAAGGCGACCACTACTCTTGTAATTCCAATCATGTTTACCATTAGGAAGGGTGGAGGCTTAAATATAAAAAAAATAGTTCATTTGGGTACATTTAGAAGTTTTAAAATATCTTTAACTTAACTCCAGGTAATTATTATAACATACTAAGCAGCTTTTAGCAGCAAGGCCACCTTTTCTTAATGAATATAATGCATTTTTGTAATCTATTATAAATCTGTAATATGGTATACAAATAAAAAGTTCTATCTATCTTAAACTATAACAAATTAAAATTATTAAATACAATTCTATTTGCACACCTAAATGACATAGATGCAGCCACCATAATTGATACAATAAATTTAATGGTAAAATGTGGACTTTGGTCTCCTGGTCAATAGATTAACTAACTGCAAGCTACAATCTTTCAAACGAACCAACCAAGTATTGGAGTTGGAGAACTTTTAGATAAACAATTAAGGTTCTATGTGAGTTTTTTTTATCTGTCTATTATTTTTACCCTACTGTCCATGATTTTTTTATAAGCTGTAATAATACCAAAATACTGGTCTGGGTGACATGGCTATATAAACTTAATTAAAGGTTTTACTTAGTTGGTAAAGTTTTTTAATCTTGTACTTGTCAGATTATTAGATATATATGATATTCTTCTAAAAGTCTGTATCAGATATAGTTGGTCTAAGTCTAAGATAACATTGTTGATGTTTTGGTGTGCGATCACCATATCTGTAAAATTAATTTGCCCCTTATCTTAAGATATACTCAGGTACTGTGATGTTAGTATTTAATTTTCTCTCTCAGAAAGAGTCTTCCAATCTACCAAAAGCCCATCATAAAGCAACTATATCATTAACATTGCTGTGATAATTTAAACATCTACACAGTCTGCCACAGTTTGGCTGTAACAACCGAATCCACTGCATTGAAAATGAATAAAACTAATTCTTGAACTGAAAATATTATTTAAACATTGACTCTAGCTAGATATGCAGCTAAATGTCTTACTTGTATTGTACAACAACATGTCATACAGAAAGGTTAAATAGCTAGAACCTTGATGAAATGTATGTTGTATCCATACAGAAATAAAATATTTAGAGACTTCTGCAAGTAAACTGGTCAGTTAGTTATATATAGCCATCCACAATTTCTAATGAATTCTAAACTTTAACTTCATTAAAATGCAATATCTAGATTTGTTCAATAACCTTTGTTACCAGTGGAAATGTTTGTTTCCTAACTAGATTAGGTAGGAATTTTATAGGTGAATAGTTATTAAAAACAAAGAGAATCGCAGCTAAGTCACATCTGCATTATATATTTAATTTACTAAAATTAAAATATTTATTGTATATCAAAACTCATCACTAAGGAAAAGCATAATTATGTTCAGTTGTAAACTTCTGAAGGATGTAAAGGATGATAAGATATGAAGTCCATATTTTTTATTAATTTTGATAGAGACTTGTAGACATAATCATCAGTGTAAAAATTAAAATTATCTTAATTATTTACCTATAATATAGCAGACCTATAAAATGTATGTATTACACATAAAAACCTTCCTCTTGAATCACTATATCTTTTTCTGTAAACTGCATTTAAATTTAATTCATTGAGTAGATTAATTGATCTAAGCGAACACATAGCTAAAGCGACTACATTTAATTCTATGTAAAGACATATATATATATATATATATATGTCTTTATACTACATGTATATTTTTAAATACTTCACATTTTTGGTCTATATTTAATATTTACATAAGGGCCTTGAAAAAATATGCAATAAAATTTAAAATATGTACATAAAATATGGACCAAAATATGTGAAGTATTTAAAAAAAGGCGGCCAAGTGCGAGTCGGGCTCGCCCATGAAGGGTTCCGTATCAGCAAGTAACATCATATAAATGATTTAATAATAGTGTATTGATTGAATGAAAGATAAATTGCGGTTTACGATTTAAGAAGTATTAAAAAAAAACTACTAACTAGATCTCGTTCAAACCAATTTTCGTTGGTAGTTTGTATGGTAATGTACAACATATATATTTTTTAGTTTTATCACTCTCCTACTTTAGAAGTTACAGGGGGGGACACACACACACACACACACACACATTTTTCCACTTTGAAAGTGTCTCTCGCGGGATCTCGCGAGATGGTACGGTCACGTCCTAAGGCGCCCGGGTGATCATATGGTGAAGCTTGCCCTAGACTTGCCGATAACAAAACGGTCACGTGGGAGACCGTTCGCCACCTGGTGGACGACGGTTGAAAAAGACCTGAAAGAAGCTCATTTAAATAAAGACAATGCACTTAACCGTGATAAATGGAAAATGCGGACAAGGAAGGCCGACCCCAAGTAAATGGGATAAGGTCTAGGAAGAAGAAGAAGAAGGAAGTGTCTCTCGCGAAAACTATTCAGTTTAGAAAAGAATGTTAGAAACCTCAACATCATTTTTGAATACCTATCCATAGATGGGTTTGATGAAAAAAAAATTTTTAGTTTCAGTTTCAAGTATGGGGACCCCCAAAATGTATTGTTTTTTTCTACTTTTATGTGAAAATCCTAATGCGGTTCACAGATTACATCTACTTACCAAGTTTCAAAAGTATAGTTCTTATGGTTTCGGAAAAAAGTGGCTGTGACATACGGACGGACAGACAGACAGACATGACGAATCTATAAGGGTTCCGTTTTTTGCCATTTGGCTACGGAACCCTAAAAATAGATTTAGTATAAATATATCAAAGTTTTGAATTTGAATAATTCTTTATTGTGGAACATCAATAATTATGTATTTTAGTGAGAGTTACATTATAACAAAATAAGGTAAATTTGGTTATCTTCTAAAAAAAAAATTATTGGTGCACACATATTTAAGCATACATAATTCTTTAAGTGTAACTAACAACCGAACCTTGCAAAAAAAAATTCATGGTATATAATTCTTTTTTGTTTCAAAACATATTTTAGTTTTCTCTAGCCATTGTCACCAAGGGAGCCTTTTTTAGAATTGTAGCCTTCTTCTGACACATTCAAGTATTAAGTATAAGTAATCTTCGTCGAGTGGGAAAGCAATCAACCCATAAACTACGTTTTTTGTAAATATTCTCTTATTCTATCATATAGAAATTGAAAATTTTGATGATTGTTATATTTTTTGTAAAATATGTTGTGCTTAACCTTAAAATGTGATAAATTTACTTTTGTTTATCAAAACTAAATTACTGATTGAAAATCGTGTAAATTAAAAATATGTGTTTATAAATTTACTCCATTATACTCTAAAATTATAAACTATATAATATTTATGTACAACTAGCACTTAATATCCGTAGGGTTCATTTATAGAAAATGTAATCTCTCAAATATTTAAATTGTTATTATCAACATCGATGCGTAACAATATCGAAAAACTCTAATATATCGTTTTTTTACATATTATAAATCAGATAAAGAAAATAAACTTAATCTAACTTTTTTTATCAGATTAATAAAACAAACTTTTTGATACTAATATTATGAAGTGCTCAAAGCTATAGAAAGTGCCATCCATGAAGCTGCGCCCCACTATTAGTCCTAATTGTTTATAATTTATGTGTAAGCTTTTGCTAATGTTTCAGTTGTATCGGTACAAATTAATTCAATTTGAGTTCACGTGCACGTTTTAATTAATAGACCAAAATTGATTTGTATAATCACACAAAAATATAAACTATTAAGACGTAGAGCGGGACGATATATTTTAGATAAAATATCGATATAGCGGCCTACTACTCCGATATATCGATATATCAATATCAACATAATTCGATAAATATCGATATCGATATTTTTTAAAACCTTGGGCTGGGGCAGGCTCTCCTAGGCTTGCTGGATTGCCACACGAAAAATATAATATATATATATATATATTAGATTCCTTAGTCATGCACAAAGGCACGTGGATTTTAAATCGTACCCAATAGATAACTCTTATGTTTACTAATTATTTATTTAATTCATGTACGAAGTTTTTCAAGTGAGTGCATTTTACAAGTTAAGCTCTTTCGAGTATAACCCACGAAATTAAAAGTTATCTAAATCGCTATAGTGTGCTTTTAAAGTACAAAATTAAGACTGCCACTAAACTTCCTAAACTAAAAATTTGTTTTCGTAATATGTACTTTAATGCCATTGGTTTACAGTTCATTTTTCGATAACTCGAATCCAAGCTATTCTGGTCAAAATGTGTTGCCGAGTGTCCCGTATAACGTAAAATAATATGTATCGCGCTAAAATTATATGTACACATGCCGACTAAACTCTTAATGTAGCAATTCTTTTATTTTTGTAAATTAGTTATACAAAATCCACAATATTGTCAATTTTTGAGACAACGAGACTGAAAAACGAGAGAAATGTAATCAGTGTAGTCACTATAAAAAGTTAATAGTTTTAATAGTGTTGTTACATTTTAAATTCATATATCAATTATCGTTTCAATGTATAATGTTAATAATACAACTTCTTAATTATTAGTTGGTTTTGATCCAAATGTTTTTTAGCATTTCATAACATAAAAATAATACCGTAATAGTTTTTATCGAGATAATTTTACTTTGTATATTTTAGCAATATTTAATATATAGTACTCTTGCATGTCTAATACAAAAAAATGTACTGGACATGTAGAAATCATTTCATAGATTTTACAGATTTTTTATACAAATCTAAATCTGAAATCGATTAAAAAAAGATTTCGAGAATCGGATACTGTAGTGATCGATTTTGACCCCTCCTATTCATTTGGTCATAACCTGCAAAGACACATTCTGCTGTCGACTGCGAGTGGATGGACATCGCATTTAATAAATTCCAACCGTAGTCCGATCATTCGAAGTACGTTTAGTGTTATAGCTAGTATCGTTTCTTAGTGAAATCAACCGATAATCCAGTGGTCATCGGTTGAGTCTAGCGTCCCGTGCGCTGGCCCGTGTTGTGCTATTTTCTTAACGCTTTCGGAATCAAGATAATTTACATAGACCGCCATGGATGAAGATCAATGTAAGTACTCGCCTAAAATAAATATGTCTATTTGTTTGTATAAATGAGAAGGAAAACTTATAACAAACACTAAACCAACCCGTCAGGCCAGAGTGGTATAGTAGGCCAAAACCTTTCTAAGGAGAGGCCTATGTCCAGCAGTGGACTGTTGAATCTGTTGATGATGATGATATCAGAAGAGGACGACTCCATAGTTTCTAGGACCTATTTGTTATCTCAATCGTGTTTGCCTTATTTTTAAGAGTATGTAATACCAAAAGCATCACTGCAGATTTGGTGATAATTGAATTATCCAGAATTGTAGGTACCTATTTATATGATAAAAGTGAGGTTATATTGTAAAGTTGTAGTTTTAGATTTCATATGCTAAATCGCTGTGTTGAATTTTATTTTCTCACAAAACGTGGTATATTTTACTTAAATAAATACCACATTTTGAGAAATTGTTTTTGTGCTTTCCACCATAGCGCCTTCATTTTCACATTCACTCCTGATTTTGTTTGATAATTTAAAATATCGCAGTTATATTTTGATGTCTCCCGAAAGGTGGTATTTTTACTTAAATAATATCAGGTTTTGTGAGTATGTTGTTGTTATTATTTATATTCATATGTACCACTGTTGCGCCTAAACTATGGAACTGCTTTTAATGAATGAGCTGTCAATTGATTCATTATAATAGCCCGGGTGACATAGCCTGTTTAAATTTAATCCTTTCTAACCTCTAAAGTATTTTTTCTTGAGTTAATCAAACATATGGTATTTAAAATCTGTCTTGACGGGCACGTTACATAGTGTATATGTTATTGTCAAATCTAAAACTGTAATCAAACCATAATATTTGCCAATTCTTTACGGTAAAAGTTTGAAGTGCTCTATTGATTATCATAGAGCGCTTCGGACTTAATTCAATTGGTAAATCTTAAATTTGCCTGAAGATACGGGAAATGCTAAAAAAAGATGCCTCAAGAACGTTTTTGAATAATTTAGATTAAAACCAAACCTGGACAGTTGCTACAGTAGACGACGAGACTAAATGGACATCCACACACACAATTTGGAACAATGATGGAATGTCGCGTGGCATATTCTTCGTTCCAAACTGCGTGTAGATGCGAGAGGCTCATAGTTCAATGCAGCAAGCTCAGATTACAAAAGAAAGCCAGATAACAAATAACGTGACGTCGTTTATTATCAAGTTTGCCTGACAACCAGCAACGACACTGTAGGGACACGTGCATCTGTGTGCGTGCAATGATACCAGAAGCAAACGAAAGTTACTGGTTTTTGTTATGATTGTAAAATTTAAGTATTTAACATTAAAAAACGTAAATTCTTAACAATCAACACCAGTACCGATAATGTTTGAAAACAAAATAAACTATAGTAGGATGAAACCCATTGTAAAAGGAGGAGAATATTACAAACATTAAAGGAAAAATAATTTACGGGCGATCTGAGATCGGGAAGGGAGAGAGGGGGGGGGGGTTTAAGGGGGAAAAAATGGCTTATCTCGATTTCCGGCAAAACTACAAGTCCTTTGGAAAAAGTCCAAAAGTTAAATGGCAAAGTTGTAGATAATAAAAAGATCTACAACTTTTGCATTTACACTTATCACTTAACCTCAAATTTTATGTGAAAATTTCAAAAAACCAAGCATTTGGTTTTTTATTTTTATCTTTTACAAATATAATTATTTTCTCGCGAAATTTTGTTGTCTCGTCAAATACACTGTAATTTATTTGATTTTAAATATTTATTTTTTCACCTTATTTTGAATTAATAATCGAAAAAGGACCCTAATTTTCAATCGAAAAGGTCGAAATAAGGTGGAAAATAAAAATTTAAAACGAAATACATTACAGTGTATTCAGGACATAAAAAGGTACGTTTTCACTAAATTTCGAGAAAAACAAATTTTTTTTGTAAAAGATAAAAATAAAAAACCAAAAACTTGTTTTATTGAATTTTTCACATAATATTTGAGGTTATGTGAAAAACTTGAAAATGCAAAAGTTGTAGATCTATTTATTACTTTGCCATTTTACTTCTTTCCATAAGACTAAGTTTTGCCGGAAATCAAGATAAACCGTTTTTTAAAACGGGAGGTTTTAAGGGTAATAAACGGTTTATCTACCTACCCTACCCCTTCCCGAACTCAGATCGCCCGTAAATTATTTTTCCTTTCATTTTTATAATAATCTCATTTTGCAATGGGTTTCATCCTACTATAATTTATTTTCACTTTTTATTGTTTTAAGAGGCTTCTACCCTGGTCTATTAATATTCCACTATTTTATAAAAAAGCGGCCAAGTGAGAGTTGGACTCGCCCATGAAGGGTACCGTAGCAGCAAATAACATCATATAAAATGTTTGTAGTTCGTTGTAACTTTCATTGATGTTTTACTAATAGTGTTTTGATTGAAAGAAATTAAATTGCGGTTTATGATTTATGACGTATTAAAAAAAACTACTTACTAGATCTCGTTCAAACCAACCGTTTCTTTGAAAGCTTGCATAGTAATGTATATCATATATTTAATTAGTTGTATTATTCTCATATTTTATAACCCTATAAATGGCCGTTTAACGTTTAAATTTCGAAAGTCGTTTTTATTAATTATTTTATCAGAATCACTTAGTGAACAATGCCTTGATATTGATAAATATCTTTTAATTTCATTCGTTGTGTAAAATAACACGTGTAGTAAACTTTGCATTAACTTATTGTTAAATGTGATAAAAATTATTTCTGAATATTTTGCAGTTCATCGGAATGCACCTATGTTAATCACTTAAATCTAGGTTTAATGGATCGTATTATTGAGCATTTTGTATCATTAAAATATGACGTGTAGCACAAATTAAAGACAACATCAACACTCGAAAGAACAATTAGTAGAATGATTCACAATTTTTTCATTATTAATTATTTATAGCCATAGTCCAGTGGCCTTAAATAGGTGATTAGAAACATCACCGAGGGTAAGCAACAATAGCGTGGTCAGTAGCTATGCTATGAGTCATGAAACTAAGTTAGAGCCCTTCGGACGGCTTAAAAACATCCAATTGCCATATTACGTAGCCACAACGTGTCTCGCAATTCCCTAACCCGCACTTGGCCATCGTGGGAATGTATGGCTTTAACCCTCTCCTTAGAAGAGACCTGAGCCCAGCAGTGGGATATTATGGGTTGTTGATGATGATTTGTTTATAATTATCTCACCAAAGAAAAATTTCACGTGAGGTTTGAAACTAAATCCCTAAATGTAGAAAAATTAAGTTCACTAATGCCTGAACTAGTTACCCAATTTGATAGAATGTTATTAATTTTTCTTGTCCCAAGGGTAAACCTGAACCCTATTTGTAAAACCGATGTCTAGAATTCAAAAAATATTTCTTCAGAATTTAAAAAATATTTAAGCGGACTCCATACTACAAATGTGTTTTTCTAAATATTGGCATCAAGTAGACGCTTGAACTGTTTTTACAATGTTTAAAAATTCAAGACGTCATTTTAAACATAAAATCAAAAACCAGTCGTTACGTATAATCGGTATGGCGGTTGCTCAATTTGCTTTTTCACTCGTATTAGCTTTGGTAGCGTCACTATCGGTAGATCGGTATAGTATTTTCCATGTGGCTTTGTTTTGTAAACTGAGGGTCAAGTTTAAGTGTCGCGATTTGGTGCGTCATGTGGACGCAAATCAAAGAACAATGCTCTCAACAGACAGTTCTTAAGGTTGGGTTCAGAAGTTAAGAGTTATGCAGCTTTACAAGCACAGTCCAGATGGTTTAAATAAATATGGTGACATTACCCGCAGGTCAAACTGTAGTCGCATTTGACAGTTTAATCCGCAGTCCAGACCCCATAGATCTAATCAGGCTTTCTTAACGTGTATTTGCAATATCCGTCACGTATAAAGGGTAGATTTACCTTTTAAATAACTTAGAAGTGAAACTTAGACAATATGTGTATAAAATAGTTTATAGAAAATTAAATCCATTCTTAGATCGCAGTACGGTGGAAATCTTCCTTAAATGTACGCAATTTGCTTGAATTGCATTTTCCATCTCGGGCATCGATCCTCACTAGACGCGATTGAACGCGTCCGCTTCCTATCATCGCAAGAGGTTATCTTTCGAGTGGAGATTGATGTTGGCCGTCAGTCTTTGACAAATCCCTACTAATATTATAAATGTGAAAGTAACTCTGTCTGTCTGTTACGCTTTCACGCCTAAACCACTGAACCGATTTTGATGAAATTTGCTATGAAGATAGAACTGAACTTGGGAAAGGACATAGGCTACTTTTTACCGCAATAACCGACATACACGCGGGCGGAGCCGTGGGCGAAAGCTAGTTATACATAAATGATTATCTCCCTCCCGTGGTAGTAGATTAAAGAAACATTGTCCAAGCAGGAAGTCATCGTGGCTAATTTTCGCGATTGATCCATTTCCTACAAGGGTCTGTAAATTATGTAGAAATCCATTTTAAAAATACGACAAACGAAAAGAAACGAAAAACGACGTCTGATAACGAAAAACTAGATTTATTTAAGGGTCACAATGTAAAAAAATATCAAATCGAATAGACATGCCATTATAAATACATATTTTATTATTACAAAATTATCTTTAGTCAGAATGGAAAGGAACATTAAAACCACTATATAAACTTTAAACAAATTACGATAACTTTATCACATTTGAACTAAACCTATCAATTGAGCTAATCGACTCTTAACATTAGTTACTCTGCTGCAAATCTGTTTGAAAATAGCAACCCTAACATGCTCCCAAAAAATATCACCAAACTACGTTCCGCCTGTATAATGTACTCTTGTCGAAAACATTCAATTTGTTATCCATTGCTAGTGGTTTTCGTAAACTCGCTTTTATTGTTGGAGTATGAACTACGTTGGACTGTGTATAATTCGACTCGTTGCTAACTTCGAACACATTACGGGGGTAACTAGGGGCGTCTGGGAACGCCCCAAAACTGTAGCATTGGATGTAACCTTGTCTCTTTCTTTCATTCTGTCACTTCATACATATAAAAAATGTCCATTGGTGCGATATCTTCTCAGACGGTTTTCCGACATTGATCATTGCTGTTATTATTAAAAGTAGATTAATTATTAGATCGCTAGTAATGTTTATACAAATTTGCGTCTATTATAGACATTAGCGTGCAAGTGTCATGTTGGCATATTTATTTGGGTGCGAGTGTTGAGCGATGTAGAATGTAGCGCGCCGTGTGCTTATCGATTTTCTCTATGCTGCATTAAATTACTCTTTAAACGTGAATGAGGATTGCATCGAGTTATAGTTAAACAATATGAGGTGTGCCAATAGTTTTGAAAATCGAACCTACAATTAAGTGCTGTGATTAATATTAAAGTAATATTATTGACTTAAGTTAGTTATCACAAGCAGTACAAATGCACTTCTAAACCTCGCATAGAATACATCCCAAGTCATTCTAACCTGAGATGATATAATTAATACCTACCTTATGCCGATGATATTGTCTCCATGGTTTTGGGAATGGTTCAACGTTTGGCTAATTCAATTCTTAAAAGATTTTTATCATGAAATTAAAATGGTGGCATTAAGAGGAACAAATAGTTCTCTAAATTCATTGTCACATGCGTGTGTCAACCATGGCCATCCGTCACAACAGAATACGATTGATGTTTCACAAAGTTTACAAACATCGTTGAATATGCCACAATCGGCAGTGGCACAGCATATCAATGCGAATCAAATTAATTTGCAACCCTTGAATAATGCTTCACTGCAGTTTATATCGCAACAAAGTAATACTAACTTCAACAAACATGAACAATCTTCTTCACGGTACTCTAACTCTAATTGCATGCTGCCTTCCCATCATTATCGTCTATTAACGCAAACAAGTAAGTTTCTTATTTTTATGAAGTTAAGTTTCTTATTTATTTATAACGTACAACACTTCATATTACATTTCATTAAAAAAAAATCCTTAGCGTGGTTCAGTTATCCACGGGCGTCGACACCCCACAGTGAGTTTTCAGAAGAAATTGGAGCATGGTTTTCGACAGAGGACTATTAAAGTACTCAAATAGTAAATATGAACGTGATATAAATTTTATGTGATTTATTTTCAGGGCCCGTGGAATGCTTTCATCCCACCGGCGCCCCTGGGGCTGCATATATGTCAAACACAGCCGGAGGAGCACAACCGTCCGCGCAAGCTTCTCTAAGAGTTCAACAGACACCGCAGCCATCGGCACCGCCGGCACCTCAACAGGACCTGTCAAAGACGACCATGGTACGTGCTTCTAGTTCACTTATTCAACAAACTTATTGATCTGAAAGAACAATTAGCGTTAATTAATTTTCAAAATTCTAAAAACTTGAAAACTGGAATATAAAACTGTAAGATGTGCCAACATTTCAAATCGAATTTTAAAATTGAATTATGTTCTCTCTATATTATTATTCCCTCTCTATATTAAAACGAAAAGTATTCTATACATTGGCACTGATTTAAGATAAAGAAATTTTCTAATGAAATAATATTTACTAGAATATGGTTAATTTTCAGGCTGGCCATAGTTATGTATCGCAGAACCAGACGGCGCAGCCACGACCACAATTTACTAACTATCAATACCGGGCGACCCAACACACGAGACCAAACACACACGCACGGTATTTCGTATATTTTTATCTAGATACTAATTTTTATTATTGACAACCAATGGTTTGGTTTGTAGCAAGCATAAATAATTATTTTCTCCAATATCACGTCTCACCTTTTACAAGTCACTTTCCTTTCAAGAATTTATTTTAGCATAGCCAACAACCGAGAGTATACATTTAAAAAGCTTTTTACTAAATGCTAACCGTTTGTACGTAACATTCGGTGTTTATAGCAAAAAAAAGCGATGTTGTCAATCTGAATCTGAAGACCGTGACCGAACTTTCACTGGCAGATAGCTAATGGATATAAGGAGTATTTTGGCTTTAGCTTAGCCTTTAGAACTTTTATTTTAGACTAGCTTCACCTCGCTGTGTTAGCCACGGTTATTGTTGTAAACGTACAAAATAACTGCTGGTAACACCACAGGTCGTAGCTAGTTATGTAATGTAAGGAGTAGACTCCGATCTGTGTTGTGCCTTAGAAGACGCTTATGTCCATACAAAGGTTACCTCGAAGAGATTGCTTTATCAATTATACCGCCCATTGAAATATTCAACTATAACAATAGTGCAGTCATTGAAGCATTATTGTTCCGAATTTTTTTACTGTGAACCGAATTGCATACAATTTTATAATTAGGTTCATCTTACCCTTAACTTCAAAAGTAAAAATGATTTGAACTCCGCAACCCTTTTTCAAAGTAACCTCGGATATCGATAGAAGGCCTAATTTTAAGCAAAAAATCATCTATAAAGTTTTTAAAAAATCCAATACTTTTCAAGTTATTGGCAATTAAAAATTCACATTTTTTTCTTTTTCATCGGTTTTTTCGTAATATCTCCAAAAATATATAATATATACATATATATTTGTAGATAATATAAACAAAATTGTAGCAGGTAAAACAATGAATAATTTGGTTTTTTATAAAGTATTCTAAGTGCAATATTAAGCTAGATATTAAAGGTCAAAGCCGTTTTTTATTTTGTCTGAAATTTAATCAATGTGGTCAATGCCATCTAGCGGCGAGCAGATGCATTTTAAGCATTTTAATACAAAATAGTTTTGTAGTGCTTGAAATAAGCTTTAAAATGAGCACTATTAAAAGTCTTTTGCACGTAAAATAACTGAGCTGTATTGCAAATAAGGGGAGCACCTAATGTTTTTTCTTTTAAATCAATGGGTTTCTTAAGTGCCATTTCCACCAAAATTAACTTTATTATGAAGAGTTTGATAGATAGTATCAGTTTGGCTGCTTCAGGGCATATACTTTTCAAAAAAAGTCACGATTAAAAAAAAAACAAATTTTTAAAAAACCCATTTTTTTATAATATCTCAAAAATGAAGACAGATACGTATAAAAGTGTACGGATTAAAAA
The DNA here is from genome assembly GCA_932526445.1 of Phragmatobia fuliginosa. Taxonomy (NCBI): domain Eukaryota; kingdom Metazoa; phylum Arthropoda; class Insecta; order Lepidoptera; family Erebidae; genus Phragmatobia; species Phragmatobia fuliginosa. The sequence goes on from OW052057.1 coordinate 30,042,222, forward strand.
ATTTGGTAATTTTCTGACAAACAATTTGTTTTTTTTTTGTTTTTTCTGTCAAACAAAAATTGACGGAGATATGATTGTTTAAAGAGCGCGTGGCAGCGCAATCACAGACTCTCTTAAGCCCTATAACCTATAATATATAAAAGGTTTTTTACTATATATTGCAATGAAGGATGTTGTAGCTCTCTTAATTGCCTTTATAATGATTTTTTATAAATTGTGATAGCATGAAAATTGAAGGAGTTATGGTCCAAAAACTTATCATATTTTTTCTACTTAGTAACTGAAAATTTCGGAGTGTGAATATTTGGAGCAATGTGAAAGTACGCAGTATAAAAGACCCACAACTATTGTAATGTGTATATATATATGGCTCATATATTTTGGAAACGTAGGCATGAATACATACCAACGTTCTTATATGTATAAATAACACATTTGAGTGACGGGGCCAACGAAAAAGCCATGTGATCAGCTGTGCGTGCTCCGTTTATTCGTTATAATGTGACCAGTATATTTCCGTCTGCAAAGGAATGAGCAGGTGTTTAATATAATATTTTAACTAAATACCCAATATCAATACATTCAAGAACTGCTGAAAATATTTTTTTGCAACTGCAAAAAAGGATGTGGAGCGTCTTGCGGATGCAGAAAAGTTGGTCTGTTTTGTAATAGTACCTGTGGAACGTGCAGTGGAGATAACTGTCAAAATAGCCCTCCAATTCAACCAGAAGATGTTGAATGTGACAGCGACTCCGACATTGAGTCATGAATAATAATATTATAATTTAATAATAATAGTACAATTTTATTTAATTTGTAAATATTTTATTCAATAAATGGCATTTTTTTACTCTAAATTAAATTATTTTTAAATATGTAATCATATATATTTATACTGTTTTAATTTAGGGGTAGTTTTAAGGGTAGAAAAGCTTAAGAATATGATAATCATTTTCGAGTGTGTGGATTAATATATAAATCCTTTTCATTTTATCAAAAAAAAAATTTAACAATTTTTTATCAAGGGGTAGTTTTCAAGGGTTAAAAGGGGGTTAAAAATTTGATAATTATTATAGAGAATATAAAATATTACTTATTCTACACTTACATTTTTTTATATCATACCAAAGTATGTTTTTGTGATTTTTTTAATTTAGGGGTTGTTTACAAGGGTTGTAAGATTTTCAAGGGGTTGAAATTGATTTTAATATGAGGTAATTAAGTTAGAAAATACTTTACAATTTCTAGCAATAAAATAGCGATAAAATGGCTCAATATAAATTTTTCCATTATGGGCTTGTTTACACCCTTTAAAAATAATAGGTGGAGTCCAGATCATTTTCACTTTTGAAGTTAAGGGTAAGATGAGCCTAATTCCAAAATTTAATGCAAATCGGTTCTCAGTAAAAAAATTCGGATGTAAGACCGTATTTTTCGCTTCTATGATTGCACTACAAGTAAAGTAGTGCACTACAATATATATCGACACAACTCTCAGCTGGCGAAAACAAGTTGCATCTGTGTGCCAGAAGGTCACGTACTCATTGCGGGCTCTTTATAGGCTTAAAAACTTTCTGCCAGTTAAAACTAAAGTAATGCTAATCCAGACCCTAATATTCCCAATAATCGACTATGGTGATGTGTGCTACTTTGACCTGAATGCAGATCTGCTCAATAAGCTTGACCGTCTTCTCAATAATTGCATTCGATTCGTTTTTAATTTACGTAAATATGATCACGTGTCTGAGTATCGCTCTAATTTGAAGTGGCTTCCGATTCGCCAACGTAGAGAGACACGGGCGTTAACTACCCTTTATTCTTTACTCTTTTCCCCAAGTTCTCCTTCCTACCTAACTTCTCGATTTCAGTATCTAGGTGCAAACCATACTAAAAATCTTCGATCTTCTAAAAACTCACTTCTTCATTGCCCCACACACTGTTCTGATTTCCTCCACTCAACTTTCTTCATACAATCTGTCCTATTATGGAACGCACTCCCTCTCGAGGTTAAAATGGCTAAAACTCGACAAAGTTTTAAAGACCGGGTGAAGAATCATTTCCTAAAAGCCTTATCAGATTCACCGTGATTTCATCGCACTCTCTTCTTCTACAACTTATGTATGTATTATATATATATATATATATGTTTTGTATGTATATTTATATATATATTGTATGTATGTATATATTATATATAACGTATATACTGTGTTTATGTATATATTAGTATGTATTGGTATGTATGAGTATAAATATGAATCCTTTATTTATTTTGATCAAATCATATCATAAGTTGTGTGCATCTACCTAGTTGTTGGCTCTGCATCACCCTAAGGTCGACTGGCAGAAAATGCCTACGGCATTAAGTCCACCTTTGTCACTGTTATGTGCATAAAGAATAAATAAAAAAAAAAAAAATAAAGTATACATATTCTAAGTACACACATACCTGTAAAATGTCATTCACCAGATTGCACAGTCGGGCCTGGCAGCCAGTTGCCACGGTCTGTGCAAACTGGTGAAAACGTAAACATAATTTCATACAATAATGATTGCTTTAATAAACAAGAATTTTAAAAGTATCTAATACCTATTTTCATGTGTGAAAAGTGTAATTAACTGTAGAGAGTAAAATTTACGAAAAACTTTGTTTTTGGTCTAAATGTACTTTCTGTAAAAGCTGACTACTCTTTGCACTGTTTTTTTGTTATAATTATAATCTATTAAATTATTTTTCTTGTTGCTGCAGCCAACAACAATCGTACATTCCTAGCGCTGCGGCCACCGCACCTGGAACAGTCATGTACCCGGCAATAGTATTCCAACCCACGCCAATGGGCATGCAGAGCTACCAACAACCGCGTTCCAATACGCCGGCAGGGTAAGTGTATTTTTTTATTTATCTTCAAGAAGTCTCTGTGAACTACCCGAAACTAATTTAATTGCTTTTATATTCTACTCCAAGGCCTAAGAAATACATTAAACTTCATACTTTTGTAGTATCTGTATGTGCAGAAACAATGTGGTAGAGAGAGCTAGGGACTACTATAAACTCTTTTAGCCTCTTTTGAACTGTAAAGGGCCAACTCAAATTATATTTAACTGCATTCCATAGAATGCACTTGCTAAGGGTCTGTATTTAATATTTCGGATATACAAAACATCTTCTTTAAATAGATAGTATAAAATGAAGTTAGTACTGCATTTTGATCGCTTAAATCTTTTAAACTTCTCAACAGCGGCAATAGATGTGATGATAGTGATGCAAGAAGACGGTTTATATGAGTAATACATGCATATTAAAGTTGAGGAAATTCGAGAATTCAAAGACTTCCTAGCGAAGTTCTCAATAGTTTTAATATTACAAGATAATAGTAAAAAAGCGGGTGTACATCCACTTCATCTCTCTGGTAACTAGATTTTGTATTGTAATTGTACACATCTGTGATGGCTTGCCCAAAAGTAGTCGTGACTGTTTTTAAAATTAATTTAACCCCTTCACATTTTTGATAATCCACTAAATTAAATCCCAAATATTAAATTACTATATCGAGAGTATGTTTAGGTAGTCTTACTTAGTTTTTTCTATATAGGTAACTACACAGTTGATTAAATATCATAATTGGTATCAAAATAAAGGTTAAGTTAGGTTAATCTAAATTAATATTATAAAGAGGAAACATTGTATTTTTGTATGTTTGTAACGAATAAACTCAAAAACTACTGGACGGATTTCGATATTTTTTTCATCATTAGAATGCTACAATATCCTTGAGTAACATAGGCTATATTTTTTATCAGAAAAAAATAGGGATCCCTACTAAAATTTCAATATGTAATCCAAGGTATGAAAAAAAATGCTATAAAATGACTTTCATCGCAGGCGCTGCAGAAACTATGAATGATAGAACAAAAATATGTTCTACAATATTATAGGACATATTAATATCTATAAAAAACCTCGCGGTACAATATGTCCAGCTATTGTTGTTATGTCACTATAACTACATTTTTGAAAGGAATCCTAACAAAAACCATACCATGCCTAAAGGACCATGTTATTCATATCCTTATCCAAATAAGTAAAGACTGTTTCAGTACCTATATATATAACTTTTTGAATTATTAAAATCGGCCATTGCATTCAAAAGATATTACTAGTTTAAAAACTATCATTGCGATCAAACATTACCCCAATGCTAAATCTAGATTTGATTAATGAATTACAAATGTTGAATAGCCACAACGTATACATCCGAAGTTTTAAACATGGTATCGCCCTCAATACCCCGGAAAGTATAAAATTAATTATTCACTCTGATTGTGTACCTCAGACAGAACACAGGGGCAGATATACTGCTCCTTCTACAAATGAAGTGGCTGTTCTGTTGGTCGATGAAGAAAAAGGACCCAGGGATATATGTAGTACTGCATGGTAGAGACGGGCTAATAAAACAAGTGTCTGAATTACATCGTGCATATGATCCATTGCAATATCCTCTAATGTTTGTATCAGGAGACGACGGATATTGTTTAACTATTCATCAGCAGGATTCCTTAAGAAATAGGACTGTGTCATGTATGCAGTATTATGCATACCGTTTAATGATTAGGACCAACTATTTTAATACACTGCACTATTATAAAGATTTATTTAACCAGTAACTATTGTGTTGATATGAAGGCGAAGTTGATTTCCGAAAGGTTTAATTTCATCTGCCGAAACCGGGATGACAACGTTAATTTGTGCGATGCTTGGAACCAAGATGCAAGCGTAAATGCCGCCAATATTGGACAGCATGTCAGCTTACCATCATCATTTACTAGGTCAAACATATAAAGTAAAAAGACCTTTAAATTAAAAACTTAACAATATTACATATTGCACACGATTATATATTTATCGCGTGTTTTACCAGTGTTTATCATAACTGTGACTTAACTTTGCAGATACAGTAAAGAGTAGTTCCTATTACGCTATCACACGCACCAAAACAAATCAATTCACAGAGTATTTTTTCTATCTTATAATTTTGTTAGGTTAGTACAATCATCTACCCTCGAACAGAAGACATTTCTATCTGTAAGATTTTCGATTTTGTGTTGGATCGTGGGTCCAAGATTTTCAAACCATGATCACTTTTAGCCAATCCATATATTATGTTTAGCCCAAATACAACATTTGTACACCCATGCAAAGCCGGGACGTGCCGCTAGTTCACACATAAAGGTATGTAATCTTATTTTTAATTCACAGGTACTACCCGTACCACATGGGACATTTCATTGGTTACAATAATCCAAGCAACCATTCAGCACCATGTACGTATAATATTTACTGTATTATTTAAAATGAAAATAAAAGATTTGTCCTTATTTGACAAAAAAAAATGGAGAGAAAAGATTTTCTCTAGATGAACTCTAATTTTGGAATCAATTTTGTAATGTACTGTAAAGCAGTATTTAAACTCAATATATTATGTATAGTAGTATAATTTCGTTTAAAATAATCAAATTTTATCACAATTAAATTAAATATTAATACAGTCATTTTCTTGCCAGATTACTACGCTTCAAACAGTCCTCAACTGCCATCTTCAAATTTACCAGTGAACCCCCCTGGTGGTAGGAGTAATCCCACTACATTGGTGGGACCACAGGGTACATCTGTCACCCCCACTGCCCCTGCATCCACACTTTCACATCCTCAGGCGCCCACACTAATGCACCAATCTTTGCCTGGTAATCATTAAAGATTATTTACCTAATATTATTAAGATGTAACCTTCAAAATAAGTTACAAAATACGAAATTGTAAGTTGATTTACGTTACCTTAATAGAAAATCTCTCTCTTATTCAGCTTTTTTTTCACATGTGATGTAAACCAACAGCAACTTAAACATTTTCTTACCTTATACACATATTTATCACAAATAAAAAGTGTATCTAGTTATATATAAATTATTTTAAAGCACTTTAGTTCTGAAGAGTCTGTGTGATGTCTTATAAATGTTGAATGTATCATCATCAGTACTATTCTCATGCGGTCTTGAATGTGTTCCATAAACTTCAAAATGCTGACAGATACACATTGATAAACATGTGACCTGGATTTATATCTAATTTTTTTATATCAAATCAAAATTCACTACTGAAATTTTGGTCATGAAATTGTCTGTTCCTATAAGCAATTTAAGAATTTTATAACTTAGTAGTTAACAGTTATTTTGTTAATGGCTTGAAAACATGTATATGTGAAGTGAATTGCTAGGATTAAGTGTGGTGACGGATTAAGAATACCGAGTATCACCTCCTTTTCATCTTGCGAGTGTCGTAAGAGCCAAATAAGGTAGTAAACTAAGTAGAACAATGAAATTAATAAGAGAAGGAAAACTTGACATAAGCACTGTACTGAACCATCTGACCAATATGTGTGTAGCGAGCCAAAATATTCTTTCTAAACGAGAATCTTAGTTTATGTAGGGAACGGACAAGCTTCAGAGAGCTAAGTATCATAGTTTTTTTTAACTTACAGTTCATTAATTTTCATAAGTAACTTATTGTTTGTAATTATTTTGGTTCATAAAAAGTATTAAGCATCTTTATTAATTTATCTAATATTAATGTAGTGGATTGTTTGGATTATAACATTATAATTGATGTTCATTCAGGTATACGCCAGCCACATCAAAAAAGAAGTCACAGAGTTCCAATAATAGATCCAAAAACGCGTAAGTACAGATCCAATACTTCAGATATTTTAACTCTTAATTATTTCATGAGTCGTGATGTGCCTATTTTATTAAAAAAAATCTTGCACTTTCAGAACAAGATATCTTCTCTGAATTATATACAAATGACAACAATTTTTTAAATTGCGTAACGAACGATCGACAAACACCGCAGCCGCCGGTAAGTCCCTTACTCTAACTAATATTTTAAATGCAAAAGTTTGTCAGGATGTATGAATGTTTGTTACTCGTTCAAGAATAACTACTTAACGGATCTCATCTAGATCCATTCAGTAGTTTTTATTCATGCACGAGTCGCATTCGCGGTCAAATGCTAGTAATGCTATATTCATTAATTTATCGTTTCGTGTAACTCGCATAAGCGTCGAGTAATTGATTAGATAGACTAGGGTCGGCGTTCTTTCTAGGTTTTAAAATCAATTAAATGTTTTTATTTTCTTCAAAGATTTCAGTTATTTCTCTTGTGATTCTAGGAATACTTTTTTTACATGCCTTAGAAGTCTTAAATGTAAAGTTACTTAAAATTACTTTTAGAACATTACAAAACATATGACGGGATTTTTCAAGAATTTTCGCTTAGTTCTTTTGTTGCTATTAATAATATAAAAAATAATTATTAATACATGCTACTGATTTTTCGTTTAAACAGGATACACACAGCATCGCCCAGCAATTCAGCCGAATGGTTAGCGAAGCCGCTAATCAACCGTCATGTGAAAATTCGATTAAATCGAATTATGCTAAGGCAGTGGATGTCCCTGTGACATCCGCATCTAGTTCGGTCCAAACTCTACCAATTGCAATAAACTCTTTTAATAATAATGTAGTGAAGTCTGAAATATTAAATGTTAATGAAAATAAGAATTTGGGACCTGATATTGCTGCAGAATCTAACGAAACTCCTATCGTGTCAGCAATATCCGATAGTCCTGTTATAGTGCCTAAAATGACTGTGAATGTTAAGCAAATACAGAAAAGTAGTGATCAGACTTTCCAGTCTTTAGTTCTAGATACAAATAAGAATCTACCACCTAATAAGCATTTTAAACAAGTCAGAAATGTGCCTCAAATCGATGACGTAGAAAAGCCTTCCGATAATGTAAATGTTGCTCCCGTATCAATAATTACGATAGCGCCAGTTACGGCAACCGCAACATTAGTTGCGCACACAGTGCCTGTACCTTTGCAAACCTCTGCATCGATTATAACGCCTACGCCCGTGCCTACCCTTATGCCTGCTCCTCAACCACAGAGAATAAGGGAACCCAGAAGAGAAGATAGACACAGAATTGAAGACAAGGAAAAACCACGAATATCTGAAATAAAAGACGAAGAAAACCGTGCCGCATCTATTAAACCTAATGGGCCTACACCGTCAATAGGTAAGTGATAATATTGTTTTTATAGGGTATAACCATCAAATAATAAGTGATTACAGCTGGCCATGGATATTTGCACATTGAGTCACGAGTATGTAACCGGCTTTTTGTACTAAAAGTCTGTGAAATGTGCAAGGAAGGAGTTGCTTAACATTGGTTTTCTGTAAAGCTGTGCACAACACTCGTTGAGCAGAAGCATATATATATATGGCAAATCTAGCTTCTCCATGGTAAATTGTACAGACTTTATGACATTGCTAGAAACAGTAGTATTATGTGTATCAGATTATGCATTATAGTGTATTATTTAATCATAGGTAAATAAGACAGTAGTATTAAGGTTCTAGAGGTTCAAGGTTCATAGAGTTATCTTGACATAGGGTTATTTGAAGAAGTACAAATACCGTCGACGGCATAATGATGGTAGTTGTGGTTATAAAGAGTATTAAATCATATAACCGCTTAGTATTTTAGCAACGTCTTGTTTAGACATCAAGGGATTTTATATTTTATTAATAAATTCTAAAAACTAAGTAACGCTTGATTGCCATAAAAATTATAATATAAATTTTTGTTGTTTATTATTTGAATTATTTCTAACAGCTCTTATTATTTTCTTTTTTCTTAGTTACAAGGATTCTCTGTCTAGCTTACATATTGCTTCAGGGAATATAACACTAAAAGGACACACTTGATTCACATATTGATTAGTCTCTGACTAGTTACAACTCGTCGTGTGTCAAGGACATGTTATAAGTTAGGCCCAATAACTCCTGAAAAAAGGTATCTAAGCCTGGCTATAGTTTTCCTTTAAACTTCTATATATGGACTATTATCATGAATTTTCGCAGATTTTTTGAGCTAGGCGTTTAGCTTTTAGAGAGGGAGAAGCCTTGTTTATCTAGAAATATTATATATGAAAGTTGAAAAACTCTCAAACGGATACCTAAATCTACGGCTTTAGCAACCACATAATATTTTTAAAAGCTACCGAATTATACCCCACACGATGGAGTAGACACGAGAAAAAAAACACTGTACGTGTAAGTACGTATTATGTGGTAGGTGTACCCCAAATAAAATATTTTTCGTGACTACTGTAGCACTTTGTCAAAGTTTCATCTTTCTAGCTCCAACCGTTTTGTCGGTAAGTCGAGGACGGACATGACGAATCTATAAGGTTAGGGTTCCAAGTCATGAACTACGGAACTCTAAAAATGCGATTATTCACAGAAAAAGTCAAAATTATTATAGTTAATATATAATGTAGATAAAAATATTCCAAAATGGCAGGCAGTTATTGCTTACAAATGGTGTCTTAAGTAATAAATATCAAGTGATAAGTTTTTTTACTAAAATGAAAGTATATAATATACTGTGCTGACATCCAAAATGCATTTTTTGAAATATTAAGATCATTGTTTAGTTTACCAGTAAACAAATTCAAACATATAATTTCCCAGTATTAAATTGTTTATTTCATTTGTTCTATGCAGATAGGGCTATTAGTCGTAAGTTAAAACTTCCATTTAATTCTGAAGTAGCTGTTTATAAATGGTGTTGCCATCAGAGTAAGCAACGTAACGTAATGTGATCTTTAAATAAAATCAATCAAATAGTGTCACGTTTTCATGATAAGAATTATCAAATATTTATGGTAAGGAAAACTCAGCATAGTGCATTCATTTAGTCTATATTATGTAATTACATATAGCCTAATGGTTCCAATAAAGCTCTACATAAAAATGACACTTGTATTTAAATTGTTAAAACAATCTGAAGTTCTAGTTTCTACAGGCATATGCTTACTGTAATCGCAAAATCCAGCTAAAAACAAGGAGTTTACCTTTACTAAGGGTTACTTTACAGCTGATAAATATTATTGTCAACATGTATTTATCTTTCGTTTTTTAATAGAATCAAAGGGATCATTGAAAATAAGAAAAAATAGTCATTATTCTGGTAATATACCCACCTTAAACACGATTAGAAACTTCTAAAAATCTACGTATCGCAAGTTCTACTTAAATCGTAGTTGAAACGAATTATTTACGAGCTTTATAGAATATAAATTTCATACTTTATATAATTTCAAATTTTGTTACCTAAAACTGAGTTTTATAGAATTAATATAACGCTCGAAATCATTTGCCGCTGTGCAATAGCTTTGAATGTACTTTGATCGCCAAGGTATTTAGTCACAAACGCGTAGTTTACAAGAAATATTATTCTATTCATAATTCTTGTGTTAGTGATACATAAAACATGGGTCATATTTGAATGTAAAATGTGTTACTTCGGTCATATGTAAACGAAAGAATCGATTGATTCTGCACTTGCGCACAACACTAGCGGGCCGGGCCTCTTGTCCGCATGGAACGATCCAAGATGGCGGCTTTTACCTTACAGTCACTTTGAGTATGGCTGCGTTTTAAATATTTGTACCTTTTTTTATTAACACCGTTTTAACATATGAATTTAGTAATTTACTATCTTTAGTATAAAATATTTCCTTAAGTTTTAATATTAAGTAATGTGTTTCATGTGAAAATAGTGTTAAAAGTTAGACAATATTCGAGATCCTTGAGTGACCTTTTGTATAGACTTTCTTTTACCATATTGTTACACTGTAGTATCTTATTTTAGGTGTGTGAAGATTTATTCTAAAGTTTTATGGATTAACATACTGTGATATTATTTATGTATCAGTGCCACATTAAGTCTGATATTCAGGTACTGTGCAAGAACTCCCACGTGGAAATAACTCACGTCTCTATTTATAGATTTACGTACTTGGTTCTTAAAAATGTGTTAGCCTAGATCAAAAATCAATTGTAAGACATTTTATTGAAATCTCGGTGCTGTTTTTTAAGCTGTTTGCCACATGGTGTTAGAGTCACTCCTTGGATTATAATTATACCGACATTTTATTGTGTCCGGTTAGATTGTACTGTCACTCTACATTTTAGCAATGTTGTACTTGACTTGTTTTAAATACCTACTTACATGACATAGGTATATGTATGTAAGTTAAACACTCGATTTTCAATCCGACCTTGATATTCGTGAGTGGCACATTACTTTTACATGAAAGACATAGTTTAGAAAACTGTAACACATACTTAACTGTTTTTCGTAATCGTTACTCAGGATATTTTTAAATATTACACAAATTTGTTATTTTTATGTTCACCAGAAACTATTTGCATGTGCTGTTTTTGTAACTGATAAATTAAAAGTTTAATTTGCCTTTGCAGTGAGTAGTTCAATTGGTAGCTTACCAGGAGCCAGTAACCCTACAACTAGTCAAATTAATGAAGTTATAGGTGTGGATCTATCAAAGAAGCATATTAAGCAACAAGTCAACCAAGCTCCTGAAGCAAAACCTGTGGTTCTAGAAGCTAATATTGAAGTAGTCAAGAACAACCCCATTGATACTCCACCTACAGCTACGCAGTTACTTTCGGCTAGTATTGAGAAAGTGCAGCATTCTTCCAATCAAAAGGCAACAGAAGTAAAAGAAAGCTCAAGTGCTATTGAAGCTCAAGTTAAATTAACACAGAGTATATCAAGCGTATTACGGACTTCACAACAAGAGACAAAAATGAAAGATATTAATCTCAATATTCAGACTACAGGTTAGTCTCCTTTATATTCCCTCTCTTCACATGACTCATTTATATGTAGTTTAATGTTACTATTTGTAAGTACAGCTCTCTTTCTTCTTGGTTTGACTAAGCATAGCCCAGTTGAAGCAGCACATGTGCAACATATGTCACGTTAACATAAAGCTTTTGCCTTGCTATTGTTATTTAGTATCTATTAAATAAGACCTCTTTTGATTCAAATTGTCAGATAAATCATCTTCTAAATAGAATTGAAGTGAAAGGATCTGTCCCAAGATCTAGTTGTGTATGGGCTCATTTTAAACTGATTAATATAAACAAAATACTAAAATAAAACTTATGCATGATGTATGTATAACAGTGTATGTTTTTAATAAAACATACATTAGGGTTTGTTAAATATTAGTGTTGTTTATCCATATAGCTCTTTTTCTTTCTCTTTGTCTAAAAGGTAGGTTAAAGCACATGTGCTGTTTTAACTTATAGCAGACATGTGTGACTTTCACTTACACCATTTACTTTAAACTCTTGCCTTGCTATCATTATATTGTCTGTAGTGTTATTTGTCACAAAATATTATATTCTTATCACTCAAATGCTGCCATACTGTTTACACCATAGCACACATGTGTTGCAACAGAGCCATTTCATTTACACCAGTTACTTCAAACTGCTGGTTTGTATATGCTTGTATAGTTAAATAATATTAGATACAAAGATTTAAATTTAACATCCATATTAATGGTAGAGAGACTACAAGTAATCTGCTGTCTTACAAATACATTTAAAATTAAAGTTGTCACAAAAGAAGAAGCCCGTTTTGACATTGTCATTGTGTTTTTGAATCAATGATTGTTTTTGAGTGTATTTTTTCAATATACAGTTAAACTTGATGCTTAAGTATGATACGCTTTGTGATAGTGTATGGGTAACATAGTAATTAAATAGGACTATGAATTAGATTTTTGATATTGAAAAATCAATCAAAATGGGCTTCTTATTTTGTGACGACTTTAGTGTGATGCAACCCAAGATTTTGTGCTCGTATGTGCTCATTTCAAAGTGATCAAGATGACTGAAGTACAGAAATAGGACCTAATCATATTCCATAAATCAATCAATGTTCTTTATTCGTTAGCTATAATATATACTAGGGTGTTAAATTTTGGTTTTGTTCATTAAAACAGCTCTATCATCTCTCTTTCTCTAAGCATACCACCTAGGTTAAAGTAGCACATGTCCTATTATGCATGTGCTGCTTCAACTTACAGCAGTTACTTTAAGCTGTTGTCTTGCTATCATTAGTTGTGGTATATAGTATGAAATAGTATTTAATACAAATATTTAAAATCCACATCTATAATGATAGTAGACAGATTATAAGTTTTTATCTTTGCAGTTCCATTGTGAGACCCACTATATGTATGAGCTTATTTTAAAGTGATTAAGGTTAAAGTGCTGAAAAAGAACCTAACAATATTCCATCAATGATTTGATATTCTTAATTGTAGAGAATGTATATGTCGTTGTAAATTTTTGGTTTTGTTCAATAATACAGGTCTTTCATCTCTCTTTCTTTGAGCATAGCTAGGTTAAAATAGCACATGTACTATAAGGCATGCGAGCTGAGATGGCACCTGACTCAAATGACAGTCACTTAAATTACCAAGTGCTAAAATATATATATTTTACTTTTTTTTTCACTAAGTAGTTTCTCATAACATACTACTTTATCATAAGTGGTACTTTACTGAGTTAGTAAAATGCATATCCATACTGCTTCCTATGATATGATATTAGCTAAAACCTAATGTCATTTGGAAATGATAGATAGATACCGAAATATGGTTATAAAATACCATTTTAAATCCTCATGATACGCCTTTTAATTTTAAACTATTGCATCTCACAGTCCTGCTGCTGTTTTTTTTATTCATGTCACTTTTCCTAAAACAATTGGATTACAGAGACGAATCTAATGAAATATTAATTAAATAAATTTGTGCAGTGAATTAAATGATATTCAGGTAATACCTAATAAAGTAATTATTATGGATAGATTTGTCCAACGGTAAAAGGGTACTAACGCTACACGCAGGATGACAGAGGGGTGTCATGCAGGGATACGGCATCAGGTTTGTTTGAGCCAGGTGCAATTTTAGCTCGCACAAGTATATTATTCATGTGCAACTTACAGCAGTTACTTTAAACTGTTGCCTTGCTATCGTATAGTTTAAACTAATATTTGGTATATAATATCTATTTTGATGGAAAGGAATTATATTTTTTTATAAATGAGTCATATAAAAGCAAATGTAGCAATCTCCATTCATTGCAATTTTGGGCAAATTAAATAAAACACATGTTTGTACCAATACCTATAAGTTTTTGAATAAATTATATTATAAAATTTATAAAACACTATTAAACACTTGTGGTATTTTTTATAAAACACTTTTAGAATTTCACGTAGACAGTGGCGCAGTAAATAGGTCGGTTTGAAAAAAAAGTGGATATTGCTATGTTTGCTTCTATATGACACAAATGTACCATTTTTGAAATAAATTTAAAGCAAGTTGTTGTTACTTAGTAGACCTTATTCACAAAGTATGAAAATGACCTTCAATACTTAAAAGTAGAAAACTATTTAATAAATGGAATAGATCTTAAGGGAAATCACTTAAGGTGACTAGAAATTTTATATATACATACTTTGTTTTACTGTTAATTTGTAACTTCACTCAACGACCCACAACATCCTACTGCCGGGCTCGGGTCTCCTCTCAGGAGAAGGTTAAGGCCGGTGGATCGGGAACTGCCAAGATAATGTTGTGGCTACTTAAATCTAGCTTGGATGTTTTTAAACGGCCTGAAGACCTCCAACTTAGCTTCACGACTGTTAATTAAGCATAACAACCGGGACCGACAGCTTAACGTGAATCACGGAAACGCTCCTTAACATATCGTGCCACAAAGAGTCCCACCTAGGACTGACTGTGCTGTCATTGCTCACCCTCAGTGATTGTTTCCAATCACCAAAGGTCACTGGCTATTAAAGCTTCAAATTGTAACTTGTTCATCTACAACCCATATAGATCAGTATTTATTAATATTGTAAAAAAAACACTGTTTATCCTATAATTTGAGAAAGAAAGAAAAACCTCTTAATATAATTAGTTTTCCCATTGGTAAGGCTGAATGTAATTTTTATTTATGCATATGCAAATATTCTTAAACAAATGGTTTATGATTTCCTCTCCAATAATGGAATAAAAAAACCATATTTGTTGTATCAATACTCCTTTTTCAAGATGACCATTCTTCATGGCTTCCATACTACATATAGTTAGACTCTTTCTTTTTATTTTTTATTAGACCCTGACACTGCAAACGGAAACTCAAATGAAGTTACTAAATCTGAGACTCTTAAAGAAGATATTAATAAAAATGAAAAGATGACAAAAAATTCCAAGAAGAAATCTGGAAATAAGATGACACACAGTGATGTTAATATAGAAAAAACTGAGTCATGTGAAAATGGAAAGAATGAGACTGAACAAGTAGATAATCTAGATACTGAAAAAACACAAGTACCCAATGAAGAAATACCTTCGCCCAGTATGTCACTGCCTGTAGAGGAAAAAACTGCTGAAGAATTACCTGCAGCTACTTTTGTGCCCAAATACAAATATGGGGAAGGTATGTCTGAATAGTGTAGCTCAGTTAATTTAATAAGAATTTGAAGCAATAGTTAAAAATAATTGTTTTTTTTAGATCAGTGGTCTCCACTCAATACAGCTGGAAAGAAATGTTATGATATTGACTTGCTCAAGCAAATCAAAGATGACCCTCTATCGAAAAATAAACCCAATGTTCCATTATTGGAGCAGTGGAATGTTATCAGGGTAAGTGTTAGTTCAAGATTTTATATATAGATGATATGCATGTATATGTTAACCATGTATAACTAATTCACACTACTTTATTTTAGACCACACCAATGCAAGAGCAACTATCTTTTACCCCTAATTTGAGGCCTATAAATGACTCACTATTCCCACCATTTGCCAAAGGTGCCGGCATGGGATCAAGGAATAATATACCTAGGGATGCTAAAAAAGATTCGAGGAACATGACCCCAAGTGGTAAGATTCAATACAGTATTATAAATAAATTTCAATATTTGGTAATAAATATTAAAAACTTAAATTAAATGTAATGATTATTTTTATAGCTAAGTCATTATTTACAGGGAAGGGAAGCATTAAGTTGACATCAAACACTGGTGGTAATAGCCAACATAAACCAGTTATACATGTGTCTTTATCTTTGAGAGAAGAGGTTAAACTTAATGAGGTTGATTCAGCATGGAAACCTACTAGATTCCGTAAAGATAATGTTACAGAAGAAGAGCAAAGGACACAGGTAAGTGGTTACTATAAAATGGTCTCTATTACATATTCAGTACTTCATGTTGCAATAAAACATATTATTTGTTTCAGGAGTTGTATAAGAAATTTAGGGGTATTTTGAATAAGTTAACTCCTCAGAAATTTGACACTTTGCTTGGTAGAGTAAAACACTTGGATATCAATAATCAGAAACGGTTAGAAGGTGTCATTGATCTGGTATTTGAGAAAGCTATCGATGAGCCTAACTTTTCAGAAGCCTATGCAGCAATGTGCGACAAGTTGTCTATTCTCAAGGTAATGTGATATAGCTGTGTTTTAAATTTCACTCATTGGAATGACAGAGCATACTTAATTTATCTCACTAGAATTGTACGCAACCTTTGCATTTCCTATTACCAATAGCATCTTATAATATCAGTGTAAGCAGGTTGTACTATAAAAAAGATTACAGTTAACTAACCTTGCAGGTAGGTGCTATCGTCTGCTTTTTTTGTAGAACCTGTCTTAAAAAGAACTGAGAAAATAACTCAGTTTTTGTGACATTATTTGTTTAGACTACATTCCACTACAGCACTGCATTTAGTTTAATTAAAATAATCAACCATTAGTGACAGACATAAAGTCTTTACTCTCCAAAATTATTTATTCCCTACATTCTTAGCCCGAAAAATACAGAAGTTAATTTTTTCATGGATTTCAGTCATAATGAGAACTAACTATTACACTCACCTGTTACAATCTAATAATAACTGATTTATTCATAGGTTCCAGTTGACAATCCGGCAACACCAGATCAGTGTGTAAACTTTAGAGCACTTATTATTACTAAGTGTCAAAATCAATTTGTGACAGACAAAATTGATGAACAAGTATTGAAATTAGAAAAAGATTTAGCGGAATGCACAGATGTGGTAAGCAATACAGTTTTATTTTTATTTTCTTGTCAACTATAAATACACTAATCTAGGCATTTTATTTTGACCAATTTCTTTCATCCATTTATACCAATTAAATTGAAGTGTCTGTATGTAATACGTCACTTACATCATAAAACAATTTTTAAATTGTTTGTCTGTCTGTTCTCGGCTGAGAATTCATATTCACAGGATATGAAAAAGGAAAACAAACTGCCCTTAACATATTAAAATAACATTGATGAGTAGCATTAGAGTATGTTTCCTTGTGGTTCTTCTCGCAGACCCTAGCTAGGGTCTTGGGGTAACTTATCTAGGCGTTAGGCCTGTTAAAGTGGTATTTCACGCTACCTGCAACTACAGGCCGGTCACTGGGTTTGGCCCGTCTGGCCGATGGTAGACCCCGGGGTATTAGTCCGGTAGGGGGGGGGGGGGGTGAATTGTGAATCTATAAATTGTAAATACCTAAACTTGGATACCTAAAAGTTCACTGGATTTGGATCGGAATTGGAAATACATATATTATTTGATTTTCAGACCAAGAAGAAAGAGATTTCATTGATGATAGACGAAGAAAATAGAAAAGCTCGAATGAGGTCTGTTGGGAATGTTAGGTTTATTGGTAAGTCCATCACATTTATATTTTAATCATATTAGATATCTATATATATAATGTAATACAGTAATGTTATAAATTATTTGAATGTTATTAATATGATTTAGCTGTTATGCCCAAGCAATAAGCCATGCGCGAATTTTTTTTATTATTGCGAATATATGTTGTGAATGTACTAGTGTTAGCAATTTATAATCCATTATGCTTGTTATCACAATTTGAAGCAATTTGGCTTAAGCTTATTCGTTAATTTATGAATACATAAATGTATATATTTATTGATGGCTAGCGGTAGGCAAGATATTAAATTGTGGCTCTCTAGCGAAGTGTGTAGGCGGTGTTAAGGTGTTAATTTTATAAATTGGTATTAAGTAGTACTACATATATCTATCCTTTTTTTGTTACAGGTGAACTATATAAGTTAAAAATGTTGAAACCTAAAATAATGGATTATTGCATGCAACACCTCATAGAAAAATTAGAAGAAGAGAAACTGGAATGTTTATGCAAATTGCTTACAACAATTGGTAAACAAGTAGAAAGTGAGGGAAGTAACCAAATAGACAATATATTTAAAAAAATGCAGGAAATAGTAAACGATCGAAAGTCAAATAAAATCAGCAGCCGTGTTAGGTAAATGAAATAGTAATTTAAATTTATTTTCATGTAAAGTAAAAAGCAACTGTCTAAAATAAGATCATTTTTCAGGTTTATGCTTCAAGATGTGATTGAGCTTAGAAAACGAAAATGGGTTGCCAAGACTGTGATAGATTCTCAACCTAAAATGATGGATCAGATTCAGAAAGAAGCTGAACAGCAACAACGTCACATTGAGGCAAGTATCAGGTCCATAAATTTAACGCGTTATTGTAAATAAATGTATTAATATCAATATTTTTGTAGCTCATGAATGCAAGTCCGATTGGTGGATATCGTGGTCGAGAAGAAGGAGGCCGTGGAAAAAGAAGTGGCGATAATCGTAGACAGAATTCCAACAATGCATTTATGGATAATGCATGGAAGTCTGCATCCAGAACTCCTGTAGATACATCAAAATTAAAGTCTGTTGCACAGAAGGTAAGTTCTTTAATTAAAATATTTCTAGCACATAAACAAAACGTCCTCTCGCATCTCATTCAGCCACATCAAAACCTTGTAAAATGAGTTGATAACACGAATTGAATTACTGACACTGCATTGAAAATATTCCGGCTCAAATATACCTTTGTAATATTTATGGGTTAAATATTTGACATGTATTTATTATTAATAATATCACAGCAAACATAATAGTACTAGTACAGAAGACTCACTCCGAAAAGTAATTTAAAGAAATAGGGATCCTCTGTGTCATCGGGTTAAGTGCAATTCGATAGCACAGGGCCGAATCACTTATGATTATATTCACCTACAATTGCGTCTCTTTCTATCGTGAACTCTTACGTTTTCTGTCGACATTGGGGTTGTCTCCTCTTAAAAATCATTTAAATCTTGATTAACTACTTTTTCTGTAGTATTTTACTTCAGTGAACAAATTACTTTCCAAATAAACATAAAGTAGTTGATAGTTGTATTTTAATTATAATATATTCGCCCTACTATACCATACCTACTTATACATACCTACTCACGTTTTCGAAACCCCCACGGGAAGTGAGACAGGCCTGATATTACTCAAAGATATTGAATCACGCCGCCTTACTATAATTACTGTAGGTACTTTTACTACCTACATACATACGACGCTGACAAATTAGTTTGTACCTAACACCTAAAACCTTTAATTCAGACATCCGTAACAGGACAATATCTTTTACATGGATTAGAAGGACGAAGTTTGTGATTAGAAGCCATTGTGGGTATCGAAAATATAACAAACATTTCAATAATGCGCGAGAGCGACGCGGTGACGAACGTGACGCGTATCGTGCGTAAGCGACAGCCCGATCGGCGGATACCTAAACTGCGGAGTGACACCTCCCTGCTAATATTATAAATGTCTGTCTGTCTGTCGCACTTTCACGCCAAAAGTCTCTTCTTCCTAGCCTTATTCCCAATATTATTTGGCGTCGGCTACTGGTTCAACCGGTCTTATCTGAATATCAGTTCTTCCAGTCCGATGCCAGTCACTCCGACTGGCATCGGACCTCCGCAACCATAAGGGAGAACTGAAGATAAGTTGAACTAGTTGTCAGTAAATTTGAGGGCACTGACTTCCCAATAACGATTGCCATACATGCTCATGACAATCGGGACCGACGGCTTTCCACCGCCAAACTTTCCAAACTCCGGGCTAAATAAATAATACCTTTTATTTATTTGTATAGACTATAGACAATAATAATAAACACCTAATTTCAATATGTAGAGAGAAGGGTTTTATCTTGTTGGTCCAGCTGTTGGCGTTTGGGTGTTGTAAAAACTTACAAACATTATATTGTTTGAAGGGCCGCATTAAACATTGATATTATGTATTTCTTTTTAAACAGGAAGTTACATGCTGTCAACTGTATTTTGTTAGTGAAAAAAACAAATGCCACCATCACATAATCTATCATCACTACATAGTATAAAACAAAGTCGCTTTCTCTGTCCCCATGTACGCTTAAATCTTTAAAACTACGCAACGGATTTTGATGCCGTTTTCTGAAAGAGTGATTCAAGAGGAAGGTTTTTATGTATAATACATGCATAATATAGTAGATAATAATTTTAGAGGTTTCTTTCTAATGTGTGTTTTTTTACGCTTACATTGCGAACGCTGGCTGTACCCTACGAAATAGATCAAAATAATTTACTACAGTATTGTATATCTTATAAAGGTCCATCTTAAAAAAGTCTACAAAAAAGTCCGCGATGGTATATGTCTTATCTCTTAGGGATAACCCACAATAACCATTTTTTTTATTTTTACGAGAAATAATATCTTATTTACGAAGCGATTTCAAGCAATACAGTATTAATCCTTATCCAATTTAGTACCTTATGTACATTGTGTATTTAATATGGATTAAAATGGTCTTTTACAATATGTAATTTAAATTAATACTTTTGAAGATATTTACAGATTTAAAATGCAGAAATAAAACAATTTTGGCGGTACCGGCCGGGGCCCCTTAGTTGACGCTGCTGTCGATTTGTCATTATCAGTTAATAACTAAACACTATATTTTTATTAATATTCTAAGGCGGTACGAAGTTTGCGGGGTCAGCTAGTCTATACTAATATTATAAAGAAGTAAAGTTTGTGTGTTTGTTAAATTGTAAGGGGTAATCTCGGGATCTACTGAACCGATTTTAAACATTCTTTCACCAATAGAAAGCCACATTATTGCTGAGTGTCATAGGCTATATAAAAAACCGAAAAATAAAAAGGCTTTTACGTGGTAGTCCGTTTTGCAAAGTGAATCGGAATAAAACTTTCGAATGAAAGCGTTTCTTACGAACGCTGCCTTAACTATGAAAGATATATTTTTGAGTTCTAGAGAAAAGATGTGGAGCTTGAAAATGCCTACAAAAAAGTCAACGACAGCATATGTCTAACTTTTATATTTAAGTTATGCCCAACGAAGTGGGCACGGGTCAGCTAGTTACATATAATTCTCACATGGTTTTGCTCATAGTAAATTTCGAAACTATCTAACCAATATCCTTAGTTTTTATTTCAAATATGTTTTGCTGTAGATATGATAGTTAAAATCACGTTTAGACCTAAATGAGCCGAGCGTGATTGATTGTCGTGGTTCGTTTCATAAATTATTTTGTTTTGAAATTTATAAAATAACTAAGATTTTAGATTTCTAAAATCATAAAGATTTTAGACGAGCAGTAATGAATATATTTACAATTCATTTAAATTTTGAATTAAGGCTTTCATGGTTACTTAGTGAAACATCAAAAGGTCGTTTTTGAAAAAGTTTATTAACCTTACAATTAATTCATACTAATATTTCTAAATTCAAAATTAACTAAGTTATGACTGCACGGTTGGCCTAGCGGTCGCCACGCCGCTATACTACTGCGCCAAGTGTCGTAGGTATAAACCCCACGTGGGATAACGCTGTGATAAATAAATTATGGTCGCCACGCCGCTATACTACTGCGCCAAGTGTCGTAGGTATAAACCCCACGTGGGATAACGCTGTGATAAATAAATTATGAATAAATAAATAATGATAAATTGTTATTAGAGTCTGGGTGTTCCTTGTGTCCGTTTCATGTATGTTTGTAAAGTCCCACGCAATACAGACTTTATATTCCTAATGCGGGAGAATGATCAGTTGAAAAAAATCCCCTACATAAACACTTACGGGGTCTACTCGCATTTATTACGGTAACAAAAGCCATAGTCGTCACAAAATAAGAAGCCCGGTTTGACATTTGTCATCGTGGCGTAACTAATACGATTAATTCGTGTTTTTGAGTGCAATTTTTCAATATCAAGTTAAACTTGATAATTAATTATGATACGCGTTGTGATAGTGTATGGGTAACATAGTAATTAAATAGGATTATGAATTTGATTTTTCAATTTCTTACATGCGGCATGTCAAATGACAAATGTCAAAACGAGCTTCTTATTTTGTGACGACTATAGTAGATAATATTAGATTATGTATTAGAAGGTAACACATTGTATTTTTTCAGAACTTGACCAATATAAAGCTGGCGCCACACAACTCGTCATGGAACCACGGATCAGGTATTAAGAACACATCCCAAGTGAGTAGTAGTTCGACGATTAGCCTTTCGAAGAATATGTATAGTGTTCTAGAAAATGTCCAAACTGATCCTACGTCACTTAGAGGTATGTATATTACCAATTCATTTATGATTGAAAATACAAATAAGTTATTAAAAATTATTTGTTATTTAGGTAACAGAGACATGACGCCCAGCTATCATTCTAAAGGTGCTTCTATAGAAAGATCTACATTTAACTCACGAGGTGACTTTGGTAAGTAATTTTTTCTTATTTTGTGGTATTTGTCCGAAATATTTGTATGGTTCTCCTAATAGTATTGCAAAAATGGTATAATGGTACTTGAATGTTTTAGCAAGTGGTGGTGGCAGTCGCTCCGGATCTGTAGGTGTGGCTCGCTCTAATTCTGGAACACGTAGCACTAGCGCGGCGCCGTCTACACCTCCGATTACTAATGAACCGCCAGCGCCGGTGCCCGCGCCTGCTCCCATACCTCAGGAGCCGTTGCCAGACGCCAAAAAGAAGTCTGTCAAGTCGATGATTGACTTGAGTCTTATTAACCCTAATGATGATGAAATAGTTGCTGAAGTGAAACAATTATTCCCAGTTGAGTACCATGCGGACGTAGTGAGCGAGATACTTGGGATGGCTTTGGAAAAGTAAGGAGAATAGACATATGTTTTCTCTACTGCAATATTTCAAGTTATACAAAAATATAATATGTCATTTTTGTTTCAGGGGAGCAAAAGAGTATGGGATGATAGCTAAATCATTGCTTTATTTAGTTTCTACAAACACAATATCCATTGATAATTTCATAGCTGGCATGAAAATTATTTTGGAATGTGCCCCTGATTTATACATCGATATTCCAATGTTATATGACAATTTAGGCAAGCTTATTACACCACAAATTGAGAAAAAGGTATGTTAAATAACAATTCATATAAAGTTTTTATTGAAAATTAATTATATTTGATAGTTTGTTAAAATCCCTTTCGTTTTAATGATAATACTAATCTAATGTTATTGATTTTAGCGAATCACGTTTCAACAGTTCTTTAGGCTTTGTGATACCATTATTGCTGCTAATCAAGGACATCTAATGTTGAAAGCTATTTTCAAAGAATTAAAAGAAATAATGGGTCCATCATTTGTTAAGAGCAAATGGCAAGAATCTGGACTTCAGTTTAGCCAATGGATGAATGAAAAACAGGTATATACTTTTTTAAATTTCACATAACTGAATAATTGAGGAGACTTTTGTAATAAATTGACTGTCTCGTTGGTCTGGTAGTCAAGAGGTCTCGGGTTCGATTGTTGGGTCGGACCAAATGATTGTGTCATCCACAAATATTTGTTTCGGAGGTTTTGTGCCTTTAATATATTATATGTATGTGTTTACTAAAAAGGTATTTTTTATGTATTTATATCAGTTGTTTAGTACCCTTAATACAAGCTTTGCTTAGTTTGGGAACTAGATGGCGTTGTGTGTAAGATGTCCGAAACATTTAATATTGTTATGAAACTAAACTTAAACTCGTTTTTAGGGTTCCGAAGTCTATGACTCGAAACCCTTATAGTTTCGTCATGCCCGTCCGCCTGTCCGTAGAAATGGTTAGTGCTAGAAAGGTAAAACTGCAAGAATGTGATGTAATTACGTCGATAAAGTACTAAAAAACGTTGTGACCAAAGTGCTAGAATAAATTCACTTAAACATTTTTATTTGGCGTACCTCCCCTACAGCTGAAGTAGTGGGGATAATTTATTTTTCTTGCAGCACCCCATTGTGTGGGGTATAATTTTTTAAAGATATTCATAGATTGCTCAGATGATTTTATGATTTAGGTATTTCCACTTTAAGGTGCAGCGCAGATGGCACACTTTTTGTGTGATCGAGTCTGCGCCGCACAAAATGTCTGCATAGCGCGCAAAAAGTCGGTGGCCGATTTTTCACAGACTCAACGCACACGACGCACATCTTCGATCATTCTGTCGGCAGAACTGTAGGGACGTAGACGCTATGGAAATAGTGCAGAGATCGCGAAGTATTATTTTGTACTTGAAGTACAAAAAAAAGAAGAAGATACAAAGAATTTTGGGTACATCCTATACTTTCGGAAAGATTACTGAAGGAACAGTTCCATATGAAACAATTAACTCAGAAACAACATCCGTATACATTTTTCAAATTTTTTAAAATGTCTGTTACTACATTTAATGAGTTGCTATTTATTTTAAGACCTGCTTTGTCTCATTCAGAAACAACAATGAGGAAGTGCATTGGTCCAGAAAAAATCCACTTTTTCCATATTTTTCTTTTCAAATGTCTATCATGATATTATGCCTTCGAAGTATCATAATTTGCTGGTTTGTATTGAATTTCTTGAATTAAGATCGTTACATCAACATCTTGCGCAATGGTAAAAGGTCGCGTGCGTTTCGTCCACCCCTAACAAATGCAGATTGCAGACTAAAGTGTGCGCCGTCTGCGTTAGCGCGCGTTGAAGCAAATGTTCGATATTTTTCGCACACATTTTGTGCGGAACGGCGCGGCGCGGTGCGGTCTACCTTACTAATTACACGGATTTTTTGAGTTTATTTGATTAGGTTCTATTATCCAAGACTAAAAAGTGCGTCACGGGTAGTCTGTCGTCTGCGCTGCGCCTTAAGGGCTTTTTTGTAAATTTAGGGCGTCCCCCCCTATAAAAGCTAAATGGCTAATTTGTAAGATGCGCATACTTGGAAAACTTCATACAAAATTAATGTCTTAATAAGTAAACATGACAAAAATCTATTGGAAACGATTTTAAATCACGTAAATAGTGGAATAATTTGCCTTCTCTATTATTGAACTGGGTATTGAGTAAAAATGATTACAAAGTTTTAACTTATTCAACCACAACAGTAGTGTATACTCTCTACTATACTTTGTCCATTCATTTATTATCTTTTTGTCAGGTCACGATATCGATAAATTTTGATTTCAAATCGGTGACGTGTGAGGGCGTCACTATTTTCGAAATATGTTGAACTGTCAAAAAGATGATAAAGGAATGGAGAGAGTATAGTCCAGTAAGCCTAAAGTATTTGTCATTTAGACAGGCGATACATTTTTTCCATGTCCTATTACATTAATGAACAAACTAATGAGTTTCATAATAATCTTTTTTAAATCAGTCTCCATAATTTGATAAAAAAAAACTGAATATACTGGGATAAGTAATAAAAAGTATTATTTAACTAATTCATACAGGTGGCAAAATGGATTGAAGACAATAAGTTTGAATTTTTGGAAGGAGACTCAAATGCTTGTGAAGAAGCAAACAAAGTTTTGACACCCAGTCAAACGCAACAAAAATTAAATCAACTTATGAATAGTGACGAAAGCTGTGATTGCATAAAAGGATGGGTAAAGGTAATAATTAATATTCTTCATAGTACATACATACATGATGATAATTATCCAAAAAAAACCTATATAACCATATTTTAAGCTTTGGATAGCCACCACTTTTCTTTTAAATTAATAATATTGACAACAAAACTGTTTTAGGATAAGTTTGGCAAATCTTCGAATGAGGATTGGTTTATGCGAGCGTTGATTCAAGCCATATGTGAACATGCTCTATTTGGACCTGACACACATGATGTTCCTCACTTCAATCAAGATCGCATGAATAAGTATGCTAGCTTGATACACGACTTTGGTGAGACGAAGCAGTCTAGAGAAGCAAGCTGTTTATTTGGTATACAACAGCTAATACATAGGCTAGAACATCCACAAGGCAAGCTATTTTCGACATTTTTCTAAATGTTCCAATAGGTGTGATATTCTAACGTAGGTCTAAATTATTATTTATTTTGTTACAGGGTTAACCTTGGAAATATTCCAATATTTACATGAACAATATATAATATCCTTAGAAGGTTTTCTTGCATGGGAGGCGTCTGATAAAGAGCCAGAAGGCAAAGGTAATTGTATAATTGTAAGCTTAGTCAGGCCATTATATGAAAATGAAAATAAATTAATAATAATATGAGGCTTTTGTAATGTTTTTAGGTGTGATGATGAAGGCGCTTACCTCGTTCTTCACAAACATTAAAGAGGCCGACAATGAGGACTCGTGTAGTGAAGACTGACGCGGGCCGCCGCCGCCCGCGCCGGTGATCGTGCCCGGGCCACTAACACCGCCCGAGATAGCACCTCCCTTTCATGTCTTCTATATTTTTATATATTAGATCATCCTAAATGGAACTCATAGATTATATTATTATTATGATAATTGATGATTATGATGACAGAAGCTAGAAAAAAGTTGTATAATATTTTTTAATGCGATAGTTATTTATCAAGGTTTTAAATTAAAATTGCTTCAAAATTTTAATGCGTAAGTTGGTATCGTACCTTACCGAATTCGGAAATTCATCTCATTGATTGAGCTATGGTGTAACTTCCGAGGTACAATATATCCTTATTTTACGGTTAAAATAGTTTTATTGAATGTGAAATCACAGAATTAAGTAGTCTGGTTTATAGCGATTGTTTTATTCATCGCACTATAAAAAACTTTCGTATAAAAAAACGGTTACTTTATTCTCTGTTTTACAAGATTTGCAATTACATATTTGTATTTCTTTTCTTTATTCTTTGTATTATGTTTATTTTTAATTCTAGAGATACGAATATACATGATTTCCAATTACATTTTTACATGAGACATATTTTTTTTAAATGATATTTTATGATCTAATCTAATTTGGTAGACTTCCAATTATTACATTGAGCCATACCAGTAAGCCTATTGCGTCGGCGCATATCACCGAACTTAAATCGCAGGTTTCGAGTATCACAAGGAATATAGATTTCTGGTAATTGTTTATATACAATGTATAATCTCGACAGCCAATCTTGTTAACAGAGAATATGTGAGTGATTTCAATATTATTTGCCCTCAACAGCCAATCTTGTCAACAGAGAATATGTCAGTGATTTCAATATTATTTGCCAATGTCCTTCACAGAAACTAAACAAAATGACAACTATATATGTTCTGAAGTGTGTTACATACATAAACCTTTTGGATTTTAATTTTTTACTTTTTGCGATGAACTCTGTTTTCTTTTTGTTAGAACTGAACACACCCATTTTTAATCATTATACAATACAATACTTGAAGAAAAATCGAAAAAACGGAACACATACTTGGTATAAATATATATATTTGTGATAAACACAATTCATAGTTTTAGACATAGATTAAATCGTATATTTCTGTTCAAAAGCAAAGTTGGCGCAATTTCTACACAACAGAAAGCAATGTGTAAAAGTAATTTTACAGCTTTTGAAATAATTCGTTATATTATTACAATAATTTCGATTAATTGGAATACCTTGAGTATTTTTTTTAAATAGGTATCGATACTTCATGTACTGATTGATATATTTTATTTTTAAAGTTTAATTACATGATTTCACTTCCAAGTCATCAATATCTTTTATTTTAGTCTTCTTTTTAATATCCTATAAGTTAATAATTTCTTCTTTATGATATCAAAAGTTCCGAGTTTATACTATATTTCTTATACAATATCGTAATATGACTTGATTTAATAAATATTTTTGTTTAGTTTTAGTTTAATTAGCAATGACTCAGTTAGCAGTGATATTTGTCTCAAATCCTTGGTGAATTTGGTTCGGACGGCATGATACGTGCAGTCAGCAGCAGCGGCTGATTAACCGCAACCCTGCTTTGCTGAACTTCACTATTCAAACAAACGTCTTTTGTATGTTCTTTTATTTAAACTTACTGTCTCCGCTACTGAGTTTCTATTACTTATATCTATCCTTGTCAGTTCTATGTATGTTATGTAAATAAACAAAATTTTTTAAAAAAGCTAATTTTTACTGAGTATTCCTATGATGAACACCAAACATTGTAATCTGCTCATTGATAATAATATAAAAAGCAGCTTCGTTCATAGTACTTACTATAAATAGAAAAAAGATTTTTATAGCCAATTAAATGTATATTCATGAAGAAAATTAATAAATACGAGTTATTTATTAGTACATTTTATATAAAAAGAAAAAATAAATAGTCTCTGTCTGAGATTTTTTGTACATAATCGTTGTTTTAATTTTTAGATAAAGTAAATAGATGCAAGACATTATACCAACTAACTGGTTGGGTCCTCACAATATGAATGCAGAAAGTGAACTTTAGCAATACAATCATAAGATTGAAGTAATTATAGGTAGATATTTATATATTAATACAAAAAATAGAATATGAATATAAGATAGTTTAGATTTTTTGCAGACATTTAAGAACACCACTTAAAATCGTAATAAACACAGGGAAATGTATGTATCTGCTACAATATAAACGAATATTTTCGTAATAGTTACGTAAATCGTGTAGACTTTTGTAACAATTTACATTTATAGATATAATATGTTGACGTTGCAGACAATATAAGTTTTTATTCTATTTGCCCTTGTTGACGATTAAACTCGATAAAAGATGGTCTTTCTTAAAAATCGATTATTTGAAAAATAAAACAACGATATTGTCATTTGAAGTATTTATAAAAAATTACATGATTCAAACTCAAGCATACATATACAAGGCGCGTAAAATGAGTGCATCCTGTTGTCACTGTTAACTATATACCTACATGGTAATATTGTATGAGGTTGTTGTCTGAATGTCTGGGATGTTATCTACAATTGACATTTGTTAGATGTTAAACCTAATATTAAGTTGTCCTTACACCAAACTTCCATTACTGTTATTTGTATCATATCAATAGTAATCTAAAAATATTTTGTTCTTTATATTGCTTAATCCTAGGGTACGATTTAATAGCCTCGCATTAATTATTCTAATCGATATGTATTGCTTTGTTGATTATAATAGGTTATTTACTACATGACGACAATTTGATTAGTTAATCTGCGTACTATCGGAACCCTGGGACGGCTATGTATTATTTTATTGAATTTATTATTGTCTGTGTATAAAAGATGAAGTCGTATACATTTTTCATACTAACGATAAATTGTCCATTTATTTTACCATGTAAAATTTATATTTGGATTTACTGAATAAACTGGTCACGTGAAATGAATGTGGGTGATATTTTTTCCCCATCTCTTAAGTCATTATTTCGTTTACCATTTACAATATAGCAATATGAACATGCTAATAACATGACATTGTGCTAACACTGGCAATGTTTTAAGGAGTTGTAGTTTTATCTTGATAATAATGTGTTGTGCCTGCACTGGAAAAGCGTTATACAGTAATTTCTCTAGTAGGATATTTCTAGTTCTTAGGTAGACGACAACAATCAACCGCGATTTACAAAATTTCAAAGTACCTAATAGGTATACAATTCTAAAAAATATTTTGTGTTCTCAAACTCCATTATTTATTACGTAACG
This sequence comes from Phragmatobia fuliginosa, assembly GCA_932526445.1. Classification (NCBI taxonomy): domain Eukaryota; kingdom Metazoa; phylum Arthropoda; class Insecta; order Lepidoptera; family Erebidae; genus Phragmatobia; species Phragmatobia fuliginosa. The sequence goes on from OW052057.1 coordinate 30,072,074, forward strand.
AGTTCGATTTGAAACTTAATTAGGGAAGGAAGTGGTGGACCAAACTTCCATTTGATAATAACCACTAACCAAATAAATAAAAACCAAGAGATTCCATTCACCAGAAGGGTTTAGAATTAAATGGACTGTTAAATTAAAACCATCTATTAGTTCTGAAATGATAGAGAGTAGGTAACCCAGGTAGATTTTTTGAAATTACGTAAGTTCTTTAGACGGACTTGAGGCTTATGAACTAGATCTCACATTCTAAAGACTAAGTACATTTGTGCTGGCCGTTCTTTCGTTGATGAGTGTAAGACGGGAAGCCCAATCAAATAGGTAAATGTCTACAAAGAAGCAAATTTTAATTGTGTTTCGGTCAATACCGTAGAACTTCTCAATTGCACTCAAAAGCTCAGTTTTCGACCCTTATGAGTCTGCCTGATCATTGGTCTTTAGTTTCTTCAATTGCCTCTACCCAATTAACAGAGCTCTTGAGCTCACAAACCTTTTAAGATCTGTTCATTGAGCTGGCAGAGTTTGTACGCATCATCCGGAGACTGCAAAATAATATTTATAATAGTGAATTATAATAGTGAATCATCATTCACTATTATAAATAGTTACAAAAGGCAACACTAGACCCTGTCACCGACTTAGCTAAGTTAGCCCGACATTATACTGACTAGATCCCAAAAGTATGGCGCTCGCCTCAAACATTTCAAGAACAACAAGGCACCAGGTGAGAACGGAATTACAGCTGAGATTTTGAAGGTGGGTGGAAAGCAGTGTTAGGCAAATTTTAATTGCAAGATACAATTCAAAAGAACAATTGTTAATTGTAAAATATCAATTGACAATTAATTGTTATCTGTTGCTTTAAAATTAACAATCAATCAATTGTTAATTGTTCCTGTTGTTGTTTAATTGCAACAACTCTTACTTGACTGACATCCTTGCAAAGTCAGCAGGACTGACTAACAGAAGTTAAGTAGATGGCCTAAGTCTGAGCAAGAGCTTTAACTTTAAGAAACGATGTTAACTTTCCGTTTACCACCGGAACTGTCCCGGCGCACAATATCGGAGATATATAAAAAACAAAAATATCTCTGGATAGATACCGGAACTGTCCCGGCGCACAATATCGGAGATATATAAAAAACAAAAATATCTCTGGATAGATCTCAATTTGCTCCGTTCATCTGTGCTATTCCGGTAATTTGATCCCATCCCAGAGTCTGCAAAAAAAATTGCTAAACATACGCTATCAAAATCTGCGTATAATTCAGGAACAAAGGCGTCTACGGTGTTGATTCTTCGACTAATAATTTGCTCCGTTGCTAATCTAATTAGCTCCGTATGAAAAACAACGAAACAACGATCTTGAAAGCATTATCGATACATCATATATAGCATAAGCGTAAGCGGTGTAAGACTTTTGAAACTGATTTACTGCTGAAAGAAAGTCCCTAGACTCTCCCTAGCGCACTCGCGCAGGCCGATTGTAGACGCGAGCCTAATAACCTGCGCACATGCGCAGTACGTATGTACGTCGTAAGTTTCTTTTTTAAGTAATTCATGGAAAATAATGAAAATTTCGTTGGGGACTTTCTTTCAGCAGTAAATTATTAATGAAAGTAATCAAAGCTTATCTTGTTCATGGTATACCTATCAAGAGAGGCCCACAGTTTATTTGAATACTGGGAAGAAAAAATTATGTTTACAAGAGGATCTTGAAATCATTACGCTATCATAATCATCATATATAGCTTCTGTACCATCTCCAAGCAAACTGCGATTTAAAAAAAAAGGTTATTATTACTCTATTGCATTGATGAATCTGTAATAAAAGTGTGTATCTGTGAAATCTGTGAATATCGATCGGCAAACTATTTACTGCGAGCGAAGGTCGTATCAACACAATCTCGTTGTTGTCAGTAACTGTTTTCAAAATATTATCTGGCAAAGCAATGATATTATAAAAAAAGGTAGATATCGCACTATCGCGCGATTATTGTTGAGGACAAATGTAGACAATCGTCGTGACTTCATTTAGTCGGATAATAGAAGCTAGCGAATAAACACGTTGTCAGAGCGTTTCCGTGAAGTGCTTATTATTACCAAAATGCCGAGCTGTGTGTTAAGAAGGTGTAAAAACTATGGTTCCAAAGTAAATAAAAAGGAAGAGTTACATACCACGGGTAACTATTTATAAGTAACTACGTAATATTTGTATTTTGTCACGGTTTTGTTTCCCATTTACCGAAATTATTAAATGATATCCAGTATTAGTTAAAGCGCGTTAAAAAAGGACAGAGGATAAGATTGTAACTGAAGTGTGACAAGGACTAATAACGGTCGATGGCATGCGTAATAGATTAAATCTCTTTAGCTATCTCTTTCTTTACCATGCATTCCGTATTATCTTTTGCATTCGTAATCGTAATGTATGTATACACCTATAAATAAGTACGTCATGTCATACCGCAACAATATCGAACGCCGATTAGTATGAAGGTAACCTATCTTTCTATATAATATCATTGTGGCAAAGAGTAAGAACAAATTTAAACTTACCTGATTTTTTTACTATCTTGTTCAAAATGGTATTTCAAATTAAAAGAGTAGATATACCAGAACCTTCAATAATAATTGAGCACGGAAAACATAAGATAGGACCCGGCCAATTTTTATTGGTAAGTGCTTTTTTATATAGGTAGATAATAACATGAAAATTTTTTTTTCATTTAAGTATTATTATAGTAATAGGTGAGTAGGATGTGCACATATTTTTCACATTTTGTATGTTATTAATTTTTTGCACAGGAAATTATGAAATAAATTCTTAGCTTAGCTCTGTTCATGTGATTTATGGACTGATGTGATGAAGCGAAAATTTAATATAAAACCACTTATCATGACTAAATTACCTTCTTTGGGTCAATTTGTGATTTGATAATTATTTTATTATTTAAATTTGCCTGAAACAATTTCATTGATCTGAATAATTAAAAAATCTGCAAAGTGCATGTCAGGCCAAACACAGGAAAGGATTCCTCAGTCACCCATAATGGTACGTGGATTTAAAATCGTCTCCAATAGATAATTGTTATGTTTACGTATTAATGCGTTAATTTGGTATGATGTTATCCAAGTAAGCACATTTTACAAGTTAAGCCTCTATAACTCCTGAACTAACAAAGTCACCTAATCGGTTATAGTCTTTCTTTTAAGGTCATTATATGGACCACAATCACAAATTTTGCCAGATTTTTTGAGCCAGCCGTTTAGCTTTTAAGGGTGTGGGGAACGCCTTAATTTTACAAATAAGTGCCCTATAAAGTAGAATTTCTTGCAAGCGATACCTAAATCAAAAAACATTTTAATGTTTTAAAAGACCTTTTAACGATCATCAGCACCTATCATCGGTAAGTAAACTTTAAATAACTATATTATTGTAAAGAAACAATTAAATTAACTCAGTGAAATTTTATCAAAAGTTCGACCACCATTTTGACGGCATGTTTACAGGGTTGCCTGTTACATAATTGAATTTAAATTTCCCATGTGAGTGTTAGAGTGTTAGCCAATTTACATAAAAAGCGGCCAAGTGCGAGTCGGACTCGCCCATGAAGGGTTCCGTATCAGCAAGTAACATCATATAAAAGTTCTTGAAGTTCGTTGTAACTTTCATCAATGTTTTTATACTAGTGTATTAATTGGATGAAAGGTAAAATGCGTGTTACGATTTATGACGTATTAAAAAAAAACTACTCACTAGATTTCGTTCAAACCAATTTTCGTTGGTAGTTTGCATGGTAATGTACAACATATTTTTTTTTTAGTATTATCACTCTCTTATTTTAGAAGTTAGAGGGGGGGGGGACACACATTTTTCCACTTTGGTAGTGTCTCTCGCGCAAACTATTCAGTTTAGAAAAAAATGATTTTAGAAACCTCAACATCATTTTTGAACACCTATCCATAGATACCCCACACGTATAGCTTTGATGAAAAAAAAATTTTTGAGTTTCAGTTCCAAGTATGGGGACCCCCAAAATGTATTGTTTTTTTTCTATTTTTATGTAAAAATATTAATGCGGTTCACAGAATACATCGACTGACCACATTTCAACAGTATAGCTCTTATAGTTTCGGAAATAATTGGCTGTGACATACGGACGGACAGACAGACAGACAGACAGACAGACTTGACGAATCTATAAGGGTTCCGTTTTTTGCCATTTGGCTACGGAACCCTAAAAATGTTGAATCATGATCAAAAAGTATATTTCGGGAATTCAAGTAAATTCAATTTAACTATAGTGCTGGCTAATATACAGGGTTACAGGAAAAGTCGTGCTGGATCCGTTAAGGGCGTAGAGTACCCATCATTTCTGACTTATTTCACTATGAAACACCCTACCCTAAACTTAACCCTTTTCGAGATATTCGACTTTTAATTTTTTTATTGAAAATTGCCGATTTTTAGGCTACTACATTTATTTTTGTTTATTTTGTGTATCTTATTATTATTATTATTGCATTTTTACATGTGTAGTTGGATGCTTTAGGACGTCGATCATTAAAATAGTGCTTATGTTTATTAAATAGACCGATTTTTTTTTCTTTACTTTCACTTGTCTCCTACGGTCTATTTAATTAACTTATGCACTATTTAATGATCGACGTCCTAAAGCATCTAACTACACATGTAAAAATGCAATAATAATAATAGGATACACAAAATAAATAGGCGGCATACCGCCTATTTATTTTGTGTACAAACCAAAATAATAATAATAATAATAATAAATCTTTTTATTCAGGTATCTCAGACCCATACAAAATGTTACAATTATTGTGAATTAATAAAAATAATACTTATTAAAATTCAAACATTAAATCTATAAAGTAATAATTCAATTTAAATCAACTCAAATTCGATTAAAATAATAACAATAACAAACATAAATAAATATTAAAAACATTGGGTCAATTCAAATTCAATCAAAATTCAAAAGTAATAAAATTCAAACACAACAAATTAATAAATTCAGTTCCTTAACAATTAAATAGAAATCATAAATTAAAAACACAATACAAAAATATATACATGAAGTTTGGTACAGAAAGTTTAAAAGGAATAAAAATTTACTTATTTTTCTATATGTACCTTAGAACAGTGGTTCATATAGGTGGAGTCGAGCCTAGCAGCTATCATAGCCAGTATTCGATTGGGGCTGTCCCGCACTCTGCAGAGCAAGGATGCACATCGCTTTCTAATTGTGGAGTAAAAGCAATCTACCCTGGCTTCGGCAAACATTCCTGATGCGCTGCAGAAACGAGGCAGCCCCAACAACGCCCGGAACGCGTTGTTGTATTGCACCCGCAGAGCGCTGTACGCTTTTTGAGTATATTTGGCCCACAGGTTGCTTGTGTAAAGCGATGTACAGTAAGCACGGAACAGGGTGATTTTCACTTGTTGTGAACATTTGGTAAACCTGCGAGCCAGCATGTTTGCTCTTACGGACAACGCTCTCCGTTCGCGCTCAATGTCTGCATCGTCTTTGAGGTCGGTAGTGAGTAGATGACCAAGGTATTTAAACTTGTGCACCCTAGTGAGAGGCAGACTTTCCAGTGTTATACTAGGAACAGTCTCAGGGCTTTTACCACCGGCCTCAAATACCATGTATTCACTCTTTCTGGGGTTGTATTTTAAGCCATGTTTCACGGCGTATGATTCGCAGCTTGCGACTAATTGCCGTATGCCACTGATAGAGGCACTCAGCAGCACCATATCGTCCGCGTAACTCAGATTGTTTACGCAGACATTGTCAACGTAACAACCTATACGAGTACTGCTAAGTGCCTCTATCAGGTCATTCATGTATATATTAAATAGTAATGGTGAGGATAGTCCACCCTGTCTGACCCCACATTCAAGTATATAAGGATCTGATAACACTCCCGCCCACTTGACGTAATTGACTTGGTTTGCATGCCAGTATTTTAATATTGCTATTAATGCAAATGGAATATTTAATTTGTGTAGCTTTTTCCAGAGAATATTATAACAAACCAAGTCAAATGCCTTGGAGAGATCCAAGAAACAGGCGTAAACAGATGTGTTACGATCGGTGTAGTATTTGACAGTCTGCTTAAGGCTCAAAATAGCACTTTCTGTTGATAATCCTGGCCGGAAGCCAAACTGATTGTCATGTGAATCCGTATACTTGTTAAGTTGTACGTTAAGCAGACTATCAAAAACCCTAGCGATGATCGTAGCCAAGGATATTGGGCGGTAGTTGGTTTTATCGGCCACATCACCAGTCTTATTTTTAAGTATAGGAACAACTATTGTTCTCATCATTGCATCCGGTAAATATGAGTGACCCACACAAAACGAGTACAATAAAGCTAGCACCCTCGACAGATGAGGACCAGCGAAACGAAGGTGCTCGACACCAAGGTAGTCGTGACCGGGAGACTTTCCTCCCCTCATTTTCTTTATTGCATTTGCAACATCCGTTGCTGTAAATCTCAACATATTAAAGTTGATGTCAGATAACCCGGTGTCAAGCTCCTCCACCGCTGGATTCAGTGGTGACCGGACCCTAAAGTGTTCCCTAAATATGTTAGAAACTTCTTTTGCGTTATTTATTCCTTGAATACTAACAGGAAGACCTGGCTTAGCGTTAATTTTGTTAGTGCATTTCCAAAAATTTCGAAAGTCATTATTGTGATGGTGCGAGGCTATGACATCCATTTTTATTTGTTCGTTATGATTTTGACACCATTTTAATTTGGATTTAAAAACTTTTTTACTTCTACACATATCATCATAAACGTTACCGTGGTTTGGTCGACCACTATCATTCCATATTTTAAATTTTATTTTTGCATTCCTGTGAGCATCGGCTACATACTTATTCCACCCAATAATATGCCTTTTCACACCCTTTTTATTTTTATGTCTGTAACTTTGACTAGCCGAGATAGTAAGGGCCGACACAATACTGTTATAAAAACCATCTATAATATTGAGGTGTTGTTTATTATGACAGACGTGGTCGTTACATGTACTAAATTCTTTGGGTATATTAAGATTAGCTAGTAGTTCATGGCACTTCATTTCATACATTTTAACCTGGTTCTGATCTCGTTCTCCCCACAATATTTGGTTACGTCTCGATGAGTTATTTTGTATAACTTTTTGTCTAAGGTTATTCAAGTTACATTCTATAACAAGGGGGTAGTGATCAGACCAAGCGACATCATATTGCACGTGAACCTTAAATATCGATAACAAGGCTGACTGCGAAACCACACAATGATCCAGCCACCTTTTTGAGCCATGCGCATCACTAATGAATGTAAAAGTATCACAGTCTAGCAATTCTGTATCTACACAAACAAGGCTAGTCTCCCGACAATAGTCTGTAAGCTCTCTAAAGAATAGTTCGGTAGGGTGTGCGTTATAGTCACCAAGTACATACACAGACTCGATATTGTCATTGCTTATTATAGCACTCACCTGCCCGAGGCACTCATAAAATTCCGGCAAGTTTGTCGAACTATCCGTTGGCATATAAACACTAATCACAATAAGAGGTACCTTCATCATAATGAAGGTTCACCTTTTGGTTTGTTCTCCTTAAGGAGAAGCACCAACCTTTGTAACTTCCATCTTTCTGGAAAGATACCTTCTTGGAGACAAGTATTATACGTGTCTAGGAAAAGGTCCGGGGCTGTCTTAATGGTGGCTCTCAATGCAATATTTGAAATACAATCCAACCCAGGGGCCTTATTATTGGCTATTCTTGAGGAGGCTTCTAGGAGTTCTTCTTGGGTAACAGATGGGATCCGGTCGATGTTTTCCCCTGGACGGTAGTTCAGCTCTGTTTGCTGGGGGAAGAGAACTGTGACTATTGACTTCAATAGCTCAGGATCTGACGGCGAGCACGGTGGTTGTCTCCTTAATCGCAGCATGACAGTTTTGTACGGTCTTCCCCACGGGTCTCTTTCAACCTCCTCCCGAAGCTCTTTCCATTTTTATTTTTACTGTCCCGATTAGCATTCTTGAGAATTAGACGTGCTTCTTTGTATCGTTCCTTCATTTTATTGGAGAGGATGGGAGGCTTCTTCAGCCTTTTTGATCGGATACATTGTGCAGGCAGCGTGGCTATATTGTCATTCCACCAGTAGACAGGTGGGTGCCTATATTGACAGCGTTTTCTAGGCATGGTGGCATTGCAAGCCGTCAGATTTTTTTTCATGAGTATGAATTGAAATGTACTTATTCAGATTTTTCGTTGGCATTGCATCTCTGGTCTATGGTATTGGTCTCAAGAGCTATCTGGAATGTTTCGAGATCAAACGCTTTGGTCTTCCATCCGATTCCATTACATTTCTTAGCTACCATCTTAGGTAAGGTAGTGGAATATCCGCTTCCTTTAACCTTCTTCTTATTGTTCGTGCACTAACGTTTTACTCCACGCACTTCATTATTTATAACTTCATGCACTTGTGTACATCGGCGGACTTAATGCCTGTGGCATTCTCTACCAGCCAACCGTTGGGGTGTGTAGAGATTTACTACGATAGGTGCAACGAGAGGTTACAGTCGTTAACAACAACTAATACGGATAATAAAAAATACTCAAATATACATATAATTATCTACATAAATAGTCATAAACATACATACCACACAAATACACATATACATACACATACTTATAAGTACATACATACAAACACACAAAAATATGTATACTTAAAATAGTTCGCTGTAAAAAATAGACTTTAAGGAGGTGTACTCATGATTAAGTTATTCCGCCCTCACAAGAAGGTAATCATGTACGTTCGTACGTTTTTTAAATGTGTAACGGCTACCTACAGATGAACTAGGATAAAACCTAGGTTAAGTTCAATGAACATATATTACCGGAACCAGTTGGGGTATACGGTGACGTTAGACAAAAATCGCTATCCTTAGGCGTACCGGCGTAAACCATCAAAAAACCAAAGGCTCTCAAGACATAAAAAACGATTTTGAAACAATGGTGCTCCGCTCCTATTAGTCTTAGCGTGATGATATATATAACCTATAGACATTCCTATAGACAAATATATAACACTATATAACACCGAAATAACCAGTGTTGGACACGGGTCCAATACTAGTTTTTTGTTTGGTTGAAGGCACTAATCTCAGGAACTGCTGAGTTACTGAGATTAGTGCCTTTAACTAAACAAACTCTTCAGCTTTATGATATTAGTAAAGATTAAATTTACGAAAAATATTTATCATATTAAATGTTTATTCGCAATTCTTGAAAATCCTACATTGATTTTTAAAAACTTATCAATGTTTAGGTTAATTGTTTTGAGTAGTATATATTTACCTATACATTTTACGGAATCCAGGTTTAATAAGTTAACGTATTTTTTTTAAATTAAAGCCAGAGGAAAGTAATCTAGGGCTGTCGAAAAACCATGCACAGTTGGAAGTCACAGACGATGTAATATCGTTAAAAACCGTAAGTACTATATATTCCATACATTCATAATATCTATATAGATATATTATATTATGAACTACTATCATGATTTTTTCAGGTTTTTTGAGTCGCCGTTTAGCTTTTAGAGCTTTAGCTTTTTAGGAGAGGAGGGGAGGGGGGCAGTCGATATCGATTAGATATCTAGAAAATTAAGCTAACACTGGGTCAATCGTAATAATATATTTTATTTTACAGATAACCAAGATTCCTTGCTATTACACGAGGATTAATAGCAAAAGGAAAGCACTATTGAGGCAAAGTGAGGCATACACTTTTACCAGTGGCGATAAATTTGGATTAACACGCGATAGTTACTGGTATGAAGTTACCACAAGTTCCGGACTAGATACTTCTCGAGATAGTAAAGATGGAAATGGAGTAGACTCTACTAACAACACAATAATAATATCACTTTTAGACACTGACGATTCAAACAGTTCAACTTCTATGACAATAAGTAGTAAGTTCCTTTGATTTTCTATTTTTCTGTTGATTATTGTTGGTCTAGTGGTTGGCGTATGCGGCTGCTGATCTCGGTGTCTCTTTGAATAGGTCTCGGGTTCGATTCCCGGGTCGGACTACAAATATTTATGTGACCCACAAATGATTTGTTTCGGAGTCTGGGTGTTTTCCCATGTATAGTATGTATGTATTTACAAGAAAAAGTGTGTGTATGCATTTATATCAGTTGTTAAGTACCCATAACACAAGCTCTGCTTGATTGGGACTAGATGACGTTGTGTGTAAGATGTCCGAAACATTTATTACTAGACTTAGCCAGTTGTTCCGCCCGCGTGTATGTCCTATAAATAAATAAAGGCCGCTGCTTACGTGACGGGATTTAACACGGACGGAACGGGACGGGAAGTTTGCAAACATCCTTACATACAAAATGTATAAAGAAATGCATACTTCAGGGAGACACGGACGTGGAACGCACGGGACGTGCTAAATATCGTCGCCGACGATGTCCTTAAACTACACACATCAAAAGTGTCTAGGGATCAAGCATTTTTATGCGGATTTCTTGAGATTGAGATGTGGCTTTGTAATAAATTTATGATTTTATAAATTTATATGGATCCTTTTTGGTGCATTTCATAATTTGAATCAGGAACTGTCAATCAAATTCGAGTAAAAGATGAAAATCAGCTGCCAATATTTTCCCTATAAAAACATACAACGCATTGAAGAAATTATTAGTGCTACTGTTTCCCTACTACTGATTAAAACCAACGTTATTATGGAGCGGCGACGTCATTTAAGCAGGGAAGAAATGCTCAGAGCCGTGGGAATGATAGAAGCTGGTTCCCGGCAACGTACTGTGGCTTTAGCTCTGAATACAAGTCAGAGTGTTATCAGTCGACTTTGGACACGTTACCGAAGCACTGGTACCGTGGCTGAGCGCCATGGAGGACGGTATCGCTGCACCACACGGAGACAAGACCGATACATTCAAATCTTAACTCGAAGAGCTCCAACAATAACCGCCATGATGTTAGCCGTGAGGCTTCATCACTCTTCAGGGAACTTAATTAGCGACCAAACAGTCAGAAACCGCTTGCATGAAGTGAACCTTCATTCCCGAAGACCGCTACGGGTACCACCTATAGCAATGCACAATCGTAGGATTCGATATCAATGGGCTCTTGAACACAGAAATTGGGCAGAAGAACAATGGCGTTTCGTGTGCTTTTCTGATGAGTCTCGTTTTGGTATGAGACCGGATACAAGACGTATACGACACTGGAGAACCCCTGGACGCCAACAGCGATTAAAATCCTGCCAGGAAATCCATCCTTATAGTGGTGGAACCATCATGGTATGGGCGGGTATTTGGATCGGCGGAAGAACTGAGTTGATTTGGATCAGAGGCAACCTCAACGCTCAAATTTATGCTGAGACGATTGTATCAGACGTCATCGTTCCTCTACAAGTGCAAATCGGTCCCTTATTTCAGTTAATGCATGATAATGCACGACCGCACACCGCAAGAGTTGTAAGACAGACTCTCGCCGCAGCTAACATCAATGTCCTGCCCTGGCCTGCTCAGTCGCCAGACTTGAACCCGATTGAGCATGCATGGGATATGCTACAGAGAAGAGCTCTGCCGAATATGGAGGGTATCCAGTCGCAAGAAGACCTTTTTTTGTTGTTGCAACGAACATGGGCGGCCATTCCACAGCGTGATTTGGATGAACTCATTTTGAGTATGCCAAACCGATGTTCTTGTGTTGTTAGTGTTCGTGGTAGAAACACGGATTATTAATTGTTTAAGTTACCTAATAAAATTTTAAAGAAAACTGTTATTTCAGTCTTTTTTTCGAACTTTAATGTTAGTGGTTCAAATGTCAAAAATCCCTTTATTAGGAAAATGGCAAATTTCTTTACTAATGCAAAGGTGACTTGGTTTATCGTTACTGTGACAAACGAAAACACTTTATTTGATGAATCCTTAAAGAAATTTTTAATTAATATCAATCAGGAGAAAAGTTATTGCAAAAATATATGTTGATCCCTAGACACTTTTGATGTGTGTATTTGTGTACCGAAATTCATCAAAATCGGTTAAGCGGTTTAGGCGTAAAAACGTAACAGACAAGACAGACAGAGTTACTTTCGCATTTATAAAATTAGTAGGGATTGATGTAAGTTAATGAGTAAGTGATGCTCGACATCACTTACATCATCATGGTGCATAAAAATGCATGTGGGAAACACTAATAAATAAGGTTTTTATGATGATTTTATAAAGAATAACTTTGGCTACTTAAATATTAGAAAAAAAATTAAACAGATAAAACCAATAAAATTATCCAGTTACCTAATAGCAACAAAACCCGGTGGTAACACACAAATAAGGCCCATAGGTAGTAGAGCCACGCTGATTTCAGCACGAATGGGCCGGCTCGACCCGGCCAGTACTACCCTCACACAGAAGACCATCCTAATAATGACAGCATTCTTGCTGTCGTATTTCGTTGGTGAGTGTGAGACCGGAGGCCCAATCATTCTGCATCATTCTCCCGCCCTTCGAAGGCCGGGAGAATCATGCAGAATAATCAAACCAGGCTGCCATGGTAAGGGTCACCATGCTACATTGTCTACCCTCACAATGAGCATGGTGACCCCTACTCCTGGATTCTACTCATGCTTTCCATCAGGCAGAGTAGAGTCACTTTAGCAGGCTTAAATATAAAAAAAAAAAAAAAACATTATATCTTAATATATATAAATCTCGTGTCACAATGTTTGTCCTCAATGGACTTCTAAACCACTTAACCGATTATAATAAAATTCGCACACCATGTGCAGTTCGATCTAACTTGAGAGATAGGATAGTTTAAATCTCAAATTATAGTCGCAATTTTAATAATCGCGGGTAACACCGCGGGATTCAGCTAGTCTAATATATAAAATTCTCGTGTCACAGTTTTCGTTGCCATACTCCTCCGAAACGGCTTGACCGACCTTTATGAAACTTTATATGCATATTCAGTAGGTCTGAGAATCGGCCAACATCTATTTTTGATACCTCTAAAACGCGAGCGGAGCCGCGGGCATCAGCTAGTATAGTAGTATACATATATACGTTATTGAGCAATCCCCATATAAATTAATCACTTAATCTAATATACAAAATTCTCGTGTCACAATGTTCGTTCCCATACTCCTCCGAAACGGCTGGACCGATTTGTATGAAATTTTGTGTGCATATCGGGTAGGTCTGAGAATCGGCCAACATCTATTTTTTATATCCCTAGGACGCGAGCGGAGCATCAGCTAGTAATTAATAAATATGTATGTATTCATTGTAGAAGAACCAGCAGTATCAAGTAGCACTACTCCAAATAAAAAACTACAAGATGAGAATGATTCCAGCCCTATTAATAGTAAGTTCCTTTCATTTTCCATTCGTCTGTTGATTATAATTGATGTAAGTTGATTGATACATTCCTTTCTCAATTTTTATGCTCAAAACTGTATTTAATATATTTTGCATAACTCTATATGTTACTAATCACAGTAGCAATAATTGTCCATTGGAATAAAAATGGGTTTTTATGGTGTTTTTTCTAAAAGGAACTGTGGCTACTTAAATATTATCCATTTTATAGAAACAAAACCCGGTGGTAACACCGCAGGGTGCAGCTATATTATTTAAAAATAGTACCGAAAGCAATCATAGGTAATCACTGAATAAGTATGTATGTATTAATTTCAGAAGAACCAGCAGTATCAAGCACCACCACCCCTGAAGAAAATAGTAAAGCTCATTGTACTTCGAATAAAAGGGTACAAGATGCGAATGTATCCAACCCTGTTGATGCTAAGAAAACCAAAAAAGAATGACTTCATAGACGTTAAGCACAACACATTAATAACGTATAAATTACTTACGTTATTTAAAATGAAACCCAAAATATTTACTTGTTACTTGTAAATTTTATTTCAGTTAATTCAGCTGTTAATTAATAAATTAGTTTTTGTATAAGCTGAGGCAGAGGTTAATTTTGTATAGAGTCTTAAGTAGTCATAACAACAACATATTCTTTGCTCAAAAAATGTATAACATCTATGCCAATAGGCACTTTGGAGTTCGTTTTCTTGTATTTGAATCCTTGGCTGCTTCAACTCTATAATAATAAATAAATTGACAATTAATGTAAAATAAGTAAAAGTAGCTCATAACGGAGCACAGCATTACAATATTATAAAACTATAAACACACGTTTATAGATTGTAAATATTGAACTGTTTACAGTCTACGAGTATAAACGCATGTTATTAAATTACACAAATATTCACTGTATCTTAAGCCTTTGACCAGAGTGTAATTTTCTCTTGCGCCACTGCAATAACTTATCCCTGAAGAAAATACTCAAGCTCTTTGTACTCCTAATAAAAGGGTAAAAGATGCAAATGATTCCAGCGTTATTGAAGCTAAGAAAGCCAAAAAAGAATGACTCCTCAGGGTGCACAACATGCGTAGGATGCTCAGGATTTTGAATCTGACCCCAAAGATAAAGAAGATTATGTTATCTGTCTTTAAGCACAGCCAAATCAACACATTATATCATATTACATAAATCGTAGACGTTGGGCACAACACGGTATTAATTACTTAAGTTATTTGAATGAAACCCAAAATAAGTAGTTACTTGTACTTGTTACTTGTAAATTTTATTTCAGCAGCTGTTACTTAATGAATTAGTTTTTATATAAGCTGAGGCAGAGGTCAATTTTGTATAGAGTCATAATATCAGCATATTCTTTGCTCAAAAAATGTATAACATCTTGCCAATAGGTTCTTTGGAGTTCATTATCTTGTATTTGAATCCTTAGCTGCTTCAACTCTATAATAATAAAGAAATTGACAATTAATGTAAAATAAGTAAAATTAGCTCATAACGGAGCACAGCATTATATAAAACTATAAACACACCTTTAAAGATTGTTAATATTACAGTCTAGAATTGTCCGTGTGCTGACGGATTAAGAATACAGAGTGTCACCACCCCTATTCATCCCGCGGGTGTCGTAAAAGGCGACTAAGGGATAAACTACGCAAGACTACATCAATGCAAAGAGAAGGAAAACTTGAAACCAACCCTATACCAACGCGTCTGGCCACCGTGGTATAGTAGGCCAAAACCTCCTTTATAAGGAGAGGCCTATGTTCAGCAGTGGACTGTTCAAGGCTGTTGATGATGATGATGATGACAGTCTACGAGCATAAACGCATGTTACTTAATTACACAAATATTTCAGCCTATGTATCAGTAAAGAACTATTAGCTATTAAACAAGATTTTAATTCCACCTACAATTATGGGTGACTACAGAACCCTAATCTATGCTTGGCATGACACGTACTTGGCCAATTTTTATAATAAAGTACCTATCAATTTAATATTGCAGTTTTAATTAATACGAACTATTTCTTAAAATAATGAAATGAACTATGATGGGATAACTAGGATGACTGCCTCGTTGGTCTAGTGTATGCGACTGCTGGTCGAGAGGTCTCGGGTGCGATTCCGGGTCAAATCTTTGTGTGATCCGCAAATGTTTGTTTCGGAGTTTGGGTGTTTTCTATGTATATTATGTATGTATTTACAAAAAAAAGTATGTTTATGTATTTATATCAGCTGACTAGTTACCCATAATACAAGCTCTGCTTAGTTTTGGAACTAGATGGCGTTTTGTTTAAAATGTCCGAAACATTTATTTATTATTTATAAAAAGAGTGGGTGTTCATGTCGTAAGAGGCGACTAACTTAGCAAGTTGCTTGCGAAAGAGATGGCCGAGCGAGACCAAGAGAGATTCAAAACTCTCTCTAGAAATTAGTCCGCTAACTCTTACTATTAAATAATCGGCAGTATGGTTTTATATTGAACCAATGTACGGGTGCACTTTTAGTGTACGTCACTTAACTTTGGTGTAGGCTATTGATAGATATGGAGAATTTTGATCATCAGCTTCGACATAGCCAAGCCTTCAGTTGCCTTCTCTCCAAATTCCAGACGTTCAGGTACTACCTCAAACTCAGCGACTGAGTACAGTGCGCAAGCCTCACATTAGGGTTCTTTGCGTCGATACGGCTGTGATTTATAGCTGGTAAACGAATATGTAACTCTGGGTTTTGTCCTATCGCTTGTTTGTCTCGCATGTTTTTCTTGCATGTCAATGACATGTTAACATTTATTATCTTCTATGCATATTACTATTTTGATGATAGCACAGTTCATGGTCGATATTTTGGACATCCTACAGCGGTTACAGCAAAGCTAGCAGACATTTAGGATAAAAAGGGAGGGAGGAAACAAGTATTAAGTCTTTGTTCCTTCCTGTTCCCAGTTTTTAGTATACTCAACTGCCACTACATAATAAGCTTGGCATCGCGTGTGGAGACATTTGCTGGGATATTGATATGCGTGATTACATTGAAAGTGTCATTAAGACGGCCTTGCGATACCTAAGTGAATTGAAAAAGTGAGTGGCTTCTATATCAGACACAGATGAATTCCTGCATATTGTGGGGAGTGTCCTGGGCGAGCTCTTTTAACTAGTCCTACCTACTCGCTGCCTCCATACGGCTGCATGCACAGGCTGGCCTTGTAAGTCACCGTCCTTATTAACCGACTTCAAAAAAGGAGGAGGTTCTCAATTCGTCGGAATCTTTTTTTTATGTATGTTCAGAAAAAATTAGGTCGTTTATGAACCGATTTAAATTTTTTTTTTGCTTTGGAATGGGCGTAGCTTACAAGGTGGTCCAATCGTGACATTATCGAGATCTGATGATGGGTTCCCATGTAAATCGAGGGAGCTCCTCAAATATCATAGGCACAATTGTCGGGATTTGGGTACTCGGAATAGTTTTTCATTGAAGTCGGTTCCTTTTTTGTTAAAATTATGTTTTTTTTTTCATTTGAAGACTATTCCTTCTTGTGACAATGAATTAAAACCGTTGTCAATCGATTGTCACAATTACTCAATTGTATATGGACTTTACCGACGTCCCGAAAATTTAGCACCTGCTGCGAAACACTTGACATTGCACCGAGGAAGTTGTAACAGTTTTAACAATTCGTTATTAACGTTTCTATGAAGCAGTGGAATCAGGAAAGTCTGGTGATTCGATGTTGGAGTTTGGGAGTACGTATACGGGTTGTGACGCCTGCACACAGTGTTGCAAATGTTTGTTGTAGTGGATAGGATGTTTTCCCCTCCATCCGCTTCAAAGTGGTCGGCCGCAACGAGACGGCGTCCGCGTGTGCCGTACGTCGACTAAATAGTCTACCCGTAGATAATGGATGTCGTAATAACAGCTATTCCCGAATTCCTCTCATATCAGACTCAGAACGGTATACCATGTGGCTTTAGTCGATCTGATTCTGAATTTCTGACACCAAACCGCAGCAAACCACGCTGCGGTAACGACCCGTCTTGCGTTCCACAAGTTTAAATATAAATTGCCTTTGACTGGTTAAAATTACTGGGTGAAAATTCTTGTCAATGCCTAATTAATTATCTATTAATTTAAATAAAGTAAAATTATAATGTGTGCTAGTTATCTAAAATCTGTTTGAAGTCGGCGCCAAGCTAAAAATGTATGCTTGTTATTATAATTATTATTATATCTCCGATATGGCGAGGGTGGCTGTACATTTCTCATCAAAAAGGTTATCGGCTTTTAATTAAAAAATACACTCACTCTGAAATTTCGTACATAAATAAAGAAAAATAAGTTAACATAACAATTGTCCGAGTCTAGAACTACGGAACCCTTAAAAATGGCCTTGAAACTTGTGTTAAAATAGCAGACCAGAAGAAACTATAGAAAGTGACAGTTTATATTTAATTATCGTATCGTATAAAATATTTAGGCTATGATATTGCCTACAAATTAAATGCCTTAAAATTGTATTTTATTAAAATAAATAAATAAAGTTTTGTGTGTCCTAAGTCCTAACGTGTTAAAGGTTATTTCCTTTATGCTAATTGTTCACTTTTGCATAATTTTAATTTTACACCATTTAGTTACACATTTTTAGGCAAACTTACTGCACGATCATTCGTAACCGTAAGTGCTGACGAGAAGTAGCGTAGTTATAGGTATGCGTGTGCGTGAGCGAGTGTTTTCTTAAATTGTTTGAGTTTTGTTGCTTCAGAAAAACTAAGGCCGTCTGTTATCTACCCTTTTTTAATTGATCTCAAGTATCTAGTTACAATGTCTAGTTTGATTTATTGATGAAAAAAAAAATGTACCCTACGCAGAGTCTGAATAAGACAAAGTCTGTTTAATCTCTCATTATTAATATATATATATATATATGTTTACTTACTGTCACAGACACCGTATGATATCAGTTCAAACATTCTTTTTAAATCAACTTCATCTTCAACACGACCGACATAGTAAAATCGCACCAAATGTGGCATCAGTTCGAATACACGACGCAGTGGAAACACAGCAAACCGCCACTGATGAATACTTAGGGTTACTGAAGAATAAAAATAATTTTAACTGAGAACTTTAAAATACGATTTTCGTAGAGAATGATTCTGGCTAAGGCTTGACCACAGCGATTGGTCCAAGGTTTCCCAAAAATTCCATGTTAAGCAGTTCTTCCGTTGCTTCTGGGGTTGGGAATAATAAGCTTACTTGTAACTCTAGTTTCAGATATACATAGGCAGGGGTAGAAAATAATTTTGAAGATGGATTGAAGAGATTGGATCGTGGAATAATAAGCAATTGGCATTAATGTTATATGTGGTCCTAAACTTTGTCAAATAGGTACCTATATTTCACAGGTTTATACATCTACAAAATGTTAAGTACCTACACATTTGGTAAGCCAGTTAGGAAAATAAAATATATATAAAAGGCACTAAGTATCGATTTCAATGCGGTTACATCAGCGGACTTTTTTAATTTAACTTACTAAACAATAAAATTTAAATGGAATCATTCGGGAAGTATACCGTCCCAAATAATAATAATCCGATTCATATAAAAAATGAATGATAAGTTTTCAATTAACAAATATATGTACTAATACTTTTGAAAATTGATAATCAGTTAATCTAGTTACACTAAACTGCGTTATTTTACATTATCGACAAAATAGAAATAAGTCGGTAACCTTACAAAAGCCGTAGTTAGTTACAATAAATCTAAAATAAACTTACTTAAAGTATCAGCGTATCGGTAAGCAATGTGCCGAACGAAGCAGCTAATATCAGAGTCTTGGCGTTGTTTCATCTTCAAGTCGATGCCAAGTTGTAAGTGCACTTCGCGTATACACATACTAGGTGTCAAGAAGCGCCTTATACTGTCATAGTCTCGAACTCTGACTGGTGAAACAATAATTATGCGTTAATTTAGTGTCTCGAAAACAAATGTCTGAAAATTCATGCTTTGGCATATATGGGCTGACTTTTTCAAAGTGATACAATGAGCACTTACGCGTTGAGAACTTTTTTCGTTGCTTTCATGGAGTCAGCGAGGTTAACGAGCTCCGATTTTCCACTTAGGAAGCTCAAAGGATTGCAGTGGGCTTGTATCTCATAAGTTGCATGAGAAAGTAAAGTTTGTGAGGGGCAGGGGTACAGGGGGTAATCTCTGGATTAACTAAACCTTTTTTTTTATTTAAAAGACTCGTATTGAAATGTTTAAACTTTAACTTACAGAAAGCAATCAACAAGTACAGATCGGGGCAAGCCTTGGTGACCTGTCTCCATGCTGTATCGGGTATTATATGTCCGCCAGCACCAAGCGCTGCATCTGTGCACCCGGGAATTTGTGTCTCTCTACACACCAACTGAGTTAAAAAAACACGTTCTCACGTTCATAGTGGATTAAAATAATGCAGATGAGAGAATTAGTCTATTGTCTAAAATATAGAGCACAGGATTTTATTTTAGTTCTTTTTATAGGGATGTAGTGCTAAAATCAAGCTTGGCTATTATCTAGAATTAGATATACTCTTTGATCTACAGTCAATATTTCATAACCTATTACCTATTGTTAACAGACTAACGTAATATTGATTATTATTGACAAACAAACACATCACATCAACAACCTTAGCCATACCCATAGTCTCTTACTAGACCCATAGGATGAAATGGTGGAAATCCCTTTTATTAAAATGACACCACACGGGCAATAGTTTGAATTGGCGAATAATGATTTACCTGTAACCTGAAGTTTGGTTTCTTTAATAACGGTAATAGAGACAGCAGTGCACCTCCAGTACCATCAGCTAAGTGAGAGTATTCTAGAGCTAGAACCCGAAGGTGTTTAAGCTCTCCTAGGCTTCGCAAGAAACATTGTTTCGTACAGGGTCTTGGAATGTATTGACCAGAGCCTGAAAAAGGCATCTTTTTAGTTACGTCACTAGATGAGTCCGGCAGTGTTATCCGTGGTTATTGTTGCAAATCGCAACTAGCTTTATTTATATTGTATAGAAAAGTTAGAAACTTCTAAGACGTTGGTGAATTGTAGCAATCACAAACATTAATTGAATCTGTAGCTCTAATGAAAAGCTAAAATAAAACAAAGACAAATTGATTCATCGAATGATAGTTAAAAACGAATGTTTGTTTTTCGTAAATATGCATACGTTCATAAACTTAGTGAAAACAGATTGATAAAATATCTACATAGATTAAGTTTTACATAAATCCTCTTTACACATCATATTTTATAAGTAAAAGGAAAAGAATATTTGCTGTCAATGTCACAAACTCTCATGTTAATTTTATAGAAAATTTATCGTAACAAAATAAAAAGAGAAAAAAATAAAAAAATATAAAATAAAATCAAACAGCAATCAAACTAGAATCACAGTCATGATTAATTGCTTCCCAGCATTAATTCTGTGTCCAACTGCAAAATTGTTTTGCTTCCTGATACCGTGTGCAACATTATTGGGAATGATGGGTGTGTACATCGGGGGTCTATTTTCTTACTATTCCGATGTAGCGTACGTGAAAATTAATGAATTTGTAAACAATACTTCAATATGAAAGTTGGCTTGCTTCGAATACTTTGTGCATTGGGTGCTATCTATGTTATGTTGTTGTGTACATAATCACCTAGCAACCGGCTTAAAAAACACGTTGCTATAGTGACTAAATATTTGAAAAGTGGATTAAACAGCAAAATGACTACAGATGAAGAAAAATCCAAAATTTGTAAATTACTACAAAGTGTAGAGGTTCCAGAAATAAAGTTAACGGAACGGTGTTCGAGCCTGGTTAAAGAATTTCATAAAAGATATGATAAAGAACTAGAGGAAGAAATGAAGCAAGACGATGTGCAAGACTCTGGGCAAGACCAAGCTCTTGAAAATCCTTACAAAGCGGATTCACTCTTACTAGAAGAAAATGAAAGAAAATTGAGAGAGCTCTTAGCTGATACCAAGAGGTTAGCTCCCATCGTAAACTACAATTTACTGAATAATACAGTTTATGTACCAATTAATTTAGTTTTCAATTTTCTTTTTCTCTTATAGAGTAAAAAAGCAAGTTCCAGATTCGGTGACAACTCTGACAACGCAAGATCCTAAGCGACCGTGGAGAACTCACACAAGTAAGGAGAAGCTCCTGCGTATAGAGGGTGAGCTAAAACGGCACTTAGAGAAATCGTCACAGTTCATACACCCATTGGGCGAAGATGAAATGCAAGTTCTTATAAAAGAATGTAGGGATGAATCCCGTTTGGCTGCACCCATTGGGCTTAACCGGCTACGAGATACAGTTATGGCAGCTAAGAAGAATCTACCGAATTTTCAATACAAAAAGATTGAAAACTCCACTGCAACCGCCATCATGTCCGAAGCTCATGTATTTGAATCTAAAAATGAAAAAGTCTTCGGAATGTCGGAAAACTGAGTGATAGTAACTGTGCTGTAAGGTATTAAATTTTTTTTTAGAAATTGTACTTTTTAATAACATCCAAATATCTTCAACGAAGAAAAGAAAGGTCACACTAAATACAACAATGGCATAATCGGCAAGGAGGCATGAGGTTAGTTCTAATGTTCTGTGTACCTGTCTCGAGTTCGTCTAAAGCCAAACCGTACCGTAGCTTGCCAGCCGGGATCCTACCCCGGTGCCTATAAGAGGTTTCTCCCCGGTTTTGACGAATAGCCATCCCATTGGATTGTGAGAGTGCCGCGCACACACTTGAGCATAATAATTGTATTACGTAATTGGGTAGTCTCTAACTGGCTAACGTGGTCGAGAGTACATCATGACATCAGATTTTTACCAATTTACAAACTTTAGAAACGGTTACTATGCCTATAGGTTGTTATTTCATATTAATGAAAATTAATTATAATTAGGCCTGTTTTGTTTAACAAATATCACACCTAATAACTCAACAAGTACCAACCTATTTTTAACGACAAATATATAATTAAGATTCATTACTCACTCATCGTTGTACACGAGGTTTACGACATGTAACTTGTATACGTACGTATACAAGTACGTACGTAAACCACACATCATCATGAGCTTTTCGCAGTCCACAGCTGGACATACGCCTCTTCAAGTGTTTGCCAATTTGTTCTAACCTCACGCCACACACTCATACTCTTTCAATTTAATTTTGGTTTTTATGTAGTCTTTGTTAAAAAAAAAATAGAGAGGTATGAAAAATAGATGTCCGATTCTGATCTGTCTTACTCGATATGGCCACAAAATTTTATACAATTCAGTCCAGTCGTTTCCGAGGAGTATAATGAATAAAAATATTAGATAGTAGATGATTCCTATACCATTGTCAACCAATCAAATATCGACAACATAGATTGTTCAACACTATCATATGCCTTCTTTAAATCACTTTTTAGGGTTCCGTAGTTCATAACCCCACTTTGCAGATAATCCTTTGCGGTGCAAGCTGTAATACTATGCAACAGCTTGCCTGAGACAAGTCAATCTAATACCTTGCCTGCTTTTAAATAGACATTAAAGGATTGTCATTATAAATGCTCTATATACTATATATTTCATGAGATATGTAAGTCTATACGAGTTTATATGAGTACTCATATAAATAGCGTATTCCTTTTTAGGGTTGCGTAGTTCATGACTTGACATAAACTAATTTAGATTCGTCATGTTCGTCCGTCCTCAACCTACCGCCCAAACGGTTGTTGCTAGAAAGTTGAAATTTAGCATGAATAGGTGTTGTTGTAATTACGTCTACAAAGAGCTATAATAAAATTACGAAAAATATTTTTATTTTGAGTATTCCCCTACATGTAAAGTGGAGATGATTATTTTTTTGTGTGGTATCATTAGATAGGTTTTTTTTTTTAATTGCGAGGTTGCTAAAACTATTTTTCAATTTAGGTATTAGTTTGCAACTTATTCAACTTATAAGCGCATTTTTTTTGTAAATACAGGGCGTGATCTAAAAGATAAATGGCTGACTCAAAAAATCTGTAAAAATTAATCATAGGTAGGTAGGGCTACTATGATTTATTGAACTTTCAAGAACAACTATAGCGGCAATTTTTTTTTAGGAGTTGTAGGGGCCTATCTTGTAAAATCAACTTGGAAAACTTCGTACAAAATAAAGAAATAATAAGTAAACATAACAATTATCTATTGGACACGATTTTAAATCTATCCACCATTATGGATGACTACGGAACCCTATTCTATGCGTGGACTTACACGCACTAAACTTGTTGTTAAATATTTTAATTACCTATGTGTATGTGGAAAATATTGATTGACCGAATTTAATCTTTCTTTTATTAAATCCATGTCCCGGATCTTTGATTTAGATGTCTGTTGTTCCGGATCTTTGATTTAGATGTCTGTTGTCCCGGATCTTTGATTTAGATGTCTGTTGTCCCGGATCTTTGATTAAGATGTCTGTTGTCCCGGATCTTTGATTTAGATGTCTGTTGTCCCGGATCTTTGATTTAGATGTCTGTTGTCCCGGATCTTTGATTTAGATGTCTGTTATACTCTAGCTATAAAAATTATGAAAATTTGAAATATACGAACCGGTCACATAACTGTAGTTGATAAGTAAGGGATTCTCATTTTGCAGGACAAAGTCCCATAGAAACAAATACTTCAGTGACTCTGAGTTAAATATTGCTAACTGTTGAATCAAGCGAACGCCTTCTAATCTTTTACAGCGCATGTTCTCGAATGATACCAGTTGAAGATGATTTTGTATACTGTAACAGAAGTGATAAGCACTGTCACAAGGGTTTTCTGTAGCTCTAGTAATTACTTTTGATGTCAAACCAAACAAAACCAGAATAAGTTTACAACCATAATAGAGATTTACTTTTAACTATTTATTTATTGGGAAGGTAAACTTGTCTTACATATTTCATAACCCAACATTTATACATTTATGTATATTTAAGGCGAAGTGCCATATATACATAAATTGATTTTAAATATTAAAAGGTGTAGTGCATAAAAAGATGCTAGTTATTGTAAACATTTACAAGGATAGACTTAGTTTAATCGCTGATATATAAAACTTAATTATGCTTGTAATCTTTATTTATAAATTTACCTTAAAACATGTGACAAATTATCTAAAATACTCTTTCTTCTGAAATAGTCGAGACGATCCAAATGCAACAGTTGATCAGGAACTATTAAACGGTCCATTTGCTCTTCACTTGATTTCATTTTCTGTTATTTTTAAATGTTTGCATTATTATTTCTCGTTAGAAAAATACAAAATATGCTACAAAGCAATAAGACGTTACCTAGTCCAGAATCAGATTATAATAGCCATGGTTTTAACCAAACAAACTTTGGAAGCAATTTGTATTTTATTTAAAAACTTTTATGAAAGTTTAAAATTCGAAACGTTTATCTCTGTTACAAAAAATGTTAAGCTCGATGTTTTAAAACTATGAAACCTAAAACCCATTGACTTTGCAATCACCAAAAGGTTAAACTTTGGTTTGCTCTAGTAGGTACTTAGAATAATACGGAGTTGCATCAAAAACCAAAAATTACATGAGAATTTTTAAGTTCAAGATTGAGTAAGACTTCACCGACAAAATAATGAAAAATAATGAAGATCTTTATAGGTGCAAAGTGTTGTCTACACAGACAATTCTAATTTATTATAAGCTCAAGATTTGATGCCGACATTTTTGTACGTGTACTAGGCCTATGCACTTCCTCTTTGTGCTGCACTTATACTGTTAGTTTGATTTGGTTTCGAGAAATACTTGGTTCAATTAATTGTAATAGAAACGCTAAATGTTAGACTTTTCTGTTACATTGAAAGAACCAATATTTATAGTAAAAATATTTAATTAGGTAATTTTATAATATATTTTGGTTATTACTAGTATGATGAATCTATAAAATACTAATATGCATAGATAATCTAGAAACACGCAGTATTCTTTTCTTTTTTTTTACTTTTCTGGACACGCATTTCCCGTTCATAGGTCTTCTAGTCTACAGCGTGTATAACTCGTGCGAGCTAAGATGGCACCTGGCTCAAAACGAAACATGATACCGTTCCCCCGCGTGATACCCCTCTGTCATCTTGCGAGTAGCGTTAGCATGACTATTACCGTTGCACGAATATTTCCATAATAATTTAAGTTTATTAGGTACTAGCTTTCCGCCCGCGGCTTCGCTCGCGTGGAATTCGTTTATATCCCGCGACACGGTATGGGTAGATTAAACAATCTTACATGATTTTATGTTTGATAATAAGGAACTTTGACACAAACTTTCGTCCCCTATTTCAAACCCTTCTACCTTTATTTTCGCGATAAAAAGTATCCTATGTCCTTTCCCAAGTTCAGTTCTATCTTCATACCAAATTACATCAAAATCGATTCAGTGATTTAGGTGAAAGCGTAACAGACAGACAGACAGACAGTTACTTTCACATTTATAATATTAGTAGGGATTATACCATCGGAAAGTAGAGATTTCATCAAACAGAAAACACCCCAATTTTTTGAAAAAAGTAGATATTTTGACAGGTGAATTTTCGCTATTAAGTCAAAATAGGGTAAAAAAATTAAATATTTCAAATCAAAAAAATTACAGTGTATTCGGGCCATAAAAGGTAAGTTTTCACTAAACTTCGTTTAAAAATGATTTTATTTGTAAAAGATAAAAATAGAAAACCAAAAACTTTATTTAATTTTTCACATATAATTTAAGGTTAAGGGAAAAAAAGTGTAAATAAAAAATCGGCCAAGTGCGTGTTAAGCCACGCACAGGAAAGGGTTCTTCAGTCACCCATAATGGTACGTGGATTAGAAATTGTATCCAATGGATAATTGTTATGTTTACGTATTAATGCGTTAATTTTGTATTACGTTTTCCAAATAAGCACATTGTAGAAGTTAAGCCTCTGTAACTCCTGAACTAACAAAGTCATCTAATTCGTTATAGTTTTCATTTGAAGTTCATTATATGGACCACTATCACGAATTTTTCCAGATTTTTTGAGCCTGCCGTTTAGCTTTTAGAGGGGAAGGATGCCCGGTTTTACAAAAAAGTGGCCTTTAAAGTGGAATTTCTCGCAAACGGATTCCTAAATCAAAAAATCGTCTTAACAACCCTTTAAAGTTTTTAAAAGACCTATATAATGATACCCCACATGATGGGGTAGCCGCGAGAAAAAAAAACATCCACATTTTACGTGTCGGGGAGGTACCCTAAATAAAAATATTTTTCATAATTTTATTGTAGCACTTTGTCGACGTAATTACAATACATATTCATGAAAAGTTGCATCTTTCTAGCACTTACCTACAACTTTGCCATTTAACTTTTTTCCATAAGACTTGTAGTTTTGCCGGTAATCGAGATAAACCGTTTTTTACCCTTTGTTTTATATATTTAGCCATCCAAAGTGACTCTACCCTGCCTGATGGAAAGCATGAGCAGAATCCAAGAGTCGGGGCTACCACATTTGCTGCGAATGCAGACAATATTGTCTTTTTAAAAAATAAAAAAATAAAAATAAATAAAATAAATAATGTATGGCGGCCCACACTATGGCGGCTTAGTGAGATGCTTTTTCACGCCCCGTCCGTAGAGGACCCGAAAACCTTCCCCCCCTACCCGACCCCCCTCAGATCGCAGATCGCCCGTTAATTATTTTTCCTTTCATTTTTATAATATTCTCCTCCTTTTTAAATGGGTTTCATCGTAATATAATTTTGTTTTCAAAAATTATCTATCCTGGTCAACTGGTCTTTAGGTCATTTACAAACTATCATTATGGTTGCCATGCAAGTGTGTTATGCCTAGCAACCTGTGAAGTTTTGACAGGAGATAAACAGTGATACATTTTGACATCTATGATTTATGTATTTATATAATCACTTAGTAAAAAGGTAAAAACCTTTGTATCTCGATTATTGCAGTAAAAAGTAGCCTATGTCCTTTCCCAAGTTCAGTTCTATCTTCATACCAAATTTCATCAAAATCGGTTCAGTGGTTTAGGCGTGAAAGCGTAACAGACAGACAGACAGAGTTACTTTCGCATTTATAATATTAGTAGGGAAGTAGGGATTACCTAATGTCATATAAATCACTCCACGAATTTATTTGATTAATATATCATTAGATTCGTCTGGATAACCCAATTGTTTTAAGAAAGGTCACACGGAAAAAAAAACCAGCATGACGACTATGAGACGCAATATTTTAAACTAAAGAAAATCCATATACATATGATATTTAGAGACTACGATTAAAAGGCTTATCATGACGATTTAAAATTTTATTTTATAACCATATTTCAGTTCCTAACTTCATTTAAAATGATATTAGGTATTACCTAATATTATTTAAATCACTGCACGAAGAATGCATTCGGGTAAATAATGAATGCGGCCCTCTTCCTTTTGGTATGCATATGTATTTTCTTAACTCAGGTAGTAAAGTACCACTTAAGATAAAGTAGTATGTTATGAGAAACTACTTGAAGCAAAATAAATGTTGAAATTTAATAAAACTAGAATAATGTATATTTTTCTTGCACTCAGTACTTTAAACGACTGACATTTGAGTCAGGTGCCATCTTAGGTCGCACGAGTTATACTTTAGTTCTTAGAGTAAAATACCTATTAAAATACTGGATTTTGAGCCTTTTGTAATTCTTAGAATCAATTAGTGATTACTAGGTATTTCAATTTATAATTATAAATAGGTACCTTTAGAGTAATTGCGAAATCCTTGTTCAACATTTTCAAAAATTGATTGGAAGGAAGCTTCGTAGCGGTGTTCGCCCTCCATAAATAGTCCCCGAAATGTGTTGGCATCCGTAAATTAGGATATTGATAGGTATACAATATTTGATTGCAGTGCTCATGGGCGTAAAAGTACCTTTGCACATCGTGGATGTTCCAATAGCGTGTGTCAGTGCTTCTGTACCATATATGAATACACAAACTATATAGTTACTTTAATGTTCACAAATAACAAAATTTATAATACACCTGGCCATTTTCAGCAACTTCCCCTACACTTAGAGTGTCAGGTAACCCTGAATGATATTTTGGTTTTCACCAACAGGCCCGTAAGCCTTTTAAATGCTTAGATTTCTCTTAAACTATAATATCTTAGACTACTAACATTAGTAAGGAAACGGTATAAGTATGGTGGGTGAAAATGGACATCCGACTCAAATCACATCAACAGCCTGTAATATTCTACTGCAGGACATAGGCGAGAAATTTAGAAAGATTTTTTTGGCCTACTACGCTGGCCAGACAGGTTGGTACATAATTTATTAGTTTTATCAGTATATATCTTGTTTATGCGTAATGTTGTAAGACCTGTTTACTCTCTAAGTCGACTCTTACAAGACCTACTGAATAAATTAGGTTGGCGACAGTCCGTATTCGTAATCCATTACCACACCAAACTCCAAGACAATAACCAAGAACTATGAGTGTAGTGTGTGCAGTGGTAGGCGTGCGGGAAGGGATAAAATAAAATTTTGACTTTCGTAAATACTCAGTTAAGATAATTACTTCAGTGGGTAATATAAGCAGAAATAGACATATATATGGAGGCTTGTTGTTAGCAACCTGAAGACATAATTGTATTAACCATATGTTAATTAGTCTGTAAGCCTTCTTCAAAAGTAAATAAATAAATAAATAGGGTATGTAGCTAGAAGTATGTAAGTTTGGCGGTATTTCTTGCCAGTGCGTTCCGGGACACGGTCGTTAATCATCAGAGACGGAGAGCATGCTAGGTTCGGTCCTCAAATATACTGACAGTAATTCAATTCAGTTCCCCTCCGGGGTTGGAAAGTTCAATACCTCGTTGCGATACTGCCTCGTTGGTCTAGTGGTTAGCGTATGCGGCTGCTGATCAAAGAGGACTCGGGTTCGATTCCCGGGTCGGACCAAATATTTGTGTGATCCACAAATATTTGTTTCGGAGTCTGGGTGAGTATTTACAAAAAAAAAATGTATGTTTATGTATTTATATCAGATGTCTAGTACCCTTAACACAAGCTCTGCTTAGCTTAGGACTAGATGATGATGATGATGATGTTGTGTGTCAGATGAAATGAAGATGAAGAATATGTGGCTAGACTAGGTACTTCAGTTTTAATACTCACAGCAGAACATCATCATCCGCTAATAATCCGTCTGAACTTTCAACATAGTGCAACCAGATATGTGGGTTCTGGACCCAGTCGCCTAGAACTAGATATCCTGGACCCGTTCGATAAATTCGAGGATAAACTGTCCACTTCACAGATTCCAAATGACCAACTATCTGGATACATTTGCAGCTATTGTCTACATGAGTACAACAATGGTAAGCTTTAGTAACACTTGTTCATAGTTGAATAAAAATGCTCTAGAGTCTAAGGCTATTAATTACCTATAGGGTCAAAGGTTTTTGTTACTTTTCGCTTTTTATTCATGTTTTGTTCCAAATCGTTTAAAATAACTCCAAATTATAATATATCAATCAAAAATAAGAAATGTCATCCGTAAATAGTAAGTGACAGTAGTAGACAGGTAAACAGACCTTATAGTTTAAAAAATTGACGGAGATGGTTTTTTTTTCGGAAGACGGTGTCCATTTCATCTCATCCACATCTTTTTATCGTTAAATTCATTAAAACGACGACTTGAAGAGTAGGTTACAAGATTACTTTACAATTGAAGACGTTAATTTAATTTGGTTGCCATTTTATGAAAAGAAAGCCATTTTAACTTTGAGTAAATATTTATTGAAACGGGATATTTTGTATAGATGTTGAATATACTGATAGTTAGTTAATTAAATATATATTAATGAGTAAAAGAACTAAGGCTTGGGCCCCCTGTGAATACATGTATATGTTATGTATTTTACTATATAAGACTAACTGCGTCCCGCGGTGTTACCCGCGGCTATTGTAGTAAATCGCGAGTAACACGACTTACAACCCTAACAGTTACTCAAAAAAAATAGCCTAAGTTACTCCTTAGGTCGTCCCCGTAGTTGGAAAATTAAATATGTCCGGTTATGACGAAATTAACTTTTCTCTATTTTCAAAACACCTAAAACATGCCGCATATTTCATCATATCTTGAGCCTTAGGCCCGTATTACACTGTAAAATATTTTATAAAAGTTATTTGACAAAGATCTTTAATAGTGTAATAGGCCATATTTTATAAAATATTTCTTTTATAAAATTTCTTTTATCAAAGTTAACAGGTTGGCATTACATTTTATAAAAGAATTTTGAAGAAGTTAACTACTAAATGTACGGAATGTATTTAGTATTTAGTACTAAACTACTAAATACATTTGTACGGAATTGTATTTGTACATAACTTACATTTAGATGATCTACGAAATAAATTGCTTAAAAACGACCGCCCTTTTCACGAACATGTAAAGTTCACTAATTTTTGTACTGAGCTAATAGCAGCCGATAATTTTCTTGGATAGATCATTTAAAATCCTTGGTAATGCATCTTTCAGCTCCTGAATACTGTTGTATTTTTTTGGTTTTTAGGTAGCCCCACAGAAAAATATCGAAAGGCGTTAGATCGGGGCTACGAGGTGACCACTTGGTTGGTTGATTATGGATAGTCTCCTAAAAGCGTTTTCCTGTAACTATAACGGTTAAGGTACCTTGCCTAACTGTCCCGTCTCAAAAATTCACCCTGTATAAGAACTATACTGTTAAAACTTGGTAAGTGATGTATTTTGTGAAACGCATTAAGATTTTCACACAAAAATAAAAAAAAACAATAAATTTTGGTGGTTCCCTTAGAACTGAATCTCAAAAAAAGTTTTAATCATCAAACTCATTCGTGTTGGGCATCTATGGATAGGTCTTCAGAAATGTTATTGAGGTCTCTAATATTTTTTTCCTAAACTGAATAGTTTTCGGGAGCGGCACTTCCAAAGAGGTAAATGTGTCCCCTCCCCCTGTAACTTCTAAATTATGAGAATGATAAAACTAAAAAAAATATATGATGTACATTAGCTTGCAAACTTTTACCGAAAATTGGTTTGAACGAGATCTAGTAAGTAGTTTTTTTTAATATGTCATAAATCGTAAACCACAATTTACCTTTCATTCAATCAGTACACTATTATTAAAACATCGATCAAAGTTACATCGAACTACAAGAACTTTATAACATGTTTACTTGTTGCTACGGAACCCTTCATGAGTGAGTCCGACCGACACTTGACCGCCCCTTTAATAACATAGCGGATCATAGAATTCAGCTGTTTTAAATATTTTTATTATTACGTTAATTATTATAATAAGTTTGTAGAAACAATTTGACCTAAATGGTATTTTTGGCCTTATCTATTTACTCGTATCACTCCACCCAACAATTATTTATTACCTCACTCTCACTCTCGAAACCCATATTGACACTCCGAGAGTGTACATTCCTGTCGGATCCGGGAGTCAACTATCCTCTCAAGGAGCTTCATGGTGTGAGACATCACCTTTATACCGCGGTAGTTGTGAGTTGTGACACTCCTGCACAGATCCTTTGAAGATCTTGAACTTGACCTTGACCTTGACCTTTGAAGACTGGAGTGATGATACTCAGTCTCCATTGCCTTGGTATCTCGCCGTTGAGGAGTGCACGGTTAAAGAAATTGGTTAGGATGCTAACACCATGGATACCCAGCGCCTTGCAGGCCTCGATGGGCACTCCATCGGCTCCGACAGCTTTACGACTCTTCGTGTAGCGAAGTTCGAAGCTCTTCGTGTAACAGGTTGCCCTCAAGATCTTTGACACAGTGACACTTGGAAATATCCTGTGCCGCTTTGATCTTGGAACGCACCAACTTATAAATTAGTTTTTGCCCCTCAGATGATTCCAACTTATCATATACCGGTTGTAAGTGGTAACGTCTGGCTCTGGCTACAGCTCTCTTCGTGGCACGCTTTGCAGCTCTGTACTCATTGTGGTCTTCGGGAGATCAGATTTTTCATTTATGATTGATGATGATTGAGGTTCACTTTTTAAAGTGGATTTTCTTGACCTTAATCTCCCTCTGGACTGTGTCGTTCCACCACCAAGTATCCTTGTCACATTTGCGTCCGCCCTTAGACACGCCCAGCACCGCTGTCGCCGAATCAAGAATAGCTGCCTGAATCTTGTCCCAACTGTCTTGAACCAATTTGCTCTCAGCTCCAGCGCACTTGTCACTGAAGGTCGAGGCGAACTTTTAAGACGTGACTTCATTAATCCGCAACCACATGAACCGGCGCTGGCAGCGATCTACATGTTTGTCTTTGGGCTTCACACAGAGGTCCATGACAAAGATACGGTGTTGTGCAGTGAGACTCTCTCCGGGTTTGACTTTGCAGTTGGCCACTTTGCTAATAGTGTGTCTCCTCGTGAGCAAGAAATCGATCTGAGTAGCGTGCCTCCTACTTTTGTAGGTGATAAGGTGTTCCGGTTTCTTTTTGAAGAACGTGTTCACAATGGGAAGATCGGTATCCGCACAGCTTTGTAAAATGTCTTCACCCTCTTTGTTGCGAGTGCCATAACCTAAACCACCATGAACACGCTTAAACTCCTCACAACTCTCACCCACATGCCCATTTAGATCACCACCCAGAACGATTCCCTGCGACAAAAGAATGCCGCGAAGAGTTGGCTCTAGAACGACATCTTTTTGATTTCGCTACAACCTGCCTGTGGCGCGTAAGCACTTATCAGATGGGTAATAATTCCATCGACAAGCACCCGTAGGACTATAATAGTTGGTAGCCATTCCCAATGAATCGGGATCTACTGCCCTTTCACCGAGTCTCCTGCACCCTACCCTCCGCCTGGAGAGTACAACGGCTAACTCCCTCGCACGACCGTTTAAAGTGCCAATGTTCCAGGTGGCAAAGCGGAACTTACGTGTTAGGTGTTGGACGTAACTTATTTAACCGAGCCCGCCCTGGATCCGGTAGCCCTCTTCCACTTGCCACAGGAGTCGGGCGAAGCTCCTGCGCGCCGTTTGACGGCGCCCTATCCGTGGCACTAACACATCTGTTGATCCATGCTCATGTTCTACTAGAGAAATTATTTGTCTACGTAGAGCTATTGAATGTACATCACTGACATAAAGGTCAGTGAATATAGAAACGAAAACGAATTGAATACCGTTATTAAGAAGGCGATCTAGTTTATTAAGGAGGTCTGCATTCAGGTCAAAATAACACACATCACCATAATCGATCAGGGGAATTATTAGGGACTGCATAAGCGTAGCCTTGGTTTTAGCGGGAAGAAAGTTTTTAAGACGGTATAAAGCGCGAAGACACGAAGTAACTTTCTGGCTGACATGTGTCACTTGTGCCCGCCAATCAAGTTTAGAGTCCATATATAGCCCCAAGTTTTTTACTACTGCACTCAGAGGTATCTTCTGTTTGTTGTAGACAACTGGAGGAATGACTGCCATATCCGACCTACTTAGTAGAGATGTGTAACTCAGGAGTGATTTATTTAAAAGATGTATAATCTGTCAAAATGCGGAATCACTCTTTAAATCTTTGGATTCGAAAACACATCTTTAACTCACTACGATAGGATTGATTTTAGTTACATGGAATGACGAAAACTAACAGATCAGCTATACGTAAATGTAGTATGAGACAATAGATACAGGATATTGTGAATTGAAAAGAGATAACATGCGCACTCTACGAAATACAATGATGATACATAGTAAATTAGACTCTCTAGCGTTAGAGTAAAGCTTAAAACCGATTGCGAGTATATATGAAATTCGGTTATAAAAAGTACTTAAAAAATCTTTATTGTATCTATACAGATTTTTGACTACGATTTGGCTTACTTTTGTATCTATACAGATTTTAGAATGAGGTCGTATTTTGTGATAAAACTAATAATTTGAATTATTATGAATTCCTCACTCCAGTGCTGCGGTTGGAAGGATATTTTTAGCAATAAACTTGATTGAAACTAAAACCTAAAATTTAAATAAGTTAATTCACTAACAAAAAAATTATTTCTTTAAATAATAGATAAAAAAACAAAACAATTCGCGTGCAGTCATGTTTGAAAAGTTTTATGGCGCTTGTGAACAATTATATATAATCAAAAGCGTTTATCATGTATTGAGGGAATGAAAGAATCAATACCTACATGGATCAATAGATATAATTGCATCATATCACTCTTTTAAATCTTTAACTCTTTTGAATCTTTGGTTTCGAATGACATATTCGTTCCAACTGAACGAAAAAGAAAAAGATTCAAAAGAGTTAAAGATTTAAATGGCGCCTGCAAGCCACAGATGGCCCGAGGTGCGTCGGGGTTCCAGGGACTTCCAAAAAAGGGTAATCGCGCGTTTCGTGCGCATTGTCGGTCTTTATAATATTACTCATGAAGTGTGCTATCATATCCATAACAATAAAATGTTACAAAGGGCATTACAAGTTACATATCATTGATATGCAGAAGCTAGCGTCTTGAGGTACACTAAACATTTAATACCAAAAAGCAGCAAAATCGAATGTAAAAAGTTTGGAGAGAAACCTACAGTGTCAGACCCTATCAAAAGTCTGGACATGTAAGATGATTGCCAAGGACTCTGTCTGTCAATAGCATCTTCCCCAAGGGGTGTTGCG
Organism: Phragmatobia fuliginosa; assembly: GCA_932526445.1. Classification (NCBI taxonomy): domain Eukaryota; kingdom Metazoa; phylum Arthropoda; class Insecta; order Lepidoptera; family Erebidae; genus Phragmatobia; species Phragmatobia fuliginosa. Next base: position 30,107,260 of record OW052057.1, read on the forward strand.
TACATAAGAAGATCACCCCATTGGTTTGATCTAAGCCCATATTGCCCATCATTTAACAAGGAGGGATTGCTGATAATATCTGTTCGGGCAAGAGGATGTAAAGTTCTTTTTTTTTCTACAATTTTAATTTTGAAACAGTAATGAAACATTTAGGTAAGTTGATGTCGACATATGTATCTACTCAATTTTGACCGCGCGCATACTAGAGGGCGTTGCATAGGCTAGAGACGCTTCTGCGTGGTAGGTACTGAAGGTAGGTCAATTCCTAACTTTTCTTTCCATACTAGAGATATATTTCTTGAAGCTGATGTCCTAACAGTGTGCCAGTTATACATCCTAAATAAGCATCATTTATCGCTGACATACGATCCTTCTCATACACATAAAAGGTTAAATAGTATAAAGTCTGCTCCGGCAACTCCAATCAATGGATCCGCTCGTCGTCCTCAAAGACGTTTTCGTCGATGAGGACGACGAAGACATGATCAGGGCCTTATACACCCAAAACGCGGACGTCTTCATGGGCCTACCACAGGAAGATAAGGAGCTTAGAATTAAATATAAGAAGCGTACAAGAAATCCCGAGGCGTCCCATATAATACTCCAAGTAAAGCCGAAAGTATGGCAGAGGATGACCGGGGCTGGAACCCTCTACCTTGACCTGCAAAGGGTCAGAGTGGAGAACCAGTCCCCGGTTGTCACATACACCAGTTTGAATAGGCAGTTCGGGCAGGTAGCAGTCACAGTTGATGACACATGTGGTACACAAAAAAAAAATACAACAGTATTCAGGAGCTGAAAGACGCATTAACAAGGATTTTAAATGAAATCTATCCAAGATAATTATCGGCTGCTACTAGTTCAGTACAAAAATGAGTGAACTTATCTAAATGTAAGTTTGGTTTAGCTGTGTTTAAAATACATATTAAAATGTGTAAATGCCGTTCAGAATATCTCAAAAATATATGGATAGTCTCCTAACAGCGTTTTCCTGTAACTATAACGGTTAAGGTACCTGCCCTTACTGTCCCGTCTCAAAAATTTACATTATACTACAACTATGACTATAAGTATTAGACTAGTAATTGTAAAAGATCCTGTCTTATGGACGGGGAAAAGTGGCGAGATCAAAGTACAGACCTCAAAAAAAAAACTCCAATCAATGGTCTGCTGCTTTTTCTGGGCGGTTCTATGGTTTTCTGGGTGGATACCTGTACACAATTAGAAATAAAATAAATTCAATTTACCAACTTACTCGATCTTCTTCTTCCTAACCTTATTCCCAATATTCTTTGGGGTGGACTACTAGTTCAACCGGTTTTACAAGGATATCAGTTTTTCCATGGAGCGACTGGCATCGGACCTCCGCAACCCTAAGAGAGAACTGCAATTCGATGGTTGAACTAGTTGTCAGTTGAGGGCATTGACTTCCCAATTACGATTGCCATAGATGTTTATGACAACCGGGACTGAGGTCTTTACGTGCTTTCTGAGGCACGAGCGTGAATCACTGCCAAACTTTTATGCCAGTGATGCCAGTCTCCCGCACAGATTAAATCTTGTGAATTGTTTTTTGCTCTATGATTTTTTTGTAAACTATACAATACTAAAGGTACCAATTACGTATAGAGAAATATCACCTAAAAACTCAATTAGATTTAATAATATTATATTGTAAACTGTATGTGAGAAATAAATAAAGCTATTATTATTTCTATTTTATTTTTAAATCTCCCTGTACGGGGTAAAATTTCTCATTCCATGGGCAATAGCTAAATGTGAACAGAGTTAAAGTGATGGTGTATGTGGATGAACCTGAAGATAAAGAAAATAAAATCGGGTAAGTCTGCAGGTGTTAAACAAGACTGCTTTGTGAAGTAGATGTATTGAATGTGGGGGCATTTCTAAGATGTCTAATTTAAGTTGGAGGCTTTTAGGAATTACGCCGGTTGAGGATATTACAATTGGAACTATGAATGTTTACTGCTCGCCACTGCCGTTTCTGTTCTATTGCCAGATCTTGATATTTTGTGAGATTCAGCTATTGTTGATTGGATGTTATGAGTGAAACGGCGACTAAGGGATAAACTACGCAAGACAAGATCAATGCAAAGAGAAGGAAAACTTGAAACCAACCCTATACCAACTCGTCTGGCCAGCGTGGTATAATAGGCCAATACCTCTTTTTCAAGGAGAGGCCTATGTCCAGCAGTGGACTATTAAAGGCTGTTGATGAAGATGATGATGAAGAGTGTTTGGTGCTGCTACATCTATTAGATCTACAGTTTTATTTAATTTGTCGTGAAGTGTGATGTTAGGTCGATTAAAGTGATTAAAGTTATTTGTTAATATCGTACTGTCCCAGTATACTTTGTGGTTGTTATTTTCTAGCACTGTCTCCGGCTTGTATTTGTAATAGGGTCTTTTTGTTTATAAAGTGGTGTTTATTGGCAATATTGTGATTTACTATGGCGGCTAGCAGATCATGTCTGTATTTGTTGTCACTTTAAACTAGAGATTTGCAAGCTGATGTTATGTTACTTATAACTATTAAGACTTCCAAATAAAATAAAAGATAATCTTGGAATTTAGTTATATTTGAAAAAATATACAAAGAATTAATATTACAATTAATTTGTTCTGTACAATTCAACATAGGTTTTCAAGAATACTAAAAAATGCGTTACACAAAGTGGACTAAAAACCTGTTTCACTTACATCGTATAGGGATTGTGTCACAGTAATCATGATACATATCGCCTCAAATGTTTAGTTTGATGTAAACGTTTCATGGTGTATCATATGCTATATACAACATTAATGACCAGACAGTACCTATAATTTTCAATATTTTTAAAGTCCCGTCGTGAGACTTGCGGCACAATAGAGCTATAAAACATTACACATTTATTCAAAATACTACTTTAGTAAAATCCACCACATAACACGCACACACAGGTAACAACTCGTATATAGGGCGTAGGTACATATAGCGAATATTTCATATTACATCTATTACATACGATACATAAGTACCTATATTTTACTTACAAATTTCAATTGTGCAGTTGACTTTACTGTAGTATTTCAAGCCTAGCAACTTCCATTATATAAAGTTATTCCTAACAGGTAAATACATTTTAAAAACCGCCAATACTTTTATTCTTGGTAAGTGATTAGTATATATACATACCTTGTTGATAATGAACTTTATTTTGCATATTTGATTGACGTTTTTTTTTACTATTAACCCAGCAACTATTATGCTACTTTCATTTATGTTGTCAATATGCATAAAAACATACGGTGAATCATAAAACCTCTTCCATTTTTAGATGGTTATAAAGGAACTACTGACTGGTTTCTAAAAAGCTGATTGTTATTATTATTTAATTGACAGAACTCTTATTATGACAGGCGTGTCAAGTTAATCAAAGTGTCGCAAACAAGTATATTTTGATAATTGTTTCAGAATTTTTTTTTAAATATATCTTTATACATGCTTGATAAGATATATCTATAAACATTTTTATATCATGATTACTTGTTTGCGTTGATTTATATTTTCAAGTATGATCAAAATGTAACAAAATCAGGAAGTATTAATTAAAATTCAGATGCTATAATTTAGTTGCGTTTATTACAATTCATAAATTGGTACTGATTACAATATAGTTATGCTTAATATTTAAACACACAGTTTTTTAGATACCGAGCGTCAGTCTTAAGGCGGGTTTTATGAACTTCTTGAAATCTAACGGATATTACAAAAATTCAAACATACTAAACATTTTAACTAACCGGCAGTCTTAATTACAGTTTTAAAACATAATTATAACACTCACGAATTAAGGTGTACGCTTTTGTCTTAAAGAAAGAAAAATTAACAAACATCAATTGAATGATAGTGCCTGCAGAGGTACCTGCCTGCAGAGTGTACTCTGGACGCGATATTCACGGTGACAGCGTTGCGATCAGCCCTAGCTAAAACATTTTAGCGGTTTTCACCAATTATAGCGACAAACACATTTACAGGCGAGAGTGCGTTGATGTAAAATAAACTTACATTAGACTCTCTGGATTAGCAGCCGAGACTGATGATGACTTTGTGTCATCTGTCCTCATAACAACTGATTAAGTGGGCATGTGACGTGTTTGACGCAACTATACAATGCAGTTTGAGTTGGTCTTTTCGGAATTATCAAACGACTTTGGTTTCTTGGACGTAAAGTTATTGTCAATATTAGAGTTTCGCTTCAGTCTTTTCAATACGAATGTGTATTGGATGGAGTTAGTGATACAATAAATAATACAATATAACATAACCCAGTAGCGATAATCGTTACAGCATATATAGATACGTTTAATGATTTAATTAAAAGTCAATTAAATTTTTTTGAGTAGGAGAGCATGGGTACATAATTGATAACACTATTCACTTTACTGTTTTTCTGAACTTAGATGAAGGTATGTATAGGTAATAAACTAAAATACTAAGCAACAAGTATTCATAGTTCTATGTACTTCAAAAACAGACCATGTATGTGTATATAGGTATTATATATTACATTTATTACTCGTAACTCGTTACTCGTAATGATTGTCGTCATGTTTTTATCTCACTTTCAACACACATTGAACGTCTATTTACTATGAGTGGTTATTTATATTTATTGAGTCACTTATTTACGTGCTGAGATATTGAAACAAGCTGAGAAATGTTCATGTTTATGTTCATCGGAACTGTTTCGAAAGTTAATACTTCATTTTATCAGACTACAAAATGTTCCCTCTGCGGTCCAAGTTGCTAAGGTGATAGAACTGCTAAGATAAACACTAATATATGTAAAGTTACGATTATTACTTTGTAGCAGCCGTCGTATCGCATCGTTTTAGCTTCTATTGTGTGAGAGCTAATTCAATATTCTTTTGGAAACTTCATTTATTTTGCCATTTATGATATATTGATTGATTTATACACGCACACATAAGTTGTAATGTCATACTATCTCTGATTCTCATTAGTTTGGGAATTCCGTCAAATAATACAAGATGATACAAACATAATTAATCACTAACATATTAAATCTAGTCAGGTATTCAAAGCTTAATATTATAGCTAATTAGCTACACTAGGATCAAGTATTATTACTGTAGTGCTCCATTAAAAATACATAAAAATAATTTACAAAGAATATTTTTTAAATGTAGTACACGCAACGATGACAATATAATTAAGATAGAGTTAAAAATTATTTATTTAATTACCTATAGGTTAGACAAGGCAAACCTCGGCTTAGTTATTTTGCCACCGTTGCTGTATCAAATTGTTTTCAGAAAATAAACCAGATGCTATAATCACAGCCTAAACATAATATTAATGCTTATTGATGGTACAGTGAGATCAAACCACATTGGAGTTCTGTTTAATTTTTACTTTGTCCCGTGAGTGCTGGTTTTCCATGTATTAGTTTTTACTTTAGATTGCTAACAATTCGCATGTTCCGGTCTGCTAAATAGCAATAAACTTGTGTATATTCAACTAAGAGGCAGAAAATAGCATTTACAAAATTTTGTTAAACAATTATGGAATAAAAAAAAAATACATTTATCTATCTATGGCACAATAAGGCATATATCGATCGATTACATACATGTAATGGGACCTCGACCTTCCATTGTTGCAGAGCGGATTACAGTAATTTAATATCTTTTTGATAAGACGCCTTATATTTTTATAAATCTACGACTCCGTTCATCTTTTCTTTATGAAGCTCTTTATATATTGTAATCAATAAATTGATGTAAATATAATTTGAGTAAATATTGGCCGAAGCTCCTAGTGGCCTTAACATCTTTATCCCATTCGCAGGGAGCATGATATTATTAGCTAATAATATATATACATATATAATAAAATTATAACTACAATATTTAGACTGTGCCAAGGTCAAACAATATAGATATAAAATAATTAACTAGGAACATAACATAAAAATCGACAAAACTCCAACTTATGCAATAAATATTATTTTGCAAGTTAACACTATATAAAAAACTAATAAAGTACCACCTTTTAAACGTGTTTACTTTTATATTATTGACCCTTTTGGGTTTTCGATTATATTGTGAACTTGCAAAAATCCCAACCTACATACCTTACTATACCTTTTCAAAATAGCACCCCATTCTGATTATTTTCCCTCCAAATGATAATATTTATCAAGATTGGTCATTTTATGCATGGTGCATAGATTTTGCATAACACATGCAGTGTCTTTATACATGGTTACTACTTGTCAACGAAATTTGTCACATTTATACTACTCTCTCATTTTACTTTGGGCAGACCTAAAGTTATTTAATAATTTAAATGCAATTTCAAACAATGTTAAACGAGTAATAGCACATCAACAAAACTCGCTTTAAACATTTCTAACACCAACACATCGTGTGTTCGTGTTGATAGTGTGACTGATAGCACTGTGCACTGGCACTTGCTCTTTTAGACAGTGGGCTGTGCCGCTGACGGGTGAGGATGTGTTGACAAATGGGTGGACTCACTGCGACGTGGTGGAGCAGGTGGGGGACGCTTCTTTATAGGCTTTGGCTCCTCGCGCCGCGGCTGAGGCTCTCTACCAAAAACATTCTCATAGAAAGGATCTTCCACCCCACCACCGTAGTGCTCTTGCACCCACATCGATACACTCGTCTCTTTGTAATCTTCTGATAATGGGTATTCTCTAAAACCAAGTACTTCATGTGGAGTTGTAGCAGGTTCTAATTTACATTTTTGAGCGACTTGCCATTTCTTTCGCATCACCCTTTGTAAATCTTTTAGAAACTCCTTTGGAGGATTACTATTAGAATCGGCTAATTTCTTTGGTGAAGACAATTTTGTGCTTTCATTACGTTTAGGCGGTGGTGGTTTTCGAGGTGAGGATGGAGGTTGCTCTTTTAAATTGAAAGATATTTTTTTATTTTTTTTGGTATCAACACACGCGGGGAGGTCGTCGACAAAATTAACTTTTTTAATAGAACCAGATCGTTCTTTACCAGGTTCATTCGATAATTTCTTTTGAAGAGATGGACTGGCGTTAGTATTTTTTTTATTCTGTAGTTCAACAAGGCAAGCGCCGTATGTTACATTCTGCTGACCATAGACACTTTTGTCGGAATGCAGTGATGACGTTCTGGACACTTCCGAGGTGACACTATCTAACGATGGCTGCCGCGGGAATGTGCGGCTCGGTTCAGCAGGTCGCGCGCCAGCTCTTAACTGCCCAGCTCGGGCCGCTTGTTCTATTTGCTGTGCCGTGAGTTGGTTTACTATATCGTGTACTCGGATTCCAACAGCATGAGCATCCATAATGTGTTCTGGTGGCGGAGGCGGCAGGCTGAGTTGAGATGCGGTGAGATCGTCAAGCGGTTCGAGCGGAGGTGGTGGAGGAGGCGGTAAAGAATCTAGGCTAAGTGTGGAACTGAACATACCATCAGGAATGTCTTCGGTAGGTGGTGGTGGTGGAGGCAAGTCTTCCACAGAAGGGATGTTCAAAGGTCGTTGCACTTTATCATAGATTGTTGTGTAACCGTATAGCGCAGATGTGCTATCAGCACTGTTACGGAACAAGCTGTCTCTGGCAATGCTTTCGTAATGAACGTAGCTGGGTGTGGGAGACGCAGAAGGTGAACCATGGCGGAGTTTGCTCGCAGTGGCACTAAGTCGTGTGTTTGCTGTGCTACCGTATACTGCCGTTTCTGGAGTATCTGGAGTATCTGGAGAAGAAATGAATTTGTTTGAATTTTGAGATATAGGTACAATTTATCACTTCAACAATTGCTCCAACGGACTACCATTTTTTTCGTGATTTGGACAATTTTCTACGTGATAAAAAGTTTTCTTCCCAGGAGGCAGAACAAAATGTTTTCCCACAGTTTGTAGAATCTAGAACACTAGAGTTCTATCGCGAAGGCATAATTGACCTACCTATTAGATGGCAGAAATGTACAGATAATAATGGTAGATATTTTGTTTAAATAAATATGTTAAATGACAAAAAAAAGGAATTTCGTTTTTTCACTACAAATCGGCAATTTCATACTTTAACCCCTTATATTAACGTGGAATGTTTGATAAAAAGAAAAAAAAATGTTTTAGAAAATAAAATTAAGTAATCATGGTCGCGGTTGGGTTCAAAAAAACTATTCATACATGTTATGACGAAAGGAAAACAAAACCAGTGAAAATAGAAAGTGTGAAAAAAAAATTAGCTAAATTAATATATAATAATATGATACAACTGTATACAAAAACTAAAACTTACTCAAATAAATTCACTTCTATAAATTAAAATTAATACTCTATTCAATATAAAAAACTGCCTTGTTATTCTAGCAATTACAATATGCGACTGCTGTTCAAGAGTTAAGGATTCGAATCCCGGGTCAGACTGTTGTTGGGTTTTACTAACAATAAATGTTTGATAGCAGCCCCGAGTATGGTAAAAGTATGGACAAAATTGACTATCAGTTAACTAACCAATAGTATGATGTCGTTTGAGAGTGGAGTCGTCAGTCCTGGCGGGACGCGGACGGCGGGTCAGCGTTCCAGAATCACCGCCCCCTTCATCTTCGACGCCGCAGTCTCCACCTTTCTCAACCATTTCTTTCAGCTGCCGTGTCATCCACGTTAACGGTATATTGGGTTTCATCGATGGTTTCCGTTTTATCGTTCCTGAAAGTGCGCATAAAATTAAAAAAAAAAATTAAATTAAATTTTTTAAACGTGACTATTCTTCCATAAATGAATAGGACTTCCTTTTTACGTCTTGTCAGTTCCATCACAATGCCTTGAAAAACTCTCAAAATAGGTTGAAAGGTAAAGGGTTCGTTTGGTAGGAATGATTTTTGCTACCCTAATATTCCAACAATTTTAATGATGTTGCTAGTCTACGATACTAAGACCTTATTAGGTGCTTGCACATAAGAATAAAAATCTCATTACCTCATTTTTCTACACATTATACAATACTTCGTTTTGTAAAAGTGTCGTGTCAGCCCGCAGGCTGTTCTTATAACACTATCAGTTTGAAGAATTTAATTTTAATTAATTACCCATAGGAAACTCGCAGTCGAAAGCGCTTTCAGACGCAGTGCCGCCATCTGACAGACATCCGCTTGAACTGGACGACGATGCGCGGGAGTGTCTGTGTGCGTCAATAGTGATCATCGTTTTTTTATTATCAATTAAATACATATTACGCGCTTAATACAATATATCAACAACTACATTTCATAGTGACGATAAAATTCGCTACACAAAAATAATATGGCATCATGTATATAACTTATACTTATATTTAATAAGTATTACAGAAATAAACAAAAAATATACGCAAGCACTTCTTAATTAAATGGCTATGCATTCAAATTTAAATAAAAATTAAAAATTAATACGCAGAGCTTTGATTTAATAATAACGGGTAATATATACTATTACTCGTCTGAGTAATAAATTATATCACTGAATATACTACCTACTAATAAAGTCAAATGTATTATATATTAGAAACACAATTCAGTCACGCACTAAATTTTATTTAAAATATTTGTAATTATAAAAATACTTTATTATCACAGACGAGCAATACATTTATTTGATACGAGTATAGTCACATTATGACACAATAATACCAACCTTCCACTGCTTATGTCTGAGTTTGCAACACTTGCGTTACTCGACGCGGATTGTGCCGGACTGTTAATTCCCACTGCTGCACTTCCATTAGTCTTGGTTGGGATCGATGTGATCTATGTGAAAAAAACCGTTTATAATATACATGGTATAGAGATACACTAAAATATACTTCTTTCCCTAAATATCTGACCAAGCTCGTCGCTCCGGCTAATTCTTTGAAACTAATTCAATGCCGCTCCTAACTCGTCCTCATATAGATATTTATTCTTTTACTTTCTTAATGTCCATATTGTATTACTTTAATTTAATTAAGTCGAATATAGAGTAGCCCCCCGAGCAAAGATGCAAGGCGTTTTTAATTTTTTATTCTATTACTCTATTCTCTTGTTTCATTGGTTAATGCGTGATCAAAACAAAATATTAGCCAATGAAACACGAGAATAGAATAGAAGACGAATAACGTTCGCAACTAGGCTAGGTTTCTAAACTAAATGAAATAGATTTTTAGTGACAGCCAATTATTGCCCATATTCGCATGGCCAATGACGAGACCCTTATTTTTAGAGTTCCGTAGCCAAATGGCAAAAAACGGAACCCTTATAGATTCGTCAAGTCTGTCTGTCTGTCTGTCCGTCCGTATGTCACAGCCAATTATTTTTAATAGGCATATTTGTATCCCTGTCCATTTATTATGACTGGCGCTTAAATTCAAGTAATACATACTTCTTTTTAACCGACTTCAAAAAAGGAGGAGGTTATCAATTCGTCGGAACCCTTTTTTTTATGTATGTTCAGTGATAATTTCGTCGTTTATGAACCGATTCCAAAAATTCTTTTTGCATTGAAATGGCGTAGCTTACAGGTGGTCCCATCGTCACCATATCGGGATCTGATGATAGGATCTCAAGGAAATTGAGGGAAGTCCTCAAATATCATAGGCACAATTATCGCGATTTCGGTACTCGTTACCGTTTTTCTTTGAAGTCGGTTCCTTTTTGTTAAAATTATTGTCATAATTGAGATAGACATTTTATCAATATTTTATTAAGCATATTTAACGTTTGGCACAATGATTAAAGTTCAATCTTCTGTTGAAATTTGAATATAACTAAAATTACTAAATTGTGTTTAACTATACTAAGAGAGCACGCACACGTACCGAACAGGAACGTGCGTGAGCAAGATGGTCCAAGTCCTCCTGAGTCAACTCCTCTACCAGCGCCCGATGATTCTCCAGTAATTGTCTTCCGTGCTGTAAATGTGAATAAATAATTTAATACCAATTAAGCATTTACAACCTAAATTAACAACGTGAACGAACAGAGAATAATTTTTCATTTACCTTTGCAATGCGCATTGCTGTAACCCATCTTTCTAGAGAAGGTTGGTCTTCAGCACATAGAAACTTAATAAACTTCACGCTCTTTGGTTGTTGCAGTCTTGGATGTTTGATGGCGAAGCAATAATCTGTAGGAGACTTGTATTTCTTCTTCCAGTTCAATCCTAGATAAACCTCGTTGGTGTCAAAAGTCGCTAAACATACCAGTTCTTTCAAAGTTTTCACCTTGTCCTTGGGCGAGTAGTACAGTCCTACAAATGACAAATAAATATTTATAAATACATTAATCTGTAATGCTAAGATATTTTTTAATTCGCATTTGCCAAATCGCTTTAGCTTAATGTAAAGTGTGGCCACACAACTGCTTTTTATGTATTCGTTACTAACCCGAGGGCCGTAAGACGCAATATATTTTCTTCCATCCTTTCTTCGTATCATTTTTTAAATATAACGGTCCCTCCATCGGAGGCACGGGATGACCAGAGACGGATGGAATTGTGCTAGTTGTTCCGCCGCTCTGACCAAAGAATTCCTCTATGATTACCTGTCTTGAATGTTCATCGTGTTCACTACACCAACCTATGCATCAAAATGATTTTCATTAAAAACTGAACTCAACTCCAGTTTACTCTACCTACATAATAATATGTATCTCTAAAGCTACCTCTGTCATCTTCAGTCAGAAGAAATTTTTCAGGTGTTTGAAATAGAGATATTTTATCCGGCCGTTCGGCAAATAATATTTTATTTTTCGACTCTCTTGTCCATAGCATCAAATTATCTACTAACATCTCATGGTCTTCGTAAACGCGTTCTGTAATGCAAATATTACAAATCATTAATAAGTATTTAAAAACATTTTTCATAAAATGCTTGAAGTCTTATTTATATTCTTTACCCATGTGGAGATCAGGTAAATGCTCTACTATAGCCCACTTTGGTTCCATGATAACGTGATTTTTGTCAGCCAGAAGCCTTGCTACATATCCGCATGTCATTTTCTCATCTACCAGCAGACTTTTAGAAGATCCATCCATGGAAAAAGCTTTAATAAATAGTTTTTTTATGTTGGCTTCGCGCATACGTTCTAAGGCTAATTTTATTTTGTCAGCCTTTTGTTGAAAACTTGCATCCTGAAATTATTTTCGAGGTCAAAAAATTACATAAATTCTCCATATAAAACTAAAGTATGTTCAATTAATAGCTGTATTGATATTTGCCTTTGGATTTGATTGATGAAGATTCAACTTCATAGTTTTGCACTTAGTACTGGTACTACTCGATGCCGACGATTCGCTAGATAGCATAGAAACCTAAAAAGAAACAAACAAATAAAATAGCATGTACATATTACAGAAAGAACTCTTAGATTTATTTGCTGTAGATTTACCGTGTCGCTAAATGCCGAATCATTGTCTGGAGAGTCGGTACGGACGATACTGGAAGCTCCATCGCTACATTCTTTCTCTTGTTTTTGAGCAACATCGTGACCGACATCTGCTCTTGATTTCGATACTGATGATAAAGCTAAAAATAGAACATAGGATATCAGTTAGAGCTCTAAACTAAATCGATGTAAGAAGCATTTGACTTTCTACGAAACATACCAGATGAGACTCTTGATATTTCTTCGTCATATTCGGAGTCAAGAGCACAGAGCTCACCTAGAATTGCATCGAGGTCTGCATCCTGTGTTTCTTCGAGGTTTGCCATCGAGAAGCGATAGGTATCAATGCGTGGAGCAACAATCTCCAGTGGCCTTAGCGCTGACGATGGCTCATTAGTTGAGTTTAGACCCTGAAATTAATAGTTTAATATACATTTTATATCAATTTAAAACAATGAAATATTTCAAATTAAACATTTTTTTTATATTTAAGGCTACCAAAGCCTGTATGATGGAAAGCATGAGTAGGATCCAGGAGTAGGGGTCACCATGCTCATTGTGGGGGTAGGCAATGTAGCATGGTGACCCATACGATGGCGGCCTGGTTAGATAATTCTGAATCATTCTCTCGGCCTTCGGAGGGCGGGAGAATGATGCAGAATTATTAGGCCTCCGGTCTCACACTCACCAACGAAATCCGACAACAAGAATGATGTCATTATTAGGATGGTCTTCTGAGTGAGGGTATTACTGCCCCAGTCGAGCCGGTCCATTCGTGCTGAAATCAGCAATGCTACTACATTTGGGGAGATCACTTTAAGTTTTTAAGGAATTATTTTTTACTCTTTTGGAATTATTGAAACAACCGTCATACCTATTATTGTTAAAGTTTACGAGGTTTTTTTTAAGTATACCTACGATCTAAACGCAGTGATAAATTTGAAGATGATATATATATTTTTAAACATAACGAACCTAGGCTTAAACGTAACGTGATATATGTGCGCGTGTATGACGTGATTATCAATATCCTAGAAATGATAAATATTGGTTTAACTTAATGGTTTAACTAAGTGGTTTTAACAGCTCCATATTATTATTGCAAACTTCTGCAAATTTTAGGTATTTTCACACACCTAATTCCGATCTCTGCTAATAATTATTATACTTGCGGATATTTATAACCCTAAGAAACCAATGTCATGAATCAACAAGTGGATAAGACACACACATATACATATATTGAAACGAAAACGGTTGACCACTCAACTTAAAATTGTATTGGTATAAGTATAATATTAGATACGGATTTTTTACATAAGATCAACGACAATTTTGAGCCGCGTCATATAATCCCAAACCATTAATGTAGTTACGGGACCCCATGAATACAAATGACATTGTCTGTACTTAGGTATATGCAGATGAATTAATTATTGAGGCATATATGACATCCTAAAACAAATTAAAACAAAAGGGAACGCATTGTCTTTAAACAATGAATGTTTTGTTAGGTACCTATATGTTTACATTTTTATAAATTTTATGATACTGCAATTCAGAACACCAATATCACTAAATTGAGTTTTCGGTGCTTATGTTTATAGAACAAAATGTGTTACAATTTGCGTTTCACATTCAAATTATAACCAAACCAGTTAAGTTACGACACTAACTATAAATAGTAGTTAGTTTACATACCGATGATATATCAAAAGCTTGATCCATGATTTTATTTTCTGTGGGAGAATTGTTATCACTTCTTGCTTTGCCACTTGCTAATCGAAAACTTCTGTTGAGAGATGACAGAAAACCTCCGCGATGCCACTTACTCGTTTCGTTTATTTGAACATCCATCATTTCGTTAACATCGCATTGCGGAATGAGTCACAGAACAGCACTTTACACTATTAGCAAAGCGTGCCAAAAGGCCGGGCTTTGTCATCCGGACTACGGACCATACTCATAATGCGCTGTATTCACAATGTGCAATGTGTCTTATAGAGAGGCATAGTACGATTTTGCTAAACTAATTTTGAAGTCAGATGTACGAATGCATTTGTATTACTTTGGTTGGTACTCAAACGAGTTTTTTATTACCTACACAAACCTGCGCGTAACTGCACAAACACTAAACTACACCACAGTATGTATATATCACGCACGGAGTACTGACCTCGCCCATTCATTTAACCAAAAACAAACTTTTCGCACCAGACACATTATGATAAATATTCGAACAAAGAATACGATTCTGGTTAACGTAAGAAACGCGTAAGTCGTATGCAAGCACGACCACAACTAGGCAGCTTGGAGCAAAGTGAAGTGAGTAGTATTACAATATGAAGCAGCGTCGGCCGCACGCCTCGGCCCGTCCTAAAGGCGCACAACAGCGCAGGGGGGAGGTTAACAGACGAGCGGCAACCGTGTTTTGTGAGTTGCGCACGTGTGCGGTCCTGGTACGCTACGTTGTACGTTGTTTGATTCCAGAATGACGGGACGAAGTCAGTGTGGTGGTGTGCGTGCTAGTCCCCTTGGTTGTAACTAACCCCTCGTACGCGGAACGACAAGGCGCGAGCCCTTTTCCCTGTTCACTATCAACATGGCCCGACATACGCATGCACCCACGCCTTGTCATTTCACGGCGTTTTGCACTATTATGTACGAGTATAATTAAAAAACAATTCGCATTCTATCAAAGCTTTATTCAGTATAAAACACTCTTTGAAAAAAATAAGGTCTTAGGCATTAAAAAAATTTCACCCTTTACATAGATTTCCTCATTTAATAAAATGTTATCTATCAGTCATTTTAAAGAATAACTTTATGTTGAATTTGTTGAAAAAATTAATTTGCATCTGTTGCTTAATCTTTAGGACAGATAGTTATTTATGAAAATTTCATAGTTTAAAAAAAATATCAATAATTATCAAGAATAACTTTCATTTTGAGTTTCGATATTAAATTAATTATTTACACTAGCATCCAAAATTAAATGTAACACATGTATTTATCAAATAAAACGAATTTTGCTGCACTGCACGGTTGGCCTAGTGGCTTAAGCGGTCGCCACGCCGCTTCCTACTACGCCAAGTGTCGTGGGTTCAAATCCCACGTAGGACAACACTTTGTGTGATTCACAAATTGTTGTTCTGAGTCTGGATGTTCTTTGTGTCCGTTTCATGTATGTTTGTAAAGTCCCCCGCGACACAGGAATTTATATTCCTAATGCGGGAGTTGTCTTTTAAAAAAAAAAAAAAAAAAAAAAAAAAGAATGAAATTAGCACATAATAATGATATAAAAAAGTACCTAGTTACATAAAAGTTCTTTATTAAACGAAAACATAATATATTAAGTATCTAGGTATTCTTACATAAATATGTTTTCATACAAAAACGAACAACATACAAAATATGGACTATTGTCAATGTTTTAATTTCATATAATATATAAACTGCTCAACCGGTACTTTAATTTCAGATTTCTCAGTCTCTTAAAATTGTAAAGTAATTTAACTAGAGCTGGAGAGACTGGTAAATCTGACATACAGGATCTTCTAGTACCAGTCTCTCGCACTTTTCACGTAATTGATTATTTAACATCTGATTTAAAATGAAGAATTGTAAAATTTCTGTATAAGAGAGAAAACTAAACATTTATTGTTATTATAAAACATAGCGTATTGTTATTTTGTACTGAAGAAACCTAACGATGTTTGACCTAATTCACTTGTTCTACTTTTATAACACCCCTTTAGTGCTTACCACCTATGAAAGTATTCCAAAATATCAACGTGTAATATAACAATGCTTATTTAATTAAATTTTAATGTGCTTACGTCATGCTTAATTATATTTTGTATCTACATACATGTTGAAAATTAACACTTGAAGTACCTATTGCGTGCGTGCATGTGTGGTAGGTACCTAAAGGGCTCTCCAAAATTACATTAGGTTGCCGATTGGTATAATAAGATTTTATTGTAGTTCCTAATTTGTATACTATACGACAGTACGGGACTCTATCAGATATTTTATGAAACCGCCAGCAAAAAATGGGAAACAGGTGGTGTTTACGAACCACCTGCTCGCGCAGACCTACACTCACGACAGATGTGCGGGATGGAAAGACATTTTATCGATCTTTAACTTACCGTAGGCTGATTACCATCTGTAGTATGTGTAGCATTATGTTACATACTAGCTGAGTCCCACGATGTTACCCGTGGTTATTGTTGTAAACACAAGTGCCGACGCGGACCAGAGTTTAGCCGAAACAAACAGACAGACATACAAAACGTAAGGACCGTATATGCTTCCATATACATTTAGTGAAATACACAACCAAAGCATAAACGTATAGTTTTTTTGTTTTCAAATGTTTTAAAGCGCATAGGTTAGATATATGCACATTATGTTTATCTGTACGGTTTATTCATTAATAATAATTGTATTTAATATAATATATTAAATAAACATTTACATATGTACCAGTACAGTGTAAGCTCAATGCATTGATGTAATAATAATAATTTTAAAGGGCTGTGTGTATTTACTATGAAATGTCTTACGAAGAGCCTTTTTCCTAAACTAAATTGGGTTTTGTTAGAGTACTACGAAACGGCTGTGCGAATCATTTCGTTCTAAATACATCTAAAATATGATTTTAAATTTAATAAAATAAAATTTCACTATTACTTATCATCGCAGATAAGTCGCACATCACTCACAGTACCGATTAAAATTAATATAGCGAACATAATTGAACAAATTGTTATTTTGTAATAATGTACGAGTAACAGTAGGACGGTTATGCCATCACCCCACGACGGTACTGAGGGTACGGAGGCATACGCGTTTCGGGTGAGAGGAATTTGTGCAATTCCAATGTTGCTTTCTATCTTCATCAAAACCACAAATTTGATTTGGTTGCGATTTTCAGTTATGTAGGATCGATTGAGTATGTACAAAGACAGATGTTACTCACCAGGAAGCGCTTTCGTAACAAAACTAAGTTGTAAATACTGTTTATACTATATATAATGACATCCCAGGGTCTAGGGATTTTGACGTTATAGGGAATTGTCCTTAAATTGAGAGAAGAAAGTATGTCTATATCTGTATATGGCTTATGTCCTTAGGTATCTGCTATTTTCGTCTTACGTCTTTTGTTGCACAAGTAATTTTGTTGTAATATTTTAGTTACTTTATTCATATGTTGCGATACTGAGGCATCTTGATATTAAAGAAAGTACTTCTCCAATAAGTTCGATATTTATGATGCCGACTAGTTCGTTAGGAGAAATAACGCGAGAAAAGACCGTACACAGCTGCGCGGTTTTTATTAATTTTGGGAACTAAAAAAGTACTTTTCTTTGCTTAATTTTGTCGTCATTGAGAGTGTCGTCAAGCTAAACCAACCAAAGCCTTAGTAATTTTGACGTCTTAGGGAGTTGTTTGTTAATGTGATATCGTTCGAGTGACCACAAATATTTGTGTCTTAGTTTGGGTGTTTTATATTATTATTATGTTTGAATATATTTACAAAAAAAATGTTTATGTATTTATATCAGTTGTCTAGTACCTCAGATGAATAGTACCCACAATACAAGCTCTGCTTAGTTTGGGACTTAAGTTGTTCGAAATATTTATGATATAGGTATAAGTTTCTAGTTACTTTAGCATTTTTTTATCCATTCACAAGTGTAATAGAATATTGCTATTATTTTATGTTCCTCTCATAGATAATTGTGAAATATTAAAATTTTGTTTTACGACAATCCGACACTATAATCTAAGTGTTGTAAAATAATAACAGTAATCATGTCAAGAAAAGGTTAATAAAGAAACAGCTAAAGGTCTGTTGAAAATCAAGTTATCGCTGCTGCTGTTCGTATAGCTGAGCGTGTCCAACGACGCAAAATCTTGGTTACAAGACATGTGCTCGCACACCTGTCTCGCACGTCCCTCACCCGCGCCAGAGCGCCCGGCCGTGCCGGCTGCAACTCACACGTGTTCCACCTCATTTGTGATCCAGCATCAATCATCCCTTTTCGTTTTTATTTATTTAATGAATGGAGGTACATCATTCTGTTAAGTGCTCAATTTTCCACATGCCTATTTATGTCACGGAATCGGAATTAACGTGATTAAAGTGTTAAGCAACCGGTACCTATTTATAATACAGTGTATTTATCAGCTCCACAGGTTACGCTATATTGTGGGAGGTAAAAAATACATACCGCAGTAAGCACGGTTAGTTCGCCTATCCATTCGTTTAGCAAAGCTTCAGGGTCGTCAGCGCCAGCGCCGGCGTTTGCGTCTTCTACTAACGCCATCTGAAACATAAAATTAGGTCCTAAGAAACATTTAAATCAGTCACATAGAACACAAAGAGCCTAGATATATTACTAGACATATTCTTACTTTTTGCCTAACTCAAAACAACGCAATTGGTAAGCTTATTATATCCTACATTCACTCCATGTACCAATTAAATAATAATATAATACAAACCATAACAAATTGTACATCGATAATGGGCGTTTTTGCAATATTAACAATGTTGCTTTCTACAAGTTACCTTATGAATTGGCAGTTAACAATATCAAAACGTGCAGTTTGTACAACAATGTGTCGCGTGTTCAAAAATCATTATTTTGTAACATTCACCAGATGTATATTTGTTCTTTGGTCAGGTAGATGTTTCTCGCTTGCCGGGACACTATGATAAATCTTTTTTTTTTGGTTTTATTTGTTCACAGCTGCAACTTATCAGGCATCTACTTTGGGTTTCCTGTTATTCCGTCATTAAAGTAAAGTAATTCCGAATTTAAGATATAATGTAAATAAGATGTTTAAAACACTTTTTATACATATACCTGTAATATGAATTACGTACAAACAAGATTCTTACCTGTAAAAAGTCTTATTATACGAATTCTTATAATAATTGAAAGCGAACTGATATTAGATGGATGTTGAAACAAATATTTATGTACCAGTTAAATTACTAAGCACTTAAAGCAGTGTTTTTTTCCTTATTTGAGTTTTTTTTACATATAGGCCACATGTGTCAGTAGACCTACCTCTAAATAAAAGATCTCTTTGTTATTATACAGTTTTGAAAATTCTAAATTAAAACCCCAAGTTTGGTAACAATGGGTTATTGTTTGGCATGGTCTTAGAAATTTGCCTCGGCTAATACTCTACTCCTATAAAAAATCAAATGACAGTAAAAAGTACAAATTAAGCACTGCCGGACCTGCAGTGCTTAATTTGTATATTTGTTACTGTCATCTGTATTTTATAGGAGTAGATAGGAAATCATACATAAGAACTTAGAATATCTTTAGTTGTAAGTTAAGTTTACATGTAATTACTTTTTAATCGACACGGATTCAAGTGCGTTGAGTATTGTGGGTTTAAACTTCAAAACCCACAAAAAGATCTAATTTAAAGAAATGAGGAGGTTCTGGTTAACTAAAAGTTCCTTTATAACTAGCTCACCGCAAGTAGATGTGTAAATGGTTTTAGTAATCATTATTATCATTCAGGAAATATAAATGCTCATAAAATATGTAAATGCTGAGGCTACCCATGATAGTATTATATTCTTAATATTTTTGACTTCAGTTTTCGTATTCTCCCTAGCAACGTAAGATACGGTGACGTATGGAAATACGAACGAAAAAATTATGCAACTTCAATTCATTCTTGTATTTATCCTACAGGCACTTACTACACTTAGAACAACAATCGCTGCTTATTTCATACATATATTTCATACATCTGTCCTCTGTACTTATACCGGATATTTCATACAGTTGATAGAGTCGGTCAGTAAATCAATGCTACTGGTCCTAGACTGGTCCACCGTGTTAAGAAAAAGTTTTAAATGGACGCACTTAATGTACTAATTTGAAACTTTCCATGTGACTGCTCCATTTTGTATGAAGGCCGTAAACCTCAAATAATTGAAATGCTAAATTCCAAACTCACATTGCTTATTTTCTACTTCAACCTGTAATTGGTCAACCAACAACCATGAATCAAAAGGTCATCTAAATTCTTCACTGTTAATTATTATTTAGATAAGATCTATATTGCTACTGATATTAGGATTTCATCAGCCAGCAGCCTTCAGTAGTAGTTTAGTACTGGACATGGGCTCTACTTAGAAATTGAGTTTTGACTTACTGTACCTAAAGCGTCAATATGTATTGATATTATAGTATAGAGGCTTATTATAAATGAATATGTTAAATGTTGCCTCAGAGGGCTTATTTAAAATATTTGATTAGAGCACAATGAATGTGTCGGACTATGGCTACGTCTCAGCTCTTGCTCGGCACATTATGTTTTTGTTATTATGACTTCCATAACCGGGAAAGAAAGTTCGACTGATGCAATGCTTTACGTAATAATACCGACAACAATAACACGTAAACGATATTTTCGCAACTTTAATACAATGATGTCGTGCTCGATTATATAGCTTTTTAGAATTTGTTGTAGTTAACTTTTCTATAAAACGAATTGAAGGAAGGAGATATGGATCACAGAACATTGGGTTACGATATCGGGCGTAAATATATTTTAAGTAACAAGCAGAATTTTACAAAAAATCTTACATTAACACAATTATTGCAAGGTCCACAATAAAAGAAGGTTTTTACCTAGCAGATATTTATAATAAAGGAATGCCAGTATCAACCACAGTTCCAATTTATTTATTTAATAATTGAAATATCGTTTACAAACCATAAAGAGGCAGTATTTTAAAAAAATATATTAAAAATACCTTTGTATTTTTATGTAATCCACCGATGTTGATGTTGGTCAGTAAGTAACGCGGCGGCTCTGTCCGCCCAGAATAGGGCGCGCCTCTGGCGCCCCCAGAGGGTATTGGCGGTCAGAGCCATACGCGGATACCGCACCGTATCTACCGAGGCGGCGTGCGCCTTGGCCGGAACACCCCCGTGGGATTTGGAGGCGGAAGTGCTCGCCGAAGTTTATCGGCGAGTGGCTGACTTCCGGGCGGAGAACGGCTTTCGCCCTCCGCCCGATGACGTGCGCGAGTGGCGCGAAGCCGCTCGCCGAGCCACCATGCAGAGATGGTCGTTCCGGCTGGAGACCCCACGCGCTGGCTTCGCCGCCGTGGAGGCTCTTCAGCCGGTCATCGCGGAGTGGGCAGGGCGGCAGCATGGGACCCTTTCCTTCCGGCTGACGCAGGTACTTTCCGGGCACGGTTGCTTCGGAAAGTACCTGCACTCGGTCGCTAGGAGGGAACCGAGTCCCGCCTGCCACCACTGCGACTGCAGTGAGGACACGGCCCAGCACACGCTGGCGGTCTGCCCCGCTTGGGCGGCGCAGCGCCGGGTCCTCACTGCAGTCATCGGAGGGGATCTCTCGCTGCCGGCCGTCATAAGATCGATGGCCGGCAGCGACAGTTGTTTTACCGCGGTCGCAACCTTCTGCGAGGATGTAATCTTGCAGAAGGAGGTGGCGGAGAAGGCCCGGGAGGACGATATCCACTCGGACCCGATCCGCCGCCGGCGCCCCGGGCGGCGGAGGCGCGCATACCTGCGTCTCATGCCGCCCTGAGAGTGGCCGCGGATGGGCGGGACGGGTTTCCCGTCCGTCCGCAGTAGAGGCCAACCGCGAGGGGGCGACGTCCGCGTGTGACCGGACGTTGCCTAATTAGAGAGTAAATTCTGAGATGGTGCCCGCAACAGTGCGGGCAGGCGCCGGTTGGAGTCCAGAAGGAAATCCCCTCCCTGGACTCCTTCCAATACAAAGGCGCAGAGAGGGTCACACCGTGTGGTTTTAGTCGGTTCGAGTCCGACACACCACCCCGCCGTAACCCCCGACGGGGTGACGGTCCGCGGGGATTTCCACACGTAAAAAAAAAAAAAAAAAAAAATGGTCAGTAAGTAACGATCGAGAATATGGATAAAGAATGAGATAGGCATAAGCTTTACGCCTTAAACTAAATTAATGACTGACTTTTATAACTTAAGCTGCTTGCAATTGGAGAGGCCTATGTGCAGTAGTGTATTAGTAACTTAATTTATTTTACAATAGTAACTTTCAAAATCACCTGTAATAACATTCTAATCTAATTAAGCTAATGTATTTCTGTCTTTTGATTTCTGATTAGGTATTTAATAAAAAAAACTTAATTATTTAGTAACTAGTATTAAAGAATTTTTTTTTTTACAAATAATACTTTATTTAATTAGCGAGATCCCGAAAATTCTGAGATGTCGTGAGATTATAATTATCTACTAATCTCGTGAGATCTCGAGTCAAGATTAAATTCCATAAAGAAGGCATTGTCTGGGGAAGTTTAACAAAACTTTAAAAAACCACAAATGTTGCATTCATAAGTCTCCTGGGGTGTAGGTAGGGTGGATTAGAAATATTGCATGATGACATGCGAAACGCAATATCTGCGTAAATACTAAGACCGTTTCCGTGTGTAAAAAATATATTATGAATAATAAATAGTAAAACTTTGTTTGTTTGTTCTGTTTGTTGTACAGATATATAAGATTATAAGATAAGAGATATAAGATTTCTTAGATTACATCATGCCCATCTTCTAAATATTAAGTTCAGTTTGAGTACATCCCTTTCACATTTTATTTTGAAGTCTTCTTCTTGCGAAGCCTCTCTAATAATAAAGATACACGTTAGGTCTGTGTATTTCTTTTTTTTTGCAAGACTAAATAGTTTTAGTAATTGGAAGTCACTGTGATTTAAAGTTAATCTTGTAACCACATTAACTTCCAATCTTTTATTCGATCAAACAAACGGGTAACCTGATAGTAAGCCATTAACGCCACCCATCAATTTTAGCATTTCACGGAACGTGATAGCGTTGTCGTTCTTTGAGTGTTCACTCCTCCTCCAGTTAGAGAGGCGCCTTATTATAATTCTCCCAAAGTTTAAATTCAATTTCTTCCTTACCTTCTTTCAACGGCTTTAAAAAACAATAAAGACGGCAAAAGTCCTTAACTTGGCAACATTGTTGGTAGTTCAAATGTTTGTTGTTGAACTTTGATCAACTCTTTAACATAAATCATGGAAATGGAATCATAAAGCACTAAATAGAGGTAGGTAGGTGTACACCTAACATTGTGGTAGGTACATACATACTATCATGCAAATTGCAATTAGTAACCACAATGAAATTTAGTGTTAGGGCAGATTATGCATACCGTTATTACTGGTAGGTACCGTAAATGCAATGTATGGTTAGCTATATCTTGTATAAGCCAATTAAGTCGTGGACGATAGTGTTAATCAACTGGTATTGAAAGATCGGATGGCGTGTTACTGGTTCCTGCTGCACTGGGTTTTGTGGATTCGATATATGTGACAACAATATTCTTTGAGTATTATTTGTTTTAACAAAGAATACGAATAATGTTAGTCTGCCGTCACAAGCCTATTCTAGGCCTAATACCATTGATTGAAATGCACTCCAAAGTAATGCAGTGTAGAGTAGTATATTAAAACGTGTCCAAAACATAAGTAATATTAGATTATAAACACAGTATGAATAAATCATGAAGTTATAACAACATCCTAGTCTTAGACTTAAAACTATAGAATTATCTTGCCTTAATATTTGTCATAATTGAATTCGAACTTCGATTCAACCCTGAGAGCTAACTGAATTCGAAAGTTGAACTAGTTAGTTTAATTAGACATAGACAGAAATAAAAATATCGACCCCAAATGATATGACTATTTAAAATCTTCATTAGATCGTTGCCATTACGGCCACTCGTAATCTATCAATCATTGATACACTTAATCTTTACACCTCAAGCCATTACTAAATCATTATAATACAAATATAAATGCATGATATAATAGCCAAACACTCGTAACTCAGCTGTATAATTTACGTCGGCTAGAGTATAAACTGAACACATTGAGCGAACTTTTTCCTAAAACATATAGACCCATATAGTTAGGGGAAAGTGTAGCAGTTGTTGAGATAAATTAACTGCGACAATTTGTAATGCTCGACCATCAATAACGTCTATGCGGGCAGGCAAACACACTGATAATTTATGTATGGGCACGTTCTGAATGTGTGTCTACAAACGCCTAGTTATAAGGACTAGCTGAGTCCCGCTGTGTCATCCGCTATTAGTATTGTAAATCGCGAGTGCGCATGCGCAGATAGAAGCTAGTCTAAAAAAATTGCCCAAGTTACTCCATATGTCATCAGCCATCTGGTAGTGAAAGTCCCATCGAAATCGATTTCAACCGTTCCAGAGATTACTCGGAACAAACAGAAATATTATAAAATGTTCTTTTATGCCAGTACTGTATATAGGTACCTTCATATGCATTTAGTAAAATACTGTTCGTTTGATATTACATACTGACACTCCAATTTTATATAGATGTACAGATTTGTGCATTATTAAAGCTCGACAATATTCTGACAGCTTTAAGAGCGCCTTCACACTAGCGTTTGTCCAGCGTAGGCGTTCGATAAACGTATGCGCAGCGCAGACGCCGCGACGACGAGGCGCAGGTGTCGCGTTGTCGCAGCGTTGCGGAAGGATAAATGAATACGCTGCGTTAGCGCCGCAGGTGCACGACGCATGCGCCGCGTTACTGCGGAGTCATGTACATTCCTGTTCACATTAGACATCGCCCAAATGAGGCGATACACAAAGCCTCAAATGTGTATCCTCATATTGTATATCACTGTGTATTTTTTGCAAAAGTTCATCGAATATAGGCTTCGCCATTCGAAAGTAAGAATAAAAATATTTTGAATCATTTTTTATGTGTTTACAATAAAGTACAAAATAATCACTTTCACTTAACCGTGCACTCCTTAATGGGCTCTCCCACATCCTTTAATTTTTTTTTTGCACCTTTTCGTAATTTTTTTTTTTTTAACAGCAAAGTCAACAATAGAGTTTCCTCGTCAGAATCCATTTTGTTAATGATATTCCCGAAACGACAACGCAATTGTGTGATGTCTGCGCCGCGTTAGCGCAGCGTTCAATTGACTACAGAAGAAATGCCGCGACAACGCGACGTCTGCGCTGCGCATACGTTTATCGAACGCCTACGCTGGACAAACGCTAGTGTGAAGGCGCTCTAACGCAGATTGCGCTAGTAGTGCATTTAACCGCGTAATGTTGAATGATATAAATCATCTTTTGTACGTAGCTCGCTATTATTTAAAATAATATATAAAACTTTTTAAAGCACTAAAATGGCCTACATAAACATACCTATTAACGCCTAACATATACACATTTTTGGAATCATGATAAAATTGGTCTTTACATTGTGTAATATAACATCTTCATTAAGAAGGCATTATGTACTTACATGTTGTAGATAGCTCGATAACCGAATACCCATCACAATAGGTACTATATCCATAGTTATTACAAAATCAACAGCTGTGCTACGATAATAATAATGTTATGTCAAAATATTGAACCAGTTCTTGCTACTGCATAATGGTGCCGGAAATCAGACTTTGTAATAATGTAGAAATAGATAGCATTTTCAATGCTATCAATCCAGTAGTTTCTTCTGATCTAAACATGAACATTATAGTGGATCATTCGTTATTTGGTTTATTATTATTACACTAACAACACTGAAAAGAATATACTAAAACATTTACCTTTTATATAACTGGCAATATCTATATAAACATGTCGACTGACAATGACTTTACAGTTACATATTATTATATTTATGAGTATTCACCGTCATTCTGCATGAAAATGATTCAGCTCTCACTTGGTATAATTACTTAGTATAGAAAAGGATTGAAACGTTGAACATATCTTGGTTGGTTTACGTGTAACTTCAGTAAGAATAAACTTCATAGACTCCGTTATTGGAACCTCGTCAAATACAGGGAAAGTTGTGAATACATTCACAATACAATGCATATCTTGTGAATAAGTACATCTGTCTATCTATGAATGTGAATTTGTAGTTCAGGAAAGCAATTTATAAAAGAGTTCATTTTGAACTGAATTGATCTTTTGTGCACTTGTTTTACAGTAGCATTACCTAAAAATGAGTGAAAAATTATCCCACTAGCCTTGTTATTTGCAGGTATATTGAGGTCGGATGCGAGGCCTCGTTTTTTGAAGAAACAATATGTACACAACTAGGTGAATACCATTCTTTCATTCTGACGAGAATATATCTAGATAAGTACCTACTACCGTGTTTTGCATTTTGGCCTTAATGTGAGAACGATGGGAACTGAAATATAAAATAATTCATTTATCTGTATATTAAATGTCGAAATGTTAGTGTAGTGAGTGAGAAAAAGAAAACTTGTAACAAACCCAACCCGTTTGGCCAACGTGATATCGTCGAAATCTCTTTTTATTTCTTTTATATGAGGCTGTTAAAATGATCTACTCGGCCTGATGGAAAGTATGAGTAGAATTCAAGAGTCAAGGTCAACATAGATATTTATGAATGTAGACAATGCAGTATGACACCCGCACTATGGCGACCTACTCCGATGAGACTGCATCTTTGGGCTTCCGATCTCTATAGTTCTACTACCTTTCTAAGGAGAGGCAAGAATTTAATTGTTTAAGGCTGATGTGATATTAAACGTACTAACACATCATATAATGTCATACTTAATTATTGGCATAAAATAATATATCTAGATTGTCGGCACTTGGAGAAACTTATTAAAATACATATATTCTTGGAATTAAACTCACTTGTACTTTTATTACATACTTATTCCTTTAATTTGGTAAATTTCTACGACTGCGAATTCGATTGGAATGATTATAATTATTATATTTTTATTTGACAGCGTATTTATTGTAGAACAAAACACTCCCTAATAAACATTAAAACCCTCATTAAACCTAGTCTGTCTTTCTCTATAGAAAAGTCATGTTGGGCAGATAGTTTGTTGCTGCTATATGTATAAATATTATTTACAGAAAATGTAGGTATTCCTAACAATTTTAGGTTATCTCAAAAAATTCTTAACGTCTTAGATGAGGTAAGAGATAAGCCAAAGAGTATCATATTTTATAAACTCAATATTTTCGAGAAGTAAAGAAGAGAATAGGTCACCTCGACTACTACATAATCTGATCGAATTAAATTTGCTCGAGTAACATCCTTTAAAAAAAAAGGCTTATCGTTAATTATATGGGATGATAAAATTATTGTAATTGGTTGGCAGGAAGAAGGCACATTTTAGTTGATCATTATGGTGTATAAATAAAGGCGTCTACAAAATGTGTAAATTATTTAAAATTTTTAATGCAAATATGCACTTGTTTGTTATTGTAAGAATGGCAGATATGGAATGAAACAGAAGAAAAACATTTAATTTTTAAATACGTATGATATAATTTGCGTCTAGTCTCGACATGCTTTAAACTAACTTTGCAAATACTTGTGTGTTAATGGAATACAATAAAATATAAATAAAACCATATTTACTCACGAACTCACATTTTAAATTGTAAGAATAGAAACCTCTATTCCTTGCCCACTCTCTGCATCATGGTCACTGGAAAGTCGATACGCCCTTTCAAACCAGGAAAAGCTTTTCAAGAAACGGTTAAAACAATTTCAATATCATAAGCACTGCACTCACGCACAGGGTCTACTCACAATTGAGCCGTAGTGTAATTAATGTCGCTCTCAATCGATTACACAAACAAACAAAGTGATCAAAGTACGGTTTATAAACGATATTTATTTTCCATAATGTCATATGTATCGACCGACCAACAGTTAGTATATTAATGAATGCGCTATCTGGTCGCGTCACTGACTGAAGTATTATCAGTAAAAACGCTAATTACGTCACTTATACAAACATAGTTAAATGAATAAAATTGGCCAAGTGCGTGTCAGGCCACGCATAGAATAGTGTTCCGTAGTCATCCCTAATGGTACGTAGATTTCAAATGGCGTTCAAGAAGTAATTGTTATGTTTACTTATTATTGCTTTATTTTTGTACGTTTTTTTCCAAGCAAATGCATCCCATACGATGGGGTAGAAGCGAGAAAAAAAATCATCCCCACTCCTGAGGTACCCCAAATAAAAATATATGTTTCTTATTTTTATGGTAGCACTTTGTTGACATAATTACAACAGATATGCATGCAAAATTTCATCTTTCTAGCACCTACCGTTTGGGCCGTAGGTCGAAGACAGACGGACGGACGGACATGGCGAATCTATAAGGATTCCGAGTCATGAACTACGGAACCCTAAAAAGTAAAAACTGTACGCAGAAACAAGTTCATCAGTTATCAGGCCCGCAATGAATACACTTTTATAAGAGTATTCCTTTCGTATAAGGGCTGTGTTGTGAACGAGAACAAGCACACAATGTTTTATATACATTTGAAACATTGTAGCGACTTCTGCTACACCGTTACCTTAAGGTTCCAATAATAATGGTATATATATGTGCAGTATACCAGTTGACCCTTACAACTTCGTTTGAAAACAAACATAAAATAAAAACTAGGTATCCAATATTAGGCACGCCAGCATGCATGCCAGATAGTTTAATAGTTTATAATAATAATAAATTCGGAACAAGATCGATGATCTCGTGTCGTATGGAAAGGATAAAGAGTCATTAAGGTCCTACTTATGCAATAAGGAACATCATAAATCTTTATTGCGGTCTTCCTGTAGATATAGTTATTTAATTACAGTTGAATGGGTAATAGCAACAGCTCAAAGATTTGACCAATGCCACTGACCACTATTAACAATTAATTACCAAAACAATGGCATAATTCAAACCTGATATCTATAACGTTCTTGATGTCTATTGGGTAAAGAGATTAACTAATATAAGCCGTGATAAGACATATCGTATTGGTTTTGGGGTCAGAGGTATCTAGTGTGAGTTTATTTCACATCGAATCAAACGTCACGATGACCGCATTCGGCTTTGTGATTGTTGGCTTGCATCGATACCTTTGCCAATGCAACGACAAACACTCTCGCCATTAAGAACGGGTTGATGAGAAATAGTTTTACACAAGGCCCTCAATGGGTAAAAAAGTTCTCATGCAATCCGGTCATCGTCCATTGGATATGTAAAGAATACCCTCCCTCACCTCGCTCTTTACGTAAACAAAGTGGCTACGAACTTTACGGTAAAGTTGTTCTTATTATAGTTTTTATAAATAGCGATGGCTAAACTTTATCGATCTCACCTTGTTTACATCATCAACTCGTGCCGATGACTGTTCTTCCGCCTAAAAGCTGGTTCATAGCGTGAATCATATCTTATTCAAATGTCTGTTTATGAAACAAGATTAGGTTTGATGTCGCGTATTTATTGTGAACAGATTATAAAAATCATCCGAATAAATGTACAATTATAAAATAAGTGCAATGAAGTATCGCTACTACAATTTTAAAGAGCAATATTCCTCCTTTATTATTACTTAGAGATGTTATAAATACTTATCCAACTCAACTCCCACCTCTTTCTTAATCTCTTCCATTCAGCGTTTGCCGAGATCGCAAATCGCGATATTTAGTTTTACTTTCTTTGTGTGAATCTCCTTGGATCATAAGATTTGTACAAATGGTTACAAACTGCACTCTTATTATATATATTCTATTTATCTTTTGTTTAATAGAGTTTGGTATTTAACTATCTATATTCTTTATATATAACTCAATATTTTAGCACACGTCCTGAGCGTTTGCCAACCTACTCGTATCGCGTACACTTTAAAAAACATTAAAATCGTTCAAACCTAAAAATGTAATCTCTACTCGAAATAATCCCTTTACTCAGCAATTAGGTAAGCGCTTTATGACTTCTTAAACGATTCTTAATAAACATACTTTTACAATTACAAGAAATGTTCGCTTATCAGTCAAGGACAACTGAACAACATACTGTGTACTCTTAACGACGCCAGTCATTGTTCAATACTTGTGGCTAAAGTCTGCTGTAAATTTATATTGTATGTTATTTTTTTTCTCAGTTTAATATCGTTTTACAATTGTGAGTAGTTTATAGTTTATAAATAATGATTTTTACTTCACGCAACTCTCACACGAGACAATCAAATGTTAAACTAGATAGAAACTACTACGATAATTTTATTATACTACTGATAGACATATTAGATATTTTAGAGAAATTAAAGATTTATATTCTAAGAACTAGCTGACTCCAGCGGTGCTATCTGCAGTTATGGTAGTAAATCGTTATTCGCGATGAAGGCCGCGGAGCGAAGCTAGTTTAAATAAAAATGTCTAAGATACTCCTTGTACCATCAGCTTCCTGCCAGTAATTGTCCTGCCAAAATCAGTCCAACATAAAACAAAGAGACAGACTGACAGTCAAAAATGTAAAATTGATTTTCGGTATTATTATTAGGTTACGGAGGTCCGATACCAGTTACTTCGTGAATAGACTGAAACACACATTAAACTGGTTAAATTAATATCCGACTCCAAATAGTTTTAAGCTTAATAAAGACTAGGGAGATGATGATAAGGAATATTCTAGGATTTAAATATACTCGTATATTCAAATAAGTACAGAGTGGACCAATAGTTCGTTTACATTTCAAATGATGATTTAAAAAATATATTTATGTGAGAAAAAACCGTTTATTTATTATTACAGTACACAAATAGGAACTTAAAATAATAATTACATCATCTTTAAGTGATCCTTGACTATTTTGACACGAACTACTGAATTTTTTGAACGATGTTTATCACTAAACGACGCCATGGTACTGAATTCCCAGGCCACTTTTGCTTGCTTTAATGCATGCAATGCAATATTTGCACGAATGGGCCGGCTCAACCTTGGCAGTACTACCCTCACGTAGAAGACCAACCTAATAATGACCGGAATGAGTATGAGACTGGAGGCCCAATTATCAGAGGCCTACTGAGGTCGGAAATGCTGCAGAAATATCTGACTGTATGCTGCATTACCTACTCCCACAGTGCGGATGGTGCCCCCTCAAGCTTTCCATCAGGCAGAGTAGAGCCAATTTGGTAGGCTTAAACATTTATGAAAAATATCATTCAACACGGTGCAGCGGTTAAGCCGTGAAAGCGTTATAGATCTATAGACAAAGAGAGTTATTATACTTAAGAATTTATATAATAATTTTAGTATGGATAGTATCGTATCTTAAACATCCTTCAAGCAGCATTTTCTATGTTCATTATCTTTTTATCACTTATAAAATACTCTTCGACATCGGTATAAAAATAAACACTAATTCTTTCTTGTTGTTTTGTAGCGCTTTTTTGGTTAGCAATCTAATAAGTAAATTGGGGTAAACAGAATCCCGATAAAGTGAATTTCTTTAAATCGGTATTCTATTCTTAGAATTTGAATTTCAGTTGCAAACCAGTGAAATGTATAATTCCTGCACAAAGGTAATTAGTTTCAAACTCAGGAAATGAACGCTCAATATTTGCAATGTGAATAATTTACTAAAATAACGAAAAGGGAATTTCGGATACAATAGTTTTATTTAAAACTCTCCACATAAACAAAAGCATTATTGATTAATTTCGACGTGAACTGAAGAGGCTATATTTGTAATGGAGCATACAATGTTTGATACGAGCGTTATATTATATTAAAAATACGTTTATTTGTAGAAATAGAAATTAACAATGAAACCACGTAGCCAAGTTTTAGTACAGACCAGACTAAATGCATTTTTATATGTTAGTATTGTGACGAACATTTACGTGTGTATTGTCCGTGCGGTGATGAATTCCGAGGACAGTGTTGTAGTGTACTTTTTTTCATTCCGTGGGTGTTGTACGTACATACTAAGGGAGCAGACCCTGCAGGGCAACATCACTGAAAAGAAAAGGAAATTTGAAAGAAACCCCCTCATTTCTAAGAAGTGATCTATGTTTAAAACTGTTAATCGAATGTATTTTGTTCACAATTTTTGACGATTATTCAAATTTTCGTCCCCATGACAAAAGCAGAAGGTTTGTGCTTTAACAGAATTCTTTCAAGAGGCCAGAAATTATATTATTATATATATTTGTGGTTACTTTAATTCGTATCACTGAATTGAAAAAAATCGATCTGATTTATCATCATCTTTAAGAACTTTTTCTTTCTTCAACAACTTCTTTTCTTTTCACAACTCTGGATGTAGGCCTCTCTGGTTGTTGGACTGTCAAAGACAGAAGAGCAGAAAAAATCGGCCGATTTTTTTCTTCCACCTGACTCATAGAATAGGGTTCTTTAGTCACGCACGTTGGTACATGGATTGGAAATCGTATCCAATAGATAATTTTATGATTTTTTTTAATGCGTTAATTATGTATGAAGTTTTCGAAGCGCATTTTACAATTTAGGCCCCTATAACTCCTGAAGTAAGCAAGCTATCTAAGCCGTTATAGTTTTATTTCAAAGTTCCTAATGTGTACTACCATCATGAATTTTACCAGATTTTAGCTTCTAGAGGGGGCCAGGCTGCCAGGCTGCAAACGGATTTCTAAATCAAAAAAATGTTTTTGATACCTCTTCATGTTTTTAGAATACTATTGAATGAAATATTAATATTTATCATGATTTTTTTCTATCACTTTGTCGACATGATAAAAACACATATCCATGCAAAGATTCATCTTTCGAGCACTAACAGTTTCGAGGGTAAGTCGAGGACGGACGGACGGACATAACGAAACTATAAGGTTTCCCAGTCATGAACTTCGAACCCTACAAAAGGTTTTGACTTAGAGGGTATAGAGTTTATTTAGTTTTCTCTGAACATTCTGCTTGATAGAAATTCAAATTTCCTATTACGTGTTATTTTGGACTAAATCTTAAAATCATGTGAACTTCATGGTGATTAAATAAAAATAAATGAAAAAACCGTACGGAGTAGGTACACAATCTTGCAGCTGTCGCAAGTTTTTGAGTCCCTACATATTCGTAATAGCTGTTCAGGAAGTTAAATGCACAGGTGTTCAATGTAAGGAAAATTTTACAAATTGTATTCCACCTTACAGATAAAACTCAACATGTCGAATATATTTGCGAACATGAATAACTATTGCGGAGTGAGATATTGATGTGGGATTTTCCACATTTTATATAATACAATAGTGTGGCCGATTTCCGTATCAATCTTTTGTTCTGTTTGAAATATGATTGTTTATATAATCAATTTATTGGATCAATGAACCACGGAGTTTCTGTTGAAATAGCTCATTCCTTTCTTCTTTCCCTTCTTCTTATGAACTTTGTACAACTTTTTTTCTGATATGAAATTTAAAAATATCGTGTTAATATACTTCACAGCTAAACCTAACCGGCTATTTTAGTTTGTCATGTCTACAATAATTCTGGCTGTTTCAAAATAAACACAGTCACATAGTTTTTTGGTTTCCAATAAAAGAAAAGTATCATGTCATAAATTTAGATATATTTAGGGCGATAAGCTTAATGTCAGTTTTATAACTAGCGATCCGCTCCGGCTTTGCACGGGTGGATATGGGAGAGATAAACATGACCAATTATATACTAAAACTTCCTCGAGAATCGATCTATCCACTGCAGAAATCATTATTAAAATCGGTGCAGTAGTTTTAAGAAAGTTTATCGCGAATAGGCAGACGCGGTAGAGAATTTTGTATTAAACTAGGTATATAGTGACTAACTAGCTTTTGATCGCGGCTCCGCCCGCTTGTATGTCGATTTTGGCGGTAAAAATAGGCTAGGCTCTTCCTCAAGAATCAAAGTACCTTTATGTCAATTAACATGGAAATTAGTGTAGCTATTTTGCCGTGAAGATTGCCCCTTGCTAAAATGACAGACTGATTTGCAGCGGAAAAAGACGCTATGCCTACTCCCCCCGCTCCGCAGGCCAGTGTCGTTTTCGGCTAACTAGACATGAATAATTGCTTTTATTTATCGTATAGGAGCTAGCAACGTTTTCGAGAAAGAATTTCAGGTCAGCTGATTTTGTGATATGTCGTCCATCTTGCTCTTCCGGTTAGATTCCGGGCTGTCTGGCTGGCGAGAGTGGTTGCGTTCATTAGTGCGCATCCTGTCTGTGTAGGTAATAATCCTGGACTTTAAAATCATTTTAAGAAGGTTTTTTGTAGTCAAATAAGTTTAGCTGACATAGATAGGGGGATAAACCGTAATGCCGTTTAAGGGGTGCAATGACTGTAATTATTAGGAACGATTGCATTCACATATGTATATATAATTATATACAATACTGCATTGGACTTACTTTGTAAGAATACCGTAAGAAAGAAATAAATGATTTATAAGTAAATGTAGATTATTTGTATTAAAACAGAAATATTCAATTACTCTTGAAAACATAGACATTCCATTTGTAACAAAGAGTCGGTAGGTACAGGCAGGAACACGTAGGCACTATGTTTTGCATTTATGTATACAATTCCATACGAAATATTGCAACAACAGTGAAATTCTAGGTCCAAGTCTTTAATACAATGTATGTTATTTTAAAATAATATAATAGAAGTTTTTACTACATAGCGACCACAACGTCGCCACAATTTGTCGTTAAGTCGATGTTTGGTTGCCCATAGCCACCTTGCCTACCTGGTAGGTATACGTTTTATGTGGGTCAGTAGTAATCCAAGGATTTCGTATGCTTCTTTCGAAATGAATTTTTTTTGAATTTTTTTGGCCGTTTTTGCAAAATTTTATATGACTACCACAGATAGAGACAAAGCCCTATGAGTCGTACCGTGATGTTTTATATAGCCTCCTCAATGCTATTTGTATTAAAACAGAATCGCAAGAATCGCAAGCATAGTTCCTTTGATTATGTTCGATCCTCGGCTACTCGCACCCAGCTCCTGCCAACTGTCTTGCGCAAATCATCACTCCACCTGGCCTATGGAAGTCCTACACTACGTTTGCCGAGACGCGGTCTCCACTCAAGAACATGCTTACCCCAACGGTTGTCGATCCTGTGGCTAATATGGCCACCCATTGCCACTTCATCTTGCTAATCCTGTGGGCTAAATATAACTTTAGTTCTCTCAGGTGGTTGTTCTCGTAGACCTCAGCTAGAGATCTCGGGGTAACTTCACCAGGTCTACGGCCTGTCTAAGTGGTCTTCCGCGCCGCCAGCAGCTACAGGCGGGTCACTGAGTTAGGCCCACTGGGCCTATTGGTGTTGCTGGAGTGTCAGTCCGGCAATACCAATAGGTTTAGTTCTCTGCCGGATTACCTCGTCTTTAATACGATCTAGGACTAATGGTTGAAAACTTTTGTCTTTAGGCACTGCGGGATCGACGAATGAGAAAACATGACAAAGCTTCCCAAACGCTATCCAACCAGGTTAAATTCTCCTGTTCATCTCGTCCTCGAAGTTGTTTCTACCAAACTGCAAAGTATGCCCAAGGTACACATATTTTTGAACGACTTCTAGAACGGCATCGTGTATCGCGACCAGTTCCGGTAGTACATGTTCATTGAACATGACCTTGGTTTTGTCCAAGTTCATCATCAAGATCCGCACCACATTATCAACTATCTTGTCAACGTCTCTTGTGGTTTCCATGGCAGTAAATCGGTTTTCCAGATTTGACTGGATTTTTCCAGATCCCATCGTGGTTTGGAGCAGAGATGGTCGGAGCCTATATCTCATCAAGCGGATACGTTCAGCCTTGAAGCCTCTGATAAGTCGGTGATCACTGCCGGTATTAAACCTGTTCAGCACTGAGGCGTCTCTGAATATATGCTTTCTGTCCGTTATGATGAAATCGATCTCATATTTGGTCAAACGGCCCTAAAGGAAGTAAGTGGACGTGGCAAAACCGCGATGGCTTTGCCAAGTCCACTTCCTTTGGGACCGTTTTTTTAAAAAAAGGGTTCATCAAGAACAGCCCCTCTCGTTTGAGGAAGTTGAAGAGCATTTGCCCCTTATGATTCCTGCTTCCAAGCCCATGGGATCCTATTACCGATATCCTGCAATTTTACAACCACTTTGGGGTGAAAGTAACCCATAACAACGTTGTAGTGGGGTTTTTGTCGTGAAGTGGAGGGCTCTCCATATGTCATTGAACGTATCCTCCACTTCATCGTCCGAGTGGGTCGAGGTCGGTGCGTACACTTGCACTACCTTAAGGTACGCTACCCTGTAGACGGGGATTTGTTAACCAGAAACCCACTGCCACCTTGGGATTTTTGGTCTCCCTCACCATGACTATTCCTGATAGCGGGACTATCAGGAACAGGGGACCGTGACTTTTCGTGATTACGCGTGGAGGTTAATGGCCTTAATCACTAAGCAGGGCAGGCGGGTTGGTAATATAAGGGCATACCTTGTTGCACCGATGACACTGCTGCCCATCACTGGCCTATTAGATTTAGCTACACCTGTAGGGATGGGTATATCCATCGGTCGGGGGCCAGAGCCTCGTTCGTCTTTTAGCAGGATGTACCACGAGCAGGTGAAGTAGGCTTGGAGCGCTAGATTGTGGTTCGCCCCCTTACATCCCCTCGTGCCGTATATATTACGTATAGCGTTTTGTTAATGCCTCAATCTTTGCTATTACCACAGAATACTTATTAGTACCAGTACAGAAGACTCACTCCGAAAAGTAAATTAAAGTTATAAATACCCTCGCTGTCAAAAGATTAAGTTCAATTCAGATCGCCCAGCGCCGAATCTCTATGATTATATTTACCTACAATTGCGTCTCTTTCTATTGTGTAACTCTTAACTGTTTTGACGATGTCTGTTCGACCGGCGTGTCTGACCCGGCAGGCAGCCGGCCGACTATACCTAAACTGCGGAGTGACACCCCCTGCTATTACTATCCGATCCAATAAGTAGGTATTTTCAAAACTGCGAAGACCTACACATAAAATTTCGTAATCTAAACTTTGTAAATAAAGGGACATATTACTTTCAAACTTAGTTACTAAACAAATTACTGTCTTGTCAACTGACAAGTATGAGTCTGACAGTTTAAGAGGGAGTTCAAGTAGTAGGCAATCAAACTTTTAATTATTTTAGTTTTCATCTGGTATTAAGGACAGAAAATAGAATCCGATTTTATTTAATTTGCGATTTAATAAATGATCGTACTAGTCTAAATTGTGTCCTTTAAACATACGTACGCTAGCTTTTGCTTGCGACTCCGCCCACGTAGATATGTAAGCTATATCATTGTGAAGTTTTATCAAAATCCATTCAGTTAATTTTGAGTGACAGTGCAACAAATATATACTACATACTCACAAACTATCGCGTTTACAATATTAGTATGATAAATTAGGAAAAAAAACTGGAATTGTGTAGTAGTTTTGAATTCGACATAATTATACCAGAATGTGAGTAACATTAATACCTAACCATAAATACACTTCTAAATATGCTACTTCCCGTCACAGATTATTTCCGATAAATTGTGTACCACTCGTAAAAGGTTCGGTTTAGCCATAGTAAATTGCATAGAACGTAAACACCAAATAAAACGTATGGTTGCATTCCTCGCCATGCCTTAGAGCCATTTAACGTGGTGGGTATTCTTATCCGCAGCTACTTACTATAATCGTAGGTACACATACGTCGGAACCACGATTCTTTAATCGAAGAACATACTTGATATAATCGTATTCAGGTAAGAGACGTGAGATGAATGTAGTCCGGTC
Source organism: Phragmatobia fuliginosa (assembly GCA_932526445.1). Lineage (NCBI taxonomy): Eukaryota > Metazoa > Arthropoda > Insecta > Lepidoptera > Erebidae > Phragmatobia > Phragmatobia fuliginosa. The sequence continues at coordinate 30,145,383 of OW052057.1, forward strand.
GGTACTTGCAATGCCCGCCCTACCCAAATATAGAGTAGATTCCAGCTTGTTAAGACGATTATTAACGTAGCTCTCCTCCCTCCTCTTTCCCCTCGAGAGCTTGCACACTTCTATGAGGCGTAGGACATTGCATCGTCGTCAACAAGAGCGTTGGCCTCGCATGCTCATCAGATTCATCAATGAAATTTGTCAATTTGTCATTTTGTAAAATAGTTAGCTGGCTCGAAAAATCTGAAAAAAAATCATGATAGTTGTTCATATATTGAAATTTACAGAAAATCTATAGCGTATTCGATAACTTTTGTATTTCAGGAGTTGTCACTAAGTTGTAACACTTGGAAAACTTCGTACAAAAATAACGAAATCATAAGTAAACATAACATTTATGTACTGGACATCGCTTGGCATTAGGTATATATGACTACGGAACCCTACTATTTGCATGGCCTAACTAACACGCACTTGCCCGATTTTTTTGAATTATTGTTTACATGAAATCAGAAAATAACCTTGTTTGAAACTTTACGAACGAAATTTATTTTGGATCATTGAAGAAAACTAATACAGACACAGAATTGATAAGTTATATAGTTAGCTATCCCTACGAATATTATAAAAGGGAAAGTTTGTGAGTATGTATGTACGTTTGTTGCTCTCTCACGCAAAAAGTACTGATCGAATTCAGATGAAACTTTGCCTATGTTTTATTTTGATATACCTTTAACATCAAAATAAAACATAGGCTACCTTTTACTGCAATAATCGACATACACGCGAGATACAATGTTAGTAATAGGTATAATAAGTATAATTTCAAATAAATCACCATTAAATTAGGTCAGATGATTGACTAGACTTTGAAACCCTATAAGTTCTCTATAAAAATAAAACTATGTAGAGATCAGATTTTATGAGGATTACGGGAAGATCCTTGGCATAATGTGCCGTACCGAGTGTCGAGAAATGAATTGCGTCATTGTGTTACTCGTAGATAACAAACAGTCAAATCTATTGACACTTCGCACAGATGTTAAAATAAAGGCGTGCTTGTAAGTATTTATCACAACATTTTATTTGAATATAACATGCATTTTACTAGCCTTTAATACGATGGAACAATGGACCCGTCTTCTGTGGAATGCTCGTGCGAAACCTCTTACCCATGCTAGGCGCATGACTTCGCATATTTTAGACACTTCAGGAACGCCTTTGCTTTTACAGCTCTCTAAGTGTAGTAGTGTGAGTATTCACACGCTTTCTGGACGAGGACGGTGATAAGTGATAACACAGAGTCAAAAAGAAAGAAAGCAAGAAAGTTTAAACCCAACTGTACCATATAACAGCCATACCTATTTGTCTGTATTGTATAAAGAAAACTCCTAGTTCCCAGGGAAAGAATTAGTGGGTCACCATGCTGCATTGTCGCCATCGCAATGGGCATGAAGACCACCACACTTTGATTCTGCAAATGCTTTCAATCAGGCAGAGTAGAGATAGTAGAATAAACGTTGTGAACCGAACAAGTATCTGTCAACCTGTATCATGCCGCGTGCACTTTAATTCTCACTTTGTGTTTTTATTCAAATAAAAATATGTTAATTTAGATTTCTTTCGTCTATACTAATTATAGTTACTGGCTAATTTGGTGTAACCAATTTTTAATTACTGACAACTTTAGATCTGGACCACCAAAATAACCTTGCTAAGAGTACAACAAGCCTGTCTGAGGCCCGATGTGGTATCGTCAAATGAGAACTGAAGCTGGCCTTGAGTTATATTTGGTCTTACATTATTATTTTAAAAGAATCCTTAGTTTTGTTCGATGATAACGAATAATATTTACATATCTGCAGTTAGAGATTTGATGAAGTAGGTACAAGTGATTTTCACGACCACGAAATTTCTTTTTGCATTATCTTGACATAATATATTATTATATAAATACAGGCAACTTTACAATAGCATTTTCCATCCATAAAACTGCATTAAAGAACCGTGTTTTATAAAACCTAAGAAAGAACAATATTATTCTTACTTTTTGCTAAATCTTTATTTGGAATTTACGGTATAAATTACAGAAAGTTCCACCTGCCCCAGAAGTAGAAGTCGTGAGTCGAAATAATCTTAGAACATTGAAGGAATTTAATATCTCCAGGAGCGTGGGGTCTCAATTAATATTAATTCTCTTGAGAAGCGAGTTGCGAGCGTAACGAGACGTTTGAGGCTATTAACACTGAACACGAACAAGCGAGCGCCAGTTTCAATCGACACTCGCTCTATTCCATAATTAGTAACAAATCACTTACTAGTAGTTAATAAAACTACTCATTGTTTGACCTGAAAGACGCAATGTTGCATAACATTTATCCGAATATGTTATACTTATTACCACTGTTTTTACAGTACCAGGCGCGCTCATATTGTTTCTATTTTGAATTTGTGGATAGCATGTGTGAATTTGGTATAATGAGATCTTCCGCCGTCACTTCCTGTGTGTCTGCGATCACACCACGTGGCATACGTATCCTATTTCCGTAATATCACTCAATTTCCAATGCACCTATATTGGAAATTGAGTTGAAGACACTCATTCGAAGCGTTCTTAACACTCGTAGAATATTGCTTGAAGAACTCCATTATTTTGAAGAGTACTTGGCTTTAATAGGATGTATAATTCATCTCACTATTCTGTCCCATCTTCTTAAATACTAATTTACTAATTCCATTAATACTATCTTTATAATTGTTATAAGTTACAGCTTCATATATAACATACTTGCAGCACTTATAACAGCTGATCGTGTAGGTATTCATCATCCTCATTTTATTATTTCTATTGTTCCTTTTAACATCCTACTAATATTATAAATGCGAAAGTTTGCGAGATTTGAGTTTGTAACATTTTCATGACACTTTGCAGTAATATAGCTTAGACATCTGAATAACATAATAAGTAAACATTTATAGAGGTTTTTTTATAATTTGGTCATAGTATAACGGTAACTGTCAAGTAAGTCGCAACAAATCAGAACTCTGTGAGCTATATTGGCGTGCGTTGCCCAAACCGTCGGAGTTACACAAAGATAACCTACTGTAAAATTATTCATCTTAAATAGTTCTAAATAAAAGTCCGCGACAGCATATCCTTTCATGTGGAAGATCACCTTTATGTAGATAAACTTTGTCTTTTACACTAAGTATTTTGGCCGTATAGTTTAAAAAAATTGACACGACAAGACTGAACTGAATGAAGCACCATTTAAGCGTAGGCCTACTATGAGAGAGAGTGAGGTGCTAGGGGCGCGGGGGCGGAGGGGTAGTCAATGCATTGCCAATGTTATATCTTATTTATAAAATTCGTCAGCCGCGGGCATGAGCTAGTTAATATAGACGCGAAAGTAATTATGTCTTTTGTTACACTTTTACGGTTAAAAGGCACCATCGATTTTAATGAAATTTGCCATGGAGATACTGTGATTCTTAAGACATTACCACTATAACCTACATACATTCGGCCGGAGCCGCGGGCAAAAGTTAGTATTTTAATAAAAGAGCATTCAAAATTGATGCGGAATTAACTAATAAGACGTCTAAATGGCAGAATACGTCTTTGGCAACAAGACCGTTAATCGGATTAGAAAAACGTATGGCTAATTGACTATATACTTATTAAGGAGTCTGAGAGAGTAAAGTACTGAAAAATTCTAAAATGTAAAATATAAACAGAATGTATTTATAATAGTACCCATATTGCTACTACCTACTAGTTCTTTTTATTACTATTTTCAGAATATTGCAATCAAGAATTTAAATAAAAGCCTTATTTCTGACATTGAATTTGCAAGCAAATTACGATATTCCTTTATTTTATAACTAGCTTTCCCCGCGGTTCCGCCCGCATCTAGGTTATAGCGGTAAATAGAAGCCTATGTGTTATTCTCATATGTAAGCGATATTAAGTTTCAACAAAATGCATTCAGTAGTTTTTGCGTGAAAGAGCAATAAACATTCATATATACTCACAAACTTTCGCGTTTATAATACTAAAAGGATTTGTAAAACAAAAAACACAATACCATTAAAACAGATATCTTAAGCTTTCCTACATATACATTATGTAAAGCCACCGACTTTTGAATATGTCATATACCTTTACGTTGAAAAACATTTTAAAGATTGTTTACCGTTCTCATGGACCTCTTACGCCTACTTAATAGGGTTGCAACCTTTTGGGAATACATATTTAAAATCTTGGAGAGTTATTACCCATAAGAAACTTCAAGAAAAAAGTAGGCATCCACTTTAATTATTACTTAGTTCTCTTTATTTATTTTTGAGTATGAACAGTACATAGAACATACTACCTTAAAAGAGTTCGACATTTTAATGAAAATACTGTTCTATTTTTCTAACAGTACAATATTTATAGGCATTATATGCATGTCGTTTTATTGATGTCATATTATCATATAAATAAATATAATTGAAGTATTTATTGTGACGATGAACACTTTTTCAACTTGAGAAAATTTAATTTTTGTTCATCAATAGCATTTGATTTATGTACAATGAATTAAATAATTGATAATTAAAATAAATAAAATTTACATTTATATAACATGGGTGCTCAGGTACAAACTTTTGGAGCGAGTACATGAACTGACATTTAGGGTCATTATGTCTAATTTCTGAGTTTATTTAAATACATATTTTTCTTATATATATTTGATGAAAAAAACAGATTAAATGCTTCACTTAACATTTTCAGAATTTAATATTATTAATTATACCAAGCAGTATGGGGCACGGCAACCAATCGTCATATTTTTGTAGAATGACCCATATATTATTATTTAACTAGCTGTGTCCCGCGGTGTTGCCTATGTTCATTTTAAAGCGCGAGTAACGCCACGAAGCGAAGTTAGTCGAAAAAATAGCCATTGTTACTCTTTACGACATAAGTTTTCTGCCAGTGAAAGTCCCGCTAATATCGGTCCAGCCACTCCAAAAAAGTAGCCGGAACAGTCAACATATATGTATATTTAATAAACTGTTTAGTAAAACCGTTGGGATAAACGGGTTCTTGAGTGGAGACCGCGTCTTGGCAAAAGTACTCGTAGTGCAGGACGTCCACAGGCCAGGTGGAGTGATGATATGCGCAAGACGGCTGGCAGGCACAGGATGCGAGAAGCCGAAGATCGAACCACGTGGCGTGCATATGGAGAGGCCTATGTCCAGCAGTGGACTGCGATAGGCTTATGATGATAAAATATGCTTCCGTATCATTTATATGCGTAACCAAAGCATCGCTTAGGAAATACTGAGAACATGTTTTTATGCTCGAAATTATCAATAAGCTCGGCATTTATTAATTTACATTTTTTAGATATTTTCACGGTCAAAAAAAACACGTCACAACTACACCAAACATTGAAATGAGACAGTTTCATCATAATTCGTTAAGCCATTTGAGCAGCCGTTGCGGTATGCAATGGACCGCCTTAGTTTTTAGCTGAACTCGAACCGAGATTGTAACCAGACTTAATGACAATGACTTTTTACTAGTATGAATGCATAGAAAATATAAACCATGGAGCAACTTATTTGATGACATAAATACTCATATTATGTACAACTGATAGCTAAGATCTTTTGAATGCGTACAACAATTTGAGTACCTTGCTTGCCAACATAAAATTGAATTATTGTGTTTTACATCATTTTGCCGATATAATTGTGATGATGACTGTACAACAACAACCGCGGGCAACACCGTGGGACTCAGCTAGTACCACTTAATTATTTATAATCGTGTGGTAACCCTGAGTGTCAGTACAATACGTGAGTTACCCACTAGTTAGATAATTCAAATGAGTGCGTTGCGCTCAGTAATTAATATTGACGGACAACGCTAAATGCTCGATCTCAGAAACACTCGAATTTTAGCTATTTCGTCATCAATATTGCCAAGCCTTTATATCTACTCAAACAATGAAGTGTGTGAAAATGATATGGGAAATTGAAAAGGGTCATGATTTCCACATTCCTTTCAGTTTAGTATCAGTATCAGGTGACCCGATTTTATAAGACACTACCTGAGCTAACTAGTTTGAATTCCTGACTCCCACATAAACTTAAATTTACTTGAAATTATCTTACATAATTTGTAACTCATATTTTTGTAGAAATAAAATAAACATTATTACTATCTATTTTTAACAAGTCATGGCCAATATTTATGGACCAAATTATTCCTCGAGTTAACAAATTATTGCATCAATGCTCAGGAATTAAGATAAATAATCACAGTAAACCAAATGGAAGTAACAACAATTGAACAATTTCTCTCCTTATTTTTGCCAGTTACAAATAAAGTATAGCGTCATTTCAAGGGTTGATTTTGCTTTTATTACCTTTGGGCATCTGAGACTCGTATATACGAACTGCGTAAACATACACATCCAAATTGTCAACTTTGTCGACCGTTCACGAAATAAACTTGATGTAACATCGGATCATTGCTTAACCTACCATTTGTCGATAATAAACACAGTTTTATTAACGGTCTCGTGAAATTCACCCACAAAAAAAAATATTTTATAGATTGAAATCACTCGTTAAATTAAAACTTCTGCGATGCGTGTTGTGCTATTTCATTGTATCAGTAAACTGAATTGATAAAACTGTTAAGAGTACGTCGACTTTTGAAATGCATTTATTTCATATGCCAGTTTTCAATTGTTTGGTTGCACTTTTAGAATAACAACAGACGACGCGAGGCGAGGATAGTCAAAAAGTAGGCCAAGATAATCCTTATATCAACCGATAATTGACAGTGAAAGTCCATGAAAAAACATGAAAAAGTATGAAACAACATTATTAGGGCACTGGATTCAACAACGTTACTGAAGAAGATTCAAGTTTAAAAAGCCGTAGTCTCGCGTTACAAAGAAATGCGTGACAACTGCTTTTCAAACTTGAATATGTGATGTGTATCTCTCTGTAGACGGAAAATTGTGTCGATTAACTATCTTGTTAATGGACACAATTTATCGATCTAACGATTTTATCGTAGTAGTATTTTTTTTACTATTTAATTGGAAATGTTATGGTGCCGTTATAATATTAATTTATTTGCAAAAATATTTGAAGTTAGAACAGACAAAAATATCACAATTAAATAAATACGGACAAAGTCACGAGCAAATGCTACTAATATATTCATTTTTGAAATGTACAAGTAACGCCCTTTACAATGATACCAAACACGTCATATTTATGTTTTGTGTGTGTGTCAGTACCTTACGACCGCTAGAGGGCGCCATGTTAGTTTCAGTGACACATCATAAATGGCCTATAATCAGCCGACGCGACGATCAAGACGCTTCTAGAGTACATCATTTGTCCAGTTTTAATAAGTAGCTTCTCAACTACTATGAAGAATATACAGCTATGAGGGAATAATTCATGGAGCCTGTCAAATCATAACCCTCCTTTGGCTTTGCCGTAGTCGGGTAAAAAACTGGCCATTTGATATTACAAACAAAAAGTTCAATTTTATTTAATTGTATGAATATCCCTTATAATAGGTATATTAAGTTGCGATATTTGCTTGATGCATCGGGCGTGGGCTTTCGGGGTGTGAAGTGTGAGAGAGGCGAGGTATAGCCTGTGTGCGAAGGGACCGATGTTGTATTGATCGGTTGCCAGCTGCACCACCTGCTACTGCAACTCGGAAAAATCGTTTTGCTCAGAATATAACCTTTCGGACTACTCAATCCGATTAGAGGTGTTACAGTAGTGGTTGCTAGATTGGTCTACAACGCTTCCCACACCGATTAATTGAGATTGCGATGGGTACTTTGATAGTTAATAAATAATTAAAGTAGTATCGAGATCTATTTTCTATTGACACTTGAGGGGAACTAAATAGCTCGCTGATATTAAATTAGTTTGTTCGCTTTTTCAGCAGTAGTTGTTTAAAAAGCAAAAGATTCTAATATCAATATTGTGTTGTATTTGAAAAACTACCAACATCTTTATTATATTTTATTTCTACATTGTATACTGTCTGAATATTAATGGTTATAGTTTTTTTTAGATTAATTATGGTGATTTTTTATTAGGGCATCGGGCGCGGGCAACCGAGTTGACATTAATTAAAGATATCTTTTCACATGAAATATTATTGTCTTGTGGACAATGAAAATAAATTTAAAAAGATTAACTATATTTCATTCACCATTTTGATAAGACATTGCAGGCCATACACCGCAATCAAGCAGTCGAATTAAGAATCCTTTTAAAATTGGTGGAAGTATTACCCCGTTAGTATTATTTTCACATAATTTTGTGAATGAAAATAATAATGAACAAATAACACTTGGCACTTTTTCTAAAGCACGTCTTAAGCTTTCAACCTCAACATTTATTGTGACCGTATACTTTGTAAGTTTAAGAAGCGAGTTTATGATTACGTAGGCGATAAGAAGATAGCGACTTCAACGACATTTGCGATTGCAATATTTTAACCAACACGTTTATCAGCGTCAAATTTGAAACTGACCCCACTTCTTTGTTTTCTCTAGGCCGCTAATCTGTCAAATAAACAACCGACTGTTTGGGAATTAGTCTAATTTAATGAACATAGTCTGAGAACTTCTTCATGTTTTACGAACAACCAACTTAGGTCTCTGAAAAGTTTTGCAAACTTTTAACTCGATTATAGGACGCCAAAATACTTGTACCCCCACCAAAGGAATACGGATCGAAACTGTGAATGATTTATAACAGTGGAGTAGGAGGGGTAGGGTGTGAGCCCAGTAATGGTCTTACTGCGCGCAAACTAAATACCTTTATTTAGTAGGCAGACAGCGGCTGTATTTTTATTTACAACTATCCACATTAGCAAATTAAGTCCACAAATAAATTTAATATTTTAGATTTACGCTATTAATTATTTATACTTTGAGTTTGCTTACTAGTATAAAATAATCGATTTAGTTCTTGACAACCCTGTAATGCTTTATAGTATTTCCTTTAATTTGTTTTTATTTATTAATTTGTTTTGGGTAACTTATTTATTCTATATGCACATGTTTTGGGGAGCAATTTATAATCTAAACTACCTATAAGATTTATTTGATTGGTACTGTAAGATTTATTACTTTTGAGAATTAAGTAAATACATATATTGTAATACCATTTTGATTGTCCGTTAAGAGACTACTAGTATTACTGAAAAATTGTCTTGTCCACAACCCTGACTAAGCCGAATGACAGTCCTCCCCTTGTGTATCGTGAATGAAGGTAAGTTTGACGCCTGTCTGTGTTTTTGTGGCTTCGTACGTCCCAAATGAATTGAACAATTGCTTTACGTAATTGACAGTAGTCTAATTATTGAAGTAGACTTTTAGTTCCTTTTGCAGAAAACTGTTTTAAACTTTCAGAAACTGATTATTTTATGAACTGGTCGACCTGGAGAATTCTTCGTTTGCGGTCTATAATGCTGAATAACAAAGAACATATGTTTTAATCTGCAATAAAATATCACCATTTACCAAAATAGAAAAATACAGGTTTTTTTATTAAGTACATGTTAAAAGTAGTATGATTCTCAGACAATTAACGCATACTTGATGTAAGTATAACATATTTACCTCACATGAAGCATGCAGTTAAGTAAATACTTAATTCTAACGGTGCCATGAGCCACTCGGTACGTACTTAACAACAAATATTAAATATCTATGACATACCTACTGCATATTCATGTTCTACATAACGTCTGCATGTGCTTTGTATGTCAATAAGATCTAAGCCCAGGAGAACTATGTTCAAAAAATTTGTTTGCGTCTCCAACACATCGCTGTGAAATCGTATGACCACGTGGGCGTGGACATAATCTTGCCGCATTATTTTAGAACAAATCATTACGTCATTATTCGACTCATCTACCATCAAAGTAGATAGTATTATTCGCAAAAAAACCTGGTATTCGATATATTTCCTCTCTTCTCGTATTTCGTATTTTTTTCTCTCAAAAGGTGCATATATGAACAATACATAATAGCAGCATAAGTTGAAATCTTCATGAGCTGTAGTCTGCGCATTCTGCACTAGGTTCTAGACCTGTGTGAAGAATATTAAAAGAGGTATTTACTTCTTATATGAATCAGTAGTCTGTACTTATACAACGATATGTGCAGAAAATTATTTACGTTTAGCTGACCCACGTACCTTCGTCTACGGCTCTCAATAATGCTTGTAATTTTATATTGCCTACAACCTGCCTCTAACGATAACCTATGTAAAACTACTTGAATTGTTGAAGTTTCTGCAGCCATTCACGCGGTCAAGGGAAACGGGGATTCATCCGTCTATACAAATATTTCGGACATCTTACACACAACGCCATCTAGACCCCAAACTAAGCAGAGCTTGATCAGTTTTTTTACTACATGCATATTAAAGTATACTATATAAATACGGTACTTACATCAAAAAGACATTTTTTTTTTAAATCTGTCTGTTTGTTCCGGCTATTCTTTGAAATGGCTCTATCGATTTTAAAGGAATTTTCACTGTCAGAAAACTGATGACCCATGGAGAAACGTTTTTTGTACTAGCTTTGCTCTGCGGCGTTTTTGGTTCACAACAATAGCCGCAGGACATAGCTAGTATATATAATAAATTTGAAAGTGATACTTATTTATGAAATAAGTCATAATATTGTAATTAGCGTTTAGGTTTTGATATATACGTGTATTTTATATAAATGTAGAAATATTACTATTATCTTTATAGTATTTTTTTTATGACGAAACAACTGGAAACACAAGTTTCCATTCGAGGTGATAGAATGGTATGAACGATTTGTGTGTATGCGCTAGATGGAGAGAGGTGGAGGGTGGGTGTTCAAGTAAGAGTGGGAAGAGACGGCGCTTCGTCGGTTAGCGGCCAAGACCTTCAACTAACGGTGCTATTGACCTGCAAATGGATTTTGTAATGTCATGTGTACGTAATCGAGCGTTATCGAGTTGGACAGAACGGTTTTGGCGTGTACTCACACGAGTGAACAATAAACTCGAGTACCCATAACAGGGTGTGACACCTCACTCGACACGTTCTAGTGCACATTGACCGGACCTCTCCTGAGTATTTACGCATATTGTTTTAAATTGCTCTATCCTGGTCACATGTACCAAGTACAGTAATAAGCGAATTCGCTTCCTCCGACGACGTTCTAATCTTGTCAGCTTCGTGTTGCGTAATAGGGAATCGAGGTCATAAGTCGAATTGTTTCATTCTAGAAATTATTTGTAATTTGCATAAACGTTTTGGCGAATCAAGTCCAGAGTTGTAGACGAAATGGTCATTCAGACTGCATGACTACAAACTAGGACAATGGTGCGATTTCGGTTACACCGTTCCTTCCGGCAGTGCGTACAAGGTCTGGGTTGGTCGGGTCGACGTCCTGCACCTCGCCCCCGCACCCCTGCACGCCAGCTGTCTCCGCCCGGTTATATTTAGACCGGATGGCGGAGCTCTCCCTGAAACAGTTTCTCCCCTCTGTTTGCATAACGCACCGAATTGTGGAACGGAGTGAATACTTTATTACAAGACAATGATGGCCAGCACATCCGGGTAGGCGTTCGACCTGATGCTGCGTTTGCATATTATTAAGCAAAATTAAATCCGATTTTTGTATCAGAGTGCTATTCAACGGTAGTGAATAGGAGTTGACGAAGTCATACATTACTAAATCTGGATGGTATTCTCGATTGCTTGTCGGGTTTCATTGCACATTACAACATATATGGTCGCGGACATAAACGTTGGTTAAATAGAAAATCAAATGGGCGATCGATCCCAAAAAGGGCAATGTACCGTTGGTCGGCAAGTAATTCAGTAAGATGCAAACGACTGTTGCACTGCGCTGGGGGACTGTTGTCGTACACGTGACGTATCTGTTCAATTATCGCAACGAACTGGCGACCACTTTGCTGAAAGTAAACATATAATATTGTGTCTCCACTTTTAATAATCATGCTCGTCTATCTATGCGACATTAAAAAATACAGAAGAGAAAAAACAACATTGCATTGCAAACACCGCATAGACACATTGTAATAGCTATTTATATAAATTTACTTACTTATAGCACTGACTCTTCCGTCCTAGTTTATAGTATAGTTTGGACTTCAGAAATGTTACAAATATTACGTAATTACATCAAGATATGTAGGTATATCTAATAAAAATCTGTTTAAATAAGGATAGTAATTTTCGTTTCATTTTGGTGCTATTTAGACTGAATAGACAATTAACATAATTCCCTGGGAATACCGATATAATCTAGTCGATTTATTAACAAATCTATATAAAAATACTTGCATTAATTAGCCGAAATTTAAATTTGCAGTTTTACTAGGGTTTCCATTTGTCTAGGTTTGCAAATATAACATTTTCTGCTTTTTATTCGATTGGTTAAATTAGTCTCTTAGACTATATAATTATTGTATAACTCGTAAGTTGTTCAAAACATTAATGTTTTATGTTTTAAGAAATATACGATATCGATAAGTCTCGACTTAATGTCAATAACGTAAATACTGTTTATCATAAATTGTTAATGTATAATATTTCTGTAATCAAACTATTCTCGAAGGCTTTTGGATTTATTTTCTCCCCTTAGGGCTATGTAGAGCCAAACATGCTAGATGCACATACAAAATTATTTTTTTAAATAAAGCGTACATATATCTAAAATAAGCCATTGGAAGAATAATAATTATGATATATCTATTAAGTCCTATATATTGTTGACATTAACAGAATTAAATTAATAAGTACATGTTTTCAATAGGTTACTTTAGATAAATTACATTTTTTATATTCATTCTTACGTAAATTAGTTTACCTACTTCAGTAAATTAATTTGGAAATTACGGACAACAAATTGTTGGTGATTCCGAACCGTGAAAGACAGACAGTTATTTTAGAATTCATAATGATTTAAAACACATATTGTCACCACGCCACGTAGTGACACTCTAGTGGGAAGGTGACATTGCGGTTTTCCCACTACAATTTTATTATCAAACAAAAGTTGGTGCTTGAGATTCAAACTACGGACACACGTTGTATTAGACATGTATAACGTAACTTAATCTAAGTCTAAACACGTTATTTCTTAGAATTTATTGTTAGCTGTTTTAGCTTGCTATATGACTATGTTACATGATTGGCTCGAATAAAACTAATCAAATAAGATCTCAAATTGCAAAAATACAAACACAAAAATGGATGTGTTGATTCCTAAAAGTTTTGCTAGTACATACGACGAATGTTACCACATGGACAGAATAAAATTGAGTCCTCAGGTGAGTCAGGTGTCTCCCTTTGTGGAGGCTTTTAAAGAGAGATTAATCCTCCAAACCCTAACAGTCCCAATAAAAACGAGAGTACCGACCGCACCTCTATGCACTATAATAAGTGTATTTATTCCCGATTCAAACGCGAGACTAAAAGTACTTTAGTTTATGCCGTAATCGGACTTTTAAATGGTGGAAACCCGTTAACAGGACTTTCTCAACATGATTTGATGAATATTAAATGTGGACGGGGACACATCCGTTAATTGCTACACGTGTATCATGTGCAGTGCGAACAAGCTCTTCGTATTTCCACTGAGTGCATTATACATTTTTCGACACTAATCTATTGCATAAATAAATCAATCAGAACTTTATAAGACAGCTTGTAAATCTAACCACTGTCTTGTTGAAAAGTACTATAAAATACACATCACACACTTTAGGTGCATTGACTGACTTAATAACTTTTTTTTATGTTTGGAAGATCATCGTGGGGTTACGGCGGGGTGGTGTGTCGGACTTGAACCGACTAAAAACCACACAGTGTGCCCTCTCCGCGCTTCTCCGTTTAGAAGGAGGAGAAGTCCAGGGTGCGATCTCCTTCTGAACTTTTCCAGCGCCTGCCCGCTCCTGATGCGGGCACCGTGTCGGTACGACGACCCTCTCTTAGCAGACCAAAGAGAGGGTCGTCGTACCGAGACTTAATACCTGACTCAACCCATTCCATACCTCCAGTCAACCTTTGGCTGATGCAGAGAAAATAGGAAATGGATGCATTCAGGATATTTGTAACATACTTAATTTATAAATATTTTATTTTTTATAATTCACTATATTTTATATACATATTATAAATAAATAGATAAATTATACATAAACAAGAAAATGTACTTTGTATTGAATGGCAAGCAATACTCGTTCAAAACACATTTACTGTACTTTGATTACACGATACAAATAGTGTGACGATTTAAAGAAAAATAAAAACTTACCCCCTAGTTTTGGTATTTAACGAAGCTGCATTCTTAACCGAACACCTGAAAAAAAACGCATTTATTATCGTTGCTGGTTAGTAATAGATTATTATTGATACTATTAAGCACTTGTAAAATTATCTATAGTTCTGAATTAATATTTAAGTAATTACATTGAAAAAATCCAACTAATTCGGATATAATATTGCATTGTCACGTAAAATAAAATACACCAGTACAGTCAGCCATGATTAGTTAGAATAAAATATAACATGATATTGCAAAAGAATCGTTGCGAGCGAATGTTCTTGGTGAGACAAGTGGAGATTTCCATTAAGGGAAGCTGCACAAATATCCCAAGCGTCTGACTAGTTTTTATCCCGTGCAGGAAATGTGAAGGTGAACTACAGAAACACAATCGTAATAATATGTGGCAAGTTCCATTTAATTTGCCTGGGATCTGAGTGGGTGTAAAGGTTGTGTCTTTGTTTAAGGTATTTTAAACAAAGTATGCACTACTTAAGAAGTGATAAAAGCTTATATCAAAAAATAATAATATTGAAACAGGTTTACTGAGGTCTGACTATAGACATTTGTTTCAATGTCAAACAGCTATTTGTTCTGAAGGAATACAGCGTTAAACGAGAGTGTGCTATGTAAAAGTTGGATAAACACAGAACTTTTGTCAGAAATAGCTTTAAATAGCTTTCACATATTGTCAAAATCAATAAAGTAACGTTTGATAATTGTTTTTATTTATTTAGGATTTTGACTTTAGAAAAATGCAGATTAACACCCCGTCAACAAAAAAAAGTTATGTAAATCAACAACACTACATTGTATATGTTTGGTTGTATCGAATAACGCTCATGCTGGATACGAGTTAATTTTAACGCAATAAGACGAGAAGAATTTTTACAAAATCTAATCCAAGTTTACATTTTACAAACGTAAGCTTTACTGAAAGCTAAGCTTTACTGAAAAACAAAAAATCACCGCTAAGTAATATATTCACAACAAAATACTTACAAGTATTAGTCAATAATAAGAATACAGAAGAGAGTGAGAGAGAGGACGCGAAACATTAGAAGTCATAGTTGCCCATAATTTGTTTTGCTACTTGACTGAGATTGATGTTCTGAATAAGTATTTTGGATATTCATTTCTGTAACGCTGTGATAATTGAATATTCGTTTGATAAAGCATTAATCTTCACAAAACCCATCTTCACAAAAACGCTTATATCCTGTGTTACTCCGTATCGTGTGTCAAACCTACAACAATCGCGAGGTCGCTTACAAAACGGAAATGCTAGGCCTACACAACTTGCGCCCGCGCTAATGTTCACAAACCAAATAAATTCGGTACCTTACTGTCATATCTAGTTACAAACGTTTCCTCAACCAACAATACAATTATACATATCAATGTCACCTATATTCGAAAAAATATTATAGTAAAAATACATATTTTTGTTTTGTTACTTTACTGTAGTTACTAAACAATTAATTTTATTATAACATTAATAATGAATTTATTATTTTTTGAGAATTGTTTCAACTGGCAAAGCTTATAAATATAAATCAATGTTATTAGAAGTAGTTGTCTATTATTTGCTCTGTAGTATGGCATCATAACTAGGTTAAACACACTAAGTAGTTAAATTTATATTTTCCTATTTATTTCTTCGCATTTTAATAATATTATGTCATCACTTCTAAAATACCTAAATAATCATCTTTATCAAAGAAGAAATGGTGTCTGTTACATGTAAGCTGTTTTGTACTGATATACGAAAATAACTTGTTTTAAGTAGGTACTTTTTAAAAGCCAAAAGTACAAAGTCGTATGATTCGCAGCTGCAGAAAAAAGAAAACCTCCTGTATACTTACTCGTATATTACCTTATAAAACGTTGTTTTTTTTACTTCTTTGATCCTTAAAAGGTACCTCTTCATCACGAAAACGTTACAGTTGTAACTCTAGAGCACTTTCCCAGTTTGATTAGATGTTATCTAATAGTTAAGTTTTACTAAACGCCTTAAACCACCCAATGTTAACAATAAAAGCAGTGAATGTCATATTTTTAGAAAGCATTTCAAGAAATATTTTTAAAAGTTACCAAATATAAATGAGAACGCCCACAATGTTACCAAATTGTATAACGTTAACAATACTTGCGAGCGTGGGTTCTTAGTGACCTTTACTATTTCTATTTGGCCTGCCGAAATGACTACTCTGCCTGCCTCTACTCTCTCTACATGGGAAGCATGAGTAGAATCCGAGAATAGTAGTTACCAAACTCACTTTGAATGCAGAATGCATCATGGTGACATTTAAGGTTTGTCTTCTATGCGGTAGTAGGACTGCCCTATCCGGGCTGGCCCATTCGTGCTGAAATCAGCGTGGCGCTACTACCTTGAAAAGATAGTCTCAAATAACATATAAATATAGTCGACTGTGTTTTTATGTAAAAATGCTTCTGTGAGATGAGCCAAGTAAAACAACACCATTTCCTTACGTGACAGTAGTACAGAACAGAGTTCAATGTCATGGACACAGAATTTTACGGCAGAACCATACGAAATACAAACTAGGTAGGCAGTTACTTTTAAATGGTACCTCATTTGACCTACATTATTGTTTGAACTAAAGAGTTCTGATACGTGAGAAGTTTGTCAATTCTACTCAATATTCCTTGATACGTTTTTCATCGTAATTTAAATTCCGGGCACCATTTAAAAAATATAAATTGTTAAAAACTTTATTTAACAACATTATAGCAGGACTTCTAAGAATTAGCCTGGAGGAATCCTAAGAATTACGAAATACGTGGGAAATACGAATTACGTTAGAATTATTGGAGAAAATGGATTCGCTAGTTAAATTCTTGTTGTTATAGTCGTCTGAAATGTAGGATTTTATTTGATATGGCTAGGGGATTGACCAGCAAAAGGGTCAATTCATAGTAAATAACTACATCCGCTCTTGGTTATTGGTCACCTGCAATTCAAATGCATTATTCAATTCAACTGCGTTATGCCATCAAACTGCGTAATTCACTTCAAGGACGTCAGGCAATCCAATAACGCCAATAAAAATCGCCCCGCCCCTATAACTCCTAAAATAAAAAAGTTATCAAAACCGCTATTGTTTTCCTTGAAAGTTCATTATATGGACTCCTATCCTGAGCCAGCCGTTTAGCTTTTCAGGGGAGAGAGGCGCCCTGTTTATACTGAAGAATGCGCTTTAAAGTTGAATAACTCGCAAACGGATACCTAAATTGAAAAAGGCTTTTAGTAACTTCATAATGTTTTTAAAAGACCTATCTAATGATACCCCACAAGATGGGGTAGAAGCAAGTGAAAAATTATCACCACTTTACGTGTAGGGGAGGTACACCAAATAAAAATATTTTTCATGATTTTATTGTAGCACTTTGTCGACGTAATTACAAAACATATTCATGCAAAGTTTCATCTTTCTAGCTACAACCCTTTGTTTCTAGTACAACCCAAACGGTTCGGACGGACGGATGGACATAGCGAATCTGTATGGGTTCCGAGTCATGAACTTCGGAACCCAAAAAATAAGTTTTACTCCAAATATCCTCTCTCACTTGGTGAAAAGCAACAAAAGATGTTAAACACATCTAACCTGTAAGGGATAATCTGACTATTAGTGTTATTTCTAACATCCTAGTATATACGAGTAATAATGTTCGACTGCATTGTAATCTAGATTAGATTTCAATACAACTTAGAGATTTGCAAGACATCTCCATCTAAGAATCGCAGTGTTCAAGTACTAGTACTATTATGTATTCTGTGGTTCAAGTTCGAATGAAAGAAATTCTTGCAGGTTCCTACACTTGTAACGACTTCATGAGACAGTCTTCAAAATTACTATGAGACTGGATATCCAAAGGGCGTCTTTTCCCTGTTACTGCTTCCCTATCGAAGTAAAATAAAAATACAACTGTTTTGTGAAAACTTGACAGATGACACAATTATCATTTGCCACGCTATCAATTCATTACAAATTGTTTTATCTTTTTCTTTGTGTTCAATAAATATTATGGACGATTATTACTCTATGAGTCGTCAGAATAATCTGGTTAGAAAAATTGATTTCATTTTTATTTTCGCTTCAATAATCGTGAATAAATCAGTTAGGTTATAATATTGTATCAGTACGACAGGAAATCAGTAGACGATCACCTATATTTATTACTGATAGCCAATAAAGTGTTATCGGTTATCGACCGTTTATTTAGTCCATGTCTATATAATAAGTTCTTGTATAATCACTGATATAAAAACGTATAGTATTTATTTTAGAGTGTAGGTTGTCTCTTAGTCCAGTATCGATTTTAATCAATTATCTTACAATTGATGGCTATTACATCGGTTATGTAGCGTTCCGAATAATGGCGATTGATTTAGAATCGAGTGTCACCGTCCCGACTTGGGATATATATATATATTCTTAAAATGGAGGTCGAAGGAGCCGGCCAAGGGAGCAAACCACTTGTGACAACTACTTTTAGGAGTCTAATGGTTAAAATAGGTAAATCCTTAGAAAGGAGTTTGACCTGCTAAACTAAGCGAGTCGATTAAGGGTTTGTTTTAACATTCCCGGCTCTTTGCAGTACTGTTATCCTTTGAAATTAGCTTCCTTACATATTCTGCATTCTGGCATTTCATTAAATATATATAAAGTATGTTAACCTTTTTAGTAATCGCTTAAATAATATGCCGCTTCCAGGAGACCTACTTCTACACCGTCATTATCAGTTCAATAAACATTGACGATGCGATAAATAAACCGGTGCGATAACATCAAAACATTGCGGTCAAGCTTATTGCAAAAATCGTAATTTTTAAACACATACACCTTTACTTGGGTCAGAACAGCAATAAGTATTGTTGTAACCCTTCTTATTTTAAAGCATCTCGTTTGGTATCTCATTTTGTAATACAGTTTCAAAGGCTATACTAGTTCTCTTTTAATTTAACTTCATTCACAGTTATTTTATTTTATTTAACAACTTCTTTGTACACCTATAAAGTATCAAATTTGTGCACAGACAAAAATAGAAATTAAAATATTTTGGTATTACAATAGGCGTCTTATGGCTCACGGCGATTTCTTCCAGACAACCTTTGCACGGATATTGATGGATTAGATTTTGGGTAGACATAATCTACGTGATTAATAATATATAAACCTACTACATGATCTACAGTAACAATACAAATACATATGAATACATACACACCCATACATATATCATCTATCATCATCATGATATCATCATTAAAGTTTATAAGAATAACACTTCTTTCTTTAACCCTATCGTGAGGATGTGCCGTACATACAACGAATTGAACCGAATCGAAGCCTTGGATATATTTAACGGTAGATTTTCCCGGTACAAGAGAGTCGTCACACAATTAATTTCACATTGTTCGTAGTATGTGTTTTTTTTTATTTGTGATTAAACTTCTTTTTTTTCATTCTAGTTTTATATAAAAAAGTATTATTTATAGTATTTTTTTTTATGTGTTTTATCTTAACTCATGTTGTGTATGCTAAATTTGGACCACTGTCTAGACTTAAATGTATCAATCAACTAATATGTTAACATGTGCCGGCAGTGATCTGTAAGCGTACCTGTCATAAATAAATAAATAAAATAAATAAATATATAAACAGATACCACACGCAAATGTCGCAAGTGTCATATTGCGTATCACACACCAGCTACGATCAACCAGCAGCCTATACACCGTCAGGTAGTAGTCTGTTACTTTCTTTTTGAAGGCATGCAGAGATTTGGCCTTTCTAATTGCTACAGTTAGGTCATTCCACAGCCTGACTGCTTGTACCGAGAATGACTTGTCAGTTTATTGTCTGACATGGCTAGGCATTTTCAGTTTCAAATTCTCCAACGAACTCAAGAGCCTGCAAAGTGCAATGTGAATTGTGTAATAACTCAAAGCGTTGTTTGAGATAGGGCGGTGAATGTGGAAGAAGCAGAGTACTGTATAAAATAGAGAGAATATGAGAACTACGGCGAAGGCGGAAAGGTAACCATTTGAGCTTAACGCGATACTCAGAGATGTGATGTTATTTACGTTAACCAAATTTGAATTTTATGCAGACATTTTGGAGACGCTCAAGTTTGTTCAATGGTTTTTCGGTAAGTTCTAAATAGCTAACATCACTATAGTCAAGGATAGGAAGGAGCAGGGATTGTGTTAGGGTGATTTTCGTGTCGGTATAGGAAGAAAGCTACGAAGTCAACTACCTACCAAGGTTTTGACCTTGTCACAAGAAATAGCAGGTAATTGCCGCAATTTATCAAACTACCTATTAAAGTAACCTAGTTTTTTTTGGATTGAATTTTAATCCATACTCTTTACTCCAATTGCATATTTGTATCAGATATTTTGGCTGGAGAAGCTTTAGTGTAAATTTGTAATTAGTGTGGTTGGTTCACAAGCTCAAAGTTGCTCAGCGTGCTATGAAAATGCTCTTCGTTTCTCTGAGGGATCGTATTAGGAATGAAGTTATTCGTCAAAGAACTAAAGTCATCGGCATAGCCCACCGAATTAGCAAGCTGAAGTGGCAGTGGGCTGGCCATTTTAGCCGCAGAACTGATGACCGTTGGGGTAGAAGAGTTCTGGCGTGGAGACCGCATTTCGCCAAACTTAGTGTAGGACGCCCACAGGCCAGGTGGAGTGACAACTTGCGCAAGATGGCTGGCAGGAGGTGGATGCGAGAAGCCCAAAATCGATCAAAGTGGTGTGCAATGGGCTCTGCAATGGCCTATGTCCAGCAGTGGACTGAGATAGGCTGATGATGATGATGAAGAAGATCATCTGCATAAAGGTGGTAGGAGGAAAGTTAACAATCAGTGATGGACGTGATAAAAACTGCACTGCACGTGATGGAGATAGCACGCGTGAATTCATAACTAAATTAATGTAAAAGATACAAAAGACAAACAGTTACATAAGTAAATAGTCTTTCGTGTGCTTTATTGTTAAATTAGGATAAATATAGGTAAGGTCATCAAGAGACAAATAATAAAAAGGATTTAGCCTAAAGTTTTTTTTATTAAGTACCAAGGATCTAACCTAGTAGTGTGTAATTTGAGAGGCCGATGTCCATCAGTGGACTGTGACAGACTGCTGATGATTTAGTACCACTAAAGTTGAGTATACTAATTCATACAATCATGAGCATGTAATTTTATTTCCACTGTACTCATCACTGAGACTATTACCGTCGTACTTTAATTATAATAGATAATTTACTTTTTACTGTATTACAAAAAGAATGTCACCAAGTTACTAGTAGATAGTTATTTTATGTATTTGTGGGTTTAGAACACCTAATTCAAAACTTGACTATGAAAGCGTGACGTAAGCATAGACATCTTCTTGGCATTTTATCTTTCGACATTCAAATATAATTTTATGCACTGTTTGCACAGGGCCAGAAACTCTCATGGTACTTAACTAAAATTTCTTAGAAATGATAAGCGCGATTGGCCTTCCAGAATACACGACTTGGCCATTTTGTATTTTAAAATAATGCATGCAGACAGTTATACTCGTAGGTTACTCAACGGAGGTTCTTAGAATTGTTATGATGATGCTATTATTGTTTTCATATAGACTAGAGCTATGGTATTGTTTTGGTTCTTACCTATTTCATCTCAAGGTATCACTATATGTAAACTTATAGTAGGTATACCATAATTGTAGTTATGACTTATGACAACCAGAACATGTGTATTCGTATTTGTCATTTAGTATTCTGCGTCGGTCGGTATATCATTGTTGTAAATTGGCTGCATCATTCTGCTTATTGTTAATTTATCAACAAGTCTTGAATCAATTTAGTTAAATTGCTGTTGTTATGAAACAACAAAAAACACAACTTTCAGTTATGTAGAAAATAGTCTTTAGAAAGTGTGTTGAACACAATACTACCTAGTAGTACTATCTATAATATATAGCAAAAAAATCGCAGAAAACATCACGGGGGACACGTAGTTTAATTATATGATTGCTTTAAATACCTACATGCATTGTAAATTAGTGAAGTGTAGTGTTTCCTTCATCCTTCGAAAAAAATACAATCAAATTGAGCATTTCCTTCTTTTATTAAATCAGTTAAAATAGAAATCCTCTGTCAAAAACAGGATACTTCTCATATTATTTATTTATGTTTTACAAATTATTTATCAGACAGAGGTTACTGGATATGAGAAATGCTTCAGAATGTTTTCTCACAATATAACATTTATTATTATTCATAACATTCATTTACCTATCACATAAACATCAAACGAATGCGCGGTGAGTCTAATGTTACAGTTATTGTGCACAATCTTACCCCGGGAATATCCTATTTACATATTACAATATGTATGTTTAGAATTAGATGTTTCTAAACATATTTATATAAATATACACATGCATGCATGAAATTCGAATGTCTCACAAGCTTAGCTCATGTTTTTTCTTTTCACGATATAAAATAAAGTGTCTTCCGTTGTCTGTTCGTTTAGATCTTTTATTCTGCCTAAAGGATTTGAATGCAGTTTCAGTTATAGATAGAGTGATTCAAAAACAAGGTTTATATGTATAATAGGAACAGAAGAGAATTTCGGAGAAATCCAAAGACTACACTAGTTTTCGATGTTTAAAGCAGTCTCAGAGCAGATAAATGCTTGAGCATGTGCTGTGCTGCAACCTACAAGCAGCACATAACGCTAGCACATATATACTCTATTGAATATTGTCAATATTTAAATGAATATTCATTTAAATGTTTAAATGTATGAAACAAATCTGTGGGCAATCTAAGAGAATACTTTGTAGAAAAAAAGAAATTGTGTAGTAATAGAACGCCGGTAAAGGGCGATGTTAGATTTGACAGTGCTAGATTTGCCCCTCATTATCATCAACCTATAGCAATTCTCTGATTTGCATCTCAGATGACAAGTTAAATTTCAGATATAACACTTCTAACATGACTACTAGCTCAGTCGTTTCAAGAACGACGATTTGACAGTCATTGAAGAAGTTGACCCGCACTCGGCCAGCGAGAGACTATGGCCACTCCTGAGAGCAAACCCTAGCAAAACAGTGGGACATTATGGGTTGTTGATGTATGTCTAAGTCGCCACATGTATGATAAAATTGACCACATTCACAGAAACTAGAGCAGGCGCTTGTATTTCTGGAAGGAAAGGTCTGAATACTTTATACCACTTTTAAAGGATTTTCAGGTCTGTTAGTATAGAATAAGGTCAATATTTCATTAACATCTTAAAAGTGCTTGCACATGTTACCGCTTGATCTGAGTTGGCCCCAATATGTGGTGTAATTTAACATAACAATTTTATTAGATGTGATTGGTACCATACCATACTACATTAATGTTATACCATAACTTAAAGAAATTCAGAAGCTATACTGTACATATTTGTCGTCGGTTTGACACAGTGACGACATCAGTTTTTACTTTATGTTAATAACCGCCAATGGGCGGTCTTAATTTGAATCACCAGCATGCTAGTATTTGTTACAAGGACGAAATATACGAAATAATCGCATGATGGTTTTAATTATGTACTGCGAGGTTCATCTGTACGACATGTTGATAATTGCTCTTCCGATACGACAGACTGGTTATGTATATCAGTACTAAATGTATTTAACAGAGCTCTCTGCCACGATTATCTATAAACTACTCATGTGCATGTTTAAATAGGAACACAATCAGATCATGTAATATTTGTCCTGTATTTGCTGGTATATAACAATCATTAAGAGCTTTAATTTAGCTAGGATAAAGTGTTTGGAGAAAAAAGTGATTTTTAAAAATATAAAACCGTTTTGAAGAATACAATTTACCGTGACTTTGGTGCTTAAAGTTTGTTGAACATTTTTAAAAAGATTACAGCTGATAACTAAAGATGGTGTTATATTTCGTGTATTTACCTAATACATACACGAAATAAGTAATTACACGAAATTACATAAAGCGAACGGACGAAGAATTATGATTTTAATTAAGCTACAAATCCCTGCCCCTGGTAAATCTTTTTTCATAAGGATTAATTAATTTTCTTTCTTATGCCGAAAAAGACTCCCTAGGGTTTTAGGTTTAGGTATTTTAACAGGTTTTTAGACCACGATGTCTAAACTTATTGAAAGTTAGGCAGGCTTAGTACGTAAGTACCTACCCACCAGTGTCCGACCTAAGCTTCGGTTTCCGCTTAAGCCACCTTCTGCCAATAAAAGCATATTCGGCTTCAACCCAAAAATCGGCCGAGGCCAATTATTAACAAGCAAAGTCGAAATTAATCGACTAATAAATGAATCCACGTCTAAGCTTGGACTTTGAATGCACGGTTGGCCCAGTAGTAGAAATAAAAGAAAGAAAGCAAGCACCTTACGTTAGACGAGTGGGAGTTGATATATTAAGTACCACATTTTGGCAAAAATAAAAATAAAAAACAACAAAAGGAAAGCACAATGTCCAAGAGACAATACAATGACGCACGCACGCACTGACGTACAGCTTTGCTATGTTGTCCATCAAGAATTTTGTAGTATTTGAGAACTTCAGAAGGCGTGCTTCAATGATTAATGGTCCCGGAGCGAGGAGAATATTATGCATATTTTCGTCTTGTCTAAACTTCAGATTAAAGACTTTAAAATATGACATTATATTTTGTTCGACTTCACCTTCCATTTGACCAGATGCCTGTTGAGCCTCATCAGAGTTCGTACATTGTACGTAGCCAAGGTTAATTCATTGTATAATATGTGATGGCCTACGCAACTATCGTGGCCAAGCTGAGCAAGCATATCAAAACCTTGCTGCCTATTCTCTAGTCTACGGAAAGTTTACATGTTCTGCCTCATATAATATACTAATGGTCGCACACAGGGTGTGTTCTTAGGCCGAACCCGAAGCCGGGTTGGTGCTATTCTACTCTACCGGACACTATACGATACGTGACGGGTACTTGAGGAGGCACATTCTAGCAGTAACAAGGTAAGTTTTGACATGTATTTAAATAATTATTTGGTTAGTGGTTCGTTTTAATGAAATTCTACAATATTTTGCTAATCTTGAATGAAATTGATTAATTTTTTAGGCTTCGTCGAAGTTTATGGCGATAGCCAAAATTGTCCTTCGTTGTTCCTTTCGGATTCGGACAGTCCTATCTACATTTAACAATCGCTTAATGTCAAACAATTCACAAAATTTATATGCAACTTATTCAGGCGACTTTTTAGGTAGCTTTTGAATAATAAAACATTTGAATAGTGAGTCAATTAATAAATTTTATGCATGGAAGTTATGCAACTCCTTAATTTACGCGATAAATGTAGGCTCGAGCGAAAACGTGTCAGTATTTGTTTCCGTCTTTCAAACAGGTTGGGACATATGTGACAGTGTGACGATATTATTATAGATTGAATCATTTGTACCAGTCTAGGCACGTTTTGAACGATTGTTAGACGCCGAAACCGCCGGAAGGATGTCCCCGGAGTGTTGGGCACGTGTGGCGAATACAACGCGTCTTCATTAATAACATTAGTTTGCTGTTATAGGCGGCAGGGACCGTGGGTCCCTGACACTGCATGTCTAAATTAATTTTTTTAGTAATTAAATGACAGGATTGTAAGATATTATTATTCAAATCATTTAGTCAATTCAATTCAGCTAGTGCTGAGCCCCGCGGTGTTACCCGCGTTTGTTGTTGTAACCGCGGGCAACGCCGCGGGGTGCAGCTAGTCTAAAAAAGTAGCCTAAGTTACTCCTTATGTCATCAGCTATCTGCCAGTGAAAGTCCTGTCGAAATCGGTCCAGCCGTTCCAGCCGAACAAACAGACAGACAAAAATTGAAAAAATATTTTTTCATATGTCCGTGTATACATACAAAAATATGCATTTAGTAAAAAGCGGTTATTTTAATATTACCAACCGGCATTACTCCAATTTAATTTATTTGCATAGATATATAACATGCTGAGAATTCCTAGAAAATCTTACAGGGTTACCTTGTCGCATGATTTTTGAGTATCTAGGTCCCGGTTGACTTTTTGAGTGTATTCGTTTTCATTTCTATTCGAAGTATAAAATATTTAGTTGCGATCATATAATCATAAGGACCATAGTGATAACCCACCAAAGAGACTAACTGTAAAATTTGCAGTTTTTATTTTGCTAACGAATATTTGATATTCACGAGCTACCAATTGTTTGTTTTCGAATTCTATGTGCAAAGATATCATCATGATTATTCATAATAAACAGCTTTTAACGTCCACTGTTGGACATAATAATATATGTCTCTTAGAAAGGAGGTAAGGGCATGGTAATGACAATAAAAGAAGAAAAAGATATTTCTGTAATAATGAATATTCATTCTTTTAACATCATATTAGATATCACTCATTGATTTTTCACTGCTTCTATTTGATTCGTTACTAACTTTTAGTGTCTGTTAAATATATAGACATCTTGAAAGCTTCAGTCCATTGTTGTGTCAATGCCGCCCTGATTAAACTAGATACCTGATCGAAAGATTAGAAAATTATAGTAATCATCTAGTAAAGTTCCTCTTGGCCTCTTTGTGAATTAGAACTCCAATAACTACTACTAAATTAAGAAACTAACCTCAAATTTTTAAGGAACACATTCAGTTTTCTGTAAATGGTTGTAAGATTTTAGGCCATAGTTTTTACTCGATTACAAGGAAAACATAAAAAAAACGGTAATATGTTTGGCAGACTACGTATGTTTCTGTGTTATACCGTAGCGTCTAAACTAAAAATAAATAAAATGAAATAATTTCAATTATTAATTTGTATAGAAATCAATTATTGAATAGTTTGCATGTCATTCAAAATGAACCTTTTTTTACTATATGCATATAAAAGTAAAAACTGCCTCGTTGGACCAGTGCTTAGCGTATGCGACTGCTAATCATGAGGTCTCGGTTCAAATCCCGAGTGGGGCCAAAAAGTGTTTTTGGGAATTCCTAATAGCACCCCGGAGTTTGGAAGTTTGGGGGTGATCCACGCCCGAGCCTCGATGAACATCTATGGCAATCGTTATTGGGAAGTCAGTGCCCTCAAATATACTGACAACTAGTTCAATCTTCGAATTTCAGTTCTAACTTAGGGTTGCGGAGGTCCGATGCCTGTCGCTCCGTAGAAAAACTGAAATTCAGGTAAAACCGGTTGAACTAGTAGCCGACCCAAAATAAACTTGGGAATAAAGGCTCGGACGATGATGCATATGAAAGTAAATATGTTACTTTCAAGCAATTCAAATCCTTACCA
Source organism: Phragmatobia fuliginosa (assembly GCA_932526445.1). NCBI lineage: Eukaryota > Metazoa > Arthropoda > Insecta > Lepidoptera > Erebidae > Phragmatobia > Phragmatobia fuliginosa. Next base: position 30,173,123 of record OW052057.1, read on the forward strand.
ATACATATTATAAACGCGAAAGTTTGTATGTATACACTGAAAGGATTTAGATGAAACTTTACAGAACCGTATCTTATATAATCAGAATAACACATAGGCTACTGTTTAGTGCATTAATCGAGATACACGCAGGCGGAGCCGCGAGCCAAAGCTAGTAAGCTAGTAATAAATAATTGTTAATTTAATACATCAAAAAAGCAATTTTCTCATACTTTGCCTATCTGTCTGTCCGTCTGTCCTAGCGGCTTGCAACAATGACCGCTGGTAACACCGCGGGGATCAGCTAGTTTTAAATAAATGTGGTGTCAATAGATTTCTAATAATGGTCCAAGTGACGTAGGGTATGTATATTTTATAGAAAGTTTTTATGTAATTAGCAACGATGATGATGATATTGTAGTCAGGTAACAGTTTCTTCATTTTTGTATTTAACATTACTGACTTTTTTACTACAATTATTCATCTATTAAGAAAAAAATACAACTGTTTATATGTAAATAATAGTTTTTAATGCTAGCGTCATACCTAGACAATTGCTAAAGACAAAGATGTGTACTTTTTTACATTTAAATTCGGTAAGTACATTTAAATATGCAGTTATGGCAAAGTGAGGTCATGGGTATAACCATGGTCTTGATGACAATCTTTTACATGTCACAACTATGAGGAAATCTTTAAAATTCTCGATGAGATACGACTATTTCTTACTACTTGAAAGAAAAAAGTAGTTTGGCATCAATGGTTTTTCGATATTGGCAGTTCAATTCTCATTCTGGACTATAATTGCTGTTGAATCTGAAAATGTAGAAATGTAAATAATTAAATATTGAACAGAAAGATGGCATAACTAATGTCTGACTATTATATATGTGAGTAATTGAACTATTGCACGAAACAAACTCAAATTTTCTAAAAGTTAAAATGAAAATATGACTTATGAAGCAGTCGGTTATTTAACTCATTTCACATGCATTGTCGACAGAAGACCTTAAAGGACAAGAAAGAAGCACATTCCCAATTTCTTTACAATAGCTAGTATAAAGTCTAGCATTTTAATGTAAAGGTTTAACAAGCATACAGTCTAAATAAATTCTTTGTTGCCGTATAGGTATGTACATTCCTTCGAAGTACTGTTACGGTTCAAAGGAAAATATGAGACAAACCAACCTGTCTGGCTAATTTGGTATAGTAGACAAAACCTTCCAAGGAGAGGTATAAGTCTAGCAGTTGCATTACTAAAGGCTATTAAATATATGCATAATAGTCAATATGATAGTTTACACGGTCGAAGTAATCATGCCAAAGTCCTATTTGTGAGGTTTATTGGTTTTATCATATCTACCGTCTATAATAGTCATATTTCTCAATGTACTATTGGATCCAAGACAACATACAACAGAGACTTTTAATCACATTCGACCAGAAGTAATATCAGTCAGTAAATATGAAACGTTACATTGTTATCAAATTAACGATGTTTTATTCAGAAACGTCATAAAGCGTCCATACAAGAAATTGAGGTTGTGCGAAATAAAGCAGTTCGTTTAATATTTAAACTTGATTGTCACCCGAGGGTTTATAAATACTTTTCTGTGTCAATTAAGCTATTTAATTAGATCTGTCAAAAAACTTATCTAATATATAAAATTCTCGTGTCACAGTTTTCGTTGCCATACTCCTCCGAAACGGCTGGACCGATCTTTATGAAACTTTATATGCATATTCAGTAGGTCGGAGAATAAGCCAACATCTATTTTTCATACCTTTAAAACGCGAGCGGAGCCGCGGGCATCAGCTAGTTAGTGTATAAAATACTCCAATTAATAATTAAAACATGCGATAAACGCTAACGTGATCATGACATAACATAGGAGAGTAGACGACAGAATTTATGGTCGGCTAGTTTATAGTTGCAATTTAAAAGAATAGTTGTCTATGGATAATTTGACATTAAATCAAATCATACATACAATCATTCACTCTCTCTATTTCCTTGTTAAATTCATTTATTCCTCGTTACAGTTGATAATGCATCTTATAAACATTACTTTAATTAACATATTTTCATTAATTAGGCCTTGTTGAACCATTAACCAATTGTTGGATTGCTATCAGTTTAGAACTTTAGATAATTGTACACATTCATTCCACTACGGAAATAATCTTCTATTTATCGAGAAATGTCAACATCATATAGGGGCTAAAGTTCTATTTGATCGCGTGTCTCGGTGTATTACCGGGCTCTGTCCTCCACTATTATCGGAAGGACATAGTGCTTGTTTGGCCAGTTTAGTTAAAAAAGGTGAATTGAGTGTTTATTTGAATAGTTCAGTGTAGGATTACACAATATGTTTGATCTACGTCCATTACGAAGACCGTCAATTGATTGCTGATTTGTAAACAATGCTGCTTTCCGTTTTCATAGGAAAATTGAACGCAAAATACTATCGCGTGGTAAATTAGTAATAATTTTGATTGCGTTTGACGATGAGTTTTTTGTATTGCCCATGTTGTCATTTGCAGTATTCACAGCTGTGATGTTTCTCACAACACTTCTTTTGACGCAAATGAGAGCATCCTTCATCTCACGCCTGACTGGTTGTTCAATACGGTTCACGTCAAAAATATCTGCCATCTTGCCTCAGTCGTAAAACACCGACGTATATACGATATTAAGTTTGATGTTATAAATAATGCATTTGAAAATGAATAATTTAATGCTTTTTATATGTTGTTCACCACTGTGTAGGATGGGGTCTATGTGTCGTATGCTTGTGGCGACTTACACATACAGCGCAAGCGAAAACATACAACAGCGCCATCTACCGAAGACACACTGAACCACGAAGAAAACACGGAACGAACTACACGGATTAACTACTAATCCTAAATCGCGATAGACACATTTTCGCGCCGATGAACATATACATATATACAACATCCCAACATATAACCGTTGAGCAGTGGTCCGGCCGGTATGATCACCTCGCCTAGTCGGAGGATCCTCCCTTTATACGACACCCGTCCCCTCCACAATGAACATTACAAATATATCATTATTATGTCGTTAATTTGTACTGATGACAATAACAATACTTTACGAGGTGGTTTCACAAATCAGAGCATAAATTTCTTATGGTACAATGTATACATAAACTTATAGAAATACATATAATGTTACGAGGAAAATTTAAGAATGTGACAGTCTGTGTCAATATTCACTACGCAACATTAGGTAGGTAGTTAAATCGCGAAGTGGTTTTAGTATTGGTAGTTAGTTTGAATATAGTTAATTTCTTCCTATGCGGCGACGGCGCCAATTTAGCTCACCTTATGTAGAAATCGCTGTAACCTGTAAGAAATTGCTTTTTAGCGATAAGGCCGCCATTTGTACATGGTCATACTTTAAATGGACTCCTAAATGTAAACTGAATGAAATGGTGTGTACAATAAAGATTATTCTATTCTATTCTATTCTATTCTAGAAATCGATAGAAATTCCTGTATGAGTTGACTAACACTAAATCCTTTCAACAAATGAATGATCACCTTCTAAAGTTATACTCGCTTGTCAGCTTTTTATGATGACTTGTATAGCCGTAGTTCGTTAGCTCAGGCTCACTATTGAATTTCCATACATATTTGGTCTCCTTACACGGAATCGTTGGTTGAATGCTGATTAGAAAATAAATGTAAGTATATTGTAAGTTGATGCCATGTTGGTTTCAAATCGTTTACAGATTATGATGGGACCTCCCGCATACGCAGACGCATACATACACATATACGTACATAGTGATATAACTAAATGTCATTAGATTTGTCTGTGCAATACTATTTTATTGTTATACTGATTGCTTAATGTAGTGTATAGTTTTGGTTCGAAAGCTGGTACCTAACTTATTTCCGCATTGTCTGCTAACAGGAGGATGACTGATTTTATAATATGACTAGCTGACCCGGCGAATTTCGTTACGCCTTAGAATATTAATTCTTATTAAAAATATTGTGTTTAGTTATTAACTGATAGTGACAAATCGACAGCAACGGCACCTAACGGGCCCCGGCCAGACCGCCACAATCGCTTTATTCCTGCATTTTAAATCACATAATTTAAATTACATACTGTAAAGGGCCATATTAATCTATATTAAATGCACAATTTATTTAAGGTACTTAATTGGATAACGCTTAATGCTGTATTGCTTAAAATCGCTTCGTAAATAAACCATTATTTCTCATACAGAGAAAGAAATAAAAAAATGGTTATTGTGGGTTATCCCTAAGACATAGACATATACCATCGTGGACTTAATTTAGACCTTTTTAAGGTATATAATAATGTGGTACATTATTTTAATCTATCTCGTAGGGTACAGCCAGCGTTTGCATTGTAAACGTAAAAAGCGGCCAAGTGCGAGTCGGACTCGCCCATGAAGGGTTCCGTATCAACAAGTAACATTATATAAAAGTTCTTGTAGTTCGTTGTTGGATGAAAGGTAAATTGCTGTTTACGCTATATGACGTATTAAAAAAAAACTACTCACTAGATCTCGTTTAAACCAATTTTCGTTGGTAGTTTTCATAGTAATATACAACATATATTTTTTTTAGTTTTATCACTCTCTTATTTGAGAAGTTAGAGGGGGGGGGGGACACACATTTTTCCACTTTGGAAGTGTCTCTCGCGCAAACTATTCAGTTTAGAAAAAAATTATATCAGAAACCTCAACATCATTTTTGAAGACCTATCCATAGATACCCCACACGTATAGATTTGATGAAAAAAAAAATTTTGAGTTTCAGTTCCAAGTATGGGGACCCCCAAAACGTATTGTTTTTTTTCTATTTTTATATAAAAATCTTAATGCGGTTCACAGAATACATCGACTGACCAAATTTCAACAGTATAGCTCTTATAGTTTCGGAAATAATTGGCTGTGACATACGGACGGACAGACAGACAGACAGACAGACAGACAGACAGACAGACTTGACGAATCTATAAGGGTTCCGTTTTTTGCCATTTGGCTACGGAACCCTAAAAATGGGTTTATTTACGACATCATATTAGAAACCTCTTGAATTATCAATGTTATTACTTATTATGCATTGCTGTCTACTATATTAAGCATGTATTATATATCTTTATATATATAATTCTTGTGTGAGTGTGTATGTCACTGAACTTCTTTCAAACGACTGGACCGATTTTGATGAAATTTTTTGTGTGTGTTCAAGGGGATCTGGGAATGGTTTAGATTCGCAATTGGACCCGGTAGGTGGCGCTGCGATCAAGTTCTGGAATTTTAAAGTTGGGCGGTACGAAGTTCGCTGGGTCAACTAGTCTTTATATATATAATTCTTCTGTGAGTGTGTATGTCACTGAACTTCTCTCAAACGACTGGACCGATTTTGATGAAATTTTTTGTGTGCGTTCAAGGGGATCTGGGAATGGTTTAGATTCGCAATTGGACCCGGTAGGTGGCGCTGCGATCAAGTTCTGGAATTTTAAAGTTGGGCGGTACGAAGTTCGCTGGGTCAACTAGTACATATATATAAGCCTTCTTCTTGAATCACTCTATCTATTAAAAAAATAGGCATTAATAGGGTCAGACCGAGAGCGAAAGCGACTTTGCTTTATACTAATAGTGGTGTGCTAAATTACTCATTAAAAATTGGCTTCATATTTGATGTTTTCCTGCAAGTAAATGATCAAAATATTAAGTATTTTTAGTATTGATGAATTCTAAATTTGATCCGTCAGTTCAAAAACAGCAATTCAACGATTCTTAGTAGATAAAACATAATATATATTATCAGACACACTAGTTACACATTACCTTACAATAAGTTAGTATTTGGATTGACAAATTCACGTCTCCACAAAACACGTAACGTAACGTTAAAAAACGTTACTTAGTAAATAGCTGAGATTAAAATTTAAGTAAGAATTTGTCGCATTTTTTTATATTTGTATCTTTTATTGTAAATGAAACATCATATACTTATTTATTTTTAACAGTTGAGACAAGGAGGTTTAGTACTAATAAAAGTTAAAGGAGAAAGTAGGAGTCGTGGCCTATCAAAAGGTGAAAAGAATTGCAGAAAATAGACAGGAGTGGCGATTGCTCCACCGACAAGGGCCTAACACTTAACTTGAGATACTTTCTAAAAAGTGGCAGAAAATTAAGTTTTGTTTAAGAAAAATTGATCGTAACACACTAGTTGCTGAGAAATTATTCGAGCCTAACTTCTAAAAACAACCCCATATCAAGTACCAATCAGCTGATTACTCAATGACCTAACCTATTACATATTATATCACAGATTGAACATAACGCAAAAGAAACTGCCTATGATGAGACAACGATAAAGCACGTTTTGAAGGAGAACACACATGTGCTCAGGGATTATCACGAATAAGTATCTGTGTCTAACAATGTGGAGAATATACATATGAATATGTATATATAGACATATAGTGGAGTGCCAGCGTCGTTGTATGTTCATGATATCAGTTTTGTTGACGTTGGTGAATATATTGAAATATGAACCTACTTAGCAGCATTTCTGGCAACTCTAGAGTTGATTAAATCTATGAAAATAAAAAATATATAAATGTATATGTTTATAATTTAAGGCTATATAACCACACCACGATCAAAGTATAATTAATATAGTAAATGATTCAAAAACAGGAGGAAAATTATTAATTTCAAAAGCTTTGAGTAAAACAAAGTTTCGCAAATATAATGGATGATTGAATTGTTTATCTTTAAAATCAGTAAGATAACGCTACGACAGTATTTTTTTAAGTTGGCTCACTATAAACTTTTTGTAAGTGCTGCTGCTACTTTTTCTAAAAATTTAACAATAGTTATGCGAAAAGAAAACTGTAAACAATATTATCAAAAGCGCTTGTCGATATTTAAAGTTATGTTTAAAAAATTAGGTCCTATCTTGACTATACTCTTGAAAACATTTGAGTAATGTGGTATAGTCTGCGAACAATATCCTGCAATTTGGAAAAAGTAAAAAACCGGGCCAAGGGTATGTCAGGCCAAGCGTTGATTAAGGTTCCGTATCCACCATAAGGGCACGTGGATTTTAAATAATTTCCAATGGACAATTATTTTGCTTCATTATTATTTCATTATTTTTGTACGAAGTTTTCCAAGTGAGCATATTTTATTTACAAGTTTAGATCTTTATGACTTCTGAACTAACAAAGTTATTGAAGCCTCTTTAATTTTCTTTTAAAGTGCATCATATTATGGACTACCAATTTTTTCAGCTGTTTCGAGCTAGCCGTTTAACTTTTAGACGCCCTGTTTTAACAAAAAAATGCCCTTTAAAGTTGAATAACTCGTTAATTGATACCTTAATCAAAAATCGTCTTAGCAACTGATCAATGTTTTTTAAATACCTATCTAATGATACCCCACACAATAGGGTACACGATAGTATACTATTGATAAAACAAATAAAAATAATTTATTCAAGCACATTATAAATAAAAATAAAAAAACACATTCATGCAAAGTTTCATCTTTCTAGCACTAGACGTTTGGGCGTAAGTCGAGGACTGATACTCATGACGAAACTATAAGGGTTCTGAGTTATGAACTACTGTACCCTAAAAAACAAGTAAAACGGATGTCAAAAATTAAAAAGTTCTATTATGTTGTTCTTTTTCTTTCTTATTTCAAAGAGTAAACAGTTTTAGCATAAAATTTAACAACATCTATAAAATTTGTTTACAGTATGTAAGGAAAATTCCCTTCTAAAATCCTTTGTTTAATTATTATTTTTCGTAAGAATAAAGCTGACGGAAAGTAATCAAACTTTAATAACGAAATTTTTAAAATTTCCTCCAACATGAAGGCACTTATTGGGTCGCATAACTTTCGTTAAGTCAAAATCCGCCGCGACTGGCGCCTCCATTACCCTCCAGAGATGAGCGGGTCCTCCCACGCTTCGCCCGATGCCCTCGCTACCTACACTGTCTCTTCACAAATATATCATAAGCGAACACTCTAATGCTTTTTTAGAAAACTGATGTAGGTGTACAACAATGCAAGTACATGTTTGCTTACATTTACATAAAGTCCGATATTTATAGCTCAATGAATAATTATGGGAGGAGCTTCTATGTATATGTATTTTATACATTGATTATATTCCGCCACTGGTTGTTTTCGTTTTAAAGAGATTTATTCATGAATGAAAACCATAACTAATATTCAAAACCAAGGATTTCCAAAATAAGTTTACTGTATCGATACGTATACGATATTATAGCAACCTTTTGTATTGATATAAGGAATCAATAACTGTTGCATGTGTTTAAATCGGTATACGCATAAAAACTACAACGATGTACCTAATGCTGTTTAGACTAAAATATAGGTTCCAGTCGAGGTTTGTTCTACTCTATCTCTTAGGCCCAAAACTAAGGCATTAATGAATACATGTCATAAGTGTTTTGGGAAATTAAACTATATGAAACAAATATCTATCAAACAATAATATTTCATATACATTTTTAAATTTAAAAGAAGTGATAGGTAAGAACTTCTACAAATATATGAAACACAATTAAGAACCAAGAAAGGGTTTTATAAATAATATTAACACAAATCACTCATTATAAATAAGAAATATGTTCACTTTACTTTGATATAGTTTTCTTGTTACGAAACAGCGATTAAAATCATAAATAAATAAATAAATTTGAATGTGATACGTACAGTATGCACAAAATATTGAATATCGTATGTATATGATACATCGTATGTAACTTTATCGATATATTGCATCACGTCGGCCATCCCTTTTCAAAGCATGGCACAAATCGTTAAAACGACCCTGTTTATGGGTTCATGCCCTACGTTCGTAAGCTGTTTTTATAAATTTCATAGTTATTGTTTATAAGTTGGGCTAGCTCATATCATAAATTCAGTTATTTATTAGTTAGTTATATCAATTACAGAATTATAATATAATGGCAATTCTATGAATCCATTGGAAAAGAAAAGTGACAATGTTTTTTTTTAATCAACAAAGCATACTGTCCCATTTTTGGGCTGGGGTCTCCTCTTGGGATAGGGTTAAGGTCATACGTCCCCACGCTAGGCGAGTGAGGGTTGGGGACTGGGAGGCTCGTTGTAGCTACGTAATCTTGCTGTTGGATGTTTCTAAAACGCCTGAAGGCCTCCGATTCAGCTTCAGGATCTTATGTTATGGAGAAACGGTCGTCGTGTTCCTCCATCACAAAGGGAGGATCCTCCGACCAGGCGAGGTGATCATGCCTGGCTGGCCACTGCCCAACTGTTGATGTTGGGAAGGATCGGCGCGAGAATTCCTCTATCGCATTCAGGATGTAGTAACTCCCTATAGTTCATTCTGTGATTTTGTATCAATTACATTTATGCAAGTTTTCTAGACGCTAGTCATCATCAAGATATTTTTGCGCCGTGCACATTATACAAGATGAGAGACAATAGATACTTTTATGACAAACACCAAACACTAATACTGAACTTACCTGAACATATTGAGATTGAGAAATAGTAAATATTGAAACAATGAAAAGATATTCTCTTTTTTCATATAAATTATTTATCAATGAAAACAAACACTATTGTCAAACGAGATCTTGTATTGATCTGCAATAATAATATGTCTCCGGATATAATATTGTAATACCTTGAATAGTGTGTTAAGGCTTTACCGACTATTCTTATACCTAATGTTATTAAGAAAAGGTAAAATTAATCATCATCAGCCTTTAATAGTACAGTGCTCGACATACGCCTTCATCTTAGAAAGAGGATGTTGGCCTACTATACCACTCTGGCCAGACGGGTTGTTATAGGGTTTGTTACAAGATTTAATTTCTCTCTGCAGTGATGTTGTCCTGTGAATTTTGCACCCTTAGTCGCCTCTTATGACACCCACGCACGGATGAATAGAAGTGGTGACACTTTGTACTCGTATTTTTAAACCGTTAACACACAGAGAACATTAGGTAGTAAACAAGGAACTAACTTCCAAAACCACTAAAATATTCTGAACATAGAGCAAATTCGATATTCAGAATTAATTAAAGGTCATAACCTTTAATTAATACTGAATATCGAATTTCTAGTTAGCAAAATTTTCTGTACTCCTCGCGATTTTAAAAAATCATTTAGGTGCAACATTTTGGCACATAATACAAATATTACAATTTTTTCATCATTAGCAGCCTTTAACAGCGGAACATGACCTGTCCATAGAAAGGTCTACCTAGCTTAAATTACAAATGAGGAGGCTGGGCAAAACTTTTTTTGTTTTTGTTATCTCAGAACATTTTCATTTATTCGCCTGCGCTTAGATACGTCGCTTAACGTTATAAAGGCTATGTCCTTACTCAAAAACTCAAATTTTTAACATGCCAAATTTCATTGAAGTAGGTATAAGGGTAAAAATGTAACACAGAGAGAGTTACTTTAGAATATTGATTTACTAAATCCATAATTCACGTGAAAATTATGGTTTAAACATCGCGATGTACACTCATTGAAGTTGGTTCAAAATTAATTATTGTCACGTTTCCGAACAAAGACAGGCTATGACGCAAATTCGAATTGGGCTACCTGAATTAATTTTGTGTTTCTGTTTTCTCCGATTTAGCATCTTTATTAATATTATACTTTCTTCACTAATGACATTATATACCTACTTAATTAATTTCTAAACAAAAGTGATTGTATAATAAGCCTCTAATTCACGATGAAAATAAAAAATAAACATCGATTGACCTTACGTACTTTCATATCTGAATAAAATGAAATAATAAACCTCTTCTCCAACACTTTAAAAGACTTAGGTACAGGCGTTTTGGCCACATCTTCTTGACTGAGTTAGTAAGGTCAATTGCTCCTATTTACCTGCACAGATTTATTCAAATAGATATACCTATAGTATATCTAAATAGGCAGGGTATTCCGTAAAACTTACCTTATGTGACCGGCATAACTGTTGTATAGATTTTTATTTATTTGTCTGTCAGTGCTCATCCTTATCATTAGTACCTATTTAAAAATGATAAGTTGGTGTCCATAATCTCAAAAAGACATGTTACGAAATATTCATCCACTAAATGTGAAGCTCCTTTTCAATTGTATTTTGTTTTTTTATGTTTGTTTTGTTCCTCATTTATTCTCAATGTCGCAACTCATGCGTCACAGCTTAGTATATCAGGTTAAGCAGCATACAAAAACATTTTTGATTAATTTGTATTCGTTTAGTGTTGTGTTTTATAGATGTCATTATTCCTAAAACAATTCCTTTTGACTCAATCGAAACCACAGAATATATGAACGAAGTAAGTATTGAAATGAAATCACTAAACGGCATAAAATAAAATGAAAATATTTCCAGTTTATCTATGAACGTGAAATCCCCAGAGTGTCGCACACTTATTTACTATACCAAGAAAGTCATTACGGCTACTAATGACTTTCTTGGTACAGTAAATAAGAGACTTTCATTATAGCTTAGCACTTCCGATAACAGTCCGTGGAGTATTGCGAAATTGACGTTCACTCCACTTTACTTTGACCCCTATCGATTCAGCTCATAATGAGTTAAATTCAGCTACTGATTTAATCTACATATTTCACCTATTTTAATTTAGTTCTAGGAGACAGATGAAATTAAACTGATGTCATTTAGATTGTTATAATGTTGATAGCTTATTAAGTCTTGCAACAGTGGTGTCTGAATTGTAAATTTAATAACTCTTAAATTTCGCAGTGTCGTTATATGTCGATAATTTAGAGTAAGCAACTTATGCCTACTTCAATTCAAGTGTTAGATATAGAAAACAACTCTGTTTCGTAAATAAAGGGTTTTACACTAGAGAATGCAGAAGAAATTTAATTGGTTAATTTGATATTGCCTGGTATTGAAGACACCCTTCCGATATGTGTCTCTTTCTTGTTGATTACTTCTACAATTAATATTTGCAAGTACAAGTATGTTGGTAATATAAACAAATTATTATCAAGAAAAAGTCCTATTCCTGTATGATTAAGGCATTTAGCCTTTTTGCGAGAAGAGTAGAATAACCTGATGTTTTAGTTCCTGATTTTAAATATATTCAAACAAATTTCCTACAAAAAGATTTCTTGATTTTTTAAATACATACTGTTTTAAAAATTTCCAGATATCTGTCCACTAGCTAGGCTTATCTTTTTTCGTGTTTTCTTTTATAGATAGGTGTCAAAACTTAAGTAAAGTGACTAAGCTCTTATAATGTCGTGTTACCTTCTACAACTATGCTACGTTTGACTATTGTAAGTCAAATAATTATTATGTTATTATTTTGTTTAGGACTGTGTGAGAAACGTTAACCAATAGATAGCTCACACAATAATAATGTTTATTGATTGTCCAAATACATGAGAACGAGAATTTCTACTTTATACAACTTTGTAAATAGTATTAAGTTCAGGTTTTAATTCTTCTTCCTTTACCCTTATATATACATACATACATTTTATTGAGGAGTCATGGAGGAATTGAATAGATTACCAAAATACATTAATCTTAGAAACGTGGCCATACTACGCAGCTTATTAATATAATTTTGATACATTTCTGACGTCGTATTCCATTTAATAAAGGTTCTTACTATATATACTTGTAGTATTAAGATACTTAATATATTCTCGCTGAATGTCGAATACTTTGCCAGTTAAACTTATATATTGGTTAAGAAGACTTATCTGCTTACATTGTAAGATTTACTTTTGTACGGGTAAGAAAAAATATATTTCTTACGACATACAAAAACTCTAAAAGGCGTCAAGAGATTTACTTATGTTTCAAAACAAAGAGGAAAACATTTTTTTTTCTGAAACTTAAGACTACGTTTGTGAAGTGATTAAACATTCATCATTCTGATGACTTCCTGTTATTGTTATCTGGTGAATATTTCTAAAAGAAATTATTTACTATGACCAGCACATTATTCTGTGAAAAATACCTGAGTTCGAAAAATTATTGGTGGGTATCAGCGTTCTTGAATAATATTTCAAAAAGGGAAAATAGTTTGGTGTCAGGAAACCCTTTTCCAACATACACTACCCAAAAACAAAAGCTTACAAAGAAGCCGTAATTTGACTTCCTGAGAGTTGATACATCAAAAACTGTATTAGATGAAACGATAGATGCCAATTAGACGATAAAGCTATTCATTTTTACAAATAAATGAAACTGAAATGTCTGTTTGTAATATCAACTGAATAGTTTTTTTATAATAAACGGCAATAATATATACGGTACATTTTTCAATTTTCGTGTCCGTCCGTCTGTCTATCTGTTTGTTCTGGGTAATCTTTGGATCGATTTTGACGGAACTTGAACGAAGCTGATAACCTTAGCAGTAACTTAGGCTAATTTTTATTAGACTAGCTTTGCTCAGCGGCGTTACTCGCAATTTGGAACAATAACCACGGGTTACAGTACCGTAGGAGTAAACTAGTCCTACTAATATTATAAACGCAAAAGTTTATGTGTGTAAGTTTCTCGCTCTATCACGCAAAAACTACTGAACGGGTTTGGATAAAACTTTACAGTAATATAGCTTAAACATATTATATCAGAAGAACACAGAGGTTACTTTTTACTAGCTAGTTATTTAATAAAACAAGACAACATAAGTTATTAGGTTGGTAGGTAAATGGAATAGACGAACTTAAAACTTACTTATTTGTTTATGCTTCAAACATATTTTGCCATTCAAGTTTGACACAATAACCACTAATAACACATTTGTTGGCGACTAGTCACTATAAATAAACATCCCGCGCGCCAACGCCATACGGTTTACGCGCCGCGCCGTTCCTATGTTTAGAAACATATGCTTTGCTTATCAACTCTTTGCACTTAATGTACTTAACTACAAAGAAGACGAGGCTTACCCTACACTCACACAAATAGGTTATAGCACACAAAATACAACGTTTCAAAGGTTAACAATTGCTGATGATCGTTATTTAATAAATAAGTTGTGTATGAATAAATTGAATATAAACAACTTTTTTGAAGAAAATAGTAGGTACTTTATAATCAAAAATGTTTTGAGAAGTAAGAAAAGAACATAATTAGATTATAGGATTTTTGGGAGTTTACAAAAGAAATTTCACCAACTCTAGCTAATTAAATTTTTGCCGAAGTTAGATGACTTTTATGTTAACAGATTAGGTAAATATGGGAATCAATTAGACTGTTATCTTCAGCGAGGAGTATCTGGCTGGCCCCGTTCTACGGTCGATGCCCTTGGGCGCCGCAGACAAACCACGAATGCATTTATTATTATGCGTCTTTCGTAAACAATGTAATTTAGAACTTATCAAACGGTATCAATACGATCTTAATAAGTCCTGCCAAGACGATCATCATCATATCATCAAATATATCCGCACCACCCGACGGTAGACTGTAAGAGAATGCCTGTGGCATTAACTCCGCCATTGTACTTACTGTGCATAAAGTTGTAAATAAATAAATAAATCATAACTCAGTCCACTGCTGGACATAGGTTTTGAAGAAGATAACCTTAAAATAATTATTTTACTGATAAATCTTAAAACGACGAATTTTGGTAGCTGATAATGGAAATTTGGTATAGAAACAGCAAAATACAATACAATCTTAACGAAGTAATATTATAATTACAACAGTGATAAACTGATAAGTATTCTTTCGAAGTTCAAACTAGCGTAGACCACGCTACAATCCCTAACGACTTTTATTCGGAAAAGATGGACAAAATAACTCAAAAAAGGCAAGTAATTATTTATTTACAAACACAAAACATTAACTAGATATAACATTGATAGCACTGTGGTCCAATTTAGTTGTTTCATTTCATATAAGTTATCTAATATAGTCTAAAATCGCGGTATCTCAGTTTTTCATGACCAGTAAGTTATATTTACTTAGTCTTAATGTCTTAAGTACCTACCTACTAGTAGTTTTGTAGGTACTAATAAATAAACTAAATTAAAAACTCTTCGATCACTACAAACTACATGCATATGAAAGTACATACTGTACTTCATCAAAAAAAAAATTCAAAGTTGGTCTTTCCATTTAGGCTAATCTCTGGAACGACTTGTTAAATTTTGACTGTACTTTACATGTTATAAGAATTAAATGAAGCTCTTTTATTTTATATATATCCCTACTAATATTATAAATGCGAAAGTAACTCTGTCTGTCTGTTACGCTTTCACGCCTTAACCACTGAACCGATTTTGATGAAATTTGGTATGAAGATAGAACTGAACTTGGGAAAGGACATAGGCTTTTTACCGCGATAACCGACATACACGCGGGCGGAGCCGCGGGCGAAAGCTAGTACTTCATAAAACAAAAAACAAATTGAAAACTAATCACCAATAACCCATAATGTCACATAGATGGGCTCGAGTCTTCTCTCAGGAGTGCGGGTAAATGAAAAGTAATGAAACAATTATAAAAAATAGTGATCAATATTAAGATATTGTTCGGAATCAGTTAAAGTAGGTACTACAGTAATGATATTACTAAAAGTTATTAAAAAGTATCGCGTATTTATTTGAGTTGCATTTTGGTAGAAGCAACTTTTGTTTATAAAAGGAATTAGTAAGTGAGTAACAAAGCGAACGCCATACATTTCTAACACATGAGGAGTATTGCGAGAACGACCGCCGTCTATAAATAGTTCCCTATAAAAATATATCTTTCCAGAACTTCCGCATAAAGATAGGGGACTCACTACTTATTATAAGTTTTTTTTGCATGATTGAGCCCGTCCATTTGAAACAAGTTTCTCGTGTTACCATACATATAAAAATACTTAGTCTTATATGACTGACTGATCCATTTATGCAGAGCCTAAGCCTTAGTTTATACTTGAAATTTGGCAGTTGATGTTTTTGGAGTAAGTGTATTTGGAAAAAGTATTCTTGGTTATTAAACACCTGAAATAAGGGGTAAACTTTTACATTGGTCTTCATTTCCAAAGTTATGAACATGAAAAAAGAAAACACAACGCAAGGGAAACGCAAGCAATCATTTTTAACTGGAAGTTTATACTGTAAGTAAATAATTGTCTTCGCTTCATAAGCCTCTTTTTAATTTATAGTCTAACATCCAGGCTTGATTAAGTATAGGCAATAATTTGATCTAAATTGGAAGCGAATAGCCCACAGCGCGTGAATCATGAAATCACGAGGTTCATGCTGCGGCGGAAGCCACTTCCGGCACCGAACATGCCTCACGGCGACGATAAGGCTACGTGTTGTGTCGTTGTTATACTTCATATACCTTGATGTAGCCTCCTATATTATTCACTGCACTACATGAGTTACTATATGATACTAGACAGATACTGAAAAATACCGCAGACAACCAATGCTTTCATTTCGATTGTTTGCGGTTTTAACAAAAATGTGTAGGTACAATCGAGTTGTGTACATTTTATCGGATAGTACTAAAAGATTGGAGAGCAACAGATTATAAAAAAGTTAAAAAAACCCACATATACTAGAACCGGATCAAAGCAAACACAGTAGTTGATTGCAATTTCAATACATAAATGGTGCAAAAGAACTCTCTAACGTACGAATGTTAGTACAGTTGAGTTAGCATAATAATCTATTTTATTAATGCATTGAAACAAACAAATATTAGACCCACTGAGTACTTTAAACCACAGATTAAGTTTAGTCTATTTATAATTATAAAATATACATAATTTATTGAAGAAGTAGCTAACCCATCACATGTTAACATGAATACCACAACACTGCCGGGGACAGGCGCAACGGCTTAAGCTTAGTCCCGCTTATCTGCCGATATAAAAGTACTCATATTATATCCTCTATATATATTTGCATGGTAACATGACAACGGAAATTAACTGCTTGTATTCGGTGTGATGATAAAGTTAGTGATCCATCAACTTTGGCCGACGTTTTAACTCTCGTTTAATGGAACATTTCCGGCCAATAGTGCGCGGACGCATTGCCCCGATTGTCGACTCTCAGGTCAAGGGTTGACCTTTTATTGTTCAGATATCGATAAGCGAGGCGCCGCCGCTGTCATGCAACATCACTAATGTAAGCTATTACGATTGATGCCGCTCTCTCTGAGCGAAAACGAAAAGTTGCCAAACAAATCGATGCCAAAAAGATAACTTTTTTTTTGCTCTCTAGGTAGCTGTTTCGTCAATGGGATAATTCTATTAAGTCTTTTACACACTGTCACACACTCAATTCCTACATTCGTCGCTTTATTTATATAATTTCGTTATACCAGTGAAAGGAATACAGTTGAAGCAGGGATACAGAACCCGGTAATTTCTGTAAAAGAAAACATCTGGTTTTACTGGGTGACTAGATACGCTTCAAGCCCGTGACATATGACTGATTTTTCCTGCGGACATAGATTTACTTAAATCTAATCCGTCGGAGGAATGGTAGGGTGGCGGACGGAAGCTCGTCGCATGGTACGGTGCCATATACTCCGAGCCATGCCTCCGAAAGCCGCGCCCCGCGCGCCTCTACCTCCCGCACTTCCCTGCCGCACCCGGCCATCTCCCTCGAGGTGAATGAACGTCTTACAGCGGATTTCTAGTACGTATATTAGGAATGCCTAACTGATTTAACTTACTATTATACATTACTGGTGTCTACTTATTCCGATTAACCTTTTTTGTATTTAGTCGTGTTAGGTAACCTTTTAGTAAGATGGTATGACTGCAAAAAGTAAGTGGAGGCCTTGGTCTAGTCAGTAAAATTGCGTTAAATTATTGACAGCGATGTCCATGACGAATTAAAACTGAATCATCATGTAAAAATAGGTAGATACAATGTATCTAAAGAGAGTTTTCCTTTTCGATTAGGAAAATCAAAACGACAAAATATTATGTAAGTAGGTATAAATAACAATATTATTATAAATAATTGTTTTCAGTCGTTTTATTATTTGTGTTTATAAAGCATTATCAACAGAGTAGGTAGCACAGTAACGTTGCTTACATCATCTGAAAAGATGTAAAGGCCTGTCACATATTAAGTTAGTGTACAAACAAATCTTTCTGGTTTTTGTTACACTAATTAGTTTAGATTCGAAAATGTAAACTTTGTGATTAAATAAATTAAAAAAAAAATAGGCACGCTAACTGAAACGTCCTTTCGATTTGGTCTTAGCCTATTTTTTAGATTAGCTGCGTTCCCTGGCGTTACTCGCGATATACAAAAATAACCGCTGGTAACACCGCGGGCCTCAGCTGTATTAAATATAATTTGTTGTTTTGGGGATAATGCAGAGTAACGGCAACGTGGTGGCGCTCCCTCATCGGCTTCGGCGGGTAGGGCAGTGACTCACTGCTGTCAGCTGTTAATGTTGTAATCACATTTTATTTTCTCAATCCAACCTTAGTTTAAGTTTAATGTGTGATAGTGCATGTCATTACTAACATGACTGTGACATTACGATTTATTATAAATTAAATAAGTTAAAAGGAGTGTGCACTGACAAGCTTTGAGTATCTAATAGATATTAATTTTTAGAATATTTCATGACTCGGAACTCTTATAAATTCGTCATGTCCGTCCGTCCACCCGATCGATTGGAAAGATGAAACTTTGCATTTATATGTGTTTCTATCACGTCGAGAAAGTGCTACAATTAAATCTTGAAAAAAGTATTTTTATTTCGGGACCTCCCTACATGTAAAATGGGGATGATTTTTTTCTTGCGGCTGACCCCATTGTGTAGGTTAAGACATAGAGAGGTTAATTTATTGTTTTACTTAGGTATCAGTTTGCAAGTTATGTAACTTTAAGATACATTTTTTGGCAAAAACAGAGCGTTTCCTCTCTAAAAGCTAAACGACTGGCTCGAAAAATCTGAAAAAATCGTGATGGTAGTCCATATGACAAACTTTTAAAGGAAAACTATAACGGCTTACATTTTCATTTTTACATTACATTGTAAGTCCAGGAGTTACAGAGGCCTAACTTGTTAAATACTCTTACTTAGCTAATGATTTCCCACGATTTTAATTCCACATGCGATTGTATATGACTACGGAACCATTTTTGGTTTAGGTATGCATTTGCGAGTCATTCAATTTCGAAACACGTTTGTTTAACAATGCGCCCCCACCCTTACCCGGCTCTAAAAGCTAAAAGGCAGGCTTGGAAAATCTGAAAGAAATGAAAGAAGACTTAAAAAATCTTGACACAACTTTTTAATAATATACGGATAAAGAGGTTTCTTTTTACTTGTTTCATAAATGAACTAGCTGAGTCCCGCGGTGTTGCCCCCGGGTGATATAAACTTTGTTCGCCCTGACACTTTAATTTTATTGATTTGTACATATTCATAAATTGTTAATTATTACTATTATTGGTATTTAATAATGGTTTAAGAAAACCCGGTAGTTTCCATGATAAGAGATGAGAATAACTAAGTTTAATTATTGTAAAATTTTGCTGAGTTTATTTATTCAGTAAACTAAATAAAATGTATGATTGTTTAGAATCATTGCAATTACGAAATGTTGAGATCCGAGTAATATTTATTAATTCAAAATCCTTTGTTGAGCAACAGCAATCCGAGGGATCTCATTTGTTATACAATTAAAATATAATTTTCTTAAAAGTCACCAAAACTTTTTTGTTGGATAGAACTTCAATTGAGAAAGGCTATGTATACGGTTGGTTAAGATTTTTTTTTATTGTTGTAGTGGAATAGGCGTTTGTCTTCCATCTCACCTGATGGAAAGTGTAGATGAAGACGAAGATGGTACACGCCTATCCAAAAGAAATCTGTTCACTCTACTCTTAAAGGCTCCAGAGTTCAACTCATCAGGAAAAATAGAGCCAGGCAGGTCGTTCCGTTTTAGTTCGTCTTTTGGGTATGCCAACAACGTATGGATGAAACTTTTGCCTGCGCCTAGTAGTCCGTTAAAGAAATGGAGATGGCTCGATCAGTTGTAGGCACAGAGCTTTGACGATTACTGCAATAAAAATTGCAGGCAACTACTAATTAGCTCTCATAAAACGATAAAATACTAAAATTACACTAGAACGAATCAAATCTCTTTCTTTTCTTATTCTTTCAGTAAAGTAATATGTAAAATAACACTACTGTATCTATTTTAGAAACATATTTTCAAAAAAAGATGTTTGATAGTTTGACTTTTATATCTCGTAACATCTACATGGTTTTATAATCGAATATGTTGATAAAACTTCGTCGACATAAAAGCGCTAGAGTAAAAGCTATTACTCGTCTTCCAATTCGAGGTTAAATCCTTATTCGATTTGTATATTACGTATCTAGACTACAATGTAAATTGATGTTATTGACAATGAAATACGCTATATACACGCGTAGTATATCCACAGTTGTATTGTATTAGGTTTCATTTTCAATATTGAATATCACATATTGCTTTTCATGGACAATGGTAATAATATTTACGTGGGTTGTTTATGCTTTTTTTGCGTTATTGCTTTATTGAACATAATAATATAATACTAATATTATAAAGAAGTAAAGTTTGTGTGTTTGTTAAATTGTAAGGGATAATCTCGGGATCTACTGAACCGATTTTAAAAATTCTTTTACCAATAGAAAGCCACATTATTGCTGAGTGTCTTTTATTAATGGCTTTTACGTGGAAGTCCGTTTTGCAAAGTTATTTGCAAAATGGAGTACCACATAAAAGCCTTTTTATTTTTCGGTTTTTTATTTAACTTATTACACTCAGCAATAATGTAAAAATCGGAGAAAAACGGTCGAATGAAAGCGTTTCTTACGAACGCTGCCTTAACTATGAAAGATATATTTTTGAGTTCTTGAGATAAGATGTGGAGCTTGGCAATGCTTACAAAAAAGTCAACGACAGCATATGTCTAACTTTTATATTTAAGTTATGCCCAACGAAGTGGGCACGGGTCAGCTATTGAACATATTGTAGTTAAATCGTGCAAAGTAAATGTGATTATAATTTAATTAAATTAGATCAGAGGTGCTCGGTTTCGATTAAGTATACAAGGTAAATAATGTAATAGGTATAATAAAAACTTGATATAATTTCAAAAACAGAGGTCGCATTTACTATTTATCAAAGGTTCTCAAAGTTTCCTGGCAAGATGAAATCCCCCAAGGTACCTTTTGCTTGGTAATATCACGACGCTGCTAAGGTTCCGTGAAATTAATATTTTTATTACACAATTTCATCTAATAAGATTAGCGTTACCTTCTGATGCTGGTCAATTGATGTTTTTGTTATGAACAACGGGCTTAGACATTACAAAGTTATCAATAGCATTAAATAGTCAACAGCTGGACATATAATTATTCTCTCCTTAGACAAGAGGTTTCGGCCAACCATATAAAGTAAATAAAAAAACATGTTGACTCTTTTCGCAGATATAAACTGGATTACATTTCAAAAAGGGAGAGGTCTCATTTAATGTGTGATATGAATGCTAACTTTTTTTAAAAGTTGCCGGGAAACATCGATTTTTCCAAGCAACTTTTTCTTGGAAATATTACGACTACTTTCCGTAAAATTAATTATTACCATCATAGTTTCACACAATCCTGGCTATCAAAATAAATGAAAATATCAAAATGAGTCACTCCTTTTAGATTAATGTGAATTATTAAAATATTATTTTTATATCAGTGAGCTTAACGCTGAGTTCACTGATGAGACCGCTGCCTCCGTCGAAGTGAGATGTGTGTGATTATAGTAAGTAAGTTCATTATAATTTAAACGTAATTAAACTAGAACATTTTCTTGACATGACTACCTATGTGCCGCAGTGCTAACGTATGCGACTGATTCGGCTACGGGTAAGTCCTACCAGATGTATGATCTACACATATTTGTGTCGGAGTTTTCTAGGTAGGTAGGTATAATATGTATGTATGTATTTACAAAGAAGGTACATATTTTCAAATTCTATCAGTTTAAGCACTGTTTAGATTGAAGATTGGTGGCATTGTGTGTCAGATGTCCGAAACAATTATTAAACTTTTGTTAAATCTTCTAATCTTTAACATCAAATGCCGTTCTTGTCTATCTATCAGTTTTAATAAACTAGTAGTTATCAAACTATAAAATGGATAACTTTATAATACATTTATCCTAGCTATTTAGTGCAACAAAATGTCAATTTTACGATATCTGCCAATTCAATGCTGCACAATTTAGGTACGAAATAAGAAATTGAAACAATGGGAATTGAATCGGACCGTAACATCAAACATACAATTCACAGACAGAGGTAGTCAGTTTCACGTCATTTAACTTTGACATATTGACATTTTCGCCAACGGCCAATCTGAATGGATTTTCAAACTTGTTTAACAATGATAAAACAAGAGGACTGTTTTGGGCCAGTGAGTATAACATTCGTAGGTTTATATTACGATATTAGGGTTTTTTTGTTTTTATTTTAAACTGATTTATATCATAATTAAATAAATATTTAATTTATTCTTTTTAGCAGGTAGTGAGTGAGTTGTAGGAGTGTGCCTCAGTAACCTATAAGACTGCAATGCTTTAGGGTCCGGTTTGGATATCTTTGTAGAATCTGCAAAAGCTTGTTTTCGCGTTAGGATGCTTTCTATGTTTCTACATATAATAGGTAGGTACGCATTTACAAAAAAAAGTAGGTAATCATAGTACAAACTCTGTTAATTTTGGGAATAAATGGCATTGTGTCCGAAAATATTACTCAACAATTGTAGTGCGTGTGTGTACCTACTATCCCATATTTGCTCAGAATTAATAATTACTAAGTATATTGAATGTTTCATAATATTCATATAATAACAAGAGACCTGTCTACTTTGGCATCAAAACGAAAACAAGTCGTTAGTCTAGACAGAGTAATGCTTTTGTCTTGGATAGAGTATTAATTGAGGCATGTAACATCACGCAACGACCTTTAGGGACAGAGTAGTGGCTATAAACGAAGGTGAAAGTAGGACCGGTTAGTTATGACTTATGAGATACATGAGATAATGAATTAGTATCTACATTATTAACGGTAAAAGCAACTACCAGGAGAATATAACATCATAATTGGTTTAGAATGTTGTACTTTTTTATTGTAGATTTCATTTTGAAAAACCTCGTTTAATTAGCTTAATAAGTCATCTTATCAGTATTTCTTACCAATGATATTTATACATATTATTACCTAATAAGTAGATTTTTAAATGACGATTATTTATTCTTCCGGCTTGATAACATTAACCTGGCCTTCTCAGAACGATAACTGTACTCTTGGACTTGATTGTATAAGTTATTTAACAATAAAAGATTGGAAACAACACATAATATCCTGCCTGTACATCTCAAAAGGTGCTATCAGAAGTAAAGTGATATTTGCCATTTACATATTATTCGTAGGTGTTTTCTTACACATAATAAAGAAAAAACCTCCTCCTTTTTGGATTATAGCAACAGTAGTGGTAACATTACGGCGGCAATACGGATTACTGTAACTCCTTGGAAAGCCACGAGTGTCATTTCTCCTTTAATCCTCCGATTCACTCACACTGGCAGAATAAAGGTATTCAAGACAGCTGTTTAAAGAGGCTTTATTCTGCCAGCGCTGGTTGACGTGGTTTTGTAGCTACCAAAATGAGAAGTAAGATACGTTCGTATGTATTTATTATCATTTCATGTCAGTTGTCTGGTACCCATAGTACAAGTACGTCCAATGTGTATAAATAATATTATAATTATGGTCAAGACCTCTTTTCTAAAGAAAAGTGTCTAGCTATGGACTGTTTGATGCGGTTAATCACTGGAACAGCTTAACCGATTTTGCTGGTACCTTCACTCACATATAGCTGATGATATAAGTACTTTTTTTAAGACTAGCTTCGTTCCATGGCGTTACCCGCAGTTGTTGTAGTAAAGGTACAACAACTGGTGATACCGCTTGGTGTAGCTAGTCGCGTATAAATAAAACTACAATCTAATACATCCTAATTCAACATTTCAATTTAGTGTTCAGAACGACTGTATACAAAGTGTCTAAAGTCTGTAGTCTAAAAAGAGATTTATAAATATATACTTACCTACAACCATAACAAAACAGTTCGTCATCATCTTGGCTCAGCGAATAAAGGTGGAATAGATGAGTAATATCTGTTTATGGAGTTACGGATCTCAGTTCTCGCGTAATGCGTAATGCCATCTACTTCCCCACATGATATCATTCACTTAATCGCATCAGCGACACGTGTCTACGTTAATATTCGATTTGTACGTTTTATTTACCTAAAAAGGCTGTTGAATTTACTTACGAATCATATGCAAAGTTCGCCAGAATAAAAAGTTATGATGAAGTTAGTTAGGTGCAGAAATGTCGCAGTGGCTGGAAATTTAAATTGTTATTATAAGGAAAAGGTTAGCCTTCCCGTCAAGGTTACTTCGTTTACATAATAATATCTCATGTTCGTGACACACTATTTCTACTCTACTACGGTGAAGGTAAAATGAGGATTATGATTTGATGTAGGTATATGGATGTTCGTCTGTTACTCCTTACCGTAATTTCGGTAAATTTAAATTTGTGATATCTACGGAGAATATAGTCAATACGGAGAATATAATTCAAAAGTAATTCTGTCTCTCTGTTACGATTAGGATAAAATTAATAATGCATATCTATCTTCAAAACGATAGCATTATCGTTTTGAGGATAGACATAGACTACTTTTTCCAGATATAAACGCGGGTGGAGCCGCGAGCTAAAGCTTTTTTTAAATGAACTAAATTATATAAATTTGTCTCTCACGCGTATTCAAGTAAATTTTCTCATTTTCAAATGTTAAAATATTGGTGATGCAAGAAGATCAAACTCAATCAAGTGGACTTATAGTAGGCTGATAATGATGGTGAAAAAATGATATTTATTAAACGGTATGTGAATACGACTGCCAAATAACAACAATTTCTTTCTTTAAACCTACTTTTCACGTTAGGATTTTTAAGCAGATTGAACAACAATTAAAAAACATAAATTTGTACCTGGAAGTTCTTATGCGATGTTATATAATTTTGAATGATTGTACGAGAAGTAAATTTTAGATTGTGTAACAAAGTAACAATGTATCTATTTATATTTCTCTAAACGGTTGCAAATTGTAATTAGCAAAAGAGAAAACCGTAACTAATCGATAAATAATAAAGTAATAGACATTGATTGATAATGTTATATAAACATCAGATTACAAGTAGATTTTTAATTGACAATTGTGTACTTTCGCAGACCTTTGCAGCATCGTGAACTTGGTTTGAAAATATTCCTCGCGGAGGACCTGCTTACGTTCACTCAAAGATTCCTTTCATAGATATCTTTTCAGGTAAAAATTACGCTAAAATGGGTTGACGGAGTTTTTAAGTAACAAACTTAAATAGGGTACAACGAAATTGAAAAGACAGATTTTCCGGTTATTGCCGATCGGATTTTAAAATGGCCCTGTCCCGCTTGACCTATTTATTGCTTATTAGCTATTACCGGTAGCTAGCGTCGTTATATTGTCTTGATAACTTAAAAAAATCAAAATACCATACTTTTTAGGGTGTGTATTATTATATTATGTACTATTGGTAAAAGAATTATCAAAATCTGTTCAGTATATCGAGAAATTACTCATTACAACCTCAAAAATCATCTCCTTATAATGTTAGGAAATACATACTATATGTTTATGTATATATTATATTTATAACAGAAATCATTTATTTCTCTAAGCTATATCAGTTTCATACCATTGCCGTAGACACACTTTTCCTCCCCCAATGTCTGTCTGTCGCCGGCGGTAGACACCTGGATTCTCCAAAAAAAATTCATAATAACTTGTATCACTTTGGAGGAGACAGTTACAATGCACTTAATGAACTATATATGTGCTGTGTGCTGTGCGAATCATGGGTATCCGAGGATCCGATTGACTGCCTACTCATACCACGTGAGTCTTTGGGAACGGACTTTGTGTATACACGCGTTCACCACCAGAAGACCCAACGTCATTATACACAAATAGAAAAGTTTTTTTTTTAAATAACTTACATATCAGTGATAAAGCAATATGTCACTCGAAATGTCTTCTTCTCATTATAATTAATGTATCTAAAGATACTTGTGCTATAGATCGTGTATTTAAGTTTAAATACATATACAGTACAAAGTATGCATTCAACTAAATCGATTCTAGTTGCGGTGGCATCAGATTTAATTAATTTTTTGAGAAATTGATTGAATTATAATTTAAATCGTAACGCTTCGCTATGTTTGATTTAACTTTTCTGGAATGTAATGTTATAGAGCTTGGAGTTATTGTTTCAGATAAAGATGGAGAGCAATGGACTCTTTTTAATCGTATAAATTTTATTGACATTTCAGAATAGAAATAGTTTGTAGACTGGAATAGTTCATGAGTTACTTTTTATACTTTCTATCAAAGAAATGTTTGTTAACGAGATTAAAATTAAATCGAATAAACAATATATGTGTGTCTACATAGTTTACGCAGTAAATAGATTCTGCTATTAGGTAGGTATTTTAAGCATGAATCTGTGCTTATTCAATCGTGAATAGGTAGTCATGTTTACAATTTATCGTTAGTTGTAAAGATTTAGCATTTAGTTGCCTTCTCTTACTAGGTAGGTACCTATTTATGTAATATATTCAGGGAATATGCTCACAATTAATGTAGGCATTTCTGAAATTTATTTACGCAATCATAACAGTTTAATAAATTATACTAAGTCAAAAGTGTTCTTATGTACGTACTTGGATCTAAATAACGTGCTTGTCAATTGGTCACGCGGCCTAACTGGGCACATGTACCTACAGTTCTAGACGAAGATTGCGCCATGTCAGTTTTAACAGCTGTTTTATTCATAACCGACCATGTTCCAGATTGCGTGTTGACGTCTTTTGCGCAGTTTTACATTATTTCATTTTCATGTATGCGACCCAACACTCATGTATCCTGTCTTGAACTTAAACGACACTCGTTAATTTTCATGTCACTGGTTTTATTACCAGTACGTAGGTAGAATAGGTAGGTAACTACTTTACCCCAGAACGCCAACGCTTGGAGAGTAGCAAGAATATAATTTGAATAAATACCACACCTAGGGAATTACTAAAATGTGATTGGATAATGTAATAAAGTCTCTGTACTATTTTTTTTAACAGTTCCCGTAGATGAGATTTGAGTTTCGGGTTTTTAAATACAGTCAGTTTAGGATTACAATGATTACCATTCAGCTTACTTATTATGAAAAAATGATAATTTTGAAGACATGAAGAAAGAGAGATTTACTCAATCCTCTCTCTGTCATTTGAAATTCTGGCAGTCACTATGAACAGCTGTAATCTGTCGGTTTACTATCAACTTATTAGTTTTTGATGGCTTTTCATTAGTTTGTTTTGAGTCATCCTAATATTGCAAAATATAGGTGTAAGTTGTGTCATAGGTACTACACTACTACGTAGTACTTAACTATTCAGTAATCTGTGGTACTACACTCGGATCAGATCACCCACCTTATCAAAACTGTTTTAGGCATACCTACTGCAGTACCTGCTACATGAAAATGGTTCATCCATATTATCAATTTAAATTCAAAAGAAACTGTCGGTTACTTTGTCACTGTTAAAACACTAGTGACAGTCATTCTTGAGGAATACAATCTAGTACCTACCTACATAGCTAGTATAATAGTAATAAATTTGTATTTTATGCACCTACATATACCTACCTACCTACCTATACCTGTATCTACTGCAAAAACTTTAAGTGGGTAGGTAGGTAGTTTCTACAAAATTTCAATGCTACCGCTGACTTCTTAAAATATTTAAAGCAAATCATAAATATGGCATAAAACAAACAAAGTAACCAATATGCATCCAATGTATGTATTTAATTTGAGAATATTACAAGCCTATATTCAAGCAATATAGGTTTGTAAATTGAGGCCATCATTCCAATAATAATTAATTAGATACATACTTACAACTTATCACAATAACAAATGAACTCACCAGTATTCAGATATGAAGCTTCAGATTGTTCATAACAAGCCCAGTCTATTAACACAAAACGTAATACATCATTAATTACATTAACAATATAGTTCAATATAATTTTCACTCAAAATCTTTACGAAGTTTAAGCGCTATGTCGGCACAGCGTGCACATTCCGTCGATAAATCAACACGCAGAGAACTGGTGCGTTCAATGTGTACGTCCGTACCGTGACTCCGCCGCCGGTATCATAGCAGGCCAATACCTAAAACCCGCTTACAGAGTGTAGGAGGAAGCGGGAGTTTGTATACCTACCACGCAGTTGATACCATATCTTAGTAACACATAAGTTGATACAGCGCCATCTGTCAACAACACTTATACACTAGTCTAGCTGGTACAGCGCCATCTTTTGATCAAATAACAATCCTATAAAAATTTTTAAGGAGTATCATAGACATTCACAAATATTAACGGCTTGGCCTGCCAACGCCAGTTATATTACTCTATACTTTCGATAGATGACGCTACGAAGCAGTGAAAAGTTTGTACAGACATAATTTTTTCTATAATTAATCATCTAAAATAGTTAATGGGAAAAAGTCACTTAGTTTTTAGTTGCCTCTAATTTATCTACCTACTATATGTAATTTTCGTATCACGCTGTTGCTCACAATGAATTCCAGAACCGTCTAGTGGATTTTCACGTTTTTTAGCGTTCTGTAGTTCGCGTTCGCGTTTATGGCGACTCGGCAAACGTAATGTACGACTCCCACAGGCCAGGTAGTGACGATTTGCGCAGGATGGCTGGCAGGAGCTGGATGCGAGAAGCCCAAAATCGATCACACTTCGATCGTGCAAATCTGTGCAATGGGTGAGGCCATGGGCGTACCCAGCATCTGGCCTAGGGCAAGTCTAATTTCTTAGGTCGGATCGTCCGCGGCTGTTTTGTCATACACACTACTCAAACACACCTACATGAAACATTAGGTATAATATGTAGTGTGCCTTCCAAAAGACCGTACCACGGCGTCCAATGCGACGAGCAACAGTTGCACGCGGAAGGTGGTACACGCGACATAAAGTTACTGTCCTGGTCCCTGGCAAAAGGAGTGCAGCCTAAGGGCTACAAGAGGAGCGATGGGACTGCTGTCGGCTGTTCCTAAACTACTGGTAGCGGTCAACGCCGAACACCAGCAACCGGTCAGCCCGACCTGCAGACGCCGATGTACGGGATCGGGGGCCTTCTCCTAGTTTGGAAAGTGGCCAAGAGGAAAAATCTCCATAAAAATCATAGGAGCAAAGGTGGCCTAGACTACATGCAAAAGGGCTTCCTCGCCACGTGGCCTTCTGTTACGCAGAGAGCAGGTGCGAGAGTTACGTCGGAAGACGACACTTTATGGAGGCGACGGGGTTACCGTCGAAGATTCCATATGGAGCCACTGACGGTCATCACTGCTGAACTCCGGCAACCAATCGGCCCAACCCGTATCTCTCGGTACTCTAGCGTCAGTCTCAGTGGCTGACACTGGAGTGTTTTGCCCACCGTATATATATATATAACTGGGGGGCACAGTTACGTACACAAGGGTGTCCGAGTCCGGGCTAATCAACCAGGGCGCACAAGCCCAGTTTTGTGAGTCCCAGGTCGTTGAGCCCGGCCCGGAAGGAGATTCAGAAGAGAACGATGCTTGGCTCTCTGCTCTGTTTCATCGCGGTCACCACAAACCCGTAAGCGAAAACCGAAGGGCACGTCAGATAAAAACTGAACCAAGAAACTCGCACGGCAAAATGGCACAACAAGGGGTGGACAGAGCAGTTAAAGTGGAAGAGGGACCGAAACGAAGCGTGATGACTCACCGGATCCATCTTGGTTGCAGCGGAGCTAAAGAGACAACCCGTCGCCGATATCGACTCTAGTATCCAGGAGTCCCTTTCGGTGATCGAGGAGGCTTTATAAGGGACGAAGGGAGGCAAAGGCGGCAAAAGGGCTGACGTCACAGCTTTGACGACCATCGGGGCCGGAGTGTCGGAACTCTATAAAAGATCATGAGTCGGCACTGACAGACGCATTGGGGAGGCTACGGAAATAGAACAAGGCGCATAGCACTGAAATGGCCTCCCTACGAAAGGAGGTGGAAAAACTACGCCGCGGGGACCCAAAACCCCATCAAAACACTGCCCGGTATAAGACCAGCAAAGCAGCATTCTCAAAAAAGAGCAGCTTACCGGACCGAGACCAATTCGCGGCCATACTGAACCGCGTTCTTGCTGAGGTCCGAAAAAAGATGATAGAAGGTCAGTGTGGAGGAACGGGTGTCATGTTCCTCCGACCAGGCGAGGTGATCATGCCTGGTGGGCCACTGCCCCACAGTTGATGTTGGGGATGTTGTATATATGCTAATCGGCGCGAGAAAGTTACTTTCGCGATTCAGGATTAGTAGTTACTCAGTATAGATAATTCCGTGTTGTCTTTGTAGTTCAGTGTTTCATCGGTAGATGGCGCTCTTGTATATTTTTCCGGTATGTGGAAGTCGCCACATCACTCCCCTCCAAGACCGGAGGTCGATATGATGAGACAGCTGTCTGTGCTCTGTTGCGGAGCTTGCCAGTGCCAGGAGTGAGCAGTTCCAGTGAGTCGGAACTGAGTGCCGCTAGTTCCACTGAGTCGGAACTGTATGCCGCTAGTCCCAGTGAGTCGGGGCTGAATTCCGCTGATCCCAGTGAGTCGGAATCGCTTGCGGTGCGCGGTGCTGCGGTGAAATCCCCAGTGAGTCGGGGCGGTTGCTGCGTAGTGGCTGGCTGCTGCGTTGACGGGAGAGAGATGCTCTTCTTACGTGGACCGTGTGTGCAGTGTGCTGTGCCTAGACGCTGATGAGGCCGTAGGGGCTACCAAGCTGGAGCGGTTGCGTCCTGCGTGTGGTGTTCCTGTTGAGGCCGAGGTTGCTGGCTGGCTGAGACATCGCTGTGGGAGTGAACAAGATGGCGCTGCTGATCTGCTAATTTTGAAGGCTGCTTCCAATCAATGTGGAGGAACGGGAGTCGTGTTCCTCCAACACAAAGGGAGGATCCTCCGACCAGGCAAGGTGATCATGCCTGGTGGGCCACTGCCCAACAGTTGATGTTGGGGATGTTGTATATATGCTAATCGGCGCGAGAATGTTACTTTCGCGATTCAGGATTAGTAGTTCCTCAGTATAGATAATTCCGTGTTGTCTTTGTAGTTCAGTGTTTTATCGGTAGATGGCGCTCTTGTATATTTTTCGCTTGCGCGGTATATGGAAGTCGCCACAGTCAGTGCCCAGGTACGAAGAGACGGCCCAGTCAGGGCGACGGGATGCTGCCCCAACGCCACCGACTATTAAAAGGGTTATGCCGCGACTTCCAACAACAGCGACTGTCACAGTCTCCGTACCTCCTGTCTCGGAGACGAGAATACCCAAGCTGATGGAAAATGAGAGGGCCAATATCAGATTGGGTGATCTTGGCATCACAGGTGGTCTCCGCACCAAGCGAGCTATGACCGGCGCCCTGATCCTCGGGAAGGAAAGTGCCACTTCAGCAGACAAATTGGCAGCACGCCTGCGAGATGTTCTGTCTGACACGGATGCTATTATTGCGCGTCCGTGTAGGGCAGGAAACATACGGGTGATGGATCTGTAGGAGTCAATTACCCAAGCTGAAGTCGACAGAGCTGTAGCAGCGCCGGGGGAATGTTCAAACTCCGACGTCAAATCCCCGTAACGACTGGGCATGGCCTGGGTTCGCTGTCCACTTGCCTCTGTTTGCAAAATAGTGAACGCTAAACGGTTACAGGTGGGCTGGGTTTTGGCCAGAGCAGAGGCACTGCTAACATGCCCGTTACAGTGCTACCGCGGTGCCTTGAAATGGGACACGTGAGAGCTAAATGTCCCAACAAAACAGACTAGGGTGCGAGATGTTACGTGTGCGGTGACATAGGTCACGTGACACGAACATGCACCGCGAAAACGCCGAAATTTCCGGTCTGTTCGGACCTTGGCCGTCCCGCGAATCATCGGCTAGGGAGCAAGAAGTGCTCCCCGCCGAGAAAAAAATAAAGTGGGCCGCAGACGGTAACCGCCCCAGCCCGTGCTGACACCAGTCAACACTCATCGGCTACAGGAGGGACACAGCCGGAAATCAGTCCTGTACCGACAGGAGGCAATGGAAGGTTAAAAATTTGCGTCCATCCATAAAGTCTTACAGGGCAACATAAACCATTGCCGCGCAGCACAAGACCTGCTTATGCAGACGATTGCTAAGCAGTCGGTTGCCTTAGCAACCTTGCACTTTCCTGTATCGTCCGATACTTGGGCGATTTCAACGCCCGCTCCACAACGCAAGAGGAGATACACTCGTCGAGTGGGTGGCGGGACTGAACCTCGGCATTGTGAACCAGGGTTCAGTCAGCACCTGTGTACGGTGGCAGGGTGAGTCGATTGTCGATTTGACATAGGCGACTTTCTTGGCTTTCGACTATGTGTCCGAATGGAGGGTGGCGGAGGAGATGATTACCTTATCGGAACACCGTCACAGTGTTTTTGATGTGACCGTTCGCCGCCCGGACACAGGTCCAAATCGCCGCAGTAGCGGCACTCCACGACGATGGTCCCTCAAGCGGATGAACAAAGATATATCGCGGAATAGGAAGAACAGGTCTTGTCCAACCCGGAAACGCAAGCCGCCTGGTTCCGTGGTATTATGACTGACGCCTGTGACGCGTCAATGCTACGGGTCAGCCAGGGGGTAGGAGTAGTTCTGTGAACTGGTGGACACCGAAACTCGAGCAGCTGCGCACAGCGTGCTCGAGAGCCCGTCGCCGGTTTCAGAGAACCCGAAGAAGACGGCCAGCCACTGCCGATATCATTTTTTTCTATACTGAAAAGTTTGCGCGAAAGACATTTCCAAATTGGTAAAATGTGTGTCCGCCCCCCCCCCCCCCCTGTAACTTCTAAAATAAGAGATTGATAAAACTATTTTTAATTATTTATTAACACTTCCTGCATTACATTTGCATGAGGCGGACTTAATGCCATTATGGTCAGTATGGCAGTAGTCATACCGGAACCAACAGATTCAAGTGCTTTTCAATAAAATCATCTGCTCCTTCAACTTCGCTCTGAATTAGCCCCTCTAAGCCATTGTCGCTCGCGCACTGAAATTAGCTAGTACCTAGTAGCTAGTCTTGTGACAATCCGCGAGGGTCGCAATTTGCGCGTTTGCACAGTACGTGCATGATGGACTGCACGATAGATCATCAAGCACTACTTCGATTCTCTGCAAAATTCGGACGAATACAACAAAGACTATTGTCTCAGTTTTGCCCAAAGAAATAATTTTTCACGCAATTTTACAACGTTTTCTGCGAGTAAAATAATTACGTGATATTTGCGTTCTAATGCTCGGCTAAGTTCGGTATTCTTCGTCCGCCCTCGTCGCGCGCGATTTTTTAGCAATTGCACCGTGCCTTTTGCAAGTGTCTACTGCGCTGTTTATTTAAAAGTTAGAGCATAAGGCCCCGTTTACACTTCGATTAGTAATTAGGCGAGTTCATACATGTTCTGGGAGATTTCCAGGGGGGGGCAGCTGCCCCTCCCTGCCCCCCCCTGGGTACGCCCATGGGTGAGGCATATGTCCAGCTGTAGACTGCGTTGGGCTGATGATGATGTAGTTCATTAGGCGATTCACACACTGGCAACGCGAACACGGGCGTAGGCGCGGGGCAGCCATTGCAGCCAATCCCGAATCTGCTAGCCTGCTAGCGTGTTCGGTGTGTTGGACCTGGCGTGTTTTCTATACTAATCGATGTACTTGCATACAATATTAAAATCTGCCGCTCCGCATGAATAAGTATGTGATGTAATTACGTCGATAAAATGCTACAATAAAATACCTTCCCTACAGGTACCCCAAATTGTTGTTAAATAGTTTTTCAGTTTAAACAATCTGAAATAAAATCATGATAATAGTCCCTATTTTGAACTTTAAAGGAAAACTATAGAGGTTTTGATAACTTTTTTATTTCAGGAGATAAAGGGGTCAAACTTGTTAAATGCACTCATTTACAGGAAAACTTCGTAGATAAATAAAGAAATAATATGTAACCTTAAACCTTGACAATTATCTATTGGACACGATTTTAAATGTACCTAACACACCTACCATTGATTACGGAAACTTCTTCTAAGCGTGGTCTGAAAGGATAGGAGATAGGATAGATTGCCATAGATGTTTATGACAACCAGGACCGACGGCTTTGCGTGCTCTCCAAGGCACGGGCGTGGATCACCGCCAAACTTCCAAACTCCGGGCACCTATTGAGAATTTCCTAAGAAAAACCCAAATACACTTTTTGGCCCGACTCGGGATTTGAACCCGAGACCTCTAGATTAGCAGTTGCATACGCTAACCACTAGACCAATGAGGCATATACATACATACATAGGTATAACATACATATATAACGTATGTATTAGATTTAATCATGTCTTTATAGGTTTCCGTCGTTCATGACCTATTTTTTTTTATTGACGTGGTGTAAAAATTTCTTCGGATATCCGGCTCCTCGGGGACTGAGGAACCAGGAGTATGTGGTGAATCCACCTCGACGGCCGATCTCAGGTGCCTTGCTCTGAGGAGGACCCGGACCATGTTATTTCCAGGCTCTATCCTAGAGGAAGCCACAGAGGCTTCCTCCTGCTTATTGGCCAATCATTACATATTTTTGGGGCCTATTTTGTGACCAGACCACCATCCAACCTCCCGCCGCGCGCGGCAGCAACTTAGTTTGCTGCCCGAGGTCCCCTTTCTCTGGCAGCTTGGCCTTGCAGCCCCGTCGACGGTTCGTGTCGCCGCCGGCGTTCTCTACGCTCGGGATCGGCCCTCTCCCGATCCCGGTCGTTCATGACCTACCTATAAAGATTCGCCATGTCCGTCCGTCTGTCCTCGACCTACCGCCCAAACAGTTGGCGCTAGGAATATGAAACTTTGCATGAATATTGTGTTTTAATTAGACGACAAAGCGCCATAATAAAATTAAGAAATATATTTTTATTTGGGGATTACTTACTAACTTACACATAAAGTGGGAATGACTTTTTTCTCATTTCTCGCTTTCATTGATTTTATGGCCATACCATAAATGGGGTGTCATTACGAGGTTACTTAAACCATTTTTCAATTTAAAAATTCAGGATAGTAGTCCATATACGGATGTTTCAAGGAAAAAAAGAAAAAACCTTTTTGATAACTTTTTGTATTTCAGGAGTTATAGCGGCCTAACTTGGAATAAGCATTTACTTGGAAAACGTCGTACAAAAATAAAGATTAAGTAAACAACAGTTATCTCTTGGAGACGTTTTAAAATCTACCTACCATTATGGGTGACTACGGTACCCTATTCTATACGTGGCCTGACACGCACTTGGCCAAATTTTTGTATTTATTCGAAAATTGTTATATTTCTAAAGTATGATTGTCTGTTCATACAATTTATTATGGTCAGTTTTGATTGTTAATGAAAATAAACTTTACTAGTAGATTACTGTTATGACGGCACCAAAATATTATAATAATAAAAAGTAAAAATCGGCCAAGTGGACACAGGAAAGGGTTCCTCAGTCACCCATAATGGTACGTGGATTTAAAATCGTATTCAATAGATAATTATTATGATTCGCATTAATGCGTTAATTTTGTATGACGTTTTCCAAGTGAGCGCATTTTACAAGTTAAGTCTCCATAACTCCCGAATTAATAAAGTCATCTAATCCGTTATAGTTTTCCTGTAAAGTTCATTATATGGACCACGTCACCACCCTTTGGCTTTTAGAGGGGGGGGACGCCCTGTTTTTACAAAAAAGTGCCTTTTAAAGTGAAATTTCTCGCAAACGAATACCTAAATCTAAAAATCGTCTTAGAAACCCTTTATTGGCTTTAAAAGACCTATCTAATGATACCCCATACGATGGGGTAGCTGCGACAAAAAAATTACAACCCCACTTTACGTGTAGGGGAGGTACCCCAAATAAAAATATTTTTCATAATTTTATTGTAGCACTTTGTCGACGTAATTACAACACATATTCATGCAAAGTTTCATCTTTCTAGCACTTACCGTTTGGACGGTAAGACGAGGACGGACGGACGGACGGACAGACGGACATGACGAATCTATAAGGGTTCCGAGTGATATACTTCGAAACCCTATATATTTGTATAGATACAGATGAATTATCATTTAAGCATAATGCCTACTTGTTTTATCTGAAGCTGCCAAAGTGCCTGATGGAAAGCATGAGTGGAAACTATGTAGCGGTCACCATACTCATAGCTAAAGCAGACCATACAGTATCTTGATCAACACTTGCCTTTTGAGATGCTTCTGCCTTGAAATGTTTATAACTTATCTAAAACTACCCACATTGATATTTTTATACATCAATGACTAAGTAGGATAGTTTCTAGGGTTTTTATATATCAATGCATCGAGATATATTCTTTTTTTTTTTAGTTTTTGTTTACGTGTACAATAAATTAAATTAAAGCGCTCATTACAGTCTAATATCTACAAAATAAATAAAAACACATAATGTTAAAACTGAAAATTGAATATATTCTATTATAATTTATTACTTTACTTTTGAATTCAGTCACCACTAGCAATATAAAATATAAACACAAACAACATCAAAATGGATTGGACAATCCCAATTCATTTTGATGTTATATATTTATGTAAAACCGTAGTTCGAGATCAAAAACCACTGTATTGTTTGTTTGTTGTGTCCATTCCTTTGATGTGGTATATGCTCGGCCGCATTTCTACGATTGAATTCCTATCAAAAGGTTCATATGGTCAGATATAAATTAAAAGTTGCAATTCATCGGAATATTGGTTTCGTCTGCAAGATTTTGTTTACAAATGTAATACTTATTACATGAACCTGCAATATTATATTCGAAATAATAGGTGGTTTCCAAATTAGTGTACAAAACAAATAAAGACTGTCTTTGTCATAGTTTCATTTAAACCTGTTACATTAGGCTGGATCCATACGATAATATCGGTTCGATCGCGGTCCGATCTCGGTCGCAAGATTGGCAAGCTGAAGTGGTAGTTGGCTGGCCATATTAGTCGCAGAACCGATAACCGTTGGGGTAGAAGAGTTCTGGAGCGGAGACCGCATCTTGGCAGGCGTAGAGTAGGACGCCCACAGGCCAGGTGGCGTGTCGACTTGCGCGGAATGGCTGGCATTAGCTGAATGTGAGAAAAAATCGATCAGAGTGGTGTGCAATGGGAGAGGCCTATGTTCAGCAGTGGACTGCGATAGGCTGATGATGACTGGAAATTTTAATCTTGAGAAAAATATCTAAAATACTGTTATTAATGGGTATAGAAGGAATGTTTTAAATTTACAAATAATATATTTGAAATGAATACCTAGATTCGTTTCAACTAGTTCAATTGTTCCTAGCTTGAACAATTTTGAAAGTATATTGGTGGTCCAATAAAAGAGCTAGTCCAATGATAGCAACCTTCCCCTAATTCAAGATATATTATTTTTATTTGTACTCTGTGATGTAAAGTCATAATTATTTTTAGATGTTGCGGTTTTGTGTTGCAAGAAAAACGTAGTAATTGACATCCAAAAAAAGAAGACGATGCTATTGATCAAGGACAAAAACATGCTCGTCAATAGTGTTTGAATTGACTTCTAAATTATTATTAATGCCATTACCAATGCCAAACATTTAACAGTAGACAAGTAATTTGCCGACAAGTGCACGGATGGGGCAGTAGTTTGTAAACTGCTGCCCTATCCACCGTATTCGCCAGATTTGGCCCCGTGCGACTTCTTTTTATTTCCAAACTTGAAAAAGTTTTGAAGACATTTTTCACCGCATTTGTAAATAGTTTCCGGAATATCACATCCTCTTGCCTTTGGTGCAATACTCTGCCAGATACCACACGAGTTGTTCCAGAAGTAATGAGGGAAGTTTGCACATGTATTTATACCCAATTTGCTTGGTGTTTGGTTTATTAATCATCACCGAAAAACAACCGGGATTTTTTCGCAGGACAGGGTTAAGGCCATGCGACCATATGCTCGCTGAGTGCGAGTTGGGGACTGGCAAGACTACGTACTCTTATTGTTGGATGTTGAGAAGCGGTTCGAAAACCTCCATCTAATTTTACTCTACAGAATTTATTCCCCATGCGGTAAGTACCCTTTTTAAAAAGAAATTAAAATATTATACCGTATCGGGCGCGGCCTAGCTAGATCTTCGTGCTCCTTTAAAACTCAATCTAAGTAACGTTAAGTAATTCAATAAAAAAGGCGAGTTTATGTTCAGCATTAATTTGTTAGTGGTAAAGTTAAATTAAAATGTCTCCCAGCCAATCTAAACTGTTTAGATTAAAAGTGTTTGTCTTTTCTATTAGTATATGATGTTAGACAAATGAAAATAATTGGAAAACTGTACATCTATACGTACTTTATTTGATGAAATCGAAAGTAACTATGTCTGTTACGCTTTAACGACCAAATTACTGCAACGATTTCAATGAAATTCCACATGGAGATCTTGATTTTTGAGGAAGTACAAGCTACTCTTTACCTCAGTAACTAAAACACGCACGTGCAGAACCGAGGGTAAAAACTAGTAAGTAATTGAAGAAAATATTGTAATATGGTTTGTTAGGATTTGTTTATAGGTAAACAAAACTGACATATATTACGCAACAGTTTACTGAATCAGTTAAATACTCTTTTAACCACCCTATTTGTATCTAAACCCAAGAGGGTTCTGGTAGACAGGAACATCTCCTCAGAAAGATCTGAGGAGATGTTCCTGTCTACCAGAAGACAACTATTGTTGGAAAAATATTTTTAATGTTCTCCCCTAATTTATCAGGTAGAGGGCAGCTAGGTACTTATATTTCATGAGGTGTACATTACCGATGATAATTACTTTCCATTAAATGGCTAATCTACTCTTTGGTCTTCTATAATACCACTGAAATAATGTTCAGAACAACTTAGCAAAAAAGTTCAAGAAAGTCAATTCTCTGTCACAGTTTTCAGACTTGTCAACTACTAAAATGCTTTTGAGTAATTTTTACACCCGACATTAAAATCTTAGGATTTTTATATTTAGGACTTTACTCTGCTTGATGGCAATCAAAGGTACAATCCAAGAATGGTGGGCATCATCCTTTATTGTAAATGCAGCATTGTGACATGCACTTATACGGCCTATTGAGTTGCTTGTGTGTCATTCGGTTTCCGGTTTCTCACTCACCAACGAAAAACAGTGGTGACGGATTAAGAATACAAAGTGTCACCACCCCTATTCATTCCATGGGTGTCGTAAAAGGCGACTAAAGGAACAAAATAAGCAGCTAACATCACTGCCAAGAGAAGGAAAACTTGACACAAACCCGTGGCCAGCGTGGTATAGTAGGCCAAACTCCTTTCAAAGGAGAGGCCTATGTCCAGCAGTAGACTGTTAAAGAAGATAATGAACGAAAAACAACAGCACGAAAGCTATTATTTGAGGTTCTTCTTCTGTTAGCCGTCTCGTTCGTGCTGAAATCGGCGTGGATCTCTTGCCTACCTTGTGTATTGTGTGATATTGCATCAATTGCATGTAGATACTTCGGAGTGTATTCTATGACAGTAAAATAACTGTGTGATACACTGATTCTGAACTGTAGAAACGATAGGAGGTAGCTTGCAACTGTTTTCCTTATTCCGTATCACGAGTCAAGATAAGAACAATGCCAAGCGGACGTCAGTTTTCTTATAGACTAACTCGCTGGTTCCGTAAACTTGTCGTAATAATATTATACAAGCAATAGTAATGTCCGAGCATTGGGAAACTTCTTATATCTGATGAAAATCCACGTCTTGTTTTCAAAAATAACAGTGTTCTCATAGACATTTTAAAGTTTGTGATACAACAAGTGCAAAAATACTCGTCGATTATACTCGACAAAGGGAAGTATTATGGATTTGACAGTTCATGTATGTACAAAATCGAATTTATTGATTAGGTGCCAATATATCCGTAAAAAGGGCTTCTATTTAGTAAACAGCCTGGACAACCTACCTATTCACGGGTGACTCAACCTATATAAGTATTATCAAAAGTTATTACGTAGGCGGGTAATATTTTATTTTACTTTTTCTAATTATATTTCTGCTAACTTCGAGTAACAAATCGGAATAAAATATTACCCGACTACTTAAAAACTTACCCGCCTACGTAAAACTTTTAATAATACAGCTTATGTCACCCGTGAATAGGTAAGTTATTCAGGCTGTCTATCTAAATAGAATCTGAAGTCATCTACAACACTCCTGGTTCCTAAATCCCAATGAATCAGGAGATCCTAAGGTATTGCCCCACTATGCCACAAAAAAATTACTGTCTCTGTTTAAGAGATATTTTTTTATATATATTTATGCCTACCAAAGTGACTCTACTCTGCCTGAGTAGAATATAAGAGACGTCATCTCCTCACCTCCTCTCCCTCAGCATTCTTAGTACGTATTTTACCGCAGTGGCGTATTGCAACCATCATCGTCATCAGCCTATTGCAGTCCACAACTGGACATAAGCTTCTCCGATTGCACTCTGATCGATTTTGAGCTTCAAGCATTCAGATCCTGTCAGCCTTCTCGCGCAAGTCGTCACAACACCTGGTCTGTGAACGGCCTACAATACGTTTACCGAGACGCGGTCTCCACTTCAAAACTGTTTTCAATTTTGCGGCTAACAACAACACAGGACTTAGATAGTATAATTTAAGAATATAATTATTATAATTATTATTATATTATTATAATTATTATTATACTATAAGCAGACATACTATTGTAGTTGTTATAATACCATAAATAATTCAAATAAAGAATACAGTTTTGTACCCGGACTTCTGTTTTAACAATAGCGTATTATTTTGGCCTGAAATATTGTATGTACACATGTAAATACTGTTACCATATTATGTTGGGTAAAAGCCTTTCTTAAAATTCGTACATTGGCCCGCATGCTTGATTGGCTTGTCTTTTGCGGAACGTAGGAGCTCTTTTGTACTCGTATATCTATTATTAGGCTAATATTGAGGAGTGTGGCAGTGCTCACAGGGTACAAAACAAAATTCACCGTTTTTATTTTACATGTTTTTGGGTTTTGTGGTATGTTATTCGTTAACAAAGGGAACTTGTTTGAATACATTTATCTGTGGTACAGTAACCTAGCTGTATTGATTGCTCTTGTGTTATTAACTTCTTATTAGAAGTTATAGTTTGTAACACATTAAATAAATTCATGCATGTATTGTAAAAAACGCTAAAAGTATTCAAACAGACTATGTTGTTTTGTTTTTGTGGACTCGTTTATATTCGTTTCTTCTTGCCGAAAGACGTAATGCGTTCCAGTCTCAGTGTAATCTGAGTGATTAGTTAAAGTTCATTCAATTTGAAGTATCAAAATTACAATATTACTAACAATTTGTGAAACTAAGTTAGTTTGTGTGATTATTGCTTTGTTTTTAAAATGAATAAAAACATAAATATTTTTTTAATTTACGTTTTTATTAAGCAGTAAGCAAACTTCAACTTGAGGCTGAACGTTACCCTAGCAGGAATAAGACTAAAACGATAGACTTGAAAGGAGGCGTAGTCCTTTGTATTCATTAATGACTCCGGCTACCGGAGCACTACTAAAGTAGGGTTAGCCAAGTGCCTTATCATAGACTTTAGTACATAGATTTTAATGGGACGGAATACCGTGAGGTTTTAGTCGGTCTGATACCGACATACAATTGGATTCTCTGGCATAACTAAACGATAAAATATATAATATTGTTTAAACTTATTTGATATCATATTTTTTAATTTGGCAGACCTGTGTCATAAGTTTGAGCAAGAAGTACTTACTTATGTGCATAAAGAGTGGGTGTAATCTCGGGAATTAATCGGAGGGCAATGCACTTGTATGAATAACTTATATTAATGTTCTTGTTTACTACTAAATCTAAACATTATAAAAATAAATAAAATAAACTAAGATCTCTTTCTGTCACCGAAACCTACAAGTATCTAGGTTTTTCGCAGTCCTTAGGAATACCAGAATCTGAGATGAAACAAACGTTGCGGGAACGCTTATTTTGGCCGCCTGAAAAAAGTCTTCGTCCTTCGTCGAGCCTACAATGGTTGGGTCATGCCGGTTCTGATGTATTCCTTCAGTATACTTAGATGGACTCAAAATGAATTAGATGCCCTTGACAGGAGAGTCCGTACCTTATTGACTGCATTTCGAATGCACCACCCAGTTTTTTGCCCATCTATTGTTTTGAGTCTAGCGACGTGGCCTGCCGATTTCCACTTAAGTTTTTTTGCGTGCGTAAGTGCATCAATTACTTTTGATAA
Organism: Phragmatobia fuliginosa; assembly: GCA_932526445.1. Lineage (NCBI taxonomy): Eukaryota > Metazoa > Arthropoda > Insecta > Lepidoptera > Erebidae > Phragmatobia > Phragmatobia fuliginosa. Next base: position 30,215,716 of record OW052057.1, read on the forward strand.
TGATCTTATTTTTGTATGACGGACTCTTTGCTGCTTATTTATGTTAAGCATACTGCGCTCCATGGCTCGCTGGCATGTAGAAATGTTATTTTTGACAATGTTGTTAAATGTCCATGTTTGGCTTGCGAATGTCAGGCTAGGTAGTAGGTTTGAGTCCATCACTTTCTTCTTCAGTTCTACTGGGAGGTCACTTTTAAAAACTTTGCTTAGTCTCCAGTATTTGTTCCATGCTTGTTTGACTCTACGATCTACCTCTGTAATATTTCTGTTCTTGTCGAATGATATTCGTTTCAGGTAAGTTGTTAAAGCGCATAGGGCTTTGTGTGGTGTTGGACATAATTTTGGTTTTTGACCAGTTCATTTCGAGGCCTATCTGTTTGCTTAGCAAGTGGAGTGACTGGATGGACTGAATCTAAACATTAAGACTTGAAAATTATTTTGCCATCTTTTCAAAGTCAATAATTATTAAGTAATTACGGCACAATTTTTATGGTTATAAGTTATTACTTTAGGATAAGTTACGAAACCTTAAATTTCGTTTATGTATGTACTTTTAAAAACTATTTATGTGAACAAAAGAACAAAAATCTAGAGATGTTTTTATTATAAGGGGCAAACGGGTTACCTGATTTTCTTACATGGACCAGATGATATCCGTTGTCATTATTGTCAGGCTTAACTTACTCGTAAGTCTATAGAGAACTATCGGAGGTAATCAAGTACTCAAGTCAGTTTTTTTGCGTAATCAATGTTCAATAATTTTCATTTAAAATAATACAGTACAATTATCTACGTAGGTAGATTGCTTTTAAAAGTGTGAACTGAACGGTGAACATAAATTATCCCACGTACAATGAGTTTTAATGTCATTGGGTACATCTGTAGGTGGGACTTAAGGTTTCACAGTTTATTGTTACGAATTTTCTAGAAATGGAAGATTAATCTATTTATAGAAATTTGTCGCACCTTTTTTTTAATTGACAGATCTGTCGAAACTAACCAAAACACGGAAAAGCGACATGAAGGGTACGTACCCTTCCAGATACATTTTTAAGGGTTCCGTAGTTCATGACTCGGAACCCTTATGTTAAATTCGCCTTGTCCATCCGTCTATGTTATGTAATGGTCATCAAACGGGGTGATAATGATATTTTTTATTCTTACCAGTTGAGCCCTGTGGTGTCACTCCCGGTTATTGTTGTACATTTTAAACAAAAGCCGTGAGTAAAATCGCGAGGCGAGGAAAAAAAAATTACATAAATATAACTCCTTATATCATCAGCTATCTGCCAGAGTAAGTCGCGTCTAAATAGTTACAGAGATTAGCCGGCACAGGCAGATTTACACATAGAAAGACAGACAATTTTTTTTAATAATCCCAGGCGGTTTTATCAACAATATGTTCTGCTATGATATAATACCCCTTTGCGGATAACTTAGATTTAATGGTATTCTTAAATTTCCATAATGGCATAAAGATTATGTTTGTTTCTGGTATTTACCGAATGAACATCACTGAGTTTATGAAACTTTGCTAAATTTCTTTGAACATAAATACAATTTCCGTGTATAATATTGTGAAGATATAATATTGAGATAGTCAGAATATTTATCTCTTTATATTTGGAGTGGAGAGAAACTCGTGGGCCTAATTTATAAATGGCTCGTACGGCACGTTTTTGTAAAACAAATATGGCATTAATATCTGCACAGTTACCCCAGAGTAGGAAACCGTAAGTCATTATGCTATGAAAGTAACTGAAGTAAACTATTCTAGTTGCTTATGACGTAGTAGCACCCCGTCACTAAACATTTATATATAAATATGTCTGGGGATACAGGAGGATTAGAAATAAAGTTTGACACTAGTTAGGTTTTAACATTTATATTGTCCTTTACTTAATATAATGAATATTAGGTACTTTCTTTTTACTATGCTATCAAACATACAATATAATAATAACATCGAACATAAAAGCTAGTGCCAGTGTCATACTTGTATTTTTTTATGCAAGTCCTTACTAATATTAGAAACGTGAAACTTTGTGAGTATGTATGTATATTTAAAACTACTGAACGGATTTGGATGAAATTTTACAGTAAAACGCAGGCTACTTTTATACTCGTATATCTTATTGTAATAATCGGGATATAAGCTAGTACAATAAACATGATCATATGTATTTAGTGAACAGTTGTGAATTTGAAATTAGAAACAGACACTACAATTTCATCAATAATTCACCAATCATCAATGTACAGGCGAAGATGATTTAAAAACATTTTAACTTTTTTTTTAATTGTTCATTTATCATATAGCCTTTGTATAGAAACATATAAAAATACAATAATAGTCTCATCAGTGACTTATCTTATTATTAATCTCTCCATATTAAAATGTTTATTGCTTAAAGATGAATGAGTCTGGCAATAACTTTTTTATATAAACGCAATATCGTAAGTCAATTGAAATGTGATAATTTAGAAAGAGAAACGTAACCATTACAAAGACTCCCCGATCGACGCTTTTTATGTACAATTTGTACCCAATTTACATCATATTTAGTGAAAACGGTGAATGTTACACCAAATTACATTTTGACACAATGAGCCATTTTAACTTCGTTTTTGCGTCCTTAACTTTGAATAGGTATTGCTTTATTACTCGAGATCTACCTTCCGTTGTATAATATTTCAGTAAGATATGTTACGATATTTATACAATAGCCTTTGGCGGATAAACGTTGGTCAATCTAATCAGATTTTCTTTACCAATATATAGTAGGAATAAATGCTAGATAAAAGTAGGTAATAGTTTTTAGGATTCTATAGTTCATGATTCGGAACCCTTATAGATTCATCATGTCCGTATGTCCTCGACCTACCACCCAAACGGTTGGTGCAAGAAAAATAAAACTTCGCATGAATATGTGTTGTAATTACGTGGACAAAGTGCTACAATAAAACTATGAAAAATATTTATATTTGGTATACCTCCCCTACATGTAAAGTGGGAATGTTTTTTTTTATCTCGCGTCTACCCTAGTGTGTGGTATGTCATTAGATTGGTCTTTTAAAAACATTTTGAGGTTTCTAAAACCAATTTTCGATGTGGGTATCCCTTTGCGAGTTATTCATCTCGAGAGCGCATTTATAAAAAATCGGCCAAGTGCGTGTCAGGCCACGCACAGGAAAGGGTTCCTCAGTAACCTATAATGGTATGTGGATTTAAAATCGTATCCAATAGATAATTGTTATGTTTACGTATTAATACGTTAATTTTGTATGACGTTTTCCAAGTGAGCGCATTTTAACATATAAGCCTTTATAACTCCTGAACTAAGAAAGTCATCTAATCGGTTATAGTTTTCCTTCAAAGTTCATTAGATGGACCACCATCACGATTTTTTTCAGATTTTTTGAGCCAGCCGTTTAGCTTTTAGAGGGGGGGGGACGCCCTGTTTTTACAAAAAAGTGCCCTTTAAAGTGAAATATCTCGCAAACGGATACCTAAATCAAAAAATCATCTAGGAAACCCTTTATTGTTTTTAAAAGACCTATCTAATGATACCCCACACGATGGGGTAGCCTCGAGAAAAAAAAATCATCCCCACTTTACGTGTAGGGGAGGTACCCCAAATAAAATTATTTTTCATAATTTTGTTGTAGCACTTTGTCGACGTAATTACAACACGTATTCATGAAAACTTTCATTTTTCTAGCACTTACCGTTTGGACGGTAAGTCGAGGACGGACGGACGGACGGACGGACGGACGGACAGACGGACATGACGAATCTATAAGGGTTCCGAGTTATAAACTTCGGAACCCTAAAAACAAAGCACCGCTACCCCCTCTTAAAGCCAAAGAATTTACAAGGAAAACTTTAGCGGTTTAGATTACTTTTATATTTCAGAAGTTAGAGGGACTTAGCTTGTAAAATACACTCACTTGGATCATTATGGGTGACTACGGAACTCTTTTCTATACGTGACCTGATACGCACCTGGTCAATTTTTATTACTCTTGTTATTGCTGAACCTTGAGTGCACCGAAATAAAAAAGTATTTATGAAACTTTAGGGTTTATCAATTGAATATGATAATATCTTTATTGGTAATTTAATTTTAAATGCGTTGTAAACACTGTATTTTGTATTACTCATTAATTAATTTTCCATTAGGAGTGGTATTTTTAAATGGTAAGTATAAATGACGGAGTTCTTGATAATTTGAAGTAGTTTAAAAATTCAATTATTTTTGTTCTGTACGAAATACCCCTGGATTGATATATTTGGTTATTTCGGACTCAATCGACTAAAAACCGTACTCCGTCCCAGGTACTAACCAGATACACTGTAATCAATACAATGTTTGGTATTTTTAACCGACTTGAAAAAAAGGAGGAGGTTCTCAATTCGTCGGAATCTTTATTTTTTTTATTTTTTTATGTGTGTTCTGCGATAATTTCGTCGTTTATGAACCGATTTCAAAAATTATTTTTGCATTGGAATGGTCGTAGCTTACAGGTGGTCCCATCGTCACCATATCGGGATCTGATGATTGGATCCCAAGGAAATCGAGGGAACTCCTCAAATATCAGAGGCACAATGTAGCGATTTGGGTACTCGGAATAGTTTTTCATTGAAGTCGGTTCCTTTTTGTTAAAATTATCATTAAAGTATACAGACGAAATGGTTGATTTTCAAGAAAACAAAACCGAGTTGAGTTTTCCCCACAGCCAATTACGACTATATTTTATTTACAATATCCTCTCTGAAATCCCTGCCGGTGGAAGTATTAGCGGAAATGGCTAGTATGTTCATTGGCATGCATGTTGTATACCTAGTAGTGAACAATGACCTTTAGTTGAGTTTATTATGCTACCGGCAACAAGGATGGCTATGTTCCTATTGTAATATTGTTGAACATTCTTCGACGACGTCGGGTTAATTTCCGTTTCTAAAGATTTCCAGTTCTGTGTCTAATCTAAACTCAATTTTACTCCCGAAGTCTTACAAATGTTTTAAAACTATGGGGAGAATAGAAAAGCAGGAACGTGGTTATGTAGTTTTAAAAGTTGAAGTTTTTATGGATGACCACTTTAGGTACTTACCAACAGGAACACAGCAAACCCACTCTTTTATTTACTAGGAATATTTATGATAACCTAAAGAAAAGTCTCAGTAAGTACATGAATATATACCACTACTTAATCCCTAATTCCAATTGCAATCCCTAATAACTATCCGTATAAAACCGGAAAATATTGTTATAGGAAAAACGTTAAAGTGGCCAATTTTAATGTAACTTCCTTAATTTAACGCATTTATTACTTGTATTATTTAGATTAAGTTAAATATTATATACCAATAATCGCGGAAACGTAATCGAATCAAATTAAAAGTGGTCTCCCAATGCTCGAAATGCGACCATAGTTGATTGCTTTTTTTGACTTTCTGCACTCCTCTCTCATGTATTCTTTAACTGTTCAAAAATTCATACCAGGTAAAAAAGGGGTACAAAATTATTGCTTCTAAAAATACATATATTTCAGGATCTAATTGGTTTTCTTTGATTGGTCATCAGGGTCATCATGATAAGCAAGTACAATAAAATTACATCCCCTCGATAAAAGTGCATTGTAATATCTATATAGTATTTCTATAAATTATTATAGAAATACTATATAGATAACTGCCTCGTTGGTCTAGTGGTTAGCGTGCGACTGCTAATCAAGAGGTCTCGGGTTCAAATCCCGGGTCGGGCTAAAAGTGATTTTGGGATTTTCTTAGGAAATTCCTAATAGCTGCCTGGAGTTTGGAAGTTTGGCGGTGATTCACGCCCGTGCCTCGGAGAGCACGTAAAGCCGTCGGTCCCGGTTGTCATGAACATCTATGGCAATCGTTATTGGGAAGTCAGTGCCCTCAAATATACTGACAACTAGTTCAACTTTCGAATTTCAGTTCTCCCTTAGGGTTGCCGAGGTCCGATGCCAGTCGCTCCGTGGAAAAACTGAAATTCAGGTAAAACTGGTTGAACTAGTAGCCGACCCCAAACAAAATTGGGAATAATGGCTAGGAGGATGATTTCTCTATATTATTAATTTGGTGTATTATTTAAGCCAACAATATGACAGCTTTTATTTTCAATAAATAGGTATATTGTTATGCAAATTACACGATGGTAGAATAATTCAAATTAAAGTTCCAGGACTTTTCCTTTATAAGTTCGAGCTCAACGAAATTAGTTAAAGTACAGGAAATTTTCTCTTTAATTATTACACACAAATTACTTTATTTATTATGATGGAGAACTAAATTTTTACTACCATTTAATCAATCAGCAAACTCACAATGTCCCACTGCTGGACTCGCGTCTCCTCTGCTGAGAGGAGTGAGTCTTCTGTACGAGTACTATTATGTATTCTGTGCCAGCGGTAAGATTACGTAGACACAACGTGTCTTGCAAGTCCCCGCACTAGACTACTGTGGGGTCGTATGGCCTTAAGCCTCTCAGCAGAGGATTAAGGCCATTAAGGCCAATATTAAAATTATCCTTACAAAATACATTAAAATAAAAATCAAGTTAACAATGTACAAAACGTATATGGATGTATTTGCTAAAGATGATCTAAGACGCTATTTTATTAGATACTATCAGTGCCAAGCGGTAGGAATTCTGCTGAATTTGAACATTATTATGGTCATTTATAAATTGATCATCTTGGTATGTCTCTTTCAAGGCCAAACGGGCTACTCCGAAGAAAGCTTGAGAGTGGCAGTTAATCATTTGCGTTCTGGGCGTTGCGGACGATTGTCATTTCGGCACAATATCGCGTTCCGAGAAGAATCATTAAGAATCATTTAAAAAGTGGTATTTTACAAAAGAGCTTAGGGAGAAACGCTATATTAACCAAATATTAAGAAAGAGATTTTGTAACTCGTATAATAATATTTTCTGAAATAGGAATATCACCGACGCCAAAAATGATACGGATCCAAGCATTGACAATAATTTCATTATAGAAACAGGATTTGTACGAAAAGGGTGGTTGAGATTATTTTTACAACGAAATCTTCTTAGAAGTTTGTAACCTCTATGATGAATTAGATATTCATTAATATTCTAAAAAAAATAGAATCTGGACGAGAAGGGCTGTCGTCTTATGTTACATCATTAATAAACAGTCATTGCCCAGAAAGGTGTTAAAAAAGTGAACATGCTAGGCTTTGAGCATGGTGAGAACGTTACTGTTGTTGGATGTGTTAATGCAATAGGAAATTCGATACCACCAATGATTATTTTTAAGGGAAAAACGAATAAAAACGGAGTATGACGATAATTTGGCTGCAGGATCAATTGTCCACATGGCACCAAAAGAGAGTACAGCAACGGAATTGTTTACTGTTTTTATTGAACACTTACCAAAGTATAAGTATGATTCAAAGCTACTGGACTTTATCTATTAAAAGCTGGTGCAACACCCGATACTCCTTTCGCTCCTTCCATCTTGGCAGAGTGTCGTATCAGTGAGAGTAATTCAAACGATTGTTGCCAATCTTCACAACTAATCAATGTAAATGTGAGAAGACCTCACGAAAATTTGACAGTTTTCAATACAAAACAGATATTGACTCACGTCAGTAATCACCCAACTCAAACATTCAGCATTTGAAAAATCTTATTGATGCCGAATAAGTAGAAAAAGTCAAAATTGTCGTCACCTTACATATAACCCATCGACTAGTAGAATATAGTGATAGTACAGATGATGAGCAGCACAGTGTAGCGTCTGTAGAAGACTATATGTACGCATTTATAAACAGATTTAGCCCACCGAAATGCTTAGAATTTATTCTTCTTCAGAAACAGAGTGCAACATCAAATGTAAATCCCAACAACGTTACATAACTTAAATCTGATTGCGAAGAAACTGAAGATAACGAACCTTTGGCAAAAAATGCTGAAAGTAAGAAGACTGATTTCTAAAAAAATATGCTTACTCCTGACTACAGTGTTGTTAAGGACCGTTCACGTAGAAGAGCTTTAAATTATAAAGGTCAAAGAGTTACCAAAGATTTATTAAATGCAGATAAAGAACCAAAAAAGAATAATTCGAATAACACAAAGAAAGGAAATAAACCTAAAAAGAAAACTACAAAAGGTACCAACAAACATAACAAGAAACGTTCAATTAAACCAAAACTGACTGAAGATAGAGAACCGAGGTACTGTCTTGCATGTAAACAGGAGAGGGTTGCAGATATGAGACAATGCGTAGAATGTCATCAGTGGTAGAATGAGGATTGCGTCAGCTTGACAAAAAGTGATTTAAACGTATTTGTATGTCCTAATTATTGTCAGGAAAATAGATTTTAGACCAAATTCTGCTAGTGCTTATTATCAGTAAGACTGATCCTAAGCAAATTATGCTACTGATTACGTTCCAAGGCCTTATTTAGTTAACTTGTTTAATTGCCTATTAAAAATATTTCAGTTTTCAATTATTATTAGTATTTTTTGGAAGATATGTTAATTTGATAATATTTTGATATTCAACGCGACGACAAGTCTGACTAGCTATATAAGCAAAATATTTAGTAAAATTACTTAGTAAGTTGTTCAAACATTTCAAAGAAACTCTTGTTAAAAGGCTCAGAAATACATAATTTATGTAGTTGATACTCTAATAACAATATTACTATAATTTAGGTGATTAATATTGCTTAAGTCACTACGTTTTTAAAAGGCTAAGGTTCCAGAATAACCTCTTTTAAGTGATTTTTGATAAAAGATCACATAAAAAGGAAATAATTAAAATTTATAAACCAAAAAATAATGCCTTGCTTTTATTTATCACCATATCCGAATAATTTATCAAGATATGTGTGTTTGAAATAGGTAGGCCTTATTTGTATCACTTACCTTATGTGTTGTAATAACGTCAACTTTTTTTTGTTTGTACAAAACATATTTTTATTTGGGGTACCTCTAAAAGCTAAACGGTTAGCCCAAAAAATCTGACAAAATAGTGATAGTAGTCCATATAAGGTTTTGATAACGTATTTATTTCAGGAGTTATAGGGGCCTAACTTGTAAAATGCACTCACTTGGAAAAATAAAGAAATAATAAGTAAACTTAACAGATCTCTATTGGACACGCCTTTAAATCTACCCACGGAAACCTATTCTATGAATGACCTGACACGCACTTGTCCAATTTTTGTAAACATGATTGGCCTAAGTTATTTCTTATAATATCAGAAATTTACCACTTAAATAATAAATAAAACCAATTAACACACAATAAAACCTCAGGGATTCACTACTACTGTAGGTAGTAATGTGTAGATGAGGTACACCAAAAAATATCTAGCGGGATTTTACTTTATCACTTTGCTGACTTGCTAGAAGCATATTTTCATGCATAGTTTCATCTTTCTAGCACTAACCGTTTGAAAGGTAAGTCTAAGACGAAAGGAGGGACGGACTGACCAACGGACATGACGAAACTATAAGGGTGCTGAACTTCCGAGTCGTGAACTAAAAAGCATAATCATCACAAATGACTGAGTTTTGAGGTTAAAAAAAGAACAGCAGTTGTTACTTTCTGGTTTGGCAAATCAATGGCAAAAGTGCTTCGTTTGGTTAGGTTGATTTTCACGCAAGCTAGCTATTTGAATTGTGTCAGTTGTTGCAGTATGTCCGAAATGTCGGTTAGCGATTTCATAGCAGTTTAATCGACATACCCCAAAAGCCAGAGGCACGTTAACTATGGCTGCTGCTCTGCTGTGCAGTAGAAGCGAGACACGCAGGGAATTTACACGTTGTAAACGAGAATCCGTCCAAATAAAGGTTCAAATGGGAATGAGTGGATTTTGATTTAATAAATTTATTAGTTATTACTAGACCAGGGTAGAAGTCTCTTATAATAATAAAAAAGTGCACATAAATTATAGTAGGATGAAACCCATTGGAAAAGGAGGTGAATATTATAAAAAGCGGCCAAGTGCGAGTCGGACTCGCCCATGAAGGGTTCCGTATCAGCAAGTAACATCATATAAAAGTTCTTGTAGTTCGTTGTAACTTTCATCGATGTTTTTATACTAGTGTATTGATTTGATGAAAGGTAAATTGCGTGTTACGATTTATGACGTATTAAAAAAAACTACTTACTAGATCTCGTTCAAACCAATTTTCGTTGGTAGTTTGCATGATAATGTACAACACATATTTTTTTTAGTTTTATCACTCTCTTATTTTAGAAGTAAAAAATCAAATTTCAACAGTGTAGCTCTTATAGTTTCGGAAATAATTGGCTGTGACAATAATTATTGCAATAATTGGCTGTCTGTCTGGCCGTAGCCAGACAGACAGACAGACAGACAGACTTGACGAATCTATAAGGGTTCCGTTTTTGCCATTCGCTACGGAACCCTAAAAATGAAAGGAAAAATAATTTACGGGCGATCTGAGGTCGGGAAGGGGTAGGGGGGGGGGGTTTAAGGGTAAAAACGGTTTATCTCGATTTCCTGCAAAACTACCAAGTTACATGGCAAAGTTGTAGGTAATAAAAAGATCTACAACTTTTGCATCTACACTTTTTTCACATAACCTCAAATTTTATGTGAAAAATTATAAAAATAACAAGTTTTTGGTTTTTTATTTTTATCTTTTACAAATAAAATATTTTATTCTAACGAAATCTAGTGAAAACTTACTTACTCTATTGTTTTACCTCATTTTGACTTAATACAGAAAAGTACACTAATTTTCGATCGAAAACCCTTCCTGAGAGAAGGTCGAGCCCAGCAGTGGGACGTTATAGGTTGTTGATGATGAGGAATAGAGAGTTCTAAACCTCTCCCCGGTCCACCTTCGCAAGTGAGTATAGTCAGTTTAAAATATTTGTCAGCAATTTAACTGTCAATTATAATCGTTAAAATGGCGTGTCTAAAGTAAACATTACTCAATAGTGCATTGACCTCCAAGGACTAAACCAAAATTCCACCCACTCTTTATTGAATGCTTAATGTATGCAGGCCCATTGTTGAGCAAATATTACAAGACAGATAAGCACAAGGAATATTGTCAGTAGCCATCACAATGCTGCAAGAGAATCATCAATGTAGATCATTGACCGAACAAAGACAAAAACTAAAAAGTTATACTATTAGATGAAGATTTTTAAATGTTACTAACCGTAGAGTAGAATCTCACCAAACTAAACAGTCCATCACATTCTCCATATCACACTTGACATTTACGTCATTATGACTCTGACGATTTGACTTCTGCCATATTCAAGTTACTTATCTACAAATTACCTACATTTATTTTTTTAAAAAGGTAGGAAATTACCTACCTACAAATTACCTACCTACCTTCTAAATAAAATTGAAGTGTCTGTTTGTAATTTCATTAAATACATATCGAGGCAAAAACTGTCTATATATATATATATATAAAAGAATGAGCGAGATCTGTACGAGGATTTCTTTCTTTCGAGGATCTTAGGAGAAAATAAATTAAAAAAATATCTGATAAGTTTCATTTTAGGGGTGCCGGAATATAAAACAATTGAGTGCCGTTGAATCGGCACTGTTAGGCGGTACGAAGTTCGCGGGGTCAGCTAGTTATATATAAATAATCGCACAGGGTCTATACGTATCATGGCCGCAATCATGTTACATTTCTCCCTACATTCTGATAGTGTGTAGAGAGCCGTGGACTCACCATCGCTGTAAAGGCACTCAGGATTGCGGATCAGATACAGATGATCACCGAAACATCCTTTTCTAGTGAACACCTGTGTCAGCCGGAATGAACCGTCCCGTGAGCGTTCAACTTTCTCCATAACGGGTCTTACCGCTGAAGTGCCGAATGATTTTGTTATCTCAAACCAGTAATAATTTTGTTTATATTTTTGTATTAGTAGGTCTAAAGTGTAAAATGCAACACGTATTCCAATTACTCAGAGACACTGTAATAAATATTCCCTCTATTCGAAATCATGATCAATAAAAATCGGGCAAGTGCGTGTCTGGCCACGCATAGAGTATGGTTCCGCAGTCATATACAACGCTGAGTGATGTCCAATAGATAATTTCTATGTTTACTTAATATTTCATTATTTTTCTACAAAGTTTTCACTGTAAGCGTATTTCACAAGCTAAGCCTTTAACTTTTGAAGTAATAAAGTTATCTAAGCCGTAATAGTTTTCCTTTAAAGTTCATTAGATGGACTACCATCACTATTTTTTTTCAAGCCAGCCCTTTAGCTTTTTGGAGGGGGTTTTTTTTGCAAAATCATGTTCTTTAAAGTTAAATAATTCGCAAACGGCTGCTTAAATAACAAAACTCGTCTAAGCAATCTCTCAACGTTTTTAAAAGACCTATCAAATGATTAACCACACGATGGTACAGACGCGAGAAAAACAAATCATCCCCACGTTACGTGTACCCTTTTTTTTTTCGTGCGGAAATCACCACGGATGCCACCAGTTGGTGACTATGTCGGACTCGAACCGACTAAAACTGCACGCCGTCTCGGGTACTATGAGTCGAGGAACCAGGTATACCCTCGAAAGGAAGTCCCTGAAGCCCCGACGCACCTCGGGCCATCTTTAGCTTGCAGGCGGCCCCCTACCGTGCGAGAACTCCGATGCTCCCCTTCCGCCAAATACGAAGCGTTTGTGTTTTGTAGCGCTCGCGTTGCCACCACGGCCTGCTTCTGCTAGGGTGACAGTTGGCCTTACCTGTCACCCCCAGGTCTGCGCTTATGGAGGACGGAGATCTTGCGATCTCCGGCGCCTGAGTCGCCTGCGGTACCTGGCCCGTTCCCGGGCCTGGCGGGCCGGAAGAGTCCTAAACCTCTCCCGGTCCCGCTCCGCCATCTCCTTCGCAAGCATAACTTGCTCGCGTCCTCCATAACGGGTCTTACCGCCGCAATAACGGCGTGCCCAGCGCTCGGTTGCCCAAGTCGTTCCCTCCACTCCTCCACGAGGGCCTGGCGGAGCTGGGATTTCTGCGCCTCGATTCCTCGAATCTCAGGACTCTGACCCAGCTCACACGCCTCCTTGCGCCACGGGTAAAGTGCTGCAAGAGCTCTCGCCTCCAGGTCCCATGGTGGAGTTCCGGCCGCCGCGACATTACTCGCCTACAGGACCTCCGCCCATACTGGGGCCCCATAAAGAGCCATGGACCGCACAACTCCCGCGTAAAGTCTCCTGCAGGAGTCATCGGGCACCCTCATGTTGGGCAACAAACGTGCTAATGCTCGCGCTGCGCCCAACAACTTTGGGACCAGACTTCAGAAGTGAAATCCGAAGCCCCATCGGCCATCGAGTAGGAGCCCTAAATATCGCATAGAGGGATCGATGCCGATGCGAATGCCTCCCATTATAAGGCTGAGTCCATCAGGTGGCTTATTCCGAGGCCCGTGGAAGAATAAGGCCTCGGATTTGTGCAATGCCACCTCAAGACCCAGTCCCCGGATTCGCTCAATGACTTGGGCAACCCCGGCCGTGGCCATCAGGGTTGCCTCGCGGTGCGTTCTACCACACGCCGTTACAAGTGTTATGCAGATGACTGCATAACAAGTGACGGTAACACCGTCTAAGAATTCACCGCGAAGCACCCAGTCGTAACCAATGTTCCACAGGAGCGGCCCTAAGACTGACCCCTGTGGAGCATCGCATCCACGGAGGAGCGCCCCTGGCGGAAGCCATATTGGTTCTCCGCCAGATCCGGCCCCACCCTGGCGAGGCTATGTGCAGTCACTCTTTCAAAGAGTTTGCACACCTCGTCAAGCATCACTATAGGCCGGTAGGCAGATGGTGAATCCGCGGGCGCCCCTCCTTTCGGATGAGAACCAGTTTCCCCGTCTTCCACAATTTCGGAAACTGGCCCTGCTCGAAGCATGCGCTGTAAAGCCCTCTCAGTCGGGGCTCGAGGGCCGGCGCTTCGCCATCTAGAGCCAGGACCCACGCTCGGCCTGGAATGCCATCGGGTCCCGGGGACGTTACGTGTACCCTAAATAAAAATATTTTTCATGATTTTATTGTAAGCACTTTGTCGACGTGATAGAAACACATATCCGTGCAAAGTTTCATCTTTCTAGCACTAACCGTTTGGACGGTAAGTCGAGGACGGACGGATATAATGAATCTACAATGGTTTTAGTCATGAACTACGGAACCCTAAAAAATCAATATACCTAATCGTTTCTAAAAATTAATACTACCGACACTAACAGAAGACGGTTGAAGGTAGTTCCAAAGATAGAGATAGTGAACATAATATGTACTTGATATTCCCCTCTTGGTAGTATGTAGCGATTTATTGAAAAAGATATTTCCGTCTTACGAAAGAAAACGCGGTGTGACAGCTGTGAACATTGGTGCGAATAAAAAGAAGGATATCACTTTATCTCAAAAAGGATCTCACAACTTTTGTACTGGATGACAACTGGAGTTATTGCAAATAAACTTAACTAATCTTTCATTATGTTTCGACGTTCAACGTGATATATTAAAATAAGTTAGTTAACCTTTTTTAATATATCACGTTGATTTCTATTTCTATGTTTGAGCTTAGTCCCGCAGTATTACCCGCGGTTATTGTAATCGCGAGTAATGCTGCTGAGCAGAGCTAGCCAAAAAATAAATCTAAGTTACTCGATATTTCATACATATTTGCCAGTGAAAGTCCCGTCTTTCTGATAGACTCCTGGAGCAAACAGACAAATAGATATTTTTATTTAATGCTTTCACATGTATTCAGTAAAAAACTATGAATTTTGATATTACAATCAGACACTTTAATTTTATTTGTAAACATTTCAAGATCTATGTAAACAGTGGAACACGAACCATGACAAGTTCTTTGTAGTTTACCTCCATCTAATATGTCGCTGATTAAAGTTGAGTTATGTGTTCTTACAATTATCTCTAACTTTTACGGTCCAGCAGCTTGTACATTATTGGGAATGTATTTCAGAACAGCAACTCATTCCCAGTAGCATATGTTTTTCGTTTTTTATTCTATTCTCTTTTCTATTTCTATAATCTGTATTCTCTTGTTTCATTGGCTAATATATTGTTTGGATCACATGAGTAAGTGAAATTAGCCAATGAAACAAGATAATTTAGAAATGGAATAATGGAATGGAATAGAATGGAATAGAATATGAAAAACCTTTGCAACTTAGCTAGGTATAATTGTAAATCTGCTTTTCTTTTAAAGAGTAAGTTATGGAGTTTTTTTTTCTGGTTTTTCTCCATAGGAATGACATTATGGAATCCCTCAACTAGAATCAGTAATATAACGTTTCGAAAGCTACACATTCCTGTAGTAGGAACTGCGTATAGACAAAATTCCTATAGAATACGGACTTGTAGTGCTTACAATGGCACATGTCGGGAAGTCGACGTGGATCTGTTCTCCACTTCTCTTGCAAAATTGTAGGAAATACTCTCTGACCACCACTTTCGCGAATAACCACCTATATGGATTTACTGTCAGCCCAGAGCGCACATGTTTATTTTGAAGTGTGGCCATATGCAATTTGTGGAAACCTGTCATTAGCACTCACTATGTTACTCATTTTATTTAAATTCTACTTCGTAGCTGAGTTTCCTTAAAATTGTAAAATGAAATGAAATAATAATAAGTTCTTTGTCCAAGATGTTCATCAAATTCATACATCTTTATCTATATCTTGACTGCCTCTGTGGCACAGTGGTGGTATTTACAAAAAAAAAGAATCTTTATGTATTTATATCAGTTGTCTAGTACCCATAATATAAGCTCTGCTTAGTTTGGGGCTAGATCTCGTGTGTAATATGTTCAAAATATTTAAAAAAATACAAATAAATAAAGTTGATGTTCCTCTTGTAATTTCAAAATGACACTTTTCACTAAATGCATATGCAGTATATTTATACGGTATGCAAAATAATAAGACTTGCGGCGGCGACGTTGCCGGGGTTGTTGTTGAAAATGTATAATAATCGCCTCATGTAACACTGCGGGACCCAGCTAGTAGAAACTAAAATTTAGAACAAGAGCTTAATCTTTTTGTTTTTAAAGTTGTAACTTTTATCAGGTGTTTCGATGGTCATTTATCTGGGTCGCCTCGACACAGATTCTTAATGTTTTCTTAAAAAATTAAAAAAATATATTCACGCCTTCCATATAATTAAAGCGGTAAATGGACCAAAACAACTTGTAACCTGTACTGTAGCCTGACCATCTGTCGAACTAAATATACATTTCTAATTCATAGACCACAAACAAAATAAATACTACTATATATTGTTATATGTATACTTACTTCACACAAAACAGTTATTTACCCGAGACTAGCTGACCTATACAGCCCCGTCTGCATCTTCTATTGCTATTTCCCTATATAGGCAAACGTTCAAAACGTTTCACTTTGTCGACATGATAAAAGCACATATCCATGCAAAGTTTCATCTTTCTAGCTCCAACCGTTCAGGCGGGAAGTCAAGGAAGGAAGGATGGACGGACATGACGAATCTATACGGGTTCTGAGTCATGAACTACGGACCCTAAAAGTGTTTATATAAATAACATTTCACTTAAAAACACATCATAACATTTTCAAGATAAATCGCAAGCTGTTTAGACCAAATATTGAGTAACTTAGTTTTTTGATAATCCTCTGCTTGCCAGAATTTAACTTAACAATAACTTATCCTGTCAACCAGTTTGATAGGATAAGTTATTGTGTATGAACTAGTGGCTTAATACTGTTATGAGACTCTTTTTTAATTATTCATCATCATCATCAACAGCCTTTATCAGTCCACTGCTGGACATAGGCCTCTCCTTGAAAAGGAGGTATTGGCCTACTATACCACGCTGGCCACACGGGTTGGTATAGGGTTGGTTTCAAGTTTTCCTTCTCTTTGCATTGATGTTGTCTTACGTAGTTTATCCCTTAAATTATTAATCATATAAAATATACAAAAGTTTCGGGGGGTAATTATGTTATCGAGACTTGCAGTGAACAATTCTAACTATATTAATTTATTTTTTTATTGTTTTAATAAACGAGGTTTGTAATACAGCAAACGAAGACTGAGGATGATTGTCCAAACTTATTTAAATTAAAAACTAATAAAAATGAAGACTTAAGCATAAACATTGGTTGTATAAAAAGTAAAGTAATATTTTAAAATTAAACTAATTTGTGTCAATTCCAAATTCTGAAAAATACGTTTAATATTAAAATACATATGTTAAAATACAGATACAGAAACTAACAATAAATAAATAATTAAAAGTGGATACGCATTCTTGTTTTATGTGCCAATGTTCTCAAAATCTACTCATGCTGTTATGGGGTTTTCTCTATTAACTTATATTATTGAGGGCATTTTTATTTCATAGAAACATAATTAGAGATAATCTAAGAACTTTGTTTGGACTTCTGCAGCTTTTCGAAATCATTCATCGATTACCATGAAACTTCTCTGCCTATCACTGGAATAATTAAACTTTTCAAGAAACTTTTAGTCTCGGACAATGAGCAGTAGTATTAGCAGTAAACTAAACCTTCAATTATTATTGCCTCGAAACCACAAAATATTATTACATTTGAAGATAGTCTGATAATAAGAGATTTAAATAAAGGATCTTGGTCGATTATCAGATGGGAAAGTATACAGAATAATAATAATAATATTTTTTTTTTTATAAACAGAGGAAGCATTAAACGTTTGCGTTTCTGCTCAAATGTACTCTGTCATTAAAAGTTATTGTTTCAATTGAACGAGCAAGTACAAAAACATTGTGTCTGAACATGAAAAGAATATTAGAGATTGTTGACGACCAATTTGATAGCTGTTATTTTATGATTGGTAATCGGCACGTGCCACACGTATTATTTTTACGGTTATTTTGCTAATTGACCGAAAACTCTAAAGACATACTACTATTGGTCCATTCAGTGTGGCAAATTCTAATTTCCTTACCTATTCTTAGTAGTATGGAGATACAATTTTAGAAATTAATGTCTGGAAATGATAGGATCTCTACTGAGATTTGATTTTTTGGATAATCCTCTAAAACTAAAAATATTTTGTTGATAATTGATGTATTTGGTGGTTGTTAGTAGTGTCTTTTTTAGGGTTCCGAAGTTTATGACTCGGAACCCTTATAGATTTATTTTGTTGATAATCGATGTATTTGGTGGTTGTTAGTAGTGTCTTTTTTAGGGTTCCAGATTTATGACTCGGAATATAGATTCTTCATGTCCTCGACTTACGGACTAACTTTCACTGAGTACATAAAGAAGTAAATATCACTCGGTGAGGTTCTTTGAGTAATCAATTTATCGCTTTTTAGGGTTACGTAGTTCATGACTCGGAACCCTTATAAATTCGCCATGTCCATCCGTCCGTCCGTCCTCGACCTAACGCCCAACGGTTAGTGCTAGAAAGATGAAACTTTGCAAGAATATGTGTTGTAATTACGTTGACAAAGTACTACAATGTCTGCAATAAAATTAAGTAAAATATTTTTATTTAGGGTACCTCCCCTACATGTAAAGTGGGGATGATTTTTTTTCTCACTTCTACCCCATCATGTGAGGTATCATTGAATAGGTATTTTTAAAACATTGCAAGGTGACTAAAAGCATTTTTCAATTTATGTACCAGTTTGCGATTTATTTGACTTTATAGCCCATTTTTAACCCAAAAACAGGGCGTCCCCCCTCTAAAATAATGCGAAAACATTCAGGATACTTGCAAAAAACTTTTAGGGAAGACTATACCGTACCGACTATTTCGTACCTAACTTGTAAA
Organism: Phragmatobia fuliginosa; assembly: GCA_932526445.1. NCBI lineage: Eukaryota > Metazoa > Arthropoda > Insecta > Lepidoptera > Erebidae > Phragmatobia > Phragmatobia fuliginosa. The sequence continues at coordinate 30,234,557 of OW052057.1, forward strand.
ATGAACTTGGAAAACATCGTACAAAAATAAAGAAATAATAAGTAAACACAACAATTATATCTTGGATACGATTTGAAATCTACCTACCATTAAGGGTGATTACGGAACCCTATTCTATGTCTAGCCTGACACGCATTTGGCCAATTTTAATAACTACTCTTTTGGTTTTGGTAACGTATTGTCTTATGTTTTATGTGTTTTTTATAAAACTACTAGTTGACCCAGCGAACTTCGAACCGCCCAACTTAAAAATTCCAGAACTTTATCGCAGCGCCACCTACCGGGTCCAATTGCGAATCTAAACCATTCCCAGATCCCCTGGAACACACACAAAAAATTTCATCAAAATCGGTCCAGTCGTTTGAGAGAAGTTCAGTGACATACACACTCACACAAGAATTATATATATAAAGATTTACAAGCTACACACTATGCTAATTATGTATGTAATACAGTAAAAACTACTAATTCGCGCTTCCTGCTTTCGTATTTTCAATGGAATAGAACGGAGAACATTTAATGTGAATTTTTAAATAAAAACGCTCATGGCATTGTTATTTTTCTTAAGAAAGTCCACCAGTCTCATTTTAGGAAGGAAATTGCTAATGCTATTGGTTGAATATAAATCTAAGTTGAAAGTGCTTTTAAGAACTGCCAAGCTAGAAAAACTTACAAATAGTTTAAACCATTGCCTAAGCCTGACGAAAATATTTTTTTATGGATTTGTTTGTTAGTATGTCACCTAGGAACGTATCTCCTCTAATTCTATTACCATTTCATATTTACGGTTTCTGTATTCGCGGCATATTATGGTCCGCGAATAAAGAGCTTTTACTGTTTTTCATAATAACCAAATGGACAGTTGCAAAATCATGTTTCTAATAAACAGTTCTTTATTTATATACTTTAAGGTGAACCATTTTATGCAGATTTAGTAAGTTGGACATATAACACATATTTGTAACGGTCCTGGTAATATTGAAGTCAAAGTTTAAATACACATACATATTTATACCGGAAGAACCACTTTTGTTCTTTTTAAACAAGTTTTTTACCTCCGCAGAAGAAAAATACCGTACGGTGACCTGTATAATATATGTTAATAGATTTAATGAACATATAGTTGTTAGTATATTAGTAGATTGGCATATACCGTCCGGTTCGTCCTCAAATTGATCTGTTCATAATGTTTAAATAAACACATAAAAAACTCTACAATTAATTAAACATGTATTTTCTTTCAATATGATTCATTTATAAGTTTTTTATAGGCGAAAAAACGGTAAGGAGCTTAACTTTTTTAAAGTCATTTTCATGTGTCTTATGTTACTAACCGTATGCTTACCAAATTTGTGGTGGCATGCTGTTGTACTGCTGAGAAAGATAAATAATACAATGATAAATAAAACTCATCCTTATAGTGTGTTGTCATCGTATTAAAATTTGACCTCAATCGGTGCAAAGCTTTTTCAATTATTTGAAGGGTACACAAATCAACTCTACGTTAACAAACCAACCAATGAACGAGGCATATGTGGCTTCAGCAAATTGATTTTTGAGTCTCTTGTTCAGTGATCAATCCACCGTTGTTGCAGTTAAACGAAGCGAGAAGAGAGTAATGGAATTGTAGCTCCAATTACGTAAATCATTCTTTTACATCGATATATAAATCCTATTTGGTTAAGTTTTTATTTGTTTACTTAAAATATGTCCAAGTAGTTTAAATTTAAACTGGATTGTCCAAGTAGTTTAAGGAAACAAATAAAAATTTAACACACTACATCTGAAACTTGTATTCTTTATGTTAAAAATATTTTAATCTGTTACCGATTTTTTATACCTTCAACAGCGAATGTGCGTAGCCAGCTTAGTTAGAGGTCTTCGTGCGGCTTAAAAACAACATACGGCCAGATTATATAGCCATAAGTCTTGCGAGGCTTCAATCTAGCCTTAACTTTCTTCTGAAAAGAGACCTGAGCTCAGCAAGTGGGGCTTTATGAATAGTGGATGATGACGATATGCATCGCCAGCACAGCCAGTTTTCTTTCCATTTCCAATTCAGCCTTCTGCCGGCTTCTGCTGAATGAAGGCCTCTCCTAAAGAGTGCCAAGACCCAAGATTGGGATGGTTGGCGCTTAATCAGTTTTCTTTACTAAGTGTTCATCCTGCATTAAGAATATTATTGTATCCTGTGGCACGAGAAATTTGACAGCATACCTACATGAGACGGACACAAAGAACACAGAGAACAACAATTTAAGGATCACACTATGTGATAAAAGAAGATTAAAGTAAGAATTTCACATTTGTGAGATTCAGAGTACATTGTAAGAGTACTATGTTGCTTAAATCTTGTTTCATACTTTTTCAGCATCGTTTTTTGTCGTAGTTGGGTTTTAATTTTTTGCTATACTAACATAATAATATGTAATATATATATTTATATAGAGGAAACATTTTATTGAAAAGAATAGGCTCTGAAACTACTGGCCACTACCACTGACAATCTTTCACTGTATCATCATCATCATCAGCCTATCGCAGTCCACTGCTGGACATAGGCCTCTCCAATTGCACGCCACTTAGTTCGATCCTCGGCTACTCGCATCCAGCTCCTGCCAGCCGTCTATATATATATATATATATATATATATATATAGACGGCTATTATTATTATTCGCTATTCGTTAGTCTCGCTAAAAATCGTGAACGGCTAGATCGATTTGGCTAATTTTGGTCTTGCATTATTTGTGGAAGTCATGAGAAGGTTTAAAAGTGAATAAATATGAAAGTTGATAACTGTAGATTAACAAATCTTAAGTTTTGTCACAAATTAATGTTTTAAGTTCATTTCATATAAAAGTTTAGGTCTATTTATCGATTGAGGCAGTACGAAGCCTGCCGGGTCAGCTGGTACCCAATAAAATCAGTATATTGCGTAATGCTGCGAAAACCATTTATTACCAACTTACTTTTATCTTAGAAGACATCGATATATCTTTTCGATATTTCTAACTATAATAGTTGTGTCTTATTAACTTCTTTTCATGGTAAAATATTCAATAATTACATTCGAACAAATTAAGCATAAGTATTAACACCTTGGTATTATTTCTTATCCAAATAATTTGCTTTATCTTTAATTTCATATGTAAAATACTTTTTTAATTATTCAAATTGGATACACCATTAACAAGTTTTCATAAGTTTAATATTTTTAAAAAATTGAAGTGACTTACCTACGGTTTTATCTACGAGATATAGGTACAGTATACTATACACCTACAATTTATTTATTTTGTTAAATACCTGTAAGTCCCCGTGAGGAGCCGGGGTGGGGGGCTAAGATTATATATTTACGTTTTAAGTGTCATGATGTTTAATGTTCTTTGGTTTCAGTCGAATAAATCTAAAAGTAATTACCTATAGAACGTATAAATATGTAAGTACAAAATTACAAACCATAATGCCATCAAGAACTTCTTAAACACTGTTATAACTTTTCCATTACATTTCTAAGTTCTTAGTTGTTGAATAAATGAGGAAGCAAGATAATGAGATTTCACAAGGTCCAACGGAAGCGGTAAGCATATATATTTTAAGATAACTAGGTACAAAATTGAGCCTACAAAGTATGAGAACAAAGTTCAAGCACATTTTTTTAAAGTAACACAAAAACATTTTTTAGTTCTTCGCAAACCATGTTCTTAAAACACTACCAAACTTCATACATATCGTAACCATCGTAAAGAACCTACCTATTTATTTTTAGAATTAACTTAACATTATAAGCCTATTGTAGTTTTTTGCTAGACATAGACTTCTCCTATTACACGCCATAATTTTTTATACCACAGTGAGATGATTACAGAAGATGGTGTTGGCACGTCGCATTTCCTTGTACCTATATCACAGCATGGTTTTTATGAATAAGAAGATATAAATAAATGTACCTTATCTTTTTTCCATTGAGTCTTGTGTAAACTTTACCCATCTATTGACCTACTTACCTACATACATATCTTGATGCTTAAATACATATCTATCTCCATTAAGTCGCGTATACTGAAGATTTTATGTATACTATTTTATGTTCGTAAACTGGTCGTGTTTCCAGAATTTGTTGTACAGTTGAAAATAATTTCTTAAGTAAAATATGTACGTAATAATCTGAGCACTCACATAAAGAAAATGGACATTAGGTGTCTTAGTTAGTGTTTGTGGTGGACTATAAGTAATTATCATTCTGAAAGTGTTTTCCATCAACCTTATCAGTGTGTGAACCGATACACAGTGCTAAACATTCAATATTGGACAATTTAATCTTACGGTTAAAACTGCACATACCGTCACTAACATATATTGTGCGAGTGTTTCGTTACAACGCGTAAGCGACGCGTTATTCACGGCGCTTACGACATTCTTCTCGCGAACCCGAACTATCTCAGCTATTTGAACGTTTATTAGCGACTAAAGAGATTGCTTGGTCTATTGTTTTTAAAAGTATAAACATTATTCTATTCACATTTTCTCCAGAACTTTGCTTTTAACTTTTAATCAGTATGAAGTGTGCCGGGTGTATGAAAACTATCAAGGAACCACACTTAGTTAGATGTATGTCTACTGTCTGTGAAAAAAGCTTTTGTACGCTATGTATCAACGTTACAACTCTGACTGCCGACCGCAAGAAGCAATGGAGGTGTCCTGATTGCTGTGCTACGCAAAAAAAGGGTGGAGACAATAGTCTTACACCGGTTCGAGTTACCTCTGATAATGTCACCGTTCGGAAAAAGACTGAACTAACTCCCGAATCTACGGAATCGGATGTAACCAAACTCACTGATCAGCTTAGAACAATGACTGAGGCTTTTACCGCCCTTAAGGCACAAATAGAGGATGTGACAGTTTCCCTGTCCCACTCATATGAGCGATTGGATGAGCTGGTACTAAAACTCGGTGCTGCTGACGAGCGGTTGAAATATCTGGAGAAGCGAGAGGCAGAGATTGTAATTTTACGTACTACGGTAACTCAATTACAATCTGAATTGAATGCGCAAGCACAGTCCAATCTTCGTAATGAAGTCGAGATAGTTGGAATACCTGAGACTGCCAATGAAAATATACAGCACATAGTACTCGTTGCAGCTAAGAAAATAGGGATTGAGCTGGAGGATAGGGACGTTGATTGGGTATCACGCGTGGGGCCACGCCGCCCCCCCGTGACCACGTCGCTGCCGGAAGACGGAGCCAGAATGCCAAGACCGATAGTTGTCAGATTTTTACGCCGATTGACGCGTGATGCATTCCTCAGGGCTACTAAGTCACGAAGGAGGCTCAGCAGTTCTGATCTGGGCGTGTGTAGTACGCAGACTGAAAGAGTATTCTTCAACGAGAGATTAACTAAAGAAAACAGAGTTTTGTTTCGATCTGCTAGGATGCGTGCAAAGCAACTCGGTTACGCTTTCTGCTGGTGCAGTCAGGGTGCAATATACGTCAGGCGGAAGGAGGGCCGCCCAGCCGTCCAAATACGATCTCCGTCTGACTTGGAGCGTATTCTTGCACTTTCTGTGGCGACTGAGGGGACTGAGAGAGAAGAGACGATTTCTACGGTTGCTACGAGTATCCCCTAAATTTTTTTGTCTAGCGATAATTCATAATATTTTTTCTATTTACCATAAAAACCATTGTCTCCTTCAAAATGAGTTTATTAAAGCCCTAAATTGTAACTACGGTTTAATGATAAGGTCGACCATACTTATTTTTGGTGCAATGTTGTTGTTTGTTTTGTTATTATACCACTTTATTACTATTTTATCGATATTACACTCACAATTACACACAATACCTAAACTCACAACTTTAAAACTGGTTTTGTTAGACATTGTTAGATTATGGTCGCTTTTTTGGAATAGTTGTTATAAAGGGACATATTATACACGTTTGTTATTAAGTTCTAGTAACGATTACTTTTTCTATGTAATGACTAAATGTAAAATAATGTATGTCAGTGTTTATTTAAGCACATTAATACCTCACTTTCACCTAGACATACCTTACACTATCTACATTACACTCATACTAATCGTAAAATATTACAAGAAACACTACATACAAACTCACACCATTTGTCTAGTAAACAAAACATATTATAAACACAATATTCAAGTTTCCGTTGTTTATGTAACTACCCACTATGGCCACATTATTAATTTTCTAAGATGTTCTATTCTATGTATAGGTTTTTATGATAACAATGGTCTATCAAAGATATTAAATTATAAGACTACCCCCTTATTACTACTAAATCGTGACTTGAAATTATTTATAAACAAAATTTAATCAATTATATATTAAATTAGCAAATGACGTTGACAATGAAACCATTGAATGTAAAAGATTAAATGAGCCTTCAGAATGTTTACAGCTGATATCCTACTCTGAAAATAATTCTTTATTGATTCTTACTGTAAATATACGAAGCATTAGTGCTAATTTCGATATTTTTCTAATGTTTCTAACTAAGTTTAAAGTAAAGATGGATGTTTTAGTGTTGACAGAATGTTGGACAAATGAACACTTTATACCGCCATCTATTAACGATTATAAAATGTTTAGATCTAAAATATCCCTAAATCAGAATGACGGAGTTGTGGTGTACGTTCGTGAAGTCTTTAAAGCGACGTCTACGGAACCGGTTTGTTCTGACGGCAATTGTATTGTGATAAGTCTTTCGAATAGCGTATATATTGTCTGTACATACCGCCCACCCAGTTTTAAAAATCCGCTCTCCTATATATACTCTTTAAATTGCATTTTAAACACATTAAGTAAAAATAAAACTGTTATTGTGACTGGCGATGTAAATCTAGACATTATGCCTGATAATCTAAGCACTAACGCTGCTATATATTTAAATTTAATGGCTAATCACGGGCTTAAGCAGGGGATACACTGTCCCACTAGACAAACTACGTGCCTCGATCATTTTATGATTAGAACCACTTCTAAAGTCCAAACTTATGTATTTGATGAACTGACTGATCACTCACCTATACTTTTGCATATTGACAGTACATCTGTGCCCAAGCAAACTTTAGATATAAGTAAGGTTAGCTTTGACTTCAGTACTATGGGTGAGTGTTTGGAGAAGGAATCATGGAGTGATTTGTATTCTACAACAGATGTCAATCACGCTGCAGTAAAATTAACAACTAAATTAAGAGATATTATTAATGTCAACACTACAGAAAAAAAAATTAATAAGAAATATAGACCTTTAAAACCTTGGATTACTGTAGGGGTAATTAAATCAATACGAAAACGAGACAAAATGTATAAAAAATCAATAATAAATTGTAATTCAAATATTAGAAATATATATATTAACTACAGAAATACATTAAAGAAAATCATAAGAAATCTAAAACAAAATTATTACAAAGATAAATTATACAAAAATAAGGGTAATATAAAGGAAACATGGAATATTATAAAGGAATTATGTAGCATGAACAAATCAAATGTATCATCGTCGGAATTACTCAACATTGAAGCAACTGCTGCTAATTCTCTTAATATGGTTAATAGGTTTTTTACATCTATTGGTCCAAGTCTTGCAAAACAAACATTACAAAAATTAAATACAAAAGAGTCAGCACTAGCACAAAAAGCTAAAAGAACGGATTCTCCTCTAAAGTCTATGGCACTGTACCTGACAGACCCCATTGAGGTTAACGAAGTGATCATTAGTTTAAAAAAACATAGCGCTCCTGGTATTGATAAAATCACAGCGTATATTCTACAGAAATTTCGTCATTGTCTTGTGGGGCCCATATGTCACCTAATTAATTTAAGTTTTGAGCAGGGTGTCTTCCCTGACATATTTAAACGCGCCGTTGTATCTCCTATTTACAAATCAGGTGATAAATCGCTACCAACAAATTATCGTCCTATTTCTCTATTAAGTACTATATCTAAAGTTATAGAAAAGGTAATGAACAAGCGATTAATTGCGTACCTTGAAAATAATAATATTCTTTCGGAAAATCAGTACGGGTTTCGCCGCGGTCGGTCTACTGATGACGCTGTTCTACACCTTACTTCCAAAATTACAACATACCTAGACCAAAAGGACAAATGCATCGGCGTTTTCCTGGACTTACAGAAAGCGTTCGACACCGTATCGACTAAAATCCTAATTACTCGCCTGGAGAACATAGGAATCAGGGGAAACGCACTACTGTGGTTCAGGGACTACCTTACGGAAAGAGGGCAATGTGTTAGAGTTGATAATCATACCAGTGACTACGACACGGTGACGTATGGGGTTCCGCAGGGCAGTACCCTCGGTCCAACACTTTTCTTGGTGTATATAAATGATTTATGCAAATACCAGATCAAGGGCGCTGATTTACAAATGTTTGCAGATGACACTGTCGTACTTTTTCACGGTAACTCATGGTGCCTTGTGCGACAACTAGCAGAACAAGGCATGTCTATTATCACAGCATGGCTTGAAGATAGCTTACTATCATTAAATACCACCAAAACTAAGTTTCTCTGTTTTAGCAAAACATCAGCCTCAGCGCCTAACAATTGTCAGCTTCGTGTCCATTGCTATCCATGTAACCGAACTAAAGCCTTGCCTTCAATTTGTTCTTGTCCGACGTTAACAAAAGACACTGACGTTAAATATTTGGGAGTAAACATCGATGACAAATTGAATTGGAGGAGGCATATTACTATGGTTAGCAATAGACTCAGAAAACTCATTTATATATTTAGAGACTTGAGACTGATCCAGGACACTACACTTTTGATTCAAACATACAAAGCACTCGCTGAATGTGTAGTTACCTATTGTATATGCTCATGGGGTGCAGCGGCTAAGACACATTTGATTCAACTGGAAAGGGCACAACGCGTCGTCCTTAAAGTACTTTTATATCTACCATTTCGCCACCCTACACATTTAGTTTATAAGAATGCTGACGTTCTTACTGTGCGGAAACTATTCATATACCAGACAATACGTAGATACCACAAAACTGTTATTCCACATTTAAAACCATCAGGCAAAAGATTAGAAAAATGTCCGGTTTCAAGGGTAGCAAGTAAATTTGCACAGCAACACTACAGTAATCTTGCACCAAGACTGTATAACAAATTAAATTTAATTTATAAAACTAAAAACTTAACTAACTTTAAAATAAAACAAATCGTTAAATTGTGGCTTATGGAACTGAAATATGATGATGTTGAATACCTACTACATATAGTGAAATAATGAAACATTGAATAATGTTACATACACACTCACCACACACAACTCTTAACTCACAGCAAAACATACACAATCACACACATAACACACACATTGACACACAAATATAAGGAACTATTTAAAGTTATTGTCTAATATTGTAACTAATGGTTTGTTTATTTAGTCTTTGATAAGGAACTGACTTCCAAGTCACAGCTAGCGCTATTTTGGGAGTCAGGGCTGTACAGTGCTTTGTAATCCACTTTCTGTTGCAATAAAGATATTTTATTTATTTATTTATTTATTAGTAATAATAGTAATATATTTAACACATACGTATTATAATAATTTTAGTAGGTTTGCATAGTTCTTTGTCTGCCTGTCATAACACATTGATTAATCATTTAAATAGTTAATTTGACACAATTTGAGTTATTTATGTCTTAGGATAATACTTTGCTTTAAAAAAACAATGCTTTGACCTGGTAAATAATTATATAAATTTTTACTAAATTTACTCAAAGTCGATAAATTAATGTAAGTCATCGACTACTTTATAAGAGCCTAACCATTAAATATTTCTTTGATTTCGTTCCTTCTTTCACCTTGAACAGTTTTCTCTACTACATTTAATTATTTAGTTACGTGTCAATACGAATGATTTCTACAATAAAATCAAATTAATATCGTTTTACATTATTATTAAATAAGTAAGCAGTCAGTACTGTGTGATCATTACTGGAATAATACCATCAGCGTCTCCGTGATTCGGAGGTCACGTTAAGCTATCGGTATCGGTTGTTATCATACTATAACAGTCGTAAAGCTTAGTTAGAGGCCTTTGTGTGGCTTAAAGACAACCAAAGACAATTATAATAAGCACTATGTTGTCTTGTCAGTCCCTAACCCGCATTCGGCCAGCGTGGGGGCCTTAACCCTCTTCTGAAAGCCAGTCCCAGTCCCAGCATGGTATGGTATGGCTTGTTGATTAACCGTCCCTTGATTTGAACCCGAAACCTCTTGATTAGCAGTCGCATAAGCTATCCACTAGACCAAAATAAATATAGATTATACTATATAATATAGTATAATATTAGTTTCTTACATATGAAATTGGCGTTTTGGGAGGAATATAAAGTCATTTTTGTTTGGAAAATATATTTAATAACTAGTCCATTGATTACTTTACTGAAAAAATCATTAAAATATTATTGACACTCAAACGTGTTTGAATCTTAAAAAATACGACTGATATTATTAACTCGCGATATTCCACTAACAACTACTTGATAGAGTTTTTCTAAACTTAGTTATATACTTTTTTTTTATCCAATTAGTGAAGCATGAAAAATGTTAGCGTGTAATATGAATTCTAACTTGAGTTTCACCTACGTCTGTAACTGATATCAATTTTAATTCAATAAGTTTTATCAACCTCAAAGAATTCAAGGTAACCTCGTAAATAATCATAAAGCTCCATTTGATATTTATTGAGAGTAATACTTCAGCTGACACGCCCACGGTTAAACTCTATACAACAAATATTCTAAGATATTTGCTTCTTTTACTTGTACAAGCACTTTTTCTCCTAATTATCGACTATGCCGATGTCAGCCATCTGAATCTCAACTCGATAAGCGACTACAAAATCTTTGTAGTTAGGTATACATTTGAATATGGTTTGCGAAAATTTTATCACGTCTTTGAGTTTCGTGAAGTGCTCATATCTCCATTCTTCACTATAAGATCTTTTACAATCCAAGAACGCTCTGAGTTTTTAGGGTTCCGTAGCCAAATGGCAAAAAACGGAACCCTTATAGATTCGTCATGTCTGTCTGTCTGTTTGTCTATCCGTCCGTATGTCACAGCCACTTTTTCCGAAACCATAGGAACTATACTTTTGAAACTTGGTAAGTAGATGTAATCTGTGAACGGCATTAAGATTTTCACATAAACATGGAAAAAAAACAATACATTTTGGGGGTCCCCCTACTTGGAACTGAAACTCAAAAAAATTTTTTCACCAAACTCATACGTGTGTACTATCTATGGATAGGTGTTCAAAAATGATGTTGAGGTTTCTAAAATATTTTTTTTCTAAACTGAATAGTTTGCGCGAGAGACACTTCCAAAGTGGAAAAATGTGTGTGTACCCTGTAACTTCTAAAATAAATAAATTCTAAAAACTAAACAAACACGCTTATAAACTAAAAAAATAGAAAATAACTTTAATGTAACAAAGCGTGGGGTGCTTTCTGAAAATATTTCAATAACGTCGCCCCACGGCTTTTACATTAAAATTATTTTCTATTATTGTTTAGTTTTTTAAAACTATTATTTTTTTGCAATATGGCGGCACTTTGTACACAACATTTCTGACTATTTATGTACTCTTTTTAACCGACCTCAAAAAAAAACAGGAGGTTCTCAATTCGTCGGAAGAAGAAGGAATATCGTGTACAAATCATTTTCTATCTAAGGATGTAATTCATCTTTGACATATAAAGTTTATGTATATCTGCCTATCCGTATTATATTACGTATATGCGTCGTTTATGCATAAAAGTCTTTTTCCGTTTGGACATTATGTGATGTTAAATTCGAGTAAATATTAAGGACTCTAGACAGGACTAGAGAGGTTTTATGTGCTACTTTATGATCTTCATCATATTATCTGTTACATAACAGGTTCAAATGTCAGGTAACCACTACGAATATGAGTATTATGCTAGCGGGAGATCGAGAAATATAAGAGGTACTTAAATCATTAAGCTATTTGTTTAGTTTTTATTTAATTTTTACAACAAAAAAGTATTTAGTAATAAAATCTTAACTACCTATTCAACGGCAATATTAAATTCACTAAGGGTATTACGTAAAATTATTTAAATAAATACATTTTGGCAATGAATAAAGATTAAGGAAACGATTAGTGAACAATTGCTAGCTCTGACTTTCCACTTTATTACTCTATCACAGCAATCGTTAATATGAGCCTAGGCTAAGTATATTATATGACACAAAATGACATCCTCGGTAACGTATCCTATATGAAAAAGAGTACTACACTTATTCAATCACATTTCAACAGTTCTATTCGCCTCTATATTATCAATAGTATGTTAACCTAATTCGGTTTCTACTTTATTAAATACATCTCTCCATTTAAACGATATGAAAGGAGCAAGTCCTTCAAATAAAAGCAAAAAATCTGTTTATTAACATGTCTAACTACTCATGTCTTATTCTAGCCCAGGGAAAACAGAGACCATAAAACATGGTTTTCCATGTTCACGCAAATTACGGTTCACAACTGTCTGTGAATTATGAATTCAGAGTATCACCACGTGTATCCATCCCATGAGTGTAGTATAAGACGACTAAGGGCGTAAACTACGTAGGAGAACATGGCTGAAAGAAATTTGAAATAAACCTCCTAACTACCATAGAGCCTCCTTTCTAAGAAGATGCAGGTAGAGGCTGTTGTTGGTATTTACGGGTGCTTATAACAAGGATAATTTTAGTACACCACCGATTTGCTCTATATGTTCTTTTTAGGGTTTACCCGAATAGATTATTGTCGTTGTCGTACAATTCATTTTTATTTTGATGTCCCTACATTCTTTAAAATTGAAGTTTATAAATGTTTTCAAGGTAGGTTATATACTATGAACTTAGATCATGCAAACTGGATTGTGTCATGAGCTATTAAATTCTGTAGTACGTAGTTAGTAATACGTTTTATGTACGGAGATTTAATGACTACTAATTTAGTATTTTTTGCGTTAAATACAGACCGGCATCGTCACACCACTTTGTCAAAGCATGCAGATGACACTGTCGATGTTCAAGCGCTATTTGACGATTTTTTTCAGCAATTATTCAACAAGTATCATGGGCAAACCGATAGCATGTGATGTATGTAATACAGTTTACTCATGTCATTAACCAGGGTCAGGAAGAGTACCAGTAATAGTACTGAGCATTGAGCTGTTCTCTCGGTGACAGGCGTTAGTTGACGGTAAGTGTTGTCGATTCTGACAGTGCAGGCGCGGTTTTATAAATAATCTGCACATCAAGTCTGTATTGGGCCTCGCACTTCTCAGTCATCTAATTTGGTGATTTTATTAACTGCTTATGTATCAAGGAATCAAGTGCACGTGAGAAGTCAATAAAGAGAGCAAGTACGTGTTTTTTCGTTTAAATGTTTGCTGACTTTATCACTGAACCTTGAAAGTAGCGACACGGTACCTTTACCCGACTGACAGCCAAATTGCTGCTGATTTATTAAATTCGGCGGCCTATAGAACGCATGGATTTGCTCACATACATACTTTTTAGGGTTCCGAAGCTTATGACTTCGAACCCTCATAGATTCGTCATGTCCGTCTGTCCGTCCGTCCGTCCGTCCGTCCGTCCTCGACTTACCGCACAAACGGTAAGTGCTAGAAAGATGAAACTTTACATGAATATTTATTGTAATTACGTCGACAAATGCTACAATAAAATTATGAAAAATATTTTTATTTGGGGTACCTCCTCTACACGTAAAGTGGGGATGTTTTTTTTATATGGGTGACTGAGGAACCCTTTCCTGTGCGTGGCCTGACACGCACTTGGCCGATTTTTAACTATTTTATCTATCGAAGAAAGATTATGTAATTAGGTTAAAAACAAAATACAAATAAATGGTATGAGTATCGTTATTTCCCTAGTAATCTAAGAATAAAATATCATAAAGATAAGTAATAGTTGGAGCAGGCTCTGTAAGTGGGCGACCCACGAAAGTGGATGGACGATAGAAAGATCAAGCACGCGGTGTGACAGTGCTTATCGCATCAAAAATAGAAATAAGTGACAAAGAGAATTAGTTTTTTTTTTATTTAAGCCTACCAAAGTCTACTCTGCCTGATATATGGGCACCAATCATGTTGGCGGTTAGGCTTAGAATTAAAAAAAAGGCACGTGGATTCAAATCGTGCTCCATGGATAATGGCTATTTACTTATCGTTTCTTTATTTTTATACGAAGAATTCCAAGTGAGTGCATTTTATAAGTTGAGCCCTATAACTCCTTCTAAAAGAGGTATCTAATCCACTATAGTTTATCTTTAAAGTTAAATGTATGAACTACGTTCATGATTTTTTTCAGATTGTTTAAGCCAGCCGTTTATTTTATTTATTTATAAACTTTATGCACTAAATTTGTACAAAAATATGTGCTTTAAAGTTGAATAACTCGCAAACAAATACCTAAATCAAAAATTTCGATTCCGATCGGAAAGATTCCGAGTCATGAACTACGGAACCACATAAATTTATATAAACTATCGTGAAGGACAGTGTAAGGTAATAAGTTACTTAATCTTTTAAGGTTAAATTTAGTTTTATTACAATGTTTGAGATACGCTTAAGTACTCTAATGGTACACGTATATAGTTAAGCTTCAAAAAATTCCTAATACATACCTACAATAATTGGTCGCTTAATTTAATTTATACATGCTTTCAGATAAAGCCATTTCATTTGAGAAATTCGTGGAAAATCCCGTTATTTACAGTTCTACGCGAAATTAGAATTATGGAAACACGATACGTCTTCATTCATTTTGATTTGATTCGCCTGAAATCATTTGATTGAATTTGTAATATTTAGATATTTTTGTATATTATTCACAGTAGAAATATATTACTTATTATTTGCGGTCTTCGGTACTTTCATCGAATTCGCCTTATTTTATAAATATCATCTGAAATATTATGGGAAGATAGGCATTTATATAACTGTGTTCAATAAGCTCTGATTTTCATCAACATACAAGCACGACATAATTGTTCTTAATATTGTTAATTGATGGCGTGTTTGTATACACACATAGTAATGTTCAATAATGATAACGATATGTAATTGTAAAGACATGGACCGGTCAACTAGTTAGTACCTCTCGTACAAAACAGCAAAACAATTTATATTGAAAATTCACTTTGCGAACTTCTTTGCGGGAGATGTGCGACCACCTCAGAAGCATCTTTAGTTCCTATAAAACACTCATATTAAGTGTAGTTACATTTTGGTAGTACCTTCTAGTGATACCTAAGCTAAGCAATTGACATACACAGAGAGGCAGAGTCTAGATCTGATCTGAGATTGGTATTTTTACAGTCTTAAGTATTGTCATTATATAATATATACACATAGTTCCACTACTAAAGATTATAGTGAGATGTTATGTAACCTTTTTCAGTGAAAGCTCATAGGAATACAAAAAAAAAACCGCTTGTGCAATTTATAAAACAAGTAAACGATAAAAATAAATTGTTGTTTAGATCTTTCTAAATCTATTTGTCGCAGCCAATTAGCTTAATTATACGTTCAATCAACTGCCTAGTATCATCAATTCTATCACTAAAATTTGGCTTTTAGGTTAGGTTAGTATTTTTTGTATATGAATACACGCGCCTCAGTAGAGGCTAGCTGTTGATTAATTAAACTACACTCGGTTCCAAAAATAACGGGTCAGTCACATAAACCCGAATATCTCCCGAACTACGTATGCCATCCTAATGAAACGAAGACTGTTCAATTGAGAATTTAATTATACAGATAAAAAATAAAATAAAACTTAGTTACACCCACAATATTAATCTTAAATTAAAAAAAAACTAAAGTAGTCATATTTTTCTTAAGATTACATTTTTTTTATGATTGTTTTTTTGCTGTTTTTCATCACTGGAGGCTTCATCACGTGGAGGCAATACAAAGTATTAAATGAAGAAAGTGATGAAAAACAGCAAAAAAACAATCATAAAAAAAATGTAATCTTAAGAAAAATATGACTACTTTAGTTTTTTTTTAATTTAAGATTAATATTGTGGGTGTAACTAAGTTTTATTTTATTTTTTATCTGTATAATTAAATTCTCAATTGAACAGTCTTCGTTTCATTAGGATGGCATACGTAGTTCGGGAGATATTCGGGTTTATGTGACTGACCCGTTATTGGTTTATGTGACTGACCCGTTATTTTTGGAACCGGCTTTAGTTGGCGGCGACATAAAACTGTAAGTAAAACGGAAGTGTCTATTTGTCATTTCTAAATGATAGCTATTCAATAAGTGCATATGATACTTTCATACAGAATACTTACATATAAAATTTTGCGGGTATTAATTTTTCTAGATGTTTGTGATATCATCACGTACCTGGCCTTGAAAATCGGTGTCAGGGGAGCGGTCGTATAACTCGTGCGACCTAAGATGGCACCTGACTCAAATGTCAGTCGTTTATAGTACTGAGTGTAGGAAAAATATAATTTATTCTAGTTTTTTTAAATTTCAACATTTATTTTGTTTCAAATAGTTTCTCATAACATATTACTTTATCTTATGTGGTACTTTACTACCTGAGTTACGAAAATACATATGCATACCAATAGGAAGCAGGCCTCATTCATTATTTACCCGAATGCATTCTTCGTGCAGTGATTTAAATAATATTAGGTAATACCTAATATCATTTTAAATGAAATTAGGAACTGAAATATGGTTATAAAATACAATTTAAAATCATCATGATAAGCCTTTTAATCGTAGTCTCTGAAAATTATATGTGTATGGATATTCTTTATGCGTATATAAACTATTGCGTCTCATAGTCGTCATGCTAGTTTTTCATCGTGTGACCTTTCTTAAAACAATTGGGTTATCCAGACGAATCTAATGATATATTTATAAAATAAATTCGTAGAGTGATTTATATGACATTAGGTAATACCTAATAAACTAAAATTATTATGGAAAGATTCATGCAACGGTAATAGTGATGCTAACGCTACTCGCAGGGCGACAGAGGGGTATCACGCGGGGGAACGGTATCATGTTTCGTTTTGAACCAGGTGCCATCTTAGCTCGCACGAGTTATACATTATAATAATGTCCATATTTAAGTATGTTTCGATTGCGAATATAAAAGTTATTGTTTGGTGGCAATTTAGGAGATTTTTAAATATACTTATAAGCGATGTATCTACATTATACACATTAACTGTACGGACTGTACCTGAATTTCTCATGTTAAGATAACTCTTGTTAAGGAAGGCAAAAGTAATTGACGTCAAAAGTGAACTGGCTAGTATCAAAACCTAAAACTATATATAATAAATACACATCATAATTTGACGGTGTTTATATATTTACTAATAATATTTAAAAAAGTACTAAAATATTATACACGTCACAAAAAAACACATTAAGATTTCATAAATTATCTAGGACTAGATGTACCCTCCTTTGCTTCGCTGTTGATACATCGAAGTTTAACTCGGTTGACAATAAAAAAAGCGGCGAAATGTGCGAGTCGGACTCGCCCATGAAGGATTCCGCAGCAGCAAGTAACATCCTATAAAAGTTCTTGTAGTTCGTTGTAACTTTGATCGATGTTTTAATATTAGTACATAAATAGATTAAATGAAAAGCAAATTGCGGTTTACAATTTATGACGTATTAAAAAAAACTACTCACTAGATCTCGTTCAAACCAATTTTCAGTTGAAGTTTGTATGTTAATGTACATCATGTATTCTTTTTAGTTTCATCATTCTCTTATTTTATGAGCTACAGGGGGGAGGGGGGACATTTAACCGCTTTGGAAGTGTCTGTCTCTCTCGAAAATATTAATGATAGTTTCAAAAGTATAGTTCTTATGGTTTCGGAAAAAAGTGGCTGTGACATACGGACGGACAGTAAGACAGACATGACGAATCTATAAGGGTTCCGTTTTTTGCCATTTGGCTACGGAACCCTAAAAACGGAACCCTTATAGATTCGTCATGTATGTCTGTCTATCCGTCCGTCAACTATGCTGTTGAAACTTGGTAAGTAAATGTGAACCGCCATAATATTTTCACATAGAAAATAGAAAAAATACAATACATTTTGGGGGTCCCTTGGAACTGAACCTCAAAAAAAATTTTTTTCATCAAACCCATACGTGGATATTCATTTCATCTATGGATAGGTGTTAAAAAATGATGTTGAGGTTTCTTATATCATTTTTTTCTAAACTGAATAGTTTGCGCGAGAGACACTTCCAAAAAAATGTATGTCCTCCCAGGGGGAGGTTGGTTGTACGTACTACACGGTGTTGGTTGTACGCAAAGGAAAATTTTTGGCTTAATCTTTTCAGAATAAAGAATATAAAAGAATAAACTATTATATAAAAATGTTTGTGCCACGTTGTTGCTTCCTTGCAAAGGGTCTCCCCCCTCCTCTAAAAGCCAAACGGATTCAGGATAGTAGTAGTCCATATATTGCACTTTCAAGGAAAACTATAGAAGGTTTGAATTTTTTTTATTTCAGGAGTTATAGTCAGAGCCTAACTTGTAAAATGCACTTACTTGGAAAACCTCGTACAAAAAAAATAAATATTATGTAAACATTACAATTATCCCTTGGACACGATTTGAAATCTACCTACCATTATGGGTGACTGCGGAACCCTATTCTATGCGTGGCCTGACACGCACTTGGTCAGTTATTTTTAACGTGGTAAGTTCAGTAGTTATAGAGAGATTATTCCACAAGTTAGTAAAATACGCTTAACTGCAAAACTTTGTACTAAAGTAATGAAATAATGTATTGAACAGGATTTTAAACCCAGGCACCACATGGATGACTTCAGAACCTTATTCTATGCGTGGCCTGACACGCACTTGTCCAATTTTCATACATACTCGTGTCGATACATTGTTTATTAAAAGACAATCCGTCGTTCCTTCGTTAAAAATGTAGTATAAACAAGTTACATCATATTTGTTAGTTCTCCTAAGAAATAATTATTTTTGCCTTATAATAACTGTACTTGCCATTGGATGTTTGCTAGACTAATCTTCACGACTTTTACTTGTCGTGTAAACGGTATCAAATCTAGATACTGTCCGTGCCGTCTTTGCTTACCCTCGGTGATTGTCTTGTCTGGTTTGAATACCATCTGGTCTTCCATAATCCTCTTTCGAAGCTACTTTCCACACTATAAACTATATATATAGACATGTCCATTTTAGCTTCTGAGGTACACGGTATCGATTTGTTTCTATTTTAGAGGATTCCGACTTCAAGGTCAAAGCCATTGAGAAATTGGTTTGAGACCTTTAACATCTATCTCAATCCATTCTTATACACAATACACTTTCCTAATACGTCTTCATATATAGACTGTTTTGACAGTTCTATTTTCTTTTATTTTAACCCTATCTGACTGGAGGTTTTATTGCACTAGCTATTATGCCTAAAGCTCTTGGGTTTAATTCGGTGATCAGTTATTTTGTGTCTGGGTGTACCTTATCTGCACAACGTATATTTTTGTTAAAACAAAATGCTGGTACTCTTATACAATAATTTAATTCGAATGGTACAGGAACTGTTTGGTTTAGGATTACCGTCCGTATCATTATTACTTTTATATTATAATAGACTTGAGCGTAATCAAACTATGCCTTATTATCTTTCTAATGTTTATTACTCCTGTTTTATGTGCGAGAGGACAATTGTTGTGCCAAATGGAGTAAAGAACCCCAGCGCTAATCCGTTAGCACTAGAAGTCATAATAATATAAAGGGTGTATATAAGGGTAATAATATATATAAGGGTAATAATAATATAAGGGTAATAATAGGTAAGAAAGATCCTTTTGGCATTTGGAAACCCTTATTTCGTTCACAGATGATCATTTGATCGATGATATATCTGGGACTGCTGGTCCTTTATGAAACGATGATTCCATTAGTTAGGGTGGCGAAAACATAGAAAAGCCAAATGTTCCTGTCACAATTGCAAGAAATATTTCTGTCTAGGATACTTAGTAACTTACCTTACTTATTTAACCGTACGAAGAGTGTTTTTAAGAGATTTATATATTACAAGCTGATGCCCGCGGCTCCGCTCGCGCCCTAGGAGTATGAAAGATAGAAGTTGGCTCAGACCTACTGAATACGCATATAAAATTTCATAAAGATCGGTCAAGCCGTTTCGGAGGAGTATGGGAACGAACATTGTGACACGAGAATTTTATATATGATGTTTAAAAATATTTACTATTTTTGTATATTTTTAAAGATTTTCTATTTTTGCATATTTTTAAAGATTTCTTAATGTTTAAAGACAACAAAAGCTTATTTAATCCACATTTACACTAATATTAGTGTAAACGCGAAACTTTGTGAGGGTGTATGTATGTTTGTTGCTATTTCACGCAAAAACTACTGAACGAATTTGGATGAAACCTAAGAGTAATATAGCCTATATATCAGATTAACACATAGGCTACTCTTTACTGCAATCGAGATTCACGCGGGCGGAGCCGCGGGTGAAAGCTAGTTAATATATAATATTATTTAGCGAATTTGATTTATCAATTACTTAAGTTTTATTGAAATATTTATATGTAAAGTTAATACTAAATAAAGTAAATTACGTCACATGAATAACTAAATTATTTTTTAAAAAAGTAATTAATTACTCTCCTAAATATAAACTGTTAAATACTGGTAACTTTCCAAGTAACTTTTGTAACAACCGAGAGACTTTTGACTTTGTGTAGATTTTAAAGCTTACGTAGAAACTATTTTGATACACACATCTTGCTTTAATTAAAACACTCATAATTGAGCCTTGTTTAAAGAAAGATGTCTGTGTGTAGTGTGTAGTGTGTAAAGAAGATCTATAAAACGTGAACGTAGTTCCAACTCGCAATAGAGGTAGAAGGCATGAAGATGTTTAGGTACATTTATTATTAGTCTCGTTAAAGTACATTTAAAGGAAACACTACTTAAAAATCAATTAATCTACGATCCCTAGAGAAATACCTCTGCTTAATATTGTGTGCATAATATTAATGATAACTTTAATAATTTGACTGTCGTTGTTTTACAGTGGTGGTTTATGAATAGTTTGCTGCCGTCTCAGGTTTGATTCCCAGGTGTAACCAAATGTTGGTATGATCTGCAAATGTTATTTTTAAACCGTGTGATTTCCATGTGCTATATACATACATATGTATTGGTAATTACAAAAAAAATAACTGTTAGGTTTATTTCGCTAGATGGCGTTGTGTGTCACTTGCAAAAAATATTTTTTTTAGCAATTAGCAACGCTGATGAGCTAGATTCATAATAGTATTTGTAAAATTTAAAATGGAATAAATGTATGAATTCGGAAAAGCGACATTGTATTTAACATTCAGTTAAATATGCGTACGAGTACTATAATTTCGTAATGTTCTATTATTTAACTATTTTCAAATTTAAAAATGAGTGTTTTGTATGTTTCTTACTGAGGCAAGCTTTTTTAATCATTTCTCTTTCTACAATCGCTAATGCCTGTTTTTGTACTTATAGTTATTCTAGTACTAACTTTTTTCAATCATAGTTTATTTATTCATTTATTATTTATTGTACACAAACATCTAAGTTACGACGAGATTACATTTACAAGGGCGAGGTTAACCCAAACCTGACTTTTCAGGCGAACCTTGAGTCATGAGAAAGGCGCAGCAAGGATTAGATGTAAAAGAGAGGGAGTTGAATGAGTAGCATAATGTGTTGCGTTTAAAGGGAGAACATGCATATTGAGCGAGGAGACAAGGGATCGAAGTTTTCGGCTACGTGCATCAGTCTTGAGTAGACACGTGTTGAAATCCCTAAGGACGATGGAATCATTGTATAAGGGTGATAGATTCACTAGTTTAGCTTCAACGGGGGAAAAGTAATCGTGGAGGCGCTTCAGCCGGTCATCGGCGAATGGGCAGTGCGGCAGCACGGGACCCTTACCTTCCGACTGACGCAGGTTCTTTCCGGGCATGGTTGCTTCGGAAAGTACCTGCACTCGGTCGCCAGGAGGGAATTGAGTCCCGCCTGCCACCACTGCGACTGCAGTGAGGATTCGGCTCATCACACGCTGGCGGTCTGCCCCGCATGGGAGACGCAGCGCCGGGTCCTCACTGCAGTCATCGGAGGGGATCTCTCGCTGCCGGCCGTCGTTCGTTCCGTGGTCGGCAGCGAGAGCGCATTCACCGCGGTCGCAACCTTCTGCGAGGACGTAATCACGCAGAAGGAGGCGGCGGAGAAGGCCCGGGAGGACGACATCCAATCGGATCAGATTCGCCGCCGGCGACTCGGGCGGCGGAGGCGCGAACATCTGCGCCTCATGCCGCCTTGAGTGTGGCCGCGGGTGGACCGGACGGGTTTTCCCTTCACCCGCATTATGTGGCCAGCCGCGAGGGGGCGGCGTCGGTGTGTGCCGGACGCCGCCTAAGAGAGGGTCGTCGTATAGGGACGGTGCCCGCATCAGGAGCGGGCAGGCGCTGGAGAAGTTCAGAAGGAGATCCCACCCTGGACTTCTCCTCCTCCTAAACGGAGAAGCGCGGAGAGGGCACACTGTGTGTTTTTTAGTCGGTTCAAGTCCGACACACCACCCCGCCGTAACCCCCGGTGGGGTGACGGTCCATGATGATTTTTCACACATTAAAAAAAAAAAAAAAAAAAAAAAAGGCCGAAGCCAGCCCATCAATCTAATCTTATTATTTTACAAGTGTATCGAGTGCGATATCAATTTATTTAACCAAAATAAAACTGTATAATTTTATAAAACACAC
The DNA here is from genome assembly GCA_932526445.1 of Phragmatobia fuliginosa. Lineage (NCBI taxonomy): Eukaryota > Metazoa > Arthropoda > Insecta > Lepidoptera > Erebidae > Phragmatobia > Phragmatobia fuliginosa. Next base: position 30,257,463 of record OW052057.1, read on the forward strand.
AAATTTTATTTAAATTCTTATTTTATATAAGTTTATTTTGTTTCGAAATTGAGTTTCGGTTTTATCAATAAACAAAGAATTATTGCCGAAATTGACCTCTTGGTAAACACAACCCATGATAAATCTAAGAAGAAAATTTGTGTACTCTTATGCCGTACACAACGCTCTTGACAAGTTGACTTTAACATTAATGTACGATATGCTCATACGATACGTGTAGTAATGTTCCATTAAAAAACGCGGGTAAAAACAGAATTTACGTGTCAAAAGCTTTTATACCAGTGTAGAATATTAATTGGTACTATTATGTAAGTATTCTGTGATAATAATAAGAAATATAACATAATTATATAAATAAAGGCAAGCGGAATCAGATGATGATAACTAATCAAATATCTGCAGATTAAAAAATAGATCTGTTTTTTTATTCAATACTCGCTGAGTCCAAAGCCGCGGATTGAAGCTAGTCTATGAGCAAGAGCTGCTCACACCGAATGAGACTATCACGGGGGATCGCTATCGACTTCAATTGATGCGTATAAGTCGAGCTTTAAAAGTCAAACTCCTCAGCCTCATGTTGCAACACCAGTGAAAACCTACCTAGAAACGCTTTAATGGGAAGTCCTACCCGCTCGCCGTATTCGCCTGACATAGCACCTTCTGATTTTCACATAATCCGTCGATGCTTTCAATCTTATGAAAAAGCTAAAAAATGGTTCGATTCTTGGATAGCCTCAAAAGACATGTCGTTTTTCAGATGCGTAATTCATATACTGCCAGAAAGATTTGCTAAGTGGTTGCTAGTGATGGGCATTACTTTGAATGAAATGTTTTGGTTACTTAAAATTATTTATAACTCGTGCGACCTAAGATGGCACCTGACTCAAATGTCAGTCCTTTAAAGTACTGAGTGCAAGAAAAATATAATTTATTCTAGTTTTTTTAAATTTCAACATTTATTTTAAGTGGTTTATCTTAAGTGGTACTTTACTACCTGAGTTTAAAAATACATATGCATACCAACAGGAAGCAGGCCTCATTCATTATTTATCCAAATGCATTCTTCGTGCAATGATTTAATAATATTAGGTAATACCTAATATTATTTTCAATTAAATTAGGAACTGAAATATTGTTATAAAATACAATTTTGAATCATCATGATAAGCCTTTTAATCGTAGTCTCTAGATATCATATGTATACGGATATTCTTTATTTTAAACGATTGCGTCTCATAGTCGTTATGTTGGTTTTTTTTTCGTGTGACATTTCTTAAAACAATTGGGTTATCCAGACGAATCTAATGATATATTAATAAAATAAATTCGTGGAGTGATTTATATGACATTTGGTAATACCTAATAAACTAAAATTATTATGGAAAGATTCGTGCAACGATAATAGTGATGCTAACGCTACTCACAAGATGACTGAGGGGTATTACGCGGGGGAACGGTATCATGTTTCGTTTTGCAAACAAGCATCAAAAATTTTTCTAAAAGAAACAGCGAGAACTTATTCAAGATCCTAATAGAAAGATTAAACTTTGCATGAATATGTATTTTTATCACGCCGATAAAGTGCTAAAATAAAATCACGATAATATTTTTATTTCGGGTACCTCCCGAACACAGGTGAAGTGGGAATAATTTTCTCTTCTCGCGGCTACCCCATAGTGATATATCATTAGATAGGTATTTAAGAATATTGAGAGGTTGCTCAGACGATTTTTTTGGTTTTCAACATTAAAGGGCAATCTGAAAAAAAATCGTGATGGTAGTAACTTTAAAGGAAAACTATAACGGTTTAAATAGCTTTGTGGCTTAACTTGTAAAGTAATTACTTTTAAATCTTTGTACAAAAGTATCGAAATAATAAGTAAACCGTAAACGTAACGGAAGCCTGTTCTATGCGTGGCCTTGACGATCGGATAGACACGAGAAAAATAATCATAAACACTTTAGGTGTAGGGGAGGATCCCCAAAATATTTTTCATAATGTCATTGTAGCCCTTTGTTTACGTAACAAAAACACATATCCATCAAAGTTTCATCTTTCTAGCACTGACCCTTTGGACGGTAAGGCGAGGGCGGACGGACACTAACCCTTTGGACGGTAAGGCGAGGGCGGACGGATGGACATGACGAATCTATAAGAGTTCCGAGTCATAAACTAGGGAAACCCAAAAAACGACTAAGGTGGCAAAAAGTAATATAATAAAAGTGTATTGTAAGTGTTAGGAAAATGTTTTACAAAGTAACCAAAAAACCTACATACCTACAAAAACACATTATAAACATGTTTTAGCAAATAATTAGAGATTTATTTTTGACCTTAATAGAGAAGACAGTGACCTTGTAGGGATATAATTATTAAACAATCCAACAAGCAGCCTACCCGCAACAAAATTAAACTAACATCTAAGAGTCTTAAACTAATATTAATGTTTGTGTTTACATAAATTTGATGCACGCTATGTACTCACGTGGCTTTATGAGATTATGTTAAGACATATACTTGCTACCGAGATAATTATGTACCTACCAATTTAATAGTAACAAAATGAACCATTTGAGAACTGTTATACAACATGTTATTAATTTACCCTTATAATTCATTACTCAATCAATTTCCTTTGTAGAACCTGCAACATTTAGAACGGCGCCAAGTACACTTGACCTGTGATTTACGAGACAATGTTTAATACCCGGATGGCGCTGCGCATGGCGTAGTCGTCACGGGTCAACGGTATCCAGGACTCGCAGCTCTTTCACAGAAAAGCTAGTCCTCTGAGAAGGGGAAATATATAAAGTGAATGTATTGTGAGCGCGCGATTCAGTCGTACCGCGGTCGACAGCGCAGCAACGGCCGAGTCGACATCACCGTTTTCACGACGATTCAAGAGCAGTACCATATAGCGGTGATTCAGGTGAGCGCAATCGCCACCGTACACGAACTCAAGTATCGAAAATTCATCGGCCGCTTCCTGACTGGCCGCGCAGTCATAACACGAAGGGCAAACGCTAAAGCCGCCGAACGCGACTTCTCGCCTGCCTGTCGCCCGCGACGCCCGCGCTCGCGCCACGTTCTCTGCTAACATTGCCGTTGCCGCGTGCAGCCCGCGTAACTTAACGTAACCAAAGAACAGAAAGTTTAACCGGTTCAATGAGGTGAGTCTAATACTAGTTAAAATATATATTTCAGTGTTTGTGCCTTGCGATGTGCGAGTTTTTTTTGATAAAATATTTAATAACCGTTTTTGATGCCCTCACGCGAAAAAAATGATAAAAAACACGGAAAACGCTAATGAATAATTCCCCATTGTTGTTTATATAACGAAAAAAATATTGTACAATAACGTAGATTTCAAGTAATTTTTGAAAGTAAATGATGACAAATTGTCCCTAAAGCATGTAGAATAATATCACGTTTATACAAATTTACCTGATCATTATTCTCGAAAGCGATAGTGAAAAATCAAGACCGTCTAATGTATCCTCTTAGGACATCAGTCTTGTGGTGTGTGTACAGAATAAATTGGCGAGTGTGACGTGGTGAAAAGTTATAACTTTAAAGATAAACAATAGAGATGTACACGAGATATTTGATAACGTTGACGTCGTTTTATATTTTATGTTTTGCTCTGAAATATGTAATACCATTGTTTAGTTTGATTGTTGTGTGAATTGTTAAATACCGAATAAATTAAAAAGTAGATTACTTTGAAGATAAGGACAGTGCTGGTGACCTATTTAGTTTTTTTAACGGTAATTTATTCACCAATTTAATAATTTTGGTTTCATCACCCCCATTTGCAGATGGAATATTAAGTTAGTTTTTTTGGATAAAAATAACGGATGTGAATTTTAAGAAATTTCCTATTTTTTTTTTTAAATAAGTAACTCAACAAAATTCATTCATTTAATTATCTTTCGTTAATAAATTTCACCACTCAATTTATATTTTGTGAATAATTTGTTATTATTGTAATTTTTTCTTTTTACGTAACCCACATAAAGTTATTATTCTCCAACCCTGCTGTCTACTATTTGACTACACTTTGCGCGGATCGGGTAAAGTTTTATGTTAGGCCGCCAATATTATTTCACTTTATAGTAACTGATCTGGAACCGAAATTCTAAACAACTGTTATGGACCAGTACAAGTACTTTGTTTTCGTTTTTCTACAGTCGATAAGAAAACAACTAAAATTATAAGTCCTGGCTACGTTTAATACAACTTATATTCAATAATTATATTTAATATTTTTTTATTCATCATTATATTTTTTTTGTAATAAAAATATTTTAAAAAATATTTTTGAATAAAATTTAGTAATTATTATCTCTAACAAGTCCTAAATGTAATTGTGCCTAAAGTTTCACCTTTTATTCTAGCGTAACGAAAAAAATCGCACACTCCTTATTTTTTTAGAAATGAGAATAATTATTTTACGGGTAGGATGACGACTACTAAAACATAGAAGCAATTGTTACTCTTGCTCGTTTATTGTGTAACACGTCAACTTATTATTAAACTAGAATTATTTCTTGGATTTTATGTCTGCCAGAAACTATCGAATACTTTCCTATGAGATTATCGTCTATGACATTTGTGATATCGATAAAAGATCTAAACCGATTTTCTACATCAATTTTATTGAGAGACCTTTTAGTTAATATTTATAAAATTACAAACAGATTAATTTACGATGTGTCCTTCACTTTATATATGAACATTTGCACTAGTTAACATTTTGCAACTGCTGTGGGCTAAGGCCATAAAAATTGAATAGTGTTATTCAATTTTGGCAATTGTCCACTCATAATTTTAAAGTGAATTGACGACACTGGCAGTTTTTGATTATTTCTATAGACATACATTTGGTGGAGTAGAAGGAAATGCAGAAAATGTATCACTTATTTAGTTCTACCCACATATTATATTTTCTTAATGCCGTTGCCGATTTAACACAAAGTGCTATGAAAAGTTTAAGTTTCAGTTTATGTTTTGTTGATGCAAATGACCCGTCAGATCGTGAATAGACTATATTTCTAACATCTAGCCTCTTCGTACAGAGCTGCGGCCACTTTCACCATTTTTAAGGCATGTATTTTACCTAGAAAATGGGAAAGCTTTCAAACTCGTCTGGTAGTGAATTATTTTCAAGACACCGAAAGTACTGAAAGTTGTCTAATAAAAGTTGGCCAAGTGCGTGTCAGGTCACGCATAGAATAGGGTTTCGTAGTCACCCATAATGGCAAATTGTTATATTTACTAATAATTTTGTTATTCTAAAAGTTAGGCCTGTATAACTCCTGAATTAAAAGTTCCTAAGTCATTATATTTTTCCTTGAAGGTTCATTACATGGACTACCATCATAGTTTTTTTAGGTTTTTGAGCCAGCCGTGTAGCTTTTATAAGGGGCGGGGACGCCAAGTAAAAAAATGGCGTTTAAGGTAAAATACCTTAATCAAAAATCGCTTAACAAGCTGTAATTGTTTTCAAATGACCTACTCGTAATATTATCCCACGGGGTAGTTAAAAAAAACGACGCCAATATACGTAGGGGATATACCCTAAATAAAAAAAAATTGGCGACTTTATGGTAGCACTATGTCGACGTGATAAAAATTAATATCCATGCAAAATTTCATCCGTGAAGGACATGTTATGCACGAACGAACGGGAATGACGAAACTATAGAGGTCCCGAGTTATGAACTAAGGAACCCTAATAAGTAACGCCTTTTAATGAACGGTGTTTCCAAACATTTCAAATTGAAATGCCTTTACATCTTCAAATCATTTCACAAATTTAATACCTTGGTATCACAAGCCAACATAAATATTTATTTTGAACTGATAGATCACTAATTAAAGGATACAAACGTAGTAGAAATAATTTAAACCTATGAGAAAATGCATATATGTAGCTGAAATGTTAACTTACGTTTACCATACGAGACATTAAAAATAAAAACTTGAATTCAACTGGCTCTAAACAGGGCTCACGTTATAATAATAACTAGATCTTTTACGGGCTACCGAGATCGATAGGATTATAATGAAAAAAATATAAGAAGGTATCCGAAAAGAAGAAAGTATAGAACTCAGAAAATTCATTATAACTGTTATTAAATGTTTTTCTACTTCAGTGTTCTCTACTCAACTTTGTATTTATATCTCACAATTATTATCTTGTTTTTCATCTTATGATGTTTAATAAATAGTTTTCTGTCAGTGTAGAAAATATTTATCATATATTTTACCTACTCGTGCAGATATGTAGGTACATAAAAATAACCAAGAAAATATAAACTTTTCAAAGAGATGTCACGATGCGAGGCATTAGTTTCATTTGTCAGTGTTTTTTTTTAATAGTTGTTTGGAACTTAATCTCTGATGTGTCTTTACAATCTTAACCCTAGAATGGCCGCGTTGCCGAAGCCATATTAATACAATTTAGAGGAATTAATATTTTATATAAACCATAATTATGTGGATGGTAGATATTCATTTTATTCTTAGAACATATAATGTTATAGGTCTAAATGTCGTCTAGATTTAGACCTATAACATAATATGTTATTTTAGGACCCCCCAGTATTAACACCTTACCTAGCCAGTATAGCCATAGAGGTTGCCCCCTGTCTATCGGCCAAATCACTATGTTTTGCTGGTCCCACAGACGGTCACAGACCACAGGAATTACCAATTTTTTCCATTACCATTCGTAAAGGTTCTAAATGTGTTTCCACTAATGCAAGTTTAACATTATTGATGTTGGTATAATAGACATGAAATATTAAAGGTCATCATCAATGATTTTCCACTTGAGCGAAGCAAAATGCGTCGTACGTATATGTACTACTTCTGTATCGTCTGCGTCATCACTAATACATCTCATAAAAATCACTTTATTTTGAGACAGTAATCCATTCCATCATCGTAAATTTGACGTCGGTAGTAAAAGCAACCGTTCTCTATAAAGCATCACCTTCAGAATGCATTACCTATTAGATAGTACACTCGTAAGAGTATTAAAATGATCATCAACTTCGGCCAAACGGATTAAATTGAATTGTTGTTTTGGCCGCTATTTAACTAACTAATAATACAAACAGAGATTTTGTAGTCTAACCAAGTTACAATGGCAGCAACTTAATTAGATATTCTGTATTAGTAGGAATCATTCTCCTGTGTACGTTGTTGCTCGCGATGAATTTCGAATAACCTAACCAATTTCCACATTTTTTTAAATGTGTGTTGTGCTGGCGTGCCTAAGATAGTTAGCTTCAAGCTTAAAGAGCCAAGCATATAACAGTTTAACTGTAGTGGGTAGATGTATCCAAGTGAAAGTGTAAAAAAGTTAGACTTGAGTGGGAACGTTTCCGTTAAAAGTATTTAAACATCCGCCCTTCAAGAAAGTTTACATCTTTGTAAAGTGGAATTAACTGCGAAACTTGTAAAATAAATTCGATTTTCCGTTTTTGTTTTTATTTGACCTCAAAACTCTTCAAACCTGTTATACATTTCGCTTCGATGACTAAGAAAGAACCCGATAAAACACGGACTCAATTTACATGTTTTATTAGGTTAAGTCCGGTATGTGTGCGACCTTACCCTGATTTGGGAAAAATGTTCTCCAATTTTCATTTTGTTTCGCATTAGTACGGCTTTTTACTTGTACGATGCCAATAGGAGGACCCTATTACTTAAATCTCAGCTGTCCGTTCCTCAGCTGGCTATATTTTATATTACGTCTATTTCTGTTGTTGTTGAACAAGAAACAAAATTTCTTACTTAACCTTAACACTCTCTAGATGTCTTGAAATTCGATATGTTATGTGAAATTCGAAAATACTAAAATTTGTCATCCTACAAAAATTTCATTAAATTTAACTTAATTTCTAAGGATAGTTCTATGTCCAGCGGTGACAGCGGTAACAAAATAGTATAGGTATATCCTTGGAACTAAACTATATTTATATAATAGCTTTTGCCTGCGGCTCCGCCCGCGTATAGGTTCGTCATGGTGGTAAATAATAGGCTATGTGTCATACCGATATTTCATCACGTTCCGTTTCAACCGTTTCATCAAAATCCATTCAGTAGTTTTTTCGTGAAAGAGCAATAAACATACATACTTACAAACTTTCGCATTCATAATATTAGTAAGGATATACACCTATACATACAATAACTAATAAACTAAATTTGTATTCGATTTTAATATGATCAAAATAAAATATGTAAAACTAATATATTTTATAATTCCCCTTTATAATATTTCCGATGAATATTAAGCCTATAATTGAATTGGCGCAGTCTACTTTCACGAGGACCACAAGCTTTTAACTTAATTAAGCTTACATTTTCCACTTCAATCAATATAAATCTATAGAGGACTTTATAAAGCGATTTTGAGGGTAATTTATAATACGTATATTGTATGCACTTATTATATTATTATTATATTTAAATTATTATATTATATTATAAACTATGTCAGCTATCGTTTTAGAGATCTTTAAACTGACAAAAGAGTACAAATAAAAAGTGTCACGATTTCTTTAAAACCCGAGACCTTGATCAGCAGCCGCATACGCTAACCATTAGACCAACAGGGCATCACTAAAATTATGAATTTAACAGTAAATTTGTCTATCTATTTGTTATATTTTTCAAGGATAAATTGCTGCACCCATTTTTATGAAATTTCGTTTTGATGTACTTCGATTTTATAGGAAGGACATGAGTTTATTGGAATCCGCGATAACATACTCGCGGACAGAACTGCGAGCAAATTAATACGTGGGGAATGGGATCTACCTATAAGATTTGCGTAGGAACCTCCAAAACAATAACCGAGATGAAATAAACAAATAGTTAATTTGCCTTTTGTCGTTAAGGTCATATGTTGCATATTATTGATATTAATTGGATGTGCATTAAAATTTAATTGCCAATATATAAACAATTATGCCACATGTCGGTATAATAGCAAGTTGTGAGACGCAGTACGAACTGGTATCTATGATACGACATACTCTAGAGACGCAATGATTTGATTAAACCCTCGAGCTCCATGGACATAAGTTCGTCCTCATTACCATTTTGCGTGATAACTAATCATTAGCGTGAGGGTCGTAATCATCTAGAACGTAGGAAATAGAAACTGAGTGTTTTGGTAGTGCTATTTGGAAACTTTAGAAAATTTTATATTCATTTAGCTATTTAGATGGCTTTTAGGGTTCCGTAGTTTATGATTCGGAACCCTTATGGATTCCGACCCGTGTGGTGACGGATTAAGAATACAAAGTGTCACCACCCCTATTCATTCCATGGGTGTCGTAAGAGGCGACTAAAGGAACAAAATAAGCAGCTAACTTTAAAAAAAAAGCTTTCCAAGAGAAGGAAAACTTGAAACCAACCCTTTACCAACCCGTCTTGCCAGCGTTGTATAGTAGGCCAAAACCTCCTTTCAAAGGAGAGGCCTATGTCCAGCAGTGGACTGTTAAAGGCTGTTGATGGTGGATTCGTCATGTCCGACCGTCCGTCTTCGACTTATACCATCCAAACGGTTAGTGCTAGAAAGGTGAAACTTTGCATGAATATTATGTTCTTATAATATCGATATCATTAGATAGGTCTTTCAAAATAAAAAAGGGTTTCTAAGACGGTTTTTTGATTTAGGTATCCCTCCACTAAAAGCTAAACGGCTGGCTCAAAAAATCTGGTAAAATTCATGGTGGTGGTCCATATAATGAACTTTGAAGGAAAACTATGACGTATTAGATGACTGTGTTAGTTCGGGAGTTATAGAGTAGTAAACTTGTAAAATGCGCTTACTTTTAAAACGTCGTACAAAATTATAAATGCGTAAATTGTAAATAATGTCATAAATGCGTATTTATACGTAAACATAACAATTATCTATTGGATACGATTTTAAATCCATGTACTATTATGGGTGACTGAGGAACACAAACAAAAATCGGCCAAGTGCGTGTCAGGCCACGCCCTGTGCGTGGCCTGACACGCACTTGGCCGATTTTTAATGACTTGTTCATTACTACAGTGGTTTATTTGACAATTCTCCACCTGAAATGTTGATTGAAGGACCGAGTTTATGTGAAATAGTATACTATAAAAGAGGTATTTTACAGCAAGCATCAATAATTACATGCGAAAGCTTCCTCATAATATTAATTTACGTGATTCCAAAAATATCTTTATAATAATTAAATCGAATAATCATGAAATCGAATATAAGAAGAGCGTGCTAATAAATTGAAAAAGGTGACGAAACTAAAGATTGTAAGTATTAAATATGTAACTTGCTTGCTATCAGAAAAGTAACTGTCACAGAAATATTGAAATGTATGTATGTATGCATCGATTGTTATAGACGTCACTCCATCTCTTATTGTGGCCATCTGTTCCAATTGAACCATACGAACGATAGTACATAATCAACTATTGATTTATAAACGCCTGAAGCGAGTCATAATAATAATAATCGCGAGATATAAAATCTCAGAGAATATTTCTTAATACTGATGCGGGAGTTCACCGTAACGTAGTTGCAGTGGAAACCGAATTCACTACACTCACTCTGATTAAAGAGAATTGGCGTAAACCTGTAGTAATTAGTACTGGTGATCGCAAAGAGGTATGGAAGGGCAAAGAGCTTCATGGTCGGTTTTATCGGGCTGTGAACGGTTCTAATTTAGACCTTAAAGCATCAATGTCTTGGCTACGGTATGGTGATCCGGTGATATGATTATAATCATTGTGAATTTGGAGGTACTATATTACAGGTATGTGCCCAAATCAGTTCTCGGAAATAGTCGTGCTACGATATTATATATATTGTAGCTATCATCATCAACAGCCTTCAACAGTCCACTGGTGGACATAGGCCTCTCCTTGGACCTTTGAATGATATCGACATTATAAGAACATAATATTCATGCAAAGTTTCACCTTTCTAGCACTAACCGTTTGGACGGTATAAGTCAAAGACGGACGGTCGGACATGACGAATCCACCATCAACAGCCTTTAACAGTCCACTGCTGGACATAGGCCTCTCCTTTGAAAGGAGGTTTTGGCCTACTATACCACGCTGGCCAGACGAGTTGGTATAGGGTTGGTTTCAAGTTTTCCTTCTCTTTGCATTGATGTTGTCTTGCGTAGTTTATCCCTTAGTCGCCTTTTACGACACCCGCGGAATGAATAGGGGTGGTGACACTCTGTATTCTTAATCCGTCACCACACGATTACGATTGCCGATATCGCAGGTTCTTCATGACGGGAATCTCGTGAAAGTAGAAAAAGAAAAAATGTTTTTCTTTTTGAATATTGGAACAGCGAATACTGGTTAATTATTGATCTTCATCTATGAAATACTTGCAGAAACGTATCTAATTTATTAGTAATAACATGCCGCATGTGGAAAGTTACAACTATGGTGGCATTTTCCCAGACCTGTTCTAGAAGCTGCGAAATCGAGATCTTATCGAGGTGTAGAAAACTAGACTTGTATTGACAGTTTCTATAATTTTTTTGATGTCAGTGTTTTATGTACATTATTTTACTTATTGATAAGCAAATTGGTATGTTCCTTATGCCGTGTTACAACTATTTTAAGTTAGTAAAAGTATAGCGTATTAATGCTATTCAATCTTTTTTCATTTCTGTTGATCGGTTAATATAGCACACACACAATTCACTTTAAAAACTATAATGATATTGTTGTAAAATTTAGTTTAATAATCTTGTAGAACTAGATAATATAATGTAATAACGTAACAATATTTTACTTATATGAAAAATAATTATCAATATTATCATCAATAGCCTATAACAGACCACTACTGAACATGGATTCCTTTGAGAAGGTTTTAACCTATTATATCACGCTGTCCAGATGCATTGATATACAGATAATACAGTTTGTTTCAAGTTTTACTTCTGTTTGTACTGATTTATTCTATGTAGTTTGCATTCTCAGTCACCTTTTATGATGATGAGATGAAAAGGGACAGTGACACTCCGTATTGTTATTTCTCTAATTTTTTGTAAAGTATATATAAAGAGGTATATAAAAAAAATATCTTCTTCTCTTCTTTTTTATGAGAATAGTCAATTTTGCAGATGAAATTAAATTTAAAGCTAAGTTAGCCTAAAGAATAATAAATTATTTGCAATTAACGGACGGTATTTGAAGCCATCACTTGAAAAAATAATTAGAACTGAAAATTACAATAATCGCGAAAGCTCTTATTTGAGCCCATCTAAAAACTTACTAGTACTTAAGATCTTTTATCCATTTACTCGAAATCGTTTACACGTTGTTGACACTTTATCCTCGTCACAACTTATAAAGATATTTTCACAACAACAACAATTTCCAAATTTTCCACTCAGAATGGAATAAATCATGGATGGATATCTTTATAATGTTCTTGAATTATAATTGTATCGTAACAAAATTTAATCTTACCTTAATATAGTTATACAATATTTGTTTTTAGTTTACAGTGTAGATATGTTACGTCACAATCACTCTCCTACCCCCGTGTCATGTAATATCACACTTCATTGACCTTCTCCCCTCAAGGTCTATCTAACGAAATTCGTGAATTTCACTTTATAAAAAGGAATAATTCAATAAATGATATTTATGTCACATTAATAACTTCATGATAATACTTTTTTTTTAAAAGCGTGTAAATTAATTACATATGTGTGCCTCAACTGTAAAACAAAGTTCTTGTTAAAAAACCCATGTATTAGATGCACGGGTGGCTTAGTGGTTGAAGCGATTATCTCGTGACTTTCTAATAAGCTATTGTGGGTTTGATCCATAGGTACACGGCACAATTCGTGTGATGCGCAAATTGGTATTTTGAGTACGTTTTGTATCCTTTTCGCGTATGTTGTAAATTTTTGTGTTTATGAATGTTGATGTTATCTACTGAACTCATATATTCACGGCAATACTGTTTTAGTATCTTAGCTTGCAAGATTATGCTTATGAATTATACAATTTTCGGTTCTTCAAAGTAAGTTTACATGCATGGCTACTCAATAAAAGGTTTTATATTACTAAGACGCTCTTTCAGAAGACTAGATAAATAAAAATTTACTCACACGCTTGTGCACATTAGCAAAACATGTATGTGCTTTCAATATAAACTTTATAAATAATATCATGTTTAACGCAAATAAAAATATTATCAAAATGAATTGTTGAATCAGTTATGACAACAATGTAATTGGTGTTGTGTTACTAATATCCCTGTTCATCCCGAACTTGATAAACCCTATATCGACTGTCTGGCCAGACTGGTTGCTTCCTTTTTAAGGTGAGATTTAAGTAACTATTAAACTAGTAACTATTAAAGGCTGATGATAATTATGAAAATACATATGTGTTCAAACAATTTCATACATAATAATAACTGGTGATAACTCGCACACGACTTACCTCACAATGTGGTGAGAACCTCACTTTGTTATGTAAAGTCATTATTTATAAAATAAAACGAAACATTACATCATTATAAATGCCTTAAACTTCCGCGTAAAAGTTTTTATTAGTTTTGTTGTATAAAACCTAAACCATCACTTTGAGCGCCTTTGCGTTTATTTTTAACTTTTCTCTCTAATACTAATATTGACGTTGTTAGTTTTATATTTAGATGCTTTTACTATTCTTTATGTTATTAAGCTGCATTAATTTCGATCTCCGAACAAATCTGACTGCACGGTTGGCCTAGTGGCTTATGCGGTCGCCACGCCGCTTCCTACTGCGCCAAGTGTCGTGGGTTCAAATCCCACGTAGGATAACACTTTGTGTGATTCACAATTTGTTGTTCTGAGTCTGGGTGTTCTTTGTGTCCGTTTCAGGTATGTTTGTAAAGTCCCCCGCGACACAGGAATTTATATTCCTAATGCGGGAGTTGTCTTTCTAAAAAGATAAAAGATAAAGATATAATAAACTGTAATAACTATAATAAACTATTTAAAACTATTTAATTAATAAATTCACCGGTATCGGACCGACTAAAATCACACGGTGTGCCACTTTTTGCCTGAAATAGGAAGGGTCCAGGAACAGCTGTTATTTCGACTTCTGGACCACTTGACACAAACCCAAAGCAATTTATCTGGCCAGTAATTCCTGATAGTCATAATAGGCAAAATACCTCTATAGTATGGAGAGCATAAGTCAACCATTATTGATGGTATACTTATAATTTAATTTCATCCGGTTGTTGACATTCTTCGGTGGATCAGTGGGTTTTGATAGAATTCGTATAAGATGATAGCATAATTTAAAAAATCGGCCAAGTGCGTGTCAGGCCACGCACAGGAAAGGGTTCCTCAGTCACCTATAATGGTATGTGGATTTAAAATCGTATCCAATAGATAATTGTTATGTTTACGTATTAATACGTTAATTTTGTATGACGTTTTCCAAGTGAGCGCATTTTACCATATAAGCCTTTATAACTCCTGAACTAAGAGAGTCATCTAATCGGTTATAGTTTTCCTTCAAAGTTCATTAGATGGACCACCATCACGATTTTTTTCAGATTTTTTGAGCCAGTCGTTTAACTTTTAGAGGGGGGGGGACGCCCTGTTTTTACAAAAAAGTGCCCTTTAAAGTGAAATATCTCGCAAACGGATACCTAAATCAAAAAATCGTCTAGGAAATTCTTTATTGTTTTTAAAAGACCTATCTAATGATACCCCACACGATGGGGTAGCCTCGAGAAAAAAAAATCATCCCCACTTTACGTGTAGGGGAGGTACCCCAAATAAAATTATTTTTCATAATTTTATTGTAGCACTTTGTCGACGTAATTACAACACGTATTCATGCAAACTTTCATCTTTCTAGCACTTACCGTTTGGACGGTAAGTCGAGGACGGACGGACGGACGGACGGACGGACGGACGGACGGACGGACGGACGGACAGACGGACATGACGAATCTATAAGGGTTCCGAGTTATGAACTTCGGAACCCTAAAAAAGACATATGCTATTTACAATTCTTAATGCTTACAATTTCTTTGTTGCATTGTTTTCTGCATCATAGCGGAACATTTCTAGAGTAATTGTCCATCATTTATCGCATACATCTCGGTCAGTTAACAACGATTGCGTTGGTTTTCTACAAAAACACGTTGCGCGTAATTTTTTTCCATCGCAAGCACTGCCATTCTAGAGCATAGTAATCACGCGTATGTTGGTAATGAAGACAATGTAGTCAACTTAATTATCAAAAAGCCAACTGTTTACCCTCAGCATTAATAACTTATGTTGTTAGTTACCAAGTTTTGATTTGATGAAACTTCTTGATTTGACTAATTCAAGAGGCCTTAAAACATGTGTTGACGATGTACCTTAACAAATTGTGCACATCCTACTTAAAGGTGGGTGGAACTAATTTACTCCAGTTTCATTGTACCACACACTCGAGGAGTATTTTGATCAAACAGTAAAATTGCTGTGAAACAAAGTATATTATAATATTTAATAGTTACTAGCATTGTACACGCGATTCCGCTTGCACGTATAACGGCAATCGGGCTAAAGAGTAGTGTATGTTCTTCCTCGAAAATCAAAGTGACTTATTCCAAATTTTACTAAACAGAGTTATATCACAGAGACATCAACACGAAATGATAACTATCAGTGTAGTCATTTCGCTGGGGTTCGCGGCGAGGTGGTCTGTTAGAATTGAACCGACTAAAAGCTATCCACACTGTGCCACTCTGCACCTCTGAGGTAGGAAAGATTTAGGTACCATTATTATCAGGATATCTGGACCCCTCCCAGCGGCTATCCGCACTAACTGAACAAAATCATCTCTACGAAAATATTAGGTATGTATCTTATCACTTCTAGCTTCCTTTACCTCTTCAAAGGTATTTTAATTTCGTAGTAAAATGTTAAATAATCGTTAACTTGTTATTATAAGAGTTATAAGGGTCTACCAGTTTATATGTTTGTGGGTGTGGTTGTAAAGCGTGTTTTTTACATATGTAGTAACAAATAGTGATGAGTCTTATATGGACGTTAACCTTAATTTCAACTTCATTATACCTTATAATTTATTACAATATTCGTAGGAGACAATAACTCCTGGATTCAGAGGGCTATGATGCCAATTATATGTATTGTGTTTGCATCAACTATACTTAAACTTAAAAAGGATAGTAAAGACACACTGATTTCAGCACGGTATGATTTCGAACCGCATTCGTTCTGTCGTATTTCGTTAGTGAGTGTGAGACCGAAGGCCTGATTAGCCTCACTAAGCAGCCAAAGAGAGGGTCACTGTGCTGCATTGTCTGGGCTCATCATGAGGATGTTGAGTACGGTGACCCCTACTCCTGGATTTTATTCTTGCTTTCTATCAGGCAGAGTAGAGACACTTTGGTATGTTTACCCCGGTTAATTTAGACCGCTAAATTAGCCTCTAAATTTTAAACGACATTCTAATCACTTAGAAGTCCTCTAAAAGAGCAAAAAGATTGACGCTTTGGAGATGTATTTCTACCGACGAATGCTCCATATTAGCTGGATTCATCGAGTCACGAATGAGGAGGTTCTCCGACGTGTGCAAAGATCCCGTGAGCTACTTCCGACCATCAAAAAGCGTAAGATTGGCTACCTGGGATATATTTTCCGTCACCCACAGTACCGCCTTATCCGCCTAATTATGATGGGAAAAATATCCGGAAAACGCCACGTCGGAAGACGAAAAAAATCGTGGCTCAGAAATATCAGAGAATGGACTGGGATCGCCAGCGTAGAAGAACTTTTTCGTCTGGCTAAGGACAGAAAGGAATATGCAGAGCTGACGGCCAACCTCCATTAATGGAGAGGCACCGTAAGGAAGAAGTCCTCTAAAAAGTGTTCCCCTACAAATATAACTAAGAGTTATCTAGGTCTCTATAAGAGGCCAACTAAATTTGGCAGACGTTAGTGAAATCGACGATTAAACGAGTAGTAGCACAGGTTCTCGTAGGGTTTCTTGCTATCCTGTATGGCTTGCACATGCAACTAAGCGTCGTACTCTTTACAAGGTTCAAGTTCAAGTTCATACAACTCACTATCCTCGTTTCAGGTCTGATCTGCATCGAATGATGAATCGATTAAAAGCAGAGTTGGTATTTCTACTTAGCTCCAATATATTTAACTTAATATTAACAAAAAAATATTAAATACCTAACACTTATTTTAAATTACTAACGGTATTTATATTTGCTCTTCGAATAATAAAATTACAAAAACAAAGAGTGAGGTAATTATGAATGCTTTATTTGTGTAAATATAATTAAAACCAGTTCGTTATTTTATAAAATATGTCCATATGTAATGAGTCTTCACATGTTCCAATCTACACAAAATTAAAGTGTCTGTTTGTAATTTCAAAATAACAGTTTTTTGAACAACTTTAAATTTAGAATGTTATTTAATATTATGAGAAAATCACAAGAGGTGTAAGTTCAGAAAATGGGGTAGGTAGTCAAGTTATTACTGCGAATTTGCCTTGAGCTCAACTTCAGACCGATAACCAGAAGAATAATTGAAAAGGAACAACGCACGAATGATACACGATTTAATATCTCTAATGGTTTCAAACGATTTTTTAGTTAAATCTCCATCCGATCTTTAAATCAAATCATCTTTTTTAATTATCGAAGGAAATCTTTAGGTTTACAACTAAACGTTTTGTAGGTAATCTGTTGTTACCTAAAACCAGTCTCTCTCTCCTATAATATTTTACTACTTCACGAAGGTTGAAAGCATTTCGGAACGCAGATCATCACAGTTCAGCAACTCAGTAACCGACTGTATAATATTATAAGCACTATTCAACAATCTTAACTGGTAACTTAAAAGAATATCATTCAACATAACTCGTTTTTTCCATATTCTAATTATGAACAACTCTCGTTTAAAATAAATTTATTACTTATAAAAGTATATTGATTAAAATTAAACCCAGCAAAAACATTTTTCGGCAGTTACTAGGTAAAATAGATATCAAAGCATTCAGAGATGGATATTTATTACATGCGCTTCGGGGAACTTTTTGATTATCTCTCGTAAAATTATATAAATAATATACAACTATGAAACGAGTGTTACTTAATAAAGTTGAACATTTCCTATTAGCCGTGCAATTCGGACAATTGTTTTAATGTTTTATACAGGCGTTGTTGGTCTTTATATAACCATATAGATTTAAATGAACACATATATTTCAAATTAAATTTAATCGGAAACTGTTACTCCTTGAATCAATTAAACCCATGATTGTGATGTATGCTGGAGATTTGGAAACAAGCAACTTTTTGACTTCATGTTGGTTTAACAATACTCTATATGCATCTAAATACTATTCTATACCGCGTCTAGATTTTCAGGCGTTTAGCAGTGTCCTGATTATGTATAAACAGAACAAAGCCCCGTGTACAGTCAAGTTGAGTAAATTATATGGTTTATTTGCTTCATCGACGTTGTTTCTTTTACTTCTGTAGAATGTAACATTAGATTTTTCATGTATCTTTCTTTCTTTCACAAAAATCTGATATTAAGGCACTGTATTTATATTAACACTAGATATTTAGTTTTTAGGATTCCGTAGTTCAGGACTCGGAACCCTTATTGTTTCGTAATGTCCGTTCGTCCGTACATCCTCGACTTACCTTTCAAACGGTTAGTGCTAGAAAGATGAAATTTTGGATGGATATGTATGTGCCTTTATTATGTCGACAAAGTGCTAAAATGATTTCAATCATGAACAAAACTCTTTTCGAGTGTCTTCCCTACAGTTAAGGTGCTTTTTTTTTCGCATCTACCCTATTATACGGGTTATCATTAGATTGATCTTTTAAAAAAAATTGCGAGCTTGCTTAGTCAGTTTTTGAGAAGCATTCGTTTGCAAGTTTTTCAAAAATATGATGAAATAAAAATTCAGGGATTAAACAAGTAATGCTAATAATTATGCATTAAAAAAAAAAAATTAGGACATATGACACAGTCACAAATTAAGCAGAGCTTGTACTGTGGGTATTAGACAACTGATATAAATACATATATAACTTTTTTAGGGTTCCGAAGTTTATGACTCGGAACCCTTAAAGATTCGTCATGTCCGTCTGTCCGTCCTCGACTTACCGTCCAAACGGTAGGTGCTAGAAAGATGACCTTTTGCAATTCGTCCCCCCCCCCCCCTCTCTCTAAAAGCTAAACGGCCCGTTAAAAAATGATGGGACTATAATGACGGGAAAGATTGAGGGGAAAAGACGCGTCGGAAGAAGGAAAATGTCTTGGCTTCGTAACGTTAGACAATGGACCGGGATCGCCAACGCAGAGGAACTGTTTCGTCTGGCGAGGGACAAGAAGAGATATGCGGAGCTGACGACCAACCTTCAGTAGTGGAGAGGCACCGTAAGAAGAAGAAGAACTTGTTAAAGGTCACTTGGAAAACGTCATACAAAATTAACGCATTATTACGTAAACATAACAATTATCTATTGGATACGATTTTAAATCCATTACGGGTGACTGAGGAACCATTTCTGTGCGTGACCTGACACGCACTTGGATGATTTTTTGTAAATCCATACAATATTTGCTGATCACACAAACGTTTGGTCCGTCCCGAGATTCGAACCCGAGACCTATTGATGCGGCTGCCACATACGCCAATCACTAAACCATAAAGACAGTCTATTGGACACGATTTTAAATTGTGTGTGACAACGGAACCCTATTGTATGCGTGGCCTGACACGTACTTGACCGATTTTTATCAAGCAGGTATGCTTTCCGTTTGGCTATGAAAAAATACAATCCAGATTGATCATCACCATCGGTTATATATATCAATTTAACTTCAGGACGTTACATTAGATACACAAGTAACGGATTGGAACGTCACGATTAGAAGTTTAATAGTCTCTAGATTATAGTTACTAGTAAATTTTTCGTAATAATCAGAACACGTTTTATAGAAATAAACCCATTCAATTTAGTTCAGTGATCGTTCAATGGCTGATTTCACAATTTATTAAGTTAATGCTCATGTATATTAGGTATGTGAAGCTGAATCTATCTGCAGTAGATTATATTAGTAACGTTTAAAAATAAAAACTCTTTCTAAAATAACACAAGTAGATACGCATAATTGATAACCAATGATGAACTTTAATCATTAAGTTCATGACTGATATAATATTCATTTTGTTTTTGTTATACGTTCAATTTAAAGAAAACGTAACGTAAGGCCCTGCGCGCACGGGAAACTTTTGTCACTGTGACTGTTTTGTCACTTTCATTATGTCTGTAGAATTATATGGAGATGCGCGCACGTTGCGACGTGACAATCGGATGACAAAACTGTTTTGTGCCTGCGAAGAAGCCTGCGACAAAACTGTCACCGCGCCGCTAGAGTTTGATAGAAGCGCGCGCACGGGTGACGAAACAGTTTCTGCCTGTGCCCTAAGCCAAAAGCGGAAAGCGGAAAGGATTAACTTTTTATTTATATTTTCAGACAACTTGAAATAGCATTGTAATCAAAACAAAAGTGTCTCCTAGCGTTCAATCACCACATTATCATAAAGGGTCTAAGCAGTATGCCTTGAAGTTGTTCTAATAAAATATGCAAGGTTTTTCTTAGAAATTACTAGAGCTTGAATTAATTTTAGAGAAAATGAAATATGATATAATTTGTGTAGGTGAACACTGGTTGAAAGATTATTAGATGTTATTTAATTTTGAGAATTACAAAATAATCGAATAATTAATGTTAATTGTTATAATCGAATTCTTGATTTTACTGATAACAGATCACACAGATTGTTTAATAAATATTTTTGTTTTTCATAAAATGGATTTATATTTATATTGTAAATACAGAAAAGATGTAGTAGAAAAGATGTATGTAAATACAGTATATAGAAATCGATCTTTTAGAAAATGATTTTTATTAATAATCGATTCTTCATGTTCTATTCTAATCGAATCAAAAATCCCTACAAAAAGTTTATCCTGACGCCATTTTCCGTGCCCCGCTCTCCGCTTACTTTTGATTGCCCGCTGGCGATAAGCAAATATATATAGTATATAGAAGAAGTGGAAAGAAGACCAGTACTTTATGAAAAAAGATTAAAAGAATATTCTGACATATGAAAAATACTAGGCATGCCTTTTAAGTTCTGTCGTTTCCATATTTAACGGCAATTTTGAATTTGGAACAGTTCTATATTCGAATGTGTTTAAATTTTGAATCTCAAAAAATTTTTAACACCCCAACTTTAAAGTGGAATAAATGTTATAATTAGTGTTTTGAGCGAAGGGAAAAGTGTACTAAACTATGTGGTGAATACTTTGAACATATGCAGTAATTCATTAAAAGTTTCTACACTCATTCGAAAACTTTTACGCCGTATGTATTCGCAAATAATGACTGTCTCTTCCAAATGCATATCGTTAAATGAATCATGGATTTACAAAAATGTTTCGTGACTGTCACTCCCCGTGTGCGCACTCAGATTTTGAGACGCGACGCGACACGACAAAAACTTTTTTGTCACAGCGACAAAAGTCACCCGTCAGCGCACTGCTTTAGTGTAACGTAACTGTAAGTATGATACAGTTTCGTCTTACTGAAACATTTCGAAAATATATCACATTAAAGGCGCCCAATTACCCGGAACCAACATATCAACGGAACAATCTGAAGAATTGCTCTTTTATTATAAGTTAACAAGTTAACACTTAGAAAAAAACAATTCATTACATGTTACTTAATTTTATTTATATGTACAGATTAGCTTCACCCCGCTGTGTTGGAGCCCAGCTAGTACATAATAAATATCTATACTGACCGTGTTTAGAAAATACTCTATAGTTACTCGTAGGTTTATTCATTGGTTACCATACAAGTACAAGTACTTAGTTCATGTATTTATAGATAATTTTATTGAAAAACTATAACATTCAATATTGTATGTATTTGCAAAAATTTTCGCTATTTCCATGGTAGTCGGGTTTCGCTAACTTTTAAGCTAGGTGACTGTCAGAGCTTGCATAAGAACAAAATAGGGTAATAATATATATTGCTTATTGCCTTTTTCACTTACTCTTGAAACTGTTTAACTATAACCTGCCAATAAATTATATCTATAATATTAATTTAATATAAAGACGTAAAGTTTGTGTGGTAGTAAGTTTGTGACGTTGTGAAGAGTTATGTCTCGATCTACCGAACTGATTATATTATGCTGATATTAACCCAAAGGATTACCGTGATTAGACAACACGCTGGCGTATTTATTAACAGAATAGCTTATAAAATACTATTTGACTGAAGATTGAATAGCGGTTATAAGTTTTGATTTTGCTCCTTATGTATTAACAGTGAATTGCAGGCATGTCGTAGATTTCCGCACAGTCCAGTAAGTGGGATTGCACTTTCTATGCCTATACTTACGACTACGACCATCTCAGTAATGACATCCAACATTACTCCACATTAGTATTTTTAAGTAGGAAATACGTCATTTAGTACGTCAATGCAGATATTAGTGAATCTCACCAGCTAATTATGTATCGCTAGCTTTTATTACAATGAGTACTTACTTATTAGATAGTTTTGCGTTTAAAGAAAGTGCTTTGGGCCTCTCGCTAGCCTTGGGGAGTTTTCCAACTTTAAGGAAGAAAACGAAAATGATTAAAAATATTGCACGGAGTATGAAGACGGCGAAGGCTAGGAACACCTGTTCGGGAATATCATTTATAGCCAAGCGACAGTAGTCACACGACAGCCGCCGCGGCGTGGCTAACGTGTTTCGCGCCACTTTAAAGACAATAGTAAAATAAAATAACTGGTGGATATTGCACTCTAATAACCACCAACAATGACAGAGACACATCGTTCTCTCAATGGCGGGCAGTTCGTATCACCTTCCGTTTCGAATTAATTCAACTTATTCACTTATATGCAATATTAAAATATAAAACTAGTGTGCAATTTCTGTGTTTTTGTTATAATTGTGCAGAAGATACAACGTAATATTTTCTTTTTCAGTGCCGAAGCAGGATACAACCCCGCAAACTACGACAACATGAGGAACAAGTAAGTAGCCCGCACTCACTTTCTAAAAATTACACTATTTGTAATAATACTGTGAAAATGTAAATATTACATTTCGCTTTATCTCGCTATGCGAAAGATTCAAGGTGTTAATTAATTTTGAAAATAAATACAGTAATAGTGGAACATCAATTAAAATTACGACTGATCACGCTCGCTTTTTGCGTTAGATACGACTGTAGGTCCCACTGAGATTTATACATCAATGGTAGACCCTAATATTCTCAAAACTATAGTCTGTAATTAAATAAATATGTTTAAATTTATTAGTAATTTATTAATTAAATGATAAACAAACAACAACAAATTTAAATTAATCTATGAATTCTTAGTTTATTTATAAATTATATTATTCATAAATTCATTTTGTAGAACATATGTGAAGCGTAAAATTGAATAGTAGGTAGTTGTAAATTAGTAAGTTACTAGTTTAGTGATCTTTAAGTTAAACCTAATAGTTAAGTAATAATGTAATAGATAAACAAAGCATGTACAAGTTATAAATTATAGAAACTAGTGTCTTTTCGATAGTTACTACTTGTACGAATAGTTATCAGGACAGTGAATGAGCATACTTAATATACATCTTATGTGTCGTTAAAGCACGTCGTCTGCGTTATATCATTTTAACACAACGCCAGAACGTGATAATGTTATGTAAAGTAGGCTCAAAACTCTGTTACAAGAATTTATCTACTTATCTTGGAGGGCCCACGATCTATGTATATTTATTAGACACTGCTCTTTCTGATCGCTGCTTGTATTCCGTCTTGAATTATTTAGTAAGTAGATAGATGTCAATTTAAACATATATAAATATCTTAATTAAAACTAAAGGTACATTGTAGGTGGTCTGGGTGACTAACAATACATTCTGAACTGATCGCTCCGAGACCAATCAGTAGTAAGTTAAGCAAAGTTGTTATCGAGTAAGTTTTTATGAGTTCACAGAATGGGATTTTGTTGACAGAACTGTTATTTGGACCCTTGACTTATTTTATTACATCTACTCGATCAATCTATAAAAATATATATTTATTTTATCTGTAAAAATATTTATTCGTTCGAAATTGCCAATATCATTTAACGCTAAGAATAAGTTTGTAGCTGTGTTAGTAGTTATCTTAAAGCTTTATGGAATTATAGAGTACATCATACGACAATCTTTTAGGGACTTTACTTCACAGAGCAACTAAACTAAATAAAGCGAATTGAATGGACAGAACAAACGTCATCGTTATTGATGCTATGTGAATTTTCGTTATAATCCTTGTTGTTACAGTTTGATCTGTTTAATACATAAACAGATCAAACTGCATTCATCCCGATATCCACATCAGTTTTAGATCGCATTGGCTAAAAAATTCAAGTGGAACTTACCACAACTTTAGTCTGGATTTGCCTACTTACATGTATTTCTATTAACTCGTAATTACATAAAGAGGACAGGAGATTATATAGTTACTTTTTATAGATTGTTTGCTGTTTATTTTCATAATTATTTTAATAAATAAATTAGTTTTACCAGCACTTTACTTTATTACAATATGTGATTTAACGGTGCTTGGTAGCAGACTTACGTTATAATTACATCGGTACGAGCGAACCTTGGGTTTTTTCATAGAGTTCCTTTTTAATAGATTAAGTACAATACATATTTATTGATCTGGACAAGCCATCAATACTTTTTAGAATTATTTGTACAAAATGTGGTGTTTTAAGTTCATGACTAATCTCTTAGTACCTTGTGTGTTAACAAAATATTATGGTTTTACCGAGTTTTACGTCAATGTTCTTATCATTCACGTTGCGAGAGATAGGTAAATATATATATATATATATACTTTATAAAAATTCACGATGTTTATGTTTCACGTGTATAGGTTACTTTATTTTGCACTACGCATAAAAAAATAAATAAAACTGTTTTCAACTCATCCAAAAATTTCAAAATTCCAGAGCTTATCTTATACATTTCCTACTTTCAAAGAAACGTTAAAAATTATTCTTTACATGTACTATATTATAATAATATTTTCGTAGAATTTAATAAAGTATCTGTCTATATATTTTTTATTTTTTTAGGAGTTCAAAGTCACACATGAAACCATGTCACTCAAATCGTACCCAAAACTTACCATATACTTATCTCTAAATCTACCTTAGCTATAACTTAAGTAGAAATAACATCAGAAAAACTGATTTCTTTTTAAATTTATGTGAAATTTCTAAATCACTTGGTATTGATAACCCTATAGTATTCATTTACATATGTTTGTTTTCATTTTCAATATACCATTTTACAAGTACAAGAAATCAGAAGGTTTCATTTTTATTGGTATTTCTGTATTATTTTTAGGTACTTTTTTTATATTTCGCCAGTGTGGGGAATATCCCGTTTCAAAAATCACATTATAAAAATCAAGTAAATAAAGTTTGACTAGTCTGGGAAGATTATATATAATCGAAAACGTGATTTGTCACAAAGTGCCGAATTTTTTTTTAGACATTTTTCTGCCTAACTTCGTCTAGCGATTCATTTAGACAGATCGACATTCCAGTAAGGTCTTAGTTTAGATTTGGACTAAGGGGAAGTACATACATTTATCAAAGGGATACTTTTATCAGCGGCGTAATTAATCTGGTTAATTAGAGAGTTATGGGTTACTTGAATGTCATTTTGATCAATCACATAAGCTGTAAAATTTTCACTTAAGTTTTTTTATACATGGGCCATGAAAATTATTTTAAAATTACGTTTATTCTGAATTTATTTTATATAGCTAAAGATAATTATAATTTATTATTATTACTTATTATTATTATTATTACTGCAGTAACACGGGCGAAAATAATAAAATAAAAGTAGCCTTAGTTGCTTCTAATATCAGCAGCTATATATATGCCAATGAAAGTCCCGTCAAAATTGGTAATGCTGTACCAGAAACTTTTATCTATCTATCTGTCTGTTCCTAGTCGGAACAAATGGACAGACAGACAGATAGACAAACATTTTCATAGTTTATTTCCGTGTTAAGTATTGAAGGCTATTTTGAATTAATTAATTTTGATAGATATTTGAGTCTTGAGTCTTGATATTGAGTCAGGGTGCATAAAACATAATTTTATGCACCCTGACTCCTAGCCACGTGGTGGCAAATATTCGCGCCGCGTAGTATCACAGGATGATCGACCTACCTAAGGTACTTATTATGGTGCCTTTAATAAAATTACGTACCTACAAGTCGTTCACCTCAAACGTTAAACTGGTATAACTGTATATTATTAATTTCTCCCTGGAATACTAACCATATGTATTTACTTAGAAAACTGGTTAAACTAGAAGACGATCCGACGTATTCGTATAATGAAATAGGTAGAATAGAATTATTATGTAATGATTGTTTATTAAAGTAAGAAGCGGTCAAAGTACGTACTTCATCCGTGAGAAGAATAACGGCAATACTTATAAATCATAAGTCGGTATCTACACACAACAAAAAAAGAGGTAGATATTTTTTGTTGAATATAAAAAGTTTATTCAAAATTAAGTAAGATTTTTGAATTAGTAGCAAGGTTGCTTACTAAAAGTAAAAGAGAAAAATATATAATAGAATCAAAGGAGCTATTGGACCACGCAGAAACTATTAGAATCCAGAAAAAATATACATTATGAAAGAATCTACGTATGTACAAAGCAAATGACCGTTTATACAATATTAAGATAGTAAATTTTTGTACAGTGTTCTAGCTGGATCTCATTATACCTAAGTAAATCATGGAATTCACAGTAAATTATGTAATAATCAGTCCCCAACCTGAACTTGGTCATCGTGGGGACGTATGGCCTTAACTCTCCCCTGAGAGGACACCCGAACCTAGCAGTGGGACCCTATGGGTTGTTGATGACGATGAAAGCATGGAATAATTTACAATTTGATCTGTAAAACTCAAAAACAAATTTTGACATGATATATATATAAATAACACGCTTCTGTGACAATGTGAAATAGCGAGGCGTGGCGGAAAACAGGTAGTATAGTATAAAACAGTCCAAATTCATAACTAAAAATCAATAAAATCCTATCCTATCTGACTGTACAAAACGTATCACGAGTACCATCTATCTATAAAGTGAATGCGAACTGATTTTTTTATTCGAACTTCAATGATCGCTGCAATTCCGCAAATACCTGTTCTCTTTGAAAAGGGCTACTATATTTATTAACGGATATGTAGCTTCGTTATTGATAGTTTGATATTAATGCTTCATACATTTCTATCTACAAAATATTAAAGTATCTTACCTATTTATTGAACGAAATATAAATTAAATTAGTTCATCCACAGCTTTTTAAAATCTAGCATTCTATACATATGTTTATTCAGGTCGTGTCGTGACAGATTACTTAATTATATTTTACTTTTTATTATCTTAGCAAGAACCAATTTTAAGTAGTTATCCAAACGGGTGTCCTTACAACATTTGGCATACACAAACACTAAGCAAAATTCTCACACAATGGCTTGTTACTTTGTGGTTCAATAAAAGAATCCATTGTGATAAGAAAATAAATTATATTTTACTGTTACTATAAGTGACTGTTCTCATTAAATACATAGTATTTTAACATGAGGACCGGTTTTTAAATACAAATCAGTAACTACGGCGATAACTGTTTATTTACGACTTTTTGAAATGTATAATTAATATTTTCGTTGTTCCTTTACGTTACATCACTGACTTGGATTTACAATGTATACATAAATGAATAGAATAATATATATTAACATAAAAACGTCGAATTTGTTTGCGTACACTTTAAAGATTAAAAAAATTTGCACTTAATTGAGCTCAAATATTCTGACAAAAAGTATACTAACCGCTTCAAAAACTGTTTTCTATCGCGTCCGCTCTATTTGTGTATCGCATGTTACAGCTAGTCTTGTTCTCAAATATGATACTAATTCTACCAAATTCAATAATGAATCTAACGAAGGTACTAAGGTACAATTAAAGTAGACCTAATACACTTTAACTTTTCTTCTCATAACTATGGCAGAAAATACACTTTCTGTAAAGCGCAACTCGATTTCAGGTATTGTTACTTTTTTGTAATTAAGATTCTGTTGAAACTATTACTCGCAGTAAGTAAGAGCTACAACTAGTTAACAACTAAAATATATCGGGTTTGAAACTAGTAACGGCTAGTATATGAGCTGGGACAGGAAAGAAACAGGTAACCGCAATTTACGGATATTGTGCAACCATACATAATCAGGCACAAAACGTTATACAATCACCTACAATTATGTGGGTAAATCAAAATTGACCTGCTTTCGTTTTGATGTCCAATAAACAAAGGTTAATTAATTGGTCTCCATCTGTAACATTTTAAAATTGGTATGTGTATAATATCATGTACATTCAAGATTATTAACAAACCAAAGATAACACTTGTCCTCGTTGTTAGAAAATTACCGCATTAGTTAACTGTGTTAGTAACGCTTGACTAACCACCCGTAGACTAATTAAAGTATCTTCTAGTAACTGGCTTCCACTTCGGCAGCTTTAACTGTTGTCCCTAAAGGGTAAAGAAGTTATTATTATAGCAGATTCAGCCTCCTAGGCAAGATGCAAACGTTTTTCGTTTTCTACTATATTCTCTATCTCTATTAGTGTCTGAGTAACATTAGCCAATGAAACAAGAGGATTGAGAAATAAAATAGAGAATAGAATACAAAATGAAAGACGTTTGGCTAGGGGGGCTGACCTGAGACAATCCGTCTCTCTAAACCGGAAGGGGACATGGTCTATTGCATGTAGAGGCATTCACTTTGTGTACCAAACTCTATCTACTCAAGGACGTTCTTCCCAAGACATATATACTTGGGCTACATATTATGTTCCTTGTGATACATTCGCATATTACGTAATATCGTGTTCTTAGGGCCGGTTTTGAGATCGATAGAAAACTACATGATTTAGGCCTATTTAAGTCGAAGTATCCCCTCCATCCCTATTCATCCAGAAATTAAGTTTATCGTTTTATATAAAGATATGTATTGAGGAGCAAAGCTCTTTACTTCCATTACTACTTTCATTCCATTACTCCTTATTTCCATTACAGTAAATCCATTTTTCATTTTGTGGAATTGTCCACATGTTTAAAATTGTAGGTGGAGTACTAAATAAGGGTGACTGAATTTAATTAAATTGTATCCTCGATAAACACTATTGAGACTTAATAGACATTACTGGGGCTTGCTTTTAATGAAAGCAATTTGGATTCATGATCATGACAAAAAAGCCCGCTTTACAACCTATCGAATGGTTCATTACTGGCTGTATGTATTTGATATAAATCGTTTGAAGTTATTATTATGATATTATGTGTAACGCCGCTTTAATATTTTATCTTAGTTATTAGATTAGAAATTTACCTGTTATAATTAAATATAATTAACTATCTAATTGCTCACAAAACTGTGAACGTTACGTAACAACAGTTTTAGTAGTTTTGGAGCGCATCAATTGCGATGGTTTTGATTTTGCACAATTTACTTTTTCTACTTGTTATATTCGCATAAATATGCGAACAAACATATTTAATTATTGTAAAATAGATATGTACAGAATATAAAAAATTTAAAACATTATATTTAAAATGAGATTGTTGTTGTATTTGACGGTCAATGGTGTAGTGGCTAATGTGACGGGCTGCTACGCTAAAGGTTGCTGGTTCGAGCCCGCTCAGGCTACACTTTTGTGTGTAAGAACTGTTAATGATTGATTTGGTATGTGTGTATGTAATAAACAATGTGCATATAATATGTATTTATAGAAGTTGTCTAGTATTCTTATTATTTAGAGATCAGATGTATATATCTACCCATGTACGAATGCTCAAAATGTTGGTTATAGCTCACTAGCTAGCTGTGCCAACTAAGACTGAGAATTTGCCCTTTTTATTACGTGCGTGAATCCCCACGGATACCACCTGTGGGTGGCTATGTCAGACTCGAACCGTAATCCGTAGTCGTCTAGTAATTTCTCTTGTTTGATATAGTATTTTGTTTTGATCACGTGACTGAGCGATATTAGCCAATGAAACAAGAAAATAGAGAAATAGAATTACCATACACTCGAAAGAAAGTCCCTGGAACCCCGACGTGAGACTATTACACTGGTTTAGATCAGTGAACCATATATTTTATACTTCAATCCCTAGAAGCATACTGCGCGGATCCATCGCAGAGGTGAAAAAAATACTCTATGCAGGAACTTACTTGGGTCTTGTAGTGAAAACACAGATGCTCCCACGGGAGGAACCGTCTCACCTTGTTAAGCACATCTAGCTTTCGCAAAGCCGCCTTGGTGAAGCTCTAAATGTACTCAGTCGGTTGAGATCTCGGCAAATATTCATACCCAGGATACCGAACTTGTCCTGTAGTGGCTGCGACAAGCTCTCTTCGCTTCCTCAACGTCCGCCATCTTTGCAATAGGGTCTCTCAAATTTTATATTTTATTTGTTTTTTATATTTTATTTTCTATGTTTGTCTGTTCCTTCATAGCTTTTCGGCTACTTATTAGAACTGGATAAATGAGATATCGATAGAAGCGTCTTGATCGTCCACTGGTTATAGGCTATATGACATGTCACAAATCTAGAGTGGTCATAAAATACTGTGCTAATAAATTCGTTTTAGACAAATATACCTTGTTCGGTATCATTAGAAAGAGCGTTTTCTGTACATTTAAAAAATAAATATATTATTTTATTTTTTATCTGTATAAATTCTCGTGACTTTGTCTGTATTTCTTCGATAATTGTAAATTTTTTAAAGTATTTTTGTCTTCTTTTATTAGACAATCGATTATAGTCGGCTTGGTTTGTAAATTAAAATATACTTTGCAAATAAATTAATATTATAACGGCACTAAAACATTTTAAATAAAAAAAGTAATAACCCAACTACACCAAAACGACTCTGGAAAAGAACACATAACACACTAAAAAATTTCATAGAAACATACCATAACACTTTAGCAACAAGTGACTACGACTATTCGGATTTGAATATCTTACTAATATTATAAACGCGAAAGTTTGTGAGTATGTATGTTTGTGTGTATGTATGTTTGTGTGTATGTATGTTTGTTGCTCTTTCACGCAAAAACTACTTAACGGATTTGGATGAAACTTTACAGTAATATAGCTTATATATCAGAATAACACGTAGGCTAGTTTTTTACTGCAATAATCGAGATACACGGGGGAAGGCTAGGTGATTATACAAAACTTAAAAATACATGAAACGTAGATGTCAAAATGTATCACTGTTTATCTCCTGTCAAAACTTCATAGGTTACTATGGGTTACTATGCATAACAAACTTGTATAGCAACCATAATGATACTTTGCATTTGCAAAGTATCATTGTGGTTGCTATGCAAGTTGGTTAATTTATTTAGCCATTTGGCTAATTTATAAAAATGAATTCTAATTAATCACAAATGTACTCTACTTTTTATCCCGAAAATACGCGGGTAACACCGCGGGCAGTTAGTTCTGATATATACATATGAGATATGTCTGTATACTGATAATTGTGTTCGAATACTAAAGCCGGTTCCAAAAATAACGGGTCAGTCACATAAACCCGAATATCTCCCGAACTACGTATGCCATTCTAATGAAACGAAGACTGTTCAATTGAGAATTTAATTATACAGATAAAAAATAAAATAAAACTTAGTTACACCCACAATATTAATCTTAAATTAAAAAAAAACTAAAGTAGTCATATTTTTCTTAAGATTACATTTTTTTTATGATTGTTTTTTTGCTGTTTTTCATCACTTTCTTCATTTAATACTTTGTATTGCCTCCACGAGCTCTTCTGACAGCTTCCAGGCGATTATGCATGCTGTACACCAAATTTCGGAGCCGGTGCTGAGGAATACCTTCCCATTCCTCCACCAGTGCTTGTATGAGCTCGGGAAGCGTGATTGGTGGGGGGTTTCGACCTTTCACGCATCTCTGAAGCTCGTCCCAGGCGTGCTCGATGGGGTTTAAGTCCGGGCTTCGCGCTGGCCACTGCATGAGTTCGATACCGACCTCTTCAAGGTAGTCATGTACAATTCTGGCGGTATGGGGACGCGCATTATCATGCATTAATATGCCATGCCGGTCCATCCTGGCCATGAAAGGACCTACATGTTCATTGAGGATCTCTTCCACGTACCTCTCTGCATTTAGAGTTACATTTTGAATGAGCACCAGCTCGGTGCGGGCCTCAGCAGAAATCCCAGCCCAAACTTGTACGGAGCCTCCACCGTACGCCACTTTTTCCTCCACACACGCTTGATGGAAGCGCTCCCCTGGTCTTCTGTACACCAACTGCCTACCATCATGCTTATAAAGCATGAATTTAGACTCGTCCGTGAACATTACCCTAGACCAATCGTCTAGTGTCCAGTTTAGGTGTTCGCGCACGTATCTCTGTCTTGCAATTCGATGTCCCCGTTCCAGTTTGGGGCCATTTGCGGGCCTCAATGGTTTCAAATTTGCTTCAGCAAGACGTCTTCTTACTGTTTGAGCGCTTAAATTGCCACCTCCAAAGCGAATAAAGTGAGTTTTTAGACCAACAGCAGTTTGAAAACGATTTCGGAGCATTGTAGCCACCAGTTGTCTGTCTTCCCTGGCCGTTGTGCATCTTGGTCTGCCAATTCCTGGTCTTCTAAGGTGTGATCCGGTCTCTTGGTACCGCTGGACTACCCGCTGAACAGTCGACAAAGATACACCAATGTTTCTGGCTGTTTCACGCTGGCTCCGCCCAAGTTCCAAAAAAGTTAGGATTCTGGTACATTCCTCTAGCGTGACTGCCATGCTTCACCTCACAGAATAATAATTATGCACGTGGAAGACGTTCACGATAATTTTTTTTCTGACAGAATAGAAATGGAAAGCATCCATAATGACATGAAACAAAAATTTTGTTTTTAAAAATAGTCATTTTTTTAAATTTTGTTTTTCTAATGAAGTTTTTTTCATCAACCAGTTTAAATAATATGCTATTAGAAGCGCAACTAAAAAGTCTTTATTCTGTTTTTTATTTCATTGATCTAGCTTTTACAGTTCTGGAGGTATTTCAATTTTTGTGACTGACCCGTAATTTTTGGAACCGAGTGTATGTTGTTTAAATCTTGTTTCATTCTTTTTCAGAGTCGTTATTTGGCGTAGTTAGTTTAATTTTTTTTATATAACGTAAGTGTATTGTTTTTTATCCATTAAGATCTATCTGACATAATTGCTAAACGAACCATAATTTAGAGAATATTCAAAAAGGACTACTCCGAATTTTAATTGCCGTATATTTTTACGTAAGCTTTGCGCTTGATGGCGTTGCAACATTACATTTATAAGTAGCTGAGTCCCGCTGTATCACCAGCGGTTATTGTTGTTAATCATG
This sequence comes from Phragmatobia fuliginosa, assembly GCA_932526445.1. Classification (NCBI taxonomy): domain Eukaryota; kingdom Metazoa; phylum Arthropoda; class Insecta; order Lepidoptera; family Erebidae; genus Phragmatobia; species Phragmatobia fuliginosa. The sequence continues at coordinate 30,291,138 of OW052057.1, forward strand.
AGTAACGCCGCAGAGCGAAGCTAGTCTAAAAAAATAACCTAAGTTACTCCTTAATTTATCAGCTTCTTGCCAGTGAAAGTCCTGTCCAATACGGTCCAGCCATTCCAGTTTATTCAGAGCAAACAAGGGACAGACAAAATATTTTTGTGTTAGTAACGTATATGCTTTATTATTCAATGACAACATTTAATTAAAAACTGTTAATTTGATATAACATACAGACATTCGATTTTATTTATTTGTATGTATGTAAATATATACTAGCTGCACTCCGCGTATCTACTTTATATATTTTGTAGCTTTTGAATCGGATACGTTGGTTTAAGATACTTCTTATAACATCAGCTATTTACCAATGTTTGTCACGTCAAAATCGTCTCAGGTTGTCTAGAGATTAGCCAGAGAAAACGCTCAATTTCATACTCAGAGCGCTCCTACATTCACGGATTGGAAACTATTGTGGCTTTAAGGTTATACTCGTATATTATCCTAAACGGATAGTATGCGAGTGTTCACGTTAGGTCGAGCGTAGATGAAGTCGATGTTTGTGACAGCTTTTCAATGCCTTCCTTTGAAAAGTTGCACAACAATGATTTTATTACTTTTTAAATTGTTTGGGTAAAATAATAAGAAATACTATATTTAATATACTTAAAACTTTCTGCGGAAATAGATCGTATGAAACAGGCTCTGCAGAGTTTTGCGAGAGAAAACCTTCAAGATAATTAACAAGCAAAAGTGGGTTATTAGGATTCTTTCATATCAAATGGACTAAATCTGTCTCAGATATCATTAGGTAAATACATGTAATCATGTTAACATTCACACACAATGGAAAAACTTTTACTCAAGGGACAAATTATGTTAATCAAACATTTGACGATAAAAGCGGAGACCATTGTTGATTTCTTTAGAGCCACTTTAAGTTATGATTAAAGTGTACCTGCCTCATATGATACTCAAATCAAATTAGTTTCTGACTCATTTTTAACTTTAACTCGGTGATTTCTCTTAAATTGTATTGTGTGGCATCTGACTATAAATTATAAAATTGCTGATAGTCTTATTACACTTCAATAAACGTTAGATACATGTGCGTGTTCACTGTGGGAAATAATTTATGTAAAAACACCGATACCGGTTAGAGGTTGTGTTAAGTCGTGTATTAAATTCATTGCGACCTTATAAGCCTCGAGGCAATGCAGTGGTATCGCAAGATCACCACCACCATTAGCCAAGTTCATTGAACTGTTGAACTCATGCATCGGTAGGTAACGGTTGATCTCCATACAATTGTCCTGTACCTATCGAACCACTCCTTTATGGCACCGTTACTTATTTGCTGCTATATTTTGACATATAGGCTTTTTATATTTACACATATTTAAGTGTTATTCGTTTCTTTTACTAACACACGTGTCCGTAGTATTCGGGTCGTTACTTATTTAAGTGTTTTTAAGGAGAAAGTTTTTGATGCCTTTAACATTATGTTTATCGTAAGTTTATCGGTCTTCAGGTTACCATGGTACGGGCCGTCAAACTTGGGGTCAGACAGCGACATGTAAAATTTGTGATGCCATTTTTGTATTGCATTGCTCTAAAGATTTTATTTTGTTTTCCACAAATATGTAACGAAACTTGTGAGATGAAGGATAACGTAATTATAACGTAAGAGACTGAACATAAAAAGCACCAGAGTGGGCTCTATGGTGGGAGTGGCCGGTGTCAGACTGATGATGAGTCAGTAGATTAAGGTAGAGGATAGCCACGTTAATAGGCTATTGGGGTACACAATTACACAACAGATTTACGCTGAGAGGTCTGATATAATGAAAATGAAAATCAACGAAACAATCGGGATATACACCTCTTTTGTCCTTTGATTAAAAGCATGGCGTCATTTGGGAACCTAATCAAAACTACGAATAACAATTTTGATGGGATTAATTACTTGTTATCCAAAGGTGGTATGTCGTCATTTATATACTTAAAATTGTAGGGACTTGGTATAACATTGCTTGGCACAAAATAGTCACTGATGATTTTGTGACACTGGTCTCTTAGCGACACTGACTGCTATGTCAGACGTTATGGGCACCTCTTTTGGTTTGTGTCTGGATGTAGTATACTCTATTAGCCATACTAATATTATAAACCTGCCTACCAGTCTGAGTGCACGGATTCATGGCTAAGCCGCTGCACTGACATTTGTCAATGAGATACTTTGAGGAAGGTAATTTACTACTCTTTACTACGAAAACCGACACATAAAATATGTATGTTATTACAAAAAACGGAAAATGTATAATATTATTTTTTATTAAAAATGTTTATTTATTTATTTACTTTATTAGAGTAACTCATAGGCTACTGTAGAAAGGATAGAGTAATAAATGCGGGTGGAGTGCAGATATATGTAATTAATATGTATTAAATTTAAAATATTGAAGCCTCACATTAAACTGTCGTACTTATGTGAGATGTGTGAAGTCAGCATTATTGTTAGTACAAATGTAATCCAACAAAATACATTTAATCTGCTGTTTAGCGAAGAAAGCAAAAGTGAACTATTTTTTATGTACCTTGACTAGATAGCAGTTTCGCTAGTATTATAATGGTCAAAAAGGTTCATTGACCTTAGAGTGAAGACAATGAACTTGTCAAACCGGTCTATGAGTAGTAGATAAACTGCAATAGAATCCAACGACATTGGAGGCTGTTAATTGCATAACAAGTATCTCTGGTGGGTGTTGCATCTCGATAGACAAGTTTTTAATGTCTACTATACGGTTAAGTAATCTTACTTAAATATTTTATTTTCTTTGTACATAGACTTGTTATCTATATATTGATAATGCTTATTATAGTTAACCAAATAGTCAACAAAGTGAAATGTAATTTAATAGAAAACTATTTAGATATTTGAAGATCTAAACCAACAAGGAAATGTACATTAAATAACTTCTCTACATACCTAGTACAATTCTTAACATTTACCTTGTGCCGAATTCTGTGAACTGAATTGCGTATCACTCACGATTACCCTTAACATAAATCTTATTAACTTACTGTAAGTAAACAACAAGTTCATTTTCTTTGTTTAGTGCATGGAGAATAAACGTAAATAATCAAAGACGAAACAGACACAATTAACCTGTCCACTTTATCTATATAAAACAGCTCTACAGTCAGGCACTTAATTTCCTCACTCTTTAATTTTCTCAAGGCGCCCTCTGAGCACTTCGAGCTTAACTTAGAGTAAAAAGAGGATCCGGCGAAGCGTTCAATGTTGTTTCAAACATTTTTTTGTAATGGTTTGCAGTTCATATCTTTATAGTATCATTTTTATATAATTAGAACTTTGGTTAAGCTGCGCATTAAAATTACAAGGTTCTGTGGTTGTTACTTATTTTATTTGTACCCATATCACTTCTTAACTGATAACCCTTATGTGAATGCAAAATGATGCTCACTCGTTCTTTATTTTGAATTAAAACATAAGCCCTAGTCTAGTAATAATATCTAAACAATGAGACATGTCGGCGTTTTCCCATACGGTGATTTTGCTCAACTCCATTGCGGTAATAAGCGACATAGCCTTCAGCTATCACGACCGATGTAAACAATAATACGTGTTTAACGTTTATCAACATTTGGAGTTACCTGCTAGCATTCATAAAGGCCAAATGTTGGTACTGCATTAACGAAATATTGGCGGAGAACAATGGTTAATATGAAAAAGTATATCCAAACTTGTGACATGGTCATATAGAATCATTTACTGTCGCATAATTTCCGCAAGACTACCTTGAAACATTACGCGGCGCGCTCGTCCGCTAAGTATGTTGATTTTCCGCCACGATTTGAGCGGTGTTGCCTTTAAATTTAAATATTAATGTTTTTTGTTTTAATTTACCCGCTCCTAGTTCGTTGGCACCTTGTTGGACGCTGAATGACATGCATTTGACCTTGTCACTTGCCTTCGTTTAGCAGTGCCTCGTTTTTCTCCGCATTTTTGCCACTGTGAAGTACACACTTGTATGCAAATCTTATAAAATAAATACATTCTACACTTACAGTTTACACTTAAAGAAGGCTTTTGATTATATAGCCGTATAGCGTTGATATGTGTGTTTCTGATAATGTATGTACGAGTATGTGTTCACTTTGTTTCTGTTTTTAAAACATATTTAGCTTTTGTTCTCTTCTATTTATTTTTTTCTTGTTTTTTATTTCTATTGAAAATAATGCAGTCTTAAAGAAAAAAAGTAACAAACTTTGCTATGAAGTATTGATCTGTACGTTACTTCATTTACGGGAAGCGAGATTATATTTATTTACTCCGATAATGACAATTTGGCATGTAACGTTGCTGTATATTTAGTACCTATTTAATTAAATAGTATAGTTATTATTATCGATAAATATTAAATTTCGTCAAATATCCTAAGATAACACGTCATATCTTGACGTGTTATTTTGCTTTTAAATCGGATATTACACTATGGCAAGAGTTAAATTTTAAATTATTTTTTTTTCATAAATAAAAGTAATTCTAGTTACTCCTTTTAAGATAAGCTATTTACTAGTAAAAGTCCCGTCAAAATCAGTACAATGTTTCCAGATGTTAACTGAAACGCATTTGCTGAGAAGCTGTTAATTTGAAATTAGAAACAGACATTTAAATTTTCTTAATTTGTATTGTTTAAATGTAAGTTATTAAACAACCGAGTGAGTTGAAAGATTTATGTTGAATTCTTAATACAATTATATCATTACGTAAGTAAAACTTATTACATGTTTTTTTAAAATTATTTAGTCCAATTATTCCATGCCATTAACGCTTGACTGAAAACAAAATTACACTATCCAACCAAGAATCACACTATTTTATTAATATACATTTCCGTTTATCTCCTTAGGTATCTCGTAAAATTGTAGACTTTACTGTTTTTTCATATTATTATTTAAGTCTAGCAAAGTGCAATAAGTGTTTTGTGGGTTAGCTGTTAAGAACTACTAATCCTCTATCAATACATATATTATCTGGATTCGACTAGGAATATAAAGAATGCTAGTAAGTCATTATTATGTCATACGTTGCATAATGTAACTTTTTATTAGAAAAATTATTTTCAAAATCGGTTCAGTCGATCCCTACAATGCAATCTCACAAACTTCTGTTATTTGCCAAGCTCCTCTGAAACGGCTTGATCAATTCTTATGAAATTTTGTGTGTTCATTCAATACGTTTGAAAATAGGACGTAACCTATTTTTATACTCCTAGGATTCCCTAGGAGTAATGAATGAAATTTAGTGGAGCCGCAGGCATCAACTAGGCTTAGTAGAGATACGTAGTACGATAAGTAGCTCGTAAGTACATCTAATACGCAGTTTACTCCCACGAAAACGTACATTCAAAACGACTTTTATCTTTTCTTTTGTTACATGAACAGATGTTATTTTTTATCTCAATTTAAATTCAAATATATTACAAAACCAATAAAAGTGATAATAATAGGTATACTTTATGGGCTAATGAAATATTCCGAGGGCCGATGCTGACAGTTACTACCGACATCTAAAGCTTTTTTTACAGTTAATTTACGCTTACTCAAGACCTCGTCACAGTTTAAAACTTTCAATAAACACAAGATATTTTGTATCCATCCGTTTAAATATGTGTTTTATTCTGTGAACAGAAATTGGTCGGCATTTTTATTATCTTTATATTAAATTAGCCGAGTCCCACGGTTTTACCCGCGTTTCTTATTGTAAGGCGCGAGTAAACCCGCGGAGCAAAGTTAGCATAAAAAATTGTCTCCTTACGTCATCAATTTTCGGCCAGTGCAAGTACCTTCAAAATCGGCCCAGACGCTCCAGAGATTTGCCGGAACAATCAGACAGACAATTAAAAATTGCTACTTTAATATTAGTACCGTATATACTTTGCGCATATATGCATTTAGTAAAAAACTGTTCATTTGAAATTACATACAAACATTCAAATCAATTTGAATTTCGAGGTGTCGTTTGGAAAAGATCCAACGATATTTTGACACCACAGCGCCATACAAATTGCCCTTAGCTCTCTTATAAAAATAACTATTCTCCATAGTTATATATATATTCTATTATATATATAATCTTAGTCATAATAATATCTACTGTGGATCCAAGGCGACGAAAGTACCTAATGCAAGGTATTTAATAGGGTTCAGCCTGCGCGCGTCTTGGAAATCGCGGTAATCATTTTTCGGGTTAATTTATAAATTGTTATTGTTAGTGAGTTATAGTTATAGGCTATTGTGTGCGTATACACAATGTAGCTTACTATTGGTGAAAGAACTATCGAAATCGATAGATTACCCCTACAACCTCGCAAGCTTTTCCTGTTTATAATATTAGTACATATTTATTTTGACAAAAAGCTTATGGCAGCGTTACCTTTACAAGTTCTACAACTATCCTTCATTATACTCGGTATGATGAGCACGTTAATGACTAAACTTCACTAACATTTTAACGCTGTCCTTATTTCGTGGGGTTATTCATAAACATGTAACAAACCAAAAGTAAGAACGTCTTCTGTGAATGATAATGTTTGTGAAATCAAATTAAGATCAGATACAACTTTTCTGCACAATAAGGGTTAGTTTATAAATTATGTTTATGGTTTAATGAATAGTTTTAGTGGCGTGTCGTCTTCTTTCAGTTATTCACTTCAGTTGTATTAATGGATTCACAAAAGGTTAATTACTCGTAACAGCCAAGGCCAACCAAATGCTCCCGCAATAAAAATCATAGAAGCGTTGTTTTTATGAAACAAGATAATGATTGTTTTGGTTTCACAGTGTAATATATCTCATCATTTTACAGGGGCCGTTTTATATCGCACTACCCACCTGCAAACAAGATTTTAATATTTTTTAAGTAAAAACTGCGTTAGGCGCGTTGGGCACATAATTGTAGTGAAAAATCTTGGGTTCGCGTCACCGACATGTTCAAGATCAAGACGCACACACGAGCAGTGTGCTGTGCACCTTAGACGCTTATGTCAAGTAATAAAGCTGTGTATATCCAGTAACCAAAATTGAATGAATTTAGTAAAAACTTCAATGAGTATATACTGTGCATTGTTGAACTAGTGTTTTTGTTTTATTACTATTTAATTCATTAATTTGGAGTTTTTTTTTCAATTGTGCATGCATAATATGCATAATACAAAAATTCCTAAGTTTTCACTTCTATCAACAATTTGCCATTTTTAGGGTTCCGAAGTTTATGACTCGGAACCCTTATAGATTCGTCATGTCCATTCGTCCGTCCGTCCTCGAATTACCGTCCAAACGGTGAGTGCTAGAAAGATGAAACTTTGCATGAATATGTGTTGTAATTACGTCGACAAAGTGCTACAATAAAATTATGAAAAAGATTTTTATTTGGGGTACCTCCACTACACGTAAAGTGGGGATGTTTTTTTTTCTCGCGGCTACGCCATCGTGTGGAGTATCATTAGATAGGTCTTTTAAAAACAATAAAGGGTTTCTTAAAACATTTTTTTTAATTAGATATCACTTTTTTGTAAAACTGTGACGGATTAGATAACGTTGTTAGTTCAGGAGTTATAGGGGCTTTATAGGTACTTGTAAAATGCGCTTCCTTGAAAAGCGTCAACCAAAATTAACGCATTAAATACGATTTTAAATCCACGTACCATTATGGGTGAATGAGGAACCCTTTCCTGTGCGTGGCCTGACACGCACTTGGCAGATTTTTATTTTTATTTGTGATTTTATTTTTAAGTTTATTCCAACCAGTAGCGATGTACTAATAAACAGATGTTCTTTTTAAACATTATCCAAGGGATAATCTCTGTTCACGAAGATATTTTGAATCAAGTTCCAAACAGAATTTCTCAAAAGGGACTAGAGTCACTCAGTTATTTTTTATTAAAATCTATCTGAGCCACACGATGTTACCCACCGTTGTAATTGTACCATAAGAACAACTGCCGCGATAAACGCCGCGGGGGGAAGCAGTTATATAAATAAATATTTCGGACATCTTACACACAACGTCATCTAGTCCCTGACTAAGCAGAGCTTGTATTATGGGTACTAAACAACTGATAGAAATACATAAACATATTTTTTATGTAAATACATATATATTATACATAGAAAAACACCCAGACCCAGACAGAATATTAACTTATGGATGTGAGGAGTAACCACATAGTTACTCCTCACATCCATAAGCTATCTACCCGTGAAAGTATAAAATCAGTACATTAAAGACATTTGCCGTAACAAACAGACACAAGTATAGACATACAGACAAAATAAAAAAAAGTGTCATTGAGTGAAAAACTGTTAATTAGAAATTAGAAAGAGACATTTCAATTTAGGTTATTTGTATAGATGTAGATATAGATTTGTAACGGTATCCGTTAAAACTTTAAGAGTATAATTTATTATTGATTTCGATAGATAATAGAAAGAACTATTAAAACCAATAATTCCATTTTCTTTTTACTTGTGACTACCTTTCAGTATTTTTCAATAACATCTTCAAACGCTTTGCGAACAATAAGAGAATATTCGTAACATTATATTCCTTTCTATCGATAGAGATATTACGAGTTTGAATAACAGCAGTCACGATTCTAATAAGATCGAGTAATATGAGTACAACATCTGATGCTGCTGTTACTTACGTATTGAAACTTCGATCAATGTACACGTGCTATTCACTTTATGACTGCGTTTTATAGCACTTTATATTTTGCTGTAATACTTCTTTATCAGAAAATTCTATTAACAAGAATATTCATGTTGTTAATTACTCTGTAATCAACGTTACTCTTTTGTGTTGTAACTAGAAATAGAGAGTGTTAACTATCCCTTTTCAACCCGTAAGAGTCAACTAAGGAAGTAAGAGAAATTAAAGGAAGGAAGCTTGGTTTTAGTCTACAAGTAGCACAAAAGTTTAGCCTGAAATTAAAAAAGACGATTATGTATTCTTATTGGATATTATAATATACTTACCAGACGGCAATCGTAGTATAGTAGTCCAAAATCAAACCTTCTTTCGAAGGAGAGGCCTTTGTCTAACTATGGCCCATAAAAGGTTGTTAACGTAGACGATGTAATATTACATTGAATGTAAGTTGCTAAGTGTAAAGATTGATGTAATCATGATAATGGTTTAAACGTATATCTAATTGTCCATCCACACCATAATATCAGGGAAACCCATATAAACAAATGTCACAAAAATCAAACATGTACATCTATGTATATACATTACTATGTACATATGTGTGATATATCTACACTTACCTACCATTCTGTTTTAAGTCCAAGTAAAGGAGCAACTGTAGTTATTGCAAAGATTATTTTGTATACTGCTACTTTTACCTGCGGCTTCGCCCGCGTGAATGTCAACTATCGCAGTACAAAGTGGCCTATGTTCTTCTTCGACAAACAAAGTACCTTCATGCGAAATTTTATTGATACCAGTGCTGCAGCTTAGGCGTGAAAACATAACAGACAGACATAATATTAAGTATGGATCTTTATAATTCAAAATATCGTCGGTTTAATGTTGTTTATTGCTAGTTACCTGAGAATATAAATAAAATTAACTCTTATTTGAATAGGATCTTCAGTTTAATGGAAGTTTAAGGTTAGAAGTCAAATAGGCATCAATGTAACATTGTACTAACAAAAAATTCTAACGGGTTGAGCTCAGTGACTACTAGCAATGGATGACCCACATCCAAAAGACAATGAAGTGTAATAAAACGACATTGGAATTGAATAAAAAGAACATAAAAGTCCTATTCGTATGTTCCTCTCTCACATCTGGTACGAGACTTATCGTTACAAACTTACAATATAACAATATCATATTATAAATACTCTTCGCAACTGAATATGCAATTAAGAATAATCATAGACACACATATCATAATCAAAAATTGTTTGATATACCCATTGCAGCCTCTACTAATTATTGACAACAAAAACAGATAGCATACACAATGAAAATTAATTAATTTTAATAATTGGCGTGTGTTAAGTCATGAAGGTTTGGTCATAAATAAACACGCAAGCAACTAAAACTCAATTATTTCTTTGGAATTTCCAAAGTCCGAGAGCCGTTCACCTCATGCCCTGAAGACCTACAAAACATATAGTTTTATGATATTTTGGATTTTGTTTACACAAATTGGCTGTTTCGACTGCCATCGAAAGTAATTTTGTAACCAGATGCATTATTAGACAATTGTTTTTCATCTACAACAGACTGTGATAGAACTATCTATAGATTTTTAAAAACTAGTAGTTATCGAAGAACGGCTGAATCAATGAAAAAAAAAATGTTTCATTGAATCAGTCCTGGACGGAGGGTAAATGTGTTTTTTCTTGACAAATACTTTAATATATATGTATTTAAACAAAGTAAGTAATTAATCTCTCAACAATATATTCGATGACACCGAAACTCTAAAACAATTAAAGTTTATTTTATTCACGTAACAAAAAATTGAAAAACAAAATGGAAAATAAAACGCTTCATCAAATAAATTGGTGATCACGTCAGGCTACGCTTCCATTTCATTGAACAAGTTTTAAATTATAAACGAATGAGAACAGACAGGTGACGGTCATGTAGAATGGAGATGTTATGGGTACTTCATACGAGTTCAATCATTCGAATCTCGAGAGAGCGAATCATTCGATGACCTGTAAATTGATTACAGACGTTGCTACTAACGTATCTGACGTAAAGCTACGCTTGAATACTCCATAAGATTGAGATTAAGAACAATGTGTTATCTGGATTTCATTAATGAGTATTTTTAATTACTTACCATAGATATTAGTACACGTGCCCCGTAATTAGAAGTCTTGTTAATAGGTACTGTTACTTTTGATAATTGTAATTAAGAGCAGTTATTGTATGTACCTCATATGTACAACATAATCTATAATGCATAGTTTTTTTTAGCACTAGAACAAATTAACAAATACTACTCGTAATATGCCCTGAATGATACTGGTATTCTATGTATGTGTACATAATTTTAGTGTATGTATACTGTAATCGAAACACATTATAAAAACAACTTAAAAACAAAGTACCTATATGCGCAACTTTGCATCTGTATAATCAATTATATCAAATTTTAAAAGTTACAAAATTCTTTCAAACTAAATGTTGTCAAAAAATACTTATTGGGTAGGTATTCTTATTGCCAACATTTTTTTTTAAATTTAATAATGTAATAGGATAACCTTTCATTTCTATTAGTTGCTTAGTACCTAGTTTTACTTTTTTCTTTATGAATAGCTGACCCACACACATCCCCGTTTGAGTCTTAATGTTAAGATAATGATGTTATACCGCGGAAGCAAATTTGTTTGCCGTAAAAAGGTTATAGTCAGCCAACCTTAAAAGATAAACAAATGCAGTCGCATACTTTTTTTTAAACTTTTAAAGAAAAACATTTCTATCATACATGATTTTGCGAAAGCCTTTAGCCATTTATGGAGAGCACGCAGCGAAAGAAAAACCTCAGATTTTGAAACATTCTTCATTCATCATCAACAGCCTTTAACAGTACACAGCCACTGCTGGACATAGGCCTCTCCTTGAAAATGAGGTATTGGCAAAATATACCATTCTTCATTGGTGTCAATAAATCATTTTATTTCTCAATTAAAAACATTTTATGGGTCTTAGCCCTTCCTCTATAAATAGACTATCTAACATTGAAAGATTTTCATAATCGGACCAGTAGAATAGAATAAAATATTATACTCTTTATTTGCACTCCTTTTTATAAAGTTACATTAGCGTAAATTAAATATATACACTCGGTTCCCAAAATAACGGGTCAGTCACATAAACCCGAATATCTCCCGAACTACGTATGCCATCCTAATGAAACGAAGACTGTTCAATTGAGAATTTAATTATACAGATAAAAAATAAAATAAAACTTAGTTACACCCACAATATTAATCTTAAATAAAAAAAAAACTAAAGTAGTCATATTTTTCTTAAGATTACATTTTTTTTATGATTGTTTTTTTGCTGTTTTTCATCACTGGAGGCTTCATCACGTGGAGGCAATACAAAGTATTAAATGAAGAAAGTGATGAAAAACAGCAAAAAAACAATCATAAAAAAAATGTAATCTTAAGAAAAATATGACTACTTTAGTTTTTTTTTAATTTAAGATTAATATTGTGGGTGTAACTAAGTTTTATTTTATTTTTTATCTGTATAATTAAATTCTCAATTGAACAGTCTTCGTTTCATTAGGATGGCATACGTAGTTCGGGAGATATTCGGGTTTATGTGACTGACCCGTTATTGGTTTATGTGACTGACCCGTTATTTTTGGAACCGGCTTTATATGTAGTGTACAAAGGGGGCCTTATTATAAAGGCAGTCTCTTCCAGGCAACCTTACTTCCTGAGTTTAGCACATTCAACCAAACAAATGAACACTTCAGCTTTATAACATTAATAAAGTATAGATCACCACTCAACAGCCATCAAGAGTCCACTGTTGGACATTTCTCTTATATCTTCAATGTATTTACATAAACCTGAAAACAGAGCAGCGTCTTAAATAGGAGGTAAAATTAGTGAAATCGCAAAAAGCTAAGTTTTAAATTAATAAACAGGTTATTACATATAAAAGTTTGAAAGAGTTCAGTTTAATCCACATTATCTCAAGAAAGAATCTAGTAGAGATCCCCCGCGAGTTCATTTCGTTTAGCACCAAGGAAAATTACGGTTACACGAAAATTGGGTTACCAAAACAAATTGAAAATTTGAAGGCAATTTTCTGCCTCACAGAACAACCACTCTCATTTTTTTATTTTCATTTTTTTACATGGCCTCTACTAATTTAAATAATAAAACATTTTAGATTTATTAAAGCAAGATTTTTTTTTAAGCGCGAAATTTTGGAAAATGTTTAGAATAGCCAATTATTCTTATGTCTCATTTTAATTAATATTTATATTATGGTTAATAAAATAACAATATATGTAAGTTGATCACAAAAAATCAAAGTAAACATATTAAGGTAACTGTTTGTACCTGTCGTCAAACTGCGGAGTTAATAAAACTAAAATTATATAATATCAAGAACATGCCATACTAACTTTTAAACTTTCGCGTTCCATGATAAATAATATTATTTTTACGGGAATTAAAGCGATCACTTATTAAGGGCATTACATGCCTCTGATTTGCCTGACGTTTCGACCAGGTTGCACTGGCCGTGGTCACAGGCTGACTGGCTCATCGGCGCACGCCCTCCGTCGTCGAATCCGAGAAGTAGAAGGTTCTTCATCTACCCGCACATTTTCGATATTACTGATGTTTTTGTGTCGCCATGTACCGTCACATACCACACTAACAGTGTACCTATTCTGTAAGCAAACCGATGAGTCCCTATTCTGGTGTTTAACCGACTGCGCAGAAAAGCGAGGTGGTATAAGTGATCGCGTTCCCGTAAAAATAATATTAATTAAGAACATGCCAGTAAATAAAATTTTTATGTTTATTAATCAACTAGATGAGTCCCGCGGTGTTTCCCTGCGTTTGTTGTTGTGAATCGCGAGTAACGCTGCGGAGAGAAACCCGTCTAAAAAAAATTACTTAACACCAGCGGTAACCGCTTGACTTATCTAGTTATTAATAATACATTTAACTTAATACTCATACGTAAATTGTTCTAATTCCTGGTAATACATTTATGAAACTCTTTCATGCATTGTAATAATTCAACAATACATACATACATTGGAACGATCTTTGTTAAAAGATTTCGAGGGTGCATTTTTACATTGGCATATACAGAAACTATTACTAAATAGATTTAAAATTGTTACAGGCCATCGTTCTTGGGGCTACGTACGAAACTAGAGGAACGGTTAATGCTAGCCATCGGCGTTGCCGTGTTGCTGGTCATCGCCTTCCTAGCCGCTTTCGTGGCCACGTTCGTCCAATGCAAATCAAACGAATTTGACAACACTCACGGTAAGTCAAAAAAAGTATGATAGTTTGCACCACGCTCCACCTCAGCCAGTTTCATATATTCCCACAGTCGTTTAATCGAATGTATGTTGCCTGTATGCCTGTGATCATCTAAGAACATCAAAGTACAAAATAAACAATTTTCAAAGTCTTCATAATTTCGAAATTCAGTTGATTCAAACAGCTTTATTTGTGGATGTTTATGCTTAGAATAAATGTTGTATACCAACGCATGCAACAGTGGTTTGAGTTTGATTTAAATCATTTAATTCGAGCTCATTACAGAGCAAAGGTCATTCAGCACAATGAAGAGCTTGTTCACTGCAACGATTCGTAATAAGTATATAACAGGAAATTGATATCACATTTTATTTTACTTTATAATTGACATTGGTTCTTTCAATGACGTTTTCATGTTTTGTTTTGTCGCATGCAAAGAAACAATTAATGTATACATTTTATGATTATATAGATATGCATGCATGAATTACTATTATGTCAAGTGTCTCATTTTAATGTTTTAAGGAGGTCACGTTGCAACTTAGAGCTAGCTGTAGTCAGGACACGTAGCACAATTTAGACCAAGCGACCGTATAACCTTATTGGGGCGGTTTTTCTAAGAAATAGTTTTATATTAAACCATGACAAGATAAACGAATAATAATGAGAAAGTAATTCACTTTCGCTAGATTTCATTTTAGATATAATTTTATTTGACATTATATCTAGGCTGGTTTGAGTTTGACTAAGTCCTCGTTTATATCTTGTAGGTACTAGAAAAAGTATCAGAAAATTCTTAAGAGAAGTATAAACTTATTTACCAGTTCCTTAATTTTCTGGCATAGCGATGTTTTTTATTCAATTTAAAAGTAGCTAAATGAAGAAAACATCCCATTTTACATATTAAAGAGTTTTTGTTTTATTGACGAGAATAAAACCTCGTTAGTAAATTCTTCTTGTTAAGGTGATGTCTATGTCCAGCAGAGGACTATTAAAGGCTGATGATAATGATGGTGATTACTAAAAACGTAAAGTGGAATTCTTGTGAAATTCCTACTATTAACATGTTTATATGAAGCAACAATTTGTGGGTCCACATAAACAAAATAAATGTTCTCATATGTAACTCACCGACGGCGATGTCGGTAGAATATGTAATTAGAGAAAATTTTGCAAGTGATTCAGTGCCTTTGTTCTTTGTAGGAGCAATACAATATGCGTGATGTAAGAACTCGTCAGTACATATTGTTGGCCTGACGCCGATGAATATTTTACCTACACAGTCTTTGTCACAAACCCTAAAATACTTTTGATGTTCTTAATCAAGTATACTTAATGTATACAAAATCATAACGTATTTTAACAAAGTAAGAAATTTGAAGAATCGAATTTTATTATTTCAAATACCACTGCTAGTTTGAATTTCATTTAGTTTCAAAATATTCTTGTTATTGGTGCAGTGTGTCAGATGCTTAAAATATATTTATTTATAGGTAAGTATACCAGTCTGGTATGTTAGGCCTAAGCCTCTTTTCTACGGAGAAGTCTATGTCCATCAATGGACCATTGATGGAGTATACAATATTATAATTTATCGTAGTTTATGTACGTATTTATACAAGTACACAACATATTTGTAAAATAAAAAATAAAAAACCTGCATAGAAACTTAAAAGTGTTTGATAAAGAAAGGAAAAAAAATCTTATCATCATCACCAGCCTTTAACAGTCCACTGCTGGACATAGGCCACTCCTTTGAAATCTTATAATTTATTTAATTTTGAACACTCTTTAGAACCGTTGTTTTACGTATTTGTTTTTATAAAAGCTACTAGTGCTTAACAATTTATTTAAATGCCACTGCTTTACTTCATTACATCTCAGTCGTTCGTCTCAATTTCCGACATCGTCGTTTCAAACGGAACCTATGTTTCCAGCCTAGTTCCGTTTTGTTCATTGTTTTAGCGTCAACAATGAGTTTATTAATTGAGTGCTAACAATCTTAGAGGTGTATTGAACTCGATGAAAATTATTACACAGATTTCTATGTCTATAGTTTAATATTTCTCAATAATAATTTGTTTTTAAAATATATAAGTAGAGTATTAATATTGATTTCTGGGACATCTCCCGATTTTTTTTACGGATTCTCCTTAGGTCGTTTGGGTCTTCCATTATAAGATTATTATTCTTAATCAGGCCTATAAAAGCTATTAATGCTTATTTAATCTAAGATCTCCTAAAAGCCAGTCATATGTAAGCGCAAAAATTAGGTCATATCCAGTTTTGTAAGGACCGTTTCCGACTTCTTTCGTGTGAACCCAATTAATTACAAGTTACAACAACCCACGCACAACAACTAAAAAGTCTTGTCCTAAACTAGGCAGAGTCTGTAGTCTGGTTATAAGATTGGTGCTATATAAACATTTTAAAATACATGAAGGTAGTATAAATTAGTCAGTATTCATTAAAGCTATATTGACAACCGCGGTAGATCGAACCCCCGCGAAGCTAATATATTAAAATAATTACAGCGTGCATGTACATATGTATGTAAATACGTTTACATACATTTAGTGCTGAAATCTATTAGCTTGAAATTATAAAAAGGCACATATTTTAGTTATTTGTTTAGATATAGAATCTACTTACAGCATTACGAGTACATATTATAAAATATGCAACATAAGTTACCACCATCTGTTACTCATTGCAAGATCTCGAAAACGTTTTGATTTACATAAGATTCTTACAAATAATTATAGTCATGGAGCCTAGTGTTCTATCTTCTGCGTCTAAACGGATTGACGATCATAATAGTAGGGGTAGTTCCCAAGCGGGCACTTGCGTGCTCGAGCGTATCAAAAAATCACTTGGGGAGAAAGCTTGCTATCATATATGCATGAGCCCTTAATTTAGTGGGGATTAGTTAAAAATATATTATCAGAAAAAATTGAGTTTGTCAGATTATGAGAATTTAAGTTAAGTACATCTAGAAAACTGTATATTTTTCAATAACCTGAAAATTTGGGCGTGACATAAGTAAAAAGGCAAAATTACAAAATCTAAAAAAACGTCACCTCGAAATACTCAAGCGAATTAATTTTTAGTATTTTGAAGGAAATCCTATGAGCTGTAATTTTGTTTTTCCTTTTGGTCCTTTCCATTTTGTTGTTTCTAATTGTACGGGCATATTTAATTGCAACTATTAAGTTTATTTTCACTCTTATGTGTTCACTTTTGAATTCCCCACCTCCCTACCTTATCATAACCACACCGATGCAGAAGCATTTCACTAGGCCTCCATGATGTGTGTCACCATGGTGCATTGTATTCACTTACAATGAGGATAGTGACCACCACTTTTGGATTCTACTCATACTTTGCATTATGCTCCTAAGAAGTCCTTATTTTTCGTTCCCTGTGATGGAACTATTTATAGAAAGAGCTCATTTATTTTATGGTCCAACCATGCGTTTGCATTAAATTATCATTTTTTTGGTGAGTGCATTGATATGTTGTACAGCCTAACAGTCCACTGCTGGACATAGGCCTCTCCTTTGAAAGGAGGTTTTGGCCTATTATACCACGCTGGCCAGACGGGTTGGTAAAGGGTTTGTTTCAAGTTTTCCTTCTCTTGGCAGTGATGTTAGTTGCTTATTTTGTTGATTTAGTCGCCTCTTACGACACCCTTGGAATGAATAGGGGTGGTGACACTTTGTATTCTTAATCCGTCACCACACTCTTTCTAAGTTCTAGTTCTCTACCTAAGTTTTAGAAGAAAATTACGATTGTCTAACTCCTAAACTTAACGACTAAATCAAGATAAAAATATTTATTATTTATATGTATGCATTCATATGTAAATTGTTTTTATTACCTCCAATAATAAAAAGAAGAAACGAACAATTCCTATTTCTTTAAAATTGACAGATTAACAATACCCTCCCAATAACATTGTCAGATTATGATTCAGTACGACTAAGACATCAAGTTGATCCCTCTAGATAAAAATCGCGTTCGAGCATCCCGAGTTCTCAGTTTTATTTTCAAAAATGAGATAACTTTTGGTAACGTAAACTTCACAATGCAATAAGTTTCCATGACGATTTAGTGACTTAAAATTTAGCATTCTGGGCTCTCCTACTAAAAGGTATCTCTTCTTCATTTATCTCGCCGTATTTTCTTAACGACCGATAAAACTTACAGCATTCGACTCGTCGCGTAATTGGAACTCTAATAAAACTACCATCTCACCACCATACATGTAATAAATTCATAGCATGAAGCAATTCTGATTTAAAGAAGATTTCTAAGATCACTAATTTAGAAACTAAATTTTAACAAATATATTATGTTGTTAAATCAATTACGCAAATAGAAAAATATTAGCAATCCATCACCTGTGCTGAAAAATCACTTTAAATGATTCTCACGTTAGTATATAAATATAAAATATTTCCAGAGACCATATCACAACAACTGTTCTTAGACAACAGTCTGTGACATCAATCTCATACACGCAGTTATTACCAAGTATTACACAATTACCAGTATACATATTATTTTATGATTCTGGTCCTATTGCTGATATTACGGATCTTAAATTAAAATTATTTGTTATTGCCGAGCAACGAGGCATGTCAGGTCAGACTACGTGATTGATTCATTTTGCAGAGTTATTTGAAATCTGTCTTTATATTTAGTATACAAAAAAATGCAGCGGTATCTAATACAACGTTAAAAAATGCATAAAAACTGTGTTGCAGCTCTCGGATGTCGGTTACAAAACTTAAGATCACGTCGTATGTTGAAATTCGTGCCGCACGATGGCTACGCTGCGCCTGCGCCAGGCCCTCGCACGCACTAAACTAAATTATAATAATAACCATTAACCGCTCTTGTATCAAAATATCACTTACAAATTTATTTTCACGCAAAATTGTGTAAGTCTAAGTGGCTGTTGAGAAAGAACAACAACAGATAAAAATAACAATATACCGATCTGTACTTTTCTATTTCCTGTTTATTGTAACCGTGAACGATGCAGTGAACCGTATTCTTTATCTGTGTCGGAATAGTGATAAACTTAAATATGAAGGTTTTTATTAACTCTCAAACGTAATATCAAAGATACACTCAAATATTATTTTGCCTAGCTCCATAATTTGAAAGTTTGGTACCTACACATAATAACTACACAGAACTAAAATACAGTTTTGACAACGCCTAGTTTTTCTAAAATATTATTTGCTAGGATATAAATAAGTAATTACCATTTTTTAAGATTTCTGTAGGTAGACTGTCATTCACTAAATTGACCAGTCTTTTTCAAACGCTGCATAAGTCATACATAGTATACAATTTTTAAAGTAGTTCAACAAGCCTGTTGATCTACTGGATAGTGATACTGGCTACAAAGCTGTAGTGTTGAGTTTGATTCAAATGGTCTCATCAAACAACATTATTACAACAATGTAATAATAATAATAATAATAATTTTAATTGTACCTAAACAGAGCATGTATTTATTAAATTATTTATCATGTTTATCAGTAGTCTAGGTAATACAACACAGGACCTGCCTAGCTTCAGATCAGTCAACCGCTAGAGTGTAAAATTAGTTATTTCATAATTGTAGTTCATATTCAAAGTTTTGGGGTATGTGTTGACATGTCCATAAGTAATGGCAATACAGTAAGAGACAACGAAAAACAATTCTGTACGTTGTTTAGGTAACGACCTGGGTGTTTCAAAACATCATTGTATTATTCGAACATCTGCGAGCCGACGTTATAGATTACACACATAAATATATGAATTATAAATATATTCTGAGTAATATATAAAATGTTTTAAATATAATCTGACTACTGCATAATGAGGGTGCTACCTTAACTGGACCTTACCACAGCAAATGTATAATAGCGGATTTACTAAAGACTTGTTACATCAAGTAATACTTTCATTGTTAATGTAAGCCAGTGAGTGTTCATTGTTTTGTTTTCCTCCACCTCACCTGTAACGAAGTCCTACAATGATAATATTTGTATTGCAGTTTGTGTGTTTTCTAGTGGTCTAGTACCCATAATACAAGCTCTGATTATTTTGTGAATTGACAACGTTGTTTGTAAGATGTCCGAAGTATAAACAATACCTCAAGGAAGCCAAGGTTCCTTTAAAAGGATATGTCTAAAAATCAAATTATTAAGTGCTACGGTTAAGCCCGAGTTCTCTAAAAACTATCATTATAAACCAGCCAAAGACAAAAACTAGACATTGTGTTGTAATGCTGAGTTAAATTTAATTACAAGAAATGAGATTTATACCTATAGATACTTCTCGTAAGACGCACTGGTTTGAGTGATCAGCTCGCCACTTCCTACTGTGTTGAAGGTTGTGAGTTCGATACAACATAAACTATTACTGCCTGTGATCAAAAAAATGTGTTCCTGTTCTTGATATCCGTTACATTGACTATTTGTGTCCACCACGTCCCTTAAAAATGAGTAATGGTATTAATAAATAAATAATCGAACATCTTACACACAACGCCGTCTAGTCCCCAAACTAAGCAGAGCTTAAATTATGGATTCTAGACAACTGATATAAATACATAAACATACATTTTTTTTGGAAATAAATGCATATTCTACATATAAAACACCCAAACTCCGAAACAAATATTTGTGGATCACACAAACATTTAGTCTGAATCCGAGACCTCAAGCACATCGCCACCGAGGCAGTAATTGTCATATGTACTTGAAGTTTTATTCCGATAGAACCATTTTCATTTAAATTCTAAGTTTGTTAACTATAAAACTAAGTCATTAATTTGAAAACTTACGAGTATGAATGTCATGTATGTTTCAAAATAAATGTACTTTTGTAAACATATAACATAAACACAACAGCGTTGTATTGAACATTGTTGTAATAATCCATTTACTTGACAAACGCCTATATTTCAAATATAATATTTACACATCAATACAAATAAATAAAATTGAAGTGTCTGTATATAA
This sequence comes from Phragmatobia fuliginosa, assembly GCA_932526445.1. Lineage (NCBI taxonomy): Eukaryota > Metazoa > Arthropoda > Insecta > Lepidoptera > Erebidae > Phragmatobia > Phragmatobia fuliginosa. The sequence continues at coordinate 30,312,236 of OW052057.1, forward strand.
TAATAAATTAACAGGTTCTTCTTAAATGCATACGAATGTATAGATTGATTCTTAAATATTTTAACCGAATTTTTGCTAATGTAAGGTTTTTCATAAGGAGTACCTTGGGCTAATATTTTAGGGCTAACTTTGCGCCACGGAGTTACCCTCGATTTACAACAATAACTGCGGGTAACACAGCAGCACTCAGCTTGTCTTCTATAAAACTTTACACTTACACCGCTTTATAGCAACAAAAGTCAGTACACACTGTACAAAACCATCGAGACATATAAATTGATTATAACTAGCAAACTCGTTATATAATAATTCTATAGTCCCCACACTCTAACTTAATTACAATACTGGATAATAATAGATACCTAACTACCAAACGCTTTTAAAACATTCAGAGAGAAATTTGAAAATTGTATCTTATTATGTCTACTAATTGCATATAATTACTAAAGTTACTTAGGAGGGTCATTTGTTATTTAGTAATTTACTAGCTGTTACTCGTGACTTCAAATTTGTAATAAAATTCAGAATTTTAATGCTATTCGTTTACTGAGCATCTACTTGTAGAATATTCAATGTTGATTGTTTTGGAAATAGGTTTGACCCAATTTAGAATAATAATATGGCTATTCAATGGTTAAGCATTAAACGCAGAGACAAAATATAATTCTTTATATTTCTGTGGATGTGATAATATTATTGTTTTTTATTAAAAACAAAATATTAATACTATACCATTAAAAACAAAAATTTGAGATTGAATCACTATCGATGCATTTAACAGGCCACTTGGAAAGTTTCAATGTTAGATAAACTGGCAGATCATACTCAATTAGAAAATGTTGATTTACAGCAAAAAGGTTGCAAACATACATTCTCTGTTACATCAAAATTTTAAAGACTTATTATCATCAATATCACAATCAGCCTTTAATTGGAGACTTTTCCTTAAAAAGGTTATTTTAGGTTTTCATTTTAGCTAAAACAAATAGCTACGTATAATCAAATTATCATTACTTTGTACGTTTCATGGGGTCTCTATTGGTCTTTTTTGTGAAGCTTTTTACTCGTACTGTTACATCTATTCCTTGCACGATTTTTGTCATAGTCATCAATTCATGCAGCATGTATTTGTACCTGCTTTTTAGACAAGCCACAGACTAGTGAACTGAAACTTTCTTCATCCATGCCGCCGGCAGTTGTCATCAAAGGAGGAACTGGTGATATGGAAGTGGATTTGTGCAACTCTCCTGGATGTATTCATACAGGTAAACTTGTTTAACATGTATATTACCGGGTCCAAATAAGTGGTAAGTGCTAAAGAGTGAGTTTGTATTTGATAAGCATAAAATTCAAACTAGGTAAGATTGTAACCAGCGCTATTATACATAACCATCCAGGTACCCTAGGCTGGACAGTTTTTCTATAGAACGTTCTCGAATGTTCACATGTACTAGGCCTTGGTCTCACAACGCGGGATGCCGAAGACCGTGCGAAGTGGAGGAAGCATAGTCGGAAAGCGGACCCCGGGCGTCCCAGACGCAACCGAAATTAACGCTCGGATGATGATGATGTTCACATTGTAGGCGCATAAAGATTAGCCGACAAACCTTTAAATAATTCGCTTCTTATACAGCGTATAGTGATTGCTAAAATTCTAGACTCGTTTTTAAAAAGCAGGAACACATAGGTAGTTATGTAAATTATGATTAAGTAAAATGTTTATTTGTACTTCCAATTTTTATTTAAAGTTTTTAGAGAGAAAATAAATTAAGGTCTGTTTCAATGCTGATAGACTTATATGTACTTATCTGCCAGACAACTGCAGATAGCGGTTTTACAAGTCTTGAATATAATCATTTATGGCGGATAACAAAAATAATGAATCACCGAATAATGTTTAAAAAAATCCTTAAAATAAGTCAATTAACTTTTGAGAGCCCTTTTGAGATCTCAGAAATTGCCGAAATATTAATAACAGGTTTCAGCGGTCACCTTGCCACTTTGTCTTGATTCCCGGGTCTGACCAAATGTTTGTATGATCTGCAAATATTGGTTTCAGGTGTTTTCTATATATATAATACGCATATGTCAGTTGGCCGATTATTTTTAATGTATTTAATTAATTATAATTTACATACGTTTTGGTAGATTTTTTTTAACATTGAGATTTGTAGTCCGTCGTACCTAGTTTACGTTTTATGTCTTGGTGTTTGTGTGGTATTTATTTTGATGTTATCTTAGAATAAAATTATTTTGTTATTAATGTGTGTTGCTTTTCTTATTCTTTACCTAAAATCGACGATATAGTATATTAATTAAAGTTAATGAACAACTGTTAAGACTTAATATTTTAAAAGCTTTTGACGTAACCAACACAAAATTTTAATTCGATTTGATTTTAAGAGAAACGAATTCCATAGTGGGTAGCGAATTTACTGAAAACTATTAACAATGAATATAAAATGACATTATTTAATAGTAAATCTTTTATGTGCATGTAAAAGCGAGGTCAGTTTTGTAATGAAATAAATACTATCACGTTACAAAACTCTATCACTATAGTCATTGGGCTTCGAAAACCTTGTTCCTATTGCCGTAAGATGAACGTGAACAAATTATTCTCATTCAAAGGGTTAAATGGTTGCTACGAATTATTAATATTCGAAAAAGAAACATTAAGCACATATTGCATTTGAACATTTTGGATAGAAGAAATTATTATTATCTGATTGTTAATTGTTTCAACCAGTGCTAGACTTTAATAAAATTCGTATACATATATAAATAAAATACAGCTCATTGAAAGAAAGAATTGAAGAAAAGAAAAAAAATCATTTCTAAAGAACGCACTGAATGTTGATTGTTAAGTTTATTTAAGGAAATGTTCCTCTTGATGTCATGTCTCATGTCGTTTGACAAGATCCAAAGCCAAAAGTATTTTTGTGATTTTATTTTTGGAAAACTCGATACTGCATGTATGAACCCTTAATTTTGCTAAGAATATTACGTTATGTTTGTTGTGTATTGTGTTTTTCATATCTAATTAAACAATTTAATTAATCAATTGTTTTACATTTTGTAGCCTCAAAACTACTTATGAATATGGATGACAAAGTGGATCCATGCGACGATTTCTACGATTTCGCATGCGGTTCGTTTGTGAAGAATACCCGCATTCCAGATGATAAAACCTCCGTAAACACTTTTTCCATCATCACTGACCAGCTTCAAGAACAGATAAGAGCTTTGCTGGACGAACCTATAGCAGATGATGAGCCAAGACCGTTTGCTCTCGCAAAAACTTTGTACCAAGCCTGCATGAACCGAAGTAAGTATGACTGATTAATTATTTCATTATGTTGATTGCTCAAGAAATTCAAATAAATTTATTTTAAAAATAGACTTCATGTTCCAGATACAGTTAAACTTTCGATTTCTTATTAATATGTCGTGTTTAGAAAATTTATGTGTACTTCGGTCAATCTCAGAAATGTGAATTCAGTTTACCTTTTAATTTTATGAAGAGGACGGGATATTAGCATAAGAGGCTAAGCCGGTCGCTTAAAATTAAATTTATATTTTAAATCACAACTTAAATTTCCACCGTGGATCGCCGAAAAAACAACTGATTTTAAAGAGTTTAATTAAATTTGTAAAGTTTCATCCAAATCCGTTCTGTTGTTTTTTCGTAAAAGAGAAAATAACATACATACATACTCACAAAGTTTCGCGTTAATAATATTAGTAAGATAAATATAAAGTGTATAAATAGAATTTGAAAATACATGAGCCGAGAATAACACTTCTATAACACTAACAAACTGAATATCAGATAATGATATTGGTTGTTCGAAACTTTTAACTACGTTTTACGGGGTTGATTTTATCGTGGCATATGTCAGTTTTAATACCCGCTTGCAAAGTCCCTAATAGGGATAGTCGGAAATTCAAGGAACCCGAACCATGACGATTCTGTTTCGTACTTTAATAGCATCCAGGATTCATAGTTTGTGGTCAACACTGAGTTATCAAACAATATTTAACTAATTATAAAATAATAAATAAGCCCAAAATAAAGATTGCCTGGTGAACGAGTCATCATCTTCATAGCCTTATTCCCAATATTATTTGAGGTCGGCTACTAGTTTAACCGGTTTTACCCGAATATCAATTTTTCCACGGAGCGACTGGAATCAGACCTCCGCAACCCTAACGGAGAACTGAAATTCGAAGGTTGAACTAGTTGTCAGTAAATTTGAGGGCCTTGACTTCGCAATAACGATTGCCTCTTGATTAGCAGTCTTGCCTGGTGAACGAGTAATGACTAGAATTCCTTACATTTTGTCTTTTTTGCTTTAAATCATATTATGATTCAGAAATGGCAAAGAAAATCATTCCTGTATATCTGTTCTATGACGGGTCACATGCCTTATTGTAACCGTCTTCAATTTAATTTAAAAAGACTAGATTTCTAACAAAACAATTTCTGCAACAAACGTGAAATTATATAATTTATTTGTCTTGTCTTACAAAAACAATACAAGAAAATGATAACGTTTAATATTATTTTGATACTAACAAATATTTCCGCATATCATATTATTTGTCATAATCAAAACAAATTATTTACAATTCATTGATAAACACGTGCTAGTTCTTCATTTGCGACTTGCGATGAGTGTTTGCAATTTAAAATTCCTTAAGCGTTTGGATTCAGCCCTATATTCAATTTTCAAGGGCTTTTTGCACCCTCAAGTGCTGTTTAATATCAGGTAGTTACTTCACTAGGGTTCCCTCGTTTGAAAGAGTATTACTGGAATATGATTCTAGATCTAGCTTCTAACGTAACATAATACTGAATAATAAGTGTAATTACATGCTATAATCAGGATATTATTTAACTGTTGCTGAAACATGTTCTGAACTTAAAAGTAAGTGAAAGTGAAATAAACTATGTTGTATCCGCTATTTACACAATCTTAATGATGTAACTTATTCATGAACAGATTAAATTGCAATCTCACTACGAACTACCTATTGAAGATAAACACTTTCCACTTTGTTGCCATTTGAATTTTGGTTGTAAAGCAAAAGGAACAATATTAAATAGCATGATTCTTACGTTCATTGAAACCAATTGGTTTCATTTTCAACGACAGGTTAATGAATGAAAACAACAGACTTGATAGTCTTTTATTAGATTACTTATTTTAACATCCAACGAGCGGCAAGATTACGTAAGCACACGTTGTCTTGCCAGTCCCCAACACACACAAGCTAGCGTGGGGAAGAATGGCCTTAACCCTCTCCTGAGAGGAGACCTGAGCCTAGCTGTGGGACATTACGTGTTGTTGATGACACAGATTACTGATCACCAAAAATCTCAGCAAAACTATATTTCCAATTTGTTTACCTACTAATTTAGTTTCATAAAATATGTAATATTGCTGCATATAAATATTATATAATTGTGAAATACAAAGATTCTAATAAACAAAACTAGTAACTACAGGACCTGATAAGCTAGAGGCAATGAAAGGCGATCAAAAAGCCCCTCAATACGAGAAAGAGACTAAAATCGCAATCGGCCAAAAGTAAATAATTCAACGCGCCTCTATCCATCCCCTCGGGGATGAAGAGGTGAATGTATTTCTATGCGTATGCAGTAACTGTAGTAGAATACATGTAAGTACCTAGGGTATAATAATATCTGTTTGTCTGTGTTATTGAAGCTGCTATAGAAGCCCGAGGTGTGCAGCCTTTACTGGACATGTTGCGTCGCCTGGGCGGGTGGCCAGTGCTTGACGGCGACAACTGGGACGAGCGTTCCTTCTCCTGGGAACAGTCTGTCTACAAGTTCCGGGACGCTGGATACTCGGTCGACTACTTCCTCGACTTCTCCATCAGTGTTGATGTGAAAAATTCCACGAAACGAATCATTGATGTAAGAATGCTACAGCTTTTCCCTTTTTACATTATTTCCCTATCTTAACTAAACTCGGTCGGCCGGCACTCTAAATAAATACGATATTAAAATCATGTCATCAAAATCATACATTTTAGAAAATATTCAACTTTCTGAACATCATATTGCGAAGGATACGCTTTTTCTGCGAATGTTATATGTACATATTTCATGCGAAAGATGTATTATTCCTGGAGTTAAAAACATATGCGCTAAGTGAATATTTTCTAACAGCTGGACCAGGCATCATTAGGTTTGAGCCGAGAATACCTGAACCGTGGATTTAGCGACAAGCTCGTCCAGGCCTATTACGATTACATGGTTGATATTGCAACTCTATTGGGCGCGGACCGAGCAAGAGCCCAAGCAGAACTGAAGGAGTCCCTGGAGTTCGAAATGAAACTTGCCAATGTAAGTAATTTTTGAAACATAATGAAAAAAACAAATAATAATTTATAAATCGAAATGGGATTTGACCAAATGGGATGTGATCTGACATCTTCTTCTATTAAATCGGCTCGGTAACCGTGATGAGTGATGTTTTTCGTAGCGGTGCAAGGACCAATAAGATCACTTAAAATTAGCTTGGCCTTAAAATTATGCCACTTTAAGTTATTATATTTCTTTACGTCACAGCATTCACACAGTTAAATGGCGTTCGTGAAATTCTTTTTTAATTTACCGTTATTGTAATTGTCCACCCATGGTCACATACTCCTTCTTACACAATAAGCAGCATTTACATGATTACTCATAACTGCGTGTAGTCACGTAATAACGTTATAATAACAATAGAGTAAAAAGAAATCGGTCAAGTGCAAGTTGGCCACGCGTGGAAGCGTATTCCGTATCTATTATCAAGTGCAAACATAAGTTCGCTGTAATTAATCAAATTTCAAACTACTCGGTTAACTAGGTTTCATGACCGTTGTTCTCGCTTTTTTTGTGATGAAAGGAGGTCCACCAAAACCTTTAAACTACATGATATAAAAAATATAGTTTTGAAAAACTAAACAAACACGTTTTTTAACTAAAAAATAGAAAATAATTTTTATGTAACAAAGCGTGGGGGACGCGACGTTACTGAAATATTTTCAGAAAGCACCCCACGCTTTGTTACATAAAAATTATTTTCTACTTTTTAGTTAAAAAGCGTGTTTGTTTAGTTTTTCAAAACTATATTATTTTTTTTAGACTAAAAAAGCTTTTTTTTAAATCTTTTTTTTGAATTAATGTATTGTCATCGGTCCTGGATAAATCTACAAAGTTTGAACGAAATCTGGCCGTTTAAAGTGGTTCAAAATCACGCCCAAAGGAGTCGGTTACAAACAAACATACAAACAAACATACAAACATACAGGTGAAGCTAATATAAAGCGTGTAAAAATAGATTTTGTTTTAGAAATAATATTCATGTTCGCAGATTTCCTTGCCACTCGAAAAACGTCGTAACGCTACAAGTCTTTACAATCCCATGACTGTTGCAGAATTACAAGAGAAATTCCCTAAGTGAGTATCACTGGCAAAGATTTTATTGACTGTTTTTAGACTGTGTGAGTTTTGACTATAAACTTTTAATTTAACTAAAACTGCTATGCATTTCAAAAAAAGTTGTTATTAATTTAGTTAATAGCCTAAAATGTTGATTAAAGGTATTTTATTAATAGTGATATTGACTTTAAATTTATAGTTAAACCGTTTTGACTGAAGAAAAATAATTAACATGGAGACATTTCATGGATTAATGGCTGTTTTCACCAACGTCCCCTAACTTTGAGGGGCCACTTAGAGAGCCAGGGTGGAAGCTTGTAGAGCGCGCGCTCTGTTCTAGAGGCAGAAAGGGAAAATCGAGGATCCCGTTCTGAAGAGGGTCATATATCAGTCATGGGTAGATGGCCTTAGATACGTCGGGGTTCCAGGGATTTCCTTTCTAGGGTACACTTAGTTCCCCGTCTAATAATATCTAAGACGGACATGACGGTTTTTCGTTGGTTCGAGTCCGACGTAACCACTAGCTGGTGGTATCCGGGGGGATATCAGCAGAAAAGGGCCTCTTCGAGAAAGTTAGGTAGCCCTTAGTGATATTTTTGCTTTAACCAATCTTTAGGGCACACCCAAGTGGTAATATTACTCTTAAAATTTAAGGTCGACCTACTTAAAGGGTTCGTAATAAGGGTCCGTGTAATATATGGTTGGTGAAAACGGGTATAATTATTGTTTTAGTGCAACATAATTATATAATTTATTGTTGTAACAGAATCCCATGGCTGGAGTACATCAACCGTCTTCTCGCACCGCATGTCAATATTGGGCTAAATGAAGTCACTATCGTCAGTGTACCGAAATACATTACAGATCTCGAGGTTTGTGTAATTTTAATTCAGAAATACAGATTTTACTATTATCTCTGATACAACCCTTTTTGGAAGACATTCTAAATACTAAGGAATTATTGTTATCATAATATTTGACAATTTAAAAGTTGTTAGTTGTTGTAAGCTTATTAGTTATTTCACCAAAGGCATATAAATATTGCTATTTACCTACTATATATTAGGTAGCTATCAGCGTTATTTTTTTTTATTTCATTACAACTTTCTTTAGATAAGACTAAGTAACTTAAACAAATTAACATTAGCACATTTTATTCTGCCAGGTACGATACCTAAGCAATTTAATGCATAGCCAACATATTTTAGAGCTGACAGCCATCGAAATCTATATATTATATTAAAAAAAAATTTGTGTTCAAAGAACCTCCTGGAAACAACTCCCAAGCGCGTGCAAGCCAACTACGTAATGTGGCGTGTTGCTGGTGCATCTGTGTCTTACTTAACTGACAATCTTCGCCGACGACAACTTGCCTACGTCACCGCTTTGTCTGGAAAGACAGAACGGGAAAGTAGGTGGAAGGAATGTGCTGACACTACGAGTGTCAGGTAAGAAATATTTCCCGAACGAGATTTAAGTCGGCTGTCTTTCGGTCTACTACGACTCGGTTCTACTTTGATTTCTGACGTAGAAAGTGAACCCGATTTAATTAACATTTTCTTGAGAATTATTATCTTTTTTATTAAATGATTGATATCACACCGCAAACCTAAAGTACTCGATGATCTCGAAGCACCGTTGATAGACTATTGTCGGACTTTCGAGGGCCACAACTACACGAAATAGTTGTTGATAACGCAACCAGGACCCACGGCTTAACGTGTCCCTCTAAGTGCCGATTCCCAGACGTACAATTATTTGCTAAAGACATTGCAGATAAATTGATGTTTTATTATTGTATATTATGTCTCAATAGGGATATGTTAAATACTGTACATATAAGGAAAGCTATTATTTTTATTCTACGTGTGTTAAGTTCTACACATTCGTATTGTTTGCATTGCCAAAAAAGCCGTCGATGTGTTTGATTAGTACCTGTTATTTGTTGTATCTGCTATAACTTCGTAGTTTATTTTACTCAAGGATATTATATCGTCTTTTTAGTTGAACTTTGAATCCGTTAACTTGAATCGTTAATCACGTGTTTGTTTTTCTTTTAGCATGTCTATTGCAGTGGGTGCTCTATACATCAGGAAATATTTTAATGAAAATTCTAAAGCTAATGCATTGGAAATGGTAAACGATATTAAGTAAGTTTCAACTTATCAGAGTCGACTAATATATTTTCAGTGTAATGTGAGAATCAGTCACCTCATTAGACCTGTCAATGCTAAATTTCTCCCTCAGAATAAAAGCGAAAGGCTACTGCGATGTAAATGTAAAGCTGTCTCGGCTTGGCTTTGCCTTAAATATACTTGTGACCATTTTTAGACTTTTGAAGTCCTAGTAAGACTCGTAAAATACTCTTATAACTGTAGCATGATCAACATGTGATCATCCTTTATTATATTCTCAAGTTTGCCTGCGAAATATTATTGTTTAAAGTTTTTTTATTTCAATCACAGTAATCCTACATCTACACTTTAGTATAAGAAGAATTCCTTTTGACTTATTTTTTTTATAGGCAACAGTTCCGTCAAACTTTGAACGAGGTGGAGTGGATGGACGATAAAACCCGTACGGCGGCTCTAGAAAAGGCTGACTCCATGGCCTCACACATCGCTTACCCCAATGAAATGCTTGATAACGATAAACTGACAAAATTCTACTCTGGGGTAGGTTCCAAATATGCTTAACATATCACTGAAAACAAAATACTTATTTAATTTGTATGAAACTCCATTACGTTTTTGTGAAGGCAATGGGTTTATATACCTGATTTGTGTCATTTTTCAGTTGGAGATGTCATCGGATAAACTAATGGAGTCGGTACTTAATTTAACATTGTTCGGCACTGAGTACCTGTTCAGTAAGCTCAGGGAGCCTGTTAACAAGACCGACTGGGTCACCCACGGACGCCCTGCTATCGTCAATGCTTTCTACTCCTCCATTGAAAACAGCATCCGTAAGATCAATATAAAAATATTCTTAACTAGCTGACCCGGCGAACATCGTACCGCCTTAGAATATTAATTCATAATAAAGTATTGTCTTTAGTTATTAACTGATAGTGACAAATCGACAGCAGCGTCAAGTAACGGGCCCCCGGCTGGTACCGCCACAATCGCTTTGTTTCTGCATTTTAAATCTGTAATATCTTCGAAAGTATTAATTTAAATTACATACTGTAAACGGCCATATTAATCTATATTAAATACACAATATATTTAAGGTACTTAATTGGATAAGGATTAATATTGTATTGCTTAAAATCGCTTCGTAAATAGGCCAATATTACTCGTAAAAAGAAAAAGCGGCCAAGTGCGAGTCGGACTCGCCCATGAAGGGTTCCGTACCAGCAAGTAACATCATATAAAAGTTCTTGTAGTTCGTTGTAACTTTCATCGATGTTTTTATACTAGTGTATTGATTGGATGAAAGGTATATTGCGTGTTACGATTTATGACGTATTAAAAAAAACTACTACTAGATCTCGTTCAAACCAATTTTCGTTGGTAGTTTACATGGTAATGTACAACATATATTTTTTTTAGTTTTATCACTCTCTTATTTTAGAAGTTAGAGGGGGGGGGGACATACATTTTTTCACTTTGGAAGTGTCTCTCGCGCAAACTATTCAGTTTATAAAAAAATTATATTAGAAACCTCAACATCATTTTTGAAGACCTATCCTATACACGTATAGGTTTGATGAAAAAAATATATTTGAGTTTCAGTTCCAAGTATGGGGACCCCCAAAATGTATTGTTTTTTTTCTATTTTCTATTTCTATTTCTATTTTCTATTTTTATGTAAAAATCTTAATGTGGTTCACAGAATACATCGACTGACCAAATTTCAATAGTATAGCTCTTATAGTTTCGGAAATAATTGGCTGTGACATACGGACGGACAGACAGACAGACAGACAGACAGACAGACTTGACGAATCTATAAGGGTTCCGTTTTTTGCCATTTGGCTACGGAACCCTAAAAAGATGGTTATTGTGGCTTATCCCTAAGAGACATATAGACCTTTTTAAGATGTACAATACTGTAGGACATTATTTTGATTTTTCTCGTAGGGTACAGCCAGCGTTTGCAATGTAAGCGTAAAAATGGGTTTATTTACGACATCACATTAAAAACCTCTAAAATTATTATGTACTATATTATGCATGTAATTACACATTAAAACCTTCCTCTTGAATCACTCTATCTATTAAAGTGAATGGCATCAAAATTCGTTGCGTAGTTTTTAAGATTTAAGCATACATAGGGACAGCGAAAGCGACTTTGTTTTATACTATGTAGTGATATTTAAACTTTATTGTATCTGAATAGATCATCTGTGTTGTCCATTACGGATATACTTGCATTTTGTGTTATTTTTGTTAAGCAAGTCATGAAGTAATCAGGCACCACTTAACAAAGAAGAGACTTAGAGAACTGCACTAGAATAAAACGAAATCTTCAAATGTTATGGATGATGATGATGTACATAAGTAACATGTACAGACTTGTTTAATGGTCACATTTCATGAGATGACCGTTTTTGTTTGTCGCGTTTACCGTCAAAAGCCTGATTCCAAGTAAGATGTGTAAAGATCTAAAGCTGATCTTAACAGACAAGTCAATACTATTGCATAGCAGGATTTATTGTAAGAGGCACATAATGTACTTAATCTATCATTTGCTGTTTAAACGAAGAAAAATAAAACGACACTAGTGTGATGAATTACACTGGGCGGAATTCTTGTGTTTTAGTAACTTTGCTAGAACTTCCGTTAGTACCTACATTATATGATTACATTAGATTAGGTACATTAGATGCTGACGTTAATTCATTCATAACCCATTCAAGTTGCTTGACTTACCTTAGCTGAAAAGGTTTCAAAAGAATTAGTGAGGTGTGCCCGAAGTTGCTTATTTTGCAAACAATTGTACTTAATTATGCTTGCATCCTGATAGAATTCCCTGCTGGTATCCTGCAAGGCGCTTTCTTCTCAGCCAAACGGCCCGCCTACATGAATTATGGAGCTATTGGTTTTGTTATTGGACACGAGATTACACACGGATTTGATGACCAGGTAACGCTGTTTCTAGTCTAAACGTGCAAAATATGTGAAAACTATAAGGCACTACAATTTAAAGATGTTTTTAAGCAGTTTATGAAACTCCAAACATTGTATTAATTGACAGGGTCGTCAATTTGACCAAAATGGAAACTTAGTTGACTGGTGGCAAGAGATGACTAAACAGAAGTATCTTGAGAAAGCCAAATGTATCATTGATCAGTATTCGAACTACACCGTCAATGAAGTGGGATTGAAGGTACTAGACATTTTTTTTTATTTATGAAAGAAAAAACACCCACCATTAACAAGTTTTACATGAACCTTCGTTATTTTATTTTTTAGTTAAATGGGGTGAATACGCAAGGTGAGAATATTGCCGACAATGGTGGAATCAAGGAGGCATACTACGCTTACCAAGCTTGGACGAATCGCCATGGAGAAGAAGCTCGCTTACCTGGTCTTGAGAAATACACCCCGAAACAGGTAATGACTTTGTCAAATATGCTTAGGTAAAGATTACTTATTCTAACAGTGGACCGCGATGGGTTGATGATGATGAAAGATTACGGTATGAAATTACAGAAGCTTAATAATTATGCTTGCCGATTGGCAATATATTCATATTCCTAATTAGGAAAGAATAAAGAGGCTATTTTGGTTAACTCTAATAAAAAAATATCTTTCTTGCAAAGAGGATACAAATAACATATTTTATCTAATTATAATTAGTTTTAGAACAAAATTAATAAAAAGCCGGCCTAAGGTTGCCTGGAAGAGATTGCCTTTGGCAATAAGGTCGCCATTTGTACACTACATAGTCCAGTCATTATAGTAAGTTCACCTCGGAATTCGAGATACCCAGCTGTAATTCTGTAAATACTTGTATATTGCCCCCCTTAAAGTTGTCTCAAAACCTACATATGGTAGGGTGTACGCAACTATTAAATTTCAAGGTTAAAAGTCACAAAAATCGATTTTTTGCGCTTTTTTTGTAAATATCTCATTTCCTATGGTTTTTTGCTATTTGTAATTATTTACAATATTGTAGAATACAAAATTCTCTACAAATTTTGTTTAAAAAAATTTTTATACGATGAATCGTTTTCGAGATGTAGGACGGAGAGCGCGCGGTCACAGCATCACTTCAGGTCAACCGGTGCCTCCGGTTGAAAACTGATTATAAAAAAAATGAATATAAATATTTGTCAATTTTTATTAACTATTATATTATATTTTAGCATTTTTTCCTAACCTTTCCACTTTTTATTCAGTATTAATTTATTTAACAACACTTACCTGCCCATGTAATTGCAGAATTGTTAATGAAAATATAGGAATTATATTTGAATTTTAACCTAATTAATATTAATAACTTATGACATGATGAAAAAAAAACAAATAAATTATGAATTAATATTTTTATTAAAAAATATCATTCAATACATTTATTTTTATTAAAAGTAAACAAATCGAATATTGGGTACAAAAACTACCATTTTATAATTTTATTCATCTTCTTCCTCTTCATTATCATCTTTAACGACATTTGTCTTAAGTTCTTCCATGATTTCGGGGTCAAAGGTTCCATCTTCGTCTTAATGTCGCTCTGATATGGTAGAGCATTGAGACAAGCTTGCCCATTACATTGGCCACAAGCTAAAGAGCATTGCAAGCCCGCTTTCCTGCAACCACTCTTGCAGTTGCAGAAAATTGTATTTAGCAAATCTTCTGGAGCAGGTGGTAAAATTGTAACGATAGGCTCCAGAGAATCGTTTCGCATTGCCCAACCCCATACTTGGGGTTCCAAAACATGCCCTAACCAAGTTTGAACTTGATAATATACACGTTTGAAATGTTGATGAGCAACTGCACTTGTTAGTGGAATATTTGACCATAAATTTGAATATTTACTTGTTGACCTGAAGTGATGCTGTGACCGCGCGCTCTCCGCCCTCTATCTCGAAAACGGTTCATCGTATAAAATTATTTTTAAGCAAAATTTGTAGAGAATTTAGTATTCTACAATATTGATAATGATTACAAATAGCAAAAAAACATAGGAAATGAGATATTTACAAAAAAAGCGCAAAAAAACTATTCTTGTGACTTTTGACCTTGAAATTTAATAGTTGCGTACACCCTACCATATGTAGGTTTTGAGACAACTTTTAGGGTGTCAATATACAAGTATTTACAGACTTACAGCTGGGTATCTCGAATTCCGAGATTCTTACCTAATTTAAGCTTAAATGACTGGAGTAACATATATATGTCATTTAATGTATATATTTTAACTCTGTAACAAAGTGTGCAAATAAAGAGTTTTCAATTCAATTCAAACTGGCATTAACATTGTATGACCAGACTAAATTCACGATCAATCATTGATGCATAGTCGTAAAACATGGTTTTTAACTTATATAAGTCATTGGAAATCTAATCTACGAATAAATGTTAACCGTAACAAGCCGTACCAAGTAGCGTTCTGAACATTGGATAACCAACATTACCCAAAAATAGGTAGGAACCGGTTGAGCATCGATTGTAATGAATCATAACTTTTGATTAAACGCTTGCAGTTGTTCTGGCTGAGCGCCGCAAACACCTGGTGCGCTGTGTACCGTAACGAGGCGATCAAGCTACGTATCACGACGGGCTTCCACGCACCTGGACGCTTCCGAGTTATCGGTCCCTTGGCCAACATGGAAGAATTCGCTAACGATTTCAAATGCCCCACCGGGTCACCCATGAACCCCGCCCACAAGTGTAAAGTGTGGTAGTGCCACTTACACCTCTTCTTCTCGAACGCTGATACGATCTCGTCGGTGCGTAAACGCCGAGGGCTCTTCTTAAACCTGACGAGCTATCTGACCGCCAACGACGTTTCTCTTCATATCTTTGAATATGATAAGTTTTTGTAATTAATGACACAGGCAAATTGATGTATTGTCACTATTTGTCAAAGTAATTTATTTCATGATAGCAGATATATGTAGCTCGTTTTTAGGCTGGCGTAAGTCAATGTACCTACACTGTTACAACCGTATGAGTCTAATGGTTGTTTAGGTGTCACCCAAGATTTTGATGTTGTTAAACTTTGTAAATATAATAGCTGAATTATGTTTTTATAGATAATTTTACTCATTCAAGCTATATTTAAATTAAGCAAGTTTTGGCGAGATTTTAGACTGAGCACAAAACTATTACTTATTGGATGGGTAAATTAACTACCTATGTATTATTTTAACTTGTAGCACCTAATCAGATCAATTGTTCATGTCTACACTGTCCTAGAGGGTTAAATTATTCCAACTTGAATGTTTCATATTTATTCAACGCCGCGGTTACGGGCACCTGCCCATAGAAACTAATTTTATTATAATATTAAATAGTAGATTATACGAGTAAATAACTGCGGCCACTAGTGTATTAAATGTAGTCCTGTATCGAATCTCACTAAACGTGATTTTGAAACGAACAGTGATAATTTAATTTAAAGTTAAGTACCTAGTTAGTAACATTTTTGGATACAATCGTATTAATGTAAATCACTGAAATACCAATATAAGATCGTTTTTATCATTTACTGTGTTTCATTTAAACGAAACAAAATAATAAACAATGATAGTGATTATCATAACTTCACCAAACTTAAGTCTACTAAAAATTGTTGTTGGATTATATACTTTAATTCCATATAATTACAACTTCTTCTTTAATATCTCGCGCATGGATATTTTATAAACCAACTAAAAGTTCATTGATATTTTTAATTAGATAAAAACCTTTAACAAACATGTACCTACCTATCGAAGATTGCACCATAATAACAAAACAATTTTCGCTATAGGTGTACCACGTAAGACATGATAGTTTACATAATATAATTATGATTCATCATCATCATCCTATCGCAGTCCACTGCTGGACATAGGCCTCTCCAATTGCATGCCACTTAGTTCGATCCTCGGCTACCCGCATCCAGCTCCTGCCAGCCGTCTTGCGCAAATCATCACTCCACCTGGCCTGTAGACGTCCTACACTACGTTTGCCGAGACGCGGTCTCCACTCAAGAACACGTTTACCCCAACGGTTGTCGGCCCTGCGGCTAATATGACGGCTATCTAAGTGTAGTGCGTGACGTCTAGTTTGACGTTGACGCTACACTCGGCTACCGGTAGGAACAGCTAGGATCTGAGATATCGAAAAATGGACTGTCAACAAATGAAGTGAAAGTATATAATTGAAATTCAGGTTAGTTTGCTGCACCTTGCATCTAGGTTTTTTTAAGTTTCCACCTGTTTTCTAAGGTGAAGCTAGTTTTCGATTGAGTGTTCACATCAAACACCTACACTCCCGTATCCTTTCCTATAAAAGTAATTTAGTTATACCTACCTAATCTATTATGATGATATAAACGTAGAGGAATTCATAATTTTTTTACGAATTTTCCGAGTGCATTTTACAAGTTTTTTATAACTCCTAAAATAAAAAGTTATAGTTGTCCTTGAAATTTCAATATGTGGGCTACTATTATAATTATTTTCACATTTTTTGAGCGAGCCTTTAGTTTTAGAGGGGGGGGGGGGGGTTTGAAAAAAATGTGCTTTCAAGTTGAATAACTCATAAACGGAAACCTAAGTCGAAAAATGGTTTTAGAAAGCTCACAATGTTTTTAAAAGACCTATCTAGTGATATCACACATGGTGGGGTAGACGCGTGAAAAAAAAACATCCCCACTTTACATGTAGGGGAGGTACCCCAAATAAAAATATTTTTCATAATTTTATGTTAGCACTTTGTCCACGTAATTACAGCACCTTTTTAAGCAAACTTTCATCTTTCTAGCACTTAACGTTTGGGCAGTTGGCAAATATATAAGGCTTCCGGGTAAAACTACGGAACCCTAAAAACGAGAAACACAGTTCGCACGGCAATACAAATGCTTGGGCAAATATCTGTGAAAAAATTATGGCGGATTTTTGTTTTTTATGATTTTTACTTTTGACAAATTCAAGTAATTCGGAATAACATTCTCTAGACATTAAGGTAATTTAAAAAATTACTAGAATTTTGTTTCATGTTAATAAATACATCAAAGGTTTTCTTTCATGTACAGTAAGTTTCTTCGTCAGAGTTAAAACATCACTAGCATACATACGCACGGCAGTCTGATACGCTTTCAATTTAGGCGTTCGGTCTCGGACAATTTAGCGGGTCATAACCTGCGGTACAGTAAACGTACGGCAGCGGTCCGACATGAAACAGACCAATACTACGCTTCTTTATTAGATAGATTGAAAGAAGCCATCAAGGAGAAAAGAAGAGGAAAGCTGACAAAAGGTGTGCTCCTTTTGCACGACAACGCTCCCGTACACACGTGCCATGTTGCGACGGCTGCCATTCACCGATGCGGTTTCGAACAGCTAAACCATCCACCTTACAATCCAGACTTAGCCACTAGTCACTATTATATATTTCCAAAGATGAAGAAAGAGCTGCGTGGAAGGAAAATTGACGACGATGAAGAAGTCAAGTCGGCAATTTCGGCCTATATTGACACCAAAGAAATATTTTTTTTTGATGGCATAATCAAATTATTTGAAAGATCTGAAACATGTTTTAGGGTTAAGGGAAAATATATTGAAAAGGAAAAATAGTTTGGTGTTTAATTTCAACCCACTTTCTCTCCTCAAATTTTTTGACCTCCCCTCGTATGTCGGACTCGAACTGACTAAAACCGCACTGATATTGGGTTTAATTAAATAATATTTTTACCTTAATATGTTTAACTTATTTAGCATTTAGCATAGTTACAAATATGTGATGCCAAAAAAATTGGTGATCGCCTATACCTATAGCTTATATTTTTACTTGGGTTTAAATGTCGAAGTTAAATAAATTAGTACTTTATTGACAACATTATAAGATCTAAATTTTCGTTATATTTTTTTACTTGGGTTTAAATGTCGAAGTTAAATAAATTAGTACTTTATTGACAACATTATAAGATCTAAATTTTCGTTATATTTTTTTAAACTGACACTAAAAAAACGCAGTACAAAAATCCTTACTTTAAAGTTAACAAAGGTCCTATATTGGATAAGTATCAGTACTCTAGGGTCCGGTCCTATGTGTAATTATTTGATCGATACTTTATAGAGTAAGAGCCCAGACATGACGAATCTATAAGGGTTCCGTTTTTTGCCATTTGGCTATGGAACCCTAAAAACGGGATCCAAGTTGCTGTGGACGTCTCACTCGCTCTGAAATAGCATGATGATCGCACTCTCGACTGAATAATTTTTGTGTTTAAGGGATGTTTGGTCACTCGAATTTGTCTGACTGATGAAATATAACTTTGTAATAAATACTTTAATAACATATTAAAAAATCAGACATGTAAAAATAAGTAAAGTTCATTAATTTTTTGTCGATCTTTAAAGCGTCTGACACAAGCTCTGGTCCATGAAAAGTGTCTGACACTTCATGATACTAGTTTAGAATAATATTCTACAATATATATATAAAGATCAGCCATACTAATTTAAGTTAGATAACTCTTATTTTTAGTTACCTTTCTCACCTGATATCTGCCCAGGTGTCACAGGGCTAGTTCCACAAACACGCAGGTATATAAAAGTACATTAGACGCTACTGAGTAGTTAAGGTTTCATCCATGTGAAAATAAGTTATGTCTGATCGCTCTGGGCTCTTGGACCATTAGGATGTTTAAGTAGAAGTCGCTATCTAATCTACATGAATTCTACATCTACTATGCGAAAATCTTAGGTTACTACACTTTTATGAAATACATATAGTAAAAAAAAAGTTTACTTAAGATGATCCTTTATTTGCTCAGTAAAACAATTATTACACACAGAAATTGAATAAATTACTACACATGCACTGTTCGATCGTCATTTCAATGACATAAATATTATACTTGTATTGAGTACGTAGCCATGTTCACAAAAAGCGTTTATGAGCTGAATCACCTGTTTATTCTATTGAGATAAGCATAAGTATCGACCACATTCCAAATACACATCAAGATTTCTATTATTATATTCATTGTGCGAACATTTCGCCAGCTACCTACGAACAACATGAGAACATGTATTATCTTAATATACCATTAATAGGAGTCGCCAATGCGAAATAAAATCCAAATTGGATAATTAAAACTACCTGGTGTAATGAAAGTGTTTTTATGTGGAAGTATTCGCGTCTAGGAGTACACACCTCTTGAAACGTTGTCACTATCGATAAAGATCTGTTCACAGTGTATCCATACTTAAAATCCACTCTTATTATGTAATTAAACAGCACCTGAAAGTCCTGTGTAGTCAGTTACCTACACCGTTCCTAAAACTACCCAATTTTACTGTGAACAGACCCTTAGTGATGCAGGTAATCTACGAAAATAAATAATCATTTAATCACTTACGAAATTATCGAGAAAAAATAACTAAAAAATAGGCGAGATCATAAAATCAATGTGCTTAAGACTTCAATACTATATATAAACTGTGGAGGATAAGTTCCATTACGTATTACATTAGTATCAAGTGACTAGTCGAAGACTATACAGTGTGTTTTGATCTTAAAGTGTTTAAACTTATCGCGGCTTATGAACCGCATAACAAAGCTCGGTTTTCGTAACCGAGGATTACACATAGGTTCAATAAAATCTACTTCGGTCTCGATACCGCACAATGCTGTATCTCATCTATACTATATTCGACTACGGTCGCAGTTCTCTCAGTTCACTTACAATGGAATTCATTATCAACTTGAGGTCTTTTAGCTGAGACAATACACTTACATCGAGTGCCTCGAGTCAGCGATTTTAGGAATTGATTTATTGTCATTACTTCTAGTAACACCAAGAACCTTGTCCTCAGTTCTCTTATATTCGTCTTCTAAACACTTTAAATTTAAAGGTACCGCAAGTTAAACTTCGTGATGTTAATGAATGACTACGATAATCCTAGCGACGGTTCGCAAACACACCGCATTCAAGCACCAGAGTAAATTCTTCCTCCATTATTTCGGAAGTATTATCTCTTTCAATCAATGTATAAAAAACAACACAAACAGGAAAATACTGAACTTTGAGATCAAAAGACACTGCTACATGTACGTCGTCATAGACGGCTCATGACAATAAACTATAATAATATTAATACTACAAAGACAACCAATCTGTGTCACTTACTCGATATTAATATCGAAGATTAGTCGCAACACCGGTAAGTATTTACACTACTGGATAAAGATTAATATATCTTCAGAACGAATCATCGGTGAACAAGAACAAAATAAATACATTTAAACCACCTATGTAAAACTTTGTATATATATATATATATATGTTTCAAGTTTTTGATTATAATAAATAGTCACAATAATGTGTCAGACAATACTTTTATAGGCGTACGTTTTCGTTGCCTGGCTCTGTAAAATACATAATTCAACGTAAATATATTCAGAGCTCATTTCATCGTGACCATACAGGGGGTCTAAAGAATACTTATAGTCCAAAATTACAAAATGCTGTAATACACGGGACGTTTACTCGTCAAGACTCGGTGGGTGATCTTCATCGGCAAATGTGATGTTTGGTTTTAGGTAAATCAGGAATGCCAGCAGACGGTCGTTTTCAGCATCAGAGCCCCTAAGAATAATTCACGGGTTTAAAATAATTATATTTAAACAAATTAGTAGTAAATATATCCTTATCCTAAAGTCCATTGATGAATCGACAAAAACTCGAACAATCAGATTGAAAGCTCTCGTGCAAAACGATTATTCCTGGGATTCTGATTGGTTATGGTGCCGGGCTTGTGCTATGCGTCATTATTTTCTCAACTCGAATGGACTAAAATATTCAGTCACTGTCCTTGATTTTGTGTCCTCTCCAATCGGAGAATAATTGTCCAAGGAACTATAATCTTAGTACCCCACCCAACTGAGACTTGTGGAAGTTTATATTGCTACCTGGTCTAAATTATTTCTTAATAATAATATCAGGATTATACATTTTATCCATGATATCTATTTTAAAGGCATATAAAACTACTTACTCAACATCAATTTCAATAGCCAAAACAGTATGATGCGGTTTTCCTTCCTCGTCCAGCCATCTGAAAATTCGTATTTGACAATCACTATAGTATTAAAACTATAAAAACAAAGACAAACAAACACTAAAATGGATTTTCTTGTTCTAGTTCTAATACTTAAATACATAAAATTTATATATTTTATTTTATATTTATATTATATTTGATTTCATGGTGTATAATAGAGATAGTAAACTAATAATATTATCACTCATTTCGTTTATGCAGTTATGGATGTCAACTTGATAATCAAAACTTAGTATTTTAGTTTAAGTCAGTCAAAAGAAAGTGAATATTATGGTAGAGAATAACGACTCTGTTCTATTTCTTTTCACAAAATTATTTATACATTAGATGAGTAGCCATTTGGTGCATATGTTTAGTGGGATATGACGACAATGTTGAAGTATACGTACACGTCTGAAACTGCAGGAGAAGTGCATGGGGCACCAGTAAGAGCGCGGGGACGCCTCACGACTCCACGTTCTGCACTCGCGACCTGCGCCATGCTCAGGGTCGAACGGACCACGTGCCAGAAACCTCGCTGGGCAGCACCCACGCCGTCAATACGCTCAATACGAACCCAACCTACCAAAATAATAATAATAAAATTTAGTTTAGTTAAATAATCAAGTGTCTGCTGTAGTCCACACCAGTACATAGGCTTCTGCTACATCACCTTAGACTGACAGGTTAGTATTGTTTCCAGCTATCCTTCTCTTTGTTGTGATGTTCGGAAGACTGTTCCCTTAGCCGGCTCTTACGAAACCAATGGGATGAAGAGGGGTTGTAACACTATATATTTTTTAATCTGTCATCATACGGAGCGTTCAAAAAACACTATAAAAAAGGCATTTACCCTTACCAGAAAGAGGCGGTACAGCATCGGGTTGACAATTAGAACAGTAACAGTTCACCTGGCCCCATGAAACCGCTTGCCTCAACTCCGGATACGGCAACACCAAGTAGTGCCAATACTTGAGCACCAAGTGCAAATGCTCACATCCTTCCCCTGAAGCCTCCCACTCAGATTCCAAACTCTGTCCCTCAATGCCTTCCTGATCTAAGCACAGTATACGATTCAAATAGTGCATATTCTCAACGGACAGAGAATGAGACCAAAAATCATCGCGTCGGGACTCGTCAATGGAAGATGATTGTTCCTCTGTCAAATCTGGCAAGTTTCCTGATTCCATGGTCAGGCCATCCATAAGTTCAGAGTCGAGGTTGTCCACCTCATTGGCCTCGGGATAACGGTCGTTGTGACGGATGTTAGTATCGCAGAACTGCCTATGAATCGATCTGCCTGCATCACCCCCAACATGAGAGCCAACACTGAAAGTATGCCGCAACCCTTCGTTCTCATCAGGCAATTGGCAGAAGCTGTGAGTGGAATGACTTTTTTGTATGCAACGGTTAATCATTTCGTTATTATGTACGCGGTAAGTAATCTCCGTCAGTATAAGACTGTGATGTAAAGATGTGTGGTTTGGATAAGACTTTCTACACTTTACTTCTTTAACCCTAGTATCAACTCCCGAGCTGGTACTGGGCTCCGGTACTGGATCCGGTTGAGTACTTGGACCAGCTTCGACTATTATCGGAGGTAAACGTTCTTCAGTAAGATTCTCCTGGCTATACGCCTTGGGTTTCTTCTTTGGCCGGCTTAATTCTAACACTGGGGTTGTATCGTCTACTACTGGCATAAGATCTTTATCTATATCAAATATTTCTTGCTCTGTAAACTCATCTTCACCAACATTTTCAGTGATTATAGGCAAGTCAAGTGAAGCGCCGCTGGTAATAATGTGAGGATGAAGAAGTACTGACACCTGAAAAAGTAATTGAAATACAACAACTTGTTGGAAAAGATATCCATTTAACATAAATACATTCAATAAAAGGTATCTATTCTATTTTGCTAGATACCTTATATTAAATGGACATGCTATAAGGTCAGTTATGCATAAAATAAAAATAAATCAAACCTGAGATATTCTCCCATAAAGATCAATCATGGGGAATATATGGCTGAAGCGTCGCGGCACAGCGCCAATGGAACCAACGATTTTGTTATCGATTTCAAGAACTATTTCGCTATTAAAGCGAAAGTGGATGGTTAATACAGACTGTTCAGTCAAATCATCAAGCGCCATTCCCATCATAGAAAGAGTCTGGAAATAAACAATATGTGATCGACAGTTATTAAATTCTAGAAGAACTAATGTTCCAAAGATATATTTCGAATTGTGGGCTACTAACATGTATATAACATAGACACTCTAAGTTGTTATTTATTTATTTTTAAAAGACGTCACAGTCACTACGAATATATATTATGACTGCCTTGTTGGTCTAGTGGTTTGCATATGCGGCTGCAGATCAAGAGGTCTCGGGTTCGATAAATATTTGTTTCGGAGTCTGGGTGTTTTCTATGTATGTATGTGTATGTATGTACATATTTACAAAAAAAAAGTATGTGTATGTATTTATATCAGGTGTTTAGTACCCATAGTACTAGCTCTGCTTAGTTTGGGGCTAGGTGACGTTGTGTGTAAGATGTCCGAAATATTTATTATTATTATTATTATCTGGCGGAAGACATTAGAAGCATAGACATGAAACGGACACAAAGAACACACAGAAACAAAATAACAATTAATATACCCCATTGTTGGTCTGGTGGTTGGTGTATGCGACTAATGATCAAGATGTCTCGGGTTCGATTCCCGGGTTGAACCAAATATTTGTGTTTGGATGTTTTATATGTGTAATATGTATGTAATTACAAAAAAAGTATGCTTAAGTATTTATATCAGTTGTCATCCATAATACAAGCTCTGCTTAGTTTGGGACTAGACAATGTTGTGTGTAAGATGAAAGAATGAAAGGTGCAAAAATGTACGAGCATGTACTCCGGCACAAATTCGTTTCACAATCATCACGGTTGGACATAGGCAAATTCGTATTTAACTGGTAAACACGAAATAAAAGAAGCGCTCATAGCGTGCGTCCATACTGAATGCGCGGTGACTGGAGCCTAGGCGGGCGCGGCGAGTGGTGGCGTGAGGTGGCCACAGTGACGCGCGAGCTCTTGTAGCGGTTCGACCTATATCAGGTGTTGCAAGCCATGGATGAGGATTTGCTATTTTTACTAAGCAGTCCGATCCTGTTGAACACTAGAAATTGTTCTTGTTATTTCACTCCATAACTTTCTTGTTATGATGCTTGATGTTTTGGTTGGCCATATGGGTGGTCTAGATTGAATCGCACTTATAAATAATTCAGTATTTTACGACAAACAATTAACAGACGCGCAAACGCCGAGCGATAAGACCGAACTGGTTTGTTACCCCCACCAACCGCTCGTTGGGTAGCTCGCTGACTAGGCCCGTAGTGTGGCCAGAACGCGCGGATAGGAGTGTTTGAAAACTACGCGCGCTGTGTCGCTCAAGACCGCCGCACTAGGCTCCTGCCTTAGTCACTTCAGTATGGACGCAAAGGCGCTTTTCATATGTTTGATATTTTGATGATGATTGATGAAATGAAATGGCAAAATATTGATAATATTGAGTTACTAAGTATCTTTACTAAAAATATACTAACAGAGGCACCGTTATCGTTGAGGAGATCACTAGTAAGAACCCAGCAAGGTGTCTCAAGGTGTATGGCACTCATGGGCAGCTCCATGGGCAGTACACCCACAGCTCCGATGGCGGCTGTGCCACACCATTCCTTGTCCAATTTGTCCACTCTAAACTGTAACAAGGAAAGATTGCAATAAGTTATCTGCTACTTTGACATTAAATCATCAATCAAAGCCTATTGCTGTTTATCGTTCAACATGGGCATCGCAGTGATTCAATTCAAAATGCCTCATTTAACTAATATTTAATTATCTATACTTCTAAACTAAAATTAAAGAGGTAAAGATTGTGAGTTTGTGTCGTTGTAAGGGGGTAATCTCATGATCTACTGAATTATTATATAATAGTTATTTTAGAGTGATATACCTAATTATATAATTCGTGGTAGTCGAATTTGTAAAATAAGTTGGAGAAAAAACGGTCAAACAAAAACGTTTCTACGAATACTGCCTAACCGATGGGAGATATATTATGGAGTAAAGTTCTAGAGCTTGATAATAACAACAAAAACAAAAGCAACAGCATATATTTGTAAGATTATTCTTACAATGTGTATTGTAGAAAGATTGTTCAATAAAGTCAATTTATTTTAAATTTTGTGATGTTTAATCGCATGGCCAGTTTAGAAAGATTGTTCAATAAAGACAATTTATTTTAAATTTTGTGATGTTTAATCGCATGGCCAGTTATGTAGTGCAAAAATATCGCGGGCCGCTTAAATTCTTTAGCTTAAACTTATTCACCCAGCTGCAATTAGTTACAACAAAAATACAATCGTTTTGAATATGTTTCTTCAGTTCAATTACATACATACGTTACATTAATGATTCATATCTTCTTCTTCCTAGCCTTTTTCCCGATATTATTTGGGGTTTGACTGGACTGATTAATTTAATGTATGTATACCCCGGTAGAAGTTAGAATAAATGACAGTATAGAAGTTCGTTAAAAACACACAATAAGAAATGATCACGCGAGCGAAGCCGCCAGCTAATAAAATAAATTCGCTTTGCTGAGGTTATACAACAGGCATGGCCACTTACCCTGAAATTATGTCCACGCCGTAGAGGTTGACTAACCACTGCTATGCCGTGTTGGTAACCTTTGTAACGCACAGCAACCGTATCTAAAACAGAACGAGCATTATTTAACTAATGCCTATTCACGGTGAAGAAATAAAGGCACATTGATCAATATGTATAAGTTGAAGATGACTGTAGATATTATGTATAGTAATTACCGGAGCTACATAGGCGTATATTGTCCCCGTGGATATAATAAAACGTATACGGTAGGTTGCTACGACGACGACGTATCTCTGTGGCAGTCTCGTCACTCTCAGCATTTTTCTTTTCTCCTGGGAATTCCGATTCATCACCTCCTCCTTCAGCCACCTCTCCTTCTTCAGTTAATTCTTGGAACTCTTGAGAACCCTCTCTAACGGGTTCATCGTTAGCATCTATAGAAGGATCAGTGTGAGGTGGTGATTCCGGAGGGGCACTAGGTATTATAATGTCGTTAGTAGTCGGTATCGGACTAGCTTCAAGGCTGGGCAACGGGCTAGGCGCTTCACTGGGATCTATCGAGGGTTCCGCGCTAGGACCTGCACTTGGATCTTCATTGGGTTCTACACTGGATCTACCACTGGGTTCCACTGATGGGGCAATCAAACCATCGATGCTGCCGTCCGCAGACTCACCGCTAATCACGCATATGTTTGCCAAACTTGTTAGATTAGCTTCGAACAGTCCGTCTATATTCTCCGTATATATGTTATTTGGTTGAACGACGTCGGACTTCCCGTACTCACAAGTAGATACTGCAATTACAAAATAAATAACGTTGAGATTAGCTGTATGTGTAACATTGAGATAATGATAAATGTATGTATAAGCTTACATGTCTGCGGGACCAAGGCAGTTGTGACAACAACATTGCTTGGGTTTACGGTTTGTATCTTAGTCACACATCCGAATAATTCCATAACAACATACACTTTCTGAAATTTAAATAATGTATGAATAATTAAAGAATATATATCTATATGTAAGCTATCTGTAACGATTTGACACAATGGATAACACGTGTATAATTTCTGCATTAGACAAAAAAAAATATTATAAAATAATACAATACGTAAGAACTTACATCTGGAACATTCTCGAAAGCCAAATCTAATTGTTCTGAATTATAGTAAACCAAAACTCTGGAATCACTGGTCTTCTTCAAGCCGACCCTGTCTCCAGGCCTGAGCCATTCAAATGACGGTACGAACGTGAATATGTCTTGTTCACGTGTTCCAGGATTCGAATATTTCATTGACCTGCCTGAAATGTATAAACATTACTATTAATATACAACACGACTACGCTTATGCGCATACTATTATTTTTATTGAAAAAATGCTGCGTATACGATATCTTCGGGTAGATAATTTAATAAAGGACAGAATAATCATATAACAGCAAAAGTTTGAAAATAATAACTTCACACATATTCAAAGTTAGGCAGAACTTGTGCCAAACTGAGTGCGATTTGAACCCACGTCCACCAGTTAAGCATTCAAGGTTACTTACCACAAGACTCACAGGTTCGTCAATGATGTAGAATTCATGCTTACCGTCAATATAAGCCGTAAAATGAGGAAGGCAGGAGACCGAAGGTGGTAGACAACGGTTCACGTGAGCATTTAATATATTGATATCTGTGATGCCCATACGAAAAGTACCAGCATAAGCGGATTTACACTCTGTTATATTGATCTGAAAATACATGACAAAAAAATTTTTTTTTGACTTGCGCGACTTTTACACATAGTATTGTAGTACGGTTATAGAGTTTATAGAACTAAAAAAAATACTGTACCTCAAATATCTCTTCAAAGGCGAGATGTGCTGAACTAAACACAAGCGACCCCATCGGGTCAGTGGTTAAACGTGTTGCGACTGTGTAATCTTGCGTCAGACGTACATTGTTGCCACAATATTCAGAAAAACTCCTGCGAATCCAAACATTTAAGTTAAAAAATGTACCTACTGTGATATGGAAAAAAATTGGATTTTCAAATGGAGGTAACTTACCAATATGGTGGAGGAGGCGATGACATAGCTCTGGAGTTGCTCAAAACTGAGTTGTCAGAGTTTGTACAGTTGTTGTAGTTAAACGCTCTTTCTTCATTCTGCAGAATGGTCACCTAGAAGAAAATGTAATGTAGAATAGAAGATATACATTGAATGGTGTTGAACAGCTTTTACTTATCATAATTTTTCAATATAATTTATCAATATATATATTTATAAAAACTGTTTTGTTACTGTTACTGGCAGACAACGCACAACCGAAACTACTGGACGCGGGAATCAGAAATTTGGTATGTGTGCTCCTTGAGGAGCGTAGGCAAGAACTTAGAAAGGATTTTGGAAAATTCTACCCCTAAAGGAATGAAATAGGCAATCAATGATACATCAGAATCAATGTTGAATGAATAAAGTATAAACCATGTATTGTACGTTTTGATAGTGAACTAACCTGGGTGCATTGTCCGTATAAATCGACAACTGCGTAAATATTAAGATGTGGGACATACCACGCCCTCCCCATGTCCATGCCATCCAAATAGTAATGAAGACTGCGATCCGCGTGCCACATCATACCTGGTTGTAATATTACTTACATTACCAAAAGAATACAATTGCTTACATATCCTGGTAGTGAAGTAACAACGATGTAACAAAAGAAATGAGAGAGTGAGGGAGATAGAGAGAGATAGAAAGAGATCTCCTGGAGAGAAGGACAACTTCAAACAAACATTGTACCAACTCGTCAGGCCACCATAATTTTCCTTGCCAACCCTTTCTAGAAGGGTCTATGTCTTGCTCTTAAATGGTGGCCAAACAAGTTTTTGTTACATCAACTCCTCTTGCCACAGCGGCATAGAAGGACTAAACCTTCTTGTTAAGGAGAGCCCAATTTCCAGCAGTGGAATCGTAAGGGCCATATCTCTACAAACAAATAAAACTGTTGTCTGTTTGAATTTCAAATTAACAGTTTTTTGCTAAATGCATTTGTAAATAGTATGGATAAGTACTGTCCCGGATAATCTCAGCTAACACATATTTGACGTTTAAGGAGTAACTTAGTATACTTTTATAAATAAAAGCCGGTTTACGCGAAAACAAAAGTAACATTATAAAAGTTGATGATGGTATGAATGAATCAAAATCTGCAAATTACTCACCAACACGACTGCCAACAGTTAACGTATCCAAATCCAAGGGATATCCGCTCTTCACACACTCTCCATCCTTCATCATAGCAGTGCCACTCAATATATAGGTGTCCCAATTAAGGTCTGTAGCTGTTCCAGCTATGGCGCCTACTCCCCCACTCGCTTCCAAATCATCAGGGCGTATAGCAGTTACACCTAGTTATGTACACGATTGGTTCAAATAGAGTGCATCACACACTAATGCCAAAAACAATGGCCGTTAGTTAATAGTAACTTTACACATCATTAACACGACAATCTTATACCAGATCAGGTAGAAAAATTACTGTGCACATCACATAATTGGAACTACTTATGCAACAAGGAACCAATGAACACACATGCCCAAAATCATGATAAGGACCCTATCTATAAGGAGACAAGGATAATTATATCG
This sequence comes from Phragmatobia fuliginosa, assembly GCA_932526445.1. Lineage (NCBI taxonomy): Eukaryota > Metazoa > Arthropoda > Insecta > Lepidoptera > Erebidae > Phragmatobia > Phragmatobia fuliginosa. Next base: position 30,342,209 of record OW052057.1, read on the forward strand.
ATTTGGCATGTGTGTGGATTGGTTCTTCTTGCGTAAGTAAGTCCACCTCTGACTTAATAGACAACGTCTCTTACCACCAAATCAACAGGTAAAACTATAATTAATGATGATCTAAGTCACGATATAAAAGCAAAATAATAATAATCTTAATAAAACAAATCATTTATGCAACTTAAAACTCTGCTATTGGCTTGTGCATGGTCCGATGCCAGTCGCACCGAAGTAATATTCTTCTCTATTCAGGTCACTAGTAAAACCATAGTCTTGGGAATTATAAAAGCTAGGAAGAAGATAAATATAATTATAACTCACTACATTTAGAAAATAATGATGATTTTAATGATTATTTAAATTATATAATTACCAATTTCGAGGCTACCAATCCAACAGTCGACCATTTTATCAATCCGTAGTTCAAACATGTCACATTCTCGGAGTGGTCGTGAACTGAAAAGTACAGCGTCGTTAAATTCAGAGTATACCGTTGCACGCCAAGCTGTTAATCTGTTGCGGCTAAGGCGAGCGTTGCGGCCATGCACGCGGTGGAAACACATCTCACTGAAAAAGAAAAACATTTTTATATCAAATATGTTTTTATATAGTCGCTTTGGCTTAGCTTTATTAAATTAAACACAGCAAAGATCATCTATCTCGACAGACAGACAGACACAGTTGTTGTTGGTAAAGAGTTAGAAAGCTTTCTAGGAATGTATTTAAAATGTTATAGTATTATGAATCTAATATAAAAGTAGAAACAAAGGTTTCTAGATCTATTATATTTGAATATATATGATTTTTTTACTTATAAAACCGCAGATTTTGGAGGAAAATTTATCCAATAATAAAAAATGGAGTCATGAATATCATAATACTTATAACAAAAGAAATTAATTAGTAAACCTACGGGAATATGGTTGCATTTGATTCAGTGGAAAGTGGTGATTCTGGAGAGTACAGCGGTGCTGGCGAATAACTATCCACGATTGTTGCTTGCGCCGCTCGCCCATACAAATCTGTTAGACAATAAATGTTTTTTTGGAAATGATCAAAGCAATACAGAAAAGATTTATCTAAAGAAATTAGATAGGCATGATTAGTCAAACCGATTCGATTGCAAATAAAATTATTGTATAGTAAGAACTTTTATTAAACAAATATAGTTTAATAAATATACTTTTCATGTTAAATAGTCCAAAACACTATTCGCTTGGTGTTGACGACTCACATTGATAAAAAGAATTGACTACCGTTGAGGTAATAATGGAATTTCAATGTTATTGCATGTGTCATAATTGGATAAACATATATATTATCGTCGGCTTACTGCAAGAAGTCATTAAGTGCAAAAAATCAATAAATACTTTTTTATCTATAATGGTCTCACAATTATAGATTAAAACGTATTTAATGATTTTTTGCAGTTAATAACTTCTTGCAATAAGCCAACGATATAATAATTACTGCAAAAAATAACTAAATACGTTTTTATCTATAATTTTGAGACCATTAAAGATAAAAAATTATTTAGTGATTTTTTGCAGTTAATGACTTCTTGCAATAAGCCGACGTTATGGTTATAGCTATTACGGTTTTTAGCATGAAGAAATATCACTTTTATTTTGATAGATAGTGTAATACTTAAAACATAAAAAAACTTACCAATAATTCCGTACACATTTTCCGGGACATTGAACGCGGCTGGACCTTGATCGGCCCCGTTGATGAAAACATGCAGTATGCCCAAATCATTCCTCAGTACTCCAACTGTTTCGCCTTCCTGCGACATGATATGATACCACACGCGATAAATTGTCACATCAGCACAAATTATGGCTCAGTACTTGTGATGAACAGATAAAAACGTTACCCACCATCGTGTCAATGAAATTAGAAATTTAAATATGGGGCGTTTCTTTTACTGTGAAGCAACCAAGAATGTCATACACAATATTTTAAGCGGTTACCTAAAACTATCATATATACCACCAATAGGCAGCAGTTAGATGTTGCACAATACCATTATTATTCAAACCGTATAATATATTGTAAAATGACCAAAAACAGTGCCAAGATGACGCATGAGAGCTATGCTCGCTAAGGTTATATAAGATTAGGTAGGTACTAAATAATAATATACATTCTTTACAGAGTTGAAGACGCCATAGGGTGGACCATCATATTGCATTGTGGTGATCACTACTCATGGATACTAAACTTGCAAAAGTGTTCATGTAACCTAATTGCAGAATAAATAATTTCATTTAATTTCATAACACTACTCATGCTCACCGCAGTCACTTTGGCAGGCTTATACATTTTAAAACTTACCACTAGTTTGTTAAGATTTTTAATATATTGTGGGATGATGATGACTCCATCCCGTATAACGTCTTCGCCGGTAACTGCCCATGTGCCAGATCTTAAACAAAATACACCCTGTAGTTTAATATACTATTTATTTTTGTGAGTAAAAAGCTATATAAATATTAAAGTACTTACTTCGCATTGCTCATTTTGAATGGAAACTGGATATCATTAGAAGAATGCTGCGTGACCCCAATTTCAATGCTTCCAGCCCACTTCGGAATAACGAGATCGATCCTCACTTGGAACAGTTCATTTGTCCTCAGTGTTCGGTTCGTCATTACGATCCCGTTATTGAAGTATTTGAAAGCACTGCAACAATAAGTGAAGGCAATTAAACACATAACAATTAATTGAAACTGTTGGACAGGTAAAATTGTTTAAAAAGACCGTTACACACAAATAAAAAAAACATCGTTTTTTTTCTATTCTCTACTTACATTTGCAAGGTAAAACGTACATACGCTCATTTCTTTGTCCCGAGGTACCAATTTGCAAAAATAAATTAAACTAATGTCTGTCTATTAATTTCGATTCTATTCGTTATCGTGGCAATATTTTTTTTCAAAGGCAGTATTTACTAATTTATAAATATACTAAAGTAAAACATTATTAAATATATTAGGATAAAAGTGTATACTTACTTAAGCCTATGAGCAGTCTTACCATCGTTAATAATAATAACATTCGAATCACGCAGCGTATGAAATAAAAGGCTATCTTCGTCAATTGTGGGAAGAAACCTGCCTGTAAATAAAAAATCGAATCAGCGGAATAATAATAAAATACGGCTATTTAGTGCGTATCGTACTGGTCGACTAAGGGTGCAAATTACAGAGAACAACTTTACAATAAGAAATAAAACATGAAACAGACCCTTTATTATGCGCACCTGGTCAGTGCTGCATAGTAGGCAAAAACTCTTCTAAGAATAGGTATATGTCTGCCACGGAGCAAATACAAAGAGATGGCATAAGCACATGTGCACCGTGACTAAAGATGAGCCCTGACGTCAGCGCAGTAGACGCGGCTTGTAATTGAAACTGTCAATGTTCTAGAATGGTCTCGATAAATAGTTTATATTTTCTCCATATTAAGAAATAAACCATCAAGTGTTGTATTTTATTATGTAAAAACCACTCGGATAACCGTTCCACTGCCATGAATAGCATCACATTTCATTTATAAATAATTTCTTAAAATCTCTGAGTTTTATTGAAATATTTTATATTATATGATATAATATTTTATGAAACAGACGAATAAATTTTATAATTTATTCGTTACTAGATGACAACACTTCGTATACTGTGAAATAAAAATATTTTGTATTTTTCATAATCATTTTGTGAGCAGACTGACATCTGTCGTAAAATTCGTCAACTAGAACATCAAACTTAAAAAACAAACACTCATTAAAATTGTTTCATTTACATAGTGTTCTAGATTTTCATCTAAAGATAGTTTTTAAAAGCAGTAGTAAAACATATGTATTAATATTTAATTAAAATTGTAGGTTCAAAAAATTATCACATTTCCATTGATGATATCACGATGACTTACCATTTCAAAGAAAAATCATAAAACATTTAAGACAAGATGAAGGACGAGGTAAACCCAAATATCATCATCATCATCAACAGCTTTTAATAGTCCAAATGAAATTAGGCAAGGTTAAAAGGGAATGTTGTAGTTATTTAATTATTTGCTTTTCTCAGATTGCATTTATTTAATCATTCAAATGCCTAAGTAAAATTACATATATTTATTTTATTTATTAATAAAATAATAAGCACTATTCTTGTTTATTTCTATTTCTCTCTCAATATACAGGGTGAATTTTTGAGACGGGACAGTAAGGGCAGGTACCTCAACCGTTATAGTTACAGGAAAACGGTTTAAGAAGACTATCAGTAAATATTCTGAACTGCATTTACAGATTTTGAAGAAAATGTACAGCCAGCAAGAAAATTGACATTTTAAGCAAAAACTTTTTTTAATGCCAATCGATCCTGTTTCCTATAAGGATCAAAAGTCTCTACTGGACCGATTGAGGATTGAGGTTTGAGTACTAGAAATGTCAGAAATCGCAAAAAACTTTTCTCGTACATTTGTACGGAAATAAATCATTTTAAAATCGGTTCATAAACGACGAAATTATCGCTGAACATACATAAAAAAAAATAAAAAAAAATCCGAAGAATTGAGAACCTCCTCCTTTTTTTTTGAAGTCTGTTAAAAATAAGTAAGTGAAAGTTTGTATGATTTGCCTTCTATAAAACCTCAATTAAATTTTACGTTTACAGGTGGATTATCTACATGGATGATTTATAAAATTGACCTTGCAAAAACTACTGCCTGGAATGATAATTTTGAGTACGGCCAATATATCCTACACCTTCCCTCTCCCTGTAAATAGTGGCACTAAAAAATCTCAGCATATCCTTATTGTATTTGCTCCGTGACGTCCACCAACACTAGTACAAGTACTTTACTTCAGACGTCATCACCCTTCAACAGTCCCTAGTGTTGAAGGCTGACAATGACGATGTAGTAATTAAATGATAGTATATAACACTAGCTTTTGCTCACGGTTCCGCCCGAACACGACTTGACTCTCATTTGTTTTATTTGTAAACTAAACCACAGTTTACAGAATACTGCAATATCATTGCAAATCACAGACATAAGTAATCAAAGTTACAAATCAGAAACTTATAGACAACACTACAGCCGACGCGATCCAGGCATCTGAGCAGTCGCTAAAACGCGCGTTTCCGATACCGCATTGCAACATGACGCGCGATTTTTATACCGCGATCGAAGGTAGAAAGTCGCTAAAATGCGATGCAGCATCGATGTAGTCGCAAAATCGCCGATCGTCGATGCTAAAAGTAGCTAGTGTGCTGTGGCCCTAAATCACAAAGAGAGCAGGTATGTAGTCAATATCTACATTTTGCTAAGAGATTCAGCTCCGAAAGAGATGTGTATCTATTTCGTAAATCATATATCTCTATAAACGATACTCCTATCCAAGAAACATAACATAACAGTCTATTTACTAGCTTCTATAATCAGACAATAAAAATGTATCATTTTGACTTACTTGCTCCAGGTGAATCAGGCGAAGCAGCAAGTAGTAATGGATTACTGTTGGTGTCTGCATCGTCACAAGGATCTACAATAGAAACCTGTAAGAAATAATTTAGCATATATATCTTGGCTTATCACTTTCCTAAAGAGAGTCTATGTTTATCAGTGAACTACTAAAGGCTGTTGATGATGATGATGATGACCTTTATCATATACTGTAATAATATAAATTTAACTTATCTTATGCTTTGAGGACTACTGTAACTATATTGACTTTTTTTAAACACCTAGCATTTTAATCATGAATGAAGAATGTAGAGATTAAGAAGCAATGTAACTTTCTGGATGTTGCTATTTATAATACATATACTTCTTCCTAGCCTTATTCCCAATATTATTTGGGGTCGGCTACTAGTCCAACCGGTTTTACCTGAATATCAGTTTTTCCACGAAGCGACTGGACCATCGGACCTCTGCAACCCTGCAAATTCGACGGTTGAACTAGTCGTCAGTAAATTTCAGGGCACTGACTTCCGACCGCGTCCGACGGCTTTACGTGCTCTCCGGGGCACGGGCGTGAATCACCGCCAAACTTACACCCGGCCCGACCCGGGATTAAAACCCGAGACCTCTTGATTAGCAGTCGCATACGCTATCGACTAGACCAACGAGGCAATCACATATACATATGTATTTACTATTCACTAAATTATAACCTCAGTATCGGGTACTAAGCCCGGATCAGATAAATGTCATGGGGATTATGTAGTATGGAAGTGACTCGTGTTTCACCTCACTATTGGCAAGTCAGAGCCCTCAAACATAATGACCACTAGCTAAACCATCAAATTCAGTTCACCTTCGGATTGACGGCCTTATTGGTCTAGTGGCATATGCGGGTCGGACCAAATATTATTTGTGTGATTCACAAACATTTGTTTCGGAGTCTGGGTGTTTTCTGTGTATAAAATGTATTTAAAAAAAAGTATGTTTATGTATTTATATCAGTTGTCTAGTAACCATAATACAAGCTCTGCTTAGCTTGGGACTAGATGATGTTGTGTGTAAGATGTCCGAAATATTTATTGCGGAGATTTCATGCCAGTCCCTACGTATAAAAACTGTTATTCAAGTAAAACCGATTAGCCGATCCTAAAAAAACTTGGGTATAGTAAAAGTTAGAAAGAAAGAGGTACAGTGTACTTACTTTGACAGTCATGCCGTATAGATCGACGACACCCCATACTTGTTGTTCCACTTTATCAGTAGCAACGCCTTGGTCTATACCATTGATGAAGTAGTGCAGTTTACCATTATTTTTTTTCATCATGCCTACTGTATCCCCTTCCTATAAAGAAACAAAGACATTAGTACTTCGAGCCGTACTTTTTTTTAATCAGCGTGTTTAGAATCAACAGTAACTTACTCTCAACTCATCCAGGTTAAAATTTCCATATTCCATACAAGTTCCCTGGCCATTCAGCAGTACTTTACAACCGGACATCATGATTGTACCAGTGTCCATGTTTGTCATAGTTGATGGGAATCTTAAAGTTGCAGGGTTATGTGCTGTTACTCCCACCTATAATACAAATCACATCATTTATAGAATCTTCTTTTATTGAATATCAAATTCAATTATAATTATAAAATTTACTTTAACATCTATATAACCTATATTCTTAATTGGTTATGTTATGTAACAGAGGACTTTACACACATTAACAAAAGAGACCCAGAGAACACCTAGGTATTTCTAGCCTGGACTCAGGAAAGCATTGTGGATCACACAGTGTTGTCCAATGTGGGAATCAAACACTTAACACAAGAGTAACTGCTAAAGCCACATGTTGTCTGTGTAGTTGTCAATAATATTCAATAATCTTACTAAGAAGTACATATATATATGGATAATCACCTCAATGCTGCCACTCCACTTGTCTACGAGTCTATCAATTCTTATTTCAAACAACTCGTTGTCACATAGTGGACGGTGTGTCATCACCACGCCGTTATTGTAGTCGTCCAATGGGCGGGCTCGTTCTGCAGTCCTGGACATACAACCAACTCTATGTGAATTGGATATTCTTTTATAACAAGGAGAACAGAACACATGCTTATTTTCAAAGTTGTTTTTATGACTAAAAAGTATTATTGATGAGTTGATAGACGAGATTTTAGAAGGTAGGAGAGCCACGCTGGTTTCAGCACGAATAAGCCGGCTCGACAGAATTCTTGCTGTCGTATTTCGTTGGTAAGTGTGAGACCGGAGGCCCAATCATTGCATCATTCTCCCAGCCATTGAAGGCCAGGAAAATGATGCAGAATTATTTAACCAGGCCGCGATGGTATGGGTCACCATGCTACATAGCCTACCCTCACAATGAGTATGTCCCCTACTCCTGGATATTCTACGCATGCTTTCCATAAGGCAGAGTCACTTTGGTGGGGTAAATTATAAAAAAAGAGCTAAAATAACATACCAAATTAAGGTATGTATTTTAATTAACCTTTAATTGATTTAGGTTTAATCTCTAATTACACATAAACATTTTCAGAGAGGGAGGACTATGCTTTGGTAGGCTCGGACTATTTAATAGCACAGATGTGTGTGACAGAGCGATGGAAAATCCGACTGAATGCGATTCTCAGTGACTAACCCTCTTCACCCTAAATCCGGCAAGGGGACTCAAAGTACTCTAATACTAATGAGTTGCAGAACTCCATGGGTATTGATAACCTTTTAAAATAAAGTCCTCCATTGACCTATTTGTAAAAAATATATTATACATAAACATTTTATACTTACTTGTTATTAGCAGACAACTTTATCAATATACCACATCTTGGATGAAATCGTAGCCGGTCCTGCATCACTGTCGCAATCAAAAACAAGATTTAAAAACTATTCATAACAATCAATCAAGTCAAGAAGTAAAGCAATCAAAGACGGCAGAAAATAAATCTAATTACCAAGAGCAGAAGCGCCTTCGGACGTCATTGGAATGCAAATATTACGGATTTCTTTGGGATATGTCTCTGGTGGTAAGCCGGCTACATCCATTCCACTTGATGTCAACGTATCATCATTATTTGGATCTTCCTCAATCTGTAAAAAGAGGATTTATATTGGCATAACCTTATGATGTTTCAGTAAAGTCAACATAATCTTAAAGTCAGTACTAAGAACATTCCCCAATTTAAATTATGTTTAAGCTGCAAATCCTACTATTATTATAAACGCAAAGTTTGTGAGTACGTATGTATGTATGATTGTAGCTCTTTCGCGCAAAAACTACTGAACGGATATTTGGATGAGACTTTACAATAATATAGCTTATATATCAGAATAACACACAGGCTACTGTTTACTGTAATAACCGAGATAGGGCGGGCCGCGGGCAAAAGCTAGTCCAGTATATATTCAACTTAATACTTGTAATTGGAATGATCAGTAACAGTGATTAATAACTGATGCTGCAGACTCTCAGCTAGTACTGAACCAAAATTATAGTATTTATCTAACCAGCGTGTAATAGATGTAAATTAAATTGTTACACAATGAGTTATGGTAGAACATGTGAGATTTTTTTTTTTATATTTCTAACTACATTATATACAACTAAGTTTATTCACAAATGTTTTCAGAAGTATGAAATAGGTTTTCGAGATTAGTGAAATTGTTGTGAATTCCATTATTAAACATATATCTACATAAGATATTTCTACCAACTTGGAGTAAAATAATTATGTAAGTTTGAATAGAATAAGTATAGCTAGCTAGCTGGCCTTTTTATTAAAAAAAAAAATATCAATAATATCTAACCATATCTAAACTTGTCTCCATAATAGGTCTCATTTCAGTTGCACGCATAATAGAAACCTGTACGCACTGACCGTACAAATCAATGACAGCAAATAATTTTGGTGGCATTTCCTTTGCTGCTATTCCAAGACATCGGCTGTTTACATAGAACATCAATTCTCCCTGTGAAAGGCAGAAATCATTAATTACATTGTAATATTAGATCAGTATTAGACAAGCTCAAACACTTCTATAAATAATTATTAGTCAATGTACAAAGAGAATTAGTATCCCCCCCCCCCCATCATGTTTTATGTATGCTCAAGAACTTAATCATATTATTGTTATGTCTCTGTTAAAGGCTGTTCATAATAATCTGATATTTTTCGAATTTAAATATCAGAATGATAAGGCATTCAACTGTAGGGTGTGGTCAGCAAATCTAATATAATGTACCTCCAAAGAGCACAAAATGACATTCTGAGGACAATAGTTGACACTCCCTGGTTCACTTGAAATGAGGAAATATACATATAGTAGGCAGGCAATCAACATAAATAAAAAATAATACACTGAACTACACCACACATCCAACTCCTCCGCTGCTGCTAAATTACTAGACACACCCAAAAACATCATCAGGCTAAAAGAGGGCATATTGTTTCATATGGTAGCAGCGGGTACCAGAAACTCCTATCACTTGCTCAACAGAATTGATAATAGTTCAGTTAGGACTTTATAATAGTTCAGAACAAAGAGAAAATATATTATTAGAATCTTACAGTACTTTACTACCACCTATTTCAGAGAAAGTTAGATTAATAATGTTAATGATTCTGATAAGTGGTCCAATTAAAACTACCCACCTTGGATGTCCTCATCACACCAACACAGTCTCCTTCTCGTAAGGTGTCCAATTCTGGTCCATAAGAATTGATTAAAGTGACACCATCTTTCACGATTGAGCTGCCTGACATTATCTACAACATAAATGTTATTTTTGGAACATTGGTCAAACAACTTCAAATGTTTTATTATATAATCTTGGTTATTACTAAAATTACTAAGAATCCTGCATACTTTCCAAATATCGCCAGTTGGAGGAACCAGACTGTGTCCCTTTAACTTTCAAAACTATGCATTTATACATTTTAACATCAAATAATCATAAAAATACTGATTTTATATCAGCTCTATTTGAAAATATGTAGTTAAGTGTTATCAAATTATTGTATTGAATTCTAACATCATTCTAATTGTTTTATTGATCTCATCTTCACCAACAACTCATTATATCCTATTGCTGGGCCAAGATCTCCTCACAGGGGAGAGTTAAGTGTTTACATTCCCATAAAGGGCAAGGACAGGTTGGGAACTGGCAAGACAACATTGTGGATGTTTTTGAGTCACTTGAAAGCCTCCAACTAAGCTTGTCAACTGTCATCCTATGATAACAACTGAGACCAACTGCTTAATGTGAAAATCACGTAAAACACTCATGACTTCATGCCACTAACGGTCATCCATCAAGATGACCGCCGTCGCTTCTTCATATAAAAAGTATAAAGGCTAGCCTCATTTCTTACAATAAACCTATAAAGGCATATGAACTTGTGAATAAGTATGTAACAAATCAGCCAAGTGCGTGTCAGGCCACAAATAGAATAGGTATAGTATAGTCACCCAAAATGGCTCATGAATTTAAACCATCTCCAATAGGTAATTGTTATGTTTACTAGTTATTTTGCTATTTTTGTACAAAGTTTTCTTCTAAGTTCATGACATGGACTATCATCATAATTTTTTTTCAGCTTTTTTGAGCCCTTTGGTATTAAGGGGGAAAAAACAGGGCATCCCTGGTTTTACAAAAAAATACCTAAAAAGTTATATAAATATACCTATAAAATACATATAAAGTTGGTTAATTCGCAAATGGATACCTAAATTAAAATTGCCTTAACAATCTCTGAAAGACCTATCTAATGATGCCACATACAATGGGGTAGGTGCGAGAAAAGAAATAACATCCACACTTTACATGTATGGGAGTTACTCCAAATAAAAATGGTTTTCATGACTGTATTGTAGCACTTTATTGACATATTGACATGACTAAAACACATATCCATGCAATGTTTCATATTTCTAGCCCTAACCACTTGAACGGTAAGTAGAGGATGGACAGTCATCACATAACTATTAGGGTACCGAGTGATGAACTATCGAACCTTAAAAAGTATATTTTTCTTTTTAGCTCTGCTTTCTTGACCGCAATATAAATTAATTCTCTCTTTACAAACTTACCATTCCTGCTTGACTTTACATCATAATAAAAATTACACAAAAATTAAATAGAGGTAACAAGCAGTACACACTTACCCATGCTGTATTCCTTAGCTTAGTTGCTGTTGCTGGAAGTTCCACGAACTCAGGGTCCAATGTTGTCACACCTATCTCGAGACTGCCATTCCAAACATTGACCTAATAATACAATCGAAAACTCTAAATATACTCATTGCAAATTTAATTATGATACTAGTACTATACTGAACTGACAAACTGTTTATAGAATACAAATATTTGATAATATATAAATATATATAAAAATTCCCTATTCCATCATGCGTGAACGGCTGTACTGATTTCACTATTTTTTTTTGTTGTGTTTGTTATTGTCAGGAGAAGGTTCTTATGAAAGAAAAAATTTTGAAAATTACACAGCAAAATTAGAAAATTTAATCACAATGTTAGTAACCGTACTCCTCCGAAACGGTTGGAGCAATTTTTATGAAATTTTATATGCTTCAGGTGATTTACAAAGATATTTGTCTTAGGCCAATGAACACTGGATGTATTGATCTGTTTCTTTGTTCTAAGTCTTACCTTACGATCAATGCACACTTCGAATATAACATCATCCTTCAAGGGCTCACAGCTCAAAATCAACCCATGGTTAAATTCTACAAAATTTCTAACAGCTGTGAAATTTTCATTTAGCAATGTGACCCGGTCGCCGCACCTTCTATGAAACCTCATTGTTTTCTAATAAAACAATGCAAGCAGCTTAAACTTTAATTAACAACCATTGTGGACATTTAAACATAATCAAATCTAACTCTCCTGTACTCCATAGTCATTTTAATTAAACGTATAATGTAAAAACTAGCAGAACGTTTTAACGTTGTTCTAGTGCATTATGTACTCTATGATGATTATTCATTTACGCGACTACAAATTAACACATTACTTATTAAATTAGAATGTTTATAAAACTGAATACTGTTTTTCTCACTCATCATTGTAGATTTAATACCATGTAACTAATCAGCACTGTAGAAAAATAACACAAAAAAAATAGGTATCATTGATTTTCGGCACGAATAGAAAGAAGGAGTGACATTTTACTTTTTTTCTCGCCTATAGAATACAAGTGTTTTGGGACACCATCTACAATAGCGTGTTACCTTGACTCAAAATATGATTGATAAAACTTTCTATAATCTAAATAACAAAGCATAGAAATGTGGTCAAAAGATTGATTGTCTTATCAATCATTATCAGTCTATTGCAGTACACTGCTGGACATAGGTCTCTCCCATTGCACGCCACATTAATCGATTTTGTGCCTCTGGCCACCAAGTTTCTACCAATCACCATGCGTTAGTCATTATTTCACCTAGCATGTGAGCGTCCTACACTACGTTTGATGAGATATGGTTTCCACTCAGTACAGTACAAAAAAATAATGAAATGATTACAGCCTCAATATTGATAATGGAGTAGTTGAATCTGATTTAAATGTCGTGTATTTCCTGACAATTTGAAACATAGTAAGATCAATTCTTTATTTAAGACATGTAGCAAATCTGATCCTACAAATTATAGGCCACTGGGCGTAGAGGTCTGCATCGGTAACCAACCTACGTGTGTTCGCACTCTACAGCCAACCTACCTGTCTTCGCAATCAATCGCAACGCTGACGCATTTCTTCAACGTTTTAGCAGGCCTAATGAAGGTCTAAGAGAAGAACCACAAGTGTCGCAGTTTTGATACAATGTGAGGCATCCATGATGAGCAATTAAGCTTGTTTAGAATTTGAAGCTAGTTATCAAAACGATTTTATGAGGTTTTATAAGACTAGACTTGGCTAGAATGATGATCCGACAACAACCATCGGTAATGTTTCACTTTCTTTTTTCTCCCCAGGGAGTAGAGAGTTTACTTCTGATCGGGAAGTAAACTCTCTACTCCCTGGGGAGACTCCCTCTCTGACGTAGGTACTGTTTAAATTTTTATCAGAAATGTAGAACAGTTACCAAAATCGGAATAAGTTCTTAAGTGTATGAAACATACAAAGGCTTAAGTTAAACCTCCAGCAGTAGGTAGGTACCTACTATTATCACCGCAATTTAAATAGACTACCAGTAAACTAGCTTATTATAAGTCTTAATCGTTGTTTTAGAGAGTCTAAACTCTCTTTTAAAAATAACGCCATCTTTTTATCACTATAGAACACTGAGATACATTAGTTCCACAATAGATGGACCTGCAAGTACCTAGCAGTGTCTTTGTCATTTATTTGGTACAAAACAGTCGTTACCACAAAGTAATATATAATTGTACTTACCAAACAGACAAGGAGTACCCAATAATTAATTTATAAATATAGCACAATTCACAGAATGTTAGCTTCCGTAGGGTTCCGTAGTTCATGACGCGGAACCCTTAAATATATATATACCGCCCAAACGGTTGGTGCTAGACGATTTGCGCAGGATGACTGGCAGGAGCTGGATGCGAGAAGCCCAAAATCGATCACACTTCGATCGTGCAAATCTGTGCAATGGGAGAGGCATATGTCCAGCAGTAGACTGCGATGGGCTGATGATGATGTAGTTCATGAATCCTTATAGATTCATCATGTCCGTCCCTTCGTCCGTCCTCGAACTACCGCCCAAACGGTTGATGCTATAAAGATGAAACTTTGCAAGAATATGTGTTGTAATTACGTCGACAAAGTACTACAATAAAATTGTGAAAAATATTTATATTTAGGGTACCTCCCCTACACGTAAAGTGGCGATGTTTTTTTTTCTCGCGTTTCATTATATGTATATATGTATTATATATATAAGTTCATTATATGGACTATCATTACGATTTTTTTCAGATTTTTTAAGCCATTCCGGGCTTCGGAACCCTAAAAAGTATGGGTTGAAAACACATTTTGTTGTATTAGGTACATAATTACCTGCATCAAGTTACAAGTTGACTAGCCAAACCAGTTTTTTTTTCATTTTTAAAACCATTTAATTACAACGGTGTTCATCAAACAAATAAACCACTAATGAGTTAGCATATATATTTAGGTCTATCGATTGTTTTTTTTCAAACTTCTATGTTCAGCCATTTTCAAGTTCTAGGACAGTCCAGTCCAAAACATTTCCCAGCAACATTTTCAATAACTTAAGAAGACTGAGAGTCACAACACACTGCTACACACACAAATTTTGCTGTTTGCTAAACATTTTATATATATATATAAAGCTAACTGTTCCTGTTACAATACATGTATTTTGTTTGTGTCTGCAACAACTTAAATAAAATTTTTGCTGGGGTTTTGCGTTTGCTTGTGTTAAAGTTGGTATTTTGGTTATCTGATGTGTGCTTCCTTACTAAGGTATGAAGCATAAAGAGATTTCTGACGGAGTACACAGTATGGTCCAGGAGCCAATTACAGATTTTCATGACAAAGTCTCTCCCAATAGAAAATCCGTGAAATGCATTAGGGATTTATACTATGAATACTAGCGACCCTCAGCTGCGTCTCCGTGGGTAGGGCGGGCAGTGGCAGCCTCCCGTTGGAGAAAAAAAAAATTAGTCATTTCCTCCCATTTGAAAATTTGTTAGATTATAGTTTACCTAATATTTTGAAGGAAAAACAAAGTCAGGTGACCTTAACATTATGGATTATACGTCAGCTGGCTGCTTGGAAATGAAAAAAAAAGTCATCCTCCTAGCCATAATTCCCAAGTTTATTTGGGGTCGGCTACTAGTTCAACCGGTTTTACCTGAATTTCAGTTTTTCCACGGAGCGACTGGCATCGGACCTCCGCAACCTTAAGGGAAAACTGAAATTCGAAGATTGAACTAGTAGTCATTGCATGCTTAATTTGACATTATATTTTAACTAGCTTTCCGCCCGCGGCTTCGCCCGCGTGGAATTCGTTTATATTGCTCGACACGGTAAGGGTAGAATAAACAATCTTACATGATTTTATGTTTGTTAATAAGGAACTTCGACACAAACTTGCGTCCCCTATTTCAAACCCTTCTACCTTTATTTTCGCGGTAAAAATTATCCTATGTCCTTTCCCAAGTTCCGTTCTATCTTCATACCAAATTTCATCAAAATCGGTTCAGTGGTTTAGGCCATTCACACACTGCCCCGCGCTCCGTCGCGTAGCGCGGAGTGGCAGATTTTAATATTGCAAGTACATCGATTAGTATGGAAAACACGCCAGGTCCCACACACCAAAAACGCGCTACGTCGCGTGAGCGCGTGCCGCTAGCAGATTGGGGATCTGCTGCCCCGCGCATATGCGCGTGGGCGCGTCGCCAGTGTGTGAATCGCCTTAGGCGTGAAAGCGTAACAGACAGACAGACAGAGTTACTTTCGCATTTAAAATATTAATATTACAAATAATTTGAGGTTATGTGAAAAAAAGAGTAAATCAAAAATCAGCCAAAAGCGTGTCAGGCCACGCACAGGAAAGGGTTCGTCAGTCACCCATAATGGTACGTGGATTAGAAATTATATCCAATTGATAATTGATAAGTTTACGTAATAATGCGTTAATTTTGTATGAAGTTTTCCAAGTAAGCACATTGTAGAAGTTAAGCCTCTATAACTCCTGAACTAACAAAGTCATCTAATTCGTTATAGTTTTCAGTTAAAGTTCTTTATATGGACCACTTTCACGAATTTTTCCAGATATTTTGGGCCCGCCGTTTAGCTTTTAGAGGGGGGGGGGGACGCCCTGTTTTTACAAAAAAGTGGACTTTAAAGTGGAATTTCTCGCAAACGGATACCTAAATCAAAAAATCGTCTAAACAACCCTGTAATGTTTTTAAAAGACCTATATAATGATATCCCACATGAGGGGGTGCCGCGAGAAAAAAATAACATCCCCACTTTACGTGTAGGGGAGGTACCCTTAATAAAATTATTTTTCATAATTTTATTGTAGCACTTTGTCGACGTAATTACAATACATATTCATGCAAAGTTTCATCTTTCTAGCACTTACCGTTTGGACGGTTAGTCGAGGACGGACGGACGGACGGACGGACAGACGGACATGACGAATCTATAAGGGTTTCCCACTAAGCCCCGCAGCGGCCTACCTCGGCAGCTGGGAGCTCCAGGAACGCATCAGCGACTTCTGGATTCCCCCCTGCAATATCACATGACTGGGGTACATTGGGGGACGATATCGTGCCTCATGCCGTTTTACACAGTAAAAGGCGGGACACCGACCTGCCCCAGACGACACCCCCCAGCCGCACCGGGGTGTCGCCTTCTCGGGTCGCTTGCAGTGGTCACCTTTCCCCAAGATGTGGCCGCAACGATTGGGGACTAGCAGCCTCTACCGCGTCACCTTCGCCGCCTCTTTTGTGATCGTCCCTTTCCCTATCCCACTCTGCGGACTACTTCTGGAGCATTACGTTCTCACAAAAGGAGACTGCGCCCGGGAGGCCTAAGGAGGATGAAGGATGGGAATCCTTCATCACTCGCCAGCATTACCACGATCAATGCTGGCGGTGACAGGGTTCGTCCGATCTGCCCGACCAGGTTTCCACGCTCGGACTCCTAGGCAGGGCAGTCCTCCAGCGTGTGCTGTGTGGAGTCCCGGTCGGACCCACAATGGTGGTATTGTGCCGTAATCTCAAGTCCGATTCTGTTCAGATACCTCACCGAAACAACCATGTCCGATGAGTATCTGAGTAGGTGACACAGTCGGTCTATTGTGCCGTAATCTCAAGTCCGATTCTGTTCAGATACCTCACCGAAACAACCATGTCCGATGAGTATCTGAGTAGGTGACACAGTCGGTCCTCTCTATCCAAGCTTCGAAGCTCGGCAGAACGGCTCCAACAGCGCAATGGCTGGCACAGCCCTGGGTTGCGTGTGTGCGTTCTGCCGTATCATTTCAGGCTCATGATCCGGCGCTGTCCCTTCGCCATTCCGACCGACAGAACGAATTTGTATCGTATCCACGTCGGCCAGAATGTCAAAGGGTCAGCCGCTGCAGACTCCTAAGTTGAGCCTTACAGTGGGAGGAACCCGCCAAGTCCTTATGCCAGACGAGTGCCCCATAGAGTACCATGAACTTCTTCCCTTGGTCCCCGAGATTGGGCAGCAGACGTTGTAACGCCCCTGCTACCCCTTGAACACGGCGAACTAATCGCCCGAATTACTCTTCGAAGCTCCACCGACTGTCGAGGATGAGGCTAGATACTTAATATACTGGCTCACTCAGACTTCAGTGTCACCCACTCGGAAGCGCGAGCTGGGTGGTTCCTGGCGCTAACGTAGGCCATGGAACCAAATTGCCTCAGTTTTCTGAGGCGCCACCCTTAGGCCCAGCCCACGAATCTTTTCCTCAACAAGCCACTCCCTGTTCGGCGAGCAGAAGCACTTCATCGAAGCGTGACCCTCTGGCCAGCATTAGGGTATCGTCCGCATAGTATAATAATAACTAAATATTTCGGACATCTTACACACAACGCCATCTAGTCCCAAACTAAGCAAAATTTGTCGATCGTCCATAGGTTGGTCCGCCTCAGGGAGGTGTTGAACGCTAGCATGCTTTTCGGATGCTTCCCTGAGAGCTGGAAGAGTGGAAAGCTAGTCAAACTCCAGAAGACAGGACGATCTGCGGATTCAGTCACGGCCTATTGGTCCATCGTGTTGCTGGACGAGTTAGGTAAACTGCTTGAGAGGATGCTCTCTGCCCGCATCGTCAGGCACCTATGCGAGGTGGGCCATTATCTTTCGGATTCCCAATTCGGATTTTGAGAAGGGCGTTCGACGGTCGATGCTGTATTGCGCTTGAGAGCCGTGACCGAAGAGGCAGTAAGCAGTGGCGGCGTGCTGTGTCTATGGACATCGCCAATGCATTTGATAGTCTGCTATTTAGCTCCAATAGGGAATCACTCCTCCATCACGGAGTGCCCGAGTACCTGAAGCGGCTAGTGGCAGACTATTTAGACGAGCGTACTGTCATGTACGAGGGCCAATATGGTGTTTTGAAACGTCGGGCCTAGTCGTGTTTCGCAGGGGTCAGTCCTCGGATCACTCCTGTGAAACTGGGCCCTTCGAGGGTGTCTCTTCCCGGTCTGGACTTCATCTGTTACGACCACGACACTCTGGCTACAACCAGGGGGTGTGAACATTCAGACTTGCCACACTGGCTACAACAGGAGTCTCCCTGGTGGTTGGGCGCTTTGAGGCGTTAGGCTTACTAATGGCCCTGGATAAGACGAGACCCTTTTGTTACATGGGCCCCGTCGTAGGCCACTCCCCGGCGCCTCCATCGTGGTCAACTAGGTAATTGTACTGGTCCGGGCCCCTAATGAATTATCTAGGCCTTATCCTTGGCGGTAGGTGGCTCTTCGACGAGCACTTCCAACAGCTTGCTCCGAAGCTGGTCGACACTGCCTCCGCACTTGGACGACTTTTGCCCAATTTGGGTGGAGCCAATGTCGCGAAGAGACAACTGTACACGGGATTTGTCTGGTCTATGGCACTGTTCGGTGCACCGGTGTGGGAGGCGGCTCTGACCACCCAAAATAGGGCACGCCTCTGGTGACCCAAGAGGATATTGGCGGTTAGAACCATACACGGTTACCGTGGTCGCAACCTTCTGCGAAGACGTCATCTATGCCATAGTCATGCTGCTCTGAGTGTGGCCGGAAATGGACGGAACGGGTTTTCCCGTCCATCCACTTCAGTGGCCCTCAGGCGTTTGCGTGTGCCGTACGTCGCCGTCGATATAAGCAATTGATGGCGCCCGCTTCAGTGAGAGGAGGCACTGAGAGGGGTTCAGAGGGCGTAATAACAGGTTCCTCGGACCTATGCTATTTCAGGTGCATAGTGGCACACCATGTGGTTTTAGTCGGTTCGATGATGACATACAGCCCCGTTGCAAACTCCGGTAGGGTGACAGCCCGAGGGGGTTTCCACACGTTATATAAAAAGTATTTTAAGTGGTCGCCACGTTGCATTCTACTGCGCCAAGTGTTCCTACGTGGAAAACACCTTGTGCGATTTACAAATTGTTGTCCTAAGTCTGGGTGCTCTCTGTAGTCCTTTAAGTATGTTTCTAAAGCCCCCCGCAACACAGGATTTATACTTCTAATGTGAGTATGGTATTTTAACAAAATTAAAAAAGTTGTGTCCGCAACCTTACTTTTTTCTGTAACAAAATAATTTTTGGGCCATTTTGCCGCCCCCCTAATTCTGCCGCCCCAAGCTTCAGCTTTTTCAGCTTCTATGGTAAATCCGGCCCTGGTGAGGGCTTTGAGAATCTGGGAAACTGAATTATATAGATAGAAGAAAGAAGAAATCCCATTCCATTAGCATTGAAATTCAAGGCAAGGGTTTTTCCAATATTCGCAAAAAATATATTTATTGCGTTCAAGTATCGTATCTATGTTTAAATGTTCATTTGGTGTAGAAAGCAATCGTAAGACATTTGTTTTCATACATTTCCAGGTAGCATTTGTATTTTTATTAGCTGACCCAGCGAACTTCGTACCGCCTTAGAATACTAATTCTTATTAAAGTATTGTGTTTAGTTAATAACTGATAGTGACAAATCGACAGCAGCGCCAACTTACGGGCCTCGGCCGGTTAAAATCTGTAATTTCTTCAAAAATACCAATTTAAATTACATACTGTAAAGGGCCATATTAATCTATATTATATGATAGACAGAGAGCGAAAGCGACTTTGTTTTATACTATGTAATGATGTGATTTTTGAAATTCGTTTCGTTCATAAGCTTGTTTTAATCCTCCAAAATTTCGATAGCGACTGTATGTCAGTTTCAGTGTTTTCACACACATTCTCTGGATTGTTTCTCTGATTTACATCCATTTTATTACGTATGTCCTTCATTCACGGATAAAGGGGTAAGAAGGATATAATAAAAGTCTAATCAGAACACTTAATAGTGATACAAAGTCTTGCATGCATTTTTACTCAAACTGCTTTTTTTACGTAGATACGTTACTAAGAAGATACTGTTCAATACAAATCGAAACGCTCATTTTGCTTCAGTACCTATGCGTTTTATAATAAATAAAGTGCTGTGAAATATATCTACAATCTAAAGACAATCTACATTTTTATTGCTCACTACGCTATTGCTTTTTACAGTGACATTTAATCATCAACAGCCTAACAGTCCACTGCTGGACATAGGCCTCTCCTTTGAAAGGAGGTTTTGGTCTACTATACCACGCTGGCCAGGCGGGTTGATCAAGGGTTTGTTTCAAGTTTTCCTTCTTTTGGCAGTGATGTTAGTTGCTTATTTTGTTCCTTTAGTCGCCTCTTACGACACCCATGGTATGAATAGGGGTGGTGACATTTTGTATTCTTAATCCGTCACCACATTTAATATTGATTTGTATAAACTCTCATTTGAAATAAAAGGTAAACCTAAGAATATAAGTTTATCTTTGTTTACAGATAACTTACGTAAGTATATATATAATGAACACACATATATACTCAACGATTTTATTGAAAGTGTTACAGTTAATTGTTTCGTTTTATTTGGAAAATCACTTATCCTGCAGTTAGCTCAAGTCATAATGGTCACTCTATTCAACGATTATTTATAACCTAATCTAACATGTGATCCAGAAGGTTTACAGGTTCAAGACTAAAACTGTGCTAATGTACACTTCTATCCCGTGCTAAATAACGTAGTGTTAAAGGAGATATAAGCAGTAATAGGGGGCCGGGCTGAAAAAATATATTGTATTGAAAGCGTAGATGAAGTCTAGCATGAAAAAAATCCTTAGTTTACCCTCCTCCAGGCCCGACCTAACACCAACCGTGACAAACACTAGAGCTGTAGTAGTACTACGGCCTGGACGGAAACCTGATTATAAAGGATTAATGAAAATATTTCTTGGGAGGAACGAGTTTAACTGTTGTTGACCGAGACGCTCCAAGGACTATGGAGAGAAACAGAGACAGGATAGAAATGCGAAGGTAATCTGAGAAGGAGAAGGGATTCCATTTCTTAGGAAGGGGAATAACTTGAGCCCATTTCCATACGGCATAGGCGAGAGAGGACGACGACGCCCTGTGTGCGTTGTTCGCGAAAAAATGCGCTTTAAAGTTTAATAACTTAAATTTTAGCCATTTGTTATTAATTGTCATAAGGAAGAGTCGAACCCGTTTTTTTCGAGAGCGTAGGTAATTTTCAATGTCAGAAAGTGTTCTCGTGTAGAGGTTTTAGAAGAAAGTGGGACCAGTTGGAAGAAACTCGTCAGAAGACTCTATAAAAAACGCGATAGAGGACTGACATAGAAGCGACATCTCTTCGCAACTGGACCGGGACTGTTAATAATGCCGATCGGCGGTATCCAACAAATACTGCCTTGATCCTTAAAAAAAAGTTAGGAACAGTAACCATCGGATTAGCAAGCTGAAGCGGCAGTGGGCTGGCCATATTAGAGGCAGAACTGATGACCGTTGGGGCAGAAGAGTTCTGGAGTGGAGACCGCGTCACTTTTCATTTTTAGGGTTCCGTAGTGCATGATCCTTGTAGATTCGTCATGTCCGTGTGTATTCGACCTACTGCCCAAACAGTTAGTGCTAGTAAGATGAAACATTGCATGAATATGTAATGTTACTACGTCGACAAAGTGCTGCAATAAAATTATGAAAAGTATTTTTATTTGGGGTACCTCGTACCATCGTATCGGCTATCATTACATAGGTCTTTTAGAAATATTGCGAGGTTGCTAATGTCATTTTTCAACTTACGAATCCGTTTGTGAGTTATTTAACTTTAAAGCGCATTTTTTGTAAAAACACAGCGTCCGCCTCGAAAAACCAAACAACAGGCTCAAGAAAAACTATAGCGGTTTTGATAACATTTTTATTTCAGGAGTTATAGAGGCCTAACTTATGAAGTGCGCTTACTTGGTAAGCTTCGTACAAAAATAACGAAATGATAACCATTACGGGGACTACGAAACCCTATTCTATGCGTGGCCTGACTCGCACTAGTTTTTATTAGTGTCACTACTTGCTCCAATAGATGTTAGAACTAACCTCAAAGTGGTGGTAAGTTGCAAGGGTAATATTTAATAAAAATTATTTTAATTGTAGCATAATAGCGTATAAGTTTCGTATTTTTGGTAGTTATTAGAACAGAAGAAATGTTATTGCACCAATATATGTTGAAAATTATAATTGTATGTTGGGCTGGTGGTTAGGGTATGTTGATCAAGATGTCTCGGGTTCGATTCCCGCGTCGGACCGAATATTAGTGTGATTCACAAATATTTGTTTCGAAGTCTGGGTGTTTTCCGTGTTTAATATGTATGTATTCATAAAAAGTATGTTATTGTATTTATTTCTTTGGTACCCTTAATAAAAACTCTGCTTAGTTTGGGACTTGATGACGTTGTCAGCACCGGTGTCCTGTCCTGTCCTCCTCCCTTCAGTGTTTAAGAAAAACTGCCAATTAGTAACATTTTTGTGATACTACTACGTTTTGCGTTCATAAATCACTTATTATGTGTTTAAAAAACTAACTTCGAATTTCATGGCCCCTATGAAACTGCCACCCGGGGCAAGTGCTCCGGTTTGCCGCCCCTTAGATCAGGGGCTGGACGTTGTGTGTAAGATGTCCAAAATATTTATTTATTTAATTTTTGAAAACAAAAGTGATTAATTTAATTTTGATTAAAAATTGTTACAACAAGCCTCTCCTACTCGCTCCCCTACCATGTTTCTTCATAAATGGACAGGCTCGAACGTAGTTTCTAATATACGTGTGTAGCTTCCAGAATAGTTCTACTCAACCTGGAATAATCAGTTAATATTACTAGCTGATGCCCGCGGCTCCGATCGCGTCCTAGGGGTATGAAAAGCAGATGTTAGCCGATTCTCAGACCTACTGAATATGCTTTATAAAATTTCATAAAAAGTGCTCCAGCCGTTTCGGAGGAGAATGTTAACTAATATTGTGACACGAGAATTTTATATATAATGTTAGAGTCCAGAAGTGAAAAATAATAAAAATAATTATAATTCTTAACAATTTACTTTAATTCTAAACAATTTATTTCATTAATTACAAAATAATCTTAGAAATGCAATTAGACACAAACAACCGTTAATTAAGTAACGAATCTAAACAAATTACAGTTAGTTATACAGCAAGGGCGGTCACATAGGGCTGTACTAGCTGTTTAGACAGCTTTCCTCGCACCCACCGCAATTCAGACAGTACTAACTTGTCAAAGACAGCTTTCCACATCTGTTAACAGAGTAGTACTAATTGTCCAAAGACGATGATCCACACTCCGCGACGCATTCGTCAGAAATGCGTACCGATACAACAGATCACTCCTATTTATAACCAAGCGCAGTGAAGTGATGGCGCCACAAAAATGACAACTACCGCCGTTGTGGCTTATACGGCCTCTCCTGACACCCTGACGTCCTCGGCAGGTCCGGATGACCACACTTCTTCATTGTTCTCATTCGCGGTTACTGGAACATGTACAAAAATAAAAGTTTATTGGACGCCTCTGTAAGTACATCATCGTCCAATTGGTCAGTTACTAAAAACAGTTATCAAATTTAGCGTAAACAGTTAGAGTTAACGAATAGTTTTACAAGATAATAACAGTTAACACGAATAAGAAAGGTTCGAACCTCCAAGGAAAAGAGTGAAAGATTATTTATAATCCGCGCCAGATTAGAAACAAACAGTCACTGTTAGATACATTTAAAATAAAACTAGAAACTTAGTACTAACACAAGAGTAGACTTCAGCATGAAGGTCTACCGTTACCATAAGAACCATAATATCATAAGAACAGTTATCATAAGTGTGTGTCTTAAACATTTAAACTTAAAATTAACAAGACCACGAGTTTGGGGCTGGTTACCCTGTCCATGGGTCTTAAACCTCTCTCATCAAGACCACGAGTTTGGGGCTGGTTACCCTGTCCATGGGCCTTAAACCTCTCATCAAGACCACGAGTTTGGGGCTGGTTACCCTGTCCATGGGCCTTAAACCTCTCTCATCAAGACCACGAGTTTGGGGCTGGTTACCCTGTCCATGGGCCTTAAACTTCTCTCAACAAGACCACGAGTTTGGGGCTGGTTACCCTGTCCATGGGTCTTACCTCTCTCAACAAGACCACGAGTTTGGGGCTGGTTACCCTGTCCATGGGTCTTACCTCTCTCAACAAGACCACGAGTTTGGGGCTGGTTACCCTGTCCATGGGTCTTAAACCTCTCATCAAGACCACGAGTTTGGGGCTGGTTACCCTGTCCATGGGTCTTACCTCTCTCAACAAGACCACGAGTTTGGGGCTGGTTACCCTGTCCATGGGTCTTACCTCTCTCAACAAGACCACGAGTTTGGGGCTGGTTACCCTGTCCATGGGTCTTAAAATTATCTCAGGAAGACCACGAGTTTGGGGCTGGTTACCCTGTCCATGGGTCCATTCCAATATACACACCTCATGCTCTCCACCATCCGCCATACATTGCACCACACCTCACGCACACGGGGATCAGGCCGAAGATTGCGTCTCGTACACACGGTGAACAGGCGGAAGGTTGCATCTCGGGCACACGGAGAACAGACCGCAGGTCCGCTTATCACTGAGCGGCATGCAGGACGCAAGTCCGCACCTCGCGATACAGCGAGCAGGCCGCAAGTCTGCGCCTCACCAGGCAGCAGCAGACACCAGGTCACAGCCCGGGCTCGGCTCGCGTAGACTGCACCTTGCACAGTGACGAGGCTCTCAATGCATCGTTATCATCTAAGGAAAGCATGAAAAATTGCATTAGTTTTGAATACGGTATTACTTTAACGTCACCAATATGCTTCATTATCGTCATGAATAATCAGAGCTTTTAGAAGGCGATACTAGCAAGCAAAGCTTTTAGGATATTTAAAAATAACAGTGCCCTCAGTATGTACGCAGTAATATCGTCAAGAATGTTACTAACTTTCGCATATCTCTCAGGACGCAAGACCCGGAGGATGTCAGAAAATGTTACAGAAGTCTCACGGTACTCGGTTAAGGATGTTCCCAATAATCGCAAAGCTCTTAGGATATGATACCGGGTCACCAGTTTTGGTTATGTCTGCAGCTTGACGATTGTCGTCAAGCAAACCCGAAACATGTCCAAGTATGCCCACGCAGTGAATTCGAGTTCAGACTAATTGCCCTCAAAGTCATTTTATGGACCAGGGCTTGTACGACAGGTGTCGTTCAATCACTTACTGTAATAGGCCACCGTCTGCTTATAGTCGATCGTCTCGAGTCTGTAGTTAAACCTTACCATTTTAACCTTTTTACCTTTCTGCTACGGCGGCCAGTCCCAATGGTGACCAACCAAAAACACAGTAGACACTACAGCACGCAAGTACTTGTCTAACACAGGTGTACGCCTTTGGTTCGATGAGACGGCCACCCAACATGACCCGAAAGAGATCAGGCGTAGGACCGTCGACTCTGTACTCATTCGAGTCACGGAGCGTTGACCACAACTTTTAAACTTCGGGCCGTGACAAGCATATCTATAATTAGAAGTACACAGTATTATTAGTTATTGTTTGTTCAACCCAGAAATCGAACCTATATTGAACAGTAGTCGCATACACTAACTGTCGGCCCAACAAAGCAGTAGAAACCATCACTACTCAGTACACACTAGTACTGACGTTTCAATAAGTACCTCTGTCAGGAAGAAAAAGATCACAACCTGTGCTGGCTTGTAATGTCCTCATGAACATGAACTCGTGATCACATATGAATGTCACACCTTTACTATCAGTGTGCTAGAATGTTTTTGTTTAAGATCTTAAAACTTAAAACCCGAAATAGCTAGCCTTATCTTTATGTAACACTACTTGGTACTCTCGCATTGGCTAGTGATTAAACCTTGTTTTAGCTCGGTCTAACCTGACCATTAGTACTTATAGTTTCACAAACAACATAATGTCTCGCAAACTAACACAACGTTAATTTAATACCTGACACTAGTGAGGGTATTTAAAACCTTTCATAATGCTTCAATTACTTTAACCCATTATTAAAGTTTTGCCTAAGTAGACGTACTAATAAGATCGATAGACATGTAGTCGTTACCGGTATCAATATTTGGCATTTTCATAAACATATCAAAACATAATTAACAAACATACGATGTGTTACACGTTATCATAATCTTTCTATAAATTTGTTGTTGACGTTGTGTAAACCCAATAAGATTACATTTGCAATATGAAGTTCCAGTTTGGAGTCCAAACTACGTATTTAAATATATACGCCGTCTAAAGACGAATTTAAAGAAGTTTCTTTGAACCATAAATTACAATTGTAGTCATTTTGGTATTACCTACTCGTAACTATAAAATAAATTTAACATAATAACTTTAGAACCTAAACGTTTGGCACTCGATGTCATAACACTACAGATTTTACAATAACAGTTGACTGATACAATTACTAGTAAATAATGTGACATACGGCGGAAGATTCTCAAGCTGTTTTATACAGACTCCGGTAAGGACTAGCACTGCTGTCCACGCCCCCTTTCGCCGTATTGTGAATAGTTACAACACACGTTTTTAAACTCGATGTATTTGCTCTCACCAACCACCAATATAAAAGAATAGCCCCATCGAATTATCAAAATAAAAATTAGAAATGTAATTGATCATCAACTTTTTCTTGTTATTTTTTTTTTATCATCCCTACTATTATAAATGCGAAAGTAACTGTCTCTCTGTCACGTTTTCACGCCTAAACGGCTTAACCGATTTTGACGAATTTTGAAACTCAAATAGTTTAGAACCTGAGAAAGGACATTTTACCGCGATAACCGACATACACGCGGGCGGAGCCGCTGGCTAAAGCTAGTTGTTTAATAATGGTCATTTAAATTTTTACATTTACGGAGAAACATATCTAGTAACTTGGTTTGCACACTGTACCTTGTTATAATCTGACAAGTATATTTTTCCATAAAGAAAATAAATTAAATAAATTAATCACAACGTGCGTGGGTATTATTCTCAGCGTACTTACGTTAGTGCAACTTAAGTTTCATTTTACGTAAATCGATTAAAATGTGGTTAGCTTTGCATTAGGCAGCCACTTTAAAACTGCAACTGCTATTAATTCATCATCCATAGTAAAGAAGCCCAGTTGTTTATGCACAGGTGGTATGGATACAAAAATTCGAAAAGTTTTAATCTCGTTAAACAAAATATTTGCAATAACAAACGGTAGAAGTTCATTGTTAAAATTCAACCAACTAAGATCATTACTTAAGCTCTTTCGTTAAACCACAGCTTTGCATCAGCTATAAGGCATTTTCCGATGATACACCCCGAGCAGTCGCGATATTTTTATCACTTTAAATTGCGCATACGATTTACATTCGTACACTACATATCAAAATTATGTGAAAATAAATCACAACTCCACATGTAAATATGATTTGATCTTACCAGTACAGCGTCAAATACAACTCACAAGTTTTTCATAACTGAAGCTTCCAACCTTCTCTCATAACCGTGTCGGCACTGGTTGACCACATTGTACACCTTGTACATTGGCACGGATGCAGTTTCCATCGCTTAGCACAATGTTTACTATCTGAAAAGAAAGCATTATAAACACGAACAAACCGAAACATAGCGTGAAGTACAAGTACCCTCATTATTTTATTAAAATAATCGTTTTAAAACCGTTTGTAATTGTCACTAAAAACCAAATATATTAGTCGTCACTTCCTTTACGATTTTTATATTTGCTATGTTTTGACTTTGTTTTGATTTTTGACTTTGATTTAGAGCGGATAAGAATATCACAAAAGTCTGATTCCCTTATGAAAAATCACAACGAACACTGAATTTCGATAGCGTTCAAATGAGCACTAATAGTGTGCAATGCCTTTTTTTCTAACAAACGAACGCGTTTATCGTTCCCGGGACCTCTGCGGCGAATCACTGCGTATATTCACTTTGGTTCTATATGACAGCGCGATCTATTGTGCATTTGTCAATGCTCTCTATCGTAAGACACCTAGATAATGAAGTATAGGCAAATTAAATGAAAATATCTAACTAAATGTCGGTAGTTGATCGTTTCCCAAATATTGAAAATTAATAATTTGTGAACGTAGATCGATCCAACTTCTGATGTTAGAGTCCAGAAGTGAAAAATAATAAAAATAATTATAATTCTTAACAATTTACTTTAATTCTAAACAATTTATTTCATTAATTACAAAATAATCTTAGAAATGCAATTAGACACAAACAACCGTTAATTAAGTAACGAATCTAAACAAATTACAGTTAGTTATACAGCAAGGGCGGTCACATAGGGCTGTACTAGCTGTTTAGACAGCTTTCCTCGCACCCACCGCAATTCAGACAGTACTAACTTGTCAAAGACAGCTTTCCACATCTGTTAACAGAGTAGTACTAATTGTCCAAAGACAATGATCCACACTCCGCGACGCATTCGTCAGAAATGCGTACCGATACAACAGATCACTCCTATTTATAACCAAGCGCAGTGAAGTGATGGCGCCACAAAAATGACAACTACCGCCGTTGTGGCTTATAATAAGATAATTCTTAATACTATGCATGGCCTCACTGATATTATGAAGCTTTTTACAGTACTTACTAGTTAGTTTACTAAAGCTAAAACCCACTGGCTGGTATTTTAAGAGTGAGACTCAAAGGACGTCAACACACTCTTGGGTATCAAATATTCATCATCAACAATAGACTACAGTCCTCTCATGGACTAGCTGATCAGCATTTGATACCCATGCGGCTGTAGTGTCTTACATTACGCAATCCGACTGCTTGTTTGGCCTCTAAGCTTCCTACTATTATAAACGCGAAAGTAACTTTCCCTGTCTGCCCGGCATTCACAGCCAAACTACTGAACCGATTTAATATTTACATATTTATCTAATACTAGATGATGCCCGCGGCTCCGCTCGCGTCTTGGAATAGATGTTGGCTGATTCTCAGACCTACCCGATATGCTCACAAAATTTCATACAAATCGGTCCAGCCGTTTCGGAGGAGTATGGAGTACGAACATTGTGACACTAGAATTTTATATATATGATGTATATATTAAATCGATTTACGAGGATTATCTAATTTACCGATTAATTTAGTACATACATAGCCTAGAGCCTGAGTAAGGACATGGCTACTTTTTACCGCGATAACCGACATAAACGCGAGTGGAGCTGCGGGTGAAAGTTAGTACGTTATAAAGAACGTCGCAATTTAACACGAAATGTTATATCACCGCTATAAAATATTATGAATAAGAAAAAACCTTTACAATAAAGTCTGCTAAATAAATATTCCAACGCTATTAGCAAACGGAATAAAAACGACGTAAATAGATATTTATGAGTCAAGGCGTTTTCTAACAGTTTCCGAGCTCTTTTCTAAAGACTTTATTCAATGAATAAATGTATTTATTCGCCTTGATAGGAGGAAAATATTGTTAGCTTATTTTTCTCAACGTCTACCTATTCAAGCGCGTGTTTGTTGAATTATAGACTGTAGGACCCAGCCGCGTATACGTTGGTTATCGCGGTAAAAATAAGTGTTTGTCCTTTCTCAGGCTGTAGGTTATCTGTGTACCTGTGTGCTAAATTGCATTTAAATCGGGTCAGCAGTTTTGCCGTAAAAACGGGACAGACAGACAGACAGAGAGAATTCAGTAGGTATATGTCTTCAGTGAAAAGCTGTTAACTTTAAATTACAAACATACAATTCAAATCTAATCATTTTTATAGCTATGATCTATTTTTTTATTGTTTTAATGGAATAGGCGTTTGTCTTCCATCTCACCTGATGGAAAGTGTAGATGAAGACGAAGATGGCACACGCTCATCCAAAATAAACCTGTTCACTCTACTCCTAAAGGCTCCAGAGTTCAACTTATCAGGAAAAATAGACCCAGGCAGGTCGTTCCAAACTTAGGCGACTCTCACCAAAAACGAGCTGTCAAACCTTTTATCTATATATACGTCTATAGGTACGTGTATTCAGTTCAACTCCATTAATCCTCCTTGGGCTATGCTAGAGAGCACTTTGACACAGTTTTGTAATTAAGTTGTACAACAAGAAGCTCGGCTACCATACGTATTTAATACCATCCAAACATCGATGCATCGAAATTGTGTTACTTGAAAAGATTTAAAAGCTTTTACTTTAAACATCTTTTAACTATATTAATAATAAAAAACAAAGATTATACTTATGTATTTTTTTCTATTATATTTAAAAGCTTTAAATCCATTTGTACTTGCACGTACTTAACTGTAACTACATTTCTGCAAAATGGAAGGTGCTAAGTTGCTTTTATAGGACTTTAGAAAGTGCAAAGCGTTTCAAATACCATTGTGATAAGTTAAGTCGGTATTCGATGCAAGATCCAACTTCTTTTAGTAACCTTTATAGGCAGAGATTTAGCTTATGAAATACTTTCATTCTATGACATTATTGTACTAGCAGAGGCTAAGGAGAGGTCTATGTCTAGAAGAAGACTATTATAGACTGTTAAAAGACAAATTGATTTTCTACATATTTAGGGTTCGGTAGTTCATGACCCTTACCCTCTTACTTACCATCAAAACGTTTTTTTTTTGTTTATGTTATATTTAAGTGACTTTACTCTGCCTGGTGGAGACATGGGTAGAATAAAGGAGTAGGGGTCACCATCCTCATTGTGAGGGTAAACAATGCAGCC
Organism: Phragmatobia fuliginosa; assembly: GCA_932526445.1. Classification (NCBI taxonomy): domain Eukaryota; kingdom Metazoa; phylum Arthropoda; class Insecta; order Lepidoptera; family Erebidae; genus Phragmatobia; species Phragmatobia fuliginosa. The sequence goes on from OW052057.1 coordinate 30,373,557, forward strand.
TGGTCAGATGTTTCTGCATAATTCACTCGGCCTCTGGAAGCCAGGAGAATGACGCAGAATGATTGGGTGATGTGAAGGTGATGAATGTGAAGAACTATGCAGTTTAGTGCTAGAATTTTTGCGAATGTGTTTCTATCAGATATACAAAGTGGTACAACAAAATCAAGAATTTGTTTGGGTTACCTCCCCTACATATAATATACCCATTGTGTGGAATACCATTAGATAGGTCTTTTAAAAATATTAAAAGCATGCTCAGACAATTTTTATTTAGGTATCCGTTAGCAAGTTACATAACTTACAGGCTTATTGTTTATTTGTAGCTTACAAGTGATTTTGTGTAGAAATAGAAGGGTTATTATTATGTTATGTTTACTTATTATTTCGTTATTAGTGGACGAAGTTTTCTTATAACTCTTAATCTCTATAACTCTTGTACTAGATAAATTATTTTAGCTTTCCTTTAAAGTTATTTTCAGGTTTTTCGGTTTTGGCTTTGTTAGTTCAGGAGTTATAGAGGCCTAGACTGTGAAATACACTTCCTTCGAAAACTTCGTACAAAAATAACGAAATAATAAGTAAACATAACTTATCTAATGGACACGATTTAAATTCCACTTACCATGATACAAGTCTACGGAACCATATTCTATGCATGGCCTTACATGCACGTTGGAGACGCCCCCCACGTCGGACTGACATCCCGGAAATATCAACAGGTCTAGAGGTCCCAAAGTGTCCCAGTGACAGGTAGCGCGGAATACCACTTAAACAGGTCGTATACCTGGTGAAGATACCCCGAAACTACTAGCTGAGGTCTATGAGAAAGAAAAAAAAACTATTTTTTTAAGTATCGTTCTACACTCGGTTCCAAAAATAACGGGTCAGTCACATAAACCCGAATATCTCCCGAACTACGTATGCCATCCTAATGAAACGAAGACTGTTCAATTGAGAATTTAATTATACAGATAAAAAATAAAATAAAACTTAGTTACACCCACAATATTAATCTTAAATTAAAAAAAAACTAAAGTAGTCATATTTTTCTTAAGATTACATTTTTTTTATGATTGTTTTTTTGCTGTTTTTCATCACTGGAGGCTTCATCACGTGGAGGCAATACAAAGTATTAAATGAAGTAAGTGATGAAAAACAGCAAAAAAACAATCCGGCGTTCCTCAAGGCGGTATTCTTTCACCCCTTTCACCCCCTTTCACTTTCTATCACTACAAGACTTCAGTGTTCCTATCATCTATACGCCGATGACTTGCAACTTTACTATCAATCGGAGTTGTGCAATATATCGTCCGCGGTTTCGGTCGTAAATAGTGACCTGGCAGCCATTAAACATTGGTCTGAAATGTTTGGTGTGTCAGTGAATCCGACAAAATGCCAGGCTATTGTCATCGGTAGTAACCGAAGTATAAGCCAACTCGACCTTGCTTCACTTCCACCGCTTACTTACGATGACATGATTATTCCTTACGCTGAAAGTGTAAAGGACCTCGGATTGTATACACATAATTAATGTACAATTTATGGCAACATGGTAGAAGTGTTATTGTTATTGAATTCTTATCGATTTCGACAACAGTGGAATACTGAAGAATACTGATGATACGACTAAGCCAAAATATAAATATCATAAGTTTTGGCGTAAACTCTCGTAAAATGAAATTGCTCTCAAATTTAGTAACTGATGCGAGTATTCTGACATAAATCGATCTTAATTGTGTAAATCAAATATAGTAGCCAAACTAGAGCGCGATTACACGAAGGCTTAGTTCAGGAAGTGTAATTTAAAGTTATAATTCTGTTCTCCGTAAACTTCAACTGCATCTGAGGTTGAAACATAGTTGAGAGTTCCGACTTAACAAGACTTGTTTAGTTCGCTATTTATCGATTATTATCTATATCAGGCGCGCCATAACTTCGAGAGATAGATTGAAAGATAAATTTTAGCTAACCTTACTGTATAATGGGCACGACCACGACGGTAATCGTTTTATACAAATAAAAATGAATCACCAAATATGTTGCTACGAGTAAGTGCAACACTGGAGAACCCACGGAGAACCACTCTATGAATTCGGTTATTTTTTAAATATTTTCGTTACGGCAAGGAAGTTTTTTAAGGTGAGTAAAAACGTAAAAATAGTATTTACAACACCTTCCATTAAAACCATAGAAGAAATTAACACATTTCTCCGAATTTGACGGGACGGCAGATGATTGATGATAACAAAGAACAACTAGACTCAGAACATAAATTTATGAAACACACAAAGTGTTGTCATGAGTAACTTAAGAAACTTTTATTCGTTTAGCTTCACCACACGATGTAACCCGCACTGTTAAGGTGCAAAAAAAACCGCAGGGCGCAACTAGTGGTAATACAATTGAAATATAATAATCAGTCGATATGTATGCGGATGGATGCGATGGATGCGACTGCCCAAGACCGGGATGGTTGGCGTTTCTTGGGGGAGACCTTCATCCAGCAGAGGACGGCGATAGGTTGACACTATATACACTATATGTATAATATCTGCTCAATTCAGACAAAGTGAAAAATTACTTAGAATAGATCACATTCACTAATAATATAGATATTTTTTAAAATAACTTTTAAGGTTTGGAAAAGTAATAAAACGACTACAAGTAAAGCTTGAAAACCTTTATTCCGAAATGTCATAAACACAGCTAAATGTGTACAAGCAATTGCTGTTTAATATAATGAACATTGACATAGCTGTTAATCAGAGTTGTTTTTACCCATAGTGCAAGAGCTGCGGTGGAAAAGAGCGCAGTGAATTCCGGAGCGCCATGGTACCGACCGCGGCACTTTCTATAAACCTTTTTTAATTAGATATTAAGTTTTGTTTACGAACAATGTTTTATTATTTTTTGTCTGGGAGGTGTGAGCCTGGTGATCTGTAACACAGGTTCTTCCTACAACAAATACCAGTCTCTCACAAAGGAATGTAGCCTCACTGAACTGTTTCTAACCTTCATATCATTGTAACTACCTTTGTGATGAGAAAAATAAATACATTATTATTAAAAAAGAAAGAGTACAGTAAATATAGCTAGAGTAGGCCTTTGCCAGATGGCACGCTGAACTGAGGGATATATTTCAACATGTGTAACATACAAGAAATCAGTTCAGAATAAAAAGGCATATGATATTATAACGAAACCAAAAGTACAAAAACAAATATTATCTTTGTAGAAAATCATGAGTTTAGCGGTATCTAAAATCACATAGAATTTTCTGAAGAGATGAATAAAAGGTGCAGATAAATATATTTTAAGTATATTGTGGAATAAGTAGTCGTCCAAAGGAAAAAGAGCCAGCCATATTTCCAAGAATCGAGACAGAGTAATACTATTTACGTTGCCAGTCTTTTGTTCGATAAATGTATGTATATCAAATTTATATTTCATTATTATAAGCATAAAAGTTGACTGCATCTGGTAGAAAGTAAAGGTGGACAATTTGATATATAATATGTGGTAGAAAGTAAAGGTGGACAATTTGATATATAATAAAATTAGTTTTATTTACTTATTCTTGAGCCTGATACGAGAAGCCTCGGAACGAAGTTTATGTTAAACAGTAGACTATGATGATAGATTGATGATGATTTATTAAAACTGTTCGTCACTTTAAAACCTTTATAAAGTAGCCGAGTCCCGTGGTGTTGTTGTAAATCACCTGCGGTTGTTGCTGTAAATCACGAGTAACGCCGCGGAGCAAACCTAGTCTTGAAAAAGCCCAAGTTACTCTTTGTATCTTCAGAATTTGCAAGTGAACGTTAAACTTGGTCATGCCGTTCCAGATATTAGGAGGCAGAAACAGCTAGACAGACAGATAGACAAATATTTTCGAAATTCATTTTAGTTATGTGAGTACCATATTATACTTTCCTAATATTACAAACAAGCACTTCAATTTTGTTTGATTGGTTAGATATTTCACAAGTCAATTTTCCTTTTTTATGAAGAACAATTAGAAAACAATACATTTTCAGAAAAAAGCGGCCAAGTGCGAGTCGGACTCGCCCATGAAGGGTTCCGTATCAGCAATTAACATCATATAAAAGTTCTTGTAGTTTGTTGTAACTTTGATCGATGTTTTTATAATAGTGTATTGATTGAATTAAATTTTATATAAGGTTTTCCAATAAGAGGTGTTATTTTGATATTCAAAGATAAGAGGCATTTTTTGAGATAAATGATCGGATGTTTATTTCATAATAAAGAGGAAGGTATGCCGTTAATAATGAAAAACAACATCAGCCAAATGGCCACTACGACCACGCTTACAGGACCATATCCTTTTCATGAAATTTTCCATAACCAAATAGCAAAGTGGCTGCCCTATGTCCTCGATAGCCTCACGAATTCCATCTTTGAGGTCTTGAATCAACGCTATGCTATTGGCGTAGACCTTATCTTTCACTTGGCCCCAAAGGAAGAAGTGGCAAGGTGTTAAATCACAAGATCACGGTGGCCAATTGTGATCACCTCTTCGAAAGATAACACGGTCCAGAAACTTTTCCCGTAAAAGATTAATGGTTTCGTTGCTTATGTGGCACGTAAACGTTGTCCAGATCAATACTATCCAACTCCGGCCATAAAAATCATTAATCATCTCCCGGTAGCGCAATCCATTCACAGAAACTGTTGATCCAACTTCATTTTCGAAAATGTAAGGTCCAATGATCCCCCGGACCATAAATCGCACCAAACAGTCACACTTTGAGGATGGAGTGGCTTCTCAACAATAACTCTTGAGTTTTCCGAGCCCAGATGCGACAATCTTTACTGTTGACGTGGCCACCGAGGTTGAAATGGGCCTCATTAGTCAAGATGATTTTTCGATGGAATTTTTCATGCAAAGGATATGTTCCTGTAAGCGTGGTCGTGCTGTCCATTTGGCTGATGTTGATTTTCATTATTAACTGTATACCTTCCTCTTTACTATGAAATAAACATCCGATCATTTATCTCAAAAAATGGCATATTTCTTTGAATATCAAAGTAACACCTCTTATTGGAAAACCCTATATTATTTAATAAGATTTTTTTATATATATTATAAGATTTAAGAAATTATTATTGAATAAGATTTATGACGTATTAAAAAAAAAAACTAGATCTCGTTCAAACCAATTTTCGTTGGTAGTGTGCATGGTAATGTACAACGTATATTTTTTTTAGTTTTATCACACTCTTATTTTAGAAGTTACAGGGGGTAAGGTACACACATTTTTCCACTTTGGAAGTTTCTCTCGCGCAAACTATTTAGTTTAGAAAAAAATGATATTAGAAACCTCAACATCATTTTTGAACACCTATCCATAGACACCTCACACGTATGGGTTTGATAAAACAATTTTTTTTGAGTTTCAGTTCCAAGTGTATTGTGTATTGTCCATAAAATGTATTGTTTTTTTTCTAATTTTATGTGAAAATCTTAATACGGTTCACAGATTACATCTACTTACCAAGTTTCAAAAGTAAAGTTCTTATGGTTACGGAAAAAAGTGGCTGTGACATACGGACGGACAGACAGACAGACAGACATGACGAATCTATAATGGTTCCATTTTTTGCCATTCGGCTACGGAACCCTAAAAAGTAAAAAGCATGCAAATAAATAAAATTACTTTACGCAAACATAATTCATGTAAATTCACTTAAATTAAGGTGAAATTAAGTTTGACACCATTCGAACCACAAATAAAAGTCCACATGAGTGCGATATATTTTAAATTAATTTTCAACAGTTTTCCGGTAACCCACACAGATATTTTTTCATACTATCCTTTAATAAGGAAGTGTACAACACTAAATTAACATACTTGTTTGGCTAAATAGTAGCTATAGTCTAAATCAGCTCCTCCTGACAAATTGCAAACGTTTTTCGTTTTCTATTCTATTATCCATTCTATTTCTCTATCCTCTTGTTTCATTAGCTAATGTCATGATCAAACCAAAATATTAGACAATGAAACAAAAGAAATTGAATACAGAATAAAAAAGAAAATGTAATATGATACGGAGGCTGGTATCATAAGAATCACACTTATTATAAATATGAATAAATAAACTATAATATGTACTTGCAGTCTTTCTTTTATTTTATTATTTGTTGATATTGTAATGACATAGTGTTCCCCGGCGGTTTCTACTACTGTAAATAATACGATACCAGTAAACAATACTATTTATATTATTTTTTGCTTCGATGCGCTGCTGAGACGCCATCATCTTTACCCTGAGACAAAGCTATGAGCCTTCTGCAGTGATGCTAATACCTTGTTAACATACATGGAGCACGTAATAGCACGTTTAGTATAAAAGCAGTATGCAACTTCGTATAAGTTTCTTCAACAATGGATTTCTCCTCGCTGAAATTAAAGTGCACAAATATGCATATTTGTACAGAATCAGTCTGTGAAGTATGCGTGTTTCACAGAGCGAGCGATTTTTACGTTAAGCTGAGGTTGACTGCGAGCGGCAACTGTTAGTTACAACATATTCTCAAAAATAATATTTATTTTATTCGTATATGTATGGCATGAGATATATGGTATTCCCAATTCTTAGTTAGAATATGTATTATAATATAAATATATATACGTTCTAATATTATTTCAATATGTAAATAGTGGCGATGTCTATTTGAGCTACTATGGTAGGTACTACAGCGTTTAAAATGCAAAAATGAAAGTTTAGTAGAAATTTGTCTACCACTGTCAACAGGAGTGAAATAGATAGAGGCCACTATCCGATGAAAGATATTTTAACAAGCATTTTAATGACACTCGTAAACATATTATTACAATCTAGACTCGAGCTATCTCTGCCAAAACTACTATACAAATTTGCTAGTTCACTGATAGTCGGCCAACCACAGAATCATTTAGTGATCCATAGAAGTAGTTTTAAAAACGATAATTTTGAACTTTCTTGATAGATTTTTTTTCACTCAACGCTGCAATATGTATAATATGCTCCTGACTGTACACTACATGAATGTGATTGAACTCATTCACAATGCACAGTTCGATTCAATGCGTTAACGTGTTCTATGATTTGAACACATTTTAGATGGAAAACTCCACTCCATTCCTGTCACTGGTTCGAAACGGATTCTTATCATTTCAGTACGGATCTCTTTGTAGACCAATTCATTCTCGAAACTATGTTTGTTAAATTTCATTAACACAATTTGATTCCAACAAATAAGCTTAAAGAGATTACTGACTCAATAAAACCCAGTTTATATAAATGTTCATATAACGTGTCCACCATCATTATTAATTCGATCAAACATAGAAAGGGCGAATGTAAGAACACAATAACCTAGGCACATAAACTATTTCCTTCGACAACGCCCACCTGTTGAACACTAACTTCATATTACGTTATGAAATCTTACCGTTAACTCAATTAATGTGCCTTTATGGTAAAAGGCTAAGGCAAGTTTCAAGAAATCTTCAAGGTGAAAATTATACGACTAGATGCATTTAAATATGTATCTCTAACGACTTATTCGTAAGAACTAATATCAACATTGCATAATGTATGTAGTTTAAGAAAGAACAAGAATAATAAAATTAATACTATACCAGTTTCCGATCCCTAGGAAAAGTTAAGGTTCAGTTCCAATTAATGTATTATATCTAATGCATCGTACAATTTCAATATAATTGAATTCTTATAACTTCGACAGACATGAAAAAAAACTGTATATTAGACTTTTCGGTACAGAGGTTTGAGTGCATCGGCCAGCAGTCGGTTCATAAAGGTTGTTATGAAGATAATCATCTTCATATATATCCCTAGGCTTTATTTCCAATATTATTAGGGTTGGCTACTAATTCAACCGATTTTACCTGAATATCAGTTTATCCACGAAGCGACTGGTATCGGAACTCCGCAACCGTGAGGGAGAACTGAAATTAGAACTAGATGTCAGTATATTTGAGGGCACTGACTTCCAAATAACGATTGCCATAGTTGTTCATAACAACCGGGCCGATAGCTTTTATTATAAAGATAATATGTATATTACTAAAAACTAAAATTGTTACAATAATTACTTTCTGGAGACAGATTAATTTTAAGTACGCTGGTTATTTTACAAGTAAAAAAGAGAAACTTATAAATCGACTATTCTATTTCAAATATTATCATCCGTAATTGTAAGATTAAATAATATGATATAGATTGTTGTCACAATCCATCACCCAGCGTACTTCTGACGCTGGGTGATATATATATATATATATAAATATATATATAATAAATATTATATTTAGCTATTAACTGATGATGAGATATCGACAGCAGTGTCAGCTACTGGGTTTCATTTCGTTTTCAAACCATTCAAGAACCCACTGAAACATATACACAAAATTTCAGGAGGAGCAAGGGGATAGAGGACAAACACACATTCAAAAAAATTACATGCATTAAGATACAAAATGTTTAAACGATCTTATGTTTAGTATTTCTTATAAGGAATCCGATGTTTGGGGTAATTCGACTGCTGTCCTTTCTCATGTTTCCAGTTCACTAAGCCGAAAATATTGTTCGAATTGAACGACATTCCTTTACTTATTGTTGCCTAAGATAATAAGGTTCCAATCTGTACCTTTTTATATTCTGATGTAAAGAGATAAAATGGTATCGTTCTTAGTTCTAAATCAAATAGATGACACGATATATATGGGAAAAATAATTCTACTAGAACTTTCAAGCCCACTAAACGGTAAACTTGTTCAAACTGAAATGATATATAGTGTACTTAGTAGATATTTATAGAACTAGAGTATACAGTTCGTAGTTCTGTTTGAACTAGACAGTGCAAATATCTACTTAGTATAAAATGCAAAATATCGCTAGTTGAGTTGCGAACTTAGAAATAATATTATATTTCATGGAAAAGCAATGTTTAACCAGTTAATCAGATTGCATTAAAGCATTGGAAAATATTTAAAAAACTAAGTAAATACAAAAATATGCTGTTTCATATAGATAGTGACATCAAACTTTAAATGAGCAAAGATTTCATTTTAAAAACCGATGCTTTGAATTAAACTTAAATGGGCAGTCTAGATTACTAAAGTAGAAGAAGTCATGTCCTAATACCTACTTGACTATTCTTGTTTAGTAAACGGTTGCTTGCCAACAGTTTTAATGACATATATATAAAATTCTCGTGTCACAATGTTCGTTCCCATACTCCTCCAAAACGGCTAGACCGATTTGTATAACATTTTGTATGCGTGTCGGGTAGGTCTGAGGATCGGCTCACATCTACTTTTCATACCTCTTGGACGCGAGCGGAGCTGCGGGCATCAGCTAGTTGTTATATATGAATTAAATTTGTCAATTGTCAAACCTACATAGGCTGTGTGTAAACTGCATCGACACAAGAATATGATCGTTTCCTAAAATGGATATTAACTAAACATGAACATATAAGCTTATGTGAGATTCTGAATGATATTAGTTTTAATAACAACATTAATAAATATATTTATTTATAAATCGCTAAGGCTACTGTCCTGGTTCTGATCTCGTCTCCAACGCCTTGAATATAGTTGAACACAATATCTTTTTATTCATTTTAACTCAGTATATGATCTCCTTCGAATCACTGGAACAGACATCTATGTGCATGTCTTTTGTATGCGGATGACCTTCAAATTTATCCACATTCGCATTGATCACTTAATAGAACCATTGAGTTAAGGGTGAAACTTAAGGGTGATTTGGAGGCAAACAAAAAGTGGTCTCAGCGTTTCGGCTAAGTGTTTACTCTGTTAAGTGTCAGGCAACAATCTACAGAAGCCCTAAACTGATATGCATAATGAATATACCAAAACTACCGCCAATTGTTCATATTGAATCCGTTATACTAATCAGCTCGTTTGTCAAAGATCTGGGCTAAGGACTGATCCATTCCAATTCTGTGATAATGAAACCAATAAACTTTTATTCTATTCTGGTCTATTCCAGTCTTACCTGGAAAACACATATTGGGAACGCTTAAGAACTTCCTTCCACCTGCCACTAAATTAATGCTTGTACAGGTTTTAATCTTCCCAATCATGGATTAATCTGATGTATGTATTACAGATGTATTACATCTACTCAAAAAACTTGACCGCCTTATCTATAACTGCATTTGGTTCATCTACAATCTGCACAAGTATAACCATATCTCCAACTATCGAACCTAGCTGTAGTAATTACCTATAACGTGGCGTACCCGTGGCTTAGCTTGCAGGCCCTGACTACCCGTCATTATTTACTCAATAATCATACAGCTCCCACGGATCTTCACAGCTTAAATTGCTATGTTCCAACCATAACTAAGATTCTGGAATGGGATGCGCTCACATTTGTGATCAGGAAATTAAGTAATAACCGTAAACATTTAAGCCAAGGTTATAGAATTTTATATGAAACAACTGGCCGAAATTGTTTCATAATCTCATTATCTCATATATAACTTTATATATTTTATTGAGTATGTACATGATATAATAAATATTTGATTGTGCATTTATCTTTATTTTCTTGTAAAAATGTATTGTCTAAAACTCGTCTTTATACCGTATATTCGTCCTCTATTGTACCATCGAAAGCTGCCTGCTTGCCATCAAAATGAAAAAAAATCATAAGGTATTAATGTCGCCTCATGCAAAATGAAATTCATAGTGTTAATAAATAAAAAAATAAAAAAACTTATTCATTTATTAAAAGACTTACAAATGTACAATTTTCTTTAATTTAATTATATCCATTTTATACAAATCCCGATTTCAAGTATAGGTTTTTTTTTAATAAATTAAATTTGAAAAACAAACAAACTGATTATAGAGAATCCAATGTGAAATGAGTACTGAATTGGAAAGAGAATACACATTTAGACACATGAATGATAATAAAAAAAAATAGGACGCGACGGAAGCATTTTTTCAAAAAAAATCGACTTGTTAGGGACTAGGCATCAGAGTTGGACATTAAAGTTAGTGCCTTTTGTAGGCGACGATAAGAAGTTTTGATGTGGGCGGGTTATCGATCGGCGCCGAATGAGTGCGCGCTCACTTATCTTGCCAGTAAACAGACAGCACGCTCAGAGTAGAGAGGTGGCCCCGGAATGCATACGCTGATCGGGCTGTTGGTCGCTGCGGCGGCGGCGTACGCCATCGCGAAACCTGCTGGTAAGTTAAAAACTATAAAAATATTTTAAACAGTACAAAAATTAACACAATATTTATTTCTAAAATTTATAATAATATTGTCGCTGATTTGCGTTTCCCGTGTCCATCCGTATGATTGCGAAATTATTTTACAATGCTGTGCGTAGAGTGCCAAGAGTGTAAAATTAAATTATAAACACTGATATTACAAATATAATATTTATATATAAATGGTTAACTTCAACTTGACGCCGACTGACACCTGTTACATGCTTCGGACTTAGCGTTTCAATTGCCTTTAATTATTTATTAAGTCAACTTTATTAAGTCAATAACCACTTTTTGAACGAACCGTTCAACAAGTTTCATCGTAGTAGAAATTCTTAAATTAAGAAGTAAGCCTCTTCTTTCTACAAAGTTTTTTTCCAGAGACATATGGACAATTTTTTTTTTACAATTTTTTTTTCTACAAGATGTGCCTGTTGGGCCGTGGAAAAACTGAAATTTAGGTAAAACAGGTTGAACTAGTAGCCGACCCCAAATAAACTTGGGAATAAAGGCTAGGAAGATGATGATGTGCCTCTTAGCCTTATCTAAAACAAATATGAAAAATTCTTACTCAGATGTCTGAACTTAAAACAAATCCATATAAAAATTAGCTATGTCGAGTTTGAAAACATTCATCATTCATCATTTTCATGATTGAAAACATTAATTAAACCATAATGATGTACTATATTTTTTATAAAATTTAGACTATTAGCATAACTATGATCAGAAGTATTTGTTTTTATATCAGCGACTAGTTAATATACATTGAATAGGATACTCAAACAAATTGAGTGTTTCTATATTGAAAACACACGACTTTTGACTACGGAAATTGGTGTTAGCAACAATCTGTGAACTAATAAATAAATGTGTACAGTACGTGTGAAAAAAGTAGGAATAAATGATAATTTCAAACAAGATAATCACATTTACCAAAAATTTAATAAACTGTAGTATACAACAAATAATGATACCAATAATTTAAAACAAAAAGAGATAGTACAAGTAAGAACAATAAAATTGAAATTAATTCGTTTGATTATTTGTCACCATCTTCAAAAAATAATTAATCTTAAGGTCCACGTACACATACGTGTAAGGTTTCTCCTAAATCAGTAATTATAAATTGTCAAACTACTCGTACAATATCATCTACTACTGCTTCTACTAATACTACAACAATACAATCTACTTATAGTCTTTATAGTAAAATGCTCTTAGGGAAATTTTTATATATGATGTTGTCGTCAAGTAAACTAATCGACACTTCATCGTCACTGAGGCGCCTCTGTTAGCTTTCCATCGATCAGTGTGTAAGTAAAGTTAAGTTGCACTTATGATATAGGTAAACACTGAACAGCCTTCTCCATTTGTGCAAAATGAAATCAGTTTCCGTCCCTAACACAGTAATATAAAAATCAATACTAAATATGATTTGAGCCGAGAGATGCTTTTACGTGAAAATTGATTTTCGTTCGCTTGCCTTAATGTGCCTTGTCTTAAATGATATTACCACTTCTCTAACTTTTCTGGAGTTTAAATAAAGTTGTTGAACATACTTAATATAAAAAATACTCTATTTATGAGGCTAATCGATGTTATAACTGAATAATTTATTACAAGATAACATACAATATTAAGTATTTAAACAAACTGTCTTTGCGACTCCCACCCAATGAGTAAGTAAATATGCTATCTAGTTAATATACATTTGTCATTTATTATAATTTTCATTGCCATCGATTTAAATCTCACAGTTTCTTTTTACCTTAGATGCTTAGTTAAGTACTAATTTAGAAGAAAAAATTATAATTAGGATATCTAATACGATTATACCAAAAATAGTTGCAAAGAAAATAATTTCATTCGTCCGGAATTGGTAATATAATAAGTATTCTTTTTAGATGTGAGAAAAAATTATTTTTAACCTTTAAAAAAGAAAATGCATTCTAGACGACGACGTCGAATTTAACTGTATTGTAAGAAATAACGGCTCTTTCATTATTCGTTCCTGTAAAGTATCCTAGACAATAAAAAGAATGGAATTGACGGGAAAAGAACAGAATCTTCATAACATTTCTTTGTGCTCCTTTGACTAAAGCGCTGAGTAGCAATAATAAATAATAAATAAATATATATTAATAAAAAATAAATAAATATTTTGGACATTTTACACACAACGCCATCTAGTCCCCAAACTAAGCAGAGCTTGTATTATGGGTAACTAGACAACAACATAAATACATAAACAAACTTTTTTTTTTGTAAATACATACATTTGTACATACATGTACATACATTGTAAATACGGAAAACACCCAGACTCCGAAACAAATATTTGTGGATCACACAAATATTTAGTCCGATCCGGGAATCGAACCCGAGACCTCTTGATCAGCAGCCGCATACACTAACCACTAGACCAACAAGGCAGTCGTTGACCAATAATATTTACGTTTTACAAATGAATACAAAACTAAAAGGTTTTACTTAAATCAAATTTATATTATGAGTTCCTAACTTTATGAAATATTCAAATGTTGAATAAAAATGTTTTATTTGAATGTTTTATTTGAATATCTGAAATTATGTTAACAAAAACGGTAAAGCTGTAAGTTATCATATTCGTTGCTTTTAATAAGAGTAAACACAGCCAACAAGTATGTATTCAGTTAGTTAAATATATGTATATGGGAAATAAGATGGCTCTTTCATATGTAGGTATTAGAACAAGTCTTACTTAGTTCTATATTACATAGCTAAAGAACACTGTAGCTAACTAATAGCTTCTTACCACAAACTTAATCATGGGTCAGAGACAAGAGGTTTGACCGTTAAATGGATTTTCAGTAAATACCCACGAGAAAATATTTATATTCTGCTCCACACATACGAGTAAGCCTTTGATTTAATCGAAACTTGGACGGTATGGAATCCCTCCGGCGATATCAAATTGACTTGATTGGTATGTCTACGTATTTGTATATAAGTATTTATAATTATTATAATAGTAACACATGTAGTTTGACGAACCGACTAAATTTTGATATAGAAGTTATTTTTCAGAATCTGTTTCCGAAACGAGAAATGAAAAGACTCAGTAGGTATCGATAGTTGCATTGAATTACCACAATCCTTCGGTCGTCAACAAACATCGTGATTTGAGCTAAATTCATAGAAAATCCATTTAGAAATCTATCTAGAGTTGAGAGCTTAGTTATTGAAATTGTTGAAGTGTACAACTGGAGCAAACAGTTCAATAAGTTAAATCCAACTTCGAAGCGAGATCGATCATTCTTGGATGACTAGTTTGTTTAATTTGAATATTCCACATGCTCAAACTGAAATTATAATATTGTGGAAGAGTGAGTTACGTATTGTAGCCGGAGACAAAGTGACTGAACTATGACATGTGTGCACAACGAAGGTACAAAATGACATTTACTTTGTGTGTATAATATGTACTTTTGATTATCAGTTGTCCGAAAATTATATTAAATTTATTTCATATTTTGTATTTTGTGTCTTCAAAAGTCTGCAACTCCTATGATTCTTGAGTTATAGAACTAGGGTGACTAATTCAGAACCTATAAATATTCTGAAGTAGTCACCCCGCTCTTCTAACCACTCTAACAACCAATCAAAGTAGGTTATTAGTATGTAGTTCTTATAAATTAATCTAAAACCTTCATCATACTTGATTACAATAAGTTTTATTACCAAAAAAAATCTTGAAAATATATGAATTCATATCGTATTGGATATCATATGGAAATTTTAATTAATTATATGAAACCTTTGTATCAGCGTCCAATTACTAATTGCATGCTAATTGATCCATTTCAAATTTATATACTCGATACAATATTAATTTAAAAGTTTAATTTTTATACGTATAAAGTCAATGCCGAGCTTCAGTGAGCATATCGAGTGTGGATGTGATTATAATCACATCGATGGTAGTTTTTATTTTCAATTAATGTTTAAAGTAAATATTTTAATAACTAGCACTTTGGACAAAATCTGTGAGTAAATATTGAAATACTTATTACTGACGAGTTTCCGGATAGTGACGGATAAAGAATACGGACTAACACGTGTCAGTGTCACTATGCAGGGCAACACCACTGTAAATAGAAAGCAATTTATAAACAAATTACGAACTAACCCGCGTATCTTTACATCCTCTGTAGCTGCTAACAATCCTCGCAACTTTGCTACAAACATATCCGCCGTCTTTGCACCTTCAGTCCCAGGAATTCCAAGATTTGAGCTCCCAGGGTGAGGTTGCACCATGTCTATTGTGCAACCTGACCCCGACGGTCTCGATGTCACTGGCGGAAACTAAGACTTCTTTTTATGCATCTTTCTCCACTCTTTCAAGATCTTTAGTCCCCTCGACTATCTGCCATCCAGCGTGGTATGAATGTATGATAGGCCAAAATATCCTTTCTAAGGAGACGTTACTCTGCAGCAGTGGATCGTTAAAGACTGTCGATGTGATGTGACATTGCGTAAATCGTAATTAAAAGAAACCAATAAACTTAACATATGGTTAAATCCAATATTAGGACATAAAAGGTTTGGGTCAAGAACATGTACATTTTATTAATTCTATAAATGCTAAATATATTTACAAGAACAATTTTACTCAATTTAATACTGTGAGTTCTTCATTCGCTACATCTGTTTGAGTTTTTTAGTTTAGTTATTACTTTATTACTTAATATTATTTTGAGTAAAAAGGTACTCGTTTCTCGAGTGCTTAACTCAAACAAACAACTAACGAGTACAAATTACAGTCAGACACAGACACACCACACTCGAAATGTTAGCAGTTGTTGAGGTGAGCTCTCGAACAAGTCGACTAACTTTTGACGCCGACACCTTGTTTATACAAATAAATTAAATACAAGTATCTTTGTAAGGTCGAAATAACAAAGGTGACCCGTCTGCTCAAAGAAGATTTATTTCAACTAATCTTGGATAAGGTTTTACAAATTCTCATGACACTTTCACCTTCAAGTATCTGATATAAATACTTAAACACCCACTTAATCTTTATACTCAAAAACTAAAAATTCACATTAAGTTAAAAATAAACTTTACATATATTATGTTTGTTACATATATTATGTTAGTACGTTTGTGTGTTGAGTTTATTCAATTTTTTTTATAACCTAATTGAGCTTTATTGAAGGTAAGCTAAATTTCTTTATTTTATTCAACAATATCTAGATGAGTATTGTAGTGTTACGGTTATATTGTAGATTACGAGAAATGTTGCAGAGTGAATCTTGTCAAAAACAATTGCCTGAGTTACTCAATACGTCATCTGCTTTCAGTGCAACTTCCGTCAAAAAAGCGGCCAAGTGCGAGTCGGACTCGCGCATGAAGGGTTCCGTATCAGCAAGTAACATCATATAAATGTTTTTGTAGTTCGTTGTAACTTTCATCGATGTTTTAATAATAGTGTTTTGATTGGATGAAAGGTAAATTGCGTGTTACGATTTATGACGTATTAAAAAAAAACTACTCGCTAGATCTCGTTCAAACCAATTTTCGTTGGTAGTTTGCATGGTAATGTACAACATATTTTTTTTTTACTTTTATCACTCTCTTATTTTAGAAGTTAGAGGGGGGGGGACACACATTTTTCCACTTTGGAAGTGTCTCTCGCGCAAACCATTCAGTTTAGAAAAAAATGATATTAGAAACCTCAACATCATTTTTGAAGACCTATCCATAGATACCCCACACGATAAGGTTTGATGAAAAAAAAAAATTTGAGTTTCAGTTCCAAGTATGGGGACCCCCAAAATGTATTGTTTTTTTTCTATTTTAATGTAAAAATCTTAATGCGGTTAACAGAATACATCGACTGACCAAATTTCAACAGTATAGCTCTTATAGTTTCGGAAATAAATGGCTGTGACATACGGACGGACAGACAGACAGACAGACAGACAGACAGACAGACAGACAGACAGACTTGACGAATCTATAAGGGTTCCGTTTTTTGCCATTTGGCTACGGAACCCTAAAAACGGTCCACCCTTTTAAAACCAACGGACAGGCAGAAATTTAAAAATTCCTTTTTTGATGTAATTACCGTATATGTATAAGTACTTTGATATGCATTTAGTAAAAAACTGTTCATTTGATATTACAAACAGACACTCGAATTTGATTTATTTGTATAAATAGAGGAGTTTAAAAGGATAAACGATTTAACATTTAGAACATTTAATTCAAATACGTAAATGTCTGGACTAGATCTTAGAGTTGATCAAGATTCACACTCGCCCTAACATGCTACAGATTCACACTCATCAAACCACCTTATAACAATACCTAATTCTTCTACTTGTATCTCCATCCAAGATTACCTAAAGGGACACACCCCTAAAACTAATTCTAGTTAATTTCAATATGTCAGATAATGTGTCGTGTTATTTGTTACAAATACGGGCTTGTCTGTCGCAAATGTCGTTAATGACTGTTGCCCGAAATAATCATGTCCCAATCCAGATATCAACTTCGATGGAATTATTACACATGATTGATAAATAAAATTGTATCACTACATATTATCCTCCGCCGCGTGTCTCTGTCTGTTCGCGGTAAACTCCAAAGTTACTGCACCGATTTACCCAGATCTCAAGCCAGATAACATAGGCTACTTTTCACCGTGATAACCAATATAGATGTGGGTGCAGCCGCGGGGAAAGCCGGTATTTTATGAAACAAAAGTCCTCTGCTGTTTTCAGCAATTGGTAGATTGATTATCAAGGAATATTTTAGTATATGATATGCCAAATTTAAAATGTTTTTTAAATACTCATATCTACCCGTGCAAAGCCGGGGGCGGGTCGGTAGTTGGTAAATAAGAAGAGTAGGACTATTCCAATCAAAAGTTACTTTGGTGGTATTATAACTTTCTATACCCAGTTTGCGGTAACGAGTATAATAATATATGCCGTAACAGCTTTTTCATTATAAGTTAATAATAATTATGTAAATCGTGCGAGGGAACCGTCCTTGAGATTGTATTGGTACAAAATATGTTTAGATACTACCACTAAAAATATGTTTGTATAATGAATATAATCATCATCCTCACCAGCCTTTATCAGTCCACTGCTGGACATAGGCCTCTCCTTAGAAAGGAGGTTTTGGCCCACTATACCACGCTGGCCAGACGGGCTAGTATAGGGTTGGTTTCAAGTTTTCCTTCTCTTTGCATTAATGTTGTATTGCGTAGTTTACCCCTTAGTCGCCTTTTACGAAACCCGCGGGATGAATAGGGGTGGTGACACTCTGTATTCCTAATCCGTCACCACACGGACAGTAATGAATATAAATCTAGACATTATTGTAAGATGATAGTTATTCTAACACAATTAATAGTACATTGTTCACCGAGGGAGGAAAGGAACCGATTACTAGCGAGGGAGCAGTTTGTGGCCCGAAGGCGCAGCCTAGGGCCACAATACTCCCGAGGTAGGAATGGGACTTTCACCCGAGTGCTACACAGTGCTTTATACTACACCTGTGAGGAACATTTAAAGTATTTATAAAATAAAATCAAAACGTAAGACACCATGTAAGACACAATTTAGCCACAGTATAAAGAAACATACAGTAGGACGACGCCTTTGATCTCGTGGTAAATGCCGGCAACGTCTAGACATTGTCGCAACTGCTAGGGTTGTCTCAAGTAAACAATATTTATTAATAAATTTATTTATTTTAGATCAACATCGTCATCAACATTATGATTATTATTATAAGCAATAATTAACAATGATCAAAATTATAGTTTTTGTTAACAGTTTCATTTAGCTTGCCTTGTTTGGGACAAATCAAGTAATTGAAATATATAAGGGGGTCAACCCGAAAACAGGAAAGGCCTGTTGCCGGATTAGTCTGAAATTTGGTATTCTAGTTTCAAACATATGTAATTTAATTTAAAGAAATATCCGGATTTGGATATTTTGAATTTGAAAAAGTTGTTATTTTCATAATCGTCAACCCAAAAAACCTCAAAATTGACACTCATAACTATATTTTTTTAAATAATGTCCTCCATGTTGGATCTAGTACACTTGCACGTAGCTATGAAAAAAAAATCCGCGAAAGACACTTGATCTCATTTTTATTTTCAGGCACCTCGCAAATCTTAAAAATTACACCCTTGTCGAAAAATTTGCAAATTTTCATCGGCGCCATCTTGGATTTTCATTTCAACCCCATAATCGTATTTAGTGACTTCGTAAACCATGGACATGATACCCATATCGAAAAATTTGCAAATTTTAGTAGGCGCCATCTTGGATTTTCATTTCAACCCCATAATCGTTCTTAGTGACTTCGTAAACCATGGACATGATACCCATGTCGAAAAATTTCCAAATTTTAGTAGGCGCCATCTTGGATTTTCATTTCAACCCCATAATCGTTTTCAGTGACTTCGTAAACCATGGACATGATACCCATGTCAAAAAATTTGCAAATTTTCGCCATCTTGGATTTTCATTTCAGATGACGACTTGCAATCTTCCACAACACACGTCGTATGCACCATTTTAATTATTTTCCAAAATAATAATATTTTAAAGTGACACACGACAGCCCTGAAAGTTGTTTCCCGAGCTGCTAACACTGTAAATGTATGCAGCTCGGGGCAGCCGTTCCCCCGTCTCACCCCTCACGCCCCGCACGATTGCCCTGTCTAGATGTCTTCGTGGGACGACTGTATGTGATTTAGCTTAGAATTTGACATAATATTTATAAATATTTCGCGCTTCTTTTGTTTTTTTTATTCTTCACAAAAGGATGTCAGTGGCACGGAGATTCCATATTTAAATTATATGAAAACTCTTCGGGCAGGCGCGCGCCATAGATAAGATAACACATGAGAAATGAAAATTCATACAACTTTCTCTCCCGCTAAAACACGTTAGAAATGGATTTTCATACATTTTTTCCTCCCGCTTATTTAGGTCAAGGAAAAGACTAACTTTCTCTTTTCATTTTCAGGGAATATTGACTACTGTTCCGATCAGGTGTAGTATAAATGTCTTTTTATCTATTCATGACACTTGTCCTGCAATGCGATAGAACCGCGGGTAAACAAAGGTCGTCAGCTGATGTGCTAATATATTTCCGGAACACTGATAGTACTAGTACCCAATCGTGCGTATAATGCAAATATATAAAAACACATATGATCGAGATTTACGGAACAGGGACATATGTTGTTTTTTACTTTATTATTTAAAAGCTCTTATAATACTAGTATTAATAAAAAACAGGCAAGTGCGTGTCAAACCACGCATAGAATATGGTTTCGTAATCACCCACAGTGGCAGTTTACTTATTGTTTCTTTAGATTTGTACGTAGTTTTCCAAGTGAGTAAATTTTACAAGTTAGGCCCCTATAACCCGCAAAATGAAAAGTTATCTAAGCCTCTATAGTTTTCCTTTAAAGTTCAAAATTTGAACTACCGTATGTTTTATTTCAGATATTTTGAGCTGGCTGCTTAGATTTTAGAGAGCCCTGTTTTTCCAAAAATAGCCCGTTAAAATTGAAATACCCACAAATGGATGCCTTAATCAAAAAATCGTCTTGGCAATTCCTCAATATATTCAAAGAGCTATGCAACGATACGATGGGGTAGACTCGAGAAAAAGAATCATACCAACTTTACGTGTGATCCAAATAATAGTACATTGTTCACCGAGGGAGGAAAGGAACTGATTACTAGCGAGGGAGCAGTTTGTGGCTCGAAGGCGCAGCCTAGGGCCACAATACTGCCGAGGTAGGAATGGGACTTTCACCCGAGTGCTACACAGTGCTTTATACTACACCTGTGAGGAACATTTAAAGTATTTATAAAATAAAATCAAAACGTAAGACACCATGTAAGACACAATTTAGCTTAGAATTTGACATAATATTTATAAATATTTCGCGCTTCTTTTGTTTTTTTTTACTCTTCACAAAAGGATGTCAGTGGCACGGAGATTCCATATTCAAATTATATGAAAACTCTTTGGGCAGGCGCGCGCCATAGATAAGATAACACATGAGAAATGAAAATTCATACAACTTTCTCTAAAACACGTTAGAAATGGATTTTCATTCATTTTTTTCTCCCGCTTATTTAGGTCAAGGAAAAGACTAACTTTCTCTTTTCATTTTCAGGGAATATTGACTACTGTTCCGATCAGGTGTAGTATAAAATTATTTTATTATAGCACTTTGTCGACGTGATAAAACACAACCTTGCAAAGTTTCATCTTTCTAGCACTAACCGTTTGGACGGTAGGTCGAACACGGACGGACGTGACGAAACTATCAGAGTCAGAACTACGGAACCCTAAAAACGAGAAGAGAATATTCTTTGTTCTAGTGCCATTAGTAAACAAAGTCAAGTGTTAGGGCCAATGCAAGTGTAGGTTAAAATGCTTCGAAGTATGATTATTTATTTTTGGGCTAATTTAAAGTCTTAACAGAACTATGAGAAATTAACGTAATTACCCGCCTAATATTGCATGAAAATGTCACATTTCAATTTTCATCTTTATTTGTATTACAGACATTGTACATTATAATAATAATAACGGTTGACATATGTCGGGCATGTCACCGACCCGGGGAACCAATCAGGCATATTATTTCTGGTTGTTCTCGTCTTGCAAACGGCGAATATTTGCACAGACACAACCAAGTAGCCAGGATCGTACATCAACAACTTGCCCTTAAATACCAACTTGTGAATTGGGAGGTGACGTACTACAGGTATGTGCCCGACCCAGTTCTCGAGAATGGTCGTGTTGCATTATATTGGGATCGATCTTTTATCACAGACAGAACTATTGTTGCCAATAAGCCTGATATTGTGGTAATGGATCGATTAGAGCGCCGCGCAATGATTATCGATATCGCCGTTCCTTATGACCACAATCTCGTCAAAATTGAAAAAGAAAAAGAAATGAAATATTTGGACTTATCTCATGAGATTATCGACATGTGGAATGTAGATTCGGTGATCATTGTTCCGATAGTCGTTGATCAAGGGTCTGATGCAGAAGGCAGTCCTCCTTGACACAGCACGTATAGTGAGGAAATTCCTGTCTTTGGAGCCCTAACCACCGGTTTCTTGATCCCTGTACCCGAAGTCGGAGTTCCACTATTTTTAATATGTTTAAATGTATTTTTTTTATTTATATATTGAAAAATGTAATGAATATGTATATGAATTTAAATTAAGAGAAGATTATTTATAAACATTAGGATTGTATTACGAATACTATTTATTTATTGGTAAATTCTTTCCTATTGCATTATTTCAGTATTACATCGCAATATTTTTTTATATTTAGAAAACTATTCAGATTCATTGGTAATAAAAGAAAATAAGTGAGGTAAGGAAAAGGAGCACTTCAAAAATCCCCTTTTTAAAGCCCACCGGGGTTTTCTAGAGCATTATATAATTAGGAAATTTGTTTGAGAATGTAATGAGTTTTGTGTTTTTGTGGGTATCGAGTTGCTTCGATACAAATAATTTAATTAACTGTATAGAAAGCAATTTAATCAAATAAATTCTAAAAGTTCAGGCAACTTTCATTAACTTCATTGAAGTTTCAAAATACCTACGTTTAATTTCCTGTAGCTGTGTTCTGTTGTGATGTAGAAATCAATCCCAAAGTGTATTTGGTTGGAAATTTTGCGAGTCTCATCTTATTTATGACCCATAGAATGGAAATTTATAATGTTTATATATATTATACTACAACTACAACCAATATATCTTTATTTAGCTGCCTCTAAAGTAATATAAGGAACCAGTGTGTATAAACCGTGTACCATGGTATCTGTCTGTTTCGGTGGAAACAGCGGAGAGACTACGTATATTTCCAACTTTTATAAGCATTTTCTTTGCAGGCCCAACAGAAGTACCGGCGTTGCCGCAACGTTTGCCCATTCAACCACCACAGAGATACTTCAATGAATATATAATGCCACGACTTCTAGTCCCCAACTACTTTGCTTACGAGAACACAATCAGAACGAACCCTCCTCGAGATGAACACGAATGGCTTGACAAGGTACGAATGTCTTTTAATTTAACAACACGTTATAAAAATCACACAAACTAAAATAATACATAAATAACATAAAAATTTCAAAGTATGCTAAGTCAGTAACTCTATATAGTCTAAGTCAGTACTATAGGCACTATTGAGTTCCCTCTTTAAAATAGTTGAGAAAGTAATGAACCAGCGTCTGATGAAATATTTAGAGACCAAAACACTTCTAGGGCCAAAACAATACGGTTTTCGAGCCAATCATTCTACTGACGATGCTGTGTTGCAACTGACTACTAATATTGTTTCTCACGTTGACAGAGGCAATAAATGCTTAGTCGTATTCCTTGATGTACAGAAGGCGTTCGATACCGTTTCAGTTCCGATCCTCTTGACTCGCCTTGAGAATCTAGGAATTAGGGGAAACGCACTTCTGTGGTTGAGGGATTACCTCACAGAGAGGTATCAGTGTGTTAAAGTTGAAGACCATACCAGTAACTTTTGTGTGGCATTATATGGGGTTCCGCAAGGCAGTACCCTGGGACCTACGCTATTCCTTGCCTATGTGAATGAATTGTGTAAATTAGAAATTAAGGGTGCTGACATACAAATGTTTGCCGATGACACAGTGGTGGTTTTTCACAGTGATTCATGGGAGGGTGTTCGTGGATTGGCAGAAACAGGCATGTCCCATATAACAGCTTGGCTTGAAGATAGTCTACTTTCACTAAATGTTGATAAAACAAAAACTTTGTGCTTTAGTAAGACCCGGGCTTCTTCTCCGAAATCAATTCAACTCCGCATACATTGTTATCCTTGTAACCGTTCAGCTGTTGATCTGTCTGTTTCCTGTAGTTGTCCTGAGTTATTAAGAACAACGGAAATTAAATATTTAGGAGTAAATATCGACGACAAATTAAATTGGAAGAAACCGTTAGATTGAGGAAGCTTATTTATGTCTTCAAAGACTTACGAATTATACCCGATACTACACTTTTAATCCAAACCTACAAAGCTTTAGCTGAATGTATAATCACCTACTGTATATGTTCATGGGGCTCAGCAGCAAAAACATACTTGATTGAGGTTGAAAGAGCACAGCGGGCTGTACTAAAAGTACTTTTTTTCTTACCCTTTCGCCACCCTACTCATTTAGTATATAAAAAGGCAAAAGTTTTCAGCGTGCGAAAGATATTTGTTTACCAATGTATTCGTAAGTATCACAAGCACAGTGTGCCACTTCTCCAACCTTTGGGTAAAAGAATAGAAAAATGTCCAATCCCTAGAGTTAAAGGTAAATTTGCTCAACAGCGTTATAGCAACATTGCACCTAGATTGTATAATAAAACCGCATTATGACTTTTATATAAAAAGAGAAAAAAAAAACAATACATTTTGGGGGTCCCCATACTTGGAACTGAAACTTAATTTTTTTTTTTATCATCAAACCCATACGTGTGGGGTATCTATGGATAGGTGTTCAAAAATGATGTTGAGGTTTCCAATATCATTTTTTTCTACAGTGAATAGTTTGCGCGACAGACACTTCCAAAGTAGAACAATGTGTGTCCCCCCCCCCTGTAATAAAAAATATATAACGTTGCACATTACTATGCAAACTACCAACGAAAATTGGTTTGAACGAGATCTAGTAAGTGGTTTTTTTTAATACGTCATAAATCGTAAAACGCAATTTACCTTTCATTTAATCAATGCACTAGTATAAAAACATCGATCAAAGTTACAACGAACTACAAGAACTTTTATATGATGTTACTTGCTGATACGGAACCCTTCATGGGCGAGTCCGACGACTCGCACTTGGCCGCTTTTTTTAGGTTAGGATGGGCTGTGACTATATAAAATATATCTGTACTAAACAGCGCTATGCAATCATCTTCCGTTACACAGACAAAAATTTGGCTTTTAGGTTAGGTTAGGTTATTATTTGAAACGAGGGCGTCTGCCCCCCGGGCTGGGTGTAATCTGTTACGCAGACGACACCCTGGTCACGGCCCGGGGGGCAAACTTTGAGGAGGCGGCGCGCCTGGCCACCACGGGAGTCTCCCGGGTGGTCGGGCGCATCGAGGTGTTGGGCCTACGGGTGGCCCTGGAGAAGACGGAGGCCCTATTATTTCATGGGCCCCGTCGCAGTCCGCCCGCCAACACCTCGATCGAGGTCAACTCGGTCCTCGTACCGGTCCGGGCCCAGATGAGGTACCTGGGTCTGGTCCTCGACGGTAGGTGGCTCTTCGACGAGCACTTCCGACAGCTTGGCCCTAAGTTGGTGGGCACTGCCTCCGCCCTAGGGCGACTTCTGCCCAAGTACACGGGAGTTGTCCGGTCGATGGCACTTTACGGTGCACCGGTGTGGGCGGCGGCTCTGTCCGCCCAAAACAGGGCGCGCCTCTGGCGCCCCCAGCGGATACTGGCGGTCAGAGCCATACGTGGATACCGCACGGTGTCCACAGAGGCGGCGTGTGCCTTGGCCGGAACACCCCCGTGGGATTTGGAGGCGGAGGTGCTCGCCGAAGTTTATCGGCGAGTGGCTGACTTCCGGGCGGAGAATGGCTTTCGCCCTCCGCCCGAGGACGTGCGCGAGTGGCGCGAAGCCGCTCGCCGAGCCACCATGCAGAGATGGTCGTTCCGGCTGGAGACCCCACGCGCTGGCTTCGCCGCCGTGGAGGCTCTTCAGCCGGTCATCGCGGAGTGGGCAAGGCGGCAGCACGGGACCCTTTCCTTCCGGCTGACGCAGGTACTTTCCGGGCACGGTTGCTTCGGAAAGTACCTGCACTCGGTCGCTAGGAGGGAACCGAGTCCCGCCTGCCACCACTGCGACTGCAGTGAGGACACGGCCCAGCACACGCTGGCGGTCTGCCCCGCTTGGGCGGCGCAGCGCCGGGTCCTCACTGCAGTCATCGGAGGGGATCTCTCGCTGCCGGCCGTCATAAGATCGATGGCCGGCAGCGAGAGTTGTTTTACCGCGGTCGCAACCTTCTGCGAGGATGTAATCTTGCAGAAGGAGGTGGCGGAGAAGGCCCGGGAGGATTCCATCCAATCGGACCCGATCCGCCGCCGGCGCCCCGGGCGGCGGAGGCGCGCATACCTGCGTCTCATGCCGCCCTGAGAGTGGCCGCGGATGGGCGGGACGGGTTTCCCGTCCGTCCGCAGTAGTGGCCAACCGCGAGGGGGCGGCGTCCGCGTGTGACCGGACGTTGCCCAATTAGAGAGTACACATCAGAGGTGGTGCCCGCAACAGTGCGGGCAGGCGCCGGTTGGAGTCCAGAAGGAAATCCCCTCCCTGGACTCCTTCCAATACAAAGGCGCAGAGAGGGTCACACCGTGTGGTTTTAGTCGGTTCGAGTCCGACACACCACCCCGCCGTAACCCCCGACGGGGTGACGGTCCGCGGGGATTTCCACACGTTAAAAAAAAAAAAAAAAAGGTTATTATTTGAAATCCCCTCCCTGGACTCCTTCCAATACACAGGCGCAGAGAGGGTCACACCGTGTGGTTTTAGTCGGTTCGAGTCCGACACACCACCCCGCCTTTACCCCCGACGGGGTGACGGACCGCGGGGATTTCCACACGTAAAAAAATAAAAAAAAGGGTTAGTATTTTTATGTAACCCAGAGGATATTGGCGATCAGAGCCATATGCGGATACCGCACGGTGTCCACAGAGGTGGCGTGTGCCTTGGCCGGAACACCCCGTGGTGCGAGGACCAAAATAGATTGACCTTTTCTCTCGTCTCGGTCCTCGTATCGATCCGGGCCCAGATGTAGTATCTGGGCGTAATCCTTGACGGTAGGTGACTCTTCAACGAGCACTTCCGATAGCTTGCTCCTAAGCTGGTCGGCACTGCCTCCGCCCTAGGGTGACTTTTGCCCAAATAGGGTGGAGCTAGTATGGCGACGACAGCTGTTCACTGGGGTTGTCCTTGCAATGGCACTGGCGGTTGCTCCGATCGCTCAGAATAGTTATGCCTCTGGCACCCCAGAGGACCCGGCGTTTGCCTTCGCCAAAACATCCCCGTGGGATTTGGAGGCGGAAGTGCTCGCCGAAGTTTATGCTCGCCGGCGTCCGCGTGTGACCGGACGTTGCCGAATTAGAGAGTCGAAATTTGAGGTGGTGCCCGCAACAGTGCGGGCAGGCGCTGGGAGGAGTCCAGAAGGAAATCCCGTCCCTGGACTCCTTCCAATATACAGGCGCAGAGAGGGTCACACAGTGTGGTTTTAGTCGGTTCGAGTCCGACACACCACCCCGCCGTAACCCCCAATTTCCACACGTTAAAAAAAAAAAGTATTTTTATGTAAACAGACAGATGCCTCAGTAGAGGCTATGCTGTTGATTATACGGCTAATTATACTAGTTGGCGGCGACATTTACATATTACAATGATACTTAAAATAATATACGTTTCATTTTTTTTATTTCAACATAATATCTAATTAATAACGTTTCAGAATTAGGTTACTGAAACTATAATGGGTACCATAACCATGGTTTATTCAACCTTGATACTTTGTAGCCGACCCCAAATAATATTGGAAATAAGGCTAGGAGGAAGAAGATACTTTATTTTCTGTATTTATACTCCATTCCATTTCTTTATTATCTTTTTGACAGTTTATCAAATTTCGAAATTAGTGACGTCCTCACACGCCACCGATTCGATTTAAAATCAAAATCAATAGATAGAATATGCTTTAAGTTACTATTGTAAATAAGTAAAATGTGCACTATAATGATATGTAATTGGCCCAGAACAAAGAAAACTTCCTAACACCGTCACTTGAAGGTCGGTTTAGTAAGTATTATGTGATTTTTCAAATATATTTTCTCATAACTCTGGATTTAAACGTTATTAACCACGCGTTTCATTCATAGTCATTCATACATTTAAAGTCAGTGGTCCAAAAATAAATTAATGCACAGAGTTATAGTTCTTTATTCTAAGTTTGAACTTAAATTCCAAAATTTCGACTTAATTCCTCGCAAATAATCAATCTTGAAGTCATACTATTTTAATTACCTTTTTGTTTTATAAAATTTACAGAAACAATACTTAAATGAAGTCAAATTATTTTGATCATCACTACATAGTATAAAACCAAGTCGCTTTCTCTGTCCCCATGTACGCTTAAATCTTTAAAACTACGCAACGGATTTTGATGCCGTTTTCTTTAATAGATAGAGTGATTCAAGAGGAAGGTTTTTATGCATGCATAATATTTATATTTTTTAGAGGTTTCTAATGTGTGTTTTTTTACGCTTACATTGCAAACGCTGGCTGTACCCTACGAGATAGATCAAAATAATGTACTACAGTATTGTACATCTTAAAAAGTTCTAAGGCGGTACGAAGTTCGCCGGGTCAGCTAGTAATAATATATATGATAGATTATTTTAATCGATTTATCGTATTTCAAGAACTGTTTTATAGTTTGTTGTTTTTAGCTATGCACATTATTGCGAAAAAAAAATACCGGTAATTTATAGGCATAACCTGTCAAAAAGACAATAAACAAATGGACGAAGTATAGTTGTAACTCTAATTTCTTTTCGTTATAGGTAATCTCTTAAAATTTCAAAAAAGGATATTAATAAGTTTGGGTAACTTGGCAAATTCAACTTATTTTGGCGTCGATTGTTTCTTTTCTCTGAGCTGATATTAGGATAATCTATCACCCGAAAGCCAGATAGAAGACATTCTGTAAGTCCAGTACCATGAGGAGTATAGTACAACTATGTTGGAAAAGAGTGTCCATGGAGTTTCTTGTCTATTCTTATCCATAAGATCTACGAATTAGAACAGACAATGACTTTCGAGACTGACTACTGACTGATTACTTGACGTTTTAAAAGTGCCGTTGTATTGGTTTTTTTTTTTTTTTATAATCTGCGATCAGTCAAGCAACTATAAGCAGATGAGCTGAAAGGAGAGAACGTTTTGGGTAGTTTGGGCCACTGCTACAAACTTCCCTTACTGGAATAGCACATTGGCTCTTTTCAGTCTATTTATTTGATTTGGCACCAAAAGCATTTTTGTTAGGGGGTTTGGATGACCTTCCAGTCGTTCTAGGTACTTTCCAGAATATCTTTGAGCTTCCTAAGTAACAGTTCTCATCTCGAGGTATTCATAAATTTCGGAAGTGCGTGTAAACCAAGGTGCACCGCAAATGGTCCTTAGGATGCTGTTTTGCATTCTTTCTAGGCAAAGAATATTTGATTTGCTAGCTGTCGACCAGAGCTGGATACCATAAGTCCATATTGGTTTGATGATCGAGCAATAAACTCTGAGTTTGTTGCTCAGAGAGAGGGTGGACTGCCTTCCAAGTAACCACAGGAGGTTTCTGAACCTATAGTTAATTTCATCCCGTTTGTGTTTAATGTGATCTTTCCATGTCATACGTTGGTCCAGATGGAATCCCAGGTATTTAACACAAGTAGTTTGAGGTAAGGGATCCTGGCCTAGGTTAACCGTAGGGCATCGTTTTTGCCTAAGTGTGAAGGTTATGTGTTGTGACTTATTGGCGCTTGCTTTAACGCGCCATTTGTTAAACCAGGCAGAGGTTATGTCAAGTTGCGTCTGTAATGTCCTACTGGCCTCGATTGGGTCGCAGCTCGATGTGAGGAACGCAGTGTCGTCAGCAAAGGTAGCAACTGTTACATTTGGAGCCTGGGGGAGGTCATAGGTAAATATGTTGTATAGCACAGGACCGAGGACCGATCCCTGAGGTACTCCAGCGCGGCAGGTGTGAAGGGATGATCTGGCATTACCCAACTTAACCCGGTACAATCTTCCGTCGAGATACGAAACCAACAAAAGATAGTAAGAGTGTGGGAGTGTTTGTTTGATTTTGCACAGCAGACCCTTATGCCAGACGCGGTCAAAAGCCTGCTGAACATCCAGAAAGGCCGCTGAGCAGTATTCCTTCTTTTCGAGGCAATTTCGTATTGAGTTACAAACCCTATGAACCTGTTCCAGAGTAGAGTGGTCCCTTCGAAACCCAAATTGATGATCGGGAATGATATGATCCTCATCCAGATGCCTTTTTAGCCTTGTCAGAAGTACCCTCTCCCAAAGCTTCGACAGTATTGGGGTAAGACTAATTGGTCGATAAGATGTCACTTCATTAATTGGTTTTCCAGGCTTTTGAATCATCACTATCTCAGACACCTTCCACAGGGCAGGAAAGTATGAGGTCCGCAGTATGGCATTAAAAACAATCGCAAGGAAAACGACGCACTTCCTAGGGAGTTCTTTCAATATTTTTGGTGAGATTAAATCGAACCCTGGAGCCTTATTCAATGCCATCCTTGAAATCTCCCCAGCCAGTTCTCGAGGAGATGTCGGTCTTATAGGTAAACTCAGCTGGAGGTCTTGGTTTAGGATGACATCAATTTCCGGGTCATCCGGGTCTTCAGATTCGTTTGGTTTGAACACATCAGCCAGGTGAGCTGCAAACATTTCGGACTTTTCCAAGTCAGTACGGGCCCAAGAATTATTCCTTCTGATAGGAGGATGGCATTGTTGAGGTTGAGCTAAGGATTTTGTAGCCCTCCACAGTGAATGGTGGCTACTACTATTGGGTGACAACATTTCTAGTTTCCTGCGGAGGGTTTCGCTTTTCAAATCGGAAAGGGTATTTTTCAGCTCAACAATTGCACGGTTAAGTCTACATTTATCCTCTTTATTGCGAGAGAGGTGCCAGACTCTGCGTAGTCGTCGTTTTTCAGCTATCTTCCTTCGGATCTCAACAGGAATAGGTACACTGTGTAAAGGTTGTGTCAACTCTGGGGTGTTTATCCAGGCTGCTACCTGGATGAGATTGGTAATATAAAGACAAGCCTTTTCAATATCATCTGGACTTTTCATTGGGACATTCAAGTTGATGTTGGATTCGAGGTAATCTCTGAAGTTCTTCCAATCAGTTTTCTTATTACTCAGGTTGTCCTTATTTCTGTCATTATGCATGATGGAAGTACTTAGTATCAGTATAACCGGCGTATGATCCGAAGATCCATCGAGACTCGATTGAATATGAGTATACAGGTGACATATTTTTAGTAATGAAGAAATCCAGAAGATCCGGCAGCTTATTACTATCAGTGGGCCAGTATGTCGGCTCGCCAGTTGACAGTGGCATTAACCGATTTGCATCTACACTTTTCTTCAATTCTCGTCCCCTGGTAACTGTTGTCCTTGCTCCCCAATAGGTATGCTTTGCATTCCAATCCCCGCCCACTATAAACCGGCTGCCCAAGGTTTTAAAAAAATCCGTGAACATTGGCGCTTTTATAGAGTGACGCGGTGGGCAGTAGACTGCCGAGAGGTTAATGTAGCCCGAGTGATCTTCTATTCTCACTGTGGTGGCTTGCAAGTAGTCAGTTGAGAATGGCTGCAGCAAGTAATGTTTAATACAGGATTTGATGGCAATTGCAGAACCAGCATGTGAACCACCATCAGGGTGCGGAGTGTAATATATGCAGTAGCTGGGGATACATATTCGGCTTTTTGACGTTGTGTGGGACTCAGATATAAGGCAAACGTCCAGTCTATTGGAGATAAGAAATGTTTCCAATTCCTCAGAGTTCGGTGCAAGACCGTTGATGTTCCAAGTTGCCACATGTAGAGAAATCATTTGGATAACTTTGAGACAAGAGTGGTGATAAGTCCCAACATGGAGCTTATTTGTTGTAGTAAAATATCTATTTTTTCGCACTGTCTCATGAGAATAATTTCCAGGTTAGCTTGAGCGTTGGAATTAGCTACTTTTAACATTGTCATTTCTGCATTTTCTTTTTTTGAGGACAGAACTTGTGCATAGGTTTTTTGGTTTTTTTTTGGGGTTGTAGGAGGGTAAGTAGACGAAGTAAGCGCCTCGGCTGTAGTAATGGGTACAGTGACTGGTTGGGAAAACTGTCTTTCTCTGTGCTTAAACCGTCGAGCCACAAATTTTTTATATATTTGACAACCTTTGTAGTTTGCGGGATGATCACATGAACATAAGGCACATTTAGCAGGAGAGTTACGATCCTTTTTGTTGCATTCAGATGTTTTGTGACCCTCTCCGCACTTGAGACATCTAAATGGTCTCATGCAATTATTCTTTGAGTGACCATACTCTTGACAGCGTTGACACTGTATAATGGTTTTAGATTTTCGGGGATCTTCTATTCTGACTTTTTGGTTATAAATATACAAAATGTTCTTGGCTGCTTGGTTGGCATTACCTGGTTCTAGGTTAACGAAGAAAGTGGAAGTAGGCTTTTTTTCAGGACCATACCGAGCATTAATAATTTCACCTCTAACTTTGTTGCCAGTGGCCTCGATAGCCTCAGTGATGGCTGTAAGAGGAGTAGTATGGTGAAGATTTTTTATTACTATGCGGTAGCTTTTATTCTCTTTTGGTGTAAAGGTATAACCAATTAGGCCATTAGATCTAATAACAGATATTATTTTCTTGTATTCTTCCACAGATCCTGATAGAACATGTAAGACAGTTTTGTTAAGGATTTTTAACTTAAAGTCCTCTTTGCTGCTCACTGTTTCAATCAATTTCGTCAGTTCCTTGATGTCCTGTATACCATGCAGTATGATTGGTGGAGGTTTGATGGGTTTTCTAGGAGTGCTCATCAATTCTGAGTTACCATTTGTGTCTAGAGGTAAGTTTTGGAACCTGTTGCTGGTTATTGTACCAGGTTGTGATGGTGAATCACTTATTTTCCTCTTTTTACTATGGCGTGGAGATGGAACATGTTGCCATGGTGGAGGAGAAGGATACTGAGAAGAAGGTTCTTCAGACGAAGTGTCATCTACCATTTCAATAGTTTCAGGTTGATTGCTCTCCAGTTGTTCAGATACATTTTTCTGGGAGTGAACCTTTGATGCTTCCAAATTGGTCAGGTGAGCTTCACCACAGTGCGAGGTTCTAATGTTATCCAGGGATCCACTTCTGGACCTTGTGGTGAAAAGGCTTGGGTGGAATGCCTGTTGAACATATTTTTTATTTTTGCTGCCAGTAGCATGAACCACCTCGGGAGCCTGGTCGCCTACTCTCGGGGGGTCTTCGGTAGCCAATTTCACACCCTCTGGCCCGGATACCAGAGGACGCCGGGGGTTAGCCGGATCGCATGACAAACACTTATTCTTGTAATCCGACATTTCATTAAAAGGGGGGTTTTGGGAATAATAACGAAACAGGGCTTTCCCAAGGCCCTATTGTCACTCTTTCAGAGGTTATTTAGTCCTCTAGGCCAGTGACCGCCGGGGATATGGGTTATTTACCGCCGCCCATTGCTCGGCGTTGTTACTCGTTTAGCACCACCCAGGGGACACGTGTAGGGTGGTCGTAGAGAAAGGTGGTAAATCCTACGGACGCGAGTAACTCCATCCCCCATAAATGGTTTAATGTATTGGTTTATTTGAAATAAAAATGGTTTAATAAAAAAAATAAAAAAAAATTGAGTAACGACATCAGTCACCAACCACGTATACCCCAATATACTTTTTTTTCTAGTTCAGTCCTACTGAACGCCTCAGAGTCCATTATTTTATTACCTACAACTTGTATATAATAATAGCTATTCAATGTATATTTTAAAAGGACCTACTTAGATTAAAGCTCGAACAGAGCACAATATGTGATTTAAAAAAGTGTTCATTTCATGTAGGTATTGATTTTCTCAAACATTCTGAACACTGCACTGTCGGTGCTACAAAATCTGAAAAAATATTCTGCTCAGAACCTTTATAAAACGAATACAAATTCTGAATGTTAGAACTAGCAGGCAAGGTATGCTCGTCGGATGGATAGAATAACAACGTAGGAATTCTAAAAGCGTTCGGGAGCCAATCTCTACGTAGAATTCGCAAAGGAATTTTGTGAATACATTCTTTTTGCAATTTAAACTCCGGTTATATGAATTCTACTAGCTAGAAACATATTTGATCAGATTTTCGTAACGGTATTACGCAATGTGATTGTGACAGTCTATTGACAGGACTGGACAGTATATAGATGGCAGATTTTGCCTGGTACGATTGAGATCCATTTCTTATAGGTTAGAAAATTAAGTAGTGGATAAACAATTTTTAGAATTATTTTTCAAATATAGACTGCAATTTTAAGCTAGCAAGGCAGCAATAGCAGTAGTTACTGGTACTGTAAACTACTGAGAATTACTAATAATTTTAGTTAAGATATGTTCCTGGAGTTAATACCCTACAAATAACATTAAAGTCTGAACATTATTCATTCAATACAAACAAAAAAGTTAATACAAACTGGAACACATATATAAAAAGACATACCTACAATGCATGACGGCTTCTGCAATATTATTGAATAAACTTCTAGGGATTGCACTACGTAGAACAAAAGATATCTTTGGTCTAGTTTTATTCTTTGTTTGTCAGAGCCCACATCTGATACTAGGAAACACTGTTGTGTAAATCGAGACGGCAGTAAGTTAGAATAGGCGATTTAGAGAGAAGTTTTTTCTTGACGTACTTACTGCTCTTCATCTAAGAAGACTAAACTTCTAGTTTTCGTACACATATGTAACCAGCCCCCCGTGCAAACGTTTTTTATACTACACCTGATCGGAACAGTAGTCAATATTCCCTGAAAATGAAAAGAGAAAGTTAGTCTTTTCCTTGACCTAAATAAGCGGGAGGAAAAAATGTATGAAAATCCATTTCTAACGTGTTTTAGCGGGAGAGAAAGTTGTATGAATTTTCATTTCTCATGTGTTATCTTATCTATGGCGCGCGCCTGCCCAAAGAGTTTTCATATAATTTAAATATGGAATCTCCGTGCCACTGACATCCTTTTGTGAAGAATAAAAAAAACAAAAGAAGCGCGAAATATTTGTCGTCCCACGAAGACGTCTAGACAGGGCAATCGTGCGGGGCGTGAGGGGTGAGACGGGGGAACGGCTGCCCCGAGCTGCATACATTTACAGTGTTAGCAGCTCGGGAAACAACTTTCAGGGCTGTCGTGTGTCACTTTAAAATATTATTATTTTGGAAAATAATTCAAGTGGTGCATACGACGTGTGTTGTGGAAGATTGCAAGTCGTCATCTGAAATGAAAATCCAAGATGGCGAAAATTTGCAATTTTTTTGACATGGGTATCATGTCCATGGTTTACGAAGTCACTGAAAACGATTATGGGGTTGAAATGAAAATCCAAGATGGCGCCTACTAAAATTTGCAAATTTTTCGACATGGGTATCATGTCCATGGTTTACGAAGTCACTAAAAACGATTATGGGGTTGAAATGAAAATCCAAGATGGCGCCTACTAAAATTTGCAAATTTTTCGACATGGGTATCATGTCCATGGTTTACGAAGTCACTAAATACGATTATGGGGTTGAAATGAAAATCCAAGATGGCGCCGACGAAAATTTGCAAATTTTTCGACAAGGGTGTAATTTTTAAGATTTGCGAGGTGCCTGAAAATAAAAATGAGATCAAGTGTCTTTCGCGGATTTTTTTTTCATAGCTACGTGCAAGTGTACTAGATCCAACATGGAGGACATTATTTAAAAAAATATAGTTATGAGTGTCAATTTTGAGGTTTTTTGGGTTGACGATTATGAAAATAACAACTTTTTCAAATTCAAGATATCCAAATCCGGATATTTCTTTAAATTAAATTACATATGTTTGAAACTAGAATACCAAATTTCAGACTAATCCGGCAACAGGCCTTTCCTGTTGCCGGGTTGACCCCCTTATATATTTCAATTACTTTATTTGACCCAAACAAGGCAAGCTAAATGAAACTGTTAAAAAAAACTATATTTTTGATCATTGTTAATTATTGCTTATAATAATAATCATAATGTTGATGACGATGTTGATCTAAAATAAATAAATTTATTAATAAATATTGTTTACTTTTTTTTTTTTTTTTTTTTTTTTTTACGTGTGGAAATCCCCGCGGACCGTCACCCCGTCGGGGGTTACGGCGGGGTGGTGTGTCGGACTCGAACCGACTAAAACCACACGGTGTGACCCTCTCTGCGCCTTTGTATTGGAAGGAGTCCAGGGAGGGGATTTCCTTCTGGACTCCAACCGGCGCCTGCCCGCACTGTTGCGGGCACCACCTCAGCTCTCGACTCTCTATTGGGCAACGTCCGGTCACACGCGGACGCCGCCCCCTCGCGGTTGGCCTCTACTGCGGACGGACGGGAAACCCGTCCCGCCCATCCGCGGCCACTCTCAGGGCGGCATGAGACGCAGGTATGCGCGTCTCCGCCGCCCGGGGCGCCGGCGGCGGATCGGGTCCGATTGGATGGAATCCTCCCGGGCCTTCTCCGCCACCTCCTTCTGCAAGATTACATCCTCGCAGAAGGTTGCGACCGCGGTAAAACAACTGTCGCTGCCGGTCATCGATCTTATGACGGCCGGCAGCGAGAGATCCCCTCCGATGACTGCAGTGAGGACCCGGCGCTGCGCCGCCCAAGCGGGGCAAACCGCCAGCGTGTGCTGGGCCGTGTCCTCACTGCAGTCGCAGTGGTGGCAGGCGGGACTCGGTTCCCTCCTAGCGACCGAGTGCAGGTACTTTCCGAAGCAACCGTGCCCGGAAAGTACCTGCGTCAGCCGGAAGGAAAGGGTCCCGTGCTGCCGCCCTGCCCACTCCTCGATGACCGGCTGAAGAGTCTCCACGGCGGCGAAGCCAGCGCGTGGGGTCTCCAGCCGGAGCGACCATCTCAGCATGGTGGCTCGGCGAGCGGCTTCGCGCCACTCGCGCACGTCCTCGGGCGGAGGGCGAAATCCGCTCTCCGCCCGGAAGTCAGCCACTCGCCGATAAACTTCGGCGAGCACTTCCGCCTCCAAATCCCACGGGGGTGAAATATTGTTTACTTGAGACAACCCTAGCAGTTGCGACAATGTCTAGACGTTGCCGGCATTTACCACGAGATCAAAGGCGTCGTCCTACTGTATGTGTTTCTTTATACTGTGGCTAAATTGTGTCTTACATGGTGTCTTACGTTTTGATTTTATTTTATAAATACTTTAAATGTTCCTCACAGGTGTAGTATAAAGCACTGTGTAGCACTCGGGTGAAAGTCCCATTCCTACCTCGGGAGTATTGTGGCCCTAGGCTGCGCCTTCGGGCCACAAACTGCTCCCTCGGTAGTAATCGGTTCCTTTCTTCCCTCGGTGAACAATGTACTATTATTTTCTTTTCTATTCGCTATTCCATTCTATTGCTATTCTTCTGTTTAAGTGTTTGATTAGCTAATATTTTATTTTTATCACGTAACTCAGTGACATTAGGCAATGAAACAAGAGAATAAATTAATAATAGGTAAAGTGAATAGAAAACGAAAATCGTTTAGCTTCCGTAGATCCTATAATGGCACGTAAATTTAAAATAGTGTTAACTGCACGATTGGCCAGTACACAAAGTATTAGAAGTTCAAATTTAAATCGAAATAACACTTTTTGACTTACGGCCCTATCGATTATCACGGCAGAATACAGAAGCTAACTTTTCATGATGTATGAAGCTTCTATTCAGATACAATACAGTATGTCGTTTTTAGGGTTCCGTAGCCAAATAGCAAAAAATGGAACCCTCATAGATTCGTCATGTCTGTCTGTCTGTCCGTCCGTATGTCACAGCCACTTTTTTCCGAAACCATAAGAACTACACTTTTGGAACTTGGTAAGTAGATGTAATCTGTGAGCCGCATTAAGATTTTCACATAAACATGGAAAAAAACAATACATTTTGTAGGTCCCCATACTTGGAACTGAAACTCAAAAAATTTTTTTCATCAAACTCATTCGTGTGGGGTCTATGGATAGGTGTTCAAAAATGATGTTTGGGTTTCTAATATATTTTTTTCTAAACTGAATAGTTTGCGTGAGAGACACTTCCAAAGTCGAAAAATGTGTCCCCCCCCCCCTGTAACTTCTAAAATATGAGAGTGATAAAAGTAAAAAAAATATATGTGGTACATTATCATGTAAACTACCAACGAAAATGGGTTTGAACGAGATCTAGTAAGTTTTTTTTAATACGTCTTAAATCGTAAACCGCAATTTACCTTTCATTTAATCAACGAACTACAAGAAGTTTTATATGATGTTACTTGCTGATACGGAACCCTTCATGGGCGAGTCCGACTCGCATTTGGCCGGTTTTTTGTGAGAGCAAACATTAACATATACCCACACACTTTAGACTCACATTCATAAAATAATCGTCGGTCACTACAAACTCAGACATAACAGTTAAATATTTATATATTCACAATTTACCACACACATAAACACATTTTGTTAAGTCAAAGTAATGCTAAGGCCAATTTGGTCGTATATTTTGACTGAGGGGAATGCTTAATATACTATTCTATAGAATACCACTTACCAAGATATCTAAAAACTCTTTGGATTGAAGTTTTGACGTAAATTAAATTAGTTACAAGGAAAGCTACGTATTTCTCCAACCTTTGTTCTTTAATAGAATTTTAAACAACCGTGAGAGAGTGCTGCTGCTGGCCTACTTACCAAGGTCTTACAGAAACCTTTGTCAAGCAATTATTCCGTTACCCTTCATCGAGTGGGTGAGATTATTAAAGGCCAACCCCCTTTTTCTATTTACCTACCTACCTATGCTAGGGGCGGCACCAGTGCCTAAGGACTTAGTCGCGAGTGTCCATGGGCGGCACAAACTACCATCACATGACCTATTTACTCGTTCTCCTGCGAACCATGTAAAATACATTAATAGGCATACTAACGCCACTTCGTAGCTGAGATTTAAAAAAAAGTAGATATCTGATTGAATTTATCAAAAGAAATTGTAGCAATTTATCCTAATGGGCACTGAATAAAATTAATCACTTATGTGTGCACTGCGAGTCAAGTCCAATTTCATGTAATTATGGTGGTATCTCAGATCATAAAAAGATAGATACCGTACTTGGAATAAGAAAGTGATGCCACTTTTTCAAGTATGTGTTTTTTCATAAACATCACAATGACATCTAAACAAATAAATAAAATTGAAGTGTCAAATCTTTATAATATCAAATGAACAGTTTTTTTACTAAATTCATATAAAAGTATAAACTATGCTTATATAAAAATTATTTTTGATGATATTTTTTGTCCGCCTTTCGGTCTGTTTGTCTGTCTGGCTAATCTTTGAAACGGCGCGGCGGCGGTACCAATTTCGACGAGGAAATTTAGTGACAGGTAGCTGGTGACATAGGGTGTAAGTTACTATTGTTTAGACTAGCTTCGCTCAATTGCGTTGCCACCGATTTACAACCATAACCGCGGGTAACACCGCGGGACTCAGCTACTTATATACATTTATATAAATGTATGAGGCCTGTATATATATATCTAATTTAGCTAGCCTGATCATGTAATAATGAATGGATGGATTTAAATTGGAATTGTGGATTATCACGAAAGATATTCCAAAAGTGTCATCATCATCATTAACCCGTTCAATGTCCACTGTTCGACACAGATACATAGATTAGAATAGTAGTGAAGGTCTACATTTAATAATAAATCCTTAATCTTATAAACACTATAAAATTATATATTGTTTTAAACTTTCATGGTCAGTAACATATATATATATAAATCTGCGGGATTGCTACCATGTACCTTTTTGTTTGTGAGTATGCGATATTTCGGCGCTGTTGCAAGCGCCATGATCACGGAGTAACTGAAAATCTTGCGGGTGGGATGTTATTGGCAGACATATCGGTTTACCCTCTTTCGCAGTCTTTTACTACGATCGCCCCGGTACCACTGTTCACCAACTCACTACTCACTCGTAACTGTTCTCGACACACAACACTAACAGTATCTGATCGCGAAACTATTTTTTGTTGATTACGCCGGTTTTTGCACATTTGAATCACTGGATTGCAGACATTTGACAATTTAGACCCATCTTCACGATTGAAATTTTTGTATTTCGTAATTTCAATCGTTTCCCTGACCAATCTAGGTATGTAGTGGCGTTCTGTCGTAATTATTTGTGGCTTATGAAACTCAATCCAGTGATTTGGGCCCGAGTCAATCAAATGTTTCGCGATTGCCGATTTCTGTATGTCATTGTTTTTGACAGCTTTTATGTGTTCGTTCATTCGGCACGCGATGGTACGTTTAGTTTGGTCGATATATGAACTTCCACAGCTGCAGTCAATCTTGTAGACACCAGGCTTCTCCAAGGGGAAACTGTCTTTTGGGGATCGGAGACATTTTGCCACTTTTCTGAATGGAGTGAAGACAGTATTGAGTGAAAATTTATTAGGAACGTTTGATATCTTGTCTGTCACTCCTTTTATATATGGCAGAGATAAAAAAATAAATAAATGCTGGTTGTCTGTCTACCCTGTCCCTTCTCTGGTGACTGACTTTGTGTCTAGGTGGGAACTTCACCCTATGTCCATTGTTCCGTATGACGCACCGAACATGCTCGAGCTCTTGGTTTAGGTGTTGGTCGTCACACAACTCATATGCACGATTTGTCAATGAGGTAACCACGGAATCAATGTGTCTAGGGTGATGATGAGAGCTTGCATTGAGATAGCGGTCAGTACGAGTCGATTTTCTGAAGACAGAGCGGCTCAGTAAACCGATTTTTACGTCCAAAAACGTCAGGCTTCTGTCTTTCTCTATCTCGTAAGTGAAGTTAATCTTCGGATTGATGCTATTTAAATTTGTCAGATGGGACTCTACATCATGCCTGTTTCCTCTCAACACACAGAATACGTCGTCAACATACCTTTTCCACAATTTAATCTCAGTGGGTGCAGTGGCGAGTGCCCTTTCTTCAAAAAACTCCATCCAAATGTTTGCAACCACTGGAGATATGGGACTGCCCATAGCTACTCCATCTATTTGAAGATAGTATTGGCCCCGGTATATGAAGAAGTTAGTTGATAAACAATGATGCAGCACTGTGACATATTCCATCCGGATGTTATTAACTTGTAACTTCACCTTAATCACTTCCAGACAATCTGCAACTGGTACATTTGTAAAGAGTGATTCTACGTCAGAACTAACCATCAACTCATTTACGTCAACCTTATGTTGGTGCAAGATATCAATGAGGTGACGAGAGTCCTTGACAAAGGTGGACGTCCGGGCCACTAATGGCTGCAATACCCTTGCTACGTGCTTTGCTAGTTCGTATGTAGGTGAGCCTATCTGACTCACAATTGGTCCTAAGGGCATATTCTGCTTGTGTATTTTGGGCAAACCATACAGCTTCGGATGTATCTTCATCTAGGGTGTCTGCGCATTGTTTTATAAGTGGGCGAGTGCCTCTGTCCGTTCTCGCCGTCGGGTTGTAATTTACCTTCTTATATTTGTTTACATCACTAAGCGGACATTGGATCTTGCTATCATACTCAGTGATGTCCATGATAATAGTCGCATAGGGAATACGCTTTGGTGTTATGGTAAAATTCATACCTTTTTCAAGAACCGATTGTGCAGCGTCCGACAACTCGACACTTGATATGTTGACTACAGTTCGAGTTGCGATCGAGTTCCTGTGGTATGATACGGCCTTTTGTTTTTGTAACAGTGACTCAAACTTACGATCCTGTTTCATAGCACTAAGATCCCTTGTTAGACCAGTGCCTATAATGTTTGAAAACAAAATAAATTATAGTAAGATGAAACCCATTGTAAAAGGAGGAGAATATGTAGTACAAAAATTAAAGGAAAAATAAATTACGGGCGATCTGAGGTCGGGAAGGAGGAGAGGGGGGGGGGGGGTTATGGGAAAAAAATAGCTTATCTCGATCTCCTGCAAAACTACAAGTCTTATGGAAAAAAGTTAAATGGCAAAGTTGTAGGTAATAAAAAGATCTACATCTTTTGCATTTTACTCAAAAAATTTTTTTTCATCAAACCTATACATGTGAACGGCATTAAGATTTTCACATAAACATGGAAAAAAAACAATACATTTTGGGGGTCCCCCTACTTGGAACTGAAACTCAAAAAAATTTTTTCACCAAACTCATACGTGTGGGGTGGGGTATCTATGGATAGGTGTTCAAAAATGATGTTGAGGTTTCTATTATCATTTTTTTCTAAACTGAATAGTTTGAGCGAGAGACACTTCCAAAGTGGAAAAATGTGTGTCCCCCCCCCCCCCCCCTCTAACTTCTAAAATAAGAGAGTGATAAATCTAAAAAAAAAATATGTTTTACATGCAAACTACCAACGAAAATTGGTTTGAACGAGATCTAGTGAGTAGTTTTTTTTTAATACGTCATAAATCGTAACACGCAATTTACCTTTCATCCAATAAAAACACTATTAGGTATTAAGATATCGATGAAAGTTACAACGAACTACAAGAACTTTTATATGACGATACTTGCTGATACGAAACCTTCATGGGCGAGTCCGACTCGCACTTGGCCGTTTTTTTTCTTTGATCTGAGGGTGGTATAGATAATATAAAATTGTTTTAAGAAACAGTGGTAATTTACAGTTACAGTAACATAGGCCACGTAACTCTAATTAAAAGTCACTAAACCAATTGTAATAAATATTATTGAAAATTTAAAGCTTTTATTAAAGTCAAGGTATTTTGTAGGTACATAAAGTCTTTGTTATAGAAAGTTTTATTTAAGTGATTTGTAAGTAACGTGTACAGGAATGTTTCGTGGAGAAATTAAGCGATGAATTTGCAGATAATGTATTCGCAGTTCCATAAATCTTTAGTTAATATTTCACTTTACTTATCACCTATTATTTTATCGTCTCGATCGGGGAAGTACTACTCTCACATAGAAGACCAACCTAAAAATGACTGCATTCGTACTGTCATATTTCGTGGCAAAATGATGCAGTTGCATATCACTAGGCGTCACCACGCTGAATTGTCTGTATTCACCTTATGGATGATAAGCCCTACTCATTGTTTCTACTTATGCTTTACATCAGGCAGAGTACAGGCTAAACATAAAAAATGTACCAAACACCACTTTTACTGATTTGCAAATATTTTCCTACATCAGCAACAGATGGGTAGTGAAAAACTTTTCATATGTTGTGTAACGCAGTCACTTACTTATTCATTTATAAATTATTTTTAAAATTAACTAAACCTATAAAATGTTATAGGTTTAGTTTATTTTAAAAACGTTACTTGAAGACGTTCAAATAGGCAATGAAAGTGTATTATAAAAGGTATTTAATACAAAGAACTCTCGGTTCTTCAAACATTAATTAATTTTACCAGATAATAAAACGAATTTTGGTTCAGCTAATCTAAAATCGAAATAGCACCTTGACTTGAGAAGCATCAAAGTTGTCACGAAATTAATGGGAGGAAAATAGCAAAAAACGATTTGTGTGTTTGAAATGTGAATACACGTAAGAAATGCTATGAATAGGTAAAAAGGTCTCTTTGAGTACCCGAAATCAAAGGTTGAGGTGACCTTTCAATACAAAGAAAAGTAAAATAAATATTTAAAGATACAATATAGTTACAGCTTAAAATGTCTTTAATAGTCCAAGATATCAATTTTCTCAAAAGCTGCCACTTGTCTACACAAACATCTTCGTAAGTTTTTTCAAGTTTATGAGGATCGTCGCATTAGTTAATTCATTCACAATATCTTTAATTTGGATGTCTGCGTAGTATAGCAGATGGCCTGGTAACCTCGTAAAGGTATTTGAATTATATTTAAATTTGTTTTATTTTCAATGTAAATATTTTTGTTTTAAATAAATAACTATTTGACGAACAGAGACCGCTAGCTACATTGTATTAACATTACATTGTATTGTATCAAATTGTTTACCTTATTATAGCTATAGAAAAGTTAACAAGAGATGTCGTAGTTCAATATGTACGTAACCTATCCAATTATTCTGAGAAAATGTCAACACATCAAGTGGGTACTATCGTTTGCTAATTGGTACATATTATTATGTGGAACTGAGAAATTATTGAATTAATATGGTTTTACGAAGTGGTGTGTAAAATGCATAAGAGTAATTTGCAAACGAGTATTGGAAACGAGATGAGACTGTATTAATGCCTTTCAAAAATGTGGTGCATTCTATATTCTTCCTGAACAATAAAAAAATATGTACAATATTTTTCAATTTTCAAGAAAGGTAAAATAAGTCAGAAAGCTGGTTTCAAGCTTATCAATTTAAAAATGCTAAGAACTACTGTCGAGATAATATTCAAGCATTTCCACCATTCACAAGTGTAAGACAACAATACAATACGTAGAGACGGTAAGAAGGTAATCCGCCATCCTTACTTTATTTAATGCGATTAGGATTGATATTTCAAGAGAAATGGTGGTGAGTTTCTAACTTTGATTTATTTCTCGTAGCCTTCTCGTAGTACATTCAGAGCTTAGAGCAAAATATAAAATGATTTTCTACTCGATATATTAATATTATAAGGAAAGCTTTGTAGACTTTTTATGAAATATCGCACA
This sequence comes from Phragmatobia fuliginosa, assembly GCA_932526445.1. Classification (NCBI taxonomy): domain Eukaryota; kingdom Metazoa; phylum Arthropoda; class Insecta; order Lepidoptera; family Erebidae; genus Phragmatobia; species Phragmatobia fuliginosa. The sequence continues at coordinate 30,418,428 of OW052057.1, forward strand.
TTTAGGGCTTTTATGAAGGCGGAGGGCAGAAAGCTTGGGCACGCCGTTATTGCGGCGGTAAGACCCGTTATGGAGGATTGGCTTGAGAGGCAACACGGCAGCCTCTCATACCGATTGACACAGATGATCACTGGAAAGGGTTGCTTTGGAGATCATCTGTGTCTGATCCGCAAGGAGCCAACGCCTGAGTGCCACCACTGCGATGGCCGGACCGTGGACACAGCGCTGCATACGCTGGAAGAATCTCGGGCGTGGGAAGAGTCAAGGCGTGACCTCGTGGCGGCTATCGGGGTGGGGGTTCTCTCGCTCCGTAACATGATTGCAGCCATGATACGGAGCGAGAGCGCGTGGAACTCCGCCATCTCTTTCTGTGAGCAAGTTATGCTTGCGAAGGAGATGGCGGAGCGTGACCGGGAGAGGTTCAGAACTCTTCCTGTCCGTCAGGCCTGGGCACGGGCCAGATACCACAGACGACTCGGGCGCCGGAGATCGTCGAACGATCTCCGTCCTCCATAAGCGCAGGCCTGGGGGTGACAGATGAGGCCATCTGGCCTTTTTAGTCGGTTCGAGTCCAACATAACCACCAGCGAGTTGGCTGGTGGTATCCGTAGGGATTTCCGAACGAAAAAAAAAAGAAAAAAAAAAGAGGAGAAAGCTAAAAAAAAATTGTCAAATTTTAATTTTAAATAAAAAAAAATTAATTTTTTTTTAATAAATTTATTTCTACAATAAAATTATATATAACTTTTGTTCGTTAGTTATAAGCATTATTTTAATATGGACCCACCTCACCTATTCTTTTATTTAAAAGTGAAATAAGTCAATGGTAATAATTAAATTTACAAAAAACTTTATGATTTTCAATGCCTGTCTAATTTCGTTTAATATCCCTACTAATATCATAAATGCAAAAGTAACTCTGTCTGTCTGTCTGTTATGCTTTCACGCCTAAACCACTGAACTGATTTTGATGAAATTTGGTGTGAAAATAGAACTGAACTTGGGAAAGGACATAGGATACTTTTTATCGCGAAAATAAAGGTCGAAAGGTTTGAAATAGGGGACTAAAGTTTGTGTCGAAGTTCCTTAATATCAAACATAAAATCATGTAAGATTGTTTAATCTACCCTTACCATGTCGCGCGATATAAACGAATTCCACGCGGGCGAAGCCGCGGGCGGAAAGCTAGTTTATATTATATTTATTTAAATCAAACCGTTATTATATTCAGTTTTCACCAAAAAAAAACGATAATCAATCAATAATTTCTTAATTTACAAATATATTATTACTATGTTTTTACTGTAAACGTGATTTATTCACGATAAAAACCCTAATTTTCAATCGAAAATTCATCCGTCAAAATATCAACTTTAAAAAAAAATAGGATGTTTTCTATTCGATGAAATCTCTACTTTCCGATGGTGTAAATATATATATATATATATATATATATATATATATATATGTATTACCATAGTAAATCATCTCAGAAAATGCAAAAAAAGAAAAAACTTGAACTCGATTTTTTTTAATCATTATTGAGATATTTATTAAAATTTACACTTTCGTTTTAAGATTGCATGTTACAATGATAAACAAAAAAATGGCAAATCGAAATATACTACTATAATTAACAAACAAATAAATAATAAAGTTAATATTTAATAAAACATCTACAATATTATGAGAAAGTTATAGAATCTTCTTTAAATTATATGTGTATATGCCTATTTATTACTATTTTAAGATAATTTAATACCTTCATCCAATCAATACACTAGTATAAAAACATCGATGAAAGTTACAACGAACTACAAGAACTTGTATATGATGTTACTTGCTGATACGGAACTCTTCATGGGCGAGTCCGACTAGCACTTAGCCGCTTTTTTGTTATTTTAACAGGCTTCTACCCTGGTCTAACAGTAAAAAAACATGAGTATGTGTAAATGTCGTGAAAGTCTAAAATAATTATATTATTACTATATTACAATTGTACAAGTTTCAATGTGATAAATTATTTCAGAATAACTATATTAATATCTTTCCTGAATGTACTAACACTCTATTGAATTTGAACCTAATAATTATATGAAACTGAAAATGATATTGTGAAAATACTAATGAGTATATAATTCAATACAATTCACAAGAATTTAATTTTAATTATATGTCAATAATTATTTTTTTATCAATCTCTAGCGCTGCACTTATCCATATTTAATGCAAAGCTAGACATTGAGTCATATTCATCATATACACAGTCTAGATGTTGGACAGAAGCCTGAGGCTATGCAGCAATGTGATATGCGAGAACACTCAGCTCTACCTATTGTTATGTAGTTTGTGAGTTGCTTTCTATTCTATTCAGTGTAAAGAACAAACAGATTCGACTAAATATGAAAATGGTTTTTAATAACGGAAAGAGTAACAATTTTTATGGATAACTAACTGTAAAACTTTTATATTCATCATCAATAAAAACTCTGAATGTATTTAATACAGGAAATTGATCGCTTAACCCAAATGGAAGAAGAAGTCCCGTTGAACCCGATAGACCAAGAAGAATCGCGATGGATGTCGCGAGATACTTACATAGAACCACCCTATGAAGGACTGATCTTACCACGAGATATGCCGCGGTACATACTAGATTCTCCTGTTGAAGATGTACAACCTCTTCTATCTCCTAAAGACGTACTTTTACCTGACACATTACCAGAAAAAGAGCCAGAAATTTTACCAATTGCAGTGGAACGCCGGGAAAAGAAAGAAAATTTTGCGATGACACCCCTCGACAAGGGTTTCTTTGAACCTGAAGAGAACATTATTCCCGAACGTAAGTATTTTCTTCTTGTGTTTTATACTGATTTTCATCATCATCATCATCATCAACAGCCTTTAACAGTCCACTGTTGGACATAGGCCTCTCCTTAGAGTGGAGGTTTTGGCCTACTATACCACGCTGGCCAGACGGGTTAGTATAGGGTTGGTTTCAAGTTTTCCTTCTCTTTGCATTGATGTTGTCTAGCGTAGTTTATCCCTTAGTCGCCTTTTACGACACCCGCGGAATAAATAGGGGTGGTGACACTGTATTTATTACATTTTATTACATTCAATTTATATATACGATCCTGACACTCAACCTCCCACAACGGGGAGTGGCGTTGCTGAAGCCGCAGCATGACGGACAATAGGCGCCGCGGGCAGCGTCGCCTCTAGGCCTGCAAGACGTCCGTCCAGCATTTGAGGGGTCCACAGGTACCTCGGTTTGGGGTGCGCTCGAGACTGAATTTCCCATCAGCCATGCATCTCCTGGTCACGCACCAGAACTTGGGATTCGGGGTATATTTTTTTATAGAGGTTTTCTTCCTCGTGGGGCTTGGCTTAACCCCCCGGACGGCGGTTAAGCCAAGACCCACGACCCCGATCAGAGCCACGACACATAACCACAGCACTCTTCTCAGGATTACGTTATGCCGATGGTGACAGAAAGACTACGTCCCCTTGCCTGCTCGGTGTTAGTGGTAGTACACGCCGAGCCCGTCCTCCTTTCTCCACCGCTACAAGCGGATAACTGACCACATAGGGTCCCCCTTCCGGTTCTTTACCGAGCTTTCCTCCTCCATGCTCCGAAGAGCGAAGAGCCAGCAGGGCAACCGTCAGACATGCCCACCCTGCTGGACCAGGGCTTGTCCGTTAGCCGATGATGGCTTCCTCTTCTGCTAGAATATTAGCCACTGACGAGAATGCTCTGTAACAACGTTTCCAAGGTGCATCTCATGGAGGTTTTCTAGCGTAGCACCCCATTCTATAAACCTACTATAACCATTGTTCTAAAACCAGCTCTAACTTTTAGAACTAGTTCATTCGAAACTTTACTCTAATTTAACACTGAATAAATGGTTAACATAAAAAAACTAGACCTGTCACATGCTAGACCATTGATTTTATCAACGAATTACTTATATACATAATTAGGGAAAATAGAGAGAGAGAGAGAGAGAATAAATAGGTTCATTTGTTGAATATATATGCCAAGTGCCGACTGACTGATGACCTGTCAAATTCCAGTCGTAAAGAAAACCCAAAACTTTTGAACTCGCAATGAAACGCAACTACGCAGAACAACTAATTTCTCAAGTTCTCATGCTCCTGACAACATACATAAAAGTTGTGATAATATTCTTTAAGTGTGTACGAGTTTCTTGTTACGTTAGTTTAAGACAACTTTTGTCCATAATGAGTCTGAACTTGATATTTTGGTATAATTAATCTTGCATTGCATTGTATCGTAACTCGAAGATTTTACAGAATATAGTGGACCACACGAAGGAGGACACTCAAGTTTCATAGAGGTATCACCACCTCGTCCAATTCGGCAGAATCCTAATTTAGGGAGATCCAGAAACCTCGTCGCTGATAATCTGGACACCCTACGAACCGGACTGTAAGTAAATTTATTTTATATTATTTTTAGAACCTGTATACGTATGAAATGTAATATACGTCGTAAAGGTACCATAAAGAGTATTCAAGAAATATAGACGTTAAGCACGTTAATAGTTTAGAATAGAAATAGCCTCCGAATAAAATGTGTAGCATCCAGTGCTTTAATTTGCTAAAAACCCCTAAAATAATAATCCCCGCCTATTTCCAGAGCCCGTGGCCAGTTTCAGCCATTTTTTTTGTTAGTAGTAAATATTAGAAACTTTAATGTCAAATTTATAGATTTTAGGAAATGAAGTTCTGTCTCTAAGTTTATTGAGCATTCATGGATATACACTAAGTTTAGTTACATTTTAATGAATTCATACGAATCATATAAATATAACTACGTACTTACATTAGGGCCGAATGAGTGGTTTAATTACTTTTTAAAAGTCTTCAATGCGGAAGTTCAAAATACGATCATTTTTTTAAGTTGAATTCTTCTGAAATCTTTTATGTTTCTTTATCTTTTTCGTAACGAGAAATATAACTCGCATTTCGTCCCTAACGAAAGGTTAGGGATGGTAATTATTCTTTAATTGTGAATGGGATTCTTAATTAAATAAAGTTTAACACCTCTGAAGATGGGAGAGGATGGAATGAAGAATATTTTGTAACTATTCACCATGTAGTGAGCGCATTAAAGTGGGTTTTACTTTTATTTAAGGTTATATAATCATGTTTGTAAAAATCATCACATCGTGCGGAGAGATAATAATCATAGTAACCATCTCACGACATTGGAAATACGGAATTTGAATTGTTTTTTCCATAATCGTATCTGCTCACGGATTGAGAGTCAAGAATCTCAACAACATTTTAAGAGGCTCATGTTAGACGGCTAAATCAAGCAATGCTTCAGGCAGTCCTTGACACTGTTTTTCTTGGTCGTTATACCCAAAGAACGAATGTATTGTTTTTAAAATTTCGAAATACGTATTCTTGATTTACTGTTCATATTTATTAAAAAATGTAAAAAAAATGCATTAGAGAGTTTGTCTGGTCCATCATTCTTTATCCGTCACGGAACTTAAGCTGTTATCGAAGACGTAGATGCTGTCGTCCATAGGTGATTAAAATCTTGTCGCCAACAAGGGACTTTTAGATAGAATGGTCTTCGAAAAGTAGGTTATTAATTATTCGTAAGACTTTCGTGTAGATTTATATTAAGTAGTATTTAATCATAATATAATTATAAACGTAACTAAAAAAATTTTTAATGAGTTATTTTCACTAGGAAGAACATTTATAAAGAAATCTCTAGTTACACTCTCTGGAGAGTGTAACTAGAGATTTCTTTGGCAAATTTTCTTCGAAATATAGGTGGTACTCTAATGGTATTTGTAATAAGATTAATTAAAGATATGTCTATTGAACAAATTTTTAAATGTAATTATAAATGTAAATATTAAACAAATCGAATTATTATTGTAGGTAAATGGAAACATATCCAACCAAAGTTTTATCTACAGTAAATATGTAAATTTGGTTTACAGAAATTTGTTCTATGGCGCCATATAGATGTTAGTAATGATACTGTGCAAATTATTACATTAAACCGTGACGGGGTCAGTCAAAAGCAGATTTCCAGTATATAACTCGTGCGAGCTAAGATGACACCTGGCTCACCTGGCTACCCCGCTGTCGTAGTCATAGAAATGATAAATGATAAATGATGATAAATGATAAATGATATTTATTTCTGTAAGTAAATCTTTTGAGACATTTTTACAAGTCGGACTTATAGCTAGAAGGCGCCGGCATTTCCTACGACTCACTCTGGGAAGAAACGCCGAAACAAACCACAGAGGTGTCTTTTTTTTTTTTTTTTAAGTCCGTGTACAACAGTAAAGAGAACTATGTGAGTGCAGTATAGGGTCTGGGTTGACCTTTTGAAGAAAGGACCAAAGTTATTGAGTCGACCTGTCCATACAGACGGCACACGGGCCCCAGCCATCGTGTAGCCTAACCGATGTAGTCAGGATCCACAACCCGGAAAACGACACTGACGCCAGCAGGACACTTGAGTAGGCCGTGGAAACACTCAAAACCACCAGAAAATTACTAAAATATAAACTAACATTACAAGCCTACACTACACTCACATTTACAAACTTACACAAAAAAATAAAAAACTATACAATTCAATTTCAACGAAAAAATTAACAAATTAGAAATGTTCATCACTTTAAAATGTGGGAGCGAGCAGCATCAATCCCAAGCAAATTTGTCATTTAAATAATCAGTGACTGTGTAGTAAGCTTTATCACACAGTTTTTGTTTAATTACGGACTTAAATTTGTTAATACTTAATTCTTGAAATTTGCTTGGAATCTTATTGTAGAATCTCACACCCTGACATCGAAAAGACTTGCTTACTTTTTGTAGTCTAGTCGTTGGCAACACGAGTTTATCTTTATTTCTAGTGTTTATATTATGAATGTCGCTAAACTTTGTGAATAAATGTATATTTTTCTTAACATACACTAGATTTTCATATACATATTGAGATGCGACTGTCATAATACCAATTTCTTTAAACTTATCCCTCAGTGACTGCCTATAACTGAGATTATAAATTGCGCGAATAGCTCTCTTTTGCAACACAAAGATACTTTGAATGTCAGCAGCATTTCCCCACAACAAAATACCGTATGACATTACACTATGAAAATAGCTAAAATACACCAGTCTTGCGGTGTCCACATCAGTTAATTGGCGAATTTTATAAACCGCGTATGCTGCAGAACTGAGTCTATTCGACAAGCCATCAATGTGTGGGCCCCACTGCAATTTAGAATCTAAAGTTATACCCAAAAACTTAGTGGTGTCCACAAGATCCAACTCCTTTCCGTTTATCAGAACATTAGTTTTTACCTGCTTAACATTAGGTGTAAAAAATCTAATACATTTAGTTTTTTTCTCGTTTAAAAGCAAGTTATTAACGTTGAACCAGTTCACGACCTTGGAGAGAGTGTTATTCACATCGTCAGTAACTAATTGCTGTCGTTTTAGTCTAAATAAAAGTGAGGTGTCATCCGCAAATAGCACTATCTCCTGATTATCTTTTATTAGATTAGGTAGGTCATTTATATAAACGAGAAACAAAAATGGGCCGAGAATTGAGCCCTGCGGAACCCCCATAGTGACCAGAGACCCGAGGGACCTCTGTCCATTAACTTCCACTCTTTGGGTCCTATTACCCAAATAAGAGATAAGAAGATCCAAAGCAGTATTCCTTATTCCATAGTGATGCAATTTCCTGATCAATGTTTCATGAGAAACGCAATCGAATGCCTTGGATAAGTCACAAAAAAAAAGTTAAGGGATGATTAATTAATATAATAAATATTATGTTATTAATAAATATTATTATGAACCATATTACAATGGCGATTATAGCAGTAAAAACTAATCATCAATACACATTGGTAAAATTAAAATTTTTAGTTACGATTATGCTCGTAATAATTTGTATTAAATTGTTATTTTGAATGTTATTTTGGTTACTTTATATTACTAAAAAACATAATAATTTATTTTGGAATTTTCCAACTAGATCTCTATAGAAAAACAAAGTATGGTATGTAAGCAAACACTAATCTATGCTATTAAACTTACCATTATTAACATCGCTGTTGCAATTAATTAAATAGTAATTTCTTTGTTTAAATTAATTACTTAAATAGTAATTTGTTTATTTAATATCTAATAATATTCGATTTTTGTGGTGTTTCTATAATTGTTATAAGTTGATTGTAAAAAAATACCAATTCTCCATAAATATCACTTATAACGGTATTTCATAACAAACAAATTTAAAAAATAAAACGAAAGGTTAATATAATATGATAATATGTTAATATATATAATATGCTAATAATATGCTAATGTATAATATGCTAATATGTTAATACGGATTTTATTGACTGCAAAATTCTGTTTAGATTATTTAATTCATGTTTAGATATAGTAGATCGTAGTTTGGATAACAGCTCAGATTCAATATGAATCCTGAATAATAATAGTTACCTACTACTAAATTAAGGTTACAAAATACTATTTTAAATCATCATGGTAGGCCTTTTAATTGTAACATATATATTTTTTACTTTAAACTATAGCGTCTCACAGTCATCGTTCTAGTTTTTTTCTTGGAACCACCTTTCTAAGAGCAATTGGGTTACCCAGACAAATCTAACGCCATATTTACTAAATGCTTAAGTGCTGTGATTTAAAAGATATTACTTAATAGAGAATGCAGGGCAGTCGGATAAATAATTATAATGAATGATACCTGCTTCCTATTGGTATGTATACATACTTTCTTAACCCAGGTAGTAAAGTACCACTTAAGATTAAGTAGTATGCTATGAGAAAGTACTTAGTGCAAAATAATTATTGTTTTTGCACTCGGTACTTTAAACGTCTGTCATTCGAGTCAGGTGCCATCTTAGCTCGCCCGTATTATACATATCATGTAAAACAGTCAATTAATACTTCACACATATCAGCCTCAAGCGATCCTGTTCACTACAGACACATATTTATGTTATGTGGTGTCATAGCAAGCCGGGATTAAATGCTCAGCGTGTCCGAGCATTTATTAGCTCAGATAAAGTTTACAAGTATTTGAGTATTCAGATCACCGCTCGGCCATGTTATGTCGTGATTTAGCCTCATTTATCCTAACTATATACGAAAGACTCTATAAGATGGAGAATATTTGATATTTAACTCTGTTCTCTGGCTCGAGAAACGTGGCACATTATAAGTACATTTAAAATTTAAAAAGCTTAATAGTTACCGCACGATGTACTGTAGAGAGTACTTGGCTTGTGCTCTTTTTGGCTTTTGAGAAATATTGTAATTTGTTAAATTAAGCTTTTTAATGAAAAATAACTAAATTTAATATAATCATAAGAAAATTGCTAATAAATATAACTTGCTAAAGTTTTTACATTGCTCTCTTTCAATGGTTTTAATATCATTTGACTTTTAATACGTATATTTTATCCAAAACATTGTACGTTGTTTAATATTAAACATTTTTTTAATTTGTAAATATGGGTATAATAGTTTCATATTCTTATCGTGGTAGGCTATATAAAAATCTTAATAACAATATTTCACTTAGAAACCTATTTATATAATGCATTTTAATTAATATTTAATTTATTTATCTACATATGTGTATTTCTATACGCTTATTTTGTTTCAAGTAAATTCTATGTATCGTAAGCCAAACAATTACCCCTTACATATAAACGGAAAACCTTTAGCGCTCCTACACAGTCGACCAAATAATATTAATTTCAGGGCTAATAAGGAGTACCGAATACCTGTCTCGTTACTGCCAACCAACCTTCGCTGGTTGAAAATTAATCAACCAACCAATGAGACAAGGTGATATTACGTAACTAAATATAAACACTTAGACTAATCCTTAGCCTCCTTTCCTAAAACTCCTCAGTAGCGCATGAACATGAATTCCGTTCAAAGTGAGTGTTACAATACTATTGCCAGAAGCAGCATTCACACATTCACTGTGTGTTCGTAATGAAATATATTATAAACAAGAGCAAACCTTCACTCGTGCAAATGGCCATTTTTCACTTCTATTGTATTATTACTTCACTTCAGGTCTTGTACTTCACATACACATGTTTTTTTAGAAAATGGTACAATAATAATCTCAAGGGTATTAGCGGCAATTACATATATTTAATAATGTATTCTATTTATTTTCATTGTATTTATGTATATTTATAGATAATCTATCTATATATCAAAATCTACACGTATTCTTGCACAGCATTGCTATACTGTATATTTCTTAGCGTCTACGGAAATTTAATTGATATCTAATAAGTCTCATGTTCACTTAACGAAAAGTGATTTATGAACAAAGTTTAAAACTAACATTTAAAAAATAAAGAGCTTTTAAAGCTATATAGATCTCTCTGTTAACATAGAATAAAAGTCTACACGTTATACGTCTCTAAAACAGCAAAATTTTACGAAAATACTTAGGCGCAGTAAAACCCGAGCATTTGGAAAACTTTGAATATTTTACATTAGCGAACTAAATATTATGAAAAATTTAAACGGACACCTGCGTGCCGCATATACGTGTATGTTTATAGTGTGAGAGAGTTTAATAGTTAGGTACCGAAATTTTTTCATTAAAAACGAACATATTTTCTGCCTCTCTCTCTGTCTCGCCTGTGCTCATTGCTTTGGTTGAAACAGACATGTTCTTATAGTTCCTTCCGAGCATTAGTTTACATCTATCATAGCATTGAAATATGTTTATTTTACCTATTTGTATGTATGTATGTATGTATGTATGTTTACTTAGATATTTCTGTTCATGTGGTTGGTATATAGAGTAGTTTTTTGCTAGTGAATCATTTATGCACTTGTACACCATCACGCAAAGAGATGACAGATGTAGTATGCAGTAGGCAAATAAAGGTGGAATATGAAAACTGTGTGATGGTATTTAGCGCACACGAGTCAACTGCAGGCACGGACAGACCACGACACACCAACGTCGCGGAAAGCGATCCCGCCGAGCCTATTTATGGCGTAGCTCTGATTGCCGCTGTTGGAGCAGCTCTAGCTATGGCAGTTGTCGGTTTTGCATTCGGATGGTATACGTAAGTACATTAACACAAATTTACCTTATACTTTAATAAAGAAATCGAAGATATTAAACTTATAAAAACGAATCTACAGCCTTTCAAAAAAAGCAAAAGCTGCCGCAGATGTTGATTATCCTGCATATGGAGTAACGGGACCAACTATAGACACTTCTGGTGATAGAAAACTAGCTCATTCCGCTCATATGTACCACTACCAACATCAGAAACAGCAAATCATAGCCATGGAAAGGTAAGGCACACGAAATTTAGCGGTTTTAATAACAATGTAGAATAGATGTCAATAATATTGTACTAACGAGGTACTTTCATTAATAATGTACAATTGTCATATAAACTGTATCATAAATAGTTAAATTGCCAAAATAACTTTTGTGTACTTTCAATTAATAATTTAAAAATGAATCTACATTAAACCAGCAGAGGGGCAATTCTCTTATTAAAAGTTTCTTTAAATTTTATTTTCCATTTACACTCGATCTCAAAAATGTCATCCTACGCCTCTATTCTATTAATTTTGTAAATAAGAAAAATAACTTTTGTCTCTTATATTTTCACGATTTTCATCGTATAATACGAATATTTTGAAGTAGCTTAATATAAACAGTGGTAAACACACCCAGTGGTTTACCACTGCACAGATTTTAATTAAATTTGACATGGAAATACTTAGATTCTCGAGTAAGTGAATAATAGCGATAACCGACATACACGTAATATAGAATAATAATTAAGAATCTGCGCGCAAAAGCTACTAAAAGATATTTCCATAGTCAAGTATTCCAAAAGCTTGCCAATATGGAACTTAATACTTTTGTCTTTTATATTTTCACGATTAAACCACTGCACAGATTTTAATTAAATTTGACATGGAAATACTTTGATTCTCGAGTAAGTGCATAATAGCGTTAACCGACATAAACGTAATATAGAATAATAATTAAGAATCTGCGCGCAAAAGCTACTAAAAGATATTTCCATAGTCAAGTATTCCAAAAGCTAGCCAATTATTACCCATTTAACTTCGTTGTCTTCGTTTACAATACGGTATCATTTGATTACAGCGTTATTTTTAATTTGAATGTAGATTGCAACTGAATCTAGAGCGATTTTTTATTGCGACAATTAACCCCGGGCCTATAGCTATGTTAGCTACAACTTCGAAGATAATTTACACAAAGTTGTCAATACTAAGGTCAAAATTTTGTACTTATAACTATGTATCCTCTCGTGTAGGAATTCAATACTTTCTTACTATACTTTGAGGAAAGAAATTTAAGGAAAAATAATTTTAATATAACAATGCAGGAATGGCTTAGAACAACGCAACGGCTCCGTGTCTGACCCCGAATCTGAGGAGGAAAACGAGGAAGGAGATTACACCGTGTACGAGTGCCCTGGATTCGCTACGGTAATTATCTAGAGTTCGAGTTAAGTTTCCACCTATCGCCCACGGGTCAGTTCGACGCAAATGAAGATTTGTTCTACCGACACGACTCTATATCTGAAATAAAATAAAAGTAGGTTCCATACTATTTATCTACTGTTTAAACATCGGTCCCGGTTGTCATAAGCATCTTGGCAATCGTTATTGGGGCGTCAAATTCCTTAATATACTGAAAAGTAGTTCAACCTTCGAATTAAATTACTATTCAGATAAAACCGGTTAAATTGGTAGCCGATCTCAAATGATCTTAACATTATTAAAGGCTAGAGAGATGATTGTAATCTAATCTGTTTTTCTTGACAGACGGGCGAGATGGAAGTAAAAAACCCTTTGTTCTCCGACGACCCGACACCCGCAACCCCCGGCAAATGTGAGATAGTGAAGCCTCAACCAAAGGATTAATTGTTCATTATCTCCACACTCACCCGCGGTCTCATACATGCCTGGCAATCTATAGTCATTTGTGTGTTACATTTATATTAAATATTTAAAAATGTTTATTGAAATCTTGTCTGTTCTAAATTAACTGTAGCACAGGTATGTTCTTAATGGATTATATAAATATATATATATAAATATCTAATTGAGATAGAGTGTTTCCAATTGTTTTATAATTAGTAGTAAATATAGAATTTTAATGCATAGTTTTGAAAGAAGGCTTTCAGTCTGAACATCTTGGGAATGGTTGAACTAAATAACATCATTTCACGAAGTTTTTTTGCAAAGCTGAAAGTATTTACCATAACATCGACACTGCAAATAATCTATGACATCCCATAACACTTAAATAGACTATATAACTTATCATACTTAAATATACACATAAACATATATATCGACAGTGTGTGTATACCAATTCAAATATTAAATGATTCTATCTATAATATCTCAAAAATACTTTAACCTTAAAAAAATAATATTACCATAATATATAACTACATTTGATAAGAAAAAATCCATTAAAATGTTGATTTTTTTTTGGGTTAAGCGAGAATTTATCAGAGGACGCATATAAAAGAGACGCATATACACATTTATAGGAGATTTTAATATAAAGATAAATTCAAGTTTGTGGGGTTGTAACTCTTGTCTGCGGCCACCACAACTTAGAAAAAGGAGTGCAAATGCTTTTTGTGGTTTGTCTGCCAAACTATAGGTCTGAAAACCCCAAAAGTAACTTTTCAATGGGCTAAGTACCATCAAATTTATCGATTATATCTCTAAAGAATTAAAAGTTTCCCATTATGTGCTCTATTAGCCATACTAACCCTATACAACTTCCAAAGTTCATAAAAGAGAAGAGAAGTAAAATAAAAATGTTCCTTCCCAAAATGTAATGTTTACGAATTTAAAGAAGTAGTTTGACCCCTATTCATTTACAAATTGATTCGGCCTAAATGCTAAAACATTATTTCAATTTACCAAAGAATTTACTATCATTCATCATTATTACATATTTGGGAAGGACTAAATTAATCAAAAGAAAATTCATTATACATATTATACTAAAACGCATTGAATTTTACTTTCAAAGTTTTACGTAAGAAAATAACAAGCTAATTGTCCTAAAGAAGACTTAACTCGACTGTGTGACAATTAACGTACACTTAAAATTTACGAATCAGATACATATTTTAATTTTATAGATCCGGTGTCATTTTCAGATTAAGACGAATATCTCAAACTTCAAAATTCATCAAACCGTTTAGTCAGGCCAAAAAATATTGATACATTTAATACAAAATACGATACATGAAAAACATAACCCTCATTAACTCATTCGGGTAAAAATATGACTTTATTTTTAATAAAACATCTAATGCACAAAACCTCGGAATGTATGATATACCTAGCTTTAAATAATAAATTTAGAATATATCAACTAATGGAATTGAATATTTAGCCTACTTAAAATGCTAAGATCTGTATGAAACCACGTATGATGACACTGTTGGCAAATTGAAACAGGTACTCGTCTAAAGTTTAATATTATATACCTGTAATATTGTAAATAAATTGCAGTTGCAAATATTTATATGCATTATATTGGAAAAAAAACTTGGGCTTATGCAGAATACTTGTAGATCCCTCTTTTGCAACAATTTTGTGTGTATAGTAATTTAAATTCTAAAAAAAATATGCTATAAATTATAAATCTACAAAAGGCAGCTTATATCCCTACATATCTTCTACAAATATACCTTTCTTCTATTCTCCAATAAAATTACGCAGTAAACTATAAGTACTAACTAATATTATTATATAATTATGTAAATTGAAATGCGATACACAACAAAGAAACCTCAGCGTAGAAATTGGTACACTGTTCCTAAACGTAAATAAATGAACACAGTAAAAGAGATATTTCAATTATATTTATAAGTGTCATGTATGTGTCTGATCTGTTTAAACTTTAGTAAACATTGTATTTAGGATATTTGTATAAGTCAGTGTTTAAATGGTAAATCGCAGTTTCACTATTAGCAGTTGCAGTTATAGAAAATTATTACTATTTGTCCTAATATTATACTAAACTTTCTATGTACTAAAGTTACCATAAAAGTATTCTCTTTGTATAACAGAGGTCTTTAAAGATATTTTATGCATTTTACAGATTAAATCTCTTATTGAATTCACTATGACTTTGTATTACATTATCTGTTTGAATATTATAGTAGATTTTTGCTTTTGGTTACTTTTTTATTTTCGACACATGTAGAAAACCTACCAATCGTAATCAGTACCTGTATCTTCGTGTGTCAAAATGAAATATTTTTCTTTTTAATTAAATATTTTGAAGAAAGTAAAACTGAAATACAATTATATTGAAATATAAGAGTTTATAATTGGGAGTATCTTAAATCAATTAGGTAGGAGATTCAATTGACCAGAAGTATTTAACCTTATTGTGCACTTCAAAATATTTACATAAGAATTTACGTTAGCCAAGCAAATTAGTACACTTAGGCGAGGTTCGGTACTTGGGGTCCGGGTTCGAGTGATATATCACTCAAATGGTCTTCGTAAGACCAGTGTCCGATTACGTAGAAGACAAGTAACAAATTCATATATCTTAACTCTTTGTCATTGTAAGAATATAAAGTAAGAGAATATATATGTTAAAATATTATGAAAATGAATGTTAATTCAATGATTGTTATTATCTTATTAATCAGGTACTTACCCCAGTATAAACAGATTATAAACAAATTATATATTTAAAAAATAATAATATATTAATATGGAACAGGTGTAACCTAGGCATAATCAGTTATTTTTCGAATGTTTTATGTACCAATTCGTCTTTCTGTCAATTGATATTGGCTGAGATCTTGGTATCATCGTGCCATTGTGTCATAGGATCTACTACATTACCGATCTCGTATGAATAGTCAATTTTATAACTTGAAATATAATATATTTAACGCTTGTCCTTAAATTGGCCCAAGGTCAGAATGAGGTGATGAGTAAATGCATAGGGATTTTGAGTGAGGTCCTTTGACTCGGTATTGTCAACTCACTCTTAAGCCATAGAACGAATGAAGGACTGACCTTTAAATATTTTCACGCGGGTTATTTTTGTTTCCGTGATTGTAATTACAAGTGTCGACTAAGTATGAAACAAACAATCTATGAAGTGAACGAGTATAAAATTGAAGCAACGGTCACAAATAGACACTGTGTTTTGTCAAATATAGGTTTCTATTTTCATACTCGCTATAATATATTTTTAGTCTTTCCTTTCAAACATCTACATCGTTCTGCTGTATTAAAGTAAATAATAAATTACCGCTATGTGAACCTACCTAGATGTAAAATAAGTATTAAAATTTTAAAAGTCTCAAGAACCACCGTTTTAAAGATTAAGTTATATATTTTTTTCTCAAAAGCGAATAAAAACTATTTCTTACATAGTCGTATGACTAAGTTTTAAATATGTGAAATAATATCATGATAAAATATCAAAAACATAATTGGTGTATCAATTTTATGTGTAGTTAAATTATATCTGAGAATATATTTAGCTATAAATGGATTAATGTGATATATTACATTACACATATGTATACAAAGCATGTCTTGTTATTACTTATATTGTCCCATCCTAAAATCCCTATAAGTTGCCTTGGTACACACAAAAAATCTAGATTTCTAGTATATCAAAGTGCCTCAGGGTTAGATGAATAGAGGCGTCACGATGCCTCTCACATCGGCTGACTCAGGTGATTACTGGGAAAGGATGTTTCGGTGATCACTTGTGTCTGATTCGTAAGGAGTCAACGCCTGGGTTTCCACTACTGCAATAGCCAGACTGCGGACACAGCGCTCCACACGTTGGCAGAATGTCCGGCGTAGGGGGAGCCGAGGCGTGATCTCGTGGCCGCCATCGGAGTAGGGTAACATCGCTCCGTAGCATGGTTGCGGCCATGATACGGAGCGAGAGAGCGTGGAACTCCGACGTCTCTTTCTGCGAGCAAGTTATGCTTGCGACGGAGATGACGGAGCGGGACCGGAAGAGGTTTAGAACTCTTCCAGCCCGCCAGACCCGGGAACGGGCCAAGTACCGCAGGCAACTCAGGTGCTGGAAATCGCAAGATCTCCATCCTCCATTAGCGCAGGCCTGGGGGTGACAGGTGAGGCCATCTGTCACCCTAGCAGAAGCAGGCCGGGAGGCAACGCTAGTGCTACAAAACGCGCACGCTTCGTATTTGGCGGAAGAGGAGCATCGGTGTTTTCTCTCACGGCAGGGGGCCGTCTGCAAGCCACAGATGACCCAAGGTGCGTTGGGGTTCCAAGGACTTGTGGCATCCGTCGGGATTTCCGCACGAGAAAAAGAAAATAAAGGGTTAGATGAATAAAGTCAATTAAGACGAAAAGTAATTTAAAGAACTTAAACTCAATCTCAAAGCTATCCTATCTCTTGCGAGTGATTTCATTGATAAAAAATAACAACCTGACTGAAAACTACAATTTGAGGATTAGGAAGCAGTGAGTGCTGACGATAAGTAACATATAGTAAGTAAGAAGTAAAAGTCGAGCTAATATGGTAAGGTAAATATAAGTCTTGAATATAAAAAGCCTTTGATCGGCTTATAAATGACTCTAATCTTGTAACATCCTGTAAAGAGAGGTTTTCCCTCAAAAAGTGATGACAAAGTGGTCACACCTCATTACTACCCAAAAGTATTTGTGTGTCTAAACACATGTATATATTATGCGCATCTGGACATTCTGTACCGTAAAAAATCGAAATTATAATTGTAGAACACTAGGCTGTAGGTAATTATTAGCAATTTAGACCATTAAATCATAAGTTTAATGGTCTAAATTGCTAATCATTACATACTAAGACGCTGAGTGCAGCCAATGACCTTGAGCAATAGATACGCCCCTTTTTGTTCGATAAAGCAGCGCCGCGTTTGAGACGCGGTTCGTTATCGGTACTACTACAGTCTCCGAGAACCAATATTCGTCTTTGAATTTGCACTCTGCTTTTAACATAGGGCCTTAGAATATTTTAGATAGGGCAAAATAAAAATGCTATCGTAATGGTATGATAAAAAAAGTCATGTGGCACTCGGAGACTGCCGCGGTAAAGCTATTGCATAGCATTTTTTATCAACTTATGCAATTTAATTATTTATTTATTTTTTATTTATGTAGTATTTTTTTATTTAATATTAATTCAAGTTTACAAAACAATATACACTGTCTTTTTACCAACATATATTCTAACAATATTATTGCCAAACAATACAATCATAGTATATACTATGAAACTATTCTGAACGCGACGATACCGTCAGAGCTCAGCGAGTATGTGATTCGTGTATGATGCAAAACTACATTCTGCGGTCCATCTCCTTCAGAGCTATTTTCCAATAGTCTTCTTTTGCTGTAAATAAATAGTCCATGAATTGTTAGTTAGATTTGAGTGACATTTCAGGACGTGCAGTATTTTACACTGTTCTTACCTTGGAACTTCAGAACATTGAACGTTTTGTGAGAATTCCACATTTTGCAAAATGTAATTAAATAATAGTACTTATTTAATTTAATATCTTTATTACTTAATTATTATGATGATAATATTATGCGGTTAGATACACTATCAAAAATGACTATGCATAAAATAAGGCCATCATATGATACATTGTGTAACTAAAATGGCAAACTCTACGACTTTTGTAAGTCTATGTACGTTACGTTCTTCAAGACTAAAGCTGGAAATGCATTATCGGACGCGGCTGACGGACGCGGCTAACTGCCGCGATTGTAAATTGTACATTATTTTATTAAAACACTAATAGAGTGCCTCGGTAATATATTTTTATTCAATGTATTAAAATATTGACTCAGTAATATACATATTTATGATAATAAATTAATTTTAGTGGAAAAATAAGTGTGCACAGTCTCGTCAGTCGGTCTTGTGCCAGATTTCATTTGATTTTATTTATACCGTGACTTGTTCCAGTTTTTGGAAAAAGAACTACGAAATGTACCTTCAATTAGTGCTGAGACGTGAGTCTTTCTCATTTAAGCCAATAATAATAGCGGAAAAATTCTAACTAGAAAATTCAAAATTAATATCCTTTTGCAATGTTTTTAGGCTATTTTCCTTTCCTGTACCAGTAATAATATTTATCTACTCCACAGAAGCACGCAGAACTTATATTTAAAAGTTTTTCTTTTTTAAAATTTTCAGCGTCATACCTTTCGTTTAAAGCTTTTGATGGAAATGGAAATGGAAGTAATATTATTTTACTGTAATTTCCAAGAGCGTAGCGCCTCGCCTGCCATCGGATATTATTTAACCATACTATTTGTTAGTACTGAGCAAAAAAAGTGTCGAATATGAACTGTGCTATTAAAGAAAATTGTAATTCCTGATTTCGTTGAAATTTACTTTTAACCCAAACAATTTTGGATATTGAAAAGATATAATGCATTATAAGTGCAAATATGTTGCACCAGATATTACTACAAGTACCATTAAGTAAATGGTTTTATGCGACATTGAAATTGATGATCATACATGTTGTCTTTGCTTTATATATTAAACTCTACATGTGTCAGAAATTCTGCGATAAAACTAAGGAACTTAGTGTGCCTTATGTAACTTATTATTCAGTATAAGTATATCTTTATACTGAATAATTAATTGCGCTTTTGGCGAAGTGGTTTAGGCAGTGGCCTCAGTACTCTCTATTAAACTTCTTGTGGGTTCAAACCCCCCATAGGACAAAAAAGTATGTATGCTCGTTTTTTAGGTGTCTGCCTTCTTGCACCCACGCCACATTAGATTCCTTTGCCAGTTAAGTGCACTGAATAGAATGATATGGTTCTCCTCGACCAAGTGTCTATGTATTATTTTGTTATATAATATTATATACTATTATTTTGGAGAGAGATATTTCAGAGAACTGAAATTTCAAGTAAATTTGAGGGCACTGACTTTGCATTAACGAATGCCATAGATGTTCATGACAACCGGGACCGATGGCTTAACGTGCTCTCCGAGTCAGGGGCTGCATCACCGCAGAATTTTCAAACTCCGGGCTGCTATTAGGAATTTCCTAAGAAAAACCCAGAAACACTTTTTGGCCGGACCCGGAACCCGAGATCTCTTCATTAGCAGTCGCATACGCTATCCACTAGACCAACATGTACGGTGGTAACATACGCATCCTCAATATTTTTCTAATGAAACTGTATTATAAGTGAACTAAACAGTGAGTTCATTAAGTCTTCTTGACTAATAAATTCGCTATTATTTATTTAGTTACTCACGATATACCAACGTATTTCATAAATTATCACTAAAATTTTGCACAGTAGAATATATCATTATGCATTCTCATATTAATGTGTCATATTTTCAAATATGCCGAGACAGTTGCCGAATCTATTCCCTGTAGAAATAGTTTCCAAAATACAGAATTCGTAGATAGCGAGAAGCTACGGTGGTTTGTTTTGCTACGAATAATTACATTTCGTTGCACTTGTTATTCCATTTAACTAATATTCTAAAGTACTTTAACTAATGTAGAATTCAGCCCCCTTTGTTAGCTGTAATGAATTTATTGCCAGTTACTGTTTTCTGCTGGACAGAAGACAGTAAGAGTGGAAGAGGCCAACTCTTACATTGCACACCGCTCTGATTGGTTTGTTTGTTTTCAACCGTTTAGGCTCAAAATAGTAAAAATCAATTTTACATTTAATTTTGCATTTATAACTCAAAATCAAAAGGTTTCCATAAATAAATATCGTCTCCTTACTTTTTAGTTCACATAATTGCAAATTAATATAAGTAAATTATTTCTACCATTTCATTTAAAATATACAAAGTTAGATATTCCTTCTAATAATTCTTGTCATATTTCACAAAGCGCTAATACTTCTACCATCACGCCTTTACGGCGATAAAAAGTTCTTATCCACTCTTAAAGGAGAAGCCTAGATTAAAAAGTCTTGCTTCAACAAAAAATGCGCTCGAAGGACCATATACTTATTACAAATACTTAGCACCTCTGATTATTAAATGAAGGTATTAAGCTGTCGTAGCAGCATTTCTGATGCGTTTATCTCATACTGAAAGTCGTGAACAGTTATTTTTTAAAGGTGTAACATATATATTGAGACATTTATGATACCATTTTAGACGAGGCAGATCCGTCATCATCAACAGCCTTTAGCAGTCCACTGCTGGACATAGGCCTCTCCTTTGAAAGGAGATTTTGGCCTACTATACCACGCTGGCCAGACGGGTTGGTAAAGGGTTTGTTTCAAGTTTTCCTTCTCTTGGCAGTGATGTTAACTGCTTATTTTGTTCTTTAGTCGCCTCTTAGGACACCCTTGGAATGCCCTTGAATAGGGGTGTTGACACTTTGTATTCTTAATCCGTCACCACACGGACATACGACGAGGCAGATTACCTGGATCCTAATATTAGTTATTACTCAAAGATCCTAAAACGTCGGCGTAACTCTAATGACGATGTGACAAGTGCACTAGACGACTTTAAAACAGCATTGATGAACATGATTAAAGGTATAATTACTACACAAAATAAGAAATTGGACATTTGAAAATGATTAATGAAAGTTAAGTCAAATGTACAAAATTCCTATCTGATCAAATAACAAATTTTGAAATATAAATTATTAAACTGAAATCAGAGGGTAAAGAATTAATTAAAAATTTCACTTTAATACTACCGAGAAAAAAAATCATGAAATTTAAAAAAGAAACCTAAAGACATGCGTTGAAATTAGGAACACTCCCAAAAGAATCAAAGAGTGTCTTATATTCTAGTAAGGTTAGGTAGCTTAACTAGTAAGCCGGATAAGAAAAACTCCACAGTTGTTATTGAATTTACAAACACAGTTTTAGGATTCCGTAGTTGATTGGATCCTAAGAAGTTGATGACTCGGAACCCTTATCGATTCGTCATGTCCGTCTGTCCGTCCGTCCGTCCGTCCATCCTCGACTTACCGTCCAAACGGTAAGTGCTAGAAAGATGAAACTTTGCATGAATATGTGTTGTAAGTACGTCGACAAAGAGCTACAATAAAATTATGAAAAAAAAACGTAAACGTAAAGTGGAGATGTTTTTTTTTTCTCGCGGCTACCTTATCTTGTAGGGTATTATTAGATAGGTTTTTTAAAAACAATAAAGGGTTTCTAATAAATAAAGAAGATTTTTTGATTTAGGTAATCGTTTGCGAGATATTCCACTTTAAAGGGCCCTTTTTTGTAAAAACAGGGCGTCCCGCCCCTCTAAAATTAAACTTTAAAGGTAAACTATAACGGATTAGATAACTTTATTAGTTCAGAAGTTATGGAGGCTTTACTTGTAAAATGTGCTCACTTGGAAAACGTCATACGAAATTAAGGCATTAATAAGTAAACATAACAGTTTATCTATTGGATACGATTTGAAATCCACGTACCATTATGGGTGACTGAGGAACCCTTTCCTGTGCGTGGCCTGACACGCACTTGGGCGATTTTTGTTTAAAGTGAATGTATAAAAGGTCGATGGAAACAATACTTTGAAAAACTTGGAGCGGAGAGTTAGTGAAAGAAGGATATAAATGGATGACGTTATCCTTAAATAAGTTGTCGCATAAACAGGTAATACCAAAGAAATAGCGTAAAACTTATTTCAAATTCATTTTCAAAAACAAAGTTGATATTTAGGAATGCACCAACTGTCGAGGGAAAAGCTTATCTCACATGCTATGAAATGCTGGGAGAAAGTGATTGAAAGAAGAATGCGAGATGATAGTGAGTTTACACTTTTTTTACGTTTATATATATATATATACATACATATATATATTTATAATTATAGTAAGAGGAGGACCAAAGAAAAGGTGGATGGAGTGTGTGAAAGAAGACATGGCTAGGAAGGGAGAAAGTCACCCGTAATCGCAATGTGACTTTAACAGAACCCCTATTTTCATAGTGGATTTTAATTATTCTAATGAGATTTTAGAGCGAAATTGAATTCATTGTAACAATTACCTAAGCATCTACTACGAGTACGAATACGACAAAAAACTAAATCTAAAAATTGACATGATTTTGGTGTTGCCCCAATTAAACAACAAAGTTAGAGCTGCTTGGATTTAGAGGTCTGGCATCGAAATGGTTCCAGTTTTATTTATACAAACGCAATCAACGCGTTCAGGTAGATAGTTATTTCAGTAATTACGCCGAGATAAATTTTGATGGTCACCTTTTCTGGTATATATTAATAACTTCTGTCGTATCAATCTGGTTAACGGAAATATTTTTAGATTTGCTGATGATAATGCAATATTTTTTTATGCAAACACATGGAGTGGTGTCGTTTACATAACCCAGAATAGGCTTACAGAAATTAGTAATTGGTTAGAAAAAAAGATCTTGACGCTAAATGTTACTAAAACAAAATATATGGTTTTAAGAATATATGAGCCAACTGCACCTGACCAGCCTATTCAAATCAAATTGCATACATGTCCTGCATGTCATGCATTGAAACTTGTGAATGCCCTGTGAATATAAAACAAGTTCAAACCATACGATAGTTGGGTATCGTAGTTGATCAACACCTAGACTGGCCGGCGCAGGTAGACATTCTGTGCAAACGTATGAAAAATCTATCACTAGTTTTTAAAAGATTGAGCTCAGTTGCCGATACCAATGTTCCAATATTAGTATATTTAGCTATTTGCCAATCAGTGCTAAACTACTGCATAGTGGTATGTGGAGCAACATATAAATCTAATTTGATTATATTAAGACGTGCTCAACGGGCTGTAATAAAAATAGCTTACAAGAAACCATGGCGTTACTCAAGTGACATATTATATAGATATTGTGATTTTTTCAGAATAAGACAGCTATACATTACTTCGGTCGTTTTAAGGTTTCATAAAAACGTGAAAGAGAAGGGTCGTATTCATATAGATCTATCAAATGGGACAGGCCAAAAGTACGTACATCGTTCTCGCACAAAAGTTTTAAATTTTTGGGTCCCTACTTGTACAAAAAATTATACAAGTTTTGCAATAAATGACAATAAACACACACCCCCACCCACTCATATAAACACATATACACGCACATATGTACACACGCACACACACATACGTATACAAGAAAATAAATAAAAGTAAGGTCAGTAATTGGGTGCAAGAAAGATCATGGCACCAATTATTATTAATATTAGTCTTGTTATGTTAGTTATATCAGAATAACACATCGGCTACTATTTAACGCGAAACGGACATACACGGGGATGGAGCCACGGGATATTAAACTTTCGTATATAATAATATAAAACTTGTAATTATACCCGAGAAAGAGCATTTATCATTTGAATAAATGAACATTCTAGTTTCGTTAAGAAGGAGAACATACTGAAAGCTTTAAATGTAGCGAGTATTACTACGTGAAATTTATTGAACGTTGCACTACACCTGCGTATAATTTAATTATAATTGACAAAATTTTATAGCCAATAAATTAAGACCGCTAAATGTTTGTCACTGTTTAATAAATGTAATTCGTATCGACAAGTTCAGCACCAAAGTTTTACTTGTGTTACGAATTTCGGTGCGAATATTGTGTAACTTTGTCGCAGTTTAATTACCTAATGAATGGAGTGACTTTACATTAAATAGAGCTATAAATGTGTTAATTGTCGCTTAGGAGAAAAAGAAGAATGTAAACATCAACAACCCCTTTCCACTGCTGAGCTCGGATCTCCACTCAGGAGAGGATTAAGGCCATACGACTATTGAAAATGACTAAAAATAATTTCGAAATGGCCTGATCCAAAATGGTAAAAATAAGTTGTAAGCACTTTAAAATAATTGAATTGAGTGTTTTATTGCTTGTTTACAAAGTAAATATCATACCTGATGATTCCAGGACATTTTCACTTTTATTTATTTTAGTAAAACAAAATAAAAAATGTTCTTAATAAAAAATGTACTTTTACTGGCATCGTAATAAATAAAACACAATTTTGCGCTTTCGAAGTAATCGATCTGAGAACCAAAATAGCCGACAAAGCTTTTAAAGTTATTAGGTTAAAGTGGGAATGGGTTGGCCACATATGTCGCAGAACCGATAACCGTTCTGGAATGAAGACCATGTCTTGGCAAACGTAGTGTAGGACAGCCTCTGACATGATGGGGCAGGACTTGCGTAAGAACTGTACGTGAGGGCTGGCAGAGACTACATGCAAACTTCGAAACAAATAAGCAGCAGACTAGCCTCTGCGGTATTCCTTGGGAGAGCTTATGTCCAACAGAGGACTGCAACGGGCTGAATATAAATAGTATGGAAGTGTGGTATTTACCGGAAAAGACAACACAATTCAATATAACAACAACACAAAAAAAACTGTAAGCTAACAAACTAGCATTGGCACTAGCTATACTGATAACTGATAAATCTAATAATCACATCTAAAAATCGTACAATGAACCTTGGGTTCATTAAATTCAGATTAGTTACATTAGTTGGTTTAATTATGTATTAGTTACTAATAGTGGTACTCTCACTCCTAAATCTGATAGCTATCATACAGTTAATACTATAATGGTGCAGCTCGCTATCAACGTTCAACATTTCAACTATTGTTTTAACAAATTAGTCAACTTATTACAACGCAATATCATAGTGCTCGCCAATTAAACTTCGTTCGCTGTTTTCCCTGTATAATAACATCATAATTTAACATAATGTATTGACTGTGATCGTGCCGGAATATGCAGTACATTTTCTAAAATGTCACTCTTAAATTAAAACGAAATCTTAGATCTTTGATATGAACAAGATTGTATCTATACTAATACTAATCTATACTAATATTATAAAGAAGTAAAGTTTGTGTGTTTGTTAAATTGTAAGGGGTAATCTCGGGATCTACTGAACCGATTTTAAAAATTCTTTCACCAATAGAAAGCCACATTATTGCTGAGTATCATAGGTTACATAAAAAACCGAAAAATAAAAAGGCTTTTACGTGTTAGTCCGTTTTGCAAAAGTGAATCGGAGAAAAAACGGTCGAATGAAAGCTTTTCTTACGGACGCTGCCTTAACTATGAAAGATATATTTTTGAGTTCTAGAGAAAAGATGTGGAGCTTGAAAATGCCTACAAAAAAGTCAACGACAGCATATGTCTAACTTTTATATTTAAGTTATGCCTAACGAAGTGGGCACGGGTCAGCTAGTTCAATTATAATTCAAAATAGGTAGCAGAGCCTCGCTGATTTCAGAAGTTCAATATTTACCATTAACAGAAGTTCAATAGGTAGCAGAGCCTCGCTGATTTCACGAATGGGCCGGCTCGACCGGGGCAGTACTACCCTTACACAGAAGATCATCCTTCTTGCTGTCGTTTTGTTGGTGAGTGCGAGATCGGAGGCCCAATCATTCTGCATCATTCCCCGGCCGTCGAAGGTCAGGAAAATGATGCAGAATTATCTAATCAGGCTGCCATGTTATGGATCTCCATGCTACATTGCCTACCCTCACAATGAGCATGGTGGGCCCTACTCCTGGATTTTACTCATGCTTTCCATCAGGCAGAGTAGAGTCACTTTGGTAGGATTAAATAAAAAAATAAATAAATTACTTGTACTTAAATTAATATCTGATTGAAATCTCTTCAGAACAATCTAAACCTAAACATCCGTCTCTGCTCTAAGTGGTAAATACTTAACTTAAGTTATTTCTAACCAGCTGACCCATGGGTAAGCTTGAGGTTGCATGCATTCTTCAATCATTGATCGTGGTAATGCTGGCGAGTGGTGAGGGATATGAGACCGCAGTCTCCTTCTGCGAAGACGAAATGCTTCAGAAGGAGGCCGAAAAGTGGGATCGAAAAAGGCCCGATTGCCTAAGGGTCGTTTTTTGTAAATGTTTGGGGAAACATGACCGCTGCAAACGACCCGAGACAGGTTACAGACCGGTGCGACCGGGGGGGTATCGTCTAATGTGGATCGGTGTCCCGCCTTTTACGGTGTAGAATGGTAAGAGGTACGACCTAGTCCTGCCCCGCGGGTGATTCTGATTACCCTGGGATGTACCCGACAAGCTGATGCGTTCCTGGAGCTAACCCCGACTGCCGAGGTAGGCTGCGGGACTTAGTGGTTAGACCGGATCACCGAGAGTCTTACACACGCCCTGTGTCT
The DNA here is from genome assembly GCA_932526445.1 of Phragmatobia fuliginosa. Classification (NCBI taxonomy): domain Eukaryota; kingdom Metazoa; phylum Arthropoda; class Insecta; order Lepidoptera; family Erebidae; genus Phragmatobia; species Phragmatobia fuliginosa. The sequence goes on from OW052057.1 coordinate 30,445,737, forward strand.
CTCCCACGTGTATGGTATGAAAAGCTTTACCCGCGAAAAAAAACAAAAAGAGTATACAAATTGTTTATTCTTTACGGACTCTTTTTAGAACTTTTAAAGGGGAAAAATGCTTTCATTCATTGTGAAACTTTAACTCGCTCAACAATAGAAGTTCTCTAAAGAATAATTTTCACCCGTTTATGCAACATTCTTCAGTCCTTTTAGTCGCAGCTCGCTAAACAAGCAAAAAAATCCTTAGCTTTTTAATAACGGTGTAGATTAACGAACGGTGTCCATTCATGAGTTATTTCGATAAGGTGATACGATATTTAGTTTATATAATTAACTAGCTCGCTGAAGTTTTGTATCCATCGTAATCGATTCTTGAAATTTATTTGGTTGTTTCTTAAAAGGCCAATTTAATTTACAAGTGAGAGAAGTCCCCCATTCTTTGATGTATTTATTACATATACACACAATATTCCAAGCACCATTAGGTATTAGTGTACTAACAGATCTGGTTATGCGTTACTGTGGCTAAATTAAGACAGACAATTAAACTATTACATGACATGGATACTTTATTAAATTCTTTACAGTTGCATCGCCCACTGAGAACAGATGTGATTATTCTTTACAAACTAACACAGGAACAATAGTCCAAATAATTTAATTCGATGACTTTGATGACGAACTGATGATTGGCGTTTGTGTGTTTACAAAATATATATGGAGAATAATCTATTTCGTTCACAAATGAATGAATGGTAATCAAAAGGAAAACATAGTAAATCGTTCTCAAATAGGAATAAAAAAGTCTCTTTTTAGGGTTCGAAGTTCATAACTCGGAACCTTTATAGTTTCGTCATGTCCGTCCCGCCGTCAGTCGTCGGCTTGCCGTCGAAACGGTTAGTGCCAGAAAGATGATCAGATGAGATTAAAGACAAAGATGATTATCACGTCGACAAAGTGCTATACTAACATCTCGAAACACATCTTTATTTGGGGTACACGTAAAGTGGGTGTTAATTTTTTTCTTGAGCTACCTAATCCTATATTTTTTTTAAAAGCAGGACGTCCTCCGCCCCCCTCTGAAAATTAAGCGGCTCGTTAAAAAAATTTGGGCAAAAGGTCTCGGGTTCGATTCCCGGGTCGGACCAAATGTTTGTCTGATCCGCAAATATTTGTTTCGGAGTGTGGTTGTTTTCTATGTATCATCATCATCAGCCTATCGCAGTCCACTGCTGGACATAGGCCTCTCCAATTGCACGCCACTTAGTTCGATCTTCGGCTACGATTCTATGTATAGGTATGTATTTACAAAAAACATATGTTTATGAATTTATATCAGTTGCCTATAATAGGACCCATAATACAAGCTCTGCTAAGTTGGGACTAGATGGCGTTGTGCATTTATTTATTATTATTGATACCATGACGGTCTGGTTACATAATTCTGCATCATTTTCCCGAATGATTGGGCCTCCGGTCTCACACTCACCAACAAAATACGACAGCAAGAATGCTGTCATTATTAGGCTGGTCTTCTGTGTGAGGGTAGTACTGCCCCGGTCGAGCCGGCCCATTCTTGCTGAAGTCAGCGTAAATCCACATACCAATATGTGTGGCTGAAGAACCCTATTCTATGCATGACCTAGCACGCACTTTGCCGATTTTTAATAAGAAATACTAGTTTTTGATAGCGGCCCACTCACGTATATTTTTGACAAAAAATAGCCTATTTCCTTCCTCAATAAACAAAGTATCTCCATGCTAAATGCCACTGTAACAGTTTAGCCGTGAAGTCGTAACAGACTCTCGAAAGTTACTCTCGAATTTATAATATTGATGATATGGATGTTTCACGTACATGTTATATAAACACACACATATCTAAGAATACAAACAAAATATAAGGAAGTTAATAGTAGTAGAAGGAGTTTATGACCGTTTTCACCAACGTCCAATAATATTAAGGGGCCACTTAGAAAGAGTTAGGTAACCCTTAGAAACATATTCGTGTTCATCTACCTTTAGAGTATACCCTAAGTTCTTAGATGTCATTTAAAATTTAGAGGTTACGTATTTTAGGGGGTTAAAAGTTAGAAGCCCCTCTCTCTCTCGGACTCACACGAGTCAATCTTACATTGATTTAAACCAGTAGATATTATAAATTCAACAACCCATAATGTTCTAGTGCTGGACTCGGGTCTCCTCTAAAATCATAAGTCCACGCGCTGACCGAGTGCTGGTTGAGAACTGGCAAGACAACGTGGTTGCTAAGTAATATTCATATTTGGCATGAATTATTATTTTCATTGAATTGTTTCACTGAATTTGAAATTGCTTTTGTCGTCGTACGTTCTCTAGTAACAGAAAATCAGTTTTACCTGTTAAAAAACCTCTTTCTATTTTATTTTAACTGTACATTACAACGCTTCGCTCTCGCTAGCCTTTATTGTATTTGGCCCGAATATTGTAAAGCGCCACCTAAATATTAATTCAATTAATACCGACAGAAAATTTTTCGTTAAATATTCAAGCGCCGTCCAAAATCAAAGGGTTAAAACAATGAAACTGAATATATGGATGGGCAGAAATTAATTACCAGCTAATAACCGCTTACTGTGGTTTCTGTTTTTTAAATTTACATCATTTATTTTTTACACATTTTCATTTTTACGAGTTAGTCTAGTCGACAACTTGAAAATGGTACAAAATAGAGATATTACTCTTAGCATTATGTGCGATAGCTCATTGGATCCGGAGTCACGCCTAGAAAAATGTGCCAAAAGCGTGTATTAGCACATAAAAAAATTCAAAAGTTATAAACAATTAAAGATGAAAAAAAATGGCATTTCATTTTTTGCCAATAATTCATAAACTAACTTATTAACTATTAACATTAACTAACAAAATTTTCTTGAACTACTGTCTTAATTGTAAGTGAAAAAAAATGTTTATATAATAGTCGTAAAAAATTTTTGCTTTGTAGAGCCTTTCTTACATACATACTTAACAAGATCGCGCCATAAAAGTTAAAAAAATATTTATACTTTGCTTATAATATTTTTTTTAACTTGAACAAAACTGAAAAATACAAGTAATGTAGCAACCTAAAAATGTCAACCGGGGACCAATATTCAGCGTTAAATTAAAATTATAAAAAATGAAGATAGAGTTCCGAAAGTTAGGATTTTTCATTGGAAATTTTCTTTTCTTTCAGATTTTTTTTTAAATTTCTTTAATATTTAATAGTTTATGAAATATTGGTAAAAATGGAATGGCATTTTTTTTTCATCTTTAATTCTTTATAACTTTTGCAATTTTTTATGTGCCAATACACGCTTTTGACACATTATTCTAGGCGTCATTCCGGATCCAATGAGCTATCGCACATAATTTTAAGAGCAGTAGCTCTATTTTGTACTATTTTCAACTTGTCGACTAGACTAAGTGACACGATCAAGACTGATGTTCTTTTATACTCATATGAACTAGTTTTATTGATTGATTCAAACATACATTGTAAAATATAGCTTGAATATTAACCGATGTAGTTATAACAGATTTATAATTCACTTCAGAGAGTATTGTCTAATTTTATGATTTGTTTCACTGACTGAATCCGATTTTAACCACCGATTCCGATTGAGATTAATTGACAAAGCTCAGTAAAAAACATTAACACTGATTGCCACACATTAAGGCCGTAACCACGATCACATAACAGAAAACCATGGGTTGTCTATCTAATAAACCTATCTGTAATTCAATAAATCAGAGATTAGCAAAACTTTGCATTAACATCAAATGTGTTAAATTTTATGAAGAAAATTTTCAAGCGGTTTTAATAATAATAATATATTTTCTTTAGATAAAAAGCAAATGTAGAATATTTATTTCGCAGAAACAACTTGTAATAATTTATTGCAACTTGACATGAAAGCTCTCAACGCCAGAATTATTGTACGGAAATAGGATATGTGTGCACTACATAACACTGTTACAATCCCTCTAGCTTTGAACGCTCCGTTTAGGTCTCTAGCGAAATGGCAAACTGGATTAGCTTACGTTACGTTTCATTATGGCTGTCTGTTATCTGTTCTGGTTACTTGAATTTGGATCTTAGCAATACAGGACGTATTTTGTTTTCTAAAGTCTAAACATTGGAACACAAGTTGAAATATATGTCATTTTGTGTACAAGACAGGTGGATGTTGAGTCTGTAGTTTTGAGGTATGTTTAATGTCTTTTAGTTTCAGATTGCTTAATCGATCTTCATAGCGTATTTTTTTTAATCCAGTCATCAAAGGATGCTTGGATTACAACTTCATTGTATCCTAGAAAAGGCCAGAATTAAGTAATACTAGTTATCCCTACTAATATTATAAATGCGAAAGTAAATCTGTCTGTCTGTCTGTTACCCTTTCACGCCTAAAGCACTGAACCGATTTTGATGTAATTTGGTATGAAGATAGAACTGAACTTGGGAAAGGACATAGGCTACTTTTTACCGGGATAACCGACATACACGCGGGCGGAGCCGCGGGTGAAAACTAGTTTTACAATAAATAAGTCCGTTTAAAAAATTTACACTACAAAAATGTCAGCTTACATTAAATTCGAGGCGTTTTGCGGCGAAAGTTAATAGGCTATGACACTTCTCTGACAACAGTGTACGGGCAACGGTAAAACAAATTTATCAGCCGCGCGGTGAGCCGCGTGACACTTCTTGATGTGCTCGTGGTGTAGCTTCGGCGCTTCTTAATTTAAAATACGGGTAAAAACGATACATTTGTTTATTTATATTAACTTCCTGCAAACATATTGCAAAAGGCGGACTTAATGTCTCAGGCATTTTCCTCCATATTAAACAATACGATAATTTATCAGTGCTCATCTACCAGCATGTGGGCACATTACTCTTTAATATTTATTTAAATACTTGAAAACTAAATGGTACATAGCGATAAATTATTTTGGTATATGTCTAGTACTTTGTTGGACTAGTTCCATGGATGTAGCACATGGATGAAGCAACACGTGGTACTGGTTTATGATACTTTTCCATTTATTTTGTGTATCCATTACTTGTAAATCTAATTTGCTTAATACTATCCACGAAAAGCAATGTATTCCCTGGAAGGGATTGCGTCGGACAGCAGGCCATTAAAGCAGAAGTCATAATCAATCACCAAGCAGTGCGTGACAGAACCATATAAAACTAGGATTATTCAGTTTTTGTTGCCCTCGAAGTTTGTTATTGGGTTAAAACGAAAGCCACATGCAGTTTGCCAGTCTAAATATGCTAGTATGTTCCACCGTTGTGCCTTAACTACTGAACTCATCTTAATTAATAAAATGTCAATGAATTCGTAAACCATAAATAAAACCTTAAATGGCCTTAGGTGATTGGAAACAGTCACCTAGGTTGAACGCGGTTATGGGGCACCCGTTTAGTCTGAGGACCTGAAGGGTTCCTCCCGCTGTAAGGCTCAACTTAGGAGTCTGCAGCGGCTGATGGCTATACGGATCATACGGGGCTACCGCACCATCTCGTATGAGGCAGCTACGGTTTTGACACGATCTCCGGGCCGTCTAAGGCAGGCTGATGTTCCGCCTCTTACTATACAGAGCGGTGAGAGGCGCAGCAGCACCCTGCCTCGGGGGTGAGTCCAGTCACCCCGAGATGTACCCCAGATTAGGGGTAAGGCAGGGGGGACACCAGAAGCCGCTGGCGATCCTGGTGTTCCTCCCTTGTGACGAGGTAGGCCGCCGCGGGTTTTAGTGGGTAAACCGGTTGCCCGGGAGTCCCACACACGCCCTTCGCTTGCCCCATGAAGGGTATGGTGCCAAAAGCATTCCACTTGTGAAAAAAATAAAAGGTTAAGCGCGGTTAGTACAGATGAGAGACCGTTTGTGCTATGATTATTATGAGTGTTTCCGTGATTCCGTTGTCACGTTAAGCAATCGGTCTTGGATGTTATCATAAGATAACAGTCGTGAAGCTTATTTGGACGGGCTTCGGTTTCGGGCTTGTTAAAAACGTCCAACGGCAAGATTACAGTCACAACGGCGTTGTCTTGCCAGTCCCTATACCGCACTTCATACTCCGGGCTGCTTTTAAGGATTTTCTGTAAGAAAACCCAACAACATATTTGGACCGACCCGGGATTTGAACCCGAAACCTCTTGATTAGCAGCCGCATACGCTAAACACTATACCAAGGCAGTCAAGTCAAGGAACTTACCAAATAATATAAATAAATATTTCGGACATCTTACACACAACTAGTTCCAAACTAAGCAACGATTGGATTTTGGGTACTAGACAAATTATATAAATACATAAGCATTTTTTTTTCTAAATACATGCATATTTTACATATTTCCTATGTAAAATATGCATGTATTTAGAAAAAAAAAAATATCTGATCTGGGAATCGAAGCCGAGACCTCTTGATCAGCAGCCGCATACGCCAACCACTAGACCAACAAGGCAGTCTTACTTTATGTATCAAGACATTCTGGTTGAGTGATTTGATTCAATTGATTAAGTTTTTACAATTTATTAGAGAAGAAGCATCAATTAAAATGCTGTTGTTGTAATGTTAGGAGCAATCCAATAAAAAAAACATTTTGAGCTGAGAAATTTAATAACGAACATGAACAAGAACATTGAGTCAAAACTATCGATAACTTTTTTTTTCTATTTAAAGTTTTAAGTGGCATGTAAATAGAGAACAGTTTCATTTGGAGTTACAAGTACAAACAGTTTTATTTCAATAATTGAAATATATAGTAGGTAAATACATTTTTATTACTCTCATTATAACGTGTAATAATCTTTTAAAACTTAACACAGATAATGCCATTAATTCTTCTCTAATGGAAACTCACTTACAACTAGTACAAAAAATAATGTTTTTCTAAAAAGTAATGTTATTATATGATATATGAATCTTCTTACCCTAAAAATGTCATATACTTAGACTATAAAGTAAAAAACATGCTATATTGGTTTTCTTTTACACCAAGCGAGCAAAAATTGACTGGGCAGAAAATTGATTCTATTTGGACACCATATAATTCGATAAATTTGATACTTTTGTGCATAACTGTATACATATACAGACACAATTTGTAAGATTTAAAAATATAACATTACACATTTTTAATTCATAATACAACATTACACATACGCTACTACACCTTACAAAGTAACACATATAATTTTATAGTTCGTTTACATAGAACATTTGACACTTATGAACCTATAAAGATATCATAACACACAAACAACTTAACACAATAAATTCAACACGATTATTTGATACTAAAATATTCTGAACCTATTGTATGGTAATCAGACACCTGATAAGTGTGTTTTAAACTTTACTAAATATAATGGGTATGTAAATTGCACTCCCAAACGCAGAACAAATCATCACGCTCATCACAATTTTTTCTTTCCAGAATTGGAATCGATTTCACTACAATCATTTAACACTAGAGCATCAGGACTATAATATACATATAATCGTGGATTGTTTACTTCCCCAAACGTTTATTCAACTCTAGTAAAAAGCTAGTTATCTTTATTTAGTCTGTCAACTGTCTGATAATCTCTAAATTTATAAATATTTTACACTTAGCTTTCAGAGAACATGCAAGCAATGCCGCTTTATCTTCTGATAAAAGCAGCAAACAAAACCAGTCTGCGATAACGTCTGCAAACTGAACGATAAACGAAACACGAGACCTCTTCCGATATGAGACTGCATAAAAAAATAATCTAATGCTCTAAAGTAGACTTTGATATTAAAATTGTATGTGCAATCAATATACACAAAGTGTTGGTATAAAAATAAATGTTTCCCTCCAGTAAAGACTTTCGATATTTATAACAAGTCTCTAATAATCGGTGGTTTATGGCTAATCAAGAAGCTTCACTTAAATGTAATAAAATTATGAAAAGTGTTTGTGGCACCACCAATTAGCGGTTATAAGAGGTTTTGTCACCAAGCTCGCTAAGAGAAGCTTTAGGTGTTGGAAATTGCTAGTTCTTTGCTAAAATCGGAAGCTAGACGTTAAATTTAATTTCGTAGTTAAATACGAAAACGTTTGTGGCGTGGTTTAACTTTAATATTGCGAAATAAAAATTTCACGTAACTACAATATAATAGTAATTTAAATACCACATTCTGACGAGATTTCGACTGTAGGTATATTTATTTGAAAAATCTCGGTCATAAGAACAAAAAGAATAAAGACTAGTCCTTTTTTGTACTTTTCAGGTGTTCTGTACACAACTAAAACTACAGTAATAGTAATGTATCCTAGTTAATAATATTTTATAGATTTTTAATATATACTATCTAAAAAATTACCTCTTTGCCATAAAGAAAAACAAATATTGAGGCCAATTACAAGCAAGGTCAAACCAAACCACACGTAACTAAATACTCTCTGAAACTTCAATTCACAAGAACTCGTTTTTCAGCGGTCATAGAAATGCAAGAAATGCAAGCTTTAAATCTGCAGAGAAATAAATGAGTGTTGTATGCTGGAAATAGGTCAAAGCTTTATTCAAGTTATGAATAAAACCTTTGAGATTTCAAGTTCAATGTTACGCTCGGTGGTGTCTGTTATATTTATTGTATTCAATACTTTCAATTTTTTCAATATTAATATAGATTTGAAGATCATAGTGTTTCTAATTTCAAATATTGTAAGTAAACGATTGAATTGGTTGCTATTCTGAATTAGGTAGATATATAAATCATTTTAATATCGCTGCAACATTTATTTGGGTATAGAATTTCTTCTGTGCTTACTTCAATACACAAACATAGAACTTAAATAATTTAAACGATTTAACGTCCGATTTAACGATGAAAAATTAATCCATAGCTAAATCAGAATGTTAGTGTATGTACAGTCATTTCAGTGAGATCATTGGTTAGAGTAACTTCTGATATTATTCTTGATACGTGCAAATGACGCGATTGATAAATAACCCAGAAAAAAATGTAACAGTTGAATATATATTTTTAATAAGTATATAATTTAGTTTTATTTATGAGTGAATAGGTTATTCACAAGAGTTCACGTATAACACAACTTTAGTAGGAAAAATTAGAAAGACTATAATTTTTCAGTATAACTAGGTAGTTAAATATGTTTTCGCTTCTTTATTTATATAAGGAAAATATATTTATATATATAAGGAAAATATATTTATATAAAAGAAGTTTATTATAAAATATTATAATAAATAACAAAAAACAAAAAAAAACACATTAATGAACTTATTAAAACAATAAAAACCAAAAACAGATACGAAACCGTATCTCTATATAATCTTGTCTATATATAATCCGCTATTTCCAAATAGATGAGCATTTTCAAAGGTATTTGCTGTATTACACTCGTAAAGCAAATATCCGTAAATGTCCTCGACTACCGTTCGTAATTTGATCAAAGCAGCTTGAGCATTTTCGTTCGCCTTGATATAACTGCATTAATGGCGGACGGTTTCCTCGAATATTCAGCGTTGCAGCGTTGTAAAGGTTTACTCACTTGATTCACCAACACTGCAATGCGGCTTTGTATTACACGGTAATAACTATTAAATGAACGAGCCACATACTTGGGTTGTAATATTTAATAGTGGGTATCATATATGAAAATGTGTTTTTAGAATTATTTATTTAATTGTGCTAATTACGTTTGGAATGTGTATGAATAGTGGTAATACACGGTAACTACAGGCAAAGTGAAGATATAAGTAAGAATACAACTTTTCAAAAAAATCTGATTGAATAAAATTCTAAATGTAAGTGGTGCATCGAATATTGCACTGACGTCATTGCGCTTGTAAAGTTATTCCGCACGACGGCACAACTTGGTGTAGATGTACATTTTGGAATGAGCTTACCCGTAATTCAAGCATAACGTAGAACACGTTATCAATTTAAAAAATCGTTAAATAATGTTGATATATAAATTAGAGTACAAACATATTTATTTAGTTTAGTGAAGGTCAGTTCATGTATAGTATGCATAAACATGTATATTAAATTAAGTATCTAAAGATCAGGGATAAATTGATATAATATTTATTTATTTAAGGGTCTCAAAATGACATGTACTTTTCCTCTTAAAGGAGACAACATTATCCACAAGAAAGTTGACACAAATATCAATTCTGTCTTCGAGAGATGTATACACAAAATTTAACCAAAATTAAATACCAAAACTCAAATACAATAGCTTATTCATATTACAAATACATAATAACATGAATATAATTAAATTCGATTCAGTTGCCACACCTACATGCCCGTGAGCTCTGAATGGATTAGAGGTACGTACTAAATATATTTGCGATAACGTCTATATCTTAAAAGGCCCTGAAACACCAGTACATACATCCATGTCTACAAATTGATACACTTAATTAAGTTAAATGTATATAACGTAATTTATATGTTTACACATCGTTCTGAAATATCCCATCGTACATACGCTTTGTTTGTGTCTCTATGTATGTTCAAATAAACTTAATATCTACTTCGCTACGGAAACTATATAAGACGCTTAGATGATTTTAGATTGTCAAAATATACTTTTGTCCGTATGCAATATAAAGATCGTTAAGGCAGTGATAACAATATAAATGTATAAAATAAAAGGACAAAATAAGATATTAATAAATAAAAATCAGACCATAATTTGAGAGAAATCTTAACACAGCAAATAGAAAAAAAAATAGATTCAAAGTTGTTGGAAATATTGACAAATCAGATCATATATTTCAGAGTTAAAAAAGTATGAAACCACGCAAAGCTGGTTTTTATTTTAAAGTTGAATGACTTGTTTATTTACTTTATTCTCGTTAGACACAGTCCTATAACAGCCTTACTTATTTCAACTGGTCAATCTTTTTACAGCCATTCGTTCAAAGATAACTTATACTCTGTCCATTCCTTTATTATCTTTTTGACAGTTCAACAAATTTCGAAATTAGTGACGCCCTCACACGTCACCGATTCGATTTGAAATCAAAATCAATCGATATAAATTTCTTTAAGTCAGTATTGTAAATTAATAAAATGTGCACTATTATGATATGTCATTGACCCAGAACAAAGAAAACTTCCAAACACAGTCACTTGAAGATCGGTTTAGTAAGTATTATGTGATTTTTCAAATATACTTTCTCATAACTCTGGATTTAAACGTTATTAACCACGCGTTTCAAAGTTAAATTTTACTAACACGTGCATAGTTACATTTTAAGTCAGTGGTCCAATAATAAATTAATTAATGCTCAGAGTTATTGTTCTTTAATCTAAGTTTAAAGTTAAATTCCAAAAATTCGACTTAATTCCTTGCAAATAATCAATCTTGAAGTCATACTATTTTAATTTCCTTTTAATTTTATTAAATTTACAGAAACAACACTTACATAAAGTCAAATTATTTGGATCATAATAATATGATAGATTATTTTAATCGTTTAATCGATTTATCGTATTTCAAGAACTGTTTTATATGTTGTTTTTAGCTATGCACACTGCCCACTTCCCTACCCGTCTTTATAGTACGACATTACTGTAGTACATTATTACGAAAAAAAGTACCGGTTATTTATAGGCGTGACCTGTCAAAAAGATAATAAACGAATGGACAAGGTATAATGATCTCAAACATCACATTCATTAGAAAATGTTCTACAATTCAGCTACTCGAAAACAGTTATAAACAAGTATGTACTCGTACATCTAAATCGGTGAAGTTTAACAATCTATAACGACTACAGAAGTTAAAACGGCCACACAAATTATTTCATAAAATTACGCTATTCTTCACGTCAACTGCAATAAACAATGTGCGTTTTAATAACAAACCAATCATAACATAATGTTTGAATTCGTTAATTCATTCTGCTGCAATGATTTGTTTTCAAAAACTCTATTCTTGCAATTAGCTGAGAAGTTACATGTACTATACGTGTAACATCAATAAGTCTGTATTAGGTTACAACAGCGTAACCGTAGTATTGTCGTCCATTTTTCAGGGAAGCCTGACATGTTCCTAATCTAACAAGAACCTTGCATTAAGGCGTAACGTCCTGTTATCAATCTCACAGTGGTTGGTCTAGCAATCCGACTATCCGTCTAAATCGACTAACATTGAGCGTTAGGGTTTATCACAGCGCTGAACACCAATCAGAATGTTTCAATTACTCGAATAGCTTCAATATATTTGTCAGATCACATGAATCGATCAAACGAAGGCTTTCAATTTACATAGACAGGTTCCAAGTGCTGTCCAGCAAACTCCAAGAACGTTAAAATAATTTCCCGCATATATACTACTGAATATTCTGAAACGGTGAATAGCAAATTCATCCCAATCAAAGTTATTTTTTTTAAATCTTATTTGTAGCCGTAAAATCAACTTAAAACAGGTCTATGAATAAACTCATACAACAGTTCATACAATGTTGTTGGAGATAGCATTTGATTTTTTCTAGGAAAATTTAAATAAGGACTAAATTTATTAATTTTGAGGGTGTATCTTCAGCATTTTTTATAATAAAAGTAATATTTTAATTTCCTATTTCATATCTACAAACTAACAACGCCCAAAAACATACATATTCATACTTGCAGTATGAATATGTATGTTTTAAATAAATCATCTTGTAGTTGTGCCAGGCCGCTTAAAAATTATGCAATAAAATAATATGAAGTATTTATATACAAATTTCAGCGGCAAACAAATATTTCCTAACTCTTAGATATGAATATTGTGTTTAAACAATAGATTATTTGTCAAGAGATATAAATGCCACAACACTAATCAAATTAGGGTAAAACGTTACTCCATAAAGTTACACTATTGTAGTGTAATTACAACATCAATATGACATTCACTGAATGTTTCTTTAATTACAACATTTTGTTTTGTATACGATATCATAAACTCCTTTTTAGGATGATGTTATTTTTTAAATCTAAAACACCTATCTAGTGCTAATAAAATTTTAATTTTTAAGACTATACGAGTATAGTGTCGGAAATATTCAAAAAACGTCCGAAACTTAGCGAGAATACAACCGTACGCTTATAGCTAGTGAATAATCACTGTGAAAATGATATGAAGTTTATTGCATAATGCAAAGTGTTTACTTTCAACTTAAACACATTATTGTCGAAATTATTATGTCTAATGCAGGAAATCGACCGATCAATCTACAATTTATAACTTGATCTACTGCTTACAAAAAAACATTAAATTTTTTAATCAATTATGTTGTATATACCATCTATAAAATGGAAACAGACGACAAATGTATAAGTAACACTTTTCTTCCCAGGAATTATTTAACAAAATGGCAACTATAAGTATATTTTACCGCATTTAATAATGAAATTGTATGGTTTCAGAACAAGTCAACCATTTAGGCCAGGTATCTAAATCCATGTTATTGGGTTTCCACTCTCAACTACGAGTTTGCAGTTTTTAGGATTTACATACCAGCCAAAAGATGAACTCAGTCGTCATTATCCAAACCAATGAGTTCAGCTTGCAGACGCCCCTTACTACGACAACAAGCAGTCAAACACAGTATTCTAAGGGCTAGTCGAAATTGCGGACTTAAAGAGATCAATATAACAATCTTCCAAAAAGAATTCATGATTCCTAGCCACACCACTGTGAAATGTAGCATAGGAATATTTATTATCTGATCAGTGAAAAATTCGTACATCCTTACAGTTATAAAGGGTGTCCAGCTGAGCCAGAAAACAGTTACAAGCACAAAGCTCATCCAATGGCTAGGGTTTGATAAGTTCTCAGCCAACGCTGTGGCATATTCTTTGTCGTGAATAGGTGCTCCACTATTTAATTTGCGTTTCATGGAGAATATGTAGAAGTAGTTGTATACAATAGATATGACGCTGGGACCTAGTACTAGAATGCCCAGCGTTGCAGTATAAGCGTATGTAGTTCCCCAGTCCAGCATGCAGATGAACGTCTCCTTGTCGAAGTTGGCATCCTTTTTATATCCGAGTAGAGGCGGACAGCAAAGCATAGCAGCTGAAATCCAAGTGAATACCATCCAGCACTGGCTTCTAGTGCGCGTTTGTACCTGGGCCACATATGTTATTAATAACTCATAATAAATAGTGTTGCCTACCCCTATCGCTTCCACATTGCATTTAAGAGACTACAATCTTATGATTGAATATTATTGAATTGTCATTAAAATTTTATTAAAAACTGTTCTATAAAATTCAAGAGTAAAAAGCACCTTTATCTTTTCTTCCAATTAGTTCAGTAGTTTATAATGTACTAGTATACAAGTAGAGTAGATATACGCGAAAACAAATGTATGCTACAGTAAAGTACGTAATATCGGTGTAAATTTCCAGACAAAAAATCATGCTAGAAGACTAACAAGTTAAAGTTGTTACTTATGTACATACGTTGTGATCAAATTAATAGAAGTTGAAAACTATGTGGAGATGTAAAAGACATAATGAAGAAAATGTTATATCGATTCTATAATATTCTAAGATTAGAGGTAGCTTTATTATACTGAAATGATCAATCTCTAAATGCAAATGCGTATTTAAAAATTCAAGCTACTAAGAAACAAAAATATTGAAAGGGATAACTACCGTCGCACTAACCGTCTCATATCGGAGAGGTTTCCGAACGGCGAGATAGCGGTCAACGGATATCCACATGAAGGTGTACACGGAGACGGCCCACAGGGTTACTTCGACGTAGCCCACCAGCCGGCACATCAGGTCCCCGAATATCCAGCGGCCAGTAAGCGCTGGATATACCGAAAATGGCACCACCAACACTCCATATAGCAGATCCGCCACCGCCAACGACAGTAAATAGTAATTGATCACTTCGTTCGAAAGTCCTGCAGATAACAATTTTAATAACTGTAAACTGTTAATCACGGTTACATACATAAAGTTATAACTTTAACATTTTATTAATTTTATTTACTGCATTTTATCTTTTTAGGGTTCCGAAGTTCATAACTCGGAACCCTTATAGATTCGTCATGTCCGTCTGTCCGTCCGTCCGTCCGTCCGTCCGTCCGTCCTCGACTTACCGTCCAAACGGTAAGTGCTAGAAAGATGAAAGTTTGCACGAATACGTGTTGTAATTACGTCGACAAAGTGCTACAATAAAATTATGAAATATAATTTTATTTGGGGTACCTCCCCTACACGTAAAGTGGGGATGATTTTTTTTCTCGAGGCTACCCCATCGTGTGGGGTATCATTAGATAGGTCTTTTAAAAACAATAAAGGGTTTCCTAGACGATTTTTTGATTTAGGTATCCGTTTGCGAGATATTTCACTTTAAAGGGCACTTTTTTGTAAAAACAGGGCGTCCCCCCCCCTCTAAAAGCTAAACGGCTGGCTCAAAAAATCTGAAAAAAATCGTGATGGTGGTCCATCTAATGAACTTTGAAGGAAAACTATAACCGATTAGATGACTTTCTTAGTTCAGGAGTTATAAAGGCTTATATGGTAAAATGCGCTCACTTGGAAAACGTCATACAAAATTAACGTATTAATACGTAAACATAACAATTATCTATTGGATACGATTTTAAATCCACATACCATTATAGGTGACTGAGGAACCCTTTCCTGTGCGTGGCCTGACACGCACTTGGCCGATTTTTTTAAAGGTTATTTTAATAATAAAATGCCTGAAGTATACATATACCTACCCTATGTTCTCATAAGTTATTATAAATAGTAATTTGAACTACAATATTAGTACTAGGATTAAGTACTGTCGCAAAGAAACCTGAATAGTTCATCAGTTTATCCACTACATCATAGGATTAAATTAAAACGGATAAAGACTAAAAGCGATTAGTCGTCAGTGCATTAACCTAGTTTTACAAGGTCTGATAGCCATGAGTTTGACATGGTAAACTCACAATGTATAGGGAGAAGGAGACAGTACGTACCTTTGAAGTTTAGAAATGAAGCTATGATAAGAAGATTAGATATGACAATGGCAATTCCCATGACTGCGATGATAGCGGCCTGTGTAAGCGATTCAAAGTTTGCAAGAGAGCCATCTACGCTCACATCGAGCGCGTTCGCCGCGCCTCCCCGGGCGGTCAAAATCTTGGCTGGCATATTTAAGTACTCCTTTGTACAGTTCTGTAACAACAACATATTACCTCTATACTATATTATTTATGGTCTTAACAACTGAATATTAAAGATGGTTGTACTTTTGTAGGAAAGAGCAGTCGGCGGACTTGCATCAAGAGCTTATAAAGAAAAATTTGCATTTGTATAAAAATTGAAAAATCGCTGAAAGTTAAGTGATACCTTAATAATATGATGAGTTAATAAAATAAATTGGTTGAACATTGTTTAAACTGAGATTCGTTAAATAACCACTGAGCGGCATTTTTTAAGTAAGTAGAAATAGATACAATAATAATATATAACATGTAAATATATATAATATAATACTTTTTTACTAAATATATATCAAAGTATACATAAAAAAGGCAATTTTTTTTGTGTTTATTCCGGCTAATCAATAACTTTCACTGCCAGAAAGTTGATGTCACAAGGTGTAACATAGACAATTTTTTTAGACTAACTTCACTCCGCGACGTTACTTGGGAGTCACGATAATAAAGCGAGTAACACCGCAGGACTCAGCTAGTTCTCAATATTACTTGGGGTCGGCTACTTGGGTACGGCTACATGGGATCATGTTTAAACAAATAAGGCACGCGACGTTAAGTAATCAAACTATACTTACCGATTACGATTAATGTTGCCTCAAACCAGAATGTAGAGAGATCCGACTGCTCATATTGTTAAACCTGAGGAAAGATACAAAATATGTACATCATCATCTTCCTAGCTATTATTCCCAAGTTTTTTTAAGGTTCTACTAGTTCAACCGGTTTTACCTCAATATCAGTTTTTCCACATACTGGTATCGGACCTCCACAGGCCTAAGAACTGAAATTCGAAGATTGAACCAGTTTGTCAGTATATTTAAGGGCACTGACTTTCCTAATAACGATTGCCATAGATGTTCGTGACAACCGGGACCGACGGCTTAACGTGCTCTACGAAATAAGAACGTGAATCATCGCGAAACTTCCAGACTCCGGGCTTTTATTAAAAATTTCCTGTAAGAAAAACCCAACAACACCTTTTCAGCCCGACCCGGGATTTGAACCCAAGACCTCTAGATTAGCAGCCGCATACGCTAACCACTATACCAACGAGGCAGTCAAATTATTCCAAGAACAGCAATTTGAAAAGAATATGTCTCACTAAGTTTTATCAACTCCCGCATTAGGAATGTACATCCCGTGTCGCGGGGAACTGATGATGAACTTTACAAAAATACATGAAACGGACACAATGAACACCCAGATTCAAGTCAACAAGTAGTGGGTCACACAAAGTGCCATGTAGGATTTGAACCCACAACATTTGGCGCAGTAGAAAGCGACATGGCGACCGCTTATACAACTAAGCCAATCGTCTAATCAAACTATAGCAAGTGACGACTTTATACTGACGATTTTCAACATAAAGGATTCAGTTATCACATTTTAAAGTAAACAGCGTATTTCGTATTCACTCAACGATATAGCTATGCATTTACATGTGGCAAATACAGTTATTTTATTTAAAAGGCTGATAGGTATTGGTGAATTCCATTTCTTTCTTTAAGATGTTGCTGAACTTGCACTTTGATTTAAAGTATTACAGTATATGATGCACCAAAATCAAAGAGTTCATACAACACTCACACAATTTTCGCCAAAGGATTTTCATAAATTTAACAATAAAATGCTTGTACTTATCTGTACCAATAAATAAAATTAAGTATCTGTTTGTAATTAATATGAAAGTATATACTGTACATACATAAACATCGCAATTTCTCAATTTTTGTTTATCTGTCTGTTAGCTCCTTGTGATCTCTGGAACGGCTGGCCCGAATTTGACGGGAACTTTCACTGGCAGATGATTGATGTCTTGAGGAGTAATATAGTCAATTTTTTTAAACCAGCTTCGCTCCGCTGCATTACTCGCGATTTGCAACAATAACACTGCGGGACTCAGCTAGTAGTTAATTAAAACAGGCTACCTGAGCTTTATAGATTACTTAATTTAAACTTAAATTATTATTCATCAAATATTAAAACATAAAATCCAGCCTCTTTAAAAACAAGGTTAAATAATAAATTTACGTCGAAGTAAAAATAGGGTAGTTGCCACCCTATTTCTAAGCGTTCGGCCTATTTTCTGAAACGGACCTTGACTTAAATTTTGAACCGCGCCGTCGGATCTATTTGCAAAGCGAAACACTTTTGTCAATCCTGTGTTCACTTATCTTTCATGAGAAATAAAATGACTTTCCTTCTTGGGACAGAATTAGTTTTATAATACAGTTTCATATACTTTACACTACAAAGTTTTATATTTAAAAGTATGACCTTTCCCTAAGACTTAGAGACTTAAAGATTGCAAAGGTGAATGTTATGAGAGTTAACTAAAGGAGCAAAAAATTCTTTCGGACATTTATAACACAACGCCATCTTGCTTTCAAAACAAGCTTTCTAACGACCCGATTTTACCCACCGACATGTCAAGTCGACCGACATTTAAGTTTCTGTCGAAAAAAAGGATAATCTCGTCGTAAGTTAGGTTAGGTAGCACTTTTCGGTTATTTGGGGAAAGAAATAAAATATGTACCTTATGTAGAGAATATAATTGCCAGACAGATGGTAGCTTAAATAAATTTATATAAAAGTTATTATTTTTAAACTACCGTCACAACTTATAATTTACATACATGACAAAATACATACATATTTTACAAAGAAAATACCCAAACAGCGAAACAAATATCTGTAGATCATACAAACATTTGATCCGACACAGGATTTGGACCCGAAACCTCAAGCAGTCGCATACTGCGCCACCGAGGCAGTCTTAAACTACCTAATAGCAAAGAGATATAAAAGCTTATCGAACATTTGTTGTTCTTCAGCCATTTCTAATTAACTCTAGTACTTGTACTTGTATAATTAATATTTAAGCAAAATAGTGGTACCTGTGCAATTATATGGCTTATTTATTCAGTTCAAAGATCCAAATTATCTATTTACTATTTTTTTAATGTACGGATTATTGTGCAATTATTTTATTCAAACATTTACTTGTTTATAAGCGACCGTAACTTAGCTTTTTAATTCAAGTGGTTGAGACATAATTTTACCTATTCTAGTTGGACAGTGCTAAAATTATGATTACTGTAAATTAGTTAAACCCAGTCTTTACATCTACACTCTTAGGCATATAAAAAACATTAATGTCTTTAATTTATAATAGGCAAAAACTGAGTCAAAATCATGTCAAAAGATCTTTATGTAATAAAATTATTTTAAATACTTGAAACTTTCTATTAATTACTATTACGCTATATTTTATAACACTGAACACCGTCACTAATAAAACGATGTGTAACTTTCCGTTTGATTTATCTTTAAAAGTAACATAACATTCTCAATGGTTTATAATTATGGTATGTTGTTGTATTTTAAATTCATCATGAATCATGATATACATAATTGCATCGAATTCAGTGTCACTTTAATTTACAGTTTGTTATTGCAAATAGGTGAACCGCCAATTATAAAATACAAATTATATTCATTAATTATAATATTCACTTAATAAACTGTTTGTAATGTGAATATTTGGATGAATATGCACATAATAACCACATAAACATTGAATATTTAAATAAATGTGAAATTGAAGTTGTATTTAAAGATTTTCACACAACTTGTTTGAACTCTTTTTTTATTAAGAGTCGTTTAATTATCCGTACCTTGGGATACGTCTAGACCTATGTCCAGCAGTGGACTTAATACGGGCTGTGATGATGTTTATGTATCCTAGTTTACTGTTTTAAGACCTTAATTTTTTTTATTGCACGTGTTAATGTTCTAGCTACAGTTTGTTCGACAGAATAGGTACATATTGTTGTGGAGTTGTCTTTTTAAAATTTTTTTTTTAAATAATAATTTCACAACGAAAATCATCTACAGACAATTTCATTCAGTTCCCGAGATACAATTACGCTAAAATTACGAGCTCATTGCAAAAGAAATGGTAATTAAACGTAACGTTAGAAATGGAGAATGTTAGACAAAATAAGACAAATACATGTTTGGAATGCATCTAAACACTTACCTTACACATGATGTCTACTCATGATGTTTACTCATACACATACCCACAAGATTTGTTGTAAAACTGTAGTTAATTAGTAAATACGATATCGATTATTAATTCGATATTAGAGTAATCGTTTTTCTTAATTCATCCCTAATCTTCAAACTGACAAATCTGTCAAACGGTACTCCTTGGATGAGATGAACGTTTCTTTTCTACTTTGTTTGTCTATCTCGTAGGCTGAGAATTATAAGCTTATGATGATATAACACTCAGAATCATTTGCTTTATAAATTTAGTTCTACCAAACAAAAAAAAAGTGTAAAACTCATTGCACTTCCAAAACCTTTGTTTCATTATGAAAGATTAATCGTTTGCTTTTACCCCAATTAATTACAAATTTAGAAAATACAAAGAAATATTTGAGACATCAGACACACAACGTAGTCCCAAGCTAAGCAGAGCTTGTATTATGGGTACTAGACAACTGATATAAATACATAAACATACTTTTTTTTGTAAGTAAGATACATTAAAACATAAAATAAACATCTTTAAAATTTTCAGAACTATCAAATTTCCCAACGCTAACATTTGGAATAGTTGATTCATTTTGCAATTAACACTCGGCTATGAACTGTTTCGTTTTCGTTTCGTCAAACCGAATTCGTTCCAACATTTATTATTATCCATTGCAAGCAAAAAAAAAACTTGCATAAGTCTATGCAATTAGAACTAGGTCAATGCTAAGTTAGCCTCTCTATTTAAAACTTGACCAAGTTCTTATTAATAAAAGATGACTGCTTTTATTTTTAATTTTAATTATTCAGTTCTTGTCATTTTATTTTAAATTTATTTTACCCGTGAAATCATATCTCATGTTTCATTTACTCTGAAACTCCAATTAAGTGGTGTTACTGTATACGCCGCTCCGTAGCTAAATCCGTAGCTACAGCCGTAGCACGCCCTAGTTTCATGCTACGTCACTACGATTGTGCTGTTGGCACAGTTATGAATCAATTTTCATTCATTATTATCAAACGACATTGCAGTGCTCAAAACTGATAGAAAATATAATCAATATTTATTTTCTTTTGAGTACTAACTTACTGACAGATGAAAAAATCTCTAAGAGTTACTAATCGTAATTTACACAAAAATGAGGAAGTATGTATCGACTGAGAAAGATTGAACGTGACTTAAATTAATGTTAGAAGTAACAATTGTTGGGTCTAGCTAATATAGCTTTTACATCAATGCTAAAACTCTTTCAAATAACTAACACTGAGAGGGTTTTCTAAGGCAAACTATTACGAGTAACCGATACTAGTAAAAGCGCGCCAGACAGGTAACTGGTAAGAAATTGACACTTTTATTTTCTGCTCTCTTGCTCAAAGAAATAAGAATGAAAAGTTCCGTAGCCAAATGGCAAAAAACGGAACCCTTATACATTCGTCATGTCTGTCTGTCTGTCCGTCCGTATGTCACAGCCACATTTTTCCGAAACCATAAGAACTATACTGTTGAAACTTGGTAAGTAGATGTAACTTGTGAACCGCATTAAGATTTTCACATAAAATAGAAAAAAAAAACAATACATTTTAGGGGTTTTTTTCATCAAACCCATACGTGTGTGTAAACTAACCAAAAATTGCAAAATACAGATACCAATCTATAAACGAATATCTTAAAACTTAAACTTTATAACCTGTTTCGACCGCCCGAATGGAAAAATAAAATATACAACAATATTATGAAACCAAAATAATTCCATCATCATGATTGGTACAAGAACACTGTGATTAATTTATCTCATTTTATCAGTCAGTACGTGTTTACACCAGCTTCACCCTAAAGTATACCAATACAATTATTGTAAGTACAATTCTGCAGTTTTCAACACATTTATAAATACAGTCAAATGGAAAACCACCTCGTTATTTCATTATGCAATTACGCGATCGTCGGTACACACAACCACGGACGTGCTCAGCAGGACGCCATACAGTGCTACGGATTCATAATTGCTTTTTCTACGTATTCCATTGGAAATATGCGACGTAGAACTCGAAATTAACTACGAAGCGAGATCGTCCCCAAAATATAGGTTTTGAACCTATAATTTGGGGACGGTACCGTAAACACGGTACAAACATTTAAAACTGTAGCAAAAATATGTAATATGAAAAATAATGAAGGTCATGAGCAGACATTGTTCGCATCGCACCATATTATTCCTTCATTTAGGTGGGTGCAAGTTTTTACAGGATAAATGAGCCACTACATACGCAGTATGCGCAGTATTATTTACAAAACAGCGTTGCAGAAATACAAAAGTTGAACAACAGTTTACTATTATTTTCTAACAACCAATTTGTTCATCCCTACAACTTACTGAAAGAGTTTTTTTATTAAAACTCAATCCACCGCAATAAATAATGCGCTTATATAACTACATACATCTGCACTTACCTGGCAATTTACTAGGTATGCAAATAGACACTGTTTTTTTCACTTACATATATGTGTTAAAAAAATTGTGTAGTGCACAATGATCAATATTAAGTAAGAAATAGCGATCAACTGTGAGGCAGTCGACACAGGAGCTACGACTAAGAGCGGTATTGTTCGGGATAGTAGAGGCACGCGCAGACGGCATTTGGAAGTCAAGGTCGACTCGTGGGAGCTTCGCTAGCGCCCGGGCGCTCCAAGGGCGTTAAGCACCCCGCCGCCCCGCACCTTACGTAGAATCAATACGAAATTAAAACGCAATACAGATCTCGCTCCTTTTTTTGTAAATCTCAATAAAAGACATTACATAAATATAACAAATTTAGGTACTACATTTTGAAAGACAACGACGTGAACATTTAAGGAAGGAAGGATGCCTGTCAGAAATTTTATTTATTTCATTATTTATTGATCTTAATAATTGGGTATTTCATTATTTTAAGATTACGTGTGAGAATTTATTAAAATATGTCTGTCGGTATGTTACAGTCAGTTTGCTTAGAAAGCTCTTCTTCGATAAGAAGTGCGTAGTAAGGTTACATTGTAACTTTAGCTACAGACCTCGTTTAAAAATATGTACTGAAATTCAGCCGAAACAGAAGGTGTTAATTTAGCTGCCCTGCAGCCAAGTTAATATTCTACATATATATAGATAGGTACTTGGTATACTTTAAAAAATAAATCCCTGGTACGATGTTCCTATTCTCCTCTCTACTTCTGCTAGGGTGGCAAAAGAATCCGCCACCCCAGCATACGAGTACTTCTGGCATGGTGACAAACGGCCTCACCTGTCATGCTCAGGTCTGCAGTTATGGAGTTCGGAGGGAAAATTAATTCCCTAGAAATTTATTTTATTAATATTGCATAGTATGATAATGATTTTACAAATCGTACGTTTCATATATTCACGATCTTATCCCAAGAATGGTACAGTAGAGCCAAATGTACAAATTGACAAATTTGGTTTAGTAACTCAATTAATAGGATTCTTCGTCAAGATTTTTATCTTTATTGGTACACCTTAGCAATTGCAGAGGGGAAAATATGCTATGACTTCAAAGAAAAGCTATTCCGAGCACCCAAATCGCGACAGGAGTTCTTATAATATTAGAGGGTCGAGGAGAGTCGAGGGAACCCTCGACTTCTCCAGGATCTTATCATCATATTCTAGTTTCCTAATAATGGGACTACATGAGAAGCACCAGCTTGCAAATATAAAAAGAATGATCCAAATCGGTTCACCCAATCGAAAGTTCTGAGGTAACAATCATAAAAAAATGCATTGGAATTAAAAACTTCCCCTTTTTTGAAGTCGGTTAAAAGGACCGCAACCGGTAAACACTGAAAGAATAACGGCTAATTTAAATTAGGAATCGCATATTTTCTGTTTAATCAAACTTGACAAATTCGGCTCCGCTCTGTTAGCTTGAATATTTAAGAATTAATCTGTCCATAGATACTAACTAAAAGTACCAAAGTTGCATCTTAACGAAGGTGTGAAAAGCACTCAAGTTGTTGCTAGAAACTTCAATGTAAAGGAAACTTCCTTGATGTTATTAATTAATAAACTGCGCAATTTAATTAAAGATTGGCAGCCGGCGCTTCTTATGAAGGTTGAAAGATGTATGTATTTCGTTTACAGAAATAATATTCCTAATTTTAACTTAAAGATTTAATACTATAAATGCACTAACACCTAGATCTACTGTGTTCTAGATATCTACTAACATTATAAATACGTAAATAACTCTGTCTGTTACGTGTCCACGCCTAAACCGCTGAATCGATTTTGATGAATTTTGGTATAGAGACAAATGGAACTTTGCGAAATGATATAGGCTACTTTTTACCGCGATAACCGACATACACGCGGGCGGAGCCGTAGGCAAATGCTAGTTTTATTTAAATAAATATTTAACACAGTCCTTAGCAGATCTTAGCTAGCAACATTGTGTCTGGAACACTGGACAGATTAAAAAAAAAAAAAATCTAATTCAAAACGTATGCAATCGCTTTTATATTAGTGGGTTACCAAAATGTTTTTCAATAAAAGGCTAAAGTTTCCTTCGGTGAATATTACCTATTCTTTGCTACCTATGATTTAGGAATTCGCTATTGTATAAAATAAAAAAACACTTAGTAATTTTTTTTACGTTTGATAAATTTTCTAAAGAACTTTCAACTCCTACTTCATTTTTCTACTAATTTTGACAAATTAAATACCGAGATTAGACATATTGAATACTAAAGGTACAGGATGAATCTTAGTATTCAACATTTATTTAGCGCTCACCTAACATAACAATATTTATATATTAATGAATAATGAATTTTTGTGCAAAATGTAATGGTTAAACAAGACCCAGCGACATAAACAGTGCGTTGATCGATCAGTCAGTCAGTTCTTGCTTTTATATAAATGTCACAGGTATAATGTCAGCGCTTTGTTATTACAATTTCACATTTAGTGATATTGTTATATAACGATAGATTATCAATAGACTTCATTTCTTCAATTGAACGAGCTGGTTTTAGTGACAATATATCTGCCACATGTGCACAAAACTACAGTATCTAACTACGCTACTATGAACGTTTCAGGTTGAGTAGTAAGTGAAGAATTCTCTAGAACTTAAGGAACAAAGCTACAATACAAATATGTGATTACCAAAAACAGGCATAAGACACGGTCAGTTTGCTGAAGTATTTTAGAGTTCACTCCCTAAGCATTAATCCGCTAAAGCTTAGAATATTTCTTTAAATCGTCGCAAGCTATTAAAAAAATGTTTGAGATAATTATAAATAACGATCTAAAATACAAATATTATTAAAATATTGAAACAGTTCTCAACTATTTAGAAACTTAATGTATTTCATACAGTACTTACGAATATCACAGTTGTGTAATCAGTGGGAAGCAGGGCGATTGCAAACGTGTGTCTACTCTTCGCTTTCGTCTTGAGTCATGCACGATCGCTTGTGAACAAACTCACACCGGCTAGTTGCGACAAACGGGGCCACTCTCACACGACTGTAACAAATGCTCCTCTGCGGCGAAGGCTATACGGCGCGCGCACCCCCGCGCTTTCCCCGTCACGGCCCCCTAAACAGGGTGCTCACCATCGATTCACTGTTTACCAAGTTTTTATCATCAAAATAAAAAACATAATAACTTGAATTGGGCCACAGAATTTAGGCATCACTGAAATGATTTATGAAATTTTAAATAAATCGGCGTTTGGGCGATCTGCGCCTCTTAGTTACTACTGCATTCCTTACTTTGTATTCGCCGTTCGTGTGAACACAGTGTCACGGCTTATGGTCTTCCGCTGGCGCAGTGGGATACGAGAATTGAAATTCGTGGAGAATAAAATTCGTGGTCATCATTATTGGGATTTGGTAGACATGCGTGAAATTTCATTTCTCTCTTTCATTCTTTTTGAAGTTGTCAGTGGAAACGCAGTTTTTAAGCCTTTAATCATAACGTTATTTACAGTTTGCTTGCTGTCAGAGTTACATTTTAAAACAGTCACCTCCCTTGTTTTTGAGGTGATATAAAGGTTGTTATAACGTCACTAATTATAAGGCTTTTAAAATATTTGCAGGGAATATTATAAAAATAAAATAATACTCAAATATAAAGTTTCATAGGAATTTTATTGAACACACGAGCACACGAGTGCCATAAAATACACTTAGAGTAAGGTCGTACAAAGCTTAAACATAATGATTTTCGTTCAAAGAGTTAAATCAGCATTATTTAATTGAAGAATGTTAAAATTATATCAATTATAAACACTACCTACACGTGTATGTATGACAACTATGCTAAAATGGCATTCTATAAATCTTTTATGTCTAATTTTATTCATTTTGTTCACGAAGTATGTATACTAATTTGTTCGCAGGTAAGTAGTATTAAGCAGCAGTAATGCTAATAACAAATATTTTTGTGAGTAATATAACTCAGTCGAAGAACATAGCCTCCTTACGAATATACTTAAGATAGGTTTACATAGCTTTGGTAAAAGAAAGAAACAATGTATGACTTTTGATTAAAAAAATATTGTGCTTAAAAATAATGTGCATTAATTCCGTGCTATATCGGTACAAATAGTCGAGCACAAATCTATAGATATTTAGAAGTAATCACTAAGAAAAATATATTCAGTCCATATGTTTATTTGTCATTCTATAACACAAAAAAACTTGACTGTTACAGCAAAATTAAAACTACAACGACTTAACAAATAAAAGGACACTCTTGTCAAAACATCTAAAATAGGTATTCGTTAAAATATTCTGTAACATAAGTAAAAATATGTTTGGATTATGCAACCAATAAAATGCAACGTTCGACATTATAATACGGCTAGCTAAGAGCAGTATGTATAACGGTATATTTATGTGATAAAGCATTTTATTTCTAATTATAATTCCATATACTCGTATCACACGGGTAGAAAAATAGATGTATTTTCTAACGACAATGGATATCTATGACTAAATAAGAAGTTTCTTTTAAGTAAAATGGTTTGTCTAAAATAATTCTACTACAATCGTAGGAAATTTTTTAACAGGTTACAATAATTTATAAATATGAAGCTTCCTATTCCTTATTGAGATCATTTTTAAATAAGGTTTTTAGTTTAAACCTGTGGTTCTGATAGCATATTTATTACAGTATGTTCAACATACTGTAATGAATGTTTGATTTATAAATCAGACTGCTGCAGAAAGCTTCAATTTATCTATCATGATTGCCGTAACTTTATCGTACATATGAATAATAAACCTTATACTTGTAATATTAGACAACTAAATAGTATTTCATTTTACCCGTAAAGGAGAGTCACAAGGTCGAGATTCTTTTAACATAGAAACTGTTTTTTTTGTATTAGTTAAAATTTTCCAAATATCATTACATATCAGGCGATTATAGGCAGTTATATCTACATCGAGTGAATACTAATTGTGAACGTATCTTACGGTAATAGCAGAGATTTATAATCAGGTGTGGGTCATGAAAAATTTCCCTAAAGTACACTACAATATTTTTAGAGTGTACTTGACAATAATTAAATTTTGATTATTTAAGTAATCTAATTAAAAATCTTATTAATATATAATTATAATTAAATTTAGATTTTCTGCGGTTAAAACATTAACGTGTATAAAATGTAATTTTCTTATTGGTACCATCATTTTACAGGATTGATAACAGCATATCAATATTTAGTTTAAAAATAAGCTATAAAATAACAACTGTTATTCATCTTTGAGATTTAATAGTTTGGCGAGAAGTGTAGGTATAATGAAACAAGATAAAATGCACAACTTATGGTGTTTGTAATTATCATAATTCTTCGTCAGAAATATTTGTCAATAGATATCGACCGGACCGCTTATATCAAAATACTACTTTAGTAAGACTCGTCGTTCCGGGGAAAATGGAATCAGTGTTTGAAACAATAAACACTGCGCTTGTATTCTGATTTCTTGACTCACTAAGATTGAATGACTAAGGGCCACAGCACACTAGCTACGACTTTAGCATCGACGATCGGCAACTAGTCGCTTTTTAGAAGCTAAATACGGCGAACGAACGCTCCACACCGCACACTTAAAAACGCCAAAGCGAAGATTGAGTCGCTTTTTAGAAGCGCGACACAGCAGCTGAACGCTACTCTCCGCACACATTCTGATGCCGATAACATCGATTTGGCGTCGGAAAATTTTAGACCAAAAGTGACAGGTGAGGCCATCTGTCACCCTAGCAGAAGCAAGCCAGAATGGCGGCGTGAGGGTTACGGAGCGTGCACGCCTCTTTGTGAATAACAAAGGGAATATCGGGGTTCCCACCCAGAAGGGGTCAGCTAAAAGTCGTAGGTGGCACGACGTGCGTCGGGGTTCCAGGCACTTCCCTTCGAGGGTATACCTGGTTCCTTGGCTCATTTTACCCGAGACGGTCCGACATAGACACAAAAAAAGGTGTGCCGTACGCGTGAACGTATAATATTGGATGAGAATGCAATCAATGCCCACTCTCTCTATACTAATGAGATAACGAGGAAAAATATTAAGATTTACTATTTGTGAATATAACTCAAAATCGCTTTACAGTTATAATTTATAATAATAAATTTATGGTGTATAAATAACAAGTCGGTTATTTACAACTCATGTTGCAATTCGCTTTACAGTTTCAGATCAGTTTGGTAGTTTCAGATCAATAAATAAATAAATAATTCGGACATCTTACACACAGTCCCAAACTAAGCAGAGCTTGTATTATGGGTACTGAACAACACATAATGCATACATACATTTAATTTATAATAAATACATTTATATACTTTTTCTTTTGTAAATAGATACATATTATACATAGAAAACACCCAGACTCCGAAACAAATATTTGATCCGACTCAGGAAGCGAAGACTTCTTGATCAGCAGCCGCATACGCTAACCACACTACAAGACCAACAAGGCAGTCAATATCAAAATAGGTACATATATAGTTGTGGTTCGCATTCACGGTTGGTATTAAATTCATACTTCTCCAATGTTTGTTATGAACTGGTCAATGTTTGTTAACACGGGATGACTGATTGTCATGCAGGCACCACACTTCGTTATGCGCTAATCGTTATGTGTCTACGCCGTATTCGCCCAAATATTTGTTAAGCCGGCAACAAAACAAAGCGCTGGTTCCTACTATGCCGGACCGGCAAATGTGCCGGAAACCGGACACCGGACAGAGTGTTCACATTACACCGGAGCCTCGGACAGTCAAGTACTCAGCTCAGTTAAATTTGGACCTGTGCACACAATGGACGACGAAATTGTTGTGTTGTGGTGGTATCTTAATAGAAGGCAAAATAAAAGAAAACATTCTGTACATCATATTTTTCGGCAAAGATTTTCACTTGGAACATTTGAAACATTAATAGGTGAACTTAGAAGTGACAAAGTTTTTCAATTATTTTCAAATGACAGCAACCACTATTGACGATATACTGATGAAAATGTGAGCCGAATGACGTGAGGACTGAGGAGAGCACGGGCGGAGCGAGGGAGCAATGGCACAAACTCGTTCACGTTGCTCCGGTCCCGTGTTTTTACCGGACGATCGTAGTGACAAAACGCACGGTAAAAATGCCGGACCCGGGATAATGTGAATAGCTTCATATAACTTGTACAGCCCTTCTGGTAGTTTTACCGGCCCGGCAAATCTGCCGGTCTGGCGTAGTGGGAACCAGCGCAAACAAGCCATCCACACTTGGTACTGGTATGCCAAATAAGACAAATACATATGTGTGTTGTAGAGATGTGTCATTCTCATTTTTATGGCGAACGAAACGAAAACATACGAACGAACGAAACATATTATATTAATTTACTTTTTATTTCATTAAGTTTACAGAAACAATACTTAAATGAAGTCGAATTATTTTGATCATAGAATAGATTATTTAATCGTTTAATTGATTTATCTATTTTTTTTTTTTTTTTTTTTTTTTTTTTTTTTATATTTAAGCCTGCCAAAGTGACTCTACTCTGCCTGATGGAAAGCATGAGTAGAATCCAGGAGTAGGGGCCACCATGCTCATTGTGAGGGTAGACAATGTAGCATGGTGACCCCTACCATGGCAGCCTGGTTTGATTATTCTGCATCATTCTCCCGGCCTTCGAAGGGCGGGAGAATGATGCAGAATGATTGGGCCTCCGGTCTCACACTCACCAACGAAATACGACAGCAAGAATGCTGTCATTATTAGGATGGTCTTCTGTGTGAGGGTAGTACTGGCCGGGTCGAGCCGGCCCATTCGTGCTGAAATCAGCGTGGCTCTACTACCTATTTCAAAAACTGTTTTATAGTCTATAGTTGTTGGTTATGCACAGGGCACTTCACTACCCGTCCGAAGTGTGGGCAGACGATGCGTGTATTCGCCTTATTCGTGTCCATTGAAGTGTGTCAAAAAACCGACAATTCGGCTTATGTGTCTATGCGTACGAATAAAGCGAATATTGGCGAATATACTCACCACACTTCGCCGTATGCGCGCGAATAACCCGCATAACGAATAGCGCATAACGAAGTGTGGTGCATGCATCAGGCATTTCAAACGTATAGAATTAATTATCGTTACGCACATACGCGATAGTTTAAAAGTCTGTAGGTATATTAATATTCTTTTAAGTTTCACTAAATAGATTACCGTATCCTCTTGTTTTAAAATTTGCTTAGATAAAATTGCTGTTATTTTTATGTTTAAGAATTCACGAATATTTCACATAGCTATTTACATTACTTTTAATGACTAACTATACCTTGTCCATTCGTTTATTGTCTTTTTGACAGGTCACGCCTATAAATTACCGGTATTGTTTTTCGTAATAATGTACTACAGTAATGTCGTACTTTATAGACGGGTAGGGAAGTGGGTAGTGTGCATAGCTAAAAACAACATATAAAACAGTTCTTGAAATACGATAAATCGATTAAACGATTAAAATAATCTATCATAATATTATGATCAAAATAATTTGACTTCATGTAAGTATAGTTTCTGTAAATTTAATAAAATAAAAAGGAAATTAAAATAATATGACTTCAAGATTGATTATTTGCAAGGAATTAAGTAGATTTTTTTGAATTTAAGTTCAAACTTAGAATAAAGAACAATAACTCTGTGCATAAATTTTTTTTTTGGACCACTGACGTGTTAGTAAAAATTTTTTTTTTTTTTTTACGAAACCGACCTTCAAGTGACTGTGTGAAGTTTTCTTTGTTCTGGGCCAATTATATATCATAATAGTGCACATTTTATTTATTTAAAATACTGACTTAGAGAAAATTAACTTTTAAACTTTCGCGTTCCATGATAATTAATATTTTTTTACGGGAATTACCGCGATCACTTAGTGATCGAAATTTCCGCAAAAACAATATTAATTAAAGAATATTATATCGATTGATTTTAATTTTAAATCGAATCGGCGACGTGTGAGGGCGTCACTAATTTTGAAATTTGTTGAACTGTCAAAAAGATAATAAAGGAATGGTTTTCTTATTGTTTCTATACAGAGTATAGTTTTCTTATTGTTTAATCATGAAAAGTCTATTTTTTTTTGTCAAAATTCGTATTTTAACTTGCAGTTTAGCTATAAAAGAGAAACATACATTTGAAAGACTGTTTTTCTAAAGTAATGGTACCAGTTTGCCGAACGTTGTGACGATTTGGAAATATAATCTTTGATTGTTAGTATTCTTTAGGTATACATCATGAAATATAATATTTATTATTGTCCTATAGTAGTTGCTTTATATATGATTATAAAATAAAGATGTTTTAGTTAAATACATAATTTCATTGGATTTTAAGTTTTTATTTACTTAGTGACGATGTGGAATGAGTTAGCTCATCTATGAGATGATAATGAGATGTGAGATATATCTAACAGAAAACCACCGACGACTAATCACCTAACTATAATTTTTCGCTTGTGTATATTGACATATTTAAAAGTATGTTTATGTATTTATATCAGTTGTCTAGTACCCATTAAACAAGTTCTGCTTAGTTTGGAACTAGATGACGTTGTGTGTAAAATGACCGAAAAAAAAAGTGGGAACAAAATATATAGTGACATATAATAACACTAAGTTAAAAAGCCAATAAGCAATATACCCCTATTGACCTGATTCCAGTGTATTGAATAATAAATTCATTAACTGAATTTAAGTTTCCAGCACCATGATACGTAGAATATTTGCGGTATCTATTAAATCGTAACATATGTACACAATTCACGGGCATACACGCGTAATATAGTATATACAAGTAATATTTAACCACAAATAAAAATTTTCTCGGTAATAAAATCTATATTACGATAAAATTAGCAACACTTCAGCCCCTTAGCTATTTCGCGTCGAATCTTATTCTACAATCGCTAACGCCTCTATTCTGCGTCTGTGTTATATGCTAATAGGGTGGGAGAACCAGTGCCGCACCAGAAACCAGTGGTACACCATTTCTAACTCCACATAGAAATATATTAAGCTTCTGTCGAATTGCCCGCCACTTTTACATCAGTAAAAACACATGAACTGAAACGTTAATCGCTAACTTCGTTCCGAGCGGCCATTAGAAAGCGAGACATCGACGGTAAGTTTTTTTAATATTCTTAAATCGTTGTTTATATCAATCGCCGTAACGTATTTTTAAATTAACTGAATAATATGATGTGTAAAGCAATAATATTGTTTCTATTTTCATCAAAAAATGCTAGTTTAAATCGATAGTTGCCATTGGTAAACTAATGGAACAAGAATTCAATGAATTTCCAGTATTATTCCATTTAATCTATTTATATACTTTTTTTTACATTTATATTTACTCAATATACTGCAATTGATTATTATTAAAAAAACCTAAAATATACAGAATGTCCTAGTTGTAAATCAGTAATATTTGTACGAGCTTTTTTTTTCATTATTTGATGCCTACCATTGAGACTCAACTCTGCCTGATGGTAAGCATGAATAGAATCCAAGAGTGGGGACCACCAGGCTGCCTCCGATGCAGGAAGTATGGCGATGCCGACCCAAACTATGGCGGATTTGTGAGATGCTTTTTCACACCCCTCTTAAAGGACCCGGGATCATAATGGGAAGGAAACACGTGACTTATTCCAGTAATTGACCACCTATATTTTGACACAGAATACTGGCGAAAATAACGTTTTTCAATTTTAAGGAGGAAGATGTCTTAAAAGCAATAGACAAGATGAGCAAGAAAAAATAATTAGGGACAAAAATGGGACCTACCACTATATTGACGATTAAGGCAATAAGAATCTTTACTCAAAACTTGTGATGATTGTTAACTACAAAACGTGTTAATATTAAAAATAATAAAATAATTCTTCATTAAAAGCAATCGTTTTATTTACTAGTTCACTATTGGTACAATGGCCGGTCTATTGCTGGTGCATGCTGGTCAACCTTGGGCACATTGCGACTTTGCTTATTATGATAGACAAGGATCACTTTTTTCTTATTTAGCAATAATTGTTGTAATAATTGAGTCACAACAGTAAATTTATTACTTTAAAAATGTCGGTTAATCGGTTTGTACTAATACACTCACCCTATTTTGTTTTGACCACGTGACTTGTGTTGAGAGCGCGTCATTCCATTACATTTGTTAGTTTTCTATTATCGCTTACGTTTATAGAATGTCAACTTGACTAGGGAAGCGGGAATAACAAAGCGACCGATTGAACGTCAGTCGGAGTCAACAATCGTTCTTATATACTTTAATTAAGTAGTCTTCTAGGACGGCTTCTTTACGAAGGCAAGTACTCTCTCGGAACACAAATAAGTCGAATGTTCTAGATGTTCCATAAAAAAAAGTATATAATGTGGGAATGATTACTTTTATAACATAAGATAATTATGGTTCTCGAAAGCAGCTTATAAGCACATACAGTTAAATTATACCAAAACAGAGAGATAAAGGTACTAAATTTGTAAAACTGTTTCAATTTTGTCTCATAATTAAATAAGTAAGAATGAATTGTTATGCCTCTCAAAAAGAGTTTCTTTTTTATGTAGAGACATATTGCTTGTTAAAAAATTATTTCGAATTGAGGTGATACTAATTCTTACTCAAGAAAAGCTAAATATTAACCGAGTAGTATTCACTAGAAGAATAACATAATACATATAAAACCCGCAGGCTACAATGTATCAAACAATAAACTTACTTGAATAGGTATTTCATAATAATAATATATCTCTGTCTCGTTGGTCTAGACACTAGTGGATAGCGTATGCGACTCAGGGCCGGATTTACCATAGAAGCTGAAAAAGCTGAAGCTTGGGGCGGCAGAATCAGGGGGGCGGCAAAATGGCCAAGAAATTTGTTGGTACAAAAAAAAAGTAAGGTTGCGGACACACAACTGTTTTAATTTTTTTAGAAGACCATACATCGCATTAGGAGTATAAATCCTGTGTCGCGGGGGACTTTACAAACATACTTAAAGGAACACAGAGAACACCCAGACTGAGGACAAGAATTTTTGAATCGCACCAAGTGTTTTTTTACGTAAGATCCCACGACATTGGCGCAATAGAATACAGCGTGCCGATCACTTTAAACACTTTTTTTTGACGTGTGGAAACCTCGGGCCGTCATCATACCGGAGCTTGCAACGGGGCTGTATGTCGGCATCGAACCGACTAAAACCACATGGCGTGCCACTCTGCACCTGAAATAGCAAGGAACCTGTTATTACGCCCTCTGAACCCTCCCAGTGCCTCCTCTCATGGAAGCGAGCGTCATCGTGGTGACGTACGGCACACGCGGACGTCACCTCATCGTCGTAACAGATTACGTCCAGCCCGGGGGGAGACGCCCTCGAAGGGCCCAGTCCGTATCCCATGTTCCACAGGAGTGGTCCGAGGAGTAACCCCTGCGACTAGACCCGACGTCTCAAAACACCATCTTGGCCCTCGAACATGACGATACGCTCGTCTAAACAGTTTGCCACTAGCCGCCTCAGGTACTAGGGCACTCCGTGAAAGAGGAGTATTTCCCTGTTGCAGCTAAATGGCAGACGATCAAATGCATTGGCGATGCCCATAGACACCGCCAACAGCAAGCCGCCACTGCTTACTGCTTCTTCGGTCACGGCTTTCAGGCGCAATATGGCATCGACAGTCCGACGCCCTTTCCAAAATCCAGATTTGGTGTTCGGATAGGTGCCGGACGATGTGGGCAGAGAGCACCCTCTCAAACAGCTTACCCAACTCGTCCAGCAACACGATGAACCTATAGGCCGTGACTAAATCGGCAGACCGTTGTTTTGGAGTTTGACCAGCTTTTTGCTCTTCCAGCTCTCCTTCCAGAAGTCCTATATATTTCTTTATTACTATTAACTTCAATTCAATATTGTTTTTAATTTTTTTGTTATATTGAGTTCAATTAAAATCAATTTATAACGTTTATCGAATGTGCAATATTTTGATTCAGCAGTTTTAAGACTATAACTCGACATTGGTAAGTGTGCACCTGGAGCTGTCTAGATCGTGTCGGTTGGCAGAACTTGAATTTTAATCACTCGCTCGCGTACCTCCTCCACACCCCGCCGCCGCCGATCAAGTACTGCTAAGTCTTGGATATATTGACGTTGACAGGCGCATGGTTAGATCATAGTGGTCTATCTGCGCGTCGGGACGGTGAAGTTTGTGGATCGGAACGGGGTGGAGAATCGAAGGGAAGTGTGTTGCGGGGTTCCTCAGGGCTCTGTATTAGGCCCATTATTATGAAAGTAGCATACGATGCGGTCCGTCGCACCAGTCTGCCCTCTGGCCTAAGTGTCGTCTGCTATGCGGACGATACCCTAATACTGGCCAGAGGGTCACGCTTCGAGGAAATGCTCCTGTTCACCGAGCAGGGAGTGACTTGTGTTGTGGAAAAGATTCGTGAGCTGGGCCTAAGGCGCCACCCTTAGAAAACTACGTAAGTTCCAGGAACCACCCAGCTCGCGCCTCCTAGTGTGTGACACTGAAGTCCGGGTGGGCCAGTACATGAAGTACCTAGGCATCATCCTGGACAGTCCCGTGGAGCTTCGAAGAGCATTTCGGGCGATTAGTCCGCCGGGTTCGAGGGGTAGCAGGAATAGCAGGGCGGTGACATCGTCTGTTGCCCAATCTTGGGGGATCGAGGGAAGAAGTTCGCGGCCTCTACATGGGGGTCATGCGATCCCTGGACCTCTATGTGGCACCCGTCTGGTCTAACGAATTGGTGGATTCCTCCCGCTGTAAAGCTCAACTTAGGAGTCTGCAGCGTCTGATGGCCATCCGGATCGTACGGGGCTACCGTATGAGGCAGCGACGATCCTGGCGCGATCTTATCCCTTCGACATTCTGGTCGACATGGATACGATGGTCTACGACCAAATTCGTTCTGTCGGTCGGAATGGCGAAGGGACAGCGACGGATCATGAGCCTGAAATGATACGTCAGAACTCACACGCGCAAGTCCTACAGGCTTGGAGGACACGGTTCGAAACACAGGGCTGTGCCAGCCAACGTGCTGTCGGAGCCGTTCTGCCAAGCTTCGAGGCTAGGATAGGGAGGACCGTCTGTGTCACCTACCGATTGACTCCGACACTCACCGGACATGGTTGTTTAGGTGAGTATTTGAATAGAATCGGACGTGAGGTTACCGCACAATGCCACCACTGTCGTCTGGGGCGGGTCGGTGTCGGTATCTCACCTATTACTGTGTAAAACAGCGAGAGGCATTATATCGTCCTGTCCCAAGGGTAATTTATGGATTACCCTGAGATGTACCCCAGTCATCGTTCCTGGAGCTCCTCCCGACTGCCGAGGTAGCCCGCTGCGGGGTTTAGTGGGGAGACCGGTTCGCGCGAGATCCACACACGCTCTCCGTCTCCGCCACGGAGGGTATGGTGCGAAAAGCATTCCGAAAAGTATATACAAAACAAAAAAAAAGGTGCATAGCAGTATCGGGCCTTAAATAGCTATCTTTCTTAGCCTACCAAACATTAAAAGTAAAAACCAAGCTATGCTTGGCATAAAAAACAACAAAAGTTGTAAAAGTAATCTAGTTACTAGATTATTTCCTAAAGATAGGAATTAACTTTCTGTGAACACTGTATCTAATTTTAGGAGTCAGTAGGGGCGGCAAAAATTTTAAAGCTTTGGGGCGGCAAATGTGTAAATCCAGCACTGATGCGACTGCTAATCAAGAGGTCTCCAGTTCAAATCCCAGGTCGGGCTAAAAGTGTTTTTGGGTTTTTGTTAGGAAATTCTCAATAGCGTCCCGGAGTTTGGAAGTTTGGCGCTGATTCACGCCCGTGCCTCGGAGAGCACGTAAAGCCGTCGGTCCCGGTTGTCATGAACATCTATGGCAATCGTTATTGGGTAGTCAGTGTCCTCAAATTTACTGACAACTAGTTCAAAATTCGAATTTCAGTTCTCCCTTAGGGTTGCGGAGTTAGGATGCCAGTCGCTCCGTGGAAAACTTATATTCAGGTAAAACTGGTTGAACTAGTAGCCGACCCCAAATAATATCTGGAATAAGGCTAGGAAGAAGATATCTCCTTATTGTACACCAGATAATTGTAAGTCTCACTTAACACCACTGAATAATATACATAATAGGTAACTAAGTACACGAAAAGGCGTCAGTATATCAATATTGATTTTCTATTATAGGCACGAAATTTATTCATCATTTGGGAGTTATTTTTAGCTTCATTTGGAATCTAAAGCGAGGTTTATTGAAAGTCAGACAATTATCTCTTCCATATGCGATGCACATTTCTGACACCAACTTTAATTCTAAATCCGAAAAAAATTGTCCTGACCGTAGTGTGTATGTTAAGTTGTTCATATTCATCACTATTAAGTTCTGCATGTTTAAGAGCACTACTGAACAGATATGAGGGTATCTGTTCAGAACATAAAATATTAATTCAGATCTGAGGTATTTATTTTTAACCTATACCTACCTACTATATAGCTCCACGTATTTTGTGAATGCAAGTTATAATTTGAAAGCGTGCATGAGATACAGCAATATATTCCGTAAACATAACGATTACAATAATGGCACTTTCTCAGTGAACCTAAAACTAGTCGTTTCTATTCTGTATATTTCTATTTGTCTTCGCCAACAAATAGAAGTGTATAACATTATGTTTATATCTAAAGGTACGTAAAACACTCCACTATGCATATATCGTAATAAATCTAACTTTTATAGCACCAAGCTTAAACAAACAATTAATTACAAACGCGTTAACGAAGCTAGCACTATCTAATATACAATACTTATAACAATAACTTCACAAGAGTGTTATTAAAATAACGTTTTATCCGTAATATAAAGTGAAAAAAACAGTTGAGAGCTTCTTACTTTTAAATTTTAGTCAATGTTATTTAGTTATACATAAATGTACACATGTATGTATATACTTTGTGACCCATTATATTTAAATATATTGTTTAATCGTTATATATGAGCAACATCGACTGAGCACAAAAGGACGTTAGAATTCACATCAAAAAGCTATAACATCGAGCTTCCTACATAAATATTGCTTGATTTTTACATTGTAGGCGACGAAGGCGTATAAATTACTACTAATATTCCGTTTTACTAGATTAAATTACGATTAACCTCTGCGAGGCTGAGCGTACGTTAAGTAAAAGCTGGTTATCGTTTCTAAATTGGACAAGTTAAAGTCCAAATTGCATTGTGATGGTTCCGTTTAAACTTGTTTGCACAACATGTTACATTAGACCATCTTGGAAAACTATCTTTGATATTAGCCCGACTTTGATTCGATTTTTTACTCCGAGTTGGATATAACACGCTAAGTTACAGGTTATATTTTCTTCTAATTTTTCTACGTAATGGTTTTGTTCGGGTAATGGTAGATTTCTTCCATCAAAGGATATATTAAAGAGGAATACCTTTTTTTCGGAATGTGATGCAGGCACCACACTTCGTTAAGCGCTATTCGTTATATGTCTACGCCGTATTCGCCCAAATATTAGTAATGCGCGCAAACAACAAACATGCCATGCACACTTCGAACTGGTATGCCAAATGAGCATCAAATAAGGCAAATATGTTTGTTGTAGAGATGTGTCATTGTCATTTTTATGGTGAACGAAACGAATATACTCTCCACACTTCGCCGTATGCGCGCCAATAACCCTCATAACCAATAGCGCATAACGAAGTGTGGTGCCTGCATAAAGTAGAAAGAAACCTGTTTTTGAATTGGACTTTCGTACTTTATCCTTTACAAAGAACAGTGTGAGATCCGATTATTCTTTCAATGGACCTAATAAGTTTCAATTTAGTCGTAGATAGCTCGAAATTTTCTAAAAGTAAAACTAAGTAGGATTATTCTATCCTCTCCGTCAAACTATTACTTTATTATATTTTTTATGAGTCTTTTTAGGGTTCCGAAGTTTATGATTAGGAACCCTTATAGATTCGTCATGTCCGTCTGTCCGTCCGTCCGTCTGTCCGTTCGTCCTCGACTTACCGTCCAAACGGTAAGTGCTAGGAAGATGAAACTTGCAAGAATATGTGTTGTACTTAAATACGTCAACAAAGTGCTACAATAAAATTATGAAAAATATTTTTATTTGGGGTACACGTAAAGTGGGGTTGATATTTTTTTCTCACGGCTACCCCATCGTGTGGGATATCATTAGATAGGTCTTTTAAAAACAATACAGGGTTTCTAAGACGATTTCTTGACTTAGGTATCCGTTTGCGAGATATTCCACTTTAAAGGGCACTTTTTTGTAAAAACAGGGCGTCCCCCCCCCCCCTCTAAAAGCTAAACGACTGGCTCAAAAAATCTACCAAATAATGAACTTTGAAGGAAAACTATAAAGGATTAGATGACTTTGTTATTTCAGGAGTTAACTTATAAAATGCGCTCACTTGGAAAACGTCATACAAAATTAACGCATTAATACGTAAACATAACAATTATTATCAATTGGATACGATTTTAAAACCATTATGGGTGCCTGAGGAACCTTTTTTGCACTTTGCACTTGACCAATTTTTTACATGTTAACATTCCTCTTCCGGTTAATAAAGCAATATTAAAGAGTATGTCTATTTCGCCATTATCCAAAGACAATGGTCCCGACAGAGAGACACCAAGTGATCAGACTCGTAATATTTTCGTAAACAAGACTAGAACCGGCAATCTCTATGAAGAGGTAGAAAGACTTTAAACATCAATCATTTCTCCAACTTTTATTAATTCCTGGCAAGAAAATTCAAGTCTTATAGAGAGCTTGCAAGTTGTATGAGTACACAATCTTACAGGATACATTTGTTTTAAGTGAAAATTAAAATAATATAAACAAACAACAATAATTATATGTACGTACAACGCGAGAAAGTCAACTAGCTACCTACAACTGCCTCACGTTGTTAATATCAATAAATATTATAAAAAGTAAGCACGTAACTTAAAAATATTTTGTGTGATATGTTCTTTAACGAATTTAAATGTATCGTTTATATTAGTACTTAAACGCTATTAAAGTTACATTGTACAAACATAACAGAATAGATAAAATCGTTTTAAAACGTCGAGAGATTTTGTTGAAGATTTGTTATCAAAATACTTTTTTATATTTCAGTTAATATTTAAACGTCGTTGTGTGTACCTATACTAATTATATTTGAGTTCGTGCATTGTCTAGCCGGACAATGAACTTTGTCGATCGGATTAAAAGCTAGTATTTCAGGATACCAATAAATATCGTTGAAACATAAATGTTTTGTAATAACAAAAAAACAGAATGTTTTCAATAATGTTCAAAGTAAAAAGTAACAATAATCAATTTTAAAAGTATCAAAAAGGTTTATTTACAAAAAAAAATGCTTTGAAGTCGTGTGTAGAACTACACTACACATATCTACTTCCGTTGGTTATATAGATCTGCGGCCTTATTCTTGACCTCAATCCAATTTAATACAAATCAATCTCATACAAATCTAATTCCAAGTTCAAATTACGATGAATACACTACATCTGACAGTACTTAACTAACGTAGTGTCCGATTAACACAATT
The DNA here is from genome assembly GCA_932526445.1 of Phragmatobia fuliginosa. Classification (NCBI taxonomy): domain Eukaryota; kingdom Metazoa; phylum Arthropoda; class Insecta; order Lepidoptera; family Erebidae; genus Phragmatobia; species Phragmatobia fuliginosa. The sequence continues at coordinate 30,487,189 of OW052057.1, forward strand.
CCAATATCGTTCGGTGTGGGAATTTGCTTCCAATCGCTTTAAGTAAATCAGTACATCATTATATCATCTGTCAGATATTATCTTTTTCACCCTACACTCAAATCCAAACGCTTGTATAAATCGTCCAGATGTTCGATAGTTGAACTAGTCCCTATAGTTATAAAATATATATAGGTATATTATCAAGTTTCTTTTATATAATCTGCTATTAAATTAGAAACTATGTATAGTTTAAAACGTGTAAAACATGTGCCTGAACAAATAACAACTCACTAACGTGATTGTAATACACTGAGATTTATAAAACAAATTTTGTGTTTGCTTACACAATGCAAAACTCGCTATTTAAACCACATATTCATAATAGGCATCATTACTTACATAGTATAACAATGAGACGTCCAGGAAATATGCATATCCTGTATCTGATCACTTATCACGCGTGTTATAAGTCTGTAAAATCACTACACTGACACAATTCATTCAAACGACATAAGATTGGCTGGTAAAGGTTTCACTATCTTATTCGTCACTTCTTCAATCACTTTCACCCACATTCTCGCTGTTGCCTCTGACACCGTCCTAAAACAAAAGTACAAAACAACGTTTGAAATCTCTAATATACTCATGACAGGAACGTCAAAAGCAATTAAATGATTAAAATCATGAAAACAAGAATTTTACAATATCGATTTAATTTATTCAATCAACCTACTTTATTCTGAAACTATGTAGATAGAGTATGTACTTCGTGTGCCGAGTCTGGTCACCCCGATATAAGTCAATGACCTGACATTTTCAATAATAGCTGGAATAATAGTTCGTCGTCGAGAAATTGTCTATAAAAATATGTCACCTATATATAGGTATTCTATAAACATTTTCAAGTTCTGAAGCGTTTCGAATCTGAATTTGAGTTAACCCTCACGTATCAATATCATCAATAGTCCATTAATGGACAAACACATCTACTTAAAAAGGAAGTTCTGGCCCACTATAACATTAGAACAAAAAGCTTGACATAGGGTTTGTTTTAAGTTTCCCTTCTCTTTCCCATCTTTCGGGATTCCTAAGGATGTCGTCACCACACTGACGTATAGCATTCAATTGTTCTTTGATCCTCAGAAAAAAGCATTTGTTTACATCATCATCCACATCAGCCTATCACAGAGTACAGCTGGACATGGCCTCTCCCATTGCACACCACTCTGATGATTTTGGGCTTCTCGCATCTAGTTCCTTACAGTTTACAACGAAACAAATATTTGTTATGCAGCTTTATTGTTATGACGCATGTTATGATACATGTTTATAACAATGATTCACGAAAATTGAGAAATACATTTCTATAATCAAGTGTTTAAATAGGAGGGTTTAAAAAATAGCACTTACTTGAATTTATATAGCGTGCCAGTTTGGTGATTGATTAATTGGAAAGAGTCTGCGCTGATACCATCCGCAATTCTCGCCGACCAGCCTTCAAGAGACAATACCTTGCACCTGTCTAAGCGAAAGTCGCTGCGGCTCGTTCTATATACAAACAGATTTATGGATCAAATCTTGCAGTAGTGTTGTTCTTCAAATATACAAGTCGATTTTTAGGGTTCCGTAGCCAAATGACATAAACCGGAACCCTTACAGATTCGTCAAGTCTGTCTGTCTGTCCGTCCGTATGTCACAGCCACTTTTTTCCGAAACTATAAGAGCTACACTATGAAATTTGGTCAGTAGATGTATTCTGTGAACCGTAATAATATTTTTACACAAAAATAGTTATAAAACAATAAATTTTGGGGCTCCTCATACTTAGAACTGAAACTCAAAAAAATTTTTTTCATCAAATCCATACTTGTCATACATACAACTTATCTATTGATGATAGGTCTTCAAAAATGATATTGAGGTTTCTAATATCATTTTTTTTCAAAACTAAATTGTTTGCGTGAGAGACACTTCCAAAGTGGTAAAATGTGTCCTTCTTCGTGTTCGTGTTGTCTTAAAGAAGTTACAGGGGGGGGGCCTGTAACTTCTAAAATAAGAGAATAATAAAACTCGAAAAAAATATATGATGTACAGTACCATGCAAACTTATACCGAAAATTGGTTTGAACGAGATCTAGTAAGCATTTTTTTAAATAAGTCATAAATCGTAAACCGCAATTTCCCTTTGATTCGATCAATACACTATTATTAAAACATCAATCAAAGTTATAACGATCTACAAGAACTTTTAAATGATGTTACTTGCTGCTACGGAACCCTTCATGGGCGAGTCCGACTCGCACTTGGCCGCTTTTTTTATGAGAATGTACACGTACCCTTTAAAAGACTTTGAAGCGTAAAATACGAGTATATTTTCAGTAATTTGCAACCAATAGCGCTGCCACGATGATAGAGATATTTTTCTGCCTTCTTTTAATATCGTCTTTCTCCTTACAAAGCCTTGAAAATCGCATTGAATCACCTCTACTTTGCAAAGGTCACTAAAAAAAAATTATAATATTTTAAAATGCTATATGCAATCGAAATAAGTTTAATTTTTTGTAAATTTTTTAAACACTACATAGAGAAATGATATAAAAATCAGTCTACTGATACATTTTGAAGTTTTCATTGTTATGTAGGCACAAATTTGTTTTATGTGTCTATCCAATTTCCAGTGATCCATCATTATAAGCGTGAGCAAGCTAATTTTAAACGTGGACATGACTGATAAAAACACCGTATTACTAAGAATGTAAACACTTTTGACACTCTATTTAGTTTTGAGGTTGCAAAGATAGACACATGTATCAAATTTAATATTAAAATAAAAGTAAATTATATAACTGTCAAGTTTTCGATTTATTTAAGTAAGATAAATCAAATTAAAACTTATAAAAAATTCAGTAGATGATTTATACCTGTGTGGCAGAGACCTTGGCATTTTGCTTCCAGCAACGGAACTAGGCGATTCCAGTAACGTGTCGTCGAGCAGATTAACCGAACCCGCGGGCGTCTTGTCTTCAACTTTATCATCGGTATGGTTCTTGCCGAATATACTGAAACATAAATGACAATACATATCGGAACTAACAAACTCAAACAATATATACAGGATGTAAGATACGGTGTAGTAAAAACTTGAAATACTACAAATGTTTTTCATACATCTATAATACCAGTTAGTCAATTTTTCTCCTGGATGTGAAACATTGTTATTTATAGTAAAAAAACTGGCTATTCAATTTTCACCAAGTAAAATAAATTGTAATTATTAGTGTAATATTAATAACTATGTAGAACTAAGTTACAACTTAGAATCACAATTTCAGTGCACCCTCTCACAGCCTGTATAATAGGATAGATTAATACACTTATTTCATGCATTTGAGTTTTATTTACCAATCCATTTGAACCCCCTTTGCTGTATATTTATATATATATATATATATATATATATATATATATATATATAAGATGTGTTACAACAACAAATAATATCAAAGGAATATGTATTACAATACAAGTGAAAAAGAATGTTTAAAGCAATGAGAGAATCGGCAAATCAATATTCTGCTAACAATACAGTGAGATGTATCATGTGTAGGAAATGACCACTATTAATAACATAGACCGTTATTATTAGTGGTAATTTGCGCTTGCCGTGTACATAAGCACAAAACACGATGCATTTCAAAAATACTTAAAAAGCCAATAGACAAACAAGGAAACAAAAAATTGCGATTAACATTATTGTGCTTTAAATGAAGAATAGGCCACTCGAAAACAAAGGTCCAGTGCTATGTTAAAGAATAGGTAAGTACTGAAATAACATTTAGTGTTATCTCGTATCAGGCTTTGTCTAAACAAAGTCTAACAATATTGTGACGTTAAATACCTAACTTAATGTTATCATCACTAGCCTATTGCAGTCTAGCAGTGGACTAACTATGTACTACCGAATTATAAATTTAAACTTGAGTGAGGGCCTTCATTGCTAAAGATTAGTCACAGTAAGTGCATGTGCTATTCTACAGAAACATACATCAATAATTTGCGATTGTTCAGACAAGAAAACTAATTTTATTGAGTATAATATAGAGAAAACTATAAAAATATTGAAATCATCTTAACATATTCAGAAGCAATTAGAGTATCCAGAAAGTTCAACCTAAAAAGTAAAAGATTTTTTTTTTCATATTTTCAATATTTTGGAACTTTAATGCATAGCGTCTGTCAGTTAGACCGTATCCTGAACATGCCACTACACACTTATTATGTAAACACAATCGCCATAAATTTGAACAGAGTTTTTGTGTCATCATTATTTGGTTTCTATAGAATATTGTAAAACATTCCTACGGCGTCGGCTCCATTCAATTTAGTCGGTTGTTCCATGTTCCATTCACATTCATTCAAAAACCCATTGTATAAATAAATAATTGGCACACTACAGTTTAGACATTTATATATGAATAATAAACTGTAAATGATATGTTTATAAAATAAAAGTAGAAGTCCTAAAATACTATTATAATGAACTAAACTTTCTGAGTACTATTGGTTTCTTTAGTCAAGATGTAATAGTGTGTCAAACGGTCATAATTTGTGCAAATAAGGGAAATACGTGTTAAATTAAGCTAGGCATGCAAGCTAAACTTATTAAAATAAAAATGTTTCTGCCGGCATCCGACAGACATAATCATCTTTAATACAATATGGTCAGAAATTATTAAAAATTTAGTATATAGATAATAAATATTGCCACTCGTCAAGTTACAAAAAGGGTTAATTGTTATAATCAAATTATAAATTAAATTACAACATTAAACTACTGTACAACCATACCTACAACAACACTTAGCTACTTTATTTATTCATAAACACTTTAGCCATTGTTCATACAATTATACGGATTTATACCAGTTCAGTGTTAAGAATGAACATAGACACTGATATAAGAAAATTATAATTCAAAATTGTACACCCTCCCTTATACAGGTTGAATTTTTGAGACGGGACAGTAAGGGTAGGTACCTTAACCGTTATAGTTAGAGGAAAACGCTTTTAGAAGACTATCCATAATTTTTTTAAATATTCTGAACGGCATTTACAGATTTTGGAAAAAATGTACAGCCAGCAAGAAAATGGCCATTTTAAACAAAAACTTTTTTTGATGCCAATCAATCCTGTTTCTTATAAGGATCAAAAGTCTCTACTCGACCGACTGAGGTTTGAGTACTAGAAATGTCAGAAATCACAAAAAACTTTTCCCATACATTTGTACGGAAATAAACGATTTTAATATGTATTTTAGACACAGACAAACATAACTTACATTTTGATGATCTACGAAATAAATTGCTCAAAATGACCACCGTTTTAATGAATACATAAGTACACCCGCTTTTGTACTGAGCTAGTAGCAGACGATGATTTTCTTAATAGATATCATAATATGGAAGTAATAATAATATGGATGGACATACACACAAAACGTCATTAAACCCCAAACTAAGCAAATTATATAATACTAGATAACTAATTGATATGCTAACTATACTCTGTCCATTCCTTTAATATCTTTTTGACAGTTCAACAAATTTCGAAATTAGTGACGACCTCACACGTCACCGATTCGATTTGAAATCAAAATCAATCGATATAATATTCTTTAAGTCAGAATTGTAAATAAATAAAATGTGCACTATTATGATATATAATTGGCTCAGAACAAATAAAGCTTCCTAACACAGTCACTTGAAGGTCGATTTAGTAAGTATTATGTGATTCTTCAAATTTATTTTCTCTTAACTATGGATTTAAACGTTATTAACCACGCGTACCAAAGTTAAATTTTACTAACACGTTCATAGTTACATTTTAAGTCAGTGGTCCAAAAACAAAAATTAATGCACAGAATTATTGTTCTTTATTCTTGAACTTAAGGGCCCCCCGGAGGCTGAATTGTCCATACAAACAGTATACCAAGATCATTTGCAGTATAAACATATTTCCACGATGATATGTTGATATTCGGACTTAGACTGTATTTATTTAGGTTATAACGTCTTTATTTTTAGAAATAAACTAATCTAGAATAAAATATAATCAAATTAAATTTTACATATTTTACATTGTAAATGTCATGTTTTCATTTTGTTTTTTTCTGTCTTAAAAACAAAAATATTTCTAATATTGTTTCATCAACAACATATCTCATATTATTATGCTACTACTTACACAAAATAAATCGAAAAATTATTGAGTTTTCATTCATGATTTTCGATATTACGAAACACATCCATATTTTCACAAATTTCAAGCAATTAGTAGTGCTATCGCATCAAAAAATATTTCAATGTGTGTGTGATTCGTGTCAGTCATATAATGATAGTCGAACCTTCTACGATAGAGTGCGAATTACTACGAATGAATGTCAGACAACATACACACATATAGCGGTGCACTCGTATCTACGTTGTATTTTGTCAAACAGAGACAGCAATATTTTATAAACAAATTTCAACTTGCAGTTTCGAGTGTCATACGCCGGCCTCTTAAACGGTAAACGTAGTGTAGGACGCCCACAGGCGAGGTGGAGTGACGACCTGCGTAAGATGGCTGGCAGGAGCTGGATGCGAGAAGCCCAAAATCGATCACAGTGGTGTGCAATGGGAGAGGCCAATACTTACATGAAGTCAAATTATTTTGATCATATTAATATGAGAGATTATTTTTATTTTATTTTATTTTATAACTTTATGCACATTTGTACATCGGCGGACTTAATGCCCAGGGCATTCTCTACCAGTCGACCTTTGGGTGGTGGAGAAATATTGTGAGGTAGGCGCGCATCGGTTACATAATTCGACATATAAAATATCCTTATTAAATAAAAGATAAAGTATGTTTATTTCTAAACAAATATGATACATATTATGAATACATATATACACACATATACACATACACACACATATACATATATATACACATACATACATACATATATATATATATATACATACACATACATACACACATATACATATATACATACATATTAAATATATTTACATATTATAGATACATATTTACACTATGAATATAAGAAAACTTGTTGGTATATTCTCGTTACGACGACACTACCATATCGTTGAGAAGAAGTTCATGTACCTTCTTTTTAAATACGAAACGGTTAGTGGACATCCTGATTTCAAGAGGGAGCGCATTCCAGAGTAGAACTGCTTGGACAAAGAACGAAGAGTTCACGAAGTCAGAACTGTGGGAGACACTCGAAGATTTCTGTTGTGATTAGAGGACAACAAACGGAAGTAGGGAGCAAGGTAAGTAGGTGAGGATAGGGAGGTGAGAATCGAAAATAAACAGGTCAGAGCACGCTGGTTGCGGCGCAGGCGAATGGGTAACCATTTCAGTTGGGAACGTAAAGCAGACACGTGGTCATACTTGCGAAGATTAAAAATGAACCGAATGCAGTTATTAAGAAGGCGGTCTAGTTTGTTGAGGAGGTCTGCATTCAGGTCGAAATAACACACATCACCATAGTCGATTAACGGGATGATTAAGGACTGCATGAGCATTATTTTGGTTTTAGGAGGCAGGAAATTCTTGAGGCGATAAAGTGTTCGCAGATTCCCAGTTACTTTTTGACTCACGTGAGTTACCTGAGCTCGCCAATCGAGAGTTGTGTCGATGTGTAGACCCAGATCCTTGACTACAGGGCCAAAAGGTATCACCGAGCCGTTGAATAAGATCGGTGAAATTGAGGCAGTATTCAACCTACAAATCATGCGATTGCTTCCTACAATGATAGCCTGGCATTTAGTGGGATTTACAGACAGCCCAAATTTAAGCGACCAGGAATTTATGGATTCCAGGTCCTTGTTAACTTTGTCAACGGCTTGCTCTATGTCTTCCACCCTTGCCTGTGAATACAACTGCAGATCATCAGCATACAGGTGATACGAACACTGAAGATGTTGTGTGATGAGGTTAATAAATATTGCGAAGAGGAGAGGAGATAATATGCCGCCTTGAGGGACGCCAGAGTAGAGGTCGCATCAACTCGAAGACAAGTCTTCAACACGAACACACTGCTGTCGTCCCTGAAGATAGGACGAGAACCATTCCAGTGCCTCTGAGTGGAACATTAGGTGTGACAGGATAGCTAGCAGGATTTCGTGAGTGACGGTGCCGAAGGCATTAGAAAAGTCCACCAAGACCAGTACTGTGACTTTAGTGTCCTCCATGCCTTTCCTAATATCACCAGTCACTTTGAGGAGGGCGGTAACTGTGCTGTGGCCGGGCCTGAAGCCAGATTGTAGTGGACTAAGAAGGTTATGTTTATAAATGAATTGTGAGAGCTGCTTGTATGCACAGGCCTCTAGCACTTTAGACAAGAAGGGGAGAATAGAAATAGGGCGAAAGTGTTCAGGAAGTGAGGGATTACTTTTTTTTGGGAGAGGAATGACGTAAGCCTTACGCCAATGGGAGGGAAAGGTTCCGGAGTCGAGGGAGAAGTTGATTATGTGGGTAATTATTAAGAGGATGTGGTCCAGGATGGTTACGATCATGCGTCGGCTGATTCCATCATAGCCCACAGCATTAGAGTGTATGGATAGGATGATTTTTTGATGTCCTCAGGAGGCACGGGAGAAAATGCAAATGAGTCAATACTGGGACTGCTTAGTGCGGATATATAATTTAGTGTTTCATACTTAGTTTGAAGATCAAGAGTAGTTGGAGACGAGAAATGACAGTTGATATCATTCAAACTAATACTATTTTGGAATTCAAAATGTTTTTGTTTACCAATACCTAATGTAGCCAGAAATTTCCATATGCTGGAGGAAGGACAAGATTCAATGTTTTGAAGAATGTGTCGGCGTTTAGCGTTCCGTATCACCTGGTTTAATAATTATTTCAATCGTTTAATCGATTTATCGTATTTCAAGAACTGTTTTACATGTTGTTTTTAGCTATGCACACTGCCCACTTTCCTACCCGTCTATAAAGTACGACATTACTGTAGTACATCATTACGAAAAAAAATACCGGTAATTTATAGGCGTGACCTGTCAAAAAGACAATAAACGAATGGACAAAGTATAATATTGTAAACGCGAGTTTGTAACTATGTATGCTTATTGCTCATTCACGCAAAAACTGATTTGGATGAAACTTTACGGTAATACAGCAAATATCAGAATAACACAGGCTACTTTTTCCTGCAATAATCGAGATACACACGGGCAGATACGCGGACAATGCTGCTAAATATACATATATAATTTTTTTATTAATACATATCTACATAATATACACACTAAAAGAAACTTGGTATGACCCTGAAATCGAACCCGAGATCTCAAGCTTAGCAATCGCATAAGCTACAGTTGCGCCACCATGGCAGTCGTTGCAATTTTATTAATTTTAACTTTTAAATCATTTACTCTTTAATATGTTATTTATCTCCCATAATACATTTTAATACAGTACAAATGCAAATATAAACTTAAATTAGCATTGTAATATAATAGAAATCCATTTATGTCACAAAGGTTGTATTTTTTCATATTTTCATCATCATCATCATCATCATCATCAGCCTATCTCAGTCCACTGCTAGGCATAGGCCCTTCCCATATTTTATATAATTAATATTATTATTGTAAAAATCATGTAACTATAAGACTGAATCTTGGTTATTCCTACCTCAATAGAAGAGAAGAAACATTTCAAAAAGTATTTCTGACACTTTTAATTAGATATTCATAACTTAAAAAAAATACCGTACACAATCAGTTTACAATAGCTAAAGCGTACTTTACACTTTTATAAAAAAAGTAATACAAAATAGCTAAACTGTAATAGTTTAGAAAAAGTGAGTCTTAGTACTTAGTCGAGAAAAACAATCATGTGAAAGTAATAATATATTTTTTATGATTTCAGCAACTGAACGTACACCCGTCCTACCACAGCGGTTGAGCGTACACCGTCCTACCACAGCGGTTGAGCGTACACCGTCCTACCACAGCAACTGAACGTACACCCGTCCTACCACAGCGGCTGAACGTACAGCCGTCTACCACAGTAAAATAGTGTACACCCGTCCTACCACAACAGCTTATGCATCAAGTTTTGTATACGTGTATTTTCTAAATTTGTCTGTAAGTCTTCGTCCCGGTTTCAACATTTGATATTTTGGCCTAAAAAAGAAACAGAAGAGAAAACGAACAGAAAACATGCTAAATTACTTGTTATTTCTACACTCATTGTAATAAAATATACACAATCGTTGTCTACACAAAATTACATCGCAAGCCGTTGTGTCCATTAATTAGGAAAAGACTCACCCCATACCAAAATTGACCTTGTGAAAATTTCTTGGCAAGCTCGCGCTACGAAACCTATGTATCAACCGCAAGGGAATGAGATAAATACACAGTACATACAAAAATTTCACATAAAAACATGATTATGTCTCAGGAATTCAGTCAAATCCTTCTCACTATCAAATAAATGGATTCTTGCCAAAAATTACGCCAATGTAATTTAACGAGATCATTGCCAATGCAAATGGATAATTATAAAAAAATGAATCAAAAGTGTAGAAAGTGATCGTTAGAAATATAAGATGCATACTGAAAACTTAACATTCTGTGTAGATATTTACATTAGTATAAAGTACGTAATTTAATTTCAGTTAATTTTTCAGCAGCTCCACGTCGAAACAGGACTCTACTTGGTAGCAGGAGTGCTACTCAGTCACGCTTTTACTTACTTAGAGCCAAGAGAGCGGCATTTTCGATGGGTTGGTATGAATTTTCCCTGGTGGCAGGTTCCTTGAAGGCGAAGAGACCCAGAGCCAATCTTGTGAGAGGGCGAAATGGATGCGCCTTGTATAACAACTTCTTTCACAGACTCTTTGGAACCGGTGCAGCTGCCGAGAGGCGACGGGGGCTCCAACTTTTGTGATAACCTACAACATACATAGTTATATTGGAATATGGAAATCTAGAATATTTCTACTTCAATGTTACGGCTATGTAGTGTTCGTTGTTGATTACGAGTATATTGCACTAGATTGAAAATAATACTTTATTGTAATGGATTATTAAAAAAAGACTCATATTTCCATTGGTCAAATAAAAGCTACTAAGCATATCTACTTACGGTACAAAATCATTGTACCTTCCGTCTTATCCAACTTCCCCTCATAATACCTCTTTAGCTCGGAATTGATACCTCTGTGGCGAGTAAGCCACTACAAATAAGCGTGTAAACGCAGCACGGAATCACGCCACTATACCGTTATAATGCAGCCCGTGTAAGGGATTAGTGGCGTGATTCCGTGCTGCGTTTACACGCTTATTTGTAGTGGCTTACTCGCCACAGAGGTTTCAATTCCGAGCTAAAGAGGTATTATGAGGGGAAGTTGGATATCTCTCTCTATTGCGCGAGCTCCAAAACAATGGCGCGCGGCGTCCATGTTGCGCCCGCGCACCAATAAGGTGACATCATCTCGTAGTAGGAGGAGCCAAACTGCGCGCGCGCCAATAGTATGGCGCGAATAGACGGCATCTTGAGGTAGGAGTATCCTAATGCACTAATCCCTTACACGGGCTGCATTATAACGGTATAGTGGCGTGATTCCGTGCTGCGTTTACACGCTTATTTGTAGTGGCTTACTCGCCACACCTCTACACGTAAAATGCTGCCTTACCAATTACGTCAAGTCGAAACCCTTATTCAATTGAAAATTTGAAAACATGACCCAAATTAAAAAAATAATGACTGAAAATCTAAGCACCTTACTCTAGTCGAACCACTGCGACTTTTAACATGACAAAAAAGTATTTTCAAATTTTACACTAAATAAATTTGGTTTTGGATTACTTACTTATACTGGTCATCCTCCAAAAATTTTTGTAGCTCCTCAATGTACCGCACACTGTTCAAATAGTTGCCTACATGAGGTACGGGGATAATGTCGTATTCGGACGTTTGATATTTTTCGAGAGCTTTCAATACTACTGTCATTTTTGCAATACGATGAGGTGATCCCGCGGGATGAGCGATGTCTATGTAGACTAGATCGGTTAGGAATATTCCTGCAATTAAATTGTTTACTTGAAAATAGTCTACATTTATACCAATAAAGTATTGATTGAACCCGCTAATCTCAGAAACTACTGATTGAAAATGAAAAATTCTAAGTTTTGGATCGCCCATTTAACGGATCGACAAGTTTATTTCGTGCGAGCTAAGATGGCACCTGACTCGGATGACAGACGTTTAAAGTACCGAGTGCCAAAAAGTTTATAATTTTTTGTGATTTTATTAAAATTTTAACATTTATTTTGCACTAAGTATTTTGACATAACATACTACTTTATCAAACCCGGTTCAAACCCGGGTCGGGCCAAAAACTGTTTTTGGGTTTTTCTTAGGAAATTCCTAATAGCAGCCCGGAGTTTGGAAGTTTGGCGGTGATTCACGCCCGTGCCACTGTCCCGGTTGTCATGAACATATATGGCAATCGTTATTGGGAGGTCAGTGCCCTCGAATTTACTAACAACTAGTTCAACTTTCGAATTTCATTTCTCCTTAGGGTTGCGGAGGTCCGATGCCAGTCGCTCCGTGTAAAACTGAAATTCAGGTAAAACAGGTTGAACTAGTAGCCGACCCCAAATAATATTGGGAATAAGGCTAGGTAGAGTGTTACTACTTTATCTTAAGTGGTAGTTTACTACCTGCGTTAAGAAAGTATACATGCATACCAATAGGAAGCAGACCTCATTCATTATTTATCCGACTGCCTTGCATTATTTGTTACCTAATATAATTTAAATCTCAAGCTTCAAGATCGCGCTCAGTGGCTCTAATTTGCAAACGATATGGACAAAAAGTGATATTCAAGAGGTGCCATTAACTGGCCACCTCGTAACCCAGACTTATGCCCAACGGACTTTGGGGATATCTTAAAAGCAAAGTTTTCAACAGCAACCCTAGATTGATTAAAGAAAAATATTCGAGAAGAAATGCAAAACATTTCACGAAACACTGGAAACACAGCATTGAAAATTTTCGCTTCAAGTTGCAGCAGTGTTAAATTAGTCGAGGATCACAAATAGATAATGTATTTTTTAAATAACTCCCCATTTGTGTACTTTTATAATATTTTATTATAATACTTTAAACAGTTTTTATCCCACAAACCTAATTTCTTTTAAATCATCATTTGAAATGTAAAAGAACTTTTGTTGCACCCTGTATAAGAAAGAAGCATGGGTTAGATTATTTTTTATCATTTATTAAAACTTTAAAAAATCCCACAGCTTTATTACCAATGAACATAAATACCGCAAAACACATAAAAAACTTTTTGGTAAAATGTTTTGAATATTTTTTCTGTTTTTGGGTGGTCAAAAACTATAACAAAATGTTAAAAATCTTATGCATCAATATGTAAAACGTGTATTTTTTGTCAAGTTTGTTTTGAGATAACATTAAAAGTGGCATTTATGTATGATTGGTTTTTTTGATACATTTAACAACGTAACAATTACAAACAAATAACTAAAATCAAATAACAATACTTATTAGATATTAAACAAACAAATCACTAATTTAATAAACTAATTTAAGAAAACAATACATGTAAGTTAAGGTACCTACCCTTACTGTCCCGTCTCAAAAATTCACCCTGTATACAAATTAATTAATTGAAATAGCAATGCAAACGCAGTAGTAGTAAGCTTAATAACACAGCTTTGATTATAAACATGTCTAGAAAGAGAGTTTAAGCGTCTAAACGTCCAAAAAAATTGTCTCTAACTATTAGAGACTAAGCACGTCGCGGCCGATCAGTGGCGTTACTGTCATTGTACGATAAACACGTATCGAGTGGGTTATAAAAATGACGTTTTGCATGATAAAATTGTGCAGGAATTACTTAGGATTGAAATCAACTAAAAAAAATACCTATCAACGGTAAGTAAACTTTAAATAACTATATTGTAAAGAAACAATTAAATTAACTCAGTGATATTTTATCAGAAGTTCGACCACCATTTTGACGGCATGTTTACAGGGTTGCCTATTAATTGAATTTAAATTTCCCATGTAAGTGGTAGCAAATTTTCAAAATGTTGAATCATGATCGAAAAATTATATTTCGAGAATTCAAGCCAATTCAATTTAACCATAGTGCTTAATAATACTTAGTATATCATATATGTATAAATAATATATTTTTAAATCTACGGTAGATATTGTTTATTTTATTTAAAATCTGATATGGGTGTCTATTTCGCCGCTCCATGGATGCTGATAATGAAAGTAGTATGTACGACGTAAAGCTGAAGAGATTGTTTGTTTGTTAAAATTAGCGCATCTCCGGAATTTCCGAACCGATTTTGAAACTTCTTTCACTAATCGGAAGCTATACCTTCTCTGAGTTCTTAACGAGATCGATGTACAAAACAAGATTTACGAGAAATCGCAGGGAACATCAAGTTATAAATATAGTAATTAAATTAAATATATGTTGTATATTAAGTAAATGAAAGGCCTCTGTTAGTTGGCTTTCCTTCGTCCGCCTTTCAAAGTACCGGAACCTCAGACTTCTTTCTAAGGTACAGGGTATATTTTTACCATATTGTTGTTAAGTATTAAGAATAAATAAGCTTTTCCAGCTTTTTTATCACCAACAATTATTATATCTAGTAAATCAAAAGCAAAAACTGCTAATACATATTGACTGACTTTAAATTTAATACAAATTACTTATAAATCTCAAAATCAATACATAATTATTTTCACCCTTTTATGGGAAACATTCAAGGGCTGGTATCACTTAGAACGCTCAAAATAATAACTTCTTATGATTCGTAGCAATATAAAGTAACTAAAATAACATGAGAAATAACAATTTATTAAAAATTATAACGAATTCAAATTCAAATTCAAATTCAAAATTCTTTATTCACTTAGGATGCAATACATCTCTTGTGACAGGTCAAGATTCTACATGTACATTTATGCCATGTTCGCAAACAATAGGTGGAGCCGGAGAAAAGAACATGGCAATAAAAACTCGCGGCCACTCCTTTCAAATCGCCAATGTTTACATAGTTTTAATGTTTATAAAACGAGTATATATATAACGAGTATAAAGGTCAATAAAATTTTTAAAAAAATCATTTTATGTGCATTGACAAATAACTAATTCACCAATACATAGAAAAAAATATGTATTTTTATCCTTTACTGCTATAGTCGCCGTTGTAATACGTTCATCGTTTCTTTTATAATTAATGACAATTATAAATAGCACCAAACAAATAGGTCTCAAATTGGAAAGATTCGTGCAATGGTTATGGTGATGCTAACGCTACTCTCACGACAGAGGGGCGTTACGCGGGGGAACGGCATCAGGTTTCGTTTTGAGCCAGGTGCCATCTTAGCTCGCCCGAGTTATATCTATAGCACCAACCAACCTAATTAAAAATAAGTTGATCTAAGTTCGATGATATAAAATATTACGTTTGTTATCCATTGTTTTCAAAGAAAAATTAATCCCGACCATGGATATTTTTGATGGTTGCAGAAGATGGATGCGAGACGCCCTAAAGCGGTCCAAGTGTGCAATGGAAAAGGCCTATGTCTAGCAGTGGACTGCGATAGGCTACTGTATATGATGATGATGGGTATTTTGATAGGCGATATAATAAAACTTTGTACAGCAATTCGGAAACAATTTCTGTTCTGTTACTAATCAAACAACTAACAAAGGGCTTTGCATTCTCTAATTCTGAATCAAAATTAGTTTGTATAAAAGTTGTAAGATAATTTGAAGAATCCAATTGTAATTGAAAAGCTCACAGTTTTCACTTTAAAGCTCGTTTTCTCTTAACTATTCTTAAAGTATTCCTTATTAGAAGCCCCTTTTTTTCGTGCGGAAATCCCCACGGATGCCACACGTTGATAGCTATGTCGGACTCGAACCGACTAAAACCGCACGCCGTCTCGGTACTATGAGCCGAGGAACCAGGTATACCCTCGAAAGGAAGTCCCTGGAACCCCGACGTACCTCGGGCCCCAACGGCTTCTAGATGACCCCCTTCTTTGTGGGAACTCCGATATTCCCTTTTTTTTCACAATAGGGGCGTGAATGCTGGGTAGTGCTCACGCCGCTACCCGGTCCTGCTTCTGCTCGAGTGACAGATGGCCTTACCTGTCTGTCACCCCCAGCTATGCGCTTATGAAGAACAGAGATCCTTTCCGATCTCAGGCGCCTAAGTCTCCGCCATCTCCTTCGCAAGCATAACTTGGTCGCAGAAAGAGACGGCGGTGAGAAGAGAAAAAAGAAAGAAAAAAAAAGGTTACTGAAAATGAAAATATCACTAAGGGTTACCTAATTCTCGCTAAGCAGCTCTTTAAATTTAGGGGATGTTAGTGAAAACGACCATAAGTCAATCGACAATGAACGAAAGCAAATTGTCTTCTGGAAAAACCTTTTGTAGTTAAATCAAATCAAAGCATTTATTTCAAGTAGGCCAGTTACAGGCACTTTTGAATTGTCGAAACAAAAATGAAAATTAAATGTAGCTACAGTCCCAGTCACAAAACATAAAAACTGTGAAAGTACTGTAGTTGCCCATTCCCTAGCGTAGATCTCTATGGAGAAAAATAAAATAATTTAAGTTAAACTTTGATTGTTACCCTAATCATAAAACAACCAACTCAAAAACAATCGACAGTTTCAAATACGCACCGTTTGTAGTTTATTGAACTCTGACATTGCGAGCGTCATACAATAATGATTTATGTATTCCAGCAACAAAAAGTCTTACCGAGATAAGGAATGCATGGCAACGGAATACATTTTAAATATTCCCTCAACGCTGTCCAATTGTCTTTTTCACCAAACAATTCTGCAAGCTTATCAAACTGTTGTTTATCCTTTTTCGATAAACACGCCCAGGTTTTTGTCAGCCTGTAACGAATGAGTGCATTGTTATATTAATATTATTCCTGGTATATTTAGTTTAGAACTATTAATCTAAACAAATATAAAACAATTGAAGTGTCTGAATATACTATCAAATGATCAGTTTTTTAATAAATGCATGTCAAAGTATATATGGTACTAATATTAACAAAGTAATTTTCCGTCCGTCCGTCAGTCTGTTTGTTCCGACTAATCTCTGAAACGGTTGACCGATTTTAACGGGATTTTCACACGCAGTAAGCTGATGACACTAGGAGAAACTTAGCTTCGCTCCGTGGCGTTTACCGCCGACGAAAGCAATTATAGATAAACTACATGACGATACTCTCAGCATATACCCATAGAGCTTTATAATCTTGAGAAGTATAATCCAGTACTTTTCAATAAATTTTCTGTTGCATATCACATATCTTTCTATTCTCATCTATTCAAAGAACATAAAATGAAATTAAAATGCACTTACCTATATATGCTAGCACTGTGCAATGCAGAAATAACAGCAAAAAGAGAATGTAAATTGTTTAATTCATGTAACTTTTTGCCTACTTTAATAAAATGTGCCAGTATTTCAGCTCGAGCTTTTGGAGACTGACCATTTAATATCTCTTGTACTGTCCAAAAACTAACCTGGAAATATTAATTTTTATCTTTTAGGCTACTTAATCACAATAAAGGTAATAAAATCTCATTTACATAAACCAAAGAAGTTAGTTAAATTCAATACTTATTTTATATGTGCACCTATTACATCATATTAATAAGTCATCATGGCATTATGTCTGCCTCTGTGCAATATGTGCAAATTTCTTTGAATACTGCTTTGTTATATAGCTCGGAACCAATATAGGTACATGTATTTCTATCAAAAATATATCTGGTTGTTGTCTATTGTCCTTACCCTGTTAAATCTTTTGGTAAATGCCACAATGTTTGGTGCAACTGACAATTTGTTCAATTTATTCCATCCACAGGTAGTCAATTCCTCTGGCCTAATTGATTTAAAACAAGGTAAATCAAGAAGGGTCAATTGATTTGCAATATCTTCTGGAGAAATGCGAAGTGCTGAGCAAACTATTTCATCCCATGATTGGTTGATGGATGATGCCGGTGGTAAACTGCTTGTTTTATATTGGTATACAGGGTCATGCTGTCTGCTACTTCCATTATCCCCATGTCTGTGTAAATTATAACACCATTATATTCATATATAGTATGCATTCAATAAAACCACAATATTATTTAATGTCATGACTGTTTAAATTTATGTTCCAATTCAATACGGGCGAGACAGTAAAATGTTGCTCGGCCGAGATAATGATGTAAGCGTGTAGCTGTTCACACGTGTTTTGAAATTAGCACAGTCAGTTCAGTTGAGACCTTATTTCGGACACGATGGATCGTAAACAGATAATTAGAAAATATACAAAGATACGAATTCCACTATTTAATAGTGGAATGAGTATCTTTGTATATTTTCTAATAATAATATATATATATATATAATTATAAAATTAAAGGAATTGTTGGAAAAAAGAGCAACGCCGGATTTGGACAAGATCATGGATGTTGAGATCTGAGTGGACACTCGGCATAGTAGTAGTCAAGGGCGGATCCAGCTTTGGCGCCAGGGGGGGGGGTCACATAGCTGTGATCAAGTTAGGGTTGCCCAACTTGCGGCCAATAGGCCCATCGTGTTGCTGGACGAGGCGGGTAAGTTGTTTGAGACGGTTCTATCTGCCCGCATCGTTCGGCACGTTCCCGGTCTGTTGGAAGCCCAATTCGGTTTCCGAGAGGGGCGTACGACGGTCAATGCCGTGTTGCGCCTTATGGCCGTGACCGAAGAGGCAGTGACCTGCAGCGGAGTGGTTTTGGCGGTGTCCTTGGACATCGCCAACGCCTTTAATAGTCTGCCATTAAACTGCATCAGGGAAGCGTTCCGCTATCACGGAGTGCCAGAGTACCTGAGGCGGCTTGTGGCAGACTTTAGAGAAGCGTACCGTCATGTTCGAGGACTGAGATGGTGCCTTGAGAAACAGGGCTATGTCGTGCGGTGTTCTGCAGGGGTCTGTCCTAGGACCACTCCTGGAACATGGGATACAACTGGGCCCTACGAGGGCGTCTCCCTCCGGGCTAACTTCCACGAGGCGGCCCGCCTGGCCACCACAGGGGTCTCTCTGATGGTCGGGCGCATTGAGGCGCTGGGTTTACGGGTGGCCCTGGATAAGACGGGGCTTCTTTTGTTTCATGGGCTCCGTCGTGGTTCACCCGTCGGCGCCTCCATCGAGGTCAACTCGGTCCTCGTACCGGTCCGGGCCCATATGAGGTTTCTGGGCTGGTCCTAGACGGTAGGTGGCTCTTCGACAAGCACTTCGCATTAGAGTTACTATTGCCCATTTGGGCGGGGCTAGTGTTCCCACGAGGCAGCTGTACACGGGGGTTTTCTGGTCAATGGCACAGTAAGGTGCACCAGTGTCGGTGGCGGCTCTGACCGCCCAGAATAGGGATATTGGCGGTCAGAGCCTTACGTGGATACCGCACGGTGTCCACAGAGGCGGCATGCGACTTTCCTTCCGATCCTTCCTTCCGGTCATCGCCGAGTGGGCAGGGCGGCAGCATGAGACTTTCCTTCCGACTGACGCAGGTGCTTTTCGGGCACAGTAGCTTCGGAAAGTACCTGCACTCGTTTGCTAGGAGGGGATCGAGTCCCGCCTGCCACCGCTGCGACTGCAGTGAGACATCGGGCCTGCACACGTTGGCGGTTTGCCCCGCATAGGCAGTGCAGCGTCGGGCCCTCACTGTAGTCATCGAAGAGGATATCTCGCTACCGGCCGTCATAAGCTCGATGGCCGATAGCGACAGTTGTTTAAACGCGGTCGCAACCTTTTGCGAGGACGTGATCCCTCACTGGACTCCTCCTAAAATTGAGGCGCAAAGAGGTCACACCGTGTGGTTTTAATCGGTACGAGTCCAACACGTAATAAAAAACAAGGGTTGCCAACCTTACTAAATAGATAGTATTGTACTATAATTCAGGTCGGCGTACTATATATTATTGAAATCATATAATATAGTACGCAAAAGTACTATATTTTCACGAAAACCTAACAAACAAATCTCCGAACGATTACTGCTTTGTCTCTGGCTACGAACTTTAAATTAAACATTGTTAAAATTGCAAGGATTGCAAAAAATAAAGAGTTTTTATAAACAGGTCACAAATATATACAAATTCGGTTCTGTTTTGTTAGACGTTAGACGTTCTTTAACCACTAAAGCTCTTAGCGTAACGTAGAGAAAGATATTCCCGATGTCGCTACTAACTAATACTAACAAGTAGTCAGTCATCATTTGGGGTCTACTAGTTCAACCAGTTTACCTGAATCCAGTTTTTCCACGGAGCGACTGGCATCGGACCTCTGTAACTCCGAGGGAGAACAGAAATTCGAAGGTTACAGTACATTTGAGGGCACTGACTGCCCAATAAGATAACCATAGATGTTCATGACAACCGGGACCGATGGCTTAACGTGCACTCCAACTTATGGGCGTGGATCATAGCCAAACTTCCATACTCGGGCTGTTATTAAGAAATTGCTGTGAGAAAACCCAATAACACTTTTGGCCCGTCTTTAGAAATACCAGGACTTGACCTCATGATCAGCAGTAACAGGTAATGTAGCCATAATACACGCCACTGTCTCTATCGTATTGTACTCTACAGTCATGCTAAACATTGCCACAGAGATGCTGTTTGAATCATCTGACAGGATGTTAAGGCCTAATGTAGGATATTTTTGCTGTATTAGAGCCATAATACCATACGGGTCGTACGAGGCGGCGACGGTCCTGGCACGATCTCCACCCTTCGACATTCTGGCCGACATGGACACGATATTCTACGATCAAATTCGTTCCGTCGGTCAGAAAGGCAAAGAGTCAGTGTTGGACCACGAGCCCGGAATGCTACTGCGGAACGCGTATAGGCAAGCTCTGCGGGCTTGGCAGGCACGGCTCGTAACTCAGAGCTGTGCTTGCTAACGCGCTGTTGGAGTCGTTCTGCCGTTCTGCAGATCGTCGAGTAGGAGACAGATCGTACGAAACATATCACCGTCAGCATTGATCGCCGCAATGCTGGCGAGTGACGAGGAATGGGAAGAGTGAGGACGTTATGCTCCAGAATGAGTCCGCTGAGAGGGATCGGGAAAGGGCCGATCCTGCTCGAAGGAGGCGGTGAAAGGGACGCGGTAGAGGTCGCTAGTCCCCCAATCATCTCTTAATGGTCGCTGCAGCCACATATTGGGGAGATGTCACATCTCCCCAACTGCAAACGACCCGAGACAAGTGACACCCCTGGTGCGTCCGGAGGGTGTCATCTAAGGTAGGTCGGTGTTGCGGCTCTTACTGCGTAGAGCGGTGTGAAGTGCGACAGCATCCAGTCCCTGGGGTGAGACTAGTCACTCCGGGATGAACCTACGTTGAAATGTCCGGCAGGAGGACTCCAAAAGCCGCTGATGCGTTCCTAAAGTTCCTCCGAGCTGCCGAGGTAGGCTGCCGTGGGGTTTAGTTATTAGACCGGTTCCCCCGGGAGTCCTACACACGCCCTTCTTTTACCCCACGAAGAGTATGGTGCAAAAAGCTTTCCGCGCGTAAAAAAACAAAAAAGATACAGCTCAATATCGCAATTTAAATTTAGATTAGAAATCGACTGTGATATGGACTAACACCGCTGCCACTTCACCATCCACAGCCGATATTCATTTACAATGAGAGAAACTGGAGTAGTATCTACAAAGTAACAATGTATAAGGTTGCTAGTTGTTTCACAGTGTCAATGTTTAAATTATATTGTGATAAAATATCTAAAATTATGTTTAACAATTTTAATTACTTTTACACCTAAATCCCGGACCGCGCCCAGGGGGGGGTCATGACCCCCATGACCACCCACCCCCCTGGATCCGCGCTTGGTAGTAGTAGTAGTAGTAGAAGTAGAACGGACGCCGAGCTACCGTCTCGCCACTTCGTTCGGCCGAGCACGCGGCGCTATATTTATACGTACCGAGTACTCGGCCGAGAGCACTGTCTCGCCCGTTTGCTCGGTACGTGTGATCAAGGCATATGTTTAAACGCACCGAGTACTCATAAAAAGATTTTACAATGTCCTCATAATAATCTGCACCTTGCAATTTGCAAATGAGTACTATATTACTTAATTACGATTTTATAAACAAAAAGTACAGTATTAACACTTAACAGCCTGTAGTAAATCAATACTGCAAATAGGTCTATCCATGCTTTAGCCTACTCCATCACACTGGTCTTGTGGGTATATGTAGAGTAGGTTGTTTGTGTCTTCTTTCATACTGCACTTCATTTTGCCTTTTTAGGTAGCTCCCTTAGTCGATTTCTATGACACCAAGTAAATACAACAAAGAATTTTTGATCCATCACCACACAGACAGTAGTAAAGTTATTTATTTATAAAAATAAATTGTGCATCATACCCATAGTTATAATAACATGCACAGTCATCTTTAGTAAGGTTTTTTTGACTGTTCAAAGAAATGTTAGATAATTTTTTATTGTTCTGTTTACACGGTTTATTTTCAAGTGGCCAATTTTCTTCATCTTCATGCTGAAACATCATTCTCAATATATTACATATTTTCAAATCTTGAAACTGATTGTCTATAATACAATAACAATAGATATTAATGATGATAGATATCTAAAATAAATAAAATATGACAAAAGTTATGATCTATTAAAAATGTTCAATATAATATTTTTCAAACACACATGCCAATGCCATCTAAATCCAAAATAAGCAGATCTTGTGTTTCCTTTTCTTGTAAATACATAGGTAACACTAAAACTTAAAAACAAATATTTTCAGATCATATAAATTTAATATATCCCAAACTGAAAATTAAAATTGAGGCCTCAAGTTAGCAATGAGATATGCTGCCACTGCACTATCAAGGCAATATAATTATATATATGTACGTATGTCGACGATTGTATGTACCAAATATAGGAAACCTGTCAGCAATCAGAAAAGCAGTGATTTAATAAAGTGGCTAGAAATACATAATTTGTTTACTCCTAAGGTGAGATTGCAAAAGTCAAATAAGTAGTAGTTAAACATAAAATGCTGCTACTGTGTTAAATATATCATCATCATCAGCCTATCGCAGTCCACTGCTGGACTTCTCTATATATAATTTCACATATATGCTTCAATGTGTTTCTGGATGGTTTGATAACAATTAAATACTATAGATGTTACTGCTGTTAGCTAACAACATTTATTAATTCTAATGTGCTATGACAATCGCAGGGTCATCTGGTATTCGTAAAACAGAGATAATAGTATACTGTTGTTTAAGTATATGCAGAAAAGAGAAGCTATGTTGACATGACTCAGACCAAGAATTTACAGATCTTATCAATCAAAGTGTTGTTCCATTATGGTGATTAAACCACTATGCAGTTAATAATAAATGTTGTACCACATCATTATAAATTTGGTAAACAATTACACTCTGATAATTTATAAGTATAGTTCTCCTATTATAATTATTGGGCATGATAAAGTGTGAAAGTCTGAAACCATGGCTGGCCTGTTTATGCTATAATGATAATTAACATCACACTTTGACCAATAAGAGCCAAGTATATTTAAAAAGAGACACAGATGAAGTTGCATGGTCCACTCATATGGATTTGAAGTGTTCAAGGCAATTAGTGCTTATTATTTTAAATAATAATGAGAATTAACATCAAAGGTCAAAGTAATGATCATTATGTGCTATCATGATAGTGTGAATTTTAATTAACATGAAACAAAATGTGAATGAAGCCAAGTTTTAATAATATCATTATTAAATTTTGGCCTGATTTTTCAATATTTTCAATATATTTTCAAAATATTTAAAATTATTGAGCTTATATTTAAGTTATATGAAATACAGTAATCAGCCCTATAATGGGGTACCCTAATGCATTTTCATATTATGCAATTTCAATCCCCCTTATAACACGGGATTTGACCCCATATAACGCAGGGATTTCCCACATACATACATTCTGTACTTTAAAATTTATAAAGTAAATTTTTTAAATTTAACTTTGCAAACCTTTATACATGTGTCAATTGTTTTATTACAAAATTAATATATTTTATTATATTTGAGTATTAAAATAAAGGTTAAATTTCATTTTAATAAATTTTATTCTTAATTTAGTTCGATTTTAATAAAATCATAACATAGTTTTTTCTTAATATTTGATTTAAACCTCCTGCAGCAAGAAAAGTTAAATGTGATGAATAATTTATGCCTAATGCGTTATACAAGTTCTTAAAAACATGTTGTTATAGGGAGGATTACTATATTATGTATCTTTGGCCAATAAGCCCTATTTGGTTGATCTATTTATATTATCGTTTAGTTTGGAAATTTGGTTCTCTTTAATATTAAATAAAATGAATTTTAATATTCTGTTTAATTGTAAAATAAGACCACAGCTTAAAGAAACCTAGGATTAAAGCTAATCCCTTTTATCCAAACCAATACAGATACTTAACAGATACTGGCAATAAAGTAATTGGATCTGATATGAAGTTGATTTATCTAATAGTAACCAAGAAATAGTCTAACATCTATGAGAGAAACACACACAACATAAAAATAAAAACCAGTGAAGAAAAAAATGTACCTCAACTATCTTCAAGACAGCTAAACTATCACTCAAAATATCCCGCGGCATATTGGCCTTACTACAGCATGTACCAACTGTGATAAAAAAAAATTCACTGAGGAGAAATATTCATTCACATAAAAGAAGTTTTTGAAGCATCTATCTACATCATTATACTTGATATATTTGCAAATCAAACTAATATGGAAACAAGTAAGAAAAGAGATTTTTCTTTTTACCATGATTAATTG
This sequence comes from Phragmatobia fuliginosa, assembly GCA_932526445.1. Classification (NCBI taxonomy): domain Eukaryota; kingdom Metazoa; phylum Arthropoda; class Insecta; order Lepidoptera; family Erebidae; genus Phragmatobia; species Phragmatobia fuliginosa. The sequence goes on from OW052057.1 coordinate 30,512,164, forward strand.
GTATTGTATTATACAAGATACAAAAACATAAAAACATAGGAAAATTGTACTAACATATGTATTACTATTTTTATCATTAAAATAAATCATATCATTAAAATAGGTAAATCAAATTAGAATTAATTACTCTTTATCTGACCTTTTTATCAATCAATGCTAGAATCCTATAGATACAATTTTCATAGAATTACTTTGTGAAACTGTACTCACCATGGCATTTGTTAAATTAACTAATAATTAAAACCTAATGTTTAAACCTCCTGTACTTATTTACTGTACTGTTAAAAATATACGAAACTAATAATTTCGCTTTGCAAATTGCAATGAAACTTGCAAGAACAAAAAAATCTTGACGTTAGTGTCAAGCGCCGAATACACGATCGGAAACGATTTCCGACTCAACCAACCTCACACACACATACAGCGTTGGAACGGCTTCTACACGATTCAACCGACAGTTCGGCTCCGCCCACTCGTATGTTCGTTGGTTGACTTCAGTACTACTCCGGTATTCACGATGGCTCCTTGTCTCTCAAAGAAACAAATGATCGATTTTACAATAACTATAATATTTTACGGATTCTTGATTCTGATGACTTTCTGATTTTTTTAAGAATGGATCATGACATTGAGTTTTTTGGTTCTTATTCTACTAATCCTACTATCCTACTAATATTATAAACACGAAAGTTTGTATGTATGTCTGTGTGTATGTATGTTTGTTGCTCTTTCACACAAAAACTACTGAACGGATTTGGATGAAACTTTATAATAATATAGCTTATATATCAGAATAACACACGGCCTACTTTTTATCTTCTTATACTATCTTACTACTTTTACTATTTTATCCTACTACTTATATATCAGAATAACACATAGCCGAAAAGCCGTGGTTTTACCCGCGTAGGGTAAAACCGCGGGGCGCAGCTAGTAAATTAATAAAAGTTACTGTGTTAGTTCTCGAGTTATAGATGCCTGACTTGTAAAATGAGCTTAATTGGTAAATTTCGTACAAAATAAGAAGTAAACATAATAATTATCTATTGAACACGCGAACATTGCGAATTCATTGCAACACACGTTGACGTGACGTGCTCACGTGCGCCCACGACTCCTGCCCAGCGCACACGGATGCAGCCGAGATGCGCTTCGGACCAACCAACCAACCAACCTAGCCAGCTGCTCCGCCCACTATTGATCGGACAAACGAATTCTACACGATCGATTTCCGATCATGGTCAGGGCGGTTTGACATCGGTTCCGATTCTACACGATCCATTTTCAATCACGGTTTGGGTGGTTGGATATCGGTTCCAACCATGTAGAACCCCTTTTAAGCCAAAGCCAAAACAACAAATCGATTATATACATACATTGCGTTACATTCCGATACAGAAAATGAGTGAATCCATGTTTCCTTTTAATAATAATCTTTCTTTATATTAGAAATTATATTTTTATTTAAAAGAATAATTTAGCAATTTGTTTAGTAATTTATTACTGAAAAAGTGTCACTATCAGTATTTTATATACTTATTATATTTTACTTTTGCGATACTCTTCTGTAATAAGAGCCCCCTAAAGTACTAACGCTAATATATTATATTTAAACCTACTATAGTGAATCCAGGAGTAGGGGGCTACCATTCTCATTGTGAGTGCATACAGTACCTAAAGCACGCGTCTTACAGAGATGTTTCTGCATCATACTCCCAGCCTTCGGCCTCTGCTCTCACACTCACCGAAATATGGTATTTTGTGTGAGGATAGTACTGTAGATTTGTGCTGAAATCAGCGTGGATCTACTACCGATGAATTATATTTAATGAGGAAATTTTACCGATTTATATGTGTATTTACCTTGAAGTGGTGTAACTTTAAGCTATTAGGAGTGTTCGATAAGTTATAGACCTGTTAAAATATCATTTTTCTAAGGACCTATAGTTTAGTTAGTTAAAAGTTATTTTTTATATATTGTCTGTGTCTGAGTTTTGTTACAATTTACGAGCAATCCGCATGATTAACAGACCCGAAGCCACCGGATGTTCTCTATCGTATTTATTCTGTAGAAAGCTCCAAAGGGCCCCTTCAAATGATGCCACATCGGCTACTCCATCCTTAATAAAAATCGCCACCAGGCCAAGCGGACTACTTGCTCGTGTGCTTTCTCTAGAAGTTTAGACCCACCGCTAGTTGTTTGAGCTCACGTATGCAATATCCGTTAAGCTTGCTTTCGGTGATGTAATTATATGGAACTGGGACTGACTAAAGCCTTTATCGGGTGAAAGCAGTCGGGGAAAAAGATGTAACATAGGAAGGAAATTCTTAGTACCGTCGTAGATCATTTGCCTGATCCACTTGTAGGACCTTAAGTAACATGGATATTTTTAAATTTACATTTAGTAATCAATGTACAAAGTTGAAATGATAGTCGTTGTCAAAGTTAACTTATTTTCGATTTCCCTATATACTTTTGACATTTAGAATAGAGGTGAACAACACTAACTTGGAAAATAACCTCATAGAAAGAAATTATTCTGAAACGAAGGCGAAATTATAAAGTAGTTTTCTAGACATGGCTAAACCAGTAGATATGGAATTGAGAAAGGCGTTCATGGAATTGCAACTAAAAATGGTCGAGACTAGTGAAAAAATTCAAGTAATAGACTCGCAAATAGACATGTTGAAGCGTGTATTACAACATGTAGATGTTACTCAGCGCGAGATCAGTACATTTCCATCTGCTACTAAAAGTTATGAATCCGTTGGCAGAATGTTTCTTCTCACAAATTTAGATGAAGTTAAGACGAACCTCAAGAATCGAGATACTCAACTAACAGCTCGAATTACAGAATTAACCAACAATAAAAAGTATTTGGAGAAGAATCTAAAAGAAAGTGAAGATAATATCAGAGAAATGGTACAACAAAGAAAAGAACAAATTGAACCGAAGACCAACTAATACAAGAGTGCTTCTTATATCGTTTATTAATAAGTATTGTAATGATAAAACTGCTATAAATTTCTAATACATTGCTTGTGATGATCCTTTGAGTAATATTATATTGCCTATAAATGTCTCATTCTGAGAGATTAATAAAATCTTCTTTATAATTCGTGTTTATATTTACAGTAGTTAAAATTGATTAGCAGAAGTTATTGTACTGAAGCTAGTAAATAGTTTATGGCACACCTTGCACGCTGCTCTACCTTGCCTAACAGACGAAAATCTGTTAGTCCCAGTTGTCATGAGTCTATTTTGTGATTATTATTGGTGTATTAACACTACACTTAACTATATTGACCTCTAGATCAACCTGAATTCAGATCACTCAAGGTTGAAGATGTACAATTGCTGGTCGATCTATGAAAAAGTAGATAAAGCCATTCAAACTAGTAAATGGCCCTAAATTAGAAAGTATAATAATGGTTATCAAGACACATTTGTAAGAAACATAAATTGTCACATGTTGTGTACGTAACCTACTAAGCGTTAAACTAGAGCTCTCCGGGCACTAGTTTTTTACATGTCATTTAGACTGTTTATTCCAATCACCAGAGTGAATAGACTTTTGATTTGAATTAGATTTTTTATTCATCACCCACATAAGGGAAAACTATGTTATCAGAACTTGAAGAAAATGCTTAAGTCAAATTATTTCACCGAAATGAAATATTTCTGATGTGATAAAGGAAACCTATAGGTCTCTTTTATTTACCTGGGTGATACTACCAGTGGAATAAAAAGAGCCCTATTGGTTTCCTTTATCACATCAGAAATATTTAACCTAGGGGAAATCACCCACATGAAATGAGGACAACCAAAAGTCTATTGTTGTTAGCATGATTCAGTTCTTTTCATTGATGTTATATAATTTGTTTTGGCAAAGTTCATCCATTTCTTTTGCTGTATAAATAAAAATTAAAACAAACATAACTTTTTTATAAACTAGCTTTCCGAGACAAAACACCTGTGGGGTTTAGATAATGAACATAAGTTATTTTAAACTTATGTAGTCTGAAAATTTGAAAGTTTAGTATTGTATCTATTTCCGAGTGCTTTTATAAGATAGTCCCCTACAACTCCGAAATATAAAGTTATCTAAGCTGCTATAGTTTTCCTTTAAAGTTCAATATATGTATAGGAACATCATAATATTTTTATTTTTACACACAGTTTAGCTTTTCGAGAAGGGTGGGGGAGACACCTTGTTTTTACAAAAAAAAAAGAATGTCTCCATTTACGTATTTTATTATAGCACTTTGTACTTATACATGCAGTTTCATTTTTCTAGCACCAATAACTTTGACAGTAAGCCAAGGACGGACGGACATGACGCAACCATAAGGGTTCCGACTTCTGAGTCATGAACTACAGAACCTTAAAAACTCTTCTTTGATGAACAAGTGATATCATCCAGGTAAACAAAGTACTTTTATTATCATCTCTTTCCATCTTTTGTATTTATCGTAATGTCTCGTTCTCCCGGCAAAAAATATTAGGATCAAGACGGGTTTGCTAACATTCAGGAAGCCAGTTTTGTAGTAATAGTCATTCATTGGGATTTCAGAATGCGGTTGTGGTGATATTAGTTATGTTTGTTTATTTAATTATTGTTTTGTTTTTCATTGTTTTTCATTAGAGTAGTTAAATAGATAGCTACAACCAAGTACGTAGAGTGATCAACAGATTTTACGTCTCCAAAAAAGAAATGTCCAAAGGCTAAGTGCGTCTGCTGTTTTGTTTACATTTAGTATACTGTATTCCGCAAGAAAAAAATTAAGGGGTAAATGAGGAATAATCTAATTTTATTTATTAATACGTTGAGTATTTTCAAAATCTTTATTTTTACACATGAAGAATTGATTTTAATAATTCTTATATGAATTCCATAATACTAAGTTGACAAATATTAATATTAACTGATTTAATTCTTAACGAAAATACTTAAAGTGCTACAAACGTTGATCGTAAATAAAATAGTGAAATATTTACACAACAATCTAAATAGTATAACGTAAAATTTAAATTTTTATAATAACAATTTTTACTTGATGTGACCTTATAAAACGGTATTAATATTCAGTAAATTAAAGCTAAAAAAGCTTTTAAGCATCGTTAATAAAGATAATTAAATAATATTAACATTAAAATATATATTTATATGAGTATAAAATACCTCGTGATAATGTAATAAGACTGCCTCTTAAATTTAGGCAAAATAATTGTCGATATAGTTTAAATATTAGCTACTTTAAATTATTAAATGATGGAATTGACGTAAAAAGAATCATCTTACTCGGGAATACAAGTATGCCAAATAATATTTTCTATTTCTTTAAGATTATAACATTGGTTAAATGTTAGGATTCAACTAAAGCAACGTATACATCCAAGAAGCAGTCAAATAATCAGATATCACAGGTTGTGTTAATACTATCATAGGGTTTAATAAGCATTTCCGTTAAAGTCTACCAAAGATAAACTTGTCATGATGTAAAATAACATTGCCGTTATAATATACGGTAAATAAGAAATAATTATAAAATATCTCCACAATAAAGCTACTTTAACGCTACAAACAATATAAATTACAATTTCCTATAACAATTGTCACATTTAATGATTATTTTATAAAAACTATTTTAAAGGTTTGCTATTCTATTTTGGATCTTTTATAGCCACGAGGGTCGATTAATGTCGTAAGGTTGTCGAGCTCCGAGACTCGCTGGGTAGCCAGCAGGGTACAAGCTCATGATTTGCGCACCAGTCTGACGTAGTAGTTCTTCTTGATGACGCTGCAAATACTGTTGATAAATTGGTGACGTTGGATCTGTTCCAACAAACGGGTAACCACCTCGGACTTGTGAATGTCCAATGAAACTATAAGAACTCGCAGGATGCGCTGAATTCTGATGAGCGGGCTTTACTAATTTCTCGGCGCTTGATTCTGCACTTGTGCGCTGCTGATGAGCAACTGCAGCAACCATGTAATTTGCTGCCATTAATTGATGTTGTGGATTGCTGCGGAAATCTTCAATAGAAAAGCTGCCATTGTCGCCGTACAATCCACTACTTAAAGACATATTTGTCGAGGTCCCAAAATTAAATGCATTTCCTGGTATCATGCTTGACTTGACAGAAGACAAAACATCTGTGTTGCATGAAGTTGGATGGTAGGATTGGCTGCTTACAGTCTGTGTTGGTTGTTTAACATCTGAGGTTCTCTTACGTTTATTCTTTGTTTTAATATCCATTTGTGATGTTGCCACATTTGACGATTTGTAAATACTGTTGTCCTTGCTCATCGATATTGATGGTTGGGAATAAATACTGGCTGAAGTGCTAACCGGATGTACATCTGAAGAAATGCTTTTATTGAACATAGGAGCCATTTGATACTTATCATGGTACAAAGTGGTGCTACTATTTGCAAAAGTAGACAAGTACCTTTCATCATTTGTGTATCGTTCCAGCATTTGAGGTATATTAGGCAGATTACGCAAACTGTCGAGTGGAAGTGACCCTGGAGTACTGTAAGGAGCTTTGTAAGGATTAGACCCTACCAATGGATGATTTTGAACAAGTTTATCAGTTTTCTGTACTTTGGGATGAGTATCTATATTTTTGGATAAAACATCCGTTTCACTTATTGAAGAAGAAGTAACCTCATTGTCATGTTTAAGAAGTCCTCGTGGGTTTGGTATTCTTAATTCGCCCGGCAAATTTTGTTGGAATTCCTGAGTCCTTTGAAGATTTGGTCTAGTGTTAAAAGAATTATACTGTTGATGCTGCAAGTTTTTATTATATGAGACTGCACTAGAATTTGCAACATTGATCTCATTTTTCAATTTTTCTGCCGCTGTTGCTGCACCATAAGATGTGGAATAGTCAGATGGAATTAAATCTTGTTTACGTATCTGATTTGGCACTTTCCAATTACCATAATCAAGTGCAGTACTGGAAGGAACTGAACTACATGCATATAACTTTTTATTAGCCATATCTATATCACTTAACGAAAAGTTACTAATACCTTGTGCTCCAACAATCGCATCGTATTGGCTATGAAGAGCATGAACTAAATTTTGATTCAAATTCATTTCATGTTGCGATCTATCCTGACTGTGCGCAGGTGGTATTGTAGACGGGTGAATAGGTTTCTGCAACGTCATTTGCAGAGCTTGAGTATTCAAACCCAAGTTAATTGCAATCGCATCAACCTCATATCCTTTATGGAGCGAGCTTAAACTCGGTTTAGAAATATCACGTGATGAATACTCAACTTCTTGAGTATGGGTATCGTTGCTACTCCTTCTATCATTTTCAACATTCAGGTAACCCATATTTACCATATCCGTTGGTTTGTTTTCAATACTAATGCTTTTCTTAGTATTTTGTAAAGAGTCATTGTTATCATACTTGATATTATTTCTATTTTCTGCAAATTCTGCCGTAGTTTTGTCACGTAAGCTATTTATTTTAGCCATTTCAGATTTTTCACTTAAAGCCAAAGCTATGTCATCTACGGATGTTGATGGCATTGAATGTAGTGTGGAAGTTAACTTCGCACACTCAGGTTTACTAGATGTTACTGCCATGACTGGAGCTGCATCTGTACCAGTCACATCTTTCATTTCTGGATCTTTTGAAGTGGGCGGAGGTGTATGTTCTGTCTCATTATATGTTCTTTTCTTGACGGGAAATAGTTGAGTTTTCGGATCTACTGCTAATGATGTAGTACTAGATACAACTTCATTGTCTGGTGTCGATGTTTGCCGAGAATGCTGTAGTTGGGAATGCTGTACATGAGAATAGTTTGTTGTTGGTACCTGTGAGTAAGGCGAGTAAACGGGGGTAAATGGACCCGTGTATTGATTTTGTTGGTATGGATCTTGAGCTAAACAGTTATAGTCTTCATGACCACGTGTTGATTTATTTACTGTAGGAGTTTTCGACGAATCGTAAAATGCAGGTGTATTTTGATTGTACGTGGGAAGGGGACTCTTGGTGTGATCTACGAAGTAATTAGGAGTTGAAGAACCTGCAATATTATTGGATGCATAAACATGTTGAGAATATGGAGAATATGGTGACTGTGGACCTTCCCTTGGACTGCAACTTTTTTCGGGACTGCTTTTCATTGATGTTGTGTCTTGATAAAATCCAGCTCTAACTGTACCATTTATAATGGGATAAGTAATCTTTTGAAAGTCCTCTGTACGCGGTGATGCTGGTGATCGTAATAAAGGAGAAGTGTGTGACATTTGATGTCTTGGTGAATCGAGATCTTGACTGAAAGACGATCTCTCAGAAACTGAACTTCCTGTGCTGGTCCTTCTTTGCCTTGGTGTAGTGCCTACATTTGGCAAAGGACTGTCTCCTCCTTCGGGATTAGGAGTATCAGGACCTGGTGGTGAATCATATTTAATAGTATTTTTCGGGCTGTATGGTTTCCCATCATTAGTAACAGTTTCAGTCACCTTTTCTGGCATTTCAGATTCAATTTCTTCAGCTTTCCTTTTCAATGTGGGAGCTGGAGTTAAAGTACTGGTAGTCTTTGGCGCTCCAAAAGCTTTAAACCAGGCGCTCAGATTGGGAGTAGCTTTTTCCTGACTTGGTTTTGTTGGTAACTGTACTTCAGTTTCTACTTCTGCGTCTTTTATGGTCGCTTGAACTGCTACCTCTTCAGTTTTTTTTTCAGATGATACACCTTCAATTTTCAGCTCCTTCTCTATTTCAACAACTTTAGCAATACTATTCTGATCTTCTATCTCTTCGTCTTTTTTAGCAAAATTGTGGTCATTACCCAAAGAAAACTCAACGGTCTGTAAAACAGATCCGAGACTAAGTTTCGGACTTGGATCTTCAGTTTGTTGCGAGTCACGAACTTTGTTTTGTGGACCTAGGGGCGTGACTTCTTCTGGTTTCTCAGTGTTTTTATTAGACATATTGGTCAGCAAGTTACCCTTACTTTTGCCTGGTTGAAGTCGTTCTATAGTTCTTTGAATTTCTCTGCGTTTTACTAATTTCGGCTCACGCGATGAAGGCCGTTTACGAGAAGTCTCTTTTCGGGCATGTGGTTTGTCACTTTGAGATAGGTCATCATCTAGTCGACTATTATCATGGTCTTCAGTAGAAACAGTTGGGCTGTCACATGGAGAGCTCATGGTAGATCTTTTAGGAGCGTCATCAAGCCACTTACTGATATCTTTAACAGCTTGCTCGAGCGCCTCAGATGCAGATTCGTTTTTGGCAACATTCTTTTTGTAACCTTTCTTAATAAATGACTTCACTGTTGTTTGACTGTCTGATGGTTCATCTTCAGATTCATCTCTAATTGTCATATCGTTGGTATTGCTTGATTCTGACACTCTATCTGAATTACTGTGATTAGCCCCAAATAATGTACTAAAAAGTGACTTGTCTTTATATTTTTCATTTTTTGCTTTTAACTTTTCAATAGTTTCTTTTAACTTTTGATTCTTATCTTTTTCAGGAATATTTATATTTTGTTTTTGTTTATCAGCAGTTTTTTGTTTGTAATCGAAAAGTGATTCCCAGGCATCCTTGTTTGCATGACGTCTTCTTTCTTTTATTTTATCGTATTTATCCTTAACAAAATCAGAATCATTAAGTTGATCTTGTGGCTCTGCTTGGTTTAACTCAGTTGGCGAAGGCGTCGGCGTATGTATTGAGGGTAATGGGCTTGCACTTCTACTTCTGTAAGAGCTCTCTAAGGATTCTTGAGAGGCACTCCTTTTGAGAACTTCCACAGGTTCTGGTGGGTCGTGGTGTTTGGACTTCTTCTTTTTTTGTTTAGACTTCTTCCCTTCCTTATCTTTGTTCTTACTATGTTTTTGCTTTTTGCTGTGTTTTATTTTTTTTGATTCAGAATGATCGGATTTGTGGTCTTTTTTGTGAGTTTTGGAATGTTTACCGTGACGATGATGGCTCTTGCGTTTTTTCTTTGATTTGCCCTTTTTATGAGATTCTTTAGTCTTTTTTATTTCTTGCTCAGCTTCTTCTTCTCCCTTTTCTTCTTCTTTATCTTTCTCTTCTGGTGCCTCGCTTTGTTGTGCATTTGATGAACTAGATTTCGGATCGCCTGAAACATTAAAATCTTTAATTAGCTGTACTGACAGTAGACTAATCATGTTGAGTAAAAAGGTTGGAAGAGTTTGTTTATGAGCACACGCTAATACCAGGAACTGAATTTAATCAGAACTGGTTCGTTATTAAAAAAATATTTGAGTGTTAGATATTCCCGTTATCGAGAAAGGCTCTAAATAAATAACTATTACCGCTTATTTATCGACTGTTCCTAACAGCGGCACCTTTATACGCGTAAATTGATAATGGGGCCTGATCATATCATTTAATCAGATTAGATCAGATCATCTCGCTACGACCAATATGAGCGGAGTATCAAAAGAAAAGATATGAAAAAATTGCTTTTCTAAGTTAAGCCATCGTTTTGATTCAATTTATTTTTGGTTGAGTATTCTTTTAGTAATTGACGATTAACGTTTCTGCTCAGCTAGTATTCAGAAAAAAAACTTTAAATCAATAACATTAGCACGAATATTATTCTGATATACCGTAAAACTGGGGTTATTTGGAATTTCGGAAATAAAAGTTTTGATCACATGTATTTATTTTTCTGCTACTAGTAGGAAATTTATTATACCACCTGGCATAAGAACGACTTGTAAAATCATTGTTAAACTAGAATTTTCACTGACAGCATTGATGTCCGTTGAGTAGTGCGTTATTTGGAAATAGCTAAAATTTTGATGTATTTCATGGTTCAAAAACTTTCGTCTGATACTCTAAATCTAGAAAGGTATGTATAGAGTGAAATTTAGTGCGAAATACTGTGTTTCATTGAAATTACAGGGATTCAACTTGCTTTTTTCTATGTCTTTTAGTCTGTCTGTTTTCTAAATAGAGCTTTCTGGTTTTGGCGCTAATTTAAACTTAGTTTTAAATAGCCCTTTTAAAGCTTGTCAAACATTGCTATGGTTTTTATTCATCGTTTCAAATAGCCCCATTTGATGATTTTAACTGAATTAAGGGTAAGTTGTTTCTAAATTAATTAACACCTACATAGGTACGCTGTACCAAGTACAACAGGTCAATAAGTGGCTGGTTTGATTCCAATTGTTTTGAGCCGTTAGACGTAGCATTTTACGCACGTTTAAAAAAATACTAATAATTAATGGCGTGACGCTAGCACAGTGGAAGAAGACTGATGGGCTTAAATATAAAGCTCTAGAAAAAAAGTTCTTTTCGACATTGTTATGCAAATTAGATAACAAGTTAACAGAAAAGGGTTCAAGCTCCAGCAACATCATTGCCGGGTTCAGTAAATCTGGCTTATATCCCGTTAATTCAGAGCGACCTAAGTCACGTTTTCCCCAAACAAATTCTATCTCTGCAAAAAATATTCAAAACGCAGCGTTTGCAGCAATTAAATAAATTTTGCAAGAAATAAGAAATCCCCCCACGACCCTTAAACAACTAAAACGTAAAACAATGCAACGTCCCATATGGTAAGAATAACAGCAGAAGACTTAGGGCTGGAACAAACACCACTGATTGAATCTCAGCAGAGTAAAAGTAATCGTTTCTGATGAGATCAGACACATTGAAATATAAATTAAATAAATATAAATATTTTCGGACATCTTACACACAACGTCATCTAGTCCCAAACTAAGCAGAGCTTGTATTATGAGTACTAAACAACTTATATAAATACATAAACATACTTTTTTTTGTAAATACATACATATTATACATAGAAAATCAACCAGACTCGGAAACAAAAATTTGTGGATCACACAAATATTTGGTCTACCTACCCGGGAATCGACCCGAGACCTCTTGATCAGCAGCCGCATGCGCTAACCACTTTACCAAAAAGAATATAAACTTAGTGTCATTTTCTGTAATGTCCTATATCCGGTAAACAAACTAATCATTTAGGTACTTTTTTTATTATTCAACTTCACTGTTGCCTTCGCCTTAAATATTCCAAATATTGCTTAATCTTTAGTAGGAACGCATTTATTATTTAACATCAGATTCCAAATAACCCCAAAGAAGCGATATAAATATTTAAATATAAATATTTTCGGACATCTTACACACAACGCCATCTAGTACCAAACTAAGCAGAGCTTGTATTATGGGTTACTAGACAACTGATGTTATTACATAATCATACTTTTTTTTCGTAAATACATCATCTACATATTATACATAGAAAAACACCCAAACTCCGAAACAAACATTTGTGGATCACACAAACATTTAGTCCGACCCGGGAATCTAACCCGAGACCTCTTGATCAGCAGCCGCATACGCTGACCACTAGACCAACAAGGCAGTCAAAAGTGAAATGATAGTGTGCGTCCATACTGAATGCGCGGTGACTGGAGCCTAGGCGGGCGCGGCGAGTGGTGGCGTGAGGTGGCCACAGTGACGCGCGGGCTCTTGTAGCGGTTCGACCTATATCAGGTGTTGCAAACCATGGATGAGGATTTGCTATTTTTACTAAGCAGTCCGATCCTGTTGAACACTAGAAATTGTTCTTGTTATTTCACTCCATAACTTTCTTGTTATGATGCTTGATGTTTTGGTTGGCCATATGGGTGGTCTAGATTGAATCGCACTTATAAATAATTCAGTATTTTACGACAAACAATTAACAGACGCGCAAACGCCGAGCGATAAGACCGAACTGGTTTGTTACCCCCACCAACCACTCGTTGGGTCGCTCGCTGACTAGGCCCGTAGTGTGGCCAGAACGCGCGGATAGGAGTGTTTGAAAACTACGCGCGCTGTGTCGCTCAAGACCGCCGCACTAGGCTCCTGCCTTAGTCACTTCAGTATGGACGCAAAGGCACTTTTCATATGTTTGATATTTCGCTCCCGTCGTCGCAACCGCACTAGACTCGCAGTATGGACGCACACATAGACTTTCATTACCATAAATTTGCATGGGTATATTTTCACAATATTAGTAGGTACTGAAAAAAGTGATATTGAGGAAAACTCAAGTCAGTCTTTCAATTTAAGTTCTCCAAATATCGCCTAATGGTTTATTTTCGAAACTGTTATAAAAAAATCGGCCAAGTGCGTGTCAGTCCACGCACAGGAAAGGGTTCCTCAGTCACCTATAATGGTATGTGGATTTAAAATCGTATCCAATAGATAATTGTTATGTTTACGTAATAATACGTTAATTTTGTATGACGTTTTCCAAGTGAGCGCATTTTACCATATAAGCCTTTATAACTCCTGAACTAAGAAAGTCACCTAATCGGTTATAGTTTTCCTTCAAAGTTCATTAGATGGACCACCATCACGATTTTTGACAGATTTTTTGAGCCAGCCGTTTAGCTTTTAGAGGGGGGGGGGACGCCCTGTTTTTACAAAATAGTGCCCTTTAAAGTGAAATATCTCGCAAACGGATACCTAAATCAAAAAATCGTCTAGGAAACCCTTTATTGTTTTTAAAAGACCTATCTAATGATACCCCACACGATGGGGTAGCCTCGAGAAAAAAAAATCATCCCCACTTTACGTGTAGGGGAGGTACCCCTAATAAATTTATTTTTCATAATTTTATTGTAGCACTTTGTCGACGTAATTACAACACGTATTCATGCAAACTTTCATCTTTCTAGCACTTACCGTTTGGACGGTAAGTCGAGGACGGACGGACGGACGGACGGACAGACGGACATGACGAATCTATAAGGGTTCCGAGTTATGAACTTCGGAACCCTAAAAATTGAGGAAATCCAAAGCAGTCATATCAAATACCAAATAACCCCATTAATGTGATATTTGGAACCATACATTTAAAGTAATTTATCTATAGATCTATTCACAGAAAACGTACAGTTATAATAGCTACTTATGAATCAATATTATCAAGAATGCTGCGGATTTAATTCTTTTTTAATAATAGTCGTTTTAAAAATATTCGTCCTCATTTTGGAACTAACTATTTGGTCACAGCTACTGTAGTTTGTGTACCGTGATGTATTTATAGAAAAAGAAGAAAGTGTTTTATTAGGTCTTTACCTATGAAATTGCATTTCTTCAGTACTGGTCATTTCAGATAAAAAAGTTTGTAATGGCTCTGTATTCCAGATTCAAATTAATTTTGTTTTAAAACCATGACATTCTATTTACAAACTCAGTCTTTTGTTTCTTGATTAGCGTTGTATTTTCGTCATAATGGATACTTTAAAAGTTCGTGTAATTATGGAATATAAGTTCCGTCGTGGCACCAACGCGACACAAACGGCACGTAACATCAAAAACGTTTACGGAGAGAACTGTACAAACGAACGCACAACCCGTTATTGGTTTTCCCGGTATTGTGAAGAACTGGAGAGAATGATGACGAAGCTTGCACAACTGCAACCAGCTTTGGTCAATCGGTCGTCCCCACTGCTCCTTCACGACAACGCACGACCCCATACTGCGCAACAGACAGTCTCCAAGCTACAAGAGCAGGGGTGGAAGCTCTCCCTCATCCGCCATACTTACCAGACCTTGCACCTACCGACTATTACGTTTTCCAAAATTTAGACAACTTTTTAGTGGGTAAAAAATTCGATTCCCGAGAGGCAGTTCAAAATGCCTTTGAAGAGTTTGTTGCCTCCCGTCCAGCTGATTTTTACAAGAAGGGCATCAATAAACTGCCAATGCGTTGGCAAAGGTGCGTCGATTGCATGGATGATTACTTCGAATAACAGAAATAAAAAAGTTTGAAACAACTAGTACTTTCACTTAATGCATACAAAACGGCAATTTCATAGGTAAATACCTATTACTAACAACCCATAATGTCTCCTCCCATAAGATGGTTAAGGCTATACCTCACAGGCCACAGAAACTGTTTGGCGCCTGGTAAAATCCCAGTTCAAGTGTTGTAGTAGTGTGTTTGTGGGTGTGTGAATAATATATGCAGCATTTAATTATTGTTAATATTTTGTGCATAACTTAAATAATATACTTTTTATTAATACCATTTAACAACATGCAACACAAAAACGTTATATAGAACAGTTAAGTAGATTAATTACTGAATTAAGTGCTTCAAACTATTAATGTTGAATCCTTTCTTGGAAAAAAAGATTCATTTTAATGTCTTTTTTTAATCGATAGTACTAAGAGGTTATTTTTAAAATATTTTTAATATCTCTGATTGTTAGACTAATAATAATAATTACCGGCATCAGAATTAGATTTTCGTTTTTTCTTTTTATGGTGACTTGGAGATTCATTTCTTTTCAATTTATGTTTTCTTGAAGGAGTTGGTAATTGATATTCGACAGCAATTTCTTCGTCGGAAGACGAAAGTCGGTGAATATATTTTTCAGTCAATCGATCAAACGCTGCTTGCAAATTATCGACCATCACTGTATATTCTATAAAGAACAAATATTATTTTGTATAATATATAAGAGTTCAAAAATTATTTAATTATGTAAATTGCATATTTGGACCAATTTATCGAAACTTACCATTATCTTGGCCGTTATACAGGCGGCAGTTGTTGACAATTAGTTTAAAATCAGCTTTAAACATTGAAAAGTCAGTGTAATAACCACTATCTAGACGTTCTTCGATTTTGCGGAGGTCCATTGGGCGTCGTATAACAGCATAATAATTTGGCGCATATTTTTCTTCTACTGGATCCATAAAAGGCCAGGCATCGTCGTGAGCTGTGAGTTGTTTTAGAACCTTGTACATATCTGTCTGGATATCTTCCTCAGTTTGACCAAAACTATAAATACAATTCAAATATTAAAATATGGTTTTCGAAAATTATAGGCAATTAACGTACTAAAATTTAGATAACAAATTTGAATTAATAGTATGCAAAATTATGAATTGAATATTACAGAGTTAAAAAGTATATATTTACATTTGAGAAGTCTTTAATTTCTTTCGTGTGCTACTGACTGGCTCATCATTGTCAGGTATTAAAATCTGGCCCGTAGCAGATGCCAGTGAGTTGTTAGTTTTTCGTCCAATTCTAACAAGTGGTTCTGGAGGCGGTTCGCCTTTTTGAGTGGCGGAAGAGTTTTTTGACCGCTTTTCTCGGCTTTTTGATTGTTTAGACACTTTCTGAGGCATTTTTTCCTCTTCCTCAGATTCTGTTGTTTCTTCCTCTTCGTTTTCTTCTACCTCTTCTTTTTCGTCTTGTTCTCTTTCTTCGTCGTCTACTTCCTTTCCTTCGTCTTCTTCTTTGTCTTCTTCGTGCTCTACTTCCTTATCTTCGTCGTCTTCTTCTTTTTCTTCATCAACTTTTTCCTTGTCGTTTTCTTCCTGTGCACTTATTGAACTATTTGACGAATCTGAAGATGCTGATCTTGACCTGAAATAAAAGAAAACTAAATTTTATAACACTGAAATTGTTTATTAATTTAATATAGTTGGATGACAGCAGTTTAACTTCTACATTAAAACATTTTGTGTTTGAGCATAGTCAGAATTATTTTCTGAATAATCAACAGCTCGTATCTAACTTACTATGATCAAACTTTTTGATCGTTTACCTAGTCATGTTCGTCATCATTATCCCAGCTTATAATTGCCGAAAATAGGCGTCCGTCAAGGCTCTCTACAACAACAGGTCCTGTGCTGCCCTCATCCAACGGCTTCCGCAACCTTCATCAAGTGGTGGCACCAACGTGAGTCATTTCAATTATATTAAGATGCAGTAGTGTAGTTTAACAATGGTACTTCAGTTTATTTGCATTGAAACGTGTGGCACCAAATTTATCGATGTTATCAGGGTCAAAATAATAGTTCAAAAATGAAGTATGAAAATTTCAGTGCTACCTTAGGGTACGCGTCCATTGGCCCGCGCCGTACGCACCGCACGCACGGCAAGTAACAGATTGAACGGATTTGCCTTGCTCCTAAATGCCGGCGTTCGGTGCGGGTGCGGATAGTGGACGCAGCACTATGTAAAATCATACAAGGCAAAATAAAATCCATTGCGTGCGGTGCGTCCGGCGGGCCGATGGACGTGTACCTAACTTTGCGAAAATTTAAAAATCCGCCCTTCTGCGTAATGAAGTCTTCACAGAAGGTTGAGACCTTGGTAAAATAACTGTCGTTACCGGCCATGGAACATATGACGGCCGGTAGCGGGAGATCTCCTACGATAACTGCAGTCAGGGCGGAACGAAGCTGCGTAGCCCAGGCGGGAGAAAACCCAGTGTAGAACCAAGTCCTCACTGCAGTTACAGTGCTAACAGGTGGGACTCAGTTCCCACCTTGCGACCGAAAGTAGCTTCGAAGCAACCGTGACCGGACTTGCGTCAGCCTGAATGATAGGGTCTCGTGCTGCCGCCCTGCCTACTCGAGATGATTGGAGAGCCTCCAAGGTGGCGAAGCCAGCATGGTGGTCTCTAGTCAGAATCACCAACGAGCCATCGTGGCTCGGCGAATGGCTTCATGCCACTAGCGTATCTCTTCGGGCGGAAGTCGAAGTCCGCTCTCCGTCCGAAAGTCAGCCACTCGTCGATAAACTTCGGTGAGCACAGCCGCCTCCAAATCCCACGGGGATGTTTTGGCGAAGGCAAACGCCGGGTCCTCTGGGGTAGCCAGAGGCATACACTATTCTGAGCGATCGGAGCAACCGCCAGTGCCATTGCCAGGACAACCCCAGTGAACAGCTGTTGTCACCACACTAGCTCCACCCTAATTGGGCGAAAGTCACCCTAGGGCGGAGGCAGTGCCGACCAGCTTAGAAGCAAGCTATCGGAAGTGCTCGTTGAAGAGTCACCTACCGTCAAGGATTACGCCCAGATACTTCATCTGGGCCCGGATCGATACGAGGACCGAGGCGAGAAAAGGTCAATCTATTTGGTCCTCGCACGCTCCTCTAAATACTCTGCCACTAGCCTGTATATATAATGTATATATATGTCTAATAATATAATATATATGTATGTATGCATGTAAATCTGTCTATTGTTGAATATACGTATGTATTTTATTTACTTCAAAACTCAAAGTCAATCTTCAACTACCACCGTCTCAACGATATATTTTGATCCATCCTAATGTTGACTGGAAGAGATTGCCTTTGGCAATAAGGCTGCTCTTTGTACACTACATATATATACGCCATTTAATGTTCTTTAATGTAACTTTGTAATAAGGTATGCAAATAAAGAGTATTTTATTCTAAATGGGAGACTATTGAATGCGTTGGCGTTGTCGTGCTATTGGCGATGTCACGACCCCCAGGCGCAGCACGGCATCGACCGTCGAACGCCCCTCTTGAAATCTGAATTGGGCGTTCGACTAATCCGGGCCCACCTCGCATAGGTGTTGGAGGATGCAGGCAGAGAGAACCCTCTCAAAAAGTTTACCCGCCTCATCCATCAACACGTTGGACCTACAGGCCGAGAACGAATCGGCAGACTTCTGGAGTAGGACTAGGTTCCCGCTCTTCCAGCAGTTAGGGAAGCGTCCAAACGCCAAACTAGCTTCCAAATAGTTTCCTTAGGCGATCCAACATATGGTCGAGGGCTCAGGCTAGCATTTGGGCAGGTACTGGGCTCGGGGGCGGTGTTCTTGGATCGAATCCGCAGAAAACCGCCCCGATTTCCTGACGGGCGGAACATCAGACTTGCTCTCCCCGTCGTCCCCTACCAATGCAGCCTTTGAAGGGGGTGAATGTTCCGCCCGTTGCGGAGGTTGATAACTCTCTCTTAACTTTAAAACCTAGTGTAATCTGAGTGTCAACATTCGAATTTTGACGACACAATTAATAAGTAGCGTACCATGCATAACGTGACCGATTCAATGAAATAATCAAACAAGGACGGCCGAAGGTTATTTTGTAGTTTGATTGAATTTCAATATACATTTTTTCATGTCATCAATGACAATCGTTATTGGGAAGTTAGTGTAGGTACGCAAAAATACTGATAACTTGTTCAACCTTCGAGTTCAGTTCGCCCTAAAGCTTACGATGTCAGCTGCTCCGTGAAAAACTGATATTCAGGTAAAATCGGTTGAACTAGAAACAGACCCCAAACATTTTTAAGACATATATGATGATCGTATACATTTTCTTATAATAATTTTACTAGTCATCAATCAGGAATTTTTGCTGTTCAAAAATATCCAATTATTTAATATAATTTTCATAGAATAAGGAACAGTGTTTGTTATCCTTATATTTTTTATAAATTTGCATCAGAAACAATAATCACATCACAGTCGTAGTTTTGGTAATTAACTACAATTGTTCTACGTGCGCGTTAAGTAGTATAGAATACACTCATTTGCAAAAATAAACGGGCGGTTTCGATTTTCTTCCTGGCTGAAAAAAAATAAAATACCAAAAAGGTTTTAATCATTTGAACATGTTACTGGCAAGTAATAAAAGTGCCATAATGTTTTTAAGAGTACCTTCCAAATTCAAATTTTTTTTTTTTTTTTTTTTTTATTGTTGTAATGGAATAGGCGTTTGTCTTCCATCTCACCTGATGGAAAGTGTAGATGAAGACGAAGACAATTTAATGAAATTTAATGCTAATGAAATTTTTGACTGAGCCTGGTTTTCAAAGAAAACTTTTATCTACATCTTGTGGCGCGTATTCCCTATATATAATATCGACTCTAATTAACTTTTTGTCAATTTTTATTAAATCATCAGATGTCCTTGACATTTAAAAGTATTGTTATTGCTGTTTAGCAATCTCGAAAATGGTAGATAAAGTGATAAAAGCGAGAAAAATTATTGCGCTGCTTTAAGAAGGTTGCAGCCAGAGGCTAAATGTGAGTCGGTCGACAGTTCAAAGGACCTGGCAGCGGTCAGGAGACCGGTTCCGTCAAGACAAGGCCTGGTTCTGGCAGAAAGACATGTACCGAACCACGGGATGATCGTTTTCTAGTTAGTCAAGCGTTGAGAAATCGCAAATCTTCTTATGTGGACCTCAAGAACAGACTCGAAGAAGTAAGAAATGTGCAAATTAGTCTATGGACGGTCAGGAGGAGGCTTCTCGCTGCTAATATACACAGTCATCGCCCGGCACGCGGCCCTAAATTACTCTGTGGACATCGAGTTGCCAGGCATGGCTTCGCTCGAAATTGTGTGTCATGGACTCATGAAGACTGGGATAGGGTATTGTTCTCCGATGAAGCCAGGATATCTCTGCATGGTGAAGACCGACGTCGGCGAGTGCTACGCAGACGAGGAGAACGCTTTGTAGAGGCATGTTTTGAAGAAATCATACCTTATGGAGGAAGCACTGTTATGTTTTGGGCAGGAATAAATTCTATGGATCGTATGGAGTTAGTCTTCATCGAAAACGGTACACTGACTGGACACCGATACATAACGGAAGTTCTAATTCCTTATGCACAACCCGCTTTAACCGCTCTTGGCGAAAACTCAATTTATATGGACGACAACGCTCGCGTCCACCGGTCTGGCGATGTGGAAGCGTATTTGCTAGAAGTCGGAATTCGTCGTTTGGACTGGCCAGCTAGAACCTCAATCCCATAGAGCATGTCTGGGACGTTCTGAAGCGACGAGTGATATCAGTGCTAAAGCTAAAGAATGTTTATACCGCGGAGTGGGAACGTATTCCCCAAGAAACCATAAAAGATATACTCGCTAGCATGCCCAGACGAATGGAAGCCGTGATTTCGGCAAGAGGGGGTCAAACTCAATACTAAACTTTTATCTGCTTTTAATGTATTCAATAAAAACAAAGAAATTAACGCGTTTCATTTTTATTTAGCGAGCACATACAATAATGGTGTTTTGAGCTTAAATATTATTTCTCAATCAAAATGAAAATGTTATGATAAAACTGATGAAAATTATTCCTTCCTAATTAATTTATAAAATTCTGAGGATGAGGACATGACAATACATAAAATTTTCAAACAAATAGTAACTATAAAATAGTTCTTTGCTTAAGTGTTCGTTTTTTTTTTTTTGCAAAAGAATTTATATAAAACTCTTTACGTGTGGTGCAATCCGTACGTACGCACTTTTGTAACATGATTTCTAGAACTGCAATAAATTATTTATGAGGATACTCAGGCAGCAGTCATTAATTCAGTTGTGTCCGAGACTGAATGTAAATAGTCTGACCTCGACGTTGTCCAACAGTCACTTACTCACTTTTCATTTATTTTATGATCAGGACTCGGGTGCACGTTACTAGAGTTTAACTAATTCACAGCAGATTTATTGAGAAACTCGTCTTTTAGCTACATTTTTTTTTTACTTAATAAGGGTAGAAATATGGGGACATGTACATATAATACAAATATCTCCTCTGCTTGCGCACGATGTACGATGAATCACAGTGTCTAAATTATTGCTACATGCACTTTGCGAATGTTAGGAATAAAAGATAAAGTCTGTAGTTAAACCAAGGACAATGCAACTTTGTAGAAAAGGTTGACATTATAAATCTATTATGGAATGAGAAAATTATGTAGCTAGTAACTACACAATATTTATTAAATAGTTGCTGTCCAGCAAATGGTTCTGGTACGCAATTGTGTTAATGATAACGTCAACCTTCTGCCCACGTCACTGAACATCATGGCTTATGTTTATGTCCGTTTGTCCGTACCCGTTTTGCGAAAGAAAATACACCTTCTGGGCAAGAAATAATCTCAAATATTACTCTACTATATGATAGTTTCTAACGTCTTAACAATCGTCTCATTTTTCAACTCAACTCATAGTTTAGATAGTATATCTGTACTGGAAATATAGAATTTCAACCGCATCTTTTGCCGTGTTCTCTCTTTACTATTGACCAGTCTTCAATCCATTTTCATATCTGCCTCATCTATTCCCCCTTTCCCTGACCCTCTCTCTTTACTTACCCCGTTACCTTCCTGATTTTGATCCGCTTAAACCTCTGACATATCCTTATTAGGTGTGTCTCCGATAGGATATCCGTGTAAACAAACTGATTTTATTGTAGTCGCATTCTTCCTCCATTATGTAAGAAATATTGTAGGTAAACAATCACTCAGACATCGTTTACACTCCAGCTCCACTCAGGTCTGGTTCCCACTACGCCGGACCGGCAGATTTTCCATGCCGGTATAACTGCCGGAAGAGCTAGTGGCTGTACAAGTTATATGAAGCTATTCACATTATCCCGGGTCCAACATTTTTGCCGAGCGTTTAGTCACTATAAAAGTGCCGGCAGAAACACTGGACCGGTGTAATATGAATGAGTTTGTGGCTGTATCCGTCCCCTGCTCGCAGAACCTGTGCTACCCTCATGTCATTCGGCTCCCATTTTCATCAGTAAATTGTCAATAGCGGTTGCTGTCACACGAAAATAATTGAAAAATTGATTCGTCACTTCTAAGTTCACCCATTAAGGTGTGTCCAAACACGGCGTGCAAGGTGCGAATGCCGCGCGTAGCTGCCGAGCTACGCGCGGCATTCGCGGGACACAAATTAGCTGTGCACTAGTTTGAACTATAACAACGAATGTTTGCGCGGCAGACATCCAAACACAGCGCGGCAAGCTGCCCGCGGCAGCCATGCACGATTGCCGCTCTATGTTTGGACACACCTTTAATGTTTCAAATGTTTTAAGTGAAAATCTTTCCCGTAAAAAGGATGTACCCAATGTTTTATTTTATTTTGCCTTCTATTGAGATGCCATCACAACACAACAATTTCGACGTCCATTGTGTGCACAGGTCCAAATTTAACTGAACTGAGTAAACGACTGTACGAGGATCCGGTGTAATGTGAACACTCTGTCTGGTGTCCGGTTTCCGGCAGATCTACCGGTCCGGCGTAGTGGGGACGAGGCCTTATAGAGATTTAAAATGAACAATAAAAAACCGCAAAAATAATACGCTAATAGTAGCTTTCTCGTTTGGAGTAATATCATCATGACAACTTTAGGATGAACTGGAATTATTTTAAACGGTGGCATACTCAAATTAAATTAATAGAAAATAGGTCTTAACATATAAATATACAGTTTTCATAAGGAAAACGGTACTAATATTTCTACAATCATACAATGTTTTTGTACACTATTCTATTTATACAGATTGAAAATCCGCAAATATAAACCGCCTAGTACAAGATCCCACCGCTTGATTCTGCAGGTATCTGTTTTTTCGATACAACTAATTTTAAATGAATGTTTATAAAGTATACAACGCATTAGGGATAGGTTGCCTATCAAAAATTAGCCTTACACCTGGCAACCCTAACGTTGCGGCTGACTGAGAGCTGGCAACCAATTCTTTTTGAATTCGTAACATTATTTTCTTTCAAATGTCGTAAAATTCACTAAAAAAACATATAGCTGTAAATTTCATCAGCAAAATAATTTTACTGAAATTAATTTCAGGTAATTGCGGCTAATTTTTGATAGGCAACCTATCCCTAATGCATTGTATACTTTATAAACATTATTTTACATATAAACATATTTTAAAACTATAAATATAAACATTATTTTAAAACATACGTTGAATTCAGGCCCTTCTTCCCATTGGGCACACTGAGAACGTGCCCAGGGCCCCGCGATGGTCTCCTTTCAGAAGAGGGTTAAGCCCAGAAGCCGAGTGCGGGTTGTGGACTGGCAAGACACGATGTAGGTACGTAATCTTGCCGTAGGAATTTTTTTAAGGCGCCCGAAGACCTCTAACTAAGCTTTTCGACTGTCATCCTATGATAACAACCTATTGCTTAACGTTACCTCCGGTGACGCTAATGGTATCATGCTGACAACGGTCACCCATCCAGTGCTTAACCTGGGTGATGGTTTCTAATCCCCTAGGCCAACTTGGCTTTGAGGGTCTCGCATCATTTGAAAATCGATTAAATTAAAAATGAAAAATAATAAGACACCTATCCGAATGTAGAAATCGCACTGAGAATCTTTTTAAGCATGGTATCCGATTTCTTTCATGGTATCCGATAAGGGAAGGTTCTAATTACAGTCACGAAAGATAATGTTAGGCACATTACATTTCTTATCAATGGCGTAATAAGAACTATTTCTGTAAAAGCCTTCGGAAGCTGGGTCAGAGAGCTTGAACCGCCGGGGCGTGGTAGGAAACGAACGTTTTTATTTCATTAGTGTTTAAGAGTGGCTGTCTACTAGAACCATAAGTTTAAGAGTGTAGTTCTGACGCCATGATAATTTGGAGTCCCCAGTCCGATCAATACTATTATTATGATTGAAAGAGAGAGAGAGCAGTGAAGAATTTTCCGAAGCTGAGGGTGCGCAAGTGTTTATCTAAAACTTTTTAAATACTGGTAAGTATATACCTCAATTGATTACGTCGCCTAGCCCTGGTCTCTCGCGCCAAATTTGGTGAGTCTTTTGTTTCCACTTCCTCTGTGCTGTCATGTGTAGACTGTTTAGTTTCCTCTTGTTTTTGCTTAATTTTTTGCAACACTCGACTCGATGTGCGTCGAGGTGTTAATTCTAACAACCTTAAAAGTAAGAATGTTTATTTTTAAAATAGAGTAGAATATTATGCAGAGTATGCTAGAAATATTTGTGGGGCTAAAGAGTAAAACATGAACATTAAGTGACACTATTTCTGTTGTTATTCATCAAATACTTTACTCTAAAGACCTATTTATAAAGCACGAGCCAGTCAGTCCACGCAGTTATTTATTTCACATGTCTCCTTAATGATTGTAGTGATTGATACCTCTAGTGCGTATCATAAGACTCAACTATTATGGATGAAATTTGAGTGGTAATGATGGATCTTAGGACTCAAATTGCATGTTTAGTAAGCGTATCGCTCGTAAAACAGATCTATACACATTATTTCTGAGATATAGTGAAAAATATTTACAATACATTCTAATCCAAAAAAAAAATTTATATTTTGAAAATATTTCACTTCAGTTAGGAGTTATTGCTACTTTTATATTCAATATTAATACCAATTCAATATTAGTATCTAAATATAATCCTGAGGGCCTTCAGTAAAACATAAAATATTGAAATGTGTTTCTAGTAAATTTTGTTAAAAATTGTCTATGTTATTAAAAGTTCAGCGCACAGCATATATACATATTTGTTTATACTGATAATATGTTGTTACAGATGTTTTCAGGGACGAAACCATTGTATTTATTTCAAATTCATAACAATATTTAAAATAAAACTTAACATACGAAGCACAGCCTTAGGAGAGACAAATGAATAGATGACTACAGCGCTCAAGGAACATCTTGAACTTACAAGGGAGAGCATCGTTAGTAGGGAAGTCTGATATATAGGGAAGCAGACTGGATTTCACGCTCAGTGAAAAGAACAGATTATCTTATTAGAAGTAACAAATAAACAAAATTTCTGTGTTTATAAATTTTGTTCCTTCTCATCACGTTTTTTGGATTTTAAGTAGATACACAAAGAATAAAGAAAAAATTAAATCAGAAAAATAAAAAAAATCTTCTGATTTAATCATTTATCACTAAATACTTAATCAAACCATAATAGATAAACTGTACCTCATTATTGAGTAAATAAATATTAGTATTATAATTAGTATTTCAATTTTACTATCACACTTGTTCAATAAATTTATATAATACTAGCTGAATCCCGCGGTGTTACCCGCGATTATTAAAATTGCGACTATAATTTGAGATTTAAACTATCCTATCTCTCAAGTTAGATCGAACTGCACATGGTGTGCGAATTTTATTATAATCGGTTAAGTGGTTTAGAAGTCCATTGAGGACAAACATTGTGACACGAGATTTATATATATTAAGATTAAGATGTAAGAAATTTATTTGCCTGTGTACAAGTGATATTTTACAACCCTGTCTAGATAAAAAAGTTTTACACCTATAACCCTATGGTCTATTTCCTAGTATATTATAAAAGCAAGTTTATAATAGGTAGTAACAATCGCTTGCATATAAAAAACCCCTAGCTGGGGTTTAGGAGATGAACCATGAGAGAGACATATATAAAAAAACATACTAAAATTCGCACTTTCATATAGTGCTATTTATAATTAAATATTTATAGTAATTTTCTGAGCTCTTATATACTAAAGTCTTAAAGCAAATGATTGAATGTATTATATACTTTAAACAATTGTGGAATTCTATACTAGATTTAAAAGGTATGAAATGAGTTCTATCAAATTTATTTATTAATAATACAATTTTATTTCTAGTGAACAAAAAGTTAGACTAGCTATATACTCCTAGAGAAGCTAGTAAAAACTAAAGCATAATAATAAACAAAACACAATCGCTTTTTGCATTTATGATAAAGCTCAGCTGAAGAGTACTGATTTAATACAGTGAGCAAAACTAGCAAACTTCCACAAAATATACGCCAGCAAAGTATAGAGCATTACTAAGCAGAGCATCAATATATGATACATTGAATTTCGCTCATGATTACTAGAAAAATGTTTAATAAAGATGAAATATCACATAAATTACATGTTACAATGTTAGTGGTATGTTCGTCTGAGAATACCAGGCAGCTTTGACACATTACAATTTGACACATTCAAAAAAGTGTGATTAATGTGGAGGAAAACTCATAGTTTACTCATACTATTTTTAATCAGATTACAATTCTCATGTACATTATTATTTATATATACAACAACAATGTAAAATATTAAAAGTAGTACATAATTAGATAAAAACCTGCTTTTTACTATTATTAGATAATATTAAAAAGCAAAATAAAATATTCTAGCAGACCACAAGTGCTGCAAAGATACTAAATCAAGGCATGTTTATCCTCTATGTAATCAGTAATTACTAATACCATATAATTGACTATTTATTTGGAAATCAAATATAGGTAACTTTCATGTGAATCTTCAAAAAGAAGTTTAAATTGAGGGGGCTCCAGGATAACTTGAGTAACATAAAACACTAAGATGATGTTTTAAAATGTATATGAAGATAACATATTCTCTGATCATCAAAAGCAACTGTAAAACTGAAGTCAAAGGAAAACTCTCTTAATACAAATTGGGTCTGGCAGTTTTTAAAAAATAGTCCTATTGTACTCCGTGTTCCAGTCAATATTAATTTATTATTTAAATACTAGTACTGGCCATAAAACAATTAAAATTTGTGGTTCTTTTTGCCTAATTATGAACAAAAAAACTAAAATAATCTATAGATTATGTTCTAATAACTACATTTGGGCTGCGGCTCGCCTGTGTGTAAGTCAGTTTTCATGGTAAAGAGCAGCCTATGTCTCTTTTTTCAAGATATAGTCTATATATATATAAAAATGAATTGCTGTTCGTTAGTCTCCTTAAAACTTGAGAACGGCTGGACCTATTTGGCTAATTTTGGTCTTGAATTATTAGTGGAAGTCCAGAGGTTTAAAAGGTGAATAAATATGAAAGTATCTGAAGTTTTGTCAATCGATAAATAAAAGACAAACTTTTGTATAAAATAAACAAAACAAACAAAAGGAATTCATAATTATTAACAAATAATGCAATTTATTTTTATATATTAACATTTAAACCTTCTCTGGACTTCCACAAATAATTCAAGACCAAAACTAGCCAAATCGGTTCAGCCGTTTTCGACTTTTAGCAAGACTAACGATCAGCAATTCATTTTTATATATATAGATAGATTTTTCACTGATACTATTATCTACATGTTCATCATCATCATCAGCCTATTGCAGTTCACTGTCTGTCTATGATTACCTAAATGAAATTAAAGTGTGTGAATTCACTGTTTGCAGAAAGTACTGTGCTTTTTTCTTTGTTACCATCAGAGTTATAGGATCTTATTCTTATACCATAAAAAGTCAAATCCAAAAAAAAGAAAACATTTACAAGTAACATAAATTTTAACTTTTAGGAAGATTCCTCAGTATATTATCATATTATCATCATATTCAAATATATAATAGATATATGATAAATTATTTCATCATTTGGGTTTATGTTTAAAAGAAATTTTGTTAGGTTTTCTTTTTACTATTATTATATTATAGTTTGGTTCTTGGTCTTAAAGTGAAATAATGTTACATTCACAAAAAGATGATAATTTGCTTGAAAGTAGAAAAACTATTAAAAGTATGATTCACAAAGCTTTGACTTAGAAATTAAACCAGTCTATGGTTTGGTAGAGATAAATAAGCATACTAAAATTAAGTAAATAATTTAAGAATTACCTTTTCCGTTGCAATCGCTCCTTCTCTTTAAAAAGCTTAGGTATTTCAGGCAAAAAGTTTTCTGAAAGTGAAAGATACAGCTGCTTCTCAACTTTACTAGTTGCCTTGCTGTATTTCTCTGTCAGGTGGGCCCAGTCTTCTTCAGTAAAGCAAACCACTTGCCAAACCCTTTCAGTTTCGATATCATCGAGAAAATCATCGCCATAAAACTGACCCTGCTTTTTATGCTTTTTCTTTTTCCCTTTAGGTTTTATTATATCTTCTCTATATAATCTTGTTCCATAAAAATACCAGTAGGCAGAGTAGTTATCATCATAACTGAAATTAAAATAAAATTATCATTACAAAAATTTTAGATTACATTTAGTAAATAGAGCAATCACTGTGAAGTATTTATGAAAATATATAGTCTTCAAAATACATAGTTTACAACTCTTAAAAACAAATCAAAATAAACTTACCCGAGAGGTTCAACTCTTAAAGTTTCTGTTTTAAGGTCCTTAAATAAAACAGTAACATCTTCAGCATCAAGACGAAATTGACAAAGATCATACAAAATCTCTACTTTTGTTCGAATTGGTAAAAACTGAAAATCTATATCAGTATTGAAAGGGTTACGGCTGCTTGACTTTTGGCATTTTCTTCTAAACAATCTTCTCAAGTACATCTGTAAATATATTATAATTAAGTCAGCATTTGTGTGCAGTACTAAATATGTTAAGGTGCATTACTAAACTATGAACATACCTGATAGTTAAATGCCGAGATGTCATTGTTGCCTAAACAACCATTCAACAGACTTACAATTAGATCTGTCAGGAAGGAACTACTCGATTCTTCCGTGCCATCGGTTAATAGAGCCTCTTCTAGTTCCTTTAAATCATTTCAGACCAATATTAGTTTCCTCGAAAAGAATAGCAACCATTTTTTCATTGGAATCTGTAACTACTTACTTCAATGTCAAAATCCAGAATGTTGAATGCAGTTCTGAATAAAGAACAAAAGTACGCAATGCCGGGCACTTCCCACCATGACTGAATATCTAGAAACCGTGAGAAATTCATTCAGACATCACTTTCAGGGCTACCGTCCTCAAAATAATCGCGCAACTGATTTCTTGTTTCACCGAACCCACCTAAAATACCAATAAAAGATGGAAACATAACCTAAAATCGCTTCGTATTCACTATTCGTTTTTCTAATAATAGAGAATCATCATTGTTATATCGATAGCAAGTATTTAACACATTTTCACTTCAAAACAATACTCTGCAATTCTACATGAAGTATCATGTAAAAGATGCGAATTTGCGTTGTGTATATCGAGACACAAACGCAGTAACAGTTTAGGTTTACAAGTTGTACAAGTGAATCACTCTTTATTAACATATTTTACTGTCAAAGCGAATAAGAACGGAATCAAAATTCAACATTTAATTTACTTTGCATTTTTCACAGTAAATTTAACCATCATATACTTAAATTATATCACGAAATTAACAAATAATACCAAAACGTTTGAAATTTGAACGGAAGTTTGCCTTTTTACTCTTTGATTTTCTTCGATTCAATATCGGGATTGCTGTGGTCCAGTGCCCATAAACTGCTTGAATTGAAAGAGATAAAAGAAGTTCGGGTTTCGGCTGGTTTGTTTTCAGTTACTCTTATTATATTTGCTTCTCATGCGCTTTTAGCGGCAAGTTATTGATTTAATTTTATTTGATTTATGAATCTACTTGTACGAAAACCGTTTTAGTATTTTTTATAAAAAAGTCATTGAATCTACTTGTACGAAATATAAAATAATTATGTAAATAAAATTAGCTAAAAGAACTTTTTTTTAATTACTCGCAGCGGGTAATTGCGATCTGCTCAAGACTGGGATTCAGATTAATTATGTTATTTAAAGTTCGAAGATACAGTATTGTATTAATATTGTTTAACTGGCATATTAAATTTTTAATTTATTTCATAGGTTGATAATGTTTAAACCACTCAACCAATCACCATAAGACTTTACACAAGTACATGAATCTTCGGAGGTACACATTGATTTTCGTTGAAAAAGTAAATAAAATGAATGGAATCTACTTTGTATAAATTTAATAATATCTATAATCACCCAGTTCGTCCTAATGAGTACATTTCTTAAAGTACAAATAAAATTTCAAACTGCTAATAAATAATTTTCACTATAAAAACAGTCTATGTTGTTCTCTTGCATTCTATTTCATATACAATATATGTAAATTTATAATGTAAATGTAAACATAGATGTAAAGAAAAAAAATATTTATTATTTATTAGATACAATTTTATTAAAAACTGATTAAATTTTTATTAAAGGTTGGTTATAATCATTTTTTCCGTATTTCAAATACTTAATTATAATGATGTATTGTAAAAAAGCACTAAAAGTTATAAGAAAATTGCAGTTTTAAAAGTTTGAGTACATATACCTTTTCACTTGGTTAAACAATGAAAATAAACCTAGTGTCGGTATCATCATTTGAACAGTACTATTAATTAAATAACTAACCATAAAACCAATTTATATAAAAAATAAAATAAGAATGGTACTTCCTGGTTTTATTTAATTTAATCTTAGTGGACTTCGACCATAAACAAAAATTCTACCATGAAAGCGTCGATCATCGATATATATTTTGTCTTTTTCTTTTTGCCTTTTGCTCTTTCTGGCTTGAGTGTCTTGAATGTGACATGGCGTCCATCAAGATATATCACGGCCTTCTGTAAAACTGTTTTTAATGACAGTGCTTTCATTTTAAATTTTATTACTGAGGCCGTAATAAATCGTACATTTGCATTGATGGTAATGCATGCAAGGAAACCTCAGCGCATAAGTGATGGGTAAGATATGATTTTGAATGCTTCGGCTTTACAGCCTTTAGATGGCGGTCGCCGATTTGAGTTTTGCTATATTTTAGGTGAATTTAATTAACATTGTTATCTCATTTCAGGTACTTTGAGAAGCATCAGTCCCATCCGTATCAGGTAAGAACAATTAAACTTTATTCCATACGTGGTAAGTAATCTAACGTTTGTTCAGTGATTGGCTAAATCTTGTCAAAATTGTAGGTACTCTACGTAATGTGTTGAACGTTTCCCGACCCTTCTTTTCCTGTTTTTTGAACAATTAAAGTTTAGCTACGAACACAGATAATTAGTCAATATTTTCATAGTGAGATAAAGTTCTAATTTCAGATTATTGTTCTCTAAAATCAACTATCAATTATTATTATCATATTCTCAAATGTACAGAACATACAATCCTTAAGTACATTAGCGTCATATTATCGTGTACACAACTGTACTTTAAATATTACTATTTTGTTGGTTCTATTATTATAGATTATTTTGAAATACATGTTCACTTTTCAATAAATCAATACTACCATAAAAATATTTTATATTCATTGCTATTTAAACCACTGTTTTATAAAAAAATATTGTAAAAAGAAAAGTTTGTACTTGTACTTAAACTTCACTGTAATAATATTTTTTGTGCATTCTTATGTTCTTTAAACAGAAATACAATTCAAAGAGTGACAGAAGAGCAGCAAATGACTATGTCTCTTCTGAAAACCGATACACTCCTCTCCGATCCCCTAATGGCAATGTATCACATGGCCATGGCACCCATTCGAGTCAATCCGGCCATGGGCACCACCACTACAGTCATGTGGCAGATGACAGAGGATATTCCACATCTAGAAATGCCTATATACAAAAGGGTTCTGACAAGGAGAGAGACAGAGACTATAAATCCTCTAGAAATAAGTATACAGGTATGAAAATTTTTACTACAATGGAAAACTGTAATGACAGAGTAAGCTAAGGAATGTTAGACAAAAATATTATTGTTAATAACAGTTTCAGATAAAAATAAGTTTGAATCTGTATTGTGTTATAGGTTCAAACTTTTCGATTTCTTTTTGCGGTTGTAAAATATTATTAATGTTTGTTATTTATAAAACATAATATTTAGTATTCTTTATTTGCTGTATTGTGTAACTTGAAATAATATCCTGAAAGTGAAAATTGCTACTAGTTCATCATCTTTTTATATTAAGTTTTTAACAATATTATTTTTGATCTATACTATATAAATGAATAAAATGGAAGTATCAGTTTCTAACTCAAATCAACAACTTTACACTTAATGCTTAAGAGTTGATATGCTAGTAATATCATAACCA
Organism: Phragmatobia fuliginosa; assembly: GCA_932526445.1. Classification (NCBI taxonomy): domain Eukaryota; kingdom Metazoa; phylum Arthropoda; class Insecta; order Lepidoptera; family Erebidae; genus Phragmatobia; species Phragmatobia fuliginosa. Next base: position 30,544,608 of record OW052057.1, read on the forward strand.
TTAACTAATTTTTAAAATTGTTTCTGTTCTGGCTAATTTCTTAACAGCTGTATGGAACTGAGGAGTATTACTAATATGTTGCTGGTGTTATAGGAGTAGCTTAGGTCACATTGTTTTAGATTTGTAGTAGTGTTACTTATTTATTATTTTAGATTTATATATTATAACTAAAACTTTAGGCAACACCATAGGGCAAAGGTAATTTGATAATTGATTGATACAATTTAATAATTCCTGAACTTAGTAATAGTATATATGTAGTAAAATTTTGGAGAAATATCATTCACACATAATATCATTGAACATTACAACATTACATAAAAAAATATCTGAAGGTCATAATTTATAATAATTTCTTCACTAAAATAATGTGTACTGTTTAGTAATTTTAGTGACTCTCTTGTAATGGTTCAATCACACAGATAACCATCTGTGTGATTGAGGCCCCAGACTAAAACATAATGATTTTTAACTTAAATATCACACAAACCAACATTTACTAACAATAGAAAGATATAGTTATAAAAACTATTCATAATTAAATTCATAGCCATTGCAATTGTTGTCGTAATTATAATTTTACAATAAGTGTGATGGCATGCAAAATTGCTTGCGATATATTTCTTCAGAAGGCAATAAAAAGAGAATTGTTTCATTCTAATATTAGTAAGAAAATATTTTTTTTGACTTGCTTGTCGTCATTAAAATATATGCCAGTTCCTATTGGGTTTTCAAATGTAATGACAACTAGTTCAATCTTCAAATACAGTTCACCAGTTCAGGGTTGTCAAGGTCTGATGCCAATCCCTCTGCGGCAAAACCAATATTCATATAAAACTGGTTTTTGACCCCAAATAGTGTTAGGTTAGATGATGAATACATATTTTTTATATATTTAATTCCAGATAGTGTCAGATCACCAAAAGAACGAAGTAAAGATAGTGAGAGAGAAAGGAGTAATCATGAGCGAAATGAACCTGATAAGAAAACTAGGCCTAGTGGCATGAACATTAGTGTTAGTAGGGGTAGTAAATATGACAAGAGAAGTGCACCCTCAACAAGCGTTTCCTCAGGTCGTGTATGGTCAGAACATATAAGTTCATCTGGGAAGAAGTATTATTATAACAGTGTCAGTGAAGTGTCACAGTGGGAAAAGCCCAGAGAATGGGATTCCAGAAGAACATCATCCAAAGAATCAACCTATTTATCCAGAAGCAGTAAGTATTTTATTGATTTTTTTCTTGAGAAGTGTTTAGATGTAACAGACAAGTTCCATTTCCCTTTTTAGTCATTATCTTGCATTATTGGAACTTGCCATTGCATTATTAGCTGGTAGGCCAACTACCACAACTTTGAATAAACATACACAATACCTCTATTATTGGATATAGTCTTTCTTCACTATTCAAAATATAGGTATTTAACTAGACAAAGTGTTTATGTATTAATTTGTTGCTCTTTTCTTGTTCTGGAAGTCAAGCATTATACAGTAATTTTGAAATAAAATTACAACCGGTTTTGTTTTCAATTTCCAATTTTTACTATTCATTATTTATCTATAGTTTATTGGGTTGAATTGAAAACTTATTTCAGTGTTAGATAACCTAGTTATCAAGAATTAAAGGTTACATGAAACATCATGAAACGGACACAAAGAACACCCAGGTTCAGAACAACAATTTCCCACATAAGATTTGAACCCACAACACTTTGCAAAGTAGAAACCTGTGAGGCGATCACCTAAACCACTAGGCCGACCGTGCAGTATTATAGTAGATGAAGATGGAGTTAGATATAAATTTTTTTCTAAATCACATCAATAGGAAAATGAGCATGTAATTCATTTTTAAATGAGATTTCATGTAGTCAACTCCAATTACTCATTTTTCCAAATGTAGACATTTTGTGATTTCTGAAAAACAAATTGAAAGTTTTTTTATAAGCATTATCTAACTACATATAATATCTATTCTATCTATAATCTATCTAGTAGCCCATCCCAAATAACCTTGGGAATAATGAAGACTAGGAAGAAGAAGAAATTAATGTTTTTGTTTAAACAGTATATTCCTGCGTCATAAATTAATAACAATAAAATACGGAAATTATAAATAAACACTTCTGATCAGCACATTTGAGATATGTGCCGATTATCGAGCACGTAGGATTCCGGCTGTCATTTCCTTATTAATATTAAGACGTGATTATTATCGCCTTGTAGCGATAGGTTTAGACTATATAACGTAGCTGTAAGTCGGTATCACCAGCCACATATTACAATGTATTATTGAGAGTAGTTCCTGCCCAATAAACGTTAGTCACAAGATGTTCACGGTGGTTGTTATTTTCATCAACATATAAGTTCGCTATAGTTGGTGACCCCGACAGTTGAACAAGGAAGAAGAAGCAACTATCCGCACCTTTTGAAGGAGAACATATTATAGTGAACTTGTACTTCAGTATTACATAAAGAACCATCGTCAGGATGCCGCTGCTTGGAGCTGGAAGTGCTGCAAAAGCCGGAGTTTCAAGCGCAATGGTAGCAGAGGTGTCTTCAGTCACCATAGTGGAGAGAATTTCACCTTTTTGGACTGACCAGCCGCGTCTATGGTTCACGCAGTTTGAAGCCATCGTCGCCCCCCAGAAACAGGGTGACGAGTATAAGTACAACCTAGTTATATCCAAATTGGGTAAGGACGAAATTCAGCACATAAGTGAGCTCATAATAGAACCCCCGGAAACTGATAAATATGGAAGTCTCAAAGAGAAATTAATTGATTATTACGAAGAATCAGAGCAGCGGAAGTTCCAGAGATTGTTATCAGAAACAGAATTGGGAGATCAAAAACCGTCTCAGCTGTTAAGGCGCATGCGGGAACTAGGAAGAAACAAATTAACTGATAACGCGGTCCAGATGCTATGGCTCAGTCGCCTGCCGAAATCGATCACAACTGTGCTTACGGTGGCAGACAACTTAACTTTGGACAAGTTAGGCAAGCTGGCAGACAAAGTATTTGACAGTGCAAATTCATCGTCATCAAGCCAATCATTAAAATCGGCCGATATTAGTGTCATCACGAATCTCACCACGCAAATAGCAAGCATGCAGTTAGAGATTGCGTCGCTACGTTCTGAAAATATGCAGAATCAGCGTACCAGATTTACGCATAAGCGGTTTCACGGTCGCAGATAATCAAGATCAAGGTCACGTTCACCATCGCGTTATAAATTGTGTATTTATCATAGAAAGTACAGGGATAAAGCATATAGATGCGAGACTCCGTGTGCCTGGAGAGATGGCTCAGGCACCACGGGAGATTCCGGCTACGGAAGGAAAAGGTCTCAGGGGCAGTCGGAAAACTTCGAATAGTGCAGAAAAAGGCGGGAGTCTGCGCTATCAATCCCTCTAACCGCCTCATGATTACCGACCGACAAAGTGGTATGAGGTTTTTAGTCGATACGGGGGCCAATATTAGTTTGGTGCCTTGTAAGAACAAACGTAGAGCGCAGTTGTCAGACTATAAGCTGTATGCGGCAAACGGTACGGTCATAGACACATATGGAGAGAAAATGCTGACGCTCGATTTAAATATTCGAAGACCGATACAATGGAATTTTGTGGTCGCTGACGTCAGTATGCCGATATTAGGCGCTGATATACTTGAGCACTACAATTTACTTGTCGACGTGCGCGGTAAGCGCCTGGTTGATGGAGTGACGGGTATCAAAACGCCTGCCATTATTGCAAGAGCAAAACAAGTCACTATACGTACAATTAGTGATAAAATGCAAGGAGTTGTTCGGCAGTTGTTGGAAAAATATTCAGATATAACACATCCTTGCTCCTTTAAGGAACCCGCCAAGCATAACGTGGAGCACTACATCGAGACAACGGGCCCTCCGGTGTTCAGTAAAGCGCGACCTTTACCCCCAGACAAGTACAATATCGCCAAAAGAGAGTTTCAAGATATGGTGAAAATGGGAATATGTCGCCCGTCGAACAGTCCGTGGGCGAGTCCATTGCATATGGTTAAGAAGAAGAACGGAGAATGGAGACCATGCGGGGATTACAGGATGTTAAATAAGATTACAGTGCCAGATCGTTACCCACTACCGAGATTGTTAGATTTTACTTACATTTTTGAGAAAAAGAAGAATGTGGTTATGTCCAAGATCGATATAAAAAAGGCTTATCATGCTATTCCTGTGGCTAAAGACGATATTAAGAAGACCAGCGTAATTACACCGTTTGGGGCTTTTGAGTTCGTACGGATGAGTTTCGGATTGCGTAACAGTGGCTCCAGTTTCCAAAGGTTCATGGACGATATATTCAGAGATTTAGATTTTGTATATGTATTCGTAGACGACTGTTTATGTGTTTCGGAGAATGAAACAGAGCACGCTAAGCACCTCGAGGCGATATTTGAGCGACTGAATAAGTACGGAATCACAATTAATCTCGCTAAGTGCGAGTTTTTTGAAACAGAGCTTGATTTCCTTGGTTATCATATAACGAGCCAAGGTATAAGGCCGACAAAAGAGAAAACGGAGGCGATCGTTAGTTTTCCTAAACCAAACACGGTGCAGGAGCTTAGAAGATTTCTCGGTATGATCAACTTTTATCGTACGAGTATACCTATGGCAGCGAGCTATCAAAAGGTGCTGAACAAGTATTTACACGGAGCTAAGAGAAATGACAAGACGCCGATAAAGTGGACGGTCGAAGCCAAATCAGCCTTCGAACAATGTAAAAAAGCCTTGAAGCATGCAGTCGGATTAGCCTATCCATCTTCTACTGCACACATGGCAATTTGTACCGACGCGAGCGCCACCTGTGTCGGGGGAGTATTACATCAGCGAATGGGAAATGAGTGGCAGCCCTTGGGATTCTTCTCTAAAGCTCTCTCAGAAGCTCAGATTAAGTATTCTACATACGATAGAGAGTTATTGGCAATTTACATGACAGTCAAATATTTCAGGAAATTCCTAGAGGGACGAGCTTTCACTATCTACACAGATCACAAACCATTATCTTTCGCTTTTGAAAGGAAGCCCTCAAATAACGAAACTCCACGTAGAGTCCGACAGCTGGACTTAATCGGACAGTACAGCACAGATATCAGATATATAAAAGGTTCTCAAAACGAAGTTGCAGACGCGTTGTCACGAACAATCGGAGTAATCTCTATGCCTTCAACGCTAGATTACGACGAGCTCTATCGGGTGCAGCAGAAAGATTCAGAATTGAAGAGCTTAAATCTTAATAACAAGTTGAAAATACGAAAAGTGGCTATTTTAAACACAAAATCTCAAATATACTGCGATGTCTCAACTGGAAGAGCAAGACCATACCTTCCAGAACAGTTTAGAAAGAAGGTTTTTAATGGTTTGCACTCGCTAAGCCATCCGGGGAAGCGAGCTACGAGAAAAATGATAACAGAACGTTTTATTTGGACTAACATGAACAAGGAAATAAATAAATGGTGCCAAGAGTGTGTTGAATGCCAGCGAGCAAAAGTGCATCGTCATACAATTTCGCCGATTGGAAGTTTTTTGCCCGCCAAGCGTTTTGCTCATGTGCACATCGACATTGTGGGGCCGTTGATGACATCGCAGGGTTGTCGGTACATGATAACAATGATCGACCGTTGTACGTCGTGGCCCGAAGTTTTCCCGGTTGCGGATATTTCTGCTGATACTGTAGCTCGAGTGGTGTATAGTGGATGGATTTCACGATTTGGGTGTATGGACATTATCACTACTGACCAGGGCAGACAGTTTGAGTCAGCATTATTTAGGTCACTGACAGAATTCTTGGGAGTGACTAGAATAAGGTCCAGCCCTTATCATCCAGAAGCAAATTCTAAAATTGAGAGGTTCCACCGAAGCTTGAAGAGTGCGTTGATGGCCAGAGAATCAGGAGAAAACTGGGTCAGAGAATTACCTACTGTTTTGTTGGGTTTGAGAGCTAGCATGAAAGAGGACATCGGGCTTAGTTCGGCCGAGATGGTGTATGGCGCGCCTATAAAGTTGCCTGGAGAGATGTTTGAGCAAAACAACAACAAGACGTATTACGATGATTTCATGTCGCAGCTAAAGCAAGATATCAATCGGATACTGTCTTTGCCAAGGAGAGAGCGATCAGACAGAGCTACATTCGTGCACCCAGCGTTAAAGAGCTGTTCGCATGTATTCGTACGGATCGATCGGTTAAAGAAAGCCCTTACTCCCCCTTATGAAGGACCGTTCCCTGTGATAAGTAGGACAAATAAGTTGTTCTGTATCCGGAAGGACGACAACAAACAGTACGTGTCCATCGATCGATTAAAACCAGCATTTTTAAGTAAAGCGAACGAGCGAAATGATGAGCCGGGCGGAAGCAATCTACATACGGAGAAACGTGCTGACAAAGCAGACGAGATATCTAGGCCGATAGTAACAAGATCAGGAAGGCACGTCCGTCCGGTAGTAAGATTTAACATATAACACAGTGTTTGTGATAATTATACTGGAATAATTTTGTTGACTATGAGATATTGAATGTGTTAATTGTGTAATTTGTAAAATGTGCTGACATGGGAAGGTCGCAACACTCGATCATATGTTTGTTTTGTATTCATTTTAATGTTATGATTTTATTGACCTAGATTATATTTATTATCTAGGAACTACTCCGCGATACTGACTTAATATGTAATGTTATAATTGTTAGTGAAATAGGTTATGTTTATAATTGTCAATTGTTGATGAAGTTTGTCTGAATTTACTACCGTAAATTTTTTTGGTGGGAAGTTATATTCCTGCGTCATAAATTAATAACAATAAAATACGGAAATTATAAATAAACACTTCTGATCAGCACATTTGAGATATGTGCCGATTATCGAGCACGTAGGATTCCGGCTGTCATTTCCTTATTAATATTAAGACGTGATTATTATCGCCTTGTAGCGATAGGTTTAGACTATATAACGTAGCTGTAAGTCGGTATCACCAGCCACATATTACAATGTATTATTGAGAGTAGTTCCTGCCCAATAAACGTTAGTCACAAGATGTTCACGGTGGTTGTTATTTTCATCAACATATAAGTTCGCTATAAGTACAATGTAATAACTCTTAAGAAATGAAAAACATTTCCTTTTTAAATAAATCCTTATAAGGTTCCCTAAGGTTACTTTTGAAAAACGAGAGATCTTTATGTATTTATATCAGTTGTTTGATACCCATAATACAAGCTTTGCTTAGTTTGGAACTAAGCAAAAATAATTCCGTGTTTTTTATCTTCGTAAAATTAGTTTTTATTTCATTTCCTCCTGAAGTGTTATTATAGGTATAAGAATCACCATGTTGTGTATATGACAAATGTATGCCACACAATGTCTTGTTTTAAAATCTTAATAGAAAGTATGCATGAGAGCAGGACCTATTCCAAATATCTATCAGGGAAAACAGAAGAGTTCTCACAATGTACCCATACATTTTGGTCTTTAATAATCCATTTAATTATGATATTCAGTTACACACATACAACGGTCCACCTGAAGGACTAAGTGCTCAAACCGACCTACATAACATAGAACATAGATATTCAGTTAATCTATCCATTTGTTAATATATACTTACATGAATGACCAATTAGCTGTACTCAATCTAGAACCCTTTTGCTTCAATAACAATTGTTCAAGAGTTACCTACCCTCTTGAATCTTCAGAATTAGCACCCTCGACTTACTTACCAACGTAATGGAGGTGAAGGGTAGATAAAAAGTAATTATATGAAGATTTTTTGTGAAAGAAATAGGATTGAGTAAATCCCTATTATCCCTACTTCCCTACTAATATTATATATGCGAAAGTAACTCCGCCTAAACCACTGAACCGATTTTGATGAAATTTGGTATGAAGATAGAACTGAACTTGGGAAAGGACATAGGCTACTTTTTACCGCGATAACCGACATACACGTAGGCGGAGCCGCGGGCGAATTCTAGTATGGACATAAATATATATTCATTCATAATTGAATTATAGATACTTAACTACATTTATTTCTTTGTCAGATGACATTAAATATTTAATCTTTAAAAAAAATTACATGTATAAATATCTTCAAAGTCAATTGATTGCAAATTTAATTTTGAGAACTAACCCTTAATGTTAGTCTTTATAACTTGTCACTCAGGTCATTAGTACTACTGTCATCTGAGATCCAATGATTAGTAATAAGAAGACTAGAAGAGTAACCGCTATAATTCATATCTTACCTTTTGTTGATGTAGGTAATAACATAATTCAACACAACAATGCATCACTGACACATAGGAGACACAGACAAAACATTCTTTGTACTGGTCTACCTTTTAGGTGAACTGAATGTGAAATAAGTTCAAAACTTTATTGTGTTAAATCTATTGTGCTTAAATTTCTAAAAACCATTTCCAGTATACTGACGCTATAAAATTTAAATTGATAAGTAGCATCTTCATATCTGTAAACAGGAAGATAGGTCATATACCTACATTTTATCACTGTTATACTGGCAGTCTGCTTTGAATAATGAAATAATGTTCCTAGCAATCAATTTTTATTTTTAAATAAATGTATTAGTACAATGCTTCTTTAAGAACCTCTCGTTGTTGACAGATGGCATTTATTGATGAGTTTTGGTATTATTAAATTATTATCTTTATGTATCAGTTACATCATTATCAATTCAAGTCTTTAGAAAGGATAATAGTTTTTAAAAGCAGAAAAAATCAGTCATACTAACAATTCAGTGCAATTGGAAATATATTTTTCGCCAATATGTTTCACTAAAATTAAAGGTATTGTATAATGGGTACTAGAAAACGGATATAAATACATAAACTTTTTTTTAAAGTGATAAATCGTACTTATTTTATCATTTTAATACATACAAACATGCTGGCGATGATGATGAAACATTAATAGTAGATTAGTAGCCGAGGGCTGTAAGGCATCAATTGCAGCCCGAGATATTTAGGCGCACGAGCGCAGCGAGGGCGCCTATAGTTCGAGGGTGTAATTGGTGCTTACACCCGAGCTAACTATTCTGCTTTACATCTCGATTGTGAGGTAAGTAGAAAAAAACCGGCATTATAAGAATAAAACATTTTATCTTCAGCTTCCATTTTCATTGAATCGGGAGTGCAGCTTATATCTTCATCACTTGAAGAACTCATATTTTTTCCTAAATAGCACGTAATTATAAAAAAAAAAACAAAAACAAGCAATATTTAAATTAAAAGTTTTCTATTCCCGCCTCTTTTCATTAAAAAGAAAGAAGTAAAGAAATTTTTAAATTGTTTTTCAAGAATGAAATTGAGCTTCGCCGTTCGATATTTAAAATGATGACTAATAAACTCACACGAAGACAAGGCTGAATAGCAAAGCGACCTCTTTGGTCATTGGGCTGAATGCATGATGTCTTTGCCAGTGTGATGATTAGATGTGCGCGAACTTTTTGAAAGAAAGAAGTGTTTTTTTTTTATTACTTACCGCCCTAGGGCTTTTATTTATTTATTTATTTATTAATACATCATGCACATTGGTACATTGGCGGACTTAATGCCTAAGGCATTCTCTACCAGTCAACCATTGGGTGATGCAGAGAAAAATGGTAGTAGGTGCATTTTGGTGAAAAATAAAATTAATTTACTACCTATGTACAAACTGACACGACTGATACAAGTTTATAAACATAATACATAACATAATATACAATACATATTAATTGAGTAATTTACAATACAATATAGTACATAGAATATCTATATATACTTAAATAAATATAAACATATATACATACACAAATAAATACAAAAAAGAGTTGACAATTAGGACTTGGTTGATTCTGCCAGCTGCTTCACTAGAAACTGCTTGACTTTTGTCTTGAACGAACAAGCGTTAGTGGCCATCCTGATCTCGAGGGGAAGCTCATTCCAGAGAAGAACGGACTGTACAAAAAAGGATGATCCAACAAATTCAGTTGTGTGAGAAGGACAACGAAGGAGAAGGTTATTAGAGGAGCGAAGATTTCTATCATGAGCACTACACAGGAGTTGGAAGTAACACTTTAAATATGTTGGTGAAGATGGGTTATTAAGGATGGAGTATAGGACAGTTAGCGCGCGTAGTTTTCGGCGTGAACGAATGGGTAGCCAATTGAGTTGCGAACGGAAAGAGGAAACATGATCGTATTTGCGGAGATTATAAACGAATCGAATGCAGTTATTAAGAAGACGGTCTAATTTATCGAGAAGATCTGCATTCAGGTCGTAACAGCACACATCACCATAGTCGATTAGTGGGAAGATAAGGGTTTGCACAAGCATTGTCTTAGTTTTAACGGGTAGGAAATTTCTCAGGCGATTTAGAGCACGAAGAGTTCCAGTAACCCTCTGACACTGTTTCGAAACTTGTTCACGCCAGTTAAGTGTGCAGTCGAGATGCAAGCCTAGATCCTTCACCGATTCACAAACAGGTATGGTAGTCCCATTGAAGATGATAACTGGAAGAGTCTCAGTGTCCACTCTGCTCATCAATCGGCTACTCCCGACCACGATGGCTTGACATTTTGTGGGGTTCACTGATAGCCCAAACTTTTGAGACCATGCATTAATTGTTTCAAGGTCATTATTGACCCTTTGTATTGCTAACGCAACGTCCTCCACTTTACTCTTAGTATAGAGCTGTAGATCGTCTGCATACAGATGATACGCACACAGAAGTTCTAGGGTTAAAAGATTGATATACATAGAAAATAGAAGAGGGGAAAGAATACCGCCTTGAGGAACACCAGAGCCAAGATCACACCAGCTTGACGTAGATTCGTCGACATGTACAGACTGTTGGCGTCCCTGAAGATAAGATGAGAACCATTCCAGTGCTTCCGGCGACACCGCTAGATAGGAAAGGATTGATAATAGGATATCGTGGTTGACCGTGTTGAAGGCATTGGAGAAGTCTATCATTACCAAAACAGTAACCTCCGTCTCCTCCATACCTGCCCTGATATCACCGGTCACTTTAAGAAGAGCAGAAGTCGTACTGTGTCCAGGTCTGAATCCGGACTGCAAAGGGCTCAGTAAGTTGTTTTTATGAACGAATTCAGATAACTGTTTGTGCACACAGGATTCTAAGACCTTGGAAAGGAACGGGAGAATGGATATTGGTCTGTAGTGATTGGGGAGTATGGGATTTGCAATCTTAGGTAAGGGAATGACACAAGCTTTGCGCCAGAGTGATGGGAAAATTCCGGAATATAGTGAAAAGTTGATAATATGAGTGATTATAGGTAAAATGTGGTCTAGGATTGTTACAATCATACGTCGGCTGATTTGGTCACAGCCAACAGCGTTAGATTTAATAGAAAGTATGATCTTTCTGATGTCGCCCGACGCAACCGGAGAAAATCGGAAGGGATTAATATCTACGCTATTTAGACTCGCCAGGTAGTCAACAGTGCGACACTTGATTTGGGGATCCAATTGAGCAGAAGAGGAGAAATAACGGTTTAGATCATCCAAACCAATCGTCCCCTGCAAACCACCCGACCGATTCTTGCCAATACCCAAAGTTCCAAGAAACTTCCAAATATTAGCGGGCGATGAACGGGAGATATTTTCAAAAATGTGTCGGCGTTTGGCGTTGCGTATCATCTGATTGCACCGATTTCTTGCAATTTTATACAAGGCACGCTTTTCCTCAGTACGGTCCCTTCTGAATTTACAAAATGCTCTGTCTCTTCGCCGCATAGCCGAAAGTACTTCCCTCGTCATCCAGGGAGCAGGTTGTCTTTTTAGTTTTATTTTTTTTATTGGCGCGTGGACATCGTATAAAGAGAGAATGGTGTGATTGAAGTTATTAAGCTTCTCGTCCACATTTGTGACCGACGTTACTAGATCCCAATTTAAAACGGAAGCATCTTTATGTAGTCTATCGACCTCCATACGACCGAAACAACGCCTGTGCAAAACTCTTGGTTTGGGTTTGGGTGGTTTAAGGACATAAGAGAGAAAGATAAGGTCATGATTGGAGAATGCCGGTGCTTCAAGTTGGCCGTGATTACGTACGCGTGTAGGAGCTGATGTTAGCATTAAATCCAACAAAGTATCAGTCCCTAGGCTGTTATGATGCGTAGGCTGTAAAGGTAAAATATGCATACCGGCAGACTCAACCATTTGAAGGAATTTACTGGTACGTGAGGTAGGACGAATTAGGTCTGTATTGAAATCTCCCATGATGACGTGATGAGCGTGTGTAGACCCTAAAGATTCCAGTACTGTTTCCAGACTGGAGAAGTAATCAATAGAAGGAGGACAATAAACAACCCCAAGAATAATTTTTGTTCCTCTCACGAGGACTTCGAGAAATAGGAATTCCGCAGTGGCAGAAGAAGGGGGTGAACAGGCTAGGATTTTAAAAGGAAGGGAACAATGTATGTAAATTGCAACTCCGCCACCCCTTCTTCCGACTCTATCATTTCGAACAAGAATATAGTCTGTGAGAGGATAGAAAGTGGAAAGAAGATTGGGCTTGAGCCAGCTCTCCGATATCAGGATGGCATGAACATTAGTGTTACTAAAGGCCTCAGTCAAGTCACTGAAGTGACTGGGTATGCTCTGAGCATTGATATGACATACATTAAGAAGGTGCTCAGATTGACCGTTAAATATAGATTGCAAACGTTCACCTAATGTATCAGTTAATGAGGCATAGCTTTCGTCCGCCGACGATAGCGCAGATTCATAAGCAGTGTTATCAGAATCATTATCATCGTGTAGCATAATTATGTATTATAAATAAAATAATAAGAATATACTATACAATTAGGAATAAATATAAATATATAAAAGTATAGTTGCATAAAGAATAATTTAAAGTATATAATAACCAACAGGACACGAAATTGATCCTCTGCACCACCCACCAGCTAACACTATATGTAATTTGATTACAATATCCTGAAATGAAAACAAAAATACAAGAAAAGAAAAAAAAGAAAGCAAACAGTAGTTAAAGTACACATAAACTAAAATAAGTAATCAATGTCCGTGATTCTGTTGCTAACATCATCAAACCAACCTTATCCAAAAATTTGTTTCTCTAAACACACACCTCAAACCCACCGGGTCAAAGTAGACTACAAATTTTTCTAGCTACATTATTACTTGACTTAAAGGTCTTAGTTACCAGGTCATTAAATTCCAAAAAAAAAGCTACATTATTACCCTAGAGCGGTAATAAGTCACCTACAAGCCCCGTTTGGAGGTAATAAGAACCTACTTACGGAACATGAGAGATGTAAATTCCTTTAGTACATGTACACTATAATATAGCTACAAATATTATAATACTATCAATATTAATATAATGAATTCGCAGGTAGCTCTGATAATAAAAAAACCAGTAACATAGTAAATTCCCAAGTAACTGTCTGTCTGTTAATCTTTCATGAAACCGTTGCCACAATTTCAATGAAACTTTGCGTAGAGTGATTGCTCCAGTTGGCGACCACCTAGTGGAGTTGCCGACGTCAAAATATAAGTTAAAATTAAAAATGACAGTGCACATAATATGTAATAATGGAATAAGACTTCCATTAATAAATTTTTAATTATTATCAGACATTTTCAAAATTAGCCAAAATGCTAGTCAAATGCTAGCTAGACCACTTTTGTCGGTTTGCCTTCACTTAAAAAGTAATTGTATGGTAAAAAAACAATGATTGTTGATGTTAATTAAATGTCTCTCCAATTTAGATTAAACACGATTAAAAAAATAATAGTAATAAACATAATTATACCTTGTTCATTCGTCTTTTTGACAGGTCACGCCTATAAATTACCGGTATTTTTTTTCGTAATAATGTACTACATTAATGTCGTACTTTATAGACGGGTAGGGAAGTGGGCAGTGTGCGTAGCTAAAAACAACATATTAAACAGTTCTTGAATTCGATGAATCGAATAAACGATTAAAATAATCAATCATATTACTTATTATGATCAAAATAATTTGACTTCATGTAAGTATTGTTTCTGTAAAGCTAATAATATGACTAGTAAAATAGTATGACTTCAAGATTGATTATTTGCAAGGAATTAAGTCGAAAGTTTGGAATTTAAGTTCGAACTTAAAATAAAGAACAATAACTCTGTGCACTAATTAATTTTATTTTTGGACCACTGACTTAAAATGTAACTATGCACGTGTTAGTAAAATTTAACTTTGAAACGCGTGGTTAATAACGTTTAAATCCAGAGTTATGAGAAAATACATTTGAAAAATCACTTAATACTTACTAAACCGACCTTCAAGTGACTGTGTTAGGAAGTTTTCTTTGTTCTGGGCCAATTATATATCATAATAGTGCACATTTCATTTATTTACAATGCTGACTTCAAGAATATCATATCGATTGATTTTGATTTCAAATCGAATCGGTGACGTGTGAGGGCGTCACTATTTTCAAAATTTGTTGAACTGTCAAAAAGATAATAAAGGAATGGACAGAGTATAGTAAGGTATTGGGTAGTTATTTTTTCTGGTTTGGTTAAAATCTTCCTTGCAATCATCTGCCATGACGATTTCAGTGGCCCAAGTTCACTTACATCTGCTGGTTGAAGCATGTGGTTAGTGTTTGTTGGAAAAGCGTACAAAATTATATTTAGCTTTTTACACATAGCACTCAGGGTTAGTAGCCACTCTTTTACCCTCTTTTCGTAATTATATTAAATACATTAACCAAATGCATATTTGAAAATAACACTTGGAATCGAATAACAAAAAATACTAGTCGCAAATGAACTGTTTTGTTATCTTCATCAAAATTTCGATTCCGTCAAGTTAAGAAATATTTACAGTTGGTTACAAGTTAAAAAATAAATCAAATTTCATTAACAAAATATTCATTTTAGTAAATTTAACTTTAGTACTTTTCATGTCCTTAAAATAAAATAAAAAAACAAAATAAGATCTGTTTCCAAATAATCACACGTAGTTGGATTTTCAATATATTCTATATTAGAAAATATGTTCAGAATGGGTTGGCACACATTCACACACTTAAATGTTTATAATAATTCTCAAACCACTAACACATTGGTTCGCAATAAAACAGCGCTTGTATATTGATATAAATTAAATTATATTATCTAATCAAGTGAAGGTAACTGGCATCGACATACCTGTTTACACCTGACAACCGAGTAGATTGTCCAGGTAAATAATAGGCAACGGCTGCACATTCTATACGTTTGATACTTTAAGAAAGGGTAAAAAAATTCTTATTAACTTAATGTTGCAACATCAATCATCATCAACAGCCAACAGGCATAGACTGCTGGACATAGGCCTCTCCTTAGAAAGGAGGTTTTGCCCTACTATACCACGCTGGCAGACGGGTTGATATAGGGTTGGTTTCAAGTTTTCCTTCTCTTTGCATTGATGTTGTCTTGCGTAGTTTATCCCTTAGTCGCCTTTTACGACACCCGCGGGATGAATAGGGGTGGTGACACTCTGTATTCTTAATCCGTCACCACACGGACATGTCGCAACATTATTAAAAAAAAAAAATAATAATTAAATGTAGTCTGTCCAGGATTTTTTTGGTCAACCCATTCCTAACATATTTTCCAATAATTTTATTATTATTTATTGATCTGACGCAAATGAGTCAATATTGTTGGTAACGTAAAGTTAAACCATGCCGCTAATTTTTGGGTAGTTTGGCAGTAGTAGTTTGGTAGTAATTACTGTATGTTTTTTGATAAATTTAACACAGCAAAACTGCTAATTGTTAAGCTAATTAATTTTTCACTGTTAACTGCCTCATTGGTCTAGTGGTTAGCGTATGCTACTGCTAATCAAGAGGTGTCGGGTTCAAATCCCGGGTCGGACCAAAAGTGTTTTTTGGGTTTTTCTTAGGAAATTCCTAATAGCAGCCCGGAGTTTGGAAATTTGGCGGTGATTTCACGCCCGTGCCTCGGAGAGTACGTAAAGCCGTCGGTCCCGGTTGTCATGAACATCTATGGCAATCGTTATTGGGAAGTCAGTGCCCTTAAATATACTGACAACTAGTTCAATCTATGAATTTCAGTTATCCCTTAGGGTAGCGGAGGTCCGATTCCAGTCGCTCCTTGGAAAAACTGAAATTCAGGTAAAACCGGTTGAACTAGTAGCCGACCCCAAACATACTTGGGAATAAAGGCTAGGAAGAAGAACTGTTTTTCATATACTTATGAAATAGGGTATAGGTACCGATCTGTAACTTGCCCAAATTCGTTAGATGTGCAGTAGTCGTTTTTTTTATCCCTTTGGTTGTTAGTACTTGTTAGGGACGCGGGGGACCATTCCCAGCAAGCGATTGGTGCGTAAGTCGACCCCTGCGCCCCCCACCACCTACCTACATTCCCTTCGCCTCCGATTACACTTGAGGACAATTAAACCGTTCAATATTTTTTTGAGCTATTTTTATTATAAGTTGTTATTTTTGTTTTAAATTAAGTTTTTGTTATTAGTGCTAGGCACGTACGCAAGCACGTAACTTGACCAAGTTTCGCCTTATTGGGGATAAGTTCTCGCATAATACAAAACTTTTTTGGTAGTCATCATTCTATGGTTTATGAATTTTAAAAATAATTGTTAGTTTAAAAGAAAGGTATTTATACTACACCTGATTGGAACAGTAGTCAATATTCCCTGAAAATGAAAAGAGTAAGTTAGTCTTTTCCTTGACCTAAATAAGCGGGAGGAAAAAATGTATGAAAATCCATTTCTAACGTGTTTTAGCGGGAGAGAAAGTTGTATGAATTTTCATTTCTCATGTGTTATCTTATCTTTGGCGCGCGCCTGCCCAAAGAGTTTTCATATAATTTAAATATGGAATCTCCGTGCCACTGACATCCTTTTGTGAAGAATAAAAAAAAAACAAAAGAAGCGCGAAATATTTATAAATATAATGTCAAATTCTAAGCTAAATTGTGTCTTACATGGTGTCTTACGTTTTGATTTTATTTTATAAATACTTTAAATGTTCCTCACAGGTGTAGTATAAAGCACTGTGTAGCACTCGGGTGAAAGTCCCATTCCTACCTCGGGAGTATTGTGGCCCTAGGCTGCGCCTTCGGGTCACAAACTGCTCCCTCGCTAGTAATCGGTTCCTTTCCTCCCTCGGTGAACAATGTACTATTGTGATGTTGACTAGGGTCATAAATAAAATATATACAGTTAAACGTTATGAAATCTTATCTAATATTATAAAGGATAAAGATTTAATTTTTATTTGTTTTTAACGATTTAACTCAAAAACTACTTGACAGATTAAAATTATTTCACCATTAGAATTCTAAATTATTATAAAAAACACACAAACAGAAATGAAATACTCTTTATAATATAAGTTTAGATATTTTAACGCTTAATTCTATTAATTTTATTTATATTTTTTTTATCCGAAGAGTACAATGCGCGAACTTACCCAGTTATACAACTGAAACTTGCTATACAACTGAACCCTAACCTAGATTTAATACGGCGATATGATGACAACCATTTTTCAATAAATTATCTATTAATAACATAGTCATATTACACCTTCTTATCAAATAAAGTTTGATATTTCCTATCCCAGGGCACTTGCAGCTTGGGCACGCCGTTATTGCGGCGGTAAGACCCGTTATGGAGGATTGGCTCGAGAGCATCACGGCAGCCTCTCATACCGGCTGACACAGGTGATCACTGGAAAGGGGTGCTTCGGAGATTACCTGTGTCTAATCGGAAAAGAGCCAACGCCTGAGTGCCACCATTGCGATGGCCAAACCGTGGATACGGCGCTCCACACGTTAGCTGAATGTCCAGCGTGGGCGGAGCCGAGGCGCGACCTCGTGGCAGCCATCGAAGTGGGGGTTCTCTCGCTCCGTAACATGATTGCTGCCATGATACGGAGCGAGAGTGCGTGGAACTCCGCTGTCTCCTTCTGTGAGCACGTCATGCTTGCGAAGGAGATGGCTGAGCGGGACCGGGAGAGGCTTAGAACTCTTCCGGTCCACCAGGCCCGAGAACGGGCCAGGTACCGCAGACGACTTAGGCGCCGGAGATCGTTAAACGATCTCCGTCCTCCATAAGCGCAAGCCTGGGGGTGACAGGTGAGGCCATCTGTTACCCTAGCAGAAGCAGGCCAGGGTGGCGGCGCCAGTGCCACGAAGCACCCGCGCCCCCTTTTAGACAGCTCTGAACTTGGGATTCACACAGGAGAGGGTCACCTGCAAGGCGTAGATGGCCCGAGGTACGTCGGGGTTCCAGGGACTTCCTTCCGAGGGTATACCTGGCTCCTCGGCTTATAGTACCCGAGGCGGCGTGCGGTTTTGGTCGGTTCGAGTCCGACATAACCATCAACTGATGGTATCCGGGGGGATTTCCGCACGAAAAAAAAAAAAAAAAAAAAAAAAAAAAAGGGGTCTTCTGACTTTTAAATTAAGTAGATCACATAAGCTTATTAAGTAGCTTTACTGCCGGAAGTAGAATAGTATACCACTAAACTCTAACCTACATTGACTGTGTCGATAATATTGTAACCATTTTTCAACACTTAAGGCCTACGCAGACCGGGACGGCATGGCAAGGGATTTAAATTTTTACTGAAGCCACGTATTCATTAGTAAACATTTGTTAATAAACACTGTTTATAAACAGTTCTTGCAATGTTTTATAATGTTTCATCATCTCTGTAAACAGTTTATACACAGTTCATAAACATAGGTGATGAAACATTGTTTAAGATACGTGTTGTCGTGCTCCCCACTACGAGTGGAGAGCAAGACGAAACATCTAGTTTATAAACAAAAGTCAACAGGTGTGGACGTGTTTTGCGCGAGTTTATAAACATGGAGGTACTGTGGTCCAACAACCAAATTTCGATGCTCATAGAGCTTTATCACCAACGTAGTATTCTTTCTCAATAGGATGCCGAAATTTCGTTTCTTTTTTTTTATTGATGGTCCAATCAATCTTAATAATATTTCAAAATCAGTTGGTGACATTCTGAAATGACCCATCAAATCCGCGGAGGTCATTAAGTAAATATATAACTTCTATTCAGCAAATAGTTTCGAATCCACCACCTTTTCTTATCGATTAATGCTCTTGTCAATTATTATGTAAGCAGCAGAGAGCATCACTACCTCCTCGGGCGACATCCTGTGAACAACTGACAAGTGTGGACGGCCAAGTTTCAGAAACATGTGGTTATTGTAAACTTGTCAAAAACAGTTTATCAACTAATGTTTATTAAAGCCACGTATTCATTAGTAAACATTTGTTGATAAACTGTTTATGACAAGTTTTATGAATACGTGGCTTAATGGACATTCAAACGTATTGATATAGAAATACGATATAAACTGCTATACTTTAAAAATGATGCCGTGGCATTGAAAGGCATTTCATTGAAAGACGCGCCATGGGCTCCCGCGGCGGGATGCCGTGGCGTACTACGGTAGGCAACGGCATGTTTCGGACCAATCTACATTTTTTCACAAAATTACAATACTGAGGCAAATCAACACTTGATCTAACGTAACTGGAGGCTAAGTATATTTTGACTAGGCGTGCTTTGTCACGCCGCGGCACGCCGTGGCATGGCAAGGCGCTGGGATACCACGTTATCTAAGCGGCTAATGTGCGCTGACTGACGGCAAAATCCCTTGCTATGCCGCACTGTGGGCCGAAAATCGGCTTTCATAGACTTAGGGACTTCATTTTGCAAGTGCCGGTTTTTTTGCCGGATATAGCTTCTATTAGTAATTATTATATACAAAAATAACACCCGAGTTAATTTTGCTAAAAAACGAAGGAATTATAATTTATTTACGAAAAATTTGTATGAAGGTAGTATGAAAAATCTAATTATCTCTTAAACGGAAAGTTAAACCCGAATATCCTTACAGATGATTATAGTGCTAATTATTTATGATTTTTCTGTTACCGATTTACCGAAAAATTTTATGCCGTTTTTTTTTTAAAAATCGCCGAAATATTTTTATTACTTTTTAAATATGAAACGGTGTCTCAGTTAAGAAAATTGATATCTTATGTACCCAAATATTTAGAATAAATAAAACAAGAAAAAAAAATTAAAAAATGTTGTTTATTCTTTTTTTTTGACATTTAATTTAAATAAACAGAGGTTACGAAATTAATAATAAAGTACTACAATATACAGTTATATACAAAATAATTAAAAACTAGTTTATGGAATTAATACTATTCATTGGTAAAATAAAGTCACATTAATAACAAAAAAAAAAACAAAACACGCAAACAAATAAGTTACAAATACCTACATATATATATTTTTAAATTTTCTTTATCCCTCTCGTTGTCGGACTCCAACTCTGAGTCAGCGTCAAGATTGAATAAATCCAAAAACACAAACTCAGTTTTTTAGAACTTAATTAGGTCGAAAATTTCAGCAAAAAAGTTCTGCTTTTTCTTGGCATCTAACTTAGGCCTTTGTGCACTTAGTAAAGGATATGAAGAAACAACAAGCATATTTAAGATATCTTGATTGGAATCTTGCCTGTTTCTTTTTTTCCGCGAATGATGTTCCCGGAACCTCCTGAAATCTTTGTTTCGAGACTCTGAGGCTTCTTCCGTGAGAGTCCCAATTGGCACAATATCTTTTCTTTGGATTATGTCAGCCCCGTGTATTAATAATTTATGTACGGTTGACGACATGTAGTACCAGTCGTATTTTATTACATCGATGTTTATTTTGTGTTGATCAATATCTAGCTCAAACATAGTCGTCTACGTGTGGGTGTATTAAAAACTTCTCCCTACTCTTTCGGAGATATATGTAATATGAGTGATGCTATTTTATGTTACCTGTTGTTATAAGTCGGTGTTCTTCAACATAAATATTAAAAGGAACCGTTTCATATGTAAAAAATAATAAAAATATTTTGACGATTTTTAAAAAAAAACGGCATAATATTTTTCGGCAAATCGGCAATAGAAAAATCATAAATAATTAGCACTATAATCAACTGTAAGGATATTCGGGTTTAACTTTCCGTTTAAGAGATAATTAGATTTTTCATACTAGTTTCATACAAATTTTTCGTAAAAAATTATAATTCCTTCATTTTTGAGCAAAATTAACTCGGTTGTCATTTTTGTATATAATAATGACTAATAGAAGCTATATCCAGCAAAAAAAACGGCACTTGCAAATTGAAGTCCCTAAGTCTATGAAAGCCGATTTTCGACCCACAGTGTGCCGTCCCGGTCTGCGTAGGCCTCTAGGATACAAACTTGATAAATAACATAATATGACATTTCCTATTCCATGCAAGTCACCTTTTCAACTAAAAAAATGTCTCCTGTCCTTCAGTTGAAAGTGGATCACTTTACGGTCATTATGTAATATCAACTGGCCATTCTTTGAACAGTGAAGTCGAATGTAAACATTTTATTCATGAGGTAATTTTCAAACCAGCAATGCATCTACGACTTTAAATTGCTAGGCAAATCATCCATTTATAATGCTTTAATCATGGAATGGAAAGTTCAGTTCTTAGCCAATTACAGTTAAAATGTATAAAAACATATTTTTAACATGTAAATATTCAGTAGATTTGAACTACGAAAAAATAATATACGCAAAAATATTATAAATGCTATTAAATATTGTTGGATTATCACATCGATGTTTGCCTTCAAAATAATTATGATATAAATTTACTATTTATTGTATTAAAAAACTAATCGGTCAATGAATTTTATATAAAACCGTTTTATCTTACTTGTCTGTTTAATAAGGACGTCACATTGTTTTGTACATGGTAAACAATACGTGAAAGTTGTCATTGTAAATTTCCATGAGAACAACTTCTGAAAGTGCAATTTTACATAAGTAAACATCGAATGTATATGTATGGTAATCGTCCATGCATGGAAATTAAAAGGCATTCTACACGGTCGGCACTAACCGCCGACCATCCTGTCTTTTTTATCAACCCGACCGTCAACGGTCAACTGATTTCTATATTCATTCCTTGCGACAGGGATGCGTCTGTGGTCGGCGATGGCGTCGCGGGCGTCACAAATAAATAAATAAATAATATCTAATAATAAATAAATACTTCGGACGAATAACACACAACATCATTTAGTTCCAAATTAAGCAGAGCTGGTGCTATACCAGACAACTGATATAAATACGTAAATATAGTCTTTTTTTGTAAATACACACATATTATACACTTTACATGTAGGGGAGGTCTTCTTCTTGTTGTTCTTCTTGTTGTTCCTCTCCAATTACTGGAGGTTAGACATTAGCCCTGAAAACCTCGCTTTGTCCCTGGCGAGGTGAAAGGTACCATAAATAAATATACATATTTTTCGTAATTTTACTGTAGCACTTTGTCGAAGTAATCACATCACATTTTTATGCAAAGTTTCATCTTTCTAGCACCAACGGTTTGGGTGATAGGTGGAGGACGCACGGACCGACATGACGAATCTATAAGGTTTCGGAGCCATGCACTACGGAACCCTGAAATGTGACCAAGCGGGCATGAAATGTCGTGCTTTGTAAGCACGACATTTCATGCCAAGCAGTTATAATCGAAAGATAATATATATAGAAGATAAATACATCTTAGTAGATAGCGTAATGGTAAATGAGATATATATATTAGGTCCTTTTATATGAAATTGGCGTTTTGCACGGGGGGAATATAAATTCATTTTTTTCTGTAAAATATATTTAATTAATCAAAGTATGCACCGTTGTTAAGATGAAGTTGCTAAGATGCACTTTTGCCATCTCAAAGGTAGTTCTTTGATCCCTTTACTATAAAAACCATGAGGGCGCGAATCAATACTCTTTGAAGGCGGTTTGGACTGCTGCATCGGAGTTGATTTTTTTTCCTTGTAAGAAGTTGTCCAAATTCCGAAAAATGGTAATTTGAATTGGAGTGGATCTAACTTAGTGGTTGTTTGTTGTGCAGTGTGTGGTCTTGCGTTGTCGTGAAGCAACAGTGGCCTAGAGCGATTAACCAATCTCTGTTGTTTAGCAGCTAGTTCTTCCTTAATGGTTTGCAGTTGCTGACAATAGATATCTGCCGTTATCGATTTTTAAAAGCTGTAGTGAATTACACCGTGGCGCTAGTCCACAAAACACTCACAAGTTAAGTTTTCTGAGTCAATTTTCGTTTAGGGCAGGATTTGGTTCGGTCTCCAGGGTTTAGCCATTGCGACGAGCGCTTCCGATTAATTATCGTACAGTCTCCACTTATCATCATAAGTAATGATTCGATTTAAAATTCCATCATTATTGTGTCGATTGAGCAAGGTAACCTTAGACAAAGAATGACTATAAACTTGACATATGCGTGCACCCGTAAGGGATAGAAACAAAGTACATCAAATATTAATGTTGCCAGGTTAAAACAATTCCCCTTTAATAAGGGAGTATCGTTATTCCGTATACTGTTCCAAACATTTAACAAATCTGTCAAATATGGTTAGATTAGAATAGTAGGCCCTCAAAACGAAAGCTGAGGATGTAACCGGGATCGAGATAGATTACATTAAAAAAAATACAGTTTTAGAAGGTTATAGTTTGATGTAATGAATCGTAGTTAATATTAAAAACAATATTATGCTGATTAAACGCTATTTTTCATACTTAAGGTTATATTTTCATATTTACGTTCACTGGGGCTTTTGCAGCCGACAAGACGACAATGTACCATAGTTTTTAAAGTATCTGGGTTAAAAACAATTAGATACACTTGAAATCACACAGTAATTCCGTCAAAACGCCTTATCACTCCTGATATGATTCCCGCTTTGAACATTACATAAATAACATACGAACAACATATTTTATACTACACCTGATCGGAACAGTAGTCAATATTCCCTAAAAAGGAAAAGAGAAAGTTAGTCTTTTCCTTGACCTAAATAAGCGGGAGGAAAAAATGTATGAAAATCCATTTCTAACGTGTTTTAGCGGGAGAGAAAGTTGTATGAATTTTCATTTCTCATGTGTTATCTTATCTATGGCGCGCACCTGCCCAAGGAGTTTTCATATAATTTAAATATGGAATCTCCGTGCCACTGACATCCTTTTGTGAAGAATAAAAAAAAAAACAAAAGAAGCGCGAAATATTTATAAATATTATGTCAAATTCTAAGCTAAATTGTGTCTTACATGGTGTCTTACGTTTTGATTTTATTTTATAAATACTTTAAATGTTCCTCACAGGTGTAGTATAAAGCACTGTGTAGCACTCGGGTGAAAGTCCCATTCCTACCTCGGGAGTATTGTGGCCCTAGGCTGCGCCTTCGGGTCACAAACTGCTCCCTCGCTAGTAATCGGTTCCTTTCCTCCCTCGGTGAACAATGTACTAATTATGTGTCAATACACATATGTTTTGTGACAAACTTATACGGCGAAGAAATACGTATATCTCTCTTTTGTCAACGTGTCAACTCTTGGTAATAATTGTTAGTCTAAGAAGGTAACACAGCAGTCGACGCGTGTTTGCAAGTTCGATTCACTCAATTCATGAGGTACCCATCGTCACAGCAGTCGACACGTGTTTGCAAGTTCGATTCACTCAATTCATGAGTTACCCTTCGTTCAAGTTTTTTTACTTTCCTGACTTGCTTCAAGTGGATTAATACAGTTTTATCCCTTATCCCGAAGCCTTCAGCTATTTCTGAAGTGCTTTGTGATGGATCCGCTTCCACAAAGGCCTTTAATTATTCATTTTACACTTGCCGTCCATGGGGTTGGTTATGAAGGTCGAAATTTGTAGAACGAAAATGTTGAAACCAAAAACGTACCGTGCTTTCTATTGCGACACCAGCGCCGTACACATCAATAATCCGTCGAGCTGTTGCTGCAGCACTGGTGCCACAGCAGAACTCGTATTCGTAAATATACCGATATTTCATGTTTTCCATTGTGTGGTAATAAGCGACGCCGAAGAAAAAATCATGAGGAGAAAACAAAGGAATTACTATTTTTAACCGACTTCATAAAAGGAGGAGGTCCATTTCCTAAATGATGCCATTTTCGGACATTAGTCGAATGTCAACTTGCGATGTCTTCACTGCTCCTGATTTTTGACAAAATGCCGCGTTGTTCACTGCTTGCTTGCATAATTATATAACAGCTGTGTTGTGAATTAAAAGAAAGATGACATCGCATTTCATATCTAAGTACTATAATACTGAATTCATTAAAACATTTTGGAAACATGATGAAATACGAAGACAATCCTTTTCATTAGAAACTAAAATCATTGCTTGCTTAGTACAAATCGATCAATGAATCGGCTGGTCTAATAGCGCAATGGATAAGCGTTTTATTGTAGTCTCACTCACACGATAGTTTCGGGAAGCGGCCGCTGCCGGCTTTTGTGTTAGAGATGTGATGTGATGTTTATGAATGTCGATATTTTATACGATCCTATTAAGTACGAATGATTATATAAATAAATTATAATATTATAATTATGTAGACGTAAAAAGAGTGTAGATAAAGTTTTGATTTTTAATTTATTGTGGTACTCATGCATCATTTATACTTTGATTTTATTTCAAAATTTTAGGTATCCAAAGGATCAAAAAATTAAAGAAATGTGGATAAATGCGACACGAAGGGGGGTCCAAGCTGGTTCCCAACAAAAATAGCACAATATGCTCGTCCCAATAAATTTTCATCAATACGATCAATCACCAATGAATAACAATTTAATAATACTAATAAAAGCCGTAATGGAAAGATATGCAACCGTAAGATTACACTACTTAACTAGGAACGCAACACCTAAACTGTCTAAGCGGCAAGTTTTAAATAAATATTTACATTTTACTGGTCAATAACATCCTTAAAAATAAAATTCTTGCAGTTTTACCTGTGTAATTAGTAGTTAATAGCCGCGTACTGACCAAGCGAGCGGCTTCGCGAGGCAACCTCGGACATTTGCCGCAGTACGCATGCCGCGCGAGGCGGCCTCGTTCTGTAAGTTTTCTAATCCGAGGCTTCCTCGCGTGGCAAGGCCGAGCCACCGTGAGCATCGACGCTCAGTTTAACTTGAAGTCGAATAGAGATAAAAGCGAGGCAAAACACTATCGTCTTGAGTGAGCGCGGCAAACGTACTGAGGCGCTTTTGAGCATCGACAAAAACCGACAACGCTCGGCTCGGGCCGCGGCACGCTCGGGCGAGGCAGCGCGAGCGTTTGGCTCGGGCGAGGCACGTCTTGACCGACCGAGGATTTGCCTCGCGAGGCAGCCTCGCGAGGCTGCTCGCTCAATCAGTACGCGGCTAATTAGTAAATATTCCAATTAAGATAAAACATCGCTTGTATAGAGTATATTCGAGGGAAACTCTTAGTTTTCTTTTCACAGTCAATAAAATCTTTAGGAGAAGGAGCAGATAATATAGCTAACTAAATTTCATTCGATATTTTTCTATGATTATCACTTCACATCACTAGTTTCAGAACTTGCACATGTGTGTTTATTCGGAATCCGTAGCTACAGATAGAAGCGCCGCCCTCTTTTCGCATGTGTTCTATTAGTGGGTTTATTGGTGTCTCTGTAAGTTTCTTAGTGTGCGGGAGAAATATGAGCGTGTGTGCCGTGCTTATTTGGTTTTGTGTTAGTGAAGTAAGTGGGAGAAACGCGGAGACATCTGAACACGAGTAAATTTGTGTTCAAAGCTAATCTCCTGTATTCCTATGATCTGTGGTTTGGAGTTTTTTTTTTTCAATTTCATATGTATAATGTACCTTCAGTTGTAACTTTCAACTTATTCAGGTAAAGTGATAGTGAGGTGAGGGATTAAACCTTAATTTGTATTCTTTCACTTGAGTTTATGATGGAATGTAAACAGGTTAAGGGTTAGAGAACGATTCTTTAAATAGAATATGTATAAATAGGGTCTTAGTAGTATTCTTTTATTAGGTGATCTGATAGCTAAGGTTAGAATTTGAGATACTTTAAGAAGCCGATCTAGTAATTTTTGTTCTGTAGCAAAGAAAATACCTGCAAGGTTGAGGTTTGGATAAAGCACCCACACCTCTTTCATCTATATTAAACCTAGCTTGTCTCAATGTATTTATAAAATATTGATGCTAATTAGTTCTCTTTCGCGTAACGCTTTCTCATTGCGCGATTTCTAATGCAATTTGTTGGGTTTTAAATCGCTGAGAGGAACAACATCCAAAGTGTTTACGCTGCTCAGCGAACAGATTAGGGATACCTTGAAGGCCTTCGACTGAATTTATTCACGTCAGATCGGTGACTGCATGGTTAACCGCACTAATCGCAATGCTAAATGCGTTAGCGAAATATTCAGAGAGCCTAGTGTCAGTTTCTTTCTCACTGATACAATTATCAAGATGTTCGATTAGACGTGATATAAAGTCTCACTAGACTTTCAGGAGTTTATGTAGGTATCATAACCACCCTAATTGAGATAGCAGTAGTTCTCCGATTAATGCCTTGATCACACGTACCGAGCAAACGGGCGAGACAGTACTCTCGGCCGAGTACTTGGTGCGTATAAACATATGCCTTGATCACACGTACCGAGCAAACGGGCGAGACAGTGCTCTCGGCCGAGTACTCAGTACGTATAAACATAGCGACGAGCGCTCGGAGACCGTTATCATCGTGTGTAGCACCAAAATCAGATCTCAACATCCATGATCTTGTCCAAATCCGGCATTGCTCTTTTTCCAAGAATTCCTTTAATTCTTCGGTGCTTAGCATAGTGGAATGAATATCTTTGTATGTTTTCTAATTATCTTTTTACGATCCATCTCGCCAAAATAAGGTCTCAACTGAACTGACTGTGCTAATTTCAAAACACGTGTGAACAGCTACACGCTTACATCATTATCTCGGCCGAGCAACATTTTACTGTCTCGCCCGTTTGCTCTCGGTACGTGTGATCAAGGTATAACATCCGGAACAAAATTTTGGAACCTATGCTGTTTCAACACGTGCTTCAGACCACTGCTTACAGTTTTTCGCATCCGGTGGAGTAACATTTAAAGGTGGTAATTTCCGTTGGTTGCTCTTACGATTTAGATGTAAGAGTTACACTCATTACTCACTCTAAACTTTACACTACTACTACATACAATGATTTGAACTAAAAATGCAAATTCAAAAAAAAGAAAAAACAGAAAATAAAAGCTTTTTAAAAATTAAACGACTTGAAATCCCTGCCACTAAAAAGTGTAATATAAATTTGCTTTGACAAGTTTATAAGCTATGTTAAAATTATTGTCGATGCCTACTTACCTATTAATTTATATGTATAAAGTAAAATTATAATGTGTGTTAGTTACCTAAAATAATGTAATTAATAATTTAATTTAAATAATTTAATTTGTGAGGAATATATTTTACACTCTTCAGTGTTAGGCAGGGAGTTTTCATTGAATGTGTTTTTTTGAAGTAGTTTATTTTTTGAAAAAGAAAAGCTTTTTCTAAACTCAAATGTACCAGCTAAATGAATTTATAAATTTGAATTTGGAATTCTTAATCAAAGAACAGATATTTTAGGATCAAAGTGGTCAGTACGACAAAACGCTAATTTCATATGTAAGGACCTAATATTAAGTTAATTAACATAGGTTAAATTTTAAACCGTATTTGAAATTGGATGTTCTAGAGATGAAACCACGGACGTCACAGAAAATTAGAACATCCATACTAAAATTATAAACTAACTTTTACCCGCGGCTCCGCCCTCGCGTAGGTCCTCCGTGGCGGTAAATAGTAGCCTGTGATAAATGTGATATTCCGATATGTTAGTTATATTGTAGTGAAGTTTTTGCGTGAAAGAGCAATAAACATATAGGTATGTATACATACTCACAAACTTTTAATAAATCTTTACATATATATGTATATTTTTAGCTGTACAAAGTGTCTATTATCTACTATATAAAAATAAGTCGGATTTTCCTTCCTGACGCTATAACTCCAGAACGCACTAACTGATTTCCACGGTTTTGCATTCGTTGGAAAGGTCTCGGGCTCCGTGAGGTTTATAGCAAAGAAAATTCAGAAAAATTTCAACAGAAAAGCGGGCAACCTTTATTTAGAAAATAGGGGATGACTTTTTTATGGGAATCTTTTAAGGGCAGGACGACGTCTGCCGGGACAGCTAGTGCCTTATGGAAAGCATGAGTAGAATCCAGGGGTAGGGCTCACCACATGGATTTCCTTTCGGGGATGCACCTGGTTCATCGGCTTCTAGTAACCGAGATGGCTTGCGGTTTTTTGCTCGGTTTGAGTCCGTAATAATCACCAGTTGATAGCTGGTGGTATCCAATGATACCAAGGATTTCCGCACGGGAAAAAAGAAATGTTTAGGGGTCACTATCCTTATTATGACTGCAGACAATACAGCATGGTGACCCTCACTGTGTTGGTTTAGTGAACTACAATTGTATCATTGGGCTTCACTAACGAAATACCACAGATCGAATGCCATATATGTCAGGAGACTGATACTTTAGGAAAACATAACTTTGTATATGTAGCAAATAACGTAGATAACCTTTCTCCCGTTTAATGACCGGCAACAGTTTTGTTAATATTGTATTGTTATCCGTTAGGTCTAGACTTGTGACGTAACATGTTTAGTATTTATACGTATTGACGTATCTAAATAGACAATTAAAATAGGTTAATTGTGTCTATTTAGTAGAGCCGCGCTGATTTCAGCACCAACGGGTTTGATCGAGTCGGCACTGAAAGGGTTCTGTTCTCCCACATGACCAATCTTAAATAATAGCATTGCATGTATTTTGTTGGTGGGTGCGGAGTATTCAGAATGGTTCAGACTGTCATTAGTGTTCCGTAATTCATGACTCGGTACCCAGTTTCGTCATCCTTATAGATTCATGATGTCCATCTGTCCGTCTTCGACCTACCGCCCGAACGGTTGGTGCCAGAAAGATGAAACTACATGAATATGTGTTGTGATTACTTCGAAAAAGTGCTGTGATAAAATTAGGCTGCAGCATTAAGGCTGCTACTAGAGTAAAAACTCGTTGTCACTATTCATCAGGTCAGACATTATGATGAATGAATAATGGATAATATTTATTTATTTATAGTCCAAGATCCCGCAGCAAAATCTCTACGTTCATCGCGTAGTTAATCAAATTCACATTTTTACATACATTTATGATTAGAAGAATACATTGATAACAGGGTGCCAGTCAATAAGTGGCCGCAAGTAGTTTTAATTAAATTAATGTTAATTAATTTGCCAAAAAAAATTTCGTTCACATAAGTTTTAAATAAAATACCATTCACGTCATAGCAAAGATTGTAAAGAATTCAAAAATCGATGGGTGCCGTTACACACTCGGCCGCAAATACTTCGCAGCCAGGTGTAAACAGGTAATAGTTTGGTGTAAATGTACGCTCATGACGTATACGCATGTTTTTTATATTAAAATAAAGCATTTTTTTTTTAATATAATGATATATGGCTGCCTGTGAACAAATGGCCGCAAATTAGGGTTGCCACCTGTTAAACACTCGAGCTATCCAAGTGAATAAGAGTAAGCGCGCAACGCCACTTGTTAAAAGAGGATAGCCTGTGTCAGCTGTGCGAGTATTTGAAGCCATTGCGCATGCGTCAATAGTTCTCAGTCAGTGACCCAAACAGTAGTAGGAACGACTGTACGTTTACTCCAAAATTGTAATTAATATTCTGGAAAAAAATGAAAATAAGAAAACATTTATTTTATAGTAAAAAATTGTTTATTGATCAAGTAAAAATGAAAAAAGTAAATTTATAAAGAATCGAATTTTGGTTGTCTTACTTTTTTTTACAAAGAAGATACTACGCATATCATATTTGAAAAAATATTAGTTTTTATTACAGTTCGTTAATACTGTTATTAATTTGACATTAAATATTTGTTAAAAAAAATCAACATTGTTCTTAAAGTAAACAAATGATAGAGATCATTAAAAAAAAACATCAAATAATTAATACAATACATACAATGATAAGAAATGTAACTTGATCTAAGAGAAATAATCTTGAATCAAGAGAACCATTTTAAATAAACTGATATGTTGGAGTGAAGAGAATAAATTCTTAAACCAAGAAAAATAAACTTACATCCATAATAATTTCTTGGCTCAAGAATTTGTTTCCTTGGCTCTAAAATATCAGCATATTCAAAATCAGTCTCTTAAATCGAGTTTTATCTTTTATCAGTGTATTAGATTTTTTTTATGATCTAATCAAAGTCCGATTCCTCGTTGCTTTCATCATCGCTGTAGTCACTATCGTCGTTGCAATCAGAATCTTCTTCATCGTCTGAAGATATGTTAGCTGAGTTACATAACACATTTTCAACTTGTGTTGGAGTTGAGCTTCCCAGAAACCATGTTGGTTTCAAGAAACCATCCAAAAACAGCCAACCATTATTTTCCGCACTAAACTTTAAACAGTCGAACTCAGTAGCATTGAGCCACATCAAATTGACGAAAATGGTCGGTAGCAATTTTTGTTTTAATGATTTCCAATACGGTAAAATGTGAGTTGAATCAAAGCCTCTGATTTTTTTTAATGAATTTTTCACTGTTTGTTTTCGACGCATACATCTTGTTGAACATGATAAATCGTCCAGTGTTAACGCTTTGGCAATTGTTTATTCCATACATCCGGCATGTAAATTCTTGAACACCTTCTATTTTGTCCTCATCAAATATGTCGTTTGGGTCAATTAACGTTGCGAAGATTTGTTGAATTTTTGGAAGCTTCAAGAATAAATTGAATGGTCGGACTGTTCCTTTGTTAAAAAAAGTGGCAGTATAATCACAGCGCGTAAAAGCATGGAATGCTGGAAGCGCAAGACATAAAGTTGGGCCTAATTTCTTCCATAAATCCGTAGAAATCTGTATAAATTATACAGATTTCATCATTTTCTTTACCTCTTTTTGATGATGTATTTGCCAACCAAATTTGTAAATTAGGAAATTTGTGCAAATTATCTAATAAAATGACAAGTACACCTGTGTCTGTAGCTCTCACCAAAATTTTAGAATTTTCTGGCATTTTGTTCACGTGATATACAATTCTTGTGTAGGCTTCCTCCTGTTTACTTGCAAATTTCACTTCTTCATATTTTACAACTATATTTCCAAGAGAACAATATGAAAAACATTGCTCTCCAACAGTAATAAATATTCACTTTAACTCGAATACCTCGAGTGTTTAACAGCTGGAAACCCTAATTTGCAGCCATTTCACAGGCAGCCATATATCATCACATTTAAAAAAAAATAGCTTTAATATAAAAAACATGCGTATACGTCATGAACGTATAAATACACCAAACTATTACCTGTTTACACCTGGCAGCGAAGTAGTTGCGGCCAAGTGTGCAACGGCACCCATAGATTTTCGAATTCTTTACAAACATTGCTTTGGTGTGAATGGTATTTTATTTAAAAAATAAGTGAACGAATTTGTTTTGGCAAGTATATAATATTAATTTAATTAAAATTACTTGCGGCCTCTTATTGACTGGCACCCTGTTATCAATGTATTCTCCTAATCATAAATGTATGTAAAATGTGAATTTGATTATCTACGCGATGAACGTATAGATTTTGCAGCGGGATCTTAGACTATAAATAAATAAATATACAAGTATATATAGAGATATATTATATATATAGATTAATACAAGAGAAATAAATCTTTAAAAGTAGTAAATAAATCCGGATGTAAAACAATACAAATTAGACATTTCAGTCCACCCACCAGTCGTGTTTGACATTTTATCATTTAAATAAACATTCATAACCTTAGACAAAGAATGACTATAGACCGGACATATGCGTGCACCCGTAAGGGATAGCAACAAAGTACATCAAATATTAATGTTGCCAGGTTAAAACAATTCCCCTTTAATAAGGGAGAATCGTTATTCCGTTTACTGTTCCAAACGTTTAACAGATATTTATAAACCATTAAATAAAAAAAAATATGTTAAAGAAATTAGTTTTATTTTCTTTTCTCTTTACTTATCAGCATATTTTTGTACTGTAATGCTTCCGTTAAATATTTTTACATACAGCTTTGGTATTGCCCAACCTTGTCGTCCTGTAGCCTTCAACCACATTTTAAGCACATTTTCATCCTTTGGAAATCTGGAGGACAAAAAAACCCAAATCAAATCAAATT
The DNA here is from genome assembly GCA_932526445.1 of Phragmatobia fuliginosa. Classification (NCBI taxonomy): domain Eukaryota; kingdom Metazoa; phylum Arthropoda; class Insecta; order Lepidoptera; family Erebidae; genus Phragmatobia; species Phragmatobia fuliginosa. The sequence continues at coordinate 30,577,897 of OW052057.1, forward strand.
AAATTTCTTCACCATATGGGGTAATTTCAAAAGGCTAATGCGTTATTCCTAAAATGCTGGTAGCCTTGCAAAATTACCATAACACATTAATGGTCATTCAAACGATAGCTGTGACAAGCTACGCAATTTGTTCGGATAATTACAAAATTTTCACACTTTATAAACTAGTTTTTATCAATTATTTTCAATTATTTCTGCACAATAACAAACAAAAATTGATGTAATTAATAATAATAATAATAATAATTTATTCACACAAAATAATGTATACACAGTTACATTGAGTACATTTAATCAGGATCGCAGTCCTTGATTTAACTTCATGCGAATGGCAGTACAAAACAGAAATTTTCTGTTGCTATCACATATCGTTGAACATCGCATGTTTTAGAACTAGGGTAAGTATGTGTAACAATTTAAGATGAAAACTCTGTCTCTTAAACTAGGACAAACTGTACTATAAGAGACAGTGTTCGATATCAAAATATTTAACATTAAGCTTAAACTAAGTGGGGCTGCGTCGCTGTGTCTGTGAGGTGTATGTGTATATATGTGTGTATATGTATGTGTATGTATGTGTATGTGTATGTATGTGTATGTATGTGTATGTGTGTGTGTGTGTGTGTGTGTGTGTGTGTGTGTGTGTGTGTGTGTGTGTGTGTGTGTGTGTATGTATGTTAATATTTAAGTGTGTATATTTGTATAAAATATGGTAACAGATGACCGTAGTTGAGCCGTGTGATTGTGTTTAGGTAATGTATGTAAGTAAGGCTTCCGTTTGTGAGTAATCCTGCTGGAGTAGGTATGTCGTAACCTTAGTTTTTAGCTGATTACTGTTTAAGTTAATAATATTAATTTGCTTTTGTACCTGCTTGTAGATGTAAGTGCTCAGTATATAATATTGATGTTTAGCGAAGGCGGTTCTGTGTCGTTTGCCCTTTGGAAGGTTTGTTCGAGGATTGCGATTTGAATAAAGGATACTTGAGTGTCTCCTAAGAATGGTTCGGAGGATATAAAGTTGACGGACAGTAAGAACCTTGCATTCGAGGTATAGGCTGGTTGTAGCGTAGCGGTATGGTTTCCGTGTCATTACTTTTAGTATTGCCCTTTGTGCTCTCTCTATGCTCAGAAATTTGGTCTTCCCTGCACCACCCCAAATGTGGATACAATATCCTATTACCGATTGACACAGTGAATTATAGACCATCTTTAAAGTATCAGGATTAAATAGCGGAACACCTAAGCGTCTTGAAGATGTGTATAAGTCTCATAATTCTGGTAGTAAGATTATCGAGATGTTTATTCCAGCGCAATCCTGCATCTATTTGTACTCCCAGATACCGAACATCACCACTTCTTGTCAGCATAGGGCAGGAACACTGAGCTGCCTGTTGGGGACACAAGTGGGCTTTTACTGAATAAGTGTGGTCCGGTAATGAGTTTTCACGTATTGCAAAAGGCATATATGATGTTTTTTTTTATATTTAGGGTTAGTAGATTCTTATTTAACCATTTCATTATTTTATTTAGAGCTAATTCTGCATTGTCTTTGACGCTATTCCATGTTGAACCGGATACCACTATAGCCGTGTCATCAGCGTAAGAAAATATTTTGGAGTTGGGTATTGTCATGTTGCACAGATCATTTACATATATCTGGAACAAAACAGGGCCCAATATACTCCCTTGCGGGACACCGTAAGATATTGGTTCTTCGTCACTAAGCAAATTATCAATTTTGACTCTTTGTGTCCGGTTTTGAAGGTAGCTTTTGAATATGTCAAGAGCAGTCCCTCTCACTCCAACCCTTTCCAACTTTGTTAAAAGTATGGGAACAGAAACCGAATCAAAAGCCTTACAAAGATCGACGAATATTCCCAGGCATTTAATTTTGTTATCTAGGTTCTCGGCAACCGTCTGCGTGAGGTTCAGCACTGCGTCTTCAGCTGAGACTCCGGTACGGAAGCCATATTGATTTGGAGATATGATTTTGTGTTTCTCTAGGAAGTCTTTCAGTCGGTTGCTGAGAACCTTTTCGAGAATTTTAGATAGTGCCGTTAATATTGAAATGGGCCTATAATTATGTACGTGGTTTCTGTCTCCTGTTTTGTAAATTGGGTGTATAATTGCTTTTTTCAGGGCATCCGGAAAGATACCCTGACTCAAGCAGCTATTTATAATGCGAGTTAGTGGGGGTACCAGTGCTGTTCGACTCTGCTTCAGTACCAATGACGAGATTCCGTCCCAACCTACAGCACAGTCATTGCGCAATTGGAGTATGAGCACCTCGATTTCAGCTTCGTCTACCTCCAGAAGAGCAAGAGAGTTACAGGGGGGAGAGCTAGAAATTGAGCTGTCTTTTTGGTCTAGACCAGAGTGACTGTTTAGTGTAATATTGTCAGCCAATTTTTTTCCCCACGTTGCATAAGGTGTTCTCAATTAATCGTAGTTAATATTAAAACCGATAAAACGCTATTTTTTTTTTATACGTGTGAAAGGTTTATTTTTATATTTACGTTCACTGCGACTTTTGCAGCCGACAACACAACACTGTACCATAGTTTTTAAAGTATCTGGGTAAAAACAATTAGATACACTTGAAATCACATACATAGTAATTCCGACAAAAAGCCTTATTTTCACTCCTGATATAATTCCCGCTTTGAACATTGTTTGACACATACGTTATGGGACAAACCTATACGGCGATAAGGACAAAAAATACGTATCTCTATTTTTCTCTAACACACTGGAAAATGGTATCGTTATCTCACTCGCTCGTGGTAACGCTTGTTGACGTGTCAAGTCTTGGTATTCTTAGTCTAAGTTCTTAGCTAAACATCAATAATAGGAGAAAACAAAAAAAAAATGAAAACAGCAAAGGAAAACAGAGAACAATAAAAAATTAAACTAATATGCAAAGTTAATGAAACGCTACAAGTATCTGAATAAACCTCGCGTTATAAAAAATACTATGTTTCAAAGTGTCAAAATAATTAATGAACGCGAAACCGAAATTTTAAGTACTTTGACAGATCAACCAAAAATAAGATTTGTAGTCTTTATTCAAGTAAATTTTGTGATAGGGTATATTAATATTTATGTTATTTAAAATAGGGTAGGATAGTGTTAGAAATAAAGAACCCTTATTTAACTTTTAAACGAATATAATCTCCTCTTTTTAAATATAATTATGGGTGACAGAGACAGTGACTTTTTCTAGGATGTTTATGGCTTGCTGGCCAGTGATCCAATACCCCACAAGCCTCCATTTTCTTCCTTTTATAATATCGGTGCATCAACATTTTACCGGAACTTGATGATGTTGCCAACATGTCAATGCTGCACGATGCCTGTCCCAGGCATCCCACGAGTCTCGATAAAATTCTTAAACCCAATACGAATATTTTCTAAGTGGACAAACCTTAATTGAATACATACATACGGGACCAACCAAACATTGCTCCGGGCGACACACTCCCCTATCTTGATTTGAGAATTGAGTACTATCTTCTGCTCTCTATTCCTAAAGGGACTTTGCCACACTTAGGACATCGAGTTAGACCACTTGCACTAAAAGAACGTTAAATTCACTTTAGCGTGCCAAGTTCGTCCTTTACTCATACAAGTACTGTAATTACAATACCTTGCCAACATGGCTTGGAACTCTAGTTATTTAAATCCCAAGCAGCAATATTAATCCATGGCTTCATATTTTCTGAAGCAGTTATACCGTTTTACCGTATATTTACACAATTACACTATATATTACCATATATTATAACGTTTGCTGCTCCTTCCGCTCCCTCTAATATCCATGATAATATATCTTATCTATCACTAGCCAAGACCTTTCCGTAACTAGTTCGCCTATACACCTTCCCACCCAGAAGTTCATAATCTTTAAAAATATCTTTATTGCTATCGGTCTCTCCTGATTCCAAGATTTCATTAATTTTAACTCAATCCGAATCTTGTATCTGGACCGTTAGCATCCAATTTAGCCCTTCGTCTTGGCGGCGGGGTTAGTGTCCTGGTACTTGAGTTTGAACATGAGGTGGAACGAGCGCGTCTCCGCTTTTTATCTTTAGTATGTTAGTATTTAACTTTTAAACTAATAATATATAATCCCCTCTTTTTAAATATAATTTTAAGTGACAGAGACATTGACTTTTTCTAGGATGTTTATATGGCTTGCTGGCCAGTGATCCAACACCACCCTTCAAGCCTCGTTTTTCTTCCTTTTATAGTATCAGTGCACCAACATTTTACCGGAACTCGATGATGTTGCCAACAATAGTGATGTCTTTGTTATTATAGCATTACTAATGAAAAGGGTATATTGAAACTATTGTTCACGTGAGGTTCACCCAGTCTGTGCAACGTTACAATGCAAAATACGAACTAATAGAACATAATTATTATGAAACACCGTATGTAAACAAGCACAACACATTCACTTATCTTTTCGAACCGGCAGCTGCTCTTTTTGATTTTGAGATTGTAAGGTACAGCACTAGAGGATGCTCTAAAAGAATGCCTATTATTAAACACTATCCATAAAATAAAAACTAATTTAATTCATGAATTCTACAGAGATTGTGTTATTCGTTACTACTGCTGGCTTTGTTTGATTGAGATCTGCAATACATAGTACATAATGCGGTAGCGCGAACCATCAGAACCGAAAACAAATACAGCACCTTCTTTGGTCCAGCATTTATTGATTCCGAACTCGTCACGTGCTACCATGAAGGCTGTGTGTCCTTCCGGCTCCGGACCGGGTCAGGAACTCAGAGAGGGGCACACCGGAGCCTTTTAGTTTGGTCTTAGACGCCCAGGCCCTGTCCCGCACCACTACCGTCACGAACTCCACAAGAATGGGTCCTGGTTTCTCATTCGAAGACTGTCGAACCCTTATAGATTCGTCATGTCCGTCTATCCGTTCGTCCGTCCGTCCTCGACTTATCGTCCAAACGGTAAGTGCTAGAAAGATGAAACTTTGCATGAATACGTATTGTAATTACGTCGACAAAGTGCTACAATAAAATATGAAAAATAATTTTATTTGGGGTACCTCCCCTACACGTAAAGTGGGGATGATTTTTTTTTCTCGCGGCTACCCCATCGTGTGGGGTATCATTAGATAGGTCTTTTAAAAACAAAGGGTTTCCCAGACGATTTTTTTGATTTAGGTATCCGTTTGCGAGATATTTCACTTTAAAGGGCACTTTTTAGGGTTCCGTAGCCAAATGGCAAAAAACGGAACCCTTATAGATTCGTCAAGTCTGTCTGTCTGTCTGTCTGTCTGTCTGTCTGTCTGTCTGTCCGTCCGTATGTCACAGCCGATTATTTCCGAAACTATAAGAGCTATACTGTTGAAATTTGGTCAGTCGATGTATTCTGTGAACCGCATTAAGATTTTTACATAAACATAGAAAAAAAACAATACATTTTGGGGGTCCCCATACCTGGAACTGAAACTCGAAAATTTTTTTTTCATCAAACCTATACGTGTGGGGTATCTATGGATAGGTGTTCAAAAATGATGTTGAGGTTTCTATTATCATTTTTTTCTAAACTGAATAGTTTGTGCGAGAGACACTTCCAAAGTGGAAAAATGTGTGTCCCCCCCCCTCTAACTTCTAAAATAAGAGAGTGATAAAACTAAAAAAAATATATGTTGTACATTACTATGAAAACTACCAACGAAAATTGGTTTGAACGAGATCTAATGAGTAGTTTTTTTTTAATACGTCATAAATCGTAACACGCTATTTACCTTTCATCCAATCAAAACACTATCTTTAAAACATCGATGAAAGTTACAACGAACTACAAGAACTTTTATATGATGTTACTTGCTGATACGGAACCCTTCATGGGCGAGTCCGACTCGCACTTGGCCGCTTTTTTTATTTGTAAAAACGGGCTGTCCCTCCCCCTCTAAAAGCTAGACGGCTGGCTCAAAAAATCTGAAAAAATTCGTAATGGTGGTCCATCTAATGAACTTTGAAGGAAAACTATAACGGATTAGATGACTTTCTTAGTTCAGGAGTTATATAGGCTTATCTGGTAAAATGCGCTCACTTGGAAAACGTCATACAAAATTAACGTATTAATACGTAAACATAAACAATATCTATTGGATACGATTTTAAATCCACGTACCATTATAGGTGACTGAGGAACCTTTTCCTGTGCGTGGCCTGACACGCACTTGGCTGATTTTTTTATTTTATTAAATTTACATAAACAATACTTACATGAAGTCAAATTATTTTGATCATAATAATATAATAGATTAATTTAATCGTTAAAACGATTTATCGTATTTCAAGAACTCTTTTATACGTTGTTTTTAGTTATGCACACTGCCCACTTCCCTACCCGTCCATAAAGTACGACATTACTGTAGTACATTATTACGAAAAAAAATACCGATAATTTATAGGCGTGACCTGTCAAAAAGACAATAAACGAATGGACAAAGTATAGGAGAAGTTCGTGTTGGAGTCTGTCAGATTAAAGTAAACTTCTATTCTATCAATTATATTTTTTTATTTAATACCCTCATAAATGTTCCTACGAATGTCTGACTTGTTTTCATCTACTGAGCTTGGTCAGGATGCAACTTAGTGCGCCGCTCGCATACGCTTGATTGTAATGCAATTGAATAATTTAACAACAATTGAAACTGGACCTTACACTTGCCAATCTTCAAAAGTAATATATCTCAACACAACAAAATGTATAGCAATCAGTTATTGAGATAATATTTTGGCAATATGTACAATTTAAATGGTGAATAACAGTAATTAACATAAAGCAGCCTGAAAAGATTGCCATATTAGTCTTTAATTAATCGAACGTGGGATTTATGAAAATTCAAATTTTTATAATGAAGAAATGTAAATCACTGTCACCCTTGGCTGTAATTATTTAATTTACAATATTATAATTCAGCAGCCGGAGTCTAGTAAGTTAGCAGCCAGAGTCAGTAGTCGTTCAGTCTAACATTATGTTTATTTCCTCATTCGCGGTAGGGCAATTGAGGTGGGCGTTTTTCAAAATTTTGCTCAGGACTATTTTGCTATGTCCTACGAGTTTGACCATTGATTAAAAGGCAAAAATGTAGGAAGTGAGTATCAAATTATTTTATGTTAGGGTAAAATGTTTAACTTACTGTAAAAAAAAAGATAAACATAAGACTTAAGCGGAAAACCTAATTTAATATTTAATAAAATACCAAATATTATCCTACTTTTTTATGTGTCCTTCATAATATCCTGGATTTTGATTACGTATTTTGGAGAATATTTATGCTATATTTAGATATCTTTAGTTTTACTCGAATGAAATAACTCATTTTATTTGTTTTTAAATAAAATATAATAAGGTTGTAGTATATTTTTCTAATATAAATACTGATATTATCGTATTTAAAAAACTGGCCACAGCGGACAGTCCTGTACGTAACGGTATGATTTTATAAAGAATATCAATAACATTGTCTTTGGCTCTAACTATTTTCAATCAATGCCATATTGACAATGTTTTTATCATTCATTCGTTCTTTTCCTTTGAATTAAAACTGAAGAAATTCAATCGTCAACACTTGCGGTCCGTGACGTACGTAACGGGTCAGTTTGTTTGTCCGGTACGAACATTGATTTTGAAACGTAAGACCCACAAATTTTATATACTACTCGTGTTAAATTATAAGTAAATATGTTGTAGATAATGAATGTGTACTAGTAAACTACTATAATCAACTTTTTTTATACCAAAGAAATATGTGATGACAAGTCCGCGTTATACGTAACGTCCAGACGTGACGTGATTTAGTATGAAAATAAATGGACATCCTGTACGTAACGGAGCAAAATTTTGAAAAACGCCCAGGTACTCGTCTATTTCCTGAATACTAGTGAACCATATAACGTTCACTGTTGTTCTCAGAATGTCATTTTTTGCTCTTTGGAGACACATTATATTATACTTGCTGGCCACACCTAACAGTGAATACCGTAATTCATGAAACAAGTGATGCCAGTATTATTTCAGTCCCAAAAGTTCCATCACCATCTACACAAATGGACAGACAGAGTTTATCTTGAATATTGTCCCATCATAGGACAACTCCATGGGGCTAGTGCGATAGATCCGAATGTACAGGTCTATGTTTGAACAAAAAGCAGAGACAGAATGTATTTTATTAAAACAATCTGCAACTAGCGAAGTCACTCAAATTACGTCAAGCTTTATGCTCACATTACTATTATGTTCTCTGTTTAGTTGTCGATTGTCTTTCGGTTAATAAGATGATTATATTGTTTGGCAATAATATTGTTAGAATGTATGTTGGTAAAAAGACAGTGTATATTGTTTTGTAAACTTATAAATATCAAAGAAAAAAAATGCTGCATTAATAAAAAATAAATAAATAATTATAATTGCGTAGCAAAGTGAGAAAAAAATGCTATGCAATAGCTTTACCGTGGCAGTCCCCGAGTGCCACACGATTTTTTTATTTCCCATCTATTTCGTCAAAGGAAATCCTGCTAAACTATTTACAATTATGCCAATCATGCTTGTGTTGCTCGTCCATTAAGATGGAGTTGACGCGTTCTTGCTCGGCACCATGGTTGCAATCATAGAAACGAGCGAGAAAGTCCCTACTAGATAAATAATAAATATTTCTGACATCTTACACACAACGCCATCTAGTCTCAAACTAAGTAGAGTTGTATTGTGGTTACTAAACAAGTGACATAGTATATATTATAGATAGAAAACACCAAAACTCCGAAACAAATAATTGCGGAACACAAACATTTGATCCTCAAGCACAGCAGTGGTATACGCTCCCACAGAGCCACCCAGGCAGTCAAATGCCGATGGCACACATGCCCTGATCACAATGTCCCTGATCCACGTGCGTGTGGATCATCGTGTCTACGTTCTGGCCATTGCAATGGTGACACCCATCCGTTGAATAAGAGCAAATATGGCAGTCTGAGACTAACGTAAAGATCCGGGAAAGTTCGCATTTCTAGTCTTCGATTTTTTTGTCCCACGTGCCGTCACCCCACCGAGGTTTACGAAGGGGTAAAGTGTGTCGGAATCGGACCGACTAAAACCACTGAAATATGTTAAATATCCTGAAATAGAAGGGGTCCGGAAACTGCTGTTATTACATCTGGACACCTCCCGCGCAATCTAACCTACTATGATTCATTAAGGTGACGTCAATCCACTGCTGCACTTGAGCCTCTCCTTATAAGGAAGATTAAAAACTGTCTACTTCTCCGTATGTTGACAGTTTGTAAGGCATCCTCACATTGTTGCGTTCTCTAAGATCTGACTTATACGAGTGTCGTTACTGGTCACTAACTAAACTGCCCATTCTATAAAAAGCTTATTGCTTGATATTTGTTAAGACTTCAAAAGATCGTTAAATCCTTGAGTTTCTTTCGGCGTTTCTTCTCAAGTTCTACTATATTAAACAGTCTATAAAAATGATTGTGAAAACCTTTTTCTTTGCCCCTTTTCCTCTTAAGTATACATGAATGTGGAGGAAGCTTGACGTCAGCACCTTGGTTCTCGTTTTATCGTTTGCCTTCTCCTAACGGGACTTTGATATACCTGGTATATGTAAGCATTATTATTTATGATTATTGTATTTTGTTAAAGGTCGAGACAAAAGATCGAGTTCAAGATCCGGGCGAAGAGAAACAGATAAAACTAGTAAAAGAACTAATAGCGCATCGGAACGATACTGGAATAGCAGTGGCAGAGACGAAGAAGCCCACGAAAGGACTAGACCAAAACATTCAGGGCCTGTACACGACGGCAAAGGTAAGGAGTATAAATAAACTGGAAGTAAACAATGAATAATTAAACATACCTCCAAACATAACTAATTACTTCTTATTTTTTTTAGATGGACAAACACAAGATATGGACATCTCACCTGACAGGAGTACGCCTTTGTCTGAAAATTCATATTCAGTCAGAGAAACAAATTCGACGGTTCGGAATAATTCAGACAATAATGCTATTCCGCCTGTTGTCGTATTGGACAACTCTAATCAGCCGGTTTGTTTTTAATATCTAAGTTCAGAATTTAACACTTTTTTAAGTATGACTAAGCATGATGTGTTATTATTTATTGAAGGGTGGGTCGCTGCTCGCAGCCGCTTTACCGCGTATCGCGGCAGTGCCGCCGACGGTAATATTACCGTCGAACAACGGTGCAGCGTCCCCAGTCTGTGATCCTGGCAGTCGGTCGGGCACGCCGCAACGAGATGCAGGACCTCCCACACCTACACACTCGGAGAGTATCGACCCACATGCACCGCCTCTGCATTTAGATACAGCTTTACCTAGGAAAAGTTAGTAACACATTTTTTTTACAAATTACATTATTCATTCAATTAAGTTCATTCTATATAGCGTCGATCCCAACAATAATGAAGGTCCCTCAATCTAAAAGCTCTTCAAGCATATCAGCTGTCTGAGCCTAGGCGAGACGAGGAAAATTCAGGGTTTTAAAATGAACCACACGTGATATCTTGACATAATTACTGAACTTCGAACTTAACTAAATTGTTCTTATCTATAAAATTATAGAGAAGTAAGGTTTCATAATAATATCATATTACATGCCTACCTGCCTCGTTGGTCTAGCGGTTAGCGTTTGCGACTGCCGATCAATAGGTATCGGGCTCGGTTCCTGAGTTGAACCAAAAAGTGCTATTGAGTTTTTATGATTGTAGAAATGGTTAATAACAGCCTGGAATTTGGAAGATGGGGTTTTAACCCGCGTGCCTCGAAGATGTGAAGCCAACCTGCGCCTGATTTCTCCCAGTTGGTGTCGGATAGCCGTCTCATCAAATTGTGAGAGTGAGAACAGTGAGTGCACATGTGTTGGCGCATGCAGACTTGTGCTCTAAATATCTCCTGTGTAGTTGGCTGGGCTTCGTTGAGACTGGTCGCTGCCGTGTCGTGGATGAAATCGGCTAGGAGAACATCATATCCAATGTGCCTACACACTATTTCACAGTGCCTATATATACTGATATCATCATCATCATCAACAGCCTTTAACAGTCCACTGCTGGACGTAGGCCTCTCCTTACCAGGAGGTTTATACTGATATATTTCTGTATATTTCAGTGGAATGCCTAGGAAGTTATTCTTCCGTAGTAGGCGGTAATCTACATCACGCACCGCCTATGCTGACACCCTCCCTAGTTAACTACGTGCGCTCGGACCTCACTTCACACGTTAACGGTTGGCCTGCAGATATTTTAGAAAAACAGGTGATTAGCTGTGTAAACTCATTGGCTATTTCCTTTCTTATTTTGTTCAAGGTAAATGCATGATGACCAACGTAATTCACTACGTATCGTGCGTGATTAAATTCTTAGATTATTTATACCATAGTTCATAGCATTAACTATACCCACTCATTTCCTAGTTCACCGACTGAAAATTCATGAATCGTGCTTTTTAAAATTAGAAATTGGCCAAGTGCGTGTTATCCCACGCATAGTATAGGGTTCCGTAGTCACCTATAGGTCATAATATAGTTTTCCAAGTGAGTGAATTTTACAAGTAAGGCCCTATAACTTCTAAAATAAAAAAAGTAATCAAAAGCGTTATACTTTTCCTTGAAAGTTCAATATACCTATGTGCTATACTATCATGAATTTAAAAACTTCAAAATTTTTTAGAAGACCTATCTAATGATACCCCACACGATGGGGTAGACGGGAGAAAAATAAATCATAAACACTTTACATGTAGGGGAGGTACCCCGAATAAAATATTTTTCATAATTTTATTGTAGCACTTTGTCCACGTCATTACAACACATATTCATGCTAATTTTCATCTTTCTAGCACCAACCGTTTGTGCGGTAGGTCGAGGACGGATTTGGCGAATGTATAAGGGTTCCGAGTCATGACCTACGGAACCCTAAAAATGAACTAGAAATTCTGTTATTGGACAACTTGTAATTTACTTAATGCCTTTACATTATCAGGCTAACAAGTTCACGGAAGAAGCATATCAATTGGGTTGTCTGCAGTGTACGCGGGTGTCAGCCGAGTTAAAGTGTTCGCGATCACTTGTTCGGCACACGGAAATACGGGCTACGTTACAGGAACAAAAGTAAGATTACTAATATTATATCAAAACTTTTTTGTAGAATTTGACAAATTACATACAACATTATCTTTATTGTTATCAATCTAATGCCGGAACCACACTGCATTATGCGCTATACATTATGTGACTACGCCTGTGCCAAAATATTTGTTATGCGCGCAAACAACAAACATGCCATCCACACTTCGAACTGGTACGCTGAATTATGCCAAAAAAGGCTAATATATATGATGTTTGCGTGAAGCGATGGACGTGTGAGAGTTGCCGCAATTTATTATTTCCTAAATGCTTCTTACAAGTACATAGTTGCTAAAAGACCGAAAAGAAAACGCTGGTGGATGATTACAAGTCATAGGAATCTTTTCCGTTCGTCCACTCCATTTTAGCATAATTATACTGTTCACATCGATACACGACCGCTGCAAGCGAAGCGAAGCCACTCACCGAAGTGTGGGCAGTCGATGCGCATATTCGCCTTATTCGTGTTCTTTGAAGTGTGTCTAAAAACCGACAAGTCGACGATACGCGTATTTGCTATTCGTGCTTATGTGTTATGCGTACGAATAAAGCGAATATTGGCGAATATACTCTCCACTTCGCCGTATGCTCGTGAATAACCCGCATAACGAATAGCGAATAACGCAGTGTGGTTCCGGCATAATAAGTCGGATTTGACCTTTCTCATTTGACATTCCGCGATAACTTTGTAAAAACATATATGAAAGAAATTGAAAAATCAATTTCATAATCCTATTTGGTTGGAATAATTTTTGTGTTTAGGGGATGTTTGGTCACTCGAATTGGTCTGACTGATGAAATTTAACTTTGTAATAGTTACTTCATTAACATATTTAAAAATCAGACATGTAAAAATAAGTAAAGTTCATTAATTTTTTGTCGACCTTTAAAGCGTCTGACAAAAGCTCTGGTCCATGAAAAGTGTCTGACACTTTATGAAACTGGTTTAGAACAATATTGTACAAAATATATATAAAGATCAGCCATACAAATTTAAGTTAGATAACTCTTATTTTTAGTTACCTTTCTCACCTGGTATCTGCCCAGGTGTCACAGATCTAGTTCCACAAACACGCAGCCCGCAGGTATTAAAAGTACACTAGACGCTACTGAGTAGTTAAGGTTTCATCCATGTGAAAATAAGTTATGTCATCAAAAAACATTTAATAAAAGAGAAATGTGTAACTACTGTATTATATTTAATATTTAAACAATATAAAAATCTGGTCACATATTTTTAGATTTATTTTGATAGTTAATATGAATATTTTGATATTATACTAAATGATTTGGTTATAAAGTCCGCAGTCCACCCCATGATGATGAAAAAAATTAATTTATCCTCAATTTTCTGTCGCAGACGTCGTTGATTCGTAAATCTCGGCGTATTCTCACGCTATCTTAGAAGTTCTTGTGTTATTGTTATATTTTTAGACTCGACTATTAATTTTGGACTGTTTCTGTTATATTTGTTGACCTTGGCTTGCTAATTCCGGACTTTGATTATGCATTACGTGATTTTCTTATTATTTTGTGAGTTCGTCAACATGTCTAAAAGAGGACGTACTCTTAACAGCCAGGCTCGTGACTTGGTTGTGAAGCTGCACGAATACTTTGAACGAAAGTGGGCTCTACTACACTTACTATGATCTGATGATTCCCATGGGTTTAATCTCTACAAATAATGTGAAAACACGTGTTGTAATGGTTACGGTAGTTGTATTTAATAACAACTGCTACTTTGTCCACAGGATAATGTACCTGCGTCAACAGATTTCGCGGCTAGAGGAGCTAAAGTCGCAAAACTCGTTCATGTCAGAAGACTAGGAGTCGTGGTGGGGGCAGACCCGAGCTCACGCTGCCCCCACGGTCCCACAGTCCCCCATGTCACCTCCAAGAGCTGAATACACCCCCCTTTCGAGGAACGTTTCATATGTCAATGCTAAACATAGTTCATTCCGTTCATTTTTGTAATTTAGATCGAATGATAACTCCTGTGTTGTGTGATTTGATGTTATAATGTAAGTAATGTTGTGCGTGAGAGTTCGCTAGGATTGGTCAATTTGAATTGAATTTATTTAAGTGGAAGTTTAATAAGTCTCCAGCTACAATTGATTTTTTATCCAAATGTAGAATCAATTTAATTATGTAACTGTGAAGAATGTTTTGATGAAAATATTGTTTATGTAAGTAGGTTAAGTAGGTTCGATTCTACAAAGGTTATAGAGCGCATCGCTCGCTGATATCCGGTATTAATTACATTTAATGTTTATTGCCCTTGACACATAAAATACCTAATATCTATTAGAAAACGCACTGGTCAACGTTAAGTGCTTACAGTTTAATCATGGTTACAAATTAACCAAATAAACAATTGTTCTTTCTCCTATTACTACATTTTATCTGATTGTCATTCCAAATTATAGGTTAAATACAAATAGTTATGTATAGCGTCACTAGTTCATTTCGCCGACACCTAACAACACATTGAACATGAATAATAATTAGTATCAAATGTTGAGCAATGTTATTTTTATCACCTTTTTTTCTGCTTCATAAGACTCAATCCAATAGACTTTTTCTAAGTTGGCCAGTGTTTGTATCAACATTATTTTCCTAAAATAAACTGTAGTTACTTTGTTAATCTGTTGACTCAAACTTAGATGTAATTATTTGACCATAATTATACTACTGTGTTTTGTAATGTGTTTAATGTAAAAATAAATTATTGATTATGTCTCGTAGTGGATGAGTTCTATAGTTAAAATGCAAGTTGTTACATTAAAAGAACACTGCAGATAGTAGGCAATTAGTAAATAATTATTGCATGTCAGTGTCATTGTTTGAATAAAGTAAGTCTGCAGCTGGGATGTCGCTGCCAATGTTAATTTTTGACCAGTCAGTGTAAAATATGTAAAGAACCAAGTATAATATTTAGTAATTTAATAAACAAATTCAAGCTGCAATATTGACTTGATTGGAAAGACCTCTTGAGCTTATGATGTTGATGAATAAACATTGGAAGCATTGAAGAACAACAGTTAAGTTTGTTCACTCGCATAAGTACGTAGTGAATCATTAGTTAGGTGAAACAACTCCGGTCTAGGTCTTTTTATTTTTCTAATAATATAGGGCTAATAATATATTTTCATTGAACTTTTAAAATGTCATCAAGCTATGTAATATAAAGAAATTAACGGAATTACTGTGATATTCATTCACATTCACATGTAATAGTAGTCAATATAGTTAACATAATGGGCCTGTGTGGAGATGTAATTAGGTGCACGCTGTTTATAAATCACTTAAATTATTTAGGGCCTCAAATTACAGGTCTCTATGAAAAAGGATAATGCCGCACTGTGGCAACTTCTTTATACTTATTGTATGATTGTATGTTAGTGTTAACTAGGGACCTGTCGAATTGCCCGCCGTAAACTTTAGGATAATATTTGAAGTTATTAATATTTACTTATAATGTCGCCTCCATGCAGGACGGTCTTTGTCGAATACCATAATAACAGTGACGATTAATATCTTGACATTAAAATGTTTCTGATAATTACGTGTATCACTTATTCACTTCACTTTATTTATGGGCTCAATGTGTGTTCTAAAATAAATGGATTCAATTTAAAGAAGCGTATTTAATCATTAAAAACAAGTACAGTATATAATTACAAAAGTAAGATTATTAGAAAAACTAAATTAAACGAGAGCGAAGTCGATGCGCATTATATTTATATATGCATATACAGTGCATTTTTTAAAGTTGTACATTAATATCTCTTAATTGACAGTGCATACCAAATTTTAATACTTTTTTAGTGTTAATTGTCTCTAGTGATATGTGCAACACAGTTTTATTCCTTATCAAAACCACGGATAACCATCTATCACCTCATGTCAGTTAGGTCCAAATGCATTTTACTGAAAACACAGGTGTCTCAAGTTGAAATATATTGTAAATAGCTTAGGACCAATAGCCCAAACGGTCATAGATCATAATTATATGTTGTTTACTTGCTAATCTATAACCACTTGGTTTCGTGTTCATTATTACAGTTTAACAAATATATGACAATTTTATAGCATTTGAGCATGACTAACCTGTATTAATATGCCTTTTTTCTCGATGAAATAATCTCGTCTTCTGTGTTTCATGCAACGACCTATTGAAAAATAATGGTCCTAGATATCACATAACATCGGATATGTACGTGTGTTTTGAGGGACATATTTCTCAAAAAAAAATCAGTACTAATTTGTTGTAAAAAAGATATAATAGATTTAATAAAAAGAAATACGTGTAGTAGTTGACTAGTTAAGCCTTCAATTTCATGATATATCAGATATAATAGGTGTTCAACTACTTAATCACAAAACTGATAGAAGTTTTTTAATATGAAATGTCATCTTTCTAACGCCGTTAAGTGGAACCCGTTTGGACATACACAACGAGAGATATAACTAAAGCCATCTATTGGAAATTTAATGGATTTCTTTGTGCTACACCCATTATTTAAAATTAAATCAATCCTCACAGAATCAGTAATGTCGGATCGGAAGAAATAAGGTATTATGGCGTCAGGCATTCAGTAAGAATTTATGAAGATACTAAATAAAAAACCATATGTCATCAAAGAAAAAAATATAACGAATAAACTGTGGTGGCTCAGTTCACACAAGAAAGATAAATGTTTAATACCGAAGCAAACGAATTAAATCTTTTTTTACCCGGCAGTGGTTTTTAACTATTTACAAATTTTCTGCTATTTTTTAGAAATATCACTGGTCCCTCGGTCCACGCGCACATACAACCGAGTACCGGAATACAATGCAATGTATGTTAATTTTAATCTACGTTGTTTTAAATGATATAAACACACATTTGTTTATATCATTTAAAACAAAATTCATCTACAAAAATGTCTAAAATGCGTCTTATTCATCGATATGAAGTTAAATCCTGGCACTAAATTATAAAACAACCCTTTGGTGAACGCTTCGTTAAAAAGTTATTTATAAGCGCATTAAACACTAGTTGTAAAGCTTTTGTGACTTCTTTTGTTAGGACGCAAGAAATGCGAAGCGAAGACATATTCACTTAAGTTTTATGAAGGAACTCTTTATAGAAATAATGTCTGTAAAATAATTCTTGATGTATAGAAAATGTTTTAAGTTATGCAACAATAGAAAATAAATCTGTACGTTTCGTGGCTTTCATTAAAAGTAGAACCTGTAATTAAAGAACTTACAACAAAATATAAATATGATTTTAAGTTTAAATGTAACATATTAATTTGCATGATTGGATAATTTTAGTCAGTTATTTGAGTTAGCAGGGCAGTGCCACGAATAATCCAATAGTTAGAAGGTTTGTTAGCCGGTAAAAGTACAGGTAACACGAAGTTGGTGCTATGTCCAGTAGTGGATAAAACGCCAGCTCTCTCTGATGTTTTGTACATTGGAGCTTCGTACCGGGGGTCAGGCTTCGGCAGCGATAGTACTGGTTTGAACCACACCACCGGTAACGGTGGATTCGTCTGACCTGTAAAAAGTGCGAAATATGACTGATATTTATTTCTATTTTATAAACCATTCCGAGGGCTACGCATATTGAGAAATGGCTCCCGAAAATTAAACCATTTGAGAATTTCCTATTATTTTTTATTGAAGCTAGCCAAAGTGACTTACTCTGCCTGGTGGAAAGCATAAGCCAAAACAAGAGCGGGGGTAACCATACTTTGTATAAATACTGACAATGCAGCATGGTTATCCTAACTATGGTGGCCTAGTGAGATGTTTAAATGACCCGGAATCATATACATATAAAGGTAGGTACTGTCAGTACATACTGTAAGTGTCAGATTTTAACTGCCCAAGAAGGAAGAGCCGAAAAAATGTTTAGTTTAAGAACTTATTATTATCTAGCTATTTTGTGAAGTTTTTTTGCCCCTCTTTTGCCATTTAACCTTCTGCACCTGATATAAATAACATCATGACCCGCTTAGTGTTGTTTTAAAATTTGGTTTATTCTCATTTGGTATAGAAGACGTGTCTGTATAATTTAAATTTTACCAGATCAACCAACCTGGAAAGGCATCGACTAGTTTATTCGTTTGTATATCCCATCGTCCTGCGTCTATAAACAAGCCATGAATATTTACACCGTCTTCAGGTAGTTGTAAATCGCCGTACACAGTGGGGCCCGGAACATCGCCCTCCTGAAATATATTTCTTGTGAATAAACAGTGAGCGGGCCAAAGTTTCTACTCGAGAAATGTACAAAAGCCAATCTGATGATCGAAATAAATGGAGGCGCTCATTTATTTTTGAATTAAGTTTATTCAAAAATATAATGTCAAGGGTTGAAGCACCTGGCTACATACTACAATATCATCACCTACCTACGAGACAACTATAAAAAAGTAACAAAATACGTAATAGCTTATGCCCTCCGCGTGTAATGTCGATTTTCACGCTAAAGATTAGCTGATTAGAGGTACGCGTCCATTGGCCCGCGTCGGACGCACGGCACGAAACGGATTGAACGGTTTTGCCTTGCTCATAAATGCCGGCGTTCGGTGCGGACGGCTCGGATAGTGGACGCGCAGCACTATGTAAAATCATACATAGCAAAATAAAATCCGTTGCGTGCGGTGCGTCCGGCGCGGGCCAATGGACGCGTACCTTGTGGGTATTTTCGAAAAAAGTTGTTCAATTACAGAGTTCCAGAGTGAATGCACGAAATGATGATTTTTGAAAATCACAAACCTGTCGTCACGTGTTTCAACTACTTTCAACTCAAAATGAACTATTATTATCAGACACTATGGCAGCTTTTTTGGGAACCTAATAATATAAGTGTTAATATCAGAAAGCGTTATTATACTTCTCAACCAAACAAATTGATGCAATAACTATTTTATTATCGTGACTATGTAGGATTTTTCACGTTCGGTGAAATCCATGGACAGGTTTTACACAATGTGAATTGTTGTGCTTGAAAAACTAAAGTTTAATACACATATTTACTTCATTTGCGATAAGAAAAACTATTATTCTAATCGCAAAAACATAGCAACTTCTAGTCTAAGATCCAGCGTTCCGCAGACTTAAGGTATAGTAGCAAACTCCATATGTTAGGTATAGGTAGGTACTATTTCATCTGCCGTAGGTCAAATGGGGGTTCACTATTCCCATCGAGGGTTTCTTTAGGCGCCAGAAGTTGAAAAGTATCAGAATTGACTTTCGAAACGTGTTCACAACATGTCTGCCGTATTATCTTTTACCCAGGTATTTTATTAAGACTTACAACAGGTTTAGGCTTTTTCTTATTTTCAATATAAACGTCATCTTGTGTCAAAAAGACCTTTTTGGGAAAAAAGTCAAACATCAATGCGTCTATAGGCACGCGGTAGCGACGTGCATAGGACTGTAGTGAACCCGTTAGCAGGCCTTGAGGGAAGAACAAGCCTGACACCCAGCTACTTGGTTGTAGCCCTTCCACGAGCCATTTCTGAAAAGAAGAGACAGGATATTAGTTAGAAACCCATTTCCTTTTCAAATTATTCCATTCAAAATTCTCAAACCTTGGTATTACTTTCTGCCTAAATATGTACCGTAAGTTTTGAATGTTATTAAAAAACAATTAAATTACCTACTAGAAATAAATATTTCAGAAGTAATGTTAGTGCTAGGAGGTCAGTGTTGTGCGCCCTAAGTTGATAAATTAGTCGATAGTCATACTACTTCCGGATAGCCCAGCTGGTAGATTTGCGTGCAGACAAAAAGGGCTGATAAGCTCCAACCATTTTCCTTTTGCAAACCCTACTACGGCAAATTTTGACAGACTGTGTTTGTAGGTATGTATGTTCATATGTTCCCACATAGCTCCTGAACTACTCATTAGAACTGGACAAATGACGTATCATTAGAAGCGTCATGATTATCCGCTGGTAGGTATAGATGATATATCTCAGGTTCCTAATTACTACAAATATTTAAAGGTGTCTGGGGGGATGATTGGCCCTTCGGAATGGTCTGGCCGCATACAAAGGGTCTTAAAATAGTACCTACCTTAGATAATATGTATAAAATTTAGGTTTGCTACTTTAACGTAGTTTACCTAATTTTTTCACAACTTTCAAGACGTCTGGCAGAAGTAATGGCCCACGGAAAGTGTCGGGCAGTAACGAATTTTAAATAATATTCTTGATAAAATATGTAAATACTAGCTTTGCACCTCTAACGTAGGTAAGTAAGGTTTTTATCCACCTGTAGGTACTTCGCGCGACCTCAGAAATGGCCCCGCTTTCAAGCTAATGGGTACACATACATCTTAACAAGACATTGTACTAATAATTCTGAAAATTTCAGCTTTGTACTAATGACGTAGGTCTGGCTGCTCTGGGCTCTTGCTCCATCACGGCAGCCTCTCATACCGGATGACACAGGTGATCACTGGAAAGGGGTGCTTTGGAGATCATCTGTGTCTGATCCGCAAAGAGCTAACGCCTGAGTGCCACCACTGCGGTGGCCAGACTGTGGACACGGCACTTCACCCGCTGGTAGAATGTCCGGCGTGTGAGGAGCCGAGACGTGACCTCGTGGCGGCCATCGGGGTGAGGAGTCTCTCGCACCATAAAATGATTGTGGCAATGATACGGAGCGAGAGCGCGTGGAACTCCACCGTCTCTTTCTGTGAGCAAGTAATTTTTTTTTCTTGAAATGCCTTACCAATATAGTAGGACATTGATATTACGATCTAGTCTACGGACTAATGAGTAATTTTACTTTGACTTAAATTAATACAACAAAACTTTAATAAGATTGTGTCCATTAACACTATTCTTATTGTCTCTAATTAATTGAAGGCACTCTGTTCTTGTGTTCCTTAAACACTGCATTAATGGTAGTAATTTGTACACTTTGAACTTTCACTTAACAAACTCAAAGGGTTTTATCCTTTTGAGTCTCCTTTTAATATTCGTATTGTCAAGGAGCTGGATAGCCTCAACATTGACGTGATGATGAAACTTAAAGATCCCGATGGAGGTCGTTCATCCTAATGTACCAGGGGGCATTTACAATACCCCTAAGTACTTTTACTATTTTGAAAGTGTTGTATCATCAGTGTATTGGATTGTTTGGTACATCCCCATAGCTGGATACCATAAGTCCATACTGGCATAAGTACTTGTTTGTATAGCAATAACTTATTATGTACGGACACTTTTGAGTGTTGACCCAAGAGCCAGTACCTTTTTTTCTAGCGGAGATCCAGCTCGTCACGTTTCTTTTTGACATGGGCTTTCCAGAGAAGCTTTGCGTCTAGTGTCATTCCAAGATATTTGGCAGTATTGGCATAGGGTATTATATGACTATTTATAAATACCGGGTGATAGTAAGGTGATTTATTGGTGAAGTCGATCTGAACCGATTTAGATTAATTTTATTTTATTCGCCATTTACTCGTCCAATCATGAATGGGGTTCACTGCTACTTGAAGTTTATCTACTGCTTCTTTATGTGTGGACCCAGTGGCCGTAATAGCCGTGTCATCCGCAAAAGTTGCAATGATATTTTCTTCTAATTCTGGTCTGTCAGATGTGTTTAACAGGTACAGTACCGGACCTAGGACACTTCCTTGTCGTACCCCCGCTTTAATAGGTTTCAGCTCAGAATATGCGTCTCCTTCTCTAACTCTGAGTATTCTATTATAACTTGTGCGAGCTAAGATGGCACCTGGCTCAAAACGAAACATGATACCATTCCCCCGCGTAATACCCCTCTGTCGTCTTGCGAGTACCGTTAGCATCTCTATTACCGTTGCACGAATCTTTCCATAATAATTTTAGTTTATTAGGTATTACCTAATGTCATATAAATCACTCCCCGAATTTATTTTATTAATATATCTTTAGATTCGTCTGGATAACTCAAGTGTTTTAAGAAAGGTCACACGGAAAAAGCATGACGACTATGAAACGCAATAGTTTAAAGTAAAGAATATCCATATACACGTGATATTTAGAGACTTCGATTAAAAGGCTTATCATGACGATTTAAAATTGTATTTTAACCATATTTCAGTTGCTAATTTCATTCAAAATGATATTAGGTATTACCTAATATTATTTAAATCACTGCACGAAGATTGCATTCGAGTAAATAATGAATGAGGCCTGCTTCCTATAGACCAGTGCTTTTACCTCTTAAAATAACAAAAAGTGAACATAAATTATAGTAGGATGAAACCCATTGTAAAAGGTTTCATCCTACTATAATTTATTTTGTTTTCAAACACAAAAAGCACTGGTCTACTATTGGTATGTATGCATATGTATTTTCTTAACTCAAGTAGTAAAGTACCACTTAAGATAAAGTAGTATGCTATGAGAAACTACTGGAAGCAAAATAAATGTTGAAATTAAAAAACACTAAAATAAATTATATTTTTCTTGCACTCAGTACTTCAAACGACTGACAGTTGAGTCAGGTGCCATCTTAGGTCGCACGAGTTATAGATATATAGGATTTTATGATATCTGCAAAAGGTTTTGGTAGTATTCTTCTTAATTTGTGCACTAGCCCATCATGCCAAACTTTATCAAAAGCTTGTGCTACGTCCAGAAAGACTGTGGAACACACTTTATTTTCTTAAAGTTTTTTCTATTATATCCGTTATTCTATGAACTTGGTCTATAGTAGAATGTTTTTCTCGAAAGCCAAACTGATAGTCGGGTATTAGATGCTTTGATTCTACTAGTGGTTTCATCCTTTTTAATAATAGCTTTTCAATAACTTAGATATTATCGGTAATAAAGAAATAGGCCTATATGAGGTTGCTTCGTGAGGTGGTTTGCCAGGTTTTGGTAACATTATTACCTCCGCTACTTTCCACATATCAGGTACGTATTTAAGTCTAAATGTAGCATTTATTAGTGTCGTAAGCTTAACTATTGCTTTCCATGGTAAATTATATAGGACTTCCCCAGTAATAAGATCATAACCGGGAGACTTTTTACGGTTATGAAATTTAATTTCTGTGTACATTTCTTTCGGAGTAACAAGTCTTATGTCGTCGTCATAAATTTTGCTTGTATCTTGACATGACCTCAGTATCAGCTACATTCGGACGAAATATCTGCTCTAAGTAACAAGCAAATCTCATAGCTTTCTGTTCATTGCTTACAGCCCATTGCCCATTTTCATCTCTAATGGGTGGTACCTGCGTAACGGGTCTTTTAAAATTCTTTGTGACTTTCCATAACGAATAATCTGTAGTGCGGTCACTGGTTGGTCGGCTTAGGTAAGTACACATACAGTCATCCTTGAACTGTTTTATTATCCGAGTAAGCTTTTTTGTGAGCCTATTCAATAATGTTTTATCCGCAGGGTATCTTGTTTGCTGCCATCTTTGTCTCTGTATTCTTTTTTCGCTGATTAAATTTCTAATCTCTATTGGATAGTTAGTACTTCTGAGTTTACGTCTCAACTCTGGCGTATTTTTCCACGCGCATCGTTGAATGTCAGTTACAAAAGTAGATATTTCTGATTCCAAATGTTGTGGGAGCTTTAATGGGACTTTTAGATCAATAGTAGTCTCTAAGTCAAATTTAAAGATTGGGAAACCTATCAGTGTATTTGTTTGCTAGCGTCGGACGTGTCTCTTTTAATTTTTTTTTTTCATCTATTGTTAACATGATTGGTAAATGATCAGAATTCATGTCAAAATAACTTTCTATGTTTAAAAATGCGGATGAAATGTTCTTATAGATAAAAAATCTATGAGATCAGGAAATTTGTGTGGGTCCATAGGCCAATATATGGGTTTTCCGGTAGATATTACGTTACACTGTAATGTGATTGCACATAACAGTTCTTTTCCTTTTGATGTAGTCAGTCTAGACCCCCAGTGTGTATTTTTAGCGTTAAAATCACCACCAAGAATAAATCTTTTCCCATTTTTAGGGTTCCGAAGTTCATAACTCGGAACCCTTATAGATTCGTCATGTCCGTCTGTCCGTCCGTCCGTCCGTCCGTCCGTCCGTCCGTCCGTCCGTCCGTCCTCGACTTACCGTCCAAACGGTAAGTGCTAGAAAGATGAAAGTTTGCATGAATACGTGTTGTAACTACGTCGACAAAGTGCTACAATAAAATTATGAAAAATAATTTTATTTGGGGTACCTCCCCTACACGTAAAGTGGGGATGATTTTTTTTTCTCGAGGCTACCCCATCGTGTGGGGTATCATTAGATAGGTCTTTTAAAAACAATAAAGGGTTTCCTAGACGATTTTTTGATTTAGGTATCCGTTTGCGAGATATTTCACTTTAAAGGGCACTTTTTTGTAAAAACAGGGCGTCCCCCCCCCTCTAAAAGCTAAACGGCTGGCTCAAAAAATCTGAAAAAAATCGTGATGATGGTCCATTTAATGAACTTTGAAGGAAAACTATAACCGATTAGATGACTTTCTTAGTTCAGGAGTTATAAAGGCTTATATGGTAAAATGTGCTCACTTGGAAAACGTCATACAAAATTAATGTATTAATACGTAAACATAACAATTATCTATTGGATACGATTTTAAATCCACATACCATTATAGGTGACTGAGGAACCCTTTCCTGTGCGTGGCCTGACACGCACTTGGCCGATTTTCGTAGGAGGTTTCGGTATTGTGTAGATTTCAAAGAATACCTTGGTGGACTGTAGATTGATGAAACTGTTATGGTGTACCTTTTAGTCATAACACAAACAGCCACAGTCTGTATCTCAAGCTCTTCGTGCTTGAATTTTTCGTAATGAGAAATGTGTTCTTTTATTATGATTGCGCTACCACCTCTGGCTTTGTTATCGGGTTGCAAAGCATGATACATTTTGTAACCTTTAATTTGCATGTAAGATTCACTGGTAAAATGCGTTTCCGAAATGAGGCATACATCAATATTTTCTATATTTAGGACAACTCGTAGCTCATTTTGATGGCGAAGGAGTCCGTTAGCATTCCAAGTCATAATTTTCAGTTTGTTACTCATGATTGTTGGAATAAAGTAGCCCTAGTGATGTGTTCTAGTTTCTTTAATCGTTCGTCGAACGATGTTATAATGTTCAAAATTTGGTTGATTTTTCAATCCAGTGTTGTTGGTGATTGTGTTTGGAGTTGTGTTGGTCCGTGAGTGCCCTTAGTTATTTGAGCAAATGTATGTGTTTTTGTAACAACCTTAGATGATATAGGTTTTTTATCAACGTTTACCTTTGGACCCTGACTTGAGTGGATAGTTTTCGGTTTAATGACTTTGTTTCTCAATTTTTGTAACTCTTTAGCTATCATACAACCTCCTACGTAGCTGGCAGGATGAGGTTCGCCGCAGTGAACACATTTTAGTTTAGCTTCTGCTGGCTTTTTGCAGTCCTTTGTTAAATGTTTCCCTGTACACTTAACACAACGGGGTTCCTTAGCACAATATTTTTGTATGTGTCCATAGGCTTGACACCTCTTACATTGTGCTACTAATTTGTTAGTTTTCAGTGGCTGAATATCTACTTTACAGCCTAATGCCGTAAATATTTTTTGTCTTCATTATTTTTAAAAGAGAGCATGAACATGTTATGAGGCGTTTTGTCACGCCAACTTAGCTTGTTCACCACCTCTAGGATTTTGTAACCTTTAGCTAATAGGTCTTCTGTAATTCTGGCCGGTACACACGAAGAAGGCAAGTTTTTCGCCATCACTCTGATGGGTCTGTCCTGCTTGTTTTCGTAAGTGTGCCTAATTCCTAAGCCGTCATAACCTATTCGGGAGGCCCTGGGCACACAAGAACTAGGGGGCCCTTTTGGAAAGTAAGAAAGGGAATTATACCAACATCTTTATACTATGATCATTTATTATGAGTAGATTGTATACATTATGCGCTCATAGCCAAGTTACCCTAGGTGATTAGAAACAATCAACGATGGTAAGTAACGCCAGTGCGGTCAGCACCTGGATGGGTGATCGTTAGTGGCATGTTACCATGAGCCTCTCCGTGATTCGGAGGTCACGTTTAGCAGTCAGTTCCGTTTGTTACCATAGGATAACAGTCGTGAAACTTAGTTGTTGATCTCAAATAAAAAAATCATCTTACCAACCTTACAATATTTTTCAAAGAACTATCTAATGATACCCTACAGGATGGGGTAGACCTGAGAAGAAGAAGAAGAAGACCTGTAACACTTTGTCCACGTAATTACAACAACGCGTTGCTCAGATGGTCACATATATTAAACTTATTTTTTTATTAAGATATTTTCAATATTCTACACTATTATCAATTCGATCTACATATAGTATTAATTAATACACCATGCAATTTTAATCTGGCATCATTAAAATATAATATGAGATATACAATAAAAGAAAATAAGAATAAGAATAATATGCAATATAAGAATGACATGATCATCTGCTGAATTGTGATTTGTGCCACATAATATTTTACATAAATTTTCCACTAAAGTTATAAGATTGAAAATCACATAATCAATCACCTCCCCTCCCCCTAAAAGCCAAACGGCTGGCTCAAAAAAAATGAGAAAAATTCATGATAGTAGTTCATATACTTACTCAATTTTCAAGGAAAACTATAGCGGTTTTGATAACTTTTTTATTTCAGTAGTTATAGGGGCCTAACTGTAAAATAGGCTTATTTGGATAATGTCGTATGAAAATAGTGAACTTATAAGTGAAAATGTAAAATTTTGTCAATTGAACACGATTTTATTTTAATTTGAATCCTCTAAAGATGATCATATAAAATTTTAAAAATTTAAAAGTCACAATGACAATCGATAGATGGCGTTAGGCAAATTTTTGAATCAATACATCATAAGGTTTCGTTATAACAGGCTATTTATATTTATTCCTAGCTATACTAACAACTGTATGCAAGCGCCATGTAGTGAGAATACCTTGAGAGTACTTGTAAGTCTTGAATTCATATTAATATTTAACGATCTATTCAAATTAGTAGTTTATATTTTTCGTCTATTCCTCATTCATATTTTTGTTTCTTTCTTGCACGAATTTTAACTTATTTTCGATTATTTTCAATCTTCATTCATTTTCTAACCTAAGTTAATTTTTCTTTCTTATTTATTTCATGCTTATAAAATGTATATATGCTTATAAGTAAATGTGTTTTTGAGAAATTGTCGGTTCTTTGGGGGCCCCCCATAAGACAGAGGCCGTGGGCACTGGCCCCGTGTGCCCTTATGGTAAAGACGGAGTAGGTTATACCAGGTTCCCCGACTCATAGTACCCGAGACGGCGTGCGGTTTTAGTCTGTTCTAGTCCGACATGGCCACCAACGTGTGGCATCCGTGGGGATTTCCGCACGAAAAAAAAAGGTATCATACTCTACTTACCTCTACAAAATCAATTCGTAATGTGAGGTCGTAGATCCAACTGCCAAGTGATTTCAAAGAATTATATCCTTTTTTATGCCACATGCCTGGCACTTTATTATTGAGAAAAGAAGTGAAAACAGCTTCAAATGCTTCCGACATTACCACAAGGCCCTAAAAAAAATCAACGTATTAGCCAATCAGGTACATGGCTTGAAATTAGGTATTCATATATAAGTGGAAGTGTCCTCCCTTGAAAATTTCTCAAGAACTTTATTTAGTTTGCCCGGTTTGTTTATTTATTTGGGTCAACTCTAGCTAGTATCTATTTGAAACTTGACTCCATTCCTGTTCACAAATTGATTGATAATTAGTATATGAGCAAAAATGTTTTCATCTGGACTAAAGGTGTGTTGGTACACACCAACACACCATGAAGATAGGTTTTATTAATTATATTTAAGCCTATCGAAGTGTCTCTGTTCTGCCTGATGAAAAGCATGAGTAGAATCCAAGAGTGGGGGTTACCGTCTTCATTGTGAGTGCTGACACTGCAGCATGGTGACCCACACCGTGGCGGCCTAGTGAGATGTTTCTGCATCATTCTTCCGGAGGCCAGTAGAATGATATAGAATGATTGGATTATAAAATTAATTAAATTACCCACATAGGTAATAATAGTAATATTGTGAATATTCCCTAATTCTTACTTTGATAGCCTTTTGAAGATCATTAAGGGAAGAATGTATTAGAGAAAGTAAGGTGTTAAATCTGTCAGTTTCGTGTATCAGCACGGTAGTCAGCGAATGTAACTGTCCCATGTCATCTGGTATCATTAACTTAGGATTCATAAGGCCCTTATCAATTGATTTAGAAATCTTGACCCGTATCTGGTCACAAATGCGCCATACGACTTGATCTGGAGTATCACCACCTTCAGAGCCTCCTGTTCGTGGCTGCACGTCTAATATAGTTTGAATTAAGCTTGTTGTTTCTTTGTTCTGCAAACACAACCATTTCAAAAAAAATGTGTAGGTACTAGGTCTAAGTTCTGTTTGATTTTGCGTGACTTCATTTAGAGCATGTAACTAAAATAAACTGTAATCTTTGTATCTACTTAAAAAGACATATCGTAAATACACTCGATTGTTAATGCATGAAAATGGTAAAAAAGTAGGTTACCTGAAATACGTTATATAATCTTTTATTAATTTTAATGTTTTAGCGGTATCAAAAAAACTTACCTCGAATGCAATATTCGCATTGTCGTGCATGCCAAAGACCTCTGGTGTCTCAATACCAGGTAAAGTGTCAATGTAATTACGAATGTCCTCTATCTTTTCAGTTTTTGGACAGTAATAAATGCCAGATGCAGAGTAGGCATATCCTTCTTCGAGGGTCGGCGGTGAGAAAAAAACTTTTAATATAGTTGTCAAGCAACGCTGATCCCACATGTCTGTTACCCGACCTCCGTACGTAATTAAACCTTTAAAAAAAGGTAAAGGGATATTAATGAGAACCTCGGAGCACATTGTTGATAATATTGAGAGGAACAACATTTCTATTTACATTTTTGCCAAAAAAAAATATTTTATAGGTAAAAAAGTGAAAAAACACATATTTCAGCACTTCAGCGCCACCTACTGGGTGGCGCTGAAGTGTTCAGGTCTATACATATCTTTGTCACTATTAATTTTTTTCCTTAATTATGTTATGGTACTTGACCATTTTTAAAAATTAAAACGTATCAAAAAGTTGTTCACAGCAATTTTTAAGGTTTTTAACTTGTATGTATGAAAAATGATTATTTTACAATTATTTTCGTTCGATAAAAAAGACATTTTCTCTAAAGCTGTAATTAGGGCCACCGCGCACTAGCTACTTTTAGCATCGGCGATCGGCAACTAGTCGCTTTTTAGAAGCTAAATACGGCGACCGAACGCTCTACACCGCACACTTAAAAACGCCAAACGTGGAGATTGAGTCGCTTTTTAGAAGCGCGACAAAGCAGCTGAACGCTACTCTCCGCACGTATTCGAATGCCGGTAGCATCGATTTGGAATCTGAGCAGTCACTAAAACGCGCGTTTCCGATACCGCGATCGAACGCAGGAAGTCGTTAGATCGCGATGCAGCATCGATGCAGTCGCAATATCGTCGATCGCCGATGCTAAAAGTAGCTAGTGTGCTGTGGCGCTTAATATAATAATAATAATAAAAATATAATAATAAAAATTTTAATAAATAATTCAAATTGTTATAATGTTACAATTAATATTAATTATCAAACCATAATCAAAACATACACCATAGATGTGCACTCATACTGTGTGCTACCGTACCTATTATTGGAATTTTCTCACTCTTGCAAGCTGGAGCTTCAAAACGGTAAGTTGTATAAAAAACTGTTTAAATAAAAGTTCTTGATAATATTGAGAGGAACCACATTTCCATTTACATTTTGGCCAAATATTTATATTTTATAGGTAAAAAAGTGAAAAAACACACTTCAGCACTTCAGCGCCACCTACTGTGTCCACTCCTTGTTTTACGGCATTGCACCAATTCAATTTTTTTTTTCTCAAATGCATAGATTCCGGAAAAAATGCATTTCAAATTATTTTTGGACTTTTTTTTACTTTTCCAAAATACCCTCCAACGTACCGGAGGGACAGTTGAGAAGTACTTAGGGGACATCATTTTCAATGTATTAAAACAATATTTACTCACTAAGTACTATTTTCAGCACCAAACAGACAGATTAAAGACATGTTTTAATTACACTCGGCTCAAATAAAAATTGGCCAACTGTCCAATATATAATTGTTGTTTACTTTATTTCTTTATTTTTTACTCAATTGAGTGCATTTCACAAGTTAGGCCCCGATAACTCATAAAATAAAAAAGTTATCAAAGCCGCTATAGTTTTCTTTTAAATTTCAATATTATTTTCAGATTTTTTCAGGCAGCCGTTTAGCTTTTAGAGACGGTAAGTCGAGGACGGAAAGACATGACGAATCTATAAGGGTTCCGAGTCATGAACTATGGAACCCTAAAAAAAAAATTAGACCTTATCTTCACTTCTTTAATATTTATTGTGTAAGAATCTAAAAATTGTAATTAATTTTAGCGATATGAATAATGCTTACTATCATGTTTAATCATTTGGATATACACTTCTAACTTTTCTTTTGATCATAAGTAAGAACTATCAAGACTTCCTTCCACCCCCTTGTAAGAGAAAAACAACGTCGACCCCCAATTCATTTCACGTGGGTGTGAAATACTTCCAAGGTGAAATCAGGACACCCAAAAGTGGAATAAACCAAATATTCGGTGTGGAATAAACCAAATATTCGGTAGAACTAAAACATCCAAAGGATGTATCTTACTGGTAATGTACTCCAATGCGTCCCAAGGCATATGACCGTCTTCACAAAACATTTGCAAGTTGAGCATAGCGCATTCTCGATCACTATTGTTAAACTCATAGGTGATGTTCCATCCGAGCGGTCCGAACTTTTTTCGTTCTTGAATAATAGCGTGGAACATGCAAATGCCAAATAACATCGTACGCCAATCCTGTCCCAGCACTATGTAACAAGTAGTAAAATAAATTGTTATTACAAAAAAAATTAACAATAAATGCAAAAATTACATTTATAACACCTACCGTGTTTTTCGAAAAAGTCGTCATCCATTTCTATGAAAGCCCTTTTTATATTAGCTTTCAGACCTTTCGGCGGTTCGTTTGTAACTTTTACTGAATTTTGCAACACCGACACTGGAAATTTCGGGGTCGGCATCGAACTGAGAAATAGGCGGAAATCGTCATGTAGCACTCCACCTTGAGTTGTACCGAAATTAGCCACTATTATCTCCAAGCCTAACATCCATGAAGCGGCTAAATGACAGTTCTGCAATTGTTACAAATGAGAAGTAATTATCGTGTTGTAGATGTGTTTTTATATTTTTTTGTAAAAACGGCTGGATTAAAAAATCTGAAAGCAACAAATATGTAACGAGCTTTTGCCCGCGGCACCGCACGCGTGTATGTCAGTTATCGCGGTAAAAAATAGCCTATGTCCTTTCCCAAGGTTCCTTAAACCAAAACTCATCAAAATTGGTTCTGCGGTTGAGGTGTGAAAATGTAAGAGACAGACAGACAGAGTTACTTTCGCATTTATAATATTAGTAGGGATAGAAGTCCATATATTGAACTTTAAAGGAAAACAATAACGGTTTAAATATAATTGTTAGTTTATGAGTTATAGAGGACTAACTTGTGAAATACGCTTACTTGGAAAACTTCGTACAAAAATAACAACTAATAAATAAACATAACAATTCTCTATTGGACATCACTTGGCATTGTATATGACTACGGGACCCTATTGAATGCGTGGCCTGACATGCACGTGCACGATTTTTTATGCCTGTATCTAGCAGTGAACTACGACAGGCTGTTAATGATGGCATCATTTAAATAAAAATAAGATATTAATTATCATATAATACACACTACCGATATAGGTACATACTTGTAAGAATACCCAATCGCCTTTACTTTTCGCAGCGTTGATCATCCTTTCAGCAACGGGACCTTGACCCTGGCCTAGCGAAATGGAATGTAGTCGATCACGCATGTTCATTTCTGTAGCAAACTTTTGGAAAGCTCCAAATGGATCCGAACCAGTGCTCAAAACAAATACAAGCGGTATATTCGACGCCGTATCTTGGTACCTGGAACAGACACAAATATATTAATACGTAGAGCAGAAACTTTGTACTTCTTTATATATTAAATGTACCTATATTTATACAAGAATTGCTCGTATACAGATATAGGGACGACTGGTGAAAATAATATTTTTTTTTATTAATTTACCTAAACACAGAGGATTCGCACATGTTTGGTGCGTCTTTGTCGGCGAATATCAAAGAATTTCGGATGTTATGTCGTAGGTATTTACCTATCGATACGTCAGATCGGCGGCGTGTTTCAAAGAACTTTAATTCCCTAATATTATAAATAGGTACGAACTAGACCAGTCGGTCTTCAATGTTCGCACAGTCTGGACAGTTGCGTGGTGCATTATAATTTTTTTAAAGGGATTTTTAAGGGAATTTTTAAGGGACTTTCACGAAAGTTTTGTGTTGTAATTTTCCTTTTTTAAGTAGGTATAGTAAGTTAATTGTTTATTTTTTCGTTTTTTATTCTCTTATCACCTAATTTTGTTAAGTTATTTTTAGAATAGGTACTTATATTTTAACAGTGATAGTGATTATTTATAATGTTTATTGCGAGGGAATACGGCCAAATGATTATGTGCTATGGTGTAGCCCGCAAAATAAAATAAATGCATCACGGGCTTTGCGTATTTACCGTGATAGGTTAGTCATCACGGCTGCCTATCAGAGAGTTTTGAATAATGAGAGGATTACATCCCAAAGGCATGGAGAAGGCCTAGAAGTAGATCTTCGAGTGGACGAACAGGTCTTGGCTCTTGTTGAGAGAAATCCTCGGGTTGGAACACGAACTACGGCAAAGTTAATTAGAGGTCATGGAACCCTAATATCGCATCAAACAGTGCATAAGATTATAAGAAAAAATAATAAAATGAGCTCAGTTTGTGCCATTTCTGGGTCGACCGAGGCTCTCGCAGAATTAGGTAAGTAGCGTGAAGTCACTAGGTAGGTATTTTCGTTAATAGGGAACTTTACCGACGCCACGACGCGTAGGTAGTTAAATTAAATAGTTATGAAAGGCATTGACCTAGCTACTCAGTGCGCGCATACATTGCTGGCTTCGGACATTAATATAAATCTTGATACATTGTTTTTTCCGACTACAATTTTTTTAAAGATAACTGTTTGTTTTTTTTAATTAGTTTTGGGGTGCTGAAGCTGCATCTTTCGTTTTCGGAAGTCGTCTGGTTACACCCTGTTTAACATCGTCCACGCTACTATGACTCATAACAGACATTGCAGCAAGCGTATGAACCAATCCCTGCTTTCGTTTTGAATTCAAACCAATTACAAACAATGTCCATTTCTAACCTCGGTTAAGATTGGTTTTTGTTTCATAAGTCGTTTTGGTTTCAAGTAGGGCCACTTTTTGTGTGAAGTTTGTTCTGAGTTAGACTTCCTGACTTATTATTTATTCGTAGCACGATGCAAATCTCAATTCATGAATTTCTCACTGAAGTTTTTTTTTTTGTAGGTGTAAAGCCGCGTTTTCACAATAAGAGTTGGCTCGGACCGAGTGCACTCGGATGTCAACTCGGACGGTACTCGTATTAACCTTTAACTACCGACGTGGATTTTCTGTCACGCTAGTACCGACGTAGGGCCTGAGAGGCCGCAAGTATAACATTGAATAGTGTGGAAAATATGTAAACTGAGTATCAAATTATAGTTTGTATTGTTAATTTGGGATGTTATAGCTAAAAAAAAGATAAAAATAATCATCAACTTTACTTAACTTAGTAATTATATACCTTAACTCCTTTGGCTATGTTTTTTAACTAAAATATGACTACCAGACAAAATTTTGATTTCAAAAAAAAAATCACAACTTAGTAACTACAGAAAGTACTTTTCCTTATACTTTAGGTTTAAATCTACTAGAAAAATAATAAACAGCATTTAGAAAGCTTCAAATAAAAAAAATATCCAAGAACAAAGTTCAAACACAATCAGGGCATGTTTGCTTAGCGCACTGTGATATATGGATTTTCTATATAGCTATAGGTGAACAAGATGCACATATTTTTCTTGTTTTTTCTTCATTGGCTTAACCTTGAACTGTATCTGGCATATCAGAACCGAGTATTTTTGCCAAGTTCATACGAAGCTATCGAGACAAATGTAGGTTGACTACCCTCCTCTGCGTAATCGTATGCCCCAATACTAATCGTTATAAATACACTATCAGTCTTTTGTTTCATATGCACATCATATAATATAACATATAATAATATAATATAACATATAATATAATATAACACATTGACTGAACTTATGACAAAAATTCTCTATACATGCAATATACCAAAAAAAAAACTAAAAAAAAAAAAAAAATTGGAAAGTCGTGAATTATGTATAGATAAACTCAGTTTACCTTTTAACGTCCCAGCTACATCAATTTTCTTATGAGATTTCTGTAACAAGGCACTTTACATTGCCCGTATCATAAACAAAAAAGTCACGTAACTACCGACGTTGGGCCTGTGAGGCCGCGTCGGAATTTCAAGTTGAAATAACTTACTAAAATTATGTTCGCTGGCACTTCTACCACATTCAATGGCGTCGGTGCAACTAAACTCGCAGCTACTGAAGAGTACAGAGGTCTCCTACACGAGGAAGGTATAAATCTAACAAAGTGTCAACCTGCCGCGGCCTCACAGGCCCCACGTCGGTAGTTAAAGGTTAAGTCAACACCTAATCCGAGCGTACCCGGACGCCCGCACCTAATCCGAGTACACTCGGACTCTGCTCTATTTTTCGAGCTCACTCGGATCATTTTTATGAAAACAAAATGGCGACAACTAAAAAACAGTGGAGTGAACGTGACACTGTTAGGTTTTTAGAACTATATGAAGCGGAGGAAGTGTTGCGGAACGTGCGATTATAGGACTATAAAAATAAAGATGCTCGAAATGCAGCAATACTACGCCTTATTTATAACCTGAACCTTAGACTTATGTCTCAAGGTGTAAACACCAAATTAAATTACATTCGCAGTACATACTCTCAGGAAAAATAAAAAATAAACAATCTAGAGGGACTGGATCTGTTGTTGATAACATTTATGTAGCCTCATTAGCATGGTACGAAATTGTAGACAGATTTTTATCTGATGTAATCGCTATTAGCATATTTGCTACAACTTCTAAACCTCGCAGCAGCAGATCAGTCGACGACATCTTGATTGTGCAAGGAGACAAATAACCACAATACGAGTGCACTGCTATCGCGTGTAAACCACTATCCGAGTACACTCGTATGAAGCCGACTCGTACGAGTGTACTCGGTCCGAGTCAACACTTATTGTGAAAACGCGGCTTTAGGCAAAAATCTTAATATAAATCATGCTTCTTTTCAAATTTTCCAGTTAAAGGAATCAAAAGAAATCGTAAGAAATTTATAATATTTTAATGGAAATAGATAGGTAATCACCCGTGTAGTCGCTTAGTTTGATTAATGTAAGATTATTAATGAAATAAATTGTGGAGCATAAAGTAAGTTACTTTATGTATTTTTATAACCAATCTACCAATTTTACGATTTTATGTCAGTTTTTAAGCTTTTACTTCTGGTAGCATTGATTTATTGACGTCTCGCCATTCCTTTATGTCAAATTTTCAATGACAGCTAAAATACATTGATTGAAAAGCGTTAAACTGCGCTAAGATTTGACGGAGAGTAGTCGTATCGTGTGTGTTAGTATTTCTGTTTGTGTTAGGTGCATATCTAGTGCATTTGTTCAAGCTGATAAAAGTCATTTTGTGTATTGGAAATTGTGAATGATAAGTGAATTAAAATGTCTCAGTATCGAAATATAATGTTGTTAATTTGTGATCAATCTTACATAGGGTGAAAGTGACTCAAAGAATTACAACTAACGTAAACAATACAATACAATTTATTTGCGTATCAGAAACAGAATAGTAGGTACTTTCCCGATAAAATCATTCTCTCTTAACGGTAGACGTGGGAGTGGGTAATTGAAAAAAATATTACAGGTCTAATTTTTAGAATGGCGTGTGCTATAGATTCCGAGTTAGTTACTACAAGGAGATTTACGTTAAACCATGGAAATTCTATGCCAGCTGTGGGATGTGAGTATAAAATATTTTTTAAGCAAAACTTAAGTTATGTTTTAAATATTGTGTATTTAAAAGTTTGAATGTACATTTTTTAATATTTTATTGACGTTTCAACGAATTTCCACATGGTTATATTGTATTCTGGATCAGCACCAACAAGTGGCCTTCAAAGTACAGATGCGGAATCAAGTACACTAATAAAACAATGTTACTTTAATTTCCTTAATAATGTTTTTAGTTCTAGTATCCTTATACTGGATAGTAAGCTTAAAATTTAAACAAACTAAATTAGTGAAGCTAAATATTTTGTTCATTTTATTGTTTTAAGAAAGGACCAAATTTTATTATTGTCATTTGTTAGTGCAGTTAAACATATAAGTTTTTATGTGGTACCTGCATCTTAATGTATATTAATAATTTTTTTTGCAGTTGGTACATACAGAATAAGGACTGGAGATGCTATAATGAAAGTTGTTGATGAAGCACTTTCAGCTGGGTACCGCATGTTTGGTATGTTCTCACTTAGTTTTTATTTTATTAATTAATTTGAAAAATTGTTGTTTTAAAGTCTTCAAATATTATCTCACAGATACTGCTGCGGTGTACCACAATGAGGTGCATTTGAAAAATGCATTTAAAACATTGCTTCCTAAGCATGATCTAGAGCGTGAAGACATCTTTATTACAACTAAGCTCTGTACGTAACTTGTACTACATTTATTACTACCTATGTTTTTATTTATTCCTATTTTGCCAGGTAATACTACAAATTTTTGATTGATCTTAGATATCATATAAGAATTGTACAGATCTAGGTAAAATAAATTATTTTTAGTTTGCATAGCAAGTAGGTTCACACAGGTTAAAATTTAAATATTTCAAATACATTTTAATTTTAAATTCATTTTTATTTGTTTGTTCATTGATATTTTCAGCCCCCTCTGATCATGGTGGAATTGAAGTAGTCAAAAAAGCTTATAGCCATTCCTTGCAAAATTTGGGATTGGATTATGTTGATCTATACTTGATCCATTTCCCTGGTACAGCCAAATTAGCTTGTGATGACAAGCTCAATTTAGAGATGCGTAACAAAACTTGGGCCAGCCTAGTTGATCTCTATGACAATGGATTGGTGAATGCCATAGGAGTATCAAACTATACAGTTAAACATCTGCAACAACTCATGAAGTGTAACCATGGTGTGATACCTGCTGTTAATCAGGTAATATACACACTTTTTCTGTAAATATATTTATTGAACATACAATTATATAAGATCTGTTTCACTTGTAGGTGGAATGGCACCCATTTTATTATCAGACTGAACTGCTAGAATTTACAAAACAGAATGAGATATTGCTACAAGCATATTGTTCACTTGGGGGGACATCGGCAAACAATGATGCACTGCTTCAACACCCAGCTGTCTCTAAAATTGCTAACAAGTTAGAAGTAACTAACGCACAGGTGCTGCTGGCGTGGGCCCTTCAACAGGATGTAGCTGTCATTCCTAAGTCGACTGAACCAAAGCACATCAAGGAAAATATTGCTTTGAATTTTGTCATCCCTAATGAGGATATGCGTGTTCTAAATGACCTAGGATCCCAAAAGATTAAATATGCATGGGATCCTAGTGTTGTTGCATAGCGGTCGTCATCAAGCACCAAGTATTAAGTACAACTGGTGCTTCTCATTAACCATGACATACAGTAAGTATGCAGTTCCTGTGCTGCCATTGAACATGAACAAGCATATCTTACACTATTTGTTTTTTTATTATTTTTTATCCTTATAATGGCAGTACACTAGTACAGCTCAATTAAATATTCCATGTTTTTTTTTAATTTTCTTTTTTTTCTTGAATATTTAGTTAGACTTGATGGTAATTTAGCAGGTAAGCAGGTGGTGGGTAGAAATAATAACATTTATGTGTTATAACTTTAATGGAAACTAAGTGTGTAGATCTGTGTTAAAATTGTCTCATATTTTGTGAATAGTCATTGAATCTCAACCATTTATTCATCTAAATTTAGTTTGTCATTATCATCTTGTTATATTGTAAAAGACTCGGATATTACATGAATTAAACTATAAATTAAAAACAAATTAATATTTTCTAAATG
Source organism: Phragmatobia fuliginosa (assembly GCA_932526445.1). Classification (NCBI taxonomy): domain Eukaryota; kingdom Metazoa; phylum Arthropoda; class Insecta; order Lepidoptera; family Erebidae; genus Phragmatobia; species Phragmatobia fuliginosa. Next base: position 30,616,438 of record OW052057.1, read on the forward strand.
TTAATCATGTAGGTAGGTATGTGGTTGTAATCTATTATTATATGTGATCCACTAAATGTGAACGATTACTTGGGCTGTGTTAGCTATCCAAATTTGTTTTAGCTATATAAACTATATGATTCATATATGTATACAAATTCTACAAATTTGTGTATATCTATATATAAACGTATATATAATATATAATAATAGTATTCTCTATATATATTTATATACATATATATATGAGGACCACAATCGAGCTTAAAGAGAGGTAGGCATATAAAGGTTGATGTAAACGGACTAGACTGAAGTGTAGGTATCGAAATTTATCTGAAATCTTAACCGACAAAGAAAATTTCAAGAACAGTCACGGGCTTATTTGCAATAAAGCACCTGTGTATAACATTTGAAGATAAAAAGCTATTTACCTATTGGGTTTGCTTTCGGATGAAAAACGAAATATAATCGAAGATGGCTCACGATTCTTGGGATAATATATATTGATATACTGTTTCCTTTACAAAATTGAGCATTTTTTTTGTAATTAAAATATACACCGAGATTTAACTTAGAATAATTATTATAACTGAATCTTGTTTCAAGCTTTACAGGCCTAGTTTACTAATTCGTAGTGATAAACAGTGGTCTCCTAAATATATTGTTGCCAGCTTCTAATATATATATATATATACGCATAAGCAACAATCAACTCTTTGTTAGTGAAATCCGGGTTCCTGTAAAGGACTTGTTAGTGATGTGTTTAAAGATTATCTAAGTGTTGCTCCTCAAACCTTTAATTAATATGCAGTGTTTAAATGTTAGTAGGTATTAATAGAAGTGTTATAAGTTATTAATTGGATTACGATCACGATTTAACTATTCAAAAATTTACTGATGTTGAATTTCGTTTCTTAAACATTATAAATGTGTAGAGATAAATAGGTTTATTATTATAAGGTTATTTCACGTCCAAATAAAAAAGAACATTCGAAACTTCATTAAAAATGATTATTGTGGATTATAAATATCACAGTTGTTGAAAACAATTTGTGCTCTAAATATTATTATTGGATTTTTGTGTGTTTATTAGATGTAAAATATATAGTTATTAAATGCAAGCAACCGTTTTTAATTTTTCAATGTCCTTTTTATATATCAACTTATACAAGCTTCTATCTATCTCGCATTAGTAGGCCGGTGGGCGTCCATTGCCGGAAGCATCGGGCTATCGGTTTAGTTTTCAACCTCTGTCCTAAACTGATGAGTTTGACGGTTTGATACTCGGAAACTATTCAAAAACTAATAAATTGTTAATATACATGCTCAGTTTGGAAATAACACTATTTGGTGTTGGTACTTACAGGGTGTTCAATTGTACTGTGGGACTTTCTATAAATACGGAGCCCAGTGTAATAGCGACATACTCTGCGATAGCGAATACTAATTTTTCTTCTTTGAGGCACTTTATAAGCATCAATTTTTCAAAGGAATTCAGTTTCTGATTCCAGTTTATCAAAGGTGGTTGTTTGTCAGTTGAGTCAATATGAATGTCCTGAAAATAAAAGAATATGTTTTATCAAATTTAACATTTCTTAGTAAGGCGTTAGTAAAAAAATTACTACTATATATATTTTTAAGTATTGAGATAATATTCACTAAGATTTTTTTATATAAAAGTTAAATATCCGAGGGTCTCCTCAAGGGACTATTTTGTAACTTAGCTAAAGGTTTCTTGTAGTAGGTAGGTATATTGCCTCTTGGTAGACTGAATAAAATTGCAATCTGAACAATACTTGTGTTATTAAAAATTAATAAACAATATTTCATAGGTTTAAAAAAATAGAAAAAGTCGTTTTCAAGTCTGTCGTCCGACTGTCTTTCTCTCGTTCTATTTCAGCTTTATGTGTCAGTGATGGTAAGTATTAGCTGTGCGAAGCTGAGCATTGCGAGCTGAGCGAAACCTTTGCGAATAATAACTAAAAAGAAAGCGTCAGCTACCCTTCAAAATGTTTCCCATTTCGTGTACCTACATCACAATACTAAATATCTAGCATTTCAATTTCTTTATTTAACTAATGTATGCTCAGATTTTACTTCAAGCAATATTATGTAAACCTACTCGTTAGATTTCAGCATCATTAGCCTATGGTAGGCATCGGAAAATTGTCGCCTGTATATTTACACATGACGATTTGCCGATCTACCGGTCGTCCTGCAAAGAATCCTCAAAGCCACCCATTAAGCTCCGATTTAAGTACACATCTCACATACATCTCCATCTCACATACATCTCAGTAAACGATTGTGTCGGTACGATAAGTAGATATGTATCGATCATCTTTACTTAACAAAAAATTTACATGTAAACCCAACATAGTTTAGCTATAAATAGCCTAGGAGCCTTGAAGCTTTTCACTGATAATTCGTAACATATTAGCTGGATCCAATAGAAATGTTATTTGAATATTTTTTTTGTCTGTAGTCTAACACGTGCATCAGGCGTATATCTGCTATTGAACTATTGAGAACGATATTAAGCTATTAAAATTAGATATAGATACGAGTATATAGGTCTTAAAGTACACGTTAAGATTCAAAGTATTTTAGTAGGCCGCCATGTTGCCTGCATTCGTAGTGAGTCATTTTACTCATGCTTTGTAGCTGGCACGGTAGGTACCTTGTCAGGCCTCAAGAAATAGGTGTTTTACTTATTAAAGTGACATACAACGTATTTAGGACTTACCAAACTGAAAGCACCAATAGAAACTGGTACTCTTTTCATACAGTCATGAAGAAGCCCTTCGAAGCTCTGATCAGTTTCGTCCAAGTGGCTGATGTTAAGCCACATTATATCAGTCATAGCTTCAACAAGCGGTTTCTTACGTGGTACCTTCAATTAATCAGTGTTTTATTTGTTTGGTTACTGAATAGACACTAGATTAATATATAAAATTCTGAAGATAAATTTTCGTTATAAAAGTTCGGTTAAAATTGAATTCCTATTAATTTTGGATTTTGTTATATGTGCCAAAAATAAACAGGCGCGGTATTTGCACAACATCGAAGTTACTAGAAACACGTTTATAAATGTAGCCAGTGTCAACATTATTAGCCATCATCATTAGCCCGTTGCAATCTACTGCACATAGACCACTCCCAAGGCACAACATAAAGCCAGTCATTTCTGCATCCATCGGCCCTCCTACACAAAGGTCGTTACGCCATCTAGTCAGAGAAGGAAAGGCACATTGCCAAAACGGGGTCTCTACTCCAGAACACACTGAAGCGATTATCTGCTGCGATGTATTTCCAGCCTTTTTCCACTTCAAACTACTAACTTTTAGAGCTATGTCAGTCACCTTGGTTCTCTGACGGATCACTTCGTTTCGAATTTTGTCCTTTAGAGAGACGTCGAGCATAACTCTCTCCATAGCACGTTGTGCGACTTTTAACCTTGTGGAGTACCTACCGTCAGCGTCCACGTCTCGGCAGAGAACGTCATTACTGGGAGGACGCATTGGTTGAAGACTCTCGTCTTCAAACTCTGTTGTAGATCCGACGAAAATATTTGACTCAATTTCCTGAATGCTGCCCAACCAAGTTGGGTTCTCCCCTCAGCTTCCTTTTTAAAGTTGTATTTATCTGCATTAGTTGCCCCAGATAGAAGTACTCCTTGACGACTTCGAGAGGGGTGCCATCAGTAAAATATAACATGCTTCGGAGCGACGAGGTCGTTATATGAGACCTTCGTCTTGCCAAGGTCCATACGAAGACGTCGGGAGCCTTATCATGCTGTGCAGCATCTCTTGAAATTCCCCCATAACTACGATACATAACCTTAAGTGCAAAATGTATTTGCCCTTCATATTATTGCCTTACCCGTTCCAAAGACTTTTGAAAAAGTCTTCTAACGCATTTGTAAACAGTTTCGTTGATATTACAACCCCATGTCTTACTCCTCGATGCAATTGATTGGCCTTGTTTGACTTTACTTACTACTAGTACTTATTCTAAAACAAATTTGGAATGTAAATTTTTTGTAGGTATTCTGTTTTTATATTTACCACTTTAGTTCCGGATGCTCCTCGCAATATAAAGTTAAATTGATCAGTTTTAACAAGTCCCGCATGTAAATACATGGCCATGTTCAAAAGGAAGCTGAAAACCAGCTTATGTTTTTCAAACAATCCTCTAGAAACGTTCTGGTACACAGACAAAGTGATTGCACACCGCAATAATTCCAAACGATCCTCCAGAGTCATTTCAGTCTTTTCAGTTTTTTCTATCACTAGATTGAATACCTGCAGTGCGATTTTTTTTATTATATACTAAGAAAGCTTCAGTTAGAGATTCACTTATTCACATTAAACAAACCCTTAGGACACTAGTACATATAACTCGTGCAAGCTAAGTAGGCACCTGACGCAAATGACAAACGTTTAAAATACTGAGTGCAAAAAATATACATATATTTTATTCTAGTTTATTTAAATTTCAACATTAATTTCGCACTAAGTAGTTTCTCATAACATACTACTTTATCATATGTGGTACTTTACTACCTGAGTTCTTAACTCAAAACTCAAGTGCACATGCATACCGATAGGAAGCAGACTTCATTTATTTTTTACCCAAATGCATTCTTCGTGTAGTGATTTATATAATCTATAATTATTATGGAAAGATTCGTGCACCACTGTTACCATAGTGATGCTAATGCTATTCGCAAAACGACAGAAGGGTGTCACGAGGGGGAATGACATCAGGTTTCGTTTTGAGCCAGGTGCCATCTTAGCTCGCACAAGTTATACCTATTTAATAATATACTTACCAACATCATCATCAACCTTTAACAGTCCACTGCTGGACTTAGACCTCTCCTTAGAAAGGAGGTGGTGACACTCTGTATTCTTAATCCGTCACCACACGGACACACTTACCTACTTATGTACTTTTTATAAAATCAATGTTTTTTTTCTATCTATGAATAAAAGAAGTCTTCTAATTTTATTTAAATATTTCTACATGCTTATTATATATAGTGGCAAATAGATAATATATGGAAGGCGTTTATGGCAATAAGTCTTGGTTTGATTTTTTTTCTTAGATAGCGACACGCATAAATGCAAAGATAGTATATGAAAAGCTGCAAATCAATACGTAGCCGCATTACTATTTTTGTAGGTATTCAAGGTGAAACTTGGCAGTGATGACATCGCGACCCTCTTTCAATTTTAACTGAGCCTTTGAAAACCTAGTGCGAGCCGGGGATCAATAAATTATTCATCTTGTAGTGATAATCATCTTTTTTCCGTGATGAGAGATGTGCGTGTGTTATTTAAAAAGGTTCAAGGTAACAATCGTATTTGAGTATTTTTATTTTTCAAGTATATTGGATACAATAGTCAATCAGTGATTTAATCAGCAAGCAGTGAAAAATTCTTACATGTATATCACTAGAGCTTCCCCACGAGTTTACAAGTATACAAATATGTTTTTTTATTCTTGACTTCAAGACTTGTGAAACCGAAATACCGACCGAAAAAGAAACACTTGTTAGTAAAATATAAAAAAATGGGTGGATATAAATATAATATGACAAAATTAGCGTGTTTGTTCTGCCTTTTTTTTTCATTTTAAAACATCTGAACGCTAATTTAGAAAATATCTATATGTTTTATGATTAATGGGTCTTCTCGACTGGAGGGACATGGGTATTTTCCCGAAAAGTTGCTCACGTGACGAAAGTAATTTTATTCATTTCTGAAAAAAATTAACCATTTCAATTAGTCCTTACATGACTTGATAATTACAGTATTTGAATATTTAGTAAAATACAGTTTGCCAGCGTTTTATCAGTCTATTTGTTTTCTCGTAAAGGAAGTTTTAGCCATATGTTCAAAAAAAAGACTAAATATTTCTCAATTCTCACGTTTTAGATACCTTGCACCTTTAATATCTTGAAATATCTCATTACAATATTTTTACCTGATTAAAATACTTCAGAGAGAACTGATACATAGGATCAATATCTGCAAGTTGAGCTACGGCGAAGTACAATACGGCCCCTCTTGTAGCGACGGTACGGTACTTTTCTCGGGCTGCCGATATACTCACTTCTGTAGCCTCAGTTTCCTCAAGACGAGCGTTTATTATTTCAGAAGTTTCCTGACAAATCAAATACGTATTAACAGAAGCTTTCTTCACATTATGAAATCGTTATTTTCTTGCCGTGATATTATAACCAGACGCTGACAGGGGATCAGCGTATTAGTAAGTTGTTAATGGAGTAACTTGTAATACTAAGCGATTGGTTTTATTGAGATTGAACTTCTATAGAAAGTATAAATATAAAAGGATCTGGTGAATTCAACATAAATTATAAGATAAAAAAAATGGAAAAAAAAGGTGGCTTTAGTCGTGTCCAATAGATAATTGTTATGTTTACTTATTACTTCTCTATTTTTGTCTATGATTTGCAAGTAAGCGTGTTTTACAAGTTAGGCTTCTATAACTCCATAACAAAAAAGTTCGTAAGTCGTTATAGTTTTACTTTAAAGTTCATCACATGGACTACCATCATGAATTTATTCCGATTTTCTGAGTCAGCCGTTAAGCTTTAAGAGTTGGGTGGAACGCTGTTTTGAGAAAAAAATGCCTTTTAAAGTTGAATAAGTCTCAAACGGATACCTAATCAAAAAATCGTCTTAGCAACCTCTCTAAGTTTTTTGAGGACCTATCTAATGATACCCGTTGGGATAGACGAAAGAAAATTTCACCCTTCTAGCACTAACCGTTTAGGCGGTAGGTCGAGGACGGATGGCGTCCGGCCATGACGATTCTATAAGAGCTCCGAGTCATGAACTACGGAACCCTAAAAAGTTATGGTAATTACAGTACCCTCTTAAAATTATTTGTACTTATACTATTAGACTAATGAGAATGGTAAAGCTGATCAGTTGTTGTTTGTCGAGTCGATTACTGTAGCAAGTGTAGTAACCATAAACTCAAGGTCTAAATTTAAATTAAAATAATTGAAAATGTAAGCCCCCATTTATTAGCTAGCTATGGCTACCAAGAATTTTATTTAACTTAAACTTACTTTACTTTCATTAAGTGTTTCTATAAGCTCCTCGTCATCTAAAATATTTCCAGTGGAAGCATATAACAATCTTAGAATTTTATCCTCAATCTCAAGTAGCGTCGCCTTATCAGTGTTTATTCTTATAATTAGCTCGGAACGTAATACTTCCAAGTCGGGTCGTTCCAACCTTACTACATCCCTGTTATTATAAATATATATATATAAATTTAGTCATAAAGTTTATAAAGTCATACACCATTCATAACTTGATGAAATAAAGTGGAATATGTATAACTAAACAATATGCTTTGCGATCCTAAAAAGTACTTTAGTTTTACATGAAGGTAAATAAGGAGCTGGACGCGAGTAACCGAGGATCGAACTAAGTGGCGTGCAATTGGGGGGGGGGGACTTTGTCCAGCAGTGGGCTTCGATAGGTGATGATGATGATGATGAAATAAGTAAAACTGAGTTCATATAAAATTTCACTTACGCCAGTAACTGATCTTCGAGGCCAGACAGGGTGACGGTAAAGTTGACCAGAGTTACTTGAATACATATTTCTGGTAGATAATGGGGGTTAGCGAGCTTGGTTGTTAAGTACAGACGGAAGTTCGTATCATACTCTATGTCGCTGTCTCCAAGACGAATAAGTAATCTGCCAGCCTAAATAAGTGTGTTGTTAAGAACATTACCTTATAATATTTATTATTAAAGATTTTGTGACTAAGGTTCAAAGTAAAGGAGGAGATGAGACATATATAAAATAAACCAATCCATGTGCGTTCATGCTATTAAAAACTAGCTTTTACTCACGGCTGCGCCCGTGTCTATGTCGGATATCGAGGTCATTAGTTTCGAGCAGTGTTGGGCATTAATCAATTAATATTTTAATCATCGTAGTAATTGATTGAAAAATTAATTGCAATTGATTTAATCACAATTAATTTAATTGCTGAATTATTTGCAATTGATTTAATCACAATGAATTTATTGCAATTATTATTGATTTAATGACAATTAGTTTAATTGCAGAATTATTTGCAATTGATTTATTCACAATAAATTTAATTGCAATTAATCTGTTAGTTGCATGTTGCAATTAATTTATTTAAATTGAGTTATGTTAATTGCAAGATACAATTAAAATAATGCAACATATATTTTTAATTGTTGCAACAAACAATTAAAATTAACAATCAGTAATCATGTTTTTCAGCACTGCACCTGTGTAGGTGCACACAATATAAATGATCTTTCTTGTTACCTTACTTATTTCCCCTCGAAACTTCCTGTTTGTTTCTATGTATTTTTCAATGCAAACTGTTGTTACCCGTTGTTGTTCAAGTACAAACATTTTTCCTTCGCGCGGGCGCAGGTAAGCGAAAAGTCAAGATCGTTTGTCAAAGTTATAAGCTCTCGCTCAGACAAGGCTATCTACTTAACTTCTTCCAGTCAGTCTGTTCAGTCAGTCCTGTCAGTTGAGTATGTTTAGTCAGTCCTGTCAGTTCAGTTCAGTCAGTCCTTTCAGTTCATGTCAGTCAGTCCTGTCAGTTCAGTTCAATCAGTCCTGTCAGTTCAGTCATTCCTGTCAGTTCAGCCAGTTCAGTATGTTTAGTCAGTCCTGTCAGTGCATGTCAGTCAGTCCTGTCAGTTCAGTTCAGTCAGTCCTAGCAGTTCATGTCAGTCAGTCCTGTCAGTTCAGTCGCTCCTATCAGTTCATGTCAGTCAGTCCGGTCAGTTCAGTATGTTTAGTCAGTCCTGTCAGTTCATGTCAGTCAGTCCTATCAGTTCAGTATGTTTAGTCAGTCCTGTCAGTCAGTCTTATCCAGTTCAGTCAGTCAGTCCTATCAGTTCAGTTCAGTGAGTCAGTTTAGTTCAGTCAGTCCTGTCAGTTCAGTTCAGTCAGTTCTGCTGACTGCAAGGTTATCAGTCAAGTGAGAGCCCCACCCTGTGCCACTCCTCCATCTTCTACTTCTTCTATTTACTTTATTTAAACTTAATTAAAAGTTTAATTGCTCGAACAATTAACAAATTATTAATTGTTAATTGCAAAACTAACAGTTAACAATTAATTAATTGTTAGTTGATATTTTACAATTAACAATTAATCCATTGTTAATTGTTCCTTGCAAATTTAAATTTTGCCCAACACTGGTTTCGAGTATGTAACCTATGGTACTTAAAATTAATGTGACTTTCTATGGGTAAATTTATTTTCTAAATAGGTTCAGTAGAGCCAGAAATAACCCCTTTACAAACTCACAAAATTTACCTCTCTATATAATAGTATAGATGTATAGAATAAGTTGTTCTATTATACTAAAATGTGGAAATGTTGGCGATTGAACAATTTTCCTACTGGATCTTAAAACATTTGTTTCCTGTTTACCTGCAAAAACGTTTGTTTTAGTAGTACTGGTGCTAAAGTTGCTTCCAGGGTTTCTCCCAGGTCTTCTATTAGCATAGGCCAACCAAGTCGAATGCAATTTTCTAACACTCGTAGAAAACTGTTATCATTAAGCTTAACTATCATCAATCCGTTGTCTCTTTCCATATTTTTTATCCACCGGTTAGCCTGCGGTAAGGATGTAAAATTTATGATAAAAGAAACAAGATGTAGCGAAATATAAAACATTGTGCCTGTATTGAATCCAAGAGAAGTCGTCACCATACTTATTGCAAATGTAGACAATGCAGATCTGTAGGATACTACAGTTTAACCAAATAATCAAAAATAGTTATATAGTTATGGCAGCAATATTTTTTTTACGTTGGAAACGATAATAAAATTAAACCAATTATTTTCATAATGTGTTTCATTGACATGTGATTGTATCATGAAATACTAACAAAAGTTTGAATTGAAAACGCGTTTTTATAGTTTGATTATTCCTATTATTAAATGATAATTGACTGAAAAGTGAATTTAAAAAGTCTCAATATAGGAAACCAACAAAAGATCTGATTACGTAACTTTGAAATAATGTCTGAAAAAAATATATTTTGTGTAACTATTTGAAATAGATTAACTTCTAAATTTTTAAAGATAATTGTAAATCTTGTGATAAAATAAATAAGGTACATAATTCGATTGTTATAGGCAAAAAGTTATTGATATTGTTTGAGTTACGTCAACGTTTAGTATGCAAAGATATGAAACTTTAAACGGTACCTGAAGAATATAAATGAATAAATGTTCATTACCTATTTATTTTGTAGGAGTATTATTTATGTTACATATTATATATCACCTGTTCCTGAGGATCTATGTTGAGGGGCCATCGTCCAGCCCTTGTTACTAGAATCCCATTTTCTGTAGAGACTGAATCACGGGGGAGACCTTGAGCATTCCATGTTCGAATCGTATAGGAGTCTGCCATAACTGTTATCAAACTGAGAACAATGGTAATCATAAGTTAATCGGATCTACACATACTTGATCTACTTTTTATTAAAACTTAATACGGAACTCAAGAATAATCCTAAAAATCGTCCTATTCAAGATTACCGTGGTCCATAAATTGTCGAAAGAAGATATTTTAATTAATAAATAATAAGAAATATTTCGGACGAATTACACACAATATGATCTAGTCCCAAAAAAGCAGATGAGACTTGTGCTATGGGTACTAGACAACTGATATACATAAATTATGTTTTTCTATATACATTTTTTTTGTAAATACATACATATTATACACATTGTTTTTGGGTTATTCTTAGGAATTCCTAATAGCAGCCCGGAGTATGGAAGTTTGGCGTTGATTCAAAGATTCAGTGCCTCGGAGAATACTTAAAGCCGTCGGTCCCGGTTATCATGAACATCTATGGCAATCGTTATTGGGAAGTCAGCTCCCTCAAATTTACTGACAGCTAGTTCAACCTTCGAATTTCAGTTCTCCCTTAGGGTTGCGGAGGTCCGATGCCAGTCGCTCCGTGGAAAAACTGATATTCAGGTAAAACCAGTTGAACTAGTAGCCGTCCCCAAATAAACTTGGGAATAAGGCTAGGAAGAACATACATATTATACATAGAAAACACCCAATAATGAAAAGATTGTAATGCTACGCTACCTAGGAGTATAAATAATAACAAATATTTCGGACGAATTACACACAATATGATCTAGTCCCAAACGAGCAGATGAGACTTGTGCTATGGGCACTAGACAACTGATTTATATTATTTATTTCTGTATACATTCTTTTAAAATACAATCATAATATACAATCATCTTATATTATATATTTAAATACAATCATATTATACATAGAAAACACCCAATAATGAAGAAATTGTGAAAAGAAATGCTACGCTGCCTAGGAATACGAAAGTATTAGTTAAATTTCAAAAAGTATTTCACTTTTTTCTCTCTTTTTTTTCTAAGTTGAGACCGTTGTATACATAATAGAGTCCCTTCACAATCTTCCTAGGGTTTATTATTCTCTATATTTATTATTTGGGGTCGGTTACTAGTTTAACCGGTTTTGCATAAATATTAGTTTTTCCACGGAGGGACTGGCATCGGACCCTAGCAACTCTGTGTGCGAACTGAATTATCATTGACAGTATATTTGAGGCCAACTTTAGTAGTTTAGTAGTCGTGAAATACCGCCAATTAGAGACTATTGAAGAAATATTAACTTCAATATAGACTAGTAAATTGTGTAGAATATATCTATTTTCAACCCGATTTGAAATTTTGAGAAGCGGGGGTTCAATCAAAATAGTACATTGTTCACCGAGGGAGGAAAAGGACCGATTACTAGCAAGGGAGCAGTTTGTGGCCCGAAGGCGCAGCCTAGGGCCACAATACTCACGAGGTAGGAATGGGACTTTCACCCGAGTGTTACACAGTGCTTTATACTACACCTGTGAGGAAAATTTAAAGTATTTTTAAAATAAAATCAAAACGTAAGACACAATTTAGTTTAGAATTTGACCAATATTTCGCGCTTTTTTTTTGTTTTTATTCTTTTAAAAAAAGGATGTCAGTGGCACGGAGATTCCATATTTAATTTATATGAAAACTCCTTGGGCAGGCGCACGCCATAGATAAGGTAACACATGATAACGAAATGAAACACGTTAGAAATGGATTCTCAGACATTTTTTCCTTCCGCTTATTCAGGTCAAGGAAAAGACTAACGTTCTCTTTTCATTTTCAGGGAATATTATCTACTGTTCCGATCAGGTGTAGTATAAAGGTTTTTTTATATATTTCATATGATATTGAAAGCAGAAGAGTGAATTTTCGTGATTGATATTTTCAAATGTGAAAAATATGTATCTATTTTTATTAATACAAATAATTTAAACAAGTATGTTAATACTGGTAGTGTTAAATAGTGATTCCGTTTTCTTTAAATGAATTGACGTCAGCAAAATTGCATCCATTTGAATACCGATCAATAGAGCAAATATAGCCCGGGCTTGCAGCAAAGAGAAAGGGGTGCGGAGAGGCTGTAGAGGTCGCGGAGGGGTGTAGAATTTGCTGGGGTGCGGGAAATACGGGGTTGAGGTGAAAGGCAAGCGCGGGGCTTGTGAGGGCTTCGGAGAACTCGTTGTATTGAAATACGTCAGAGATTAAACGCACACATACAGCATGTGGTGCAGTCAGGGGATGGGGCGGGGAGCTTCAATGTTGCATAGCAATGGGCATACCATTCATATCTGTTTTTCATAAAGTGATATTGCATATCATGTGATCGTTGGAAATTTAATATGCGAAATATTTTTATAATGCTATTACTTATTCACGCGATATTTATGAATCGTCCCGCAATAATAACTTACTAAAAATCGGGTACGATTTATTTTCTTCTTTCATTAAAATATTGGAATAATGTTTGGATTAAACATTTATTTTAGAAAGATGACTCCAAAAAAAACCAGCATGACGAGTGTGAGACACGAGACACAATAGTTCAAAGTAAAAAATATATACACATGATATTTTGAGACTACAATTAAAAAGCTTATGATGATTTAAAATGGTATTTTATAACCATATTTATAACTAATATCATTAAAAATATACTATATAATATATATTTAAAATATATTAGGTAAGGAATACCTGATATCATTTAAATCACTGCACGAAGAGTGCATTCGGGTAAATAATGAATGAGGCCTGCTTCCTATTGGTATGCATCTGTATTTTCTTAACTCAGCTAGCAAAGTACCACTTAAGATAAAAGTAACATAGTATGTTGCGACAAACTACTTAATGCAAAATAAATGTTAACATATAAAAAAATTTTGCATAAAATGAATATTTGTTTTTGCACTCGGTACTTTAAACGACTGTCATTTGAGTCATGTGCCATCTTAGCTCGTACGTGTTATACTTTTTCTGTATTTTTTTTTTTTTTAAATATACTTACTACGTTAAATTCTAAACAATGATAAGTTAGAGACTTCGCAGTAAGTGCTTACATATGTAACGGTTAACTGCTCTGAATAATTTTCTATGTGATAAATTGTCAGTTCAAACTACAAAGTCTAACTTTATTTGCTTATCTGTGATTTGCGAAGTGGAAAAGTATTGGGCGTCACCCAATACTTTCATTTTTAGTGTTCCGAAGTATATCACTCGGAACCCTTATAGATTCGTCATGTCCGTCTGTCCGTCCGTCCGTCCTCGACTTACCGTCCAAACGGTAAGTGGTAGAAAGATGAAACTTTGCATGAATGTGTATTGTTATTACGCCGACAAAGTGCTATAATAAAATTTTGAAAAATATTTTTATTTGGGGTACCTCCCCTACACGTAAAGTGGGGATGTAAATTTTTTCTCGCGGCTACCCCATCGTGTGGGGTATCATTAGATAGGTATTTTAAAAACCATTACCAACCAACCAGGGTTTCTAAGACGATTTTTTGATTCAAGTATCCGTTTGCGAGAAATTCCTCTTTAAAGGGCACTTTTTTGTAAAAACAGGCCCCCCCCCCCCTCTAAAAGCTAAACGGCTGGATCAAAAAATCTGGAAAAATCCGTGATGGTGGTCCACATAATGAAATTTGAAGGAAAACTATAACGGATTAGATGACTTTATTAATTCAGGAGTTATGGAGACTTAACTTGTAAAATGCGCTGACTTGGAAAACGTCATACAAAATTAACACATTAATATGTGAACATAATAGAGCAAGATCCCAGAGCCGCCAGACCTACGTCATTTGTGCAAAGCTGAAATTTTCAGGATTATTAGTACAATGTCTTGTTAAAATGTATGCGTACCCATTAGCTTGAAAGCGGGGCCGTTTGTGAGATAACGCGAAGTACAGATGGTAAAAAACCTTACTTACCTGTTAAAGGTGCACAACCAACTCCTATGGGTGCGATTTTGACCCACTTTAAACGGCCAGATTTCGAATTCTTGTATATACTTGTAACTATTCACAACATCAACGAAATCTGGCCGTTTAAAGTGAGGTCAAAATCGCAACCAAATGAGCGTGTAAAAACCATTTAATAATTTACAATTCTATTCTTGAAATAATACCAAAGATGATATACCTCAGCTTCCTAATTACTACAAATATTTAAAGGTATCTGGGGGGATGATTGGCCCTTCGGACTGGTCTGGCCGTATACAAAGGGTCTTAAAATAGTACCTACCTTAGCTAATATGTATAAAGTTTTTAGGTATAAAATATAGTTGTATAATATAGTTATAAAATTTAGGTTTGCTACTATAACGTAGTTTACCTAATTTTTTCACAACTTTCAAGACGTCTGTCAGAAGTAATGGCCCACGGAAAGTGTCTGGCAGTAATGAATTTTAATTTTAAATAATATTCTTAAAAAAATTGTAAATATAACTCGTGCGAGCTAAGATGGCACCTGGCTCAAAACGAAACATGGTACCGTTCCCCCGCGTGATACCCCTCTGTCATCTTGCGAGTAGCGTTACCAAGACTATTACCGTTGCACGAATATTTCCATAATAATTTTAGTTTATTAGGTATTAACTAATGTCATATAAATCACTTCACGAAATTATTTTATTAATACAGTCATACCTCGACTCACGCTACCCCGTTTTACGCGAATTCGGAGATACGCGGTTTTTCATTTCATTACTTTCGACCCACGGGTGGAAGTTGTATTTTTGCCATTAAAATAATTAAAATATTTACATACACAAGGCGATCATTTCATCTTCCAAGTCTTTATTCCCAAGTTTATTTGGGGTCGGCTACTAGTTCAACCGGTTTTACCTGAATTTCTACGGAGCGACTGGCATCGCACCTCCGCAACCCTAAGGGAGAACTGAAATTCGAAGATTGAACTAGTTGTCAGTATATTTGAGGGCACTGACTTCCCAATAACGATTGCCATAGATGTTCATGACAACCGGTACTGACGGCTTTACATGCTCTCCGAGGCACGGGCGTGAATCACCGCCAAACTTCCAAACTCCGGGCTGCTATTAGGAATTTCCTAAAAAAACCCAAAAACACTTAGCCCGACCCGGGATTTGAACCCAAGACCTCTTGATTAGCAGTCGCATACGCTAACCACTAGACCATCAAGGCAGACCAACAAGGCGATCATTTGCACATTTTAATGAAGCTATGAGACTAAATAAAGAGCTTACTGTCAAAGCTTTTGGAAGCAATTTTTTAGATGCTTTAAGAATTATTGGACAATCTTAGAATGAGATTTCACAAAAAACTTTGAATGGCGTCTGGAAAATTCCGTGTCCATTTTTTTACCATAGAAACCCAATAAGAATCAGCCTCAAATCCTGAACAAATTGATGGTATTGAAGAAGAAGTCGATATTGCCAAACAATTAAGTTTTCTGGATTCACACAATCAAGAGCTAACATTGACGAGCTTATGGATATTCGTCAGCAAGGTGAAGACATTGAAGAACCTGATTCGTTAGACCCGGTTTGATCCGAAAATCAAATGGTCATTTCAAACTAACAGAAGTACTTTTGAAAGACAATTATAACAGAAAGACTATTGAAAAGGGGTTACAAATTTTGGAGAAATCTGGTTCGATTTCACAAACTTTATACTTACGCGAATTCGACTTACACGGCTATCACTTGGTCCTACCAATCACGAAATTCCAAGGTATTACTGTATATAATTAGATTCATCTGGCTAACCCAATTGTTGTAAAAAAAACCAGCATGACGACTATGAGACGCAATATTTCAAAATAAAGAATATCCATATACATATGATATTTAGAGACTACGATTAAAGGGCTTATCATGACGATTAAAAATTGTATTTTATAACCATATTTCAGTTTCCAATTTCATTTAAAATGATATTAGGTATTACCTAATATTATTTAAATCACTGCACGAAGAGTACATTCGGGTAAATAATAAAAGAGGCCTGCTTCCTATTGGTATGCATATGTATTTTTTTAACTTAGGTAGTAAAGAACCACTTAAGATAAAGTAGTATGTTATGAGAAACTACTTGAAGTTAAATAAATGTTGAAATTTAAAAAAACTAGAATAAATTATATTTTTCTTGCACTCGGTACTTTAAACGACTGACATTTGAGTCAGGTGCCATCTTAGGTCGCACGAGTTATACTAGCTTTGCACCTATAACGTAGGTAAGTAAGGTTTTTATCCACCTGTACTTCGCGCTACCTCAGAACCGGCCCCCTTTCAAGCTAATGGGTACGCATACATCTTAACAAGACATTGTAAATAATCCTGAAAATTTCAGCTTTGCACAAATGACGTAGGTCTTGCGGCTCTGGGATCTTGGACTATAATAATTATCTATTGGATACGATTTTAAATCAACGTGACTGAGGAACCCTTTACTGTGCGTGGCCTGACATGCACTTGGCAGATTTTATTGTAGTTCAAATTAGCAGCGCTTTCAAACGACACCGATCGATTTATAGTCTGTCGTCTCGTAAGTTAGTCTAGTCTAGGGTCAGATTTTCCCTCGGGCGGTGTTCCACAGGGGTCTGTCCTAGGACCACTCCTGTGGAACATGGGATACGACTGGACCATACGAGTGCGTCTCCCCCCCGGGCTGGGTGTAATCTGTTACGCAGACGACTCCCTGGTCACGGCCCGGGGGGCAAACTTTGAGGAGGCTGCGTGCCTGGCCACCACAGGAGTCTCCCGTGTGGTCGGGCGCATCGAGGCGCTGGGTCTGCGGGTGGCCCTGGACAAGACGGAGGCCCTATTATTTCATGGGCAGTAGGTGGCTCTTCGACGAGCACTTCCGACAGCTTGGTGGGCACTGCCTCCGCCCTAGGGCGACTTCTGCCCAATTTGGACGGGGCCAGTGTCCCCACTAGGCAGCTGTACAAGGGGGTTGTCTGGTCAATGGCACTTTACGGTGCACCGGTGTGGGCGGCGGCTCTGTCCGCCCAGAACAGGGCGCGCCTCTGGCGCCCCCAGCGGATACTGGCAGTCAGAGCCATACGTGGATACCGCACGGTGTCCACAGAGGCGGCGTGTGCCTTGGCCGGAACACCCCCGTGGGATTTGGAGGCAGAAGTGCTCGCCGAAGTTTATCGGCGAGTGGCTGACTTCCGGGCGGAGAGCGGGTCTCGCCCTCCGCCCGACGACGTGCGCGAGTGGCGCGAAGCCGTTTTACCGCGGTCGCAACCTTCTGCGAGGACGTAATCTTGCAGAAGAAGGTGGCGGAGAAGGCCCGGGAGGATGCCATCCAATCGGACCCGATCCGCCGCCGGCGCCCCGGGCGGCGGAGGCGCGCATACCTGCGTCTCATGCCGCCCTGAGAGTGGCCGCGGATGGGCGGGACGGGTTTCCCGTCCGTCCGCAGTAGTGGCCAACCGCGAGGGGGCGGCGTCCGCGTGTGACCGGACGTTGCCCAAATAGAGTGTCGAAACACGAGTAGGTGCCCAGTGTGCCCAGCAACAGTGCGGGCAGGCGCCGGTTGGAGTCCAGAAGGAAATCCCCTCCCTGGACTCCTTCCAATACAAAGGCGCAGAGAGGGTCACACCGTGTGGTTTTAGTCGGTTCGAGTCCGACACACCACCCCGCCGTAACCCCCGACGGGGTGCGGTCCGCGGGGATTTCCACACGTAAAAAAAAAAAAAGTCTAGGTTCAGATTTTCCCTCCGTAAAATATTTATGTATTATGTCAATGTTCAAATTAACATGTTCGAATAGTGAATCTTTAACAAACGTCCACCATTAATAGTTATAAATAAAATCCGTCTACTGTTTTCCTTACCTAGTACGTATAGTTACTTATCAGATGGGAAGGCTAGTTATGACCCTAATAAAATTACACTTATTGATACATATTTGCTAATCCCTACTATCCCTACTAATATTATAAATGCGAAAGTAACTCTGACTGTCTATTACGCTTTCACGCCTAAACCACTGAACCGATTTTGATGAAATTTGGTATGTAATTTGGGAAAGGACATAGGCTACTTTTTACCGCGATAACCGACATACACACGGGTGGAGCCGCGGGCAAAAGCTAGTTTCAAAATAAACGTTTTAGTATTACTTTTATTTTTCTTAGAAGAGATCAAGTAACAGGCAGGCCCACTTACTCAAAAGTGTCCGAGGCCGGTATCTCTAACGAGGTACACTCCTGTATCCACTTGGCTTCTAGTTCTCGTCGATAGTGCGAAGGGAATGCACCAAAGTATGCGATGCAACCAGATGCAATAATTATATCTCCTGTGGTACAGTGTAGTTGCTTAGTCGCCGACTGTAAGATGAAATATTCGAGTCTGTTCTAACGGTTTCAACAACAGTTTTCATTTACTTTATGGGTTTGTGTTTTACAGGGTCAATTTATTTGCACAACTTGAATTGACTTATAACATATTTGCAATCAGTAGTAAGAGAGATGAGTAAAATACAGGTGACTGCTATTTTGAATTGTTAATCAACTTAATTTTTCAATTTAACTTTCTTAAAAAAAAAGTTTCTATTTGTCTATAAGAGTTTGAGCGTAAGACTCAATTAGAAGAGGTTAAGCACCATAACAGAATCTTCCCATCTCGTCCTCTCGTCAGCAAGGGCCTGCGTTAGGCGTCCAGCACGCATCAATCGCGCTGCGGCCAAATCTACATCAGCTTGCAACCTCTTGCGGTCTTCTTCGACTACCTAAAAAAAGACCAATAGTTATTTATTTTGTATTAGAAAGTTATTTATATGGACTAAGATGGTATTTTGTTATAGGTACCATAAAACTAGTAAAGTAGATAATAAAACCCGCGGTTATTGTTGTTAATAGTAATTAACGCCGCGGAGCGGACATAGTCTCAAAAAAAATTAGCCGACGTTACTCGCTTGTGTCATCAGCTTTCTGCCACTGAAAGTCCCGTAAAAATCGATTCAGCTGTTCTAGAGATTAGCGGGACTAACAGATAGACATTTCTTTTAAGAAAATCGTTTTTAGATGTTAGTACCATAAATAATTTCATATCAATTTAATCAAATCACTTCTGAACTTTAAATTTTGAAAATTGAACTGCAACTGCACAGTTGGGCTAATGGTTTAAGCGGTTGCCTCGCCCCTTTCTACTTCGCCAAGTGTCGTGAGTTCAAATCCCACGTGGGACGAAATTTTCCAAGCGAGTGCATTTTACAAGTTAGACCCCTTTAACTCCTAAAATAAGAAAGTTGTCAAAACCGTTGTAGGTTTCCTTGAAAGTTAAATATATGCGCTACTATTATTTATTTTTTCAGATTTTCGAAAACCAGCCTTTTAGCTTTAAAAGAGGGGAGGGGGAGACGACTTTGATTGCCTCTGTGGCGCAATGGTAGCGTATGCGCTGTGTTGAGGTCTCAGGTTCGATTCCCGAGTCAGACCAATTGTTTGTGTGATCTGCAAATATTTGTTTCAGAGTTTGTGTGTTTTCTGTATATAAAATGTAATATATGTATGTGATGTGTTGAATACCTCGTAAATATACCCGTAGTATATCTGTACCTGCAAATAGCTAAAATTGGAGTGTTAGATGTTATACCAAATTTTTACTAAATGCATATGAAAATATATACCTACGGACTTATACATCAAAAAAATATCAAAAGGTCTCGAGTTCGATTCCCGGGTCAGACCAAATATTTGTGTGATCCACAAATATTTGTTTCGGAGTCTGGGTGTTTTTCTATGTATAATATGTATGTATTTACAAAAAAAAAGTATGTTTTATATATTTATATCAGTTGTTTAGTACCCATAACACAAGCTCTGCTTATTTTGGGATTAGATGACGTTGTGTGTAAGATGTCCAAAATATTTATTTATTTATTTAAAGTAGAAATTTAAATATTTTTATCTCTCTGTGTTCCGGGTAATCTCTGGAATGGCTGCACCGGTTTTGATCGATTAAAAGGTAACAACATGAAACATAACTCCTTGAAACAATAGATGATTAATATAACTTGACTAAAAAGAGGTTCCGTTTCAAAGAAAATTCAAATGGTTCTATTTCATTCAAACACCATCCATACTTCAACTTTCGTACTCCCGACTGTTAAGCAGTATAAGAAGAAAATATGTACGACTACTTTTTGTAATTGTAAACAAGTTGTCCGATTTGTCGTGCGTCATTTGTCTCGTTAAACATTGTACATTTTTGATGTAAAATGGCTCGATTATTGAGTGTTTTGTATTTATGATATACAACTAAGTCAACATATTGTGAAGTAATGTTTCTCTCGAAGTCTACTTTGTATGTACATTATTAAGTTTCGTCACTCATTGATATGATTTTTTACATCAATAATTTTAATATTCAATAGGTCCATTGACTATGTTGTAACTTTGATCTATTGTCAATATTTTTCGCAGCGTAAGCAAAATGGTGTTCTTTTTGGGTATTTTTTTCATATTCATTACATTATTAAAGTTTATACAACTATCTCTAACTTTTTTGAAAACATTCTTTATCCTATTACAATCAGGGATAATCAAAAAGTTTTGAACTCGTCTGTTAGGTTTAATACGCTAATATCAGGTACAAGGCCCGATTTTATAAATCTTTCAGTGTTAGATAGCCCATTAATCGAGGAAGGCTAGCTATATATTATCACGTTAATACCAAAGGGAGCACCAATTAATAATGTTTTAAAATCGTTTTTTTGATGTGAAACATCTATAGGCGCACGTAAAATAGATTTCTGGCCTGGCGACGCCTGGCGACGCGTCGCCACGGCACGCTATACGATGGTATATATATACAGTCTATATGCAGTAGTGTGTACGGTGTGGCGTAATTTGATTTGGGTATTGCGCTTTCGGTGGGGTACATTGTACAGTGTAATGAAACTACTGATACCCATTTAGTCCCAATCGATTCTGGGTTTTTGGTCCATACATTTTGGACCTTCTCCTTTGTGTCCGCGGTATAACATTACGCTACGGGCAGGCCTCCACCACTCCATGTACTTGCGCGCTATTTTTTTAGGTTGTCGCAAGCGAAGAGCGCGCACGCCGTTCAATTTTAATAGTGCTGTTCGTTCGTACGCCTATTACGATGCCGTGTGGTGCCTTATTATTTCTTACGGCTTAGTGCTTTATTTGAAGTCGGTTCTCTTTTTTAAGGCCTTTTTTTTCATTTCTAGTGAACATCTCCGAAGATCATCATCAAACTAAGAAGTATTAAACTTATTTTAAACTAGCTTTCCACCCGCGGCTTCGCCCGCGTAGAATTCGTATATATCGCGCGACACGGTAAGGGTAGATTAAACAATCTTACATGATTTTATGTTTGATAATAAGGAACTTAGACACAAACTTTCGTCCCCTATTTCAACCCCTTCTTTCTACCTTTATTTTCAATCGGTTCAGTCGTTTAGGCGTGAAAGCGTAACAGACAGACAGACAGGCAGAGTTACTTTCGCATTTATAATATTAGTAGGGATTACACCATCGGTAAGAAGAGATTTCATCAAACAGAAAACGCCCAATTTTTTTGAAAAAAGTAGATATTTTGACGGGTGAATTTTCGGTATTAAGTCAAAATCGGGTAAAAAAATAAATATTTCAAATCAAATAAATTACAGTGTATTCGAGACATAAAAGGTAAGTTTTCACTAAATTTCGTTTAAAAAAAAATTTATTTGTAAAAGATAAAAATATAAAAGCAAAAACTTAGTTTTTTGAATTTTTCACATATAATTTGAGGTTATGTGAAAAAAAGTGTAAATAAAAAATCGGCCAAGTGCGTGTCAGGCCACGCACAGGGAAGGGTTCCTCAGTCACCCATAATGGTACGTGGATTAGAAATTGTATCCAATGGATAATTGTTATGTTTACGTATTAATGCGTTAATTTTGTATGACTTTTCCAAGTAAGCACATTGTAGAAGTTAAGCCTCTATAACTCCTGAACTAACAAAGTCATCTAATTCGTTATAGTTTTCATTTAAAGTTATTATATGGACCACTATCACGATTTTTTCCAGATTTTTTGAGCCGGCCGTTTAGCTTTTAGAGGGAGGGGGCCGTCCTGTTTTTACAAAAAAGTGGCCATTAAAGTGGAATTTCTCGCAAACGGATACCTAAATCAAAAAATGGGTTTAAAGATCGTCTTAACAACCTTTTAATGTTTTTAAAAGACCTATATAATGATACCCCAGATGATGGGGTAGCTGCGAGACAAAAACATCCCCACTTTACGTGTAGGGGAGGTACCCTAAATAAAAATATTTTTCATAATTTTATTGTAACGCTTTGTCGACGTAATTACAATACATATTCATGCAAAGTTTCATCTTTCTAGCACTTACCAATTGGACGGTAAGGAGGACGGACGGACGGACGGACGGACAGACGGACATGACGAATCGATAAGGGTTCGAAGTCATAAACTTCGTAACCCTAAAAATTGTAGATCTTTTGACTACCTACAACTTTGCCATTTAACTTTTTTCCATAGGACTTGTAGTTTTGCCGGAAATCGAGATAAACCGTTCTTTACCCTTTGTTTTATATATTTAGCCATCCAAAGTGACTCTACCCTGCCTGATGGAAAGCATTAGCAGAATCCAAGAGTCGGGGCTACTACACTTGCTGCGAATGCAGACAATAATGTATGCCGGCCCACACTATGGCGGCTTAGTGAGATGCTTTTTCACGCCCCGCTTAAAGGACCCGAAAACCTCCCCCCCTACCCCTTCCTGACCTCAGATCCCCCGTAAATTATTTTTCCTTTCATTTTTATAATATTCTCCTCCTTTTCCAATAGGTTTCATCCTACTATAGTTTTATTTGTTTTCAAAAATTATCTACCCTGGACTACTGGTCTATATGTCATTGTCAAACTATCATTATGGTTGCCATGCAATTGTGTTATGCCTAGCAACCTGTGAAGTTTTGACAGGAGATAAACAATGATAGATTTTGATACCTATGATTTATGTATTTTATAATCACCTAGCTTTGGCCTTTGTATCTCGATTATTGCAGTAAAAAGTAGCCTATGTCCTTTCCCAAGTTCAGTTCTATCTTCAAACCAAATTTCATCAAAATCGGTTCAGTGGTTTAGGCGTGAAAGCGTAACAGACAGACAGACAGACAGAGTTACTTTCGCATTTATAATATTAGTATGGATAAATCGTTCTCCTAAATGTAACAAATCCTTTTCTGAAAACCGCATCGATATCGGTTTAGCCAAACGCGAGATTATCGCGCACAAACATACATACCTACAAACCATACAAGTCAAACATCTCAGTTTGGCCTGTAGGTCTGATCACCTCCTTTTTTTTAAGTTGGTTAAATATTTTATAAATGATAAAAATTTTAACTGCCACATAAAAATCAGAACATATTCACAGTTCTCAATAACATAGATAAAAAGTTATGTTAATTTAATTTTATCGAAGAGGCAGCCCTGTGATTACTGTGGAATCGCGCGGTGCGAAGCAATCACTGCTGTACGCTTGAGCATTTAGGCGCATTTTAGCATACAGTGGTTGTTGACGCGAGGGAGTAGGCAATTATCGTAATAGGTATTGGAAATTTTCTACTGAGTGAAGTATCTGTTACGTAGTAACTATTCAGTAATCTGTGCTACGGGTAATAAAAGACGCAGACGCGGCTGCGTGGGTGAGCTAGTGTAGAATAATGCTACACGATATTTACGAATTATATTTTGAGGGTTAGCAATAGGGGTTGAGTATTGATTTTTTAGCCGCTACTTGGGAGGAGGGTCCGTCTGGATATCTAGGGACTGTAAATGTTTAGTGAATATAGGACAATGCATCCTTGCATCTCACTCGATCATGAATAATTATTAATATGACTGAAGCAGATACGTGCACATTGTGTAAAATCATATGGCGTGCGTGTAAATATTACTTCAGTTCTGAATAAAATTTCGGGTGTTCAAGATCGCTCGCTCGCGCTCGAGCCGGCTGAACATATCTTGAACACCCGAAATTTTATTCAGATGGCTGAACATTTATATGTGGAAAATAAAGAGACTTATTGAAAGCCTGGAGAGTGATCACGGTTTTGGTACATCAATGATATCAGTGATTATTCCGCCGAAAACTCAGATGAGCAAGATGTTGAAATTGCTAGCCGATGAATCTATCAATGCATGTAATATTAAATCAAAAATCAATCGTGTATCTGTTCTTAGTGCGTTATCATCGGTACAGCAAAAATTGCGATTACACAGTCAGGTACCACCTAACGGAGTGGCTATTTTTTGCGGGACTGTTGTCATTGGTGGTAAACATAAAAAATCTGTATTGATTATGAGCCATTTAAGCCAATTAATTCTAAAATCTATTTAAGCGATAATAAGTTCCATACAGAAGCTTTGAAACAACTTTTGACAACCCACCAGAAGGTTGGCTTCATAGTACTAGATGAACACGGTGTTCTTTTTGGTTACTTGGAAGAGAATGTACGTGAAGTACTTCATAAATTTTCCGTAAATTTACCGAAAAAACATGCTAACGATGGTCAGTCGTCAATGAGGTTTGAGCGACAGCGATTGGAGAAGTTTCAGAACTATATCCGTAAAGTTGCCAAAAAGGTTGCGGATTTATTTATTTCGCAAAATGAACGAAGTATAGATTCAATTATCTTTGCCGGGTCAGGCGATTTCAAACGGATTTTGAATCAGTCTGACATGCTAGATGCATGTCTTCGTGAAAAGATCATTAAGATGATAGATTTATCTTATGGTGCAGAAAGGGGTTTCAATATGGCCATCGAAGCAGCATTGTATTTAAGTTCACACATGAACTATGTAAAAGAAAAAATAATAATGAAACAATATTATGATTAGGCTTCCAATGACATTTCTCGAACATGTGATGGCGTAAAATACACAATATATTTTTTAGAACAAGGTATTATAGAAACACTCATCTGTTGCGAAAACCTTGATGTCCAAAGATGTGGCCACGAAATCTCAAATTCCCAACAAACAAATAACATACGTCACTGCTAAGCAGGAAGTGGACCCATTTAGTTAATACATTTATTTTACTACACATTTGACAAAACAGATTTTTACTAATTTATAATATTGATCCATGACTTACTTATTTAAGTTTTAAATTGCTTTTTTGGTACACTTGTAATATTTTCCTCAGAGAATAATTAATATTGTTGGTCGTGGAAGGTAAAATATTACAAGCGTCTTTATGTTAACTGCAAATATCTCTGAGACCAAACATGTGATTCTAACATAGGTATCATAGGTAACATAGGATACGTACTCTGAGTTCATCCAACATTTTAGCCAACATTTCTTCGATTGCTTCCACTTCTTTCTGTTTTGCCCTGAGCACTGCCATTACACTTTTGAGAACTGCGGCTGCTTCTTTGTGTCTGTAAGAAAATAAATACATTAGTCATTGGGTCAGTCTAAATAAACCTGCCTGAGTTACTTCTTATGTTATCATCCATCTGCAGTTATCAACGTTTTAAAGTTGCTTATTTGTGCACAACACATACAACACAACACATACAATTATTATGACAACACTAGCGTTCGCCTGCGGCTCCGCCCGCGTGTATGCCGGTTATCGCGGTAAAAAGTAGCATCTGTCCTTTTCATAGTTCAGTTCTATCTTCATACCAAATTTGGTATGAAGATAGAACCGGACATTTTGGATTAATTGCAATTAAATTAATTGTGATTAAATCAATTGCAATTAAATTAATTGTGATTAAATCAATTGCAATTAAATTAATTGTGGTAAAATCAATTGCAATTAAATTAATTGTGATTAAATCAATTGCTAATAATTCTGCAATTAAATTAATTGTGATTAAATCAATTGAAATTAATTTTTCAATCAATTACTACGATGATTAAAATATTAATTGATTAATGCCCAACACTGACAATAGTGTAAAAGATTGTAGCGCGCGAGGCCACTTAGTTTTCACTTGTCCCGCGCCCGCTCATTTCCGCCTAGAACATCACAACAGATGACCTGAGACTGCTAAATCTTGACTATATATGAATATCACCATTCTTAAAAAAAATCTTCCAATATATAGTCATAACTAATGATTCATAATAACCAAGCAAAAAAGTAAAAGTAATTTTAAGACTGCACGCTTTCACGTCAAGAGCTTGTTTTTATCGTACACTTTTACTTAAAATGGAACTCACTTAATGATTTTGGGTTCTACAACCCTGAACACCTTCGCGTACATGTCTATGGCCTGCACCCATAAAACCATCGAACGGCACACCTGTAAAGAAATAGTAAAAACATATTAAAACGTTTTTACAAGGTTACTAACACTAGCACTAGGTCAATGAGAATTAAGAAATCAAACGCTAAAAAATAGAAAAAGAATTAGCCAATAGCGTGTCAGACCGCGCATAGAATAGGTTTCCATAGTCACCTATAATGGTAGCTGGATTTAAAATCGTGAACAATAGATGATTGTGATGTTTACTCATTTTTTTTTTTGTACAAAGTTTTCCGTGAGTGCATTTTACAAGTTATCTAAGCCGCTATAGTTTTCCTTTAAACTCCAATATACTATCATGATTTTATTCAGGTTTTTTTAAGCCAGTCGTTTAGCTTTTAGAGGGACGCTCTGTTTATAAAAAAGAATGCGCTTTAAGGTTGAATAACTCGCAAACTGATACCTAAATCTAAAAAAGATTTGACAACCTAGCAATGTTTTTAAAAGACCTATCTAATGACACCCTACACAATGGGGCAGACGCGAGAAAACAAAATCATCATCACTTTACTTGTAGGGGAGCTAACCTTAAATTTTTTTTTTTTTTTAATTTTGTTCTAGCACTTTGTTGATATGATAAAACACATATCGATGCAAAGTTTCATCTTTCTAGCTCTATCCGTTTAGGCGGTAAGTCGAGGACAGATGGACGGACAGACATGACGAATATAGAGGGGTTCCGAGTCATGAGCTACGAAAGAATAACAATCTTCTAAGTGTTTTGTATTTCGTGTAAAATTGGATGGTTCAATCGGTATAGATTGCCTTGGGAAATCTCAAGGAAATTGTATGTTAGGGTCTAAAAGGTTAACCGGTTCTTAAATTTTCCTTGACACCCGGTAAATGAATTATGAACCAATTCAAGCCTTACCTTAGAGACTTTAACAACAGTATCGGGATTAAAATCCTTGTGAGTGAGGTATGCTTTGAGCTTCTTTAGTATAGTGTCTGAGATATGATCCTTGTCATAGTCCTGTAGTTTACCAAGGAAGTTAACGTCAGCTAGCACCTTTTTTGTGTGATCCCAATCAGGTCTGTTGGTTTAAGCCATAAGTTAATACCTAAATAAAATTGAATTAAAGTCAAACATTGATATTTTCTCCCTTCTCTAAAACAATTACATAAAACCATGACCTAAGACATAGGTACTTGTATTTGAAATAGCCATTTTAATGTTTATTATGATGAAAAAACATACCAAAGATATATTTTGTATTTTTTTTTGTAATTTGTAATTTGTTTGTAAATATAATGTGAATAATTGCTACTTCTATCTTCTATCATAATCATTACAAACACAACTTACGATTAACTATACGTTTATATTGTACTAATCGACAATTTAACATTTGTTTACTATAATTAATTTCAAATAATAAGAATGATAGAAATATATTACAAAGTTAAATGGTGATATTTCAGTCTCTTTTCTTTTAGATGTAAGATATTTTCAGATTTATTACGGTTTTGTTTTTTTGAACCTTCACCAAATACTTCTATACTTGAACTGTTCACTGATGTGTAAGTGTCTAAGCAGAGAACCTTATACTTCCATTTTTAACGAAAACTACGGTACAAAGACATAATAAAAAGAATGACATACTTTTATTTACGAAAATGTACAACTTACTTAACGCCTAGTAATATGCACACAGGTTCCATGACGAATCGTACTAGAGCAGGGGGTTTTTGGAAGGCCTTCAACTCATTGATGTCAGCCTTATTGAGGGACTTTAGGGCTTCTTGAGCCGCTTCCATAGCAGGCATAGCCAAAGCCAAGTCTGCTTTCGCTTCGTCCGCTATTTCCTTCACTTCGGCTGCTTTTATCTGACAATGGAAATACATGGCAATCGTTTCTCCATTTGAATAATATATATAAATAAGAAAACTTAATTTATCTTATACATCACACGCACACACACAAATTAAGCAACTAAAAGCAAATTAAATTAATCAAAATTATTAACGAATAAATAAAATATTTTTAAATTATACAAATTTCAATTAGTGTTTGATAAACATTAATGTTGGCAAGATAAATGGCTAGTATATGCAAGTATATATATATATATATATATATATATATATATATATAGTTTAAGCAAGTAATCAAATAATCCAATATTCCATATTGGATTATTTGATTACTTGCTTATTTGAAACAATCATAATCATAGGCCATTTTGTCAGCTTCATACCTATTCGAATCTTAAATCTTTATATATATTTGATATGTATATATACGTACATGTCATGGACTGGTATACGTTTTATGTTTTTATCAATGTATCGTCGCGAAGAGGACGAGAAATATGAAATACGCATGAATATTTGATTTAATGTAGAAAAAGAACGTGAAACATTATCATCTACCTAGCCTTTATTATTCCCAAGACTATTTGGGGTAGGCCACTAGTTCAACCAGATTTAACTGAATAGCAGAGTTTTTACACGGAGCGACTGGCATCGGACCTCCGCAACCCTAAGGGAGAACTGAAATTCGAAAATTGAACTAGTTCTCAGTATATTTGAGGGCACTGACCTTCCAATAACGAAAGAACAAAAGAAAATGAAACATTTTTTAAATAAAATGATGTTTTTCATCATTAGATCATCAGCTTTTGATAGCCAACAGCCGGACATAGGCCTGTACATAGAAAAAAAGTTCAGGCATACCATACAACATTAATGATGATGATGACATAGTATATTATGTGAAATATTCGTGTAAAGTTTTCCTTCTCTTTGTTGTGCCGTTATCTAGCATTGTTTGTTCCCTTAGTCGGCTCTTACGGCACCTACGAGATGAATAGATGTGGTGATATCGTATACTTAATTCATAATTACACAGGTGCCGTTTACACGTTGTGATAAACAGTTTACATACAGAAAAAAATACATTTGAATACCTTAGCTTCAGCCTCATCTTTCATAACCATTTGTTTTACTTCATCAGCCGCTTTCTGTTCAATCTTCAATCGATTGACTAAAGCGATACCTTCTTCGGCTTTCCTCGCCAAAATTGGTTCCATTTCTCGTACCTGTGCTTCCATAACGCCCACCACGTCATAGGTCTCGTACAGTTTCTAAATAAGTAAATATGTACATATATAGAGCGTAGATATGACTCTGCATTCTAATTTAGAATTAAAGTAATAAGTCACAGTGGGACATGATGTAAGTTTTTAAAGATAAACTTTGTAAAAGTTTATCAATTTATAAAACATTAGATAGGTAACCAGGAAATATGTGAGCATTTAACTAACTTCAATAAAAAAAAGGTTCTCATTATTCTGTATCCGCGTGTGTGGGTTTTCCGAACCAATTTCGTTTATTTATTTTTTTGTAATTTGTCACTCACAATTGATTACGTCAGGGAGGAAAATTAAGGTATTACTTACGTTAAATGCGTAATAAGCGGGGGTTTTGGTAAATCTAATTTAACAATGGCTTTTTAATTAACCTATTCTAAGATATATATTAGGATAAATGCAAATTACTAAACGACTTTCGTCAAGAAATCTTATGCAAACTAACTTAAAGAAAATAATAATAATTTGAATTTGAAATTCTAATTTAAATGAATGATTTCGATAAAGCAACTAGACCTTTTCATTTGTGAAGATTGTAGTGACATAAATAAAATATGTCACGAGTCACGTCACTATTTGGTAAATTACCTGTAATCCACAAGAGATTCTATCCCTTCCTCTTATAATTTGCTGTTGTTTCTTATCCAGAAGTATCATATATAACTTAAGCAGGTCCAAGTAACTGCTAGGAGTTGTGTAGAAATAACGTCTCATCTCTTGATACAGGCGATCCGTCATCACATCAACGTCCTAAATATTCCAAGTATTAAATATAAGTGATAATGAAATGTTTGTTATTCCTTGTGTGTAAAAGTGTGTTCTTAAGTAACCATTTTGAAAAAAAAAAATTCAATATGTAGGCTATTTTTTTTTGCGGGCTAGCCGAGAGATTAATCATCATTCGTCATTTAAATTCAGTATTGCCGGATCAAATTTCTATGCACCATGGACAAACTATAAATAATTCCCAGGCATGTATCTAATATGTTGGATATCGCGGGTTTATGAGTAAGTCTCAAATGTTAATATTTTTATTTAATACTAGTTATACTTAGACTCTTATGACTTTGGTGAATTGTGGTTGTATTGATGAGCAGTTAGACACAAAACTGACACTAAAAATAGATAAAAATATTTTTTACAGTAGTGTGAATAGCGTTTCAAAATTTGAGCTCAAAATACACGAGTATTTTGAGCTCAAATTTTGAAACTTTACACGAATATTTAACCTGCATACGAATGCAGGTTAAGTTTTTGAAGCGGAGCGTAGCGCGTAAACTTAAAGCCTTGTATCCACTTGAGCATGCTCGGGCGAATGAGCGGCTCATTTGGCCGAGCCGCTCAAGTGGAGACGCCTGAGCACGAGTATGCTCGGGCGAATGAGCGGCTCATTCGCCCGAGCATGCTCAAGTGGATACAATGCTTTACATTTCTATATACTAGTACTCGTAGGTATCTTTAAATGGTTGTCATAGTAAATTATTTCTATAGTAACTTCTACAAAAACGTACCGCCCCTTAAGTTCTGCTTATATATTCGTACCTGATGCATAGTAACACAAATATTTGATATCTTTTCTATAACTTCTTGATTCCCAAGTGGTTGTAGGCATTGTAAGGCGACTGAATGCAAGGCTTCAGGAGGCCATTTGGTGAACCAATCGATGGTACAGCAATTAACTAGCGACGGGAACATTCGACAGCGGCGTCTAAAAGTGCAAAAACTGATTGTTTAGTAACAGTTATTTTCTAGATAAATTATTTTATTTACTGCATGCAATTAAATCAATTACCATTATTATTCGTAAGATTTAAAAGGGTTGGGGCACTGCTTCAACTTCGTGTCCGTTATTCTTAACGTAATATTTTCGTTATGTAACCGTATCTGGGGCTATTACTGACAAACTTTTGTTTAAGAACAAGTTATAGCAGATTTTGATTTGAATTGAAGAGCGCGCAGCAGAGATGATATTATTATAAAATGTACCTACGTGGGAATAAAGGGGACCTTGCAAGTCCAAGAATCATTCTTTCGACAGGTGTGTTATTAAAAAGAAATGAATAGCCAGTTAGTAGGTCAGGTAAACAAATGATACATTCGAAAACATTTAGTTCATTTATTCACATATCTATATTCTGCTATCAGATGCGACTAAGGAAGCAAACTGCGCAGATTTACAACTCACCAAAGAGAAAGAAAACTTGAAACAAATCCTTTTTTTTTTTTATTGTGTATAGAATGATCATGGACCGTCACCCCACCGGGGGTTACGGCGGGGTGGTGTGTCGGACTTGAACCGAGTAAAACCCACACAGTGTGCTCTCTCCGCGCTTCTCCGTTTAGGAGGAGGAGAAGTCCAGGGTGGGATCTCCTTCTGAACTTCTCTAGCACCTGCCCGCTCCTGAGCTTCCTAACGGAAAGCGATAACATAGGAACGCGCGTCGGGTAGGCGCAGACGGCACGCGTCAGCGCGCTCACCACACACACACTTGAAACAATACCCTTTTTTTTTGATGTGTGGAAAATCGTCATGGACCGTCACTCCACCGGGGGTTACGGCGGGGGTTACGGCGGGGGTTACGGCGGGGTGGTGTGTCGGACTAGAACCGACTAAAAACGACACAGTGTGCCCTTTCCGCGCTTCTCCGTTTAGGAGTAGGAGAAGTCCAGGGTGGGATCTCCTTCTGAACTTCTCCAGCGCCTGCCCGCTCCTGATGCGGGCACCGTCTCGGTACGGCGACCCTCTCTTAGGCGGCGTCCGGCATACACCGGCTGGCCACATAGTGCGGGTGGAGGGAAAACCCGTCCCGTCCACCCGCGGCCACACTCAAGGCGGCATGAGGCGCAGATGTTCGCGCCTCCGCCGCAAGAGTCGCCGGCGGCGAATCAGGTCCGATTGGATATCGTCCTCCCGGACCTTCTCCGCCGCCTCACTTGAAACAAACCCTTTTTTTTTCTTTTTTTTTTAATGTGTGAAAAATCATCATGGACCGTCACCCCACCGGGGGTTACGGCGGGGTGGTGTGTCGGACTTGAACCGACTAAAAAATACACAGTGTGCCCTCTCCGCGCTTCTCCGTTTAGGAGGGGAGAAGTCCAGGGTGGAATCTCCTTCTGAACTTCTCCAGCGCCTGCCCGCTCCTGATGCGGGCACCGTCTTTGTACGACGACCTTCTCTTAGGCGGCGTCCGGCACACACCGACGCCGCCCCCTCGCGGCTGGCCACATAGTGCGGGTGGAGGGAAAACTCGTCCTGTCCACCCGCGGCCACACTCAAGGCGGCATGAGACGCACTTGAAACAAACCCTAGAGCAACCTATCTGGTCAGGGTGATATAGTAGGCCAAACTTTCTTTCTAAGAAGAGTCATATCTCCAGCAGTGGACTGTTAGAGGCTATTGATCCGAGGATGATGCGATTAATATATTCGAAGGTATCTGTATATCATTAAATTACATTACCTGAAAGCTTCTCCCACAGGACTCATACAAAAACAGAGGTGTAATTTGCTGCGTACACGGTTTATGAAGTAATAATAAACCCCATCGCGATCGGCCGGATTAATGCCAGCTTTAGCAGCTTCGTTTCGACAACCACTTTGTACATTCTCGTAGGTATCACCTTCAAATAAGTTTGGTACCTCACCTGAAAAATTTAATTTGGTACCGATGAAACTATATTAATTATATCAGAATCAGACTACTCGATGATTTAGAATGTCTGTATAAGGGCCCCATGAAAAATTACAAGCATATAAAACAAGGACAGAAAACATTTATTTGCATAGTTTAACAAATCAAATCTAAGCATTTACATCCGTAAATCAGAATCCGCAATTATAATATGTGCCTTCATAAATAAATCTACAGATGAAAATTTCAAAACCATTAGATTTACGATTTAAATACTGTTCTGTAAATTATTTCATAAAAACATGGTCGCGAAACATGCTAGAACACCCCACTTAGCAACACACTCTCTTTATGAGGGTACGGATGCTGTTGGCAAACGGATGTTATCGATTTAGTTGTTATTCTCTGTAACATAAAAGGATCGCCGGCCAAGCGAGGGGACCAGGCTGGAGTATTTGCTTTTGGTAGTTGGTAGGTTACGGAGGGGTGGTCAATAACAAATATTAGCCTTTAATTATGAATGCACGTGTACATCTGCGATTGTAGATTGTAGAGGCTTCATTTATTAGAAACAGACTTGTTATATTTATTATTTGCAATCATGTTACTGCTTAATTATTGAGCCCGTTATCACTATTCACTAGCGATCCTGACAGTTATGCTGTAGGTCGAGGGTTACATTTTAATCCAAGACAAATAATTAAGTGATGAGCACATTGTGTTCACGTGTCTATGTATCATCATCATCAGCGTATCGCAGTCCACTGCTAGACATAGGCCTCTCCAATTTCACGCCACTTCGTTCGATCCTCGGCTACACGCATCCAGCTCCTACTCGTACCAGCCGTCTTGCGTAATGTATAATAAATAAATTAATATGTATACCCAAGCATACACTTTGGCTAGTTTAGGAGCAGACGGACGATAAAAATATTGCAACGTAATGTTGGCTTAAGGATAATTTGATTTTCCCGTCGAGTAATGTATCAAAAAATATACCAACCGAATCAATTTCTGGTTATTATATAATTAAAGCCTTGTTGCTCTCACTCTCTCTTCTAATATACTACTAATAGCGATAGTATCGGCATGGTCAGCTCTCAACACAGGAAAGCCATGTCCGGCGACCCCACATATATATGCTGCCATGTCATGTCATTGGCACTAAAAGATTGCTGAAGAAAATGTTGGACTCTGCTGTCTGTGCTAATATGCCGAGACTGACAACTCTTTCGATTAAAATAAGGAGGATGATTACACGCGCGTCCGTTGCCAAACCTGGGTACACCTGGGTACCACTGGGTACCTAGACGATGACTCCTTGCATGTGGCAGTGGCTCTCCGCCTGGTCTGCAACATGTGTGAACCACGTCGATGCTCTTGCGGTACCGTGGTGGAGGCCGATAGCCATCAGGCACTGAGTGGTCGAACGATACTGTGTGAAAAGCTCTAATATCTGTCAAAATACCGTGTGTGCTGGAGCCACCGGGTATGAACAGATCTGATGGGAAGCGACCAGCCGGCTTGACTGTGATACCGGGGAAGAACAGCAAGTGCTTGGCTACGTGCGTTAATACATTCTAAGCTTCGCATCTGAATCGTAAATTTCACGCTCCGGCGGCAGCTAGGATGCCACTGGTAGAAAGACACTGAAGTACGCCGCAAAAGAGATGCGTTGCGTTACGTCCATTGCAATGGAGGCTGAATAGTTGGGATAAAATGCCTAAGGTCTGAGTGAGGAAATTGGTTGCCCAGTTAAGCGTAAATGTGGTGACTTCCACTCTGGTTCGTTCATGTTGCAAATGTCATCTGTCTTATATTTTTTAAGATAAGACTAACATTTCTATTACAAGATCAAAGATATAGGTAATATACATTAATAAAATAAACAAATTATGTGGGTATTTAATAGATATGGCTTTTTGATTAATTTGAAGAAACTAATTTCTTGATAAGTTATTAAGGTAAAAGTATATTTCTTGTAGCTTCCAAATTATTTTGTCAAGCTAAGTTCTAAATAAAAATAACGTATCCTTTTCAATTTTTTCGATGAATTCATCAAATATCTATGATTAAGTTACATAAGGTTTCACGTTATTAAAAAAACAAGTAAGTCTTTGACGTGATGTTTAATTAAACGTCGAATAAACGGGGGAGGTTCTCAATTCAACGCGTATATTTTTTTATGTGTGACTACGCATACCTTTTTATAGAATAGTTCGATTTTGTTAACTGTTTTGTTTGAAAGGGTATAACTTCGAAGTTGGTTCTATTTATAGTTGAAAAAAGAATTCCAACCCAAAGAGTAAACAATCGAGTTTACTATCCTTAGATAGTAAACCCGATTGTTTAACCACCATCATATATATGACCACGCATAACGTTTACAAAGTTCGATTATTTTTATTCGAAACAGTACACCTCAAGGTTAGTCTAATATAAATTTTAAAAAAATCTTAAGGATAGGAAACTGAAAATTCCAGGTCTTAACTGGCCGGCACAGACGAACCGTTTAGTTGAAGAGCGTATGTCAACTACGCTAAAACGGTGGCTTCCGAGGCCAGTACGTGTTGTTATATAGAGGAAAGGGGACCATTTGGAAGAGCTCTTTAGAACAATCCCCATGATAAAGGTGATAGAGGACTGCCATGGAGGCGACGTTTTTTCGCAACAGCAGAGTCTCAAGGGACTCGACAATTTCGGGACCGCCTTAATGACGCTCTCAATGTACTTACGCAAGTTAAGATCATGATAGATATCTACACCTAGGATACCGAGTCTGTCCTGCAGTGGTAATTGAGTAAGGAATCGAGATTTTTTGGTAGAGAGCGCACACACTTGTGTTGAACTCTACTAAATTCTAACTACCCAAAATTCTACTACTATTGAGAGATGCGATTGAATCGTCTGCATAGCAGTGTATGTTGCCAAGGGGGTAACACATCATGGCGGTGCAGAAGAAACAGTGTGAGTGACAGGGCGGAGCCCTGAGGTACACCAGCGTTTACCTACCGAATATCAGAGACACTATCGAAGGCCTTGGCTATGTCGAAGATGATCGCCAATAACTGGCCCTACCTATCAATAACCTCCCCCATAGGAAGATCACCGGATTGGTTCGACCAAACTGGAGGTATCAGAGCGCTCCTCTTTTTGCGGATGGGTTGAACATTCGGATTTTTAACTCAAGGACATTTATTGTAATAAAGTTATCCTTACCTAATGCAAGTATTATAGGAACTTTTCAGAACTTTACTAATGCTGGCCCAAGAAATGCTATATGGATATCTATGTACGAGTATAATGTAGGTCACTTAGAAAGTGCTGTAGTATGGCCTAGTAAGAAAAGATGAAAAACTTAAGGATATATATATATAACTTAAGAATATAGTGCAGTCATTGAAGCATAATTGCTCCGATTTTTTTTACTGTGAACCGAATTGCATACAATTTTGGAATTAGGTTCATCTTACCCTTAACTTCAAAAGTGAAAATGATTTGAACTCCGCAACCACCCTGGGGGTGGTGGCCACCCCTTCTCGACAGTGGTTTTTTTTTCAAAATAACCTCAGATATCTATAGAAGGCCTAATTTTAAGCAAAAAATCATTTGTGAAGTTTTTCAAAAAATCCAATACTTTTTAAGTTATCGGCAATTGAAAATGCGCAATTTTTTCACGTTTTTCATCGGTTTTTTGCAAATATCTCCAATAATATACGTTTTATCGAATATTTTATAAAGAACAAAATTGTAGCAGGTAAAGCAATGAACAATTTGGTTTTTTATAAAGTATTCTAAGTGCAATATTAAGCTAGATATTAAAGATCAAAGCCGTTTTCTATTTTGTCTGAAATTTAATCGATGTGGTCAATGCCATCTAGCGGCGAGCAGATGCATTTTATGAATTCTAATACTAAAGGGTTTTGTAGTGCTTGAAATAAGATTTAAAATGAGCACTATTAAAAGTCTTTTGCACGTAAAATAAGTGAGCTGTATTGCAAATAAGGGGAGCATCTAATGTTTTTTCTTTTAAATCAATGGGTTTCATAAGTGCCATTTCCACCAAAATTAAAATTAATCGTATTCCGCCTAGTATTAACTTTATTATGAAGAGTTTGATAGATGGTATCAGTTTGGCTGCTTCAGGACACATATTTTTCAAATTAAGTCACGATTAAAAAAAAACAAAATTTCAAATTTTTAAAAAACTCACTTTTTTATAATATCTCAAAAATCACGACAGATACGTATAAAAGTGTACGAATTAAAAATTTTAGTATTTTTCTGACAAACAATTTGGTTTTTTTGTTTTTTCTGTCGAACAGAAATTGTCGGAGATATAATTGTTTAAAGAGCGCGTGGCAGCGCAATCACAGCCTCTCTTAAGCTTTTTAACCCTTCACCGTTTTAGAAAAAGGTTTTTTACTATATATTGCAATAAAGGATGTTGTAGCTCTCTTAATTACCTTTATAATGGTTTTTTATAAATTGTGATAGCATAAAATTTGAAGGAGTTATGGTCCAAAAACTTATCATATTTTTTTCTACTTGAAAACTGAAAATTTCGGTGTGAATATTTGGAGCAATGTGAAAGTACGCAGTATAATAGAGACCCACAACTATTGTAATGTGTATATATATATAAATAATATGGCTCATATATTTTGGAAACATGAAACAAAAACATTCATCCAACGGATTGGGGGTGGGTCATGAATGACGGTTTATTAAATCCACTTAAGTCTGTAGATCCACCCGCACCACAAGAACTGCTGAAAATGACTGTGTGCAACTGCAAAAAAGGATGTGGAGCGTCTTGTGGATGCAGAAAAGTTGGTCTGTTTTGTAATAGTACCTGTGGAACGTGCAGTGGAGATAACTGTCAAAATAGCCCTCCAATTCAGCCAGAAGATGTTGAATGTGACAGCGACTCCGACATTGAGTCATGAATAATAATATTATATTTTAATAATAATAGTACAATTTTATATAATTTGTAAATATTCAATAAATGGCAATTTTTTACTCTAAATTAAATTATTTTTAAAGATGTAATCATATATATTTACTGTTTTAATTTAGGAGTAGTTTTAAGGGTAGGAAAGCATAAGAATATGATAATCATTTTCGAGAGTGTGTAATAATATTTAAATCCTTTTCGTTTTAACAAAAAAAAAAAAAATATCAAGGGGTAGTTTTCAAGGATTGAAAGGGGGTTAAAAATTTGATAATTATTATAGAGAATATAAAATATTACTGTCTCTATACTTACATCTATTTATGTTATACCAAAGTATTTTTTTGTGATTTTTTAAATTTAGGGGTTGTTTGCAAGGGTTGTAAGATTTTCAAGGGGTTGAAAATGATTTTAATATGAGGTAATTATGTTAGAAAATACTTTACAATTTCACCACTTACTATTAGACATGTTTTCTAGCGATAAAATGGCTCGATGTAAATTTTTCCATTAAGGGGTTGTTTACACCCCTAAAAACAATAGGCGGAGTTCAGATCATTTTCACTTTTGAAGTTAATGGTAAGATGAGCCTAATTCCAAAATTTCATGCAAATCGGTTCACAGTAAAAAAATCGGAGGTAAGACCGTATTTTTCGCTTCTATGACTGCACTAATGTCAAGTTGGGTAACTTTGAATTTCCGTGTAACTTTGAATAAAACCTGTTCGAAGATTTATATATTTTTTTTAAACACTTTTTTGTATAATTACGATAATTACTTGAATAATTCTATGAAACGGACCGTTGAGATGTTTAAAATGTCAGATGTGTCTTAAAATTCACAGTAGTCAACAAGTTTTCAAAACTTTAGCGCCTTTTCTGCTCGAGGTGATCTTCAACAAAAAAGTGTGTGTGGTAGAAATCTGAATTAAATATAGAAAAGGTATGTAAAACACTGTTTATTTTGTTTCTAGAGGTGATACATTTATTCAACTTGCCTTTTTTCTAATAATTTCGTGATTTCACAATGTCTATTTGACCAAAATTGATTGTCTATCAGATCATTGTAAATTTATTTGAAATTGGTGTAACTTTGAACGATTCAATGTTACCCAATCGTAAGTTTTATTTTTATGGGTAACTCTAGTCTTAAGGGGAAAAAATGCTTATATGTGACAACCTCAGTGCGCATATTTCACCTAAAGCGTTCAGCCTTTGTGAAGAACACAATATTGTGTTCGTATGTTTGATCCCAAATTCAACACACTTAATGCAGCCACTAGACGTAGGGTATTTTTCTTCTGTCAAGAGCACTTGGAGGAAAGTACTAGACAACTACCGTCAAACAAGTGGAGGCAAGAAGGTCATGGCACTACCTAAATCTTTGTTTGCCCAGCTTTTGCGAAAGGCACTAGAAATGGGAGAGCTCACTCGTGTGGAGAACATAAAACATTAAGGCAGGATTTCGAAGCTGTGGCTAGTTCCCATTTTATTAAAGGAAACCATACTAAATGAATTGCTTAAAAACACTTCGGAAGTTGAAGAACGAGAATCTACGGTGCGTTGTAAAAAAGGAGAACATATTATCTCTATTAAGAGAACATCAATTATCAAGAAGGGATGGAAAGTTTTTCATAGATGATGTTATTTTGTTCATGGAATGGGGTGAATGATTTTTTTCAATTACATATTGCTCACCTGTAACCTTTGATCTCATCAGTTTTTATTGATCTCATTTGATAGATAAATAAGTGAATAATTTTATGTATATCTTTGATTCTTAATAAATATATCATATATTATTTAAAAAACATGTGTTTCTGTTAAACTGTTTCCACTTATTCAGAGTAAATATTTGGAGAATGGCATCCCCAGTGAAGGGTTATTCGATGTCTTTGACACTCACTTTATTTCGACACATCTATATATATTTTATTCTAAATAAAAGTATAATATTACCCAAATCAAATAATTAGTGAATTATGGAGGATTTTCATTGTCCCAGATAACTCAATTCAAAGTTACCCGAAAGTCGTTGTAACTTTGAATGGCCACTTAAACATCAATTTCTGAACGTTTTCTGTATTATTACATCATATTGGATGGATAATTCAAAATATGGGTATGAAAGAATACTCACCATACTGAATAAAATAGTGCAACCAATACATATTTTTTTCAGTGTACTTAAAAATCTGCGAAAAGTGTTCAAAGTTACCCAACTTGACTGTAATATAGATATGTCATTTCTTTTATATATTGGTGTATAAGCGAAATGTCTGTCTTGCCGTCAATTTTTAGGGTCCGTCCTCGACTTACCTACTAAACAGTAAGTGGTAGAAAGATGAAACTTTGCATGAATACGTGTTGCAATTACACCGAAAAAGTGCTACA
Organism: Phragmatobia fuliginosa; assembly: GCA_932526445.1. NCBI lineage: Eukaryota > Metazoa > Arthropoda > Insecta > Lepidoptera > Erebidae > Phragmatobia > Phragmatobia fuliginosa. Next base: position 30,657,262 of record OW052057.1, read on the forward strand.
ATCAAGTTATGAAAAATATTTTTATTTGGGATACCTGCCCTACACTTATTGTGGGGATGTTTTTTTTTTTGCGGCCCCCTTATCCTGTGGGGTATCGTTAGACAGCTCTTTTCAAAACAATAAAGGGTTTCTAAGACGATTTTTTGATTTAGGTATCATTTTGCCAGAAATTGCACTTTAAAGGGCACTTTTACTAACTTATAAATTGCGCTTTCTTGGAAAACGTCATACAAAGTTAACGCATTAATACGTAAAAATAACAATTATCTATTGGATAAGATTTTAAATCCACGTACAATTATGGGTGACTGAGGAACCCTTCCCTGTGCGTGCCTGACACACACTTGGTCGATTTTTTTTATTTTAAGAACATTGGCATGACATATTCAAGCTCCATGTTAATAGTTCGCTAAATAAATGTATTATTACCTTACCATTGCTTTGACTTACCAGAGTTGAGCATATTGTTGATATCTTCAAGAAACTCCTCTTTGGTGATTTGTGTATCAGTAAACAAGAATACCGTATCTTCATAGTTCACTCCAGCTCGCATAAACATTTTGCGTAAGTCATCGTGGAACTCCGGTTTGTCGTAGTTTCTCTTTAATTCCATTCCCATGCATCTAGATTGACAAAATTAAATACACGATGAGAGTCTTGCCGTACTTGAACTCAACTTGCTTACAGTGAATCTACTGTTCGTTAGCCTCTTATATCATATGAGAAAAAATATTACATATTCCTCCCTATAGAACATTTAAAAATGTTCTTACTTGCACTCGTTAACGTGTCCAGCGAGGGTAGCTACGCTTCTTCTCCCCGATCCACCGGGCCCTACAAGAAGACAGTGACCACGTTCCGCACGCAGTACTCGAGCCAACCTCACTATATGCTCGATTGCGTCCTGGAACAACACCAGGTGCATTTCTGCACGAGCCGTCGAATTGTACTCCGCCAAGTATTCCTGTAAAAAAATAGTTTACTAATACCGGTAAGCTCCCATAAACTATATTACTATAATTAGAACGACAGGCTGTTCATTGGTTTTAAATTCCCCTCTTTTGATGAAACTCGAACACTAACTAACGTTTTTTAGAATTATTATGATTTCATAATTGTGCGAGATCACAAAAATGTGGGTGCTTTTATTGGGTGGCTATTATTGCGGAAACACTTGCCTTCAGAACCAATGCTAGCTTATTCAAATCGGGAATCTCTGCGTATTGCCTACTTTCCTTAGGGACAGATGAGTTAATAAAATCCCCCCAAAGCAATGGTGGAGGATGTTCTATAATCGCATCGTCAGGTATGTCTAGTATCGGTGTTTTGAAAAACTTCTCGCAAACATTGCACATGAGATGATAGAAGTAACTTTTGTCTTCGATGTTGATAAGTCGATCGTGGAAAACTCGTAGACATTCATGGTAAAATAATCTGTAATAAATTATAAGTTTTGAGAGAAATAACTATATTCATACCATCCCCCCTAGTCAAGGTGCAAACGTTTTTCGTTTTCTATTAGATTCTCTACTCCATTTCTCAATTTTTTTGTTTCATTGGCTAATGTTACTCAGTCACGTGATCAAAACAAAATATTAACCAATGAATAGAGAAATAGAAGAGAAAATGAAAAAGGTTTGCAACTTCGCTAGGGGGAGGGGGGGGGGGGCAGGTCTCTTGCACTCGTGTTTGCAATACTTGCCACCCTAAAAATACTTGTCTATGATGGTTGGGAACAGGTGTAATATTTTATTACATTTACTGCGTTACATTTGCCCACAACTTGCTCAGGTGGATTTTTTTCTTACCCTTTTTTCCAAAAATTATTGGGATCGGCTACTAGTTCAACCAATTTTACCTAAATTTCAGTTTTTCAAAGGAGCGACGGGCATCGGACCTCCGCAACCCTTGAGGGAGAACTGAAATTCGAAGGTTGAACTAGTTGTCACTATATTTGAGGTCTCTGGACTTCCCAATAATAACCTCTTGACCTGCAGTCGCATACGCTAACCACTAGACCAACGAGGAACTAGATTGAAAAGGCAATGCCTCAACAACCACCAATAGTAGTAGTTTTAGTCGTGACCGTTGGATATAAGCCCTCTTAACCTGCGCATTTCAGCTATAGATATGTACGTATGATACATGGGTCAATTTAAAAACGGAGTTATTATAGATTTAACACGATTTTTATCATGTAACAGTATTCTGTTACAGATATTCTTGGTAACAGAAGTGTTTTACATACAAGAAAATTCTGTCATATACCTTAGGGCATGCAAAAGTTTTATTAAAATTTTATTATTATTTTGCTTAATATTTACTATAATTAGGTAAGCTTCTCATTTAAAGAAAAACTATTTCTGCTTTGTAGTAACCGCCACTGTTACCATGTAAATTCGATAAATACTAAGAGATTACTACCTATCCATCTAAAAAAGTTGGGTCATTAAGTGTTATGTTGATTCGATTCTTTTCAGACTACCCAGTTCATAGTTACACAGTTCTTAAATATGTAATTGTTTTAAGAACGTTATTATCAATTATAAAAGGTTTTGCGAAAGTAGTTCATCAAAATTAAATGAAAAATACAACTATGTTGCTCGACCTACAACTCAGTTACTTTTATGTCCCTAAATATTTCAAAGCAAATTTTGAGCAAACTTTATGAAAACTGATACTTGATTCCATATTTCATATATGTAATAGATACTATTCAGTACTATTCACACACATTATTATCGATATGTTCTTATAATATCAATCTGTATGTCTGAATACAGACATACAGATTGATATTATTGACGTTTAAAACGTCATGTCAAACCAATATGCACAATTATACAGAAAGTGAGAAATTATAAAAAGATGTTAACAAGAACTAGACGAAAAGCACAAGAAACAACCCCGGACTCGTCGCTCCGCTCCGCCTTGCCGTCAATGGAAGAAACCAAAGAAGTTCCGACTGGTGCAGAGGCGTCGAGCTCTACTTCGAGCGACGAGTTTTTCTCTCCGCCGACGTCGCCAACACCTGTACGTCGGCAGGAGAGGACCCGGCCACCAGACAGCTTGGGATTCCGAGGACCACTGACCTCGAAAAGGGTCCCCGCTACCGGTGGTGGTGTCCGCCGCATGAAATGGTCACATTCAATAAATGAGAACGTCATGCGGGCATATTTTCGGGCTACAGAGTTGGGAACAAACCTTACTGCGTACCGTGTTCGACTAGTCTCTTTGTTTCAGGAGCTTGAACCAGCCGTCAACGTATCAGCACAACGATTGTCGGATCAAGTACGGGCTATACAGCGCTGTCACCTGCTGGATGATGCTGTACTTGAGAAGATTCGCTCTGACATACGGAATAGCTTGGCTGTCCCTTCAGTGTCGCATGTTCTGAATGTGTTACCACAAGATGAAGGTGTTGATGCAGTAGTGGACAGTGAAATTATATCCGTAAGTACCCAGTGTAATGATAAGATAAGGAGTGCTTTGGAGGATGCGATTCAGAAATACCGATATGTTAATTCTAATAACAGACCCCGGTTGTCTCGTTTGCCCATTCATAAACGAAATTTAGCGCTAGTGAGTGCCCTGGATTCGTTATTACCGGATTATTTAAGTAATAGCGAAGATCTTAGTGATACACATTCCATTCTATACTGTGCGGCAATTGCAGTTTGTCGAGTAGCTGGTGTCAAATTTGTAGAAAATATAACTGCTACTCGACCAAAAACTACTATGCCAGCTTGGCAGTATAGAATCGAACGTCGTATTGCTGAGACAAGGATACTCATTGGTAAGCTAATTAGTTTTAGATCTGGTAATATGCGACCGAGAGTCATGCGCTTTGTGAAACAGGCATTCCTAGGGACTGCTATTAGTCCTCAACGGTACATGTCATGTGTCACAGAGCGCATAGACTTTCTAAAGCAAAAAGTTTATGCATGGGCAAACAGAATTAGGCGGTATAAAAAACGAGTAGATCGGTATAATCAGAATCGGATGTTCCAAAGTAATGAGAAGTGGGTGTACCGAAAATGGGAGGAATCGAATCCATGTGTGAATGATGGGCACTTTCCAGATCAAAATATTAAAAATACATTTTGGCAAAACATCTGGTCGGTGCCTGTCATTCATACAGATGGTGATTGGCTTTGGGATGTCAAGCGTTCATGTGAGCCTATAAAACCCATGGAACCTGTGGCCATCAGTCCAGAGAACGTTAGTTGTGCAGTTCGTTCATTACAAAATTGGAAATCATCTGGTCCAGACGGACTGCACAACTTTTGGCTTAAGTGGTTCCGTAACTCACATGCGTGTTTGGCCTCGCAATTTCAGACATCGTTGGATTCGAGTTCATTACCCCCATTTTTGACCACTGGCATAACCCACTTACTCTATAAATCTGGTGCTGCCACGGATCCCAAAAATTTTCGGCCTATCACTTGTTTACCAACATTATACAAACTTCTTACATCTATTCTGAGACTCAAAATTACTACTCATCTTAATAATAATTCGATACTTTCCGTGTTTCAGAATGGATGTAGAAGTGGGACCCGTGGCACTAAAGAGCTCCTTATCATAGACATGACCATTAGCCAACAGGTACGTCGTAATCATAAGAGTTTGGCGACATGTTGGATAGATTACAAGAAGGCATATGACTCGGTCCCACATTCATGGCTTTTGAAGGTGCTGGAGTTGTATAAAATTGATACAACTCTATGCACTTTCTTGAAGTTATGTATGGGGCAATGGAGGACAGTCCTTCGCTATCCTGGATGTCGCCAAACTGCGGTAAACGACATACTTATAAAGATCGAGAGGGGCATCTTTCAAGGTGACAGTTTGAGTCCCTTGTGGTTTTGTCTGGCCTTGAACCCTCTTAGCACTCTCTTAGAGGGTTCAGGGTTAGGCTATAGGTTACAGAAAGATGATCGAGTTATATCTCACCTTCTTTACATGGATGATTTGAAACTTCTGGCTTCCACTAAATTACAATTGATAGCGTTACTAAAGGTCACTGAAAACTTTAGTAATTCCATCAAGATGGAATTTGGTGTAGACAAGTGTGCAGTCATGTATGTGAAGAAAGGTGTGATTGTGGAATCAGAAGGAATAGAACTTTCAGATTCAACAAAACTCAGATCTCTTTCTGCCACCGAAACCTACAAGTATCTAGGTTTTTCGCAGTCCTTAGGAATACCAGAATCTGATATGAAACAAACGTTGCGGGAACGCTTCTTTGGCCGCCTGAAAAAAATACTTAAGAGTCTTTTATCGGGGGGTAACAAGGTGCGAGCCTTCAATGGATGGGTCATGCCGGTTCTGATGTATTCCTTCGGTATACTTAGATGGACTCAAACTGAATTAGATGCCTTGACAGGAGAGTCCGTACTTTACTGACTGCATTTCGAATGCACCACCCACGTTCGTCGGTTATGAGATTGTATATCCCGCGAAAGTTTGGGGGTCGTGGATTTTTAAATATCAAGACCCTACATAATCGCGAGATATACAATCTCAGAGAATATTTTCTTAATACCGATGTGGGAGTGCTTCGCAATGTGGTTGCAATGGATAACGGATTCACTCCACTCGCTCTGGCTAAAGAGAATTGGCGCAAACCTGTAGTACTTAGTACTGATGATCGCAAGGAGGTATGGAAGGGCAAAGAGCTTCATGGTCGGTTTTATCGGGCTTTGAACGGGCTCGATATAGACTTTAAAGCATCGACTTCCTGGCTACGGTATGGTGATCTCTTTGGAGAAACTGAAGGTTTTGTTTGTGCAATTATGGACGAAGTTATCATGACGAATAACTATCGAAAATATATCCTGAAGGATGGCACGGTTGACATATGTCGGGCATGTCACCGTCCCGGGGAATCTATCAGGCATATTATTTCTGGTTGTTCTCGTCTTGCTAACGGTGAATATTTGCACAGACACAACCAAGTAGCCAGGATCGTACATCAACAACTTGCCCTTAAATACAAACTTGTGAATTTGGAGGTGCCATACTACAGGTATGAGCCCGACCCAGTTCTCGAGAATGGTCGTGCTACATTAAATTGGGATAGATCTATTATCACAGACAGGACTATTGTTGCCAATAAGCCTGATATTGTGGTGATAGATCGATTAGAGCGCCGCACAATGATTGTCGATATCGCTGTTCCTCATGACGAAAATCTCGTGAAAGTTGAAAAAGAGAAACAAATCAAATATTTGGATTTATCTCACGAGATTGTCGATATGTGGAATGTGGATTCGGCGATCATTGTTCCGATAGTCGTTTCTGATCAAGGGTGTGATGCAGAAGGCAGTCCTTCTTAACACGGCACGTATAGTGAGGAGGTTCCTGTCTTTGGAGCCCTAACCACCGGTTTCTTGGTCCCTGTACCCGAAGTCGGTGGTCTACTATTTTTTATATTTTTAAATGTACTTTTTATATTTATATTTAAAAATGTAATTTATATGTAAATATTATAAAATAAAGAGAATAATAATGTCAATGTTAAGTTTTTGTTCTTTAAACAAAAAGAAGTAACAGAGTATATTTCATTGACATTATTATTAGTACATAAAAATAAATACCATAGGTTAAACATGGGAGTAAATAAAATTAATTTTGATTTCAAAGAAGTTACCAAAAAAATATTTGTTGTTCAATTGTGATTAAATATCTGATGTCAACAGAGGTGTTCAATTTTTACCGTGCTTTTTTTTCAATCCTGATAATATAGGCATATCATCACGGTCAACCATAAAATTGAATTTTACGACGTTATGTCCATGTCATGTTATTACTATTACTCTACACTTATCTAACATATTTTTGAGGCTTTTATAATTTATTGTCTCTTTTTCTTCAACCGATTTTAAGCCGACTCACATCATAAAATCAAGTTTTAAATTCTTTGTCTGTCTGTTGCAGCTAATCTCGGAACGTTTTGACCGATTTAGACCGAGCTTTCACTGGAAGATAGTTGATGGTAGGTATAAGGAGAAACATAGAATATTTTTATATACGAGCTTTGTCCTGCGTCGGTGCTGTCAAGGTACAACAACAAATGCGGTAATAGCCGATGATTGTTACCGCCGTGGAGCACAGCTATAACCAGAACTATGACTACATAAAAATACAGTATCTATGATAAGCTCGTTGATCCCTGTGAAAATATTTATTTAGACATTAAGAAACTGGCAAAGACCAGACTGAGACTGCGACTTTATAATGTAAGTAATGTGACTAAAGTAACATAACGAAAATGTTCCATAAACGGAACAGCTCAGTTTTTGGAATGTAAATATTTAGTACACATCCTTTTACCTAAGCATTGCTTGTGGTACTTTCATAAAACCGGCATCAGACTGCAATACTCCTTGCATACATTTAGACAGATCTCGTAAGTTAAATACGTAATGAGACTTAGCGGGTGTTGGTAGTAATTCTGCACATATTTTGACATAGACCTCCACAGCAGCGTAAACGATAGAATCGCCCAATACAGATACTTCTGATACGAAGTCTTCCATATGGCCTTGTAATATTGCCTGAAAGTACGGAATTTATTAGTTGCAGTATTAAGAAGTTTGGTTACAGATCATAATCTTACTTATTAGCAGAGATCGGAATTGGGTGTGTGAAAATACCTAAAGTTTGCAGAAGTTTGCAATAATAATATGGAGCTGTTACAACCACTTAAGTTAAACCAATATTTATCATTTCTAGGAAAAAAACTAATATTATTGCATGTTCCGAACTCTGAATGTCGAAAATAGTTTACGCACAACTTTCTTGCAATTGAAATAAATGTTTTTAATTTTTTTTTTATGCAGTGCAGGTATAATAATTTTAAAAAAAAGCCGACTTCAAAACTATGTAAAGACGCGAAAATGTTCGTTTTCCTTGCATCAACCTGTAGCAAAACTTTTTAACTTAAGATACAGATCAAAAAAAGAAATTAAAACCGCATTAGCTATTTGCAGATATATAAAATTCTGTGTTTGACCGACAAAGAACAATTGGGACTAAAAGACCGAATTTTAACCGGAAAAGTACAAAACAAAAATTTATTTAGAACTGTATTAGCAGCTTGTAAATGTTTATAGTTCGATGTTTCAAAGGTAAGGAACATGTAAAAAAAACAAAACTAAACCGGTAAAATTCAAACCCGGTTTAACTTAAGTGGTTGTAACAGCTCCATATTATGTCCCGCTGCAAACTTTAGGTATTTTCACACACCCAATTCCGATCTCTGCTTATTAGACAACGACTGTAAAACAGACGATTTTTCCTATAATAAGTACTAGCTGACACACGCCACATCGTCTCCTACTATTATTGGCCGTTATGTATGTGAGCCAACATAAGACATATAATAATATGCTATTTCAGATTTTTTTAAAACTTCTAAAAGGGAACAATTTCTTCATAAATTGTCTGTGTGTAACTTTTGCCTTTTACTAACGCACGCCTTGGATGATTTCAAAATAAGAATTTTCTGTTTTTAGCATTATTTTATAAAGCCTATAGTTATAACCAATAGTTATAATTTCTCAATAACCAAGCCTTTTTTTATAGGTTCTAGTCTCAGGAACTACCAGTTCGAATGAGAAAAAAACTCAGTAGTAGAATGCTCCTATTGATGGCAGTTTAGTGTTATAATCAAGCTACAAACCATAAGAACCGATAAATGTTGCAGAACAAGAAAAACATCTTCTAAGAGAGAACGACGAAGTTACTCAGTCAATTTTAGGTATTTAAAAATTGCACCTTACCTTGAAAATAACTTTCATAGCGTCAGGACTGGGAGCCGATATGAAGAGCATCGCAAAGTGCCGTACGAAGCGTGCAGTAAGTGGATTTCGACCGCCGCCAGGTGGTGCGCAAGCGCAGGACAAAATCACGTCCAATATCTCCTTCCAATACAACTTGTCACGGTCATAAAGACCACCAAAGTCTAAATATTGTCTGTATGGATAATTAGACAACTACTTTTACTAATACTGAATACAGATATAATCGGGTATTATTTAAAATACAAATATAATTTCAGCCAGTCGTCTTTATCTAATTTTAGAAATTACAAAACTGAAAGGTCTCGTATCAAATTCTGTTCGTATTTATTTAGATTTAATTAATTTATACCAAATTTTGTATCTCTAGATTAATCATTTGAAATATATTTTTTATATTTATTTAATTGTTATCTAAATAGGTAAATGTAGGAAATTTACCATAGAGCTACAGATCGTAAGGTGTAGTTCGGTGAACTTACAAGATGAATGTAAGCCGAATTAAGCCATTAAGCTTTTAAGATTATTTGAAGTGCATTATTCAAGATTTGTAATCAAAATATATATTGTTAGATCTTTCATTGGTGTACCTCAGTAGTTCAATAGTAGGCTGTGCTCCGTACACATCCAAACGCGGCATATTCACATCATCTATAAACACCACCATTTTCTTTCCCAGAGGTGCTCCTAATGCTTTCCGCGGCCTTTTGTCTAAACGACCTTCTAAGACTTCCTGTAAAACAGTATTTGCAGGACTGTGTCTAAGAATATTGTAGTAGTTAGGGGATAACTTATTCTAGAAGTATTACGGTTTTGGAAGGCATAGGTATGTGAGTTATAACATTTCGAATAGATTTGTGTATCAGTGTTTTTGAAATTTAAGTATTTTATAAATTGAGTAAATAATAAAATGGACTTCTTTTTAGGGCTTCGTTCGTAGTCTACAAAGGATAATTGAAATTTTAATTAATACATAATGCTTCTCCACTGCTTAGTGCAGTTACTCAGGGCATTAAGTCTCCTATTTTGTAAAAGTATAAAACTCAAAATAATTTTTTTATGGCTTAGAACGGGATGAAGATGTTTTTCTATACCTTTATAGTATTATACCTGAGTTCTGCCGCTGCTAGTTTGTGCCGAGAAGTTCATAATAAATGGTATATAATAGCCAGAGCTAGCTAGCTTGTTTAAAACCCCTACTGCAACAACTGTTTTCCCAACACCTGCAATAAAAATAATTTAAAATTCTGGTTATCTGAATCCTACACTATCGGAACATAACTTCGTTTTTATCTCTTTAAATTACTTTAATATATATTAACACAGTAAGTTTAAAAACCTAAAGTAGTATATAGACATTTATTGATTTTCAATGTTTTTAAAAGTAAAACAATTACCAGTATCTCCAGTAAACATGACAGGTTTGCAAACATTCAAGAACTTCTCGAATAAATACCCGTACCGTACAGTATCGATAGTTGGGACCAAAGTCTCGAAGAAAGGTTTGTTTGGGTCGTATTCAAACTGGGGTATTATCTCAGCCCATACTTTCAGCTTTCTGTGCTTTGTGTCCATATACATGTCGTAGAAATTAAAACCGTGGGGAAAACTGTAAACATTATTTCTAAATAAAAATGTGTAACTTATATACTTTGCAGTGACAAAATAAAAAAATGCACAGGTACGTGTATAATTTATATCGACAATGCTTAAAATAAAAACTTACTATTCAGCTTCTTGATATTCTTCGAACTGCCGTTTAACTATTTCTTCGAAAGGTTTTCTGTTATCTTCCATAATATTGCCACCCACACACCAAGTATAGCAAAATATAAAGCAATGCGCGATATACAATTTAATTGCAGCCTTTTCCGGAAATCTCTCGCCAGGCTCGGCGAGTAAGGCAGCAAGGAGATTACAAAGGGCTGTTACTTTACTTATATCCACCTGTGTATTTTTAACTTTATCATTTTCACTACACATTTTAAGTCACACTAGCAGTCGAATAATAGGGGCAAAGCATCGTCTCGTTTGGCTTACTTTTTTTTTAAATCATAGGTAAGTACTTAATAATTCGTGATGAATTATTAAGATTTCCAGTGTATCTAGAAAGACGGTCCATCACTGCTTTATTTTAACATACCTCGTCTTTCAAAACTGTTTTAACATCCTGTATACAAGCAGATATAACATAGAGATGAATCCTTAAAAACATATCATTTATTGTCTATAAATTCTTTAAAAAATACAGTTTCTACAATACAATAAAGCATAGAATACCTGATAAATTCCTACTCTGCATTTTTTATTGACAAAATGAAGTCCGTCAGTCAACAAATGAAATAGTTCGTATAGAAAATCTGAGTTCTCTTGATTAAAAAGGTTCTTTTCAACTCCCTCTTCCAACCAAGACCTTACGAATGGCAAAAAGCCCATTTCATTAGGGTCTATGTAAACCATGCCACAACGAGAAACCGTGGCTGGTGAAGCTTGTGCTAGATCCGCTACCTAGAATTTGTTAATCCCAATTAGGCTTTAGTAAAACGGCTAATTAAGCTAATGGTCTGTGTCAACTGTCACAATCCTATCTATACCTAACAATATAGAGTATTATCAGTGATAATACTCTATATTGTTAGGTATAGATGGGATTTAAACAGTTATTGATTGATTTACTAAGGGTTCAGTTAAGTGACTCAAGAATAAGTTATACTAGTTTTTAGTTCAATCTATTTTCCAAAAATTGCATTGCAGTTTTTTTACGGTCAGGTACAAAATTTGCTGATAAGATCTATTGATAAGGTCTATTATTGTTTACGGAGCGCACACAAAGTTCTTATACCCTTTTCTACAACGTTTAGTCGTAGTGCGATAATATATGAGAGCCTGTATTTAGCCTCTATTACTAGGCTATCTACGAATAAAGAATTTTTATAAATCGGACCAGTACTTCCTAAGATTAGCGCGTACAAGTAAACAAATAAACTCTTGAGTTTTTTAATGTTATTGTAGATATAGGAACGTTTCTCTGCTAAATAGTGTTACATGACTTCTAGCGTCTATAGTATATCTATATCTATATATTGTCTATAATATATCTATATATAATATATCTATAACATTTATTATATCTATCTAGCGTGTATAATATATACATTTTGATATAAATAATACTTTACGGATTTTCTAATTTATCCATATCAACGTTTAAAAATTGATTCAAAAAAGGACGATCATGTAACGATTTACGTTTTGTATTAAACACTAGCTGAGTCCTGGGGTGTTATCCGCGGTTGTTATAAATCCGCAGAACGAAACTAGTCTATAAAAATAACCTAAGTTACTCCTTACTCCTCACAAAAAGCTTTTGTCAGAAAACGTACCGTTAAAGTCAGTCCAGCCGTTCCAGAGATTAGCCGAAACAGATAGACAAAAAATTTCAAAATTGCCTTTTTGATGTTAGTACCGTATATAGTTTAATATTCATTTAGTAAAAAAAATTTGTTTGTATAGATTTTAGATTTTTTGTAACTAGAAAATAACTACAAACTAGGTTTGCTAAATCGATTTTTTAATAAATAGATACATATTGTACAGAAGAAACATCCAAACTCCGAAATAAATATTTACATATCATTCAAACATTTGATTGAACTCGGGAATTTTAAAACGAGATCACCACAGTCGTGCGCCACAAAGGCAGCGATCAAAGCTAGATTGAACCGAAACATGGGTTGTTATAAAACTTTGGATGTAAACAAAAATATCTATACCTCGAACACCATATGAACGTATGGCGTTAGTTTGATTCTCTCGGAGTTGGAGAGGCACAACATTTTATTATCGTCCAGCACGGTGTTCATATTTTCTATCCACACAGCATCCACAGGCCCATCACAGATTAACCATTGGTGGTCTGGTTTCTCACACTAAACCAATAAAATATAATAGTAGATTAGTAGCCAAGGGCTATAAGGCATCAATTGCGCTCGTGCGCCTATAGTTCGAGGATGTAATTTGGTGCTTACACCCCATCTAACTATTCTGCTTTACATCTCGATTGTGAGGTAAGTAGAAAAAACCGGCATTTTATGAATAAACTATTCCCGCCTTTTTTCATTAAAAATAATCAAGTAAAGAACTTTATAATTCTTTTTTTTGAAGAATGAAATTGAGCTTCGCCGTTCGATAATTAAAATTGATGACTATTAATCTCACACGAAGACAAGGCTGAATAGCAAAGCGACCTCTTTGGTCATTATGCTGAATGCATGATATCTATTGCCAGTATGATGGTTAGAAAGATGTACGCGAACTTTTTGAAAGAAAGAAGAGTTTTTTTTAAATTACTTACCGCCCTAGGGCTTTTCTAGCCACATCATTACCCTAAAGCGCTAATTAGTCACCTACAAGCCCTATTTGGAGGTAATAAGAACCTACTTACCGAACATGAGAGATGTAAAAGTAATAATATTAAACTAAAACATTCGGACACTATCATCTAGTTCTAAACTATACAGATTTTTCACTTGACAATAAATATAAATGTATCATTTGTTGTGAGTACATAATGTATGCATAGAAATAAGGTTTAATTTCAGCGAGAATCGAACCCAATATAGCAGTCCATAACACAAAATATGAAATCAATAACGTCTTTGTACGAAATAGAAGACAAATCACTTAGTAATGTAGCTTACAATTGTTTTGAATTTCATTGTATCTTTAACATCTCACTAACTCGCCATCGCCTGTGGTGGGCCCTACTCTTGGATTGTACTCATGTTTTCCATCATGCATAGTAGTTACCATAGCATGCTTTTAAAAAAAAGAAATTTGTAGTAGTAAAACCACATACTCGAATTTAAAATATTAATGATATATTAATAATACTTAATATGGAGGCATCAACTATTTCAAATAACCTACCTGAACAGCCGTGCGCAAACTGAGAGGCAAAATACCATCATGCCATTCCAGTGTTTGTAAATTTACTTCACCGTACAGTTCGCCTATAGTGAGGCTCTTTGGGTTCATAATATATTTGTGTACCACTTGATTCTGTGGCCCTGGGATTTCTTTCTCGTTCATCCTTGTGTATGATCCTCCAAGTACCTACAAGTATTTTATTAAAATCATTTATGGATATTTAAGCACTTGAAGAAATGCAAGATACTAAACCGCTAAAGTCACCTTAGGCGAGTTGCAAGTGTATCTCGATTTTCTTATAATCTCTTTTCTCTAAAATCGTTGACGCCTCTATTTGTTTTATTGGATTATGGATATTTACGGTTGTACTATTTATTGGATTTTTTAATTTGCTTACGTGATAATTAAGACTGTTCATCACAATCTGTCAGGACAGGGTTAATACCTTACGTCCACCACACTGACCAAGTCCTGGTGGGGGACTGGCAAGAACTGTTACATGGAACACTCATAACATATAAGTACCTACTCATCTTCTATGTATATTGCCCTATTAATAAATACATTTTAGACACAACACAACAAGACTTAAAATAGTAAGGAACTTAAGACTTCTGTAGTTTTACCAAGACAGTTCTATATTTTATGTAAATTAGAAATTTTCAAAGAAAATATGACAACTTCTAATTGCTTTATTGTGACACAGTAGCCCAAGCCCATTACGAGTATATCAACAAACATAAACAGCAATATAAAAGATAACAATATAAAACAATAGTGATGTAGAAATTATTTATTTATCAATGAAACCCTTACACCTAACTGCTTAGGTGTCCCTTGTATGTTGCTTAGGTGCCTCTTAACATGGTGAAAACGAAATTAGATAAGATTTATATTTTGTGATATCTACATTAGGCTCTTAGGAAATTGTTTACGTATAGTTGGTAAAAACGGGCATTCAACTAATATATAATAAAACTCTTTCTGGTACGTACATGCAATACCACAGTTTTGCCGCCACCAGTAGGTCCAACTAACATAACGCCCCAACGTACGATCATGGTCTCATGTAGTTGTATAACTTTTACAATCTGACATCTTTCTACTTGAAGCTTCTTTTCAAGTAGTATCTCCTCTATACATATAAGACTATTAGTATATTATTACATTAACAAAGATATGGTATAAACGACGAACGAATAAACTTATGATGATATTGTTAAGCTCATACTTACCAATTACTGATTCCATAACTCCATAATCTCGCTCGGGTAAATCTACTCCGGGGAACAAGTCAGATAATATACCAGCAAAGAGTATAGCGTCTGCTGCTAAGAATTTAGGAAGATTACTGTCATTTAAAGCGCAAAGTAACGTCTTTTCTTCATGTTGATCTGGACTAGCTCTTTTCAGTGCACCGGCCATTACCTAAAACAGTTATTACGTGATGACGACTTCTAGGTTAAAACAAAAAGAATAGGTCATAGTTCAATCAATGTGGAGCAAGTTTCAGACAGCGTAACAAAATTATACTAGAGAGTAATCTACCTAAGAAAAACTACGTAACATTATAGTAGCACCGTTGTATAAGAATTAACATATACGTATTTTCAACTGCCCAAATTCTTTGTATTGGAGGGACACCCATTCATCCACAGATGCTTTTGTGGGCCTGTCTAAGATAATCTCTTTAGCAATAATGACTTTGAGAACTAGGAAAACTGAGCAAACAGGATACGATATCTGCTTTGCTATATGCCGTATCATGACTATTTCTATATAAATGAATAAAATAGAAGTGTATATTTGTAATTCTAAAATGTTTTTTAAATGCATTTGAAAGCATATACTGTTTTTTTACTACTTTCTTATTTGTGCCTGTTTATTTGTTCCGGCTAATCTCTGTATCGGTTATTATCCACAATAAAAAATTATAGGGAGTAAATAAATAAAATAAAATATAAATAATAAAATGGTGAACACTATCGGATTCAAATGCACGATACAAAACTCACGAGTGCAATAAATACCGGGTCGCAGACATTCACTATTGTTTCTCATTCACTATAATTACCCGGAATATCAATTGACTGAATTTTTATACTAACCCTTCAAAGGTAAGTAATAAAGCATAATCGTAACAAAAGGAAAAAATTCTAAAGATTTTTTTGTTATAAGTCAACCGAAAACAATAATGGAACATGTTATAAGATATAATTGAAACATGACTGCATCCGCTTCGTGGGGAACGCGTTTGACTCCGCGTGACCTGTACCAGAGGAATCACACAGTTGACAGAACAGATTGCTATGACAAAACAATACTATTTAAATACTACATGTACTAATATTATAAATGCGATTGTTACTCTATCTGTCTGGCTTTTATGAAAATAATAAAATTTGATACACAGATAGTGTAGAGCCTGAGACAGGATACAGGCTACTTTTTGCAGCGATAACTGACATACACGTGGGCTGAGCCACGGGCGTAATTTACTAATAAATATTTGATATCTGACACAACGTCATCTAGTCACAAACTAAACCGAGCTTGTACTATAGATACTAGACGACTCACATGTACAGTTTGTTTTTGTAAATATATACATATACCTAAAAACACCCAAACTGCGAAAATAGTTGAAGATTATACAAATATTTGGTTGGACCCTTTAAATGAACCCAAGATTCAAGCACAACAGTCCCATACGCTACCAATGCTACCCACATGGGCAATCAGTGTTATAATTAGGTTTAGATTTAACGGTTACAGATTTTTTTATTACTTACCAGTACACTTTTGACAGCCCTCATGCCAAAGTCGTAGTGATCCTGTTTAGACAATTGCTCACTAGATAATTTGTACATTTGAACCATTTTCTTAGCTAATCCCTTTGATGATTCAAATCCTTCAGAATATAAAATGACTTCGGCGATCAGTGCTGTAAAATAATCATGGATTTATAAGCCACTATCATCATTAGCTGGCAAAATATATCTACTGAAGCGGTCCATTTTGATTGTCTTAAGCAACAGTTTGTCACTATTTATTGCTGTCTAATTTTGTTGTTGAGTGCAAGACTGAAGGTATAATGATGTAAAAGCATCTTTCTGGGACACCATCGTGTATGTCACCAAGCTGTAATGTCGACATTCACAATATCGAATGAATTTATAATACTAATAATAAATATATAAATATTTCGGACATCTTAAAAACGTCTTGTAGTCCCAAACTAAGCAGAGATGGTATTATGGTACTAAACAACTGATAAACACACTTTTGTTTTGTAAATACATACATGTTATACATAGTGAACACCCAGATTTCGAAACAAATATTTATTGATCACACAAATATTTTGTCTGACCCGGGAATCGAACCCGAGACCACTTGATCAGCAGCCGCATACGTTAACCACTAGACCAACAAGGCAGGCAGTTTACTGATACGGTTCCTAGTTTGTACAGAAATTTATGGTGATCGATTTTTATTTGTGATGTTTGTCGATTTGATGATTATTTGATTTACATCACTTCTGTACCTGGAACTTCTATGGAAGCATGTCTTGATAACGTACTAAAAATATGGCTGTGTCACGAAAATATTAGACAGTTAAAATTTAGAGATGTTTACACTATATTTATAAATTTATCCCTTTTTCCCTTGACGATTACGACATCTCGTTTGAACGGCTAGACAAATTTCGTTAATAAGTATTAACGAAATTTGTGTGGTATTGGATAATTCATTTTTCGAGAAAGGTTATAGGCTATAAAACATTACGCTAAGACGCATAGAAGCCGGGCATCAATATAAAGTTTAAGAGACGCAAAAGACGTTAGCTAGTTCTACGCAGGTTGGATAGTACTGTATATTTACCATAATCCGGCACCATCATGGATATGGGACGGAACAACGCCTTAAGATTGTCAGGTAACTCTGTTCTCCCGGCGTAACCCGGATTCATAGTAATGAAAGCAGCACAAGATCTGACGAGTTTAATTTCACGGCCTTCGAACATAAACCTGTCATAAAATTATAAATAAAATGTAACCAGATTTAGTCTGTTGCCATTATTTCTAAAAATACATATAATTCTTGAAATGAAGCCTCGCTTGAACTTTAATTAATTTATTTACTTCTAAAAATACTACACAAATTAATGTTTGCTGTTCAGAGAATTCAAATATTTTAAGCAAAATGTAAGTTGTTTTTGTGAAATAGGTAAGAAAGATCTTTTATATATACATATTTTATGTACAAAAGTATAGAGGTTTTATACGTAAATAGCTCTTAATGGTTCACTGCTGAACACAAAAAGGTTTATACAATGACAATTAAATTAAGATGGTTATTTATAGAATGGCTACATTTTTGGTCCTATCAGCTTTTAGTACAAGCTTGCTCATTCCTTTGTAAGATTAGGTATATTGTAATAATATTATTTTGTTCTAGATATTTCACGTTTATGACACTCTTTAAGATTTAGGATCTAAAGAGAACCCGTCTTTGTTTCCAGTGCAAAATCCAGGCATGATTATATTATTCTCATTATTTCGAGTACTGGCAATTGTTTTTTGTTAGGGTTCCGTAGCCAAATGGCAAAAAAAGGAACCCTTATAGATTCGTCAAGTCTGTCTGTCTGTCTGTCCGTCCGTATGTCACAGCCCATTATTTCCGAAACTATAAGACCTATACATTATGGGGGTCCCCATACTTGGAACTGAAACTCAAAAATTTTTTTTTCATCAACCCTATACGTATGGGGTATCTATAGATAGGTGTTCAAAAATGATGTTGAGGTTTCTAATATTATTTTTTTCTAAACTGAATAATTTGCGCGAGAGACACTTCCAAAGTGGAAAAATGTGTGTCTCCTCCCCTCTAACTTCTAAAATAAGACTAAAAAAATAGAAAGAAAGAAGAAAGAAGTGATAAAACTAAAAAAAATATATGTTGTACATTACCATGCAAACTACCAACGAAAATTGGTTTGAACGAGATCTAGTGAGTAGTTTTTTTTTAATACGTCATATATCGTAACACGCAATTTACCTTTCATCCAATCAATACACTGGTATAAAAACATCGATGAAAGTTACAACGAACTACAAGAACTTTTATAATTATGATGTTACTTGCTGATACGGAACCCTTCATGGGCGAGTCCGACTCGCACTTGGCCGCTTTTTTTATATTGATGTTGAGCATCTCGGATAAGATGCATTGTTATCGCTATTAATGATATGAGATGTCACACAAAGGTTGATAATGTACCTGCTTTGTCTCGCGACTTTTGCATTTCTGATAGTAATTAGTTGCTGTGCAATTACAGAGAGTACTTCTATATCGATACGGTTAAATTCATCGAAACAACACCATGCTCCGGACGTGGCTAAACCGGAGAAAAATCGTCCCATCATCTTGTAGTCAAGTCCTATTCGCAATACAAACAAAAATTGTAATACATTCTTTTTTATTAAAATCAAGCAAAACTATTTAATAGGTAGTAGAGCCACGACGATATTAGCATGATCGGGACACTACCTTCACTTACCTAAACTGACAGCATTTGTGTTGTCTTTCGCTGGTGTGTGAGATCAAAGGCCAATAACTCTGTACCAAATACAGAAAGATCTCACTAAGCCATGGTGTGGGTCACCATGCTGCATTGTATGCTCTCACAATGAGGATGGTGGCCTCTACTCCTGGATTCTACTCATGCTTTCCATCAGGCAAAGTAGAGTCGGTTAAATTATATAAAAACGACGATTTCATGGAGAAAGTGTAATTATACGACAACACGCCGTCTAGGGGAATTTTTTTATACCCATAAATATAGTTTAAAAATGTAAATTCTATTCCAATGTAGGAATAGAATTTACATTTTTAAACTTATTACAGCAGAATTTTAGTTCTTCCTTAGTGTTATTTATGTTAAGATATTCAGTTAAAACCGGTTGAACTAGTAGCCGAACCGAAATAATATTGGGAATAAGGCTAGGAAGAAGAAGAAACTTATTATCATCATCATCATCATCAGCCTATCTCAGTCCACTGTTGGACATAGGCCCCTCCCATTGCACACCACTTTGGTCGATTTTGGGCTTCTCGCATCCAACTCCTGCCTGCCATCTTGCGCAAATCGTCACTCCACCTGGCCTGTGGGCGTCCTACACTACGTTTGACGAAACGCAACTTATTACAGCAAGCTAAAATAGCTTTCTATAATACGTTTAAGTTCTAGTATAAATACCGAGTGATTTAATTTATATAGACTGGTTAAAACCATACCGTTTTTTATTAAATATATATAGGCACAAAAAATAATCGTATAATTATATAGACTAGCTAAAAGATGAATCGAATATTGAAGTTCCCTGTAAACTAGTAGGTTTAATTTGCTATATATTGAATATCTTCTCTGTTCATGAGTTTTGACAGTTGTAGAAGGAAAAGTTTCACCTGTTTATGAAAATAATGTGAC
This sequence comes from Phragmatobia fuliginosa, assembly GCA_932526445.1. Classification (NCBI taxonomy): domain Eukaryota; kingdom Metazoa; phylum Arthropoda; class Insecta; order Lepidoptera; family Erebidae; genus Phragmatobia; species Phragmatobia fuliginosa. Next base: position 30,677,491 of record OW052057.1, read on the forward strand.
TGGTATTGGTTGCACCCGCGATTGCACTATTGCAATACGTTCGTCTACTAGTTATAATAATAAATATAAAACAGTAGCCCTCACCAAAGCAACATAATAAAATGAATAAATCAACATTACCTTCGGAGCAATTGAACACAACGCACTGTATAGCCAAAGCTTTAGCCAAGTCTTTGGTGGTTTCCGTTTTACCGGTTCCAGCGGGACCTGCTGGTGCTCCTCCTAAGTCTAATTGAAGAGCTCCCATTAGGCACAGATAGCATCGATCTGTTAGTGGTGTTATTACAAGCACACCTTAAAGAAATATCATTATTAAGTATGATGATAGAATTATGCAGAAAACTAGTAACATATGTAGTTTTTTGCATAACTCGCAGTAGCAACATGGCTGTTTTCTGCATAACTCGATCATCTTTAATAACCCTAACTATAGCCCCTCACTAAGCCCTCCTGTTTGTGGGGCTGGTGATGCTCTGGTCACACACTACACGATTTCCAAACACGATATATTTAAATTTATTTCTTTATGACTAAACTACACACTGCATAAAAACTGCACAATTTTTCTAAGTATTATAATTTATAATGTTTTAGTATAAATGTTTTTGTTTTTTAAATCCGAATATTACAATTATACAAAACCTTATTATTATTTATCTATTTTATTGAGATATATAATCTTATATTTAAATTCTCGTGTCACAATGTTCGTTCCCATACTCCTCCGAAACGGCTGGACCGATTTGTATGAAATTTGGTGTGCATATCGGGTAGGTCTGAGAATCGGTTAATATCTATTTTTTATACCCCTCAGACGTGAGCGGAGCCGCGGGTATCAGCTAGTAGTATAGCCCTTTACAGTATGTAATTTAAAATAATACTTTTGAAGATATTACAGATTTAAAATGCAGGAACAAAGCGATTTTGGCGGTACCGGCCGGGACCCGTTAGTTGACGCTGCTGTCGATTTGTCATTATCAGTTAGTAACTAAACACTATATTTTATTATGAATTAATATTCTAAGGCGCTACGAAGTTCTCCGGGTCAGCTAGTTATAATTGTTTTGAGACTTTGTTTCACAAGACCAAATAATGCTTAAAATGTTTAGCAATATAATATTTGTCTATTTATGTCTATTTTACTTTCTTACAAGCTGTCCCGTGGTGTTACCCGCGGCTATTGTTGTAAGTCGATTACAGCTGTGGAGGAAAGCTAGTCTATTAGCCTAAGTTTCTCCTTAGTTAAAATAAGTCCAGCCGTTACATACATTAGCCGGAACAAACAGACAGTCAGATGTTTTTTTAATAATTGCCTTTTTGATGTAAGTAGTGTATATACCATAGATATAGAATACAAAATAGATTGGCTATGCGGAAAAGAGACAATACGAGTTTACGTGTGTTAGAGCGCGACAGATAAACGAGACCAAACACCGATACGCTAAGCGACTGTATGCGCTAGCGTCCGTCGAGGTCGAAACATTATTGTTGTAATTTTATCGGAATCTTGAGTATTTTGTTGTGGTTTATTATTAATTAAGCGTGTTTTATCATGGTGACGTGTGCAGTACCTGGACATCACGCTTCCAAGAAAGAAAATGCACAAAATCTTTCATTTTAAATGTAAGTAAACAATGCCATATTTGCCTCTAAATAAGCTTTGTTTTAATGCGATATCGTATATTTCATACTAGCTGACCCGTGCCCACTTCGTTGGGCATAACTTAAATATAAAAGTTAGACATATGCTGTCGTTGACTTTTTTGTAGGCATTTTCAAGCTCCACATCTTTTCTCTAGAACTCAAAAATATATATTTCATAGTTAAGGCAGCGTTCGTAAGAAACGCTTTCATTCGACCGTTTTTTCTCCGATTCACTTTGCGAAACGGACTACCACGTAAAAGCCTTTTTACTTTTCGGTTTTTTACATAACCTATGACACTCAGCAATAATGTGGCTTTCTGTTGGTAAAAGATTTTTTAAAATCGGTTTAGTAGCTCCCGTACCCCTTACAATTTAACAAACACACAAACTACTTCTTTATAATATTAGTATAGATATCAAAAGGTAGGCAATATTATCTAGTTTAGTTTCATTATAAATTAAAATGCTTTCGCATCGTATAAAAATAATTATTAAATACGTGAATCTATGTTGTTTCTAACCTCACATACCTAGAAGTGTGAAGTGACAATGTCGATAAAAATATCGATAATAGTCACAGTGGTTAAATAACAATCATCAATTAGTTTTATTAAAACCATTCTATACTGACTATTTGGCAACTTAAATCCTCCTCCTAGCCATTATTCCCAATTTTATTTGGGGTCGGCTACTAGTTCAACCAGATTAACCTGAATTTCAGTTTTTCCACGGAGCGACTGGCATCGGACCTCCGCAACCCTAAGGGAGAACTGAAATTCGAAGATTGAACTAGTTGTCAGTATATTTGAGGGCACTGACTTCCCAATAACGATTGCCATAGATGTTCATGACAACCGGGACCGACGGCTTTACGTGCTCTCCGAGGCACGGGCGTGAATCACCGCCAAACTTCCAAACTCCGGGCAGTTATTAGGAATTTCCTAGAAAAATCCCAAAAACACTTTTGGCCCGACCCGGGATTTGAACCCGAGACCTCTTGATTAGCAGTCGCATACGCTAACCACTAGACCAACGAGGCAGGCAGTTATTTGGCAACTTAAATATATATAATAAATATATAAATTTATTAATATTGTTACAGATCACCACAAAATGCAGACATTTGAGGAAGATGGTTAAAAATGGTGAACAGACCGGATTGGGTCCCAAAAAAACATTGAACCATTTGTAGCGGGCATTTTGAAGAAAACTGTTTAGTAAACAGAAGTGCACAAAGTACGAGCAATATTGCGTAATTTTATTATCAATTAATTATCACATTAAACATTTAAACAGTTATTCATTGTTTCTGTGTATCCACTAAAATTCTATAAATAAAGATGTCCTTTTAATTTTGCAGTTTTTTTGCACTTAATCCCTGTGGATTTATTTACACCAGTTGTTACGTTATCGAAAAAAATAATTGTGCATGGCGCATCACTGGCACGTTACACACGCATGCAAGTTTGATGCACACCATTGCATTTCATTTTTGGTCTCGCTTATTGAAATGCACAACCAATCTGTGGTAGGTATTCTATATCTATGGTATATACTTTGCTATGAATTTAATAAAAAAACTGTTCATTTGATATTAGAAACAGACATTCCTATTTTATTTATTTGTTTGTATTTATAACTATGACCCTGCAGATTATTCAGGTTATAGAATAATACGTATCATGTGTAGCAAACATTACAAAATATAGCATTCTATCACGTCAGTCACTGCCTGCGGACGGCGATACAAAAGACAATTAATGGATGGTACCCCAAACTGTTTAGTGTTTTTATGTATGATGTGACCCATGTTCCACCACCATCAGGAGGGCTAAGAATGGCTGTATTTATATAATTGTAAAATACTGTAAATGCTTCCATATAAATAAATATTATGGACGAGAATGTTAGTATATTTGATACGCCTTCCCGTTTACTTAACTAAATTTCATAATAATATCAAATAATATCGATATTGAAATTCATCATCATCATCAGCATATCGCAGTCCACAGCTGGACATAGGCCTCTCCAATTGCACGCTACTTAGTTAGATCCTCGGCTACTCGCATCCAGCTCCTGCCAGCTATTGAAAATTATTCACCACCAATAGAAAGCTATATCATCAGTGAGTTACGTAAGCTATTTTTCCTACAATAACCGCGGTACACGCAGGAGAATCTGTGGGTAAAATTGAACTAGATAATAGGAATAGAATAGAAAGTAGGAAACAGTGTTTTAGTTACCCCCAGCTCCTAAATACTCGTGGCCGTATACGTAATATGCGCTAGACATTTTTGCCACACAGTTATCGATTTCCAGTTCCCAGTAGTACCGAATCATTTTTAACCATTCGAAATCGGTTCTAAAAATAAAGCAGTGCAATTAATCTTTGAACTCTGAATCAATTATTTCACAGAGCAAACACAAAGAGGAGAGTGTGACATATGGGGTGGTGAGGGGGGTGAAGCTCCACCCATTTCACTTTAAGCTCTCTAGCTAACCAATTGCATCGTTCCATGTCGATATTATTACAAAGTTCATTTTTCTCACAGAGTGTATGATGACAGGGACGTACCAAGAATTTCTCGCGACATTTATTTTCGCTTTCTATAAAAAAAAAACTGCAATCTTATGTGTAAAATTATTATTTGTTTGTTAGTTGTAGTTTTGGCAAATGCGATTAAAGTATTTGAAACAAATTTATCATCTATACGAAATGTCCGATACTTTCCAATAAAAGTGACATTTTGACATATAGGTAACAATTCGACAACACGTATTCACCACATTAAAATTATCACAAATTTATATTTAAAAAATTACATTATGACAAAGAACGGACATATTTTTGTTGGCCATGAATTATTTATGATTTAGAAACTTATTGTTAGAGCAGGGTAGAAGCCTCTCCCGAGGACGTACGCGAGTGGCGCGAAGCCGCTCACCGAGCCACGATGGATCACTGGTCGATCCGGCTGGAGACTCCACGTGCTGGCTTCGCCACCGTAGAGGCGCTTCAGCCGGTCATAGGTGAATGGGCAGTGCGGCAGCACGGGACCCTTACCTTCCGACTGACGCAGATTCTTTCCGGGCATGGTTGCTTCGGAAAGTACCTGCAGTCGGTTGCCAGGAGGGAATTGAGTCCCGCCTGCCACCACTGCGACTGCAGTGAGGATTCGGCTCATCACACGCTGGCGGTCAGCCCCGCGTGGGAGACGCAGCGCCGGGTCCTCACTGCAGTCATCGGAGAGGATCTCTCGCTTCCGGCCGCCGTTCGTTCCATGGCCGGCAGCGAGCGCTCATTTACCGCGGTCGCAACCTTCTGCGAGGACGTAATCACGCAGAAGGAGGCGGCGGAGAAGGCCCGAAAGGACGACATCCAATCGGACCAGATTCGCCGCCGGCGACTCGGGCGGCGGAGGCGCGAACATCTGCGACTCATGCCGCCTTGAGTGTGGCCGCGGGTGGACGGGACGGGTTTTCCCTCCACCCGCACTATGTGGCCAGCCGCGAGGGGGTGGCGTCGGTGTGTGCCGGACGCTGCCTAAGAGAGGGTCGTCATCCGAGACGGTGCCCGCATCAGGACCGGGCAGGCGCTGGAGAAGTTCAGAAGGAGCTCCCACCCTGGACTTCTCCTCCTCCTAAACGGAGAAGCGCGGAGAGGGCACACTGTGTGTTTTTAGTCGGTTCTAGTCCGACACACCACCCCGCCGTAACCCCCGGTGGGGTGAAGGTCCATGATGATTTTTCACACATAAAAAAAAAACAAAGAAGGGTAGAAGCCTCTTATAATAATAAAGGGTGAACATAAATAAGATGAAACCCATTGGAAAAGAAGGTGAATATTATAAAATGCAAGGAAAAAATAATCTACGGGCGATCTGAGGCCGGGAAGGGGTAGGGGGGAGGTTTTAAGGGTAAAAAACGGTTTATGTCGATTTCCGGCAAAACTACAAATCCTATGAAAACATTTTTTATTGCAAAGTTGTAGGTAATAAAAAGATCTACAACTTTTGCATTTACACTTTTTTCACATAACCTCAAATTTTATGTGAAAATTCTAAAAACCAAGTTCTTGGTTTTTTATTTTCATCTTTTACAAATAAAATTATTTTTTCAAAAAATTTAGTAAAACTTACCTTTCTATGTCCTGAATACACCGTAATTTATTTGATTTGAAATATCTATTTTTTCACCTCATTTTGACTGAATTCCGAAAAAAACCCTAATTTTCAATCGAAAATTCACCCGTCAAAATATCAAGATTTCTCAAAAAAATGGGGTTTTCTATTTGATGAAATTATTTTTATCCGACTTCAAGAAAAGGAGGAGGTTCTCAATTCGTCGGAATCTTTTTTTTTATGTATGTTCAGCGATAATTCCGTCGTTTATGAACCGATTACAAAAAATATTTTTGCATTGTAATGGGCGTAGCTTACAGGCGGTCCCATCGTCACCATATCCGGGATCTGATGATGGGATCCCAAGGAAATCTAGAGGGAACTCCTCAAATATCATAGGTACAATTGTAGCGATTTGGGTACTCGGGATAGTTTTTCTTTGAAGTCGGTTTCTTTTTGTTAAAATTATCTTGTAAAAAGAGACACTGTTTTAAATGATAAAGAGATGCATGTGATTTAAATTCAACCGGCCATCTTGTTCTAGATAATTTTGAAATCACAGTGCATTTAGAAAACGATTACAAGAAAATAATAATGGTTTTCTCTGAATGCAGAACTATGCAACTTTTTATACGAGGATCTACCACCCAAAAAATATTTTTCTTAGAACTGTTTTAATAAATATTTACTAATTTGTTTTTTGTTTGGTTGATTGCGCTAATCTCAGGAAATACTCAACCAAATGGAAAATTATTTCAGTGTTTGACGCTACAAGCAAAAGAAATGGGAGTATCGACAAACATAGTTGCAAAAACGGGAGAAAATTGTTTTTTTTTTTACTTCTAACATCGCGTGTGCTGCATGAACGGTTGAAGTGTCGTAACAACAATGTATAGAAGAATTGTTCCCCTCTTAAAAAAACCGTGACACCATTTATCTTTTTGCTTCATATGGTTTACAGGTTGAATGTGAGAAGTCCAAAATCGATCAATGAGGCCCAATACAAGCATATCGGAAAATGCCTATGTCAAGCAGTAGACTGCAGTCCAGCAGTAGAGCAGTAGGCTGATGATTTAGCACCGGCGCTTAGGCACTCTCCTTTTTGTATTTGCTTCATTAACATTAATATATATTACGTAATCAGTACTTACGCTTTTTGCACATGTTTTTCAACCATGGATGTAATTGTATCTCTTGCGTGAACGTCAATAGTTATGAGAGCGCAAAGCACTTTTCTGAACAAGCTAGGGATGTCTTGTCGAGTCAGTGCTGCTAAGTCATTCAGATCGGCTATACATTTTTTCTCATAATCCAAAAGACCAGTATCAATTCGAAGAGGTATTCCTAAATCTAATATCTCATGAACTCCTTTGGCCCACATTATTTGTGATACCGTCAAAACGACCTGTTTAATAAAAATTAAATAACGTTTTTGTATGTAGATATACAAAAGTAATAGTCAATATTATACTGTGAAACATTTTTATTCACATATGTACCTGATTTGGATGTAGTTGAACCCATATTGGCCTAGGTCTCATCTCAAAATCACGAAGTGCGAACTTCATACATCTTTTCACAGATGCAAACATGGCTTCTTCTACTTTTCCCAGCCAATCTTCGACGTTTCCGCGCGCTTTTAGTCCCTATTGCAACCAGTAATATTCTTGTAATAAACAGTAATAACAAAATAGAAGGCAAAAAGTGTATTCCTAAAACTCGAATAAGGCACATTTTATGTCCTCGTTTGTATCATAAAAATAAATTTTTTATTATACTTTCAAACTGTACTGATAATATACTTTTCTATTGGTTTCTAATCAGTAATCACAGTACAACCCAGCAAGATTTCGAGTCTGCTTGTATCCATATTCTGGTAACACCCTAGTGACTACATAGTATAAAACAGAGTAGCTTATCTGTCCCCCTGTACGCTTAAATCTTTAAAACTGCGCAATGGATTTTGATGCCGTTTTCTTTAATAGATAGAGTGATTCAAGAGGAAGGTTTTTATGTATAATACATGCATTATATAGTAGACTAGTTGACCCAGAGAACTTCGTACCGCCCAACTTTAAAATTCCAGAACTTAATCGCAGCGCCACCTACCGGGTCCAATTGCAAATCTAAACCATTCCCAGATCCCCTTGAACACACACAAAAAATTTCATCAAAATCGGTCCAGTCGTTTGAGAGAAGTTCAGTGACATACACACTCACACAAGAATTATATAAATAAAGACTAGCTTTCGCCCGCGGCTCCGCCCGCGTGTATGTCGGTTATCGCGGTAAAAAGTAACCTATGTCCTTTCCCAAGTTTAGTTCTATTTGCATACCAAATTTCATCGAAATTGGTTCAGTGGTTTAGGCGTGAAAGCGTAACAGACAGACAGACAGACAGAGTTACTTTCGCATTTATAATATTAGTAGGGATAATAATTTTAGAGGTTTCTAATGTGTGTTTTTTTACGCTTAGATTGCAAACGCTGGATTCTCGTAGGGTACACCCTACGAGATAGATCAAAATAATGTACTACAGTATTGTACATCTTAAAAAGGTCTACAAAAAAGTTCGTTAGTAACTAAACACTATATTTTATTATGAATTAATATTCTAAGGCGGTACGAAGTTCTCCGGGTCAGCTAGTTACTATCTTCATGAGTTCAAACTAAAAACGTCTGAAGCCAGGAAAGTGATCAACTCTTTAAAATATTACGTTTGGTGACGATCCCATAATTAAATTAAATTATTTTAAATCGTGATATGCTCACCTTTCCCAAATTGATTCTTTCTGTTTCAGGAGACAACATAGCAATTATATCTGTTGTAAGATCTTCGGGCTTAGCGGTTTTTGCAAGTTTCGCTTGAAGTGCATCTCTGGTAAAGAAAGACATTTCTTTCTCGACAAGATTACCTTCTTCAGTGACTTCCATTTCAGACTCAGGGAGCTTTACACCAAATTCTAATTTTGCAATGGCATCAAAACATTTTCTTAGGTGAGGTTGAACAGCGTGCGGATTTCGTGTCTATGTAATGGATATACTATACACATTAGTAGCATGCACTTAGATTGTATTTTTTTATGGTTAATACTTAGAAAACTAGGTTTTGATATTACTTAGAAAACTGTAATCTCTATTTTTAATAAGAAATATACAAAAAGCACTGATACCTATTTTTATACCATTTGTAATTTATTCTACAGAAAATAACAATGAAAAACCTTCAGAGAAAGTTGAGGTGACAAAAAACTCGAAAGAAGAAGTAAGACATGAACATAAATACCTGAGCTAATATTTCTAACAGTTCATCATTGGATAAGAAGAAGAACCTGGGGAATGCAACACGTTTTGTTTCTAAGTATGCTTCAAGACATTTCATGATCTGATCCAACATTTCATTGTTTCTCACAAACTCCTCGTACAACTTTGGTTGAGTAGCTGCTGGCATTGCTAAAGGTACCTAATACAAAATTGGATACTTAAATAAAAATAAATTAATACTCGAAAATACAATTTTTGCGTATGTCTAGTTAAGTTTTTACCTTAGCCGTTTTACGCATTATATCCTTCAAGGACTTGTCCACAATGGTGAATAATCTTGTTTCATTTGGTAATTGTCTTTGAATATCAGGAGCACTGAATATAACCTCTAAGTACATCCATGTTTGTTGACAAGCGTACCACTCTTCCTGCACAGTAACAATTTTTTTATTTGCTTTTTCTCATTCAGTAGATTTTATCATTTATGCACATGAGAGTAACTAGGTACACATTTAGTTTCAAACTAAGCAGAACTATCAAATTCAATAATAGAATACTTATTTACTATTATTTTTAAATTAGATATAAAAGCCACTCAAAGTTCACCCACTCACAGTTCAGCCACTCAAGTATTTGTGGTAACAAATTGACATCAACCAAAATATTTATAAAATATGAATATTTACCAGAGTCTTAGAAAAAACCTCCAAATTTTTTGCCCACTCTTCGACTCTGCTCTTTATAGGACCACAATTTCTTGAACTTAGGATAGTGCTGACATGTATATTACTTTCATCAAAAGCGGCTTGAATTTCTTCTAAACCACCGAGCACAAATACATCTTTTGCATCTTTATGTAAAAGCACTGGAAATTCTAATGTGGCCCAAATTTCTTCCACCTTTTTATGTTAATAATAATATCATTAGTAGGGTACATGTAATAAAGAGAATAGGTAATATTCATAATTTTATTTACTCAGTTATGACTGAGTAAATAAAATTATGAATACTATGATTATATGATATAAATGATTACTATGGTAATCAGATATGTTTAATGAACTTTACGTAAATTGAAATAGACAAACGCTTTTGGTTTATCAATATGAAATTATTTTATAAAAACTGGACCTCAAATAAAAGATAGTTTGTTAGCGCTAATAACCTTTTTGAGCAACGCCTCTAGACCAGCTTCAGAACTTGCCTGGCCCGCTACCTCCATGAGTTCTTCGGAATATTGAAAGGCATGCAAATCTTCGAAAACATGTAAAGTTACCGGGACACCAGGGGCGAAACGAGTGTGTAGGATATCTTCTATCTTTACCCAGTGCCGTGGCTTTAACGCAGGGTTCCGAAGATACGATAACACTGGTAACTGTAATACGGTAATGTTTAATAATGTCTATTTCAAACCATTATATTTATATTTTTAAATCAATAGACGTCGTGATGAATTGTACTATTAATGGATTAATAGTACAATTCATCACCCCTATTCATTCACTCATCAATGTCATATGAGGTAACTGAGGGAGCAAACTACGCCCTGCGTAAATCACAGAGAAGGAAATCTTAAAACCAATAAAGGCTATTTATTGATGATGATATTTTCAATCTAAGAATTAAATTGTTTATAAACATTTCTAAGATATAAGTGAATGTAGTTACCTTTTCTTTGATAATGTCAATAGTGGCTTTACACCGTGGAACAATTTTATTTGCAGGTAAAACTTTGTCGAGTTGACTGAATATCTTTCCGTAGTTTATAGTGGTTGTTTGTATATCATCTATATTTAATGTATTGAACGGCACTTCATACCTGTGTTATCAAAATGGATAATGGTGTAATAACTTCCTAACTTCCACATCAATATACATTGTTATCTTGGAAACGGTCAAACAACCGTTTAACCCTTTCTATACATTATACTCAAAAGAACAGTACTTTATACATGTTTCAAATGATTGGTATTATTTACAATTAACTTACTTACCACTTTAGTTGTAAAGGCAGAACACCTTAGAGTTGCAGTAGTAGTTAAAACTACTTACCATCAAAAGTCACCTATTTGCTCGTTTATCCCCTTTATTTATACCATAAAAAAGTATTTGTAATTTAATTTTTGTATAGAACACACACTAAAATAGCACATATACTATTGAAGTGTACTCTTAGAGAAAACTTATAGTGAAAAGTAATACGAAATAAGGACACATATCGTTTAAAGAAAGTTACCAAGTATTGTACAGTTCAGTCCATTCTTGAGAATTTTTCCACAAGGATTGTCTAAATTTGACATCGTTTATAGCTTCATCAAGCTGTTCTAGTCTCACGGGTGGCATCTACAAAGAAATAATATTATATTTATTTAGATATATTGTGTCTTTACAAGTAAATAAAATGTAACATCTGTTTATAATTACATATAAACAGTTTTTGACTTAATGTATATAAAAGTATATACGTAACACCAGTTTGTCTCCGCGGCGTTACTTGCGATTGCTTTTGTGATTGTTTGATATTTCATATTAAACATTGGACAACTTTCTCTACTAGCCACTCAAATTCCAAAATACAATTTCACGAATAGTAAATATATAATTCTACATGCTGAAACCATGTCACGACCATAATAAATTAAAATAGTAAATTCATACGCAGTCGGGCGATGATCTACCAATCACTCAAGTCGATCCCGTTTGCATGACAATAAGTTTATCCGTTTTGCAATTCATTTCCGTGTTCTTCTTTAAAAGTGACGTCATCGAAAACCACAATTTTAAATTTATGGTAATAGCTTTACATATCTTACAAAATTGGGCTGATCTTCAATTGCGCTATAGTAGCTAGAGAGGTGACTTAAGATTTCTACGACTTCAATAAAATTATCATCATCATCACACAATTATTTGTTTTCTACCTTTTTTTATTAAATAAAGAACCGGAAAATAACAATGGGCAAACCGCCTTACCCGTGGCAAGTTGCGTGCCTCTCAATAATTTCAATTGATGATATCATATACATGCAATATGTATAATTCAGGTATACTCGTACTGTTCAATGGCTTGGGAATTTATACAATACAAGTGTCTGCTTGTAATATCAAATGGACAGTTTTTACTAAGTGCATATTGAAATAAATAAGTACTTACATCAAAATTTTTTCGTCTGTTTGTTTTGGCTAATCTTTGGAACCACTGGGCCGATTTTGACGGTACTATCACTGGTAGATAGCTGATATATGTAGGAACTTAAGCAATTTTTATAAAGTAGCTTCACTTCGCGGTGTTACATGCAATTTACCACAATAGCTGCGTGTAACACCGCGGGACTCAGCTAGTATTATATATAAAATGGAACCCCGACGTATTTACTATGGTCATAGCATCACGTGGACTACGAGACAAATACCAGTGATTCTTTTTTAGTTGAATAGCCCGTGTATCGATGAAGATTCTAGACTATACCTTTAACATCACGCTACGACTAATACGGATAAATCAGAATTTAAACATGTTGTGAAAACAGTGAAAAATTAAGAGACACAAACGTATTTGTGCAAGCTGTTGTAATCTTGTAATTGAATACGTATAGCATGAACTATAATATTTGTTATTATAGACACAAATTGAATAATATTAGCATTGATAAAAATCTGATTTCATTCATGTTAAATAATAAATAATACCTTAAATATTTTCTGCCACTCCCTAATGATTTTTTCCCGCTCGGAACACCCTTGAAGTTTTGTTTGTAGTTCTGCACACACCTCTAGTACCTTTTCCATATCGGACTTTTCATCATATAGCCAGGGTTGCTGTGAAAACAAGATATTTTAGAAACACTCATTCAAAATAACAGTCACGCTAATTTCAGCATGAATAAGCCGGCTTAACCGGGACAGTTCTACCGTAGCATAGAAGGTCAACCTTAAATCACAGCATTTAATTATTCATCCTTTTGTATTTTGTTGGTGAATGCGAGACCGTAGGCCCATCAATTTATAAGCATCTCACAAGGCCGCCATAGTATGAGTCACTACGCTGCTCACACTCACAGTGAGGATGGTGGCCACCACTCTTGAACTAAGTAAAGTTGAAGTTGAACTTAGTAAAGTTCAAGAATGGTGGTCACCATCCTCAAAATGGCTATACTCTGCCACCAGGTCGAGTATAGCCATTTTGGCAGGCTCATATAAAACAACTAAATTGTATATTGTATTGTTATGATAACGAAAAAATTATTCAAGAGCACCTACAGCGACTTCATCTCTGAGTGCATTCACATCCATCATTAAGGTCATAATATCTTTTCCAATTTGACTGGCAAATTGGCCAGCAAGCTTGCTACGCTCTTCAATTCTTGCGTCGACATTAGTTCGCAAAGTTCCCAGGGCAACACTTAAACCTGAAAGTGATATGAATATCCAAAATGTTATAAATGTTTCCTACTATTAATAGTGGTAGATTGAATTTTAAGTTCTATTAACGCATTATTGACGCTTTATACGTAATTATTTTGTAAATTTATATTGTTTAATTCTATTTTCGTCACAACTCGCGTAAGAGATTAAATTGTAGGTATTAGAAGCATGAATATTTGATACAAATAATCTTCAGGTGGGCGTACGGCTCTTTTGTCGAGGAAATGAGATAATGTACTTATCTTGTTTTTGTCTATATTGATTAAGTATTAAAATATCCAAAAATAAATATAACCTAAATAATCAGTCATGTCGTCAGGAGGAACTGCAATATTGAATTCTCCCATGACATCGTAAAGCTCTCGAAGGTAGTCTAGTCTCTCTTCGAGGAAGGCTACGCGGGCCTCGAGGCCATCCAACATGAAATTAAAAGAAACGAGCTCTTCTGCAGTCTCTGGTTCTTTAATTATATCTTCGTTTATGTTTTCTATGCCTGCAACTATCTCTTCTATGCAATCATGTCCAATACTGAAAAAAAAGATAGAATTACTAAAAAAATACAACAATGGGATTGTTACCACGATATGTGTAAAAGTAACATGCTGAACCTGAATTATTTTTAACCGACTTTGGAAGAGGAGGATTTTTCAACCGACTTTCTCAATTCGGCTGTATTCTTGTAACTTTATAACTTCTCCCTTGGTGTACGAATTTTGTTATTGTCCCTCACTTGTGTTATTTTCAGAGATCGGAATTGGGTGTGTGAAAATACCTAAAGTTTGCAGAAGTTTGCAATAATAATATGGAGCTGTTACAACCACTTAAGTTAAACCATTAAGTTAAACCAATATTTATCATTTCTAGGAAAAAAACTAATATTATTGCATGTTCCGAACTCTGAATGTCGAAAATAGTTTACGCACAACTTTCTTGCAATTCAAATAAATGTTTTTAATTTATTTTTTTATGCAGTGCAGGTTTAATAATTTTAAAAAAAAGCCGACTTCAAAACTATGTAAAGACGCGAAAATGTTCGTTTTCCTTGCATCAACCTGTAGCAAAACTTTTTAACTTATGATACAGATCAAAAAAAGAAATTAAAACCGCATTAGCATTTTGCAGATATATAAAATTCTGTGTTTGACCGACAAAGAACAATTGGGACTAAAAGACCGAATTTTAACCGGAAAAGTACAAAACAAAAATTTATTTAGAACTGTATTAGCAGCTTGTAAATGTTTATAGTTCGTTGTTTCAAAGGTAAGGAACATGTAAAAAAAAAACAAAACTAAACCGGTAAAATTCAAACCCGGTTTAACTTAAGTGGTTGTAACAGCTCCATATTATGTCCCGCTGCAAACTTTAGGTATTTTCACACACCCAATTCCGATCTCTGGTTATTTTCCATAAACATATTAAGGAAATAGTATGTAATTTAATATTCCATCTCAATTGCCTCATTAGAAATATTACAAATATGATAAGGGCCAAACTTGTTTGTTTCAAGGGCTTCGACTGAGATAATCGAGGAATAAAGTAGGTCATGAAAATATTTTTCTCCAATGTTTTGATCTCAATATATTTAATCCTTGAAATATAATTATTTCTTAGAATCAAATGAACGTAGGCTTTGTTGTTTTTATATCTGACTACGATACTTATTATATTTTAATAATTTATGTACTTATTTAAATACTTTCTTCTTCTTAAATAATTAATTTACTCTAATTATTTATTTTTTCTCTTTTCATTTTTTTTATTATGTGACTATCTGAACTCTGCGATTATTGTATACCCCCGCAGGTAAATCCACGGGTGAAACTAGTCAAAGAAGAGTAACCAAAGTTTCTCCTAATATCGTCAGCTGTCAGTGAAAGTCCCATCAAAATAAATTCACCCGCGCCAGTGATTATTCGGAACAAACAGACTTACAGACAAAAAATTTGGTGTAGGTGAGGTACCCCAAATAAAAACACATATCCATGCACAGTTCATCTTTTTAGCACTTGCCGTTTTAACGGCTGGTGACCGATGGACGGACTTACGGATATGACGAAACTATAAGGGTTTCGAGTCATGAACTGCGGAACCCTAAAAAAAATACCTAAATATACCTACATGTACTGAAGAAGAAAAAAATAAGTGAGATACTCAAGAAGACCAATTAAATTGTATCGGCTGTATCAGTACTCAGAAATTACTTCGTTACTTAATGATTTATAAGAAAACAATAAATTTTATAAGAGCTCAGCATAACAAAATAAAATATGGACGTGTAAATACTTGAAACGAAATAAACGAAATTCATGTTTCAAATTCTGTCGCTACTTGTTTAATATTGTAGGCGTATATTGAAATATGTTTCCTTTGTTATGTAGGTACAAAGGAATCTACATATTTCTAAATATAAATATATATTATACAACTTTCGTATCACAATGTTATTTAAAATAGTCGTAATCTAAATACGGGTTGATTATTATGAATTTAAGACAACTATGTCTCATTTAAAACAAATATTTGTGTGATTCACAAATATTTGTTTCGGAGTCTGGGTGTTTTCTATGTATAATATGTATGTATTTACAAAAAAAAGTATGTTTATGTATTTATATCAGTTGTCTAGTAACCATAACACCAGCTCTGCTTATCTTGGGACTAGATGATGTTGTGTGTCAGATGTCCAAAATATTTATTATTACTATTCCCCCTTTTTTCGTCTTGATATCCCTACTACTAACCACACGCCGTCTCGGGTACTATGAGTCGAGGGACCAGGTATATCCTCGAAAAGAAGTACCTGGAACCCTTAGGTATATGTTTTACTCCACTGAGTGATAAAAAGTTAAGCGGGCACGAGTGGAGCCGCGAGCATCAGATAGTATTTATCTATATTAATGTTATAAAACGTAAGAGCTTGTTGTTGGATTTCTACAGACGGCTTAAAACATCATACGGTAAGATTACGTAACAACAACGTGTCTTGTCAATCCCTAACCCGCATTCGTTAAGTGTAGGGACGTATGGCTTTAACTCTCTCGTGAGAAGAGGCCAGAGCCCAGCAGTGGGACATTATGGGTTGATGAAGGCTTTTTGAATGAATCTCAGGTATCCCGGGTACGATTTCGAAAATTATTTCAGTGTTTGACAGTACAGTTAATACGAGGAAAGGAAAATATTTAGAGAAAAGAAAAAAGGAAAAGAAGAAGAAAAGAAAAGAAAGGACTTCTCCTTTCTCGACGAAAAATAATGAAAACAGTGGAAATTATTCCTTTTGAGAGCGTCCAATGCTTGCGTAGGTTAAAGTATTACAAAAATAATGTATGAAGAAATTGTTCCCCTTCAAAAGTTCTAAAAAAGTTCGCAACAACATATGTCTATCTCATAAGATAAGGTCACAATAACCTGATTTATGCAGAAAAAATATTGTTTCCGCTGTATATAACATCGTGCTACGGGCAATGAAGACGCAGACGGAGCTGCGTGGGTCAGGTAGTAATACATAAAAATGAATCTACAAATGTGTTTCTAAGCTTAAAACATTAATCGGCAGCAAGAGCTGGACCGATTTGGTTAATTTTTAAATATTTTCGTTAAGGAATTCACCAAGCATGAATGCTGGTAGATAGTAAAAACTAGGTACATATTTCTTTTACCATACAAACGATACAGTAGGTAAATATAAACGTCATTTGATTTTAATGGAAACTAGCTGACCCCACGAACTTCGTACCGCCTAACAGTCGATTAACCCCTCCAATACAAATTATCAGATTTTTTAAATTATTTTTTCCTAAGAACCATCCTCGTACTTCAAGGTATATTATAAAAAAATAATTAGCAAAATCGGACCAGCCGTTCACGCGTGATGGCGTGACCAAGAGAAATAGGGATTCATTTTTATATATATACTTCAGAATACTTCAGTTTACATTTGCTTTTGATATATAAGAATAAGGTAACTGCATTCACAATGAGTATTTATAACTTCCAGCAGGTTGACATTACGATGCTTAAACTAGGCTCGAAGCCTGTACTATAAGCATCAGCCATATAGATTTAACTGGTATTATAGTATAGTTGGTATTATAATTTATAACTATGTTACGTTTTTTAACACTAGTTTCATTGTTATGAACTTATTTTAACAATCTCAGGTAACACAGCAAGGTGCAACTAGTATTTCTATAAACTTAGTGACAACCTCACGAGAGTCAATAGCCTCATATTTATCAATCCTAAAACCTAGAGATCTATTTTTCTTTAGTGTTTGAAATATGTATATCAAATTATTGTGTGATTTACACAACATGTTGTGAATAGTTCTCTTGTCACGTTTTAGCTCACGATGAACATCGAAATTATTTAATCGATTTCTACGTTTTTGTGTGTTTTGTTGGTGAGCCTAAGATACGACAGTTATCATTACGCTTCAAATATTAGAAGCCAAGCATGATTAGAATGCAGGTCCTGAAGACGATGAACTCACAACACATGGTCCATCGACGATTTGGAATAGTGCAGTTTTATTTATGTTTTCGTAACTTTTGTTATTGAGTATAATTGTTTAACTTGTACGAGCTTTCAAAGCTAGCTTTTGCTGTTAACATGGAATTGAAGCAGTTGTTAACTTACTGTTACTTACTTGATCAATCTATTGGCTATCAAGCCTCGTTTAAAGTTGTGATAAATGAGAAATTAGAATTCGTCAACGAAAATTATTGTTCTTTTCTATTACGATATATTCTTAGTATACTATTCAGTATCCAAGTTTTTGATAGGTGTGTCCATGTAAAAGGTTAATATAATCAAAGCATTTTAACAATACATTTATCTTATTTCTTTTTCTTTCGTAATGTTGAGTAAACAAATATACAAAAGAGAATCAAAAAACCTAAAGTAGATCTATAACATGTGTGATGGTTAACGCGTTACAAAGCCTTTCGCATGGTCCTATCATCCATTGGTTCCGGGATCCATCTATCTCTACACCAAATTCATCAAAATCGGTTAAGCGGTTTAAGCGTGAAAACGTAATAGACTGACAGAGATACTTTCGCATTATTAATATTAGTAGGGATATAGGTTTGTATAGTGGCTCATAACTTCGGCATTGATCGCCGGCTGGAGGTCCTTTCGTCGCAACAATTTTTGCCTCGAGATACCTATATATTTCCAAGGTACATTAATAATCTTTCTATTCTCATCTTGTATCTGTAAATCTTTGATAGATGATGCTGTATGTGCGTTTTGTTGCACTTTGTGTTGTAGTCAACAAAATTGTTTCTCTAAACGCCCCTAGATGGCAAATGCGAAACAGGTTTTGTTTACTTTGTACTAAGAGAACATACCATGATGAAGATGGCGACCTTTATGCGGTTGGTGTGGTTCGTTACTGCACTGACTGACTGAGGGTAAACTTACTAGCAACAATCGGTTCAAATTACTTGCTTTTCAAACACTTATCAACTTAATTTAATTGATATTAATTAATTAGACCATAACCATTAAACATTCCAGTTTCCGTTTGTCTATTACGTTAATAAAAATCTAGGTGTAGCTACGTGCATCACCATCATATCAGCCTATCGCAGTCCATTGCTGGACATAGGCCTCTCCTATTGCACACCACTGGGCTTCTCGCATCCAGCTCCTGCCAGAAATCCTGCGTAAGAAATCACTCCACCTGGCCTGTGGGAGTCATAAACTACATACGTTACGTGATAATAATAGATTATGATCAACAAATAAAAACAATATTAAATAAATATTTCGGACATCTTACACACAACATCATCTAATCCCAAACTAAGCAGAGCTTGTATTGTGGGTACTAACTTTTCTTTTGTAAATATATACATATTATACATAAAAAACACCCAGACGAAACAAACATTTGTGGATCACAAAAATATTTAGTCCGACCCAGGAATATGTAATATTGTAATTGTATTGATTTGAAATTCGGAAGTGGCGACCGCGTACTGGAATTTGCAGCGTTAGTAAAGACAAGGTAAAAAGGTGTGAAGTTCGTGGGAAATCATTGGAGCTGAACCACACAGTAGCGGTTATTAGGGCAAAATTTGGTGAGAGTCTATATCCAGAATTGGACGTGTTTTGGCTGAGGTGAAGATGTTTAAAATTAAAAGATATTATTAAGATATATATTAATTAGACACATTTTCATTATCCACAAGAGCCTTCGTCAAATATAATAATACAAATATATTCTTTAATACAAACTAAAACAACTTACTCTGGCGTTGTAACTGCAACGACATCAAATAGTTTTCTAGGTTGAGGTCTGAATAGCTCTTGGAATGGAGACAGGCAAAGAAACAGCATACCCAACGGCTGATAACTCACCACTTCTTCTATAGATGTCATTTGCTTATTAAAATGCTCACACAGTCTTTTGAATTCATTAGTATCTCTTTCAGCTTTTATTATGTTTATATCCATAGCACAAGCATCACGATAATTGTCCATAAAACCTTGCATTCTGCGGAGAAACTTTCTAACACATTCAAATCCGTATTTTACTGCATGTGGTATATACGCAATGTCATCCAACATGCCTTTGTCTTGATTCATTAAAAAATATAGATTAGGTGACACTCCCGCCGACCATTCAACCTGTTTACCCATTATTGTAGGCTGTACAAATATTTGTAAAGTTTCGTCATTTAAAAAATTATGGAACGAGCGAACATATTCCTGCCAGTAGTTCGCAATTTTATCCATATAAGATGATATTATAGATTCACTAGGTTTTAATTCAACCGTTCCATTAGCTTGAATGTAAGCATCCACTTGGAACAACGCCCACTGCAAAGAGAAATAAAGTCACAGTTACAATTTTGTCTCCTAAATACTAAAAGCGTCTACAATTAAAAGTTACAGCTAAAAGGTTTCAGTTCTAGATTTCTTCATAAAAAAAATCCTGTAAAGTTTACCATTATCTATTACGATTATATTCCCCAGAGGCGTCGAAGTGATAAGATATTTACAAGATATATAAGCAGATATTACATGCATTTTACACACATCAAAAGTGTCTAGGGATCAACATATATTTTTGCAATAACTTTTCTCCTGATTGATATTAATTAAAAATTTCTATAAGGATTCATCAAATAAAGTGTTTTCGTTTGTCACAGTAACGATAAACCAAGTCACCTTTGCATTAGTAAAGAAATTTGCCATTTTCCTAATAAAGGGATTTTTGACATTTGAACCACTAACATTAAAGTTCGAAAAAAAGACTGAAATAACAGTTTTCTTTAAAATTTTATTAGGTAACTTAAACAATTAATAATCCGTGTTTCTACCGCGAACACTAACAACACAAGAACATCGGTTTGGCATACTCAAAATGAGTTCATCCAAATCACGCTGTGGAATGGCCGCCCATGTTCGTTGCAACAACAAAAAAAGGTCTTCTTGCGACTGGATACCCTCCATATTCGGCAGAGCTCTTCTCTGTAGCATATCCCATGCATGCTCAATCGGGTTCAAGTCTGGCGACTGAGCAGGCCAGGGCAGGACATTGATGTTAGCTGCGGCGAGAGTCTGTCTTACAACTCTTGCGGTGTGCGGTCGTGCATTATCATGCATTAACTGAAATAAGGGACCGATTTGCACTTGTAGAGGAACGATGACGTCTGATACAATCGTCTCAGCATAAATTTGAGCGTTGAGGTTGCCTCTGATCCAAATCAACTCAGTTCTTCCGCCGATCCAAATACCCGCCCATACCATGATGGTTCCACCACTATAAGGATGGACTTCCTGGCAGGATTTTAATCGCTGTTGGCGTCCAGGGGTTCTCCAGTGTCGTATACGTCTTGTATCCGGTCTCATACCAAAACGAGACTCATCAGAAAAGCACACGAAACGCCATTGTTCTTCTGCCCAATTTCTGTGTTCAAGAGCCCATTGATATCGAATCCTACGATTGTGCATTGCTATAGGTGGTACCCGTAGCGGTCTTCGGGAATGAAGGTTCACTTCATGCAAGCGGTTTCTGACTGTTTGGTCGCTAATTAAGTTCCCTGAAGAGTGATGAAGCCTCACGGCTAACATCATGGCGGTTATTGTTGGAGCTCTTCGAGTTAAGATTTGAATGTATCGGTCTTGTCTCCGTGTGGTGCAGCGATACCGTCCTCCATGGCGCTCAGCCACGGTACCAGTGCTTCGGTAACGTGTCCAAAGTCGACTGATAACACTCTGACTTGTATTCAGAGCTAAAGCCACAGTACGTTGCCGGGAACCAGCTTCTATTCCCACGGCTCTGAGCATTTCTTCCCTGCTTAAATAACGTCGCCGCTCCATAATAACGTTGGTTTTAATCAGTAGTAGGGAAACAGTAGCACTAATAATTTCTTCAATGCGTTGTATGTTTTTATAGGGAAAATATTGGAAGCTGATTTTCATCTTTTACTCGAATTTGATTGACAGTTCCTGATTCAAATTATGAAATGCACCAAAAAGGATCCATATAAATTTATAAAATCATAAATTTATTACAAAGCCACATCTCAATCTCAAGAAATCCGCATAAAAATGCTTGATCCCTAGACACTTTTGATGTGTGTAGTTGCATTGATTTATACATTGAAATTGGCGAACGCGTATCAGAAAGCGGATCTTTGGTAGCCGTCCCATGAGGTGGTCAGACGACTAAGTAAAGGCTGCGGGAAGCTATTTGATGCGTACTCTGATTTGTATACTCTTGTATTCAATCCCAATTTCATTCTTATATAAATCTCATTCAGTATAAATCCAATACGAATTCAAGAGTCCGAAACTTCACGATTCCAATTCCGATCGATCTTATTTGAAATCATTAATATGTAAGGTTGCATTTTCGGATGTTGTAGAGAACCTTAGATAAGGCCTAACTAACCTAACCAGTGGACGTTTTTTACCTGAGTTAATGATAAGGATTACAAACCTTGCATGTTTCAGTTGGTCGTGGAAATATTTCAAGTACTTCGTCCACTTCGGTTCCATTGAGTAACTCTTCAGATGGTGTGAATTCTATATGTTTACGAAACATATTTGCCATCATCATATTAGACCTCTTTGTTAATCGATATAGCATATAATTGATCATGTAGTCAGTATATTTTATAAAACTGTAAAAAAATACGGATAGTTTTTACCTAAGTATAAAAAGAACCCTATAAATAAGACTCCGCTGTCCGTTCGACCTTCTATTACCAGGCGGTGTCTCATGAAACGTGATAGATAGACAGTAGATATTTTCTCAGTTGATGTATGTATATCTGTTGCCGATATAATACAATGTCATACAATAAAATTGTGTTTTTTTTATAGTTAACGGTACGAAACCATTTCTGCGCGATACGAAACCCGCACTTGGCCAATTACTTTTTGATTTGTATGTGTTAAAATAAACCAAAGGGTTTATATTGTTTCGAAATTTAAAAACTTATGTTCAATAAATGCCACATCTTGTTTACTATAGCCGGTTCCAAAAATAACGGGTCAGTCACATAAACCAATAACGGGTCAGTCACATAAACCCGAATATCTCCCGAACTACGTATGCCATCCTAATGAAACGAAGACTGTTCAATTGAGAATTTAATTATACAGATAAAAAATAAAATAAAACTTAGTTACACCCACAATATTAATCTTAAATTAAAAAAAAACTAAAGTAGTCATATTTTTCTTAAGATTACATTTTTTTTATGATTGTTTTTTTGCTGTTTTTCATCACTTTCTTCATTTAATACTTTGTATTGCCTCCACGTGATGAAGCCTCCAGTGATGAAAAACAGCAAAAAAACAATCATAAAAAAAATGTAATCTTAAGAAAAATATGACTACTTTAGTTTTTTTTTAATTTAAGATTAATATTGTGGGTGTAACTAAGTTTTATTTTATTTTTTATCTGTATAATTAAATTCTCAATTGAACAGTCTTCGTTTCATTAGGATGGCATACGTAGTTCGGGAGATATTCGGGTTTATGTGACTGACCCGTTATTTTTGGAACCGAGTGTAGTTGTACCTCTAAATTGTAATTGTATGGTTTTTGTCTAAATTGTTTTCGTTTTACACTATGTTACCCATTTTTGATTATTTATATAAAAACTTATTCATTGACTGAAGTAGACTTCTTAGGTACGTATTACTATCAACTTCAGCAAAGTAAGAATTGTATATATTTGTCGATTTCAATTAACAGTAATAGTAATTAAAAAATAATAATTATAGAGTAATAGTAATTACAAAATAATAATTATAAAGTAATAGTAATTACAAAGTAATAATTATAAAGTAATAGTAATTACAAAAATATTACCAAGCTAATCGCTCGCAGTACTTTCTTTTGTTTGCTTTCTCCGTGTAAGACATTCCACCGGTGGGCTTCCCTCTGATGACCTGAAATGGTGGTATGTTTCTGTCGTCGTATACGAAGCCTTGCTCGTAGAGGGCAGTGTGACAAGCTTGAGTAATAATGTCCAAAACCACATCACGAAATTCGCACAATTTTTCTCTGAGATACTCTATACGTTTTAACTGTAATGTTATTATTCCATTCTAAAGTTATTGCAGAAACATAGTAAGTTAGGCCTATATAACTATGCCGTGTAATCATAAGAAGTAGTAAGTATTTGATAAAGTAGGTGGACTAAAGAATATCGTATTAAAAAGACCTTACACACATCCGAATGAATCCGAAACTTTACGTACACACGCAATAAATTTATTATTAGGTACTTACTGTTATATAGTATTACTTATTAAAAAATTGTAACAAAGACAACGGGAAAATACAAGTGACAGTTCATGTAGTACATACCTGGTTTTCATAGAAGTAAAAGAATGCCGTGTCCATATCACGGGTCAAGTCAGCAAACGATTTCATATACATATCGCAACACATCGCTTGAATGCTAAGCAAAGCTTTACCCAAAATAGGTGTCAAGATAAAGAGATTTTTTGCAATTTTGTTGCGAGTCTTAGAATATTTGCGGAATAAAATCGATTTCCTCCAAACATAAAAAGCTTTCCAGTACCTGTACACTTTGAAGAATTTGATCTAAAATATTATTTTTTTCAGTCAAATCGTTAGTCAAAAATCTAAATAATAAGTTATTAATAAATATTGACTCATGTGCTTACGTCAGTCAATTTGACAAAAATTGTGTATTCTTGTTCCCAGGACGGAAGCTTTGTAAATACCATTTCCTTTGAATAGTGTGTTACTCCACAAGGACTAATTGTAAAATAATTCTTTTTATCCAGATTTTCATATGGCACTATTCTGCAAAATGTAATAAACGTACACATTTTTTAAATTATTGATACAGTGCCAACACAATTTCTACTAGACACTACAGTCTCCTAGAGATGAACTCCCAGAACAGAATGTAGTGTGACAAATGGTGATCATATGAGGCTTAATCTACTTTTGAGGGGAGTGTACGCTGACTTACGCTGTTTTTAATTAATGTCTTGGAGATCGAATCCAGTGGTGCAGCGATGATTACCCAAGTGATAGAAGAGGCCGTGATGCTGCGAGTCACGATTGCAGAAAGCTGCAATTGCAATTCGTCCAAGCAGTCCCTATGATACGAGCTAGGAGTGAAGCTACATCTCTGCGTAATGACACTGGTGTAGCCGATAGGAAACATTGTATTTTTTAAATCATTGTCAATAAGCAGAATAAATTACAAACATTATATATTTTAGGAAATGTTGATCTCATGAGAACACACATTCGTATAAAAGGCACTTATTAGTTAAAGTTCCGCAAGGATAAGATGATGATACTTACTTCAGATAATATGGCGTGAAATAAACATTCTGAGGATGGACCGCATATATCATATACAGGAATCCGCAAGATGGATTGTTTCTAACGAAATCAATAACTTCTTTTTGAGATGCAACTTCTGGTTTTATTTTCAAAGGATCATGTGTAACATAGTCTTTATCATCACTATCCTTACTTTCACGTATTTTAAGTTTTTTCCTTTTGATTATTGCTAAATAAAATATACATACAAATTACTTCGGTTATTTTAGTTAGGTGATAGAAAGTTAAACTTAAGTTAAGTATTTCGAACTGTGATGATACGATGATGAGAAAAGATTCAATTAAATGCTTTATACATATTTCCCACAGGATACGGGGAATTCTAATGTGGGGACCAGAGACTTTTAAATCAATCAATCATTTCAATAGTTTAATGTAGTGATTCATCTGATCATTAATTCATTTCAATATTTAAAATATTTTCTGAAAAAACTTTAGTTACGTTCTTAATTCACAAGGTAAAATTCTTATGATATTTTTTCTAAACTAGCTTTTACCTGCAGCTCCGCTCACCTGTAGGTTATTGCATTAAATCGAAGCTTACGTGTTATTCTGATATGTAAGCTATTATTGCTAGTATTGTGAAATTTCATCAAAATCCAATCAGTAGTTTTTGCTTACAAACTTTCACGTTTATAATGTTAGTAGGATGTAGGTATACTTACTACTAGACGCAGCCGTGAGACGTTTTAACGGTTCTGGTTTTCGTTCTTTTGTGGCACGGTTCTCTTGCGCTTGCGCAAATCCAGTCTATGCATTGTTTATTAAATGAATGAGTACATAATTATTTATAGTGAACATACCCATCTTTTTGTACAAAAGCATGGTATTCATAAAATAAGTAAAACATTATTTACAGCGTTCGTACTTAATAAACGCATTTTTGATATTTGAATGTAGCATTGCATTTATAAATATTTTTCGTGTATCTTTTTTATTTTATTTTTCGTGTGGAAAATCATCATGGACCGTCACCCCACCGGGGGCTACGGTGGGGTGGTGTGTCGGACTCGAACCGACTAAAAACTACACGGTGTGCCCGTGCCTCGCTCTGCGCTTCTCTTTTACGAGGAGGAGAAGTCCAGGGTGGTCCGCTCCTGATGCGGGCACCGTCTCTGTTCAACGACCCTTTCTTAGGCGGCGTCCGGCACACACGGACGCCGCCCCCTCGCGGCTGGCCAACTAATGCGGGTGGAGGGAAGACCCGTCCCGTCCACCTGAGGCCACACTCAAGGCGGCATAAGGCGCAGATGGTCGCGCTTCTGCCGCCCGATTCGCCGGCGGTGAATCTGGTCCGAGTGGAGATCATCCTTCCGGGCCTTCTCCGCCACCGCGACCTTCTGCGAAGACGTCATCTCGCAGAAGGTCGCAACCGACGTGACGGTGACGAAGCCAGCACGTGGAGTCTCCCGCTGGATCGACCAACGAACCATCGTCTCTCGGTGAGCGGCTTCGCGCTACTCGCGAGTGTTCCGGACAGGGCGCACGCCGCCTCCGTCGACGCGGTGCGGTAACCCCGTATGGCTCTAACCGCCAGAGTTTATTGGGGCCGCCTGAGGCGCGCCCTATTCTGTTCAGTCAGAGCCACCGCCCACACCGGTGCACCGTAGTGCCATAGACCGGACAACCCCCGTGTACAGCTGATTCGTCGCGATACTGGCTCCCCCCAAATTGGGCAAAAGACGCCCTAGGAAGGAGGCAGTGCCGATCAGCTTGAGAGCAAGTTGTCGGAAGTGCTCGTCGAAGCGCCACCTACCGTCGATAGTACTACCGATATGGGCCCAGATACCTCATCATCCACCACAGGAGTCTTCCGACCACCAGGGAGACTCCTGTGGTGGACTCCTTCGAAGGTCGCCCACCGGGCTGTGACAAAAGTGTCGTCGGCGTAGCAAATTACGCCGAGCTCGGGGGGGAGACGCTCTCTCAGGACCCAGTCGTATCCCATGTTCCACAGGAGTGGTCCGAGGACAGACCCCTGTGGAGCACCGCACGACTTGGCCTGACGTCTCAAAACTCCTTCTCGGTCCTCGTACATGACGGTATCATATTTATGTATTATTACATGGTGTTAAATGAACTAACATTTGTAGTGTTTTATCTTTTTAATTACGCATCGATTTAAAATAATTTTTGCACCATCTTTTATGTTATGTTTTAAGGAAGGTCAATATAGTTGATCGATGTAATCTTACTGAAACATATAAAATTTAAGATTTCGTGAAACACAGAACTTTAAACTTTCACCTTAAAATGTACATCCTTTTGACATAGTGTATCTAGTAAAGTTTTTAACTAATTGTTTTGAGTGACAAAATAGTTCGCAATGGCTTATATAAATACCATATGATATGTTTATCTGGATAATCTACAGTAACCATTGTTTTGTTTCAAGATCAAAATTTATACGCTATACCTATGTATATATACTTTCAAAGTAATAGCACGAAGCCTTGGATGTATTTATAGGAAATTATTGTTATTAATTAATACTTAACTATTGAAAAATTAAAGCTACATCAAATAACAACAAAATTCTCAATTACTAGTGGTTCGGGATCTTTCTTCACATATTCGATCTTTTCCAACAATTTTTTATGTGGCCAGTGGAAGGGCACCTCCCTTGGTTTCCTGAAAGTTAATGAATGTTGAGGAATGGCAACTGCTCTTAACCTACCGTATTTTTTATGTGAATCATTTAATGGCCAGCCCATTCAATATAATATTTTACTTGTACTCATGTTGAGGGTGGGTCAAATAAA
The DNA here is from genome assembly GCA_932526445.1 of Phragmatobia fuliginosa. Classification (NCBI taxonomy): domain Eukaryota; kingdom Metazoa; phylum Arthropoda; class Insecta; order Lepidoptera; family Erebidae; genus Phragmatobia; species Phragmatobia fuliginosa. Next base: position 30,705,570 of record OW052057.1, read on the forward strand.
CGTGTACTGAGAGGGAGACGTATCTATATCGTAAAGCTAGTTTACATAGTTTAGCATAACAGCATGTAGCTGGCTAGCAACAATACTAGAACATAGTTCACCTGCTTAGAATATTATTTTATTTTTAGATGAATTTTGCATTCTTTCCAGAATGCGTTTACATAGACGTTGAAAATCAATTCATCATCAGCCTATCGCAGTCCACTGCTAGACATAGGCCTCTCCCATTGCACACCACTGTGATCGATTTTGGGCTTCTCGCATCCAGCTCCTGCCAGCCATCTTACGCAGGTCGTCACTCCACCTCGCCTGTGGGCGTCCTACACTACGTTTACCGAGACGCGGTCTCCACTCAAGAACTCTTCTGCCCCAACGGCCATCAGTTCTGCGGCTAATATGGCCAGCCCACTGCCACTTCAGCTTGCTAATCTCTCTGACGGACCACCTCATTTCTGATACGATCTCTCAGAGAAACGCCGAGCATAGCCCTTTCCATAGCACGCTGAGCAACTTTAAGCTTATGGACCAACCGTACCGTAAGTGTCCAGGTCTCGGCTCCGTATGTCATGACAGGTAGGACGCACGAACAAATATAAATACACGCACATATCATATTTGTAAGAAAATCTTTTACAGATATTCTTATGTTGGACTTTACTCTTACTTACTCTGAGAAGAAGTGCAGAAACACAGAGGCGTGAAACCACAACCATTCATTAGAGAAATATAATATACATGAAGTATTATTATATAGTTACACACTGCGTATGTTGTAGCTCACAAATTATGATCAGTCATAGTAACTAACAACTCTATTTACCTTTCATAATACGTCGGCACTAATTTCACATGCCTATTTACAGTTTCTAGTGCCGGAAGAACAGTCGATGGAGTTCTACGCTTTAGATTCAAGTTGCCACTTGAAGTCATGATCTTATAATCACGGGCAACATGTAGAATATATATACATAGAGACTATAAAACAAAGTCACAAAAATTACTATACGGCCAATTCCTTCAATTAATATTCACAAAACTTTTCACAAAAGTACGAAACCAGTGAAGGAACCTCTGTCATTGATTCTCTATAAACAAGTAATAAATTTCTATGGTAACCGTGGTAACCGACATGAATCGTAGCAATAAAGGATCAATTTAATTTTATGTACATAAAGATAGATAGCGTATAAATTTTAACATAAAGTAAGACCTATTTATAATTTAAATATTTTTTGTTTGGAATATTTTATTTTGGAATATGAAATTGTAATTGGCTAAAAGTATGAGGTGGATGCGAGAAGCTGAGGTACGAACCAAGTGGCGTGCAATTGGAGTGGCCTATGTCCAGCAGTGGACTGCGATAGACTGATGATGAAAAGTATAGAAGTTTGTTTGGCGGTGTTTCACGCCTGGGCCTCGGAAAGCATGCCATGAAGACCTACGACAATCGTTAATGGAAAGGCACTACCCTTAAATATACCGACAACTATTTCAGCCTTCAAATTCAGTTCGCCCTCAGGGTTGCGGAGAGCCGTTACTAGTCGCTGTGTCCGTGGATTATCTGGTATTGAGGTATGAGTAATTTAATTGTAGCTGACCGAAATCAACGTAGGTAGTAGGTAAATATGTTGTCTCTTTTAGCAGTAAATGCAAAACATATCTGTTACTTTAAAATTTGCTTTAATAAGTGTTTAGTATTGGTGTTTAATAAAAAAAATTTGTTTTCCATTTTTTCGAGTCAGCCGTTTAGCTTGAAAGCCGTGGGAAAACATCTTATTGTAACATGCGTTAATATGTAAATATCAGTTAATATGATGTTGCAGTTGGCCTGATAGAAATTTCAAATGTTACCATATAGGGTCAAAGTTATAGGATCAAGGTGTACCCTCGGAAGGAATTCCCTGGAACCCCGACGTACGTGGAAACCCCAAGTTCAAAATTGTATAAAAATCTGCATCCTCCACCAGAGCTCTCACGCGCATGATCGCATCCACCGTGGAACGCCCCTGACGGAAACAGTACTGGTTGTCCGCCAGATCCGGGCCCCACTCAGTAGACATGCTTGACGAGGCGGTGTGCAATTAATCGTTTAAAGAGTTTGCACACCTCGTCAAGCAGCACTGTGGGCCGGTAGGCGGATGGTGAGTCCGCCCCTCCTTTCGGATGAGAACCAGTTTCCCCGTCTTACAAAGTTTCGGAAACTGGCCTGCTCGAAGCATGCCCTAAAAAGCCCTCACAGACGGGGCTTGAGAGCTGGCGCCTCATTATCCAGAGCCAGGACCCACGCTCAGCCCGGAATGCCATTGGGTCCTGGTGCGGTGCTCTTGGCTTTGAGCCGTTTCACCGCCAGCTCTAGTTCTACCCAAGTGACCTCAAGACCGTTGTCGTCGTCCACGTTAGGCGTCTCAAGCGTCGAAGGCGGAGCCAACAGTTGTGGATTGTGCTCCACCACTCGCGATGGAAATAGGGAGTCAATGACCCCCTCAAGCGCACTGCTAGCTCCTAGCAGCGCTTCTCCCAGTCGCAGCAGCTTGCACAACCTGCACTGTAGGTAAAGACGCCCCTGACAAGACTGATTTGAAAAATTCTTTCGCCTATAAAATTCTATATTGAAAAAAAAAATCTATTCTATTCTATATTGAAAATTGAAAAAAATGAAAATAGGCTATCGAATATTTAAAAAAAAATTATAAGATATGGAGTAAAAATAATAGTAACTACCTAATAATGCTTAAGAGTTTAAAAACAGATTATGCCCCCAAATTTTAAGGGGAACGAGATCAAATGAAACAAGTTTCAAATTTCTTAACTTTTTTTCGTCATCTTTAAAATAGTTAACAGGTTTTTACAATTTGTTTTATTAGTTTAAAAATTAATTCTGTTGTCCATATTAACTTATAAAAATTTATAAGTTAATATGGACAACTTTTTTTTTCATTTCGATATCTGTTTGCGAGATATTCCACTTTAAAGGGCACTTTTTTGTAAAAACAGGGCGTCCCGCCCCCCCTCTAAAAGCTGGCTCAAAAAATCTGGAAAAATTCGTGATGGTAGTCCATACAATGAACTTTAAAGGAAAACTATAACGGATTTGATGACATTTTTAGTTCAGGAGGTTTAGAAGCTTAACTTGTACAATGCGCTTACTTGGAAAACGACATACAAAATTCACGCATTAATACGTAAACATAACAATTATTTTTGACTGGTTGACTGAGGAACCCTTTCCTGTGCGTGACCTGACACGCACTTGGCCGATTTTTATTATAAACGATATCAATCAATCAACGATACTAACCCGTCTGGCCAGCGTGGTATAGTAGGCCAAACCCTCCTTTAAAAGGAGAAACCTATGACCAGCAGTGGACTGTCAAAGGCTGTTGATGATGATGATATCGATACTAAAAATTATATTTATAATTGTAGCTTGCCGATGTTCACACAAATAGCCCAAAGCTGCGTTATCGCTGAATATTTTGGTTAAATGTATGTGCCTATTTATATAACTATGCTACGTATTTAAATAAATAAATATTTTGGACATCTGACACACAACATCATCTAGTCCCAAGCTAAGCAGAGCTTGTGTTATGGGCTATGGGTACTAGACAACTGATGTAAATACATAAACAAGCTTTTTTTGTAAAAACATACATATTATACATAGAAAACACGCAGACTCCGAAACAAATATTTGTGAATCACACAAATAATATTTGGTCCGACCCGGGAATCGAACCCGAGACCTCTTGATCAGCAACCGCATTCGCTAACCAACCAACGAGGCAGTCAAGTCAGTATTAGTTTGATAACTCTAATCAAAGTCGTATATATAGTAGTATTAAGCTAGCAATTTTATTGTGGGAATGAATCCTGTTTTGTAAATGAACAGTATTGTAAGAGTTTTTAAATAAATAAATCAATTTTCAACACTCCTTAATCTACCGTTCTGTTTCACAAACTACTTTCAACTTTGGTACTATTTTTTTAAAACAGCGTTTTTTAAAACATTAATTATTTTCAAGTAATTTAAAAACATATCAGATTAGTTCTATTTATCGCCGTGGGATTACTTTTATGAGCTGAATTTTATACCAGAAATCCACCCTTACTGCAGTGTCGCGTCTGGGGGACTTCTTTCGTGAGACGGAGTGTACCTAATCTGAGGATGTTCACTTTGAAACGCAAGAGAAATATTTATTCTTTATTACACACACAATTTTATAAATAAATATCTGCTGTTTTTTTTAATACCATGGTGAAAAATTGTATGAAGCTTCCCAATATTGAATATGATACGCCCACCGTTCGTATTGACTTTGCCTAGGACGTACCTTGACAGTGTTAAAAAATAATAACTTATCTATGGTTACTGGTTAGTGAATTGTGAGTTGTGACTGTGATTGGCGCTAATTTGCGTATTGCTTTTAGTTATAATAAATTGATTGTGTTTGAATTATGTGTTTGGTTCAGTGTAAGTGTTAGTTTAAATTCATTTATTATACCATTAAAACCTCAAATATAAGGTAAGTAATACCCTTTTAATTCAAACCGAAAGTAACTTTCACCTTTCGCCTCTTGTCATTTTCATCGCTATTATGTTTTAGTGTATGAAAAATAATTGCAGCGTCTATGTGTACTTACATGTTTTTGCTAAAAGTAATTAAAATTAATTCAATAGGTTGTGTAAGTACTTTACTTAAATTTTAAATTTTCATTCATTCTCGTGACTAAAGTATATTGTACTTAGATTTATCAGAAGAGCTTGCATTAATGAACTAATATAATATATTAAATGGTCTTAGACTCACGGTTTTGGAATGTATTATTCATTATGAGAATGTAAACGTTTAGTTCTCTATAATTCTGGTAAACATTTCAGTTAGAATTCTGAAAACTCAATCTCAAAATCCATCATTCTTATTTCAAGTAAACTTTTTTATTAATTTATTTGGTCTTTCACTACTAAAATTGGCCAATATAAAAACATTTGTTTTCCTGATTAAAACTCTCACTCTTACTACTAATTTCCTCATGTTAGAATTTTAGAATTGTTTTAAAAACCAATCTTATTTGAAATTTCTCATCAGGTAAAATAATCTAAACACCAACACAATAAAAACAGACAAAGAAAATAACATTTTTGTACTTCATAGCTTAGAAATGAAGATTTCTCTCATTACTATTAATGAATATGAAATAAAATTTAGTTCCAAAATTGTTGTAAGTAATAAAAATTATACAATAAAATATTACACAAAAGGAATATATCAACTCTGTTCCATAATAACTGTTTATTTTTTTACTTTTTTAGATGTGAAAATAATTTACATTACATTTGAATTATAAAAATATGCATGTTATTTTTTTTCTTTAAGTAATTCAAATTTGAAAGTATTAATGTACTGCTTTGGTTTTTCCTAGAAACATGCCTGACTATCATTAAATGTTATTAGTGACAAATTTCTAGCTGGTAGCTATATCCATGCAAATGAATTTTGAAGTATCTGTTTGCAATATCAGATGAACAGCTTTTTTCTAAATGCATGTGAAAGGATAGGTATACAGTATTTACATAAAAAGCACTTTCTAAAACTATTGTCAGTTGATAACATGTTGAGTTAACAATGTTGAGTTGAAAACTTGACAGTTAGTTGATAACATGAAAAGTAACTTAGGTGAATTTGTTGAGACTAGCTTAGCTCTGTGGTGTTTACTTGTGATTTACAACAATAGCCATGGCTAACACCAAGGGACATCGCTGGTATATATATATGCACCAAACTGTTTAGTTGGAGTATTTTGTGGAACATATGTGATGTTTTGTGTTGAGAGAAGTTGAAAGTTTTCAGTTTCAAAATTAATTTAAATTACCTACTTAATATATTTGAACTTTAGTTTAAGTCCTGGCTGTACCATCAATACAGACACAGTACAGTACATCAATATGTACCATATACCATTCATTATGTATTCAATAAAGCTTATGGTATCTCTGGGATACAATCATATGATTTGTATAAAGGTAAATTAAATATGTCAGTCAGTTTCAATTCTTAAAATTTTAACTACTTGATGTTACTTTATTATAGCACATTTACTTTGTAGAAAAAATAGAAAACATTATTATTATTATTAAATTAGACATCCACTCTTCAATAAGTTGCAACAGTTTGGTTTTAAAATAACAGACACACTTTTGTTATTATTGTTTTTCAGATATTTCAATGAGTTCCTTTCCATAAAATCTACAGGCAGCTTCAATTGAAGCCTTTACTGTAAGTTGGTATTACGGAATTGAATGGCTATGTATTATTACGCAAGTAAACTGAATGAAGCCTCATGTAGTGGCTGTAATATGAAAGTGCCCCCAGCACCAACAGAACCGGCACCCGTACCACCACCACCCACTGATCTTGCTCCTCTACCTCCCGACCCTGCTATCCTGCATGGGACGGGTCTTTCTTATTATGATGTAAGTATAAATACAAATTTTCTTCTAAAACTAATTTTTAGCAAACTCATAAAAACATTTAATTCTATTAATAAAGTTTACATTAGGGTATTATCACTAGTTCCGTAACTAACTAACACAAATAGAAACCAAACAGTCTACTGCAGACAGTACAGTCAATGTGAATTCTGAAAAGCTTGATGAGAAAGAACATTTAAGATATTGATGTAAATAAATAAATGTTTCAGACATTTTGCACACAACACCATCTAGTCCCCAAACTAAGCAGAGCTTGTATTATGGGTAATTAGACAACTGATTGATTGACTGATTGAAATACATAAACATACTTTTTTTTGGAAATACATACATTATACATATAAAAGACCTAAACTCAGAACCAAATATTTGCGAGACCTCTTGATCAGCAGTCACATACGCTAACCACTAGATCAATGGATATTTTTTTATATTTTGCCTACCAAGGTGTAGTAAAAAGAAGTAGCCAAGCTAGTGTAGCCCTACTCAACGAGTAAGCATATATGTTTATTTGTTTTCTTGAAATCCGAGCTGAAATCAACTTAACCTTCCTCCTTAATTCATTGTGTAAGTGTTCTTTGAAATGTTATATTAACATCCAGTCTATGTCTCATCTTATCAATGTGGCAATGGATATATATTATATAATCTTTTACACTGTCATATTTACCTTCAAGAGTCCCACTTCTGGACCTAGAACTGCTCTCAGAAAAGAGGAGGCCTATTAAATCTACTATATATATTTACATAAACTCTCATTACTCACATTAACCAAGTTTCACCAACTTCTAAGAGACACCAGACAAAGATAATTGACTTTTCTCTGAAATAATATAGAAATAATAAAGATAAGTAAATTATCCCTGAGAATGAATTTAATCTTATTTACTGCATCAAGTTGAGTTATAAGTTGAATAAACCTGAACAAATTGAGGTTTAAAACTTGTTCCTTGCCGTTAGCATGATATGGAGAAGATATTTTAAACAGAGTAAAATTTCCAGAATGATGACTATTATTCCATGGTAAGAGGAAACAAATACATGAGTGAATCTACTTGCAAACATATAGTAATGAATGGAGGCATAAATTTTGCTGCTACTCAGAAAGTAGATGAACAACAGGTACATCATAAATATTTTATATTTAATTTTAAAATAATACATAATACCAAAATAATCTGACTTATGCACTGTTAGTTGTCAGGAGTGCTGCCTCATGGAATTAAAACAATTGCGACACTACCCTATGTAAACTGCCCTGTAGAAAAGCCAGATGTAGAATATCGTGATGGTCAAATAGTGAGTGCTACATTAGAGGCACTCGTTGATATGCTGAGGCCTGGAGCAAGCAAAGTTTTCACATTCACTTTTTTGCTATGTTCACGATTATTTGTAAAACCGCATGAGTTGCTTAGCAAACTCTGCAAACGCTATTTTAAAAACTATGAGAAAATCGTAAGTGATGCATCAAATACTTTTTTGTAATATAGTTTAATATTTTTACTTTCTAAAAGAAACGATATTTGAAGATTTTAATTATTTTTATATTATTGTTTTGCTTTATATTATTGTTTGTGTTTCAGGGTAAACCTGAAGTAAAAGATTTGGTGGATAAGGAACTGAATGACATGATTTCACTTGTAAGAGTTTTAAGCCAGTGGACGAGTATGTTTCCTTATGATTTTCGTGATGATAGAGTAATGGCCATTGTTCGCAATATAACTCAGAAGTAAGCCAAATAATACATTTTCTTCATTGACATAATTTACAAATTACCCAGTACCCATACCATAGTGACCATAGTGACCTGGACCTCTAGAAGCCAGGAGAATGATGCAGAATGCTTGGGTCTCCGGTCTAACATCCACCAACGAAATACGACGGCAAGAGTAGTCATTATTAGAATAGTCTTCTGTGTGAGGGTAGTACTGCCCTGGTCGAGCCGGTCCCATTCGTGCTGAAATCATCGTGACTCTACTACCTGTTTGGTTTGGCTCTCATTTAAGGTGAAGGTTAATGCCATACGTCCCCACGCTGACGGGTTGGGGACGAGAAACACACGCTATGGCTACGTAATCTTGCCGTTGGATGTTTTTAAGACTATCGAAGGCCTGCATCTAAGCTTCACGACTGCTATCTTGTGAGATTAACCGGGACCGACTGCTTGACGTCCGAATCACGGAAACTCTCATAACTTAATATGCCATAAACAGTCACCAATCTAGGTCCGACCGCGCCGTCGTTGCTTAACTTCGGTGATTGTTTCCAATCACCTAAGACCACTCGGCTGTTCATATCTTTTTTAGGGTTCCGTAGTTCATGATTCGAGTGTGGGGTATCATTAGATAGGTCTTAAAAAACATTGTGGGGTTTTTAAAACTATCCGTTTATGAGTTATACAACTTGAAAGCGAAAACTTGATTTTTTTTTAATTTCTTGTTCTCTGAGCGAAAAAGGCCTGTAAAAGTCGAAAACGGATCATTTGAAGTTATAATGCCATTTATTTCACCCGTAGGTGTGCAGCTGATCACATGGCCTCTGTGAGGGTTGAAATGTCCACTACACTAGAAAAGCTGTTGGACAAATTAACAGCCCTCGAGCAATATGAAGCATCTTTAGTGGATATACCACAAGTGACATCTGTGGACCAACTTGCTCAGGTAAGCATCACAATACCTACTAAGTCAGTAAATAGTTAATTCTAACATATTGCTGTCGAAGAAGAGTATGGACCGAGATGAGGATTGGAACCAACACTATGTCTAGCTTCTTCGCCACGCTATATTATAAATATAATTTTTTTGTCGAGACCTTTTGTCGAATTTTACCTAAACACAATGTGAGTGTTGTTTACTGCCAATAGAGAAAGGAACATAGTAAATGAAATGTTTTATTCTAAACAGAATATATTATTATAATGAGTTAAATAGAATACAATAAGTTCTTTTCATTAAACTATTTATTTCAGGGTGATGTACTGACACTGGGTCTAACGCCTGTTGAACTGGCTAATCAACTGACCATTGTGGAATTGCATAGATTGTCTTTTGTTGGCCCTGAAGAGTTCGTACAGACATTCGCGCCATCACAAACTCCCCAGCCGACATCTTCTTGCGGCAAAGGCTCAATTAACTTACATCACATGGACACTAAAAGCACAAGAAACTTGGAAGCATATGCTGACTGGTTTAACAGACTTAGTTATTTAGTGGCAGCCGATATAGTAAAGGTAGATTAATATAACTTATACTTTTATTAGGAAATACATTGGTTAAAATCAAATTGTCAAAAAATGCTAAATAAAACTACTTTCTTTTCAATTTCTTAGTAAATAACGAATTATTTTCTATACAAAATTTAATTTGTTTTCATTGAATTACTTTTAATGTATTCCTTTAATTAATTGAACTATTATTTGTTCGTTTCAGTCTCTTAAAAGCAAGTACAGAGCACGCGTTATAGAGCAATGGGTGATGACTGCACGGGAATGTTTCAACCTTGGCAATTTCAACTCGCTTATGGCTATTATAAGTGCGCTTAATATGGCACCAATCACCAGGTTAAAGAAAACGGTAATAATATTAATAGTTCTAAATTTTGTTAAAAAAAAATCTCTATAATAATGTTATTACTCGTGCGAGCTAAGATGGCACCTGGCTCAAAACGAATCCTGTTGATGCCGACGTGATGCCCCTCTGTCGTCGTGAGAGTAGCGTTAGCATCACTATTACCATTGCACGAATCTTTCCAATTTGAGACTTATTTGTTTGGTGCTATTTATTTTTCTTATTTATTAAATCTGGCATAAAAGAGTTAAGGTACTATTAATTATTTATAATACAGATTAAGTTAAAATAATTATCATTTTGAACCGTATTTTCAATTTTTATGGAGTTTCTGTTATTGTTACACGTTGATTGTAATAAAAAACCACATCCTCCATAAATATGAATTATGACGGTATCTCACAATGAACTTAAAAAAAATTAAGCTAAGCTACTATGTTGAATACACAGATCTGTGACAAAAAAAAGTTTTTGAAATTTTAAACTCGTGATTTTCAACGATTACTGCGGGTAACACCGCAGGACTCAGATGGGTTAAAATTTGATGGTGATTTCACTGTTGTCAGATGTAGTTTGTTTTCCAAAGTCGAGACGACTCCCACGGGATGAAGAGCTGGTGTCAGTGAAGTGCAGTGAAATATTTTATTGTGTTGCAGTGGAGCCGAACATCGGCTGTTTGCGGTCAGCAGTTGCGACAACTAGAACTCTGTGTTGAGCCGAGTGGAAATCACGCAAGGTATGTACAACTGGAAAGTATTGTTAATAAGTAAAGGCCACAGCACACTAGCTACTTTTAGCATCGGCGACCGGCGATTTGACGACTGCATCGATGCTACATCCCGTTTTAGCGACTTCCTGCGTTCGATCGCGGCATCGGAATCGTTCTAGTGCTCAGATGCCAAATCGATGCTACCGGCATCCGAATGTGTGCAGAGAGTAGCGTTCAGCTGCTGTGTCGCGCTTCTAAAAAGTGACTCAATCTCCGCGTTTGGCGTTTTTAAGTGTGCGATGTGGAGCGTTCGGTCGCCGTATTTAGCTTCTAAAAAGCGACTAGGTGCCGATCGCCGGTGCTAAAAGTAGCTAGTGTGCTGTGGCCCTAAACGGAATACTTTAAAAAAGCATCAGAGAGGCATAAATATGTCGTCTTGGCGACACGGCATATTTTCACTATCTCGGTTACTCGTTGGAGGAGTGCTTCTTCGCGAAGGCTGGTGCTTAGGAATGTCTTTTCGTCAGGGCGGATGTTTGTTGTCACCGTCTACGCTGGCTTGAGGACCCGTCTTTCTCGATCCTCTGGCTCTATGTGAATTTCAAGTCTATTAAACTTTGTTACATTGGTGGCACACAGAAGAGAAAATGTTTAACCACAAGTATTATTTTCAAACACTTAGCGCACGGAACAACACTTGTGTCAACCTTTAATTGTTTTTCTAAGTATGGTGTTCTTTGTGTACGTTTCGTATAAGTATGTTTGTGAAGTTCCTTGTGACACAGGCGGTATTTTCTTCATACGTGAGTTGTCTTTGAAAAAAATTGGTTTGAGGGAAAAGTATGTAGTTTTTCATTATTTCCTGATTTCCCTCTCAATTTTTACGCTTTTTCATCATATCGATTTATTTTAACGGTATTGGTCAAGCAGTTCTCAAGTTTTGCACTTAGCAACACAATTGATGATTTGTTTTTATACATTTGAGATAATTAATTTAAAAAAATATTACTGGCTTAATTGATACTCTAAATTCCTTAATTATATCATTACGGGTAGTATTTTATTTTAAATGGAAACAAATAGAAAGTCAAACATTAAAACTCCTTTATAAATCTGTCACATCTCAGTGATTGATCACTATACTCTGTCCATTCCTTTATTACTAAGCTTTATTATCTTTTTGACAGTTCAACAAATTTTGAAAATAGTGACGCCCTCACACGTCACCGATTCGATTTGAAATCAAAATCAATCGATATAATATTCTTTAGGTCAGTATTGTAAATAAACAAAATGTGCACTATTAAGATATATAATTGGCCCAGAACAAAGAAAACTTCCTAACACAGTCGCTTTTAGTAAGTATTAAGTGATTTTTCATATGTATTTTCTCTAACTCTGGATTTAAACGTTATTAACCTCGCGTTTCAAAGTTAAATTTTACTAACACGTGCATAGATACATTTTAAGTCAATGGTCTAAAAATAACTTAATCGATACACAGAGTTATTGTTCTTTATTCGAAGTTCGAAATTAAATTCCAAAATGTCGACTTATTTCCTTGCAAATAATCAATCTTGAAGTCATACTATTTTAATTTCCTTTTTATTTTATTAAATTTACAGTAACAATACTTACATGAAGTCAAATTATTTTGATCATAATAATATGTTGTTTTTAGCTATGCATACTGCCCACTTCTCTACCCGTCTATAAAGTACGACATTATTGTAGTACATTATTTCGAAAAAAATACCGGTAATTTATAGGCGTGACCTGTCAAAAAGACAATAAACGAATGGACAAAGTGTAGAGATGTGACAGATTCATTGTTATTCATTGTATTTGAATACAATCGGATATAGAAATTCCGTCTTTGTTAGTGTCTATTAAATGTTTATAATTTTTCGATCTCGGGATCTTTTCTACATAAAAGTGTACGAAATTAATGAGGTTAAAAGTTAGTGGAGTATTTAGCTGTACACTTTATTTTATATATACACATATTTATAAATAGCTTTCGCCCGCGGCTACGCCTGCATCTATGTCGGTTATCGCGGTAAAGAGTAGCCTATGTCCTTTCCTAAGGTTACATCTATCTCTATACACAAATTATAATACATTTATAATATTAGTAGGATTAGCTATGACTCAGCCTTAACATGTATAAAAATATTATAAACAGGTACCGTGCCGCTTTGGCTGCTGCTCCTACCGAAACTGCTGTGCCATTGCTCTCGGTGACATGTAGAGATCTACACTTTGCTAACCAGGGCTCACCATCCAAGTAAGTGTCTTAGAAACAAAGTTTTATTAAGTACAGAGGTACAATTAAATCTCTTAAAATCATCAGCCTATCGCAGTTAACTGCTGGATATAGGCCTGACCAATTAGTTCAGGAACAGGTTTCTTTTGAATGGGCGTGTACGATCTTCGTCTACATCTACACTTTCCATCAGGTGAAATGGAAGACAAACGCCTATTCCTATACACCAATAAAAAAAAACTATCTTTTTCTAGGTTGGCAGGTAATCGCGTAAACTTTGAGAAGTGTTCTCTGCTGAGTCGACATGTGAGCACACAGTTAGCCGGGCGACGACTGATGAGCGATGGCAATCCCGTTTCAACCAATCAGCAGTCGCATTTGTCCGTCTGGCGATACCTTAACGACAAACCAACACTCACTGAGATTGGTAAGTTTTTATTAATACAAAATTATTTTTGCCGTGCTATAAATAGTGACCTAGTTTGTCCACTTCCGATTGGCAAGTAAAAATATAATAAATAATATTCCTCTTGAAAACTAGCACCACAATTAAAAATTGATAAGTATAACTCGTGCGAGCTAAGATGGCACCTGACTCAAATGACAGTCATTTAAAGTGCCGAGTGCCAAAACTTTATTTCATTTTATTCTAGGTTTTTTAAAATTTCATCTTTTATTTTGCACTAATTAGTTTCTCATAACATACAACTTTATCTTAAGTACTTTATTATCTGAGTTAAGAAAATACACATTGCATACAAATAGTACGCGGGCTTTATTCATTAAATAAAGCATTCGGGTAAATACCCGAATGCATTCTTCGTGCAGTGATAGAATGATATTAGGTACCGAAATATTATTATTAAATACCATTTTAAATAATTATGACAAACCTTTTAATTGTAGTCTAAAAATATCATGTGTATATTTTTTACTTTAAAATATTGCGTCTCACAGTCGTCATGCTGATTTTTATTTCGAGTCATCTTTCTAAAAACAATTAGGTTACCCATACGAATGTAATAACATATTATTAATAAATAAATTCGTGAGGTGATTCAAATGATATTAGGCAATACCTAATAAACTATAAATATTATTTATTTATATTTATATATATTATAATTGTGGAAAGATTAGTGCAACTCACACAGAGGGTCGTCACGCGGGGAACATCATCAGATTTCGTTTTGAGCCAGGTTCCATCTTAGCTTGCACAAGTTAAATAGTCACTAAACAAAATGTTAGTTATTCTATTTTCTGTCAATTATAGCATCATCAAGTCTTACAGTTCACTGCTTGACGGAGCCTCCTTCTTAGAAAAGGTGTATTGGCTAATAACATCACGTTGGCCAAACAGGTTGATATAGGAATAGCTGTTCCCATCTCAGGCACAGAGTGGTACAGAGTGTGGTTTTATTCAGTTCGATTCTGACAAACCTTCCCGCCGCACCGGGGGGTTTGTGTTCCTCTTAATACTGGTGTGTAGTTGACTTCCCTATTATTGTTACTCATGGTCAGTTATATTCTATATTGATAGTGTTGGTGTTATCTTTGCAGCGTTGGAACTAATATCGTTTGAGCGCGAACCACCAGTCGACCACCAAGAAAAGGAACGCTTGAAGCGTTTGCGCGGATCAAGTTAAAATGTTTAAACAGAATATTTATTTTAAAACATAGATCCCCCGTGCTCTCTACCCCAAAAAGTAAACGCTTTTATTGTGTGGCGTATAAATGTGTTCCAAATGTTAAAACTCTATAAATAATATTGAAAATAAGAATTAGCAAAACACGAGTGCGCCTATTCTAATGTATTATCATCTTAATTTAGTATACTACTGTTCTGAGAACGCATTTTCAGTTAGAGAAACAAAAACTACATCAAAATTAAAACAAGCCTAGATAGGCACATATTCATTCACCGTCAAGTAATGCAGTAAATGTATATAATTTAGCATATATTTAAAAAAATGGTACCAACTGGTACTTAGACAAATTAACAAGAACATTTTAATATATTTTATAAAACCCCTTACAACCCTACTACTATACTAGTTAAAGCATTATGATAGTAAAAATTACATTTATTTAAGTGTTTTTAAATGTAATTCATTACACTTATTGTCTTGTATTTTGTCATCTTTGCACGCGTACGTTTGTATTCCGTACGTGTTAAGTGATACGGGTACGATTCGTTTACTCTTTTTACCGACACGATATTTGTGATTATGATAGTGTGTTGTATGTTCACACATAATTAATGTGAATTTGAGATATACAGTAAAAGCTCTTTATTCGCGGGGTATATGTTCCATGAATATGCCGCGAATACAGAAACCGTGAATACGGAATGGTAATTTACATGGGATTATAGGGGATACGTTACTAGGTGACAAAAAAAAAATTAAAAAAAACAATTTAATTGAAGTTTTTGAACATTTTGATTAATTATCTTCAGGCTTAGGCAATGGTTTGAAAAGTTTCTCATTTTTTTTAGTTGACATTATAAATTAGGAAGAGATCGGTAGAAATAGAAACGTGTTACTTGATCACAATTTTTGTACCGAATGTGAAAGACGAAACAATAAAAGACGCAAAGCTACTTTTATCATAGAACGGAACAGCAACATTTAACAATATACTTTATTCATTGCGAAATAAGGTTGCTTTCATTCCGTTTGTTTACATTCTCAAAAACTAATCGCGGCGAAGGCGGCTTAGTAAAAGTTGTACTAAGATCTATTCAACTTTTTTATTAGTCCATTTGACGGCATTTACAAAGAATATTGGGTTGGATACCTATTGAAATATTTTAATTATTATGTATGTACTTATTAGATCCGCGAATAAAGAAATTTTTAGCCGCGAATATAGGAATTGGGTCGCATTTTTTTAATCCGCGAATAGTGAAAACGCGAATAAAGGAAGCGCGAATAAGGAGCTTTTACTGTATAATAAAATTCAAGTATTGATTGTAGAGCAATCCTGAAGCAATTGTAGTGCAATCCTGAAGCAATTACACTTTTTCTTACATGATTTCTGCGCAATGTGGGCAATAAAAAAATTATTGAATTTGCCATTTTATAGCTAATTATCTACAATATTTAATGGTATTATTGCAGCTTAATTAATGTGATAGTTTATTTGAAACAAATCAGTTTACAATAGTTACGGCACATTTAATTGACTGTTCTATTTTTATTTTTTAATTTTAATCGACCAACAATTATTATTATCATATCAATAAACTGCTCAATATTTTCAAAGCAATTTTTTTCTCGATGTGCTGTGTATTCATTATAGCAACAGCTTGTTGGTGTCCGTTTTAGATTGATCCTTGATGTATGTTATGAAATGTATTTAATATATAAGCGTTCTGATTAATCTTATAAAAATCATTATGATGCATTCATGTGTGTAACTATATTAGGGTAAATAGCTCTGAAATATGTTCTTTACTTTTGTTACGATATAAATGTAGCTAAACCACTTAATGCATTAAATTTTGTTAATCGATTAGATCTTGATTGTCAAGGCCATTAACTATAAGTTCCTCAGTCCGCATCAGTATTTTTCTATTTATAAAATCTCGCCATTATGATGAATCTCGTATGTAACGTAAGTACTTAATATTTATTAAACTATTTGCATTCTTAAAATTGATCTCATTTGTGATTGAACTTATATTGGTGTGTGTTTACCTGTGTTTAAATATTTAATGTGTACTCAAATGTTGTTGTGTGATGGATTATATGTGAATCGTGAATGTTACTGCATTATTGTGTAGTCGTCGCTATCGCGTGTTTCGTCATTCTCCTTTGGACACAACTAATGTCTAAATTTAACCCCCTTTTAACATTTTAGTTTACCTTGTAAGACCTAAAAGATATTTTTTTACTATACATTATTATATACAGTTATTTATTATCAAACCCACGTGAACAGCATTTGTTGTGAATTGGTAAAAACAGGTACATTGTACTACAGTAAATATGTGTTTCGTAATGTATGCATACATTTTCGAGATTTGTGTCATATCACGTATAGCGTTAGAATTTACCACACGGTGTGTTAATTTATTTTATAATGTGTTCAAGATTATACATTTAAGTAAATTTCGTACTTAATTTTATGCAATAAATTTAGTCTAAAAGCAATACAGGCTGATTTTAAAGTAGGTAAGTCGTGATCTTTTACTTATATTTTTATATTTTCGAGTAAGAAACACCCTGTATGTATTATTTAGTAAGTTTGCACTATACACGATATAAATATTTTGTATAATTATGTACAAATGCACAGTTGCCATGTTAGTATTAGCAATACAATACTTAATTTACCTAATTATCGCAGCTACTGCTTTCTATTTTTAATCTAAGTGTACTTATTTTTGTATTAGTTATTTGTATTAGCAAACAAAATGTATTAACGGAAAACTCATTCCATTAAGAAGTGTTATTGAAAAGCCCTCTTGTTAGTTAATTGCATAAATGTTTAGATATCGCTTGACCCAGTTCAGCCTAATTAGCGTGATCATGAACTGAACATACCCGCTCATAATCGTGAATTCCAAAATATTTAATTACTATGTAATAAAATGCAAGAATCAGACAAGTCAGACTAACGAAGAAAAGTATAAGTTTTGCATTAGTGTAAAATTTTATTGACATGTTTGTTTTGAAATAATAAATAACAAAACTTCATTATCTTATCTAATTTTTACGCTTATCAGTATGAAAGTTTCTTTATTTCATGATAGTACATCTGCAATAGTATTCGCTTTCTTGAAAATCCTTATGGTGTTTTAAGATCAGCCTATCCCAACTATTGTAAAATTGCTGACGCTCATAACTTATAAGAAGTTATTTTTTATATTAAACTTATACATATAGGTATGTATACCAATAATAGGTTGTAAATAACAATATTAGTTCATGTATCATACTGCCTCAGTGCTGTGTGGGTTAGTCTGCTCTTATAAGTCATACACACTATGATAATGATAACAGAAAATAAATAATAAACAACAAACGGTTTAATGACACTACAGACCGTGTAATTAATATCTTTGTGTGCTTCATTACTTCAATGTTTCGTGACGATTAAAATCTTAAAGACTATGTGTTGGGAAGGATTATTCCAGAGAATTATACACAGTGGTATCTTGGAAATACAGATTATATTGATAAAAATAATACTTAAGTAAAAACACAAAACGCTTCAAGTAGCCATAGGAATATAAGTGACACATTCTAAAAATATATTCAAACATATTATAAAATATATTCTAAAATATATTCCTACTTCATAAGACCATGAAGGTGATATATCTTCAACACACCTCCTTCAACTACATGGGCTTATTAATAATACTACCTAAATTATCGTACACACAAACCTAAATTACAGATCATAGATTCGTGCCTAAAACGGGACAAAGGCTTGGTGAGTATATCAGCCAACATCTTATCAGTCGATAAGTGTTCCAAACTTATAGCTTTATTTTCACGTAGCACATCTCTAACAAAGAAATGACGTATATCAATGTGCTTACTCTTCGCGTGATAAACACCGTTACCCTCGGTTAAGCAAATCGCACTGAAGTTATCAGCATGCATTTTTACCTTAGAAAAATTATGTAGCCCTAGTTCGTTCAATAAGCTATTTAAGTACACAGCCTCTTTCATAGCCTCCGCCAAACTCACAAACTCAGCCTCACAGGTTGACGTTGCTACAATGCGTTGCTTATGTGAAGCCCATGAGATACTTGCACCTCCTAAAATGAAAACGTATCCACTGAATGAACGTCTATCATATGTACAACTACCCCAATCAGCATCCGCATACCCATACATGCCCAAACCAGTCGGTTTATATACCAAACTGTAATTTATCGTACCTTTCAAGTAACGAAGAACCCTTTTCGCTGCTTTCCAGTGATATTCTTGCGGATTCTCCACGAACTGCGCCAACTTCGCTGTTGCGTTTGCTATATCCGGCCTCGTAGCAACACTCAGATACATGAGCGAACCTATCAGCTCTCTATAGGGAAATGAGTTCCCGTCCTCATTTTTCTTCGTGCTCAACACTGGCTTCCCAATCTCCATAGGAGTCTTCACAGGATTGCAGTTCTCCATCTTAAATTTCTTCAATATATCATTGATATATTTCTCTTGTGACAAATAGTATTTGTCCCCATTTTTCTTTAAATCTATCCCCAAACAAAAACTTGCATGACCAAAATCTTTCAGTTCGAACCTTTTGGCTAATTCATGCTTGAAGCTATCAATAACCGACCTTTTCTGACTCGATATAAGTATATCATCAACATAAACTACTACGAAGAGATCTGCACCATCTTTGTTACGCTTGTGGTACAAGCATGGCTCATTTATAGTCGGCTTTAAGCCCATTTCTCTTAACTTCGTGTCAAGTTTTATGTTCCATTGACGCCCGGCTTGCTTGAGTCCATACAAAGCCTTCTTTAATTTACATGTATTTTCACCTTCCTTCATATCTTCAAGCATCTTCATTGCTCTCTTACCTGTGATGCTAGTAACACCATCACATTTCACAAGTTTTTCCAAACTTTCTTTCAGCAATTCTGGAATCTTCATATAAATATCTTCATTCAAATCTCCGTTTAAATATGCCGTATTAATATCTATTTGATCAATGTCCATGTTCATCTCGACAGCTAATGCGACCAACAAACGTACGGTTGAAATCCTCGCAACCGGTGCGTATGTCCTGTGATAATCAAGATCTGCCTGTTGACTACATCCCTTCGCGACAAGCCTCGCCTTCTTTTTCTCAGTTTTGTCAATATTAAGCTTCGTCGTTAAAACATATCGACATCCTACGACATTACGATCAATTGGTTTCCTTACGATTTTCCATGTGTCGTTTTTCACTAGGCTCCGAATTTCTGATAGAATCGCTTCTTCCCATTGACTCTTTTCGTCACTAGACAAAGCATCCTTCAATGAAGTTTCAATAGCTCCTGCAAAATCATCAGCGTCCACGAAGTCATCTTCGTCCATTGTCGATGATTCATTTTCTCTATTTTCTTGAACTTCGACCATTTTGTAAATTTTACGAGGTCGACCTATGTGCCCTCTCTCAATTCTCGGTCTACCAGGCCCTCTCTTCAGAGTAGTTACATTCTCCTCATTCTCAGCACTTTTCGTACTTACTGTACTTGGTACCTCATGAGATGGTCCTGATAAGTTCTGAACTTCGTTGAAATCTCTCATTGTATACGGTTCCTTGTTTATACAAGGCGTACTCGACGTACTCGGTACTTGACTTGCTGACACAATGGATTGACTTCCTTCACTCTGACGAGTCGATACATTTGATGGACTTTCCAATGGAATTTTTACCTCGATACTCTTCCTCACAACATTCTTCTCACATTGTGAATCAAGAAGTGATTGATCCGAGACTTTACTTTTAGTTTCAAAATACTTTCCTTTCTGAAACCTTACATCCCTGGACACAATGAACTTTCTCCACTCCGGTATCCATAGCTTGTAACCAACAGCTTCTTCTGGATAACCTACAAAATAGCCAACAATAGAGCGTAACGCAAATTTATCTTTACCTGGCTCCTTATCTAAGACATGAACTTTTGTACCAAAAGTTCTTAAATAACTTACGTTCACAGGCTTATTGAACCATTTTTAGGGTTCCGTAGCCAAATGGCAAAAAACGGAACCCTTATAGATTCGTCAAGTCTGTCTGTCTGTCTGTCTGTCTGTCTGTCTGTCCGTCCGTATGTCACAGCCAATTATTTCCGAAACTATAAGAGCTATACTGTTGAAATTTGGTCAGTCGATGTATTCTGTGAACCGCATTAAGATTTTTACATAAAAATAGAAAAAAAACAATACATTTTGGGGGTCCCCATACTTGGAACTGAAACTCAAAAATTTTTTTTTCATCAAACCTATACGTGTGGGGTATCTATGTATAGGTGTTCAAAAATGATGTTGAGGTTTCTAATATCATTTTTTTCTAAACTGAATAGTTTGGGCGAGAGACACTTCCAAAGTGGAAAAATGTGTGTCCCCCCCCCCCTCTAACTTCTAAACTAAGAGAGTTATAAAACTAAAAAAAATATATGTTGTACATTGC
Source organism: Phragmatobia fuliginosa (assembly GCA_932526445.1). Taxonomy (NCBI): domain Eukaryota; kingdom Metazoa; phylum Arthropoda; class Insecta; order Lepidoptera; family Erebidae; genus Phragmatobia; species Phragmatobia fuliginosa. The sequence continues at coordinate 30,726,743 of OW052057.1, forward strand.
CATGCAAACTACCAACGAAAATTGGTTTGAACGAGATCTAGTGAGTAGTTTTTTTTAATACGTTATAAATCGTAACACGCAATTTACCGTTCATCCAATCAATACACTATTATAAAAACATCGATGAAAGTTACAACGAACTACAAGAACTTCTAAATGATGTTACTTGCCGATACGGAACCCTTCATGGGCGAGTCCGACTCGCACTTGGCCGCTTTTTTCATACGGAGTTTTCCCCTTCAGACTTTTTGTTGGACATCTGTTACGAATGTAACATGCAGTTGCAATTGCTTCTGCCCAAAAACTCGAAGGCAGTCCCGCAGATATCAACATACAACGCGCTGTTTCCAGAAGCGTTCTGTTTTTACGTTCTGCAACTCCATTATTCTGCGGCGTGTAGGGTGTAGTAAAACGTCTCTTAATTCCATTTTGTTGTAAAAATTCATCAAAAACTTTATTTTTAAATTCCGTACCATTGTCACTTTGAAATGTTTTGATTTTTCTGCCCGTCATATTTTCAACTTGACATTTAAACATTTTAAATTTTGACAATACGTCATCTTTATTTTTAATCATAAATACTTCACACCAACGAGTATGGTCGTCGATAAAAGTTACAAAGTATTTATTACCTCCGTTCGATTGAACTCTCATAGGGCCTACCACATCAGAATAGATGATCCCTAATTTCTCACTACAGGGCTCCCTGGACTTCTTAAAAGGTAACGACACCATCTTACCCTTAGCGCACACGTCACAATCCTGCAAGTTACTATCAACCTTGGGTAGGTTAATTCCAGATTTCTTCAGCACATTCATAAGATCTCTAGCATTTAAATGTCCCATACGCTCATGCCATTCATACAAATCTACATCATTGTTACATGCTAATACCTTATCAGTACCTTTACCTTGCACGGACGACAAAGATTCAGTGGCTAATTTTAGTACCTGACTCGATGCCAGCACCTCATCGAACCTTGTCCTGTCATTGCATATATGAGAAGTGCAGCCGCTATCAAACAGCCATTCGTGTCGGCGTTTGATATTAACAGCACGGCACTCATCTGAAACTGTAATAGAGGTTAAAGCTTCAACACACTTTTCACTAGCACATGACTCTACAAATCTAGTTTCCGAAGTACTCTCTTTCTTCTTGCATTCCGAAGCCTTATGTCCAAATTTATGGCATTGAAAGCATTTGAACTTAAATTTGACCTTTTGTCCAGTCTTTTGTCCCTTCTTGGGTTCTACGTATTTGTTTACATACATAGCACCTTCCATACTTTCGACTTTTGAGTTATTTCCTCTCGAATTATATTCTTCGACGATTTTCACTCTCAGCTGTTCCGGTGTTGGAAGCTCGTCCCTCGATTCGATTGCACATCTGAAGTTTTCGTAACTTACTGGCAAACTATATAATAGCATTATAGCTAATAAATCGTCATGAATTTTGATATTCATTTCATCGAGTTTATCGACGGCCTCAAAAAATGAGTCAAGATGTTCGCTTACTTTTTCATTTTCGCTCATCTTCTTTATCATAAGCCTTTTCATCAAGGTCGCCTTTTTCGCGGGACCTCTTGACGCGAACAATCTTTCCAACTTACGCCACAGCTCACTTGCAGTAGTCACCCTTCTAACATGACGTACCACACTCGGATCCATGGCCAGTACGATTTCAGACTTGGCTTTTCTATCCGCAGTCTCCCATTTTAACACACTGACCTCATCCGACGGCTTTGGTTTCTCACCGGTCACATATTCCCAGTAGTCGTTTTTTATCAACAACGCCTCTACTTGAATCTTCCAACTATCGTAGTTGTCGCCTACTAATAGTTCCACACGTACGTTCGACATTTTGTTGTTTTTATATTTTCGTAATATTTTACTTTATTCCTGTTTTCCATTCATCCTGGGTCCTGGGCCCATAACCTTTGTTGGGAAGGATTATTCCAGAGAATTATACACAGTGGTATCTTGGAAATACAGAATATATTAATAAAAATAATACTTAAGTAAAAACACAAAACGCTTCAAGTAGCCATAGGAATATAAGTGACACATTCTAAAAATATATTCAAACATATTATAAAATATATTCTAAAATATATTCCTACTTCATAAGACCATGAAGGTGATATATCTTCAACACTATGCTTAATTTTCGTACCACTAGATGTTGCGGTATCTTCTTATACCTATATTAATTGAATGAGAAAAAGAAAGAATCGAAAAAAAATATATACGAGCATTTGACTTCTATCTTGTCACTTCCATTTAATGGTTTCTTCTTTTCCTTTAATGAAAAAGTCATTTTTACAGTTGGAAATTCTTCACACACATTTTAGACCCCACAAACAATCACATGTCACTACGAACCCCCACATAACAATTAAAACAAAACATTGACAATTTCACACACACATACATATTGTGTCAGAACAGTGTAACGCATAGGCCCATTTGGGCTTTTACATTGACAGAGGGGCTGCCTGCGTATGGCTACTCTACCGTGTTGCTAGTTTACAAAATGCTTTGAAGTTGATGTACTATACTTATGTTAAAACATAGAGATAGTTACGATTCCGTTTTGTATCCAATAGAGGCTCTGGGCTTTTCAATTACACAAGCTATTAACTTTATTTTTTATATAACATATACATATTAATAAGATCCATCGTTACCTGAAAACATTCCATTTTTAGACTGAAAACGCATTTAATTTACCTTTTCATTATACAACTGTAGTAGGTGTCGCTATGTCACTTATGTATATACATTATTATTCTCCGGTATCGACTTCTAAATGACTCAGTCACAACATCCAATTGTTAATTTAGCCCCAGTATTGTTAAATGAGACGTAATTTGATTATAATTTATGACTGTTTTTCTGCTATACAATAATGAAAGTTATCTAAATCTACCTGTTTATCAAATTTGGACTGAAAGTAAATACATTTATCCTGTGATATGTGATCTATCATACCTGTAATTTACATTTCTTTAATTATATCGTCGACTCACCTATTCTTAATCTTCCCATACGAATTTACTTAGATAAAGTATGGGCAGGTTATAGTATGGATAATTAATAATATTATAATGAATGTAGTTTTCAAGTTATCTGTTTAAAAATTTACTTGTTACTGTCGTAAATTATCTATCTTAGTGCAAGTTTTACCATTATCGAAGAAGTTGCGTAGTATACCTATCTCACCACTGTGCTCTACCGTCTTTAAGGCAAACATGAGCTTCTTGGAGTTAATTTACTAGAAACTTGTTTGATAATGGTAAAACAAGCCTTTAATGTCAAAAATTATAAATTTAATAGTAAGATAAAAGTATTTCAAGAATAAAACTGTCATGATTGTAATAATGAATGTTGTTTTTAATGTTCTCATTATCCACTCCTCGCCATTTATACATTGGGGTCTTCGAACTCCATAACTGAATTTCTTTAGAACTGCTCGGAACCACATTGAGCCAGAAAAAATAACAGACAGCTTTATGCAATACCGTTGTCTTTGTTGCTAGGACCTTTGATCTGCTAGGATCTTTGTTGCAGAAATTCTCCTATCACAATATTAGTTGCCATACTCCTCCGAAACGGCATTATAAATTCTCATAAATTTTGTGTTCATTCAGTAAGTCTGAAAATAGTGTTTTTTATACAGCTATGTAATAAGAAATGATACGGACGTGAGCGGAGCCACTGACATCAGCCAGTATTATTATACTTTTAGGGTTCCGTAGTTCATGACTGTGAAACCTTATAGATTCGTCATGCCCGTCCGTCCTCGACCTACCCCGCCCAAACGGTTGGTGCTAGAAAGAATATATGTTGTAATTACATCGATAAAGTGCTACAAAAAAATTATGAAACATTTTTATGTGGGGTACGTCCCCTACACGTAAAGTGGGGACCCTTTTTTGTCCCGGGCTTACACCATTCTGTGGGGTATCAGCTTTAAAGTACATCTTTTTGCATCTTTTCTCACTCTAAAAGCTAAACGGCTGTCTCGAAAAATCCAAAAATGAAAAAAGAATAATATATGTTTATTTTTTTATTTTATCACATGGGTAATCACATTTCTTGTTTATAAATTGTTTTTGTAAAATGGTATAATATATGTAGTACATATATTCTACACACCAAGTAATTTACCTCAACAGAACTACCTTTTCACAAAATTATAACATTGAAAAAATGTATTAAGTGCCTATATCTAAGATTACTTATGAATTCACTACTACAATGAATTTATTTATAATCAAATGATTGTAAAAAAAATACTTACAGCTATATATATATATCTAATCTAATTATATATATAAAATTAATAGGCATTTAAATAGGCGAATATATTAATATATGAACTTAACATCTTATTGGTGACCCGTCGGGGTTTAGTGGTATTTTTGGTTTGCATACTCTTTTCTTGCCTTCAGCGCTGCTCACCATAGTGCAAGTAAATGTAAAATAACCACAAGATGAAGATTTCGTGTAGTAAGTATGGGAATATTGTTTGCGAATATTGTTGTCGTTATCGAGATCACGCGTCACTGATTTGGATACTGATACGTACCTATTATTGTCGTCTGACCTCGGATTATACAGAGATCTTAAATTCTTAGGATTAATATTTTTACTATATGGCGGATATTTATATTTCACTTTACCGCTTCCGGGTGTGAGTGAAACCGTCTGTGCTTGCGACGGCGAATCTTTTGAGCCTACAACATAAGTTTTATCTTTTGATGCAACAGATTTAACACTGCCGGTGAAACCTCTAGGTATAGTGTAGCCTCCAGTTCCAGGTACGCGTTCTCCAGGTTGATAAATCCTACTTTCGTCAGGTCGGTCAGTATTCTTTTGTGTAATTAATGCGTCTTGACCAGATAGGGAACCTAATAATATATGCTGTGTATTGCCACCCGTTGTTTGCCTTACTTCAACACCTTTCCTTTTATGACTGTGAAGCGATTGATGCGTTAAGTCTGCATCTCGGGAAAATTCATTATAACTGGTATTAATGTAACCCTGTTCAGGTTCTGTCAAATCGTTACCCTCAGGACCAAAGCCGTCATCTATATCGTAGTCTTCCGGTGGATTGTCATCTTTATCTGTCACGTATTCGTAGTCACCATTGTTGGTACTATAATTTGGTTGGAATGAACGCCTGCTTTCAACAGGTGGCGCGCGGGTTGTTACTGAAGGTTCACTTGGTACATGATGATCAGAATGACTATGAAGACCGTACGGATCATCTGAAGAATTTATGTTAAGTGTATCGTCTTTATTTATTTCTGTGCCAATATCACTATCAAATGGAACTTCAGTTGTTACTTCAGGTGGAGGCGGGATGTCTTCTATTTTATCTGTGTTCCCCACACGGTCTTCGTTAATGTTGATATTTTTATTGTTTTCGTCAAATACATCAATCTTATCAAATGGTAATCTGTTTGGAAAAACTGCATCTTTATCTAAACTAGCACCAGCCTGTGCTGCTCCATTATATGTAATTCCGTATTTAAAAGTGCCATGGAGTTGTGATTGCGACATTCCAGTTCGACCATTAGATTGTGCTGACGAGACTCCACCACCAATAAACGGAGTTTTTTGTCCATCATGTGCTTTGTCACCTTCTTTATATGGCGTGAACCCTATTTGGGCCTGGGAAGAAGTGCTACCTGGGCCCCTTGCTTGGGCGTCAGCCATACCGCCTTTGATACTGCCTTGAACTTGAGAATTGGAGGAGTGTAACAATCCTTCACTTTGTGAACCAGTTAAAACTGAACCCGTTTCTGACCCTAATTTAACATTGGCCTGTGACTTATTGTTTCTTCCACTTCCTTGAGCTGTACTAGATGCACCTTTTTTGTCACCATTCACTTGACTATTGGCTGCTTTATTTTCCCCAGTAATTTCAGCCTGAGCCGAAAATGAACCACTGCCCGTGTATGTACCAGTAACATGAGTCTGAGCTCGTCCTTTATCATTGCCACCTTTAGAGGCCGCAGAAGCCACAGTCCCATTTGCAGCTTGAGAAACACTTGCTTCGGCTTCTGAATCATCGCCATCTGCTATCGAGTTGGGATCAATCACATTTTGTGGAGGTACTGAAATTAAGAGTAAATCAGTCAATATTTAGAAATTTTATTTACATTGATTCTGACTGGTCAAGGGTTTTTAAATTATGTAAATTAATCACTGTACAGATGCCACAATGCGATGCGATGTGTTGATTTGCTATGCTTTAATTTTATGATCAACAAATTGAGCCCCGCGATGCTACCTGTCTTTGTTGTTAACGCAGGTAATGCCGCAGTGCTAAGATAGTCTAAAAAAGCCTATGTTACTCCTTATATCATCGGCTTTCTGCCAGTGAAGGCCCAGTCAATATCGGTCTAGTCTTTCCATAGATATGCCAAAAAAACAGATGATTTAAAAAAAACATCTGTCTGTCATCATTGATATTTTGATGTATGTACGTAACTACCCTTTGTATACACTTTCATATTCACTTTCATAAACAGCCCCCTTTTTTTAATTTGAAAGTTTTTCTATACAAATATTATAAAGCGGAATATTTAAGTATGTTTGTTTATTTGAACGTGCGAAAAAAGTTGCAAAAACGGAAGATGTTTTTTTTTCTTTTATGAGATTTCATTGCGTGCCCTGAATAAATTGTTAAAATTTCACAAAAATAATGTTAATGTAATTTCAAAAATGTTCCCCTTTAAAAGTCCTAAAAGAATTCGAAATAGTATGTCTTTATTTTAAGTTGACTTACAATAACCTCTTTTGTGGTAAATATTCGTTACCGTACCGGCCGAGGAGAGAGCAGACGCCGACTTAAGGCAGTGTCTAAGGGACGGGGTAAGACCTCAACTCCCAAATTCTGGGCTGTTTATTAAGCATTTTATTATATATATTATAACCGAACTGGGAATCAAATCCAGGACCTCTTGATCGACGGGTACTCAAATAAATAAGTGACTTACCCTGGCTGTTATCTCCTCCCTGTAAAACGAAAATTTAAGTTTAACGTATTGATAAAAAAATATTAAATTATTTAAAATATTTGTTGTCTCTAAATTGTTTCTCCAAAAATATATAAAATTAAAGATGTCTGTTACGGAAATTTCGATAAATTGGTTAAAATTTAGGCTTCATTCACAATGCGGTTATTTTGTGAGTGTGTCAGCGTCGTTGACAGGGAAACATAATGTGTAAAACATTTAACCCCTTTTAATTGTAAAATTGAGACTGATTTAGTTCTGGTGACAAATGAAATCATCGAGAACCCATAACGTACTACTGCTGGGCTCGGGTCCCCTCTCTCAGTAGAGGGTTAAAGCCATACGTCCCCACGCTAGCCGACTGTGGGTTGAGGTCTGACAAGACACGTTGTGGCTATGTGATAATCTTACAGTTGGATGTTTTAAGCCTCTCGAAGGAGTCCAACTAAGCTCCATGACTGTTATCTTATGATAACAACTGGGGCCGACTGCTAAACGTGATCTCCGAATCACGGAAATGCTGATAACATATCATGTCACAAACCCATCACCCATCTAGGTACTGACCCCGCCTGCGTTGCTTACCCTCGGTGATTATTTCTAATCATCTAAGGCCACTTGGCTATGAGTGCTGCCCAATAAAGTAACCTACCCTATGTACTACTCGTGTATGTATTACGTACTTTATAAAAAATACGTACCGATTGACTGTCCGGTCCACTTGGCCCATATTGTCCTCCAGATCCGGGCCCGCTTGAACCTCCTGGGCCATATTGTCCTCCAGTTCCCGAGTCACTTGTACCTCCAGGGCCATACTGTCCCCCAGGCCCATATTGTCTGCCTGGTCCATATTGTCCACTAGGGCCATACTGTCCACCAGGGCCATACTGTCCACCAGGGCCATACTGTCCACCAGGGCCATACTGTCCGCCGTGACCGTATTGTCCTCCCGAGCCTGGTACACTTGTACCTCCTGGGCCATATTGTCCCCCCGACCCTGGTCCATTTGTGCCCCCTGGGCCATAGTGTCCACCGGCGCCGGGTCCGCTTGATCCCCCAGGAGCATACTGTCCTCCAGTGCCAGGTCCGCTTGTACCTCCAGGACCATATTGACCGCCCGATCCTGATCCGCTTGTGCCTCCGGGTCCGTATTGTCCTCCAGAGCCAGGTCCGCTTGTGAATCCAGGACCATATTGTCCTCCTGGTCCAGGTCCATACTGACCACCCGGGCCGTATTGGCCTCCTAAACCTGGTCCGCCTGGTACTCCAGGACCATAATGCCCACCAATGTCAGGCCCAGTTGTTCCTCCAGGGCCAATTTGTCCGCCAGAACCTGGCCCACTTATAGCTCCTGGGCCATATTGTCCCCCTGAGTCTGGTCCGCTTGGGCCTCCTGGGCCATACTGTCCACCAGAGCCAGGTCCGCTTGTACCTCCAGGACCATATTGACCTTCGGATCCTGGTCCACTTGTTCCTCCAGGGCCATATTGACCACCTGAGCCTGGTCTGTTTGTGCCTCCTGGACCATACTGTCCACCAGAGCCAGGTTCATTCGTTCCTCCAGGACCATATTGCCCTCCAGAGCCAGGTCCGCTTGTGCCTCCTGGGCCATACTGTCCACCAGAGCCAGGTCCGCTTGTACCTCCAGGACCATATTGACCTTCGGATCCTGGTCCACTTGATCCTCCAGGGCCATATTGTCCACCTGAGCCTGGTCTGTTTGTGCCTCCTGGACCATACTTTCCACCAGAGCCAGGTTCATTCGTTCCTCCAGGACCATATTGCCCTCCAGAGCCAGGTCCGCTTATACCTTCAGGACCATATTGACCTCCCGATCCTGGTACGCTTGTACCTCCAGGACCATATTGACCTCCCGATCCTGGTACGCTTGTACTTCCTGGACCATACTGCCCTCCGGAGCTTGGCCCGCTTGGGCCTCCAGGGCCGTACTGACCTCCCGAGCCTGGTATGCTTGTGCCTCCTGGGCCATACTGTCCACCAGAGCCAGGTCCACTTGTACCTCCAGGGCCATAATGACCCCCATTACCGAGTTCATTAGAACCTCCAGGGGCGATTTGTCCACCAGTACCTGGTCTTATTGTTCCACCAGGGCCATACTGTCCTCCGATGCCTGGTCCATTTGTGCCTCCGGGACCATATTGTCCACTTGATCCTGGTTCGCTAGATCCACCAGGGCCATATTGTCCTCCACTACCCGGTCTACTTATGCTTCCGGGGCCGTACTGTCCTCCGGTACCTGGTCCACTAGTACCTCCGGGACCATATAGTCCACCCGATCCAGACCCGCTTGTTCCTCCAGGACCATATAGTCCACCCGATCCTGACCCGCTTGTTCCTCCAGGACCATACTGTCCTCCAGGATTGTATTGACTTCCCGATCCTGGTCCGCTTGTAGCTCCAGGACCATATTGTCCGCCCGATCCGGATCCGCTTGTTCCTCCGGGGCTATACTGTCCTCCAGTTCCTGATCCACTTGTACCCCCAGGACTATTACCCGGCCGATGTTGACCCCCTACTGCACAGCATATGTAATTTATCCCATCTGGTCCTATAAATGGACCGGATATAGGAGGCCATTTAGTACCAATTGGGAACGTACCCGGTTTACTCATATAGCTTGGCCCATTCGTTCCTCCAGGACCATATTGGCCTCCTGTTCCCGGACCACTTGTACCTCCTAGACCATATTGTCCTCCAGTGCCTACTCCGCTTGTGCCACCAGGGCCATACTGTCCACCAGAGCCCGGTCTGTTTGTACCTCCAGGGCCATATTGACCACCCGATCCCGGTTCTCTTGTTCCTCCAGAGCCATATTGTCCTCCCGACCCTGGTCCACTTGTGCCTCCTGGGCCATATTGTCCAACCGAGCCTGGTCCGCTTGTACCTCCAGGGCCATACTGTCCACCAGAATCAGGTCCACTTGTACCACCAGGACCATATTGACCACCCGATCCTGACCCGCTTGTTACTCCAGGGCCATATTGTCCTCCTGAGCCTGGTCCACTTGTACCTCCTGGGCCATATTGTCCACTCGAGCCTGGTCCGCTTGTGCCTCCTGGGCCATACTGTCCACCAGAGCCAGGTCCGCTTGTACCTCCAGGACCATATTGACCTTCGGATCCTGGTCCACTTGTTCCTCCAGGGCCATATTGACCACCTGAGCCTGGCCTGTTTGTGCCTCCTGGACCATACTGTCCACCAGAGCTAGGTTCATTCGTTCCTCCAGGACCATATTGCCCTCCAGAGCCAGGTCCGCTTGTGCTTCCTGGGCCATACTGTCCACCAGGGCCAGGTCCTCTTGTACCTCCAGGACTATAATGTCCTACAGAACCAGGTGCGCTTCCTCCAGTACCAAATTGTCCACCAGGCCAATATTGCCCTCCCGAGCCTGAGGGTACATATTGTCCACTAGCACCGCCTGGTCCATTAAGTGCGTTAGTCCCATGTCCCCCAACAGGCTGTTGGGCACCGTATCCAGCGTGTCCTTGGTCAATAATCCCATGCGGCCCATATTGATCCATAGGTCTTTGAACTCCTCCATTATTGGTACCTGGACCTCCAGAGCCCCCAGGTCTATATTGTCCACCCGAACCTCCTGGAACATAGTGTCCAGTAAGTCCTTGTCTGTCACCGGAAATTCCAGGTCCTTGGCCACCTATGTCATTTGAACCTTGACTTCCTGTACCGAGGGGTCGGTAGTGTCCATCAGAACCTCCTGGTAAGTATCCATTAACTCCTTGTCCTCCATTGGGCTGTCGTCCACCATTCGGGCCGTTTTGTCCTCCACTACTAGAACCTGGTATTCCTGTATGACCATTTTGAGCCTGTATATAGGGTGGGTGTGTGCCTCCAGCCGACCCATCAGGCGCAAAACTAGCTTGACCTGGCGTAGCATTCCAAGCTCCCTTTGGACCGCGGTCATAACCTCCGTCCGTTCCTGATGCACCATGTCCCGATCTGTTAAAAACAATTTAATACCTTAATTTTGATTGAAATTATAATATTACTATCTTTTCCCCCATGACTACCGCCGTGGTAATATAGTTATAGTTTTTCGGGTTAATATAATAGTCTATGACACAAATAAGTGGCCTTTTGTTGGTATTTTGTTTTTTAAATTGGTTCAGTATATCCGCTAATTAATCCATACCACGTCACAAACTAGCTATAACAGCTAGGTATAGATGAAAAAATAAATGTAATTCTTACACAGCTCCTGGACCACGTTTTAAACTTTCTGCTGCTATGTCGGTGTGACCTAAACAGTCGTCACACGATGGGTCATATATTGATTGACTCTGAGCTTGTCCCATACCGCTGTTTCCACCTGCAATTTTTTTTATTTTATTAGAAATAATCTGTCAAAATTGACTTAATCCACTGTTTACAAAGTAACTCGAAATGAGAAAGCCTTATTAGTTAAAACGTTTGACTTGAGATTCGTATTTACAAGTCAGTAAACAGGTACATAATATAAGTAAAATTAAATTATATTTAATATATGTACATATATCTTTTAGAATTTTATCTCTTTGACTGAGTTTCAATTATAAAGTATTTATTCTACACCAAAGGTCGCGGGCTATGTTCCTATTCAAATCAGGATGAACATGCAGATGATGTAATATGTGATTTAGTTCATTTGTGTTTTTACAAAAAAAATATTTATGTAAGTAGCTCTGCTTAGTTTGGAACAAGATGATTTTGTGAAAGTGGTAGAATACTATTATTATTGATTTAGATTACTATAAAAGACCGCCTAACATACGTCACATGATTACTCTTGCGGCACTTATTGCCGCTCTTTAGTAACTATGTTGATAAATAATATATTGTTAGTAAATTTATCCATTCCTTAGCAAATAAGTGTGCCACAAAAGTTACTTTGTGATCTTAGCCAAAGTAGAACAGCATAAATGTTTATTACTCACTAACGGTAGCCCTGGACGAATCTGCAGCGGAATGTGCCTCTGCTTTTCCTTCATCTTTGTTACCACCTCGCTCTATGGCTAAATATTGTGATTGAGTTTGTCCTCTGTACCGACCCCGGGGAAAAGAACTAATAGTGCGTCGTATCCTGTTGCCACCTTGTATTCCACCCCTTAACGTCTCACCGAGATTTTCACTTTCGTCTACTTTCATTGAGTTACATGGTATTCTCCTTTTTGACCATATTCCAAATTTATCGATCTGTTAAAAGAAAAATAAACAAAAATTTATACAGAAATAGGCTTCACCTTGACACATTAATTGTTTTTACATTAACGATAAAATAAATTGTGAAACGGGGGCCAAGGAAGCCCACCCAACCTTGACAACAATTATCTGCTGCTAAACGAAAGATAAAATTCAAATGCCTATTTATTTTTGAATGAAGTTATTAACAATAAAAATATAATAAGCTTGCGTCCTAATGCCATTCTTGAAAAAAACAAATTATTTTCACAATATTTATCTACTTTTGACTTTGATTTGTGAGACCACCAATAGATCTGATCCTGTAAAAATGACTTTTTTTTAGGGTTCCTGGGTTCATGACTCGGTACCCTTATAGATTCGTCATGTCCATCCGTCCTCAACCTACCGTCCAAACTGTTGGTGCTAGAAGGATGAAACTTGGCATGAATGTGTGTTGTAATTACGTCGTCAAAGTGCTACAATAAAATTTAAAAAATCATTTTTATTTGGGGTACCTCCCCTACACGTGAAGTTGGGATGATTTTTTTCTTGTGTGTACCCCATGTGTCTTATAATTAGATAGGTATTTTAAAAACATTATGAGGTTGCTAAAACCATTTTTCGATTTCCAACTCCGGAACACTATTCCATGCGTGGCCTGACACGCACTTGGGCAATTTTTTTAATAAACTAGCTGCACCCCGCAGTATTACCCTCGGTTGTTGTTATAAAAGTAGATATGGATGGTAGTAGGTAGATATACATATGGTAGTAAGGATGAAACCTACTCTTGGGTCTACCATCAGGCGGAGTAGAATCACTTTGGTAAGCCTAAATATAAAAAAAAACGAATTGGTCGAGCGATTGGTTTTGGAGTATTGCACGTTGGAACACATTTTGCGTTTATTTTTTATTTATATAGATTTCTGAAAGGTAAACAAAGCGGATTCACAAAATATATACACATCTAACTTTCCTAGACCCTGGTGTTGTCGTATTTTTTTTGACTCAACTCATTTTAATGCAAATCTTAGTGAGTTTATTCCCACTAGACTAGTTTGGAAATAATAATTATGATAATAGTTTAAAATGCCAGAAATCTAGAGACAATAAGTCTCGACTTTTCAATGAAAGAAATCATTATACAAAACTTGTTTTATTATAAATATATAGCCTAAAAAGTGACTCTACCCTGCCTGATACGTCGTACGCATAAGTAGAATCCAAGAGTGGGGGCCCCTACACTTTATGCGATTCTTTAGGTACTTATACGTACTTTACTTCCTAGATACTTAGTACTACCTAAATACTTGCTCAATATTCGAATAAGCTTGAAAAAGTGATGAGTTGAAATTAGTGTTGACGATAGGTATCTATTACCCGCCGAATTATTTGTTTAAGATATTTATTTCAGTAAACGTGACTACCAGTTAAGGTTTGTTGCTAATAGCTCCATGGAGCTATTTCCATATATTCCGTTTTGCACCCTTAAAGTATAATATAAGTGTACAAGTTTACTAGAAAAACCATTTCTTTTCCCGATTTACAAAACCCTTGAATTACATCAGTTTTCTTCAAAGAAATGAAAAACTAATGACTAAGCAAATTAAGGGCCATGGATGGTATTTTTTTAAAGTTCTGTTTTCTGCCATTTTTAACTGCTAGGCCAGTCTAAAGCGTTAGATTTCCTATAACTTAAGAACCGTAACACACACAAATCTTGCTATTTGCTAACATTAAATATTTAACAAAGGCTATCTATTTAGGTTTTTGGTTTCGGGCTGAAACGATTTAATGAAAAACTTATTGCTAGGGTAACGTTTAAAAGTTCCAGCAAAATTTGATATTGATGATTAAATGAAAATAATTTGCTAAATGTAAATGTTACTGTTTAGGATTCACTAATTTTCTACTATACTCTGTATTTTTTCAATTTTGCTGGGGTAACTCAAACATTCCCCCTACGTGCTTGTATGGCACAAATAGGATGCAATAGTTCCTTATGGAACAGGTGGCGTAGAAATAGTGGAAATAATCCTATTATTTGAATGAAAAATACCAATTCAGTAAGTCAAATATGCTTCAGTACATGGCACCAGACACTACCGTATTTTTAGATTTGTAAAAAGCTGTTAATTCTGATTCTGATCAATATTATAAGAAAAACTGAATTAATTATGGTTTGTCCTCAAGCATCCAAGTGTCTCGATGCCAAATTTCATGAAAATGGGTGCAGTAGTTTAGCCCTGAGAGCTTAACAGGCAGACAGGGCTCCTTTAGAATTTAATTTTGACATAAAGTATGGAAGTGTGATTCTAAATTATATCTCAAAGCCTAGTAGAACATAGTTGCAATATCACTAATGACGTTTTGCAGCGGTTTTTAGTTTTCGAATTTTTAAAAAATTGATTATAAATTTAATGAGTCCTTGCTGTTTTGTGGTATGGTATATTTTAAATCCTGAACCATTTCTATGAAGGTAACGTATATACAATAAAATAATAAGTCGTTCTAAAACTCTCCTTACTAACGGTACCTACTAACAAGACCACTGATATGACTTATCTAGAAAATATGGTAGGTACCTACTTATTTCAAATATATAATAACTTAACGTACAATGCGGTCTTCGTTAAATTTAAAATAGGTCACAAGCTTGTGTCTGTCTTATGTGCATTATATGGTGAAGCACACACATAATACATTTCTGCACATAATGAACTTTGAAATAGGGAAATGACATACGTTAACATCGTTGCCTAACGGACTACCAGCAAGATAAATATTGGCAATATCGCACTGCTTTTACAATCACACTGAAAATCTCTGAATAGATCGCTTATAAGCGCATAGCAATCGTACTATTTAAAACATAATTATAAGCAAATATCGACTACTTACCACTATAAACCTTTGGTTCATCAAATACGGTTTTACGTTGGTGATAAAACACTTAACATTTACGTTCCACGACGGTATGCTCCCTGCAACTGCATCCTGAGATATCATTGACCATAAAATACACCGACGAGCAATTTTGTCTTGACACACGACATATTTCTGAAAATAAGTTGATATTAAATTCACCACTTATGAACCAATAACGAACAACGGTCTAACTTAAAAAGACCGATATATAGTATCACAAAAAGTTTATCTTCTTACTTGTTGTGAGTCGGCAGCAGCATTAGTAGTATTAATGAATAACAGAAATAGGGTTGCAACAGCAAAGGCTGCCGCGAAAAGCAACGCCTCTCGACGCATGCCGATGCGGTGGTGCGCGCCGACGCTCTGCCGCTCTGCGATCGTCGTAAGCGCACTGTCCGCCATCTGACCCTTGCCCTAACTCATAACCCACAGTAGATATAAGTTCACCCACCTAATTTCGGCGATAGCAGATGAATTTGCCACACTTTACTTATAGTTTGAGGAAGTATAATTCTCATAAGTCGATAATAATGATACGACATTATACAACCCAATTAAATCACAAGTCTTAAAGTTACACGGCTTGTTAGTTCGATAGAAAGTTTGATAAACATTGCAGCAACAAAAACCTGGGTAATCGGTTATCCAAGACGTTATTGTTTTAAAAATGACAGGTTCATAAAATATTACTCCTGTTAAGATTTGGGTATGTTCACACATGTAGGAAATAATTTGTATTGTAAAAAATGAACAGGTACCCTTTCATTGACTAGGTAAGGGCCACTAGCTACTTGTAGCATCGACGATCTGTGTTTAGTTGATTTTTAGAAGAAGCCAAAAACGTTAAGATTGAGTCGCTTTTTAGAAGCGCGATACAGTAGCTCACCACACATATTCAGATGCAGGTAGCATAGATTTGGCGGCTGCTAAACACGACTTGACCCTCATCATTTTTTTTATTTGTAAACAAAACCACAGATTTCAGAATACTGCACTATCATTGCAAATCACAGACATAAGTAATCAAAGTTACAAATCGGAAAATTATAGACAACACTACAGCCGACACGATCCAGGCATCTGAGCAGTCGCTAAAACACGCGTTTCCGATACCGCTTTCGAACGCAGAAATCGCTAAAACGCGATGCAACATCGACGCAGTCGCAAAATCGCTGATCGTCGATGCTAAAAGTAACTAGTGTGCTGTAGCCCCAACACAGTAGGTAGGTGTGTTTCAATCAATTTAAAATGAAAGAATTTTATATTAGTTCTTTATTTACTATAAAAAACTACGAATCGTACATAAAAAGCGGCTAATGGCGTCTTTGTAAAATTACAAATTTTTCTACAGTAAAAAGACGAATATGATGAAACGTTGTTTTAGGCCATTTGGTTGAGCAGTGATGTTATGGATGACTCTTTTTATAGTCTCGTTATTTCCGAGCTGACGTTAGATTCCTTCTTTTTATACGAGTGTTGTGTAGGATAAATGAAGTGCTGAGTGTAGTATGTGGCGGAATGTGCATCCAGTGGACTTCTACTGTTACCGACTCTACGGTAGTATTCAATAGATTCAACGCATTCACAAGCAAGCCTGCTCTCGGATCCGCTGCTTTCCAACTGATATTTGGGCACCATTATGAGACTCTCAGTTGACTTGGTAGGTGCACAGTGACTGTGACTTCGCGCATATACAGAGTAATGATGCGGCACACTCTGACGGTGAGTATGTTTCTCCTGCGAATGGTGTTGATACTCATGGTGACTCTGGGTGCTACGGCTGCTATGGTTCCGCCCATGACTTTTTGATCGGTTAGGTTGTTTTGTTGTTGTATCTAAATATCCGTATCCAAAGCCATAACCTCCAAAAGCTTTAGTTGTTAAATTATCCCAAGACTTTGGCTTTACGTGTTGATGACTACTCTGATATTGTATTTTAGGTGACGACTTTGCTTCGGAACGTTCATTGTCCCAAAATAATGTATCACTACTCAATGAAGTGCTGTAACTAGACGCTGAATTATCACAGGGCACGGTCGCATTACTTGTTGCGTATGATTGCAGACTGCACTGACTGGTTTGAGTAGACTCGGTAGTGAGATAACGATATCGATTGGAGCAGTGTCCCGATTGGCATACTTTTTTAGTTCTTATATGTGTACCATTATCCGGTTTTTGTGTAGACTTATCTACTTGTTGATATTTATCTTTCCTTTTGTGTTCCTTTGAACATTCTCTCTTTCTTCGAATTTTTTTCCTGGTATTTGGAACGCAATGTGGGTCACAACAGGGACTAGCGAGATCGTATGCCTCGAGGCTGTTAGCATCTTGATTATTATAGGCTGGCATACAAGGAGCACAACCATGGCTGTGACTGCTGCGGTGAACTTTATTATGTTTGCTGGTACTATTTTTATAGTTCTCAGAAGCCCGATGACATTCGCTGGGAGTTTTGACCACATAATGATGACAATCACGCCTATTCCTTGGAGACCCAACAGTGATGACAAAACCTGTCCTGTGACTTGCTCGTATGTTTGGTTGTATAAGGCACGCCCCATAGCGGGGGTCAAGATATTGATACATCAACACGTTGGGTGGAGGTGGTTTAGCTGCAGTCACGTTCTCGCTTGAAAGTGTTGGTCGACAATAAGCGTTAGTTATATTTTCGCCTATGTTATTTTCTTCAGAATCTGAAGTAACGTCTGATGGAGAAGATTTCTTTTTTTGTGATGGTAAGCTGTGCGTCTTCCAATTAGTGTCGAAAAGATGCCTCTCACGGATAGTAAGCTGTTCAAGTTCTCTCATTTTCGATTGCAACGATCTTTGTAGGTTAATATATTTCAAATGAAGTTCCACTTTTCGAACACAATCTTCGAAAGTCACCACCATACGCATTCTTGAATCACAGTGGTTAATAGCGTCGACTATGGTGGCGTGGTCTGCGCGTTCTACGTCTGTGCCATTGATTGACAGGATGACGTCACCCTCGCGCATTCCGGCTGCAGCCGCTGGACCCTCTTCCTCTACGTGGTCCACATAAGTGATCACTTCAATCTCATGCTCCTGGAAAAATGGACTAATATTAAGAAGAATTGATCAATTATTTGAACTATTACAAAATATTTTTTTTATATTATATGACGCATGCTGACATTACTTTTTGTGCTACTGGTCAAATTATAAAAGTACCTAATATTTTCTTTCGCAAGCTTTTATATCGCAAAGCGTGGAGGTCACGAAACATATCACATAAAATACTCTGTGGTAAATAATATTAGATAACTTTTTAATTGCATCATACTTAATTGTTGTAAACTAGACTCAAATTACATACGTTATGATCACATTGTTTAACTAACCAATACTCGGTTGAATAAAATAACACATACCTTTTTGTAATGTATGCCATAGCTTTGTAGTGTGAAACCGTAGCTACCATTTTTCTTTTCCACAATGATGGTCCGCCGTCGCCAATCCTCCTCGTTCTTCCCTCCCTGCCTGTCCGACTTCATGGACTCTCGAATCTGCCAAGAATTATGAACGATAAAATAAATAATAAATTGTACAAATTAATTTACTTGTCTACACGCGGCGGATTTACTCCAAAAATTCAAGAACGAACGTTTAACCTTCAATTTATTATTCTAATGATGTAACCTAACTGGTGGGGTATAGTGTGCTAACTATGATTCTTTGAGTATATTCCAAGATAAGTTTAAAACATATAATATACAGGATATAGTAGATTTTTTGATATGTATATAAAAGTATACTTACAGAATTATCCATTGAGTCTTCCTTCGAATCATTATTGTGGTGTTTCTTTCCATTGCTCATGGTACTGGGACATCTTTCACTTAGCTTTGGCGAGCTCATGTTGGCGGTAGCTTATTATACTATGATTTAGACTAATGCAATTCGTATGTTATAAGCAAACATATTTGAACTTTGTCCCGATCATTGTGATATTTCATACTTGGTCTTTTGTTAGCTCTATCGCCAATGTGTCGAAAGGTGTGACAAATCATTAAAGTCGCTGCGCGCATGCGTGACTTGACGCGTGCGTAGTTGAGTCGGACAAGACCTTGCTACCTTGGGCTGTGTTCTCTTTCGAAGCTCTTAATATAAAATGTCAATGCACCTTAACTTAATCACCTACCTTAAAAGGCTGTATTATGTATTTAATTTTATGTGGGGAAACGTTTTATAAGGACCTTATTGAATTTGATCATATTTTTAAAAATTAGTTACTATCAAAAGTAAGAGGTCCATTAAAACTATTCAGTAATATTTTAAAGATATAAAAATTGGACTTTTTGGAATTTTTGTACCACTCGGGTGGCTACAAAGCTCACAATGTCTTTATGGAATAAGGTTACTTAGGTTATATGCAACACCACAGAATCATGAGGGAATTACGCTTAAAACCAATAACCCCCTTAAAAAAAAGTCGGGTTCTAATTAGGGCTATGTATGTCACGATGATGATGTCATTTATGATGAAGAAATTTATTGTATATTTTATTACTAGAAGGCAATGGGTTTGCTACTTGAGTTTCTCTAACTACACAAGTTTTTTAGTATTAATAAGCTGAAGTAGTACATATAATATGAACAGCATAGAATATACATTAAATATTTAAGGTATTTTTTTTTGTGTGGCTAAGAGGAAGAAGAGATGTCTCTCTAATCGTCTATAAATTATGTTTACATTATCTCAAAATGTAACCTTTACCATATGATCGATATTCAAACTTGAAGGTTACGTTAAATACTGTATAAATGTAGTTGTTTATGAAGGTGGGGTTAGAATAGTGTTAATTTTAGCGTATTGCACCATGGAGGTATTAGGTATTGGCACGGGTATATGAGACAGATTATTATTAAGCATCAGTAGCGGCGGTATAGCAATAGATTGAACGCCGGCCGTTTGAGGTATCAAAGCAGCACCCTTGCTAATAACCACTGTACCATTGCCTCTTAAAGTATCCCTCTTGAATAAACTCCTGTATATGTTATGGATGGCTCGATCAGTGTTTTCTTCGAAATCAGAATTCAAACCTAGAGATCGAACTCTTTTGATCGATTGATGTGTCCTTACTGATCCTGGAAAACTTTGATGTAGTTTAGCAATGTTCGAAATGAAATGTATCCTGTATATAACTGGTAACATAGATAATCAAAAACTAAAATATGTTATTCAATATTGGACGCCAGCATAAAAATCTATTTTTCCGATCACTCTAGGGTTATAAAACTAACATTGTTGTGTACGCTGGGCCCAGAAACTGGTATAGTCTGCAAATATACCACTGTATCGCTGAGTTCCTTGAAGGTTATCTATGACCTTTAAAAGCTTATAGGACAACACTAAGATAGTATTTAATAATCTTACCTTGATCTAAACTCAATGAAGGAGGCATATTCGTTAAGTGTTTTATAGTATTCCAGGGTAACTGATTGGATGTATAGCTTTGAGGATCGGATACCGGTGCCACACCCACTAGACTCTCAGCCGTCACATTTGTGAGCAGGGGCGCCGGAATTTGGGTCAGGTCTATTTGTGAACCGTTGTTGTGATAAAAGATTAATGACTCCTGATTACCCCTATAGCATATAGAAAAGAAAAAAAATATAAATATTCTACAACAAACACCAGTTCAATGTAATACATTATTTTACAAAGTGTGTTTAATGGGATCAGATCATGTATGTAATGCATAATGACTTTAACATATTGGTAATATTTCTACTGCCTCTCGTGAGAAATATACCTACATTAACAATAACTAAAAAATGTGTAGGTATATAGTAGGTTTTTTTTACGCGGGGTATGCTTTGGGCACCATACCCTTCGTGGGGCAAGCGAAGGGCGTGTGTGGGACTCCCGGGCAACCGGTTTACCCACTAAACTCGGCAGTCGGGAGGAACACCAGGATCGCATCAGCGGCTTCTGATGTCCCACCTGCCTTACCCCTAATCTGGGGTACATCTCGGGGTGACTGAACTCAACCCCCAGGCAGGATGCTGCTGCGCCTCTCACCACTCTGTATAAGAGGCGGACCATCAACCAGCCTTAGACGACACCCCCCGGCCGCACCGGGGGTGTCCATCTATCTCGAGTTTGCAGTTTTGCAGTTTTGCAGCGGTCACATTTCCCCAGGATGTGACCGCAGCGACCCTTAGGCGACGATTGGGGAGCTAGCGGCCTCGACCGCGTCCCCTTCGCCGCCTCCTTCGAGCGGGATCAGCCCTTTCCCGATCCCAAAAAAAAAGGTATATAGTATGTAGTAGTATATGTAGGTATGAATATTTACCTACTAGATTGCTCAGAACTTAAAAACAGTTATTTATATTGTGTTTGTATTTGAAACATATTATGTAATACATTTTGTACAAAGTCGGATTTAATGCCATGATGCATTCTCTCGCAGTCTACTGCAAATCGTTGTCTCATTATAATCTTTATCTACAAAATATTAATACTGTAGATTTTAATTAATTTCTCTCTCTTAAAAATAGAAATAGTATTGAAGAGTAAGTAAAGTACACCTACATTTCATCTTAGAACGTTCTGGTTCGAATTGAAGATTATATGCTATATCTGTATAACATCACGCTACCATGAATAGGAGCTGAGCATAAATGAAAAATATATTTCTTTGGAGACATATTGCGCTCATAGCTATTGAGAAAGAAAACAAAATAAACGCTTGTAATGAATAACAATAACATTTATTTTCAAAAAATGGGGTTGTTAGGGTTCCGTAATTCATGACTGGGTGCCTTTATAGATTCGGTATGTCCGTACGTCCAAACGGTTGGTGAAGTATGAATTGTATATGGTCGTAGAAATATGAATTTTGCATGAATATGTTTTATAAGGACGTCGACAAAGTGCTACAATAAAATTACGAAAAATATTATTATTTGGGGTACCTCCTCTACACGTAAAGTGGGCATGATTTTTTTTTCGCGTCTACCTAATAGTGTTGGATATCATTAGATAGGACTTTTAAAAACATTGGAAAGTTGCTAAAACTACTTTTCGATTTAGGTATCGGTTTGCGAGTTTTTCAACTTTAGAGCGTATTTTTTTGTCAAAGCAATGCATCCCCCTCCCCCTCTAAAAGCCAAAAGGCTGGCTCAATAAATGTGTTAACACATTTTTTATGCTATTTTGTGATAAAGGGCAGCGTTTTATCTTTAATTATCTAAACACACACACATAAAAACATATTATTCTGTGTCGTAATCGTGTAATCCATATTTGGGCTTATGCTTTGACAGAGGGGAAAGCCTGCGTATGGCTTATTCCTTTGACCCCATATCTTGTTTATCTATGATTCATACATACAATCCAACTACTCTACCTACTATATAATCCAATGTAAATAATAGTCCGAAATATTAATTTAAAAAGTTTCTGGATGTTTGTGACAAAAATATTAAAGAAAATTAATTAACTTACGTAGTATTCGCGTTAACTGTCTCATTATCCGTCTTGTTTGTTATGACACCAACTTGATACACCATAGCATGAATGACATACCTGAAATTATATACTGTGCTTACATCGGTTATTTCACTTCATATCACAGATCACTCAAGTCACTCAACATCATTCAACAGTTTGCTGCTATATCTTGTTGTATCTTTTTTAATTAAACAAGAAGAAAAGTTTACTTACATGTCCTTATTTACATCGGAGGAGTTTCCTAGGGAGTGCGTGTCATTGGTGGTACCTATACCGCTAGCCAACATTAAATACGAGACAAGGCTCAGTATCAGAATCTAAATAAAAAAAACACATACGGCTCACTCAGCTTACTATCGTAATTAGCCGTTCAATAAACAGCCTCTTAACTATTCCTCGCCGTTTAACTAGCGGCCTGAATAGTATATAGCTAGGTCTATTACGATATTTAATGAACTATCCATACCTTTTAATCCAAGTCATTTCTCTAGATTTTGGATTAAATTACTGAATATTATTTGGAACGTTAGTTGAACGGCGCCGTATACTGGAGAGACTAAGCTGTTAATTGAACGGTTAATTAACTTAGTTGGCAGCAAAATATATTTTTATAGTTAAGGCTGCCAGAATGCTATATAATACTGATGTAAAGCATGAGTAGAATCCAAGAGCAGTGGTCACCATCAACATTGTGAATTCAATCAATGCAGCATGGTGACCCCTACTATGGCGGTCTACTGAGATGCTAATGCGGCATTAGGTCTCCGCTTTTGCATTCATCAACGAAATACAACAACACGATTGATGTCATTTTAGGTTAGTCTTCTTTGCGAGGGTTGTACCGCCCTGGCCTCTCCGGCCCGTTCGTGCTGAAATCAGCATAGCTTTACTATCTGGAATAATATGTAGCTTTGATGACGTATTACCTATAGGCTATAGTTTTATAAACGTCATCAAGACTATTTACTAATGTGTGATGAACTTCTTGGTTTAGCAAGCCTTACTGCTAAACTGGAGATGAAGATAGTGAACACATGTGTGTTTGCAAACACAAGTGCGCACTCTGTTCCCTCACTCTAACAATCTTAGGGGGACATTGAATGGACAAAAAACCTGGTGTAGGACCACCAGTTTTAAGTGTGTTTATCATTAGTCTGGTTACCTTAGCACAGGTTCTGCTTGGTTTCCAATCAGACAGTCGTGCGAGAAATGTATGATTACTTACCGATCTGTTCATGTTGTCGTCTTTCAGAGTACAGAGTAATTTACTCAAAGCCTAGCAACCCGTTTATATATTTCCTATTTACAATTATGCCCTATATGTTAAAAATGGCACTGATTAGCGTAAACAATTAACATCATGTATGTTTATGGTTAATTTATACGTAAATGTAAAATAGGCCTTGATGTGACATTGGCTATACTGGGTTTACGAGTAAAGATGTACAAATAAATAGTTAGAAATGAAGTGTGTTGGTTAATTGTTTTAGAAGATCATCTAATCAAGGCTGTCAGGAGCTACACTTTGAATTTATTACACGATTCTAAACACATTAATTGTTTTATTGTTAAAAAATAGATTACCTCATAGATATTTTCAATATATATATATTTGAGTAACAGAAAAAGAAGGAAAGTATGTACCAGTATAGAAGTAATTCGAATGTATGTAGCATTAGTACTGTAGTTCTAACTGCATCTGGTATCAGAAAGAAGATTTTACCAGAATATTAAACTTTCAACTAAATCGAATATAAAAAAGCGGCCAAGTGCGAGTCGGAATCACCCATGAAGGGTTCCGTATCAGCAAGTAACACCATGTAAAAGTTCTTGTAGTTTGTTGTAACTTTCATCGAAGTTTTTATACTAGTGTATTGATTGGATGAAAGGTACATTGCGTGTTACGATTTATGACGTATTAAAAAAAACTACTCACTAGATCTCGTTCAAACCAATTTTCGTTAGTAGTTTGCATAGTAATGTACAACATATATTTTTTTTACTTTTATCACTCTCTTATTTTAGAAGTAACAAGGGGGGGACACACATTTTTCCACTTTGGAAGTGTCTCTCGCGCAAACCATTCAGTTTAGAAAAAAATGATATTTAAAACCTCCACATCATTTTTTTTAATACCTATCCATAATACATACCCCCACACGTATAGGTTAGATGAAAAAAATTTTTTGAGTTTCAGTTCCAAGTATGGGGACCCCCAAAATTTATTGTTTTTTTTTCTATTTTTATGTAAAAATCTTAATGCGGTTCACAGAATACATCGACTGACCAAATTTCAACAGTATAGCTCTTATAGTTTCGGAAATAATTGGCTGTGACATACAGACAGACTTGACGAATCTATAAGGGTTCCGTTTTTTGCCATTTGGCTACGGAACCCTAAAAAGCTAATATCATCCTAATAAAATATTTTACGAAAAGATTGTATCCTTGTTTTTGGTCCACTTTTTACACTTAGCTGCTCCGGATACTGGTATCTATTTGAAAGATAATTGTAGATTACGATGCTTAAGATCGAGATATGACGTGTATGATCACGTCGATACAATGTCTAGTATCTCACGATGTCGATACTCGAAAGGTGATGTGTTATCTATGTGAAGTCCTCTTCTTCGTTTTTTTTATCAGTGTGATGCTGGACCGCGGCCGGGCTCAAAATACATGACGTGCTAGTCGTCTCCCGCCTATATCGGATACATTCACATTCCATATTTTGACGGACCTTTACTACCGACTGCCTGGACGTCATGGTGCTAAACAAAATAATGGTCACCGCCGGCATCGCAACCCTGGTAAGTTTTAAGAATTTAATGTAGTAATTTAGTATTAGCACCAATGGATCATTTACATAACAAAAAAAGCTGGCGGATATCTATAACTTAGCTAATAAGTTGAATTTTTGCTACTGCTGCGCTATTACACCTAATCTGCAAATAAATTGAACTTACTGTATAAAGTTTCATTATTCCCTACTAATATTGTAAATGCGAAAGTAACTCTGTCTGTCTATCTGTCTCTCTGTTACGTTTTCACGCCTAAATCGCTGAACCGATTTTGATGAATTTTGGCATAGATATATACGGAACCTTGGGAATGGACATAAGCTACATTTTACTGCGATAATAGACATACACGCGGGCGGAGCCGCGGGCAAAAGCTAGTTAATAATATTTATACCGTTGAAATTTATAAGTATAGTAAGGTAATACCAGGTTAACCTATATCTTAAGGTGTGATACATCAATCACTGGTAAACTATTTTCATAACTGTTGAATTTAACTAGTTTTAAACTAACTAAATTTTGTCATCATTACAGCTCTTTTTAAATATTGCAATTCATCGGTTATAACTGATCTAGATCAAAAATACAAGTATTGTACGGTCAATAACAAAGGCACTTGAAAACACCGATACTATTAGGAAAATCCCCTAACATTCCAGTGTGTCACGGTTGCGCTTACTTTGTCAAACATTTGGGAATAAACTGCGATTTGCCAAGCGAGTGTACAACTACTTAATTTTAAACATAAATAGGTATGGAGAAGAATGAAAGTAGGATTTCTAGTTAGCACTTTCTTTGTTGGCATTTTCAGTACCGTAAGTGATATGAGTGCATCTAAAAATGTGAAATTTCAATGGATACCATCACACTTTACATGAATAATATTAAACGGAAACAATGAGGAAGCGGATAGATTATCTTAATTAGTGATAAGGAAATGAAGCGGATTAAACTACTAAATAACATTAAACTACATTACCTACGCGGAACAAGACATAACTTTAAAATTAGTTGTATACTGTATACAGAGTATTCTTTCCATTTATCATTGTAGTGTGTATGATGAATGTCAAAAATTATTTGTGTTCCACAAAGAATGCAAGAAATTTGGTACAAAACCATTACTACGATGCAAGAAATTTGGTACAAAACCATTTAGTCCTAAGCTCAAACCGCACAAGTTTTCGTTTAACTTATTATTAAATAGATTGTGATATCTGTAACATTGTGAACGATGTTCAAAATTTATTGATGTAACGCCTCAAGAATTAAATTAAAATGAATAAAATACCTAATAATACAGTTTAATCTGAATTGTTTGTATGTCGGCATAATTCAAGGTATTATGGCTCTACCGACTCTTTAAACAAACAAGCTGTTAAACTTTTTTACATATCAGTAGTCAATTGATACAATATTTGTATAAGTTCAGATCTAATGGGATTGGCATGTCCTATTAGGAAAAAAGTCAAGGTCAAAAATAAAGAGAAAAGAAAATTTGTTTTCATTTTTCTTGTTAATTTGCTCATTAATAGGCTTTTGTTTAAATTGTGAACCGAAATCGTGTCAGTGTCGAAGAGTTCATTCATTTTAGCTACTTTTTACACGACTATGGAGTAGCCAAAAGAAAGTGTATGTTTGTAAGTTGTAACCGTAGGACCCGTAGGTCTTAGACTGATTTCAATGAAAAGTTAATAATTCATAACGGCTTGGGTAACATAGACTATTTGAATTTTATCATTTCTTTAGACAATTCAGTTTTAATAATTTATTCTTTATATTTTAGTCCTATTTTAAGTAAATAAATCTAGTATGTTATTTTGAATTCACATTATGACTTTTACGTTAAGAGGCCGGCGTACGACACTCGAAACTGCAAGTTGAAATTTGTTCGTAAAATATTGCTGTCTCTGTTTGACAAAATACGACGTAGATACGAGTGCACCGCTGTATGTGTGTGTGTGGATTGACATTCATTCGTAGTAATTCGGACTCTCTCGTAGAAGGTTCGGCTATCATTATTTGACTGACACGAATCACACACACATTGAAATATTTTTTGATGCGATAGCACTACTAATTGCTTGAAATTTGTGAAAATATGGATTTGTTTCGTAATATCGAAAATCATGAATGAAAACTCAATATTTTTTCGATTTATTTTGTGTAAGTAGTAGCAATAATATGAGATATGTTATTGATGAAACAATATTAGAAATATTTTTGTTTTTAAGACAGAAAAAAACAAAATGAAAACATGACATTTACAATGTAAAATATGTAAAATTTAATTTGATTATATTTTAATCTATATAAGTTTATTTTTAAAAATAAAGACGTTTTAACCTAAATAAATACAGTCTAAGTCCGAATATCAACCTATCATCGTGGAAATATGTTTATACTGCAAATGATCTTGGTATACCGTTTGTATGGAAAATTAAGCCTCCGGGGCCCCTTAAGACGTTAAGCACATCAGCATTACAACATTCACAACATTATTTGTATCGAACAAAATTACAAAACACTGACAAGGAATTATAAAACGCACTTTACATTATCCTCTCTAATCTTTAATTCCTAATATCACAATTGATAACACTAGGTAGGTATTAGTAGTAGGTAATATTTTATTAACATACAGATTATCATAATAATGTGGATTTTAAATATAATATAATGTAAGTGCTAGTGCATATACTATACATGTAGGAATTCCCCCCCTAAAATGTATATTTACAACTCACAAATCCAAAAATATTTTAGTACATATACTATATATTCAAGAAAAAGTTTGAAAAACTATGACCCAACTACTTAAAAACTT
The DNA here is from genome assembly GCA_932526445.1 of Phragmatobia fuliginosa. NCBI lineage: Eukaryota > Metazoa > Arthropoda > Insecta > Lepidoptera > Erebidae > Phragmatobia > Phragmatobia fuliginosa. The sequence continues at coordinate 30,755,006 of OW052057.1, forward strand.
TGATAAAAATGTATATAGTCTGTGTCACCCGGGCCAATAATTTTAGCTTCGCCATAGTCGTGTTAAACTGGGCCGGTAAAATTGTAATCAGAAGAAGAGAATAAAATTATAGTAAAGAGAGTATGTTATTTTATCAGTTGAATTCTTTCTGTCACCGATAACAAAATAACTTCAAATATTTAGACAAGAATTGCTACGAGAAAGATATGACTGTTCCTCAAAGATACTGACAGCGACAATTTCTTACATTCAATATTTATGTAAGTACTTCTGGGCAATTTTGGACACGACGATCGCACTATCTGTTCCCTCAATCTCATAATCTGATCAGAATTAGGATTCCGGGAGACATGATCAGATGCAGGACCGATGGCTTCATGTGTTCTCTAAGGCGAAGAGGTTTATAACCAAAACTCAAAAATATATTTCAAGGATGAAAAAGTATTACTGTTGCTTTCACACAACACAAATATGTTCTATGGTTGCTTTTATAATGTAGTGGTTAATCTTGATTGCTAAAGCATAGGTCAGAGATTCGACGTCTCCCATCAAGTACTATAATATTGTATGACTAGCTGAGCCCCGCGGTGTAACCCACGGTTGTTGGTGTAAATCGCAATTAACGTGAATGTAGATGTTTATTTTAATTGAATCCCTGATATTGTTATTCATGATGTGATTATTAATCTCTGCAATTATTTGTAACTGTTGTAGTTGTATTAAATTGTTTACTAATTTATATATGAAATGTAACCCCGCGGAGCGAAGCTTTTCAAAAAAAATGACACTTATCACGATGATTCTTTAAACTCTATTAACTTGTTTATTTGTCAACCAAATGAAATAAAACAAACACTCAATGTTAAGTAAAATTTAAGTAATAAAGAGTGAGTTCTTTTAATAGAGACCATAGGAGCCCTCCATTGATCACGTGATGTTTTTTTTAATCAATTTTTAAACCCTCCCTCCCCCAAAACCACATGTATTTTTAGGGTTTCGTAGTTCATGACTCGGAACCCTTACAGATTCGCCATGTCCGTCCGTACCTCCGTCCTCGAACTACCGCCCATATACATATATATGAAACTTAGTTTGAATATTTTGTATTAACGTGGACAAAGTGCTACAATTATATTATGAAGTTCTTTTTATTTGGAGTATCTAACCCCTACTTAAAACGTGGGGGTGATTTTTTTTTCTCGAGTCCACCCCATCGTGTGTGGTATCATTAGATAGGTCTTTTTAAAACATTGCGAGGTTGCTAAAACTATTTTTCGATTTAGGTATCTGTTTGTGAGTTATTCACTATAAAACGTATTTTTTTGAAAAATAACGAAATAAAAAGTAAACATAACAATTATCTATTGATTTTTTTGGTAAATGCATACAAACACTTGGTCCGACTCGGGAATCGAACCCGAGACCTCAAGCACAGCATGCGCTATCACTGCGCCACCAAGGCAGATGTTTATTCAATGAATGCACAGTATGTTATTTAACTGAAACTTGAAGTGTCTGTGTGTATTATCAAATGAAAAGTTTTATACTAAATGCATATCAACGTATATTCGAAGGTAAGCAACGTCGACGTCGTCAGTACCTAGATGCATGCCTATATGAGTGACCGTTTGTGGCATGATACCTATGCTATGAGCGTTTCGATAATATTCGTAAAGCTTAACTAGAGGCCTTCGGGCGGCTTAAAAACATCTAACGGTAAGATTTACATAGCCGCAACGTGTCTTGCGAGTCCCCAACCCACACTCGGCTAGCGTGGCGTATGGCCTAAACCCTCTCCTGAAAGGAGACTCGATCACAACAGTCGGACGTTGTGGGTTGTTGATGATAGAGTACCTACTGTAGAGAGGTTTTATCCTAATAGTTTAAAATCAATCTGCATTATCTTAGAAAGGTAATTTCACCTGAAATAAAATAGACTCTAATTTTAGGTCGAATTTTCATTTATCAAAACTCTGAACTCTACGTATTTAGATTTTAATAATATTTTTACAAACTAAGTATTTGTAAGTACGGGTACTGCTTTGTAGGTTATTTATCCTTAAAAACTTTTTTTTATTTGATTAATACACATGTGTGTGACTAATAATATAAACATTCTCTATAAATATTTCGTAGATAAGTATTACTTTTATCTTATCTAAACCGTACACTTGTAATGTGACATGAAATATGTCTTGGGATTGTGAATACCCACAAGCTATATTTATTTGGTCAATTTTGCTGTTTGTGTTAGATCTGAATGCATGTTTTGATAGAAATGATAGTAAGTTGAGCATAACTTCAGTTGTTTGTGAGAACAAACGAATTATCCTTCCACGGATAGACTTATAAGTCACTGAGTGCAGTGCCGCCATTTGAGAAATATCACTAAACTCAATAACTCGTTAGAAATCATTGAAAAAATTGCCCAACGTAAGTTTACGGGGCCGATGCCACTTCTGACGAAGCATTGGTCAGTTCAAAAATACTGTTTTGAAAATTTGAAAATTGTTTAAATAATTAGACAATTTTCTAGACAAAGATACAGTGCCGAAAATGTTTATTAATAAATTATAGTAGGATGAAACCCATTGTAAAAGGAGGAGAATATTACAAAAATTAAAGGAAAAATAAATTACGGGCGATCTGAGGTCGGGAAGGGGGAGAGAGGGGGGTGGGTTTAGGGAAAAAATGGCTTATCTCGATTTCCGGCGAAACTACAATTTTATGAGAAAGTTGCAGAATCTTCTTTAAATTATATGCGTATATGCCTATTTATTACTATTTTAAGGTAATTTAATACCTGAGTGACCTACGAAAAATTTTAGGCCATCAAAATGATAAAAATAAAAAACCAAAAACTAGTTTTTTTTAAATATTTCACATAAAATTTGAGGTTATGTGAAAAAAGTGTGAATGCAAAAGTTGTAGATCTTTTTATTACCTACAACTTTGCCATTTGACTTTTTTCCATAGGACTTGTAGATTCGCCGGAAATCGAGATAAGCCATTTTTTTTAATTTTTGTAATATTCTCCTCCTTTTATAATGGGTTTCATTATACTATAATTTATCTTCACTTTTTATTATTTTATGAGGCTTCTACCCTGGTCTATAATGTAATTTTATATGGTAAACCTTCTAAGGAATTTTCTTTAATCTTATTCTTCTGATTCAACGTTTCCAATCTTTCTGATTCGCTTGTGAGAAGGATATCCGGGGTGTTTGGCTAACTAGAGGCTTTGAGAAATAAATGCGGATTTATTATCATCAAAAGATATGGCTTTTTCATATTATATTTTCATTAGTCACGTATATAAATTGAAACTAGAACACCTCATGAACCAAATTATTTAAAATAAATATTCCGCAATTCTTTAATTTATTATTATATTCAACAATATTATGCGATGATGTAGAGATATTTTTTGACGCTTGCATGAAAATATTGTAGATAATATTTAAGTTAATAATGTAAATATAGTATAATATTAATCCCAATAAATCAATCCCATGTTGGAAGCGAGCCAATATTAAATAATATTCTGATTCACACCTATTTATTTATATTTGGATGGAGAGTATTTAAAAAATAGCAAGGTAAATTTTTGATTCACGATAATCTTGAAGAGTTAAAGTGTCAAATAAAAGACGATAATATATTAAAATAGAGCTTCCAATAAATACTAATTAGTCTTCTACCAACCGGTTAAATATCCTTAGATTATCCACGACGGCCTACCTTCATACTCAATCACTTAAATGTCATCTCCGATTTGTTAATATAAGTTAATGTGGTAAATAAAAGATATGTATATATTTTATGATATCTAAATTATGTTAAGAACAAGAAGAAAACAATGTGTGGTGCCACCAACTAGTTTCATTAGCCGTTCAATCAACAGACTAGCCTCTACTGAGGAGTCTATTCATATACATAAAAAATTAACCATGTGCGTGTCAGGTCACGCATAAATTAGAGTTCCGTAGTCATCCTAAATGGAAGGTAGATTTAAAATCGTGTCCAATAGATAATTGATAGGTTTACTTATTGTTTCTTTATTTTTTTCAAGTGAGTGCATCTTACAAGTTATCAGTTATCAACTATAAAACGTATATTTTGAAAAATAACATAGGCCTATAACTAATATAGGCCTCTATAATTCCTGAAATAAAAAAAGTTATCAAAACCACTATAGTTTTCCTCGAAAGTTCAATATATAGACTACTATCCTGAATTTTTCAGATTTGTTGAGACAGCCGTTTGGCTTTTCGAGGAAGGGGGCGGCCAATTATTGAAAAAAAAAATGCGCTTTAAAGTTGAATAACTTGCAAACGGTTACCTAAATAGAAAAACGGTTTCAGCAACCTCACAATATTTTTAAAAGCCCTATCTAATGATACCCACGCGATGGGGTAGATGTAAGAAAAAAAAAAGGGTAGGGAGGTACCCCAATTTTTTTTTTATTATTTTATTGTAGAACTGTACAAGGTTCCGAGTCATAAACCGGAACCCTAAAAAACCTAACCTAAAAACCGAATTTTAGCATGTGTAGGAATTGATTGCATACCACTGTTAAGTACAGAGGTGTATATATATTATTTATAAACTAAAAACCTAACCTAACACCAGATTTTAGTCTGAGTAGTGTTATTAATTTTATTGATGAGGCTAGGCTGTTGATTGCTCGACTAATTAAGCTAGTTGGCTGCGACATGTGCTTAAGGTACACATACATTTTTTGTTCTTGCTCGAAGGGCATCCTTTAACGAGTAGTCGTTCAATCATAATTTACAACATTACAGCTACTTGTTTTGATTTTAGCTTCAAGCTGCAGGACAAGCGGTTTTCACATCGTTATCAATCGCACAGTACTTTTGCCTCATAGACTTCCTCAGAGAGCTGCCGCTTCTTCTATATATCAAAATTTTATTCTTTCATAGTAAGTCGTGCATTTTTTTTAATTATTTAATTTTTTTCGTATCTGAGTCATATAAAAGCAAATGTAGCAATCGCCATTCATTGCAATTTTTGGCAAATTAAATAAAACACATTTTTGTACCAATGCCTATAAGTTTTTGAATAAATTATATTATAAAATTTATAAAACACTATTAAACTTTTGTGGTATTTTTTATAAAACACTTTTAGAATTTCACGTAGACAGTGGCGCTGTAAATAGCTCGGTATGAAAAAAAGTGGATATTGCTATGTTTGCTTCTATATGACAATTCTATTTTAATCGTTTCAAATGTAATCATAAATTGTAATTAGGCCGGAAAAAATAAGTGTAAGTTGTATAGTTACTATAGAGAGTTGAACAAACCCCGACCTAAATTGCACTGAATTTGTATTTTCTTTTTTCCGATCAATTAATCTTACTACGATCTCATAGGTCGGTATTTATACAAAAAATATGATCTGTTCTAAAAACTTTTACATTTATTTATATTTTCCATCTACTGTTTTTTACAACTTTGTATATACTCGTACATATATTTTTTACATCAAATTAGTATTTACAACCAAAATTTGACTTTTAGTATCTTCTTGATGAGATTCCTATTATTTTAGGTTGCTTTTTCAGACCCTGAAATTTGCGGAACACGAATAAACATTGGTCAGTCGATAAACAACATCGCAAACCAAGCATTTGTTCTGATCACTGATCTACCATTGCAAGCCTTCAGAACCTTCATTATAAATTGCACTTGTCTTGGCCTGAGTATTCTATGGATCATAACAAGCGTAGTTATCATATGTAAGTATAAGTTATACGAATTGTTTGTAAAGTGTATTCATTTTGTAAAATAAAAGCAAACAATTAAAATTTTGTTTTAGTGGGTGGTGCGAAAAACAAACAGTCTAAAGCCATGCGGTGGCCATGGATCGTCGTTACTGTAGCCGTCTGTGGAGTGGACTTGGTAGCTGCTGTCATTTACGCCAACGAATCATTCCTCACCAGGGTAATATTATATATATAACTAAATATACAAAACTATACATTAACATCTTAATACTGCTTGACTACCTTGTTGGTCTAGTGGTTTTTTTTTAATCCTCAAAATTAGATTTTACCACGTTACACCATGAGACAATAATTATCGTAATACTGATATTATAATATATTCGAGGTTTATAATAGTTTTAAGGGAAGGTACACTAACTAAAACAAAATCTGAATTCAAACGAGATAGATAGATAGATAACTCGTTATTTGCACACTAAAATACAGTTACAAAAAAAGGAACACAATGATCAAATATAGTGTACAAAGGGCGGCCTTATTGCTAAAAGCAATTTCTTCCAGGCAACCTTAGGATGGATCAAATCTTGTATAGAAACAGTAGTAGTTGAATATGCATTTTTGAACCTACTTACTACTACTACTACTACTATTATGTACTATAACCATATTACATACACTACAATCTACATATATTACATTATCTACAAACATTTACAATTTTTACTTACATATAAAATGCATACTTATTACAATAATTATACTTAAATATACATACATACATACTATACCAATAAATATACATATATAGATACATACATGAAGAAAAAAAAATAGAAAAGAGAAACAGTTTCGTTTCACCCTTAATCGTGACGGACTCAAGGTGAATAAAATTCCTGTACCATTTTCTTGAATCTATTTAATGTTTGCGCCTGCCTGATGTTAAGCGGCAGTGCATTCCATAAGCGCACAGCTTCAACGGTGAAAGATTGGTCATAAAATTTGGTGGAATGCAGTGGCATCTCCAGTTGTAAACTTACGGATGACCGCAGACATTTTTCATGTGTGTCATTATGGAACTTGAATCGTTCTTTGAGGTAGAAAGTTGTTTTGGGATTGAACAAAATGTTATAAAGGAAAATAAGGATATGAGTATAGCGAGAGCGAATTTGAAGCCACTTGAGAAGTTGACAGAATTCAGGGACGTGATCGTATTTTCGTAAACCAAATACGAATCGTATACAGATATTTTGTAGTCGCTCAAGCTTATCGAGTTGGGCTTCAGTGAGATTCAGATAGCTGACATCGGCATAGTCGAGAATTGGGAGGAGAAGTGCTTGTGCAAGCGCAGCCCTAGTTGCAGTTGGAAGGAATTTGCGTAGTCTTCGGATAGGTCCGGCTGAAGCAAATATCCTACGACTGACCTCTTGCATCTGTGTACCCCATGATAAAGTGTTGTCTATGTAGATCCCTAAATTTTTTACACTAGTGCTGCTCTCAAGAGTTGTGCCACAGAACTGAATTTGGGGCAGCCAGTGGGGTAGTCCAGTTAACTTTTGAGATAAGTCTGGGGCTACCAATAACACATACCTGTGTCTTTATAGGATTAATCTTAAGTCCATAGTTATAACTCCACTCGCCGATGCGTTGACGGTCAGCATTAATTATGTTGAATGCATCCGATAACAGGTTAATCGGAGCTTGTGTATATATTTGTAAATCATCTGCATAAAGGTGGTAGAAGGAACTTAGTTAATTAGAGATTGAGTTTATAAAAACAGCGAAGAGTAAACGGAAATGCTGCACGAAGAGGACATGGAGTCCTATGAAACCAATCAATTGTCTTTGGAATATCTCCAAGTTAAGAGACCGTAGTATGCCAAGCAGAATGTGAAAATCCACAGTATTAAAGGCATTACTAAAATCAAGTAAGGTGAGAACTGTCATCTTTCCACTATCCAAGCCTAGTCTGATGCTGTCTGTAATATGTACCAGCGCAGAAGTAGTGCTATGACCAGGACGAAATCCGGATTGGAAGGGATTCAGTAGAGAATTTTTGGAGAGGAAGTTAGACAGTTGAGAGTGGATGAGGCGTTCAAGTACTTTACTTAAGATATGCGAGGTATCCGTACGGACTCTGCACTCCAGCTCATCACCATCATGGAAACAGGAACAGAGTCAATTAACAAAAAACTCTATTTATGAACTTTTCTAACTTTACAACATATCTCTTACGCATATACACAAATATTTTATACATATACTCACATTTCACTTACAGACTTTAAGTGATATTATGGATTTAATCGGCGGTGTGGCAAGCGGAACAGCGAACACGGAGTTGGACACTTCATGGGCGTCGTGGATCATGGTCCTGCTGTACTCGAGATTCGTGGTCCTGTTCGTGCTTAACATATTCCTGCTTATTCTAGTGATTGTCAGTCTTAATATGAAACTTGAAACAAAAGCGGATATGGTGGTAAGTTTTCAAAAGACGAATCTCCTTTCAACTCTATAAGTGGGTACAAATATGTACATAATATTTAATGCTTAGATTTCTATATTTTAATTATTGGAAAAAATCAGTAATTAACATGAAATACTATTAAATGTCTCATTCGTACATACATTTCAAAATTTTATAAAAATCAATACCGCCAAGAGGTTAACCGGAATGAAACTTAAAGTAATGAATTATTTTATTGTATTACATTCACGTAACAATAGAGTAACAAACACCACGACTTCTTTTAAAATTACTTAATGATTTTATATAAAATAAACACAATATGTTTTAACATACTGTTTATTTTATATAAAAAACTCTGCATTATTGCTATTATTCTCCAACAAATATTTTTACATTCTAAACTGTTTGCAGGAACTAGAAGCTCCAGCAACAGTTTTAACTGTTCCACAACCCGTTCAAATATCAACTGGTGTTCAGTCGTCTCCAATACCAACCCCACCCCTACAAACAGTTGTTACTGCACAAGATTCCAGCGAAAGATATGAAGACACAGGCAGCATTTTGAGTGAAGGAGAACCTACTACAAGGATTCCACGAGCTGGTTTCAGCAAATCATTCCAGCGCATGAAATCATTCCTATTTTCGAAACCACCTTCCCCTGAAGTCCGTCATCGCAGATCATCTGAAATTCATCATTATAGATTGCCTGTAGTGCACCAACGCAGATCTATTCCTGAATCTGTATTAGTTTCACCCGAACCGTAAGTCAGTTATAGCTTTAGAATAGTACATTTTGATGCACAAGCTATATTTAGAATTTAATATTCGTTTGCTTTAGATCACCGCGCGCTCAACATGTTGATATGAAAAGAACAGTGAATTTTCCAAAAAGTTTACTCTCCCTGCCCCAGCGGTTGGAGAATATTATCGCAGAACAACAGCGTCGTCTAGATAGATCCGTGATCGACACTTCGGGGCGTAGCAGTCCTCCTCGTGCCTCACAGTCTATGCCACAGCTTGATACTTCATCTATGGCACCTACAGATGGACGAGGGTTAGTTTTGCATAACCTAGTCTCAACTGTAGTACTCACTGTTTTGCTTCGTTTTCAAATTTTTTTATTACAAGAAATACCTACTTAGAAGTATTTTGCAAAAGATTAACTAACTGCATATTTTGGAAATGAAATTACTTCATTATTTTAAGTTAATATTTTGGGATGAGGCCCTCTGTGGTAGATAAAAAATATTCAGAGTCAATCAAGTTTACTTTATTCACTATTATTTTACAACTCTTAGCAGGTACTTAACGTTATACGAGTGCATCCTGGTTATATGACATTCGGTACTTGCGACAGAGCTTCTTCGCATCGGTTTACAATTCCAAATGTCATAATTACATCCCTGACTTCCAGTCAGTTTTATTATTCATACTATTTTAAGTTCCATAGTCTCAGGATAAATAGATCTTCTCGACAAATACATTTGTTCACTGTCTCAATGCTTTATTAAAAGTGTTTTTTTTATATTGTTTTTTTATACTATTAGCTGCCAAAACGACTCAATTTTGCCTGATGGAAATTAGATCATCATCAGTCCATCGCAGTCTGCTGCTAGCCCTACTGCTGGATATAGGTCTCCTCAATTATACGCCACTTGGTTCTATTGTCAGTTTCTCATATTCAGCTCCTGCCAGCCGTTTTACGTAAATTATCAGACCACCTGGCCTTGGACGTCGTACACTACGTTTGCTTAGACGCAATCTCCCCTCAAGAATCCGTTTACCCCAACGGTTAGCGATTCTTCGCCATTTATGGCCAGCCCATTGTCACTTCACCTTGCTAATCCTGTAGGGCTACGTCGATGTCTTTGGCTCTTTGCTGGATCAACTTGTTTCTTATAGGATTCTTAAGAGAAACGCCGAGTATAACCCTCTCCATATCACGCTGAGCGCCTTTGTATTTGTGGACTAGCCGAAGTTAAGTCCACATTTCGGCACCGTATGCCATTATTGATAGGATGCACAGATTAAAACTTTTGTTTTCGCACTGTGGGATCGCCGTTGAAAAGTACAATTCTTTCACGTGGAGACTACCACAAAATATGGCAGTGGTTACCCTTTCATCGCCGTAATGATAGTCTGATTAAATTCGTCCACAGTACGTGACAGGCGTTGTGGATGATTATTCGGACTCTTCACTTTCTCTTCGGCTTCTCCACGAAATATTAGTTAATCTTAATAATAGGTTATTGGACGCTACGTATTCACTACAAATATGCAAGATCGGGGTAGGGAGAGGCTAATTAGCTGTGCTTATTATGCTAAACCAATATTGCACCTCGCTCACCCTTGAACTGCACACTTAAAGTTCGCTTTCGGTATAGCACATAAGTTGCAGTTGAAATGTCTTTCTTTGATTCTATTTTTTATTAGAAAAAATAAAAAAAAGTAAATTTCCTGATTCGGATAGCCTCCATCGTGTAAATCAGGGGGTCAACGTTACGAAATTATGTCTATTGCTAACTAACATATTATCTATTCTCACCAGGGGTTTTTGTACATAACAGCATGGCCGGTGGCAGCTATCAGGTCCTCCTGCGTGCCACCGACCTTGTTGTTAATGTGGCCGCGTTATGGGCTGAAAAAAACGGCTTAACGTTTGTCGTCGAAACGCTAAAAAGAAGGGATTTTTGTTTCTAACCGAGAGACACTTGTGTAACGTCCAAAATTTTAATCAAGACTTATCAATGTTTATGATTAGTTGAAAAAACCTATAGCAATACTTCATCTCTGCTTAGTTTGGGACTAGATGGCGTTGTGTGTAAGATGGCCGAAATATTTATTTATTTTTTATCCAAAGGGTACCTTATGACGTTTTGTACTTTTCGACACGACACACCTTTATAGCTTAACTTACACGATCTCAATAACATTTGCGGGAAAATAAAGAGATTTATTTTATCACCAAGTGTAGAATTTCTGATAACTAAATTAAAATCTTTAAAACAAAGCACTGTAACAAATATGTACCGAAAAGATGAGTTTCAACATTGAAAGAGCTGAAATCGAAATCTGAATGAATGGGAAATGTTGAAAAACGGGTGATTCTTTTTTTCCTTTAGAGAGTTTAAATTGTTGCATAAACGGTTAGTTTCACAAAAATTATGTATGAAAATAATATTTCCTTTTGTCCGAAGTTTATTTGGGGTTGGCTACTAGTTCTACCGGTTTTACCTGAATTTCAGTTTTTACACGGAGCGACTGGCATCGGACCTTCGCATCCCTAAGGGAGAACTGAAATTCGAAGATTGAACTAGTTCTCATATTTAAGGGCACTGACTTCCCAATAACGATTGCCATTGATTAATATTTCCTTTTGTATATCAGCATAATTTAGCTGGCTCGCAAGAACCTCTTTTATGGTAAATATATTTTTTCCGGTACATAATATCAATATTTATATATATATATGTAATAGAATTGAAGACGCAGCCGGGGATTCATGGCTCTGTTAGCTCTAAAACATGTTATACGGTACGTCTTAGATTGGTGGGCCTAAAATTTGAACATATTTTTACAATTAGAGTAATAATTTATATTCTTGAACCATAAACTGGTTCTCAAAATTAATTTCACTGCCAACCTTTCGTTCTTAGTTATATTTTTTATCTTTGATTGCCACAAAACTAAGGCTTACCTCTGAATGTATGATGTGAACTCCAAGCATTAACCAATAATTGTCATTATTTGTTTTTAATCAATAAATATTAATCGTTATGGTTTCAGTTTCAATGAGTCTTCTAACTCGGTCCGAGAGTTCTTCGGTAAGAACATTCGTACATCTTGTTGTAAACGTCATCAGTTTATTTATCATCTCAAATTATTCCCTTTTTTAGGGTTCCGAAGTTCATAACTCGGAACCCTTATAGATTCGTCATGTCCGTCCGTCCGTCCGTCCGTCCGTCCGTCCGTCCGTCCTCGACTTACCGTCCAAACGGTAAGTGCTAGAAAGATGAAAGTTTGCATGAATACGTGTTGTAATTACGTCGACAAAGTGCTACAATAAAATTATGAAAAATAATTTTATTTGGGGTACCTCCCCTACACGTAAAGTGGGGATGTTTTTTTTTTCTCGAGGCTACCCCATCGTGTGGGGTATCATTAGATAGGTCTTTTAAAAACAATAAAGGGTTTCCTAGACGATTTTTTGATTTAGGTATCCGTTTGCGAGATATTTCACTTTAAAGGGCACTTTTTTGTAAAAACAGGGCGTCCCCCCCCCTCTAAAAGCTAAACGGCTTGCTCAAAAAATCTGAAAAAAATCGTGATGGTGGTCCATATAATGAACTTTGAAGGAAAACTATAACGAATTAGATGACTTTCTTAGTTCAGGAGTTATAAAGGCTTATATGGTAAGATGCGCTCACTTGGAAAACGTCATACAAAATTAAATACGTAAACATAACAATTATCTATTGGATACGATTTTAAATCCACATACCATTATAGGTGACTGAGGAACCCTTTCCTGTGCGTGGCCTGACACGCACTTGGTCGATTTTTATCTACTTCTTAGAGTCTATGTTTCTTGACTGTAATTAATAGTTGTGTTTTAGAATAAGTAATCTTATTCAAAAACACCAATTATATGTTGAATATTTATAGTGCATTAAATTTAATTTAATAGAAGTAATTGGCTGTCAGGAATTAGTATGTTTTATGGTGAATGACACAACGCATCGAGAGCTATTAAACGTTAGAGTCTTATAGATTATGTTCCTCAATTTATTGAAACCGATAATAGTTATTATACAAATCGAGTGTATTGGTAAGCTATACCGATGCATTGATAAGAGCCAAGCATAGGTTTGTGATAGTTTGGCATTTGCATGAAGTTCATAATTAACATTTAAAGATAATTCTTGGTCTACCCCTTTTTAAGTAACATTGGACTTAAAGAAGCATATCATAATTGGTATACATAATATATATTTATCGAAGATGTCCAGAAACCTATTTTATAAAAAAATAAGTAAGAATAGTTAGCCATCGTTAAGACCCTTTAGTTGTCTACTGCTGGATATAGCCCTTTACGAGTAAATAGAGTCCTCTCTACATAGAAAAGGTTATAAGTGTAAATATAATTTGGGTATCTGCAGTCAATACTCGTTTTCTGTCTCAATATCTTTAGACGCAAGATTAACTAGATGTGTACTGTCACGTACTTACGAGTATATATCGATACCTTAACAAGTAGAGTCCTCTCTGCATAGAGAAGCTTACTTATAGTTCTTAAAATACAAATAGATCTCTGTAACAGTTGTCACAAGTGTCATTTTAGAACTTACAACATACATCTTAGATGTGAATGTCTATAATTTTAATAAATTACACTGTACTTGTAATAAACTTATTAATTAATGACTTCCTTGGCCGGTTTCGGCCACGGCGACCTCTTCAACTCCGATCACACTATCTTTGCTCATATATGGCTAATATAGCCGATCTTATTTGAGAATGTTTGCGCACAGTGCGGGCAGGTGAGCACACCATTGTAGTAATTATAAGCGAAAGCACTAGGTGGGCGTGCTTTCAGCTCATCGCACCGAGCATCCAACTCAGCGCAGCGACTGTCCTCAAAGCTCTCGACTCTAGTCCTCACCAAAGACCTCCATTCCGATCACTGCGCCGCCGTTTGCTCCCACTTTGAAGCCTCCATATTGCACTTCTTCATATGGCGCTTAAGTACAAACTTATAAATAGATAAAGAATATATATGTGAAAGGAAACAAAATCTCTTGTTCACAGTTATTTCGTGAGTTTCATAGCCATCTGTTACAAAGATTCAACTGTATATTAAGGAATGATCCTCCTTCCGGAGGATAGACTAATATAAATAGTCCAGCAGTGAACTATTAAAAGCTGTTGATGTGTGATATTAAAAACTCGTATTTTTAGATTTAACATGTTTTTGCTTAGACTTATTTGCATTGAGACTGTCTCGGTGGCGCAGTGGTAGCGTAGGTATGTGACTACTGGGCTTGACGTCTCGATTTCGATTCCTGGGTCGGACCAAATGTATGTGTGATCCGCAAATATTTGTTTCCGAGTGAAGGTGTTGTCTATGTATAAAATGTATATTTTGACTAAATAAAGCTATGTTTATGTACATATTTATATTATTAGTTGTCTAAAACCCATAATACAAGCTCTGCTTAGTTTGGAAGCTCTGGCGTTGTGTGTGAGATGTATGAAATATTTACATTATCCGTCGGCCTAACTTTTAACAGTTAATAAAATTAAACAGCTGTTTAACGAGCTGTGAAAAGTATCAAGGCTTTGAGATCTCTATTAGTTTTAGATTAATAGCTACCCATTCTAAAATACAAGTCACTTTACTCATAAACTTTCATGCACAACTGTGCCATTTGCATTTAGGTACGTACGTGTCCTCCCGACTGCCGAAGTAGGCCGCCGCGCGATCCTACGGTTTTTTTTTCGCGGGGAATGCTTTTCACACCATACCCTCCGTGGGGTACACGAAGGGCGTGTGTGTGACTCCCGGCGAACGGTCTACCCACTAAACCTCGCGGCGGCCTACCTCGGCAGTCGGGAGGAGCTCCAGGAACGCATCGACATCTGAAGTCCCCCCTGCCTAACCCCACGATTGGGGTACATCACACACACGGGACACCGACCCACCTTAGACGACACCCCCGGCCGCACCGGGGTGTCACCTGTCACGGGTCGTTTGCAGCGGTCACATCTCCCCAAGATGTGGCCGCAGCGACCCTTAGGCGACGATTGGGGAGCTAGCCACCTCTGCTCTCCCTCCTCCCTCCTTTTCACCGCCTCCTTCGAGCGGGATCGGCCCTTTCCCGATCCTTCTGACTCATTCTGGAGCATAACGTTCTCACAGAAGGAGACCGTCAGCATTGATCGCGGCAATGCTGACGGTGACAGGTTTCGTCCGATCTGTCCGACCAGGACTTGACGCTCGGACTCTCAAGTACGGCAGTCCTCCAGCGTGTGCTGGGCGGAGTCCCGGTCAGACCCGCAGTGGTAGCATTGTGCTACATACTGTTTGTGTGCTCGTTCTCGCGAGATGTCGGCCTTTTTTAGCGAGATTGATATCGGACGAAAAAAGTGCGAGATCTCGCCAGTTTACCGATAATGCACTCGAGCATAACAACGTCTTAATCGAAGCGCGGACTGACACGGACGGTTTATTTATTTGATAATAATGTCTCAGTTCAATAGTATAAGTCTAAGGCTACGCAAAGACATGTTAAATATAAAAATACGAGTTTTTTTTAGAAAATAAGTTTCATTTTTTTTGACTTCTATAATTTTGTTTTCTATAAAAGAACTGTTTTATTACTAAAAGATTTTTATTAAATATTAGAGGAGAAGACTAGTTGTTTCTTTCATGTTATTTGATAGATACGTACGTAAAAGTTTACTATTTAGAAATTTATATTAAAATTATAGACAGACTTTCGCTAAAAAAGTTTCATCCAAATCCGTTCATTACTTTTTGCGTGAAAGAGCAAAAAACATACATACATACATACATTCTCACAAACTTTCGCGTTTATAATTTATGTAAGATACGTCAAACAATGTTTGATGCATAAAAGACTATTAAAAAAATTCGTGAAAATAAATGCCAATACTTTACGTTTTTATTATTTTTTCTAATTTATTTAAATATTGTGATTATTTCCAAAAAAAACACACAAAACTGCCAATCTCGCGAGATTTACATTCCCTACACATACCCCCTTCACTTACCCCACAAAGAGTGTGGTGCGAAAAGCATTCCCTAAGTAAAAAAGAAGTACGTGTGCCCTAATCCTGACACCTGTAACTGCTGTCCCCGATAGCACATAGTATCAGTATCCATGTACAAAGATCCAGATAGTTCATTTGGAACAATTAATTCATTTCAAATATAATGACATTATCGTTTTATACAGCGTTCAATTTCGGCATTTGATGATAGGGTTCACACGGAGATTAGAACCAACTGGCTATAAATTGACGCAAGCATTTATCTAAGTTTTGTAGAGGGTTTCATTTCTGCTATCTTTACTGTGCTTGAATCTTTTCTCAAATTAAACCTAAATATATAAATATAATTTGGGTATCTGCTATCAATATGCGTTCTCTGTTTATAACAGTGCCTGTCAATATCTTTAAACGCTAGACTATTAAGATGTGTACTTTGTCTTGTCACGTGCTTACGAGTATAATATGTATATCGATTATCAAAATTGTTTAAGTCGGCCAAAAAAAAGGACCCATATTTTTCATATCTAGAAGGCGGGGAACTACAGCCGAGCTCCAGGGCCAGCTTCCCTGGGCGTATATACCTGCGCCCGCGCACCGCATGCGGGACCAACTCCCTCCGGACGAAGACTTACCTCCCGTTCCACTCCCGGATTACACTGCTCTCCAACCTGTCAAAAAAGCCTGTAAGTCTTATGTTAGACTATTCAGGCATATCTAAAGTACTTTTTGCATGCTTAGTTTACGTATTATGCTACTTTTATTGTTTTAGCCGTCCACAGAGCTGCATCCAGCTTAAGTTCGTTAACACCAAAGAAAGATTACGTGGCATCGCAGTCTTTGCGCTGTGAGTATTACACATACAAGTAGATTTAATTTCATCATCTACAACATTTGACTTTCAGTTTAAGGTAAGCCGTTCAGTTTTCATCCATTTACCAATACCTATTTCATATTTATTCATTGCCAGTTGTTTTTTTTTCATAAACGATTATGAACTGGCAACATTTAATTAGATATCGTAAAATAATTAATCGTAATGCAATTCACAAAAAAAATCTAAATTTAACTTTTCATCAACAAATAGATACTTGTGAACGAGAAACATGTGGATTGTTTTGATTTGATATAGGTACGTTATGTATAAAGGTCCCAGTATTGAAATAACTAGGTCACACAATTATTTTCTACCTATACCATGTACAAGTTCATTTTTGTATAACCCTTCTTAATTTAGTTTTGTCATGAACTTATAATAAAGATGATTCCCCGCTATGATTTATACCCGGTACAGTGAAATCAGAAATATGTTATACTGATATATTATTACACTTGTATTCCTAAGTAGCCCAGAAGCGCTTGTTGACTTACTGCGTCATTTAGGTCATCTGATAAGACCATGATATGATATATTTGGAGGCAAGTGGGACGTGCAAGTTTGACATAGCTGAGTAACATTATAAGATCCGGCTCGCCAATAAATCATAACTGATTCCTAAGTAATTTATTGGTATATTCAACTTAATTGCGGAGCTTTGTGTCCTGCTGTGTCAGTCAGAGTTGTTGAATACAACAACTCTGACTGACACAGTGTGTCAGAACAAGGAATGAGGACATTTTTTATGTGCCTGCCAAAGTGACACGATATTATTAATAATAATTCATTAAAACAAATAAAACAAATGCGCTTAAACTACTTCGGATGTCGCTTCGAAACTATTATTATGTCATGTATTAGCATTTTTGTCACGGATTTGTTTAAAGCAGTGAATAACGCTTGAACCTGATAGCTACACACATACGGGGATATGTATTAGGTAGATAATAGTTGTGTTTCAACAGCTAAATATGTTTATTTCGTTACCATCAATGCTACTGTCCAATTATTCGTATTTTAAAGTTATATTCCAATAGATACTGATTTAAAGTTAATCAGTCATTCAATAGTTTATATAGACACAGATGCTACAAATCAAGACTGTTGATCTATATATCTCGTTGCCGTTATGAGAATGAAATCGACAGAATTCTGTCTGTTATATTTCCGCTCATTACCATATTGATGAGCATTATTAAATGTTCCTTCTTTTTATCAGGTTTCTTTAAATTCATAAATTTATTTTTGATTTATATTTTTTTTTCTTTTCAGCGCCGTTAAATAAGTCTGACGTTCTCTATTAAACTTTTACTTTGGATTGAATTATTATAATAGATATTATATTGACAATCTGAGGTAGATTGATACGCATTTTAAAAGCAGAATTTGTCAATTATTCAAGTGCTTCACTATCATTGGAACAATACCCTTAAAATGAGTTAAGTATATAGTTTACGAGTACTATATATTAACCAACTGTATATATGTGCTTTTACAGTGACCGAAGGAAAACCGATGACAAAGTAAATGGCCTATGAATAACTATGAAAACAAATGATGGCCTTGAATAAATAGTAAAAATCTAATTAGGGGTACAATTTAACAATTTTGTAGTTCAACTCATTATACTTAATATACTTAATACAGTATTACTAACCAAGCTTTATTTAACCTATCTCCGTCTTCTTAAAGATTTAAAAGAAAAATAAAACTAGAGTAAAGAAGGAAGAGATATACAAACACTGAAACTAACTTAGATATTATTGTTTGCAAAATAAATTGCAACTTCAAAGCAATTTGTGATTACTAAACAATGTTTAAAACTTACAACCATGTCTTATGTATAAATCTATGTTGTTTTTGTTGTACATATTATATAATTAATATTTTTTAATATTAAATGAATGTAAGTTTAGATATATTTTATGGTTAAGTATGTTACTTAGTACCTCCATGTGTTAACAACTATATAATTGAGTTTTAGGCAATGACAATTAGGTACCTAGTGCATAATAATGAACATTATGCAAGTTAGGCCTTTAACTCCTGAACTAACAAAGTAATCTAAACGGTTATAGTTTTCCTTTAAAGTTCATCACATGGACAACCTTCGCCAATTTTTTCTGTTTTTTTTGAGCGTTTAACTTTTAAAGAGGAATCGGGACGCCCTGTATTCTCAAAAAAATTACCTAAAGTTATATAACTTGCAAACGGATGCCTATATCAAAAAATCGTTTCGGTTTTATTACGTAAGGTTTAGTTAAATATCATTTTTAAATTTTCACCAATCGTTATTAATCTACGAGTTTAACGAGTTATGTATTTCTGAATTGGTTCATTGGGTCAGATATAAAGTTAGACATTTCTAGATACGACGATTCAAACAAACTTTCTTTTGATGCATTATTACTGTCATTTTCATGTTGATAATTCTTTCCATAATAATTCAAGAGTAAAAAGATGGGTGTCCACCTCCGGGAATAATTCAAGGGATTACGTTAGATAAATATGAGTGAATATTGAAACTATCGCCACATACATTGAGTATATGTACAGGATATTAAATTCGTATAAATAAATAACCTCTTCTTTTCGATTTTCGAAAGGAGTAAGATTGGTTGTTTATATTATAATAAAAAGTGACAAAAAGGAAATGGAAACTTTCTCGTTTCTATCATTTGTGTGAAACGAGTACAAGCCTCCAATCAAGCCAGGTGTTGTCCGACCAACTTATTTTAATTATATTTAGTATGCAAACATAACTTACTTAATATAACCTTATTGTAAAAGTGCTGGTAGACTTGAACTTTATTAATGATGGTTCCAGGGGAAAAGGACTAGAAAAATGTTTATTGCTCCAGTGAGCAATTTTGTCATTGTTCAGTGTCGGACGTCGCTTCGTATTTAGTGAGGGTTCGCTAGAATGACCGTGAAAATATGTATAATGATGTTTGGCTCTATTCATTGTGCAGTGCAATAAATGCTCTGTATTTAGTTACAAGTTCCACTGCCTTGTTGGTTTATTTGTTGGCGTATGGCGGCTGTTGATCAAGAGATCTCAGGTTAGATTCGCGGGTCGGCCCAAATGTTTGTATGATCTGCAAATGTTTGTTTCGGAGTATGGGTGTTTTTTATGTATAAATGTGTAACATAATGTATTTACAAAAATGTAACATGTATTAATATCAGTTTTCTAGTACAAGCTATGCATTAGCTATGCTTAGTTTACACTCGATGTGTGTCAGACGTCCGAAATATTGAAGTGAATGCTCAAATCTATCAGCACCTCAAATGAAATATTGTTAATTTTTATAAATTAATAAACTTTTATTATAAAAAGTTGTACCTACATTATTATTTTTATGCTTGTTCCCTTACGAAGATTGGTGATTCTCACTTTAGCTCTTTAATCATCATTAGTTCTGGTAAACTGTTGTTCTGATAAATTGTCTTATATGATATGGTTTACTGGTTGAAAATGATTTCAACATCATCCATATGACTTCGCTGCAGTTATTTCAGTATTTTGTTCCGAACTAGTAACCGATTGGACGGTAAATTGAGGACAGACGGCCATGTCGAAACTGTAAGGATTCCTAGTCAAGAATTACAGAAGCCTACAAAACGATCGTCCAGAATCAACAAATTCTTTTATGGAGCCTTGCACAAATTAGCATGTTTAACACGAATTATGTAACAGTAAACATAAATGAGAATTGAGACTCGCAAGTCGGCCATTAGATGTGATAGTAAAATTCGGCCAAGTGCATGTCTGGCTACTTATTGAATAAGGTTCCTCAGTCACTCATAATGGTACATGGAATTAAAAATCGTATCCAAGAGATAATTGATATGTTTACTTATTAAGTAATGCTTTAATTTTGTATGTCGGAGGCTAGGTCAAAAGACGAAGTGAGGACCTTTAGGGTAGCGTGTTCGAGTCGCACTCTGAGTAAGTCAAAGTGTATAAGGTCGGAGATAGCTGATTGAGTTCTTGATAATCGTGGAATATAATGATCTTAAAGGTATTTATGTCTCGGTTTGAGTGTTGCAGTTATTATTGAGTAATCAAATGTAATGTTACTGACTAATACCTATGAATTAGATCATGTGGAGACCTCTTGTAATGAGGAAAATCTTGAATCTTTTGTCAAATAAAAAGTTGCGGAAAGACAAACATTCATAGCAAAAATTTATTCTCCTATCATACAAACGCGTACTGCGTACACTAATTGCGTAGGCACCTTATTTCTTTATGGCAAATAAATTTATTCATGCTTTGAACCATATGAGACCTATTAGGCTACGGATGATAGGAAACCCATGCAAGTTTGCGTGGGTCTACTATAATTAAATAAACATACAAAACTTTTCAAACAAATTACAGGTTAAATGGAAGATCTCTTAAATAGTTTCTTATAGAAAGCGTCAAGTATTCAATATTAAAGTTGCAGTCAATTGGCAACACTTGAAATAACCACAGTTACTGTTGCACAAATTGTTCTGATTCTTCCGTTCGCCGTTCGTGATTCAGGTAATCGTTATGGACCAAGAGCCCAGAGGCTCTGGGCTCTTGCTCTATTAGGTATGTGGTAGTAATTGTCTTATTAATCTTAATTATTATTCAAAAATATACATCTAATATTTTGTACATCATTATCATCATCAATCATCAACAGCCTTTAACAGTCCACTGCTGGACATAGGCCTCTCCTTGAAAAGGAGGTATTGGCCTACTATACAACGCTGGGTAGACGGGTTGGTATAGGGTTGTTTTTAAGTTTTCCTTCTCTTTGCATTGATGTTGTCTTGCGTATTTTATCCCTTAGTCGCCTTTTACGACACCCACGTGGGATGAATAGGGGTGATGACACTCTGTATTCTTAATCCGTCACCACACGCCCACACGGACTACTTATTATATTTTGTACGTCCAACCACATTTAACGCCGTTACGCTGGCGTGGCAAAAGTGACTCAGTTAACCCTATATATAAATCATGACCTATCTACCAATGACAGTCCCATCAATAAACAGATATAATTTTAAAAATAGATTTTTTCTTGCAAATTCCATAGGTTAAACTTATATTAGTACTTTTAAATTATGAATTTAGTGAAAGAATAGTTGTTAATTTGAAATTACAGACAATATTTATTTGTATAGATTCCTTATCTACAAAACAAAAAAATGGCAACGGAGGCAAACGAATGCAGACCTCCTTGGTGTGAGTCATACTGCACTCACAATGAGAATGGTGACTCCTGGATTCTACTTATGCTTATCATCAGGCAGAATGAAGACATTTTAGTAGTTATAAACATTAAAAAAAACCGGCAGACATTCTTGGGAAGACAATAATAAGTGATTACCATCGCTGATAAACACGTGCAAGTGAAGATAAATATATAGGCTTATGCAACGTGGCGAAGCATGGATCTCTCATATTGACATTGACTATGCTATACAACTCTGTTATAGTTCTCCACATCGTGACTCAACTAATGTAATAGTAGGGGAGCCCACGATGCTAAATGGGGATTTACTCGAGCGTCATAGAGACTTATTGGGTTAAAAAGCTTAGATGATAAAAAGAAAAAAATGTCATATAATATATACCTTATCATCGGTTGGGGAAGCGGCTAAGATAAGCGGCGGTTAAGATATATATGGTTCATCTTTATGTTCTAGACGTGCTGTCTCAAAATCTGACGATTATCTAAAGAGATTCGCCTAATCTGACAAAAAAAATATTTTTTAATTATTGGAGAAAAGGAATACCTTGTACGTCCTATTGAAGATGACCATCCTGGCTTGATTGACATCGTCTAAATTTTTCAACCCATACAAGTGGCAAGTAAAAGACTATATGATGTTAAAAGAATCCTGCACATTATGTTCCTTTGATCCCAAATCCAGAAATGCTTCTTGGAAAATTTCTGAATTCATCAGATATTGCAAAGGTTTTTTTTCCTCGTCAGTACAATGCTGGGTTGAAATCGCAACTAGTGAACGCATGCAAAGCTGAAAGCGCCTTCGAAATTTTTGGGCCTAATTTTTTGTAGAGAGCGGATACGTCGATGTATCGGCGTGCATTGCCAACTCCAAGATCCATCCAAACTTCTACTCTTGCTTGCAGGTGTTCCATATTCGCTAACATGATGACCACTATATCAGTATCAGAAGTTCTGATCGTAATAGTAGAATTTTCATTTTGTTGGCAAGCAAGAAATGCTATCTTCGTATCCGCTTCTTCGTGATCAGGGCATGACAACTCATTATTAATTATGCGTGTGAACTAGTTAAGGGACTAGTTGATTGTCGACTTTCGACGGTTTCGTTTCGTTAACCATAAATACGTCAACGACACACATTACCGTCCACACTCTAATAAAATCCAGAGTGGGGACGGAGTGAGAGAGTAATAGAGAAAAAGTGAGAGAGGAATAGAAACGCGGAGAGGGAAATATAGGTATCACCCAGCTGCACGCATTAAACTTTATCGACGATTTTTTATTATTTCGGCTTGAGGAAATCGTCAGATTATATATTTTTCGTTATCCTTTAATTATTTCCTTCAAAATAAAAAAAATTTGGCTACGCTCGAGAATGTCGAGATGATGTTTTTTTTTTACAACTTTGCTGCCCTCCCCTTTCTTTACGTCACTCTCAAATTGTCAGATTAGTGGAATATACACTTTTTAGCATGTAATTAACTCACCCTACCTTAATCTGACGTGCTTGAGAATTTCTAATGATCAATTTTTTTTTACTAATCTGATCCTTTATCCTTCACGGGCGGCCTTATATATGGGGTTCATATTTGGTGAAGGTACTTAACCGGATACGAGGTATCGTCCTGTATATTAATCTGCCGCGCTTTAGTAAATCCCGAAATCCCCGCTTGGGCTCCCCTACTATAATAAGAGTTATAAGACAGAGGCATCTCACGCACATGTATGTCTTATTTCAAGTAGGGCCTGTATTGTGGTTACCAGACTGGTGAGAAGTAGAAGTAACTTACTGGTATGTTTCTAAATATATTATACCTAGATACTTTATCTATCGGCTCATCGCGCAAGGCTTTTGTTCAGCAGCTTATCCCATAAGGAGATAACTACACAGATCAAGTTATCGTGTTTATTTGGTGAATGCGATTCCAGTAGCCTTTTGATGCAGAAAGCACCTCAATTGGTTGGTGTTTGTGTGGATCACCATGCTGCCTTGTCTGCCATGATGGTACCCACTACTCTTGGATTCTACTCATGCTTGCCATTAGACAGACAAGAGTCATTGTTTCAGGCTTCTATGTTTATAAAAAAACTGATCATTTAATCATTTTTCCTGGGAAGTAATCGAACGACCTTCCCGGACTTAGCATACAAGATTGCTAAACACCATGCCCACTGGCTAATCAAAAGCCATTGACGTAAGTTGTAAAAAATATGTGAACAGTGACTACGTAATAATACTAATGTGAAATAGTGTACAGGTGTTTGTACTTCGACTATCCTAATAAATACAATGTTGATTCCATGAAAGACAGAAAGATAACATAGTGACTAACTTTTTGTTATAACTTTCTGATTATCAACATAATCAGAAAGGAATCCGAATTATGTGTCTAGATTAAGGTATTTATACAGATTCTGCCATAGCAATAGACTTAGGCGTTTATTAGAATAGTAGTCACTCTTGAGTTGTTTTTCTGTCTTTCATGGAATCAACATCGTGTTTATTAACAAGGCAGAGTTTGCGGGTGCGGTGATGCACCGCAATATTTCATGTTCAACTTATTGCTTCACCATCAACAAATTAATTGCTTTAGAGGATAAGTGATCTTTATTGAAAGCTTTCAATAGAAAGCATATATTGAGAGCATACTAAAAATTATGAATCATCTTTATATAACTTTAGGCATTTTTTATACCCAAATGAATTGTAAAAATGTGTCCCTAAATTTACTTTAAAATACTATTTACTTTTTCTAAGAAATAATTTAAAAAAGTTGTATTGTAAAACAAAATAAGCAGCTAACATCATTGCCAAGAGAAGGAAAACTTGAAACAAACCCTTTACCAACCCGTCTGGCCAGCGTGGTATAGTAGACCAAAACCTCCTTTCTAAGGAGAGGCCTATGTCCAGCAGTGGGCTGTTAAAGGCTGTTGTTGATGATGATGATGTATAGTAAAAACCTTACCTTATTAAAATAACTTATTCCGTTGCGATTTCTTTTATAATTCATATAGAGGTATACATTTGTACGATTTCAAGAACTGCACCACTTTAAGAACATCATTTTTCACATTCAAACTATTAGATAAATAAATGAACTATGAATAGTTTAATTAGTCACCGGCACCGGCGTAATCGACCACGGCGAGGGCTGTGATGAATTCTTCTCCAATCTGTGTAAATCCAGTAAACAGATCCTAAAATCAGAAACATCCCTGTCATACAAACAAACATGATGAAGTATGTGTTATCGGAAGCTGGTAAAACATTCGTACGGATTAAATTTAACTTTTCCAGTTGCTTTGGTATGCTAATGAATGTAGTGGTGAGATGGACAAATGGTGATCGATGTATAGGTGTTACATTGATGACCGTAGACATCGCCAGCCATCCAAACTCCAGAATTTTCCTAATCTTTTGGCGTGCCGTTGTCACTCGAACAGTTTCCTGTTCTGTATAGATCCTGCTCGAAGAAAAAAACCGCCATATCCGAAAAATATAAAACAATAAAGTTTCGCCATAACTCATGTGTACTTTTGTCTGCACTTCCTTATCAGGCATTATAATAATTATTTATGAATTGACTTTAAATAACGATTCCTCTGTCAGTGGCCGTTAGTTTCAGACATGTTGACAATCTTAGTAATTCATTATGGATTAGATTGGTTAGAAGAAAATTATGTTAGAACTTTACGTGACATCATGGCGATGATAATAACGGATTCATAAATGTAAAAATAATTGTACCTACACAATGAATAATCGACTCGGTGTGACGCTATTTCTATGACAGCTAATATCAAAGAATAAACAAACAATCATTTCATAGCGTCTTTTCTTCGGGCTGTGTACCAAAGATAATGTAATAAAACTACGTTTTTATTTTTTTAGCTGTGTACAGTATATTTGTGGTACAGACTCTAACGAAATACAAATAAAATATGTGTCAAAAACCATTATCCTTGGTCGTTACAATTATCCTTTGAAATAAAACTTTCGAGAATAGTATGTTATCCTTTCTTGAAGGCTAGTAACGCTCTACTGAATCCTCTTAGTTGTAGGCATTTAACCGCATTTATTACATGGAGGAGCGGTAATCACTTTTATTTATTACCTGCTGAGGTGTCTCGGCCTTCTACTCTATCAGAAGACCCGTGTGTAATCTTGAACGGTGGATGTGGCTATAGAATTATTTTAAAAATAACATATGGTCACTTCAGAAAATAATAAACTGATAAATAGATTTTCACATTTTAGAATATAATATAGGTATAATATAGGTATATAATATAGGTATAATATAGGTATATAATATAGGTATATATAATAGGTACTTTGCATTATGGAAAAAGATTATTATATTAAATTACAAATACATGCTGATAGTTCTGGAAAAATGTACGGAATGTATAAATTTTACAACACAATTTTTCAATTTAAAATAAAACTCATTATTAAAAAGCGGCCAAGTGCGAGTCGGACTCGCCCATGAAGGGTTCCGTATTAACAAGTAACATTATATAAAAGTTCTTGTAGTTCGTTGATTGAATGAAAGGTAAATTGCTGTTTACGCTTTATGACGTATTAAAAAAAAACTACATACTGGATCTCGTTCAAACCAATTTTCGTTGGTAGTTTACATGGTAATGTACAACATATATTTTTTTTAGTTTTATTACTCTCTTATTTTAGAAGTTAGAGGGGGTGGGGGACACATTTTTCCACTTTGGAAGTGTCTCTCGCGCAAACTATTAAGTTTAGAAAAAAATGATATAAGAAACCTCAACATCATTTTTGAACACCTATCCATAGATACACGTATGAGTTTGTTGAAAAAAATTTTTTGGAGTTTCAGTTCCAAGTATGGGGACCCCCAAAATGTATTGTTTTTTGTCCATGTTTATGTAAAAATCTTAATGCGGTTCACAGATTACATCTACTTACCAAATTTCAACAGTATAGCTCTTGTAGTTTCGGAAAAAAGTGGCTGTGACATACGGACGGACAGACAGACAGACAGACTTGACGAATCTATAAGGGTTCCGTTTTTTGCCATTTGGCACCGGAACCCTAATAAGTAATCCAAACTATAAATGAAACCTACCAGTAACACAATACAAATAGGTTGCTTATCTGAGATTACTCATTCAACACACCACCATCTCAGATAAGTACGGAAAAGATTTACACATTCTTACCCCCACAACTACAACACCTATCCTGACAACTACAACGATAACACCGATTCCTGCTCCAACTACGACTATTCCAACAATATAGTTGCATTCAATTTAAGCTTAATATAACCTGCTGATTATGTCGTCAGAGTTTTCAGTTTGTCCTATCCATATTGCATACTGTTATTATGATAATAACTCTATCTCTGTCTGTTACGCTTTCAGAGTTTTACTGCTGCTTACTTTGATTCTTGAAGATTAATAAGCTATTCTTTACCGTGAACTGATACTCGACATAGGGATATGTGGATTTTTACATATAAATCAAGTGCTCTCTTTTCACAGTTTTTGTGTAGTAAATACGTTGTTTATAATAAACAGTACAAAATTTTAGCTAAATTAGCAAAGAGGGCCTAATTTTATGATAATTATATCTATACTAATATTATTAAAACTGAATAGTGTTATTTTGTTTAGTTGAACACACTACAATTGATAAGTACTGATGCTTTTTGAAAAATTAAGTATTTTAGTATCAGGTAGCCCAGGTATTAGTTGGAAGGGAGCAGTGTCAACAAAAAATATTGCAATAACAGATGAAAATTATGCCTTTCGAGATCTTTTATTGCGTGTGATGTAAACTCACTAAAAATTCTTTTTATGGTAAACAATTTAGTAGTAAATAGAGTATGGTCATGTAACGTACCTAGGGACGCTTGTACCTTTGGACACAGATTATATTTTGAAAAGTACCAACATTAAAATTACAAAATTCTACAAAACGGATAGTATTTTACCTAATTGGCAACGACAGTTAGTGGCGTAATTGTATTGACATCGGGTGACGTGTGAAATTTTTGTGAAGTTTTTCGTGTTCAAAAGTAAGTATTTTGATGTTTTGATTATAGATTTATGCATGCACATATTTATTACAATTAATTAATTTACTTGTCTTAAGGTAGTTGCGTCTATAATAATATAACTAACAACACAGAATTTTAACCTACAAGTCAAGATAATTCGTTTCTTTTTTAAATTGCTTTGATTGTACCTTTGGACATAATTCTGTATGTACCTTGGGACACGTCCGGAGGTTCAAACAATGTTTGTACCTATGGACACTATTTGATGATGTTCCATTTCTTTTTGCCTGCAGTGCCAAGGAGTAAACCCGGCGTTAAAAGAAAAGGAGTTAGCCCAGAACGATTCAAAGCCATTCCATTAAGAGTCCTAAAGCTTGGAATCG
This sequence comes from Phragmatobia fuliginosa, assembly GCA_932526445.1. NCBI lineage: Eukaryota > Metazoa > Arthropoda > Insecta > Lepidoptera > Erebidae > Phragmatobia > Phragmatobia fuliginosa. The sequence continues at coordinate 30,783,548 of OW052057.1, forward strand.
TGATGGAATGGCTGGCCGGCAATGGCTGTTCAGATAGACTGGGTGTTCTACAGTTCATAAGCCTGAAAAAACTATATCTCCGAAATCATTTGAAATATTTTGGATGCCTTACATCTAATTCTTTTTCTAATTTAATTAAAGTGTTCTTGTTATTACCTAAGACTATTATTTGATTTTGTTGTATAACTAGCAGAAGATATGTTGTTACAGTTCTATTATCTAATTTAATGATGATTAAAAGACTGATTAGACAGAAATCTTTGTCTTTTGTTTCGTCCCAAGGTACATACAAGGCTGTCCGAAGGTACAAACAAGTAACGTACCTTAGGACAAAACACCATACTTACAAATAATGTTTGAAAATAATATAATGGCAACACTAAAGACGTAATAAAAAAAAACAGTCATATTAGACCGTCTGCCCTACAATATAAGATCTTAACTATTTCTATACTTTGAGTATATACAAAGATATGTCGATTTAAATATTAGGTAGTCAAAAATGTCCATAGGTACGTTACATGACCCTACAGACTCGTATCCTAGATTAATAGGTCATTTGAACCACCAAGAGACCTATTTAGAAAGATACAGGGACAAAAATAAAAACATTCATCACTATACCGGCACTTTTGAGTTTACCAACTGAGTGCAGTATATACGGTATTCTTACCATCGATAGATCCATGAAAAATAATACGACAACACGTAGTGCCGTATAAAAATACTTCGCCCAATGCTGAAAAATATTTGATTTTTTGACGATTATTTCGATTTAACCCCGCCTAATCCAATATTCTACAACGCCGTACAAAAATCATGCAACAAGGGAGGAAAATAGAGGGTTGCAACCACCTCGTCTTCAGTGGTCCAAACGGTACATAGTCTATTCAACGGTAGTAGAAATTTACACAAACAATTGACTAACCTTAATCGATTGATGATAATGACACAAATACCTAATGAATTTAAGAAGGATATTTCAATTTTCTTACATACTTCTACCTCGTTATACTACTGCGTATTGTAACGCATCATTTTATTAGAACAATAAAACTTTTAACTAATAGGGGCAAGTCCCATATGTAGAAGTGTAGAAGCTACAACCAGAGGCGTCTCTAGCCTACTCGTATGTAGCGCCCGTGTTGTGCATTCATTACCCTGGCGCCCTTTGGCAAGCGGACAAAATGGAATAGGTAAAAAGTCACCATGAGTTGAGGCCATTACAGACATGGAGAGTCATTGAACATCAGGATCTGGCACCATTCGCTACCCTCTAAATTTCCACGTATAATATGTATGTTTGCATTTACGAAAAAGTATATATGTATTTACATCAGTGCTCTTGTATTACAAGCTATGCTATAATGGGTGTTATCTATGTATAATATGTATGTATTTACAAAAAGTATGTTTATGTATTTATATCAGTTTTCTAGTTACCCATAATACAAGCTCTGCTTAGTTTGGGGACTAGATGGCGCTGTGTAAAATCTCCTAAAAAATAAAAATGCTTAATTTGAGACTAGATGACGTTAGGTGTCAGATGTCCGAAATACAGTGCTGGATTTACACATTTGCCGCCCCAAAGCTTTAAAATTTTTGCCGCCCCTACTGACTCCTAAAATTAGATACACTTTTCACAATTAAGTTAATGCCTTTCTTTAGGAAATAATTTAGTTCCTAGATTATTTTTAAAACTTGTTTTAATTTTAAACTAAGCAAAGCTAGGGTTTTTACTGCACTACTTATAAGGTTTGGTAGGCCAAGGAAGATAGGTAAGTAAGATACTGCTAACCATGCACCAGGGAATGCTTTTCGCACCATACCCTCCATGGGGGGGGGGAGGGCGTGTGTGGGACTCCCGGTGAACCGGTTTACCCACTAAACTCCATGGCGGCCTACCTTGGCAGGCGGGAGGAGCTCCAGGAACGCATCAGCGACTTCTGGAGTCCCCCCTGCCTTACCCCATGACTTAGGTACATCTCAGGGTAATCAATAAATTACCCTTGGGTCGGACCGATATTGCGTCTCTCACCGTTTTAAAAAAGGCGGGACACCAACCCGCCCCAGACGAAACCCTTCAGCCGCACCGGGGTGTCGCCTGCTTGAGTCGCCTGCTTGAGTCGCTTGCAGTGGTCACCAAGATGTGGCCGCAACAACCCTTAGGCAACGATTGGGAACTAGCTGCCCCTACCGCGTCCCCTTCGCCGCCTCCTTCGAGTAGGATTGGCCCTTTCCCGATCCCGCTCTGCGGACTTCTTCTGGAGCATAACGTTCTCACAAAAGGAGACCTTGGCCTCCCACTCTTCATCACACGCCAGCATTGCCGCGATCATTGCTGTCGGTGACAGGGTTCGTCCGATCTGCCCGACCAGGTCTCGACGCTCGGACTTCCACGCAGGGCAGTCCTTTAGCGTGTGCTGGGCGGAGTCCCCGTCGGACCTGCAGTGATGGCATTGTGCCGTAACCTCACGTCCGATTCTATGCAGATACTCACCGAAACAAACATGTCCGGTGAGTATCTGAGTCAATCGGTAGGTGACACAGTCGGTCTTCTCTATCCAAGCTTGACAGAGCGGCTCCAACAGCGCGTTGGCTGGCACGGCCCGTTTTTCCAGCCGGGCCCTCCAAGTGCGTATGTGCGTTCTGCCGTAGAATTTTAGGCTCATGATCGTACGGCAGCCCCGTACGATCCGAATGGCCATCAGCCGCTGCAAACTCCTAAGTTGAGCCTTACAGGAACCAAGTAGGAACCCACCTGGTCCTTAGACCAGACGCGTGCCCCATAGAGGACCATTGATCTCACGACGCCCATGTAGAGGCAGCGAACTTCTTCCCTTGGTCCCCAAGATTGGGCAGCAGACGATGGAACGCCCCTGCTACCCCTCTAACCCGGGGACTAATCGCCCGAAATGCTCTTTGAAGCTCCACCGACTGTTCATTTCATTTAAAGTGTAATACATTAAATATTTGCATACCAATCTTTACTGGTGGGATGTAAATGGGACATGTACAATTGTTAAGACCATACTCTGTAAACCTACATTCTGGCAAATAAATGATTATGATTCAGGATGAGGCCTAGGTACTTCAGGTACTGGCCCACCCGGACTTCAGTTTCACCCACTCGGAAGCGTGAGCGTTTCACGCTTTGTAGGCCATGGAAACAAATCGCCTTAGTTTTCTGAGGCGCCACCCTTAGGCCCAGCTCACAAATCTTTTCCATAACACAAGCCACTCCCTGCTCGGGGAGCAGAAGCACTTCCTCGAAGCGTGACGCTCTGGCCAGTATTAGGGTACCTTTCGATTCTCCACCTCGTTACGATCCACAAACATCACCGTCCTGTTGCGCAGATAGGCCTCTATGATCTAACCATGCACCTGTCAACATCAATATACCCAAGAGTTGGCAGTACTTGGTCGGCTGCGGCGGGGTATCGACACGACCTGTCTAGGTCGTGTCGGTTATCTGGGCCTGATCCTTGACGGTAGGTTGCTCTTCGACGAGCACTTCCGAGAGCTTGCTCCGAAGCTAGTCGACACTGCGGCTCCGCACTTGGACGACTTTTGCCCAATTTGGGTGGAGCCATATCGCGACGTGACAACTGTACACTGTGTCTGGTCTGTGGCACTGTTCGTTGCACCGATGAGGGCGGCGGCTTTGATCGCCCAAAATATGGCACGCCACCCCAGAGCATATTGGCGGTTAGAGCCATACACGGTTACCGCGGTCGCAATGCCATGGTCATGCCGCAATGAGTGTGGCCGCAAATGGATGGAAAATTTTCTCCTCCATCCGCTTCAGTGGCCTTCAGGCGTAGAGGCGACGTCCACGTATGCCGTACGTCGCCATGGAGAGATAAGCAATTGCTGACACCCGCTTCAGAGGAAGCACTGAGAGGGGTTCAGAGGGCGTAATAACAGGTTCCTTGGACCCCTGCTATTTCAGGTGCAGAGTGGCACATCATGTGGTTTTAGTCGGTTCGATGCCGACATACAGCCCCGTTGTAAGCTCCGTTAGGGTGACGGCCCGAGGGCGCTTCCACACGTAAAAAAAAAGTGTTTTAGGTGATCGCCACGTTGCATTCTACTGCGCCAAGTGTCGTGGGTTTTCCTACGAGGGAAAACACATTGTGCAATTCACAAATTGTTGTCCTAAGTCTAGGTGTTCTCTGTGTTCATTTTATGTATGTTTGTAAAGCCCCCCGCGACATACGATATATACTCCTAATGCGAGTATGGTCTTTTAAAAAAATAAAAAAAGGTTTTCTTCTGAACCAGTTTAGTGTTTGGGCCATTTTGCCGTCCCCCTAATTCTGCCACCCCAAGCTTCAGCTTTTTCAGCTTATATGGTAAATCCGGCCCTGCCGAAATATTTATTTTTTAATATCCACCAAACTCTGCAACTGGATTGCGCTGTACACAAGCACCTCATTAGGGTTCGTTGCAGAATTTGATTTTCAGCATGTATGCGCCGGTGCACCTATCACGGTTACTTCCTATCAACACATTATTATTTTTGAATATCAATATCATGTCAGTCTTTGGCACCATATATTGCTATGTAGATGATAGCACAGACATCATTGGCGATATTTTGAATACCCTACAGTCAATATAGTAGACGTTAAGGATCAAGAAAAAAGAACGTGTCGCTGACCTGTTCTTGATTTAAGCCTGATTTCTCAATATCGATAGACTTCTTTTCTTCCCTTCTCAATTTTTCAGAATCCTTAACTGCCACTAAATGTATCTTGGGTATCACACGGTATCCTGGGTAGTAGTACATTGAAAGCGTCATTAAGGTGGCCTCGTGAAAACTAATGTAAATTTAAAGCCAAGAGATGTTGTATCTGTGGTAGTCCTCTATCGCACTTATCTGGCGAGTTCTTCCAACTGATAACACCTCCTTCCTTCATCTATACGATAACACATGGTGGCTTTAAAAGATACCTATGAAAAAAACGGCGCGGCTCTTCCTTTCTGTGACCACAAAAAAATAATGAAATTATAATGATAAAGCGGTTGACTTGATATAAACTTCAAACGTTACCATATAGAAGTAGAGACTCTCTCACTCACTCGTTCTAGTGCTGCTATTGGTAGCTGCTACATAAGCTTTGTTGGCCTTTAGCCCAAAGGGTGCGTTCCCCGAAGCATTGCACATTCAGCAGTACGTGGATTGATCGTATCCAAAGTACCTTATTGGACTTCACTTGGGACTTTACGTAAGTCTGTTGCAAATAAAAGAAAAACCGATTCACTTTATTTTACATCTTTACCTACTCAAATATCAAATAGTTACGGTATAGCGAAACTCTAGAACTCAAATTACGCGTCACGTTCGAACCGCATTTTACCTGTGTTTGAGTTTTAACGCCTGGCGCAGCAGGTTCGTATAAAGGCGAAGCGCTGTTATATATGAGCGCTGCGCCCGCGTGCATTGCACGCCCTGGACTAAAGGTTAGATTGCCGCTGGCTACAATGTTTATCCATAAGTATATGGCTAGGAAGTGATTGACAACAGAAAAGGGTTCTACATTTTCGAAACCAGCCTCCCTAGCCAAGTCGCAAACGTTTTTCGTTCTGCAATTGCTGAATCTTCTATTCTTTTGTTTGATTGGCTAATGTCACTTAGTCACTTGATCAAAACAAAATATTGGCTAGGGGCCAGATGCCTAAATCATATATTTCTACTCCTCTTTGTGAAGAACTAGTTATATAGATCGCAATTGAGAAAAGTTTGCATAAACTGGTTTTGGGTATAGGATTCTACTTGTAGAGATGAAAAGAGCGTCTTATTAGAACGGTCCAGAACCGAATCATCGATTCTTGTTTCATATTTGAATGCTGTCTTGTTTATTAGACACGCAGGAGGTACTACATACCTTTTCATTTACTTCTAAACTATGATAATTGAAAGTGCACAGATAAAAACATTTTTGTTTATTGTTAAAAATGTTTTTGTTTATATTAGTCGTTGAAGCAATATCGATGAGCCACGTTGACTCAGTGCAGTGTGAGACCAATCGACCGACCGGTGCCCCTCGATCAACATCACCTCGGTGATCGCGTAAATTACTATAGCACTTCGCTATTCCAGTAGATAGTGAACGTTAATATCGATAACAATTATCATGACGCGATTAAAGGTTTGATAAATTATTCACTTCCTTCATAAACGAGCAACGAAACGACATGACGCGTAGTCCTTTTTAATTAATTAATAACAATAAGACAATGAATACACCAGCGAATATAAAATATCCATCAAATTTAGTTTTAATTGCAACATTATCCGGCGGATTGACAATTGTAAGTACTGATTACTTTTATTACAGCTTATATAGATAGTTGAGAGACTCGACAATTGATTGAAGTTTCAATTGAGTTTCATCACTAAAATTGCCATTTGTTACAGTTCAACTTCAAATAATACCTTATCCATGTTTTTTACCGAGAGAGATTACCGTTCAACTATTAAATAATTTTCGTCACTTACTTCACTATTTATTTGTAGTTATACCCACTAATAAACTAAGGCTTTGCGAATTGCAAGTACTAGACTAAGAGTTTTATATTAATACCATCAATAAAGCGACGTTTTAACAAAAAAAAACATGTCATTATAACTTTCATTTCAAATATACTGAATATATATATTATTTCCAGGGGATCTCATTGGTGTACACATTGCTATGCGTAACTTTCGTAGTTTTTCATTTTAATTGCGATGCTATCTCATCGACGACTACAGCTGGATATTTTTGGCAAACCATCTTCAAAGTATATGGTCTAAGTAAATGTCACAATATACTATTTTAACCTAATATATATTTATATTCTCTTCTCTCTCTTTCTCTTTAAAAAGACAACTCCCGCATTAGGAATATAAATTCCTGTGTCGCGGGGGACTTACAAACATACATGAAACGCACACAAAGAACACCCAGAACATTCAAGCATTGTATTACCAACTAACCATCTAAATTCAATCAAAAATAATAAGTTGTTAATAATCTTCTTCCAATACATGGCCACAGGGCCAATTTTATCTCTAAATAATATCTAACCATGCCATTGCATTCTAAAATGACGCTACGCCCTTAATTTCAATAGTTCGACAAACAATGCTTAATGACGTCAGTTTTTATTGTCATATTAACAGATAAACATTATATTATTATTATTCTTACTCAGTCATCTATTTCAGGTAGCTCATGCGAAGATGGGATAACAATACAAAGGCTTACACAAGCAAATACTGTGTTGATACTTATTGCTTGTATATTGGCTATCACCGTCGTCTGCCTGATAGCAGCCATCGGTCTTGTCACAAGTAAATATTGAATTTATTAATATTTTTAAATAGCATACATCCATAAAGTAAACCGTATGCTTCAATAATGCTTTTTATATTATACATCAAGTATGCAAGGGTTTAATTTATGTTATAACTAGCTTACGCCCTCGCCTTAGACCGCGTTTATCTCGATTATTGAAGTAAAAAGTAGCTTATGTGTTATTCTGATATATAAGCTATGTTACTGTAAAGTTTCATCCAAATCCGTTCAGTAGTTTTTGTGTGAAAGAGCAACAAACACACATACTTAAATACTCACAAACTTTCACGTTTATAATATTAGAAAGGATGACAAAAAGGGGACAACGTTAACATATGTATCTAATAGAATCACTAGAATTTTGGGTGCATTAAAAATATTTTAAACAAAATCAATAATAAAACACACATGAATTGTGTAGATTTGTAGATCTAAAAACTAGACATAGGGTCGGAACCGCCGGCGTAAGACAAAAACTAACTTATCACTCTCACTCGTTTTATGTTACGCAGAGACTGTCTTGTTCGGATTTTAGCTAGTTGAATGTTAGCTTGATCCTTCCTGTTATATAACTACACGCAATTACTCATGAGCCATGAGTAAGTAATGACTATTTAAAACCATGAATGAGAAATTTGTATATCTACTGATTGCTCTAGATTGCTAATTTAATTTAAAAACTTAAAATATAAGGTCAAATTGTAAAACTTGTTTCGTGACATATCGTGGTGACCAAATGTGATGAACAATTCAACATGATAAATATTCTAACAACCGCTATGTCCTTCAATATGTTATATGGTATGAGTTTGTCACAAAATTCAAATTAGCTTTGGCAGATAACGTTATCGATCTGATAGTTGTGTTAACAGGTAAATACCTCGTTTTATTATTAATACAAAATATCTGCGTATTAAATCACATCGGTGTTTCGTCATCATCATCATCAGCCTATTGCAGTCTACTAGATAGGTTTCTTCTATAGTTTTATTGCACGCCACTCTGGTAAATTTTGATCTTTTTGCATTCAGCTCCAGACACAAACAACCACCCCGCGCAAGACGTCACTCCATCTAGCGTCCCACATAGTAGCCCATCCTAAACTACACTACCTTACCTTACTACCGAAACTTGATCTCTACATCGGAAGTCTTTTACCCCAATGGTTGTCAGTTCTGCGTGTAATATGGCCAGCCCACTGCCACTTTAGCTTGCTATTCCGGTAGACTGTGTCTATGACTTTAGTTCTCTGCTGGATCACATCATTCCTGATACGATCCCTCAGAGAAACACCGAGCATAGCAATTTCCATAAATATCTAGAGGTTTAAGGCATGAAAAAACATTTTGGGTATTAATTCACTGGAGGTATACACAAATACGCATGTAACTGAATTATATGGTTTTGAAAAATAAAAAATACTGCTACAGTGGCATTCAGTAGGAGTATCGTAGTTTGGTATTCTTGGTTTGGACCAAATGTTTGTATTTTTATGTTAAAGAACTTTTCCTTTTACAGTTTTAGGAATTTTATCCCAGACATAGGTTACCGCCGATTTTCTAATCACGAGACATATATTAACATATCATCACAAGTTCTTTTAAGTGATACATTAAGTAATCAACGACGTTCGGATTTTTCTCAACTACTTATCTTACTATTTTTATTCTATGCTATGAAAAGTGTCGATTTGACGGTAAAGGTGCGCGTCCATTGGCCCGCGCCGGACGCACGGCACGCACCGCACGCAACGAATTTTATGTTGCTTTGTATGATTTCACATAGTGCTGCGTCCACTATCCGCGCCGCCCGCACCGTACGCCGGCATTTATGAGCAAAAAATGCGTTGCGTGCCGGTGACGCCACACAAATCAAAATCAGTTCGCCGCTGGCATCGCCCACCGCGCACGTGTTATTTGTTTTATTTAAATGAGGAGCGAACGACAAAAAATAAAAGGGATGACGCACTATTGATAATATTAGTAGAAAGATATGTAGAATTATATAATTTAAAACATCCACATTATTCTAATGTCCAAAGAAGAGACAATATTTGGGAGGAGATAGGATCGATTTGTTTCGTTAAATGGGGTTTGAGTAAACCATCTAGATTCATGAATTTAGCTCTTGACATGTGAATGTAATTAAAAAACCTTTCTTTATCTTGTAGTTAATGCGGAACAAATAATGAATGATACTCTCCAAATATTGGTCGCTTCAAATTTATTTCATGAACCCACATTCTACGTTTAGTTTTACATTTTTCTTCATCTTCCAATAAGCAACTAATAACAATGATATCTTCATCAATCTCCATGACCGAATACGTCAACTCACGGCAAGCAAACACTCGAAGCTAAATAAAAAAATCCGGATACAGTGGACGCATGCCATCGGCAAATCCGTTTAATCCGTTGCGTGCCGTGCGTCCGGCGCGGGCCAATGGAAGCGCACCTTAAGGCGATCATATTAGTCAATGTTGAATGCGTAAATTGCCCCTCATTCGTTTTCATTTAGAAATGCTTCATTTTTTCAATGGTACTGCAACCATACAGTGGAGACTGGGGACACTTAATCCCCCCTTTTGTTTTTCATCCCTAATTTCCATATGAGTATCCGTTTTGAAATATTTTGGAACTGAAGTTGTTGAAATTTATTTGCCTCTAATGTTTAATGCCTTTAAGAGCCAACAATTTAAATGGCTTAAAAATATACTAGACCTTTATTTATTGTTTTCAAAATAACATTACATTTTATTTCAATTGTCACATGCAGTATTATAAAAAGCAGCCAAGTGCGAGTCGGACTCGCCCATGAAGGGTTCCGTAACAGCAAGTAACACCATATAAAAGTTCTTGTAGTTCGTTGTAACTTTAATCGATGTTTTTATACTAGTGTATTGACTGGATGAAAGGTAAATTGTGTGTAACGATTTATGACGTATTAAAAAAAAACTACTCACTAGATCTTGTTCAAACCAATTTTCGTTGGTAGTTTACATAGTAATGTATAACATATATTTTTTCTAGTTTTATCACTCTCTTATTTTAGAAGTTAGAGGGGGGGGGACACACATTTTTCCACTTTGGAAGTGTCTCTCGCGCAAACTATTCAGTTTAGAAAAAAATGATATTAGAAACCTTAACATCATTTTTCAACACCTATCCATAGATACCCCATACGTATAGGTGTGATGAAAAAAAAATTTTTGAGTTTCAGTTCCAAGTATGGGGACCCCCAAAATGTATTGATTTTTTTCTAAATTTTTGTAAATAACTTAATGCGGTTCACAGAATACATCGACTGACCAAATTTCAACAGTATAGCTCGTATAGTTTCGGAAATAATTGGCTGTGACATACGGACGGACAGACAGACAGACAGACAGACAGACAGACAGACAGACAGACAGACAGACTTGACGAATCTATAAGGGTTCCGTTTTTTGCCATTTGGCTACGGAACCCTAAAAATATAACTTCCTTTTCAAATTCAAATTATTTATTTCGGACCTTGAATCCATATTGTGTTAGTTACAGTGACATAACCTAGTGTTAGTATAGAAAATACATATATACAAGTACATTCATTAAAATATAATATATAAGTACATACCTACATTAAAAATATAACATAAATAAGTACATACCAACAAATTAACAAGTGTGGACATACAACCACCTTGTCATGAGGGAGGAGTCGCCCACCTATACATTCAAAAAATACATTCAGGATGCTGTTAGATTAGGAACATTGCTCCGAATGTAATTTTATCTAACTGTTTCAGTTTTTTTTAAATGTATGGGATGGTATAGTTACCATTATCATTACAAAAAGTTATAGAATCAATTGAAATATGTGACTCGTGATTGTAAAATATAATGTGACATGGATGAATCTTACATGCCTAAGGAAAAATTTCAAAAAGCAAAAAGTTTGTGCTAGTCATCCAATCACTGGGATGTGGAGTTTCTTCTATGTCTGGTGACCCTCCGTCTATCATTTGCTGTTGACAATTTTTACGAGGAATTATGATAAATGTAGAAAAGTGGTTACCTATAGTATTTATACTCGTAGCTACGCATACTGTTACGAACTGCCAGCGTTCGCCGAATGTTACCTTAGACACCTGTTTAATTCCTTTACAATTCTTGTTTTATGAACTGTCGTAATTTCATCCAGTTTAATCTATGTTCCAAAAGTTAAATCATACAGAGGTTATGCTTGTCAAATTTTGAAAAATAATTGCCAATGTTATATTTGTTGAAGGCTGTGGCTCGAGATAGGCTTGTAGATTTGGGAACTCTGAGTGACTTCTTTGTGACGGTTCATAAAACCGTAGAACCAATTAAAGGCTTTATCACTTTCGGACCATTTTGGTGGTATTTTCTTCAATATTTTCAGGAGCATATTGAAATGCCAGTGGTCGTACATTCTTATTCATGTCTCCCTGGAGCAAGTCTCCCCAACTGTAAACCAACAAAATCTAAATCTGTATAAAATATCAGTGTGCATTATCAACCTATCTCCGTCCAATGCTGAACGTAGGTCTCCCCCAAGGAGCGCCAACAATCCCGATCTTGGATCCCGATATTTACCCAAATATGGTGGAAATTTCATACAAATTTTAGTTTTGTTGTAAGGTAATCAATCACTTGTCTTGTCAAACTGACGCTCAGTTAAAAAGTTAGAGGCTTGTTTTTGTTCAATTTGTTTTAACAAGATTTCGTGCGGTTCGTTGCTCGTTGGTCTAGCAGTGAGCCAACCAAGAGGTCTAGGTTCGTGTCTCGGATCCTAGTGTTGTTGAATTTTCTTGCAAGGAATTCTTATTAACACCCCGAAGTATTTTATACCCGCACTTTGAAGACGTCGCTACAGTACGCTAAGCCATCGGACCCCGTTGTCTTGAACATACATAAATAGCAGTCTGCAGTTTTGTATATTCTAAGTCACAGTGACTTAATATATACAGACAGCTAAATAGTTCAATCTTAGAATTCAGTTCTCCCTCAGGGTTGCATAGGTCAGAAATCGGTCGCTCCTTAAAAAAAAATTATAGTAAAACTTTTATTGAACTTTTAGCCAAAACTAGGTATATAATCCTGCGAAAGGTCTAGGAAGATTTACCTATATAATTTTATGAATAAATATATTTGACATGCCTACTTACATTACATACACTTACCATCTTACACTTCATGCTTAACTCACAGAATTCACAAAATACGGAAGTAAGAAGTTGTTTTCATTCAAAAATTTATTATTTTTAACTTTCTAATTTAAAACGTTCTGTTTCAAAATGTTGTACTTGTTCTTAATATTCTTTATGTGCATTTCATCAACGCACCTAAGTAGCTAAAGTAAAGACATTCCCCATGCAGTTGTATTGTTTAAAATAATACAAGTAAAATTATTCTAATACAATTTAACTTTGTTTTCAAGTTGTACAAGATGAAAATCAATCGCATCATATCAGCTGGCTGGCATATACGTACGTTGTCAGTTGCTTCGTAGCGTTGATCTTGGATATCACAACAGCAACGCACTTCGGTATGGATTTCGACTTTTTAACGTCGTTATTGGTAAGTTGTATTCGTTTTATGGGGTTCCATAGTGCATGACTCGGAACCCTTATGGTCTTATGTCCGTCCGCCCTCGATTTACAGTTCGAACGGTTAGTGCTAGAAAGATGATGAAACTATGCATGGATATGTGTTTTGATCACATCTCAAAGTACTATATAAAAGGCATGAAACAATACAGTTTTACAATTCTCTAGCTGACCACGCAGCCCTAGTTGCGTCCTCCATTGCACGTACCGTGATGTTATACCGCGTATACAATTTTTTTTCCCATAAAAATGCTAAAGTGAGCCAACCGTAAAAGGTGGACATATGCTGCGACGGACTTTTTTTCAAGTTTTTAAGAGGAATGATTCCTTCATACATGATAATAATATTCATGAATGTTTTACTACGAGTATTTTGCTTAGAGCACGCAATAGAAGTTCTCAAAATAAATCGTTTTCCCCCGTTTAAAAAACACTTTTCAATACGCAGCTCATATTGGCCATAGCCTTCTTCGATAAATGGACTATCTAATAGTGAAATTATTGTTCACGTCGGACCAGTAGTTCCTGAGATTTGCGGTTCAAACAAACAAACAAACAAAGTCTTTAGCTTTCTACTATTAGTAAAGATTTGAAATTTATAACTTTTAAAAACTAAAAAAGTTTTCTTTAGTTTTTATCTAATGCGTTATTGTTCACTTTCAGAGAGAACTAGCACCAAACAATTCCGCCAATTATCAAATAGATGTGATACGACAAGGAGCGCTATTGTTGATGATCATAGTGATGAAGGGATTCATCGTTCCACTCGTCATCTGTATATTACATGTACTGCTGTTAGTTCAAGTCGTACGATACCAGAATTTAGTGAAAAACAGTGAGGTAAGTCAGCACTACTACAAATTACAGTTTACACAAATAAGTGAAGGCTACTCATAAACCTATTGTTTTTGTTTCAACTTATCCTTCTCTTTGCAGTGATGTTGTCTTGTCCTGCGTAGTTTGCTACCTTAGTAGCCTACTACGAAACCCACGGGATTAATAGGGGTGTTGACACTCCGTATTCTTAATCAGTTACGATATTATGTATAGGTAATTCGTCGCTATGTACAAGACTAAACTTTTTACTTAAGAATTAATATATAAATTTATGTACATCACTTCTTGATGTAACTAGAAAATATCTAATCAGCTGATTAGATAGATAGAAGTAACCGTTTGTTTTCTTTTTTCCAGCATCCAATTCACAAAGTTGGTGCATTAAACGCTTTTGAGTAAGTCTTTATTCACTATTGAAGAATTATGTATAAATAAATGTGATATCTTGAAATTTGTTTAAAAATTAATACACCAAAAAAAACTCTGCAGTTTGTACTTTCTTTTTTATCTTTTGGCATGCAGCCAGGAATAATCTTAATTTAATTATAATTGTCCACAGTCAAAAGAAAGATGATGAAAATTGGGTAAATCCGGATAATATGTTTGTATACAGTTCACCATTTTCGAGAGGGTAAGAATTTTCATAACTTAACAAGTCCTCACTGCTTATAAGTATTACATTAATAGCTATTTTTATGTGTCAGTTGATCTAAGAAGAATATTTTAGACCAATCCTAGGAAATTTTGAATGTATTGGAATCCATTGGAGTTTAGAGCAGTATTAGATGTATGTTGTCTAACTATGTTACTCTTTCTGTTTCAGCCCACAAATAAATAGTGCTTTCGTTGACGACGACTCGCCCCCACGCAGCCCCGTCAGACGTCTAGATCCTTCACGATCTGATTATCTGTCCAAGTAAGTCATGCTATTGAACAAAGTTCAACTAATTGCAAATGTCGAGTCCTATAAAATCTGGTGGGTATTATCGTTCAGAAGCAGTGGATAGACTTACTGTGGTAACTCGAACTACTTAGACAATGGATTGTAAGCATTGATGTATTAAAAAACCCTAGATACACACTCAGCGTCGCAAAACCGTCCTCATAAAATAAGCGCACTATTGAAAATGATGCTCATATTTCAAATAGTCTCGCGTCGCTCGCGTCTCTGTGCGCTCGTTAAAAATGCCTAAGTGTTCGATGTGGAATTGTAAAAATATTACGTCAAGAACGTTAAAAAAGGATGGGATATCGTATTTTCGGTGAGTAAAAGACTTTGTTAATTTGTTTTTGTTGTTTTTATGACTAAATATCGGAAGCAATATGTGATTTTGATTTAATTTGTCTAAAAACTTCACATAACGGTCCAAGTATAATACGACAAATTTCAATGGCCGCTTTTTCAGTGTAAGAACGACTATTACACAACCTTTTATTTTAGTCGCATAATCCAAACGACCCTGTTCTGAATTTAATGGAGTCGATTTTTTTTTATTGTGTTTAATTTTTATATATAAGTTTATTTAATTTGAACTTTTTTGTATTTAGTTTTTAATAAGTATGTATACGTTACAAAATATATAATAATATTATTATAGTTATTAATCGAATTTCAAAAGGAAAAGAGGTCGTCCAAACGGTGTTATTATTAAAGTTCGTAAATATTATATTACCTATTATATCGATTAATTAGGGGACAACTTATGGGTTCGCGACATACAATTTTTTTAAGCCAAATAGTGCATGCGTCGTTTGTTCTGAACATTTTCTGGACGAAGATATGAATGTCACTGCTAAAGGCATAAAACGTCTTCTTAAAACGGCTGTTCCTAGTATAACGGTAAGTAGTCGTTAGCCAGAAAAATAATGAATTTATCAAATAATTTCGTACCTACATTCAAATAATATAATTATTTTTTACAGGATGTCACTGATATGATATGAAAAAATGAAATAAATGATTTTAAGAGTTAATATTTGTTTCATTGATGTACACATGTCCTACCCAAAAACATATTTACGCTAAGTATAATTATGGGCTTAGAACACAATTTAACTATACTCATGTTTTTACTGTAAACGGGACTTATTCGCGATAATATTATAAAGGTTACGATACCTTATATATAATATTATACTGATACCTTATATATTATATAATATTATCGCGAATAAGTCCCGTTTACAGTAAAAACATGAGTATGTGTAAAAGTCGCGAAAGTCTGAAAACAACAATTTAACTAACTCTTAAATTACTAACTCAATGTATTATAATAAAAAAAATATACAAATATTCCTCTTCACTCCATGTCCTGTCCTGCCGGCTAGCTTCGGTCATAAAATTTGATTGGTCATTGTACGCTACTTTGTAATAAAAACTTTAAACAATGCGCGTAAGGTTGAATGTGCAAAAGATGTGTTTATAGCTCAACTAAAACTACCCACATTGATATTTTTATACATCAATGACTAAGTGGGACAGTTTCGTATGCGACTTTTGTTTGAGACTGTGCATCTAGGGTTTTTATATATCAATGATTGTAAGAGATATTTTAAGAATAGAATTTATAAAATAGTAACGTTTTTTTTTAGCCGCTCATCCGACCGATCGGACTCATGGACCCGCCCGAAAAATATACCTCAAAATGGACGCGCATTCTCATATTTATCAGACATAAGGCGACCCATGCCACCTAAAGTACCACATTCACCATCCCCATCACCAGCACCAACTAAGTCGTCACCATGGCGTCGGGATCCCTGGCCTCAAGCTCAAGCTCCACCCGTGCCTGCACCAGATTACAGTCCGACCCAACCCCGTCGTCTAAAGTCTGCTCTGAAACCTGGGTATATGTAATGCTGTGTCATTTTGCAAGACATAACTAAAAGTTAAATCATATTGAACTTTTATTATTTATACTTATTATTAAAGTACTATATTTATTTTTATCATGATTTTTAATTATAAAACATTATTAACTACTTATGCTGAACATATCATTGAAAGAACATAATTAAGCTAAATGGCATTCTGTAGGAGCCGGTGTTATTTTATGACAGTGGCTGTTTAGATCGTACGCCGACGTACAATCAAATCATCGTCAATAACATTTACGATGATTTGATCATAATTCATACGTATAAGTATAAAAAGCTTATACTTTTAATTTAATTTGTTATATGAGCTATACAACTTAGCCCGTATCTCAATCCAATGTTTAGGAAATTTTCTCATAGATCCTCGGCTCCTATTAAAGACTGCCTTGTTGGTCCAGTGGTGTGATCCACAAATATTTGTGTCGGAGCCTGGGTGTTTTTCTATGTATAATATGTATGTATTTACAAAAAAAAGTATGTTTATGTGTTTATATCAGTTGTTTAGTACCCATAATACAAGCTCTACTTAGTTTGGGACTAAATGACGTTGTGTGTAAGACGTCCGCAATATTTATTATAGGTATACCTATCCATATCTATGTCTATATAGCCCCTGCAATTTTTGTGTATTACGAGGGCATATACCTATACCTTGTCCATTCGTTTATTGTCTTTTTGACAGGTAACGCCTATAAATTATCGGTATTTTTTTTTCGTAATAATGTACTACAGTAATGTCACACTTTATAGCCGGGTAGGGAAGTGGGCAGTGTGCATAGCTAAAAACAACTTATAAAACAGTTCTTGAAATGCGATAAATCGAATAAACTATTAAAATAATCTATCTTATTATTATGATCAAAATAATTTGACTTTATTTAAGTATTGTATCTGTAAATTTAATAAAATAAAAAAGAAATTAAGCTAGTATGACTTCAAGATTGATTATTTGCGAGAAATTAAGTCGAAATGTTGGAATTTAAGTTCAAACTTAGAACAAAACAATAACTCTGTGCATTAATTAATTTATTTTGGACCACTGACTTCAAATGTAACTTTGCACGTGTTAGTAAAATTTAGCTTTGAAACGCGTATTTAATAACGTTCAAATAGAGAGTTATGAGTAAAAACATTTGAAAAATCACTTATTACTTACTAAACCGACCTTCAAGTGACCGTGTTAGGAAGTTTTCTTTGTTCTGGGTCAATTATATACCATAATATTGCACATTTTATTTAATTACAATACTGACTTAAAGAATATTATATCGATTGAATTTGATTTCATATCGATTCGGTGACGTGTGAGGACGTCACTAATTTCGAAATTTGTTGAACTGTCAAAAAGATAATAAAGGAATGGACAGAGTATAGTTAGTAAGTCTTATGTAAAATTGACACAAAGGATGTCGTTTCTTGACGATATGAAAATACTCCGTAACAAGTCAAAAAAATAAAAGAAAATATGTAACATAGTTATTTATTTTACACTCTCATTATGAATTACAGTTAACAGTAAATATTATAGTTCATTTATTTGTTTATGAATTTAACAATGAATACTATTTTATTTTAACGATAAATTGTATTTCATAAAAAAGAATTGTAGAATTAATATAGTACAAAAAACCCAAAATATAATATTAAACTGTGAGGAATATAGAAAAGGCACAAAAATTCATTACGTTACTTAACATTCCAATATGTACACAAACTTTGTACATTTTGAACAATTTTATATTAATTTATTATTTACATCCGTTTTATTTACAATTGTACAGGCACTGTCTAATGGCAGTCGCTTAAGTCTTATATTTGTTCCTGTGATATTTACACATAAACACGTGATCTAATTAGGTTAGTGTGGATCGGTAACAATCAGCCGCAAGATAAGTTCCGGTCTTTCGTATCGACACTCGTCGTGGAACGTCCAAGATCAGAAAAAGTTCACTTGCGGCCTATCCCAAACTCACAATTTGCTCCCAATTTGTAACGGTCAGAAACCGTCACGAACATCAGTTTCAGGAATCATTTTCTTGGTATACTCGGGGGGTGGCATCAGCGATGCTATTTTGGATTTCTCAGGACCTTCCTTCGCTGTACAAACACCTTCCACTTTTACTTCTTCGCTGATATATTTATCCTTCAGAATGCTAATCTCATCGGTCTCCTGCGCACAAGTTTTAGCTGAAGTATTCTCATCATTGGACAGTGACAATTCAAACTGGGCTACGAGCTGGCTGAGCACTTTCTTTAAATGATCAAACGACTCTTTGTCAGCTGGAACACCTTGCGTTTCCAAAACACCTTCACAGTTACCGTCATCACAGTTATTGTCCATTTGGCCCTTCATGATTTTGTAATCGCCAATGGTTATAATGAGATTTGGATTTTCTAATACCGATTGTGTTAAGAAGCGCCCCTCTTGTGAAAACAAAAATACGGCCGGTATTTCGATATCGTCTTTACCATCGCCGGACATAGCAAATAAAGCGGTGCCCTCGTGCGTCGAGTCAGGTACGTTATCGAGAATAATTGCTAAACTGACCCCAGCCTTTTGCATGTTCCGTACTTTTTGGGCGAAGGTGCACTGGCCACGCTGAGCTATGCCGAATTTACCATCAACTTCTTGTTTATTTTCGATTGGCGTGCAAGCATCAAACGGTATGACGAAAGCTGCGGTTTGCATATACAAGTCTTGCGTCGCGATCTCCTTGCCGAAGTGTCCTGGTCCTGCAGGATATAGCTTGTTATCGAACTTGACTGCGGCCGGCACCACACCGTTCTCCATGTCGCTAAGTGAATTCCACTTGGACATCTCTCGCATGAATGTAAGACCTTCAGCCGCATCTTTTGCTGATTTTGCCTGAACACAGAAATGAAACAAAACTGTTACTTAATCAAGTCATGCCTGTTTTTAGACTTTCACGACTTTTACACATGCTCATGTTTTTTACTGTATACGGGACTTATTCGCGATAAAATTAAAAAGGTTACAATTTTACTGCAGATTAAAATTGATTCAGCGGTTTAGCCGAAGAACCATAACGACACAAAGACAGTAATTTTCGAATTTATAATATCGGTATGGATGAAATATGTTTAAGTTACCGTGGAAGTGGTGTAAAGCAGTTGGACCCTGCCATCGGGTAGGGTCAAGACTGATATGCCCATGTCGGAGAGTGCGTGTATTTGTCTTGGGTCGTTGAGCGGCCTCAACCGCGCCGGAGGTCGGGCCGCCGTGGTTCCGAGCAACTGCCGCATTGGCTGCCTCACCTTCTCTGCGACCAACGACGATGTGCTTGGACATGTCCTAGAAAATTGATATTTATTTACTACTTCTGCTTACTATCCTTATTCCCAATATTATTTGTGGTCGGCTACTAGTTCAACCGGTTTTACCTGAATATCAGTTTTTCCACGGAGCGACTGGCATCCCACAACTCTAAGGGAGGACTGAAATTCGTAGGTTGAACTAGTTGTCAATAAATTTGAGGGCACTGATTTCCCAATAACGATTGCCATAGATGTTCATAACAACCGGGACCGACGGCTTTACATGTTCTACGAGGCACGGGCGTGAATCACCGCCAACTTCCAAACTCCGGGTTGCTATTAGGAATTTCCTAAGAAAAACCTAAAAACACCTTTTTGGGCCGACGGGATTTGAACTCAAGACCTCTTGATTGGCAGTCGCATACGCTATCCACTAGACCAACGAGGCAGTTAGTCTGATGTAGCAAAATCACAGAAAAAGCATCAAGTACTAGGCCTCCATAGTGTGGGTCACCATGCTACTATGCCTGCATTCGCGAATGTTCACAGCATTCTTGGATTTATACAGCCATATATGTATTTTAAGATAAGTATTTATATTTTTGTTTTATTAGTAAGGTAAAATATATCCTCATCATCTATTGCATGGCCTACAATGAGAACAGGACACTTATTACCCTATTTCTAGATGTTATTTTATTGATTGGAGTTGCTTTCATCAAAAGAGTTTGAATAGCTAGTATTAGACGTTAAAAGATGCAAACCTGTATAGAAAGTATCTGCGTGTGGTACTTTGTGTTCTTAAACAAGAACAAGGTGGGTAAGGTAATGACCTTACCCACCCAATTATCGATTCAAGCTCAGTTAGATTGCTAAGCATGCTGGGGCTAGTGTTACTCCTGTATTGAAGAGTATATAAACTTATAAACCTAGGCAAGGAAAACTCAGACATTCACTTAGCTATCCGCCAGCAATTCCATTGCATTTTTTTTAATATTTAGCCTTCTAAAGTAACTCTACCCTGCCTGATGGAAAGCATGAGCAGAATTCAAGAGTGGGGCGACCACACATACTGCGAATGCAGACAATATTGTATGGCGGCCCACACTATGGCGGCTTGGCGAGATGCTTTTTCACGTCCCGTTCAAAGGACCCGGGATCGTAGTGGGAAGGAAACACGTGAGCTGGTAGTGAGTTCCAGTCTTTGACTGCTCGGCATAGGAAAGAAGAGCCGAACCGTTTTGATTTTTTTTTAAATTGTACACACAAACAATCGCAAAAATATATTCTAATAAACGTAAAATAAATTATTTTATTCTCCAGATGTTTAAGCATTCTACGACACTATGGTGACGTCGTATTTCTTTGGTGAGTGTGAGACATGAGACCCAATCATTCCGCATCATTCTCCCGATCTCCAGAAGCCGGGAGAATGATGCAGAAACATCTTAACGTGGTTGCCATGGTATGGGTCACCATGCTGAATGCTATACTCACCCTCACAATGAGGATGATGACCCCTAATCCTTGATTCTACTTATGCTTTCCATAAGGCAGAGTAGTTACTTTGGTAGGCTTAAATATTAGAAAACACAAAATAGAAAAAGCAATGACATGTAACAAATATATATGTAACATTGTGACACAATAACTAGAAAGCATGTGAAACACGATTAGAATTTTGATCTACAATAGGACGGCATTTAATGGGCAATAAATAAATTGGGATATATTATATATATTAGATATATTAGATATATCATATATATATATGATATATATTTCTATAAGTAATACAAATAGTTACACTATACTACTCAATAAATAAACATCTTTACAATAACGAGCCAGTTTATTCTATTCATTTTGTTAAACAAAACATTCTTTATGTGGGATTTAGTAACTTTAGAATTAATTAATATTTTTAGGAAGTAAACCGATAACACTAATATGGACCTATCAAAAAATATTTCTATATAAAATAACAGTGTTCTAGTTCACGTCACAGCTTTCTGGTTAATTATGTAACAGGCAATTTAAAAATGGTATTTACTTTCTATATTTATCTTCATCCTCGTCGTCAATTTTTAGAGTGAAGTATGTAGTGTTCTTGCCGTCAGTGGCTAAAGAAAGGGGTAGGAAATGAGCTTCAGTGGTGAGAACGTAATCTTCCAATTTGACGGGTAGGTCTTTATCTTCACCAAAGAGCATGTAAAGGTACTTGAACGTTTCTGCCAATACAAACGAATCCATTCTGTCCTCGTGTATTCGTGTCCTCACGTCGTTCACAGCGGCGTATCCACAAGGCACTCTTGTATATTGCTGTAACGCTTTCAACACTGTTTTCCCCACTTGCAGGTAGTGATCGTCTTCGGTGGCTCGATGTAAGAAGTACGTAGATTCTAAGAACTCAGGCCGAAGAGGATGCTGGCCCCAGTGTACCTACGCACATTAACAATATTATATAATGTTGTATTTCATAATATAATGTTATACATGTAGAGTCTACAGCGAAGCCTATCTAAGCTGAGACCAGCGGTGTTAATGTTGTAAACCGCGAGTAACGCCGCAGAATCAAAAACACATTATCTAAGTTTCTCTTTATATCACCAGCTAGCTATCTGTTAGTGGAAGTACAGTCAAAATCGGTCCAGGCTCTCCAGGCAGACAGGCAAAAATTGC
Organism: Phragmatobia fuliginosa; assembly: GCA_932526445.1. NCBI lineage: Eukaryota > Metazoa > Arthropoda > Insecta > Lepidoptera > Erebidae > Phragmatobia > Phragmatobia fuliginosa. The sequence goes on from OW052057.1 coordinate 30,806,177, forward strand.
CTTTTTTATGTAGGTACTGTTTATATGTACGTTCTTACGCATTTACTGAAAAATATCATTTGATATTACAAACAAACACTTTCACTCACGTTTATTTAGTCAGATGTAGTAATTAATATATCTGTACCTCAGAGGCAGACAACAGTAATTCCACATTTTGACGAAATTACATTTATTATACCATTAAAATTGCAAGAAGCATTTCTGTTTGGTTTAAAGCATTAAGTCCTAAGTCGCCTATGAAAAGAGATATCCAATTATGTATAACATTAATTGCACAAATATTAATAGATTTTATTATTTAGATAATAGATAGATTTATCGTAGATATGAGTAATTCATGATACTTCCCTCTATTTAAGATAAAAAAATACAGCTAAGTTAATTACTCTGCCTTTTTGCATGTCCTGTAAAATTTGACTTTAGCCTTTTAATGTAAATAGATATTGCAGTTTATTATTGGACCTAAAAAGTGTCAATTGTTAATAAAACTGGTTCTTACCTGAAAATCAGAAGTGAAAGCTTCTGGTATGAATGTGTGTCTCTGCATAACTTGATACAGCATTTCGTGCGTCTCCACAGCGGGCCTTACATCGCCCAACAACACTTGCAAGCCGGGCCAGAATGCCAACAACGCATCCATAAAGTTCCGAGATTGAAGATGTGGCCTATAAATAAAGCATTCAATTATTTTAACTGTTATTTTTGGAGACTTGTATAGATAACGTTAATTGGGAAAATAATACTAATTAATTTTCGTATTTTGAAACAAAACAATAATAGTTTTAAAAAACTAAACAAACACGATTTTAAACTAAAAAGTAGAAAATAAGTTTAATGTAACAAAGCGTAGGGCGACGTTATTAAAATATTTTCAGAAAGTACCCCACGCTTTGTTACATTAAAATTATTATCTACTTTTTTTCTAGACTAAAAAACTACTAATTTGTTTAGACATTGTTATTTTGTTTTTTTTTTCAAATTAGTGTATTGTCATCGGTCCTCGATAAATCTACAAAGTTCGAACGAAATCTGGCCGTTTAAAGTGGGTCTAAATCGCACCCAAAGGAGTCGGTTACAAACAAACATACAGGTGAAGCTAATATAAAGGTGTAAAAATCATAGCATGATCCTTTCCATACTGGAATGTCTTCTACATATTTTCAATCCAATGTGAGGGCGTTCATATCGCGATACACAATTAGTAATCTTAACTAGTACTAAATTATATACAAGCATATTTTTATGAATGAGACTGGAATTGGTTCAGTAGGCGTGAAAGTGTATTACACGCCTTCACTACTGAACCAATTTAAAAAAGAGCAGCAATAGAAAGCTACTTAGATCGGCAAGTAACATAGGTTACGATAACCTGATCTGCACCCAGTCAATGACCACAATCATTATTCAAACAACATTGTTAACAACCTCGTAGCTTTTGCTTGAGGTTCCCGGATTCGATTTCCGGGTCAGACCAAATATATGTAACATAAATATAAATAATATAAAGGTATATGAACATGTATGAATTTACAGACAGAAAAATATATATGTATTAATGTATTTATATCAATTCTATAATACTCATAATAATACATAATTGAAAAGACCCACTCGAAATAAATGGTTTTGATTTTGATAACCGATATACCAGGCGGAGCCGACATGGTAAAAACTGGAGTCTAATATTTTAAAGTAATAGTAGCCATTCTTCTATTATATATATATTATGGCTGTCCATACTCACAAGCATGTAGGAAGTCTGTGAGTTTATATCAGGTAAATATTATCAATTTCATAAATAAGAATTTAAAAATAATACGAAAAATGTTTAAACACTGACACGTTATTAATTAACAGTACTGTTATCTTTATCTTTGTAAAACCAATCTGTAAAGCACAGAAATGTGAAAATGGCCGTAAAAAAGTTAATTGCTCAATTATGTTATCGCTAATTTATTACCAACGTTAGTGTGGCGAGTTGTGTTACAGGCTAACAAAACGACGACTATATACCTTCGTGGGGTAAAGTAAAAAGTAAAAGAAAGTAGCACCACTGGACGAAAAGCTAAGAAGTAATAGGTTATCTTGGTATGGACATGTCATGCGGAGGGATGAGGAAAATGTGGCAAAGAAAATGTTGGGTATGGAAATTGAAGGTTACATGGCAAGAGGTAGACCAAAGAAAAGGTGGATGGATTGTGTGAAAGAAGATATGAATAGGAAGGGAGTTAACAGTGAAATGACGAGTGATAGAGTAGAATGGAAGGATAAAACATACTGCGCCGACCCCAAATAAAATTGGGATAAAGGCAGGCAGATGATGACCCTTCATGGGGTAAACGAAGGGCGTTTGTGGTTCTCCCGGAGGAATCGGTTTACCCACTAAACCCCGCGGCAGCCTACCTCAGCAGTTGGGAGGAACACCAGGAACGCATCAGCGGCTTCTGGAGTCCCCCCCCGCCTTCCCCAAGACTGGGGTACATCCCGAGGGTGAGACGACTATATACCTAACGACTATAGATAAACACTCTATCTAAGACTAGTATGTTCGTAGTTGTTGAACTTAAGAACGTAGCAGATGGTCTTTAAAGAGCAGAGCTTGTATAAATGTAATTAGATGCTTGCTTTTCATTTATTGTATAACAACGCTACCTATTCTCACAAGTAGCTGTAGTGTTGCTGTACTTACCACCAATGTCTTAAGCAATGCTAAGAGTAATAAAACAGAAGAAAAACGCACGAAACCTCCCATTTTCTCAAACATGAGACTAATCTAGATCGATTTTTCACCCCCTAAAACCGCCACGTAAAAAATATAAGCAAAATTATGAGAGCTATTACCGAGATAACAAATATAATTATATCATGTCACAAATATATATAAGAATTGCTCGTTTAATATACCATAATAACTAGTGTCTGTTTCATCGTGTTTAGCTTTTTTGAAAACTAAACTATGCGTGCAATTTCAACTTCAGAGGAATTCTTCTTAGGAAGGTTATGTGGACGTTGTAGTGCTTAAAAGCTTTACAGATATTTTTTTGCTTTATTGTCGATTTTTTCGTTACATCTTTATATTAATGAAACAAACATCGATAATTAAGTCTTCTTCTTCTCCCTCAGCATATTTACATCCATTGTTGGATATATGCCTCTTGGGTATTTATATATATATATATCACTATATCTTCCTAGCCTTTATTCCCAAGTTTATTTGGGGTCGGCTACTAGTTCAACCGGTTTTACCTGAATTTCAGTTTTTCCACGGAGCGACTGGTATCGGACCTCCGCAACCCTAAGGGAGAACTGAAATTCGAAGATTGAACTAGTTGTCAGTATATTTGAGGGCACTGACTTCCCAATAACGATTGCCATAGGATGTTCATGACAACCGGGACCGACGGCTTTACGTGCTCTCCGAGGCACGGGCGTAAATCACCGCCAAACTTCCAAACTCCGGGCAGCTATTAGGAATTTCCTAAGAAAATCCCAAAAACACTTTTTGGCCCGGACCCGGGATTTGAACCCGAGACCTCTTGATTAGCAGTCGCATACGCTAACCACTAGACCAACGAGGCATTATATATATACAAGAGGTCGTCATGGACATCTGCCGTCGGTGTCCCGGTTGTCATGAACATCTATGGCAATCGTTATTGGGAAGTCAGTGCCCTCAAATATACTGACAACTAGGTCAGTCTTCGAATTTCAGTTCTCCCTTAGGGTTGCGGAGGTCCGATGACAGTCGCTCCGTGGAAAAACTGAAATTCAGGTAAAACCGGTTGAACTAGATGCTAGCCGATTCTCAGACCTACCCGATACGCTCACAAAATTACATACAAATCGAACATTGTGACACGAGAATTTTATATATAACATATATATCTTTATTATATATGTATCTAATAATATTTTCAATATAAATTGACTTAAGAATATTTTCCGGTAGGTATATAGCTGGATATCTTAAACATCGCCGAGAAAATAATACTGGATGCTTACAGGGTGTCAACGTCACCTCAACGTAAATCGATGTAATATGTCAAACCTACCTGTGCATGTGAACGGCTAACATGACTGGACCTCTGCTGATGTACTTCATAACTGCGTTGTAATGTCTATTAAATCTGGCTAGATATTTCTCATCGCCAAGCAGAATGTAAGCCTTCAGGCAGTACTCGTAGTAGGAATCGATCCCAGCACCAACGCCAGAATCTTTACGTACCCAGTCCCCGGAGTGTATATTTATAACTGTTCCCATGAGATCTGATGTCCTGAAATAAATACAATATTTTTAACTGAGCAGAGCTTGTACTATGTAAGACATTTGTATGTAGTGATGATAAAACAAAAAATCGGCTCAGTGCGAAGCAGGAAATGCATAAAATAAGGTTCCGTAGTCATCCATAATGGTACGTAGCTATAAAATCTATTTCAATAGATAGTTATTATGTTTAGGTACTTATTATTTCCTTATTTTATATACATACTGCCCTTCCTAGCGGATATAAATGTCTAACAGAGGTTCAATTCCAACATACTACTGTCCCGTGCTATTTCCATATATTTTTTTTCTTTTGTTTACGTGTTTTATTTTGTAGTAAAAGGTACTTACAACCCACAATATATTACTACGAATAAAATATTTATTGTTATAATCATAGGTTTGGCCTTTTGATAAATTAGACCTTATCTGTATAACAAATTACCTATGCCTAATCTTCCAAAGTCTATCCATAGCCTTGTGTGCCTTTTGTTCGTAGACGGGGTTCCCAGTAAGTCGCGAGAGTGCCGCCATCTCGAGTATCATAGTACCCGCACAAGCGGTGCAGGTCTCCCTTGACTCTGACATACCTCGGATGCCGTGCCGCAGGTTAACCTGAATCAAAAATACTACTTATAATATATAATTTAAGAAACTCAGCAGTTTGATTACCGAGCATAGGCTCTGTCTAGTTTGAGGACAGACAGTCGTGTGTGATTATGTTTATTATGATGTGATTATTTTTATTAATAATAACTAATTTCCACAAAAAAACCGTTGATAGGTTCTCGATATACTTAAAACCAAAAACAAAGTTTAATGATGGACAAGAAAGCAAAGAAATTGACAACAGTTAGAGGTTTACTTTAAATATCATATCGTTACGTAAAACTGGAATTTGAAAAGAAAAACTGCATTTACATAATATTTGATAAGCAAGGGAACAAGCGTGACTTGACGTTGTATGGTTAACAATTAAAAGATTAATATATGCATGATTGACTGAAATTGTTGTCAATTTTTTTATGTACTGGCTGGCAAATTACGTGTTTCTCCGATTTTTATGGGTACTTTCATAAATAAATTATGTGGTGGTTAGTGGCCCTGATCCGGAGGTCGTGGGTTCCATTCCTACCCAGGAAAACGGTTCATCCGCTCTTGACATTTTCAAAACCAAAAACCAAGTCAATGACTTTACTTAGTAAGAATATGTTTATTTAAATAAGTTTTAATACAATCAACTACAACCCAAACACATGGCAAATCAAGATAATTATCCTTGTTTTCTTGTAGATAGCGTCCATGAAAATTTTTGATAAAATCTCTATTCTTCGTGTGTGTTGATTCTTTATTGCATAAGTAAGACAAAATGGTTCCGTTGTCTAGCTTCCATTCAACAAACCCGATTACATATGTCTTTGTGACGCTTGTAGTGTATTTATAAAGAATAAGAAATACATACCGAGAAAATCTATGCTTTCGGATAAAAATGTTAAAGCCACTGACCTTCCCGTGAGGAATACCTGTGGAGGTATTAAAAGACGGTAAAAGTCTTCTTCCCAAGTTCTCTGCCATCGCCAGGAGTTCTCCATTGTACCACTGAAGCACTGGCACTTCATTCTTCAGTGTGTTGGCCAAAATGTGGGCAGACAATAAACCCCTGTAGGAATCACGAGTGAATTATAATATACTATTGTACAAAGAGCATTTAAATATATTTATGAATTTTAAGCCTACTTAATATTCATAAATATAAAACATACCTATATGTTTTTCAAAAATCAAAATCGAATAGCTTTTATTTAATTATTTTTTTCTGGTACTTTCGAAAGGTTTCAAGTTGCTCAGTTTTAAACTGTTATGCTTATAGAGAAGAACCGGCAAGAAATTCAATAGAACCAGCAATAAACTTCATTTGAAAGCAGACTGGTTATCATAGTACAGACTCTGCCTACTTTGGATCAAGACGACCATGTCTAAATTTATAATCTAAGAACGACACATACAATTCTTTCATCATCTTATTTGCCAGCGGAAATACATCAGCGAACATCTATTTCATTACCTAGTTAAACTGAACATTGTACTCGTAATATACATCTTAGATAGTTTATAGTCACTTCTAATTTCAGGGCGTTTCTAAGTGGAGATATTTAAGTCGAATAATAAATTTAAATAAATTATTGAACAATAGACAATTAACTTTTCCACTTTTACTTACTATCATAATATCATTTCGAATTAATAAACTGACTCAAACTTAATAATATTACATAACATACTAACACTATGTGCTAGGCATATACATATATCTTTACGTTATCAGTTCCTCTTACAATGTCATGACTAGATGTTATAAGGTCATAGCACTAGGGCTGCTTCAAACCGATCGTATCAGGTCAACCGGCATCAGGTTTCCTTCTGAACCAGTTGCACACTCTTAGCACACAAGATTATAATCCAATTGGACTAATACTAATTTGAACATGTAAAACCCCCAGTCCCCTCCCCCTGGCCGTTTATCCACTGGGGGTTTTTGGCAGGATTCTTACATTGGAATCAGAATGACTGTAATCAGACTCTGCACCTGAAATAGGAGGGATCCAGATCATAATAGTACTTACCCTAGCATTCTAATGTTCGTCTCGAAAACAGATACCACGATATCGTGGTCAAACGTGACGTCTTTTATGACGAGTTTGATGGCTGCACTGAATTCTGAGAAGTCGCCCATGATGGCTAGAGTATCGAGACTGTCCACCAAAGTTAGAGAAAAGCTGGAAAAAAGAAGAAATTTAGATGGGCGCAATAAATACATGCATAAATACATATATTTCTGTAGTGTCCCTGAGATATTACAATGTCACTAAAACCAGGCCGTTAAATTGTAAGGATGTGGAATCTATTGACAATCTACCGTTAAATTATCATATCACTAGTGAAATTGTAATGTCACTGTTATGTCAACAACGTCGGCTACGCAAGTTCATCTGCGTCTCTTTTCAATCATGCTAACCTATTTTAGGCACGCCAACAAAATACACATTTCAAAGGGTTACCACTAATACTGTCCTTATTAGTGGTCGTTGCGCCATTTTTAACGTTTTTTTCCCCAACCGGATTACAGTGATAAGGTACTTAAACAATGAAGACGCCACCGCTGTGTCTCGCTTAGATCTTTCGAGTTACTCGACGGATTTTAATGCATAATAATTTCAGTCATAGGTAGTGATTCAAAAGGAAGGTTTACATTTTTTGTAATACATTCATATTTTAGGATAAGAAATCTGAGAATTTCAAAGACTGTGACCGTGCAAAGCCGGGCCCGCTGACTGAAAATCGTGTAATGTATTAGTATGAATTATATACACTCAATATACGTCTCTATATATTTGTAATAATCAAGTTACTTGTAGCTTGTTTGTTGTTTGCCCATGACTAACTAGTCTTGCATATAGTAGGTACATAAAATGCTACAAGGGTTGGTGTGTATTGGTTTATCGAGATTTGTTTGTTATACAATATGTGCGTTTATTTTTAATCACCTTTAGAAGAGACAGAGCTAACTTCGCATGCTACTTCTAAATTTATTCGCCATTGTGAATCAAATTTATTTAAGGAAAATATTCACATTTTGAAAGAGGAAATGGATAAGGAATACATTGACTGGCTGGATTCAATTGTAATTTAGAAACGGTACGTGCAAAAGGAGTGTAATTACACTCCCTTGAATATACATTTTACCTGTAAATGGGGTATACCCAACTAATGCATAATAATGTGTATCTATTAAGGGAAGATAGGTCCTTATTATGACACGATTAACCTTCTCCCCACTGAGAAACAAACACGATTAGATTTACTGCCCACTCGCATAATTTGAAACATTACTATAACATGGCTAAATTATCTTTAGGTATACTAATTTTAATTAAGATTATTTATGTTTAATAGCCTAATTTTTGGTCTAGTTTTTCTAATCATAAAAATAAAATGTCAGCGTAATATTTCGAAATATCAATTTATTTACGCATAATAATATTACATAATTTTCATAGGCAACGGGAAAACGTTCAATAATTAAAATATATAACCGGTAATAATATAGACATATTATATATACATATAACTTACACACAATAAGTATATATGTAGTTATATTATAAATCTGAAGAGTTTGTATGAGTGCGTGAAGAGAGTGAATTATTAAAAGCTGTTGATGAAATGTGTGTGATGCAGCGAGAACCCTAGTACCCCTAAAAATGTAACCTTTAAAAACTGAATGGAACAAATATTTACCCCGTGATAAAACTATTATAATAAATAATAATAAATAAATAGTTCGGATATCTTACACATAACGCCTTCTAGTCCCAAATTAAGCAGAGCTTGTACTATGGGTGCTAGACACCTGATATAAATGCATAAACATACTTTTTATGTAAACATACATATTTTAAGGCGCATTTTCATTGGTCGTTAGAGCCCGCATGCAGGGTACGGGAGATTTCTGTTCAAGCATGCCATAGGGCCAAAAATAGCGTTTTATCGGCATAATATTGTTTTAATATTAACTACGCTTAATTACGTCATTTTTTGTTTGTTTGCTGGCCCATGAATAATGCAATAATAATTTGATGTGTGAATAATATTGAAACTACGACGTTATTTCGATACCTCATGCAGTGTTTTTAATGATAATATCTTAATTTTGTATTTTAATTTCACTCTTTATTTTTATGAGGTGATCTGGAATTTGAAGGTCACGCAAATTGGTGAGCGGTAAGATTTATAATTTGTTACTCACAATTATTATTATTACATTTATGTACTTAAATTAATCTAGAACATCCTACATAGCAAACTGGTGGCAGTATAGCGATGATTTATTATTCTAAAGTTGAACTTGTGTTAAACTTGAACTACATTTGTGCATGATGGGATAATAAGGGTACTAAAACTTAATGAAATCGGCCACGTGAGTGTCAGGCCACGCTCAGGAACGGGTTCCTCAATCACCTATAATGGTACGTGGATTTAAAATCGCATCCAATAGATAATTGTTATGTTTACGTATAAATGCTTTAATTTTGTATGACGTTTTCCAAGTAAGCGCATTTTACAAATTAAGCCTCTAAATCTCCTCAACTAACAAAGTCATCTAATGCGTTATAGTTTTCCTTTAAAGTTCATTATATGGACCACCATCACGAATATTTCCAGATATTTTGAGCCAGCCGTTTAACTTTTAGAGGGGGGAGACGACCTGTTTCTACAAAAAATGTGCCCTTTAAAGTAGAATTTATCGCATACAAATACCTAAATCAAAAAATCGTCTTAGAAACCCTTTATTGTTTTTAAAAGACCTATCTTATGATAGCCCACATGACGGGGTAGCCGCGAGAAAAAAATCACCCCCACTTTACATGTAGGGGAGGTACCCCAAACAATATTTATTTCATGATTTTATTGTAGCACTAGGTGGACGTAATTACAACACATATTCATGCAAAGTTTCATCTGTCTAGCACTTACCGTTTGGACGGTAAGTCGAGGGCGGACGAACGGACATGACGAATCTATAAGGGTTCCGAGTCATAAACTTCGGAACCCTAAAAATGAAATCATTAAGATGTAAAAGATTTGTGCTTACGTCACATGACTAATTGAAGTGCGTTGTGCAAAGCGATAAAAAATTTAAAAACTGTTCAATATAATTAGGTCAGTTAAATGTACAAAATTATTTTAATTCTTATTGAGGAACAACTCATTAGATATATGAATGCTATGGTAATAGTTACACTTATTTGAATCATCATTAAAATCAATAGAAAAGAGATCTCACCCTACTATTAGATGTGTTGGTAAAGGTACATATGTCTAGATATATCACTTGTTATCGGGTGCCATTATGCACATTCTAACATAGCACTACACAACACAGATTGTGTCCTCGTGGGCTCTTGGGACATACACAAAATCAGCTTATAATTATATAACAGCACATTAAAGAGCTCTCACTTGAAGTTGGTATAAATCTTTCATAGTCAAAGAATTTTGCATTTAATTTCCTACAATGTATGTAGAGTGTGGAAGTACATACTCCATTATTAATCTTATGCTTTCCATCAGAGTAGTCATTAGGGCAGCAATTTTAGAAAACAAAAGTGACCTTCTGTTAAATGGAAGTACTGTGGTGTTATGTACTTGTACAAGTAAAGTTAGTGCCAAACTTTAACTACTACACGACTATTATTTATTGAATGCATATTTCACCTGTTGATCTCAATAGTAATTGTTGTCAATAGTAAATATGTCAACAAGATTTTATACTACATACCAAAGTATGTCGAAGCCAAAAATGAGAGTAATATTTTTGGTAAGTTAAGGTAAGTTTTAATGAAGTTGGGTTATGGTTCATTTAACTTTATTTCTTCATAATAATTTCTAATATCAAAAACGCGAAAGTTTGTATGTATGTTTGTTGCTCTTTCAGGCAAAAACTACTGAACGGATTGAGATGAAACTTTAGAGTAATATAACTTTACAGTAATAACACATAGGCTACTTTTACGAGGGCGGAGCCGCGGGCGAAAGCTAGTATGAATATATATACGTTTGTGAGCTTGGAAACAGCTCTAACGATTTCGCTGAAATTTGGTATTTGGGCGTTTACAGGGGCTGAACGATCGATGTAGATTAGTCGTATGTTTGGAAAAACGCTAGTTTCCTAGTATTTGTGCGTTTTTAGGGTTCCGTAGCCAAATGGCAAAAAACGGAACCCTTATAGATTCGTCAAGTCTGTCTGTCTGTCTGTCTGTCTGTCTGTCTGTCCGTCCGTATGTCACAGCCAATTATCTCCGAAACCATAAGAGCTATACTGTTGAAATTTGGTCAGTCGATGTATTCTGTGAACCGCATTAAGATTTTTATATAAAAATAGAAAAAAACAATACATTTTGGGGGTCCCATACTTGGAACTGAAACTCAAATTTTTTTTTTCATCAAACCTATACGTGTGGGCTATACGGTATCTATGGATAGGTGTTCAAAAATGATGTTGAGGTTTCTAATATCATTTTTTTCTATACTGAATAGTTTGCGCGAGAGACACTTCCAAAGTGGAAAAATGTGTCCCCCCCCCCCCCTCTAACTTCTAAAATAAGAGAGTGATAAAACTAAAAAAAATATATGTTGTATATTACTATGAAAACTACCAACGAAAATTGGTTTGAACGAGATCTAGTGAGTAGTTTTTTTTTAATACGTCATAAATCGTAAATCGCAATTTACCTTTCATTCAATCAATACACTAGTATAAAAACATCGATGAAAGTTACAACGAACTACAAGAACTTGTATATTATTATGATGTTACTTGCTGATACGGAACCCTTCATGGGCGAGTCCGACTCGCACTTGGCCGCTTTTATTATATTACTCTTTCAGCACTTAGTTGGTTAGTGGTTAGGACTCTAACAGCAACATAAATAAGGTAACATTAAACATGATAGTTATATGATAAAATTCATCATCAGTCAGATATTCTTACTTGCCAAGAGCGTCGTCCATATCACCACGACTCGGTGTGATGCCTTTCCACCGCCCTTTACAACTCAAAGGCATCAACTCATCAGCAGGATATGCATTATCCATATACGCGTTGTATGCATGGTAGAACATCTTCCGAGCCTCTTCCCTAGAAAGGTTAAATTTTTTCATTCACAATATATCTTGGTGAAACAGGCTAAATAATGTGGCAAATAATAATAATCTTTATAAAAGTGATTAGAAAACATGATCAAAATTGCATTAAAAATGTACAGCCCCTGACTCTTGAAATAGCCCTGGGTGTATGGAGTCAGTTCCTTATCAGAGGTAAAACTAATAGTATATATATATTTAGTTTGTACAGTTAGTTATGTTTGTGTGTCAATGTGAGCATGATTTGCTTTTTTTGAGGCTATGAGGAAAGAGGCATGTGTGGTTAGGGCGTGTGTAACAACAACTTGCAACATTTGAAACTGGACATTTGTCTATCCTATTGCCCGAAGGTTTTAAATGTGGAATAATAGTTTTGTGATATCTAAATATTGTCTGGTATATAAATAGTTTCCACAAAGTTGATGTTCTTCAGCTTTATAGACTAAATGTGTAGGGTGGCTAAAAGGTAGATGTAATTTTAATGACTATGTGTTGTGCCCTTTCCAGTTGAAAGAAATGTGTCGTAGCCTCTGAACCCCGTGAGCATATTTATATAATAGGTAACTTTCTATGCTTTGTAAGTTTGAATGAAAATAGAAGCAACTTTTGTTTCCACTTTTGATATCTCTAAAATATATGTATATATAGTTAAAATCAAAGTATACTGAAATTTTTTCATATAAGTACTATGATTTATTTTTGTTACAACAAAATTTACATGCTCAACTATTGGATTTCAAATTGAACCAGTTATCTGCCTATGGTGATGTCAAAAAGGAAATTCTAACTATAGTTTTTTTATCACTACATTTCTAATCATTTTAACTCCCAAGTTTAAACATCATCCAGTTTTACTTTTTATTCAAGATAACATGTCCTTGAAGCTAAACTCAAAATAGAATCAATTGATAAATAGGTTATTAAAGCAGATAAAGGCTGCCTTGATAAAAGAACGATATTAATTGATTAGCTCAGTCCCACGGTTGTGTCCATGGTTGTTGTTGTAATTAGCGAGTAACAATGCTGAGCAAAGCTAGTCTATAAAAAAATTGCATAAGTTACTCCTTAGGTAGCTCAGCTTTCTGGGAGACGGAGTCTCGTTAAAATTGGTTCAGCCTTTTCAGAGATTTGTCCCACAAAGCACAGAAAGACAAAAAAGAATAAAAATTGCCTTTTTGATGCTAGTACTGCATATACTTTGGTGTGCCTTTAGTAAAAAAAACTGTTCATTTAATATTACATACCGACACACTAATTTTATTTGTTTGTATAGATTGGTTTGGTTTGAAGAAGGATGAACATGTTACAAGATATGTGTTGCATTTTGTAAATGTAGATACTAAATCTACATTTACAAAATGCAACTGTTCATACATATCTTTATATATATAATTCTACTGTGAGTGTGTATGTCACTCAACTTCTCTCAAACGACTGGACCGATTTTGATGAAATTTTTTGTGTGTGTTCAAGGGCTGGGAATGGTTTAGATTCGCAATTGGACCCGGAAGGTGGGGCTTCGATCAAGTTCTGGAATTTTAAAGTTGGGCGGTACGAAGTTCGCTGGGTCAACTAGTGTATTATAATATCACGACTGTGTTTAGTAAATAAGTGGTAAAAAAATCTTATAGCTTTGAAATATATATTATTAAATACAACACTAGTTTTTACAAATGTAAACCGTGACCCTGAAACATTGAAATATTCCTAAAATTGCAGTTTTAACAGTAACATTATAGAAAAAAAATTAACAACAGGAGAGCAGGAGTGGCAGTAGCCAGATATAAAATATTCCATTGTTTTTGTAAATATGGAACAGTGACATTTGGTGTTAACAGCCTTATTAATAAAAATGATTTAACTTTAAGCAGAAGTTGAATATCATCAGCTTATTGCAAGAAGTCATTAACTGCAAAAAATCACTAAATACTTTTTTATCTATAATGGTCTCACAATTATAGATAAAAACGTATTTAGTGATTTTTTGCAGTTAATGACTTCTTGCAATAAGCCGACAATATATTGTTTTACTTTAAGCTTGTAACTTAGTTGAAAATAACCCAAACCATTGCTAATTTTAATTGTATTAACATGAATATCACCATAAGAGATCAAAATCATAGTAAGTGTTCTAGAATTTACAAAGAACAGAATTACCTACTGTAAACTTTCTCTTAATAATTTCGTTTAAATTAATTACATGAAAAAGAATAGCCTTTCAATAAAGAAAAACATATAATTTGGACGGCTATGAATATATTTTACAAACTTATTTGATTAGTATGATTTGCACTGCATTAGAAAAATAAATGAAGGCATTTAACACTGTAGTTGAAAATGATTTAGTTCCTACAATAGTGTGGGAAACTTTTCACTTTACTTCCTAATAATATTACATATAGCAGTTACTGTTAAAATGCCTATGGTATATCACTTAGGGGGAAAATTGAAAGAGAGCTTTGAAACATATCTAGGCTACCACAAAACGATATATTTTAGTTTTATTGACTTATAATCAGCGATTATTTTAAATCAAACTTCAAAAACCGTAAATGAAAATGAAATTGAGGATGGTAAAGTTAATTAAAAATTTACGTAAACGATATTTTTTTCGGATAGAGTATAATTGAAATTTAAGTAACTGAACGATGACGAACTTTGTATACCTAAATTTACAGCTTACCTTAAATTCAACCTTTCCAATCTTGACATACGTGTAGAAGTTTCTTCTTCAGTTCTTACAGATATTACTAAAATAAAAACTAATAAAACTCGATATGCCATTATCACCATAATCACAATATTTTCAAATGACTAGTTCTCTTAACTACGAATGAAAGACAGGAGTATAGATAAATAAGGTTATAACTTTGTACTAATAACTTCAGAAAATTATATTTAATTAGGGTCTCAAAAAATATAAAAGGAAAATAACTTCGTCCTGATGCACTGCAACTAAAAAACTTTAGGCCTCCATGACAGTTGTCAACTCGCGTTCCACTCCCGTTCGTGTATTCAATATAAAATTTTTAGCATTATTTCTAAATGGTTTATTGCATTTAAGTTAAGTGATACAAAAAATGATTTTAAAATTGGTGAGGATATAAAACCAAATTTTACTTTTAACTTATACTATTACTCACATATTTTTATATCTTATGTTTATTAAATTTAATTATTAACAAAAAATAGTCACAGTGTCGTAGGGATGTCGTTGAAATGCTATTATAATTGTACATGAAACGCAAGAGAATTATACCAACGTCGCAGCGTGGTTTGTCCACGTATTGTTGTTTTATAATACCTAATCTATGCATAAGGTTGTTGTTGCTATATGTTTTGAAAAGCACAGAAAACTTTATAAAAACGACAGTTTTCTCCTTGGGCATGAAATACCTAATAAATAAAATAAGTAACTGAGCAATATGCAATGAAATGCTGAAGATAAGGTGACAATTTAAATCTTTAATGTCTAATATCTTTAGACGAGTAGGTAATTTATATTACATAATTAAATATATATATATACTAGCTGACCCGGCGAACTCTGTTCCGCCATAAAGGCAATAAATAAGCCGATTTTCGAATTTAATAGGTAATTTTTTTTTTTAAGAAAAAAAGTTACATGTACATTAATCATTTAATACATAGTTCTGCATTTCTGCATTTCAGTACATAGGTTGCTCTTCACCTAAGTAAGTACCTTGTGATACACGACTTTTTTTGTTTTCTTAACAGGCGCAAAAACAAACAACGCAGATGGTCTTCCGTTCCGTGAACATGCCACATACAATTGACCATGGGAAAAACATGGATGTTCTAGTTCAAACCACAGTCTTATAAGGATTGGCCTTATGATTTGTTGATGGTCATGGCAAATGCAAGACGGATCGGAAATTGAAGTCTTTTAAATTCAAACGGCCAATCGCTTGGGATCATCGGGATCTTCGGAATGATAACTTCCTCACCTTTGAATTTTCGTTTCAGTATCGTCGCGTAAATTACATTGTTCATCAATTTTCTAACCATCAAACGCGTACCGTTGCACAGTTTTGGTTGGTTTATGTTTCGAAGCATGATTACTACGGAGCCAACCTTTAGGCGTAAATTGTGCGGTGGTAAGCCAGGCACATCCAAGGAGTTTCAAAATTCAATTGGATAGTTGATGGCTTCATCTTTATTTGTGACGCAGTCAATAGATTTGAATGAATGCATTGTTCCAATTGGTCCAAGAGCCCAGAGCGATCAGACATAACTTATTTTCACATGGATGAAACCTTAACTACTCAGTAGCGTCTAGTGTACTTTTAAATACCTGCGTGTTTGTGGAACTAGATCTGTGACACCTGGGCAGATATCAGGTGAGAAAGGTAACTAAAAATAAGAGTTATCTAACTTAAATTAGTATGGCTGATCTTTATATATATTTTGTAGAATATTATTCTAAACTAGTTTCATAAAGTGTCAGACACTTTTCATGGACCAGAGCTTGTGTCAGACGCTTTAAAGATCGACAAAAAATTAATGAACTTTTCTTATTTTTACATGTCTGATTTTTTAATATGTTATTAAAGTAACTATTACAAAGTTACATTTCATCAGTCAGACAAATTCGAGTGACCAAACATCCCTTAAACACAAAAATTATTCAGCCGATGAAAAATTTTTTTTTGAGTTTCAGTTCCAAGTATGGGGACCCCCAAAATGTATTGTTTTTTTTTCTATTTTTATGTAAAAATCTTAATGCGGTTCACAGATTACATCTACTTACCAAGTTTCAAAAGTATAGCTCTTATGGTTTCCGAAAAAAGTGGCTGTGACATACGGACGGACAGACAGACAGACAGACATGACGAATCTATAAGGGTTCCGTTTTTTGCCATTTGGCTATGGAACCCTAAAAACGGGATCCAAGTTGCTGTGGACGTCTCACTCGCTCTGAAATAGCATGATGATCGCACTCCCGGCTGAATAATTTTTGTGTTTAAGGGATGTTTGGTCACTCGAATTTGTCTGACTGATGAAATGTAACTTTTTAATAGTTACTTTAATAACATATTAAAAAATCAGACATGTAAAAATAAGTAAAGTTCATTAATTTTTTGTCGATCTTTAAAGCGTCTGACACAAGCTCTGGTCCATGAAAAGTGTCTGACACTTTATGAAACTAGTTTAGAATAATATTCTACAAAATATATATAAAGATCAGCCACACTAATTTAAGTTAGATAACTCTTATTTTTAGTTACCTTTCTCACCTGATATCTGCCCAGGTGTCACAGATCTAGTTCCACAAACACGCAGGTATTTAAAAGTACACTAGACGCTACTGAGTAGTTAAGGTTTCATCCATGTGAAAATAAGTTATGTCTGATCGCTCTGGGCTCTTACTCTAAATGATCTTATTTTGAATTATATAGTTCAGGTCGTCTACATCTTTGTTCTTAGCCGCTAAAATTGGTCGATCACTCAACCATTCATTATTTTTGTAGTTAGAAATAATGTCTGGAAATACATTGTTGATAAGTTCGTCTTTTGATGAGACAAAATTACATAAATTATTTGGAAATGATATCAATCCGTTCGATTCATCGACAGGTACTTGACCATTACCGATAGTCAGCAATTGCTCAGCATCTTCAGCAGATGTATCATTAAGCAATGCAACTCTCATGTTTGTTGTCAGCTGCAGTTTCTTCACATAGCGCCATAGATTCGACGATTTGAGGCAAGTGTTTATTTCGTCGGCAGCCGTAGATCTTGGAATTACTGGCAGTGTTTGGCGGAAATCGCCAGACAGTAAAATCATTGCTCCTCCAAAACATCTCGAGTCATTCCGAGCCTAAATCTTTCAATGTTCGGTTAAGTGCTTCTTGCACGTTTATGCGCAATTATGCATTCGTCCCAGATGATTATTTTCGATGCCGATAAAACTTTGCCCATTGCTGAATTTTTCGTAATATTACACGTTGGTTCTTCAATAGTTTGTAGAGTTAACGGTAATTTTAATGCTGAATGAGCCAATGAACAATGTGGCTGCTATTCCAGAAGAAGCAACTGCAACCGCTGTGTTGGATCTCGCACGAACAGTGGCTAAAACTACTGACATGAGGAATGTCTTACCTGTTCCACCAGGGGCATCTAGGAAATATAAACCACCATTTCCATTGCATTGCATTGCATCATCGATTGCCTTCATATAACGCTCTCAGTAACATTAAGTTGGTCGCTGGTTCAAATTCTAATACGGCAAAGCTCGATAGCCCCACGTATCTTAGTCCTCCTTTTTTTTTAATGTGTGGAAAATCATCATGGACCGTCACCCCACCGGGGGTTACGGCGGGGTGGTGTGTCGGTTCGACGAGCACTTCCAACAGCTTGCTCCGAAGCTGATCGGCACTGCCTTCGTCTTTGGGCGTCTTTTACCCAATTTGAAGGGAGCCAGTGTCGCCACGAGGCAGCTGTACACAGGGATTGTCCGGTCTATGGCGCTCTACGGTGCACCGGTGTGGGCGGCGGTGTGTGCCGGACGCCGCCTAAGAGAGAGTCGTCGTACCGAGACGGTGCCCGCATCAGGAGCAGGCAGGCGCTGGAGAAGTTCAGAAGGAGATCCCACCCTGGACTTCTTCTTCTTTTTCAACGGAAAAGCGCGGATAGGGCACACTGTGTGGTTTTTAGTCGGTTCAAGTCCGACACACCGATCGGGTGCGATTGGATGTCGTCCTCCCGGGCCGCCTCCGCCGCCTCCATCTGCTTGATTACGTCCTCGCAGAAGGTTGTAAATGTGCTCTGGCTGCCGGCCATGGAACGAACGACGGCCGGCAGTGAGAGATCCCCTTCGATGACTGCAGTGAGGACCCGGCGCCGCGTCTCCCATGCGGGGCAGACCGCCAGCGTGTGATGAGCCGAATCCTCACTGCAGTCGCAGTGGTGGCAGGCGGGACTCAATTCCTTCCTGGGGACCGAGTGACAACCCCCGTGTACAGCTGCCTCGTGGCGACACTGGCTCCCCTCAAATTGGGTAAAAGACGCCCAAAGACGGGGGCAGTGCCGATCAGCTTCGGAGCAAGCTGTTGGAAGTGCTCGTCGAAGAGCCACTTACCGTCGAGGACCAGACCCAGATACTTCATGTGGGCCCGGACCGGTACGAAGACCGAGTTGACCTCGATGGAGGCGCCGGCGGGCAGACCACGACGGGGCCCATGGAAAAGTAGGGCTTCCGTCTTTTCTAGGGCCACCCGTAAACCCAGCACCTCAATGCGCCCGACCACCAGGGAGATTCTTGTGGTGGCCAGGCGTGCCGCCTGTGCCACAAGAGTGTCTTCAGCGTAGCAAATTAAGCTGAGACAAAGGGAGAGACGCCCTCGCAGGACCCAGTCGTATCCCATGTTCCACAGTAGTGGTCTGAGGATAGACCCCTGTGGAACACCGCACGACGTGGACCTTAGTCCTCCTAGAGCGACCTTATTCGTGAAAGGTATTTTATTTTTCTAGTTTTTGGATCTGAGGGACCCTGTGGTATCCTGCATACTCTGGCTCACAAAAAGAGTTCCCCAGACGCGACGCTAATAACATACGACGGAATGTTATCAGCTTATTATACTTTATATTTTGTTAGCGGGTGGATTGTACTAGAAGGATGACTGCCTCGGTTATGTGTGGCGCAGTGGTAGCGTATACGACTTGAGGATTTGGGTTCGATTCCTGAGTCGGTACAAATGTTTACATGATCTGAATATATTTGTTACGGAGTTTGATTGTTTTCTATGTATGTGAGTATTTTAACAGTCAATGTAGCTTTCGTAGTACAAGCTCAAGCTAGCAGCTTGGTAGTACAAGCAGCTAGATGGCGTTGTGTGTTATATGTCCAAAATATTTATTTATTATTATTTATAATTAACTAATGGTGTTACTCGCGTATTTTCGGGATAAAAAGTAGCCTTCATATGTGTCTTCATGATTATCCAGAACTAATTTTATATTAGCCGTTTACAAACTATCATTAAGGTTGTTAAGCAAGTGTGTTATGCATAGTAACCTGTAAAGTTTTGACAGGAGATAAACATTGATACATTTTGATATCTACGATTTATGTATTTTTATAATCACCTAGCTTTCTCGATTATTGCAGTAAAATGTAGCATATATGTGTCATTCTGATATTTAAGCTATATTACTGTAAAGTTTCATCCAAATCCAATGAGTAGTTTTTGCGTGAAAGAGCAACAAACATACATACACACATACTTACAAACTTTCGCCTTCATAATATTAATAGGATTAGTAGGATAGTAGGATTAACGTAGGTACTTTTTTACAAAAATACTATTCGATTCTCAGACCTACCCGATATGAACACAAATTTCATACAAACCAGTCCAGCCGTTTCGGAGGAGTATGGGAACGAACATTGTGACACGAGAATTTTATATATAAGACTAGCTGATGCCCGCGGCCCCGCTTGCGTCCTAGGAGTATAAAAAATAGATGTTGGCCGATTCTTAGACCTACCCGATATGCACAGAAAATTTCATACAAATCGGTCCAGCCGTTTCGGAGGAGTATGGGAACGAACATTGTGACACGAGAAATTTTATATATTAGACTAGCTGATGCCCGCGGCTCCGCTCGCGTTTTAGGGGTATGAAAAATAGATGTTGGCCGATTCTCAGACCTACCCGATATGGAGACAAAATTTCATACAAATCGGTCCAGCCGTTTCGGAGGAGTATGGGAACGAAAACTGTGACACGAGAATTTAATATATTAGAAGACTAGCTGATGCCCGCGGCTCCGCTCGCGCCCTAGGAGTATTAAAAATAGATGTTGGCCGATTCTCAGACCTACTGAATATGTATATAAAGTTGCATAAAGATCGGTCAAGCCGTTTCGGAGGAGTATGGCAACGAAAACTGTGACACGAGAATTTTATATATTAGACTAGCTGATGCCCGCGGCTCCGCTCGCGTTTTAGAGGTATGAAAAATAGATGTTGGCCGATTCTCAGACCTACTGAATATGCATATAAAGTTTCATAAAGATCGGTCAAGCCGTTTGGGAGGGGTATGGCAACGAAAACTGTGACACGAGAATTTTATATATTAGATGGTACGTTTACACGCTTGCCAAGCCTTGGCAAGGATCTACAATCGCAAGCATGTAAAAAGGGCGTTTGGCTTGGCTTGCGTGGGCTTGTGCCTGCTTGCTTCCGATTTAGTCGAGTGTCGGTTTTTTTACGCAGATCAAAGGGCGTTTGCGGCGCTTGCTATGCATTTACATGTTGGTCCGCGTTTAGTAGCCATTGTGATCTCGCGGCGAGTACGAACGTTCAAACGCCAAACGAGATTTGTGGAGGCTTGAGACTGTTTGCAGTTTGCCAAGGCTTGGCAAGCGTGTAAACGTAGCATAAGAGATAGTAAAAACCTGTAAAGTTTCATTCAAATCCGTTCAGTAGGTACCTAGTACAAACATACATACATACTCACGAATAATATTAGTAAGAACATGTATTAGAACTATCTTACCGCAATCTACTATTACCTACTTAATCTTTATTGTTGTGATCTTACTGCGATAAACCAAATCGGGATATCCAGCCACACACGAAGGCGGATGCACACTATACACAGGTCTCGGCAGTGATAACTTTGACAGGATAAGCGCCAGGCAACCTGGTGAACCGGTCGATGACTGTTAAGCAATACCTGAAATCATAAGAACTTGGGATAGGGTCAATTAAATAGAAGTGGATACGGGAAAATCTATAGGAAGGAGTAGGAAAATGGGGATAATCTTACTGCCTTGACATTTAAGGCATTTGCGCGACCACTATCTACAGTTTTGACGTATTCTTGACCACACATATCTTTGTTCCACCAGTCGCACTATAGCGGTGTGACCTGGACGTCACAGGTTATGTAGTGCATCAAACACTTGTCGTCGGGACTGTGGTGTTATGTAAGGACGAGGATGTAGCGTTGAAGTGTCACGTGTCACAGCAGACTTCTATTTCAGTGTTAGGTATTCTCATTTTTTTTATTTTAAAAACCCTTCCGAAGCAGATCTTGCAGCTCTTGATCAGTGTCCTGAGATCGTGCAAGTTTTTTGTAGTCGATACCACGAGTGATCTCCCAGAGGAGATACTACACGGACACCTTATCGAGGACAGATCCTCGATAGGGTGTCCGCGACAACGTTATGTTTCCCTGGAGTATATAAAGTGACCAATTTTTTATCGTGTCAAAACGGGACGCCTACGGAATTTTCTATATTTAATAAATAAATACATTTATAGGGTACATCGGTGTAATTATATAAATATATATAATATAAAAATTATGGTTTAAAAATGACTTAAAATAATTTATTGTTGTATCTTATCCTCACTGGCATCTAAATTCTTACACCAACTTACCCTAAAAATAATATTTATAAATAATTTCGCAACAAAAAACTACTTTGCTACAGCAAAATCAGTTCCACGGTTTAGGCATGAAACATAAGAACCCGATTAGAGTTACTTTAGTATGTATTTTAACCGACTTCAAAAAAGGAGGAGGTTCTCAATTCGTCGGATTCTTTTTTTTTATGTACCTATGTTCAGCGATAATTTCTTCGTTTATGAACCGATTTCAAAAAATATTTTTGCATTGAAATGGGCGTAACTTACAGGTGGTCTCATCGTCATCATATCGGGATCTGATGATGGGATCCCTAGGAAATCGAGGGAACTCCTCAAATATCATAGACACAATTGTCGCGATTTGGGTACTCGGAATAGTTTTTCTTTGAAGTCGGTTCCTATTTGTTAAAATTATGTAATATAATAAGGAATTGGGTTAAGCAAGTATTCAGTAAGTCTCTAAATAAAAATATGATGCACAATAGATAAATGAACTATTAATATATTTATTTATTCAAATATAAAGACAATCGTAACTTTTTCTTAAATTAGACTGAGATATTAATTTGCAGTTACATGTGTTTTGTATAACGTTGCACTGCGCTGCCGTCTTTCGCGATATAATAATGTAGGCAAGTAATATGTAAGTAGGTATAGAGGTTTATTCGTAAAAGCGGGACAATTTTGTTCTCGTTGGGGACAGCGGGACGGACAGCTTGAAAGCGGGACAATCCCGCCGAAAGCGGGACGTATGGTCACGTTCTTATAACGAATGTCGTATCGTAAACTGACCTATATATTCCAAATGTCTAAACTGTCTAGATGATGGCTTTTCTTTTAGTTTTGAATGCATGCGTTAGGGGTTCGTGGTCCATAATGAGACAGAAATTTCGGGCTTCAACCATAAATCTAAAGTAAGAGGCAGTAGCCTCATACATTGCTACGAGCTCTCTGTCATTTGGGCTGTAATTATTTTGTGAAAGACTGAGCTTTTTTAGAAAATAAACCTAACGGTTCCCAAGTGTTACCAACTCTCTGCTGTAACACTGCACCAATAGTTATGCACCCAATACATATTTATTAGTGTTGATGACAACATAATACTTCTCGAGGCGACTGAAAACGAGGCGTAAGTGATTATTATTACTCTCCTCTGATGGAGAGAATACGTAAATGTCATCACAGTACCTACGTGAATTCTTCAAGACCATGCAAAACTTCGTCTACGGAATGCTAACTGAAAATTCAATCCAAACGTCATCATTTTAAATCCGTACAAACCGAAAGGAGTTGTAATCGCAGTCGTCTCAATATCATCAGGCTGGACACCGATCTGATTGTAAGCTTTAATAAAATCGATGGTTGAGAAGGTGGTACAGCCCGATAACTGGTGCGAGAAGTCTTGGATATGTCTAACTGGGTATCGGTCAGGAATGGTTCTAGCATAAAGGAATCCTATATGGTAAGCAAGGTCTGTTGCTGTAATTGGAACATACAACGCCATCGAGTTTATGTTCATTTGATTGGTCTTGATAGTTACTTTGATTACATATATACTCGTACATAGCAAGGAGGTTTAGGTTGTGAAAAATTTTTTTTTTAAGTAGAACGTTTTAATCTATATAAATAAATATAATTGGAGTGTCTGTTTGTAATATTAAAATAACCGTTTTTTCTAAATGCTAAATTCTACTAAGTACTACTTCTAAATGCATACTATGTATGTATACACGGTACATATATATAAAAAAATGCCAAAATAATTGTCTTGTCACAACAGCGTTTACAACGCGGAGCTCAGTTATAAATAAAAAATATGTAGATAATGTACCTTCTTCTTCCTAGCTTTTATTCTCAAGATTATTTGGGGTCGGCTACTAGTATAACCGGTTTTATCTGAATATCTGTTTTTCAACGGAGCGACTTGCATCGGACCTCCGCAACCCTGAGGGAGATCAGAAATTCGACAGTAGGTATATTGAGGACACTGACTTCCCAATAACATAGAAAATGTAATAAAACGCTAATAGTTCAGTAGGTCCTAACTCCTAGGTACCAGTCATGAAACCACTCTCGGGCATTGATCATACAAAATACTAAAATCTTTGGGGGTGCCTAACCTGCATAAAAAGTAAATAACATTTAGATATAGAATATAATAGCGATATAGAATTGACTTCACAGAAATTTCAAATGCAAGCATAAACAAAGTTCAAATCCATACGACACAACAGGAGGACCCGCTTATGTAAGCCGCTGAGGAGTTCCCACAATTGCCTCTGTCGACTGTCCATTCGATCGATCGCTATCTACTAGTCAGTGGATGCCAACAGCAATACTATTTAAAAATGCATCCCTTTTAAAATTTTTATGAAATCGATAAAGGAATCGAGGTAGCTCAGTATTGTTTGAACCAGTCGGTACACAACAAAGCTCGCCTAACTCGTCGCGCTAATATTTTGACTGGTAGACATTGTGGACTGGCACAGGTATTTTGAGCATGTAAATTTAACATTACTTACTGTTACTCTTAACTCAATAATTGCAAAAAGTTGTTATTCAGTCGTTACACGCATTGCATGAAACATTGACGCAGCATTTTCAAATAGATTTTCTTGTTATAGAGATTAATTATTATTTAATTTGTTAAAACAGGAGGTGTATTCGTTTCAATTAATTGCTTGTTAAATGTGAACAACATCAACAACCCTTAACGTCCCACAATGATATGATATGAACGTAATGTGAACAATGATATGACTTATTGAAAAAACCAAAAAAGCGGCCAAGTGCGAGTCGGACTCGCCCATGAAGGGTTCCGTAGCAGCAGGTAACGTCATATAAAAGTTCTTGTAGTTCGTTGTAACTTTGATCGACGTTTTAATAATAGTGTATTGATTGAATGAAAGGGAAATTGCGGTGTACGATTTATGACGTATTAAAAAAAACTACTTACTAGAACTCGTTCGAATCTATTTTCGGTGGAAGTTTGCACGGTAATGTACATCATATATTTTTTTTAGTTTTAGTATTTTAGAAGTTACAGGGGGGGGGACACATTTTACCACTTTGGAAGTGTCTCTCGCGCAAACTATTCAGTTTAGAAAAAAATGATATTAGAAACCTCAATACATATTATCATTTTTAAAGACCTATCTATACTTTTTATTTTATTTTTTTATTTGTGTGTAAAAATATTAATGCGGTTCACAGAATACATCTTACAACGTAACGGACAGACAGACAGACAGACATGACGAATATATAAGGGTTCCGTTTTTTGCCATTTGGCTACGGAACCCTAACAAGTACGAGTACAAAGTTGACCTAATATTACATTTAAATGTTATACATTTAAATGCTATGTCAAATTTATTGGTGTTAAATATATGGCACCTGGCTCAAAACGAAACCTGATGCCGTTCCCCCGCGTGACACCCCTCTGTCGTCTAGCGAGTAGCGCTAGCATCTTGGTAAGATTCGTGCAATGCATGAATCTCATCTCACATTTATAAGAGTTATCATGACGATTTAAAATGGTATTTTATAACCATATTTCTGTACCTAATATATTTTAAAATGATTTTAGGTATTAACTTATATCAGTTAAATCACTGCACGAAAAATGCATTCCGGTAAATAATGAAATCCTGCTGCATATTGGTATACATGTGTATTTCATACCTCAGGTAGTAAAGTACCACTTAAGATAAAGTAGTAACTTATGAGAAACTACTTAGTTCAAAATTAATGTTAAAATTAAAAAAACAAGAAAATAATATGTACCTACTTTTTGCACTCGTTACTTTAAACGACTGTCATTTGAGTCAGGACTCAGGTGCCATTTTAGATTGCACGAGTTATATAAAATTACTTAGTATGTTTTTTATATAACTTTTAAATGTAACTTTTTCCCCATTATTTAGCAAATGAATCCCTCATGCGTAGGAAGACCTATCACAGCATTTTTCATTGTTTTTTTTCCAAGTTTTAACCTATACCTATCGCTTAATATTCATCTATTGTCATAGATTTTCCTAGATTGGGATCAGACCGCCTTAAGTGAGATGTGTGAGAATTTGTTATCATTAGATTATTAACTAGCGTACTCCCACGGTGTATCCCCGGTTATTTTTGTAAATCGGAGAGACTGGTCGACAACGAAACAAACATACAGACAGAGAAACAAAAAAATCCCCCTCGTGATCAATGAGGAGTGGTAGCAATCTACCTGTTTCCTAATGCGCTTCCACACGTCACGTCAAATCACTTGAATTTTGAGAATCTCATTAACTGTAGGTACTACTAACTGTTTATGAAATTAGATATTACATACAATACGTACCTATTTATACAACATTACACATAGTGGTATTGGTACAGGTATCTGATTCTGTCAATTAATTAGAATACAATAACACACCTTATGAGAGAAAGATGTGACATCATTTAATTGCTGAATATCGTCCAACCTTATTACTATCACTGCCCAATAAACAGCTATTTATAAATAAAAGTTATGACTTCAACCCAAACGTTCAATCAATATTACCGCAGTGGAAATTTAAATATTTAATAACGTACTAGTACTATTATGTATTCTGTGGTACTTGTAGGTAGGTACAATGGGGTGTATCGGCTATGGTAATAGATACCTCGTACATATGTACAAAAAACCTTTGTTTTATTACTTTTATTTGTATTTAATCAAATTTTTACTTGTTTATTCGCTAATATCTCTAATTTTAGCGAAGGAATGATAAATCATTATCTCATTTATTACACAAGACATAACAACCACTGTCTGAAATGCAGTCAAAACATCCAGCGTCCGGTTAAATGATAGTTTGAATAATATAAAATTATACCAAGAGATAGACGTGACTATCGTTACTAAATATAATATTATTACATAAATTTTTCAAGAGTTACATTTATATCCGTACAAAATTCAAATGGTAGGTAGGTACAGGAAAAAAGACTCAAGACTGCGCTCAAGCAAAGTTTTCAACAGCAACCCAGATTCCCCAGAGAAAAATTAAAGAATAATATCCGAGAGTAAATACAAAACATTTCACGAAACAATTGTGAGGCTGCAATGATATTATATGAGGGTGTCATTAAAAATTTTCGCTCCAGTTTGCAGCAGTGTCAAAATAGTCAAGGATCACTTAAGGATGATGTAATTAAAAAAAAATCCTATTTGTGTACTTTAAATTGTCTGCCTTGTTGGTCTAGTGGTTTAGGTATGCGGCTGCTGATCAAGAGGTCTTGGGTTTGATTCCCGGGAGGACCAAATGTTTGTGTGATCCGCTAATATTTGTTTCGGAGTTTGGGTGTTTTCAATGTATACCTAATATGTATGTATTTACAAAAAAAGCGGCCAAGTGCGAGTCGGACTCGCCCATGAAGGGTTCCGTAGCAGCAGATAACGTCATATAAAAGTTCTTGTAGTTCGTTGTAACTTTGATCGATGTTTTAATAATAAATAGTGTATTGATTGAATGAAAGGGAAATTGATTGGGAACACGTACGATTTATGAAGTATTAAAAAAAACTACTTACTAGATCTCGTTCAAATCTATTTTCGGTGGAAGTTTGCATGGTAATGTACATCATATATTTTTTTTAGTTTTATCATTCTAGTATTTTAGAACTTACAGGGGGGGGGGGGGGGACACATTTTACCACTTTTGAAGTGTCTCTCGCGCAAAATATTCAGTTTAGAAAAAAATTATAATAGAAACCTCAATATCATTTTTAAAGACCTATCTATAAATACCCCACACGAATGGTTTTGATGAAAAATTTTTTTTTGAGTTTCAGTTCTAAGTATAGGGACCCCCAAAACTTATTGTTTTTTTCTATTTGTGTGTCAAAATATTAATGCGATTTACAGAATACATCTACTGACCTAGTTTGAACAGTATAGGTCTTTTAGTTTCGGAAAAAAGTGGCTGTGACATATGGACGGACAGACAGACAGACAGACAAACAGACAGACAGACATGACGAATCTATAAGAGTTCCGTTTTTTGCCATTTGGCTACGGAACCCTAAAAAATATGTTTAAGT
Organism: Phragmatobia fuliginosa; assembly: GCA_932526445.1. NCBI lineage: Eukaryota > Metazoa > Arthropoda > Insecta > Lepidoptera > Erebidae > Phragmatobia > Phragmatobia fuliginosa. The sequence continues at coordinate 30,834,625 of OW052057.1, forward strand.
ATCTAAATCAGTTGTCTAGTACCTTTAACCTTTTGACCGCCAGGGTCACATATATGTGACAAGCGAAAACTGTCCCTGTACGCCAACGTCACAAATATGTGACAAAAAAGCGGTGCACCGAAATACGAAATAAAGCCTTTAAACATTACTTTTATGCCTTTAAATTTATATAAGTACCTTAAGAAGAAGCTCTAACTGTTATCTATTTCCATAAAACTATTTAAATTGCTTTAGGATATTAAGAAATTTTACTCTAAAAAGAAAGAAATAAACTCTTAAAAAAGAATGTCCTCACACGCCAGAGTCACAAATATGTGACCACTAGTGATGTAGGGCACGTTAGATGATATCGTAAGTTTATATTAAAATTTCTTTAGCCTGTTTTATTTTTGTTGTTAAGTTTTGTTATTATACTTATTATGAAAATGAGTAAGAAAGTAATTAACAGCCGTGCTCGTGAAATGATGATTAAAGTAGACAATTATTTTGTAAAGAAGAAAGAGAACTCTTAGTTATTGATACAAAATATAAGCAGTGCCCTAAAAAATGCTTCGTACACTACTGAGGTTTAAATGAAATAAATAAAAGTTTTAAAATGTCCATCACAAGTTGCTTAGCTTTTTTTTCAAAATTCTACTTGTTACTTTTTATGCCAGGATTATAGAAGCTAGTATTTAAAGGCTATAAACGTACATACTGTTTTACATTTTGTAAATTTTTATATAGTTTTGATTATATACTTAACCTATTTGAATCGTGTATTTTTTTTAAATATCTCCTTCAACGGAATTATAGAAAATTTAAATCTAATTTATAATACGTGTTTTATTTATTATTAGAAAATATTGTTCTCGTTAAGCGAGATATTACGTTGCTACATCCCTATTTGAGAAGCGCAATATTCAAAAAAATGACGTACCGCCCACGCCAGGGTCACAATATGAAGACAACAGATCAAGAACAGTGTCGTACCTATAGTTATTATATTTAATTAAATAGTCGTCTCATATCTGTTATTACGGTATTAAACAACTCTGTAAATAGTGTATAACTATTACTAGAGTGGGAAGAGGTGTAATGTTGAAATAAATTCAATGTTATAAGGACATATATTTTGAAATTGCAGACGAAAATAAAAATACAATTCATGTTATCGATAAAGTTTTGGAATCCTTATTTTTTTCGTAGGTATTTCCGCTAAATTTGTGGTCTGGCGTTGAGGGCTGGCGTTCAAAAGGTTAATACAAGCACTGTTTAGTTTGAGACTAGATGCCGTTATGTGTTAAATGTCCAAAATATTTATTTAAGTATTTATAAATAAACAGTTTTTATTTCACGTAACTAATTTCCTTTATTTAATCATTTGAAATGTAAAAGAACTTTCTATCCATTCTGTATTAGTAAGCTAAATCCAAAAAGTTCTAATTTCATCTCTAGTAGTAGGCAAGAGCCTGCTTTCCTTTCAGATGTATAGTTCAATAGTGATGATTTTCGTTGAACCTTGAAACGATAAAAGTACTTTGTTATTCATATGATTACCGTATAGACAAAATATGTAAATAATAGTTATATTTTATGTCATATATAAATTAAGTGTACCTACCTATTGTGTGAGATGGAGCGCTAGCGAATGTTTCAAACGCAACCAAATAATAGCTATACGAATACATGGTTTAAATTTTGTTGTTTAAAACAAGTTACTCCTCACGATGCACAAATTTTCTGCTATCCTCTCACTTCTCTAAATTTTAACTAATATAAAATTTTGCTTATGTTTAGAGATTCATTAATCCACTTTTTTGGGGCGTAATCCCCCCCCCCCCGCCCGGAACGCAAAAACAAACAACCAAAAACCGCTCTCCAACTGTGGGGAAGCCAGCCTCACTAGTCACCCTGTGCCTTGCGTTTATAGAGGACGGAGATCAGTTTGGACTCTCCGATGCATAATTCGCCTCCGGTACCTGGCCAACAGGTCAGGTTCTGTAGAATTCTAAACCCCTTCCGGTACCGCTCCTCCTATCTCTTTTGTATAGGCTAGTTGGCAGAACTGACGCTCTCGCTTCGTATCAATGGCCACAATCATGTTCCCGAGTGAAAGGTTCCCATAAGATCACACCTCAATGCCTCTTATGTTCAACATTCTGCCATATGGAGAGTGACATAATTATGTCCACGGTCTGGCCGTGAAAGCTTGCAACGCTTGTATATTTTTAGGAATCAATCAATCTGGGTCATATATAAGAATCTATTGACATTCATTTAAATAGGTTCAGTAATTTAGGAGCTACGGCGGAACATACAAACATATAAAGACTAATATGTTTTTTATCTTTGGTTTGGGTAAAATAGTCATTTCATACATTTCCGCCTAAAACTCGAAGAAATAGAAATGTAGAAAATATTTTAGTATCTTTAAATTACGCCAGAGGGCGCTTCGGAGGCTATCACGTGACTGACTCGTTTCCGCCGCCATATTGCATTTGTGCGGTGGCGAGGGATCAGTTACTTTCGCACAATTTGTAAAGTTCTAAATGCCTAAAATATTATAGTGCTCAGTACTGCTCGTGTTTATATAAATAGAAGTCTGTTTTTTATTTTGAATTTATTTTCAAGTAATATTATGTGTGTTGTGTACATCAAATGATAACAAAATTGTTCTGGGTTCCATCATTGAAATAACCAAGTAGTGACCGAGTACCAGAAAAGGTTCAACGACGGCGTTTTGTAGCTTGGCGTGAGGTAATGCATGATTCAGTTATTTTGGAACTTTTCTGAAAGCTATGTAATATGTTATCATTAGAAGTTGCCGGCATAGTTGTTAACCAAAAAGAAGGGATTATTCTGATTACCTACTTCAAGCTCATTAAAATGAAAGAAGCATTTCTAATTTTTTCTGACTAGTCTCGGTGAATATGAGTTAAAAAATGTATTCTACTACTATTTGGGTAGCGTATTTGGAGCAAAACTTATCTTGTTTACGCGTTGACAACTTCACTCCAAGATTGTTTTGTGTACATCAACAACTCGGTTTGACAATAAATATAGGTCTATACACCTTAGTACGATTTTTTGATATGACCTTTGAAGTCGTAGTGCATTAAGTACACGTAGCTTCAGACAGCTATACCATGGAACCGCCATTTTGATTGCTAGCGCCTTGCCAGGGGGGAGAAGGGCGGGGAGGAGGGGCAGTGCTTACTATAAAAAATGTGACGCTCAGATACTTGGTGTCTCACTCTCTATACCATCATAGAAGAGCTCTTCTATATTGACCTCCTCTTACTTTGGTATTCAAACTTCTTGTCATCATCCCCTAGTCCAAAATAAAAACAGTAACATAACCTCTGAATTTTGTTTTGACTTGACAGGTACTTTTTACATGGAATGTAGATTACAATCACCATGAATGGTGAAGTAAATGGCACTATGGAAACTTCAATAGATACTCCCAGTTCAGAAGGACCTGACAATGTGTTAAGTCCAAAGACAGTTGTTTTAGAAGGCTGTGAGAATAACACAGATCCTTTAGATTGGAAACCTGTTGAGGATAGCAATCAATTAAACTCCGAAGAGAGGGATTTATGTGGAACTGCTGAAGTAGCTGAGCAATTAGAAAATGAACACAGTAACAGCAGTGAAAACGAAGATCAATCATTACAAGAGTCCACAAATGTGCCTGAAAATGTTAATAGCAATATTATTTTTTCTGAAAACCATAACAGTAACCAGTCAGATGCTGAATCTTTATCTAGTTCTGAGGCCAAGTCTGAGACAGAAGATCAGCAAATAGTGCTTAATAGTGTTGACAAATGTATGGATGAGGAATCTGAAAAGGAATTTGAAAAAAATAAAGCCCATGTCCAGAAAACTAACAATGAGGTAAGTTATGAAGCTAAGTATAATTATTGCTATACCAGCATGTCTGGCCAGTATGGTATAGTAGACCAAAACTCCTTTTGCAGGAGAGGCCATATCCAACAGTGAACTATTGATAGCTGTTAATGATGATGATGAAGTAAAATTATAGGGTGATATCCTTTTTCGAAGTGGTTTAAAAAGTATGATGTGTTGTTGTATACTTAGATATTTTGTGGCTCAATAAACTAATATTTTAATTAGAATTAATTACAATTTTAATATTGTATACTTACACAAAATGTTATACTGACAAACGATAACAATATTTGTTCTTCAAGTTGGCCAGGTATTATTATTTACTTAATCTATTCAGGTTAATCTTAAGGTATCAGATATTATTTACTTAAACTGTTTCTGAGTTATTTTCATTACTATTATTATTATATAGTTTCAGATAACTATGGCCATTAATTAATATAATGAAAATAACCGCACCTATACTCTATTCCAATTACGAAGTCCCATTTGACAGATGTCTATAATCAAGTACTAGTAAAGTACCGCTTAGTACTTGTAAAGTAAAACTTGTACTGGTAAAACTTTTTTTTAAAAATTTAATTTGATAATATTACATGATATATTTATCTGAACATCATGAACTTATTCATCATCACTAGCCGAAATTGATATTTCATCGTCTGCATTGTCGTCATCACCCTTATCATCGTCTGTAGAATTGATTATATATGATCAACCAATCAATTATTTAAATTTTATAAGATTCTTTAGGTCACGTCACTATGTTAAAAAGTAAATATAAAACTATAGAATGGAAAATCAAAACTGCAGTAAAATAATAATATCTTGGTCTTAATTATTTTGAGCATGACGTCTAAAAACAATATTGTTGATTATGTGTGTGAATTAATTGTATAACGATATAGGTTGATGGTGTATTTTTAAAATTATGATTTATGACCATGAACAAAAAATGAAGAGTTATGTTCCAAGAAGTGTCTAACGGGACTTCATAATATTGAAATAGAGTATAATATCAACTATTTATATACTGTATAAAAATTATCCATAAAATATTTCATGCAATTGTTTATTAACTTTGTAGAAAACTCAGTTTTTATATATATTTTTCAGATTTCTGAGAATGAAGTATATTCAGAAGAGACTTCAGATGAGTGCTCAGAAGTTGACCCTAGAGCTGAAGATACAGTCAGTATTAATTCTGACACTGACACTGAACAAACTGAAGGTTCTTCACTTAAAAACCAAATTAAAAGCAAACATAGTAATATAATATTAGATAATGAAAGGCCTCATAGTCAGAATGGGAATTCTCATGAATCTCCTAGTCCAGAAGTTCATGAAATTATAAGTGATAATGATGATTGTGTTATGGCAGAGGAGGAAAAGGTGAAGACAAATAATAGTGACAGTAAAGTTCAACTACGTCGAAGCAGTAGAGCAATAAAACGCAAAAGGTACACTGATGAGGTAGAAAATGGGGATAATGAATCTGATATTGAAGAAATAGCCATGGAAGCTCCATTTTACCGTAAAAGCAAACCAATTGTTATAAATGATACTAAAACTCTCGTTGAAATGGCTGCTAGACAAATGAAATCTCATCAAAATAATAATCAAAAGAAAGAACCAACTGTTGTAATCATAGATACAAATTCTAATAGAACTGAGAAAACAAGTCATCATAAACATTCTGCACCATCTACCAATTTGAATTCCAGTGCACAAAGTCTGTATCAAAGTATAGTAGCCCGAGGGACTACAGTTACCCCAATAAGTAACAAGTCTAATACATCCACTCAGAGTTCAGCTGCTGCTTCACAAACTCCTCAACCCACCATATTGCCATCTCTAACAGATGATATGTTTGTTGTAGAAGCACCTTCATTTATTGTCCCTTATGTCTATGAGAAACCGTCTGTAAAACCTTTTAGAAAATTTGTAGACACATTAGGTAAAGAATTGGATGAACAGAAAGCCTTAGAAGATAAAGAAAAAGAACGTAAAGACAAAGAGAAAAAAGATGCTGTGAAACCAGACAAAAAAGAAGAAAATGAAGAGACAGAATCAGTGGATGTGGCATCAGAGAGTTCAGTGGAAGCCACTAAAGTAGATAATTCAGCACCACCTGCAAATAAGCCAGATGATGGATCACCCACAGAAACCGAGGAAAAGAAAAAGAAGAAAAAAGGTATGTAATTTACATATTTGATGCTATTACAATACAATATGCAGTCAAATATTAGTAATCTGTTTTATCTCATATTCCAACAAACCAGAGGGGAGTAGCTGTAGTGACTTTTTCTAATACAAAACAGTCTGGCATTTATTGCGGGGGGGGGGGGGGGGATTTATTATCACATATACACATTGTCCGTCCTTATGAACTCACACATAACAATTCAAATAAAAAACTTAAATTGTTACTCCCTACTGTGTTGCTCTATATTTTATCTGGTTGTTTAAAATTTTACCCTTGGAATTAACATTGAGTATATTTTTAGAAAAGAAAAAGAGTGGAGATATTGATGATGATGTATCCTGGGATGGTGAAACCTCAACAGACACTGATGATGAAATATTGAGTGATGAGGAAGACAAAACTGTTATTATTAAAGATAAAGCTGATGCAATTGATGAGATAAAAGATGTAGCGGATCTAACTGCAGACAAAGTATGCTCAAACAAATCTGATAACTATTTTGACTGTTCTCTTGGAAAGTTTTTTATTAATATTGGTTTAAGTTTAGTCCAAGAATATGTACAAAGTGATTTATTGAAACAACAAAATCGCAAACTATATAGGGAAAAAAAGCAAGGACATAACACTAAAAGCACTGAAAGTTCTATTGCATCCCTCATGAAAAATATAGAATTTAGTAAAGAAAATAATGCACCATATTCTTTTACTCAATTAAAATGCGAATTTTGCAGTTTTAAGACAGAATCCAAGTTAGTGATGTCTCACCATTTGGAGACTCCACATATGAAAAATAATGTTTATAAATGTAATTATTGCACATTTGAAATACGAAGTCCTCATGACATTTTGTATCACATGGAAGCTGAACATAATATTAGGGGCAAATTAGAGCGGGCACCTGCGTACCATCAATGTGCAAATTGTCCATTCGAAGATAATGGCAAGGGCAAATTGGCTCGCCATCTTATACCTTGCGCTAAGAAGTTCAAACCAGAATCCAATTTGGCTCCACCCCTGGAATGGGAACCACCTGCAAAGATACCAAAGGTTTGTATTGATTATTCCTTCCTTTGCACATTCTATTTTCATGTTTGGTGTGTAATTCATAATTACTTTTTTCTCAATCACAGATAGCGAGATCGCGCAATAATATGATGGGATCATACCAAAATTCCTTTAACAGAGGTCAAATGGGTAATAATTTGGGTCGACCGCCTGTGAATGTGGCAAATATCATGCCAGGTATGGGTTCGTATCGGCCTCGAGGACGTTCACCAATGGCTGTTCCTCCGCGCGCAGCACCCGTTCATGGGGCGCCGCTCATTCGTGGAGGTGTCATGGTGCGACATAACTCTCCTTCTCTCATGTCTTCAAACTATCCAGTAGCGGTAAGTTATACTTTTTACTAAGGAGCATCCTTAGTTGAACTATATTATTTTAAGCCCCTTTATTGTAAACTGATTTCTTGTGTTATGTTAGTATGTAACAGTATCTCTCAGTTCAGCGTGCCTCCAGGCAAAGGCCCCCTATAGCTGTTTCCACTGTACTCAATTTAGGTCCCACTGTAAGTTTTAGATTGTTCTCCCATCTTCTTGCTTGTTTGCCTACTCTGCTTGGAGTTTCTGGGATACTAGTCAGTTAATTTATTACTCCACTTTTCTTGTTTTTCTGTCATCATGTGGGCAATCCACCTCTCTTTTTAACCGACTTAAAAAAAGGAGGAGGTTCTCAATTCGAGGGAATAATTTTTTTCCAAGTTTGTTCAGCGATAATTTCGTGGGCGTAGTTTATAGGTGGTCCCATCGTCACAGTTTCGTATATTTTTTTCAATTTTATATGTATAATGTACCTTTATTTGTACATTTTCAATCTACTCAGGTGAGGTGTCTTTGAACCTTAATTTGTATTCTTTCACATGAGCTGATGATGGAGTTTACCGTCCATCATCAGGTTAACGGTTAGAGGATGACTTTTTAAATAGAATATGCACAAGAGTGTAGAGTTTTACTAGTATTCTTTTAAGTTTATTTGGTAATCTGACACCTAAGGTTAGAATTTAAGATACTTTAAGAAGCCGATTTAGTAACTTTTGTTGTGTAGAAAAGAAAATATATGCAAGGCTGAGGTTTGGATTAAGAACCTACACTACCTCATCCATACACCTAGCTTGTCTTAATCTAATATATAAAATTCTCGTATCACAGTTTTCGTTGCCATACTCTTCCGAAACGGCTGGACCGATTTGAATGAAATTTTGTATGCATATCGGGTAGGTCTGAGAATCGGCCAACATCTATTATATATTATAAATCTAAATTGTTGTCTTTCGCGTAACGCTTTCTCATCGTACGATTTCTTAGGCAATTTGTTAGGTTCAATATCGCAAAGGGGAACACCATCTAAGTGTTTACGCTGGTGAACGCTCAGTTTTCTTAGGTTAGGCACTGATTAGGAATGCCGTGAAGGTCTTGACTGAATTTATTTACTTCAGATCGAGGACCGCATGGTTAACCGCACTAATCGCAACGCTAGATGCGTTAGCGTTGCGATTAGTGAAATGTTCAGAGAGCCTGGTGTGAGTTTGTTTCTCACTGATTCGATTATCAAGATTAGACGATCGGTAAGACGTGATAGAAAGTCTCACTAGACTTTCAGGAGTTAATGTAGGTATCATAACTACCCAACTGAAGATTAGCAGTAACGTTCTCCATTGAACACACTGGCAGCCTTATGACAGGCGGCTAATACAGGCGCCATGACAAGTTACACTTCAATGCCTTTTGATTTTAGTAACTCGCCTTTTTCTATTTCATCAAGGCAAGGTGTAGTTTATATTAAGTTAGACACGATGCCTATGGCTTTTTTTTTAATAACAGAAATGTTGCATCTGAATAATATTCAAGCTGTCTTAAAACAGATTTTAGGTAACTAGCACACATTATAATTTTATTTTACATATTTAAATTAATATATATTAAGTAATAAGAAGAAATTTTCACTTAGCAATTTTAACCAGTTTGCGTTTGATGTGTTTTTAGGGTTCCGTAGCCAAATGGCAAAAAACGGAACCCTTATAGATTCGTCAAGTCTGCCTGTCTGTCTGTCCGTCCGTATGTCACAGCCAATTTCCAAAGTATATACTGTTGAAATTTGGTCAGTCGATGTATTCTGTGAACCGCATTAAGATTTTTACATAAAAATAGAAAAAAAACAATACATTTTAGGGGTCCCCATACTTGGAACTGAAACTCAATTTTTTTTTTTATCAAACCTATACGTATACGATACCCCATCTATGGACAGGTCTACAAAAATCATGTTGAGGTTTCTTATATATTTTTTTTCTAAACTGAATAGTTTGCGCGAGAGATACTTCCAAAGTGGAAAAATGTGTGTGTCCCCCCTCTAACTTCTATAATAAAAGAGTGATAAAAGTAAAAAAATATATATGTTGTACATTACCATGTAATCTACCAACGAAAATTGGTTTGAACGAGATCTAGCGAGTAGTTTTTTTTTAATACGTCATAAATCGTAACACGCAATATACCTTTCATCCAATCAATACACTAGTATAAAAACATCGATGAAAGTTACAACGAACTACAAGAACTTTTATATGATGCTACTTGCTGGTACGGAACCCTTCATGGGCGAGTCCGACTCGCACTTGGCTGCTTTTTTTTTTGAAGTCGTTTTTTTTTAAAAAGCATTTATTGCTAGTCAAGTTGAGTTAAGAGATCTGTCACTTTTGTTTAGCCCTTATTCGATTGATTTTAATTTTGTCCCTTTTGCATACACCTATTATACTCTGCTCCATGGATCTCTGGCAATATTGCAATTTTTATCTCTGATGTTGTGTCAATGATCAGTTTCACATCCATTTACTATGCAACAACAAGGCAAGATGCTTGTGTTGTATACTTTTTTGATGGGACATTCACTCGGAATTCTCTAGATTTCATAACTTCCTTAAAATACCAATATTTCCTCTATCCACTGGCATAAGTTCTTAAGTCGATCTCTTTGTCTGATTTTTGCTTGGATTTTTGTGTACTCCTACACGTATTGTAGTGGATGGTCACCAACTTTTATTTGTATTTGTTTTGAGTTTGCTAGTTATATTGTTTTTGATGTGTTCATTGTCCGACTTTGGAACTTACTTTGCTTAGTGCTTGAATTATACTCTCAAGGTTTCGATATTTAGTTGATCTTTATAAATGTATCTTTTGTATATATATATATTAATTTCAATCCAAAGTCCCACACTCTATATAGGACCAAATGAAATTAAGACTATTTACCTAAGTCAGTGTAGTTTGTTACAGTTTGGCTGCTGCTAGCAATTGGTTATCTGTTTAGATAAGTACGCTTTCTATAATGCATGTTGTAATTACGTGGACAAAGTGCTACAATAAAATTATGAGAAATATTTTTATTTGGGGTACCTCCCGTACGTAAAGTGGGGATGTTTTTTTTCTCGCGGCTACCCCATCGTGTAGGGTATCATTAGATAGGTCTTTTCAAAACAATAAAGGGTGTCTTAGACGGTTTTTTGATTTAGGTATCCATTTGCGAGAAATTCCACTTTAAAGCGCACTTTTTTGTAAAAAGAGGGCGTCCCCCCCCCTCTTAAAGCTAAACGGCTGGCTCTAAAAATCTGGAAAAAATTGTGAAGGTGGTCCATATAATGAACTTTGAAGGAAAACTATAACGGATTAGATGACTTTGTTAGTTCAGGAGTTATAGAGGCTTAACTGGTAAAATGAGCTCACTTGGAGAACGTCATACAAAATTAACGCATTAATAAGTAAACATAACAATATCTATTGGATATGATTTTAAATCCACGCACCATTATAGGTGACTGAGGAACCCTTTCCTGTGCGTGGCCTGACATGCACTTGGCGGATTTTGTCTATTGTGTTGACGCCTTTAAAATGTAGTTCACAACTGATTACTGACTACTCCGACTGATGGAAAGCATGAGTAGAATCCAGGAGTAGGTAGCTAGGTAGGGTCACCATCCTCATTGTGAATGAGACAATGCAGAATGGTGACCCTCACTATAGCAGCCTAGTGAGATACAACTATATCATTGGGCCTCCAGTCTCACACTCACCAACTAAGTAAGACTGCAGGAATACTATCATTTTTAGGTTGGTCTTGTGTGTGAGAAAATACTGCCTTGGTCTAGTTGGCACATTCATGCTGAATTCAGTGCGGGTCCACTGCCTCTTTTCTATGGAATATTTTAATCTTTCAAGTGTAATCTTGACAGTGAAGATTAAACCTGAAAGATTAAGTTGTCTGTGATGACATGTGCTGATTTTAAAATATTTTTAATTGATATGCATTTGTTTTAGAATAACACGAAGAAGTCTGTACACCAACCATCAATTTCCATCACCCCATTACCACGGCAACCGCAACCCGTGATACCGCAGTCTTCACATAATTCGAAAAGTACCTTTGTCATCTGTGAAATCTGTGATGGTTATATAAAAGACCTTGAACAGTTACGGAATCACATGCAATGGATACACAAAGTGAAAATTCACCCAAAAATGATCTACAACAGACCACCTCTTAACTGCCAAAAATGTCAATTTAGGTAAATATGATTAAATAATCATAGAGCAGTAAGGCATGTGACTATTACACTTCATTGCAAATATTCGTAAATGTGTATACCAATAGGTTTTTGATTATGCTCTCACATTAACATGAAAAAATCTATTGTATTGTTCATATGCAAATTTGTTCTACAACCAACCCTTTGATCAAATTCACAGTATTTACACTTTCTTTAACAAAGATCCAGTAAGACATTGTGTGTTTAGCAACTGAATAGTATAACATACTTTAATGTTCTTCTGTAGAGAGAAAGCTTACATTGAAATAGAATATTCTGTCAGTACAAGTAAACATGTAAAGAAGTTATATTTTTAACCTGTTTTGTTGTTGTTTATAGGTTTTTTACTGATCAAGGTCTTGAAAGACATTTGCTGGGATCACACGGTCTTGTAACCAGTTCAATGCAAGAAGCTGCAAACAAAGGCAAAGATGCTGGCAGGTGTCCTGTTTGTGGCAGAGTAAGAGAATTTCATTTTTTAATCATCCTTGCCTGTAAGGAAAATCCTGTTCTGTGTTGTTTGTATTTATCCCTTTTGATTTAATTATTTCTATGTGATGTGTTAGTTTCCACATAAACAAATTTTTACTGATAGTTATCTTTTTGCACAATAATGATTATGAAAACCGACGTAATAAATAAAGTTTTTTCTATTAATGTGAATCATTTTTTTTTTTCAAATTAGTCAAGAAAGTATCTCGAGTTAAACCAATTAAAACATAGCAAATGTACTAGTAGCTGACACATTTATGATTATTTTATGTTCCATTGTTTTCTGATTCAAAATAAGCATGGTGAAGCTATTTTGAGTAAAGTATCTTGTAAATTATAATTTTATCTAGATACTAATTGGATTTTATTAACATTTTATTAAAGGGTTACAAAATTAAATTCAATAAAAATATACAGTAAATGTGCATTAGCCTGACATAACATGATATAACAGTGATTGCTAACTAGTAACTGATGCTGGTTGAGCCAATAACTGACCTTAAAAAATCACATGAAAAAACTGCCTTGGTGGTGCAGTGGTAGCTTTTGCGACTGCTGTGCTTAAGGTCTATGATATGTAGTATGTAGAAAAAAGTATGTTTATGGGTTTATATCAGTTGTCTAGTATCCATAATACAAAGTCTGCTTAGTTCGGGACTAGATGTCTTTGTGTGTCATCAACAACCCATAATGTCCCACTGCTGGGCTCGGATCTACTCTCGGGGAGAGGATTAATGTCATAGGTGCCAACGCTGGCCGAGTGCGGGTTAAGAATTTGTGTGTAAGACGTCCGAATATTTAGTAATTAATTTTATTTACATTTTGATTTAAATTATAAGAAAACCATTTCTTTGTAAAAAAAAAATCTTTATTGATAATAGACAGTTAAAAAACATACAGGTAAAAAAAAGTGCAGAAACTTAAATTCAAGTAAAACCAGTTGAACTAGTAGACGACCCCAAATAATATTGGGAATAGAGCTAGGATGAAGAAGAGACTGTAAAAAACATATGTTTGGTGTTCACCCATTAATTGTTATTTTGGTGGTTGTAAAAGACACAATGTTTGAATAGAATTAATTATAGAACCATCATCATATTTTGCTCAAAGACTCTTTATTGGAATCAACACATTTCAAAGCCATTACTGTAATATCACTGTTATAAAGTCGCAAGACTTTTTTCTCCTTTTAAATTGTGTCAGCAACCAAAGCATTTACTTAGTCGTGGCCTATTTTTTCAAAAGTTATTTTTAATAATGAGTTGTTATTAGTAACATCTTACAATAAATAAAAACTAGAATAGTGAAGTGTATTATCATAAGTGCTCTATGAATTCCAGGTGTATCAATGGAAGTTGCTGAATCACGTTGCAAGGGATCATAATTTAACTTTGAAGCCCGCTCACCTATCCTACAAATGCACTGTTTGCACTGCCACTTTCGGAATGTACAAACAGTTTGAGAATCATGTTTATTCAGCGCATAGTGTGGTAGCCAAGCGCGTCATGGACAAAGGCAAATCCACGGCATCTGCCAAGAACAGTGATTCGCTTCTTAAACCCTTGAAAATTAATGATGAGATTACCATTATACCACAACCAGTAAAAACACCTGCTGCTGCTTCAAAGGATGATTAAAGGTATTTTTCTATCTTACTTACTTACATAATTAATTTTCTTGATGTATTAGTACAGTTTTAAGAAATAATATTATTTCCTTAGAACTACGCTTGCGACAAAATATGAATATCCTATTTAATTAATTCACTTAGATAATTAAATTGTTCTCAACTAATCATGCAGAATAATTCATATTAAAATAGTTTCGAGTAATGAAAAAAAGTTTAAAAGTGTAATAATTCCGCTAAGCGCAAATATTTAAATTTAATAATGAAATTTGCTGTGTTCGAAATAAGTGTTTATCATGTTTCTTGTGTTGTTTGTTTGTGGTGCAAAGCAGAGCAAATAGCATTAGAAATATAGCTTTGCGGATGCATATTTCAGCGAGTGTGGGTTATGAATTAGCTTTAGCTGCCACAGAGATAATGATATTGTCTGGTATTTTGGAACTGCTTCTCATTTAAACAGAAACCAACTTATCAAAGAGCCATATATAGATCGCCAGTTTCAAAGAACACTTCCACTTGTATATAAATAAACATATTATACTGTTTTTTGTACTAAACTTGCAGATCATACAAACATTACATCCAACCCCTTAATCGCACCTGAGACCTTAGAAACAGCCATACCTAAGTCCGTTAGCGAACTATTGAAGGCTGTTATGTGTGTGTTGCTCATAGTCATTCTAATTTACATTGAATTTTTATCAGTCATCACTATTCCAGGTTACTAATGACAAGGCCACGTGTTGTGTGTGCTAGGCTGTGCTAAGAGTAATAAAGAAAAATGCATGACTACTCGAAATCTCGCGTTTCCCCAAACATAAGACTAAATAAATTTTTCACCCAAGAAAATCTAAAAAAGCGCAAATTTTAGCGAAATAGGAAGAACCGTTTCCGAGATCACAAATATGAAAATAGGTACAAGTTTAAAAACATTATAAATAGCTTCAAAAGGAGCTGACCCAGCTACAAGAGATTTTAATTAACATCAAAATATCAGTGTATATTTTTGGATTGAATGCTGTCTTCTTATAGCAATTATGAGTGTTCAGTTCAGACTGCCGATTTTAATGAAATTCCGAATGTTAATCTATTTTTCAGTTAATGCGATACGTGTCTTTTATATGCTGTGCGTGCGATTATTTAAATAACTTGTTACAATACGTATGTTTCAAACATTTGGGTTTACATTTGTTAGAAAGAAACTCTAATAATACTTTTTAAAGTAGTAAGTTTAGCTTGATAGATTGACTGATGGATTACAAACACGCTTTTTTTTTGGAAATATCTCCATAAAACGAACTATTTGTTAAGGTAAAGCTAAAAACAATAATGTTGCCTTAGCACTTCTACGCATTGCCGACTTTTAAGCGAATCTCAAGAAAAAATTGCTTGTGTTGTTACACTGTGATGTGTGATTTTCTGTACGTGAATTGTATGTATGTATGTAAATTTATAGATCGCATTGATCCATAAAAAAAATAATGTTTATAAATATGATTTGCGTAAAAATAAATCCTATTAACTGTTATAGATATATAATGTTTACGAAACCTTGTTACAGGAAGTGATTTGGGCGTGATGGAGAATCATGTCTTAGCTGTGAGCTTGCCGTTACCTACGTAGGAAGATTTTCAAACAATTTAAATATTGAGAGGCGCCTAGGCCTCGCACTTAAAACCAATATTAGTGTACATTCCAATATAGACTAGCTTGATGAAAACGATTATTGAGATGTTAGACATAACATATTTGTAATCATGTAAATTAACAAAATTAAATAATTATTGTAGATCGATATACGAACTACGCCCTCGCTGCAAGTTAGCAGAGACAGTTCTAAAAGAAAATGTAGCACTGCCAAGGTTGCGAAAAGCCAGTGATAAAGACTCGCGATAACACTTCTGATGAAGGAGAATTTTCCAGTCCAACACTGTCCTAAGTTATTTCTTTATCGAAAGAAATTTAAGTAAAAATGAAAGTATTTTTTATTTATTGGAATGTATACTGATCTGTTGGGAGTAATACGACTCACGTATATGTTTAATATACCTCAGCGAATGTTAGTTACGAGATACTTGTAATTTTATATTAAGATATTTGTCATGTTCCGAGAAGAATTGAGTGGAGTGAGAAATAATTTGTTTTATATAGCAAACAAATAGTTGAATGGAAAAAATGCGTTATTGCATTAGGCTTCCTACATATCATGCAGTCGGGTTAGGATATGTCATCGGCATCATTTCAGTTTAATATCCCGGCTTGCTTTTGCGGCAAGGACGGTGGCACAACAACCCGGTCGCATGCTGTGTAAAATGGCTTAGATTTCAGTGTCCGTCTATGATACTATGAATACACTTAAGGTATTTTGATTGCGGCGTAATACTGTGTAATATTGTACTAAATATAAGTCACAGTCAGCAACGCCATCAACATTTATATCACTTGTTACCAATTTTGATCTACGCTTTGTAAGATTGTCTAAGCACAGCTTAATTTTGTACTGGTAACAATAATTCGATATATTATCTACATACTGTGTAGGTAGATGAACCAAGTCTGGTTGTATGCGAGAATTTGTATTAGGATGACCTGATAAGGTGTTTAGTATTTTAGATTTGTTATGCAATGTTGATAAACTATATATACCATATATGAGAGTGAGAAATGATATATTCATAACTGTGCTTTGTCAACTGTTATTATAGGGATAGCTTTATGAACAATAATTTGTGAATCACTTCGACATGATTACTTCGACACCTACTTCAAACTGATTGGGCACAATCGCCTAAAGATCCGCTTTCCTTATTACAGACACAGGGAGTATAACTTGAGAGCAAAGAATGTTTACTAATAATATATTTATTAAATTAGAAAAATAAGCCTATGTCGTGTTTACTTACATATAATATGTTTATATATAAATATATAAGCTGAAAACAGCAAAACTTGACGTTTAATGTATAATATATCAGTTATCTATATTTAAACATTTACTTACATGTTAAAAGAGCATAAGAATAATGGAACTATAGAAATTATATTTATTAGATTAAAGGTTACATTAAAATGATGAATAATTAAAACAGGATGAACGTATTTTGATTGTTTAGGGCGTAAGACATAAATCGATATTTTACATTAAAAACAATGCATTAGTTTTTCTATTAACCTTTATTCTTTAAATGCTTAAACTTTAAAAATTACACAAAATAATTTGGTAATCTATACAATAACTACATGTCGATGCTGACTATATAGAGCCAGTATTATTAATAGTATTCAGTACACACATACTGAGATTTTGATTTGAAATTTAACGATTGCATAAACCCCTCTGTTAGAAATAGTGTATGTGCCACAAATATATGTTAGAGAAATATATATCAGATTTGACACTGACAGACACATCTGTCACATCTGACAGACAGACACTTTGATATTATAAAGATAATTGAAGATATAAGGCATCATTAAAGTCAGAATTCAAGGTAGAAATGACGACTAGAAATGACTAAATTTTTTTGATTTGAATACATACATCATTATCATCAGCCCTTCGCAGTCCACTACTGGACATAGGTTCGATCCTCGGCTTCTCGCATCCAGAAATACATACATATACATTTTTAATTTAAAATACTGTACAATTTTATACCAAGAGAATAATTCGTGGCATATTGTGCAATTTGTGTATGTATTTTATGACTTGATTTAACATCTTATAAAATACTACTGCTTTTTAGAATATTTGGTGAATGTAGGGAAGTGAAATTTATTATACAAAGTTTATATATAACTGAAAAAAGTTAAGAGGTGTCTCCACTTCTTTCAGTTATATATAAACTTTAAGAAGTGGAGACATCTCTTAACTTTTTTCAGTTGTACAAAGTTTGTTTCAAAATGTTAACCTCCTACATTTTGAAACAACATAATTGGCCATAATTGATTGATTATGTTCAAAAATAATTTTGTATATGGCAGTTCATGTTTAAACTTAAATAATTATCCAAGTCATACCTAAGATAAATCCTTATTTTTAGGGTTCCGAAGTTTATGACTCGGAACCCTGATGATGATGATTTTTGATTTCGTTATCCGTTTGCGAGATATTCCACTTTATAGGGCAATTTATTGTAAAACCAGGGCGTCCCCCCTTCTCTTAAAGCTTAACGGATGGCTCAAAAAATCTGGAAAAAAACGTAATGGTAGGTTTGTCTGTATAATGAACGTTAAAGGAAATCTATAACAGATTAGATGACTTTGTTAGTTCTGAAGTTAAATAGGCTTAACTTGTCAAATGTGCTTACTTGGAAAACGTCATACAAAATTGACGCATTATGTACATTGTCCACGTACCATTATGGGTGACTTGAAACCCTTTCCTGTGCATGGCCTGACGCGCACTTGACCGATTTTATTTAAATACAAAATGTGCCACATTTGTATGTGAAATAAGTAGTATTTTATAACACTACAATTCAGCCAAGACAGTGTATATTGGTAAACCGTTTATAATGGCACTAGGGGCAACATTTTTGAGAAACAATGTATGTTCTGTTAGTGAAATAATAGTTTCGTTGTCTCTGCGTAACTTCTAGGCTTAGGTGAGTCTATTTAAATCCTTGGTAAGCGAACTAATTATAAAAAATAATTAACATAAAGCGAGACAAGCTGAGTGATGTTTTAATGACTTCTATGTTTCATTATTCTTATGGTGAAGAAGAGCAATAATCTCTATTTGATTTTTTATTATGTGATTAGGTAATTCTCATCTATCGCAATAAATCAATGACCATATCAGAATTTTGAGCCTTATATACTATGTTAGTAATGTTAATAAAGTATATCGATATATCTTGATAGTTACAAAAAATCACGTAATGACTATCGTTAGTATCGATTTAAAATATTGTTTTACAAGTGCCTATAAATGTTTTGATCACTACCTGTAACAAGCAAATAATAGCATGTATTCAATTGATGTGTGTACCGTATCATTTATAGATTTCATTATAAAGCTTCACGGGCTGTAGTTATGAAGATTTGATTTTAAATTTGGTTTCGATATAATGTTTATACCAGGACCATTATACAAACACGAATAAATATAAGTAATTAAGCTGCATATTTTGTATGAATACTCCTATATTAACATTTAAAAAAATACTCCTAAAGTCCAAAAATGTGTTTTTGCGTGTTATAGTAATGACTCGTAAAAATCTTTAAGAGCATTAGATTTAAAACTAAAACTAAGACATTAAGACAAAGTTAAATTACCACTTGTACCGCCTTATGCACTGAAGCCTTCGATGTTATGTCATGTATCGTTATTTCTTGAAGGAGTTTGGTGTCGGATGATTATTTATTCTAAATAAAGTATGTATATCCTTTATTTTATTTTTATATAATTTTTTTAACAGATTTCTGTAATAATTACTTATTGACAACTGTAGTACTATAACTATATTCTTATATGAAAGCAGTTATTTGTTTGTTATGCCGTGCGGCATTGTGCGATTAGCGTCATATCGATTTGAATTTCAAATATTCTAATTTACTTTACAATAATTAATAATAATATAAACATAAAAGTAAATTTAATCCCGTACGTTTACCGTCTACCATTTTAATTTCTTTTCACCTCTGAAAAGAGCTTACACATTTTAGTTTTTCAGCATATTTTTGAAACCAGTGTTAATAAAACTTAAATTAAGATAAGATATAACATAACATAACGACAGCACACATTGGACTATTATCAGATTCATCTTATTTTTTTTAACCAATTGGGTTGCTACACACTGCCCATTCAGTTCCTACTAGTCAGCCTTATCGATCTTTAGTTTTTAGGATTTGACTTAAAACAGAATGAAGCCAGTCTTAATGACTTAATATGAATGCAAATATATAATTCAACAATCGATTTAATATACACTGAAAGTTGATATTTTGACTACACTGAATTCTTCAAAGAATTTAACTCCCATGTCTACAAATATAAATTGTGTAACTAATTATCCATGTGATCAGGAATAATACCTTTATTTAAAAATGCCCAAGTGACCACAGACCATTGCCAACACCATAGTAATACTTTTGGCAAATAACTTCTTCCATTTTTATTACAATGAATTCTATCACAAGGAAATATTTTAATTGCATGTCCCAATTTCTATTGTTCTTCTTGTTCAAATACATTGTGGTAGTACAGATTATGTTAAAGCTATTGTTAGATACTTATCAAAGTATGACTCTGTGGCGCTGTGTGATTATTTAATTACTGTTTTGAATAATAAATATTTTAACTTTATCAAGATAATTTTATAGCAATAGCTGCTGTGTTAAACATATAAGTTTTAGATACATAGAGTAGTTAATATATATATATATATAAAGAAATAATATATATATATGTATATACATAAACATACATATATATGAATGACCGGTGTTTAATTTAAGTGGCTTTTAATGTTTATCAGAATGAGTGCGAGAACATAGTACATGATTGTGTCTAGGAAAGGACATTCCTAATGAATAAAGAATTCTTTTACTGTAGTTTTATCGGAGGTGCGTGGTACATATATATATTTATTATTTAAACTTTTAGTTAGCTTTTAGTTAAATTGAAAATGAAAAGAACTTAAAGATTTTATTTTGCCACTTGTTTTTCTCAGCTTATGTTACTTGATTGTTGTTGGAAAACCAAACAAGGTTCTCGAGATCATAATATATACATACCTACACAAACACATTTCAAAAGTTTTGTATTTTTTTTTGTTATCTTGTCTTGTATATGTATATAACAGGTATCATATTTTAAGTAATTGTAATAAAGATACCTTACCATTATGCATTTTTTAATTTACAATTGAATTATCTCATTCGGAGACCCTTTCTTAAATTCTTGCAAAATTGAACATTTAGGAAAATGAGTAAACAATTTTACTCATACGTAAGACAACAAACGATAATTGTGGTATAAAAAGTGCTTAGAGGCCAATATCTTCCAGGCTAACTTTGGATGGACTGGATTAATTTTAATATGGTGGTGAGTATATAAAAGTTGAGTGGGTAGTTGTGAGAGCGTCATAAAAAAAATAAGTGTCTTCATTTTCATTTTGTAATCAACTATTATTTAAGTTTTTCATAAAAACTTAAATGGTCATATGAAAGAAAGCTAAGCTCCTCTAAAACCAAACAAGTATACAGTGAAAAATATGAACAACACTTGTAACAGAATGGCTGGTACTGAGGAGCGCATGGCTGCTATTCCTGCGTCATGTATTGTTTAAAGTCATTGATATAATTTATGCAGAGATAATATATTTTTCAGCCAGCATATTTCAGATATGAGTATTATCGAGCACGTAGAATTCGGACAGTCATTTCCTCGTTGAGATCAGGACGTGATTATTTGCATTGTAGTGATATGTTTTAGGATAAATAATGTATCCGTATGTCGGTATAAAATAAATATGCATACCCTAGTAGTAGGCAGTAAACTAGTGCTTGAATAATAAAGATGGCTGCAAAAGAGTACACTGTAATTGTTAATCGATACGACCCATGACATCGCTATGCTGCCTTCGAAAAAGATTTGCAAAGGACCGCCATGAACCCTAGCAGCGCACCAGCCTTGTATATACTCACATCGTACTTTATAGCTTTCAAAGCCTTTGTAATGAGCACCATTTCTGTCTTTCGCTGTTAGATTGAACTCCTAGTCCATCATGTGGATAGCATGAAGATGCACACACGAAAGATGCTGTTATCGCATGGACTTCCTGTGGACAAGGATGAAGACTTAACACACAATCACTTGTGGATGTTGTGACAGGCCATCTAAAGATGGAGGGTTTTCGTATGCAGACACGCCGATGACACGGGATGGCTATCCCGTCACCCAGGTGCAAAAAAATCGAGACCCATACTTTTCAAGTTAAAAATTGGCCGTTTAGGACAATGTGTATAGACTCAGCATCATAGATATACGTGCTGGACATGTTCTACCATTTTTCTCCAAAAATTTGAAAAAATAGATTAGCCCTAGATTAGACTTCCTATTTATTTTAGTTTATATCGTAACTTACATAGGTAACAATCCTGCTGTTCAAAATCTCTTTCACGTTGTAGTTTAGAGTACAAAGAATAGTGATGGTAAAACAACCTATATAGAGAATAAACTTATATAACAAAGGAAATTTTATGGTTGTCTGAAAGACATCGCCAAGCCGTGAGCGATAAGAATACCGATTGTTACATTCACATATTTTGTAAGTGATAATTCGATGATGTATATACTTTGTCATAATGATAACGTATTTCGTCAATATTAGACATAAACAAAAATCGGCGAAGTGCGTGTCAGGCCACGTACAGGAATGGGTTCCTCAGTCACCCATAATGGTACGTGTATTAAAATCATATTCAATAGATAATTTTGTATGACGTTTTCCAAGTAAGCGCACTTTACAAGTTAAGCCTCTATAACTCCCGAACTAACAGAGTCATCTAATCCCATAAAGTTTTCCTTTAAAGTTAATTATAAGGACTACATGCACGAATTATTCCAGATTTTTTGAACCCGCCGTTTAGCTTTTAGAGAGGGGGGGGGGGACGCCCTATTTTTACGAAAAAGTGCCCTTTAAAGTGGAATTTCGCGCAAACGAATACCTAAATCAATATATTGTCTTAAAACCCTTTATTGTTTTTAAAATACCTATCTAATTATACCCCACACGATGGGGTAGCCGCGAGAAAAAAAAAGTGTAGGTGAGGTACCCTAAAATAAAAATATTTTTCATAATTTTATTGTAGCACTTTGTCGACGTAATTACAACATATTATATTCATGCATAGTTTCAGCTTTATAGCACTTACCGTTTGAACGGTAAGTCGAGGACGGACGGATGGACATGACGAATCTATAAAGGTTCGGAGTCCAAAAACTTCGGCACCCTAAAAAGTCATGCAGGAACAGTTCAGATATTTTGAACTAGATGGCGATGTGGGTCAAAAATCTCCGAAATATTGAAATAGCAAATTTATATTTGAAATAATAACCACTACGCTACGAGTTCATCGTTTTTAGGGTTCCGTAGTTCATGACTCGGATCGGAACCCTTATAGATTCGCCATGGCCGTCCGTCCGTCAGTCCTTGACTTACCGCCCAAACGGTTAGTGCTAGAAAAATGAAACTTTGCATGAATGTCTTGTAATTACGTAGACAAAGTGCTACAATAAATAAATAAATAAATATTTGGACATGTTATACACAACATCATCTAGTCCCAAAGTAAGCAGAGCTTGTGTTAGGGGTACTAAACAACTGAAATAAATATATAAAACATACTTTTTTTTTTGTAAATACAAACATATTATACATAGATAACACCCAAACTCCGAAACAAATCTTTGTGGATCACACAAATATTTGGTCTGACCCAGGAATCGAACCCGAGACCTCTTGATCAGCAGCCGCATACGCAGTCATAAAATAAAATCATAAAAAATATTTTTATTTGGGTACCTCCCCTACACGTAAAGTTTTTTTTTTCGCGTCTACCCCACCGTGTGGGATACCATCAGATAAATCTATTATAAAGATTGCGAGGTTGCTAAACCATTTTTCCATTTAGTTATCCGTTAGCGAGATTTAACTTTAAAGCGCATTTTTTGTAAAAACAGGGCGTCCCCCCATCATAAAGCTGGCTCAAAAAATCTGAAGAAGATCGTGATAGTAGTCCATGTATTGAACTTTTACGGAAAATTATAGAAGGTTTTGATAACTTTTTTATTTCAGGAATTATAAAATGCAATCACTTGGAAAACTTCGTACAAAAATATAGAAATGATACGTAAAAATAACAATTATATACTGAACACGATTTTGAATCTACCTACTAGTACGGGTGACTACGGAACCCTATTCTATGCGTGACCTGACACGCACTTGGCCAAATATTTGAGATAAAAAAGATGCTTTATAACATGTAGCTGAGCTATGGCTGTCAATGGATGCCGGTAATCATTAAAAATATGAAATTCGCAACTTCATCAAATTATGGTGTGAAATATTATGAATTCTGTGATTCTGTGCAATGAACTGAAAACCCTAAATAAATATACTTAACACATTCACAAGATAGTTGGGTTAGAACATAAGTGGTCCTTTATCCCTTTTGAAAAGACGGAAAGGGGTGATTTTTTTAACAGGTAAGTAATAAAAATCACGGGTATTCGTCGGACCACGGGATACAGAAACAAGTTGGTGTGCAATAGGAGATTCACACACTGCACCGCGAAGTGGCAGATTTTAATATTGTATCACAGATTACTGAATAGTTACTACGTAACAGATACTTCACTCAGTAGAAAATTTCCAATACCTATTGCGATAATGGCCTACTCCCTCGTGTCAACAACCACTGTATACTAAAATGCGCCTAAATGCTCAAGCGTACAGCAATGATTGCTTCGCACCGAGCGATTCCACAGTAATCGCAGGGCTGCCTATTCGATAAAATTAAATTAACATAACTTTTTATCTATGTTATTGAGAACTGTGAATATGTTCTGACTTTTATGTGGCAGTTAAAAATTTTATCATTTACTCCCATCTACAGCACTTAAGGCACCACACGGCATCGTAATACGCGTACGAACGAACAGCACTACTAAAATTGAACGGCGTGCGCGCGCTTCGCTTGCGAAAACCGCACTGAATTTGATCCGCCGGCGGACCGAGACCGCTCGGCTGGGCGGTAGGCACTTATAGCGCGCAAGTACATGGAGTGACGGAGGCCTGATTGTATGCAAGTACATCGATTAGTATAGAAAACACGCCAAGTCCAACACACTGAACACGCGCTACGACGCGAGAGCGCGTGCGGCTAGCAGATTCGGGATTGGCTGCAATGGCTGCCATGTCGCCAGTGTGTGAATCGCTTAACCCCAGCAAAATAAAATGGGAAATTGAGCTTAGAAATTTAGCTTGAGGTAAGAGTATGAGAAAATTTGTGTTTTCTGTTTCTTTATTTGTTACATAGCAAAATTTGGGCATGTAGTAGGTTAAAAGTATACTTTTTACTAGCGAAACTGTTTTCAGATTTTCAAAACCATTTCATGACATCGGTGTTCATCAAATATTTTAAAAACGAATAAGAAAAAAACTCTCCGTGTGGTGACGGATTAAGAATACAGAGTGTCACCACCCCTATTCATCCCGCGGATGTTGTAAGAGGCGACTAAAGGAACAATAAAAGCAGCTAACATCATTGCCAAGAGAAGGAAAACTTGAAACCAACCCTATACCAACTCGTCTGGCCAGCGTGGTATAGTAGGCCAAAACCTCCTTTCTTATGAGAGGCCTATGTCCAGCAGTGGACTGTTGAAGGCTGTCGATGATGATGAAGAAAAACAAATTTAAGCAAATTTAGGTGTATCGATGATATTTTTTTTAAACTTTTGCGTTTAGCCATTTTCAAGTCCTAAACAAACATTACCCCAGCAAAATTTTCAACAACAAAAGAACCAAAACACAGAAATTTTGTTATTGTCTAGCATTTCATACGTACGAATTGTAATATGTAATACCTTGATTGAAGCTTATGTCTGTAAATGCGAAAGTTTATAATATGAAAGTTTGTTAGAATTAGCAAAGAGTGGTTAATTTTGACAACATAGAAAACTACTATGACGACACATGTTCTAGAAGAGGGTTGCACTTGAATTTATGGAGTCGCTTAACAACAGAACAATAGAAACACTGCAAGTAAGTACTTATTTCACTTTATCATAATATATATATATTATGAGATGCATAAAAATATTTTAACTTTATTTGCACATACTTACGAAATCCTGCGAAAAATCTAATTCTTCTGTCGTGAAATTGCTATTACGACTGAGCGCATCCTTTGTTACAGTAAATTTACATCTGGCTACAAGCCACTGTATTTAATTAGTTTTTTAATCGATAGAAGAGACCAATGCCCTGCTATGGACTGCAATAGACCGCTAATGATGATGATGATTTGAACCAAACCAAAACATTTTAAAAGCTTTTAAACAACATTCCAATTTAACTATTTAGTCTATTTCGCTCTTTAAAATGAAGGATCGTTCATCATCATCATCAAAAGTGATTTTTAAAGTGCGAAATTTAGGGTCTCGGTGTTTTACATTAATCATAAAAATTTGGTAATCGAGTGAATCAAACTTACCTAGAATTTACATGGCTTATTAACAATTTCTCTCGGATCACTTCTGCTTCAGGCGCGATGTAACACGTTATATTTCCCTTGGTTCTTTCAATCCAGACACACCACCCCAGTGCTAACTCCGATTTTGATATGACCCGATATTGTTAAATTATAAAAACGCAAAGGACAAAACAATTATAGGTACTACCGAATTACTAAGTAAAAATATTTCCGGTTTCCTGCTATTATATGTACAGTACCTACGGCACTAAAGGCCCCACAGCACACTAGGTGGGGTGGTCGGATGACTTTAAAAAATATATTTGTACTTACAAATAAAAGGAATTTCATGTTCATATAACGGCTCAGTAAATCTTTAGTCCTTTTAACTATAAAACGACGTTCCGTAATCATATTTTGACATTGAATTTCTAGTAGGGTAAAAAAGTGTTACGCATGCCATTGTTTCTTCAGTACCTCTATGGAGGGGACGGTAACGAACACATTGGCGGGTGCCAGTTAATTGTACGACCATGTGGTGGCTGGTGGTGTCCCAGGTGTCGTGTTTGCTTTTAGTTGCGGGGGTGCCTGTCATACATAACCCGTATGTTGACATTTCAAACAAGGTATGTTAACTTTCCCGTTTTATTTTTCAATTTTAAATCTTTGTTTTAATTCACATCATTCTGCCTAACTATTTTTTATAATGAATATTTGATTTGAATTAAAAAAGGTAACGAAGTGCTTATAGCCAAGTGGCCTTATGTGATTGGAAACAATCAGAGAGGGTAAGCAACGACAGCGCGGTCAGTACCTAGATGGGTGATTGTTAGTGGCACGAATTGTTACGAGCATTTCCGTGATTCGGAGGTTATGTTAAGCAGTCGGTCCCAATTATTATCGTAAGATAACAGCCATGAAGCTTAGTTTGAGCTTATAAATAACCAACGCAAGATTACGAAGCCACAACGTGGCTTGCCAGTCCCCAACCTGCACTTGACCAGCGTGGGATCGTATGGCCTTAGCCCTCACCTGAGAGGAGACCCGAGCCCAGCAGTGGGACATTATGGGTTGTTGATGAAATAAAGTATCAAAAAATGCAGTGCGAGTATTTTCAAATTGTTCATTTGGGCGAGTATTTTAAATCAGTTTAAAAAAAAGAACACTAATTATCTAGGGCAAAAAACATCTGATATCAATTTTTAATGTCGATTATAATATATATTTATATATAATCGCAAATTAGAGATATCTTAATATATATAAATCTCGTGTCACAATGTTTGTCCTCAATGGACTTCTAAACCACTTAACCGATTATAATAAAATTCGCACACCATGTGCAGGTCGATCTAACTTGAGAGATAGGATAGTTTAAATCTCAAATTATAGTCGCAATTTTAATAATCGCGGGTAACACCGCGGGATTCAGCTAGTATATATATATATCTGATTTGCGTTAAGATTGAATGTAAAAATTTAATTACTATTCTGATTAATGACCGGAGAATATTTTAAACAAATTATATTTAATATTAATAGTTAAATGAAATATGTTGTTTTATTGAGTAAATAAATAAAATAATGCTTTGTTTACCCCCAAACAAAGCATTATTTTATTTATTTATAATTCCAAAATATTTATTTAAATATTTATTCTACGTTATGAAGAAAGTACATGTGCGAATTGTGTATATAAATGGCTCAAGCGTGTTATTGAACTTTATGTGCATTGTCATGCTGTTAACGACTCGTTCTTAGCTACTTAAACAGCCAACACCGTGTTCTTTAAAGATACAAACTGCTAAAGTAAAAACTTTCTGTCTCCTAAATTTGTTCATTCTTTTCAGGTAAACTGTATGGACTATTCGAGTGAAGGATTAGTTAAAATTATGAACGAAGGTAATTATACGGTCAATTTAAAATCTACAATTTTTTTTGGTTAGCTTTTTACATGTTTTAAAGGGCTTCATTTCAACTTTGTTTAGGTTGGCGACCACAAACACCTGTCATCAGAAAAATGATCACCAAACGTTCATTACCGGATGTACCTGCACATTTGGTACTTAATCGTCAAGTAATGTCGCAACGTATGGACGCTATCGGAATAATTGACAATTTGATACCAAGAGGTGATTATTTAGTAAAGGAACATGCTAAGTTAGTGCATGACATAAATAGTCTACGTCAAGTGGTTTTTATCAGACCTATAGTCGATGACAATAAAGACTACGATGATTCTATTTTTCATGAAATCATTGAGACTGTTGCTACGCCAACCACTAGACCGCCATTCTCCAGTTCTTTGGGAAGTACCATAATACCGTATAGTACGTCTACAACAGCAAGCTCGATTCCAGTTATTCTAATCGGCGGTTCTAGCCAGCGGCAAGTGGTAAAGAGTCAACCAATAAATTTTGCAAAACCAACAATCAGCCTGATTGGAACTACAGTATCTCCTGTGGTCAAGCATCCCTACCCGTTTGTAACGCATCGGAAGCCTGTTAAAATATGCGTCACTTCGTTACCACCGATGCGAATACCGCAGCCTCCACGAAAATCTATTTGGGAAAGGTTCTTAGATTATTTTATTCCGCGACGTAATTTTAGGTAGGTAAGTTTTGAAATAGAGTTATAGTTGTCTGTACATAGTTTTTGCTGT
The DNA here is from genome assembly GCA_932526445.1 of Phragmatobia fuliginosa. Taxonomy (NCBI): domain Eukaryota; kingdom Metazoa; phylum Arthropoda; class Insecta; order Lepidoptera; family Erebidae; genus Phragmatobia; species Phragmatobia fuliginosa. The sequence continues at coordinate 30,863,351 of OW052057.1, forward strand.
GTAGTGATATTAAAATAACATTACATTATTTGTAATTGTTGTATCTTAACTTTAATTTTGAATTGATATAGTCTTAAACATGTATTAGTTAAGTCTATGTTGCTGTTGCGATGACTAGAATGGCGATTTGTTAATTAATGTTTGTGGAAGATATTCAACTCATTCTCACATCTATAGTTTCGTGCTCTCAATACAATTTGGGTTGTTACATTAATGCGGCAGTTGGCTGTTGTACAGTGACAATGGTTATTAAACATATCATTTCACCGCTTTGCGACATGCGTGCCGGTGAGCCGCAGTGCCGCCTGCCGCTGGTCGCGTGTGCTCTTTAATTACAAATACCGATTATGTATTGTCTTCTTTTTTACACTTTAACGCATCGGAATGGAAAAGTTGAACGTCTTATGTATTATGACAAAACAGTTTCCAATGTACCTTATGTCATCGCTGCCTATTGTGCTCGAGTAAGATTTTTTAGAATTTACATCTTTGTGCACAGTTAGGTTACTTTTAGTATTATAGCTAGCAGTAATGTGAACCTACCTCTATATTTGCTTACACTAAATCGTAGCACAATCTTGTTCATTGTATATTTTATTTCTTTGTCTTTAAATTAAGCATTTGGTGGTGTAAATAAAGATTATTATAATGTTACTCTGATATTTTATTCATTATTGTAATTATATTGTAAGTATTGGAAATTATACGAATACACGGTACAAGAAGAAATAAGGTCAAAATATATGTATACCATAAAAGTAAAATATTACTCTAACTCAGTGTCTTCCCACTATGAAGGCTGCTTTGTAGAATATCGCATTTAAGAGTTTATCTTGTAATGTTTGTATTTATGTATTATGGGATGTAAGGGGTCAAACCACAATCAAACGCTCCAAGCCAACCTTACCTGCTCGTGGTACACATCTTGCTGAACGATGAACGAGGCTCTGTCGACCGACGGATGGCGGTATGTGCATCCTAACAGGCGTAGTTTAATGCAGTATACCGATGACGAGCAGCAGCGTCATGCCTCAATACATGCAAGGTGATTAAGAGCATTAACTTACCAGCGTAAGCATCAAAATCCACGGCACCCAGCTCGTGGTAGACCTGCTATTCCTGGTCATGGTGGCGACTACGGTAATGGCGGGACAAGGGGTGCTTATTGACTTAAGGTAGTGCAAGTGTACGCATCGACCTCGACCATCTCGGACGATGAAGTGATGCATGTTACATGGCATATCGAGGGCCCTCCACTTCGCGACTAAAACCCACTACAGCGTTGTTATGGGTGACTTTAACTCCAAAGTGGGAATACAAAATTACAGCGAATCGGTAATAAAGTCATATGGGGCAAATGCTTGTCAACGTCCCCGAACGACAGGGGCTGTTGATGAACTCTTACTTTAAAAAGCGTGCTCAAAGGAAGTGGACGTAGCAGAGCTCCGACACTATGATAAAAAATGAGATAACTTTTACTATGACGGACAGAAAGCATATATTCAGAGACGTCCCAGTGACCGACTTGTCCGATGCTCTCTGAATATCGACTTCAAGGCTAAATGTGTCCGTTTGATGGGATCCAGGTTCCGACCAACTCTGCTCAAGGCCTCGATGGGATCTGAAAAATTCACATTCACAAGAGACGTTGACCAGAACTTTGATGATGTGGTTCGGATCCTCAGGGAAGAAGGTACGAGATATTGTAAAATGCAGCATATAAGCGCGAAGTCAAAGCTTTCAGAGGTCCCCTCTGAAACCCTAAAAAGAAATAGGTTCATAATTCAGTTGACCCATAAAAAGCATTTTTAATACAAGTTTAAAACACAACATTCAGGATTAAGTTGCAAGATTTGTTGCTTATAACTTGTAATAGCAATAAAAACCGTTACATACATCTTTAGATTTCTACGCCTGTACCTACATATTTACTTTGACCCTTCGAGAGTAAGTATAAAGACAGTTGAAGTTTGACTGGTCTTCAAATAAAATGTCAGTTTTAGTGATATAGTTGTTCGTTAGAGATGTGTGTGTGATGAGTCCAATGATGCAGAAGCGTCTCACTAGGCCGCCATGCTGCATTGACAATCACAATGAGGATTCTACTCTGTGTAACCTCTACTTCTGGATTCTACTCATATTTTCCTTCAGACAAGTTAGAATCATTGTTGACCTAGTTGCTTAGATGCTAGTTGACGGATAGTCAACTATATAGGTAAAGCATTTATACTACACCTGATCGGAACAGTAGTCAATATTCCCTGAAAATGAAAAGAGAAAGTTAGTCTTTTCCTTGACCTAAATAAGCGGGAGGAAAAAATGTATGAAAATCCATTTCTAACGTGTTTTAGCGGGAGAGAAAGTTGTATGAATTTACATTTCTCATGTGTTATCTTATCTATGGCGCGCGCCTGCCCAAAGAGTTTTCATATAATTTAAATATGGAATCTCCGTGCCATTGACATCCTTTTGTGAAGAATAAAAAAAAACAAAAGAATGGGTATCATGTCCATGGTTTACGAAGTCACTGAAAACGATAATGGGGTTGAAATGGAAATCCAAGATGGCGCCTACTAAAATTTGCAAATTTTTCGACATGGGTATCATGTCCATGGTTTACGAAGTCACTAAAAACGATTATGGGGTTGAAATGAAAATCCAAGATGGCGCCTACTAAAATTTGCAAATTTTTCGACATGGGTATCATGTCCATGGTTTACGAAGTCACTAAATACGATTATAGGGTTGAAATGAAAATCCAAGATGGCGCCGACGAAAATTTGCAAATTTTTCGACAAGGGTGTAATTTTTAAGATTTGCGAGGTGCCTGAAAATAAAAATGAGATCAAGTGTCTTTCGCGGATTTTTTTTTCATAGCTACGTGCAAGTGTACTAGATCCAACATGGAGGACATTATTTAAAAAAATATAGTTATGAGTGTCAATTTTGAGGTTTTTTGGGTTGACGATTATGAAAATAACAACTTTTTCAAATTCAAGATATCCAAATCCGGATATTTCTTTAAATTAAAATACATATGTTTGAAACTGAATGACTTCAGGAGTTACCTAAGTGATCGTTCCCAAATTGTCAAGATCGATAAATACAGCAGCAAAGTAATGTACCTTAATTACGGAGTTCCGCAAGGAAGTGTGCTAGGGCCTACGCTTTTCTTGTTATACATAAACGATCTCTGTGGGCTTAATCTGTCCAACGCCAACATAATTACTTACGCCGATGATACTGCTATATTGGTCCGGGGCAGGGATTGGAGTGAAGTGCGCTTGTCTGCCGAGTCAGCGTTGAAGGACACGATAAAATGGCTAAATCATAATCTACTTACTCTCAATTTTACAAAAACAAAGTTCATTACATTTAGTCCAATACTGTCATCACAACCAACCGCTTTTGACAATTTGACGGTCCATGAGTGTGACTCAATTGTGAATAGTTACTGTAACTGCACTAAAATCTCACGCACTACAACAATAAAATATCTTGGCGTTTATATTGACAACACATTATCATGGAATTGTCAAATAGACTCACTGGTATCGAGAGTACGCAAGTTCATTCATGTATTCAAAAATTTGAGAAGCTCGGCTGAGTTTTCAGTCCTTCGTACGGTTTATTTTGCCTTAGCCCACTCAATTATAACATACTGTGTGCCTGCTTGGGGAAACGCTGGAAAATGCCTATTACTACGTTTAGAGAGAGCCCAGAGAGCGGTGCTAAAAGTCATGGTTCACAAACCTATACGTTTCCCAACTAGTGACTTGTATCACCTGTGCAGGATACCTACGGTGAGACATTCCTTTATACTGCACACGATCCTGCGTAAACATGCTGAATTACCTTTTAATCTTGATCTGTGTTCACGCAAATGTCGATCAGACCGGGTATGTCCCATTCACACTACTAAACTGGAGGTTGTACGTCGCCAATACACGCACTTTGCTCCATCCTTATACAACAGAATTAATAAAGTTTTAAACATTTATTCACACTCCTCCCGCGAATGTAAGAAAATGATAGATAAATGGTTGACTTCCTTAACGTATGACGAACTTGAATCAATAGTGAAACTGTAGTTTTGTTGTAGCTCTTTCTCCATCTTTCTTCTCAAACATTCTTGCAATCACTTAAATATGGTTGAGTCACCCGTCACTTACATACCAACACACACGCACACACACACACACACACACACACACACACACACACACACACACACACACGCGCGCGCGCACGCACGCACACACACACACACACACACATAGTTAATTTATCTTTGTTATTATTCCATAATTTTGTATCTTATAACAATGCTTCCATAATTAGTAATGTAGAACTGATATCTGTAGTTTTCTGGAGGTGGGCGATAATAGCCACGACACAGTTTATAACTAATGTGGTTATTTTCGTACACGAGTGAATTTGTATACTGTTTCCTTGTTCTAATAAAGATTTTTATTTATTTATTTATATTTAAACTAGAATACCAAATTTCAGACTAATCCGGCAACAGGCCTTTCCTGTTCTAAAATATATAAATATTCCTGATCTAAAATAAATAAATTTATTAATAAATATTGTTTACTTGAGACAACCCTAGCAGTTGCGACAATGTCTAGACGTTGCCGGCATTTACCACGAGATCAAAGGCGTCGTCCTTCTGTATGTTTCTTTATACTGTGGCTAAATTGTGTCTTACATGGTGTCTTACGTTTTGATTTTATTTTATAAATACTTTAAATGTTCCTCACAGGTGTAGTATAAAGCACTGTGTAGCACTTGGGTGAAAGTCCCATTCCTACCTCGGGAGTATTGTGGCCCTAGGCTGCGCCTTCGGGCCACAAACTGCTCCCTCGCTAGTAATCGGTTCCTTTCCTCCCTCGGTGAACAATGTACTATTTCATTGTAATTGGACACTTGCACTTGCTGGGCTTCGGATAAAATAGAATATGTACTAAAATTACTCGAATCCTCGCCGTAACATACGCTACTGCTGTGCAGGAGGTCTTGGGCTAATCTTTGTATGATCTGCAAATATTTGTTTCGGAAAATGAGTGTTTTTTTTGTATAATATTTACAAAAACAAAGAAGAAGTGTTCTATCAGGCAATCTAGCTGTCATAGTACAAGCTGCTTGATTTGAGGCCAGATGGCGTTGTGTGTTTTTGATATTTTATTTGATTTGAATTTGATATTTTCTAATACTGTATTTTCAGTTAGGTACTGTGTCTTGTCTTCTTCATTATACTCACTTAATTCTACGATAATAATTTAAATAAATAAATCTAATAATGTTGCAGCACAACTGTATTTATGACTCTTGACTGTACGTACACAATCACAGTTCAAGTGCTGTATATTTTTTTTTATATGTATACCTTTTACAGACTTTTTTCTTGCCGAATGACATAACGCTTTATTTCATGATAGAACATGGTAACAAAGAAATAATTGAATTTCTCGTTGATTCTCTATAAAGTCAAAAAAATAAATTATAAATGTTTCAATAGGGAAGATGATTTCCGTTCTTGGTTCCTGAGAGATAACACTAATCTTTGATTTTGAAACACTAGTTAAGGATAGATAAGATGACAAGGCAAATAAAGGATAGCTATCTATCTTTAATTGGGGATAGATAATTGAAAACGGCCTTAGTCGAGTTAAAATCAGAATTCTGGTAATCTTAAAAATAGATACTAAACGATATAATTATTTCATCGAATTTTAAGGATGCTTATTGAAAAGTAGAACCACTTTCCCATTTAGAATTAGAAATTTCCCATTCATAAGCGACATATTTTAGTAACGGTTTGGTAGTTGTAACAAACAAAAAAAATATATAAAAAAATCTAATGTTGTCTAAGTACATTAATTTTAATTGAATTTTATATATAATTCTGCCAAAGTGGGAGTCCCTTTTGTCTCTGTCTCTGCCTGATGGTAAGCATATTATGTAGAATCTTAGAGCACTTCTTACCATACTCAATGCAGAATACGCATTCTATTTTTTGTTTTGTCTTTTGGGAGTAATAGCTTTTTATATTTGCCAATCTTATGCACATGCTTACATGATACCTAGTGTCCAATAGTCCCATCATTTTAAAGCAATAAACCGGTAATATTACTCTTCTGCTCGAAATAAAAAATCCCTTTGACGATTCAATATAGTGCTTTTGTAAATACTATTGAATAACATTATTTTATTTATACGACATCTGCCGTCTCTTTTATGACCGGTTGTAGTATGCGACCAGACGCGGCCTTCGGAAGACACACTGCAATTTTTGTTTTTATAATTCAGGCCCAACGGTCATCCATTCAGGGTACCACGTGTCTCGCCAACTGCCATTTAAACTCGCTCTTCCAGAAACTCAAAAATAATAAGAGTCGCAAATAAAACTGTGGTAACCGACGATTGCCAAAGAATCCAAAAGCTCATTGAAAGTTGCCCTGTTATAACTTCAGTTTCTTTGCTTCAAAACAGTTATTTTAAATTGGATAAGATAGTTTTCAGTTCCAATAGTGTCCCTTCCTTGATTTTCCAAGGTATTACCTACTTTTTGAATCCATACTAATACCTATTATAAATTTAAAATTCGAAAAGTCTTTGTATATCTGTTAGCGTTCCACGTCTTAAGCTCTGAACTAATTTGGATAAGCCTCGGTTTATAGATAGATTGAACTTTGGAAAAAGATATCGGCTACCTTTTGTCCAACCAACATACTAAAGGTTGTGTAATCATATCAACAACAAGTATGTATATGTTAGTCAAAAAACAATCATTATTCATCAAATTTTCTTTGCATATTTTCAGTAGACACTCGATAAACTGTTTTGTTTTAGTAACTTACATTAAACATCTTGACTGAAGATAATAGTTTTTAGAATGTAATAGTTATATGATGAATTTGGGAAGCGTGTTGCGGATGAAACGGAAGAGGGTATGACAGGATCGGTTCTAAAAAGTCGTGGGGAAAATCTATTTCTTGCAATATATCGAATACCCGCATAATATGTCGAAACTTTAAGCGCAATGTTTTATATTTCATAAGGTAAATTTATTACAAAATAAAACGCTCTTTTAATATTCAATTTAATATTACAAGTAAAGTAGGTAACAACTAGGCTCGTTAATACGTTCTCAGATTTTGACAATACCTAATAATAATAATTCGAAATTGTTTAGTAACCATTATTATTGTTGTTAAACTATTGTCACACGGGCTTTGACACCATTATTTCACATCTGTTTTTATTACTTTGCTTGGAAATCGGACTAGTGCAATTTTTATATAACTTTGAGACACAATATCACATGTTCATTTTGTCAATGATATAGGAAGGTTCTTATATCACTAGACTGTATTTAATTAGTTCATGCAACACGATTTCAATGGGTACCTACCAACTCAAATATTTATGTAATGTGGTTTAAAAATATAACATAGCACTAAGGAGTCTTACTAAAACTTTATGTGAGTGAGACTAGCATTGTATTAATATAACAAAATAATATAATTATAATAAATACGCAAACACTTGTCTTAACAAGTGCCCGACGTGTACATAACATTTATATGAATAGGCCTCTCCCCAAAGTTTATATAAAGTTATTATAAAAATGCGGCAGACGTTGACGCATTTTTATAATAACTTTAAATTATGAAAAGGGGTGATTAGATATTTGACTTACTAATGTAAAATTGAATATTAGAAAACTTAAGTATTTGTTAAAGTATTTGCGCTGTGATTTGTATTTAAAATATTGATGTATTTCATAATTCTCCACAAAATAATAACACTCACTAAATTGAACTTAATTAAAACACGTGACTTATAAGAGATTAATAACAATTTGTTGTTCTGAGTCTGGGTGTGCTTTGTGTCCGTTTCATGTATGTTTGTAAAGTCCCCCGCGACACAGGAATTTATATTCCTAATGCGGGAGTTGTCTTTAAATAGAGAGAGAGAGAGAGAGAGAGTTCCTTATTTGGTAAGTAGTTTTGACAAATGCCTTAAGTTTTACATAACTTTCTTAGAATTGCATTTTTGTACAATAGCATATTCTGACAAAGCATGTATCTCATACATATATCCGCACAAAGTAATATAATTAAAGATTAATCTTAAAAGATACACAGATACAATGCTATGTTTTATTTAGACTTCACAATGAATAGTTTATTAAATTCTTGACTAAGAAATATGTTCCATGCAATTATTTCTACAATAAAGTTTGTTACCTACTAGATTTCTTTGATTGTTGTGTAGCCCAAGCATCATATTAAACTGGGTATTGTAAATATATTCGCCTTTTTGTTACTATCAGACAAAACAAATATATATAATCTCCTGTAAAAAGGTGATATGAAAGTGCCAGACGGAGAAACATTCGAAGTAACTTTATACAGTGGATGGCTAGACAATATTATTTAACATGCAAATATAATTATTTCAGAACTTTACTTCTGCAATAAAGTACCCATGCGATTGAAGTACCCACGCGATTGAATTACCCTATAACAGACCAATCATTGGTCACCAAATAACAACCAAGATGGTTGAATACAGCTTTGAAATAATATATTATACCCATAGTAATCAGCTGAACACATCAAAACCGTCTATTATTATTTTTCTATCCATTTTAATTTGCATTTTAATATGATTTAGATAGATCCATAAATTGTATTATTGTTCTTTATGGATCTTAGAATTTAGTTATTATTTTTATTATATTACTCAGTAGACGTTCAAATATCTTCAAATGCGGTCGCACTGGTTGTTATATATTATCTAATGTGGGCAGATGGGCAGGTTAACGACAAAGAACACGTTTAGCTCTATCAACGCAGCTAAAACTAAGTAAGCTGCATATATAAGAGCACATGTGATCCCAATACGCCAATCTAACTGGAACTTGTTTAGCAATAGACTGCCATATAACGCTAAGAGTGTAGACAGCAATGATATCGCACTGTACGACAACCCGGTCGAGTTTATTGTTACCTGTAAAATAGAAAAATGCATCAGTTGATTAAAAGATATCTACTTTACTAGGTGATTCGAATGACACAACCATTTCAAATGTCATACGAATTACGGGGTTGTTGATCTAGTCTAGTGGTTAACGATCCATACATACAAAACATATTAAATACTAATTAAAAATAGTTTAAAATTGACACAAATAATTAGACGCTGTTAAGCATTCGTGTGTTAACCCACAAAACATCGAGTTTTGACTTATGAATGCTGTCTTAATCTTTAGATCATACGGTTTACGATAGTGCAATCCATTTTATTGAAAACAAATCGCAGAATATTCTAGAGTACAAAAATTGTTATTGCTTATTTCCTAAATTAAGATTTGTATTTAGCATTTATGTCACAAGTGCCTTACATTATTAATGCCAAAATCTAATGAGACTACAACAAAAAGCATTAATGTGTTATACTACGGTTAACATAGAAATGCGTAAATCGGATTGTGGGTTAGAACAAAAATGCAATATTTGGCGAGCGCGGACGGTGGCGGGGCGGTAAGGATTGCGCGGGCTTGTTGACCACACCGACATGTAAGTTTTTAAGCAATTGCATAGCTTTTATCGCGGGCTTTAAGCGCGGGGACCGAATCAAGAAATTTCGTAACGAAAAAAACCTAACACCATGAAAACGGATAGAGATATGATTGTCACTGCAGTACGACAAGGACGCCACATGCGTCTCCGTGCGCATGCGTACTGCCGCCACTGGCCGTTATCCGTTGCCTTGACAACACAGTCATTCTAGATTATTATCCCTACTATTTTATTATTTATTATATTATTATAATATTATAAATGCGAAAGTAACTCTGTCTGTCTGTTACGTTTTCACACTTAAACTGCTAAACTGATTTTGATGAAATTTGGTACACAGGTAGTCTAGAGTCTGAGGAAGGACATAGGCTACTTTTTACCACGATAACCGACATATACGCGGGCGGAGCCGCGGGCCAAAGCTAGTATTAAATAATTGTTTCGGAGTCTGGGTGTTTTCTATGTATAATATATATGTATTTACAAAAAAAAAGTATGTTTCTGTATTTATATCAGTTGTTTAGTACCCATAATGCAAGCTCTGCTTAGTTTGGGACTAACTAACTAGTAACTAGGGTCTGATGATGGCGCTGGAAGGTGGCCATAGGAACCCCATCGAGTTTGCGCTCGTTTGATTCGTTTAGACGAGTTCTTTGACACTATATGGTAACCAGGGTCTGATGATGGAGCTGGAAGGTCGCCATAGGAACCCCATCGAGTTTGGGCTCATTTGATTCGTATTGACGAGTACTTTAATACTATACGGTATGAATGTTATTCCAACAAAGCAAAATATTAAGTTACGAGTACCAGAGTAGAGTTTAATTGTAGCGTGCTGTAAAAAAAAAAAACAGTCGTGTGGCACTCGGGGACTGCCGCGGCAAAGCTATTGCATAGCATTTTTATCAACTTATGCAATTTAATTGTTTTTTATTTATTGTTTTTTTTTATATTAATTCAAGTTTACAAAACAATATACACTGTCTTTTTACTAACATACATTCTAACAATATTATTGCCAAACAATATAATCATCCTATTAACCGAAAGACAACTAAACAGAGAACATAATAAATAGTGATATGAGCATATCTATGGAATGAAAAACTAAATAAATAAAAATAATTTGAGAGGGACACCTCTCAAGTTCTTTCTCAAGTCAAGGGACACCCGGATGGAACGAACACGGTAACTTAATATTTTGCTTGGTTGAAATAACATTCATATCGTATAGTGTTAAAGTACTCGTCAAGACGACTCACATGAGCCCAAACTCGATGGGGTTCCTATGGCGACCTTCCAGCTCCATCATCAGACCCTGGTTACCATATAGTGTCAAAGTACTCGTCAAGACGAATCAAATTTGCCCAAACTCGATGGGGTTCCTATGGCCGCCTTCCAGCTTCATCCTAGACCCTGGTTACCATATAGTGTCAAAGTACTCGTCAAGACGAATCAAATTTGCCCAAACTCGATGGGGTTCCTATGGCCGCTTTCCAGCTTCATCCTAGACCCTGGTTACCATATAGTGTCAAAGTACTCGTCTAAACGAATCAAACGAGCCCAAACTCGATGGGGTTCCTATGGCCACCTTCCAGCTCCATCATCAGACCCTGGTTACCATATAGTATCAAGGTACTCGTCAAGACGAATCAAACGAGCCCAAACTCGATGGGGTTCCTATGAAGAATCTAGAATGACTGTGTTGTCAAGGCAACGGATAACGGCCAGTGGCGGCAGTACGCATGCGCACGGAGACGCATGTGGCGTCCTTGTCGCACTGCAGTGACAATCATATCTCTATACGTTTTCATGGTGTTAGGTTTTCTTTTCGTTACGGTATTTCTTGATTCGAATGCCGCGCTCAAAGCCCGCGATAAAAGCTATGCAATAGCTAAACGGCAAAGGTCCTTTGCTAAAAGCTATCAATACACTAAAAAATATTGAGTTAGGAAGAAAATTTCTTGGCTTAAAATTTTTCAAATTAAACCTAAAAAGATACTTCTTCCATGATGTATATAAAATCTGCTTTAAATGAAACCCCTAGGATAGTAAGTAGACTTGTCCAAAAACAAAAAATTAAAAATATGTAACATTTTAAAAACATTACATTGCCTTTGTTATGGCCAAATAGTAGGAAATTATCCAGCAGCAAAGTAAAAGATCTCAAAGATATTCATAAGTTAATTCCAGAAGATTGCAAAGCTATAGCTTCTTGGATTATAATAGATTTGTACCATATGATGGATACAAAAAAAAATGGTTTTAATTAAGTAATATGATTAAAATAATAATAATAAAAAAAGTTTAAAATTTTTGGTTATGATTTTTGAACAATTGAAATAATTTAAGCGTTAACTTGTTGTATTTCTTATTTTAAACAGAACTTAAAATGTGATTCAAAACATGTTAAAGCAATTACTTAAATAAATAAGTATATGAACATTTTAATATGTTAGCAGTTTATTTTATTACATTTTTTAAAAAGGAGTACAGATATTCATTTTAAAACAACAAATCAGAATTTTGCATTAATGTCTTAAGGCACATAAGTCACATAACACATTAATGCTAAATGAAATAAACCCTTCAGCAATTTAAGCATCAATCATTTTTATGCTTTTTCTATTTAATGATTAATTTATTAAGAAATATACATTAATTTTAATAATCTATGCATTTCAACAAAAAAAATGATACCGCTTAACAATATTTTTTTGCATAACATACGCGGAAAAAGAAGATTGTTCTTAAAAAACTTTTACAGCTGATTACTCAAAACTAGCTCGGTGTGGGTTAACACACAAATGCTTAACAGCGTCCAATTAGTAACATTGTGTATGAATTATTCAATTATTTAAAGCGAAACAAACAAATGAAAGATTCTTATCAGTTTTAGCGTGATTTGAATCGATAATCAGAAAAACGTAATAACTTAAGAAAAGCAATAAAATATTTTTTTTGAAATTTTTTTAGTACGTACAACTTTTCCATTTATCTTTTTTTCTATAATAGTCGAAGTTGTCTGGAGTCAAAATTATTATAAGAAAATGCGCAAAAAAAAACATTTGATAGAAGTTCATGCCATTTCATCCCCGTAACTCAGATCGACATCAATTTATTTTTCTTGTTAGTTGCGCGCTACTTATATTTTTCTTTACAACTCTTTCAACGTTATTATTTATAATTGTATCGACTTGTTTTTTAACAGGTAGTAAGAATTGAGTATTATGCCTAAAAGAATGCTTATAGTCAGTCACGAAGACGCAAGAAGAGGAGAAAGTTCTACAATAAATTGCTGTGAAAGGCAGGTTATTCTTTAAAAAAGTAAATCTTCATCAAATAAAGTATTAAATAAATCTCTTTTGGCAGTTACTTTGACTTTCAAGATCTTTGAGCGGGTCTTGCAAACTTTCTCGCGTTAAGTAGTGATTAAATTTTTTCTCTCCTCCTATTCTATCTTTATGTATTTAACAAAAAGTGTTATACTCTACACGTTGATTATCTAATGTCAGCACAATACGTTACACAATAGTACCATTGAAAAAAAACATTTTAGTACTCTGTTAATGTTTCACACGAAAAAAGAAAACTCAATAACTGTTTATAAAAAGAAACCGATTTTTAACACAACGGCTTATATTACAGTTAAACGTGTCAACAGCAAAGAGTTCTCTCGAGTTTAAGTATTTTAAGCAATACAGCTATAGGTTTATATTTTGTTTTAAATGATAAAAGGAGGCATAAAGTAGTAGAAGAAATTCATATTTGGCATCAAGCTATTAGAAAAACAAGTTCCTACCAACTAGCAACATAGTTAAGTATATATGTTAAGAAAGCATGTTTAATTCATTTTAAAAAATTGATTACCCAATGATTGCCTGGTACTGAAGGATACGCCAGTGATTTGATTAACCACGGGAGCCCCAAACAGAGTAGAATGTCGAAAGTGTTTGATCCTATTGAGTTGCTGATTCCCATTGTTCCATGCCCTACAAAGACAAACTTTATTAATAACGAACATAAATCATCTTATATATTTTTAATATAAACGTTTTATTGATCATGCCTTGAAATTATTCTTTAAATTCTTTTAAATCCTTCTTGAAAACTCAGTTCAGTTAGATTAGATTAGAATTGTAATTTTTCTTTAACTTCTAATACTCCTTATTTAATATACTTTGAATTCGATTTGCCTTTTTATTCCAAACTATATTTCTATTTGAATTATTTATTTCTTATTTCTATTCAAATTAAATACAAAAGAAACAAAGTTTTCCACTTAATTAGATTTATAACTAGAAAACATGAATATTGTACCTTGAACAGTCACTAATACACTGGAAACAGCTTCTGGAAGACTGGTTCCTGCTGCCAGAATAGTAAGGCCCGTGATACTATCTGGCACATTCAGGGTGTCACCTATGGAAACAAACAATTCAAACACCATGGTCAATCATCATTCTTTCTCTGTAAAAACATGGATCGGAACTCCGAAATATTTTTTTATCTTATAATTGTAATTAATACTTATAATACTAAGCTTATTAAATACATATAATTAACAAAAATCGGGTAGTATTTAACACTTTTTTTCCTTTTCTGTAAACCTACTTTTCTGCTAAGGAGTTTTTCTATGTCACGGTCAATTTCACAAACACACAAGAAGAACACCCAGTTTCATCAATCAACAGTTATATATATATTTTTTAACTTTTAAGCTTACCACAGTGACTCTTTTCTGTCTGATGGAAAGTATGAGTAGGTGTAGGAGTCACCATCCTCATTGTGAGGGTAGGCAATGTAGCATGGTGACCCATACCATGGCGGCCTGGTTAGATAATTCTGCATCATTCTCCCGGCGTTCGGAGCCTGGGACAATAGTGCGGAATGATTGGGCCTCCGGTCTCACACTCACCAACGAAATATGACACCAAGAATGCTGTCAATATTAGGATGGTCTTCTGTGTGAGGGTAGTACTGCAGTAGTGGAGCCCGGCCATTCGTGCTGAAATCAGCGTGGCTCTACTACCTACAAAGTATTGTTCTGTGTGGTGTTTAAACCACTGTATTATCCGTACAATATACTGCACTAGTATCAAGCCACAGTCTCGACGCGTAATTCATCTTAAATGACGGTAGAAGAGGGCTCTTGAGAGCATAGTGCCGTCAAGAACCCTTTTAGGAGGATAGAATAGAGAGGATATAATTTTACTCTTTTAGTTGAGATAAAATCAATTTCATTATTTTTTTAGTCACTATTAACTATAATTCAAAAGCTACATACTATAACAGCATTAAAGACTTTTGTGGATTAAATATATCAGAAGATTGTACTATCGTCATTAGATACGTGATAAAATTATAATACAAAATGATTTCATCTATAGTTTTGCGTGTGAGAAGTTACATCACTAACAACTGTACTCCGCATTAGAGGAGTAATCTTCTTCCTAGTTTCGAATAATTACATTTAAATTGATCGAGTTATTTAAACTATACAAAAGCCTACGCAAGCTTAGTCCAATATATTTTAATCCAATATATAATCCCTACAGAAAATGATAAGCGTGTCTCCAATCAAACTCGAAGAAAATGTCTAAGTTTAAACCGCTGCGCTAAGCAGTGTTTATTACAGAGATTTCAATAAATTTACCAAGAATGGTGATCATCCACGCCACTAGGTATGAAACTCCCCCGATCCAGGTGACACACATCAAGAAGGTCAAAGGGTATAGTTTAGGCCGCCGGCGACAGTCAGGTATCGTTATCCAGAGTATCAAGTTTGTGGGCCACGTTAAAATCCATAGAATTTTCTTCCAAATCGTTGTCTTTTCTCCTGGCCAGGACCATACAGAACTTGTACTTGTATCTAAAAGGCAAAAAGAACAGATTCATACTAATACGCTTTCACATCCTAACTGCAGCACCGATTATAATGAAACTTGACATACTCATGAAAATACTTTAAATCTTAAAGAAGGACATATTTTATTCACTTTCACTCAATTTCACTGCCTTGCTGGTCTAGTAGTTAGCGTATGCGGCTGCTGATCAATAGGTCTCGGGTGACTCGGTTATGTGATCCACAAATATTTGTTTCGGCATCTGGGTGTTTTTCTATGTATGATATGTATTTATTTACAAAAAAAGTATGTTTATGTATTTATATCAGTTGTTTAGTACCCATAGCACATGCTCTGTTAATTTGGGGACTAGATGACGTTGTGTGTAAGATGTCCAAAAATATTTATTTCTTTATTTATGTAATTATCACACACGCGTACGGAGACCGCGGGCAAAAGCTAGTTAATTTTTACCTACCGAAAGACATTAGTAACAAATGCAATTGAAGTTCAAATATTTACCAGAATCGGTGGAATTGTGACGTTTCATCTCTAGTGTCTCTACCAGATTTTTCTCAATGTCGTTTCGTCGTATTGAGTGATTCATGTGTCGAGATGCATCCAATGGATGAATTTTACCTATATTAGAACATATTCATCATTAATCGGTCGTTATTAGATAATAATGATGGCAATAATTATTTTGAAAATTTATGTAACTTTAAGTTGTAAGTTTAACATTAAAGAAACAGGCAAGTCCGAATGGCATTTTATAAACTTGAACTAACACTTGAAATGGGTTTTTTTTTTCCATATTTCTTACATTTTTTATTGTACTCACGGTGACTGATATTCAGATAGTTTTAAAATTTACCTTTCGTAAGTAACGGAGAAGTTTCTGTATATGGCTTAGGTTTCTTGAACGAGAAACACCCGTTTTTGACGAATGAACCCAAACGTCCGTTGAATATCATGGCTGAAAACATTTGCACAATTGGTTTAATTGCCGAGAACATCAAAAACCCCGGAGGACAGTTAGTGCCATCCAAAATTGACTGTTGTTTCAAACAACATTTATGACGTCAAGAATAATACCATAGACTAATAAATATAGTATTTTAAGATTATTTAGAAGTAAAAAAAGAAAACAATTGAGAAGGATCTCCTTGAATTTAAATAAAAAAACTGTTTTATTTAACGTAGAGATGAAACTACTATCATGTCGAAAAAGTCATAATACAAATTTAAAATATTTCTTGTAATGTATCAGGGACAGCAAAGCAATAAGTAAGGCATATTTACCTAAAATGTAAAGAGTATACATAAGCACAAGTAGAAGTGCCTCGTGCCAGTAAATCACGTTGTCGAGTAGCGTGAGTATTAGAGCCACTACCGCTATGGCGTACATCACGCAATCTCTTGACACAGACCACCAATCGAGTTCCACCACCTGAAATTATGTTTTTATTATCCTTTGTGAATCTATAAAAGCTCTCTTAACGACTACATCTACAACCTATAATATTCAATTTACGGGTTTGGGTCTCCACTCAAGAGCGGGTAGATGACAAGGTAGTGATGAAACGGATACTTGTCTGTCCAGATCTCCAGATATCCTTCAGCCCGAGGTTCCAGATGTATACATAACTCTGATATTAACTAATTAGTTTTCTAATCTGACTGTTTTGTAATGGCGGCTTCTTAAGTCAAGTCTCAAGTTGTACGTTTTGTATTACACAGGAAATTAAAACTAAAATAAGTATATGTACAGTAGGATCTTGGAGACCATTGCTGTCATAGTAAAAATTAAACATGAAAATTACTCTTAACAACTGAAAAAATATAGGAAAAGCGGCCAAGAGGAAGCAGTTTTATGTGCTGGATAGATCAGATCTGTGATACCGTCGACAAAAATGGTCACGCAGCCATACTCACTGTTAAGACCATTAAAGAGCGATTGTATGGAAGATTACTCGTAGACGTCACGGCGCTCATTAATGAGGAACACTACACGAAGAGGAGGAAAAGTAGTTACGAGGATACTAAATTAGACAAAAGTAATTGAAGTTATCGTGGACTTAGACATCAGTTTCATCCTTTGTTATATATTTGGTTACACTATATTATTGACCTGTGTTATTATAATATAATTTTTAGTGGTATAAGTTCCAAAAAAAAACATTTGAATGAAAATTGCATGAACGGTATAAGCAACGCATGTTATACAAAAAATAAAAATATATATGATTTCTCATATAGTTATTCAACATCTTTCTAGCCTTTATTGTTCCCAAGACTATTTAAGGTCGGCTACTAGTTCAACCAGTATCGGACCTCCGCAATCCTGAGGGCGAACTGGAATTTGAAGATTGAACTAGTAGTCAGTACATGTACATGACAACCGGAACCGACGACTTTACGTGTTCTCCGAGGCACGAGAATGAATATGTGCTGTTCTTGTTAGAAAAACACTTTCGACGCGACCTGTGATTTGAACCCGAGACTTCTTGATCGGCAGTCGCATAAGCTAACCACTACGAGGCTGTTTTGTCATATGTATTTATATAGAAATTAGAAAAATAAAAGAAAATTGGAATCTAAAGTGGTTTGTTATAGATTTGTTATAGAGGGACGGACAGAACAAATCTATAAGGGTTCCGAATTATGAACTAGGAAACCCTAAAAACATGGGTTTACTATACTTGAGTATTTCCTATGTTTTGTCCTCGATCGAGACGTGTCGTACAAAATGTGAATCAATACGATATATTGTCATAATATGACCACGATAAGTCTAAAGTTTTATCATCCATTAGGACCTACTCGCACTCTAAGGCCCTTCGTACACAAGGCTACGCAAATCGTCGATACTAAAGTTGTATACGACATTAGTATCAAGTCGCGAGTATCGAGTAGCGCACGGTCCGTACACACGACATTGAATCTCAAGACGCGAGTTGCCTATTCATCACTATTATATTGGCGTAATGGCTAAACAGATCACGCTTTAGCCAAAGTGTCTGACACAAGTGATGATGAAACTATAATTTTGTAGTATCTTTATCGAAAACAAAGAAATCGTCGTAATAGAAGATACTGGGCTCACCCGTATAAAGAGAGAAATATAAAGTGCAGACTGTTTGTAGCTGCAAAAGAATTACAATATAATTATATAAACAAAGATATTTCTACACCTCGGAAACATATTTAATATTAAAACATTGCTCCGCCATCTTGGAAATCGCCGAGACTTATGTAACGGCGATTAACGTCGGCAACGCGACTCTTGTACGAACCTCAACGCATTTGTATGGCGGTAGTCGTTTGGAGACTAAAATCGTTGAGTATCGGAGATTTGCGTAGCCTTGTGTACGAAGGGCTAATAGGAGGTACTCAATTCAGTACATATAATTTTTATGTATGATAATGTATAACTTTTAACAGATTAGTCCGATTTTGAGTGCAGGTTGGGAACTAACAGGACTTGTGGCTACGTAATCTTACCGTTGGATACTTTTAAGCCGCCCGAAGGCTTCCAACTAAGCTTCAAAGCTGCTATCTTATAATAACAACGGAATACTTAGACTAGAGAGCAGACTAGTGCGAAGGATCGCATCGTATGTGAGGTTCCATAATAATAGGCCCAGTACAGAGTTCCAAGGGATCCCGCAACACACTTCTTTTCGCTTTTTGTTCCGATGAGAAGTGTGTCATCCCGTTCCGATCACAAACTTCTCAGTCTTGTCTCGCAGGTAGGTCTCTATGACAGAGGGCGGAGTAGGGCGGTGATATTCAATGGCCACTCTAATTGCCTACCAGGGGATGGTGCCGAATTCATTGACGATATCAAAGATAACTGCTGCCGACTCCGACAAAGAGTGAACAAACCTAACACCGTCCACTGTCAAACGCCCTGTCGGAATCCAAACAGGCAGTCCGACAAATTAGGGCCTACTCGCGACAAGTGCCCGCTAATGCTTTCCGAGATGACTCTTTCGAACAGTTTCCTAGACTAGTTCAGCAGACCCTTTCCTTCCTTTTTCAGGAGCACCAGTCTCGCTTCTTACCAGCCGAGGTGGAAAACCCCAACACAATTCGTGAGAATCTGCCTCAGTTTGTCCCCCAGTTCCGACAGAGCTATCACAAGCACCTTGAATTCGGCACCTGAACCACCATCAGGTCCAGGCGCAGTGATGCGGGAAGCTAGCCAGCTATAGTTCGGTAATTGGCTGGATTTGAGCGTTCATCTTTTTTATGGATGGATTGAACATTGGCCTCTCTCCGGGCCTCCGGAAAAATGACAAATACGATTCAAGTCAAAAAGACCAATAAAACGTACTAGTGACCGGAAGGAACGTGTCGTACCTTATAGGAAGAAAAAACCTTGGGAACCCGTATATATGCTAATCTTCTATAAATGGTCTTACTGTTGTAATAAATAACGTCGTATCCGTGTGGTTAAAATAGCTTTGGTAAGATACGATCATTAGTTATGCCTAAGAAAATAACAGAAAAGAAAATAACATTCTTCCTCATGTTCCTCATATTTCAGAAATAATATAAAAATTAGGAGTGTTCTCTTATTGTACGTACAATGTTTTACTTGGTATAATGAGCTCAAGTTTTCACAAAACTACTTACTTCCCCTTTGTTTGTATTGATAACTAACACTCATAGACCTGAAGTACATTCAACCAGGAAAGTCCATGACTGTGGCCTTTGTGGAAAGTCCACACTTCTGAGCCGTTGTCTGCTTGTTATACACAATCTGATATATACCAAGTGAGTTGATGTTAACTTTGTTATGTAATTAAGCCGTATGTATTCCAATTTTATATGTCGTTTGATTCTATTAACCTTCGAGTTGGAAAAATAGTAAACTCATTATGTAATAGAAGAAGAAGAAGAATCATTTTGTTTTGAATGCATGTATGTACAATTGCAATCTTCATTAAAAATTGTCTTTCAAGTCACGTGTTCTCATTATAAGTTTTGCAACTTGCGGTGCCTAGTTACTGCACTTTGCTAGTTGACTATGTGTACTATTCATTATTCTTGATTGGTCTACTAAAACTTTTTGATGTGAAACATCTATAGCCGCACGTAAAACAGATTTCTGGCCTGGCGACGCGTCGCCACGGCACGCTATACGATGGTATATATATATAGTCTATATGCAGTAGTGTGTACTGTACTATTTTAATAATTAGTAATATTTTATTTTATCATTATGACATATTTAGTTCCTGTTACAATATGTTCTTTTCTGCATATTACTTTTACAAAATAATGGCGATGTTTCACATCTGCCAGGCGTCCCGTGACGGCTCACATTTTTTTTTAGTAAGAATACCTAAGAAGAAGTAGCAAATTTCTTAATTTCTATATACATACATCAAAATTAATAAATTTAGCTCATAATTTTAGTACTCAATTATACCTTTATCATACTTTTTCAAAGTCCCATACATTTATGTATGTAAAATAACCTTATACGTACTCTGCCAGCGATGAGGGCACAACAAGCAGGTACTGCCAGTACGTTAAACACTGCCGAGCCTACCACAGCCCCAACACCGAGATCTCCTTGGGTCACAAATGTACCCACGCAGTTGATGAACAGCTCCGGGCTTGAACTGGCTGCTGCCATAAAAGTCGCCCCTGCTATGTCCATACCCATGTCTAGACCTAAAACAAGTAATGACTTAAAATTTTCTTCTGTTTTGTGTTTACTTTATTAGAAGTATGTCAACCAAGATACGCTACGGAACGACGGCTACCCTGATCTGACCTTGAAGGCGATGGTCTATCGAAGCATAGGAGACCGCCGTAATCTTTATATTATAATCAACAAAATGTGTCGTTGTAAATGAAGTTCACATAGACACCAGTTTTTTAGGGTTCCAAATTTATGACTCGGAACCCTTAAAGATTCGTCATGTCCGTCCGTCCGTCCTCGACTTACCGTCCAAACAATAAGTGCTAGAAAGATGAAACTTTGCATGAATATGTGTTGTAAGTACGTCGAAAAAGTGCTCTAATAAAACTATGAAAAATATTTTGTTTGGGGTACCTCCCCTGCACGTAAAGAGGGGATGATATTTTTTTTCTCGCGACTACCTCATCGTGTGGAGTATCATTAGATAGGTCTTTTAAAAACAATAAAGGGATTCTAAGACGATTTTTTAATTTAGGAATCCGTGTTCGAGATATTCCACTTTAAAGAGCACTTTTTTGTAAAAATAGGGCGTCCCCCCCCTCTAAAACGTAAACATAACAATTATCTATTGGATACGATTTTAAATCCATTATGGGTGACTGAGAAACTCTTTCTGTGCGTGGCCTGACACACACTTGGCCGATTTTTACATCGTGTCAAAGATATTTCAATTCATATCAAAGAGGTAATTTTTATGTTTACTTATTATTTTTTTATTTTTGTACTATGTGTTAATAATTTTATTGTAGCACTTTGTCGACGTAATTACAACACATATTCAAGCAAAGTTTCATCTTTCTAGCCCCAACCGTTAAGGCGGTAGGTCGAGGATGGACGGACGGACATGGCGAATCTTTGGGTTCCAAGTCATGAACTACGGAACCCTAAAAAGAATACAATTAAAAAAAAAACCAAATCAAGAGTTGTTAACTTCGTGAAAAACAATAACCAAAACCTATTATAGCCACTACACATCCCGAAACTAAATATGGAAAATTAAAGTTCAGTTTAATATAATGCTAATAAAACTACACTGACAAGTATTAAGCATTTTGTAAAATCGATTGAACGAATGTAACGGTGGTATTATGAGCGCACATTGTAAAAAAAATATGTTCGTAAGGTGTTATTTTGGTCAATAATGTTAGTAAATATTAGAATAATTATGATATACTGAGCATACGGTAAACAACTTATACAGATTAGACAGAGAGATAGCATTTGGAGTTCTTGTAGTTATGAACCAGTTACCTACTTGCGTATCTATTATTTTAAAGTGTTTATTTCTTTGTTTGGTTGAATGCGCTAAAATCAAGGAACTACTAGTATGATTTTTTTTATAATCGTTAGATAGTCTTTTTATCGAGGAAGGCTATAATTATATAAAACCACGCTACAGTCAATAGGAACCGAGTATTAATGACAAATGGAAATGTAGTGAAAGCCGGGAATATTCCTTTTGGGGAGACGCACACAACGTTGCGCGTGTCAGGTAGTCTAATACAATTAAATAGAACGGCGTCTGTCGTTTGCGACGTGTCAACTTACTTTATCTCTTTAAACCAATATATGTTGGACAAATAGTTACCTACTGGTTTAGTTAGTAGCGAGAGAGAGTTCTTGTCAGTCGTGACTTCTAGATTATTCTAGTTATTAGATTATTCAAGAAATAGTTTTACGATGCAATTCAGCACATGTTTGTAAAAATAATATTATATATTATAAAAAATAATATTATATATATTGTATAAGAAATTATTACAATAATTTTGAATAAATCGCATTCTGCATTACATCTCCACATCGCAGGGGTCAATGCCCTCGCTACAAACGCAAATATATATATGTTCTACTATCTGATCTGTCCGTAACAGGGATATTCAGTTTGCTTATATATCTGTGATTTCGTATTTATCAATATCCTTTAATAATCCACTTCTGCACATCACACACGGACAGACAGGATGTAGGAGTGATCTTGAGTGATCTTTTGTTATTCGATTCTAAAATCCCTATCCCTACTAATATTATAAATGTGAATGTAAGTTTGTTTGTAACGCTTTCACTCAAAAATAACTCAACCGATCATCATGAAACTTTGTATAATATTCTTGGAGGTAATAGAAGTAACATAGGATACTTTTTGTTTTTTTTTTTTTTTACGAAAAAAAAAAGTTGGTTTATATCAGATTAACACACGGACTACTTTTTACTACAATAATCGAGATACACGCGAGCGGAGCCACGGGCGAAAGCTAGTAGAATATAAAGTTGCTATAGTTATGATATGAAGCTTCCTACCGTTAAGGATTTATCATATTTATAGTTATCAAGAACTTGGGGCTTAAAAACGAATGTGAAAAACAAATAAAAATAAACATAACCGATTTATAAGAGATATTTTAATACTGAATCTTATATTAGACAATACAATTATGTAATACCTGTGAATCATAACATAGACTAAACATTGACTGCGTCGTTGGTCTAGTGGTTAATGTATGCGACTGCTGATCGAGAGGTCTCGGGTTCGATTCCCGGGTCAAACCAAATGTTTATGTGATACGCAAATATTTGGGTTTGGGTGTTTTCTATGTATATTATGTATGTATTTACAAAAAAAAAGTTTGTTTAAATATTTACATCAGTTGTCTAGTTACCTACCCATAATACAAGCTCTGCTTAGTTTGGGGACTAGATGGCGTTGTGTGTAAAATATCCGAAATATGTATTTATTATAAACAATTATGTAATAACTGTGAATATATGAATACTCACGTTCGCAAATCATCTCGATGGCCGGCACGAAATATTGCTCACATACGCTTCCTAGCAGGATAAAACAGTACATCGCCAGTATACAGTGAACAAATATGAACCCCTAAAAATAAATAACAAAATTCAATGTTGTTTTAAATATCTCTAATTAATGAATATTTATCAACAGCTCCTAATAGTCCATTACTTTACATAGCCACGTCCTTAAATATCAATTCTTATTCATAACCCAAGAAATAAACCGAATATTTTCGGAAAAGCTCTTACCCTTTCCTTTATTAATTTTTGTTCAAAAAAATTTACAATTTAATATATAAAGAAATAAATAAATTGTAGTGTCTTACATACATACTATTTTATAACTGTAATAACACCTTTTACAAAATGCATTTCAAAGTATATGCGATTCTTAAACCATGCTTAAACCAGTAACGCAATTCTAAAAAAAATGTCCGTTTGTTATGGGTAATCTCTGGAACGGCTGCACCAATGTTGACAGCACTTTCAGTGTCAGAAAGCCTATGACATAAGAAGTAACTCAGGTTTATTTTTTTTAAACTATTTTCGCGTGGCGTTACTTGCGGTTAACAACAATAACTCCGAGTAGCACCGTAGGACTCAGCTAGTCATCATCTACCTAGCCTTATTCCCAAGTTTATTTGGCGTCGGCTACTGGTTCAATCAGTTTTATCTGAATTTCAGTTTTTCCACGGAGCGACTGGTATCGAACCTCCGCAACCCTAAGGGAGAACTGAAAAGCGAAGATTGAACTAGTTGTCAGTACATTTGATTGCACTGACTTCCCAATAACGATTGTCATAGATGTTCATGACAACCGGGACCGACGGCTTTACGTGCTCTCCGAGGTACGGGCGTGAATCACCGCGAAACTTTCAAACTACGGGCAGCTATTAGGAATTTCCTGAGGGAATCCTAAAAACACTTTTTGGCTCGACCCAGGATTTATTTATTTACTTTATTTAGGACTCAGCTAGTCATAAATAAAGTAAATAGTCTTCCCAATAGCCATAGTTTCATCTAATTTATACAGGTACTGAAAAAATATGTTTAATAGTATATTCAAAAAAAATTAAACACTTTGTAATATGTTCATATGAAAGATAATACAAGTACCTATCATATAACAATTATTATCGAAGTGCATAAAAGTTAGCGGTTTAAAGAACACTCGCAATAGCTTTCTAGGTAGGTAGGTACATTTTGCAAACCACTTGGTTACTTTGGACATAGCTAAGGCAGATTTATTTCTACTTAATGTTTTATTGTAAATCCATCTAATATTTAAGTTATAATAGCTTAGCATTATATGAATACTTACATGTTGTCTTTGTTGGCGAGTGAACCCATCCGGTGGAAATTCCAAGATAGCCGCATGGGTGCAGTTTTCATGTGGTTGGTCTATAATAGCCAGCAGCTTACGCGATACGAACGCATCTTGTACACCTGTGCATACAGAAAACGTAATAAATAATTTTCCTAAGACTTGAACCCAGGATATAATAAATTAGAAAATAATAATAAGTTTTACGATTAGAATTTTTTAACAGTAAAAATAACTATTTAATTTAGTTCTCATGATATTTAATTGTAGTTTTCCTTTCATACGTGTTAAAGCACAAGTCTGAAAGAACTGCATTTTCCAACTTACCTGACTCAGATTCCGCGTTCATATAATCTTGCTCAATAGATACATTTCCGAATAAAAAATAAAATGTGGGTATACAAAAAAATAATATCACTCTTATCAATGTTGCAACTCTGTAACACTTGAACCGAGTAGTCCTTAATAACATGCTTGCCATTTATTAAAACCTTAGTTTAAAAAATAGTAAACTACAACAGATAAGAAACACAAAACCCTAAAGTTTCAAGTCAATATCAAATAAAAAATTCGAATATTTCGCTGTATATACAGCTCAATGGCATCAGTACGAATTTATGGAGGTGCACATACAAAAACATAAACGAGTTATTGCACCGATAGTCACTTAAGTACTGCACACCTAAAACCCTCACGGTCCTTGATGACAATATATGATTTATCAATAAAATATTATTATTACAAATAGAGTACACACTCGAATAACTCTTATCGATGTCAAAGTAAATAAAATAGGCTCTTTTGATCACCACAGCTAATCTATAGTTAGATTATTTTATATTTTCTTCACACGTGTATCTAAGTAATTTAGATAACCATTTACAGCGCACTAAATATATTATAACAATATGTATTACATTTTACTTTTAAGGGTGTTTAGTAAGTCTAAATAAAAATATCAAAAAGAAGGTATATTTTTAATTGTAGGCAATGATCATTGATTGCAGGACAGAAATTGTTTTTATATATCTCTGTTGAATAAAAAGTTAAAAAAGATCGAGTATTAAGTTAATTAACATTTTCGGTCTTCGATCGGTGACCGTGAGCCTCTAGATCTGACAAGACGAACGGTTCACTTCCTTTATATTTTCCAAACTTACTCTCTTACACTTAATGATTATTGAACAAATTCATTTCTAGTATATGAAGGCTATCATCGATCCTTTTACATATTTTATAAGTGGCGCCAGAGACACTACAAGGTAAGCAATAATTAGGTCCTTACATAAAAAATTGGCGTTTTGTACTGGAGGAATATAAAGTATTTTTTTTTTTTGTAAAATACATTTAATTAATTAAAGTATGCACCGTTGTTATCTATGCACTTTTGCTATCTCATATGTAGCTCATTGAACCCTTAATCCTTTTTACTTTCCCGATTTGCTTCAAGGGGATTGATACAGTTTTATCGCTTGCTCGGAAGCTTGCAGCTATCTCTGAAGTTCTTTGTGATGGATCCGCTTACACAATAGCCTTTAATTCTTCATTTTTGACTTTGGTCTCCGGCCGTCTATGGGGTTGGTTCAGAAGGTTGAAATTTCTAAAATGAAAGCGTTGAAACCAATAACGTACCGTTTTTAGGGTTCCGAAGTTCATAACTCGGAACCCTTATAGATTCGTCATGTCCGTCTGTCCGTCCGTCCGTCCGTCCGTCCGTCCGTCCGTCCGTCCGTCCGTCCGTCCGTCCGTCCTCGACTTACCGTCCAAACGGTAAGTGCTAGAAAGATGAAAGTTTGCATGAATACGTGTTGTAATTACGTCGACAAAGTGCTACAATAAAATTATGAAATATAATTTTATTTGGGGTACCTCCCCTACACGTAAAGTGGGGATGATTTTTTTTTCTCGAGGCTACCCCATCGTGTGGGGTATCATTAGATAGGTCTTTTAAAAACAATAAAGGGTTTCCTAGACGATTTTTTGATTTAGGTATCCGTTTGCGAGATATTTCACTTTAAAGGGCACTTTTTTGTAAAAACAGGGCGTCCCCCCCCCTCTAAAAGCTAAACGGCTGGCTCAAAAATTTTGAAAAAAATCGTGATGCTGGTCCATTTAATGAACTTTGAAGGAAAACTATAACCGATTAGATGACTTTCTTAGTTCAGGAGTTATAAAGGCTTATATGGTAAAATGCGCTCACTTGGAAAACGTCATACAAAATTAACGTATTAATACGTAAACATAACAATTATCTATTGGATACGATTTTAAATCCACATACCATTATAGGTGACTGAGGAACCCTTTCCTGTGCGTGGCCTGACACGCACTTGGCCGATTTTTTCTTTTGCGACACCAGCGCCGTAGACATCATTAATCCTTCGAGCTGATTCTGCAGCACTGGTGGCACGGTAAAACTCGTACTCGTAAATATACCGATATTTCATGATTTCCATTGTGCGGTAATAAGCGACGCCAAAGCAATAAATAATGAGGAAAAAATAAATGAATTATTGTTTTCAAAACTTAAATGTATCAGCTAAATGAATATATGAACTTTAATTTGGAATTCTTATGCAAAGAGGAGATATTTCAGATCAAAGTAGTCAGTACGACAAAATGCTAATTTTATATGAAAGGACCTAATATATAGTTTTTAACATAAAATACCTACCTTACGGTAAGGCCGTGCATTTTACAAATAAAAAATGTGCTATATTGCATATTTTTCATTATATCTAATTATATTCTAGAAATCGGTTTTTAATATCGAACTGCTTTAATTTTATTTTACGCACAATCTAAGTTACTTTGAGAGGACTATCCTTATGTGCAAGTGAACCAGCTCGATAGGAACGATACGAATGAAACGGTATTTGAGAAACAAAAATTGTTAATAATTTTTTTGTTGTTTTTCACCAAGCTAATAAGGTTAACCGAGTCCCAAATCGCCTTCCTTTATGGTGGTAGTATCTTAAATCATAAATAGGGAACCTGAAGGTAGTAGAGCTAAGCTGAAGACCAGCGTTACTAGTAATAGACTGCATTCGTGCTGTTGTTGATTTTTATTGTTTGATAAATTTGTTGGCTAAGTCGAATCAGAAGTTGTTGGCGTCGGTTCGATTCTCACTGAGAACAAATAACGTTGCGAGGTACACGATAATTTGTTGGTCTTATGAGTGTAATTTCTCAAAAATATGTAAAATAAGTCCGCCATGTGTGAGATGTTTTATTTACTACAATTAGAATTTTGCTATAGTTAGACCAAGCCTTGCTCGGTTAACATATTTATGGTTTAACAAGCCATACATTCTCTTAAGTAGCTGTAGTGTTCTTGTATTGGAGTACTAACCACCAACTGACTACCTAAGTGTTATTGAAAGAGTAGTAGAGTAGAGTAATAGAGTAACGCACACGAAAGTCGATAACTCGCGCTTTCCTAAACATAAGACTACTCTAGATCCAATTTTTATCCCCGAAAACTGCCAATTACCAAATCAGCGAAATCGTTAGAGCTGTTTCCTAATATAATAAATGTACAAAATTGCTCGTTTAAAGATATTATATTTTCAGCTACTCTACTGGCCCCTAAATTTTAATAGACATCTAAGCAATTATGTGTCCTCTTAAGATTTGTGAAAATCAAAAGACCACTAAGGGTGACCTCTAAGCTCTCACTCTAAGCGGCCCTTAAAATTTTAGTCATCGTCTGTTCTTACTTTAATTTCCTTATTAGTATAATGTACAGTTGAAACTAAAATTATCATACTTACGCTATGCGCAATATTGTTAAATCACCTATAACAAACGTAGAAAATACATTTAAATTGGTACCCAGTCAAGAATAACTCAGTGAATGAATTGAACGGTACGGGGAGTACTCCCCACATCACTTTAATTAAATTACTCATTCATACAGGTCTTACGACGCGGCATATCTAATGCCGAAATGAATGAGTGTGTTTTCGAACGTTATCGATCGGCTTATGATGATTCTCTATATTAAATTAATATTTATGTTAAACAGATAACGACATAAACATTGTATGAATTATTAAAGTATGAAAAAAAGTTAATACTTTGTACCCCTTTTCAGGGTTTCGTAGTTCATGACTCGGAAACCTTATAAATTCAACATGTCCGTCCCGTCCGTCCACCCGTCTATCTGTCCTCGACCTACCGGCCAAACGGTTGATTCTAGAAGGCACGCATAAAATATGGTTCCGGAGTATAAACCCATAATGGTAGGTAGATTTAAAATCGCGTCCAAAGACAATTGTTAGGTTCACTTATTATTTCTTAATTTTTGTACTAAGTTTTCCAAGTGAGTGCATTTTACAAGTTAGGCCCCTATAACTCCTGAAATAAAAAAGTGATCAGAACCGCTAAGTTTTCCTTGAAATTGCAATATATGGGTACTATCGTGATTTTTTTCTGAAAGTTCGGGCCTTTTAGCTTGTTTTAAGAAAAAAATGCGCTTATTAGTTGAATAACTCGTAAACGGATACCTAAATCGGAAAATGGTTTTAGAAACCTCACAATGTTTTTAAAAGACCTATCTAATGTAAGCCCACATTTATTTTTATATTTAGGCCTGCCAAAGTGACTCCACTCTGCCTGATGGAAAGCATGAGTAGAATCCAGGAGTAGGGGTCACCATGCTCATTGTGAGGGTAGGCAATGTAGCATGGTGACCCTTACCATGGCAGCCTAGCCTAGATTATTCTGCATCATTCTCCCGGCCTTCGAAGGGCGGGAGAATGATGCAGAATGATTGGGCCTCCGGTCTCACACTCACCAACAAAATACGACAGCAAGAATGCTGTCATTATTAGGATGATAATTTGTCCACATGATGGGGTAGACGAGAGAAAAAAAAACTTTCCCACTTTACAAGTAGTAATTTTATTGTAGCACTTTGTCCACGTAATTACAACACATATTCATGCAAAGTTTTATTTTTCTAGCACCAACCGTTTGGGCGGTAGGTCGAGGACGGACGGACGGACGGCCATAGCGAATCCATAAGGGTTCCGTGTCATGAACTACAGAACCCTAAAAAGTGAGAAAAATTGAATATTATTTTATTATAAAAAAATATGAGTTTTAGTTAACGAGGTTGAATATGGCTACGATTTATGATAATATTATTATTATTATTAATATGATCATCATCAGCCTATTGCAGTCTGCTACTATAAATATGCCTTTTAACTTGCACGATAATTAATTCCATACCCGGCCCAAATTTTTTGTAATGTATGTAGTGCAAAAGTTAGTCAAAATGTATCCTAAATAAACATATCTACACTTTTATAATGAGGTTGCTTGTATAATAATAATAATGTTTATTTACTCAGAAAAGAGGCACAGTTTATCTATCCTACCTTAAGATGAGGTTGTGTGTCTCAGCCAGTTACTAAAATATGACATGAACATCTGTAAATGATAATTATTTGTTTCTGAAGATAAGTTTTCCTGTTGAAATGAATATAGTTTTAGACTCAAACAATGAAGCTAACATCATTATGTCTGTGTTTGCCATAAACAGATAGAGTGAAAAACGACGGTGTCTGAGCTAGTAGAAACTAATATGTTGTTTCAGCAGAAAAACGGATATACGAACCTTGGCATATTTTTTTTAACAAATGGAACCTTCAAAATTACCGTAATCTACG
Source organism: Phragmatobia fuliginosa (assembly GCA_932526445.1). Lineage (NCBI taxonomy): Eukaryota > Metazoa > Arthropoda > Insecta > Lepidoptera > Erebidae > Phragmatobia > Phragmatobia fuliginosa. The sequence goes on from OW052057.1 coordinate 30,894,310, forward strand.
CAAAGATAGCGAAACTACGCAGTTTTCTCACAGGTATTAGCTTTATCAGCATTATTTATAACAAAATCCAGTTCAAAATAAGAAAAACATGTTTTTATTAATTTCGAGCAATATAAATAAGTCTATGTTCTACATATTTTTAAACTGGGTGATAACCACCGTTTATTACATTCCGAAGGTTACTTAAATAAACAGAAATGAGTAGCTGCAACTTGTGTAGCAGAAAATATTCCATTAAATGGGTAATCCATTGATATAACAGCGAGCACTTGACGCCCTTACGAAACTTTCCACTGTTTGCTGTATTGAACATCGCGTAATACAAGTGTATCAATAACAAATAAAGTCGGTTTGATAGGATCCCTCACAGAATATGCTTCAACTTTTATTTATCTTCGACCATGAGCATCAATTGGGGATTTTTAATTGACTTATTTATCACGATTCTAAAGGTGTTTTTAAAAAAAGACGTTTTGTATACTTTTGATTATACTGATATTGGGCGCGTTGCCTACATTTTTCAAGTGGGAGGTAAATTATATTGGAATTCTATATTAATTTACTTAAAACTGCATTCTTATTCACAATTAAAGTTTCTAAAGATTTAATTATTATTATATAAAAATAATATTAACTAGTAACAATTAAAATTAGTAATAGTAATACAAAAAAAAAACGTGAATAATATAAATATGGATCTGGATAAAGTGTGATACAGAGATATCATATGAATAGCACTAGGGTAAATTTTATCGTAGATAAATTTATTAACATAGCATAGTCACGAAAGATGGTTATAAATAAATTAAAGAAATATAGATACAAAATATCAAAGGGATACTTATTCATTCACTTACCAAAGATGAAACCTAATAGAACTAATTACTTTCTACATTGAATTTCGTTAAGGGTTACGAGGGTCAAGAAGGTTTCTTGGAGTGCTTGGCTTTTTGTCAAGAATTAATAAATTTGACCATAACTGATTAACTGTCGCAATAAAAGTTATCTACTAAATATCGTATACGTATCACGACAGAAGCGTTTGAAGGAACTTAGAAGGTTGTATTATGTATAGAAAAGCTTCAGTTACAATTACTGAAAAGTGTTAGTTTAAAGGAATTTTAAACGTTTCCCAACTTTTTGTAAAAGCTCTGATCTGTAACGACAGTATTTGACAGAATAGCATTGAAATATCAAATGATAATTCATTAAATTTTATTACAAAAATGAAGATAGTTTCAACTAAAAAAAAAAATCCATTCTGAGAAACCTAATCGACATGACTATGATTTCAGGAGTTTCAAGAGATCCTATCATTAGATTATGGTTTTATTGTCATGGGCCTACATGGGAGACAGCAGCTTTCAAATAAAAAAGATTTATCAAAATAAGTTCATCCAATAGAAAGTTCGAGGAAACAAACATAAAAAATACAATAATTAATGTATAAATCAAAATGTATGTACATAAATTATTAATTTATTAAATAAAATTTGAATGCAGCTTGTCTTTGTTATTGTAAGACACTTCATCTACATCATTTGGACATTACTCCCTTATGTATAGAAATAGTTTTTAACTCTCCAAGCGTGATCAGGGGAGGGTTTGATTGCCGGAATCTGTCTTGCCAGTCCATAAATCACACTGAGCACCTACTACCAATAAGCCAGCGTGGGGAGGTATGCATTGCGTGGCCTAAACCAGAGGGTGGAGAGAACGAACTCAGAGAGCTGAGAGAAGATCTGATTCCACCAGTAGGATATAAAGGGTTGTGGATTGTTAGGAATTTTTCGAAATGATATATACTGGCTGCAAAACAGTCCTATATCCATTGTCGATACAACAGTTATCGGTAGAAGCATTCAATGTTTCCATGGGTAATTTCTTCACTTCTAATCTTCATAATCAGCCTATCGCAGTTCACTGTTGGACATAGCTCTCTCCCATTGCACACCACTCTGATCGATTTTGTCAATATTAGCTAACGCTTTAGCACTCCAAATTAATTTGACCTTTAGAAAAACATACCCTCTGAAACTGACCACAAATACAGCGGGTTGAGATATGCACTAGATGACTTCCAGTCTACAGATCAAATCACGTCCGGAACGTTCATTCCCAGTCAATCTTGAGTGGACCGAGCTATATGATGTAGCGTGTTTTTGTATTGTCAAGTAGTTTAAGCACCTTCTCAAAAATGGTATCTTGATACACCTTTGCCGATTTTTATATGTTTTTCACACAAATATGGCTCAGTCACTCCTCAATAGAGGAAATGAGAAAATCTCAAATAATTATAACATTCACGTTGTGCTCAGTTGACTAATAGTTCATGACTCGGAACCCTTTCGCCATGTCTATTCGTACATCCGTCCCCAACTTACCGACCCATGGGTTAGTGCTAGAAAGATAAAACTTAAAAGTATAAGAATGAAATCATGAAAGATATTTATTTTTGGGGTAGCTCCCCTACACGTAAAGTGGGTAAACCTTTTTTTTCGTGTGTATACCCTATTGTGTTAGGTATTATTAGATAAGTCTTCTAGAAACAGGGAGAGCTTGCTGAGACAATTTTTAATTAAGGCATCTGTTTGCGAATTATTCCACTTTGCTTTATTCACTTATTCCACTTTAAAAGGTATTTTTTTCCTAAAACAGAGCGTCCCCCCCCCTCTAAAACCCAACGGCTGACTTAAAAATCTGAAAAAATCATGATGATGTTGTCCATGTGATGATGAATGAAAGGAAAGCCATAACGGGTTAATCACTTTGTGAGTTCAGGAATTAAATAAATAAATAAAGAGGCCAAACTTGTAAAATGCACTTACTCTACCCAAAATGGGGTAAAAGTCGACTAAGGGCGAAGGGAGCACCGACCTGCTTTGATGCAAGCTCGTCGAAAAGCAACCTGCTGTCAAAGATCAAGTCCAGATACTTCATTTGGATCGAACCACTATGAGGAATAATAAATATGGTATAAATATGGTAAAATTAGTAAATGACCTTCCTATTAGATGGCAGCAATGTATAGATAATAATGGTAGATACTTTAATTAAATAAATATGTTAAATGAAGAAAAACTAGTTAGATTTTTTTTGTACAAATGGGCAATTTCATACTTTAACCCCAATTATAGTACTAAGAACATAGGATTTCTGAAATAAACAAAACTTTTGTTGGATCAATTACACCTATGTATAAAAACGAAAATAATGACTTTGCAGAGTAGCAGGCATTTCCCCTGGAAAATCAGAATGAAATGTCTGCTTTTTACTTGCTTTGCCTTTACATACTTTATATTTATTTCACTCTGGTGAAAGAAATATAAAGTATGAGGAATGAAAGTACGATCGGTGGCAAAAGCGAGAACTGGTATGATAGGATGCAGAAAATAATAGGTTGTAAACTAATATAGGAGGTTTTAGATTATTAAAAAATAACCACCATTGACCATGATGGAGGCGCAGGAGGGCGGACCACCACGGGGCCCATACAACAATAAGGCCTTCGTCTTACCCAGGGCCACCCGTAAGCATAGTGCCCTCTTAAGAGCACTATGCTATTCCAATGTCAACGTCAGAAGACCCAATTACCCACTCATATACTGGTTTACTGCTTTTTGCGTTCAGTCATCTGCCTCACATAAGCCGTCCCACCATCTAGCCAGAGGATGTCCACCCTTTTTTTTATCAGGACGTGCTCTCTAGCCCATTGTCACTTCTACCTACTAACCTTCAAAGCTATGTCGTTCACTTCGTTTCTTTAACGTATTGTTTCATTTCTATTCCTTCAGAGAGACTCCAATACAGTCAGTGTTCAGGTTTCGACCACGCATGTCATTAGAGAGAGCACAGTTTTATTTCATACCCTTAGGATTCAATAAAAAAAAACAGTTTTAGTCACCAGTTACGTCACTCAACGAACATTTGTGCAAAATTTTAAGCTTCTCGATCTAGTGGTTTCAGATGTGCATTAATAGTTCAGTCAGTGTATCAAATTATCAATCTAATTTTTTGTAGTCATACTTGTAGATATGGAACTGTGAAAACTACAACAATACTTAGTTATAACTTCAAAGTAGTCATTGAAAACACATAGTCAGTGAATAGTAAATACTACAATACACATAATAGAAAATGAAAATAATTCTTCTGAATAAGCCCCAAACCTGTAAATTTTATGTCCGAATACTTAAGTAACAGGAAAGTACCTAAATTATTGCATGACGTTGATCTATTTTTCAACTATCTTCGTTTCCTGTACACCTACATAGGTGTAATATTAAGATGTGAGTCATATCCATGATAGTTAGTTTACTACGAATGTTCTTGCTCAAATCTTTTAATTAACTCTAATTGTAAAAGTTGTGTGCCGACAGCCAGCACTTCGACACGGGAAGGGTTAATAAATTGACATTTGACCCCACGGATTATTAAAATCAGAGCTCATGTGAACAAATAAGTGGCTGTTTATTTGAAAATGAATCAACTTTACGTCAGTTTGTCATTTGAAACGAAATCGGTTTAATATCGAACTAAGACAATAATGCATTTTATTGGGACATATTGCTGATTGACGCAAATAAGAAAAGATACGAGACCACGAGTTCGCTTCGGGAGTCGCTCCCGCACTGCGCCAGAGCGCTAGCTTACGTACGTGTATTGTATGGAAATAAATAAGTGGCCCCCGTATTCTTCTTTTGACGAGCTCTCCGGCGGATCCATTATGTCCGTTTGAGCGTGAGCGGTGGCATTCGGACGCTAGTGGCGACGTCCTCGGTCGCCTGCGTCGCGCTCCACTCAACACTACTCCAATATGAATACCTCTGATCGAGGTACGAGTCCATGTCTTACTTTTTATCGAGAGTTCCAATCGAGGAATTCTTAACATTTCTAGAGTTCTGGAAATGCAGTCTTCAGGTCGAGAATCCTGGTGAAGTGCTTTTACCAAGACGACAAGGTTATGTAGAAGGAGGTCGGAAGTGCGTCCAATTCTCGTTGAACGACTAGGTCACTCAGTATTACGAAGTGATTCGAATGGAGTAGCAGAGAAGATTCTATCAACGCTCCAAGTGTTGAAAGTGTATGTAGTGTCAATTGTAGCTGTGACGCCCCAGGCACGTTTTGAGCCGGTATTTTGTACAAATCGTAGTAAGTATGGAAGATTGAACACAGCTACTATGTCTCCTGCAGCACCAGGTACGACTTTCATTTAAAGCTTATCTTTTATGGTGAATAACTATTTATAAAATCCTCATTCGCTACGTTTGACTCTTAATTGTGTAGGTGTTTGATGTAAATAAAAACAAACGTGCTCCAATTGTGATGCAAAGGATATCGCTGTCATTTTATCTAACTCTGTACTTCAAAATAATAAAGTACATGCAGCAAATCCACCAGTTTTATTGTTTATTGAACATGTGATAGATCCTATTGACGAAATTGTCGAAACACGGGCGTGGCTCGAGGCTCAGTCGATGGCCATTGGCCTTACTGTACACGAAGTAATGTTTTACATTAGTGTACCTAGCAACCGCACCTCTCCCAGCTTTGCTAAATCTGTTGTAGTTAGTTTTCACAGTAAAGACTGACCTGCCTCAATAATAATAACTAATACATTCAGCTGGGCTCCAGTATTTCATTTTTTAGAATTTACATGCTTATTTTCTTCTCGATCTAGGTTTTAATGTTTCATTTTTGTTCATTCTGTCTGGGCACAATACAATGAAAAATGAGAATTAATGAATGGTAGGCGGATTAGTGATTGAAAATGAGGATTAGTGATTGGTTGGTGCCGAGATGAATTAATCGATATCTACTTTTAGTATCTTTTTGTTACATAACTACGAGTATGTCTCAGGATAGATAAAGTAGTTACAGAAGCACTTGCTAAGGTATGTATAAACAGAAGACTACGTTGGATATATGGAGTGATGTTCATGAGGCTAGCGGGTAATATTACTAGCATAGATGCGCGTGTAATGTTGCGCATGCTAAAGTCTGATTGATTAAGTAAGTTCAATATTATAGCCATTTGCCGTAGTTAGGCCGACGATCTTAAAGTTGGAAGGGGAGGCATGAGCTCCGACTCGGCGCCTCATCCGGTCGGTACTCGCACAAATTGTCAATTGGTCGTTGTCCACTCAGGGCTGTCAACGAACAAGGTTGAGCTCCAGTTGCGTTCACGTGATGTCTTGTAAGACCTGTGGATATTTTCCAAAATATTGACCACCTCGCTTTTATTGGTTTTCTGAACACTGATAGTTCTGAAGAACTTTTATTACTATGTATAGTTGAAACGGACAAGTACATTTGCAGTAGTTACTTATATCGTGAGTTGAATGTCCACAAAGATATTGTATAAATCGTTGTTGCCCTCATTGGTTAAGTTAGTCATATGAAAGTTTTTTATTACCAAATATCCGTTGAGCAATAGTAACAGCATCGGATCGAAAGACGAATTATTCGATGTTAATGCGGACTTCCGGTCATCTTTGATCTGTCAATTTTCTTCATACTGCATTCGGAGATGAACAAGTATCTAAAGTAACAAGAGTTGATATGCACAATTTGGCTCGGAGGTACATTAACACGGTCTCGCCTCCGTAACAGTCGGAGCAAACAACGTGTATTCTTTAAAATCATTTAATACGCTTAAACAAGTTAGTGCAGTAGTAATTTGAGACAATTTGCCCCACGATTGGCTTGTTGACTTTGCTATTTGAAGGAGTCGTTTTAGAGAAGCACAGGATGTGCGTTTGTTAATCAAGCACGCCATGACATTTTGCTAAATCGACGTAATATGTGGCTCGGTCCATTAGCTGCTACTAAATGATCTTTTCCAGGTACCACGTACTTCCTACCAAAGTAACTAACATAGTAGTATATCTTTGTAAATATAATTAACCATATCAATCGTTTAATGCAGACAGCAGACAGTTTAGCATTTAATGTTTTTAAAATGAACACCAGCACTCCACTACATTTACCGATGCCAGAAGCAATGAAAATTGTTTTTCAAGAATAGTTTTATATAGTTTTATTCAGTCACTTAGATTTTTTTATATATCGTTTGCATTATTTTTTATGTAACTGGTTTTGTCTTACATATTTGGTGAACACACGACTTTTTTTCCCACTAGTAACTAATTGCATAAATTTATATACCAATAGAAAAGAAAATAATCTTATTTTCTATTTAATGTCTTGAAATAGGTAAAACATATTAAATATAAAATTCGTAGTAAAATAACTTTTGGCACGTGTTTGTTTGTTATCCCGAAAAAGAGCAGTCTATACCCTTAATTCAGAATGATTGATTAATCATGCTAAATTTTAGTCGTATTGAAATTGGAATAGTGCTTTAGCCGTAAAAGCGTAACAGAATGTTACTTTAGACATTACATTATTAGCACACATAAATTGATACTGATTTTAAAATTGAACAATTTGTAAAGAAAGATACCTTGAATGACACTAATGTCCTATTTATAATATCTACGCATATGTATCTGCGTTTCCATCAAGATATACCTTCATATATAATAAAAAAAAAGACATTATGTATTATGCCTGAATCAGACATTGTTATCTACTTAACCCATTTTGTGACACAGTACCCATACAAATATCACAATAAAATGTTTTAGAATCATTTATCGATCTATTATGACATGAAGTAGTAGGTGATAGAAGTAACGTTAATGATTTCTAATTGTAAATGAAATGGATAATTTAACATTAAAATAACGTTTAACCAATTGTGTAATCGTAGTCACAAGTAAAAATCTGACTCGTCACAATATTTTATTAAAACCAAGAAGAATAAAGAATATCTATTATACTATAAACTTTTAACTACTATGTAACAAAGGTAATCTATTAGGATACAGTCAGATGTTTCAACAATCTGCTTGACCATGAAATAATAACTTTCACACTACTTTCAGCTCAAATCATTGTTTTTACAACACTCAAACCTCTTATCTAGGGTAGGTATCGTGTTGTAGAAAATATCATTTTTTTAATGTTTTATATGTTTATGATCAATAAATGCATCTTCTTCCGCCGAATATCTGCTATTTCTGTAAATGTCAAGTAATTAACGTCTTCAATTGTAAAGTCATCGTAATTAATTTAATGATTAAAAAATATGGATGAGATGAAATGGGGACCGCCTTCCGAAGAAAACAAAAAGCGATCTCCACAAATACACTATTGTAACGTTTCTTTAAATTAATGTCGATGTGACGTTACAACTTTTTTTTTACAAGATTTTGGAATGTAGTTCAAATGCTCGTATGTGACGTTTCAAACAATGCCCAAAGTCTAAATGAACCCTCAGGAATATTTATATGAATAAGACTAAATGACTAACAAAAGTGATGAGTTACGTTTTAGGTACGAATTTTCAGTTTCCTTGTTGAAAAAAAGAGTTGATACAATTTTTTACTTTAAAATATTATTTTTCCACAAAAGCAATTCGGAAACCGTATCTCCAAATAGTTTTAAAACTAATTAAAAGAAAAACAGCAAGATTTTTATTCATAATATTTTTATTTTATTTATAACTTATAACATTAAGACTTTATAAATTTTAACGAGCAATTTGCCCTACTCAAATATACACACATCAAAAGTGTCTAGGGATCAACATATATTTTTGCAATAACTTTTCTCCTGATTGATATTAATTAAAAATTTCTTTAAGGATTCATCAAATAAAGTGTTTTCGTTTGTCACAGTAACGATAAACCAAGTCACCTTTGCATTAGTAAAGAAATTTGCCATTTTCCTAATAAAGGGATTTTTGACATTTGAACCACTAACATTAAAGTTCGAAAAAAAGACTGAAATAACAGTTTTCTTTAAAATTTTATTAGGTAACTTAAACAATTAATAATCCGTGTTTCTACCGCGAACACTAACAACACAAGAACATCGGTTTGGCATACTCAAAATGAGTTCATCCAAATCACGCTGTGGAATGGCCGCCCATGTTCGTTGCAACAACAAATAAGGTCTTCTTGCGACTGGATACCCTCCATATTCGGCAGAGCTCTTCTCTGTAGCATATCCCATGCATGCTCAATCGGGTTCAAGTCTGGCGACTGAGCAGACCAGGGCAGGACATTGATGTTAGCTGCGGCGAGAGTCTGTCTTACAACTCTTGCGGTGTGCGGTCGTGCATTATCATGCATTAACTGAAATAAGGGACCGATTTGCACTTGTAGAGGAACGATGACGTCTGATACAATCGTCTCAGCATAAATTTGAGCGTTGAGGTTGCCTCTGATCCAAATCAACTCAGTTCTTCCGCCGATCCAAATACCCGCCCATACCATGATGGTTCCACCACTATAAGGATGGACTTCCTGGCAGGATTTTAATCGCTGTTGGCGTCCAGGGGTTCTCCAGTGTCGTATACGTCTTGTATCCGGTCTCATACCAAAACGAGACTCATCAGAAAAGCACACGAAACGCCATTGTTCTTCTGCCCAATTTCTGTGTACAAGAGCCCATTGATATCGAATCCTACGATTGTGCATTGCTATAGGTGGTACCCGTAGCGGTCTTCGGGAATGAAGGTTCACTTCATGCAAGCGGTTTCTGACTGTTTGGTAGCTAATTAAGTTCCCTGAAGAGTGATGAAGCCTCACGGCTAACATCATGGCGGTTATTGTTGGAGCTCTTCGAGTTAAGATTTGAATGTATCGGTCTTGTCTCCGTGTGGTGCAGCGATACCGTCCTCCATGGCGCTCAGCCACGGTACCAGTGCTTCGGTAACGTGTCCAAAGTCGACTGATAACACTCTGACTTGTATTCAGAGCTAAAGCCACAGTACGTTGCCGGGAACCAGCTTCTATCATTCCCACGGCTCTGAGCATTTCTTCCCTGCTTAAATGACGTCGCCGCTCCATAATAACGTTGGTTTTAATCAGTAGTAGGGAAACAGTAGCACTAATAATTTCTTCAATGCGTTGTATGTTTTTATAGGGAAAATATTGGCAGCTGATTTTCATCTTTTACTCGAATTTGATTGACAGTTCCTGATTCAAATTATGAAATGCACCAAAAAGGATCCATATAAATTTATAAAATCATAAATTTATTACAAAGCCACATCTCAATCTCAAGAAATCCGCATAAAAATGCTTGATCCCTAGACACTTTTGATGTGTGTATTTGTGTAGAAACTTAATAAAATTTCATCAAGGAAAATCAATTGATTCGTAGTATTCTACCAGGGTCTAGCTAATCGTAGTACGAAAACGATTTTTATTTTGATAATTTACCGCTTTATGGAGGATAGAATATGATTTTCCAAAGAAGTCAGATAGGTATAAAACGTTTTATCCATTACAGTTTTAATAATTTCAGCCTTCAACTTGAGACCTTCCTATTAAATCGTTTATGAATAAGTCCAGATAAAAATTATCAGTTGTAAATAGTTATCTTAATACATATAGGCCTGTTACTATATACGACACTGTTTATTCACCTACTGTTGTTTTTTAGGGTTCCGTTGTTCATGACTCGGAACCTTTATAGACTCGTCATAGTTCAGGAGTTATAGAGGCCTAACTTGTGAAATATGCTTACTTGGAAAACTTGGTACCAAAATCAGGAAATAATAATTAGTAAACAAAATAATTATGTTTTAGACATCATTGTTTATGACTACGGAATCCTATTTTATGCGTGGCCTGACATCTTCAAATAATAATAATCTTTAGGTACTTCACTCCCTTCACTCACACGTTAATAATTTGGATTTGACATTTTCTACAAAATTTAAATAAGACTAACTTTTCAAAATATAATATATTAGCTTTCACCCGCGGCTCCGCATGTGTATCGATTACTGCAGTAAAAAGTAGCATAAGTATATTAAAGTATTTAAAATTAGATAAAGCCCATGGCTTTCATCTCAATATCATTTTTTAAATAGTGTTTCTAATTTCAAAAAATCGGCCAAGTGCGTGTTAGGCCACGCACAGGAAAGGGTTCCTCAGTCACCCATAATGGTACGCGGATTTAAAATCGTATCCAATAGATAATTGTTATGTTTACGTATTAATAAGTAGTAGTAGTAGTTAGTAATAAGCTAAGCTTCTTTTACTCCTGAACTAACAAAATCATCTAATCCGTTATAGTTTTCCAAATTTTTTGAGCCAACCTTTAAGCTTTTGATGGGGGACGCCCTGTTTTTACAAAAAAGTGCCCTTTAAAGTGGAATTTCACGCAAACGGATACCTAAATTAAAAATCGTATTAGAAACCTTTTATTGTTTTTAAAACACCTATCTAATTATACCCCACAGGATGGGGTAGCCGCGAGAAAAAAAAATATTACCACTTTACGTGTAGGGGAGGTACCCCAAATAAAAATATTTTTATAATTTTATTGTAGCGCTTTGTCGACGTAGTTACAACATATAATGCAAAGTTTCATATTTTTAGCACTTACCGTTTTGACGGTAAGTTGAGGACGGACGGACGTACGGACGGACAGACGGACATGACGAATCTAAAAAATGACGTCGGAACTTTTATACAACCTTTTATCCTCAAAATTCATTTATTATGGGTTCCTGTAATAAATAACAGCATGTAGTGGAATTTGAAGTGTGCGTTGAGACTTGGTCAGTCAAGCAAGTAGTTCTATCTAATTGTATAGATGATATATACTTTGTGATACGGTGAATAGTGTTTAAATATTAAACACGTAATCAAGGTAAATAAAATTGTAGGCTTTATAGAACTTTAGCACAAATTCATAATGTTCAACCGTGGTGTAATAAATATATGATATGACGAAAGGCTCACAGTTCAACGAAATTGAATTTTCATTATAGATAAAAATCTATTTTTTAACTTCAAATATTTCTTACATAATTTTTAAAAAGCAAATGAGCCAGCCTTTTGTGGAATATTTTATACAGCTACTATAAAGTATGCACTTATTATAAATTTTCCCACATCTCTCTCATCGCAAATTTATTTATATATTTCTACGTTAACATTTTGCAAGGAATGCGTTTCGGAATTCATATTGGCATTTTTTATTAAAACTTGAAAGGAAAAACAATTTTCGTATCGAGTTTTTTGATGCAGTCTATTTTTGGTATCTATAAAAGAAAGAAACTAGCAGACTGATTCACCAACTGATCGATCAGCAACATAGCTGAAATCGCTGGGCTTTCAAACTATTAAAATATAATATAAAATAAGAAATGATAAAATTGATAGTAAACGAAAATTTTCAATAATATGAAATTTGGTTATTCAAACATACTGAAGCAGTCTTTCTCCGATGAAGACGCGAGCAAAAGCTAGTCTTACATATTTCTATAAAAATAATGATTCCGCATTTAAACAAAATTTTATTATTCTTAAGTGATAGTATAGTCATACCAGAGAAACATTATTTCATTTCAGGCTTTGGGTTGAATAAATTATTAGTAAATTTCTAAGGAGAGGCATATGTCCAACAGTGGACTGTTAAAGGCCGTTGATGAAATAACATCCTAAAACCTAATAAGCTCAAGCCGCTGAGCACACAACAACTTTTTGCCATAGATAAATCGCGCTGCGTCATGCTAGATCTTGGTATCTCAGCTATCGTCTTTGCAAAAGCATTTAGGATAAGGAAAAATCAAACTAATCAACTTAAATATTTTCTTGTTAGATAACATTCTCTCAGATTCTTATCCCAGATATTATAACAATATGTCAAATAAAGTTCAGCAAATTGTAACTTTTAATACTTTCCTTTACTATTTTATCACGCACCATTACTCTGCAAGTTTATGATTTTTCGTGGATTGGATATGTTTCTTTTTTTAATTAGAAACTTCTTATTGTCAATAGAATATTAGAATAGGAAGAGGAAAGATTATTAAAATTTTAAATACATAATGTAGTTTATTTACCGTCTGAACTATATATCATTGTATATCGTATTCTTTTTACTTAAGTTTTGTCAGAATAAAATTCATGCTAGTCATATTCCTACGTCTATTTTGTTACGAATTTATGAATAAACATACCTTACATACAGACACTCACGGTTCTTCCTCTAAAGGGTAGACTGAGCAGCAATAAGAATTAACTGTACATACTTAAATTCCACTTACATATACTTATATACATATTAAATATAAATTACACCTCAGCACAACAAATGATCGAGTTTATACATTTTATTTGTTTTGGATGGTAAACGAACCGACAACCATTGGCATCTCAGGAAAGATAATTAATCAACCACGTGACTAAATAAATTTTTGTAAATAATTATACAACATGTGACTATACTCCGAAGTGTTTTACAAATTCTCACTTAAAATGTTATCACAAGGTTGCTTCTACTATAAGGCAAAATGTTTAATGCTAGCGGCTTATATCTGGTATGATGGCAATCAATAACCACATAAACACATTAACAGAGTAAAACTCCTCGATGTATGAAACAAGGTTTATACCAGTAATAATGAAAGCAAACCACTAGAGAGGATAATATCAATTACGACCCCTAACCGAGCAGCAGTTGTTTGTCGTCGCGACAGCAATTCAATTACAAAGAGATTATTTCCAGGAATCCTAGGGGGAGATCTTTGCAGTATGTAGGGGGGCTTACAATGTTAAATTTATATTTAAACTGAAGAATTGGTTCTTAACTCCCTAGGTATTCATGTCGTGGTAAAACATTATTAGAACCACTGTTACAAGTATATTAAATTTGAAATGTAGCAGAATTGTTGTTAATCTGTAATTGACAATGTAACATCAACCACACAAGTAACTTCAACTGTATTTGCAATAAAGCAGTTTATAAGAATAGTATCCGGCCTTTTAAAATCGCTTGTAATTATTTTGTACTTTTAACCGTTATGTAACTGTCCTTGATTCACAATAAATTATATAAGGAGAATCAATAGATTTTTTTATTACATGTTGTTTATTATGTTTCATCATCATCAGCTCACTGCTGGATATTGGCCTCTCCTAAGGCATACCACAGAGCCCGGTTCAATGTTTTATGCAACAAATCTTTGCCGGCCCTCTTACGTAAGTCGTCCCAATACCTGGCCACATTGCGTTTGCCAAGAGGCGGTGTTCACTGCAGAACTCGCTTACTTCAGCGGTTGCAACATATATGACCAACCGATTGCAACTTCAACCTAGCATGGCTAGAGACTATAAGCATGGCTTTCTCCATAGCATGTTAAACGACTTTATGATTATGGATCAGCCCTACAATCAGTGACCACGTCTCAGCACCATATGCTATTACCGGGAGCACACATATGTTGAAAACTTGCGTGTTTAAGCTCTGTGGCATATCCTACGAAAATATGTGCTTCAACTTCCAGATCGCTGTCCAGTCCAACCAAATCCTCCTGTCGTTTTTCTTTTCGAAGTTGTATCTACTCAACTGCATTTGTTGCCCGAGATATTTATATTCCTTGGCAGCTTCGAGAAGCGTGTCATCAAGGATTACTGGTCTCGGACGACAAGGTCATTGTACAAGATCTTCGTCTTGTCCAAGTCCATTACGTTGGTCGGCTAAATTTGGACTGTGCAGCTTCTCATGAACGTCCTGCAGCGATTCTGCCAATGATCATGATTTCATCGGCAAACTTTACAAATAGCAAAAATGTATTCGCCGTTTATGTTGATGCCTCGCCCGTTCCAATTCAGAATCTTGAAAACGTCTTCACAGTGAATCCAAAACAGTCCAGGTTTCTATAGAGTCAAGGCACTTCTCATAGTCTACGAAAGCGAGACATAAATTCTGATTGTACTCCTAGGTTTTCTGTATAATTTGTCTCATAGTGTGTATGTGGTCTATAGTACCAAATCTACCGCGAAACCCAACCTGCTCCGGTGGTTGCAAGTCATCCAGTCGTCGCGTCAACCTATTTATTTGTAATAAGCCTGAAAAATAATTTGTAAACGTGGCTCATAAGCGATATAGGGCGGTAGTTCTTTAGAAGGGTCTTGTTCCCTTTTTTGATGAATAAAACTAACAAGCTCTAATTCTATACTCTTGGAGTTATCCCTTCTTAAAGCACGGAGTTAAATATACGCTAAAGTGCCCCATTTTTTTTTTTTTTTTTTCTTGCGGAAATTACCACGCTAAAGTGCCCCTGACCTTATTATGTACCTAAATATATTTTGTTGAAAATTTTATGGTCTATTATGTTGGATAAAGTTATTATGTGAATATCTCTTTAGTTATGTGGATTCTCAACTGTGCTGTGTATTTTTTGATCGCTGAGGTAATCCCTCGGATACTATTTGTTAGTTATTTTGTCAGACATACCGACCATTAACCACACGCCGTCTGGGCTACAAGTAGCCGAGGAATCAGGTATACCTTAAATCCCTGGAACCCCGAAGTACCTCAAGCCACCTACGACTTGTAATTAGCCTGTAGACAGCCCGAAGTTCTATCCCCAACAGACCCCAACCGTCCGTAGCTTAGATAAGTTTATTGAACTCAGTAACGCCTTGTGAGTAGCGATAGCATCACTATTACCGTTGCACGAATCTTTGCTTAATAATTATAGTTTATTAGGTTTTACCTAATATCATTTGTAAACTACGCAAGACAACATCAATGCAAAGAGAAGGAAAACTTGAAACCAACCCTGTACCAACCCGTCTGGCCAGCGTGGTATAGTAGGCCAAAACCTGCTTTCTAAGGAGAGGCCTATGTCCAGCAGTGGACTGTTGAAGGCTTTTGATGATGATGAATATCATTTAAGTCCCTGCAAGAATTATTTAATTAAAATATCATTAGATTTGTCTGGGTAACCCAATTGTTTTAAGAAAGGTGACTAGAAAAAAAACCAGCATGACGACTGTAAGAGCAATAGTTAAAATAAAATATATAGCTATTTTATTTTGAGACTATAATTAAAAAGCTTATCATGACGATTTACAACGGTATTTTATAATCATATTTCGGTACCTAATATCTTTTTTATTGATATAAGGTATTACCGAATATCATTTAAATCACTGCACTAAGAACGCCTTCGGGTAAACAAAGAATGAGGTCTGCTTCCTATAAGTATGCATGTGTATTTTCTTAACTCAGGTAGTAAAGTTCAACTTATGATAAAGTAGTATGTTATGAGAAACTAATTAGTGTAAAATAAATGTTAAAATTTAAAAGAAAACTAGAATAAAATGAAGTATTTTTGCACTCGGTACTTTAAATGACTATCATTTGAGTAAGGTGCCATCTTAGCCCCCACGAATTATAAAATAACTACTCGAAAATTATAACTCTTATCATACATAACTGATCATAAAGAAAAAGATGAAAACATTTCGATAAGAAATGAAGAATTGTTTAAAAGAGAATATCGAGTACAGAAGGAGAACGGAAGAATCAAATTCACTGCACCGATTACAAAAGTATTTGGGAAACAAGTATAGAACTACGATGCATTGTCAGTCATTATTATTAGTTCAATTGCCTTCTGATGTCTGAATACAGGGAATTAATATTATTAAATTTCGTTCTTCCATTTCTTAGGTCAAGATTCGATTATTTCGTGGAATAGTGGTTCTACTTACTAGTTTATTTTGAATATATCAGGGGAACATTTTTTTTAGCATCTAAGGTTGTTAACTTCGACGTCTGTAATTATATATATTTTGTTAGTATACTTGTCTACAGCATTATCGTTTCAGCAATACTTACATGTCAGCGGGGCTTTTAAATACTACAACATAATAAAATTGGTAACTATTGTGAACTCTCAGAAAACAAGTTAGGATGTCAATTTTTTTTGCCGCTGTTTTTGCACGTGCGGAGTTTGCGAGGGGTATTGGAGTCAGATCGACTAAGTTTAGTGTAACTATGGTTCTTATTAAATGTTTATAATGAGTTTAGATATTGATACAAGTAGCTATATTTATGATTAATTTGTTTAATTTGAATGTGTATGCTTTTACAGAGACTTACACACGTAACTGCACGCCGCCGGCTATCGACGACTTTCCCGCGGGATTCTTCACAGAGCTGCAGCGGCAACACGGGGCGATCGTACTCCATGCGCTCATATCCATCTATCTCTTCATAGCCCTAGCCGTGGTATGCGAAAAATTCTTTGTACCAGCCGTAGAAAAAATATGCCATGGTAAGAAATTAAATTGCCTAAAGTAAGACAGATAATGCCTTAGGAACTATCCGTTTAAAATAGGCTAAATATATGCTAGGAAGACAAAAATTTGAGTTGCACGAGTGTTGCTGAATAATTTTGTCACAGTTTTTTAATACATCAATGGTCACAGTATAAAAAAGTTCATAATTTGTACGTAAATGTAAACTACGTGACACTATTGCAATAGTGAACTTTTCGAATACTTAGTAATGAAAAATGATAATGTTTCATTGTATTGTATTCGAAAAGATAAAAAAATATTTGTATGGCGTTTTATGTTTTTTAAGAAGTTTATTTGCATAACAAGTGCATATACTCGAAACTTTATATTTTTAATTTATAAATCATATGTATTAATTTTCTTATTTTATGCCTAAACTACTAATAAATTGGAACTTATTAAAAGTGTATTAATTATGTTGACATGTTTCGTCGCTAATTTACGTTGTAAAGATTACATTTTCAAGTCTTATATTGTACTCATTTGTCCCTTAGCTAGTTTTATTTTATTTCATTAGAGTTTTTTTGTCCCTTAGACTGCTTTTTCCAGACCGGAATTAGTTCAGTTAGTACTAGTAAGTTGTACTTTAATGCTTTTAAATTATAACAGTACCAAAAAAATTGTAAAAATGTTATTTTAAATAATCTTTTTGGGTGCTTATTCGAAACCAAAACAGATAATCTTCGTATACTTTTAGGAGTTTTTAAATACAACAATAATTTTCAGACTCGAAATTCGATTGAGTGATCAGTTACGGCAATATTAATTTTTAAATGCTATTTATGTGAAGAACCTGAAAATGAATTATGAGCTGAAAATATATTATGAATAATAAATATAAAAGGATGAATATTGTAGCTACTAAAAACTTGGTATAGTTTTAAAAATCCTATAAAAATACCACTACGTCTAATTTATCTTGCTTTAAATGGGTGATAGTAAACCATGAAACCCTGCGTTGGACTTTATTTGAATGAAGTAGCCTTTGAGCCGAAAATGTGTCATAACTTGTCCTACTTGTCCTAGTATCCCTATGAAATGTAAAAATAACTAAGTATGTTCTAGATTTTACGTCCATGGTTCATTAATTCACTGCTTCCTCACCTAGTCACCAAGTTCTAAAATTATTTCTTAGGTGATTCACAACTGCTGTACTGTGATCCATTAAAACACGTTTTTCATCAGTTGTTTCTTACCGTCACAAATATACGAGTTAAAGTTTAACTTCATATTATATTGACATATACATACCATCATTTATCGTTCACGTTTTATTGCCTATTCATGCTATTATGCTATTACATCCATTTGAATCGATTTTTTTCCATTATTTTTACGTCTCCCATTTTTACATTGCAAAGTGCAGTTTGGGCAAATTTTATTAATTAATGAATCTGTCAATAAAGTTCAATCCATTCAGTAATGATTTATAAGTTATTTATTAGAAATATAAACTTCCATTATTAGGGCGATCAGTAATCGAATAAGAATAAGTTACGGTTCAGTTCATATACTGGATATGTTTGTCAATGCCTGGACGTACAACTAATATGTATATCAATTAATTTATTATTAATTAGACTCTATGTAACCTTATTATACTAGCTGTACTCAACCACGCTTCACTGGTACACTTTAGTTAAAATAACATAAAATATCTTTGTCGACATTGTGTTAACTTCATCATTTTAATACTTTTATATGATAAAAAATTCATATATAAACTATAATATGTTATAAAATTACAAAATATAACACATAAACCTTTAGCAGGTAATTTAAAATATGTTATGAAATATAAGATTTATTACATATTTTTTTCAGAAGGTACCTCGTTTGAAGCAATTAATTTGAACTACGTTATGAATGCACGTTTAGACAGTATCTTCATATTTGTCATACATTGTTACAGCATTGAACATGACGAACGATGTTGCTGGTGCCACTTTCATGGCTGCAGCAACATCTGCACCAGAATTATTCGTCAATGTCATTGGAACATTTATCACGGAGGGTGATATCGGTGTCGGTACTATCGTTGGCTCTGCTGTATTCAATATTCTCGCCGTAGCTGCATGTTGCGGCATAGGAGCTGGAATGGTGTGTTCCTTTACTAAATTAATTGTCCTTTTGAATTTATTAGATTTATGACATCACTTATACTCATTTTAGGTTGTACCACTGGATTGGTGGCCATTGACGAGAGACTGTTTGGCATACGGTATCACAGTTTCCATACTGATATGTATTATGCACGATGAGTACGTACAGTGGTATGAGGCTTTCCTTCTTGTGATGCTTTATGGAGTATACATCTGTATTATGTATTATGACAAATCCATACAAAATTTCGCGAAACGTGAGTATGCTTCAATGTAGTTATATTAAGAAGAAAATCGTATTATCTTAATCTAGGAAGCCATTTCTTTACAGGAAGTTGGAAATGTGTATCTAATATGCTAAACAAAGGCGAAGAAAAACAAGATTGTGAACAAGAAAAACCAAGTATAGGAATAGAAAACGGTGTGTATAGTTATAACTTCTTATTTTATAGTTCCAAAATAAATAGTCATAGACAATAATACATCCCCTGTGTTATTGCTTGAATTTACAGAACTTAAAGATGCTAAACAAGCTTCATCTATAAACAAAATTGACTTATCTTTGGATCGTCATCAACACAATGGGAATATAAAAAGTACGTTATCTCTTTACTCAGATAAAAGTGGAAAGAATAGTGAAATGGATGTTTTACATTCTGTGAAGTTACCAGCTCTAGCAGATGGGGAAAAAATTAACAACACTTGCATTGACATCGATTCTAAAGCAAATGACATGGAAGTTGCCACCTCTGATGAAAGCGTACAACAAGCAAACACGGAAGATATTAACAAACCAGTAGATGAATATGAACATTCGCTTTGGAAGTGGCCAAGTGGGAGAAGTTGTTTCACAAAGGTTCTATTTGTCACAATTTGAAAATGCTATAGTCAGAAATTTGTAACTATTTACTTACGTTTTTAATTTTTTTACAGACTGCGTGGATAGTAACGTGGCCGATTCACCTCGTGTTTTTGTTTACAATCCCCGACTGTGAGAAACCACGTTTTAAGAGTTGGTTCCCTCTAACATTTATCATGTGCATAGTATGGATTGGGTCTTTGTCTTACATTGTCGCCTGGATGATCACTATCATTGGTAAGGTTAACACTTAATTTAACAAACCATTTGAAAGTTTGAATATAAATCCACGATCGTATGTTTTAGGTGACACATTAATGATCCCAGACTCGGTGATGGGAATAACGTTCTTAGCAGCGGGTACATCCGTACCAGAAGCTGTATCTAGTGTTATAGTTGCCAAGCAAGGTATGTTATCATTATTAATGTTGTTACTAACATTGCTAAGATAGTTTGATGTAAATTTAAGTCATCTTATCTTTTTTTAACAGGTCATGGATCTATGGGGATTAGCAATTCTATTGGATCAAACACATTTGACATTTTACTATGTCTTGGTCTCCCATGGCTGATTAAAGCATCACTTACTCCTGCCGAGCCTGGTCACTACTGGGTTAGATTTTAACTTAGTTTTTTCTATAATGCGAATGAAATTCATCATGTTTTTGTAAATAACGTCGTAATACAGCCGAGCATTGCGAAATTGCGATAGTAAATATAAGTTGCTAAGCGACTTCCAATTTCTTTATAAAACACATCCAAGCGTTTGCGCTGTAATGCATTAATGGTAATGTCAACAGGTGAAGATCAACTCGATGGGGCTGGAGTACTCGGCGATATCACTGCTGTCTACATTGCTGTTGCTGTATTTAACATTCTGGTTCAACAAGTTCAAGCTGGACGCGGCGGTGGGCCGAGCCTGTCTTGCTATGTACGCCATGTTTCTCGTGCTCGCTACACTTATCGAACTAAACGTATTCTTCGACGTCAACGTTCGCACGTGCAAGAGAAGTGAACTAAAATCTTAGGCTCATAAAGTGTTCTAGACATTATAATAAGAAGTGTAAAAATGGTAATCGTGTTGCCTCTTGCAGACTCTTTCATAACATGTAATGTATGTTGAAACTTGAATTTGTACTTTTAAGTATCCGGTTTCATACTTCAAAGGAATTAAATAACATCGCGACACGTTGCAATTGCTACCCATGCTAAAAACCAGAGCTATTAGTTTTTAAAAATTACAGTAACTTAGATGTGGTGAGTGGTTGAAGGTTTCCATAGCATTAGGCCTTATTGATTACTAGTATCATTACATTCCGTTGCTATTCGACGAAGATTGAATGTTTGGTAGTATTGAAATTAATGTCAAGAGCATTCTAGAATACTTGTTAAGCTGTCATGTGTAAGTGGATGATAAAAAAATCATACCTTTTAACTTTAAGTAGGGTAAAATGACAATAAGAAGTATGCATTGCTTTCTCAAATTATGATTTAATTCATCATCTAAGATGTAGAAAATGTAGGTATCAACGCTGGCGATAAATCCTAACAATGTAATTATTTGATGATAAATTAATTCCTACATTTGACCTGCTTTATAGAAAAGTCTATTTAAATTTGTTAATAAAAGAGTAGGTACAGATTCAATCGACTTTTTAACCTGTAATCTCGATACAACCAAGATGGTGTAAATACATAATTTACGACGTTTTATAACTGTGTCTAATAGTAATTAAATATATCTATAGATTTATATCTCTTTCATTGATTGTAGAAAAAATATCCTATCCTCACGTCTAACTTAATGAATACTTCGTTAAGTAAGACGTAAGACAAATGCTCAACATGTTTTTATTAAAAGCTTATTAACATTTGCTGTTGCAGTCAGTGGTAAGTCAAATAAAAATATATTTTCTAATAAGTCTGCGGGTACTAATAACCAACTTCGAGTATATGGTCACTTTCATTGTATTCTATAAATATTTGAACTCCTTAGCGACCGCGCATCATTATCTACGATGATGGTTTGTAAAATGATTAAAATTGCTAAATCGAATTTGAATTAAATTCATTTGCTTTGAAAGAAAATATAATGTAATAATATTATTTAAAAATTATAATGCACATATGAGTTACATTGTTGCTTTGTTACATTGTTGCATTGACTGCCTCGTGGGTCTAGTAGTTAGCGTATGCGACTGCTAATCAAGAGGTCTCGGGTTTAAATCACGGGTCGGGCAAAAAAGCGGTTAGCAGCCCGGAGTTTGGAAGTTTGGCGGTGATTCACGCCCGTGCCTCGGAGAGCACGTAAAGTCGTCGGTCCCGGTTGTCATGAACATCTATGGTAATCGTTATTGGGAAGTCAGTGCCCTCAAATATACTGACAACTAGTTCAATTTTCGAATTTCAGTTCTCTCTTAGGGTTGCGGAGATCCGATGCCAGTCGCTTCGTGGAAAAACTGAAATTCTGGTAAAACCGGTTGAACTAGTAGCCGACTCCAAGTAAACTTGGGAATAATGACTAGGAGGATACCAGTTACATTGTTGCTTCGTACTATTTGAGGTAAAATAATAATAGGTAACTAATAACTTCGAGGAGACTTCTTCCAGAATAGTTAAGTGTACGTCTATTACTTTAGGATAAGAAGAATAATAATAGGTAAGGGAAATAGTAATTATTACTTGTAGCCCGAATTAACGAGATAACATGAAATTGTATCCCTTTTTCTCTCTCTGATTAACACAATGAAATTCTGTGTTGAGTACACAAGGTTTCATTGTCTCAAAAGTCACATATTATTTGAATAACAACAGAACGCAATACAATTACATCGTATTACAAATACATGATTGTGTCTCACGGCACCTAGATATCTAAGTCACCGCAAACCAGGTCATATCCGTTGGTTGATTTTCGAATACAATAAGTGGTAATGATTGGAACCATCCACATGTACGTGTCCTTTCTTAGACCATATTTAGGAAAGTATCTATTTGCAAGATATTTCAGTAGGTACAAATATAAATTCAAATGCACTATCTTTAAACCAACTAGAAAAAAGAACGTGATTCTCATTTCATCTGTTTTTTCGTAAATATTTGTTATTTTGAATTATCCTGTTATTACCATACGTCCTCTTTGGTTCCATTAAAATTTAAAGAAAACCTATTGGTAGGGGTGAAAATTAAGGAATGAATAACTAAATTTGATGTTTAAATGACTTTTTTTTTAAAGTTACGATAGTTAATTTTAAACAACATTCAGCATTCAGTAAACTGTATCCGGATCAATAGCCTAAACTATATGGGTCTGGTAATAATAAATGTAAATATGAGGGTATAATTGGTGGTATTATTGGTACCGTTACGGTAATAGTTAAATTCTATTTGTAGTTTAATAGAATACTTCTTACTTGTACTATCTGAAGCGACTGATATCGGTCCTTCTGATTATGATTGTGAATAGCTATAATCCTCTTTGTTTATATTGATCATAAAACTGTATTTAGGAAAATTTTAGACATCGCTGTTGTTAGGACAAGAGTGACATATAAGTATTTATGAAAGATTAATAAAATGAAATAGTATTCTATTTCTTTCAACCTTTCGTCTTTCGTAGAATGTTCAAAGAGGCAGTCATCTATAGGTTTTACCTATGTTCGTCAGAATCAGATTGATCTAATAAGACCTGCGCCTGACTGATTTGATTTATTCATTGGTACCTATGTGCTTAAAGATATACAAGAATAGCCTAAACTATAGTGTACTAATACTACTAACCAACTAAAATGTAAACTCTAATGACACTTGAAATGATTTATATTCTTGCGTATCTTTTTTTCGAGAGTCCCGGAACACTAAAAATTGAAACCTAATACTATGTGTACATGTTTATGTGTATTGAAACCTATGTCTACTTATTTAATAAGAATTTGGAATTTGGAAGATTTCGTAAAATTCCTCCATCTTCTTCCTAGTCTTATTTCCAATATTATTTGAGGTCGGCTACTAGTCAACCTGTTTTACCGGAATATCAGTTTTTCCACGGAGCGACTCTCATCGGACCTCCGCAACCCTATGGGAGTACTGAAATAAAAAAAAACCTCCTCTAAATGGATGAAAAAGGTAATCAAAGTTACACATCAGAATAACACTTAGGCGAACCCGCAAGCGAAAGTTCGTGATACATAAAGTTAATGAATGTTTAACAAAACAAAATTCCAGCATGGAATCGTTACTAATATTTCTAAAAAAACTGAGTACCACCATCCTATGACTGTCATTGTTGACTAGGGAAATAAATTACGCGGGATAACATCACTGCAAAGAAAAGGATAACTTCAAAAAAATCAGAGCACACCGAAACAAGCGGTTATTTGATCGACGACATATATGATGACCAACACATTGCCACTTCAACTTTGAGAGCCTTGTCGGTCACCTTAATTCTCTGATGTATTACTTTATTCCGAACGTTGTCCTTCAGAGAGGCATTTAGCATTGCTCTTTCCAAAGCCCCCTGAGTGACTTTCAGCAAGCTGAGTGCTTTAGTAGCCCTACAGTCAGTGTCCACATCTGAGCACCGTACGTATTACTGAGAGAACACACTTAAAACTTTCGCCTTCAAGCTGTTTGAGGTGAGGCGCCAAAAATATCTTATCGCAGCCCGGCCCGACTGAATCTTTCTATCGGCTTCCTTTTCAAAACTGTATCTACCTTTCTGCATTAGTTGCCGGGATAGATGTATTCCTTGACAAATTCGAAAGGGGTGCCATCAGCAACTATTGGTTCCAGAGCAACAAGGTCGTAATACATGACCTTCGTTGTTCAGGTGTATCCATAAATCTATTCGTTGGGAGGCTTAGTTTAGGTTGTGCAGTATATCTTGAATTAACCGCAGCGATGCCGGCATGATTAGTGGGTCTTTTCTATGATCTGTCTCACGATCTGTATGTGGTCGATGGTGCTTAATTTTGTCCTCAGGACGTAAAGGATGTTTTAACATAACCTGGCCATAAGCCGTCTGGCTTGGTTGACCTGAATCCCAATATAAGTAATTAGTTTAATAATGCCATCATGATCAGCCTTTAGCAGTCTAAGCTTTATTTGCTTACCATATGGATCGATTCCTCAATCAATACCTCAATCTTTTTCAATTATGTAGATACTGAGTTTGTACTGCTTGATTAATTTAATTTTATCATTGATACGGCTCATAGAGCACAGTTATGGCAGACATAGGGTGTAGGACATGTGTTTGTCATATGCATATAACGGTCTCGGTAACTGCATTTATTATTACGTGTAGTTTACTGATAAATCAGATTACAGGTAATATAAAACATTTATTATTATTGAAAAATAAATTATCAACACCTTATAATTACATACATAAAAAATATTAAAACATCTACTGAACCAATTGTCACTTAATTACTAGCTTATATTTATGTTGTTATTGATTTGTCCCGTTTCTTGGCTGCCAATTATTTTCTGAAACAATAAAACATAATTATGTTAATTTATCTTATCTTTTAAGTTTGCTTTAAAAAAAAAAAAAGGTTTAATCGTTCTTTTGTCATACATAATAAAACACAATTATAAAATATAAATTCGAGCAGGTGTGTTCAGAATTCAATGAGGAATTAAATAAAGAAATTCCAATTCCTTAGACCGCTTTTTCAACAGTAGGAATTGTGCTTCAATAAAGCGTTAATAGTAGGCCAAAACCTCCTTTTTAAGGAGAGGCCTATGTCCAACAGTGGACTGTTAAAGGCTGTTGATGATGATGATGAAAGCGTTAAAAATTTTCGTATTAAAAGATCGAATCATTTATGCTACGGTATTTGTACAAAGTTTGAAATGTTAAATCTATAACTTAATTTATTACAAAAATAATAAAATTGAATACAAAAAAAAAATATTGTTAAAGCTCTTTTTCTAAGGTTATTTTTATAAGTTATCGATATGACGTTCTATATTTAATACTCGTAAATAAGTATTATAACGTCTGTCACACAATATCAACCATTCTCAAACTAAAGAGAGCTTGTACTATAGGTACTAGACAACTGATATAAATACATACTTTGATATAGTTCATACTTTTTTGCAAATACATAGTATACTTAGAAAACAGCCAAAGTCCAAAACAAATATTTGGAGAGTTACAAATATTATTCAAACAAGAATACGAAAACTTTTGAAGGCCTAATCTTGATGCAAACAAGATTTTTAATTAGCGTCGGCAATTTTAATTTCTTTTGCTATTAAACGATATTAAAAGTAAAGTAAAACACTCTAATTCTGAAAATCTTCATACAAATCTTTTCTACGGTATAATTTCTCAAGATTTTTTCTATTTATTTCTCAAGTAAAATAAAAAGAAAAAATCGAAGAACCTATTTGTATAATTGAAAGTATCTAAAACTTTTGCAATTACTTGAGATTACAAGAAAATTTAAATTTGGTACTACATATATAGATATTACTTCTACATACTACATATAGATAGACACTAAGTATAGCGGAGTACATATACATACACTGTAAGCAGCGTTAGACCGCAATTCTTCAAGTTCCCTTGCGTGCAGTTCAATGTCGTGCTGAGTGAGCCGAGGGCGGCGGCAGTGCGGTTGTTGCTCAGGCAGCCACCGGTGTATCATTGGCGTCAAAAGATCGCGATGCACCTAAACATTGACCCACTTTAACACGAGTGCCAATTTGAAAACTACTTTGGACGCCTTGACAACCAATTTGGCTAATCGTCTATTAAGGGACCATACCAATCTTGCATGAGCGAACTTTGTAAGTATTACGATTGATGTGTAGAAATGGTCATGTAATAGAGATATTATTCTTGAGAGGTCGTTGATATCAGTATTGTGTACCTATCATAGATTACATAATGACACTCCTTTGTGACATCATACTTCTATTATTTACTATCCTCTTACGTCAATTAGATACAGATATGCATATCTGTATCTAATTGACGTAAGAGGATAGGATATGCATATCAGTCGTGTATGCATCTATTGTGTGAGTGACACACTGTAATGAGAATTCACGAAAGTCAACTTACATCTTGTTTGTGCGGAAATCCTCCCAGATATCACGGGCTGGTGGTTATGTCAGACTCAAACCGACTAAAATCCGCGCGTCGTGTTAAAGTAATAGTAGTCGATTAACCAGGTGTACCCCAGAAATGGAGGCAATGTAACCCCAAACTACCTCGGGTCAGCTACTCTTTGCAGATGACCCCGTCCTGAATGGAAACTTTGATCACTACAGGCGCGCGAGTCACCACCACAGTCTGCTTCTGCTACCTACAGTTTGTGAGAAATGTACTCCTGTCACCTACAGGTTTGCGCCTATTGAGGACGGAGATTGTTCTGCGACCCCCGGCGCGTTAGCTGCCTGTGGTAACGGACCCGTTCCCGGGCCTGGCGGACCGTGAACATCTCGGTTCCACTCGGTCATCTTCTTTATACAAGCATTACTTGTTTGCAGAAGGAGATGGTGGAGTTCGACGCACTATCGTTCCGTACCATGAATAATGGAACATATTCCCGAGTGAGAGAATTCTTACTCTGATAGTCGCCACGAGATCACGTCTTTGCTCTGCCCACGCCAGACATTTTGCAAGCACGTGGAACGTCATGTCCACAAAACATACTTTCCCTGTGATCAACTGCGTCAGTCAGTATGAGAGGGCTATGTGTTTCCTCTCGAACCAATCCTCCATAACGTATCTTACCGCCGCAATACGGCGTGCCCGATAAAAGTGCAATGAGTGCTAGTAATTTATTTTGCATCTTCTTTTATCAACAAAAACTAATATGAAACTGGAACCTTTATTTTTTGTACAAACGAAAATTAAAACAATTACCAAATAAAATATACAATAAATTATTCGTTTAGGTAATGAAGATAGGAACTAAATGGTTAATTAATAAAGGTAATGCCGAAATACTTTTAAAGGTGATTTCTACTGGTGGTGGTAACCACAAAGAATATAGCTACTTACTTGATACATTGACTTCTTTAGTCTTGGTCCATTTGTAGTTAACTTTATGTGACATCATTTTGTGACTTGATTGGTTTGTTCCTTTGGTTTTAACTGAGTATAACATGAGACAGTTTCTATATAATTATTTCAGTTCTTTATTTTTTAGTATCTCTTAATATTTAATGTTAATTTCTTGATGTCATTGTACTTTTCCACTGCACTTTCCTTGTTACTGGCCTTTAAGCAGTTAACGTAAGAAAATAATAATAATCAGTGCTATTGAAATGTGACATAATAATACTGGAATGAATTTTTATTTCAGTATTATTTATCCTTACAGGGGAATTTTATCCAAGTGTAGCCTGGGTTTAACTGCTTTTTATTTTTTATTCCTTTCAACGTGTTGTGACAGATAAAAACTACAGAATGTCCCTCATTCACCCCAAGGGATGACTATGAAGGGCCCTTTCGGCTGCAACCAGTTGAAGAGAGCGGATTTTTTTTTATACAAAACTAACGACTTACAGGGGAGTTTTTTCTCTATTACTGGACTAGGTAGGTATAGAAACTCATGATAACTACATGGAACTCGTAGAAAGATAAAATCGGCCCAGTGCGTATTAGGCCACGCATAGAATAGGATTACGTAGTCACCCAAAATGGAATATGGATTAAAAATCGAGTCCAATAGATAAGTTAAGTTAAATTATTCTTCCGAGCCTTATTCCCAAGTTTACTTGGGGTCAACTCCTAGTTCAACCAGTTTTACCTGAATTTCAGTTTTTCCACGGAGCGGCTGGCATCGGACCTCCGCAACCCTAAGGGAGAACTGAAATTCGAAGATTGAACTAGATGTCAGTATATTTGAGGGCACTGACTTCCCAGTAACGACTGCCATAGATTTTCATGACAACCGGGACCGACGGCTTAACATGCTCTCCGAGGCACGGGCGTGAATCAAACTTCCAAACTCCCGGCTGCTATTAGGAATATCCTAGACCAACGAGGCAGTTAAGTTGTAACGGATAATTATAATTAGCTCATAAGTTAAGTTTAATTATTATTTCATTATTTTTGTACGGAGTTTTCCGAGCAAGCACATTTTACAGGTTACACAACAAAGTTGTCTAAGTCGTTATAATTTTCCTTAAAAGTTCATCTTATGGACTACCTTCATGAAATTATGCAGAGTTTTGGAGACAGTCGCTAAGATTTTTGATGGGGGACGCCCTGTTTTAACAAAAAAAAATGCTTTTCAAAGTGGAATAACTCGCAAACGATGCCTAAATCAAAAATCGTCTCAGCAACCTCTCAATGTTTTTAAAGACCGACCTAATGATACGCGAGAAAAAAAAACATTCATCTGTCCGTGTAACGGCCTGGCCACGAGTTTTGGTCTTAGCGAAAAGCGGAGCGGCGCCGGTGAGCGGTGCGTTTTGCACGCCACGAACCCTAGTAGCGAATAGTTGCAGCGGCGACGATGGACGTATTTAGGTGGTCGAAACGTGTTAAAAATCATGGCGTTATAAAAATTATCCCCTGTCTGTTTAGAAACAATTTTTTTTTTAAATATGATAGAATCAGTGCACGAACTAAATAAAGATCGGTATTTAGGTGGTGGATTTAGTGACCTATACGCAGGTCCTACCTATAAGAAGTAACTGATGTTTCCAAGAGAGAAAAAACTTTAAAAACTTGTCAACTACTTACATTGCGTATAAGACATACTAGTAGTTTCGTGTGTAGTTATATCTACAGACAAAACTACTGATATGTAAACTGTTTTGCTAATTAGGTACCTACTGACAGAGAAAAAAATTAACTTTTAAAACTTGTCAACTATCCACTTACATTACGTAAACATACCAGTAGTTTTGTCAACATATCAGTGGCTTCGTTTGGTAGGTACCTAGGTTCTATGTTTTTGTGTTATCAATTTAAATTAAACGTAAGTACCATTATATTCCGGAAAACATTGTTTAATTTCTTCCCACAACCTTTTTATATTTATGTTGGGGATATTTTGACATCCATATAGGTAGTCTATTTAAATTTCTGTTATAAAAGCCTCGGTATCCATTACCGCCATAAAATCGTCTAAAATTTTTTGTTTTTATTTAACGCCGCTGAGTCCGTCACTCCTGAACCGCTGTCCACGCCGCTCTGTTTCGTGGCGTCGCACATACGAACTTGTGCCTTTGTTCCCGCCGCTCTCCATACCGCCCGCCACTGTAGCAATTCGCTCGGCAAAAACCGCTAGCTTTTTCGCTATGAGCGGCGACTCGTGGCGTGCCTCGTACATTTCTATACTTTTGATATGACCGCTCGGCGTTTCGCTTTTCGCTGCCGCTCACAGCGGAAAGGTCGTGAATGGGCCGTTAGAGAGGTACACCAAATAAAACATTTTTCGTTTTTATATTTTAGCTGTTTGACAACGTGATAAAAACACTTATTCATGCAAAGTTTTATCTTCCGAGCACTAACCGTTTGGACGGTAAGTCGTTCACGGACTGACCGACGAACGTGACAAAACTATACGTAAGGGTTCCGAAACCTGAACTACGGATATCCTAAAAATTAGTATCCACTACTAGGCCCAAAAAATAACATTTGGGCATTGTGTAGATAAGATTTACCCGTTTCCATTTTAAATACACAGTGAAGTGAATTTTTTAGTTATGTTTCTTTCTACTTCAACTTAAGCATTTTGAGGGAAACAATGTAATATGTAGGTATATAAGTAGTAGTTAAATACAAATCTTACCATACTAGGATCGTTGGGTTCTGTGAAATACGAGATGATAGAACCGACCATGATGCACACTATCATCCCGACGAGCGTGTAATACAAGTAGCTCAGTCTGTACAGGAAGAACGTTCCTGACCTGTTAATACGAACACTAGTTAATGTTCCGTTGCTATAAATAGACCAGTGATGTAAATAATCATAACAGCCTCTTATGATATAAATAGTGATATGAAATTGGAAACATAGTATGACACAACACTATAAGAGAAGACTGAGTATAGACTAGGAATTCTGTATTATGAATGTTGCTCTCGTAGTACACTGAGATATTGAAGCTGGAATTAAATATTATGGGCTTATTGATAACCTATATAAAAATAAACATATTTAAATCCTCCTTATTTTTCACTTTTAAATCCACGATATAAGAAGGGAAAGCTTTGTTTTTTAGTGACCACTTAATCAACAATAATTAAATGGTACTGGAATTTAAGGACTGAATTTTGTTAGCTTTTCCCAACTCGTATGAAAGCCCCAATGTGTTCCACTAAGAACACGAGGGCTACTCATAATACTCCTGAAACAATATCATATGTGTGAGTGTTTTCCTTTCACTGTTACTTTAACCATAACGTATGGAAGTATACAGATAGATACAGTAAAGGTACTACAACGAACTCGACATGATTGACGGGAGAATTATACACTATGTATGGTTTTCCAACTTAAAGTCTAAAATGTTTGTCAATTTTTTTTTACATGCGGTTTGATTGGCGGCAACTATATAACTAAACCACATGCCTGTCGTACTCCACATTGTTGTGAGATATCGGTGTGAATTCTGGTAACGTCGTGTTTACCGCACAGCCGGCGACTGATACAGGTTTAGGAGTTACAACTATATCTCCACGTATCATTGCTGCCTGGGTGCCCAGGGATATCCAGCCGACGAGTAGGGTTGACGCTATACCGCCAGTTAGGGCGCCCTGTATTTAATGAAATACAAAGTTATTGATTATTAGTTGAGTCCCGCGGTGTTACCCGCGGTTGTTTTTGTAAATCGCGAGTAACGCCGTGGAGTGAAGCTAGTCTAAATAATAGTCTAAGTGTCATCAGCTTTCAGACAGTGAAAGTCCCGTCGAAACCGGTGAAGCCGATCCAGATTTTAACCGGAATATACAGACAGACAGATAGACCGAAAGACAAGCAAACACAAAATTATTAATAATCATTATTTTAATGTTAGTACCCTACATACGCATTTAGTAAAAAGCTGTTCATTTGATATTCCATACCGACACTGTAAAAAGAGTTTATTAATCTAAGTAATACTGTGTCCAAAAAATAAGGTGACATTTGAATTTAAACAGCGCGCGTCGAAGGATTTGGAGATTTTTTTAGGTTAGTAGTACTGCCAGTGACATCTATGTTTATAAGTTTCATGTCATTATTGTTTTTAGGGTTATAGATTCGTCATGTCCTGTAGATTCCTTATAGATTCGTCATGTCTGTCTGTCTGTCCGTCCGTATGTCACAGCCACTTTTTTCCGAAACTATAAGAGCTATACTGTTGAAACTTGTTCAGTAGATGTATTCTGTGAATCGCATTCGCAAAAAATTTGCATTAAATTTAGTTTGCGGAATCAATTTTCTGCTGCGGATACGTTGAGGATGGTGCAGAACGCTTTTGGTGATGAGGCTATGTCTAAAAAAATGTTTACAAGTGGTATTGTGATTTCCAAGCCGGCCGTGAACGTGTTGAAAACGAAGAGCATCCTGGGCGACCATCAACCTCAACCGACGAAGCTTACGTCCAACAAATCAAAGATTTGGTGTTGAAAAACCGTCGCCCAACGATTAGATACCTTGCTGATGAAGTTGGCATATTGAAAAGCTCAATCAATACAATTTTGAAGGATGTTTTGGGCCTCAAGCGCGTCAAATCTCGACTGGTACCAAAACATTGAATTCGTGACTCGTATTCGTGATCATTTCGCCAAAAAATCAGCCCATATCGTTCCGCAACCATCGTATTATCGTATATTCTCAACCGAACTAACTGCTTGAAATTTCTGTCATGTTATTAATTACCCTTTACTTAGATAAATATCTACCAAACCTATTCACCCCCTCTATTAGCATACTTTATACGGTAAAACAGAATATATAGGTACTAGTGTTCAAGTTTTTATAATTGGTAGTAGTTCCTAATTCAATTGGATTAAAAATGTATTTACCGTGGCGTTGATCCAAGGCAGAAACAGACCCATAGAGAACAGACCCAACAGGCTTCCAGCGGTAATGCCAGCGAGGCTTTTCCCAGCTTGTATCAAAGCCCCCATGTGTTCCACTAAGAACACGAGGGCTACGCATATTACTCCTGAAACAATATTAAATGTGTGAGTGTTTTCCTTTCAGTGTTACTTTAAGCAAAACATATGAAAGTATACAGATGGACGTAATATATACCAGTCATATACATATAGTAAAGGTACTGTAACAAACTCGATACTCCGGGACTCAAATAATATCGCACGTCCTGGACTGTTGGAGCATAAGTTTAATGCGAAAGTTTTACCAGTTATACTGTTCTCGTGGCTGTTATACAGAAACATGCACTTATATAATCAACAGAAACAGGAATGTATTTTATCAGCTCAAACAAAATCATTTTAGTGTCACATGTGGACGCGGTATAAGTATTTTTAACAGGCACGAGGACATAACGGAAGTTCACGCATGTAGTACTTAGAAATGAGGGAAAATATCTTAAAATGGCTTAATGCAGTTCAGTGTTTAAGGCCATTTATAAAAATGTTATACTATCCACGTTCACACATATAAACTTGTCACGACAAATATTTATATAGATAGGTATTAATCGATCGGCATAAGGTAATAAATTCAAGTGAAAACAAAACATGATATTAACAAACAATCGGTGTCGTTACATTGTATATATATTATGATGCTGTTATAAATCATGATGTCTGTATGTAGTGGCGCGGCGTGGCAATTTATAACACGAGATTAAGATATCATTAACGCGTTTACTATTCTTTTTTATGGTTCCGTAGTTCATGCCTCGGAACCCTTATAGATTCGTCATGTCCGTCCGTCCATCCTCGACCGCCCAAACGGTTGGTGTTAGAAAGATGAAACTATGTTTGAATATGAGTTTTTATCACGTCGATAAAGTGCTACAATAAAGTTTTACTACACGTAGTTTTTCTGACTTTATTTGACTACGATCTGTCTCCTTGCTGGGACATTTAATAGTAGGTCTATCTTGATGTTTATTGACGTGTTCAGCTTACGACTGTATGCCTACTTTATATTGTTGCTATTTAAGCATGTCTTGAGGAATTTTACGTTTCAATCTGCGAATTGCAATTGTCTGGTCCATCAAGTCACCTGCCGAACTGTTAGGATATTTAGATATTCTTTTCTTGTACGATATTGTGAAAGTTTGTATTTCGTGTTGAAATTTCAAGAAAAACAGGATAGTGATCAGGTGACAGGTCTCAGCAACTACAGCAGGTTATATTGGTCTTTGCGATTCCTTTGCTGATACATAAGTCGATGACATCCTGTATTTTATAAGGGTCCATGGGCCAGTATGTGGGGTGGCCTGATGAAATCACATTCATAGTTCTCATCTGCATACATTTAAGAAGTTCACGGCCTCTTGGCGTGATAAGAAATATTTTTGTAAAAGCAGTGCGTCCCCCTACGTCTAAATGCTAAACTGAATTCATGATAGTAGTCCATATATTGAACCTTAAAGGAAAACTCTAACGGTTTAGATAGCTTTAGGCGTTATAAAGACCTAACTTGTAAAATTTCGAACAAAAATAACGAAATATTATGTAAACATAACAATTATCTATTGAACTTCGCTTGGCATTATATATGAGTACGGAACCTTATTCTATGCTTGGCCTACGCTCTAACTCGATTTTGTGTTTCTAAGCATGAGAAAATTGTAGTCAATTATGATATCTACGACAAAAAAAGACTACTTTTACGCAGAAAATATGCGTTTTTCGTTAATAGTAAAGTGTTATCGTGGTTTGCGGATTTCCATGATTATTTCACTATTCTGTATTACTTAAATTGCTCCGTACTCTATATATTGTTACGTGATCATTATTTATTCATCATCATCAACAGCCTTTAACAGTCCACTGCTGGACATAGGCCTCTCCTTTGAAAGGAGGTTTTGGCCTACTATACCACGCTGGCCAGACGGGTTGGTAAAGGGTTTGTTTCAAGTTTTCCTTCTCTTGGCAGTGATGTTAGCTGCTTATTTTGTTCCTTTAGTCCGTGTGGTGACGGATTAAGAATACAAAGTGTCACCACCCCTATTCATTCCGTTATTTATTATTAAAAAGTAATGTTATGTGCTAAAAAAATAAGATTAACATCGATTGAGTTTTTGGTACGACACTAATGAGTAGCTTTGTCTAAAAAGTATTTTGTATTGAAAATTGTTACTTCAACACACGATTCGAATGAGCGTTAATCGATAAAGTAATACGATGGGTATTACTTTATTAATAGACACCATTTACTATATATATATGCGCCTATTAATAATTTTCATGATTATATACATGCATAGACTACGTAGTAAAAATGTAAGCAGTTAGAAGATTAGTATAAGATAATTATTAAAGTTAATTAGTATGTTTGTTGCTAGTGTTAGTACGTACCAATTATCACAACAATGATCTTCATAATAAAACTCGCAGTTCTCTCTGATATAGGTTTATTGTATACTGGCCTTATTAAGTCTTCAAAAATTACTCCACACATAGAATTTAAGCCGGTTGACATAGAGCTAAAATAAAGACGAACGAAGAAATTTATAATATAATTAATTGTTAATTAAGTAAGTTAAGCAAGTCAAGTAACTGTAAGTTAAGCACATTTAGAAAATCTGTTTAAAAGACTAATGATAAATTTACTATTTCACAATTTATGCAATTACAGATATTTTGCTGTAAATCAAACACGGTCATTAACTCTAATAACACAGCTATTCTATTTTTACTTTAAACAAAGTACAAATAGAAATGAATGGCGAGGCGTTTCTAACCAGGACTGTACCTCAAAGCAGCACTGAAGACGCCGCTCATGAAAATTCCCGGTAACGCTGGTATCGACCCGGTTATTGTCATTACGAAGTATGGTAGAAGTTGATCACTCTTCTTGATTGCGCCTGTTGAGAGAGGGTCGCAAGTGGCGAAGGTCGCGTAGATTACTAATCCGGTGTAACAGCAAAGTGACACGATGATAAATATACCCGCAGCCATTATAAATATTGTTCTAAAACAACACCATTAGTTTAATTAAAAGCTCTTCTTTCAGTGTTTATATTACGAGTATTTGTTTATAAACTTACGTAAAATATTTAAAAAACCAGATAATTACTTAAATCTAAGTATTATTTTATTTATTTTTTACTTTTACGAAAATGCAAGTAAAATTAAAGTCAGGTAATTCGATTACATTTTATTCCAAGCACATTTGTGAGCACTTGAACTCGGTAACTGATACTACAGCTCGAATTAAAATAAACAATGACTCACATTCTAGCTCGCTTCAAAGAAGACAAAGCAAGGCATCGCTGTACCATCGCCTGATTGACTGAACACGAAGCCAGCCAGCTGAAATAATTACCAAACACAGTCGTCCAGAAAGTATGTCGAACAGTTGGGTCCAGGTCCATGCTGAAAGAAAAAGTAAAAATATGGATTGATTTGCTTAAAATACAAAGTTTTCACATTTCGACTAGGTACCAACCTACTGCTATTTAAATAATCATTTTTGAAATTTCACCAATATCACCGGTTCTGTTCGTGTGTATTCATTCCTTCATTGTCATCTTTAGGTAATGATTTGAACCCGAAATCGAAATTCACGAAGCATAAAATATGAATAGTTGGTAAAAAAATTACGAAGTCTGAAATTCTGAAAATCTCCTACTTTTTTTATCAGTGACCAGCTGATGCCCGCGGCTCCGCTCGCGTCCAAGAGGTATGAAAAATAGATGTTAGCCGATTCTCAGACCTACCCGACATGCTCACAAAATTTTAGACAAATCGGTCCAGCTGTTTCTGAGGAGTATGGGAACGAACATTGTGACACGAGAATTTTATATATATACTAGCTGATGCCCGCGGCTCCGCTCGCGTTTTAGAGGTATCAAAAATAGATGTTGACCGATTCTCAGACCTACTGAATATGCATATAAAGTTTCATAAAGATCGGTCAAGCCGTTTCGGAGGAGTATGGCAACGAAAACTGTGACACGAGAATTTTATATATTAGAAGACGAGAATTTTATATATATTATAAGATATAGTTGTATCAACTTCAACTTTCATGGTGGGTGCAGTCATCAAAAATAAAAAAAACTTCGACGTGATGAATATAATTCACACAACATGAGCAAGGTCAGTAGACAATAAGCCTTGGAGCTAAATGGAGCTCCACTGATAATAACTTCATTGTCACTTAGCCTGTTCCCAAATATTGGTTGAAGTGATTAAAATACGCATAACTAACTTTATAGTTAGGACAATGTGCTATTTATAGATAAGCATAACAATTAAAGTTACCCTCCATTGTACTTTAATTAATAATAATAAATAATAATAAATATTTCGGACACCTTACAGACAACGCCATCTAGTCCCAAACTAAACAAAACAAATAAATACATAAACATACTTTTTTTTTGTAAATACATACATATCATACATAGAAAACACCCAGCCTCCGAATCAAATATTTGCGGATCACACAAACATTTGGTCCGACCCGGGAATCGAACCCGAGACCTCTTGATCAGCAGCCGCATACGCTAACCACTAGACCAACAAGGCAGTCTATACAATATATCTATGTATTTTTTTATACATAGATATATACATAATACTCTAACCCCTTGGCCCCAGGCGAGACTGGAATTGGAATAAGGGCAACTGTAAGACATTCATTTATACATTCGTTCTAATGTAAAGTACAAATACGTAACATCATGACATACAAGTGGGTCTATGCATGCATACATGCCCATGTTATAATTCATGCAGATCTGGGGGTCAATGCCAGTCATAAGAATTCGGTCATAATTTAGTGAAAAAAAACGATTAAAATTTAAAAATACCAAATAATAAAAAAAAAATACCATTAATGACAGTTGAGAGCAACTGTCATTAATGGTATTTTTGTTTGAAAATTATAAAATATTCGTAAGACTAACAGACCAACGGATTGGCTCTCAGCCACAGTACAATATATAATAATTATGTATTAGTCAACGGAAATATGAAAGTCTATTTGTGATGGTTTTGAGCTTGAGAGTTAATCGGAATTGAATTTTGACCGAATCCGTACATCGAGAATTAGCCTTCTGGTAAATACAGTACAACTCATAATGTCCCACAGTTGGGCTCGAATCTTCTCTAAGGGTTAAGGACATACGACCCCATGCTGGTCGGGTGCGGGTTGGGGACTGGCAAAATACGTTGTGGCAATGCAATGCCGTTTAATGTTTTTAAGACGCCCGAAGGTTGCCAATTGCGCTTGAGGACTGTTATCTTGTGAAAACAACCGGGACCGGCAGTGAATCACGGAATCGCTCATAATATATCATGGCAAAAACGGTCACCCATCTAGGGATTTACCGCACCGTCTTTTCCAATCACCTACTGCTACTCGACTATGAGCGTCTCATAGCGTAGTAATACAGTCATATTGACATCATAATCGATAATATAGAAAGCAAACTGTCGCATTAAACACATCTTGTTCATACTATGTTTGGTTTGTTACAACATTTTACACATTTATTAAGAAAATAAAAAAGTTATCAACTCACTTGAAGAAATCAAGACGGTCACCTTGTTGATTAATAGCAAACACATTTGCTATTCCCCCCAGACGCCAAGTACCGTATCCAAGCACAAATATGACACCAAAATACATAAGTACTGTTTGAAGTGTATCTGTCCATACTACGGCTTTGAGGCCTCCCTGTGGAATATTTATTTATTGTGTAGTATTGTAAAAAATGCAAACTTTAAAAAATTGGCCAAGTGCGTTACAGGCCTCGCATAGAATAGGGTTCCGTAGTCACTCATAATGGTAGGTAGATTTAAAATCGTGTCCAATAGACAATTGTTATGCTAATTTATTATTTTTTTATTTTTGTACGAAGTTTGAGTGCATTTTACAAGTTAGGCCCCAATAATTCATAAAATAAAAAAGTTATCAAAACCGCTATAGTTTTCCTTGAAAGTTCAATATATTGAGCTACTATCACAAGTTTTTGAGCTAGCCGTTTAGCTTATAGAAGGAGGAGAGACGCCTTGTATTTAGAAAAAAAAATGGATTTTCAAGTTGAATAACTCATAAACGGATACTTAAATCGAAAGGGGTTCCTAGTCATGAACTACGCTACCCTAAAACTATATAAACACAAAACTGACTGTTTTATGTCTCGATGTATAACAATGGGTGTAGTAAAAAAAAACTATTATATTTTTAATTTGATGGAGATGGCTTTAGTTAAGTGTATCTCACGTTGTAAGTTCGATCGGGTTTCACTAATGGCGTAAGAAAGATGAGATTTCGAAAAAAAAACTTTCCTGACAGTTTGTGACTGTGGTTAATTGACTTAATTACAGCCTTCAATTTCATGGATTGGAAATAAAGTAATTATAATGAATAGTATAATAAATTTCAATATAATTTAAAAGTTAACAAACAAAAATCATTAGTAAAAATCCTTCTTTAACAACTGTTTCTCATTACTGCAACTGTGCTGAACCATTGGAACTTTAATTTCAGACAAATCTAGAGCAAATCATACTGCTTTTAAAATATATGTATAGCTACAATGCCTGATTTAGACGACCTCGATCCCAGACGGTTCTAAACTATAGCAATTTATTTATTACAGCAGGGGATAGAATAGGGTCAATAAAACAAGTGTGACACGCAGACATACTTACAAGAGTTGTGTAAAATATACACACTACGCATACTATTGGCGTAATCAAATGTATGTTAATACCGGTCACTGAAAATAATAATTGGTCGTTAACAAATTATTAAGAGAGAGATTAAAAACTAGCATTTTACACTATTAAAAAATCGTAACTATTTTTAACGGTTTGCAGCAAAACCTACTAATGCATTCATAACAGGTTTTTAAAATAATCTGTTCATAGCACATGAAGAAGTGCACAATAGTATAGTTAAATAAATATTACAAAAAGTGACAATTTTAAACTATTAAGAAGTTTGTTAATACAATGAAAGTTTCAAATTTTGACAGAACCAAACATAGTCATTAATGGTAGTGATTCTGATAATATCATCAAACTTAAATCGAACAAAATTTGTTCGATTATACACTTGAATCTCATTGAATTCCATTTCATTTTTCATATCGCACGCATGGATCTTTAGTTCAGAACTACCTAAAAGGTCAGCGTAGACACACGCTTGTTTATTAGTTAAAAACCTTTAACAAACATATATCGAAGATTGAATCTTATTAACAAAACAATTTTTGGTATAGGTATACCATATAAGACATAATAATTTACATGGTTATAATTTTGATTGATAAATTCAAAGAAATTAAGGAATTTCTACAATAAGTTTAGTTTGGTTTAATCGGCATGTAATTACATGACGTGTAATTTTGACGTCTATTTTTTTTATAATGCAATACGTCTAGTTTGACGTTACCGCTACACTCGGCTACACGATTTGACTGGAATATCTAGGACCCGATTAATCGAACAATGGACTGTAAACCAATGAACTTAAAGTGTAATTAAAAAACTAAAATTTAGTTAAAGTTAACTATCTAATCTAAATTAACTAACAAGCAAGCAATTAACTTTCATAATTAAGTTATATACACTAACGGTTTATATTTTTATTTAATAAGCGTGTATATGTGCGTGACTTTATTAATTATATGTAGGTATTTAAAACGATCAATATAATAACATTGAAAGTAAATATTACAGTTGAAAAATAACCGCATGCAATTTCCAAGTATATAATGACAAAACAGTGCCTTAAAATATTATTTTTTTAGTTAATTTCCCAAATAAGAGCATTTATCCCATATTGAGAGCAAATATCTAGAGTCCTAAATAGCTTTACGTTAACTTGTGAAAAATGTGTTATTTGGCCAATCCAAAGACTATTAAACTCACGTTTCAAAGTAGATGACTTCTTCCTAACAGGTTTTTAAAGCTGTTGACACTAGTATTTTCACTATAATCTAAGATAAATTCAACGACTATCGGCTGGTACATCAAGTGAAGACAAATGGTCATAACAATAAAAATACACACCTTGGCTGAAAGCTAAAGCTGGCACGTAAATTACTATAGGTATGTATAACAACATTTTGATTATAAATATTATGGAACCGAGTAACCTCACATTCTGATTAAATCTTAAGCGAAGATACTGAAAAAAAACAAGGTGAAATGATAGCATATTTATTTACCTTAAGACTAGCAATGGTTTGTTAACTGACATTGCATGTAATAGAAGTACATATAAATAATTACCTCATACGTTGAAGTTATTTGCAGGTTATAAAACACAGGAAGGTAAATAATGGCTATAGTCAATGAAACAGCCCATTCTGATAATACAATTGTCCACAATTGAGTTCCGTACGTATACATTTCAGCTGGTAGACCGAGCAACGATATGCCCGAAATGTAACTGAGAAATAAGTTTTATTGAAATAGGATTTAAATCTTAAAATCGCAATAGTAAAGTTTTACACGCATATTAAAATTTGTTTATGTTGATATTTATGAAAATCAAATTGAATTGGTAGTATAATATATACCTGGCTATCAGCGACATGGATATAGGAAATATTCCCATTGTCTTTCCACCCATAAGATACTCTGATGTAGTGTTTTGTTTTTTGCTTGCGAAGAATGCGAAGTAGACTCCTATCAGAGCGGAGAAGAGTAGCATCGCTCCAAAGACCAGGTAATCGAGCCAATCGAAGTATATGACCGTCATGTCTTCGATTGTGTGATCTGCACAGAGTGAAATCGCGCGTCCGTTCACTGTGACACTTAAACTCCATCTCGGTATACAATAGGCACTTACTGAGCGGAACATGCAGCTGGAACGTAGCTATATTTATCCTTGGCCCTCCAAGGATCTCGGACAGGCTCGTTGGAGGGATGAGAATAGTTAATTGAGCACTTACCGCAACCGTCGCTTGACGCGGTTTACCGTTGGCCCACACGGTATGTTAATTATACTTCGTCTGGTTGATGTTCGTGGAACAATTGTCTCAGTCCATGTATACATATGTGCCACATATAGTTATTTAAAAGCAGAGATGGATGGAATACCTACTGTCTAAATATAAGTATGAAAAGAGATAGATTCATATTAGTTTTAATTAATAGCATAAAACTATAAAGAAATTAGTTACTAGAACACGTTACTTAGTCTGACAATAAATGCTGTTATGGTATGGGGCTCAATCCTAATTATGACACTCTCCATACGCTTGGTATTAGTCGACTGTTTGTGTACAGAAAAAGCTCTGGTGGTACATGCAGTGTTCGTACGAATAAGGCAATCAAAGAAGTTTTAGAAATAATTCAAAGAATCCCTGTCAAAAAGCAAAAGATTTTATATCCAGAGATGAAGATAGCTTCTAGAACCATGTCGCTTATTTAAGAGATTGGGATGCTGAAATCAAAACAACTAGTTTAGTGGTATGCGAAGGGAGATCACAGAACTTATTATTTATAGTTGAGAAACTTTTAACAAATGAGCAACGTTTTAACAAGCGGAATGACCATGTTTAGCTCTTAAGAAGATTCCG
This sequence comes from Phragmatobia fuliginosa, assembly GCA_932526445.1. Classification (NCBI taxonomy): domain Eukaryota; kingdom Metazoa; phylum Arthropoda; class Insecta; order Lepidoptera; family Erebidae; genus Phragmatobia; species Phragmatobia fuliginosa. The sequence goes on from OW052057.1 coordinate 30,937,125, forward strand.
AATTATTCAGCAGAGTACAACGTAGACATTTTCCCACTTCAGTGATGGTTTGGTGGGGTGTTGGCTATGAAGGAATGAGTCAGACATATTTTAGTGAATAAGGTATCAAAACATCGTCACTGCGTACACCTTTACCAGATATATTTTTTGAGAAGATGGTAAAATCATGTAACAACACCATTTTCCATAGCCAAGAATGCACTCAAGGTTGATTGGGAACGAACGTTCTAGATTTTATCAGAGCTGAAGGCTGACCGACATCTAGTCCCGATCTTTCCCACATGATTATTATTTATAGTCGGTTTTAAAGAATATGCCTTACTCTAAACGTCATGATAATTTGGAGCTCCTAAAGCAATCTATAAGATTGGTAGTAAAGAGTTTACTCATAGAAAGAGTGCGTGCTGATAACTGGCCTTAAAGTTTAAGGGACTGTACAGCAGTCACTGGAGATAATTTCGAATAAGCTCCATGTATTATAAATGTTCTTATATTGTTGCATCAACTGACATACAATTACAGTAATAAATATTAGTTGTAATTAAAAAATATGGTAAGACTAGGTTAATTGTTTATAACTAGTTACGGCATATCATAATTAAAGAAATACTATTCGTCCATAAGATTTAGGAACAAAATTATTCTGAATGACAACACTGTTCTGTAATATTAGTAGTAATTTTTCATTTTAATATCGCTATAGATTACAGAGACCGGAGAATAATTTACCAACTTTATAAAAACTAGAAAACAGTAATAGAAGTAGGAGAAGAAAAACAATACGCAGATATTAAACAAGGCGTAAGACAGGGGTGGCCTCTGTTACCATTAATTTTTAATATTTTTATTGAATATGCCATAAGAAAAAATTTAGAATGGGGTAAAGCAGGGGTAAAATTTAATGGGAAACTAAATAGCCGATTCCACGAGCAACTTAGAACAACTGCTAACAATAATGAATATTACTTTTGAAGACTTTGGATTAAGTATAAACAGCAATAAAACCAAAATTCTAATTACCTTCAAATCTCAATCCATAGCCAGCCATATTGAAATAAACAACAATCACATAAAACAATCACATAGTCCGTGTGGTGACGGATTAAGAATACAGAGTGTCACCACCCCTATTCATCCCGCGGGTGTCGTAAAAGGCGACTAAGGGGTAAACTACGCAAGACAACATTGATGCAAAGAGAAGGAAAACTTGAAACCAACCCTATACCACTCCGTCTGGCCAGCGTGGTATAGTAGGCCAAAACCTTCTTTATAATGAGAGGCCTATGTCCAGCAGTGGACTGTTGAAGGCTGTTGATGATGATGATGACATAAAACAGGTAGAAATCTTTAGGTATCTAGGTAGCCGAACAACACAGGACTCGAGATGTTCTCCGGACATAGTAGAGAGGATAGCAATCGCGAAACAAGCCTACAACCGCAAAAAACATCTGTTTAAGACATAGATTAACATAAACATAAAAAACAGCTCATCAAAACCTATATTTGGAGCATTGCGCTTTATGGCTGTGAAACGTGGATTTTGACTTCAAGAGACAGAGATAAGTTCGCAGCATTTGAAATGTGGTGCTGGAGGCGGATGATGAACAGCAGTTGGACAGAGAAAATATCCAACGAGGAAGTCCTACTAATGGTTGACGAAGAAAGGAGACTTCTGAATACTGTTGACAACAGAAGGGGCAAAATGGTTGGCCATTTGATAAGACACGTCATCCTTTTTAACCCTTCGGGTGCCTGGTGGGTCTGACAGACCCATCACTTCAAAACTTCGCCGATATTTTTTTATTTTTTTAACCTAACGCGCTGTGCTTCTCAGTAGCTTCGCGATATGAACTAGCAGCCATTTTGTCTCCTCTCCCGTAATCCGCGACGCACACGCATTCAGATAAGAGGTGTTTTATGTGCGCTCGGGTCTCAGGGACCCGACCAGGCACGCGGCGTAACTTTTATTCCATAAATACTTTTGTTTATTCTTGTTTATTATGTTTTGTGTGGTAAATTGTTTACAAAAATAATATTTTATCAGTTTAAAATGGTTAGTAACGAATTTTGAAATCTTTCAAGCTTTGGAGAGAGATTTAAAAGAATATGAATACAAAGGTGTGGTTTTTGATGATAGTGGAGATGAATCAGTCTACTTGGATGTACCACATGGGTAAGATAGTGCTGAGGAAGTAGCAGAAGTCCATGCTGAACCCAATAATAGTGAAAATGATGACAGTGATGTTGAGATGTCTCAGCCATTGAGTAATTTGTTTCACGCGTCGTTTTTTTTTTCTTTTTATAATTTAGCCTACCAAAGTGACTCTACTCTGACTGATGGAAAGCATGAGTAGAATCCAGGTGTTAGGGCCACCATGCTCATTGTGAGGGTAGGCAAAGTAACATTGAAACCCATACTACCATGGCGGCCTGGTTAGATAATTGGATAATTGTGAATTTTTGTTACGTAAAATATGAGAATTTTAAATTAGGTAATAAACATTTTGTAAAACAACTTTAGTTTTAATTTTTCCAATCATATAATTTAAATGTCAGTGAAAATTAATAAAAACCCTGTATTTAGCGTTAAGTAGGTAAAAACCAAGCATTTTGTTTACGGGTCTCACAGACCCACCAGGCATGCGAAGTGATTTTTAGGTACCAGGCACCCGAAGGGTTAAAACCATACTAGAAGGAAAGATAGAAGGTAAAAGAAAACGCGGAAGGCCCAGATTGGCGTACTTAGAGCAAGTAAAGGAGAAAGTAGGAGTCGTAGCCTATCAAGAGGACAAACGGATTGCAGAAAATAGGCAGGAGTGGCGATTGCTCCACCGACCAGGGACTGACCCTTAAATTGAGAAGAAGAAGAACTTCTCCCAAATCAACAATGTGCGGAAAGTTGAATCCAAATCAGAGAAGTGTGCTTCGATTTTAAATGAAACTGTCAATTATTACTAATTTTTTTGATTTCTGGACAATAGGTTTCAGGAATTCTCTTGTGGGCATTATAAACTTGATATTCTTGGTAATAGAATACCTACACCTACTCGTTTTCTATCCGTCGTATATGTTGACAACGGACTAGAGTAAATAGGGACGGTATGATCGTTTGTCAGGTATCGTGGTATAAAACAGACATTGCTCACAAAGAAGGTTCACCGGCTATATATAAAGGCTACAACGATACGGCTGGACATCGATTTTTACGCCGAGAAGCTGCCCTCAGACCTCTTTAAATATTGAAGTAGTATCTATAGAGTGTCCAAATTTTTTAGGGTCCCTGAGGCATTCATGCAGTCAATGCGTGACTATGCGATGTGTGGTTTTTAGGGTTCCGTAGCCAAATGGCAAAAAACGGAACCCTTATAGATTCGTCAAGTCTGTCTGTCTGTCTGTCTGTCCGTCCGTATGTCACAGCCTATTATTTCAGAAACTATAAGAGCTATACTGTTGAAATTTGGTCAGTCGATGTATTCTGTAAACCGCATTAAGATTTTTACATAAAAATAGAAAAAAAACAATACATTTTGGGGGTCCCCATACTTAGAACTGAAATTCAAAATTTTTTTTTTCATCAAACCTATACGTGTGGGTTATCTATGGATAGGTCTTCAAAAATAATGTTGAGGTTTCTAATATCATATTTTTCTAAACTGAATAGTTTGCGCGAGAGACACTTCCAAAGTGGAAAAATGTGTGTCCCCCCCCCCCCCTCTAACTTCTAAAATAAGAGAGTGATAAAACTAAAAAAAATATATGTTGTACATTACCATGTAAACTACCAACGAAAATTGGTTTGAACGAGATCTAGTGAGTAGTTTTTTTTTACTACGTCATAAATCGTAACACGCAATATACCTTTCATCCAATCAATACACTAGTATAAAAACATCGATGAAAGTTACAACGAACTACAAGAACTTTTATACTATGTTACTTGCTGGTACGGAACCCTTCATGGGCGAGTCCGACTCGCACTTGGCCGTTTTTTTGTTTGTGTGTTTGCAACGAACTCTTTCTTTATATAATATACTCATGCATGGGTTATTCTTGACATTTAAATATTGGTAGGCAAGATGATTTGTAACTAGACATAGAATTATCGTCGAGTAGGCCGTAGAAAAAAATCGTGGCTTCGAAACAACCGCGAGTGTCTTGACCGGAGTCAAGAGCGCCGCGGAACTCTTTCACCTCGTCAGGGACAAAGCGAAGTTTTCAGGGCTGATGTCCAACCTCCAGTAAATGGAGAGGAACAAGAAGAAGAAGATAGAGTTATCAATACTATCGTCAATTACAACCCCAACACTACTAACTAAACCTTAGTAATCCTTTGGCATTTTGAGTAGCAGTTAGTCCAACCAGATACCAGCAATCTATCCGGAAACTTGATAGTGCATGTAATTTATGCGTAACTCTTTAAATCATCATTATGAACAGCCTCTAGTAGTACTACTGGTTACTGACCTCTCCTTAAGCAGAAGGTTTTGGTTGAGTAAACCAAAGGAAATGAAATCACATGATCTGGCTGGCCACGGGTGTGGTTTTCAGTGTAAACACCTCATACTCCTGAATCCTGAAACCCCAAGGTTTAGGAGTCTATCCGTGGAGTACAAAAAGGTGTATTTGTAGATAGTAGTTACTATTTAATATTTCTTAACGGTTTAATACAACAGTGTCTTGAGACTTCTGACGTCCCTATGACTGCCCCATCTTGAGATCTTACCAGCAAAGACTTTACATAGTATGGGTATAATTTTCAAAATCAAGGTATGTTTTTAAATAAAGAATAGACCAGATACATTCATTAATATTTTATTTTATAAGTGATTAAACATGTAACAGTGATCCTGGCTTAAACATTTAAAACATCTACAGTGACAAACGTGGGCTGTGCAATCTTACTAAATGAGTAACAAGCCACAAAATTTAGTTAGTTATAATGACGATAATAGTATGGTGATTAAAATGACTTAGTCAACCTCTAAGTTACATTTATGTAAATTAAGACAATACTTCTGCCAAATCTCAGCTTTAGTTGCAATAGAATAAGTGATCAAGAATTACGTGATTAATATTGGTGACTTAAAAGTAGAAAAATGAAATCTGTAATGACATTTCATATTGTTACTTTTAAGTGACTTATTTTGTATTATTTAATTAGCAGAAGCACTAACATAATCATAAATACATGATTATTATACTTATTTTTACAATAACTTATTCAAACACCACCACTGATAACGATTTAATAATTACCATTGATTCTTTACGCATATAATGTGTCCTTAGCATAGTATAAAATACGCAATATCATCAACCTTGGTATTTTAACATCCATTGGATAACTCAATTAATGAAACAGCAAATTTTATATAGATTGAATAAAATTGAATATATTTAAATTAATTTAGTTTTACTTCTCGATGCCCCATAACGATATTCGTGTACATATTTTACTAGTAAACTTATACAATTCAATTATGTTTACTTAAATAATTATTTTTAATGAGATGTGTTATTAGGACGGAGTGTATAAAGTTAATAATTTGATGAAAGATTGTTGTGTTCGTGTATGCTGTGTGGTTCTTCTTCCATACTAGAAGAGTATTATATTTGTTATCACTTTTTTACATTCCGTCCTATACATTCCACCTATCGAAAAAACAGTGATGTTACTTCCTAGTACTTAATTTGTATCTAAGTCATGTAGTTCTAAGGTTATGTAGGTACTTTTACCATAGGAATAACATTACGAATACACAATTACATTAAAACTTCCATTAGATAATTTGAATAACGAAATAGCTATGTATAGAGACTGAGTAAATTTTAATACAATTAATTTAGTTTTGTTAACTTCACGATGCTCCATTACGATATCCATGTACATGTTAAACTATTAATGTTCTTAAACGATTCAATCAATTTTATTTAAATAATTATTTTCAAAGTGAATTAATAATTTAGTTTTTCTCCTCAATGCCCCATTACGATAATAATGTACATATTACATACTAGTAACCTTAGTATTATTACTTCTATTGGATAATTTAAGTAATGAAACCGCTAGCTATACAGACTGGTTAAAATTGAATATAATTAATTTAGTTTAGTTTACTTCTGGACACCTCATTACGACATTCATGTACAAATTATATTAGTAACGTTCCTATTATTTTTATTAATTACATTTATTTAATAAATTAATAGTTCTTTTGATGTATGTGATGTATTATGGACGAAGTGTTTGAATATTGACAACTTGACAAGAGATGACATAAGTGATCAGTTGATCTTCTATACTCGAATACCATCGTATTTGTAAGCTTTTGTACAATTCGTCCCATACCTTACGCCCATTGAAAACAAAGTTCCCTTAGTTCGAGAAGTGTTCCAATCGTAGTACTAACGTAAAAAGCAATTTAATACCGCGCATTAATTTCACTGAATATTAATTAATATAATTTTACTATGATTGTAAAAGGTTTACAGATGTTTACAGTATTTAATATTATCATGGACGAATCTAATATGTTTTTGTAGACACAATCGATAAAATACTTTAGGTTCTAAATTGAGTATTTGACCTCGCTTTCCGTCTCTTATTGAAGATTAACATCAATCCGTTCTAGATGGTTCTTCCACAAACTGCAATACAACATAATTATCGGGCATCGAGTATCATACTCGTAATAGAGGTATTTTGATTCTTCCAACAGGTACTGGACTCCGAAAGTTTGTGTCTTAGGAATCTACCATTTCATTACATATTATGAATCGTTAAGTTACACTTGATATCTTAATAAACCATGGTATATAGCAACCACTTAATGCGATATTTAGTACAGTTAAATTTAGCCAATATATAATCTGATCGAATGTACAATTAATGCTAAAACATCAACTGTATGTACAATCTCTGGAGGTATCTCTGGTGTATCTCATGAAATTTTTACATTTAGACTAATTTTAACCTATAATAACCTATAGGGATTGCTGGGTACTATATGCGTCATTTGATGACGTCCATCTATCCAAAGCACACCAATTGGATAATTATACCATACTTATATATGACATCACATATAAACAGTTGCAATTACATTACATTTAGAATTCTCGAGAATATAAACTGTTTGCAATAAAAGGTCTAAGTTGTTAAGTAGTAATAGTTAACTAAAAAGCGAGTAACTAAAATAAATGGAATAGTATTTTTTGAAACTGATTCAATCATTACGAGCATGTGAGTTCACAAAGGATTTTAAAAGTCGGATAAAATAATTAAGTTAGTATTTCATTGGAAAAATCGGCCTGTACGATTTTCACGAGTTTTTACTGGTTACTTTATTTAAGGAAAAAAATTCACAAAATGAAAGCCAACAAAAAATAAATAAATATGTCAGAATTTTGTTTCGAAAAAGACTCTACCCTATTAAACTTTGGGTTCGCTTATTGTTGGTTAATCGATTAGTAATGATTAGTTTAAATATTATTATTTATTTAATTTCCAGTATTAAATTGTACGTTTTGGTTTTTGAAAATAATATATTGAAATATTGCAAATATCGTTTACTTTGTTTTCAAATTTCATTGAAATGAAATTTTAAAAAAGGATACAGTAAAAGTGAAATGAAAAGAAAAAGTAAAGAGATTTAACTTAAAAAATATGTACAAACTCGTTTTCGAAAATGTTGTTGAATCCGAAAATCGCTTTTAATATTTCATATTCTGAGGACTATTAACTTTCATAATAATTGCAACTTGTATATTTGTGACGGCGTCGGTGTCGATAACCTATGGGACTTATGTATATAAAACTTTCATCTATCTTTTGATCATCAGGAACTGTCAACTGATAATTGATTATGATTGTAATTACACGAAAATGTACTACTGTCATTGAAACTTATAATTTGATGTAATAAGTAATCCAATCTAATATTACATATTCGAAAGTCTGTCTGTCAGTTAGGCTTTCACAATTGAGCCTTTACTTAACTAAATTTAAAACGATGGTTTTTCTTTGTTCTGTTTCTCTCTACTTTATCGCATGAAAGTCCTATATACCCAAAACCGACAAGATTTATTCACACTACTATAATATGATTAATATATATATATATATATATATATATATTCATATAATTATGTAAATAACTTCAAATTCCAATAATTTTTAATTAAAAGAATAATATAAATTATCACATAAGTTTCGAATAATAAGTATTTTTACATATAAAATAATATTTTAACCAATTATATTTAACAAATTCAAAAATATTACAAAAGTGTGCAGTCTAAAATAAACTTTTGAATATATGAAAAGACGATTAATGAATTCAATTACCTTTATCTAGTAATATTACATTTAGTTTTTTTGGAGATATTAGTATAATATATTATTAGTATAATATTTATCTTTTAACGTTATTGGGTTTCGCGACATTCAGAATGATTAGCATATTTACAAAACTGTATTAGGTATATGGTAGTTTTATACTTTAGTTAATTATTTTTAGTCGCCAATTAAATACGACTACACGCATTTATAAACATTTAATTATATGTATGTAGCATAATTATACTTTTAATAATATTATTCTGTAACTTAATAGTTATAAATTAACTTGTGAGAAATTATAGTATTAATTTGTGTGCAGCTTAAATTTATTGATTATGTTTTTACTGTCTATTTTTTTTTTTGTATTTAATTATTCCATTTTTAATTGATAAACTAACTCTACCTGTCTTTGAAGAAAACCTATCTGGCATATCTTATCTCATGAGATAAATCAGGGACAGTAGAAATATGTTTGATGGGATAACCTAAGAAGACTAATGAGACTAAAATAAATCAATATAACCTGAAATTTTATTCATACTGCAGTTTAATAAGCCTAAGATAAATAAATAAATATTAACTTCGTATATTTAAGTTATAAAAGACAATTAGAGCAATTGCCTAGAATGCTATTAAATTTAAACAGATTTGGAGATGATGCAATCCTGGCTACCTGGTAACAAACTCTCTATCTAGTGAATCACTACTTCACCGGCAATGGTGGTTGTTAAATGGATTACAATGGACACCGATTATTATGTCGAAATCAGTCGTGCTACGCTCACGAACATTTGTATAAAGGACCACATACGCTCATAGCACATTCCCACCAGCGTTCTCTAGAATTGCAAAAAATATCTTAAATATGTGGATAGCGGTGCTTTGAGTCTAGAGCTTAATGTTAAAACCAGATAATTGAATAAAAAGAGTTGCAAATCGGTGGAAGCTATATTAGAAAACAAGTTAAAAGACTCAACTTTCAATTTTAGTATTCAAGGGAATCACTTATATACCGTTCAGTATTTGAGATAATTTATTTTGTAGATAAGAGTTTCTTCCGTAAGCCAAACTCGATACTAAGCTATAGCTAACCCGAATCTTATATTCGCTGACTAATATTTGGGAGACGATGATTTCTATGTATCGTGTTGTACAATTTATTATTTTATCATACGCTACCTTTATTTATGATATAGTTATATTTCAATTACGTTTGCTAAGCATTTATCTTTCAAGTGTATCACCACTAAAAAATGTACATAATCATTATCCTAACTTTCCCACAAAGTACATTTTTACATGCTACATAACTTTCCTAAGATACTACTCGTACTTGACATGTTTTATAATCAAAACGAAACCTAAGGTCTCAACCACTAATTCCTACTTACACTATTTCGAAAATCTTAGATTATTACAGCTTAGCAGTTGACATTATGGTGTTACAATTACACGATCCGGATTTTATCCAACAACTTTACGAAATGCCTTCGACAAAGCTAACAATCACAGTCCTTTTTCTATCACTTTTAGTCCTTTCGATTTTACCGCACACTTTTGTCTACAAGTCAGTTACACATTCGACCAATGTCATAAGAGAAAAATAAACTATACATATACCTATCAAAACATTATATCATGTATTTAATAGTATCTTAGCCTGAAATACCGATTTTTCCAGAAAGGTTTAGTATTTACATCCTCGATGATTGTATTAGGTAAGACGGAACAGTTGTCAAACATGTTTAATATCTCCCAAAAATACACTTCTTAGATTGATGATTCACTTTGCCATATCATATAAATTACGTATCTATTACATTATTCAATTTCAAGACCAACTTACAAATCAGCCGGTGACGATAAATCCAGTCTTGATCGCCTACGGTCTCTAGCAACCGATAGCTGGCCGGAAGAAGACCTTTGTAATGAAGCCGATCTTGGACGAGCTGTGTCTGATTTGGACTTCTTAACTTTACTTCCTCCGGAAGCTGGCTGCTTACCTTTTAAGGATGATACTGATACCACGACGTCTGTGGAAACTCCATCTTGTTCTATTAACAAAAAGGTTTTATTAGCCACTTCGAATCAAGGAGTAACTGAAGTAAAGTCACTAAGTCAGTCAACTTACCAGTGCGTTTTATGACTTCTCCGGCGTTGTTCAAAAAGAATTTTGGCTTGGTCTCCTTAAGTGATTCCTAAGACAAATTATTGTTATTATTTCGTGTCATCTAGTGGAATTTTAAATATGTTAATGTAGTGATAATCACCTTAGATTTGCTAGATTTGGAAGCAGAGTCAGTGCTTCCGCGCCACCACGGTCACTGTATCTCACAAAAGCCCCTCCCGGGCTCTTTAGCGGGGGTCGACACCTCGCCTTCAGCGGCTGCTTCACCTTCTGGTTTAGGCGATCCCGCTCCTGACGTAGTGGCTCCCCTGTTTTATCATTTTTAATATGAATTTGGTATAAACAATAAACTCTATAATTCACTATATCTATATATTTTTTTATACTTACGTCATGTCAACTCGAACTGTATTGTTGTTCTGTTGATTGCGCATTGCCAGTGTTGATACCATCGGGGGACGCTGCGGCTTATTTGCTAGCAGCCTTTCAATCTCAACCATCACAGACGGTGTTAGTTGTGGAACGATCTGGTTCATAAGTACAAGATAAGAAGAAGAATAATTTTAATGTTAAAAGAAAATGAGTTAGCGTTCACGGCTTCTTGACTAGTCAAAACAGTTCCGTTTCGTAGCCGGACCTGGTATCGCATGCAGATAAGGATAATTCATGTGGCCGATTAATGTACCTACATATACTTAAAACAACTAACAAGATACCTGTAACGCGTGGATGTTTTCTTTGAATTGCTCAACGGTTATCGCTCCAAGCAGAAGGCAGTTCACAGACTCATTTTTGAGGCACCAAGCCACAGCCAGTTGACTCAATGAGCAATCTATTATAAAAAGTGAATAAATGTATTTAAAAATTCTAAATAACTATATACTATATAAGTATGTGTATCAAAAACAGTCATATTTTAGAGTGAGCTTGTATAATCGATGCTAATTAACGCCCCTAAATCTTCATTAAAATTATTAGAAAAACACTTATAATTTTCTTATTCTACTTTAATTTTTGATTTCAAAATTTGCGGTTAAATAAAAGTACTTCAAGTAACCATTTCTAAAATTACTTCTAACGCCTAGTGATATCTGCGATTTTCAAGTAGTAGTATTTCGACTCTAAAATATGGCCTAATTTTTTCAATACATAATTTGACCAAGGAGTACATACTTAATGAGTTGGCTAAGTTAGATAAATCACGAAGTTTATCGCCATAAGTACGAGGTTCTTCTCCAGTGATTTGTTCCTTACTTCCAGAGCTAGGCATCTGTTTGAAATTATGGAAAAATGTAAAAAAAGTTATAGTTATTGTTACAGATTAAAAGTTTATCTGGCTGTTTTATTGATAGAGTAAGTTTGATCAAAACTGTAATCACTAAGATTCCAGCATTTTACAATATTAGTCATGATCAGTGAGATCACCATCAATTTTATAACATACTAGCCGAGTTCTGCGGTTTTTATTTTAAATCGCAGTGTAAAAAATTAGCCTATGTTATTCCTTATGTCATCAGACATCTGTCAGTGAAAACCCGTCAAAATCGGTATAGCCGTTCCAGCGATTACCAGGGAACAAACAGACAAACATTTCAAAAATTTCACATTGAATGTCAGTACCGTATATACTTTTATATGTATGTTTAAAAAAACTGTTCATATGATATTACATACAGACACTCAAATTTTATTTAGTTGTATAAATGTAGTGCGAAAAAAGGAATAAATGGTTTCAAATGTGCTGCTATGTAGTAATATTTTGTGAACCCTTACATATCATTAGTTACATATTAGCAGATGAAGGACATTACAGTATTGTAATGGAAATGTAACGAAGTAGGTTAGTAGATAGCTTTTGTTGGGGATAAGATCAACGATTGAAAATGTAAATTTCTGTCTGTTGAAGACATTGTATTGTCGTGTGATACAAAGAAGCGCAACTATTAGGCCGTAAATAATAAAAAAAAATCATAATTAGGAACTGTATTCTTATGGTGATTTAGGAGGAAAAATATCAATCAACGAAGAAAAGGAGTGACTGTAATGTCCGTTACACACTTAAACATAAATCTATGCAGACCGATTGTCACATATTTAACAGGGACTTCAGACCGAGAGGGATTCAAAACAAATTCATTATTAAGATTTTAGTTTTTAGTTAGTTAGTTTTTTTATTTCACAGTGATATTTTCTATCTCTTGGTTATGATGTACAAAAATCTAGGTATAGAATAAAAGTTTCGTAGTAGGATGTACTACGAAACTTTTCAATGAATTGAATGGATTTTTGAATGTATCCATATTTATTAACTGTCAATGATTGCCGATACTCTTGACTCGGCTGATTATAGGCAGATCACTATTAAAATAATAATAAAGTTTATATACTTCAGGTACAGCGAGATCCTCTTCACACCAACTGAATGTACTATATTTCCGATTGAATCGCGATTTAGCGAAGAGACCGGTTATTTCTTCGCGACCCAGTCCCTTACCTGTGGTTATGGCAGACCATACCATCATACCTGAAAACAGTAGGCAACTGTAGAGGCTGCTAATGTCATGAAAAAGGAATCTAATATTTTAAAAAAAGTTAAAAATAAATTAAACAGAAATATATTCTTTGTAAAACGTGCTTGTCATATTCAAAATAAATAGCGATTACAGCCTCTTACCAACTCCAATTTTGTGGTACAACTCAGGCATGTAAAGCTCAGGTTTTTCTCTGCAAAACATGTGGTATTCCGTTTGCTCCACAATCGGTGTGATACAGTTAAATTGCCTGCAATTTGTATAGGCATCCATAATCTAAAAACAAAACTCCCGTTACCATTGTTCATTTTATAAGAAAGGGTAAAACTATGTAATATAAATTATATACTTCAGAAGGCGTCCAGCGAGCTGTACCCCAATACATGACCCATCCTTGATTGATGACAAAGTTCATAGCACGGACCAATTCTGTAAAATTCGGGTTTATTATCCATCTTGTATTTATCATATTGAGTTGTAGAATGATTAAGTGTGCAAAAAAATATATAACTAACCTTCCATCGGGCATACAGGATCGACCTTGTGTAAAAGCACGACGTCGATATATTCAACTTGGAGCCTTGCCAATGATGCCTTAATACTTTCAACAATATGTTTACGAGAGAGGCCTCTTTCATCTGACCTGTTATTAGCATGAGCAAACCTAATAAATGGAGAGTTCAGAACATGTTAGCGATTAGCCAGCGACAAGCATATTTTTAAGCGACGGTGTTTTATATGTACGTAGCAAGATTATTCTAATAGCGACGTTTAAGCTTTCATCACTCATCTTTACTTTGTACATATTACAAATGGTCCGTAGTAGCTATACTAAATTGTAATGATATTAATTAAAATATTACAAACACAATATGCATTGGATGTTAGAATAACAACTAAATATGCTGCTAAAAGAGGTCATTCCATTAATATTATACTTAAGGCAAGAAGTGATCAATCATTTTTCTATCCGCTAGGTACTAAAATTACTAGTGAATGAAGTTTTTGTAACAATGGTTGTTAATATGGTTGTTAAATTGCTATTAAACCTCTGAATTAAGAAACTGTATAGAACAAGAACGTCTCATTGAATTTTATCACTTTGATTGTTTAATACTTCTATTTTGAGTTAGTTTATCTTCTACTCTATGCTAAAGGAAGTTGTCTATTTACCAACATGCAATCAAATATTACAACAAGAATTGAGATACGTAGAAAAGTAGTAAAATCAAATTTTCTGTCAGAAATCCTCTAAGCAATACTTACTTGGTGCTCCAGTATATTTTGGTTGTTATTATTATACTGGTCCTCCTTACGTTTCTCTTCTTCAAAATCTTGCCAAGTTCGGCTTCACCCTTCGCTGTAATGATTACTTTTAAGTATAAAAACCCTGTACCTATTTACTGCTACTACTTACTTCCCTTTACTTACCGCAATGTGCTTCTGATAAATCAAAAAGATTTATGCCATTTTCTAACGCTGTCATTATAACATCTTCGGCGTTTTCTTCGTTCAGGATATTCCATATGCCGAGACCAATATTTGGCACTCTCAAACCAGATTTTCCAAGGTTTTTGTAACGAAGGCCAGGAGTTACTACCGAAGGCATCGTGGTATGGTTTCCCATATAAGTAGACATGTGCCGGGAGATGTTGACTTCTCCAGCTGTGCACAAAAGAGTCCTTTTATATACGCACACGTTGAATTGTGCACTATTTTCATTTAAATGAGATTGCAACATGAGTCAAGCTCGAGTTACTTTATGGTAATTAATATTAAGTTTTTCATTATATAAGAATTAAAATAGAGCGAATAATTTTGAATGTATTTAATACTATTATAATAATAAAGTAAGAATAGCTAAATTGTAATGCATGGTGTCATACAAAGTTTATTATGTAATACCTTATGACCAGAAAAGGATAGGTTAAGAGACTCTTTTTAGCACTACGTGAAAAGGCTATGTTTTCTCCTAATCAATGCATACAATATCTTGAAATATTCTGGCTATTTAAAATATATCCTCAAATATACTATTTTGACTTGATCATGAGCTATCTATCTAACATTTGAACATTAGGTTTTTTTTATGAAACTAATAAAAAGATCAATGATCAACCGATTAATAAAAGGGCAGAATTAAATTTCAATTAGTATATAATATATATAATAGGTAATTATTCAGTAGTTTTCTGCGTACTTCGAGGGAACACTATGTAAATAAACAGGATGATCATAAACATCTGATAACTGTGTATCAGAACAACTCATCTTAAACTCATTTAAAAGTTTGAAACGCTTGCGTCAATACATTGAATGTATTATGCTAATTCATGAAAACTAATGCGAATTTCAGATGTATTCTAGAAATGTCGGGAAAATATTTAAATTAGTTATAGACTTGCAAAACTTTGAAGTACCGGAAACTGGAGTTATTTGGATATCACGGGGTTATTTGGAATTTCAGAAATAAAAGTTTTGATCACATCTATTTTATTATCTGTTAATAGTAGGAAATTTATTATACCACCGGACATAAGAACGACATGTAATATCATTGTTAAACTAGAATTTTCACAGACAGCATTGATGGCCGTTGAGAAGTGCATTATTTGAAAATAGCTAAAATTTTGGTGTATTTCATGGTTCAAAAACTTTCGTCTGAAACTCTAAATCTAGAAAGGTATGTATAGAGTGAAATATATTGCGAAATACTGTGTTTCATTGACATTACAGGTATTCAACTTGCTTTTTTCTATGTCTTTTCTGTCTGCCATGTTCTTCGATTATTCTAAATGGGGCTTTTTGGTTTCCGTTTTGGGGCTAATTGAAACTTAATTTTAAATAGCCCGTTTAAAGCTTGTCAAACATTGGTATGGTTTTTATTCATCGATTCAAATAGCCCCAATTGATGATTTTATCTGAATTAAGGGTAAGTTGTTTCTAAATTTATTATTAAATTATATACAAAGTACAACAGGTCAATAAGTGGCTGGTTTGATTCCAAGTGTTTTAAGCCGATAGACGTTGCATTTGACGCCCGTTAAAAAACAATGGCGTGACGTGCTAGCACAGAAAAAAATGATCATTTCCAACATTGCTATGCAAATTACATAACAAGTTAACAGAAAAGGGTTCGAGCTCCAGCAACATCATTGCCGGGTTCAGTAAATCTGGCTTATATATATCCCGTTAATTCAGAGCGACCTAATTCACGTTTGCCTCAAACAAATTCTGTCTCTCCAAAAAATGTTCAAAACGCAGCGTTTACGGCAATTAAAGAAATTATGCAAGAAATAAGAATTCCCCCCACACGTCCCTTGAACAACTTAAACGTAAAAAAATGCAACATTCCATCTGGTAAGAATATTACTGGAACAAACACAACTGATTGAATCTCGGCAGAGTAAAAGAAAAAGTACTGTGAATTCTCGGCCAAACAAAAGAAAATGTAAAAAAAAAGCAACTTAATTTTATCTCAAAGAAACCAATTGTAGCATCGA
Organism: Phragmatobia fuliginosa; assembly: GCA_932526445.1. Classification (NCBI taxonomy): domain Eukaryota; kingdom Metazoa; phylum Arthropoda; class Insecta; order Lepidoptera; family Erebidae; genus Phragmatobia; species Phragmatobia fuliginosa. The sequence continues at coordinate 30,953,628 of OW052057.1, forward strand.
TTCTGAATCAGACCACAGATCAGACACATTGAAAAATAAAATAAATAAATATAATTATTTTCGGACATCTTACACACAACGTCATCTAGTCTAAACTAAGCAGAGTTTGTATTATGGGTGCTAAATAACTTATATAAATACATAAACATACTTTTTTTTGTAAATACATACATATTACATATTGTACATAGAAAATCAACCAGACTCGGAAACAAATATTTGTGGATAACACAAATATTTGGTCTGACCCGGGAATCGAACCCGAGACCTCTTGATCAGCAGCCGCATGCTTTAACCACTAGACCAAAAATAATATATTTAATATATATATAATCTTAGTGTAATTTTCTCTAATGTCTTATAGCCGGTAAACCAACCAATCATTTCGGTACTTTTTTTTATTTATCAACTTACTGACTTCGCCTTAAATATTCCAAATATCGCTTCATCTTTAGTAGGAACGCATTTATTATTTAACATCAGATTCCAAATAACCCCAAAGAAGCGATAGACTTTCATTACCATAAACTTGCAATGGTATATTTTCACATTATTATTAGGTACTAGTTTTCCGCCCACGGCTTCGCCCGCGTGGAATTCGTTTATATCGCGTGACAGTAAGGGTAGATTATACAATTTTACATGATTTTGTTTGATATTAAGGAACTTCGACACAAACTTTCGTCCCCTATTTCAAACCCTTCTACCTTTGTTTTCACGATAAAAAGTATCCTATGTCCTTTCCCAAGTTCAGTTCTATCTTCATACCAAATTTCATCAAAATCGGTTCAGTGGTTTAGGCGTGAAAGCGTAACAGACAGACAGAGTTACTTTCGAATTTATAATATTATATATATTAGTAGGTATTGAAAAAGCGAGGTTGAGGAAAACTCAAGACTGTCTTTCAATTTATGTTTTCCAAATATCGTCTTAAGGTTTACTTTCGAAACTGTTATAAAAATTGAGTAAATCCAAAGCAGTCAGTTCACATGCCAAATAACCCCATCAATGTGATATTTGGAACCATACATTTAAAGTAATATCTCTATAGATCCATTCACAGGAAACGTACAGTTATAGTAGGTACTTAAAGAAAAATATGAAAACTACCAAAACTAATATTCGAAATGTTGATACAGTAACTTTCGTTTTTGTAAACATCTGTTACAAGAAATATATGTTCCAATTAGCCCCACTTTACTGTACCTAAAACTTTCAAATTAAAAATGTCTAGTGTATACGATGTCGTTAAATAAACGGATATTCATATCAGACAATGATTTAACTATTACTAATAATAATTACTTTTCAAGCTAGAAACCTTCGAATGTTGATGACCTATAACATATAACATATTTACTATAATTGACATCACCCCAAACATTCAGTATACAATTAAAATAAGAAAGGTTTTATGATACACCACACAGTATCACAATAATATTAACGTTTGTCAGACTAACCTTGATCCAGCATCTGTTGAGAGTTGGCACTGAAGTCGTCCATACAATCAAGGGAGGCGATTGGAGCCCGACATCTAGACAAATATAAACATTTCGACATTACTACTTCTGAACTTCCAATATTATCTGAATATTAACGGTTCTGATATTGGCGCGAACATGTCACATTAATATGTAGCTCTATTTTTTACTATTCACTGGTTTCTTTCTTCTGATCTTCGGGCCAAGACTAAACAAATTCAGTTTATTTTTATTTTTATTATAATTGATACGTGTCTTTGTTTTATAAATAAAATCTCTAAATTGCTACAAGAAATTTTCAAGTGTCCCAATCTCATAATTTATAAGCTTGCTACAAGACTTATTTTTTATAGTGAAACCATTTTTATACAATGATATCAACATTTTTCATGATTCTTTTGACAATTTGAAATCATCTCAATAGTAACCATTTTTTGAATGATAAATATAGCAATTTCATATTATAATTTGAGACACTTGTCAATTTATACTTTAAATATTTTTAGACCTGCATTTAAAACGTTCGGAAGGTTTTGAAAAGTTTGAAAATTATTATGGCATGACTAATGATGAACTAACATGACTATTTTAACTGGTGATAGGATGGTAAAATCTAAAGCTAAAAAGAAAACAAAATATTTTTGTACTAAAAATTTACTAAAGTACGCGCCTGATATTATATTCTGATGTTCATAACTACACATAATGTTATAAACCTGTAGAATATCAATTTACCTACTGTAGTATATAGCGCGTGACATTATTTATCGATATAATGGCTAATTGGAATGATTCCTTCCTGTAAGTTGCTCCAATTTCTTTAAAATTTAACAAACTACATATTGCGAATTAAGGGCATGCAATGAAATCAAAAAATAAACAAGTCAGAAGTTGCCGCTAAATTGCTGATGGTCTAATCCATCCTCTCTATTCTTATTCATAAAAATTGCATCTACCGTAGATAAGGAAGTAAACTAGTAATAAAGCTGGGAAATAGGGAGCGTGTAAGGCAAGGTGGTGAAGACACAATGCGGCACAAATAACGTTTGATATTACCTGTGAATTGCGGGTCGGCCAACTCTTTCTCCTCGAACCAGATGAGGCAAGCCAAGCGATCGGTCAACTATCTTACCAATATCTTAGACGGCTGTTAGTTCATTTTTTATCTGTTGTCATCCATATTTGTAAGGAATATTGATTTCTAGCCTCCGTCTAAGATAAAAGCTTAGTGTGATACCTACTCGCATGCGACGATCGCTGTGCGCGATGCGGAGTAGTGCGCTGTCAGCTTTATATTTCTCAGGGACAAGACATAACATAAATATTTTAACTATTGTGTTGATATGTTAATCAGAAAAATGAGAGTTCGAGTGAATAATTTGCATCCATTCATTGCACAGATATAAGGTAAGTCAAGGTACGTCTTCTCCCTGTTTGGCGATGTTCGAGTATACGGTTACCGATATATGGTGGGCATGGGGTTGGAGTCGAAGCTCACGCTGTCCGGGGGCCCGAGGGGAGTATGCGGAGTGCATCGGCTGATGGTGGACTCGCTGCGCGACATTTGCGAGCCCTCCTTCCCACCGCCAACTTCCACCCCTTTGTTTTGCATCTCGTGTCTCCTCATTCCGCTCCTACGCTTAGCAACGGCATCTTATCTCCCTATAAACATCTTATCTGTAACGACACGTTCATACGACTCCGCACATAGACCAACGAATTCACCCCACTGGGATAGGACACGGCAGGTAAGTTTTAAATTACACACTCAAGGATAGTGAGGTCAACACAGAGAAGCATGCATGCCCTAACGTTAACATCTAGTCAGCTAAGGGAACACAAAGTTGGGTAATCCACGCTTTTGTAACATCTAAGCACAGAACTAATCACGTTTGAAATTAAGGAAATTATAAGTCAAACTGTCGATTAGTGAACACGAATAACAGTACCGGAACCGTGTAGAGTACCGCACTCACCAGGAATGGCCTGGATGTTCTACGTACTCAACAATTGAGGCGTTGCGTTGCAACACGTCGAGGATTTACTTGCGAAGCTAGCCGACTGTATTGCGGGTGTGGGGTAAACGGCAGTGGGATGGCTGTCGGCGCAGGCTGGATGCGCGATGCGTACTTTATTCGCACATGCGCCATGCAACCTGAGCCTCCATGACCTCGTTCTAGACCGAAGCCGATATCAATAAAACTATAATATAATACCGATTTCATAACCAATAAGGTAAAATTGATAAAGTAAAACAATAAGATGAATTATAACCGAATCACTTTCAAATCATCACGATGACAAACGGGAGACCGAAAACTGCACCATCAATGTCGAAATTAAATTTTTACATAATTGAGCGTAAAAATATTGAATGATTGGCTTTTACTTGCGGCTGGCTCCACCCGCATGTATGTCGGTTATTGCGGTACTGTACTGAGTCCTTGACTAAGTCCTAAATGAAGGTAGTAGAATCGTGGGTAGATATTTGGGATTAAAATATTTGATATAAGCTTTTACCCATAGCTGCCCGTGTGTATCGATATAGACACGGGCAGCTATGGGTAAAACCGATGTTAAATCGGTAAAAAGTAGCCTATGTCCTTCCTCAAAAATTAAAGTATCTTCATGTCTCATCGAAGCCGGTGCAGCGATTTATCAGTGAAACAACAGAGATACTTTCGAATTTTTGTATTAGTATGGAAATTTGGATAGGTAGTAAAAAAGAAGAAAGAAACGTAGACAAGCGATAAGAATATCCAAAATAGGAAAACTTATTTACGTGTTAATTGCAGCTAAACGTAGCATAGGGATGATTACAATAAATTATTGAAGCATCCTTGATTGAGGATTATTCTATAACATTACTTTAGCATCATGTTAACTTTTTTACCTGTTGAGAAGAAACTGAAGAGGTTCTAAATTCGACGCGTTTGTACATATATATGTTTTCTGTATGATCACGCATAACTTTTCACAGAGTAGGTCGATGTTGATGATTATTTTTTGTTTGAAAGGGTATACTCCAAATTTAGTTCCATATAAATTTTGAAAAAAAATTATACCTTTAAGGATAGCAAAACAGCGGATGATTAATTGCGTACTCACTGATTGTACTGTGTATATGACCACGTATATTTTTTTACCGAGCAATCCAATTTCGATACATCTTTCATTACTATAAAGCGTACATCTCGAGATTAGTCCCATAAAAATTTAGAAATAATAAAGAGTTTTCCACACGTAAAAAAAAGTTGATATAAAATATTTTATTCCGTTAGCAGCGATGCTAGCCTGCGTAGTTTGTTCCTTTACTCGGCTCTTACCATTCCCACTTAATATAAGTATTATAACCGTCATCATCACCTCACGAACATCACACCACAGTAATATGCAGAATCAAATAGAATAATAAACGCGTTTTGACACCCTAGTTAAATACATGTACTTGTGGTCCCTTATAAGTACATAATTGTGATATTTACTCTCGTGATACAACTAAGCTTTGAAGACAAGAAATAATACTTGATCCCTTAGAGTTACAATCATCTGCGCACTATATAATAGTTAGGGAAATATAAACAACGACAAAAACAGGAATGCATATTATTAACAGTTCATCAAAACTTACAATGCAAATACGAAGATGTTATCGTACACACCACACTTAATTACTATTAGCCATGCTAACAATATTTAACAAAATAACTATTGGCATAATAACTTGAAAATCCTGAAAAAGTATGGTTTTTGTTACACCATCGCCTTGTAGGTTTGTACCACTTTATAAATGTAAAGATTATTAAAGTATAAAAAAAAAGGCTTAGTTACCCAGGACAGGACGGTGCACGGACCAAATCTTTGGATGTATGTGGACTGATATCATTGGCTGAAGCTCGCCAGCGTCGAGAACCCTCGCAGATACCACTACCAGACGTCTCACAGCACCCATCGCTGTCTAAGGATTCACCTATGAGGCAACATTAAAATGAAAATGGTAATGTTACGCACACAATACAGTTATATGAGAAAAGATATAGTGGCTACTCGATCCAGCAATATCTATTCAAAATAGTATAGGGTAAGACTATAGAATGAGTAAATATAGCATATAACAAAGAGTGAAACAATTAAAATTTTCAATCACAACAAAGCTCGACGTGTGAAATATGAATTATTCAATTAATATTCATCGCTATCGCTAGCTTTTCACTGAGGCTACTGTTAAATATTCACTGGCCAAGTTTGATTACATAACTCAGATTTTAACAAAGAATGAATTATTCGGAAAATGTTGCAAGGCTTAGTAAGCTAAAAAGCTTTGTTATCTAACTTAGAAAAGTGTAACACAGAATGGTACGTTCCCATAAGTTTACTAATACAAATGAATTGACAACGAATGCACGCCGACACAAACAATCGTAATGCCTCATGATTTGACTGATCTGCAGAAAGACAGCTCCCACATTAGGAATGTAAATTCCTGTGTCGTGTGGGACTTTACAAACATACATGAAACGAACACAAAGAACACCCAGACTCAAAACAACAAATTTTAAAATACTGAAATTTTTTCTAAAAACTGCATCTGTATCTGGAGAAGGACTCTCTGGAAGACCATTTCCAAATCTGCACATATTCGCTTCCTGACTTCAATGGGCTGAAAACACTTGCTTCGAAGTTTGGATATTCACCACTGCTGGATATAGCCCTCTCCAGTTACACGCAAATTTGTTTGATCTCGACTTATTGGGGCCAACAACCACTCCACCTGGCTTGTGCACGTTTTACACCCCGATTGCTCAGAAGAAGTGTTGTATTAGTCAGTACTGGACTCATATCCGTATCATTTATTCTTGAATGAAAAAAAACATTAATAAATAATTTAATCCATCAAATCTAAAAAGTAATTATGTACTTAAAAGAGTTTAATTTAAAAAAATAAATAAACACCACTGAGCTGGTAAAATACCAGGTAACCAAATCACACAGAATTGATGGTAGCAAAATAAAATTAACATTTTTCGTGAGAGGTTTTGATAAGCGGGTTTTAGCAACAAGGTATTCGTAGTAGCGCGCATTTGTATTTATATGATTCGAATTCGCTGTTTGGCTCTGTTCTAACAATGAAACAAGAAATGTTCCATTCATGTCTAAAAATGGTAGCTTAAAAATAAACAATAATTTTGAAACTTCTATTCTATAAGTTGTGTTAGCGAATATTTCTTAATTTACTTGTTGCCTTAAAAGACCAAAACACAGGCGCATTTTGGTGATATTAAGGATTTAGGGATTTGCTGTTACGGGATCGCATTTCCACGAGGCGTTAAATTTTTCGTGGTAGCATGCATTCGTTGTTAGCGTTTTGTAGTCACATGGAATATAAGGGGCCTGTATGTAGGTTTACATCAGCAAACTTACATGTTACATTTTTGTACGTCTGGTAATATACTCGCTAGAAACATTACTCATCCTTGGCAGTGGCGTAAAACTTAATGGGTACAACTTAATAAAAGGATAATGGCATCGAGGCAAGTCTTAATTTAATTGCATACTTTGTCGTGCTTTGTACCCCCATAACTATCAAACAAGCCCAGTAAAATAAGGTATTCGATTAAAGAATATTAATTTAGGTTATACCTCATAAATTACTTTTTTTTGCGTATTGCGATCTATTTTTCAAAACCAACTACTTTAATACTAGGGATATTATCCCAAATAGCGAGGTACTTTTGGTTCATGCAATGATAGGCTTGGCAGTCTAGTAGTTAGCAAAAATAATTTCTAGGACCAGAATATGCCTCTTGACTGTCATAATAATATGTAAAATTAAAGTTATTATTATTGCAAGGTCCACACAGAGCAGTCAGACTTTGAATAAAAACTAGTGAATTACAAATAAATTGTCCTGTACGGGGATCGAACCCACAACATCCAGTAGAAAGCAGCTAGATGTCCACAAAAATCATTACTAAATTCCTGCAGTCTAAATAAAAGAAGATAGAAAGACCATATGTTGATGAAAAGAGACGTAAAGAACTCCTCGACTCTTTAGTCGAGGAGTCCTCTCTTTCTTTCAATCAAACAACTTAAAATTTATACATGAAAAAAAGAGAAATAAAAAATTTGGTTACTATTAACATCGACGAAATACTAAATTAATAACGCTATACATACCTCGGCAAGGACCCAGGCGTGTCAGATTTATATATATACCATCACTTTCTGGTATACTTTGACTTGATTGAGGTTTTGTAAGCTGTGCACTGCATGCCTTTTTCAGCATACTCTGCATAAATTTTTGAAACATTTTAAAATACAATAAATCACATTTAGTTACTAGAATCACTCCAGCCAGACATTTTCCCAGATTTCTAATCAATCGATAGAGCTAGTTGCCAGCGTCATGGCGTCACTTAACATTTAACTGCAGTTAAATTTCATCTCTGTGCATTGAATCAACAGGTTAACGTTAGCTTTTATCATTATTTTGAGTACTTTTAATACACTAAAAGCACTAAAATTTATTTATGAATATACAACGGTTTTTATTAACACTTGATATCTGAAGTGTGGATGCCGTGCACTGAGATGCGTCGATGAAGTTTTGCATAGGTCACGTTTATGGACATCCGGGTGCAATTTTATAGGTCAATAAATGTGCGCATGTCTTGAAATCCAGAAATATTTGACAGGTGTAAGTTATGGTCTAAACATGTAGATGCAAAACTTAGGTTGTTGAATGCACTGAACAATAAGGATTGTTAACAGAGGAATACGTAAATGTAAATATAAATTTGCATCTGATTATTCGAATGTATTTTGAACACAGTTTCGTAGTAAGTGAGTTGCTTTGGTTTAATAGTTACGCTACTGATTATTTAGTGAGTTTCATATTTATTATTAGTTCTAAAAATATTAAACAATAGTTTCAACTTACTTCTTAGTTTAATGTGATGTAAAATATAAAAGAGAATATATATATAATGAAATATATGTACGAATGAATGCTATAAACGTCGTTCATTTTTAATTTCTTTCTAATGTAGACAGTTTAAAAATGAAAATTCCCGCCACCAGTTTAACAATAAAATATGTTGATATCTATGTCAACTTAACTTATTTAAATTTAATAATTAATTATCTAATAACATCAAATCAATTTATTATATACTTAAATTCCCGATAAGTATACTTTAAAAAATTCAACAAATCAAATTGTATTCGTTTTGGAATTCATTAATCATCATTTATTGTATTAATAATGACATCAAATGATGAAAATTTTAATTATGTAAATCCACGCTTGGCATTTAGTTTATTGAACGTAAACAAATCGTAACATAAAAAAGTAACAAATCAGTGAAATTAATAACCTCCATGAACGCACACAAACAAAATGTCAGTAACGTCATATCCGGTATCTTGCACAGGCGTTTAAGCAAAAGTTTAAATTTATGTACCCCACCTCCCTTCCCTACACCCCAATCAGGTATCCTAGATTACATCTAGTTTAGAGGTGGGAAATCGCTTTTCATTGCTTCGTACACCAAGCTGGTCGTTTCACGGTTAGTCCTATGTCTGTTGAATTTAATGGTTTTTAAATATATTTTTTTTAAAATACGTGTTGTCCTTAAAACATAAAAGTTAAATAGTTTATGTGTTGTATAGTATTGTTATTGAAATTCTGCATCTTTGCTTGCAGTAGATATCCGGCACAGATAGTGGTGATTAATATTTTTGTTACGTAATCAATCAAATTAAGCAAAACAATCGAAAATAAAATGATTTTAATAAATTGAGATATAAATATGATTTTCGAATACATAAACTAATAAATGATACATAAAATATCCACAAAAAGGAGAGTTTTGACTCGATATTTAAGTACTGTGAAAAGTTACGTAATCACCAGAACTTGGGTGAAAATTGAAAACTGTTTAAACTTTCTAACTGGTTTGCAACTACTTTGATTCTAAACCGATTCAATCTAAGTATTATTTAGACAGATATTGTACTGTTGTTTGGAAAGTTTTTTTTTAATTGTTCTCATTGACATTTAATTAAGATCATTGTTATGACTTTTAAAAGTTTATAAATTGATTACTTTACAATTAACTGAGTGATAACTAGAGTTGTGCTATACATAAAACAATTAATTACATGTAAAATATAATCAAAAACAAGATTTTTGACATAATACTTATGAGCCGTGAAAAGTTACGTAACTTTAGCAAAAATTGAAAGCTGTTTGAACTTTTATTCAATTGTTTTGATACTTAACACACGATTTGATTCGATCGTTATAGTATGCAGATATACTTATTATTGAAACCTTATTGAAACTATATTGATCATTTAGAAGACATTTAAATATATAATTTTTTCTCGTTGCAATTTAATAAGGATTATTAACATTGAATATAAAGATCGAGACACACTTAAATAATATGTTTCTTTTAGCATTTTACCTGGTTATTGAGAAAAGACTGAAGTATTTTACAACACTTCAAGTGCATAGTGGGTATAGATTAACTAGCAGAGTCCCGCGGTGTTATCCCGCATTTATTTAGACCTCATTACTAGTAGAAGACATGTTTTAGATTTCACATTTGTGCCAATACATGTTTGCTATATGTAAATTTTAAAAATAACCCTATGATGTTTAGTTGTGTCCGGAATCGAGGGTCGGCTGTGGCGTAATCGAGCTGCCTGGCGCTGTAAGTCGCAGAGCCGGTGGTGGGACCACGACGTGTTCATCCCGCGCAGCTCTTCAACTGCGTGAACAGCCTCCGCGATCTGCATTACACACCACACAGAGAACTTATCTACACTCACAGGTTAGTGTAAATATTTACAAACTATCAACTTCCATAACGTGTCTATTTGATGACGTAGATTTAAAAAAAATAAGGAACGCCCTTTTATTAAAATTCGTTACCGTATGAATAAGGACATAAGAAACAAATTAAGCGATGTGTTTTTGTGTTTCTTTACAAATGCTTTGTAATCGTTCTAAATATATTTTTAACAAAGTAGGTAGGGCTCTTCAAAATTAGGATACAAATCTTAGTAATAGTACAGTGGCCCATCAGATAAATTACTCATATTTTATTCCAGTATCATATCATTAAATAGTCAACATACTAAACCTTAAACATGTTACAGATATATATACTTATCAATAAGTATTAATATATTTATATTTAATTTTCAGCTATAATTCAGCAACGGCATCGATGGTTTCAAGACTTCAGAATAATGATACTGCTTAAACTTTGGTGAGCTGTATGAATGATTGCACCATTGATGTTTTATTTCTAATGTTGGGTCAGTTCTTCTTACGTGAGTTTTCAAATTAAGAAATTGTCGGTACGGATATCGTTTTCAAATATTTAGCTATGTAAAGCGCCCGAGACACAATAACACAATGATTTTGATAGAACAAAAAGTGTGCTATATTCAAGTAAAAAAATTTTTTTGAGAGATTTTTGCATGACAGCATTAAACTCATATTCCCTTATATCGGTCACGTCTTTCAGTCAACAAAATATCTAAATCAATACATTCCTAATTTTGTTAAATAACGTTCGTTGTCTAAACGATTATTTGATTAGCAAGAAACCTAAGTAGTATAAATTTGACAACTCACAATGGGGGTTACTAAAGGCTATGTGACTGTATTGATGTTGTTACCTCTCTCTTCTGTTCTTCCTCAGCTTCAATGGCCCGTTGGTGGAGAAGTTCTATATCCAGCATCCTGACTTCTTCTGCCTCCCTCGCCTGACATTTTTTTTCCTTTTAATTTCATACCAAAATATTATGTAGTTAAAATATGTATGTATATTGTAGTATTACCTATATGAATGTGGTATACGATAAATAAGTAGTCAACTTTTTGTTTACATATGTGTGATAATGCGGTCTACTAGAAATATACCCCCCCAGAACCAACAACCGTGTGATTTAAATCATTATTATAAATCTATTTCAATTCATATCAAACGGACACTCCGTTTTTATGGTTCCGAAGTTCATGACTCGGAACCCTTATAGATTCGTCATGTCTGTCCGATCGTCCTCGACCAACCGCCCGAACGGTTGATGCTTGAAAAATGAAACTGCATGAATATGTTTTGTAATTACGTCTACAAAGTGCTACAGTAAAATTATGAAAAACCCTACTTTGGGGTACCTCCCCTACACGTAAAGTAGGGACGATTTTTTTCTCGCCCCTACCCCACCGTGTGGGATATCATTAGATAGGTCTCTTAAAAACATTAAACGGGATGGCATCCCAAACTCCCAAAAAATAAACGGCCGGCTCAAAACTATCTGAGAAGTTTCATGATAGTAGTCCATATATTAAACTTACAAGAAAAGCTATAGCGGTTTAGATAACTTATTTATTTCAGGAGTTATAGGGGCCTAACTTGTAAAATGCACTTACCTGGAAACTTTGTACAAAAATAAAGAAATAATAATGGCCTCCAACCAAGCTTTATGAACAAGTAATATTTATACATCCCTTACGACTTATGATATTGTTCATTGTTGTTAATACATGTTATCAACAAAAAAATTAAAATCCATTCAATACATCAATGAGTATATAAAAATTATTACATTTATTATTAGTCTCAAAATCTGAAACATTTGTTTAATCAATTTCTCCGAAGTGTCCGTCTTATAAATGTTATAAGAAGAGAATTTATAAATGATATATATTTGTTGGTTCTGTTTGTTCTGGGGCGAATCTTCTATGGACACAGAGGAACGTCCTATAAGGTTGTAAGAATATATTTAAAACTTCTGATATAATAAACTGATTAAAGTGTTTTAACCGATTATAGGTTCTAAGTTCACGTAACAAAAAAACTTTAAATTATAACGAAAGTAGCTGAAGAATATAAGATGTTAGAATTTACCTACTGATGTAATTTATAAAATACTCGTATAACAAATATTTAAAATAAAAACATCGGAAACATTGCTTTTATAGCTAAGGCTTATTTTGCAAAGTAACAACTCAAAGTTTCTTAAGAACATCAAATAATTTAGTCTCTTGGTATAAGAGTTTGTGAACGTCATCTTCACACACTTGTGAATCATCTAAGATTTGTGATTTTTTTAATGGTGGACCAATGATCGCGTGATGATAATCATACTAAGCTTATTTACTTTTTGTTGTGTGAAACCAACGAATTAAAGAGTCCTATTCAAGGAGTTTACACATATTAAGACTACAGTTCAGTAAATTAAGATTATAATATTTGCAGAGTGATAATTTACCTTATTTTATACAACCTTGTTATGTCTTTGTATTACTTATTAGTTAAATCTATATTACCTATGTATTTGTTATACCAATAAAATAAAATAACATTTTAGGTTAGCATGAAAATCTGATAATAATGCATAACGTATTTTCGAAATATATGCAAATAGGATGTCTATCATCAAAGCAAATTCTGAAGTTTCTCAAAAATTGTGCATAAATCAATAGGGAAGCTTTTTTAAATCTACTTAACACTAGCACTTGATAATTTGTAAAATTATTTACACAGTTTACATTAAGAAAAAAAAATTCTCTTGCGTAGTAAGGTTCTAGGTAAGATGTATTCATATAAAATAAAGTTTTTTATTCTTCTAGCTGAGTTAACTATGTGTAGAACATACAGAATGCGCCTTAAAAAGCACACCTCTATGTCTCCTTGTAGCCTGTTTAGTAAAAAGGGGAGGTTTGCGATGTTGTGAAGAAAGAGCAGATCAGAAGTACCAGAAATTGAAGGACTTGCATGAGAATCATTTAACCAATACACTTCCACTTATGGTTCTATATATTTATTTATGTATGTATATGACCTTAGAACTACTTATGTACTGAGTTTGTAATATTTCTCTTTCTTTTTCCACTTCCTGTATGTTTTGAAAATAATGTTAGCCAATTTCTAGTCTACTTTCAAATTTACAATCATCGTGAGACTTGGAATGTAGCATTGTAGAATTACTGCAGCTTGGAAGCATGTGCAGCATTCTAGCTTACACAATGCTACTTTATTACTTTATATCACTCACTAAATAACATTCATGTATTTAGGAAGTTTACATACCAAAATAACATTTGTAATCAGATCAATGAATGTCATTTATTGAGATGCTAATACCTACTACATTTATAAGAATTAATAATTGTTTACTTACTTTCCTACGTTAACGAGTTAATAAAAAAGTATAAAAGTTTAAAGTCGAAGCTTTAACAGGCATAACATCAACAGACAATAAGTTATGTATTTTGAAGACGAAGTCTGTTTATAAGCTAACAACAACCACACATACATACAACAACAACCATCAGTGCCTTTTCCTAATATGAGTTTTCACACTGTAACGTGTGGTAATGTTTTTGCAGGCGCCAAACAATTTAAGCGCGAGTGGCTTTATGGAGATCCGCCATAAAATTGAAAAAGCACTTACGGTTATGACAAGAGAAAAACTCTAGCCATCTCTCCTTATACCAAAATTTATCACAATCGGTTACGCGATTTAGGTGTGAAAACGTAACAGACAGACAAAGTTACTTTCGCATTTATAATATTAGTAGGGATTAGCATTTAGCTCCTGACTTTGACAGTATTTATTCGATAATTTTGATTTTTCTATATTATTGTTGTCTGTTCTAACTTTAAAATATTAATCTAATAAATCGACACAAGTATCAATGTACATAATATTATTCAAGTTTGAAAAGCCGTAGTCACGCGTTGCATAATTGCTATGGTATGTTTCTATGTAACGTGTGAAGACTATGGTTTTTCAAACTTGAATAAGTGTATCACTGTTCACTGATAGTTGTTTCGGTTATCTAGCTCCTTTAGTAACGATGTTCAATCTAGTTTCCTCAAAGTTTCCTACTCTATCAACGTCGTTTTTTGCCGTAGTTGGGTCATAGTTACTCTTTTTTAATAAAATGCTTGTATTTAATATTTGAATTGAAATATCGACGGCGAAACTGCAAGAATACTTGAAAGAGAGTGTGTAAGTTAGTTAGTAAAAAAAGTACTAATGAAAGTTTTTAAGGCCTAACAATAATCCCAATCAACCTAAATGTCATGAACATCCAACCTTTTAGGATTCTGAACATCCAAGGCTTAGAATAGTTACAAATATACAAAATAATTCGTTCAGTCTTGTACACTATTGTTAACGTATGCGACTGCTGATCAAGAGGTCTCGGCTTCGATTCCCGGGTAGGACCAAATTTTTGTGTGATCCGCAAATATTTCGACTGCCCCTACGTATACACAATCATATCGGAAATAGCATTTTTTTATTTCATGATTTACCTTTATTTATTGAGACGCATATACCAATGTAATTTTTTGTTCTTTTATCAGTCTAAATTCAAAAGATATGTAAACGTACATGACGACCTATAATAAAATTATAAAGATTTTGCTGTCATACAAGATGTGTCATAGTTTGGTTAATATTCTACGTGAACTCGGGCAAGTCGCCTTTATAGGCATTTACATGGAGAAATAGACGTAATCGTGTTAATTGATGTGATAGAGCAAGATTATTTTCCTTAATTATTTTGATATTTTTTTTAGTTTTATAGATCATTAAGGTCAACAAATTCATGTCTGACATGTCTCTTTATACGCCTATTTATGCAATTAGCTTACTGACTTGTTCTTATTTACGTTTAATGTATAACACTATTTGGGCATTTTTAAACGGAAACCTTGCGTCCAAATAATTTCATCTAACACCTACTTCCATCAGCAAAAGAGAGTTTCCATCGTGGCTGAAACTGAAGCTCTTTTTCATAGTAATCCACATTGACTACAAGTGTTGCTGTTTCAAATTGATTTATATATAAGTAACCGACACAAAAGGTGATATTTTAGCAATGAATGTAGTAATCGTCCATGTAACAAACATAATATCAATTTTAATTATCACTGTTTATCAATCTAAATTGTTTAAATGTAAAAAGAGAATTATTTGTGGATTTATTTAAAAAAATGAAGCCTGCTTGAGAAATTATCAAAAAGATTTTTCAATGTATGTTAGTTAAGTGTACATAGAAAAATCATTTTAAAAAGTTCGATGCTTCCTCCCGAGTAAAACTCTTTGGTGAATTTCTGGACTTGAAGGTGATCATTCACGTCAGTGAACTTTTATTGGTTGTTTAAAAAAAAAAAACGAACAAGCAATAGACTCGGAACTCCAAAGGATTAAATGTATTTAAATTTCTTTTTGTGTATTGGCACCTTTTAATCAAAACGTTATGTAAGATCATGCTGTTAAAATAACCAGTCAGCTGTAGATAAATACGATAGTAACGTGGATTTGTGTTTTAAAGCTATAAGGTTTCTACCAGAATAATCTGAAAATTATCACTCTTGTAATGATAGAAAGTGGGATTCGATTGCGACAAGTTTTGTACATTCATAAAGTCATTACACTTGCAAAAAATATTTAAAACCATCTATATAAAATGATTGACTTTGTTAATAGTATATTTACATTTAAAATAGTTATAATGTTACAGAAAAATATATCTAAATGTAGCCTTCCATTTGTCAAAGAAGGATCATTATTTGATGATGATATGATGATGATAGAATTAAATAGAATGTTCATTGTTTATAATGATAACAAGAAAGTTCCTACAAAATGAAATTGCTAGTGAAATTGAAGCCCAATCAGATTTTACCCTAGTTTGCATAGCGATTTTAATCTCCACAAGGTAAAAAACACCCCACACGGTAAAGCTAGTGTTCTATGCTGTAAAAATAAACTGTCTCTATTTAATTTTACGGTGTTCTGTGGGACAAATCTCAAGCAAAACGGGAAGCAAAGGAATTGGTAAGTTTTCTGAATTATTTATCACAAACAATGTAATTGTTTCTGTTCCGAAAATTGTGGGGGTCAACATCGGAATCGTTGGCCTAAAGGTAATGTACCACCTTAACAGTGAGTTAAGTATAGTCACTTGAAGTGTGACTAGCATTTCAAAAATACACTTTGATAGGTAAAAAGTAATGTTAACGCACCAAATGTATACCTATTTTATTGTAAATAATTAATTAACTGTTAAAATGTAACGTTTTAATAGTTATTACCCATTATATCTATTAATTCAGAAGATGTCCGAGTTTTCATTGCTTATTTTCAACTATAAATCTGTTATCAGTGGCCTCGTATAAAAGGACATGTCGGTCCGATTGTAATATTTTACACTCGAGCGTGAATCTCATCTATTTAAACGTAACCAAGTTAAAAATGGTAACAATACACAACATTTCGTATAACGTATATTTCATTTATTTATTAAATTTATGTTTTATTTTTTCCTACGTACAAACTTATTTGTAGGACTTAACCGTTTAAATAAACAGTTGACGTAAAAACGGTCGTCTTTTAATTTTCACAGGGAAATGAAAATTAATCAAAATAATGGCTATACTGTTGCAAACTGCCTACATTGAGTATTACAGATCAACGATAAAACAGAGACTTTATTCCTTACTAGCTAACCCGTGCCCACTTCGTTGGGCATAACTTAAATATAAAAGTTAGACATTCGCCGTCGTTGACTTTTTTGTAGGCATTTTCAAGCTCCACATCTTTTCTCTAGAACTCAAAAATATATCTTTCATAGTTAAGGCAGCGTTCGTAAGAAACGCTTTCATTCGACCGTTTTTACTCCGATTCACTTTGCGAAACGGACTACCACGTAAAAGCCTTTTTATTTTTCGGTTTTTTATATAACCTATGACACTCAGCAATAATGTGGCTTTCTATTGGTGAAAGAATTTTTAAAATCGGTTCAGTAGATCCCGAGATTACCCCTTACAATTTAACAAACACACAAACTTTACTTCTTTATAATATTATATTATTAAGTATTAAGTATTAAGTATAGATGACAAACCTCAGAGCACTTTGAAACTTAAAAAAGCACTCCTGAAAACCACGACTTTTGACATGTCGCTTTGTACTTAGGGGCCGTCCATTTGTTTCGGAGTTTGGGTGTTTTTCTTTATACATTATGTATGTATAATATGTATGTATTTTCAGAAAAAAAGTATTTTTATGTATTTAAATCAGTTGTCTAGTTTCCCATAATACAAGCTCAGCTTAGTTTGGGGACTAGATGTCGTTATGTGTAAAATGTCCGAAATATTTATTTATTTATTATTACTAAATTGCATTTATCAAAAAAAATGTTACAGTTTAAAAACTCATATATTTAGAACTACTGAAACCTTAATTGCTTTAATATATATCTATACTGACCTTAATAACAGATTCATAGGTACATGTAACATAATACAGATCTAGCCTCGTTTCACGAGATATATTTTGCGAAAATTTAGTGTAAATCTGAATGTTGAGAACTGTGATAAGAGAAATTGAATTTTACCTTTTGAACTTGGCGTTCATGTTCAATTTTTTGTTGTTCGAGCTCTTCTTCGGGTATTGGAGGTGTTTCATCGCCACCGGAGGTATGTTTTGCTCCTAAGTAACAATGTTACAAACAATTCATCACTCACAACAAGCACAACATACAAACGTTCTACACAAATTAGCTGAGACCATACCAGTTGGCGGATGATATGAAATCCAAAACTGATGAGCCAGTTTGCAAATTTGCAAAGACCTTTTAATTGAACTAAATCTTTAATTTTGCAGTCTTTAAAAATCAGATTACGGCTCGAAAACACGAAACGTAGACTGAAGAAAGTGCTATTCGTAAGAATTTATTCATAGACGTTTATTTTCATGGTAGATTCACTGTAAAGTTACGTTGTATAGAACTGATTGGCAAAGGGCCAAGATGCTTCTCTGCGTTTAATAAACACAAATTCCACACATTAAACTTTGGTCCGTAATTTTTTTTTTATATAACAGTACCTAAAAAATGTAGTACCCAAATGACTTTGCAGATGTTTTAGTATATATTATGAAGAACGGTAAAAAAATTTACAATGCAATTAAACTGTAGTGCGTAACAGAATTGGTTTCTAAAATAAAAGAATATTCCAGTCGCATAGGCGTTAACTCATTCCTGTGGAGTTACTCATTTGCGAAAAAAGTTGAACTCAAACAGCCTACCTAACATATTCAGGTATCTGCCAGTATCTAACTACAACTACCACCAAAATCCGTCCATATGTGTCAGAGATTAGGCGGAACCACCTGTCAGAAGGACGGACAGACAGACAAAAAACAACTTGATTTGTTGAAATAAGTACCGTATATCCTAATGTTCATTTAGTAAAAGCAGTTAATTAGAAGCTACAAGTATTTAGGTACTTCAATTTTATTTATTTGTATAAATAATCTCTTGGCAATTCCTATAGACAACAATACAACCCTATTTCCTAATGAGATAGATATATTAAATCCTGTAGTTACCATCCGTCGTGAATTATTCTATTTTCGCTCAAATCTTGGTGTGTCGGTGTAGTATTAAAATTTGAGTAAAATACTATTAAGATATTTAAGATTGTAAGATTATGATGTGTAAATAGGTAAACCTTTTAAAGAATTTTTACTGAAAACGTAAATTTTATGATAGTTTTATGTTTGAAATGAAAGAAACAACTGAATGTGAGCCATTTGTAGATTTTTCTTTATCTGCAAAAATATACCTATGTACTTGTACTAGTAGTGAAATGACACTAACGGCACGTTTACGACCTTACCGCTGTGAGCGGTAAGGTCGTAAACGTGCCGTAAAAGTTCACTAACTTATTGATGTTTTGGATATAGTCCAGTCAATGAAAGCTTAACTTAGTCATTTTAACCGACTCCAAAAAAAAGAGGAAGTTCTCAATTAGTCGGAATCTTTTTTTTTTAATTATGTTCAGCGATAATTCCGTCGTTTATGAATCGATTTCAAAAAATTGCATTAGAATGGGAGCAGCTTACAGGTGGTTCTATCGTCACTATATCGGGATCTGATGATGGAATCCCAGGAAATCTAGGGAACTCCTCAAATATCATAGGCACAATTTTCGCCATTTGGGTACTCGGAATATCTTTTGTTTGAAGTCGGTTTCTTTTTGTTAAAATTATTATAAGTTAATCACCTGCAACCAACGCGAAAATTCCTGTAAGTCTTCGTAGATTAATATACTTAAATTGAGGGTGCTGCAATAATGGCACAGGGTACAAATCAATTGCAATTTCATCAATATTTCGCGATTGGCTTGGAAACTAAAATAACTCCTAGTTCAAAATTGTAGCAAAATAAATTGCCCAAGGTATAAATAAATAAAAAAATGATCAAAACATTTTAATTAAAACCCAATGAAGCATGTAGATAGGAATGTAAGGAGGCGACCCACCATCTATCGCCACAAGCTAACCTCACCTGCACGACGAATGAACGAGGCTTTAGCGACCGATTAATTGCGGTAAATCCATCTGAATAGGTGTAGCTAAATACCACAAGCCGATGATAGGCAGCAGCGTCAAGCTAGACCCAGCCTGCCTAGCGTGGCAATTATGGGCAACTCGTCCCTATGCAGACGTAACTAAGGCCACAGCTATTACTAAATATGGTAGCGTCCACGATAACGGTGGGGCAGGGGGTGCCAAGGATCACCGGTTTATGGGTTATGGGAGGCCACCCCAACCGACGGACTCTGGCTACGTACAATAGACGCACGCAACGGCTAGACGCATTTGGCCCAACTAGAGGTAACTTCAAAAAATTATGTGGCACATCCTAGGGTTATGTGACATAACCCTAGGATGTGCCACATAATTTTTGTCCTACGCCTTAACCCTCGAGTCAGGCCAACTAATATACTCCGCGAGAGATACCAACAATCCCAAGGTGGCGCTAGGTTTCTAGTAAACAAATCAATATCTACATTCTACATCTACGTTGTCGAAATTTTCAGTGTGTTGAACAGGGTAGCGTGCCTCATTATCAAGCTCACTAAAAGGTATGGCCTCACGGTTGTGCAAGTGTAGGTGTCGACCTCGGCGCAAACGGTTGACGATGTGGAGGATATGTTCGATGGCATATCGAGGGCCCTTCACTTCACCACTAAGACCCACTACAATGTTGGTATCGGCGACTTTGGGTTGCAGGTGATCAACTCAAAATGGTAAAGTAATGCTTTCATTGACTGGACTAATAGGTAATACTAACTAGACGAATTGTCGAGATCTATAATTTCGTTCTGTATAGGGTTTAATAGTCGAAACAACTTAATTTTCCACAGAGTTATAGGACATAAGAAACCTATATTGTCTTTTTTGTTAGGGATGATAATCCACAGAATAAGAAAGATTCTAAATAACTATCGATGACATGACATGTTCTTCAGACATTCAGTAAGACTTGGCCTTGCAGTGGCATATTGATTACATGATTCATTAAATGTGAATCAAACTGTATTGATTTTTACTGTATGAGGTACATACGTGGACGAATGGAGTATTCTAAGCGCATCCGCTCGAATGCACAGGCGTTTCTTTCGTAAAAGTAATATCTCATTTAAAATTTTATATACTTCATGAACATGGTGTAGTGGATGTGGTGAGTACTTAGTTTACTACACACGTTGAAACGACCGGTCCAAGTAACATTGACTATGGGGACTGAATATAATAATAAATCTTATTATATTTTAACTTAGGTGAAGGTCGGCAAATTATCGTGCTATCGCTATTTAATTAATTATAACGATTAATCATCAGCACAGCGATGCTTCTACATATTTAATTCTTTTCATCGGTCGTAACCTTCAGCGCCTGATGCCGCCCTAAGGGTGGCAGCAGATGGAAGGGACGGGTTTTCCCCTCCATCCACTTCAGTGGTCAGCCGCGAGGGTGCGACGCCTGCGTGTGCCGGTTTTTGCCTAATTAGAGATTTTTTTGACTGCCTTGTTGGTCTAGTGGTCAGCGTATGCGGCTGCTGATCAAGTCGTCGGGTCGAATCGGATGTTAGTGTCATCCGCAAATATTTGTTTCGGAGTTTGGGTGTTATTCTATGTATATGTGTGTTAGTTCTCTGCTTAGTTTTGGACTAGATGGCGTTGTGTGTAAGATGTACGAAATATTTATTTTAGCCCAGATGGCATCCGCGTCGATGCGGACATGCGCTGGGAGGGGTCTAGATAACAGGCTCCCTGGTCCCCTTCTATTTCAGACGCATAGTGGCACACTGTATGGTTTTAGTCGGTTCGTTTTTTTTTTTTTTTTTTTTTTTTTTTTTTTTTTTTTTTTTTTTTATATTTAAGCCTGCCAAAGTGACTCTACTCTGCCTGATGGAAAGCATGAGTAGAATCCAGGAGTAGGGGTCACCATGCTTATTGTGAGGGTAGGCAATGTAGCATGGTGACCCCTACCATGGCAGCTTGGTTAGATTATTCTGCATCATTCTCCTGGCCTTCGAAGGGCGGGAGAATGATGCAGAATGATTGGGCCTCCGGTCTCACACTCACCAACGAAATACGACAGCAAGAATACTGTCATTATTAGGATGGTCTTCTGTGTGAGGGTAGTACTGGCCGGGTCGAGCCGGCCCATTCGTGCTGAAATCAGCGTGGCTCTACTACCTACTAAACCGCAAACCCCGGTAGAGGAATGGCACAAAGCCCGATGAGGTTCCCAAATGTTAAAAAAAAGGTGTAGGAATAATGGGGGGCAATGACTTCCTAATAACTATTTAGATAAATGTTAAAAGGACCAACGGCTTAACGTGCTCTTCGAGGCACAGGTGTGAATCATCGCCAAACTTCCATACTTGGACTGTTGTTAATAATTTCCTGTAAGAAACACCCAACAACACTTTTGTCCCGACCTTGGGTTTGAACCCGAGACGTCATGATCAGCAGTAACTGGTAGTGTAGACAAAATACATGCCACCGCCGCTCTCATATTGGACTCGACAGTCATGCTACACATTGACAGAGAGATCCTGTTTAAATTATCTGAAAGGAAGTTAAGGCCTGTTTCTAATTTCCTTTATTATGATACATCTCAATATCGCAATATTTAAAATTAGATCAGAAATTGACTGTGAAAAGTACTGACTCCGCTGCTACTTCACCATCCACAGCCGATATTCATTTACAATAAAATTAAAATTTGCTAGTTGTTTCACAGTATCAATGTCTTGATTAAATTATAACAGAAAAAAATATAAAATTATTTTCAGCAATTTTAATTTTTTTCATATTGTTTACTGTTTTAACAATTACTTTTCTTAGATCCTGAACCCAGCTCAAGGCGGGGGGTGGCGGTCTTGAGCCTCTGACACCCCCTCCCCTGGACCCCTGGAACCGCCCTTGGATTCACGCCCATACCTCGGAGGGCACGTAAAGCCGTAGGTCCCAGTTGTCATGAGCATCTATGGCAATTGTTATTGGAAAGACAGTGTCCTCAAATTTTACAGACAACTATTTCTACCTTCGAATTTCAATTTTCCCTTAGGGTTGCCAGCCACTCCGCTCCGTAGGAAAACTGATATTCAGGTAAAACCGGTTGAACTAGTAGCCGACCCCAAATAATATTGGGGGTAATGCTAGGAATGGTTTTAATTTAAATAATGAGTTATCACGAAAGATATCATCATCATCAGCTCGTTGCAGTCTAATGCTGGTGAAAGACCTCTTCCAAGGCACACTAGAATAGCAGTGAAAGTGACAACATATATTTAATTATTACTAAACCAGCTGACCCGGCGAACTTCGTACCGCCTTAGAATATTAATTCATAATAAAGTATTGTCTATAATTATTAACTGATAGTGACAAATCGACAGCAGCGTCAACTAACGGGCCCCGGCCGGTACCGCCACAATCGTTTTGTTCCTGCATTTTAAATCTGTAATATCTTCAAAAGTATTAATTTAAATTACATACTGTACAGGGCCATATTAATCTATATTAAATACACAATGTATTTAAGGTACTTAGTTGGATAAGGATTAATACTGTATTGCATAAAAGCGCTTCGTGAATTAGCCATTATTTCTCGTAAAAAGAAAAAATAAATAATGGTTATTGTGGGTTATCTAAGAGATAGACATACCATCGAGAAGTTTTTTTAGATTTACAATACTGTAGTACATTATTTTGATCTATCTCGTAGGGTACAGCCAGCGTTTGCAATGTAAGCGTATAAACATGGGTTTATTTACGACATCACATTAAAAACTTCTAAAATTATTATGTACTATATTATGCATGTATTATACATAAAAACCTTCCTCTTGAATCACTCTATCTATTAAATAAAATGGCATCAAAATCCGTTGCGTAGTTTTAAAGATTTAAGCATACATAGGGACAGAGATAGCGACTTTGTTTTATACTATGTAGTGATTATAGAAACTTTTTAACTACATCTGCACTTCCTCTCGCAAGCAGTCTGGTGGCCCCCACTCTTGGATTCCATTCATGCTTACCATTAGGCAGAGTGTAGTCACATTTATAGGCATCAAACAATAAAAAGAAACTACCTGATTATAAAAAATACTTTACTTCCACTCTCTTCTTCATTATTAGGATACGAATTTACATACAAATTACCCACATTTTAATCCATGTATTAAGGGTTAAAGTATGAAATTGCTGATTTATACTGACTCTAGTGATCTAGATTCTACAAACTGTGTAAAAGCATTTTGTACTGCTTCCTGGGAAGAAAACTTTTTATCACGTAGAAAATTGTGCCAATCCCGAAATAAATGGTAGTCCGTTGGACCAGCTCTGGCGAATGCGGAGAGTGACGAATGGTTTCTAATTGCAGTTCCGTTAGAGATAAAACGTTTCTTTTTCTTCTAAAACGTGCTGTATGAGATCTCGCGTTATCTTGGAGCAATAATGGTGAAGATCGTTTCATGAGTCGGGGCCGTTTCACTCTAAGTTTTGCTATCATTGTTTGGAGTTTGGCACAGTAGACATCTGTCATTATTGCTTGACCTGATCGGAGAAAGTTATAGTGAATAACACTGTGCTAAGACCACCAAACAGTTATCATTACCTTTTTATTGGTGAGCTTTGCTTTAGGACACTTGCGGAGTTTGACCTGGGGTCAGCCATTGCATTTTTCGCTTAATTCGCCATTACATTTTTATTTTATTGATTTGCAAATGAGTCGATATTGTTGGTGAGGTAACGTTAAACCATGCCGCTAATTCCTGGGTAGTTTGGCTCGGATCGGCTTTCACCATGTCTTTCAATTCATTGTTATTGACATGTATGGGCGGTCTTCGACGGGTTACGTTCTTCAAATTAAAATTTTCATCTCGAAAGCGTTGAAACCAAAACCAGTCCCCTCTCCAAACGCAACATTGATATTGCGAGCTGTTTCTGCATTGTTAGTTCCGTGTCGAAGCTCGTATTCAAAAATCACTCGAATCTTCGAAAAAACCACCTTTCTTGTCTGAGCTGAATAAAAAAAACAACTGAAACTCGATAGTTGAATGTTGCTCATTTTTTAAAAGAAGAACATCATAGCGTTCGGCGCGTATAAGTGTGCGTTCACTATTATGGTGAACGCACACTTATGCGCGCCGAAAGCGCCGAATGAATCGAAGTCAAGGAGGCCTCGCACACTTATCCGCACCGGAAGAATCGACTGCGTCGAGGAAATCATTTCAAGAAATAGTACGTTGTGTCGTCGTGTGCGTTGCTCTGTCATACGCAACTGATAGAATAGATTGCGAGCGCATCGATCGAGGCGACCACTTAATCCGCGCCGAAATTTATGACGTCATCCGAATTCATCTAGGATTTCTGGGGTTCTTCCAGATGCGGACGATTGGACGCGGGTAAGTGTGCGCGGTTTCATGAGATTTCATTTAAAGAATTCTAAAATTCGTTTCGTTCGGCTCGTTCGATGCGTTCGACTCTGATAAGTGTGCGATTACCTATAGAGCCGTTTGCATTTTTTGCAGAACTACCCTCAACTGGTTGGTTTTCAGTTATTCCTTGTTTAATTAAATTTGCATTCAGAGATTTTCGTGAAATCTGTTTCAGCTGTTTATGTCTCGGTGAATATATTCTTAAAGTTAAGTTTCTCGCTGTATTTACTACTGACATTTTATTTTTATAGACATCTACACAGTTTAGACTACCCTCAAAAGTTTTCATGGTCTCTTTATCATTTTTCAATCTGACTATATCTATAACCACCGCCTCTAGTTCTTCTCTTTTTGTACAGTTTTGCTTCATATCACTCATTTCCTGCTGCAATAAAACTATATCCTACAATAATCTTGTGAAATCGACATGATCGAATGCCACGGGAGGAAGTTCACTCAGGTTTTTGGCTACAAAGATAGGTATTTCATCTGGATCTACTTGTTTCAAGAGTCCAACAATATCTTCTTGATGATGAAGCTAATAAAAAGCGTGTAAAAACCATTTAATATTTTACAATTCTATTCTTGAAATAATACCAAAGATGATATACCTCAGCTTCCTAATTACTACAAATATTTAAAGGTGTCTGGGGGGATGATTTGCCCTTCGGATTGGTCTGGCCGCATACAAAGGGTCTTAAAATAGTACCTACCTTAGATAATATGTATAAAATTTAGGTTTGCTACTATAACGTAGTTTACCTAATTTTTTCACAACTTTCAAGACGTCTGGCAGAAGTAATGGCCCACGGAAAGTGTCTGGCAGTAATAATTCTTTTTTTAATAATATTCTTGATAAAATATGTAAATACTAGCTTTGCACCTTTAACGTAGGTAAGTAAGGTTTTTATCCATCTGTATTTCGCGCTACCTCAGAAACGGCCCCGCTTTCAAGCTAATGGGTACACATACATCTTAACAAGACATTGTACTAATAATCCTGAAAATTTCAGCTTTGCACTAATGACGTAGGTCTGGCGGCTCTGGGCTCTTGCTCTATAAGGATTGTATATATGTCATGTCCATCCGTCCGTCCTCGACTTACGGCCCAAACGGTTGGTGCTAGAAAGATGAAAGCTTGCACGAAAATGTGTAGTGATTAAGTCGACAAAGTGCTACAATAAATTTACAAAAAATATTTTTATTTGAGGTACCTCCCCTATACGTAAAGTGGGGATAATTTTTTTTCTCGCGTCTATCCTATTGTGGGGGATATCAGTAAATTATGCAATAAAACCATTGCGAGGTAGCTAAAACCGTTTATCGATTGAGGTATCTGTTTGAGAGTTATTCAACTTAAATGCGCATTTTTTTGTAAAACAGAGTGTGACCCCTCTAAGAGCTAAACGGCTGGCTCATAAAGTCTGGAAAAAATCGTGTAGTAATTCATACATTGAACTTTAAAGGAAATCTACTTATAGCGGCTTAGATATCTTTTATAATTCAGGAGTTGTAGGGGCCTAACTTGGAAAATGCACTTTGAAAACTTCGTACAAAAATTAAGAAAGAATAAGTAAACATAACAATATAATTATCTATTGGACACGATTTTAAATCCACCTACCATTATGGGTGACTACGGAACCCTATTCCCACTTGGCCAATTTTTTTATACGACCATAGATTAAGTGTATTGTTAATGACTTTTGAAATTTAAGAATTGAATATTCATAAATTTAAAAGTAAGGTAATTCCACCTGTTGATGTCTTTTTTTCCTAGCTTTTATTGTTTCTCATACATTGTCATTACTTACAAAAATTGGGACAAGCCCCAGTAAGTTATTCGAAATACTTGTCGATACAAGTATTTCGAATAACTTACTGGTTCTTGTCTGTCTCGCTTCTCCCCGTGATTTATAATTCCACAATGATGAGACCATAATAATTGAAATAGAAAGACATTATTCGTATTATACAGTTTACAATATCGTAACTTTTAGGTGAACAATGTCCTATAGTTATGAGTAGTAAGAACTATTACAATAATGCAAAACAAATAGTGAAAATAAAGAAATAATGGATACATGGATACATACATGGATACTTAGTGCGTGTGTGTGTGTGTGTGTGTTCGTGTGTGTGTGCGTGCGTGCGTGCGTGCTTGCGTGCGTGTGCGTGTGTGTGTGTGTGTGTGTCTGTGTGTGTGTGTGGGTGTGTGTGTGGGTGTGTGTGTGGGTGTGTGGGTGTGTATGTGGGTGTGTGTATGCATATGTTCGATTGCAAGTGGTTGGGTGCTTAGCAAATTCTCTATAAGATGAGTTCAGTTTCAGTCTCCTCATATGTTAGTGTGTTAAGCCACTCAGTTATGGTTATTTTACAGTCATAGAGTAATCTCGGATATATATTTAGTTTTGAGTTTAACTCATTATAAATGTAGGCCGATTGTGTTACATATTGACGTCCAGCAAAAACAGAATGAACTCTGGGGGCAAGGGCCACAATATCTTTACGTCTTTTATGGAAAACGGGAGGATTGTACGTCTTTTTTTTGTGCAGATTTAAGGTTATGTTCAAAATATGTAATTTTCTGACACTCAAAAGATTGCTGTCCCTGTACAGATTTTCCGTGGAGTATATGTAGGGTTTGAAGTACATAACCATAATAAGAGACCTTTGTGCTCTTTCTAAATCTAAAAATTTGCTTTTAGTGGCCCCTCCCCATACTGGAATGCAGTAAGTTATCACTGACTGAGCTAGAGCGGTATAGATTCTGTTTAGCATCTGTGCCTGCATAAATGACGCAATGCTTTATATCAATACAAGTTTTCTAACTCTGGATTAATCACTTCCATATGAGAGTGCCATGAGAGCCGTTGATCAACAGTTACACCTAGGTATTTAGTTGTCTGTACTTGTTGAATACCCTTACCACTGCATGCAACGGACCCATCGATACATTTATGGACAATGATTGTAAAATCGGGGCCAGGCTGTGTTCTTTGATTAGGGGTAAAACAGATGAAATTAGTTTTTTGGATATTGAGGGTTAGGAGATTTTCATTTAGCCAACCAGCCACCTTCGCCAGACCTTGTACAGCGGCAGCTTGTACAGCCCTCCATGATAACCCAGAGTAAACTAGTGCAGTGTCATCTGCGTAACAGAGAAACTAATAATCAATCTATAGGTCTATGCGTTTTATAAGATGATTAAACGTTTTTTTTTGTTATTTATTTCAATTTAGGTGGTTAAATAAGTTACGATATGATTTACCTAGCAATGTATTTAATTGCCATTAACTACAGACTCTGCTACCACGAAGCTCCGAGATCATCGTTCGAAAATGGAGTTCCTTGAAACATTCAATCTACGATCTGGTCCCAAGCCGAGACGGGGCAAAACGAAAGAGCTGGTTGAGATATCACGCAGGAGGGTACGTACCTATACATTTTTAATTTAATTAATGAACCCACCTTAATTATGTACCTACCATTTGTTTACAATCACAACAGTATCATACGTTTACACTGTATGACGCTACTAAAATTCTAAATAAAATTACAATTCACTTAGATTTTAGATAAATTAATTGACTACATTTCAATTTAGGTAATTACTTCAATACATAAATGGCACAAAAAGGTAAGTGATTTCCACAGTAATTGTTGTTAAACAGTTACAAGTTGAAGATTCAATTCTAAAAATCTATCCCTAGTAGAAAAACTTTTGTATTTCAATCGGGGTTTCAATGTGAGAGAAACGATTAATATAATAATAATAGATTTTAATATATAAGTGCTTCTAAAAGGCATTAAAGTAAAAATTGATTTGTACAAGTCGTTGAAAATGCACTGATAACGAAATTAATCAAACTGCCAAACGGTGTTCAAGTGTAGTTAGTAAAGGACAAATAATAGGATACATTATAGCTTCCTTTTATAGGTAGGTATAATGCTAGATACTATAGACTGATTACTAATACAAAAAAGCCTAGTCATTTATAAATAAAATAAATAAATCTAAATATTTTTGGACGTCATAAACTTAGCAGAGCATAAGCTATGGGTACTAGTAGTATCAATTTATATCGGACAACTGATATAAATTTATACACATACTCTTTTTTCGTAATAAAATTACGTACTTATTAAACGTAGCAAACACACAAACTCCGAAACAAATATTTGAAGATCATAAAAAGTTGAACCCGAAATTAAAATATGGAACGAAAATTTACTTTCTATACAGTGGAAAAGAAATTTAAAAAAAAAGCGGCCTAGTGCGAGTCGGACTCGCCCATGAAGGGTTCCGTATCAGCAAGTAACATGATATAAAAGTTCTTGTAGTTCGTTGTAACTTTCATCGATGTTTTTATACTAGTGTATTGAATGGATGAAAGGTAAATTGCGTGTTACGATGTTTGACGTATTAAAAAAAACAACTCACTAGATCTTGTTCAAACCAATTTTTGTTGGTAGTTTGCATGGTAATGTATAACATATATTTTTTTTAGTTTTATCACTCTCTTATTTTAGAAGTTAGAGGGAGAACACACACATTTTTCCACTTTGGAAGTGTATCTCGCGCAAACTATTCAGTTTAGAAAAAAATGATATTAGAAACCTCAACATCATTTTTGAATACCTATCCATAGATAGGTTTGATGAAAAAAAATTTTTTGAGTTTCAGTTCCAAGTATGGGGACCCCCAATATGTATTTTTTTTTTCTATTTTGATGTAAAAATCTTAATGCGGTTCATAGAATACATCGACTGACCAAATTTCAACAGTATAGCTCATAAAGTTTCGGAAATAATTGACTGTGACATCCGGACGGACAGACAGACAGACAGACTTGAAGAATCTATAAGGGTTCCGTTTTTTGCCATTTGGGTTCGGAATGTCATCAGTGTTTAACGGGCCGGAGGGGAGTCGCTATAGCGTCTTTTTACACATTTTAGATTTTTTGACTGCACGGTTGGCCTAGTGGCTTGAGCGGTCGTTACGCCGCTTCCTACTGCGCCAAGTGTCGTGGGTTCAAATCCCACGTAGGATAACAGTGTTTCTGATTTACAATTTGTTGTTCTGAGTCTGAATGTTCTTTGTGTCCGTTTCATGTATGTTTGTTGAGCCCCGGCGACACAGGAATCAATATTCCTAATGCGCGTGTTGTCCTTTTTGC
Organism: Phragmatobia fuliginosa; assembly: GCA_932526445.1. Taxonomy (NCBI): domain Eukaryota; kingdom Metazoa; phylum Arthropoda; class Insecta; order Lepidoptera; family Erebidae; genus Phragmatobia; species Phragmatobia fuliginosa. Next base: position 30,984,140 of record OW052057.1, read on the forward strand.
AAAAGAAAATCGCCTGTCACTACAAACTTACACACAACAAAAGGATTTTAATGATGTTTTGATCACTGCTGAATTTAAAAAAAGAAAGAAAACGAAGTTAATCCCTACTTATTATTATAAATGCGAAAGAAACTCTGTCTGTCTGTCTGTCTATTACGTTTTCACGCCTAAACCGCTGAACCGATTTTGATGAATTTTGGTAGGTATAGAGATATATGGGACCTCGGGAAAGGACATAGGATACTGTTTACCGCAGAAATCGACACACTCGCGGGCGGAAAAAGTTAGTTTTTCATATATATTTTAAAGGAATTTTATTTTTTGAAATTGACTCCATTTGAAATACAAATCTATAGCAAAAATTTAATCTATTTGTCAGCTTGAATCTTGAACTTAAATTCATTGTTTTTAGAATATAGTGCAAAAACATATTTATTTATTGGTGATAGCTGGATTATGGTATTTAATTTAAACTAACTTTTACAATAGCCTCATTGCTTGAAATAAAACAAAATAAAAATCAGAAAACAATAAAATAGACGGAAAAAAGGTTTCCAAGCGTGATTTCAGAAGCTTGGTTTGTTGAGTCCAAACATGTAAAACATTTACATTTATTTTTTACCATTGGACCCAGTCCAATCGTTAACTACAAAATAAGATAAAATAAGACCTAAAATTTTAGATCGTTTTTATTTGATCTCTTTACCTTTATAATTATTTGCTCGAGCTATTGTGTATATTTATAACATAAAAACCAATTGATCAATTTTAATACGCAAACTATATAAATATGTGGTGCTGGAGGAACCAGAAGTAAAGGCTGGCAACATTCTGTAGCATGACTGCTGCGATTTAGCAAGTTTGGCTTTTTTCTTTAAAGCACTACTGAATCCGGGTTTTAACAAACTACGTACATTCTGCTACCACACCCAGAGTGACACAGATCAGTTTAATTGAAATATTCACTTTACCATGTATCATGCGGTTAGATGTTATTATCTAGCAATAGTTACTCGATATTAATAGAGCTTAGATGTTAGCTGACTAGCAATAGTTACTCGACATTAATACAGCAGTTTTTGGTTGCATGATCGGCTCATGTTTAGCGCGATTCGACTAAAACATATCAAACCAGATTGCCAAAATGATAAATGCGATTGTTTTACGGCAAAAAATTGGAAGACTGTAATTTACAATTAATTGAGAGTAAAATTAATGTAATAAAATTCTCTCAAAGTGATGATGATGATTCATACAAAACCATTTGGCATGATTCAGCTAGACTATCGAGAATTTATTACACGATTTTCTTTCCCACGCCCAATCACAAAGGCTACTTTGAAGCAGATAAAAAAAAAAACGAAAATGTCTACGGTTGACGCCTTGACGCTAGTTGATGAATTTTTTCAATTTTTATTCCATTTACTAAGAAAACTTTGTCATAAATTCGTGGTAAAATCAAGTTAATACCAAACAAATTTATTTTTATTTACAAATGTTTTACTTTCGAACTTATTTGACGCTTATTAATGGTGATCAGAAGACTTGCACAGCTATAATGCGTCTTTTATCATTTTGCATGTGCGTGAAAGAAATGTCAGAGTAGGATGGTAGAAAATGTAGATCTGTCGCTGCTTTGACAATGTAATGCTCTTGAAGAGGGGTCGGCATTGATTTTTTACAGTGTTACTGTGCGCCGTATATCATATGATCAATAAAGTTGTAATGATACGAACAAAAGTGTAGTGTCGGTCAGTTAGTATTTGACAGCCGGCTGGCTCGTCGTCGGTGACTTATTATTCGCTCCCTATAAAAATGAACAGTCGAAGTAGTGTAAATGAATCGAATTTGGTGAATCTCTCAGCAAACCTAGCGACTCTAGAACCATTGGACACAAAGGACTCATTGTCACTCAGTTTTCCTTTTGACCACATATACGCATGTCACTCGGAGGATTCAGATCGCCGTCAAACTCTTTCGTTGGATAAGGATGTGGAGATAGCAACACACTGTGTTGTTACTGATCCAAAAGACTTGATAGCGGGCACTAGTGCAGAGATCAGTAGACTCTCAGAACGTCTGGCTGCTGCAGAAACACAAAACAAGAAATTGAGAAATCTACTTGTGTATCATTTGGACTTGATTCAACAACAAAATGATGTTATAACTAAGAGAGAAAAAGTATATCAAGCCATAAAGCTAGAAAATGACTCGGTGAGTTTCTTTAAGATGTAAATCATTTGTAGTACTACTATTTATCTGCTGAGCTTAGCAACTTTTTATGTGGTTTTCATTTAAACCTGGTTTGGTACTGAGTGTTGTTCCTATGAAAATTTCAATGACAAGTTTTAATAATTTGTTCAAAAATCATGCAATCCATGTCAATATAAATGTATGTAGGGTGGGTGCACCAGTGCCACACCAGGAACCAGTAGTGCACCATTACTAACTTCACATAGAAATATTAAGCTTCTGTCGAACCAATAGCACAGTGGTACTTGTATCAATCCTTTAAGTACATATAAATAAAAGTGTTAAAAATGCAATCAGTAAATCTTTGTTTATAATATTCAGTGTATCCTAATTTCCAATTAACTGCTTAATATGAAGTGCAAAGCAATAATATTATGTCTTATTTAATCTGAAAATGCTAGTTCAAACCAATAGTAGTCATTGGTTAACTAATGGGACACAAATTCAATGATTTACTTTGTCTACCACTGGTGATTTAGATTTTTGATAATTTATTTATTTTGTCTTTTACATTTATAATTAATCAATATATTTACTGCAATTGTTTATGTACCATGTAGGTGGTCAATTAAGTACAACAAATTTACAAGCACAATGCTGACAATTTTTTTTTATAAATTTTGAGGAGGAAGATGGCTTAAATGCAATAGTTGGGATTAGTAAAGGCTCAAAAATTAGAGAAATGTGCCAAAAATATAATATTCCTCTCAGTACTGTTATAAATATAATGAAACTGTAATGTAAACCACTATATTGACCATCGAAGCAATAACAATCTTTGCTCAAAACTTGTGATGATTGTTGAGTACAAGACTTGTTAGTATTAAAAATAAAATTTTCTTCATCAAAAGTAATTATTTAATTTACTTTTTCACTATTGGTACAATGCCCGGTCTATTGCTGGTACAATCTGGTCCACCTGAGGCATTTAGCAACTTTCCAAATTATTTTTTGAATAAAAAGAAACTTAACAGCTGTTAAGAAAATAGGAATCACACATATCATCAAACACTTAACAAATACAATCAGGTGATTCTATTACAACAATCACATAACAAATAGAATCAGGTGATTCTATTTGTTTTGTGATTGTTGTAATGTCAAATGTCCTTTAATTGGTTGGTTACAAGCACACCCGTCCTTAACTGAACCATTAATTATTTTTTTGTTTCTTGTCTGTCTTCAAAGGAAAACAAAAATAAATAAGGTTGTTTAGGTTTAGGTTTTAGAATAAGGAACAATGTTTCAAGGAACAATGTCAGCTAGTTAGACATCATGTATAACTTGAGTGTAAATAAAGACAGAAAATAAAACACATATAAATATATATTCTAATAATAATAAATTGTGTTAACAAAATAGTAATCCATTATGCCTTGATTATACACATATATATAGAGTCATGCCTATTGCCCAGAAGGATCAGAGATATTTGATCTCCACTTAAATAGTCCTGACACACCTCTGATCAAAATTGATTTTTGGATTATAAAACCAAATTTTGAATGTAATCAAACACTAATTTTCTCTTTTAGGCTGTAGCTTTAGAACTTATTTAATTATGTGTATAACAGTCTAAAAAACTATGCTTGCAATGAAGTCAAACATTATCTTATCGATTTTTTTGACTTTTGACTGTGTGTTGCGCTGGCGTACCTAAAATAGAATGTCCTGTTTATAATTTGGATGACATGTATTTAAATGATATCTTCTTTTACAATGCTTAGTGTAGAAGAAAATGCTCAGCGAGTCACAGTCTAATTTTGAGGAAATTAAATATATCTACTTAAATTGTTTAAAACAAAAAAAAAAATGTTGTGTTTAACAGAGCAACAGCAACAGTTTTATGTTTGCCTAAAGCTTACCATCAATGTAAGATGCTGAGCGAACCCCGTCACAGCGATAAAACTGTAATGAAATATTATTAACTATAATCAGCGTCTAATTTAAAGACATAAAATTTAAGTCAACCAAAACCAATCAAAAGACTAAGCAGAATCACAGTTGTAGTCAAACTAATCACTAATAATACAGATAAATGAAAATATACTGAAAAAGAATCTCTCAAATTTTGCCAATGCTAAGTGTATTAATGCAGTTGCAGCTATAACAATATAAACAAACATTATAAGGTATAACTAACAGTTAAAAATATCTCAAAGCAACAAAAAATGTGAAAACTGTACTGATAAAAGACTTCATAACACCTAGTATTGCCAAGACAAGGATTTAGTTGACTATGTATTTATTACCTACATCAATGTGAGTGTGTATGACACTGTGAGTGATTATGTTTCAATTTTAAATAATGTCTATCCATTAAAATCTGCATTCATAATCAATGCTCTAGAAGTTCATTTTTTATTAAATATATGATTAACAAATACTATGCTGGATCTCAATTCTTAACACAATTGTATAATTTTGTGCTATAATAATCTAAATTAATATTATAAAGCTGAACAGTTTGTTTGAACAGCCTGTTTATGAAGGAAGTCTATCTTTATATATTATATATAATTCTTGTGTGAGTGTGTATGTCACTGAACTTCTCTCAAACGACTGGACCGATTTTGATGAAATTTTTTGTGTGTCTTCAAGGGGATCTGGGAATGGTTTAGATTCGCAATTGGACCCGGTAGGTGGCGCTGCGATCAAGTTCTGGAATTTTAAAGTTGGGCGGTACGAAGTTCGCTGGGTCAACTAGTAGTCTATAAATCATCACATTAAGACCTAATGGAGTGGAGCTTTCACTGCGTGCGCTGCGTAAAAGTTTTAAAATGAATAATCACACATGATAAATTTTGTTCCCCTTTAAAAGTTGTTTATCTATCTTGTAAGGTTGTGTCACTATTACCACAGAATACATAATAGTACTCATACAGAAGCCTCACTCCGAAAAGTAAATTCAAGAAATTGGGGCCCTAGGCGTCAAAACATTAAGTTCAATTCAGATCGCACAGCGCCGAATCAACTACAATTATATTTACCTACCGTTGCGTCTCTTTCTATCGTGTAACATAACATAAGTGTAACGGCAGGCAGACGGCCGACTATACACTGCGGAGTGACACCCCCCTGTTACCTTTTTTGTGGGAAATTTGCTCTCTGAGGTATAACATCAAGCTATGGGCAATAGAACACACAAAATGAGGCTGTAAGGGTCATCTAGTATTTAATAATATTTTGATTATAGTGAAATATTTGTCAAGAATAAATAAAATTTGGATAACAGAAATGCATTCATATGAGGAAATCTGAAGCACCACTGGATGAAATGTTAAGAAGTTATAGGTTATCTTGGCATGGACATGTTACGCAGAGGGATTAGGAAAATGTGGCAAAGAAAATGTCTATGGAAAGTGAAGGTTACATAGCAAGAGGAAGACCAAAAAAAAGGTGGATGGATTGTATGAAAGAAGATATGGCTAGGAAGAAGTTAATAGTGAAATGACTAGTGATAGAGTAAAATGGAAGAATAAAACATACTCCGGGCCGACACCAAATAAAATTGGGATAAGGCCAGGCAGATGATAATGATATGAAATATTTGTCCACCATTTTACAGTATGTTGTGTGAGAATGCAGAATTTATTAGTGTGATGAAAGTAATAAGTGTAACAAAAAGTAAATATAAAAAGATTACTTTTTTTAAAGGTTGATAGTTGCATAATTTTAAAATGTCACAACATAAAAGTTTAATGTAAACTGCTTTGCTATAAGATGCTAATGTAATATGTTATTTTTTTAAATATATTAACACTTCAGACATAATTATATTTTTCTTTTGAACTGTATTACAACCTGGACTCATTAAAAAGCCGTAATCAGAGATTTTGCCTTCCATAACTCCTATTTTTATAATTGTACTGTAATATCTCACTTAAAAATAGCTACAAATTGAATATTAAAATTCCAAAATGAGATGTTTACTGGAATTTTTCCTAGTGTGTGCATACAATATATTTTACTATACAATATTTTCTCAATGGGGGCATTAATTGAGAAAATAAATAATAAATAAATATTTGGACAACTTACACACAACATCATCTAGTCCCAAAGTAAGCAGAGCTTGTGTTATGGGTACTAAACAACTGATATAAATACATAAACAATTTTTTTTTTTGTAAATACATACATATTATACATAGAAAAACACCCAGACTCCGAAACAAATATTTGTGGATCACACAAATATTTGGTCTGACCCGGGAATCGAACCCGAGACCTCTTGATCAGCAGACGCATACGTTAACCACTAGACCAACAAGGCAGTCAATTAATAGGTTGATATGAGGTTGATAATAGTTGATATTAAAAAGAGGTAAGCCTCGGTTTGTATGTTGCAAAATTTTTGTAACTTGGGTTTTCTCATTACAAATGAAAAATGAAAATAAATCGAAGTTGTTAAACAAGTGTACTTTGAATTAAAGATTTCTTTGTTATTAAAACCTAAAAACTAATAATCTACTTTAACACCTAATAGTGCAGTGAGCAGGTAACAGCTTAATCAAAAATTTATATTGTACTAGCTTTCGTCCGCGGCTCCACCCGCTTGTATCTCGGTTATTGCAGTAAAAAGTAACCAATGTGTTATTCTGATATATAAGGGCTATGTTACTGTAAAGTTTCATCTAAATCCGTTTAATATTTTTTGTGTGAAAGAGCATCAAACATACATACTCAAAAAACTTGTGTCTATAATATTAGTAAGAATTGCATATCACTATAACAATAATCAAACATAGAAACTTCTATTACAACATTTAGTCTTTTCTTTAGAAAATAATTATCTGATAGAGTTACTTATTATTAAATTAATTGAAGTGATGCAGGTAAAGGCTAGTTTTGTCCCCTTCTATGTCTATGTAAATAGTAGTTTATGTTGTCCTTCCTCGAGAATCCAAAGTATCACAATGTTAAATGTCAGTAAATCTGTGCTTGTTTGCTCCCTATAATATACTAGCTGATCCGGCGAACTTCGTACCGCCCGAATTTGAAATCCCATAGCTTGTTCGCAGCGCCACCTACCGGGTACTATAATTTGAGATTTAAACTATCCTATCTCTCAAGTTAGATCGAACTGCACATGGTGTGCGAATTTTATTATAATCGGTTAAGTAGTTTAGAAGTCCATTGAGGACAAACATTGTGACACGAGATTTATATATATTAAGATATATATATATATACATATAAGTATATATATAAAGAAAGTTACTGTCAAATTTATAATGTTAGTATGGATTCTGCACTTGACATTTTGCATTAAGTGAGAGAGCTGGTAGTTTCTATCAATATTGTAATTTGTTTTGAATATATTATTACTCAAGTAATATGAAATAAGAAATAGTACATGAATTATTGTTCTATGCCACATTGATATAGTTTAAATGAACTGTAATTCTCATATTTGACACATTGATGCTTCCAGCTGAGATCGAGGGTGAGCCGTATAGAGAAAAGAACATCCAGTAATCCAAAACCTACAATTTCTTTCCCTGCACCTATAGTACATGTTCCACCTGTTATTGCTACCCCTACGATCAAAACTGAACCTGGAACATCAACCTCACAGGTAATTATTTGAATATTACCAGTAGAAAAACTATTTTTTTTCCATATACCTATTTGCATATTTTATAAATACATAAACAGGGTTAAGTGACCTTTTAGGTATTTTCTCCACTGTTATGGATGACAATACTTTGGAAATACAGAGATTAAACTTATTTTTATCTGCATTGACTGAGGATCTGAAAAGCTATCTCCTATAAACATTATAACAACATATTTATTAAGTTTTTGCGTTACCTTCATCTTAAAACTTACAGCCTTGAAGAAAACGATAATGGGTAACATCATTGTAAGAAAGTGACTTTGACTTGAGTGACATATGCTATGATTTTCTTTAAATATTTTCATTCCAATTAATCATTATTCATTAATAATAATTAATATATACCTACCGGCTATACCTTGCCAAGCTTCTTATTGATTAAAAATGATGCACACAAGTGACTCGAAAAATATAATAAAAACAATTGAAGACGTCTTGAGCACAAATTTGAGATCAATCAGTGCAGTATTTTTAAAGTGTAGTTACATACATCTTATGGATTAATTACACCTAGACACAGAACAAATGATAATGTTCTTAATGCAAAGTTTGGTCCATGGCCAATGGAAAGCACAACCCAGAGGTAGTGGGTTCCATTCCTACCTAGTGTCATACCTACCTTGATTTAGCAATGCACTAGTAAGATTAGCAGGTTACAAATAATGTAATGTTTTTTTTTTGCAATTTCACAGGTTATGTTCAACAGTTTCTCTGAACTTCTGCTCCCAGATAGTAGAGCAAACCCCTACCTATTCAGCGAGATCACCAAACCGGTAACTTATGTGCCGCCAGATCCGTACAATATAGTCCCACCTCAAGACACAGGTATTTTTTTTATTATTTTAGACAGATGTGTCAAAACGTTTCTGTTATTCTATTTGGCGATATTTTTTCCTCGCGTCTACCCATCGTGTGGCGTATCATTAGATAGGTCTTAAGAACATTGTGAGGTTGCCAGCACAATAGGTATCCGTTTGCGAGTTATTTAACTTTAAAGCGCATAAATCAATAAGTCAGTCTGTGCAATCAAAATAAACAAGTGTTAGATAGATAAGTGATTGTAAGCTAGTTAATTAATCGAAAATGATTCTAGAAGCATTTGTAATACTTATGATTTCAGTGACACCCTACTATTCAAACTAACACTATCACCATATTCACGTAGTCTTAAAAATGTACATTTCTTCTTTTTCAGACATACAGAGTTACTTAAGCAACTTAGGTGTGTCCTCAATTTTGAACGAACCACCTACTGACAATTTCACCATGATTGATACCAAGCCATCGGCATTTGTGAAGAAAGAACCCAAACCAGAACCTCGTCCAGAACCAATGTATACGATCACTTCGAATAGGTAATGTATTCATATCTCTTACAATGTAACTGCTACAGTAATGTATACATGTATAAATGATAATTTTGTTACTCGATAGTGGGAACCCTATAATACAGAAGATCCAAAGGACAAAAAGGCGAACTACTTCCAGCATAGGCAGTTTAAAGCGCATGCCAAAGACTGCTCCTATCCCTAAAGTTGAACCACCAGAAACTGGTTGTAAGTATTTTTAATTCTAACTAGCTGAATCCTACGATGTTACCAGCAGTTGTTGTTGTAATCCATGCGCATAGCCGCGAACTAAAACTGGATAATAAAAGGTATTAGACTACCTTAATAATAGTTGTCTGTAAGTAAATCCTTTTCAGAGATTACCCTTTTTAATACATTGATGTATATAATTTTATATGCATTTAATGAAAAACTATTAATTTGAAATTACAAACATACATTTAGGTGCTTATAGTTTCAGAGTGATATATTGTATGGTTATTCCTTATTTTTACAGTAAAATTAATATATGACGAAGATAAATCTTTTGAGAAATATATGGTTAATAAGAAGTCGAAAAGAATTAACACTTACGGAAAATCTAAGGCAAAGTCCACTCCGAGGACTACCTCAAAGAATACTTCAAAGAATAGTAAAAAAAATTCTCCTTTGTCAAAAAATTATACTGATTCCTTATCAAAAACATTCCGGTTGATAGACATGCCAAATAACGGTGAAGATCCCTACCAGTTAGGAGAGGCTGAAATGAGGGAGCAGTCTCCAATCCCTAGGCTAATGTTACAAAAGCCAGGTCAAGGGAGAACGCGAGTTACTTCTGATGTATTGGACTCTCCAAGCACTTCTTCCAATTTCTCCTCAACTCGGCGCATTTACGAGCCACCAAAAGCAAACAAAAGGCGCAAAAGAACCAAATCAACTAAATCCACTAAAATTTCTTTAGAAAGCAGGTATGATTTACCAAGCACTATAACAGAGATGGAAATTAAAAAAGAACTAGAGCCAGAACTAAGTCCCCCAATGAGAACAGAAATTGTTCATGAACCAGATCTGGATATAGTTAAAACAGAAACTGAAATTGATTGGTCTCTTAATACGTCTTCGCCATATGATTTTACTTGCGTTGACTCCGAAAACTGTCCAGTATTACCCCGGCTAAACCCTGAGGAATTCCAGAGATTACTTGAAAGTGAAAATACCCAAGACGCCACAAAAGCAGCCGATGTTTTAGAGAACATAGATATGCAAACTTTGGATTATTGCGCAAGCATCGCAGAAGGGACTATTCTTGAAAGTACTTTAAATCAAAGTACTACAGCACGAGTACCACCAAATGAGATCCCCGAAGGGACTATTCTTGAAAGTACTCTAATTCAAAGCACTACAACACGAGACTCACCAAATGAGAGTCTAATAGCGCCAATTTTTGTACCTGTAAGTATTGATTTTGATACGCTTTATGATGATGATTTTGGTATCTTTAGTAAGAAAATAGCCTTTCCTTGCTTCTCTGCCCTCGTCTATGTCGGCAAAATTTGTCTTTTCAAATTTCATCTAAATTGGTTCAGCAGTTATTGATCAGGTCGGAGACCATTCCAACGAAACAGAACGATTAAATCGCTCCAACTAACTGTGTTTTATTTAAAGAGTGATAGCCCAGCGGTATTACCCATGGTACTATATTTTTTTAAATAACGTCTTGCAGGACGAAGTTCCGGGTATGCGCGGCACTGCAAGTAAACGTGGAAGGAAACGTGCACATTCTGCCACGGGTCTCACGAAAGCAGGAAAGCCACGAAAAAGATCAGTCGGCCCTAGGCCTCCTAAACAACTCAGAACAAGAGGTAAATCATGTCACAAATAAACCCAAGGAAACTGGTATTAAAATATTATGAACACTGGTGTGGTAAGAAAAAATTCCCACTTACTTTAATCTGTTGCTACCTCTTTGATTTAGCGGTTAGTGTGCGACTGCTGAACAAGAGGTCTCAGGATCGGGTCCTGGGTCGGACTGTTGTTTGGTTTTCCTAGAAGAAAATTTAATAGCAGACCGAAGTGTTGAACATCATGGCGCTGATTGATACCGGAGCACAATAAGCCTTCGGTAATGGTAATTATGAACATCAAAGGTAATTGATCACACATATTGTTTTTTAAAGTGCCTTTATGTTTTAGCTCCAGCAAACCGCGGTAGAAAGTCACCAGTGCCCTCCATGGTCTCCACGACTGCTTTCCACACCTTAGTAGGTGATCCTGACGTGTCTTGGTATTTTGGTCTAGATCCACAAATAAAATTGGAGGATCTAGACCAACCAGGACAGAGCACAGTCTCTACTGTTGAGGTACAAAATGTGTTTATTGCAATATCGCTACGATACTAAGGTGCTTGCGGTAAACAAGGGCAGTTTAATTTGAAACTGAATAAAATCAATAAACTAAAATCTAATGTAAATTACAAGACATATATTTAAAGCTATTAACAAATATTTTTTCGAAGAAAACTTTTAAAACCTTGCTATGCATGGTCTTAAATAAAGTTAGTAGTGCAATAAGAACCAAATATTGTAGTTTAGAAAATAGTGACGATTAGTAGTAGTTCTTGTACTTTAGATATTGTTGTAGCTTTAGCCGGATCACAATTGAGCAAAAACAAAATAAACTTAAAATTGATCATTTCGTGAACTAATCCCTACTATAATATTATAAATGCGAAAGTAACTCTGTCTGTCTGTCTGTTAAGCTTTCACGCCTAAACCACAGAACCGATTTTGATGAAATTTAGTATGAAGATAGAACTGAACTTGAGAAAGGACATAGGATACTTTTTACCGCGATAACCGACAAAAACGCGGGCGGAGCCGCGGGCGAAGGCTTGTAAAGTTATATAACAATAAAATAAAAGTAAAGAGTGATTAAGAAATATTTTATAATTCGGAAATCTTTACTCTTCCAGAATTAAATAAGACAAGGAATAAAATTTCAATCAACCAATAATAATAATTTGACGCAAAGTCTAAAAAATGTTTTTAATCCTATACCAAAATTTCAGAATTTTTTAATAGACAATCGACATTCGACATTATGTTTAGTAAATTGAATGCATCCTAGTTTTTCCAATTTCCCTGGCTGGCGTCCTAAAAATCAACATATGCAGGTGCATACTTTTATTATGATTTTGCTTACAAACTAACTTTCTAATAAAAGGATTATTAACGATATTTAGTTAACCCTTTTAATGAATTTTATTCAAACGTTGGAAAGTTTTACGGTGGTAGATGCTTAGAAACAACGAGTCATAAGAATACTATGTATAAAAAAAACAGACCTGTTTAGACAACAGCTCTACAAAATGTAATAAATGACAGAATTAGCATTCTTTAATAGTACAAAAAACTAAAACTATGTTGAACTTCACTTGTCGATTATGCCTAAATTAAAGTTAATTGCAAATTACCCAAAAATTTGTTCCTTCTGTTCAAATAAAAATATCTAATGCTAATAATTTTTCACAATGATGTAGACACACTCACTACGATGTGGCTCCTCGATCCGATAATCCTTTAGAAGTAAGTAAGCGAAATCAAAATATGAACCTATTGGAATATGCTTGTGTAAAAATAGACCTTACACGAGCTTACCCGCAGCCGCAGGTACCTTAGTATACCATAGAAAGGAATGTAACTAACGCTAGTCAATTTAATAATAACAACATATATTAAATAGATACTCGTATGATAACTAATATAGTGGAAACTCGACTACGCGACTCAACTACACTAGTTGACAGTACCTTTAAATAATGGAAAAATAACTATTGAATATACGTTATACCTTTACACCAAAAGAGAATAAAAGCTACCGCATAGTAATCAAAAATCTTCACCATACTACTCCATACACTCTTACAGCCATCACTGAGGCCGTAGAGGCCACTGGCAACAAAGTAAGAGGTGAAATCATTATTGCTCAGTATGCTATTGAAAAAAATCCCACTCCCACTTCACACCTCTATTCTGACTTCACAAAGTCAGAATAGAGGATCCCCCAAAATCAAAAACCATTATACAGTGTCAACGCTGTCAAGGTCACAAAACATCTGAATGCAATAAAAAAGATCGAAACTCCTGCTAAATGTGCGTTATGTTCATGCGATCAACCCGCAAACTACAAAGGTTGTCAAACATATATAAAGAACTTATGGCTCAGCGGTTTAAGCATTGAGAAATACAGTTCGCCCAAACAGTCACCATACCCATCACAGCCGAGGCGCTTACTTCTTCTACTCTTCTACAACTCCAAAAAAAAACACCAAAAAACAAATGCAAAAGTTCTGTCCTAAAAAAAAACAAATACAGAAATGACAATGTTGAAAGTAGCCAATTCCAACGCTCAAGCTAACCTTGAAACTTTCCTCATGAGACAATGTGAGAAAATAGATATTCTATTACGACAAATAAGCTCCATGTTGGGGCTTATGACCACTCTTGTCTCGAAGTTATCCAAATGATTTCCTTACATGTGGCAACTTGGAACATCAACGGTCTTGCACCGAACTCTCAGGAATTGGAAACATTTCTTACCTCTAATAGGCTGGTCGTTTACCTTATATCTGAGTCCCACACAACGTCAAGAAGCCGAAAATGTATGAGAACTGTTACTCAAGAAGCTCAAAGATATTCTGGAAAGTACTTAGAACGACTGGAAGGTCAACCAAACCCCCTAACAAAAATGCTTTTGATGCCAAATCAAATAAATAGACCGAAAAGAGCCAATGTGCTAATCCGGTAAGGGAATTTGTAGCAGTGGCCCAAACTGCCCAAAACGTTTGTTCCTTTCACCTTATCTATCTTCTCATAGTTGCTTGGACTGATCGCAGATTTGAAATAAATAAATAAATATGTCTTTATTTGTTTCAAAAGTATAATAATGAATTAGATATAATCATCATCGGCAAAATACGAATATAGACCAACACCACGCGAAAAAAGACATGTACGCCTAAATAAGCTTTTTTCAACGTACATTTGTTTTGGGGAGTATTGGTCTATAATAGTGTTTCGAAAGTGATATTACTTTAGACAAATTATATTATACCGAAAACTTTTAAAACCGTTCTTAAAGTTTTTAATACCATTTTAAAAGCTTAATACTAGGTATTTTTCCATTTCTAAACTTTAGTCGGCTTAATAGAGTTTCTATTGTATTTATAGTATGTTCTTATCTCTGAGACAAAATCGACATAATATAGTATACTAGTTTCTTGCGATTATTAAACAGTAACATGCCACTATTGACGTTATTTAAATATCGTTCTAAATTACAAGTTATCCTTAAAAATTGACAAAGTATTGAAATGTAAAATAAAACGTTTACTTATTACGCATTACCTTAAAATGATATTTTTTTAATTTCAATGCAAACGAGAATAAGTAACTAAACTTGTACACAAATAGATCTTTGGTGATATTTCAATTGAAGCCTAAAAAAAATCCTATTAGCACTGGATACAAGGATTAATAATACGCTCAGGATCTTTTTGTATACTTGTTTACCTGCGACAGAATCACAAGTATCACGATGATGCATTGTTTTATTTATATTATATATTTAAGCCTACCAAAGTGATTCTACTCTGCCTAATGTAAAGCAGGAGTAGAGGTATAATTATCGTCATTTCATACCGTGGCGGCTTAGTGACATGTTTCTGTATCATTTTGCATCATTTTCGCGGCGGGGAAAATGATGCAGACCGATTAGGCCTTCGGTATCACACTCACGAACGAGAGGTGACAGCACGAATGCTGTCATTTTAGGTTGGAGGTAGTACTGCCCCAGTTGAGCCGTCCCATTCGTGCTGAAATCAGTGTGGCTCTTACTACCTATACCTTAAAGTGATATAAGAGCAACGATCGAGTGACTACTAACAACATGCATGCTAGAGTGACTTACTGAAGTACGCAATTGCAGTTCTGCATCGCCCGATTTTTGTGATAACACTTCATCGATAACCGTGTTGTTCGCATCAATGTCGACAACAAATTGCTCCTCAAGTTTTTAATATACATACTAAATTTGGTGTTAGTCATAGAAGTTTCTTTAGTTATTGGTAGGAACATTTTTTTTTTTAAAGACACATCCCGCAGTAGGAATATAAATTCCTGTGTCGCAGGGGACTTTACAAACATACATGAAACGGACACAAAGAACATCCAGACTCAGAACAACAAATTGTGAATCACACAAAGTGTTGTCCTACGTGGGATTTGAACCCACGACACTTGGCGCAGTAGGAAGCGGCGTGGCGACCGCTTAAACCACTAGGCCAACCGTGCAGTCAATTCACATTCACAGCTTTAAACCCAAGAAAATGATTTTTTATCTTCTGTGAAACAATGCAACCATGGAAAATCCCTCGATGAAGCATCTTAGTACAAACGAGGAAAGATTGCACCTCCGTCTTATCTTTGGGACTAGACCGGTTTTAACGACTTACGTTTTCCTCGAATCAGTTTGAATGCCCTTACAGCTTAGAAAATTAACCCTCGTTAATTTTCTAAGCTGTCAATCAACTTTATTCGTCAAAAAATTAAAAACATTCGGGTTAATCTTTTTGTTAGACCCATATACTGTAATAAAACCTCAAATTTTGTAATTCATACTCGAAGTCACGGCCAACGATGATAACATCATTTTAGTATACCAGGCCGGCATTTTCTAATAACCCTGACAGTAAACTCCATAAAGCGTTCAAAAGTATGTTCACAATCCTAAAGGCATCACATTGAACCGCCACAATCCCGTTTCTGTACGATCAGAAATCCTGTCGAACTGTATCTACTTCTAAGGGTGTGAGCCAGGATGTCCTTCAGTGATGCGTCGTGGCAAAGCCAGGTGACCCCTTTCTCAACTATGTTCCCACCTTTCGGTAGTTTATCTATAGTGCCACTTCGCTGACTGCGCTGAAAAGCAGTTTGTTGGTCATTCTTCATTTGTTTGTGTAGAGCCGTAAACTTACTGCTCTGCCCGTTTTGAGAACTGCCAAACTGACTTCCCGTTTTATTGTTTGTTTTATAACAATAATATATAATTACTAGTTGACCCAGCGAACTTCGTACCGCCCAACTTTAAAATTCCAGAACTTGATCGCAGCGCCACCTACCGGGTCCAATTGCGAATCTAAACCATTCCCAGATCCCCTTGAACACACACAAAAAATTTCATCAAAATCGGTCCAGTCGTTTGAGTGAAGTTCAGTGACATACACACTCACAGAAGAATTATATATATAAAGATATTAAGATTAGGCAGTTTTATTTAAGTATTAAAAATAATAATAATAGATACTAAAATAAAGAACTATAGTACAGAGAAATAGTTGTATGTACATATTTCAAAAAAAAAATGCAAGATATTTAGCTTAGTAATCGTGTAGTGTGTAACCGAGCATATCACCCGCCCGCTACCCGCGAATAATCAGGTAGGCCAAGCATACGGCGATTTAATAATAGTTGTTTTTTTTGTTAATCGTTTTCAATTTAGACATTTGCATGTGTCATTTTTGTCTCAGAGAAAAAAAACTACATGCTATACATATTTGCTAAGCATAATTCCGTTGCTGCGTGAACATATTGCATGTTGACAAACATTTTTACTAGCCTCACGCTTTTAGAATACCTAGAATATATTTTAAAAAAATAAAGCACCAAGTATATTATATTTTCGGAGCAATCGGCGTTTGCTAACATTTTGCATTTTAATCTGTTTATTTAAAATATATTCCTATATAAAATTAGCGATTTACATGTTTTTACGAATATTGATATTTTGATATGATATTTGATGATGATGATGATGATATTTTAATGATATATGATATTTGAACTTCCTATATATTACGTTTAAATTTCTATTTAAATCGTGATATTTTGATATGTTTATTGCACAATCATGTTGATAATTCATTATGTAACTTGAAAATTCCTTTGTGAACGATTTCACAAGTCTGTTGCTATTTTGTATGCTAATTGCTCTTGCACTGCGATAATATAATTTATAGATAATAGATAATATAATTTATATGACTGCTAAAGGTGGTTAAGCTAATTTACCAGACAAGATCAACACTTTAAAATACTCGCCCTGAAAAATCTCAATTTACATAGATTGTCTGAACCTGGCAACTGTTCACGTGTGCGACGGAATTATTTTGAAATTTTACGATTAGATACTTAGGCATAGACTTAATCTGTATTTAAAAGATATCTCAGTCATCAATATTTTTTTAAAGCTATGAATTAGAAATTATATTATTGAACGTCTTTATAAATGAGATTTGCTGCGTTCGCGCGAGTGAAGCTTATTTTAAAAAAAAAATTATGTCAATCTTTATTCAAGTATAAATTTTGACAGGCGTGATCTTTGTTTACGGGATACAAGCTGAAACTACTCTTAAGCAGTGATTTCTAATAGTGGTTTTAACATATTATTTTGCGATGTTTTGTATCTAGATAATTACCAGAGATCGGAATTGGGTGTGTGAAAATACCTAAAGTTTGCAATAATAATATGGAGCTGTTACAACCACTTAAGTTAAACCATTAAGTTAAACCAATATTTATCATTTCTAGGAAAAAAACTAATATTATTGCATGTTCCGAACTCTGAATGTTGAAAATAGTTTACGCACAACTTTCTTGCAATTGAAATAAATGTTTTTAATTTATTTTTTTATGCAGTGCAGGTTTAATAATTAAAAAAAAAGCCGACTTCAAAACTATGTAAAGACGCAAAAATTTTCGTTTTCCTTGCATCAACCTGTAGCAAAACTTTTTAACTTATGATACAGATCAAAAAAAGAAATTAAAACCGCATTACCATTTTGCAGATATATAAAATTCTGTGTTTGACCGACAAAGAACAATTGGGACTAAAAGACCGAATTTTAACCGGAAAAGTACAAAACAAAAATTTATTTAGAACTGTATTAGCAGCTTGTAAATGTTTATAGTTCGGTGTTTCAAAGGTAAGGAACATGTAAAAAAAACAAAACTAAACCGGTAAAATTCAAACCCGGTTTAACTTAAGTGGTTGTAACAGCTCCATATTATGTCACGCTGCAAACTTTAGGTATTTTCACACACCCAATTCCGATCTCTGATAATTACAAATTAAATTATCAGATTCCATTCACTTAAATTTAATATACATGTACTCGTTTTGATTAAAATCAACTTTTAATCTTTTGGTTTATCACAAGGCTGCTCAAGTTCTTTTAATAGTCCTAAAACTAAGGCATCAATGGTCCGCCAAGATTTTTAGTACTTCTGCAATAAAAACGTCCAGTATTACAAACTCTGGTGTGTATTAAAATTTAGAACAAAATTAATTTTTTCATGCAATTTAGCATTCAAACTAGATATCTACAGCAACGCCAAGTCAGAAATATGTTGCCGTGTTAGTGTACTACGGTATTTATATTAAGTCAATAATTTCTCTGGCTATAATGTAGCCCTTAAAGGGCCACAGCACACTAGCTACTTTTAACATGGACGATCGGCGACCAGTCGCTTTTTAGAATAGCTAAATACGGCTACCGAACGCTCCACACCGCACACATAAAACACGCCAAACGCGGAGACAGTCGCTTTTTAGAAGCGCGACACAGCAGTTGAACACTACTCTACGCACACATTCGAATGGTAGCATCGATTTGGCGTCTGCCGAACAAGACTTGACTCATTTTTTTTTTATTTGTAAACAGAACCACAGATTACAGAATACTGCAATATCATTGACGAGTTTCAAGTTGCTCAATCATCATCCTGTAAAATAGATGACTGCTCTAAGCTTATCGATACTGCGCAGCTTAGCTTGAAAGTGTTTCATCAAAATATACGCAGCATAAAACGTAACTTCGACGGGTTTTTAACACTTCTCACAAGATCAAATACTGACTGGGATCTGATTGTGCTCACTGAGTGCTGGCTGAAACACACAAATTACATCCCGCCAATAAATGGTTACAGCCATATACACAGTCATGATAATCATACACAAAATGAAGGAGTGGTTATCTATTTCAAAAACAGTATGCAGGTCTCTATTTTGGACAATAAATTACAGGACGCCAACACCGTCATTTTAAGGTTGGACTGCAATACCATCCTAGTGGCTATTTATCGCCCCCCGGGCTATAAAGATCCACAACCGTTTTTGATGTCCCTCAACGAGTTACTAATAAAGTTAAAATGTCCTAATATTATTCTAATAGGCGACATAAACATCGACATAATGCCTAATTGCAAAGATCCTTACTCATCAACATATCTTGATTTGCTCGCGTCACATAGTATCTTACCCGCTCATCAGTTACCCACGCATAGTAAAACCTGCCTAGACCACATTATGCTAAAAAGTAAATTACCTGCTTTCTGCTACGTTGCGGAAACATCGGTTACTGATCACGACAGTGTGTTCCTTATATTAAAGTCCCAAGTAAAGCATACTGTTGTTGTACCACCGAAGAGGGTTGATTTTGAGCGGCTTGATATCGACATGAGTAGCGTCTGCTTTAATAATATCTATGATGCCTCTGATGCTAATGTAGCCACTTCGTTACTGATATCAATCATCAACTCTGCAATCGAATCAAATACGCGTACTATCGCAGTTTCTAATCGCAGGCGTATAAAAAAGCCCTGGATGACCATTGGCCTCTTGAAGTGCATAAAGAATCGGGACAATCTACACATTAAAACTAAAAAAAATCCTAATAACGAAACATTTAGAATCACATATCTTAGATATAGGAACTTTTGTAACTCTCTTCTGACTAAAACCAAGAAGGAATACGACAGGGAACAACTGAGTAATGCAGCTAAAACAAACACAAAGGCTCTCTGGGATGCCATCAAAAAAATTACACATTACAACAATAAATCACACACTAACATTGATTTGTTAGATACAAATGACCCTATTACATCTGTTAACAATATAAACCGTTTTTTCGCGTCGATTGGTGAAAACTTAGCAAATAAAATCACCCCAAATGCACCTAATATATCAAAAATTGATCCATGTCTCTTTTCATTTGCCCTAGCTCCGACTACCGAAACTGAAGTTCAGAGTTACATTCTCAACCTTAAAAAGTTAACCACTACTGGACGAGATAATATTTCAGGCATTTTCCTAAAACGCTACTGTAATGTCTTGGCGCCTCCCTTAACATATATCTTTAACCTTATGTTTAGCACTGGTGTTTTCCCACACCAACTAAAACTGGCTGAAGTGGTTCCTATATACAAGAGTGGTGACAGGGGCTGTGTAAATAATTATAGACCTATCTCCATACTTCCAACAATTTCTAAATTGGCTGAAAGAATCATAAACAAACGTTTGGTTGATTACCTCGAGACTAAAAACTTATTGTCGAATTCGCAATTTGGATTCAGAGTAGGTAGATCGACAAATGATGCTGTTCACGAACTAACTCATCATATTGTAAATAAGCTGGATAAAAAGAAAAAAGTACTTACAATATTTCTGGACCTAGCCAAAGCTTTCGACACGGTCTCTGTCCCACTCTTGTTAAACAAATTAGAAAATTTAGGCATCCGTGATAATCAGCACAAATTACTCACTAGCTATCTGACTGGGAGATACCAAAGAGTAAGGGTTGGTGAAGTCTGTAGCGGAGATCTACCGATTGCTCATGGCGTGCCGCAGGGCAGTGTGCTTGGTCCTACGCTATTTCTCACTTACATAAATGACTTATGTGATTTTCAACTTACAAATGGCAAGATTGTTAGTTTCGCTGATGACACTGCTCTGATCTTTCATGGAGACAATTGGAATGAAACCTTCGCATTCGCACAGATGGGCTTTGATGCAGTGTCTTCATGGCTTAGGAGTAATGGATTAACGCTTAATGTAGATAAAACCAAATACATCCCCTTTACAATAAAAAACTCCCCATCAAACATTCCACAGGATCACTGTATTGTGGCTCACTCTTGCCTTGACTACCGGTCTTGTGTCTGTAACCACCTACAAAGTACCACCTACATTAAATATCTCGGCATTATAATTGACAACAAACTAAATTTTAACCATCATATAGACATCCTATCATCTAGAACTCGAAAACTAATATTTGTCTTCAAAAACTTACGCAACATAGCCAACAAAAAAATTATTAAAATGGTTTATACAACACTATGCGAACCTATATTGTCATACTGTATCTCGGTATGGGGAGGAACATACAAAACTAACCTAATTAAAGTAGAAAGAGCTCAAAGAGCGGTGCTTAAGGTGAGTCACTCGTTGCCATTCTTGTACCCAACTACTGATCTCTATCAACTTTCAGAAGTCCTTACAGTCCGACAATTATACATCCTGCACACTGTTTTGAAACAACACTCACTACTTTCATATGACGTCTCTTTCACCAATAAGCGCCTCAAGCATAAAGTTTGTCCCCCGAATGAGAATCGAAGCACAGCATTCTCTGGCAGATTTTTCGGCTTTCTGGGAAGATACCTTTATCGTAAAGTAAATCAGGAATTAAATATCTACTCCTCTTCAAAATACCACTGCAAGCGTACTGTTTCCCATTGGCTTAAATCTCTGAACTATGAGGAAACTGAGGACCTGCTACATATACCATCATAGACACGCTCGGACATAGGATCACAGTACCCTAGTATTCATTGTCTGTTGTTGGATCTGGACACACACACACACACACACACACACACACACACACACACACACACACACACACACACACACACACACACACACACACACACACACACACACACACACACACACACACACACACACACACACACACACACACACACACACACACACACACACACACACACACACCACACATGCTCACAAATACGTGTTAGATTACTTTGCCTCTTTTGTTTGTTTCATCTCACATATCGAAAGTAACGGAACAAATTATACACTCACAACATAAGCACCTACTTTTCTGGAGTTAGGAGAGGCTGGTTATCTGTCATACAGGTTTTTACCTAGTACGGAAACCAGTCTCTCACACAGATCTTTGCTTCCTGTATTCTGTTTTTATTTGATGTTAATAATTTCTGTGAAATTGTTTGTGTGAGAGAAGAAATAAAATTTATTTATTATTATTATTATTATTATTATTATCATTGCAAATCACAGACGTAAGTAATCTAAGTTACAAATTGGAAAATTATAGATAACAATACAGCCGACGCGATCCAGGCATCTGAGCAGTCGCTAAAACGCGCGTTTCTGCCGCGAATGATGCAGCATGACGCGCGATTTTGATACCGCGATCAAACGCAGAAAGTCGCTAATACGCGATGCAGCATCGATGCAGTTGCAATATCGCCGATGGTCGATGCTAAGAGCTAGTTTGCTGTGGCTCTAAAAATTATTTAATTTAGCTTTGAATCCACTTACTGAACATACTAGGCATGCTTTTAAGTTCTGTGGTTTTCATATTTCCGCGCAATTTTGAATTGAGAACTGTTCAATATTTGAATGTGTTTAAATTTTGAATCCTAAAACAGTTGAAAGTATTAGGACTAATGCTATTGTTTAGTCACAGCTTCGATTGGAATCTGTCAGGTTACGTACGAAAATAAATCTTTCTAAGGAAAATGTTCGTGCAATAATTTTGTACAACTTTAGAAGGGGCCTGACACGGCTTCGGTGTTTTGAAGAGCTAACGTATGTGTTCAGTGATGAAGCTCCATGTCTGCGGACTGTCGAACGCTGGTATTTAAAATTCCAGGGTGGACAGACAAGTGTTAGTAACAAATTTCGCGAAAGACTAAAATCCACCTTCACTGAAGATAACATCATTGCTCTGAGACAACTAATTCTCGAAGATCGTCATGTGACGTATCGAGCGATAGAGGCCCTATTAGGCATCTCAGGGACAACCATTCAGATGATTTTGCATGAAGCGCTTGGTGTGAGAAAGCTAGTTTGCTGTTGGATACCGCCTCTGCTTTCCGATGATCACAAGGCGGCCCGCGTCAGATGGTGTAACAAAACTCTGCAAAGGTTCAATCGAGGAGAGTCAAATCACGTCTACGACATCATCAGTGGTGACAAACCTTGGATCTATGCCTACGATCCTAATTGCAAACAGCAATCTACAATCTGGGTCTTTCAAGACGAGTCAAAGCCGACTAAAGCTGTTCGTCCTCGAAGCACTTCAAAGAAGATGGTGACCACGTTCGTTGAAAAAACCGGCCATGTTACGACTATTGCACTTGAAGATCGTAGAACGGTTAACGCAGAGTGGTATACCATAGTTTGTTTACCACAAGTCATCTCCGAATTTGAAAATCTAACTCCATCGACGCATCATCCTGCACCACGACAACGCAAGCTCACACAGTGTTCGCCAAACGATTGAATATTTGAAGTAGGAAAAAGTAAAAATTCTTGACCATCCTCCATACAGTTCTGACCTAAGCCCTAACGATTTCTTTACATTTCCTAAAATAAGAAAAGTCTTCGTGGTCAAAGGTTCCAGTCCGGTGAATTTTCAAGTCAGCCATTTTGAACACCCCCATTTTTGAGTGGAATAAATTAATGTTATAATAACTGGTTTGAGCGAATATAAAAGTGTATTAAACTACGTGGTGATTACTTTGAAAGACAATTAAAAGTACTAGAAGGTTCTGTTTTTTTTTCTTCAAACGACAAAACTTAAAAGCCATGCCTCGTAGAAGTGAACAGTATTTGCCTTGTAATTTGAGGTTCAAATATTGATGTAATTTGTAACAAGAAATGCAATATTTTATAAAGAGGACATATTCTTCAGTAAATCAGTTTTCAAAGGTATTGCCTCTTAGTGTTCTTAAATTCCAACACATATTCTTCCCCCTAGTTCAAGAAACATGTCAGCCAACATGCTGATCCTTGATAGCCCCCGCACAGCACAATATACTTGTAGTTGTAATTCTCCGTATTTGAGGATTTGTTCATTAAATAAAACCCGAAATTGAAGTACTATTGGATCCATAATATCATTCAACTGCATATCCTTAATCTTTTAGGCTTTCTACTGGATAATGCAATGAGACGTAAATATTGTGCTACCCAAGAAAATTCTACAAAAAACAACGAGATGATTGTTTTCCCCTACCATTGCCAGTTTACCCTCGGTGCAAATTGATATTATTTTATCTCACGTTCATGTCAATGTTTAATTTCTTTTTTCTTTGGTCCTACTTTCTAGCTGATAGAATTCTAGTGAATCTTGAAATACATTAAAATGTTTATTCAACACACTGCACAAAAATAGCCGACTTAGAATTACTAGTTAATTCGTTTAACGCCAAAAGAATATGCACTTTGTTATGATTTCTGAGGTATGACCTCTGATATCAACCGCCATCTTAACTTGTGTGTTGTAAGAAAAGAAAGCTTGTCAAATTCCTCTTTTTTTTTTTGCTAAAAGTTAAGAAAAGAGATGGTTCAATAAAAACCCAGAATCGTTAGGGACTAAATATTTATTAGTGGCTTAATTAAAATGCACAATTTACTCGACCGTAAGCGCAATGCCGAAATCAATGGGGTATATGAGCTGTAAAAGTTATAACATTCAACTGAGTGATAACTATGTCGAGCAGTAATATGTAAAACGAGTCCAATACAAGCATTCGTATAGTATTTCGGTAAAACGGCGTCATAAAATAACAACTATTTTGCGTGCTATTGTCATTTTTTTCTCTTATCAGTTCAGTTATCAAGCTCGAATATAAACTCTTTTGCAAAAAAACGGGCACTTAAGCAAAGAACTATTTTATAGTTTTTACTTGTTTGTTTGACAATTTTAGGTATTGTTATCCTCAGAATTTTATAAATTAATTAGGACGGAATAGTTTTCATCAGTTTCATCATAACATTTTGATTAAATTATTGAGAAATAATGTTTAAGCTCAAAACACTATTATTGTGCCTGCTCGCTAAATAAAAATGAAACGTGTTAATTTCTTTGTTTTTATTGAATACATTAAAAGCAGATAAAAATTTAGTATTGAGTGTGACCCCCTCTTGCTGAAATCACGGCTTGCATTCGTCTGGGCATGCTAGCGAGTATATCTTTTATGGTTTTTTGGGGAATACGTTCCCACTCCGCGGTAATCACATTCTTTAGCTCTCTGATGGTCTGCGGAGCCGGCTGCACTGATCTCACTCGTCGCTTCAGAACGTCCCAGACATGCTCTATGGGATTGAGGTCCGGACTTCTAGCTGGCCAGTCCAAACGACGAATTCCGACTTCTAGCAAATACGCTTCCACATCGCCAGACCGGAGGGCGCGAGCGCCGTCGTCCATAAAAATTGAGTTTTCGCCAAGATCGGTTAAAGCGGGTTGTGCATAAGGAATTAGAATTCCGTTATATATCGGTGTCCAGTCAGTGTACCGTTTTCGATAAAAACTAACTTCGTACGGTCCATAGAATTTATTCCTGCCCAAAACATAACAGAGCCCCCTCCATAAGGTGTGATTTCTTCAAAACATGCCTCTGCAAAGCGTTCTCCTCGTAGTACTCGCCGACGCCGGTCTTCACCATGCAGAGATATCCTGGCTTCATCGGAGAACAATACCCTATCCCAGTCTTCATGAGTCCATGACACACAATTTCGAGCGAAGCTAAGCCTGGCAACTCGATGTCCACGGAGTAATTTAGGGCCGCGTGCCGGGCGATGACTGTGTATATTAGCTGCAAGAAGCCTCCTCCTGACCGTCCATAGACTAATTTGCACATTTCTTACTTCTTCGAGTCTGTTCTTGAGGTCCACATAAGAAGATTTGCGATTTCTCAATGCTTGACTAAGTAGAAAAAGATTATCCCGTGGTTCGGTACATGTTTTTCTGCCAGAATCAGGCCTTCTCTTGACGGAACCGGTCTCTTGATAGCGCTGCCAGGTCCTTTGACCTGTCGACCGACTCACATTTAGCCTCTGAGCCACGAAGCATTGGCTGCAACTTTCTTCAAGCAGCGCAATAATTTTGCTCGCTTTTATCACTTTATGTACCATTTTCGAGATTGCTAAACAGCAATAACAATACTTTTAAATGTCAAGGACATCAGATAATTTAATAAAAATTGACAAAAAGTTAATTAGAGTCGATATTAACTATAGGGAATTCGCGCCACAAAATGTAGTTAAAAGTTGTTTTCTTTGAAAACCAGGCGCAGTCAAAAATTTGAATTTGGAAGGTACTCTTGTGAACATTATGGCACTTTTATAACTGGCCAGTAACATGTTGAAATGATTAAAACCTTTTTGGTATTTTATTTTTTTCAGCCAGGAAGAAAATCTAAACCGCCCGTTTTTTTTTTGCAAATGAGTGTATAAGTATTTTTTTTTATTGTTTTTTTAGTGATGAGTAATAATTACAAACATAAATGGTTGATAGTAAACAATAGTACAGTAATTCTGTCGTTATAGTCGTTAGTATATTGCTTACATTCTATAAACTGATAAAAATCACAAGTAACTCATGATTTTTTATAGACTTTGTTTGTCTAAAGCCCTTATACCCCCAAGAAGACAAAATACGTATATGGATTTCTGGGACTTTAACAAAACAATGTTTATTTTTCCATTCATCATGAAAATTACAAACGGGGTACCGAGCGGGCGGAGGTCTCAGCATTTTCAACTTAGCGGGAATTGCTGAATCGTATCTGTACATGCCATTGTGTAAGCGGACTTATGGTTGAGCAGCCTTGATTTATAGTAATAATATTCCAGTGAGATAAATTTATTCAAGTTCTTGGCTAATTAAAATCATTATTTGAATGTTTCTTAATTGATATGTTCACGTTGCTACACTAACCAAATATTCTAACCTACTCAAATCTATCTGTATGAGAATGATTGTAACTTCAAATCAGTGCTTGAGATTGGGTTCAACTGAATAGAACTTAAAACGAATTCTGTAGAACTTGTTTTAAGTTGTAACCTCAGTATATCAGCGTGGTTTTATTGTTTCGTCCGATTGATCGTATAGAGTAGACTGCTTTTAGCCTCTTGGTTCTTTAGATCGGATTGGATCGATGTGATTTTTTTCACAAAACTGTTTTTGTATTGGTTCCATTCATAACCAGACTTTCTTAGTTCAGAATATAGATCGAAATATTACTTGTAGATAGATGTTCCACTGTTAAAATTGTATTTACTAAAAAGCTTGTGTTTTTTATTAGTTTCTGTGTTAGTTCACTTTCTCAAATCGTTTTAAAAATATCAACTGTATTTTCATAAAAATCTGCAATACTTTCGGACATTGAAAAATAAAAACGGACAAAAATAAGTTTTTCACGAAAAAATTATAATATTTGATCTACTCTAACTTTATTATGAATATGCATGTCTCTCTTCTATCACATTTATAAATAATGAAATGATTACAAAATGATCGTAAGAGAGCTTTGATAAATAAAAACAGTAACAGTCGAGATTGTCTGATTATTATAGTCAAGTGTAACATCGAACCAACAGAAAAAAAGTCCCTTCAATCAGGACGGAACAGTTAGATCACGCATACTTACTTTTCATCGTAATAGACAAATTGTCTCTTCATGACAGTGAAAACAAAAACTTCTATTTATTTCCTAGTTCTTTGCTATTTATTGTTTACCTCGTACTAGTGCACCGTCGTTATGACACATGATATTTTCAAGAAAAAAAATATTAATTCATCGTGTGTAGTAATATAATTAAAAAAAAGTATCAAATATTTTTAACATATATCTCTTCTTCTCTCTTAATTACACTTTCTATCATTTGTTTTTAAATTGACTGATTTTCCCCATCATCAATTTATATAATTATAACAAATGGCTTCTTAATATTCTACACATAAAAAATGCATATGGTCGTTTCGTCGTCGTCGTCGTTTATGTTTGAAGTCGCGTGAAGAATTACATAATTCTTTCTTTACTATCGCATTGTGACTGCCGCTATTATGGCGTCTAAAGAGATGATAAAGGGACCAATTAGAATGCATTTATATCATACTTCAAAACTACGAATAAATAATAAGTC
The DNA here is from genome assembly GCA_932526445.1 of Phragmatobia fuliginosa. Lineage (NCBI taxonomy): Eukaryota > Metazoa > Arthropoda > Insecta > Lepidoptera > Erebidae > Phragmatobia > Phragmatobia fuliginosa. The sequence goes on from OW052057.1 coordinate 31,012,448, forward strand.
AGGAAGTCTAACTGCACTCTAAAAAAGTCGTGTCCAAGTAGGCGGGGCATAAAAGTCGTGTCCACCGCGTCATTAGTCGGATATTGTTCTTGCAAGCGATCATACGTCATATTTCGATTTATTATTGTGTGGTTCATAATCATGCCAGTGAAGTGGTGCGGGAGCCATACAAGACTAAAATGTCCAGGGATCACTTTTCACTAGTAAGTAGTAGCATAAATAAAATTATATTTAATGATTTGCAAATATGTTATCAAACCGAGATGGTTAACACTATGCAACATGAAGTCAGTAAATTTTTGATTGTATTTTTTTTTCTTGGAGAATAAAATCATCACTGACTATATTGATGGTGTTGCAGAGGAACCAAGAAAAAAAATTTGTTAGTAATCTTGTTTCAGACGAAGTCAATACTTTTAAAGAAAGAGGATTATGCGTTACGCCAATAAATATACCATCATCAGATATTAAATTTGCTTTGAATACACCTAGAACAACCATGCTAAAACATAAACAACGTAAAAAATTGTTCTAAAAACCCTTGTTCTAAAAACATGCGATTATACAGTCATGTTCAACGATATGTGATAGCTACCTTATAGCTAAATAAACAGAAAATTGCTGTTTTGTTACTGCTATTCGCATGATGTTAATATCAAGGACTGTGACCCTCATTAAATGTACTCAATGACAACTGTATACACATTATTTTGTGTGAATAAATTATTATTATTAAAAAAAACTATTTTGGCAGTGATACGACTATCACAAATCAGAAATCTAGAACGCAGAAATGAAAGATTAGCTGTGAAGGATATTTCGCTTAAAAATATTTTATACCAATTAAAGAAAAATAGATTTAACAATACTGCGGAAAAACAGTCTCCGGACAAATAAATAATGACCATTTCATTTTTTTTTATAAAATGTGTAATCGTTGAATTTCTCAGAATCCGTCTTCACTACATTGCGAAAAAAGATTCTTTTTTAATGTCTTCTAGCCCAAAACTTAATAAATTAATTATATTCGGGGGACATAGAGTTTATTAGGAAAAAAAAACAAATATATATAAATATTATACAATTATATTGTTTTAATATTATATTATGTCCGGTCGACTTATTACATAACATCGTCCACGCTACTATGACTCTGCTGTCATAACAGACATTGCAGCAAGCGCATGAACCAATCCCTGCTTTCGTTTTGAATTCAAACCAATTACAAACAATGTCCATTTCTAACCTCGGTTAAGATTGGTTTTTGTTTCATAAGTCGTTTTGGTTTTAAGTAGGGCCACTTTTTGTGTGAAGTTTGTTCTGAGTTAGACTTCCTGACTTATTATTTATTCGTAGCTTCAAAACAGAAAAATACAAAGTGATGCCTAAAATTAAATAATGATATTTTTGTATAAGGTGTGATAAGCTAAGTCAATTTTACTCTTTTCCATCTATCAAAACATAGCAAAACACGGCATTTATATAATAAAAGCAACTTAAAATTGAAGTCTGTCAGACTGTTTGTTATGGGTTTTCTCTGGAAAGGCTTTCCAATTTTGACCGGACTTTCACTGGTAGAAAGCTGATGACCTACGGAGTTACTTAGGATTCTTTATACTGGCTTTTTACAACAATGACCGCGTGTAAGTAGGTTCTTATTACCTCCAAATGGGGCTTGTAGGTGACTAATTAGCGCTCTAGGGTAATAATGTAGCTAGAAAAGCCCTAGGGCAGGCATTCAGCCCATTGACCAAAGAGGTCGCTTTTCTGTTCAGCCTTATTTTCGTGTGAGTATAATAGTCATCAATTTTCAATATCAAACGGCGAAGCTCAATTTCGTTCTTAAAAAAAAAAGTTCTTGATTCTTTTTAATGAAAAAAATGCGGGTTTTATTCTTATAATGCCGTTTTTTTTCTACTTACCTCACAATCGAGATGTAAAGCAGAATAGCTCGGGTTTAAGCACCAATTGATGCGCTCGTGCGCCTAAATATCTCGGGCTGCAATTGATGCCTTACAGCCCTAGGCTACTAATCTACTATTATTTCACTGTAGGTCTCTGAATGCTAGTTAATGCTTTAATAATGCGTATCTGAGAAATGCAACTAATCTTATAACTGATATTACACAATTTTGATCATACTTATGTTGTCACTAATATTCTTGTGTATAAAATTGTTTCAATCCATTGCTTTTTAATTAATGTCTTACAAAGAAAATCTAGGACATTATGTAAACAAAAAGATAAATTGTAGCAATCCGCAGATTTCGATTCTAATGTTACTGACCGTGAAAGTTTAAAACAATACAATTTCAATGAATTTTAAAATATCCTTCATATTATCAACTTAAAGTAAATTTTTCATTTTAAAATTTAAAGTACATTCAATGAAATATTAATATCTTCGTAACTTGATAAAATATTTTGATTCTAATTATTATACTGATAGTTCCTCTATTTGTATTTTTATTTCACATTTCGAACTATTTTAAGATATTAATATACATATTAGGACCTGCCTTCTCCTCTTTGTAATCGCTCCGTGGTTTCAATTGTCGTAGATTATGACATAACAATAAAATATAACGACGATTTTATAAACGCAACTTTTGTATTACGAGTTACTAAGGATATGAATGGAACTAGCCATTACATTTATACAACATAGAAGTATATCGCCGCACACTATTTTCATGTGTACAAAATTCATATCAAACATCAAAAAATATACTGTATATCGACGGTGAAATACGTATTTGCTGTAAGCCGCAAAACATAAAATGTTCTGAAGTCACAAAACCTTTACTGCATTTAGAAAAAAAAATACTCGCAAACTTATACGTCGTAGAAACATGATTTTGAAAACGTATTTTTATTTTCTTGTGTAAGGGCCACAGCACACTACCTATTTTTAGCATCGACGATTGGCGATTTTTCGATGCGATGCTGCATTGCGTTTTAGCGACTTTCTGCGTTCGAATGCGGTATCGGAAACACGCGTTTTAGCGACTGCTCAGATGGCTGGATCGCGTCGGCTGTAGTGTTGTCTATAATTTTCCAATTCGTAACTTTGATTACTTATGTGTGTAATTAGCAATGAAATTGTAGTTTTCTTTAATCTGTGGTTTTGTTTGTAAATAAAAAAATATGTGAAAGTCAATTCGTGTTCGGCAGACACCAAATCGAAGTAAATACGTTTCCCTACGTCGATATATACTTCTTCTTCCTAGCCTTATTCCCAATATTATATGGGATCGGCTACTAGTTCAACCGGTTTTACCTGAAAACGAAGGTAGATCTAGTTGGCAGTAAATTTGAGGGCACTGACTTCCCAATAACAAATGGCAATCCATTGATGTTACTTTATATATACTGCATACATTAAATACACCTAAAAATAATTTTGTGTTTATTAAAAAAAATATTAAGTAAAATAATTAACAAAAAAACATTGGATAGTGTGGTAGTTATTTAGTGTTAAGAACTTGTGTAAATTTTTTTTCGTTGTTGCTGTCTTTTAAAGTAATATGTAAGATATAGCATTAAATAATATATTTGTCCGTTAAGTTTTAAAAATGATAATGTTATCAAAATATGAACATTTTGAGTTCGTATTTTGACAGGGCCTAAATTTTGAAAAGTGACTTAACTTTTCAAAATTGCAATCATTTGTCTATGACGATAGTATAATAATAATAACAAATTAATAATAATATTTTTTTTGTTGTGTCAAATAAATATAATAGTATACTACCTTATTCGCATATGTATATTATCAACATTACAGGGTGTAGCATACCTTCATGCTATGAAGCCAAAACCGTTAATACACAGAGATTTAAAGCCACGTTATTCGTTTTTCTAATTTTAAAAAGAATTGTGATATGTGATATGATGTCTAGTACTACACAGGCTGATTTTCACATTCATGTCCATTTTTTTGCAAACTAAAAATGTATCTGGTGTGGTCAGTGAGCCAGTTGAAATGGTATTTATGCCTGATATGCACAGTGAAAGTGCAACGACAGAGAATTCTTATGTAACTTAAGGATTCTTTACAATTGAGAGACAGTGCAGTCTTAGGACATAATTTAGACAAGGATTTTATTTATTAACGAAATACGATTACAAACCAGTTTTTTGAAAATTTTATGATACACATTGCTAGTTTCTTAAATTTCCACTCAAAAAAATCTACAATGATGTCAAAATCAGCCTCCATAATGGGGACCGAAAAATAATCATTCATTAGTTTCGCGAAGATGTGAATCCACTATTGCCGTTAGGATATATACATTTTTAGGGTCGTTCTTTTGTGCGGCATCTTGAGGTTTGTTTTATTACAGTTTTAAAACATTTTAAACCATTTATAAAATTTATTTAGCTTGAGAAGATCCAAAGTAGCATCTTGTTTTGTTTGCTTGCTGTTCCTCTCCTAATTACAGTCAAACTTGAACGTAATAACAAAACTTCCGAATTTGCGTTACCGTGTTTCAATACAATCTTGATGTGAATGAGCTTATCGACGAAATTTAGATTATTTTTCGGTTTTCCTAATATTATTAATATATAGAATAGGCATCTTATCGCATTCTGCGATCTTCATCCTAACAATGCAACAGAAAGGTAAGTCAAATTATATATTAACAGAAATACATATACACTTACAAATGTATATATGCATGTACACAAATTCTTATTACACATGTTATACATACAAACATGCATATACAATAAACATTATTTTCCGTGCCATTTGTTACACTATTTCGTATCGTTGGTGTATATCGTTGTATATCCTGCTGCAACACCAAACGATTACTTTAGATGTTCATAATTAAACTAAGGGCTTAGGGTGCTCCTTAAGTTACGTAGGGTCTCAATGTGTTAATAGATTCGTCCATCCATCAACTAACTTTACTAGGATTGCTTCAATTTATAATGTGCTACCCCTATCCATTGTGCGATTGTGTGTTTATAGAGAAAAGTAATGATTTTTTAGTAGTTTTCAAAATTTACTATGTTTTGAAAATAAACTTCTTAAATTGACTACTACTACTATCCGAGGTGTGTTCAAATAGTGACTTAAAATTCTACAGGTAGTGTTTTAAGCCCCACCCATCACAATTATATATTAAATATACAGCTACATACTTTGTGATTGTTGACACAAAGGAATTAAACATATTTTAAGTTTGTGTAAAAAATGAAATTATGTGTTTCAAAACAATAAAATGTAAAAGTTGCATACGGTGAGTCAAAGTAATAATTTTTTTATTGGTGGTACAAATTATTTCAGCCATCTGATGCACAGCAGATGATACAATGATGAATCGTTATGGACGCTCGAACACACCAATTTCCGAAAATGTAGAAGTGTGACAATTTGTAATGGGATATCGTTGGATAACCACGATAAAAGTTACTGGGTTCTCTTACGAGGCAACCATCGTAACAGACTACTACAGAAGGAAAATGCGCCTATGTTTCCTAGGAGACTCTTATATTTAACCAGTAGACTATGAAAAGTTTGTGATGATGTTACAAAAAGACAGTGTTAATTCTGTATTAGTAGTTCTCAGTGTTAGTTCTTGCCATGCCATGTTTTGATGTGTTTTAAGCTTGAAACATGTATCATTGAAGTTTGTTAACTAAGTGCTCCAATTCGATCAGAAGAAGGAGTGATATTCTGGACTCGACTGTATTACGATTCTTACACCTAGTTAATTATGACGGACCGCATTCAGATTGACCATTGGCTTACACTGAACTCTTCACCAGTTAACGACGTGCCATTGTTTAAATAACGGGAGCGCTGGAAAAACTCAAGGCTAACCAAAATTGTTTAAAATCAATCAATCTTTAAAGTTTAAAAAAAATAAAGAAAGGGACAAAAATAATGTAAATGCAAAAATAAAAATTTGGATTAAAAAAAACACCTAACATTGATTTTTTTGAACACATCTCGCATCCTTCTCTCTGTAAATCTCTTGAAATGCGATCTGCGAACTTTATGAACATGTTTAAAAAAAACTTGCTGGAATTTTAATAATATTATAATTTCACAGGTACCCAGGTGGCGGGAGAAGCCATATACTAGTTGTTACACACTTGAAGGCACAGAAAATTTAGATGATAAGGTTTTCGAGAAACGACATCAAAAGCTGGAGGCAGAGGAACGGAGACAGTTAAGGTAAAAAAAATAAAGTGACTAATAAAATGACTTCGATAAACTATTAAAATAAATTTAATGAGTCTAGTAGATTTGATGCATATTGGTAGTGATTCTCTTGGTTACATCACCAAGTTTAAGTCGACAAAAAATTGTTGTTCGATTATTTATATTAATGTTATTGACTTATGATCTTATACTATAATCGCATAGTTTATTATTTTATCATTATTCACGGACTTTAAAAACTCTGGGGTTTGTTTGCCGACACTTAGATGTATAGTCCAAAGTTTAAGAAGTATCTGCAAAATATTGATTTACTTTCAAAATAAATATCATCTGACTGCCTTGAAGGTCTAGTGGTTAGCGTATGCGGCCACTGATCAAGAGGTCTCGGGTTTGATTCCCGGGTCAGACCAAATATTTGTGTGAACCATAAATATTTGTTTCGGAGTCTGTGTGTTTTTCTATGTATAATATGTATGTATTTACAAAAAAAATTGCACAATTACTAGAAAGATGAAACTTAGCAAAGAAAGACTTACCTATGTGTTTCTATCACGTCGACAAAGTGCTACAATTAAATCGTGAAAAATAATTTTATTCGAGGTATCTCCTCTACATGTTATGTGGGGATGTTTTTTTCTCGTGTCTACCCCATCGTGTGGGGTATCGGTAGATAGGTTTAACAACATGGACAGGTTGCTAAGATGATTTAGATATCCGTCTGCGAGTTATACAGCTTTTAAGGACACTTTTTTGCAAAAACAGCGTCCCGCCCCCCTCAAAAAGCTGAAATAGCTGACTTTGAAAAATCTAAAAAAACCATGATGGTAGTCCAACTTTGAAGAAAAACTATAGCAGTTTAGATAGCTTTGTTAGTTCGGGAGTGACAGAGGCCTAACTTTTGAAATTAGCTTACTTGGAAAACTTCGTACAAAATAATAAGTAAACATAACAATTATCTTTTGGACATCACTTGGCATTGTATATGACTAGCGAACCCTATTCTGTGCGTGGCCTGACACGCACTTGCCCGATTTTGAATTGATATCAGCGATATTATCCTCGGCTAAGACAGCCGAGATTCAGCTCGTATAATATAGTACACGTAAAGACGTACATATATACGATTACAACCTTTAGTTGACAATGAATGCTTAGTATTTATTCTGTTATATGTATTAATTGATGTTTTGCCAAATGGTTTAACGGTTAACCTAGTTGGTTTTTATATCACTTCTATTACAAATAGTGGTGGTAAATATTTGTTGTAGCAAAAAGCACAGGTAGGTATGTGATTTTTCAAGTAAAGTTAAATAACAGTAAATGAAGTCAGAATAGGGCAATTATAGTGTAATAAAATAATAGAAACATTAAATGTTACAGATGGCATATGAGGCGCATTCGGGAACAGAGGCATGTGGAGCGTCTTCGGCTGCGACAAAGGGATTCTTGGTGTAGTGGTTTGACGTCATCCACTTACCAACAGCCCTCTATGTATACGATATGGCCGCAACCACAACGCGACGTCCGTCTTATTGAGATCACGGACATTCTACCCGTTATGGCGTTTGGGGAAGACTTGCCCCTGCTACCACCTGCGTAAGTATCTATACTATAGGATTATAAAGCTTGTTTGTTTAGTTAAACGCACTCATCTAAACTACATGTCCGATTTGAAAAAGTGCTGTGTTACATACTCCAGTTGTGGGGACAATCTTTATATTATGAGGCTATGACCCAAAGGAACGGAGTATCAATGAATAATGTTGGGAAAAGAACGGTGTAAAATAATTTATCTAGCGAGCTTTTACTACATGAGCTTCATAAACGGTTAAAGATTCGAGCTTTAGCTTATCTGTTAAGCTTGGCTAGCTATAAAACCTTTTTTTATGGCAAATTCGTTCACTCTACGGGCAATAAGAGACGTAGATAAAGTTGCTTCGGTCAGCTAGTTTATTTATTATTTTATTATGATTTCTTAGCAGTTTTGCGCAATAATTGAATTCTTGTTAGTTCATCATAGCGTTGAGGAGTCCGGTCCGTTAACGTCTGGAAAAGGTGGACCCGACCCGTATTCCAGCGTTAGTTCCCAAGAACTATGCACCGGAGTTGTCTCCCGTATTGACACGCCTGTACCGCTTGTCACATTCCTCCGGAGGACACGACTGTTCCGGAGGACTAGAGAGAGGCAAATGTTCAATCCATCTCTAAGAAAGGCGACCGCTCCAATCCTGCCATTTACTAACCAATAGGTTGTCACCTAAATTTCTAGGAAGGTGTTCGAACGCCTCATCAATAACTAAATAGCGCTACTGGAAGATTACTCCGTGCAGTATGGTTTCAGACTGAATCTATCCTCGGGTGATCTTCTAGCGTTTGTCACATACTTATGGGGTGAGGCTATGGACAGGCAAGGATTAGGCCTTCGATAGATTGTAATACCCTTAGCTTCTCTGTTGCTTCCGCTTTGGACTGCCCCCCAAACTGCCGAACTGTCCTTTGCGAGGGCGCGGCTTCGGATTTTTAGCAGGTATGATGGAATACTTCAGGGCTGTGTTGTCGCTCACAATTTTTTTTCTCCATATCAATGACATGTTAGCCCTTGGCATCATTTATTGCTATGCAGATGACACTACAGTCCACTATGGACATTTTCCAGTCCAGTGTCCAGTGGTATTATAGACATCCTACAGCAAAGCCGGCAGACGTTGAAGAAAAATGACAGGAGCTTGTCGATGAGCTGGACAGGGTGGGTTCTCAGCCCTAATTCTCACCGGGGTGATAGGATCTCAGGTCTTGGTTAAGTTCAATGCGAAAAAACAGGTGTGTGCGCTCACTACCCTAAAGTCCATACCTTCCTCCCCAACATTGCAGTATCCTGTATCTCAGTATCCTGGGTATAAATATTTGTGGGGATCTGTATGTAACAATCTGTATTGTGAGGGGATCTGTAGTAATGTAACTCGAGTGGTGTCTCAAAGGTGTCCTCGCGGTAGCTAGGCAAAATAAACAAGGTGAGACGGTTCTTCTCGCCGGAGTATCTATGTCTTCTTTATGAAACCCTGCATGGAGTACTGTTCTCATCCTTGCGATAGATCCGCGTAATTTATTTTACGCTCTCGATCCGTTGTAGCGGCTAACTGTCTGCATTATCGATAGTCCCGAAGCCCCCAAGTTCCTCGAGCCTATGCAGCTTCGAAGAGATGTCGCTTCTGTGGCAGTCCTCTATCCCCTTTATCATGGGGACTGTTTTGAAGAGCTCTTTCAAATGATCCCACCGTCTCCCTTCCTCTACAGGACAACGGGTGCTGGCCTTGGAAGTCACCGTTTTAGACTGGAGAAAATGCGCACTAGAACTAAACGTTTCGGTTCCTCTTTAATGTACCGTACAGTTAAAAACTTTTTACTAATGTTCCGGGTCGTTGAAAAGCATCTCATTAGGCCGCCATTGTGTCGGTCACAATACTTCCTGCATCCACAGTGAGTATGGTGGCCCCTACTTTAGGATTTTACTCATGCTTTCCATCAGACGGAGTGGTCATTTTGGTAGGTGATGATTAAAAAAATTTGGAATAGGAAACTGAACTGCAATTATTTACATGTCATGCAGTTCCAAGCATGTTTGATATATTAATGTATGGTTTCAATTGGAATTTTAATGTAATGCACACAATTTATTCTTTATCTATTAACATACAAAGAGTTATTATAATAATTTCATTTCAATTTCAGGGACTTTATGCTTCCATGGGTGAGAATATCTAAAGCTTTGAAGAGGTCAAAACGCTCAAAAACCTTACATTAAAGTGTGAACAAACTGAAAAGAAAAAACTTAGCCATCGGGTACATTAAGTTTATAATATTGTTGAACTTTGAAACTCTTTAGATAAGTTATTTAACATAAGAGATTGTCACAATCATTAAGTTAGGTGAGCCTAGAGATGTGGAGAGACAGCGTTCATTTCACCTACTATTGTTAGTGTACCCCAATCGGCGACACTCGCAACATTGATATACTATGAGAAAAAGGAAACCGCTAATGAAATATAGGGAAATTAATGCTACTTCACCGATATTGAAAGTCAACTAAACAGTGCTTTGTTACTTAAATTATTGCTACTAATAGTGAAACTGTATTATTCATAAAACGACAATCATAATACTTATTTATTCAAATTAGGTGCATGGCAACAGTACATTACATATTTATTGTAAGGTGTTTTTTTGTTAAATGAAACTTCCACATGTGCAGACAATTATTTATTGATCGTTAATTTATTTTGTATATATCTACAAGACTTAAAATCTAAAGGCACCGAATAATATATCTGCATGCATTGTAAATACTACAACAAATACAGTTTTCCATGAATTAATAAAATTAAATTACACAATACTTTTTCAAAGAAAAGTTCATCTCTAAAATCGTACGCAAACAAATGAATATACCTCGTGATGGATTTTGATCAATAAGTAGCAAGTTAGTAGTTTTATGACTAATTAATGTTACAAAATATTAAATGCTATATAAGATTCACAGAAATATGTTAAAGCGGGGTTATAATTCGAAAAACGTGTATTAGCTAGGACGAGTTTCCAAAGGCTCTAGATAATGTGGAACGATAACATCTTACGCTCTGAAAAGCGTATTGTGTGTAAAGATTGTGTAAAATTCAATTAGATGTTTTTCAATATTAAATATAAATAATAGTCATATTATCTAATCATAATAAACAAATTTAAAAAAGACAAAAAAATGTGTGTAATAGTTACTGTTTGTCTGCAAACGTCTTAATTTAGACGCTATGTCCGAAATCCCTGGGAACCAGTAGTTTACATCAGTTTTTGCAAGTCTCAAAGGCGTAGTTTTCGTTTCTATTTTAATATCATAGCAATGATGATCGTTATTGATGTTAGACTAAGCTTATGTGTTTGTCTGATATCGTTTGAGCTCTCTAATTCTCTTGGTCGGTTAGATATGGTCTTTTTTGTAAATAAGAAATGGATTGAATGAAGTGAATGGACTGATAATTGTAAATAACGGACGTATAGGATATGTTCGCATCGTCGTTTAACTGAATACTTATTTGTAAGTGAGTTAGTTGATAGCTTGAGTTGCAAGTATTAAATTTGAATTAGCATTTATGTACATCTAAAGTTTAGTTAATATATCAATGAAACAATTTCGGTGTTAAACACGTTTGGCTTAATTTTAATCACTAAAGTATTTAGTGAACATCGTTTAACAATATCAAAACAATTTAGTTCTCTTAATATATTTTAAAATTAACTTCCAATTCCCTATCATGTAAATAAAATATTTTAAACATGGTGAATTGCGATAGTTACTTAAGGGGCGTAGTACATTAAAGTAATTGGTTAAACTTTTAAATGTTTTAAACTAGTCGTGTAAATAAAAACAAATGTTAATTTAGATGATTTCTTTCTTTTTTGATTTTTCTAAAACATTGCGCATAATTCCGAAACTTAAGTATTACAAATGTAGGTTGACTTGTACTTGACTATTTTATGTTCTGTCGTCATAATTATATATATATGATCATATTCGTTTTAAGAACGAAATCTGTATGTAATCATACAATTAAATACACATACCGTATAGTGTACTCGTTTAAGTAGCTTGTAAGTCTTGTTATACAAATTAATGATTTGGCCAATAAATATGGCCTAAATGAAACTCGGGTAGAAGAACATCTATGATCGTAGAATGCTCTTACATTTTCAGTAGTCCGTTGAGTTCGTGCTGTGAATGTGATCGTAATACAGGTATAGGCTCTGATGATAAAGTATGAAGATCACGGAATTATAAAGTTGAATAAAAATGACGAAGGACAAGTATGAAATGCTCGAGCTAAGCTACGTACATTCATCAGCGTACATCATAAAGCTCAGTAGTTCTTGTGTAATGACGGGTCTTTATTTTATAATAATATGTGTTTTATGTATTTATAACTGATCGTATCCCAGGCCGATCTTGTAGCATAGTACAATATTTTAGCATGGTCATACTGGACTGCACTCGATGTAATGTGCACGCTAGTAGTGGGTTCACAACCTTAGTATCAGATCAGTGGTGAATTATGTCTAGTGTTTTCGCTCCTAGATCGTGGAGTAAACTTTACAATGCGCGTTCAACCTTTAGCCAAGTACAACTTGATGTCTTAATGGGTGGTTAAAATTGACCTTCTTGATAAACTAGGAAACTTCTTCTTTTAGATTAATAGTGCATATACTTACGCGTATAAAATATAATATTATAATCATTGCATCAATATATAGACAGCCCCTAACCAAGTTGACATTCTATAAACATAAACGTTACTAGGAAACCAAAAAATGAATGGGAAAGACGTCATCCCAAACATTGTTGGTTTTCAAAACAAAATATTAGTCAATCACAAAAGAGAAGAGGATTTAGAGATTGTGCGTACCCCCTTACTAATTATTTTATTGAAATGAAGTAAGAAGAGGCTCTCATTATGAAATATAATACCATCGTTAATTTAGCATTCCGTATAACAGTGAGTGCATTTTTTATATTAAATATGTTTTTTTTTTTAACTTTCTAGTTACTACTACCACTACTAGTTCATTTATTTTTAGTTTTTCGGTCAAAGGAATTATAATAGCCACATAGGCTATTCGTTACAATCAAATGAAAATTGATTAAATAAATTATCTAAATATCTTGTGTTACTTTTTCCTAATGTAATATACAGTCGTTGTGTTGAAGTCAGTCACCGATATTTCCCCTTGACAATAGTATTAGCACATATTATATCAAAATATTTTCACTGGTTTTGCAGTACATTTTTCATCAATTTTTATTACGTTTTTTAGTTATATCGCAATCATGGCTTTTTGAATTGGTTAGTCATTTCTTTCGAAATCCAGAACTTAGCCACGGCATATTTATTACAGTTAAGAATAATTTAACCTTTATAATACACTCACAATTGTCATATATGTCTATCTTAAGTTTATTTATGAGTATATGTTGATCATGTTAAGATAATTTTGTGGCTTAAAGTAGATCAGTTGAAATATCCTTGGCACTAGTATAAGACATTACTTCGATTATAGGATAGTGTAGAATCTTTTTGAATTACATTCTTACAATCATACAATCTCGATAATTGTTCGTACTGTATACTTTTTGTGTTGCCTATAGGCACAAGAATTATTTATTACGAAATAATTTGCTTTGAATTTATGAATTCAATTCGTGTCCATATTATGTTTAATGAGTGTTTTTTTTTAAATGACAAACGTAACATTATCCTAATTATATTACCAATGTTGTTTTTGACCGTAGTTTTGTGATTCAGTGTTATTTTCTATTTTCAATGTTAATATTATTAGTGACGTTTCGGTGTATCGGGCTACCAACTTGTTTCATATAGGTGTATTTTATTAGTGTTATAAACGTGTCCATTAAGAATTTTTAAAATTAAAGTTTTATGATAATCACGATTCGATTGAAACCTTCTAAATTGTCATTACTTATATACTATTTAGCGGCACATTTATTAAAATGTTTGATGATGTATCTTTAGCGTTTCTTGCTGTCTTTAATATAAATCATGTAACTCTATATTTTTCTTAATTTTATGAGTGCTATAAGTGCTCTAAACAAAAGTCTGATAGAACGAGCATTTTATTTCTCACGTATTTTATTCCAAAATAATCTCGAGAATTCTTTTTTCCTTATCGTATAAAAAAGTAATTAATATGTTAAAAAAATATGAGACGAAGAATAGAATATCTGTCTGAAAAATCTATTCCACACGCGTTAGTAGACTACACAAATAAATGAAGTAATTTAGGTTTATTGTTATAAATTTGCCCCCTTAAGCGTAAACGTAGAGGTAACATTCAGGTAGTACATTACCATCAATTCTAATAAGCTGTTACAATAGATATATTGAAGAGAAATATTGAACCTTATCGAAATCAGGACGAGAAATAAACCTAGTAAATATTTTGCAATGGGATTCGTTTAGACCTTTTGTAATTAATAATTATTATTGAACTTTATGGTACTTACATCCACTCTGGTGTTAAATTGAGTGTAGCTTAAACTTTATATTGGATATAAAAGTATGCTATTTCTTTAATCATTTGAAAACTGAAATTAATGGTAATGTACAAACCGTTATCAACTATTGAACCAATTCCGTATCAGTGCTGACAAAATGTTTGTATAATTCAATACACCTTACTTTTGGTTCTATACCCCAATCACTAATTACAGACTACGGTCACACGTAAAAAACCTTTTTATGATTCAGTAAATATTATACTCCTAGTCTATGATAAGTAATAAATAAATATAGTAAGCAGCGATCATTCACCTTTTCCTGTGTAGACTATTTATTTTTTTATAAGTTTTGTACTAAGTAGTTTCGACGAAAGAAGAACATTTTTTTAATTTGTATATATAATCTAAGGCTTTAATATCTGCACTAAGTTTATATGGTGTATCACAGACACGGTGTGACTCATTTTAGTTATATAATTTGTGCGTCGTCCCAAAGGTTCGTACCTAAATTAAATGTAAAAATATGTATTTGTTTCGAATATTTTTTTTTAGGAAAAATATCATGTAATTTAATATAATGTAACATAATATTGTTTTTATTTTAATCAAGTTGTTACTGTGAGATAAATTTCTAAATGAAATTCTAAATTACATTACAATGAGAATATTATAATGTAATTTATTCAGTTATAATGATACATTGTAAAGTGTTAGGTTTTTGGAATTGTTTTTTAGTGTCGGAATTTAATGTTTTTACGTTAAGATAAATATTTTGAGTTAACGAGACAGATTTGAGATACGGCATGCATATGATACTTATACTAATGATTCCGATTATATATTATGCTGTAATGTATAGTGATCAAATAACGCACCAGCTCTGTACACAGAAACAAACTATAATGATCCATAGAAAATATCCATAGAAAGCTGCAAAATTCGAATGTTAAATGTACTTCAGCAGTGTATAATAACTTAAAAATAGTAAAGAATATATACACTGTGGCCTTATCTGATATATTTTATGATGAGATCAGAACCACAATCATTTAAATTCATTTTCAGATTTACAAATGCAACCCTGCAATGTTATATTCGAAAAATAGCAAACGCAAAAACATCATAAATTAAATTTTCGAACTAAACAAATTTTTGTCAAAAGATTTGTCAAAGTAATTGACACTGGTGCTTACTAATTACTAAAACTTACTGAAAGTATATCCAAATTTAAGTGAATGTCGAAAATATACTTATTAATTGAGTGCGTAACTAATTTTTGCGTTATAAAACCTAAGAACAACGAATCATCATAATGGACATGGCCTCCCAAATTGAACACCACTTGTTTGGCAAACGAATAAAAGGCTGAACCTCTATTGTTTTTCTATGGATTAAAATAAAAATTAGTAATGATTTAATATCTGTGTACAACTCAGATTATGATTGTGTTTGAATTAATTAGCCACAAGTAAAATTTGTATACTTTATTTCAAGTGTATGATGATCATAAATATTGTTTTCCTACACAGTTTTGTTTCTGAAAGACTGAGTTACAATCATATAAAAATAAATTGTATTTTCATTTCCTAGGTATCTTACTTTACACGTTTGTTTATATTTCTTCATTGATTGTTATTTTTAGTTTCTTTTTTCATTTGTTCACGTTTAGATGTTCAACTAAAGGGATCCATACTGTTACTTTATTCTGATCTATACTGCCATCCTGAATAGTTGAAATTAGCCTTCTTTGCCTAAATGAGTTGTATATTTGATGTTACTTGTGGCTTTTGATTTTATGCAGGGAACCTACGTTAAGCTTTAAGTATTGCGTGCGATTTTTATTCAGGTATAAGCTTATCATTATTTCCTTTCAAACAATAGCTGTTACTATTTAACATAACAGTGCAGCAGTTATTTTTCAAAATTAACTGAATCACCATGTTAAGAACATGTTTGTGGAATATTATCGGTTATAGATGTACTGCCGCACTGGCTTAGATAATAAACAAATTAGATCTCAAGTGTTATAAATTAAGATTAAATAGGTATGGTTTTACTATTCTTATAATGTATAAAATAGTCGGTCGCATCACTTTTACCTTTATATGTAAAATCGTTTTTTAATAAGATATGTAACGCACCGAGTTAGTTTTTTTGTGTGCCGACAGTGAACCGTAGAACATTTCATATCAATTTAGGTAGTATCTCGGTGATTTCCTTTAAATACTTGACAGTACTTTATTGTATTTTGTAATCTAAGACCTAATATGTAGTTTGTTTTAATATTTCAATATAATTTCTTTGAACTTGTAAATTTTTTGTTGTAGAAACTAACAATGTGGCATTTATTAAATAATCTCAAATGTTCATGTACAAGTAGTCGTGTAAACACACACTATTGAAAATTAGGTAGCTTAAATATTTATCTTTCTTATATTTAAGTGTCCTAACTTCGATTTAATTATGACTTCATGTGATACTTCAGACTAAGTTTAATAAGTACACGAAAATAAAGGAACTTCGTCTCTAATTTGTTTATATTTATTATTAAAACCCTACTTGAGAAATAATTCCTTGAGAATGGTGCATTAAGAATGCAGTCATTACACACACTAGGTTGGCTGCCATAGTCTATCAGAAATTTGTGGCCAAATTTCCCTTACATTTTATCGGTCCCTAGAGGAAAATGTGATGTGCCAAGCACAGGTCAGTGACAAGCAAGTGGGATGATAACTAAATCAGCACAATTGCTGCAATTCATTTGCATTTACCTGGATTTGTCTGGATCTATCTAGAGGACAAGTTATAAAACTGCACGATTGGCCTACTGGTTTAAGCTATCGCCACGGTGCTTAGTACTGCGCCAAGTGTCGTAGGTGCAAATTCCACGCTGGACAACACTGTTTGATCCACATATTGTTGTTCTGAGTCTGAGTGTTCTGAGTTTCATGCAAAGTCCCCAGCGACACAGGTTTCTAGGTTTTTAGGTTTTTAGAAAAAAAAAACAAAAGTGTAAACAATAAGTACCTATAATGCTTAGGCCTGAAGAGTAATCAAACATGCACGCATATGAATCGGTGCGAGAAAATAGAGTTTTCAGACAATCCGAAAATACAATATAGCCAGACTGACGCTTATCCAAAAACCTGGAAGGACTGCAGATTCCCTCAGCGTTCCAACCGACATGTATTTTGGTCTAGGACTGATCCCTGGGGTAACCTTTTTTATTGATTGGTGTTCTTCGCCATCCCGACCAATATAGGATATAGCTAGACTTATTGCGTAGATAGGCCTCGATGATGTTCAGCAGGTAGAGGGGCAACTGGTGATATAGCAGTGCCTCTCTAATTACCCACCCGGGAGGAAGTTAATGGCGTTGATTATGTCTAGACTCGTCTGGCCAAAGCCAGTCCCCCAGCCTCTTCCGATAAGGAACGGACGCATTCGATTACTTCTTTCTTGTACCATTTTTAAAAACAGAGCCCAAGAAGTTACTTAAAATTACAAAGTTAATTAAAGTTGATTATTGTCTTCATTTTTTTCAAATTATAATATCTCAAATTAACATTAGAAACTATTTTGATACATATTTCTGTTGGTACTAGTGTGACAAATAATCCATCAGTAGCCAAATGATAAGTATAGCGAACTTATTTCTTCTTGGTTCGTCGTAGGGGTCCACGATTATGGCGACTTATAGGTGGATATCGAATAACAATGATCGTGTATTCTTTTGGAGCCATGTTTATTAATTATGTACTGTACTATTATCTAACCTTATGTACTATGGTATGTACATGGAATCTCTTAGTTATGATCTTAAAGCTACATTATATATTCTAAATCTATCGTTACATTGCACAATAAACACGTCTTAATATCAACAAGGAAATGACAGCCGGAATCCTACGTGCTCGATAATCGGCACATATCTGAATTGTGCTGGACAAGCATATCTCTGTATAATTTCCGTCTTTGACTTTAACTAATATATGACGCAGGAATATAGGTCCCTTCCGAAAAAAATTACGGTAGTAAATTCAGACAATCTTCATCTTAAATCAACAATTGGCAATTATATACATAACCTATTTTACTAACAATAATAACATTAAACATTAAGTCGGTATCACGGAGTAGTTCCTAGCTAATAAATATAATCTAGGTCAATAAAAATCATAACATTAAAATGAATACAAAACAAACATATGATCGAGAGTTGCGACCTTCACGTGTCAGCAAAATCTACAAAGTATACAACAATAGGTATATTTATAATAACATTTCAAGATTTACATAGTCAGCAACCTTATTAAAATATGGCTTAGTGAATTACGTACAACCTTACTCGGTCAATCGACACGTAGGTACTGCTCAGTATCGTAATACTGAATGAAGGACAACTTGAGTACATGCCAACAGCACTTTGACGGCGGATAAACGAAAGAAATAGATTTACCTGATTGTTGGAGAGCGAGCCTCGGTAACGACAGTATTCGATTGATATCATGCTTTAGCTGCGATCTGAAATCATCGTAATACGTCTTGTCGTTATATTGCTCTAACGCCTCTCCAGGCAACTTCTTTAATTCTGACATTTCTGCTGCACACGACAATTCTCGTCGTAATCTAGCGTTGACGGCATAGAGATTACTTCTATTATTCGTGAAACGGCGTCAGAAGTTCATTTTGAGAACACTTATGTATGCCGCTAGTCCCCACTGAGTCGGGGCTGAAGTTCCCAGCTCCACTTAACGAATAAATGGAGCTGGGAACTAACAAACCAAAACCAAAGAATAATTTAATTGGGAGCTTTCTTCTTTTATGATTTTGTGATAAATGATTCAATGAGCATACATTTTCAGTTTAAATCAATAGTTAATTTAAACTAATTTTTTTAAGTCGCTTCAGAAAGGGTTTGCTATAATTACAAATGTTTATCAAGAGACCCTTTATTCTGTTCTCTAGATAATACCTCCGAAATTAAACAATCTCTATAGGTTTGGTGATGTTACTTTAAATTTTTTCACCAAGGAACGCAATTGTTGTTCAAACAACCACGACAAAAAAATCAAACAGGTATATTGGCGAGCATTATTTCTCGGCGATTAAAATACTTTTTACCTCACTTCACCTAAGGAAACTCCCGGTTCATGAATCATTTAAGTAAAGGAACAACAATATAGCTTAATAACATAAAGCGTGCTCTATGGAACGTCGCACCGGATGTACTAGCGACTTCCCGTCGGTTTCTGACGGAGTTACCTCCTGTTTCCGTTACGCTGTGTACATTCGCGAAGCACCCAGGCGACCTCTTAAATATCATAAAATCAGAGCCTTAATTACCTGTCGTATCTATTATGAAAGATGAAACAAGAGTATTCCTGGAGATGTTATTCATCCAAGTTTTTTTTAGATTTACCTACTTCGGATGAATATTTCTTATTCGGTAATAATTACGTTTTAATTTTTATCTGAATGATCATGTCTACTCTATAAAAACATAACATGCAACGTATTTTGCAAATGAACAGGTCTGCCATCTGACGGTAAGATCGTTAGCTGTAGACACAAGTGTATTGACGGTTTTAAGCTGAAGTAAGCTCAAGACTTGTAGATAATATCGGTCCCAATTTACTGCTAACAACATTTGTACCACACGTTGTTGAATTAAAATTTAAGATACAATTACAGCAATAAATATTTTATTTCGGGGTGTGTTTTGGTTTTGCATTAGCAATTTATTTATTAATTACACAATAAATCATTATTCTGTACGTCGGTTTCTGGCTCTAGACTATTCATCATCATCATATTAAATTAAATTTAATCTGTTCAGTAGTTTTGGCGTGAAACAGACACAGACAGAGTTAATTTTGCATGTATCTTCTTATAGCCACCTAGCTCATACAGATACATCTACTATTAAATAATGAATATATATCAAATACATATCATATCTTCATCGCATACGAGTTGATCTTAACTACTTACATATACATCTGACCCTTCTGAAGGGATTTGATAAAATTTGTGCAGTCGATCCCTTTACGCTATTTCAATTTCTATCCGCTTTGCAAATCCATTTTGTCAATCTACTTTCATCCATCATCGTCGTGTGGGTGAATCTATGAAAAATGTATAACAGATAAAAAACTGGACAGGTTGAAATAGTAATGGATGAAAAAAAAGTTTGATATATTCCAAACTCTTATACTTTGTCCATTCGTTTATTGTCTTTTTGACAGGTTACGCCTATAAATTACCGGTATTGTTTTTCGTAATAATGTACTACAGTAATGTCGTACTTTATAGACAGGTAGGGAAGTGGGCAGTGTGCATAGCTAAAAACAACATATAAAACAGTTCTTGAAATACGATAAATCGATTAAACGATTCAGATAATCCATCATATTATTATGATCAAAATAATTTGACTTTATGTAAGTATTGTTTCTGTAAATTTAATGAAATAAAAAGGAAATTAAAATAGTATGACTTCAAGATTAATTATTTGCAAGGAATTCAGTCGAAATTTTGGAATTTAAGTTCAAACTTAGAATAAAGAACAATAACTATGTGCATTAATTAATTTATTTTTGAACCACTGACTTAAAATGTAACTATGAACGTGTAAGTAAAATTTAACTTTGAAACGCGTGGTTAATAACGTTTAAACCCAGAGTTATGAGAAAATACATTTGGAAAATCGGCCAAGTGCGTGTCAGGCCACGCACAGGAAAGGGTTCCTCAGTCACCTATAATGGTACGTGGATTAGAAATCGTTTCCAATGAATAATAAAATTGTTATGTTTACATATTAATGTGTTAATTTAGTATGACGTTTTCCCAGTAAGCGCATTGTAAAAGTTAAGCCTCTATAACTCCTGAACTAACAAAGTCATCTAATCCGTTATAGTCCTTTAAAGTTCATTATATGGACCACTATCACGAATTTTCCCAGATTTTTTGAGCAAGCCGTTTAGCTTTTAGGGGGGGAGGGCGACCTGTTTTTATAAAAAAGTGGCCTTTAAAGTGGAATTTCTCGCAAACGGATACCTAAATCAAAAAATTCTCTTAGAAACTCTTTATTGTTTTTAAAAGTGCTATCTAATGATACCCCACATAATGGGTTAGCCGCGAGAAAAAAAAAAACATCCCCACTTTACGTGGAGGTACCCCAAATAAAATATTTTTCATAATTTTTATTGTAGCACTTTGTCGACGTAATTACAATACATATTCATACAAATTTTCATCTCTCTAGCACTTACCGTTTGGACGGTAAGTCGAGGACGGACGGACGGACAGACGGACATGACGAATCTATAAGGGTTCGAATTCATAAACTTCGGAACCCTAAAAACTGAACAGAAATTATAGTAGGATGAAACCTATTGTAAAAGAAGGAGAATATTACAAAAATTAAAGGAAAAATAATTTACGGGCGATCTGAGATCGGGAAGGGGGAGAGGGGGGGTTTTAAGGGAAAATATGGCTTATCTCGATTTCCGGCAAAACTACAAGTCCTATGGAAAAAAGTTCAATGGCAAAGTTGTAGGTAATAAGAATAATCTCCTCCTTTTACAATGGGTATCATCCTACTATAATTTATTTTGTTTTCAAACATTATCGGCACTGGTCTAATTGGGGTATTATAGTTTTAGCGGACTTTTTAAAAACAAATTCCACACCAGGTACATTCTTGTGTAGCGGAGGACCTTACAAACATACATGAAATAGGTTTAAAGAATACCCAGCTTTAGATTAACAATTTTTTGTACACATAAAGTGTGGTACCATGTGAGGTTCGAACTCACAACACTTGGCGTTGTAGAAGCGGCGTGGCGACCGCTTAAACCACTAGACCAACTATGAAGTCAAATAATTGTAAATGCATTGTAGTTAAATGAGGAACTTAGATGACTGCATCGTAGAAATCAATGTTATCAATTAGCTTTTGCCCGTGGCTCTAACTGCCTGCATGACGGTTATCGCGGTGAAGATTGTTCTGTGTTCTTTTTCGAGAATCGAAAAGTATATCTATGCAAGATTTCATTGAATTACCTAAGCATAAAAAATCGTATCCAATAGATAATTGTTATGTTTACGTATTATTGCGTTAATTTTGTATGACGTTTTCCAAGTGAGCGCATTTTAGCAGTTAAGCCTCTAGAACTCCTGAACTAACAAATCCATCTAATCTCTTATAGTTTTCCTCCAAAGTTCATTAGATGGACCACCTCCACGAATTTTTTCAGATTTTTTGAGCCAGCCGTTTAGCTTTTAGAGGGGGGGGGACGCCCTGTTTTATACAAAAAAGTGCATTTTAAAGTGGAATATCCCGCGAACGGATACTTAAATCAAAAAATTGTCTTAGAAACCCTTTATTGTTTTTAAAATACCTATCTAATGATATCCCACTCGATGGGGTAGCCGCGAGAAAAAAAATTCATCCTCACTTTACGTATAGGGGAGGTACCCCTAATAAAAATATTTTTCATAATTTTATTGTAGCACTTTGTCGGCGTAATTACAACACATATTCATGCTAAGTTTCAACTTTCTAGCACTTACCGTTTGGACGGTAAGTCGAGGACGGACGGACGGACAGACGGACATGACGAATCTATAAGGGTTCCGAGTGATATACTTCGGAACCCTAAAAATCACTTAATACTTACTAAAACGACCCTCAAGTGACTGTGTTAAGAAGTTTTCTTTGTTCTGGGCTGATTATATATCATAATTTTGCACATTTTATTTATTTATAATACTGACTTAAAGAATATTATATCGATTGATTTTGATTTCAAATCGAATCGGTGACGTGTGAGGTCGTCACTTATTTCAAAATTTGTTGAACTGTCAAAAAGATAATAAAGGAATGGACAGAGTATAGGTATATAAATAGAATAATTTTCACAAAAAGGAACCGACTTCAAAGAAAAACGATTCCAAGTACCCAAATCGCGGCAATTGTGCCTATGATATTTGAGGAGTTCTCTTGATTTCTTTGGGAACCAATCATCAGATCCCGATATGGTGACAATGGGACCACCTGTAAGCTATTCCGAATCGAATGCAGAAAGAATTTTTGAAATCGGTTCATAAACAACGAAATTATCGCTGAACATACATAAAAACGCTAGTGGAAAATAAACTATAAAACCATGGATTACCCGGAGACTATTATGTGTATCAGGCACAGAGACAACCTACATAAAAAAGTAAATTGGAGCCTGTTAACGATATTTTGAAACTCACGTTCAAAACGTACAAAACCTTTTATAACAAAACTTCTAAATAATATTAAGGTTCATTACGAAAAGAAAGCAATTGAGAAAGCGGGTACTGATACCAAACAAGTCATAAATAATATATCAAGTAGATCAAAACGTAAAGAAAAAATATATACTTTAATTGACCTTGAGAGAACACAAAGAATATTTTAAAGGTCACTTATTTTATAAGCCATACCGCTTTCCTACGGCATTATTGTACCAGGAGACAAATATCTTGACAGTGCGCCAGTTGTACATACTGTGCACGCTGTTGAAACAACACTCGTTGGTTGGTTGGCAAACGTAGATTCTACCCTGTCTAACGCACTAAATTTTCAACAAAACTGCTTCCTATACAATAGGGTCACCAGAGTTGTACCAATTTTCCACCTCACAAAGGCCATGTGTGAAAGAGTGTTGATTGAGTGTGTGAAAATGTTTAACTACGACGACACCGAAGCAATGCTTTCGGTAATGAAATGGGTTTCCTAATGACGCGAATGCAAATAAACCTGTGTGCATTCACCCACATCTACGAGCTCATATCTAGACACATTCAAACACATTGTGATATTCATGCCAACACAGACACATAACAACAATAACGAGTGTATCAAATCGAGTTCAAACTAAACCATTGATATTTATTATGCCCCATTTTTGTAAATTAAATCTAAACATGTACAGGGGGAGACCTGGTGTCCTGAAGCACAAGCCTCGAGCTTAGCTTCAACATTATTTCATTTCCACAAATTATAATATGTGTATTTTTGAATGGAAAGTACCTATTGTGGTAAGAAATAAACTATTATTATTATTATCACTTTGCGAATTTACCACACACCGCACAATGACACACGTGGTTAGAGTCAAAATATTTTACATGGGCTTCGCAGTCCAAATGCGGTTTGTTTGTTTCTAATTTTGAGTGGAGGAGACACATTGTTGCTAAAGTTTATTTTAGATAGAATATTACTTTATAGGGATGACATAAATGCAAGGTATACCAAATAATTTCGTAGTTCCATTGGTAGTACGAGAAATTTTTGTAGGTAAAATATGAAAGCAGATTTTGATAACGCTAATAGTATTACATAAAACATTTTAATTTTATCTCTATGCTAAACCGATTTAAATGCATTTTTTTTTCCAGATATTATAAAGAAAAAGACGAGGCTGCCGTAGAGGCGCGGGTGAAATCTAGTTTAAACTAAAGCCTATTGATGCGACAGCAGTTTTCAAAGAACGAGACATCAGACAGTTTATGTTGGTATGAGAACAAAAAACTTTATAACCTACTAAAATAACAATTTTAGACTTCCACCACAATACAAGGGAAAGTTATAAAATATAGATTTAATATGTAACGTAGATTTGCCTCAAGGAATTAACTTTTAATTTTTCTGGTAAGTTTGAATTAACAAATGAACAGTACTTTAAACATCTAGTAAAAGCAAGTGTCTGTGTTACAAAAGAGTTTATGAATATATATAGGTACCTATGTAAATATAAACTGGGGTGTGAGCAATCGGTTTACCCTCTAAACCCCGCGGCGGCCTACCTCGGCAGTCTTCCCGACTGCCGAGGAGGGCCAACACCAGGATCGCATCAGCGGCTTCTGGTGCCTGCCCTCCCTGCCTTACCCCTAATCTGGGTGACTATACTCACCCCCGAGGCAGGATGCTGCTGCGCCTCTCACCGCTCTGTATAGTAAGAGGCGGAACATTAGACGACTACCCCGGCCGCACAGACGGTGTCACCTATCTTGAGTCGTTTGCAGCGGTCACATTTCCCCAGGATGTGACCGCAGCGACCCTGAGGTGACGATTGGGGAGCTAGCGGCTTCTACCGCGTCCCTTTTGCCGCCTCCTTCGAGCAGGATCAGCCCTTTCCCGATCCCGCTATATACTACTGCCTGCCGAGACGGAGAAAAATATATTCTGAAGAGTATCATCGACTTCAATGCTTCTACAACGTGGTGAAAGGTACAAACTATATATATTTTTACAATAACCAGTTATAGATGTGCGCCATATTTGCAGTTTTCCTTTGTCAATTTTGAATATACCTGAACGCTAAGTATATAGCAAAAGTTCGATAACTCACATTTAGGAAACACTGCTCCAACATCTCAGTCGTACACACATAACATAGTTTAGTTCTTACAGTCCAGTCAAATTAGGGTTTCACCTTGGATTGAGAGATAATTAGCTGAAAACTCACGGTTTCATAAAATCTCGCGTTTGTTATTCGCGTCGGCAGTTATTCAAGGTACAACGTCACAAAAATCATTTATTTTCGATCATTTTGGTCTGGGTAGCTCCGGTAATGTTGATATGTATGTATTACAGAATTGTAAACATAAAATTTGGTCAAAAAGTTTTTGCTTACGCATAATTGTTTTTAAGATAGTGGGCGGAGAGTCCGCAGTGACTGTACTATTAGAGATTTACCGCTGAAAGCGGAATTTGAATGAATTATCAAAAGCCTTTCGTAGTCCGCTCCTGGTTAGGTGTCTTCTTAGAAAGGCGGTCTTGGTCCACTACATATACAACACTGAGTTTTCTTCTGTTTGCAGTGCTGTTGTCCGGGTTTATTATTCAGCTCTCACTACATTTGCGTGATAAATATGGTTGACGACATTCCGTATGCTCAATCCATGACTACACGGAGATTGAACGAATTAATTAATCAAATTACGTAATATCATACATATTAGCATCTTTTTACTTCAACAAAGGCCTAAAAGTAAAATCGACGCAAAGTACGCTCACTGTACTTACGTTATATGCCCAATGAAAAACAAGTTAGCCTAAGCTTACAATGTTTTGTAAGTCCTCTGTACGTTTATTTCCATCAAATAAAAACCATTTTCAACTATTCAGTCGCCAGATACCGTAAACTTTTATACCACTGATGGAGTTTTTAGTAGGACTGATTTATTCATGCATCATTTATCATTCTGAAACTTCGGATTGAAGATTTGACATTCTTGACAGGCCTCATTTAATCTTCTTAAATGTCTGATACACGCTCTACTGAACTCGGAGTCAATTCAGCAGTGAACTGTACGGATCTTATAAATTATAAGACAAAGAATAAAATCATAAGATAAAACAACTTATTATTATATTAAAACAAAAAGGAAATTGAATCTAAATGAAAATGATTCTCAGCGTAATTAAACGTTTATGATATATTTTTGTTCTATGTTTATGTATTTATATCCGTTTTTTAGTACCCATAATACAAGCTCTGCTTAATTTGGGACTAGACATGTTGTGTGTAAGATGTCCAAAATATTTTCTCTTTATTTGATAATATTTACATGTAAATTACATTGAATATATATATATATATATATATATATATATATGTATATATGTATATATATAATATAAAATACACTTCAAAATATAAGAATAGTAGAGTAGTAGATAGGTGTTGGTCGAGGCTCCTGGCTATCAAACCACGAGCAGAAACAACTATCGGAACAATGATCGCCGAAATTATTATTATTATTATTTTGTTTTTGCTTTACATTTTCATAAAAATGTAGGTATAATAAAGAGAACAATAATATTTATTACAACATTTGTTAGTAAAATGCTGTTATTATGCCGTACATAAGGGGGCACAGAGAAATGCGATATCTTTGATTTTCGTTTTTTATAGTTTAAACTATCAATACTTACTATTTAAAAAAATGTGTAATTTCTGTCAAAGTGACTCTACTCTGCCTGATGAAACATATGAGCACAATCCAAGAGTCACACAAAAGTCACAGTGGTGTAGCATAGTTAACCAAATATGGTAGGTACAATGCACAGCAATGATTTTTGATGTACAGCTTATAGTACCCGGGATCATAGTAAAAAGAAGATACTTGCGATAATAGTGAGTTTTAGTATTTACTTAGTTCTACTGTTTTTTTTTTTGTAGCTGCAACTTTATAATCATAAAATTTAAACTTCCTGCAGTATTGCAGGAAGTTTAAATTTAAATCTATATACTATATTAATATATAGCTGAAGAGTTTGTTTGTTTGGTTGAAAGCGTTAATCTGAGAAACTAATGGTCCGATTTTCAAAATTATTTCAGTGTTAGATAGCCCATTTATCAAGAAGTGCTATAGGAGTAATGTATCGTCACAGTAAGATAAGACCAATAGTAGCGGAGTGCTAATGAGGAATGCTTCAAAATCGGGTGTTTTTTTTCCCTTGAGACTGCATACGTAATCAGTTAAAGTTTTAATTATTGCTAAAACATCAACAATAAATCAAAATGAGATACGTACTAATACAGTGGTTACTGTACAGACCAAATTATTAACACCGTTGAGTATTATGACAACTAGTTCGGGATCGCGAGAGGTTTAGAACTCTCCCAGTTTGCTAGGCCCGGGAACTGGTCCATAGACGACTCCATAAGCGCAAGTCTGGGGTGGCAAATGACGCCATCTGTCACCCTAGTTTAGCAGAAGCAGGCCAGGGTGGCAGTGCGTGTACTAAGAAGCGTGTGCGTGCGTCTATTATCACGGTAAGGGATCATGACGGTTCTCACATAGAAGAGGGTCATCTGTAAGCCGTGGGTCATTGAAGTACCTCGAGGTTCCAGGAAGTTCCTTTCGAGGGTACACCTGGTTCCTCGGCATATAGCACCCAAGGTGGCTTATGTCGGTTCGAGTTCGAAATAACCATTAAATGATGGTATCCGGGGCAAGATGAAACTTTGCATGAATATGTATTTTAATTACGATGACAAAGTGCTACAATAAAGTAACGAATAATATTTTTGTTTCGGGTACCTGCCTCCCCTACACAACGTGGAGATGATTTTTCTCTCACGTCTGCCCCATCGTGTCTGATATCATTAGATATTAGATATGCCTTTTAAAATTATTATGAGGTTACTACAACCATTTTTCGAAATAGGTATCCGTTTGCAAGTTATTCGACTTTAAAGTATATTTTTTTGTACTTACTTGGAAACCCTTATACAAAAATGTAGAATATTATTTCATAGGTTTTTCTCAGGAAATTCCTAATAGCAGTCCGGAGTTCGGAAGTTTGGCGGTGATTCACGCCCGTGGCTTCGGTCCGGGTTGTCATGAACGTCTATGGCAATCGTTATTGGGAAGTCAGTGCCCTCAAATTTACAGACAGCTAGTTCAACCCTCGAATTTTAGTTCTCCTTTAGGTTTGCGGAGTTCCGATACCAGTCACTCCGTGGAAAAATGCGTGGCCTGACACGCACTTTTTTCACGCCTATTTTTTCCTTACTAACTTTAAAAATGAACAAACTCTATTCTGTGTCTGTCTTAACTTATTTTAAAACCTAATTCAAGGACTTGTGGTGCTCATATTGGGGATTTCGAATATCATATTGTAACAAAATATCATAGTAATTTCAATATTTTGATTTTGAAATTATAAATGTTATTTTTCATTCGAGGCACTGTTGTCGAATTGCCTCGAGTTGAAGTGGTGCGAGCGATATAGTTGTTACACGACCGGGTAGTGAATCGGGGACAAAGTTTAAATTTGAGCTAGGGTACTACTGGCTCTTATGATCTAAGTACCTCTAAATGCTCTAATTATGTCCCGTATGTATAACTTTGTTGGCAACGCTCTAGTAGGATATTAAGTTTATTCATTAATAAATTTCAGTTTAGTGTTAGGTACCTATGTTTTATTGTAGTTACTGCTCCAACAAGTTGCTACCTAAATGCAGTTATATATTTCGTCGTAGTATGTAATTACAAATAAATCTTGGGAAGTACACAAATTACAAAAGTAAGACTATTTTATATTTCATTTATAATTACCACATACATGTGTAAGATGCTATACAATTTGTAGGTAGTTTAAATTATATAAAACTAAGTATATAGGGTTGTGGTTCTTATCGAATAAGGGTGATAATTATACAGGATAAATGCACTGCGATGAGAACGAAAACTAGTAACAAAACTTATACTAGCATGGTATACTAACTGACATTCTAGTTGTTGACTATTAATGATGATGGAGAAGATAAAATATATTCGTGTGTACGAGTTCAATATTTTAATGACTGTTTAATGCATAAAGTGGCTGTATTTTTTTTTATTTCGGACCTTGAATCCATATTGTGTTAGTTACATTGACTTAATCTAGTGTTAGTATAGAAAATAT
Organism: Phragmatobia fuliginosa; assembly: GCA_932526445.1. Taxonomy (NCBI): domain Eukaryota; kingdom Metazoa; phylum Arthropoda; class Insecta; order Lepidoptera; family Erebidae; genus Phragmatobia; species Phragmatobia fuliginosa. The sequence goes on from OW052057.1 coordinate 31,042,148, forward strand.
ATATAAGTACATACATTAAAATATAACATATAAGTACATACATTAAAAATATAACATATACAAGTACATACCAACAAATTAACAAGTGTGGACATACAACCACCTAATCCTAAAAAAACAGAATTTAAAACACTCTCCACACTAAATGTGTCCAAATCTGAGATTCATTATTTATCCATTATCAAATTTAGTCTTCAAACAATCGCGGGGTTATAATCTACAATTAAAACGTTATAATAGAAATTTAAGTTTTATACACGCTTGATGGGTACATTGTCTAAACAATCGCGGGGTTATAATCTACAATTAAAACGTTATAATAGAAATTTAAGTCTTATACACGCTTGATGGGTACATTGTCTAAACAATCGCGGGGTTATAATCTACAATTAAAACGTTATAATAGAAATTTAAGTCTTATACACGCTTGATGGGTACATTGTCTAAACAATCGCGGGGTTATAATCTATAATTAAATCGTTATAATAGAAATTTAAGTCTTATACACGCTTGATGGGTACATTGTCTAAACAATCGCGGGGTTATAATCTATAATTAAATCGTTATAATAGAAATTTAAGTCTTATACACGCTTGATGGGTACATTGTCTAAACAATCGCGGGGTTATAATCTATAATTAAATCGTTATAATAGAAATTTAAGTCTTATACACGCTTGATGGGTATATTGTCTAAACAATCGCGGGGTTATAATCTACAATTAAAACGTTATAATAGAAATTTAGGTTTAAATTTAAAAGTTTGAAAAATTCCGACCGTCCGTCGGTCAGTCCTCGACCTACCGCACAAAAGGTTGATGCTAGAAAGATGAAACTATGCATGAATATGTTGTAATTATGTCGACAAAGTGCCACAATAAATTATGAAAAATACTTTTTACCTCCCTTCCAAGTAAAGTTTAAGATTTTCTGTTCTTGTGTCTATCCTATGTTGTGAGGTATCATTAGATAGGTCTTTTAAAAAAACATTGTGAGGTTGCAAACACCATTTTTAGGGTTCCGTAGCCAAATGGCAAAAAACGGAACCCTTATAGATTCGTCAAGTCTGTCTGTCTGTCTGTCCGTCCATATGTCACAGCCACTTTTTTCCGAAACTATAAGAGCTATACTGTTGAAATTTGGTCAGTAGATGTATTATGTGAACCGCATTAAGATTTTCACATAAAAATAGAAAAAAAACAATACATTTTGGGGGTGAATGGTATATGATGTTACTTCCTTATACGGAACCCTTCAAGGGCGAGTCCGACTCGCACTGGGCCGCTTTTTTCGATTTAGGTATACGTTTAAAAGCTATTCAACTTTAAAGTGATTATTTTTCCGAAAAGGCCAATAAACAAACCAAATCAAATAAAAAAAATCTGAAAACTTCATAATAGTAGTCCATTTATTGAACTTTCAAGGAAAGCTATAGAAGTTTTTTTATTTCAGGATTTATAACGTACAAGAATAAATACATTTATAAGTAAACATAATAATTATCTATTGGTTACGATTTTAAATCTACTTGTAATATGCCGCTGTGGGTGATTGCGGAAGCCTATTCTATGCGTGGCCTGATTCTCATATTGCCATTTTATTAGTAATTGCGAACATGTTATTAAAAATGTATTGTGGCACTGTAAAGAATAGTGTATATTGATTTTGCACTGTACTCTAATTATATCATAATTGTCAATTGTGCTATGGTAATTAGATGGTAAATGTACTGACGCAGTGCAGTGTCTCGCCATATTATCGTGGCTGTTACAATCTGTTTGTATTTGTCTACGTGTACGTACTTTGCACGTGTCTCTGTGAATTTGTCCAAGTTCCCTGACCCTTACTATTATATTATATTGCCTAGTTGTTTGTCGTATACTATACAATGATGCTTAGATTACGTAGGTATTATTCATCGATTGTTATAATTATTTATTGTTTATGATGTAGATCTTATGAATGGATATATTGATAATAAGTTATGCTCTACATTACATGTCCTCTAATTGATCGTCATCACTTACCTAAGATTTTAATTTCAATAAATTCATAGTCATGTTAAACGTCAAGTCTTAAATGGGAACCGAAGTCTAGATTTATTTTTTCTTCCTTAGTCTTGACTATAATAGCATATGCCTGTCGAATACTCGAATTCTTATCAAATATTATTAATCATCATCATCAACAGCCTTTCAAAGTCCACTGCTTGATTTAGGCCTTGCCTCACCGAGAAAACTTTGACCTAATATATTACATAGGCCAGACTGGTTGGTATTGGATTTGTTTCCAGTGTCCTCCCCTAAGCGACGATGTCTGCTAAATTTACTCCCTTAGACATTTCTCACTAAACCAATAGTAGGTATTATTAATATATTAACGTCATTACTTCAAAAAATTAAAGCAGAAGTCTTATTATATTACTTGAAACAGTATATGAAACTTGTTGGAATCAATCAATCTCTAATGTAATGATTCCAATTTATAATTCTCAATTTTTATACCACACAATTGGATGCTACATCTATAGAAGCCAAATTTTATAAAAACCGAAAATAATTGATATTATTTACGTACATATCCAAATAAAATTATTATAAATAAACAAATTCGTTAAAGTTCCTATACCATTTTTTTTTGGAAAAAATTATAACTTATCAGTATCATAGCAAATAATAATAACAAAGTTATCGAAATGAAAGTATGAAAGTTGATCGCACAGCGGAGCCTCGCGCAAATGCTGTTAGTTCAAGTATCATCGATGTGGACGCTAAGCACTTGATGCGTTCTAATTGCTACTATATCAAACTAAAGTCTCTTTCTAAAAATATACAATATTAATACTTTCCAAAAATATACAATAATTAACTTTATATCTTCTTGATTTCATAGCAAAATTCCAATGTCAATGTCAGGAGGTTTGTATAAAATGATATTTTGGTAAAGCCGATTCACCTAGTAGCCGACCCGAAATCAATATGAGAATGATATAGACAAGAAAGATGATCTAAGTGGAAATCCGTACCAACTACGCAGTAGCGTCTTTTTTAGCCCAACGAAGCCTGTTTTAGGGTTCCGTAGCTCACGACTCGGAACCCTTATAGATTCGTCATGTCCGACCGTCCGTCTGTCCGTCCATCGATCCTCGACTTACCGTACAAACTCATACGACAGACATACACTACTCAACATAGAAAAATCAACATAAGATACCAGATTTTATTTCAGAACGATTTTACTGAATTGAACATAATTTCAAATGATGTAATGAACGTTATTATTAGATTATTTAAATGTCAGGGTTGTGTCACCAAGACCACGATGAAATTAAACGACAGGTTTGGCTGTTTGTGAGTCTCAGAAATGTGTTCATGACAATAATTGATATTTTGTTTTAATATCATGTTCATCTTCATCATATGTACATCAGATTAATGTTTGTTTTATTTTACTTCAATGGGTAAATAATAGTAAGATACTTTTAACATTTAGCACGTAGAAGAGAATACTACATTTGCTATGTGTATAATAATATAGGATTGGACGGATTGTACTATCGTGTGACTTATTAAGGGAACGCTTAAGAAAGGCGAAGACACCTCAAATCAAACGTAAATAATGATTATTGAATAGAACCGAAATTTTCACTTACACGAACTTTGCATTTTAAATTTCAATTATTTTCTGTGAATACGCGACTGAAATGCAGTTTTTTCTTATTTAAAAATAAAACTTAACTTCGTTCATTGGATTTCAAAGTCATGCAATAATGTAGTATTGATTAATTCCAAATATGTAGAACTGGTTAACTCTTAAGTTTTATTTCAAACACAGTGAGTTTCAAAGTGGGCGACTTGAGCATTATTTAAATGAGTATTCGATTTGTCACTATAAGAGGTCGAGATGAGAACGCATGCAGAATAGAATGTCACTAACTGGACAAATTCCACCCTAATTGTCTTGTTACATAGTTTCAATTTGATCAAATGGAAAATAGCACCAAATAGCACCATGCGTGCCAACCTGCGATTTGGGTAAATCGTTCGATAAGTCTACAAGTTTGTTATGACTAAAGCCATTAGAAATCTCAAGCAGTCAATGATTATCATTACAGTTAAAGGATATGACATTTTGCTTGGATGCGAATGACATTTTTTCCAACAAATAGCCAAAAATTCCAATGACTGAATTATTGCTAAATGTTAACAGGTGGATAAATACACTCTTGAAAATTCATTTATTACAAAATTACGAAACTACAGTAAAGATTTTTGCTTTTAAAAACTGCTCAGCGTTTCCTATCCAATGTATTTAAGTCTCAATAATTAATGAAGCTACTATTGTAAGTTTGGCTCTTTGTGTTATTTATTAAAGTCGTGGTATATAGATTATTGCTCTTAATATAAATGAATGAAACTTTTACTTTAAAAAGAGTCTCAGTACACAGCTAAACGGAAACGTTACAAAATAGGTGATGAGGAAAAGTGCTTTCGAAACTTTATTAACTTGTACTTATTTATTTTGAAAAGATTTTAAAAAAAATTTCAAGCTTTAATTAACAACAAGTAAGCGGATTACAACCAGATCTCATAAAGCTGCTAATATTGTCAGTAAATGAAACTGTCTCTGTTTTGGATAAAATTATTTATTATAAATTATTATTTTTTGTTTATTATAGACAAAATGAACTAAATATAGAAAACCTAGTCATGTATAAAACATTTACTGTTGTATATTTCCCTTACTGTGGTTGTGCGAGAATGTGAAACACATCAAACTTTTTTAAATTTGAAACTAGTTTACCTTCGCAAATTATAGTGCGTTTCTCAAAAGGTATAAGTATTCCCGTCTCTACAATTTTTTTCATTCAATATACAATGAAAACGCCGATACATAAATATTTTCCAATCAAATTATTTATTCATCGTGTTATGACAAGATTAACTTAAACGAAAACTAAAATACTAATGCAATTAACTATTACACTACAGGTAAGTGACTTGTAGAAACGTACGAAGTATGTACGGAAATACAGTTAATATAAGACTAATAAATTGTCCAATACGGGTTGTAAAACAGACCTCACTCGCCGTCAGCATCGTGATAAATAAACAGAGTCTCATTAGACAAGGGTAAAGATTACCACATGAAGTCGATAGCCAATTACGCGAGCAATGCCAAGCAAGTAAAATCCACTCATCTGAGTCGATCTCGTAATACGACACTTCAATCAATCAAAGCTTTTCCAATCAAACTTAAAGGTACAAAATTGGTCTTAATATTGATTCCCAAATATAACTCTTTGTTTTAAACAAAGTTTATAGCTGTTAAAATTTACCTTTATTGCTATAATATACAATTTATATCGATTTAAATCAATTTCTTTTCTCTTAGGGCATGTGCATTAGTCCCGAGTAAAGTTTTAAAAGAAAGTCCATTTAACATGTTTTATAGAGGAAATAATTTGAACTATCAGTTAATACGTATGCAAGCAGAGTATAAACAAATACCATTTCATATTTGCTGTTATAGTTGTCCATTTGCAACTGAAAAGCACCCATTGGAACTTTTTCGATGGCCAATTAAAATAAGTGACCCTGGTATGATAGAATGCTCGTTTGCTGTTGCAGTCTAAAGTATATAGCTTTTCACAGGTCACTTCAATAATAAATGAAACTCTTTTCAGTATTGCAATATATTACACTTTTATATACATAGTCATAAGTACAACATAATATTTGCAGTCATGTATCTGCCATTTTATGCACTGATGCATGTAGATAGTTTAACATGCTGCCTATGTTTTCGTGTTACTGAATTGCCTTGCTCTCTTAGTGGACTAACTAACATCAAAAGAAATTTTAAGACCAATCAGACTCTTTATACTTATAATATTTGAATACATAATCATTATTTATTTATTTAAATCATAGAGAGGTACATCATTTTAAAATGAGGTTTGTGCTTCTGTTACGTTAGTTTTTTAATTGTCTCATTGTAGTAGTTAGCGCATGCCAAAATGGTCTCGTGTACGATCCCCGGGGTCGTTCCAAGAGTGTTTTTTGTTGGGGTTTTTCTACAATAAATTCTTAGTGATAGCCAGGAGTATGGAAGTTCGATTCTGTTTAACACCCGTGCGCCGTGGAGATCTAGAAAATCGTTTGTGTGTTACAGAAATGTAAGTTTTTAGTTTGAAGTATACATTTGTATTTATGAGCATTTTTCTACTCGTTGTATTTATTGTTACAACTACTGCTTTTATTTTTCTACAGAGTTTTTTCTAATTCTATTCACATTTTCAATATCCCATTACTGACAAGGTGTTTCCATGTTATTATTTATTATATCTAGGATTAAACAGATTATTGTTTTGAGTAACAATAATTTGAATAGTACCGTCTGTCAGGATAGGGTAGTTCTTTAATTGTTACACTGAAAACATCAATCAAAACCTCGTATATTCTCAGAAAGAAATAAACAATCTACGTACAGATCAACTGAAGTGGAAAATAAAGAAACTATTAATAATAAAAGGACAAAATAATTTTCTAAAAAACTATTCTCAAGACATAAATTCTCTACGCCCATCACAGTTGAACAACCAACAATATCAACTGAAGACATAAGAAAACCTAATTAGAGCCTCTCGTGCCTCCTCCTAGCCGGCCGCATAACGTGAAGGATTCAGACCATTGGCTTCTAAATCATAATCTGGTATGAAATTGGACATCATTGTGTATCAAATGTCCGCAAAAAGTGTTGTTTATAAAAAGTTAAAGCTAAAAAGACCTAAATACCTTAATTAGACATATACCTTAATTAGATATACGTTCTGTTTCACCGCAAATATTTTTAAGTAAAGAGATTTAATGCCACAAAAGATAATTATTTCATTACACGTTTCATAAAATTTCTATATATTGTATATTTGTTCTAAGGTAACGAAATGTATAATAAACTTACCTTTTATGATGTTTCGTTAAAATACCCTTAGGGCTATGTTGGGTATTCGGTCTAAAAATCATTTAATAGCTTCATGACACACTCAGAGTTGCTTTTTATTTTACAAAATATATAATCAAAGTAAAAAGTAAATAAACATGTATATAATCAAAGTCACTAGCTTTTGCCCACGGTTCAGCCTGCGTGTAGATCCATCATGGCTGTAAATAGTAGCCTATGTGCTTTTCCGACATGTAAGCTTCATTATTGTGAAGTTTCATCAAAATCCATTCAGTACTTTTTCCTTTAAAGAGCAACAAACATACATACACACATACTTTCACGTTTATAATATTTTAATTTGTCATTTATATTAAAGATATTAAATTTATGTATTGTTGTTAAGGTAAACGTGTTTTGTAAACACACTAAAAATGGTGGCCTGTAAGAGATTGCCTTCGGGCGATAAGACCGCCACTTGTACCACCTAGTTTAAGCTACCACTTTATGTTTCTATTCTGGTGTACAATAAAGAGATATATTATTATTATTAAAAACAACCAGATTGAGTAATGAAGTTAAGAATCTGTTATGTGTATACATATAAGTAGGAAGTGTATTTCACTTTCACTAAGGTTCTTTAGTTCTTTTTCTTTTGTAGTCTTTTGGTTCGGTCGACTGTGTTCTATTATTTTTTCACGAATTATCACGTTAATAACAGTGTGATTCGAAAAATGCTTTTGTTATGAACACCCACTTCGAATTATTTTGCCAACATTCGACAACAGCCCTACCCGTTTCTTTGTATTTTATATAAGATGCATTCTTCTAAAATTTGAACCAATCTTTTATCATGCTATCTAATGATAGCATGGGGATGTTTCGTACATCCGAGCCATCCAATACACTGATGATACAACGCTTTCAAAATAAAGTAGTTAGAGGTATTGTAAATGCACCCTTCTACATTAGAATGACCGATTACGTTATCGCAGATATCGTGTCAATGTTGAGGCCATCCAGCTCCTTGACAATAAGAATATTAAAAGCAGACTCAAAAGAATAAAACCCTTTGAGTTAGTTAAGTGAAAGTGCAAAGTGAACAAAATACTACCATTAGTGCAGTGTATCAAAGGACATAAGAACAGAGTGTCTTCAATTAACTAGAGACAATAAAAATAGTGTTAATGGACACAATCTTATAATAGTTTTATTTTATCAATTTAAGTCAAATTAAAATTACTCATTAGACCGTAGACTAGATCGAAATAATGTCCTACTAAATTAGTAAGGCATTTATAAAAAAACAAATAAAAAAACTGTCAAATACATAATATTATTACGTTACTGGCTAATATTGCCCGCAGTTTCACTTGCACGATTCCTTCCTGCTTTGTGTTTTTAACTTAAACATTTCGATATAGTATACATTCAATAATTTACTCCATTTTTATTCACTTAGGAGTGAAGTTTCCAGAAAAACTTTTTAAGTGCTGCTTAGAAACTTAATATATGAGGTACCGAAATTTAGGTTGTGACTTCAGCGATTTAGGGTTTACGCTGAAGAACCAGACAGACTTGGCAAATATTTTTTTAAGTAGACCAGTAGCGCCCCGCGGTGATATCCGCGACTGTTGTCGTAAATACTACATTTCCCTCGCAAATTTTATGACTTTTTCCTTGTCTCTTAAAGAAAAAAAGAAAAAAATATAGGTATGATCGAGTGGTCCTCGAGTTTTGCGCTTAGCAAGACATTTAGCGATTAATTATTTTATATAGATTAGCTGATTATGCTTAAAACATTCCTAGACCATTATATTTTATAAGCTTTCTAAAGTAATCGTAGAAGCTTATTATTAACATTTCTATTTTATTAAAAATATCGTGATCGCGATGTTAAGCCGCGTGAACATATTTGGTTTCTATAAAAAAGTATAGAGAGCCAACCCTAAAAGATAGATATATGCTGTGGCAATTTTTTTTTGAACTTTTTAAATGGAACAATTCTTTCACACATTATTTTCAGGAAACTTTAACCATTTACACAATACACGCAATAAAACCTATCAAATAAATTATTTTACTCGTTATTAAAATAAATTTCATTAATACTCCGCTCCTATTGATCGTGGCGTGATAATTAAAGCCCAATGATATTATAAAAAATATCATTGTTAAAGCCTGATAAATAAACAGTGAAAGAATTTAACCGAAACGGGTACCAGCTGTTACGACCAGAGGTTCCGAAGCATACCCGTACTGTGCAGCTCATAAATCGGACGTCGTTGATCTTGCCGTCATCGTTGCCTGCCTGCTGTACAAGCTGTCCACACCTACTACTCCCCATCGAGTCGTGAAGATTGTAGCCATTGTAGTTGATCTCAAAATGACATATACATTCACAAAATGACATACAACAGATATACTCGTAGTACATCCAATGTGGACTATATAGTAGTGTTATATCATATGGTCATTGAATTTTGATATTAGTGAAAATCTGTATTCTCCTAGTCTCACTAAGTAATATTTTAAGAGTTCATAATATGTCTAAACCCAGAACTTATTAAAGTGATACTTTTGTGTTCAGAATAGCTACTTTTAATGAATGAATCATTCAGTTATGATAATATCATTTCGTACTGTTAAGTTTTTAAGTGGGCCTTCTGATATAAATATGTACTTCTACGGGTCCAGGAATAGAACAAAATATCTTGTTAGGTAACGTGGCCATGGCGGCCCACAAGTCGTGGCCACCTACCTCGTTAAAAGGCGCTTCGCTCATCTGACAGTAACGATGATCGATAGCTTCGGGACTTCCCCTGTAATATCCGACACCCCAAACCCACTAAACAGTCCCCTCACTCCCCACAACTCTGTCGAGACTCAAAAATTCTCCTAAGCCTGACATTACATCTCGCCTACATGAGTTAAGTTGTAGTGTAAAAGTACATCTTAATATATATAAATCTCGTGTCACAATGTTTGTCCTCAATGGACTTCTAAACCACTTAACAGATTATAATAAAATTCGCACACGATGTGCAGTTCGATCTAACTTGAGAGATAGGATAGTTTAAATCTCAAATTATAGTCGCAATTTTAATAATCGCGGGTAACACCGCGGGATTCAGCTAGTTGGAATATAAATATTGTGCACCATGGCACACTATTCCAATGTTTTGTATGTAGTTGGTAAGAACTTACAATCTTAGATCTTTTAGAATATCTATACTATATTACTGACTAGTTAAGACCCGCGGTGATACGGGCGGTTATCGTTATAATTCGCGAATAAAGTGTCAGTATAAATACGTCACAACTGTTTCCAGTCGTTCCAGACATTACCCGAAACAAAAAGACAGTCAGCATAGATTTTAAAATATGCTTTTTAGTAGGAATAGTATAAATAATTGTAACTGACTTTGTTCCCAAAATGAACATTTTATGTCTAATTCATTTCGTATAACAAATTCAAGGGCGTACAAATAACAAAGCAATGGAAGTCAATAAAGAAAATATATTTAAATATCGCATAGATTGTCAAAAAGATAGTCCACTACTATAACTATACTATACAATGTGTGTGTGTTCGTATCTCTTATAAATGGTTTAAAATATCATTCTAATTGAGGCATTTCGACTGATAAGTGCCATCCATCCGAAACATGACAAATACTCAAATCTTGAGATCTAAATGTAGGTTATGGAATAACAGTGTATATGTGTGATTAAGTGTTCAATTGGGACCACGTAATTGCTCAGTCGGAACGCTCACATAACCTTTGTCTGTGTATAACACGATATTCCCTAATAAGCGTATTAACGCTTCAATGAATAATTTGACAGTTCCGTTACACGAGTTCACTAAACATTATGCCTAATCTCTATTAATATTATTAAATCGAATAAATTTTTTATTGTGAAGTGGAGGAAGGATATAGGCTAAAAAATAAAAAATCGGCCAAGTGCGTGTCAGGCCACGCATAGAATCTCCCCCCCTCTCCTCTAAAAGCTAAACGGCTGGCTCAAAAACTGAAAAAATTCATGATAGTAGTCCATACTATAGTAACTTTCAAGAACAAATGTGTGTGAAAAATTGTGAGGTTTCTAAAACTCTTTTTCCATATATGGAATAAGAGTTTTAGAAACCTCACAATTTAAAATAAAACCCAATGTAATGATACCCCACACGATGGGGGATGGGAGATAAAACAAATCTTTACATACTTACTTTACATGTTTAATTTTTAATGTTTAATTCTGTGATGACCTTTCATGAACATTCCGGCGAAAGTGTATTGGTTCCGGCGAAAGCTTAGAACGATATTCGAAGAGTTTTGGAGTCGCCCAAGTTTACTTAACTGATCTTCTGTGTGATCCAGGTAGCTGACATCACCATGCAATTTTAGTGTTTTTAGGAAGAAAGTTACGTAACCTTTGCAGAAACCCAGCTGTCGCAAACAATGTATAACTTCCAGATTGGCTGAGAGCCACCTATCCTGATGATAGGTACCCTTTTAAATGTCTCCTCAAGTTCTTTACCATCTCACAGTATGGGATAATCGAACCATTGCAAATAATGACTGGTAAGTGCTGGAAATCAATTCTATGTCTGGAAGTCAAGAAAAAGTCTGTTATTTGGGTTCACACTTAGACCGTACTCCTTACTCCAATTGGTAAAAAGGTATGCGTAAACAGAAGATATCAAAGCATACAAATTTTAATTGTGAATTTAGGGTTCACTAATAGTAATTGACTAAGATTTGGACAGAATAATAAATGTCATCAAACATAAAGCTTAAATAGTTTCCAAATATTGTTCACATTCAAGACATCCTCCAAAAATTATTAAGTGTGGTCTTAATCTATGTTTTAAATATAAAACTACTATTGACACTGCATTCAAATTCATTAAAAAAATCATCGTAAAGGCCTTTTCTGACCTGGTTTCACATTAATTTGAGTGAAAACATTGAAACAATGCTAAGGAGCCTGCGTGGTATTTTTATTAAAAAGATTCGATAGGTACACAGTATATTAAAATAATTCACAGTTTTTACTGCCTATCAAAATCCCTACTAATATAAATGCGAAAGTAACTCTGTCTATCTGTCTGTTACGTGTTCACGCTTAACCGCTTAACCGATTTTGATGAATTTTGGTACACAAATAGTTTAGAGGGAAAGGACATAGGCTACTTTTTACCGCAATAACCGACATACACGCGGGCGGAGCCGCTGGCTAAAGCTAGTAGTTATATAAATATAGCAGTATAAACAGATTTATAAGGGTTTTAAATATATATATTTAATACAAAGTTTGTGTATAATCTTTTTGTTTAAACTAGTGACTTTAGAACAATGAGATATATCTGTTACACTTATGAAATAGACTAGTCAACGTATATTTAAATATATTAATTTTTAAGTTCAATCCGTTGGTCTTCGGCACAGATGAAGTGTGAAACTGGAGGAACTGATAAAGAAATTACTTCCCGGATCGACAAAGCAAGAGCAACCTTTATACAGCTGTGACCTGTGTGGCAATCACGGAAACCGACACTGAGATTCAACTTCAAAATATTCCGGTCTAACGTTAAGACCATATGGATATATGGGTGTAGAATATGGAAGGTCAGATACATCTCGGATAAAATTTAGTTCTTCACGAACCGATGCCTTCGAAATTCACTCAGAATATTCTAGCCCGAGAGAATATTCCACGTTCACTTGTGGGATCTTTTAATACTATTAAAGCAGTCACCATATTGTGTTTCAATGCTGAGTGCGAGACTAGAAGCCAAATGCTACAGAAACGTTTTACTACCACAGTGTGGGTCATCATAGTATATTTGCATCAAAGAGTTAGGTGACCACTACTCTAAAATTCTGTTCTTGTTTTCCATCAGGTCGAGTTGTCACTTTGGCAGGCTCTTAAATATTTATAAATAAAAACAAAATACCCCTATATCATCATGTTGCTGACCTCTGTAACTGACAAATAAATAGATGAAAGTATATTTGTATTCTAAAATAACTTGATAGTCGGTATAATATTATAAACTGTGAATAAAGAAAATTCAATAAAGTCTTTGAACTAAATTTCAAACAAACAGTATCAAAAAATCATGAAAAGTACACAATACTTACAAATCATTTTAGTTTCTACATTATTATTCACTGGTGAAAGGTCTAGCTTTAAATTAAAAAAAATACTTTAAATTAAAAAAAAATACTTACTTATAAATAAACATTTAGCATATATATCACCATTAACAGGTTAAATACTCTATAATCTACTGGCTAAGCGCTAGAAATGTATCCTGAAACCTGAGGCGACGATTGAAATGCGTGTTAGCTATAATATTATAGCTAGCGAAGTATACCTAATTAATTAAAATCAGAAATACCTATGTACGCTAAAACGGCCTAGTGAAATGCTTTCTATGATAATAAAGCCAAATAAGATGTTGGAATGCTTGTTGATAAACCTCTTCTATTTATAGGCACTAGAAATGTGAGCGACGCAATAATGCTCTTACTACGTTGTTACCATTTTCTGTACCTATCGCTGGGAGGACAAGAGTATTGTTTCACAAGGGAGTCCTCTACTCATAACCGTTAAATAGAAATCAATTTCCACGGTTATTTCTTTCTAGTTATTTAAAAAACTACAAGGACCAGGTTTATTTGAATAATTTGTACTTTCTTAGTAAATTTTTCCTTGTGAGCAATTTGACAAGAAAATACTTTTACCAGCCCGAGTTTGCTTGAAGTGAAGTATGTGGTTGTTGTTTTTTTTTGTTTGAAATATTCTTATTAGTATAAGTAATTTGACAGAAGTATTATTTGATGAATTACGTTGGGCAATGAAGTATAGGACAACAGGGTCCTATTGCTTCTTCTTCCTTCCTTGGCTGGTTTCGGCTACGGCGACCTCTTTAGCTCCGATCACACTGTCTCTGGTGTGCTCGTATATGGCTAATACTACTCCTGAGAAAGATAAAACGTAACGATCCGCTATAGAATTATTACTAAACATGCCTCTAAAACGTATTCCGTCCGTGTCACCGGTCTTGCCGAACCTTGTAGGGAGCAGCGCAAGCAGTGCCACTGTAATATATGCGAGTAGGTCTGATTCTAATTCGCAATTTCGTTTTTTCAGACGGAAAGAAACGAAATTGCGAATTAGAGTCAGTCCTACACTCGTTAGTGGTGAAAGTCACAGAGAGGGAAAAGCGGAATTATAAAGACGAAAATACTGATATCTTAGCCCTTCTACAACAAATGTTTTCATCATTTTGTACCGAACAAGAAAAGTGATCTAGTATAGAAATGATGTCAACAAATATGATGAGTTCTTGGCAAAAGAGGATAAACAACGGGACAAAGCTACCATTAAAGGAAAAACTAGAGTCACTTGAACAAAAATCCCGTAGTTGTATAATAGAAATCCGTAATCTTCCAAGACAAAACGCTCTCCGTTTTCTACTACTAAAGAGTCTCTGGTAAAAAAAAATTACGAAGTTGGACAAGACACGCGATGTTGATATTGATAGAAATATCATGAAGGTAATCAAAGGGGGTAAACTGAGCACGGCAAATTTGAATACGAATCGTAAGCCAAAGTCAATTTACATCCCAGGAAACCTGCCTCTAACAAAAATATTCTAATGACAGCATAATTTTAAATATACTTCCCGACACTCTGAAGGCATCAGTAGTATGTCCAATGAATTAATTAATTTATGAGCGGAGACAGACATGGTATCAACAACTACAGACCAATATCTATTATACTAGCTCTGTCAAAAATTTTAGAAAAGATAATAAATACACGCTTAGTCGATTATCTTGAAAAAACGGTTACGGTTACGGTTACGGTTTTAGGCATGGAAGGTCAACCGAGCTAGTTGTAAGTAAGTTAACAAAATTTATCAGTGCAAACCTAAATAAAGGACAAAATTGCCTTTGTGTCTTTCTAGATCTAGTCAAGGCATTTCATACGGTTTCTGTCTCTAATTTATTGGATAAGCTTGAGCTACTGAGAATTCAAGGCACTCGATTAGAACTGTTTGAAAGCTATTAATCTGGGCGAGTTCAATGTGTCAGAGTAAATAAATATAAAAGTACATTTCTGCTACGGCGTCCTACAGGGAAGTAGCCTTGGTCCTACTCTAGTTTTTGTACACATTAACTAGCTTATGAATGTTGAACTTACCCATTACGGTGAGATTATCTCATTAGCGGATGATACTGCCTTGGTATTTGCCGCTGATACATGGGATAGGGTCTATGAAGCTGCTCAGCGGGGTTATAATGTTACAGTAAAATATAATTGCACTAAATGTCGAAAAGACCATGCAAGTACTTAAGCTAAGTAACACTGACAAAACTATATAATTTAGTATTTATTGGATTTCTTGAGCCATATTGATACAATAAATAAATGAAAAATAATCATTTACCCTCTCACAAAAATAACAATGTAAGGTAAAAGTGAGCTATTAGTTGTAGCACAGTAATGAAAATGTTAGGCTTAAATTACTGAAACAATTTAAACACTCTCGATATTCGAATTTCACTTAGGGTTGCGGATGTCCGTTGCCAGTAGCTCCGTGGAAAAACTGAAATACAGGTAAAACGGCAGAACTAGTAGTCGACTCCAAATAAACTTAGGAATAAAGGCTAGAAAGATGATACACAGTCAAACAGATCACATCACACACCTACATATGTATGCTATGTAAACTCACAAGCTCACACTCTCATAATGCACTACGATATTAGCCTCATAACACTGGTATCATTTCACTTCTTATATTACTTAAAAAGGATCATTTGTCACATTTACAGAAAAAATAAAATAATTACAAAATTAAAATTACTTATATTTAATTTTAGGTAGGTATTGGATTACAAAGATTTCGTGAGAAAATAATAATGCTGACAATCAAAATACAGGCTTTGCCTATTTTGATTGCAGATGCTAATACTAAACGTTTGATTAAAAAAATGCTAAGTTTTACGGTAATTGTAATCTAGTTTTAAATTTTTGTTTAGAAATAAATTATTATAATAATTATTAATAATAACTTAACAATTTCCATTTTTTTGTCTTAATTCACTCTCATAAATGTCATAGAAGGAAGAAGTATTAGGGGTTAAAGTATGAAATTGTCGATAAAATCAATAAAAGCGGCCAAGTGCGAGTCGGACTCGCCCATGAAGGGTTCCGTATCAGCAGGTAACATCATATAAAATTTCTTGTAGTTAGTTGTCACTTTGATCGATGTTTTAATAATAGTGTTTTGATCAATGATATTATAAAAAATCGGCCAAGTGTGTGATAATTGTTATGTTTACGTATTAATGCGTTGATTTTGTATGACTTTTCCAAGTAAGCGCATTGTAAAAGTTAAGCCTCTATAACTCCTGAACTAACAAAGTCATCTAATTCGTTAAAGTTTTCATTTAAAGTTCATTATATGGACCACTATCACAAATTTTTCGGCGGGCGGGACGGCCTGTTTTTACAAAAAGTTTGCCTTTAAATTGAAATTTCTCGCAAACGGATACCTAAATCAAAAAATCGTCTTAACAAACCTGTAATGTTTTTAAAAGACCTATATAATGATACCCTACATGATGGGGTAGCCGTGAGAAAAAAAAACATCCCCACTTTACGTGTAGGGGAGGTACCCTAAATAAAAATATATTTCATAATTTTATTGTAGCACTTTGTCGACGTAATTACAATACATATTCATGCAAAGTTTCATCTTTCTAGCACTTACTGTTTGGACGACAAGTCGAGGACGGACGGACGGACGGATGGACAGACGGACATGACATATCTATAAGGGTTCGAAGTCATAAACTTCGGAACCCTAAAAAGTTGTAGATCTTTTAATTACCTACAAATTTGCCATTTAACTATTTTCCTTGTAGTTTTGCTGGAAATCGAGATAAACCGTTTTTTACCCTTTGTTGTATATATTTAGCCATCCAATCTGACTCTACCCTGCCTGATGGAAAGCATGAGCAGAATCCAAGGGTCGGGGCTACCACACTTGCTGCGAATGCGGACAATAATGTATGGCGGCCCACACTATGGCGGCTTAGTGAGATGCTTTTTCACGCCCCGGTTAAAGGACCCGAAAACCTCCCTCCCTACCCCTTCCCGACCTCAGATCGCCCGTAAATTATTTTTCCTTTCATTTTTATAATATTCTCCTCCTTTTCCAATAGGTTTCATCCTACTATAATTTTATTTGTTTTCAAAAATTATCTACTCTGGTCTACTGGTCTATATGTCATTTACAAACTATCATTATGGTTGCCATGCAAGTGTGTTATTCCTAGCAACCTGTGAAGTTTTGACAGGAGGTAAACAGTGATACATTTTGACATCTTCGATTTATGTATTGTTATAATCACCTAGCTTTGGTCTTTGTGTCTCGATTATTGCAGTAAAAAGTAGCCTATGTCCTTTCCCAAGTTCAGTTCTATCATCATACCGAATTTCATCAAAATCGATACAGTGGTTTAGGCGTGAAAGCGTAACAGACAGACAGACAGAGGTACTTTCGCATTTATAATATTAAGTAGGGATTAAAAAAAAAACTACTCACTAGATCTCGTTCAAACCAATTTTCGTTGGTAGTTTGCATATTAATGTACAACATATATTTTTTTTAGTTTTATCACTCTCTTATTTTAGAAGTTAGAGGGGGGGGGGGACACACATTTTTCCACTTTGGAAGTGTCTCTCGCGCAAACTATTCAGTTTAGAAAAAAATTATATTAGAAACCTCAACATCATTTTTGAACACCTATCCATAGATACCCCACACGTATAGGTTTGATGAAAAAAAAATTTTTGAGTTTCAGTTCCAAGTATGGAGACCCCCAAAATGTATTGTTTTTTTTCTTTTTTTATGTAAAAATCTTAATGCGGTTCACAGAATACATCGACTGATCAAATTTCAACAGTATAGCTCTTATAGTTTCGGAAATAATTGGCTGTGACATACGGACGGACAGACAGACAGACAGACTTGACGAATCTATAAGGGTTCCGTTTTTTGCCATTTGGCTACGGAACCCTAAAAACCATGAAATTTCTATGTCAATTCGAACTTGTTACAATAAAACGGTAATTTCATACTTTAAACCGACTCAATCTCCGCGTTTGGCGTTTTTAAGTGTGCGGTGTAGAGCGTTCGTTCGTCGTATTTAGCTTCTAAAAAGCGACTAGTTGCCGATCGCCGGTGCTAAAAGTAGCTAGTGTGCGGTGGCCCTTAATCTGGAGTTCAAGAGAAAAACAAATGTTTACTGTATTTTTCATTATAAATCTGAACTTCTTCTAATGACACTACGGTTGAGCAAGTTTTTTTATTTGATTATTATATGTTTCCATTTTTTGATTACGATGAAATCTCACATCGAACTGAAATTGGCCAAATTACACGGTGCATTAGCCTGTGGGCTTCTGAAAAATTTAATATGTACGATGTCTAGACAGGTAGGGAGCATCCCTATAATAAGACACAAACAAACATCTTCGCTGGTGTCGACTAAGTGTCCATTATTGATAATTGTATGGGCAAGACGCAAACTTTGACCAAAACGTTAAACAAAAGTACTGCTTTTCCCTTCAGATTTTGATTCCTGGTTTAACCAACTTCTCCTCTTGATTTTTTTCCCGACGTCTTACCTTATTACCGTAGGAGAGCCAAGTTTCGGCACACTTGAGCTGAGCTGAGCACGAACGAAGTGATACCACGGACACAGTAAACCAGATCTTTTTTTATTCTATAAACGAAAACAATGGAGTTCTAACTTTCCTAATTTTTACATGTAATATATACCGCTTTTGGTCACGGGCGTACTCTGCGGTTAATTAATTATAACCTATTCTTAACATAATACATATATGATGTTATATTTTAGTATAATTATTAATTTTACATTCATAAGTTAATAAATGTGTATGCATACGGGGTATGTTACTGTACGAATCTACATCAACATTATGATATATATTATGTATCTATAATAATTTATTAATACTAACCTCTGTTCCTCTTGCATAAGAGTGTACTCATAAATATTTCATGAAGTAGACCCAAGATGCTCGTCTTTAGAACAAGTTATTGAAGTTCTTAAAAATAAAGCTGTAAATAATGAGATAAGACAAACTTTTATATCTGGCCTCAAACTGCGTCGAGCAGATCATTAAGGGTTTCTTTAAAAATATCTTGGTATGAGAAAACTTTTTAATAAATATATAAGAACTTATTAGACTCATAACTTGACTTATACACCAGAAAACTTATTGCTGGAAATAAAATATTAACATACAATCTGGCTCACCAGGTACACAGGCAGATAAGACACTGCAATTTTAAACAAATTATCGAGAGTGAGAGATTTCAGATCAAGATTTTTATGTATTTTCATCAAATGTGAGCCAACTTTAAACTGTGAGTTGAGTATTTAAAGAAAAGAGTCAATTTCAGAAAAAGGGTTGTACGTTCTATATGTCTGTTGGGTTGGTTGTCTGTCAAGATTCTTGACATAGGAGTATCTTATGTTATTAGGTTAAAATGAATTGAAAACAATGTTTTCGGCTATCGTTTAGAGCTGCAAAATAATTTTTAAACTATTCAATTGAAACACGTGAAAATTTACACCTAAAAAAATGGTTAGAAGCGAGGTTACCAGTAAAATAATAATCCATAATACACATTAAGTTTTGAAAGTATCCTGTGAATCTATATTTTGCGATTGAGCAGTAAGCACACATGTATACATGCAGAAACCTTGTTAAATTATATTAGGCTCGCACTTGTTAGGTTTTTTATGCTTATCACGTTTATTTTAATATTACTCATTAGATTTTCTTGAACTTAATCTTACTAATAAATTCATATCAGTAAAATATAAGGTTTATTTGATAAACTTAAATAATCTAAAGCTAACGAAGACTAAGATTAGTAGACTGCACGGATAGCGAAGTGGTTTAAGCAGTCACCACGCCGTTTCCTACTGCGCTAAGTGCTGTGTGTAGCAACCCCACATGGGACAAGACTAACTCTAGGCTCAAACTAGGCGACACGCGACAGCGACAGCTCGACGACTTGACGCGACGATAGGCTGCGGCCAACAAACTTCATATATTTTGCTCTCAGCTTCGGGAGACGCCCGATGAAACGACAACGCCGTGTCTTGTCGCGGCGACAAGTCGCCCAGTTTGCGATGGCCGTTTGTGTTATCTACAAATGATTACGCAGAGTCGGTGCGCTGTTATTTGTGTCTTGATACATGAACAAACATGACACCCATATAAAATCCGCCTTGACGCAGGATTCATAATGCGGTATTATTTCATGGGCCCCGTCGCGGTCCGCCCGCCGGCGCCTCGATCGAGGTCAACTCGGTCCTCGTACCGGTCCGGGCCCAGATGAGGTACCTGGGTCTGGTCCTCGACGGTAGGTGGCTCTTCGACGAGCACTTCCGACAGCTTGGCCCTAAGTTGGTGGGCACTGCCTCCGCCCTAGGGCGACTTCTGCCCAATTTGGGCGGGGCCAGTGTCCCCACTAGGCAGCTGTACACGGGGGTTGTCCGGTCGATGGCACTTTACGGTGCACCGGTGTGGGCGGCGGCTCTGTCCGCCCAGAACAGGGCGCGCCTCTGGCGCCCCCAGCGGATACTGGCGGTCAGAGCCATACGTGGATACCGCACGGTGTCCACAGAGGCGGCGTGTGCCTTGGCCGGAACACCCCCGTGGGATTTGGAGGCGGAAGTGCTCGCCGAAGTTTATCGACGAGTGGCTGACTTCCGGGCGGAGAGCGGATTCCGCCCTCCGCCCGAGGACGTGCGCGAGTGGCGCGAAGCCGCTCGCCGAGCCACCATGCTGAGATGGTCGCTCCGGCTGGAGACCCCACGCGCTGGCTTCGCCGCCGTGGAGGCTCTTCAGCCGGTCATCGAGGAGTGGGCAGGGCGGCAGCACGGGACCCTTTCCTTCCGGCTGACGCAGGTGCTTTCCGGGCACGGTTGCTTCGGAAAGTACCTGCACTCGGTCGCTAGGAGGGAACCGAGTCCCGCCTGCCACCACTGCGACTGCAGTGAGGACACGGCCCAGCACACGCTGGCGGTCTGCCCCGCTTGGGCGGCGCAGCGCCGTGCCCTCACTGCAGTCATCGGAGGGGATCTCTCGCTGCCGGCCGTCATAAGATCGATGGCCGGCAGCGACAGTTATTTTACCGCGGTCGCAACCTTCTGCGAGGACGTAATCTTGCAGAAGGAGGTGGCGGAGAAGGCCCGGGAGGATTCCATCCAATCGGACCCGATCCGCCGCCGGCGCCCCGGGCGGCGGAGGCGCGCATACCTGCGTCTCATGCCGCCCTGAGAGTGGCCGCGGATGGGCGGGACGGGTTTCCCGTCCGTCCGCAGTAGAGGCCAACCGCGAGGGGGCGACGTCCGCGTGTGACCGGACGTTGCCCAGTTAGAGAGTCGAGAGAAGAGTTGGTGCCCGCAACAGTGCGGGCAGGCGCTGGTTGGAGTCCAGAAGGAAATCCCCTCCCTGGACTCCTTCCAATACAAAGGCGCAGAGAGGGTCACACCGTGTGGTTTTAGTCGGTTCGAGTCCGACACACCACCCCGCCGTAACCCCCGACGGGGTGACGGTCCGCGGGGATTTCCACACGTTAAAAAAAAAAAAAAAAAAAAAAAAAAAAAAAAAAAAAAAAAAAAAAAAAAAAGGATTCATAATGCGGGATTATTTACGCAAATAGGTTATTTAATTTTTACCTACTGTAATACATGTAATTACAGTAGATAACTATTGAGTAATCTATTCATTATATACGTAATTTTCACTAAAATAGTCTAATTTTAGTTTTATTTGTCATTTCTTAATTGCCTACTAACGGTTAATTGGTATCTGTTTATTATAATAACAACTTATGGTTTGGTGTTTGTTATTATATAGTAACGAGTTTATACATATAGTTATTTCTTTTATTTTTTTAGATTCATCCACCCTTGACTGTAAAATATAATATTAACCACTATAAAGAGTAAGACTTTCGGGCGTCTTGGTTTTGTTCTCGAAGGTGTGGTAAAATTTTCTAAATAACAATCTCTTAAGAACAATTCCTTGATTCGCAGTAAACTAGTATCTAACGCCTGCGGCTAAATTCCTATGTAACTTACGTTATTTTACTAAAGAAACTTCAAAACACTTGCTTGATATTCTTACCTTAATTTATAAAAGATCCAGTTGACAAAAAAATTGCGGATTGACAATCAGGGACCACATGATCATGTCAATAAAACTGTGCAAGCAAAGGTTTCATTAGATACAACTGAGGATTTAAGATTTAACCAAATATATTTTTATAGTTTTTACTTAATAGCGATATCCGTGATATGAAACTATGAAAGTCACCTATGCCACATAATATGAAATTCTAGGAGAAGGTGATTAAAATGAAATTTAGAGATGAAAGTGTGATAACACAGAGCCAATGAAGCCAATGAACCCATGTTCATGCCTGGACACAGGACAACAGATACTATATTTGCAATGTGCCAATTAAGTAAGAAAGTGTAAGTACAAAAACTTGTTTATGGTGTTTGTGGACTTCTAAAAGGCATATAGAAGTTTTTGTGTTAAGGTGTAAAACTGTTTCGTTAACTATCTGGAAAAATACTTAATACAAGAAATAAATTGGCACTCTGTGTGTACATTTTTTACGCGATATTGATCTTTATATACTCGTAAAAGGTTAGAAAGTTAACCAGAATCAAGAACCTTATTGAAAACAGGTTAAGTCGTTTTACGGTTATTTGGTTTATATAGTTCTGCATTTGTCACGATATACAACAAGCTTCAAAGTGGATTTTAATATATTTTGATCCATCATCACCATCAACAGCCTTTAACAGTCCACTGCTGGATATAGGCCTCTCCTTTGAAAGGAGGTTTTTGATTATTTTGATTATTTTTTCTTTATGTCTTATCAATGCATCATAATAACTCATAGCGAAGCCCGACAGGTTACAGCTCGTCTATATATTTAAAGTGCCCTGTACTGGATAACTGACTTACGGATCAACGCACTGCTTAAAATTCGGATCTGAAACTTGAAAGGTGTGTTTTTTGTATATAGCAGTATCAAAGCAAGATTTTATAAAAAAAATACGTATAAAGTAGAGAAAATTTACCTTTTCAAAAACATAAATATTTTTTATATTACTCCAGGTGTGTATCAGTAATAGGGAACCATACCTAAAAAGATAACGATGAATTGACCTCCTTCTTTTTTAAAGTAGGTTGTGTTTTATTACTTAGATAATTATCATTTATTTATATATCAACAAAATTCGTGAAACTGTTCTTATTCAAAACAAAACCGTATCGTACTTTCTAATAATTTGTACCAGGAATAGAAGTAATTTCACCTGAAAAAATTACATTGAGCAACATTTGTTGAAGGTATTATCAGTTTTAACGAAGGATCCTTTCAGGGAAAGTGTAATCAAAATCGAGTCAGCTGTTTTAAAGATTACATTGGGCAGTCAGACAAAAAAAATATTGCTTAATAAATGAATTTATTTCAAAATTACAGATCTTATCTTATATGTGAACTATATTTTACATAAAATGCTTCAATCACCAAAAAAGCTGTGCCAGCGGTTTCACCTCCCTTATAATTTCAGGATAAATCAAACCTATTCTAAGTTACATTTTTCCTGTTTACCAAACTTCCATTCCGAAGATAGATACTATGAATGCTTGTGATTGTGTTCATGTATGGATGTTTGTTACTTTGTCGTGAACTTTACAGTAATATAGTTTACACATATTATATATTATTATATAACCGACAAGGCGCAGGAAAATGGAAATCACTTTCTTACCGACACCTCAATATTATGTACATAATGTACTAGAAAATTTAATTATAAAATTAGGTACGTCACATGTCGAGTTTTACATATCAGGTACAACAATAAACTAAACACTGAAACGAATTACTTTGTTGATACAAAAATATTTTTTAATTCTATGTATTTAATTTAAAAATGTTTTGTACACATTTTAAAATTACCTATTTTAAATAATAAAAACTTGTATCCATATCTTGTTAAAAAGTTAATATTTACAAATGATCTAATTTATTTGCATTTGAAAAGATTAATTTACTAAATCTACCTTCCTCGGTCACGATATAAAGAGAACTAGAATGTGAAAGGTGGTTCCTCAATCGATCACTACAAGATTAGTTTGAGTAAAAATAATTACGCAATTCGGAATGTTATATACTTCTAGCATTACTTAAATTTTTTGGAACGATTGTGATTTTTAGAAAAGTAACCTCTCAATAAGTTTATATCCATTAAATGTGGTCTTATCCACTGAAACGTTTTATCAAAAAAAAAACTATTTAGAAACAAATCGGCAGTTAAAGAGATTGATGCTACCTACAGTCTATCTTATAGTTATTAAATGATGGACTCAAGAATAATAATAATGATTATATTTATTTCTCCTCACAATGGTACATTTATAGCTAGCTATTCCACACAGTTTGATTTATATATGTAAGGAGCTGGTGTCTGTGATAAACATGAGATGCCTGTGTTACAAATCACCAGGTCCTCGGACTAACAGATACAATTTAACCCGAGGTGTTAAAACAACTGAGTTTATAGATTACACATTTTAAAGGATCGAAAAGTTAAAAAAAAAGTTATATAAAATAAAAAATTAAGTTTGAGTTCTTACTACTAGAAATGTATAATTGTATATTGTATAGAGTAACATGATAGGAAGTTTTATGTATGTATGTGTGAGTGCGTGTTTAACTGCCTCGTTGGTCTAGTGGTTAGCGTATGCGACTCCTAATCAAGAGGTATCGGGTTCAAATCCCGGGTCGGGCCAAAAAGTGTTTTTGGGATTTTCTTAGGAAATTCCTAATAGCTGCCAGGAGTTTGGAAGTTTGGCGGTGATTCACGCCCGTGCCTCGGAGAGCACGTAAAGCCGTCAATCCCGGTTGTCATGAACATCTATGGCAATCGTTATTGGGAAGTCAGTGCCCTCAAATATACTGACAACTAGTTCAATCTTAGAATTTCAGTTCTCCCTTAGGGTTGCGGAGGTCCGATGCCAGTCGCTCCGTGGAAAACTGAAATTCAGGTAAAACCGGTTGAACTAGTAGCCGACCCTAAATAAACTTGGGAATAATGGCTAGGAGGATGTGTGAGTGTGTATTTGTGTATGTGCGTGTTTGTGTGTGTGCGTGTGCGAGTTTATGTATGTGTGTGTGTGTGTGCGCGTGTTTGTATATGTTTATGTGTGCAGTATAGTGTTTGAATCAACTGCCATGAAGAAGATTTTCTGTAAAATCATAACTTTTGTCTATTATCTTGCCGCTTCAGTAACGTTGTTTAATCCAGTAAGTATTTAGTCCAGTTCTAAAAATCTTGTTTCATATTTTTCCACGTCCTTTTTGTCGTAGTTGGGTTTTTTATTGCCTGAATATGTAGTAACTCACATGTTTAGAGTCCCTATAATTAGAATTATCGTGTCTTACTAATTATGATTAACGTTAATATAGAATAATTGTTTCACTTCCAAATCTAAGTGTCTAATTACTGATATTTTTGAAAAAACTATCTAGATGTTTTGGAAATTCAAAGACATACAAATGCGTCTTCATAGCCGAAGGGGCAGATAGAGGCAAAATGGACGCCCACATCTTATTAACTGAAAAATACAACAAGACAATATATAATAATGTGACATGAAATAGTACATTATTACTAATAGTCCCTTTGTATAATAGTATTTAGGAATGCCGATCGAGGACTACTTTTATCTTACACAAACTATTAATCAGATTTTGTGGCTTCTTCTTTTGGTTCTTTTCATGTCTGATATGACAAACAGAGTAAACGACGTAATTGAACGATTTGTGTATATGTATATCAACGCAAATGTTTCACCCAATTAAGATGAACGTGTCTCAGTTGTATTACTATTATATATTCACGACTGTGTATTGACTGAAACCATCTATGTAGTAATTATATAGTTGTGAGCAAAGCCGGAATAAGTTATCCGGTTTAAACGGAATAACGGTAGATTAATCAGCCGGATATTCCAACATCATCATAACTAACTTTCGACATTACTCAACAGTAGTAAATCTTCACGGACCCACATCAAATTGTAATAATCAATGTCTTATCGCAACATTTAAGCTATATTAAATTTTATCGCTTCCGAGGACTACGTATACTCTACTTTTTTAGTATTCAGGAGTTTGGGTACTTTCTATGTATAATATTTAAGTATTTACAAAAAAAATGATTGTGTATTCATATCAGTTGTCTAGTCTTGACCCATTGTTGGGGCAGTCGGCTCGGTGATATGTGACCGGTAACAGAGAACGCTGTTGGGCCTGTACCACTCTCATCAAGCGATGACGTCACAGCGCGCGAAAGAGACGAATATTTTTCTCTGCACTCGACCCTCTCGACACTTAGATGTTATGAGCTTTTATTTTATAATAATATTATTTGCCATTATACCATTTTAAAATCAACGTCTTCGTCATTTCATCTTACAAACTCGCATCTACATAATTTTGGTCCTACGTCGCTGGAATCAAGAAAATAATCAGCAGAAGATCGAAAACTGAATTCACCATCACCATACACCGTAAAAGCATTACGGGAACGAGAAGACATCCTGCCGTAATCCATACGCAGTACGCACTTGCTACGCAAACCCTAGTCGTAGTATGCAGCTACGACAGCTACCTCAGGCGTGGGTGTTGTTGTCTGTTTTCGTCGTATCGGCGATTGTAACTGTAAGTACTCTGGCTATCCTTACCTTCCGAAAAGTTAAAGCATGAAATAACTGATGAAAGTTCTACTCTTGGATGCCTAAATAAGCGCAGAGGTTCAAGCAAGGGTCAAAATCAAAAACAATCAAAATCAAAATCAATCAAAGTAAAAAACTTGCAAAGTTTAAGTCGTGTGCAATTTAGATAAACAAGTATGTATGTTCTGGGAGTTAGAATAATTACATAGTCATAAATCAGGTGACCCGCGTAGTGCAGAAATAAGATAGAATCGTTGATCCCGGAGTCTGAGGAACAAATATTGGCCCGTGAAACATTTGAAAATGATTATTATGGTATTTTAGCGAAAGCTGATCATAATCAGTGAAGATGAACCTCACGAAAGGCTTGTTTCCACCACTACCCACAGTTACCCACTATTTCGCTCCCTAACTTAGACAGTAAGTCTGTTTAGACTTTCGTTTTTTCTGGCTTTAGTTCGCACTTCTAAAGAAATTTAAGACATTAAAAAGTTTCATTACCTAAAATCTTCTTTGCAAGGAAGTGCGGCGGTGGTCATCGAAGCAGTTGAGTTTTTGGCCTGTAACTATCCTATTGCGTGGGAATTGTTGACAAATCGTTGTTCTCGGTGTTCATTTCGCCCGTTTGAAGGGCGGGGAAACTTCCTGGAGCACTGGGCTCCTTGAAGTTGCGTTCCACGCAGTTCATAACAATGAGCCAGTCACTGTTGTTTTAGCCAGCTTCGAGGCTTGAACCGCCGGTTGACGCTCCGAGGAGAGGACCGGCGATGCGCCTACGAGAGGCTTTTTAACCTTCTCAGTGTGAACAGAGGATTATATGCTCAGATTCGCAAACGTATTAATACCGTACTAAGAAATATTCGCGTTATGAAATTAATCGGTGAACCCACAGAATATTGGGATACCCTGGTTATTTACTTAGTCGTGTCGAAATTGGACCCCACCACGGAATGAGAGTGGAAACAGCATAAAAATTTTATAAATTTTAATTGAACCATTTAGGGTAGGTTAAGTAGGTAGGATAATTGAACGAGTAAGAAAAAAGGCCGACACGTTGGCTACGGTAACACAATCAAGCTCGTCTCAATCATTACATCACAATCGCAATATTTATAATACACAAACATATACAAACATTCGCTGTAATGTGACAACCAACAATTCTAACAAACCAAAATTACAAAAGAATATGAGAACATTAAAAGTTGTACCATGTGCAAAACGCAATCATCCTTTTTAATCTCGTACACAATTTTTAAACTTAAAATTAAATGAAAAATATATACAAGACAAGAAGTTATGTGAAAATTGCTTAAAGTCCGGTCATACAGTTACAGACTGCCGGTATGGTCCTGCCGGAAATGTAGTATACAACATAATTTTTTAATTCATCGCAATGATGCACTGTGTCCCTTGCGTCTAATGACTCATCCGTAGCTTGCCACTCGGGTTCACTTTACGATCAGGTAAAAAACAGCACATTTATACGAACGCATAATACGCACACATTATTCATACAATCATATAAGCAACCCGTTTTGATGTCAACTGCAACCGTGAAGAAAACCGATAAGAATTAGACAACGGGAGTGAACGCAGTTTTATAACACAAAGCGTATGTACAAAACTGCCATTAAAATGTTTAAAGTCTACTATACAAATAAATAGTGTAGGCAGCATAATTACAATAAAAGCGGCCAAGTACGAGTCGGACTCAACCATGAAGGGTTCCGTATCAACATGTAACATTATATAAAAGTTTTTGGAGTTCGTTGTAACTTTGATTGATGTTTTTATTATAGTGTATTGATTGAATAAAAGGTAAATTGCGGTTTACGATTTATGACGCATCACAAAAAAAACTACTAACTAGATCTCGTTCAAACCAATTTTCGTTGGTAGTTTGCATGGTAATGTACAACATATATGTTTTTTAGTTTTATCACTCTCTTATTTTAGAAGTTACGTGGGCGGGGGACACATATTTCCACTTTCCCAAGTATGGGGACCCCTAAAATGTATTGTTTATTTTCTATTTTAATGTGAAAATCTTAATGCGGTTCACAGATTACATCTACTTACTAAGTTTCAACAGTATAGCTCTTATGGTTTCGGAAAAAAGTGGCTGTGACATACAGACGGACAGACAGACAGACAGACATAACGAATCTATAAGGGTTCCGTTTTTTGCTATTTGGCTACGGAACCCTAAAAACTACACAATTATGTAATAAATCAACTTGTGGTTCCTTTTACAGATGTATTGCATGTTTAGTGTTGTCACAAACAACAATAGAATTACCGGCTCGTATAATCAGTAAAACTAATTTTAATATAACAGTACACATATACTGTTGGTGGATCCCTCTTTCTATGAAAGTCAACATTTTGGATTAAAGAATGATGCGTTTATCTAATGGGCCATATCTTCAAAATATCAAATTAGGTTGGGTTGTATCCTGTTCTATTCAACAAACACAAAACAGGCGAAGACAACGAACGAAACGAACGAATTGTGACAATTCTAATTGTGTGTATATACACATAATTTAGATAAACAATTAAGTATGTTCTGGGAGTTAGAATAATTACACAGTCATAAATCAGGTGACACACGTAGTACAGATAAACGTGCGAAGAACACTTCTAGAGCAAGAGCCCAGAGCCGCCAGACCTACGTCATTAGTGCAAAGCTGAAATTTTCAGGATTATTAGTACAATGTCTTGTTATGATGTATGTGTACCCATTAGCTTGAAAGCGGGGCCGTTTCTGAGATAGCGCGAAGTACAGATGGATAAAAACCTTACTTACCTACGTTATAGGTGCAAAGCTAGTATTTACATATTTTATCAAGAATATTATATAAAATTAAAATTCATTACTGCCAGACACTTGCCGTGGGCCATTACTTCTGCCAGACGTCTTGAAAGTTGTGAAAAAAATAGGTAAACTACGTTATAGTAGCAAACCTAAATTTTATACATATTATCTAAGGTAGGTACTATTTTAAGACCCTTTGTATGCGGCCAGACCAATCCGAAGGGCCAATCATCCCCCCAGACACCTTTAAATATTTGTAGTAATTAGGAAGCTGAGGTATATTAAATTTGGTATTATTTCAAGAATAGAATTTTAAAATATTCAGTGGTTTTTACACGCTTTTTATTAGCTTCACCTGTATGTTTGTTTGTTTGTAACCAACTCCTTTGGGTGCGATTTTGACCCACTTTCAACGGCCAGATTTCGTTCAAACTTTGTAGATTTATCGGGGACCGATGACAATACACTAATATGAAAAAAAAAAACAAAAAAAACTTCAAACAAATTAGTATTTTTCTAAAGTAATAGTTTTAAAAACTAAACAAATAGGCTTTTAACCTAAAAATAGAAAATAATTTCAATGTAAAAAGCGTAGGGCGACGTTATTGAAATATTGTCAGAAAGCACCCAACGTTTTGTGTGTGCGGGTCCAAGTGGGTCAAAATCGCACCCAAAGGAGTTGGTTACCAACAAACAAACATACAGGTGAAGCTAATAAAAAGCGTGTAAAAACCATTTAATATTTTACAATTCTATTCTTGAAATAATACCAAATTTGATATACCTCAGCTTCCTAATTACTACAAATATTTAAAGTTGTCTGGGGGGATGATTGGCCCTTCGGATTGGTCTGGCCGCATACAAAGGGTCTTAAAATAGTACCTACCTTAGATAATATGTATAAAATTTAGGTTTGCTACTATAACGTAGTTTACCTATATTTTTCACAACTTTCAAGACGTCTGGCAGAAGTAATGGCCCACGGAAAGTGTCTGGCAGTAATGAATTTTAATTTTATATAATATTCTTGATAAAATATGTAAATACTTAGCTTTGCACCTATAACGTAGGTAAGTAAGGTTTTTATCCATCTGTACTTCGCGCTATCTCAGAAACGGCCCCGCTTTCAAGCTAATGGGTACACATACATCTTAACAAGACATAGTACTAATAATCCTGAAAATTTCAGCTTTGCACTAATGACGTAGGTCTGGCGGCTCTGGGCTCTTGGTCCATTCCTGAAAACAACAAAACGCGCCATTGATCGTAGGTTCTGTGTTCACATTCCGTTTTAACAATCACCTGACACATTAGGCGAATCGTATTCGCTAGCGGATAAACATTTTCTTGCTTTAGAAAAACGCTTACAACGCAATCCCATTTACCAGCAGTTATACAAAATGGGGTCATATGAGTCGTATTACATCATTATAGAAACCCACATTATTTAATGCCACAACATGGCGTGTTTCGTGAGCACAGTACCACTGCCCGTTTGCAAGTGGTATTGGACGCCAGCGCAGTGTCGTCGTCTAGCGGAAGGTCACTCAACGATTTACAAATAATTGGAGAACCATTACAGGGAGACTTAGTTTCAATTTTATTAATATTTCGCGAGGATAATATAAATATGTCACCTGCGCTGACGTCGAAAAAATGTATAGACAAGTGTGCTCATTCATCCTGATCAGCGTGCGATTACAATTAATTTTGTTGCGTGATAATCTTTTAAAAAAAATAGGAATATATCGAATAAATACCGTTACGTCCGGAACGGCCTCAGCTCCGTTTTAAGCTGTAGGTGTTTAAAACAATTAGCACAGATAATCACGAGCCCCGAGGTAGCATAAGTAAGAAAAACTTATTTTTCACACAAAATTAATATGGACAATCAACATCCGACTAAACACACAATTTTCTATTCTACATCACAAAAATTTGATCCTTTAGAATTGTGAAGTCCAACCATAATCTTAGATAGGATTATATTACAAAAG
This sequence comes from Phragmatobia fuliginosa, assembly GCA_932526445.1. Lineage (NCBI taxonomy): Eukaryota > Metazoa > Arthropoda > Insecta > Lepidoptera > Erebidae > Phragmatobia > Phragmatobia fuliginosa. Next base: position 31,073,812 of record OW052057.1, read on the forward strand.
CTGTGGTGCTTACATGTAGATTGGGATGAACAAATACCAAAAGATATACGACTACATGGTCTAAATTCGTAAACACTCTTTCATATTTTGATAATCTAACTATCCTACGTAATATTTATTCTAATAACGCGGTAAACAAAAAAATTAATATATTTACAGACGCATTGTAACTGGCGTACGGTGCATGTTCCTACATAGGTAGTATAAAGTGAATTTTTGGACTGATTCTACAATAGTATTAGGCTAGCTGCAAATTTTCCATAATTTACTAAAATCTCTTAAACAAAGTAGGGTTTCTGAAGTACATGAACTAACAAATGCATTTCTATGGCGGACGATAAGGCAGAGAGAACCCCGCCGATCTCGTCTCGCGCGGCTTGCATCTGGACGCACTTATCGACGCATCTATATTGTGGAACGGACCGTCTTTTCTGTGTGATTACAATTAGAAAGAAAACGTTTATTTTAATGACATTGCAACACAGTTAATTAATATTTTATTGTAACATGGCATTGCGTTAAGTAGTAATATTAAAGGTATACATCATGTAACCAAGTATGTATAATTACAAACTAATCATCTTCTATGTTTACAATACATTTAATAAAAACACAATACAAACATTTGTTGTACAGTTGCATCGCAGTGTACATTAAAATAGATGTTGTTTAGCATAATGCTGCACCACTTATGATACAGCGCTGATTTTCAACAACACCTGAAGGTCATAAGAGCGTCTAATTACGAATATGACTGCTCTGGTGCAGATTTACACGAAGTATTTATTTATTTGGCATCTGAGCAGTCGCTAAAACGCGCGTTTCCGATACCGCGATCGAACGCAGGAAGTCGCTAAAACGCGATGCAGCATCGAGTCGCCAAATGGCCGATCGCCGATGCTAAAAGTAGCTAGTGTGCGGTGGCTCTTGCCTAACATATTTAACGAAACTTGCCTGCCTTGTTGGTCTAGTGGTTAGCGTATGCGGCTGCCGATCAAGAGGTCTCGGGTTCTATTCCCAGGTCGAATCAAACATTATTTAGGTGATTCATAAATATTTGTTTCGGAGTCTGGGTGTTTTTTTAGAGTCATATTATTATTATTATTTTTTTCTTTTTAAAAAAGACAACTCCCGCATTAGGAATATAAATTCCTGTGTCGCGGGGCACTTTACAAACATACAAGAAACGGACACAAAGAACACCCTGACTCAGAACAACAAATTGTGAATTACACAAAGTGTTATCCTACGTGGGATTTGAACCCACGACACTTGGCGTAGTAGGAAGCGGCGTGGCGACCGCTTCAGCCACTAGGCCAACCATGCAGTCAATTTCAAATTCTTAATTTTTTTATTACGAAATAAAACATCTAATCGTACTATCACTTAAACATCATTTTACTGTGTGACTTTTTAGATATCAACATAAATTATTTAACGCATGCTGCCATAACAACTTTTATATTCATTTAGGGAAATGGCCTATAGGTAATGATGAAACTCAGCCCGAACCGTAGTTCAGAAATGCATTATGCGCTTGCATTCGTGCTAAATCGGTAACCGCAATCATGGGAAATTGTGAAAAAAAAGTGTGTAAGTAAGCACTTTGAAAAAAAAACTTTTTATTACCAAATCTCAAAACCATTACTTATAATTTAGTAAATCTAGTAATTATGATTTAGTAAATCTAGCGGTAAGTCAATTGTGTGAACGTGAACTGATATGATAGCGTAGATATTGTCGATCATCTATGCTACATTCCACATCACCCACTGATTTTTCACCTATCTAAGAAACTAGGAGGCACGGAGGAATAACTGTATGAAAGTGATTAATTTCAACACCCATTTAAATTCCCATCGAAGTTACTTAACACACGGGATAAATAGAAGTGGTGAGACACCGTATTAATAAATCGTCATCCAAATCTACGATTGAACAACACGCTACAACCTTTTTTTTTTTTTTTTTTTTTTTTTCGTGCGGAAATCCCCACGGATGCCACACGTTGGTGGCTATGTCGGACTCGAACCGACTAAAACCGCACGTCGTCTCGGGTACTATGAGTCGGGGAACCAGGTATACCCTCGAAAGGAAGTCCCTGGAACCCCGAAGCACCTCGGGCCACCTACCGCTAGTAGATGGCCCCCTTCTGTGTGGGGGCACCACTCAAAAATTACACGGCACGGCACACACTTTATAGCGCTCGCGCATCCACCCCGGCCTGCTTCTGCTAGGGTGACAGATGGCCTAATCTGCCACCCCCAGGCCTGCGCTTATGGAGGACGGAGATCATTTGACGATCTCCGGCGCCTGAGTTGCCTGCGGTACCTGGCCCGTTCCCGGGCCTGGCGGACCGGAAGAGTTCTGAACCTCTCCCGCTCTCGCTCCCCCATCTCTTTAGCAAGCATGACTTGCTCACAGAAAGAGACGACGGAGTTCCACGCGCTCTCGCTCCGTATCATTGCCACAATCATGTTATGGAGCGAGAGACTCCTCACCCCGATGGCCGCCACGAGGTCACGTCTCGGCTCCTCCCACGCCGGACATTCTACCAGCGTGTGAAGTGCCGTGTCCACAGTCTGGCCACCGCAGTGGTGGCACTCAGGCGTTGGCTCTTTGCGGATCAGACACAGATGATCTCCAAAGCACCCCTTTCCAGTGATCATCTGTGTCATCCGGTATGAGAGGCTGCCGTGATGCCTCTCGAGCCAATCCTCCATAACGGGTCTTACCGCCGCAATAACGGCGTGCCCAGCGCTCGGTTGCCCAAGTCGTTCCTTCCATTCCTCCACAAGGACCTGGCGGAGTCGGGATTTCTGATTTTCGATTTCTCGAATCTCAGGACTTCTCCCCGACTCCTGCGCCTCCTTGCGCCACTGATACAGAGCCGCAAGGGCTTTCGCTTCCAGGTCCCATGGTGGAGTTCCGGCCAGGAGACTCGCCGCCTCAAAGGAGATTGTGCGATACCCTCTAATGATCCTGATGGCCAGAACCCGCTGCGGACGCCGCAATAGGGTAATAATGCTGGCTTTCAGGACCTCCGCCCATACTGGGGCACCATAAAGGGCCATGGATCGCACAACCCCTGCATAGAGTCTCCTGCAGGAGTCATCGGGTCCCCTCATATTTGGCAGCAGCCGCGATAATGCACGCGCTGTGCAAACCAGCTTAGGGACCAGACTTCGGAAGTGATTTCCGAAGTCCCATCGGCCATCGAGTACAAGCCCCAAATACCTCATAGAGGGCTCGATGCCGATGCGAGTGCCTCCTACTATGAGGCTGAGTCCTTCAGGTGGCTTTCTCCGAGGTCCATGAAAGAATAAGGCCTCGGATTTGTGCAAGGCCACCTCGAGACCCAGCCGCCGGATTCGTTCTACAACTTGGGCAACCCCAGCCGTGGCCCTCAAGATTGCCTCGCGATGCGTCTTGCCGCACGCCGTCACAAGCGTGTCGTCCGCGTAGCACGTGACGACAACACCATCTAAAAATGCACCGCGAAGCACCCAGTCATAGCCAATGTTCCACAGGAGTGGCCCTAAGACCGACCCCTGCGGAACACCGCATGACATTTCACGCCGACCGAGACCGGTCCTACTTGGGTAGATGACGGCTCTTTCCGAAAGATATGCCCCAATAATGCGGCGGAGGTAGAGTGGCACTCGGTGATACATTAGTGCCTCTCTAATGCAACTCCAAGGCAGAGTGTTGAACGCGTTGGCGATGTCCAATGACACCGCCAACACCACTTCGCCACGGGAACCTGCTTCCTCCGCCAGGGCCCTCACGCGCATGATCGCATCCACAGTGGAGCGCCCCTGGCGGAAACCATATTGGTTCTCCGCCAGATCCGGCCCCACCCTGTAGAGGTGCTTGACGAGGCGGTGTGCAATCACTCTTTCAAAGAGCTTGCACACCTCGTCAAGCAACACTATGGGCCGGTAGGCAGATGGTGAATCGGCCGGGCGCCCCTCCTTTCGGATGAGAACCAGTTTCCCCGTCTTCCACAATTTCGGAAACTGGCCCTGCTCGAAGCATGCGCTGAAAAGCCCTCTCAGTCGGGGCTCAAGAGCCGGCGCCTCCCCATCCAGGGCCAGGACCCACGCTCGGCCTGGAATGCCATCGGGTCCTGGGGCGGTGTTTTTGGCTTTGAGCCGCTTCACCGCCAGCGTTAGTGTACGTCCATACTGCGAGCCTAGCGCGGTTGCGACGGCGGGCGCGCAATATCAAACATATGAAAAGCGCCTTTGCGTCCATACTGAAGTGACTAAGGCGGGAGCCTAGTGCGGCGGTCTTGAGCGACACAGCGCGCGTAATTTTCAAACACTCCTATCCGCGCGTTCTGGCCACACTACGGGCCTAGTCAGCGAGCGACTTAACGAGCAGTTGGCGGGGGTAACAAACCAGTTCGGTCTTATCGCTCGGCGTTTGCGCGTCTTTTAATTGTTTGTCGTAAAATGACGGTAAATACGGAATTATTTATAAGTGCGATTCAATGTAGACCACCTATATGGCAAAGTAAACATCCACACCACAGTAATCGCACAATAACTAGAAAGTTATGGAGTGAAATAAAAGAACATTTTTTTATTTATTTTGTTTTTATTTTATTAACAAGTTTTTATTTATTTCGTGTACACCATCTCTAGTGTTCAACAGCTCCCATCGCAGGATCGGACTGTCTAGTAAAACTAGCAAATCTTCATCCATAGTTTGCAACACCTGATATATGTCGAACCGCTACAAGAGCCCGCGCGTCACTGTGGCCACTGCAAGCCCCCGCTTGCCGCGCCCGCCTAGGCTCCAGCCACCGCGCATTCAGTATGGACGCACGCCTAGTTCTGCCCAAGTGACTTCGGGCACGTCGTCGTCATCCACGTAAGGAGCTACAGGCGACGTAGGTGGAGCCATCTGTGGTGGAGCGTGCTCCACCGCTCGCAATGGAAACAGGGAGCCAACGACCCCCTCAAGCAGGTCTGGCTGAAGACACCGTGTCAGCGGCGGGGCCCATGGGCGCATCTTACCCCTAACCATACGGTAAGGGAGTCCCCATGGATCCCGCTCCAGCGTCTCCAGCAGCTCTCGGCGGGCCTCACCTTTAGCCCGCTTTATCGCTGTCTGAAGGGTCCTTTTAGCGACCCTGTATTCCATCAATAGCTCCGCCTCCCGGGCTACAGCATCCTCGGGGCGGCGACGCCTTCTGCGGAACCTGGACCACTGACGGCGCGCGGTCACACAAGCCTGTCGAAGCCTCGCGATCTCCGGCGACCACCAGTAGACCCGGTGCCTTACAGTATTGGACTGAACCCTAGGCATCGCCGCATCGCAGACGCGGGTCATGGCCTCCCCGAACCATTGTGCCTCAGCATCCACATCGACAGGCCTGTTGGGCGTAGGGGCCCATGCCTGTACGATGGCGGCTTCCAGGAGGAGCTCCCGATCCAATCGCTTGAGCGCCCATCGTGGCTCAGGAGGAGCCGGTATGGCGGGCGCGTCACCTGTGGGAGCGGAGACTTCAAACCGGATATATCGGTGATCCGAACCCGTCTCCTCCCCCACAACGACGTCCCGAACACGGCGTGCCAGCGAGGAGCACGCGAACGAAATGTCCACGATTGAACTGCCCCTCGCCGTCACGAACGTGGGCACGGCTCCCCGATTGAGGACAACTAGGCCGAGCCTTTCGGCCCAGTCCTCCAAAGCGCTTCCCCGCGCGTTCGTGCGCCGGGAACCCCAAGCCTCTGACCAGGCGTTGAAATCCCCGAGCACAAGAACCGGGTGGGGGCGACAGGCATCGACGACGACGGCCAACTGAGCGAGCCATTGCTCATACTCAGTTATGTCTCGGTTCGGCATAAAATAAGCGGCCACGACCGCTATATCACTAACCACCGCCGCTATGCAACCCCGTGCCCTTGCAACTACGGCAAAAGGAGGAGTGCCGGCGGCGGTGCCATGCACCAATGCCGCCGAGCCATCCAAGTCGGTCTCCCAGGCAGCCCCAAGAAACCGGTGGGTGTAAGGCTCGGCGACAGCGGCAATGTTAATGGACCACTGTGCCATGCTCTGGAGCAGAAGGTCCTGAGCGCCGGCACCGTGGCCCACGTTCACCTGGAGAATGCGGAGATATGGATCCATTATTGGATTTCCATCTCCACATCCCTCCGCAAACCTTGCCGTTCTCCAGCGGCACTCTCCGTCTCCAACACGCTACAACCTGACATTGATATTGACAGTTATTCAACATAGTTATTCAGACATAGATATTCAATGTTTTTTGTTTTTTTTTACATTGGATACTTGTTTATTGAAATAGCAGCTGAAGCTAACAGAACCGGAAAATATTTGACAACTGAAACAAAACGAAAAAGTTTTCGGAAATAAACTTTTGTTTGAGAGATTTGGCATTTTTATGCTGAAGTGCCATTTCAAATTAATTTTCTATTTGCTTTTTTATGTCTTTTAGAGGTTTAAAAAAATTACAGAATATTTCACCATTTTTTTAGTTAATACACTTCTGAAGCAATATATATAAATAATAATATATAAAGGGTGTTCTTATTTTGTTGGTTGAACTAGCAGCCGACCCCAAATAACATCGGGAATAAGGCTAGGAAGAAGAAGATTCTTATTTTGTTGCTTGATATAGAATATTATATCTCAGTTGTCTTTTACAAACTGGCGTATATAATAATAATAATATTATTTATTACAATCCTTCAAACTTTGACTGCCTTATTGGTCTAGTGGTTAGCGTATGCGGCTCCTGATCAATAGGTCTCGGGTTCGATTTCCGGGTCGGACAAGATGTTTGTGTGATCAGCAAATATTTGTTTCGGAGTCTGGGTGTTTTCTATGTATAATATGTACGTATTTACAAAAAAAGTATGCTTATGTTTTACTTCAGTTTTGTAGTATGGGTACAATACAAGCTCTGCTTAGTTTGAGACTAGATGGCGTTGTGTGCAAGTCGTCTGAAATATTTATTTATTTATTACAAAAGTGCTTATGTTTGTCACAATTTCTGACATTTCTAGGCTATTATTGGCAGCTATAAAACTGTGATAAAGCTGCCAACATATCGAGAATGCCTGATAATTTGATTCAATAACTGTAAATAAGGTTACGTAAGGTACTTAGCTTTTTAACCTTAAAAAGCTAAGTACCTTACGTAACCTTACCCGAAGGATAAAACACAGGACCTTATTACTAAGACTTCGTTGTCTGTCCGTCTGTCTGCCACCAGGCCTTATCTCAAGAACTGCGAGAGTTAGACACTTGAAATTTTAATGCCCGCTCTACACTCGCGGCGCGAACGGCCACTAAAGCCTGCTACAACTGCGAATCACGAGTGTGGATGTTGTTCACACCTTCTCGTTCGCGCTTCGCACCGTTCCCCGATCAGTGTCGGTTTTTTGGCCCACGACAAAGGGTTCGCGGCACGCGAACGAGAACGCATCCACACTCGCATTTTTTTGCAGTAGCGTACAAGACATCGTAGGGAGTGGTTGTGCGTGCGTTGGTAATTGACCTAAATATGAGCAACGTACTTCAGCATCATTTTCACCATATTCTCTTGCATCTCCAACTCCTTCGCCCACATATCAGAGCGCACATACTTCACACAGCAGTTACTCCGTTCCATCAATGCACCACCACTTATCACAAACCAGAGCGAATTTGGAACCATCTACATCATACTTCCATAGAGCACATACTTCACACAGCAGTTACTCCGAACCATCAATTCACCACTACTTGTCACCTCCAGAAATCTATATTCCCGAACAAAACCCAACTCGTGCTGTTTCACAGATCATCATAACATCAAATAAATGTATTCGAAGGGCTACTCAAGAATACAAAAATGATGATGAAAATAAGATTGACGCCGCGTTCAATAAGGTTTAATTTTTTTTAATTAATAGATTTTTAAAAGACTGATTAATAAATAGTACAAATACTTACTTCTGATTTTTAACGTTTAATTAGTGAACACTATAAATTAATAAATTATTTTTACAATAAATTATTTTTAACTTCCTTGATTTCATCCTTTAGGGCTTCATTCAAAGCATGACATACTTCTGGAATAATCTTCGATATTAGTTGAGGTGAGATTTTAAATAAATAGTGGAGACTTTCGAAACTATCTCCAGTAGCCAAATATCGCAATGTAATGGCAAGGCGTATTTAAGCTGGGATCGATGGTTTTAATTGAGTGTCTTGTTTGGATATCATTGGTAAAACTTTGCCTAATAAGTTATCAAAATCCGACTGAGACATTCTCGTAAACTTATGAAATTCTCCTGATGGTTCAGCAACTAATTCACTCAACTGTTCATCCATTGTTGCACTGAAAAAATAAAGTAGGTAGGTAAAGTATTCATAACATTAAGAATATACAGAAAAAAAAATGCTCCAAAATGAAAAAATTACCTGTTTCTATTGCGAATATTGCGATGGATTCGTGTTATCCACCAACGTCTTCTTCTTCATCTCTTTTTTGTGTGCTTCTTAACTACACAAAGGTACGTAATTGCAAGCAGTGACACAGTAGCAGCAGAAATCACGTCGTCGTCCATCATAGTCGCGAACAAGACTGTGAAGCTTTGCGAGTGTGGAGGGACACAGTTCTTGCGCGGATCACGGGGTTTATTCACGACGTGAATTCATGGCGCGACGTCACGCGTGAATGTAGAGCCGGCATAACAAATAACGTAACGTAATAACAAATTTCTGTTGCCGCTATAATATAAAATACTAAATATAAAATACATATTTAAGGGGGGCTTCCAAACAATAAACGTGATTTTTTGCCCATTTTTTATGAGATTATTATCAGGATCAGCTAACTGCTTGAAATACTACTGTTGTTTACCTAGTCAATGGTACGGAACTCTTCGTGAGCGAGTCAGACACGCACTTGGCTGCTTTTTAGAGTTCCGTAGTTCATGACTCGGAACCCTTGTAGATTCGTCATGTCCTCCCCTACACGTAAAGTAGGGATGGTTATTTTTTCTAGTATCTACCCCATCGTATGGGGTAGACAATATATAGGTCTTGTAAAACTTTGAAAGGTTGCGCTTTTTTTATTTGGGTATCTGTTTACCAGTTATTCAACTTTAAAGCGTAATTTTTTGCAAAAAAATAGGGTGTCCTCACTGGCTCACTAATCGATGGATAGTACATGTGATGAAATTTAAAGGAAAACTATAACGGCTTACGTAACTCTTTTAGTTAAGGAGTTATTGGGGCCTAACTTTTAAAATGTGCCTACTTGAAAATATTCGTACAAAATAACGAAATATTAAGTAAAAATAACTATTATATATTTTAGACGACGAAAACCATTATGGGTACCACAAGCACTTGGCCGATTTTTTAATTGATGACCAAGCATCGCCACGCGAAATCTTAAAACACCAACATAGGATTTAAGGGCATTAAGGAATCTATGTTTTAAATTGTGTTTATGCAACTATTTATAATAACTGAATTTTATTTATTGAATCCTGGGAATAGGGAACAAAAATAATAAAAACAGATTATAGGAGCAATGTAAAGCTCTTACAAAATGCTTGATTCTTTGAAAAAACTTCAACTCAGCTTCTACTGCAATATTCACCATTCCTGTCAATAAATTCCTCAAAAATATTTTACCGTCTACAAACTTTAACAATGCAATAACTTCAAAAAAGAACAATACCAAAATCAACAAGACAAGATTCGCGCAGGAAGGGATCCGTGCTTGTTGACTTTATCAATATCAAGCAAAAAACTGCATAAATATTACGCTTGTTGTATGAGAGCCCCCTTAAATATTTAGTAATAATACTGTTTTTAGAATCTGTTGTTTTAGCGGCAACAGAATTACATAGTTTGTGAAAATTAAACCTGTCTAGCACTCGTGAGATATGAAAGACAACATGGTGGGTAGACAGATCGAGGGATGGACAGACGGACGAACAATGGAGTCGAATCAAATATTTGTATGATCTAAAAGTATTTGTATCGAAGTGTGGGTGTTTTCGATTTATATTATTATTTCTTTACAAAAAAAAACGAAATATGCATTTATTGTACAAACTCTGCTTAGTTTGACGTGTAATAGTGAAGAGGACAACAGTCCTACAATAATTATAAATAAAAACTTTTTCATATTAAAATAATTAATAAAAAAAGGAATTAATGGTATTTTTATTCATCTACTAAAATTTTCTAACTTAAAGTAGAGTATAGAGTACAGTAGAGTAAAGTACAGTAGAATGGAGTAGAATAGAATAGAATATACTTAATTGTACACCAAATATATTTTTACAGTTGATAGTTTCTATAAAATATTGTCCAATGGGCGGCCTTATTGCTTAAAGCAATCTCTTCCAGGCAACCTTTGGATGGGTATTTTTGTCGAAATATCCATCCAAAGGAGCAAAAAGAACAAAGAAGGGTTAGTTAAGGTGTATTGAAGCTATAGTGGTGCGATTTCATGACTAAACCACTGCATCTATCTCAATGTATTTCGACATGGACATACTTCCGCTTACCCGGGGAAATAAAGACTTATGTACAAAAACATAATTTTCTATTGCAGATTTAAAGAGTAAAAGTAATGCTATACTAATTATGCAGTTTTTTTCCCGTTTAATTATGAAGTCAAATGAAGATTTTATACCAATCTTTTATATTAGGAAATCCCTTAAATCGCATAGGGTAAATATTTTTTAAATTAAAATATCAACAAACATATAAATTATACGTAATAAAGCTTTAGTTTTTGTTTCATCCAATAATGTACAAATTTAATACTGATTACATCGCTTCACGCTTAAAATGAATCAAACAAGAAATCCGTATTCCTTGATTACCTTTTACATCTAAATTGTACTTAGGAAATTATCATCATAACGCCATTTTCCGATTTACACATATTTTACTTAGAAGAAATCACAAAGCAGTCAAATCTTAAAATATCCTAAGTTTCTTCTTATGTCATCAGGTACCTCGCAGTGAAAGTCTTGTCAAATCGTTTCAGTCGTACCAGAGATTAGTCGGAACAAATAGACAGATAAAAATTTAAATCCTCTTTGATGTTAGTTCCGTATATACTTTGATATGCATTTTTCTATTCATTTGATATAATATTCACTCGCTCATCCATGGCTCTCCAATTTTATTTATTAGTATGGATGGTATTAACTGCCTCGTTGGTCTAGTGGTTAGCGTATGCGACTGCTAATCAAGAGGTCTCGGGTTCAAATCCCGGGTCGGGCCAAAAAGTGTTTTTGGGATTTTCTTAGGAAATTCCTAATAGCTGCTCGGAGTTTGGAAGTTTGGCGGTGATTCACGCCCGTGCCTCGGAGAGCACGTAAAGCCGTCGGTCCCGGTTGTCATGAACATCTATGGCAATCGTTATTGGGAAGTCTTCATATTTCAATCATAATAAGTATTCAATCTTCGAATTTCAATTCTCCCTTAGGGTTGCGGAGGTTCGATGCCAGTCGCTCCGTGGAAAAACTGAAATTCAGGTAAAACCGGTTGAACTAGTAGCCGACCCCAAATAAACTTGGGAATAAAGGCTAGGAAGAAGAGTATGGATGGTATTCAGTGCCGGATAATATGATATTAAAAAGCATTAAGATTTCGAGTTCTATTGCAAGCAACAAACAAATGTCATAGATGGAAGAAGTAAAAAATATCGGTTTTATAAAGTTTAAATAAATAAATAAATAAATATTTTGGACATCTGACCCACAACATCATCTAGTCCCAAGCTAAGCAGAGCTTGTGTTATGGGTACAAGACAACTGATATAAAAACATAAACATACTTTTTTTGTAAATACATAGAAAACACCCAGACTCCGAAACAAATATTTGTGAATCACAAAAATAATATTTGGTCCGACCCGGGAATCGAACCCGAGACCTCTTGATCAGCAGCCGCAAACGCTAACCACTAGGCCAACGAGGCAGTCAATAAATTGAATTTTATAAAATATTATTTAAATTGAATTTTATAATATTTTATGTTACCTAGATTTTCTTTACTAAAATCGCCTAATTGATATCTGGATGCTGCACGTGGTAAACGTCCAAAGTGCCATGATATAATTATTCTTTAGAGGCAAAAATACTATTATACTTTCACATTTTTCAATCTTGGCAAGCCAACAAACAAAATACTGTTATACCCACGTAGACAGCCCTTACAAGAAGCGGCTTAACAAAAAGAGTAGGAGGTTCTAATCCGGTTTGTAACAAATCTTTTTTCTTTTTATTTTAAAGAAAGAATCATTTCTTGCTTGAGGATGGAATTAACGTAAACAATTCTACGACCAATTTATTCTACTAAATAAGAAATAGATATTTCTGGATGTACTTCAATAAAAAAACTTTCTTATGTATTTATCCATAAAAAACGAATAAGTCTCTAAAAAAGTTATTTTTTTATAGGCATGATAACAATGAATACATACAATTTTATTAGATACATTTATTTTCACTGATTGCAACATAATTAAGTAAGGCTCGGTCGCATTGGTTTAAGTTAGATCAAAACAAATTTAGGGATCACACAGATCCTTTCACCCTCAATGGGCGAAGAACATCCAAAAGAATCTTCCACGTCGTTATCAAAAAAGTTAGTTCAAAACTTCTTATACCATATATGTTGTTTCATCTTTAGGTTTCATGACTCAGAACCCTTAATAGATTCCGCCATGTCCGTCCGTCCGTCCTAGACCTACCGCCCAAACAGTTGGTGCTAGAAAGATGAAACTTTGCACGAATATGTATCGTAATTACGTCAATAAGTTGCTACAATAAATTTAAGAAAAATATTTTTATTTGGGGATGGGATAAAAGCGAGAAAAAAAAACATCTCCACTTTAAAAGTGGAGATGTTTTTTTTTCTCGCTTTTATCCCATCGCGTGTAGTACTTTTAGAAAGGTCTTTTAAAAACATTCTGAGGTTACCAAGATCATTTTTCAATTTACGCGCCCGTTTGCGAGTTATTCAACTTTAGAGCGCATTTTTCAGTAAAAACAGTCTTCCTCCCCCTCTAAAAGCCAAAATCAAAAGGCTCAAAAAATCTGGAAAAATTCGGGAAAGTAGTTCATATGTACTTTTCAGAAAGACTAAAGCGGTTTTGATAACTTTTTTATTTTAGGAGTTATAGGGTAACTAACTTGCAAAATGCACTTATTTGGAAAACATCGTACAAAAATAAAGAAATATTAAGTAAATATAACAATAATCTCTTGGACACGATTTGAAATCTACCTACTACTTTGGGTGACTCCGGAACCCAATACTATGCGTGGCCTGACACGCACTTGGCCAATTTTTATGAATAAGAATAAGAAATGATTTATGTAAAGAGAAAGATGAGATTTAACATCGTAACATACAACACAATTCAATGGTTCCGACATGCCTCCGGCAAAAGGGATCGGCCCGGAGTACTTACTTGTATTGCACGGAAAGAATACCATTCTAAATCTTGTCAGAACAGACAGTGAGCTCCAATAGACTGCCTTTCCAGATATTTTATACAGACGTGTACAATAAGTTGTAAAAACTTACTCCGGAAAATTTTTCAATGGATTTTGATACTACTGATAGTAAAGTGTTTGTCTATGAATAAACTGACTGTGATATGCCACGTTTTACTATACAGAAATGACGAACACAACTCCCAGAAAAACTATCAGATAAGTAGATAAAATGTCTTTGAAGCAGGTTGTACATCGTTTCAAAATTAGAGCTCATCCCATCGTGTAGTCAAGGAGCATTGCTACGTGTTTGTAGTCCTTTTTGAGTTCGTTAAGCGTTTACAACCCAAAGCAACGTATGTAAATGAACTGTCAACCATTGTCCCTGGTTTCCTGGTGGGTGGATAAATAAATAAAATTACAACAAATTGTAATTTATATGATAATAATAATAATAATAATTTATATAATACATATATTATTGTACAGTATAGTACAGTACAGTATTGTAGACACCATGAACTTTGATTCCTATTTTTGTACGGAGATCTGTCACATTTCAATTTTTTTAATTAGCACGTGTCTTTAAGTAATGCACTTGCTACGTGATTATACCTAGTACCTACATTTAAAAAAAACTAACGAATTCAATTCCTTTCTGTTTTGAAACTCATTCCACAAAAATAAAATTCTGGCAGCGGTGGGATTCGAACCCACGCCTCCGGAGAGACTGGTGCCTTAAACCAGCGCCTTAGACCGCTCGGCCACGCTACCACAGTGAATACTGACGAAGTAATTGACCATTTTCACTTTTCACACAAAAAAAAAGTCCGCCCGCTTGTATGTCGGTTATCGCAGTAAAATGTAGCCTATGTCCTTTCCCAAGGTTCCGTCTAAATCTACGCCGACATTCTACAAAATCGGTTCAGCGATTTAGGCGTGAAAACGTAACAGACAGACAGACAGATAGAGTTACTTTCGCATTTATAATATTAATAGGGAAGTAGGGATTTGTGAGAGGAGGAGAGGCTAAGATCCAGCTGTACACTGTCAAAAGCTGTTGATAAAGTGATTCGGTATGAATACTTTAATATATGCAAGGTCTTTGATCATCATCATCATGATGATAATACAAATAACAATGTCTTCTTGGTAAAGACATTATTTCCTTTTTCACAAGTGATTTATTATATTGAATTTATGAACAAAAATTTTAGAATAAAGCACTAATTGATAAATGCTTTAAACTGTAGATAATTATACATATAGATGCGTAGATACTCTCATATGTTTGCTATTTTGATTGTTTCAAGATTCTCAAAAGTAAAATTGCAATATATTTTACTACAAAAAGTAATAATATGGTAGGCAGGTGTACAGATGTTTAGAACGTCAATAGCAATTAAAGCCAATTCTTGAAATGAAAAATACATCTTTCCTTGTTCACAACACTAACACGTTAGATCCGAGTCACAGTCACGGTGCGTATGCATTTAAATCACGTTCCCATTTATAACGAGGCAACCACGTCCACGTCCCGACCGTGTTAAATCCCGTCACGTATGCAGCAGCCTTTAAATAAATTTATTTTATTTCGGGTTTCCACTGGTCTTATTTTTAAGTCTTGGAAGAAGGTAGTTATTAATTCGCTGGCCGTAGTAATTATTGGCTGTTTTGGAAGTTAGCATTTCATTGGGTTTTTAATGAAATTAATATTAAATATAAAATGATATTCTATGGTGAGCACCATTTTTACTCTCTCATAAACTGATACTATTTTACAAAACTTGCAAAAGTTTTTAGGGTTCCGTTACCAAATGGCAAAAAACGGAACCTTTATAGATTCGTCATGTCTGTCTGTCTGTCTGTCCGTCCGTATGTCACAGACACTTTTTTCCGAAACTATAAGAGCTATACTGTTGAAACTTGGTCCGTAGATGTATTCTCTGAACCGCATTAATATTTTTACACAAAAATTGAAAAAAAAAGCAATAAATTTTGGGGGTCCCCATACTTAGAACTGAAACTCAAAAAATTTTTTTTTCATCAAAACTATACGTGTAGATAGGTCTTCAAAAATGATATTGAGGTTAGGTTGTATCTTTCTAAACTAAACGGTTTGCGCGAGAAACACTTCCAAAGTGGTAAAATGTTGGTCCCCCCCCCCTGTAACTTCTAAAATAAAAGAATGATAAAACTAAAAAAAATATATGATGTACATTACTATGCAAACTTCCAACGAGAATTGGTTTGAACGAGATCTAGTATGTAGTTTTTTTTAATACGTCATAAATCATATACCGCAATTTACATTTCTTTCAATCAAAACACTATTATTAAAACATCGATGAAAGTTACAATGAACTACAATTTTTTTATATGATGTTACTTGCTGCTACGGAACCCTTCATGGGCGTGTCCGACTTGGACTTGGCCGCTTTACTTAAATTACATTTCAATTGTATTAGAATTTTTTGAGCTGTAAATAGATTTTAACAAATGAAATTTTAAGGAATTTAATTTATGGAAATATGACTGTAAAGTGCGTCTATAGCTACTGAGCCTATACAGTATAAATATATACAGTATGCTATATACATATCTAATATAAAATAGCGAAAGGTATTTTATATTAATTAACATGTCATTGATAATTAGCTTAATTAATCGTTCCATCGATATAATACTACAATAACATTACCAAAAGACTTCCTCCCCTACACGTATTGTGGGGCGTCCCCCCTATAAAAGTTAACGGCTGGTTTAAGAAAAATTATAAAAATTCATGATAGCAGTCTATATATTGAACTTGAAAAGAAAACTATAGTGGTTTAGAAAACTTTTTTATTTCAGAAGTTATAGGAGATTATCTTTAAAATGCACTCACTTATAGCACTCATTCAGTAAGTTACTCAGTAACGAAAGTACGTATATAATTGTACCAGTACCTTATTTTATAGGAGTTTTTCTAGGATAGCTTAAATACCTTTTTGATTTATCGTGTTTCTGATCTGTGTGTCTGTGAATGAATTGTTAATCTATGATCTGCTGTATCTGTCGCCGCCAACTAGGTTTAATTAGCCTTTCAATCTATAGCCTAGCCTCTAGTGAGGCGTCCATTCATATACATTAAAATACTAACCCAACTTAAAAGACAAATATCATCACAACACATTTTCATGCAAATTTCATCTTTCCAGCACCAACCGCTAGGGCGGTAAGTCAAGAACAAAAAACAAACATACAATATATAAACAATACAATACAAGAGTTTGTTCAAGCCTTTTAATTTAATTTTCATTTTATTTAAGAAATTAAAAGGTTTATTTAAAATTACGACCGTACTTGATATTACCATCATCATCAAAAATTAACCTGGCAGCGGTGGGATTCAAACCCTCGCCTCCGAAGAGACAGAACACCATTACCTATATAGAACACCATTTTTACCATTAATGAGAATAATTCAAAATATCTATAAATTAATAACCAAAATGAATAAACGCTTTTAAACGCGTACAAAGGCCCGCTGAACGAATTTAATCTTAATATATATAAATCTCGTGTCACAATGTTTGTCCTCAATGGACTTCTAAACCACTTAACCGATTATAATAAAATTCGCACACCATGTGCAGTTCGATCTAACTTGAGAGATAGGATAGTTTAAATCTCAAATTATAGTCGCAATTTTAATAATCGCGGGTAACACCGCGGGATTCAGCTAGTATTATATATAAGTTTATGCGTATTTCAGTTTCCTTGTAAGAAATCTTCATGAATATAGCTAGGCCAACAATATTTTTCTGCGTTGAAGATATGATTTTGTTCGGATTCATAACATTTTACCACGATAGACGCTATAATTGTTACCTAAAATGTGTACGAATATATTATTGAGTATGTATTGATATATGAATATGTTTATATTGAAATATCAGAACTTTATGGCAAGAAGTGCTCGTAAATCAATATTGATCTTATAACTGATACATTTATACAATCAAAGTATTTTTTGAAATCAATTAGATTACTTATGTAAACAATTATATATTTTTTGCATATGATGCTTACTTGCGCTATGATAACTATTTGTCACTAGCAGCCTAAATCCGAATATTGGTCTCTCTTTATATTTTGTTTATCACGCTGTCCAGTCAGGTTGGTCAATATCAACCCGTCTGGCTAGCGTGATAGTCAAAGGTCAGGTTTGTTTACAATTTTCCTCCTCTTTGAAATTCTGTTACAGTAAGTTTTTGTAAAATATTCTAAGCAGTCATTAGAACAATATTTAAATGACTGCCTCGTTGGTTTGATTAGCGTATGCGACTGCTGATCAACGATGTCTCGGGTTCAAATTCCAGGTTGGGCAAAAGTCATGAACATCTATGGTAATCATTATTGGGATGTCAGTACCCTCAAATGTACTCACAACTTTTTTTCTTGTTTCCGTGTGGAAATCCCCTCAGACCCCCACCGGAGTTTGCGGTGGGGCGGTGTGTCGGACTCGAACCGACTAAAACCATACGGTTTGCCCTCTATGCGCCTGTAGTTTAGGAGGGGTCTAGGGAAGAGATCTCCTTCTGGACCCTATAAGCACCTCTATTTAATACTAGCAATAAATATAGCAATAATAGTTACCTTAGTTGATTAAAAATAATCATTGAGGGTAATCAACGACGGGGCGATCAGTACCTGGACCTGGGCCGATTCCATGTGTGTCTTCGTGACTCGGGGGTCACGGTAAGCAGTCGGTCCCAGTTGTTATTATAGGAAAACATAACAGTCGTCGTAAAATCCTGTCTATATTGGCCGACCTACACAGTATATACGATGTGTAGACTTATTCGGGCCCAGGGGCACCACCCGGATGGAATTATTTTCCCTCATTAACTATTGTTTGGCCTTTCACTGTATTAAAGCCCAAACAATAGACGGATTAATAAATAAAAAAATTGACTAAGAAAAAGTACTTATGACTTTATGGGAGAAGGCGAGTAGGAAGGCGAATGGCGGTTGCGGCATAGGACGCGATTGCTAAAATCACCTATCTCCAGACCCTCCACTCCGCTTCCTTTAGATGGAGCTAAGCAAACCGCAGAGAGTAAAACTCGGTATCGATAAGCTCAAAGAGAATACCGCGTTGGAAGCAACGAAAGCACGGAAACTTGCGTCTTGACATAGAGAACTGGTCTGGAAATGCGAACCGGGTACACAATCAGCTGAAGATTTAGGGGAAGGCCAAACAACCGGCGCTCAGAAGATGTTGGCGACTACATGTAACTATGGGCGTACCCAGCATCTGGTCTGGGGGGGGGGGTGTTTTTTAGGTCGGATCCTCCGCGGCTGTTTTGTCATACACACTACTCAAACACACATACATGAATATTAGGTATATGTAGTGTGTCTTCCAAAACATCGTACCACGGCGTCTAATGCGACGACCAACAGTTGCACGCGGAAGGTGGTACACGGGACATTATGTTACTGGCGCGGCCAATGTAGTCCCTGGCAAAAGGAGTGTAGCCTAAGGGCTACAAGAGGGGCGACGGGACTGCAATCGGGAGCGGGAGTCTTCTCGAACGGGGGTGGAGAACACCGCGTGGAAGAAAAGGTCTTTACAAAATTACCCCTAACCCAAGCTGAGGGAGCCCGGCGAAGAGGTTAACGGCTAGGGGGATATGGCAGCCGCTAGGGCAACACAACGTTAGCTCACGTATAAGAGCAAAACCATTATGGACGTGACTCAAGAGAATATATTACCCCAGGAGGGTACCGGCCGCGCCACGGACGGAGAATCCCTCGGCACTCCAGCGTCAGCGTCAGTGGCTGACACTGGAATGTTCTGCCCACCGTATTCTGGGGGGGCACAGTTACGTACAAAAGGATGTCCGAGTCTGGGCACATCAACCAGGGCGCACAACCCCAGTTTTGTGCATCCCAGGACGCCGAGACCGGCGTCTTCTCGCGCCCAATCAATGGAGCGCTTAGGAGGCGACAATCGATCGTCAGCCTATGGAATCCCTTCATCTTGGGATTGATGCTTGGCTGTCTGCTCTGTTTCCTCGCGATCACCACAAACTCGTAAACAAAAACCGAAGGGCACGTCAGATAAAAACCGACCCTAGAAACTCGTAGGGCAAAAGGGCACAACAAGGGGTGGAAAGAGCAATGAAAGTGGAACAGGGACCGAGACGAAGCGTGATGACGCACCGGGTCTATCTTGGTTGCGGCGGAGATCTATTACTGCCTGAGGTAAGACCAGCAAAGCAGCGTTCTCAAAAAAGAGCAGCTAATCGAGACCAATTCGCGGCCAAGCTGGACCGCGTTCTTGCTGAGGTCCAAAATAAGATGATAGGAGGTCAGTGCCCAGGTACGAAGAACTTGCTGTTTCCAGCGGCCTTAGTCCGGGGACGGAAGAGGCCACTGGCGTGCAGTCGCCTAAAACCAAAAAGAAGAGTAGGAGGAAGAAGGGTCAGTGGGCTACACAGATGTCGTAAGCGCCAGTATCGCTTTCCACTATGCAGTAGAGGCAACAGCTGACAACGGCCCCACTATCGAGCGAGACGTGGGTCCCTTGGTCGAAGTGCCAAGGCCAGGAAAATGGCAGAGATGGCCCAGTCAGGGCGACGAGCGGCTGCCCCACCGCCACCGACTATTAAAAGGGTTATGCCGCGATTTCCAACAACAGCGGCTGTCACAGTCTCCGTACCTTCTGGCTCGGAGACGACAATAGCCAAGCTGATGCAGAACGCGAGGGCCAGCATCAGATTGGGTGATCTTGGCATTACAGGTGGTCTCCGCACCAAGCGAGCTATGACCGGCGCCCTAATCCCCGGGAAGGAAAGCGCCGCTTCAGCAGACAAACTGGCAGCACGCCTGCGAAATGTTCTGTCTGACACGGATGCTATTATTGAGCGTCCATGTAGGGCAGGAGAAATACAGGTGATTCACCTAGAGGAGTCAATCACCCAAGCTGAAGTAGCCAGGGCGGTAGGAGCGGCGGGGGAATGTGCAATCTCCGACGTCAAAGTCGGAGACATACGTGCCTCCCCGTCACGACTGGGCACGGCCTGGGTTCGCTGTCCACTTGCCGCTGTTCGCAAAATAGTGAACGCTAAACGGTTATAGGTGGGCTGGGTTTTGGCCAGGACAGAGACACTGCTAGCACGCCCGTTACAGTGCTGCCGGTGCCTTGAAATGGGACACGTGAGAGCTAAGTGTCCCAACGAGACGGACTGGGGTGCGAGATGTTACGTGTGCGGTGATACAGGTCACATGACACGAACATGCACTGCGAAAACGCCGAAATGCCCTGTTCTGTTCGGACCTTGGCCGTCCCCCGGAACACCCCTGTCTGTTTGGAGGCAGAGGTGCTCGCTGACGATTATCGGCAAGGCGACCTCCGCTCGAGGACGTGCGCGAGTGGCGCGAAGCCGCTCACCGAGCCACGATGGATCGCTGGTCCATCCGGCAGGAGACTCCCCGTGCTGGCTTCGCCACCGTAGAGGTGCTTCAGCCGGTCATCGGCGAATGGGCAGTGCGGCAGCACGGGACCCTTACCTTCCGACTGACGCAGGTTCATTCCGGGCACGGTTGCTTCGGAAAGTACCTGCACTCGCCAGAAGGGAATTGAGTCCCGCCTGTCACCACTGCGACTGCAGCGACGATTCGGCTCATCACACGCTGGCGGTCTGCCCCGCATGGGAGACGCAGCGTCGGGTCCTGGGCCACTGCAGTCATCGGAGAGGATCTCTCGCTACCGGCCGTCGTTCGTTCCATGGCCGGCAGCGAGAGTTGTTTTACCGCGGTCGCAACCTTCTGCGAGGACGTAATCACGCAGAAGGAGGCGGCGGAGAAGGCCCGTGAGGATGACCTCCACTCAAGGATGACCGGGCGGCGGAGGCGCGAATATCTGCGTCTCATGCCGCCTTGAGT
This sequence comes from Phragmatobia fuliginosa, assembly GCA_932526445.1. Lineage (NCBI taxonomy): Eukaryota > Metazoa > Arthropoda > Insecta > Lepidoptera > Erebidae > Phragmatobia > Phragmatobia fuliginosa. The sequence continues at coordinate 31,095,246 of OW052057.1, forward strand.
GTGGCCGCGGGTGGACGGACGGGTTTTCCCTCCACCCGCACTATGTGGCCAGACGCGAGGGGGCGGCGTCGGTGTGTGCCAGACGCCGCCTAAGGGCACACTGTGTGGTTTTTAGTCGGTTCAAGTCCGACACACCACCCCGCCGTAACCTCCGGTGGGGTGACGGTCCATGATGATTTTCCATGATCCATGAAAAAAAAAAACAAAAAAAAAACCTGTGTACGGTGGCAGGGTCGTTTTTTTTTTTTTTTATACATAAGCCATCCAAAGTGACTCTACCCTGCCTGATGGAAAGCATGAGCAGAATCCAAGAGTGGGGGCCACCACACTTGCTGTGAATGCAGACAATAATTCATGGCGGCCCACACTATGGCGGCTTAGTGAGATGCTTTTTCACGCCCCGCTTAAAGGACCCGGGATCATAGTGGGAAGGAAACACGTGAGCTGGTAGTGAGTTCCAGTCTTTGACTGCTCGGCATAGGAAAGAAGAGCCGAACAGTTTTGTTCTGGTGCGTATTTCTTCCACTTTAAAGCGGTGACTTCTGAGTCCAGCACGTGTTGTCCTGTAAAGGAAGGGAGAGGGAGGGATCAGTTGGAAGAGCTCTTCAGAACACTCTCCATGGTAAAGGCGATAGAGGACCGCCATAGAGGCGATGTCTCTCCGTAACTGCAGAGGCTCAAGGAACTCGGTGGTTTCGGGACTATTTATAATGCGGACTGCTCGCCGCTGCAACCGGTCGAGAGCGTCAAGCAAGTACTGCGCAGATCCATCGCAGAGGTGAGAACAATACTCCACGCAGGAACGAACTTGGGTCTTGTAGAGAAGACACAGATGCTCCGGCGTGAAGAACCGTCTCACCTTGTTGAGTACACCTAGCTTCCGCAGCATGCACCGTGCGGTCCACTCTGCGTATAACCGAACGAAGTGGATGCTTGTTACTTGTGGTCGCGATCCTCAGCATTGAGGGAACGACAAAGAAGAAGAAGCTTCCGCGAGGCCGCCTTGGTGACGCTCTCAATGTACTCTCGTATTAACATGGGCGACTCTCTCGGCTTTCGACTATGTATCTGGATGGAGGGTGGCGGAAGAGGTGGTTACCTTATCGGACCACCGTCACATCGTTTTTGATGTGCCTAGCTTCACTCCGCGGCGTTACTCGAGATTGACAACAATAACGGCGGGTAACACAGTGGGACTCAACTAGTGTCAAATAAATTGCAATCTCAACTCGCAACTCCCCACCGAAAATTACCAAATACAGCCGAGCGTTCTAACGCTCGGCGAAGTTCGGTATTCTTCGTCCGCCATCGTCACTCGCGGTTTTTTGGTAATTGCACCGTGCATGTTGCCAGTGTCTACACCGCGGTTTATTTAAAAGTTAGAGCATAAGGCCCCGTTTACACTTTGATTAGTAATTAGGCGAGTTCATACAGGTTCTGGGAGATTTCCAGGGGGGGGGGCAGCTCCCCCCTCCCTGCCCCCCCTGGGTACGCCCATGCATGTAACGAAGCTTGGTGAAATTGGCTTAGCATGACGTTTCCACCTTAAACAAAGAATTTACAGGGCTACCTCATTCATTACCGTGCTATACAGGATCTATTAATTCAGACGCTCGCAGAGCTGTCGGTTGCGTTGGCAGTCATTGCGGAGGCCTATTCCATCCTGGTCTTACCGTGTTGCTTCAGAGCATTCGATGACTCTGCAGCCATATACAGGTTGTTTGTAGAAGATCTCCATTGCTCTCTCCTGAGAAAGGGTGTCGGTTTGTAGCAGGGGAGTGGGGGGTTACAGTGGTTATAAGCTGTTACTTCTCCCTCAATTGCTGCCTAGTCGAGTATGAGGTCTACTTGCACGGGTTGGGGGCCTGAGGGTACAAGGGGAGTCGATTGTCGTGGGTACAACTCCTTCTCCAGTGCACACGGTATCGAGATGGAGGGTGGCGGAGGAAGTGATTATCTTTCTGATCGCCGGCACATCATATTCGAAGTGTCACTATGCAGCCCTGATTTCCCGGGTCAGAGAGCGTAGCTGAATTTGGAGAAACAGGCAATCTGGCTTGGGAACATTATGAAGGTGATTGGTGATTTCCTTCTGCGTTCTGACCTTTATGTCTGCTGAAAGTCAGGTACTCTTTGAGAGAGTTATCTCTGACCGTATCAGTGGGCACCTGTTGCGAGTGAGCCCTGATATGTTTGACTGCCAATCACCACTGGCATTGCGGCCACATGTTGGGGAAATTGGCCGCTTCAAATTCACCCGATGCATTTAAATAAAGAAAAGGATAGTAGTCATGAAGCTACTTAGTTGGAGGGTTTTGGGTATCTTTAAAAAACACCTAACGGCAAGATTATGTAGCCACAACGTTTTCTTGCCAGTATTCAACCCGCACTAAATCAGCGTGGTGACGTATGGCCTTAACCCTCTCCTGAGAGAAGATCTGAGCCCAGCTGTTTGACATTATAGGCTGTTGATGATGATAATGATTATTGTTTTATAAGAGTATTTTTGAGCGAGGCGTACGCTTGAAACCAATTTAGAAAATCTAAACCATTGTAATGTTTTCTTAAATATTTCTTAACTTTTAAAGTTCTTATTTAAAGGCCTAGTAGTTCATATAGAACATCTCTAGGCCGCTGTACAGAATTACTAAGGAGAAACACACAGTAATAGTAATATTCATTTATGACAAAACTTCTAAGGGCCGTCCCACGTCTGGTATGTTCAATAAATACAAGACAATACTGACCCTAAATAGACAGTGCGACCCTTTTCTGCACACTTACAAATACTGAATCTACTGATGAACTTACCCAACAATCCAACTCCACTGATCCGTGAAATAGTATGATAGGTCACATAGAGATTTATCATGAGACGTTCTATTATATAGTAGTAATGATACAATTATTTGTTTTAAAAATCGTATACAAAGGGTTTATGTCATAGTAGAAGTATCGTAGAGTAAACGAGTAAATACATGTTTTGCTAATATAAACTAGTTTGCTGCCAGGATTATTTTTTACATAGTGTACTGAAGAAATACCTTAGTATTAGGATATTTCGTTTACAAAAAATATTATTTAATACGATTAGCTATGAATGTAACTTAATTATAAGAGCCTCAAATGCAATGAATGAGTATCATAACCGAGTTTTAATGAAAAATAATGAAGTTGAGATACTTACTCCTGCAGTTACTATCTTCTTTTCATATCTGATGAACTTACCCATGTTGCCTTAATTAAAAAATAAAAAAGGTAGATTTAATAGTTATATTCTACTTATCGTAGTGAATTTAACGTCAACATAATATTTAAATTCGGTATTATGAACATATCCCCACATAATAATACAATCTTACAATCAAACATACACACATACTAAGTATTTCACGAGGGATTCCCAGAATCAGAACACCAATTTATAGATAAAACAGTGTCAGTGTCATGTCGGGTTTGAACCCACAGCATTCAGTGCAGTAGGGAACGGTTCCACAACCGCTTAAACCACGCCATTTGTGGAGACCAAAAATTATTTGCATGTTAATAATTTTGTGTGCTTGTTACATACAATTCTTTAAAAATTATTCCATGACGTTTAGATAGTTTATGTGAAAATCATTGCAGGAGGTTTAAATAATTCATGATTACATATGATTAAATAGTGTAAAAAATTTTTTTTGGGATAGTTAAATACACTCATAATGTAGTAGTTGTTACATGAAAATATTATGCATTACTTACTGTTAGGGCATATAAAAAGATAACCGTTTGAATTGGTATTTAATACTATTTATTGATAAACACAAACTTAGTACTATTACAGTGTTTACAACGATTGTGTTGGATTGCGACTACTTCTATAAAATACATATATGTACATGCATTATAGGTACGCATTGGAAATAACCTCAAAGTACTTTGTACAGTTTAACACTTCCTATTAAATTTGGTGAAATAAAAAAGAATAAACCTATCTACTATAAGTTGATTTGCTAGACTTTAACTGTTTCGTTTCTATATATTTGTCTTAAACGCGATAACTGGCGAAAACTTTTATAATCCCTTAGCACGGCATGATGCATAGATGAGAAAGAGGGGATGCACGTTATTCTCCCTGTACGAAAATAATAGAGTTTCTCAACACTTTTTATGAAATTCTTCTGCAAAATAAACAGCATATCAAAAATATATCCGTAGAGTTGTATTCTCTGTAAAAACTTGATAGCAAAATATATGTTCTCAAAATGAATAACATACATCAAAAAAGCTTAGAAAACTGTTGATACCCCTCAGGGAACGTTACATTGTCGGAAGGGAATACAGTCTTACTTTAATGTTCACTTCATGTTCAAAGAGTAAGAATTAAAAGGCTCTTGCTTTGTAGGTTACGTCTTCACTTTGTAGTATATAAATCTCGTAATATTACTTTTATAGCGTCACGACCTTCTGGGATTAGAAATAAAATAATTGTATATGTATATAATATGTAAACAAACAGTAATAAACGGATTCTTTTATTATAATATATACGAAAATAATAGAAAGAGAGGACACTTACGTAATTATTTCAGCAAAGGCTTCTAAAATGTATTAAGTTGTAATTAAACATGGTTAAACATTCTCTTGTTTTGTTTGAAGCTTTGTACTTATTATGAAAAGATCAAAATTTGAATTCAAAATGTGTTTTGTCATTTTAAGTTGAATTTAGACCTCAATTTAAGTCCAGAAGCTTAACGAGCATTGCTATAATTTATGTTTTGTTTTTAGAGAATTGAGCGTTATAATCGTAGCCGTACGGAAATAATAATGGCTGTTGAGCTCTCGTTTAACTTTGTCGTTACTCATTTGTTTAAGGAATAAAACAATAAATAATTGATACTATAAATGCAAAAAAGTTGCCATGGCGAGGAATTTAAGACAAATGACATCACACGAATTCATAGGGATAAGATCAACTATCCTATTCCTCTATCCTATTTTAACTATTGTCTCGAAGTCAACAAGAAAACGATTATCGTAATAACCATTTTCTCCTGAATACTTGAGATACTTCTCCTGAATGAGATTCTCGTTTCTGTATTTTTACTAGTCTTGAATGGGTAAGATTAAATTTCATATGAGTACATTACTTAGTTATTTAATATTTGCAGGTAAACGGCGGTTCCCACATCAAAGAAGGCCATCTGCAAGCCGTGTGTGGCCCGAGGTAAGTCGAGGTTTCAGGGACTTCCTTTCGAGTGTACAACTGGTTCCTCGGCTTATAGTGCCCAAGACGGCTTGCGGTTCTAAGTCCGACATAGCCATCAATTGGTGGTACCCGGGGGGATTTCACAACCCAATTTTGACCTATCTTTGATGACGTGGATATCACTGACTTTGGTTTCAATACGATGGTGCAACATGTCACACAGCCAATGAAACAAGCAATTTATTACAAAAGGAACTACCCGATCTCATAATTTTACGAAATTCTGTGGTTAAGTGGCCAGCCAGATGGTGTGATTTAACACCACTGGATTTATTTATTTCTATGCTAAAGCTATGGGCTATGTAACCCCAAACTATAAATGAAACAGCGACCATTAATGTCTGTCAAGCTACGTAGTTATTAGTTATTTTCATAGTAAGTATTTATACATAAAGCGTTGCCTTTTAGGTTTCTAAGAACACAATAATTTATATAAATTGGGCTTTCAAAGTCGGAATTGCCATCGCTGGTCCGTCGCGTCTACCGTTTGTGCTAGGCTACAACGAAGTTACAGTTGATTAAGAATTATACTTGACTGTACCTTCCACATATATTCTTCATTTTATCTAGTAGGCCGTGTACAGATAAAACATACATATTCAAATAACTTAAAGAGAGAGAATAACAAGTGCCATTGAAAGTGTTTTGAATGTAACAAAAGAGGGATTTTTACAAATATCTTGAAATCTTGTGAACTATTATCTAAAGAAATACTTTGATTCGACAAAATATTTACCTACTCGTATAGTTCTATACGAGCCGTCATCTAGATCAAAAAATTGATGATATAAAAATAGAATGATAGAAACTTGGATGTGGTTACGGTTTAACCACATCCTAGTTTCTATCATTCTATATCAAAGACCTGAAACTTACAAAGAGTCAAAATTAGTCATACGAATTTAGTTAAAGGGAAATTCCTTTAAATTCGGTCATATTTTATGTGAACTCTTCGCTCGCACTACCTTTTTAGGGTTCCATAGTCAAATGGCAAAAAACGGAACCCTTATAGATTCGTCAAGTCTGTCTGTCTGTCTGTCCGTCCGTATGTCACAGCCAATTATTTCCGAAACTTTATGAGCTATACTATTGAAATTTGGTCAGTCGATGTATTCTGTGAACCGCATTAAGATTTTTACATAAAAATAGAAAAAAAACAATACATTTTGGGGGTCCCCATACTTGGAACTGAAACTCTAAAAATTTTTTTTCATCAAACCTATACGTGTATCTATATGGATATGTGTTCAAAAATGATGTTGAGGTTTCTAATATCATTTTTTTCTAAACTGAATAGTTTGCGCCAGAGACACTTCCAAAGTGGAAAAATGTGTGTCCCCCCCCCTCTAACTACTAAAATAAGAAAGTGATATAACTAAAAAAAATATATGTTGTACATTACCATGCAAACTACCAACCAAGTAGTTTTTTTTTTAATACGTCATAAATCGTAACACGCAATTTACCTTTCATCCAATCAATACACTAGTTTAAAAACATCGATGAAAGTTGCAACGAACTACAAGAACTTTTACATGATGTTACTTGCTGATACGGAACCCTTCATGGGCGACTCGCACTTGGCCGCTTTTTCTTTATTGAAACTATGATTCCTTCACTAATATTAGTAAATTATTTCAATCACTCCGTTATATGTTTTCAATTTGCGGCAATTTTTAAGAAAACATATTCATTTCATAATACAAAGTTATTTTGCGAAGTAAGGAGTATTGCCACTTTTCTCTACATTTCTTTCCTTTCCTGACTAATATTAACAAACTGAAAAAAAATATTGTAATATTTTATTATATTACTAATGATATAGAGAAATATTTTGTGCATTATAAAATTCATTTCAGAGAAAAACTATGAAGAAAGCTTTCAGTAAAAAAGCTTATGGTAATATAGACGCATAACTTTTATTACATATTTTGTACTTTTTATTTAGTTCAAAGGAACTTTCTAAATTAATAAAGTTATAGGTACTCCGATTGTTTAATAAGTTAATATAAGCTTCGTATAAACATTTTTTTTTCCAAATTATTTACTAGTAAGCAGCTTTAACAATATTTTTCAGTTTTGCATGAACAGAAAAATAAAGATATAGTTATACAAATATTTTTGTAATACACTAGCTGTACTCTGTCATGCTTCATTGTGGCATACTGTATATTGTATATTTTATTTAATTTATTGTGTATGGCCTTAACCCTCTCTTGAGAGGAGACCTGAGCCCAGCAGTGGGACGTTAAGGGTTGTTGATTGTGTATTTTATAAAAAAGTGGGCAAGTGGGAGTCGTACTCGCCCATGAAGGGTTCCGTAGCAGCAAGTAACATCATATAAAAGTTCTTGTAATTCGTTGTAACTTTGATCGATGTTTTATAACTAGTGTATTGATAAGGAAAGCAGATTGCAGTTTACGATTTGTGACGTATAAAAAAAAACTACTTACTAGATCTCGTTCAAACCATGGTGAAAGTTTGCATGGTAATGTACATCATAATTTTTTTTTAGTTTTATCACTCTCTCATTTTAGAAGTTACAGGGGGGGGGACATATTTCACCACTTTGGAAGTGTCTCTCGCGCAAACTATTCAATAATAAAATCACAATATCATTTTTGAAGACCTTTTTTTGACATTTAGTTCTAAGTATGGGGATTTCCAAAATTTATTGCTTTTTTCTATTTTTGTGTAGAAATATTACTTCGGTTCACAGAATACATCTACTTACCAAGTTTCAACAGTATAGTTCTTATAGTTTCGGAAAAAAGTGTCTGTGACACGACAGACAGACAGATATGACGAATCTCCGTTTTTTGCCATAGAACCCTAAAAAATTGGCTTGCATGTAAAAAATTGGTAGGTAGGCATAACGGTAGGTATCAAATAGGTAGATTTAAAATCATGTCCAATAGACATTTGATATGTTTACTTATTATTTCTTTATTTTTGTACGAAGTTTTCCTAGTGAATTTTACAAGTGAGGCCTCTATAACTCCTAAAATAAAAATATAATCACAACCGCTATAGTTTTTCTTGTAAATTCAATATATGGGCTACTATCATGATATTTTTTAGTTTTTTTTTAGCCAGCCATTGAGATTTTAGAGAGTGGAGACGCCCTGATTTGTGAAAAAAATACGCTTTCAAGTTAAATAATATAATAAAATTAAATAAATCGCAAAATTGTTTTAGAAATATACAATTTTTTTGAAAAACCCATCAAATGAAACCCCACACGATGGGGTAGACGTAAGAAAAAAAATCATCCTCACTTTACATGTAGGGGAGGTCACTCAAATAAAAAAAACATAATTTTATTGTAGCACTTTGTTCAAGTAATTGTACACATATTCATGCAAAGTATCATCTTTCTGGCACCAATCGTTTGGGCGGTAGGTGAAGACGGACGGACGGACATGGCAAATCTGTAAGGGTTCCGAGTCATGAACTACGAAACCCTAATAATAGTCCTTTGACTCGTGCCCGAAAACCTGACATGAAACGGAGCGACAGCGAGGCAAGGCGAGGCAAGACGAGCCGACACGAGCGCACCGTCCACACTCTCACACTCGCGTCGCATCGTGTCGCCTCGTCGAGAGTGTGGATGGATTTCAATAGGGTCTGTCACCCATGAAGACACGTAGATTTGGAATTTTTCTATTAAGTTTTCTCATCATATCGTTGTTTTTGTACGAATTTATTGGAGATAATGTATTTTACAAGTTAGGTCTTTATAAATGATGAAATAGCAAAGTTATGTAGCAAAAACCAAGATTAAACCAAGATTAAACCAATATAACACAAATGCATACATACACAGACACATAATTATATACATACAAATATTTATCACTGTGGATTATTACTTTAAGGAGGCATGCTATTGATTACGTATATGTATACGATTATGTATATGGTGATACATTTTATGTATCACCATATACATATATAGTAACGTCATCCCGATCCTGATCGCTTAATAACAAGAGCGCCTGATTACAACAGTGCAAGCGAGATGTTTTATTGATAACATCTTACTTGAGTGAAATAGCCTAAATCCAATTACTGTAACGCCAATCTTTCGGATAGGCCGACAAAAATATTATTTTTCATACGTCCTGTGCCCAAATCGTGAACAATGTTTTTACAGGATATTTCTTTCGAGGCACAGTTGTTTCGAAAGTAGTTTTTTATCATGGCTGTCTCTTACCTAACTATGTTTTAGAAGATTTTGTATATTAATTAAACACAAACAAACATTCTTCATCATCATCATCAGCCTATCGCAGTCCACTGCTGGACATTGTACTCTCCAATTGCACGCCACTTAGTTCAATCATAGGCTACTTGCATCCAGCTCCCAACCGTTTTGCGCAAATCATCACTCCACCTGGCCTTTGGATAGCGTACACTACGTTTGCCGAGACGCGGTCTCCACTCAAGAACACGTTTACCCCAACGGTTGTTGGTTCTGCGGCTAATATGCGGCCCAACCCAGTACTACTTCAGATTGTTAATCCTGTGGGTGTGATAACTTTAGTTCTCTACCGGATTACCTCGTTTCTAATACGATCCCTTAGAGAAACGCCGAGCATAGCCCTCTCCATAGCACGCTGCGCGACTTTGAATTTGTGGACCAGCCGTGCCGTGAGTGTGCACGTTTCGTCTCCGTATGTCATGACGGTTAGGACGCACTGATTGAAGACTTTTGTCTTTAGGTACTGTGGGATCGATGATGAGAAGACCCGACTAAGCTTCCCAAACGCTGCCCAACCCAGACGAATTCTCCTGTTGACCTCATCCTCAAAATTGTTTCTTCCCAACTGCAAGTTCTGCCCAAGGTACACATATTTTTGAACTACTTCGAGAACGGCACAGTGTATCGCGACCGGTGCATGAATATGTGTCATATAGTAAATGTTCATTGAATATGACCTTGGTTTTGTCCAAGTTCATCCGTAGGCTGAAGAATCAGTCAGGTCATTCAGTATCTGTTGTAGGTCCTGCAGCGTCTCCGCCAGGATGTCGATGTCGTCTGCAAATCACAAGTGAGAGATGTTTTCACCATTGATGTTTATGCCTCGTCCTTTCCAGTGCAGCGTCTTGAACAAGTCCTCCATTGCATTTGTAAACAATTTCCCCTTGTCTTGTATAGGCTTTGTTTGCTGATTATGTACTTGTAGATTTACGTTTAAAATCACAACAAATATTACTTTGTAAGTATAATCAGTAATTTATTTAATCCCACTTTAGATATATCTTATAAAATACGCAGACATCACAAGGTATGAGACAAACAAACATTTATTTGTTATTAGGAACGAAACCCATTTAAAATTAAAACTAAATGTTTGGATTACCCTCGGATTAACGATACCACAAACTCATTAAAATACACGAAGTTACCTTTCTCTAACGCTTACGAATCTCGTTTTCAAACTTCAGTCTACCTGCAGTTGATTCTCAAATATATTTACTATAAATTATTTATGTACTATCAACTGCCTCGTTGGTATATAAGCTAGCGTATGTGACTGCTAATCAAGAGGTCTTGGGTTCAAATTCTGGGTCGGGTCAAAAAGTGTTTTTGGGTTTATCTTAGGAAATTCTTAATAGCAGCCCGGAGTTTGGAGCACGTAAAGCCATCGGCCCCGGTTGTCATGAATATCTATGGCAGTCAGTGCCCTTAAATTTGTTGACAACTAGTTCAACTTACGAATGTCAGTTCTCCCTCAGGGTTGCGGAGGTTCGATGCCAGTCGCTCCGTGGAAAAACTGTTATTTAGGTAAAACCGGTTGAAATAGTAGACGACCCCAAATAATGTTGTAAATAAGGCTAGAAAGAACATTATATATGTATATCATATATTACAAGGCGTTTTTATGGGAACACGTGGTGGCACGAAGGAAATTCTAAAATTTATAGTTTTTTTTATAAAAAATAAAAAAAAAGTTTCAAAAATTAAACGAAATGAATTTCATACTAAATCAGCTCATTTATGAATTTTCTTCAGTTAAATAGAATCACCAAGTGAAATCGTAACTATTATTTAGTTTTTTTACGAAACTCCATTCAATCTACCACCTCTACCCTACTCTACCCTACCCTAGCCTACTCTACTCTACTCTACCCTACTGGACTCTTTTCGTGGAGTATTATCATTATGTATAATATATGACACTCTAGCTAATCATTATTTGGATTTAATGAAACGGTCAAGTATATTAGAGAAATTGACCCTACAACTTTCTAGAATTAGCGTGCCCCCTAAAAATAAGTGATAAAAAAGGCATAAATAAGAATTTAAAGTTTTGTTCAAGAAAAACTATTCGTGATCGTTTCTTATCCCAATAACATGCAATAACTTTTTTATATATTTTAACCTAATAAAATGACTATACTCTGCCTACTGGCAAGCATGAGTAAAATCCAGAAGTAGAGGTCACCATCCTCATAGTGAGGGTAGGCAATGTAGCATGGTGACCCATAACATAGCGGCCTGGTTAGGTTATAGGTAATTCTGCATAATTCAGATAGTGGTGCAGAATGATTGAGCGTCCGGTCCCACACTGATCAACGAAATACGACACCAAGAATGCTGTCATTATTAGGATAGTCTTCTTTGTGAGAGTAGTACTGCTCCGGTTGAGCCGGGCTGCTGATATCAAAATTGCTCTACTACCTACAGACTCTACACAAAATAAAATTATATGTACTTAAACACTTTATAAACGTTACATTTTCTTTCAAACCAGCTATTTTATCGCTATTTTATTTAAATATAAATAAAATATTAATAGAAATGATTATTATAAATCCCTACTAATATTATAAGTGCGAAAGTAGCTCTGTCTGTCTGTTACGCTTTCGTTTTGTTACGATTTTGATGAAATTTGGTATGAAGATAGAACAGAACTTGGGAAAGGACATAGTCTACTTTTTACTGCGATAACCGACATACACGCGGGCGGAGCCACGGGCAAAAGCTAGTAATAAATATATCAGGTAGTTTTCAGGAAAAATCGCGATTAATCCTTATTTCCTTAATACAGGCCTTCGAAGTGAAGATAAACCTCGCAGTTGGCAAAATAGAAGATTAGAACTTTGTATAAGCTATTAATTGTTTAACAAGTTGAAGGAAATAACAGATTAGTCAGCTTGTCAGTAAGGGATAAATCATATTTATATTTAAACCTTCTTTCTACCCAGAAATTAGCGGCATGGTTTAAAGTTACCTTACCAATAATATTGATGCTTGGGCGAGAAGAACCGTCTCATCCTATGCAGTACATCTAGGTTCCGCGACACTATCAATGTGCTCCCGCGGGTTGAGAACCCGACAAATATCCATACCCGGTTGTACCTGTACATACCTTCTTTTTTTACGCGGGGAATTCTTTTGGCATCATACTCTTCATGGGGCAAGCGAAGGGCATGTGTGGGACTCCCGGGCAACCGGTTTACCCACTAAACCCCCCGGCGCCCTACTTTGGCAGTCGGGAGAAACACCAGGATCGCATAAGCGGCTTCTGGTGTCTTCCCTGCCTACCCATAATCTGGGGTACATCTCGGGGTGACTGGACTCACCCCTTAGGCAGGATGCTGCTGCGCCTCTCACGCTCTGTATAGTAAGAGGCGGAACATCAACCCGCCTTAGACGACAGCCCCGGCCGCACCGGGAGTAACACCTATCTCAAGTCGTTTGTAGCGGTCACATTTCCCCAGAATGTGACTGCAGCGACTCTCAGGCGACGGTTGGGGAGCTAGCGGCATCTACCGCGTCCCCTTTGCAGCCATCAATAAAGTTAGCTTATTTAGTTTTGCATCTTTTCTATGAAACTTAGGAATAATTTTAAGAAAACTACGAATGTTGGAATATAAAATTGGACACAGCAAATTAATTTTTGTTTTTACCGTTAATAATTTATTGATCATGTAAGCAAGCCATAATAATTTTTTTCCTAAAACCTTTCAATTTCATTACTGTAAAACACTATTTAACTAAAGTCAAAAAAAAATTTTCATCAAACCCATACGTGTAGGGTATCTATGGATAAGTCCTCAAAAATGATGTTGCGGTTTTTCGTATCATTTTTTTGTAAACTGAATAGTTTGCACGAGAGACACTTCCAAAGTGGTAAAATGAGTGTCCCCCACTGTAACTTCTAAACTAACAAAGTGATAAAACTAAAAAAATACATGATCTACATTACTATACAAACTTCCACCGAACGGTTTAAACGAGATCTAGTAAGTAGTTTTATTAAGACGTCATTTTTGTATCATGTGTTTTTATTAAGATAGATACTTTTTTGCATTCAGAACTCGTTAAAACGCGTGGCCCCTAAATGCGCGGGGCCCGTAGCATTTGTTACTCTTGCTACGTGGTTAATCCGCCACTGAGCATAGTAGTACTAAAAGATGACTGAAACAAAAATTCAATAGTATACGGAGTCATAACACACTCATAATCATGTCTGGCAAATGATCAATTCTGAGGTATATATTAACACAGAACTTCCGAGTGCTGGAAAATCGTTTGGGGCTTACTGGCGGTAAATACTGACTCTCTAATTTTATTTTAGTATTTTATTTTTCAGATTATGAGTCCAGAGTTATACCACCACTATTACCCGTAGCGTCGTAAAAGAAAGCTAAGAGAGCTCCATTCGGCCAGCTCCGTGGTTGGCTGCAAGAATTTACCCGCACACAAGTACAACACCACTGGCTATCTGTCCCAGGCTGCAGACTATCAAAGGAAGCCATGCCACTTCCTAATGATAAACTAACCAAACGCTTATTGCGTTTGGATAGGGACAGTCTGCGGCTGGTGGCAGAAACTATCACCGGACACTGCTCACTAAACAAACACTTCCACACCATAGGCATAACTGACAGTCCCCTATGCAGAGCATGCTTAGGGGCAGAGGAAACGGTGTCGCATGTACTCATTGAGTGCACAGGTGTCACCGAAACACGGAAAAACACACTTGGATCTCCTAAATCTGTTGCAGAATGTCTGGACAGACTCGGAGACCTTATCCGCTTCTGGAGGGAGGTGGGCTGGCTGGAGTGATGGCCGCCCTCACGTACAATGGTCCACTTAAAGGACTAAGTGCGGAAACCACCCACATAACATAGAACATAGAAGCTAAGAGAGCAAAGTACATAATATGTTAATACGATAACACTTTATGTTCAAAGACAAGAAAAACTTGAAACAAACCCCATACAAAACCGTGGAATCTCTACGTGGGTATGACCAAGATTAAGCTCATAAACTGAATCTTGTCTAATAATTGAATATAGAATCTCCATTGTGTTTTCCTAAGATACTGATATTTAGCCAACCTTAATTAGATAGGAATATGATCCATATGTCAGATTCAATTTCAAGTAATATCTATCTTATATACTGAAATAACTTCGGAACAAATAAAATTATTGCAAGCTATTTGAGATTGATATTCAAATATCAGTCACTAATTACAAAAATCTGCTAAGGAGCATTGCTAGTATATCTTCATTTTATTTAAAAATTCAGTCAAAGCCGTACGGAATATTTAAACGATTCAAAATTTCCGTAGTAAAAAGGGAAGTCTGAGAAAAATATTATGTTAGTCACATGTTATCAGATTTTGTTACAGAAAATGACAAACATAAATAAAATACAAGTCTCGATATCTCGAATGATAAATGCAGCGTCATGACATATCCTGTGACGTCAATAAATACTCTTCATCTCTCGACGTCAATCTTGTCATGTCATGTCAACTTGGCACGTCATGCCACGTCATTCACGACTGCTACACGCGTTGTTGACCTAACGAAATTGCCTTGTTGTGATGAGCCTGTGATTTTTTAATGTAAGCCTATTTTCTTCTTTAGAATCTCTTTTATCGTTGATAATGGGGCTTTGAAACGAGCGCGACACGTGAACTTTAAAAACACTGTTTTTAAAAAACTATGTATACTGTAGTGTTAACTACCAGCGACTGTCCCAACTAGAGATTTCACCATTTATTTTTCAAAATCAATTAAAAAACTGACATGATTTTTAAGGGTTTCTTAGAAAATCTTTACAAGATATTTTTCATCTTTCATCCGGTTAAACGGATCATGATATGAACTTCCGATGAGAGTCTACCGTCAGTCATGGACATACCTATATTTCAATCTCAAGTGAATTATCACACTTTGAGTTTTTTAAGAACTGTTATGATTTAAATCTATGAAAAATATCACAATACTAATCATCGAGTTTTGGAGAGGTTGCCTCTCTGATCGTCTCAGAAGATGGCTCTATCACGGTAAAAAGGTTTCTCAAACTATTATAAATAACGATTTTTTATGACCATTACCTATAATCTATTCATTCTGGTATTCTACTCACTCTCCTCTGCACAATCCTTCTGATGTTTTCAATCACTGGTTAAATTATCAATGTTATTTTTTATGATACTACCATATCGATCTTTTAGGGGCTCAAAAATAAATGTCACGATTGCGGGAAAAACCTGACGTGAAAAAATTGTCAAATTTATTGTAAAGAGTCAATAGTATTCGATTAAATATGTAAAAATCTTATAAAATGGCTGTATTTAAACGCCTAAAGCAATAAAAAAATGGCCATGCGTATCAGGCCACGCAAAGAATAGGATTCCGTACTCATCCATAGTGGTAGGTAGATTTAAAATCGTGTCCAATAGACAATTGTTATGTTAACTTATTATTCGAGATCTAATAGTGCAACTAATTGTTTAATTGTTGACGTACCTACCTTCTGTTTCAATTTAAATATAAATATGTATGTGTATAAAATATAAATTTTAATGTGTGTGTTAAATATGTAACTGCCACAAATTTTCTAATTTTTACTCACCTTTTACTTTAACTGCCATTCGCAATGAGCATCGTGGCCCCTAGTCTTGATTGTTACTCATACTTTCCATCAGATAGAAAGTAGAATCGCTTTTTCAGGGTCAAATAAATATTAAAATAGAAATATATCTTTAACTGGTCAGTCATACAAATGTTATTGCATAATATGATTTTAAATGTTAAATAATTATGTATTGTCAAAATTAGTCGAATCGGTCCAGCCGTTCTCAAGTTTTAGCGAGATCATCAACATCAATTCATTTATATACACTCGGTTCCAAAAATAACGGGTCAGTCACATAAACCCGAATATCTCCCGAACTACGTATGCCATCCTAATGAAACGAAGACTGTTCAATTGAGAATTTAATTATACAGATAAAAAATAAAATAAAACTTAGTTACACCCACAATATTAATCTTAAATTAAAAAAAAACTAAAGTAGTCATATTTTTCTTATGATTACATTTTTTTTATGATTGTTTTTTTGCTGTTTTTCATCACTGGAGGCTTCATCACGTGGAGGCAATACAAAGTATTAAATGAAGAAAGTGATGAAAAACAGCAAAAAAACAATCATAAAAAAAATGTAATCTTAAGAAAAATATGACTACTTTAGTTTTTTTTTAATTTAAGATTAATATTGTGGGTGTAACTAAGTTTTATTTTATTTTTTATCTGTATAATTAAATTCTCAATTGAACAGTCTTCGTTTCATTAGGATGGCATACGTAGTTCGGGAGATATTCGGGTTTATGTGACTGACCCGTTATTGGTTTATGTGACTGACCCGTTATTTTTGGAACCGGCTTTATATATATATATTTATATATAGAAATCATTAATTGCATTTCTTCCAATCTATTAATATCACTCAGGTGACAAATGAAAAGCAATCGAAACTCGTACAATTTATCAGTTCGAGAGTTCGTAAGTTGAGCTATTTAAGAAGTTCGTATCCATTCACGGGCCGCAACCAATTCAATGGAAACCTTTTAATCAAAATTAGAAATATACGCCTGACTGACATCAGAATTGAATAACATGGTACGTAATTGGAAATCGGAGGAGGTAAGTATGAATGAGTGTGTAACACCTATTTGCTGTGTAGCATTCAAAGAGCTCAGTAGGTAACGCAGGTAGCTACGGTTTAATATGTATGAGCATGTGGGCCACACTTGTTTTAATTTTGATATGGTTGTTATTTATTTTATCCCTATCATAATTAATTGCTTTACATAATTATGTAGGAATGCAAAGCACTGGAAAAAAGGTCTGGTGGTTAACGTATACGGCTGGTGGTTTAGAGGTCTCAGGTTCGATTCCGGATCACACAACCATTTGTTCAGAATAAGGAACTTGCGTCTCCAAGGAACTGAAATTCCGAAGAGATTTCCCACCGTCAAAGCTATTGTAGCTGTGTGTTTTCAATGTAATTTTGAATGACTGTACTTATCACGTTCATCAGTAACCAAACCACAGCCTTAAACCACAAGATTTTTAATAACTTAAATATTTTGATTGAACTCTGTGAATTTTTCCTTAAAATATTGAAATTTAACTGCCAATCATATATAATATAAGTATTCATCTTAATATGTTAAATTAGTTCAGACAATTAATGAAAATAAAAAAGTTCACGCGAAACAAAATATGTTCTGATGTACATAAATGAACAATATATCAAAAGTGGATATAGTTAGTGTTAACAAACATTGTGCAAGATTATTTTGTAATTTTGATTTACAGTACAGTACAGCTCGGCTTACAGCGAACTAATACACGAAGCTCATTTGCATATCATAAAGTTAAAATTTAAATTACAATATTACGAGTACAAAGATACAATGGAAAGCCAACAGCAATTTAACTTCAGTAAATATTTCGCCATCTTGCAAATAATACTTGCTCTGAAATATTTGCGTACGCCATAGTAAACAATACCAGAACATTTATCTGATGGCATGGCAATGCTACCGCCAAGACGGGCAAAAAAAGTAAGAGTCTTACCATTCTTTTATCCCAGGCAATCAGGACATATTTTATCTCTCCGTGAATCCGTTGTGAATAAAGTTGAAAGTTTGGAATTTTTATAACAAAGAGAACTAAATATAATTAAATGTTTTACTGTATTTATTGAATGTTTAATGTTAAGTTTCTTAGTTTCCGAATAGAATTAGATTTAATTACTTTTAGAAAATGATTACTGCGACTTACGTGTTTACGTTCGTGTACTTATTGGAAGCAAACGAAATAACTTACCATTCAAAAAACAATACTGTGTAATATATTTTTCTGTTAGTTGGACGCAAAAGGTCAGGAATGAGATTGTGATCCAGCGTGTCCATATGCCAAGAAAATTTATGTAAACCATCAAAAAGTGCAAAATCGAATAAATAATGTGCTCAGGCACGAAAGATATTTGCTGCTTCAGTTAATAGTGATGGGCAAGGTGGAGGGGAAGAGACGCGCTGGGCGAAGAAAGAAATCGTGGCTGCGTAATATCCGGGAGTGGACTGGTTTCACCTCCGTTGAGCAACTGTTCCGCCTGGCCAATGACAGAGAGGAGTACAAGAAGCTGACGGCCAACCTTCAGGATTGAAGAGGCACCAGAAGAAGAAGAAGAAGTTAGACTGATCTTGTAACTTTTTCGTGTTAATTAATGATACAAAGATGAAAGGTCTTATGTTTTCATTTTCATTTAACTGAAGCAGCAAATAGCTGAGTAGCTGGGTCTCGGTGGCTGTTCGTCGAAATAAGAATAAACATCATTGAAGCTAAGAGTAAATATTTGGTGAATTAAAACCTCTACTGAAGAAAGTTGAAAACGTTAAAAGCTAAGTTGCCTGCTGTTTACAACAATCCCCGAGAGTAAGTGTAACGAATGAGTGGTCAATACCTGGATGAGTTATCGATAGTGGCATGAGAATCACCGGAGGTCACGTTAAGCAGTCTGTCCTGGTTGTTGTCATAAGATATAGTCGTGAAGATAACAACGTTGTCTTGCCAGTCCGATTCATCAAGGTCATTAAGACCCGGCCAGGTTGGACACTTACGCCCTTAACCCTCTAAAGAGACCCGAGCGTAATCAAGAGATTACCTAGCAGTCGCATAAGCTATCCACTTTGAAAGGAAAGCTTTGAAGCTTGTGCATGTGCGTGTTATACTACTATTGGCAGATATAAATGTAAGTAGGAAATTCTTGGTATTTTTATTATATTCATAGCACACACGACTGATAATTCAGATTTCTGTCCCCCGCGGGAACGATTTTACAATGACTTCAAATCGCTTTGATAATGATTATGGTGACGTTATGAATTATTACGCCAATCGTGAGAGAAATATAATCGTTATTTATGGAATTTTAGTGCCACAGAATTGAAAGAGTTCTAGTGTGATTCTATACCGTCTGTACCGAATAGTTTTTTCCCATTTGAAGGGAAAAGTATATCTTAGGCTGCAGAAAACAACAAGAGGTAATTAGGATTCTAGAATCGTTTGCGTGTGCTAAAGGGAAAACTCTTACTGCTATCATACTGCATTTTTTTAATTGCAGTCAGACTTCTAGCAGTGAAAAGCCTGCAAAGAAAAAAGCTCAAGCGACAGTATAAGAAAATCATAATCTAACTACTTCTCAAGTATGTTTGGGGATGAACATGAAATTAAATTTATTGCAGATATCTTCAACAGATTGTTCTGAAATTTTTAATGCATATGTTTACCGTGCAATTGAGCCGGAATGTGGCCATAGGATGTCCATAATAAAATGACATAGGCACTTTGCTTTTAGGTTTTTTTTTATTTTGTCTTTATAAATACTTTGCTCATAGATATGTCACAACAATAAGGGTTGGAACTAGATACATAAACCAAGAAATTTATCCAGTAAATACTCAATAGTAAAAATAAAATAAAAGAAATAAACATTTTGAAGAACAAGTTTGTACTTTTAATTTATTATTATCGAAGCTAAATAGGAATAACAATGTGAAATTAGAAAACCAAATGTTGCACATCTACTCAAATAAGCTCCTCATGGGTCTCGTGCTCTGTGTGTCTCTCTTAAAATCTCAAATAATTAAGGTTTTATGTGAATTCGATTTATTTTCTGGTCGCCATAGGTCAGGCTGCCGTGTGTAAGATATGTAACGTTATTATTTATATAAATATTGTACAGCAATTAATTATTTTTTACAAACACCATAACGGTATCTTACAACACTTAAGGAAAATCCGTTAACTGATACTTAAGTAAATGATGCGTGAATAAGTAGGGAAAACAAATCATTCGTCCAACCTTGCCATCTATCTTAGGCTTCTCATCTCTCATCCTTGTCGTTTTTCCCCTAACAAAAACAGTGTCGTATATATCACTACGACTAAGATTTACTCACGCAGATACAATAAAAATCATCCAAATGATAATCACTACATATTCTAAACTAAAACCGCGCCGGTCTGTCTGTTCGTGATAAACTTAAAAACTACCGCACCAACTTTTATGATGTTGAAAAAATACAATTTTTAGGTTTTAAATTATTATTTTTCAAATACATTTATCTACCGGCCCGGTGAAGCCAGGGCGAGCTGCTAGCATGACCACGCAAATTTTATTACAAAGTAGCCCGATTTTAAAAATTCCACTTTAAAATTGATCTTATATATATGTAAAAAAAACAAAGGGTAGGAAAATAAGGAATAATGGATCACTCACTGATCATATTGTATAGTTTAGAGTAGATGTACTACAAAGTAGGATTTTCAACATAAAATTTTAAAAAATACATAAATTCTTTATTTCTGCCTATAATAAAAACTATTCAACATAAATCATAATAATTGTTAAAATGCGATTGGATTGCTTCGATTAGCTTTGGGTGCTTTCTCTAGTAAAAGCCGTGAGTTTCACATGTCAAAATCACATCCTTAGATTATTCCAACATGAATAATTGTTAGTCGTCGTCAAACAAAACACAAAATAATTTCCTAAAGTGTGATGACACGCCCTTGTTGGTTAATTTAATTTAGTTTTTATTTTATTGATTTACTGCCAAAATGACTCAATGCGGACAATGCAGCACGGGACCCACACTATGTTGGTCAAGTTAGGTGCTACTTCACGCTCGTTTCATAACACCCGGGATTATAGTCGTAAGAAAACGCACGAGCTTGCAGTCAGTTCCAGCTTTTAACTGCTCAGCGTAGGAAGAAAGAGCTGAACTGCTTAGTTCTGGTGCGTATTTCTCGTATTTCTTCCACTCTAAAGCTTTGACTTCTAAGGCCATCACGTGTTGTCCTGTAGAGTAAAAGAGAAGGTGGGATCAGTTGGAAGAGCTCTTTAGAGCCCACCTTCTCTTGTTCTAAAGAACACTCCGGATGCACTATGCAGGCACTAGAAGACTGCCATAGAGGCGACATCTCTTCGCAACCAGAACGGTTTAAGGAACTCGGTGGCTTCGTGACAACTATCTTATCTGAAAAAAAACATGATGATACTCCATATATATTCAACTTTACGGAAAACTAAAGCGGCTTTGATAACGTTTTCAGTTCAACAGCTATAGGGGCGTAACTTGTAAAGAGCACTCACTTGAAAATCTTCGTATAAAAAATAAGGAAATAATATATGGAGTATCATCATGTTTTTTTTCAGATAAGATAGTTGTCACGAAGCCACCGAGTTCCTTAAACCGTTCTGGTTGCGAAGAGGCAACCAGAACGGTTTAAGGAACTCGGTGGCTTCGTGACAACTATCTTATCTGAAAAAAAACATGATGATACTCCATATATATTTAACTTTACGGAAAACTAAAGCGGCTTTGATAACGTTTTCAGTTCAACAGCTATAGGGGCGTAACTTGTAAAGAGCACTCACTTGAAAATCTTCGTATAAAAAATAAGGAAATAATAAGTAAACATAACCTAATGATTATGTTAACATAACCTAATGGTTATGTTTACTTATAGATAATTCTATGGGGCCTGATTTAAAATCCGCGTTCTATATGGGTGTCTACGGAACCGTATCTATGCGTGGCCTGACACGCACTTGATCGATTTATAATTTTACACCTATAGCGCTTACACTGTTTACTTTGCCTATAGTTTCATAACGATTTTGGATTATAATGGATATTCATCTTTAGTTATACTCTGAAACGACGTATTTTCTGTAGATATTTTGTCCGGTACTAAAAAATTAATTCTTAACAATAGTTTAGGAAAAATGTCCCACTACATTTGTGTTTGCCGTAGCCTATTTTGAAGATTTACTGCTGGACTGGAGAACTTATAGTAAGACACTTTTAATACATTTCAATAGAATCGTCCGTTGAAACTACTCAGGTTCAAGTATTCGTTTCTTTTTACATCGTTTTCCATCAAGTTTAGTACTTTGCTCAATTTCATCTATAAATTCTTTTTAAGGCAGCACGTATGGGAAACGACGGCGGGCAAATATACTTTAGGAATGATTTATCAGATATATTTCGTCTCCTATATAATCAAGACATATTAGAGGGAACAGCTTTTCACTCGAGAGACCTATTATCAAAAAACTATGGTTACTTCTGCTTGATAAATCAAGCGGTCTTAATTTTAGACATTATATTACAATATATCATTTCATCGATATTATACGAAACAGTGTTTCACCTGGGGGAGTCATAGGCAAAAGCTAGTTAAATTTATGTAACACTGGCTTTAGCCTACGACTCCCCATGTACAAAATTTATATGGTGCTAATTTGTTATTCGAAATGAAAAAACGTTTAATGTAACAACAATTATTGAATTTAATTAATTACTTAATTTTAATAAAAAAAATTAAATTGAGTTTTACTTCTGCAGATAAAATAATTAAATTCAATTATTTCAATTTTTCTAAATTTTCACACAATGTAAATATAGGCACTGAAATCCACTGAAAGGCGACATGATTTTGTATAATATAATTGTGTAATGAGATTTTAAGTTTTCGAAGAAGAAGAAAGTTTTCGAGTAATATTTTACTTTATTATTTTTAGAGCATTTCAATCAAAGCTTCTTCTTGAAGAATTTCTTCTTTTAAATTTATTTTAAATCAGTTTAAGAAATCTGCTTTAAACTTTATCTGTTTATCTGCTAGATTCTACCCCAGACCCCAACAAATAATACCTTCTGCATTATTTTTATTAAAAAAAAAAATTTATATATATGTATATAAATTATTTTATGCAGAGAAAATGCCCCATAAATATGTATAAATGTTGCAAGCACCATTCCTTCTGGTAGATCGAATTTTTGGATCCTCGCACTAGAGGCAGTAACATTTTTAATCAAAATGAGAATTAGACGGCCAAACATTTCTTTCTTATTCTAAAGTTGTTTTTTTATTTTCCTTTATATTTTGTTCAATGACTAAAACTTAAGTATCTGTTAGCATAAATAATTTGTATAAATATGTCAGCATACGAATTTGGATTTTTCCACAATTATTTGCACTGGTGACTGAAGTACAGAGTGAAATGTAGAGCCCCTAATCGAGTGACATATGCCTGAATGATTTTTTTTAAATATAAAAGTAATTATACTATTGGGGTCAAGTAAATACTCGATGAATCAAACATCATTTAACTAATAAATTGTACTGTGCTGTGATGCCGGTAGCATTAATTTGGCGTCGGAAAATTATAGACATCTGAGCAGTCGCTAAAATTTGCGTTTCCGATACCACGTTCGAACGCAGAAAGTCGCGAATTATGCAACATGACGCACGATTTTGATACCGCGAAAAGTAGCTAGTCTGCTGTGGCCCTAACTGATTTATGAAGTCATTTAGAGAATTACATCAGAATTATATTTGTCTTGGTACGGAACAAAAAAACAAGTTAAACATATTAAAGTTGTGTGTACTCCTGTATTTAAACATTATATTAATAAATTTGAATGTAATTATCATTAGCCTATCGCAGTCCAGAGCTGGACATAAACCTCACGCATTACACGCATGGAGACTGTATTGTGAATGAAATAAATTGATGATGAATGAATTACATACTAATTATATATATCTAATAACTATATAATTATATACATACATATTTTTAATACATCTCTAAGCATATATGGTTAAAAATAGCAGATGTTACTTATAAATATGTACTTCTAAGTCAGAAGATGATGAAGCAAGTTTATTTTATCATACTAAGTGTTAAACTATCTTGGTTTCACTTTTAGTACTTAACCTTCAGAAATAAAGCAGTAAAGTGAAAAAGATAGAATTATTTCTAAGATAAACTCCTTCTTATTACCACCGAAGCATATTAAGGACTGGTATCTAGTATAATTTGAATTTATAATTCTTGGGACTCTTTAATTTTAACCAAATTTTCTACATTTCTGACATTAATTCTAATTATATCTAACTGCAAAAAAAGAAATATAAAAACAATTTGCTATCAAATATATTTTTTTGCGTCAAATATTTTTATCTGTAATAATTATACTGAATTGTGCTGTTATTAATAAATGAAAATAAACACATTTATCTATGTTCCTCCTGATTTCACACCCGGACGTAGACCCATCCAATGAGAAGTTCCATGCTGTGCTTAAACGTCCGTGAATCTTATTGGTTATTTATATTCTGTGGTGAAGGTACATTCAATATAATAAAGATCAGTAGACACTCTTTCGTATAAGGATAATATGTAGGTTGTCAGGACAGAGCCCGATCAAACATTTTTTCCATTGTCCCGCTTCGACAATCGGCGGGTTTGCCCATTTTTATCTTCCATCCTTACAATTTACTGCGTAGATTATATTTCCACTTACATGGTTATCATAGATGATACTTCTGATTTTCTCTTACTGCACATTTCTTTTTATAACACACATACAGTAGATACAAAATTATAATAATAAATGGTTTTTCTTTCATTCTCTTAATTGCTGTTAAATTTTTATTTCAATTGAATTGGTTATTCTACTTATTCTGTAGAACTGTTTAGGATATAAGTAATAACGATGATTTGGGGTTATATACACTATTTTGAGAAATAATAAAACTGTATTTAAATGTATTACTCAAAATTATTATTAGGTACCTACAGTAGACTAACATAGTTAAACATTGAGCTAAGAGAAAAACAAGTTATAGGTTTGATGTAGCAACTCGTAATTGAAATTCAAAAAGTACTGCAGCATTGAAAACACGCAAGTAATGTTTCGTATGTGCAAGTTTTAAAAAAATAAACCTGCAGCGATTTTTTGGGATGACGATAGACGATGACGATGAGATGACGTTTAATCATTCATAGAGCTCAAAAGTATGTTGTAACCTCTCAACCTGTTAGGGAGATCACACACCGACGAGCTCAGCAGTAGAAACATGAGCCTAGGGCGCCTTAATAGATTTAAATGAAAATTGAAAGTATAAAAAAGAAACAAAGAAGTAGAAGTTAAGGGTGTGTGTGTGTGCATATGTTCACAAAATTAATTTTTAATTACATTTAACAAACCCAAGGTAGGTTGTCAAGGTTGGCAGACCCAAGATGGTGTGTAGGGATGGTGTGATGGTGTGTAGGGTGTATGTAACCTTTTGATGGACCCAGCTGCGAGTGTGTGAGTGTGGCATCACCGCTGCGCCGAAGCGTCGCCCGACCTCCTCAGACAGGTACAACAAAAGAAGAATTTGGGCTGATGGGCATACCCTCAGCCATAGCATTGAGCCCACAATATGTGGGCTCAAACAAACATGGATTCACCCCATGTTGAAGATTAACAAATATATATATACTTCTAGTTCAAAAGCTTCAGTATTACAACTGGTAAAGTAAAAAATGAATCTTTTTTGATCGGAACACCGCCTTTTAAACGAAATTACTCGAATCTTCCAGAAAATTCACACCCCACTCAAACTAAACTAAACTAAACTAAACGTCATACGTAGCAGATATCAAAATGACATTTCTAAACAAGCTTTGAAATAATTTAGATCATTTTAGAAGTGAGCGCAATCTGGCGCATACTGGTGAACTGTTTGCACTGCACTCGCTCAGATAACCAAATAGAGAGCTATATTCACAAGAAGATGGCGCTGCAAAATTCAATAATTAGTGACAACTACAAAAAACTTATGCAACAAAACAAATGTTATACCAAATACTTATGCTATTGTACTTTAATGGTGAAAATCACTGTCTTACAAAAATGCGTTCTAATGTTTTATAACTCCAAAACCTGATAAGTTGTATTTCTTTGCTCACTTTTGACGTTGAAATTATATTATATTTGACATTCGAAGTGCTTCGCAACTATTCTTGCACTTATCTCAATAAGGCACTAATAGTTTTCAACTTGGCTTTAGTTGAAATAGTTTAGTCTATTGTGGAATAAACCTGCAGGTTCAACGAATAGTTTGTTCTAAAAATACAAAATTACTTGGTTATTTTCTTTTAAATTTCTGAAGTGACAAAACAAGTACTCGCGTCTCCCGGTGATTGATTACCTTTGATATATCTTTTCAGTTCTTCTACCAATCGTTTGTCAGGCTTTTGATATACAGAATCTAATCATTCTCTAACTATTTTACGTAGATTGAGCGATCATAGGTTTTCTTCATTGTTAAAATAATTATTTGTAGAGTTTAAAGAGTTAACTTCAAATATTTATTATAGAATCGATTCAATATACAGATATCAAAGCAATAAACTCACACACAATATATATGTATCGTCTCTGTGTATCTTGGGTATTTTATTATGTTAAAGTATTAAAATTTATTGTCTTATGTCTATAAAGAATGTAACCTCTATACGCGTATTAAAAATTCACTCGAAACTGAATTTTTGACGGTCGTTCAGTCCTTTGTATATAAAATGTTAAAGGCCTTTGAAAACCGCAACCACATCCCGCCCTGCGCAGGTACAAGAAATAGTGAAATAATCTGATTTTATAATTAAATAACAGTAACATCTGTATGAAGAATTGTTTAAAAATATTTTCTATTTAAATAATATTGGTCGGCAGTATTCTGGGAACACATATAGAATGCGTTGAAAAAAATAGAAGTTCTAGATAGTTACTTTCCAATTTATAGAGACAAGATACATACTTTTAATAACATAAACTGAGAGTTCACCTAGTCTATATAAACCTAAGTAAGTATAGCGTAATCAAAAGTTTCTACATGTAATACAAAATAAATATCTTAACCGTATTTATTTTCTTTAATAATGCAATATAATAATATACTATTTATATAATAATCAAATGATCTACGTATGGCGACCCATTTAGAATTCCACCAACACTATTCATCCTATGGACATCGTAAGAGGCGTCTGAGGGGACTAAATTAGATGCACACGCTGCAGAGAGAAAGAAAACTTGAAATAATCCTTATTTAACCTCACCTGGCTAATGTGATACAGTAGGTCTCAATTTCCTTTATAAGCAGATGTTAACGTAAAGCAGTGAGAGGTTGAGGTTATTGATATGGGTGAATATTAGCTTGTGCTTCTTATGAATTAAAATTTGTTAACAAATGTTGCATTTTATAAGAGAAGATTATGATATTGATTGGAGAATGGTAAATAATAAATAGTAGTAAATATTGACAATACTCACTCTCAGATTGATAATATGGTTTATTCAAGGTAGAATTAGCTATTATAGTCAATATGACGATATCATTATTTTTGTCAACAATGACCAGCCAAAGTATTAAAAATTTATTGCATTGAATATTTCGGTGATTATTCAATTTGATCACGGTTGTTTATAATCCTGCTAATCCCAGGATACCACTAAATTATCCACCAGCAAGAAAGGTCATTTTTAAACAGTATTGTAAGCTAACCCTAACACATTTTATACATACTAAAATATTTGTAGCAGAATAACATTGTAACAGTTAAACAGTTGCGGACGTCTGACACACATCTAGCTAGCCCCAAACTAAGCAGAGCTTGTACTATGGGTACTAGACAACTGATATAAATACTTATTTATGTACTTTTCTTAGTAAATACATACATATTATTCATAGATAACACCCAACGTCCTAAACAAATATTTGTAGATCAAACAAACATTTGTTTCGATCCGGGAATCGAAAACGATACTTCTTGATCATCTTCCGCACACGCTAACTACTAAACCAACAAGACTTCAAACGTTTAAAAATCAAAAGCTTAAAAAAAATGTTTGTTTTCTTTATATGTCATGCATTCTTTATATGTTTAATGTTTTATGCATAAATTAAACATCTACATATAAATAATTTTTAACGTACATTAAAAACATGGTATGTATATCGCTGGACTAAAAAACGCGTTCATTATAATGAATGCGTTTTTTAGTCCAGCGATTTACAGTCTATAGTCTTGGCAAAGGTTAGAGTAATCACTATCAGATTTAAATAGTCTGATAAGAGCTGTCTGCCCATAAGCCCGCATCGTTTCCTCTATAGGATGACTATAAATAAATGGTTAAACATTTCGGACATATTACTAACAACACCAACTAGTTTCAATTTAGGTGAGCTTTTACTATGAAAGCTTATTTGACTGATAGAAGTTTTATATTTTTTGTAAAAGCAAACATAAACACACAAACCTTGAAATAAACAGCTGTACATTATACAAAGACCCAGTATTTAAACCCGAGACCTCAAATACAGTAGTCGCATAAACTACCACTGCACTATGGAGTCAGTACACTATGGATACGTAATTACTATAATTACAAATGTTTCATACTTTCTTTAATCATGATCATACTGTTTTCATAGTCGAAATGATAGTGAAACTCGTAAATAGTGTGAAAAAGCTTTCTTCGAAATTAGGAAAGTCCCATAGTAAATATTGTTGGTGTCCTTCAAAATTAAAACGAGTAGTCACAGTAAGAAATCTGACCATTCATCACGTTTATCTAGATTTTACACCAGAACGCATCATTTACCGTACGGAAAATCTATCACGGGTGTTTCCTAAATACGATAAATAGGTGCCATATTATATTTTTATGCTTTCGATGGTGTAACAGAAGTCTTATTTTTGCTAAATTACATTTTGTAAATAATTTGGTCTGTGCAAATCAGTTTAATTTGTAACAATTTTGATTTTATCCCAGATATACCCTAATCATTATAAAAATATTCGGTTAGTTGTATTCAGAATACAAAATGTATTTTACTTAACGACCGATATGTGATTTTAATTAAATTCTCGCATGATGTTCGAAATGTTCGAAATGTTCCCCTATTGTAAAAATGAATACATTTGCGGCTGGTTTAGTACAAAAATACACATGCTTTATTATTTTTAATAAAAATTATTTCCGTACCACATTTGATTGGAATCGGTGAAGCAATTTAGCCGTGTAAGCGAAACACAGGCAGACAGAGTTCTTTTGAGTTTAGAATGTCACTATGCATTTATAAACAATTTTAATTTTTTTTTTGGAAACAAACAGTGACTGTATTTCATTAATGTTTATGAAAAAAGTATATTTAGAAAATTATAAGATATTGTGTTTATATATTATAACTAACTAAATTTTAGCTATGCTTCGAGTGAAATTTCTAATTTCCTAGTCTTTATTCTCAAGATAATTTGGGGTCGGCAGCGATTGGCATATATATATATATATATATATATATATATATATATATATATATATATATATATATATATATATGTGTGTGTCTTGGGTTCGATTCCCGGGTCGGACCAGATATTTTTGTGATCCACAAGTATTTGTTTTGGAGTCTGAGTGTTTTCTTTGTATAATATGTATGTATTTACAAAAGAAAAGTATGTTTATGTATTTATATCAGTTGTTTAGTACCCTTAATACAAGCTGTGCTCAGTTTGGGACTAGATGATGTTGTGTGTAAAATGTCCGAAATATTTATTTTTATTATACCTCAGGATAGAGATAGTGGTTTTCCGTATCTGCTTAGGCAAAGTAAAGTAGGAGTATATTTAAAAGAATTCGACCTGTTAGACACCTGGGAATTTGGTTTCGAACATAACGAAGTCTTTTTATATGAAACCTCCCGCATAGCAAATACGTCTTCCGTTTCTAACCTTGTCTTGTATCATTAAGGTGTGGTAATGTACCAGAACAAATTATGCTATAATTCATTGCGTTGCGGCAAGGGAAACTCAACCAAAGTGCTACCAGTTTTATGTGGCTAGACCAACACTTTTTCCACACATCAAAAGTGTACGCGCTCTGAATTCGGAATTAGTTTGTGGTATCAAAGACAGCCCGGGCGGCTTGACGACATATAGCTTTACTATTCAGTTATTTCAGGTATATAACATTTTTTTTGTCAAATATTATATAATTTAGAGATATTCTAACATATCCAATCATTTAAAACTGAAATAAAGATCAAATAATTATAATTCACACCTAAAATCTGTAGCATACATGCAGAACTCTGCTTGCTGAAAACTTATTTGAATATTTTAAAGACTATGCTCATAAAAGTTTATCTTGTTTTTATGAAGCCATTGGAGACTTTTATAAGGACTATTTTCTTCATATTGGGGTCAAACAGTCAGTAATTTAATTCTATTTTAGGTTCTTAAGCTGGAAGTTGGACCGAAGATGTTTTATAAAGATTTTTTATACATATAATTATAAACAGAATGAATATATGAATTATGAGTTAACAATAAGCATTTTAACCCAAAGTAAATGTATGCGAATAAAAGAAATAAATATTTCAGACATCTAAGTACAACATATTTATATATATTATACATAGAAAACACCCATACTCCGAAAAATTCGCAGAACATACAAAGACTTAGTCCGACCCAGGAATCAATTTATTTTATATAGGTATTGATACATTATCTATATATCTAATATTCATAAGCGATCAACTTTTGTATGAGTATATTTTAGTGATCTCGAAAATAACTATAAAGATTTCGGTAGTGAAAAATATTATGTTGAACATTTACAATATCTTTCTTTCAGTAAGACTTGGTTGATTGGTGGTTGGTACTTTAATAGTACAGCTAATTGTGAGAATATATGGAGTAGTTAAACAATAATAAACTGTATTAACCAAGCAAAGCTCGCCAAAGTACTATGTCTGTACGAGTATTCATAAAAAATATATGTTTATATATTTATAAGATGTCTGGTACCCATAAAACGAGGTCTCACCAGAGCTCAGCTTAGTTTGGAACTAGATGGCGTTATGTGTTAGATGTATGAATTATAGATTTATTTATTCTTTGGAATAAAATAATCAGGGCTCGCGATCCTGACTCAATCCTGTAAGCGTTTCTTTTTTAATTTTATTTTAAAATACATTGATTAATCTTTTTTTCATTTAGTAATTAAATTCAATTACTTATTCTGATTACATACAATAAATAAGAATGTTATGGAAAAAAATATATTTCTAATGCACCAAGGTTGCAGGTTCAAATCCCCCATGAGACAACACATTGTGTGATCTACAATACAATCCCTATAATCCCTAAAATACAATGTACAAAAATGTTAAGGTTCCAGAAAACATAAAACACATAGATAAAAAAACTGACATCTAGATGTGCCTTGCTAATATTCTGATGTAGTATAAAGATATAAATATCCTGCATTACTACTACTATCATAATACTACTCGAGCTATCATAATACAAATATTACATTTCATTCTATGAATCTGCTTGAGAGAAAAAAGCATAGAAAGTAATTTCAACCATTTTTCTACATTATAATAGAATACTACATTATAAGGTATCACACTGATACTGCTAACATCTTTATTCTACATTTGATCGCATAGAAGATTAAATTATTAAGAATTTAGGTAGAATAGGTTTCTACCTATTCTACTTCTATTCATGCTGAAAACAACGCTCTTCTGAGCAACGTCGTTTTCAGCATGAATGGGCCGACTTGACCGGGGCAGTACTACTCTCACACGAAACACCAACAGCGACAGTATTCGCATCATCCGCATTCTGCATCATTTTAGAAGCCTCCGGCGGGCGGGGGAGAGATGATGCAGAAACATCGCTCCAGGCCGCTGACATGCTCCATGCACCATGAGGTTAGCGACCCCCACTCCTAAATTCTACTCTTGCTTTCCATCAGGCAGAGTGAAGTCAATTTGGTAGAAATCTACCAAATAAAACATGTTCCATGTACCAATAAACCTTAAACAACCGACGGTAGACTGGTATAAAATGCCTATGGCATTTAGTCAGGCATTGTACTTTTAGCGCATAAAGCTGTTAAATAAATAATTGCTTCATTGTAATGAATGTCGTATACTATTTGTTGCAAATTCAGTTTCTGTAAATTAAGGTTTCTCTATAGTGTACTGTGTACGTGTTCTCTCAATCAAAGTCTTTAGTATAAGCTGTGTTATGCTCGTATAGTTTACGGTAATCTGTAGAAAAAGTGCTCATGTTCTCGATTCAATTCACATCATGAAATGGACGAGGGCACAATGCTCAGTGGAACTGCAGATGCCGTATAAAGATAGCCGCGAGTATTACAGGCGAACCGGAGACATGTTTGATCGCTGGTGCCGAGCTGAACGTAATCGATTGACTAACAAAAACTATTGCACAGTTTTAGTCTTTTACAACTATTTTAGTCTTTCGTCTTACTTATTATTTACTAGATTTGGAAGTTTTCTGTAAAAATTCCTTCACCATTTTGTTTTTTTAAGCTCAAGTGATTTTATTAGTAAAATCGAAATAAAGTCAATGATAAATTTTACCTCCCATCACAGTATACGAGATGTGGAGAACTACAAGTAATCAAAAGTGTAATGAGATGAAAAATAAATATTTAGGCAACCTTTCCGCATGAAGTTAGTAACTATGAGGAAAAGTTCGTCCACCATTGGGACCCCCAGGGTTTACCAACGTTAGTCAGACATTTGAGAAGGTCAACAAAATACTTAATCAAACCGGCGAGGCTGTTGTGAAAGTAAACAGAAAATTCTATCCTAAATGACACTTTCACTGACAAACATAATTATGTAGTTATTTAGTTATTTCGCTGCCAGTTTCTTCGGAACCTTGCCTAATGGGACTCCATATAAAATTATATTTTAGTTATTTTATAATAATTTGGAAGGTTTTGAGTTTTTAAGTTATATCATTGTTCATGTATATTTATTAAATTAAATTTATTGAGTAGTAAATAAATACCAAGAAAATATATAAAAAAGCGGCCAAGTGCGAGTCGGACTCGCCCATAAAGGGTTCCGTATCAGCAAGTAACATCATATAAAAGTTCTTGTAGTTAGTTGTAACTTTTATCGATGTTTTTATACTAGTGTATTGATTGGATGAAAGGTAAATTGCGTGTTACGATTTATGACGTATTAAAGAAAACTACTTACTAGATCTCGTTCAAACCAATTTTCGTTGGTAGTTTGCATGGTAGTTAATGTACAACATATATTTTTTTTAGTTTTATCGCTCTCTTATTTTAGAAGTTAGAGGGGGGGACACACATTTTTCCACTTTGGAAGTGTCTCTCGCGCAAACTATTCAGTTTAGAAAAACATTATATTAGAAACCTCAATATAATTTTTGAACACCTATCCATAGATACCCCACCCCACACGGATAGGTTTGATGGAAAAATTTTTTTTGAGTTTCAGTTTCATGTATGTGTGTCCAAAATGTCTTTGTTTTTTTTTCTATTTTTATGTAAAAATCATAATGCGGTTTACAGAATACATCGACTGACAAAATTTCAACAGTATAGCTCTTATAGTTTCGGAAATAATTGGCTGTGACATACGGACGGACAGACAGACAGACAGACTTGACGAATCTATAAGGGTTCCGTTTTTTGCCATTTGGCTACGGAACCCTAAAAAGCACCTCAAAGATTACAGATACACAGGAACGCCGAATAATGTTTTAAAAATAAACGTTATTTAAAGCAAGATAACATACAAAACAAAAATAAACCGAAATACCATTAGACATATTATAACAATTTAGAAAGGTTTGTCATTGGAAGCAGTATAATGAAATGAGTTTTATAAGAGCTATGATTCAGACAGGACGTCATGATCATCCTAACAATCATTTAGCATTCAGTGAATATAAAAGTTCCTCTTCAAAAAACGGATTAACAGGGTATTGAATATTTGACGAGATTTTCAAATTGGGTTTGCCCTTGCGTATAGCTACACTTACCTGAATGATAAACATATACGCAAAGGATATACTTTGCGAATACCCTGTTGGTCTAGTGGTTAACGTATGCGGCTGCTGATCAAGAGGTCTCGGGTTCGATTCCCGGGTCAGACCAAATATTTGTGTGATCCTCAAATATTTGTTTCGGAGTCTGGGTGTTTTTCTATGTATAATATGTATGTATTTACAAAAATAAAAGTATGTTTATGTATTTATATCAGTTGTTTAGTACCCATAACACAAGCTCTGCTTACTTTGGGACTAGATGATGTTGTGTGTAAGATGTCCAAAAAAAAAAAAAAATTGTAGTAAAATATTCATCTGAATGAAATACATTATAATTTATAATTAATAATAACATTATTAATCGTGTTAAATTATATGTTCCTTTTAATATTTACCGAGAGACTGTCGTAATAACTGTGCAAAAGTGCCGCAATCAATCATCGATGACTATCGACTAGAAGGAGGCAAGGTGAGGCCGGAGTCGTTTTGCCATTACTGAAAAATGAGGAAAATACACGCTCTCGATACCGATAATGTTCATACGAGTCAACAAGACGAAGCGATACACGATTTAATGATGGGGTAACGATTTAACAAATTGGAACAGCGGCGTTAAATATAATTGGGTTTGTACTGTGGATGCTAAAATGTAATATTGAATTGGACAACTTTTATCCGCGTTCCAATCAGCCTTCTTATTATTGTTGTTTATTATTTTTTATTGGAATGTTTTCTTTGTGTATATTGGATGATTGAAGTATGTCATTTTAATACAATTTTTTCTTGGTGTATCGTTTTGCTTTTGCTGATATTGCAATCAAATACAATCAGATATATCAGACAATAGAAGTTTACCGTGGGTAAATATATAGAATGTCAAATGTGAATATAGTAAATACGTATAATATTCTATCTCTTTTATGTGTCTAAACTCACTTTCAGTGAAATATTGTATTCGACCCTAATATCAAAATGTTCTTTTTAAATGCTACTCGTTTGCACATTTCTTGACTTGGAAATACACGGACCAAGTTACGCGAGAGATAAAAGCCTTCTCGCTTCACAGGTGCCGTTTATCAGTAAACCACTTAAAGCAACGCTTCCTACTGTTAAACTATTTTCACTTGGAGGAATACTATTTAAGCGGTTCTTTTTTGTGAGACTCTGTATCTGAGAAACCTAAGTTTTAAAATTTCAATTAAGAAAATAAAGGGAATCTTAAACGTTTCATACCTTGGGACAATAGTTTTCAAACTTTTACTTGTAAGGAGTTTAAAGTTGTTTAAAATGACTAAAGAAGCGATAACAATTAATAACATTGAAAGGAAAACTTTGAATATATATGTACTGGTTTTCTAATTAACTTGAATATAAAAACTGCGCGGATTCAATTATTTCATTCAATCAGAACAGTGAAATAGAAACCTAAATACATATACCTGCATTCCTGTCAGCGTCTAGGATGAACGATACCGTGTGCGTATATTTACGAGTATGTTTCAATTTACACATACACGCATGTAGCACGGCGGTTACATTTAGATGCTGTGTCCAACGGTATTACAAGCGGGTTTTAGTTGTTATTCGCGAGTAAGGCCGCGGAGCAATTCTAGTTAAAACAAATTAGCCTAAGCTACTCCTTGTATCATCAGCTTTCTGCCAGTAAAAGTTCTGTCAAAATCAATGTAGCCGTTCCAGAGATTAGTCGGTACAAACAAACAGACATTTTTTTTGCAGATCAATGATATTTTGATGTTGGTACCGTATACTAAATGTGTATCAAAATATATTGAAATTTCTTTTGAATTTCTTTTGAAATTTATTTAGTAAAAAAACCGTTCATTTGATATTACAAACAGACAATCCAATTATATTTATTTGTATAGATTCATGTTACTTACAGTTGACGATACATAGTTTTAAATGCAGCTCTAAAATAATACAATATGTAATTTACATTTCATATGGATCTTTCTGAATGAGTTCATATTCATCACACGTATAGAAATGTCATTCAAGCTCTCAAACGGTACACTAGCAACTAAATAACGAAAAGCGGAACGCTCTAACGCTTATTTCAAGCGCTACCGTAATAATAAATTAAACGCAAACTTTTACTGAAAGTTGCAGTTGCGAGTTGTTCCTGTACACGGCTAGACCTTTTGTCAACTCGAATGAATCGTTGACCATTTCATAATGAATGCATGAACGTTAAATTGTATTTCCAAGTGCACGTTTGAACATAAAGTTAGTCTAGCTTTTGCAAACTACTTTTAATGTGACTTGAACACAAACATTCGAAGACGTTTTATATATCCGGAGCATTGTTAACTATGATTGCGAAATTTGGAGAAAAACTAAAGAAGATAAGAAACGGCTACGGATTCAGACAGGGAGAACTTGACATAAATTCACTATATTTTATTGTTCGATTGTTCCATGTTCCTTTTTTAAGGCTCATCTACTCTCCTTTACAAACAGACAATATCACATGGACTACAAATCTAGCGTTCAAATCGGGCGTAAGACCGGGATAACTAACTATATACGTAAATATTTACTAAGTAAAAAAACTGATGTTATTTTGATGATGTCGTTATCGATACAATCATATTGAAAGGAGGGAACTCATTGTTCTAGCCATACATTTTGAGGACAAATACACTCTTCTTCCGAGCCTTTATTCCCAAGTTTATTTGGGGTCGGCTACTAGTTCAACCGGTTTTACCTGAATTTCAGTTTTTCCACGGAGCGACTGGCATCGGGCCTCCGCAACCATAAGGGAAAACTGAAATTCGAAGATTGAACTAGTTGTCAGTATATTTGAGGGCACTGACTTCCCAATAACGATTGCCATAGATGTTCATAACAACCGGGAACGACGGCTTTACGTGCTCTCCGAGGCACGGGCGTGAATCACCG
This sequence comes from Phragmatobia fuliginosa, assembly GCA_932526445.1. NCBI lineage: Eukaryota > Metazoa > Arthropoda > Insecta > Lepidoptera > Erebidae > Phragmatobia > Phragmatobia fuliginosa. The sequence goes on from OW052057.1 coordinate 31,132,506, forward strand.
CCAAACTTCCAAACTCCGGGCTGCTATTAGGAATTTCCTAAGAAAATCCCAAAAACACTTTTTAGCCCGATCCGGGATTTGAACCCGAGACCTCTTGATTAGCAGTCGCATACGCTAACCACTAGACCAACGAAGCAGTTATAATAGCAGTTTATGTCAATAAAGTACATAATTTAAAAAAAAAGTCGCCTTAAAAGTAAAGAATGTATTTTTATTAAAATTGTGTTGAGTTATATCTGTCTCAAAAACAAATAAACTAAAGCCGCAAATAAGGCCGAATTAAATTTTATTGCAGCCAAAGCTCGGCTAGCGGCAGTGCCTTGCTACATCGTCGGCTCAGTGTAAACTACAAGCATTCGGAAGTGCTCATCCAAGCGCAAATCATTGTGTTCTCTGACTACTGACTTTTGTGGTCACATTAAAGGCTAGGCAAAAAAATGAGCAACATTTCACTTTAAGAATCGTGAGTTTTGAAATAAAATTAACACATTATTATTTACATATAAGCATCGCTCCCGCAACGTAATCATTTGTCATTTTGGTATAAAATGGTCATAAGAATCCAAACGTGACTGCGACACCGATGCGTCCGTCGTCAGCAGACCCGGATGTCATTTGACTCAATATCGTGTCAACTTACTACTACAATAAACTTTGTTATTTATTAAATTGAGTACTGGTTACTAGCATAAAATTGTTAACCATACATATGTGTTTTCCAGGTAATTTTACTAATGATGTATAATCATTACATACATTACATACATAATCATTAAATACATCTTAAGTAAATTTACTTAAATTGTAGATAAAAGTAAAAATTATACATAAATATAAGCATTATTTTACTTGATATCACTAAATTCTATTCCTGAGTCTTAATGACATCTCTAGAGATTTTACGAACGCTCTTTCGCGTCATCTAAACACAATAAAACAATGACAATTTCGCTCACACATTTCAATATTCACTTGGAAGATAACTTTCCGCCATTGACCTTGAAAGCTTGCATCTTATACGTGTAATGTAATGTTGTAGTAATGTAATACTATGAAAAAAGCTCATATATTTATATAGAACTATAATTTTCACGTGCACCTAAAACATGGATCTTACTGAACTTAATCTTTGCGATATACTTTTACATAGCAGATATAATTATAATTACATTAAATCACATAATACCTACATTAAAGTTCTAAATTTACTAAACTATGGCCTAACCACGAAAGCCTCTCAAGGTATAATTGAGAAAAGGCTATAATTGTTATCATTGTTATTATGATCATTGATTCATGATCGTTTTCGATTACAATTGGTTAAACATTATTCAATTTGTGTTTAATAATTATAAGCAGATAGTATTGAATTTAATGAAATTGCACTTGAGTAAGAGCTCTTACTGTATTGAATATATTAAGCATAATTCATAAGCAACATTTGTGAGATTTGAATATTTAAAGGTGCAGTAGGAACGTAATTAAATATGTCTGTAGCGGTGGTATAGTGGCAAACACGGTACATGTTATATTGTTAAAACCCATAGCAAACCTTAATTTTATATGTTTAATCATCTTCTTTATGATACTCGAGTGTGACGAACCTTTGTTTGACTAATAATTACACATCTACGCCTTATTGGTTCAACGCACACATCGATCGATTGGCTTCCACTTCATCACAGGCCACTCTTTCATTCAATTTGACGCCTCTTTATAGGATTGGTAACCATTCCGACACTGTCCTTATTCTGAAGATTTTACAGACAAAACACTGATGAGACCCGAGTATTACATTCTGTGTTGTTAACGGCATCCGTCAACTCGGCGCCGCTGTTCGTAATTGATAATCTTTTGCTCTTGTGATGTCCCGCCTCAAAGCAGTATAAATCTCCGCAATTTGTTACCGTTTGTTCTGTAATTTTGTAAACTTTTTTTGCGACAGAACCCCGATAAAGCCCAGTATAAATTCGTGGTTTTTTGGTCCTCATCTGTTTACCAGTATGTAACAGTGTACCTGAGGTTCAGCTAATTATTTAGCTATTTGTAGGAATCCCTGTAATCAGTTTGAGATCAGTTCAGTTCAATGAGAAAATTTTTTTGTTTAATGGCGACTGATAAATGAATGAAAAATCGGCCAAGAGCGTGTCAGGCCACGCATAGAATAGGGTTTCTCAACTACTCACAATGGTACGTCGATTTAAAATCGTTTCCAATAGATAATTGACATGTTTACTTATTAATGCGTTAATTTTGTATGAAGTTTTCCAAGTAAAGTCATTTTACAAGTTAGACCTCTATAACTAACTATATAAGGATTAGCAAGTTGAAGTGGCAATGGGCTGGCCTTATCAGTCGCAGGACCGACAACCGTTAAGTTAAACGTGTTCTTGAGTGGAGACCACGTATCGGCAAACGTAGTGCAGGACGTCCACAGGCCAAGTGGAGTGATGATTTGCGCAAGACGCCTGGCGGGATCTGGATGCGAGTAGCCGAGGATCGAACTAATTGGCGTGCGATTGGGGAGGCCTATGTCCAGCAGTGGACTGCGATAGGTGGCTGATGATAATCATGAACTCATGTGACAATGATATAGAAATGTGATAAAGATGTGTATGTATAATTTTCAATTCAATTTCATTTCAAATATCAAATCCAGAAATAAGAATTCTTAAAGAAACTATCAGTTTTCGATCGATGAAGAAACATTATTTGAACATGTTATTATGTTATAAAAAAAACATAAATTAAGAAAAAATAAAATTAAGACACATAATTAAGATTAATTAACCAAACAGCTGGAAAACTAATTTGATATCAATTGCTTTTAAAGCACGAAAGAATAACTGTAATTTAGTTTTGTTCTATTTAGACTTATAGCTTGTACTAGGAATGATGGTTTTGTCCAGAAGGAGATAACGCCCTGGCTCCCCTAAACAGAGGCGCAGAGAGATCACACCGTGTGGTTCTAGTCGGTTCGAGTCCGACACACCACCCCGCCGTAAACCCCTGATGGGTGACGGTCCGTGGGGATTTCCACAGGTAAAAAAAAAAGGAATTATAACTTTGTCTCGGAAGTTTGGAAACAAATTAACATAGGATACTAATAGGAAACCTCTAGATTTGGATTCAAACTGTTTGTGGATCACATCAAATTTTTAATTTTATGAAAATTCAAGTCCTTAAGACACTGACACAACACCGATAATTGGCGCGTGCGGTCGGTGACCGTGTGGATGGAAATCATTGCCACTTACAAACACAATAATAATTACGCGATTGAATGATTACTTTCATGTCATAAGTCATAGACAAGGATTTTATACTATCACTAGATAATTAGTGTTCATTCATTAGATCGTTAGTTCTTTTAAAATGAAACGTGGTCGTGGTCGTGGGCAAACATGCTCGTGCTAGCACGAGATGATCCACGACAGTAATGTTACTACTCGTGTTCGGTGGAGTGTCTTATGTAAAATCATTATTCATGGGCAGCTATTCAATAATAATATCCTAATTATATTTAGTGATCGAGAGTTTCAATAAAGTGATTGTACGAGAAGCATTGCCACTATTCTCCTCGCCTACCAACTCACGTCTGCTTTCAATTAAAAATATGAGGCCCACTAACGTTCCAGTGGGTTTGAGGTTTCACATATATATTTCTGTCAATGCTGTAAAATATGATATGCACGCAGTCGCATAATTAATAACAATAAAATTTTGTGTAGCTTAAATACAACACACCTACACACTATTTTACCTATAGTAAATTAATAAGGAACGTTATTGTGTAAATATTCGTATGTTAATTGAAATGTTTGCTCTCAACACAGCTGTGGCTGTAAAACATTCGGTATAAACATGGATCGTTATTGTAGGGGTCAGATCAGATTTAGAAGTTGTGGACGTGCGGTTTGCTGGCTATTAGTAAGCTTACTGGAACCTTCAAACTGCGAGTGTTTTGTGAAAACCTGTTACAATAGGCTCAACCTGTAACTCTCATGGGATTGCAGGCAGCTGAGGCGCGTCTAAAGCTTCTTTGACGGCCGATTTCATAACCCTCGCAGCTTTAACTTAGAATACGAAATGACTATAAATAGAACAGACATGAATAATTATTATCTTACAGTTTTTAAAATTTCTTCAATCGAAATTTTATTCTAATATTCTCTATTTGAATCATTGAGGATCATCAGAAATTTTATTTATTTATGTATTGTTTTAAAAAAAAAATTACATAGTTCAAGCAACAAATCATATGCCGCGTAAAACATTATGCCTGTTTATTAACGCAAGAGAGAATTATGAGTCATGTGTTATATTTTGCAAGAAATACCTACCGTTTTAGTTTACTTTTATAATTTTTTGGAGTAAGTTGTTCCTTCTGCGCTATCTGATATTTATTAGTCGGCAAAGGAATGACATATGCCAATTTCCTTTTAACATAAATAATTATTGGCGTATTTAGGCAAAAGTAGGTATATTTTCAAAGAATGATATGATGATGATATTGTTTGAACAACGTAATAGTATACAAAACTCAAACAATGAATGGTAATTATTTTCATATTGTCTTTATTAAAATTCTGTGGTACAACTTCTTTTAGTAACATCATTTGAAGTGCATATACATGAGCTTTGGATGCTTTATTACAATCATCGTTGTTAAAAATCAGAAACGCTACAACTTAGACAGGTTGCGAATAATCATCAATGAGATGACAGGAAGGAAGGACGCGCTGCGTGGGTTTTCGACATGTTGTGTTTTATTTACTATTTATGAAAATTAAAGGTAGTATATAATCCAGGATCCATGGCTCATTTTGCACTTGATTACTATAAAGCTAATTTTCCGTGAGTAGCTTCGTTCCAATGAGACGCCCAACTTTTCCTGTGCGAAAATTCTCGATTGTGGTAGGTAGCAGGGGTAGGAATAAAATATGGTGACGATTCTCAAAAATGTATTACTATCTATTTTTTCAGTTAAATCTGATGATAATTATCTACATTATAAAAAAAAAATCTATAAATTGTATGTAATGTATCAAAGAGTCCTTCTCCTTCCAACATGTATCGATTACGAGGTCACCAAAAATAATTACAGTCAGCTGTTTTTTTACTTAAATAATATTTATAAAATTAACCAATTACATTAGCCTACAAATTGCGTGGTACGTTGACCACGTAACTGATGGTCTGCTGAAACCTAATTTTAGTGTGTACAATAGACATAATAGACACATCATTTATTTTCATAAATTTTGATCAAACATACCTGCATCGATATACAGGAAAAAAAATGTGATGTATATTTAAATAAGAGCTCGGAGACGTAAGCTCCAAGTTAAACTTACATAACTTTATTAAGTACACTAGGTTATCGCGGTCAAAAGTAGCCTTTGTCCTTTCATAGTCTCTAGACAGTGTCCTAAATTTCATTTAAATTGTGGTGACGGATTAAGAATAGAGAGTGTCACCACCCCTATTCATTTCACGTGGGTGTCGTAAAAGGCGACTAAGGGATAAACTACGCAAGACAACATAAATGCAAAGTGAAGGAAAACTTAAAACCAACCCTATACCAACCCGTCCGGCCAGCGTGGTATATTAGGCTAATACCTCCTTTTCAAGGAGAGGCCTATGTCCAACAGTGGACTGTTAAAGGATGTTGATGATGATGATGAGTAAGAGTGAGTGATGAGAAATTCTCGTTCTCCAGTCTGTTGGGAGTGGACGTGTTTCTAAGTTAATATATTGTCATAATTTATCATTTTAAATCTATATAGACGAGTGTAGTTCCTATTATCTTTACATTTCAAACAATTATATGTGATAGTTGAGTGCAGTGTTTTGAATAAAATAAGGTAAACAATAGTGCGCTATAAAGGTCACGGTAGATACATGCTAGCGGGGGGAGCACCTCACCGCTACGGTAAGAAACAGCATCAATAATTGCCCGCTCCTTCTAACACACGGGAATTCTTAACGTGAGTGCATATTGCAAATAGATATACCTACCTAACCATAATGAGTTGTTGCGCGGCTTGTCCTGACGAGATAACAGACGACTGTTATATAAAATGTCATCGATGCTCTGGTAAATTTCATCTCTTATGCATTAATCTAAAAAAATGCGATTTGGATAATGCACCTCGAGAATTTAAGCAGAATTGGCTATGCCCTATATGTCAAAATAAACAGCCAAAAAACGATAACTCGAGTAAACCGGTGCGGCCATCTACGCCTACTGGAACAGCTGATATGACTTTTATAAGTACGCGTCGTAAGATTCACAGCCGGTCCGACAGCGACTCGTATCAACAATTACCATCTACCTCCGATATGGGGCAAAATATGCGACAGATTATTCGTGATGAGATGCGCGGTGTGATGAAAGATGTTATGGCGGAATGTTTAACAAACTTCAATGATACGATTAAAGTACAATTATCCAAAATATTAAGCGACTTTAACGAGTTGAAAAATTCATTAGAATTTATTAGTGAGGGCTTTGATAGCTTTAAGAAAGAATTATCAGCGGCAAATGCAGAGGTGATGATGTTAAAAAAGGAAAATGAGGCCTTGAAATCCGATTTACACACACTAAAAGTACGATTTAATGCTTTTGATCAGCTGTCCCGCTCATCTAATCTAGAACTACAATGTGTTCCCGAACGCAAAGCTGAAAATCTTATAAATATAGTACAAGAACTTGGTAAATCGATTAATTTTGTTGTAAATGAGAAGAACATTGTCTACTGTTCTCGTACTGCTAAACTACAGTCTGGCAGTCCTAGGCCTCGTTCGATTTTGGTCAAGTTAGACTCACCCCGAACCCGTGACTGTTTTCTCGCTGCTGCTATCGAGTATAACAGGAATAACACTGGGAACAAACTTAATACGGCGCATCTGGGGATTACCTCTACTAAGGCTAGCCCTATTTATGTAACTGAGAATCTGTCACCGGAAAATAAACACCTCCATGCTGCAACACGTAAGCTGGCCAGAGAGAAGTGCTACAAGTTCGTGTGGATTCGTGGCGGCAGAGTATATCTTCGCAAAACAGAAACGTCTGAAACTATTTTTGTGCGTAACGAGAATGTACTAGAAAAACTTTAATAATTAATTATAAGTAGTAAAAAGTATTTTTCTATATATATGTGTCCTTAAATATAATATTTGTAATGTTCTCATCTAAGCTTAATTTTTACTTCCAAAATGTAAGAGGTATTCGCACTAAGACCAATGAATTATATATGAACACAGTCAGTTGTGAATATGATGTTATTATTCTTAATGAAACGTGGCTCGACGCTAGTATAACGGACAGTGAGTTGTTCCCGAGTAGTTATAATGTTTACAGACGTGATCGCGAAACGAGCTCTTTACAACATAAGAAAGGTGGAGGCGGCGTTCTGGTAGCCATATCGAAAAGAATTAATTCACGTGTTTTGAGGAGTTATGAAAGTGATTGCGAGGATTTGTGGATCGAAATAGAAGTCTTAGTTGGTAAAAGTATTGAAAAATTATTAATTTGCGCTGTGTATCTCCCCCCTCCCGTCTCAAAACAACATTTTGAAAACTTTTCTAATAATGCTAACATAAATCTCAGTAAATATAACCGGGTTTTTATTTGTGGAGACTTTAATCAAAGTGGTATTAATTGGAGTGGTACTCCTGGATCCCCCCTTAGGTCAAATATAATTAATAAATGTATAACCTCGCAAGACCTTTTGGAGTTTATGTCTTTTAATAACTTATATCAATTTAATTTTATAACTAATCACAATAAAAAAGTATTGGATCTAATTCTTACCAATTTACCAATAAGCGACCTAACTTCACCCCCGGTACCCCTTAGTAAAATAGACTTACATCACCCGCCGTTGAAATTTCATGCTCTTCTAGACGGGGTTGTTCATAAATTACAATCTAATAAAAAATCCTTTAAAAATAATTTTCACAAGGCTAACTATGACAACATCCGTAATTACTTAACAAAAATTGATTGGGCTATAGAGTTCGGAACATGCATGTCAGTGGATCAAATGGTTGATAGGTTTTATGACAAAATGAAATCAGTAATTAAGGAGTTCGTGCCTATTTCAGCTGTTGCCTCAAACACAACCCCGGTGTGGTTTACAAAAGAATTAAAACACCTACTTAAAGAGAAAAATAAGTACCGTATTCGCTTTAAAAAATATAAGAACCCGTTGGATAATATATCTTTTAAATTATTAAAAACAAGAAGTGATGCCTTGATAATCAAGTGTTACAATAACTACCTACAACTGATTGAAGACTCCATTAAATCCAACCCCAAATTATTTTTCTCTTACATTAAACAAAAAAAAAACGAATAGTACCGCATTTCCGTCTTCCATGTTATATCAAAACAGATTAGTTTCAACAGGTCCTGAAATATGTAATACACTGGCAACATTTTTTGCATCCTCGTACAGTATAGATGACGATGTTGATAATATGTTTAGCAGGTTGTCTAATAGTGACTGTGAAGTCCCTCATACACTATGTTCTATAGAATTTTCTGAAGACCAAGTCTTGCGAGGCCTTAAATCTCTTGACAGAAATAAGGGTGCTGGTGCAGATGGGATACCTTCCGTTTTTGCTGTCAACTGTGCTCCGCAGCTATCATTGCCACTCTCGCTTATTTTTAACAAATCGCTTGCAACGGGCATCTTTCCTACACTTTGGAAGTTAGGCCTTATTATGCCAGTCCATAAGGCCGGCGATATAAGCGATGTCAAAAATTACAGGCCGATCACCATACTATCTGTGTTCGCCAAGTTGCTAGAATCCTTGTTATGTCCTTACGTATCATGGCATATTAAGAGTGTTCTCGTAGACTCTCAACATGGATTTGTATCTGCTTGCTCGACTTGCACCAATCTTGTAGATTTTGTTGATGACATTTCTCGTTGTTTAGATGATCGCACTCCCGTCGACGTTATTTATACTGACCTCTCGAAAGCTTTCGATAAGGTTCCCCACAGTATCTTATTACAGAAGTTATCGCTACTTGGTTTCGCTGGTACTTTTCACGAATGGTGCTCCTCATATTTGCGCGACCGCACATCAAAGGTAGTAGTCAGTGGGTATGAATCGGATCTTTTTTCCAATTTATCTGGGGTTCCTCAAGGTTCTCATTTAGGACCTATATTCTTTAATATTTTTATGAACGACGTCACCTCTTGCTTCAAAAATAGCAAACCATTTCTTTATGCGGATGATCTCAAGTTAATGAGACCAATCAGGAACGCTCAAGACAAAGTGCTATTGCAAGAAGATCTTGATGGATTGGTTAGTTGGTGCAAAGATAACAAAATGGCACTGAATGTTGACAAATGCTGTTATATTCGCTTCACACGAAACCGTAATGCTGAATTGCCTGGGGTTTATACAATATCTAACCAACATATTCAAGAAGTCGCAAGTGTCAGGGACCTTGGTGTTATTATTGATAAAAAACTTGATTTTAGGGAACATTATGATCGTATAGTCTCTAAATCACTTAAAACCCTTGGTTTTATAATGAGAAACACCAAAAATTTTAAAAATAAAACTTCCATTATTAGATTATACGAGAGTTTGGTGAGATCTATCGTGGATTATTGTTGTGTAGTTTGGCATCCGCACTATGAAGTTCATTCCAATAGAATTGAACGTGTTCAAAAAAAATTTGTGTACCACTTAGCATATAAATTTAACCTCTCAAAAAAACTAACCAGCTACACAAACCGACTAATCCATTTCAACATTCCATCACTAAAAAAGCGTCGTAAAATTTTAGATTTATCATTTTTACACAAATTAGTTAATGGTAAAATAAATTGTCCTCATCTACTACAAAAACTTAATATTACGATCTCCAATAAACTTCCACGACTGTCTAGGTACTCCCTTTTTACACCTAAGAGATCTAAAAGCAACTTGGGCCACTTTTCTCCTTTAAATAGACTCCAAGCGGAGTATAATGCCGTCAGTAAAAATAATAACATTGACATATTTAATTTAACTTTACCTTCTTATAAAAAAAAACTGTCATCATTAAGTTAAGACATGCACATTTGGTTTCTCTTAATACATAACTTTAAATAATTTTTTGTTAGAAACTACATCTGATACTGTTTTTTGATTAATATTTAATTTTTAAGAGGAAGCATTATGCTCCCAACTATCTGTTATTTCAGATAATATATTTGTTTGTGCTTTTCGTGGCAACCTATAAATAAGGCGGCACCAATGCATGTTTACTTTAATTTGTGTGTATTTTAGATTTTAAGGTGTATGTTCTTGTTGGTTGTCCAAATAAATAAATAAATAAATAAATAAATAAATAAATAAATTTTGGTGTGAAGACGAATAACTTTCACATTTATAATGTTAAAGTAAAAGGAGAAGTCAATTACATATTGTTTGTCAATAACAACTCATTTTGTGTCACAGATCATTTCTTTTAACTGCTAGTTTATATTCTACTTTTACAATAAACAATAGTAGCATAACAAATAAACAAAGACTTAGCTGGTCTTTGTCTACGTACGTTTGACGTATATTTTAATCAGAAAATTTCTAGCTCTATATGGTTTACAGACGGTCCTCGGCCATTTCGAATAAACCTGTTCCTATTCTATTACTAGTTTTACAAACTTATGTTTTATTATACTTGATTTTGATCTTACTAATTCTATATCTTTCATATGTTTCTCTTTAAATTCATTAAAATCTACTTTAAATTAACATTCCTTTATATACCGCTTCGGTGTTTTCCGCCATAATAATCCTTTTATCGTCCTTTACTTATTTTTCTTTTTCTAGTTTGATAACTTTTATATATTTATACTAAATATTATCCATCAAAAGCTTCGTCTATCTTGTTTGTGTTATTTACCATCTCTACGATTTTTTCACAATATTCTATATGGTAATCGCTAGTTTTCTTACTTTATAAAATTGTTTTTATCTTGTCCATGCCTATGTGTATATTAATTTTTTGCTTCAGATCATACCTTAATAATAAGTGGACACTGAAAACAAACTGTGTATCGCTGGGTGAGGCGCCTCCGCAAACTCGACCAATCGCTCCACTTCTCTGTCGCTCATCAGTAGCAGGGACGACCTTCTTCTTACCTCGTATAGCCTTTTTCCTTTCATAGTCTCTAGACAGTGTCCTAAATTTCATTTAAATTGTGGTGACGGATTAAGAAAACTAGCGATATTGTAGGAACACCGTAGACGGTCTTGAAAAAGTATCCAGGCCACTACTAGCGCTAAATTTAGCGAAGCAGTGCTGTATGACCTACACGGCTTCTGGACAAAGCATCGCTGCCCTGCGTTTAATGTCTTTTGTAGTTCTACCTTTTTTGCCACAGGTGCCCACACGCTAGCTGAGTAGGTGACTCTGGGTTCGACCGCTGCTGTGTAAATGATCGTGATGATCTAGGAATGCAAGCTCCAGCCTACCCTTGCCACATGTGATAGTTGTTCATAAATATCAGCGGCCTTTTTACAGACATTGGCGACGTTTTTGTTATAGGTGAGATTACTATCTATGACTGCCTTGTTGGTCTAGTGGTTAGCATATGCGGCTGCTGATCAAGAGGTCTCGGGTTCGATTACCAGGTCAGACCAAATATTTGTTTCGGAGTCTGGGTGTTTTTCTATGTGTAATATGTGTGTTTTTACAAAAAAAAGTATGTTTATGTATTTATATAAGTTGTTTAGTACCCTTAATACACATAGCTGACGTTGTGTGTAAGATGCCCGAAATATTTATTTATTTAATAGTGAGACCAAGGATTTTCACCTCCTTGGAAATGCTGATGGGGATTCCCCCCATGCTCAGGTGCGGAGTGTTGTATTTCAACTTACGCTTAAGTAACATTGCGCACGCTTTGTGCGGAGCGATTTTGAGTTTATTGTATTTTCCCCATACCTGAACATATGTCTTACACCTAGAAGCATAGTAAGATACAGATACAAACTCAGCTCATAGTATTATGCCACTAACGATTACTCATCCAGGTACTGACGGCGCCGTCGCCACCGCTCTACATCTACAATTATATGAGAATACTTTGAAACGAAGGACTAATCATCATCAACAGCCTTTAACAGTCCACTGCTGGACGTAGGCCTCTCCTTAGAAGGAGGTTTTGGCCTACTATACCACGCTGGCCAGACGGGTTGGTATAGGGTTGGTTTCAAGTTTTCCTTCTCTTTGCATTGATGTTGTCTTGCGTAGTTTATCCCTTAGTCGCCTTTTACGACACCCGCGGGAGGAATAGGGGTGGTGATACTCTGTATTCTTAATCCGTCACCACACGGACAAACGAAGGACTAAACCAGTTTAAAATTCCTTATTCCCTAATGCGCACTTAACATAACTAAGAAAAAAGGTTCTGTTTTGTGCTGAAATAATATTATTTAACTATCCAGGATCAGAAGATGTGGGTTGATTGTTACGTATAATTTATGTAGATTAAATATAGCTAGATTTAAGAGACATCCAAACGTCGTATGTTACAGATAATGCGTTCAAGTGAGAGACAAACGCTCTAACGTGGTCTTGACATAAGTTGTAATAAAAATAAATGAAGGTACCATACAACTTCTTTACCCTTAAGCTTCTCACAACCAAACACGCAGACAGATATACAGGTGTTATGAAACAGGATCAAAGGGTGGAAGTAAGTTGAAAGACAATAGCTGACTGTCTCAAAGTATTTCTCCACACAGTCTATTGAAATTGACAATTCTTCTCAATTCAATCTTCGACCTAAAATCTGTTTGAAGTCGGTGCCAAGCCGAATAGATTTTTGATAAGTGACGTACATCCGACGTACATTGGTTACGTATTAAACACATGTAATATACATTTTTGGCTTGGCTCAGACTTCGAACTGATTTTATTATTTTAGGAACACGTCTTATAATTTACTTTATTATTTTAATATCTAAGTAGGCATCGACAATAATTGTCACATAATAAATCAGTGAAATTAAAGCCAATTTATTTTACACTATTTGTTTACTTGGCTGGAAGTTTGCATTTGAATTATTATTTTTAAGTCGGTTACTTTAAAAAAACTGATTTTATTACTAAATGAATGAATTAGATAGGTAGGTAAGCTGGTAAGGATACACATATTCTCTAATTACTAGTTTCTAAAATCTATATTTTGAAATTCACGTATTGTTTAGGTACTCACTAAGCGAAGATAATAGCGAGAATTTACGATTAGATCGTAACTCTATATCTTATATGCAGTTAAGCTTTATTAGTATGCATTAAGTTAGGTTTAATACCCCTTTGAGTCCATTATTCCTTTGAGGATTGCTATATAATCCGATTAATGGGATTTCAGTGTTTAAGGTTAGATGTACTAGTTTTCTCAAGTATCCATTTCTAGTTGTAAGACGCATCGAATTGACTAGTTATGTAGTTGTGGAAATTCAGTAATAAAATGTAGAACAAATAATAATAATAACAAACAAATAATGACTTTATTGTACACCAGAACAAAAATAGGACTTAGAACTATCTTCTTAGCGTTTCGATGGCAAACGTAACGTGTCGGGAAAATTATATTTTTTCAGCCCAGAACGCGGCCACTTTGATGGCGTTATCGGTGGCAGCCATTAGGTCTTCCTGCGTGCAGGTGTCTGGGCACGCAGGGCACGATGGAAAATGGGACATTGTTTGGATTGCACCGCACAAACAGCTGAGATCATCACCGGCCGAAAATCCCCACCTAAACAGGTCTTCTTTGCTTCGACCAACTTGGGTCCGAAGTCTATTTAAAGATTGGCCACGGTAGTTTATTTCTCGGCGGAAGGCTCCCAGCCGGTGCCACAAATGGATTCGGCAAGGACACCCCCTCTCTCCACTGTTTGCACCTTGCTTGGGACGGGTCCAAGGTCAGTGGGCCGACACATTGTGCAAAACTTTTGCGGCTCTTTAGTCTTTGTTGGGGTGGGGTATGGCCGTACATGGGATGCCGCGGGTCATTCTCCATCCTAGTCCTCTCCGCTGAACTCGCCACAGCCCTCCGAACTATGTAGTTACATTAAACTAGGTACAAGTGGCGACCATATCGCTAATAGGCAATCTCTTACAGTCAATCAAGACAAACATCACTTTGTAAATAAACTGACTCAATTTACAGGTAATTTTCAGTAAACACTTTTTTTCCTACAAAAGACCTTTTTAGGGTTCCGTAGTTCATGACTCGGAACCCTTATAGATTGGCCATGCCCTTCCGTCCGTCCTCGACCTTCCGCCCAAACGATTAGTGCTAGAAAGATGAAACTTTGTATGAATGTTTTGTAATTACGTCGATATAGTGCATAACAACATGCCGCCCTGAGAGTGGCCGCGGATGGGCGGGACGGGTTTCCCGTCCGTCCGCTGTAGTGGCCAACCGCGAGGGGGTGGCGTCCACGTGTGACCGGACGTTGCCCAATTTGAGAGTCGATAATTGAGATGGTGCCCGCAACAGTGCGGGTAGGCGCCCGCGCCGGTTGGAGTCCAGAAGGAAATCCCCTCCCTGGACTCCTTCCAATACACAGGCGCAGAGAGGGTCACACCGTGTGGTTTTAGTTGGTTTGAGTCCGACACACCACCCCGCCGTAACCCCCGACGGGGTGACGGTCCGCGGGGATTTCCACACGTTAAAAAAAAAAAAAGTGCATAACAACATTATGATAAATATTTTTATTTGGGATACCTTCCCTACACGTAAAGTAGGATGTTTTTTTTTATCGCGTATATCCCATCGTGTAGGGCATTGCTAGATAGGTTTTTCAAAAAATCTGAAAAAATGCATGACAGTAGTCCACACATTTTGAACTTTTAAGGAAAACTATAGCGATTTTGATTACAGTTTTTACAGGAGTTATAGGGGCCTATCTTGTAAAATGCACTCATTTCGAAAACTTCGTACTAAAATAAAGAAATAATAAGTAAACCTTACTACTGTATATTGGACACGATTTTAAATGCACCTACCAATAAGAGTTACTACAGACCCCTATTCTATGCGTGGCACAAACGCACTTAACGCACTTTTAACGCACTTCTCCATTTTTTATTTGAATAGCCTGATATGTTTTTGTAGGCTACACCATTTTTCATTATATATATTTAAATATATAATTAAAAATGGTATATATTATACAAATATAAATTTTGACAGACATTTTGAAAAAAAAATCAAAATCATCGTATTTACTTTTTATATTCATTTAATGTACATCGACTAGTAAAAAGATTCCGACGAATTGAGAACCTCCTCCTTTTTTTTGAAGTCGGTTAAAAAGCAAAGAACATCAATGTAAGCCGTGCCCATTAAACGCATTAAAAACTACTTGACAGATCTAATTTAAACTGACTGCCTTGTTGGTCCGGTGGTTAGCGTATGCGGCTGCTGATCAAGTGGTCTCGGGTTCCATTCCCGAGTCTGACCAAGTATTTGTGTGATCCGCAAATATTTATTTTGGAGTTTGGGTTATAAATAAAATATGTATGTATTTAGAAAAAAAAGTATGTTTATGTGTTTATATCAGTTGTTTAGTACTCATAATAAAAGCTCTGCTTAGTTTGGGACTAGTTAACATTGTGTGTAAGATGTCCGAAATATTTATTTATTTAACTAAATTGCAAATGTCCGGCTACGAGTTAATATTGATAAATAGTAAAATTGAGAACCTCCTCCTTTATTCGAATTCGGTAAAAATGATAGTGTTTGGATGTAATTAAAAATTGAATTACTGGAATAACAATGTTTGTAATTCAATTCCAATAAAAATACAGTCAGCCAGTTGATTCATTAATTAGTTTGCAAATTCGTAAAGTGTTTATATTTGTATTTCAACGTGAATTGTACCTGTTGCCAGCTTTTACAAATAGAAAGAATTAAAAAAATACTGAAAATATTCTTTCCTTCGATCAAGAATGTACTACTAGTACTATTTGTGGTCAAAGATACCTTTTTCCGAAGGGAATAAATATTAGTTGGTTCTGACTTACAGTAACAATTATTTTCTTTTTGGGGTGCCTTATATTATTGTGTATCACTCTAGACTCGTAGATAGATTTGTGTAAGAAAATTAATACTTTAATACTTCTATCGACGTAGAATTTAGTTTGTAGATTTTTATGTAAAATAAATTAAGGAAATCACATTCGGTTAAGTGAATGTTTAAACACTTTCGTGTCCACGAAAGTATGAGGTGTGAGAGCAGTGAAGTGTTGTCTGAGTATTTTTTTGTCTGTTCTTATTTGGAATTGCAATGATTTATTTCCCCCATCTCTAGTCAAAATAAAGCTGTTTAAGTAGAATGATCGTATTCCTATTACTGAACATACAGTGCTTCATCTATTTAATTTATAATTCGAAATAAAAAGAAACGAGGACTGCTATTGTTAATGCTATTAACTAGACTGCTATTCCTACTTTTAATAGTAGATTAGTAGCCAAGGGCTGTAAGGCATCAATTGTAGCCCGAGATATTTAGATAGCCTATAGTTCAAGGGTGCAATTGGTACTTACACCCGAGCTAACTATTCTGCTTTACATCTCGATTGTGAGGTAAGTGGAAAAAACCGGCATTATAAGAATAAATCATTTTATTTGTTGAAATTCATAGTGAAAAGAGAACAATTTTCAAATTTTAAGGACAGGTGTTTTTTGGGTATGTTAATAGTCCCAAAAACAAACAATATGTATTTAAAGTAAAAGTTTTTTATTACCGCCTTTTTTCATAAATAAGAATCAAGTAAAGAACTTTTCAATTTTTTTTTCAAGAACGAAATTGAGCATCGCCGTTCGATATTTAAAATTGATGACTATTATTACTCATATGAAGACAAGGCTGAATAGCACAGCGACTTCTTTGGTCATTGGGCTATTGAGCCCAATGACCAAAGTGCATTCGCATGATGTCTATTGCCAGTATGATGGTTAGATGTACGCGAACTTTTTGAAAGAAAGAAGTGTTTTTTTTTTAATTACTTAGCGCCCTAGGGCTTTTCTAGCTACATTATTATCCTAGAGCGCTAATTAGTCACTTACAAGCCCCATTTGGAGGTAATAAGAACCTACTTACCGCACATGAGAGATGTAAAATTATTATTTTTTGTTTAGCTTAGTGTCATCCACTGTTAGGCGCATTATATTACTTTTGTTAATATTACTTTTTTCAATATTTTAATTTAAAGCACATATTTATTTGAAATTGTATATCAAAATAACAACCGAGCCTAACTTTAAGTGAGTAATTGCTTTGTCCGCGTACATCACCCATACCTGTAGCTGGGAATGGGAAAGACCGGTCGTCTACCTCTCCCTGGCGCTGAATGAAAATGTCATGCCGATCAGTCTACGCGGTTTCTAATTAACCATACCGTGTTCGATTAATATCTCCGTTTCATATGCCTAAGGCAGCTGTCAACATGTCATTTCAACTACTGTCGGATCAGGTTCGGGATATCCGAGCACAGGGTGTCATTCAATGGATGAAATCGTACTTTGGAAAACAAGCACGGATAACTGTCATTAGTGAATTCGAAATATGTTTGTTACAACTTCGGTGTTTATATTATACTATGATTATGGTGGACTTTGATGATTAATGATGATGTCAGAGGTCCGATAGTTTCTTTCTCACTTTCTCTTTCTGCCTTTTCCGGACACGAGTAAAGACGCATCTGCAAGTGCTCTGTACAATTTTTTAATAATACATTGATTAAAGTGCATTTTCCAAGTTTCAATACATGCCACCACGATACTCTATGTGCATGATGCAATAGGTGCTATTATAAAATTGGTTTCTGAACTGTACGAACCATTCTGTTAGAAACCTTAAATAGTCGACTGCTGGATACAGGCCTCTCTTACGAAAAAAAAGATTATCGGAGATTATCTTAATCGCCCATCTATAAAATAATAACATTGCCGAATCCCTAAAACATTAAGGCTATAATTTTACTTACAAATTTTAAGACACAAATCTTATTTTTTTGACCTTGACCTCTCTCTCGTTCATAATCTGTTTAAGAAATAGTAACATAAATTCTCCTACTATACAAATAGATAGATTTTGAAAAAGTAACGTGAACCGTCAGTATTTATTCATAAAAATGCAATGTTCATTTCATAATTCAATTTTAAAAATCGTCTTTTTAGTAAGTTTTTGAAATTGAAATCGCTACCCGCCATATTGGATGCCGATGTGACGCCAATCCGATAGTAAACTACCTAGATTTTTGACGTGCTCTGTGTTATTTAAATTTTACAAGGTACTATCACGTTTGTGAATTTTATCCTTTATTTTATTAGAATCGTATCAGATAAGCCGGTTTTGTGAAAGCAAATGTTAAAAATCTACCAATGATAAATACGTTGATGGTGGCATTTTTTGCATTCAATCTCGATATTGAGAAATATTCAAACAGTAATTGTAAGTAAGTATCGTATCAAGTTTTGTATAATTTTCTATTTAGAGTCTAGCCTTTGTGGACAATTATTTTGGGTCTCTTCTTGCCAGTTTCAACCAAATGTTTCTCATTTTAATATCACTTAGCACTTCAAATCACATTTTTTTGTGGTGCTTTACACTTGTATTACTTTGATCACAAATCTTGTTACTTGGTCTTACGCAGTCATATTGCTTACTAACAAAGAGACGTCTCGAGCCGAAACAGAATGGCGGCTAGCTTTTCCGTGCGAAAATTCAATATCATAAATAAAAATAGATATTATGGCATTTTTCGGTTTTAAAAATTTTAATTAAAAATTCTACTTGTTAATTATTATGATCTCAGAATTATTTAAAAACGGTTTTAAAAAAATGGTGTTATTCCCTATTGAGATATCTCCTTAACTAGAACTCATACTGGGATCCCAACTCTTTATTGTAATGTATCCCCTCTGCTAGAGGGACGAAGCGACCTTCTATATCTGGGATTCCTTCTTTCGATTTATCGTCATAGTTAGCGAGTGAATTTAATGAATAGCTTTAACCTTAAAAATTGATCTCACTTGTAGTTTTATTAAAATTTTTAATAAATTTATTGTTCTTTTACCTGACCAGGTTTATCTTAAAGTACCATCAAAGGTTACTGTAAAAAAACTTTAAGTTCATTAAACAGTGGATACGTACAAGTGAGTTTAATTTCAAGAATGACTGTTTTATTCATGTATGTTATATATGATGTGTAAAAAAATAACTTAACTAGAATAATTTCTTTAGTGAAATATATCGTAGAAACCTGATGTTAGATTATTTAGAATACAATCTTCTGAAGGATATAAGTAATTTCACCTTCTAGTGGCTTCAATTTGAAAAAGATTTACGTTGTTACCGACTTTTATTTAATAGACCTTTTGACCAAAAATAGTATTGAGGTGCGAAAGGATGATAATAAACAAAATGTTATTCATGTTTTACGTGTTTTCTATTTGCTAAAATTAATCAAAAAATAATCAAACGATCATTGGTGAACTGCCTCGTTGGTCTAATGATTAGCGTATGTGATTGCTGTTCAAGAAGTCTCGGGTTCAAATCCCGGGTCGGGTCATAAGTGTCGTTGGGTTTTTCTGACAGGAAATTCTTATCAACAGCTTGGACAATGGAACTGGTCTTGATTCACGCCCGTGCCTAGAAGAGCACATCTATGGCAATCGTTATTGGGAAGTCAGTGCCCTCAAATATACTGACAACTAGTTCTACCACCGAATTGCAGTTCTCCCTCAGGGTTGCGGAGGTCCAATGCCAGTCGCTCCGTGGAAAAAATTGAAATTCAAGTAAAACCGGTTGAAGTAATAAAGTAGCCAACCCCAAATAATTTTGGAAATTAAGGCTAGGAAGAAAAAGTATAGTATATACATATATTAATACATGTATTACATATTTATTTCAATTTTGTATTCAACTTTTGTGGGTAGAGTAACAACATGCACACATTAGTGGTTTAAGTTGTCCACAACAAAATATAATTCATAATAATAAACTACATAATTAATGCACACCACAAAGTAGAATTGAATTACTTTTGTGTTGCTCCTATGTTATTTTTTACCGACTTCTGAAAAAGAAAGAGGTCCTCAATTCAGTTGTATTATTAGTGTATGTTACTTCCGCACTGTGACATTTATAAAGCAATTTTAGCAAAAATAAAAGTACAAGTTTACAAAAAGTACCGAATAGAAAATTATATACTTAAGATTAAGGTTCGTTAAAGTTGTTCATAATTTTTTTTTCTTTCTTTTTTAATAGACAACTCCCGCATTAGGAATATAAATTCCTGTGTCGCGGGGGACTTTACAAACATACATGAAACGGACACAAAGAACACCCAGACTCAGAACAACAAATTGTGAATCACACAAAGTGTTATCCTACGTGGGATTTATACCCACGACACTTGGCGCAGTAGGAAGCAGTGTGTCGACCGCTTAAGCCACTAGGCCAACCGTGCAGTCATAATATTGTCGTGTTGTTGTATGTCGTGTTAAAATCAATGATACTTTACTAACTATTCGAGTCTTCGATGCGCTGATTACCAAACCATATTTGCGACACGATTCGTTTAAACTATTCAGACATTCCTGAAGATCAAAACAGTGTCATAACAAAGGTGACATTAACCGACTTGACGCCTTCCATCTGAGGTGCCTCTGAGCTATACTTCATATACGCTGGCAGAATCGGATTCCCAACGTGAAGATTTTTCGCCGGACGGGTTTGCCAGGCATGGAGAGCGTCTTGATGAGGGGTCAGTTGCGCTGGTGCTGGCACCTTGTGCGTATGGAGTCTTCCAGATTGCCAAAAAACGTTTTTTACTCGGAGACCAGCTTGGGTAAACGCCGGCCTGGAGGACAATATCTACGGTACAAGGATGTATTGAAGCGCAACCTAGTAGCAATCGGAGCGGAAATGCTCAAAACTGTGCACCGGGGCATTAAAGACGGCGCAGTCTGGAAAGTATTGACGCCAAACGGCATCATCGAAAAACTCGTCCCAAGCCCTCCTACAACACGCGGGGCGACCTACACTGTGCCTCCTGTGACCGCATATTCAAAAAAAAATTCCGTTTTACTAGACATGCGCGGGCACATGAACGCAGAACTATAGTTCAAAATTGAGAGGGTGTCGCCGTCGAGGGATACGTCTTGGAGGACATCATTATCATCACTAGCTATTATTTGCATGAAGCTCATATAGATATAACTTAAAGTCTATGAACTATTATATAGCCTGTCTAATCTGAGAGGTACCGTATGACGTTTCATTCTTTTTAAGATAAAACAACTTTGTATAAGCATAACTAATACAATCACAATACGCAAGATATGTTTTTTCTCAAACGTCATTTCAAAGTCACAATAAGTAATTAAATCCTTTACTAGTGTCGTGACTTGAAATCTGCTTTCATACGAGTCATCTTCAATAATTAGGTATCTATAAATAATCAATCTTATTAATTGCTAGCCGGTGTCAATCCGAACGTTTATTATGTATTTCATAATATATAAATTACTATAGACATACAATTTTCAAAGAAAGTGAATAATTATGCCGACGACTGTCTATCAACAGAACTCGTATTCGATTACCGAGTCAAGAAAAAAAAAATTGGGTTTCTCTAATGCTATTTTGAGGCCTTATGAACTTTTAACATTAAAGTATTTTTTATTATAAGGAAACAGTGTGGAATTCTTGTTTTTTATGTATATTTATTTAAGCCTACCAAAGTGACTCTACTCTGCCTGATGGAAAGCATGCAATGCAGTAGTATTAACCTGTATGAAATGATTAGTTTCATTTTAAAGCATTTAACCGAGAAAACCTTATGTAGTCTCATTTCCAAAAAAAAACTCTGAGTGTAAGTAAAGTAAACCTTTAAAAAACGTTGTCCATGAAAATTATATGATAATGGGGATAATCTATTATGATTTTTTTGTTTTAATATTTCGCCTACTAAAGTGACTTGTAAATCTATATACAACCATTTAACTTTTCAATAAGTAAGGTCAGCAACAGTCGGTTTTGGTTTATGAGGATTTCCTAGCCCAGCAGTAGTACGTTATGGGTTGTTGATGATTGATTGATGATGACTACATAAAAAACTTTACACACATACATACAATACATCCTACTAATATTATAAACGCGAAAGTTTGTGAGTATGTATGTGTGTTTGTATGTTCGTTGCTCTTTCACGCAAAAACTACAAAACGGATTTTAATGAAACTTCACAGTAATATAGCTTATATTTATTTTTATATAGCACAGAACAACACATCGACGACTTTTTACTGCAATAATCGGGATACACGGGCGAAATCTAGATGATTATAATAATACATAAATCGTAGATGTCAAAATGTATCACTGTTTATCTCCTGTCAAATCTTCACAGGTTGCTATGCATAGCACACTTGCATAGCAACCATAATGATAGTTTGTAAATGGCAAATTTAAATATAAGTTCTGGATAATCACATATGTAGGCTACTTTTTATCCCGAAAATACGCGGGTAATACCGCGGGTCGCAGCTAGTACATCATAAACTGTTTTTAGACTTGCGCGACTTTTACATATACTCATGTTTTTTACTGTCGCTAAACTGACATGAGTCTACCCGTGACCACGAGTGGTATAACCTTTTTAATTTTATCGGGAATAATTCCCGTTTACGTCGTTAAAACATGATTATGCATCATAAATACACAAATGTTTAAATACACATTTACAAAGGTTTTCGTTAACTCATACCCTTTTTGGTTAGAATTGAAGGTGATAAAGATTTACACAAAATTAATACTGTCATTACGTTGCTTACTTAAATCTAAATAGTATAATTGGTCCCAGATATCTGGTTTTAACAGTTAGCATTTATTCCAAAATATTAATAAATTACGTCATCACTACATAGTATAAAACAAAGTGGCTTTCTCTGTCCCTTTGTATGCTTAAATCTTTAAAACTACGCAACGGATTTTGATGCCATTTTCTTTAATAGATAGAGTGATTCAAGAGGAAGGTTTTTATGTATGATACATGCATAATATAGTAGATAATAATTTTAATATCGTAAATAAACCCATTTTTAAGGTTACATTGCAAACGCTGGCTGTACCCTACGAGATAGATCAAAATAATGTACTACAGTATTGTACATCTTATAAAGGTCTACAAAAAAGTCCGCGATGGTATTTGTCTATCTCTTAAGGATAACCCATTTTTATATATATATCCCTACTTAATATTATAAATGCGAAAGTAACTCTGTCTGTCTGTTAAGCTTTCACGCCTAAAACACTGAACCGATTTTGATGAAATTTGGTATGAATATAGAACTGAACTTGGGAAAGGACATAGGATACTTTTTATAGCGAAAATAAAGGTAGAAGGGTTTAAAATAGGGGACGAAAGTTTGTGTCGAAGTTCCTTATTATCAAACATAAAATCATGTAAGATTGTTTAATCTACCCTTACCATGTCGCGCAATATAAACGAGTTCCACGCGGGCGAAGCCGCGGGCGGAAAGCTAGTATATTATATATAACACCCAGAAGCGCTCATAGCCGAGTAGCCTTAGGTGATTGGAAACGATCACCAAGGGTAAGCAACGACGGCGCGGTCGGACCTACCTGGGTGACCGTTTGTGACACTTTATATAATGAGCGTTTCCGGGCGGCTTAAAAACATCCAACAGCAAGATTACGTAGCCACAACGTGTCTTTTCAGTCCCCAACCCGCACTCGGCCAGCGTGGGGACTTATGGCCTTAAGCCTCTCTTGAGAGGAGACCTGAGCCCAGCGGTGGGACGTTATGGGTTGTTGTTGAGGGATAACCCACAATAACCTTTTTTTTTTTTACGAGAAATAATGGCTTATTTACGAAGCGATTTTAAGCAATACAGTATTATTCCTTATCCAATTAAGTACCTTAAATACATTGTGCATTTAATATAGATTAATATGGCCCTTTACAGTATGTAATTTAAATTAATAGTTTTGAAGATATTACAGATTTTAAATGCAGTAACAAAGCGATTGTGGCGTTACCGTCGGCCGGGGCCAGTTAGTTAACGCTGCTGTCGATTTGTCACTATCAGATAATAACTAAACACAATACTTTTATGAATTAATATTCTAAGGCGGTACGAAGTTCGCCGGGTCAGCTAGTCAAATATATACGTTTTTGTTTTATTCATGCAGTTTAACTTCAACGTGGCTGTAAAGCACAGATAAAATTGCCGTACATTGCCAATATCACTGATTTCAATCAAATACAATGGAAACTTTTAAAGGATTTTGATACTTAATGGAACTAGTACCTATCTGATGCTGGCAATACAACATGTTAGTCTGCTTAACAAACTAGAACTTAACAACGATGATTAGTAATCACTACTCGTAATCCAGATTATTTGAATTGAGACATTTAAAAATATTTCACAAACTGTATATTCGAAGCAAAATAAGATGTAAAAAGGCTGATAGATTTATATTCACTGTGAATCGCGAAATTACTGATGCCAAATCCGTAGACAAAATGAGAAAAGTAGATTTGAATCTTCAAAATATCCGTCAACCTATCGCCTACCAGTAATGAATTCTTTATCGATTTAAACTTTAGGAAATATATTTATATGCAGACTTATGTATATGTATAATACTATTTTTTTTAATATCTATCATATATAATTAGAAGGTTTTGTTGTATAATTATAACACAGTCAAATAGACCCGCAATATTAATAAAATTTTGTCATTGTTAAATGTTCATTTTTATTTTTTCTCTAACAAAGGTTTTAAGCCCCTTTTAATTATGAGCGATAAATGGAAGTAATCAATAAACTATTCTCTCTCTAAGAAATTTATGTCAAAACTAATAAATAGTTAAAAAACTTAAAAAATATCTTTAAGTATTAGGTATAAATGTTATTACACAAAGAAGGTACGTCCTTATTTACTTACTAATATAGTCCAAAGCGCAGTTTCATCACTTGCTCATAAAGTGTAAGGGCCACAGCACACTAGCTACTTTTAGCATCGGCGATCGGCGATTTGGCGACTGCATCGATGCTGCATCGCGTTTTAGCGACTTCCTGCGTTCGATCACGGTATCGGAAACGCGCGTTTTAGCTACTGCTCAGATGCCATCGATGCTACCGGCATCCGAATGTGTGCCTCCGCACACTGTCCAGTAGCGTTCAGCTGCTGTGTCGCGCTTCTAAGAAGCGACTCAATCTCCGCTTTTGGCGTTTTTAAGTGTGCTTTGTACAGCGTTCGGTCGCCGTATTTAGCTTCTAAAAAACGACTAGTTGCCGATCGCCGATGCTAAAGTGCTGAGCTAGTGTGCTGTGGCTCTAATATAACTACAAATATAATATGGTGTCAGATGTAATAATAAAATATATCAGCAACTTTTATCTTTTTAATAGTGTTTCATGGCAGATAGCTATCTAAAACTTAAAAAATGTTACTGGTGCAACTAGCTTAAATATTAAATTGGAGTTAATTCAATTTTAATTGACTTTAATTGGGATGTAATTAATAACTAGCTTATTAGCTAGCTATTTACATCGGTAGTACATTAGCTCATTCAACATCAACAATTGTAAAATACATTACAAATACAGCAGATTCAAAATGTTAATGGAAAATAGTTAAGTATTCTAACCACTCTATATCGGGCAAGATATCGATTCATTTTATTTATTGCACAGGGGCTTATTTCCCACCTAAAATAACTGAAGTCTGTTCGGTACTTTTCGAATATCCAGTTATACAAAGATCAATACAAACTGCTCTGCATTCTATTCTTATCTGACTAAATTTGTCAACACAGCGAACACTCGGTCAACATGGTCTTCCTCGGATTAACTTAGGTTTATGCTTAGTTTTAGAATTTGTACTAAATAATTATATTGTCTAGATTTGAAGTTTCAGTACTATCCTGAACATACAAGGTAAGAAAGTTCTAAAGTGAACGTACAATGGGAGGATCATTTTTCTCGCTTGTCCGGATTGAATGCTGACGCGGGCGTAACCGAGCCGCGGTTGTTATCCCTGATTATGTACGTACATATGTATTCTTACAACACTCGTATACGTCCTTATGTGCGACTTACATCTACCTATGTAAGCTTTTTCATACGACATGTATAATTTTCACTTTACGGAAACTTAAATACCACTTTATCACCACTTTCATACATTGGTTTTGTACAACGATACACAATTGGCCTATTGGACTGCACGGTTGGCCTAGTGGCTTAAGCGGTCGCCACGCCGCTTCCTACTGCGCCAAGTGTCGTGGGTTCAAATCCCACGTAGGATAACACTTTGTGTGATTCACAATTTGTTGTTCTGAGTCTGGGTGTTTATTGTGTCCGTTTCATGTATGTTTGTAAAGTCCCCCGCGACACAGGAATTTATATTCCTAATGCCTATATATTCCTAAAAAAAAAAAAAAAAAAAAAAAATTGATGTGTAGAAAATAGAATAGACATTCCGGGTTATTGATATTAGTTTAATCCAAAAAGTATTTATTACATTTGTATTAATTCCCACTTACAACAAAAAAACATATATTACTTACTATAGTTTTGAATTGAAATTGATTCCGCAAACAAAATAAAATACAAATTCTTTGCTCAATAAATTACGACATCGCAAGAATAGAAAAACTCACTTTTAGCAGCTCACAAAACGACGCGTATCTCAATCACTAATGAATATTTTGACATGAAATTTCACATAGATTTCACTGACAGTAGTATCAACTTAAAAATAAAATCCCAAATCCTACGAACATCACCTATTTTTGGGAAACAGTTTGTATACTTATAACAAACACAGCTATACGCGTATTTTATATTAAACAATAGAACTCGTGCGAGCTAAGGGCCACCGCACACTAGCTACTTTTAGCATCGGCGTTCGGCGATTTGGCGACTGCATCGATGCTGCATCGCGTTTTAGCGACTTCCTACGTTCGATCGCGGTATCGGAAACGCGCGTTTTAGCGACTGCTCAGATGCCAAATCGATGCTACCGGCATCCGAATGTGTGCGTAGAGTAGCGTTCTGCTGCTGTGTCGCGCTTCTAAAAAGCGACTCAATCTCCGCGTTTGGCGTTTTTAAGTGTGCGGTGTAGAGCGTTCGGTCGCCGTATTTAGCTTCTAAAAAGCGACTAGTTGCCGATCGCCGATGCTAAAAGTAGCTAGTCTGCGGTGGCCCTAAGATGGCACCTGACTCAAATGACAGTCGTTTAAAGTACCGAGTGCCAAAAAAAATTTTTTTTTTTAGTTTTTTTTAAAGCAAGACGACAGAGGGGTGTCATGCGGGGTAACGGCATCATGTTTCGTTTTGAGCCAGGTGCCATCTTAGCTCGCACGAGTTATAGATATAGTGGTTACTATTACATATCACAAACTCGTAAATATCACTGGTATCATGTTAAACTAGGCTAAGTTCTATTGTAATCGGACTTCACTCCATCACTCACGCCTTTCACTATACGCTTGCCTGTCCTGTAAGTTTATTTACTATTCGATTCTATATGCAGGGTCTCATTAATCGTCAAGAACTACCGACCCGTTGATATAGCGTAACTATAAACATCGAACCTACAATTATAAATATTTTAGCTAGCAGTCATATCAAAAGATAAACTATTAGAAAATGTTTTAATCTTTTAAATATCCATCGCGTATAATACCTTTTTAAATCCCAATGTAGTAGATATAGAGAAATAAAAAGCAATTGAACTTCAGATTAAAATGACAACGTTTTAATATAGTCAGGTAGCAAAAGAGGTGATTCAACTGAGGGTCAATGCCTATTGGTGGACCCCTAGCCTAGTTGACATTCTACATACGTTGACGTTGACTTGCTTGGAATCTTAGCCAAGGGGCCGAATCTCAAAGACACTGTCTTTAGAATACCATTTGTTCATTACTTTATTACGTATTAAATTATTAATACAATATTCCTTCGATTTATGTCAGTTATCATTTGAATCTAAACTTAGATAGAAAGTTTACAAATAGAACAGTAAATGTAAATCAGTAGAATTACAGATTATTCAGAGTAGGGCTTTGGTTGTCCGATTGAAGTGAACTTGTATTGAAATACATTACCGAAGTTTTTTTGTATTTTAACTTGTTTACTTGAGAGAAAATCGTATTTTGTCACGCATTATATATCGGTCGTTTTTCCATAGTACCCTAGGGCAAGAGAATTTCAATTATTCAGTAAATTTTATTCTTAAATGAGATCAGGCGCCTTGTTATTACTGAAAACGAATAAAGAGATATAGAATAATCTTGACAGTTTAATCTGTAGTAATGTAGATTGTTTTTTTTTTCTGTTGTTCGTTGGTTTAGGGTTGTTTACTTTAATATATTTATATCGGGATTCAGTAATTGGTTTTAAACTACTCTCAGAAAAATAAACATGATCTTTCATAGCTTTGTGTATGTAATTCATCTTTATTTTGCTAAAGTCTATTTACTCGAATATACTTATTTATATTTAAAAAATAAATAAGAGTATGAGTCATAATATGGATTAAAAAAATGTAATTGGATACAAATGATATAAATAACAATATCAGATGTATCCATATTAGTTAACGAAACTGTGGTGGTCTAAATTGACTTCAGACTTCACGAATATAATAGCGCTAAAAACTATATGAATATATTATTGAATTTATTAAAGGAATAATACAAATTTGACCACAGTCTCTGTGTAAGCATGTTTAAGTTAACTAAGCTAAGGCATAAGAATGGTTTGCCGTGCTATGTCGTCGCGATATTCACCAGTGTTGTAACTAATATCGTGAACACAAACCAGTATATTTGCATTTACATTGAGCTTCAACTATTCGCAGTAACAGTGTATTACCTTGTTATATCTCACAATAGGAACCAAAATCTGTTTGCACTGCAATGTACAACTACTGATTCACAATCAAATGCATAATGAGAGTTGCCAACAGTAGTTATTTATGTTCAGTGGATTTATTAGAGCATGTCGGTGATTTGGTTGATTTAGAACTCATAATAACATACATAAAATCATTTTTATGTATGTATGTTTAAAGTGACTCTACTCTGCCTGATAGAAAGCATGAGTTCAAGAATAGTGATCACCATATTCATGGCGAATAGTGGTACTTACACTATGTTGGCCTATTAAAATGATTCTGCATAATTGGACCTTTAATCTCTCATTCACACAAAGAACATCACTTTTTGAGAGGTCTTCAATTTATACTCCGAAAAAGCTATCTAGCAGTTTAAAAATTTCTTCCTTACCTTTTCAAGTAAATTTTGTTGATCTGGTATGCGTCACGGTCTTCGCATCACAGTTCAAGTTACATGTCGATTAGAAGGAAAAAATTGAAATTAAGGTTGACATACCACGACCTTACATACAACTGGTGTGATTATAAATTTTTACTTTACTGTTTACCAACAACCGAATTAGGGAAGACAAAGCGTTCGTACTGGAGGGACAGAGACGCATTAGTGTCTTCCAACTTGCAGTTGTCCGTGGCACTGCCCACGTAGTTATCGTAGTCACTTTCTTTACGCGACCCAACTATAGATACATTTGTCTCTAATACCATTATATGTGAAAACCATTAGTTTCAGCAACCTATTTAGGTAACTATAATTTTTTTAAGTTAATAACATTTATATAGTCTATTCCGTAGTCAAGAGCATTGTAATATAATAAATAAAAATACTCCACTTTAGCAGTAACCCACATTTAACCACGTTCATCATTAGCTACTACAACGGCCAATGTCTCAAACTGCAAACACTTGTGTACCTTATGTAAGTCAAATAAGCTGAACTAAGAATGTAAACAGCGCGATGGACCCGATCGTATCCACTTCTGAGATGAGCGTCGCTCTGCGAACCACAAATATTTTCCTTTTTCCACACAATTTTCTCGCACTTCGCTGTAATAGTTATTCGCGAGAACACCAAACTACGTACTACCTTTTTTCTTAGATAAGTTTCCAAATTTCCAAGTTTGTATCGCCATTTTACAAATCCGACAAATTTTTTACTTTTACTCTGACGTTATGTAGACTGTCATAAAGTTAAATTGTCAAGTTTGATTTAGAATATTTTTAACGAATCTGATATATTTTTTTACTTTTATTCTGAGGTTCTTATTTTTGTATCTGCTTCTGCAATCTGTCTCCTTTAAAGAACATTCAGCCGTGTATTGGTTGGTACTAAAGCTGGCGCGCCCAGTATGTGACCTGTGTCAGATCCTCATTGTTGAGACGGTAGTTATTATTACTGTGATTGAATTAGATATTGAGGTGTATTAATTTTGTTTCGCTTTAAATGTAGTGATTTATTGTGGCTGAACCGGCATTTCGATGTTGTTCGATGCGTTCATTATAGGATTTAGTATGGTATAAATTTCCTGTTTCACAGTGGGTATCCACAGATCATGTTGTACAGTTCGTTGGGTACCAGGGAGCGCTGGTCATCATACGCAGTGCTTTATATTGAAACCTTTGTATAATCTCTATCTACTAGTGAGATGCAATTCCCCATAATTCGATTCCATATAGATGGGCTTCAATATTGCCTTAAATACAAATATATTTAGAATGTTAAAGAGCCGTATGAACATTTCTTCTATGTACAGTATTAATGCTGATTGCCTGGCTCATAATGTGCATCCAGAAATAGCAGGCCAGACACAGCGTAATGCAACCCACCTGAAAAGCAACTGAATTATTAACATGACGTGGTCAATGTACTTGGATATTAAGTAATAATGGGGTTTCTCCATAGACTGCACTGTCATACAGAAGCAAATGTATGTGTATGCAAGTGACTTCGGTCATCCATATAAGTTAATAAGAGAAAAATGTGATATGTATATTTTAGTTTGAACACAAACAGGGATATTCTAGGATGGTGATTTCTTCAACAAGTCTTTTCTTATGTAAAATTAGTATGTATTTGAAATGGAAGAAATAAATATTAAAACAATATAATAGCAAAGACTACAGAAACTCAACCAACTTTGTTAGCGTTATGAAGTTACAATGACCACCATTTCACAGATATAACCATAGTAATATAAATTACTTACAAAAATATGCATAAACCAAATAAATATTTCTCAAAGCCAATTCGAAACTATCCCAGTGTATAATCAATCATCCCCAAACATCACAAGCAATAAAAAAGGTACGATTCCTATGAAAATCTATAGGATGTTGGAAACAAGGATCTTTCTTATTAGTATAACCATTTATACCTACTGAAGTGAGGCTAGCGAAGACTGTGTTTCATAATATATAACTTTATAAACGGAAACGCCTCCTCTCTTCATTTTTTGAAGAAAAAGGTATCTTTTTTTCCGTTTTTCTCCACTAAATATTAAAACCGTCTTCTTCTTAGCCAAGGAAATCCAAGATTATTTGAAACCAATTATACCTGAATATCAGTTTATTAGTGTTCATGACAACCGAGACCGACGGCATAACTAGCTTTCCGTGGTAAAGGCTTAAAATACCACCAAATATCCATTATTGAATTATTAAATGTCAATATGTCACATATAGTATGGTGGCCCCCACTCCTATACACTCATGCTTACCATCAGGCAGAATGGAAACACTTTATCAGGCAATAAATAAAAAGACAAAATTATAGGCAAAATATTGTAGACCTCATAATAAACTCTATCTTGAATGGGATATCATGGTATGTCGTCATTTTTTTATATATTTATCCCAATCTATGTATGTTATTATACTGTGTTTACTTGCATGTTTGGGTTGCGGAAGTTGTTATATTTCAAGAAAGTTCTTATGGTTGAAAATTCTTAATTTTTTTTTTTTTTTTTTTTTTTTATTTATTTAATTCAAGGAACACAAACAATGTATAGTACAAAATATCTTAATATCTAGTTTTATAACGTTTGAATCCAGTACATACATAAATAATATGTGTCCACAGCTTTTGCCACTTTATATTAATATATAAACTACCCATGCGAGTTTCAAAAAGACATTAACATTAAAAACTTACAACTAATACCTACTTTTTTTTTTCTTCCTTAGCGATTATTTCTCGCATATATATAAATCTCCAAGTTACATTCTTATACAAAAAAAAAAAAAAAACATAAATTAATAAACAAGAAAAAACAAAAAACAAAGTACTTATTACAACATGAGATACAACTCATACAGGAGTCGACTCAGGGCATACCCTTCCACAAAAGACATCTACACTGCCAAAATGCTTCCCGTTAAAATAATTATATGTTTTGCACATTCTTACAATTGGTGAATTCATTCCAAGATTAGTACGACATCTGGGCAAAACAAACAAATTTGTAATAGGTTGTCGAAGTGGTGGAGGTCTAAATGGTACCCCTATCCTTATTTTCCCCAACAAGTCAGAGTCAGATATTTTCCCGTTTAGTATTCCATGCAAAAACTTTAAGTCAGCCATTTTTCGACGCTTGCCAAGTGAGTCTAACTTAAATTTTCTTAATCGATCTACGTAAGAAATTCTTCGCCCAAACCCATGCTTCCAGGATAGATGTCGAGTAAAAGATCGCTGAATGGATTCTATACGTTGGGAATGATTCGAGTAGAAAGGATTCCAAGTGACACTAGAAAATTCTAAAACACTTCTTACAAGACTTTTATACAATAGAAGACTAGTAGTTACTTTTTTAAACTGTCTAGAATTTCTTTTAATGAACCCAACCATTTTAGCGGCCTTGGCAGTTATGTTATCGGTATGAGAAATAAAATTTAAGTTACCATCAAGTACTATTCCCAAATCACGAATCGTTGATACTTCTTCCAATATCTTACTATCAATTCTGTAAGCCGAGCCATAGAACTGTTTTTTCCGGGTAAATTTAATATGGAAACATTTAGATGGATTCAGATACATATTGTTATTTCGACACCATACTGATACGGAGTTAAGGTCATCTTGTAAGCTATTTTCATTTATGGAATCGTTAACCTCTCCATATAATTTCAGATCATCGGCATACAGAGAACAATGACCGGAACGTACAACATTGACAATATCATTTATAAATATTAAAAAAAGTTTGGGACCTAACAGTGATCCCTGAGGCACGCCAGAGAGAGAACAATAGGTATCAGACATAAATCCATTTACAACTACATATTGTGATCTACCTGTAATGTACGAATCAAACCACTTATGCAGTAAACCCTCTATACCGTATAGAAACAATTTCTGAAGCAAAATGAAATGATCAACTTTATCAAACGCGCTTGAGAAATCGGTATATATCACGTCTACCTGAGATCCCTTATCTACTCGGTCAAAAACAAAATCCAAAAATGATACCAAATTAGTAGTAACTGACCTACCCTTCACAAATCCGTGCTGTTTTATTGTAATATGCTGATCTACGTGACTACTTAAAACAGTGCAAATTAAAGATTCAAAAATCTTTGCGAAACAAGACAATATAGAAATCGGTCTATAATTATTAACATTAGATTTATCACCTTTTTTATATACAGGAACTATTTTGGCTTTTTTCTACTCGTTAGGAAAAGAACCACTACTCAATGACATATTAAAGAGGAGAGTAAGCGGTGCAGACAGCTCACTTGCGCAGGTTTTAACGAAGATAGTAGGGATCTCATCAGGTCCTGGGCCCTTTGAAGGATCAAGCCGTTTTAAGCTTTCCAGTACTCTTGCCTCATCAAATTGTATGCTGCTTAATGGAAACAGAACTGAAGTTCTGTCAAAGTTGTTTCCCATGTCTACGTCAACTTGTAGTTCAGACTTATTAAAAACAGATGAAAAATGATTGGCAAATAAATTACAGATTTCATAACCACTTGTACCTGACACATTGTCCAGAGTCATAATATCTGGAAATCTGCTTCTGTTGTCATTTTTTGATTTAATGTAGTTATAAAATTTGCTTGTATCTAAAGCTATGTTATTTTCAATACTTTCTATGTGATCATTATAACATTTATCATACAACTTATGACAACGTTTCCGAAGAATTGAGAATTCAATTTCATCTCGAGGATTCTTGTACTTACGATATCTAGTTCTAACCTTTTCTTTTTCTTGAATCAATTTAATGAGTGGTCGACTAAACCATTGTGGATGCTTATTTTTTACTAAGTTTTTGGACTTACGCTGTGGTACATGTACTTGTATAATTTCATTTAATCTTAAATAGAATTTGGTAACAGCCTCGTTGATGTCAACGTTTTCAAATATATTTTGCCAAGCAGTTGATGCTAGTTCTATTTTAATTTGATCAAATTGAGCTTTAAAGAAATTATAACCTGATCTCTGTTTATACTGGAGGCTTTTCTCCAACTGACTAGGGATAGATACCAGCAAACTAGGATGATAATTATCAATTTTCGACAACGAATCCAACGGCACCGAGACCGAAAGAGTCCCCATAGTAGAGAGAATTAAATCTAATATATTATTTGTTGAATTAACTATATGGTTGAATTGCAATAAATTGTTCATATTCAAGAAATCTATAAATGTGTTATTAAGAGTTGAATTTGTGTGTAATGGTACAGTATGATTTACATTATCCCCCTTTGACCAATAAATTGAGCTCATATTAAAATCTCCCGCAACGACAACCTCATCGACCTCTTGGATTACCGTCTCCATAGCATTTAAAAATGTTTGAAGATGTTCAAGTTTCAATGGAGGTGGTAAATAAACTGCACATAGCCCTATCGTAGTATTACGGTTCCCTATAGTGACATCAATGATTATCCATAAATCTTCACAATTCGTTTCCAAATAAGTCAGTCTAGCGGATTTGACATTAGCCTTAACTGCAATCATTACCCCACCACCCTCTTTTTTAGTACTACCCAGAGAATCATTACGATCCCTTCTATATACTACATAACGACCGTCCACCAGTTCTGTGTCTTTTATGGAAGCATTAAGCCAGGTTTCTGTAAAAATTATCACGTCGTAATTGTTTTGTAAAATGTTACCATAAATGTTAGCAGTCTTTGTTCTCATCCCCCTAATATTTTGGTAATATAAATTGAATTTTAAATTTAAACATTAAAAACTAATATCCATAAATTTAAGCTTAATGAAAATAATAATAGTAAAAAGAAAAACGAAAAACAATTAGAGAGTTTTTAGCTTATCCAGATTATTTATAAGAATTGCTTGACTTTCTTCATCCCTACGCACGTAAATGTGTCCATTGCGGACCCAAGTAAATTTATAGTTTTTGCATTTAGCTGCCTTTCTGGTTTCCAAATGGAGTGATTTGTTTTCAGGGCTCAAGTGTTCAGATACAAATATCGCTCTTTTGTCACCTCCAAGCCCCAAGTTATGAGAGTTCAGTTTATCCTGTTTGTTTGTTTTATTGTATTTGGTAACAGCCGCTAACAAGGCATCACGTCGGAATGTGGTATTTAATTTTACTATAACAGCGCGGGGTTCTTTTGACTCTTTATTCATTTTTGCAACTCTCTTACAAAACAACACATCATTCTGCTCAATAGGATTATTGACCACCTTAGCCAGTTGATTTATAATTACCGGTAGGGACTCATTTTTGTATTCAGGTATTCCATGTATTTCTATATTTGTCTCACGTAAATATTGCTCCATCATTCTTATCTTTGTTGCCATCTGCTTTATTGTCATCTGTAGTTCGTCCTTTTCCTGTACCAATAACTTAATTTTCTCAAGACTATTATCCAAGGACTCCTTAATTGAGTCGTATTGTTGGCTAATAAAATTCATAGAATCTCCAATCTCATCAAGCTTTTTATTAGTCGAGTCGAATTCTTGTCTTAGCAAACTACGAAGTTCTTCACATATAATTCTCCTTAATTCCGCTCTAAAGTTGTCATCTAATTGCAAATCACCGGAATTCTTTGAACTATTCCCCGACTGTGCGGCTGACTTAGGTTTAACCATTTTACAGTAGTTAACTTACTCTCTTAATAAAAATAAAAAAGCAGTAAATAAAAAGTATTAACAATATTTTCGTTTCCCATTCGCGCAGTACGAGCAACAAATAATGTACTAGTCACTGACGACGTTAAACTACACAGCACAATATTTTTAGTCAATAAAATACTTCACAATACAACTTCCAAACCGCAATGTCACTATTATATATTGCCACGGTCAAAAGGTCTTGGTTTATGACAAGATACTGAATTCACTTAAGCTTTAACCCTACTTTAGTTTAGTTTGGAACTTTCCGCTGTTAAAATAAAAGAAATAAAACTAAGACTCAGTGAATAATGAACCACACACATTCTCATGGTTATTTAAGTGGCTATATAAATTTTACTAAAATATACTTGCTGACGACAAAAAATATATTAGAACCTGTAATTTTTAATTATAAAACCAATTTATTCTTAAATTAACAGCAGAAAAACATTATTATTCCGTATTATTTATTTATGTAGATCCCATTCACTCTATTAAGAAACTTTAATTAGACAACTATCTAGTTGTAGTTAAGGGACTCTGTAAAAGGACACTTTTCATTACAAATTGAGACTGCCCTTGCAGCCAAGGTCGTCTGGTCCCCAACGTGGCTATGGTAACCGATCTATTGATGAATATACTTAAGTACATATTATTTAACAGCTTCATAACACAGCATAATTACACCCAGACATATTAATTACAAAGTTTACGTATTCATCCAAAACTGTAATCGATACTTAGATCTTGATGCGTAGTTTCAATAACTACTTAATTATCTCTATCGCTATGTTCATAGACATTTGTCGAACTTACATTAAATTGGCAAACAGTTTAAATGTCTAGACATCTGTAAATCAATACAAAATTTTGAATACTTAGACGTTATAGACGTTCTAAAAATGAACTTTTAATGATCAGATAGGTAGTTGGTAAATATGAAAACTTCGAAATCAACTTCAAATGTCAGAAATAGTACCTTAATATAACTTTTAATGATCTAAGACAGGTGATTAGTAAGTTTATTGAAAATTTCATGAAGTTACCAGGTAATTTACTAGCTTGTTTAAATTACTTCGATTAAAATTGTTATACAAAACTATACTTTTGCAGGCATTTACATTCTACTAAGCAATGCAGCACTATAAGAGAACTTTTCTCGTTTTGTATCTAAATAAATTAGATTATAATATCAGGAAACCATAAAACAATTACATTGTTACTGATCTGAAATAATCTACTATAAATATATTATTTGGAACTTACAATAAAACCATAAAAGTCCAAGCACAGTACAGCACAGCCACAGATCATAGAAATACCTACAGGAGATATGCAATTGAGGCGTGTCGCTTGTGAACGCATCTGGCCTCAAAGCGGCTTGATGCCATTTTCGGACATTAGTCGCATGTCAACTTGCGACGTCTTCACTGCTCTTGATTTTCGACAAAATGTCGCGTTGTTCAGTGATTTTTAGCAAAAATAACAGCTGTATTGTGAATTACAAGAAAGATGGCATCTCATTTCATATCTAAATATTATAATATTATAGTTTTTCATACTGAATTAATGAAAATATTTTAGAAAAATGATGATATACCAAATTAATCCCTTTCATTAGGAACTAAAACCATTGCTTGCTTAGTACAAATCGGTCAATGAATCGGCTGGTCTAATAGCGCAATGGATAAGTATTTTATTGATACTCTCACTCACACGATAGTTTCGGGAAGCGGCCGCTGTCGGCCTTTGTGTTAGAGATGTGATGTGATGTTTATGATTGTCGATATTTTAAACGATCCTATTAAGTGCGAATGATTATTAAAGATATAAATAAATTGTAATATTATAATTATGTAAACGTAAAAAAAGTGTAGATAAAATTGTGATTTTTAATTTATTGTGGTACTCAAGCATCATTTATACCTTGATTTTATTTAAAAATTTTAGCTATCCGAAGGTTCCAAAAATTAAAGAAATGTGGATAAATCCGACAGGAAGGGGTCCAAGCTGGTTCCCAACAAAAATAGCACAATATTAATAACACGATCAATCGCCAATGAATAACCATTTAATAATACTAATAAAGGCCGTAATGGAAAAATATGCAACCGTAAGATTACACTACTTAACTAAGAATGCAACACTTAAAATGTCTAAGCGGCAAGTTTTAAATAAATATTTACATTTTACTGATCAATAAGCTAAGCTGGATGCGAGTCGCCGAGGATCGAACTGAGTGGCGTGCAATTGGAGAGGCCTATGTCCAGCAGTGGACTGCGATAGGCTGATGATGATGATGATGATGATCAATACCATCCTTAACAATAAAATTATTGCAGTTTTACCTGTGTTCTAGTCTAGATTCGAGAAGATGATATCCGGTTTTTTGGTAGTTAATTAGTAAATATTCCAATTATGATAAAACATCGCTTGTATAGAGTATATTCGAGGGAAACTCGTGTTTATTTTTCTTTTCACAGTCAATAAAAGCTTTAGGAGAAAGAGCAGATAATACAGCTAACTGAATTTCATTCGATATTTTTATATGATTATCACTTCCCATCACTAGTTGCATAAATTGCACATGTGTGGTTTTTCGAAATCCGTAGCTACAGGTAGAAGCACCGCCTTCTTTTCGCATGTGTTTAATTAGTGGGTTTATTGGTGTCTCTGTAAGTTTCTTTGTGTGCGGGAGAAATACGAGCGTGTGTGCCGTGCTTACAATTTTTGATTTTGTGTAAGTGAAGTAAGTGGGGGAAACGCGGAGACATCGGAACACGAATAAATTTGTGTACACAGCTAATCTCCTGTGTTTCTATGATCTGTGAGCACAGCCAAGGATCAAAGAGAAAGATCAATTTAGAAATTCTTGATTTATAAATTCTCCTATAATTTTAAAACTTACACATTATTATAATTTGATGGATAGATTTTTTAAACGTTAATTCAGTTTAGTCTATAAATATGATAAACTATTTATGATATTTCGCAAATTAATACAAAAATTTATCAGTCTAAGGCTAAATGCTCGGAAAACACTTTAAAAAGGAAGCGAAAATAAAATAAAAGTATTTTATTATGCTCCTAATTTTGATGTTGTTTCAACTATGCTATTAATAAAATTGATTGGGTTGGAAATTTGATTGGAACTCAATCTTTTGTCATTTTCTTTGTTCAATTTTTTTGTTTGATCCTTTTCCCTGTGAATGAAAATTCACGGTGATTCACGCCGGTGCCTCGGAGAGCACGTAAAGCCATCGGTCCCGGTTGTCATGAACATCTATGGCAATCGTTATTGGGTAGTCAGTGCCCTCAAATATACTGACATCTAGTTCAATCTTCGAATTTCAGTTCTCCCTTAGGGTTGTGGAGGTCCAATGCCAGTCGCTCCGTGGAAACACTGAAATTCCGGTAAAACCGGTTACGTAGCCGACCCCAAATAAACTTGGCAATAAAGGCTAGGAAGAAGATTACTAAAATTGTAAGTTTTTTTTTAATATCTGAAATACGCATTAGAACTAAACGGTTCACTCACCACCAGTGCGTGCACATGTGTCCTTCCCATTATGATATGATCTCAGGTCCTTTAATTTAAAAACGTGAAAAAGCATCTCACTATGCCGCCATAGTCATCTGACTAAGGCGGCCTAGTGAGATGCTTTATAGATATCAGGGTCAGTATCGCCACACTGCCTGCATTCCGCAGAGAGTGCAGTGGATCCTACTGGATTCTACTCATGCTGTCCATCAGGAAGAGTAGTCACTCTTGCAAGCTGCAAATACAAAGAAGAAAAAACCTACAAAAAATCAACTATGATTGTTAAAAAAAAAATTGTTATTTCCTGCCTATACTTGAATTAATGTACATAACTTTTAAGATACTATATAAGAAGTAAGAATAAATTCTGAGTTAATTCTAGTGTGAGAAGAACTCAGTAAAGTGCCCTACTTTTGGCAATAAAAAAATATATTTATGAGGTGAAGTTTGTTTCGCGTAAAAATAATCGTTTCAATCTTATATATACCTATGTCGGATGAATATGGTCACGGTTGCAAATGTCTATGTATAATGTACATATTTATTTGTTGTTTAACGATCGTACAGTTAAACCTCAAAACGCATTTGAAAATCTAAATATATTACTTAAGACATGGATGCCGTACAGTAAAACTCGCTTAATTGTATGTTGCGTTTGTAGAAGTTTTTAGGGTTCCGTAGCCAAATGGCAAAAAACGGAACCCTTATAGATTCGTCAAGTCTGTCTGTCTGTCTGTCTGTCTGTCTGTCTGTCTGTCTGTCTGTCTGTCTGTCCGTCCGTATGTCACAGCCAATTATTTCCGAAACTATAAGAGCTATACTGTTGAAATTTAGTCAGTCGATGTATTCTGTGAACCGCATTAAGATTTTTACATAAAAATAGAAAAAAAACAATACATTTTGGGGGTCCCCATACTTGGAACTGAAACTCAAAAATTTTTTTTTCATCAAACCTATACGTGTGGGATATCTATGGATAGGTGTTCAAAAATGATGTTGAGGTTTCTAATATCATTTTTTTCTAAACTGAATAGTTTGCGCGAGAGACACTTCCAAAGTGGAAAAATGTGTGTCCCCCCCCCTCTAACTTCTAAAATAAGAGAGTGATAAAACTAAATAAAATATATGTTGTACATTACCATGTAAACTACCAACGAAAATTGGTTTGAACGAGATCTAGTGAGTAGTTTTTTTTTAATACGTCATAAATCGTAACACGCAATTTACCTTTCATCCAATCAATACACTAGTATAAAAACATCCATGAAAGTTACAACGAACTACAAGAACTTTTATATGATGTTACTTGCTGATACGGAACCCTTCATGGGCGAGTCCGACTCGCACTTGGCCGCTTTTTATCATTGCCCTCTCAATAGGTAAATCGTTGAAGTACCAATTATATTGAAGTTAAAACTCTCCCCAGACTCTAAAAAGAGGCTTAACCTTTTTTTCAGCTGTACAAAAATGCCTTCGGATAACAACCACCCCGGTGGGATTAACCATCCTACCTGGGTGGTTGTTATAGCGTAATTTAACCGACCAAAATAGTATACTTAAGTACTGCTCCATAGAAAACCCAGGTACACTAGAAAAGAAATCCCTTTATTAATTTAACGACGCAGAGTTATTATTTTTCGGCAAATAAAGAAATGGATTCACTATACATTTGTACTCTTTTTACTATAATTAACGTACGTTTCATTCCTCGTTCATGTGTACGACGTGCCAGAGTATAAATAAAACTGAAATGAATTGAAGTACAAATAATTGTTTTTCCTTTTCGCAAATCAATTCATTTTTAGTACATAGAAAAACTACACATATCATTAAATGTTTTGAAACGCTCGTTGCAAAGGTTATAGTCACTACTTAATTATATTTATATACATTACTTAATTTACTTATTTATTCAGGTTAGTGACATACATTAATTTATATAATGATTACATACAAAAAATAAGCACAATACTTAAATTAACCCGTGCCCGACCGCCTCCGGTGGAAAGGTGCCCATTTTTCTAGCAGTCTTATGGCCAACCTTTGCACCAGAAACGAGCAGGAACGAGAGTCCCCGTTTATTTCCGAAAGCCTACAACCCAGTTCCCACACGCCCGAAGTTTCCAGTGAAGCCCAGTGACGAAGTGGTAGTGCTGCTCCAAAGCCGTATATTTCTGCCTCATCTTATAACAATCATCTCAGGCTCAGGTGGCTGGCGGCAACAGTGCTGACGCAAGTAGCATCCCAGATC
Organism: Phragmatobia fuliginosa; assembly: GCA_932526445.1. Taxonomy (NCBI): domain Eukaryota; kingdom Metazoa; phylum Arthropoda; class Insecta; order Lepidoptera; family Erebidae; genus Phragmatobia; species Phragmatobia fuliginosa. The sequence continues at coordinate 31,174,362 of OW052057.1, forward strand.
AAGCACTTGGCATTCTTCCAGGGCACCAGAGTTATCCCATCCGGCCTTTTACCATCGGATCTGCACAGATCCGGAGGCTCAAGGAGACAGGGGAACTATTTAAGTTACTAAGAAAAACCAAAAACACTTTTTGTTTCGACCTGGAATTTGAATCAGAAACGTCTTGAGCAGTCACATACGCTATTCACTAGACCAACGAGTATAACTATCCATTATAACCATTTTCCTGCATGTATATAAATATAATTAAGTAGTGACTATAACCTTTGTAGTGAGCATTTCAAAACATTTAATTAAACAATGGGAATTGTTATAATCTTCTGTAAAGTGCTTTATAAGTTGTTGTTAAAGTACAGTATTATTATGTGTCTTGAGGAGTACAAAGTTAGCCTCAAGAATCACGGACTTTGAATCCTAAGCACAAATAGACTGTATCTTGGTGTTTGTGTTATCTTCATATCTCTTAGTATATGTATGAAATAGGTTTGATTATTGCCTGTGAGACATATTATAGTAATGGATATATATCCTGTAGTCGTGAACATCTAGGTATGGCAATGTTTATTGGGTTATCAGTGTCCTTTACATATAATACATACAATAAAACATTTTGCTCTCAGGAATGTGGACGTCCGGTGGTAGTCGCCTTGTAAGCAAACTGACATTCACATAAATTTTATTGAGAATATTAAAATAAAAGAAGACGTGCATGGAACGTTTTCATTTTAACCGGTTGGTATGATTATTAATTTCAACATAATCTATGCATATGTCTAAATTACCAATATTTGCATATTTTTCTTCTTCGAAACCATTTTCCCAATACAATTTTGAGTTGGCTACTATCTCATAAAAATATTTTCATAGTTTCGAAATAAACTATTAGCCCTGATTCTGTGGTCAACATCACAAAACTGACCTTAGCTAAAAATTGGTTTGGTTGGTTTCTTTACAGTTCATTTCTCGTAATTTCAAATCCTAGCTGTTCCTGTCAAAACGTGTACGAGTAAAGAAGTGTAATGTTTTTGTTTAACATGGTGCGATTTTGAAAAATGCCAATGCAAGTCAATGACATTATAGTATATAATCCAAAAATAAACTTTAGTCTACTACAATTCGGTAATGATGACAAGATAATCAATACCATTATCAATACAATTCTATGAAAAAAATGATGGCATACTAAGCTGTTACATTGGCGAATAACAAGCCAAAGCTTTTCAATGACTTTTTTTTGTTATTTATGATTAAAAACTTTTATAAAGCAGGTGATCTTTATACTTGCTCTATATTTTCATATTATTGCAGTCAATTATACTTTGTTATTAATTCCGATTTCGTTGATTATTTTACAACTTACCTTTGAACATAACTATCAATACCTATTAATACACCAGGAAAAAACTTACAATAAGTTTTTTCCTGGTGTACACACTAAATATTAATAAATGTATTCCAAATTTGAAGCTTCTATGTTTTCTTGTGACAAAATTATAAAATATAATGTGTTTATGTACAGCTTGGCGACTGAAAATTTAAGTTAGTTACGAAATGGTTCTAAAATGTTTCGAGAAAAGGATATTACGGTCGCGTCTCTACGACTTGGCGGGGGCACTGTAGTGCCCCCAGATTTCGTGAAAAGTTAAGCCTTTTTATGAGGGTCGTTATTTATTTTTCATAATATTTTTTTTTCATAATGGAAGGACCACTTATGATCTTCGTTTTCAAGTATGTCTGACATTCTTTTCTAACTCTTTATGTCAAAGGTATAATTTATTATATGTCTATCAATATATAAATGTGAGCACTGCATAAATATGTGCTAACAAATAAATATATAGTAATTTAAGATTGACTGACCTATTTGTAGCTGTCTATTAGAGATCGCAGGCTGCTAAAAGACGTTATGGTAACTGCTTTTAGACTTTTGTGACTATGAACATATACACGTTTGTTGTTGAAGATATCGTAACAACGAGAAACATGTGATCGTTGTGGTGATTCGTAACGTATTTCTATAATTTGTTGTGCAACGAATAATAAATATTAAATTTAATTTTAATAAATACTTTATCACTATTCCAAAATTATTGAGTTCCATGATAATAAACTTAAAAAAATGGAATCGGAGGATCACTTTTTTTGTTGTTAATTATTTGATTGTGTTGAATAGACTTATCACTTACCTTTTAACGAATTTCACACAATACAACATGTCATCTGTCTAAATCGAAACTACTGTAATACAATATTATCAGTATAATATACAGAGAGTATAAAGCATATTTATAAACCTAAAAATATTAAATTACAATAGTTTCAATGTAGACAGATGACATGTTGAACTCTTATTATCGGCTTTAACTGTCACTGTAACTTCAATAAGCAAAGTAATAAAATAGTATTACATTATATAATTCAAAGTTCATGTGTAATTACTTTTAAATGTTACATAGAAAGAAACTCATCCTTTCTTTACAAAAGTCCATAGGAAGTCTTTGAATGAAGGAGCATACACTTCGCTAAGGAAATTCGTAAATTAATTTTGTTAAAGATTGCAAGTAGAAACGTGTGATTTTATTTCAATAGGAGATCGACTTTTCTCGAATAAGGAGGATTTCTCATGCAAAAGTTCACCAAATATATTATCGGAGTAGGATTGAATTAATGTTCTCTGAGTATTCCTTACCTAATGGGAACGCGATCTCGCTCACTTCTTTGCACTCATTTTTAACCAATATCTCTTTTATTTTTTATGTATTCTTTGTATTTTATGGTTACCTATTAGTTTCAACAATCAAAACCAATCAAAGAAATTGTACAAATAAGAATGAATTACATTTATATCGGTGTAAATCTTTTACGAATGTTTTTACACGCTGGACTTTACAGCTAGAAGGCGAGAGACTCGACTCTAAAAATCTGAGTACGTATATTCTATCTATTTCATATTTGTGTATTGAATTTTGACACTGACTTTAATAAAGCAAAAAAAATATTTCTACGTATGTGATAAGTGTGTTGTAAGTGTCAAATCAAACCATATTATTTGTATTTCAAATAAACCAGTACTGTTGTACTGGTTTCTGACAGTAGTCAGTCAGTAGTCACTCATGGAGTTAATGGTCTGTTCCAAGAAACTCCATTGACAGTCTTTTCCAACATAGTTTTTACAATTTTTTGATTAGATATTTACACAAATAGTGTCTAAAAATAATTACACAATAATATAATATCTCGAGCATGATCTTTCCACCAGCCATCGTCCACTTCAAATATTGTAGGGAGCCGAACGACCCGGTACACACGCCACCGCCAGCAGGACTTTTGAGTGAGTGAGACATACTCATGTCAGAAATACAATGGTGGTAACTAACTTCTAAATTGTTTGAGAATTAATCACGTGGCCGTGGATTAGGACCAGCATTAAGCCAAGCGTTGTTTAAATATTTGTAATAATTTATTGGAATTCACTTCCACTACTAAAAATCCTGTTAGGTAGGTAATGTTAAGCTTTCATTTACTAGTGAATACTTTTATATTAGTTATATTAGGTGATGTATTATATAGACCATATTATAGTAACAGAATTAAAGATAAGAAACAATTTCAGTAACATATGAATGAACATATATTAAGAAACAAAGTGTTAGATCTTTGTAAGTATATATGCTTGGAGATGGTGCCGCATCTGAAAGATCAATTACAAAAAAGTTATATGTCTTTGAGCTTTCCACTAACCCTCAGTCCCAGATATCTCGAAAACATCCTTTGCCGATGTTAGAACGTATGAGATAAATAGAATATCACAAGCATGTATAATTTTCAAATAACAGGTTCCTTGTTAAGTTAGGTTTGATTTTGTTAGCAAATCACCTTGTGATAAGCCATTCTTTTCGGTCTGTATTGGGTGCAATTATAAAAACAAGATATTTTGACAAGAACGACTTACTTTTAGAGATTTAAACGATAAAAAATCAGGGCTTGACCTTGTTTTTGAGGTAACTGTGCTGGGAAAATCAAACCAGCACCTTGTATTTTATATAAATAAGTTATAATACGTGTTAATGTTAGTAAATTCGAGATCTTAAAGATGTGCCGCTAAGCTCTGAATATAATAGGAGAAGTGGTGGAGTTAAATATGATGATTTCAAATTAGTATTACTATTACCTGCTTAACTGACCTTACTTTATTATCTACTAGCTGAGACCCCCGGTGCCAACCGCAGTTTTCATTATAAATTGCGTATAACACCGAAACGCGAAACTAGTGTAATAATAATTAGTCTAAGTTACTCCTTGTGTCATCGGGTTTCTGCCAGTGAAAGTCCCGCCAAAATCAGTCCAGCCGTTCTAGAGATGAAAACGTGACACAAACAGGCGGACAAATAAAATTTTAAGTTGCTTTTTGATGTAGTTGCCGTATATTCTTTCATATGTTTAGTTAAAGCTGGTTATTTGATATTACATATAGACATTTCAATTTATTTTTTATGTATAGATGTATTTTTGTAATGTACTCATAATTGTTTACTTTCTTTTACATTGCATTAGTTAAATCCTACTTAAATGGAAATGACATTAACAGTGATAATCATCTCAAACAAAGTTTGTTTTGTCCCCAAATTTGGGGAGGACCTGTCATAATCGCCACGCTTGGCGATCCCAATGAGCTATCCTTTGCTGTCTACAAAAAATATTTTTCTTTGAAATTTATCAAATTAATAAAATTCATTATCAAATCGCATCGGCGAATACCCCGTTCGAAACGTCGGAAAGTAGGAGGTATCGAAGGACATCAGGGATAAACCAAATAAAACTATTTTTAACAATAATCTAAAAAACATCTATTGCATTCTATTTAATAAGTTTTTGTTGTACCTATGCTATAAAAGTAATTTCCTAATTAGGTGTAAAGAGGTGTTTTGTTTTCTAAACTTTTGGCTTTCTGTGTTGTTCATTATTATTATTTTATAAGTTGATAATTGTACGGAGACTCGATTTCCCAGTCAAACCATCAACCAGGTTTTGGGGGGCAAATATGTAACTTTGTTTTATTTTTAATAAATAATAATAAATAAATAGAAAATAAATAATCGAAAACTTATAATTTTATCGCGAATAAGTCTCCTTTACAATAAAAAACATGAATATGCGTTAAAGTCACGAAAGTCTAAGAACAGTTGTGAAGTCATTAGGTAGAACTTAGATTTAATGTAAATCTATTTATTTACATAAATCTCCTCATAGCCTTAATGAGAAAATAGTAGACCTTTCTTTGGAACAGAATTTGATTCTGCATTTATGATTTTGTCGACATTAAACGTGAGAAGATTCAAAATAATTGAGAACGTTCTTAATGTTTGGAAAATTCTCTAGTTACAGTACTAAGACAAAGTAATCAATTAGGGACTAGAAAACATTCAATATTTACTTCCAAACAAACTAGTATGAGTATTAATACCTTGGTATTATTTATTATCCAAACAAATTACTTTGTATTCAAGTCTATATCATCATCTGCAAACTACTTTTAACGGTTCCGGAGTTCATGACTCCTTTATAGATTCGTCATGGTCGTCTGTCCGTCTGTCCGCCCGTCAGTCCTCGACCTGCCACCCAAACGGTTGGTACCAGAAATATGACACTTTGCAATAATATGTTTTGTATATGATATCGACAAAGTTCTACAATAAAATTATGAGAAAACATTTTTATTTGGGGTACCTCCCATGATGTGAGAATGATTTTATTTTCTCGCGTCTGCCCCATCGTGTGATGTAGATACGATATGTGTGTCATTAGATAGGTCTATTAAAAACATTGTGAGGTTTTTAAAACAATTTTTCTATTTACGTATCCGTTTATGAGTTATTCAACTTCAAAGCGCATTTTTTTCTAAAAAAATCCCCCCGTCTAAAAGCTAAACGGCTTTTTGGAGTTATACTTAGTGGCCTAACTTGTAAAATGCACTCATTCGAAAATCTTCGTACGAAAATAAAGAATACAAGAAACGTAACAATTATCTATTGGACACGATGAATCTACCTTTCATTATTTATGGGGGGCTAAGGAACCCTATTCTATGCGTAGCCTGACACGCACTTGGCCAATTTTTAGATTATTTATCATTATTTAAAAGTTATCATACAATTTGGCCAATGGTTCCCGTAAGTATGTGTAACAATACCTTTTTCTACTAAGCCCCAACACAAAATGTAACAACAACAAAACATTCACATATCAGAACTCCCAAATGGATGATTTTAAATGACTTTTTTTTATCAAAAATAGACTTTAAATAAAGTAATCTGCCAAGAGTGTGTTATGATTTATACATTTAATTAATATTCCGGCTAGTACTTTATATAGAAGTGTCAAATCTCAAATAAAGATGCATTAAATATTTACTAAGAGCACAGAACGTAGCTGAAGTGCAATCTGCCGTCATTGGAGTTAAATATTATATATTTTGCGTTATATTCTATGCATAGAACAAAGTGTGTCCTGACTCTATTTCAGTGTACTAAAGAAAATACAGTGCCATCGATGGAGGGTAATAATTAGTAATTGAAAAATTTTCGCACAAATTGTAAGTAGCCCATTTTAATTTGAAGGATAACTCAATGCAATGTAACCTTTTTATATATAAAACTAGTTGACCCAGCGAACTTCGTACCGCCCAACTTTAAAATTCCAGAACTTGATCGCAGCGCCACCTACCGGGTCCAATTGCAAATCTAAACCATTTTCAGATCCCCTTGAACACACACAAAAAAATTCATCAAAATCGGTCCAGTCGTTTGAGAGAAGTTCAGTGACATACACACTCACAGAAGAATTATATATATAAAGAATATCATTGAATGTAACAAAACGTATTATTTGAGTAGTAAATGTTATTGGTGTTTAAAATGACTTTATTCATTTATGAATACAGTGGTAAGAACTAACTTCATTGTGGTATTATTAATAATAATGCGTCATTCGTAAATCCATTAACAAATATTATTTTTAATGTTTATCGTAAAATTGAATAGAGATATTCAGTACAGACTACCCAGTAAGTAAAAAAGGAGTTTGTAGTTTATATTATATAGTATATATGTCGGCGCGTTATGTTAATTACAGTTTGTAATTACGTACTAAATAATTAATTCAGGATAATCAAATCAATTTTAAAAGTACTATAATCCCTTAGTACATTTTCTAACCTTTATTATCAATTCAATTGATTTTGTATTTTTATTAGTAGTTTCAAATGCTCAAAATAAGTGGTGAATTATGTGAAAGGTTTTATTAACTGAATCACATTATAAATTCCTATTGTGATTTGTAAACATCAATCGGTGTGTTTTTATCTTACGGAAGTAACATTTGATTTAAAAGGAAATCTAAACTGAAATGGTGTCCATATTGCTGCTTTTGATAAAAACACATCCGATTTAAAATAATGTCAGCTAAACTTTAGTTTAATCTTTTAAAATTACTAATAAATTCAGTTAGTATTTGTTGATTTATAACGAATACATTCGTTACTTATTATATGGTCCACAATGTTAAATCATTCTAAGTTAGTTCCGGTGGCGTGATCGGCCATATTGTTTTCTTAGTTTTGAATTGTCTTGGAAAGTAAAACTAGTGATTTGGATTCAGTCTGCCTTTGGAAATAAGAGAGAGTGGAAGACTCAGAAAAGTCCTGTGAGTAAATCGATTCTTATTAAGTTGATTATTGAAGTGGTTGTAAAGCTAATATTAAGTGCATTGACTAAGTGTATAAATCCTAACGTTTTCCTCTATTTTGGTGTTTTCATTATCCTGCAATGTCCGAGGAACAATAATGAGAGTGGTGACGTCAGCAATGATGACGTCACTCTTTCTTAAAAACTTAGATGGCACGTCTGCTACGTTATCAGAAGTGCGAGATCTACCCACTTCTGCCGGACATTCTGCTACAAACAATGAAAATGTTTCTGTTTACGTTAGCGGCGTGTCCACTGAGTTCTTCTCGCGGATATTGCAGGTCATGAAAGGCATGACCGATCGTATGTTTAGACATTCTGAGAGTTAAAATCATTGACGTGTTTTTACCGTCGTACGATCCGGACGCCAGTATGCGTGAATTGTATCAACACGTGAGCACAGTCATGGAAACCTACAGCCTGACAGATTATAATGTTAAGATGAAGGTTGGAAGTCTACTTAAAGGTCGTGCCAAGCTGTGGGTGGATAAATGGTTGATTTCCACATCCACCTGGCAGGGGTTGCGTGATTTATTAAATAACACACCTAAACCCGAAAATAGGTACTCTCGAGACATTCTCCGATTCATAGAGAATACGTATGACAAGCCTAAAGATATTGCTCAGTTTCTGTCTCAGGCTTGGGTACTCTGGCGTCGCATCACAAAAGACAGATAATCCGACGTGTACATTCTGCTCAAAAGTAGGCAAATGTTTCAAGCGTGAACGTGAAATTATATCTAAATTAATTGTGCGGGTATAGTATAGTAAGTTTGCTTCTATACATATGAGAATTGGGAATGTTAAGATTAAAGCTGTTTGATAGCTGTGCAGAATGTTCGCTTATACGCGAGACTCTTAACAGCTGAGTTACCTGGGATAAGAACGAATGAGGTTAGCTATAGGGTATTGGTAAGTTTACAATGCCCTCGCTAACGAAAATAAAAACGGTATGTATTATCGACAATTTACAAGTAGTTTCAATTTCATGTAGAAGCTGATAATTAAATATATTCTGATGTCGTTATTCGTATAAATCCTCTTGATAATACAAATAATGGTGTACCAGTCACGTCACAGAGTGTCAAACTGTTTCATCAACCGATAGTAAATGATCTGAGTGTTTTAACTTTGATAATTTAGATTGTAATCTATTGAAAATATTGCTTAACAAATTTGAACATGTCTTCATTAGCGGGTTCCCAAAAACTAGAGTTAATGACGGTGAATTAGAAAATTGACTAAAAGACCCTACTAAGCGAGTAGAATGTCGACCATACACTTTGAGTGCGGTTGAAAGGGAGAACTCCTTAAACACAAAATCATACGCGAAAGTAAATCTTCGTTTGCGAGTCTAATAATATTGGTCAAAAAGAAAATGGCGAGGACCGTAAGTGTGTTGACATCATAGAAATAAACAGAAATACTCTTAGGGACAATTACCCTTTAGCAATAATTTTAGACCAAATAGACCAACTGATTGGTAATTACTTCTCCACTTTTGATGGCAGCTGCATTGCGTCAGATTCCGAATAAATAATATTTGCAATGACATTTGGTCTAAGCAACGCCTGCTCGATTTATCAGCGTTGTATTAATAAAGCGTCGATGCCATTATTGATTAAGCAGGTATGTCAGGTTTACGTAGATGACTAGGAAGTCAAGGAAAGGATTCCAAATGTAAGAATTTCCAGGAATGTATCTCTAACATAGAGCAAATGTTTATTGCTTTGCAATGGTTTCTCAATTAATATCAAGGGGGTGTCACTCCGCAGTTTAGGTATAGTCGGCCTCCTGCCCGCCCGGAAGAGCATGCCGGTCGACTATACATAATCAGAACAGGTAAGTTACACGATAGAAAGAGACGCAACGGTAGGTAAATTTAATTGTAGTTGATTCGGCGCTGTGCGATCTGAATTGAACTTAATCTTTTGATGCCTAGGGTCCCGATTTCTTTAATCTAATTTTCGGAGTGAGTCTTCTGTATGAGTACTATTATGTATCCTGTGTTAATATTGAGAAAACTGCTTTCATTAAACGCTCCATTGAGTATTTGGGCAATAGAATAGCTGATTGGCAAGTTGGTCCAAGTCCAAGGAGAGTGTAGACTTTAACAATGGCACCGGTACCAACTACAGTTAAACAGGTCGGACAATTCAATAGTCTTGCTAGCTAGTTCAGGCGTTTCATTCCCATTTTTTCCAGAGTTAAGATGCCTCTCTACGGCTTCACAAAAAAAAAAGAGACTAAAAAAAGACTGGAACGGCAGACCCGATGAGGCTCGTAAGAAAATTATCCAATATATGTCTACTGCGCCTGCCTTATCTTGATTTCAGGAAGATGTGCCAATTGAACTCTACACTGATGCCAGTAGCCATTAATTCATACCACACATGGGTACATCATCCGGAAGGGAGAAGACCCTACAAAAACTGAAGCAATCTTCCTGGTTTGATAAGATAAGCACCGGCGTGAGGAACTTTTTCGAAAACTGTACCGTACGTAGAACTTCAAAGGGGCCTTCGGTGCAATTCAGGTGCAACTAGATCTTATTCGAAAACTCACTGCACCATTTCAAGTAATACAAATGGACATCACTGGTAAATTGTGCACCAAAGACTCTCATGGATATGATGAGTGAATTAAAGGTTTGTGACCAGGTTCGTATGATATTCTTTCATTAGCGCCAGGAGTCAGCCGAGCAAATGGACAGGTGGAAAGTGTGATGGGTACGTTAAAAATGCTCTTACTATGATAAAAAAACTATTACACCGAGAAATGGTAAGTCGCATTGTAGGTTGCCTTTAATTGTACAACACATCGAGTGACCAGTGTTGCACCCCTCACCCTCCTAACACGACAACAACATTGTTTTCCACCTGAGCTGCTGATATTGGTAAACATGGACGATGAGTCAATGGATTTCATTTTACTAGAACAGCATGTACATCAAAGATACTCTTGCAGCACAATATAAAAAGCAGCGTTTTGTTAAAAATAAGGCAAAACTAAAACCTTTCCAAAGGAGAGAATCCACTCTCATAAAGAACAACCCAAGTAGTCATACTTCTTTAGATTTGAAATACAATGAACTATTTGAGATTTACAGAGTGCTGGGCAATAACCGCTACATGGTAAAAAGGGTGACAGGCCGAGGACGACCGCGTAAGGTGGCTCGAGATCAATTCGTAGAGCTCCTCAGCCAGGCAATCGGGCAACCGTGTCGGCGGAATCTGAAGAGGATGATGAACAACAACCTGGAACATCCCAGCGTATAACTCCAACACCGGAGCATCATTCATTACAAATCTGTCATGTGAACGTCTAATAAATTTGGTGAGTTCAATCCGTTACTAGAAAACCTGGTTTTCAACTAGAATTTGTGGGTGTGGTGAATTGAATACTTATAAAGTTTATGAAACCTACTCAAAGACAAGCACTACTGCACTAGCATACCTATTGTGTTCGCAAAATATTGATAAGTTCCTTCACGTCTCATGCTTGCATTATTGCTGATATTTATAAAAATGTAGACCAGATGGCTATGTTATTAAGACCTTATACGATAAGGTCTTTTAATATATATTTTTTTTACATCCCGTGTGGACCACGATCATTAAAAATGATCCAGACCACACCATCGACCTAGACCCAATTCCTTTAGGGCCTCTGTGGACCACGGCGTTCAGTACCGCCCAGACCGCAGCATCATCATTTTTGTTTTTGCTCCCGTGTGGACCACGATCATTAAAAATGATCCAGACCACACCATCGACCTAGACCCAATTCCTTTAGGGCCTCTGTGGACCACGGCGTTCAGGGCCGCCCAGACCACAGCATCATCCTTTTTGTTTTTGCTCCCGTGTGGACCACGATCATTAAAAATGATCCAGACCACACCATCGACCTAGACCCAATTCCTTTAGGGCCTCTGTGGACCACGGCGTTCAGTACCGCCCAGACCGCAGCATCATCATTTTTGTTTTTGCTCCCGTGTGGACCACGATCATTAAAAATGATCCAGACCACACCATCGACCTAGACCCAATTCCTTTAGGGCCTCTGTGGACCACGGCGTTCAGGGCCGCCCAGACCACAGCATCATCCTTTTTGTTTTTGCTCCCGTGTGGACCACGATCATTAAAAATGATCCAGACCACACCATCGACCTAGACCCAATTCCTTTAGGGCCTCTGTGGACCACGGCGTTCAGTACCGCCCAGACCGCAGCATCATCATTTTTGTTTTTGCTCCCGTGTGGACCACGATCATTAAAAATGATCCAGACCACACCATCGACCTAGACCCAATTCCTTTAGGGCCTCTGTGGACCACGGCGTTCAGGGCCGCCCAGACCACAGCATCATCCTTTTCTATGATGACATAAATAATACAGGGTTACGTGGAGTAACTGTATTAAAATTAAAAAAAAAAAAAAAAAAAAATTAAAAAAAAAAAAAAAAAAGAAAACATATGTAATTATGTAGTGGCATGATGCAGTTGCATTGCCACATAAACATATTTCATTCCAATATCTAATATTTACTAATGTTATGGACGTGTAATGGAACTAAATATAATGATTGCTCCATGCAGCTGATGACTTGAAGTTATTAAGCTGACCTACTTATCAATAAAAAATAAAAAATAGCAAATAACATGGTTAAGTGAGTCTATGTATATGCGCCAGACTAGAAACTTAACATTTCACTCTTCAGAATGATTACCTCGGGCTGGTGCAGAGCGCGCACCACCTCGCAGAATGGCCGTGTCGGCGCGTTATGTTAATTACAGTTTGTAATTACGTACTAAATAATTAATTCAGGATAATCAAATCAATTTTAAAAGTACTATAATCCCTTAGTACATTTTCTAACCTTTATTATCAATTCAATTGATTTTGTATTTTTATTAGTAGTTTCAAATGCTCAAAATAAGTGGTGAATTATGTGAAAGGTTTTATTAACTGAATCACATTATAAATTCCTATTGTGATTTGTAAACATCAATCGGTGTGTTTTTATCTTACGGAAGTAACATTTGATTTAAAAGGAAATCTAAACTGAAATGGTGTCCATATTGCTGCTTTTGATAAAAACACATCCGATTTAAAATAATGTCAGCTAAACTTTAGTTTAATCTTTTAAAATTACTAATAAATTCAGTTAGTATTTGTTGATTTATAACGAATACATTCGTTACTTATTATATGGTCCACAATGTTAAATCATTCTAAGTTAGTTCCGGTGGCGTGATCGGCCATATTGTTTTCTTAGTTTTGAATTGTCTTGGAAAGTAAAACTAGTGATTTGGATGCAGTCTGCCTTTGGAAATAAGAGAGAGTGGAAGACTCAGAAAAGTCCTGTGAGTAAATCGATTCTTATTAAGTTGATTATTTAAGTGGTTGTAAAGCTAATATTAAGTGCATTGACTAAGTGTATAAATCCTAACGTTTTCCTCTATTTTGGTGTTTTCATTATCCTGCAATGTCCGAGGAACAATAATGAGAGTGGTGACGTCAGCAATGATGACGTCACTCTTTCTTAAAAACTTAGATGGCACGTCTGCTACGTTATATATATATAGCAGAAAATCCTAAATCCTCGCGCTTTTATTTATCATCATCATCATCATCATCAACAGCCATTAACAGTCCACTGCTGGACATAGGCCTCTCCTTAGAAGGAGGTTTTGGCCTACTATACCACGCTGGCCAGACGGGTTGGTATAGGGTTGGTTTCAAGTTTTCCTTCTCTTTGCATTGATGTTGTCTTGCGTAGTTTATCCCTTAGTCCTATTTTACGACACTCGCGGGATGAATTTTAATTAATAAGTAATTAAAAATAAAAGTTTGTATTAATTAAGTGAATAACATATGTTAAAGTACAAGCTAACGAAATATTCCAAAGGGAGGACGACGGAAAACTTTTGCCAATGTAAAGTGTAAGCATTTCCGGCAACTATTTTTTATACAATCTGGTGGAATCGCGATATTCTCAAACTTATCCTGTTTCACACCATATTGCGACAATCTCAACAAGAAACATAATGTGTGCCAGGAATCAGAATGTATCTATTACATCTAGAATGTATCTTTACAGCTATTATAATTGAATCAACTATCTAGAATAGAAAGGAATAAATAAACCAAAACACTTTACCTTGACTTCTTTAGAAACGCTCCACTTACTTACATAATATTTTCGGCAATAGTTTAATCCACAATGAGTTCGACTGATTGTCATAGGTATATTTTTAACTTAGATATATTATTGACAGTGACTTTCGTTTTTACTTCATTAAATATATTTTTTTCATTTAAAAATGGTAAAGGAGCGAATGTATCTCGTGGTACTATGTACTACCGCCGTCCATGCAGACCTGCAACTGCATCTAATGTATTGCCGTCTTGACCGCTATACACATCGGTTGAAAAGCATTACTATGCTTATATAGAACTCATATGAGCCGCTAGTATTACATTTACTTTCAGCAATACATTTTATAAATGAAACTTCCAATTTTCCAATCGAAATCAATAATATTTACCATATCTATATATATAGGCAATGAAAATATTTACCGTATTTTCAGTGCTGCAGTGCAAAAGAGGCACGACACTGTAATAAACTAAAAATATAAACACATTCTGGAATTGCTATATTGTCGATCAACTCAGAGGAAACTTTATGTTTATTTCTTTCTTTGCGATACTTAGTTATTAATATACCAACATATTTTTTTTACGTAAAGCAAAAACAGTGCACTTCATGAAAATTACTCGAAGGGAGGAAGGACTCACACAATACAATCACCCATAAATAGAGTTCATATTCAATATAATAATATCCAAATTCATCTTAGCTTAGCTTAGATCCAGACATTGGCATCTTTAGCCAGTCGTCTGATGTATTTAAAACAGAAATTAAGAGATATTACATGACCAAATAAATTTAATCTAAATTTAAAGGTATTTTTAGGAAGTGAATAGGATATTATGTATAAATATAGTTGATTATTTTTGAGTGGATCACTTTTGGTAAATTATAGTAAATGTTATGTACACTGTAATTGTTCTGCTTGTAATTAGTATAAGTCTAATTTGTATGATGTGGTAGTACATAAATAAATAAATAAACAAGTAAAGTACTTTCCTTGTGTCCTCTTCCCTCCGATGGAATTAGCATAAGACACTGTCTCTGAGTGATCTCTGAAATTTTTCGTCTTAAATTTTTCACATTACCTTAAAAACAAATCACAATTACTTTTTTACAAACAAGTCTCTTGCGAATATTTTATATACTCAGGGATGCAGATCGCCAGCTTAAAGGTACGCGTTTTATAATGGTTACCGACGTTCAAACCTTTTATTATTGTTGATTTTCGGTATGACGGTTCTACAGGTATATTTTAAGAAAATATTCAGAAATACAAAACTCATCATTAATAAGCTATATTTAATGCAATAACTTTGTAAAATCCTTATTGTTAAGAAGTTTGTATCAGAAAAGTTCAAATTACTTATGAAGTACTTATTTACTTCGTAAAGTAAACATTATTCGACATTAAAACACCCAAACAAATGTTTACAGATCCTACAAACGTTTGTTTTAACTCAGGAATTGAAACCGAGACTTACAGTATCATACGCCACCATTGCACTACTGAGGGAGTAGAAATATAAGTTTATCTAACCGTTGCCCAAGTCAACTGGCAACTGAATTCTAAGTCATGTTATTAACATTTTTAGTGCGGTGTGCACGATAAGTTTAAAACGTGTATCGGGAGGCCTCATCTCCACAGTAGTTGACTTCTTACTTACTCGACGTCTGTAACGTAAAATATTTTTTTCTTATTTTTTTTTACATCTAGTAATAATAATAATAACAAAGAACTTTATTTGATAGACACAATATACAGCAGATAGATAAAAAAACAGTTTTCCAAACAGTAACTATATTCCGCCATCAATATTAAAAAAATATCTAAGCGGGCAAGTGCTTTGTGATATCTTAAATCTTTTTTTTTCACACCCGCACAGTTTAGAACAATAAAACTCACAAACTAATCCTTATTTCTTTTCAGGGGAAATTTATACAACTAATCATAGAAAGTATATAGGACTCAAATTAAAACAAACAAAAAGGAAATAAAAATAAAATAAAAATAAATTAAAACCAAAAATAAAATTATAAATGTAAAGAAAATTAAAACTTCCGCCATACCGGGACATACCAGGTTGTGACGCCAATGCATGCGGAATCTAAGGGAAATGGAATGGAGATGCCACCCCAACTGCGCCAGTAAATATTGTTTAGGGATCAAAAACCTAAAGGTAAGTATAAGATGCTATGTACTGATAATTTCTTATTGTAATTTCTTTTCAACACTATTTTCATCATAATCATCATTATCAACAGCCTCCAACGGTCCCTTACTAAACACAGGCCTCTCCTTCGAAATAATTACCATTTTTAATATTTTGATTACGGAACCCTGAAAAACGGTATTAATGGTACAGTGTGATATTATTTAGCAAATTACTTTTCCTCATTGTAAATTATATCTATACACATATATAAAATTAAAGTGTCTTGAAATAATATCAAACAAGATTTTCAGGACACTGGATTAAATAGTATCATACGATATACGATACTAGTACACAATTGTCAGTGTACAGCGATATATTGGCACAGAATACACAATAGTACTAGTACAGAAGACTAACTCCGAAAATTAAAAAAATAAAGACCCTTGGCGTCAAAAGATTAAGTTTAATTCAGACCGCACAACACCGAATCACCTACGATTATATTTACCTACAATTGCGTCTCTTTCTATCGTGTAACTCTTATCTTTTCTGACGTAATCAGGTTTATTTCCTTTTAACAATAATTAAAATATTTAATAAATACTTTTTCTCTAGTACTTTACTTTAGAAAATAAATTACTTTCCAAATTAACATATGGTAGTTGTTATAATAATAACTGTAGATACTTTGTCAACAAATGACGTTTAAATGATATTACATTGGTATGTCCTACCTAACACCTAAAGCCTTTTATTCAGACATCCGTAAACAGAACAATATATTGTACATAGATTAGAAAATTGAGGTTTGTCATTAGATGCTAAAATGTGTAAAAAATTTGATTTACACGAAAAAAGGTATGCAAAGGTATATTTATACAGAAAACACAAAACTAGTCCCAAACAAATATATTGCTCTACTTATGTAGCATTAGTGATGAAAAATAAACATAATTTATAATGTGTAACGTCATGCTTGTGTCATATGTATATTTATATATAATTTTAGGTAATATTTATATATTCAATGATGCGGTGATTTGAAAACTAAAGACTGCTTGATTGTCAAAGTGACCTTATGGACTTTTAACGCTTTTGTGCAGGCTGGTACAAACAGGGAAAATACTATCCTCTTGTCCACGTTATGTAGTTATTTATAGCCAGTGAGGCTATAAAATAACTGGTAAAGGATGAACTGTCTGATTAACTGCCCAAGACCAGGCTTCTGGCGCTTCTGGGGGGTAACCTTTGTTCAGTATAGATATATCATTTAAATCGTGTGAATGGCATATCAATGTTGGAAAAAAAGGCGCACACTATCCTAATCTTAATGAGTCCGCATTTATTCTTCACCAGTCACTTTCCTTAAATTGTCAATAGTAGCTATGGAGTGCCAACAATGATCTACATTTTTAAAGTTAAAAAATCGACTTCAAATAACAAATTAAAAGGCAGGGTCCTGAGGTCCTGGTACACTATAAAGTGTAAAACAAACTGACTTCAGTTTGACTGGCATAAATTACTATGTGTCTGTACAATTATTTTTAATACCTAATTGTCTATTAATTTTGAATAAGTAAAATAATAATGTGTGCTAGTTACTTAAAATCTCTTTGGAGTCTACGCTGAACTAAAAATGTATATAAATGGCGGGGGTGAATTACTATAATTTAAGCTATTTTTCTCATGTGGGTTTAGGTTTTATTGCTAATAAAGATTCCTTAATTCCAAATTAGGTTAGTGATGCAGATATCCTTGGTTTGATTAGTAATTAATACATCATATTTAAACGTATAAAAGTATTGTAGCTAGGTGGTATTGTATCAAACATTCATAGTAGCAACAAAAAAAACAATCTCCATCAACATTATGCTGTACAGCTTGAAGTAATTTGTACAGACCGTTTAAAATTGAAAAACAAGCGACCAAGTGCGAGTCGGACTAGCCCATGAAGGGTTCCGTAGCAGCAAGTAACTTCATATAAAAGTTCTAGTAGTTCGTGGTAACTTTGATCGATGTTTTAATAATAGTGTATTGATTGAATGAAAGCGAAATTGCGGTTTACGATTTATGACGTATTAAAAAAAACTACTTGCTAGATCTCGTTCAAACCAATTTTCGTTTGATGTTTTCGTGGTAATGTCCATCATGTATTTTTTTTAGTTTTATGATTCTCTTATTGTAGAAGTTACAGAGGGGGACACACACATTTTACCACTTTGAAAGCGTCTCTCTCGCAAACTATTCAGTTTAGAAAAAAATGATATTAGAAACCTCAATATCATTTTTGAAGACCTATCTATAGATAACAAAAAAAATGTTGAGTTTCAGTTCTAAGTATGGGGACCTCCAAAATTTATTGTGTTTAGTCTTTTTTGTGTGAAAATATTAATGCGGTTCACAGAATACATCTACTGACCAAGTTTCAACAGTATAGCTCTTACAGTTTCGGAATAAAGTGACTGTGACATACGGACGGACAGACAGACAGACATGACGAATCTATAAGGGTTCCGTTTTTTCCCATTTGGCTACGGAACCCCAATAACATTAAGTAATTATAAATAATAATAAAATAATAAAATTCTTTATTTGGAACTAATAACAAAATTTCAAATTAAGAATACGTTCGATAATGACCGCATTAGTGAAACACTGTGGCGCAGTTATATCATCTATGATATGAATAAAATTATAATACATAATAAATTAAAAGGTTGCTTATGAGTGTATCTAACAAATATCTAAATCGATATTCATGTGGATTTGGTAAATTTCTCAGATCACTAAAACCTTGGTTTCATAAAAGGCTGATTGTTCTGCGGCAAAAGTAAAATTGGGTACCAGCGCCCATGAATAAATAAAACTCTTACGCTGACTTAATAATTTTATATTCTGTCAAATAAATAATCTCAAGATTTTAAAATACTATTAACGAATACAAAATAGTCTAAGGCACTTCTTAAATAGTCCTAGGTTTAGCACGTCATAATAAATGTACTTAACTAATATTTTAACCAGTAAAAATAAAGATTATGGCTTTGAAAGTCGATCATTCAGTTTCCAGATTTTTTGTTTAGTTTAATAACAATCTGAGGATCCGTATACCTAACACTGGAGTATAATATAGGTACAAATTTTACTATATCATGTCACAAAAAAACATCACTCCCATTCATTTGCATATAAATGTAAACTATAAAGTTACGGTATAATTTTCCGAAATGCCGAAATGTTATAAGTTTTTAGATAACAAAACAATATCTTGCCGGCGATGTCATAGAGGAACAATAAAAATAAGTTTATCTGATTTCAATATCGGGCGCTCGGAAAGTTTTAGATACTGCCCCTAAGTGCCCGAGTTGTAAACTATAAGACAGAAAAAGTTGACTTTTTGTTTGACGGTGCTTTTATAACAATTTTGTTGAGCATCTGAACATTAAATATGAATGATACTCACTATTATAGTGCTTTCGAATAATGTTACAGAATAAAAGAGTAATAGACTACAGGCCCATGTCAAAAATGGATGGGTCATATGAACCACCAGGTGACGTATATGGGAGGATATAAGAGCATAAAATAATAAGATTTAGCACTATGCCGTCACTTGTAAGCTGTCCAACTGAGTGCTGGTGAGAATTCAAAAGTGCAGGTAGAGTGAGTACATTTTGGTCATATATTTTTGTACGGCATTTTTACCATCGATAGATCCATGAAAAATAATAAAAAAGCGCACAGTGCCGTAAAAAAATGGTGGTCCACAAAGTCGGTATTGTTTGTTGATTTTCTTACAATTTTCAGGGTAAATTATGTCATTTCATTCTGTACGGCATCAGTTTCATTCTGTTTCAATACAGCTTCTAATCCATTATTCCGCAACGCCGTACAAAAATCATGCAACAAGGGGAAAAAATCGAGGGTTGCAACCCCCTCTTTTTCAGTGGTCCGGGGGGTGATTTGACACAACATAAAATTAATTTATTTTGAAAGTATTTTATGCATAGATAATATTTTTTTACATGCCGTACATTTTCGTTGGTCCAAAGGTTTGTAGGAAAAAAAAACTCAAGGAAAAATCCAAATCCATAAAGGTGTTAAATCACACGATCTTGGTGGCCAACTGATCGGTCCATTTCTCGAAATTAAACAAATACCGTCGACCTTGTTACCAATAAGCTTTGGATGGATTTTAAATGACGGTCGGTACGATTTCGACTGGTTCCACGGCGAGGAATGCCCCCAAAAAGTCAGTGACATAACGGAACCGGATGAGGAATCAGGGGAAGAAATCGATGACGTCATAGGTAAATAAATAAATCTTTACATCTTTAATCTGTACGTACGACTTTGATTTTGACAAAAACTTATTCATGTTTCAGAAAATGATAGAGAAGATAATTCGGACGTCGATGAAGACGTTGATTCCGATAACAACTCAGCAGCAAATTCTGATACTGAATAATTTAAATAAAAACCTTATTTTGTATTATCATTTTTAAATATACCTATCGATTTTTTCAAAAAAATAGTTGTCTTATTTATTCACATTATTACAATTAAACAAATCAATTATATACATGTATCAATAATGTTTGGAGTATATATTAAACCAAAAAGTATACAAAACTGTTGATACTGGGATTTACAGTTTCAATTCTTGGATATTATACAATATACACACCCTTTCACTTCGGTTAGATTTTATCATAATATCAATTGTTCTCTTCAAAAATATGTTAATACCGTACAGTATCAGATGGCCATAAAGTACTACACCCTTAAAATGGTAGCGTCATTTTCATCAGCTTAAAGATATGGTCTGCATTAAAATGTACGGCATCATTTTTTCCTAATTTATTTATCTTAATACTATTTAAAACAAAGGAAATTTGTAGAAAATTGATATATTTTATTAATCTATGAATAGTTAAAGTTTTGCAATAATTTAATAAAATGCCAATTTTTGTAGTTCTCTATATTTTTTTAGAACAGTTTTTTTTGAACGGCAATACTATATAACAATTGTATTTTACAATATCATGTTAAAAAAAAAGTCGCCGTACAGAGTCAAATGATTTTACAGCTTTATAAATCAAGTATACCATGAAATTAAGATAATTATAAATATACATTCAAATGAACAAGAATTTTTTGACGGCATTATTTTTAATAGTACTTTTGAGTGCTAGATAATGTTTTGGAACCAAAGCCGTACTTTTTCAAATCACCCCCCGGACCACGGAAAGAGAGGGGGTTGTAACCTTCGATCTTTTCCCCTTGTCGCATGATTTTTGTACGGCATTGCAGAATAATGGATTAGAAGCTGTATTGAAACAGTATGAAACTGATGCCGTACAGAATGAAATGACCAAATTTACCCTGAAAATTGTAAGAAAATCAACAAAAAATACCGACTTTGTGGACCACCATTTTTTTACGGCACTGTGCGCTTTCTTATTATTTTTCATGGATCTATCGATGGTAAAAATGCCGTACAAAAATATATGACCAAAATGTACTCACTCTACCTGCACTTTTGAATTCTCAACAGCACTCAGTTGGACAGCTTACAAGTGACGGCATAGTGCTAAATCTTATTATTTTATGCTCTTATATCGTCCCATATACGTCACCTGGTGGTTCATATGACCCATCCATTTTTGACATGGGCCTGTAGTCTATAATCTCTATATATGGTTCGTATGATACATATCTTGGTACAGCTAATGAAACTAGACAGTGCAAACGAACTGTTGTGAACAGTTGGACATCTGAGCACAAGTTACGATGCAGAGTTTCGTTTGACTATTCAACAGTGCAACATTCATGCATAGTCTGACAGCTCTCAAGCCTCGGGAAAACTTCACTAAGTCTACAAAGCTTAAATAGGCTAGATTCTAATGATTCAAATATATTTTGTCGTTCGTAGAGATATATAAAATTGAAACATTTTCTTATATATCAAATGTTATTGATACTAAAGTGTAATTACCATAGCTTATTATATTGTCTAACTTCTAAAATTGAAGTTAATCTCATGATATGTTTTTCTGGAAATGTTAATGTAATCTTTATTTTAAATAAACACAGTATTGATTGTTATCCTATTGATTCTATCGGCCCTATCAATTTTAAATAATCCTGAACAAACTATGCCTACGTTGTAACACCTACTGACGACTTCCATTTTGGTATATTAACATTAGAACTACATATAATATGTATGTATGTTGAATTTCAATAGAATCAATACACAGCTGAACTGTCGGTGTGCAATCATTCTTCTCGTACTTTCGTAGCCTTTGATTGATTTTCTTTGAAATTGAAATGTAACCAACTTTGATGTAATTAATTTGAAAGGTGAGTTGACGGAGAGTATTCAAAGCTATGATAAAAAAAAACATGTTCAGCCGTTTGTAAATCAACAGCGCTTTTCATAATATCCATAATTGCCAATAAATATATTTATATTCTTCTTCCTAGCCTTTATTTCCAATATTATTTGGGGTCGGGTTACTAGTTCAATCGGTTTTACCTGAATTTCAGTTTTTACACGGAGCGACTGGCATCGGACTTCCGCAACCCTAAAGGGGAACTGAAATTCGAAGTTTGAACTAGTTGTCAGTATAATTTTATTATAGTATAGTAAAAACAGACACACCAGTTCT
The DNA here is from genome assembly GCA_932526445.1 of Phragmatobia fuliginosa. NCBI lineage: Eukaryota > Metazoa > Arthropoda > Insecta > Lepidoptera > Erebidae > Phragmatobia > Phragmatobia fuliginosa. The sequence continues at coordinate 31,197,089 of OW052057.1, forward strand.
CATAAGATTCTCAAAGAACCGATTTACCTTATTGAGTACATCTAGCTTCCGCGAGGCCACCTTAGTGACGCGCTCAATCACATTATTTAAAGAGAAATGATTAGTAAATAAAGACATTTTTAATAAAATAAGAACTATTTTTATATTCCTCTGAAAGAATATCTGGTATGCTTTTATAGTTTTATTTTGCACGATGTTTTTGAGTGCATGGTAGTTGTTGCAGTACAGTAATAAAATGAGCTTCGGCAGGCAGTTTGATTAAAATATAAAAAAAAACGAATTCGAGAGAGTTACGCATTAACATATGAAGTTCAAAATATTTAATTATTAAAATACTGTGATATTTAAAATGAAATGAAATGAAGAGTTTAGCTATCATTCATTTTCTTAAATGAATAAAAATATTTTTAGTTTAATTTGATTTATTCCCTTTGACCGCGGCGCTTACTTGTCAGTTGCGGGAAAAAGTAGAGAGTAACCGGCACTCAGTATTTTTATACTTTACCTTTTATAGATTCAAGGGGACAAACGAGTGACGCCACTCATGGATATCTTAAAGTCAAAACTTAGAAGTACTCGACAAGTAAATCTACTTTTGCTGTTCACTTTAGAGAATAATAGAAAAGTATAAAGTAGTAGTAAAAATACTTCTTTCCTTGAAAATATTTATTTGTAAAAGAATTATTTTTCCTTTAGTGACATTACTAATTTAGGATTATGAGTTCTAAATGTAGTAAAAACAACACACGTTCATCAATACTCAAACACGGTATTCACGTCTGCCTCATCGTGTGGAGTATCATTAGAGAGGTATTTTAAAAAACGGAACAATAACTAATTAATTGAAGCCCAAAATCGATCAGAGTAGTGTGCAATGGGAGAGGCCTATGTCCAGCAGTGTACTGCGAAAGGTTGATGATGATGGTGATGATGAATTGAATACTAAATAAATAACAACCATAGCCACTTAAATGTTTTTGAAAGACCTACCTATTGATACCTTTTTCACCTATGCGAAAATCCCCACTGATACTACCAACCATCAATTGGTAGTTATGTCAGATTCGAACCGACTAAAAACTATACGCCGTCTCGGGTACTAGAAGCCAAGACCTAAGAGCACCCTCAAAAAATCCAATGATATCCTACATAATAGGTAAATGCGAGAAAATAAATATTACTCATCACTACTTTACAACTTTACAATAAATAAAACTATTTTTATGATTTTGTTTTGTCAAATTCATTCGACTTTCAATTACGAATCGTTTTGAAGATTATTCGAGGACGGGCAGACGGACATGAAGAAACTATAAGAGTTCCGAGGCACTGCCTTTTTTTTCTGGACCGATTGTGACTAGATTTTTACTCATTTATTGTTGCTAGATTCTATGGTAGTAAATAATTTTATAATAAGCGATATTCACATGTATTTTTTTATAACTGGACTCCAATTTACACATAATACAAAATTTGAATAGTCAGTTTATAAACCTAAAAAGTATGATGTAAAAGAAAACTTTAGACTCTCCCACAAACTAGCAAGTTTTAGTTTAAAAATTCAGATGCAGTTTCATTTGGGTGCATTGTGAGACTACTCGTTTGAGGCGGCAAAACCAAGTATCTGATATAACCAACTCAAAGTCTGTGAAAGTAAATTAATTGTAAATCTTCTTATAACACATTTTCTCACAAAACAATTTCTCATAGAAGATGTTAAATTTAGCGTGCCCGTGTTTTTAGTGCCGAATTAGACTGATATGATTCAATTTTTGCATTAAATAAATGAAATATGTATAACATTTTTTGAATAGATTGATGTTTTTTTTATAAATTGAACCTTATTTATGAATTGATTGCGAGATGGTCTTCCGGTAAGAGGGTCACGTCCGATGTCAGGTGACATTTTAAGAATATTTTAGGCTTCTTATTAGTTCTTCTGTACAAATAGTTAATTCTATTACATAACTAAGCAGTATGTACTTTTAATAATCGTATTAATCCTAAACACAAATTTGATATCCGATCATGAAATCACAAATAGAGAAACCAAGGAAATATAAATTACTAACTATTTTTTGTTTAATAAAGTACAATAAAAGAATATTTGTTTTTGTTGAAGAGAAAGTTATTTTGTTGAATATTGAAGTAGTATTAAAGTAAACTAGTAGAAAACTCTGTTATTACAAATCAAGCACCGAGAGTCCAAAGGGAAACGTTATTGAAATGAGATAGTACTTCCTGAATGAAAATTTGTTTATATTGGGAAAGTATTTTTTCTTAGACATAGTTCGATATGCAGACAAATAACCTTTATAAAGGCAGCTGAGAGAGCGTTATGAAGAACGGAGTACCGTGTCTTGATATGTATGAAATCTTTAGTAATTTATTACCTATTACTAAACAGGCCTAGCAGGCGGTAATCCGCCAAAATGACATTATATCATTTAAATGATAGTTGCAAAAGTTTCCTACCTGATAATTGTATATAGCACAAATAAAGTTAAACGATTTTCAATTTTCATCATCAAGTGTTATTACTTAAATTTTAGGAGAAAAAAACCTTGACCGACATGGAACGGAAATGGCATCATGAAAGTAAATTTATGATTAAATAGGTACTTTGATATTCCATAATTTTTATATTATCATACATATTATACATAGAAAACACCCATTCTCCGAAAAAAATATTAGTGGATCACACAAATATTTGGTTCGACCCGGAAATCGAACCCGAGACCTCTCGATCAGAAGCCGCATACGCTAACCACTAGACCAACAAGGTAGTCAAAGTTGATTTTGAAATGACGTAGTCTCGCCGCACTGATTTTCATTCATAGCATATTGCTTGCTTGCAGTGCTAAATCCTATAATGGAAATGTTTCGAGTATGAAACTAAATCCGAATGCCTGCCGAAATTCAATGATAGCGTTGCAATTATTGTTTGGGTATATGCATCATTCTAAAAATGAAATTAAATACAAATATCCCAAATTAATAATATTAATATAATGTTATTAAATGAGACGCGTACAGGATACATTTTCATATATCATCAATATTTAAGCCACGGTGGCGTGGTGTTGGCGGTGTCCTGGGACATCGCCTACGCCTTCAATAGTCTGCCATTCAACTGCATCAGGGAAGCGCTCCGTTATCACGGAGTGCCAGAGTACCTGAGGCGGCTAGTGGCAGACTATTTAGAAGAGCGTACCGTACGAGAACCGAGATGGTTCCTCGAGACGCAGGGTCATGTTGTGCGGTGTTCCGCAGGTGTCTGTCCTAGGGTCACTACCGTGGAACATGGGATACGACTGGGCCCTTCGAGGGCGTCCCGGGCTGGATGTAATCTGCTACGCAGATGCCTTCTTGGTCAAGGCCCAGGGGCCAAACTTTCATGAGGCGGTGCACCTGGCCACCACAGGAGTCTCCCTGATGGTCGGGTTCACTAAATAGACAAAAAAAGTAAAAAAAAGATATTTTAAATTTGAAAAAACGATATTTTGATATAAAAATTATCTCAGCAATATCTTCGTACCCAGATAATAACCGTTCTCAGTATCGATGTAATACAAGCCCAGTGGAAAGTGTGTTGGCTTAGTTTCAGCTGTGTAGATGGTACAGTCCTTCAGACAGCATTTAGATGATAAATTATTGTATGTGTTTGCTTCGCTTCGCCGTACAAGTCGTTGGTGGAGTAACGGTAGGATGCTCGTTGAGTCTTCCCGGCCCAAGTCTGATTATTGTAGTGCTAACCACTCAAACCCAAATTGCATTAAAGTAGCTTTTGATTAATTGGCATAAGGCCAAGTAAACCGGCTTTAGGATTTTCTAGCAGGCATAGTTTCTTAGCAGTCGTATGATGCATAATATGCATATTAGCTGTTCATGGGTTGATGAAGTTTATGTAAATTTAACAAGGAAAGGGTTCATCCAAGATCCAAGACTTTTAGATAGACTCCGATTTGTTTAACGCATTCAGTGCATTTAAGGACTACACATTTATCTGGAAGAGTAGATGATCTGTGGGAGTGTAAGTAAACTTGTGTAGGGTTTTTGGTTGAAAAGCCGTTGTCTTATAGAAACAGATGTTTGTCTTGCTAGCATTTTGAGTGAGAAGGTTCCTTCCCAGCCTGTTTCTGAGCATTTTCGGCACATATTTACATTTATAGCAGCTACCCCATAATATAGGGTATCATTAGATAGGTCTTTTAAAAACAATAAAGGGTTTTTAATACGATTTTTAGATTTAGGTATCCGTTTACGAGAAGTTCCACTTTAAAGAGCGCTTTTATGTAAAAACAGGGCGTCCCCCCCTATAAACTAAACGGCTGGCTCAAAAAACCCGGGAAAATGCGTGATGGTGGTCCATATAATGAACTTCAAAGGAAAATTGAAAGACAACTTTGTTAGTTCAGGAGTTATAGAGGCTTAACTTGTAAAATGCCCTTCCTTGGAAAACGTCATACAAAATTAACGCATTATATTGTAACACTTATCTATTGGAAGCGATTATAAATCCACGTACCATTATGGGTGACTGAGGAACCCTTTCCTGTGCGTGGCTTGACACGTACTTGGCCGATTTTTTTACATATCTAATTGTTGCATCAATTTTACGGTGTCAATGGGCCGGGCGTAAAAAGAAAGATTGTACTGGTATATGCTTGGAGCCGGCCCGATCGCGCTGAAATCAGCGTAGCTCTACTATCTATTTAGATATGTTTTTTAAATTGGTTTATATGACAAATAGGTTTTATATTGTTTCAAATTTTTTTGTGTGCCATGAGCTTCTTGAAGCTGCTTTGTTGGACTTTTTGCTACTTTAAAGTTCAGAAATTTTTGTTCCTTTTATAGATTGTTGGAAGATATTTAGATCGAAGTCTGTCGCGATGGCAGTTACGTCGAATTAGGCCTGGAGTCCACCAGGACGTCAGTGTGTTCTTAGATCTTGTAAATTAACCATTTCGAGCTTAAATCAATCGATTATTTGCACTGAATTCTTTAAGATTATTTTTCTCTAAGATTAGAGTTCTATATTTAAGTTAATCTCCGAAATGATGTTAATCTTAAAGAATTCGGGGAAAATAATAATCTGCGCAAGAAATCAACAATTCCTTTGCCGATCACATTACCTGTTTTACTAATAAAAGAAAAGTGCTAATAAAAGTATCAACTTGTGATGCTTTAAAGAAAGAAAAGATGTTATTGAGTTGACTTGTTAAACTCGCATTCAGAGGATTCCGTTTTATCCTTAACAAACTTAATATCGTACTTGAAGTGCAGTTTATACAATGCTTCAACTATTAATAAAAAGATACACAATTTTTTTAGACTAGAGCTCGAAAAGACCGGGTCCTATGTTTAGATGGTACTAGGGCAGAAACTTCAACTGATTCTTTAATGGTTCCGGGTTGACTATTGATTGTAATTATTCTAAGATCACTATATAGCTATTATAATAAAATATGGGTGGTAGTTTCTTCTATGGATTTCTTCTCGGCGGGTGAAGTGTCTAATAGCAACTAATACCAATCAGACTTCTGAGATATCACGAAGTCTCTATTGCTTAGGCATACTAAATCGTACATCTTGCCTCAAGACTTGTAAATGGAATCACTCGGTTCAGTCAGGGTCAGTCGGCGTACCTATGGTGGACATTGACATTATTGTAAATTGAATTGAAATATTCGCAGAATATTAAACTGTAATAAAAACACAAACAGTGGAATACAGAAACTCTTCCTTTTTGAAGCCAGTTAAAAATTTTGATAAGAACTTTTATGGAAATTACATGAATGTAATATTGATTGACAGTTTTTTAACAGACATGTCAAATCAGGTACTACTAGCTTTTGGCAGTGGCTCCACCCATGTGTATGTCGGTTTTCGCGACTAAAAATAGCCTAAGTCTTTCTAGAAAGTGGAACCTTTGTCTAGCGATCAAAATTTAGCCAAAAACTTTTTTTCTTTAAAGTTCAGCATTAAGTAAGTTCACAGCAGACGGACAGATAGAGTTACTTTTGAAATTATAATGTTAGTATGAATGAATGTAATGTAGAAATAAAATATGGTTACACTTCTTTTCTATCATTTTATATTCATCAAATCCAGTTTTTCATACCGAAGGCTGATTGAAAGTAGGTTTTGTGTTGTCTCTGTAACGGGTCTCATGCTCTAGTGGTTGTTTATCCTGATTGCTGAGCTAAAGATATCTATGTTTTATATGTATATCAGCAGTATGGTTACATACACCATCTCACAATACCTGTCAAGTTTTAAATGGAGTCAGGTTTTTCCTCAAAATATTTATTTTCTTAAAAGCTTTTATTAAAGCTACTTTCAATTAGAGCTTATTCGATTATAAGTAAAAAACTCCTTTGACAGGTTACCAGAAGAGCGTCGCTAGCAACTAGTAGACAAAATGACACGTGCTCTTCTTAATTATGTATAGGACTTAGATAAAAGACTATCCATAAAGCGAGATAATTGAAAACTATTCAACTGACCGTTTTATTTCCAGGTCTATTAAAGCAACCAATTCTCTGTTTCCTATGCTGAAAACAAGTTTTTGAAGTAACTAAGTCATATTAAGCATGATAGTTTTATGTCATTCATTCATTCAAGTACTTTTTAATTGTTTATGAAATAAAGAGTAAGTGATATATATTAAAAACAAGCATTACAGGAAATTAACGACCAGAAAATTAAAATTTAATGTTTTTCTTATTAAATTCTTGAAATTTTTTAAAGGTTTTTATGCAACTGTGGCTTAGCGCTTGAGGTTTAGAATATCATTGTGTTTATATAATTTAGTTTGTCTCAATGGCGCATGCAGCACAGTGTACATGTACAAAGTGGCATTTGTTTGTACCTGTATCTCTATTATGAGATAATCTCTCTTTAAGGATTAAGATTATGGAAGATTTAAGGTTTAAGTAGAAACGAGAGAGATTTCTAGTGAACGAAAATGCGGCCTGTGAATGAATAAAGAGGGTGAGAGATATAATAAACGTACCTCAATTGTGCCTCAAACGTTCGACAAACACAATCACTCTTTCACCGCTATCTCGTCAAGTATTTGAATACGCAAAGCTTTAATTGAGAAAATGTTTCGAACTGCGATTTAATTTCGACAGCAATTATCTATGTTAGACTAAATAATTGAGTCTTTTAATTTGAAAAATACACTTGCGGGTTAGTAGCCTCTGTATACTGCAGCACAGAACACAATTGACTTAAAGCAGTGAATCTCTGTATGCCTCGAGGGAAATCACGAATCAAGATGAATCCACAATAAGTTTCTCGGACCAAACGATATGCTTGCGGCAAGAAAATAAAGCAGTAGGCTACTTTTCGTATTTATACATACGGGTAAATGCTAGCTCGTGCTTATAGAGGCTTCCTCAGTAGATGCAAGAGAAAACATGTTTTAAAATAAGAATTTTAAAAAGCGAAACCAAAACATTAATTTAGATAAACTTTTTCGGATTCAATGTTATTATTATTTTCTATTTCGATTGCATTTAAACTTTTGAAAGATATCGACTAATTTTGGCCAGAAAGTTGTTTTGTCAATAATGTAAATTATAAGTAGGAATTATTGAAATATAAAATAAACAAATTAAGTTCACAATCTAACATTATCCAAATAGCATATAATTATACAAAAATAATTTAAAAAAAATACTTTAACTTTTTACATTAGAAACGAAATGAGATTTACTGACCATGAAATAAAATAGAAGGACTAGGTATGTGAGGTATTGTCTTCCTACCTTAGCAACACTTAACTAAAATCGACTTCCTCAACAACTGTCTCGGCGGTTTAGTACGAGCTTATGCGACTGCTGTGCTTGAGATCTAGGGTTCGATTCCCGGGTCAGACCAAATAAAATATGTATAATATGTATGTTATTTACAAAAAAGAGTACATACTCATGTTTTTACTGTAAACGGGATAAAATTAAAAGGGTTAGGATACCTTCTACTTTCCGACATTTCGAACTTGGCATTCGATTTTGCATCATACCTCCCAGTTACAAAAATTTGGCATCATACCTCCCAGTGACAGTTCTCAGTACATTAGAGAGCAATATCCTCCCAAGTAACAAATGCTTTAGATGTTCCGAATGCAACTGGAACTGACGGCTAACGTGCTGTCTGACGTACGTATATGAAACACCACCATACTTCCAAACTTCCAAACTCCAGGCTTATTATCAATTTATTGTACGATGAATGAAACTTTTGACTGAACCTAGGAATCGAACTCAGTATATACATAATCTGTACTAATATAATCCGCTAATCTCAGGAACTGCACCGATAAAAAAAATATTTCAGTATCAAATAGTCCATGTATCGGGAAAGCTTATAGGCTATATATCACCACGCTAAGACCAATAAGAGCGGAGTTTCGAAAAATAAAATTCAGAAAAACTGAAATTGGAAAGTAGAACTAGTTTTCAGTATATTTGATGGCATTCCATCCCATCTACATCCCACTAACAATTGCCTTAAATGTTCACGACGACCGTGACCGACGGCTTAACGTGATCTCGGTGAACGCCAAGCTTTCATACTCCGGGTTATTATTAAAAAAATCCTGGAAGAGAAACTGGCCCTCGGGATTCGAACCGCAGACCTTGATTAGCAGTCGCATACGTAAACCACTAGACAAACGAGGTAGACTAATTTATTTATTTACTAGTTAACCCAGCGAACTTCGTACCGCCCAACTTTAAAATTCCAGAACTTGATCGCAGCGCCACCTACCGGGTCCAATTGCGAATCTAAACCATTCCCAGATCAACTTGAACACACATAAAAAATTTCATCAAAATCGGTCCAGTCGTTTGAGAGAAGTTCAGTGACATACACACTCACAGAAGAATTATATATAACTAGTTGACCCAGCGAACTTCGTACCACCCAACTTTAAAATTCCAGAACTTGATCCCAGCGCCACCTACCGGGTCCAATTGCGAATCCAAACCATTCCCAGATCCCCTTGAACACACACAAAAAATTTCATCCAAATCGGTCCAGTCGTTTGAGAGAAGTTCAGTGACATACACACTCACACAAGAATTATATATATAAAGATAAAAAGATTGTTCACTGAAGTAAATTTCATAATTAGATAACATAAGAACATTTTTTAGGTTACACAATATTGCAACAAAATACGAAGTTGTTAGATTACGACTATTTCATTCGACATGAATATCAGAACAGTTATCAACCAGCAGTCAGCTGAAGTAGAAGGAAATAAAGGAGAAATGATTAGTAAATATTCAGTACTGTGTTATAATGAAGTACTACTGTTGACGCACTATCCCGACACTTTTCTAATTAAACCTATTTATAAGGTAGCTCCCGCATTAGCTATAGGTAAATTGTGTCTTGAGGGACTTTACAATCATTCACAAAATGTTGTCCCATATCAGGTTGAAACCCACAACACTCAAGGCAGTAGAGAACAGCATAACAAACGATTAAACCACGACGCTATTTGAGCAGCCATTAACCTCGACACGTCACTCAGACTGAATTTCTCTTTGTATATGTAAATGTGTGTATTTATTTGCTCTATTTTTGCTATATTTGGTACCATTTAATTATGTCGTAATGATAACTATATTTTATCATTGCCTATTTAGGGATGGAATTGTCCAAAAAGCAAAGACATATGCCAAATTTCAGCTTCCTGCACCCAGTAGTTTCGGCTGTTCTTTGTCTGTCAGTCAGTCAGAAACGGATCAGTTTTATATATGTAGACTGATTCGAAAGACACAGTGAGCTTTTATGCTCATACTATTGCATTGCTCCATGCATATGCATTTTTTACATAAAAATCCCATTTTTATACTCAATGTGAGTAGTTTATAACCAAGTATATTAATCGTAATTTATAAGATACTTTTAAAATATAGACCTTCAGTTAAGACGATTGGGCGCATATCATCGGCTCGGGATCCTAGATTACGTGCAATGAATTACGTGAGGGATAAGTGGCATCTTTAGCGTCTGTTCGCCCTTTAACAAGATTAATAAGATTGATTGCCAAATAAACTAGCTTGAAGTTCTACAAACCTATAGAAGTTCTATATTAATTACATTATACTTTTATATATTACGTATAGTATAATTTATATAGAAGTTCCGTAAACATTAATTTCAATTCGCGGTGCGGCGCGAGGCTTGATATCAGCTGATGCACGCTGCGCACGTACTACTACCGATTACATTATTATCGATCAAATCTAGATCCCAGAAAACCTAAGGAAAAAATATTAAAATCAAAAAATCACAAGGGAACATAAAATTCTATAAGGCAAAGCACGTACTAGCAGAAAGGAATTTAAGTTCAAATACGTTTGGACATCCAATGGATTTTTATGAGTAGAGCCGAGTCCGTTTATCCTGCACTACAATACTGTATTAGGTGTACTAATTTTATTGTACTAGGTATTTGTATTTTCCAATATTGATATCGTTAGGTAATATATTCAAATTGTTTGATTTCAAATTTTTTTACCTTCTATTCCTCATCATCATCATCAACAGCCCCCAACAGTCCACGTGCCTCTCCAAGGAGCAAGGAGGTCTTAGCCTACTATACCACGCTGGCCATTTAGGGTTGGTTTCAAGTTTTCTTTCGCTTTGCATTGATGTTGTCTTGCGTATTTTGTCCTTTAGTCACCTTTTACGACACCCGCGGGATGAATAGCGGTAGTGAAACTCTGTATTCTTAATCCGTCACCACACGGACAACCTTCTATTATTTAGTGTATACAATAGCACTCTAAATGTTCTATTTTTAATTAGTTAATTAAATGTTAATTAATTTGTTTTGTAGTTGTTTGTTGAACAGTCATAATATGTTTTCTGTTTTAATATTCCCTGTTATCATTAATATGCTGCAATGAAATACATGTGGTAAACAATGTAACAGTGGATCGCCATGTGCGTTTCTCGATGTACTTTAGCCCCAAAAATACAAACATGCACACAACTAAATAAATATACTCTGCAACTCCTCTGCAACAATCATTCAACGACACCTTTTTATTTTTTTATAAAATTGTTTACCGTAAAACGTTGTATGCCTTAAATTAAAAGCATTATATTATAACCACGCTATAAGATCAATGTCATTAATTATGATAAAATTTATCTAGGGAATAATATCGACTGTAACTTATATATAAAGTGCCTGTCTTGTCCCCCTGAACACTATAACGTTTCCGTATGGAATGTATATAGACTTCTTTCTTTAAACATTAGATGTATATAAACTAAACTGTCAATGGGTTTACTATCTTATTACAGCGGCTGAAAACTAGTACAGATATAATTAGTGAATAAATATACTTGTATTAAGGGTACTAGACAACTGATGTAAATTATTGTAAAAATTTAAATTATTGTATTATTATAAATACATAAACATACTTTTTTCTTGTAAATACATACATATTACACATAGAAAAACACCTAAACTCCGAAACAAATATTTGTGGATCACTCAAACATTTGGTCCGACCCGGGAATCAAACCCGAGAACTCTTGACCAGCAGCCGTATACGCTGACCACTAGACCAACAAGGCAGCTAATATATAACCGAATACAGATTATCGGGAACAAATGAAATCGGGCAAAATTTTGGTCTTAGGTCAGATTTAGCCACCAACAACTTCAATCAAAATGGATATATTACAACAAAGAAAGCTTAAATGAGACTGACACTTCTCAGGTAGACACGACAGATATCTCAAAATTTTTTTCTGCAGTAGGCATTTAAAGATGGTTTTTTGGCCATAAGTGAATATTTTAGGTCCCACCCTTTTTCTTATTACACGAATGACATATACCACAAATGTTTTTCATCAGCAGAACTCCTCTGTTACGTGACGACACCATCGCTATTTATCACGACAAAACTGGGAAAGTGTCACAAGATGCTCCTCGTCCGTCCGTCCTCCTCACTCAAAGACAAACATCTGTTTCTATAAAACCATGGCTTTTCAACCAAAAACCCTATACACGTTTACTTACAGTCCCACACATCATCTACTCTTCCAGATAAACGTGCAGTCCTTAAATGCACTGAATGCGTTAAACAAACCGGAGTCAATCTAAAAGTATTGGATCTTAGATGAACGCTTTACTTGTCAGCTGTACATAAACCTCACCAACCTTACATAGACAGCTAATATGCATCAAACAACTGCTAAGAAACTCTGCCGCTAATAAATCTTAAGGACGGTTTACTTGGTCTTATGCCAATCAATCATAAGATACTGTATTGCAATTTGGGGTTGAGTGGCTAACCTTACAATAATCAGACTTGACTCGAGAAGAGTTTAGCTGGGGGTTTTCGGCCGGTGATGATCTCAGCTGCTTGTGCGGTGCAATCGAAACAATGTCCCATCTTCCATCGTGCCCTGCGGGCCCAGACACCTGCACGCAGGAAGACCTAATGGCTGCCACCGATAACGCTATCAAAGTGGCCGCGTTCTGGGCTGAAAAAATATTTTTTTTCCGACACGTTACGTTTGTCATCAAAACGCTAAGAAGAAGAAGATTTCTAATTTTGTCTTTTTAGCCTTATTTACATTTTGAATGTTTATGACAATGTATCCTGTACGCTTACAATTATATTATTGTATCCTGTTGATTTTAAGGCAGTTCAAGGTAGCAAGCGTAGCTTAGTTTGAGTGCCACCAGCAAATATGGGAATCATTGTACATGTACTTTAGTTGAATAAATTGTTTATATTAATAATTTGGGCTATTTGTATTTGATTTTTAAAAACCTTAACGGGCTGTCACTCTACCGGAGTTTGCGGTGGAATCGATTCGACTAAAAGTACATGCTGTGCCACTATCTGAAATAGGTGGGGTCTAGGAACCGCTGTTATCACGACGTATAACGTTATATATATACGTTGATGACAAGAAGCTTCTTCAATTAAATTTCTGGTCATTCAAAGGTCATTTTCCTCAAACACTTCGTGACGTACTAGTTGTATCGGAAAAAAAAGATTTGGAAAATCTAGCTAATATATCCCAAACTCCACTCCAGTCAAGGCATACAGACGAGGTAGCCACGTGACGTTTAGGGGAAGTTTCCTAAATAAAAATATTATTTGTGATTTTATTTTAGCACTTTTTCAACTTGTTAAGAAAACATATCCATGCAAATAATCGTCTTACCAGAACTGAACGGACGCATGGACGGACGGATATGGCTAAACTGTAAGGGTTTACCTTAAGGTTTATAGAACAGTGTTCACAATACATATTCACTACTGATGTACCGCAAAAACTCGCGGCTTTGCCTACATGTTATATTGATGTTTAACTCTGATTGCCTTTTTCTTACCCTCAGGGGTGGAGTTTTTTAAAATCTTCTCTTACTGCTCACCTGAATTTCTTCAGGAATACACGTACCAAATTTTAACTTCCTGCGTCCACTAGATTCGGCTGTGCATTGCAAAATTTTATTTATTTTAATTTTTATAATATCCTCAATATGTAACGCCAAAAAGAATAGTTTACATATTAATGAATTCGAATTAATACACATACTCATATTGATAATACTTGGATGTGGCCAGAAAACAATTATTTAGTAATAGGTACATTATGTATATACAGAACTACTATTTATAATAATAATATAGCTCTTTACTTCAATCGAAGTGAAATCCCATTTATTTTAGAGTATACGTCAAATGTAAAATTTAGGTAGTAAAATACCGATAATAATAATATAACAGACATAATTAATTAATGTTTACTGTTTTTATTGAATCCCTTGTCAAGATTGGAACTGTTGCCTTACACGACTACCCTACTCGCAATGAATGTCAAACTATGACAGCATACAGAACGATATAATTATTGCAATTAGTTGTCGACGTCGATCTTGATTGTTACTCACATTATGTGACACATTAATCGTCAATTAGCTGGAAACGAGCCGTGCTTATTGATGTATTAAAACATATTAGGAGACAGATGGTACAAATGATATTTGGGATGGGCGTTTTGTACTTTTTGGGAATGTATTTACCTAATAAATCAACTAAGACTAAGAAAACAATACGAAAGCCGCAAAAAGCATTTTAACTAGGTGATGATAGAAGTATTGAACTTAGGAATCAAAAGTCATTCGCTTTTACAACAAACCGCAATTATCATTCGTACAAAATAGTAAGAATTTTCATTCACTGCTGCTAGATAACATACTAAAAAGTAGTCTTTGTATATAAAGTATGTCTTTCTCAAAGGTTGAATCTATATCCACACTGAAATAATGTAATAAATGTACCTAAAATATGTATACATGGTACAGGAAAATATATGTAAGTACATACGTACTATAAAATAAATAAAGGTAAAGTTAAAAAAAAATACTCATTTAACCATCAGTAAGTTTCGGTTTTAACAAATATTTGTTTCTACAAAATACACCTTGACAAAATTTAAAATTGACGAAAGTTGATAAATCAAATCTTTAAAACCACATACTCGGGGATACTTGAGAAAAATATCCGCTATAATCTCTCTATGGATATTTTTGATGATATCAGGCCACTGAGCAGAAGAGGCGAGGATGCAAACTATATGCTTATTAACTAGATGTCATCGGTTACGGGTTACGGTTACAGATTCGTGCTAGCTACACTAGCAGGCACCGCAAGCGTTGCACGGGCGCCACCGCACAAAGCTTGCGGTACCCCACCACGTCCACCATGCCTTCACATTCTGGCAGTTTTCAAATTACATCATAATTCACGTTTTAAAAAAGCATGAAACATATGTGTGACTTGATACTGTAATTTTGATTTGGTTGACAGCTGCATTTTTGCTAAGTATTTTAAAAGATACGTTTGTACTGCAGAATATGAATGCAAAGAAAGAATGTTAATTGACTTTGCCATTCTTGGATTATGATAGATAGGTAGATTAAAAATCATGGCCAATAGATAATTGTTATGTTTACTTATTAATTCTATATTTTTGTAGTTTGAAAGTCGTTGTGACACGTTACATATAAACGTACCATTACACTTTAAACAAGCGTGTCAGGCCACGCAAAAATTAAGGTTTCGTAGTCACCCACAATGGTAAGTAGATTTCAAATCGGGTCCAATAGATATAGTCCATTGAAATGTTATATTTTTTAGGCCTTACCTTGCGTTTTTAGAGGACGCAATTTTATTTATTTGGTGTTTAGGGAGGGGTCAGTGTTAAGCTAATACCAAGTTCGTTCGGTCACCACCCTTGTCCCACGGCCACCATCTTGAAAATAGGGGTGGAAATGGTTTTTACGATTAAGTTTTACGATTAAACTATTTATTTGATTTGATAAAAAAAAATGTTAATATTTTTTGTTGCAAATTAAATTCTCTACAGCTTTGGTCCAGTAACTTTTTGTCGTAGAACTATAAATAAAAAAGTTATAAGCGAAAATGTTCAGAAATTCGATACAAAAATTGTATTTAAATTTATATATTTTTCTATTTTTTATACCCAAGTGACCATTGGGGAACTAAAGAACATCTGCCTGCTATTGTTATTATAATTTCTTACCTCCCTAAAAGCTAAACGGCCGGCTCAAAAAATCTGGAAAAATTTGTGATAGTGGTCCATTTATTGAACTTTGAAGAAAAACTAACGGATTAGACTGTTAGTTCAGGAGTTATAGAGGCTTAACTTGTAAGATACGCTCACTTGGAAAACGTCATACAAAATTACAGCTAGTGTAAAACCTTCAGTTTGTAAACATATTATAACTAGAACTTTATGTGTTATATCTCTATGGTACCCGCCCTGACAGAACCCTGAGAGAGTTATTATAGCGTATTTTATTAGCCTTTCTTTCATGTTACCAAACAGTGTTAACAAACATATGAGGTGTAAATCCCAAAGCAGTTACACACATTCTCGGTAAAAATTCATGCTAAAAATGACATAGCGTCTCAAAGGAACATAAAATTCTACCAATTGTACAATATTTGCGAGAACTCATTATTATTCATGTGCGTTGTAAGAAATAATGTGATTGAGAACTGTGTAATAGTTAGACTGTGTAAACCTATCGGTTTGACTTGATATTCGCTCTTAATTTAACACCCACTTGTTAATATCGACAGGCCATTATGTCATCCACCTACTATTATATGATATAACTTTGAGACAAGAGCCTAAACCAAAATTTATTGCTTAATCGATAATCACTTTATTATGTATTTAATTGAACTTAGCAAACCCAGATTTGTTTTGACAGAAATAATAAAAAAAATATTTCTAAGATAAGAAAATGTGGGTTGGTTATTACGTATGATTTAAGTAGATAAAATGTAGCTAATGTAAAGCGACAGCCGCACGTCGTATGTTACAGATAATACGCTCAAGTGAGAGACAAATGTTCCAACGTGGACTTGACATGAGGTTGTAAAAATGAATAAAGCTACCTACTACACGAAGCCGTTTGCTTCAAGCTTCACACAAACAACAAATACTCACACATACAGGTATTATGAAAGACAATTAGAGGGTGAGGAGGGTTGAAAGAGAATAACAGACTATTACGATGAGGCTCTCCACAAGTTTCGACACAAACTTGTCCTCACTGCAACGACGATAATTTTATATACATTGAGTATAATAATATTTGTTATACCTCTTTAATAGTCTGCAATCAAAGGTTATAAATAAACAGTATTTAGTTTAATTTTGAATTTAAAGGATCTCAAAAGGGCTACAAAATTCACAAACGATTACTGTTTGCAGAATAAACGAAATATATATTATGTATAAAGTTTCAAAGACATTACATTTTAAATTAAATTATACAACCGCCATCAAGGAAATCGCTTACAGCGGTAAGTAAAGCAACGACAATATATTACAAAGAAAGCTAAATATATAAGTACAGTACGATTTTCATCAAAGCAATATTATGAAACTACATTTGAATCACGAAGTTTTTAAATGTGTCATATGAAAAAGATTCTTTCTTTACGAAAAATATCTGAACAGCAAGCCGCGATTGCGGCCGGATTTATCTATTATCTACATTAGTTACATGGTATATTTAAACTTCAAAGGTTTGAGTTTCAAAGTTAGGATTGGAATCGTTCTGAGTTTTACTTATATTAATTAAACTTTGCCATACTTACACCAACATAGAAAATTTAGTTTCAAACATTATCAATCTAGTTTAATCGATACTATTAATAGTCCAACCATTGAGTGTAGTAATTATACCTCTAAGTTTAACGGGTCGGTAATTGTTATGGACTATTGGTATTTACTTTAACTTACTGTGTTAAATTTAGTACAGTATAGTCAGCCTTACCTTAATCTCAATCTATCTAATAGCCTCAACTAACTCCTCAATTAAAATCTAGGGCTTATAAATGTTTTGATAAATATTATTTAATCCCTAACTTTTCTTATTTACTTTCAATGGCCCAGTATTACAATCTCAATCGATTAATTTGGTAACACAGATAGCAGGTTATCCAATGATAACTCACTATCTGTGTCAGAATAAACTCTGATTGCACTAAAAAGAATGAAATGAAAACTAAAGCAGTACTAGAAAATAAGTAACAAAGAGTCAGTCAGTCAGTGCTATGATAAATATATTTTTATTTGGGGTACCATCCCTACACGTAAAGTGGGGATGTTTTTTTTTTCTCTCGTCTACCCCATCGTGTGGGGTGTTATTAGATAGATCTTTTAAAAACACTATGAGGTTGCCAACAAGATTTTTTGATTTAGATGTCCGTTTGCGAGTTATTCAACTTTAAATCGTATTTTTTTTTGTAAAAACTATAGTGGTTTAGATAACTTTTGAATTTCAGGAGTTAATTAAAAAAAAACTTCGTACAACATTATAGAAATAATAAGTAAACATTCCAATTATCTATTGGATATGATTCTAAACCCACCTGCTAATATGGGTGACTATGGAACCCTATTCTATGATTTTTCAGGAGCAGGGGCCATCATCACCATCCTCGTTGTGACGGTAGGCAATACAGCATAGTGACCCATACCATGGTCCCCTGGTCAGTTGTTTCTGCATCATTCTCCCGGCCTCCAGTCTCACACTCACCAACAAAATACGACACAATTTTTGCTGTCACTATTAGGGTGGTTTTCTGTGTGAGGGTAGAATTGTCAAGTCGAGCCGGCCCGTTTGTGTTAAAATCAGTGTTACTCTACTACCTACCACTAATACTTTATACACCACTAGCTGCGCCCCGCGGTGTTACCCGCGTATTTTCGAGAAACTATAATTATTGTTCCTATGCAATTGTGTTATGCCTAGCAACCTGTGAAGTTTTCACAGGAGATAATCAGTGATTTATTTTGACATCTACGATTTATATATATATTTTTTAATCTAAATATAAAATATATTTCGATTATTGCAGTAAAAAGTAGCCTATGTTTTATTCTGATAACAAAGAGCAAAAAACATACATACACACATATGTACATACTCACAAACTTTCGCGTTTATAATATTAGTAGGATTTAATATCGTTTAAAGATTGTAAACTTCTTTCTGGTGCGTGAAGCTTGTCGGAGCACGACTTATAATTACACGAGCAAAGTACATCAATACATACATTTATCACGAAAAAAATATCGTTAAGCGAGTTATGATTATATGTTACTTCTTAGTTCTGGGTGTCTGGGTGTTGGGTTACCGTATTATATTTCTGTATCTCATCCTCCAACCACATTTTGAACTAGGTTAAGGTATACTAATATCTTAGGCCTGCTTAAACTTTGTTTTTTTTTTGGAATAAAGATGGCTTAGAACTTGCATCATGTATAAATATCTTTCAACTATGTCTTGTTCGTTAGCATCTAAGTATAAAAGTAAAAGAAAATCCTTACCTAAGGGGATGAGCAAACTTGCACAAACCTCCCAACACAATCGATTTAGAAAAAATATCTCAAACTTTAGTTTAGTCAAAGTTCTTCATGTCTATACGTTCAAGGGTAATTCATGTCCATTTATACTAAACATTGATTTGAAATCTAGAAAAAAATCTGTGTGTGTAGTGATTAAGTTATTGACAGGCCTATTCTTGACGTTGTGTTTTGTTCGATGAGCACGATGACTTCTTTTGTGTCTGGACATAATTATTAACCGACTTCAAAAAAAGGAGGAGGTTCTCCATTCGTCGGAATCTTTTTTTTTATGTATGTTCAGCGATAATTTAGTCGTTTATGAACCGATTTCAAAAATTATTTTTGCATTGGAATGGGCGTAGCATACAGGTGGCCCCATCGTCACCATATCGTGATGATGGGATCTCTCTTTTTTTTCGGCAACAATGTTAACTAAGTAATTAAAAAAAGCTGTGTCATTTTCAACACAAAATCAATTTACAATCTCCACAACACGTTGTTTATATTTGACAAAAAACGAATTAACGAACAAAATGGCGGCATGGGGCATATATGCCGTTCAAAAAATCAGCGCGCGAGGTGCGTTCCGTCGCATACTATTTCACAATTTGACGGTTTCACTTCGTTAAATTATAATCTATCGAAAAATATTGCAAAAAATTGTGATCAGTATCATATCTTTATATATATAATTCTTGTGTGAGTGTGTATGTCACTGAACTTCTCTCAAACGACTGGACCGATTTTGATGAAATTTTTTGTGTGTGTTCAAGGGGATCTGGGAATGGTTTAGATTCGCAATTGGACCCGGTAGGTGGCGCTACGATCAAGTTCTGGAATTTTAAAATTAGGCGGTACGAAGTTCGCTGGGTCAACTAGTATATTATGTTTCGTAGTATTCCAGCGTGGTATAGTAGGACAAAACCTTAGGAGAGGCCTATGTCCAGTAGTGGACTGTTAAAGGCTGTTGATGAATGAATATAAAAAAAATATATAAAAATCTTTATTAGAACAAGGAAACAGTATACAAATTCACTCGTGTACGAAAATAACCACATTAGTTATAAACTGTGTCGTGGCTATTATCGCCCACCTCCAGAAAATTACAAATATCAGTTCTATATTACTAATTATGTAAGCATTGTTTAGGTAAGTTATAAGATACAAAATTATGGAATAATAACAAAGATAAATTAACTATGTGTGTGTGTGTGTATGTGTATGTGTGTGCGTGTGTGTTGGTATGTAAGTGACGAGTGACTCAACCATATCATATAAGTGATTGCAAGAATGTTAGAGAAGAAAGATGGAGAAAGAGCTATAACAAAACTACAGTTTCACTATTGATTCAAGTTCGTCATACGTTAAGGAAGTCAACTATTCATCTATAATTTTCATACATTTTCGGGAGGAGTGTAAATAAATGTTTAAGACTCTATTGATTCTGTTGTATAAGGATGGAGCAAAGTGCGTGTATTGGCGACGTACAACCTCCAGTTTAGTAGTGTGAATGGGACATACCCGGTCTGATCGACATTTGCGTGAACACAGATCAAGATTAAAAGGTAATTCAGCATGTTTACGCAGGATCGTGTGCAGTATAAAGGAATGTCTCACCGTAGGTATCCTGCACAGGTGATACAAGTCACTAGTTGGGAAACGTATAGGTTTGTGAACCATGACTATTAGCACCGCTCTCTGGGCTCTCTCTAAACGTAGTAATAGGCATTTTCCAGCGTTTCCCCAAGCAGGCACACAGTATGTTATAATTGAGTGGGCTAAGGCAAAATAAACCGTACGAAGGACTGAAAACTCAGCCGAGCTTCTCAAATTTTTGAATACATGAATGAACTTGCGTACTCTCGATACCAGTGAGTCTATTTGACAATTCCATGATAATGTGTTGTCAATATATACGCCAAGATATTTTATTGTTGTAGTGCGTGATATTTTAGTACAGTTACAGTGACTATTCACAATTGAGTCACACTCATGGACCGTCAAATTGTCAAAAGCGGTTGGTTGTGATGACAGTATTGGACTAAATGTAATGAACTTTGTTTTTGTAAAATTGAGAGTAAGTAGATTATGATTTAGCCATTTTATCGTGTCCTTCAACGCTGACTCGGCAGACAAGCGCACTTCACTCCAATCCCTGCCCCGGACCAATATAGCAATATCATCGGCGTAAGTAATTATTTTGGCGTTGGACAGATTAAGCCCACAGAGATCGTTTATGTATAACAAGAAAAGCGTAGGCCCTAGCACACTACCTTGCGGAACTCCGTAATTAAGGTACATTTCTTTGCTGCTGTACTTATCGATCTTGACAATTTGGGAACGATCACTTAGGTAACTCCTGAAGATATTCAGTGCAAGGCCCCGAACACTGATCAATTCTAACTTTTTGATTAGAATGAATGAATTAATATATATTATATCAGTATTATATTATAATTTAACGGTATTTATAATTTACGTTAACATATGGAAATGAATAGCTTTTGCCCGAGGCTTCTACGGCGTATAGATCCTTCATGGCGGTAAATAGTAGCCTATGTGTTATTCCGATATATAAGCTATATTATTGTGAAGTTTCGTCACTCTCCATTTAGTAGTTTTTGCGTGAAAGAGCAACATACATATACACATACTTACAAACTATCGCGTTTATAATATTAGTAGGATAAAATTCAATAGCTATATTGATTGCAAAAATCGATTGACGTAAACAAACGAGTCGAGTAATCTTCATCACGATCTGTTCGTTTGTATTTTATTTTTATTTTTATTCAGCCTGATGAAAAGCTTAAGCAGAATGCAAGAGTGGTGGTAACCATACCCATTGTGAGTGCACAAAAAGCAGCGTAGTGACCCACACCGTAGCGGCCTAGTGAGAGCCTTTGACATCATTGGACCAGCGTTTTCGCACTTAGCAATGAAATTCAAAAGCATGAATGTAATTTTTAGGTCAGCCCTGTAGATCTTCTCTAGTCGGGCCGGCCCATCCATGCATAAAATCAACGTGGCTCCATTACCTTGAAAAAGTGTAACTTATGATGCATCCATTTACGTGGTCATATTAGTCAGTTAAAATGGCTGTTTGCCAATCGTTTGTTAATGGCTTCACGAACTAGTGCTACAAAATTACGTTCGAGTTTAGTTGTGGTTTAACAAATAGCCAAATAAAAGTTTATGTGTAATAAAGCGGTGCTATGTTACAAAGTACCTACGTCAATTACCAACTTAAATAAAATAAAAATACTCAGGTACACATAACAGTCCACAGTGTATGCCAAACCTTCTTTTCTAGGCCCATGTCGAGCAATATGCTACTAAAGGGTGTATTAACACCCTTGAAATAAAAAAATGTGAAAAATGGGTGCCTCATGATTTGACTGATCTGCAGAAAGAAACGCGTGTGAAACTTGTGTTGCCTTGTTGAATCGATACAGAAATGATTTTCAGTACGAATCGGCAATTTCATATTTTAGCCCCTAATATTTATTTAAGAATAAGATTGTTATATCAGTAGTCTGAAAACTACAGTGCAGGTTTGGTCCAGTTTTTATTCCAATACATGTACATAAATAGGTATCTTAATTTTTTAAAATTTATAATATTAAATCAATTTTTTAAAACGGCAAAGCTGTTGTCTAGACGAATTGTCTGGTATAATAAAGCGCGACATAGTATTATTCAGTGAGATTTCAATAAAATAAACTTTAATGAGAGGGGTCTTGAAGAGACAGGATTGGTGGGTGGTTCGTTTGAGCCAAAAGTTGTGTGAAAATTATTCCCGATTGATATCGGCCTGATTTAAACTTTTAATAAACTTCATCACATTTTTACACTTTCTATAAATCTTAGATAATTGTATTACCAAGCAAACATATCTTTATATGTATATAATATAGAACAACTATCATTGTATTCGTTCTGTGAAACTACTATGCAATCAAGTACAATATTGAATGCCACTGAACAACCCTAACAAGCCTGCTCCGCAATCATGCAATTCAATTGTCTATTGAGAATTGTACTTTGAGAGTCAAACAAAACATCGTAGAAAATGGAAACAAAATGTAGTTTCTTCTCGGCTGATTGAAAATATAACCATTCCAGAAAATGTATTTATATTTTGAAATTTTAACAGTATTTGCACCTTTATTGCACTGCAGTACTGAAAATACTGTAGGTAAATGTATTTCTAAAGTACTGGAAGTATTAAAAAAACAACATATTTCTGATAGTAGATATCATATAAGAGGCTCTTAGTATAAGTTTAATGAACAGTAACGTTTGTAACCAACCTATGCACACAGCTGTCAAAGCGGCAATACACTCATTGCAGTTACATACAAGTAAGCATATGTAGGCATAATAGGAACAGAACATGCAAAAAAGGAGAGTATGCTCCTTTACCCCTATGTCTAATAAATATATCATCATATATCAAAAATTTGCATATACATTCGTGTAACAATATAATTCAACTTCATAGTATATTCAATTATAAAGCTAGTTGGAAGTATAGGAATTGAAAAATTGCATAATGGCAATCAGTCGAATGTTCTTTATGGGTTAAGCTATTGGCAACCATTTTTTATTTTTTTAGCCTTTATTTGTAATATTATTTGGGGTTGGCTACTAGTTCAATCGGTTTTACCTTTCTATGGAGAGGCCTTTAACAGTCCACTGCTGGACATAGGCCTCTATGTCCAGCAGTGGACTGTTAAAGGCTGTTGATGATGATGATATCTATTGGTACATAGAAACCAAAATACTGTGTGAAGTCGGCCTTGTTGGGACTCCTGTTGCGAAAGATATGCTGAGTAGGTTTCGTATCTCAGCATAAAACTCACCAAGCTAGCTGATATCGAAAAGCCACTGCGTCCAAAGAGCTCTCTCCTGCATTCTCCTACTCCTTCACTTATCGTGTGAATTTATGCAGCTCCACACGTACACATTCAACACTCTCACCCAGCTTTATCTCTGTATCAGTAGTCGACTGACAGAACTTTTTGTGTATTTTCGTCCCACTCTGGCATTAATACAATTATATGTTTGTCATGTAGAGTGGGAAAAAGTTGTCACACATACCTGAAAATGGTGATTTCATAAGTATTGCATACATTATGCAAAAAAGATGTCACGAACAAAAAATAACGTCCAACATAAAAAGAGAGAGATTTTCGCGAGATTGGTTCATGTGTACTGTATTTGGCAGTGTCTTGCTTTCTACAACTGCTTGTAAGCAATTTGATGTCTAATGTTCGCACATTTTTGCCATTCATTCATATTTATATTCTACAGATAATGTCTATAATGACATCGAAATGGCGAAAACGATGCCTTAACCGCTTCGCGATCATTGCGCGTTGCTTCAACGGCGTGTTATATTTTTATTTAAATTGGATTCACTTTAAATATAATGTGCTATTTGAAATGGTTCCAATTCATAAACACTTCAAATTAATCTGTATGTTCAGGAATTAAAAGATCTATACTTGATTACTTATTCTGCTCAATATTAAATAGGAACAACCAAATATAAGAACCAATAAAAAGCCACCTTCACGAAAATAGAACATTGAACAGAATTATTTACTGGAAACTGAAATCGTAAGGTGTCACTCGCTTTCAAATTCAATAAGTCAATGTTATTTTGCCATTTGATAATATTTTTATCAATATTTATGTTGTTTTTTTCACTGTAACTGACATTAATACAAAAATACGGGCAAGTGCGTGTTAGGCTACGCATAGACTAGGGTTCTGTAGTCTCCTATAGGCTCACGTTGATATAGAATCGTGTCCAATTTCTATTATTTTTTACCTTACACGTTTACTTATAATTTCATTTTTTGTACATAGCATAACAAGTAAGCTTATTTTAGCGTATAGGAATATACGTCCTGTGTGCAGAGGACTTTGCAAACATACATGTAACGGACTCAAAGAACCCCAGACACAGAATAACAATTTCTGTATTTCACAAAGTGTTGTCCCACGTGGGGTAAAACCCGCGACACTTGGCGCGGTAGAAAGCGGCGTGGCGACCGCTTAAACTACGACTAAAAGTGCAGTCAAAAATCCTCTTCATCCTCCGTTTTTCCATCATATTTATCCAAATATTTAGATAATTACTTCTAATGCAAAACAAACGAACACTCTAATTATTACGGAGAGGCCAGGACTTGACTGTGATAGGCTAATGATGGTTATTTGTAAATCAATCTTCTACATATCGTCCGGACCCCATTAGCAAAATATATTCTTTTTAATAATATTATGTTTCAATGGCCTATTTACTAATATATTAAATATCAATATCTTTAATAAATAATATATTTAAATAAACCCTTGTCTACGTCAAAGAGTACTACGACGTAGCGTGGCTACGCGATAGCTACGCAATATTAAAACAAAGAGTTTAAATTATTTTTTACGCACTTACTGATGAACTCACCGAAGTTGTGTTATGTTAAAATTTGCACAATAACTTTAAAATAGTAACAACTAAGCACACACGCATGTAGCATAATATAATATATCTTTTTTATCTTATATAGACGTGCTTCCTGCACTTCTATATAACATAAAAAAGAATTGCTAATTATGTTGCTATATGCTAAACTCGGTGATCACTCGTCTAGCCCTTTTATTGTTTTATGTTTTTCATGAAAGCATAAGGAAGGTTGTTTTTGTGTGAAAACATTAAAAATAACACTTCTCTATTCCCATATAAACAATAAAGTAAATTCCAACTTTCTTTGATTTCGAAGGGACTTTCACTGGCACACAGCTGATGATAAATGTCAGAAAATACACATCATGAGCTAAAAACACTCTTTGTAGCTACAGTTTATTAGACTAATAAACTCAGAACCGACCGCGTTTATATGTATTAGATGCGTTGATAGTATCTACTTCGAAAAAATAAAAACTCCTGTGCTGCCACTTTGTATAAATAAATAACTAGTAGAATATTTTAACAAAGAAATGATAAATTGTACGTAGGTATACATTTGCATGTTTATACTTTTTTAGGTTTTATTTACTGTTCGAAATATTAGCTACATAAATACACATACAAAGATTCTCTCGCTTAGACCAAGGAGTTGTAACTTTTTACTTGTTTATGTATGTTGGTATGAACTGCAACTATATTCCAAGTATCAAGACCCAGAACTTGTAGTTGAAATCATGAAACGTAGATGTCCAATAGTAAGTAAAGTTTCAATAGTAATTTTTAAAAACCTGCATGTAGTGTATATGACCTTTAAGTTAGAATAAATAATCCAATCGGTTTGTGTGAAAATGCAATATGAACAACTTAATCTTACTAGCTTTTATTATTAATACTAGCTTATACTAGCAGGTTTTACGTTAATGTCAGTTTGCTATGAACTGCTATTATGCTATGATTGTGTGGTGACGGATTAAGAATACAGAGTGTCACCACCCCTATTCATCCCGCGGGTGTCGTAAAAGGCGACAAGGGATAAACTACGCAAGACAACATCAATGCAAAGAGAAGGAAAACTTGAAACCAACCCTATACCAACCCGTCTGGCCAGCGTGGTATAGTAGGCCAAAACCCCCTTTTCAAGGAGAGGCCTATGTCCAGCAGTGGACTGTTAAAGGATGTTTATGATGATGATGATGCTATGAACGACTGCCATCAGACCTCCGCAACTCTGAGGGTAAAATGAATACGTGGGGTGAAGTAGTTGTAAGTATATTTAAAGGCACTGTCCACCCATTATCGATTGTTACATATGATCATGACTGTACTTCTGTTCTTATCCAATAATAGAATAAACATATCACTGCTAGTAGTAAAACCTATTTTAAATATCAGCTAGGAAATTAAAAGCTAACACAAACACCAGGACACATTCACTTTGTGCTTATTCAAGTCAAATTCAAAGTCTATGATGCCTGCTTGAGGCAAACTTTGTTACCGAGACACAAAATAATACTGTACTTAATGCTTAAGGTACTTTACGAAAGACGTAACGGCACTTATTATATTGTAAAAAAAGAATCTATCATTTATTTTTTCTTCCTAGTCTATATTCTCAAGATTATTTAGAGCTCATAAGGCACCAAAGTTATCGTTAGAGCTAACGCCCATGCCCTCAACAGATTTTCAGTTTTAAACTTAACACTTCATTGTTACACACGCAGCGAGAAATAGTGTACGAAATTTTATATTTTTTTATCAAATTTGCAGTACCACTCAAAATATTCCATTCTTGTTTCAGTCAGAAATAAATGTATACCTTAAAATAAAACCAATTAAGTATTTCCTTTGTGTACTTTATAATTAATTATAATAAAACTTTCGAGTACTTTAAACACTCAATTATATTGATAAGTGTTAAAATTGTGGAGTAAAACAAGGCAACATGTAATATGACTGGAGGATCAAATACAACGAAAATGAGAAATATTAGTACTAAAAACTCTGCTAATTCTAAAACTACTTTATTAATATTTGACTTAACTATACTCAAATATTAAATAATAATAATAATAATAAATATTTTGGACATCTTACACACAACATCATCTAGTCCAAAAGTAAGCCGAGCTTGTGTTATAGGTACTAAACAACTGATATAAATACATAAACATACTTTTTTTTTGTAAATACATACTTAATATACATAGAAAAACACCCAGACTCCGAAACAAATATTTGTGGATCACACAACTGACCCGGGAATCGAACCCGAGACCTATTGATCAGCAGCCGCATACGCTAACCACTAGACCAACAAGGCAGTCATGTAATGTAGGTATTCATCTTACCGCCGTGGTTGGTATTTAGGAAATTTCTATATAAGATGAAAAATTAAATACCGCGAACAAAAGCTATAATTTTTTATAATGAAATTCCGGTGTCAAAATGTTAATTGTCGTACTTCTACCAAACGGCTTGTTCGCTTCTCATGGAACTTTGTATGTTTATTCAGTAGGTTTTCAGGTGTTTTTTCATTTGTCCCACAGGGTTCAATTCTAGGTCCATTTCTGTTTCTCATATACATAAACGATCTAGCATATTATGTTAGTGACAATCATGAGATTGTACTGTTCGCGGATGACACATCCTTAATTTTTAAAGTTAGGCGCCAACTTGACAGTTTTAATGAAGTCAACAGTGCACTCTCGAAAGTGGTATATTGGTTTAATACAAATAACCTTCTCTTTAATGAGAAGAAGACTAAATTCATTAAATTCTCTACACCAAACGTTCGACATGTCACAACCAATGTTCGATTGAATGGACTGGAGTTGGATCCTGTGGAATCTACTATATTTTTAGGTATAACTATTGACGCTAAGTTACAATGGGGTCTCCAAATAGAAAAACTATCCGGTAGGCTAAGCTCAGTGGCATTTGCTGTAAAAAAGATTAGAGTACTTCAGTTACTTTCATATTACTCTGGGGTAACTGTGCAGATATTAATGCCATATTTGTCTTACAAAAACGTGCCGTACGAGCCATTTATAAATTAGGCCCTCGAGTTTCTCTCCGCTCCAAATTTAAAGAGATAAATATTCTGATTGTATCTTCACAATATATATACGAAAATTTTATTTATGTTCAAAGAAATTTAGCAAAGTTTCCTAAACTCAGTGATGTTCATTCGGTATATACCAGAAACAAATATAATCTTTGTGTTCACGTCACTCGTCTCCACAGAGTTCTGTTCATGCAACTCGTTCATGGGACAATGTATACGCTTTTACAATAAACTCCCTATTGCTATAAGAAATTTGCCATTACGGAAATTTAAGCATACCATTATCATATCTAAGTTATCCGCAAAGGGCTATTACACCATAGCAGAATATATTGATGATCAAACCGCCTGGGATTGAGCTGCCCATTCTGCAAATGCTGTTTATTTTGAATGTTTAAATTTATGTTGACGTGACGATAATTTATAGTTAAATTTACATTATATATTTAAAAAATATATTTTAATTTGTTGCTATTGTTGACATTTTTTAAATTATTATAGTTGTGACATAACTGTAATTATCGCTTTTATATATGTCTTTTGCATTTAAGAATATTGTCTGGACTTTAAAAGAGACTGTGATCCCTGAGTTTGTTTCGTCCTTTCTTCTCAGGGCTAGTCCAGTTAGGAAAGGCCGAACTCATCTGCTCAAAAAAAGTTTTACTTGCAAAAGTGTTCATGTAACCTAATTGCAGAATAAATGATTAGATTTGATTTGATTAGTAGCTCTCAGAATAGGACCTAAATTATTGGTATACTCGAAGGTAATAAAAGATGGACGGAAAGGAAGTCCGGAGCCCACGGGTATCAGCTAGTTTTAATTTATTTAATGAAAAAACCATCAACCCATAATGTATCACTGCTGGGCTCGGGTTAGGGCTAAAATTTGTTTTCTAACAAAAAAGACGGGGGGGGGTTGGTAAAATATGTGTGTGTGTATAGTTTGTCATATTTGAAATTATATTGTTTTAATAAATTAATTTAGCCAAAGATAAATAAAAAAAAATGCAGATTCTGAATGCCGCAGCTTCTATTTCACTATGTTACAACCTTGCAGGTACTTTTAAAATAAATATAATATATTTATAAATTAGTATTAGCTATAAGTGGCAGGTACGCAAGTAAAGCTGTATTTAGTTCACGTACGCGAAGCTATTGTGAGTGTTTCAATTCTATTTCGTTTTACCCTGTGAATGAAAACCTGAACTTCAAAGGCTACCAAGTTTCTATTGTTGTCGCATTATAATTTCTGCTCATAATAAACAATGTCTTTTGGTGTAAAGTTACTCTAATTACATTTAGTTATGTGTTTTATAAATCATCTATGTCACTATGTGTTGTATTTCTTTCGCTTTCAATTTAAGTCACTCGCCACTCCTCTCTGTTTTCTGCCATTTCTTTACCCTCTCAATAAGCCATGACTTTCACTTTCTCTTTGTTTAGCTGTATGTATGTTATTCTATGCCGACCTCGTTTTCTCTTGCCTTCTATTTTCTCTTCCAGTATTATTTTGAAATAACTGTCGTGTCTTATTAAGTGGCTCACCATTTTGACTCTTCTACATTCAATAGCGTTCAATAACTGTCACTCTTCATTTACCATATATAAGACTTTCTTATGAATATCAGTTGGATGGAAAGAAGAGTTTTCATCAAACTAATGTTCATCATTCTCTTCCAGCACGACATTTCAAATGCTATTCTCTGTCTCTGTCTGTTTCTGTCTGTTTGGGTCACCGTCCAGGTTTCTCAGCCGTAAAGTGTCACATTCTATATATATGTCACTTGACGAGTTGTTTTCTTATAGTAGTGTTGATCCTTGTGCTGAACAGGTGCTTCTTACAGTTAAGCTTGCTTGCATGTCTTTCTGATATATCTGGTAAACATCGCTAATCCTGTATAATCGTCTAAGTATTTAAACTTTTTACTTGTTTAATTTGAACACCATTTATTTTAATTTGACTGGTTAAAGAGGAAATATTGAGGTAATTAGAAATTTACTTATATTTGAGTTAATATTTAATCCAAAATCTTTAAAGGTCTCTTTCATAACTGTTAGAAGTAATTCCGAATTATTCATGCTGTCAGCTATTACTGAGATATCGGTATCCCCATTTAATTTGAGCCCTTCTTTTACCTGATTCTACTATTTTCTAAATTGCATATTAAATAAAAACATTAAAAATTAAGTGTGAAAGAAGACACATCCGTCTTACATAATGCTTAATAGTTGCAAATTATTTGTCTTCTCCCGTTACTTTCATTATTTGTCGGTCTCTATAATCCACGCCTTTTCTTTTTAGAACTGCCATCACTTTCGTTCAGTTTACTATATCGAACGCTTTCAATGCATCGATTAAAGCTAATAATATTGAAAGGCTTAGATCCATATTCTTTAGTGCTCGGGGTACGGGAATAAATTGTATCCCTTGGAACACCAGATTAAGGATTTAAAAAAATAAAATAAAATTTTGAACTTAAAGAATTCCTTCAATGATCGGGTGCTTTCTAGTTAACAAATAATTATTTCAAAATTGATAACTTACTCATTTATATGTAATATCATCATCATCATCATCATCAGCCTATCTCAGTCTACTGCTGGACATAGGTCTCTCCCATTGCACACCACTTTGATCGATTTTGGGCTTCTAGCATCCATGTAATATATTAATCGTAAATATTTACGCACATTAAGCCGTCTATTCCAATTATCATGGACATCTATAGCAATCTATGGGCAGACGGTACCTCAAATATCCTGACAACTAGTTCAATCTTTAAATTCCAGTTCTCGCTCAGGGTTGCGGAGGTCCGATGCCAGTAGCTTCGTGAAAACTGATATTTATGTAAAACCGGTTGATCTAGTAAGCCGACCCCAAATAATCTTGGCAATATAGACTAGGAAGAAGAAAAAGATATTAGATTCATTTTTTATTATAAAATAATTGCAGTTAGATGTAACGAATGCATAATATACTTTACATCTCTCATGTTCGGTAAGTAGGTTCTTATTACCGCCAAATGGGGCTTGTAGGTGACTTATTAGCGCTCTAGGGGAATAATGTAGCTAGAAAAACCCTAGGGCGGTAAGTAATTAAAAAAAAACGCTTCTTCCTCACAAAAAGTTCGCGTACATCTAACCATCATACTGGCAAAGACATCATGCATTCAGCCAATGACCAAAGAGGTCGCTTTGCTATTCAGCCTTGTCTTCGTGTGAGTATATTAGTCATCAATTTTAAATATCGAACGGCGAAGCTCAATTTCATTCTTGAAAAAAACAATTAAAAAGTTCATAACTTGTTTCTTTTTGATGAAAAGAGGCGGGAATAGAAAACTATTAATTTAAATATTGTTTTTTTGGGATTTTTTTATAATTGCGTGCTAATTAGGAAAAAACATGAATTCTTCAAGTGATGAAGATATAAGCTGCACTGCCGAGTCAATGAAAATGGAAGCTGAAGCAGCAATTAACAATGTTTTATTTTTATAATGCCGGTCTTTTTCTACTTACCTCACAATCGAGATGTAAAGCAGAATAGTTACCTCGGGCGTAAGCACCAATTGCACCCTCGAACTATAGGCACCCTCGCTGCGCTCGTGCGCCTAAATATCTCGGGCTGCAATTGATGCCTTACAGCCCTTGGGTACTAATCTACTATTACAGAAGATGTTCCGTAAAGTACATAAGCATTTGTTGTTAAAGTACAGTATTATTTACCCGTGACATACCCAAGTCAATTATGGAAAATCATTATTTCTCATGATACACCCAGGTGTACTTTGGGCCAATATAATTTCATTTAGTCCAACTACGTGCTCCAAGTGGATAGACTACGGGCTAGAAACGATCCTTACGTCAATCTGTAATTAACCGTAGGCTTAGGATAGTTTCTCTTGTGCCTTTATTTTTTTATTTTGTATAACCCTTAATTGATCAAGCCGCAAGTAATTGTCTACATGCGGTCTTATTATATTTTGACTGTTATATATGAGAAACCAAGCTAAGCGTTCGGTGTTCTTTACATTTAAAGGTGGTTTTTTTGGTGACAGGGCACTGTTGTTTTTATCTGAAAATCCTGAGGCACATTATATCTTCCGTATTTTTTTTTATTAGGTAGTGGATCACATTTGGCGTTTTTCATTAATAATATGCACATTTACGAAAGGGCCGGCTGGACTTGAGCAGTACTACCCTCACACAAAAGACCATGCTAATAATGAGAGCATCCTTGCTGGCGTTTATTGTTGGTGAGTACGAGGCCGGAGGCCTCACACTCATTCACATTCATTCTGTATCTTTCTCCCGGTTTCAGAGGTCGGGAGAAAGGTGCAGAAACATCTGACCCTCATAATGAGGATGGTGACCCCGACTCCAGGATACTACTCATGCTTTCATGATTGTAGTCTTAAATATATATATAAAACATAAAATAAATAAGAGGTCAGCCATCACTCGGTCACCCGGGGCTTTTCCATCCCGAATAGAATTTAAAGCCTAAATAAATTTCGCCTTTAATATTGTAAGGAATAATTTGTCTTTACCTATAAATTTTACTTTTTCTAAGTTATCTAGTTTCATTACTGACCTCTATACAAGCCTATAGAGTACAATATCTATACAAGTGTATATAAATAAATTAAATTGAAGTGTCTCTTAGTAATTCAAGATAACAACCTTTTGCTAAATGCATAATTATGAAAGTATATACGGGATCAAATTGATTTTTTTCTGAAATGTTGTCTAAATTACTGCATATATCACAGCTCACAAATAGTAAGTATTTAATGGTTCATGTTTGTAGAAGCTTGAAATATGTCACAGAATATACATATTGATATGTTTTTAATATACAATTTAAATATCTTTTCTTTGAACCCATTTTACTCTTCTTCCTGGCCTTATTCCCAACATTGTTTAAGGTTGGCTCCTAGTTCAACCGGTTTTACTATAATATCAGTTTATCCACGAAGTTCCAAACTCCGCGCTGCTATTAGGAATTTCAAACTCAAAAACACTTTTTGGCCCGGGATTGAACCCATTTTAAAATTTTTCAAAAATGTATAAAAGTGGAGTTGTGGAAAATATTATTATGTAAAAGACAATTCTCTAAATACAAAGAAGTTTTTTATTTTATTGTCCGATAAAAAACGGAGGAGATTCTCAATCTAACGCATATGTTTGTTTTTATGTACGCTTAACTTTTTACAGAGTAGTTCGATTTCGCTAATAATTTTTTATTGGTAAGGGTACTTACACCTCGAGACTAGTTCAATATAAATTTATAGAAAATCTAACCTTGGCAAGAAAATAAGGGATTATTGATCTTTAATTTTTTGGATAAAATGGAGAGTAGAAAATAATAATAATTATTACTTTATCTTAATAATATATAATAAACTTCATAAACTAATGTAAACAAACCGAAATAGTTATAAGTCGGCAGTATACAAGAAATTTCAACCTTTTTTGTTAGTTTGATTTACTTATTTCTTTGTTTGGCGTTGACTAAGAATTATTTAGGAAAGCTTAATTATACTAGTTGAAGAGGTTAAATAATAATAGTTTATTATTTTCTACTTACCAATTGTCTCAGCTCTTAAGGTTTTTACTAAAAGTATTAATTTGTCTAGAAATAGGCGTACGTTACAGATTTATTTTAAAATTTCCTCAAAATAAAAGCCTTAAAACCTTACTGCTTATTTGGTATTTTACAAATAAATATGAAAAATTAAAATGATTGTGTTATTGTGAGACGAATTTTAGCTAATAGATATCGCACCTATATATTATTATTGCTTATAATGGGATCGAACTGTCCAAAACCGCATGCCGTCTCAATAATAGCCAGGGAACCAGGTGTACCCTAGGAAGGAAATCCCTGGAACTACGACGACGAACTTCGGGCCATCTACCAATAGAGCAAGAGCCCAGAGCCGCCAGACCTACGTCATTAGTGCAAAGCTGAAATTTTCAGGATTATTAATACAATGTCTTGTTAAGATGTATGTGTACCCTTTAGCTTGAAAGCGGGGCCGTTTCTGAGATAGCGCGAAGTACAGATAGATAAAAATATTACTTACCTACGTTAAAGGTGCAAAGCTAGTATTTACATATTTTTTCAAGAATATTAATTAAAATTAAAATTCATTACTGCCAGACACTTTCCGTGGGCCATTACTTCTGCCAGACGTCTTGAAAGTTGTGAAAAAATTAGGTAAACTACGTTATAGTAGCAAACCTAAATTTTATACATATTATCTAAGGTACTATTTTAAGACCCTTTTACTATTTTACTATTTTAAGAATTTATAACTCTCTCTCTGTCTAATCAGGCCTTAACAGAGAGTGGATACTGTCACATAGCGATACTTATTAGACGTTTCTTCGTTGCTGACGCACTCTAGTCACGTTTACTAAATCTATATTTCTCGCGGAGCATGAATGTAAGCAATTTTTAAGAACATCTGCTTTCGACGTTTTTGTTGGTAGCAAAATTTAAATATTATTATTAAACGAATGATATTAAGTGCCTGGTTATCCGAAAAATCAGGAAATTAGTATAAGATTGATGTCGACCAGATTGTGCGGCACAATGTTATTTTCTAATTGTAGTCACAATATATCTATCAGGATAGTAGGTTAAGAAATAATTATTTTTTAGGGTTCTGTAGAACTCGGAACCCTTATAGATTCGTCAAATCCGTCAGTCCCTGCTCGACTTACCGCCTAAATGGTTGGTGCTAGAAAGATGAAACTTTGCATGCATAGGTTTTGTGATCACGTCGACTAAAGCTCTACAATAAAATTATGAAAAATATTTTTATCTGGGGTACCTGTCCTACACTCAAATTGGGGATGATTTTTTTCCATGATGATTCGTTCCGATGAAAGCCGTGTGAAATTGTGTTTGCACTTGACGTTCATTTGATAAGCTTTCTACTTTTCTGAACTGTGATACTTTTGTTTTAATTAGTTTACTTAAAAGTAGATATAAAAACTAATAACAATTTCTAGTTTAGTAGATGAATTGTTTTCAAAAAGGGTTAAATACTGCCCACAGCTTATTAAAGACGTACAAATAAATAAAGTGATCTACTACTACTCATTTATGTGACTCATTTATTAGTCAAATTTTGTTAGGGATGAGAAATTTACAACGTCATAAAGTTTTAGGTTCTGAATTATCAATCAAATAAACCAACGGTTGAACTTTGCTTCCGAATTTAAACATAATAACATAGTCGATTATAAAGTTTGAAATTGTTGGCAGACATTAGGCTAGACAGTTATAGTGTAGGATTAACAACATTAATAGTGAGACGACAATTTTTAGGGTTCCGAAGTTTATGACTCGGAACCCTTATAGTCGTCCTTATAGTAGTCGTCATGTCCGTCGGTCTGTCCGTCCGTCCTCGACCTACCGTCCAAATGGTTAGTGCTAGAAAAATGAAACTTTGCATGAATATGTGTTATTGTCACGCCAACAAAGTGCTACGATAAAATTATAAGAAAAATATTTTTATTTGGGGTAGCTCCCCTACAAGTAAAGTGGGGATGATTTTTTTTCTCTCGGCTACCCCATCGTATGGGGTATCATTAGACAGGTCTTTTGAAAAAAATAAAGGGTTTTAAGACGATTTTTTTATTGAGGTATCCTATTGCCTGAATTTCTACTTTAATGAGCACTTTTTTGTAAAAACTGGGCGTTCTCTAAAAGCTAAATGGCTGACTCAAAAAATCTGGAAAAATTCGTGTTGGTAGTAGTCCATATAATGAACTTTAAAGGAAAACTATAAAGGATTAGATGACTTTGTTAGTTCAGGAGTTAAAGAGGCTTAACTTGTAAAATGCGCTTCGTTGGAAAACGCCATACAAAATATTTCTTCGTTGGAATACGTAACCATAACAATTATCTATTAATTTTATACGATTTTAAATCCACGTACCATTATAGGTGACTGCGGAATCCTTTCCTGTGAGTGGCCTGACACGCACTTGGCCGATTTTTTTATTGGGAACATTTGATGATAAGTCTTAAGTTCACACTCCAACAAGATGTTTCTACTACTGTATCGTTGTTAATATTTCATTACCCTACAATTTAGGCTGTAAGTTTGTCTTTCTATGTCTAGAACTGAAGTTTGAGGGACAGTAAGCATTTCATTGATGCGACTACGTAAATTTGACCAAATGACTGGGCTTGTTCATATACTTATTTAATTTGTTATAGTGTGTTCAGAAAACAAAGGGAGTCTTCAGTTTTTTTTTATTTTAAATGGTTTTTCCTCTACATTAAGAGTTATTTAATCAAATCATATTGAGACGTATGTATGTATAAAAGTTGTGGTTAAGTAAAATATTTATTCCTATTGTAAATAAGCACAATTAGGTCGTAAAGATTAAGATTATTCTTGGCAATCCTCACTTCTCTTACTTGTTGTAGAATGTTATATGTCTTTAGAGTTTTCCAAGTCGAACGCTAACATTTTACAGTGCAATAAAACTTTCTCACCACTTTGGCGTATTTTATTCTAAGTAAATACAGCAGTTTGTGGTTGTCTCTACTGCAAAATTCAAGCTTGTATTAAACGTTTCAAAACAGTTTTGTTAACTAACCATACCGCTTGTTTACTCTAAATACCTATGAAATGAAATGAAATGAAATGAAATGAAATGAAATGAAATGAAATGAAATGAAATGAAATGAAATGAAATGAAATGAAATGAAATGAAATGAAATGAAATGAAATGAAATGAAATGAAATTATTTATTTGCAAGAATGTAGTACAGAACAGGTGATAACGTTTTTACAAGGATCAAGTACATTCTACCATAACAATGGTGTGCAAATGATTTAATCCCTTATTGTACTAAAAGCATGCAATAATATATATATTTTTTAAATATTACTAGAGCACAATAATTTCCGTACATTTCCACATAATAATTACAGATATAAATAGTTCAAATGGTAAGATTATAATTAAATGTCACAATAGTTCAATTAATATTTTGTCATTTTAATAGATGTCAATAGTAAAATTAATGTATGTAGTTTTTAAAAGATGTCAGAATAATTATTATTCATTAAAGAGAATACTATAAAAAAAAAAAAAAAGATGTTAGGAGAGCTTTACGTTTTTTACTATTTTGATATTTATGCCATTCCGAAAATTTTATCAGTACAACAGTAGCCTAATACAGAAATGGAGGCCTGACAGTAGAATAGTAGTCAAATAATTCAAAAATCTAGCCCAATGAATAATCAGGGGATAATGCTGAGTGCCGCGCAAGCACAGGTCATAATATGCACGCGTTGCAATAGTTCCACAAAGATCCTGGTCGTCCGCGCGTCGTTTATGTTTATTTTATGTTAAAATTAACGTAAAAACTTAAATTTAACTTCGTTTCATTGTCTTCTGTTTTTAAAAACTGACGTTGTTTTATATTTTCTGCAAAAATGGGCGATCAACGGGCTACTCACATTGAGGCGTGATTGAATGAAGTGTATGAGATTGTAACTACCAAAACAACGGTGAAAGTAAGTTATGCTCTGACGAGGAAGTTGTTCATTTAAAAGAGCAATATCATGAATCTGAATTAGAACAAACAAGACAACATAAGTGAGGAATCGGACGAAAGTCAAAAACTATTACTTTAAACAAAAGAAGAATGCGGAGGGTCTGAACGCATATAGACAGCAAATAAAAACTATCAAAGGTTTTTTCCGTTTTGACTTCCCCATATACTTGTCTTGGATGATTGCTGAAATCAAGAGGATTGAGAAAAAATCGTTGCAAAGATCCTTAACAAGAAAGATAAAAGACTTTCATGATGTTATGAACGCGGAAAGACAACTATTAGCCTCGAAGGTGACGTCGAGTAATGTAAAGCGGCATAGTCATGATTATGGAAGAGCGCGTAATAAAAACAAAAGAAAATCATACATGGCATACAAAAACTTTATTTGTTGAGATCAATCCAAGATTTGTGGAAAAAATTATGCTTCTTAATAATTTTTTACCAAATACTTTTATTTTGGTCTCAATTAGAACGAAATCTGTGATTTTTGTGAGAATTTAGAGAAAGTTTTTACTTAAATATATATTTATACTTAATTAATGATATTAATCACTGTTTATCTCCTGTCAAAACTTCACAGGTTGCTATGCATAACACATTTGCATAGCAACCATAAAGATTTGTTTGTAAATGGCTAATTTAAAAATGAGTTCTGGATATTTACATAGGCTACTTTTCATCCCTAAAGTACGCGTTAAACTGCGGAGCGCAGCTAGTATATAATAATATTTAAAAGGCGAAAAACACTTTTTGACTGAACCCGGAAATCGAAAAGAGGCCTCTTAATCGGTAGTCGCATGCGCTGATCACCAGACCAATGGACTAGTATTTAATAACATAAAGTATAACGTGTATTGGTATTTGTAAATAATATTCTTAACTAATTGTACTATTATTAAAACTGAATAATTGATACAAGAATTTTCAAACACAAAAAATATAAAACTTGATTTACATAAAGCGTTTTTCAGACAGCAATATTTCAGCCAACAAGATAATTAAGATACTCCCTTCGACACTGTTTCTGACAAGTTCAGTAACAAACTGTAAGAACTAATAGACCACTCAAGCTTTTAGGTGAAATATCTTTAATTATTTATTGAAAATATTAAAATACCTAGAAGCCATCTAGTCTAGCTTATGCTTTGTAAACTCTGTTCATTACTTAAATTACCTATTGTGCTACAAATTACTGAATATTTACCTTTCAATGCTTCTCAGTATATTACGAATATGCCCCACTAGCTAAGTTTACATTACAAACTTTTGAGTAATAAAAAACTAACAAATGTGTGAGAGTGGAACAATCGATTCATCTATGTCAAGCAATCATAACAAAACATTAGTGAATATAATAAGAGAATAGAGGCGTTAGAGAATGTAAAACTTGCACGGACACAATGTTTATTTTTTTTTAAACGGATTGTGAAAACGATGAGTGATATTT
The DNA here is from genome assembly GCA_932526445.1 of Phragmatobia fuliginosa. NCBI lineage: Eukaryota > Metazoa > Arthropoda > Insecta > Lepidoptera > Erebidae > Phragmatobia > Phragmatobia fuliginosa. Next base: position 31,236,624 of record OW052057.1, read on the forward strand.
ATTTAAATTATAACTCTTGACAAAAATGTGTAATTTCCACACATTAGGTTTTACAATACAAAACTAAAATAATGTACCTACATAGATTTTTTATTTGTGTCTCTATTGAGAACAGTAAATAAATATCACAATATAATTAACCACAATTTACCTCGTATCTAAGTTGTAACTTTAGTACCTTTGCAACTTTTGCTAGTAACTTAATACACTAGGTATTACATTACTTATCCATATCTACTATCTTGATTAATAGATATTTCTAGATAACATTATTATGTAACACCAGGTGCAAAGGTGTGTACAAGTACAAAGGTCTTTATGGACATCTGGTACCAAGAGTTACACTATTGTAGCCCCACAAATATGTACATGTACAAAAACCGATCAAGTGCATGTCAGACCACGCATGGAATAGAATATATAGTATATTATATTTTACATATTTACTTACTATTTCGTAATTTTTTTATTGAAACACTTTGTCGAATTGGTAAATACACGTGTCAATGAAAAGTTTCATCTTTGTAGCACTAACCGTTTGAAAGGTAAGTTGAAGACGGAGAAACAAAACAAAACTATAAGAGTTCTGAAACGTTAACTACAAACTAGAACTATACTACTCTAAAATTTAATGTGCTCCCATTCAGTATTACGATGTCCACAAACCCATAATAACTAAATTGTTAATAACTAAACTATATGTTCGAGTTTTCATAATGTAGGAATTAAAGTAAGTATCAATCGTGTACATCCTACTAATATTATAAACGCGAAAGTTTGTGAGTATGTATGTATGTATATTTGAATCTCTTTCACGCAAAAACTGATCGGATTTGGGTGAAACTTTACAATAATATAGCTTATATATCAGAATAACACATAGGCTACTTTTTACTGCAATAATCGAGATACACGGGCACGGAGATCGTAGATGTCAAACTGTATCACTGTTTATCTCCTGTCCGGTTCTGTAAACTTCACAGGTTGCCATGCATAACACACTTGCGTAGCAACCTTAATGATATACGCGAGTAACACCGCGGGGCGCAACTAGTACACTTATATGTATGCATATAAATGTGTATTCTGTGTGTGTTATGTACATATGTGGGAGTTATTTGTATATAATGTGTGTATTTTATTATTATATTGTAGCCTCTGTGCACCACAAGCCTTTTAAAATTTACACACCACTCCATGGTTGACTGAAAAGAACACCTTGGGCATTGAGCCCGTCGATGTATTAGTGTTCAAATTTTTAAATAAAGCTTATCTGAAAGTGCACAAAGCAATAAAAAATAAACATATCTTTTAGCTTCGTGTACCTTTTTTTTAAAAAAACACATTACCCTCTTTCTGATCCAGTTTGGTATTTTTGATGATAACAATCAAAATGTGATTTGTACTTCAAGAGTGTTCAAGTCTGTTTTAAATATTAAGAATGTTTTTATTTACATAATTATGAAGGTAGGTAAACGTAGCAACAAAACATCTTCTCGAATTCAAGTAGGAAAGCGAGGCCATTTTCTTGTTTATTTTGTGCTCCTGGTAATTACTAACTGCTGGATATTTACCTCCTAACCCTCCCAGCTATTAATAGCAATTGCTATATTTCTGTGTAGAAAGGAATATCCACTGGCATTCGCTACCGCTACTGATCTTCACATATTTTGGTAGTCTCCTCAATATTTACTAAAGTTCTAATTAAAACTCTAGTGTGTTCAAATATTCCCAAAAAACAACAAAAACATTTTAAAAATAAGATTTATTCAATACTTGAGTGGGGTAACTCTTTATGACCGGACCAATCTTTAACGTTAACCTAAGGAATACTTTTACGATTTGACGTATTTTTTACTCAGTTAGATGGCCAATAAACAGTACAAAAGTCTCTGTAATAAATGTCTATTGTCCAGTAAAAGTTTACTTTAAATGGCATGAAAGTCATTCGTAAAATACGTGTCACGCAATACGAGTATTAGGTGTAACATTGTCTTAGTCTTAGTTTCAATCTGGTCGTAACATTTGTTTATTTATTAGCTGATACTATTTGTTTCAAAAATAATAATTTTAGGTACCCAACTTACATAGGTTTTGTAAAAGCACAGGCGTTCTGATTTATATTGCCCTACTATTATGATTTTAATTATTATTTTTTTGTTTATTTGATACTTTTTTTTAGTTAATTTTGAGTTCTTGAATGGGTCACTGCTGTACTAGAACTGCAGGCAACTTTACGTGTAACGGATATAAAAAACACCTAGACTCAGAACAACAATCAATACCTTACATAAAATATTGTCTAAATAAGAGTCAAACTGGCAACACTTAGCAAACTAATAAGTGGCGGGGTACTCGCTTTAAGCTTTGGTATTAATACATATGATGTTCTTAGACTTATTAAACGAATGGCGATATTGAGCTTCAGACGCATCTCCTGACTGTAGTAGTTGCTAAACACTCGCAGTTATATTTGCATACCACGTAAGAGTGAGCTACTAAATATATTTTTTTCCGATCTCGCAAGTGTTGTTACTATTACGCCTTCATCTCACTTGCTGTTTAGATATAGAAGATAATTTTCTAAAATCGTGTTGGCGTGTTATTTCCCTTGAGGCACGAATCGAAAGCATCTCCCTGCCAAATACACATGCCATATTTTTTCTAAAATGTTACATTACACTTCAACCTTTATATTTAAACCACATTTATCATGGTGTTATTGGTTCTGTTTCTGTGTATATATACCATCATTCTGCAATAACTGAAAAATTGGCCACGAGCGTATCAGTCCACGCGTATAATCGAGTTCCGTAGTCACCCGTAATGGTAATTGTTATGCTAACTTATTATTTCCTTATTTTTGTACAAAGTTTTCAAGGTGAGTGCATCTTACAAGTTAGGACCCTATAACTTCTGAAATAAAAAAGTTATCAAAACCACTGTAGTTATCCTTCAAACTTCAATATATGGACTACTATCATAATGTTTTTCAGATTTTTTTCAACCAGCAGTTTAGCTTTTAGGGGGACGCCCTGTGTTTACACAAAATGCGTTTTAAAGTTGAAAAACTCACAAACGGATACCTAAATCAAATGATACCCCACATGATGGGGAAGACACGAGAATAATGTGTAGTGGAAGTACACTAAATAATTATATTTTTCGTAATTTTATTGTAGCACTTTCTCGAAGTAATTGCGACACATATTCATGCAAAGTTTCATCTTTCTTGCACCGACAGTTTGGGCGGTACGTCGAGGACTGACGGACGGACAGTCATGACAAATCTATAAGGGTTCCGACTCCTGAACTACGGAACCCTAAAAAGTGGGGTGTGTTGTGTCAATTTTTTTTTTGCCCGTTCGTGTTATTACGTAACCAAATATCAGCCGTTATAAAACATTTGAACGAATGGGGCAGCATTAAACATGTTGTGTATTTACGTATTCCAATTGGAAATGTGAATTATTAATTGTATCAATGTTTGCATTTAATTGTTTTTATATAGCGAAATCAGATTGTTATCTTTGTCTAACCTTAATTTTATAGATCCACAAATATTTGTTTTTGTGTCTGGGTATTTTCTATGTATAATATGTATGTATTTAGAGAAAAAAAAGTAAGTTTATGTATTTATATCAGTTGTTTAGTACCCATAGTACAAGTTCTGCTTAGTTTAGGACTAGATGCTGTTGTGTGTAAGATGTCCAAAATATTTGTTTACTAATATTATATCAGTAAAAAGATAATCAGAGACAGTATTAATGCCCATCATCTTTTCGCTATTTCTGAAATTTGCAAAATAATACCAACCAAACATATTTTTTGTCCCTAAAGTAACTTTTCTACAAAACAGAAAAAGCAAACAGTAAATTAGAAACGTTAATGTTGCCGCTAACTAATTAATACATAAGGGGTAAAAGTCGATTTCTATCTAGATAACTCAATTTATGAGTCCCTAAAAGCTTGTTCAATTACCGGTACAGTCACAGTCATTATATCAGACTATAGCAAAATAACAAAAACATAATCAAGGTTTATCTGCCTTGAACTCATGTTTGATATCTCTATAAAGGCAGTAACAGTTCATGGAAAAAAACATAATACTTACTTTCAGATTCTTTAAGGAAATAAAATCTATATCAATGTATATCTTATAGCAATAATACCTTTGTGAAACCGACAGTACCTCTCTGTGTAAGCTTGTATAATTAGCATAAAGCTCTTCTGGACGGATGCCAAAGTTGACGGTAGAAAAAACTTACTCTAGATGATCAATATAGGATTTTCACAAAAATACTAATTTATTGTATGCCATCGTGCAAAAGTATTATATGAAATCAAGGAATCTGACATTGTATTAGCCTATATGATAGAAACATTCGGTTTCATAGAAAACCAATAAACTTTAGTATTTTTTCATGGTCGAAACTAGAATCACGCTGAAATTTTGGTAAAAATAGTATCTAATAATTGTGATAAATGTATTTGCTGACCTGGAGCTTTTTAGATATGCTTAACACATGCGCACATTACACTTATTGGGATAAACGACTCACCAAGTTTGCCTTTGTAATAGTCACCAAATTTTTGAATTTACCATATATTTGACACACACACGCATAGATACTCTTTTGTCAACTTAACATTGTAGCGTAAAATCCGTGATTATAGAAGTTATAGTGTTTGACAATAGAACCTTAACAAGGTTGCTGCTTATAGTTCAAATTAATAACTATATTTCGTGTAATTATGTAGTACTGTCAAAACACGTTGAGTAGCAACGTAAGTAAAAAGTTAAGTAAAGCAGATACATTTACAATTTAAAATATCTAAGCAAACAATTAGTAAAAACAACTTAAATGTCTACTTCTTGAAAAAATGTGAGGATGGTGACCACTACTTTTGAATTCCACTCATGATTTCCATCAGACAGAAACACTTTGGCAAGCTTCAATATAAAAAATATATATATTATAGTGTTATGTATATATGATGTCCGTGTGGTGACGGATTAAGAATACAAAGTGTCACCACCTCTATTCATTCCATGGGTGTCGTAAGAGGCGACTAAAGGAACAAAATAAGCAGCAAACATCACTGCCAAGAGAAGGAAAACTTGAAACAAACCCTTTACCAACCCGTCTGGCCAGCCTGGTATAGTAGGCCAAAACCTCCTTTCAAAGGAGAGGCCTATGTCCAGCAGTGGACTGTTAAAGGCTGTTGATTATGATTATGATGTATATATGACATATTTCTTTGCTTCTATGTAAACTATTTAATATTTACATTTAATTAGTTTAAGTGGTGAACATGCGATCCTCTCTACGAGTATTTCCAATGTCACTTCATTCGTATAAGCATATCAATTTATCAATATCAAGAACCCAGAATGTCCCACTGCTGAACTCGGGTCTCCTATCAGGACAGGATTAAAGCCATTCATTCCCAAGCTGGGCGAGTACTGGTTAGTGACTGGCAAGACATGTTATAGCTACGTAGTATTGGCGTTGGATGTTTTTAAGGCGCCCGAAAGCCTCCAGCTAAGCTTGACGACTGTTACCTTATGATAACAACCGGGGCCGACTGCTTAATGTTACCTCCTACTCATAGAAACTAAACGATTCTCTTTAATTGAAATAAGTATATTTTTACTCACTATCTACATTCTCTATATATCGTCGCGTCCTCGCTTCTGGTTACTGGAGGGGAAAACTCATCCCTTTCACCCGATACCGCACGTATGCGCTCCTGCGATGCCCGGTTTATCGGCGGTGAACTGGGTCTGAGTTTAAGTCGAGTAACATAACTATAGTAACTTAATCTATATAGAATAATTAATAAAATATGTGAGCAAATAGCAAGTAAAGTTGCCAATTCGTTACGTTATTATTGTACGCTTAAATACATTTTTTTTTTTATAATTATGTCTTAGCCTACATTTGAGCAAATAATGCAACTTATTACTTATATAATAAACTTAACCAAATAATACGCTGAAAAGTAACGGTAGTTTTAGGTAACGAGGGAAACGTATGTAAATTTGTCGGAGACTAGTGACTGGTAAATTAAGGAAATCAAATTTGCCCCGATATGTAATCACCGTTCTGCAATTCTGTATTTTGCGGATGTAAAGCGCACGTACTACTCATTATAATCAAATACCTACTTGTAACGCGTGCCGTGAACTTTGATATTCGCTAGCACCACTCTTGTATTGGTACACCTTCGCAATACAATATTTACGTATTTATAATGTAATTTGGGTATATATATATATATATATATCTACAGAGACTTTTTTGGAATATGGGCCACCTCATACTCACTACTATTAGCTATAAACTTAATAAGCAACTTAAGATATAAAAAGGTGTCTACTTCTCAAATTCAATAACATCGTTGACATTACTGTCTTTACAAAACAGCACACGGAGCACCGACCCCGGGCCCCAATCCTCATTTGGGCTACAGATTTAATCAATCTAAGCCTACCATAATATATGACTCCACTCTGAATCCAGGAGTAGGGGCCACCAGTAGGGGAATCCAGGAGTAGGAGTGAGGGTAGGCAACCCATACCACTCTGCATCGTTCTCCCGGCCTCCGGAGGCCAGGAGAATGATGCAGAATGATTGGGCCTCCGGTTTCACACTCACCAACGAATATGACATCAAGAATGACTATTAGGATGATCTTCTGTGTGCGGGTAGTACTGCCCCGATCGAGCCGCCCCATTGGTGCTGATATCAGCGTGGTGGCTCTACTACCTACAATAACAATGTCGCTCACATGTGTATTTTCAATAAAAAATATTGGGAACAACACAATTCTCTTTAAAGTTACAGTTCAATATGAAATACATTACCAATTAATTGAATTATATTACCAAGCTTTTGGTACTTATATTTTTTAATTTTTTCAACTTTTTCAACTTCTTTATGTCCGTTGAATCCTCAATTGAATATTTCCTCTATCGCTATGCCTTTGCTGATTAAATATATATTGCGCCTATTCGGAATGCACACTACCCAATTCACTAAATTGCATCATCTACCAATCACCCATGCAAATCACTTACATTCCAAAGTCAAGCTGCTCTTTCGCATAACTGAATACTGAAAACTGGGTCTATAATGGTACAGATAAAAATCTGTACCATTATAGACCCCGTGAATCACGACAGTGTAGGAGGGCGAACGAAATTCTTTAACTTCCTTCACTTATATTTATTCACATAGTAGCTCTTACCCTCGGCTCCACTAGCCTCTATGTTAGTTGTCTCTTTTTAAGAGTTCCGAAGTTCATTACTCGGAACCAATGTACCTCGTCTACTGACACTATTTTCTAAAAAAAACTGAGACATTTAATTTTAATATTAAAGTAATACTCCTAAACGTTGACTGTAATAATATTGATGTACAATCAAGTATATTCTATTCTATTCAGATAAGCGAAAGAGCAGCTTGACTTTGGAATGTAAGTGATTTGCATGGGTGATTGGTAGATGATGCAATTTTTCACTATAATTTTTTCACTATTATAACATATATATATACATTTACATATATAACATATAACTAAATAGTGTTTTCACTATTATAACATATACTCATATTTTACTGTAAACGGGACTTATTCGCGATAATATACATACGTCAAGTACGCCTATCATTCCGGTTTAGATTGAAATTGTTTTCAATTTATTTTCAAATAATTCACCGTGACCATCGCTCCTATGAAAACGTTTATTTTCATGATAGAAATATTTAAAAACTAAAAAATTTTGAATTTCCAAGGTCGTAAACTTTAAAAACGTAATTTATGGTTAATCACACATTAGATTATAAAATAAAAAATATAGATAGAAAACATTTAAAAGACTTTATAATGTCATTCTTTATTTAGACTGGATTAGACCACACAATTACTGGTCCTCTGTCTGTTTTAATTGTCTGTCGTCTGGACAGCGTGGTATAGTAGGCCAAAACCTTATATATATTATTTTCTGTATTGATGAGCGATGTGTTCTAAACATTATCTTACTCCATGTGTCAACCACGAATAAATCTTTTTTTTTTCTTTCTACACGCTAAGCTGTTTTACTTAGGCACACTGATCAGCTTTGTTCACTTCAATCCCCTACTTATATCCCCTGAGGGGTTTATTTGGAATTTTCCTTCAAACTGATCCACTGGGGGGGGATCTTTTTGGAAATGGAATTTTAATCTGGGATCAGTGTGGATGAAAATTCCAAATGTATCCCCCAAGAGATCTAAGCAGGGGATCCAAGTAGACAAAGCCCACTTAACACTTTTATAATTTTAAAATAACGGAAAGTAACTATCTCTCTAACTTGTTAAAATTAACATTGATGATTGTTTACTAGGACAGTAACGTGTAACAAAGTGTGACGTTGTAACAATATCAGCTTTATAATCATTATAATATATTCATTTATAATCATTACAATATATTCATTTATAATCATTATAACAGATATAACCGATGTTGCGGCTACTATTTTCACGACCTTTACATATCTTAATGATAGACATACTTATTATTTCGAGAAAAAACATTTACTCTAATTAGACAAAAGCTTGTACAGGCTTCTGTCTATTAGTAACTGAATAAATTTCTAATCAAAGTCTTCTTTACCCACGTAACATGTATATATGTACTTTAAGAACAAAAAGTGGTTGAATAAATACTATTATATTTCTCTTAGATATTCTCTTAAAATGTTTCTTACAACTCATTTAGTAGTTTCACAATATTTAATTAACGTTTTGAGGTTGATATATGATAAGAAGTGTAATAATATTAGAAATTTTCCATGCACACAAAGTTCGTGAAAACTATCTGAACTATGTCTGTGAAAAGTATCGATTTTTGAAAGTATTGAACTGTAAACTTTATATGCAAGTAAAACTTGAAAATATTTCGGTCACGCCTTCTCAAAGCCTTGTTGGGCTCATGGGATTTATGGGTGCAAGTATTCGTTGAAACTATCAGCAAACAGCTTTATTTCAGGCGAGTCTCCTATATTTTTAGCACCCTGTTCTAGATGTGTTTCAACTAGTAATCATAAAAAAGACGAAAAGCAGCGTAATACTTTTTCATAAGCTGATGTAGATTACTTTCGGACTAGAAATCATTATTTTATCGCAATAGGAGGAGGCTGAGAGGGCCCGGGAGGTTGACCTCCACACGGACCCAATTCACCGCCGTCGATAAGGTCGGCGGAGGCGCTGTTGTCAGCGCCTCATGCTGGCCTGAGTGTGGCTGCTGATGGACGAGACTGGTTTTCCCCACCATCCGCTTTAGTACGATACCTAAAATTTTGTGAGATGGTGGTGCCCGTGCCAGTACTGGCAGGAGCTGGAAGAAGATTCAGATGTCTTAGTAGCAGCTATCCCAGACCCCAGACCATCTCAGGTGCAGTATGACCCACCGTGTGGTTTTAGTCGGTCCGATTCATACACACTTTATAATTGGGTTTTTAACACATAAAAAAAAATTGACACTGATTTGGCCGTTACCTACAAACAGCCGGAATACGGTTATTAAGTCCAACGTGTCATCACTATGACTGCAGAAAGAACGTGACACATCACACTCTTATAATTTTCTCTAATTAGGAGGAGGCATATCGTCGATATGCCTCCTCCTCATTCTCATTCCTAGGTTTCAATTTATGTTTGCTATTATGTATTGTTGTAAGACCATGTACCTTTTGAGAGAAATAAAAATGATTTGATTTGATATCTCACTTCGGTCATCGGATTATAAAATCATATTTATCAATATTGAAAGTGATAATAAAAAGCGAAACTAAATATATAAAGAGTATTTTCACAAGAACATGTCTTATTATAACTATGTGGGTAGGTGGGCGCAGAAATAGAAATAAATGACTTCAGAACACAGTCGACGTATTTTAGTCAGTATTCACTGTAATCACGATGTAATTAGGTAGTTAACGATTACTACTATACGATATCAACTTAATTAAAACTTGTAATAGCGCGATGGTGACAATTTTGAGCGATTCGTCACAAGCGTGGTGCGCGGGCGCTGTCTCGTTCAAAAGTGACTTCAAGATGGCCGCCCGCACTACCATCGACAATGACGCTTCGCTAGGTTGACATTGACAGTGCTGTCAACCTGACGTTTTACGTAAACGCCGTCACGGCCGGACTGACATGCGACCGTCCTCGGGCGTTTTGGTTGAAACAATTTAAGATAACTGCATAGTCCGTTCGCTCATCCTGACATAATCATTTACATCAGCATTCAAACACTAAAACCATTTAATGACTTGGATTAACAGTAAGGCGTGATTCAGATTAAACTTTAGTAAGATAAGTTTATAACCAGGCTAGAATTTAACCCAGACAACACATTTCGTCTTGATAAACGTCTGGACAAGCCAATCCCAACAAAGGATACGACTCGGACGACACAATTCGTCTTTAATATCTGAACAAGTCACTCCTTACAAAGGATGTGACCCGGACGACACAATTCGTCTTAACCATCTGAACAAGCCACTCCTAACATAGGATGTGACCCGGACGACACAGTTCGTCTTAACCATCTGAACAAGTCACTCCTAACAAAGGATGTGACCCGGACGACACAATTCGTCTTAACCATCTGAACAAGTCACTCCTAACAAAGGATGTGACTCGGACGACACAATTCGTCTTAACCATCTGAACAAGCCACTCCTAACATAGGATGTGACCCGGACGACACAATTCGTCTTAACCATCTGAACAAGTCACTCCTAACAAAGGATGTGACCCGGACGACACAATTCGTCTTAACCATCTGAACAAGCCACTCCTAACATAGGATGTGACCCGGACGACACAATTCGTCTTAACCATCTGAACAAGCCACTCCTAACATAGGATGTGACCCGGACGACACAATTCGTCTTAACCATCTGAACAAGCCACTCCTAACATAGGATGTGACCCGGACGACACAATTCGTCTCACAAATAGCAGGCGATCATCCAGGACAAGTCGGCCCTCTCGAGAGACCGACTCGGACGACAAATTTCGTCAGATGACGCCAAATAAACCACTGTGACAAGTCACCTAGACGATGACTCGGACGACACATTTCGTCAAATGGCGCTAGACAAGCCACTGTGACGAGTCACCTAGGCGATGACTCGGACGACACATTTCGTCAAATGGCGCTAAACAAAACACATGACAAGCCATCTAAACGATGACTCGGACGACAAATTTCGTCTTCTTCTGTGGCAAGTGAGATGTGCCCTCTTACTACTCACCCGGAAATAGTAAGGGCGATACTTCTTCGCCGAATATCAACTATTTGTACAATTTATCATAATTATAGGAATGTTGGTACAGTAACCATAGTTTGTATTATCTGCTTATGATAGTGAATTATACTGCTCTGTATGCTCTTCAACTTAATGAAGAACCTCCCATGTGCCAGAGTCTGAGCTTTGGGTATCTAAGTTCGAAGTGACAGTGTGGTCAGCCGAAGCATTGTACAAGCATATGGTTAAGGTGTCAAGACGGTCTAATGACTCGTTATCATTATTTTAACACGAAGTATTTTCTATATCATCAGACGCCGTCTCGGCCTCAACTTCATTTAAAGGACTAGACGCGATTTCAAATAATCCATCATGTCCCCGGAGTACTGCGCGCAAATTCTCGTGAGAATATCTAAGGATTCCATTGGTATCATCTTTTATGCTTTTAAGTTTATAGCGATCAATTTTTAGAACTTCTGTTATCACGAATGGAGCCTTGAATTTCCTGTCGAATTTTGCTTGATTGCGTTCACAATTTTTGATAAACACGTAATCACCTTTAGAAAATGGTTTAATTACCGCGCGGCCATAATTGAATCTAAGGGTTTCAGATTCAGCAGCTTTCTGGATGTTTGATATATCCTTCCTAAGGTCGATTTGTTGCGGCGAGGCTGGTCTCGAAGGGGTTACTAAGGAGGAGAACAATAGTTAAAATGTTCATTAAAGTATGCATCACTCGTTCAACCTGGCTATTGGGTCTACTTGCACCCGACGCAATAAAGTGGAACTCTATTTTATGCTCGTCACAATAAAAGCTTTTAAAATCAGAACTAATGAAGCAACGACATTGATCTGCGATGATTCTTTTTCTTTGTATTGCACTCTTTGCGTCAACAGACGTGCTATGTTCGAGTAAGAAGTACTTCGTAAAACCGTCAGTAATTACTAAACAATTCTGGTCGCTCTTCCCGCTGAGCTTCCCCGAAAAGTCAATATGGATTGTGTACTAAGGCGTTAATACTTTAGGCATTGGATGAAGCTGAATGGGCTGTGCTCCCGACGAGATTATAGAAGCTTGACGGACTATGCACTAATCTATGCATTTGCGGACACATTTAGATATGTCTAAATCTGGAAATCAAAACTTCTCGTAGAGCTTGTCAACGTTTTATCCCTACTGTTAATGCTACAATTCACTGTGAACATGATTTATGAGTGTCCATTTAAGGGATCGCGGAACCACTGGTAGCCAGGAGATCGCTTTATTGCGGTAATTTTTTCTATAAAGGATGCCTTTTCTGACACCATATGTTTGGGCCTCGGTTTCAGGGAAACTATTATTGTGGTATTTTGTGATCAGGTTATGGATTTCAGCATCCCCTTTTTTTCTGTTCCACTATTAACCAATATTGATGTAGCCCAACAAGTTGAACAGTTTTAGTTGGTATCTTATTTCAGATTATAAGAGAGTAACAGTATCAGAATTTGGAATAGGATTTCGAGACAAAAGGTCAGCGTGTTCCATTCTGCTGCCTTCGCGGTAAACGACATCGAAGTCGTAACCCTGCAAATATGCACATGAACGATATACTCGTAGAGTTAAATCATTCATAGCCTTAATGCTTTTAATGAATTTCAGTTTCTTAACAACTACAAAATTCCTATTCTATAAAGATAGTGTCTGAAATGTTTTACCGCCCTAATGACTGCTAACGCTAGCTCATAAGAGTGGTAGCGAGACTCATCTGACGTTCGACGGCTACACTATGGCTATGATGTGGGGAAGGTTGTCTTACTTTTGAAAAGGATCGCTCCGTAACCGTCCGTTCTAGCGTCTGTATGTAACTCTACAAAGAGTTCCGAGTCAAAGATGGTAAGTTCGGGTTCAGATCTAAGAGTGACTATTAACCTTCTGCGTATTCTTACATGTTGTGCAGTCCAAGTAATTCGTCTTTTTCAACGTTGTAAGAGGAAATAAAGGACCCACAACCCGGGTGAAATCAGGAACAAATTTCCGGAAAAGGGACATTAGTAACTGACTTCGAATCAGGGGCATCTAACAATGCTTGAATTTTCTGTGGATTGGGTCTGATCACACCAGACTGCACAGAATATCCTAAATAATCGATCTTTTTCTTCATGAATTTACGCTTTTTAAAGTTCAAAGGAAAGCCAGCTCCTGATAAAGCGGCTAGTAACTCGTCAAGATGATGTTGTATGTTCACAGAGTGTGTGCTAATTAATGGTATATCTTTTCAATGACTAGTGTATAATGTATTATGAAAATATTCAGTCCTTGCACCTACAGCATCACATCTCCAAATCGCCTGAATGTCGACTGGGAGAAAATGGCATTAAGGCATTAAGTCCGTCCCAGTACAACATGTGCAGTAAGTTTAAATAAATTAATAAAATAAATAATGGCTTTTGTGATACATCTCTGAAAGACTGAAAGCGCATGTTATTTTAATTTAACAAATCCTTCTTTTTAACAAGGACATAGGGCCTTGCAAAAGGATAAGAACTCTTCTGAATCATTCCTGCATATAATAATTTTTTGGATCTGTTCCCTGATTATTTGTTTTTCTATGGAAGTGAGGCACCTATATATGACCTTTTGCGGATCCGCCAAACTAAGTTCACACACCTCCGTCTTAACCCATTTGGTAGCTATACCCTCTATAAAAATGATTTAGATACTTGCTTAAAATTGAAATTAATATTTCTTTAATGTGCCCCTGCCAATCTGTCAATATAATTTAAATCTAATGTGTCTAAAGTCTCATTACAAAAATGAGACTGCTCTTTGGTGTATATTAAATTATCAGTATCCTCAGACCTAAATCAATAATATCCCTACTAATTATTACAAGATCAGGTATTACAGTCAGAAACCACATAGAACAGCAAGCTTATTAAACGTTCATCGATCTTAACTTCGCTCTGAATTCATGTAGTGCATTGAATGTGATTACCTCCGATACCACTAAGATAAACGATATCTTTTCACACAGTACCTAATGGCTTATAACATTTTTTTTTAAAGTGAACAATATGAACCACTGTCGAATAAGAAAAGGAACAAGCTCACCGGATGATGTTTTCTAAGTACCCCTAGAAGGGTTGTGCTCGCAATGATGAACCTCCTTGACCGCACTCTTGCTTCCGTTCTTCTTATCGGAACAGTAGTTCTCATATGCCCCTTTTGTCCACGCGTGTAGCAGGTCAAAGCAGTAATGTTCTTCGAGGCGCATGATGAGCTCGGAGTGTCTTGAGGTAGACGTACGGAATGATTATGACGTTTTCTACATTCTGCTAAGTAGTAGACTTAATATTTCACAGAAACTACATCTGCCCGAGAACCTTTCGGTGGGACGATGGCGCTTGATGATGATGAGGTTCGTCTGGATTGAAGGGTAACAATTTTTGGTATTCGTTTTGATCCACTGGCCCTCAACTTGGGTCTCATCTCCACTTCTGATAAAGAGTATTTTCACAAGAACATGTCTTATTATAACTATGTGGGTAGGTGGGCGCAGAAATAGAAATAAATGACTTCAGAACACAGTCGACGTATTTTAGTCAGTATTCACTGTAATCACGATGTAATTAGGTAGTTAACGATTACTACTATACGATATCAACTTAATTAAAACTTGTAATAGCGCGATGGTGACAATTTTGAGCGATTCGTCACAAGCGTGGTGCGCGGGCGCTGTCTCGTTCAAAAGTGACTTCAAGATGGCCGCCCGCACTACCATCGACAATGACGCTTCGCTAGGTTGACATTGACAGTGCTGTCAACCTGACGTTTTACGTAAACGCCGTCATATAAGTTTAACTACGTTGCACTGTTTTCAACAGTCGAAGGCAGTACGCAATATAATTCAGCCTATATGCATTAGTCAGACTTTTTGTCAGTTTAGTCAGTTTAATTAAACAAAAAATAGAAGTAGTCACGTGATAGAGCTTTTTATAAAATAGTGAATGTAAACAAAAACACAGTTTTGTGTCTTTAATATTCATTTTAACAATATAAATGCATAAAAATCAAAAGAAAAAAAACAAGATATTTTTTATGTAACTATAACCCGACTAAATGTATGTTCCAGCGCAGCACGCTCCTAAACTACTTCTTCTTATCGTATCAATGGCAACACTTTACATGGTTTTGGCCTAGTGCTCGGCGACGCGGATTTCGTTTGGCCTTGTGTTGATTCATTGTGGTAAGAGGATTTGTCACCTAAACTCTGCGATGCCGAGTGTTAGGTGTCCAGG
Source organism: Phragmatobia fuliginosa (assembly GCA_932526445.1). Taxonomy (NCBI): domain Eukaryota; kingdom Metazoa; phylum Arthropoda; class Insecta; order Lepidoptera; family Erebidae; genus Phragmatobia; species Phragmatobia fuliginosa. Next base: position 31,252,213 of record OW052057.1, read on the forward strand.
GTGCGCCGGACGTCGGGACTCTTGTTCTCTTTTTTACGTCGCACGGGGAGGCTCCTCTCGTGCACCCCAGCCTAAACTACTGTACCGATTTAAATGAAATAGGTATCAAGAGAGCCTTCTATTATACCCATTGCTTGGGGATGTATTCGTAAGCTGCTTAAGTTAAACGAAAAGTTATGAAATTAATTCAACTTCTATTTAGCCGTAGTGTGTTAAGGAAAAACAACAACTTAAAATAATATATATGTGTTCTGTCAGATGCCTGACTAAAGCGATTAACCTGTTAGATTCACTAATTCTACCTTATAACAGAATTAACAACAGCGGTCGCATTAGCGCTAAGTAGTCACGCTAAACATAATAGAACAAACTGTTCTTTAGGAGAGTGGCATTTAACTTTATAGTTTTTAACATTAGTGACGTTTTTTGTCATTAATTTTATTTCACGTTTTGTACAATTTTTTTCTCCTTGACTTAATATCTACTTTTCTTCTTCTTTCTAACCTTTGTTATTCCCAATATAATTTTGGTTTGAATACTAGCCGCCTTCTAACTATTGCAATGAGTCTCAACAACTCAAATGAGTCCCAAACTCAATATGCCCGTCAAAATGACTCTGCGTAATGCAAAAAACATGAGTAGAATACCAGAATAGTGGTCATCATCCTCATTGGGAATGGAGACAAAGCACCATGGTGACCCGCACTAAAGCGAATTAGTGGGATGTTTGTGCATCATCAGGTCTCCGGTCTCGCATTCAAGAACGAAACGAAAGATAGCATAAATGCTGTCATTTTAGTTTTGTCTTATATTCTAGGGTTTTATCGAATCGGCCTATTCGTGTTGAAGCCAACTACTACTACCTTGAAAATGTACCTGCATCCTTCTGATGTTATAAAAGCGCAAGCTTGTGAGGACGGCTGTATGGATGTTTGTTACCCTTTCGCGCAAAGACTACTGAACGGATTTAGATAAAGCTTTGATGAAGCGTAACTCTTACATCAAAATAACAAAAATTAATAATCGTATAACTTTTTATATTACTGATATAACCAACATTTTCGTTGTACATGCGCATTACTGCATTTTAATTTAATTAAACGTTCATTATTTTTCAAAGTACTTAACTTTTACTCAAAACTATCAAAATAACTTGAGAGTAGGTTGTTATGATAAGATATAATGGCGAATCACAGCTACACATTTTTGGATGGGTATATTGTGTCTATAATATATAAATAAATAAATAAATAAATAAATATTTGGACATATGTAGGTAATATATTGTTAGCCAGAACGGCGGTAGTTGTCATTTTTTTGGCGCCATCGCTTCACTGCGCTTGGGTATAAAAAAGGAGTGCTCTGTTGTATCGGCACGCATTTCTAACGAATGCGTCGCGGAGTGTGGATCATTGTCTTTGGACAATTAGTACTACTCTGTTAACAGATGTGGAAAGCTGTCTTTGACAAGTTAGTACTGTCTGAATTGCGGTGGGTGCGAGGAAAGCTGTCTAACAGCTAGTACAGCCCTATGTGACCGCCCTTGCTGTATAACTAACTGTAATTTGTTTAGATTCGTTACTTAATTAACGGTTGTTTGTGTCTAATTGCATTTCTAAGATTATTTTGTAATTAATGAAATAAATTGTTTAGAATTAAAGTAAATTGTTTAGAATTATAATTATTTTTATTATTTTTCACTTCTGGACTCTAACATCAGAAGTTGGATCGATCTACGTTCACAAATTATTAATTTTCAATATTTGGGAAACGATCAACTACCGACATTTAGTTAGATATTTTCATTTAATTTGCCTATACTTCATTATCTAGGTGTGTCTTACGATAGAGAGCATTGACAAATGCACAATAGATCGCGCTGTCATATAGAACCAAAGTGAATATACGCAGTGATTTGCCGCAGAGGTCCCGGGAACGATAAACGCGATCGTTCGTTAAAAAAAAAGGCATTGCACACTATTAGTGCTCATTTGAACGCTATCGAAATTCAGTGTTCGTTGTGATTTTTAATAAGGGAATCCGACTTTTGTGATATTCTTATCCGCTCTAAATCAAAGTCAAAAATCAAAACTAAATCAGTCAAAAATCAAAACATAGCAAATATGAAAATCGTAAAGGAAGTGACGACTTCTATATTTGGTTTTTAGTGACAATTACAAACGGTTTTAAAAAGATTATTTTAATAAAATAATGAGGGTACTTGTACTTCACGCTATGTTTCGGTTTGTTCGTGTTTATAATGCTTTCTTTTCAGATAGTAAACATTGTGCTAAGCGGTAGAAACTGCATCCGTGCCAATGTATAAGGTGTACAATGTGGTCAACCAGTGCCGACACGGTTATGAGAGAAGGTTGGAAGCTTCAAGTTATGAAAAACTTGTGAGTTGTATTTGACGCTGTACTGGTAAGATCAAATCATATTTACATGTTGAGTTGTGATTTATTTTCACATAATTTTGATATATAGTGTACGAATGTAAATCGTGTGCGCAATTTAAAGTGATAAAAATATCGCGACTGCTCGGGGTGTATCATCGGAAAATGCCTTATAGCTGATGCAAAGCTGTGGTTTAACGAAAGAGCATAAGTAATGATCTTAGTTGGTTGAATTTTAACAATGAACTTATACCGTTTGTTATTGCAAATATTTTGTTTAACGAGATTAAAACTTTTCGAATTTTTGTATCCACCCCACCTGTGCATAATAAACTAGGCGTTATTTACTATGGTTATGCATTTTTTAACGAATGTATGATGAATTAATAACAGTTGTAGTGGCTGCCTAATGCAAATCGGACCTGTTATTTAGAAGGCAAAGTAACTTTTTATCGATTTAAAATCATACGAAGTTAAACCGACACAGTAAGTGTGACAAGACATAATACCCACATAGTTAATTCATTTATCTTTATTTTTGGGAACGAAAGATAGATACTTGTCCGATTATAAATAGATGCAAAGTTTTTTTATTTTGATAATTCAATGAATGGGCAGTTCTTATATATCTAGGGCCTAAATATGTGTTGTAACTATTCACAATACGGCGATAGGGTGCGTGGACAGCAGAGCTAGTCCTGACGGAGCCTATTTAAAACAGCTTGAGGAACTCTTATCGTCCGCCGGTAGGATGTACTATGTCACATTATTTACTGGTGATTGCATTAGTCAACTGTTATTGTAAAATCTATGAAGCGTTATAACAGTGGTAAATGTTTAAATTCTAAAGATATGATGTTAAATTTATTTAATAGTTCAGAGTAGGTAGTACGAAAGTGACTTCACTTGTTATTTATGGTTCAAAGAAAAAAAAAAAAGTAAAGAAACTTCTATGAACCTTCTATAGTGGACTCCAAACTAAAACTTCATATTTTAAATGTAATCTAATAGGTTTTACACAACATCAACAACAAATTGTAAATGTTAAAGAAAGATCTCTTAGATAAAGCAAAACATATCGTTTGTTATTTATGTTTTAATGTTTATCAAAATGCAAAGTATTGATACCGGTAAAGACTGCATGTCTATCGATCTTAATAGTACGTCTACTTAAGCATGCTATTCTTGATGTTATAGAAACATTATGAAAGGTTTTAAATACCCTCACTAGTGTCAGGTATCAAATGAACTATGTTATGTTGTTTGTGTAACAATAATGATTAATGGTCAGGTTAGACCGAGCTAAAATGAGATTTAAGCACTAGTCATTGTGAGAGTACCAATTAGTGTTCCGGAAAGATAATCCTCATGCCTGACTGGCTATTTCAGGTGTTAAATTTTAAGATCATACACAAAATCATTGTAGCAAACTTGATCGTAAAGGTGTGACATTCATATAGGATCAAGATTAATAACATGTTCATAAGCACGTTACGAGCCAGCTCAGGTTATTGTGATCTTTTTCTTCCTGACTTCCTACTTATTGAAACGTCAGTACTAGTGATGGTTTCGACTTCTTTGTTGAGTCGACAGTTAGTGTATACGACTACTGTTCAATATAGGTTCGATTTCTGGGTTGAACAAACAATAACTAATAATACTGTGTACTTCTAATTATAGATATGCTTGTCACGGCCCGAAGTTTAAAAGTTGTGGTCAACGCTCCGTGACTCGAATGAGTACAAAGAGTCGACGGTCCTACGCCTGATCTCTTTCGGGTCATGTTGGGTGGCCGTCCCATCGAACCAAAGGCGTACACCTGTGTTAGACAAGTACTTGCGTGCTGTAGTGTCTACTGTGTTTTTGGTTTGTCACCATTGGGACTGGCCGCCGTAGCAGAAAGGTAAAAAGGTTAAAATGGTAAGGTTTAACTACAGACTCGAGACGATCGACTATAAGCAGACGGTGGCCTATTACAGTAAGTGATTGAACGACACCTGTCGGACAAGCCCTGGTCCATAAAATGACTTTGAGGGCAATTAGTCTGAACTCGAATTCACTGCGTGGGCATACTTGGACATGTTTCGGGTTTGCTTGACGCCAATCGTCAAGCTGCAGACATAACCAAAACTGGTGACCCGGTATCATATCCTAAGAGCTTTGCGATTATTGGGAACATCCTTAACCGAGTACCGTGAGACTTCTGTAACATTTTCTGACATCCTCCGGGTCTTGCGTCCTGAGAGATATGCGAAAGTTAGTAACATTCTTGACGGTATTACTGCGTACATACTGAGGGCACTGTTATTTTTAAATATCCTAAAAGCTTTGCTTGCTAGTATCGCCTTCTAAAAGCTCTGATTATTCATGACGATAATGAAGCATGTTGGTGACGTTAAAGTAATACCGTATTCAAAACTAATGCAATGTTTCATGCTTTCCTTAGATGACAACGATGCATTGAGAGCCTCGTCACTGTGCAAGGTGCAGTCTACGCGAGCCGAGCCCGGGCTGTGACCTGGTGTCTGCTGCTGCCTGGTGAGGCGCAGACTTGCGGCCTGCTCGCTGTATCGCGAGGTGCGGACTTGCGTCCTGCATGCCGCTCAGTGTTATGCGGACCTGCGGTCTGTTCTCCGTGTGCCCGAGATGCAACCTTCCGCCTGTTCACCGTGTGTACGAGACGCAATCTTCGGCCTGATCCCCGTGTGCGTGAGGTGTGGTGCAATGTATGGCGGATGGTGGAGAGCATGAGGTGTGTATATTGGAATGGACCCATGGACAGGGTAACCAGCCCCAAACTCGTGGTCTTCCTGAGATAATTTTAAGACCCATGGACAGGGTAACCAGCCCCAAACTCGTGGTCTTGTTGAGAGAGGTAAGACCCATGGACAGGGTAACCAGCCCCAAACTCGTGGTCTTGTTGAGAGAGGTAAGACCCATGGACAGGGTAACCAGCCCCAAACTCGTGGTCTTGATGAGAGGTTTAAGGCCCATGGACAGGGTAACCAGCCCCAAACTCGTGGTCTTGATGAGAGAGGTTTAAGACCCATGGACAGGGTAACCAGCCCCAAACTCGTGGTCTTGTTGAGAGAGGTAAGACCCATGGACAGGGAAACCAGCCCCAAACTCGTGGTCTTGATGAGAGAGGTTTAAGACCCATGGACAGGGTAACCAGCCCCAAACTCGTGGTCTTGATAAGAGAGGTTTAAGACCCATGGACAGGGTAACCAGCCCCAAACTCGTGGTCTTGTTGAGAGAGGTTTAAGACCCATGGACAGGGTAACCAGCCCCAAACTCGTGGTCTTGATGAGAGAGGTTTAAGACCCATGGACAGGGTAACCAGCCCCAAACTCGTGGTCTTGATGAGAGAGGTTTAAGACCCATGGACAGGGTAACCAGCCCCAAACTCGTGGTCTTGTTAAGTTTAAGTTTAAATGTTTAAGACCCAGACACTTATGATAACTGTTCTTATGATAATTGTTCTTATGTTATCTGTTCTTATGGTAACTGTTCTTATGATATTATTGTTCTTATGGTAACGGTAGACCTTCATGCTGAAGTCTACTCTTGTGTTAGTACTAAACTTAGTTTTATTTTAAATGTATCTAACAGTGACTGTTTGTTTCTAATCTGGCGCGGATTATAAATCTTTCACTATTTTCCTTGGAGGTTCGAACCTTTCCTATTCATGTTAACTGTTATCTTGAAAACTATTCGTTAACTCTGTTTACGCTAAATTTGATAACTGTTTTCAGTAACTGACCAATTGGACGATGATGTACTTACAGAGGCGTCCAATAAACTTTTTTTTGTAAATGTTCCAGTAACCGGGAATGAGAACAATGAAGAAGTGTGGTCACCCGGACCTGCCGAGGACGTCAGGGTGTCAGGAGAGGCCGTGTTAGCCAGAACGGCGGTAGTTGTCATTTTTTTGGCGCCATCGCTTCACTGCGCTTGGGTATAAAAAAGGAGTGCTCTGTTGTATCGGCACGCATTTCTAACGAATGCGTCGCGGAGTGTGGATCATTGTCTTTGGACAATTAGTACTACTCTGTTAACAGATGTGGAAAGCTGTCTTTGACAAGTTAGTACTGTCTGAATTGCGGTGGGTGCGAGGAAAGCTGTCTAACAGCTAGTACAGCCCTATGTGACCGCCCTTGCTGTATAACTAACTGTAATTTGTTTAGATTCGTTACTTAATTAACGGTTGTTTGTGTCTAATTGCATTTCTAAGATTATTTTGTAATGAAAGAAATAAATTGTTTAGAATTAAAGTAAATTGTTTAGAATTATAATTATTTTTATTATTTTTCACTTCTGGACTCTAACAATATATAATGTAAATGGTTAAATATATCAAAACAACTTGAACTGTCTTTGTATCGAACTTGAACTCCGTATAGATTAATTTTATAAATTCATAATTCTGTCTGTTTGTCTATCCATTAGTTTTTCAAAGCTGAACTTTTTTAAATAAAATTGAGAACCTTAGATTATTAAGGAAACAATTTATTGAGTTAACGAACATTCATGCGGGTGGAGCCTCGGCCAAAAGCTTATAATTTATAAATTTATAGCACGTATTTTTCAGTATGTTGCTAGTATTCAACTTTGAGCACTTTTTATTAATATACAACAGAAACATAATTAGTATTCGAAATACATAATATGTTCTTGTACGCTACATTATCTTAAAAATGTTGATGTTGTTTCCAACTAATATGTTTCTGAATTTGCTTTTCAGTCAATTGTTGAAAACCAATAACAAATACGCCTGTATAATACTCGCATTTGTGAAGTATTTGTAATACTGTTATATTATTTTTATGGGAAAACACGTTTATCAAAGTACGGATATTCCTAAAAAATACACAATTTCGCAGATTAAAGTATTAAAAATCAATTGATTAAAAATCAATTAGCTTCATTAGACTAACTTATATAACTACTACGACTAACTATAATAATTGTAAAGTGATCCAGTGATGACAGCCATATTAAATGCTTATAACAAAATTTGATCTTGTAAATTTAAAGTATCTATATCGTTTGAAACGCTGTTTTAAAAGGGTATAATGTTTCAACCTTGAGATATACTTTAATGTAATCTAATCTATTTGTAAACAATTGAGGCAAGCACACAAAAAGCAGCATACCTCTCATCACCTGGAAAAGTTTTCAAGATCCATTTTTCAAACCTATTTGGAACTAGCACAATGAACACTTCTTTCATTCCTTTTCAACACTCGACATACTCTCTCGTGCACTCTTTCATTACATTATAAAATATTGTAGGCTTAGTCTTATGGGCGGCCGCCTGCCTGACATCAACTTGCCTTGGAAATATGACGTTTTTCAAAACAGAACTCCGAGGGTTTTCCTAATTACCCCCACCACCAAACATAGGTTCACGACCTTTTTCTCAGGGTATATTAATGTGCGAGTATTCCACAAGTGTAAAAATATCTAATGCATACTTATTCTTCAGCACTATACAGAAATCTGTTCCTGGAAGACTTACTCAGATCACATTTTCGACTGCCTCTGTAGCATAGTGGTAGCGTATGCGACTGCTGTGTTCGATTACTTGGGTTCGACTACCGGGACTGACCAAATCTTTGTATGATCTCTCTTTTCTTTTTCTCGGTTTTTGGGTGTCTTTTATGTTTAATATGTATGTAATATGTATATATGATGTCTGAAGTAGTAATTTATTTTTAAAAATACGTATTAAATTTCAACACTTTTGATAATAAAAAAAAACTGTATTTGAGAATTACATCAGCATTTTGTTGTATTCGGGTAGGTCTATCTTTTAAAAATTTAAAATAGGAATATATATGAATATTCCCCATAATTTTTATGAAAATTAAAAATTCCCTCGTATAAATAAATCAACAGCAAAAAGATTAATGCGGGTCTTCAGGTCCTACCGTTTCCGTAGTTCTATAGGTATATCACTCTGTAATTATACTGACTGTTTTTATGGGACTGACAAATTAATGGTTTTACTGTTATCATATCTACTCGTGTTTATTGCACAATTGTGTCCATTTCATGCATGTTTGTGAAGTAACCGCTAACATCATAATTTTTAGTTTAGCGGAAACTGAAACATCCTATTGAAATTTAGAAAGAGACATATTTAGTTGTATAAATCAACATTTCTCTGTAGAGCTATAACTCAGAGACATACAAGAAACTGAATAAACATAAACATACAGGAGAATGGGGAAGAAAAGAGAAAAACCCCGGCCAATTACCATACCATTTACTACATTGGGAGCAAAAATTTAAATAGAAGAGAAATATATACAATATAAGATAGAAGAGTATGAAAATATACCTCTTATTATGTAAAAGATGACTTCCCACAGCATATTTTAGAAAAAAGAGGAAAACTGCAGCAAAATAGAAAGAAGAAGAGGAAGCTCTACCATTATCAAGTACGACAAAATTAATAGTACACCACAAAAATAAAGATACATCGAGCAACAAGAAAAAAACCCCTACCTATATTGTAATATTGATCGTCGAGCCTATCAGAGAGAGTTATTAAACCAGTGCTCCTCAGCTTTATAACAACCAAAAATTATACTACTAGCAACCAAAACCATCCACAAAAAGACCAAACAAATAAAAATAATAAACAATAGCAATTGCCTCCTTCTTTCATGGACACGGAGAATGCATTATAAATTAAAACAAACATAAAACTCCTCAAAGTCTCCGTGGAAGATCACACCCATGGCCATAACCCTCTAGAGTAATTAGAATTTTTATAATATTTTTCTAACGAAAAATAACTAATTACTCTAGAGGAGGCCTTAACCTTCGCTGAGAGGGTTCTTGCTATTGCATATTTACAGTACAATAGTTACAGTACAAAGAAAAGGAGTAGGGGTCACCATCCTTATTTTTAGGGTAGGTAATGTAGCATGGTGACCCATACCATGGCGGCATGGTCAGTTGTTTCTACATCATTGATCAAAAAATTATGTCTGCATCATTGTTTGATTAATGATGTAGAAACAACGTAAAAACAATGTAAAAACATGATGATTAGGCCTCCGGTCTCACACTCAGTAACGAAATATGACAGCAACAATGCTGTCATTATTAATATGGTCTTCTGTGTACTGCCCCAGTCGTGCCTACCCATTCGTACTGAAAAAAAACTGTTCCTATAGCTTCAGATTAAAGAAATAAATTCTGTTATTAATTTTGGATTTCTATCCGATAACAAACTCACATTTATGGTATGTTACACTAACATATCATTAAAAGAGTAAATAAATAGCTTCATATTGTAAACATTAAATTCTTCAAAGTCATAATAAACCTGTCATACAATATTCTCTTTGTTGTCAATATATCCTAGAACACTATAATATTGCTTAGGATCTCACTGCATTTAATGTGTATAAATACACAGACATTAAATAAATAGGTTATACGCTGTTTATTTTTTAAGTTTACGATAACTGCTTTTAAGAAATAATATTTTTGTATATTTAAGAACTGTATGTAGTTCTTTACGATGCTTTAGAATTTGCATACCATCTATGTAGCAGATATAGTTGCAATCTTAATGACAAACAAAATCTATGATGTAGTTTCAAAATGTACGAAATGGCCAATGGCTTCTGAGTGCTTGTTACCATATTTTGAACACATATTATAATCATTTAACCTTAAGTCATAAAACTTCGCAAAAACAAGATGCCAGTCCTTAATACAAGCAAGGAAAATACTAAAATATGTACTCTAGTCTAAAGACCAACAACTTTTATTTTTAACTTGGTGTTGTACTTGTCTAATTAATTATTAAACTCGTGTGCTGTCGGCAAAATAACCAAGGAGTTTTTGATTCTAATTAGTTGTTGCAACTGAGCCGTGGTCAAATCCGAGCTTCCTAATTCCGACAAAAGTTACAATCTGTTTTGAAACTTTTGCTCTTGTAATGCTATTATAGTTGGCTAGCTGGACTAACTCTAATTGGGAAAAGAGGCTTCAAATTCAGAACCATTGTCACACAAAGTTTTAAAAATGATTTCTCATTGCACTATAGTGTTTATATCTAATCATTACAAAGATTATTTATTGAATAAACTCGAAAACATCGGGCAGGAGGTTTACAACTTACAGTTTTGAAAAGTTACCTTTCTGGGTGATTTCAACGTGTACAAGTGGGCCAGTATAAATACACATACCTTTCTGTGACTCACGGAGTCCCGCAGGACAGTATCTTAGGACGTACTCTTTTCCTTGTGTATAAAAATGAACTCACAAAAATAGAACTGTCCCACGGCGAAATCATCACTTTTGCTGATGACACTTGCAATGCAATTTCTGATGCAGAGCCGGGTTTTAATGCTGTTACAGGTTGGCTAGAAAGGAATACTTTGACACTAAACGTAGACAAGATAAAATATATTTGCTTTAGCTTATGAGGTAGTGTGCAACTTAACCATAGCATTCTAAAAATTGTATCACAAGAGTGTCCCTCGAAACTTGAATGTAAGTGTCCATCACTGGAATGTGTAATCTCGATAAGTACCTGGGTGTAAGAATAAAGAGCAATCTTAATTTTAAATAGCACATTAAACAATTGTGTGCAAGAACACGTAAATCATGTACGTCTTTAAGAACCTAATAGCCGAACCACTGTTGATGAAGCAAATATATTAAGCTCTATGCCAGTCGCTCATTAGTGACTGAGCTCTATAAATTGTGCAAAGTTTTAACTGTAAGACAACTATATATTTGAAGATCGTAACACTGCATCATAGCAAAATTACTTATAATCCACTGTTGATAATGATGAGTAGTAAATATGTAGTGTGTGAATGTCCAATGGGTTGCAAAAGTGGTTTTAGCAAACATTTTATGATAGTCGAAATACACAGTCATAACTCATATCATGAGCAAAAAAATAAATTACAAAGAATAGGCTACTGATTTACTTAACTGCTCTAACTAATCTAAATTTAAAAACATTTTTTTTTTTAATATTTTCGGACATATGTTTGTTTGTTTGGTTGAACTCGCTAATCTCTAGAACAACTGGTCTAATTTCAAAAAAAATTCAGCGTTAGATAGCACATTTATCGAGGAAGGCTACAGACTATATATTATAGCGCTAAAATAATAGGAGCAAAGCACCAGTGAAGAATAATTCAAAATCGGGGGTTGTATTTATTCTTCCGAATTGTTTCCCTTCTAAAAAAAAGTTCGCAACAGCATATATTATATGTCTTTATATATCTATTCAGGTTGGCTTACTATGAAGTTCTTAACAAATTTGTTTCCGGGTTCAACATTACGCTACGGGCAATTAAAGACGCACATTTCACTGTTTCGTTGGTCTAGTGGTGAGCGTATGCGGCTGTTGATCAAGAGGTGTCGGATTCGATTCCCGAGTCGGAACAAATGTTTGTGTGATCCGCAAATATTTGTTTCGGAGTTTGGGTGTAATAAAATAAAAATAATATGTTTAAACTTTTTACAAAAAAAAGTATGTTTATGTATTTATATCAGTTGTTTAGTATCTATTATACAACCTCTGCTAATAAAGTAAATAAATATTGCGGACATCTTACACACAACGTCATCTAGTCCCAAACTAAGCAGAGCTTGTGGTGCTAAACAACCGATATAAATAAATAAACAAACTTTTATTTTGGTAGCGTTGTGTGTAAGATGTCCAAAATATTTATTAATATTTTTCTCTTTATTTGATAATATTTACATATAATTTTCATTTTTAAATATAAATATAAAAAGTACATTTAAAAATATAAAAAATAGTAAACCACTGACTTCGGGTACAGGGACCAAGAAAACGGTGGTTAGGGCTCCAAAGACAGGAACCTCCTCACTATACGTGCCGTGTTAAGAAGGACTGCCTTCTGCATCAGACCCTTGATCCAGCCATCTAACGTGAGCCTCTTAAGGTGTTGGTCGAAGCTCTTCTCCCTGCCCTTATTCCCAAGTTAATTTGGGGTCGGCTAATAGTTCAACCGGTTTTACCTGAATTTCAGTTTTTCAACGGAGCGACTGGCATCGGACCTCCGCAACCCTAAGGGAGAACTGAAATTCAAAGATTGGACTAGTTGTTGTATATTTGAGGACACTAACTTTCCAATAACGATTGCCATAGATGTTCATGACAACCGGGACTGACAGCTTTACGTGGAATTTCCTAAGAAAAACCCAAAATTACTTTTTGGCCCGACCAAGGTGTTGGTCGAAGCTCTTGGCGATCAAACCATGAGCAGAAACAACTATTGGAACAATGATCGCCGAATCCACATTCCACACGTCGACAATCTCGTGAAATAAATCCAAATATTTGATTTATTTCTCTTTTCCAACTTTCACGAGATTATTACTATTACATGTTCTAATATACAAATATCAGTTTTTCCATACATAAGCGATACCTTTAAAAAGAAAAGCCAACATTAATCAATATTTACAAAAATAACAAATCATAAAAATAAACCAACCAACCGAAAAACTAAATTAAATATGACAATCAACATATCGGGTAACATTATTGCAGCAAACTGACTTTGACTTTCACTTAGATCTCATTGAAGTCGGTGTCAAACACAGCCCTTATTCGTTTTCTTTTGTTCAGAGTAAGGCTTCAAGTTTATCATAATAAATCAAGAAGAACTTAAACAAATATTTTTTGGTAAATAAAGCATTATATATCTGTTTACAAAGAACTTCAGCAGTTGAAAAATTGGAAAGCAAAAAAGAGTTAACCTTTGGATTTGAGATAAAATGTTCTTAGATAGTACACTCAATAAATGTACAAATATACTATACTGAGACGGTAAATATTATATCGCCTACATCCATTAATCTTAAGAAAACATAAATATTTTACAACCAACAAATATGTAAACCTTTTGCCGCCTCTTCGATTTGAGCGATTGAGATGATTCAATATGAGATGGATTGAAATATTTATTTAATACGTAATTTTTTTTTTCAGCTCGGCATTAAATGAGAGCATGATGTCATACACATAGAAAACACTTAGTTTTGAATTCTCACACCTATAGTACTTCATTTCTAATGTAAATGTAAAGACTAATCTTTAAAATCCGTTATTGAGTTTTTATTATATTAATCATAAAGGTCATGAAGTAACTAGTCATCAGTACCAATGATAAAATTATTACAAATTCGAAAATAACTCTGTCTGTCTGTCTATAAAGCTTACTCGACAACATGTCTGAACTGATTTCAGTGAAATTTGAAATGGAGATATTTTCATTTTTGAAAAAAAACATAGGTACTGATATACAAGTGGGCAGAGCCGTGGGCAAAAGTTGCAATTTTTTTACTTAACCCTACCAAAATGATCCTATTCTGAATGGTGGAAAGCATTTGTGCTCAAATCAGCAAATCTCCACTACCTTGTGATATACATAAAAAGGTATCGATTTATAGCCTCAACGTCATAAACATTACAGATATAGAGTACTGTAGTAAGAACGCAGTACTTAAAAGTTGGAAATAATGATCTGTGTTCATATAAAATTTCTTAGTGTTCATTTATTCTTTAAGTTTGTTAGTAGTATCTTACTTTAGGAAACATATATAACAATATTTATAATAAATTATGAGTATTTATTATCCTATTAAATTATTAAGTATGGGTATTTTACAGTAAAAATTAAATAGTGTTACATAAAGAAAATAAGAACTGAAAAGCAGAAACTAACTTTTGAGCTAGTGTAAACATACCACGACAACAGTGGAGAGACATCGCAGGACGTGCAGCGGCCCAGAAATTGGGCAGCGACGATGAGTCGCAACACTACACAGCACCTGTCATTTTGAGTACTGATACAATACTACACCATTACAATTTTACAACTGATAAAAGTATTGTTATTTTTACTTTTGAGCTACTCTGCCTAATGGAAAACATGTGTAGAATCCAGAAGTGGGAGTCGATATCCTAATGTTGAGTGCAAACAATGTAGCATGGTGACCTATGTATGCCATGGCGCCGACTTCAAACAGATTTTAGGTAACTAGAACACATTTTAAGTTTACCTTATTTAAATTAATAGACAATTGAATTTTATTGAAATGTATTGACAAGAATTATGGCATAGTAATTTAAGCCAATTTATTTTACACTTTTCAGTGTCCTAGGTAGTTTACGTTTGATTAAAGTCGATTATTAAAAAAAGCTTTTATAGGATAACCAAATCACAACTGATTTGAGCCAGTATGCCATGAAGCTACAAATACTAAAATACGCAGATGACGTTGCGTGTGTTAGCTACTAATTAATCATGACAAATTATAATTTCACATTAAATTGTATCGAAGCGTTTCATGACTTAGGCTTATGGCCTACTTATATTGAATAATACTTTAAGTTAAATATTATTATAGGTATATTTTTGTAGTTTTAGTAGGTATCATTCTAAACCTTCTAGCTTCTTTCTACCTTAATTTAAAAAGTTTTACTTGATCTCAATTGGAATTTTGGAGCAGTGATTACAATATTCAGCATATTAAATAACAAAAGCTACTCTAAAACTAATAATACCTAAAGCTGCTTTGATAGTGTGATAGTGCACAGAATCTGAATACAAACTTCTAATGACTCCGACCGCACATGGTTTGTAATATACAACAATAACTTTGCTAATACTAGCTCCACCAATTACTTGTGTTATTTGATACCTAAACTGCACTTCAGTGCAAGTTGGCGTAATTGTTTTGTTATACATTTCTAGTAGTAAATGAATTACCCACCCTCACACAGCTGAACAACCTAAAATGACACTGTTTCGTTGGTGAATGTGAGGCCAGAGGCTTAATGTTGCAGAAGCATTTAAACAGGCCACTATAGTGTGGATCAGCATACGGCATTGTCTGCATTAACAGTGAGTGTGCTGAATACTACTCTTAGTTTCTACTCAAGTTATCCATCATTCAGAATCGAGTCACTTTGTCAGGCACTGAAGGGCAATCAAGTCTGCTGTGCCTGGGATTTCAAGTTCCATTACCGGATCGGTCCAAATATTTACATGATCCTCATATATTTGTTTTGTAGTCGGAATATTTTCTTCATATAAAGCCGGTTCCAAAAATAACGGGTCAGTCACATAAACCAATAACGGGTCAGTCACATAAACCCGAATATCTCCCGAACTACGTATGCCATCCTAATGAAACGAAGACTGTTCAATTGAGAATTTAATTAAACAGATAAAAAATAAAATAAAACTTAGTTACACCCACAATATTAATCATAAATTAAAAAAAAACTAAAGTAGTCATATTTTTCTTAAGATAACATTTTTTTTATGATTGTTTTTTTGCTGTTTTTCATCACTTTCTTCATTAAATACTTTGTATTGCCTCCACGTGATGAAGCCTCCAGTGATGAAAAACAGCAAAAAAACAATCATAAAAAAAATGTAATCTTAAGAAAAATATGACTACTTTAGTTTTTTTTTAATTTAAGATTAATATTGTGGGTGTAACTAAGTTTTATTTTATTTTTTATCTGTTTAATTAAATTCTCAATTGAACAGTCTTCGTTTCATTAGGATGGCATACGTAGTTCGGGAGATATTCGGGTTTATGTGACTGACCCGTTATTTTTGGAACCGAGTGTATAATAGTATACATATATAATCAGTTTAATTTGTATGTATCCAAAAAATGGATAAGTATTCTATCAGTCAATTTAGCTTATATCGGACCAACTCTAGCATGAACTGAAAATATAGCATGTTTTACAACAGCCTGGATTAACAGTATATATCCATCCAATTTTTTTTATCACATTTTTTATATATCAATAAAGATTAATTCGGGATCAGAACACATACCACCGATGATTATAAGGTATCTGTTCCGTCCGCGAGAGTAGATCCTTGACCACTTCCTGCCAGAAACTGGGCTGAAGAGTCTCCGTAATGTGTGGAGGGGGGCCATGTGAGAAGTTTTTTTCTATTGGGCGTCCCCAGGGCTCACGATCGAGACTCTTCATCATTTGAACGAAGCCCTATATCAACCAGATTGGTCTGCGTGACATAGTAGGCCAGTACCTCCTCTCTTAGGAGAGACATGTGTCCAGCAGTAGACTGTTAGAAGACTAAAACAATAAAAAATAGTATACCGTCTGCATAGAGACGAAGACACTATTAAGATAAGAACTATTGAGGAAGAAGTGCGTAAATTGAGGAGTCATTTTACGGACAGTATCGTGTAGAACTACTGTTTGCATAATATTCTTGTTCTAGTTAAAAAATGTAAGCCTCTGAAGTTATTTGCAATGTAACTATCACACATTTCATCAATACATATATTAAGCTCTAAAATAATTTTCTTAAAAAACCCTTCAATAGTAATCATCAAGCATAATATTCATTTCATTAGGATCAAGAAATTTTGTTTTTGTATACTCATAAAATAAATAGATTAAAGTAATATTTTCTAAAGTCAAACCTGTTGCATAGGGCGTATTCTGTCTCGATTATCAAAATAAGGTTATGAGCTTTGATGAAATTGAGGATAGTCTGTAGCAATATGCTTAGACATATTGTGAGATAACGAGTGCAAATCTACAGCGTATTTAAGTTGTTTATTAATAGAATTAAAAATTGACAATAAACTGTTTTGGTGATTTAAACTGTTTACTTAGTGTTGTGTGTCGGGACAATAAACTGTGTAAAATGATTTGTTAGACTTTCGCTGTTGTTCACGAATAGTCTAACACCTACACCACATTGACATGTTATTATATTAAAGTCACTAAATAAGATGAAGCCGGTAATAAGGTTATCTGAGTATCCAACAAAGTACAAACAGAAATTTTGTTACTAAATAGGTAATTATTCTTCTAATTAGCATAAAATATGCAGAGAAGAACAACAGTTTGTGCGCTTGAACCAGAGGCACCTAAGTGCGAGGGATGTTACCTACAGAATTTTTATTTTTGTTATACAAACGCTCGTACCGTCCACACATCTTGTTCATTTGCATACCCAATGCGTTATAGATATTGGTTATATAATGTTCTTATTATTGTAATCAGGTATGTATGAATGTTTATAATGTTCTCAAAATCTGTTTGCATTTTAGTTAAATGCAAACAGCAATTATTATGTTAAAAATTTTCCCGTCTAACCTGCATGTACTAATATTTTTTGAGTTTAATTTTAATAATTAGTATTTTTTTTAAACGGGTACAAATTCGGAATTATTAATCTTTCTACCAATTATTAAGTCCTAAGAACTTTTCATCAAGAAATGCATAAAATTATTACAATTATCCAATTATGTCATGTCTCCAGACGCACTAATGGTCGCTGGAGACAAGGTGTGCTAGAATAACAACCGTCGTGGTGTTCGCTTAAGCTAACGGAGGGTAAAGCGTCCTTCCTAAAGTACGATGGACCGACGATTTGACGAAAGAGGATGGCGGTGGATGTATGCGGACTGCCCAGGACCATGATGGCTCCTTGGACGAGACCTGTATTCAGCAGTGGACGGCGATAGATTGATTTATATACCCAATTTATTATCTTCGAATATTATTATAGGTACATATATAATTGTGAAAAATTCAATCTTTGTAATTAAATACTCTTTTTATTTCAAGCAACGTACGCAGCAAGCCTATATGTGATTACCATACACTTTTTTAGACGTGCTGCAACACAGAAACATACAAGAAGATTGCAATGACGGTTCGCTATATTTGACTAGTACTCAGTTAATATCATAATAAAACTAAGGCTGCTACTGAAGACTTAGGAGGTAATCCCGTAATATCCCTTTCTGAAGCCAAGGCAGCTCGAAGTTTTAAAGAAAATTGGAATATTGTATTTACATAAATCTTACTTGAGTATTTTACTCATAAGAACTAGAAGTGATTTGCATCATAATTTCAAGTTTGTAGTATTTTTTCTTACAATTTGTTAACCATTAACGTTGGCGCTATTTTTAGAACTATAGCATGCTTCTGTTAAGATATAAGGCAATCAGATTAGGAACCGAGCTAAATTTAGGAATACGAACGAGTTACAGCTGCTTCTAGTATTTTCTCAACACCCTCTTTGCATTCATGTTGCGACTTCCTCATGTACTTAGTTTAGTTATAGCATTTCGCATGGGCACGTAGATAGTATGATGTAAGAGCTAGACGTTACTTTTAACATTCTAATATCTGAAGGATACGTACCGATCTTGGTCGGAACGAGGACAAGCAATTCGCTAACAATATTAATGGTTTTTCCTAGCATATTCGTAAAACTTTACGTTTAATTTAATGGCGTAATAAACTATGACAAAATTAAATAAATGTGTATCAATAAGTAAATTTTCCATCAGTTTTGAATAACAACGTTTAAAATTATAACAAATATTAAAAGCCGTTAAAATAGTACTAAAAACCAACATCAAACTTATTTTTTTAATTTTAAATAGCGCCATTTTTATGATATTTTATGTATATTGCATATTCAGTAGGTCTGAGAATCATACCCCTAGGACTAGAGCTATTTTTACATTGGCCACCAATTTAAATACTGTGTATTATTAATAGTTCGTAGATGTGGCAATTCTTAACAAATTTTATAAAGCCGAAGGGTTTATTTGTGTTTATTCTAATCTCAGAAAGTAATGGTCGGATTTGAAAAGTTTGTTCACTGTCAGGCAATTAATTTATCGTGGAAGACTATATCACGCTACGCCCAATAGGAGCGGCGTATCAATGAATAACGCAGCGTACACAGATAAACCATTATTTCAGAAATTAAATAGAAGGTTGAAAGAAATGTTCCTATTAAAACGTTATAAAAAAAATTGCAAGAGCATATGCCTATCTTTTAAGGTTTGTTAGTGAGCAAACCTTAAAAGTTACCTACTTTATCAAGTTAAACCAAGTGGCTACAAACGGGAGTACCTACATGTTATTTTTAACATTTACAAAATCGGTAAACACTTCAAATGCTATTTCAACTTATTATAAATAGAAATGTCTCCAATAAACATCTATTACCCTTACTATTACAATAATTAAAATGGTGCCTAATAAATTCTACAAAGAAAGAAATAACAATGAAGCCGTCCAATTACTTTGAGGCAGTGAAAGTCTTATTTTACAGTTCAGAATAGAGGAAGACGGTGTCGATAAATTGGATTATCTGGTGGCAATGACTTGACAGGAAGAGACAAGCTACTGAGTTGGAGAATAGGTTTGGTAACTAGAATCGATACCCTCGTATACACCACAAGACGAGAATTAAGATTGCAAGAGTCGACGGAAGATGAATATTTATTAGTTTATATACAAGATGGTTTCAAGTTTTCCTTCTCTTTTCATTGATGTTGTCTTGCGTAGTTTATCTCTTAGTCGCCTTTTGCGACACCCGCGGGATGAATAGGGGTGGTGACACTCTGTATTCTTAATCCGTCACCACACGGACTAACCTCCTTTTCAAGGAGAGGCCTATGTCCAGCAGTGGACTGTTAAAGGCTGTTGATGATGATGATACAAGATGGCACCCAACTCCGTCACACACACAGTAAAAGTGGTACATTTCATGAGACTAACCCACATCGCCCTTTTTATTATACTTGTTGGCTAACTCTGAGATCAAAGAATTCTTATTTTTATAATTATACATAAAAGTTACGTGTTTTAAAGTGTGGAAATGTGGTTTGAAATATAATTCCAAAGTAACTAAATTAATTTCAAGAAAATCATAATAACAATCATACTTGTTGGATGTATCATAGATGAGATGGTGATTTATTATTTGTTTATTTATTTAAAAACTTTATGCACAGATAGTACAATGGTGGACTTAACGTCATAGGCATTCTCTACTAGTCTACTGTGAGTGATGCGGAAATTATTGTGAAGGTGCACTTTGGTTGGGAATGGTAAAGCAGACATGAAAGTAAAAAAAAAACCTAAAAATTAAGAGAGATATGGAAAATAAAGAATGAAATATGATATATCTGTGTATATTTATCCATACAAAATACACTGATACATACACAGATAAAAGAAACACAGGAGATTAGGTTTGTACACAAATTTATTCGTGTTCAGATGTCTCCGCGTTTCTCCCACTTCCTTCACTAACACAAAACCAAAAATTGTAAGCACGGCACACAAGCTCGTATTTCTCCCGCACACAAAGAAACTTACAGCAACACCAATAAACCCACTAATATAACACATTCAAAAAGAGGGCGGCGCTTCTACCTGTAGCTACGGATTTCGAAAAACCACACATGTGCAAGTTAAGCAACTAGTGATGTGAAGTGATTCATAGAAAAATATCGAATGACATTCAGTTAGCTGTATTATCTGCTCTTTCTCCTAAAGATTTTATTGACTGTGAAAAGAAAACTACACAGGAGTTTCCCTCGAATATACTCTATACAAGCGATGTTTTATCATAATTGGAATATTTACTAATTAACTACCAAAAAACTAGATATCATCTTCTCGAATCTAGACTAGAACACGGGTAAAAGTGCAAGAATTTTATTGATAAGGGTTTAATTAACCAGTAAAATGTAAATATTTATTTAAAACTTGCCGCTTAGACAGTTTAGGTGTTGCGTTCTTAGGACAGTAGTGTAATCTTACGTTTGCATATTTTTCCATTACGGCTTTTATTAGTATTATTAAATGGTTAATCATTGGCGATTGATCGTATTGGTGAAAATTTATTGGGACGAGCAAATTGTGCCATTTTTTGTTACGAACCAGCTTGAACCCCTTCCTGTCGCATTTATCCACATTTTTTTAAGTTTTTGATCCTTCGGATAGCTAAAATTTTAAAAATAAAAGCAAGGTATAAATTATGCTTTAGTACCACAATAAATTAAAAATCTAAACTTTTTTATTTACACTTTTTTTACGTTTACATAATTATAATATTATAATTTATTTATATCTTTAATAATCATGCGTACTTAATAGGATCGTATAAAATATCGACAATCATAAATATCACAACACATCTCTAACACAAGCCGGCCGGCAGCGGCCGCATCCCGAAACTATCATGTGAGTGAGATTATCAATAAAACACTTATCCATTGCGCTATTAGACCAGCCGATTCATTGATCGATTCACACTAAGTAAGCAATGGTTTTAAAAGTTTTTAGTTCCTAAAGAAAAGGATTGATTTGGTATTTCATCATATTTTTAAAATGTTTTAATGAATTCAGTATGAAAAACTATAATATTATAGTACTTATATATGAAATTAGATGCCACCTTACTTGTAATTTACAATACAGCTGTTATTTTTGCAAACAATCGCTGAACAACGCGGCATTTTGTCAAAAATCATGAGCAGTGAAGACGTCGCAAGTTGGCATTCGACTAATGTCCGAAAATGGCATCAAGCCGCTTTGAGGCCAGATGCGTTCGCAAGCGGCACGCCTCAATTGCATATCTCCTGTGTTTCTTTTATCTGTGGATACATACAATATATATATATATATATATATATATATATATATATATATATATTGTAAAATATATCGATACATTCATATACATAAATATATTCATACAAAATATAAAACTAAGTCGTTTCTGCTCTCTGTCTCACCCTATAAAGGATTAGATCTTTAAAACTACGCAACGGATTTTGATGCCGGTTCCTGTAATAGAGTGATTCAAGAGAAAGGTTTATATTTATAATACACTAGCTGAATCCCGCGGTGTTACCCGCGATTATTAAAATTGCGACTATAATTTGAGATTTAAACTATCCTATCTCTCAAGTTAGATCGAACTGCACATGGTGTGCGAATTTTATTATAATCGGTTAAGTGGTTTAGAAGTCCATTGAGGACAAACATTGTGACACGAGATTTATACATATTAAGATGTACAATACAACACATTTATAGTACATCTTAAAAAGGTCTACATAAAAGTGTACGATGGTATATGTATGTATATCTCTTAGGGATAACCCACAAGAACCATTTTTGTATTTCTTTCTTTTTACGAAAAATAATGGCTTATTTACAAAGCGATTTTAAGCAATACAGTATTAATCCTTATCCAATGCATTTAATATAGATTAATAAAACTCTTTACAAGATGTAATTTAAGTTAATATTTCTGAAGATATTACAGATTTAAAATGCAGGAACAAAGCGATTGTGGCGGTACCGGCTGGGGCCCGTTGGGTGGAGCTGCTGTCGATTTGTTAATATCAGTTAATAACTAAACATTTTAATAAGAATTAATATTCTAAGGCGGTACGAAGTTCGCCGGGTCAGCTAGTATATATCAGATTTGTGTTGATTCTCCTATATTCTGAGCAAGGAGAGCTCGCACCGAGATACGACTGGGAGCCATTCTGATTTTCTTGAAAGGGCATTTCAGAGAAAGACAAATTGAACTATGAAGGAAGTGTGAACGCATGATGAAGTGTGAGAGAGGCATGACAGAAGGAATCTTTTAGTGGAGCGGAGGGTTCTGTCATGATTGGAACCTAGTAAGTTGAAGGAAGAAGTCAGGTAGGTAGGAGAGTTAAGAACAGTGTAGAGAGTCGTTAGGGCTCTACTCAGTATTATTCTCAGTCGTCGTCGCAAGCATAAAAACTATTAATAACATATTTTTGTACATAAATAGAATATACGCGAAGGTGTGTAAGTAGATACTATACTATATATATACTACTAGCTGCGCCCCGCGGTGTTACCCGCGTATCTTTATGGTTGCTAGGCAACCTGTGAAGTTTTGACAGGAGATAAATAGTGATACATTTTGACATCTACGATTTAATGTATTTTTGTAATCACCTATAGTCGTCACAAAATAAGAAGCCCGGTTTGACATTTGTCATCGTGACGTAACTAGTGATGTTATCATACGACTTGGTGCACGATACTTACGATAAATCGATTTAAACTTGTAGAGTATTTAATTGATTTGACTATATATCTCAAAATGCATTGGATTGAAGTTATAATTAGAACATATAACTTAAACTTTAATGTTATAGGCAATTTGAAATGATACAATGGAAAGAAATGTCAATTTTTCTTTAATTTAAACATTTATCTCAATCACAACAAAATCAAGAAAAGTGAAATCAATCATTTTCTTCTGATGATGAGCCAGATGAGCTAGTCAAACTCAAGAATCGTCACCAATATTTTATAATTTACGATTAAAATTGAATCAAACTGGCGAGATTAAAAAAATAATTGATTGATTCATTATTATTAAAAGAAAAAAGTCGGAGAATGTAACTGTTTTTGAAAACGTTTCGTAATAACCACAAATTGCATACTTCTATAAATTAAGTGCGAAAAGAATAGTCAATAGGCAATAAGATATATTCTTTCGTATTAATGAACACACCACAAAAAGTACGTTTTTTTTCAAATACTTTAGATATTTATTTGGTGCATTAAGGTGCAGATGGAAGACGTACTTTGATAAACTGATGAATGAGGAAAATGAATGGAGCGGAGTGTTGAATGATGTACACGTGAATACAGGGCTAGTAAACGAGATTAGTATAGACGAAGTTAGAACGGCAGTACGAAGTTTAAAGAATGGAAAAGCGGTTGGGCCTGATGACATACCAGTTGAAGTATGGAAGATGCTGAAAGAGGATGGACATCAGTGGTAGACTTTGTTCTTCAACAAGTTGCTACATGAAGAAGTAATCCCGGATGAATGGTGTGTAAGTTCGCTTGTGCCCATCTTTAAAAACAAGGGCGATGTACAGGAATGTAGCAACTATCGAGGCATAAAGCTCATTTCACATAGTATGAAAGTTTGGGAGAAAGTAATTGAGAGAAGAGTGAGAGAAGAAAGTATGATTAGTAAGAACCAATTTGGGTTTATGCCAGGCCGCGGTTCTACAGATGCCATTTTTGCAATTCGACAACTCTGCGAGAAATACAGACAGGCGCACAAAAACTTGCATATGGTTTTTGTTGACCTAGAAAAAGCGTATGATAGGGTACCCCGAGAGGTTTTGTGGTGGACTTTGAAAGAAGAAAGAGTGCCTGCTAAGTATGTGGCATTGATTCGAGCTATGTACAGAGGATCTAGAACCCATGTTAGATCGGCGGCAGGAGACACTGACCAATTCAGTGTCTCTGTTGGTTTGCACCAAGGATCGGCTCTTAGCCCATACCTCTTCCTGCTGATAATGGATGCTCTGACATCGGATATACAGGAGGAGGCACCTTGGTGCATGCTGTTTGCAGACGACATTGTGTTGGTCGGTGAAGACGGGTCCGAGGTCCAGCGCAGACTGGAGATGTGGCAGCAAAGACTAGAGAATTTTGGCTTGAAAATCAGCAGAACTAAAACAGAATACATGTTCTGCGATTTCGGCGGTCTCTCCGGTCCTGCTGCCATGTCTCTAAATGGAACATCTATCCCGGTCTGCGTCGATTTCAGGTATCTTGGTTCCCTGATACAAAATAATGGCGAAATTGATAGGTCCGTACAGCATCGAATCAATGCAGGATGGTTGAAGTGGCGGCAGGTAACGGGAACTATTTGCGACCCTAAGTTCCCTTTAACGTTAAAGGGACAAATATATAAAACGATCATCAGACCTGCCGTCCTGCATGGATCTGAGTGTTGGCCAACAAAGAAAACGGATGAGAGTTGCCTACATGTGGCTGAAATGCGAATGTTGAGATGCATGTGTGGTGTGACCAGAATGGACAAGGTAAAGAATGAGTTTATTAGAGGAAGTCTGAAAGTAGCACCATTAGATGAAAAGTTAAGAAGTAAGAGATTATCCTGGTATGGACATGTGATGCGTAGAGATGAGCAAAATGTAGTGAAGAAAGTTTTAAGTATGAAAGTTGACGGATATAGGAGTAGAGGGCGACCAAAGAAGAAATGGATGGACTGCGTGAAAGAGGATATGGCCAAAAAAGGAATAAACAGTGAATTGACGAGTAATAGAGAAGAATGGAAGAAGAAAATTCATTGCACCGACCCCAAATAAATTTGGGAACAGGGTAGGAAGATGATGACTTTAGATATTTATTTATTTTTATTTTGATTTTTATTATTATTTTAATATCATGATGAAATGATTTGGTTAAAAAACCCAGGGTCCACTCCGGGTTTTTTAAGAAACTCTATTTTATTCGGCCAAAAAACGGCTTTTAACGGTTACAACACTACGGCAACCAACCCAAAGACATAACATTGTAATAAAGTCCTGTCGGAATATTAATCAACGATTAATTCGTGTTTTTAAGTGCATTTTTTCAAAATAAAGTTAAACTTGATGCTTATTTATGATACGCGTTGTGATAGTGTATGGGTAACATAGTAATTAAATAGGATTATGAATTTGATTTTGCAATTTCTTACATAGACGTTCATACAAAGTTATCGCGGCATGTCAAATGACAAATGTCAAAACGGGCTTCTTATTTTGTGACGACTATAGCTTTCGCCCGTTTATTATTCCGTTTTTTGCCATTTGGCAACGGAACCCTTATAGATTCGTCATGTCTGTCTGTCTGTCTGTCCGTCCGTATGTCACAGCCACTTTTTTCCGAAACTATAAGAGCTATACTGTTGAAATTTGGTAAGTAAATGTATTCTGTGAACCGTATTAATATTTTAACACAAAAATTGAAAAAAAGCAATAAATTTTGGGGGTCTCCATACTTAGAACTGAAACTCAAAATCATTTTTTTCATCAAAACCATACGTGTGTAGTATCTATGGATAGGCCTACAAAAATGATATTGAGGTTTCTAATACCATTTTTTTCTAAACTGAATAGTTTGCGCGAGAGACACTTCCAAAGTGGTAAAATGTGTGTCCCCCTCCTGTAACTTCTAAAATATGAGAATCATAAAACTAAAAAATATATATGATGTACATTACTATACAAACTTCCAAAGAAAACGGTTTGATCTAGTCAGTAGTTTTTTTTAATACGTCATAAATCATGAAGCGCAATTTACATTTCTTCCAATCAAAACAATCGATGAAAGTTACAACGATCTACAAAAACTTTTATATGATGTTACTTGCTGCTACGGAATCCTTAATGGGCGAGTCCAACTCGCACTTGGCCGCTTTTCTCTATTATTGCAGTAAAAAGTAGCCTATGTGCTATTCTGATATATAAGCTATATTACTGTAAAGTTTCATCCAAATTCGTTCTGTAGTTTTTGCGTGAAAGAGCAACAAACATACATACACATACTCACAAACTTTCGCGTTTATAATATTATTAGGATTATTACTATATATCTACTATAAAAATAAAATGTATGTTACGGACAATCTTTATAATTCAGGTATTTTATATTAGGCAAAATACGTGTATACGATATCTGAGGAGAACATGCAATGCGTTCATTACATACTTTATCTGGGTACTATAAACACTCTCCATGAACTAGCTTAAACTAATACAAGGCCTAGGGAGAGTATAGAGTAACAAAGTATGTCTCCGTTACTTTTGCTCTGCCAATTATATCAATTTTTAATGCCAAATCCTAATAGGACAAATAATAGTAATATTCTTGAATCATAATCGTATTAGCAGTTATAATGATGCAAAATGATATTTGGCATTAAATAATAAACCCTCGATAGATTCAGTTGAGAGAACATTTCAGATGTGGGTGCGTGTATGTAGGTAGTTTTATGTGTTGGTGTGTCTGTGTACTTCGCTAAGGAACATTTTAACATGTTCATAGTATTTCAGAACACGCAACTCTATATTGATTTCATAAAAGACTTGGTTCAGAATAATACTGAGAAAAAGTCTGACCAACTTTTCACATTAGTTGATTCAACTAAAGATAGACCTTTATTGTGTTATTATTAGGGAAAAATGAGAAACTCAGTAATTACTAAGTAAATTATGTTCTTTAATGCCGTAATATAGAGTATCAATTTAATATTATTTGTGGATATGCTTGGTGTACTTTTTATTTACCTCATAAAGCTACGCCAACTCCAAAAACTTAAAACTTTTCTAAAGTTTATTTTGGAGTGGAACACACATGAACGCCACGAGATATTTAGATATAACAATTTTAGTGTTGGAATTACTCGCAATACTTTTTCACTCCAAGCATATATCTACTGTAGCGCATAGCGCATAGATGTTCACGACAACCGGGCCCGACGGCTTTAGGTGCTCTTCGAGGCACGGGCGTGAATCACCGCCAAACTTCCAAGCTCCGGGCGGCTATTAGGAATTTCCTAAGAAAAACCCAAAAACACTTTTTGGTCCGACCCGGGATTTGAACCTGAGACCTCTTGATTAGCAGTTGCATACACTATCCACTAGACCAAGGAGGCAGTATCAACTGGTATAATGTATTGCGATAAAATTGTAGATTTATGAAAACATTACCAGTAAGTAATGGTGCGCGGAATTTTTTTGATTCTTGTAAATATATTGTAAATATTATTTTAGTTAATATTGTAAATATTTAAGCAACTTAAAAAATAGGTGTTCACAATTTGATACACTTGTATTTAATGGTAAACTTTACAAAAATACATCGCGTAATGTGTAAGTTTTGGATAATCCTAAAATGACACATGGTAGTTAAAATGTCGTTACCAAATAAGCTAATCTTATTCCATGTGATTATTTCTTTGCCATTTTGAAAACGTTAAGGTGTTGTAGAACTCTGTCTCATTTCAAAATAATGAAGAAACTTTACCTATATCGGCTCGCAAACCAATCTGGAGCATGCTCTAAAAATAATTTATGAAAAGCATTTCTATATCCATTGAGTAACGACTTGTACGCGTAGTGACGTGTTATAAAAACGAACTATCACTACCCTATTCAACCCGTGGGTATCGTAAAAGTCGATTATGGAAGAAAACAGCACAGAAAAAACAAGAAAATACCAACCCGTCTTACTAACGTCAAAAGACCTCTTTTCTAAGGAGAGAGCTAAGTCCAGCGGTGGACCTTTATAGGCTGTTAATAGGTCGTGTAATTTCTCTATTAATACTTCAGTATACTCTTTTCACAGTCAATTCAAAAACAATTCGAAAATATTCAATTCTAAAAACAAATGTTATTTATAGTTTTATCCATAATACATCTGAAGTATTGACAATACTCATATTAACCAGTTGATTACTTTGTAATTGAAATAGTTAAATAGTTATTTCAATTACGAGTGAAATATTAACACTTTGTAAAAAAAAATCAAATACAAAATATCGATTTCAATATTCTTTGCTGCCTCGTTGGTCTAGTAGATAGCGTATGCGACTGCTAACCAAGAGGTGTCGGGTTCAAATCCCAGGTCGTCCCAAGAAGTGTTTTGGGGTTTTTCTTAGGAAATTCCTAATAGCAGCCCGGAGTTTGAAAGTTTGACGGTGATTCACGCCCGTGCCGCGGAGAGCACGTAAAGCTGTCGGTGCCGGTTTTCATAAACATCAATGGCAATCGTTGTAGAGAAGTCAGTGCCCTCAAATTTACTGACAACTAGTTCAACCTTCGAATTTTAGTTGTCCCTTATGGTTGCGAAGTCAGTTCTCCGTGGAAAAACTGTTATTCAGGTAAAACCGGTTGAACTGGAAGCCGACTCCAAATAATATTGGGAATAAGGCTAGGAAGAAGAAGAATATTTTTTCATATTTCAATAATGTTATGGTTACTAAATACACATTTATATATCACCTAAACCCGATATTGATAATACTCAAACATCTTCACCATCAACAACCCGTTACTTCCCACTGCTGGGCTCGAGTCTCCTCTCAGGAGAGGCCATAATTATGTGGAGATATATGGCCAGAGAGGAGTCTCTGGTGTGGGTACGTACGTAATCTTTGCCGTTTGATGTTTTTAAGCCACCCTAAAGCCAACTAAGCTTTTCGACTGTTATTTCATGATAACAACCGGGTTTAACTACTTAACGTGACCTCCAAGTTACGAAGTCATCCATATTGGTACTGACCGAGACCTCGTTACTTATCCTCGGTGATTATCATGTCCATTTAGCTACACTACTAACACTACTTACTATTTGTATGTCAAATTCAAATGTCAATTTCAAGATGAGAGAGTAAATTTTATTTATCTACGGAATATTAACATTTTTTCAATAAGAAGGCTTTAACTCTTTTTTTAAATACGTATGGTTTTTTAAATATCCAATTTAATTTCTGCTGGTAATTCCAACAATTTTATGAAGAACTTAACAATATACTTTGAATTGTTATTAAAGGCTAGCCAGACTTTCATAAGCCAATGTAGAAGAAAGTAATTGGGGCTTAATTCGCGTTAATCGGGGACATTAAATAGCGGTATCACGGCGCTACCGTCGTTTGCCTTAATAGCCTTTTACGAACACATTTACCTAACGAATGACCTACGAGACGGTAGACTGTTAGCGAACGCACTCTGTTAACTGCACCACAACTCTGTTTAAAACACAATTTCCTATGGACTGGACCGTAAACGAGTTTTAACCTACAACAAATATGTTCATTATAGTTGGGGCAATAACATTGATTGCTATTGTTTTATGAGTTTATTATATCGATAGGTAGTTTTCAATTATTAGGAGTTAAAGTATAAAATTGCAGAATTGTAATGAAAAATTTAAATTCCTGTTTTTTCATTTAACGTATTTATATAATGAAAATATGTGGGCGGTCTTCCACGTGGTGCGTTCTCCAAATAAAAATTTCCAGGACGAAAGCATTTAAACCAAAATCGCACGGTGCGTTCATTAACAGCCAAACGCAACTTTGTTATTGCGAGTTGTTTTTGCAGCGTCAGATCCGTGTCAAAACTCGTATTTAAAAAAAACTCGAATTTTCGGAGTATCCTTGTTTTTTGTCTAACCTGAATAAAAAAACAACTGAAAGTCGATAACTGAAAGACTGCACGGATGGCCTAGTGGTTTAAGTGGTCACCACACCACTTTCTACTTCGCCAAGTGTCGTGGGTTCAAATCCTATGTGGGAAAACACTTTGTTTGATTTACAAATTGTTGTTCTGATGTATTGTCTTCATGTAAATATGTAAAGTCTCCCACGACAGAGGACGAAAAAAAACGAATGATGCACATTTTTCAGAAGAACCTCATAGGTACGATTTCAAAAAGTTTCACTCAGAAATCTCAAACGATCTAGGTTTTATGTCAATTCAAAGTACCTATTACAATAAAACGGTATTATTAACGTATGTAATGGACAGATGTTTTAATTTGACTCGGAACTATTATAGTTCCGTCATATCCGTCTTTTTGTCCATCCATGAAGCCTTCAAACATTGCA
This sequence comes from Phragmatobia fuliginosa, assembly GCA_932526445.1. Taxonomy (NCBI): domain Eukaryota; kingdom Metazoa; phylum Arthropoda; class Insecta; order Lepidoptera; family Erebidae; genus Phragmatobia; species Phragmatobia fuliginosa. Next base: position 31,282,925 of record OW052057.1, read on the forward strand.
AAGATATGTGTTTCTATGACGTCGATAAATATTTTAATTAGGCTACCTCCCATATAGATACGTAAAGTGAGTATGTTTTTTTTCTCGCGTCTACCCCATCGTGTGGTATATTATTAGATAGGTCTATCAAAAAAATAAAGGTGGCTAATACCTTTTCTATTTAGGTATTCGTTTGCGACTCAATCAAATATAAAAGATAGTTTTTGTTGACAGGGCATCCCCCCCCCCCATCTAAAAGTTAAACTGCTGGCTGAAAAACCTGATAAAATTTATGAAGATAGTCCATGTGATGAACTGTCATCATCATCATCATCATCAACAGTCTTTAACAGTCCACTGCTGGACATAGGCCTCTCCTTGAAAAGGAGGTATTGGCCTACTATACCACGCTGGCCAGACGGGTTGGTATAGGGTTGGTTTCAAGTTTTCCTTTTCTTTGTATTGATGTTGTCTTGCGTAGTTTATCCCTTAGTCGCCTTTTACGACACCCACGTGGGATGAATAGGGGTGTGGACACTCTGTATTCTTAATCCGTCACCACACGGACATCCGTCACCACACCGGACACTACTTAATGAACTGTAAAGATAAACTAAAGAGGCTTAGATAACTTTACTGGTTCAGGAATTGTGGAAGCCTAACTCAAATAACACGCTTTTCTGGAAAAGTTTATACAAACATATCGAAATAATAAGTAAACATAACAATTATCTGTTAGACACGATTTTCAGCACACAATTAGAGTGACATTATGGGTGACTACGGAACCCTATTCTATAATCGAAACCCTATTATAGAATAGGGTTCCGTATAGATGTGGCCTGGTACATATTTATATATTTTCATACAGAAATGTACTTACTACTGTCACACACTGTACCTACTGTAAAGGTTATTCGCATTTGGAAGTGAATTAGTTGCTGTCATCGATATAGGTATTATGATAAACATACACTTGAGGATAGTACGGGGGCTCTTGGGGTTTTCGATTTTCGGACAATAGGCAGTTCATGTTACAGGTATATGGCCTTGACATTCTGTCTTGAGATGTACTCTCCATTTTCCTCTCTTTGATTCCCAAAAAGTCCAGTCAGCGGCATTAGGCTTGCGTGCTCACAATTATTAATTGCGTTGAACTAAATATAACTAACAAAATATGGGTATTTATTACAATTAAAACAATTAATAATAATGTTTTCTCTCTGCTGTGAATGCTAGTCTATTATTAGTGGTCATTTCAAAGGCAATTATATAAACAAGTAATCAAGAATGAAATCATGGCAACCTTGATACAAATCTTTACCACGTCTTGATATCATCAACACTCGGGTAAATACATAAGCTCCATGCGCTCCTTTACACGCACTTGGTTTCATAGGTCAAATTTTAATGACATGGATCAATGTATATATTTTTACTAGCACTTCAGAACTGAAAAGCATGTTACATAAAGATAGACTCTCGAGAGGACGAGCTTAATTTTATTCAGTGCTCTGTTACTTTACGTTGTAACTAGTATTCATGTTACTATTTTGCGGTTTTGAAGAGCCCTTTGTAATGTATAAGCGTCACTACCTACTAAGATTTTCGAAAAGTTCCAACTCGTCAAATTATTAATTTTAAATAGAATATGGTGTTGTGTATGTTATTGCATATATACATACTTGACCTAGAATCAGAATAATAATTTAATATGTTCTACCATTTCGCTAAACCGTTGTATTCTTTTTGTCAATTGCCCAAAATTTTATTGAGCCAGAACTCAGTAAATTGAGTCTTAAATTTCGCATTCAGAAATAGTAATGAATAAATCAAAATGAATCTGCTTTTATCATTTTTAGGGTTCCGAAGTTCATCACTTCGAACCCTTATAGATTCGTCATGTCCGTCTGTCCGTCCGTCCGTCCGTCCGTCCGTCCGTCCTCGACTTACCGTCCAAACGGTAAGTGCTAGAGAGATGAAACTTTGCATGAATATGTATTGTAATTACGTCGACAAAGTGCTACGATAAAATTATGAAAAATATTTTTATTTGGGGTACCTCCCCTACACGTAACGTGGGGATGTTTTTTCTTTCTTGCGGCTACCCTATCATGTGGGGTATCATTAGATAGGTCTTTTAAAAACAATAAAGGGTTTCCAAGACGATTTTTTGATTTAGGTATCCGTTTGCGAGAAATTTCACTTTAAAGGCCACTTTTTTGTAAAAACAGGGCGTCCCCCCCCCCCCCTCTAAAAGCTAAACGGCTGGCTCAAAAATTCTGGGAAAATTCGTGATAGTGGTCCATATAATGAACTTTAAAGGAAAATTTTACGTACTTAGAAAATGTCACACAAAATTAACGCATTAATACGTAAACAGAATAATTATCCATTGGATACGATTTCCAATCCACGTACCATTATGGGTGACTGAGGAACCCTTTCCTGTGCGTGGCCTGACACGCACTTGGCCGATTTTATTTTAATATGTGAGTGTATGCAGACGAACCTGTACTTAAAAAGCTATGGGGTATAGTTTTTCTTTATGTAACACAGGCAATTTTGTGCCTACTGTGGGCACCAGCGATCCTAAACCGATGTACTACCTGCTTAAGCTATTTTGTATCCGTTTTTTCTGTACTTCGGTTTTGGTGAGAAATCAACGTTTTCATTATTATTATTATTTGATAATATTTACATATAAATTAAATTTTTAAATAAAAATATAAAAATAAATTTAAAAATATAAAAATACCTTATTGGTGTACAACAAAGTTGTAAATAAATAAATGAAAATAGTAGACCACCGACTTCGGGTACTGGGTCCAAGAAACCGGTGCTTAGAGCTCCAAAGATAGAAACCTCACTATACGTGCCGTGTTAAGGAGGACTGCCTTCTGCATCAGACCCTTGATCCAGCAATCTAACGTGAGCCTCTTAAGGAGTCAGAGTCCTGATGTCAGGAGTGAAAAGTTCCAGTGAATTGGAACGCAGTATCGCTAGTTTCAGTCTGTCGGAACTGTATGCCGCTAGTCCCAGTGACCCAGTGAGTCGGGGTGGCTGTTGCGTAGACGGGAGAGAGATGCTCTGCTTACGAGGACCGTGTAAGCTGCGCCTAGACGCTGTTGAGGTCAAAGGGGTAACAAGGCTGGAGCGGTCACTTCCAGCGTATCCCTGTTGAGGCCTAGATTGCTGGCTGGCTGAGACTAGAATAACGGTCATTGCTGTCGGAGTGAACAAAATGGCGGTCCTAATCTGCCTTCTTGAACACAACATTTGAAAACCAAAATTAATATTCATATTTTCATAACTTTTAGAGCAAACAGACAAATTGCATAAAATATTTTACTATATTAATTAATTACGTTTCATGAAGCTAACAAATTAACAGCGTTGCCACTCACCAGCCATTGTTTCAATTGCATCCATTAATAAATCAGATTTACTGTTAACTATAAAAGCCAATCACATTTTATATATTTTTCCATTCCATTGTTATTTAGTCTTATTTTGTTTTAGTTTATACTTTCGAAGTTATTTTTCAGTCAACTATTACATACCAACCAATTACATTCAAAACCAAAAATTGGTAGGTATTGGATCAATATACCTTTAAATAAGAACAAAAATAAAAAGAAAATTTTACTCATATACTTGTGTTCTCTATTTTTAGGGTTCCGAAGTTTATGACTTCGATCCCTTATAGATTCGTCATGTCCGTCCGTCCGTCTGTCCGTCCGTCTGTCCTCGACCTACCGTCCAAACGGTAAGTGCTAGAAAGATGAAACTGCATGAATATGTATTGTAATTACGTCGACAAAGTGCTACAATAAAATTATGAAAAATATTTTTATTTGGGGTACCTCCCCTACACGTAAAGTGGGTATGTTTTTTTTCTCGCGGCTACCCCATTATGTGGGGTGTCATATTATGATAGGTCTTTTAAAAACAGTAAAGGGTTTCTAAGACGATTTTTGGATTTAGGTATCCGTTTGCGATGAATTCCACCTTAAAGGCCACTTTTTTGTAAAAACAGCGTCCCCCCTACCTAATAGCTAAACGGCTGGCTCAAAGAATCTGGAAAAATTCGTGATAGTGGTCCATATAATGAACTTTAGAGGAAAACTATAACGGATTAGATGACTTTGTTAGTTCAGGAGTTATAGAGGTTTAACTTTTACAATGCGCTTACTTGGAAAACGTCATACAAAATTAACGCATTAATACGTAAACATAACACAATTATCTAGGTATTGGATACGATTTCTAATCCACGTACCATTATGGGTAACTGAGGAACCCTTTCCTGTGCGTGGCCTCACACGCACTTGGCCGTTTTTATTCATATAGTATAATAGAGCAAGAGCCCAGAGCCGCCAGACCTACGTCATTAGTGCAAAGCTGAAATTTTCAGGATTATTAGTACAATGTCTTGTTAAGATGTATGTGTACCCATTAGCTTGAAAGCGGGGCCGTTTCTGAGGTAGCGCGAAGTACAGATGGATAAAAACCTTACTTACCTACGTTAAAGGTGCAAAGCTAGTATTTACATATTTTATCAAGAATATTATTTAAAATTGAAATTCATAACTGCCAGACACTTTCCGTGGGCCATTACAACTCCTTTGGGTGTTGATTACAAACAAACAAACATACAGGTGAAGCTAATAAAAAGCGTGTACAAACCATTTAAGATTTTAAAATTCTAGTCTTGAAATAATACCAAATTTGATATACCTCAGCTTCCTAATTACTACAAATATTTAAAGGTGTCTGGGGGGATGATTGGCCCTTCGGATTGGTCTGGCCGCATACAAGGGTTCTTAAAATAGTACCTACCTTAGATAATATGTATAAAATTTAGGGTTGCTACTATAACGTAGTTTATCTAATTGTTTCACAACTTTCAAGACGTCTGGCAGAAGTAATGGCCCACGGAAAGTGTCTGGCAGCAATGAATTTTAATTTTAAATAATATTCTTGATAAAATATGTAAATACTAGCTTTGCACCTTTAACGTAGGTAAGTAAGGTTTTTATCCATCTGTACTTCGCGCTACCTCAGAAACGGCCCCGCTTTCAAGCTAATGGGTACACATACATCTTAACAAGACATTGTACTAATAGTCCTGAAAATTTCAGCTTTGCACTAATGACGTAGGTCTGGCGGCTCTGGGCTCTTGGTCCATAAGTATGTACTCGTATAAGTATATAATATTCAGACAAAGTGTAACGCTACCAATTACTATTTTATATTTTTTACCTGTTTAACTGTAAACGGTCTCCCCATGACTATATATTATTGGTACAGTAATATATTATCTTATAGTGTTTTAAACATGCTTGTCTCTATTCAAGGTGTACATCAATGTAGGAAACGAATAGCTTCGGGTTCAAAATATTTCAAAAAAATACACCAAACCGCCTTAGATGTTATTACACTCTGCCTGATGGTAAGCATGAATGGAATCCAAGAGTGGGGGCCACCATAATGCCTGCGATGCAGGAAGTATGTCGATTCTGACCCAAACTATGGCGGCTTAGTGAGATGCTTTTTTACACCCCTCTTAAAGGACCCGGGATCATAATGGGAAGAAAACACGTAGGATGGTAGTGAGTTCCAGTTTTTAACCGCTCGGCACAGGAAAGAAGAGCTAAACCGTTTAGTTCTAGTGCGTATTTCTACCACTCTAATGCGGTGACTTTCTGTAAAATCCTATCAAAATCGGTTTAGTCGTTCCAGATATTAGCCATGGCAAACAGACAGACATTCATTTTTTTATTAGTTTTCTTTTTGATATAAGTATCGCATACATTTAGTAAAAGTATGTTTATGTGGACAGACAGACACTTCAATTTTGTTTATTTGTATAGATTCCTTTACTTGAGAGCACGGACGGTGTAGTAGTTTAAGAGGCTGTTACGCCACTTGCTATAGAGCTGAGTTAGTAGTAGGTTAAATTCCTACATGGTACTACATTTTATATTGATGAGTGTAAAAAAGGCAAAGAAAGCCGTAGCCTGTACCCAGTAAATACCCTGAGCTGAAGCTCAAAAGAAACTGAACGAACATGATCTGCATGATCCCAGAGGGAAAAAATATGTATACCTTATTGAAAAAAGTAGGGAAGACTTTGTTCTTCAAATTCCGGATGAATAGTGTGTAAGCTCGCTTCTATCTATCTTTATAAACAAAGGAGATGTATAGGAATGTAGCAATTATCGAGAGATAAAGCTCATTTCACACAGTCTTAAAGTTTAGGAGAAAGTAATTGAGAGAAAAGAGAGTAAGGAAACTGTAATTAACTAGATTCAACAGGCCGAGGTTCAACAAATGCCGATGTCACTAAATAAAACATCTATTGCGGTCTGTTCTTGGTATGTTATCTCGGTTCCCCGTTATAAAACAATGGCAAAATAAATATAGGTCCATACAGCATCGAATCAATGTAGAATGGATGTAGTGGGGGCCGGTAACCAGAACTGTTTGCAACCACAAGTTCCCTTTAATTTAAAAGGGATAAGTATATAAAACGATCATCAGATCTGCCGTCTTGCATGGATTTGAGTGTTAGTCAAAAAAAAAACGGATGAAAGACGCCTGCATGTCGCCGGAAATGTGAATGCTGAGAGGCATGTGTGGAGCGACTAGAACGGATAAGGTGAAAACTATTAGAAGAAGCTTGAAAGTAGCACCAATGGATGAAAAGTTGAGAAGCAACACATATCCTGGTATGGACTTGTCATGCGTGGAGAGGAGTATAATTAGTGAAGAAAGTGAAAGCCGACTAAAGAAGAAAATGAGAGACTGCGTAAAAGAAGATATGGCTATAAGGAAATTTGGGAAGAGGATAGGAAGATGATAATTCAAATGACTATTAAGTCTACTCTAAAAAGTCCTTTTTAGGGTTCCGTAGCTCATGACTCGGCACCCTTTTTCCACGATTCAATATAGAAATAGATTGGGACACATTGGTTGAATTACAATTTTAAAGTACTGAAAGAAGAAAGTTGGTATAAAGGGAGAACTTACATATTCTAGAGCACTTAGTCAGTCAGTCTATGACCACGATCAACATACCTAAATATACTTATATTAAAATCTAAGAATTGTTGTATGTAGATTATGTATATATATTTTATAAAACATAGACATTCATAAAGAAGAAACAGACGACTTAATACAAAAAAGACGTTGATTGTGGGTATAATAAAACTCACATGCTTGGTTTGCACTAGGTTATTAATTTGAGCAAAAACAGTAATTCAGTAACTAAATAGGAAAACATAAGAACTTGAAAAAAAATACATAGAACATTAGGTAGTAAATACTATAGTCAAGCGAATTTATTTTATTCTATTTTGTTGAGTGAAAAGCGTCCCCCACCACGCGTCACTAAATTACTGGTTCATCGACTTAACAGGTCGCTTTAGTCGAGTTCATTAGCTGCCGCAAAAATTTCGTTTCACTGGAGCGAAGGAATAACTTTATATAATGAAACATTCTTTTGGTTGGACTAATGTTAATTCCTTCAATAGAGAGTCTGTCGCTCCTAGTTCATCTCGTTTATTGATCCATTCTCTTCCCAATTTTTTTTTCGAATTATGATAAATTTATTTTTTATCTTCTCCATCTAAAAGTCTCCATCATATTAACACATTTGTAAAAAAAATATAAACTTGTATCTATACTCACAAATAATGTAGCTTTCAATTGATAAAATAATTTTCTGAATTGGTTCCGTAGCTACAGCAATTACCACTTACCATTTCATCATACTGCACTCACTTCGTCATACTTCACTGCTGGACATACCACTTAATCGGTCAAATTATATGTAACTACCTTTCACCCGCGGCTCCGCCCGCGTGTATCTCGATTGTTGCAGTAAAAATTAGTCTATGTGTTTTTCTGATATATAAACTACATTGCTGATAAGTTCATCTAAATCCGCTCATCAGTTTTTGCGTGAAAGAACAACAAACATACATTAAGATCAGTTTATTTAAAAAAAAAGATTTTGTGCTAAGTACTGATAATATGCATGAAACCTCAAAAACAGATAAATAAATTTGTTTCTACGTTTAAAGATTTTATAGTTGGTTAACCAAACGTTAAAATCTAATCGTTGGTATGTACATACAATATTAACTTGACACATCTCATACATAGCTTAGATTCCAAGTTAGACATATTTTTTCATATCTAATAATATACCTACTTCTATTTTTTAACTGGCTTAGGCGATTCACACACTGGCGACGCGACCACGCGCTTAAGCGCGGGGCAACCAATCCCGAATCTGCTAGCGGCACGCGCTCACGCGTCGTAGCGAGTTTTTGGTGTGTTGGACCTGGCGTGTTTTCTATACTAATCGATGTACTTGCATACAATATTAAAATCTGTCACTCCGCGCTACGCGACGGAGCGCGGGGCAGTGTTTGAATCGCCTAAGCGCCGCAGTGTTGTTGTTGACACCCGCAGCTGTTGTTGAAAAACTAATCTAAAAAGTTTATATTAATCTAAAAACTAATCTAATCCCTTTTCAATATATCAGCTGGATATATAGGATTTTTAATGAAATCTATCCAAGAAAATTATCGGCTGCTACTAGCTCAGTACAAAACTGAGTGAACTTAACTATTCGTTAAAACGACGGTCATTTTAAACAAGTTATTTCGTAGATCATCTAAATGTTAGTTATGTTTGTCTGGGTCTAAAATACATTTTAAAAGTATTTATTTCCGTACAAATGTATGTGAAAAGTTTTTTGCGATTTCTGACATTTCTAGTACTCAAACCTCAGTCGGTCCAGTAGAGAACTTGACCGGTTTGAGTACTAGAAATGTTTTGATCCTTATAAGAAACAGGATCGATTGGCATTAAAGAAAGTTTTTATTTAAAATGACCATTTTCTTGCTGGCTGTACATTTTTTCCAAAAGCTTTAAATGCAGTTCAAAATACTTAAAAAAAATTATGGATAGTCTCCTAAAAGCTTTTCCTGTAAATATAACGATTAAGGTACCTGCCCTTACTGTCCCGTCTCAAAAATTCCCCCTGTATATATACACATACATATATACATACATTGGCCAATTTGGTTCTGTAAGAGCATGGAAAACCAGTCTAAATTTCTCTGAGTTAATTTCTTCATGGTACTCCTTTGTGCTCTTTGTTTCGAAAGCCAATAAAGCGTTTTCTACAAAACCTGCAGATTCAAAACGAAAATATTTTTAAAAACAATCAACGATGGTAAGCAACGTCACTACCTAGATGGGTGACCGACGGTTATTATTATTATTATTATTATCCAAACATCCAAAGACAAGATTTACGTAGCCACAACGTATCTTGCCAGTCCCCAACCCGCACTCGAGTAGCCTGGGGACGTATGGCCTTAAACCTCTCTTGAGAGGAGACTCTAGCCCAGTAGTGGGAGGTTACGAGTTGTTGATTTTACGGATATCTGTGACAACGCTCTCTTGTTTACAACTTATGTTAAGTATAACAAGTACAGAAAATGTAAGAAAACGAAATGGAATTGCTGTTATAACAACTTATGGGAAAGAATTTAAATTATTTTAGTGAACTTCTAAAAATATGAAAAATAGATGGCAATAGTTAAGATGATTTACTTAATAGAAAAGCTTAAAGCTTTCAACTATTGCAAAAATAATATTTGTAAAACAGCCTGAGGTTCATTAGTCATTGTTTATTAGTAAGAACAGCGTTTAAACGTAAACCCGATGGTTTTGATTTCCTCGATAATACAGTAAACATGTTTTGTTGTATGAACTTCATTTTATACACTAATATCATTACTTCCTTACAATTTTATTTATTTATGAATGTTACGGAAGCTTACAGCAACACATTTAACATAGATTATAGAAGTAGCAACTCATAATACTACTAATAATATTACTAATACAGGTAACACCACGGAGCATATCTAGTTACTAATAAGTTTACTGACAGATCCGGCGCTAACTGATTAATACTCCACCACACGTCAGTATTGGGATTTCTTTTGACCCAATAAAATTATTTCGGATGATAGAAAACTAATATTACACGAAACTATTTCTGGGTGACTGATTTGTGTCTTAATTAAGGGCAAAATCAACAAATTATTTCATAAGATCGAGGAAGTAATTAAATTTTAATTTACACAATACTCCAAATAACTAATTTTATCTTCCCTTTCTCATAATTAGACGATAGGGAAAATCAATTAACTCCTTTTAGGAATAAACTATTTAAATATAAAAAGGGATGTTTGTAGGGCATGTTACTATTAACAGCGGACTATTTATGGCTTTATATTTAAGTGTGAAATATTTATGAACGATTAGGTTCTGATTTGTATATTGTTTGCAGTACTCACTATATGTACTAGACTTATTTCTTTGGGGATACCTTAAATGCAATTTTGGACAGTAACCCGGATTACCTAGAGGAATTAAAGGCAGATATTATATAGGAAATACAAAACATTTCACGAAATACTTGTGAGGCCGTTAATGAAAATTTTTGCTCCAGGTCGCAGCAGTGTTAAAATAGTCAAGAATCACATCTGGAAGATGTAATAAGCCAGAGGCACTGGGAATTCAAGGTGATAATTTTTTTTTTTAAGTTTTTTCAATACGTGAGAATAGACAAACATAAAAGCTCATTACTTCCTATAACACACGCGTGCGTGCCACAGGGTAGTACTTGGACCTACTCTATTTCTCGTATACATCAACGAGCTCACCAATGTTCAACTGACATATGGTGAAATTATATCCTTCGCTGATGATACTGCCTTAGTATTTGCAGCTGCGGCTGATACATGGGACGGAGTTTTCGAAGCTGCTCAGCGAGGTCTTAATGTTGCTAGCGAATTGTTTCAGAGATATATACTTACATTGATCGAAAAGACCAAGTACATGTGTTTCAGCATTAGGCAGGTATCTAGGCTTATCAACAGTCACAAAATTATATCACATGAGTGTTTCTACGATGTCTCCTTCAAATGCTTCCCATTGGAACGCGTACATTCCATTAGGTACTTAGGTATCACTGTAGATAGTGCTCTCAAATTTAGGGAACATATTAAGCTGCTGTGTGCTAGAGTGCGTAAACCCATTTATATTTTCAAAGCCTTACGGCATGTTGCTATGCCCAGACTCCTGAAGTCAATATACTATGCGCTATGTCAGTCAATAATAACCTGTATAACTTCTTGGGGAGGTGCATGCAAAACTAATTGAAGTCCATTGAGGGCACACAGTCAGCTAGTTTAAAAGTAAGTAATTTTAAGCCTATTTATTTTCCCACGCTTTTCCACCTGTGCAGTCTTGACGGTCAGGCAACTTTTCATTCGGAACATAATCCTCAAACAACATACTTCTCGAACTTACGATCCGCAATTAAATGAGAAGCGTCGGAAGAATACGGTGTGTACAATACAGACCAGTTGGAAAACCAAATTTAATGCACAATTTATTGGGTTTCTTGGCCTATATTTATACAAACAACAAAATAAACAAAAAATTACCCTACCCTCTGACGAAAAAACAATGTAAATTAAAATTGAGTCAATACTTACAGGAACATGACTACAAAGAAACAGAAATGCTGTTATGTTACAATACAGTAATGAGAATGTTAGGTCAAAAAAACCAGATTAGCTCATCACATCACACACCTATGTATACACGTTAAACAAACTTTAAACTAATAAGCTCACACCCTTTTATTACACCAATACAATAGCCTCTGTGTACTTTCATACATTAACATCACTTAGACCACTCAAAAAAGAGGACAATACTCACAGAAAATAAAAACAATTTTTATAATTACTTTTTACCTAACTGGTATATTCATAGATTGGGTTGTAAGAACTTTATGAAATGTAATTAGCTAGTACACAACTGTAACCAATTGTTGTAACACAATAGTTGGATGAGTTGAGTGCAAAATACAGGCTTTGCCTAGTTTGATTGCAGATGCTTGAACCATATTATGATCTGTAAAATATTGTGAATTTTTTGTGATCTAATACTTTAATTAATGAAATGAATAATTATTATATGTAATTAATTAATTAATAAACAGTTTTTATCTCACATAACTTTTAAAATTGTTTTTAAATCAACATTTGAAATGTAAACGAACTTTTGATCCACTCTGTATGACACATTAAATGAACACGGCTCTTGCGACTAATGTAACTCAGTAGTAGTAAATTCAGAGATTAGCTCCCTACAACGTCAAAACTCTTATGTGTCTTTAATATTGTCAAGAGGTAATCGTGTGTGAATTGTATTTATTACTATTTTCATTCAGTGGACTTCAATACGCTGACGATCATAATGATTTCTGTTAAGTATCATCAGTATTGCACTTTGCCTAAACAAACAAAACAAAAATGAAAAAGCCCAAATTATGAGTAGATGGTGTAAAGGTCTTTGAACTAAAACATTGCCAGGCTTAAAATTTACAACATTAAAAAAATACTTTTTATGAGCCTTTTGTAAAACATTTTATTAGATAAGCCTTAAGCGTTATTATAAACTACAAAAATAATTGTATTCAAATAATAGCTGTTTATACTGGTATAACTTATATAACTTAAACACTTTTAGAATACACAATATAGGTACCAATAAGTTTATTTTAATCTCAACAGATTTTTATAGTAATGTTACTGCTGTTAAATTAAAAATCGGCCAGTTGCGTGTCAGGCTACGCATATAATAGATTCCGTAGTTACCCATAGTGATGACCGAGATGAATGTTATGCTTACTTTTTATTTCGTTATTTTTCTACGTAGTTATTTTCTAAATCAGTATATTTTTCCACGGACTACATTCTATGGACTACGAACAAGAGTTTATTCAGATTTTTCGAGTCAGACATGTTGCTTTTAGAGAGGGAGGGCGGGGGGGGGGGGGGCTATGGACTACGATTACGAATTTATTCAGATTTCTCGAGCCAGGCGTATAGCTTTTAGAGAGGGAGAGGCACCTTGTTTTAAAAAAAAGTGTTTTAAAGTTGAATAACTTGCAAACGGATATCTTAGCAAACTTTCAAAGTTTTAAAAATATATTCCCCACGATGGGATCAACTCTAGAAAAAAAAATTCCACTTGGTGTCTAGAGGAGGTGAACCAAAAAATTTTATTCTAGTACATTGGTCAGTGTAAAGTTTCTTCTTTCTAGCGCCAATCGTTTGGGCGGTAAGTCGAGGACAGACGGACGGATATGACCAAACCATAAGTCATGAACTACGGAACCCTAAAAAGCAAGAACTCGTCTACAATGTTTCCTTTTATTATTATTCTTGGACATGATTTTAAACTTCAAATGGACAAAGGTATTAGTATTGAAAAAAATAAACCGTAAAAAAATCTAAAAATGTGAAACCTAGCGATATAAATGATTGTCTCTTAAATTGCTTATGATTTCCGGCTCCCAGCGATCTCCATTGGAAAGCAATTTTTCTTTATTGTACATAAGTTCTTCACGTGTTTCAGTACAATATTCGAAATTTGGTCCTTCAACAATCGCGTCTACTGGACAAGCTTCTTGGCAGTATCCACAAAATATGCACTTACACATGTCGATGTCGTACCGTGTAGCACGACGCGAGCCGTCGCTTCGCTCCTCTGCGTCAATGGTAATGGCTTGTGCTGGGCATAAAGCCTCACATAACTTACATGCGATACACCTCTCTTCGCCAGACGGATACCTCCGTAGTGCATGCTCTCCTCTAAACCGTGGAGATAACGGACCTTTCTCAAAGGGATAGTTAATTGTGGCTGGTTCTTTGAAAATATGGGCCAAGGTAACTGAAAAACCTAAAAAAGGAACCCATTACATTACATTCAGTTTTGTTCAATACTTTCTAAATACATTCTGACCGAATTAACTAATATATTCCAATTTTTAATGAAACAGATTCAATTTTATTCTAATAAAAGCATTATTTACATTTCTTTAGCTAGAAGTTTTTCATAACCCTACAATTAAGTAAAATATATGCTTTCTGCAATTTCATCTACCTCACAACATGTGATAGACCACATACATTCTAAACATTCTAAACTAATATGCAAATAGAAATGATTGGTTATCAAACACCGGTATATAAATAAGAGAAAAGAAGATAATATATTAGTTTCACAAACGCAAGACTAAATATAATGCTGTTTTACTAAAATATTATCTCAACAGCTCTTAGTAGTCCAATGCAAATAGGATATAACTCGTGAAGGTCTCAATTGCTGACATTTGTATCGAAAAACTTATTTTGATCTTTGACAATTGAATACACGCAACTTTTAGGATATTAGTTTCACAAAAACAAGTACTTGCCACGGAATATTTCAGTCCAGAATAATATTTGCGCGGCTCGATCAAAGAAGTCTTTAAATTTTGTCGAAGGTGGTTTATCGTTAACATAGATCCAATTGACCGCATATTTATTTCTTGGACAGGAGTAAAAAGGAGGTTGTTTTTGTTCGTAAGGAGGATAGTAAGGAGGACATGGATTGCACACACTCTGGACCGAAGGAGGTGGTTTCTCTCCAGGACCCGGTGGGCAAGATCCTACTGGTCCTCGCTCTGCTGTACCATGCCATCGAATGATCTCCGTGAAAACTTTAAGTCTTAAAGGAATAACCAAAGAAACACCACGATTTAAGTAAAACATTATTTTTAAAAATTTAACGACTGCCACAAAATGACAGAACTGACGTCTATTTTAAATATGTCTTATAAGTAGGTAAATAAACACGAAAATTATGATACATTGTTTATGGTCGGGCAGGAAGCATACAAAAAAGTATTTATGGCTTACATCAAATAATGGTATTACATCAAATGTAGCTATAGCTAGTAGTTTCGTATTTTTGTTTAATTTAAAGAAAGTTAACATTTTTCACTACATTTCGTTCGTTATCAATAGAGTAAAGGAGATAAAACAAAAAAAAAGACTAAAAATACTCACGGCGAATCTTATATATATTTTATTAGAGGTTTAGATCTCGCTCGGTCCCGCTAAATTCCCGGGAACGGGCCAGAACGGACCTCGGGCAACGGAAACAATATAGACAACATCGGGTTCCCACAAATAAGTGCCCTGTCTACAGCCCGTAGGTGGCTCGAAGTACGTCGGAGTTCCAGGGATTTCTATTCTAGGGTGCACCTGGTCCCACTGCTTGGCGTGCAGGTATTAATGGGTTCATGTTCGAGTGTCAGTCAGTCAGTGTAGTTTATCTATCAGCGGCTGAAAGCAGCAATGTCGTATCTCGAATTCTCAAAAATTGATTTTTGGTACAGATTTGATTTGATCGGAAAATAAAGTTCAATTATCTTTCAAATTTCAATTCTTTAGTAAACTACGAAATTTAGAATAGTTTATTATTTCTGAAGTGTTTTGAATATTTTGAGATACGATATATCTGCGTTCTGCTGTCGATAGTTACGAGTATATGTAATATTATTGCGAGAAATATTTATTCATACATATATCTAGTAGCTCACCCACTCATTTTCATCTGAATATTTTCAATTAACCTCGCTTTCTAATGGTCTTGACGTCATGTTAACTATTCTATCCATGGCACACCACCATACACACATTCGAAAAAAACGTTGAAAATGGGTAGAAAATTTCAGTTTATCGTGAGCTACAACGTGACACGAGAATTATTATTTACTTTATATATTTAAAAGACTGAGTAATTATAACTAGAAAACATAAATAAGATGGTGATAATAATGTGCATGTATTTCGAATATTTTTATTTACATTAATTTTATAAAATAAAGAGGTAAAGTTTGTCACATTGCAAGTTTCTGATGCAGGGTTAGAATCTGGATGAATTGGACTGGTTTTGAATTTTTTCACTTTATGCATAGTTTGTTTTCTATTATAACATTAATCATAGTAAGTCCACATAATCACCTATTTTAATAAAACTGTAGGAAACAAAGCGTATGTAGTAGTTCAATTTTGCTGACACTTTTATGCATACTTCCCGTTACCCTTAGCCTAGCTTACCCTTATAGTAGTAGCCTTATAGAAGCTATCCACTCGTAGATGTCGCAAGAGACCACAAACACTCACAATAGAACAAGAACTAAAGCAATCAGATTAAGAAGGAAGGGGGATACTTCCAATAACTGGGACCAATAACAAAAGGCAGAAAACATAGTCTGCACACGATACAAATTCAATAAAGGGAATGGTGAGTGTCATTTGACAACAAGGCCACATTGTTTATAGAAAATCCACTTTGTATTGGCAAAGAAACATTAGAAAATTGATTCGCCGCAAAGAGCTATTCTAGTTTCAATGTTTGGTTAAAACAGAACTGCAGAGAAAACGTTGTCACATATTTATTTTACTCCCATTTAATGAAAAAAAATGCTTTACAATTATTCACGTTTGTGTCTGATGTCTGAAATATTGTTATTGTTATAATATTATCGACATAATGAGTGATGTGAACATTGTGCTACACTGTATATATTATGTCATCCAAATTTCAATAATTAATTAGTGCAAGTATTGTGGTAAATAAATATTAATAAAATAATAAAAATGCATTGTAAAAACGTATATGTCTGACCTAAAAGCTACAACGTTATATCAAATGCAAATGTTTCAAGTTTTAGTTATTCCTCAAGGTTTCTCACTTTCTCTATTATACAAATTGTTTCATAATTGTAAGTAGAAAATCTTAAAATGACGGACAATAATGTTATCCTTTATTAAAATTACTACAATCAGGTTTGTATTTTCTGCTGACGTTTTGTATAGTACCTACTCCTTATTTAAATAAAAAAGTATATCAAGTAATGTTACTATATTCTATGATAATAATATTATTACTTATATTATAACTTGCCAAATTGTAAATGCGGAATAGTTTTACCAATGTCAAGAATGTAATTTGCTTACTTATTACTGGATTTCCACGGCTAATCACATGTTGAGAGCAGAGCTAACGAGATTAATGAATCGTGGAAACTACCGTTATCTTACAATACGGTAAGTAGGTAGTTAACTACGAGAATAGTCGCCCAAAGTTTTAGACAGCATGGTTTAATTATAGGAATTACTAAGGTACGAGTATTATCTTACTCCATTTTAAGTCTTTTCATATTTTTATTTGTTTGCAATCGTTGTACTCGTTTAATAGTCTAATGTGTACACATAATATAATAGTGAATCAATGGGTAAGAAAATGATACTTCGGGAATTTTATTACTTATCGCCAGTAGTGACAAGTTATACGTAAGTATGTATAGCTGAATATATTAGTACTTAGGTATACATAGAAAGGACTAGTAACCATTGTTAACTTTTTACATTTTGAGGAAATTTTAGATGGGGCAATGCGGTCTGTGTTGCGTTGTTGTAACCTAACCCTGCCTATAAAGTATCATATAAATAAAAACAATAAATCTCATTATTGTACACCAGATCAATTGTCTCGTCTTCGATTTTTGTACGCAGACGCAATCCGAAAAACACCGACCCACCCTGGTCGAACCTCCCAGCCGCACCGGGGTGTCACCTGTCTCTGTTGCAGTGGTCACATTTCCACAAGATGTGGTCGCAACGACACTTAGACAACGATTGGGGAAATAGCGGCATCTACCGCGTCCCCTTCGCCGCCTCCTTCGAGTAGGATCGGCCCTTTCCCGATTCCGCTCTGCAAACTCCTTTTGGAGCATTACGTTCTCACAGAATACTGAAGTAAACCGGCGTTTACCTGTACCGTAAAAACCCTAATGCGGCGTTGATGCAAGAAGGCGGTGCCGGCGATCCAGTTACAGAGTTTGGGAGGTAAGCCGAATGCGGGAAGTTTGGAGAGAAGCGAACGGTGCGAAACACTATTGATGCTATCGAAGGCTTTGGCCGAAATCGGGGCAGATGATCAAGGACTGACGGTGCCTATCAGTAGTATCACCTCAAAGGTGTGTGACCTCTTTCAAAGGTGTGTATACCAGCCGTGCGTGTTGAGCACTTTGCTGTACGCCATCGAAACATGAACCAAATACGCAAAACAAGAACGTAAGCTTAACACCCTTCATATGCGATAGCTGAGGACTATACTTCTATAGTCACCTGGAATGACAAAATGAGCAACGAAGAAGTTCTTCAAAAAATATATGAGGTGATACTACTGATAGGCACGGTCAGTCCTTGACCATCTGCAGCCTAACTGCAATTTTACAGCAAAGAAGACTTCGTTAGCTCGGGCACATTCATCGCATGGATACCGGAAGACTTCCACGCCAAGTCATGTTAGGTAAAATAGCTGATACAAAGAGACCTGTTGGGCGCCCAATATTGAGATTTAAGGACTTGCAAGCGTGACATGAACAGCTTTGGAATCCAAGTCGAAAGTTGGGAGCAACCTGAGTGGCACGATGACTTAAAAACTAGCATATCGAGACAAGATTAAATCTGACTACAAACTTTTATGTTGCGCTTCACCATCTGCTTACAGACTTAAGATTCGCAAAATGTCAATACCTTTATTTTCACAGTACCTACAATTAAGATTACCGTAGGGCTGATCCCCTCTGCCTTATTTATTCCCAAAATGGAGAACATAAAGATCATGATTCTTCAACACATTATAAAGCAAAGAATTAAATTCCCTTTAACAATATAAGTGAATCATTAAACATCAGCTTAGAAGCTACGTTTCACTTTCTTTTCTTACTTTGATCTTAGGTCACTGTTAAACTAATGTATATTTTAAGAGCAGATTTTTTTATAATAGATGAAAAGCTTACTTAAAAATCTGTTTTAGAAAAAAATATTTCATTTCCAGAACAAAAAATTAAAGTATGTATATTTTTGTGCTAAAGTATTATATAAAATGTAACGCGGTAAGATAAAGGGATTCCTAAGTGGTTTTCTACGTTCCTTTAGATCTATGTAAATGTTACATTCATTTTACTTATAAAATTATTTTATTTTACTTTGAAATGTAATCATTATTTGTATTGACAACCTAAAAATATTAGTAAATTATTTTAAAACGTATCAGTATTATTACATCAGAAATTGCTACGTTTTTATAAACATAATCAACAACAACGCATAAAGTCCGACTGCTGGGCACCGGGTCTCCGTTCAGGAGAGGGTTAAGGCCATACGTCCCCGCTACGTAATCTTCTCGTTGGATGTTTTAAGCCGCCCGAAGACCTCCAACAACTCCCAACCACCACTAAGTTCTGAACCGACCAACTCCCGAAGGCCTCTATCAAGTTAATAATTAAAGCTAATTTTTTCTGTCTTAAACAAAAAAGTTAATACTTGCGATCTCAGCGAGTGGAACCAAAGTGATTCTAAAATTAAATTCAACACCATTTATCGATTCATTTAAAGAATAAGTTTCAGATTAGGGATCATAGAAAGCATTTTGAATTTATTTTCCACATTTAAGAACATACTGTTAATGAGTTAACATCTGCTGAAACTGATTAATGCCAACAACATTGCATTATTTAACTTAGTAAAGTGATTAGTACCTTATCGTGATCTTATCGTCGAACTAACTGAGCCTACACTATCGAAGAAAGTTAGATCACATGCTGAGTGTCGTCTGCGTCGTTAGCTGGTCGTTATGCTAATAGCCCTGTAATGAGCCCGTTGCGATCGCTTCATCCCGTCACAAATTGTTTTATCTTCGGTCGTGTTACGACTAAGCTGAAACTTAAAGGTGGAATTTACACAAAATCTGAAAATTCACTGGACCTGTTTGATAAGTTTTTGTTTTGTAAAATTAAAATATATCTTGGTTCCTGATGTTATAACTTGTTACCTGTCTTTTACTTACAAACATAATTATATAACGCTGTAGTCATTATTTTAGTGACATATTTTACAATACTTACACGAGCATGTTATTTTCAGTTGTCTATGTGAATGCTCTTTCAGTAAAATCCTAATTCATTGGAATATGCAGACCATGTTACCGAATATAAAGGTAAACAATAGATGTCACTCGTTATCAAGACGTAATAATAATTATATAACTTTACACAAACCCATGCTTTAAGGTGCTGCATGCTATTTAAGCATGCAGCACCTTAAAGCATGGGTTTGTGTACAAGTATATTATTATCAATTTACAACTTTATTATTTAAAATCGGTATTAAAATCTACTGATATTATAAATTTTAAAGTAACTCTGTTTGCCTGTCTGTTACGCTTTCACGGCAGCAATTGAAATGAAATTTTGCATGGAAATACTTAAAATCTGAGCTCAAATTTAGTATTTCTCATATTTAAACATTATTGCATTAGCTGGATTTTACCAAATATAAATACCTACTGCATCGAATAAAAAATCCTCAGGTAATCAGCTTAACAACGTATAAATTTATATTTACAAACATGTTTTATAACAAAATCTATTTAAATTTTTCAGTGGCGGCTGTGGGGAGTAAACTCATACAGCAACGAACATTACGTACGAGTATTTATGGATTAAGCGCAAGCGAGATCAGTACAAATCACTTTGTTTTCGATAAGTTAAAAATTCAGTATTGAGTGCAGTGACGGATTATGAATTCGGAGTGTCCACCCTCCTCACCCCGTAAGTGTGTAAGAAGCGATAGAAAAGGAGAGCATAGAAAAACATCAATGCCAATAGCAGAAAAATTTGGAACAAACTCTATAGTAACCAGTTTGGCAAGCTTGGCCGAGATCTTTTTCTTAAGATTCATATGTAATATGGTGGCTTGATTAAGGTTAAGGTTTGGACAATTTTCGGTTCATCATCATCATCATCATCAGCCTATATCAGTCCACTGCTGGACATAGGCCTCTCCCATTGCACACCACTTTGATCGATTTTGGGCTTCTCGCATCCAGCTCCTGCCAGCCATCTTGCGCAAATCATCACTCCACCTGGCCTGTGGGCGTCCTACACTACGCTTGCCGAGACGCGGTCTCCACTCCAGAACTCTTCTACCCCAACGGTCATCAGTTCTGCGGCTAATATGGCCAGCCCATTGCCACTTCAGCTTGCTAATCCGGTGGGCTATGTCGATGACTTTAGTTCTCTGACGGATAACTTCATTCCTGATACGATCCCTCAGAGAAACGCCGAGCATAGCCCTTTCCATTGCACGCTGAGCAACTTTGAGCTTGTGGACCAACCGCACCGTAAGTGTCCACGTTTCGGCTCCGTATGTCATGACAGGTACTACGCACTGGTTAAAAACTTTCGTTTTTAGGCACTGTGGGATTTTCGGTTAATTTATAATTATTTTGGTATCTTCAATAATAGTGGTAAGTTTTAGTGTTGTAACAAAACCAATAATTTAAATCTCACATCTAAATTTTCTATAATTTATTATCATCCAAAATGTACTTTATTTATTTTGATTAATATTGTTTTGTTTTGTATTCAACCAATAGCACATATCAATCAAAACTTCAGTCGGAAGCAATGGAAATGTAAATTAAATTTTCGTGTTTGCAAATTATATTAAATGTTTTAGTTTTTCATTTTATTGTTATTCAATTTTAAGAGGCCGGCGTACGACACTCGAAACTGCAAGTTGAAATTTGTTCGTCAAATATTGCTGTCTCTGTTTGACAAAATACAACGTAGATACGAGTGCACCGCTATATGTGTGTATGTGGATTGACATTCATTCGTAGTAATTCGGACTCTCTCGTAGAAGGTTCGACTATCATTATTTGACTGACACGAATCACACACACATTGAAATATATTTTGATGCGATAGCACTACTAATTGCTCGAAATTTGTGAAAATATGGATGTGTTTCGTAATATCGAAAATCATGAATGAAAACTCAATATTTTTTCGATTTATTTTGTGTACGAGTAAGTAGTAGCTTAATAATATGAGATATGTTATTGATGAAACAATATTAGAAATATTTTTGTTTATAAGACAGAAAAAAAACAAAATGAAAACATGACATTTACAATGTAAAATATGTAAAATTTAATTTGATTATATTTTATTCTAGATTAGTTTATTTCTAAAAATAAAGACGTTATAACCTAAATAAATACAGTCTAAGTCCGAATATCAACATATCATCGTGGAACTATGTTTATACTGCAAATGATCTTGGTATACCGTTTGTATGGACAATTCAGCCTCCGGGGACCCCTTAAAGAGTGATTTATTTTCGAAGGTTTTTTTTCATTCAATTATTTGCTTTGGATTGTTATAATCTGTTCTAACGTTCACGTTCTGTGTTCAGGAATGACTTAAGATAACGGACGGACGGGCATGACGAATCTATAAGGGTTTCTAGACATAAACTCGGAACCCTAAAAACTTAGAGTATCTATTAAATAGATATTCTATGCCTAAAAATGATAAATTAAATAATATTCAGATATTATGTAAAATGTGTTGGAACAAATATTCTACTGCTCCTCATCAGGTAGTAATGGTTTTAAAATCTCCTTAAAATTTTTGTGTGTTAAAAAGTCATACTTTAATTTTTGGTCTAATTTGTCTTTAATCAAACGAACTGACCACTTTGAACTGAAATAATAGGTCTTTACCTATGTAACTGCCGTTTTGTATGCAATAAGTGAAAGTACTTATTTTTTCAAACTTTTTATTTCTGTTATTCGAAGTAGTCACCCATGCAATCGACGTATCTTTGCCAACGCATTGGCAGTTTATTGATGCCTTTCTTGTAAAAATCAGCTGAACGGGAGGCTACAAACTCTTCAAAGACATTTTGTACTGCCTCTCGGGAATTGAATTTTTTACCCACTAAAAAGTTGACTAAAACTAAAAATTGTTACGTGCGACAAAAAATGGATTCTGTTCGACAATTGAAAGCGCTCAGCAAGTTGGTTAGACCCTGGTTAAGCACCAAAGCAATGCCCTAAACCAAAAAAATGACCCCTAAAAAGGTGATGGTCACTGATTAGTGGTCTAGTGCGGGTGTGATTCACCACAGCTTTTTACAAAACGGCATGAGCATTAATGCAGATGTGTACTGTGAAGAACTGGAGAGAATGATGGAGAGATGGAGAAGGATGGATTCTCCATATTACAAAAATTAAAGGAAAAATAAGTTACGGGCGATCTGAGGTCGGGAAGGGGGAGGGGGGTTTTTAAGGGAAAAAAATGGCTTATCTCGATTTCCGGCAAAACTACAAGTCCTATGTAAAAAAGATAAATGGCAAAGTTGTAGGTAATAAAAAGATCTACATCTTTTGCATTAACACTTTTTTCACTTAACCTCAAATTTTATGTGAAAAATTCAAAAAACTTCAAATTTGGTTTTTTATTTTTATCTTTTACAAATAAAATTATTTTTAACGAAATTTTGTGAAAACTTAGCTTTTCATGTCCTGAATACACCGTAATTTATTTGATTTGAAATATCTATTTTTTTCACCTCATTTTGACTGAATACCGATAAAAAACCCTAATTTTCAATCGATCATCCGTCAAAATATCAACGTTTTTCACAAAACTTGGGTGTTTTCTATTCGTTGAAATCTTTACTTTCCGATGGTGTAAATCTATAGGACGAGGTGAACAGGAGAATTCAGCTGGGTTGGGCGGCGTTTGGGAAGCTTCGTCGGGTCTTCTCATCATCGATCCCACAGTGCCTAAAGACGAAAGTCTTCAACCAGTGCGTCCTACATACGTCATGACTACGTCATGACATACGGAGCCGAAACGTGGACACTCACGGCACGGCTGGTCCACAAATTCAAAGTCACGCAGCGTGCTATGGAGAGGGCTATGCTCGGAGTTTCTCTAAGAGATCGTTTTAGAAACGAGGTAATCCGGCAGAGAACTAAAGTTATCGACATAGCCCACAGGATTAGCAAGCTGAAGTGGCAATGGGCTGGCCATATTAGCCGCAGAACCGACAACCGTTGGGGTAAACGTGTCCTTGAGTGGAGACCGCGTCTCGGCAAACGTAGTGTAGGACGTCCACAGGCCAGGTGGAGTGATGATTTGCGCAAGACGGCTGGCAGGAGCTGGATGCGAGTAGCCGAGGATCGAACTAAGTGGCGTGCAATTGGAGAGGCCTATGTCCAGCAGTGGACTGCGATAGGCTGATGATGATGATGATGATGATGATATATATATATATATATATATATATATATATATATATATATATTACCATAGTAAATCTTCTCAGAAAGTCCAAAAAATTAAAAAACTCGATTTCGATTTTTTTTTATCGTTTATGCTACAATGATAAACAAAAATATTGTAAATCGAAATATACTACTATAATTAACAAACAAATAAATAATAAAGTTAATATTTAATAAAACATCTACAATATTATGAGAAAGTTATTGAATATTCTTTAAATTATATGTGTATATGCCTATTTATTACAATTTTTAGATAATTTAATACCTACCTACTATAATTTATTTTGTTTTCAAACATTATCGGCACTGGTCTGTAAATTCTGTTAATGGATTAAAATATGTGCTAATGGTTTACTATGAACTGAATACCCAAACAAGAATAAAAATAAATATACAAAGTAAATTATTATTAAATTATAAGTAATAAACAATTAAGGCTGTTGATGATGATGATGATGAATATACAATTATCACTCAGGAGTGATCCATATCACTATAAGAGGTGTGGACGGATCGAGAACCAGGGAGAAACCGTCCACTGTCTCCGATTGCGCCGCTTTATATTAAAACTAGTTGACCCAGCGAACTTCGTACCACCCAACTTTAAAATTCCAGAACTTGATCGCAGCGCCACCTACCGGGTCCAATTGCGAATTTAAACCATTCCCAGATCCCCTTGAACACACACAAAAAATTTCATCAAAATCGGTCCAGTCGTTTGAGAGAAGTTCAGTGACATACACACTCACACAAGAATTATATATATAAAGATATTTTCCACTTAGCCTCACTCACAAAATCGTATATTTATGTAACAACTTAATTATTTATACGAGTCTATTTCTGAAATATAGTGTCTGCTTAGAATAATTACACATAGAATATCTTTCTTCTTTATACAAGCGCTGTATCAAAAGTGAAGCACTAAACCGATTCACACAGGCGTGACGATTACGTGCTTACGCTTGGTGACACGCACACATACACTTGAGTAATGTTGTCAGTAAAGGTCCAGTTCCCGATAGTAGGAAAATGATTCGGCCGCTGATAATAATATGTTATTGGCAATAATAAATAAATAGCTATGTGTGGTAAAGTATGAGTATGGTAATGTAAGTAGTTGTAATAATACAAGAATGTTTATTTTCATAACGAATTCAAATCTTTAAATAGGTTATCTGGGCCTGGGCATGAAATATGTAAATCCTTAAGCAAAAATTATTTAAAAAATATTTTCACATTCGAGCAACACTGAGCCAATGCTCCAGAGCCGAACACAATATTTCTATTTTGACCTAATTAACTACATTAAACTATGAAATATTGAAAGCTTACTTGTGAAAAGTGATGTTATTACACTTCTTTTGTTTTTCAGATGTGTTGTGACACATTTTGACTGCACAAAGCGTCATATTAATTATTTTTCAGCAAGACACGTTCGGCGTGCTTTGACATTGAACACTACGGAGCGGCCCGGCGTTTGGAGCCATTTCTGGCTACAATCAAAGTACTTCAAAATGGGCTCGCGGACTAGGCTTCTATGGGTAATTATTTTAAGAGTGACTGTTTTTCTGTGAACAGGTGGACGGCTATTTCTAGAGTTAGTAACACGAAACTAATAAGTTGTACATACTTTACATACGTTTATTCAACTTGCAATGTATGTTTGTAACTATGTTTGTTTGCCTGGAATCTAACAACACAATTTTGAAGGAGATAACCTTGACTGAATAAACTGTAATTTCGTAACATATGTATACCATATATACACAATGCAAATGTAAGTGATCAAGTGCTTGAAAACAAGTAACTACAGGCCGGTATCGGTAGTGCCCGTAATATCTAAAGTATATGAACGAGTTTTGTATACACGCCCAAATAAGTATTTAACACAGAAAAGGTTTTTAATTGACCAACACTACGACTTCCGTTCAAGATCCAGTACTCTCACTGCCGCAGTAGATTTAAATCCAAAAAATAAAACTCATATCGATCAAAAAAGTTTAGTTTTAGGTATTTAAATTATAATAATAATAATAATAATCTTTATTGACATATAATACACAATACAACTATTTGAAGTTCCTGTCTCCCATGCTAGGTATTACACCTGTATTACAGGAGACAGTGCCCTCTCCCGCTAGTACACTGTTATGAAACAAAGATTAACTAGTTACATTACTTAAATAATAAAATTACTTAAATCTATAAAAAACACAAAACTATTGATTATGGTAGAATAATAATAATAATACAATATTGGTTGGTGGTTGGTGTCCTCTGGGTGTGTGAAATGTATGTATATATGAGTGAGTGAGTGTCAGAGGGTGTGTAGTTACTAGTATAATGAAGGGATAGTAGATTCTCTGAGGTATTGGTCATGAGAGGGTATATGGAAGAAATGTTTTCTATTTGCTTTACTTAAACCGGTATAGTTAGCAAGGATTCCGTTGCATCATATGTAAGTTTGCCGAGCCACTGGGATACTGTTTTCTTCAGTTTAATCTTATTTAAAGAGTAAATATCTATGGCCTTGTTTATCCTATTATATAAATAAGGACCCAGAAATGGGTAAAAACTGCGAATAAAAGATGTTTTCGGGCGAATTATGCGGTCACATACTGTGTGGTTTCTCCGTTTAGTCGTTAAACTCTTTGTATATTTTATGGTAGAATGCTGTCTTATTATAATATTTAACAGAAAAAGTTGACGTACTGTGAGGACCTCACAGTATTCATAGAGTTTAGTTGTTGGGAATCTATATGGTTTAAAGGCCGCCACCTTCAAGACAGCTCTTTGGGAGATTTCCAGTTTTATGAGATTTGATTTCTTTGCTCCTCCCCATGATATAATGCAGTAACTAATGAGTGATTGAACGAGAGCGTAATATACTTGTTTCAGGATTAAGGGATAATTGATTTAAAAAAAATCATTTGACATAGTAAGTCATCAAAAGCTCTTACAAAATTTAAGAACATAGGTATTACAGGTACAGCCCTTGCAATGTTAAGATCATATTTAGAAATTAAACCATAAGTTGTTAAACTTGATACTCACACTAGTAAAATTCAGAGTATGGCGTACGGCTGTCCTCATGGCTCATTTATCAGCCCATTACTGTTATTAATTATATAAAAATATTAATAACATAGGTCTAACGGGACACCTTACATTATATGCCGACGACACATGTTTTTTTTTACTTTGGTAAATCTATCCACAACATCAAAATGACCTCAACATTCTCAACGAATTGTTAAAATACATCATTTATGTTATTTGCGGCAAAAAATAAACAAATACCAGCTTTCACACCGCTTACCATTAACGATGGCATAATATAAACGGTCTCATCACGAAAAATATGTTGGATTGTGGGTAGACGATAAGCTTACCTGGAAACTACACATAGGACACGTCAAAACAAAGTTAATGTCAATACTGGTGATAATTACGTAAGGTATCAAAGTGCATTCCAACCAAAGCCATTACTTACCATTAGGTATTTATAATTCCTGAGTTAAATCTCATCTTGAAAATCTAATTGAGATATGGGGATTAAAAAGATCACTAATAATTCCATTCAAACTCGCATACACCTACCCAAGAAACCAATCACACACAACCTAAGAAATTCAAATAAAAAACAACTTGAAAGCACGAACTAACTATGAAAAAAACAGTACTACATATGAGGGAGCACAGCTATTTAATAGATTGCCGAACGAACTTAAGACATTTAATAGTTTAAATTTATTCAAATGCGGGCTCAAATATACTTAGCTGAATGACTTATACTGTAGCTTCCTATACGCCAAGAGGTTAATATTATATCTATTAGTTATAAGTTATTGTTACATATCTCATTGTAAGTGAAGTAACTCTATGTTCTTATGAGAATAAACTCTTTAAGCCCATGCCTATCGCGTGACAATGCAATATTAATATAAGAAAGGAAGGAGCTAATCTCTTTAATAGAACGAGGCAAAACCAACGTGTTTGAAATCGTTTGATGCGTCCTGAGGAGTACTTTATTTTTTATTGTACCTAGGGTCTGATGATTGAGCCAGAAGGTCATCAAGGAGAATTATTAATGAAATGAGGAAATACCATTTAGCTTAAAATCATTTGATTCGTCTTGATGAGTACTTCTTCTTTAGGTTGTATCTATATTCTGATTACGAAACTTGAAGGAGGGCATAGAAACTCCACAATAAAACGACAAAACCCCATTAAGTTTGGACTTGTTCGATATGTCTTGATGAGTACCTTGATCCTTTATTATAACCAGGATCTGCTGCTGAAGCTAAAAGGTGGCCACAGGAAATTCGCAATAAAACGACACAACCCCATGGAGATTTGCCTTGTTGGATTTGTTTTGATGAGTGCTTTCGTACTATATGGTTAGTAAATTCTGATACTCAATCAAGAAGGTGGTAATTCTAACCCTGCAACCAAATGACCCAACCACAACGAAACAACTAAGGGCTTCCAGAGGCCGGGAGAATGATACAGAAATATCCGAGCAGGTTGCCAAGGTATGGGTCACCATGCTTCATTGTTTATCCTCACAATGCAAATGGTGACCTATACTCCTGGATTCTACGCATGCTTTCCATCAGGCAGAGTGGAGTCATTTCGTCATTTTGGTTGACTTAAATATATTAAAAAACCCGTACAGTTCGGACTATTTGCCTAAACCAGTACTAAGATTCTATTTAATAACTAGGGTCTGATGTTGATGCTAGAAAATGGACATCGAAGCCATGCAATACAATGACACCACCTCTTTGAGTTAGATCGATTGATTTGTCTTGACGAGTGCTTTGATTCTTCTTCACGGTCTAATATTGAAATTGGAAGGCAGCCATAGGAGCTATGCAAGAAAAGGTTGTCGCAAAATGTCAGTACCCGTATTTACTTGGTGTAAAAATTATTAAATTTAAATCAAACAATTCCAGTTATATTCTCTACACAAGTAAATCTCACGACAATTTTTGTATCATATAAATAGCGTGACAATGTAATTGAAATGACATTGTAAATTGATAGTAAAAGTTTTCAAGATATTTTTATTGCATTTCAATTAAAGCTTGTTTTAAAGGAGCTGGATGCGAGTAGCCAAGGATCGAAATAAGTGGCGTACAATTGGAGAGGCCTATGTCCAGCAGTGGACTGCGATAGGCTGATGATGAATAGATGATTATTTTAATTCATTTTCATCTTTTAAATTTCGATATTTCTGAAAATACCTAAAGATTTGGAAATATCTTTATTTAATCATTTATTACTAATAATAATAATTTGATGAATCTCACACACAGCTGTCTAATAGCCAAACTAGACGGACTCTCCGCTGTGTTTCCTGTTCATATGTAACTGTAGATTCTTAATTCATCATCATCATCATCATCAACAGCCTTTAACAGTCCACTGCTAGACATAGGCCTCTCCTTAGAAGGACAGTACAAAATAATAATGTATATGACAAATATTCATCTTAAGAGGAATCCCACCCCTGACCTCTTAGCAGCCAGGATCACTAAGCTCTAGCTCAACAGCCCAATCGCCCTTCTCAATTCAGCTTAAGTTATCATCATCATCATCTAATCACCCAAGAACACGTTTACCCCAACGGTTGTCAGTTCTGCGGCGAACACTAACACGCTGTGTGCCTTTGAATTTGTGAACCAGCCGTGTCATGAATGTCCACAAATTCAAAGTCGCTTAGGTTACGGATTCAAATAATTGAAATGTATCAATAAAAATAACTCATACAAATGATTTTTCTTTATAGTTTATTGAATAAAAAATTACATTCAGCTTAATACATTTACTTTGGTGCATCAAATAATAAAACAATCGAGAAATTACTTAATACAGCTTAAATGAAAAGTCAATAGTTATAGATTAGAAAATTATTTTGTTAGATTATTGTTACCATTTCAAAAATATTAGGAATTATTGAAACATCAATATATGTAATAGTTTATTGGATAGGTAATTATATTCACCTTAACACATTTATTTTGGTGCATCAAATAATAAAGCAATTGAGAAATTACCATATACAGCTTAAATGCAAACGCAATAGTTATACATTAGAAAAATAATTTGTTAGATGCCTGTTACCATGTTTGATATATTAGGAATTATTAAAACATCAATATTTTAAAAGTTATAAGTAATTCTATACACAAAAATTTAAATTTTCTTACTACTGAATTCACACAAAATAGATAATGTAGTTGTAAATACTTACTACAGATTGAGACACTGTGAGAATTTTTACAGCAAAAAAACCGGCTTTTAAAGTTCCACACCGCACTTGGGCAATAACATATTCTTACATAACGAATTAAAGAACTACAAAATATCATGTTTGTATTACTGTCGAATTTGCATTTGTAAACTGTTTCTATGTCAATAGTTTCCGAAGTGTAAAGTTCATTACGATGAGAGATAAGAAGTGAGTACTGTTGAAATAATCAGCAAACGACACAACTAGCTGATTTGAGATATTACGTCACTACTGGATAAACTTGTAGGGGTCTTCTTAAAAAAGAGGTTTTTTTATTTAGCCTACTATACTCAGTATTCAACATTTAGTATTCTTTATTTGTTATCGGCTTATTACGGGCTAGGTGAATTGATATAGGGTTTATTTCAAGTATTCTGTAGTCTTCTTTTTTAGTTGGATCATACTAAAAAAGTGTCACCACCCTTATTCGTATTTTAATCCATCAACATACTTATAATATCAAGATATAGTACATTCAAGAATGTACTAGTCAAACGTAAAACTGATTATTACGAAAGAATTTCAGCTATGAGATACATCCATTTATAGACGATGAAATTTTTAAAAACATTGAATTTACGACAAGATTCAATCCTAAACTAATTTAAGAAAGACAAGTTTAAATTGTAATTAGAGATTTTAAAGCTGTAGCAAAATAAGATGCGTAAAAATAATATAAATGTAAAAATTTTGTACTGAATTGTATTTTGAGATGAGACTTAAATACTTAAAAAGATATTTAGCCTTTTTGTTGAACCGCAAACTAAATATATTATATTTTTATTTTGATCTCGATAGAGGGCGTTGTGCCTTTTTGTGAATCGCGATATTGTTGGATTCAGTGTTGTACTATAAGACTCCAGTGTATTATGTTTGAACGAGAACCAGCCCGGGGCGACAATACAATATTTTAGAACAAGTGACAAGTTGTAGTTTTATTCACTCGACTTAGTTACCCCTCCAGTGCAATTGTGTTGTCCCCATTAAATACCAGGCAACTCTTGGTATTTAACATTGGTCCATCGAACCGGATTATTTTTGAGTACAACGGTCCAAGCTTGGACCGCCTCCCGTACTCGCAGCGGATTGTTGCGGCAAGGTACGAGGAGACCCTGCACCGGCTACGTCCGGAGCAGACCGCTTGTTGGAAGCAGTGAAGCTCGTTGACAGCGGCAGTGCAACATAGTGACGTCAGGGAGACGTCAACAGAAGAGCATCGTGTGCAACAGTGACATCACAGACGAAACGACTGGAAGTTACTGGAGTCATCATAGAGGGCAGCACTAGTGCCATCAATTCGAGTTGTGAGTGTGAAGTGCAATCTGTGAGTACAATTTTATTTATATTTGGTCGAGATTATCAACACTAGTTAAAGCAACAATTTTGAACCGTATTTATATGAAGAATTTAACATAGAACTTTTGTGCGGAGATTTGGACTTAGTATATTTTTAAGTATTAGCTTGTAAGTTATTGCATGTTTATTTAGGGACTTAGAATAGTTTTATAAAAAACGAGGGAACGGGGAGTCTGTGCCCGATTTGCCCCGATAGTAAAACAATTTTAAAACACTTGTAATTTTTTCAAGAATATTTGTCACTTAGAATATTTTTAACGAGTTATCGAAACGTACATTTTAATTTAGTCTTAATTTAAAGTTTTACTTTGAACTATTTACAAGTTTCTTAGATATAAATTGTTTCTTATTACCTGTGATATATCTTTGTTGGTGTAGTTGTTGTTTGAAGTTGAGAATTTAAGTTTTATTTAATTGTATCTATTTAATAAATTTACAATGGAGGGTATAATCAATATTTTACAAAAAATACAAACTTCTGTAGAGAAGGGTTTTGTTAATTTTAAGAAAACTCCAAAGGAAAGGCTCACTGTAGAATATATTGAAACTAGGCAAGAATTATTAGAACAAAATTGGGCTAATTTTGAGAGTGCGCATTGTAAATTATATGAAAGGTATAGTATTGAAGAGATAGATCAAAAAGTTGAAAATATTTATGATTCAACAGAAGAAAATTATATAAATTACAAGGCGCACATGAAGACAGTTCTTAATAAGATTTCTGTGAAAGTTTCAGAAAATAAACCAACTTCACCTAACGCGAATACTAGTAGTACGTTTGTTAGACTGCCTAAAATATCGATTCCGACGTTTTCGGGAGAGTATAAAGAATGGGCCACATTTAACGACTTATTTAAGGCTTTAGTACATAATAATGAGTCTTTAAGTGATTGCCAAAAATTACACTATTTAAAGGATCATCTTAGGGGAGAAGCCGAGCAATTAATTAGACACACGCCAATAAGTGACGCCAATTATAATCAATGTTGGGAAATTTTAGAAAGACGCTTTAATAACAAAAGACATTTGGCTGATTGCATTTTAAAACGTTTATTGGGTCAAAGGCGTTTACTTGTGGAGACGGGCAAGGGTATCAAAGAGTTATTCGACACAACCAATGACTGCTTAAAGGCACTTACGAACTTGAACGTTGATGTGACTACATGGGATGTAATTATAATTCATATCATTTCGTACAAATTAGATTTTGAAACACGTAAACAATGGGAATTGAGTATCGGTCACCTGAGTGGTAATGAATTGCCATCCATTAAACAGTTTAGAACATTCTTGGAGACAAGATATCGTGCTTTGGAGTTCGTGGAGCCTGATCGTTCTTCGGGTTACCATCAGGGTAGGGGCTCAGCAGGGCAAAATCACAAGACCTTGTTAGCAACGAGTTCATCATCAAGACGTTGTGAATACTGTCAGGAGTTATCACACAAGCTTTGCTTCTGCAAGATGTTTGCTCAGCAACCTGTTCACGTGAGACGCGATTTTGTGGCTAAGCGAAACATTTGTTTCAATTGCTTAGGCAGTACTCATAATGCTTATGAATGTAAAAATCCGGCTACTTGCAGGGTTTGTAAGAAGCGTCATCACTCTTTGTTGCATCCGGTTAGTGTCAGTAACAATAATAACGCATTCGCTGATTCGTCTAATAACGCAAATGGTGATGAACCCATAGTATCCTGTCTTTCAACAGGCGCGATCCTAAAACCACGACAGGTTTTATTAGCCACTGCGCTAATAAATGCCGAGTCTAAGATGGGTCATCAACAAATAGTCCGAGCCTTGCTTGATCAAGGTTCACAGGCTTGTTTCATTACTGAGGCCACTGTTCAATTACTGGGACTAAAGCGAATCCCGATTCAAGGTATCATAACAGGGTTAGGTAATAGTAAAGCTACTGTAGCCAAATATATGGTAAACATGACCATTCAATCCCGCGTTGATCCCAGTTTTCAGCTTCAGGTGAGCGCCTATGTGTTAAATAAAATAACAACGTACTTGCCAGAGAAACACATCGACACCATTAATTTTGAGTGGATCAGTACCAAAGGGCTATGTCTCGCAGATCCACAGTTCAACACACCCAATAAAATTGATCTTTTGTTGGGTGCAGATATCTATAGCTGTATCATTCAGGAAGGTATGGTGAAGAGTCCGCATGGCACTCTTGTCGCACAAAGCACTACCTTAGGGTGGATCCTGTCTGGTGCAGTTGATACTGCAAATACAAAAAATGCATCCTCCAGAAACGTTAGAGTCCTGCATGCTCAAATAAACGAAGATGATAACCTGAGAAAGTTTTGGGAAATAGAAGAAAGGAAAAATGTTAAGAAAATACTTACCCCAGAAGAAGAGAGATGTGAAGAGCTATTTAACCAAACGACGGAAAGAGATGAAAACGGTCGTTATATTGTACGGCTTCCATTTAGAGACGAGGATCCCCAATGTAAGGCAGGTAATTCACGCGGCATTGCTGAAATAAGATTTAGATCACTAGAACGAAGATTAGAAAAGAATGAGAAATTAAAGGAAGAATATACAAGGGTCCTTAAGGAATATATACAACTGGGCCATATGAGAGTTGTACCGGCTAACGATACTAAAAAAGTTACAGCAGTTTACTTACC
This sequence comes from Phragmatobia fuliginosa, assembly GCA_932526445.1. Taxonomy (NCBI): domain Eukaryota; kingdom Metazoa; phylum Arthropoda; class Insecta; order Lepidoptera; family Erebidae; genus Phragmatobia; species Phragmatobia fuliginosa. The sequence continues at coordinate 31,317,362 of OW052057.1, forward strand.
GCATCATGCGGTCATCAGAGAGGACAAAACCACCACGAAAGTTCGGGTAGTGTTTAACGCGTCTGAAAGGAACAACAGGGGTGTGTCGCTGAATGACACTTTGATGGTCGGTCCGACGCTGCAAGCTGATTTACGTCACACAATTTTAAAATGGCGCCGACATGCTGTGGGCCTCGTGGCTGACGTTGTTAAAATGTATCGGCAGGTACGGGTAGCTGAGGAGCACGTCATGTTCCAGAGAATTTTGTGGCGAGATAATCCTGAAATGTCAGTGCAAGACTACGAATTGCTTACTGTTACTTTCGGTACAGCTTCTGCACCATATCAAGCAGTTCGTACACTTCATCAGATTGCTTATGATGAAGGAGATAAGTATCCACTGGCTCGTAATATAGTTTTGAATTCGTTCTATATGGACGATTTAATGACGGGGTGTGACAGTCTTGAGGAGGGAACCGATATATACCAACAAATGACAGCATTATTAAGGACAGGAGGCTTCCAACTTCAAAAATGGAACAGTAATTCTAGAGAAATGTTAGAGGTAATTCAAGAAATGGACAGCAGTAACAGAAATGAACAAGTAAATGAAATAAAACAAAACGAAGAATACAATCTAGGAAACCAAATAGAGGACTCAATCGAAGAGCAAGATCAAATTCCATTGAAGTTGGATAGCACAGTTAAAATTTTGGGGCTTAACTGGAGTCGTAGAGAAGACGTTTTTCAGTACTCGGTTAATCTTCCTCCAGCACTAACTGGACCTGTGACAAAGAGGATCATAATTTCTGAAATTTCAAAACTCTTCGACCCGCTGGGTTGGTTGGCTCCATGTGTAGTGCTAGCTAAAATATTCATTCAGAGACTATGGCTTACAGGACTGGGCTGGGACGAAGAGCTAAGCATGGATTTGGTGGAGGAATGGAATACTTACCGTAGGGAACTTGCCTTCATTACTGAAGTTCGGATCCCTCGTTGGTTTGGTAGCAGACCCACTGACAATCTGGAGCTACACGGGTTCAGTGATGCCTCGGAGTCAGCATATGCTGCCGTGATTTATTTGCGTAGGATTGATGTCACGGGGCAGGTACATATCTCCTTGGTGGTTGCAAAAACTAGAGTTGCTCCCGTGAAACAAGTAAGCATTCCACGACTGGAGTTATGTGGAGCAGTTTTGATGGCACAACTACTAATTGAGACTGCAGAAGTTCTGAGCATTCCGAAAGAACGGATTGCGGCCTGGACGGATTCCACTGTTGTTTTGGCCTGGCTTAATAGCCATCCAAGCAGGTGGAAAACGTTTGTCGCTAACCGTACTTCTGAGATTTTGTCCATTACAAATCCAAATCAATGGTTTCATGTCTCCACTAAGAACAATCCGGCTGACTGTGCCTCACGAGGACTATTACCCAGTCAGTTGTTGGAATACCAGTTGTGGTTTTCGGGACCGTCATTTCTAAAACACCAAAAAATCAGTTACGAAAGGCCAAAGGACTTGAAAGTTAATTTGGAAGAATCTGTACGCGTTAACCGTGCACACTTAGCAGTTGTACCAAGCGATACAATTATGGAACGGTTCTCCTCCTTACCGAGATTGCTCCGAGTCATAGCATATTGCAGACGATTCTTAAACAAGGGAAAAAATCCAGAAACATATTTACAAAAGCAGGAAATAGAGACAGCTTTAAACAAATGCATACAAAGAGTACAAATGGATAGCTTTAGTGAAGAATATTTACAATTACAGAAAGGGCAGAGCCTGAGCTCTAAAAGTAAGTTAAATCCATTGTGTCCCTACCTTGACCATCAAGGTATATTGAGAGCAAAGGGTAGAATCCAGAAATCGGAATTAGATGTGCAAACAAAACAGCCTATAATACTGCCTAATGACACGCATTTAACTGAACTTATCGTTGCGGATGCTCATCTTAAAACGTTTCACGGAGGTCCACAGCTCATGATGGGTTACCTGAGAACTGCCTATTGGATAATAGGAGTTAAAAATTTGGTCAAAAAACACTTCCGGAAATGTATAAGGTGTGTCCGATATAAGGCAAATAATCAGACCCAATTTATGGGTTCTCTTCCAACAGTTCGCTGCACACCTGCAAGACCTTTTTTACATAGTGGAGTGGATTATGCTGGTCCAGTCCATATACGCACAACCAAAGGTCGTGGACACCATGCATATAAGGGATACATCTGTCTGTTTGTGTGTATGTGTACTCGTGCCATTCACTTGGAGGTAGTTAGCGATATGACCACCCAGGCGTTCCTTGCTGCTTTCAGGCGATTTGTAGCTCGACGAGGCCATTGCGCCAAATTATGGAGTGACAATGGCACTACCTTTGTCGGTGCCTCCAAGGAGCTTCAACACGTAAATGCTATGCAACCCTTTCTAGCCGAGCATCTTGAATCCAATGGCACTGAGTGGCACTTTATTCCCCCGCATGGCCCTAACTTTGGTGGACTCTGGGAGGCAGGGGTGAAATCCACAAAGTATCACCTGAAACGCGTAATAGGCGAATCGACACTTACATACGAAGAGTTAAGTACGCTTTTGATCCAAATAGAAGCATGTTTGAATTCGCGGCCGATTAGCATCATTAACTCAACGGACCCGGGCGAGCCCATGCCATTAACTCCAGGACACTTTTTAATTGGAGAACCTATTTTGAATGTGTCTGGTCGCTCATATGAAAACTCTAATGTATCTTGTTTGACGCGATGGCAATTCGTACAAAGAACGTTACAATCGTTCTGGAGACGTTGGTCTTCAGAATACATTTCTAATCTCATGCACCGCTATAAGTGGTCTAAACAAACATCAGAACCTAAAGTCGGTGACATAGTTCTGGTTAAAGAAGATGACTTGCCACCAAGTCGTTGGTTATTGGGTCGTATCGAACAAAAGCATCCCGGTACGGATAACATAACCCGCGTAGTCACATTGCGTACGAGCTCTTCCTTGTTGAAGAGACCAACTTCAAAATTATGTATTTTACCTGTTTTAGATTAAGAAACTTACGGATTATTTTTTGTTTCGTGGTTTATTGTTAGAATTATTTACCCCTACTAGTATGTTATTTTTCAATGCAACCATTGTTTGCCGTTGTTATACTTTTTTTATTACTTTTAATTTTTAATGTACAACCCTTTCGGGTTTTTCCTGAGCTATCGAAGATATCCTTATCATTTATTTGTGATCTATTTGTGATTGTGTCAATCAACAAAATATATTTATTCATTATGTAACACATTACTATGAAGGACATTTCCTCACTAAATGTCCTTGGTGGGCGGCATGTTGAACCGCAAACTAAATATATTATATTTTTATTTTGATCTCGATAGAGGGCGTTGTGCCTTTTTGTGAATCGCGATATTGTTGGATTCAGTGTTGTACTATAAGACTCCAGTGTATTATGTTTGAACGAGAACCAGCCCGGGGCGACAATACAATATTTTAGAACAAGTGACAAGTTGTAGTTTTATTCACTCGACTTAGTTACCCCTCCAGTGCAATTGTGTTGTCCCCATTAAATACCAGGCAACTCTTGGTATTTAACACTTTTACTTCAAGAAACTTAAAGTAAAATGGGGTGTACGAAATGGCGATTTGCATAAAGTAAAAGATATAAAGATATAAACAACATCTAAGATCAACTCATAGAATTGAATATAACTACGGATGTAACTGAGTTTAACTTCAATAATTGTATCTAAGTAAAAGTATCTTAAATATTTCGTGGTGAATTGTAAACAAAATTATTTAGTCGGTGTGACAAATACTTTTTAATTAGAGGCGACAGGAACAAAGTCTGGAGGATAAAATCACTGCAAACAGAAAGAATACTCGCCACCCAAAACCAACTCGTCTGGGGAGCGCTTTCTAAAGAGAGGCCTACGTCCAGCAGTGAGCTGTTAAAGGCTAATGATGATGAAATCCGTTAGATTTCTGATCTTGACTTTTCATTTCTTTTAAACTGTAGCAAATAGCATTTTAGAATCTTAAAAATTCCAGAACCAACATCTGTATACTATTATGAGGGTTTAATGCGGAGTGTGCTTCTCGTGAAACATAACTTATCCACAAATAACATCGAAATTCTAGACAGAAGTTCTGTGAAGAATATATTTAAATCAGAACAACTGTCAAATATTCGAATACCCTGATACTTTACGCCACTAAATATCAATCAGAGATTATTTATCTCTAAGTATGTTTCTACATGACTTTACTTAGTTCTACAAACGACGCGCTTGCTATTCAACAGTATTTTCAACAATGTGTGATGACAATGTAAATCATTGCTAAAGAGTATACAGAACAATGTGATCAGGCTGGTGATGAACAATTTGAAATGCCCTTACATATTCAGCAGTATTATTGTTTGTTTTCAATAATAATGTTAAATATAGAGACCAAATTTATATATCCGTGAACTAATTATCAAATAAATATTTTTGCAGTGTGGCACTTTAAAAGTAAGACTTAAGCAAACACTGACAGAAAATACAATAATTATTACTTATTATACATACTAATACTAAACACTTATATATGTTTAATACACCATCAATTGTACGAGTATGTAAGCATAATTCATAAAATTTAAGAAGACTAACATATTACCGAAATGAACAGAGTATCGAGTTTACGAATGAAATACAAAGAATATATTTTCCCCGTAAATTCGCAAATATGAACATTATTTTGCATACATTTAACATAATACTTTTTCATTGAGAAAACAATGTCACTGAGCCAATTGATAACATCATCGACGTTTATTATATATAATATATTGATTAAATGGTTAATACACTAACATTGATTGATTATACAAAGATGATATAATATGTACGTTGCACACATACTAATATTACTAACATGTTCTTTTTTAATTCGGACCCGTAAAACGGTTACGAGTAGCTACACCTAAACTTGTAAGATTTCAACATCAGTGTCTTCTTTGTTATGTTCTAAGACTCAACAGCCAACGGATATGTAGGTATATCACACAATACTCAATAACTATGTAAATATTTATACTTTCCTCGATTACATGCAAGGTTAAAGATACATTTAACTGATGTTTAATTTTCTTAATATTATTATAATAAAACTTACACGAATACCCCATCAAAGCTGTGATTAGCATAGTTAAATATGTAATTCATTGAGTACACAACATGTATATATAACACCGAGAACAAGCATAAAATAACCCTAATACAAACATCAAACATTTATAATTTCGAAAAAAGTATGTAATTTACAATGCAGGTTGCGCTTCACACAAATTATGTACAAACTTAATGGTTAATAAAGCGACCTCCACCAGAAAGGCGTGTCACATTAGGTAAATTTTGCACTGCTAAATTAAATTACCATCAAAACACTTAGTATATAGGTATATTGTAATCATGAATATATAATTATTTCTCATATAAGCGGCCTTTTAGCTGTTAACCAAGTGCAGCAAATACACGTCCAACCAGTTTTTTACCGAATAATTTTACGCACAAAATCATTATCTTTTTAGACCCTTTTCATAATTATTAGAATAAACATCTTATAAATTAAATATTACGTATGGATTAAATATTTTCTTATTATAAGTTAAAGTTTATTAATATATTTTTTTCATTTACATTCTATTATTATTTGATGTTCTTCATTACAGAGCAGTCACGTCTAGTCAGGCAGTGACCAATAAAAAAATAAAGACACCCTATATTTAACCTAAACTAAAACTAACTTATTTTCGTTTATATCACTGCTTTTCTTTCTTAACTATACGTAAATATTATGTAATGAAGTGACTATTATTTGTGTCGGTATTATATTTTCCTGAAACTGTAGATTATTTTTATTAAAACTGTTAAGTATGTAATTTCTACAACATAAGTATACGACAGTTAAATACAGTAAAAAAAATCAATACTGGAATTAAAGGAAAATCTGTGTCTAAAAGAATATTAGTTACGTAAACGAGTTAAATTTTGGATCGTTATTCTTAAAAAGAAAGCTTTTAGTTAATTGCTGTATTGCATGATTTGTGTGCCAATCGGCGGAACAGGTAAGGCTTATATATACTTTACTTAAAAATAGGCTTCGAGTACACGAAAAAGAATCAAGTAATAAATTCTTCGGAACTATTCTAAAATTGTCTTAAAATTACTAATTCAAATTATACGATAAATGTATCAATATCATAAGAAGATCGCTAAAACAAACCCTTCGATATCATTCGATTTATAATCTGAACGCTAAAACCATTTAGTTGGAGTATTCTCTATACCTACTCACTGACTTATGTGCACTATAATGTCCCACATGCCTATACATTTCATAAATTACGATTACCTTAATAGTTAGAAATTATTTAAAACTCTACCAGCCAGTTCTTACCAGTCAGTGTTTAAATATGTTCTTTGAAGAAAAATATTTTTGATACTTAATTTTTTAGTTAAAATATTGATGAGTGTTTGTTAAATTTAAACAAGCTATAAGGTAAACTTTTTAATAAATTAGTGTGTAATATAAAATAACCAAAATTTTTATACGTATTTTGCAACAATTTGTAAAAATTGAGCAGTGACGATATTTTTTCTTGCAAGATGCGGTATTATATAGTAAAAATGTACGGGTAGTATAAACGTTTTTGGCAAACAGTGTCATCAAGTGAATAGTTTTTTCAGTTTTTCCATGAAAAACCAGCTTAAAGATTTATTTTTTACAATGACCCAATATTTTCTACAGGGACTTAAATGACCAAATAGTGAAACATTTTGGTGTTTCCAAAACTTCAATAGGTATGACTTCATTACAAGAAGCCATAAATAAATTATCTTTGCCGACAAATACATCAAAAGTTCGTCTTACCTAATTTCGATTTTAGATTCAGACCCACTTTGTCCCTTTGAATCATACCTTCATTGAGCGGGCTTTGATCAACAGTCCTCTCAAAATTATAAAGACTACTCACATATTATATGTACAAAATATGTGTATATTTTACTGATAAACCGAATAAATAGTGACTTTTGTGAAATAATAAGGTTCTAACTCACCGTACTATAAATTTTAGATCTATGTAATGAGTACTTATGTTTGCCAGACTTATGCATATACATAAGCAGTAATTTTTTTCCTTGCTTATTTATGCAGTACTTTATGTTTAAAAAAAAAATGTTTTTGTTATATTATATTACAGTTTTTTATTGGGCTAAGTTAAAATTTTGACTCTGACTGTTATATTTATGACTTAGAAGAATATAGAGATTTTAGTAACTATTTCTTATTTATATTAAATCTACCTATCTCCTAAATATTGCTTTGATAGTTGTTATTATGTATTGTTAACATTATAAAATACAAGTTACTCTTTTTTATTAAATACTATTTACATTCTAATTTATTTGGTGTTTTTCCCTTACAAAAGTGGTCATGTGGATGACCACTTAAAAAAAATAAAAACTTACCTAGTAACGTTATAACTAACGGTAACTTACAATATGAATAATTATCAGGTAGATGTTTCCGCTTCACCTATGATAATATTTAATAGTTGTGAATAGGAAGAATGCCCCAAGTCATAGTTTTGCACAGTAGAAAGGTATTTCTGGTTTTATCTGTTCGAATTACGTATAGACTTTTGACTTATGGAGGAGTTTATCAAATAATATGGGTTTAATAAATCTTAATAATTACTCCTAAATATTGCTTTGATACTTGTTATTTTGTATTGTTAATATTATAAAACATACTCTTTCCTATCATATACTATTCACATTCTATTTTTTTGGTGTTTTTCCCTTACAAAAGTGGTCGTGTGAATGACCACTTAAAAAAATAAAATAACTAATTACATATACCTAACATATACCTAACGGTAATACACAGTGTGGATAAATATCTGGTGGATGTTCCCGCTTCACGTATGATAATATTTAATAGTTGTGAATAGGAAAAATGTCCCAAGTTACAGTTTTGCCCAGTTGGAAGGTATTTCTGGTATTCCGAAATACGTATAGAGGAAGTTATTATTAATATGGGCGGGAACACAGCATCTATCTTAAAACATATTTTAATATTAATTACGTTAATCCCTAATCTATATAGACTTTTAGGTACACATACATACATATCATGGAGATGTATTAAATTACGAGGATGGGTAATCGAGAACAAAAGCACTATCTCAAGTCCGAGTCCGGGTATTACACAACGAAAGTTTAATCATTTTTAAATTAACTTTTAAATTGGCATTGGAAATATAATCTTATTATATATTTCATTTTACTGTATATAAATTTAATATAGTAGCAATTTCAATGTAATAGAGTACCCGATTGAAATATGAAACCTTTAAATTGAAGCGTAAATATTTCATCTCATTCACAAAATCACTTTAACTCTCACCTAATCTACTACCTTGGCCTTTTTTAGTTTTTTTTATGTAAAAATAACTTCAACGTGGACAGTACCAAACTTCGTAATGTCACCCAACTGCTGTTTACATGAAAACTGATTTTGAAACTAACGTATACAAAAAAATCTCCAAAGGAATGTAATATTCTTTGCATAATTGCACAAGGAATTTCATTTCCTATGACCACTTTATTTCGATACCAATGTCTACTAATACATTTGCCAAAACAGGAAAACAGCAAAAATACGCAGTATAATAAATTAGACATACAAACAGTGGTAAGCACCGACATTAAGCATGTACTATGTCCATTATCTGTGTATAAAGGCGAATATTTTATTGAGTGGTAATGTATACATGTAGATAATATTATATGTAAGTATATTTGTCAAGGCTTGAGGTCATTTGTAATATAGAGCAAAATAATATTTTAGCGTCCATTGGTGGAAAATATATAAAAACTTAGAGATTTTCTTATTAATATAAGTCCAAAAAAAATATATTCCAAGTTAAAGTTGGAGACGTTATGTGTAAATGAAAGTAAACCTATGAATTTTCAACATATGTAAATATACGTTCTTGTAAACCGAATTAAATATACATACCTAAAATATAAACCAATTTATTTTTATCATGATTTTTAAACTTATCATAATTAAAAACAAAACCGGTTTCACTTTTATAGCGATAAAAAAATTAAACCTTCTTTAATCCCACTATACTCCAAAAACTATGTCTAAACCTATCTGAAAACAGTTTAATATGTTTTTTGTTTTAAAATACGTGGTAACACTATTTGTATTGAAAGTAGTTATAACAATATTAATTAATCAAATGCTCATTTTTTATATCTCTTTTTGTTGAGACTCACTCGAGTCTTGAGTATTCTATGAAAATAAAAAATCTTTGGAAGCTTAATCACTCTATCAACTATGATTTCACCATTTAATCTATTGACTTTTTGACCTAAGAAATTTTAATGAAGTACCTAATGTTGTCACTACAATTGTTGTTTATCGGACGATTGAAATTATATCTTTTAAAATTTTACTGCGAAAATGTATTGGAACAAATTTACAACCACTTTAAAATGGGTTCATAAATAAAATAATATGTAATAGGTAGATAAGACGTCACATTTTACAAGTCTTCAGTACAACAGGCGTCTGCACTACTGGATCTCGTCTTGTCTTTCAAAACTTACTATTTATTTGTACTTTGTTCTACGAGACTGATTTACTGAAACGTGTTTCAATTTTGTTAAATAAATCGTGGCAAATTCTGTTGACTACAGCTAAAAGTGAAAGACAATGAATAAATAAAAAATAGTGCGAAAATATTTTAGTTCATTTTTTGTTGTTCAGACTGAACAGAAAAACAAAAAGTAATGATATTTATTTTGAAACATTGAAAATCAAAATATGTATTAGATTTTTCCTGAAAGGAGACACTGTGATCGAAGACGAATATCTGAACAGTTTTGAAGAAGGGGTAAGAACTTAACTTTGGTCAATAGATATGTTATGCAGGCACCACACTTCGTTATGCGCTATTCGTTATGTGTCTACACCGTATTCGCCTAAATATTTGTTATGCGCGCAAACAACAAACATGCCATCCACACTTCGAACTGGTATGCCAAATAAGGCAAATATGTGTGTTGTAGAGATGTGTCATTGTCATTTTTATGGTGAACGAAACGAAACCATACGAACGAACGAAGCATATTATTTTAATTTAAAGAATTGAATGAAAAGATATATTTTTATTGTTAACTAGCTGACCCGTGCCTACTTCGTTGGGCATAACTTAAATATAAAAGTTAGACATATGCTGTCGTTGACTTTTTTGTAGGCATTTTCAAGCTCCACATCTTTTCTCTAGAACTCAAAAATATATATTTCATAGTTAAGGCAGCGTTCGTACGAAAAGCTTTCATTCGGCCGTTTTTTCTCCGATTCGTTTTGCAAAATGGACTACCACGTAAAAGCCTTTTTAATTTTCGGTTTTTTATATAACCTTTGACACTCAGCAATAATGTGGCTTTCTATTAGTGAAATTTTTTTTGAAATCGGTTCAGTAGATCCCGACATTACCCCTTACAATTTAACAAATATACAAACACAAACTTTACTTCTTTATAATATTAGTATAGATTGATTATTCGGATCTAATCATTGATTAACTTCTATGGTTTGAGAAAGTAGTCCTATTTTAATATGTGTCTCATTTCACTTGACTGCCTTGTTGGTCTAGTGCTTAGCGTATGCGGCTGCTGATTAACAGATCTCGGGTTCGATTCCCGAGTCGGACCAAATGTTTGCACGATCTGCAAATAGTTGGTTCGGAGTTTGGGTGTTTTCTATGTATAATATGTATGTCTTTACAAATTAAAAGTATGTTTACGTATTTATACCAGTTGTCTAGTACCCATAGCACAACACTCTGCTTAGTTTGAGACTAGGTGATTTTGTGTGTAATTCTTTCGAAATATTTATCATTATTTTTTATTACTAGTACTTAATGCTCGCTTAGAAGAGATCGCAAATTGCGATTGGATCACAAATTGAACCAATCTTTATACAATAAATGTTTTTTTATTTTTGTGTTCCTTACTTACGCCTTTGTAAAAGAAAGGCAAACATAAGCTTGCTAGAGTTCAGTTCAAATTTAAATTTAAATTATACCGCAAAACAATTGGAATTTAAGCAAGAAGAGTGTTTTGTTCAATATTAAAGGAACCCATATTTCCATTAAAATGCAATACATTGCCAACATACTCCCAGCTTTAATAAATCTATTGATACAATAGCGCAGTTGGGTGACGTAAAGTACACATATGTGTACTTAGTGTACTACACGCAGTACTTATGTGTTACATAAACTTTTATTTTATAAATATCGTATGTATACAATTAAAAAACTCACCGCTACCTATTCAATTTTTTTCACTTAACCTATTTCATATTTTTTTTGCATTTGATTGTTTTTTTATTTTTTTTAAGTTATATGTTGAATAATCGATTTAATTTTTTTAAATACAAATAATATACGTAGATGACAATTATTTTAAATCCTATTCTATAACTCTAAAATCATGAACCTAACACAAACATTCATGATATTAGTAATTTATTGAATTATATCTACCACGACTTTATTTCCTAAATTGTCCTATACTCATTGGTCTCTGAAAATTTTAAAAAACAGAAGATTTTGAAGTCTTAGCGCCCGACAAACATAATTGTATAAGTTATAAAGGATGTAACTGTTTAATCTGCTTTTTGTATAGTAGAAATATACGTTTGAGGGAGGACTAAAGTGAACAATACTATAGGTACCACTGTAAAACTAAGTATGTTGTTTACAAATTTAACCAAAAGCTGTGTAACGGCCCGTTTACGACCTTACCGCTGTGAGCGGTAGCTAAGAGCGAAACGCCGAGCGGTAATATTAAAAGTATATAAATGTACGAGGCACGCCACGAGTCGCCGCTCTTAGCTAAGCGCCGCCGCCGAGCGGCGACTCGTGGCGTGCCTCGTACATTTTCTCGGCTCGGCGTTTCGCTCTTAGCTACCGCTCATAGCGGTAAGGTCGTAAACGGGCCGTAAAAGAATTTAAGAACTGTGTGAAAAGTTATTAAAAACGTAACCTTTCAGAGTGTACTATATTTATGAAGATCTCTAATTTATCTAACCTACACTATTAATGCCCACCGATGATTGATCAAAGTACCCTCAAGAAGGTATAATTATAAGTATCAAAAATATTTTTGCATGATCTAATTCCACACAATTTGCATAAGAAAGAGAAACATGCCCAAATACATAAAAATGTAAAAACTGACAGTAATGTAATACTTTTTATATCAAAAAGCAATATGAATAATATCATATGAGAAAGTCAAAATATATGTACTCGTATATACATTTATAACGACTGATTACGGCATTGGTAGATTACATTTTCCTCATATACCCACTACACATACAACTATAAACAACTCACTTTGTTATCGTTAAATAAATATCCCTTTAAATAACCTAAATATTTTACCTTATTAGTTACATTGTATGTGCTTAGCAATACTTAGAAGTTATTGTGTCTATAATTGGTTAACCTCTATATAATCTATACTTAGTTCTAGTTAAGATTTAAATAACTCTTTACTTTACCTTTCAAAATTTATACGTTTGCAAATTTTATATAATATAATATTTACAGAAGTCAGGTTCAACCCAATTAATTACAAGACTTTTGACAAAACATTAAGCCAATGTTACGAGTATGTCCTTAACTTATAAATTAAATTCTTTTTCCATATTCACTTATTAGTTTTATACAGGTTAATATAGTTTGACTTTAGGCCAAAATGAGTTTTAATTTACATAAAATCACTTTAATAATTATATGAGGTAAGGTGCAAATCTTTCAAAACTAAAATTAAAATAATTATTCTTTTGCATCTCACTATTTCATTTGACTCTGTCTTACAGCGGAAAAAGACGTAAATTCTATAAACCTAAGTCTATACTTAAATTTTTAAAGCTTGAATAAAACCGCATTAGCAATGCTTCAGACAACCCCCTAAGGGGATTTTTTACTAGGAGGGACTTTAGCATTTCGTAAAGCATCTATAGACCAGGGTAGAAACCTCTTAAAATAACAAAAAGTGAACATAAATTATAATAGGATGAAATCCATTGTAAAAGGAGGAGAATAGTACAAAAATTAAAGTAAAAATAAACTACGGGCGATCTGAGGTCGAGAAGAGGGAGAAGGGGGGGTTTTAAGGGAAAAAAATGGTCTTTCTCGATTTCCGGCAAAACTACAAGTCCTATGGAAAAAAGTTGAATGGCAAAGTTGTAGGTAATAAAAAGATCTACATCTTTTGCATTTACACGTTTTTGACATAACCTCCAATTTTATGTGAAAAATTCAAAAAACCAAGTCTTTGGTTTTTTATTTTTATCTTATACAAATAAAATTATTTTTTAACGAAATTTTCTGAAAACTTAGCTTTTCATGTCCTGAATACACTGTAATTTATTTGATTTGAAATATCTATTTTTGCACCTCCTTTTGACTGAATACCGGAAAAAAACCCTAATTTTCAATCGAAAATTTGTCCGTCAAAATATCAACGTTTTTCACAAAAATTGGTTGTTTTCTATTCGATGAAATCTCTACTTTCAGATGGTATAAAAATAAATATTTATTCCCATAGTAAATCTTCTCATAAAATGCAAAAAATGCAAAAAAAATTAAATCGTTATTTCGATATTTATTAAAATTTACACTTTTAATCACTCGAAAAACGTAAGATTGCATGTTACAATAATAAACAAAAATATTGCAAATCGAAATATACTACTATAATTAACAAAGAAATAAATAATAAAGTTAATATTAAATAAAACATCTACAATACTTTGAGAAAGTTGCAGAATCTTCTATAAAGTATATGCGTATATGCATATTTATTACTATTTTAAGATAATTTAATACCTGAGTGACCTATGAAAAATGTTTGGCTATCAAAAGGTTTTTCATAGAGAAGTGATCTAGGCAGGTGTGGGCCTTACTACATACTTGCTATTTCGTAGCAGCTGTAAAACAGAGCAGTGTACGACATCGTTTATAAAACTACATGTGCAGGCTGAGTTATTTTCTATGAAATACCTTTGGATGGCCTAAAAATTTTTGTAGATCACTCAGTCATTAAATTATCTTAAAATAGTAATAAATAGGCATATACGCATATACTTTAAAGAAGATTCTGCAACTTTCTCAAAATATTGTAGATGTTTTATTTAATAATAACTTTATTATTTATTTGTTTGTTTTCTTTTTTTGTTTTTGTTTTTTTTTTCCATAGGACTTGTAGTTTTGCAGGAAATCGAGATAAGCCATTTTTTTCCCTTAAAACCCCCCCTCTCCCCCTTCCCGACCTCAGATCGCCCGTAATTTATTTTTCCTTTAATTTTTGTACTATTCTCCTCCTTTTACAATAGGTTTCATCCTACTATAATTTATTTTGTTTTCAAACATTAAAAGCACTGGTCTACTAGTCTTGATCAAGATTATTTTATAAGCATTAGAAATTACTGCTGATATAGTTGTAGTAACATTATACCAGCATTCCGAAATAAAATGATGTACATATTATACTTTACGTGTCAGCATCTAGTTACAAACTTTAATTTAATTCATTCGTTATTATTATCCACTTAGTCTATTCATTCGTTTAACGAAATGTTTAACCTTTTAAAAAGGTTGTTGTTTGTTTGTTTTGTCAATTTCGCTTCTGAAAGACATCTAAATCGGGTTGACTCCTCAATTAAAAGTTTGTCGTGCAGGTTCGCTTCTAAGATTACTTTCAGAAAAATACTTTTAGCAAATTTTAATAATAAGCAAAATAATCCCAGCTAATTTTAAATCTGCTTATAATAACATTTTCAGATTGTTTTGTCTTTGGAAATTAGTCACATTTTTTTTTACTTAAGATAAAATAGATCGTTGTATAGTTTCAAGTAAAACTTCCATAGTATAAGTAAGTGACGATTTTTTTGTATTTATATTTTTATGACATTTAAGTTTCACCTTTATTTTTATAGTTTTGTGTGCAATATACAAAATTTATCTTATATTACGTCTATCATTATGAATATCGGTTATTTTATTTATGTAGTACTATTTTCAACTTAAATTAGTAGAAATTGATAAACTTATCTGTATAGATTTTGGTTTGTAGAAAAATATCTTTAATTTTTTTGTCACCTAGCTAATCGAAACACACATTATATTTTTTTAGTCTTAAAGTAAATGTTTTATATATATAAATACATATTTCACTTCACAGTTCAGTTTCTTTGGTTTTACACTAGATCGTCTTCATATTCATATCACATGTCATTTGACCCGAATAGGGGAGGTGGCGGGATTGGTTGTGAATAATAAGGTTGTGATGTCATTTCGGTAGCATGAGTCGAAACTGAGGGTACGGGTGGTGAGAGTTCGAATGCCACGCATGGTCCAGTGTGATGCACTGCTGGCGATGGCGGGGAGTGCTCGCGGCGTTAGCTTCCCTTTGACACGAGGTGGTAAGGTGCGTGAATCGTAGCAACGCTGCCTAGTTCCGTGTGTCCAAGCAGCTCGTCCGGATGCTCATGGTCGTGCTCGCGACGTTTCTCCTCATTGGTGTAGTAGTGAGCGGCGCGACGGCGCGTGCAGCAAAGCGCACCAGCCACAGCCGCCAACACAGCCACACATAGCAACATCAATCCAGCAATTACACTCATTTGTGCCTCGTGTGTTGTAGGACAAGGATCTAAACGATCAAATGTCATTTCTGAGAAACCTGTCCCTCTAAGTCTCATGGGAGAGTAGCATTTGAGATGACGAAGCGTTCCATTGAGCACAGTGGTAGTCATATACACGAGCATTGTTCCCAACGAGCACTGATCGCAACGCCAAGTATTTTTTACTAAACTTATCCACGCTATAGCTTCTAGCCTTTGTAAATCCAGGTCGCCTAAAGTCTGTAATTTATTATGTGATATATCTAGTCTTTGCAGAAACTTGGTCTTTGTTAGAAGTTTGTATGGAAAGTTGGTTAATTTATTCCAAGATATATCCAACGCAATGAGATGCTCATTATAAGTGAAAAAATTTTGGGGTATCTCCGATAGTGACAGATTTGCAAGACCAACGCCATGAATTTCTGGTAAAATCTGAAGCACAATTGCAATCTCGTTCAGTTGTAAATTATTGCCACTAAAGTTAATGGTTTTCAAGGAATCCACCACTGGTGCAAATGTTTGTAAATGAAATCTGTCGATTTTGTTATGGCTTATATCCAAATGCACAAGAGAGGTTAAGTTAGCGAGTGCTGCTGGCGCCAATAGGGCGAGACGGTTGTGTGCTAGTGACAGTATTCGAAGCTCACGGTTCCGTCCGAACATATTGTCCACTATCACCGATAGCTGATTGCCATCAAGTTTTAATTTTTTCAGTTTTTTTAAACTTATGAATTCGTCTGCAGTCAAATATTTAAACAAATTTTCCCCCAAGTCCAAATCCTCTAAATTAGATACCAGATGATAAATCTGTGTGTTGACTCTCCTCAAAAGGCATCTCCTGCATTTAAAAACACGTAAATGTTGAATGTCTTTAAATACTTCAGGATTTAAATCGGTGAGAGGGTTATCACTTAAATCCAAGTACAGTAATTTTGCTAACATCCTGAACAGTCTTGGAACCAAGGTCGAAATTTGATTATTTGACAAATGTAATGTTTTTAGTGAAGTCAAATGTCTGAACGTCTCACTCGGCATTTGTTCTATGTCATTATGATCGAGATAAAGATCTGTTAAGTTTATGAGTCCCCTAAAGTTGTCAGCTCCAATACTAGTAAGATTATTATAGGTTAGGTTAATTAGTCTCAAATTTTGAAGGCCCCAAAAAGAATACTGGCCTATGGAAGGAACATTGGAGTTGACGATGTGTAGTTCTCGAAGATTAACGAATGGTGCGGGTTGAGTGAAGATGGGGCCGATGGTTAGTGAATTCGGTCGTTCGGGTGGAGCAGATATAATGATGACATGTGCGTTGCGGTCCATGAAGTCTACCGGGACAACATGCATGTTTCCAGTTATACAGGACACTCGCAGCGCTGTACCATCTTCGGGGTCAAAAGTTGTTTTGCATGAGCACTCCTCTGGACAGGTAACCTCTGCTCTGCAGCCCAGCAATGCTGCACTCGTAGACCATATCAGAAGTATAATATGGCATTTCGTGTTTCTGAAACAAACATAAAATATTTTAATGAATTCGAAGTTTAATTTAAACGATTTCAAAATTAATATAAATGTTCTCTTGGAGCTCAAACTAAGGTATTATTGCTTTGCGTCAAGATCTATAAATCAAAATTAAGTTAGTAAATATTAATCCTATAAATCTTTATTTACATAATAAGATGACTTCTAGTAATGTTAAAAGCATTTATACACTCTTTGAGTACAATAGTTTTTATACGTCTTTTGAAACTAATTAAAAGGTTGCTTAGATAATTTTGTTATTTAGGTATCTGTTGACGTGACACTACTGTTACACTTACTTGGAAAACATCGTAAAAAAATAACGAAATAATAAGTAAATATATGAAACACATAAAAATTATGTATTAAACATCACTCAGCATTATATATTGCCAGACACGCACTTGCTCGATTTTAAAACTATAACTTATCATACAACAACAATGAGTGCTGTCTTTTAGCTTTTCAGTTTTGTTTCTACCCAAGCTTAAAAAATAGACACTGTTTCAAATAGTATTTTAATTACTTTATTACACTAATATTCATTTCATTGCACCATATACTAAAATTATTTCGTTGGCCTTTTAGATTCAGAATGTGCCCTGAATTACTTTCGTAATTTATTGATACTAAAACTATGTTAAGGTCGTAATAGGTAAAGGTACTTTAATCCGTAAATTAACAAGTGAAGAGTAAAAATTTTTTGAATTCTTTGAACTAGGAACGAGATTACAGTCTTGTGAAATATGTGGCTCGCTTTGTCCGCGGAATCCAAACCCCTGAAAAATAACGCGCAGATAACAAAAGGCTTTTTGACGCGCCGACTAAGCGCCATCCATTACGTGAATTCCGAAATATTTATTCTCACCTTAATGAAAAAAAGAAATTCTTTACTTGGTACTAACCGGGCATGGTTTAATCTAAATTTTTATTTATTTTATTTACATAACAATAAAATGATTAAGGTTGACGTTATAACCTTGTTCTTTAAAATTGCTATATAATTTCATTTATCTTTTATTACATTACAGCGGCAATGACTTCGTTTACGGTGTATAAGAATTTAGCTTTAAAAATAAATATGTAGTAAGATCTAATAAACTTATTGCTAATTACAAGTTTCTGCCTTACGGTACTCTGAAGAGAACGGTCAGCTTAGCAATTTAACAGCAGTGTACTCGTAAGTGTTTCTCTCATCCATATCTAACAAATACACACCAAAGTCAAGAACTATTTCATGATAACAAATAGTCTGCATCCTTTTCTAAAAGGTTTTATTTAATTTTATTCTAATATATTTGAATAATATACGTCTCGTTCAAAATAATTTAATTCTAGCTTTAGACGTTCTAAAATTTTCATGACGAAACGTAGCTTAGATTCTTTTGCACGGTCTTCTTCTCTGACTTCAAAGTTAGTAATACAAGTTTTATAATAGAAGTATAATATCGATATAAAGATACGGAATATACACATAATAAGTACAGCAAACATTTGTGTAAAAACAGATGTAACGAAAATCATCGATTAATCGATGAATATTTGATGAAGTGCTTACAATTTTAAAGTCTAAATTGTCTATTTTGAAATATTAATTGCGAAACTTACACTGTTTGATTT
This sequence comes from Phragmatobia fuliginosa, assembly GCA_932526445.1. Lineage (NCBI taxonomy): Eukaryota > Metazoa > Arthropoda > Insecta > Lepidoptera > Erebidae > Phragmatobia > Phragmatobia fuliginosa. Next base: position 31,336,242 of record OW052057.1, read on the forward strand.
AAGTTAGGATAATAATTATGAATTATATTTTATTAATCTCTCTTTGGCACTCTCTGAGTTTGATAGATTACTATCGAATATTGTTTTTACCTCGAATTATTTAAGACCTTATAATATTGTTTCATACCGAAAAAATAATAATGCAGAAGGAAATGAAGTGTACAAAGCTTTTTAAACAAACAATTGTATTTCTTTTTATTACTATTTTTATTTCCTCTTATTTTTCAAGAATTATGCGTTAGTGCTATAGTTGGTTACAGCTTAGCACTTTTTTACCTTTTTAGGGTTTCGTAGCCAAATTGTAAAAAATGTAACAACATTTTTTTTTCATCAAACCCATATATCTATAGGTATTCAAAAATGATATTTAGGTTTCTTATTTCGTTTTTTTCTAAACTGAATAGTTTGCGCGAGAGGCACCTACAAAGTGGAAAAATGTGCCCCCCCCCCCCTCCTACACTTTCTACTTATTCGTAAGTACTAGTTAAGAAGTTTTTAGTCCTAATCTGAAATACCGACTCTAGTCTGTATTGTAAATAGGGCAGTAAGCGTTGACTGTCTGTTTATTATACCTTTGCGTACAAAAAGCTGGACTAATCTAGAATAATCTTTACTATTACTAATATTATAAAGCTGCAGAGTTTGTTTGTTTGAATCTCTGGAACTACTGGTCCGATTTCAATGATTATTTCAGTTTTGGGTAGTCCTTTTATCGCGGAAGGCTATAGTCTATTTTTTTTAAATTAGGGATCCGTAATAAAATTGCTATTTTGTAACACATGTGTAAAATCGAAAACCTATTTTTTCCACAGAAACGAGAAAAACGCGGGTGAAACCGCGGGGCACGGCTAGTTTATTTATAGAGATAAACGGGACCCTCTAGCCCTCTAGACATTCACTGTGTTATCGAGAATATAAAGCTTGAAGGGGTAAAATAGGCGATAAAATTTACATATGTGGGATAATACTAGATTATTACCTATTTAAGTTTAGGATTATAAAAATTATTATATTTGTATAGTTGATAAGAAATAAAAATATTTTTGTTTACATTAATAGTTTTTGTAGATGAAATCGTGGGCAACGGCAAGTGTTATCATAAAATTACTTATGCCTTCTACCCAGTCATAAACATACACAAACGACAAAATACTTTTTAAGACCTTTTAATATTGTTTCATACCGAAAAAATAATATTGTAGAAGGAAATGTAGTTTACTAAGGTCTTTAAACATTGATTTTGATGGCCATGTTAAAAATCAACTCAAACCAATGTATGTATTCATCAACAACATTTATCATCAACGCCTACTAGATTTGTCTAGGATCAAACGTAAACAAATTACATTCCGAAGATATTTAATTCATATCAACACCTGGTCCAAAGGTAAAACCACTTACGTATAATAACAGCTTATTTTTAAATTAGAAGAACAAACCGACCCATTCTAGAGAGAGGTTGGACGCCAACGTCCTGGTACGCCTCGTGAATATGGAACAGGTAAGTATTAAAAAGAGCTTTAAATGTATACTTTACTATGATGTATAGATGAATAAGGACGACTTTGACTTAATGATTAAAGACTTCTACTATAGAATCGCATGTTCTAAAAAACCTTACATCGTCATTTAAGATGTTTTTTACATAATGACCTACCTACCTTATATAACATATACATATAAAACTTAATCTTATATAACATACATTGTTATATAAAGCAATAGTTGGGTTTATAAGGTACTTATAGATTGGTAATCCAGCCTTGTAATCGTGCGACTGATGAGTTGATTGCTGATGAGCAAATTCAAAGACCCAAAACTTTTCATAATTCTAAATACATTCTATAAAACTAATAAGCAGTGCGTGCGAAACTGATTTTTACTTAAAGTGGTAAATAAATAATTTCACTAATTACATTTATATTTTACTGAAATAATTGCCTTAAAACACGTAAGATAAGATATCGTTTCAGTGAATCTGCTAAGTTGTTTTTTTTTTAATCCAGTAAATCCGGTGTTTAAACACGCACCTCATCGCGTCTTCATGACCATGTCAAGAACTAACCTACTATGTACACAGCACGATTATCGTTAAATATGCAGACGTGCAAAGAAAGACGAAAGAATTATGAAAAACTCATTTAGATATTCCGGCCTATACAAAATTTATTACGCATCCATCACAATGGTTAACTCTGACTTTAAATGAATAATAATGTTTAGGTATTTAAATATAGCGGAAGGGTTTTGGACTTGTCAAGTGCGTTCCCCGTGTCTTAGAAAATATAAGTACATTCCTAACGTGATAAAAAAAGATCAATTTATTTTCACGTTGAGTACATTTATGAGAGCATTTTCATTGCTAACTATAGTTTACCCTGCATAATAATGTGGATTATAGGCAGATTTAGACTACTCTATCTATCTGTCAGTATCAGCGTGAGTAATGTGTCGAAGTATGTATATGGTCCATTTAACAGCGATAGAACTTCCGTATGTGTCGGCTAGTAAATTAATGGGGTTATACTGTTAATATGATTTCACATCAACACAGGGATGACTAGGGCAGTAGTTTCCAAAAGCCTGTTTGACCTATCATACTCGAAATGCGAGCTCCTTTTATTCTATCTCTCTTTAATCTCTTGTTCTATATAGAAATCTATTGTTCGTATTTTATGCGCTGTCGCGCCATTTAGCCATCATCAGGAAATTTTGCTCACACGTTGCCAGAGCAAAAGATAAGAAAATATAGGCTTCTATACAGAAATTTGTTTTTAGGTAAAAAAATGAGTAGAAAAGGTTTAGTTAGAGATCAGTATAACATAATGGATACGAGAAGCACAAAATCGATCAAAGTGGTGTGCAATGGGAGAGGCCTATGTCCAGCAGTGGACTGAGATAGGCTGATGATGATGATGATGATAACATAATAAAATGAAATGCATTTAATGCATAAAAGTAAATACTTCGATGTTCTTACTAGTCTATAGATAGGAGATAATAAAATTGTACTACATATCGTGTGTTTTAATAATACTTCGTGAACTCACTTCTACTGACATTACTTGGTCGTAATAGTTTAATCATATATTTAATACTTTACTGAATAATATTGTGATTCTTATTTATTGTTTTCAACATCCCTCATAACATAGCAGCTAGGAATCTCGTCTATAATGTGTATCGATTGATACGAAAGTTTTTCTCGTAATATACAACAGAAACCTTATTGCATTTTTAGCCCAAAAAAAACTTATAAGGCTGCAATAGTAGGAACTGTGTCGAAGTCATTAATAACCACATTCAGTTCGTACAGCATATAGTTTAGGTTCCTAGTTTTACTTCTTCCTAGCCTTTATTCCCAAGTTTATTTGGGGTCGGCTACTAGTTCAACCAGTTTTACCTGAATTTCAGTTTTTCCACGGAGCGTCTGGCATCGGACCTGCGCAACCCTAAGGGAGAACACAAATTCGAAGATTGAACTAGTTGTCAGTATATTTGAGGGCATTGACTTCCCAATAACGATTGCTATAGATGTTTATGACAACCGGGACCGACGGCTTTACGTGCTCTCCGAGGCACGGGCGTGAATCACTGCCAAACTTCCAAACTCCGGGCTGCTTTTAGCAATTTCCTAAGAAAAACCCACAAACACTTTTTGGCCCGTGATTTAAACCCGAGACCTCTTGTTTAGCAGTCGCATACGTTAACCACTAGACCAACGAGGCAGTAGGTGCCTAGTTTTACTATTTGTTATAAATGTGAACTTATTTTTTGTCTAGAATGAGAAAGTTAGGTAAGCGAAGAACAGACAAAAATACAAGTCCTCTTTAGCAGTGTATTACCGAATGGGTAAAGCATAGACTTCACGACTTAAGAATTGATAACTATATTTTCCTTTATTAAGTTTCAGTCATAGCGACAAATAATGATGTTGTTTAGTAATCTGCTTTGTGAACTAGTCGCCTGATCATAAGCATCGTGTTTTATATAGACGATTGATCTATAACAGTTGAGCCTACTTATGCAATAAGAAACCAATTTACATACATGTCAAATCGAGATAAACATCCTCCTTTCCTTAAAAGATAGGGTACTTACTGAAGTATACATACTCGTATATAGTACACACTACACATGTAACCACATATTGTTGTTTGCATTTGTTGAGTAACTAATAAGTCATATACATACCAGAGGGCCAATTTATAAAAAGGATAAGGAGAATAGGTCATTAAGGTTCCGTAGTGCAAATGGGAAAGGGCACGTCGTACTATCTGTCTGTCACAGCTTGTTTTCTTCGGATAAACTGGACGACAAAGCTGACATTTCCAGGTGACCTAATTACATACAGTGAAGGAAAAGGAGTAGTGATTCAGAGGTTTATTTTAACAAGGTTACTTACTATCTTAAAGCCAGTATTGTTAGAGAATTTACGCTGTTACTGTAGGGGGTCGATTGCAATAAGGCCTACCTAGGTAGTCATTACGAACTCTATTTAAAACATAGAATGACGAACTAAAAGTTTGCAGCAGCGTTATGCATGCGTCTTTTATATAGCTTCTGCATGTGGCTCCGCCTGCGTACCAGGTAATATAACCTATACCAATCAATTAATATATTTTGTAAATTGCATCCAAATCGGATCAGCGGCTAAGCCGTGAAAGCGTAACAGGCAGACAGCGTTACTTTCAAATATATGTTAGGTTAAACAAGTTTTTTTTTTTTTATATTTTGGACATCTGACACACAACATCATCTAGTCCCAAGCTAAGCAGAGCTTGTGTTATGGGTACTAGACAACTGATATAAATACATAAACATACTTTTTTTTGTAAATACATACATATTATACATAGAAAACACCCAGACTCCGAAACAAATATTTGTGAATCACACAAATAATATTTGGTCCGACCCGGGAATCGAACCCGAGACCTCTTAATCAGCAGCCGCATACGCTAACCACGAGACCAACGAGGCAGTTGTTTTGATAGCTTATAATATATTGAACTAATCAGTCATTTACAAGCGTTACAATTATACATATTTACAGACAGACAGATTATATAGACAGTATAATATATAAAATACTCAATTCATAGCCTTCATAGCATTTCTTTTCAGCAACAAAACGACTTATTAAAAGTTTACTTTTACTTGGATTATATGTAATTTGAACATGTTAATATAAGTTAGATGAGGATAAATAATATAACCAGTCTTGCCTCGGGTCGCCGGACTGCAGTATAGCAGTATGGTGTAACTAAATTAAATGACTCATAATTATTTTTAAAATATACACGGTTTCAACTCACATAAGAACGTGATAAAGAGGGGAGTCCAACGTAACCACTAATTCGTTGTTTCCTAATCTGCAGTAACTTCATTCAACGATGCGAACCTGCATAAGCGAATTATGACGACCCAATTACTTTCAAAGAAAAGCAAAAGATTTGCAGATTTCCAAACAAAATAACTATTTTTACATTTTATAAGAAACCTATTTATTAAATTCCTTATATGACACACGTATTATACTACATTTGCAATCTGTTCACAAATATTCGGTTTCCAACTTAAAAGAATTCTATCCTAGCGTAAAGCCAAATTATCGTACATACGTATATGTGTTTACTTTTTGTAACGCGAAGGGTCACGTAGTAAAGCAGAACATTCCGTTCCGTCCCACTGTCACGTACTAACTCAGTACCTACCGCTCATAAAGTCGGGAAATTGCTGCCCAAGCCAGGGCCATTGTCGTCACTTTTATGGATAACGGGAACAGGATACGTAATTATACAAACAGATTTATTTTACTTGCAATCGGTGAACAAATATTATTTTCTATTAGTTTTCACAACATGAGTACAAACTATCCATCATTAGAAAAACATTTCATTCGTGAAAATGTTAGAATTTATAAAAGACAAAATACGTACTACATAAAAATGAAACGTGAAAAGGAGACAGATCTTGGCGCTTATGTAAGGGACAGCTGCGGAAAAGACCATTACTCCTCCATGTGTTATCAGAGTCGGCAACAAAGGATACAACGCCTGCAACAATAGCTGGAACTCGCGAGGTTCCACTCGCATTTTCTTTGAATTTCACTTTACTTCCAAAATATATGAAGCGCCTTGTATCTGTCTCTACCAGTACTTTTCATTGTGTTACAACTAAACATTTTGACATTAGAAAATATGGAGCAAAAAACAAACCCACAGGAAAAGGCTGCTACAATATTTTTTATTGAAAAATACGAAAGAAGTTATTTTAAGTAACACTTTGGCATTGAGTAAGGTTAATGAGATTTACCACAAATCTTTAGATAGTGTAGAAATAAGACTATTTTAAATAAAAAAATAAAAAAAAGGTGTCAATGGATACCCGGATGGAACGAAGTTCGTCTTTAATAGATGTCACTATATAAAATACTAGTTGACCCAGCGAACTTTGTACCGCCCAACTTTAAAATTCTAGAACTTGATCGCAGCGCCACTTACCGGGTCCAATTGCGAATCTAAACCATTCCCAGATCCCCTTGAACACACACAAAAAAATTCATCAAAATCGGTCCAGTCGTTTGAGAGAAGTTCAGTGACATACACACTCACAGAAGAATTATATATATAAAGATTTAATACAAATATCATGCATTAGTAAATCTTTTACAGATATTTTTTTTATATGTAAATAATGTGTGCACAGTCAAGTTCGTCATTTCAACACAATCACCAACTGGCCCTGTGGCGCAACAGATAACGTGTTTGACTACAGATAACTATTGTTTGTATTTGGTTAGAAATACAATTGTTATTTATCTGTAAAAGATTATTAATTTCATTCAATTTAATGACATTAAAGTAATTAATTAAATGACAATTAAAATTATTAAAATAAAAAATAATTAAAATTGTATTAATTAAAACCAAATTAATTACTGAAATTAATAAATAAATAAATAATAATGATTTAATTGATTGTTTTAATTATTTTTAAATTACGAACTTGACTGTGCCCATATTATTTAAAAGTCTTCGTCGTCGTATGTCGTTACATTTTTGTTACGTGTATCGTAATGCAACTCTTTACGAGTTGTATAGCCGTCTAGTTCACCAATTTTGCACCAGATAGCGTTTACTGTAATGATTTTCTTCACATTGAATGCTCTCAATTTGAAATGTCATGGTTTGGATTGGTGAATTGTACACGGTGCATTACACCGTGATTTAGTCGTATTGAATCTAGGCTGTCAGTGACATCTTCCAAAAAAATATTCTCTATAAAAAGCAAGGTATCTTCGATCGAAGATTCATTTTTACTGTTCTTGCTGATATACTGTTGAAGTTAAACACATTGTGTTTGCCTATCTTCAATTCGAGTTAAATTCTTGTGATTAGTGCCCACTTTTTGTAGTGAGTTTTTCATTACCTTTTTATAATATTTTTTTTACATCGAGAGGATATGTAGGAGTATTGTTTTATTCGTAGGGTTCAAAGTTGCGGCTGAAAAAGTGCCCTTCAGACTATCCGTGCTGTGTTTCGTGCCTTTCTGCAGAAGAGGTCTTGTAAGATACCAGCGCCGCGCGACTCACTCTCAGGCTCGCTGTTGTGTCTCGCGAAAGGTCAAGTAATTTTATTTTCTCATATTACCTCCACTAACTAGAACCTACATAGTGATCACCGGTACACGTCTCCTAAGAACACGAGCTACCTTGGGCTTGCGAGAGACCTCAGCAGACTACCTCGAGTCTGCAAGGTGATTATTTGGACGTTTGCCCATCCCTGACCAATCTGCAGAGGGATTTAATTGAAAACTCAACTTAATACTTATTTCTTCCAACCCACTTATTTTTTAATTGTAATTAATTTATTTAATCAAATTTTAATATTGTAAATCTCAAATACAATTTATTAATTTGTAATATATGTATGTGATACTGATGCAAAGTTGGTTTCCTTGAGGTGTTCCTTAGATCTCCCATACACACACACACATATAACTTTCATTTTTTTATAAGGCGCCCTGGGCTCATTGTATCTACCGCTGAGTGGCCGGTGAGTAGCCTGTCTGACAAGTTCAGACATTACAACTGCATTCAAACATAACACAGACGCTTTTTAGTAAAGACTAAAATTATTTTAGGTCCAAACTTAGCCTCGTTATAAAACCGACCGAGTGTTACGCATACTTTATATCATGAACAGGTTATTTATACAAATTATGTATTCTATATTCCCTCATTTTAAGTGGACGACACTCTAATCTTAAACAAAATGATACTAAAATAGATTAGAATTTAACATTACACTACACTAGTTTCCTTTTCAAAATAAATCAGAATAATTTGTAAAACTTTTTGATAATTTAATGTAATATATTTGCAGCAAGAAGTTAACAATGTATGAGTTAGTTCAATTTGCAAAATTCATACAATTTTACAACACCAAGGTATCATTATAGGTCATCTTTTTACAAGCTTGACCAAGCATGAAAAATGCATTGCAAGATTTACGAGCCTTTTATGCTCAGATTCCGGACACCCCTACAAAAATGTAATTTGTCAGGCCATTCGTCTTTGGAAAGCGAGATGTAGGTGGGATTTAAATAAAAAGTACTTCCAATAAGCTCGAGTATCTTCGTAACCCTTAGTACCTTACTATGTCATAAACGGCCGAGTGGATAGTGGCTATTATAGAAAACGACCTATCAGTTATCGTGATATTGGAAAAACTCGTTTTATTTTATAAAGCATGAGATTCGAAGGTTTCTTCTATTTACATTTTCCCGAATATAATCTTATAAAATAAGACGTTTGAAATAAGTGTAAGAATTGATTCTTTGTATGGTGACTGACCTAACAAAATTTATTACTATTATATTATTATTATTTATTACTATCCATACATCTATAATACACAAATTATAAAATTTCTTTCAGAATAGATATAAAGGTTTGGTTTAGACATGCATCAGTCGTAAAGTGTAAATTAGATTATTGTCTATTAGTGCTGGTACTATAACTGCCTCGTTGGTCTAGTGGTTAGCGTATGCGACTGCTAATCAAGAGGTCTCGGGTTCAAATCCCGGGTCGGGCCAAAAAGTGTTTTTGGGTTTTTCTTAGGAAATTCGTTTGGAAGTTTGGCGGTGATTCACGCCCGTGCCTCGGAGAGCACGTTAAGCCGTCGGTCCCGGTTGTCATGAACATCTATGGCAATCGTTACTGGGAAGTCAGTGCCCTCAAATATACTGACAACTAGTTCAACCTTCGAATTTCAGTTCTCCCTTGCGGGTTGCGGAGGTCCGATGCCAGTCGCTCCGTGGAAAAACTGAAATTCAGGTAAAACCGGTTGAACTAGTAGCCGACCCCAAATAAACTTGGGATAAGGCTCGGAAGAAATAAAGTGCTGGTACTATTATGTATTCTGTGCTATTAGTTCGAGAATAATAACTTCACTGAATATTGTGATTGATGGCTGTTTTAATAATTAGCACTCTATGACAAGATGTGACAAGACGTGCTGAATGAACAATGGCAGGGACAAGGCGGAAAGGTCTATTTTAAAAGCAGTTAAACCGTGGATTCCCTGGTCGAGTTGTTGGGCATACAAAAACTAGCTATTATGTTAATGTAATTATATTAATTGTATTATGGGCACTAGACAATTGATATAAATACATACACATAATTATTACGTTTATGTATTTATATCAATTGGCTAGTGCCCATAATACAATCTCTGCCTAATTTCGTACTAGATGACGTTGAATATAAGATGTCCGAAAAAAGTTATTTATTTATTTAAATATTTAGCAAAGCTAATTTCCACAAAGTCTGAAATAAATAATGAGTCAAAGATTTTGGCAAAATTAGACCGGAGCAAACGATTAATTACATTTAGTTATAATGTAAATATCTTAATTAATATAACAAAAGCGATCTATTGCTAAATACATATAATTAACAAATACGCTAAAAGCATAATTAATTAGGCAAAACTTTTTTAAATAAATCAATAAATATTTCGGACATCTGACACTACAATGGTAATTAAAAGACAGAAAAAAAGTACTATAGATGGCCTACTGGTAATAGAGAATGCCTAGGTAAAGTATACATACTTTTGATACATACATACATACTTATGATAAATGTTATTGTGTATTACAATACACAATAACATTTATCATACTTCATACATTGCCTGAACGCGCCAGGCGTTGTATAGAATACCTGAATTATACAGATTGACTATGACATATTTAATTGTTATTTATGTAGGTGCCTATCATCGAAAACCATCATACAAGTTTAGTTAAGCAAATAATACCAATGGTCTTTTTTGTGTGCGGTTCGACTACAATAAGATTAGGCGTTATATAAAGAATCTTCTTCTTGGGTCAAATCGAGGGACTTTATCGTTATTATTTATCTCCGAAACACATTTGTAGGAGCTTTTTTATATCCCTTTATTTTACATGAAGGCGATGCGGCACAAATTGATTTCTCAGCAGTCCCTCTGGAAACGGGTTCGATGGAAAAACACCAAGTCATGTCCTAATGGTATTGTCCTAACATCTTACAGTAGCCTTCAACTTAATTGACTTATTTGTGGGCTATGTTATAAAAAAGTTTTAAAGCCACCGATAGTGCAAAAAGTGCTGATTAAAAAAAAGATCGGGATTTAACAAAGTTTTATAGACAGAAATGTCATGTAATACTATTATAAATTTACCTCTTCGTATCGTTTTCGTTTCTTTGTTTATGTACAACTTTAGGTGATCTGTCTGCCGTGCTGGAATACAATTACAAGAGTCATATTTATAAGGTTTCAAGAAGGCATGTCCGAAACAAAAATGAAAGAGAAAGTTTAATTGTAAGACACGGCCAGGACAGTACTTAGGACTATTAGCTTGTCCGCAAGTGTTATAAATCATATAACATTTATGTTTATATCTAATTCTATTCGTGCCTACTATATGCAATATAAAACGTTTTTCTTTTTATTTTTTGCCATGCTTTTATTTTAATGATACTTAAATACTAGACTGGTACTATTCATAAAATGCAGAAATTTTTATGTTTCTAAGAAGATTACTTAATTATTCTGATGGTAACATCAATAAAATAAATAAATTCATCACCATCATTATTATCAACGACAGTCTATAACAGTTCACTGTTGGACATTGACATATAAAAATAAATAAATTCAATTGTTATCAAAAATTAACATGTTATTCCTGACAGATACTGTGACAACTTATTACAAAAAATTTGATATAAAAAGGGATACGGTAAAATATAATAATTATATTCAATTTAAATTAATAGATATCTACAAAACAATATCAATTCTACATGCGAGAAATATTTAGTACAGTGTGAAGTATGATTTAAATATTACTTCGAATTTATTCATACAATAATAATTCGCTATCTATACCTAATAAATCATGACATTCAGTAATCTATAAAGCAAAGTCATAAATAACTTACAAGCCTTGCCTAAGTTTTTTTGTTAGCCGCGTTCAAGGTATCTTTTGTTAAGTATTAAAACCGAGATCGTAGTGAATTTGAATACAGGCTTTCACTTCCCGCCGTCAATTACTATTGCGTCTTTTAGTGTTCTTTTTTATCATTCAAAGCACGACATTGTGGCGGTGAATACCGTGTATATCCCCTTTGTGTACGAGATACCCGTAAATAAGATAGCCAGTTTGTTTCAATGCCGCCAAAAGAAACAATCTGTACAACGCAGCTGCCCCGAGGGTTCCCAAATCATACTGCAAATTGCGTCGTTGAATAATGGCGATATATCTATGTGTTTATGACGATTGAACTCCCTAGATTCGATTTACGTATTAGCAAATAAAATAAGAACTGGTTTCAATTCAATTAAAAAGTGGACGTGTGTGAATAATTTATACGATATTGAAATCATTTCATTATACATTTTATATCAACTTTAGGGACCAAAAAATAATCCAATGGAATGGTGAATTGAATGAGAGCAATGGGATTCCTCTCGCACCCATTCAAGAATGGGAACATATTATAAAGGGTGACATACACGTGTGAGCTTAAGTATGTAATATTTTTCTTTTGTCATAAAGAGTTATAGGTATAAAAACGCTTTTTGTTCGGTAGGGCATTTGTTGGGTGGAATTATTTAATTATTTTTGCATCTTTAGCTAAATGTTTTATGTAGGTGAATATTATTCTTCATCGTTTTTGCTAAAGTTTCTGTTCTTTAAATGGGTACAAAACATAGGAACAAAAACTTAAGTATATAGAGCCCGAAAAATAAATGAGTAAATACACATGTTATGTCAAAATTATAATACAAAAGAACTTACAAGTGTTGTAATTAAACCTCATCTCAATAAAATGGTTTTAATGACAATATATCGGGTGTTTTGTACAGTAAACAAAGGGTACATGTTTACTAGGCCGCAATTGGTATTCAAAACGAGATTTCAAATAGAATAAAGTTGTTACTATGCGTATGTGACTCTCTGAGAGCCGGCGAGATAGGCGCAGGACGGTCGTGAAAGAGCGACGTCGTTGTGGGCAAGCGGTTCAACGAAACTCCCTCTAATAAGAATACTGTTAAGGATAATACGATAGGATTTGGAACATGGGGAAAAGATTACGCACCCGACAGAGACCTTTTCACTAAACACTGTCTTATTTGTACGTGTGGCGACGCTGCCTTCGTAGAATTTAACTAAATAACGCTTTTAACAACACAAGTTAGTAATAAGATACGAAAACTGAGGACTAAAATGTGAGTTTATTTTCCGAATAAAGCTTTAGAATGTAATTTCTATTTAATTTGTTCATATTATTGATCAAGAAATTATTGTGGCCCAAGCAATCACTTTAAATAATGTAACTATGTACTCGAAGAAAACGCCTTAGATATTAAATATACCGATTTACAGGCACATATTCTATATATCTTTTTTCATACTCCATAAAAGACTACTTAGTACTGTTTATTCACTATTCTATCACAGTGCAGAACTGATAAGAAGGTAAAATATTTTGTGTGAACAGGTCACCGTTTTATAGTATAAAAATACTAAATAACTTAAATATTAGGCTCGTACACTGCGGACTAGTGAATGTTTACCCATTGGTATACTGTATGTACTATCCTAACTTTCGTATATCGTTAGAACCTTAACAAAGACGTGCTCCACCTTAATAAGACTAGTTAAAATAAATTGTGAAATAATAAAATGAAATTCGAACTTAATTATCCATTTTTCACGTTTACTTTATCTTCAAAAGTCAGATCAAGATACGTCTTTAACGTTTTTATTTCTCGTGAATTCTAAATTCAGACTGTAATGACTTGACTATAGAGTGAGACAACTTCTCCAATTTCAGTACAGGATTGATCAGAAGTAAAAACTTAGAAATGAGTTCTTTTGACGAAAGTATGAGTCTGATGATTTCACAGAAAAATTTAATCATTTAGATAGATTAGAACAGAAATTATATTATCGCACATTTGTTTTTTTACATTTCAACCTGCCTAAATGACTGTACACTGCCTGATAAAAACCATGAATAGAATTAAATATTGATAAATAACTTGTTAACACGATACGGGGACAGCACAACATATTATGATAATAATAATTAAAATCATCTGAGTATTAATTTAATATTTTTTTTGCTAAATGAAGAAATTATTAGACAAAGGAATTTAAATTTAAAACTTTCTTTGTCTAAAAGATTGTTTTTTTTATACAACTGTTGAAGTCATTAATCTAAATATAATAGTGTGATTAAAATTTTTAGGTATGTGTGTGTATTGTATACTCGTCGGATAAGAACTACTTTAATAAATCTAAAATCACCAAAGCCATCTCGACTTCAGTTGCCTGAAGAATAGAAACACGAATTAACGCTTCTCAACAATATCGCCCACATCAGATCTGATGAAAGATCAATGACTGTCTCGGATTCAATTAATTATTACAGCTTGACCACTGACCTCAACTAGATATAAATTTATTGGCTTCTATTACTTTATATCCATGTGAATGAATGTTGATTTCACTCACTTGAATAGAGAAAAAGTATTTCTCGATTTATTGAAAGCGCCTGGGATTACGTATAACTACTACAATCCATTAGCATTGCTCATACCTTCTATTTTTATATCTTGTATATAGATCTACAGAAATGAGATTATGTTTTTTAGGTCTGATTTCCTGAAGAGTTTGCAATTAAGTACAAGTTAGTTAATTATAAGTTAAAAGTTAAGTAGGAGGAAGATCTTACAGAGCGTCGCCGCGTCGTTTTCAATTGATATAAAAGCGCTTTTGTTCTTGTATTCTAAATAATCATGGTAACAATTTATTTAAAAAATATTTATTCGACCTTTTTACTCGAATGGGTCTTTGGTTTTTGGTCTTTTGGTTTCGTCGTAACATGTTAAGAGGTTAGCCATTTTACAATCAAATTAGCATGGCAAGGGAAGAGAAAATATGTAGATATTTGCAACAATTTATTAGTATGGAGTTTCCTCATTAACGTAATCTATTTATTTTCATCATCATCATCAACAGTTTCTAACAGTCCACTGCTGGGCATAGGCCTCTCCTTAGAAAGGAGGTTTTGGCCTACTATACCACGCTGGCCAGACGGGTAGGTATAGGGTTGGTTTCAAGTTTTCCTTCTCTTTGCATTCATGTTGTCTTGAATAGTTTTATTTAAAACTAATACTAACAACTAAAACATGTGCATTATAAATCAACATTTGAAGTTGTAGATGCCAATCGAAACTTCTATCACCAAGCTAACAAGCATTTCAGTTTAAAGTGGAAAATAAAAATACATAAAACCATGAATAAATTTGTTATTCAGAAAAGCTTGTTAATAATGTTATGAGTACAGACATGCTGATGCTATACAAACCAAATGTGTGTGTTGGAAGTAATCAGCGTTCGACGCAGCCTCCCCTTTGAGGTTGGGACTACACAGTTCAATCCGTAACTTAATAATTTCTACTAATTAAACGGCAACCTTCGTTAAGATGCCTACGTTATTATCTACGAAAGCTATTTCTCTTGATGCGTTAAATAACGTTTAGACAACCTCATTACTCAGTTACTACATACAAAGCGATATGGAAATAAAAATAGCATTGAAAATCTACGAAAACCGTTCCGTTTAATCGAAAATTCAACCTTAATTTCAATCGACTTACATTTGAAGTCTTTGTCTAAGAATGCTGTGGTATTTGATCAAATATTCTAATTATAAGCTTCATTTACCTATATTAACTTTGTTAAATAGATTAATATTTTGTGCAATTCTAATCAAGAACAGTTTCTAATCAGTTCACTGCTACAACCAAATCTGTAGAAAAAGAGAAAGAATGTAATTACATTAGAACTACATCAGATAACGCAGAAAATATATGATAAATTGTGATAACAAAATTATAACAATCACTGCACGTGATTGTTATCATTTTCTTATCCTTGAGGAAATTACTTTTGTAACTTTTATAAAGTGTTATTGCATCACTTGTGCTTGATATAAGGTTACTTTTAAGATTACTAATAAAATTCATGTGGGTTTTCTCAAAAATCATAATGCGTGACAGCTTACCAAGCAAGTAACACAGCACTTTACACTTTTTAGGGTTCCGTGGTTCACTTTATAGATTATAGATTTCTTTATAGATTTAGTGTGACGCCTAAAAGATTAGGCTTAGTTTATAATATATAATTATGTAGGTTAGCGATTTATTACATCTTAATAGTTTTTCTCATAGTTCCTTAAAAGAAACGTACACCTATAATTTTGAATGACGTGGAGTAATGACACGTCATCCATTCCATATCGCTTGACAATAATTGACGTTTATTTTTTTTAAGCCTTAAAAATAATTGTTTGTAATTTAATTTTTTATTTTCATGCGTAATTAATATCGAACTGTAAACTTAACTGTGGTTTGTGGGCTGTGTATGTACAAATGAATTTTTTAGGGTTATATATAGGGAACCCTTATAGATTCGTCAAGTCTGTCTGTCTGTCTGTCTGTCTGTCCGTCCGTATGTCACAGCCAATTATTTCCGAAACTATAAGAGCTATACTGTTGAAATTTGGTCAGTCGATGTATTCTGTAAACCGCATTAGGATTTTTACATAAAAATAGAAAAAAAACAATACATTTTGGGGGTCCCCACACTTGGAACTGAAATTAAAAAAATTTTTTTTCATCAAACCTATACGTGTGGGGTATTTATTGATAGGTATTCAAAAATGATGTTGAAGTTTCTAATATCATTTTTTTCTTAACTGAATAGTTTGCGCGAGAGACACTTCCAAAGTGGAAAAATGTTTGTCTTCCCCTCTAACTTCTAAAATAAGTGAGTGATAAAACTAAAAAAATATATGTTGTACATTACAATGCAAACTACCAACGAAAATTGGTTTGAACGAGATCTAGTAAGTAGTTTTTTTTAATACATCATAAATCATAACACGCAATTTACCTTTCATCCAATCAATACACTAGTATAAAAACATCGATGAAAGTTACAACGAACTACAAGAACTTTTATATGATGTTACTTGCTGATACGGAACCCTTCATGGGCGAGTCCGACTCGCATTTGGCCGATTTTTATTATAATTATCGGGATTGTTCTTTTTTCGCAGCTCTAAGGCTGGTTTTTGCTACATTTACGGGCCAAAGCCAAATAAATGCAGCGTGTAGTGAATTTTATGTTGAGATTTTCGTCTAACTGCATGAATTTCCTAACAATTCTGCATGTGTTTAGGATGGCTGCTATTATTATTCGTCATGTCAGTCCGTCCGTCCGTCAGTCCTCGGCTTTCCGCCCAGACGGTTAGTACTAGGAAGATAAAACTTTGCATGGATATGTGTTTTTATGACATCGACAAAGTGTTAGAATAAAAATTAAGAAAAATATGTTTATTTGCGGTACTCCCTTACGTGTAAAGTAGGGATGTTTTTTTTTTCTCCACACCACATCGTGTGGGGTACATTGGGTACATGAGGTAAACACAAGATAGGTTTTTTAAAAAGATTGTGAAGTTTCTTAAACTATTTTTCCATTTAGGTATCCGTTTGACTACGGAACCCTATTCTATGCGAGGTCTGACACGCAAATGCCCCGACATGCCATTGTTAATTACTTTTTATTTAAATACATAGTTTTTGGTATACAAATTATGTATAACAAACATTTTCAAACTCATTAGAAAAACCAAGAAGACCATCATCAACTCATTATAACTTCCAGACATATTATATGTTTTGCAAACATCATAATTATACCGGTGTTTGCACTTGTTGCTGATATGTCCAGCATATGTGTCGTTTTATTTGTATGTAATATGAAATAATATAGGTACATAAATGAAGGTGTGACATTAAAGCGCTGGATATCTGCAAAGCCACGAAAAGGGCCGTAGGAGGTTTTATCGTCAGTTTACCCTACTATATATCATAAAATATGACAAAAACAACTACCGGTATAAAAGATTTACTTCTAAGTTATGTCATAAAGCCCATCCTTTCGTTCAAAATTATATTCCTGCCGTACTTGACAACATAACCTCGTCTTTTCTCGTTACTTTGTAACACTTCTACAACATAAAATAATGAAATGAAATGTAGAGATGGCATTTTAGTTTCAAAGAAACGTACAACCCACTCGAATTTAATCAATTACTATTATGTTATAGAATGCCAGTAATGAACGTGACTTTATCTTATTATTATTTCTGGCCTTAAAGTACAATTTCTATTTCAGGATTAGGTATATTCTGAAATTCGTTACTAATTTATTTCTTTTTACACCAACGCATTCCATAACAATTAACTTATAGACAGAGATTGCAATTCAAATAACACCTTATTCTAAAAGGGTATTTGTACTTGATGTATTTGTATCTCTATATAAATTAAAATGTAGGATGAGTTTAATTGAGAGTTCGGCCTTTGATCTATAAATATCATTATGATATTTACAATGAGGTATAGATATTTCAAGTGTTCCTGGCGCTTCATATATAATATCAAAGTACGAACTGATACAGAAATAGAAAAGTTAGGTCCGGATCAAGTTGCTTACGTGTATTGTGGTCAAGTTGTGGCTGCGGCTTATAACTCCGTATATTACAAAGGATTTAAAACAAAACCATAATACTCTGACGTGTGTACTGTAATCTTAGCGAAGCGTGTTCCTTCGTGATGTTTTCACATTGCCTTTAATGTTTACGGTAACTATTGAATATAATAAGCGAGTTACGAGACTAAATTTAAATGCCGGAAAAATGAATGGAGTGGAATATGTTTTGACAATCATCTTCGCAAATATGCTCCTCAATAATATCTATATACCTAATCTAATCTCAAATTTAGAAGCCGAGAAAGTGTTCAATATCTCCCAAGTTAATTTCAAGGATAGTGAACAAAAACAGCATAAGTTACTTTTATTAAAGATTACCTACCTACATATTTTTACACGGTCGCATATTGAGGGATATTTCTTAGTTTTATCATAATCGTTGCAATTGAACCATGAATTAAATTGTTATTTTTTATTGATCTTTGTGCACACCTGCATTATAAATTGAGGTGGTATTTTTTTGGACGAGAGTGAAATTCCTTAAGCTGTTGTATAGTCTTTTTAAGATGTGTATGTTTTTTGTGTTTTGTTCGAAAGATAACAAAACGAATGTTTCCTTTTGGCTAGCCGTATCCCGTCAATGCTTCTTAAATTATACACTTCATTCAAATCAATTACGGTCGAGCTATCTAGCTCATTCAGAACCTCGTATGATGTTACCTATATATTCTTCCCTATAAGAAATTTTCCGTCTCGAAAAACGTAATAAAGTACTACCACAAGTCAGATGAATCGATGATTGACGTGAGATGGCTGGTTGGGGATATATAGAGAATCCAGTAGTGGACGGACTGACTATGACTTAATATATATAAGCCCAACGAAGTGCATCTAATCTGCCCGATCTACTTCTGGATTCTACTCATGCTTTCCGCAATGAGTAAAATCCAGAAGTAGGGGTAGCCATCCTCATTGTGAGGGTAGGCAATGCAGCATGGCAACCCATACCATGGCGGCCTAGTCAGATGTTTCTGCATGGGCCTCCGGTCTCACACTCACCAACGAAATACAACAGCAAGAATGCTGTCATTATTATGATGGTATTCTGCGTGAGGTCTGCTCCGGTCGAGCCGGCCCATTCGTGATGAAATCAGAGTGGCTCTATACTACCTATTGTGACGATGAGAAATCCGATTCTTTCCCTTTAAATACTGCCCTTAACTCGATCAGTTTTTTTTAATATATATATATATATTTAGCCTACCAAAGTGACTCTACCCTGCCTGATGGAAAGCATGAGCAGAATCCAATTTCACATGCATATGCAAAACTAAAGCTCGAATTAAGCTCAAACCAGAAAACGAGCGACCATTGTAAATTTAAATTGCCAATATGGATGAACATTTACATGTTAATTGTGCCAAGATAATTTTACTGTTTATATTTATAAGCCCTCATAGTCGATTGGCCTGGTGATTGGAGACAATCACCAAAGGTAAGCAACAATGGCGCGGTCAGTACCTAGATGTGGATGATATGTTATGAGTGTTTCCGCGATTTGGAGGTCACTTTAAGATAGATAACGGTCGTGAAGATAAGTAGGAGACCGGGCGGTTTAGAAACACCCAACGCTAAGATTACGTAGCTACAACGTGTCTTGCCAGTCCCCAATCCGCACTCGGCCAGCGTTGGGACGTATGGCCTTAACCTTCTCCTGAGAGGAGACCCAAGCCCAGCAGTGAGACAGTATAGGTTGTTGATGATGATGATAAATTAGACTATTTGTCGATCAGTCATATCATAATACTGTTCACTAGAATCGTTTATGTGAAAGCTGGACTGAACTTCTTTGTATTTGTTTATTAATTGAAATTAATAATTTGATGGGCCCCTGCCTGCCTCGTTGGTCAAGTGGTTAGCGTATGCGACTACTGATCAAGAGGTCTTGGGTTCAAATCTCGGGTCGGGCCAAAATGTTTTTTGGTTTTTGTTAGGAAATTTCTCATAGCAGCCCGGAGTTTAGAAGTTTGGCGGTGATTCACGCCCGTGCCTCGGAGAGCACGTAAAGCTGTCGGTCCCGGTTGTCATGAACATCTATGGCAATCGTCTTTGGGAAGTCAGTGCCCTCAAATATACTGACAACTAGTTCAATCTTCGAATTTCAGTTCTCCTTTAGGGTTGCGGAGGTCAGATGCCAATCGCTCCTTCGAAAAACTGAAATTCAGGTAAAACCGATTGAACTAGTAGCCGACCCCAAATAAACTTGGGAATAAAGGCTAGGAAGATGATGAATTTGATGGGCTTATTTTAATTTATTTCTTGTACTTGCTAAACCTTCTTAAACTTTGCTAAACGACACAGATATTACTTATTTTTTGGTATAGAAGATAAATAATCAGTTAAATCATCTGAATATAAGTTTAGCAACCTCTACCTTAGTGAAAAGCAATGAAAAAATACATATCACCTATGAGTTAAGGCTTATTACTTTATATTTACTGTTAATACTGATGCCGGTTAAATAACAATAAAAGAAGTGCAATAAAATTGAAAAGAAATAAGTTTTTGCACAGATGATTGTTAAATAAATACTAACTATACAATACAGATTGTACTGGCCTCTAAGCGCCCAGGGGCCGAATGCCGAACGAAAGGTACACTATTTTTTTACTGTTTGCAATAATATTTATTTATTTACTTTAGTACGTGAGGGAAGAACGAGAAGGAGGGCAATAGCTTCTTAAAGAAGGAGGTATTTGGAAATAGCATTCGTAAAATATCGATTTAACTGGTTTGACGAACGATATTGGGATCGCTTTTTTTATATAAAACTTGCAATGGCACAAGTAGTATCAAAATATCGGTCAAGTGCGTGTCAGACCACACACAGAAAAGGGTCACCCATAATAGTACGTGGATAGAAAATCATATCCAATTAAAAAAATGTTATTTTTACGTATTAATGCGTTAATTTTGTATGACGTTTTCCAAGTAAGCGTATTTTTCGCGGTAAGCGTTCCGTTTCAGTTTTCTTTTAAAGTCCATATATGGACCACCATCACGAATTTTCCCAGATTTTTTGATCCCGCCGTTTAAGGGGGCTGGCGCCCTGTTTTTACAAAAAAGTGCTCTTTAAAGTGGAATTTCTCGCAAACGTATACCTAAACCAAAAAGAAACAAACTCTTTATTGTTTTTAAAATACCTACCTAATGATATCTAAAACGATGGGGTAGCCGAGAGAATAAAAACATCCCCAATTTACGTACACGTAATCCCCTACAGGGGATGTACCCCTAACAAAAATTTTTTGCGTAATTTTATTATAGCACTTTGTCAACGTAATTGCAACGTATATTCATGCAAAGTTTCATCTTTCTAGCACTTATCGTTTGGACGGTAAGTCGAGGACAGACGGACAGACGAATTTATAACGGTTCCGAGTCATAAAGTTCAGAACCCTAAAAAGTAATAGAGTAAAAAAATTCACCCAGTAACAACAGGATTTCAAATTCATTTCATTCAGTATGAACAATAACTAAGCACGCTAACTTTTAAGTAAACGCGATCAATACATCAACTACTCATGGTTATTACCGGTCATAGTTAAGTTAATGCACATTTCAGACACAAATAATTTCAGTAGTAATGTGTTACAAATATGTTATGTATATGTTTATAATGCCAGTAATAGATGATAGTTGATGATTTAAAAAATAAACCAAACATAGAAATGAGCTGAAGTTAATGGTTATCATTACACTACTTAAATACGTACATATTTCCGCATTAAATATAAACTAATTAGTACAAAAACAGAAAAAAAACTAATTGGTAATGAGAGAATCTAGCTTCTGACAGCCTAAAACCCATTTACTAATGTATCCCGTAAACTAGGTTAAGGAGTTTGACTGTTTATAATCCGTCCATAATAGGAAAATGGAAGAAGCTGGTCACCTTACCACTTATAATTTAAGGCGACGCTGTCTTCCGCTGTCAATTAAATTTAGAACAAACCTTGTATTGAATTAATTTTATATGAGACATTTGTATTCCTGTATCTTTTCTAAAAATTGACG
This sequence comes from Phragmatobia fuliginosa, assembly GCA_932526445.1. Classification (NCBI taxonomy): domain Eukaryota; kingdom Metazoa; phylum Arthropoda; class Insecta; order Lepidoptera; family Erebidae; genus Phragmatobia; species Phragmatobia fuliginosa. The sequence continues at coordinate 31,358,454 of OW052057.1, forward strand.
AAACATTTTAATAATTCACAGTTTTTAAAAAGCGTTAATGATTGCTCGATCAAGTTAATTTGAAAAATAAGTAGTACAACTTATGACGATATCTAATAATTAGTAATTATACTTGAATTATCATTAATTATTTCAGAAAACTTTATCGTGCATGTTTTCTTGGCTACACTAGCTACATTCTATTTGCTCTTGCTATAAACAGGAATGATTCTGCACTGTCTTGTTGTAATAGTCTAAGACATGGCCTTACCAAGGAGATAATTGGTTTTGATCTTTTACTTGCCATTTTCTTAGGTACCTACCTAACCTTTTTGCCGAAAATTCATTTCGAATTTAATGTTATGAATTTTAATTTATGATAACGGGTAGTCGTTAACAGACCACAACAAAATACAGAATCTCCATATGCCAATCGCTGATGCCATTGTTGTTTTAAATAAAGCTATATAACTATGTCAATAGTGTATTATTTTACATGAATCCTAACAACATCGTCAGACCAAATCTAACAGTTCTATAGCGAAGTTAGCTATAGATTTACTGTTGTAATAGATACTAATATTTCAGCAAGATTATTTTTAGTTTGGTGATTAGCAACTCTGGTCTTTTTTATCTATTAGTAGAGCTTATGAGGGTTCCGTGCTTCATGAAAAAAAATGAACTCTTAATAAGATCACTATGTTTACTATCTGTCTGTCAAGATACTTTGTCTCGGGGACACGCAAAGGTAACAGTTGGAATTTAAACTGTTTAAAAATATGTAATCAAAACCTAATTATATGTCCTTGTAAAATATATCATTTAAATTTAAAACTTTAAATATGTATAGGGGTTCATTATTTTTGCTGGGGTCGAGAAATCAAATTAAAGCTACTAAAAATGACCATAAATACCATTCCTCTTCTTGTCTCCGATGAATTAGAATAGCAAATTATCCTTCCGATGTAGAAAAAAATCTGACAGCTACATTACTGAAACATCTAGCAGTGATTTATTTTGAAATATAATGTACATAATCTTATTACCTCAGAGCTTATTACTCAATTTAGGGCAAACGCCCTCACAATAGAGTAAAGCAACATTTAGGAAAAAACGGTATAAAGATCCTTTTAGTAAAACTCAGCTAAATAATGAGGTATTTTAAAATTAAGCAATAGCATAATCGTTTAGGTATCTTTATAAAAGAAAGTATTTTTTCAGTACTTTTTATGATTTTGATATTTAACAGCTCTTATACCAACATCGCTAGTATTCAGATGCAGTAGCTATATTTTTGTTTGTATTATTGCTACTAGATCTATCCACACTATCGTGACTCAACTACATTGACCTCTAAATAAAACTAGGTGCAGTTGAATTGAAGCGTAATTTATAACAAAGTATGTAGTGGTCTTGAATTTTGGTTTATTATCAGAATTGGAGCTGGATGCGAGAAGCCCAAAATCGATCAAAGTGGTGTGCAATAGGAGAGGTCTGTGTCCAGCAGTGGACTGCGATGGGATGATAATGATGATGATCAGGTGTGAATTAATCACTAAAGTTCTATAAAAAAAAATTAATGACAAGTTAATTTTTGACGTCTTCTTTTATTTTTTGATTGAGTTTTAACCATTCCAATATACCTATGCTCTTCTGATCTTAAAAATAAAATATTTACATTTAAAACATAGTCACACTTAAAAGCACCATGCATGTAAAATAATTCATTTTCATTCCCTATTTAATACTTCTGTTTATAATATATATAAAATAAATAATAAATAAATATTTCGGAAATCTTCCCAAACAAACCAAGTATTATGGGTACTAAACAACGAATATAAATACATAAACATACTTCTTTTTGTAAATACATACTTATTACATAGAAAACACCTGGACTCCGGAACAAATAATTGTGGATCACACAAATATTTTCCAACCTGGGAATCGAAGCCGGGACCTCTTTATCAGCAGCCGGATATGCTAACTACTAGACCAACAAGGCAGTAGAAATAGAATATATCGGCGCAACACAACATTCAACGAACTACGTCATCGCTGCACGTGTTCTTACTGACGTAAACAACTCGCAATGATCGACCGCCCCACTACAATGCCTATAAAAAGCCGCCCGCTGCAGCGGAGCGAGGATTTGTTTGTCTGCGCTCGGACAGCAAACACCTAACTTATTGTGAAATATTCGAAGCTGTGTAATCAATACTAATTAAAAGTTAATTCTGGTTGAAGTAAAGTTTATTTTAATTTATTTCTGTAAATGAAATACTCCAATAACAATAATAGTAATGACGTCACTGTCTTTAAAAACATTACCGGGCACACCGTTTCGTCATATATGTATGTTAAATGTATTAAAAATATATTGTTGCATGATTTATAAATATGTTAATGTTTGTTTGTTTTAAATATTAGGAGTTAAGGTATGCCGAAATTATAAATAAATTGCCGATTTGTACTGAAAAATTGAAATTCCTTTTTTTTTCATTAAACATATCTATTTAATCAAAATATCTACCATTATTATCTATCAATTGCTGCCATCTAATAGGAAGGTGTTTTATGCCTTTGCTATAGAACTCTAGTGATCTGGATTCTACAAACTGTGTGAAAGCATTTTGTACTGTCTCGGAAGAAAACTTATTATCATGTAGAAAAATGTCCAAATTAGGAAAAAATGGTAAGCCGTTGGAGCAAGGTCTGACAAATAAGGAGGGTGACGAATTGTTTCTATTTTGCAGTTACTGTAGAGTTAAAACGGTTTCTCGTGCTGTATGAAGTTTCGCGTTATCATGTAGCAATAATGGTGAAGATCGATTCATGAGTCGGGGCTGTTCCACTGCAAGTTTTGCTAACATTGTTCGGAGTTCGGCACAGTAGACATCTGCCGTTATTGCTTGACCAGTTAGGAAAAAGTTATAGTGAATAACACTATGCTGAGACCACCACTCTATGTCAAATCGTAGTACCTATTACCATGAAACGGTAATTACAAACTTTAACTCCTATTATTGTGTTACACTTTTTTGTTTACTCTTTAAATAAAAAGTAAAATAGCAAACTGCAATCGCCTGTAGGACTTTATGCAGAGCATTTCGTCTGACAGTTTACAAAGCCACGGCAAAGCAGTTTGTCACTTACGCAAACTTACTAATGGTCTCGATAACTACGAGTAAAGAGTTTTAGAAACTTTTACGTTCGATTGTTCGAATATGAATTAAAAAGGTTAGAACAGAGCTCTTTCAATTAATATTAATAATAATTTAAATAATTACTTATTTATACATAATAATATTATGTTTTTAGAAAAACATATATAGGGTTCCGTAACGTCGGTTCGCTCGTACAATTTATAGCTGAAATTTTCACAAGCCCTTCTAGTTATCGTCATTTATTTTCGGCCTTTTCGTTTAATTACTATAACTTCGAGGCAATAGAATGTTTTTAAGGTAGGTGGGATGTTATACTTACATAAAATACAGCCTTACCTAATTTAATGTTCTTTTAAATTATTCGTATGAGTTTTCAAGTAGCCTGATACTTAAGTAGATTTTGAAGAAGATATTCAAAATCTTTTTATGCTGGTTTGCTTATTAAGCTTTGCAAATACTTTTTATTATTACCGATCAATATACTAAATCTGAAAGCTTTTAATAGGTCACTTCTTAAAAATGCAATTGTTTGCATTTAAGCAGCTAAGTTCCTCCGTTTCATAATGAAGGCTATACAATTTCGCTTTTATTATTTAGCTATATACCGCACAGCAAAACTGCTGAGATACGCGGTTTCATGTTTAAGCACTTTTTTCTTGACCCATGAAACTGACACTGAAAGAAAGTATACATCATCATCATCAGCCTATCGCAGTTCACTGCTGGACATAGGCCTCTCCCATTGCACACCTCTCTATAAACAACAAAACTATAACGTAATCCCGATGTTATACACAAATTTGCACAAAATTAAGTTTTTCATTCAAGTAATAGTGTACTACTAATATTGACCTACATCGGGTTCAAAAGAGACACAGACTTAATGTGTTACCCTTGTCCAACTCACCCCACCAGAGAGAGGTTAGCAAAAATGCTTTTACGTAGGTAATGCTTTAACATTGTGCGCAAATGGATATGTCACGACCAGACCCCATCATGAAACATTGCTAGTAAACTGTCATTGCAGAATAGTTAAGTAAACATCGTTTTAAACTTTGTTGATTTTAAGTGCTGTTACACTTGGAATATGAGTAACTCGACTTGAAATATTCAGAGCCTGTCTCATAGACATGTTATGTACGTAATAGCAGATACATAATAGCAATTTTACAAATACGTTCAACAGTGACTGTTCATTCCAGAGACAATTTATGAAGTTCTGTTTTTAATTGAGAGTCGTCTAGTTTTTTTGCCAAAATGGCGGGATTATTTTGTACGTAGCATAAAGAAATCATAAGATTACTAGCTGCCACATCTTGAATCACCTGTTACCTGAGTTAGTATTAGGTATATCCTCCTCAACCTGAATATAAGGGAACTTTGGTAAGTTAACTTACTACGTGAAAATTAATCAAAAAATTGCAAACTAATATCGGCTTCCTGTGAAACTGTGGCATCACTGTCTATCATTCTCCTGTAGTAAAATATGGATGCATTACTCACTTTACAAAGTGTATTACTTTAGCCCAACTTGAGGTCAGTTAAAAATGTACAAACCAAATTTTTTTTCTTCAAAAATTGACTTCAACTTTTTTCACAAGTATGATATCTGACTCCTAGAGGCCAAGGGTATCATTATACAAATATCTTCCATATTTCTCCGACAGTGAGATGAACTTGAAGAATGTTTTCCAGAATATAATGGTACTTACGTTTAATTTAAATTGATTACACAAAAACATAGAACCTAGGTACCTACCAAACGAAGCTACTAATATGTTGACAAAACTACTGGTATGTTTACTTAATATAGGTGTGGATAGTTGACAAGTTTTACCTAAAAGTCAATTTTTTTCTCTGTCAGTAAGTAGATACCTAATTAGCAAAACAGTGAACATATCAGTAGTTTCGTCTGTAGATATAACTACACACGAAACTACTAGTATGTTTTCTAAGCAATGTAAGTAGTTGACAAGTTCTTAAAGTTTTTTCTCTCTGTAAGTACCTACTTAGCAAAACACTTGGAAACATCAGTTACTTCTACTACTACTATAGGTAGGACCTTCGTATAGGTCACTAAAACGCCATTTAAGTACCGATCTTTATTTTTAAAAACTTTTTGTTTTTTCTAAACAGAGAAGGGATGATTTTGATAACCGTGGCCGCTGCAACTAACCGCTACTGAGGGTACGAGGCGTGACAAACGCACCGCTCACTGACGTAGCCCGGCACTTCGCTCCGCTCTTCGCTAAGACCAAACTCGTGGCCAGGCCGTTACTGAGTAACTTAGGGTTTCTGTCAGCTTCTTATATTAGCCATGTTAACGCATAAATATCTGCATTCAATCCTGACATTTCTTTTTTTACCATTAGTTTTTCATCATTCAACTTTATAAATAAACTGCCTCGTTGGTCTAGTGGATACCGTATGCGACTGCTAATCAAGAGTGTTTTTGGATTTTTCGGTGTTCTCCGGGCTGCTAGTTTTTTGATGATTCACGCCCGTGCCTCGGAGAGCACGTAAAGCCGTTGGTCCCGGTTGTCATGAACATCTATGCCAATCGTTATTAGGAAGTAAGTGCCCTCAAATTTACTGACAACTTCCAATTTCAGTTCTCCTTTAGGATTGCAGAGGTCCGATGCCAGTCGCTCCGTGGAAAAACTGAAATTCAAGTATCAATAAGTATCAAGTAGTAACTGGTTGAACTAGTAGCCAACCCCAAATAATATTGGTAATAAGGCTAGGAAGAAGAAGAAGACTTTATAAATAAATACCTTCTGTTCGTCGTTTAATGGATAGGTTTACCTTTTATTTTTAATATTTATTTCATGATAATCCATTATTTACATTAGGTAAAAAAAAATAATATGATGTTACTTAAGTACTCTTTAAGAGTCTACTACTCCAGAAACGAAAATAAAAATTACATCTAATAACAAGTATGAAGAGGTTGGATCCAAGAAATCTGGAAACGTCAAATTAAATTAGATTATTCACGTCTCTTTGATACCTTTGTCATGTTTGAGACATCGCAACCTCCCAATCCAACAAACGTAAGTTGTGTGGCCGAAGGGCCATGGGTGTCAACGTAGCAGTACGTGATTGGACTACATATATATTTATACCGTACTACACATCCTGTGACTTTTACCAGAGCTACTTACACATACTTAATTTCTAGTTTTGTATAGTTTCGCTCTATAATCAAATAAATACCCATAATATACATACTCATAACATAAATAAAATTGGCCAAGTGCATGTCAAACCACGCATAGTATAGAGTTCCGTAGTCACCCATTATGGCAGGTAGATTTAAAATCGAGTCCAATAGATAATATTGTAAAGTTTACATATTATTTCTTTGTTTTTGTACGAAGTTTTCCAAGTAAGTGCGTTTTACAAGCTAGGCCTCTATAACTCCTGGATTAATAAAGTTAATAAAATCGCTATAGTTTTCCTTGAAAATTCAATATATGGACTATGATCATGATTTTTTCAGATTTTTTGAGCCAGCCGTTAGGCTTTTAGAGGGTAGGGGACGCCCTACTTTTGCAAAAATTGTACTTTACAGGACGACAATAAAGTTTAATTTATTATATTCTAAATAGAAAAACTATCAGTTAAATTTTGAATTGATAAGTCCGTGGTTATTGTACAAATATAAGTGGAGCCTATGGTTCAACGCATGTAGAACCATTGTATGTAAATCAGTAACTTGCGTTTTAATAAACTTATTTATTTATTTATTTAAACTTGTTGCACTTGTTGTACAAAGGCGGACTTAATGCCATGAGGCATTCTCTCCCAGTCAACCTTCAGGTGATGTAAAAATAAGATGCGGTAGGTGCAAAGATAAGTTTTCTTTGGTACATAATAAGATTCATATTAGAGACAATACAAACCAACATACATAAATTTTACATAAATGTAACATATAAATATATACACAGTATATATATACATATACTTATCATATGTTAAAATATACTATAATATATAAACATACACATAGACATATACATACATACTTAAATTTAATATTACATAAAATACATAGTCGTGTGAAATCAATAACAGACTTTATAATAGCACCAGAAAATAAACTTTCAATGAGAGTAGTAATGAGAAAGTAATTTACTGATATGAGATATCAAACAAGCCCCTAGTAGATAAGTTCTAATTTTGTTGAAATTAAACATCAAAAAAAATATCGCGTGTTCTACCTCGTACGCTGGCGGGAAAATCAACACTTTGCCTTCGTATAGTACCTAAAAGCAAACGGCATCAATACCGCGGTTAGAATTACAGTGTCAATAACCCAAGTGCTTCTTAGGGTCGTTTAGGACCGCCGCGGTTAATTGCGGAATATCTTATTTATAATCGATAGGCTAGGATTTTTATGAGAAGATACAACACTGTAAACAAAACAATTTTCGAAAATTCTGAATAGCTTTTATTAAAATGTAGAAATTATAACAAATACGAGAAGACAAATCTTGATTAAAAAGTTATTACACGATAATTATTTTCCTAAGAGGGGCCTAAAGGGCTCATTTATTGTTAAGAAGTAATTAAGCTATTATTAAGTTCTCTTGAAGTCTTAGTTATATATTTTCGTAACTATGGTCGTAAATTTTATCAAAATGCTATTACTGTATATACCTATATACGTGTATAATAATTAAATTGTATACTATATATGTCTAAGAAACATATTTATACAAAAAACTATTTCAATAACTAGACATGTCTAAACCAATAATATTGTTTTGTATTTGCTAAAAGCAAAAAATATTTCATAGAAATTAATTTTGTCCAAATAAACGTACAAACTCTGGATAACAGTTACTATATCTTTACGATTTTTTTTTTGTAATTTAGGTAAAATTGAATTGAGAACTTTTGTAACAAGTGAAATGGTTCGTTACTTACTTTTTCAAATAAAATAAACTATTGTACTTCACAATTTTAAATCTACGATGGTCTCCCCTCGTATGTGACGTGACGTAGCGAGCACCGGACTGGCTCACACCACTCTTTGATAGGGTGTTCAAGTCAGAGGGTTTACAAGCAGGGGTGCCAAGGGCTCATCTTTCATACCCCACTTTGATTCGACACAAAAAATAATCAATATCGATATAACTTCGCACGCTGTATAAACATTTATTCAAGGTTATTAATTAAAAAATTTCTTGCCAATTATTGTCTTAGCTTTGTAAGTAAAATGTTATAAAATGATATTAAAATATATTATATTTTTTATAGGGTCAACTTATAAAGGGTTAACTTACAAAATATTCAATTAGAAGGGATAGTCACAAAATTGTGTGTTATGCGTGAATATAATAGCTGAATAAACCCTCTACTATGTAATTTGGGTACCTACTCACACATGTAAATAGGTACATATCAATGCTTATCCAGTAGACTGAACTACTTTCTCACAATAATGATCGAATTCGGCAGCTTCAGGCAAAGATTCAATGGCCTTTTATGAATAGCAATGTTTCTATTTAATTGAAACTGAATAGTAGTAAAGAATAGCATAGAGATTGAGGAGCTTTTTGGTTTTTTAGGGTTCCGTTGCCAAATGGCAAAAAACGGAACCCTTAAAGATTCGTCATGTCTGTCTGTCCGTCCGTATGTCACAGTCACTTTTTTCCGAAACTATAAGAGCTATACTGTTGAAACTTGGTCAGTACATGTATTCTGTGAACCGCTTTAATATTTTCACACAAAAATAGAAAAACAGCAATAAATTTTGGGGTCCCCACACTTAGAACTGAAACTCAAAAATATTTTTTTCATCAAAACCACAAGTTTGGGTTATCTATGGATAGGTCTTCAAACATGATATTGAAGTTTCTAATATCGTTTTATTCTAAACTGAATAGTTTGCTCGAGAGACACTTCCAATTTACATTTCTTTCAATCAAAACACTATTAATAAAACATTGATGAAAGTTACAACGAACTACAAAAACTTTTATATGATGCTACGGAACCCTTCATGAGCAAGTCCGACTCGCACTTGGCCGCTTTTTATTGGTTTTTGATTTTTCAATGACGCAATGAATCTAAAACAAAAGAACTGTGATAAAAGTATGCATAACTTTGATATACCACTTTATTTTAGAAATAAATAATAGCACTAGATCTGAGTAAAATTTATTATAATGTTAGTTTAAACCATATTTTGCCCCAAATAATATTTAAATTATGTAATAGAACTTGTTTGATGCAGGCAGTACAGGACCGGTTGTTATGGAGAGTCTTGGGGTAGTCTATATTCAGTAGTGGGCATTTTTCGACTCAGATGACAATATCATTAATGATAAGGCTCAATGAAGGTCTTTGACTATAGAATTATTAAGCTTATGAATTTACGAAAAGCTTAGGAGTCGTTCCTGGATTATTTAACATTTTGCTAAGAGGGTATCTGAGTAAAGAGAGACATTTGATTAATATTTTATAAAGACAAGTCAATTTTAGTTATCTGTTACACTTGTCATTTACAGTTGCTAAATCTCATCAACGAATGTCTACCACTTTGCGAAACGATATAAATAAGCGAAATGGATATTAAATATACATAGTGTTGCGTACCCTCCTGTCAACCATTCTGGTCATCAATAACTCAAATCCATCAAACCAAAGTATGCAGATTGAAATTGAATGCTGGGGGGAACACCTGAACTTATTTATGAGAGCTGATTGACAGTTCTCGTTTGGTTCTCTAAACTACAGATATCAAAATTATCACGAAACTTTGAAAAGGACAGAGGTAAACCTAGGAAACGATAACTGGTATCATTAGTGGATGATTATTGTACTATTTGTGAGAGGTAAGACTGGATATACTGTATTAGTCATGTTGATTCGTAAAGTTGAATTCCGTAACGAACTACGGCATTGAATAGAAATTGATTTTTTTTCACTTTAAGCTGACCTTTAATGTTTTTACTGACAGACAGCGAGACTAAACATTATCATTTATATATTGTATTAATTTCTGTATTTTATTCGATTAAAAATAAACACGAGAATCATAAAGCAGGTATATTCTATTGTTTCGTTGCAAAACCACTCAGGAAAAATGCCTAATAGTTTTGAAAGTTTTTAGAAACACTATTTCATCACATAGTTGTTTTTCCTTATCTTTTCTGTTTCAATTTTAAACTACGATTATTACCAATATTTAAGTAATAAAAAACACATAATAATAAACAGTAATAAATGACAGATTCTTTTTGGTAGTCAATTATTGGAAACTAATAACATGACTACGGGACGTCAGTTCGAAAAAGTCTAATATATTATACCCACCCCATAAGAGTTAGAATGTCTATATTTGCCTATAAGGCGAGAGCACAAATACTCATCAGTTTTCAGCATAGATAATATGACAAGTCATCCATATTTACCAATAGTAAATAACAATCCAATGAAAAATTAAATAATACTAACTGTAGACTTACATCGGTTCAATATTTAAATTAAAAATAATATGCGCTACTTTTGTAGTTATATATCGATATAACTACAAAAGTAGCGCATATTATTTTAAGTATAGACATGTATTTTTGTAAAATTTGTGAAGAAACAATGCCCACAACAAATACAATTGCCGTAATTTTTAGTTATACAAATATTCAAATTATCGCCATATTTATAGAGGGTATGGGCAATCAACACTTAGATATTTGGGGACTACATTCAACCAACACCTAATCGATAGATACCAGAAGGTTTTCCCTGCCCGCCTTATGTTCAATCTAATGCGCTACAATTTTTCACTTTAATATTAACTTGCTATAGAATTATACATGTACGTGTTGTTTTACCTAGATTGTATTAGAACCATATACTTAACTCAACCCGCACTCGTAGAGCATGGGGATGTATGACCTTAACCCTCTCCTGAGAGGAGATTCGAGCTCAGCGATGAAACATGATGATGACTTAACTCAACATTTATAACCGTATTATTTTATGTCTACTAGAAGGTTATTTTTGCTTAAACAGCTTCTAAACGTCAATGATACTACATTTACTTTAAAAATACTATAACATTCATCTCTTTATTAGTCATGGCATTCTTTCAGTAGATATTCTTTTTAATTTGTTTCGATAATTTGTTTTGTCTTTCCATCTCAATTAAAATATCAATAGTTTTTATAAAACTAGATAAATTGGCCAAATATTTTCTTAATTTTTAATGCTATGCAAATAAAGAAAATATCAAATTTCGATCTATTTTTGCTATTAAGTTACAGAAAGAAAATATCCAAGAAATGATATCAGAATTTGTTAGTTTCAACTTGTCCGCTACAGACCTGGTAGTTAACTAAATTTATGTTTCTCTCGTATCATTTCTCCACTGTAACAAAGACTCTCAAAACTTTTCGGCCCGCCATTTCAGTGAATATGCAAAACCGAATACTTACATTTTCTTACTTAGAGGAATAAACTTTATTTTGTCGTGTATCTAAAATTACAGACTTCTGAGCCATTTCAGTACGTTAAGTGTTGCATGTAAAATATACTTTTAACAAATACACTGTTTGTTCATAGCCTAAATTGTCATACTTCAGTCGGCCTTTTACGTTTAAGGATTATATTATGTATCCAATTTATATCAGTACACATGCCTACTAATTACACACCCACTATAAAGTAGGTATGTTTTATTTAAACCGATTATGAACCAAAGTAAAATTCTATTTTAAAGTTACGCAATTTTATTAACTACTAGTTGACCCACGCATCTCCGTCTACGAACCTTTTCAACTATGCTCGGCTCCAATGTGTCTAAGTTTGATGTTTATTATTCTATCTTATTGCTGCACACCAAACACATCTTAAAATAAAGTTTAAATCTTTTATATAGTTTCGGAGTTCATCTTGAACTTGATACGATAATTATAAATGCTAGATTTATTTTACTCACTTTATTATATATATATATATATATATATATATATATATATATATATATATATATATATATATATATATATGTATATTTATTTATTTTTATGTTTATTAGCTGAGTGGGAAATATGTTTATTTCCCACCCAAACGCTACTTTGCTGCCCTCTATAAAATATCCCTAACCGCCATGCACCAGAAGAACCACTAAATACAGAGGCACAATTACGTTGAGACTCTTGCCCCGGGCTCCTTTCGAATGTGTGTAGGTGAATTCGGTGAATAATTCACCGTTGTTGCCTTCCTTCCTTCAGAGTTACTAATTAATTCGAAGTTATAAATAATTCTGTATTGTTATAAACGTAATATAATCCGAAGAAGGAACTTTCTGAAAACCTGGTTATCATGTTCAGCTCTAGCAGAAATAAACAAAACTACCATTAACTCAACTCAGCTTTAGTATTCGGCCGGTAGCTCCTAATAAGGATCAGCCAAAAAAAATTTAAAGCATTCGCATTTCACAATTTTTCTCTTCACTGTCTTAAAAATACTAATGTCATGTTTATATCAACTTTTGCTCAAAGTCAAAGAAAAGTTAGAACTTTTAGATTATAATTATATTTCTAGATTATAATTATAATTCTTTGTCATTGTTAATTCACCCTATCGTGACAGCTTGGCGCTGAATTGAATACACCAAAGAATTAAAAAAAAAATCTGCCGGAAGTATAATATTATCGAAATTATGGTTGAACAAAGAGCCATTAATCAAAAGTTGAAGTTTGGGCATAAGAATAGTCTGGCGATAGTTGTGAAATGTACCAACCAACCAACCAACCTATTTAGACGATGTAACTATCATAAATGTGATCAGATCACTTCATAGCTGTAGATTGTCCTGCACCCTATGCAGATATGAATTTTATATGCGACCCATGAAGTTACTTGCTTAAAGTCATCTTGTACATGTACAATACAAGCCTTGTTGATCTTAATCTTAAAAATAATCTCAAATATTCTAAAACAAATTTTCGATTTCTTTAAATAAATTAATAATTTAAAGATTTTTAAATACATAACCATCTGAAACAATTTTTTAAATTATTGGTCAAATATGGCCATAAGAAGCATATATCTTTGCAAAAAACGACAAACAGAAAATAATCCTTGTGATAAACGCTAAAGTTAATACGATGTTTGATGTCACCAGAATAACAAGGAAGGTTATACTGAGTTATACCGATCTACTTTTACTCGACGTTGAGCGAGACAAAACAGAAAAACAACTGATACATCATCGATATGTTTTCGTCGCAGACATCCAGCAACTTGAAGTAAATGTGTCAGTTTTACGGACTTATTCTCCATGCAAAATATACGAAGATATATATTACTGTATTTAATTTTCGTTCGTTGGTTGTTCTGTCTATTTTTTTTACATGTGTGATGAAAATAATAATCAAAGAGGCGCAACTTTAATACGTGCCCTATGTAGAATTTTCGAAAAAAAAGATGGCCAAACCGTTTTATTTTAATGTACGTTTTATGTCTCACACTACTAAAAAACTACCTATTGGCTAAAAGTCGTGATTAGATAATTTGATAAATTTGACTATTTATAGTTCTGATATTTTACTATAAGTAAAATGTAAAAAAAAACGGCTTTTCCGATATCTATAATCAGTGTCACAAAAGTTAACTAAGAAACTCATACGACTACAACTGTTTGTATATTTTTTTCTTATTGTAAATTGTTTCAAAATATAAAATGTTCGTAAAGTAAAATTTCTTCAGATATGGATTGAAAGAACTAAAATGTGTCATGTCGGTTGTTCGGTTTGTAGTAACGATTGAGATCTGACGATGACGACGATTGTAGAGTAGATAATATGCTCACGTGCCCAGACTGTCCACTCACTGAACGATAAAAGTCGGCAGCAGTCAGAAACATCGTGGGAACATGATTTAGGTACCACACCTATGTATATAAATCATTTTTCTCCAATTTCTGACTTAAAAAAAACTTTTACAAAATTAATTGCCATTGATTGACTAACAAGTTTTGGGTGTTAGCGGCTTTTTTATAATGTTAATATAGTTTTCAGCATTCCCATATTTATTACGTTTCGTAATAAATTTCGGTGAGTGTTTTTGATTTTTAAAACAGTGAGTGTTTTTTTTCTATTATGTTATGTATATAATAGTCCAGTCATTTAAGCTTAAATTAGGTAAGAATCTCGGAATTCGAGATACCCAGCTGTAAGTCTGTAAATACTTGTATATTGACACCCTAAAAGTTGTCTCAAAACCTACATATGGTAGGGTGTAAGCAACTATTAAATTTCAAGGTCAAAAGTCACAAGAATCGGTTTTTTGCGTTTTTTTTGTAAATATCTTTTATCCTATGGTTTTTTGCTAGTTGTAATCATTATCAATATTGTAGAATACAAAATTTTCTACAAATTTTGTTTAAAAAAAAATTTATACGATGAACCGTTTTCGAGATAGAGGGCGGAGAGCGCGCGGTCACAGCATCACTTCAGGTCAACAAGTAAATATTCAAATTTATGGTCAAATATTCCACTAATAAGTGCAGATGCTCATCAACATTTCAAACGTGTATATTATCAAGTTCAAACTTGGTTAGGGCATGTTTTGGAACCCCAAGTATGGGGTTGGGCAATGCGAAACGATTTTCTGGAGCCTATCATTACAATTTTACCACCTGCTCCAGAAGATTTGCGGGCTTGCAAAGCTCTTTAGCTTGTGGCCAATGTAATGGGCAAGCTTGTCTCAATGTTCTACCATATCAGAGCGACATTAACGAAGATGGAATCTTTGACCCCGAAATCATGGAAGAATTTGAGACAAATGTCGTTAAAAGATGATAATGAAGACAAGTTTGAAATTTACCAGCAGCCGAAAGACGACGATGAAGAGGAATAAGATGAATAAAATTATAAATTGTAGTTTGTTTACTTTTAATAAAAATATATGTATTGAATGATATTTTTAATAAAAATATTAATTCATCATTTATTTGTTTTTTTTTTCATCATGTAATAAGTTATTAATATTAATTAGGTTAAAATTCAAATATAATTCCTATATTTTCATTAACAATTCTGCAATTACACGGGCAGGTAAGTGTTGTTAAATAAATTAATACTGAATAAAAAGTGGAAAGGTTGGGAAAAAATGATAAAATATAATATAATAGTTAATAAAAATTGACAAATATTTATATTCATTTTTTTATAATCAGTTTTCAACCGGAGGCACCGCTTGACCTGAAGTGATGCTGTGACCGCGCGCTCTCCGTCCTACATCTCGAAAACGGTTCATCGTTTAAAAAATTTTTTAAACAAAATTTTTAGAGAATTTTGTGTTCTACAATATTTTAAATAATTACAAATAGCAAAAAACCATAGGAAATGAGATATTTACAAAAAAAGTGCAAAAAATCGATTTTTGTGACTTTTGACCTTGAAATGTAATAGTTGCGTACACCCTACCATATGTAGGTTTTGAGACAACTTTGAGGGGTGCAATATACAAGTATTTACAGAATTACAGCTGGGTATCTCGAATTCCGAGGTGAACTTACTATAATGACTGGACTATAATACTGGGTATGTTTTTAAAATATCAAAAATAGAACTTGAAATCAAACGCATGCAAAAGGTTATGTGGCTTGTAGATCAAAAAGGTAAGTAAATATTTTCAACTTTGAGATTTGAAAACAATTCAAAATTATACAGTTCTAAATGAATAACTTTATGAAACCGTTACATCAAGATGAAGTACACCCTTTATTGTATCCTCAATTAACATTATAGGTACGTGTTTATTGATGTGCAATGGTATGCAAGAATACAAAAGAGCCTGTTCATTAATTAAAGAAGCCTGTGACCCATTGTTGGCGTAGACGGACATTGTTTAAGTACTCATACACACACACAGGAACATCTATAATTTGAATACATACCTGTATGGATTAATAACAAAAAGATAAGGTCTTAAAGAAAAATAAAGGTAATCTATGTAAGAAAACATTATCTCTTTTGGTTAATGTACATACTATCGATCACTACCAAATTCATACGATTCATTGATGGATAGAAATTATTTTGAGGCCTGCGAAATCTTTTCTCAAGAAAACGATGACGAAGCGGCACATAGAATATTAAATTAATAGTTAGCATTTGCTAAAAGTCAGCCCGGAATACAACCGATAAAAAGTTAAGTTGAAAGTTGTTTCCACGTCGATTGCTCTTTGATCGCTTCCGTTTGCGTACCTCATAAATAATATTATTTTAAATCTTATTGAATCTTTAGCCAGGTTCCTCCTCCCCCTCCCTTCAAATAAATGACTGTTATCGCGGTAAAAAGTAACCTACATCCTTCGTCAAAAATCAAAGTGTCAATCATGCCAAATGTCATAGTAATCAATGTAGCTGTGGTTTGGCCATGAAATCATAATAAACAGACAAACAGTTTTTTTTTTAGTATCGGTGTATTAAGCATTGGTACATCAAGAGGTAAGTTTTAAAGTACAATTTTATTGTCAAATTAAAATATGTATTTATTTACTAATTTAGTATTGACATATTGAATTTGATTAGCAAGATATGTTAGAATAATTAATAAGACTAACAAACTGGATAATTTCGTAACGCTTTAGAATTAATCCATGTTGTGTGATGCTGATGGTGACATACTGAGAGGAGCGCCTGTTACCGAGTCCAATTATCTTTTAAAAACACCCACAAACCCATTTAAATATACCCACAAAAAATTTCGGCTTTGATACGGTACTACTATATAGTACTAAATCTATGCTGTGTGTAACATATAGAAAACTATCCTTGCTAACTCAAAAAGGACAGAAGAACTGGCAATAACAAATAATTAAAAAAAACCTATAAGGATAATTAAAAATAAAACACCTTGATAGGTGTTATTGAAATACGCTGATATTCTGATGAATTACAAAAATTCAGCATAATCGGTTTAAGATATCTATTTCAAAATTAAGTTGCAAGATTCCATTCAGACAAACATTGTTACAAGCTTAAGTACATAAATTGCAAGGTAAATAAAAATTCTTAAAGAAGCGTGCAAATAATATCAACCCAAATGATAAAACTCATAGTTTAGCATACCATGATTGTTTCATATTGAATGTATTAATTAATTCCTACTTTATTATATTTTAGAAAGTAATTGTAGTATATATATATACTAATATTTTAAGACTTTACTTTCAGTCCTCAATTATCATCACTCATTAATACATGTATAAATTTCAATTCCAAGTAAATTATAAAAATGTCTAACTAGTTATACGAGTATATAACATTGTTTAATTAAACTAGTAGTAGTAGTAGTTCGCTCAAAGGTTGAACAAATTCCAACAAAGTTCTTTTTTGTTTATTTTTTTAGCGTAGTGCACTCCTCCTTTTCATAAACTTTAACTGTGGCAAATTTTATACTCCTCCGTGCAGATAATTTTCGTCGAAAGGGGTACAAAGTTTTTGCTTCACGTGTTTCACATTGTACTCAAAAGGTCTTGTCTTTTTTACACATTGTTCACCTTAAAACCGTCCTAGATATGAAAGAAAATGAGACTTATTTTGTTTTATTTTTATATGCATCACTTTATCACTTGCATCCGCACATTTACTTGTAAAAAATGCCTCTTGAAACTGTATTTGTGTACTTAAATTGGTGATACATTAATAATTCAAGTAATTAAAAGCAACTCTGATAGGTTCTACTGGAGCTTTGTTTTGACTAAGCTCCTTGATATGAGCTTATTGTGTTCACTTTAGATCGGGTGTTAAATTTTCTAACAGAATGGCAAAGTACGTATTAAAAATATTATTTTGAACAAATTTAGCCTATCATAGCAAAAAAAATTAAATTAAATAAATATACATAAAAAAGTTTACAATATAAACTATTCTCTGCGCCTCTTTGCCATTATTTTTGTTCAAATAATAAGTATTAGTATTGATCAATAGATTTTATTATTGTAGGTAATGATGATGACAATGCTTATCAAAAATAAAATAGGTGGGAATAAATAATAAAGTCGAAATACTGCACGTATAATCCACCGTTCCCGTTCAAAGTTGGATCTCAAACGGTCAAACCATTCGTCTAACCAACACCGCCCGACCAAAAAGGATCTTTGTTAACTTTTTTTTCTTATTAAAAACACTAATCCCGCACTGTAAATGTATCCTTTGTCATAGGGAGCCTTTAAAAGTATACGTGAAATGGACACGAAAAGCAACCGGATTCAAATCAACCTACAACCAACAAAATTAAACCCACAAAATTCAGCCTACTAGAAAGTAAATTAAATCAAAATCCTAATTATATCAGATAAACCTTTTACACGTTTTTACGATAATTTTAACAAAAAGGAACCGACTTCAATGAAAAACCCGATCTATTCCGAGTACCCAAATCGCGACAATTGTGCCTTTAATATTTGAGGAGTTCCCTCGATTTCTTTGGGATCCCATCATCAGATCCTGATATGGCGACAATGGGACCACCTGTAAGCTACGCCCATTCCAATGCAAAAATATTTTTTGAAATCGGTTCATAAACAACGAAATTATCGCTGAACATACATAAAAAAAAAAAAAAACCGACGAATTGAGAACCTCCTCCTTTTTTGAAGTCGGTTGAAAAAAAAGGCTACTATATAAGCGCTTTAGTTGCAAACAAACATCAACAACCGAAGGGTGTCTATGTGGTAACGGATTAAGAATATGGAGTGTCACCACCCCTTTTGAACCCGTGGGTGTCGTAAGAGGCGACAAAGGAACCAACTATACAGAACAATACTGCAAAAGGGAAGAAAACTAGTAACAAACAGTTTTTTAGGTGTGGAGATCCCTTCGGGATCGGATCGGAATCGAACCGACTAGAGCCTCCACGGCGGCACGTTAAGTATTTTGCCATCGTGCCTCAATGAGCAGCTGCATGCCACTTGCGTAAATCTTCGGGCTGAAGCCGAAAGCTGCTCCGAAAAGCTCCAGGCAGTAGAAGAGTGCTACCCTGATGCAGCTAAATGGCAGACTGTTAAATGCGTTGGCAATGTCCTTCGACACCGACAACAACAGGCTGCCACTGCCTCCTCGGTTACAGCTCTCAGGAATAGCACGGCATCGATCATTGAACGTGTAAATAGACTGTTGATGATGATCAACAAGCGAATAAATTCAAGTAATATGAGTGACCATGGTCAAGGAACTTTACAAAGAATACGTAAATAGTACATTGTTCACCGAGGGAGGAAAGGGACCGATTACTAGCGAGGGAGCAGTTTGTGGCCCGAAGGCGCAGCCTAGGGCCACAATACTCCCGAGGTAGGAATGGGACTGTCACCCGAGTGCTACACAGTGCTTTATACTACACCTGTGAGGAACATTTAAAGTATTTTTAAAATAAAATCAAAACGTATGACACCATGTAAGACACAATTTAGCTTAGAATTTGACCAATATTTCGCGCTTCTTTTGTTTTTTTTATTCTTCACAAAAGATCTATGGCGCGCGCCTGCCCAAAGAGTTTTCATCAACAACCCTTAATGTCCCACTGCTGGGCTCAGGTCTCCTCTCAAAGAGTTTTCATATAATTTAAATATGGAATCTCCGTGCCACTGACATCCTTTTGTGAAGAATAAAAAAAAACAAAAGAAGCGCGAAATATTTATAAATATTATGTCAAATTCTAAGCTAAATTGTATCTTACATGGTGTCTTACGTTTTGAGTTTATTTTATAAATACTTTAAATGTTCCTCACAGGTGTAGTATAAAGCACTGTGTAGCACTCGGGTGAAAGTCCCATTCCTACCTCGGGAGTATTGTGGCCCTAGGCTGCGCCTTCGGGCCACAAACTGCTCCCTCGCTAGTAATCGGTTCCTTTCCTCCCTCGGTGAACAATGTACTATTGTTTCATTATATGTTCATTTGAATTAATTTAATATTTAATTAAGTTTGATTTTTAAATAAACTATACTCAACTAATAGTAAGGAAAAGTATAATGAAGAATTAGCATTTATACAGTCATAACTTCTATAGTACTTTCAATGATAAACACAAGAAAATTTGAAAAATATACTATTTCTGTCATTATATAATTTGTAAATTAAGACAAATAGATCATTTTGCTCGCAAAACGGCCAATCATGCGTGGAATGGACATGTGATAAAAAATACGAAATAAATGTATGAAAGTGATTACTAAGATGATGATGATAATATATATACCTTCAGAAATTTTAATACTTAGATAAACTACGGCAAATTGTAAATGAATACAAAAGAGTTTTCTCATTATTTTTCAAAATTTTTCATAACTATAATTGTTAAATTTACTGAAAATATGTGAATCAGTTTAAACCAGATTTTGCAGCATTAACCAAAAAGGTGAATCAAAGAGTTTACTTTTTGTAAAGTAAATTATTTTTATAATCAATCAAGAAAACCGTAAAGTTGAAAGTTTTATTATTTTCACGTAGTTTTGATTAAAGGTGCTACTGTTGTGAACTTAATATTACTTATTGTAAAAAAATATAAGCGAATTCATACGCATACCGCAAAAGTTCAAAAAGTTTCTACCCTAATAAAAAATTTTAGGATGACGAACAACTGGAAATACAATAAAAACCGCCGACACGTACCCAATATTTCAAACCACACCACGTATATTCTTTGAGATAACAAAGTTGAAACAACAATGTTTAACAAGAAATTCAAATAATTATAAATCAAACGCAAACAAGAAATAACAAATACAAATTTAGATTAATAAAAAATGCTTGCATGTTGTATGTGTCCAATAAAAATCTACATTAATTTGTTTTCAAACAAATAACTTACATAAATCAATTTAAACAATAAAACCTTTCATGAAACAGTTTCCGAATATCATTGAAAGTCCAATGTATTTTGCAATATTTCGCTTTCAATGTAAGGGAACACATAAGTTTTCAAAACAAAGAGATTGTTTCCTACCAGGTTTGCGAAACTTTTTTAATTTTTATGAAACTAGATTTGCAATCCCGATTGAAGTCTGATTTGATCTAGAGATAAAATGAGATTTCTATAACAGGTGGGTTCTGTTCGAGAAATCTGTAAAAGGAAGAAAAAAAACTTTATTCCGTTAGTTTCTAATAATAGTCGTATATTATTGTAGCCTTATTAAGAAAATGGTGGTCAAACTCATAATAAAACTTGTATCTATTTTTTTCTATTTGCCTATCTTTTTATTTTGTTTGTCCCTTTTCTTTCTTT
The DNA here is from genome assembly GCA_932526445.1 of Phragmatobia fuliginosa. Lineage (NCBI taxonomy): Eukaryota > Metazoa > Arthropoda > Insecta > Lepidoptera > Erebidae > Phragmatobia > Phragmatobia fuliginosa. The sequence goes on from OW052057.1 coordinate 31,379,856, forward strand.
ATTCAGAAAATAATTCATCATCATCATAACATACACACACTTTAATAGTCCACTGCTAGGCATAGGACTCTGCTTAGAGAGAAAACTGATTGCCATTTATTTATTTCGTGACTCATGTCAGTTTATTTTTCCAGATTTGTAGCAAATATTTAATCGACTGCTTAAGTTTCCTATCTTTTTACATTATTATTTATTCAAAGCCTAGCTTTAAAAAACGCTCAGCCAATAACAATAAGAATCGCAAGCGTTAAATTGTCTTTGTGCAAAGCCGGAACTACTATTAAATTATGGAAATTTGTCAAAAAAACTGCTCCTAAAATAAATACACTTACCTCGAAGAAAGCCACTCTGTCTTCGCTCTACGCCAATTATCTTTTTTCATTTTGCACTCTAAAATTTATTTAAGGTCTGAATAAACTTTGTTCGAACACATTGCAAGCACAGTACGTAGTGCACGAGGAGCATCAACAAAACGTGGCAATCTCGCGACGGTCGCGTTCGTGACTGACGACTACACCGTGCCGACGGCGGGTCTCTGGATAGGGTGGTTGTTGGCATCCCTCGCCCCCCGCTACCAGCTCCCGCTACCCTCGAAGTCCTTGCACCCTCGTGACTCTAACCTAACCTAGCCTCTAATGGTCATCGCTCTTCCTATTATAAAGTATATCTACTTACAGGTCAATACTGTGAACATGACGTAAATGCAACTGCTTTTCGCTTTTTTTAAACTTTTTTTAAGAACAAAAACTTTCGAATATTCTTATACTAAAGCAAAATATTAATAAATAATTATGATTAAAGCTATAAGACGAAACATTTTTCCTTCAAAATTATTTTTATGTGGATATTGTAAATTTACCGTTATATGATTTTCTGACGAGGTCTCTTTGTAACAAAGCCTTTTGATTATTATCATTTCTTAGGCGTTATGAGTTATCTGCGAAGAAAAACAATATATTGATATTATGTACCGAAGTCTTGGTATTACTTAAAGCAAGTTATACCTCATTAGTATATATATATATATATATTTTTATTATTATTATTATTATTATTTTTTTATATATTCAGCATCCTGTGACTCATGTAAGTGTCACAGATCGTTTTTTACTTTCTTTGTTTCACTTACATAAACAATATTCTAAAGTATGACCTAGTTGGTCTTAATGCGATATGTCTAAGTTTACATTTATTTTACAACAGTCAGTATACAACATTTTAGCCTTACTTTATGTATTTAATACTTACTTTCTAACAATTTTTCTTAAAAAAATATTCTTATTCTATGTATTGTATGTTTACATGCAATCATTTCACTCAAATTTTCTCTACATAGTTTTATGCCTATTTGTTGTTCCAGGTCATATCTTAGTCTATCATGAATCGGGCATTCCAGTAGCAGGTGGAAGACGTCCTCCTGCTCATTAGAATCGCAAGCGCATGATGGATTGTCCCTGCACTTAAATCTATGCAGGTACTGTAAGAAACCCCCATGACCTGTGAGCACCTGAGCCAGCTTTGACGTAATTGTGATCCGTCTGACGGTTCGATATGCGTCTACAGCATCAGGGAAGAATACTTTCGTGGCGGAGGCGGTTTCGCCTAACTGGAACCTCCGGTTCCATTCGTCAAGGGTATCCTCTCGGATGCCCTTTTTGACGAACGAGATCGGGCACCGATCATAGTCAGGCAACCTCCGACACGAAAGCGCTGCCTCCTTCGCCAGGTCGTCGGCGCGCTCGTTCCCTGCAAGACCCGCGTGGGCCTTGACGTGATACAAATCCACAGTTTTGTTCTGCGTCAGAGCTTTCTTCAAATTGTCGCGTGTCTTCACTGCGAGCGGATGTAGTGTCCCGTAATTGGTGATAGTATCCAATGCGGATCTGGAGTCACTGTAGATACCGTATGTGCGCTCGTTGCCCTTCAGTACCTCACTCGTAGCCCTGCATATGGCAAGAAGTTCCGCCTGATACACCGTGCAGTACGCGGACAGACTGAGCTTGACGGCTTTTGTCTCGTCTTTACTGTTCCAGATGGAGAGTGCAGCTCCGACTTTGCCATCAAGCTTGCTGCCGTCGGTGAAGATTCGCACCGCCTGCACGTTGTTCTCCTCAACGTCTGCTTGAGTCGTCAAGCTTGCGAAACTTATTGCCATATGCGTCGCCGGGTGAGGCACTTCCGTGAACTCCACTACGCGCTCCACTTCTCTATCTGCCAGCACCAAACGGGACGACCCCCTTCTTGCCTCGTACAGAGCGGCTGCTTCTTGTACTCTGAGATCAAGGGGCAGTATCCCGGCCAGTACCAGCGCTGCGTTCAGAGAAACCGTACGGTATGATTTGCACATTTTTTGGGCAAAGCCTCGCTGGATGGCATTCAGGGCTTTTTGTACTCCCAATTTTTTAGCTGCAGGTGCCCACACGCTCGCCGCGTATGTTATAACGGGTTCTACGGCCGCGGTATAAATACACCGCACAATCTCTGGGTGCAGACCCCAGCTAATCTTGGCTGCGCGGGAGAGCTGTTTGTAGATGTTCGCGGCTTTTCTACAAATGTTAGCAACGTGTGTGTTAAATGTTAGCCGATTGTCTATAGTGAGACCCAGGATCTTGACCTCGTTTGACATGCCAATGCTGACACCGCCCATGCTCAAACCCGGAGTGTCATATTTTCGTTTCCGCGTAAGTAGCATTGCGCAAGTTTTATGCGCAGCGAACCTCAGTTTGTTCCGCGCTCCCCACTCCTGAACATAAGAGAGGGCAGCGTTCGCCCTTACCGAGATATCAAGGGCCGTGTCGCCTGAAAAAACCAGGACCACGTCATCCGCGTAAGCCTGACAGTACACTCCTCGTCGTTCTAGTTCATGTAGTAGTGGGTCGAGGAGTAGATTCCAGAGTATCGGACCGCTGATTGATCCCTGGACGCAACCTTTCTGGGTGTTTTTCGTGTGTACCTCCCCAGCATACCTTAGACCGACTCTTCTGTTGTCGAGATAGCTATTCAGTAGCCTCCTGATATTGACCGGACACTTTTCCTCAATCAGTCTGACTTTAATAGCCGGCCACCATGCGCTATCGAAGGCCCCCTCTATTCATTAGTATATTAGAGACCTCTTAGATAGCTAAACTTTTGTGGAGTTTCTAAATAAACGTTTAACCCTGCCACATACTTATACAAATAACTTTATAATACTCAAATGGGACAAGGATAAGACGATAAACACCATATAATACTCATATAGATAATTGTTTGATGATGAGAAGTTTGTCAACTTAGTGGGTACATTTTATACAAAGAAAGGAGATGGTCCAAAATGTATGGACCAAAAACCCAGAATCGATTGGGACTAAATGGGTATCAGTAGTTTCATTATATTACACAGTTTACCCCACCGAAAGCGCAATGCTAAAATCAATGGGGTATAAGAGCTATAGACTGACAAAGTATATGAAATAATCATGATTTCCTTGTGATTTTTATCAGTTTATACAATATAGGCAATATACTAGCGATTATAATGACAGGATTACTATACTATTGTTTACTATCAACAATTTATGTTTTTAATTAGTATTCATAACTAAAAAAAAAAGAAATTACAAAAAAAAACGAGAAATACTAAATACTGAACTAAAAACATTTAATTGAATATAACATCAATAACGCTTGTATTGAACTTCAAGCTACTATATACAGTTGTACATATTACTGCTCGACAAACAGATTACACAGTTGATTGTTATAACTTTTACAGTAATCCTATTAATATTGTTAATCAGTAATAATTATTGTTTTTGTAAAAACTGAAAAAATTACAAGTAACTCATGATTTTTTCATACATACTTTGTCAGCCTATAGCTCATACACCCCATTGATTTGGGCATTGCGCTTACGGTGGAGTAATTAAGCATTATAATGATCCTACTGATACCTATTAAGTCCCAATCGATTCTGGTTTTTTTTTGGACCATCTCTTTTCAACAGTGAAATATATAATAATATAGTGTCTAAGTGATATGCGAGTCGATATTAAGATTTAACTCTCCGCCAGTAACTAATATTTATTACTACGATTCTGACGGATAAGGAGGACTGAGATAAAAAAAACCAGAAAGAGAACGATGAATGAGATTTGCAAGGACTAATTCTAAGTGATATCAAGTGTCGAGTTGTTCTCTTTTTTTCTATATGGTATCTCTTTAGATGCGACCAACTTGTGGTCATGTCGAACATGAACAGACAACTAACTGCAAGGCATCTCGGATAATTGAAGTGGGGAAACTCGGACCATTCTTAAAAGAAAATTCCTAAAATACCGATCTCTTCAGGCCATCTACGGGTTGTAAATGGCCTACTCATGTATGGAAACCGGTAGAGCTCGGGCCACCACCCGAGTCTGCTTCTTCTAGCTTGCCAGATAACGGACGGAGATCGTAATTCGATCTCCGTCGCCTGAGTCCCTTGACGCATTTGGCCCTTTCCAGTGAATGGAGCGGGATCTGGAGAGTTCAAAATCTGTCCTTGTCCCGGTCCACCATCACCTTCGCAAGACAACAGAACTTACTCGCAGAAAGAGGCGGAGGAGTTCACCGCGCTCTCACTCTATATCATGGCCGCAATCATGTAACTGGACGAGCGATGTAACGATCTCAAGCATTGACTTCTTGCAGATCAGACACAGGTGATCAGCGAAACATCATTTTACAGAGAGTTTTATTTGGGCACACACAGGTGTTTAATTTGACAACCTCACGTATTCTTGCATTACCACTATATTGTCCCATGCCATCACCAATCCATCACCAAAAGAAGTTCCGTCGTTCATGACAAGTAGGCCGTCCTCGGCTTACCGTCAAAACGGTTAGTGCTGGAAACTAGAAAAGATGAAACCTTGATGAACGTACTATTCTGGCGACAAAGTGCTAAAATAAAATACCAAAATCTACGTCATCGTGTTGGGTATCATTAGATTGGTATTTTAAAACATTGAGAAGAAAATGTGAAAGTTAACCGCATGCTCTCAAATTCTGCAAAAATTCATGATGATAGTCCATGAGTATCATCATGGTTTAGTTTTTAGTTATTTAGTATTTAAATTATCAATTAGCAGAAAAACTATCAATTCATAACTAACATTCAGGTATAACCGATTTAACTACTAAATGAACATGAACTATTATGCCGACGCCAAAATAAACTTGGGAATAAAGGCTAGGAAAAATTATATTTTTCCTAGCCTTTATTCCCAAGTTTATTTTTATTTTCAACTATTAATTAGACACGGTGTTAAATTCACGTATCATTACGGGTGATTACGGAACCCTATTCTACTCCTATGCATGATCTGTCACGCACTTGGCCAATTTTTCATACTAGTTTCTTATAAACAGAAGTAGCATTAGCAAACTCAAACCGCATGACTCTAACTCATCCGATACTCACGTAACGAATTAAGCTCCCTAAATTTAAGATGCTCTAGGTCACATTAAAGAAAATTTAATACAATAGAGTCAAAATTAATATAATTTTAATTCCTTTTAAGCTTCTTAAGAAATCCAAAATGGGGTTTAATAATAACAGAATCCATTTTAATTTTAATCTAAACAGGCTGAAGATTAAATTACGTTATATTCTATTACTATAAATGATTGAAACCTATCGACCGGAGGCCAAGCAAAAGACGGACAGTTACAAACAAACGCTTTCAGAATAACTAATACTACTAAATGAACACATCTGAACAATTTTATTAATGAGGGTGAGTTATTACTAACCTAACACCAATATCCAAAATAAAATATCTATGTGATTATTGGACTGACTGCGTTTGTGAAGAATGAACTCATACTAGATTCAGGTTACAGATACATAATATTCCATAATTATGTAATTTCTAGAAGATCATCAACAAAGAACTAATTAATTATTACAATAAATAAATAAAAACAACCAGTGGTGTCAAGCGAGTCTACCGATCAGATGTGGGGGTCTGGGAGTGCGTGGTATGAAGGACGTGGGCCTCTCGGCTTTTCTGGCATCTGCGAACGGTGTTGCGAGCCTTGTCACTGTCTTATTAGGATGCCATGGTGGTGGTTTTTATCGGATGCTGTATCGGCGTGGTTGGCTCTCAGCCCGAGTGTGAATTTGCCCGGAGCTTCGCATGTGCAGCGAGAGTAGGACGATGTGGGGGTGAAGCGGAACCAAGTCGCCTTATTAGAGAACTCTTCGGGAGCAGGTATGGCTAGGCTGAGGGCCGTGTCGCGGCCTGAGTCCGGTGCTTGACTGCGCGCGTTACCTTCACCTAACTTGGGGACGTTGCTAGATGACGATTCTTTGCGCTTGGCCGTTGCCCTTTGCCTGGGCTGCAACGTCACGTGTGCACCTGCTGCTCTGTGGTGGAGGCCGACGGCCACCATGCTTTGAGCTGTCGTCGATGCTCGGGAAGGTTTCCGCTTCACCATGGCCTTAACGACGTGGTTCGCAGGGCCCTCATTTCGGCTAACATCCCCTGTCTCCTTGAGCCTCCGGGTCTGTGCAGATCCGATGGTAAAAGGCCGGATGGGATGACTCTGGTGCCCTGGAAGAATGGCAAGTGCTTGATCTGGGATGCTACTTGCGTCAGCACTGTTGCCGCCAGCCACCTGAGCCGCACAGTCCGCTCCCCGTCGGCCGCGGCAGAGGATGCTTGTTATAAGAAGAGGCAGAAATATGCGGCTTTGGAGCAACACTACCACTTCGTCACTGTGGCGGTGGAGACAATGGGGATTTGAGCTCCTGAAACTTTGGGCTTCGTGGGGGAAGTGAGTCGTAGGCTATCTGTAGTAAACGGGGACTCTCGTTCCTGCTCGTTTCTGGTGCAAAGGTTGGCCTTTGCCATACAACGCCGCAATGCTGCTAGCATAATGGGCACCTTTCCACCAGATGCGATCGGGCACGGGTTAATTTAAGTATTGTATATTATTATAGGTTTATTTTTTATAAATAAATAATTCAACTACTGACAACGAACGTCATCCAGTGTAAAACTAAGCAAAGTCTAACTATGGAATCTAGAACTGAAATGAAATGAAATCATTTATTCTGCAATTAGGTTACATGAACACTTTTGCAAGTTAAACTTTTTTTTTGAGCAGATGAGTTCGGACTAGATTGACTAAAAGAAAGTTTGTATACTTTAGAAAGGATATATTTTTGAAACGACAATATACACACTAAGGATAAAAAATGATCACACAAATCATTAAATACTAAACGTTAACCGCTTTAACGTTACTTTGTCATTACGTATAATGCCACCAATATACACTCGAGTCCACTCGTAATGAATGATTCTCGCAGTACAATAGACAACAAGTTTCATGGGTGATTTGACATATTCAATGAATATATCTCAGATCAAGGAGAAGTGAGCCCACTGCAAAATGTGAAAAGATGAGTATCGTATTGAATCAAAATTAGGATGTTGAAACTGAAAAAGAATATAAGGGTTACCTGTTTTGTTTTAAATATAGATCTAGATGCCTCAAATGGGTAAAGTTTTTTCTATGTTACTGATAAATAGTGAAACAACCATAATAAATATAATTCAGTAAATACCTACTTAATATTGTTCTTCTGCTGCAATAACATCATCTTAATCAATTGAATAAAAAAATGAATTCAATCAAATCAACGTGTTTTTAGATGAAAGTGAAGAAAACATTATGTAATAATTACTTACCACAACACTCACACATCTGTCTAAAATTTGTAATTCCTGTTTAATTCCCAACTACCCAGAACCGGTACGATATTAACAATGCTGCTAATACACTTACTTAAATTTAAATACAATTAATAAAAAATATCTAAATACATCCAAAGAAATTATGCTTAAAATTAGTATTATTTTTTTAAATCGAAAACATCTTAGAACATATAAGACAAAAGAAGGGAGACGACCATTACACTAGTCGGTGTGAACTAAGTCAGAGTAAATGATTAAGCTCTGTCACGTCAAAGCTACTTCGAAGAGGGCTGAGGAAAGCCCCTTCAAAGCTTTGCCATGCCAAGAGTTACACGTTATGCAGTCCGATATATACTTATCATTTAACGTCTTCACAGAGAGATCGAGGTTTTCCTTTTAATCCCACAATTTACTTCGAAACAAGATACAAAACACGAAAATAGTTATTTTGTACGTGCACCATCGTCGTATGATATGATAATGTCAGTGACTAGATTCTATATTGAAATGGGCAAGTGATTATTGTGAACTGCACCCCATAATTTTATTAAACTATTAGATGTATCAGTAATATTATGAAGGCAAAAGTTTGGAAGTAAGTGTATTCGTATATTTGTTATTTCTTAGCAACCAAATGGGTGGAACAATTTAGTAATGTAGTCATACTGTATGGAGCTGGATCACATATTTGATTTTTTGTATCTAAAAAAGATAGTTTACTAGTAGGAAAACTGTTCGCACTTTTCATTGAAAATCTACGTTTATTACACATTTATTACATTATAAGATGTAATTAATCAAGCTAAAGCTTGAAGAAAATGCTTGAAGATAATGCTTGAAGATAATATACTTTAACAACTATTTAACTCTATATATCTATCATGAACTGTTAATTGGTATATGCCCGTTTTTAAATAAGCTATCCTAATTAATAATATTTAGATATTTGTACAATAAAAAATAGTTATGACATTACATTTTTATGACTTTAGGCTTATATAGTTCAAAATTACATTAAATACTTTATCCATGTGCAGACTTTATAGATAAGCTTAGATATATATTATTTGCTTTAATGCTGATAAACTTTTGTACACTCAAAGTATAGCTTTAAGCTACAACAAGGCCGCTCTTTGAACCTTAAATTTAATTCAGTTTTGTTCTTTGTTGTAAATCTATAATACGATGTACAAATAAAGAGTATTCTATATATCTATCTATGTATATCCTCAACAATATAATTTTGCGCCCTGGACCTATTGTCCTCCTATCCACTTAGCACAACTACCGTTAATACAAACAATACCTTCTCAAAGATTTATAATCCTTTCTGTTATGTGTTTATGAGTAGACCCAAATACATTTCGAAATTCTTGCCAGCCCATTAGGCTACATCTGCCTAAGTTATTTTATAGTTTTGCATCTTATTCACTCAGAATAACGTCTTAACGCTACTTTGTTATACAGATAATGGTATAGATTACATTGTTAATGGAAACTTGTCGTTATATAATAGCATAATATCATAGCACTCAATAACATTGCCACTATTTAATGTTGTATTATATCGAAATACAATAATATATACGTATAACTTTATAATATATCAATTTTTTTCATCATAAGCAAACTTGGGTCATCACCTCACCGGGCCTTAAAGTGTAGTGGTATATCGAATCCAATCAATTAAAACTCTTGCCATATATAGATATTTTGGACAAATATTTCAGACATATTTCGGACATCTTACAGACAACGCCATCTAGTCCCAAACTAAACTTTGTTAGAGTTCTTTAAATTACATAATAAATGTTTATACAGAAAGACAGCATCGTCTTGTCAACTGCGGGCACAATCATTTCCGTTGTGGGGGAGGTTGCTTGGTTCTGATACTGAAAGTTTCTCGCAATATCTCTGACAGGCTTTCATAGCACAAAGGACGAATGTAGTTCCAATTATCTGAATAGACATTTAGATAGTATAATATGTTTTTCAATAATTAAACAATTTCATAGAAGGGACATTTAATTTAACTATTTTTTAGAGTATTCTAGAAATAAATAATAAAACTATCATACTTATCTTAGCCGAAAGTAACATAGTATAAACATATTTCTATAATGTCAATTTAAAATACAAACCTAACTTAATAACTAATATAATAGATAAACAACACTCGGTAAATAAAATAAATGAATGTAATGTTATTTGATTATTTAAATATTATTCTCACTACTACTTTCCTTCCCTAATAAACTATATAATCCCTACTAATATTATAAATGCGAAAGTAACTCTGTCTGTCTGTCTGTTACGCTTTCACGCCTAAACCACTGAACCGATTTTGATGAAATTTGGTATGAAGATAGAACTGAACTTGGGAAAGGACATAGGCTACTTTTTACCGAGATAACCGACATACACGCGGGCGGAGTCTCGGGCGAAAGCTAGTATAATAATCTATAATAATTTATTTTCTGTGCAGAAAACCCGCCGGGTACCACATGGTTGTGACTATGAGCATGCACGTTTTGTAGAGCTCGCGTAACCACCTTTCTTCCTTTCTGCTAGGATGACAGATGACCTCACCTGTCACCCGCAGGCCTGTGCTTATGGAGGAGGGAAATAATTATGCGATCTCCGGTACCTAAGTGGCTGCAGTACTTAGCTCTTTCCCGGGTCTGGTGGACCGGGAGTATTCGAAATCTCTCCCGGTTCCGCTCCGCCATCTCCTTTTATTTGCTCCCACAAAGAACCAGCAGAGGTATACGCGCTCTCGCTCCGTATCGTGGCCGCAATCCCCACTTCTAGAATTCTTCACTAGAATTCCCACTCCGATTGCCGCCACGAGATCGGCTCCGAGCCTCGGCTCCTCCCACGCCGGACACACTGCCAGCATGTGGAGACCATGCCCAAGTTTTGGACATCGCATGGTGGCATTCAGGCATTGTCTCTTTATAGATCAGACACCGAAAAAAAGTAGCTCTCAGAAAACTGAGATATTAATACAAATAAATTAAGAAACTCTTTTTTTAAGTCTGTTTTACATTATAATTTAAAATATCTATTGAAGAAAAAAGATTTCACGTCGCTTCAATTAATTCATATTCAAAAATTAAAAATTTGGCAGATTCAAGTTGATCCCTCTTGATATGCTAAACAAGTTTCACAAGTTAAACAGTTGAAAGCTAAAGTAAATCAAGTAAATAATATAATTAATACCACTTAAATGAAAGAAGGTAATTAGTTACGTAAAGCTTCATAAGATTTTAATTATTTTTGTGTAAGAGGGTGATTGTCGGATTCTTTTTTTTTTTTTTTTTTTTTTTTTTTTTTTTATATTTAAGCCTGCCAAAGTGACTCTACTCTGCCTGATGGAAAGCATGAGTAGAATCCAGGAGTAGGGGTCACCATGCTTATTGTGAGGGTAGGCAATGTAGCATGGTGACCCCTACCATGGCAGCCTGGTTAGATTATTCTGCATCATTCTCCCGGCCTTCGAAGGGCGGGAGAATGATGCAGAATGATTGGGCCTCCGGTCTCACACTCACCAACGAAATACGACAGCAAGAATGCTGTCATTATTAGGATGGTCTTCTGTGTGAGGGTAGTACTGGCCGGGTCGAGCCGGCCCATTCGTGCTGAAATCAGCGTGGCTCTACTACCTCAGACTCTTAGTAACTTTTAATTTTTAACATCTGATTAATAACAAAGTTAAAACATTAGACGTGTCATCGACTATTAGAAGGGCATATTTTGTGTTAGCGATAAAGACTCGCCAAGTCATCTAGAAAATTAAAATACTACTATTTATTGCCATGAAGATTGCGAATTCAAGAGATATAGCCGCGATGACACTTGCTAAAATTGTTGCTGCTGGACTCTGCCTCTCCAATTGCAAGCCACTTGGTTCGAACCTCGGCTTTTCGCATCCAGCCAGACGTTTTGAAGAAATATATTTAGTCAAGCAAAACTATTAATGTTTTAGCTTATCTTAGTACTTTTTTCGTACCAGACTAATGAAACCACACCGTGTGCCACTCTGCACCTGGCGTATGAGGGTTTCAGATACTGCCGGTATTAAGACATCTGGAATCCTTATAGTGCCTGCCCGCACTGACGACAGCACCATCATCTGATGTTACCCTGAATTTAGGCAACGTATGGCACACGCAGTGATAGCCGATTACTGAAATGAGGATCCAACGCTGCGTCGCCCAGACGGAGCAAACCAGTCGGACGGAAACCTGTTCTGCCACCCTACCCACTCGAAGATGAACTGCTGGAGAATTTCTACACGGGCAAAGCCAGCACGTGGCTATTCTAGGCCTATTCTAGGAGGGCAGAGCCACCGCCCACACCGGGTAATACAGGGTCACCGGGAAGCTCATCTTCCTCCGGTAGGTCCTCAGGCACAGCATTGCATCGAGCGTCGAACGCCCCTCTCAAAATCAGAATTGGGCGTCCGATAGGTCGGGGCCCAACTCGCATCATCATAACTATTGTGCCGGACGATAAGGGCAGAAAGTACCCCCTCAAATAGTTTACCCGCCTTGTACAACAACACGATGGACCTATAAACAGTTGTAACACTTTTTTAGGGTTCCGTAGCCAAATGGCAAAAAACGGAACCCTTATAGATTCGTCAAGTCTGTCTGTCTGTCCGTCCGTATGTCACAGCCAATTATTTCCGAAACTATAAGAGCTATACTGTTGAAATTTGATCAGTCGATGTATTCTGTGAACCGCATTAAGATTTTTACATAAAAATAGAAAAAAAACAATACATTTTGGGGGTCCCCATACTTGGAACTGAAACTCAAAATTTTTTTTTCCATCAAACCTATACGTGTGGGGTATCTATGGATAGGTCTTCAAAAATGATGTTGAGGTTTCTAATATCAGTTTTTTCTAAACTGAATAGTTTGCGCGAGAGACACTTCCAAAGTGGAAAAATGTGTGTCCCCCCCCCTCTAACTTCTAAAATAAGAGAGTGACAAAACTAAAAAAAATATATGTTGTACATTACCATGTAAACTACCAACGAAAATTGGTTTGAACGAGATCTAGTGAGTAGTTTTCTTTTAATACGTCATAAATCGTAACACGCAATTTACCTTTCATCCAATCAATACACTAGTATAAAAACATCGATGAAAGTTACAACGAACTACAAGAACATTTATATGATGTTACTTGCTGATACGGAACCCATCATGGGCGAGTCCGACTCGCACTTGGCCGATTTTTTTGTAATTAAAGAACTAACAAAGTAACGTTCTATATTTAGGGACTTCACACACTGGCCACGCGCCCAGGCGCGTGGGCGCGTGGCAGCAGATCACGCGCGCGGCGACGGTGGAGCAGATCTGCCTGTTCGAGCAGATTTTACCGCGCCTACGCGCCTGTCCTTTCATATCCCAAATTGCTGGGCGTTGTTCAATTTCGAATATAAATCTATCCGTGTCCAGATCCATCGTGAACAAGTCCTTATAGCACGAAAACAGGCGCTAGGCATTGTTCGGCATATGGACGAGGGCTTGGGCCAGCACTCGGGCAGATACTCCGTCTGGCCCAGAAGCCGTGCTCATGGATTGAATCCGTAGAACAGACGTCCCTACCTCCGATTCCCTGACGGAGGATAGATCACTCCAGCTCTCCCAGTTGTCTTCGACTGAAGTGGTCATCGACGGGTATGTGTTCCGCCTGAACGATCGAAACTCTTCAGCATCTTCCTTTTTTGTCTTCGTATCTTTGGCGAGGCTAATGGTGAGCTTCAGAGTTATCCGTGCCCTTCTGTACCCCTCATGAAGGTGGTCCTCTCCACCATATAGGTGGTGAAGCTGACGGCTGCTGATGAAGGACCTCTGGGCAAAAGTACATTCCCAACGGAGGTCCGCCAACTCCTGGGAACACCAGTAAATCTTTTTCTTGAAGGCGACATCCTTCAGTACCCTGTAGATGGGGCCTCTCGCTCAAGGCGATTCACCCAGAATTGGGCGATTTATTAGGCGTTCAACCCACGTTTACTGCCTTTTTCAAGTTTCAAAGATTTTTCTGCAATTTTTTTTAGGAAAAAGAAAATGAGGAATGGCAAACTTTTACCTAAAAGAAACTACTGATAAAAGCTGATATCAAATATCGCTTATTCCACTGAATATTACAAAAATAATTTCTTTTATATCTCCATATATGTAGATAAAAGATTACGAAGAACATCTATCCATTCCGTGCGAAACTGCCATGAATTAAACCATACACGGTCTTGATAACATCATTCCTACATGACTGCGCGTTATAAACTTGATAAATACAAGCATATAACGCCCCGTCCAAACACTTCGCTTGTTAGACGTTAAGTTTGCAATTGAAAGTATCTAATATATAAAATTCTCATGTCACAGTTTTCATTGCCATACTCCTCCGAAACGGCTAAACCGATCTTTATGAAACTTTATATGCATATTCAGTAAGGTCTGAGAATCGGCCAACATCTATTTTTGATAAATCTAAATCATCATCATCATCTAGTATAACAATATATTTATTTATTGAATAGATTATACACAAAATTGTCTCTTCTGCGCCTTATTAAGTTTTTTAAACCGTTCAATTCTGTTTCCATTCTCACACATGTCTCTTAAACATGGAAGAGCCGGCGTTCATGTAATCCGTTTTTTATAAACAAATGGCCAAGTGCGTATCAGGCCTCGCATAAAATAGGTACCTCAATTAAAATATTTTTCATAAATTTATCCTGGCACTCTGTTGACATAATCACAAAAAATATTCATGTAGTTTTATTTTTGTAGCACCAACCGTTTGGGCGGCAAGTCGAGGACGAACGGACCGACGGACATGACGAATCTACAACTCGACAGACGAACATGACGATCTCGGGTTCGGAGTCATGAACTACGGAACCATAAAAACACTTTCCTACTTAATTATTACTTACTAATTCACAGAGCTAATGACTTAAAGAAAGTTACAGGTACATTTATGAGCTTATGAAAACTTTGACGGAAAAATCTAAAAGTAATATCCTCTTCACTTCATAATAATACCTACTAGAATTTTTTTTCGTACAAAATAAATAGATGGCAGTTTTAAAACTCACCGTTCTTAAATAGCACAGTAGGTACTTTCGGAAATTTAATAAAATTGTCCAAATAAAAACATCGTCGTGACATCAGTTCATTCATGCGAATATTGATTGATCAAACGTATTTACAAAGCATATTACACCGTGGGCATTTTTATATTCTGACAGAGTTCCCGTAAACTGTTTTTGTACAATTAAAAACGATTTTTGTTTCATAAAAATCAAATTTTCATGCATTTGTCACATTATTTCGTTACAGATTAAAGCAAATCGAGTAGACAGAGGACGTGGTAAAAGTGGAAAATTGCCAAAGTATAACGTCATTTATCAACGCCACTTGGTGGCATCTCGTGCCTACAGTGAATCTTAATGGAATAGACATCACAAATTTTATATAGAAAAAGCCTTGGACCTACAGAAAATCAACACATTTTAAAATTTCTGCATGATAGCTAATAAGTAATGATAGCAGGCGTTTATAATAATAATATGATCAATGCTTATTACGTAAGTAATAAGCATTGGAGTATTTTCAAGTAAAAATAGTTAATCGGAGTTTGTGTTAAAATGATTTTTTGATATAATGAAAATAGGACCACTTTATTTTGGTTGCATTGCTTATCTTTCATGTTTTAAGGTGGCGTGAGTCAAATTGGTATAGTAGCGGTAAATCAAAATAGTACATTTTGGAAACCACTTTCGAACATAAATTCTACACAATACGTAACTATAATGAATTAACTATTCTATGCAGAACTAGTCTACTTATTAAAAATGATGTATTAGCTATTTTCTTATAACCTGATGGATCTAATTATAGGATACTTTCATTTTCCCTAAAAAATATTTACAAAAAAGCTTCAACCAATCATCATTATCAATATATATATATATATAGAATAGGTAGTAGAGCCACTCTGATTTCAGCGCGAATAAGCCGGATTGACCAGGGCAATACCACCCACACAAGCCTATCCTAATAATGACAGCATTCTTGATGTCGTATTTCGTTGGTGGGTGTAAGACCGGAGGCCAAATCATTATGCATCACTCTCCCGGTCTCCGATGGCCCGGAGAATGTAGCCGAAACATCTGACTTGCTTACCCTCATAATGAAGATTCTACTTTTCTTTCCATCAGGCAGAGTACAGTCACTTTGATAGCTTATATACATGAAATAACAAGATATTTGTTATCTTAATATTGTAACTGTTAATAGTTTACACCTGACGGAAAGTGACTGCCGACGTCGATAAAGGTCTGTGATCACAAACGTGACGTCGCCTATACTCTATTTTTTCGAAAGTTTTAAGCTCAGATATTTGTTTGCACTTTTCTCTTGTTGCACTGAGTTACATCTTTTCGCGGTATTTGCATATTAGTGGCGGTCTGTCAACAAATAAAGGCCTGTGCAAATGACCAAATCCCAGTTGCGTAAATCTCACTATGTTATTTTATATGTCACTTATAAATATGATGCTAGAAGGCCTAAAAGGATTCTGCTTTTAACAACGATTTACTGTGTACTCGGTGTAGAGGACATTGTAGAAGATGAACGTTATTATAAACTTGGTGGAACTAATTTAATATTACATTTAGCTTTCGTGGTACGGCCACGTTGATTTCAGCACGAATGAGTCTCCTCGACCGGTGGGGTACTACCCTCACACACAACAGATCTACCTAGATAGATCTACTAAGGAAAAGAATACTGTCCGATGTTTCGTAGTTTAATTCAAGTCTATATGATTTTTTAAATTTTATGCTTTTTTCTTAGTTTTCCAAGGAAAATTTGTTTGTTTCCTTTGAAGTAAAATTTCCTGCGTGAAGTAAAATGCATAGTATGATATTCATAAATAGTTTATTAGTTGATTTCCATAAAACTTTTGACTCCATTATAATATGTTGTAACCCCTAGCCCCGGTAAAGGGGGGTTTAGTCGGCCCTAGCCCAACCAGGGGGAATCACCTCACCGGCGCGCAGTCAGTAGAACTATGAGAAATCCCAGGGCGCCTTTCACTAGTAGAATTTAGATATGAAAAAGAAACAAGCTAAGAGAATACCAGACAAAGGTCTATGTGTGCTTATGTCGATGTGGGCGGTCGGGGAATTCTTCAAGGAAAACACTGTTTCGGTCTCACATATACGTCTATTGTATTTAAAATTTACAATATTGTTAATTCTAACTTATTACATCATTATTAGTCATATTAGATTACTTATATTTATTACATTTGCAAAAACAAAAAAGAGGGTCAACACATAAAAAAGTTCCTGACTGAAGCTTCCCTGGTTCGACGAGGGCTCGACCGGGATGTGAGGGCGTCAAAGGGGAGCTCACGGCCACCCGGACGCATCTCTCGGGGATCCCTCATCTCGTGCGATTTAAAGTACACGCACCGGCGAACAAAAGAGAAGGGTATATGTAAAATTATAAATTAATTGAACTCAATGCGTGACCCAGCAACTGCTCATGAAATGATCGGCGCTGTGTGGCTACCACCTATGGCACTCGCCGGTATCTGGCAGTGGAGTCTCAAATGAGAAGAGGGGCTTTTCTTGCAATCTCCAGGTATTCCTGGCGAGGATTATAGAAAACTATACCAAGCGAAGCGACCCTGTGAAAAAGATTATATTCTAAGATACACGTCCAGAACACACGATAAGGCCGAGATACAGTTTACAGATATAATATATTAACTCACCACAAGTTGCGGGCACTATATAAAAATCAATCTTCACAAGTAACTAACAACAGCAAAACTTAGTTCAAGATATAACACAATAAGAGAAAAAAAAATCCTATGAGTGAGACCGGCTTTATATATCCTATTTCAAGGTCTATAGGATATAACGAACCTACCCCCTTACAAAACAAGATAAACATCACGCCATTTTCAGAGACAACTAGAATTAAAAAAACTATTTAATACATAGTCTATGATTAAAATCGATTTGAACCCGACATGAGCGCCACCCAGTGCCTAGTTGGAGAAAACAGGACTCTTTGCGGGAGATAATAGGCGATGGAGTAATCAATGTTGCCCAAAGATGGCGCTAATAGCAAGATCGTTTCTGTGGGATTAATTAATTTTGTGTTATTCTAACAAAGCAAAAAAAGTGTGTTACAGTACCCCCTCCCCCGTGAAATTTCCTGAGCAGGGGGCGAAGGAAATTAAAATACTAAAACAACAAAGTTAACTTCTAAGAGAGAGTTGATCGCATTGACTGAGAACAACATACTAACCATACGGGACAAATCTAAAATTTGCTAAACAAATAAGATAAGTTAACTAACATACCAAGTCGCTGCAAGCTATACACGTATGTGGATAACGTGTAGAAAGGTATGAGCTAAAAAGGAAACGCACGATGTGCAATGTCACACTTCATGGTCAGATATAAGATTTAAATACAGAACTGATACAACGTGGAGCAGGAACAGAGAGTGGCTCCTCTTCACTGTACTTCACAATGTCCTTGATATGATAAGCTCCCAGACTCTTACCATCCAGATCTGATAATTCATAGACCAAGGGCGAGCGTTTTGCCGATACTATGCATTTCAAAAATTTAGGGGCTAACTTAGATGTAAAATTCTTATCCTTATTGGACAAGAAGTGAGTTCTCTTATAGACCAACTGTCCCACCTTCAATTCCATTGGTCTTTTCCTGAGGTTGTAGTACTTTTCGTTACGCCGGTGAGCGACACCTAAGTGTTTGCTCACCTGGTCGTAAATACGATGAAGTTCCTTCAACCTCTCGCCAAACGACACAGGACTGTCAACAGAAACAGAGTCGGGATGAGCAGAGATCTCCTCCTGTCTATAAAGATCGCCATCTCCTATAAATTCCCTTCCATGGACCAGAAAATATGGACTAAAGCGAATAGCTTCGCTGACTGCCGTGTTCAAGGCACACTGCAGTTCTGCAAGGTTCTCATCCCACTTCCTGTGATGAGTCTTTACGTAGCAGGAAATCCCCTGCACCACGTTACGAATGGCTCGCTCTGCCTGGTTAGTCTGCGGGTGATACCTGGGGTTATAGTAGACATTAGGCACGTTATATTTGACCAACAAGTCCTTGAAGGGTTTGCTAACAAACTGAGGGTCATTGTCCATATAGATTGTTTTGCAGACACCATGTACTAGGAAAACATTCTTCTCGATGAATCTCGCAACAGCTATGCCTGTAGCAGTCCGTATAGGATACAACATGACATATTTACTGAAGTAGTCTGAGACCACGATTAAATGTATGTTTCCCTTGCTAGAGGTAGGGAATGGGCCCAAAAGGTCAAAAGAGATGGCTTCGAAAGGTTTCGACACCCGTTTTGGATTTCCCATGAGACCAGGACGGGCAGTGTTCACAGGTTTATACTGCTTACAAATTTCACACTTGCCCACGTATTCCTTAACGCTTTGATACATCTTAGGCCAGTAGTAGTTGAGAGCCAGTCGTTTGTGGGTCTTCCAAACGCCTCCATGGGCACTCATGACATGGTCATGGTACTTGGTGAGCAGGGATGCTCTATCCTCTTGAGGTACCACTAGTTTCCAACTGAAATCAGATGTCAAGGAAAATTTATTTCTTGACAACCTATATAGTGCACCATTACGAATGTCGAAGTTCGGTAATTTTCGTGGGTTTTTTAACACACTGTTAAAAGTATGGAGATACCAAGAGTCTTTGGTGTCACTGGTATGCAATGCACCAATCTGTATTCGAGACAGAGCATCGGGAACAACATGATCCTTACCCTTCCTATGCTCTATGTCGAAGTCAAACTGACTCAACCTCATGCTCCAGCGGGCGAGACGACCAGTCGGATTCTTTAACTTGTGAAACCACAATAATGAAGCGTGGTCCGTGACTACGGTGCATTTCTGACCTTCCACGTATTGTCTGAACTGTTCTAATGCAAAGATCACAGCTAGCAGCTCACGTTCAGTGGTGCTGTAGTTGACCTCGCTCTTGTTAAGAGAACGACTGCAATACGCGACCGGGTGTTCGACACCCTCATGTGTCTGTGTGAGGACCGCCGCCACCGAGTAGGAGGATGCGTCACTAAGAATCCTGAACGGTAAAGAATAATTAGGCATTTTCAAAATAGGAGCAGAGACCAAAGCGGACTTCAAGAGGTTGAAAGACTCTTCCGCTTCGGGTGTCCACATGAAAGAAACATTTTTAGAAGTTAATTTGCATAAAGGTCTGCTAATCTTAGAGAAGTTGTTGATGAAACGTCGGTACCACCCAGCCATGCCCAGGAAACGCTTCACCTCCTTAGGATTGGAAGGAGTGGGATAGTTGAGAATAACATCAACTTTACCCGGGTCAGTCCGAAGGCCGTGTCTATCAACAAAGTACCCGAGGTATTTTAATTCGCTTCGGCAGAAACGGGATTTTTTCATGTTGATCGTGAGGCCGGCCTCTCCGAGGCGCTGATGGACTCTATGTAGGAGATCCACATGCTCCTCAAAGGTGCTGGACACAACGATGATGTCGTCTTGAAAGGCGAAGACTCTGTTGTCAAACTCTGGGCCAAATAGACGGTCCATGAGGCGCTGCATTGAAGCAGAAGCTCCGACGAGCCCGAAACACATAACATTGAACTGAAACAAACCCCGTCTAGGGACAGTAAAAGCAGTCTTCTCAGCAGATTGTGGTGAGTCAAAAGGAATCTGCCAATAAGCAGCACTTAGATCTATAGATGATAGATATTTGGCATTATTGAGATGGTCTAGGATTTGATTTATGTAGGGTAAGGGATATGCATCACTTTTTGACACGGAATTCAGCTTCATAGAATCAAGACAGAGTCTTAGGTCACCATTCGCTTTCTCCACCATCACCACTGGCGAGTTCCACGCAGACTGAGAAGGGGATACTACTCCCATCTCCAACATCCGGTCCAGTTCTTCTTCCAGGGCTTTCTGTTTACAGGGAGAGAGCGGATAGTACCGTTGCTTGATTGGTTTGCTGTCACCCGTATCAATGACATGGTGCACAAGAGATGTACGGCCTAGACCTACTTTATCAGTATTGATCGTTTCGAATTTGTCAATAATGTTGTTTATAATCCGCTTTTGATCAGCCGACAAGTTGTCGTAATCCTCCAGACCATGGTTAAGCGCCAGTGATTCCACAGGACTACAATCACTAAAGTGGGATAGATTGACATCCCGAGTGGTCAATCTATTTCCCAAATGAAATTGTTGCCAGAAGTCAACGCCAAATATCATGGCGGTAGTAATATCTGGGACAACATAGAATTTAATAACTCTGACAACAGAATTATATTCAACAGGAAGTGAGATACAGCCCATACACGACAGACTAGAGCCGTCGGCTGTAGATAAACTAAAGGTGGGGCTGATGCCTTCTAGCTCAAACCCTAGTTCCAAAAAGATGCGGTGCGAACCCTTGCCTAACACAGAGCAGGCCGCACCTGAATCTAGTAAGCCCAGAACATTTAAGTTTAGGACCTTTACCACTAAATACGGTCTAATATCATTATCCCGTTTATTAAACAGGACCTTACCAGAGTAATTACCAGACAGAGAAGGAACGGACAGACCGACTGGTAGGCTCCTTGCAAGGCCCTGACTTACTCGTTTTTTGGCGAGACGTTACATCGGGGACAATCCGGGATTCTGACACCTCTTCGACCACACCGGAAGCACACCACCTCTCTCGACTGCGTGCAGCGTGCAGCAAGATGGCTGCAATCTCCGCAGCGAAAGCACTTGGGTTCGCTTGAGGTGGATCACTAAACCCCCCTTTACCGGGGCTAGGGGTTACAAATTGGCGCCCAACGTGGGGCTAATAGCAAGATCGTTTCTGTGGGATTAATTAATTTTGTGTTATTCTAACAAAGCAAAAAAAGTGTGTTACAGTTTTTTTTTTTTTTTTTTTTTTTTTTTTTTTTTTTTTTTTTTTTTAAATTCAGTAGCCCTCTTTGTGACACAGTAACTGCTTAAGGTATGTTCGGCGCTGTGTGGCTACCACCTATGGCACTCGCCGGTATCTGGCAGTGGAGTCTCAAATGAGAAGAGGGGCTTTTCTTGCAATCTCCAGGTATTCCTGGCGAGGATTATAGAAAACTATACCAAGCGAAGCGACCCTGTGAAAAAGATTATATTCTAAGATACACGTCCAGAACACACGATAAGGCCGAGATACAGTTTACAGATATAATATATTAACTCACCACAAGTTGCGGGCACTATATAAAAATCAATCTTCACAAGTAACTAACAACAGCAAAACTTAGTTCAAGATATAACACAATAAGAGAAAAAAAATTCCTATGAGTGAGACCGGCTTTATATATCCTATTTCAAGGTCTATAGGATATAACGAACCTACCCCCTTACAAAACAAGATAAACATCACGCCATTTTCAGAGACAACTAGAATTAAAAAAACTATTTAATACATAGTCTATGATTAAAATCGATTTGAACCCGACATGAGCGCCACCCAGTGCCTAGTTGGAGAAAACAGGACTCTTTGCGGGAGATAATAGGCGATGGAGTAATCAATGTTGCCCAAAGATGGCGCTAATAGCAAGATCGTTTCTGTGGGATTAATTAATTTTGTGTTATTCTAACAAAGCAAAAAAAGTGTGTTACAATGTCAGTCTTACAATATCTCGACATAGTCAACAATATTTACAAGGAAACTTCCTGTTTACTATTTGTTAGGGCACAGATTACTGAATAGTTACTACGTAAGTTAGGGTTTGATTAAAATCAAAACTAAGCTCTGTCTGTCCGTGCCTATCTGCCTGTCTGTTATGTTTTCTCGGCGAATCAATCAATGTGTTAGTGTGCTACAATAAAATAATGAAAAATATTTATACTTGGGGTACCTCTCCTATACGTAAAGTCGGGATAATTTTTTTTCAGGCATCTACCCTATCGTGTTCGGTATCATTAGAAAGGTCGTTTAAGTACATTAAAAGTTTTTAAAAAGTGGGGATGACTTTTTATGTATGTATGTATACGTTTGCAAGTTATTCCACTTTGAAAGGCGCTTTTTTGTAAAAACAGTTATAGAGACTTAACTTGTAAAATGCGCTTCCTTGGAAAACGTTTTACAAACATAACGTATTAATAAGTAAACATCAATCAACAACCCAAAATGTCCCACTGCTGGGCTCGGGTCTCCTCTCAGGAGAGGATTAAAGCCATACATCCCCACACGGCGGAGTGCGGGTTGGGGACTAAGTAAATATAACAATTATCTATCGGATACTATTTTAAATCTACGTTCCATTATGGGTGACTGAGGAACCTTATTCTATGCATGGCATGACATGCACTTGGCCGATTTCTGTATACGTATGTAAACTTTTTGCTAATGTGTGTAAACAATACAAGTCCGCTCTTGTAATTGAGCCGTATACTAATTTATCAGCTGTATGACAGAAAATATTTTTGTTGGTATCACTCAAGACCTTGGCGACATAAATCGTTTATTATTAAATTTATCACTCAATAAAACTTTTTTTTTTGCTTTTTGCATATCATACCATCGGTGGAGAGACGAAGGGCGTGTGTGAAACTCTCGGAGAATCCGGTTTACCCACTAAACCACCCGGCGGCCACGTAACTACCGATTCTCATCCGATATCCGAATTCACCATTTGGCGCGGCCACTTCACCATTCCGACTATGTTTTTCTGAATGTCGAACATAGCGCTGGCTCACGCAAAATTGTACGTGAGCCTCTCACAAATAATGCGAGAGCCTACACAAATACTCATAACCTAACTATAATAATTTTACTTAGTACTTGTAAAAGAAAGAAAAATTAGAAATATATACTTTTGCAACAAAAAATTGAGCAAATACATTTTTAAATTTTTTTGCACCCATATATATTAAAATATTTCAAATATCAATCATCATAAATTTAATGTATTTTAAAATATTATTGTATTTTAAAATTTTAATGTATTTTAAATATATTAGTATCAACCCTGCAATCCTGGATAGTTGTATTCAGAGAGAACTTGATAAGCGATTTCATAACATCACATACTAATGTTTCTGAGAGGAGCAATCAGTCACCGTAGATTAAGTTAAATACAGAGATTACAGTCATGAATGTGTTATACTAATCAAGAAAGCTTTGACAATCCCATCCGGTCTACTTTTCAACTTTAATTACGACCTGTTTACTTATAAATAAGTCTACAAAGACTAATTAGTAATGTTTCAAATTAATAATTAATGAAAATGTGACTTGTAATTAACCTTTTTTATTTTTTCCACTTCTACCATAATAACTTACGCATTAATTAATTGAACACAATTTACGAAACAGGGAGTCGAAACGTTAATCGAAACGATTGTAGACATTCCCAGTTCGTGAATTACAACTGTTAACCAATCACACGGTTCAATTTAAAAAGTAATTTGTACAACAGACATGAGCAGGTTTGCCTACTTCCAGTGACTTTAAAAATTTCCAGACCTTTGCTGGGTATCCATTTTGAACGTAAAACGTTCAAAGCAAAGCTATGGATGTTTTGTCGTTGAGCATTCCTACACACCTTGCTGCAATGATTCCTGACAGCTACCTATTTGTCCCGGAATTCATTTAAATAATTCAGCCTTAGTTAGCACTTTTTTCCTTTAGTTAACCATGGAGCCAAAAGAACCAATACCAACAGTAAAACTGATCCGGCTTAGCGAGAAAATATCAATAAACACGTAAGTGTATTTAAAGTTATCTTCTAACCATATTTTGAAAAACATCATGAAACACATGAGCTACTTTCATACAAGTCTGTAATACACATACGAAAAGAACCATTATTATCTCATAAGAAATCTTCGATTTTACAGTGTTCCGAATAGCCTGTGTCAATGTTCTGCGAAACGTCCATTAATAATAAAAAAATATTTGAACCAAATAATAACAAAATACACAGAAACAGATATATATATCGTTTATAATGGCTGCTGTAGATAAATAACTATGTTGCAGCCATTAACGTCCACCTCAGGTAGACAAAAAATAATATTAGTTCTGTAGTTACACATTAGGAATTCAAAAAAGTCAAAACATAAAAATAAATAATAAATTTAAATAACACTTCTAACTAAAGTACAGGATTGTGTGTGTATGTGTGTGTGGGTATGAGTGTGTGTATGTGTGGACTTCCTCCTTGAATTCGTGTTGAGAGACTTGCGGTGTCATTATAATTTAGGCCGAAAAACTGTTAATATGAGCATTTTAATTTTGAAAGAATATTCACATTTCTCTACGAATATTCATATTTTATTCTTTTAAAAACAAAAGAAGTTTCCTTATTATTATTTAAGAAACAAATTATGTGTGTTAAAAATAAATTAGTCAAGAAGCGTTCTTCTTATCGTTCGTAACTACGATGAAACAAACCCTAGTAAAGCTACTTGATAGTGAACTTTAGCAGTCGTCTTACGTTTATGTTCAAGGACCAGATAAAATAATTATGAACTGCAGACTAGAAAATATAACGTATTCGTTCAAATAGTAGAAGTATCTTTTCAGTATTCTGTAATAGCACCGTCTAAAATATTATTATTATGTGTCCATAATCTATGGTAATAGTATTAAATCTAAGTGTCTTTGCAGACACTCCGTAACCTTATTGAATATGTTAATATTAGTATTTGCATATATTAATAGAGTACGTAACTTAGCGGTAAAGTTCGAAACGGAAACCAATGACGGTATGCATCCGCGCTACGCTGCTTTCTGCCTTTCTTGGTGAATGCTATGTATTTGAAGCTAAGTCCAACTAAATTTAGTAACAATTAAGTAATATAGTTTTATGATTATTTTAATCCCATGCTCATTTATTATAAGATTATTCTAATCTTCATAAATTGATGAAACCAGAGTGCCAATATTCTAGCTGTTCTGAATGTCAAAATCGGTCAAGTGAGTGTCTGGCCAAGTTCTCCAAATAAGCGCATTTTACAAGTTAAGCCTCTGAGTTAAAAAAGTTATCTAAGCCGTTATAGATTTCTTTTAAAGCTCATCACATGGACAAATCACGGTAAACAATAAATCGTTTTAAAAACCTCTCAATGTTTTATAAGACCTATCTAATGATACCCCAGAAATCAGTGAGAAACTTAGGAGAAGAATCCCTTGTTTTCCGTGTAGGGGAGGTACTCCAAAAACAAAAAAAAATGGGATTTTATTTTAGTACTTTGTCGACATGATAAAAGCACATCTCCGTGCAAAGTTTCATCTTCCTAGCAAGAACCATTTTGAAGGTAAGTCGAGAACAGTCGGACGTACATGACGAAACTATAATATTTCCGAGACGTGACCTACGAAACCAAAAATATTTTTATGACTCCTTTTGTAAGGAACTCGGGATGTATGGCTGATCTTTAATAAGTAACAAATAAAGTTTTTTTTAAGATATTGAAGTTAATACTTAAAGCTAATTTAATTATTCAGCAGTTGGAGTGCCCTTCGCTTAAAACATAGTGTTTTTTAAGCCTACTATGGTAAGCATAATTATAATTCAGGAATGAGGGTCACTTTTCTCAGTGTGAGTGTAGGCAATGCACCATGGCGGCCTATTGAGATTTTTATGCATCTCATAATATATTATAAGTTCGAATTTTGAAGTTACGATGATTATTACATTACAGGATCATATAAATCAATTACAACTGGCTAGTAGTAGTATTGAACAAACGGCATTTTAAGACAATATTTGAGGGTAAGTATATTTTTTACGGTCATTTCTGTTTTAAATCCGCTATGTAAAGTTTTAAAATTTTACATAACGAATGTCTTTGGGCAGAAACGAACAATCTAACTTCCACGTTGATTTTAAAATTTATAGACAAAAAACAGTTTATGTCTAAAAAATAAAAGTTTATAACTTAATTAATTGGTGAACTTCAGTGTTGATTACATTTGAAAAGAAATTGATCTCTGTGGGTTAAAAATAAATAGAATAAGAATACACCGAGGTATAATTACTGACAATGAATAATGAGTATGATTCCAAATGAACAAAAAATAAAATGATTGAATATTTCAAAGCAATGTTAAAAACAAATGAATTCACTCGAGACGGCGAAATAGGTTCTGTGTACAGTAACTACACAATAACTGTACAGAAACCTTTTTATAAATCTTATAAAATAAAAACCGGCCAAGTGAGAATCAGACTCGCCCATGAAGGGTTCCGTAGAAGTAAGTAACATCATATTAAAGTTCTTGTAGTTCGGTGTAACTTTGATCGATGTCTCATTATTAGTGTATTGTTTGAATTAAAGGTAAATTACGAATTACGATTTATGACGTATTAAAAAAATACTGACTAGATTTCGTTCAAACCAATTTTCGGTGGAAGTTTGCATAGTAATGTACACCATATATTTTTTTTTAGCTTTTCACTCTCTTATTTTAATTTCAATTTTTTTTTAAATTAAAAGTTTATACATCTACTTACCAAGTATCAACCGTATAGTTCTTATAGTTTCGGAAAAAAGTGGCTGTGACATACGGACGGACAGACAGACAGACAGGAATGACGAATCTATAAGGGTTCCGTTTTTAGCTATTTGACTACGTAACCCTATAAATTAATAAGAATATACAACTCAATAGTCAACTAATACTTTCACAAAAATATATATTAAGTCACCATCTTGCAGTATTTTCAATTTGGTTTTCATGTAATTTTTTTTAGTTCCTGAGACTTCTTGTAAAATTAATGTTGTTGAACTAAATCTGGTAATTTGCACAACAATTTTAATGTTGATTTTTATAAAATATTCATTATGTTAGTGCTCAATATAACGTTTCAGATAAAAATTTAAAGAAAAAGAGATGATTCGTGTTATTTGAGAAATGTTTCTAAAACTTAAAATATATTTACATTTAGCATCATATAATGTCTAAAAATGATATATATGTAAGATATATATAATCAATATCGTCAATAATATGTAGGTACATGTGTAAATTACTGTTTAGCTACGATACGAAAAATTTCGAAGTTATTCAATAAAACACACTTTAGACTATATAAAACCTAACTTATATAACTCGAATAAAAAACACATAAACAAAATGACCATAAAATCACTTCTACGGAACAAATCGTAAATAAGAAAACTTAGCGACGAGAAACGTACCGATATTGAAGGAAAAATAATATCCGCAATAAAACAACGTCGACCAGCTTATTTGATCTTATATGAAACGAGGATAAAAACAAAATATTTTGGAAGACATCTACAATGATTGAAACAGGTGTTTGATCCTCTTAAAGTTTTAGTGGCTTCAGGCTTTTGCCCTGAATGGTTCACATCAACAGCTTTTAATAGTTTACTACTGGACATATATGCCTCTACTTAGAAAAGGTTTTTAGCCTTCTAAATCACGCTGGCCAGACGATTTGGTTTAAGATTTGTGTCAAGTTTTGCTTCCCTTTGCAATATAAAATCCTTAATTTACTCCCATAATAAGCGCTTTCGACACCCACGGGATGAATAGATGTAGTGACTTTTGGTATTCTTAATCTGTCACCACATGGACAAATTGACCTAAATGATTACAATAAGGTTTACGGTACGGTGAATTGTGTATGATACCATCTATGCCTTGTAATACCGCTACGTACAGTTATTGTTACCGTGTTTGATTAAACCTCACTCATTAGGGTTGACACTATGAGGTACTTCCGACACCTATTAATTAATCAAAGTGTTGATTGTGTTAGTAATAGTTAACTTTTACTCGTTGTCACGTTACACTTATGTATGTGACGGCTATGTTTATAAGGAAGAAGGTTATATTTTGTTTTAAAGAACTATTGATTTTAAATATTTACGTTATTACGTACGTACCTACGTATGTGGTAATATTTACGAAGCACTCATAACCTTAGGCTTAAATAGGCTTTAGGTGATTGGAAACAATGACCGAAGACAAACGACGGTGCAGTCAGTAGCTAGATAGGTAACTGCTTGTGGCATGATATGTTATGAGCGGTTTCGTAATTCGGAGGTCACATCAAACAGTCGCTCCCAGCTGTATCATTAAGATAATAGTCGTAAAGCTTATTTAAAAATAACGAACCGCAAGATTATGTAGCCACAACATTGTCTTGCCAGTTCCCAACCTACACTCGGCCAAAGTATAGCGTGTAGCCTTAACCCTCATCTGAGAGGAGACCCGAGCCCATTAGTAGAACGTTATAGATTGTTGATGAAATATTTATGTTAATATTTACGAGTATTATTTTTAGTGATTCTTAAAATATAATGGCAAGTATAATAGCTTATGTTTATTTTAAGTCGTGCTACATGCAGATGTAAGGCGTAGTTAGCATGGATTCCATGCTTCTATACGATGGAACCATCAACCAACATCCATCCATCTATTTTTATTTTGTTAGAGTTTATAATCACATACAAAAGATTTCATAACCACATTTTTAAACTTTAATTGCCTGACGTAATGACTTCTATTGAAACTTATAGCTGGAAAGTTCTATTAAGAGTTAGACTAATCTCTTTATCTCATTCAATGATTATGCTGCCAAAAAACAACGATTTTTTCTTTTATAGGTATTGTATTTATAAAAATTCCAAGCGCTCTCAATACAATAACTTTATTATAATTATCGTGGGAAAACTATACACAGTTCAAGTGAATAACAAACACATTAAGATAATTACGGGCATAATTATTTCTACCCTCCGTAAATAGTGATATTTATGGTAGCCTTACAGAATCTAATACCTACGTAAATGGTGGGGCACGTACGGTAGGTACATATATTGGTTAACATTATTACGAACTGTTTGCGTTTGTTACCACTCTCGCTTTTAGGTATATTGTTTAATAGTACTGATTCACGCCATATTTCAATAGCTGTATTGAACGCGCTGAGTATATGGCGTTTTGTATTTTAAGTTAAAGGTTTAACGTTAAGTTATGGTATCTTAACACTGCGCAGCAGGTTTTATTGTAAACCAAGCAATTTCTAACCGTAAAATAAGGGTTATAACCTGTACATATAATATATATGAATATATGTATTATATGTACAACTTCTAACACAAAAGAGAATAATAAGAATAATTATAGTTAATTTAATAGGTCTTCAAATATAATATTAGGTCTCTTAAATTAAAATATAAGAGCGTTGTTGTTTTGTTTGGCTAATTTTGGTATTAAAATAATAAAAAATATTTCAGACATCTGACACACAACATCATCTAGTCCCATGCTAAGCAGAGCTTGCATTATGGGTACTAGGCAACTGATATAAATACATAAACATACTTTTTTTGTAAATACATACATATTATAGATAGAAAACCCCCAGACTCCGAAACACATATTTGTGGATCACACAAATAATATTTAGTCCGACCCGGGACTCGAACCCGAGACCTCTTGATCAGCAGCCGCATACACTAACCACTAAACCAATAAGTATTGTATTAATCTAAGGAAAGTTTGGATCGTCAGATGATGAAAAAAATATGTCAAAAGCAATATAAACAATTTAGGTCTTTTCAAATCAAATACCTATTACATTAAGGTTTCGCTCGATATCACAAAGCCATCTAGATTAACGGATATGGATGTATGTTTGTTTGTTTCTCTTTCTCGCAAAAACTACTGATCGGATTTGAATGAAACTTTACCGTAATATAGCTCATATATCGGAATAACATATTTAAGCTACAGCTACCTCTCACTGCAATAATCGAGATCTACGCAGGTGGAACCGCGGGCGAAAACTAGTTTAGATATAAAAGCAAAATATATATACAACGAAAAAAGATCTGATCTCTCAGTTACAAACTCTATTTCCTAGCATATCTTAAGAAAGCACTTTATAGAAGTAAGTTATAGAAAAATGGAAATAGAAATAACTCTTAATATGAATTGATAAATTACGATTTTTTTTTGTCTTATCTTATAAATTGAAGATTTGCGTAGTTGAATAACTTGCATATGAATTTCTAACTCAACAAATTGTCTGAGCAACCTCTCAATGTTTAGAAAGACCTATCTTATGGTGGGTACCATTAGATAGATCTTTTACACGATGGGGTAGAAAACATCATTCCTATATTGGACCGGGAGAGGTTGGGAACTCGCCCGGTCCGTCAGGCCTTGAGGAGAGGAGGTCACAGAATGATCTTCGTAGTCCATAAGTGTAAGCTTGAAGGTGACGAGTGAAGCCATCCATCACCATAGCAGAAGAAGGACGAGATTTTAGCGAATATTTTTCATATTACAGTACCACAAAGTTGTTTATAATTTTTGGGCATGATAATGAGCATGCATCACTTTTTAAACTACCATGAAGTGTGAGGGCAACAAACCTCGATAATATTACCATAGTCGTAACCTACTTGGCGGCGCCACAATTTTATATGAGTTTCTGTAATCACAATCCCGGATCACACAAAAACTTCGGCGAGTTAGTCGCAGGGGAAATAAATGTCTCTTTTGTGAGCATAACTGCCCTAACTGCCTAATTAGTGAAACGTTATGTAACTAGGAAAGTTCGAAATGATTCCAGAGAAATTCTAAAAAGACACACTATTATCGTTTCACTTTACGACAAACGGACAATGGGAATCGTAAATCAATGCTGGAAATCACGACTATTCAGGTTTGCACTAGGATTTCTAGTTACCAGAGAGCAAAAGATACTATTGCTTATAAATATTCAAGAGAATAAAAATTGATCTTTCTTACCAATATAAGTATTGGGTTTTTCAATAAGAACTTTGTTTTCAAAAACATAATAAAATGAAGAATTTTTATGAAAAGGATTCAAATTTAAATTGTATTACGAAGAAAACAGTTTGGCAATTAGAAATAAAAATGATTAAAAATGATGTCCACCATGAGCACGGTGATGAGTTTTCAATCACTTTTTGGCATTTTCATTAACTTTCATTAACCACATGTATGATTTTAGTTTCAAGACTGCAATTGATTCGATTTGCTACGTCTCTAGACTCCATCTTTAACATAGCCCCACAAAAAATAATCCAGTGGTGTTAAATCACACGATCTTGCTGGCCACTTACCTAACCGCTGAATTTCGTGAAATTATGAGATCGGGAAATTTCGTTCGCAATAAATTGATAAATTCATTGGCTGTGTGACATGTAGCCATCCTATTGAAACCACATCTTAGTGATCTCTACGTCAACCAAAATTGATTTGTTAACATTTCGTGATAGCGTTATCCATTGACCGTTACCGCATTTCCAGCATCATCTTTAAACTGAGGCTCGCGGCTGCAATGCATTCAGTTGAACGACCCGGAAAAATATGATGAATTTTATGAATGTAGCTTTAACAGAACCACCTTTTTCATAAAGGATTTTGATTATTTTAATGCGATTTTTTTTTATTTGTTTTATTTTGCAACTTTATGCACAGTCAGTACAATGGCGGACTTAATGCCACAGGAATTCTCTTTCAGTCTACCGTCGGGTAGTGTAGTAGTATATTTGAGAAGGTGCACTACAATTTTAGGCGAAATATATGAGTAATATCGACGATATATCTAGATGTTCATACGAAAATCATACTCTGATACATACATACAATATACACATATATATTTATATATATACATACATACATATAATAATATAAAATGTCAATTTTTTGACGGCTCTACCAAGCTCCGAGCAAATAAATAAATACTTTTAAAATGTAATATGCATATGCAAATCCAACCAGTTCATAAGAGAGCTCTTCCTACTATAAACAATTAGATTAATTAGGGATTGACCAGATTACAAGTAGGAACTGAGTTCAGTGTGAGTTCAGTAACACGGTAGTGAAGAATATAAATAACTTCATTTTTTTGTATACGAAGCGAAATTAATAAAACAATCAATCAACCATACCAGTAGATATCAGAAAGTAAAATATCAACGTATGTTTGGCCAAACTCAAATACCAGCAAGACTGATATTTTATCCAACAGATACATTTACTCCTAAACTATCATAACTCAGGCCCGGGAAGCCAGCCAGAGTGTTTTGACCTTGTGACAGTAAAGTTAAATACACGAAGATCAAAAAGTTGTAAGTGGCCAAAAGAAAAAGTAAGCGTTAATTTTACCGAATCGTTTTTCCTGCAGAATATTCTCTGTTTTTCTTGCAATATACAATTCAATCGAGAGAATGTAATTGCTTCTAATGTCAAAAAGACTGAATAGAATACAATTACTTCGTTATAAGCATACCATGTCTGCTCCAATGTTTCATATTTACATGTCGCGTGTTCTGCGTTCCCTATTGCATATAAATTAATCTGTAGCCTTTGTTGTCAGCATGGGTCCCACGCGCTCTGCCTCCAATTCAAATGCAAATTGAAAATCGACCTCCCACCTCCGTCATTCCTCTTGCAAAGCCTTCCCTTTCTTAATTATGAACTTCACGCAGATGACAAAAGCTAGTCAATGTCAATTTTACTCTATCTTTTTTATTTTGTTCAAACAAACAAAGAATGTTTTTGTAGCTGCCACTTTTCTTTGAAATAAATTTATTAGCAGGTAGGTAATATTGACGTCTAACTTTGCAGATTTATAAATTTCGATTATAATAATTAGATTTATAATAATCGAGATAAACGGGCGAAAGCTAGGTGATTATAAAAATACATAAATATTAGATGTCATAATGTATCACTGTTTATCTTCTGTGAAAACTTCACAGGCTGCTATGCATAACACACTTGAATAGTAACATTAATGATAGTTTGTAAATGGGCAATTTAAAAATGAGTTCTGGATAATCACAAATGTAGGCTACTTTTAATCCTGAAAATACGCGGGTAATACCGCGGTGCGCAGCTAGTACTTTATAATGTAAAGTTAACCATTGACAGTAGGTGAAAGAACATCTTATTACACACGTCGTCTTTTACCTTTGAGAATAAATTTCCTGAAAGAAATTATCTATCTGTAATAGTAGTCATACATTCGGCTACCACATTAAAGCTAGCCATCATTGCTAGCTAGCAAACAATTAATAACAGTAGATAATAATTATTATATGGCGTACATAATACAGGGCATATAATAATAATAATAAATATTTTGGACATTTTACACACAACGCCATCTAGTCCCCAAACTAAGCAGAGCTTGTATTATGGGTAACTAGACAACTGGTATAAATACATAAACATACTTTTTTTTTTGTAAATACATTACATATTATACCTACATATTATAGAACTTTGAATCTTAGTAGTCTCTAGATGGAATAGATAAAATCCATAGGTATCACCAAACTGTATCTAAATATCTTTCTCCGTGTTCCGAACCGACTGCATAAACTTTACTGAGGGTAACGTGTGAATAATATAGGCGTCCGGTAGTTTGCGTTTAGAGAGTTCTGTATAATATGTCCCAAGATATTATTTATTACTCGAATTAACTTAATGCAAAGATACAAAATGTTGTTCTCATTGTTAAGGTCAATTTTGAATAACCAATTAGGGTCAAGACTTAACTTTTGCTACTTAGACAATTCGGAGAGATTCAAAATATGATGATATGATATTTGAGGAGTTCCCTCATATTTCCTTGGGATCCCATCATCAGATCCCGATATGATGACGATGGAACCACCTGTAAGCTACGCCCATTCCAATGCAAAAAGATTTTTTGAAATCGGTTCATCATAAACGACGAAATTATCGCTGAACATACATTAAAAAAAAACGACGAATTGAGAACCTCCTCTTTATTTTTGAAGTCGATTAAAAACAGAATTACACCGAGGTGAACAACAAGAACTTTGTTAGGGTTCCGTAGCCAAATGGCAAAAAACGGAACCCTTATAGATTCGTCATGTCTGTCTGTCTGTCTGTCTGTCTGTCCGTCCGTATGTCACAGCCACTTTTTTCGGAAACCATAAGAGCTATAGTTTTGAAACTTGGTAAGTAGATGTAATCTGTGAACCGCATTATGATTTTTACATAAAAAAAAAAAATAACAATAAATTTTGGGGGTCCCCATACTAGGAACTGAAACTCAAAAAAAATTTTTTCATTGAACCCATACGTGTATGTATGGATAGGTATTCAAAAATGATGTAAGGTTTCTAATATCATTTTTTTCTAAACTGAATAGTTTGCGCGAGTGATACTTCCAAAGTGGAAAAATGTGTGTGTGTGTGTGTGTGTGTCCACCCCTGTAACTTCTAAAATAAGAGAGTGATAAACCTAAAAAAAAAATATGTTGTACATTACTATGCAAACTACCAACGAAAATTGGTTTGAACGAGATCTAGTAAGTAGTTTTTTTTAATACGTCATAAATCGTAAACTGCAATTTACCTTTCATTCACCAAAACACTATTATAATCGATCAAAGTTGTAAGGAACTACAAGAACTTTTAATGACGTTACTTGCTGCTACAGAACCCTTAATGGGCGAGTCCGACTCGCACTTGGCCGCTTTTTTTATTCATAATTGCTAAACTTTTCTCTTCGTAATACAATAAAATTTGAATCATCCTCATCAAAATTATTTGTTTTATATTGTTTTAGAAAACAAAGTTCTTGTTGAAAAACCCATTATCTTAGAATCAGTAACTTCCTAGAGTGCCAACAAGCCCGACAAAACTGGTAATATAAAACTGATTTAAAAACTCGACTTTGAGGGAGAAAGAGACAATAACCCACCATTTCCATTATTTAATTATCACAAATTCTACTTTAATATTAATCAAAGGTAATAATATAATTCTTTAATGGATTTTTTTTAGTTGCGTTTGTAGCCCATATGACTATGATAGAAACTTAAAGTAAAGTATACATATACTATACTTTTAGTTTATCAGGTACAAAATTTAACAAAGAAAACAAGAATGTTAAGCAATTACTAAACTTAATGGAGACGTCACCAAGTTGGGCGGTGACCGTTTGTCATTTGGTTTCAAGTAACGTAGCACCGATATTCGAAGTGTCACACCGGCCATAGTTCATCCCCAGTATAATGGCTGGTATCTATCCACTGCGTTACATAGACATTTGATGCCACAGCATTTGTCACCCATCGAGATATTTTTAGTATATTGATGATATAGACAAAAATGGAAGGTGTAATTTTCACTAAAAACAGCTCTGCTGATTCTCTATTAGAAGTAAACAGTATTTAGTATACGTTGTACTTAATAGTTTTTGTGAGACAAATATTTCGGAATACTTTTAAAACATATATAATTATTCATATAATATTGATAATAATGATGAAAAACCTTTTTTATTTTTCAGTTTAATAATATCTTATGACACAAATAAGATATTATTAACCTGCAGCTACCTTATGATGAAAATCGGGTCAATAGATTCAAAGATTAGCCCATACTCCTTGTAATCTTGTCAGTAGAAATACGTAAGAGGTTTTGGCCCAGTCCTCTACGACGCAAATGGCGTTTTGTCTTCGCTTGGTATATGTCATGAACCGTGCATGATTCAAGCCTCGCGGGACATGTAAGCAAATGGTTCATTGTATTTGTGGAGATGCACTACCGACGCTATTATTTGCGCTGGGGTCGACAAATTCCTCACTATCTCACAAACTTACAAAGTCATAAACTTAACCTTGTTTATAATTTATTTTTTATTTTATCTATGTATAATACTGCAATTGTATCATACATACTCTAACGCCTTTAAAAGAGAAGTGATATACAGAGACGAACTAAATGAAAACATTTTGGCTGTTACATTTTTATCATTCATTAGTAGAAAAGCCCTTTGCCTTCAAGTAAACTTCAAGTAAACTATTTAGAATTATATTATTTGGCTTAAATAGGATAGTTATTAGATTATGCCGGAGTTGTAGACCAGGGTAGAAGCCTCCTAAAATAACAAAAAGTGAACATAAATTATAGTAGGATGAAACCCATTGTGAAAGGAGGAGAATAGTACAAAAATTAAAGGAAAAATAAATTACGGGCGATCTGAGGTCTTCATGTCCTGAATACACCGTAATTTATATGATTTGAAATATCTATTTTTTCACCTCATTTTGACTACTACTATAATTAACAAACAAATAAATAATAAAGTTAACATTGAACAAAACATCTACAATATTTTGAGAAAGTTGCAGAATCTTCTTTAAAGTATATGCGTATATGCCGATTTATTACTATTTTAAGATAATTTAATACCTGAGTGACCTACGAAAAATTTTAGGCCATCAAAAGGTATTTCATAGAAAATAACTCAGCCTGCACGTGTAGTTTTATAAACGATGTCCTAGACTGCTCTGTTTTACAGCTGCTACGAAATAGCAAGTATGTAGTAAGGCCCAGACCTGCCTAGCCCTAGGAAAAAAAAAAAAGAAAAAAAGATTCTGACGAATTGAGAACCTCCTCCTTTTTTTTGAAGTCGGTTAAAAATCAATACCGCTCCAATAAGTACAATAGCAGCGGCAGCATCAGCAAGGTAGATTACGAACTTAAAATCAATTATAGCGTCCATGCAGTTTTATGGCCCTGACAGATTACGTGCTTTAACTCCTTCTACTTAAATTCCACACGTAAATTAAACCGGCGAGAGTAAACTCTAGTCCTTAGCCTTTAATCTAGTAGCTTTGGTAAAATAGCTACTTGAGCGGCTTAACTCCATTTGCTCTTTCATCATAAGAGTCTTGCTTCACTAATGTTTGTAGATTGGATAACCCTAATGCGGGAACTTTTACTGGTAAGAGTTTAGACGTATTTCCATTGTAGTGGTTATTTTATTGTTTTAGTTTTTTTACTTAGTTACCTTTGTATACACAATTGCGCAAATGTATCGGACATATTATATAAGTTTATATGTAGGTATGTGACATAGGCTATTTTTTTAATATGTTAATTTTTGTATATTGTGACATCCTCTCAAACCTCATACACACACACACACACACACACACACACACACACACACACACACACACACACACACACACACACACACACACACACACACACACACACACACACACACACACACACACACACACACACACACACACACACACACACACAAAAGGGCGCGCGGGTGCGCTCACGTGAACACGCAAGGAGAGGATCACTTCACATTTTATTTTTATTTTATTGTGAAATTAATAAATTATTGCACCTACACTTTTATCTAACTTAGTTTATCACATAATGCTAGTTAAGTTTTGATTCCGGTGAGGAATGGCGCTGTAAGCCGAAATACAGATTTTACCTAGTTTGGCAACGGAGGCTAACTCATGTTCGATTTAAACCATAACCTAGTGTTTAAGTTGAACAAATTGTATCTGTTTTTGTACAATAAACATTATTATTATTGTTATTAAACATAGCTTTGACGTTTAAATGAATAAAGTTTTTTGAACTTTTTTGAATATACTTTATTGACACGGCTACAAATTAGCACTGCAGGTTATCGTGGTTAGGAGAGTTATCACTTACCTGCCCTAAAAAGTCCATAAAACGCTACGCACCCTAGCTATTTCCTCTTTAGGGTTTTGTAGCCAAATGGCAAGAAACGGAACGCTTATGGATTCGTCATGTCTGTCTGACGGCCTGTCCGTCCGTATGTCACAGCCACTTTTTTTCGAAACTATAAGAACTATACTGTTGAAACTTTGT
Source organism: Phragmatobia fuliginosa (assembly GCA_932526445.1). Lineage (NCBI taxonomy): Eukaryota > Metazoa > Arthropoda > Insecta > Lepidoptera > Erebidae > Phragmatobia > Phragmatobia fuliginosa. The sequence continues at coordinate 31,418,363 of OW052057.1, forward strand.
AAGTAGATGTATTTCTGTGAACCGCATTAAGATTTTCACATAAAAATTTTTTTAATCAAACCCAATGTTTGTCTTCAAAAATGATTTTGTGGTTTCTAATATCATGTTTTCCCGAACTGAATAGTTTGCACCAGAAACACTTCCAAAATGGTAAAATCATCATCTTCTCTCTTTATTAATGCTTTAGGCATTAAGTCCTCCGATGCATGTATTTGTGCATAAAGTATATAAATAACTAAATAATATGTGTATCCAACCCCCTGAAACTTCCAAAATAAAAGAATGATAAAACAAAATAATATAATGATGTACATTACCATACAAACTTCCACCGAAACTTGGTTTGAACGAGATCTAGTAAACATTTTTTATACATCTTAAATCATAACCCGCAATTTCATTTCATCAAACTTTCATTCCATCAATCCAAATATAAAAAAAAACATTAAATTTCATAAGCATAAATTACTTATCAATAACTTTATTAAAAAAGCGGCCAAGTGCGAGTCGTACTCGCCCGTGAAGGGTTCCGTATCAGCAAGTAACATCATATAAAAGTTCTTGTAGTTCGTTGTAACTTTCATCGATGTTTTTATAGTGTATTAGATTAGATTGGATGAAAGGCAAATTGCGTGTTACGATTTATGACGTATTAAAAAAACCTACTCACTATATCTCGTTCAAACTAACTTTTGAGTTTCAGTTCCAAGTATGGGGACCCCCAAAATGTATTGTTTTTTTCTATTTTTATGTAAAAATCTTAATGCGGTTCACAGAATACATCGACTGACCAAATTTCAACAGTATAGCTCTTATAGTTTGGGAAATAATTGGCTTTGACATACGGACGGACAGACAGGCAGGCAGACAGAGAGACTTGACGAATCTATAAGGGTTCCGTTTTTTGCCATTTGGCTACGGAACCCTAAAAGTACACTATTATTAAAACATCGATCAAAATTACAACGAACTACAAGAACTTTTATATGATGCTACTTGCTGCTACGGAACCGTTCACGGCCGAGTCCGACTCACACTTGGCCGCTTTTTTCATTGCTAGTTCAAGAGGAGCAACTTTAGTGCAGATTAACACAACCCCGCATTAGTCTTTACTTCTCATAGGTAAGAAAACATAAACACTCTTACGATGTTTGCTTTCTATAATAAAATACTCGTAATAACTTACATCTAAAACTTACAGTGAAACTTACATCGTTGTATAAAGTATAGCGTGAACATTTTGGGATCATTGTCTTGGTACTTTTATAAGTTAGTAATAGAATGATGGTAGTGCTAATGTAACGAAATTAAACAGTAAGACTTTTTAGGGTTCCGTAGCCGAATGGCAAAAAACGGAACCCTTGTACATTCGTCATATCTGTCTGTCCGTCCGTATGTCACAGCCACTTTTTTTAATACGTCATAATTCGTAAACCGCAATTTACCTTTCATTCAATGAATACGCTATTAATAAAACATAGATCAAAGTTACAACAAACTACAAGATCTTTTATATGATGTTACTTGCTTCCACGGAACCCTTTTTAAGAGAGTCCGACTCGCACTCGGCCTCTTTTTTTCTGTACAACAGAATCAACAGTTCGAAAACATTCAGAAGACCCAAAAAAAAAAACTGTCTTGTAAGAAAGAAAATAAAAATTATTATTTCAGAAATAAAGCGGTAGAGAACATGAAGTAATACATATACCTTTTTCGAACCGGGACGCACCTAACATGAAATATGTCCTAAATATGTGTTCTAGAATATGTATAGCAGAATCGCCTAAGCGCATTAAAATTCACCCTAGTTGACACCCATTGTATAACACCCCAGACGTCATTTGTTAGCTATTCAGCTTTATATTTATTACGTTCATTGTACCAAAGACTACAATCCCAGTGGATATGATGAGCAAACTGTACGCAGCTTTATACTTAGTAAGAACTGGTAAGGGGGCGCCTCTTAGCAGCTTCATCGTAGCGTATAATGTTATATGTAACTAGCTGATGCCTGCGGCTCCGCTCGCGTCCTAGGGGTATAAAAAATAGATGTTGGTCGATTCTCAGACCTACTGAATATGCATATAAAGTTTCATAAAGATCGGTCAAGCCGTTTTGGAGGAGTATGGCAACGAAAACTGTGACACGAGAATTTTATATATTAGACTAGCTGATGCCCGCGGCTCCGCTCGCGTTTTAGAGGTATCAACAATAGATGTTGGCCGATTCTCAGACCTACTGAATATGCATATAAAGTTTCATAAAGATCGGTCAAGACGTTTCGGAGGAGTATGGCAACGAAAACTGTGACACGAGAATTGTTATATTAGATGTTATAGATGTCCAACCAACTGTCCATCCAACAGTTGTTGAAACAATCTTTAACTGTCATGTTGGTCTAGTGGTTAGTGTATATGGCTGCTGATGAAGAGGTCTCAGGTTCGATTCCCGGTTCGGTGCAAAATGTTTGTATGATCTGCAAATACTATTTGTTTCGGAGTTTGGGTGTTTGTAATTACATCAGCTGTCTAGTTGCTTAGTTTAGGACTTGATGATGTTGTGTGGCAGATGTACGAATTTTAAAAAAACTTATAATTTTATCACAGTCACTTAAACTAGGCTTATTACATTTAGTACAGAAAATTTTGACTACTACTATTCCCAACTAGTATACCTTTATACTTTTTCCCGTAGTCATAATTTTATGAAAACTGGTTAATTAATTAATAATTATAATGCCAAATCAAAATAAAACAAAAATTAAATAAACTTAATTTGTTTTTATTTTATTTTATTCAGAACAACAAACAACTGTGCAATAATAAGTTACAAAATATGCCTTACTTTTAAAATGAACTCTTAAATTAATCACGTAATCAGCCCCGTTATCCACAAAATAATACACATTACATTACATATTTGTAAAACGTTAATGAACGGAGAGAAAACCAAACACAATGCAAATAGTATTTTAAATTGACAGTACCTACATTATAATATAATAAAATTAATTATTGAAGGGAAAATTCAAGGGTGACGAGGTAGAGGCCGAAAACGTATATCTTGGACAAAGAACATAAGAGACTGGTTGAAGGTGGAAAGCACAAAAGCATTGATTCGCATGACCGAAGCAAGGGGCAGATACAGACATATGGTCACCGACCTCCGTGATGGAGATGGTACCTGAAGAAGAAGAAGTACCTACATTAATTATTACAGAAACAAACGTGGTGGGGTAAAAACCCGACTGCTTAAAAGTAATAAACTGTACTGAGAAAACCTAGTATTACAATATCTGTTTAAAATTGGACTAAGTAATTCATTTTTTGTAAGCTTATTTAACACTTTAGGGTGCCGCTTGAAATTGTAGTTGTGGTAGAAACTCCTTTGCCTTTGAGCGGTAGGGTGTGCAAAAGAAATGGACACACACACAAACACATACACTTGAAAATTATTACCCTCCATCCGAGGCAGTCGGGTATTAAATGTATGTCAGTGAAAGCATAGTTTTAAGATTTCATAATTCTTCGTTCTCCGGCATTATTATTTTTGTGTCTCTTTGATACTCTTAAAGAGCTACTAGGTAACTACAGAATTTAAAAAAATACTGAACGAAAAATTGGTTTCTTAAAACATTTAAAATGATTGTGACAGATCTTATGTTGTACTTATACATATATGTATGTACATAATATTTAATCGAGACAAGAATTTATCTATTATATTAATATTATGAAGCCTAAGTTTAAAATCTTTGCAATTATTATAATATGATCACTATTATTATAATTTAATGGATTCCTAACAGGTATACCAAGCACAATCTGTCATGCTACGACTGTATTTTATCCGTGTAGAGACGGACTAAGGATATGGAGTGTCACTACCCAATCATCTCATTGGTGTCGTAAAATTTTACTAAAGGAGCAAAACAACAACACTGCAAAAAGAGAAGGGAAAACTAATCTCTCTTAACCTACGTATGATATAAATAGCCGTGCCCCGCGGCTTCACCCGCGTTTTTCTCGTTTCCGTGGGTAAAAATAGGTTTTCGATTTTACACTTTGTGTTACAAAATAGCAATTTTATTACGGATCCCTAATTTAAAAAAAATAGCCTATAGCCTTCCTCGATAAATGGACTACCCAACACTGAAAGAATCATTCAAATCGGACCAGTAGTTCCAGAGATTAGCGCGCGTTCAAACAAACTAACAAACAAACAAACTCTGCAGCTTTATAATATTAGTATAGATAGACCGAAACCTTCTTTCAAAGGAGAAGTCTAGCCTATGCTGTTGATGATGATAATTGTATTTATGATATAGATTAATGTATTATGCCAAAACTGAAAGCTCATTGGTTATCTGATCATCAAACTAAAAAACTAAAAGAGACTTAAACAGTTAGATAATAAAGCTTGGCAACCCTAGTTAGCGTGAGTGTCAGCGTAGATGCAGAAGCCAGAGCCAGTTCGCCGGGTGAATATAAATCAGAGTGTAGTTAGTTTTGCACTTCGCTCTTGATAAGAGCGAGTTCATTCGACTGTACTTTTACTGCCACCAGAATTTCCTCTCTTAATTATATTCATACAGGCATTCTATACTTTTTTACACAAACACATACACGCATTTACAAAACTAACGTAATGTGTTATGATATCATTCGTGGTGTATGGTATTATCGTATGCGACTTCTGATCAAGAGGTCTCGTGTTCGATTCCCGGGTCGGACCAAATGTTTGTGTTACCCGCATTTATTTATTCTTTCGGAGTCTGGGTGTTTTCTATGTATGATATGTATGTTTATGTATTTATATCAATTTTTAGTTTTTTAAATTTTAAATGATTATTTTAGTTATATTTAAAAAATTAATTTATATCTAAATATAATGCAATAAAGAGAATAATAATAATAAATATTTGGGTAATCTTACACACAACGCCATCTAGTCCCCAAACTAAGCAGAGCTTGTATTGTGGGTATGAAAAACTGATATACATAAATACATAAACATGGTTATTGTTATTCTTGTTTTTATATTTATATTTAAAATTTACTTTATTATCATTGTTACTACTTACACTTAATGAATTAATATTTTCGATTTGTAGGTGTTTATTTCTATTTTCTATAGAAATACAATAGGTAAAATAAATATTTATACCTGCCCTAATTGTCCTAAGTACTTACATGTTACTTAAAACTCAATATATACATAACATAATAGACACCATAAGCAATTCTCATCTGAATCATAACAATAATTTAATTACTCATTATACTTACTTAATTACTCATAAGTGTATGCATTAAGTGAAAGTACTTATTTTTTCAAACTTTTTTATTTCTGTTATTCGAAGTAATCACCCATGCAATCGACGCATTATTGATGCCCTTCTTGTAAACATTAACTGGACGGGAGGCAACAAACTCTTCAAAGGCATTTTGTACTGACTCTCGGGAATGGAATTTTTTTACCCACTAAAAAGTTGTCTAAATTTTGGAAAAAGTAAAAGTCGGTAGGTGCAAGGTCTGGTAAGTATGGCGGATGAGGGAGAGCTTCCAACCCCAGCTCTTGCCGCTTGGAGACTGTCTGTTGCGCAGTATGAGGTCGCGCGTTGTCGTGAAGAGCAGTGGGGACGACCGATTGACCAAAGCTGGTTGCAGATGTGCAAGCTTCTCCATCATTCTCTCCAGTTCTTCACAGTACACATCTGCATTAATACTCATGCCGTTTTGTAAAAAGCTGTGGTGAATCACACTCGCACTAGACCATCAAACAGTGACCATCACCTTTTTAGGGGACATTTTTTGTTTAGGGCATTGCTTTGGTGCTGAACCAGGGTCTAACCAACTTGCTGAGCGCTTTCGATTGTCGAACAGAATCCATTTTTCGTCGCACGTAACAATTCGTTTCAAAATTCCTTCATTTCTTTGCCTGTTGAGCAGCGCAAGGCAGGTCTCGACGCGTACGTTGCGCTGGCGATCATTAAGGTCGTGGGGCACCCATCTGTCAAGCTTTTTTACCTTGCCAATTTGTCGCAAATGGATCAATATTGTTTTGATGCTTACATTAAAAGCTGCTGCTAGCTCAGCTGTAGATTGAGTTTCGTCAGCTTCCACAATCGCATTTAAATAAAATGTTTCGTAGATAGTAGTAAATAATAAAAATGTTTCGGAAATTTTACACACAACGCCATCTAGTCCCAAGCTCAGTAGAGCTTGTATTATGTGTACTAGACAACTGATATAAATACATTGACATACTTCTTTAATGAGAATGCATACATATTATACATAGAAAAAACAAACCCAAACTCGCTTGTTTTCGATACGAAAGGTCTCCAAATAGTTGGACAATTTCATTCAGGATCTATTTTTTACTCCGAGTGACTATTTGATTCAGAATTGCCTCATTTGTGTGCCTATTCAACAAGCTAAGGTAAACTTCGATTCAATTTCATTGTTGTTGTTCAGTGAATTATATACGGTATCCAACTTCATGTTTTCTTTAGATTACCAATTTAACGTAAACAAATCAGTATTGCTTGATCTTTTACTTACATTAAATCACAAGCACAGCCAGGTTGCAGTTTCAGAGGGGACTTACTATAATCCATACTGGTACTAGTAGTATTATAAATTCTAAAGTAAGTCTATCTGTCTTTCAAGCTTTTAATTACCGATTACAGTTAAATTTAGCACATAAATAACTTGATTCTTGAGGAACGACATAGGCTAAGCCAGTTAATGAAATGAAATGATAATGGCAGACTTTTATCGTCGAAACCTGAGCTTCTGAGTAAAATTGAGAAGTTAAGTATAACGACGGTGGACTCTGGTGCTGACTTGCCAAATGATGAATAGGTCAAGTTAACTCGACACTATGAAGAACAGGCGCTAGCCTGTATTAGGTTAGTATAGCTCTCAAACAGCTTAAGAACCACGAAGTTCCGGGCTAAACGAAACTACGCTTGAGCTCCAAAAGACATCTATGTCTTGAAAGTCCTTCAGATGATATTTAATTCTATTATACTCGGTGGGAAACCGCCTCAAGTATGGTTCAGAGGTATTTTTATCAACCTATCGAAGTCCACTGATGTTGACCTGTATGTTATCGGTTTTGCAGCTCATATAGCCTCTCCACTGTCACCAGCTTAGTTGTGCTATATCGATGACCTGAATTTTTCACTCACTTCTGATTCTGATGCAATTCCTTAGAAAAACGCATATTATAGTTATAGCCCTTCTCATAGCACGTTTAGCAGCTCTGAACGTTTGGATCAACCAAAAATGTCCACGATTTGGCTCGGTATGTCATGATAAGTTGGGCGCCTTGAATGAAGACTTTTATCTTGAAGCACTGTGGGATAGACGATGAGAAAACCCTACGACGCTTCGAAGACGTTGCCTAATTCATCTGAAATTTTCTATACCCCTACTTCCTCGTTGACTCACTTTAAGCACTTTTATAGGAAACAAATTTATTTCCGTGGTATAACATCACGCTACGGGCAATAGAAGACGCATACGGGTCATAGTAAATTTTAATCACTTTGCCTTTCTCCCATATCAGTTACATGTCTTTCCATTCGTTTGTAGGACATAGAGTACCTTAAACGTTATTGCTTTCAAAGATGAGATTTTCTTGTAATTTTGCATTTTAATTTAAGCGATCTATAGTTTGTCTTGTCTGTAACATACATTGCATTGTATATATATATTGTATATATATATAGATATATTCAATGTGTCGTAAATTGGTATAGGTGATATGTGCTTTTATAATAGTAAGTAATTAAGATATCTTTCATTTATATAATAAAAATATAATAAAGCTAATTTATATTATTTAATAAATATTTAATGAAGGTATACATTAAATATTTTATTTAATAGCGTGGGTGTAGGCGATTTATTTTCGTAATTGGTAATTAGTGTAATTACGTTCTTATTATCGAATTTTAATTTTCAAAACTTATATTTCAAAAGAACACCTTATCTAACCTTGTTGTTATAAAATAGTCAGGTATATGAATTTGCTGGGCACGCCGTTATTGCGGCGGTAAGACCCGTTATGGAGGATTGGCTCGAGAGGCATCACGGCAGCCTCTCATACCGACTGACACAGGTGATCACTGGAAAGGGGTGCTTCGGAGATTACCTGTGTCTAATCGGAAAAGAGCCAACGCCTGAGTGCCACCATTGCGGTGGCCAAACCGTGGATACGGCGCTCCACACGTTAGCCGAATGTCCAGCGTGGGTGGAGCAGAGGCGTGACCTCGTGGCGGCCATCGGAGTGGGGATTCTCTCGCTCCGTAACATGATTGCTGCCATGATACGGAGCGAGAGTGCGTGGAACTCCACTGTCTCCTTCTGTGAGCAAGTCATGCTTGCGAAGGAGATGGCGGAGCGGGACCGGGAGAGGCTTAGAACCCTCCCGGTCCGCCAGGCCCGGGAACGGGCCAGGTACCGCAGACGACTCAGGCGCCGGAGATCGTCAAACGATCTCCGTCCTCCATAAGCGCAAGCCTGGGGGTGACAGGTGAGGCCACCTGTTACCCTAGCAGGCCAGGGTGGCGGCGCGAGTGCTACAAAGCGCCCGCGCCTCCTTTCAGACTTCTGGAACTTGGGGTTTCCACACAAGAGAGGGTCATCTGCAAGCCGTGGATGGCCCGAGGTACGTCGGGGTTCCAGGGACTTCCTTTCGAGGGTACACCAGGTTCCTCGGCTTATAGTACCAGAGGCGGCGTGCGGTTTTAGTCGGTTCGAGTCCGACATAACCATCAACTGGTGGTATCCGGGGGAATTTCCGCACGGAAAAAAAAAAAAAAAAAAAAAAAAGTATATGAATTTGCAATAAACGTCACAACTCTCTTGAAAGTTATAAGTATTTTAAATGTAATTTTACATTTCAAGGTGACGAGAGTTCCTTAGGTAACTTCTTTATAGCTCAGAAAAAAATAAAAAAATGCGTAAAAAAGACTGAACTTTCATCTTCCGAGCCTTTATTCCCAAGTTTATTTGGGGTCGGCTACTAGTTCAAGCTTCAGAAAGACTGAACATTATTTTACAAAAACTGTTTTTAGACTTCTACACATACTCATGTCTTTTACTGTAAACGGGACACGGGTAGATTGGACACGGTGACCACGAGCGGTATTACCCGTCCGAAACGTCGGAAAGTAGAAGGTATCGTAACCTTTTTAGGGTTCCGTAGTCAAATGGCAAAAAACGGAACCCTTAGAGATTCGTCAAGTCTGTCTGTCTGTCTGTCCGTCCGTATGTCACCGCCAATTATTTCCGAAACTATAAGAGCTATACTGTTGAAATTTGGTCAGTCGATGCATTCTGTAAACCGCATTAAGATTAACCACATAAAAATATAAAAAAAACAATACACTTTGGGGGTCCCCATACTTGGCACTGAAACTCAAAAATTTCTTTTTCCTCAAACCTACCTATGGATAGGTGTTCAAAAATTATGTTGAGGTTTCTAATATCATTTTTTTCTAAACTGAATAGTTTGCGCGAGAGACACTTCCAAAGTAGAAAAATGTGTCCCCCCCCCCTCTAACTTCTAAAATAAGAGAGTGATAAAACTAAAAAAAGTATATATTATGTTGTACATTACCATGCAAACTACCAACCAAAACTGTCACAATGTATAGACCCCGTGCTACAAAAATATGGTTTTAGTTATTTAGTTGATTACAGTTTAATCAGTAGTTTAACATTTTATGAAAATTCATTTTATGAAAACGTCTATATATATTCACACGGTATCTTACTGGCTTATCAAGAGCCTACACACATCAAAACCTTTTTTTTTATGTGAAAAACTCCTCTCGGGCCCTCACCCCGTTGGGTGCGCGCCTCCGCCGTCGGACCCTATTGTTATTAAACTACTATCGGTGTTAAATTATTGACTGGTAAAGGAAGAAAATGCTTATAATCTATCATATAGGCCTCTCCTAGTACAGATGCCAGTTTCTCACAAAGGAGCATAGAAATTATGTCTAATCTAAGATTGTTTGGTGATGCTTAATTGTGTGCTTGTTTGTAGTATGTGAGGGACACAATATAATTTGTTCATTATTATCATTAGGGTAAACAGCACATCGATAGGCATTACAGGCCGACTTCTACTAGTGATTGGTGTAGTCTCGCAAATAAACAAAGTTCGCAATATTTTTATTAGTTTTGCCGGATATTTTTGTACTAGATTCTTACATTTTCAGAAAAGTAGAAAACTTTTATTTAAGTTAATAGATAGTTTAGTCGTAGACAATAAGAGTCACATAGTAATTTAAGTCAGTCAAATTAAAACCGATTTAGTTTATGCTTGTTTCTGGGTAGGTAGTATTCGTTTGATGGTTTTGAAGTAGTTTTTTTTATTTCCTTTGACTAATGTGTGGTATGTTAATAATTTATCTAAAACTCGAGCAAGAACTCTATTTTCTAAGACTCATTGTTGTGAGTATTACGAGTAAGCATGTTGTTTGCGATACCTTTATTTTACTTACTTAAACTATTAAGATGTTTTACCAATATTACTTACCTAAAAACTTTTAATCTTCTGATCTATTAAATATTACTGTAACTTCTTTAAAAGAGTGATAAAACTAAAAAAATATATATGTTGTACATTACCATGCAAACTACCAACGAAAATTGGTTTGAACGAGATCTAGTAAATAGTTTTTTTTAATACGTCATAAATCATAAACCGCAATTTACCTTTCATTCAATCAATACATTACTATAAAAACATCGATCAAGGTTACAACTAACTACAAGAACATTTATATGATGTTACTTGCTGATACGGAACCCTTCATGGGCGAGTCTGACTCGCACTTGGCCGCTTTTTTTAATACGTCATAAATCGTAAACCGCAATTGCCTTTCATTCAATCAATACACTTATTACATCGATCAAGGTTAAAACGAACTAACCCTGAACTGAACCCTTCATCGGCGAGACCGACTCGCGCCTGGCCGCTTTTTAAATTAAACTAATCAGAACCTTGTAATAAGTAAACGCGTATTCTATAAACAAAAGAATATATTTAAGAATATGTCATAAAGCGGAAGTATTTTTTCTAAACAGTATAGTATACATACATACTTTTAAGTGTTCATTATTTATACAGTCTCGATTCATTCTAAGAAGTCGACATGTTTAATCTGTGCTAATCGATCGACTAGGCCGATTGTCTCTACTTAAAAGGCTTCATTCCATGGTAGCGTTAAAGTTGGTCTAAAATAATATGTCCTATTTTTGAAGTATATTTTGTACTAGCTTTCGCCCGCGGCTCCGCCCGCGTATATGTCAGTTATCGCGTTAAAAAGTAACATATGTCCTTTCCCAAGTTCAGTTCTATATTCATACCAATTTTCATCAAAATCGGTTCAGTGGTTTAGGCGTGAAAGCGTAACAGACAGACAGAGTTACTTTCGCATTTATAATATTAGTAGGTATTATGCCTATTTCATAGATAGTCTATGAAATAGACATAATACCTACTAATATTATATTTATAAAATATTCATAATATTATAGTTTTATATCACTGAATAGAAAGGTTAGTAGCCACAGAAATTATATGTCGTTTTTGATATCGGAGAAAGGTACATAGATTCCGTTTGATGTTTGTCGTTTGTTTTCACAAATGTCAGTCAGCATCGTTGAACAGCCAACGGTGTAGCACTCCCTTTTATTCGGATTACCGTGTATGTATTGTATGTGTTCGTGATTTTCTTACTTTAGATGATATTAATAGTATTTTTATGATATTAAAGCTAAGATATACTATGCTGTGATTATTTTGAATTGTTTGTCTTAAAGGACTTATTTAATGGAACATTAGAAGAATTTAGAGAGAAAGCTCAGTTCATGACCTTCCGAGCCTTGGGAAAGTTATAGGTAGTAGAACCACGCTGATTTCAGAACGAAAAAGCCGGCTCGACCAGGGCAGTACGACTCTCACACAATTGACAGCATTCATGTTGTCGTATTTCGTTGGTGAGTATGAGACCGGAGGCCCTATTATTTAGCATCATTCTTCCGGCCTCTATAGGCGGAGTGATGATAATGATGCAGAAATATCTCACTGTTTTGGTCGACAAATTGCACTGTATGCACTCATAATGAGTTTGGTGGCCAGTACTCTTGGATTCTACACATGCTTTCCATCAGACACTTTGGTAGGCTTAAATATAAAAGAAAAAAGAGATAATAATTATAATGTCAGTGTGGTGACGCGTTAAGAATACAAAGTGTCACCACCCCTATTCATTCTATGGGTGTCGCAAGAGGCGAATAAAGGAACAAAATAAACAGCTAACATCACTGCCAAGAGAAGGAAAACTTGAAACAAACCCTTTACCAACCCGTCTGACCAGTGGTATAGTAGGTCAAAACCTCCTTTTTTTTTTGATTTAGTTTTTTTTTTGACCTAGAAGGTCTATGTCGAGCAGTGGACTGTTAAAGGCTCTTGATGATGATGAATTGTAATATCTTTGATAAAATCACTAAAAACTTTGTGTTTAGTAAAAAAAAATACACATCAGATTACTTTTATACGGATATTCCTTTACCTAATACACGATACCGCAAAATATTGTACTTTTATTTTTGTTTTGACTTATGTTAAAGTATCGAATGACGTAATTACTTTTAGAAAATTGATTGTACTTAACGTATATTCTATTTCCCTTTGTCATTACTTTTCAATGAACTTAAAAACTTTGCGAATATAAATGGTCAATTGCCAACCGCGATGGCACGGACAAACCTCTGAAATCTAACTGTGCCAATAAAAACTGCGAAGATACTGGTACAGCCTGGTATTATTTTTTTATAATTCTATAAATATCACAGACTAAACTTCATTGTCATGAGAGAGAGAGACAGAAAGGGAGAGAGAGAGAGAGGCAGAGAAAAAGAGAGGAAGGCAACAATGTATTTTAAGTTCAAACGTTACAATATTATGTAATACTAGCTGACCCGTGCCCACTTCGTTGGGCATAACTTAAATATAAAAGTTAGAAATATGCTGTTGTCGACTTTTTGTACGCAATTTCAAGCTCTACATCTTTTCTCTAGAACTTAAAAATATATCTTACATAGTTAAGGCAGCGTTCGTAAGAAACGCTTTCATTCGACCGTTTTTTCTCCGATAAACTTTGCAAAACGGACTACCACATAAAAGCCTTTTTATTTTTCGGTTTTATATATAACCTATGACACTCAGCTATAATGTGGCTTTCTATTGGTGAAAGAATTTTTATAATCGGTTCAGTAGATCCCGAGATTACCCCTTACAATTTAACAAACACACAAACTTTACTTCTTTATAATATTAGTATAGACAATTTTATGTAATATGTATATACATGTAGGCATCTGGTAATATTAGGTCTTTACCTATGAAATTGCCTTTCTTCAGTAATAAAATAAAAATATAATAAATATTTGGACAACTTACACACAACATCATCTAGTCCCAAAGTAAGCAGAGCTTGTGTTATGGGTACTAAACAACTGATATAAATACATAAACATACTTTTTTTTGTAAATACATACATATTATACATAGAAAACACTCAGACTCCGAAACAAATACTTGTGGATCACACAAATATTTGGTCTGACCCGCTAATCGAACCCGAGACCTCTTGATCAGCAGCCGCATACGCTAACCACTAGACCAACAAGGCAGTACTGGTCATTTCTCTCTCTCTCTTTGTTTTTTGATTAGCGTTGTATTTTCATTACATTTGAACATTTATTGATTTTGATACTTTAAAAATTCGTGTAATTATGGAATATGAGTTCCGTCATGGCACCAACGCGACACAGACGGCATGTAACATCAAAAACGTTTACGGAGAGAACTGTACAAACGAACGCACAACCCGTTATTGGTTTTCCCGGTTCCGTTCTGGAAATTTTGACTTGAAAAATGAAGCTCGTGGTCGTCCGGAGACTTTGATTAATTTCATCTATATTTATGTTATTAAGAACAAACCATGTAACTTGTGCGAGCTAAGATGGCACCTGGCTCAAAACGAAACCTGATGCCATTCCCCCGCGTAATACCCCTATTTCGTTGTGCGTGTAGCGTTAGCATCACTATTACCGCTGCACTAATCTTTCCATAATAATTATAGTTTATTAGGAATTATCTAATATCATTTAAATCACTGCACGAACTATTTAATTAAAATAGCATAAGATTCGTCTGGGTAACCCAAATATTTTAAGAAAGGTGACTCGAAAAAAACTGTAACTGTCGACTGTAAGACGCAATGATTTAAATAAAAAATATGAGGTCTACCAATAAGAACGTTATGGTATAAAAATTGTATAAAACGCATTTTTTTTATGAATAATGCATCCGATTGAATTATTTGATAGATAATTTATACCATTTATGTTTTAAATAATATATCGGCCAAATGACCGCCGCGGCTCTTTTTGCAGACGGTCATCCGCTCACGCCAATTTTCGATGACGAGATGCACCATTTCGGCGGCTATGACTCGTTGAATATTGGTTTTTAGGTCACGAATTGTAGCTGGATTATGGCTGTATACTTTAGATTTGACGTAACTCCAAAGAAAATAGTCTAAAGGTGTTAAGTCACACGATCTTGGTAGCCAACTGATCGGTCCATTTCTCGAAATTAACGGCTCACCAAACTCTCCACGCAATAATTCCATGTTCACTCGAGTAATATGAGGTGGTGCACCGTCTTGTTAAAAATAAAGGTCATCTGCATCAATATCATTAAATTCCGGAAATAAATATTCGGTTATCATCGAGTTATAGCGTTCGTCATTCACAGTAACAAGGTTTCCTTCGTCACTTTCAATGAAGAATAGTACCGTAGTTATAGTACCGCACCAAACTGTTATTTTTTGCGGATGCAATGGTGATTTATGAATCACACGTGTGACGTTGCAATAATTAGCCACGGGGTTAGTAGGAGATATGCGATCTCTGTTGGTGAGATAGCTATTGGGAAGACAGATGCAGGTGCAGTTATTGATAATGTGTTGATGGTTCTTGGAGGTTCCAATAGATGGCGTTAGAATTAACACCATATTTGAAAGAGATACGAGTATTTGAAAATTTGAAAAAATTCAAATGATATTTTGTTTTTTCCTGGGAAAACGAAAGAGGGGCTCTTAAAATAATGAACGTAGTGCGAAAGGGGTAAATAAGATCTATCAATATATTTTTTTTCTATATCTAAATTTTCATTTTTGCAGGCCGGGACATACCCGGTCGAGCAGGCACAAGTCTAGTAACTACACACTACACTTTTATCTTATTTTTTTCACTCTGCAGTGCTACCACCCCAAAAATAGTGTTACTACAACAAAAAATACAATGTTGTTTAATAATCAAACTGTTTTAGTCAAAGTAATTGTAACAAAAGTACTATTTATTATAACAGGTTTATTTTAAAGTGTCAGCATTAGGTACAGTGTCAGCAACCGGAGCATTCTGTTCTGAAATAACCAGCAGAAAGCTGAGAAAGCCCCCGGGATGTGTACAATAAAACACACATGGAGGACGAAAGATAAGCACAACTCTCACAATTAGAGTAGTTCTCAGATTGTTGAGCTAACATAAATTAATATTACGTTATCCAAAATATTTGCAGGAAGGAATTCGTTCATAAGCCTCGACCACATTTTCCAGTAAGTGATGCTCGCTATTGTGGTGTTTTAAAGGTTGAAATAGGGACCGTTATAGTGTGAGCAGGGCGGCAGCACGGGACCCTTTCCTTCCGGCTGACGCAGGTACTTTCCGGGCACGGTTGCTTCGGAAAGTACCTGCACTCGGTCGCTAGGAGGGAACCCAGTCCCGCCTGCCACCACTGCGACTGCAGTGAGGACACGGCCCAGCACACGCTGGCGGTCTGCCCCGCTTGGGCGGCGCAGCGCCGGGTCCTCACTGCAGTCATCGGAGGGGATCTCTCGCTGCCGGCCGTCATAAGATCGATGGCCGGCAGCGACAGTTGTTTTACCGCGGTCGCAACCTTCTGCGAGGATGTAATCTTGCAGAAGGAGGTGGCGGAGAAGGCCCGGGAGGATGCCATCCAATCGGACCCGATCCGCCGCCGGCGCCCCGGGCGGCGGAGGCGCGCATACCTGCGTCTCATGCCGCCCTGAGAGTGGCCGCGGATGGGCGGGACGGGTTTCCCGTCCGTCCGCAGTAGAGGCCAACCGCGAGGGGGCGGCGTCCGCGTGTGACCGGACGTTGCCCAATTAGAGAGTACACATTTGAGGTGGTGCCCGCAACAGTGCGGGCAGGCGCCGGTTGGAGTCCAGAAGGAAATCCCCTCCCTGGACTCCTTCCAATACAAAGGCGCAGAGAGGGTCACACCGTGTGGTTTTAGTCGGTTCGAGTCCGACACACCACCCCGCCGTAACCCCCGACGGGGTGACGGTCCGCGGGGATTTCCACAAGTTAAAAAAAAAAAAAAAAGGGACCGTTACAGTACCTATGCCTGTCCCTGAAAACCAGTTTCTCATCTCAACTAAACTATTGTTAGCGCCCTACCAAACGATAGTGACTGAGACAGAAATATATTTTTGGTAAAGTTGTACAAAATCAGTTCAACTAAGTAAGCGCTTAAGATGTTTCACGGGTATGCTAATATAAACTGTGGGTACGCTATTTTACTTAGATTTCTACTATCACATCAGATTTGTCAATACCGCTGAAATAAATGAAAATAACGAAAATGTCAGGAAAGTTCTTTAACAAGTAATGAATCAAAATTACGTTGACAGATTTTATTCAATTTTGTTTACGTGAAACGAATAAAATTATTTAAAATGAATAATATGAATGAAAAAAGACTTCTGTAGGTACCTACTCATCAACAGTCCACTGCTGGACATATGCTTCTCCTTAGAAAGGATGTATTGGCCTACTATTACCTACTCAATATTTTTAAATGAAACCGTAGAGTAGTGTTTTGTACTATCAGAGTGAAAGTCATTCTTAAATAGTGTCTTCTGATAGTGATGGAATTATAGAAATTGTATGCAATTATAAGCATTTTTTGTTTATTGTGCCTCGCTTACCTTTTACTAAGTCAAAAATTGATTACGGGTTTCTTTCGATTTATAAAGAATGTATGGCATAGATATGATTTATGTCACGGGTATAGTAATTACCTATATTTTAGCGCAAAATAAAGGTATACGCTAATACATATATTTCGAATTTTCGAAACTTAATATTGTTTCTTGTATTTATTTATTTAAATATTCCAGTACTCAGGTAGGCACATGGAGCAAATAAAGGGTGTCTCAGCACTGATTTTAAACTTTAAACATTAATATCCCGTCAACAAACGGGGCTAGCGGGAGAGCAGTGGTAGCGTTCGGGAGGAAGAGGAGGTGATTAGTACGGATTTTTAATTCACCATCATAGATTAATATGTATATTGGATAGTTGCCATGTCGAAGTAGTGTGGCGCGCACAACGCGTACGCAGTGGAGGCGTATTATTGCAACGAGTTTTCGTTGAGTGAAGCACGATGCAAGTTTTGTAATCACTTTCCAAATCCACCGTTTAAGGGGCGCGTCCCTAAAAACACGCGTATTAGCACGCAATAGAATAATGGCAGTAGATCATTCAAAAAATAAAAAAACGACAGAAGTGAGGGTAATTTCAGCTAAGGTTCTTTGCAAATACGCTTGTCTGCTTTGAAGAGTGCATTCGCCGGGGTGAAAGATACCTTGACAGGGTAATATTCCGTACATAAAATCTCAGCTGTTCGATATATTTTGATCGAGTAGGTATGTAGTTATATACTCTTAATGAAACAGCAATTTATTTTCGAATGGGTAAGTTGATTTCGTACAAAAAGTTGTTCGTATTCACGAGTACTGGTCCGCTTCCTTTGCTGCCGTTCGCGTTTTTATTAATTCGAGTCAATATTGATTCGAGTCAATATTGATTCCATTGCATTGAAAGTTAATAATTAATCTTAACTTTCATTGTTATTGGACAATCAAATTGAAATGTGTTTAGATGTGTCAATGCCATTGAAGCAATTAAATTGAAAGCAATATTGAACCGAAATTGATCCGTGTAATATCGCCTTAACGCACTTAGAAAATGAAAGTGAAGTCACGTTTTTTAAATATGTATGAGTCACTGAAGTATGCCACCTTTTAAAAAATATCCCTTGAAGTTGCGCAAAAATATGTGATATAAATACTTTTAGTATTTTAAACAACGATAGTATTTTTACAAACGAGAAAAAATTACGTTATATATATTCATTGTACTTACAAATACATATTTATACTTACTAGCTGTAGATCATCCCGAAACTGGCAGTGTATCTTTAATTATGAAGTCTAAATCTTGTAAACACTATAAAATGGTATGATTAATAAAATTAAATAATACTTAGGTATGTTTTACTTGCTACTGCACCATTGACCATGGTTTTTGCCTAAAAATTACTTAGGTACACCATGTTTAGGCTATTAGAAATACGAACTCCTAGAGACACATGACGTCAAAGTGATATTTATTTTTTTATTTATATACTACAAGCTGATGCCCGCGGCTCCGCTCGAGTTTTAGAGGTATCAAAAATAGATGTTGGCCGATTCTCAGACCTACTGGAGAATTTACAGCATTTACATTCAGAATACGAGCAGACAAGAAAACAGACAGCCAATAACAAATCCTCACATATAGAAACAGAATACAAATAAATAAAGTGTACAAGACAACACAAAGAGATACAATAATAGAACACTCCACAGACACTGATACACCAACTAGAAATTTATATTGATCACAAACATCAGTCACTCGGACCGCCCATCATTGCCACCAAAGAATTTATGGCTTAAACACCTTATCACTCTCGATAAACTATGACAATTATTTATGTGTGATATTTACATTATATGTATATTTCTTTACCTATAAGGAGAAAATATGAAGATTTGTTTCGGTACCATTCTAAAAGATTAACGTTGACATTTACAATTACAAGTCGTGTCAATGCGATGACTTCAGCACTCATCTTTAATCACGGTGTACATCTGCTTATGCTCCGTGGGTAGGTATATAGAGCCAGATTTTTAAAAGAATTTTAATTGATATATTGATTTTTCCCTTATTTACAAATTGTGTTTCCGTACATAAAACAAAGGTAAAAAAACATAACATGCATTTTTACTTTTGTTTTATATATAGATGTATATTATACATCCCTCCTAGCCCAGTTCGTTTAAAGCTAGCCCTAAGCAGTATAAATTATATAACATCCAAATAGTGAAACCTTAATTGAAATATTTACAACGCAATTGAAGTTTATGAAGGTTAGAAAAAAAATACAAAATTTCGAAAGGTAAATTATACCTAATTTAAATAACAATGAATAATACGGAAGTGTGGCAGGAAATCTTTAACATTGTGGTGTTTCTACCTTCTCCGAAGTGTAAAGCGTCGGCAACACTTATTGTTAGGTCGTCGTTTTAATGTACGGTGATAATGTAGCACTGTACCAAGTTAGCTTATAAATCCACGTAGGCAATGCATAAAAAGGTTGGAGAAAAATTAGAATTACTTAACTGATAATAATTTGTCATTCTAAATACACTGCTATAGTTTATAAGTGTACTCGTAACTAAACACCAATGAGCAGAACCTTGAAAACCAATACAGTCGCACCATTGCAACGACAGTAAAGAGAGTTATCCATCACGGTTACATAAAGATTCCCATAATTTCCTTTATGGTAGCGAGCTTCATCTTTATATTTAAGCGGACAAGACTGAATTGGAGACCGGCAAGAAAGGTTGTGGCTGCGTAATCTCGCCGTTGGATGTTTTAAGCCGTCCAAAGGCCTCCAACTAAGCTTTACGACAGTTATCTTATGATAACAACCGGGACCGACTGCCGACCGGAAACGTTCATAACATGTCATGCCTCAAACGGTCACCGATCTAGACACTGACCACGTCATCGTTGCCAACTAAACTATTGGCGCTTCTCTTGGATATGAACGCTTCTGGCAAAACTGTGGCACTGACACTGTGACTACTGGCACTACATTACCACCAGGATCAATTCTATCGATCATTCTACATAGAGCGCTCTAAAGTGATTGTTGTTCTTTAGACGGATTCAAGGTTAAACTGTATCAACGCCTGGTGGTTCGGTCAAATGGTAGTCCAAACCATCAGGTTAAGCACGTGTTAAATATCGTTTATATTATAGTAAGTACCATTTTAGCTGAAATCGCAAAATGAAATCATTTCAACGAACTTTCACAATGGATAAAACAATTTTTTGTTGAGTTAAGTAGTTCATGACTCTGAACCTCCTCGATTTATCATTCAAACGGTTAGTGCTAGAAAGATGAAACTGCACGAATATGAGTTTTTTACAAATCAACAAAGTGCTAGAATAAAATCACGAAAAAAAAAATTGGGGTAACTCCCCTCCCTGCATGAAGTGAGGATGACTTTTTCTCGTGTCGGGGTAGACATCGATTAAGATATCATTAGATAGGTCTTCTAAAAACATTCGAGGGTATGCCCTGCTACGACAAAAAAAAATTCACACACCAAAAATGTCTTCTACTCTAAAAGCTAAATCTCTAAGAGAATCTGAAAAAAAATATGATGTCAGTCCATATGATGATCTACAAAGAAAAACTATAACGGTTTAGATAACTTTATGAGTTTAGGAGTTATACAGGTCTATTTTTAGGGTTCTGAAGTTTATAACTCGGATCCTGAATAGATTCGTCATGTCCGTCCGTCCGTCTTCGCATTACCATCCAAACGGTGAGTCCTAGAAAGATGAATATGTGTTGTATACATAGGCAAAGTGCTACAATAAAATTATGAAAAATATTTTTACTCAGTGTACCCCTTCTACACATAAAGTAGGGATGATTTATTTTTCTCGCGGCTACCCCATCATGTGGGATATTATTAGATGGTCTTTTAAAAAATATATAGAGTTTCTAAGACAATTTTTGTTTTATGTATCCGTTTGCGAGAAATTCCACTTTAAAGGGCGCTTTTTTGGAAAAACAGGGTGTCCGCGCGGGTTGTGGGTTCGAAACGCACATGGGACAACACATGATGATATTCCTGAAGCGGGAGCTCTCTGTTCTAAAAGAAAAAATAACAAGAAGTATCTATTGGACACGATTTTAAATCTATGGCTACGACACCCTCAGATGAATTAAAAAATGGATAACGCACGTAGAACATGCAAGAGAAGTCATTTTTAGGGTTCCGTAGCCAAATGGCAAAAAACGGAACCCTTATAGATTCGTCAAGTCTGTCTGTCTGTCTGTCTGTCTGTCTGTCTGTCTGTCTGTCCGTCCGTATGTCACAGCCAATTATTTCCGAAACTATAAGAGCTATACTGTTGAAATTTGGTCAGTCGATGTATTCTGTGAACCGCATTAAGATTTTTACATAAAAATAGAAAAAAAACAATACATTTTGGGGGTCCTCAATTTTTGTTTTATGTATCCGTTTGCGAGAAATTCCACTTTAAAGGGCGCTTTTTTGGAAAAACAGGGTGTCCGCGCGGGTTGTGGGTTCGAAACGCACATGGGACAACACATGATGATATTCCTGAAGCGGGAGCTCTCTGTTCTAAAAGAAAAAATAACAAGAAGTATCTATTGGACACGATTTTAAATCTATGGCTACGACACCCTCAGATGAATTAAAAAATGGATAACGCACGTAGAACATGCAAGAGAAGTCATTTTTAGGGTTCCGTAGCCAAATGGCAAAAAACGGAACCCTTATAGATTCGTCAAGTCTGTCTGTCTGTCTGTCTGTCTGTCTGTCTGTCTGTCTGTCTGTCTGTCTGTCTGTCCGTCCGTATGTCACAGCCAATTATTTCCGAAACTATAAGAGCTATACTGTTGAAATTTGGTCAGTCGATGTATTCTGTGAACCGCATTAAGATTTTTACATAAAAATAGAAAAAAAACAATACATTTTGGGGGTCCTCATACTTGGAACTGAAACTCAAAAATTTTTTGTTCATCAAACCTATACGTGTGAGGTATCTATGGATAGGTGTTCAAAAATGATGTTGAGGTTTATAATATCATTTTTTTCTAAACTGAATAGTTTGCGCGAGAAGCTGGCCTCATTCATTATTTACCCGAATGCAGTCTTCATGCAGTTATTTAAATGTTATTAGGTAATACCGAAATAGGGTTTTAAAATACAATTCTAAATCGTCATGATAAGCCTTATAATTGTAGTCTCAAGCTATCATATCTATACAATTTTTAGGGTTCCGTGGCCAAATGCCAAAAAACGGAACCCTTATAGATTCGTCAAGTCTGTCTGTCCGTCCGTATGTCACAGCCAATTATTTCCGAAACTATAAGAGATATACTGTTGAAATTTGGTCAGTCGATGTATTCTGTGAACCGCATACATTTTGGGGGTCCCCATACTTGGAACTGAAACTTCCAAAGTGGAAAAATGTGTGTCCCCCCCCCTCTAACTTCTAAAATAAGATAGTAATAAAAGTAAAAATAATATATTTTGTACATTACCATTTAAACTACCAACGAAAATTGGTTTGAACGAGATCTAGTGAGTAGTTTTTTTTTAATACGTCATAAATCGTAACACGCAATTTACCTTTCATCCAATCAATACACTAGTATAAAAACATCGATGAAAGTTACAACGAACTACAAGAACTTTTATATGATGTTACTTGCTGATACGGAACCCTTCATGGGCGAGCCCGACTCGCACTTGGCTGCTTTTTTTTTAATGTATGTAAGTCACTGAAGTGTTACCAATTTTTATGTGATATGCAAAAAATAATACGAAACATAATATGTGAGCAGAAAAATATGGTATTTGAAGATTATTTAAAAGTTAAATATGATATCTAACTCGTGCGAGCTAAGATGGCCCAAAAAGAAACCTGCTGCCGTTCCCCGCGGGACACCCCTAGTGATATTACCGTTAAACGAATTTTTCCATAATAATTATAATTTATTTGGTTTTTCCTTATATCATTTGAATAACTCTAAAAATTTATTTAAATAATATATCATTAGATTCGTCTTGATAACCCAATGAAAAAAAAACCTACATGACGTCTGTGAGACACAATAGTTTAAAATAAAAAAAAGCGGCTAAGTGCGAGTCGGACTCGCCCATGAAGGGTTCCGTATCAGCAAGTATCAAAGGTAAATTGCGTGTTACGATTTATGACGTATTAAAAAAAAACTACTCACTAGATCTCGTTCAAACCAATTTTCGTTGGTAGTTTAAATGGTAATGTACAAAATATATTATTTTTACTTTTATTACTATCTTATTTTAGAAGTTAGAGGGGGGGGGATACACATTTTTCCACTTTGGAAGTTTCAGTTCCAAGTATGGGGACCCCCAAAATGTATGCGGTTCACAGAATACATCGACTGACCAAATTTCAACAGTATATCTCTTATAGTTTCGGAAATAATTGGCTGTGACATACGGACGGACAGACAGACTTGACGAATCTATAAGGGTTCCGTTTTTTGGCATTTGGCCACGGAACCCTAAAAATTGTATAGATATGATAGCTTGAGACTACAATTATAAGGCTTATCATGACGATTTAGAATTGTATTTTAAAACCCTATTTCGGTATTACCTAATAACATTTAAATAACTGCATGAAGACTGCATTCGGGTAAATAATGAATGAGGCCAGCTTCCTGTTGGTATGGTATCCTATTGGCGAAGGATGTCTTACACGGAAAACGAGGGCATACAGAAAATCTGCTACGTCTACTTGGATCGAGGTACGGGTCGCTTTGATGTCTTCTCACAGTAGATTTGAGTACAAAGAGCTGTCTCTGTCGATCTATTAACACTTTGCAATCGGCATATAGTTTCTCTATTGAGTATCTGTAAAGCTTTCCAGTCGTTACTTTGAGTACATCTCTTTGAGCTCTTTCGAGACCCAGAAAGAGCGTCTTGCCAGTTACACCCCAAACCGGAATACAATATTGGATTACGGACTGACAAAGGGCCAAGTACACTATTTTTAGTTTTTCGAGTGGAACACAGTCTCGTAGTGATTTTAATATGTGTGTCAGCCTCCTCACTCTGGAGGTGACTGTATTTATATGCTTGTTCTATCTCAGTCCACTATCGATGTATACTTACTCCTAGGTATTTTCCTAGGTATTAATCAGTTGGATCAATTTGTCAGCATGTGCAGACGTTCTGAGTTCTTAGGCAACGATGGGCTGTAATTGAGTAGTTTTGTGGTAGGGAGTTACTTTTTGTGATTGGGAAGGGGCTATAGTATGTCTTGGAGAGGTTCAATGTCAGTAAGTTGTAAGTAAGACACTGCATAATTTTCGTCAGAGAATACTCCGGCCCAGTCCCCAGACAAATATAGCCGTGTCATCTGCGTACGTAAAGATGTTATTTTGGAGGGAGCTTGGGTACATATCATTTATGTAGAGCTGAAAAAGGGTCGGACTCAATGTGCTCCCTTGCAGGACACCATAGGTTACTGTAAACACATCACCGTTGATGTTGTTACTCTCACTTGCTGTTTCCTGTCGATTGGATAGTATTTTATGATTTTACGTGCATTTCCTTATAAGCCCAACATCTCCAATTCAGTCAGTACGGTGGAGCGAAGAGATGGTGTCAAATGCTTTAGAGAGGTCTAGGAGGATACATATGCACTTAAGTGACCGATTAAGTATCATCTCTAGGATTTTCGAAATGCTGGATAATACCGCTATGGCACTTTAGTTATTGACACAATCTCTATTCCCACTCTTGTGGATCGGGTGTACTATCGCTTTTTTAATTATGTCTGGAAATGATCCTGTGTTTATTGCGATGTTACATATATGTTCAATAGGGGGTATTAAAATGTGGCAACTTTCTTTTAATATTAGTGGTGAGATATTTTTCCATGGTCTGTAAGGAGTTTCGATATAATGGATTCGATATCAGGCATAGTTACTTCCATAGTACCTACAGAGCTTACAGAGCGGTTTAGAGCGGCTAAATTAGCGTCAGCACTAGGTGTTTCCGTGTCGTTGTTATGTACAGGTGAAGAGGCAAGTATCCGCAGGACCAGATTTTGTCCTATAATTGTGAAAAACTTGTAGACATGATTTACAGACGTTTTGAGGTCGTTTGTTATTTGCGGAAGTTCCATGGGACTAACTTTTTTGGGTGTTTTTAAAGTTGTTACTGCTTGTCAGGCCTCTGCCTCGAATTTTGCGGGTAGCGGGGCGGCAGCGGCGGCGGCGCGGTCGCGGCGGGATCTTATGCGTAAAATCATATGGACCGGTTTTTGAAAACAGCGGCGCGGCAGCGGCGCGGGGGGCGGGCAACGAGCGGTGCACTTCAGTCAAGTGGTGACCGCTCGCGCTGCGCGTCTGCATTGTGGTATAGTGTAGTATAATTTTCTGTTGTGACATATCAAAATGTCATCGGACGTGCAAGAACAAATTATTTCGGCAATCTTTGAGAGGAGACCCATATAGAACAGCAGAGATATCAACCACAAAAATAGAAGAATAATTAACCAATTATGGGAAGATATAAAAAACAAGAAATAAGAATATATTCAAAAGTTTCTACACTCATTCTAGTGTAGTCGTAGAATTTGTCGGGATTTTGTCTCTGTTCTTTATAGTTTCGATAAAATTCACCATTTATTTTCCTTGCCCTATAGTAAGGATCCACTTCTTCTTTTGCCCACAATAAATCAACGGTTAGGAATAAATTTGAATCAAAAAGTTGTTGTCGCCGTCTTTGAGACATTTTGTTCGCGAATAAAAATAAATATCTCGACAACACAACTACGAACACAACATTATGCCGCTATAGTACCGCGCGATCTGCCCGCTGGTTTCGAGAACAGGTTTGTGTTGACCGCCCCGCTCCCGCGCCGCCGCCGCCCCGCTACCCGCAAAATTCGAGGCAGAGGCCTCAGAGGGCTTTAGAATCTTCCCCAGCATTGCCAATAGGTTTGTGATAATTTCCTAAAATATAATTGCCCTTAAAGGCTTTTTAAGTTAAGAACTTAACTTAAGTTGTAGAATAAATAATAATAAATAAATAAATATTTCGGACATTTACACACAACGCCATCTAGTCCCAAACTAAGCAGAGCTTGTATTATGGGTAACTAGACAACTGATATAAATACATAAACATACTTTTTTTTGTAAATACATACATATTATACATAGAAAACACCCAAACTCCGAAACAAATATTTGTGGATCACACAAACATTTGGTCCGACCCGGGAATCGAACCCGAGACCTCTTGATTAGCAGTCGCATTTTTTTTTTTTTTTTTTTTTTTTTTTTTTTTTTTTTTTTTTATGTGTGAAAAATCATCATGGACCGTCACCCCACCGGGGGTTACGGCGGGGTGGTGTGTCGGACTTGAACCGACTAAAAAACACACAGTGTGCCCTCTCCGCGCTTCTCCGTTTAGGAGGGGGGAGAAGTCCAGGGTGGGATCTCCTTCTGAACTTCTCCAGCGCCTGCCCGCTCCTGATGCGGGCACCGTCTCTGTACGACGATCCTCTCTTAGGCGGCGTCCGGCACACACCGACGCCGCCCCCTCGCGGCTGGCCACATAGTGCGGGTGGAGGGAAAACCCGTCCCGTCCACCCGCGGCCACACTCAAGGCGGCATGAGGCGCAGATGTTCGCGCCTCCGCCGCCCGAGTCGCCGGCGGCGAATCTGGTCCGATTGGATGTCGTCCTCTCGGGCCTTCTCCGCCACCTCCTTCTGCAAGATTACGTCCTCGCAGAAGGTTGCGACCGCGGTGAATGCGCTCTCGCTGCCGACCATGGAACGAACGACGGCCGGCAGCGAGAGATCCCCTCCGATGACTGCAGTGAGGACCCGGCGCTGCGTCTCCCATGCGGGGCAGAGATTAGCAGTCGCATACGCTAACCACTAGACCATAGACCAACTATAACGCGTGTATATCAATTAAGCGGTCATGTTGTCTGGCATTTTCTTGGCTTTCATATGTTGTCCATTTCTATGCTTAATGCAACGCAGTTAGTCCGGCGTTATCCAGGATTTTTATATTCTACATTTCTAATTTTTTTTTTTTTTGACATCTGACACACAACATCATCTAGTCCCAAGCTAAGCAGAGCTTGTGTTATGGGTACTAGACAACTGATATAAATACATAAACATACTTTTTTTTTTGTAAATACATACATATTATAAATATAAAACACCCAGACTCCGAAACAAATATTTGTGAATCACACAAATAATATTTAGTCCGACCCGGGAATCGAACCCGAGACCTCTTGATCAGCAGTCGCATACGCTAACCACTAGACCAACGAGGCAGTCAAAAAAATGGAACCCTTATAGATTCATCATGTCTGTCTGTCTGTCTGTCCGTATGTCACAGCCACTTTTTTTCGAAACTATAAGAGCTATACTGTTGAAACTTGGTCAGTATATGTATTCTGTGAACCGCATTAATATTTTTAAACAAAAATAGAAAAAAAGCAATAAATTTTGGGGTTCCCCATACTTAGAACTGAAACTCAAAAAAAAATTTTTCATCAAAACCATACGGGGTATCTATGGATAGGTCTTTAAAAATGCTATTGAGGTTTCTAATATCATTTTTTTCTAAACTGAATAGTTTGTGCGAGAGATACTTCCAAAGTGGTAAAATGTGTGTGTGTGTGTGTGTCCCCTGTAACTTCTAAAATAAGAGAATGATAAAACTAAAAAAAAAATATATGAGGTACATTACCATGCAAACTTTCAACGAAAATTGGTTTGAACGAGATCTAGTCAATCATAAATCATAAACCACAATTTACATTTCTTTCAACCAAAACACTATTATTAAAACATCGATACAAGTTACAACGAACTATAAAAACTTTTATATGATGTTACTTGCTGCTACGGAACCCTTCATGGGCGAGTCCGACTCGCAGTTGGCCGCTTTTTGTATTTGTATGTATGATTTTCGACAATGTAGATATGAGTGTTGGTACCAAAGTATGCGTCATCTGTCAATAACACATTTGTAAAATTGGCTTTTTCGAGATCTGTTTTAATTATTTCTTAGTCCAAATATTTTTTTTAAATAAGCCCCCGTTCATCCATGATCCAAATTCAAACTTATTATTTTGAAAGATAATAATAAGTTTAGATTTCTTGTCATGTCGAAAAAAAACACATTTAAATGGTTCACTTATCCCAGTTAAAATAATTACAGGGAGCTCAAAACGGAATATAAAAAAATCGGCCAAGTGCGTGTCAGGCCACGCACAGAAAGGGTTAAAATCGTATCAGTCAGTCTCAGTCACCCATAATGGATTTAAGATCGTATCCAGTCGATAATTGTTATGTTAACGTATTAATGCGTTAATTTTGTATGACGTTTTCCAAGTGAGCGCCTTTTACAAGCTAAGCCTCAGTCGTGCGCGACGCATCGTAGCGAGCGGTTGATTCTATAAAATCTGCGTAATTACGATGTTAACTTTTTTCAAATATACCTTCGATTTTTTTATAGTTAAAAATGAGTGAAAAGTCGGGAGATTTACTTATATCGAGTATTGATAGTGAATGTAATGTGCAGAGTGAGCAACAAGTAAAGGAAATAGTAGAATTTAGTGGTGAAAAAGATAATATGCAGGTTCAAACCTATATAACAAAACAGGTGCCTGAGAAAAGAACGCGACAAGAAAGCGAGGAATGTTTAGATGAGAGTGATGGTGAGTTTATAACAGTAAGAAGAAATTCAAAACGATTACATCGAAGTTTTTCTAATAATGATTCGCGTATGTCTGAGAGCGAGATTTTAGAATCAAGATGTGAAACATTTGATGTTTATATTACATCTAAAGATATGTTACCCAAGCAAATTGGTTTGGCCAAACTTTTAAAAGCCGAAAACATTTCTGGAATATCAAAAGTCAAATATAAAAACCCTTTTAGAGTATGTATACAATTCGAAAATAGGGTAAATGCTGAGAAGTTACTGGCATCTAAGAAAATGAATGACTTGGGTTATAGATGTCACTTTGTTCAGGAAGTGAATTTATCATATGGTGTGGTTAAAAATATAGAATTAGACATTACAGAAGAAGAATTAAACAATATATTTACTTGCGAATGTGACATAGTATCTGTAAAAAGATTAAAACGTTCTACAGTCGAAGGCAAATGGGTAGAAAGCGAAACTGTCCGTATTGGCTTTAAAGGCTCAACATTACCCCCATTTGTTGATGTTTATGGATGCAAAGTTAGGGTTGATCCTTACACATTTCCGGTAACACAATGTTCAAACTGCTGGAAGTATGGGCATTTACAAAGGCAATGCACAATAAAAAAAAATGTATGTCCAAAATGTGGTGCTTTTCACGCTAATTGTGAAACTACAACTTATAAATGTATCAATTGTAAAGGTGGACACATAGCATTGAGCAAAAGATGTCCGATATTTTTAAAAGAAAAGGAGATTCGTCGTATAATGTCATCGGAAAACTGCACCTATAAGATTGCTTTATATAAATATCTGAAAGAAACCAGGTCCGTGGTAAATGCATTACTACATAGAAGTGAACACATTGGAGAGAATGCATCAATTACAAGCGAGCAAGCAAGTGACCGGGAAGATATACATCAATTACCTGAGCCGGTTGAAGAACAAACATCTAAACCCACATTCAGAGATATTTTACTAAAAGATAATGGCAAGTTCAAGAAAAGAACTGAAGAAAGTAAATATAAAACACAGAACAAAAATAAACAACAAAAAAGGAAAGATATCTCGGAAAACTGCATAGATTTTGAAGAACAAATCTTTGAAGAAAATAAAGAACAAACAGAAAAAGAGCAATCTAAATTAGAAGCGAAGAAAAAAAGAAATACTCACACTTCATTCTGGGAAATTCTGAGACAGATAAAAAAAATTGTATTTTCAACTAAGAGTCTAGAAGAGAAAATAGTAGAAGTTACACAATTGATTTTAGAAGAGCTAAAATATTTATTGATTCACAAAGTGTTAAGCGGAGAATGTCTAAAATTATTTTTAAATATCTTTTATGGATAATACAAAACGACAGATACCATTAAACATATTACAATGGAATTCACAAAGTTTAAGACCAAAATTATTGCAGTTTGAATGTCTTTTGAATCGAGAGCAGGTCCATGTAGCAATTATTAGTGAAACTTGGTTGGAATCTGGTTCTCGTGCCTGTATAAGTTCCTACAATATGTATAGAAATGATAGGCTCGACTCGTATGGCGGCGTGGCAATTATCTGTCATAAATCACTAAAAACTCAAGTATCATCATTTATGTTACGAAATTCCGGGATTGAGGTGTTACATGTGAAGGTACTCAACTGTTCTTCCTTGGAAAACATTGTAAGTATATACTGCCCTTCTAGTGTTAGGACTACGCAAGCAGATTGGGATTCATTATTTGGTGCATATTCTTCTAAATCATTAATAGCAGGAGATTTTAACGGCCACCATACTAATTGGTCATATAAAAATAATACCAGAGGCATACAACTTATGGACTCATCCTTAGAAAATGCCTTCCTTTCCTTAAATAATGGTAAGCCAACACGAATTAAATTAGTTGATGGAGTATTACAGCAATCGTCTCCTGACATAACGTTCGTGTCAACAGATATTGCAGTGGATTGTAAGTGGAGTACTACTAATGAAACCTTAGGTAGTGATCACTTAATAATCAAAATACAAGTGTTAGTGTCTGATCCTAAACTAAATTTTATCAATAAACGTAATTTTAAAAAAGCTTCATGGCCTATGTATAGAAAAATCTTAAGTGAAAATTTTACAGCTTCTGTAATTGATCCCAATAATATCCAAATAAGCTATGATTCTCTAATTAACCAGATTAATTACGCCGCTGATGCAAGTATCCCTTTGATAAAGGTATGTACTGACCCCCAGGCTAAATTTAAACCAAAACCCTACTGGAATGTCGATATATCTGAATCAATCGCTAGACGAAGATTGGCACTGGCTAAGTTTAGGCGTAACCCAACCCCTAGTAATTTAGATATCTTACAAAATCAAATCGCGGAATCAAAACGGTTATTAAGGTCAGCGAAATCACAAAACTGGCGTGACTTTTGCAGTAGTATAAAGGAATCTACGTCAGTGACAGATATGTGGAGTCGTATGCGTTGGATGAAAGGACATAAAACTAGTAAGGTATTGGTTCCCCAAGAGCAAATCGAGGAATTACTATGTAGCCTCGCACCTGATTTTGTAACACCTCCCATGCCTGAGATTACATCAACTAATACAGTGTTAGAAACTAAATTTACATATCAAGAATTGGAAAAATGTTTAAAAAAAAAAGATACGGCCCCTGGTGACGATCAAATCACGTTTTCGATGATATATAATCTTCCTAGAATAGTCAAACTTTATTTACTTGATATATATAATGTAATTTTACAAACTGGATATATCCCCACCCAATGGCGAGATATAAAAATAGTACCAATTCCTAAACAAAACGCTGAAATACCAGTTAACTTAAGACCTATTTCATTGATTTCTTGCATTTGTAAAATTTTTCATACTTTATTATGTAAAAGACTCGAATGGTTCGTGGAAAAAAACAAAATTATATCAATGAATACTGTAGGGTTTAGACGATCTCAATCCTGTTTGGATAGTTTGACTAGGTTAATCTGTTACGTACAATTGGGTTTCTCTAAAAATATACCAACTTTGGCATGCTTTTTAGACATAGAAAATGCTTATAATAATATTAATATAGACAGTGCGATAAAAATTCTTGATACAATAAATGTCGGGAAAAGAATTTGCCTTTATTTGTGGTATTTTTTAACGGAAAGACATCTTAAAAGTAATGTTAATCTCTGTAAGGACAATCAGTTTATAGTCAGGTGGACCGGTAAAGGCATTGCCCAAGGTGACCCATTATCTCCTTTAATTTTTAATATCATAACTTACGGTGTTTGTCAGAATATATCTAATGTTATAGTATCCCAATACGCCGACGATTTTTTATTGTATACTAGCTGTAACAACCTTAGTGATAGTGTCTCAAACATACAAAATGCACTTGACACATTTTCTATTTTATTAGAGCAGTTGGGCTTATCATTGTCAAGTAATAAATCAAAATTTTGTGTATTTAGTAGAGGGCGGCGAAGGCAATGCATTAATGTAAATATAAACGGATCAATAATTAATTCAGAAGAACATATAAAATATCTGGGACTATGGTTGGATAGAACATTGCGATGGGGAAAACACATTAACGAAATATGGGAAAAAACACAAAGATTTTTGAATTTAATGAAGGTGTTATCAGGGTCAGCTTGGGGTTTACATCCCAAACATCTGCGTACACTATATATATCTTTAATTAGAAGTAGGATCGATTATGGAAGCTTCTTATATGACAATAGCGCGAAATCACATCTAACTAAACTTGATAAGGTACAAAACCAAGCGATGCGGATTATTGGGGGTTTCATTCGTACTACTCCTATTCATGTCATGGAATGCGAGCTATGTATTCCCAATCTAGGTCTAAGAAGGAAATATCTAGCCATCAAGTTTTGCTTGAAAGCTAAATCCATAACAAACAATGTGACAATTGATCTATTAAACACTTTGCACAGTTATACAAACAATAGATATTGGAAAAATAAAAAACTACCACTATTAGCGGCAGTGTATACGGACATCAAAGAGGAAATTGTATCCTCTTTTTTTTTTTTTTTACGTGTGGAAATCCCCGCGGACCGTCACCCCGTCGGGGGTTACGGCGGGGTGGTGTGTCGGACTCGAACCGACTAAAACCACACGGTGTGACCCTCTCTGCGCCTTTGTATTGGAAGGAGTCCAGGGAGGGGATTTCCTTCTGGACTCCAACCGGCGCCTGCCCGCACTGTTGCGGGCACCATCTCAAAGATTTACTCTCTGATTAGGCAACGTCCGGTCACACGCGAACGTCGCCCCCTCGCGGTTGGCCACTACTGCGGACGGACGGGAAACCCGTCCCGCCCATCCGCGGCCACTCTCAGGGCGGCATGAGACGCAGGTATGCGCGCCTCCGCCGCCCAGGGCGCCGGCGGCGGATCGGGTCCGAGTGGATATCGTCCTCCCGGGCCTTCTCCGCCACCTCCTTCTGCAAGATTACGTCCTCGCAGAAGGTTGCGACCGCGGTAAAACAACTGTCGCTGCCGACCATCGATCTTATGACGGCCGGCAGCGAGAGATCCCCTCCGATGACTGCAGTGAGGA
The DNA here is from genome assembly GCA_932526445.1 of Phragmatobia fuliginosa. Taxonomy (NCBI): domain Eukaryota; kingdom Metazoa; phylum Arthropoda; class Insecta; order Lepidoptera; family Erebidae; genus Phragmatobia; species Phragmatobia fuliginosa. Next base: position 31,451,738 of record OW052057.1, read on the forward strand.
CCCGGCGCTGCGCCGCCCAAGCGGGGCAGACCGCCAGCGTGTGCTGGGCCGTGTCCTCACTGCAGTCGCAGTGGTGGCAGGCGGGACTCGGTTCCCTCCTAGCGACCGAGTGCAGGTACTTTCCGAAGCAACCGTGCCCGGAAAGCACCTGCGTCAGCCGGAAGGAAAGGGTCCCGTGCTGCCGCCCTGCCCACTCCTCGATGACCGGCTGAAGAGCCTCCACGGCGGCGAAGCCAGCGCGTGGGGTCTCCAGCCGGAGCGACCATCTCAGCATGGTGGCTCGGCGAGCGGCTTCGCGCCACTCGCGCACGTCTTCGGGCGGAGGGCGAAATCCGCTCTCCGCCCGGAAGTCAGCCACTCGCCGATAAACTTCGGCGAGCACTTCCGCCTCCAAATCCCACGGGGGTGTTCCGGCCAAGGCACACGCCGCCTCTGTGGACACCGTGCGGTATCCACGTATGGCTCTGACCGCCAGTATCCGCTGGGGGCGCCAGAGGCGCGCCCTGTTCTGGGCGGACAGAGCCGCCGCCCACACCGGTGCACCGTAAAGTGCCATTGACCGGACAACCCCCGTGTACAGCTGCCTGGTGGGGACACTGGCCCCGCCCAAGTTGGGCAGAAGTCGCCCTAGGGCGGAGGCAGTGCCCACCAATTTAGGTCCAAGCTGTCGGAAGTGCTCGTCGAAGAGCCACCTACCGTCGAGGACCAGACCCAGGTACCTCATCTGGGCCCGGACCGGTACGAGGACCGAGTTGACCTCGATCGAGGCGCCGGCGGGCGGGCCGCGACGGGGCCCATGAAATAGCAGGGCCTCCGTCTTCTCCAGAGCCACCCGCAGACCCAACGCCTCGATGCGCCCGACCACCCGGGAGACTCCCGTGGTGGCCAGGCGCGCCGCCTCCTCAAAGTTTGCCCCCCGGGCCGTGACCAGGGTGTCGTCTGCGTAACAGATTACACCTAGCCCGGGGGGGAGACGCCCTCGTAGGGCCCAGTCGTATCCCATGTTCCACAGGAGTGGTCCTAGGACAGACCCCTGTGGAACACCGCACGACATGGCCCTGCGTCTCAAGGCGCCATCTCGGTCCTCGTACTCGACGGTACGCTCCTCTAAATAGTCTGCCACCAGCCGCCGCAGGTACCCTACTCCGTGGTATTGGAGTGCGGCCCTGATGCAGCCGAATGGCAGACTATTGAAGGCGTTGGCGATGTCCAATGACACCGCCAACACCACTCCGCCGCCTCTCACCGCCTCTTCGGTCACGGCCCTCAGGCGCAGGATCGCGTCGACCGTCGAACGCCCTTCTCGGAAGCCGAATTGGGCGTCCGACAGGTCGGGCCCCACCTCGCTGAGGTGCCGGACGATGCGGACAGAGAGAACCCTCTCAAACAACTTGCCCGCCTCGTCCAGCAGCACGATGGGCCTGTAGGCCGCGACCGAGGAAATTGTATCCTCCAGTTATCCATTGGAAATGTTTGGCCTGGATACATGGATATCAAATATAAATTTAGAAAATGTAATAATAGATCAGCTAAGTAGTGTTAATTTACCAAAAAAATCTTATAATAATATTATATTAAAAAACAATATACTGCAGGAACTAGATATTAAATATGATAACTGGTTTAAATTATATACCGATGCATCTAAGAGTGATGATAAAATTGGTGCCGCCTTTTACGAGTCTAGAAATAAAAGTAGTGGTATGTTTGATTTGACTGGTAGTCATATATGCATAATGACAGCGGAACTTGTAGCAATATCGGAAGCCCTTAAATGGTACTGCAAAAACACTAATGGTGAGAAGTGTGTTGTTTTTGTTGATAGTAAGAGTGCTCTCCAGCATATAGCTCGATGCGCCTCTGGATTCAGAGGTGTTTCGATAGCTTATACTATTTTAGAACAGATACGTGCATTTACATCCATTTGTGACGATAGTTTGGTATTGCAATGGGTTCCGTCACATGTTGGCTTATCAGGGAATGAAGAGGCAGATCGATTGGCAAAGAATGCTATCTCAGATGGTATCAAACTCAATATCACCCCGAGTTATTCTGAGGTCTTACCTAAATTTAAAAAGATCTGCCAGAATAGTTGGAAAGAATATTTTGACGAAAAATCACTTTTAAAAGGAATTTGGTATAGAACTATTCAAAGTGAACCTCCTCACGTTCCCTGGTTTGCCAACAGAATACTCAATAGGAAGTACACTGTAATAGCTCACAGAATACGATCTGGACACGTTCCATTGAACAAGTTTCGACATCTTATGAGATTAAGTAACAGCCCATTTTGTGATGAATGTGGCATTGTTGACGATGTCTATCACTTTTTGATGGAATGTGTCAAAACTAGAGCTGAGAGAGAGACCTTGATAAATAGGCTTAATATTAATGTTAGAGATGTTGGCATGTTCCAAAGCATATTGTCGAAGCCTCTGTCAGAAGAGGCGTTGTTAGTATATAAGCTATATGAACTTTAGTCTATGATGTTCTAAATATCTTATTTATACTTAATTTTAGAGATAATATATGGTAAGTTTAGGGTACGATGGGGCTGACATGGTCGTATATGTGACTAAAAGCCCCTAAATAAATAAAGATTAAAAAAAAAAAAAAAAAAAAGCTAAGCCTCTATAACTCCTGAACTAACAAAGTCATCTAATACGTTGTAGTTTTCCTTCAAAGTTCATTATATGGATCACCATCACAAATTTTGACAGGTTTCTTGATTTACCAAAAGAGGAAAAAATTTTGGGCTTACTCTTCTGTAAGCCATATTTTTATCGTGAATAAAACATTGAGATTTCTTTTACTTGTTATGTGTGAGATCGTATCGAGAGGCTATTTTTTGTATGGTAATCTAAAATGTGTTTGTGACAATCGCATAAAATGGCAGTGTTTCCACTATTAGGGAATTCTCCCTTTTTAGGGACAAATAGCTGATATTTTGGATGGTTAAAGACAATTTGAAAAATACAGGGATTTAGGGAATTTAGCGGTAAAATCAAAGCCTGTACTGGTAGCCCTGTAGTAAAGTAAATGATAGACTATACCACAGATTTTTTCTTGGGGATTCCCCAGATTCATAATACATGCTATTCGTCAAAAAAAAAATATTTACCTATTTTCGTTGATGTCACCAGAACTTGGTCGTATTGTAATGTGTAGGTTCTTGATAGTAGTGGCACTAGTGGCATTAATTTTTCAAGTTCAAGTTATTACGAAATTAAATGGGTGTTACTTGTGTCCGTTTCATGTATGTTTGTAAAGCCCCCCCGCGACACAGGAATTTATATTTCTAATGCGGGAGTTGTCTTTTTATTAAAAAAAAAAAGAAAAAAAAATGGAAGGAAATATTAATCAAGCATCATTTTCGACGAAAAGAATGTAAAAGCAATACGTCAACTTCCAAAAATTCAAATCCTGTACATGTATGATATTCTGTGGGCATTTTGTTATTATATATCATCAACAACCCATAACGTCCCACTGCTGGGCTCAGGTCTCCTCTCAAGAGAGGGTTAAGGCCATACGTCCCCACGCTGGCCGAGTGCGGGTTGGGTTAATATATACCTATATTAAATAATATGCTGAGGTTTATTTTCTGTATTATATTTATGTTCCCTAAATAAAGGATTTATGAAAGTAGTTTAGGGAATTTTAAGGATAAATTCAAAAGAAACTAGGGTAAAATGGAAAACGAAAGTGGAAACACTGTAAAATGGTAAAGTGGTAAACTGGTGGTAAAAATGGAAAAAGACGCTATCGTTAGCGCTGCTCCGCCCGCGTGTATCTCGGTTATTGGAGTTATAAGTATCATTTGTGTAATTCTGATATATAAGCTACATTACTGTAAAGTTTCATCCAAATCTGTTCAGTAGTTTTTGCGTGAAAGAGCAACAAACATACAGACATACATACTCACAAACTTTTGAGTTTATAATAGTAGTAAAATTACAAAGATAAAAATTAAAAGAAAGTATTTGCAGTACAAGCATTTGTTTTTAAGCTATTGCATAGCTTTTAGCGCGGGCTTTGAGCGCGGGGACCGAATCAAGAAATTTCAATCAAGAAAGTAACGAAAACACCTGACACCATGAAAACAGATAGAGATATGATTGTCACTGCGGTACGACAAGGACGCCACATGCGTCTCCGTGCGCATGCGTACTGCCGCCAATGGCCATTAACCGTTGCCTTGACAACACAGTCATTCTAGATTAATATATTAAATATTTGTTTCGGAGTCTGGGTGTTTTCTATGTATAATATAATATGTATGTATTTACAAAAAAAAGTATGTTTATGTATTTATATCAGTTGTTTAGTAACCAGTCAAATATGAACTCAGTCTAGTTCATATAAAAATATATGCCGGCGTATCGATTATTTTAGCTGGCAACACTGTTAAGTGTCTGAAGGTAAGACACTGACGCAACACCGGGCACTGGCGCGTGCGACCGGTGACCGCAGGGATGGGAATCATTGACACTTTAAAATAATAATAACGCGATTGAATGATTGATTTTAGTCGATTACTTTCATGTCATAAGTCATAGACAAGGATCACAGGTGACAATGATTTTATCCCATCCCTAGATTATTATTGTTCGTTCATTCGTTCGCGAGTTCCTTTAAAAATGGAACGTCGTCGTTGACGAGGAGAGTTGTCGCGGATCATCTCGTGTGAGCACCACGTGTTCGGTGGAGTGTCTTATTTAAAATTATTAATCATGGTATGCTATTCAATGTCCTAACTGTATTTCGTGATCGAGTGCTTCAATAAAGTGAATGTACGAGAACATTCTCCTCACCCGCTAAACTCACGTCTACCCTCAATTAGAAATATGGGGCCTACTAACGTTCCCAGTGGACTCAAGATTTAACATATATTTATTTCGACAATACACGTATGTTCAGCATGAGCTTGTTAAAATCAAGAACATCATGGATTAAAAAACATTGGCTTATATACTAATTTTATTTTAACGTAGACGTCAACTCAGCTATCAGTATAGACATTAAAGCAAGTAAAGGGTAAACAAATAACTTCCAATAAGTCAGTACCAACAGTCCAATTAGACGTCTATAATTTATTATACCTTACATCCATTTCCAATGTACAAACCTACCCTTATCCTAGCATTCCTTATAACTCCTAAACATTCCCACATCCTTGCGAAAGGGTTGAAATTTGTATCACTCTCCCAGCCTTGCAGAGAGATTGACGAAGAAAAGTTCCTTTGCTACGAGAGCAACGTATCCTTCGAGGAAGAAACTACTTGCATCAAGGACCTGATGACGTTCTCCACTAAAATGATGTCTTGTCGTCCCCTTCCTGTCAACGCATCAGACATTAAAATAAAATACATACAGCCAAATTCCTGGTTCATTTACGCAGGTTTTCCTACATTCCTGACAGAGTACTGTGACAGCGAGACAAGTCAACGCGACGTAATGGGCACCTACATTATTACCCTAGACAACGCTTGTGAAGTAAAACTAGGAAAAATAACTTTATGACAACGTCGTCTTCAAGCAGCAGAGATGGACTTTTGTAGCACACCATCGATACATCTACCTAGCATCATAGCACCAGAGGATATTATGTTACGCTCAACTATCAACTTAAACGAAATCGACCTGGAAAATTTACAGTTTCTATTCTAAAAAGTGTGAGACAAAAACTATTTCTTTATTATTAAAGTACCTATTATTATTAAAGTACAATGGAGATGTTATTTTTTTAAATTACAGCATCCATATCTGATCCTGGACTATTTTCACTCTGCTGCAATCTGGAGCAAAAAAATTTAATGACGGCCTGTTATGAGTTTCGTGAAATGTTTTGCATTTCATATCGAATATTTTTCTTTAATTCCCCTAGGGAACTTTTCTTTTAAGGTATCCCCAAAGAAAGAAGTTCATTGGGAATAAGTCCGTGCTATGAGGTGGCCAGTTAATGGCACAACTTTTGCATATTACTTTATGTCTATTTCGTTTTCAAATTGGAGCCTGTGAGTTCTCGTGTGCCGCACGTCGACGTGTGTGTTTTTTAAACTAATTTGACATTTTAAATTCTCAAGCAGGCACCACACTTCGCTATTCGTTATGCGGGTTATTCGCGCGCATACGGAGAAGTGTGGAGAGTATATTCGCCAATATTCGCTTTATTCGTTAAGCCGAATAGCGAATACGCGTATACGTCGACTTGTCGGTTTTTTGACACACTTCAAAGGATACGAATAAGGCGAATACGCGCATCGACTGCCCACACTTCGGACGGCTAGTGAAGTGCCCTGTGCATAACTAACAACCATAGACTATAAAACAGTTTTTGAAATAGATAAATCAATTAAACGATTAAAATAATCTATCATATGATCAAAATAATTAGACTTCATTTATGTATTGTTTCCGTCAATTTTATAAAATATAAAGGGAATTAAAATAATATGTGTCGTTCGTTCGTTGACCAATAAAAATGACAATGCCCTGTGCTCATCTAACAACCATAGACTATAAAACAGTTTTTGAAATAGAATAAATCGATTAAACGATTAAATTATTTTATTATATGATCAAAATAATTAGACTTAATTTAAGTATTGTTTCTGTAAATTTAATAAAATAAAAAGGAAATTAAAAGAATATGTGTCGTTCGTTCGTATGGTTTCGTTTTGTTCACCATAAAAATGACAATGACACATCTCTACAACACACATATTTGCCTTATTTGATATACCAGTACGAAGTGTGGTGGCGTGTTTGTTGTTTGCGCGCATAACAAATATTCGGGCGAATACGGCGTAGACACATAACGAATAGCGAATAACGAAGTGTGGTGCCTGCTTCAGACTTTTAAAACATTTAAGTTATTTAGGTTACAACGAAATGGATCACAAATGAGTTATCAACAAGATGACGTGATATGATATATTTGAAATCTAAATCATTCGTTCACGATTTTCCTCGTTGATCAATAAATTTTTACTCTTCAACTAAAATACGCACATTTAATTATCTGTAAATTACTCAGTATTGAATATAAGATATCTACAATGAACACATTAAATTATATAATTAATCTCTTAATTCATGTGACTCACATTGTAATTGATCGTATTTGTTTTGTAATTCCTGTAAAGACATCTGTCTAATTATATTCAAATTTTCATGGATTATATAGTTTTAAGTAAGTAAATCAATATTTTTTTAGAATGTGGTTCTATGATATTGTGTAAAATAAACTCATTGTGATAATTTCACTCAGACATGCTGCAAAAACTGCACACTCTTTGTAGTGTTACATTACTCTTTGCACTCTTGTTGAAATTGCCGCCAAAACCCGAAACGTCCATAGACATTATAAATTAGCTTTTTTTATGTAGCTTGATGATACTCTCGTATCATGCACTGACTTATTGAATGTCATGTAGGAAAAGGTACGAATTAGTTTATTTTGTGACTAAAAATTTACTTTAAAACTCTTTTTACTACATTATTAATTTATTTTTAAACTATTTAATAAATTGTTTAAAGTTGTTAAAAGGTTGTGAATCCTGTAAACATAGAACGCAGGTGTTTTGCTATCTGTCAAATTCATCTATGAACGCATCTAACAGTTTTATGTATTTATTGTCTGTGATTTAAATTTTGCCAGCTGGGCGGTTCCGATATTTATTTTCATTATTTTTAAAACGATAATATTTCATTGATATCGTAGTACATATGTTTAAAGGTCTTTCTTACTTGAAGTTTTAGCTGTAACAAGTGAGTACTAAAACCATTTTATTCCACATAATTTGCCAGTTGTCGATTGAAATCAATACCATTGTACCAACGCTCCTCAAATTCTTGCGAAAGTAACAAAATGAATTAATGCAATAACCTTTCAAATTGACTGTACTTGAAGCCGGAAAAATGGGAAACTTAGCGACTGTAAAATGCGAGAAAAATAAATCTTTTAGAATGTTATTCTGAGCACTTCAACTTTATGTAGCAAATAGATGTTTTATTATATATATTTGAATCTAGCAGTGTCATGTTAAATTCAACTTCAATCATTTTATTAAAGAAACCTCATAACACCTTGATAATAGATTAGAATCCATAAAATGCAGATCATTGAATTATTTCAGAACAAAAATGCATTTGTCTCATTGTTTATGTTTTTATGACATCTCTATTCATTTTTAGTATACAAAGTGGTCACTTGAACATTCTAATAGTTATTGTGGCTACTTTGTACAGTTATGCATGTCACTTTCTTATTACAAATGCAAGTCACTGCATAACATAATTCATTTTGAAAAGAGAAGTGGTAAAAACTTCATTTGGTTTAAGGACAATTTTTTTTCATAATTATTTTTGTGATTCTTATGAGACCTCTGATTGGCGTCCTGCTTGCATGTACTTATTTGTACTTTATATTTAATTTATTAGAAACATTAATCACAATTTATTCAATACCACATAACATTATTGTAGCTTCATTTATATACCACAAACACCATGTAACAATATGTTTGTGTTTCATAAAGCTGTGAAAAGGTATCAGCAATGTGATTAAGTTAGTCCAGATTATTACCATAGTGCAGCCATTTTAATAGGTAACATTTGACAATTAATCAAAATTCAACAATGTAACCTTGCAACGGCGGGCATAAAATAATATATTTTTTCGTTTTGTTAGAACTGCACAATTGTTTAACTTTTTTCAATAACCATTACATATTTATTGTAATAATGAATGATACAAGCAATTTTACAATTTGCTTTCACTAATAAACCATTCTAAACTTAAACAATTTTTGAGCTAAATAACTGAATGTCATTACAATGCTGCATCAGTTAATCTTTTTTCTTTTTAAACACTTGGGATGTTACACTAGAAATCAAAAGCTGATAAATAAAATCATAAATTAATAACCACGTTGTGATTAAAATAAAACATAATTATATTTATTTTTTGGAATGGAATGGGACAGGGATTCACCTGATGATTTTTAAAATTCACATATGTTTCAAGTCGGTATTGATTCATTCACTTTAATCAATGTTTTTAAGCAGGTCCCCTCACTATAAAGATGAAACTGACTGACGTCAAATGTTACCTATTGAATTGACTCCACTATAATTAGGAAAACTAAATTGACAATTAATCTGTTAAAAATATGAAATTTCCTGTGTTTCATCATAATCATCTCAATTCCCGTTTCACTAAATTCAACTTAAAATGTATACCTATCGAAATCACATCAAGAAATGTAATATTAGAGTTTTTATCTGTTTGGTTATTCAGCCCAAATGATGGAACCAACTTAAATTAGACTTTTACTGGCAGATAGTTGATAAACTTATGCTACTTTTATTTAAGATAGCTTCGCTCTACAGTTAACATGATGAGGACATATGGATACAATCTCTACCAATATTATAAATTCAAACGTAATAGTATCTTTATTATATATATTGACGGCTAATGTGCTACAACAATTTCAACATAATTTGAAGATGCAGGTTAAAGCTAGTACAGATATACCTATTTATTATAATAATGATTAACAATCAGTATTTAACAATGACCATAGATCAAGTGAGGAGAAGCTTATTATCTTAAATTTATGTTTTTATTTTGTTTAAAATTATCTGTATCATCTATCTACCAGAATAAAGAAAAATTTATGAAAGTCAAAATATGTATTATGTAGAGCAAGTATAAAAGAGTTAAATCATTTATGATTTTTTATTTCTAGGGTCCCAAGGCCTCCATAAATAGTTACTAGCATGCAGTATGTTCCTAACCATTTCCTTATTATACAAATTTATTAATGACTTCATCCTCTTTTTAGACAACCTGGCAAAGTATGATTGTATCCATCAAACTCTTGGAAGTCCAACATCTCGTCAGTTATAATATTTTATGTGTAAATTTAATTTAGAAAATTACATTCTAATTCATTTTACTTTATCAACATTCTTTTTCTAATTCATATAATCTTCACCGAATGAGAAAAAGCGTGACTGCGGACATTAATTAAATATATTATTGTAGTATTTTTACTGTATGCTTTTTATGTGCTAATATAAATTTCATCACGGCTTAATATGTTTGCTATGCGTTGCAGCATTACAACATTAGTATATTACGATGTATAATGTTGTACGTCGCGTTGACTCGTGCGCTCTACGGTAAGACTTGTTGCGTGAGTGCAAATAACAGTAGCAAGAAAGAACTGTCTAAGTCGACAATAAATTATGATTGTATGCTACTGAGGCTACTAACGGAACGAAACAAGAGTAGTCCATATTCTGTGTAATCACATAAATTATTTTTACAGTTTGTTAAGTGATAAGTAAAAAATATTACCGATATGATAACAATCTTTTCAAGTTATGAAGTAGTTAAACCTAATAACCGATTTAAAAATTTTACCTAAAAGTACTGGAATTATAATTAGTATTTATACTAGTAATCATTTATTAAAGTTATTTTCCTGCACATTCTTAATAGGCACGTGTATTATCCTATACTTGTGTTACAATCTCAGATGAATAAAAATAGTAGATAACGCACGGCCTTTGTTACCAGTGAAGCCACAAAACTCAGCTTGTCCAAGCAAACACGCACACACATGTATCAAAACTAAGCTTCTTTTCGTCAGTATCGCACGAGATGTCGTGCAGTAGTTTGCCTAAGAAATGCAGTTGTGTGTAATTAAATGATATAAAAGTTATATAAGAGTGAACAAAAAGTATGAAGAAATAACGTTTCAGACGTTAGTACACACAAAACTGTGTTTTTTTTTTGTTATTGAACACATTTTTGAGGTTATTAGACAAAAATAAGGTCATTATCACGAATGACGGACTGTAAGAGTGTTACTCTATTATACTACTATTATACGTATAATTGATGTGCCTTGAGAGAGACCTATGCCGATTATTAGACTAAAACGGGCTGATGATGTAGATGGTTTTACTTTTGGAATATCTCTTGTGATAATCCATTATTCATATAAAAACATTTCATCAAATTATTATAATTGGTCAGGATAGCAAAACCGCGGTGTTACGGTAATTGTTGATAATCGCGGGCAATGCCATTGAGCGAAGCTAGTCTAAACATTGGTAAGTTACACCTTAAGTCATCAGCTACCTGTCAGTAAAAGTTGTATAAGTTCTGTCAAAATCGGCGCAGCCGTTCCAGATTGTAGCCGGAAAAAACACACACACAAAAAAAAGTATATTTTTGTAGGTGCTTTTGTCACTTATATACATTTAATAAAAAAGCTATTCATTTGATATTACAGAGACACTTTTAATCTGATCTGAGGTTACAAAAGACAAATGAAGTAGCGTATATCGTCATAATCGTCTTTATGGTTCACTAACAATCAAAATCAATGCACTGCAATTGCTAAAAATTGTTGTAAATAGTAGAATAAAGTGAAAATAGGCAATTCATAAATTCTCCATCAATTCTTTAAAGTTGCCTACGTTGTTTCTGTTCGTGTTCTATCACTTTGGTAGTATTTAAACGTTGTAATTTTGCTTCACATACATAGCTACAGTCAACTAGAACCGCTATATAGCTGCCGGCGGCCACAGTCGCTTAAAATTGACAAGCGTGCCGTAACTAGCTATGCTATGAGTCACGGTTGCCTACACATGTTGCCGTGTAACGAAAAAAAACTAGGAAATATAATAGATTAGCTTTTTTATTGATAAATACCACGTTTTAAATATGACCTTCTGTTCGAATTTATGTAAATCTTGACCGTCTATTAAAATTTAATTTTGTTTCCGATTCATAATGTAGATTTTTTGAAAATGCGGTGGGTAGAATAAGAACAACAGGTACATAACAAATCCACAAATATTTTTAAATCTGTCTGTCTGGAAATGAATCATTTGTAAGTCATGAGGTATTAAAAACGTTTAGTGCTCTACTGCACAAATTATGTTATCTTACATCCATGTGAGTGAGATAATATCAATCCCATGAGGAGCCTTGCCAGACAGCGATTTTTTAATCAAATTTAAATTTGCGTCAGGCTCATTCCCGCTTTTCGGTGATCGCTGAAAGCATGTCACCAGCTTTTTTGACTATTTCCAATATAAATTATTAATAGGAATGATTTCACTAGTGTCTTTCATGCTAACTATTCTAACATAAAACTGCTTTCCTGGAAGCGTTTTTTCCCATAAGAGTTTAAAAGTGCTCGGATGTCAGAAATAAAGGCTTCGTAAATTTGAATGAAGCAAAATTACTCATCCAGTTTTATCTAGAGCTGTCCTGTGCAAACAAAATAAAAAAGTAAAACCCAACTACTACAAAAAATCGCATGTCAGGCCACGCACAGGAAAGGGTTCTTCAGTCACCCATAATGGTGCGTGGATTTAAAATCGTATCTAATAGATGATTGTTATGTTTACTCATTATTGCGTTAATTTTGTATGACATTTTCCAAGTGAGCGCATTTTACCAGTTAAGCCTCTATAACTTCTGAACTAACAAAGTCATCTAATCCGTTATAGTTTTTCTTCAAAGTTCATTATATGGACCATCATCACGAATTTTTCCAGATTTTTTGAGCCAGCGTTTAGCTTTTAGGGGGGGGGGGGGGACGCCCGGTTTTTACAAAAAGTGCCCTTTAAAGTGGAATTTCTCGCAAACGGATATCTAAATCAAAAAATTATCTTAAAAACCCTTTATTGTTTTGGAAAGACCTATCGAATGATACCTCACACGATGGGTTAGCCGCGAGAAAAAAAAGCATCCCCACTTTACGTGTAGGGGAGGTACCCCAATTAAAAATAATTTTCACAATTTTATTGTAGCACTTTGTCGACGTAATTACAACACATATTCATGCAAAGTTTCATCTCTCTAGCACTTACCGTTTGGACGGTAAGTCGAGGACGGACGGACAGACGGACATGACGAATCTATAAGGGTTCCGAGTCATAAACTTCGGAACCCTAAAAACGGCACTGAAAAACATGAAACAAGATTCTCAGGCTACAATTACCAGTGTACATAAATACACATATATTTTGTTCAGTACAGAACATCTATTTTAATTGGCAATGATTTGCCACTTTATTTTATGTGGATTTATTTTTGTTAGTTGGTAACACTTCCTTTTTTTTTCCATGGCGGAGTGACTATGAACTCCGGTTTTTATAGGAGAAAGGAGGTTTTGGCCTACTATACGATGGGTTGATATAGGTTTGGTTTCAAGTTTTCCTTCTCTTTGCATCGATGTTGCTTGCGCTAGAAGGTATGAAATATCACAATTATCGAATAAATACAAAGTCACAAGCAAATGCTAATATATTTGAAATGTGCGAGAAACGCTAGATCAGCCAGTCATATAAAAAATGGTGGTAGGGGACCACCATTTTCTTATCTGACTGGGATTGTTTTAATTAATGATACATCGGCAAACACTATTATCGAAAACGTTTTTAGGGTTCCGTAGCCAAATGGCAAAAAACGGAACCCTTATAGATTCGTCAAGTCTGTCTGTCTGTCCGTCCGTATGTCACAGCCAATTATTTCCGAAACTATACGAGCTATACTGTTGAAATTTGGTCAGTCGATGTATTCTGTGAACCGCATTAAGATTTTTACAAAAATGTAGAAAAAAAACAATACATTTTGGGGGTCCCCATATTTGGAACTGAAACTCAAAAATTTTTTTTTCATCAAACCTATACGTGTGGGGGTATCTATGGATAGGTGTTCAAAAATGATGTTGAGGTTTCTAATATAATTTTTTCTAAACTGAATAGTTTGCGCGAGAGACACTTCCAAAGTGGAAAAATGTGTGTGTCCCCCCTCTAACTTCTAAAATAAGAGTGTGATAAAACTAGAAAAAGTATATGTTATACATTACCATGTAAACTACCAACGAAAATTGGTTTAAACAAGATCTAGTGAGTAGTTTTTTTTTAATACGTCATAAATCGTTACACGCAATTTACCTTTCATCCAGTCAATACACTAGTATAAAAACATCGATTAAAGTTACAACGAACTACAAGAACTTTTATATGATGTTACTTGCTGATACGGAACCCTTCATGGGCGAGCCCGACTCGCACTTGGCTGCTTTTTTAGAGATATAGCGGTATCGATATAACAGGGCAGTTGTGTATGAAACATTCAGTGTTTATTGGTGTTATTTTGTTTTTACATGATGTGATTACATTCAATCTCCGGCTAGCGCTGAGTACACTTACTGTTTTCTTATTTATTTTTCGAAGCGAATGCATTTATTGTTATAGTGTTTTTGCTTGCGAGTTATTTGTTGTTCTATGTACTACTAACTGAGGCTGATCATGTTTAATAAATGTATCCTCACAAAGAGTAAAATGTTAAATATAACAGTTTACTCTTTGTTAGGATACAATAACTCCCAATATAGAAACCAACTGATAGGTATCTCAAAACGAAAATAAATTATGATGTTTGTCGATAGTATCGCATTGCAGGCGACGACAGAACAAAGACAACAGGTATATTTCTGACACAAAAATATTTTTTATTTCAGTTAATGTTTGAACCAGTACCAGCCGAGGTGACTGCTACACACATATTTAACAATATAAAAGGTATTTATTAGAATTTTGTGAACGGTCAAGTAGTTATAAATATATTTAAAACCTAATTAATGTAATGCATTCATGATTTAGTCTGCTATACAGTTTGTTCTTTAAATTATTTACTTTCTTTACACTATCATATTTATTATTCTTAAAGTATTTTGAATGAAATCGTTATTACGTTAAAGAACAAAATGATTTGATATTACTTTAGGAGCTGATCATATAATTCAATAAATTTGGCACTTGTATAAAAGCGTTTTTTAATCTATCATCAAAGTTTATGACCAAAATTTAAGTTTTTCTTTTTATATTGCAATCCTAGTAAATTATAGCTCATTCTGCAGCTTGTAGTATGCACCAATTTTATTTGTTATATTTTTCATTACAAACTTAACATTAACCTAAACTTCAAATCCTGATTACTACGTGGACCAGCTCGCCTAAATTCTCCATCTAGGACTACATCTACAATAGCCCTCATTCCACTTTCATTGAAGCTTTAAACAGTTGTGATTGTCCAGAAAGTCCTTAGTCAATTACTTAGGTCGTGAATGGTGATGGCTATTATAAGACAAGCATTATTTTCACATGCGTCGTTCTCAGATCTTTATTATAAGTTCCCTATTCCATACGAAATGAATTATTTTTGATCTTCAGAAGTATACAGGATGAGTTTTAAATTGGTAGCATTGATTTATGTTAACTTATGTCAGGATTTTTGCTCTTCGCAGTCGAGTGTTGCCGCTCTCGAAATCATAAAATTACAACCATTATAAGTAGTAATGCCGACGCCGTTATGTTAGTGACTCGCTATCGCAGAGCAACCTGATGTCTAGAGAAACGTCAGTTGCCAATTTTATGCACTGATCGTTCTTTAGATGTAGCGTTTAAATAGAAATATAGAAAATATTGCTTGTACATCCATGTACATATGCGTGGTATGACAAATATTTCTATGTAAGAAAATAAAACTCGAAATTCAGAAATCGCTTGCCAGCATAATTCTATTCTCTAACTAACATTGCTATAACAATAAGTAATACCATATAATATATAATAATACGTAATACTAGTACGGTCAATCACCGCATCATAAACTCTGCGTCATTGACGCCGGAACCGCTTCACTATAAGGTCTACTTTTAGCTAGTCAGCTTACTGCGGACTGTGGATAAAAAAGTAAAACATACTGTCGCGCTTAATGATTCACACAAACTGCGCGAACTAACTGTAACTCACACTAAAAACGTACCGTTTATAATCGAGATAGATTAGACTTCATTGTGAGTGTGCATGAGGTTATTATTTCTTTAATCGCTTTTGCATGATATGACTCCCATATGTAGTAAAACAGAATTTTAAAAAAATATTTTTTAAATTCTGTTTTTTTTTTCAATTTCTGTGTTTCCGTTTTTTGTTTCATTATCAGTATCATCCATTTATATAGCATTTGTTAACAGATGTTAACACAATGTTTTCACAGTTAAAACATTTGCTAGTAGATATTAATATCTGTTTTGAAATTCTCATAATCTAAAATTCATTAAAATACACAACCATACTACTACGTCTTGAAAACTCTTAGCGGTATGGTTCACCAAAAAATTTAGTGTAATCTTATTCGAGTCATTCTATAATAATTATAGTTTATTAGGTATTACCTTCTTCTTCCTAGCCTTATTCGCAATATTATTTGGGGTCGGCTACCAGTTCAATCGGTTTTACCTGAATATCAGTTTTTCCACGAAGCGACTGGCATCGGACTTCCGCAACCCTAAGGGAGAACTGAAATTGGAAGGATGAACTAGTTGTTAGTGAATTTGAGTACACTGACTTCCCAATAACGATTGCCATAGATGTTCATGGCAACCGGGACCGACGGCTTTACGTGCTCTCCAAAGCACTGGCGTGAATCACCGTCAAACTTCCAAACTCCGGTCTGCTATTAGGAATTTCCTAAGAAAAACCTAAAAACACTTGATTATCAAGCGACGAGACAAACGAGGCATTCCACTAGACAAATGAGACAGTTACTATCAGGACTATCTTGGTCAAAAAAAGTAAAATTCTGTGAAAGTAAAAAATAAAAATTAAAGCTCATTCTGTATACTAATCTCATTTATTCATCCAGGTTGGAACACCAGTAAAATGTATTCATAAATATATTTATATACTAGGCTTTCCATCAATATTGTGACGTCGCAAATGTTTGTATCGTTCGTCATCCATCACACACATGCCCAATGTGATTCTTTCTATTCATAGTTTGTTAAACTATTTTTAGTTTTTACTAAAAGGATTTGAAATTTTCTTTTTAAAATAATTACGGTTTACGTTGTATGCTATTGACTAGCATCAACTTGGACAGGAGCCTTTTTAGGGTTCCGTAGCCAAATGGCAAAAAACGGAACCCTTATAGATTCACCATGTCTGTCTCTCCGTCCGTATGTCACAGCTACTTTTTCCGAAACAATGAGAGCTATAATGTTGAAACTTGAAGTAGATGTATTTTGTGAACCGCATTAAGATTTTTATACAAAAATAAACAATAAAATTCGGGGGTTCCCCATACTTGGAACTGTAACTCGAAAAATATTTTTCATCAAACCCATACGTGTGGGATCTATGGATAAGTCTTCAAAAATGATATTGAGGTTTCTAAATTTTTTTTATTCTAAACTGAATAAAAATAGTTTGATGATGGGTATTTCTAGTTTACGTTCAGTGTCAGTTACATGGAACAATTCTTATACTGTGCAAGAAACACTCAATTAAACTTAATGGAATAAACTCATTCGTAACTGTCTTGTTTAGAAACTACTTCACGCCTGGTTTTTTAATTATTCGTTTAGGATATTTTATAAAATAGTAGTGCAATTGCATCCTGGTATTTGATTTAATATCGGAAATTAACGTATTTATAAGTAGTGTTATGCAAGAATTAGATATTGGCAATAAATGCATTTAACAACAATAACACAATACCAAATTCGATCAAAGTGGTGTGCAATGGGAGAGGCCTATGTCCAGCAGTGGACTGAGATAGGCTGATGATGATGAACACAATACCACTACATTATTACCACATTATACCGTACCGTCAAATTACAGACGGTGTTACGTATCCCTAATCATTTCGCACGGCACTTGAAGATATGAAATATGGTGACGTGTGGCCCTTAATGTTTCACATGGAATTTGAGATCCGTGCAGGTTATCTAAAAATGCAACGTGATGACGACGTTTTACCTCAAACACATGAGACGTACTACTTTTATATTCAGATTGATTCCTGTTTCACACTTCGAGACGGAATCACCTGTACCTATTTAGTTAAAGTTATTTAGTTTGTAAAATTGGTTATTAATTAAATTTAATTAAATATAACTCAAGTAAGTTTCTTTGGGAATCCTCCTGGTTGCGGTAAAACGTAATTAAGACAGTTAAAAATCTACATAAACTGTCGCACTATTATTAAAACGAAAGTGGCTACCTTTGGAGGTCAAAACAACATTGTGGTTAGTGTCCGAAATATATCAACCTGAGTATTCCAGAAATATCGGCCCAAAAAAATTTGTATCCCTGTTATGAATAACATATTTTAATCGTGTGTCGCCTTAATGCATCTTAGGATAAATAAGTAAGTAGGAAAATACATTGACAGGTGCGACTAAGTTGCGATTCTAGTTCGAACAAGTCTGTTTATAGAGACGTTATCGTATTTTATAGTATAGATGACTCAATCAATAATATAATTATCAAATGCGTATCTATATGAAATCACATGTAAAAGGAGTAATTAATAAATACTTAATGCTTACGGTGTTTCAATAAGATTAAGTAAGAGAATATCGATGTAAACTGTATGTGCGCGAATCCGTTTAACTTAACGAACATCTAGCTCACTATGTTATTCTATTATGATGTGAAGAACACGAGCGGCCTTCATGCTTAGTGGGCGGATGACCGCGGAGCGCACGGATCATACAGCCAACTTTCACCTACCAGCGCAGTTTAATCAAAATAAAACATAATACATTATAACTAAGTGGTTCATTCAAGCGTGATTACCTGTTATACAACTTCACCTTTGTTATCACATCATAGAACAGTGCATTGTAATACCGTGTTGTGTGCCAGAAAGAAATATAATTTTAATCTTATCTCATACATTAACAGTTTGTGCATGTGTGGTGGAGCTGAGGATGGCTTTTGTACAAACGTTAAAGAGTTGCTTTTAGTATTTCGATTACTGAGCTGCTTTTGTCCTACCTACCTAATTTATGTCACAAATATCATCCCCTCATGTTCACTTATATTTGTGACAATCAAATTAATGATAGTTATCACTTTTGACAAAATTTATTTGAGTAGAGATAGAGCACCTCTTGAGGTGCATTGAACATCATACTGGTATATATACGGGACGGCCACGTCCTTCGGTTATATGTGGAGCTGATGGCGTGACCGCGTGTCTGGTGCAGAGAGGAGCGGGCAGTGAGACAAGTGCAAAGGGCCGGGGGAGGGCTCTATATGGCAAAGAGTCACCATGAAGGTGGATGCCGACGCGAGAGAAGCGCCTGCTGCGCCGGCCGCTACACCCGGAACCCCGATCGCTAGTAATACAGAATCACCTGTATCATCTTTGGACGGTTTGTTGGTTTGACACTAACAATCACTAAATGCACTGTAAATATTAAGCTTGCATTACATCACCAAAACGTCATTTAAGTTAATTCCTCTTTGTCACAATACTAACTTGGCTGACGCTGCTTTAAGTAATTTAACAATAACCACCGCTTATTATATGAACTGTAGTTTTTTTTGAATATAAAGTTAGTTCGGTCGTTTTGTATATAAAACTCTCTCAAAACTTAACCGATTAGTAGGCTGTTCAAGCGTTTAAGCTGGATAAGCGTTTGGAACACGGAATTAAAAAATGCACTTGTATTTTCTTAACCCTAAAGACAACGAATTTATCTTGTTAAATCATAAAACAATTGCCTAGCTTCGTAATTAGTAGCTACGTTAATAGTAGGTTGTGGTGGTGGTTATAAAACATTTAGTTACATAATCATTTATTAAAAAGTAGAAAATCTAACCTTATTTGAGGTATATTGCAGTAAGTAGACAATTCAAGGTGAACGGAAATATACTTTATTATTTAGATATCTACGTACCTAATTAAATTTGAAATACGAGTATACTAGCAAAGGTTTTTACGAGTAGGATACTTCCTGTGGCGTTTTTTAACAATCGGTATACCATAATTCATAAAGAGTAATGTTATGCCTTTTTTATTCCAACCCTAAAACATATTCTTTGTTTAAAGTAACTGAATAAAAATTATGAAAAGCGATCCTAGACTTAAAACCGGAAATAAAAATACATTTATTTCATTATCATTTTATTTAAAAGTGCGACAGTAGAACTTAAAACTTAGGTTCTATCTCAAGTCACCATTAATCTTAATTACGGTACAAAAAGTACTACTGGTGGCAAAATATTAATTACGTAAGTATTTGTTACGTAAAAATAATTAATAAGTAAAAGTATGAAACTTAAGTGAATCTGAAATATTAATGTAATACTTTAGTATAAAGTAATTTACGTAATACCATAACAAATATTATTTTTGTACAACAAATAAAACAATCAGTTTTTCCTTCGTACTACAGAATCTTGGATGATTTTGTTAAAGAAACGAAACTCTTGTTCAGTTAGCAAACTGTGCATGAATCATTTCTAAGATTTACAAAACTTTTATCTATTAATCTACTTATTGATCATAAGGCGCTCAAAAGTAATGCAAAATAATAATCACTTATTTTATTATTATAACAACTGAACATCCGCAATAAATAGTAAGTGAAACAGTTTTGAAAACAAATATTTTATTTCTCAATTCTGACAAACGCTATTTTACCAAAGATCTTATCAGTAAATTGGTAATTATAGTATATTCTTTATGTAAATATAACAGCGTTCATTTGTATAGTAAAAATAACCACAGTTTGTACAAAATAACTAGAAACTGATTTATAGCAAATCTAAAAACTTCAATGCATAATGTTGACGTAGTGCGTTCCCTTGAACACGCGGCATTGCGTGAGTGGCGATGATTTAAATATGTATACCAAAATGTTCTAATTAAACTCGTTCAATATAACTCAGTTATTTTTACGAAAGTTTTAATAAAACTTTTGGTACTCAAAATAATTAATAATGCTTTTAAACAAATGCAGATTACCGCTTGGGAGATAGTGACACAATTCCGACGCCCGATCGGGCGCTATTAGCCAAACTGGAGGAAGAGAATAGACGGATCGAGGCGGACGCCAAGTGCCCCTCGCTTACCAACGTCCACAGCCGCAAGAGTTCTGACACTTCACAAGTGTCATTAGCATCCGGTGAGTCACATTCTTTACTCATATTACCAGCTATTTCTCATCCTGTATTAGATTATCATGGTATCACTGACAAGAAATTGACTGAATTCTGTACTGCTTAAACAGTTTTTGCTCGATAATTTGTTAATGCAAACTTCCACATTTTCTTTAATTATTAATACTTACAGGGGCCCGACATGCTAACGTATAAAATATCACAGCCGCCGTGTATGCTAGTCACGGAAATATTTGTAAGCAAAAGTTTAACAATAATTAAGCGTCTTTAATGACATAAATAATCAACACCAAAATACTTTCTGTAGTTGATACTTCTACTAAAAGAATAAGGTCTACCATTTAAATTTCAATACAGCGTACCCACATCACATGTTTATGAATCACCATTTATTTTTCATTGATATGCTTTCATATAAACTGCTAGGGTATTTTAAATCGATCGAATATATAAGTGACTTGATTTAACATGATAGTTCAATTTACTCAAATAAAATTATCAAGTAAAAACCGACTACGGCTAAAGACTAACAGAAAAGAACCGAATGACCCGTAAAAGAAAATCCGCAGAATAATTTAGATGAAGAGATTTTAAAATTTTTTGGTAAGATATTCAATTAAATGAAAATACCTATTAGCACTTCAACTAAGTTAATTAAAATATTTCAAAGTGCATGTCGGCATGTAACCGATAGCGTTTTCTTTTTAATATATGATCCTGCCTATGCTGGGAAGCATGAACAGAATTCAAGAGTAATTGTTAACAATACTGTTTGCGAATACAACAGTGAAGCATAGTGACCTACACTAGGGTGGCTTATTGAAAAGATTTTTCACCATTGGGCTTCGAGTCTCGCACTTACTAACGAAACACGATATCATGAATGCTGTCATTTTAGATTGGTCTAGCCGGGCAATTTGAACTGTAATCAGTATGTCTCAACTACCTTACAAAAGCAGGCATGTACCTACTTAGTACAATTTAAGGCGTATAAATACCATTAAAGACATTTATGAATGTATGTGTGTATGTATGTATTATGTATGTACAAATATATAATTTGAGCATAATAGCTCATAAGCAAATAAAATATCTATTTCTGCAGTACAGTTTAATAACTAAAACTCTAGTCTCCTACAAATTTAGGTAAAGTTATGCGATCTAGTTTTGCCTTGACTTGCTCTCACGGCACTAAACCATTATTTCGTTAAGTTTGTGTAAAACGAGGTCTTTCCATTCGTTTATTATCTAAGGAAGTAATTAGATTTTGTGAACGTATTAAGTTACTTTTAAATGAAAATAGAGGACTTGTTATTATCTTATTTTCTACTTTTTCATTACTCAAGTTGAGAAGACGAAGAGCTTTCTATATTTACATACTTATTCTACGTTTACGTCTCACAACATATTTGTATAAAATAACAACCAATATTAGTAATGTATTTATTATTTACAAGAACAAGTTTACAATAATAATTCATAAATAATGAACATAGTTCTTCTATCCCAATGATCATAAATAATTAACTGCTGATACTTAAAAGCAAATAAACCTGTGCTATAAGCAACTGTTATTATGATATATTTAGGTAATACAGTGTATTAATTTTAAAACTGAATATTAAAAGACATCCTTTAACCATCATAGCTGGATAAAAATAGAATAACAATCGCAATTTTAAATAAATATGTTACAATTAATTGGCTAGTAATTGCAATTATCGTAGAATGCTGGAGTCTGTAGAATCCAGGAGTAGGGGTCCACCTACTGGATTCACCTCATGGTGACCCATCCGCATTGTGAAGATAAGCAATGCAGCATGGTGACCTACATATACCATGGCGGCCTGGTCGGATGTTTCTGCATCTTTCTCCCGGCCTCTGGATGATTTGGGCTCCGGTCTCACACTCACCAACGAAATACGACAGCAAGACTGCTGTCATTATTAGGATGGTCTTCTGTGTGAGGGTAGTGCTACCACGGTCGAGCCGGCCCAGTCGTGCTGAAATCAGCGTGACACTACATAAATATCTAATTAAATAAGTTACATTTAATTTCTTCACTATTAACATTGTCGTTTCAAATGTTTAACAATCCAATTAGATTGTAGGTACATGATGTAAAGCACATGACAATCACTTGCAATGAATTTAGGTGTTTTTATTTCGATATAAAAACATCTACGTTACATTTCTAGCAAAGATTGTATGCGTCACTCGTTTGACTATAAACAAACGATAGATTTTATCTCTTATCAGCAGGTAACGAACAGTGATAGTGCGCATCCAGCACACCTTGTCAGTGGTTTAGTTAAAATGGACGATACAAATGAGTTATTTGATACAAAGAGCGTGCTTGATTTTTATATATCTTGTGTTCTAGAAAACTTACGGCTCTGTGAGTTATACTGAGTTACTTAACTGTTTATACGTACATGTTTTAAGACAAACTAGTCTGCGTGATGCCTAATAAGGCACCAAGGCACTTGAATGATCTTGTTCTGTTCTCATGTATTACGGATACAGCAACGATAATATATTATGTATACAATCAAAATTAATGACTATTAAGCGTATCAACTTATACGCAGCTATTATTAGCATAAATGAATTTAAAAATTGCCAAATCTATTGCTCCGGTATTGTCAAAAATAAGAAATTGACCTCTGTAAACTGTGAGATATCTCTAAGTTGATCTATAAATCAAGATAGTGTGAATTATACGCTGCGTATCTGAATACGCCGTTGTCGACATTTTGACAGATATTTTGCTTGCATTCCAATTATTTTTATTTATATATTATTAATCTAAAGCTACAAGTTCGAGTCATGAAGCGGAACCTCGGGTCAGCACAAGCAGCAACGGAGAAGAAGACTTATGGGGTGTATGGGGTCGTATCGTAAGCAACTGGGAGACAGAATGGAAACGCCGCAACCAATATGTACGCGACCTGGTACGACAGGGCGTGCCACACCATTTTAGAGGCATCGTATGGCAACTTCTGGCGGGGGTTGATACATCACCTGAAAAGAAACTTTACGCTTCATACATTAAGGTAAAAAAATATATAAAACTTAATTGTAAATAGATATTTTTCCTAACTTATAGCAGATCTGAATATCCGAATGGTACCGACCTAATTTGATTTATTATTTAAGTAGAGAATATTTATTTTTCATGATACCAGATTTACTAAAGGACGTCATTATCTGTATTCATAAATGTGGTATTGTATGGTATTCATAAATTAATACCGATATTTAATACAAGCTTTCACCCGTGTCTCCGCCCGCGTATATCTCAGTTGTTGCAGTAAAAGTAGCCTAGGTATGGGTTATTCTGATATATATGCTATATTAACATAAAGTTTCATCCAAATCCGTTCAGGATTTTTTGCGTGAAAGAGCAACAAACATACACACACTTTCGCGTTTATAATATTAGTAAGGGGGGTAACATTGCATTTTTAAAGTAAGTGGGGTAACAGCGTCATTATAGTTTCCAATAGCACGATATAAGCCTACTATACCAAACGGGCCAAACTGGTTGGTATAGGCTTTATTTCAAGTTTCTAAGTGTGACCGCGAGTGGACGGGACGGATTTTCCCCTCCATCCGTATTAGTGGCCAGCCGCGAGGGGGCGCCTCTACGTGTGCCGGATGTTATGTTACTATTACATTTTTGTTCCAATATTATTTGATGTATCACTACTTAAAACTGCAATTCTATCCTCTGACCTTGTTTTATATTTATTTCTACGTTAGGTGTCCGCCAACAATCTCTTGTTATGCTTATATCGACAGTACTTTTACCATAGCTTTAAGCGATCACCTCGCTTCCCACTTTCCGTGTCTTATTAAGCCAATTGCCACACAAATATTTGCGGCAATCTTAACAAGAAGTTGGAGCCCTTAAAAGTCCAAGGACAACAGTGTATCTACCGTTCTAATAGTTTGGAGATCTGCAGACAAATTGATCCATATAATATATAATCGAAGTTCTGCCTTTGCTTAGTAAGTAGACTTTGAGCAAACCCCATCCTAATTTGGGAAAAGGCTTAAAATTAGTAAGCAACTATAGCTAGGAAGAGCAATATACACCTTGATGTTAAAGGCTGCTTAAGTTGCTTGTTGATGGAAATAAAAAGGAAGACTTAAACGGTTATTACGATAAGTTATCTGAAATATGTAGCTTACTTCCGGTCCGAGTTAAAGTTAAGTTTTTTTAGTTTCGCAATTGGGTAATAAAGATCACAAATCCAATGAAAACACACACCCATTTAGCCAAAAAAGCCCATTTACTCGTTCCGAAAATCACGAATTTTGGTAAACGAACGAGAAGATATTTAGTATCTGTTATATGAATTGCCCCCAGATTATTAAAAAGGAGTGGATTCATAATATCGGTATAAAAGCAAATTAACAAACATTACTTGTCGTTGTGTACATGACTGATGGATGATTGGCATGCCTTTTTTTCTTTTATTTTGTGAACGTTGTATTTGAAAACATACTTTTCTGATCTATTTGACAGTAAATTGAGAAGAAATCTATTTTGTATCCGATTGTGTTTGTTCCTACAAACTGTTTTAGAGCTCGGCAGGCTTTAGGCGTGTAAAACGTGTAGTAAATTTTGATTAAATGAAAAAATGAACTAATAAAAAAATATTTTCAGGCGAAGTCAGCATGTGAAAAGGTGATCCGTCGTGACATTGCGCGTACATATCCTGAACATGATTTTTTTAAAGAGAAAGATGGACTCGGGCAAGAATCACTGTTTAATGTGATGAAGGCTTACTCACTGCATGACCGCGAGGTCGGGTATTGCCAGGGCTCAGGTTTTATCGTTGGCCTGTTACTTATGCAGGTCAGTATCACTAGCTCTCTTGATCATAGATTTTTTACTTATACTACGATATCGTTGTTAATCTATCCCTATTTCTGTTTCATACCAAAATCCCAGATCCCAAGATTACCAAGATCCCTTATCAGTCGAAATATATCAGTCAACAAAAACGATAACCCATGACTGACTTACACCGTCTTTTAAATGTTAAACACTCTTACTGTAACTGGTTCTATCAATATCGGGCATGCCTCTGCTAGTTTTTAGAGCCCGTGAACTTTGCGATACAATCATTGCTGGATCCCTTTAAAAGTAATAAAATGAAAAACAAAATCGTATTAACAACCACGGCACATACATGACTAGTGATGATGATAATTGGATTTATGATATCTTTTTCACAAACAGATGCCAGAAGAAGAAGCATTTGCTGTACTCGTTAAAATAATGCAACAGCACCGCATGCGTGATATGTTCAAGCCGAGTATGGCAGAGCTCGGCCTCTGTATGTTCCAATTAGAGAATTTAGTCCAAGAGCTCTTGCCCGATTTACATGTACACTTTCAGTCACAGGTGAGAACACTCGGATTAAGCAATCTGTAATCAAACGTTCCATTATTTGACACTCGTTTTTCGTTCTAGAGCTTCAATACCTCACTGTACGCCAGTAGTTGGTTCCTGACTCTCTTTACCACCACTTTGTCGTTGCCTCTTGCTTGCCGTATAATGGACGTGTTTTTGTCCGAAGGAATTGAAATAGTTTTCAAGGTTGCACTCGCATTGCTCACCGTAGGCAAAAATGATTTGCTTTCTCTTGATATGGAAAGTATATTAAAGGTAAGAGATTCATACATATATATTTTGGGTCTTAATTTTAAGTAAGTTTTCTAAAATATTACTAATGATATTTTTCACAGTACATTCAAAAAGAGCTACCAGCTAAAGCTGAAGCTGATCAAGACGCTTTTATGAATCTTGCATATTCGATCAAAGTCAATCCAAAGAAAATGAAAAGACTCGAAAAGGAATACACAGTAATTAAAACGAAGGAGCAAAGTGACATAGCGGTCCTTAGGGTAAGAAAGTTGAATAAGATTTTGAAATTGTCCTGTTGGGGATAAAACAGCAAAATCAAAGAGTTGTGTCAATTAATCATTGTTTATGTATTTTGTCTTTTTAGAGAATAAACCTTAATTTATAATCTGAGCGCTTTACCGATTTGTGTATTGTGACGTCTTGTGTTTATGGATTGCAATGACGGACCCCATTTCATTTGCCTCATTATATGGGTCACGTGGTGATGGTGTTTGGCTATGTGAAACGGGCTTGTTTGGAATCGTGGTATTTATTGTAGTGCCTACGTCAAGAAAATCGTCTGTTGAAGCAACGTGTAGAACTACTGGAGAAAGAAAGTTCTGGATTAGCAGAAAGGCTGGTAAGGGGCCAGGTGGACTTGGCTGAGGGTGAGGAGGAGACATTTGCGCTCGCTCGGGAAGTGCAGGCACTCCGCCGAGCGAACGTTGATGCTCAACAACGGTTAGCGGTTGCTCAGGATGAAATAAGATCTTTGGAAATGACCATTGCTGAGGTATTTATATCATTATGCTACTTTATATATTTATGGGATATCATAAAAGCTTGTCTTATTAAAACGTACATCATTTTGTCTTGGGAACAGTGCTGTTTTGTGAAAGTCCTGGGAAGATATTATAAAAATCATGTTTTGTGTTCACTTGTGAGTTTGTTAACAGAATAACTCTAGGCAATCATCTTTGGAGGGTATGGAGGGAGGTGGAGGCGCTAAAGGAGAAGAGCTAGCTCGATGCTTACAAAGAGAGTTGGTGCGGGCGAGGTTACATGCTGCGGAGCGGGAAGCTGCCGAGAGGGAGCTCACAGCGCGTATCTCGGAACTGGAGAATGAAAACAAGAGCCTCAGGCGTCAACGCGTTGATAACAACGTGGCTCATTTGCAGGTAATACTCAGATATTATATAAATATTTTATAGAAAATTTTCGTATACGGTCTATATACCGTCGCACCGTATATATTGCATAAGTTGAAGTCAGAATGATAATAATGAGAAACCAATAAAGAAACCTATAAACGAAATTCGTAAAAGGGGTCTCCGAGTATGACCATTTTATCTGTTTATATTTTGCACCTTTATATAGTCCGAATTGAAATTTGAGTAATACTGTAAGTTAAAATTGTATCCATTTATAATGCAGGATGAATTGATTGCCGTAAAGCTACGTGAGGCTGAAGCGAATTTATCTCTAAAAGACCTTCGTCAACGCGTAACAGAGATTTCTGAAGCATGGCAGCGACATTTGCAGGTAAATTATTATTATTTCCAAAGACCTTTCTTTTGTTAAGTCTTTGGAACTTTGTTAGTCATTATTATAGGAAATAGATTTATTAATCGTTGGTATTAAAACTGGCGTATGGCAGTGCTTGGATACCTAATACTTTGGGAGAAATGTGCGTCGACTTGCCCTTTGGTAGACTTAAAGATATTGACTAATAAAATTATTTGTATTGTAATATATTTGGAATATAGGAACACAGGCAAGAGGCTCCGGCAGCTCCAGTACAATCAAACGTAGTTTCCGATATAATGGCCACACCCAAGAAGCTACTGCGTGCTTGGGAAGGCCGCTCAGCCGATGTGCAAAAGTTAGAGGAAGAGCTCATGACAACTAGAATAAGAGAAGTGGAGGCTCTAACTGAACTGAAGGAGTTAAGACTGAAGGTATTATTTATTTTCTTATGACACGTTATTTGTATTCTTAAAATAAATATGCTGCTGAAACTAAAATCGTCCCATATTCCAGAATTTTAGTTTAAATTAATATAGAATACTAGTTTACTCATGACATTTGGAGACTCAACAAAAATGATTAATTGATTTGGAACTTTTAGTAATGAATGATACTTGAGTGCTACTGGTTGTTGCATGTCAAATGGCCCATAGCTTTTTTTATTCGACACCTAAACGACTTCCCAATTTGATTAATGAACTTGCAGTTTTTTGCATAATCATGTACCTAGATTTTATGTAAAATCTTTATTTTTTATCAAAGAAACAGTATTATCATTATGTTTCGAATATTGTTCTTACAGTATGCTATCAGAAAGGAACGTGTTAACTAAAAATTACCCAATTTTTGCTTCTTGAATAGGTAATGGAACTCGAAACTCAAGTACAGGTCTCAACGAACCAGCTACGTCGACAAGATGAAGAAGCCCGTCAGTTACGTGAGAATCTTGACGCTGCCCTTCAACGTGAGAGGGCCCTCCAAACTCGGCAGAGGGAGTTCCAACACAAGTATTCAGATCTCGAGAGTAAGGTAAGCCTAAACAGAGAGAGAGAGAGAGACTAGGGGGTGTACTGTCGCTTAATATAAATCACGTCACAGACATGTCATCATCATCATCAAATCTTCTCTTAATAATAAAGAAGTAGTTAGTAGAAGAAATAGAGGTGTTAATATAATACATAGTATATTTAAATTTATTATTTAATCATAATAAACTAAATACCTATTCTATAAAATGCAAAATTTGTCTGCAGGCTAAATACGACTCCATGCAAGCGAACATCAGGAATATGGAGGATGCTCAGAGAATAGCAGAACTAGAAACAGAGGTTTCAGAATATAAATTAAAGGTTAGCTTAATTATTAATTTAAAAATATTTTACTGAATATGAAATAAATACTATTTTAATTACATCATAGCTAAGTTAACGCTAATCCTAATAACTCCTACTTATACTTTAAAATATCCGAGTTTTTGAGAACGAACTACGCATGTTTGTTACTCTTTCAAGCATAAATAGCTGAATAACTCTAGATGAAATTTAGCTTTGTCCATTAATCACATGATCTTTTTTTGACAATTTTTAATCCGCCCTCTCCCTTGGAAATACATGGTGATATTTAAGACTATCCCCCCCCTCCCCCTCCCATTTCACGTGTATTTTAGTACCTACAAAGAATTTTATTTTCTATAATAAAATTAGTTGATACTTATACCTGTATTTTTTTAATATTTCCTTCCTTTCAACTCAACCTCTGAACGTAATTTAACGTAAATATTGAATTACGTTCAGAGGTTTAGTAGAAAGGTTGCAGCTTGACTGACATAAAAATGTTGAAAGAAATGCGAAAATTTGCAAAAAAATAAATACACGTGATATATTACTACACAAATACTACTATTAATACGTGATTTGTGAACCCCTTCCCACCACCCCCCCCCACCCCCACTTCGAGCCTCACGTGATTAATAGACAGCCCCATATATATATTATAGTCTAAAATAGCAAATGGCCCGAAAAATATAGTGTTCCCGGGGTATGAGCAAAGTATAGTAACAACCGCAGGTAACGTCGCAGGGGGCAGCTAGTGTAATAAAAAAGTGAGCTCAAAGGTTGATGTAATGTCTGATATATATTATATTATGAAACAAAATTTCAGAATGAAGTAATGGCAACAGAAGGCGAGCTCCGCGGCAATAACATGGACGACACCGACAGAGTTCGCGAGTTGCAAGAGCAAGTCACTGAACTCAAGGCTGAGGTAATCCATTCATTTCAGACAATCAACACATTTGTCATTTGTGTAATATAGAAACACAATTCTCACTTTTACTCCCCACAATCATTCTCAAACACAAGTCGATACAATAAAATATATTGCGTGTTAACGCTTTGCTTGTCTAACATATTTCTATAGAGATTTATCTTGAAATAAACTTTGATTTCACATGCTTGTCCACTATAAATTTGTTATTAAATAGATCAACTATGACACAATACTAATAAAATGAATGTTCATGATTGCTGATATTCGTTGAGGAGTGCAGTTCTGACGACTATTCGCAACGCTATAACATCGCTTCACTCACTGTCACGGCATTGTCGCTTTTGTCTGGTCTGGGGGTCACTTTCTACATAATTATTTAATATTAATTGGCATTTATGTGTTATATAACAATCAATCGTCATTTAACCCATTAAGTAATTAAAAATTTAGTAAAATTCTAAATAATTTTAATTTAAACAACATTGTTCACTAATACTGGGATCATCGATTACAATTAGGATGAAATGTGTACAAAGATTAGTTAATGCATAAAAATGTTTTCAAAATATCTGATACATTTTGTTTGGCACTGCACAGTTCCCAACACCAATCACCACTCCGGATACTGAGCCGTGGAAATGGCTCGAGTAAGTTCAACATTATCATCAAACATTTTGTCGGCTAGTGTGTTAACACGCTTACTCCATTCTAACAACATTAACAGTAGAAACTTTAAAACATCCAATTATATATTATGTTAGACCAATATTTAGAGTTCAACAGAGAT
Organism: Phragmatobia fuliginosa; assembly: GCA_932526445.1. Classification (NCBI taxonomy): domain Eukaryota; kingdom Metazoa; phylum Arthropoda; class Insecta; order Lepidoptera; family Erebidae; genus Phragmatobia; species Phragmatobia fuliginosa. The sequence goes on from OW052057.1 coordinate 31,482,985, forward strand.
ATTGATTTACATGCTTCTATGAACGAACGAAACATATCTTTCAGTAAGTAAACGTAATCTAACCGACAAGTAAATATAGTTCCTATTGTAGAATTTCGTAGTTACGTAAGATTTCTTCGAATTATAGGATAACAGTAAATTGCAGCTAAATTCCTTAAAGTATTTATTCTTTAAATATCACCTAATATCATGCTTACCTTCCTATGCATTTAAAATTTCTCTTCTTATACTAACTGCAATTATGGTGCTTTAAATTACATTTTAACCAACAATTTAAAACCGCATAATATATTAGTAGTTTATATCATAACCTTTGGTTTTACATAATGTGGTAGTTGACCATTTTGTAACACAACATATGTACTTGCTACGTCATCTTAAAAGACTGCATGGCCATAAATACATTGAAGAGCAAACTAATCTACATACATATATTTACCGCACAATTTAGTTAGCTACTTTCACTTTCAACACAATGAAATGGATTCCGCAGGTGAACACACTAGACCATTTTTAATTAGTGAATGTATAGAAATTATCCCAAAATGTGCTTTGTCGGTGTCCACCTTGGTTCTATTTATAAAATGGTATTGTATGTCATTGTTATCATTTTATTAGCTAGCCGCTCGTAGCACTACTAACTTATCTGTTTATTGATGCCTTGTGATACTATACATGCTTTGTTTATTAGGGCCTGCATGTAATTATTAAATAAACTTCAATAAATTCGATTGTTGATGCACCGTCCCGACGTACGGGATATCGTGTATCAATCATTCTTTAGTGCATCAACCTAAAAAGCTTCGGGTTTAATAAAAAAAAAACACATTACAAATGCATTGCGTAATTTTAAAGCTCAAAGCTACCCTTTTTACCCGACTGCGTCAGAGGGAATGTAATGTTTGTATGTAGGTATATCTTTGGCACGCCCTACAGCCCAAATAGCTTGACGGATAAGGTGTCGTTAAATTCTTTAGGGTTGTGGTAGAGACATAAGCTACATAAATTTTCAAAATGACGCCTGGAAATTCAAAAGGAAGGGGGGTTACTTTGGTTTTTCTTACATTTGTTTGCAATATGAGAATCAAATAAATGTCTTAAAAAGGCAATAAAATAAAAAACCTGATTGCAGAAAAACTAGTAGTAACACAATATCAAAATAAAATTCGACTGAATTGCATTGTTTTCGAAGCTTCTAAAAACTTAATGGAGTTGCAGGTTTTATTTGAAAACTAATTTTTTTTTAAATTGTTATTGGGCGATATGGGCATGATTTATATATTCCTTTAAAAATAAATAGAGATTTTTCTGTAGACTGACATAGATTTGCATGCTAACTTAGGTGACGGGTAGACGCAAATCGAGAAGCTTATCGACTTTTGTGTTTTCATTGTTGTGAGTTAGCAAAGTAAGACTCCATTGAGTTGTAAGTTCTTATTGTGGCTAAATATTAAAGAGTATCAAATAAGCATGTGTAGTAGAAGCGTTTAGTTGTAACTGATCTGGGAAAACAAATTGGTATATATGTGCGAAATATGTGCAGGTCATGAGGCTAGAGGCGTGGAAGGCGCGGGCGCTGGGTCACACGGAGATCAGCCGCGCTGTCTCCTTTGAAGACGACCTGGAGGAAGACGAGAAACTGAAACTAATCCTTCGCCGCGAATCTTCTACTTCACTTGATCTCTCCGCCATGTCAAGGAAACCTACGTAACATATACTTTACATTTATCTGCAATCATTATTATTGTTGCCCCCAGCTTTCAGACAGCCTTTGTTTTTTTTTCTAACTTATGTGTAGTACATTGTTTGACGTTAACAGGTCAACCCAAAAAGAAACAGTTTAGTTTAATGTAATAATTGCAGCTGATATTTAATAATGCTGTGAAACACGTCTATCATAGATATATTTATTTTATTTGCGTGACCATTGTACTACTAATGAAATCCTATCAAACGTCGGTTCAATTGCCACACTTAAAGTTTGTCGTGTCCCTTTAGTCTTAATATGTTTATTCAATTGTAGGATTCGCAATATTATTAATAAAATAAATTTTACAGCAGTAGTGCTAAATTACTTTTCACACTGTTGATCTAGATATAGCAAATAGTTAAAATTACATTCCGATCAAACGATATCGTAGAGTTTCATAGATTTCCTTAGAATCCACAAGCTCAGTCTCGTGATGCCAGTATGTAGATACGATGATGAGACACACACGTTGGTGTTAGACGTTTATTCGAAACATTATATCGACTAATAGTAACTAACATTCGCTATCCTTGTACCACATTACATGGATGCACATTAGGGATAGTAATGATATTTTATATGGACGTAGTTGAGGCATACAGGTAGGTAATTGTAATATACTTATAATCTATTCATTATTTAGTAGACGAATAAATTTACATGTAAAAATATATAACAATTTAAATTTCAAACGTGGCGGTCGTGTTCTTCAGTTAAATTGACATTTAGATCTGATCTCAAAAATAAATAATTTCATGTACCTTATTTTAGCTTACATTAAATAGAATGAATATAGAATCAGGGAACTAGTCGCGATAACAGACCGTCGTAACTTGAGGGAGTAATTCTAGAACTGTAGTTTCACTATCGGGAATTATATTATTAACGGTGCAGTACTGGTAACTCGCACGTATGTTATTATTTTAAGACATACTAGTTGTTACATATTAGTTTTTTCCTATTCTATTTAATAATTTAAACTCTGACTCATTTAAAATGTAGTTTATCTAAGCCCAGTAGCTATAATATTGACAAATTGTAAGTATTACACCAATATAAGTGTTGGGTGTTGATATCGGTTGCAACACATCTGTTTCTTTGGTTGCGTTTAAATGACACTTTAATTATTTAAATACATAGAAGACTAAAAAAGAATTCATTAAACATTCCAATTTGTATGATACTTATTTATTTGAAATGTATTATTTAGGCATTATGGTGTCTAGCAAATCATATTCATGTATTATAAGTTTATTTCGACGAGACAGGGAAGACAATCTACTTAGTATTGATGGCAATATTACGCGTACTTATTTAATTAATGCTTGTAATTTTATTAGATTTTAAGATGAAGTATTTTATATATATTTATTTTTGTAAAATACTCAATATGTTAATTGTACAACAATGCGTAACGCATTGTTCTTATTAGAGTTTAATTTTATATTTCCGTACCATAACTGACGTGGTTCAGTTCTTACATAGAACTTTTAAAAAAAAGTGTTATACAAGTTCAAGTAAAATTAACCGCATTGATAGGAAATGTTCAATTATTATTAGAGAAAATAGTGAACGAATACTTATTATCAAGTCAATTCTATAGTATGACCTTACATGACTCAATTACTCAATATTCACATAATGGCGTCTACTTAGAATAGATTTCAAAATATATTCGCATATGCATCTTTTTTAATCTAGATTTACTAATCATGTAGAATTGTTTTTCTAAAGAATACCAAAAAACCGAACTGCTCTAACTTTCTGTTCTAATTTTCTTTTAACTTTTCTACACCACCCCCCCCCCCCCCCTTCTCCTCTCTAAAATCTAAACGTTGGTTCAAAAAATCATGATTGTAGTCCGTATATTACACTCTAAAGGAAAACTATACCGGCTTAGATGAATTTGTTAGATAAGGAGTTATAGAGGTCTAACTTGTCTAATGCGTTTACTTGGAAAACTTCATACAAAATTAACGCATCAATAATGTAACTGAGGTACCGTATTCTATGCGTGGCCGATTTTTTAAATATAGTAACGTGTAGTGCGTAGTTAACTACGCCAAATAGTTTGGAAATAGTGCGTAAGTATTTAAATACTTACGCACTATTTCCAAACTATTTGGTGTCACTATCGCACTTGTTGGTCCTTACAAGTCTTTCGTGTATTAATAATCATTTTTTTTATTTTACTGTTACTACTATAATGTGTAAGTAGTTATATTTCAAGTTTTATTAATTACTGCTGTAATACGCGTATTGTTCCAAATATTTCTTACCTTATCAATAGTTATATTTTAGATATTGTTATGATTGATATATTTTATGTGTTAACTATTTATTTCTACATCGGCAGCTATTTTGTACTCTTTCTTGGTACCGCTCTGGATGATGTTATTCTTACAGTTACACAATAGACATTAAAACGAAGTTTAAGTGAGTCATTGCTGTCCATCGGAAAAAACAATCATTTCATTAAGTATAAAAATTTTCGGAATAACTTTAATAATAGACACATTAGTAGCATTTAAGTGTTATCTTATATTCCACTTAGATTAAGATTTAAACAGCTGACGTAACCATCAAGTCAAAAATAAACAGAAATATTAGAATGTGATAGGAGCAAAAATTTTTTACTTTTATAACACGGTAAGCTATGTGTCTAATGCTCACACACGTTGCGAATTGTGATTAAACTTTGCCATCAAAGTAATAATACTTACATCTATATTAAGGGTATAATGATCCAATCCACTCCTGTTCCAACGTATTGTTGCATTGTCTGCAAATTTTAATCACATTTGGCTTGTCTTAAGTCTTTCCTGGTATTATTAATAGTCGGATTTTCCGAAATAAGTTTCCAATATTGAATATTAAAAAAAAATGGCGAATTTGAAAGCTTCGAATTGCAATGAATTTCTATGGTTCGAAAATTTGTGCGTTCGAACTACTGTTAACATGGCGTCACACTTGCTATACTGTCCATTCTATTATTTATTTATTTTTAATTTCTTGAGCATGTAACTGCAATATTGCATATTTATAATATTTTCGTTTTATTATTACTATTTATAACCGCGTGGAAAACTAGATGACTTAGTATGTTCCTTGTGTTAATTTAATATGATTTTATTTCGTAGGATTTTATCATATTAAATAAACACAAGGAACACACTAAATTGGTTATAAGGATCCCAAATTCTTTTTAATAAATTTGTCATCCCAAATCAATTAAACCTTAAATCTATTCTGCCTGCTACTATAATAGGAATTTATGGAACTGTCTAAAAGTAAATAATTGAATGGGTAGAGTATGTGAACCGCGTAATCAATGATTTTTTTACGTTTTACTCGTGACACGTATTTTCGTATTGTGTATTGGAAGTAAATTGATAATCATGTATTCCATTTTTTATTACAATTAAAGAATAACTCCGTAATTAGTGGTTTGTTTCTATATTCAACACTATCCCTCCAGGCAAGCATACCTTTTGAACACATCATCGAGTCCGTAGCCGGACATAGGATTTGGTTGCCTCAATGGCGTAGTAGCAAAGTATGCGACTGCTTTGCGAGTAGGTTTCGGGTTCGAGTCCTGAGTCAGACCAAATGTTTGTGTACCAGTTTGGTTGCGGCCCTTGTGTCAGTGTGAATTTATTTTTTAAGCCAGTCCGTGTGGTGACGGATTAATACAGACCCTTTCATCCGGGTGTCGTAAAAGGCGACTAAGGGATAAACTACGCAAGACAACATCACTGCAAAGAGAAGAGAAACTTGAAACCCGTCTAGCCTGCGTGGTATAGTAGGCCAATACTACTTTTCAAGGAGAGACCTATATCCAGCAGAGGACTGTTAAAGGCTGTTGATGATGATGAGGCCCCTATAAATCCTGAAATACTGAAGTAATCCAATCCGCTAGTTTTCCTTTAAAGTTCATGAGATATATGAAAACTTATCATGATTTTTTTCAGAGCTAGCCGTTTAGTTTTTAGAAGGGGGACGCTCTGTTTTTGCAAAAAAATGAGCTTTTAAGTTAAATAACTCGCAAACGGATATCTAAATCGAAAAATGATCTAAGCAACCCCAGTGTTTTTAAAAGATCTAATGATACCCCACAAGATGGGGTAGACGCGGGAAAAAAAGGGAGGTACCCCAAATAATATTTTTCGTAATTTTATTGTAGCACTTTGTCGACGTAATCACAACACATATTCATGCAAAGTTTCAACTTTCTAGCTTCAACCGTTAGGGCAGTAGGTCGAGGACGGACCAACGGATATGACAAATCTCTAAGGGTTCAGAGTGATTAACTACGGAACCCTAAAAAGGTTTTCCACACTTAAAAAAAGGTCAAATTAATCATCTCTTTAGACTGATATTATGTTGCCTATAGAGATAATCGTCATGGGATGAATAGGGTGGGGATAGTAATTAAACACAGAATGGTTAGTAAAATTATTTATATTGATTATCTAAGCTAATTATGGGTAAAGCACCATGATATATCAGTAGTATATTATGTCATAGAATCATTTTGTTAATAAATACAACAATTACAATAGTAGTGAGGCACAAACATGATTTTGTTAGTATGGTATACATATTTAAATAGATTTTAGGCTAAACTCTTATACTTCGTAAATAGATTATACAGCACCCGGAGTGTTGATTTCAAATCATGATTCACAATATCTGCAAAATGAGAAAAAAGTATTTTATTGGAGAATAATTTGCTATCCCTTTTGGGAATACTAAATAAAATTTAGCTTACCCTCGGGTCTCGCTTTTGGTTTTGCCAGTCCAACATCTTGCATCAGTTCAAATGCAAAAGATACATTGTGAACCTTTTGATCAAAATCCTCAGGCAGTAAATGAAAGTCGTACAAAGGCACAAAAAAACCTTCTAATAGACCCATCAAAAGGCACAAATATACTCCATCATGGAATTGTTTGTCCAAATCCATCACCTCAAGATTTACTTTGCTCAAATGTTTGTTGACAAAGGTTATGAGCGATTTCTTGACCACTTGTAACTTGTCCGGAGCATGATCAAATAAGGCGTCAAAGGCATCTCTTTCGCATTTCATACCAAGATCATCATATGTAGTTGTAATGGTTTCAGCAAAAGTTCTAAAATAATATTTTTAGGAAATTAGTTAAGTAGATAGAATTATTAATATTTTGTGTAGAATCAAAACGTCTACAGATTTTACCTGTGTGAAAGCTGATTTGGATTATCTTTCTTCACTACTACAACATTGACACTAACATTCTCAGGTAGACGTACAGGAGCTCGGAAATGGCGTGCCAAAGCAACAAGTAAGTGTAAAATTGATACAACATTTTTTGAGTGTATTGAGTCCACACTCCATTTCGGCACAGGCTTAGCAGTTCCATAGAGAACCTAAAAGTAATTGATGTAATATTTAAAATAAAATAAAAATGTTTTGGAAATGGCCTTCTAAATATGTAAAGCATGCCCAAAAGTTAAAAAAATATTACAACAATTTAATGAAGTAGAGTAAACATATACTATAAAAGCATACCCTATTAACAGCTCTCAGTACAATGGTTAGTTTTTGTCGTTGTCCCTCTTCAGACTGTGTCACCTCCGGTACATCCAATTTGGTTTTTGTAAGCATCTCCAGTAATTTCTGAAGTACTTGCCCATCATACAGATCTTCACTGATATCCTTTACAATTATTCTTTGTGTGGCAAGTTCATCATTGATCCACTCAATAAGTACTTGGATGAGTTCCTTCACTCGAGGATCTTCCAATGATCTGGGCTCTATTATTGCTCTTTCTTCGTTTTCATCTAGAACATGTTATTTCTGTTTAATGGTATTTTATTTATTCTTAATTATACTTTTATAATTTGACAGTACATGTAGGATAATGATCACCATCATCATTCCTTCTGCACATAAACCTTCTACCTAAGTATCAATAATGATAATGATGTGATGACTATCTGTAGATTGCACTTCATGTATAGTATGAATAGTGTGTAATACAATATTTGTAACGATCAAAAGTAAATATTTCAACAATGATGTAAATAGGCCGTTTTATTACATACTCTGTATAGGTACCTACATTCCAGCAAATAAATGATTATGATTATAATGAAGTTTTTTCCTTTGTAAGAAATTCATTTTATTTAGTTATATTTGTGTTTTCTTCCAATTCTGATTGGATTCCATATAATTTATCCCTACTAATATTATAAATGCGAAAGTATCTCTGTCTGTCTGTCTGTTACGTTTTCACACCTAAACTGCTAAACTGATTTTGATGAAATTTGGTACATAGGTAGTCTAGAGTCTGAGGAAAGTCATAGGCTACTTTTACCGCGATAACCGACATAAACGCGGGCGGAGCCGCGGGCGAAAGCTATTATTAATATATTTTTCTTATTTACATTAAATTTATTAACACAGAATAGCACATGCAGTTTACAATTATGTACATATAAATTATATACAATGGGATAACAGTTTGTTGTGATGTTTCAATATTCAGTTAATTAGTATGACAAGGATAATTAATACTATGGCGCACCTATATGACTCATGTTACAAATTGTAAGACCATAGTAACAATAACAGGAAAATAATGTATTCACTTCAAATAATACATATTAAAATATTAAAAAAATATTTAATATTCCCTATATTAGAAAAAGATCAGAGGAAAATGTAAAAAAATAACAATGATACATTATGAGTACATTAACATAATTACACCTTTTTTCTTTTTCTATTGCATGAATGGGTCATCCTTTGACCAATAATTTGAAATCAAAATGACTTCCACAGCATTGTATTACAAATAAGACTGTTAAAAAAGACCTGAACACTAACACTAAAAGATATTTTATTCTTCCTCATAATTATGCTGACAGATGACAAATAATAACAATAATCTTGTTTGGAGATTTGAAGAAAAAAATGAAAGTGATTTGTATGAACTATGATTGCAATCGGACTTTTTAAACAGTTACAGCCTGTATAAGTTTAATACTTACTTAAACTGTACTCCTCTGGTGGTATTTCAGGTGCAATTGGACTGCCAGGTGAGTCAATTGCATATTTACCTTCCGCCTGCACATCTTGCACTGCAATATAGTCAAATAAAATTCCTTTAAGACTACATTTAATAGATTTCTACCGTAAAATATAATAGCCACCAGACAAATCTCAATATAAAAGTCATACTTACGTACGTATTAAATGGGTATAATTTCCTGCCTTATTTCAACCCACATAGTGAGTAACAAATGTTTGCGTAAGTATAAGAAATAACACCACTTACCTTCTTTTATGCGCTTTTTGCGACCTATGGTGCCTATTTTATCCCAGAATGATTCTTCTTTATCTTCCTTTTTTGGTAACACAGGAGTCCGAGGGGATTTCGGGCGTGGTGACGACATTTCGCTCAGCTACTAATACAAAATAAGGTCACTTTAATAAACATTTTCTTTTAAAAGGACTATTCTACATTCACTAAAAGGTAAAGAGAGAGAGCCCTACTACAAAATAATACTGACAAAAAATATCAATACGTTTAAACTACAACCATACACATACCTTTTATTTATAACTCTGTTCTGTTCTTGATCTTAGTTTCTCAGAAGTCTGAGCCAAACCAAAGAGTAAAACAATACAATCACTACAATAAATGAGTAACTACCAGTAACTACCTACACACACCAACCCAATAACCCAACAAATTAAAAAAAAAATTGACACATTAAAAATGCCTATGGTAAAGAAAAGAGCATTCAGATTTTACTATGGATATATAAATATGTTGAATGGTAATCTCAGTTAAACAATCTCTTTTCATGTATAACTGGTCAGTTTGTTTTATAAAGTATTTAAATTGTTTTTTTAGATTTGGAATGACAGTTTTATTTCTACATATTGAAATTGTGTCATATGAACCCTGAAGTAGGAAACCTATGGAAATGACATGTCTACAAAAAATTCGTGCCACTGTGACGTCATCTGCGCGCTAAACATGGTGGCTTTAGTGCTGCCCAGTAGATGTTACTTGTATTAGGTTTTATCGATAAACGTTCTTGGTTCATTTTATTTTAAAAATTATTGAGTATTATTTGTAGAACTTATACTTTAATAGGAAGTAAGTATATTGTTATGTGCAAAGATACTTTGATTTAGATGTGTGAAATCTAAAATAATTTTGCATTGAATTTACCAAGTAAACGATATGATGATTGACGATGAACTGCACGGTTGGCCTAGTGGCTTCAGCGGTCGCCACGCCGCTACCTACTGCGCCAAGTGTCGTGGGTTCAAATCCCACTTAGGATAACACTTTCTGTGATTCACAATTTGTTGTTCTGAGTCTGGGTGTTCTTTGTGGTCGTTTTAAGTATGTCTGTAAAGCCCTCCGCAACACAGGAACTTATATTCCTAATGCGGGAGTTCTTTAAAAAAAAAAAGCAATTTCTACACTTATTGATGTGAAACATCTATAGCCGCACGTAAAACAGGTTTCTGGCGTGGCGACGCATGCCGTGGCGACGCGTCGCCACGCTATACGATGGTATATATATAGTCTATATGCAGTAGTGTGTACGGTGTGGCGACGCGTCGCCACACCGTACACACTCGTTTTGTAAGGTTAAGTTCAATTTATTGTTTTGTTATGACAGATTTCATATTTATCTAATAAATGACCAGCTAGAAGTTGCTATAGTAAAAGCTGTTTTTTGGAATTGCTAGAAATGATATTCTTATTACTGTAGTCGAGGAATCGTCACATCCATTCGTCACGTGACATACAAGCGGAACTTTTTCGTGACGAAATGGAATTGTAAAGCTGAGTGTATGGAGAGGGTGGTTCTAAGTATTGTAAAATTACAAAACACAAAATAAAATATTTTTAATTAGTATTTCATTGACTTTTTTCAATTATATTTAGAAATTAAATTCATAAATTATCATCGTAATATTAGGTAAATCTGCAGTAACCCAGAACGAGAAAAATAAGCGTTTTATTTTATATTACAAAGAGTATAAATATGGTTTGCTATGGTATAATAACGATATTGAAATTGTCGGAAAGCCATCATTTAGCCAAAAAAAAATTAACACAATCACTAACTACAAATCCTGTGTGAGTGATCACCAGCCTCTCTCCCTTTGAAAAATGTAGATATGTATACTCGGGAAAGGGCCGATCCTGCTCGAAGGAGGCGGCGAAGGGGACGTGGCAGAGGTCGATAGGCCCCCAGTCGTCGCTTAAAGGGTCGTTGCAGCCACATCTTGGGTAGATGTGACCTCTGCAAACGACTCGACACAGGTGACACCCCGGTGCGGCCGGGGGGTGACGTCTAAGGCGGTTCGGTGTTGCGCCTCTTATTGCGTGGAGTGGTGAGAGGCGCGACAGCGACCTGCCTTGGGGGTGAGAATAATCACCCCGGGATGTACCCCAGTCGTGGGCTAAGGCAGGGGGGACTTAAGAAGCCGCTGATGCGTTCCAGGTGTTCCTCCCAACTGCCGAGGTAGGCCGCCGCGGGGTTTAGTGGGTAAACCGATTCCTCCGGGAATCCCACACACGCCCTTCGTTTACCCCACTAAGGGTATGGGTTCGAAAAGCATTCCCCGCGTAAAAAAAAACCCTTTATAAAATATTTTATATATTGAGTTTTGATACGATTTTGTTTTCCAATAAACCCAATTGTTATACTTTATAAATTCATAATGGCCGATTTAGAAAATTTTAGTTTTTGATCTCACCGAAGTAATTTTTATTAAGGCATTAAATCTGTATTGACAATACCATAAGTACGCGTAGTGCATGATCTATGGATATCGCCCCCGGTTGTGATTATTTTAGTCCGATAAATATATGTTTTGTGTAGACTCTGCCTTCCTAGTTCCTAATAGTAACGCTAAGTTCCACGAGCGTTACTGTCCAGATTTGGCTGTGTGTTTAATTTAGATTTAATGAAAAAATACTAGGGTTAGAATATTGTATTTGATTTTGTGATATTTTGTAGAAACATATGATTCTATTGTTATAGTCGAGTTTGATATTTTCTTTGTATTCTGGATACAACGATAGGTTTTGATACTGTAATATGTTGCTATAGTGATGATTAGGACCTTTTATGTCATAAAACTTTTCGATTATAATAAATATTTTGCATTACATTTTGAATTTCCATAGCTTCTACTTATTGAATTTCACAAAAAATGTTTGTTTCGGATAAAACTGTTTATTATTTGCTAATTTAATCACTAATTAAAGTGACGAAATGGAGCATTTCATTGAGTTACATTACATAAAAAACTTAAAATTTTCATCAACCGATGATATTTAACATAAAATAATATCTTTCTAATATAATCAAGTATATTTCCCATGACATTAGCTATAATTAATTCAAATATGAGGATTTAAAAAATGGGAACTCCTATTTCGTCACGGACAAACTTTTTGAAAAATGCCCGTATACGATAATAAAGTACTAGCAATAGCATGAGGAGCAGTATGTGTACTGGTATTGGCAACTTTTAGAGGGACCTGTAAATAAAATTGTGGTGTAAGATAATAGTTTACGTTTATGGTATTAGTAAACAAATATAAATTTTATAAGCATTTCTTGAACGGTGGATGTGGCTAAAATAATCATTTTGAAACCAAAAGGTCACAAGGAATTAAAGAAAACTATTTCATTGACTTCAACATTTTTAGAAATTATTTTTACCATACAGAGAATTATAAAATACAATGATTATATCAAATTACTATAACATGTTTATGCTTCTAGAACTTTCCACGGAATCGGAAACGGATTGTATAATGTTAATATGCCAGTTTTATGTTGGCTGGCATGTTGCTGCAAAATATTAGTTTAGAATAATTGTGTTCACAGTATTTTTTTCATAAAGTTTGAATAAATGATGACTTTATCAGTCAAATTGGGAAAATACGTTTCTTGGGTGTAATCGCAGCCACAGTTTTGTGGCAGAAGTTTTTCTAAAATATAGAATGAGAATGACATATACCACAACTAGTCGTAACTAAAAAAACGGTTTGACAGCTCGTTTAGGTTAGGCTACACGATGGCTGGGGCCCGTATGCCGTCTGAATGGACAGGTCGACTCAAAACTATGGTCCTTTCTTCAAAAGGCCAACCCAGACCCTATACTGCACTCACATAGTTCTCTTTAATGTTGTACACGGACTTAAAAAAAAAGACACCTCTGTGGTTTGTTTCGGCGTTTCTTCGCAGAGTGAGTCGTAGGAAATGCCGGCGCCTTCTAGCTATAAGTCCGACTTGTCAAAATGTCTGAAAAGATTTACTTACAGAAATAAATATCATTTATCATCATTTATCATTTATGTTTTTGGTGAGAGTCGCCAGAGTTTGGAACGACCTGCCTGGGTCTATTTTTCCAGATGAGTTGAATTCTGGAGCCTTTAAGAGTAGAGTGAACAGGTTTCTTTTGGATGGGCGTATACCATCTTCGTCTTCATCTACACTTTCCACCAGGTGAGATGGAAGACAAACGCCTATACCATTACAACAATTTAAAAAAAACTAGCATATCAACTAATAATCTAGCAGCAACAAGTTTATCAAAGGCTAAAAGTAAAAGTACAAATTTTAATTATACGAGCAGTCTCCATGCAGGTGAGTGAATACTTTAAATTGTTTTGAGATTCAAAATTTAAACACATTCGAATATATAACAATATGGAAAAGACAAAACTTAAGGCATTAAAAGGCAAAAAAAAAATATGTATATGATAAAAAAGGTATATCAATACTAACTATAAAAGTATATACAGTATTAACTTACTCTTACAAATGTTTAGGGCATGGCATCATCTCGTAGTCTAGTCACATCTAGAGTTAAAACATTTATCATTAAAATGTAACGAGCAAATATAAATGTCTTTAACATTTGGCTTTATATTTTCCATTCCAATGGCTTCCAGCTACTTTTTCTTCATATGCTCATTTCTTGGAATCCTATAAAATAATGTTTTAATTATTATTTTAGAATGTTTTAAACGGGGTAGATTTAAACGGGATAAAATAAGAAATTTTATAGTAGCAATTATATTATATCGATTTCCAAGTCGATAAATAATGTACAACCCTAGCTAATAAATTAACATTATAAGCGTAAAAATATAGTTAAATAAGTCAAATCTATTCATAACCTTTATCTGCAGATAAGGACCTGGCTATAGTCGTCACAAAATAAGAAGCCCGTTTTGACATTTGTCATTTGACATGCCGCATGTAAGAAATTGAAAGGAAAAATCAAATTCATAATCCTATCTAATTACTATGTTACCCATACACTATCACAACGCATATCTTAAATAAGCATGATGCTTATTTAAGATATGCGTTAAACTTAAATTATCAAGTTAAACTTGATAGTTTAACTTGATATTGAAAAATTGCACTCAAAAACACGAATTAATCGTATTAGTTACGCCACGATGACAAATGTCAAACCGGGCTTTTTATTTTGTGACGACTATTATTATAATGTAAATCTGCCTTTACTTTCCCGGCAACATTAACAATAACCAAGATTTTTATTGTTATTTATAGCGTACCTGTGTATGGTTAAAGGTAGCTGATTTGGTGTTCTTCTTATGCCGCAACCAATTACACTACACACTGGCATATTTGCGACGTAATTATTTATGTTTGGCTTCAATTGTTTTATATCACAAGCGAAATATTGAAAGATAATTGGATAAATTAATTTACACCACGACCATTTAACAAGACAAGTACCGGCTGAACTCACTGACAATGTCATTTTTTGCTCAAAACATGGTGGATTTTCGACCTCATTAGGTATTTACGTATATTCGTGTGTCATTTTTATACATTTTATGTACGCACTGAAATACTGTCATATTGTTTTCCTGCGAGTTACAGTGCTGAGTAAGTACGAGATAGATATATGTTTATGCGTGTGCCCTCAAAATGGCAGTCGATACATCAAATTGGTAAAGTTTTAGATTTTCTTGAGCAGCTATGGCTAACAATGCTCGTACTGTGCTCATACGGATCACTGGACTGAACGTTTTATCATAGTCCACTCCAGGTTGTTGGGAGTAACCCTTGATTACCATTCTGGCTTTAAACCTTTCGACAGTACCATTTGGGTTCATTTTTACTTTGTAAACCCACTTACATGGTAGGGCTTTTCGACCTTTGGGCAAGTCAACTAGATCCCAAGTTTGGTTCTCTTTAAGTGAAGTCATTTCACTGTGCATGGCCTCTTGCCATTTTTCTTTGTCAGGAGATTGCATTGCCTCTTTGAAGGTTACAGGCTCTTTAGGCTTGTATAGATTCTCCACTTCCTCGGCCGCTGCTAAAATAAAATCATCATAACGTTTTGGAGGTGTGATTTTAGATCTGTCCCGCAAAGCCATTGTACCAACTGTGGATTCCTCTTCAACGTTGTTCAGAGGTTCGTTACCGTTGAGTAAATGTTGTTGTGAATATTCATCGTTGTTTTGATCAACAGCGCTATCTTTTTCATCGTCGTCAAGTGCTATAGTCATTTTTTTTCCTGATGTTTGTTGAGATAATGTTTGATCAAGTTGTTTATGTAAAAACTCTTCATCACTAAACTGACTTGAAAGTTCATTTCTATTAGTTTCATTGTAAAACATTGCTTTCATTACTCGAACATCTTTTGACACAATTATTTTGTTCCTTGAAGGTATGAAAATTCTGAATGCTTTCGATGTTTCAGAATACCCTGCAAACATTCCAGGAATTGCTTTTGGCGCAAATTTGTGATTATTAGTACCTTTCAACAGAACAAACGTTTTGCAGCCAAACACGAACAAATGATTAACACATGGTTTTCTACCGATCCATCGTTCAAATGGCGTCTGATTCTGAATGGCGCTATTTATACTTCTGTTTGATAAGTAGTTTGCAGTAAAAACTGCTTCACCCCAGAGTTTCATTGGTACCTTTGCATCAATCATCATTGCTCTCGCTTTCTCAATGAGGGTACGATTTTTACGTTCAGCGATTCCGTTTTGGTTTGGGGTATAAGGCGCGGATAGCCTTCTCTGTATTTCGCAACGTTTTAGATAGGCATCAAACTCCTTATTTATGTACTCAGTACCATTGTCCGATTGTAGAAACTTAATTTTGTTGCCTGTGTGCGTTTCCGCCAACTCCTTAAACTCTTTGAATTTTTCTAATACATCGCTTTTGTTTTTAATTAAGTACACTCGACTGTATCGGCTATAGTCGTCAATAAAAGTAACAAAGTACTTGTTTCCGCCTATTGTGGGCGTTCGTATAGGTCCACATACGTCACTATGAATGATTTCTAAGCATTGTGTAGTTCGTTGAGTTGTATTATTACAAGGAGCGGGTACTCGATGCAGTTTTGCTTGAATGCAGATCTCACATTCAGACAATATTTCCGAAGCATCAAAGTTCAAGCCAATTAAATTTTCATTTTTAAGTGCAAATTTTAAATCTTTGGCGTTCATGTGCCCAAGCTTTCTATGCCATTCATAAATGTTTGATGGATTCGTTTTCTTTTTAGTAGTTGAAACAGTGTCAACTGATTCATCATTATCATTAGCTAGATTGGTACACTCGTGTTTGTAAGGTTTAACGTAATAAAGACCATCTACTTTTTTAAATGCAGTAAGAGTTATTCCATCTTTCGGATTATTAATAGTCGCTTTATTCTTGGTAAAGACGACTGTACATCCAGCATCTGTTATCTTACTGACAGACATAAAATTAGTACACAAAGTAGGTACGTACAGCGTCTCTTTGAGGTGTGTACATGCCATACCATCACCGTTTTTTGATAGAAAAGAAACTGTACCCTTTCCTTTAATGTCAGCAGTATGCTCTTTAGTTGCAAAATTTAGTTTTCTTGATGATTTCTCTATGGACGTAAATAAATTTCGTTGATATGTCATATGAGATGTACAACCACTGTCCAAGACCCAAATGGTGTTTTCAGGCTTCTCATTATGTGTGAGAAGGCACTGCGTAGCATAATTGTTCTTTTGGAAATTGTTATATTTGTTTTTAGGCTTATTACCATTCTTTTCTTTCCAACAATTAGTACAAATTTTGTGGTTTTTGCTTTTAAAGATGTTACCTCTTCGTTTGCAAATTTTACAGGATGCGTATAATGCTTCTTCATGAAAAGAGGTTTCAGGTTCGTTACTTATTATACTGTGACGAGCTTCACATTCTTCTATTATTTTAGTTTTAAGCTCCTCTGGCTTTGGAAGATTGTCCCGTGACTCAATAGCAACTCTGAAGTTCTCATATTCCGACGACAGACTGTACAACATCATAATTGTTAACAAATCCTCATTGATTATCACGTCCATGTCGGCCAATTTGTCAACTGTGTGCATGAACTTATTTAGGTGACCGCGTACATCGTGGCCCTCTAATTTTGTTAGGATTAGTTGCTTTAATAGGGATGCTTTACGTGCAGGTCCCTTACTAGCATAAGTGTCTTTCAATTTTTCCCACAGTGCTTTTGCTGTTGTGCAATTTTTTATTTGTTTTAGCTCAGAAGGAGATATTATTAATATTAATTCAGACTTCGCCTGTCTGTCTCCTTCTTTTTCATCTGCAGTAGCATCAGCAGTTAAAGGAACTTCAATGTGTTTCCATAATTTTTGTCTAACAAGAACGGCTTCTGCTTGTATCACCCATGTGTCGTAATTGTCTTTTGTAAGAGACTCAATTTTCGTTTTCGACATTTTCTTTATGACAAGGGATATTTTTACTTACGTTCATCTGTAACTTTATAAACGCTCTGCTACCATGTTAAGTTCATCTGATGTTCAGAGGAAGGTTTGATGTTTGTGGTAATGTTACAGAAATAAACGTTAATAAAGTAGGAAGCTGTTTTATTTATTATAGACAGTTTTTCACAAGGAAACATATATAGTTTTTATATAACAGTAAAACAACAATATGTGTTGCTTAGCAATGCAAACATAGAGATCAGATGATCATAGATAGTATGATATGCATACTTCACATGTGTGACGTATGCTAGAATTACACTAAAGGCATATATTGCTGATCATTTAACAAGATCCTTCAGGTAGAGGATTAATTGTTTGTTGATGATTCGTTCGAGCACCTAACAGAGCATGGATGGAAGCGATAGTTATCGAGTCTTCAACATCGATATAAGATTTACGTTGACTTCTGCATCTATTTCATTTTGACCGCGCGTTTACTCTAAGGCATTAGGGTACTGATTGCACACGGGTGCTTGATAGGCTAGAGACGCCTCTGCTTCAGTGTTTAGCTAAGAACATCTTAAAAAACTCTGTCGTCTGTGTAAAGCTGTGTAAACTGTGTAAAGCACAGTAAAATTATTTTTTAATTATATTCTCTTACTTATGAATTTAGCATTTAAGGAGCTTTTTAAATTTTGTTCTTGCATTAAATCACCTGCATCGATCGACAAACAATCACTATTAAACACTAAAATATTGTCTTAGTCCACCGATCAACAAATGGCAACACTAGAATTTTTTGATATTGCCTGTGGGATAAACGACAAATTATTGACTATTTCAACTATTTGACTTGTTGATAGCTGAAAATTGAAAAATAGACGCGTCCATTTTCATCTGTTATCGATTATATTGATTTTTCACCTTCAGAGTAGTGTCGTACTTTTTTAAAACAGAAGTAGATTTATATTATTGAAATTTCCTGACTTGTGGGGTAAATAGGCTGGTAGGTCATACCTAAAAATAGCTTCAAGATTGTATTGCATCACAGTGACAGACTGTAGAATTGATGTAAATTGAGTGCTAAATTATTTTTCTTTTATCACTTCACTCAGGTCGTCGCCATGGAGAAGAATTATAACCCACCTCCATATGGCTGGCAAAACAACAGTCATACTGTGCAACCGCCACCAACTGCGCCACCGAGCTATTCCCAAGCAGTTGGCGGTGTCGGCCCTTCAAGTCCATATACCCCTCAATACCCACCATGTAAGTAATAATTCATTTTGTAAGTTATATTTTAAGTCCTGCATATTTTCAATTTAACTTGTGATTGATTGTGTTAATTATTGCTGTTACTCATGTTTTACAAATCTCTGATGTTTAAATTTGTTTCTGTTTATTATTTGTTTATTCTTTGGTTTTTCCTGAATATCAGTTAAAACACAGAGGCCATCTGCAAATCTGAAGGCGAACTGAAATTGAAAGTTTGAACTAGTTTTCAGTATGTTTGAGGAGACTGACTTCCCAGTAAAGATTGTCATAGATGTTCATGACAACCGGGACTTATGGTTTTAATCTTCCAGGAATAGGCATGTAACACTGTCAAACTTCCATTTATATTTTTTTTAATAACAGCCCAGTGTATGGACACAGGGCTGTTATTAAAAAATTCTTGTCAGAAAAAACAAACAACAATTGCACCCATGACCCAAATGAGGACCAATTTGATAAACTTCAGAATTTTTGGACCAGATTCATTTTTGGTTTACGAAAATATGATCATCCGAATTTTGCAGTAAACTCAAGTGGCTCCCAATACGATTTCGCCGGAATACTCATATCCTCTCCCTATGATACAATGTCTTAGTTAACCCTACAACTCCTACCTATTTAAAGAAAAGATTTACCTTTGTTCATGACACACACACACACAATGCTTAAGGTCATTGGAAAATCGAACTTTGGAAATTCCAACACACACACAAGCTGCAAGCCTGCAGAATGCTTTACCGGAGGCTGTAAAGCAAGTACAGTCAGTGAATACTTTTAAGAGACTTGTCAAGAATCATTATCTATCTCTGCAACAACTATGAGCTGTATGAATATGTATGTTTATGTATGTATTCATATGAATAATATGTATGTAGGTGCATGAATGTGTGTATATATATGAGTATTAGGAAATTCTAAATGTGCACTGCTAACTACAAATACCTTTAAGTATATTCCATTTTAAGGTTGCCTGGAAGAGATCGCAGTCTGCGATAAGACCGCCCATTGTACCATTTTATTGGATTGGATCCTAAAATGTATCTTTTGTATTATGGTGTGCAATAAAGAATATACATATATCTATCTCTTCATCGGCAGAGACACACCAACCACTAGACCAACAATACAGTACTATATTTACTATACAAATTGAACTTGTATATTAAAATTTAATCTAGACACATACAAATAAAGTGTTGCTTATAATTTTAAATTAACAGCCTTTTGCTAAATGCACAATTATAAAGTAAATATATATATAAATAGAGAGAGGATGTTGCGGATGCTGATTTTTTCTTATCCACGGATGCAGATTTTCGAAGGCTCACATCCACGGATATGAATGTTTAAGATATTGTATTAGTAATTGAAAGAGCTGAATGCGAGTAGCCCAAAATCGATCAGAGTGCTGTGCAATGGGAGAGGCCTATGTATAGCAGTGGACTGCAATTGGCTGATGATGATGATAAATGATGGATTAGAAGAATATTAAGTTTTCCCATTAATATTTATTGATCCACAATGGTCACAACAACACTAAAAAATCTCAACTAATCCACATCCCAAACACGAAATGATTTATTAATGATGTACCACAACAAATACGTCGGATATTGTCAATGTTTTTCAATAATTTCTTCACTCCTATTGATCATTTTTTCGAACGACAGGCGCTATACGCCGGCCCCGCCCAATTTCTTTCTAGTCGCAACTTGTATGTCATTCACATAAAAAAAGTATGTTTATGTATTTATCAGTTGTCTAGTACCCATAATAGAAGCTCTGCTTAGTTTGAGACTAGATGATGTTGTGTTAAGGTGTCCGAAATATTTATTTACATTTCATGTCCAATTCTGTGCGGAAGCTCCACATTTGCGGATGAGATGCGGATGCGGATATTCGCACATCCCTAATATACTTAAAGTACATAAAAGAATCAATTTTGTTTTTTATTTTGGCCATTCTCTGGCAAGGCTAAGTTGATTATCACTGGCAGATAGCATAAGATATAAGGAGTCAATTAGGCTACCTTTATTTAAGACTAGTTTCACGTTTGGTAGATTTACTACAACAACTGCGTGTGCAAACAACAGCGGGGTGCATCTAGTTTAGTAATACATTAGTTAATCAAAACCTTGATCATTCAATGTCGTCTTAGAATAAAGAGGAAACTACCTACTCGTTTATTATGTTGCAGTTGGCATTGAAGTTTATTTGCATATCAAATTTGAAACTCGTACATTAATGTATTCATCAATAAAATATTTAGAAGAGAGTGGGTACGATTAGAATGTTAGTTGTATCTAGAATACAATATATAATAGCTTCCTCGGGCCTCACTAAAATATGTTATACATATATAAAATTCTCATGTCACAATGTTAGTGACCATACTCCTATAAAACGGCTAGACCTATTTGTATGATTTTGTATACAAATTGGGTAGGTCTGAGAATCTGTCAACATCTATTCTTCATACCCCTAGGACGCGAGCGGAGCCAGGGGCATCAGCTAGTACTTATATAAAAAGTCAGTAGCTTAATCGCGTGATCAATTTGATTGAATCATTTGATGATGTGTCTAAAATTCTAATTTCACAATCCCAAACTATGCTGAGCCTGTAATCAGACTGCTGATAAACATACATAAACATATTCCTAAATTTATTTATGTATCTAGCAATTTAACTGACATAAAACAAAGGACATTCTTTGCTGCACTGTATGTATTTTTTTTCTAGGTCTAGGTATTGAGAATTTGTGCCTTCTATAATAGTAATTTTAACTACATACTTGAAATTTCTTATCACATTTCTTTCAATACCAAAATTGCAAATTAGTTTGTTATCTACTTTGTGTTACTAATATAAAGTCTATATTCTAATATTTGAAAATGGATTAATTTAAATACATTGTAGAATGCTGTGTAATAAACAATTTCATGTTATCTGACTGCCAAGTATATCATTGAATAAATAAAACAACCATCCACTATGTCCTTTGTCTTTAAAAGACGCGAACCAATAAAGTAGTTACCTATGTTGTGATTTATATTCAAAGCAAAAAGCCTTGACATTGAATTCAATGCCATTCACACTCAAAATATATTATTCTTTATCGATTCTTTTGTTAGTGTTATTATATAATATTTCTAGTTTAAGTTAATAGTAAACTATAACAACAGTTTTTTTCTTAATTTATTGAAAAAGTAGCATTTGGCCAACTTGTACAGTAGACTCGTAATAGACTTACAAATAATTCTTCCACTACCGTTTGTATTATTTTTTTAAGAAAAAGGAAGCAAATGCTTGTATATGAATTCAATAATAAAATCGGTTCCACAATTTTTGAAATATAATTCTGCAATTCAATTTAACTCAAATGAAAAATAACAATGTTATTGTACTTATCATCAAAACGCTCACATAATTTGTTTGTATTAAAAAATAGTCAGTAATTAAAGCGTGTTGAAACATCAATCAATTTCATGCTGGACAGAGGTCCTTTCCAATAGCAAGCTATTTGGTTCAATCCTCGGCTTTTCGTATCCAAATTTGCCAGCCGTTTGCACGATGTTTAAGTTGTTGAAATGGTAACTTATAAATTACATGGACTATTTCAGCGGCAGGACCTCCAATAGTGACAACAGTCGTACCCGTCGGACCGCATCCTACTCATATGATATGCCCAAGCTGCCAAGCTGAGATAGATACTGTTACTCAAACGAAACCTGGGCTTATCGCTTACGTGTCTGGCGCTGTTATTTGTCTGATTGGGTAAGTAACACAACTACAACTCAACAACAAGTAACCGCAGGAGTGAAGTAATCAAATGATGTCATTTGCGAATATAATTGAGAAATAAGTTATTAATAATAAATATTTCAGATGTGTCTTTGGATGTTGCCTCATCCCATGTTGCATAGACAGCTGCATGGACGTACACCACAAGTGTGCGAACTGCGGAGCCTACCTCGGACGTTACCGCCGATAAGCATATCAATCGTCGATATTTGGATCTGCAAACTTACAATGATCTGCATCGGAAATTCACTAACGCTCCTAATTTTTATGCTTGTTTTATGAAATGTTATTACGTGTTTCCATACGCAAGTACAAAGATCAGGTAAAAATTAAGATCATTAAAATCAGATATTGTTAAGTGGTCAATGTAAAATTGAAATAACATTTATTTATTTGATACCTAGCTGTAAGGCAAATATTGGAGAATAATTCAATTCTAAAAAGGAATAACGTTGGCTCCAAGCTTATGTCATCACAAAATAACATCACATTCCCTTATAAGGAAGCTCAAAAGACGAGTACCTACCCCAAAGAATGATGTCCGGTTAAAGTAATATATATATTTTTTTATGAATATTTATATAGTTGGAGGTTAATTGCATAAAAATATAGTATAGTAGTGTATAATACCACATCACGATTTTATATATAGCAGAGGAACAGTGAAACCTGCATGCATCCATGTATGATTAATTTTGGCAGCTTTAAACGATTTGCTATGAGTTTTTGCTGATTAAAATAAGAGAACATTTTTATTTCACACGCAACTAAATCTTGCGTATGGGTACATGGCTTTAGGTTGTTGACTTGGTTAACGAAAGTAATTTATTAGGTTAGTAATATAAGAAATATTTTGTATGTTGACATAATAATGTCTTTTTAAGAAACTGCCATTAATATTTTTTATTTGCTGCCAATTATTATGTTATAAACTTCATTACAGTATTGGCACAAAATTGTTAAATTTAGTTTGATAAGCATATTATATTTCTTTTATAAGTTGTACAATTATATTTTGATACGGGTCCCACTACATAACATCACATGATTAAAAAATATTAAAGTGCCACATTCTGCATCAAAGAAATGTATTATTATGGACTAGATACAAGTCAATATTTACAATGATTAGGATTTAAGTGTAGTTACTGAAGTCAGAAGATCTTATTTTCCAGTATTAAATAACAAATGATCTGTCCGTATTGTGCTGCTGCCTCACTGGTATAACCAATTTTTGTTTTGTATAATCTTGATGTAGCAAACCTGTGAAGGTATTTTGAACAATAGTAATACCAATTACTTTGTCATGATTGTTGACTTGTTACAGTTAAGTAGGTTCTCACAGATATTGGGTAGATAATTTTAAATTAAATTCAATTCAAGGATATCATGTAAGAGCAGTGTTGCCAGGTTGGATACAATTACAGTAGATCGGTAGGAAAATACAGTAAATCATAAAACTCATTACAGTGTCTCTTTACAGTAAAAAACCTACTTTCATTGGAATTATAAATGTATATAATAATCTCTATTATAAATTATACATATTTGTTAATCAATATCTGTATCACTGTCACTTATGGGTTCATTTCTATATACATATTTTGTCCCTAAAATTTTTGATTTTCTTTTTTGGGTTATAATTTATACAAATAACAGAAATTCTTAAAATGGACTGGCGCGCTAATATATTATCTTGATGGTATCTGTGATTAGTTGATGTATTACCCTTGATGGTTCACTGTATACTGTATAGCTGGAATACAGTGTACAGCAAAAGCAGTCAAATTACAGTAAATCTACTGTAATTACAGTGCACCTGGCATCACTGTGTAAGAGTTTGTTTTATTAAGGTGGTATTGTTTTTATATTATTTTATATTTTTATAGAACTTACTCATAAATGTTTATTTTACAATAATGAAATGTTAGATGTACATTGTATAAGTAAATTTTGATGTTAATAACATTGTGCATGTTTGATTAAATAAGTGTTTGTTGTTACCAACTTTTTAAAATATTTGCTGTTTTAAATATTTATACATATTACAAAACTTATAGCTTACTACTATACTGCTTGTCAATAATAACGTTTGTAGTTTAAATCAGTAACTTGATGATCACAGCATTAAAAACATACTTTTGGTTGCATTAGCACAGATTATGTGATATACTCATAGGAACTTAATACATTATTGTTGCATACATATTTTGCTGTCTTTGCCTTTTACGACTTATGCTAAGTCTGTCTGCCCTATTTGGTTATGTTTTGTTTCTATATTGTTACATTGGAACCCCATTTGAAAACCCCAGTGAATGTTAATCAGTTCATGTTGTTGATTATTCTCTTTATAAATTAGTAACCAGTAAATTTCTAGCTTTAATGGAAACTAGACAAATGCCAAATCATTGATGCATGAAAGTTATAAAAAATTAAAAAGTATGATTTTTTTGTTGAATAAAAGAAATTGATTTCACCAGTAGAAAATAACCATTTTTCTCATGGCCCTATTAAGTTGATGCTGCTGATTTTTTGTACAGAATATTGTGAACTTTTTATATATTTGTGGTTTGAGATAATCGTCAGCATCTTTAACTTACGTTTATTCCTAGGTGTTAGACACTTCCATAACCCTTCCATAATTGATAATTTATTGACTTACGCTCAACAAAATGTGTTGTTACTAAAGACTAATGTACTGGTAGTGTAATTTCTGATTATTTATTATTCTTCATTGAATGAGTTTGGTGTGTTTTTTCCTCAAAAGAGTAACCGGTCTAAGTTTATACTGTGTTCATTATTTTTAAGTCTACATTGATTGCTGTTTAATCAATCTCATACTAAAATAATCCCATCAAAGATACTATACCTACCAGCAGCATTTAGCCATGTAGCGTGGCAAAATAAAAAAAAAATAACCTGAACCCATTAAAGAGCTTTTTAATCTCACAGCATTAAATAAAATATACAATTTGAATATGTGTACTCAGTCTTAAAAGTAATATTGCAAAAATTCACATACAACATAGCATACCTACATAAATCACATATGAAGAGTAAGGGCCACAGCACACTAGCTACTTTTAGCATCGGCGATCGGCAACTAGTCGCTTTTTAGAAGCTAAATACGGCGACCGAACGCTCTACACCGCACACTTAAAGTCGCTTTTTAGAAGCGCGACACAGCAGCTGAACGCTACTCTCCGCACACATTCGGATGCCTGTAGCATCGATTTGGCATCTGAGCAGTCGCTAAAACGCGCGTTTCCGATACCGCGATCGAACGTAGGAAGTTGCTAAAACGCGATGCAGCATAGATGCAGTCGCCAAATCGCCGATTCTAAAAGTAGCTAGTGTGCCTAGTAGCCCTAATTGAATTAATGTTCATCATAAAACTTCAACAACACATGCAGCAACACAACATATTATTTTTGAGGCTGACCTCACATTCAATCGAATACAGTATCATGTTTAGAGGGTAATTAAATATTTGGAGATTTTTTACAATAAAATTAAAAATGTACTTTTAGACTATTTAATGTCTATATTTAAATAAAATATCTTAATACCAAAACTATACATTCTTATAATATCAAACTAACTTAGACATTTGTTTCATAAACTATTTTCGTATCTTCCTGTTGTATGATATTATGTTCCAAAAATGTTATGATAAATGTGAACCTAAAATATTGGCTGTCTTAATGGAAATAAATGTTTTAATATCTACGATGTAGTTTTTAATTGACGTATCCTCCATGATACAATTTTGGTCTTAAAATTATACAATGTGTTTTTGAAATCTATATCTAATGAATTGCTGTTCGTTCGTCTCGCTAAAACTCGAGAACGGCTGGATCGATTTGGCTAATTAGGGTCTTGAATTAGTTGTGGAAGTCCAGAGGTTTTTAAGGTGAATATATAACAATGAATTGATTATTTTTATTAATTGTGGATTCCTTTTGTTTTAGTTTATTTTGTACAGTTTAGGTCTACTATTTATCGATTGAGGCAGTACGAAGTCTGCCGGATAAGTTAGTTTAAAATAAAATTTAGGTTATCTTACTTATTGATTTATTTATTAAACTTAATTTTAATCACATACGGTCCCCTTATCGAAAATTAAGCAGAGCCTGTGCTAGAGTGACCTTACTCAATTTCAACCTGATTTCAGATTTAAAAAAAATGCATAACGCTGGACATTACTACTGCAGCCACAATACTTAGCAACTTCAAGTAAACACTAAACATTCGCGCTAACATACACACACATGCATAAAACTACGCTACTTTTCGTCAGTATCGTACCGAGAAGTCATGCAGTTTGTTTAAAAATGCCGCCTGTGTAATTAAATGGTGTCAAAATTATACGAAAGTGCACTAACAGTCTGAAAGAATAACTGAGACAAGTATTGTTTTACTTTTTTGATAGTGTAATTTAATAGTAATAATTATTTATTCAGCCATAAATTCTTATTTCTAGGATACAACATTTTCAGATGCACGTTATGAAATTCACAAGTCAGTTTACATCCGCGCTATTTAGAAAATTTATATCTTTACGGCGCTTGGAGGCTATGACATTTGTATCAGAAATGCAGCAGAAGTGTTGTTGTGAGTGAGAAAAACAGCTGGACCGAGAGGACCCCACAAGACTGTTACAGACGATAAATAGGGTACAAATACGGGCGGAAGGTGCTGACTTAGAATAGCTTTTTGGGCAATCTCAAAACAAAACAGAAACTTCGCTTACAATTTAAGGTAAGTGAAGTTTCTGTTTTGTTTAAATTTGAGACACAACAGGACCGCCTGATTATCCGTGACGAAAGTTTGAAGTACTATAGTAACAGCCGGGCTTTTTGTTTTCAATATCACATGTTATAGGCATGTCGTTCTATGTCTTGTAGGTAGTGTGTGAGCTGGTAGAAGACCGTGGAAGGAACATTATATTCAGATAGGTACTCGGTTTGTGACACAGAACTTTGATCGGGTTAATATTTATGTTAATATCGCCCGTGATAATAATATTTTGAAGAGATTGCAGAAAGTTATCTTTTTATATGAAGGAGATCGATACGCGGCAATGCTAGCTGCTTGGAGATTTTTATAACGAAGGAGTTTAATCCTGACAATCTGGTTCTTCAATAACAATATTCATGTTGGATTTGATGGAGGCGGTAACCCCAGGGCCGTAGCTAGAGTCGAATTTGAGGTAGGGCAGCATTGCTTAATGGTAGGGCGGAAGTAAAAAAATTATCTTAATTGACGTACAGTCAATCTGGGTAACTTTGACAGATAATTGCGATATTTTACACAATATTATAAAATTCAAGCATACAAGACGACTGTATTTTGCTTTGTTAGTGCTCTCAAAACACTTTTCACCCGTAAAGATTAATTAAATTCTCTAAAAAATTATCAGTCCTTAGGAAAACCTGATTTTCTAGTCTGTCAAAGTTACCGTCATTACATGGGTAACTTTGACACACATAGAACCATTCATAGAAAAGTAGTAATTATTAGGTATATTTTGTATTAATCTGGGTAACATTGGTTTATGTTTTTCTTCTAAATGGGTATAACCGACGTAATAAAACCATTAATTTCCAGTTTTGTCTTATATTTTATAAAATAATCAATAATCAGTCTACGACATTTGGCATTGTTATACATATTTTTAATTAGTATCAAAAAACCTTTAAAAACTCGTTTAAGGCAACATTTTTTGTGTAACTAAATAGAAAAGAAGCTAAAATAATTAGAAAAAAAAAAATTATGAACACTTGACCACAAAATGTTTATTCACCCCACTCCATATAGAGCAAATCGTCGTCAATTATGTAGGTCAAATTATGTAAAAAAATACTTCAAAACAGCCTGTATAAAAATTAGTAGTTATAGTAATTAGATAAAGAGACGTAATTATAGGCAAATGCTATATTAAAATACGATAATTCCATTACAAATGATTCTACAAAATCTCTCACAAAATATTCCAAAAGTTTTACACTGTTTGAATAGCATAAACTCGGGCGCAAATTTCAGAAATAAGTTTTGACATTACCCCTGTATGAAAGCCTATTTATTTTTAAGGTGCGCTTACGGAGTTAGTTTAAAAATGTAAAACTGTAAGAAGTATTTGTAAATTGTATTGGTATCATATGAAAAATAAATCGAAACTAGTTCATGGTCACACTGTCAATGTTACCCGAATGAATCAAAGTTAGCCAGATTGTACGTAGTCAAGTGTTGAGGATATGTTGACCAAGTCCAATGTTCATTTTCTCAATGGCATATGACATATCATATGCCAAACCAAATGCTAAGTAGGTCGGATATGGCAGTCATTCCTCCAGTTGTCTACAACAACCAGAAGATAGCTCTGAGTGCAGTAGTAAATAACTTGCGGCTATATATGGACTCTACACTTGATTGGCGGGCACAAGTGACACATGTCAGCCAGAAAGTTACTCCGTGTCTTCGCGCTTTATACTGTCTTAAAAACTTCCTTCCCGCTAAAACCATGGCTACGCTTATGCAGTCCCTAATAAATCCCCTGATCGATTATGGTGATGTGTTATTTTGACCTGCCTACCTCCATAATAAACCCCTTCTCAATAACTGCATTCAATTCGTTTTGGTTTCAATTCTCAAATATGTGTCTGCTTTACGTTCCCAGCTGCAATGGTTCCCAATTCGACAGCGCCGCAGTTTGCGTGCACTCACTTCTCTTTTTTCTTTCCTCTTCTCCCCATCGTTACCTGAGTACCTCGTACCTCACTTTTGTCTCTTATTCTCAAACCATGACCGAAACCTTCGGTCAAGGAACAATATGCTTCTCCTTTACCCCCCTCGCACCTCTAATTTCCCTTCCCTTCCTTCTTCGTGCAGTCAGAATGCGCTACCTACTGAAATCAGGATGTCCACAAACCGCCTCACATTCAAAATGAAAGTACGTGATTTACTCCGGAATGAATTGGCAGAACGATCACAACGATCATACCCGACTGAGTATTTAGATACGCAATATATATAATTACATTTATTTATATATGTATGTCTATGTATGCCTGTGTATATGTGGATTTATGTGTGTATGTATATATACGTATGTTTATATACATGTCTGGCATCTTCATCCACTGCTAGAAACCCTAATGTAATAATAACAGAAAATTTATGTATTTTACTTACAACTATTAAATTTGAATAAATGAAAATGGTTTACAATAAAGGTGATACCTACATTTACAACTACCTTGTCAGGTTTTATATCCTAAGCCTGCACCTACCACATCATATTCCTACATCACCTGAAAGTTGACTTGCAGAGAATGCCACATGGCATTAAGTCCGCCTTTGTGCTACATGCGCATTAAGTTTAAAATAAAATAAAATATTAAATTTAGCTAATTATGCTCGGCCTACTAAATCAAGCACCACGTATATCACTGACCTCTATGTCAGTGATGTACATTCAATAGCTCCTCGTAGACAAATAATTTGTCTAGCAGAACATGAACATTGATCAATAGGTCTGTTAGTGCCACGGATAGGGCACCGCAGGAAAACGGCGCGCATTAGCTTCGCCCGACTCCTGTGTCAAGTAGAAGAGGGCTACCGGGTCCAGGGCGGGTTAAAGAAGTTACGCCCAACATTTGTAACACGTAAGCTCCGCTTTGCCACCTGGAACATTGGCACCTTAACCGGTCGTACGAGGGAGTTAGCCGATTTACTCTCCAGGCGGAGGGTAGCCGTAGCGTTCCTGCAGGAGACTCGGTGGAAGGGCAGTAGATCCCGGTTCATTGGGAATGGCTACCAACTGATATACACAGAGGCATCTGGTGGAGAGAACGGAGTGGCCGTGGTGCTTGCCGGGTGGCTTCAGACTGGCATTTTAGAGTTGATGTAGCGACCGTCTTATGGTCGTAAGGGTGCTTATCGATGGAATTATTGCCCATCTGATAAGAGCTTACGCGCCACAGGCAGGTTGTAGCGAAACCGTAAAGATGTCGTTCTGGAGCCAACTCAGGGAAGTTCTTCGCGGCATTCCTTTGTAGCAGAGAATCGTTCCGGGTGGTGATCTAAATGGGCATGTGGGTGAGGGTTGTGTGGAGTTTAAGCGTGTTCATGGTGGTTTCGGTTATGGCATTCGCAACAAAGAGGGTGAAGACATTTTACGAACATGTGCGGCTACCGATCTTGCCTTGGAGACACGTTCTTTAAAAAGAAACCGGAACACCTTATCACCTACAAAAGTGGGCGGCACTCAAATCGATTTCCTCCGAGAAGACACACTATTAGCAAAGTGGTCAACTGCAAAGTCATACCCGGAGAGAGTCTCACTGCACAACACCGTTTCCTTGTCATGGACCTCTGTGTGAAGCCCAAAGACAAACATGTAGAACGCTGCCAACGCCGGATCAAGTGGTGGCGGTTTGATGAAGTCACGTCTCAAAAGTTCGCCTCGCCCTTCATTGACAAGTGCGCTGGAGCTGAGAGCAAATTGGTTCAAGACAGTTGGGACAAGATTCAGGCAGCTATTCTTGATTCGGCGACAGCAGTACTGGTCGTGTCTAAGGACGGACGCAAATGTAACAGGGATACTTTTTTTCGTAACGTCGGTCCTAAGTGAAAAAATGTATGCAAACGACACAAAAATATTCATTGAAATAAATATATGAAAAATGACACGCGTGCACTTGCACGCAAAACATGTACGCTAGTTTTATTTTAAAAAAGGATTCCCCTTCCCATAGACTGTAATGTAGCCCATATTGCAATCTATGGGACGGGGAGTACCGTCTGCTACACAGATATTGTAATTAAATAGACCCCTTGCTTCATGTGATGCCGCTTCAATGCTATATACACAGCAAATAATTATTATAATATGAAATGAATATACAAACTGTGGTATGTTCAGAAAAGTTTTGAGTCCTATCCCTTCATTTTTTTTATCTCAAACTACAAATAATTCAATTATAAAAAATATCTTAGTTTTTGATATTTTTAAGGTAGGGCATTCTGATTTCAAGGCAGGGCATTGCCCTGCAATGCCCTCCCCTAGCTACGGCCCTGGGTAACCCTATCATTTTGGGCAAACAGCCTCTTATTTGAATACGATTTTATACTCGTCTAGGTGTGGAACAAACGGACAGTAAGATAACCAACACTTTCAAAACTACAATGTCACATCCAATCTCTGTATACGATTTGTATTTGGCCTACGAAAATACGATCATGTCTCTGAATTTCTTCAAGAGCTCAAGAGGCTTCAGATTCGTTCTCGCCGGAATACTCATATCCTTACTTTGTTTTATAACATCTTGTTTAATCTGAGAGCCCCCTGTATCTTAAAGAACGTTCAAGTTCATTCAAGTTCCATTGACACACATGACAAACGTCTAAGGTCATCTGAAGATTTGAGACTGAAGATACCTCTGCATTCCACAAAATTTTATGCCCAGTTTATTACAGTCAAAACTGTACGCTTGTGGAATGCACTACCGACGAACATTAGGAAAGCACAAACATTATAGTTTAAAAAAAAATATCCAGGAATTTTATACTGCTTAACTTTATCAGTCCCAAATTTGGGTAATAAGTGAATGTTTTCGTTATCATATTGTAATATGATAACGAAAATAAGCAATTTCATACTTTAACCCCTTTACTTAGGTAGAATCTTTGACTGAGTTTTTTATTTTAACATCTGTCAGTACAATTAATAGTCTCAACTCTCAAGTAAGTTTTGGGCATGGGCAACACCGTTAACTGTCATTGCGATGCTATTAGTTACCGATGGGAATACCGCTTAATACTGATTGTCGGTTGAAGAATTTGTGGGCATTTTTGAAAAAGATATTTACTTTTTGACTTAATTTTTATTTTATGAATAAAGCGACCTAGTAAGATAAGAATGTCTTGGTTATTCGGGTATAGTGCTAAGCCTCCTCAACCACCTTCTGATGATATACCCGCCGAATCCGGAGGCGCAGCGGCAAGTGCTGCAGCCCCGGTTACTCTTTCTAAATCTGAGAGAAAAGCCATGGAAGCATATCGTTTCGATTCTAGTGCCTTAGAAAGAGCGGCACAAGCTGCTCGCGAACTAGAAAAATCAAGTAAGTCATTGCCGTTATCAATCACATTGCGCGCTATTGCATAATGCGATCGTATAACCTTGTAGTTAAGATCCAGGCTTTGATACATATATTTTGAACACTACAAAATCATCATCATACTCTGGTGATATTTGTGTATTGTTGTCGTAACATTGTTACATTTAGAAGATGGTTGAAAATTATAACCATACTTTTTTCATTGATGAGGTTATGACTGTTATGAGGTCGAAGGTTCAGTCCGTTGTTGATAAGAAACGAAAGCATGGAAAGCGTTATTGAAATTTAAAAGCACTTTCTACATTATCTATGCATTCTAATAAGTGTTGATCAGAAATTCTAATTAGTTTATACATATTATAGTCTGTGAATTTGTAGTTTCCTACTGGCTTAGTTTATGCTACATTTTAAACTACAAAGCTAAGCTGGTCTAAAAATATAGCCTACGTTGTTCCTTAGGTCATCAGCTTTCTCAGTGAAAGTCTCTTCAAAATCCATCCAGGTTCTCCAGGGACTTGTATATTTCACCGATTTTTAGGGTTCCATGTATCAGAACCTTTATAGATGTTTAATATCCCTCCGTTGACGCTAGAAAGATGAAACTTTACATAAATATGTGTTGTAATTATGTCGACAAAGTGCTACAATAAAATAATGTAAGGTGGGGATGATTTTTCTTTCTCCTGTCTATGTAGACCTTTTAAAAACATTGTGAGGCTTTTAAATCCATTTTTGATTTAGATATCATCTTGTAAATTATTCAACTTTTAAGCACACTTTTTTGTTAACACAGGGCGCCCCCCCACTAAAAGCTCAATGGCTGGTTCGATAAACCTGAAAAAATTCATGATAAAACATTGACATTAAACTTTATAGAAAAACCATAGCGGCTTAGATATTTTTTTTTATTTCAGGAGTTATAGGGGCCTAACTTGTAAAATGCACTCACTTGTAAAACTTCATACAAAAATAAAGAAATAATAAGTAATTATAACAATTTTGATGACCAGGGAGTATGAATCCTATTTTATTCATAGCCAGACATGCAATTTTTTCTAACTGTATCAGCTTGGTAAAAAAATTCTTGATCGAAGTAGTGATGTATTATTTCAAGAAAAATATTTTCACTAACAAAACTACTTAATGTTCGTGTTACAAAACATTTTATCGGATCATTTTGTAAAACCACAGTAATGCTACACATATCTAAAGCAAGCACCACACTTCGCTATGCGCTATTCGGTATGCGAGTTATTCGCGCGCATACGGCGAAGTGTGGAGAGTATATTCGCCAATATTCGCTTTATACTTCAAAGGACACGAATAAGGCGAATACACGCATCGACTGCCCACACTTTGGACGGGTAGTGAAGTGCCCTGTGCATAACTAACAACCATAGACTATAAAACAGTTTTTGAAATAGATAAATCAATTAAACGATTAAAATAACCTATCATAATATATGATCAAAATAAAAGAAATCAATTTAGCTTCAATAGAATAAAAACAAACATTGCCCAAACACTACATGTGAATCACAACACTATCGAAACACATGCAGATTAGACAAAGACAACAATTGTAATTTAGATAGTGAGTGAAAGGGATATTTCAAAGAGACATCAACTTTTATTTTAATATTATTACCTTTCACAGTTTGCTACCAGCATAAGTTGAACTCTGGTTTATTTAAAATATGTTAACATATTACAAGTACAATGTACGTACCAATGAAATGTTATGCCATCTTTTTAATAACGAGACTCTTAGATGACTTGCCACACCATTTTACTGCTTTTATAATATAATTTGAATTTAAAGCTATCTTTAAATATTGCCAAGAACTCGACGTGCCTATGGGTCACCAACTTGTCAACACTGATGTAGTGATTCTTAGCGTCCACTATTTATATATCACTAACAATTTGGGAATCATGGCTCTCTGTATGCGGAATCTTTTATGGGTTATCTGTGAAACACATCACTAGTGTAGAGAAATTAAAACAGACTTAAATTTTATTTCCAGTAATTGTATCTATCTGTGATTCAGAGGTCACATTTAACAGTTGGCTTAACTCAGCTTCATGACAGTTATCTTAAGATAGCAAATCATAAGATAACAGTCGGAAGGCTTAGCTGGACGCCTTCAGGCACCTTAAAAACATCCAACTGCAAGTCACAACATTGTCTTGCCATGCATTCGTTCCAGTTGGAGATGTATGTCCTTAACCCTCTCTTGAGAGGAGACCCAAGCCCAGCTGTGGGACCTTATGTGTTGTTCATTGATTGGTTGATCTATGTATATAACATGTATAGACCTTAATTCTGTTGAAAATTAATTATTATTTGCTGCAAGTAGCATGAATTTTTTTTTGAAAGAACTAAAACTAGAACATAATCTAATCTATACTAATATTATTAACCGACTTTAAAAAAAGTATGAGGTTCTCAATTCGTCGGAATATTTTTTCATTTTTTTTTATGTTCAGCGATAATTTAGTAGTTTATTGACCGATTTCAAAAATTATTTTTGCATTGGAATGGGCGTACCTTACAGGTGGTCCCATTGTCACCATATCGGGATCTGATGATGGGATCCCAAGGAAATCGGGGGAACTCCTCAAATATCATAGACACAATTGTCGCGATTTGGGTACTCGGAATAGATTGGGTTCAAAGTCGGTTCCTTTTTGTTAAAATGATATAGCTCTTCAGCTAGTTTGTTTGTTTGGTTTAACACTCTAATCTCACAAACTACTAGCCTGATTTGAAAAATTCTTTCAGTGTTGTATTTTATTTTATGGTATTTTTCTTTGTATTAGATTCATATAGTGTTGTACCCTCTATCATAACTCTTAGATATAATCCATGACACTTAGAGGACAAATCAGCAGCAACACTTGGTCATCTATAAATATCTCAAATCCAAATATATGTTTTTAATTGTCACATAAACTTTCATATATTTTTCTATTATAGGACATGCCAAGGAAGCATTGGAACTCAGTAAGCTGCAAGAAAGTACAAAGCAGACTGAACAAATGGCTAAGATCAAAGAATATGAAGCCGCCATAGAACAGTCAAAAGTAGAACAAAAAAAAATTGACTATGAAGAGCGAAGAAAGACATTACAGGTTGGTTTGTATATTTCAGCTTATTTAAAGATTAAAGTACCTAAGCGACCAAGCTTTGCTCCATTACTAACTACTTTTAACAATGCTGTTTATTAAACAGGATGAGTTTTTGAGATGGGACATTAAGGGCTTGTACCTTTACTGTCATAGTGACAGGAAATCGCTTTCAGGAGACTATCCATAAATTTTTAATATATTTTGAACTGCATTTACAAATTTTGGTAAAAATGTACAGTCAGCAAGAAATCTAAAAAATCTAATCTAGATCAATTGTTCACCCCCGATTACCTCTAATACTAGCAAAATCGTTAGAATTGCTTAAAAATTACAGGTTTCAATTTATGTCTTATATAAGTACATATATGTAAATAAATATACAAGAATTGCTATTGGAGTTTCTTGTTTTCTTCTCAAATTGCAAGAAGCTCTCTTTTCTTTTTTCTTTTTTAAAAAGACAACTCCCGCATTAGGAATATAAATTCCTGTGTCGCGGGGGACTTTACAAACATACAAGAAACGGACACAAAGAACACCCTGACTCAGAACAACAAATTGTGAATCACACAAAGTGTTATTCTACGTGGGATTTGAACCCACGACACTTGGCGTAGTAGGAAGCGGCGTTGCGACCGCTTAAGCCACTAGGCCAACCGTGCAGTCATCCAATCTCAGAAAGTTGTGTTGTGAGAATACTCACAATAAATAAATAATTTGTTTACAGGAAGAGACAAAACAACATCAAATGCGGGCCCAGTACCAAGATCAGTTAGCAAAGAAGAGATATGAAGAACAATTACTTCAGAATCAAGCTGCTCAACAAGAAATATTGAAAAAGTAAGTCTGCTATAAAATTATACTACTATTGTGCCTGCTCTATTTTGCAAAATTATGCTTACTGTACATATTAGGGCAGTCATACATGGTAGGTGTACCTGACAGGCTTTCACAGTATGTGTTGTGCAGTGCAAAAAAAAATAGTGGATTTTTACCTGTTATGCAGTTTAACTATACAGACAATACTGAGTATGTGTGGCAATCTTCCTTGTGCTGACTGTTGCTAAACTGATCGCTAACAACTGTGTTGTGATTGGGAAAACAAATAAGACTAGGATATCACTACTTCAATAAGATTGATGCCGCTGAGCTTGTACAGATTTACTGCTACACAGATCAGGCTTACTTGACATGTGTAACTGTGCAGACATATCTATCAAGTACATTCTATCGTCTATGGCTATGTTAATGTCTTAAGCTTTTTCCCATAGTAGGTTGAGATCTGCTTGTCTCGTAAACAATTTTATTTTGGGAATTACTAATGACTGGTAGTAGAAGTGTAAAAAATTTATATTATAAAATAGTTTTCATTGCAGAATGATCTTGTTTAAATAGTAGCAAAATTGATATCTTATAATGAAATACATGTTGATTTTAGGCAGGAAGAGAGTGTTGCTAAACAAGAAGCTATGCGCCGGGCAACCATCGAACATGAGATGGAGTTGCGTGAAAAGAATAAACTAAAATCTATAGAAGCAGAAGCTAGAGCCAAGGCAAAGGCTGACAGAGAAAATCGTGACATCACACTTGAGCAAATAAGATTAAAGGCATCTGAGAATAGAACTACTATTCTTGAAAGTATTAAGTAAGTATTTAAGTGCAACAAAGCTTTATTTATAACTATGTTTAGCTAATTTGCTCATATAAAAAATTACTATATTAAGTTAACTGTTGACTCCTGGTATAAAATTTAATCAATAAAGTAAAAATGTTCTAAAAGAATTTAAAACAATTTGTGAGATCTTTAACTTCTAGATTATATTTACTCAAGTATACACAAAGACTTCTTAGACCTTAGTCTTCATTCTTATGCTAGCAGTTTTTCTTTTAATACTCCATTCTTTATGAGTTGAAGACTTTTAGGTTATATAAATATTGAGACATTAAATATATAAATATTAACAGAGTTTATGTAAGGAAATTTTTCTTTCTTTAAAACTGACAATAATTCAATATTCTTTACAAATAAGAATAAGAATAGAAAATAAGTTAAATAATTATTTAACAGGACAGCAGGATCTGTAATGGGAGCTGGGCTGAATGCCCTTGTCACAGACTGGGACAAAACCTTAGCTGCAGCCGGTGGTCTGTCGTTGTTAGCTCTTGGTGTTTATACAGCCAAGGGCGCTACTTCTGTAGCAGCACGATTTATTGAAGCACGTATAGGTATGTCACATTTTGTTTTTATCTGTCAATGCTGACCCACACAACTTCATCGATCTCTCAAAAGTAATAAGTTCTTGCAACATTTTCATTGATATTCAACGAAGCTTGATGATATGTCTTTAACTAATATTTAAAAACGTTAATCTCAGGACCTAATAGTCCGGTTTGAAAAATTCTTTTAGTGTGACTTAGCCCGTATATCAAGGAAGGCTATTGGCTATAACATCACGCTACAACTAATAGAAACAGAGTATCAACGAAAAATGTTTTAAAAAACGTTGGAAAATTATTTCTTTTGAGAGCTTTGATTGCATTGCGTAAATGGTTAAGGATTCGTGAAGATAATGTTTGAAATAATTATTCCTTGTTCTAAAAACTGGATAAAAGACGGGACCAAAGGTTTTCCAATTTGAATCAGTAGTTTACGTGATTTAACATGTGTAATCACCCTTAACATGTGTAAAGTCATTAAAACAGTAATATATTAATGCTCCTATTTAAGCCTTTACTGGGTAATTATTCTGTTCTAAAACAACCCTACTTCTTTGTAACCTTATAATTATTCCGTGATTCGGAGTTCACCTTAAGCAATCGGTCCCTGATGTGGTCATAAAATAATAGTTGTGAAGGTTAGTTGGAGGCCTTCGGTCGGCTTAAACCCCTCTCCTACGAGTAAACATGGCTCATGTTTACTCGCAGTTAGCACTTAGCAGTGGGACATAATGGGTTATTGATGATAATGTGCTCTGAGTGTTACTTTATTAGTTAAACTGTTTTAGGCAAACCTACACTTGTAAATGAGACATCCAGATTTTCAATTCTGGAAGCTGTAAAACATCCAATATTGACAATTTCAAAAGCTGTGGCAAGCTTCAAAAAGCCGTCGGATGCCTTAGCCGGTGTTGTACTTGCACCAAATCTAGAACGTAGGCTTAGAGATATTGCGATTGCCACGAAGAATACACGTATCAACAAAGGATTTTATAGAAATTTATTGATGTACGGGCCTCCTGGAACTGGTAAAACACTCTTCTCCAAGGTAAATACGACACATACACATTGTGAGAGGTTTGGTATTTGGCCTTTGTTTAAGGTTCTGTTGTTTTCAGAAATTAGCCAAACATTCTGGTATGGATTATGCAATCTTAACTGGTGGAGATGTTGCCCCTATGGGTAAAGATGCTGTGGCAGCTATTCACAAAGTATTCGATTGGGCAAACACAAGCAGAAGAGGTATATATCACAAAAACAAGTTTAAACAAGTTTTTCAAGGTGTTAATGTAACTTGTAATTACATTCTTTTGGTTGGCAGGTGTACTACTTTTTATTGATGAAGCTGACGCCTTTTTAAGAAAACGTTCTTCCGAAAGAATAAGTGAAGATTTAAGGGCTGCTCTAAATGCATTCCTCTACAGAACATCTGACCAAAGTAATAGGATAATGTTAGTCCTTGCTTCAAACACACCGCAACAATTTGATTCTGCCATTAATGATCGTCTCGATAAGATGATCGAGTTTGGTTTACCTGGTATCGAAGAGCGCGAACGTTTAATACGTCTCTATTTTGATACTTTTGTTCTTAAGCCAGCTTCAGAAGGAAAGAGGTAAATATTTAAAGTACACATGCATCAGATTGAATAAATCTTTACTAAAATTTTAAATGCGAAACTATGTCTGATTGTGGTGCTTTCACGCCAAAAGTACTGAACCGATTTGAATGATATTTGGTAAACAGATAATCTAGAGCCTGTGAACGGACATACCGACCGCAACTACCGGTTAATAATTAACTACTTGTAGATATGTAAAGTACCAAATGCCTCTATTACAGACGGTTGACTGTTGACAAATTCGACTATGGTGCACTGTGTTCGACTCTGGCGGCACGCACAGCTGGTATGTCCGGACGAGCCCTGTCCAAGTTGGGAGTCGCATGGCAGGCAGCCGCCTATGCCTCTGATGAGGGACGTCTCACTGAACAAATGTGTATTGACATTTGTGATGATGCTGTTCAAGATCATCGTCAAAAGGTAAAATATAACTTCTCATACCAATCCTTAACTGTAACATACATTTTATTTTATTAAATTTTAAAATATTTTTTTCTCTTTAGATGGAGTGGTTATCAGCTGAGGAGAAGACAAGAAGTATGATGCCTTATCTTTTAGATTTACCGCCATTGGATAGCACTGAGCAATATACACAAAGTGTTAAAATAACGGAAGAAAAGGATGAGAATCCTCCAAAGAAAGTAATTATTAAAAAATCGGCACCTAAGGCAACTTCACAGGAAATAGAAACTGACAAGTGACATCTTGTTCACTTACAACAGGCTCTAACAGGTCGTGTTCATTCAGATATATGTTCCAGTTCAATGACAATCAAAACTAATTGCCAAAGTAATAAAAAATTCTTATATAACCTCAAAGTGTCGAACCACAACAGTTATATTTATCTAAATAATCAAACTATGAGAGTTTTATCTCGAATATCTCTAAAGAACCAGTTTGTCAAAAATAAATAGCTACTGATAACTTTGTATAAATATTTTAACAAAGCTAGAACTAATTTTCATATAGTAGCTAAGGTCAAGGACAAAGTTATGCTGATACAAAATCTACTCCAGCAGACTTTTGGGTAAACAAAATTCTAAAAGTCATTTATAAAACATACTAAACTTTAGAGGTCATGATAATATATTAAGTACAAATTTAAGATTTGATCGCTTTATATGTATAAATTAATTAGAGGACAATTTAAAATATTTACGCAGTTAGAGCCAATATTTAATCAAAGAAGGCTGTAAATAATAATATGTGCATGGAGCTTGCTTCTTTTTTAAAATATTTATCTCATGGAGTGTGAGTAGAGATGTGTATGTGATTAAAATGTACATAAATAATTCCATTAGAATGTTTTATGTCTGGGTTCACATACATTTACGAATGAAGTCGACAATTGAAAGGGTTGTTTATGGGTAACCGAGAATGTGGCACTTTGCTACCAGTTAGCATTATTACATTATATTTCATAGTCTGGAAATAATCTTATTGATCACACATTTACTTCATTATAAAATTAAAAGCTTTAGTAGCGCATTTGGATATATTTGGCTCATTATTTAGAGATTTTATACCAATAATGTGTTCCAGTAATAATGACAAAACTGTATTTGACAAATCTAATACATTGATTCGATGAAAGTTGAGTAGTGGACGTAAACATGTATATTGAGTAGATTGGAATGCCAATATATTTAGGTGTGTTGTGTGTATAGCTTACAGGTATTATGCTACTTATTACACATGTGTATTAAAATAAATGTCTTCAATGTGTTTTGCGAAACATTCTCAATATGCATCTGTTCAGTATATGTATTTATATATCAACATACCTACATGGTGTTAGACTTCATCGGTTTAAAATGGGTTGTTGTTGTGGGAAGTTACTAATATGCTACTTTGTTTATGATTATATTATTGTTAAATTTTTGATAATTCATATGTACATGTTATAATTGCTGCCTGAACATGTATAATGAGTTTATGTGTGTGTGTGTGTGGGTTTAGAAAAGTAGATTGGATATGAAAATTGAACCTCTTCATTGAAAATCCATCAAGTTTATTACAGTTAAAGATAAACATTTAAAAAATGTATTTTTATTCCTTCATTAAAGAAGGTTAGATTATTTTTGTTTCCAGCATTTAAAAGCTTCGAATAATTTATATAATTGTTTAGTGACTTACACCAGTAGTATATTAGAATAATGTTATCTGATACATTTGTTTTATTTCAATTCTGTACATGTCATAGCACATTAGTTTGTTATTTGTAGGTATATACCATTTCGAGCTAACCAATGTGTTACTGACAGTACATATCCTGACTACAGACATCACAGAACATCTCCTGATCCAAACTTCTGGCACAATATCCTTTAATTCTGTATTAATAATGAAGACGATCTTATAATTAATATTTAGATAAATATAAACAATTTAAATCACATTTGTAAT
Source organism: Phragmatobia fuliginosa (assembly GCA_932526445.1). Lineage (NCBI taxonomy): Eukaryota > Metazoa > Arthropoda > Insecta > Lepidoptera > Erebidae > Phragmatobia > Phragmatobia fuliginosa. The sequence goes on from OW052057.1 coordinate 31,525,078, forward strand.
TAAAGTTATACACCAGTGCTGCCAAATGGCTAATATTGAATATAATATATTACAAGTATTAAAAATATAAATTATCACATGAAGAAGTCGGATTATAATATACATTGTCTAAATAATATACTGTATGTATGAAAGTATTTAAGAATTATTTTCACATGTTTTTTTTCGCCTTTCACTTGCAAGCGGACACAATAAATTAGAAAGAACTTAAGTCCCAATTCGTTTAGAATTTTGTTCTAAAAAGTAAAAATGCGTTCTGTGTAATAAATACAAAGCATTTGAATATTTATGGCATCAAACATAAGATGAGATAGTTTATCATTTATCAATGGTGATTATTCCAGATAGGCAAGTTAGCGGGCACTTAATGCTATCTCATCCTGTATCATGCATCAGTTCAACTATTTAAATCAACCATACAACATCAAGTTTCTGGTTTTTATACTGAATTGGAAATGTACTGTACTACAGATCTATTTAAAAAAAAGATCTGATGAAATCAAACTATTACAAGTTTACTACAAACTTTAAACATATTCATTCTAGCTGCAGAAATCTGCAGATTTTTACCAGTAATAATTTTCAATTAAATATTTTTTAATTTTAGTTATAATTTTCTACCATACTATACTATAAAGGCCCTTTTCTTTGTACCATTCATATAAACAGTTAGCTGAAGATTCTATAATGTACTTATAAACAATTACATTAAACACAAATCTCACCTCAAAATATCAATAAAAAAAAGTCAGTCTTACTACATTAAGAGAGAAAAAAAGTAAGAGTTTTGCAAAGTTTGTAAACAAAAATACTGAAATTTGTGTTTAGTGTAATAACACCAATAATTTGAAATAGGTGTTGCAACGAGTTTTTGATAATAGAAATTCTATGTAAACCAATAGAATGCAAGGGCTCTTACAGGACATGTCTATAAAACTACTCTATAAAAGTAGTAACTCGTAATATTACTATGTATTTTAAATCAAGCCCTAAATCAGGTTGGTAATAACATAAATTAATACCAAACACTTAACTATGGATGGAAGCTTAAGTCATTAAAAACTTGTTAGATAACCTACTGACTGTCAATTGTTTTGGTTTTATTATTATTAATTATCTCCAATTGAAGTAGTAAAAACTAATAACATATAATTTGTAGTTGTTATATCATCAGATAAAGAAAAGGCACCAAAATCATATGACAGATACAGATAGCATTTTAACAATTTATTATTGGAAGTGATAGTGATCAAATGACTTCATAGTGCTTACTAGTTGATAAGAGATACACATATGTAAATATCAACTAATATACCAGATAATAATCCAAACAATTACGATGATGGCCATACATGCTTTTTCATCTGTGTCCTTCCAAACCACAGAGATTGATAATACTCGTACAAAATGAACAGAATCATTTTTACATAACCTGCTTTTAAATTTTCTCTATATAATTCTTTGACCATAATTTACACTAATACACAATAAAACAACTATATTAAAGCATTAATTGATCGCTAGACATAATTAAACAGTAATTGGTCTAATTATATGACTCTTAACCAAGATTGCAACAGAGCAATACTCAAATTGAAATATTAAATTGCTTAACATTAACATTCATTAATCACATCATAGTCAATAGATTAACAAGAACAAATATTGGAATTAAATATTTTATTCATTTTTATATTTTGGCATGGTATGTGTTGTGTTTGCTCTAGGTGTTATATAACATGGTTATTATATTTCATAATGAAGGAGCAATAATTATGATATTAATACAAGTCAATATATTAGGTCCTGATACAGTATCAAAAATGGATGCTAGTAAAGTCATGCCAAATGCACCATTATTATCTTATTACAAGAAATAAGTAAAATGCAATATAGTTATTTAGATACTATAACAATCTGATTACTAAATTAGTAATTTGAAAATCGTAATGACAATCTATGAGGATGATTATAGCACAAATACCTAGCAAAAGATTTATATACATGTAATAATTAAAAGAACATTTATTTAGTTACTCTTGCTGCCTGAGCAGCATGATGTATGAACAGGTGTCAAGTCATCATCTACCACTAAAACCTGTGATGTTCGGCTGACATCCATTTTTGAGGTTTGCTCATTTTTGTTCAACATTTCTTTGGTTAAATCAAGAAAAAGATCCTCAACTCCTTGATTCAATTTTGCTGAGGTGTAATAATGCTTTGCACCAACCATGTTTGCATAGCTGTAGAACAAATATTTCATGATTACACTTGTTATGGATAAGATAATAATATATTTCAGACATTTTACACACAACACCATCTACTCCCTAAACTAAGCAGAGCTTTTATGATGGGTACTAGACAACTGATACAAATACTTATACATACCTTTTTTTATGTAAATACATACATAATAAACATAGAAAACACCCAAACTCCGAAACAAATATTTGTAGATCACACGAACATGTGGAAACCCAGGAATCGAACCTTTGACCATTTGTTCAGCAGTCGCTTACACTAACCATTAGATCAACAAGGCAGTCAATGTCTATTAAAAAGATAATTGTAAGTCATACCTTTCAGCTTCTTCAAGGGGAACAGTTCTTTCATGTTCCAAATCAATTTTATTACCAGCAATTGTTAAAACAATATCAGAACCCAACATTTTCTTTAATTCTTTGACCCAATTTTTTACCTAAAAAAAGAGGATTGAAATATACTATTTGACTATCATATTCTATTTGAAATTTGAAATCATGATAATTTACAATTTTGATTTCTACCTTGCCAAAAGAGTCTTCATCAGTAATATCGTAAACGAGTATAGCTCCATTAGAATTTCTGTAGTATATCGGCCCCAATGCATGAAATTTTTCTTGCCCAGCTGTGTCCCAAATAGAAAGATTAATACGTTTACCATTTATATTAAGTCTTTTATTTAAAAACGTTGCCTGTAATAGAAAAAGTCATCTTAAACAAAAACAACATTTTAAAACATTAAATTTTATCAGTTAGCATGACATCTTATGTTTTTTTACATAGGTGTTTATCACAATACCTGTAGCGTAGTAAGATGCTTGTCGTTGAATTTATCTTCGATGTAGCGCAGTAACAAAGAAGTTTTTCCAACACATCCCTCTCCCAGCAAAACTACTTTGAAGTTGTGTGCACCACTCGCCACGTTAGTAGACATTATGTAAACAATAATAATCTCTTGGAACCTTGAAAAGATTATCTGATGCAAATTAAATTTGTATAGAAAGTTACAAGTACGTATTAAACTACATTAAGACAGCTGATATCTATTTTTCATCACGAAAAAACAGACACAGTATAATTGTCACGATTTTTGTTTACTATGACGAACTACAAACACTACAGAAAATTGTTATTAAGAATTGAGAACTGAATTTCAACTTCAATGCAAGGCAAGTATTTTTCTCTTCAGACTAGTTCAGAGTTCAGACAGAACTATTGTGATTTGTGATTATGACATTTTCTGACGTTTGTCTGTTAATAAAACCTTTCGACTTACTCTGTGGCAACCACAGAGTATGTTGTCGTTACAAATATGGTCGAGTAGACATTGTTTTTTTTTTTTTTTGGGATTTAAAAATGACCTGGTAACTAAGACCTTTATGTCAAGTCTTATTTTATTTAAACAAACATAGCACTTTCACATTGCTTCATTTTTAAATTGTTTTGATAGTATTTTTTATACATATATTTATATTTAAGTTTGTAAGTGTTTTTGTCTTTTACTAACTGTTCTAGTGGCGGCGGGCGGGATGAAGAATCACACTTAATTTTCACATCACCGAGTTCACTAGTTGATGTCCATTTCAGTAACTATTTTCGTTCTCAATTACAGCATTGGAGAGGCATAGTTTTATCACACATTTCATATTGTGTCAGCAAACATGTAAAGCATTGGCGCTTTTGCGGCCATTATACAAGTCAAACGTTTCACAGTTTTCCCGCGGTAACTAAATTTATTTTCAAAATGATGGTGTAACTTGTGAGATATTCATGTTATTACTTAACTACGCTTTATTTTATTTATGCTAAACACTTAAATTACTAATCTCTTCCTAAATTTAGACAAAAATCAACAAAATAACCTTTCTAACTTCTATCGAAAAACAAACCCCCCGCCGCCACTTTATTTCCGGTAGACATTGAGACAAAAATCAACAAAACAACCTTTTTAACTTCTATCGAAAAACAAACCCCCCACCGCCACTTTATTTCCGGTAGACATTGATACAAGAAAGAAGAGGATAATTTTAACCTATTTATTTAGCATAGTATTTAGATTAACAAAATTTTAATAAAAACTTATTAAAAATTGTTACGTATATGTGTTTGATGAAGACTGAATTACATAATCAGTTCAGTTTACTGTCGAATTTGAGAGTGAGAGTGTTTTGTGGACCTAACCGGAAAAATAACCAGTTATCCTCAAAATGACATTTAGAGAACCTGGTTAATATGTCCCGATGGTGTGACTAAAAATTAGATCGACTTCATGTTAACTATGTACAACTATGTACAAAATTGTGTCTTATTACTAGCCTCCGTTGCTGAACTAGGTTGGAAACCTGTGCTTCAGCATACGGCGCCTCTACCCATCGGCTATGTACATTACTACAGCTTTAATAATGATCTTCAATTTAACATTTTTAAGTTTGAGGTAATCACAGAACAGATATGAAAACAAATATAAAAGAAAAATAAAAAAAGTAAAAAATAATAATAATAAAAAACAATAACAATAATAAAGAATGTCCTCTGGGTGTGTTGTCTGCATGGGTGCGTGTGTGTGTGTCAGAGGGTGAGTGAAAGCTAGTTGTAAGTTTTGTGTGAAAGTAGAATTTTGCAACTTTACTATTGCAAAACAGTTAACAGTGACTCTGTTTCATCATAAGACAGACTTCTTAACCACTGTGACACTGATCTTTTTAGATTTTGTTTATTTAGGGTATATATATAAATGATGTTATTTATTTTATTATATATATAAGAACCCAAAAATGGGAAGAACCTACGCATAAATGATGTTTTTGGCCGAATCAGTCGCTCACAAACGGTGTGGCCTCTTCGTTTTTTGTTTGCGTGAGAATTATATTCCATTAAAGAGTGCTGTTTAATTAAAATATCAACGACAAAAAGCTGTCGTACTGTGAGAACCTGGCAATATTCGTAGAGCTGCTTTGAAGGGTACCAAAATGGTTTAAAAGTAGACAATTTGAGAATAGTCCTTTGAGAAACTTCAAGTTGCTTAAGAATAGTTTTTGCTGCGCCACCCCAGGATGAGATACAGTAAGTAAGCAATGACTGGACTAACGCAAAGTAAACCTGTTTAAGGACCGTAGGTGTAGCCACATATCTCAATGTTTTAAAGACGTAGTTCAGTTTGCGTATTCTCTTACTTAATGACATTATATGCATTTTAAAATTAAGATTTTCATCAATTGCAACGCCTAAGTATTTAATTTCATTGGTACGTTCTAACGGTGTACAAGCGCATGTGATATTTTGCGAAATACTAGGGTTACATTCGTGAGAGATCAGACCCAAGGCAGTATTTAGAGATCCGCGTATTGTAAAAGTCATGTATTTGGTTTTTTGTACATTTAAGCTTAATATGTTATCATGTAACCACGTCTTAACACTGTCAAACCCACTCTGGGCAAGCCGAAATGTGTCATCCCACGTTTTAGCAGCGAAGATTAGAGCAGTATCATCTGCATATGAGATAATTTTGCCATGGAACGAGGGTAGACATAGGAGATCGTTTATATAAACGAGAAAGAGAGTCGGTCCTAGAATACTGCCCTGTGGCACGCCATATTTCACTGAAACTTCGTCGCTCTTATGGGAGTTCACTGTAACACATTGCGTCCGATCCCTCAAATAGTCGGCAAAGAGCTCAAGCTGAGTTCCCCTAATGCCGATTCGTTCCAGTTTGCACAAGAGGATTGGGATAGAGACCGTGTCGAATGCTTTCGCTAGGTCCAGAAATATCGAAACGCACTTATTGCCTTTATCAAGATTGGTAGACAAAAAGTCTGTGAGGCTATTAACTGCATCACTTGTTGATTTTCCTCTACGAAAACCAAACTGATGCTCAGACAAAATGTTTTGATTCTCTAAATAATCTATAAGTCTATTGTTCATGATTTTTTCTATTATTTTTGATACCGATGGTAAAATTGAAATAGGTCTGTAGTTTTCGATACGGTCTCTATCACCACTCTTATATATTGGATGGATTTGGGCTTTTTTGAGGTCTTTGGGGAAGACGCCCTTCGACAAACATGAGTTAAATATGTGTGTTAAATGCGGAACAAGGATGTTTTTATATTCCTTTAAGAACCTATTCGATAGACCATCACAGCCCACTGAGCACTCCTCCTTAAGGGCAGAAATAATATTGTAAACCTCTCGCTCATCCGTTGTAAATAATGCAAAAGTATTTAAGTTCTGTTTGATATGGCTATGACTATCCCCCGATCTCCCATTCTGTGATAATGTAATTTTTTCAGCTAAAGATTTACCCATATTACAAAAGTAGTTATTAATATAATTTACAGAGCTCTGCGGTGTATCAGATAAGGTGAGTAATTCCTTCGGAAAATTAAGTTCTTTAGATGTATTAGTAATAGTTTTAATTGTATCCCATAGTTTTTTACTGTCCCTTCCGGCTTTTTGAATAAGATCCCTTTCATAATTACGTTTCTCCTTTCTCAAAATTGCACTACAGAAATTCCTGTAACGCGTATAGGTGGTTTTTAATATTAAATTACTTGGATCTACCTTAGACTGTTTGTGTAATTTATCTCTGTTGCGCATACATCGCAAAATTCCTTGGGTTATCCAAGGTTTTAGAATTCGTTTGCGGCGTGGAAGTAGGATCATTTCCGTGTTTCTTTTCACCGCGTCCTTCAACACCCCCACAAAGTAAGTCAAGGCAGAATTACAATCGTTCGTTTTATAAATTGGACTAAAATCAATATCTCTTATGTCGTTATTTAATCCTTCCTTATTAATTCTATTCTGGGTTGTATATGTATATTTACGAGATTGTTCTTTTTTAATACATAAAATTACTGACTTGTGGTCTGTAAGTGTCGATTGTGGTATGATTATATTACAATTAAGTTTGGTTCTCAAAAGCACATGATCAATGCAACTATCACTTGCGTCTCGAGTGACACAATAATGTGCTGGAAGTAGACCATGATATGCAGTAAGAGCCAAATAATCATTAGAGGGTGTACTTATATTCACATTTGATATATCTAGGTTCAAATCCCCAATAATGACAATGTTTTTAAATTTGGATAGGGTTTTTAAAATGTTATCCAGAGATGTTAGAAAAGGGTCAATGTTAATGTAGGAAGGAGAACGATATATGGCCAGAATAGCAGTGTCAGTTTTACCCACTTTAATAAGTAAGCAGTTACAATTTAGTAGAACAGGTTCGTCAATATGGAAGCTTAATTCCTCTTTGATGTATACGACAACGCCATCATTTTGAAGTACGTTTGCATTGGTCATGAAAGAGCAGTACCCAGTTAACTTCGGTATAGAAAGTACACGCGACGCCCAGCATTCAGTGAGGATTAGTATGTCGAATTCAACTTTCAATCTCGATAATAATACTTGGAAGCCCGAAAAATTACAGTTTAAACTTCGAATATTCTGAGTTAGAACCTTTAGTGACTTCTGCGAAGGAAGGAATTTATTGCACTCGTCAACAGCACATTCATGACACTCCGAAATAGAAAATTCATCGATTTCCTTTGAAAGATTATTCATATTAGTCATCGAAATAGTTAAAATAAAAGTAATTTTGTTGAATTTTCATCGGTCCGTCTTTGGATAGCCATTTGTTGTCAGTTTCCAAACACAATACGAGCATAATACTGTTCAAACTTTCACTATCAAGTGCCATTAAGCTTTTACGCATATAAAAGCCTACGACAAGCCTGAATTGCAAAGTGTAATGTGTATAGTGTGTAATTGTATAATAATATTTAGTAAGCATGCAATCTATCAAGTTATACAAAGTAAAGGTACATTTAAGCTTCTGTAGTGTTATATCTATCAAGTATACAGAAGTTGCCGCTGTATAGACTAGTCACTCCGCTTTTCTCAAGTCTTCGATATCTCTTTCAGAAGCAATTTTAATATGGGGAGCCTTTTCTTCCTTTCCATCATTACAAACAAACGGCAAATATTATGGGATGTCACCGTGATCAATAGGTTTAATACCGGAAGCGATCACTGACTCGTACCGGCACCCTGAATCTATGCATCAAAACCTACGAATAAATAATAAGTCAGGAAGTCTAACTGCGCTCTAAAAATGACCCAACAAAAGTCGTGTGATATTGTTCTTGCAAGCGATCATACGTCATATTTCGATTTATTATTGTGTAGTCCTTAATCATGCTAGTGAAGTGGTGCGGGAGCCATACAAGGCTAAAATGTTCAGTGACTTTTCACTAGTAAGTAGTAGCATAAATAAAATTATATTAAATGATTTGCAAATATGTAATCGAACCGAGATGGTTAACACTATGCAACATGAAGTCAGTAAATTTTTGTTTGTATTTTTTTTCTTGGAGAATAAAATCATCACTGACTATATCGATGGAGTTGCAGAGGAACCTAGAAAAAAAAAATTGATCGTAATCTTGTTGCAGACGAAGTCAATACTTTTAAAGAAAGAGGATAATGCTTTACGCCAATAAATATACCATCATCAGATATTAAATTTGCTTTGAATACACCTAGAACACACATACTAAAACATAAACTACGAAAAAAATTGTTCTTAAAACCCTTGTTCATGTTCAACGATATAGCTAAATATAGATAATAGCTAAATAAACAGGAAATTACTGTTTTGTTACTGCCATTTGCATGATGTTATATCAAGGACTGTGACCCTCATTAAATGTACTCAATGAAAACTGTGTACACATTATTTTGTGGCAATAAATAATTATTATTAAAAAAAAAAACTATTATGGCAGTGATACGAAGTTCACAATTCAGAAATCTAGAACGCAGAAATGAAAGATTAGCGGGCGAAAACAAATACGGGCGGAAAGGCATAAACTGGGCAGATTGGGCATAAATAAGTTTACGCCTGAATAAATGCCCGAGCACTGGGCAGAAAAAACGAATACCTTTGTTTTGTGAAAAACAAATGTTTTCTTAATCTATTTTTTCTTAATTTAGATGAAAGTCAGTATGTTGTAAATTAAAACTTATAATTAATTATTAATTATACATTTTTGTAATTAAAATCACAAATAATCACAGTTCGTTTCATTATTTTTGTCGAAAATTCGTAAAAAATTAACAAATATAACTCTTTTAAATATGTATAATAATAATAACATTTTTAATTTTTTCATTCGATGTTTTTTTTAATATTTTTAAATGTATTTTTTAGATTTATATATTTAAAAATGTAATGAATAAGTATTTTGATTTTAATAAAGAGAACAATAATAATAATAATAAGTGGCAGCTTGGCAGTGTAGAATAAAACGTATTGCTGAGTCCAGGACACTCATCGCCAAATTAATTGCCAATGAATCTGGTAATACGCGACCGAGAGTCATGCGCTTTATGAAACAGGCATTTTTGGAGACTACCATCAGTCCTCAACAGTATACATATGTCAAGTGTTAATAAAGAGAATAATAATAAATCTTTAATTTCATTATCATCGTCATTTAAGTCGATGTTAGACGTTACATCAAAAAATTCGGTTCGACTGGTTGATTTTGATGGTTGAGCATCATGAGACGTATTAATTTGACTCTTATCATCATCAACATCATCGAAAAATCATCAAATTCTGAATCCGACTCGTTCAAGTTGAATAATGGTAGGTTGAGCAAGATCAAGTCTTAATTTACAACATTTTTTATTTGATGCTTACCATTGTGACTCCACTCTGCCTGATGATAAGCATGAGAGTGGGCCACCACACTGCCTGCGATGGAGGAAGTATGGCGACGCTGACCCAAACTATAGTGGCTTTGTGAGATGCTTTTTCACACCCCTCTTAAAGGACCCGGGATCATAATGGGAAGGAAAGACGTGGGATGGTAGCGAGTTCCAGTTTTTAACCGCTCGGCACAGGTCTTTCCTAAACCAAGTTTTTTTTCGGTATTAAGTCAAAATGAGGTGAAAAAATAGATATTTCAAATCAAATAAATTACGGTGTATTCAAGACATAGAAAGGTAAATTTTCAAAAAATTTCTTGAAAAAATAATTTTATTTGTAAAAGATAAAAAGAAAAAACCAAAAACTTGGTTTTTTGAATATTTCAGATAAAATTTGAGGTTATGTGAAAAAAGTGCAAATACAAAAGTAGTAGATCTTTTTATTACCTACAACTTTGCCTTTAATTTTTTTTTCATAAGATTTGTAGTTTTGCCGGAAATCGACATAAACCGTTTTTACCCTGAAAACCTCCCCCCTACCCCTTCCCGACCTCAGATCGCCCGTAAATTATTTTTCCTTCCATTTTTATAATATTCACCTCCTTTTCCAATGGGTTTCATCACTTTCATCCTACTACAATTTATGTTCACTTTTTATTATTTTAAGACGCTTCATCATCATCATCAGCCTATCTCAGTCCACTGCTGGACATAGGCCTCTCCCATTGCACACCACTTTGATCGATTTTGTGCTTCTCGCATCCAGCTCCTGTCAGCCATCTTGCGCAAATCATCACTCCACCTGGCCTGTGGGCGTCCTACACTACGTTTGCCGAGACGCGATCTACACTCCAGAACTCTTCTACCCCAACGGTCATCAGTTCTGCGGCTAATATGGCAAGCCCACTGCCACTTCAGCTTGCTAATCCGGTGGGCTATGTCGATGACTTTAGTTCTCTGACGGATCACTTCATTCCTGATACGATCCCTCAGAGAAACGCCGTGCATAGCCCTTTCCATTGCACGCTGAGCAACTTTGAGCTTGTGGACCAACCGCACCGTAAGTGTCCACGTTTCGGCTCCGTATGTCATGACAGGTAGGACGCACTGGTTAAAAACTTTCGTTTTTAGGCACTGTGGGATCGACGATGAGAAGACTCGACGTAACTTTCCAAATGCCGCCCAACCCAGCTGAATTCTTCTATTCACCTCGTCCTCGAGGTTATTCCTACCCAACTGCAATGTCTGCCCAAATTAGACATATTTTTGAAGAACCTCGAGAGCGGTACCGTGTATTGCAATCGGTTCCGGTTGTACATGTTGATTGAACATGACCTTGGTTTTATCCAAGTTCATCCGTAGGCCGATGCGCATAGAAGAATCTGCTAGTTTTTTGAATATTTCACATAAAATTTGAGGTTATGTGAAAAAAGTGCAAATACAAAAGTTGTAGATCTTTTTATTACCTACAACTTTGCCTTTAATTTTTTTTTCATAAGATTTGTAGTTTTGCCGGAAATCGACATAAACCGTTTTTACCCTGAAAACCTCCCCCCTACCCCTTCCCGACCTCAGATCGCCCGTAAATTATTTCTCCTTCCATTTTTATAATATTTACCTCCTTTTCCAATGGGTTTTATCACTTTCATCCTACTACAATTTATGTTCACTTTTTATTATTTTAAGACGCTTCTACCCTGGTCTATTATGTCAGTTTTACATGTAATAGGTATATACTTATACTATCGACTATTGTTATCGAAACAAAAATACTGTGTTTATGTCACAGATTACTAACTAAGTATAACATATAAAGAACTGCTATCATTATAATACTCAGTTTGGTTTTTTTTATACGCCCATGACCATAGATTTAAAGAAAAAACTAAAATAGTAACATATTTATATCCAGGAATATATCATATTTTTTTGTTAATTAGTCCTTGCTGCATACACATATATTTACACACAATTTAAATTAATAAAATGTAAATTGAAGTTTTTGCCCAGGTAAAGGGCATTTATTCGGCATTTACGGGCATTTATCGGGCGCTTATTCAATGTGCCCAATCCGCCCGGGCAGAAACCCATCTCTAGCTGTGAAGGATATTTCGCTTAAAAATATTTTATACCAATTAAAGAAAAATGGATTTAGCAATACTGCGGAACAACAGTCACCGGACAAATAAATAATGACCATTTCATTTTTTTTATAAAAATGTAATCGATGAATTTCTCAGAATCCGTCTTCACTACATTGCGAAAAAAGATTCTTTTTTAATGTCTTCTACGCCAAAACTTAATAAATTAATTATATTTGGGGGGACATAGAGTTTATTACGAAAAAAAAACAAATATATAAAGATTTTACAATTATATTGTTTTATTATAATATTATGTCCGGTCGACTTATTACATAACATCGTCCACGCTACTATGACTCTGCTGTCTTAACAGACATTGCAGCAAGCGCATGAACCAATCCCTGCTTTCGTTTTGAATTCAAACCAATTACAAACAATGTCCATTTCTAACCTCGGTTAAGATTGGTTTTTGTTTCATAAGTCGTTTTGGTTTCAAGTAGGGCCACTTTTTGTGTGAAATTTGTTCTGAGTTAGACTTCTTGACTTATTATTTATTCGTAGATCAAAGTCCCCAACCCGCACCCGGCCAGGGGACAAATGGCCATAACCATCTCCAGTCCTTTCCAGTTCAGCGGCTTAAACATATCCTCCCCTTGTCTCACTTTTCGATGCAATGGTATGGGCTTTGTTTGCTGGTTCTGTACTTGGAAGGACATGGTGGCAATATCGTTAAGGACATCTCATCACTCGGGCTTAACGCACATTTACCTGGCCACGCTGCAGGGACTTCAGAACAAACCAGATGCAGATCTCAACCGAGTCAAAGGCCTTCATAAAGTCCACGAAAGCTAGATACAGGGATAGTTTATACTCTTTGGTCTTCAGTATAATCTGCCGCACTTGATTAACTCGCAAACGGATACCTTTATTGAAGAATGGTTTTAGCAACCTTGCAATGTTTTTAAAAGACCTATCTATCCATCTATAAGATGATACCCCACACGATGTATTTCTAACAGGTCGAGGACGAACGGATAGACGGACGGTCAGACATGATGAATTTTAACGGTTCCGAGTCATGAACTACGGAACCCTAAAAAATGAGGAAGTTATCTATTAGAATACATTTCTTATGTGTATACTTTTAGAGGTATACGCCAAAAAATTTAAGCCCTTTGTTAATATTTTTTCCGCCAAGTGTTGAAAGAAGGTCTCCGTGTCATCATATTTTAAGGGGCCCCTTAAAGTAATGTTTTACAGTCTCTTAGTGTCTTTGTGCGAATTTAACGTTTTTATTAATTTTATTGTATAAATATTCCGACCGACTTTTGTATTGTCTGTTTTCAAATTCAGTTCTTGCTTTTTCCTACGCGCAACAGTTTCTGGTCTTCTTTTTGACATGGTGCTTGAATTAGAAGATGTAATTGTATGCTTTTTAAGTAACTACCTATTGTGTGGAGTATATATAATTTCCGCACCAACAGAACATTGCTAATAGCATATAGACTGTATGTTGGGAATCGCCTTTTTTAAAATACATTACTTTTATTAATGCTCGTTGTACCTGTTCCATTTCCATCATTTTTGATTTTCCAACTCCTACCCATATCGGAATGCAGAAGGTAAAGTAAAAAAGGTGCCACAATAACACCGCGGGTCTTAGCTAGTTATAATAAAATGAAATAACATAAACAGCTCAAATAATTATTAAAATTAAATCACATCAAAAGTAGTAAGTATTTGAAGGTACCGAATTTTATTAAGTTAGATCTATAAATATGGGTCTAGGAGTAGTATCTGTACTCAGGACTAGAAAAAGAGAACGATTGTCAATTCGTGTAAGCTCATTACGGAACCAGTCCATGACATTCGTTGTTTTATTATTACCTAAATCCATAACAAGTGGTATACCATGAGTCTTGGCTACTCTGTCTGTTTTGGTTGTTTGTGGGAACTTAGTACGCCTAGTCCTTGAACGAGGCCGGGGTTTAAATGTTATAGCGGTGGCACCAAACACTCGTTTAGGGATGGGTGTGGTGGAAGTCAACGTCGGTTTGATTTTACCTCCTCTTAAAATTTGTACGTCTGATAAAATGTTAGTTTCATTGACAAATTTTGGTTTTTTCTTGTCATGTTCCATTTTTTTAACGAAATATTCAATTATCTTTTCTATTTCCTTGGTATTGTTGATTTTCACTTCATTATTAGAATGTAGCGTTTCATTACGATCACTTTCTGATGACGTCTTATATTCTACGGGTATATTCATGGATCCTCTAAGTTGAAGATTGGTTAGTTCCGCATTCCTCATTTTTATTAAGTTTTGATATTCCTCATCAAGATTTTCTGATGTAGAGCTGATCCAAGTTAATGCAGGTTCAATGGCTGTAAATCTTCTTTGTGGAATAATACAATCGTTTTTGTTTCTTAAACTCATGATGCCATATATTTTATTGTCTAAAAACAAAGGTGTTCCTTGTTCTTCTTTGTTTTTACAGATTCTGATCGCTTCTTTAGTCATAAAATTATTCGTACAAACGTAATAACCTGTAAATCTATTATAATTGTCATCACAACGCTCTATCACAGCGACTTGTAATTTAGGCCCGGTTTCGTACATGATTGGCACAAGAGCTTTTAGACCTAGAGGAGACACATGATCTAAAAAACTCACACTTGCTAGCCTTCTTTTAGTGGCATTCGTTCTTAATAAAGCTAAACCATTTCTTCTGTATGCTCCATTTACTGACACATAATTCCTATAATGTTTGTGTATAAACTTTTCCAGAATCGGCACGTCCTCTGCATATTGACAAGTTTCAGCGCAGGATGAGGTAGTGATCACTGTATTCGGTAAAATATAAGTACCAATACACTTTTGAATCCTTGGATTTAATCCATTGCATTTAAGCCGTACTATGCTTGTAACTGATATACTTTGTACGATATACACAGCGCATAACGCAAATATAATACAAGCCAAAGTGCCAGCGCTGTGATTACGCATGCTATTAAATTTTACACTTAAAATATATTATATATATGATTGTTTAAACGGAAAACGACACCGATAGCAAAATTGTTTGGTATTTTATAGTTCGAGTTGTGGTATATTTTTTAACTGATTGCACAAAATGAGAGGGACGTCAATTTTATTTTCTTGTTAACGCAATGTATTACAAAGTGATAACTTCACTTTTTAATAAAAAATATTAGAAAGGTCACGTCATCAGTGAGGTATATAAATCAAATATAAATTCATATCAATTAAATATTAATTTTAGGGTTCCGTAGTTCATGACTCGGAACCTGAATAGATTCGCCATGTCCGTTCGTCCGTCCTCAATCTACCGCCCAAACGGTTGGTGTTAGAAAGGTGAAACTTTGCATGAATATGTGTTGTAGTTACGTGGACAAAGTACTACAATAAAATTATGAAAAATATTTTTATTTTTAAAGGTATTTTTGTATGAGTAAGATATTTTTAAAGGTAAATACATGTAAAGGGAATGCTTTTTTTCTCGCGTCCACCCCATCGTCTATATTAACGAGGGTATCATTACATAAACCTTTTAAAAACATTGTGAGGTTTCTTAAACTATTTTTCGAATTACATAGGTATCTGTCTATGAGTGATTCAACTTGAAAGCGAATTTTTATCTAAAAACAGAGCCCTCCCCCACTTTTGCCTGGCTCAAAAAATCTAAAAAAACATGAAAGTAGCCCATAACATATATTGAAATTTCAAGGAAAACTATAGCGGTTTTGATTACTTTTTTTGTTTAGGAGTTATTATAGGGGCCCAACGAAAAGTAAAGAAATAATAAGATAACATAAGAATTATTCAATGGACACGATTTTAAATCTACCTACCATTATGGGTGACTATGGAACCCTATTCTATGCGTGGTCTGAATCAAACTTGGCATTTTTTTTTATTTTAACAATAAAATCAATTCTAGTTAAAGGCGAAAGGCGATAAGGCCCCCAATTTTATCTACATTCCTAATTTTAAGTACTTTGTAATTACGTGGTGTTCAATATTGTGTTATTATTATTGATGTGAAACATCTATAGGCGCACGTAAAATAGATTTCTGGCCTGGCGACGCGTCGCCACGGCACGCTATACGATTGTATATATATACAGTCTATATGCAGTAGTGTGTACGGTGTGGCGTAAATTATAATTATAATTATTTAATTATAATTATTATAATTATAATTATACGCCACACCGTACTATTTTAATAATAAGTAATATTTTATTTTATCATTATGACATATTTAGTTCCTATTACAATATGTTCTTTTCTGCATATTACTTTTACAAAATAATGGCGATGTTTCACATCTGCCAGGCGTCCCGTGACGGCTCACATTTTTTTATATTATTATAAACATATTAATTACATTTTTAAATGTATAAATATAAAAAATACATTTAAAAATATAAAAAATAGTAGATCACTGACTTCGGGTACAGGGACCAAGAAACCGGGGCTTAGGGCTCCAAAGACAGGAACCTCCTCACTATACGTGTCGTGTCAAGGAGAACTGACCTTAGCATCAGACCCTTGATCCAGCCGTCCAATGAGAGACTCGTAAGATGTTGGTCTAGGCTCATGGTTGTCAATCCGTGATCCGATACAACTATCGGAACAATGATCACCGAATCTACATTCCACATGTCGACAATCTCATGATACAATGCAGTTCAAATATTTAATTTCTTCTTCAATTTTGACGAGATTGTCGTCATGAGGAATTGCGATATCGATAATCATTGCGCGGCGTTCTGATCGATCTATTACCATAATATCAGGCTTATTGGTAATAGTCCTGTCTGTAATAGATCGATCCCAATCTTTGATTATAAACATGTCTAGCCCTTAATTACTCGCATGGGGTCAAATCATTTTCGGATTAAAAAATGAAACACTTGTCGCGGCCCGATTTCTTCCGCGCCCTCGTTAGCTTCATAATGCGCATCTAAGTTTGTATTTTAGTAGCGACCAAGTCATGAAAGTGGAAGGATTCGCCGCTACACTCTTGAGCGGTGACCCCATGCGAGTAATTACGTTACTTTTTTGGAAGAGGTAAGTTTTTTATTTGATGTATTTTCTTTGTGTATTATGAATTATATTTGTATTATTGTATGTTATGTGAATAACTGTTTGTTATTAATATGTTTTTAACAGCTTCATATAATGAAATTATCAAAAATAGTCTTTTTTTTCAGAGTTAGTCATAGATAGAAGAGAACAGCACTTTGCGCAATGGTTGGTAGAGTATGAAGGAGGTTTTGGTAAAAAAATAAGTTGGAGAGTCAGGTTCTGATCCAGAGAAGTCAGAGCAACTCCTAAGGAGGTATAAAAACGTCTGATGGAAGTGCATGAGTTTGAAAAATCGCGTCCCACCAACCACTGTAAAACTCATACCAACAACATTCAAGAAATGTGCAAGATTTGTGTGCAATGATCGTTCTGACATATACTGTCAATTGTGTAACAAGAGTGATTCGGAGAGTTCCATGAAAATACGAGTATTTACTATAATCTCAGTATACCTTAGTACAAATTGTTGATTATTGATAATTATTATTTTTAACTGGCTTTTGTTTCATAAGTGAGTAACTCATGTTATTACTTATAGATATAATAGAATAAATAAAGCATTTAAATAATACAATAGTTTTATTTACTTATATATTTCAAAATATATTAAAAAGTACTCTTACTATCTGGGGTCATCTGTGACCCCATGCGAGCAGTAACGTAATATTCTTTGTGCGAGTAATTAAGGGCTAGATAGAGAGTTCGAGCGTCTAAACGTCCAAAAAAATAGTCTCTAACTGTTAAAGACTAAGCTCGTCGCGGCCGATCAGTGGCGTTACTGTCATTGTACGATAAACACGTATCGAGTGGCGTATAAAAATTACGTTTTGCATGATAAAAGTGTGCAGGAATTACTTAGGACGATTGAAATCAACTAAAAAAATTACCTATCATCGATAAGTAAACTTTAAATAACTATATTGTAAAGAAACAATTAAATTAACTCAGTGAAGTTTTATCAAAAGTTTGACCTCCATTTTGACGGAATGTTTACGGGGTAGCCTGTTAATTGAATTAAAATTTCCCTTGTGAGTGTTAGCCAATTTACAAAATATTCAATCATGATTGAAAAAGTATATTTCGAGAATTCAAGCCAATTCAATTTAACTATAGTGCTGGATAATACATATCATGTATTATGTATACATAATATATTTTTAAAACTAAGGTGGTACATATTGTTTATTTTATTTAAAATCTGAAATGCGTGTCGATTTCGCCGCTCCATGGATGCTGATAATGAAAGTAGTATGTACGACTTAAAGCTGAAGAGATTGTTTGTTTGTTTAAACCCGCTAATCTCCGGATTTTCTGAAGCGATTCTGAAAATTCTTTCACTAATCGGAAGCTACAAGTTCTCTGAGTTCTTATCGAGAACGATATAAAAACAAGATGTTCGAGAAATTGCGGGGAACATCTAGTTAAAAATATAGTAATTAAATTAAATATCATTATGTTGCATATTAACTAAATTAAAGGCCTCTGTGAGTTGGCTTTCCTTCGTCCGCCTTTCAAAGTACCGGAACCTCAGACTACTTTCTAAGGCACAGGGTATATTTTTACCAAATTGTTGTTAAATATTAAGAATAAATAAGCTTTAATAGCAATTCCCTTTTTCACCAACATATATTTTACCTAGTAACTCAAAAGCAAAGACTCTAATAAGTACATATTGACTGACTTTAAATTTAATACAAATTACCTTTAAATCTTAAAATCAATACACAATTATTTTCCCTCCTTTTATGGAAAACATTCAAGGGCTGGTATCACTCAGAACGCTCCCACGTCATGCGCGCGCCCGTAGGCTACGCTTGCATGTGTGTGTAACATCCACACAAGCCCTGCAAATCTGGCCTGTTGTTTTTATTGCGAATGCAGCGCAACACTCCATCTAGACATGTATATAATCAAAGATCCCAATATAATGTAGCACGACCATTCTCGAGAACTGAGTCGGGCACATACCTGTAGTACGGCACCTCCTTCATTTCAAAAGCTTGGGCATACTAACTCTGTATTGTATGTATATATTGGAGATATCGATTTTTGTAAAAACGTACCCAAATTTGTTCACCAAAGCGAAAGATAAATTTCCAAGAAACACTAGAAACCCTATTCGACTAGTTTTGGAATGTACTCCAAACACCGCTTTATATAAAAAGAATTGTTATTAAATGTGTATAATAGTGTATAATAAACTTCCATGGCTCTTGGAAAATATTATATTATAAGCCACAACGGCGGTAGTTGTCATTTTTGTGGCGCCATCACTTCACTGCGCTTGGTTATAAATAGGAGTGATCTGTTGTATCGGGACGCATTTCTAACGAATGCGTCGCGGAGTGTGGATCATTGTCTTTGGACAATTAGTACTACTTTGTTAACAGACGTGGAAAGCTGTCTTTGACAAGTTAGTACTGTCTGAATTGCGGTGGGTGCGAGGAAAGCTGTCTAACAGCTAGTACAGCCCTATGTGACCGACCTTGCTGTATAACTAACTGTAATTTGTTTAGATTCGTTACTTAATTAACGGTTGTTTGTCTAATTGCATTTCTAAGATTATTTTGTAATTAATGAAATAAATTGTTTAGAATTAAAGTAAATTGTTTAGAATTATAATTATTTTTATTGTTTTTACTTCTGGACTCTAACATCAGAAGTGGGATCGATCTACGTTCACAAATTATTAATTTTCAAGATTTGGGAAACGATCAACTACCGACATTTAGTTAGATATTTTCATTTAATTTGCCTATACTTCATTATCTAGGTGTCTTACGATAGAGAGCATTGACTAATGCACAATAGATCGCGCTGTCATATAGAACCAAAGTGAATATACGCAGTGATTCGCCGCAGAGGTCCCGGGAACGATAAACGCGATCGTTCGTTAGAAAAAAAGGCATTGCACACTATTAGTGCTCATTTGAACGCTATCTTGTGATATTCTTATCCGCTCTAAATCAAAGTCAAAAATCAAAACTAAATCAGTCAAAAATCAAAACAAAGTCAAAACATAGCAAATATAAAAATCGTAAAGGAAGTGACGACTAATATATTTGGTTTTTAGTGACAATTACAAACGGTTTTAAAACGATTATTTTAATAAAATAATGAGGGTACTTGTACTTCACGCTATGTTTCGGTTTGTTCGTGTTTATAATGCTTTCTTTTCAGATAGTAAACATTGTGCTAAGCGATGGAAACTGCATCCGTGCCAATGTACAAGGTGTACAATGTGGTCAACCAGTGCCGACACGGTTATGAGAGAAGGTTGGAAGCTTCAGTTATGAAAAACTTGTGAGTTGTATTTGACGCTGTACTGGTAAGATCAAATCATATTTACATGTGGAGTTGTGATTTATTTTCACATAATTTTGATATGTAGTGTACGAATGTAAATCGTATGCGCAATTTAAAGTGATAAAAATATCGCGACTGCTCGGGGTGTATCATCGGAAAATGCCTTATAGCTGATGCAAAGCTGTGGTTTAACGAAAGAGCTTAAGTAATGATCTTAGTTGGTTGAATTTTAACAATGAACTTATACCGTTTGTTATTGCAAATATTTTGTTTAACGAGATTAAAACTTTTCGAATTTTTGTATCCATACCACCTGTGCATAAACAACTGGGCGTCTTTACTATGGATGATGAATTAATAGCAGTTGCAGTTTTAAAGTGGCTGCCTAATGCAAAGCTAACCACATTTTAATCGATTTACGTAAAATGAAACGAAGTTGCACTAACTTAAGTACGCTGAGAATAATACCCACGCACGTTGTGATTAATTTATTTCTTTCTTTATGGAAAAATAGATACTTGTCAGATTATAACAAGGTACAGTGTGTAAACCAAGTTACTAGATATGTTTCTCCGTAAATGCAAAAATTGAAATGACCATAATTAAACAACTAACTTTAGCCAGCGGCTCCGCCCGCGTGTATGTCGGTAGCCTATGTTCTTTCTCAGGTTCTAAACTATTTGAGTTTCAAAGTTCATCAAAATCGGTTAAGCGGTTTAGGCGTGAAAACGCAACAGACAGACAGACAGTTACTTTCGCATTTATAATAGTAGGGATGATCAAAAAAAAAAATAACAACAAGAAATAGTTGATGATCAATTACATTTCTAATTTTTATTTTGATAATTTGATGAATGCGCTATTCTTTTATATTGGTGGGTGGTGAGAGCAAATACATCGAGAGTTTAAAAACGTGTTGTAACTATTCACAATACGGCGAAAGGGGGCGTGGACAGCAGTGCTAGTCCTTACCAAAGTCTGTATAAAACAGCTTGAGAATCTTCCGCCGGTAGACAGTACGAGGTACTATGTCACATTATTTATTGGTAATTGTATCAGTCAACTGTTATTGTAAAATCTGTAGAGTGTTATGACATCGAGTGCCAAACGTTTAGGTTCTAAAGTTATTATGTTAAATTTATTTTATAGTTACGAGTAGGTAATACCAAAATGACTACAATTGTAATTTATGGTTCAAAGAAACTTCTTTAAATTCGTCTTTAGACGGCGTATATATTTAAATACGTAGTTTGGACTCCAAACTGGAACTTCATATTGCAAATGTAATCTTATTATTGGGTTTACACAACGTCAACAACAAATTTATAGAAAGATTATGATAACGTGTAACACATCGTATGTTTGTTAATTATGTTTTGATATGTTTATGAAAATGCCAAATATTGATACCGGTAACGACTACATGTCTATCGATCTTATTAGTACGTCTACTTAGGCATAACTTTAATAATGGGTTAAAGTTATAGAAGCATTATGAAAGGTTTTAAATACCCTCACTAGTGTCAGGTATTAAATTAACTTTAAGTGTTAGTTTGCGAGACATTACGTTGTTTTTGAAACTATAATTACTAATGGTCAGGTTAGACCGAGCTAAAACAAGGTTTAATCACTAGTCAATGCGAGAGTACCAAGTAGTGTTACATAAAGATAAGACTAGCTATTTCGGGTTTTAAGTTTTAAGATCTTAAACAAAAACATTCTAGCACACTTGATCGTAAAGGTGTGACATTCATATGTGATCTCGAGTTCATGTTCATGAGGACATTACAAGCCAGCACAGGCTATTGTGATCTTTTCTCTTCCTGACAGAGGTACTTATTGAAACGTCAGTACTAGTGAAGGTTTCGACTGCTTTGTTGGGCCGACAATTAGTGTATGCGACTACTGTTCAATATAGGTTCGATTTCTGGGTTGAACGAACAATAACTAATAATACTGTGCACTTCTAATTAAAGAT
Organism: Phragmatobia fuliginosa; assembly: GCA_932526445.1. NCBI lineage: Eukaryota > Metazoa > Arthropoda > Insecta > Lepidoptera > Erebidae > Phragmatobia > Phragmatobia fuliginosa. Next base: position 31,547,543 of record OW052057.1, read on the forward strand.
ATGCTTGTCACGGCCCGAAGTTTAAAAGTTGTGGTCAACGCTCCGTGACTCGAATGAGTACAAAGAGTCGACTGTCCTACGCCTGATCTCTTTCGGGTCATGTTGGGTGGCCGTCTCATCGAACCAAAGGCGTACACCTGTGTTAGACAAGTACTTGCGTGCTGTAGTGTCTACTGTGTTTTTGGTTGGTCACCATTGGGACTGGCCGCCGTAGCAGAAAGGTAAAAAGGTTAAATGGTAAGGTTTAACTACAGACTCGAGACGATCGACTATAAGCAGACGGTGGCCTATTACAGTAAGTGATTGAACGACACCTGTCGGACAAGCCCTGGTCCATAAAATGACTTTGAGGGCAATTAGTCTGAACTCGAATTCATTGCGTGGGCATACTTGGACATGTTTCGGGTTTGCTTGACGCCAATCGTCAAGCTGCAGACATAACCAAAATTGGTGACCCGGTATCATATCCTAAGAGCTTTGCGATTATTGGGAACATCCTTAACCGAGTACCGTGAGACTTCTGTAACATTTTCTGACATCCTCCGGGTCTTGCGTCCTGAGAGATATGCGAAAGTTAGTAACATTCTTGACGGTATTACTGCGTACATACTGAGGGCACTGTTATTTTTAAATATCCTAAAAGCTTTGCTTGCTAGTATCGCCTTCTAAAAGCTCTGTGATTATTCATGACGATAATAAAGCATATTGGTGACGTTAAAGTAATACCGTATTCAAAACTAATGCAATGTTTCATGCTTTCCTTAGATGAGAACGATGCGTTGAGTGTCGTCGTCACTGTGCAAGGTGCAGTCTACGCGAGCCGAGCCCGGGCTGTGACCTGGTGTCTGCTGCTGCCTGGTGAGGCGCAGACTTGCGGCCTACTCGCTGTATCGTGAGGTGCGGACTTGCGTCCTGCATGCCGCTCAGTGATAAGCGGTCCTGCGGTCTGTTCTCCGTGTGCGCGAGATGCAACCTTCCGCCTGTTCACCGTGGGTACGAGACGCAATCTTCGGCCTGATCCCCGTGTGCGTAAAGTGTGGTGCAATGTATGGCGGATGTTGGAGAGCATGAGGTATGTAATATTGGAATGGACCCATGGACAGGGTAACCAGCCCCAAACTCGTGGTCTTGATGAGAGAGGTTTAAGGCCCATGGACAGGGTAACCAGCCCCAAACTCGTGGTCTTGATGAGAGAGGTTTAAGACCCATGGACAGGGTAACCAGCCCCAAACTCGTGGTCTTGTTGAGAGAGGTTTAAGACCCATGGACAGGGTAACCAGCCCCAAACTCGTGGTCTTGATGAGAGGTTTAAGGCCCATGGACAGGGTAACCAGCCCCAAACTCGTGGTCTTGATGAGAGGTTTAAGGCCCATGGACAGGGTAACCAGCCCCAAACTCGTGGTCTTGATGAGAGAGGTTTAAGGCCCATGGACAGGGTAACCAGCCCCAAACTCGTGGTCTTGATGAGAGGTTTAAGGCCCATAGACAGGGTAACCAGCCCCAAACTCGTGGTCTTGATGAGAGAGGTTTAAGGCCCATGGACAGGGTAACCAGCCCCAAACTCGTGGTCTTGATGAGAGAGGTTTAAGGCCCATGGACAGGGTAACCAGCCCCAAACTCGTGGTCTTGTTGAGAGAGGTTTAAGGCCCATGGACAGGGTAACCAGCCCCAAACTCGTGGTCTTGTTGAGAGAGGTTTAAGACCCATGGACAGGGTAACCAGCCCCAAACTCGTGGTCTTGTTAATTTTAAGTTTAAATGTTTAAGACACACACTTATGATAACTGTTCTTATGATATTATGGTTCTTATGGTAACGGTAGACCTTCATGCTGAAGTCTACTCTTGTGTTAGTACTAAGTTTCTAGTTTTATTTTAAATGTATCTAACAGTGACTGTTTGTTTCTAATCTGGCGCGGATTATAAATAATCTTTCACTCTTTTCCTTGGAGGTTCGAACCTTTCCTATTCGTGTTAACTGTTATTATCTTGTAAAACTATTCGTTAACTCTAACTGTTTACGCTAAATTTGATAACTGTTTTTAGTAACTGACCAATTGGACGATGATGTACTTATAGAGGCGTCCAATAAACTTTTATTTTTGTACATGTTCCAGTAACCGCGAATGAGAACAATGAAGAAGTGTGGTCAACCGGACCTGCCGAGGACGTCAGGGTGTCAGGAGAGGCCGTATAAGCCACAACGGCGGTAGTTGTCATTTTTGTGGCGCCATCACTTCACTGCGCTTGGTTATAAATAGGAGTGATCTGTTGTATCGGGACGCATTTCTAACGAATGCGTCGCGAAGTGTGGATCATTGTCTTTGGACAATTAGTACTACTCTGTTAACAGACGTGGAAAGCTGTCTTTGACAAGTTAGTACTGTCTGAATTGCGGTGGGTGCGAGGAAAGCTGTCTAACAGCTAGTACAGCCCTATGTGACCGACCTTGCTGTATAACTAACTGTAATTTGTTTAGATTCGTTACTTAATTAACGGTTGTTTGTCTAATTGCATTTCTAAGATTATTTTGTAATTAATGAAATAAATTGTTTAGAATTAAAGTAAATTGTTTAGAATTATAATTATTTTTATTATTTTTACTTCTGGACTCTAACAATATCATATATCATATCATTCTCTGAAATAATTCCTGAATTCCAAATTAAATTGTAATAGTTTATTGACTTAATATTAGTTTTAGATTGACTTTAATTGTTAAATGATGACGATTCGATTTTCGATAATGACGATAAATATTTTTTAAATTAAGTTATGACCAAGACATTTTATTTTATTTATATTTTATTTTTTGATTTTAATTTTTTTAATGATTGATAAAATAAATCGAAATTAATATTTAATCCAATTATAATTTAAAAATAATTAACAATTAAGCAATAAATATTCAAATTTTCAAAGGCCATCCAACATTTTCACATGCCATCTGTGGCTAAATAGACGAACTATAATGTAAATATTGTAAAAACACCTTTGTACTCTATTAAATGTGAAATAATTAATTTCATTTCATTTCCAAATTCACAAGTTGGTATTCAAGGGCAAGTTGTTGATGTAGGAACCTCGTTATCCCGGTCGTGTTTGTGCAAATATTCGTCGTTAACTAGACGAGAACAACCAGAAATAATATGCCTGATAGATTCCCCAGGACGGTTATATGCCCGACGAATTTCAATCGTCCGTCCATCAGTTTACTGCCGCGCTTACGATAAATACAGTAAGTCACATTTTTGTCGACGTTGAGTTAAGTTTATATTTGGAATGTAGAGATTGAGACCTACATTTCTGTATATTTAAAATTTTAAAATGTAATATAGAAAATGAAATAAGCTTAAGCATAATTACAGTAAGACACATTTTGAGCCAAAGCATAGATATTTATTATGATGGTATTGCATTGATGCAGTATGGGCACCTACGGTTGATTTTTTCATAAACTTAAAACAATTTCCCTATATATTGCTACAGTAAGTAATTTTGCTATTATTATTTTTAAGATATGAGAATGTTTCATCAAGTATCACTGTGTATATGATAAGTCAGTTAATTAAAATATTTATTTTTATGCGTAGTCGTAATAACAACAAGGTTCACTACTGTAATTTTAGTAAGGAATACTTCATATTATGCGTAGACTTGAATGGAACATGTTAGGTAAACACGATACTTACTGCAAATATTGTAAGGCATTTAGAGTCCGAATGGATAGTGTGGGGCGGGGCTAGTGCGTAGATTTGCAGTCGCGGGTCACGCAACAACACTGGCTGACGTGAAGAAGATGTGGATAATGAGATTGTTGATAAAGGCACTATTCGTTATTCCGTAGATTTAAAAAAAGTAATCATGTTGCCAAGATTAATCCAATTTAAAGCCTCAATTTTTTGCCCGGCAAAACATCTAAAGATGAAGTGCCATTCGCAGTTGTATTAAATGACTCCATCTCAGGTCGCCATCAACATGACATATTTTCAACATTTAGGACTTTTTTTGCTTCATAACAGGGCCGTAGCTAGAGTCGAATTTGAGGTAGGGCAGCATTGGTTACAGGTAGGGCGGAAGTAAAAAAAATATCATAATTGACGCAGTCAAGTGTTGAGGATATGTTCTCAATGGCATATGATATGTCATATAGTAGCACATGAGCATGAATCAGCAGATGTGTTAGTGCCACGGATAGGGCGCCGCCGCAAAACGGCGCGCAGGAGCTTCGCCCGACCCCTGTGGCAAGTGGAAGAGGGCTACCGGGTCCAGGGCAGGCTCGGTTAAAGAAGTTACGCCCAACACCTGTAACACGTTAGCTCAGCTTTGCCACCTGGAACATTGGCACCTTAACCGGTCGTGTGAGGGAGTTAGCCGATGTACTCTCCAGGCGGAGAGTAGCCGTAGCGTTGCTGCAGGAGACTCGGTGGAAGGGCAGTAGATCCCGGTTCATTGGGAATGGCTACCAACTGATATACACAGGGGCACCTGGTGGAGAGAACGGAGTGGCCGTGGTGCTTGCCGGGTGGCTTCAGACTGGCATTTTAGAGGTCATGTAGCGACCGTCTTATGGTCGTAAGGGTGCTTATCGATTTAATTATTACCCATCTGAGAAGTACTTACGTGCCACAGGCAGGTTGTAGCGAAACCGAAAAGATGTCGTTCTGGAGCCAACTCGAGGAGGTTCTTCGCGGCCTTTCTTTTGTAGCAGGGAATCTTTCTGGGTGAAATGAAATGAAATGTAATGAAATCATTTATTCTGCAATTAGGCTGCATGAACACTTTTGCAAGTTAAACTTTTTTTTTTTGAACAGATTCAGGCAGCTATTCTTGATTCGGCGACGGCGGAGCAGACTAAGGACGGATGCAAATGTGACAGGGATACTTGGTGGTGGAACGACACAGTCCAGAGGGAGACTAGGTCAAGAAAACCTTCTTTAAAAAGTGCTAAGCATCCAGATCTTCCGAAGACCACAATGCGTACAGAGCTACAAAGCGTGTCACGACTCTTCGTACTATGTTGTAAGTGGTCACGTTTGGCTCTGTCTACAGCTCTCTAGCTGTAGCCAGAGCCAGGCGTGACCACTTACAACCGGTATGTGATAAGTTGGAATCATCTGAGGGGCAAAAACTCATTTATAAGTTGGCGCGTTCCAGGATCAAAGCGGCACAGGATATTTCTAAGTGTCGCTGTGTCAAAGATCCTGAGGGCAATCTGTTACACGAAGAGGTTGCGGTGAAGGAAAGATGGCGCTCTTTCTTCCGCGAGCTGTTCAACAAGCAGCATAAAGTGGTGCAGCGACCGGATCTCCCTCCAAATCAGGGGCTAGTGCCACCGATAACGCCTGCAGAAGTCCAGGCTGCTCTTCGCTGCATGACGAGTTGTAAAGCTATCGGAGCCGATGGAGTGCCCATCGAGGCCTGAAAGGCGCTGGGTATCCATGTTGTTAGTATGGCAACTACCGCGGTATAAAGGTGATGTCTCACACCATGAAGCTCCTTGAGAGGATAATTGACTCCCGGATCCGACAGGAATGTACACTCTCGGAGTGTCAATATGGGTTTCGAGAGTGAGAGTGAGGTAATAAATAATTGTTGGGTGGAGTGATACGAGTAAATAGATAAGATCAAAAATACCATTTAGATCATATTGTTTTGTAAACTTATTATAATAATAATTAACATAATAATAAAAATATTTAAACATTTAAAACAGTTGAATTCTATGATCCGCTATGTTATTAAAAGGGGAGGCCAAGTGTGAGTCGAACTCACCCATGAAGGGGTCCGTAGCAACAAGTAAACATGTTATAAAAGTTCTTGTAGTTCGATGTAACTTTGATCGATGTTTTAAATAGTGAACTGATTGAATGAAAGGTAAATTGTGGTTTACGATATAAGACGTATCAAAAAAACTACTTACTAGATTTCGTTCAAACCAATTTTCGGTAAAAGTTTACATGGTAATGTACAATATATATATTTTTTAGTGTTATCATTCTCTTGTTTTATAAGTTACAGGGGGAGGGGACACATTTACTTCTTTGGAAGTGCTACTCGCGCAAACTATTCAGTTTCGAAAAAAATAATAAGAAACCTCAATATCATTTCTGAAGACCTATCCATAGATACCCAACACGTATGAGTTTGACGATAAAAACTTTTTTTGAGATTCAGTTTTAAGGGAACCCCCAAAATTTATTGTTTTTTCTTTCTATTTTTGTGTGAAAATCTTAATGCGTTTCACGAAATACATCACTTACCAAGTTTCAACAGTATAGTTCTTATAGTTTCGGAAAAAAGTGGCTGTGAAATATGGACAGACAGACAGACTGACAGACATGACGAATCTATAAGGGTTCCGTTTTTTGCTATATTGCTACGGAACCCTAAAAATGCGAATAACTTCGTTCAGATCAATTGATTTTGTTCTTTTTTTTCGTAACGTCGGTCCAAAGTGAAAAAATATATGCAAACGACACTAAAATATACATGAAAATAAAATGTATGAAAAATGACACGCGTGCCCTTGCACGCAAAACATGTACGCTAGTTTTATTTTAGAAGAGGATTCCCCTTTCCATAGATTGTAATGTAGCTCATATTGCAATCTATGGGACGGGGAATATCCTCTGCATCACAGATATTATAATTAAATAGACCCATCGCTTCATGTGATGCCGCTTCAAATGCCATACACAGAGCAAAAATTATTATAATATGAAATGAATATACAAACTGTGGTATGTTCAGAAAAGTATGAGACCTACATTTTTTTTATCTCAAACTACAAATAATTCAATTATAAAATAAAAACGGCCAAGTGCGTGTCAGGCCACGCACAGGAAAGGGTTCCTCAGTCACCCATAATGGTATGTGGATTGGAAATCGTATCCAATGGATAATTGTTCTGTTTACGTATTAACGTTAATTTTGCGTTAATTTTGTATGACATTTTCTAAGTAAGCGCATTTTTTTTTCAAATCAAATCAAACCATTTTTTTTTCAAATAAACCATACAACGGCACTTTTGAAACGTCAAGTAGTCAGTCAGTAGTCTGTTCCAATTCGTAGATCCTATGGAGAAGAACAGGCAAGAAACTCCATGGACACTCTTTTCCAACATTGTTTTTACAATTTTTGGTTACATTGTTTGAGGCATTTTATTAAATGTGAGGACAGTGTAACGATGCTGATATTTACACAGGTATTGTCCAAAATAATTAAACAATAAATAGAAGTTGTGAAATGACCAGCCCCGACTAGCGGCGCCCGTGTCACGAGCATGACCTATGCACCAGCCATCGTCCAGTTCAACCATATTGTAGGGAGCCGAACGACCCACTACACACGCCACCGCCAGCAGGGCTTTTGAGTGAGCATGACATACTCACAACCGCCAGTCAACAAACAAACTTATGCTACTAGTGACTACAAAGTGCTCGCATGTACAATTCAAAATGTTCGCAGTTATACAATAATAAAACTATTTATAAATATGCTACTCTCTAAGAGTGCGATAAATATTTGGAACATGTCAATAAAAAGTAACTTATTATGCAATAATGTTAATAACAAAAATAATAATAATAATAGAAATGTCAAACAACAAGATACAATTAAAATATCAATAATACGTACAGAAATATGGTTATCCAATTTCAAAAAAAAAAGCAAGAAAAATATAAGAATGTCAATCATTAAGATAAAATTAACATAATAATATGCCAGAAATACAAACTAACTTCAAACTTACTTCTAAATAATTTGAGAATTAATCATGTGACTGTGGAGCAGGACCAGCATTAAGCCAAGCATTCTTGTCGGCAATGTAATCCTCTAATTTGTAATATGCTTGCTTACATAGTGTGCGCTTTACAACATTTTTAAATCGTTTCTCTGTTAAATCTAGTATGTTTTGAGATATTTTATTATAGAATTTAATACAGTATAAAAGATGTATTTTTTTTTTCAAAAAAAAATTAAAGAAGTATGAACTTTACGAGTCTAAAACGTGGTTGAATTAATTTATCTTTATTCCTATTTCTTTATACCCATGTCTATCACATCTTTGATTGAAGAGATGTTAATTTTTTCGAACATACATTATGTTTTCATAAATATACCAATTGTAAAAGTTGTAACAGTTAAGCCTCTATAACTCCTGAACCAACAAAGTTATCTGATCCATTATAGTTTTCCTTCAAAGTTCATTATATGGACCACTATCACGAATTTTTCCAGAATTTTGGAGCCAACCGTTTAGCTTTTAGAGGGGGGGACGCCCTGTTTTTACAAAAAAGTGGCCTTTAAAGTGAAATTTCTCGCAAACGGATACCTAAATCAAAAAATCGTCTTAGAAACCCTTTATTGTTTTTAAAAGACCTATCTAATGATACCCCATATGATAGGGTAGCCGCCAGAAAAAAAAAACATCCCCACGTTACGTGTAGGGGAGGTACCCCAAATAAAAATATTTTTCATAATTTTATTATAGCACTTTGTCGACGTAATTACAATACATATTCATGCAAAGTTTCATCTCTCTAGCACTTACCGTTTGGACGGTAAGTCGAGGACGGACGGACGGACGGACGGACGGACGGACGGACAGACGGACATGACGAATCTATAAGGGTTCGAAGTGATGAACTTCGGAACCCTAAAAATATCTTAGTTTTTGGTATTTTTAAGGTAGGGCATTCTGATTTCAAGGTAGGGCACTGCTCCACAATGCCCCCGCCTAGCTACGGCCCTGCTTCATAAACGAGATGTTCAAAATATACTGTGCATCTCAAAATTAAAATTGGGCATTGATGTCGTTTTTAGTACATGTTAATAAAAGTTCCTTAATATCTGCGAATATATATTTCGAGCCATGATATACTTTTATGTAAGCTGACCATTTTCATCACCAGGTTGAGAAAATGTTGGGTAAAAATGAAGTGTACGATTTCGATGATTATGTAATGGTAAAAATGGCAAACAATCGCAAATGTATTGTCAAATCATTGGGTGTTTCGGACTTTTATTAATATGAAGATTTATCGTCACAATATAAACTGAGAAACATGGAAAACAGGATTTACCCTATAATTGTAGTTAAAGTTGAGAGGGGTCAATTCATACTAAAGTATAAAAGAGGTCATAATGAGATGTTTCAATCATTGGACTTTTTACAAGCTAAAATTGTAAAGACTCAAAAGTTTCCTGACGTGAAGTCTAAAAATAGTCCCAGAGGAATCACTGCAGATCGTAAATCAGATATTATACAGAAGCTTGTACCTCTGATGCCTGAGAATAGATGGGAATGAATGAATATAACTGCGAACATTTTGAATTGTACATGTGAGCACTTTGTAGTCACTAGTGGCATAAGTTTGTTTGTTGACTGGCGGTAGCGTGAGTAGCGGGTCGTTCGGCTCCCTACGATATGGTTGAACTGGACGATGGCTGGTAAATAGGTCATACTCGTGATACGGGCGCCGTCAGTCGGGGCTGGTCATCTCACAACTTCTATTTATTGTTTAATTATTTTTTGGACACTACTTATGTAAATATCAGCATCGTTACATTGTCCTCACATTTAATAAAATGCCTAAAACAATGTAACTAAAAATTGTAAAAACAATGTTGGAAAAGAGTGTCCATGGAGTTTCTTGTCTGTTCTTCTACATAGGATCTACGAATTGGAACAGACAATTAGCTTCACGACTGACTACTGACTGACTACTTGACGTTTCAAAAGTGCCATTGTATGGTTTATCTGAAATAAAATGGTTTGATTTGATTTGAATTTTGGTTAAACATTCCAGTTTCGAATTCCGTAACAAATTTATTGACCGAAGAGTTTTGAGTTCACATGTTTTTAAATAATATATAATATACCTATATGTAAGCTTACATGTTACTAGTCAATGAAAAGACATTTTACTATTTTACCATAAACTTTTATATAGGTACCTAACTACTAATATTATTAATTTGGAAAACTGATTTGATTAAGTTCTGGTATCGAGGATCTCATCTATTTAATAGTTTAGAATTTTAATATACATAGGTATAATAACTACTTTTTCTCTAGCACTTTAGTGAAAAAATAACTGAAGGTACTTTTGTCAACAAATGACGTTTTAAATAATATCACATCAAAATATCTGTTCGTTTCGTATGTATTTACGTATGAAACGAACAGATTAGTTCCTACCTAACACCTAAAATCTTTTATTCAGACATCCGGAAACAGAACTTTAGCTTTTACATGAATATGTGGGTATCGAAAAGTATAAAAAAAATTCAATAATGCGCGTAAGCGACAACCCACCGGAATGGCCTGCGCGGCAGGCAGGCGGCCGACGATACCTAAAGTGCAGAGTGACACCCCATTGCCTTTAAATAACAATTGTAACAGTTAAATAACCCCTCTCAATCTTTTTCTAAGTACCTACGTCATTTACCGCAGTTTGGCGACATCCAGGATAGCGAAGTACTGTCCTCCATTGCCCCATACACGACCTTAAGAAAGTGCACAGAGTTGTATCAATTTATTTTCAGAGTTGTAATAATTTAATATTATTATCATTAAAGTTTTGGTGTCATGATTCATTGTTAAGTTTTAATAAACACACTCAAAAATAAATACTATATAATTAGTAGTATAACTCAGAATGTGAAATACTACATAAGTATAGGAGAATTAATTAGCTCAGAGAAATGAACGGGCATACATCTATTCAATGTAAGTAACACATACCTACGGGTTTTTAAGGTGGTGTGTTTGGCTCACGACGGGCTGCGATCAACATGGACGAGATGTTCAATTAATGTGGCGCCGGCGCCTGGTGCTGCGTGGCATTCCACGCGAGCTCAAGGAAAGTGCATCCGTGAATAGCCTCTCAATCAAGCCTCGTAATGCTCGATATGATCTGCTATCACGCGCCGCTGCTCCGAAATAGAACCATTCCATTCATAAACAATGCACATCATGAATGAAATACAATCCTTTCATAACACATTTACTAACTAAATTAACCACTCTATAAATGCGATGTTCTGGTCCGCACTAATGAAAGTACATAATGCTATAAATCAAGATAACTTTATGGAGTTATGCGGATGAACCCGCTATTAAAATGCCAATAACGTGCCAATTTCGATTGCAATGAGCTAGTTCCGATACTATGTAACAATCAACTGGCATTGCTTGTGCGTAGGAATTCCTGCAATATCGCTCGCTGAATTATCTGATATAAAACGTAATGCTCTGTATAAATTCCATAAGTCAATTTAGAAATCAATTAGTTTTGTATGTTTAGTGTTTTCGAAGGCAGTAATTCTCAACATGCACATGTGTTTTTCACATGTTCATGTAGGACATTCTTTGTTTGATGTTTTGTTTGGTTCAAGCGTAAGGTTTTCTATGAAGATCAATCATAATTATCAGTGAAAATCGAAACTAGATTCAAGATTTAATAGCCACGTATAAGACAAGAATGAAAAATAAATTTATGGGTAGGTATGAAATATGTTGGCTTCTTCGCTCGATATTTTAACTTCGTTGTTTATTTATCTAGCTGTTTTGACACAAAAAAAGCTTTATTTCTCATAGTCTAGTCGACAAGTTGAAAATGGTACAAAATAGAGATACTGCTCTTAAAATTATGTGCGATAGCTCAATAAATCCGGAATGACGCCTAGAAAAATGTGCTAAAAGCGTGTTTATACGTGCACATAAAAAATTGCAAAAGTTATAAACAATTAAAGATGAAAAAAAATGGCATTTCGTTTTTTTGCCAATACTTCATAAACCATTAATATTTATGAAATTTCAAAAAAAGATTCTGAAAGAGGAGGAAATTTCCAATAAAAAACTCCTGACTTCCAGAACTCGGACGGGCTCCGGAACTATCAATTTAACCCTGAAAATAGGTCTGCGCTTGACATTTTTAGGTTGCACGCGTGGCGTCAAAAGCGAGTACGGCACATTAATTAATTTATTTAAGGTAATGAATATTTGTTTTTAAATTTGAAAAAAATATGGTGTATTCTGAACACTATAAATAATTTATTTCCGTTGGAAATTTAACTTAAAGTTAATTTTTCAACAAATTAAACAATTGTTAACTAACAAAATTTTCTCGAACCACCGTCTTAATAATTGTAAGTGAAAAATAATGTTTAAGTTACAGTATTCGTCCATCACAATGTAGGTCAATATGAAGATCAATCACATCAGCGGGAGACGTGTAAATCTTCATGTCGCCCGCGAAGCAAACAAGTGAGCAAGACCGCAGACACGAGTTGATGTCATTCACATAAATAGGTAACGAATAGCAGCTGACCGAGAAGATACCCTTGCGGAGCTCCGCTGGGGACAGTGATCCAACTAGATATATAGATATGCAAAACCACAGTTTGTGATCTGTTATCAATAATCGAGGAGAACAATCGCAGAAGGTCTCCTCGTATAATCAGTGTAAATGGCATCACAGGTTGTCATCAACCTGTCAGTATCCATTGACTTAGAAATATAATCATTAAATGGTATCAAGTTGGTTACAGTCGAACGTCCTTTTAAAAAATTGTGTTGGGATGGGCTAAGTGAGTTCACAATATTGGAATACAATTGGTTGTAAATTATTCTTTCAAATATCTTTGCTATGATGCAAAGTTTAGATATGGGCCTGGTAGTTAAGAACCTCAGTTTTGGACCCTTTTTTGTGCACTGGAGATACAATTCATGAATATCATTAATTAAAAGTATTTATTTAAATTTCACTAACCTTTTAACCAAACGAACTAAGCGCCAATGGAAAATACATAATATGTGCAACATGCAACACCTAGGTTGCCAACCTATTTCTAAAACCACATTGAGCACTGTTCTGTGGTTGCAGTTTATTTTTTTACGGTTTAATCAGCAGACATCTTGAACTAAACACTAGTCTTGTTCTGTCATACAAAGTATAGGCCTTACGAGGACACTAACACGTGTAATACAAGTCCAAGTTTTGTGATAGCTTGATCTAGGAAACATAAATAATATTGCAAACTAAGAACTTTAATCACACAGTGACCATATCAATATTAAAAATCTTTTATTTTTTAAACAAATAGAACATATAAATATGTATATTTAACAATCACGTGTTGCATTATAATTCTCATTGAAATTGTTGTTTAAAATAATGTTTATACGAAGTAAATGCGCTATTTAAATTCAATGACACATTAATGAAAGTAATATTTTAAAAGCTTGGAAAGCAGAATTTCCCAAAAAATGTAAATGTCAAGTATTTATGTTTTTACTTTAATTTAAAAATATTGGTAACCGCTATCTTTGACCGCTTTTACTACTGTATTTGCAATAACATTTTACACACACAGTTTTGATTTTATGGATGATTCAAGTGGTAAACAAATGGGTGCAATTTTCACTTACCTGTTTGTGTTCGGCTGTCAGGTACTAGGGACCAGATATAGGTAGGCAACTAAAGCCTTGTATCCACTTGAGCATGCTCGGGCTAATGAGCGGCTCATTTGGCCGAGCCGCTCAAGTGGAGACGCCTGAGCACGCTCGGCCCGAGCAAATCCGAGCGCGCTCAGGGCGAGCCGGCATCTGTCGGTTTTTGTCCGTGCTCAAAGGCTCAGTATTCGCTCAGTGTGGACGGTTGTTTTTGTGTTTGAGGCGAGCGCGTCGTATTCCCCGAGTTTAATATAGTTTAATTACGCTTACTTTTTCTGATAATTGAAAAATGAGTGGCTTGTGGAATAACGAGACTTGTTTAACATTAATTGATGCATATGAATCAAAGAGGGTGTTATGGGATAGTACATACGAAGAATACTATAACCGTAAAAGTCAATTCATGAATTATATTAGCCGAGTTGTTTCTTCGATGACGATACATTTCTCTCATCCACCACCTTGGTGGTTTTCTCTTCTTCTTTATGGCACATGATTGATATAAAGGTGATTATAAAGGCAGCAGCAGCTACACGGACACGTGAAGACATGACGGAGCCGAGCATATACTGAGCAGCCTGAGCACAGCTTTTTCAATGTTAAGGCTCGTTCGACCAAAACATTCATTTTGTTCCTCTGAGCATGCTCGGGCGTATGAGCCGCTCATTCGCCCGAGCATGCTCAAGTGGATACAAGGCTTAAGGTGTTGCATGTTGCACATATTATGTATTTTCCATTGGCGTTTGGTTCGTTTGGTTAACAACTTAACAAGTCAGTGAAATTTAAAGAAAAATACATTTCTTTTATAATTTAAATTAATGATATTCAAGGAGATTTTTTTGGCAACTCATGTTAAGAAACTTATTTAATAGAATATAATTTTCATCTGTTTAGCAAATCGGGGAAGCTCTTAGCTCAAATCTTATAGTATTGTGGTAGCCATCAGAAAATAAATAAATCAAACTTTTTAAGAAAGAAAAAGATAATTACGATTTATAGTGGTTGAAAAGTATCCAACTTTTTCAATTCACAATTTATTTATTTCAATAATGTAATTACATCTAATACACGTATTTAAATAGGTATGTGTTGTAAAAATCTATTGTACCCTGAATTTTGGAGGTCCGTAGGTTTCGTAGGGAACACCTTGACTAGTAGAGATAGCACTGGATCCATCGTACTCTACGCTTGAGCCTGTGCTGCTGATAGTGATCGGAGCCACGCTGCTAACAATGTTTCCACCGTTGAATTCCACACCACCGACGTTAGCAGACCCTGTGGTAAACGACGTTTCTTGGTTTCCACCTATTTGGAATGTTTGAGAGTTCGAAGAAACATCGGACTGGACGGGAGTATCATATTGAACGTTGCCAAAGCTATTGACAGTATTGATGGAGCTGTCACCGCCACCAGAGACGGTGTTGTAATTATTGCCACTGGCACCACCCACGTTGGTAGTCACGATATTCTGACCTTTGTTGTAGTCCTTGACGATGTTATCGATAACAGCTTGCGAGTCTTCCTTGTTCTTGTACTTGATAAAGAAAACTTCAGGTTTTGAAGGAGGCTTTTGCTCCACTTTAGGAACTACTACTTCATGGTGATCATCAGTTTTCTTGACAAGAACGTATACAATAGTCTTCTCTTCGTTTTGTTGTTGGACGGGAATGACAGCTTGGCTGCGATGGCCTTCTGAAGGTACCTTTACGAAAATGATCTTGTAATGTTTCTGTGCTGGAGGAAGAACGATAGGTGTGCGAGATTTAGGTGGCTCTGGCTCTTCAGGCGCAGCGTGGACGTAGAAGTGCTTATATACAACTGGGGGCTGTTGTTGGATTTGGTAGCTATGCTGGTATTTTTCTTGGGCGGAACTTTGGAATTGGCTGGAGGAGGAAGATTGAGTTTGGAATCCGCTGGAACCACCGCTGTTGCCAGTGAAGTAGTTGGCAGGTTTTACGATATTACTATTGCCAGATAAAGATTGATAATACTCGTATCCTAGATTGCTTGATGATAGGCCTCCATTCTGGTAACTAGATCCTCCAGTGCTACTGGCGAAAGCATTGTTGTATTGCCCATTGTTACTATTATATGGATATGAAGGTGTTCCGTAAGATGTCTGCGGTACTTTGTAATGATAACCGAGGCCGATGTCAGCGGAAACTATGCCCACGGCTAGCAGTAATACCTGAAAGAGAATGATTGTCACATGAGTCACATTATTATTAAATAAATACAAACTAGAGTATTTTCCTGGAACTAAGTCTAGATATCAAAGTAAGAAATACCTAAAATAGCAACAGCGTTCTAAACCTAAAATAAGGTGCATTGCATTCAATTGCAGTGCATTCAATATTATAATCCTACAAAAGGCTTTTTTAATTTGGTGACAATTTTAAGTTTGATTCATATTAGCATCCCGAAAACTGATGTGCAGATCAGACCTTATTAACGCATACGTTTGAGTTCATTCACTTTAAATCATTCTGCCTATTCCAACATGCAGTGATGAGTGTGTTGAAGCTGGAGCGATTGCCGTAACCACTGACCGGTCTTGTCAGGAACAGTCAATAGCACGAGTGTTGTATAATGATAAAAAAAAACGTGTTTTCCTTAAATTAAACCTCGTTATATTGAAGTTGTAAAATAACGATTTGGTGAGATTACAACACTACTGCACTAGTCAATCAAGCGGCATGTGTTCCTAAGAGGGTGTTTAGAAATACGTGTTATACCTATAATATATTTTTATGCATTTTTTAATTGATGAATTCAGATGCAGGTTATTCTTTTGATGATGAATTTAATAGGCAGATAAAATCTTTTAATTTTTTTTCATTTTTATAATGATAAACCAAATATAGTTATTTGAAATATTGAGAGCTCTATGGCTGTTCTATATAATGTGGCGTAAAAGTAGAAAGTTAAAAGCAAGGTCATGTTGGGTCCGTCACGATGCCTAAGTAGATAGTTTAATAATTGTATGGTGTCAGAGCTTGCGGGACATGCGGATGCGGCCACACTAGTGTTGCGCAACGCTTGCACCTCGGCCAAACATTGCTTGAACGAAACGAGTGCGATGAACTTGAACTACGAGATGCAAGGTGCAACTACGCTATATAATGTTACACAATCGTGGGCTTCGACTATCGAAAGAATCCGTCTCAATTAACTGTACTCAAATTATTGTAATTTTATCTCTTCATATTTGAAATAGCTTTCTTCGTCATAATATACATTTACGTCCAAGAAAAGATGAATTGAATGGATAACATTGACATTGAACAGGTTTTTGATCGTATTCATAAGAGTTTAGTTTGTACGTGAATAAAATTATTACGACATATTAATGTAACTAATAGACGGTTAGAGAGTAGGTACAATGTTCGAAATAAGTAATTTACGATTTAAATTTTGGAAGGTAGGTAAGTCAGATTTCTATGATTTTTCATTTGTATGTACATCAGAGGTGGTTTTCAATTGTTAATTATATTTGTGGCCATTTCACAGGTGGCTTAGAGGATCTGCTTTGCAGGTTTTTATAGTAGGTGTATCTTTCACCAGGGTGGCCCCGACCGCGTTTTGGAACGTATCTGTGGTATATTTTTGTTCGACCACCGAATTTGTTTAGTAATTGAAAATTTAACTTAAAGACGTAGGTAAGGTCCATTAAATAACTGTCACATACCAAATATGCAGTACTATATAACTATAGGTACTATACAACAGTTTTAGAACAGAACATGATAAGGATTTTTAAATAACATATATTCTTTCTTAACTTAACTTGTCATCATTCAGTCCCAACTTTTGCTTATCGCACTCTTGTGGGACGTTACTACAAGAAAAGGCCGGTAAGAAGGGCCAAGAATGGTGCAGCAATATTTACCCCGATACCAGAAAGTAACGAATTTATCATAAGCTTAAACAGCAGACTGGACATGAGAATCATATCGCACTTTCGCAGAATTGAACGAGCTATTTATTACCGCCACCGTAGATTATCTTGTAGTTATTTTAAAAACCTATTATTTAAAACATAGACACAGTACAATATCAAATGTCAAGTTCGAATAGGTAGCTATACAAAGTTGTAAAATACTTAAATCTTGTCTCCTAAACTAGGCAACGCCTGTATCTTTAATATCGCACGTTTTATTAAATTTTAATATAAAATGATATATTCACTCCTTTGGTAACGAAATTATGCACACAATAAGATACATTCAAGTAAAGACACGTATACTATACAATAATAAAGACGAGTATTCGAATTTCATGTTTTTATAAATGTCAACGTTTTTTTTTTCAACGATCACAAATGGACATGACAACATTTCGATGGCCGGACGACGACGCCATCAATTATAATAAGTTAATAAATAAACACATAGTAACATCCTTGGTATTCGATTCAAATCTAATTTATGAATGTCAATTAACAGTTATGCAATCACGTTCACACCTTTAAAATCAACAGAAACACATAAAATTTTGATATCACATTTTCAGGGTCTATTTAGTTAGAAGTATGAGAAGAACTTGTGTGGGCTTTATTATTTATTAGTTTGAAGGCCGTTGTCACAAAAAGTCGTAGGATAATATAAGACAAAAAACAATATAGACCTGCTAGCTACGACCCTCTTGATTAGTTTCTTCATTAATTAATAATGTATCAATGTAACTAAATAGGTATTCACTCAGTAATTCCCAGAAATATGTAATGTACTATATTACACAGATTATCCTATACTACGTTTTATTTGTAACTTGCGACCTGAGAATCTATTTCTACCGCAATACGCATTATCTGTTGTATAAAAATTCGTTGCTGTTCGTTTGTATCGCTAAAACTCGGGAATGTCTTTACCAATTCGGTTAATTTTGATTTTCATATATTTGTGCAAGTTCAGGAAATTTTTAAACGGCGAGAAACGTAAATAATAAATGACGGATAATACTAAAAACGACGTTTAAATTTTCCAACACAAACAATTTCTTACTTGTTTGTCAGTAACCATTTTAATCTTTTAATTTTCACTGAAAAATAATGGCTCATTTACGAAGTGATTTTAAGCAATACAGCATTTATATTTATCCAATGAAGTACCATATATACATTGTTCATTTACCTAATATATATCAATGTGGCCGTACGGTTTATCGTTGTCAGATGTCACCATCAGTTAATAACTAAACAATATTTAGGTATTAATAACTTGTTACAAAGTTTGCCGGGTCAGTTAATACTAGGAAGGTTGGTACACATATATATGTACATGTACAAACCTTTGTCTTGAATTATTCTCTGTTGATGGAAACTGTTTAGCAGAGCCAGGTCCTCTTTAAAACCTTTTAAAGTATACCACTCTGTCTTCATTTATTTCAACTATGTCATACGTACTACCAAGGAGTAACTAAAAACAGAATATTGTTTGCTAACAGTCTTCTGTTTAGATACTTCAAAGCGTATTTAAGGAACATGCTTTTCTACTATGTTTTTTAGTACCTAATTAATATTCTAAAATAATATTATGAACTCGAAAGTAAATCTATCTGTCTGTCTTTTTTATTAGACGATTGAGCGGCTACATTAACTTTAATTATATTTGGCATATCTTCATGCATTTAACCCGACTGCGAATTACAAAAAATATTTAGAGAACATGTAGGTTTTTTAAACTGAAAAGTCTGAGTCCTCTGAGAACTGAGATAAACGACAAATGCCCGCGTGCAACTAGAAATATAATGATTTAAGATTTAACTAAGATTTAATTTGGGTTGTTTCTTGATTATGCAATGAGCATTAGACACGCGACACTAACGTAAGGTAATACAGTTGTAATTGAGGTTATTAAGTTAAATTATGAAATCAACTATTATTATCATTTATTTAATTAATAATACTAAATAATTTATTGAAATAATAATAATAGGTACTAAATAATTCGGACATCTTCCTCATAACGATATCTAGCCCCAAACTAAGCAGAGCTTGTACTATGGGTACTATGTACAAATTATATATAAATTCATAAACATATTAAATCTATGCTATAGAGGCATTATGCAGTTTAAAAAATGTACGTCATCTAAATATTTATATAATAAATTATAGTAAGCTATTGAATTTAATAAATATTAAAACAGCCTCGAATCTCGACAAAGTATATCTTCATATTAATATACATATATTATGTATTCGAATATCAAGAGCGCTTTAAGTTCAAGTTAAACCTCGAAGGTTAAAATAACAGACTAATAAAATAACGCACCTATTGTTAAAATAAAATACAAACAAATGTTTAACTCAAACTCAGTAACTGTTAATGAGTTAATGATATGTGTATAAATCCTGAAACAAAATTTGTATAATAAACATTTCGCTAGGCTAGTAAAAGCTTCATTTTAGTTCGCTGCAAACATTAAAATAATTAGTTCCACTAAATCATTTAAGAAGTGTTGTTGCAAATGTTACCCGTTTCAAAATATTTCCATTGAAAATAAAAAGCAAATATAGGAGTATTATATGTTGTCATAATAATTTAAAAATATAGTTTTAAAATAGTTAACAGATACATTAAAATTTTTCAATAGAAATAATGATCGCACAGTGGTCGAAAATCGGCCTTAATTATTTAAATTATTTTTGAGTAATAATAAACACAAGTAAAGAGAAAACTCTCCATTATATTCAAATCACTATTCCCATTGCTCCCTACAAATCGATTTACAGAAAAATATATTAAAACTTTGTAGTATTAATATATTAAAACTTTGAGAAAGGTTTTGAAACTCTTTCGTTCATATTTTTGATTAAATAACAGTTATCTACCATTTTAAATTTGGATTGTACAATGAAAAATGATGTACGTACCCAGGTTGTCTTCATATTGTAGCTCCTTCCTCACTGTGTCTCACGGCAAGTTATGCGTTAAGTGTCGTCTCGGAAGCCGCCCCGTCTCTTAAATACTTGATCGAGACGAGCTTGTTCAAGCATCGTCTATGTGAACCTACAAGGTTATGTCAACGGGTTCATGCAAAACGATAAAGCACCTACTGTGTCGTTTTTCACGCGAGTAGGTAATATTTTGGCAAAAGCTCTGTTGGATTCATCTGTTGTTTTAGAGTTAAAGGGCTTGGTGCTATATAGGAATATAATTCGCGTACAAATCAGCGATAAAAATGCGTGGTCACGTAAATTTAAATGCCTTATGTAATTTAACAGTTTTGTGAAGTCGTTTGGAACAGTTGAAAAGAAAATGGTTTATCAAAAGTTTATTTAATCCCTAAAATAATATACAAATAGAATCAATTAGGTATATAATCAAATTAGTAACCAAGACTTCCTGGGGCCGTTAGCGCTTTTGTAAGAGACTACTTTGACATTGAATTTTTGTTATTGATTACGGCATGCACTATGACAATTTTAAATATTTTTGTTAAATCAAGCATTTCGTACTCTTCGACGCAATACGACAACGGTGATGACCTAGGCATGAGATTTGGATTTATAAATATGTTCATGGACGCAATTTTTTTATAGTTTTGTTTTATTTGTTTATTTAACAATAAAATTAGTGATTAGTTCGTAGACTTTATTGCAATAGCAATGTCAAGTTGTATTCTTACGACATTTACGGAAAAATCTTAAACACTAACATGAATGCAGGGTTTTTAGGGTTCCGAAGTTTATGACTCGGAACCCTTATAGATTCGTCATGTCCGTCCGTCCTCGACTTACCATCCAGAAGTAAGTTCTAGAAAGATGAATTTTTGCATGAATAAGTGTTGTAATTACGTCGACAAAGTGCTACAATAAAATTATGTAAAATATTTATATTTGGGGTACCTCTACTACACGTAAAGTGGGGGTGTTTTTTCTTGTCACCGCTATCCCATTACGTGGGGTATCATTAGATAGGTTTTTTAAAACATTAAAGGTTCTGAGACGATTTTTTGATTTAAGTATCCGTTTGCGAGAAATTCCACTTTAAAGGGCACTTTTTTGTAAATACAGGGCGTCCCCCCCTCTAAACGCTAAACACCTGGCTCAAAAAGTCTGTTAAAATTCGTGATGCTGGTCCATGTAGTGAACTTTAAAGTAAAACTATAACGGATTAGATGACTTTGTTAGTTCAGGAGTTATACAGGCTTAACTTGCAAAATGCGCTTCCTTAGAAAACGTCATACAAAATTAACGCATTAATAATTAAACATAACAACTATCTATTGGATACGAATTTAAATCTACGTAGAATTATGGTTGACTGAGGAAACCTTTAATGTGAGTGGCCTGACACGCACTTGGCCGATTTTTATACAAGGGAACACCAGTAGACGGGTTACATATGGTAAATAACTTGACTGCTGCTGCCCATGAACGCTGAGAAGAGTTATAAGTTACAGGCACGTGTCCATTGTAATGTATTTAGAACTTCATGAAAGTTTGCAGAACATCTTCGCATGTAAGTTGTCATACCCACAAATACCTACTGTTAAATGCTTATTTTGTTGACTGAGCAGTACCAACGAAGAAATATATTTCTACTAAAAAAGAAAGCCGAATCGACTGGAGTGATAGCGCTTTTTCGTGGGTCAGGTAAGTGAAGCCAGAATTCTTTAAAATAATTCCAAGGGACAGGGCACGGAAAGACGAAAAAACACTAACTGTTAGGTGATCCATCATCTCGTGTCTCATAAAAAGTAGGCACATCTCAAAACTAAACATAGGTAACAAAATATATTTGTAAAATAAGTTAACTTTAATAATGCTTCTTTAAAAAACTTACCCAGGCGTTTCTCCGTGGCGTATTGTGGTTATACAAGATAACGGACACAGAAAGAGATAAAAGACAATAATATTGTTTGAAGTGTTAAATATTGTCAATAGAGCTCAACCAGTACAGTATTTCGTTAAACGTACTTTTTAAGTTTATAAATATAGAGCGCGTAAACAACAAACAAAACAACACTTTTTGTGTATAAATGTTGTCATCATAATTTTGACCAATAGATATTGATTTTAATTTAGGCATTAATGTCCCTTTTTTGGGTTTGGTATTTCATGACTTGGAACTCTAATAGATTCGCCATGTCCGTCCAACCGTCTTCGACGTACCGCCCAAACGGTTGGTACATATTATGTGCTGTAATTACGTGGACAAAGTGCTTTAATAAAATAATGAAAAATATTTTTATTTGGGATACCTCCCCTGCATGTAAAGTTTACCCCATCGTTTGGGGTATAATAAGATAGGTCTCTTAAAAACATTATGAGGTTTCACAGAACTTTTTTCGGTGTCCGTTTGCGAGTTATTCAACAGTTAGTTTATAGTGGTTTTAATAACTTTTTATTTTAGAAGTTATAAGGGCCTAACTTGTAAAACTTCCTACAAAAATATAGAAATTATAAGTTATCTTAACAATTGTCTATTGGACACGGTTTTAAATCTACCTACCATTTTGGGTGCCTACAGAACCCTATTCTATGCGTCACTTGACATGCACTTGGCCAATTTTTTTGTATATCACAAGTGTCAAAAGCCCTATGGGTCCTTTAATATAAAAATATAAAATTTTATTATTACAATACAGTCATTATTCCATATGTTCCTTTCGCGAAGATTTGTACCAGAACTGCACAAAAATTTCATAAAAATTTGTATATACCTATATATTTATGTTATAGCAGGTTTTGTAGTATCTAACTGGGTAGAAAAAATATACCAGTGTGGCAAGAAAATATACATAAAATATGCGTAAATATACAAACAATAAACACACTGTAGAATCTCTTTTATTGAATATAGATTATAAAATATTTAACTGCCATCAGTTCGCCAAAGAGTCATCGTCCTTTGGCCTTGATCATGTTCAGGTTAATTGATTGATTTCTAGAGGAAGCATATTACCGAGTAAAATTGACCTTCGTTTAAGAGAAAGAAAGAATAAGTATTAAGAACCTACTCGGGATTTTGTACCTTAATCATTTAGTCTGACAGATCCTAGCATTTTATATTTACTTTTGATGTGCCACACCTTTGATAATTCGAACCTCCAACTCGAGGTAATTATAAGAACCATCGATGTAGAATAAATCGAATAAATAGTAATTTGAAGAAGAAATAAATCTTTGAAGCGGATCAAAATCTTGCGCTTATTAGTATTATTTGAATCATTTTTTTATGTGTTTTGATGGCGTGCCTAAAATAGGATTGTTCACAACAGGCTTAGACCAATAGGAGCCGAGCTGATGAATTTGACTGAATCAGCTAGTATTCAATAAATCTAAACATTATGAACCTTGTATACATGTTGTAAGCCGATCGTTAAACTGGAAATTGAGTTTATTGAACAGAACACTCTTAAATCCCTATTACCACTTTGCTCAACCGCGTTACAACTTTTAAGAAACAGGCCGCTTTAATAAATAAAGACAGTTAATATTGGAAAAATACTACCTTGACCGACAATATAATAAATTCTGAAATATCATAATCTAGTGAGGCAAATTAGCATCGGGACCATATCATGATCGACCCACCATATACGCACTAACGGTTGCGAAGGCCATCAGTTGATAACTGATTGAGATTCGACCTTTTGCAAGAAGAAGAGGGCCACTGTGGCGGATTTGAACGTTTGCAAACGATTATTGTCTAGAAAGCGAAATATACATTACAATTACTACTCGTGAAGTGTCTTTGTTATATTAAAAAAACAGTTTTTACTAATTGCATATAAGAGTAGATACTGTACTTACATTTGAAAGCAAACGTCCATTTCATGTATGTATGACTAGTGAGCCGCGACCCAGGATATATGCCAAGTACGGAAGTTCTCTTGTACAGATAAAATAAAAATCGGCCAAGTGCGTGCCAGTTCACGCACTGGAGAGTGTTCCTCAGTCACCTATAATGGTACGTGGATTTAAAATCGTACCCAATATTGTTATGTTTAAGTATTAATGCGTTAATTTTGTATGATGTTTTCCAAGTAACTCCTGAACTAACAAAGTCATGGAATGCGTAATAGTTTTCCTTTAAAGTTCATTATATGGATCATCACAGGGGACGCCCTGTTTTTACGAAAAAGTGCCCTTTGAAGTAGAATTTCTCACAAACGGATACCTAAATCAAAAAGACCTCTTAGAAACCCTTTATTGTTTTTAAAAGAACTATCTATTACAACACAGGTCATTTTATTATACAATTCTAATATAACATGAGTTGAATTTTGATACCCAAAGAAAGATTGAACTTGTGCGTCCTAAAGTACTAGTAGTCAGGAACCAGGTGTATTATAGAATCGAAATCCCTGGAACTCCGGAGTACCTTGGGCAATCTACTGCTTGGGGATGTCCTAGTTTTAAATATCTCTTGGTCCCGCTCCGCCATCTCTTTTTCAATCCTGTCATGTATGGAACATGCACAGCAAAACTGAAACGATAAGTGGATTAGAACAATTTTGAAGCGGATTATAGATCTTTTCGAGATTTTAAAATGTACACAAATAATCACCATCATCAGCCTATCGCAGTCCACTGGTAGACATAGGCTTCTCCCATTGCCTACCACTCTAATTTTGGGCTTCTTGCATACAGCTCTTGCCAGTCATCCTGCGCAAGTGGCAACTCCACCTAGCCTGTGGGCGTTCTACAATACGTTTGCCGAGACGCGGTCTCCTGACAAGAATTCTTCTACTGAACGGCTATCAATTCCGTAGTTAATAGAATTGGCTAAATTAGTTCAGAGAGTTTTGAATAGGCTAAATAGAGAATTGTCGACTTTGTTGGTATATGTATAATTATAAGATTTAAATGCGTGATGTATTTTTTTATAATGGACAAGTTTGGGGGTCAAGTTATATATATTAATTAAAATATGCAAGCTGCATCGTGTGTCGTATCAAAATGTCATTGATTATTGTGAGGGTCTCAATTATATTTTATAATTTTAAGAGAAGTCATTGTTAATTACTATTATTTTACATTTCATAAAGTTCTTACAACCCAATACCTATGAATATACCAGATAAGTATAAAAGTATTTATATATATTTATAATTTTTTTTTGTCTGTGAGTGTTAGTTGTCCTCTTTTTTGATAATTTGATTTGTACCTAAGTGATGTAAATGTATGGAAGTGTATTGAGGCTATTGTGGTGGTGTAATAAGAGGGTATGAGCTTATGACTTTTTTTTACCTAACATTCTCATGACTGCATTATTACTGCGGCTGCTAAATATGTATATTATACTGTATTATTAATGATTTAGCAAGTTTTAGAAATCACACCATCTATTTTTATGGAAACTATTGAGTTCTAAAAATATGGACTGATTAACTCTACAGATTATCATGGTGAGATGCACCACACGATAGTCTGATCCCCAACTAGACGTACTTTGTGCTATGGTAACCAAACTTCTGATTTAAAAATAGTTAAGTATTCCTAAATACATACATACGTGTTAAGGATAAATACGCCGATGCACAAAAAAACTGTCCATGACAGAATTAGATATTTGTAGTGTGTGGGAATCTAATTCACAAATTTCTATTTAGCAATCGGGTCAATAACGCCATGGTATGTCCTACACCCGAGGCAAAAATTTTCAGGATAGGTGCAAAAGTGTCAAGAATTCTCAAATAGTTTTTTCTTAATTCGGAAATAGCAATGTCAATCCTCGTACCAGCTGACCTACGCTACCGAACCAAGTCAAAATCACATTTTGAAATCCTTATTTATGTGCATCTATGTTAGAAGAGTGTTAAAATGTAGGTGTTCCAGGGTGTGCCTAAGTCATGCTTTAGCAATACTAATGACGCAAATATTTTGGGTACAGATCGAATTTCAATCTTAGTAGTAACATTTCATTTAAAGATTTATTCATACGACCTATGTCCTGTCGTTCAACATGCTGGACATTGTTATGTTGGACTAAATTTTATAATGAAAGAAATATAAATTAAATCGCTAGGAAGTCGCAAAGTACATATGTTAATGCACTTGATTTATCATTACACATTTTTATTAATCGAATACCTTAAGTTATTGTCGTAGGAAAGTTGCCCTATATGATTTTAAACAATCACTGAGGAAAAGCATCGACCCCGGGCATGATTTGTTACGAGTGTTTTCTCGTTTCAGAGGTCATGTTAAGCAGTTCGTCTCGGTTGTTATATTGAGATAACTGTCGTGAAGCTTTGTTGGAGGCCTTCAGGTGGTTTAAAAACATTCAACGGTAAGATTGTAGTCATTACGCATCTTGTCAAGTCCCCGACCCTCGCTCGGCCATTGTGGACGTATGGCCTTAACTCTCTCCTGTTGTTGTTGGTATTCATTCTAAGTAAGCCTGGTAAACCTAGATTTACTATAATACAACATATTAAACATTTTAATGATCTCAAGAAGTCAACATCGTCAGTAGCCTTCAACAGTCAACTGATTAACATGCTTACGTTTCTGCACTTAACTTATAGAATCCGATAAACCAGATATTGTAAGTACCAATCATTGTCTTTAAAAAAAACCCTTATAGTCGAAATACAATATTTTAGTATCTTTAATTATACGCGTTTATTTCATTGAACAGTGCACTGCTGAATATACACAGATTTTCCATAGATAAGAGACTTGGCTTACTGTGTCACGCTGCCCAGACGAATGAGAAAGTGTGACATCGTCCTAATTGTTCATAAATGGGGTTTACTCTGGATTAGAAGAAAGGGTACAAAGGCTCAAAGAAAATCCTTCCGAGATTAAGGACACTACTAAAAGTAATTTTATTGTGTCGAAAGTGGTTAGTCACCTAATGTATAGGAAGCTATGTATGATAAGCTAAACAAGGTATGGTTAATATAATAGCTCTGTTAACTAGAATATATTACTGGCTCTACCTAGTTTAGGCCCAGATGTTCTTGTATGAGATACGTGAAACATTTGTTAATAATAGAAGCTCTAAACCAAAAGTATACTTATATTTAAATAGCAGCTGAGGTCAACAACAGGAAGTTGTTTACATTGCAGTGGTATCACACAAACCTATATCATGAATAATTTTAAATAAAATAACTGACCACATAAAGTTATTTTTTACTCACAAATTTTTGACCGCGGCTCTGCGTTCATGTATGTAAATTATTGTGGAAAAATAGCATACCTTTCAAATCAAAGTATCTCCAACTCCAAGCGTGGTTTAGGCGTGAAAGTGTAACAGACAGACGGTTACTTACGCATTTATAATAATAGTTAGTATTAAAATAGTATAACTCAATGCTACCGTTTTCGAAAGAAGTAAATATTGTTACTCAGTGATATTTGCAGATTCACCTTCTATTTACACCGCAGCTTGATTAAATTGCACATATAGCCTGGGTCACCAACCTAGGTTAGACAACATGTAGTCACTAAACAAAATACTCTTGAATATCGATATATTTGGATGACTACAAAATGGTTTTAACGACGTTTTAGTTTAATATGCTTGGAATTCGGCCTAGGAATTAAAATTTGAAAAAAGAACCAAATATTTTACTATTGAAAACAAAATAACATAACATAACAAATAACAAAATAACTATAAAATAAAGTCGCTTTCCCGTCTGTCTGTCCCTATGTACGAATATGCTTGGATCTTTAAAACAAAACGGATTTTTATGCATTTTTTAAAAAAAAGATTGTCTAATTGATAATTTTGAAGGTTTCTAATGTGCTTTTTTGCATTTTACATTGCAAAAGCTAGTTGAATCGAATATAATTATATATCGAATGAATATACTTATATATATAATATAAGTATATTCATAAAGGTTCTGATCAAGTCACATTTTCGTTACAAAATAATAACGATTAATTGGTCGCTATATAAGTTCCTCGGAAGCACTCTGGAGCCGGGCCGGATTTACCATATAAGCTGAAGAAGCTGAAGCTTGGGGCGGCAAAATGAGGGGGGCGGCAGATTGGCCCAAAAAAAATAGTACAAAAAAAGTTTAAGGTTGCGGACACCTGTTTTTTTTAAAAGAGCACTCTCGAATTGGGAATAAAAGTCCTGTGTCACAGGGAGCTTTACAAACATACATAAAACGAACACAGCGAACACCCAGACCAATTTGTGAACCGCACAAAGTGTTTTTCCACGAAGAACACTTTGTGCGAAAAAAATGAAACCATATGATGTGCCACTCTGCGCCTGAAATAGGAGGGGTCCAGGGAAACTGTTATTATTATGCCATCTGAACCCCTCCCAGTGCCTCCTCTCAGTGAAATAGACGCCGTCAAGTGCTTAACTCTCTATGGCGACGTACGCACACGTGGACGTCGCCTCCTCGCGGCTGGCCACTGAAGCGGATGACGGCCTGTAGCGAGAAATCTCCTCTGATGCCTGCAGTGAGACCTGAAGCTGCGCCGCCCATGCGGGATAAACCACTAGCGTATGCTGGGCTGAGTTCCGGAAGTTTGCTGGCCAAGACGCCGGCGGCCTTGGTCGATACGGTGCGGTAACCGTGTATGACTCTATATGCCGAAATCCTTTGGGATCACCAGAGGTGTGCCCTATTTTGGGCGGTCAAAGACGGTGCCCACACCGGTGCATAGACCGGAGAACCCCCGTGTACAGTTGTCTCGTTGCGATACTTTCTCCACCCAAACTGGGCAAAAGTCATCCAAGAGCGGAGGCAGTGTCGACCAGCTTTGGGGCAAGCTGTCGGAAGTGGTCGTCGAAGAGCCACCTAGCGTCAAGGATCAGACCTAGATACTCCATCTGGGCCCAGACAAGTACGAGGACCGAGTTGAATACGATGGAGGTGCCGGGGAGTAGCCCACGACGGGACCTGTGGAACAAAAAGTACTTTTTCCTATCCAGGGCCACCAGTAAGCCCAAGCCTCAATGCGCCCAGTCACGAGGGAGACTCCTGTGGTGGCCAGGCGCGCCGTCTCCTGAAAGTTAGTCCCCCCTGGCTGTAGCCAGAATGTCATCGGCGTAACAGATTACGCCCATCTCGAGGGTAGACGCCCTCGAAGGATCCAGTCGTATCCCATGTTCCACAGGAGTGGTCCGAGGATAGACCCCTGGGGAATACGATTATGTCCGACGTCTCAAAGCACCATTTCCGTCCTCGTATATGACGGTAAGCTCCTCTAAATAGTCTGCCACTAGCCGCCTCGGGTCGCCTGGCACTCTATGATAGAGGAGTATTTACCTGAAACAACTAAATGGCAGACTATTGAATGTGTTGGCGATGTCTACAGACACCGCCAACAGCACGCCGCCACTGCTAACTGCATCTTTGGTCACCGCCCTCAGTCGCAATATGGCATCGACCGTCGGACGCCCCTCCCAAAATACGAAATGGACTTCCGACAGATTGGGGCCCACCTCGCATAGGTGCCGGACGATGCGGACAGAAAGCACCCTCTCAAACAGCTTACCCCACCTCGTCCAGCCACAAGTTGGACCTATGGGCCGTGTCCGAATCGGCAGATTTTACGTGTAGCACCTGACACTACACTTTTAATACAAACATACAAAGTCTTACCTGAATGTTTAATCAACACTGCATCTGTTCTTGGGGTTCAGCAGCAAAGACACACTTGACAGAGGTTAAAAGAGTTCAGCGAGATAATAAAATAAAGAAATCATATTAAAATTATTCAAATTTTTATTGTATTGCGATGAAAAAAGGTTGGGAATTATGAATGAAAAATGATATCTGACAAATGTCCACCACGAGCACGCTGACTGATGTCGGTTCTTTTTCATCAGTTTTTAATCACTTTTTGGGAAAATGGCGGGTCTATTTCCGTTATTCACATCACGGATTTTAAGTTTTATGGCTGCAATCGATTCGATTGGTTCCGTATAGACTTCGTCCTTAACATAGACCCACAGAAAAGAATACCGTGGTGTAAAATCACACGATCTGGCTCGTCACTTAACCGCTGAGTTTCGTGAAATTAAGCGATCGAGAAATTTTGTTCGCAATAAATTGATCATTTTATTTTCTGTGTGACGTGACATGACGTGACATGTGGCACCGTCCTGTTGAAACCACATGTCAGTGATATCCACGTCATCAATATTAGGCCAAAATTGTGCCGTCAACATCTTGCAATAGTGTGATCCATTTTCCATTACCGCATTTCCAACCTCCCAATCACACCTCCAGACCTCATGGCGCACCCACCATATTTTACTTCTCAATTACTGCTTTTGGATTTTCAGAAGCCCAAATGCGGCGGAAAATGGGCTTCGACTGAAAAAAACTTCGTTTTCTTCGTTTTCAGAGAAACCAGCGGGTTGGTTCTGAATGAATTGAGCAAATGTACGGCGATGTGAATGGTCGGTCGGCTTCAATTCCTGCACCAGTTGAACCTTGTAATGCTTCAAAGTCAAATCCTTACGCAAAATTCGCCAAGTAGTGGTTTTGTATAACCCCAATTGTTAAGAAAGACAAGGTATAGACAAATTTGGATCCTCTTCAACTTTGTGGCTCACGGCCGTAATGTTTTCAGTTAAACGGCCTGGTCAAACACGCGTTGGTGTTTTCACATTTTGTACTGGGCCTGTCGATTAAAATTTAGTCCATATAAATTCTTAATAGCGGTCTCAGAAGGATTATTATGCTGTCTGAAAATATCACGAATTTTACGAAATGTAACTTGATCTATCTCGTATCGAATATACTTACAGATGTACTTAATGGCTTTGACCGATTGGCAAAAATCTACGTTAATGTGTGCATTGAAACTTCGTGATAGCACAGGGTTATAGGGAACAACCCACCTATTATCCACTCTCATTTCTGTACCTTTGACACGAATTATTGCTGTGTTTCCACCATTATCTGTTGAACGGCGCTTGTAGGTTGGGTAACCGCCCGCCCGCCGCCGCGCCGCCAGCGTCTTGTCTTGCTTGCATCAAGCGCGCGTGGATTTCCTAGAGCAAGAACCCAGAGCCTTTGTTTGTTTTTGTACTAATAATCCTGAAAATTTCAGGTTTGCACTAATGACGTAGGTCTGGCGGCTCTGGGCTCTTGGTCCATTAGCAGAGTTATTTCAGAAATGTATTTATTATACTCTTCAAAGATCTTATACTTACAATCATCAATATTTCGGGAAAGATTATTACAGGATTTTAAGTTGCTCAAAAACTCTATGGGCCATAACTCATTAATAGGTACCAACTCTTAACATCTTACACACGTGATAACTTTTAAACGAAATATCCGATTGAGATGAAACAAAAAGTATTTTACTTCTACATAAACACTCTTGATAACATAATGCTTAATTTCTATAAAGATAAATATATTGCGATACATATTTAACGTAGTTTTTTTTTCTTCAGATGATTTAATAATAATTTTGAACACAAAATTGTTTATTGTGATTAAACCATGATAGCTAGATATATGTTCTCGCGGACTTTTTTGTAGGTCTTAATGGGATCTACAAACCCGTAGTACATCATTTTGTTCAATAGTTATTGCAGCGCACGCAAAAATAGGTTTTCGATTTTACACCTTGTGTTACAAAATAGCAATTTTATTACGGATCCCTAATTTTGAAAAAAAATAGCCTATAGCCTTCTTCGATAAATGGACTACTCAACACTGAAATAATCATTCAAATCGGACCAGTAGTTCCAGAGATTAGCGCGTTCAAACAAACATCTCTGCAGCTTTATAATAGTAGAGTATAGACATGCACTTAGTAAACAACTGTGAATTTGATATTACATACAGACACTTCAATGTTATTTATTTATACTTATTTATATTAGATTCGCTTAGAACAAATCAGATATTTTTGTTTGAATGGAACTATATTGGAATGGATAACAGGAACTTGGGTATTACTTATAAAGTGCCATTAATTTAGCTAATGTTCATATAAAAGGTTCGTCGGGTTTTCCCAAAATATTTAAAGTTACAAAATTAATGTGTTTATTAATAGCCTTATCAAGGTAAGTGTACTTCGTCGCTTCGCTAATAAGTTGGAAACATAATGAAGATTTTATAGATTTCATAACACTTAAATATATTTTTAGGTATATTAATATAAATTACCTAAATTACGCACGCGTCCTAAGTGTATCTGTATAACTATGTATAGATATTGATAGATTTTAGTATACAAATAAATACTAGTTTTTACTAAATGCATAACAATTTATATAAGGTATTTAAACAAATAAATCAATAACAAACAATTCTTTGCCTGTCTGTCTGTTAGTTACGGCTAATTTTTGAAACGACTGAACCGATTGTGACGGAACTTTCACTGGCAGATAGCTGACGCTACAAGACGTAGGTAATTTAGGACACTTATATAGGACACATACATTTTTGAATACTAAGAAGTTACGTGTAGCAAGCCATATTTTTGACAAATAAATCCAATCTAAAAAGTCCTCATTTACGTTAGTTTAACAAACAGTGAATATATATACGTTTACCTGTTATAGTACAGTTAATAAAATATAATTATTATAATAATTATGAATAAATATTTATATTATGGAAAAATATATACCTAGGGGAACCTGTTGAACCTTGGCGCTATGTGTACCTAGGCCACTGGGCTCCTTTCAAATATTCGCTCTATATACAATTTCACTGTCTATCGTATTCGGTACATCACTACCGAGTATTCAATGTAAAGTTAGTCACATACCACCAATAAGCCGGTGTTTGCTGTTATCGACCTTAAAGGGTTTTTTTGGCGAAAAAGTAAGTATTTCTAATATATTTTGAAGTCTGATAGTTTTAAATATTTTATAATAGTCAATTAATTTATATATGCTATGGTTTCTTTTATTTAACAAGTGCTCAAACATCAAAAAACTTACGAGAAGGGCATTTTACCCGCCGAAACAATATTAAAAACACACAAAATAAAACACAAAAGTGTTCACAAAAATAAAACACTAGTATACAGTACAATTAAATCAAAACAACGTACCAAAACACAATTAGGTGATTTTGTACAGGATTCTCGAGAGCAAACAGTTTTCACCCAAGATATAATACAGATTTTTTGATCCATTTTTTGGATTAGGCAATAATCGAAGATGAGCCAAAACACATCCAAGCAAAACAGCTGTCAAAAATTAAGTAAACATTCAAAATAGCTGACCTTGTCAGCATAAGTAAGGGACTTGGGTACCATTATAACGCTACAAAAAAATCAAAAATCTGTCTGCGGAAATTCAAAATTCGTGATACTTTCTGAACAGACCTCGTATGTAATTTTATATTCGAGTAGCTTATAGGATATTGAAAGGTTAAAAGTCAGAATTGTAGTGACTAATGACGCAGTTGAGATGGTATGCCAATAAAAAATAGCGATTCATACACAAAACACATGTTCAAAATCCGTTTTCAAACTTTAGAGCAGTTTTTTTTTTAGAAAATCTTGTTTTTTTAATAAATATAAGTTTTGCGATCCTAAGTTATGTTATTGCCTCTGTATTGCACTCCCTTAAATTGTTTATCCGTGAGTCACACAAATACATTACTATTTATATCATATGTGCAATAATACTTGTCTTTGTTTATAGTTCCTTTAAAGATAGCATGATCTAATTTGTTTATTATTTCGCTAATACACTCGTAGCTATTAGCCCATCGTCATTTACTGAGGTTAAGGAGGCTGTCGCTGTCGACAGTCTTGGTGAAGTTGATAATTGTTACATTCGTTCGTAATTGTTTTTACTCAAAAAATATTGATAGTGATCCGCCTGCTCGTTTGCCCCCTATAATATAAAAAAAATCCGCTGGCCTCAAGGAGTTATAGCCTTTCCAGTCTCAGACAGTCCGTATTCATCCGCTGCCAGTCGAAATTCTTTAAATTATTGCGCTCTACACTACGATTGCCTAATCGCAGTCTGCACTCTAGCACATTTCGGCTCCGGCAAATATCAGTTTCTTTGAAGATATGAATATATAACCGGTTCACTTATACTTCTGAATCTCCGTGCGATGTTAAATACTCTAGTTGTCTGTACAATAACCTTGTAACGAAATTTCTCGGAAAGAGTTTCACCCAACAACGTAGACCTTATCGGATGCTGAGCTACTTTAAACTTCTGGACCTGTCGAGTGGAAAAATACATACGTAAGGGAAGTCTAGTATTAAAATAAAATATAATTTATAAAATAAATAAAAAATCAATTACAAACCACGGAAACAAGCAAATCTACAGGTGCCGATAAATAAAACGCGTAACAAAGAGAATTAGTCTTATTGGTGTTATTTCGAAATTACTGCTATTTCAAAACCTACATTATAACTTTTATGATTTTAAGGTGAAAGAATAAACATCGTCCTTGTGAAAAGTCTGTTATCATTTCTGTGTATGAATAATATCCCCTGGTAACAAGTAATTTTGATTTAGTATTTCAATTGTTACTAAGGGATAATTATAATATGTCATACTTCATCATACAGAATAGCTCCGAGGCTGTTGACATCAAATATTAAAATTAAAATATACGGGAGGTATATGAAAGGTTATTTACATAATATATAACGTTCGAAGCGTTTAGGATGTTAATAATTAAATGTAAATAGGAAGATAGGTATCATTTAATTTTAACGACATGCTGATTCAAAGCAAAAAGTGCGTCTCAGGCCACGCATAGAATAGGGTTCCGTAGTCATTCACAATGGCATGTGAATTTAAAGTCGTGTCCAATAGAGTTTTGTTATGTTTACTTATTATTTAGTTACTTTTGAAACTTTTAATCTATTATCTATATATTATATATTTATCTATTATCTAACCCGTTATAGTTTTCTTTTATAGTGCATATAATGGACTATAGAAGAAAACTTTTATAGTTGACACGAATCATCATCACGATTTTTTTCAGATTTTTTGAGACAGCCGTTTTGTTTTAAGGGAGAGAGAGAGGAGAGACTCCCTGTTTTAATAAAAAATATCCTTTAAAGTTGAATAACTCGCAAACGGATACCATAGTTTTTCAAAGTTTCATTTCTCTTGTACTAACCATTTGGAAGGTAATATGTCGAAGATATATACACATGACGAATCTATAAGGGTTCCGAGTCATGAAATACGGAACCGTAAAAAACCAGTGGAATTTATGTATATCTTTAAAAATGCTTTTTGGATAAATTGAAATACCTGTTTAGGCGGCTGATTGCTTATTTACGTAAAATGGAGTATAATACAGTATATATTATGTAACCAACCAGTTGTGGCTAATCCTAATTCTATTTTTAAAGCATAAGTCTTGAGGAGAGATCCCAGATTTACCTTGGTCCTTGATGATTGCATCACAATACCACTCTTCTTTTGGACCACAATTACGTTTGAAATTACTCTTGAGAAGCCTAGTAACTTTACTGACATGAAAGGCTAAGTCAATTTGGAAATTTTATAATTTGTTATTAAAATTTTGAGGCTCAAACTGATGAGAGCCCGGAACCATACCAGGTGTGGCGCTAACGAACTCTCACAGTTCACCAGGCTTCTGGCCCCATTCCAAAGCTTAACGATAATAAATAATTAAATAAGCAAGAAGCAAGCAAGGGGTGAGGCCCAGACGGCAGCATGGTTTTACCATTACACCGTCTCCTACTCGATTCAGTAAAAGATAGTATTCACCAGAGCAACCATGCTTATTGAATACCTGGGTCAATAAGTAGTCGGTAACTGAGGATATACTAAGGGCAATATGATACTGCCCTTAGTATATCCTCAGTTTACCACGAATTTTAAACTTACTTGGGAAACAGCAAAACCATATTTGTAATAACAATACACCTCAACTGTAAAGATACACCCTCGGGTAATTTTGGCTACGGTGGCAGAGGCTAGAATTTTGCACTCAATACAACATACGGCGTAAAAATGAAGCTCCATAGATTCAATTGATTAGAAAATGGGTACAGAAGTTCGAGGAGACAGGTTCAACAATGAACCAACAACGATCCGGCTTACCTAGAACATCAAGAGAATCTCTACTTGGAAGCGGTCTAACGCCTTAGGCGTACCCAGAACATCTTAAATTCGTATACATATTCGATATAAAGTTTTTAAATGTAATTATTTATAATATTAATGCAACAACTTTGACTGCTTTGACTGCCTTGTTGGTTTAGTGGTTAGCGTATGCGATTGTTGATCAATAGGTCTCGGGTTCGATTCCCGGGTTGGACCAAATATTTGTGTGATCCACAAATATTTGTTTCGGAGTCTGGGTGTTTTCTATGTATAAAATGTAGGTATTTACAAAAAAAAGTATATTTATGTATTTTTATCTGTTATTTAGTATACAATAAACAAGCTCTGCTTAGCTTGGGACTAGATGACGTTGTGTGTAAGATGTCCAAAACATTTATTTATTTATTTACAATGAGCAATATCATGGGCCATACGGCCATGCTTAATTATTTGGGCTAACAAATCAAATACTACAGGAATACTTAGGTTCTTCCATAAATATACTCTAGATTCATAATCTTGGTATTTTATATTTCGCTATAAAAATCGAAGGAGTATTTGATACACTTAATTTTATCTTTTCAACAAGCAAAACTAACCTACTTATTGTTTTTAAAGTGAGTGCACTTTAAAAACAAAAACTCACAAATATTATACTTGTAATTATTTTGAACAATCTTAATCGATGAATACTGCCAATGGGCAATGACATTTATATTGCCTGTTGATGTAGATGTGACTTTAAAGTGTGTGTGTTTAAAGATATTGTTATTGATAAGGCATCAATCTTTTACCTCGAGGCGGATAATGGACTGTTTTCCGTTAAACGGAAATAACCTTTGACATTTAATAGCATGTACCTAGTAATTGTTTTTTCTTGTTTCATAATGTTACTTGGATAAGGAAGGAAGAGTTATAATAAAGTCGAAATCAGCCATTTTATATGGTAACAACGTTGTGAATGCAGTACAAAAGTGTACATATTGTAGTCTTAAAGGTTAAAAAATAAGGTGGCACCTTAAAGGTACGCGTCCATTGGCCCGCGCCGCACGCACGGCACCCACCGCACGCAACGGATGTTATTTTGCTTTGTATGATTTCATATAGAGCTGCGTCCACTATCCGCGCCGCCCGCACCGAACGCCGGCATTTATGAGCAAAAAATGCGTTGCGTGCCGGTGACGTCACACAAATCAGTTCGCCGCTGGCCGGCTGGCATCGCCCACTGCCGAACGTCCTGTTTGTCTTAAATAAAACGACAAAAAATTGAAATGGATGACGCACTTTTGATTATATTAGTCGAAAGATATGAAAAATTATACAATTTAAAACATACACATTAATTTAATGTCCAAAGAAGAGACAACATTTGGGAGACTATAGGATGAATGATACTCTCAAAAAATTGGTCACTTCAAATTTATTTCTTGAACCCACATTCTGCGTTTAGTTTTAAGTTCTTCTTCATCTTCCAACAATGATATCTTCATCAATCTCCATGACCGAAAACGTCAAATCACGACAAGAAAACACTCGAAACTAAATAAAAAATCCGGATACAGTGGACGCGCCGCCCGCACCGAACGCCGGCATTTATATGCTGGCGTTCGGTGCGGGCGGCGCGGATAGTGGACGCAGCTCTATGTAAAATCATATAAAGCAAAATAAAATCCGTTGCGTGCCGTGCGTGCGGGCCAATGGACGCGTACCTTTAGCAAACAAGAATGTTGATTTGATTCTCTACAATTTTCGCAAATATAAATATTTTATCATTATTATTTTGTGCATCTATTATTTATTATTACAACCAATAATAATAGGAAGTATCCTCACACTTCATAGGTATTTGGCTACCTACATATGTATAATCTACAAATTACACTTCATTGAACGTTCTGATAAATGATATTCGAAATGTTTAAAGCTAAAATTGTATCAGTTTATTAGAGCTAGTCATCTGACAGCGTAAATCTTATGTGTCTAATCGAAAGTGAATAAAAAAAGTCGGCCAAGTGCGTGTCAGGCCCCGCACAGGAAAGGGTTCCTCGGTCAACCATAATGGTACGTGGATTTAAAATCGTATCGAATAATTAACTGTTATGTTTACGTAATAATGCGTTAATTTTATATGACGTATTCCAAGTCAGCGCATTTTACAAGTTAAGCCTCTATAACTTCTGAACTAACAAATGCATCTAATCCGTTATAGTTTTCCTTCATAGTTCATTATATGGACCACCACCACGATTTTTCCCAGATTTTTTTGAGCCAGCCGTTTAACTTTTAGAGGGGGGGGGGACGCCCTGTTTTTACAAAAAAGTGCCCTTTAAAGGGGAATATCTCGCAAACGAATACCTATATCAAAAAATCGTCTTAGAAACCCCTTATTGTTTTTAAAATAACTATCTAATGATACCCCACAAAATGGGGTAGCTGCGAGAAAAAAAATCATCCCACTTTACATGTAGGGGAGGTACCCCAAATAATAATATTTTTCATAATTTTATTGTAGCACTTTGTCGACGTAATTACAACACATTCGTGCAAAGTTTGTTGTGAT
Source organism: Phragmatobia fuliginosa (assembly GCA_932526445.1). NCBI lineage: Eukaryota > Metazoa > Arthropoda > Insecta > Lepidoptera > Erebidae > Phragmatobia > Phragmatobia fuliginosa. Next base: position 31,586,542 of record OW052057.1, read on the forward strand.
GAACGGATGGACAGACGGACATGACGAATCTATAAGGGTTCTGAATCATAAACTTCGGAAAACCCGAAAATATCCTGAACTGGAGACTGTCATCCATAACGTACGTTACCATCGATGTCATAACGTAGGTACGGTCTCATTTCCCCGACACCCACCATAAGACCGCGTCGTTCCACCTACGCTGGTCATTTTTGAGTGAAGACAGCATTGCCCTTGGGATCACCAACGCAATTTAATTCGGAAATAACTATATGAAAATGCTAGCAACGAACTATTTTAAGTAGTGGAACATATTTAAAGAAGTAATCTATATTTATAAAAATGAATCCCTATTTCCCTTGGTCATACCATCACGCGTGAACGGCTGGACCGATTTTCATAACAGTCCTTGAAGTAAGAGGATTGTTCTTACGAATTAAAATTTTTTTTTTTTATTAAATTACTATTTTCATTACGAAATCGTATTCATCGCATGACCTTTGATTCTATGGTTATGTGGGATACCACCCACGATACCACGGAAATGAAGGCGCAGGTAGATTAAGTGTTAGAGTACTTATAAAGATGGGATATTTAAGTATACAACCTTCTAAAACTTCTCTATAATGATGTAAGTGAAAAAATCTGCTAGAAGTGTAATTTACCCTAAATTTTGTAACGTTTGTGCGATGTATTTGCAGTGCAATGTGATTTCGGGTCTATTAAGGTTTTGAAATCTAATCTTCATTTACACAAAAACATATTAATTGCAAATAAAGAAAAATTGCACACGTTAAGATTACTCTAACTAATCCAATACCAACCCACCTGGCTAGCGCTGTATAAACAAAACAAAATATGTGCTAAAAATAAACAAAACAAAATATATATACACACACACACACAAACACGCATTTTATCCCCCTTCCCACACACACACACACACCAAACCAAATATATACATATATAACAGAATTACAAAGATAGATTGATTGTAATACACATTATTACAAGTAAATAAATACATAGTTACACATCACATATAAATGCAATACTTACATTATCATTACAAAGAAAAATAATATATAGAAAATGTTTTCGGTATAAAGTGGATTAAGATGACAGGTAGTGTTCTTTCACCAGTTTCTTGAAAGAAGGCAAAGATAGTAATAAAATTAAAATCTTTTAATATTATACTTTCCAATATTCTTATGACAAAGTGCTACAATAAAACTATTATAAACATTTTTGTTTGGAGTACCTCCGGAGGTACCCCAAACAAATCATCAAAATCATCCCCACTTTACTTGTACCCGGGTACAAGTAAAGTGGGGATGATTTCGAGGTTGCTAAAACTATTTAGGTATCCGTTTGCGAGTTATTTAACTTTAAAGCGCATTTTGTTAAACAGGGCGTCCCCCCCCCCACTCTAAAAGCCGAACGGCTGGCCCAAAAACTTTGTAGAAATTCATCATAGTAGTCCATATACATTTTACTTTCAAAGAAAACTATAGCGGTTTTCATAGATTGCTTATTACAGGAGTTATAGGAACCTAACTTGTAAAATGAACTAACTTGGAAAACTTCGTACAAAAGTAAAGAAATAATAGGTAAACATAACAATTATCTATTGGACACAATTTTTAATCTACCTACCATCATAGGGGACTACGGAACCCTATTCAAAGCGTAGCCTGTCACGTACTTGACCAATTTTTTAAAGTAGCTTTTCGTAGAGTAAGTAGAGTAAAGAGTTTCGTAGTTCACTCCTCGGAACCCTTATACTAAAGTTTCGTTACGTCTGTCCGTTCCTCCATCTTTATCTTACCGTCCAAATAGTTCTATTATTAGGTCTTTACCTATGAAATTACCGTTTCGTATGCAATAAGTGAAAGTACTTATTTTTTCAAACTTTTTTATTTCTGTTATTCAAAGTAATCACTAATGTAATCGACGCATCTTTGGCAACGCATTGGCAGTTTATTGATGTCCTTCTTGTAAAAATCAGCTGGACGGGAGGCAACAAACTCTTCAAAGGCATTTTGTACTGCCTCTCGGGAATTGAATTTTTTACCCACTAAAAAGTTGTCTAAATTTTGGAAAAAGTAATAGTCGGTAGGTGCAAGGCCTGGTGAGTATGGCGGATGAGGGAGAGCCTCCAACCCCAGCTCTTGCAGCTTGGCGACTGTCTGTTGCGCAGTATGGGGTCGACCGGTTGACCAACGTTCTCCATCATTCTCTCCAGTTCTTCACAGTACACATCTGCATGAATGCTCATGCCGTTTTGTAAAAACCTGTGGTGAATCACACCCGCACTAGACCACCAAACAGTGACCATCACCTTTTTAGGGGTCATTTTTGGTTTAGGGCATTGCTTTGGTGCTGAACCAGGGTCTAACCAACTTGCTGAGCGCTTTCGATTGTCGAACAGAATCGTCGAATTTTTCGTCGCACGTAATAATTTTTAGTTTTAGACAACTTTTTAGTGGGTAAAAATTCAATTCCCGAGAGGCAGTACAAAATGCCTTTGAAGAGTTTGTTGCCTCCCTTTCAGCTAATTTTTACAGTTTTATTATATTATTATATTTTTTATAGTTTTATCACTCTCTTATTTTAGAAGTTACAGGGGGGACACACACACACACACACACATTTTTCCACTTTGGAAGTGTCTCTTGCGCACACTATTCAGTTCAGAAAAAAATGTTATTATAAACCTCAACAACATTTTTGAACACCTTGTTGATAAAAATTTTTTTGAGTTTCAGTTCCAAGTACCCCTAAAATGTATTGTTTTTTTTCTATTTTTGTGTGAAAATCTTAATGCGGTTCACCGATTACATATACTTACCAAGTTTCAACAGTATATCTCTTATGGTTTCGGAAAAAAGTGGCTGTGACATACGGACGGACAGACAGACAGACAGACATGACGAATCTATAAGGGTTCCATTTTCTGCCATTTGGCTACGGAACAATCGTAATTACAATCAGTGAGTGAATAATCAATCGTCCCCTGTTTTCCTACCCTTACGGTTAGGTTTTTATTTTCAAATTTCATCATCATCATCATCAGCCTATCGCAGTCCACTGCTGGACATAGGCCTCTCCAATTGCACGCCACTTAGTTCGAATTTACTTGGGACCAATTTCTATGTATACTTTTTCCAATAAAAAAATAATTATCAAAATCGGGCTACTCCGTAAAAAGTTATGCGTGGTCATAGATAAAAAAAATATACGCGTTGACTTGAGATCCTCCTCCGTTTTTACATCTTCCTCGGTTAAAAAATATCTTTCGACATATTACACAATTGTTTACCATTTTTTTTCACTTTACTCACTCTAAAATATTTTAAATTGTAAGGTCAACGACGTGACCCCCAAATGCGTAATGAATTCACTTAAATGTCTCACAAATTTAGAGCAGAATTCATTTAATATATTATGTATTTGTTGTAGGCCGATATCTAAATTAGGCCAACGCAAAAGTGACTGGACATTCATCTTATACTCATTTATTGTAAAGAACATTACAATTTTTCCAATGTAATGTTCTTTAAAAAATGGAATCTAACCTTAAAGTAGGACATTATTTCATGCTCAAATGAATAAATCTGAGATTTCATGATATAATTCTCCCATTCTAAAATCAGGTAGACCGATTTAACCATTTGCCCAATCAGTAATTTGAGTGACATTTTACAAAAAGTAATTAAATAGTATTAGTTAAAAACTAATAAAGTTCAGTTTCATCGATGACTGAAACAGTACTTAAAAGACTTATGCCAACTAATTTGTCAAATAACAATTAGTTTTTTTTATATTTTTTTTATATTTCGGTCATCTTACACGCAACGCAATCTAGTTTTAAACTAAGCAGAGCTTTTATTATGGGTACAAGACAATTGCTATAAATACGTATACGTACTTTTTAGGGTTCCGAAGTTCATAACTCGGAACCCTTATAGATTCGTCATGTCCGTCTGTCCGTCCGTCCGTCCGTCCGTCCGTCCTCGACTTACCGTCCAAACGGTAAGTGCTAGAAAGATGAAAGTTTGCATGAATACGTGTTGTAATTACGTCGACAAAGTGCTACAATAAAATTATGAAATATAATTTTATTTGGGGTACCTCCCCTACACGTAAAGTGGGGATGATTTTTTTTTCTCGAGGCTACCCCATCGTGTGGGGTATCATTAGATAGGTCTTTTAAAAACAATAAAGGGTTTCCTAGACGATTTTTTGATTTAGGTATCCGTTTGCGAGATATTTCACTTTGAAGGGCACTTTTTTGTAAAAACAGGGCGTCCCCCCCCCTCTAAAAGCTAAACGGCTGGCTCAAAAAATTTGAAAAAAATCGTGATGCTGGTCCATTTAATGAACTTTGAAGGAAAACTATAACCGATTAGATGACTTTCTTAGTTCAGGAGTTATAAAGGCTTATATGGTAAAATGCGCTCACTTGGAAAACGTCATACAAAATTAACGTATTAATACGTAAACATAACAATTATCTATTGGATACGATTTTAAATCCACATACCATTATAGGTGACTGAGGAACCCTTTCCTGTGCGTGGCCTGACACGCACTTGGCCGATTTTTATTGTGACATATGCAAGGAATATTGGATCGAATTGTGACATCTGAAAAAGGTGGATTCTTGACCATAACCGTAAGCGAAAAATACAATGTCTGACCCCAGGTCAAACGCCGCACTATGATAACGGGAGACCTCATACAGCACGAGAAACCGTTTTAACTCTACAGGAACTGCAATTAGAAACCTTTTGTCGACCTCCGTATTCACCAGACCTTGCTTGTACTAAAATAAAAAATGTATTTAATTGTTAAAACATATGTTTCTTCGTGTTTTTTCCCGTAGAATTCAATGGTCTTATCAGGTTTTGAATTTTTTTAATTTATAACAAATTATTAACAATAATCAAAAAATGAATCTTTCAAACAGTTTTTAATATTAAAATCTAAATTTTTTTTTTCTTGTTTGGGACACAAAAAGGAGTACTTTCAGCAAGTTTGGTTAAAAAATATTTATTTTTGAGAAATTGACAAGTAAAAAACAAAAAAAAATAAAAATATTTTTGATTTATTGCATTTTTTTTGAAATTATATTAAAGAAAATGAGGTTATATTAAAAAATGACCCATATAAAAGTTGTAGATTTTTCCAAGATCTACAACTTTTGCATTTAACATTTTTCAGCAGGACATCAAATTTCGCGTGAAATTGCAAAAAACACGAGATGTATCCATTTTCACCCCTTTTCAACCCCTAAAATCATCCCCTAATCTTCTTGGGCACATAACACATTTTTCTTATGTTGACTTTAACCCTTTTAACCATTTGAAAACGTATGTATCTGGATAACATTTTTTTTTTTATCTCTGTAAATGAGTCAATGTGCCTGGACTATTAGGGTTGCGGAAGTCCGATGCCAGTCGCTCCGTGGAAAAACTGAAATTCAGGTAAAACCGGTTGAACTATAGTAGCCGACCCCAAATAAACTTGGGCTAATGGTGGCCTAGGAGGATGATTTTGATTAAATAAATATGTTCAATGAAAATAAAAAACGAACTTCAATTTTTCAGTACAAATCGGCAATTTTATACTTTAACTATACAAAACTAAGTAACATGGAATAAACCCAAATTTTGAAACAAATATGTGGGTTTGTGTGGATGCGAGAAGCCCAAAATCGATCAAAGTGGTGTGCAATGGGAGAGGCCTATGTCCAGCAGTGGACTGAGATAGGCTGATGATGATTAAACATTTGGTTCGACCCGACTCAAATGAAACCCGACACACGACATTAAATCGCAAGACGCGAGTTGCCTATTCATCACTATTTTAAAGGCGTAACGGCTAAACAGATCAACAACTGTCTAACACATTGTTTTCGATAAAGGCAGTACAAAATTATAGTTTCATCATTGCCAAAATGTCTAACACAAGTGATGATGAAACTATAATTTTGTACTGCCTTTATCGAAAACAATGAAATCGTCGTAACAGAAGATACTGGGTTCACCCGTATATAGAGATAAATGTAAAGTGCAGACTGTTTGTAGCTGCAAAAGAATTACAATATAATTATATAAAAAAGACATTTCTGCACCTCGGAAACAAATTTAATATTAAAAAATTGCTCCGCCATCTTGGAAATCGCCGAGACTTAGGCGATTCACACACTCCACCGCGCTACGACGCGTAGCGGTTTTTATTTAAGCAGTTTTTTTTTTTTGAAATTAATTCAAGTTTACAAAACAATAAACCTACACTGTCTTTTTACCAATATACATTCTAACAATACGATTACCAAACAATATAATCACCCTATTAACCGTAGACAATGACAACTAAACAGAGAACATAATAGTTATATGAGCATATCTATGGAATTAAAAAACGAAACAAAAAAAGAAGGAGAATCTAGAATTACTGTGTTGTCAAGGCAACGGATAACGGCATAGACAATGACAATTAAATAGAGAACGTAATAGTAATATGAGCATATCTATGGAAAAAAAAACGAAATAAAAGCGGCCAAGTGCGAGTCGGACTCGCCCATGAAGGGTTCCGTAGCATCATATAAAAGTTCTTGTAGTTCGTTGTAACTTTCATCAATGTTTTAATAATAGTGTTTTGATTGAAAGAAATGTAAATTGCGGTTTATGATTTATGACGTATTAAAAAAAAACTACTAACTAGATCTCGTTCAAAACAATTTTCGTTGGAAGTTTGCATGGTAATGTACATGATATATTTTTTTTTGTATTATCACTCTTATTTTAGAAGTTACAGGGGGGGGGGGACCAACTTTTTAACACTTTGGAAGTGTCTCTCGCGCAAACTATTCAGTTTAGAAAAAAATGATATTAGAAACCTCAATATCATTTTTAAAGACCTATCCATAGATACCACACACGTATGGTTTTCATGAAAAAAAATTTTTTGAGGTTCAGTTCTAAGTATGGGGACCCCCAAAATTTATTGCTTTTTTTCTATTTTTGTGTAAAAATATTAAAGCGGTTCACAAAATACATCTACTGACAAAGTTTCAACAGTATAGCTCTTAGAGTTTCGGAAAAAAGTGGCTGTGACATACGGACGGACAGACAGACAGACAGACAGACATGACGAATCTATAAGGGTTCCGTTTTTTGCCATTTGGCAACGGAACCCTAAAAAAGGGGAAGAATCTAGAATTACTGTGTTGTCAAGGCAACGGATAACGGCCGGTGCCGGCAGCACGCATGCGCTAATCTGCCTATAGAGCACGGAGCCGCCCCATCCTTGTCGCACTGCAGTTACAATCATATCTCTATCCTTTTCTAGGGTGTTAGGTTTTTTCGTTACGGAATTTCTTGATTCGGTCGCCGCGCTCAATGCCAGCTATAAAAGCTGTACGATAGCTTAAAAACATTCACCGTTGTAGTTTTCTAATAATTCTTACCAAAAAGGCATAATATAAGCTTAAACATCATTCATTTTTAGTGACAAAATTTCAATACATTTTAGTATAGAAAAGCGGCCAAGTGCGAGTCGGACTCGCCCATGAAGGGTTCCGTATCAGCAAGTAACATCATATAAAAGTTCTTGTAGTTCGTTGTAACTTTCATCGATGTTTTTATACTAGTTTATTGATTGAATGAAAGGTAAATTACGGTTTACGATTTATGACGTATTAAAAAAAAACTACTCACTAGATCTCGTTCAAACCAATTTTCGTTGGTAGTTTGCATGGTAATGTACAACATATATTTTTTTAGTTTTATCACTCTCTTATTTTAGAAGTTAGAGGGGGGGGGGACACACATTTTTCCACTTTGGAAGTGTCTCTCGCGCAAACTATTCAGTTTAGAAAAAAATGATAATAGAAACCTCAACATCATTTTTAAACACCTATCCATAGATACCCCACATGTATAGGTTTGATGAAAAAAAAATTTTGAGTTTTAGTTTCAAGTATGGGGGGGACCCCCAAAATGTATTGTTTTTTTTTTCTATTTTTATGTAAAAACTTAATGCGGTTCACAGAATACATCGACTGACCAAGTTTCAACAGTATAGTTTTTATAGTTTCGGAAATAATTGGCTGTGACATACGGACGGACAGACAGACAGACAGACTTGACGAATCTATAAGGGTTCCGTTTTTTGCCATTTGGCTACGGAACCCTAAAAATCGTATAAAAATGTAATAGTTTATTACACAACCCATAAGGTCCCATTGGTTTGCGTTTGTCTCCTCTAAGGAGAGGTTTAAGTCCATAGGTGAGGACCCACGTGGGGAACGCGAGTCCCACCGATTGCGGATCGGCAACTGGCAAGATACGTAGTGGCTACGTATTCTTGCCGTTGGATGTTTTTATACCGCCTGAAGGCCTTCAACTTAGCTTCACGACTGTTATCTTATGATCACGGAAAATAATTTGCATTATTCCATAAATGATGTGATAATGAAGGAATAGATGATTTTTAATTTTTAAACATTAGTTGTTGTATAGATTAGACCATGAGGACCACATAGAAAACTGTCGAAATGACGGTGTTACGTAAGATGCCCAGGCAGATTTTAATCTTACCAATTTTACGATCGGCCTATGACATACACAATAAGGAATAAATTAATATTAACGTTTTTCTTAAGCATTCCTTAGAACCACGTAATTTTAGGATTTGTATCCGTAAAAAGCTTTGTTATGGTCATTTTATTATATCTATTACCTACATGTTTAATCTCTCATTGTGACAGTGCAACCTTCGACATGTACATGCACTTAAATACATAGATAGTTATTTTCATTATACACAGAGTACAGATTTTGGTTTGGATTTTATCTCCCTTTATTATTATTTCTTTTGCGCACTCGTTGGTTAATTGGTTAGAGTATTTATCTGCTCTTTAACAGGTCTCAGGTGAGTCAGGTGTGAATACGATATGTTGTGTTTCTCTTACAAGCTCTGAAGAGTGTGCCGGAGTATTAAAGTGAAGTGAAGTGAATTGAAGTTGTTTTGTCATATCTAAATTTATGATGAAACATACTGACAACTAGATCTAAATTCGAATTCAATTCGCCCTCAGGGAACTAGTAGCCGACCTCAAAATAATCTTGGGAATAATAAAGCCTTAGAAGATGATTATTTTTGGTTTTTAACCGACTTCAAAAAAAAGGAGGAGGTTATCAATTCGTCGGAATCTTTTTTTTTTTTTTTATGTATGTTCAGCGATAATTTCGTCGTTTATGAACCGATTTCAAAAATTATTTTTGCATTGGAATGGACGTAGCTTACAGGTGGTCCCATCGTCACCATATCGGGATCTGATCATGGGATCCCAAGGAAATCGAGGGAACTCCTCAAATATCATAGGCTCAATGTCGCGATTTGGGTACTCGGAATAGTTTTTCATTGAAGTCGGTTCCTTTTTGTTAAAATTATATTAATTAAAGAATACTTGACTACATGCTTACGTTTAATTCCTAGACTTCAAGTTGAATTGTTCTGATACCTACATAGATTACGAGACGATTCCGATCCCTATAATTTAATGCTTAAAGATTTCGTTGTTCTCTCCTATACATGTAGGTACAGTACATGCGTATAAGATGTGGTATAAGATATTATGTATATTATGGTGTCTCATAATATTTTGATTTACCTATTCAGTCATAAATGTTGATTAGCTAAGGTTTAAATGGACCATAATTAGGCATTCGGTTTATTTTATTTCACTGAAGGAATTTATGATCTCTTAAAAAAACAAGTTTAGAATTCGTGTCGGTGTAAAGTTCAAACGGCTGGTAGGCGTGTGTTAGAACTTGCGCATTAACTTGTGTGACGAGCAGACGTGTATCGATCGTCAGCTGAACTAGCTCTGTAAACGAGTGTTTGGCCTTATTTGCTGTACCTTTACTTTGTTTTTTTTTTTTGTAATTTTAAATCTTTCCTTAAATTGTAAATCTATCTGTATATCATACTCATCTTCCTCCTAGCCTTTATTCCCAAGATTATTTGGGGTCGGCTACTAGTTCAACCGTTTTTACCTGAATATAAGCTTTTCCACAGAGCGATGTGCATTTAACCTCCGCAACATTTAGGGAGAACTGAATTCGAAGATTGAATTCAATTTTAGGATATAACTTAGAAACAGAAATTGTGCAGCGAATATATCTAAACATATATATTTTAAAACATATTAAAAATAATTTATACCATTTGTCGGGTATTTTTTTTAAATGCATTGAACTCATACTAACTTTATGTCAAAACCATACTAACAAAATTTAAACATAATCGAATAAGTATTTGAGATGTGTCAATTTACTTCTAAGGCTAGTTTTAAGAGTTCTTGATAAAGTTTCATATAATTGTCTACCATGTAGCACTATTTAACAGTTAAAAGTTGCTGATATCAATATGGGCAACTGACATTTTAACTTAATTCGAGACTTGTGAATTCGAAATCAGTAGTTGTTCAAAACATGCTATCAGGGACTTTATCAACAAGTGAGTGTGTGAAAACTGTCTCATAATATTGTTACATTTATTTTACTGTCACTTAATCAACAAAATATTATAAATTTGAATATTGATGCATAACTACTGCTTTGTTGTTAATGAAGTAAGTAATGTAACTAAAACATAGTAACTGGATCATGCGTAACTTCCAAAATTAGCACACGTTCAATTCGTCCGTTCGTTGCATGATTGCGATGTATGTTTTTACAAAAAATTGGTCAAGTGCGTGTCAGGCTACGCATAGAATAGGGTTCCGTAGTCAACCATAATGGTAAGTAGATTTAAATCGTGTCCAATAGTTAATTGTTATGTTTACTTCTCATTTCTTTATTTTTCTACGAAGTTTTCTAAGTTAGTCCATTTTACAAGTTAGGCCCCTATAACTTTTGAAATAAAAAAGTTTTTCTTTCAAACAAATACCTAAATTGATCTCTCTCTCTCTCTCTATCAATCTCTATCTCTCCTTGTCCGTTCCTTTCCACACGATGGAATAGATGCGAGAAAATTATCACCACTTTACGTGTAGGGAGGTGTAACCTCTGAACTTGTCAGAGAGGCTACTCACCGGCTACTCAGCGATAGATTTAATGAGCCCAGGGCACCTTACAATAGTATATAAAAAAAGTAAAAGATAAGTGTGTGTATGTGTGTATGGGAGATCCAGGGAACACTTCAAAGAAACCAACTGCATCAGTATCACATACATATATTAGAAATTATTAAATTGTATTAGTGATTTACAATATTTAAATTTAATTACATAAAGTTTATTACATAAAAAAAGGTAGGTTGGAAGAAATAATATATTAAATTAAGTTTTTTACAATTCATTAAATAAATCCGTCTGCAGATCGGTCAGGGTAAGGGCAGAAATCCACAGGTTCACATTGCAGACTCGAGATAGTCTGCTGAGGACTTCCACAAGCACAAGGAGGCTCGTGTTCTCAGGAGACATCCCCAGGATCACCTTGCAGACTCAAGGAGGCCTGCTGAGGTTTCCCACAAGCTCAAGGTAGCTCATGTTCCTAGGAGACGTCCACATGATCACCTTGCAGACTCAAGGTAGTCTGCAGGGGTCTCCCACAAGCTCAAGGTAGCTCATGAGATCAAGTCAAGGAGACGTAGATGCCAGTAAGGGGAGGTAATAAGGAAAAATAGAATAACAATAAAATTACGTGACCTTCGCTAGACACAGCTGCGAGCCTCAAAGTGAGTCGCGCTGCGCTGGAATATCACATGACTTCTTCTGCAGACAGGCACGAGACACAGCACGTAGCTTTGAGCCCTACAACAAAACAACACTCCTACATACGATCTCACCTTAAACAAAACAATATAAAACGGTTATAAAAAAAACTCACCACAGATGTGGGCTCTAAACACAAGGATTTAACCCATGATGAAGACAGTTATACACTCTGACTTTAACTTCAACAGTATGTCAACAAGCAAAGTAAAAATGAATCCTTGAGAGAAAATACACCGCCTTTTAAATAAAATAGGTCGAATGTTCTAGACCAAACTCCCACTCATATTTCAATCTCTTAACAACAATATGTCACTGACAGCTTATATCCAATACTACTAAATCAAGGTGCACACAAACGTGTATAATTTACTATACTAATCGATGACATTTCAAAACGAGAGTGTTTGATGTGACGATAGTTAGGCTTTGCAACTCGCAAAAAGGAACAAAACACACTTAGAACTACATTAAGGGAGATGGCGCTGTAAGCAACTGCTGCATTAGTGAATCTAATGTTTATTATAAACAACTTAAAAAAACGTGTTACAAATTTATTAGGGGGCTTTTTTGTATCGAAGACAAGTCAAGTTTCAAGGTCTTGGATAAGTAATAAAGAATAGTATAGCGATATCGGGGTCACCAATTATAGCGAACTTATGTGTCAAAGCAAAAAACAACCACGGTGTACTGGATGGCACCCATATTTATTATTTAGGTACTGGTTTATACCTCTAAACTTACTCACTAAGATATGAATATGGTGTGGCTATGGTACCGACTTACAGCTACATTTTATATCTTAAGACCTATCGCTATTATGCGTATAATTACGTCTTAAGGGGCTGAAAACCAAAATAGAGGTAAATAAAGATCGTTTTGTATAAAAACCTATCGCTCATATCATTACCAAAATCAATGTCTTTATAATTGAACATATTCCTCACATAGTGGTTATTTCCAAAACACGATTTGAAAAACTTCACTCGATAAAAAAAATAATCAAAGTAGCCTCTGAAAATAGTTAAATTTTGACTTTACACAGTTGTGCTTTAAGTAATGTAAATGAAATTAAGTAAAATTGTGTATCATATGTAACTGAACGAAATGGTTAACTTTGATTTATTTAAAAATTGCAACATTTACAAAAAATAACGAATTTTGTGGTTTGGCACTTACGCCCTTCTATTTCAAGCGCTTTTTCTCTGTCACTCCTATGGAGAACGACAGTGAGCGCTGAGGCGCGCTGCTAAACGGACCTATGTCGCTCGACTCGCGCGCTATATTTAGCTGATAAATCTAAAAAACTTTATTAAAAAACAAAACAAAATCATATTATGATGGAGGCTATAAGGTAAGAATAATTTATTTTATTAATAAACTTATAATTTGATTGACATGTAAGATTATTTAACTAGATATCCTTACAAAGACGTAATGTAGTTTCATAACCCTAAAAACTGTCAACTGTGTAGTGGAACAAGCTTAAACTAGAGACACATTATCGGAAGCGGCTAATGGACGCGGCTGATAGCCGTGATCTAGAGTATGAACATACACTCAGCTGTGCAAACTATCGGACGTAAGTCGTGGATAGACTGACCTTGAGCGTTCGGACGTCCGACAGAAATCTGGCACAAGACCGACTGACGAGACTGTGCACACTTATTTTTCCACTAAAATCAATTTATTATCATAAATATGTATATTACTGAGTCAATATTTTAATACATTGAATGAAAATATATTACCAAGGCACTCTATCAGTGTTTTAATAAAATAATGTACAATTTACAGTCGCGGCTGTTAGCCGCGTCCGTCAGCCGCGTCCGATAATGTGTTTCCAGCTTTAGTCTTGAAGAACGTAACATACATAGACTTACAAAAGTCGTAGACTCTGCCATTTTAGTTACACAATGTATCACATATGATGGCCTTATTTTATGCATAGTCATTTTTGATAGTGTGTCTAACCGCATAATATTATCATCATAATAATTAAGCAATAAAGATATTAAATTAAATAAGTACTATTATTTAATCACAGGTTGCAAAATGTGGAATTCTCACAAAACGTTCAATGTTCTGAAGTTCCAAGGTAAGAACTGTAAAATACTGCACGTCCTGAAATGTCACTCAAATCTAACTAACAATTTATGGACTATTTATTTACAGCAAAAGAAGACTATTGGAAAATAGCTCTGAAGGAGATGGACCGCAGAATGTAGTTTTGCATCATACACAAATCACATACTCGCTGAGCTCTGTCGGTATCGTCACGTTCAGAATAGTTTCATATTATATACTATGACTGTATTGTTTGGCAATAATATTGTTAGAATGTATGTTGGTAAAAAGACAGTGTACATTGTTTTGTAAACTTGGATTAATATTAAATAAAAAAATACTACATACATAAAAAATAAATAAATAATTAAATCGCATAAGTTGATAAAAAATGCTATGCAATAGCTTTACCGCGGCAGTCTCCGAGTGCCACATGACTTTTTTATCATACCATTACGATAGCATTTTTATTTTGCCCTATCTAAAATATTCTAAAGCCCTGTGTTAAAAGCAGAGTGCAAATTCAAAGACGAATATTAGTTCTCGGAGACTGTGGTAGTACCGATAACGAACCGCGTCTCAAACGCGGCGCTGCTTTATCGAACAAAAAGGGGCGTATCCATTGCTCAAGGTCATTGGCTGCACTCAGCGTCTTAATGACATCGGGATACAGACTGTCTGAATTCTATGTGATCAATAATATAATAGACTCATATCGAAAATATGCTGAGATAGCTGGTCAGTCTTATCTATGATAAATTATATCAATTACTTCAAGCATTATGATGATGATGATAACTCCCAAGCCGATTTCGGCTACAGTGACTGATTATCTTTGTGTATTAAGTTGCGGGCGCGTGCTCTCGTATGGCTTACGTATCCTATTTTGGCACTGAACGAGCGTGCACAGTGGGGACAAGTAAGCACACCATCCAGGTAATTGTAGTTTATGTTGGGAGTGGGTTTGTTTTTAAGATCGTCTCGTTTGGTATCGAGATCACATCTTCTTTGTTCTTCAAAGTTGTTAACACTCTGGTGGATCATCCGCCTCCACTCAGGTCTGTCCCTAGCCAAATCCTCCCAATGAGAGATGTTAATTTTGCATCTCTTCATATGCCTCTTCTGTACACTCTTATATCTGAGGAACTGACCGTCTCGCTTCCGCTTGCCATTCTTGAGTTTAGAAGAAAAGATGCGCTTAGCGACCCTTTCCCCAGACATTCTTACCACATGACCAGACCACCGTAACTGGCGGCGCATTAGGTAGGCTTCAATGCCGTAAACATTAGCTCTTCGCAAAACATCCGTGTTCCTAATGCGGTCGGACCACTTAATGTTCAGGATATCACGAAGACACTTAAGATGGAAAGATCTAATGCACGTATATGTCTTCTGTATACACACCACGTCTCCGACGAATATAGGATATTCGGTAATACAATGGCCATGTACACATTGACCTTCGTCTGTAATTTAAGGTCATGGGAGCGAAATACCTTCTCCCGGAGTCTGCCAAACACTGCTGAAGCAGCACCAAGCATTATATATGACGTAGGCATAAATCTCTAGCAACGCGAATGTTACTTTTTCGAAATAATAGGGAAGGAAAGGGGAATCTCGTTCACTTACGGCAACTTCACTGTATTCTATTTAAATGACATAATTTTAACAAAAAGAAAAAGACTTCCAAGAAAAACTATTCCGAGTACCCAAATCGCGACAATTGTGCCTATGATATTTGAGGAGTTGCCTCGATTTCCTTGGGATCCCATCATCAGATCCCGATATGGTGACGATGGAACCTTCTCTAAGCTACGCCCATTCCAATGCAAAAATATTTTTTTGAAATTCGTTCATAAACGACGAAATTATCGGTGAACATACATAAAAAAAAAAGATTCCGACGAATTGAGAACCTCGTCCTTTTTTGAAGTCGGTTAAAAAATATGTTTTAGTAACTACTAGTATTGTGTAATCAACTTTTATCTTGTAACACAAAACGTTTTATCTTTAACATATGTATGTATTTTTGACTGCCTTGTTGGTCTAGTGGTTGGCATATGCGGCTGCTGATAAAGAGGTCTCGGGTTCGATTTCCAGGTCGAACCAAATATTTGCGTGATACACAAATATCTTTTTCGGAGTCTGGGTTTTTCTTTATATAATATGTATGTATTTACAACAACAAAGCATGTTTATGTATTTATATCACTTGTTTAGTACCCATAATACTAGCTCTGCTTATTTTGGGACTAGATGACGTTGTGTGTGGGATGTTCGAAGTAATAAAGGCTTATTATTATTATTTTTCCCCACGGATACCTGTTGGTGGCTATGTCAGACTGGAACCGACTAAAGCCGCACGCCACGCCGTCTCGGATACTATGAGTTATGGAACCAAGTACACTCTCGAAAGGACGTCTTTGGAGCCCCGAAATACCTCAGTCCACCTACCACTAGTTGATGACCCTCTTCTGTGTGAAAACACTAGTTTAAAATTAAACTTAAGTGGTGTTGGCGATGTCCAAAGACACCACCAACACCACTTCATCCCGATAAACTGCTTTCTCCGCCAGAGCCCACACGCACATGATCGCATCCATGGTGGAGCGCCATTGTCGGAAATCATATTGATTCGTTCGCTGCCAAATCCGGCCCCACCCTGTAGAGGTGCTTGATGAGGTGATGTATGTATGGTGAATCCGCCAGGTGCCTCTTTCGGGATGACAACCACTTTCTCCGTCTTCCACAATTTCGGAAACTGGCCCTGCTCGAGGCATGCGCAGCACTATTGCCCCTGACTTTGGATAATGATGTTCATGTATGTTCTTGTAAAAATTTACTAGTAATATTAATTTACCCTACCATTTGTGAGATCATTCCTTCACAATTAAAGTCAAGTCTACGATCATATATCAGTTTCCATATATGGTACGGGAGCTAGCAACGTTTGGAAAAAAAGAATTTTAGGTCAGCTGATTTTGTGATATGTCTTCCATCTTGCTCTTTCGGTTAGATTCCGGGCTGTCTGGCTGGCGAGAGTGGTTGCGTTCATTAGTGCGCATCCTGTCTGTGTAGGTAATAATCCTGGATTTTAAAATCATTTTAAGAAGCGTAATTTAATTTTTTTTGTATTTAAATAAGTTTAGCTGACTTACTTTTCTTATTGCCAGACATTTTCGACAATGCTAAGAGTGTGCCATACGCGAATGTTTAAGTAATTATATTTTATAAAAAATTCAAAGTATTTTATAATGTCTGTAATTTTAATATTATGTTAATTAAATATAAAAGAACCTAAAATTAATTTGCCAGACATTAATTCGGTTGTTAAACCTTGAATTTAAATGAAAAACTCATGAAAAGTGTTGGAGTATGATTCTATTTTTTCAATCAATCAATCAATCAATCAATCAATTCTTTATTGTGAAATTTTATTGAATATTCAAGAGAATGGTGAGAATTTTAGGAACCAATTTATCAATGAATGCGCAGATGATGAGATTAGATTTGATAAACCAATAAAAAAAAGCTTTTAATTTTGCTGAAGCGCCAAAGAAAAAGAAGGGAATAAAGTCGTTGAGTTGCGAATGCAGAGAGATCTATTTGGCAGAATGCTGGGGATTTTTCTCACCCACAAGGTTGACATTGAAAAAGTTTTGGCATTTCCACTTACCCCGATTCCAACGTCAATGTGTCATCCAGATGGTTCAATATGTAAAACCGATAAATCACAATTAGCAAAGTTAATAGAGAAGAAATTGGACAACACTATAAATCGAATAAGATTAGCGGTGATCGCGTGTGCTCCCTCGCTCCTTTATAAAACTCCCAACCTTGGTCCACTAAATAAATAAGTAATAATCCTATTCCCTCAGCATTCTCATTTAAGCCACCTTATCCGTCTACATCGACAACCGTTAACCTTTGATGTTTGTCTTGTTGATGTTTTTTTTTGTTCAGATGAATGATGTGCCACAAACCTATGACGGTATTTCTAAGAAGTTTCTAAGTACTATCTCTTTTTTGAAATTTTATTCTAATTCCATATTCTTAAGTTTTTCTATTGAAACTTGTTCTGACTAGAACGATTATTATTATTATTAAATGTAATATATACAATGACAGGGAATTAACTTTTGTAATGGTTCTCTGTAACATTCTCAACCACATACTCTACAACTGTCTCTCTCGGAAAACTTTCATGAGTTTTTCATTTGAATTCAAGGCTTAACAATCGAATTAATGTCTGGCAAATAAAGTTTAGGTTCTTTTATCTTTAATTAACATATTATTAAAATTACAGACATTATAAAATACTTTGAATTTTTGATATAAATACGAAAATACGTAAATGTTTTTATTATCAATGAAAGGCAACATGTCTTCACTATCCCAGTGATCAATAAAAAAGGTTACTAAAGCTTCTTTAAATTGTACATTTTTAAGTTCAGCTGCGAAATAATGGGGCCGGATTTGGTTGGGACCTATTGAAACAGGGTTGGTTGCTTCTTCTCGCCGTAAACGTTCACAATCTTTGATAGAAGGCGAAAAATATTAATCAAATACAAAATCAATCCGAACAGATTTCATCTGGGAGATAGTACTTAGAAACTTCTTAGATATACCGTCATAGGTTTGTGGCACATCTTTCATCTGAACAAAAATAAAACATCAACAAGACAAACATCAAAGGTTAACGGTTGTCGATTTATAGTGTTGTCCAATTTCTTCTCTATTAACTTTGCTATAGTCGTCACAAAATAAGAAGCCCGGTTTGACATTTGTCATCGTGGCGTAACTAATACGATTAATTCGTGTTTTTGAGTGCAATTTTTCAATATCAAGTTAAACTTGATGCTTATTTATGATACGCGTTGTAATAGTGTATGGGTAACATAGTAATTAAATAGGATTATGAATTTGATTTTTCAATTTCTTACATGGGGCATGTCAAATGACAAATGTCAAAACGGGCTTCTTATTTTGTGACGACTATAGTTGTGATTTATCGGTTTTGCATATTGAACCATCTGGATAACACATTGACGTTGGCATCGGGGTAAGTGGAAATGCCAAAACTTTTTCAATGTCAACCTTGTGGGTGAGAGGAATCCCCAGCATTCTGCCAAATAAATCTCTCTGCATTCGCAACTTAACGACTTTATTCCCTAGCGTC
Source organism: Phragmatobia fuliginosa (assembly GCA_932526445.1). Classification (NCBI taxonomy): domain Eukaryota; kingdom Metazoa; phylum Arthropoda; class Insecta; order Lepidoptera; family Erebidae; genus Phragmatobia; species Phragmatobia fuliginosa. Next base: position 31,605,558 of record OW052057.1, read on the forward strand.
AATTTCTTTTTCCTTTGCGCTTCAGTAAAATTAAAAACTTTTTTTATTAGTTTATCAAATCTAATCTCATCATCTGCGCATTCATTGATAACTTGGTTCCTTAAATTCTCACCATTCTCTTGAATATTCAATAAAAAATAGAATCATACTGCAATACTTTTCATGAGATTTTCATTTAAATTCAAGGTTAAACAACCGAATTAATGTCTGGTAAATTCGTTTTAGGTTATTTTATCTTTAATTAACATGATATTAAAATTACAGACATTATAAAATGCTTTGAATTTTTTATAAAAAATAAATAAACATTCGCGTCTGGCACATACTTAGCATTATCGAAAATGTCTGGCTATAAGAAAAGTATGTCAGCTAAACTTATTTAAATACAAAAAAAAAAAAATTACGCTTCTTAAAATGATTTTAAAATCCAGGATATCTAACCTACACAGACAGGATGCGCACTAATGAACGCAACCACTCTCGCCAGCCAGACAGCCCGGAATCTAACCGAAAGAGCAAGATGGACAACATATCACAAAATCAGCTGACCTGAAATTCTTTCTCGAAAACGTTGCTAGCTCCTATACGAATATAAGTCACAGATGTATCCATCTGCCGAATCCTATCCAGAACTTTTAGTATGAGACCACAGTCCGCAGGTAGTACACCACATCTCGTTATTTTTTCCAAATTCTTTGCAAATAATGCATTTATTCATGCATTCTTCATGAATAATGCAATTGTCACACACTCGACTCATCACCTAAATCGTCGTCATAATAGTTCATCTTTATTCTTTAAAGAGCTTTCTTATAAAATCTTTCGTTTACTCATCTTTAAAATCATTTGTATTTATTCTTTACGTCATCTAGTTATTTTGGCTGCGACTTTTCAATCTTAATAGGCAATCTTTTTATTTTCTTGCTCTTGCAAAATACTGTTTATAAGAGTCACAGTTACTATGGTAGCATGTTACTTCCTCTTTCTTTAGGTTGGTTAGGGTAATTGGCTGTCGTAATGGCAGTAAAAAAACGGAAAATTCGGTGTAATGATCGTTATTCAATGGACCAACCAATGGACTTTTTGTAGGCGGACTTAATGCCATGAGGCATTCTCTCCCAGTTAACCTTCAGGTGATGTAAAAACTTTAGTGGTTCGTGGATAATTTCTGGGCATATATATCAATAAAAAAAAATTGAGTTTCAGTTCCAAGTACGGGGAACCCCCAAAAATTATTGTTTGTTTTCTATTTTTGAGTGTAAATCTTAATGCGGTTCACAGAATACATCTACTTACCAAGTTTCAACAGTATAGATCTTATACTTTCGAAAAAAAGTGGCTGTGGCATACGGACCGACAGACAGTTTTTGCCATTTGGCTACGGAACCCTAATTAATTGCTGTTCGTTAGCCTCACTAAAACTCGAGAACGGCTGGACCGATTTGGTTAATTTTGGTCTTGAATTATTTGTGGAAGTCCAGAAAAGGTTTAAAATGTGAATATCTATAAATGAATTGCATTTTTTTATTAATTAAGGATTCCGTTTGTTTGCTTTAAGTTTATTTTAAACAAAACTTTAGGTCTTCTATTTATCGATTGTGGCAGTACGAATTCTGCCGGGTCAGTTAGTATATAATAAAGATTTCGGACGTCTGACACAACAAAGTGTATGAATAAATAAATAAGTATCAAAAATATTTACTTAGCGACGAAAAGAGCGAATTGAAAATTATGACCGCGGCCATTTATAAAAAAATACTTCATGTTCATATGTCGCAAGTTGACTGCCAATACGCGTTGCTACTTGTTAGAGGTCACCTTATTGGCGCGCTATTACCCCTGCTTACTTTACATCGTGCTTTATCTTAGTCTATATTACCAATTAGTTGGTCTAGTGGTTAGCGTATGCGACTGCTAATCAAGAGGTCTCGGGGTCGATTCCCGGGTCAGACCAAATATTTGTGTGTTCCACAAATATTTGTTTCGGAGTCTGGGTGTTTTTCTATGTATAATAATGTATGTTTTTACAAAAAAAAGTATGTTAATGTATTTATATCAGTTGTTTAGTACCCATAACACAAGCTCTGCTTACTTTGGAACTAGATAATGTTGTGTGTATCTTACACATGTCTAAAATATTTATTTAATTTCTAGGGGGGTAAAGTTATTCGCGTCCGTAGGAACTACCTAACCACTACCCTACACGTGCCCCCTGGGTGGTGCTAATTGAATAACAACGCCGGGTCTTGGGCGGCGGTGAACTAACCCGACCAAACCAGCCTAACAAGCTTGGTCTAACGGTGGGAGTAGGAAATGACTCCCACAAACCGCAACCCTGTGAACGCTGCCTACAGGATCGGTAGTCTTGGCTTGATTGCCCGGACTATGAAGAAGACAACTTCTATAAAATAATCACCCTAAGTATACGGTGAGATTCGTGCCAAGGGACTGCATGGCTGGTGGGAGACCAGTCGCAAACGATCCACATCGACGGACCTGGCAAACGTCGTTTGTATTAGCCTTCTAGGGAGAATAGGCGTCACCTTCCTAGCGACCTGTTATATCGGCCTTACTCGTGGGAATAAAATGAAAGAATTAAATATAAATAATCAACAAACCCTACCAAACCCTAAAAAACCGACCGACCCTAACAGCTTGATTCCGGCTTACCCGACTAATCGCTGAAAGCAGCATCGGCTCTAGTGATGCCATAGACACTCAAACATTGGAGAATACCATCCAAAAGTACAGCGAATTTGTCGGGGAGGCGTGCGACGGAAGTATCCCCAAGAAAAGTAAGACGGAGTTAATCACCGTGCCGTGGTGGTCGGAGAGATTGGCAGGGCTAAAGAAAGAAGTTAACACCAAGAGACGGCGAATTAGAAGTGCAGCACCAGTCCGGAGAGAGTGGGTAGTCTCGCAGTACCTGGAACAAAAGGAGATGTATGAATCCGAGGTAAAAAAGGCACAGGTCGAAAGTTGGAAGGACTTCTGCGGAAAGCAGGACACGGAGGGAGTCTGGGAGGGGGTCTACAGGATCCTGGGTAGGGCTACGGTGAGAGAGGAGGACAAACCGCTGAAGGAGAACGGGCAGTACCTAGACGCGAAGGGCTCGGCTGAGCTGCTTACACGGGTGTTTTACCCGAAGGACTGTGTGGAAGAAGACAAGGAAAAACATCGCCGCATCCGTGAGGCCGCGCAGAAGGAAGATGAAGTCGAGGGTCATCATGACGATGACCCACCATTTCGCATGGAGGAATTGCGGGACGCCCTGGGAAAATTCAACCCCAAAAAGGCACCGGGGGTGGACGGTTTCACAGCGGATATTTGTTCCCACGCGGTGGAGACCGATCCCGCACTATTCCTGGGGTTGCTCAATCAGTGCCTCCACCACGGCTACTTTCCCAAGATATGGAAGGAGGCCGTGGTGGTGGTGCTGAAGAAACCGGGAAAAGACTCTTACGACGTCCCCAAATCGTACAGGCCGATTGGGCTTTTGCCTGTGCTGGGGAAGATATATGAGAGGATGCTGGTTGCTCGCCTCAAGTTCTACTTATTACCGAGGATGAGTACTCGCCAGTACGGCTTTATGCCCCAGAAGAGCACCGAGGACGCCCTCTATGACCTCATGGGGCACATAAGGGCTAAGCTCAATAAGAAGAGAATAGTCACTATGGTTTCCTTGGACATAGAGGGTGCCTTCGACAGCGCCTGGTGGCCGGCTATAAAGATACGTCTGACTGAGGAAAGGTGTCCAGCGAACTTGAGACGAGCGATCGGTAACTATCTCAGGGACCGACTTGTACGAGTCAGATATGCGGGTGAGGAATGAAGCCGAACAACGGAGAAGGGATGTGTCCAAGGGTCGATAAGTGGACCCCTACTTTGGAACCTCCTCCTGGATCCATTGCTGCATAGTCTGGAGAGTAGGGCAGTCTATGTTCAGGCGTTCGCGGACGACGTGGTGTTGGTATTCGATGGGGATTCGGCTCTGGAGATTGAGGGACAAGCCAATGCCTCTCTCGAGCATGTGCGGGAGTGGGGGATTGGAATGAAGCTGAAATTCGCACCGCACAAAACTTGTGCGATGGTAATTACGCGAAGGCTAAAGTACGATCTCCCGCGCCTCAGCATGGGTGGGATAGACATTGGATTGTCCAAGGAAATCAAAATCCTAGGGCTCACTATTGACCACAAACTTACATTCCACACACACATCACAAACGTCTGCAAAAAGGCGATAGGCATTTATAATAAGTTAGCGAGGATGGCCCGGATCAGCTGGGGGTTACACCCCGAGGTGATCCGGACCATCTACGTCGCGGCTGTAGAGCCCATTATACTATACGGTGCCAGCAGTTGGTGCGCGGCGGCGGGAGGGCTTGGCGTCCGAAAACAACTGAACGTGGTACAGCGTGGATTCGCCCAAAAGCTGTGCAAGAGCTACCGGACGGTCTCCCTGCACTCAGCGCTGATCTTGGCTGGCTTGCTCCCTCTGGACCTCAGAGTTCGCGAGGTGGCCTCGTTATACGAGGCCAAGAGAGGGGTGGGCCAGTCATGGTTGGGAGACAGGGAGATCGAACGGATGGCTCCGGCTTTAGAGGCGCCTCACCCCGCGGAGCATACGGCCTTAGAGTTCACATGTCTGGTAGACGAGGAACAATTACAGCGCACCAATAACATCGAGGTGCGCATTTTCACGGACGGGAGCAAGATTGAGGGCCGGGTCGGTGCAGCGTTATCCATATGGAATAACGAGGCCGAAACCAGGGCCCTCAAACTTGCTCTATCGCCCCATTGCACCGTCTACCAGGCCGAACTTCTGGCCCTATGCAAAGCGGCCAGTGAGGTTCTCAGGCGAGGCGAGACCACGTTCGGTATCTTCAGCGACAGCAGAGCCGCACTCCAAACAGTGACAAACCGTCACATTTTACATCCCCTCGCTGTGGAAACCAGAGCAGCCATTCAACAAGGCATGACCCGGGGTAAGGAGATATCCTTATTCTGGGTCAAGGCCCACGCAGGGTTGATGGGTAACGAGAGGGCCGACCAGCTGGCCAAGGAGGCGGCGCTGCGGCTGAAGAAAGCACCGGACTACGATCTGTGCCCTGTTTCGTTCGTCAAGCGAGGTCTTCGACAGACCTCGCTTGACGAGTGGAACAGGAGATACAGAGAAGGCGAGACCGCCTCCGTCACCAAGCTCTTCTTCCCCTGCGCGCTGGCGGCATACGGAGTCATACGCAAACTGGAAATCGCCGGCACAATGACGCAACTATTTACGGGGCATGGTGGGTTCTCCGAATATTTGACGCGATTCAAGTGTAAGGAGAACCCATCATGCATTTGCGATGCGAATGCTCTGGAAACCGTCCTGCACTTAATTACGGAGTGTCCTATATATGACAGGCAGAGATTTGATTTAGAGAATAAATTAGACACTAAGATTACAGCTGTAAATTTGAATAATATAATAAGTAGTAAAAAAAGAGAAAAGTTTTTAGAATATTGTGTAAATATAATTAAACTAGTTAATAAGAGGAATAAGGTGGATTGAAGCTATGATTTCAATATAATTTAAGATTATAAATGTAAATCATAACGTAATAATAGAAAATATTAGACTGTAAGTAACACAATAAGATAGAGTAAAAATGTATATAGTATTATTTATAAGTTGTAATTTAGTTGTAAACATGTTTAGAATTAGTTACTTAATAAGGACAAGTATTGTTTAAGAAATAAAACCTATTGCGTTATATTTAATAACCCTAGCTATAAAGAAAAATAAACGAAATAAAAATAAATAGTAGTAGGCAGGAATCCCACCTGTAAAAGCATGAAAGGCAGAGTGCAAGAAAGAATCAGTATGAAGCATGAAAGTACGAGAAGTAGCAAATGCGAGAACTGGTATGAAAGGAAATTGTAGTAATAGGCTCCGAAGAACATCGGAGGTGTTAGAATTAAAAAAAAAAAAAAAAAAAAAAAAAAACAGCTTGATTCAACAAACTTTGCATGAAAGCATGTTTACTCGGAACAGAAGCAACTCGACATCGTCTCTGCCAACAAAGCTTAAAAATTATAACGACAACCAACAAAACAAGGAGAAAGACAATCTGGACTCACAGACCGAGACCCAATCGACCAGTGACAACATAACCTCAGACCATGAAGAATGGCAAAGGGATGAAATTCCCACCAGAAGAAAAAAAAGAAAAGAAACAAGTCCAATCCACAACGAAGGGAATAAAACACAGAAAAATTCCCCAGAATTTGTGATTCCTACACGCAATAGTTTTGAATTACTTGATGTGGAGCATACGGATATAACCAACAACACAGATAAAGTATATGTACCAAAGCCAGAACCCATCTTTGTTACGGGCGTAATTAATGTAAATTCTCTTAAGGATGTACTAAACAAATTTGTAAAAAGCGATCTTTACTTCATGACCACACTTAGATCTGGACACGTCATAAAAATTATACCAAAAGACATCCAGACATACAAAACGATTCGAGAGAACTTCATTGCCAATAATATCTCACACTATACTTACCAGCTTAAAAGCGAGAGAGCTTACAGAGTAGTACTACGCGGACTATGTGCATCAGAAAATACCACAGAAATTTCAAAAGAATTGTATGAAATTGGACATGAAGTGAGACAAATAGTCAATATCAGACATCGAGCTACAAAGGAACCGTTGCCTGTATTTTATGTCGATTTAGAACCAAAGCCAAACAACAAAGCCATTTTCGATGTGAAATACTTGAATAACATGAAGATTACTTTTGAAGCCCCTTATAAGAAAAAGGAAATCATTCAATGCAAGAGATGTCAGAGATTTGGGCATTCCAAGAACCAATGTTTTAGACCCTATCGCTGTGTTAAATGCGGTAGCGCTCACCCTACAAAAACATGTGCTAAAAAACCAGACACTGAGGCTACTTGCGCAAACTGTGACGAAAAACACCCCGCTAGCTACAAAGGATGCAAAGTGTACAAACAGTATAGAGAAAGGATTCTTAAATTGAACTCTAAGTCAAAAGAAAAACCGATGCCTAACAAAATAGAGATTAAAAACCTGGAACCCTATCCAGGTTCTAAGTCTAAACGCACAGATAATCAAAACTTAACTAAAACCTACTCAGAAGCAACGAAAGCCAAAGAACAATATACTCAACAAGACACAAAGAACGACTTGGCAGACCTTACTGACCTAATGGACATAATGTTAGAAAAACTACAACACTCAATGGTGACAATGATGGAAAAAATCATGGACAAAATGATGGACCGCATGGTCCAGCTAGTCAGCAGCCTGGTTAAAAAATGACCCGAAACCTCCAAGTAGTCACTTGGAACGCCAACGGCTTGACGGAACGACGTCAAGAACTAGAAACTTTCCTCAAAACAGAGATGATTGATATTGCACTAATCTCTGAAACAAGATTCACACCGAAGACACACATAAACTTTGATAACTATACAGTGTACACAACAAATCACCCAACTGGAAACAGCCTTGGAGGAACGGCAGTAATTGTGAAAAACAACATTAATCACTACCCCATAGAGGAATACCGAACAGAAAAAATACAAGCAACATCTATAAAACTTGTAGACAGCAAACTAGAAACGGTATTCTCCGCTGTGTATTGTCCTCCAAAACATACTATTTCTGCTAACGATTTCGCAAAATATTTTTCCACACTGGGTAACAGATTCATATGTGGTGGCGACTGGAATTCTAAACACTTAAACTGGGGATCTAGGCTGACCAATACTAGAGGAAGACAACTTTGTAAAGCCACAAAAGAGATGAAGTTGGAATGTTACTCCGGCAGAGAACCTACCTATTGGCCTACCGACAGACAAAGAATCCCAGACTTATTGGACTTTTTTATTGTTAAAAACATAGATAGTAACTATTTAAACATAGAACCACGAATAGATCTCACATCTGACCACACACCAGTTATACTGAATGTTACTGCAACGGTTAATCTAGTAGTACCGCCCCTAAGAATATACAATTTGAACACTACAGACTGGACAATCTATAAAAATATAATCACGTCAGAGACAGAACTAAAGACCAAAATTGATACAATAGAGGAACTTGAAAGACAACTGGAACAACTTAATGTGACTATTCACAATGCTGCCAATTCTGCAACTCCAAAAAGAACAGGTAAAGGACAACCTCTGAAACATAACTCATATCCAAAGGATATTAAAGAGAAAATACAAGAGCGCCGTCGTTTGAGAAAAATCTGGCATACAACAGGATATCCAAGGGATAAAACTGCATTTAATAGTTTCTCAAAGGAACTGAAAGCCCTTATCAGCGCCCTAGAAAATGATAATATTCAACACTATCTCAAAAACCTAGATCCAACGAGAGATACAAATTACTCGCTGTGGAAGGCTACCAAGAATCTAAAGCGCCCGATAATCCACATATCACCTATCAATGATGGAAAAGGAGGATGGGCTAGATCAGATAAAGAAAAGGCAATAATCTTTGCGGAACATCTGAAAACAGTCTTTCAACCATTCCCTGAAAACAATCCCGAGCAATCTTGGGAAATCAAAGAATACCTTGAATCAGCTAGTCAAATGTGTCTCCCACTAAAAAGTACCAGCCCAAAAGAAACTGTGAAAGAAATAAGGAAGGTAAGGCACCCGGCTATGACCTTATCGATGCCACATTACTTAAAAACCTGCCTCATAAAGGTGTAATGAAGTTAGTAAACATCTTTAATGCCAGCTTAAGATTCGAACATTTCCCTGGGCAGTGGAAAATTGCACAGGTGGTCATGGTACCGAAACCCGGTAAACCTCCACAAGAAGCTAAATCATACAGACCTATCAGCCTGTTACCAGTTATTGGCAAACTGTTTGAGAGGATATTGCTTAACAGGATGAAAGAACATCTAAGTACAATATTACCGAACCACCAATTTGGATTCCGGGAAAAACACGGGACAATTGAACAGGTACATCGTATAGTTGACACTATTAGCAGATGCCTTGAAAATAAATTGTATTGCTCTGCAGTGTTTTTGGATATCAGCCAAGCGTTTGATAGGGTATGGCATGACGGCCTCTTGTTCAAGCTAAAGAAACATCTCCCGCATTGTCTATTCCAAACACTTAAATCCTACTTAGATAAAAGATGCTACCAAGTGAAGTACAACGATGATCTCTCAGAACTACATGAAATAAAATCAGGCGTCCCTCAGGGCAGTATCCTGGGCCCTATACTATACCTCATTTTTACAGCAGATATCCCAACAACTGACTACACCACGACTGCGACATACGCTGATGATACGGCGCTACTGTCGGTTCATAGCAACCCAGAAATGGCATCGTCACAGTTGCAAAACCACTTGACAGAAGTGGAGATGTGGCTGAAGCGTTGGAGAATTAAAGCCAATGAGACCAAATCGGTACATGTAACATTTACACTTAGGAGAGAAACATGTCCCCCGGTAACACTAAACTGCAAAGTTATCCCTCAAGAAAATAACGCAAAATACTTGGGCATGCACCTGGACAGAAAACTTACATGGCAGAAGCATATTTGGACAAAGCGCAAACAACTGGATGGAAAACTACGGTCACTGAACTGGTTATTAGGACGCCAATCACAACTAAATCCTAACAGCAAGATGCTAGTGTACAAAACTACCATAAAACCAATCTGGACTTACGGAATACAACTGTGGGGAACGGCCAGCAACAGTAATATAGATATCCTGGAGAGATTCCAGACCAAAGCTCTGAGAACAATGTTTGGCATTCCCAATTGTATAAGTAATAGATACATATACCTCGACCTCGGCCTTAAAACAGTTCGGCAGGAGATAGCTCAAAACAGTCTCAAATACCAGGAGAAACTGACCGTTCATGTAAACAAACTAGTACACGCTCTGAGTGGAGATAACGCTCTTCAGCATACCCGGCTTAAAAGAAGTGACATACCAAGCTTAAATAAAAGTTTTGCCACTTGACATCAAGAGAGTCGTGTGAAATGAATTTTCATTCAAGTATGGCTCTTGACGAAAACACAAACTGAGAAATCAAACAAAGAAGTGGCTTATTGTTTGAAAGCAGATTGCCATGAAGCAGAAATCATCAAAAAAAAAAAAAAAAAAAAAAAAAAAAAAAAAAAAAAAAAAAAAAAAAAAATACCCATTTACTTATTCATTAAAATCTACGTTTGCTGTTTCCTATATCGAGTATTGTATTATTTAGCTGTGAGAAATGCTTCGTTGGTCTAGTGGATAGCGTATGCGACTGCTAATCAAGAGGTCTCGGGTTCAAATCCCGGTTCAAATAGGGCCAAAAAAGTGTTTATGGGTTTTTCTTAGGAAATTCGAGTTCTTTCTTAGGATTCTCGCCCGTGCCTAGGAGAGCACGGAAAGCCGTCGGTCCCGGTTGTCATGAACATCTCTATGGCAATCGTTATTGGGAAGTCAGTGCGCTCAAATTTTCTGACAACTAATTCCCCCCTTTTTTCGTGTGGTAAACGAAGGGCGTGTGTGGGACTCCCGGAGGAATCGGTGTACCCACTGAACCTCAGCAGTTGGGAGGAGCACCAGGAACGCGGCTTCTGGAGTCCCCCCTGCCTTACCTCACGACTGGGGTACATCCCGGGGTGATTATTCTCACCCCTAAGGCAGGACGCTGTCAGGCCTCTCACCACTCAGAGCAATAAGAGGCGCAACCGCGCACCGAACCGCCTTAGACGACACCCCCCCGCCGCACCGGGGGTGTCACCTGTCTCGGGTCCTTTGCAGCGGTCACATCTACCCAAGATGTGGCTGCAACAACCCTTTAAGCGACGACTAGGGGGCTATCGAACTCTTCCACGTCCCCTTCGCCGCCTCCTTCGAGCAGGATCGCCCTTTCCCGATCCCACTCAGCGGACTTCTTCTGGAGCATAACGTTCTCACAGAAGGAGAATTGCCGCGATCAATGCTGGCGGTGACAGGTTCCGTCCGATCTGTCCGACTAGGACTCGACGCTCTGTCTCCCACACAGGGCAGTCCTCCAGCGCGTGCTGGGCAGAGTCCCGGTCGGACCCACAGTGGTGGCATTGTGCCATAACCTGACGTCCTATTCAGACACTCACCGAAACAATCATGTCCGGTGAGTATCTGAGTCAATCGGTAGCTGACACAGTCGGTCCTCTCTATCCAAGCTTCGAAGCTCGGCAGAACTGTTCCAACAGCGCGTTGGCTGGCACAGCCCTGTGTTTCGAGCCGTAGCCCTCCAAGCCCGTAAGGCTTGCGTATGTGCGTTCCGCCTCAGCATTTCAAGCTTATGATCCGGCGTTGTCTCCTCGCCACTCCGACCGACAGAACGAATTTGGTCGAAGTTGTCTCTGCCGGCCAGAATGTCGAAGGGTGGAGAACGTGCCAGGACCATCGCTGCCTTGTGTAATCGTACGGTAGCCCCGTACGATTCGTATGGCCATCAGCCGCTGCAAACTCCTGAGTTGAGCCTGGCAGCGGGAGGAGCCCGCTAGGTCATCAGACCAGACGGGTGCCCCATAGAGGACCATGGATCGCACGATGCCCATATACAGACAGTGAACTTCTTCCCGTGGTCCCCCGAGATTGGGCAACAGGCGATGTAGCGCTCCTGCTACCCCTCGTACTCGGGGGACTAATCGAACGAAATAACTTTTTTTTTTTTTTTTTACGTGTGGAAATCCCCGCGGACCGTCACCCCGTCGGGGGTTACGGCGGGGTGGTGTGTCGGACTCGAACCGACTAAAACCACACGGTGTGACCCTCTCTGCGCCTTTGTATTGGAAGGAGTCCAGGGAGGGGATTTCCTTCTGGACTCCAACCGGCGCCTGCCCGCACTGTTGCGGGCACCACCTCAGCTCTCGACTCTCTATTGGGCAACGTCCGGTCACACGCGGACGCCGCCCCCTCGCGGTTGGCCTCTACTGCGGACGGACGGGAAACCCGTCCCGCCCATCCGCGGCCACTCTCAGGGCGGCATGAGACGCAGGTATGCGCGCCTCCGCCGCCCGGGGCGCCGGCGGCGGATCGGGTCCGATTGGATGGAATCCTCCCGGGCCTTCTCCGCCACCTCCTTCTGCAAGATTACATCCTCGCAGAAGGTTGCGACCGCGGTAAAACAACTGTCGCTGCCGGTCATCGACCTTATGACGGCCGGCAGCGAGAGATCCCCTCCGATGACTGCAGTGAGGACCCGGCGCTGCGCCGCCCAAGCGGGGCAGACCGCCAGCGTGTGCTGGGCCGTGTCCTCACTGCAGTCGCAGTGGTGGCAGGCGGGACTCGGTTCCCTCCTAGCGACCGAGTGCAGGTACTTTCCGAAGCAACCGTGCCCGGAAAGTACCTGCGTCAGCCGGAAGGAAAGGGTCCCGTGCTGCCGCCCCACCCACTCCTCGATGACCGGCTGAAGAGCCTCCACGGCGGCGAAGCCAGCGCGTGGGGTCTCCAGCCGGAGCGACCATCTCAGCATGGTGGCTCGGCGAGCGGCTTCGCGCCACTCGCGCACGTCCTCGGGCGGAGGGCGAAATCCGCTCTCCGCCCGGAAGTCAGCCACGCGCCGATAAACTTCGGCGAGCACTTCCGCCTCCAAATCCCACGGGGGTGTTCCGGCCAAGGCACACGCCGCCTCTGTGGACACCGTGCGGTATCCACGTATGGCTCTGACCGCCAGTATCCGCTGGGGGCGCCAGAGGCGCGCCCTGTTCTGGGCGGACAGAGCCGCCGCCCACACCGGTGCACCGTAAAGTGCCATCGACCGGACAACCCCCGTGTACAGCTGCCTAGTGGGGACACTGGCCCCGCCCAAATTGGGCAGAAGTCGCCCTAGGGCGGAGGCAGTGCCCACCAGCTTAGGACCAAGCTGTCGGAAGTGCTCGTCGAAGAGCCACCTACCGTCGAGGACCAGACCCAGGTACCTCATCTGGGCCCGGACCGGTACGAGGACCGAGTTGACCTCGATCGAGGCGCCGGCGGGCGGACCACGACGGGGCCCATGAAATAATAGGGCCTCCGTCTTGTCCAGGGCCACCCGCAGACCCAGCGCCTCGATGCGCCCGACCACCCGGGAGACTCCCGTGGTGGCCAGGCGTGCCGCCTCCTCAAAGTTTGCCCCCCGGGATCGAACGAAATAACTAGTTCAACCTACGAATTTCAGTACTCCCTTAGGGTTGCGGAGGTCCGATGACAGTCGCTCCGTGGAAAAACTGATATTTAGGTAAAACCGGCTGAACTAGTAGCCGACCCCAAAATAAAATTGGGAATAAGGCTAGGAAGAAGACTGTGGGAAATCTGGATCTACTTCCTACATACATCGTATATTCTGTACCTACAATTAAAGCGGTCTGTAAAAATTTCATGTTTTTATGTTTGATATTATTTAAGATATAGGTATGAGGTCAGAAATTGTTCCTTGAAAGAAGGAGGAGAATACAAAAGAAGGAGAATACTCAAAACAACATTTTGTCATTTAAAATTGAGTGAAACTTCTCAGTAAACTAAATTTAGAAATTATATACGACATTTAGAAAATATCAGAAATCAAAATCTATCAGTGTAGCATAGTGGGAAGGGTTCAGTCGAGTTCATGATTACATCGAGAAAGTGCTACAATAAAAATATGAAAAATAATCTTATTTAGGGTACCTACCTCCCCTATATGTATGTATTTTTTTTCTCTCTTCTATGTGGTATGATTTTTTTTTCTCTCTTCTACCCCGTCATCGTTAGATAAGTCTTTTAAAACGTTGTGAAGTCATTGTGAAGTTGCTAAAACCATTTTTCGATTTAAGTATCCGTTTTCAAGTTATTCAACTTTTACTTTGTGGCTGATTCTGGTATCTAACCTAACTACACTTAAGATAATCATAGAAATCGAATGAAGGCAATATTGTTTTTAGTTGAATATTTGTGATAAATAACATATTTATTTGGATAAGGATTATCGAGGATATAGGATAGGAAATCGTATTTATAAAAACACCTTCGCAAATATTTTTTATTTTTATTGGTCTTAGCGTGATAATATATGTCGTATAGGGCTAAAAAGGGACAAAGATACATCGATAAATGGGCTACCTAACGTTGAATTTTTTTTAAAATCGGACCAGTAGTTTCTGAGATTAGAATAAATGGCACAACCTACACATAATTATATATTTAGTAAATTTAAATATCTCGTGTGTACGATCACAGATACCAATCAGAGAGAGAGAGGAACGCACTAAGATGTACCGCAGCCCTTGACAAATTACTAGTCTCCAAGTTAATAAGCAGGACTACCAAAATTGATCTATTTTTTGACGCGATTGACGCGTCTACAGAACAGTGATTAGGCCGATTTTGATGTACGTATGCGAAACTTGGACACTAACGATCAAGGAGGAAGAGGAACTCTTAGTCGCAGAACGTAAGATTTGGTGAAAGATTCTGGGACCAACGGTGGGAGAGTATGGAGAGCGGAGACAAAGATACAACAAAGAGATAGAGAGCCTTGTGTCAATGCCAAAGCTGCCTGACTTCGCTGGCTTGGCCACATCGGTGAGGATCGAGCCGTTAAAAGAGCATATCGCGAAAGCCCCGTAGGGCGGCGACCATTGGGACGACCCAGATACCGCCGGAAAGATGAGATTGCCCGAGATATGAAAGAGATCAAAGTGCTGGATTGGTCTGAACTGGCTAGAATAAAAAAATGACGTATTCTAACTGTCGGAGGCCAAGACATACTTTGGGTCGCTGAGCCAAGCAAAAGTAGAGATACCTAAGTGTTTCAATGCCTCGTTGGTCTAGTGATTAGCGTATGTGACTGCTGATCAAGAGGTCTCGGGTATGTATGTAAAATGTCCGAAATATTTATTATTATTATTATATAACCACGACCAAAGTGGTGTGCAATGGCAGAGGCCTATGTCCAGCAGTGGACTGAGATAGGCTGATGATGATGATGAACCACGACCAAAGTAACTCTGCTCTGCTTGATGGAAGCATGAATAGAATAGAAAAAAATAGAATAAGTAAGAGGAATGCAGACTCACGGTCTAGTGAGATGCTACTTCATCTGCTCAAAAGTGAGCAGATGAAGCAGATTAACTATTAACAAGATAGTATCTTGTTAATAGTTAATCTGTTTCATAAAACTATTAGACAAATGACTCCCCACCTCCCTAACCTACAGGCACTAAGAAAGACTTGTGACTTCGTATAAATTAATTTTTGTAATTTCTTGGATATGTACTAAAATTCACTACTTCGGAAGCTTTCACAAACGAGTCCAACTGTCTTGTCCGATATAGTCCACATCGAAGCAATGAATCCTTTTTAAAATACATGTTATAAATTACCTTAAACATTGTTGTATTATTTTTATTTAGATTTTAACAAAACTGTCGTGATTCTGTCTGTAAGATAAATGTTGATGTGCTATCGTTGACTTTAATGTAGATCTACTGATGACTATTATTTTTACAATATGTATATATCTTAAATTAAATATGTATGAGGCAGATACAGCACTCACTTATTCGAAACGAACACGTATATCAGAGACGCACAGCATTTCCTATCGATGACGCAGTCTGTATATCCAAACTAAAATTAAATAATGAAACCAATATGTATTACAAAAGTGAATTAGTAATTAGTGATTTTTTTATGCGCAAAGCGCTATATTTGATTAAGAAGAAAAAATATAGGTTGAATCCTGAGAAAATATAGATAAAAAAATTTACCTCGAAATAACAGAATGGGTGAAAATCAAAAAATGAGGAAGTTTGTGTAGGGAATCAACTGGTATGAAGTATTTGGTAAGGGGTATAAAATGTTTTGTCCCCCGATCCATTCGTTAAGTGGGCACAATGGAAAGGTAATTTGTAGTAGAACTCAATAACCACCAAATCCATTTAAATAAAAGATAGCATGAAGATTAAACTTTGGGATAATGCCTTCAAGGTTGAAAATTTATGCAGCAAATAATTGTTCTTTGTGTCCGTTTCACATATGTTCGTAAATTCTACCATGATACAATAATATATTTAGTGCGGAAGTTGTAAGAAATATTTTAAACGATAATTTTTGTAAATAAAAACTATTTACACAGCTTAAACTACTAGTATCTGTATAGTAAATTACATCTAAATCGACGGAAGGTTGTTAATTTTCTTTTTAACATCTCTTTCTAAAGTCATTTTTTACTCCTTTAAAGAGTCGGATATCATACAAAAATAATTATTTATTCCTCCATACAACTAAAAAAATTTCATTCAAAAACTATCCTACATCTTTCCCTGGTTTTGAAAATTGAAGCATAAAGAGGCTACTAACCGCCAAATTATCGCATTATCGGTGCATATCGCATTATATGTATAATATCGGCATGAATGCAAAAGTAGCTAATTATTAACTTGTTACGCTTTGACGACTAACGGCCGGGGCCGTTTTCAATAACCTATCTCTAGTTTCCCTTACTAGAGAGATCAAAAAACCTATCTATTGACGCTTACTTGCATTTCAATAACCTACTGTCAGATAGAATTGCCTATCAATAATAGACAACGTCTATCTATCGTCGGGAGGACTGATAGATAGTCGTGTGTAGCAGCTTTTGAAAATAATTCTTTCTTTGTTTTAAATATAAAATAATAAAAGGTTTTAGCGGTGATGATAGCGATTTAAAAGTATTTGAAATTATAATGGATTGTGATCAAATCACAGTGATACCAATGCAACATACCTATACAATGCCTATACAGAAGGAACACAGAACATGTATAAATTACTCGATTTTTTTAAATGGCTACAGATTGCACAAGAAGCATCAATCGTGACTTTCTGCGTTCGAACGCGGTATCGGAATCGCGCGTTTTAGCGACTGCTCAGATGCCGGCTGTTGTCTATTATTTTCCGACGTCAAATCGATGTTACTGGCATCCGAATGTGTGCGGAGAGTAGCGTTCAGCTGCTGTGTCGCGCTTTTACGGCCTGGCCACGAGTTTTGGTCTTAGCGAAAAGCGGAGCGGCGTCGGTGAGCGGTGCGTTTTGCACGCCACGAACCTTAGTAGCGGTTAGTTGCAGCGGCGACGCGACGGTGGACGTATTTAGGTAGTCGAAACGTGTTAAAAATCATGGCGTTATAAAAATTATCCCCTGTCTGTTTAGAAACAACTTTTTTTTTTAAATATGATAGAATGAGTGCACGAACTAAATAAAGATCGGTATTTAGATGGTGGATTTAGTGACCTATACGAAGGTCCTACCTATAAGAAGTAACTGATGTTTCCAAGTGTTTTGCTAAGTAGGTACTTACAGAGAGAAAAAACTTTAAAAACTTGTCAACTACTTACATTGCATATAAGACATACTAGTAGTTTCGTGTGTAGTTATATCTACAGACAAAACTACTGATATGTAAACTGTTTTGCTAATGACAGAGAAAAAAATTAACTTTTAAAACTTGTCAACTATCCACCTACATTACGTAAACATACCAGTAGTTTTGTCAACATATCAGTAGCTTCGTTTGGTAGGTACCTAGGTTCTATGTTTTTGTGTTATCATTTTAGATTAAACGTAAGTACCATTATATTCCGGAAAACATTGTTTAATTTCTTCCCACAACCTTTTTAAATTTATGTTGGGGATATTTTGACATCCATATAGGCGGTCTATTTAAATTTCTGTTATAAAAGCCTCGGTATCGGTATATATATTTTTTTTTGTTTTTATTTAACGCCGCTGAGTCCGTCACTCCTGCAGCGCTGTCCACGCCGCTCTGTTTCGTGGCGTCGCACATACTAACGTGTGCATTTGTTTCTGCCGCTCTCCATACCGCTCGCCGCTGTAGCAATTCGCTCGGCAAAAACCGCTAGCTTTTTCGCTATGAGCGGCGACTCGTGGCGTGCCTCGCACATTTTTATACTTTTGATATTACCGCTCGGCGTTTCGCTCTTAGCTGCCGCTCACAGCGGAAAGGTCGTGAATGGGCCGTTAAAAAGCGACTTAATCTCCGCGTTTGGCGTTTTTAAGTGTACGGTGTAGAGCGTTCGGTCGCCGTATTTAGCTTCTAAAAAGGCACTAATTGTCGATCGTCGAGGCTTAAAGTAGCTAGTGTGCTGTGGCCCTAAACCACGTAACATGCTTGGGCCACTGAGTGTATTCATACATTGAGAACATTTTTAGGGTTCCATAGCCAAATGGCAAAAAACGGAACCCTTATAGATTCGTCATGTCTGTCTGTCTGTCCATCCGTATGTCACAGCCCCTTTTTTCCGAAACCCTTCCCGACCTCAGATCGCCCGTAAATTATTTTTCTTTCATTTTTATAATATTCTCCTTCTTTTCCAATAGGTTTCATCCTACTATAATTTTATTTATTTTCAAAAATTAACTACCCTGGTCTACTGGTCTATATGTCATTTACAAACTATCATTATGGTTGCCATGCAAGTGTGTTAAGCCTAGCAACCTGTGAAGTTTTGAAAAGAGATAAACAGTGATACATTTTGACATCTACGATTTATGTATTTTTATAATCACCTAGCTTTGGCCTTTGTATCTCGATTATTGCAGTAAAAAGTAGCCTATGTCCTTTCTTAAGTTCAGTTCTATCTTCATACCAAATTTCATCAAAATCGGTTCAGTGGCTTAGGCGTGAAAGCGTAACAGACAGACAGAGTTACTTTCGCATTTATAATATTAATATTAGTAGGGATGTAGTAGGGATATAGTAGGGATTATTGACTTGTACACAGTCACGGTTCAGGTGATGTATATTTTTCTTATATTTAGACTTTTTACACAGACTACAAAGTTTGAACTACAGATTTCCAACCAAAGGAAAAAAATTGATTCATATTTTTTTTAAATATTCTAAAATATTACCTACGCCTATAAAGTACCTTGGTCAGTCGGAAAGGGATTGTCACGTTCTGCCGCCCTCCACACTCGAGGAAGACCTGCTGGACAGCCTTCATATTGCCAAAGTCACTACGCAGAGTCTCCAGCGGTGACGGCCAAGGAGATATGATAGTTTATAATATTATATAGTAGTATAACCATAGATATATTAAGCTAATAGTTACGCAACTGCTAAAACCTACCAGAAACGAACCGTTTAAAATAACAAACAACCTTTAGTGGAGTAGAGTAATATAAATTATGTTAGACTTATCATCTCTACGTCGTCAGTATTAAGCTCATTATGTTTTGTTTATTTTGATTTACAACTAAGTTGTTAGGTAAACATTACATTATCTAATGTAGGTACTGAGAGTATAAAATGAGTCAAATATTGTTATTTATCTGTGATATTTATTGCTTTTGGTTTAACCTAAAAAAATACCACTCAATTTTTTATCATGCTGTATCATTTAATTAGTAATTAACTGATCAGTGATTGTCGCAGGAAAAGTTAAACTTGATATCAACAGTTCATCTCAATGGGCGGCCATAGTGCGGATCATGGCACTGCATTTTCTGCATTCCCAATAGGTATGGTGACCATTACTCTTAGATTCTACATATATTTTCCAACTGGTAGAATAGAATCACTTTGGTAAGCTCAAACACAAGTGTTATATGCAAAATTGGCCAAGTGAGTATAAGGCACGCGTAGAATAGGTTTTCGTAGTCACTCTTAATGGTAAATGGATTCAAAATAGTGTCCAATAGACAATTCTTATTGTTTACTTATTTATTTCTTCACTTTTGTACGAAGTTTTCTAAATGAGCGTATTTTACAAATTAGGCCCCTATATCTCCTGAAATTAAAAAAGTTATCTAAACCGCTATACTTTTCAGAAAAATGCTCATGAGAATTACTTGCCACCATCCACATAATTTGTCAGCCATTTGACAAAATATGTGGATGTTAAGCCAATGTGAATGTTAAGTTTAGCCATTCAAAAGGTCAAAGCCTAAATTTCGTAATGATTTGTGTTGTAAAGATAATATAATAAATAGAAATCGTAACGCCAGTCAGGATATGACAATACAATTAAATGAGTGTATAATTATACAATTTACAATTATACTTATGATAATTCTAGGATACCAAACTTTAGACGTAATATCTATACACGTTGTCACACCTTTGACAACTTATTTAAAAATATACCTATCAATAATAGTCTAAGGCTAGCATCATATAAAAAATATTTGTAATTGAACATTTTTAGGGTTTCGTAGTTCATGACCAGAGATCGGAATTGGGTGTGTGAAAATACCTAAAGTTTGCAGAAGTTTGCAATAATAATATGGAGCTGTTACAACCACTTAAGTTAAACCATTAAGTTAAACCAATATTTATCATTTCTAGGAAAAAAACTCTGAATGTTGAACTTTCTTGCAATTGAAATAAATGTTTTTAATTTATTTTTTTATGCAGTGCAGGTTTAATAATTTAAAAAAAAAGCCGACTTCAAAACTATGTAAAGACGCGAAAATGTTCGTTTTCCTTGCATCAACCTGTGGCAAAACTGTTTAACTTAAGATACAGATCAAAAAAAGAAATTAAAACCGGATTAGCATTTTGCTGATATATAAAATTCTGTGTTTGACCGACAAAGAACAATTGGGATTATAAGACCGAATTTTAACCGGAAAAGTACAAAACAAAAATTTATTTAGAACTGTATTAGCAGCTTGTAAATGTTTATAGTTCGGTGTTTCAAAGGTAAGGAACAAGTAAAAAAAACAAAACTAAACCGGTAAAATTCAAACCCGGTTTAACTTAAGTGGTTGTAACAGCTCCATATTATGTCCCGCTGCAAACTTTAGACTCGAAACTCTTATAGTTTAGTTATATTTGTCGGTCCTTGATTTGCCTTCCATTTGGAAGGTTAGAAAAATGAAACTTTGCATAGATATGTTATACCACTTATACCACATCGAAAAAATGACTAAATAAAACTACGAACAATAGGGTATAATTTTAAAAGTATTTCAAAAACATTGAGAGATTTCCAAGACAATTTTTTGTATGAAGCTTCTGTTTGTAAACAGAAACTTCATACAAATTATTCAATTTCAAAGCTCATTTTTTGTGAAAATAAGTATCTAAAACCTTAAGCGGCTAGCCACATAATGAGGTTTAAAGAAAAAGCGACTTAGTTAATTTTGTTAGTTCAGGTGTTACAGGGGCCTTACTTGTGAAATGTGGGTGAAAAACTTCGTCCAAAACAAACAACATAAAAAGTAAACATAATTATTATTTATTGGACACGATTTTAAATTCACGTGCCACTATGGGTGACTATGGACCCTTTATCTATGTGTGACCTGACACGCAATTGCCGTTGTTTTTGTGTTTCTATCCTTGCATATGATTATAATTATTCATACGTTACATATTAATGCATATTTTATTTGTTTTAAAAGGCCAACCCAGACTTCGTACTGTACTCATAGTTTTTTTTTGCTTAAAAATGTACACGGACTAGGGAGAGATGGGGAGAGGAAGATATGTCTCTGGGTTTGTTTCGGCATTTCTTCCCATAGTGTGTCTTAGGAAATGCCGGCACCTTCTAAAAATATCTGTATAACATTTACTCACAGAAATAAATATCATTTATAATAATTAATCACATTTTTGCAAACTTGGTTTTTCAAATGTTTGCAATACCATCACTGTGAATATAAATATTTGTTAGTATAAACATTTTAACACATTTGTTCCTACAGTAATTAAAAGATGAAAGTATTGTACTTGGTTATTTGAAATATCTGAGATAAGTGAGTTCATCATTATCTCCGTAAACTTGGCCTATTGATAAGGTACAAGTAGTTCTTGTACACAGGGATCTTGGATCCTGTCTGAGGGAAATATTGACCGAATTATAGCGCAGTTAAATATAAACAAATATTATACAAGATTTTCAGCTATTTCTTTGTAGTGATTACATTTAACGTTGAAACAGTTCTTCCTTAATATTTGAAAAAATATATTGAGACGCATCTTTGAATTTGTTTAAAGGAGTAAAGAGAGACATTGTATAATAATAAAAAGGTGACCATTAATTGGTGTTGCGTATATTGATGAAGCTGAGAGACTCGAGTGGGGAGTATACATTATGGCTTAAGAGTGCAATACAAAATGCAGACTCGGTTTGATGATGCGCTTGCGCGGGGTGGGTCAGGCGCCCGCGCTACACAGATTCAAAGCGCCCGTGGTGCGTCGTGCCAGTAGCGCGAACAGCCCCGAACGGCACACACGATGATTGCGTACAAGCACGCGCTCGCCGCCGCGCTGCTGTGCGCACTGGCCGGCCAGATCGGAGCTGGAGCCAGTCTACATTGCGCTATGAGGAGAGAGATCTCACCCTGCACTTGCCGAAGGGAAGACGCTGGCACCGGTGTCATTCTCGTGGTTTGTCAGCGCATCAACTCTTATGAAGAAATCGCAAGAGCTCTCACAAACAAATTCAGCCCTGAAACAAAAATTGGCTTGGACATATCCTATTCGCAGCTGCCGGATTTCACTGACTATAGCATCAAAGAGCTCGGTCTTTCGATCACAAGGCTCAAACTAAACTTCGACAATTTAAGGCAAGTTGTTTCCGAAGTATTCTAACATCATCATTGGAAATTTGTTTGGTATAATGTGCAGTTTTTATAACGTGTGCAGTTGTGAATATGCGCAACGTTTGCTTAATACGTGTAAGCTCTTTGTTGTGCACAGCAGCATTAAAATTGTGACCACAATAATGACAAACAATGTGAAGTTGAAAGAGAAAACAACAGGTCCATGATAAGGGGAGCGCGCACCGATGAGGATCGGCTGTTATCGAGAGAGTGGGCGGCACCCTCTTCAGGGTTGGTAGTATTTAGCTGCCTCACACTTAAACATCATCACATATTTGCAAAGAAAATTAACAAAAATATCTTGAATCAATTATAACTACATATTTCCGCCGTATTGCAACCACTCGGTAAATTTCCTTGGAAATGAGTTTATTATTGTAATGATAGTTATCAGCTCATTTCTTTTTCTAAGTTCAAATAAGAGAAGTGGAACATATAGTGGGTAACTGATACTAAATGAAGTATATCAGCACATCTTATTTTCGGTGGTTTGTTCCCAGCAGAATAACAATTAAGTCGCCCGTGACCCGTGAGCTCGTCTCTTATTGACCAATCAATTGATCTTGACAGATTTTTCGAGTCACAGTAATTACCTATTTATTTTTCTTGCCTATTATTAAAATCCTTGCCCTAAATCAAGATTTATCGACGTTCATTATGTTTGTGTGATGTCCACTTCGGTTGATTTCTTTTGCAATCGGTATGTTGCACGTGACTTTAGCTGATGTCATTGCACATAAGGAATTATTACCATTGGTAAGTCGGGATTTGCAACGAAAAATTATTAATACTGTTTGTTAATTCCATTACTAACCTTTTGTTAGTGAACTCTAGATCGCGGGGGGATGGCATCTAGGAGACGTTGCTCGATCGTTTGCCCGGGTTATCTGAGGTCGCTTCTAAAGCAGTAAAATTGAATGATATCATATTGGTCGTGTCATATTCACAGTATTTACTCATTAACGGTGAACTATCAAATTACAGTATTCGTTGTTTGTATATTCTCGTATGCATACTTAAGCCAAATATTTTATGAAATGGTTTTTGGGTATTACTCGTAATTTCAGTGAGTGAAAATGATTAATATAACCTAATTTCGAAAACATGTCATTTAAAACATAACGTTGGATTTGTCATTCTATCGTAGGTATACTGTATTAAATCATTCACAACAACAGTGATTCAATTAATATCAATTAACAATATCCATTTCATGAATTACTACTGCAATGGCGATTTAGTCTATTAATATTGTGGTAAAACCCAATTATTAATGTGGCTTATGTTGTCCAAAATCACTATCAGGAGTAATATTCCTGATAGTGATTTCAGAGGTACCTACATATTTCAACTTTGTACATAAAAGTACATTGTTAATAAGTAAACAATGACAGCTGATTATTTTTTGGTAATTATTTGATTAAACAAATAGATATTATGGTCCATTTTTCTCATTTAATGTAAACTTCATTTTAAATACTGATTACTGTTTTTTTTTTCGTATCTAAAATTTATTTTGCATAGGTCGATTCTCAATATTGCCAATATTTTATTAAGCATCTTTAAAAATCGTGTTTGTATACTTTCAATGGTAAAACTAATATGCTTACTATTTGGTTCAGTGTTCATTTTCATAAATTATCTTTAGTTTATTCGTGTCTTTGATGTAGTTAGTTTGATGTATTATTTCCTATGTTATTGAAATTCATAGACGCTATAGACAAAAATCGGCCAAGTGCGTGTCAGGCCACGCTAAGAATAAGGTTCCTCAGACACTCATAATGGTACGTGGATTTTAAATCGTATCCAAGAGATAATTGTTATGTTTACTTATTAATGCATTAATTTTGTATGAAGTTTTCGAAGTAAGCGCATTTTGCAAGTTAGGCATCTATAACTCCTGAACTAATTAAGTCATCAAAGCCGCTATAGTTTTCCTTTAAAGTTCATTACATGGACTACCATCATGAATTTTTCTATATTTTTTGAACCAGCCATTTAGCTTCAAGAGGGGATGGGGCACCCTATTTTTACAAAAAAATGCCTTTTAAAGTGGAATAACTCACTAAAAATCTTTTAATATTTTCTAGAGGCCTATCTAATGATACCCCACACGATGGGGTAGCTGCAAGAAAAAGAAATCATCACCATTTAAGATTTAAGTGCAGGGGAGGTGGGGTACCTCCCCAGCACTTAAAAATATTTTTAAAGATTTTACTGTAGTACTTTGTCGATGTAACAAAAACACATATCTATGCAAAGTTTCAACTTTCAAAGCTTTAAGTTCATAGATCTTATAATACAATAGGTACTACAAATGTCGTTATAATGTTATGGTGAAAATTTAATATCTAGAATCCGATTAGTTATATATAGTTATAGTTTATTCCGCGGCTCCGCTTATTATTATTATTATTTAATACACAAGCAGCTTAAAGCTGATGCGTGTATATCATTACACTTGTGTTTTTAAATGTTTGTCTAGTCTGTTTTTGAAGATGTTCAGTTTAGGGGCACTAATCACGGGTTCTGGTAAAGAGTTACACATTCGTACCACACGGTTTGGTAAGAAATGGTTTCGGGGATTGCTAGCGCACCGAAGTTTGTTAAGCTTCATGGAGTGACCTCTCAATTCAGTGTTTGTGTTCATTGTGAACATGGACTCAATATCTCTCACGTTATAATGATGGTTGAGGATTTTGTAGGTTTCTATAAGGTCTCCTCTGATTCTTCTCTGTTCTAGTGTTGGTAGATTGAGTTCTAGCAGACGTTCTTTATAGGACATGTTTTTCAAAGAGAAGACTATTTTAGCAACATCACAATATCGGTATGTCGGTTATCGCGGTAAAAACCTATGTCCTTTCTAAGGCTCTAGACTATGTGTGTCATCATCATCATCAACAGCCTTTAACAGTCCACTGCTGGACATAGGCCTCTTCTTAGAAAGGAGGTTTTGGCCTATTATACCACGCTGGCCAGACGGGTTGGTAGAGGGTTGGTTTCAAGTTTTCCTTCTCTTTGCATTGATGTTGTCTTGCGTAGTCCCTTATTCGTCTTTTACGATACCCGCGGGATAAATAGGGGTGGTGATCTCATAGGATCCTACTTAAATACAATATATTTTCATTTTTCGAACTAGACCAGTAGTTTCTTGCCTATTTATTTCAAATAAACATACATAAAAATATTTTATCTTCAAAATAATTGTGTATGACACCAGTGTTTTCAGCTGCCGAAAAAAACTGAGGAGGTTCATTGTGAAGTTAATGCATGAAAGTAACGAGTGCGATAGAATAGGGGTTCCGTAGGCTTCCACAACACCACGTGGATTCCAAATCGTGCCTAATAGGTAATTGTTATGTCAAGTTATTATTTTTGTATGAAGTTTTCTAACTGGGTGCATTTAACAAGTTAGACCCCTATAACTCCTGAAATAAAAAAGTTATCAAAACCGCTTTAGTTTTTCATAAAATTTAAGTAGGTATATGGAGTCCTATCATGAATTTTTACGGATTTTGTAAGTCCATGGTTTGGCTTTTAGAGGGGGGGTGGCTGTTTTTAAAAAAAAATGCGCTTTTAAGTTGAATAGCTCGGAACCGGATACCTAAATCGAAAAATGATTGTAGCAACCTCCCAATGTTGTTAAAAGACCTATTTGTGATAGCCCACACGATGGGGTATTTATACAAAGTTTTATTTTTGTGGCACCAACCGTTTGGGCAGACTGATAGACTGACACGACGAATCTACGAGGGTTTGATGAACTATGGAACCCTAAAAAATGTTAAAAGATACAAACTGGATTCCTCATTACAGTTCTTAGAAACGTTATTAATCAGTTGTAAAGTGTAAACATTATATTACTAAGAGTAGCTACAACTTTATAGTCTACTCTTTTAAACTGATTTAAACTTTTTTTATATCACGCTTTTGCAAGGTGAAGCTAACTTCACCTTTATGCTTACTCGCTTGTTTATAACGTGATCTTATATCAGTGACGTTTTACAACATGATTTATTTATTTGCATGTGGGCTTTGGCTCAGAATAAAGCCTCATAGTAAACGTGTTCAACAATCCTTTGTTATTTTTCTCTGAATGATTGAGGATACCAAATTCAGCAACTACTGTCCATCTAATTCTCGGTGCGGGGGGCATAATAGGCAGCTACACACTTATGACTCACTAGATGACCAATGCAACGTCGTTCGCGACTTCTATTGACCGAAGCTTGATGTTATATCAGCGTGATTTACCTTACGAAAGTTTATTGTAAGCCAGCCTCAAAAGATATACACATATATTATGCTTCCTCGGATAATTTTTGAAATTTGAAAAGAGGAACAACTTTTTCTGATATTTTATTTGTGAAACTTTGAAGGGTAACTAAACACGGCAACGCAGGCTATGGAAGTTACAAAACAATCCCCAAAATGTTTGATGGATTCTTCGCTCCTTTAGGTTGTAGTGTAATTATATGTGTGTTTTGTTTGCAGCATAGGCAGCAGTAACCATTATCTATCAGATTAATAATATAAAACAAAAGTTATAAATTAATGAGAAAAGATTGACAATAAACAACAGCTATTAATTTATTCGTGATTATACATTGGATAGTATTTACTAAAAATAGGTAAAGACCATTTAATATATGTATAATCACGGGTAGACTAAATAACTCTTACGAAATGATTTTCGTGTCCACCAATCATTTAAAACAGATGTTGAATTCTAAGGAGCTTTAGAATTTTATAATATAATAGAGGTTTGTCTATGTAAATAGTAGTCACTGAAGAACCGTGGAAGAAGCCACGGGGAGATAACATGGCCATTTAGATCGGTCGCGCACTAATAATTGCATGCTTTGTGTTTAGTGGAAATTTAATAGCGCATTAAATCTCATCTATGCAATCCGATATTTTCTTTATAACTGTCATAACAATTCTTGATACTCTAATTGTATAATCATTGTCAACCAATTACATTTATAATTATATATTGTAGATGCAAACGTTCATCCATAGAAGTATGCGCAACCTTAAAATTCTCATTTTCACAAAAATAATATTGAGAAACATTAATTTGTAGATAAATTAGAGGTGAAATTCGGTTTTTTCTGTGGACCTGGCCCGATGAAGAAGGGGCCGGAACTTGATGTCGTTTTTACGTCTATCGTTATTTAATTAAAACTAGCTAGATCCCGCGTTTATTGTTAGGCTACTGTTACAGCTAGGTTAAATCGCGGGAACCAAACGCTACGGAGCAAACCTTGTCTATAAA
The DNA here is from genome assembly GCA_932526445.1 of Phragmatobia fuliginosa. Taxonomy (NCBI): domain Eukaryota; kingdom Metazoa; phylum Arthropoda; class Insecta; order Lepidoptera; family Erebidae; genus Phragmatobia; species Phragmatobia fuliginosa. The sequence continues at coordinate 31,633,450 of OW052057.1, forward strand.
ATAGCCTAAGTTGATCCTTATGTCATCAGCTATCTGTCAGTCAAACTCCTGTTAAAATACATTAGATAACGACATCAAAATTTGACAATCAAAACATGTACAAATTTACTTTTGTGATCTTTGACGGTACCATGCTAAACGGCTTCAGTTCACTGGATATGAAGATGGGATTCTATGTGATAGTTGGTATTTATTTTTTTATTATATAGTACTGGAAAAATTGATATTTAGGTAACGCCGGTTATACTAGTAGCTGACTCCAAATAATCTTGGGAATAAAGGCTAGGAAGAAGTAAAGAAGTGAACTCAACCGAGGATATAAACCACATTATATTAGAAAAATAGCTTTTACAACCCTCTTACATCTATGTCGGTTATTACTGCGATCATGTAAATTAATATTTTTTTATTTGTCGACCCATTAAAACAAAGAAAACATCAATATCAAGTGAAGCTTATCACAATTAGTTTAGCCACTTTTAAGATTAGCGTGCACAAACACATTGACAAACAACCAAAAACCCTTATCTAAGGATATCAACCAAAAAGTTTAAAAGACTAATAAAACACATTGTGTAAAACATATATAAAATTGTAATTTATAATTTTAAAAGCACAGTTCTCACATGCACTGCTGAATATTACATAAACTGTCTTGCATAAACGACGTCCTTTTGGACTTCCACACAATTCTAAAATAAATAAAATGATGTGTGTAGCATTCAAGTTCCCAACCCGCACTCGACCATCGTGTGGACATTTGGCATTAACCCTCTCCTGAGACCTGACTCCAGCAGTAGGACGTTATGGGTTCTTAATGTATGCCACATTTTTCTCTCGATCTTAGGTTAAAAATTAATCATGTGTTTTTGGTCAGTCGGTACCTATTTATAAAATAATGTGAGTAGCTGTAAAAAACCTCATACCAAGATTTTAAAACCTACCTCATGCTTCGTACAATTCTAAAATACACATGGTGATGTTTAATTTTAAATATTTTTCAAAATGTTTAAATCTGTATCTTTGGCTCATTAAAGTATAATTTAGTGAATGATATGTGCGTACCGTACGCTTTGTTGGCCGGTCGAGCCTAGTGGTTCGGTCAATTGTATATATGCTGGTCTCGTTTTGTAATTTAATTACCCTTTGGCCTAAGCAAGTACGTCAATTATGCACTATACCAACGAGTAGCAAACTGAGCAGGATATCACAGAGGTATTTAATCCATTTTTTCATTTTTTTACGCTTTCTACATTACGGGAAACGATTAGTTCCAATACGGTTTAAATTTTAAAAATATGGGTTTTTGCCAATGACTTTTGACTATAAATAAACGCCTTTTTTAGTAATAATGTAGGTAGAGTTTTAAGAAAATATGATGACGACCTTCTTTCCAATAAATGAATTACTCATGAAAAAATGAAAGCTGACTATGAGAAAAATTTACGTCACATACACCATTGCAATTAAAGTAATTTCCTTAACATTTCGATTAATATAACAAATAATTATAATTAAAGACCACGTTTTTAATCTGTGAACTTTTGAAAGGTAATCACAAAGCAACTACTATTAGAGTCAGAACTTACCCATAAAGCTTGGAAAAAGTTGAAAATAGACTGTAATTACGTTCCGTAAATTCCGTTACGCTCAGTTAAGATAAAATAAAAGCTGAATAAGGTAGTCTATGCCACTTAAGATATTATTACTGCAATTTCGCCATTAATATTTTGGGTATAGTTATTTTATCAAAAACAGGGAGAAATAAAATAAAACCTATCAAAAAGACTTATTCCTAATGAACTGCTTACGCATGTGATAATGTCAAGGCTTCGTTGATTTTGTCTTTCAAACTATTGATAAAATCATATCGAAACTACATAACTGCGACTGATTAAGGAGAGTTATATTCTGTGTATATACAAATATAATTAATTTCTTACATAGATGACAAGAATGATAAGCATAATAATAAACAGTAGATAATATTATGATGATAAGGCACACCATGTAGATTATACAGAACACTATAGTTATCTATATATATACGAGTATGTAACACATCTTTGACATTTTATTCGAATATACTATTATTATTATAGTTCAAGTGAATCAGTGGCTGACTTAAATATTTACTTAACTCTTTATCGCTCGTTCTAACTCCTGGAATTTAAAAAAGAAAATTACGTGTGGGAACCCCTTCGAGTCGACATCCTACCGGACTTTCCACCGCGATGGTGTGTCGTAAAAACCGACTAAAACCATATTAAGCTGTTTTCAATCGACAGATCGACAAAAGTCTTGTAGAATCTCCGCCCAGTTTCCTGCAGCAGGTAGACCACACATTCCCGAGGATGGCTTCTTTGGCTGGGATCAATGAAGCCGTTATCGGTTTCAGTGTCCGCGTGCAATGCTAATTATATATACGTGCAATACCATAGCATACAGACTAAAACCACACACTGTATGTAGCCGATGAACACGGTAACTTAGATGGAAAAGGCGGTTAGAGATAGACTATTTTCAAGAGTCGCCTATGTCACCTACGCCGTGTAGTGTCTTACTTACATGAGTCTGAACGACTGAGTCCTTCTAGGAGACTTAACAGTCGGGCGTGTCGTAGTCTGTTGTCGGGGTGTAATAGCCACCGGGAATGTCTCTAGCGGTTGGAGCGAAATCACTTATAGTTGAGTCGTGAACAATTCCCTATCGTAAATTGTATCCGATAGATAGTGTTGCCTTCGGTATGTTACCACTAGATAATAATTAAACACAATAGTTATTAATTCTGCGCATATCGAGGCAGCTAGTTAAACATACGAGAGTGTATATTATAGAAATGTGTTGGGATCTGATGTGTGTGAAATGTGTCTTGATATTGTATCTTGTAAAGATTTCTTAAATGTGTAAAATATGATTCGGTATGAGTGATTCCAGTAAGGAAGATTAGCAGTATACATTAAGTAATAGTATTATTATTGAAGATATAGGACTATTATTTGTACGTATGTTTGTGTTAGCTGGTGTAATACTGATAATGCATTACTAAGGTTATTAACGTTCACTAGCCTGCCACACTGACTCACTGTTTTTTTTTAAATTTAATTTTATTAGTTGTTGTTGTTATAGAAAAAGATGCTCACTATTAATAGGTGATATTTTTATGGTATCACGTGTCTGTGTCTTGATGGAATGTAAATATAGAGTGTTACTATTAAATCCGTGGGACTTATCATAGCCGGTAGCGACAGTTGTTTTTATAACGGTTGCAACCTTCTGCGAGGACGTTATTTCGCCGAAAGAGGCGGCGGAGAAGACCCGAGAGAATACTTTTCATGTCCTTCAGTGAACACGTCTTCCGAGTGTGCCCTACGTCGCCTAAATAGAGAGTTTTAGCCGAGATGCCCCTCGCGTCAGTGCGGACAAGCACTGGGAGGGGTCCAGATGTCGTCAAAACAGCAGTTTCCGAACCTCTCTCATTAGGAGTAAAGGGGCATACCGTGTTGTTATAGACGGCTCGATTCCGACACCTCAGCCGGTGAGGTGATGGCGCATGTGGTCTCCACACGTTATATAAGGATTTCCTGCAAATGTATGCCAAAATTTACTTCCTGTTAAGATGGCCTATGCCTAGCAGTGGTGGCTGGTGTATGATACTAATATCTCATGTCACTCGACGTTTTCTTGTTATGACTAATTCTGTTCATGGATGCTTGTAACTCAAGAGTCCCTCATATATTCACGATAATGCCCTCTCATAATTAATTTCGATAATAATGTGTAATCAATTCTTTGAGTAAATAAATTGTGTGTTCTTAGATAATAATACAATAAAAACTGCTTGACAACCACTTCTGTTTCAATTGAGATCGGACAAACCTATCAAATTGAAACCTATATTTACTTTTTAGTACACTATATGCCAAAGTTATTCTAGAACAACAATTTCTGAGAAATCAACTATTGGTAATTGTGCATCCATGTTGTAATTGGCCACGGCCCCCTTTTCAACTTAGTCAAATTGTCACCGATCTTGTTCGAAAAAGGTCGTGCACAACACACTACATGGCAGTAATTGTGAGAGAAAGCACAAGCCGGGATTTCAGCTAATCGCGCCATGCATCCAGTTCAGCGATTGTCCTTAAAGCCAAAGCCTCTATTCGGATCCTCGAGCCGCTGTTTGCCCCTACTCTGAAGGCTCAATATTGCACTTCTTTTTAAATAGCTTAAGAATATATTTATACCTAAGGAGTTATCAGCCATGCTTACGCTTGCCCTTCACAATTTCCTAGAAAACGTTGCACTTTGCCGTTTCTCTGAAATTCTGAATACGTGTCTACATCTACAGTTGTTTTTTTTTTCGGATATTTGCGTGTTCAAAAAAATAAATATGAAAATAAGAATCAACTTTATAATTTTGTGTAGATTAAAAACGAACTGCCATAGAATTGCTGCACATAGGATTTATATTTATAAACATAACTTTTTATTCTATTTATATGCAGCGATATGTATAAAATTCAGTCCGGATCCACGATACAAAGTCCGGGGTAGACGCCGCCGACGCCATTACGACCCCGGTTCCTGATAAGGGTAGAACGAGATTATCTTATACCACTCAAAAATAATTGTATTAAAAAATAATAGATTTCAAGTTTAAACCACACACGACAGACACTTTGAGTATTTATATTAAACTAGCTGCCGTAACTTTGCCTGCGTCTCTCAAAAGATTTCGATACGATTAGCCTGATACGATACTTAATTTATTCTATAAAACGAACGTACTTTAAAATAAAAGAAAGCCAAAAGTTTTTTGCTTAAAATCATAAATAAATATCAAACAGTCGTTTTCTTAATTTAATTTTTTTTAGGGTAGGTCGGAGGTCAAATAGGTACTAAAAAAAACTTCTTACGTATAAATTAGATTTAACTTAGATTTATGTATCTGTGATAAATGCGCTATTTAAAACCAAGAAATCTTTAAATCGAATCAATGCTTTCTAAGATTAGTGCTTTCTAAGAGTACCAAGCAAACAAACGCTTCAAGTTTATAATAGTAGTTTGGATTCAAAAACTCTGATTACCGGTAATACAATGCCTTTATTGGCATCTATTACAATTTTTTAAATATCATTATAACTGTTCCGTTAATGACTGACTGACAGACAAAGCCGAAACTGCCGACTGGGCGGAGGTAGCTGAAATTTAGCATGTGTGTTCCTTGAGTCAGCAGCCAGCACCAGCACTAACCAGCACTAAGAGATTCGGAATGGTTCCATGATTTCTTAAGGGGGTGAAAATCCAATCAAAGTTATACAATAGTATAACACGTAGGCGAAGCCGCAGGCAAAATCTGACATATTATATTATTTTCAAGTAACTGCGGCCTGCGGTATTATAGTCGCGGGTGTTTTTGTACCTTCAGAACAATTATCGAGGTTGTGTCGGCAAATTTATTATTAGTTAAGTAGAAATAGACATATTACGGAGACGAATCATATGTCTTTTTTATCTTTATGTATATGGTAGTCTCTATGGCCAATGAAATTGTGGTTGAGGGGCTGTTAAGTTGCCGCGGCGCCGACGTGCGGCGCCAGCGCCGACTGCCGACCATATTGGCGCCGCCCCTTATTGATAACACTAGAACGTTGACCTCCTCACATTAATGTTTACTAAACCCGCACCACTTACATTCAAACTTGCATGGAAATTCTTCCACTTCAATTCATATAATTGACATAAGGGGTACGATTAGGTTCATCATTATTTACCAACCCGATTACGATATTAAGCCAAAACACGGGATAATTGTTTTAGAAGTTTATGTATGTTCAATCTTCGAATTTCAGTTCTCCCTTAGGGTTGCGAAGGTCCGATGCCAGTCGCTCCGTGGAAAAACTGAAATTCAGGTAAATCCGGTTGAACTAGTAGCCGACCATAAATAAAATTGGGAATAATGGCTAGGAGGATGATGTATGTTCCACGGAGTGCCTAATCACAAACACCGGAACCGATTCTAATTAATGACATGTCAATAGACCCGATGGAATAATAACCCGAGTGTCACTCGGTCTAAATACATTTTATGCCTGTACAGTTGGCCTAATGGTTAAAGCGGTCGCCACGAAGCTTTCTACTGCGACAAGCGTCATGGGTTCAAATTCCACATGGGACAATACATTGATCCACAAATTGTTGTTCCAAGTCTGGGTGTTCATTGTTACCGTTTTATGTTGTAAAGTCCTCACTCAACACAAGATTCCCTTTTGACGTAAAAAAGTGCGTGTCAGGCCACGCATAGAATAGGGTTCCGTAGTCATATACAATGCCAAGTGATGTCTAATAGATAATGGTTATGTTTACTTATTATATACTAGCTACGCACAGCGGTGTTACCCGCGTATATAATCATGGTTGCTATGCAAGTGTGTTATGCAAAGCAACCTGTGAAATTTTGACAGGAGATAAACAGTGATACATTTTGACATCTACGATTTATGTGTTTTTATAATCACCTAGTTTTCGCCCGTGTATCTCGATTATTGTAGTAAAAGTAGCCTATGTGTTCTTCTGATATATAAGCTATATTACTGTAAAGTTTCATCCCAATCCGTTCAGTAGTTTTTGCGTGAAAGAGGAACAAACATACATACACACATACTCACAAACTTTCGCGTTTATAATATTAGTAGGATTATATATCTGGAGTCCTAGTGAAACGAAGTACTCAACAATGGTTGAACGGATACAGAATAAGTATATCCGATTTATGTATTTAAAACTGTACGAAGTATACCCAGGGTATCCATTGCTGTATCCGTCCTTGTTTATTCTCGGTATCGGTCGGTTCATGGTAGGTTATTATAAGTAGGGCTCGGAATAGGTAGTTTAATTTCATGTACTTGCAGAAATAAAGTCAACGTAAGCATAACATGGATAAACCTAAAATCAGCGTGATTTCCGGGACCTTAAATAATGCAATGTAATGTCAAAGCACACTTATGTCATTTTACATATTCATGAAAATTACACATTGTTTATTTGTAGGTTTATAGGAGTGAGTAGAAGGAAAAAAATCATTTTCAGATATTACAGATATTTATTGCACGTTTACAATATAAATCGAATTCAAAAATAAACATATATTTATATTAACATTAAAGCACTAGTGTTGTTCCGATGGTGTAATTATTCGTCTTCGAACTGAAGATCGCCAACATAATCATCATCGTCATGTTTATTATAAAATAATACTATGATTTTCTCGGCATTACTGGGTGTCAAGGAATTTCTTTTCATATTCATAATCCATTTATAAAGCGAAAAAGATCTTTCCACGTCAATAGAAGTCAAGGGAGCATATCTATAACAATTTTGTAAAGAATTAGCGTCCAAAGAATTTTCGATTTCTTTATTTAGGTCAAGCATAAAATCTAAGTCAGGATTTCGATCCATAACATTTTCAAGTTTTTTTATTATTGGTTCATGCGAACTCCAGCCTATGACAGCTCGTACTTCGTCAAAAATTTCTAATGTCTCTGTTAATGACAACATTGTGTTTTCTAATTTTAAATTTGCAATACTGATTATTCCAAAATGTTCTTCAATAAAGGTTAGATCACGTCGAAGGTTAGAATTTTGCAATACTTTTTTCGCTTTCTTTATAGATTGTACTTCTTCATCATGAAATAAAGAAAGAATATGTGATATTTCATTAAAATATTTTTTATAGTAAAAAGCAGCTTCTAGCCATGTACCCCACCGTGTTATAACTGGCTCTGGAGGCAAAGGCATACTAGGATAGTGTTCCTTCAAGATTTTGACTCTATTGGGAGCTTTTAAAAAGATTTTTTTCACGTTGGAAATTAGCATGTCCACATTTCTGTATTCTTCCCTAATTTTTTCTGCTACACGATGCAATGCATGAGCCAAGCATGTAACATGTTTCATATTTGGGAATATAGTTTTTAAAATACGTCCAGTTGAAAGCATGTATGCTGCACTATCTGAACACAACATCAAAACATTAGGTAAATTTTCTTCAAAACTATTGCCCCACATATTTCTCAAACTTTCTTCGACAAATTGTGCTACATTTTTCCCATTTACAGTATCAAATATTTTACTAACAAGTAAATAAGGTTTTTTCGGCATGTCACTAAATAAAGGCCGCACAAGTAAATGTAATACGTTTCGACCTATTAATGTTGTCGTTTCGTCAACTGAAATCCATATTTTATTGTTTCCAACAGCTGTGTGAATTTCTTGTATCTTGTTGTCGTATAGCTTAGTTAAATAAACTTTACGCAGCAATGCTTCACTGGGAAGGGTTCTGTCTTCATGTGTACATTTGCACATATATTTATTGAAGAAATGACCAAACGCAGGATTGTATAACTGTGACCAGGGAATGTTGCATAAAATCAAGAACCGAATAAAATCAAAGTAAAAATTTATTGGAACGGTTCGCTTTTTTCCAGTGTGTACGGCTCCGCAAACATGTCTCAAAAATATGTTCTTCTTGGCATCGAAATGGCTCTCACATTTCGAACAGTAAATGGTACCATTAGAATGTTCGTAAAGCATTTCTGGGAAATTTTCAATCCACTTCAATACCGTCTCTTCCTTTCTCTTGGCCATTTTCAAGTTAATCCTAAAATAAATAATAATAATAAGAAGAAGAAAGAACAAACTTTAATAGTAAGTACGTAACACAAATTTTTGTTTGTTAAATAAGACAAATCAGTTGACACACACCATATAGTTGTCGGCGTGGTTAATATGTATTTTTATGCAAAATTACATATTTCTATCACTAATGCTCACAAAGCTAGGCCGCGGACGGACAGACAGACAAACGGAGGAAAATAAGGGTTACTTGTTTTAACTACGGAAGCTTAAAAAACTTAGAAAACAATAATAAAAAAATAACGAGTTGTATGTATTATTCTAAAAATAGTGAAAATACGATTCCTATCCCAACTATATATACATACGCGCTAAACACACAATTAAAACATGCTTTTTTGCAATTAATACTGCTTGTATAAATAAAAAATTATGAGAGGCTTACCACACTATCCAAATCCAAAGTTTGACGATATTTAAAGCGAATTACAGATCGTTGTCCGTTGTCATTGCCGTGGTAATCAGGTAGAACAGGTACAAATCCAAAAATACAAGCCGAAGTCAAATAAGGTGGTAGTAAACACAAAGCACAGAAATAGACGCACGAACACTCCAAGTTACAAAATGCAACTGCGCTGATGGTAACAACGTCACATAACACCTATGGTAGAACAGGACGGCAGTACGCATCAAACAGAGATAGCAATAAAGAAAGCGTGCCGCGTGCACCGCACGCGTAAGCGGTCACATACTTTGCATTCCTTAGCGTTATTGTTGCTATTCGTTTCTTTACGTTTTTGTTGTAAAATTTTATGTTAACAACTTATTATTACAACAATAAGCTAAAAGATGAAATACTATTTTGAAAGTTCAATATAATATTTTTACAATCTCTGAAAATAGTAAGTTCCCCGGGATTTCACAGGCATATCCATACTATTGATGTCACAAAATCGCAAGTACATAAAATTAAACTACCTATTCCGAGCCCTGATTATAAGTTACATTTGAGGCGCGAGGTATCACTAGTGATTTACTATATATGTGAGTATGTATGTACCTATGTATGTTGCTCTTTCACGCAAAAACTACTGAATGGAATGAAACTTTACAAAAATATAGCCAGGACGGACCAACACGCGGGCGGAGCTCCGGGTAGAAGCTAGTAGTATATAGAGAAGGAGTACAGAATGCTATTTTTGAAAATTATGCCTATCTAACACAATAAGTCAATAATAAAACATTACCCACACAACCATGCATTTGACACATACACGCAAATGATACCTTGATTTTAAATTAAATTAAGTAATAGTCTTTGACAATAGAACGTAATTTTGCCACGTAAAATTTATATTAATAATGGTTGAATTTCGACTACTTCGCAACTACTTGTACTTATATATAAATACATATAGATACAAGATCGAACAAAATCGCGTTGCAGTTTTCCATAGCGACCCACTTTAGCACAAGTGAAAGCTAATATTCATAAAGAACTCATGACATAGACAACATGACACTAAAAGAAATATGGGTATATAATGGCCAATGAACTTGAACTTGCAAAATAAAAATTACAACTTACTTGGTTTCGACTAAAATCGGAGACAGTGGGCCGTCGGACGCTCATTTCTCGAGGAGGGGTTTCACAAGAAAATATTTTTGCTGATTTCTTGTTATCTTTATAATAATATATTTAGCTTCAAGTGTTGTGAAAATATGACTACAAATATTTATATAGTAATTTCGAAAACATTTTTTTACAAAAGATACTAATTTAATTTTATCAACTCTTGTTGTCATCTCTTGGGCATTTTCACAAACAAAAACAATAAATTATAGCTCAACTAAATAAATTGCGCTAAACAATGTGATAAACTTAATTAAAACTTTGCAGTTCAATTTCATACTTTATTAGGCTCAAGTAACTTTTTAACAATCTTTACGTTAGATCTTTCAATGAGTAACGCCCTGATGGATTTACTTTTTGGTAGTTTCGCTAATATTGATTTGATATTTCACAGGAAAATGATTCTTTAAAGATATATACAGACGGACATATAACTCAAACACATTTTCGATAAGCGGAATATCAGCATGTGTTTATGTACTTAGATAGCTACTAATAATATTATCTATTGAATTAATTTCATTTGTAACTATAATAATATTATGATGGCTCTCTCCATGCGTAAAATTTTATCCAGCTGTCGTAAGTAGTTATATACTTTTAGGAAATATAGAAATAGGTATTTCAGAATTTATCATTGTTTGATATTCGAATATACTCGTATTACGGTGTGGCGACTTCCACATACAGCGCGACGAAACACATACGACAGCGCCATCTAACGAAGAAACACGAAACTACAAAGAAATACACGTAACGATCTATACGGAGTAATTACTAATCCTGAATCGCGAAAGTGACATTCTCGCGCCGATTAGCATATATACAACATCCCAACATCATATATATATACAATAGCCCACCAGGCATGATCAACTCGCCTGGTCGGAAGATCCTCCCTTTGTGTTGGAAAAACACGACACACGTTCCTCTACAATGGTATCGTACTTATAAGACGCTCTTCTGTCATGTAGAAATGACAGACTGTTGATCCGATGCCTTAGCCTTAAACCATGTCATATAGATAATTAAAGTTTATTTATGCAACTTTATAGCAAATTTTAAGTAAAAACCCTACTCTAAAGGCCAAACGACTGGTTCAAAATCTGAAAAAATTCAGGATAGTAGTCCATTATGGAATTTTCATGGAAAATAACAGCGGCTTAGACAACTTTGTTATATCAGTAGTTATAGGGGTCTAACTTGTAAAATGAATACAAAATGTATTTGTACTTGGAATGCAAAAATAACAAATAATAAGTAAACCTAACACGTATCTATTGGATACGATTTTAAATCTACCTACCAGTATGGGTGACTACGGTACCCTATTCTGTGCGTGGCCTGACACGCACTTGGCAATTTTTTATACCTAAATGCTATGCCACTGCTATTTTACTTATAAGTCAACAAAAATAGTTATTTTTAAGGTTCCGTAGTTCATGACTTGGAACCCTTATAGATCCGTACTGTCCGTCCGTCCGTCCTCGACCTACCGCCCAAACGGTAGGTGCTAGAAAGATTGGGCAAGCCGTTATTGCAACGATAAGACCAGTTTTGGAGGATTAGCTCGAGAGCAGCATGGCAGCCTCTCATATCGGTTAACACAGATGATCACTGGAAAGGGATGTTTTGGAGATCATAAGATTCTGATCCGCAAGGAGCCAACACCTGAGTGCCACCACTGCAATGGCCGGACCTAGGACACGGCACTGCATATGCTGGTTGGGGTTCTCTCGCTCCGAGGCATGATTGCGGCCATTATTCGGAGCGAGAGCGCGTGGAACTACGCTGCCTCTTTTTGTTAGGAGGAGATGGCGCTGCGAGACCAGGAGAGGTTCAGAACTGTTCCTGTTCGCCAGGCCCAGGTACGGGCCAGATACCGCAGTAGATGGCCCGAGGTATGTCGGGGTTCCAGGGATTTCCTTTCGAGGGTGCATCTGGTTCCTCGGCTTCTTGTACCAGTTCGAGTCCGCCATAAACACCAGTTGATGGCTGGTGGTATCCGTGGGTATTTTCGCACGGAATAGAAAGGTGCTAGAGAGATGAAACTTTATATGAATATGTGTTGTAATTACGTCGACAAAGTGTTACAATAAAATAACAAAAATATTTTTATTTGGGGTAACTCCTACAAGTGGAGATGATTATTTTCTTACGTCTACTCCATCATGTGGAGTATCAATAGATAGATCTTTTGAAAACATTGAGATATTGTTGAGATGATTTTTTGAATTAAGTAGGTACCCGCTGGCGAGTTTTTTCGCTTGAAAAATCTAAAAAAAGCGGCCAAGTGCGAGTCGGACTCGCCAATGAAGGGTTCCGTATCAGCAAGTAACATCATATAAAAGTTCTTGTAGTTCGTTGATTGAATGAAAGGTAACTTGCGGTTTACGATTTATGACGTATTAAAAAAAACTACTTACTAGATCTCCTTCAAACCAATTTTCGTTGGTAGTTTACATGGTAATGTACAACATATATTTTTTTTTTAGTTTTATCACTCTTATTTTAGAAGTTACAGGGGGGGGACACATTTTTCCACTTTGGAAGTGTCTCTCGCGTAAACTATTCAGTTTAGAAAAAAATGAAATTAGAAACCTCAACATCATTTTTGAATACCTATCCATAGATGCCCCACACGTATGGGTTCGATGAAAAAATTTTTTTTGAGTTTCAATTCCTAGTATGGGGACCCCCAAAATGTATTGTTCTTTTTCCATGTTTATGTGAAAATCTTAAGGCGGTTCACAGATTACATCTATTTACCAAGTTTCAAAAGTATAGTTCTTATGGTTTCGGAAAAAAGTGGCTGTGACATACGGACGGACAGACAGACAGACATGACGAATCTATAAGAGTTCCGTTTTTTGCCATTTGGCTACAGAACCCTAAAAATGAGGTTGCAGTCCATATGATGCACTTTAAAGGAGATTACTACAACAATTCAATAACTTTGTTAATTTAGTAGTTATAGAGGCCCTCTTTTTAGGGTTCCGTAGCCAAATGGCAAAAAACGGAACCCTTATAGATTCGTCAAGTCTGTCTGTCTGTCTGTCTGTCTGTCTGTCTGTCTGTCTGTCCGTCCGTATGTCACAGCCAATTATTTCCGAAACTATAAGAGCTATACTGTTGAAATTTGATCAGTCGATGTATTCTGTGAACCGCATTAAGATTTTTACATAAAAAAACAAAAAAAACAATACATTTTGGGGGTCTCCATACTTGGAACTGAAACTCAAAAATTTTTTTTTCATCAAACCTTTACGTGTGGGGTATCTATGGATAGGTGTTCAGAAATGATGTTGAGGTTTCTAATATCATTTTTTTCTAAACTGAATAGTTTGCGCGAGAGACACTTCCAAAGTGGAAAAATGTGTGTCCCCCCCCCTTAACTTCTAAAATAAGAGAGTCATAAAACTAAAAAAAATATATGTTGTACATTAACATGCAAACTACCAACGAAAATTGGTTTGAACGAGATCTAGTAAGTAGTTTTTTTTTTAATCCCTACTTAATATTATAAATGCGAAAGTACCTCTGTCTGTCTGTCTGTTACGCTTTCACGCCTAAACCACTGTATCGATTTTGATGAAATTCGGTATGATGATAGAACTGAACTTGGGAAAGGACATAGGCTACTTTTTACTGCAATAATCGAGACACAAAGACCAAAGCTAGGTGATTATAAAAATACATAAATCGAAGATGTCAAAATGTATCACTGTTTACCTCCTGTCAAAACTTCACAGGTTGCTAGGAATAACACACTTGCATGGCAACCATAATTATAGTTTGTAAATGACATATAGACCAGTAGACCAGAGTAGATAATTTTTGAAAACAAATAAAATTATAGTAGGATGAAACCTATTGGAAAAGGAGGAGAATATTATAAAAATGAAAGGAAAAATAATTTACGGGCGATCTGAGGTCGGGAAGGGGTAGGGAGGGAGGTTTTCGGGTCCTTTAACCGGGGCGTGAAATAGCATCTCACTAAGCCGCCATAGTGTGGGCCGCCATACATTATTGTCCGCATTCGCAGCAAGTGTGGTAGCCCCGACCCTTGGATTCTGCTCATGCTTTCCATCAGGCAGGGTAGAGTCAGATTGGATGGCTAAATATATACAACAAAGGGTAAAAAACGGTTTATCTCGATTTCCAGCAAAACTACAAGGAAAATAGTTAAATGGCAAAGTTGTAGGTAATTAAAATATCTACAACTTTTAGGGTTCCGAAGTTTATGACTTCGAACCCTTATAGATATGTCATGTCCGTCTGTCCATCCGTCCGTCGGTCCGTCCTCGACTTGTCGTCCAAACAGTAAGTGCTAGAAAGATGAAACTTTGCATGAATATGTATTGTAATTACGTCGACAAAGTGCTACAATAAAATTATGAAATATATTTTTATTTAGGGTACCTCCCCTACACGTAAAGTGGGGATGTTTCTTTTTCTCACGGCTACCCCATCATGTAGGGTATCATTATATAGTTCTTTTAAAAACATTACAGGTTTGTTAAGACGATTTTTTGATTTAGGTATCCGTTTGCGAGAAATTCCACTTTAAAGGCAAACTTTTTGTAAAAACAGGCCGTCCCGCCCGCCGAAAAATTTGTGATAGTGGTCCATATAATGAACTTTAAATGAAAACTATAACGAATTAGATGACTTTGTTAGTTCAGGAGTTATAGAGGCTTAACTTTCACAATGCGCTTACTTGGAAAAGTCATACAAAATCAACGCATTAATACGTAAACATAACAATTATCACACACTTGGCCGATTTTTTATAATATCATTGATCAAAACACTATTATTAAAACATCGATCAAAGTTACAACTAACTACAAGAAATTTTATATGATGTTACCTGCTGATACGGAACCCTTCATGGGCGAGTCCGACTCGCACTTGGCCGCTTTTCTTAGCCTGTATTCCCAAGATTATTTGGGGTCAGCTACTAGTTCATCCGGTTTTACTTGAATTTCAGTTTTTCCACGGAGCGACTGGCATCGGATAGGACGACCGCTAGCCTGAGGGGAACTGAAATTCAAAAGTTGAACTAGTTGTCAGAATATTTGAGGGCACTAACTTCCCAATAACGATTGCCATAAACCACAAATAAATTGGGTACCCCAAATAAATATATTTTTTGTGACTTATTGTAGCTTCGTCGACGTGATAATTTTCTTCTTTCTAGCTAGTGCCGGTTATTACCGTTTGGACGGTAAGTCGAGGACGGACGTATGGGCATGAAGAATATAAATTACGATGAGAAATATGTTTGTACTGTTTAAAGCTTTATGTCAATATTCAGTTTCATATTTATTACAATAATATCTGAAAAGAGTGACATCCACTTCAGATGTACATGTGTGTATAAACGTTCTTAAAGAGATAAAATGTCATATTTGTGTCGATAACTATTTTTACCCTTCGGTTGACTGTGCTCGATATCATGTAGCGATACGTTGGTAAATAAATAAGTTAGCGATTACAAGCTTCATCGCTTTACACTTATCTAATGATTTTCTGGATTCACAGGCGCCGACCCTTTAGGATCATAAAGTTGTAATTTTGGAAAGTCATAGTTATTATAATATTATTATTGCCCCTATCTTGTCAATTACAAATGACGTCATTGTGTTTAATTTGTAAACAAATCAGACGCCAAACTGATTATTCTAAAAATACTTTTTATCGGGATCGGTACTCACAATTTCACATTTTTTAAATATGTATAATGTACATCTACATAATATAGAAACTAAGTTACTTAATGTCTTTAACCAACTTTCCTATGAATATGCAGATAGTACTATAGCTTCACCGGTACAACAAACTGCGCCCAGCGATCGTCAACCCGCCTGCCTTATGGTCAATTCTTCTCTATGTACTCATAGACGCTACTAAGCCATTGCCCTAAGTTCTCGGTAGCCCGACTATTCCTGATTATGGTGTCGACTAAGATAACGGTGGGGCAAGAGGTGCTAAGAATCTTCTGGTTATTACAGGCCATCAAAACTGGGAATGCTACGCTAGAAAACCTCCACGTGGTGCAACCCGGAAACGTTGGCGATAGCACTGTTTCCTCTTTATCTACTCCTTGTCACTTGGAGGAGAGGATTATCGCCAACGAGTTCTATGTTCTATGAGAAGAGGAAGCCTTTTCATCGGCTCTCAGGCAAGGCCTGGTCAAGCAGGGTAGGCACGTCTGCTGGTTGCCCTGTTGGCTCTTCTAACTTTGGATCATCATCATCATCATCATCAACAGTCCACTGCTGGACATAGGCCTCTCCTTAGAAAGGAGATTTTGGCCTACTATACCACGCTGGCCAGACGGGTTGGTAAAGGATTGGTTTCATTCAAGTTTTCCTTCTCTTGCACCGATTTTGTCTTGCGTAGTTTATCCCTTAGTCGCCTTTTACGACACCCGCGGGATGAATAGGGGTCGTCGCTCTCTGTATTCTTAATCTGTCACCACACAGGGTACTGGTTTCGGCGAAAGGAGGAGGAAACCGTGACGTGGTGGTGGTGGTTATTTACGTGTGGAAATCCCCACGGACCGTCGTCCCGCCGGGGTTTTTCTATGCGGCGGGCCGGTGTGTCGGATTCGAACCGACTAAAAACCACACGATGTACCCTCTTTGCGATTTCGTTTTAGGAGGAGTCCAGGGTCATATCTCATTCTGAACTCCTCCCATCGCCTGCCCGCTCCTGATAAGGGCTCCGTCTCTGTATGACGACCCTCTCTTAGGCGACGTCCGGGGAGGGGGGGGGGGGGACGAGGGAAAAACCCGACCCCTCCACCCGCGGCCTCACTCAAGGCGGCATGAGGCGTACATGTGCACGCCTCCGCCGTCCGGTTCACCGGTCTGGGCCGAGTGGAAGTCGTCCTCCCAAGCCTTCTCCGCCGCCTCATATTTATGTTGCTGATCCTAATATAAACATAATGGTTTATTGCGCTGTCAATCAGTTATTGGGTATTGCATCTCTAGTTGGGGTGAGGCCGCAAAAAGCTATTTAATTGAAATTGATTGTGCACAATGGGCAGTACTTAAGGTTTGCACTTTCAAGTCATACCGCTTTCCGACAAAGGACCTGTATAAATATTGCAAAGTCCTTACTGTGCGGTAATTTTTTATTTTGCAGTTTTAAAAAAATACAAAGAACTGAAACCTTCCATTTCTTCACGTTACTCAGATACTCAACTGCGTCTGAACTGAAGCGCAGAAATATTATTAAAAAAGACTCACGTTGTAACACTTTTTTTCATACAAATTTTATTATTTTCTTGGTAGATACTTGTATAAATAAGTTAGATTACTGTTTACACTTTCACGAACAAATAATATAATGTAAAAAGTAAAAAAAAAAAAACAGACATTAGACTAACTAGCTAACACAAGACGAGTACATAACATTCCACCCATGATAAAAACACTAACACATACACGCTAACACACACACACACACACACACACACACACGCACGCACGCACACACGCACACACACACACACACACACACACACACACACACACACACACACACACACACACACACACACACACACACACACACACACACACACACACACACACACAACACACGTAATGATTATGATTATATGAGATGAAATAGATTGTGATTATATGAGATGTCGTAACTTAGAATGAGTTATTTATGTTTTACAGTATCTTTTATTACTTGTTGAAACAGAGCTTAGTGCAAATATCCTGTCACTGGAAGGTTACGGATGCTTAAAGCACAGGTTCTCCTTTTTTAAACATCAGTTGATTAAAGATTTTTTAAATGAAGTGATATTATATGAAATGATATTTTTATATGAAATGATGTAGCTGATTTATATTTAATGTAAAAATTTTGAGACAATAACGTTTATTATATGGTTCAGAACATTATTTGTCGAGTTCGTTTCACCATAGAATATTGTTGGTCTACCATATTATAAAAGTAATAAAACTTTCCTTCCTTGTGTGACCAATTTTATGCCTAACATGGGCACCAGTGATCCTCAACCGAAGTACTACCTGCCTAATCTATTTTTAAGTTCAGTTTTTTCTCTCTGTATTGTGGTTTTGGTGAAAGTTAAACGTTAAATTGAAATTATTTAATATAGATTTATCTGAGCTCAGCTGATTTTTAATAAAAATAAATAAAATAGAAGAATTTCTCTACAGTTAGCTGATGGCATAAGGAGTAACTTATTACAAATAGAGTGGATTCTCTCAGCGATGTTGTTCTCGATTTACGACAGTAACCGCCAGTAACACTGCGGAACAAGCCAGTCATAATTGAAATCACCAAACTCAACGTTTTTTCTAGTTGATTTGAGTAGGCAACTAAAATGAGCTTAACGCCTGGTTTGTAAGTATATCCTATAAATTAGAAGATTTTAAGGTGAATCCAATGCTTATGATATCAAACACATTTTTTTTTTCTATTGTATATGTTTGAGATTGTTCTGAACAAATTTTGGGACACCTTCTCCCCTGATAATAGGTTATTTATCGAAAATTAAAGCTTCTTTTCTTTTCTCATTTGCTCTTAAAAAAGAGTTCCCCGTATTAGTATTTAATTCTGAGTCCCAGGGGAATTCATAAAAATCTCTAAAATGTAGACAAAGAACACCCAGACTCAAAACAATAATTTATTGATCACACAAAAGTCCGATGTGAGAATTGAACCCACAACATTCAGCGAAGTAGAAAGTGGCATTGTGACCGCTTAAACCACTAAGCCAATCATGGAGTCTAGTACTGTTAAGAAAAGTAGTGTGTTGTCAGGTTAAGTATTACAGACCCGACCTAGATTGGGATCAGAGGGATCATCAGACTGTCGTGCTTTTTATTGTTAGGTGTTTTTTTTTTTTTTTTTTATTGCTGTTATAAAAATGGATTGATTAGAATAATATTAGTTATATTAAAGGACACAATCTCGTATTTGCCTGGAGATTTATCTCGTCTTTTTCGATCCCACTACAACCTAAATAAATATAAATAAATATTTTGGACATCTTACACACAACGTTATCTAGTCCCAAAATAAGCAGAGCTTGTGTTATGGGTACTAAACAACTGATAGAAATACATAAACATATTTTTTTTTTGTAAATACATTCTTATTATACATAGAAAAACATCCTGACTGCGAAACAAATATTAGTGGATCACACAAATATTTGGTCAGACCCGGGAATCGAACCCGTCTTGGGTTCGATTCCCGGGTCTGACCAAATATTTTGATCAGTAGCCGCAAACGCTAACCACTAGACCAACAAGGCAGTTTCATCAATTTATTTTACATTTTTGAGACAAATGAATAATCTAAGATATAAAATTCTCGTGTCACAGTGTTCGTTCCAGTACTCCACCGAAACGGCTGAACCGATTTGTATGAAATTTTGTGTGCACATCGGGTAGGTCTAAGAATCGGCCAACATCTATTTTTCATACTTCTAAGACGCGAGCGGAGCCGTGGGCATCAGCTAGTAATATATATACATAACACTCGAACCTATTGTGTATTTTATAAGTTGTAGCATTTATTTTAACTGTTCCTATCTTCTTTGTTTCAGCGAGTTGAAGGAGAGTGTATTTACCAAATTGGACTTCGTGGACTATTTCAGTTTGGCCGACAATTCACTAGCAGAATTGCCCCGGCATGTCTTAAAGCATTTACCCCATGTAAAAACTCTTGACATGTGTAGGAATAAAATTACCAAACTTACTGTAGAAGACTTCAAAGTAAGTTTAATCAGAAAATAAGAACATACCGTTATTACTTTTTTAAGATTTCATTATTACTTGTTTTAATTGCATTAAAGTGTGAATTAGAAGTCATTACTAAGCATGTCAGTTTTAATTTGTCAATTATATAACCAGTTAATCAATATTTTGACCGCGGCTCCGCCCGCGTGTATGTCGGTTATCGCGATAAACATTAGCTTAATATTTCACCGTCAAACATGATGTCGCTTCTTTTAATAACTTGGTAGGTATATTGTGCCGCAAGATCGCTTTTTGATTCATTTTGGCTTTGGTAGCAACACTTTTGTGTTCTGTAGTCTCCATCTAGTTTTCTTTTCTATTCAGAGCAACCGAATGCCGAATTAACATTGTATTTGGTGAACTACATTTGGTTATCCACAAATTTCTACTATATTATAACTGTTTTGGTACCTGAATATTGTTGTCAATGGATTTTCTTATATTTAATATATATTTTTTGTTAAGGATATTCAAGAAATAGAACATTTACTGGTAGCAGATAATCAAATATCTAAGATTGAGAGAAATGCAGTTCCTAAGGCGTTAAGACATATACACCTTGGAATTAATAAACTCAGTTCATTAAATGGAGCCCTAAGAGATTTGGACGATTTGGAATGGATATTTATCAACGCCAACACTTTAAAATCTATTGAAAATGAATTACCTGTGGTAAGTGCAGTATTGTTGTAGAGTAATCTAACATCAACATGATCAACAACCCGTAACGTTGCATTGCTGTCCTCGGGTCTCAGGAGAGGATTAACGCCATAGTCCCCACACTGGCTGAATATGGGTTGGGAACTGGCAAACCTATCTACTATATGGTCTAGATTGGTCTTCTGTGAGAAAGAAGACTGACTCTACTAACTACTTAAAAATCTGAAGATTCATAAACTGTCTTTGCTATATTTTTTTCGAATTCTACGTCGCAATTCTCTTTATTGCATTACGATATCGGTTGATTGTTTATTACATAAAAACAAAACGTGCTTGAAGTATTATAATCAATATACCTTTTCTTGACACATGTGCCCAATAAATATATTAAACTTTTAGTCACGTCTTGACGTCGTGGCACTACAGACGCCACAATAAGTACTGGTGATATAATTTTGTTGTATATGTTTGGTTTTTTGCATTTTAAATTCATCTCTTTTTATTTTACTTATTGCTTAGACTTTAATTACTTTACTCTATTCTGCCATCTAATCTGCAACTTTTGAAATAAATTCTTTTTTTCTCTTTCAGAAAGCTAAGAAGATCACTCTTATTCATGCAGCGCAAAATGAACTCCAAAGTATGCCGAAAGATTTAAAACAAATGCCATCGTTGGAATCACTTTACTTCTATGATAATAATATAAAATCTTTAGACGGAGCACTACAAAAGTCACGAAAACTAATGAGGATAGGATTGTCATTTAACAAAATTGAAAGCGTGAGTACCTACTAATATCAACAAATCCTTACTACATAACAGTTGTTGTTATGTAGTAAGATTGTCAAACAACTAGTTCACTTACTTTCGTATCACGGTTTTTGAAATGCAGACATTGCATTATAGTATAGTGCAGAGCAGAATTAGATAAGGTTACACTGCGAACCACCCAAAGGGTCAATAATCGTAAAAGTTTAGTACAATTCAATCCGATCATTGATTGATTGATCTAACTTTTCATAAAATATATTCTTGTAGTCATTATAATATATTTTAACCGAAATTGTTAATTTGTTAGTCTTAATATTACTGCACAATTATGTACTTAGGTACTAGCAAAATATACAGGATTGAGAGTTCTCGTAATAAAAGTTGGGTCGCAATCGGAACCTGATTGTGACAAAAGTATCGTCCTTCGGATCTAGGCTAAGATAAAAATCATATTTGCTATACAATCCAATTACTTGTATTCACTGTCTCAACAATTTAATAAATGTATGTATGTTTTTAATAGAGCTTAAATACATAATGTAAAAGACTGAAGATATGAAGATGAAAATGAGATATGAAGAATACAAAACGAAATTGGACTTAAAATCCTCTATTTAGTTTAAACATAAAGAAGCTCTGTTAAAGTAGAGCTTTATTTAAGACTTTTGCATTCTGCAACTGGTATATTCTCGTTATCGGGACCATGATAGAAATGTTACGAAAATAGAATTGACACTTAGTTCAAACAATATTTACTATTCTCATATTATTTCATTTATTCCATCTATATGTATTCTGTCTCTAACTTCATTGATGTTTTATTAATCACAAACCCCTATTTTATCCCTAGTTTTTTCATGTTTATTAATTTTAAATCTTATTATTTCAGCTAGCGGAGGATGATTTCACGGAAGCCGAAAAACTCAGTGAATTGGACATTGCTTACAATCAGTTAAAGTCCTTGAACGGTTCCTTAAAAAGCCTTAAATCTTTAAGATATTTGAATTTGACTCATAATTTCATGACAGAATTTTCATTGCAAGAAATCAAGGGCTTAAAGAGAATATCTGTGATTGATCTATCTCATAACAGAATTAGCCATGTCACAGGCAACATGGAAGTAAGTTTTGCGTATTAAAACACACCTTATCTTTAACTTGGCTCATCTACCAAACTACTAATGTGATAATAAAAGTAATAGAATTACTTATATATTTATGAAAAGTTAAAAAAAAAATTGTACCGACTTCAAAAATCTTTCTTCTACTCACCTCGGTGATTGTTTCCAATCACCTACGACCACTTAGGTATGAGCGCTACTTTCATTCAGAAGACATGGAATAAATAATCATATATTAATTACAATCTTTTGCCTAGAATGAAATTCGAGCTTGTAATCTCTGACTTAACAGAGAATTTTATACCTAGACATTATTAATGTCATATTAGTCACGATGGATACGTTATGACTATTCTGATACGATTCTGACACCATAGTGCCTTGTTGGTCTAGTGGTTGGCGTATGCGGCTGCTGATCAAGAGGTCTCGGGTTCGGTTCCCAGGTCGGACAAAATATTTGTGTGATCCACAAATATTTGTTTCGGAGTGTGGGTGTTTTCTATGTATAATATGTATGTATGTATTTACAGAAAAAAAGTATGTTTATTTATTTATATCAGTTGTTTAGTACCCATAATACAAGCTCTGCTTAGCTTGGGACTAGATGATGTTGTGTGTAAGATGTCCGAAATATTTATATTATAGTTTATCAACCGCCCGGAAACCGAAGTAGTATGGGTTAGTTAGATTTAATAATTTCAATCGACTAAAATGGCAATTCCAACATTATAACTCCTTTTACAGAACTTAGTGGACACTGAAACTCATGTGCTTGAGTTGCGATTGGATCACAACAGAATCTTGAGCTTAGGTGGCGCGTTGATGGGTCTGCATGGGCTTCTGCGACTAAATTTAAGCAATAACCAACTCCAACAAATATCACCAGACGACCTCATAGGTTTAGACGATTTAAGATTACTTGACGTGTCTCATAATCATATTACAACATTGGAAGAAACATCAAAGGTTTGTTTAAATGTGTATTGCGCCCTTTATTATTTGTCTACTTATTAATGCTGTGTGAGCTATCGCGAATCATTCGCATTGAAAATGTACCTGCTATTGCGATAATCTTTATACAGACTTAAATTGGTTAGGACTTATGTTATTAATTCTTATTTACAGACAGTTTTGCAGTCACTTGAAGAGCTGATTGCACATCATAACAATATAACTATGCTCGATAAAGATTTTCATGGATTACCTTCTCTGTGTATAGCCGACTTATCGTATAATCACATCAAAACTGTTAATTACGACCTTGTATCAAAATCACGTTGCACTATTAATGGTGTACCCAGTGTATTGAAGATCTACCTTCAAGGTACGTTGATAGTTAATTTAAATATAGCTGTGTGTTAAATTTAATTATTTTGATCTACATTCAAAAGCGTAAAAGCAAAGCGATTTCCATTTTCACGTGGCACTACAAACACATTGCATAATTAACTTGCAATTGCGATTATCTTCTTTTTCACAAAACAAGCTAATACAATCATAGGAGTAAATAGCGAACATGTAACTCTATGATCTTTGTTACATTAAAAAGATATATTTTTAGGACATCGTTACTTTACATTGCAGATAATCCTGTATTATGCGACGATCACTTGTACGAGCTGATCACTGTGCTTGAGAACTTCAATGCTCGTGTCAATGGAGCATCGACTTGCGTGGCACCGCAAACCACAGCCCCTGTGCTCATGCGGGCGCTGAACGACGTCTTGCCGCCACCAGAAAACTCTCCAGTTATCGTGGTCGCTCATATGGACAGTGGGATGCACATCATACCTGAAGTACCTGCTCCTGAAACAATTATGCAGCCAATACCTCAGTTGATGTACCGTCGTGTGGGGGCTCTTCTCGGCCACGTGCTGCCGGAACGCGAAGGTGGCTTGCCAGTAGTCGTAGAGCCACCTGTTACGTTGACATCTGATAACACCAACGTAGTAGTTAAATGGCCCATAGAACGAAGAGTGGAGGAGTCGCATCCATTAGCTGATCATTTACGTCTTCGCGACTTGAACACTTCACCGCAGTGAGCATAGGTCCGGCGCTGCGCACGCTGAAGTCATCATATCGATCGCTCCCCTTATGATAAATACTGCCTTATGATAAATAATCTAGGTTCGGGCAGAGTGTCTACTGATTCGGTCGGGCGCATGGAAAATTGAAATTAGCTAGGTACTATCTCATTCTGTTAGGTCTGCGATGTGAAAGGCATTCGAGTAAATCGACAGTGTATTTCTAAAAGGATCTTATTCTTAAAATGTCGAATAAATATGTAATTTGACTTTAGTATGTAGCAAGTATTATCTGTATGATTAAATTTCTTTATGGAACCTATGTAGAGCACGAGTATACATACATATATGTTGAATAATACGTAGGACATTGCTTGTAGCCATGAATAATAATGGTGTTGTCATGTTTGTTAATCGCTGTTGCCCAAATTTTAGTATAGAGTTATAGAGTAAGTGGAACCTCGATAATAACACTGGTTTTACAACAGGTGAGAAGCTAGCATCTAGTGCTAGTTTACAATATACGAAACGACATTAGCTTCTCCTACTTAGAATCGGGAAAAACTAATAGAAAGAAAAAAATACATGTTAAGTCTCACACACTAATGCAAATGTATTTACAAAACAATAGTCGTTTCAGTGTGAAAACTTACACTATGGTCAATTTTAATTTAAATAATTGTAAGGTATATCTGTTGTGTTGTAGTGTAAGAGTAATAAGAAAACATAGTAATTCAGAAGTGTCACTGTTACCAAAGAGAATACCAAATATTAGATGAAGGAATATGTTTTAATTATTGATATATTTATACTGTCTATTGTCGACACTTGTCGAACCTTGTTATAATACATTCTAGAAATCAAACTCACTTGTAAATCTACTCCTCTATTTAAAACATAGTACATACATGGTAAGATAAATACATAGTTGTAATACATAGTACTAGAATAAACGATTAAGGTCAGGCTTAGATTATTGACTGTTACCAACTCTAAAGGACGGAACACAAAGAAGAGTGTTTATAAGTAGGAAAATGGCAGACAAATAAAATTTAACTTAAGATAGTTTTTAAATATGAATTCCCAAAAGTTAGCTACTGAAGTTCAGTAAGATCATTTCAAGATATGTTTAATCACAAAACTCATATCTGTACATAATTGAAAATAAAATTTAATCTGCGGCTACTCTGTTCATTCATTCTATTATTTTCTTTTTTTTGATATATCCAAAGTTCCCATTAATAGGTAATACAATACTCAGTCAACAAAGAAATAAAAATTTTAAAGTGTCGTATTTACGAATGGCTACAAATAGTATAATAAAATGCTATTGCCAATCTACAAAACTATTCAAACAAACATTCACATTTTGCGTACAATTTCTTTCAGAAATACCCAACTGTGAATAAGTAACAATAGACATGATGAACTTTTACATTTTATATGTTATTTTAAAATTAAAACATTTGTTTCGATGATTGTAAAATAAATGATTAAATTAACAAAGTTTAAAACAGACCTTATGATTCAATAAACACTAAACCGAAACAGATTTTTATATTTCAATCCAATGATCTATTTACATCCATTTCTAATGTAAAATAAAAAAATAGTTAAATGAAAGTCAAATTTATTAAAAAATAATTAGCTATTTAATCATTTTGCTGTTGAGTGCCTATCTGTGTCTAGTTTTAGCTTATTCAAAGCGATGAATTCATACTATTCATGAAATTAAAATAATTTACTGACATGTACTTAGGTACTTAGTATAATATATTTTCTTATCATGAAAGAAAATAATTGAAAGGAAAATTATAGTTTACCGTGCTATTCAGTTGAATAATAATTATGGACAAATTTAACAGTAACCGAAAATACGCTAGATGACGTGAATATACTCGTAAATAGGAATAACATGGATTCAAAGTTACCCTGTGTACACACTAACCTAGTTCTAAGCATAAACACCTGGTAAACCAGTGTAATTATACCTGTTGTTGGTATGATTGAATGTATGACATATTGTGTTGATGTCTGAATTAATATTTTTGTTAGTCTTTGTTAAAAAATCGAAATCTAATTTAGTTCTCTAACCAATGAGATTTGTTCAGATCACTCAAGTCTTTGAATTAGATGCCGAATAACGAAAGTATATTTGTTAATTTAATAAATAAACTCTGCAAATCTCGTAAATTTAATTAAATATTTGTAAATTGGTATTTTATACAAAGAAAGTGTACCTAAAATAATTTGAATGTAATTTAAATTTTAAATGTAATAATACTATACATTGATAAGATATAGATATTTTTAGGTTAATTTAAATGTCTATTAACTACTACTAATAAAAGATATAAAGTGCTAACCAATCAAATTATACATTTTAATTTACTAGTCAGTGGTATGATATGTCTCATCCTATATAAAACAACAAGGCTTAAGGTACCCTACGCTAGCTAATTACCAGACTACGGCAAAGACAGAGGAGGGTTAAGATATGAGCTTCTCGATCGTCCGCTGGTGATATGATATGACGTATCACTGGATTTAATGTGGTGCCCTCCAACGGTCACAAAGTACTGTGTTATAACATAATTTGAGATAAATATGCCGTTTGGTATCATTAGAATGGGTGTTACCTGTACAAGTGTACATTTCAAAACCATAAATGTTATTAGCATTTACTTGTGACTTCGTATTTCTTCGATAATTGTAATATTTCTATGGTATGCTTGTCTGTTATGACAATTAATTACGGTCGGTTTGATTTGTTAATTAAAATACACTTTGCAAATAAATTAATATTAAAACGACACCAAATTATTTTAAATTATAAAAAAGAAAATACTAAAACCCAACTTCGTGTTTCGAAAGTGTTATTGTACGTTACTATGGAACGTGTGACTACGGCTTTTCAGACTTGAATATGTGTATCTCTATACTCTGATAATTGTGTACGATTACTATGTTGTTTAAATCTAGTTTCACACTTTTCAGAGTCGGTTTTAGTTTTTCCTTTTTTTTATTTTAATAAAAATGTTATGGTTGTCGTGGATGTTAATCATCATGTTAATCATCAAAATTAATAACACATAGTGATTTGTACTGGAATCTAATGGCAGAACTTGGAACGTCATTTGCTGCTCATACTTACCCAAAAAGAATGCTTTATTGTCTCCATCACATCATGATGAAAAGTATATATCCCGCTTCAGTATGCGTAATTGATTCTTTTATGATGAACCACGTTGTAGTGATAGTTTCATTGGGTTGGGTCCAATGTTCTACTTAATTTATAATTTGTTACTTAACGAACGACTGGTTGAGAGCCTTCAGCGCACACCGAAAGTCCGCTTAAAATTATAGAAGCCATCTGAGGCCAACAGTCATATATCACACACATAAAACCGTCGGGTCGTGACCTAGCCTGATGGGACGATCCTCACTCTGTGTTGGAGGATTCTCCCTTTGTGTGTTTAAATGTTGAGAAAGATTGCTCACCTAACTCACGTAGCCAGCGATCATAAAACAAATTACGGTTAGCTAGACAACTAAAAATGTAATTTATAATTCTCAATTCAGGGGTTTTCGTTTAAGTTTTAGAGCATATTTAGGAACTTATTGGTAGTTTACGAAAAAGAAATAGAGTAATGTTTTTGTACTTTAAATGTGGCTAGTGCACGAGGCGCCTGCATGAACAAGGTACCAGATGATTGCCTTGCTCACCAGTCCCAAAGGCCGCCTTAGCCACTGCAATCACTACTTATATTGCTGTCGTTATTTTAGCTATGCTCAAGATAGTCTTTGATGCAGGGCCGTAGCTAGGGGGGGGGGGGGGGGCATTGTGGGGCAAAAAATACCAAAAACTAAGATATTTTTTTTATAATTAAATTATTTGTAGTTTGAGATAAAAAAAATGTAGGGATAGGTCTCAAAACTTTTCTGAACATACCACAGTTTGTATATTCATTTCATATTATAATAATTCTTTGCTCTGTGTATTGCATTTGAAGCGGCATCACATGAAGCGATGGGTCTATTTAATTATAATATCTGTGATGCAGAGGGTATTCCCCGTCCCATAGATTGCAATATGAGCTACATTACAATCTATGGGAAGGGGAATTCTCTTTAAAAATAAAACTAGCGTACATGTTTTGCGTGCAAGTGCACGCGTGTCATTTTTCATGTATTTATTTTAATGTATATTTTTGTGTCGTTTGCATATATTTTTTCACTTTGGACCGACGTTACGAAAAAAAGAACAAAATCAATTGATCTGAACGAAGTTATTCTCATTTTTAGGGTTCTGTAGCAAAATAGCAAAAAACGGAACATAAGAGTTCCGATTCGTCATGTCTGTCTGTCTGTCTGTCAGTCCGTATTTCACAGCCACTTTTTTCCGAAACTATACAGTTGAAACTTGGTGAGTGATGTATTTGGTGAAACGCATTAAGATTTTCACACAAAAATAGAAAGAAAAATAACAATTTTTGGGGGTTCCCTTAAAACTGAATCTCAAAAAAAGTTTTTATCATCAAATTCATACGTGTTGGGTATCTATGAATAGGTCTTCAGAAATGATATTGAGGTTTCTAATTTTTTTTTTCTAAACTGAATAGTTTGCACGAGTGGCACTTCCAAAGAGGTAAATATGTCCCCTCCCTCTGTAACTTCTAAAATAAGAGAATGATAACACTAAAAAAATATATATTGTACATAACCATGTAAACTTAAATCTTTGTTTACCGAAAATTGGTTTCAACGAAATCTAGTAAGTAGTTTTTTTAATATGTCATAAATCGTAAACCACAATTTACCTTTCATTCAATCAGTACACTATTTAAAACATCGATCAAAGTTACATCGAACTACAAGAACTTTTATAACATGTTTACTTGTTGCTACGGAACCCTTCATGGGTGAGTCCGACTCACACTTGGCCGCCCCTTTTAATAACATAGCAGATCATAGAATTCAGCTGTTTTAAATATTTTATTATTATGTTAATTATTATAATAAGTTTGTAAAACAATATGATCTAAATGGTATTTTTGGTCTTATCTATTTACTTGTATCACTCCACCCAACAGTTATTTATTACCTCACTCTCACTCTCGAGACCCATATTGACACTCCGAGAGTGTATATTCCTGTCGGATCCGGGAGTCTATTATCCTCTTAAGGAGCTTCAAGGTGTGAGACATCACCTTTATACCGCGGTAGTTGCCATACTCCTGCACCGATCCCTTGCCTTTGAAGACTGGAGTGATGATATTCAGTCTTCATTGCCTTGGTCCCTCGCCGTTGAGGAGTGCACGGATAAAGATATCGGTTAGGATGCTAAGACCATGGATAACCAGCGCCTTCCAGGCCTCGATGGGCACTCCATCGGCTCCGACAGCTTTACGACTCGTCATGCGAAGAGCAGCCTGGACTTCTGCAGGCGTTATCGGTGGCACTAGCCCCTGATTTGGAGGGAGATCCAGTGGCTGCACCACTTTATGCTGCTTGTTAAACAGCTCGTGGAAGTAAGAGCGCCACTTTTCCTAAACCGCAAGCTCTTCGTGTAACAGTTTGCCCTCAGGATCTTAGACATCATCATCAACAGCCTTTAACAGTCCACTGCTGGACACAGGCCTCTCCTTTGAAAGGAGGTTTTATACACGGAGGATCTTAGACACAGCGATACTTGGAAATATCACGTGCCGCTTTGATCCTGGATCGCGCCAACAAAATGAGTTTTTGCACCTCAGATGATTCCAACTTATCATATACCGGTTGTAAGTGGTCACGTCTGGTTCTGGCTACAGCTCTCTTCGTGGCACGCTTTGTAGCTCTGTACGCATTGTGGTCTTCGGGAGATCTGGATGGATGCTTAGCACTTTTTAAAGTGGGTTTTCTTGACCTTGGTCTCCCTCTGGACTGTGTCGTTCCACCACCAAGTATCCCTGTCACATTTGCGTCCGTCCTTAAACACGCCCAGCACCGCTGTCGCCACATCAAGAATAGTTGCCTGAATCTTGTCCCAACTGTCTTGAACTAATTTGCTCTCAGCTTCAGCGCACTTGTCACTGAAGGTCGAGGCGAACTTTTGAGACGAGACTTTATCAAGCCACCACCTGATCCGGCGCTGGCAGCGCTCTACATGTTTGTCTTTGGGCTTCACACAGAGGTCCACGACAAGGATACGGTGTTGTGCAGTGAGACTCTCTCCGGGTATGATTTTGCAGTTAGCCACTTTGCTAATAGTGTGTCTATTATGTGCCTCCCACTTTTGTGGGTGATAAGGTGTTCCGGTTTCTTTTCAAAGAACGTGTCCCCAAGGCAAGATCGGTAGCCGCACATGTTCGTAAAATGTCTTCACCCTCTTTGTTGCGATTGCCATAACCGAAACCACCATGAACATGCTTAAACTCATCACAACCCTCACCCACATGCCCATTTAAATCACCACCCATCTTTTTTCGGTTTCGCTACAACCTGTCTGTGGTGCGTAAGCACTTATCAGATGGGTAATAATTCCATCGACAAGCACCGGTACGGCTATAAGACGGTCGCTACAGCGCTTCACTTCTAAAATGCCAGTCTGAAGCCACCCGGCAAGCACCACGGCCACTCCGTTCTCTCCAACAGGTGCCCCTGTGTATATAAGTTGGTAGCCATTCCCAATGAACCGGGATCTACTGCCCTTCCACCGAGTCTCCTGCAGGAACGCTACGGCTGCCCTCCGCAAAGCGGAGCAGGTGTTGGGCGTAACTTCTTTAACCGAGCCCGCTCTGGACCCGATAGCCCTCTTCGGCGGCGCCCTATCCGTGGCACTAACACATCTGTTGATTCATGCTCATGTTCTACTAGAGAAATTATTTGTCTACGAAGAGCTATTGAATGTACTTCACTGACCTACAGGTCAGTGATATACGTGGTGATTGATTTAGGAGCCCGTGCTTCGGAGCACATTTATTTTATTTTAAACCTAATGCACATGTAGCACAAAGGCGGACTTAATGCCATGTGGCATTCTCTGCCTGTCAACCTTCAGGTGATGTAAGAATATGATGTGGTAGGTGCAGACTTAGGATATAAAACCTGACAAGGTAGTTTAAGTATCATATTCTTATATCTTTATTGTAAACTATTTTAATTTATTCAAATTTAATAGTTTTAAGTAATATACACAAATTTACTGTTAAATATTAGGGTTTATAACAATAGATGAAGATACCAGACAGGTATATAAACATACGTATATACACATACACACATAAATCCACATATACACACGCATACATAGACATACATACATATATAAATAAATGTAATTATACATATTAAGTATATAAATACTCAGTCGGGTATTATCGTTGTGACCGTTCTGCCAATTCGTTCCGGAGTAAATCACGTACTTTCATTTTGAATGTGAGGCGGTTTGTGGACATCCTGATTTCGGTAGGTAGCGCATTCTGACTGCACGAAGAAGCAAGAATTTATGAAATTAGAGGTGTGAGGGGGGTAAAGGAGAAGCATATTGTTCCTTGACATATGTCACTTGTGCCCGCCAATCAAGTGTAGGGTCCATATATAGCAAGTTTTTTACTACTGCACTCAAATCGATCACTCGATCACTTGAGATTTGGTAGTATAACAGATAATCCAAATCCAACGAGGTTTGGATTATCTGTGCCAGTGCCTTATAGATTCCAAGTCTCTGTTCAGATGATGTGTCATATGCCATTGAGAACATATCCTCAACACTTGACTGCGTCAATTAAGATTTTTTTTTCCGCCCTACCTGTAACCAATGCTGCCCTACCTCAAATTCGACTCTAGCTACGGCCCTGCTTTGATGTCAATGCCACTCTTACTTATGCACTTTGGTCTCCTAAGTCCAAGGACTTAATAAATCTTTCTACTGGCTGAAGCGGTAGAGCATAGCACCCTAGTGGCATCACGTTATCTGTTTGTGATGATAAGTAGTATTTGTAGCCATTAATTTTTAGGGTTCGAAGTTCATGACTCAGAACCTTTATAGATTCGTCATGTACGTCCGTCCGTCCGTCCGTGTTCGACTTACAGCCCAAACGGTAAGTACTAGAAAAATGAAACTTTGCATAAATATGTGTTGTAAAATTACAAAATTACGTCGACAAAGTGCTACAATAAAACTATGAAAAATATTTTTATTTCGGGTACTCCTCCCATAAAAATAAAGTAAGAATAATTTTATTTTCTCACAGCTACCCGGGTAATTATGCGGGGTATCATTAGGTAGGTCTTTTAAAAACATTTAGAGGTTTCTAAGGCGATTTTTTGATTTAGATATCCGTTTGCGAGTTATTTCACTTTAAAGGGCACTTTATTATTATTATTAAAAACTTTTATGTAAAAACTGCGTCCCCCTCTCCTAAAGCTGAAAATGGCTGCCCCAAAAAATCTAAGAAAATATTATCGTGGAGTTCAGGAATTATAGAATCTCAACTTGTAAAATGCGCTTCCTTGGAAAACGTCATATGAAATTAATTAGTAAACATATCAATTTATCTATTGGATACGATTTTAAGTCTACGTACCATTATGGGTGACTGAGGAACCTTATTTTATGTGTGGCCTGACCGATTTTTTGAAATAATTTGATCCAGTGTATTGGATCCAATTCAAAGAATAAACAATGGCGGTTTATTCTAATAAACTTAAAGTCAATAATATAAATAAAACTAGATTTAAACTAGTTTTATAGCTGAATATAGACCTCTCCTTGGAAGGATAGGTACCTTCTAAGACCAAGGGCCGTGATAGAAGAGGCAGTGAGCTGTGGCGGCATGCTGTTGGCGGTGTTGTTGGACATTATCATTGCATTCAATAGACTGCCTTTTATCTGCATCTAAGAAGCACTCTTATACTGTACCTGTGGTGACTTGTGGCAGACTACAGGAGTATACCGTTATGTATGAGGACAGGGATGATGTTTGGAAACGCCGAGTCACGTCATGCAATGTTTCATATATATTTGGGATACGACTGAGTCCTCCATGTGCGTCTCCCAGTGCTGGGCGTGATTTGTTGTACCGATCTCTCAGTCTGTCTCCTTTGCCTAACTTGGGTGAAGTAACACACGGGGGTTGTTCGGTCTATGGCACTGTATGATGCACCGATGTGGGCGGTGGATCTGACCACCCAGGATGGAGCAAGCCTCTGGCATCCCCATAGGATCCATGGGTTACAGTACAGAATAAATTCATGTGCCGAGCTACGGTAGTAGTGATATAACCATTCACGTAGCGCACGTGTGAGGGAATTATAAGACAAAGGATTTATTTATTAGGAAATTAGAATAATAGAAACGAATTTTAAGTAGTATCTATTTAAATTGATTATATATAATGGTCAAATAAATACACAGTTTTTAGAAAGGAGCTTGATCTAACAATTTATTTTATAGATATTAAAACATTATATAGTTAAACATACCCTTGTGACATACATCATACATATTATAAACTACTATACTCTGTCCATTCCTATATTATCTTTTTGACAGTTCAACAAATTTCGAAATTAGTGACGCCCTCACACGTCACCGATTCGATTTGAAATCAAAATCAATCGATATAATATTCTTTAAGTCAGTACTGTAAATAGATAAAATGTGCAACATTATGATATATAATCGGGCTAGAACAAAAGAAAACTTCTTAACACAGTCACTTGAAGTCGTTTTAGTAAGTATTAAGTGATTTTTCAAATGTATTTTCTCATAACTCTGGATTTAAACGTTATTAACCACGCGTTTCAAAGTTAAATTTTGTGGTAAAAAGTTAAAGCAGTGGTTCAAAAATAAATTAATTAATGCACAGAGTTATTGTTCTTTATTCTAAGTTTGAACTTAAATTCCAAAATTTCGACTTAATTCCTTGCAAATAATCAATCTTGAAGTCATACTATTTTAATTTCCTTTTTATTTCATAAAATTTACAGAAACGATACTTACATGAAGTCAAATTATTTTGATCATAATAATATGATAGCTTATTTTAATCGTTTAATCGATTTATCGTATTTCAAGAACTGTTTTAGATGTTGTTTTTAGCTATGCACACTGCCCACTTCCCTACCGGTCTTTAAAGTACGACATTACTGTAGTACATTATTACGAAAAACAATACCGGTAATTTATAGGCGTAACCTGTCAAAAGGACAATAAACGAAAGGACAAAGTACAGAGAACATTTTATAGCGCGCTCATAGCCGAGTGGCCTTAGGTGATTGGAAACAATCACCAAGGGTAAGCAACGACGGCGCGGTCGGACCTAGATGGGTGACCGTTTGTGGCATTATATGTAATGAGCGTTTCCGTGATTCGGAGGTCACGTTAAGCAGTCGGTCCCGGTTGTTATCATAAGATAGCAGTCGTGAAGCTTAGTTGGAGGCCTTCGGGCGGCTTAAAAACATCCAACAGCAAGATTACGTAGCCACAACGTGTCTTGCCTGTCCCCAACCCGCACTCGGCCAGCGTGGGGACGTATGGCCTTAACTCTCTCCTGAGAGGAGACCTGAGCCCAGCAGTGAGACGTTATGGGTTGTTGATGAGAGAACATTTTTACTAAAAAAAATAGACATTAAAGTTTTATAACAAAAGAGGCTTACTTAACTTAGGTCTGTTCGGTGTGGCTGCTCTGGAGCGAATATGCCGTTTTTTTTAAAAGGATGTATGATATTTGGCCTCAAATGGCCTCTACACTCTTACGCGACTAGGGCAAACTAGGGCGACCAAGACCCACATTTACGTAATTATTATTGCACGGCGCGTGTTTCGACCCCAGCGGCGCGGGGGCGAAACCGCGGGCGATATGTGATAGCTACGCGAGCTGTGTACAATCTCTGTTGAGCGAGTATAATGTCGTCGTCTAGGTCTAATAAAACGTGTTTAGGCCTACGTATACGTGAAATAGTGCTTGGTGTGTATTTACTAGCACTAAAGGGTTGGGGTGAGTCGAAGCAGAGTCAAAGTAGCCAAGAGAGCACTGTTTTATGAACTGCATGACAGTCGGCAGTCGTAGGTCGATGTGAAGTTCGTCATTACGCACATACTATGACTGTGTTAAGAAGTTTTCTTTTGTTCTGGGCCGATTATATATCATAATTTTGCACATTTTGTTTATTTACAGTACTGACTTAAAGAATATTATATCGATTGATTTTGATTTCAAATCGAATCGGTGACGTGTGAGCCGTGAGGGCGTCACTAATTTCGAAATTTGTTGAACTGTCAAAAAGATAATAAAGGAATGGACAGAGTATAGTTTATAATATGTATGATGTATGTCACAAGGGTATGTTTAACTGGTTTAACTATATAATGTTTTAATGTCTATAAAATAAATTGTTAGATCAAGCTCCTTTCTAAAATCTGTGTATTTATTTGACCATTAAATAATCAATTAAAATAGATACTACTTAAAATTCGTTTTTATTAATCTAATTTCCTAATAAATAAATCCTTTGTCTTATAATTCCCTAACACGTGCGCTACGTGAATGGTTAAAGATTCGTGAAAATAGTGTATAAGAGAAATTTTCCACTTGAAATAAAAATAAAAAAATAAAAAAGGCTGCGACAGTATTTATCGTCTTTTAAGGTTAGCACATTATATTTTTTGTATTTAAGTGAAAATTTGTATCCACCTTATAACACCACGCTACGGGTAAATAAATCCTGTCTAGTTTAAGTTTAGTTTTTGTATTCCCGTTAAATCGAGTTCAGTTCGATTTCAATCAATTGTTGCATTTTTTATGCTGTCTTTTCATTTATAATTTTAGTTGCTGGTATCCCACGGATCAATAACGGCAGTAGTAAGTGGTAATCCATACTTAATGGCGAGATAATAAAAAAAGACAAATTGACTTTCTTGTGTTGCGTTGTGCGAAAACAGCTAAATATTGTTGTATGTAATCATTTCATCGTAATAGTTAAGTGTGTGACTTGTTATTGTTAACGTTCTGTGACCTAGTGCATCGATGAGAAGTGAAAATTACAATTTTCACAATGTCCGTATTATATTTTAAGACTTGAAATCGATTTTCGTGAAAAATGTACGACATGGTGATTCCATTGCGAGACTTTCAATCTTTTTGTTACTAATAATCGAGGATCGTGTCAGTGATTATCGATCATAATGGCGAAGGATACGGAAATTTTTTCTTTAAATGATACCTCTCCAGAGACATTATTCGACATATGTATGGACTTTATAGTTAATAATCCGAACACAATTACTGTTCTCGACGCAGATAGACGATGGCGAAGACTCAAAAAAGATGTTATTTTACCGGCCGAGATTTGCGAAAGATTTCTTATCACTTACCAGAAACAATTTCGCGTGAATGATAATATTGCAAATGTATTTCGTGATAGATATCGCACGCGTTTGGACACCGTGAAAATCAGAAATTCACGCTTAACAGATGATGGCTTGCGACACTTCATGGAACACAAGCCATATGAAGTGGAACTAGTGCAATGTGAATATTTGTCTCAGGTGTCATTGGAGTCAATTAATGAAAACAGTGACAATTTACTTTCATTGAAAATTGGTCCTGTCACATATGTGATGTCACAAGATGAGAGTGTGTACAGGCAACGAGGTTACATTATCAAAGCTCCCAAATTACGGCGGCTCACAATTCACCGCAGAGGACTTTCAATATTCCCATTGTTGCTACTGAAACCCTTAAAAAATCTAACACATCTAGATCTCTCAGAATGTACCTCAGCAGGATCTATATGGGCTCTTAATGAGCTGAACAATTTAAGGTGTCTGATTCTGCACAGTGTTCACTGGTCTAAAGACATAATTGATTGGATTGCAACTCTACATACTCTCAGGCATCTTGATATATCGCAAGCAAATGAGCGACATGGAAAGTATTTTAATCCCAATGATGTATTGACAAAGCTGGTTATAAACTTACCTCTTTTGGAGGCATTGGACATATCAGGAACAAATTTGGCTGGTAATGGTGCAGCAGCTCTTTCAGCAGCTAATAAAGGCACAAGTTGTCAAACTGAGGCACAAGTGCGATGCGATATTCCTGGTCTGGTGAGCCGTGCAGGAAGACCACTG
Organism: Phragmatobia fuliginosa; assembly: GCA_932526445.1. NCBI lineage: Eukaryota > Metazoa > Arthropoda > Insecta > Lepidoptera > Erebidae > Phragmatobia > Phragmatobia fuliginosa. The sequence goes on from OW052057.1 coordinate 31,671,206, forward strand.
GAGTTTCTTGGACTATATGGAACTCACCATGGAGCTTGCAAACGTCATGATATACCAGCTAAAGTAGTGAGTTCTCTCTTTTAAATTTATAGACAGTTTTATTGTATAGGGTATAAAAAAATATTATATTAACAACATATAAGTGTTTAAATCTGGTTAGAGGTTGTCACATGTGGTAACTAAAATTTAGAAAAGTTGATACGAAAATCTCCATAATCTTACAGCATCTTAATATTGAATAAATAACACCCAAAATTGTTTTGTTATTAACGCATATACAGGGTAAATTTTTGAGACGGGACAGTAGGGGTAGGTACCTTAACCGTTATAGTTACAGGGAAACGCTTGTAAAAAAGGAGACTATCCATAATTTTTTGAGATATTCTGAACTGCATTTACAGATTTTGGAAAAAATGTACAGCCAGCAAGAAAATGGTCATTTTAAACAAAAATACAAGAGTATTCAGGAGCTGAAAGATGCATTAACCAGGATTTTAAATGATATCTAAGTACAAAAATGAGTGAACTTATGTATTCGTGAAAACGGTGGTTGTTTTGAGAAATTTATTTTGTAGATCATCCAAATGTAAACTATGTTAGTCTGTATCTAAAAAACATATTAAAATGATTTATTTCAGTACAAATGTATGGGAAAAGTTTTTTGCAATTTCTGACTTTTCTAGTACTCAAACCTCACTCAGTCCAGTAGAGACTTTTGATCCTTATTAGAAACAGGATTTATTGGCATCAAATAAAAAATTTGTTTAAATTGACCATTTTCTTGCTGACTGTACATTTTGTTTGGGTGTTTTCTATTTATAATATGTATGTATTTACAAAAAAAAAGTATGTTTATGTATTTATATCAGTTGTCTAGTTACCCATAATACAAGCTCTTTCTTAGTTTGGGGACTAGATGGCGTTTTGTGTAAAATGTCAGAAATATTTATTTATTTATTTATTTATTATTTATACCAAAATCTGTAAATGTTGATGAAGTTAACCTTTGTAGTATATCACATAAGTGAAATCACCCAGGTCAAGTAATTCAAGTCAAACTGTAGATTTTGTGAACAAAGGCAAGTTTATATTCTTTTTGTGTACTTTCATCACCCACATATAAGAATGATAACTTTTATGCTTAGAATAGTTGAATAAGCCTATTTTTAATAATTTGACTTCTAAAAGGAGGAGGTAGAAATCATCCATTTGGGAGCTCAGATCAATAAAAAAGCAGTCAAGTGCGAGTCGGACTCGCCCATGAAGGGTTCCGTAGCAGCAAGTAACTTCATATAAAAGTTCTTGTAGTTTATAGTAACTTTGATCAATGTTTTAATAATAGTGTATTGAATATGAAAGGGAAATAAGTACCCATAAAAGTACCCAATTGATTTATGCCAATCTCATAATAAGGCTATGTGCTGCGCATAACTAAAATAGGAGTGGTTATTTTGTTATGTATGTAGTTTCCCAATCATATGGAAAGAAAAATGTTTTCCAGGTGCAGTAGGGTGATTGATTGTAGGCTTTAATAATGCAGTAAGTGTAACATCTAGTGCACCTAAAGTGTTATGCATTTTAAAAATGGAAAGGTGGACTCGGCATTATATGAACATCTACTCTACTTATATCTGAATTGTTTAAAATGATATTTATAACTAAAACAGACAGTTTTTCGCTTTTACACATGCGAAATTTAATATCATTTGGTAAAAAATATTTCCTTTATTAAATCTACTGTAATAGTACTTAATTATGTACAACGCAGAAACAGTGGATTTATGTTGTGGTAAATGTACAAGGCATTGCAAATTTAAGAAGACCTTTTACAGGCAAGCCTTCATCCATGCTCATATCATCAAAATCAAGGAACAATTGAAAATCTGATCTTTTCTAAAAATAATACATATATAGGTATACCTATATAAGTAATGCAAATGAATTAAATGATTATTTTTGTGATTTATATTGAATATCTTTTTCACAATTGGTGAGAGTGAAAGAGATGGAGGTCTTAGTTATATTAACAATGGTCATCAATGGTCCTTTGCGCACGCGGGCCGAACGCGTACTGCTGTCTTTGTCCTTTTTTTTTTACCTGAATCTTAACCTTGGAATAACTGGCATGTTTACTAGGTAGTCGAAAGTCTTTAATTTTAATTATAATTTTGAACAGTTCTATGGGCAAGATTAAGTCATAGATTTAGAAAAAACAAAAATATTGACAACTTTCGCAGTGCTGGCAACCCAGACATATAAAGTAGATTTTCTTAGAGTTAGACATCCAGACTACTCCCGGTACACGGATTATCCACTAATTACGATACATTATGTAAAGTTATAATGCCTTTTCAGAATACCGTATAAATACGAATAAACATCATTTGACAGGAGTAAACTTATTTTTAGTGATTTTTTGAACAAGAGAATTACCAGCAATGTTTCTACTGGTTATGACTGTTACAGTAGTGTTAATTTGATTGTTTGGATACTTAATTCAAACAAGCTATGAAAAGCTTTCCTCTTAATAATATTAGTGTAGATAAATAGTTCAGTTACATAATAGTACAATTTATGGACATCATTATTATTAGTAGGCCAAAACCTCCTTTCTAAGGAGAAGCCTATGTCCAGCAGTGGACTGTTGAAGGCTATTGATGATGATGATGATTATAATTAAATTAAAACGATTCAAGTATAATAATAAATTAATAATATGATGGTAACTACTTGCAACAAAACAAATATTCTCAACTTTTTCGATCTGTACCTATATTGTATTGGCTAATCCCTAGAACAGTTGGACTGATTTTGATAATACTTTCACTTACACTTACCCGATGAAATGAGTAGGTGTAACTTTGAATTTTACACATTTTTAAATTCATATAGATACAGAAATGATTGCCTGTTGCTCTGAATTCACACATAACCATCTAAATAAAAATTAACAATATATATATATCTCTCTCTTATATTATAAAGTGTAGTATGTATAAAGAATGTATAAAGTGCAACTGATATTGTGCAAACTTGAACAGGTGAAAAATTTTTAAATGGATTCCACTTAAAATCATCTAATTTTATTGATTGAACCACAACTGAGATCTATTGTTTTAATGGTCACTATTCTACAATTAGACTCGATTGTCACTATTCTTATATCTAATCTACATGATTCTGAATAAATATGATTTCAGGCCTTCAAAACATATTTCATTTGCCATTTTTTTGGTACTTATATAATATTGATAAATATGGATCAACATCAATTTATTTATGTAAAATATTGCATGTGGACCTGTAGGTAAGTATTCTGTGCAATGCTTAGTCATTGTATAGAATAGGTATTCTATTACCTAGGTAGGTAAGGGATGGAATGACTAAAAGTTCATACATAACCTAGTTTACAATAGAATAGAAGACCAGAATTACTTATACAGATTGCCAGTAACATATTTACATGAACATATTTAAATATCTAAAATTAGTACTTAAAGATACTGTGCTTATTTTAAGCCTAATATCACTGTATGATAACCATATGGAAAATGATTATTAGATGTCTAAATCAATACGATTATGAAAATGTTTATTTATGATTCAACAGAGTTGTATGATCATGATCCATACTTATGAAATATTCAAAAGTAATTCTCATTATCAATTCTTAATAAAGGCCTATTTGTTTTCATAGATATCTGGCGATGCAAATGAAGAGCAGATACTGACAGCAGCAACAGCATACATGGGGAGACCAGCCATGTTAACCAGGGTCTTAAATGATCTGTATTACTTATTCCGCTATGAAAACAATTCATATGTGGGCAGGGCACTTACCATTGTGCTTGATGCCATGGATGAACATGTATCTGAAAAACATATTCAGATATCTGGAAGGTATTTATATTTCATTGGTTTTAAGATTTAGTTACAGTATTCATTTTTTGACAAAATAAAAGATGAGACGACAACATGTAACAAAGATGTAGAGAGTTGAGCTTAATGCAGTCAAGGAGAGATGAGGAGTGATGTGATATCTTAGAGCAGACCACAGGCATACCACAAAGGGGTCCAAATATAGAACTAGTTTTACAACTAATATCACTAGCTTTACCTTTAAGATTACAACCAACACTACTAATAAAAAACTGGAATTGTTCTGTTATTAATAAATGACAGAAAACATTCTTTATTTCATTATCTTTAAGATTTTACATACTTAGTTCACTAAGATAATGTTCTAAACCAAAAGTTATAAATACTTCTTAGGACTAGGAACACCAAAGTGTTAATTAGGTTTTCAAATAGTATAGTTGCATAGTGATTATATGATAATGCACCATTTATGCACTTTGTAACAATATTCTTATGATGTCATTTATAAACTGCCTCGTTGGTCTAGTGGTTAGCGTACGCGACTGCTAATCAACAGGTCTCGGGTTCAAATCCCGGGTCGGGCCAAAAAGTGTTTTTGGGTTTTTCTTAGGAAATTCCTAATAGCAGCCCGGAGTCTGGAAGTTTGGCGGTGATTCACGCCCGTGCCTCAGAGAGCACGTTAAGCCGTCGGTCCCGGTTGTCATGAACGTCTATGGCAATCGTTACTGGGAAGCCAGTGCCCTGAAATATACTGACAACTAGCTCAATCATCGAATTTCAGTTCTCCCTTAGGGTTGCGGAGGTCCGATGCCAGTTGCTCCGTGGAAAAACTGAAATTCAGGTAAAACTAGTAGCCGACCCCAATAAACTTGGGAATAAGGCTCGGAAGAATATGATGTCATTTCCAGTTATTTACAATTGTAGAATGCTTTTTATAATAATTATGATGATATCAATAAAATTGTTTCTATAAACAGACCCAAGTAAATGCTCAATGTCATTTATATTTCATATTAATGACATTGAGATATATGTAATGTTAAGTAGGTATTCCATAAATATTTATTCTGCATGTATCCCACTTCCGACACGATATTGTGTCTGTACCTCACTTCTGACACCAAATTACAGCGCAGGTAGTGTTTAGGAACTTTTAAAAGTAACGTTATGGTCCAAGAGCCCAGAGCGATCAGACATAACTTATTTTCACATGGATGAAACCATAACTACTCAGTAGCTTCTAGTGTACTTTTAAATACCTGCGTGTTCGTGGAACTAGATCTGTGACACCTGGGCAGATATCAGGTGAGAAAGGTAACTAAAAATAAGAGTTATCTAACTTAAATTAGTATGGCTGATCTTTATATATATTTTGTAGAATATTATTCTAAACTAGTTTCATAAAGTGTCAGACACTTTTCATGGACCAGAGCTTGTGTCAGACGCTTTAAAGATCGACAAAAAATTAATGAACTTTACTTATTTTTACATGTCTGATTTTTTAATATGTTATTAAAGTAACTATTACAAAGTTACATTTCATCAGTCAGACAAATTCGAGTGACCAAACATCCCTTAAACACAAAGATTATTCAGCCGGGAGTGCGATCATCATGCTATTTCAGAGCGAGTGAGACGTCCACAGCAACTTGGATCCCGTTTTTTAGGGTTCCATAGCCAAATGGCAAAAAACGGAACCCTTATAGATTCGTCATGTCTGTCTGTCTGTCTGTCTGTCTGTCCTCAAAAAAAATTTTTCATCGAACCCATCGAGTAAAAAAATTAAATGTAATGAAAATACTTACTAATTTTCGCATTCTTGTTTCAATAACATGGGCTTCAACATTAAGTTGTTAATTATTAAATATTAAAGTGAATTAATTTATTGCATGTATTTGTGATAGGTGAATATATGAGGATCCATTTTATTTTATAAGGAAATATCTTTATTTTATTGTAAAAAAGATACCAGTTAGAAAAAGATATAAACAAAATATTACCACTACCACAAAAATATCACTATGATTAATTACAGCAAATATCTCCTAATCATCGCAATCATCGACTCAGTCATTAGAATACCTAAATAAATAAATAAATTAAAAAAAATTGCAGTAAATTGCAGTTTACGATTTATGACGTATTAAAAAAAAACTACTTACTAGATCTCGTTCAAACCAATTTTCGTTGGTAGTTAGCATGGTAATGTACAACATACATTTTTTTAGTTTTATCACTCTCTTATTTTAGAAGTTAGAGGGGGGGGGGGGGGGGACACATTTTTCCACTTTGGATGTGTCTCTCGCGCAAACCATTCAATTTAGAAAAAAATGATATAAGAAACCTCAACATCATTTTTGAACACCTATCCATAGATAACCCCACCCCACACGTATGGGTTCGATGAAAAAAATTTTTTTGAGTTTCAGTTCCGAGTATGGAGACCCCCAAAATGTATGGTTTTTTTTTATTTTTATGTAAAAATCTTAATGCGGTTCACAGATTACATCTGCTTACCAAGTTTCAAAAGTATAGTTCTTATAGTTTCCGAAAAAAGTGGCTGTGACATACGGACGGACAGACAGACAGACAGACAGACAGACATGACGAATCTATAAGGGTTCCGTTTTTTGCCATTTGGCTATGGAACCCTAAAAAACGGGATCCAAGTTGCTGTGGACGTCTCACTCGCTCTGAAATAGCATGATGATCGCACTCCCGGCTGAATAATTTTTGTGTTTAAGGGATGTTTGGTCACTCGAATTTGTCTGACTGATGAAATGTAACTTTGTAATAGTTACTTTAAAAACATATTAAAAAATCAGACATGTAAAAATAAGTAAAGTTCATTAATTTTTTGTCGATCTTTAAAGCGTCTGACACAAGCTCTGGTCCATGAAAAGTGTCTGACACTTTATGAAACTAGTTTAGAATAATATTCTACAAAATATATATAAAGATCAGCCATACTAATTTAAGTTAGATAACTCTTATTTTTAGTTACCTTTCTCACCTGATATCTGCCCAGGTGTCACAGATCTAGTTCCACGAACACGCAGGTATTTAAAAGTACACTAGAAGCTACTGAGTAGTTATGGTTTCATCCATGTGAAAATAAGTTATGTCTGATCGCTCTGGGCTCTTACTCTATTAGTGGTTGCGCTTCCAGTTGCAACTTTATGTAATATTATTCAATAAAACATGAGTTTAAAATATTTGTCATGGATGAACAATCCGATTTTGTAGCTTTCGTGTTTTTTTTTTAGAGGCAAAGACTAAATATTATATTATTATATAGACAAGCAGACAGTTGAAACAACTTAAAAAAAGCGGCCAAGTGCGAGTCGGACTCGCCCATGAAGGGTTCCGTAGCAGCAAGTAACATCATATAAAAGTTTTTGTAGTTCGTTGTAACTTTTATCGATGTTTTAATAAAAGTGTTTTGATTGAAAGAAATGTAAATTGCGGTTTATGATTTATGACGTATTAAAAAAAACTACTTACTAGATCTCGTTCAAACCAATTTTAGTCTGAAGTTTGCATGGTAATGTACATCATATATGTTTTTTAGTTATATCATTCTCTTATTTTAGAAGTTATAGGGGGAGGACAAACATTTTACTACTTTGGAAGTATCTCTCGCGCAACAACAACAACTATTCAGTTTAGAAAAAAATGACATTATAAACCTCAATATCATTTTTGAAGACCTATCCATAGAAGTTGGTTTTGTATGGTTTCGGTTCCAAAATGTATTGCTTTTTTTCTATTTTTGTGTAAAAATATAAATGCGGTTCACAGAATACATCTACTGACCAAGTTTCAACAGTATAGCTCTTATAGTTTCGGAAAAAAAGGCTGTGACATACGGACGGACAGACAGACAGACAGACATAACGAATCTATAAGGGTTCCTTTTTTTTGCTATTTGGCAACGGAACCCTGAAAAGGCCTGCATCTTAATAAGTTCTTATGAGTTCTTATAGATATACCTAATGGATATAATGGATGAAATATAATTTTATAAAATTACCTATTGGCGTTCGAGACTAAAGTGGACGTCACGCGCGTTGTTTGAACATAACAAAGACTTCTAACAGATGTGGACATAAAATCCTCCCTGGATGTTATTTTTACTAAAAACTTCAAAAAGCTGAGATATAATTTTTTTGAAGGTAGTTTCAATCACTCCTTCTCCAAGGATGCCTGTCCTAATATAATCATATTCTACCGGGATGCTGTGACTTCCTAGCCTTTCTGTTGGAATCAAAAATCAAAAACACACATCGCCATCCGTATGATGTCATCATTTGGACAAATCGATCCACATAATACTATATAAGTCGAACAAGGTTCGGCTGCACATAGTCTATCCCATTGCAAGGGCATCCCAGTAATAACTTCTACCTTTGAACGCATCGTCAATATTTTAAATTAACATAGAAGTTTCAATGTTCATTGAGAGCAGTTGCTTCTTCCTCGCTGAAATGAGTTTTTAGGGTTCCGAAGTTTATGACACGGAACCCTTATTCGTCATGTCCGTCCGTCCGTCCTCGACTTACCGTTCAAACGGTAAGTGCTAGAAAGATGAAACTTTGCATGAATATGTGTTGTAATTACGTCGACAAAGAGCTACAATAAAATTATGAAAAATTGTTTTATTTGGGGTACCTTCCCTACATGTAAGTTTTTTTTTCTCGCGGCTCCCCCTCGTGAGGAATATCATTCGAAAGATCTAGAAAAATTCGTAATAATCTTAATAACCTTTAAAGGAAACTATAGGGCATTAGATGACTTTGTTAGTTCAGGAGTTCAGGAGGAGCTGAAAAAGTATGTCACAAGATTCTCAGGACAGAATATTGTCAGTGTACAGATATACATATATTCAAGTTTGAAAGTAATAAAATAAATAAATATTTCAAACATCTTACACAAAACGTCATCTAGTCCCAAACTAAGCAGAGCTTGTAGTATGGGTACCAAACAACTGATATCAATACATAAACATACTTTTTTTTTTACATACATATTACTTATACTTAGTAAACACCAGCAGCAGCAGCAGAAGTCGCAGTCGCACGTTACATGGCGAGGTCAAGTTCACTTTAAAGTAATTGGAAATAAAATATTATATTATTAAATTATAAAGATAGGATCGATATCACAATGCTTGTGATGACTTAGGTTGTCACTTGCACCACCTGCATGGTTGCTTTATTTATTGAACCAATACTAATACATATATTATTGAAATACATAGTTTACAGCATCATAAATATGCCGTAAACTATTCAAATAATGTACGACCCAGAACCTCCCAATCGTTATAAAATCAGAAATAGAGGTACATACATACCATTTGGGAATGATTCGTTAAAGAGAAATTGTTTAATGAACGATCATAGAATTACACCGATAAGGTTATGAAGGCCATTACAATATTCCCATTAAAAAAAATAATTGCAATCCTTCAATATTTTGTTTCAAAACTCTAAAAAGCAAATAAAGTGATAAAAATTTCCACACAGTCTACAGCTCTCTAGTAATCGTAATGTTTAATAAACACAATCGTCTTTAGGCTGGCGTCATTGTTTCATTTCACTCTTTCTCACATGTACTACAATCATGCCTAGATACTGTTATTGGCATGTCAACTGATCCCCTTATCATATTTTGCATGTGGAAGCTTAATAACCTTCTCAGTAATATTGTATACATGGTTAAGTACCTAACTAAAATCGATAATTATGCTGTATAATTACTTGCATTTAATAATACACATTTGTGCAGAATCTGTTCACGAGTCCATTTATATTACACGATTTTAGAATATACTATTAACTGTTGACACTGTGTGAAAACTGATGCCAAATGGCCAGAGTCCAGATACACTCAGAGTTTTAGTCGCGTCTTTCAATTTCTTGTCACCACCATAATAACCATTACATACATCCAGATAGATTATTAAAAATTTAATAGAAGTTTATTTTTGTGTTTTAAATACATAGCTTAAATAGTTACATACCATTTGAACCCACAAGACTTGGCGCGCGAGTGCGAATGCCGCGTGGCGACCGCTGAAACCACTAGGCCAACCGAGAAGTCAATTATTTATTTGTTTGACCGCGTTAATCTCAGGAACTATTGGTCGGTGTTGAAAAAAATATCCCATTTGTCGAGGAAGGCTAAGGCTGTTTCTTGAATTTTAATTTTGAGAAATATTAAACTCTGAATGTAAAATAATATTCACTATTCCTACGCTGCGAAAACTATTGACAATAGAGGAAAGTTACTTTTACTTTTTTAACTTAACTGTTACTTTTTCAATTAACAATTGATTAATTGTTAACTGTTACTTTTTGCAATTAACAATTAATCAGTTATATTTTTATTTATTTATTTTGGACATCTTACACACAACATCATCTAGTCCCAAAGTAAGCAGAGCTTGTGTTATGGGTACTAAACAACTGATATAAATACATAAACATACTTTTTTTTTGTAAATTTTAGTTGTAAATACATATTATACATTGAAAAACACCCAGACTCCGAAACAAATATTTGTGGATCACACAAATATTTGGTCTGACCCGGGGAATCGAACCCGAGACCTCTTGATCAGCAGCCGCATACGCTAACCACTAGACCAACAAGGCAGTCAAGGAAGTCATCCTTAAAGTGAAGTATTTTTATAGAGGACGTCAATATCTACAAAAACGACCGCCATGCCAAATGTCACAAAGGCGGCCTCGCGGAAGCTAGGCGTACTAAACAAGGTGAGACGGTTCTTCTCGCTGGAGCATCTGTGTCTTCTCTATAAGACTCAGGTTCGCTCCTGCGTGGAGGACTGTTCTCATCTTTGTGATGGATCAGCGCAGCATTTGCTTGCCGCTCTCGATCGGTTGCAGAGGCGAGCAGTTCGCATGATAGACAGTCCCGAAGCCACCGAGTTCCTGGAACCTTTGCAGTTACGAAGAGATGTCGCCTCCATGGCAGTCCTCTATCGCCTTTACCAAGGGGAGTGTTCTGAAGAGCTCTTCCAACTCATCCCACCCTCTCCCTTCCTCTACAGAACAACACGATCTGGCCAGGAAAGTTACCCCTTCAGAGTGGAAGAGATACGCTCCAGAATTAAGCGGTTCCTGTCTTCCTTCTTGTGCCGAGCAGTTAAACACTGGAACTCACTACCAGCTCATGTTTTTCCTTCTTACTGTGATCCCGGGTCCTTTAAGCGGGGCGTGAAAAAGCATCTCACTAGGCCGCCATAATGTGGTTCGCCATACTGCTTGCATTTGCAGTGAGTATGGCGACCCCCACTTGTGGATATTACTCATGCTTTCCATCAGGCATGCATAGTAAAGTCACCTTGGCAGGCGTTGTAAAAAAAAACAACATTTAAAGGTAATGCTATATACTTGAATATAAAGAGATTCATTTGGATAAAAATTATACCAAGGTATTAATCCTTCTTCGTTTGTTCAAACGTAAATATTGGATTTTTTACCATGGAAAAATATTTATTGTGACATATGGCATGGCGGTCTTTTTTGTAGATATTGATGTCCTCTATAAAAATACTTCACTTTCCTCTATTGTCAATAGTTTTCGCAGCGTAGGAAAAATAGTGAATATTATATTGGATATTTTTTAACACCTTGAGTTACGAGTCCCAAACTAAGCAGAGCTTGTATAATGGGTACTAGACAACTGAAAAATTTACATAAACATTACTTTCTTTGTAAATATACATAGAAAACACCCAATCCCCAAAACAAATATTTGCGGATCACTCAAAGATTTGATCGGATTTGGGAATTGAACCTGAGCCCTCATATGAGAACACTTTGTGAGATCCAAATTTTGTTGTAAAATAAACACTAAGTTAATGTGTATGTATATACGGGGTTTATTGGTAGTGCGAAAAACAGAAGAGAACAATAGTGAGAGAATGTTGACCTTTAAAATAGTTGAATCAGCAATAAATGTTTTATTAATGTTTGGGTACAGTTTCCCTTTAATCATTCACTCTACACACTAAAATACATTACCTTCATACTTCAACCAGTGTCTTATTAAATAATTTCTAAGCGCGCACACGTAAATAAACATTAGTAAAATGGAGGTTTACCGAAAACAATTTCATCGTTGTACAAGCCAATGTAACTACAACTATGAAAACGACCTCAATAATACCTATTGGTTAATTTGTCCCTTGCGCAACAACGTGATTGCAACTCACGGCCGTATGCACTAGAAGAGGAGGGTAAGCGAGTTAAACTTTAACCAAATATGTTGTCATTCTAGCGCAACGCTATTTTACATCGTAAAAGGCAAAGAAAAAGATCGCATTGGCATGAGGCTTAAAAGACGCATCATCACTGCTCTACTTGACGGAATGGAGGCGCATCTTGGCGATGATACTATGATGAGAAATGGGTGCCTCACACTGTGCCAATTCAAAATTCCCAATGATGTTGTAAGTATCCTTTATAAAATTTTCTTTTTTCCAGTGTAAAATCAGTACTAACTATGCGTACAACATTCCAGAAACAAACGTTTGATGTGACATAAAATCTCACCCAAGTCCTACTTGGATATGTGATATTTATGTAAGCTGACACACGCATACCCGTCTGCGTCATCTATTACCCGTAGTGTAATGTTTTGTTTGCAAAATTTGTTATTCCATATAAAAAGTTATTGTGAGCCAAACTTAAAAGGTAGACAAAATATGCTTTTTTGGAAACATTTCTTACATACATCGTTTTAGTGAAACTTTAACCTTTAACGCAGCGCACGGCATGTAAACTATAAAGGAATAATTTTCCCCCGTGCTTACTACCTTTTTCATTGATACTCCCCTCCTGTTAGTCGGAGCATAATGATACATAGCTTAAAGCCTTCTTTGATAACTGGGTTATAAACACCGAAAGAATTTTTCATATCGAATCAATACTTTCTGAGATTAGCGCGTTCAAATAAATTCTTTTCACCTTTTTAATATTAGTATAGAATTATAGATGATCGATTACGTACTCACTATGTGTAGGTATATCGAGAATGTCAGACCTGTATCGGACCTAACTTCATCCTGGCGCAACATTGTCACACACGATCGTCTAAGTCTAGACTCTTACCCGATCCTTGACCTTGTCTCGCTCGGTTTAGTTGTCGTTGTTTGTTGTTATGAAATAAGCACCGTGGTCTACACCCAATTGACAATTACAATAACAATTACATTATATGTCGCAGTTTAATTTTCGGGACAACGCATTTATGAAGATTTTATTCACTCTTGACGGAAGTTTAGCAACCACAAGTTAAATTCAATTCTTCAATAAACATGAGTTGACTTAATTACTTGTTTTATTTTATTTATATTACCTACCAAAATGACTGTCCTCTGCCTGATGGAAAGCATGGGTAGAATCCAGGAGTAGGGGCCACCGTCCTCATTGTGAGGGTAGGCAATGTAGCATGGTGACCTACGGCGGCCTGGTCAGATAATTCAGAATGATTGGGCCTCTAGTCTCACACTCACCAACGAAATACGACAGCAAGATGCTATCTTTATTAGGATGGTCTTCTGTGTGAGGGTAATACTGCCCCGATCGAGCCGGCCCATTCGTGCTGAATTCAGCGTGTCTACTACCTAGAGAGCCATTTAGTCATACCTACGTATATTAATTGTAAGTAATTATGAATATTACATTCTCGATACTATCTGCTCTACCAGCGCACTTTGTAATCATGTCATTTATGTTATTCAACTTTTTTGATTTCTAGTTGTTCGAGTACGAGCGTGTCGTTCAGATACTTTTAAACGGGGTGGCCGATGTCAATCAAGAGGGGTTCGTGCAGCGTATCGCTATTTACTTATTAAACTCGCTGGCTTGTCAGGTTGATGGTAAACAAAAGCGATTTCTAGGCAATCACGGTGCCATCGGCGTAAGTATCTACTATGATCTACCTTATATTTATATATACCCCACCAGCCATCACTGAAGTGAGATTATGTCCATGTTGTACGCTGTTAAATAGTGAAGCTACTTTGGAGCTTCGAGCATAAATACGGCCATTGTGACCTCCTGTTGAGTACCGCATAAGTGGTACGTAAGTAGTCGTGTAATACGCGACAAGATTCTAGGAGCTATCTTCATCACTCGAGATAAAATTACACGAAGACATTAATATAATTAACTAGCTGAGCGTAATTGTTAATATTTACCGTTAGTTAAAATATTATATTTAATTTCATTGTCATCAAACATCATTGTATTTCTGCAATCAATGCGCTCTGCGAAGCTGTGCTAAGAGACAACTTAGTGCCAAATCTAGTTATTTTGAAAAAACTACAAAACTTATGAAGTTTTTTGTCTTTATTATTGTTGAAATACGTATAGTCTTTAGTTAATTTTTATTCTTCACTCGCAATTGTAAGCCTAATGTGATTATATTCGTCCTATAGAATCGCAGTTTTCCTATAACAAACTTTTTATACTTTGATTCGCGTTTTGATAAAATAGTATGTGAAAAACTTTTATACTTTGATGAAAAGTCAAGATCACAAATAGTTATCATTTTAAAACCAACATGTATGTATGTATGTTAAATGCTGTGCGATATGAAGCCGTGCGATATGAAGCCGTGCGATATGAAACCGTGCGATACGAAGCCGTGCGATATGAAGCCGTGCGATATGAAGCAGTGCGATATGAAACAGTGCGGTATGAAGCCGTGCACATAATGAAGTTATGTCACAAATGTATCAATGCGCAATTTTCTATAGTGCTTATAAATTAATGATAGTAAATTGTTATGTCCAGGTTGTTATTACAGGTTATTGTCAGAATTAATTATTGGATATAATCTTTAATCGTAAATAAATGTTGGATTAAATCTGCATAGGTTCTAAACAAAGTGATAATAGATGGCAAGAGCAGTAAAGCTATCTCTGAATAGTGAAAAGTACTTGTATGTCATAAATAATCAAATGAAAAATCCACTTTAGAGTAACGGTTGACTCCTAAATGGTGCACAATGTCTAACATGTCCCTTAAAAAACACATTAGATAAAACATATAAACACCTAAACTCTGTTTATTATAAGGAGAGGCATATGTCCAGCAGGGGACAGTTATAGACTGCTGATGATGATGATCAGTTAGGTCATCATACTGTATTTATGCTTGCGACACTAAACGTACGCTGAGCGACCGCGTTATTGTTACGCAACCTATATACCTTACTACATTCAGAGTCAGTATCATTATTTTAGGATAATAGTATTGAACACAAAGATATAAAAAAAATCCTTTAGGAGTCGTCCATTAATCACGTAAGACTCGAAAGGGGGGGGGGGGAGTATTTGGAAAAAACACGAAATATCCCAAGGAGCACTATAAGATAGCACGTGTATTTATTTTTCATCTGTAGCGCGAATTCTAAACCGAAATCAATGTGTAGTGTCGTCCCGCCGTTGCCGGCCAATTTTTTTTTCAATGTGGTAATTCAATTCAATCTGAAAGAAATCAATAAAAAAAATGGCATTTTAAAGTATTTTTGTTAACGCTTGGCTCATGGAAATTTATAAAAAATGAACTGTAAAATGTACCCATAAACACTGCAGTTTGTTTTATTTTTCTAACTTTAAAATCAACAGAGATATCAGTCATTTTGAAACATTACGAGAGAAACATCACGTGATTAATGGACTGCCTCATATAGTGCTTAGATACTGAACTTAAAATTATTAACCGTTACAGAAACAATACATAAATGAGGTCAAATTATTTTGATCATATGATAGGTTATTTTATTGACATTTTATCAAATGTAAAAGTGTCGAATGATAAAACTGAAACTAAGAATTTGTTTATATACATCACATAATAAATAGCGACTATTGATGTTGATGAGCTGAATAAAATTAGTTCTGTGCTTTGCACGATTTCTGCGTCTGTGCTGTGTATATAATATAATGCTATACTTTTTATTTCAACATATATTCCATGTTTTTTATAATGCTTAAACTTTGGAAATGATTTAAATAAATGAGGTGCCAATAAATCAATCAGTTATTCAAAGCAGTCGTATTAATACCTGGGTGACATTGGCTATATGTAAAAGTATCGTTCAGGTGATAGGTTTCCTCACTTTTCCAATAATAAACACTTATGTCTATAGTATTAGCAATTATGATTTTAAGGCAGTTGCTTTATATACGTAATTCTATTTCAGAAAATGTTGAACCTCATATCTGATCGTCTGGAACGTGGCATGTGTGATGATGTTCTCGAGGTAGCATGGTCTACTATGTGGAACGTCACAGATGAAACCCCTCAAAACTGCCAGCGATTTTTAGACAACCGAGGCATGGAATACTTTCTTGCCTGCCTAAAGGTAAGTTTATAACTAAGACTTATAATTTAAATTAAATATGACAAATATTTTTTTTGTCTGTTTTTTGGTAAATTTTATTTGTGGTTAGCTGAATATTACTCACTAATTGAACGAATATATGTATATATATATATAAGAATAGCAGGAATTTATTGGTCATAGGACAATAAAAAAATTAACTCATATTTTTAGAACTTGGAGCGATTATCCAGTTCGTAATTTTCAATGTATACACAGGCTGGTGATCGATTACACATGACAGCTAACTGTCACAAATGACTTGTCACTGCTGTCAACAAGATGGTGTGTTACCAAATAATTTAAATTAACATCACCACCTGTGTTATTTTCTTCTCTGTACTTACTTTTATACATAATGTTCACGAATAATATAATTGACTGCGCAATAATAATAATAAATATTTTGGACATCTTACACACAACATCATCTAGTCCCAAAGTAAGCAGAGCTTGTGTTATGGGTACTAAACAACTGATATCAATACATAAATATACTTTTTTTTTGTAAATACATACATATTAAACATAGAAAAATAATTACTGACTACTACCTACCTACTTTCCTCGAATGTATTGATTTAAAGGTTGACAATATTGCACTCACAATAATAAATGAATGATAAAAGTTAGGACGTTAGCTATTAAACTTAACTGGAAATATTTTAAACCTATACCAATAATTACAATTGGAGTGTTTGTTACTTAATTTTAATTAGCAGCTTTACATTAAATGCATATGAAAAGATAGAGACATTTTTATCCACCTGTCAGTTTCGGCTAATCTGTGGAACGGGCTGTCCGGTTTATTAACACCGCGCGGCTCAGCCAGTAATATATATATGTGTAGTTGTAGAGTAAATCTGTTGTAAAATTGTATCAGATGCTGTCTTTAATAACAGTTTGCATAGATAAGCCCAAAACAATCGAACTTTGAAAACATCACGTTAACAGATTTTAGAAACATTATTTTAGATTAAAAAAAAATCTTTTACAGATATTCCCCGAAAAAGAGGAATTGTTACGCAACATGATGGGACTCCTGGGCAATGTTGCAGAAGTAGCAGCGCTACGACCCCAACTGATGAATAAGCTGTTTCTTACCGTATTTAATGATTTACTTGACTCTTGCAGCGACGGTATAGAGGTTAGTATATACAGAGATATGAAGAAGAAACATGTTTTTACAGTGTGTACAGTGTGTACAATCTTATAGGTTGTCAATTTTAAATATCTAAAGTTGTTAACAATCATCATTAGCAATCGCCTCTTAATAGTCCAATACTGGACATAGATTCTCCTTAAAAAGAAGGATTAGACCTACTGTAGGTTAGCATAGAGTTACTTCCAAGTTCTCCTTCTCTTCGCTGTCTTACCGATCTCCACCAAACGAACAATGCGGTCTTACCGATCTATATCTATAAAAGAAGAAATTCACTGAGATACTAACTAATCCGAAACTCACAGAGAAAACCGGTGGATCTAGAAGGATGGTTCACGAATGTCGCTCAAGGATGTTAAAAAATTATTTATAATATTTACACCTTAACGAGCAAAACTTCTTAATTTTTGGCTAAATAATTTAAGTCACTAAAATTCGTGTGCTAATTCCCATTTCCCGTTCAATACGAGTATGTTGGGTATGGAGGTACCAGCTTTACTGAAATATGGAGAACAGTTTAAAAGTTACATAAAATATATAATATATATAGCTATTCTTCTAGTTTAATTGAAAAGAGTGAAGTGAATTAGAAGTGATAATATTGTTTGTAGGTGAGCTACAATGCCGCTGGTGTGCTAGCGCACATTGCGTCGGACGGGCCCGCTGCGTGGACGGTGCACGACCCGGCTCGTAATCTAGTGCTTTTACGCGTCGCTAAGGCAGTTGAACGCTGGGATCTGTATGCCGAGCGCAACATCAATTACCGTTCATTTGAACCGATACTTAGCTTGCTGCACGCTCACCACACCCCGCAGTGCCAGCATTGGGCTGTCTGGGCGCTCGCCAATCTGACCACCGTAAACCGTTAGTATTATAAATACATTATTTTTTTCCAATGAAACATAATTTTCCACTTAGAAACACGAACAATTATTAGGCCTGCGGTGTTTCCGGACCGATACGTGTTTCGGGTGTCCATGGGCGGCAGCAATCACCTGCCATCAAGTGATCCGTCTGCTCGTTTGCCCCCTATAATATATAAAAAAAAGTAAAAGGCTGAATTCTCTGTTTCAATCAGTATCAACAAACTCCACAAGTCACAAACGATACCTACTTGAAAATTACATGATGTGTTCGTATTTCAAAACTTAACAGGTACTACTTTACTATTACGAGGTAATCTTAACAACGGGAAAAATAATCCCTTTGGCTTGACTGACCGTCTACCAGACCAGCGGGGTATCACCCAATTTTTTTTCTGTAATTTTTTACAGTTGGATTGTGTAACTAATTAAAAATGTATGTTTGTGTGTACATATATTATATTAGTATTTATATCAGTTGTCTAGTACACATAATACAAGCACTGCTTAGTTTGGGACTAGATGACGTTCTAGTCCAGGATCCCTGGTTCATTTTTAAAAATGATTACTATCAAGCTAATTTTCCGTGAGTAGCTTCGTTCCGATGAGACGCCCAACTTTTCCGGTGCGAAAATTCTTGGTTGTGGTAGGTAACAGCGATAGCAGGGATAAAATATGTTGATTTGATGATTCTCAAAAAATTATTACTAACAGGATTTTCTTCGGTTAAATCTGATGATAGTTATCTAAATTATTCAAAAAAATTTTTGTCCTACAAATTATATAGTTTGATCAAAGAGTACCCCTTCTTCCAACATGTATCGATAACGAGGTCACCAAAAATGATTACTAGCCGGCTGTTTTTTTTTTCTTTTACTTAGTTGATATTTATATAATTTATCGATTTCATTGTCCTACAAATTGCGTGGTAGGTTATCCCGGTCCTACGCTCAAAAGTAGTTTTCTTCGGTTAAATATGATGATAATTATCTCAATTATTCGAAAAAAAAATTGTCCTACAAATTATATGGTTTGATCAAAGAGTCCCCCAAAATGTATCGATAACGAGCTCACCAAAAATGATTACAATTTTTTTTAATTAGTTATTATTTGTATAATTCAACAATTGCATTGTTCTAAAAATTGCGTCATACGTTTTCCCGGTCCTCCAATAGAATACCTATTTTAAATTAAGGAAATTAAAAAGCAATTTATTTATTGTATTTTGCTCATTGATAAATAATATACTAGATGTGTAATTGCGTACCAAGAACGTTAAAACCGCTATTAGGATTTGCTCTAATTCAAGGAAAAAGTCATTTTAGTGATGAGATGAAAACAAAATGACCAAATGTGTAATTATGCGATTCTAAGTGATAAAAGTATTGTAAATCAACCAGAAATACTTTTCACAAGTAAATATATTGTTTATGCGTTGATATTAAAAGATATGGCGCTAAACTCAAATTTAAAAATAATAAGTGCAATACATATACAGTGTTACCATAAAAACAACTTTTTTCTTTCCCAAACTAATGGGAGAATTTGTAATGTATGAAGTAAATTGCTTTGTCCAGTTTTGAATTATGTTGACATAGTAAGGATTAATATTGGATTAATTAGTCTTTCAAACCAAATTATGATTGTTTAGTAATTAACAATTTAACAATGAGCGTAAAATTTCGTGAACGTATGAATGATAATTTTTTGCAATGTCGTCACTTCACACGTTAACATTTTATATTAATTAACTATCTGAACCCCACTAGTTGTAAGTCTAAAAGTAAGTCTAAAAATAAAAAATGATATCAATAAAGGACGGTATGAGTTGTTTGAAAAGGGGTATAAATCAAAAAATGAAAACGAAGAAATTTTTAGACAAAAAATCGTAGGATAACGTAACCTTTCAGTTTGCCACCAACAAATCAAGAATTGTTGCAACATATTAAAAGAACCGTGTTCATCTGCAATGTTTGGTGTAATGCACACATGTGATGCCCCACGTAAAAATTGCTAGAAAATTTTGGATGGACAATAATTGATGGCGAATATCAATATTACTGGTTTGATAGTCCCCAAAGTCCATCTTTTGAAGAATTATCTTCTGACATACAAGGTACTCTATTAATACTATTGTTATTTATTGATTCATCACTACATAGTATAAAACAAAGTCGCTTTATCTGTCCCTATGTATGCTTAAATCTTTAAAACTACGCAACAGATTTTGATGCGATTTTTTTAATAGATAGAGTGATTAAAGAGGAAGGTTTTATGTATAAAACATGCATAATAAACATGTCGTAAATAAACCCATTTTTTACGCTTACATTGCAAACGCTGGCTGTACCCTACGAGATGGATCAAAACAATGTATTACAGTATTGTACACCTTAAAAAGGTCTACAAAAAAGTCCGCCATGGTATATGTCTATCTCTTATGGATAACTCACAATAACCATTTTTTTATTTTTTCTTTATACGAGAAATAATGGTTTATTTACGAAGCGATTTTAAGCAATACAGTATTAATCCCTATCCAATTATGTACCTTAAATACATTGTGTATTTAATATAGATTAATATGGCCCTTTACAGTATGCAATTTAATTTAATATTTTTGAAGATATTATAGATTTAAAATGCAGGTACAAAGTGATTGGTGGCGTTAACGGCCAGGGCCCGTTAGTTGGCGCTGCTGTCGATTTGTCACTATCAGTTAATAACTAAACACAATACTTTAATAAGAATTAATATTCTAAGGCGGTACGAAGTTCGCCGGGTCAGCTAGTTATTATATAATTTACTTAATTTTTTCATGTTATTACAGAGACTGATATCACTAATGAGGATGAAGATAACAGCGATAATAGCGAAGATTTATCAGATGAATGTGAAGAAGATTTTTTTTATGTATATACACAACTATTTACCCATCTTACTGAAAAATTAAGTTATTAATATTTAAAAAAATGTTGTTTTCACAGTATCTTACGTTAGAA
Organism: Phragmatobia fuliginosa; assembly: GCA_932526445.1. Classification (NCBI taxonomy): domain Eukaryota; kingdom Metazoa; phylum Arthropoda; class Insecta; order Lepidoptera; family Erebidae; genus Phragmatobia; species Phragmatobia fuliginosa. The sequence continues at coordinate 31,692,535 of OW052057.1, forward strand.
ACGGGAAAACGAAAGAATGACAATTCTTGTCGGACTAGTGATACATACCTGTTTTTTTGTAGGACATTGTTTCATTTGGGTAGAGAACACACTAACCTATCATGTAATATTCTTGTCCTACAGTTAGTAATGAGAAAAAAAATCTTGTGGTATTAACAATTTCTGAGCGTAGGACCGGGATAACCTACCACGCAATTTGTAGGACAATGGAATCGTTAAATTATATAAATATCAATTAAGTAAAAGAAAAAAAAACAGCTGGCTAGTAATCATTTTTGATGACCTCGTTATCGATACATGTTGGAAGAAGGGGTACTCTTTGATCAAACCATATAATTTGTAGGACAAATTTTTTTTTGAATAATTTAGATAACTATCTTCAGATTTAACTGAATAAAACCCTGTTAGTAATAATTTTTTGAGGATCATCAAATCAACATATTTTATCCCTGCTACCCCTGTTACCTACCTCAATCGAGAATTGTCATACAGTAACAGTTGGGCGTCTCATCGGAACGAAGCTACTCACGAAAAATTAACTTGTTAGTAATCAAAAGTAAAAATGAACCAGGGATCCTGTACTATTCTGTCTAAGATGTCCATAATATAAAATAAAACAAATTAAAAAATTTATATTGTCCTCACGTACAATGGTCTACCAAAAGAATTAAAATTGCGGAAACCTACCCACATTACATAGAATAATAGTCTATATAATAAGTATTTTTCAACAACATACTTTTCATACTGGATCATAGCATCAGTAACATTTTATAATTTTGACATGGACTATACTATTCGATTAGTAGGAACACTGCCTATACTAAATAAGGACAATGTGGTACATTCCAACCAATAGAAGTACGAAAGAAATATTGCCAATGTTATACTACCGGTATACTTAGTAGGATTCCAGGCAAATCTATCCATCTATCTATATCTTCTCTATATATAAAAATGAATCCCTGTTTCCCTTGGTCACGCCATCACGCGTGAACGGCTGGACCGATTTCGCTAATTCTTTTTTTGTAACATTCCTTGAAGTACGAGGATGGTTCTTACGGAGAGAAAAATTTAAAAAATTGTCTGAAAAAGTCAAAAACCAACACTTTTCTATATTCCCATACAAAAGATTTGTAATAATACTTAAAAGTCAATTTGAACTTTAATACCATACCATAAATTTAAGTTTTATTAGAGGGGTTCCGAGAAGGCAAAACAATTGAGGGACGTTAAATCGACTGTTATGCGGTACGAAGTTCGCGGGGTCAGCTAGTATATATATAAATGAATTGTTGTTCGTTAGATTTAATTGTTGTTAGTCTCGCTAAAACTCGAGAACGGCTGGACCGATTGGACTAATTTTGATCTTGAATTATTTGTGAAAGTCCAGAGAAGGTTTAAAAGGTATATAAAAATAAATTGCATTTGTTTTTATTAAATAAAGATACCTTTTGTTTGTTTTAAGTATAATTTATACAAAAATATTAGTAATATTTGTTCATTTTAAATTCCAGCTGACAAGTACTGCAACCTAGTGGAGGCCGAAGGTGGACTTAAACTGCTTAATAACTTGATGGTTCACCCAGCGCCGTACAAATTGATCAAGAATCTGGCCCGTATTGTGATCCATAATTGCGCTAATTACGCCAACCGGGACACCGACAACCCGCCACTGGCCAGTCCGGACAACTAACTAAGGGAGTTCTTCGAGGATATCCATCCTCGAGTGCATGATTAGAGCTTGTGCAAGATACCGTTGTACGTAACACATAGCAAGCACCCCATGTCCTACCATATGGTGTGCGTACGGCGCGTTACAACAGATTGTGAGTTTAATGGAAACGAAATTGAAATTTATTATCAAGCGCTATCATGCATGAAGTTTGTGTTATAGAAACACGGAACTTTACCAAGTTTTATCATAACCTAAAGAATCACTGTGTTAGTACAATAAGTAAATTATATGGGTGGCGCGAGCCAGTTATTTTAAGTGATATTTTATCTCGTTTTCATAAATACTACTTCCATGACTATCCATGCTGACGTGAATCGAGTTTCCAGTCGTGTCCACCCGTCCTTGGTCCCGGACTTCGACTTCGTACACTCAGATATACTCATATACAGTCTATTCAGACGTCATCACTAAAATAGTAGTCATTAACTAACGTGTGTATATCCTGTCTTCACTTTACTGTATTTTAGTTTTTTATTCAACTCTACACGAAATTCGATGTTAGTATAACTAATATATTATTAAAATATTATATATGATTAGACATCTATGGATAAACTAATATATTATAAAATATATATATTTATCCATAGATGTCTATAATATATATCTATTATTTTAGCTTAATAGAAGCGTGATTGGTCAGAAACATAATGGAAGGGCAGCTTTTATAGACGAATTTATTGTGATTGAGACGGCAAGCAGTTCACGTACCAATATGTCGAACACTGCTGGATACTAATTACTGTCGTTGTTTCGTAACTGATTATACGTGCGACACAAAATATTGTGGCGAAAATGTTACATTTTCTATCGTCAATGTCCATCTTGAATGTGCTGAAATAAGTGGCGTTGTTTATTTTCATGTTTGACGATATATAATGATAAATATATAGATTAAACTATTTTGATCTAAGTTCCGCTACTGTTCTTAAAGTCTGCTCTTAATAAACAGCCCGTCCCAGTGATAGCCACTACAACTATTCCTAATATTATTATTTTCATTGTTAATTCTGTGCAATAAATCGTTCTTAATTGATTGGCTTTAGGGTGAAATCTGATGATGACTCATATTTAAGACAATAAATCCTTTTATTTAAAATATCATGTGGTAATATCCAATAATTTGGTCAGATTGACTAAAAAAGTTTTTAGTTATTGAGTTGACGAGTTAAGTTTAGGAAATTGGATCTCATTAAATCATGATCAAAATAGATCCGTACTGCTTCCGTTGTCAGAGTATTAATAAGAAATTTGATACTTAACTATTGATACATTAACTCCATCAGAGTACTTCAACAAAACTGAACTTTTCTCTGTATAACGCGTATAAACAGTTACAGATTGCCTCTTACATGTGTTGCCTAACACACTAAGATAAGTTGAAAATTTCTCAATATTCCAAAATTACTTTGTTTCATCTTGCCAAGCGAATAGAAAAGGTGTGTTTTGTTGCGATATTTAACTTAGCATATTGATAGATAAAAGTAGTTATTTATCGGTGTCTATTTACACATAGTAAATATAATTCAAACTAAATGTTATCAATTAGTAAATAATTTTATTATATAATTAATTGATTTATAATATTTGATGTTGAAGAATAATTAATTGTTTAATGTTATTCAGCACTTACCTGGTTATCGCTACTGCACCTCTCTGTGACCTGTCAGTTCAGTGTTTTATACTAATATGTCTATTTACAGTGATAGCTAATAATATAGAATAATTGATAATTCGTTTTTACCAATATCAATGTTTGTAGTTAAATAACTTACTTGTAAAGAAGGGAAATGTTTCACTTCTGTCGCTCATCGACAGTATGATCCTGAACATCGGGTCTGTGAGTTAATTGTTATTTATTTATTTATAGGGATAATGATCATAGTTGATATTCGGCAAAAAAAGCCATTTTTCAATGTCAGAGATTTTGGAAATTTCTTGTAAAGTCATTTAATGATCCGAGTTTATGGTTCATTACACGGAGTCAATAAATTTGATGTTATGTGACGTAAAATTAGATATAACTTTTGACATGTACGACGAAGTAATGAACTCAATTTGTCATATTTATAATTAATAAATAATTATAAGCACCTTGATTAACCGAGCTGCACCTCCCTCCCCTTTCCCACTTCATTACAATTCTCTTAATATTTGTATATGTGTGTTATATGTCTAGTTACATCAATAACACTTACATATTACTACTATTATACCTTAACTGTCATACGTTTCGTAGGTATTTAGGAAAATATTCGTCTAAACATGGGCATAGTATAATGTGTTTAAATAAATATTTGAATGATACAATTTAATGTTGGTAGATCGGTGCTTATGTTCTTACTATGAATACGGCGTTATGATTTAAAATATACCATCCGCAACAAAAATTTTCATCCAAGAGTTGCCATTTTTCAAATGCATGTAACTGTCAATTTTCATTGCATTGAGGTATTTTTTTTCTTTGGGGAATTTTGTGTACTTTCAGGAAAAAATATGTCCAATAGCAGCTCGTTTACCTGGATTACCAAATATTTTTGACCGACTTACAATTCAAAAATATTCCTGTTTTAGCGAAATACGCCAACAAACGTGCAAACTTTGCGTTTTTTAAGAAAAAAACTGATAGGCCCGATTAAGACATATTAATGTATCATTATCTTGGAGCTTTTGGCCATAATTTTTTCTTGAAAGTACACTAAATTCCTACAAAACATAAAAGTTCTCAATATGATGAAAATTGACAGAGTTTCAAGCATTTGAATAATGGCAATGTTTAGAATGAAAATGTTTGTTGCGAAGGATATATCTCAGATATCAGGGTTTTCCTTCAATCAAGAGTTTAAATATTTATTTTTGATATTATAAGAAGTCATAAAAAATGAAACTTTTGTCTGTCATAGACGCTTTGAACTTATAAATGGGGTTTAAGAGTTTAACGTAGCTTCGATAACCTTCACGAATATCATATTCCATGATTTCTTTTTGGTTTTTAATAACTTAACAAACATTTTTGAATCTCTCTGAATTAGAAACGTCATTAGTGGAATATAGACTATCATATTGTACTAACCGCGATACTAATTCTTATGTAATAAATCATTCAAATTATTTAGTTCCTTATAACGAAAAATAACTAATAACCTCCATGTTTGACATTTTCTTGTAACATCTTTTGTTCATCCAAGTAAAGGTCATTACACCGATCCAAGTAGTTGTATATTGATGCTATGTGGCCTATAATTTGATAGATAGTGCTTCATTGAATTAGAGAATATTAGTTGCATTAGGACGTCCAATTAAATAATTAATTGTCATATTGGTGTATTAGTGGACTACATTTCATGTAGCTACTATTGTTTTTTTATATTCTAGACCTCAAAGTTAAATCGTATATATTGTTAATATTGCTTTTGAATTTGAAGTTTAGCAGATTATTATAATCTGGAACGAATATTATGCCACAATACTTGCAAACAAGCATGCCTCTAATGCTAAGTCTACTGACAGATCAACAATGTTAATCACTTGTTCCATGAGAGTATGTACCTACTATGTGGCCAGTTTGTAATACACTGTGTTGTAATTACTACTTAAAACTATACTACAACACATTACAACACTGGTAGTGCCAAAACAGATGAATTTTCAAATTGACTAGATCTGCGTCTTGCAGTTTCTATAAGATCTCATTGAAAAGCGTATGTTCAAAAAGTGTAAGAAACTTCAAGCTCTCTCTAGGTAAAGTTTGTGCTTGTTTGCATTATTCTACCAGATACATGTACACTACATTACTGTATTAATTTATAATACAAAAATGGACTTAAAAGTAATCCTCCGTGATTATGCAGAATAAATATTAGCACAGTATACATTAAGTTGATTCAACTTTTTAATGTTGATATAAATATATACATGTTTTTTTTCTGATGAATATAATTAAGAATGAAAGATAAATACATCATCAGAAAAATGGCTTGTTTAGCATATTTTCATCTATATGACAGAATTAATTTGCAATCTGATCAGGCTGTAGGAGAGGGTTTTACGATCGAAGTATCATAATGTTATCAATATATCTATTGTTTTTTATATATTATGCTGTTTTTAATAAATGTTGATTTTTATTATATTTAGATAGATAGCGTATTACATAATCATTATTATTATTGTAATTTTAAAATGTTAGTGGTATGTCGCATCCGATCAATGTTTTAATAACTAATATAAATAATATATGTCAACTTCGTCTTCAACTATGATTAATAGTAGTTCTTATATTAATTTGATTATCTTCAGTTTAATTACTTGGGAAATAAACATTATTACTTTCTGTAGAGGCTGTGTCACACAACATCCAGGGCACTATTGTTAACAGTTTGTTTTTAACAGGTTTCACATAATAATTATGTTGCTTATGTATCAGTTCTATAAATTCTTAACTCTGATTGTCGTTTTTAGATATTAATATGTTATAAATCAATAAATAAATGTGTTTTTTGTTCAGTTGTATTATCTGTAAATGTATGTGATACATTTTTGACATGGTTTACCTCTATTAACAGCACAAACCTTTGCTCATTTACTCTACAGTCTTCGTGAGACAATGGAGGTCATATTTATCACTTGCGCTCGGTTTAAGTCGTGCCTAAGGTAAGTTTTTGGTATTGTTGATGTTACATCACTCCGGTCACACAATCATTAGTTCTTACATGAAGCAATAGTGCAGTCTCTTTGGTAAGCTAGATATAAAAATATAAAATCGATCATAACCAAGTGACTTTGGCTGATATGAAACTAATCACCGAGGGTAAGCATCGCCGGCCAGGTCAGTACCTAAATGGGTGACCGTTTGTGGCGTGCATGACGTGGTATGAGCGTTTCCGTGATTCGGAGGCCACGTAAGGCAGTCGGTCCCGGTTCTTGTCATAACAGACGTGAAGCTTAGTTGGGCGGCTTAGAAACATTCAACAGTAAGATTACGTGGTCACAACGTGTCTTGCCAGTCCCCAACCTGCACTCGGCCAGCGTAGGGACGTATGGCCTTCACCTTCTCCTGAGAAGAGACCATAGTCCAACAGTAGGACATTATGTCATCGGCTTTCTGCCAGTGGAAGTTCCGTCAAAATCAGTCCAGCCGTTCCAGAGATTACCGGAAGAAACGGACACAAATTATAAAAAATCCTATTTACTGTAAGTAACGTACATACATACTTTCATATGTACTAATAATATTTTACACACTTGTAGGCGCAGCGCAGTCGACAGACTATCCGTGACGCACTTTTTAGTCTATTATAATAGAACCTATGCAAATATATGCAGTACGACGTGCAAAAAGTCCGGCGCTCAAAAAATCCGTGTGATTCGGGCAGACCGCACCGCGCCGCTCCGCACATGTGTGCGAAAAAATTTTTAGGTTTGCTTCAGAGCTTTCAGCTTGCAGAAAGAATTTTTGAAATTGGTTCATAAACAACGAAATTATCGCTGAACATAGATAAAAAAACCGACGAATTCAGAACCTCCTTCTTTGTTTTGAAGTCGGTTAAAATATTTGTTAATGAAGACAAGAGAATAGAAAACGAAAAACGTTTGAAACTGCTGGGGCTGATACAAAGCGTATTGAATTGATCTTAACTTTATGTAAAATTTTAATGTGAAGCATACGCGTGAATACAGCCGCTATACGCCTAATCGAAGCGTGGTATGTATATGCCCGAATCACAAGGATTTTTTGGGCGCCCGAGTTTTTGCGCGTCATGTGCGTTACTGCATATATTTGCATAGGTTCTATTAGCACAGACTAAGAAGTGCGCCACGGATAGTCTGTCGACTGCGCTGCGCCATATTGTGAATAAGACTATCTTGAACAATTACCTATATAGCTTTCAGATCTAAAATATTGACTGATCGTATCAATACTAACATTATAAAGCCGCAGAGTTTGGTTAAACGCGCTTATTATAAGAACTAATTGCCCATTTTGATAAATTATTATTTCAGTACCTACTGCATGCTCCACTTTAATGGAGGAAAACTATTTAATATGTCCACACGCTACAAGAAAATTATTCACGTTGTGAAATATTACGGACAAACACTGCGAACAGTTTCATAAAGCCAAACGAAAACGAGAAATACCCATCTTGTTTCTGCTAAAAGAGCAGTGGCAGTGTCTTCAAGATTAAACTTGAACCTTGTCTTAAAACTATCCAAACGGTACTCCTTGAAAGTTATAGGTACAAGTGTACGCGCTTACGACCACACATACAGACGACGCGATCAAAGCCATGTACGAAGACATTGTTAAGGCTCTGTCTCATACCAACACTTCACACCGTTATTTATAGGCGATTTCAATACAAAAATAATCTGTCAAGTCCTCTGCGTGGCCTGACACGCACTTGACCGATTATTTTCCGCGGTCACCCATAATGGTACCTGAATTTAAAATCGTATCCAATGGATACTTGTTATGCTAACGTAGTAATGAGTTTTAATTTTATATGACGTTTTCCAAGGAAGCGCATTTTACAAATTAAGCCTCTATAGCTCCTGAACTAATAAATTCATCTAATCCGTTATAGTTTTCCTTAAAGTGCATTATTTCGATTTTTTCCACATTTTTGAGCCAGCCGCTTAGCTTTTAGGGGGGGGGGGGCGCCTTGATTATACAAAAAACTGCCCTTTACACTAGTCGCACACTAGACGACACGCGACAGCAACAGCTCGGCGACTTGACTCGACGACAGGTTGCGGCCGAAAAACTTCATATAATTTGCTCAAAGCTCCGCACACTTAGCGCCTAAAGCCTTGTATCCACTTGAGCATGCTCGGCCAAATGAGCCGCTCATTCGCCCGCGCATGCTCAAGTGGATACAAGGCTTAAGTCGCGGAGTCGCGACGACAAGCTAGGGGAGTCGCGCCCTTGCTACTTGTCACCGCGTCTAGTCGCGCTGTGCATGAGCACAGACGACGACTGTCGCGAGACAGCGCAGCGCAGCGTCAGTCTCGCTGTGAGCACTGTAGTAGGAGCACGTGTTTATTGATCTCTACATGGATAAGTTCTATGTCAATGTGTTCATTTCGGACGTTGAAGCGTGTCCTGCTGTTTGGGACTAACGTTCGGATGACTATAGTGACCGAGGGTAGAAAAATCAGGCTTGAAAGGAATTATGCTTAAAATATGTTCCAAACTTCGAGGTTAATATTGGATGGACCCAATAACGGCGATGGATTCGTCGTTTTCTGCGCATTTTTCGCATTCGCAAGATAAGTACCAACGCAAGTGCAACTAGAGGCTCCATATTCATTCACAAGTTGAACAACACGGCCGTCTCTCTCGAATACTCTCTACATATGATCGTTTCCTGCACGAATTTTGTCGTAACGGCTAGTCGTCGACGCAAGCGACAGTCGATAACGCCGCTTATAGTCCCCCAGTTTGCGATGGCCTTTAAAGTGGAATTTCTCCCAAACAGACACCTAAATCAAAAAGCGGCCAAGTGGGAGACGGTCTCGCCCATGAAAGGTTCCATAGCAGCAAGTAACATCAAATAAAGTTCTTCTAGTTCGTTTTAACTTTGATCGATGTTTTAATAATAGTGTAACTACTTACTAGAACTAGTTCAAACCAATTTTCGGCGGAAGTTTGGATGTTTTGTACATTATATATTTTTTTTAGTTTTATCATTCCCTTATTGTAGAAGTTACCGGGGGGGGGGGGGGGGGGAGCGGTCACATTTCACTACTTTGGAAGTGTCTCTCGCGTAAAGTATTCAGTTTAGAAAAAGTGTAATTTGAAACCTCAATATAATTTTTAAAGACCTATCCCTAGATTCCCCACACGTATGGGTTTGATGAAAAACATTTTTTTGAAATTCAGTTCTAAGTTTGGGGAACCCCCAAAATGTATTGGTTTTTTTTCTATTTTTGTGTGAAAATATTAATGAGGTTCACAGAATACATATTTTTACCAAGTTTCAACAGTACCTATAGTTCTTATAGTTTGGGAAAAAAGTGTTTGTGACAAACGGACGGACAGACAGACAGACATGACGAATCTATAAGAGTTCCGTTTTTCTGTAAAACTTCCTCGAGGCCCAGGGGCTCTATCTGATGAACACCTTCTTGCAGAAGAAGGCCCATAGGAAGTGGACTTGTCAAAGCCCTGAAATTGTCACAAGGAACGAGATCGACCTTATCATCACAAACATACGCCATTCATTAAGGGATGTCTCTGTGATCAACAGGTTTAATACTGGAAGCAATCATCGACACGTATTAGGCATCCCGAATCTATCGATTGGAAACCGACATCATTTCTTCGAAATTGTTTACCAGTACACAAAGATGTCTTCAAGGCGCTCGATTGGAACAGAAGGGTATCAACATCATGGTCAATACATTTCACACTTGCGTTTTACAGACGACATAGTGATCCTGGCAGAGTCTCTGCATGATCTTGACGAAATGCTCAATATTTTGGACGATGTTTCTTCATGAGTGGGGCTCGGGATGAACATTAGCAAGACCAAAATCATGCAAAATATGCATGTACCTCCGAGTCCCGTGGCCGAGGTTGTGTCAGAATACATGCATCTTGGCCAACCCATTCAACTCGGCCAGCACAGGTTCGATCGGGATGTGTGGGATATATTTTTCATGATTTTATCACAGCACTTTGTCGACGTTATAGAAACACAGTTCCAAACGGTTAGTGCTAGATAGATGAAACTTTGCATTGTTGTAATTATGTCAATAAAGTGCTACAATATTTTTATTTGGGGTACCTCTCCTACACGTAAAGTGGGGATGATTTTTTTTCTCGCGTCGACCCCATCTTGTGAGGTAGACGAGATTATATAGGTGTTTTTTAAGTATTAGGTACGATTTAGTTAACCGTTTGCGAGTTATTCAACTTTAAAGCATTTTCATGTAAAAACAGGGCGTCCCCCCGTTTTAGAAACTAAATGGCTGGCTTAAAAAATCTGAAAAAAATGCTACTACTTATAATTAAGCAAACTATAACGGCTTAGATAGCTTAGTGAGTTAAGGAGTTATAGAGGATTAACTTGTGAAAATGCTTACTTGGAAAACTTCGTACAATAACTACGAAATAATAAGTAAACATAACAATTATCTATTGGATATCGCTTGATATTATATATGACTGCGGAACCCTATTCTGTGGCCTGACTGACATGCACTTGCCCGATTTTTTATTTTAGTTTCTTCCCTAAGGGCTCCCGCAGACATACAATTGTAAGTCGGCCGACTATCGAACAACTAAATTGCATACTTTTACAATTTAGTAGATCAACTTTATTTTATTGGATACCAACGGTAGACTAATCGATTTAATCAGTGACAGTGTTGCTAACGCAGTGCGTGTGCTTGACAATGCGGGAAAAAATGCTCTAATTGCTCTAATAATAAAAATAAAACGAATACAAAAGATAATATTTTGGGTGCACCCATATTAAGTAATAGATTAGAATATGGGAAGCATCATATATTGCATTCTAAACTAAGATGTTTTCCAGAAAAAATTGAATTACGCAAAACGTTTGTTTAACTATTAACTATGACATACTCGAGCACGTCGATTAGAAGAATGCACGTTTGGCATTTTAGCAAATAAATGGCGTATTTTGCATCGTCCCCTAAATGTTCATATAAATTTTGCTGTAAAGATCATAAAGGCGGCATGTATTCTACACAACTACGTTCGCACCAAAGATTAAATATCTTATAGGAATACGTTTTACGAATGGCCTTTGGATGAATATCATCACACAGAAAACAACAGGGGAAACAAAATCGCAAATGGTGTATACGTTCGACAGTATCTAACGTCTTAATTACACTGAGTTCTGCCCAATTGCTTATTAAAACTTCGCAGACTTCCTCCCTTATTTTTTTACATGCACATCAGAGTATTGTTTTAAGTCTTTTTTGTACAACACTGGCTTTTTTTTTGCACTTCATCTATAAGTTCTTCTACTTTTTCGTTTGCAACAAGTGATCGGGAGGTAGACGTCGTCAACGAAAATTCGGGCGCAGGGAAATCAAGTGCACGCGTGTAGTCGTCTTCCATCTTGCCGTGCGACTGATCAACAAAATTGGATAGTCAGCGAGCTTGTATAAGGTGACTGTGCTAACTAGCAGTTGTGAGTTGGAAAACTTTTTAATTGTGCGTAATCGGAAGGGAATTTCGATACTGATGCGATTGATATCCAAAGAATTAGTTGGACGATTTAGTTGGAGAAGATGTGCGGTGTAGCATATGTCACTATACCTATTAGTATACTCTGCAATTTAGTCGGCCAACTTACAATTGTACATCTGCGGGAGCACTAAGTTCTCTACGCATAAATTGCTGTTAGGGCCACAGCGCACTAGCTACTTTTAGTATCGGCGATCGGCGATTTTGCGACTGCATCGATGCTGCATCGCGTTTTAGCGACTTCCTGCGTTCGATCGCGGTATAGGAAACGCGCGTTTTAGCGACTGCTCAGATGCCAAATCGATCCTAACGGCATTTGAATGTATGCAGAGAGTAGCGTTCAGCTGCTGTGTCAGACGGTGTAGAGCGTTCGGTCGCCGTATTTAGCTTCTAAAAAGCGACTAGTAGCCGAGTGCCGATGCTAAAAGTAGCTAGTGTGCTTTGGCCCTTATAGATGGGATATTTGAACAGTAACAATATTTAAAAATTCTTTCATTCAAATTTTTTCTTTTTGCTATTTATACATTCCACCTCCAATCAAAAATGAAATATCGACCCTTTTCACGACGCGAGGCCTGCGCAGTGAGAAAGAGAGGCGGGGGTCAGTTGACGCACACTCAGTGCATCTAAAGGGTACGCTAAAAATTCTAGATTATTCACATTCGTTAGTCCAAGTTTCGGAGCACTAGTCTGAAAGAGAACACTTAAATTTTGTGACAACTTGGTGTTGTGAACCATGGACGCTGATCGTATTGCTGAAGAAATTCGTGTTAAGATGATAAGAAGCTCGTTGATAGATCCGGAGCTTGATTCAGAAGACAATTCGCCGCCTAGACGCAGAACCATGTTGGAATATCAACGACGCTTGAAAAAAACTAAACTGAAAATCATGGCCACAGATTGCATGATCAGAAAAGTTCGAGCCGGGGAGCTGGACTTGGTGCAATTGAAGAGGGAAGTTATCGCGCCGAGGGATAAAAATTGGCGCAGTCGTCGGGACTTCATAAAGAAGTTGGAACTGTTGGCTGCCCTCACCGAGCCCCAACCTTCGGATGATGAAAATTACCCGTACTTTGAAGATTTTGAGCCATCGGAAGATCAGAAGGCTATCTTACTACTAAATGAGAAAAAACTATCTGACACTCTTCGCAAGGAAGGACGTATGCTGATGGAAGTTATATTCTCCAAGAAAATCGGTAGAGAGCACATTGATTTGTTGAAGAAAGAATACGTTAAATGCGAGCCGCATAATCACTTCTAAGCTCCGACGTGTCAACGAGTGTTTACCTATCCCTTAGATTGTGCCACATGTAGTACATATTAGTAGTTAGTGTAGTATGGAATATACTATCATTGTGAGCAAAGTAAATACAATGTTAAACCCCCAGCCTAACATTTCATTTATTCCCAATCATTGCAAATATAATAAAACTGATAATAAGATACTCATAATAAACAAACTTTATCAGATTTATGATATAATCTTAATCTTTCAAATAACCACCACATCTACAGATTATTTAAAAGAAAAACATATCTAAATGTAAATCATTGTGTAAGATTCTGAGAGCAGAATCTACCTACTTAGTTGTGGTACTAATAAATCTAGTAAGTAATACAACTTCATTAAATAAAATTTTATCAACAGAACGTATACCATAAAAGCTAGGAGTAACAAAATCGGTGAGTGCCATCCACTGTTTTTCATCTATTTTTAGGGTTCCGAAGTTTAGGACTCGAAACCTCTATAGATTCATCATGTCCGTCCGACCGTCCGTCCGTCCGTCCGTCCGTCCTTGAAATACCGTTCAAACGGTAAGTGCTAGAAACATTAAACTTTGCATGAATATCTGTTGTAATTCCTTCGAAAAAGTGCTACAATAAAATTATGAAAAATATTTTTATTTAGGATACCTCCCCTAGACGTAAAATGGTTTTTTTTTTCACGTGGCTACCCCAACGTGTGCGGTCTTTTAAAAACATTGTGAGGTTGCTATGACCATTTTTCGATTTAGGTATCTGTTTGCGAGAAATTCCACTTTAAAAAGCATTTTTTGTAAAAACATGCCCCCCCCCCCCCCCTCTTAAAGCTAAACGGCTTGCTCGAAAAATCTGGGAAAATTTGTGATGGTGGTTCATATAATGAACTTTAAAGGAAAACTATATATAAAACGGATTAGAGGACTTTGTTGCTTCAAGAGTTAGAGAGCCTTAACTTGTGAAATGCGCTTCCTTGGAAAACGTCATACAAAATTAACGCATTACTACGTAAACATAACAATTATCCATTGGATACGATTTGAAATCCACGTACCATTATGGGTGACTGCGGAACCCTTTCCTGTGCGTGTCCTGACACGCACTTGATCGATTTTTCTAGTTATAGCCCGTTTGCCTATAGTCTTAGGTAGACTAATTAGTATAACCCTGTCCTATGTTTTGTTGATGAAACTAGTTAGTAAATTTGGCTTTTGCCTTTCATGGTCTAATTAGTGATGTAACGCCTTTTGTAAGATTTTTACTTTAGTACTTGATTTAGAATGAAATTTAAAGGTCACTTTTATTAGTGATTTGTGGACGAATATATCTGACGGGGCGGTGTGCCCGGTAATGTTTTTAAATACAGTGACGTCATTACTATTATTATTATTGGAGTATTTCGTTTTCAGAAATAACTTAAAATAAACTTCACTTCAAATAGAATTCACTTTTAATTAGTATTGATTACACAGCTTCGAATATTTGACAATAAGTTAGGTGTTTGCTGTCCGAGCGCAGACAAACGAATCTTCGCTCCGCTGTAGCGGGCGGCGTTTTATAGGCATTGTAGTGGGGCGGTCGACCGTTGCGAGTTGTTTACGTCTTTGAGAACACGTGCAGCGATGACGTAGGTCGTTGAATGTCGTGTTGCGCCGATACGACCATTCTGACCGGCAGTGCGCGCTCTGCACTAGCCGTGTTGTTGATGTTTTTCCGATGAGTTTATCTGTAAAACGTAAATGTTTTTCTTTGATTTGGCATCTGTGTACCTTTAATTATATTGACGTCTACACTGTGGTAGGATACGAGTATAGCGTATGTGTGGTGACTTACACTGTGGTACTATGTGTGGTGACGTACACTGTGGTACTATGTGTGGTGACGTACACTGTGGTACTATGTGTGGTTTCGTACACTGTGGTACTATGTGTGGTGGCGTACACTGTGGTACTATGTGTGGTGGCGTACACTGTGGTACTATGTGTGGTGGCGTACACTGTGGCACTATGTGTGGTGGCGTACACTGTGGCACTATGTGTGGTGGCGTACACTGTGGTACTATGTGTGGTGGCGTACACTGTGGTACTATGTGTGGGCGTACACTGTGGTACTATGTGTGGGCGTACACTGTGGTACTATGTGTGGTGGCGTACACTGTGGTACTATGTGTGGTGGCGTACACTGTGGTACTATGTGTGGTGGCGTACACTGTGGTACTATGTGTGTTGGCGTACACTGTGGTACTATGTGTGGGCGTACACTGTGGTACTATGTGTGGGCGTACACTGTGGTACTATGTGTGGGCGTACACTGTGGTACTATGTGTGGGCGTACACTGTGGTACTATGTGTGGGCGTACACTGTGGTACTATGTGTGGGCGTACACTGTGGTACTATGTGTTGGCGTACTCTGTGGTACTATGTGTTGGGGCGTAGAATAGGATTGTAAAACATAACCTGAGTTCCTGGGTTTTTTTTTTCTTTCTTTCTTTCTTTGTTCTGTTGCATTGGCTTGTGAAGTGGATGGTGTAGGCTCAATAACTGATACTGGAGTGTAGTCTTCTAACGCCGATACGGTTCCTGTAGCTTTGCACTTCCTTTAAGCAAGCTGCCAACCGGTGCATTCAGGTCGCAATTCCCTTGTATAATCAGGTTGTTGAGCGGAAGTAGCAGGACACACGCCTCTGTGTGTTACTCAGTACACTGAGTAACACACAGAGGCGCTACAGCGCCAATTACAACTCACAAGCCTTTCAGTAACCTCACTTCATTACCGTATTGATACTGGTAAACTGGATTACACCTCCTTTACATTGAACTCTGTGTTGTTCCCCCGTACGAAGCACGGATGCCGCTTCTATCGCTTGGCACCATGTTTACTAGCTGGAAAGAAAGCGTTATACCCACGAACATACCGAAACATCGTGAAGTACCCGCATTTTTTTTTAAATTTGTTTATCACACGTTTAATAACATTTCTGAAAACAAAAAAGATTTAAATTCGTTTGCAATTGTTACTCAAAACCCGATATGTCACTTAATTTACGATTTCTATGTTCCGACGTTGTTAAATAACTTTCTATTTTATTTTTCTTGTTGTTGTCGGTAGTTATTTATTACCAAAACTTTAACTATCGATTTGAATTAAAAACCCCAACAAAATTTGAGTTTAGATAGCGAACAGTCTAGAACACATGGTAATCCCAACTTCTGATGACGGGGCGGTGTGCCCGGTAATGTTTTTAAATACAGTGACGTCATTACTATTATTATTATTGGAGTATTTCGTTTTCAGAAATAACTTAAAATAAACTTCACTTCAAATAGAATTCACTTTTAATTAGTATTGATTACACAGCTTCGAATATTTGACAATAAGTTAGGTGTTTGCTGTCCGAGCGCAGACAAACGAATCTTCGCTCCGCTGTAGCGGGCGGCGTTTTATAGGCATTGTAGTGGGGCGGTCGACCGTTGCGAGTTGTTTACGTCTTTGAGAACACGTGCAGCGATGACGTAGGTCGTTGAATGTCGTGTTGCGCCGATATATCTGATGGCTTTGGAATCTTATGTGATTAAGATTTCTTCCAGATCTATTTCTAGATAAATGGAGTTTCATCGCACCTTAACAACTAGATGAACATAGTTTATTAAGTAAAGATTTTCCCCATCTAGATATGGAACACATTCAGTAATTACATAATATCCATAGAGGGCACATTTCTTGGCTAAATATTTAGTTTTAACCGACATTCGAAAATTGTAATGTTATTAATACCTCCTTTTCAAGGAGAGGCCTATGTCCAGCAGTGGACTGTTAAAGGCTGTTGATGATGATGAATGTTATTAATTAGGTACCAAACAACACACTTTTATTATCGTACAATGACCTTAACGAATGAACGATTAAAGGCGGATCTTGATAAGGCCAATAAATTATATTATCACGGAGCTCGTCGCTGTTATTTCCAGCAAAACAACTTCTTTGTTTCAATACACCCACACCTTATATCTTGATAATATCAAAAATGAACTGAACCTGACTAGAACCCAAGTAATGTTCTCAATTAAACGTTATCATAAAGAATGTATACGGAAAACTAGCTAATGTATAGGAGTGACGTCGTCTCAAGTTGTCAAAACAAAATAATAATATAGCTACAAGAGAATAGAGGTGTTAGCGATTCTAGACATCAATCGACGTGAAATTCTTCTATCTTCCTACTTGCATCATATTCAATAGAATATAAGTAATGCTCCTTCATTGCATAAATGTTCTATTGTATTGATGTTCAATCTTATTCTTTTTTCTTATGTACTATTGTAAATAGCATTGTTACTACAAGCAATTTATTATTGTAATGCTCCCACAGAACATTTCCGTATCAAGTTGAGAATATTTGTTGCGAATATGACAACAATAAAAAAAAACAAGTTAAGTAAGCGCTAAGCATATAATTTATTAGTACAATCTTATAAACATTATGTGTTTCCTACATTGTGTGCACACTGTAGATATGTCTGGTACCTGAAATATAGTATCTGCAAATAATAATCTATCCATCATCCATCCATCAACAGCCTTTAACAGTCCACTGCTGGACATAGGCATCTCCTTAGAAAGGAGGTTTTGGCTCTATATGGCTCTAGGAATCTATACTTATTTTAAAATATTTGCAACCAGTAGGTAAAGCGATTGTTACTGTGATACTTTCAAACACAGCAAATTATTGACATTCCAAGTGCAAATGAACATTTCTTAGTAAATCTAAAGTAATTTAATTAGGTAGGTAAGTAGTGAAATTTGCATTTTATCTGTATGTTCGGGATAAACTAAAGAATTTGTAGTTATAATTAGATTATTTGAAGTTTTGGATGGCTACCCTTTAATCGAGGAACGATTGAGATTATATACCATTATGTTACAATCAATAGTAACTTACCATTAATGCAAATTTTTGCGAAAACGGGGCAAATATATTATTTTTTGATGGAAACGAACGAAGACGCAATCATAAAAATTTTGCACACAATTAAAAAAGTAATAAAAAAAAATATAAATGTAGTAATCACCAAAATCCAGTTTTGGATTAAGTAATGAACGCATGACGAGAGAAAGGTATATGACAGCGTTCCTCGCTTGATAAACAACTTGTTCATCGACTTATGTGACAATCTCAAACTTATTGTATCAACGTCGTAACAGAACTAAACCGGTTCAAATAATATGTACGATGATATCAACAGGCATGTTTTATTGTTAGATTTATGAATGGGGCTAAAATACTGATGAAACTATAGATAGACGGTTTTTCGAATCATTCTTTGATTGTTTTGATCGACAGATTTTCCAGGAGTTTCTAAAAGGCAGACTTGTTTAATAAACTATCATTTCCTTAATGCAATGTAAATACCATGTTATGGCTAGTTTGAGTGATTGATCAAATCTGCGTCTATTTGTCAACACACAGTATCTATTTAAATCTATTTAAAGACCAGGTGGAGTGATGATTTACGCAAGACGGCTGGTAGGAGCTAGATGCGAGTAGCCGAGGATCGAACTAAGTGGTACACCACTTTGGAGAGGCCTGGAATAGACTGCGATAGGCTGATGATGGTGATGATGATGAATAAAAAATTCATACCTACTTTTGTTATTTCTGATATTTATACCTAGGATTTCCATCTGTCTGAATGAAAAGAAGTAATCGTGTATGTACATAT
Organism: Phragmatobia fuliginosa; assembly: GCA_932526445.1. NCBI lineage: Eukaryota > Metazoa > Arthropoda > Insecta > Lepidoptera > Erebidae > Phragmatobia > Phragmatobia fuliginosa. The sequence continues at coordinate 31,711,482 of OW052057.1, forward strand.
ATTTAAAATCAGTGTCTGTAAGATCACAAGGTGATTGATCCAATGTCCTTTGTTCTAATATGAATGACAAATCTCATGATTGCATTATATAGATGTCGTCTTAGGTACGTTGTGACGATAATACCTATGCTTTCTGAACATCATTCAATAAATGGTATTAGGTAGGGCAGTTTTATTTTTATACAACTAAATGTCACAAACTCAATACGTTCTTATAAACCACACTACATGCTAAACTTGATAACAAAAGTATGGTTGATAAACAGGAAAGTAATCTTATTTTAAAAGTTTACTCAGGTAGTAGGTTCATTCTCAGAGGATTAATTGGGCAGGTCTATAAATGAGAGTATTTTTTCTCATCTGGTCCTAATTTTGAAGTTGTATATCTGCTGTGTACGAGTGTTGTATTTTTTATTCGTCAATCTCAGAGGATTCACTATATCTATGTTGCATCTATTGACGATTTTTTTTTATCCTGATTTCAAGATGTGGGTAAATAAAATTTATAAATAGTCTGCAAAATACAAATATTCTTAGTACTGCTAAAATGTTTTCGGTTTTGCTTCTTTTCCATCTCAAATCTCAAATTAATATTTTTCACCAACAGTGTCGGGAATTATAAATAATTATATTCGCTTGTTTTAGAGATATTGATTTTTAGAGTAATTTTAAAAATATTCTCGTTCTTTCCATTATGGGTTTAGTCAATGGATCCTTTAAGATTTGACCAAAAACTAACGCTATACGTCAAAGATAATCTGAATTTATTATTGGCTGCCGAAACCTGATACATTGTTAAAAATTCTGAACTACTTAAACTTTATTATTAACAGGTACAATTTTGGGTGGTATTGGCATTTAATGTAACTCGAGGAAATTGTTACTATTTTTAACTGCCTGTCAATCGTACTCGATAAGCTTTAATCTAGCTTAAAACAGGCGTTATGAAACCAGGCGCTTTCTTAGTTTTAATAGTTTAAATAAGCAATTAGAGACAGGTAACATGTAGTTTGAACTTAATTATTTAAGCCCGATCTTCTTATCTTCTACTTGGCACTATTAATAAGAATTGCACAACAGATACCCCAGAATTGAAACTGCAAACTTAGGAGTTTGTTAAAGAACCGCGTAGGTACTATTGCTTTGTAATAAAGTTATTATGAATTACTTTGAAACATGATTACTGACTTATACTCGTATATAAAGAGGTCAAGAATGAAAGTAAGTATTAGTACAACAAGGTATGTTTATTTTTCATAATATCTCATATTTTATAACAACATTTCTTATGCATATAATTCATACCAATTTCCAATGCATGCAAAACAAATTAAACATCTCAAAGATAAAATATGTAAAATAGCATAAATAATTTTATTCAGACATTATAATTAGGAATAATAATTTGTGCTCTACACAAGTGTACAATATCGTGCGCACATTTAGACATACTTTATAAGTGCTTAAACTTCAAAAGGCGTCTGCGATTACCCATTACGTTGGTTGTAATATGTAACCCGAAATATTTGTATCATCACATTACTATTTATCTTAACACTATCGGCATGTATGGAATCTCCCACGCAACAGCAAAACTGCCCTGTCAAACATCATATAAAGTATTTATTATCGTTTGTTAGTACTAAGTGTTATATGCAGACATATTTGCGCATTCAGATTAATAGTTTACTAAATCTAATCTGCATCAATGCAATAAATGAACTTGTTAAAAATAATGATATGTGGTTATTTGTATACAATTAAACTATTAAACATCAAAATAACAATTTTTAAATATCACATAATATTCGTAGAAAGATTTACCTACTTTATAATATATTAATATCCTTATGTGGTCCTTTGAAACGCTCTACCTCTATCACGTGCCGGTTTTATTATCAATATACACATATTTTATAGTCAGTGTCATTTAATTCTATTAACCCTTTGTAGACTCGTGTGACATTTCTGTAACAAACCTAAATAATGCCGCTAAAATATATACTAAACATTTTAGTTTATTCAAATCAATGTCACAGCATTGTAACATACTACACCGAATATTTTAGTATCAAATACAAATCATAGATGGCAAAAATAGACGATTTTAGCGAGTTCGAATTTCATGTGTTGATGAAAGTGACAATTTGAAACTCATTGAAAGTTTGAATTTTATAAAAATATAATAAAAGTGTATAAAATTGTTTTGCTTTCGTCGAAACCTATAGGTAAGTGAATGAATTTCTTTATATATTGTTACCAAAGAATATTTTTGCTTTTTTATGGGAAAAATGTATCTTTATATGTTTGTAACATTTCTGTTACATTGAGTGATGACGGAAATAATAATTGTAACTAAAGTATGTAGATATTGATGTAAAATTATCTCATATTATTTCAGAATGGGGTCAAAGTTACTGCTGTATGATTGCGAAGACCGATTAGAGGACGATGATGATGATGATGAGCGTTATTGATCCAGAATTTCAGCCATTATTAGAAACTTTAGAACTTTTATCTGTATGTAAAGAAGATACCTCAGTTGATATGGAGGCAATTATTGAAGAATGTGAACGCAGTGAGCCATTCAAATAAAGCATCCACAAAAGTGAAAAAACCGGAAAATACAATGGAAAAAGAAAAACTTGAACTCCACGCTGAACCAGATTTATGAACATCTTCAAACATAGTAGTCATACCAAGACAGGCACGCCCCATACCAAGACATCAGAATTATCAGCATTTTTTTGATAATTTCATAACTTCCTTGGCATTACTGGAGTACTTAGCTAAAGGGGGTATATTGAGTCTTGGGACAGTACCACGCAATCGCATTCTAGATTGCAAACTACCCGCTAACAAGAAAGTAATGAAAAAAGTATGCGGAATTTCCGTTGAATATGTGGCGAATATGGACTATGGATGGATGTGATTGATGAAACGTAATGTTGGAAGAAAACAAAGTTGTAACTCTGGTGTCATCTTTTGCTGGTGATTTGCCGAAGGCTCAAGTCAGACATTACGAAAAAGCCAATAAGAAGATTGATCGGTCCCATATCGTCGGAAAATATAATCGGCATATTATGGCATACGTAGAATTGATTGACAGTATTATGGGAACGTATAAAATTTTAAAACAAAGTAAAAGCTATCAGGTTCGGATGTTTTATCAGTTATTAGACCTGACTATGTAAAATTCTTGGCTGTTATATCAAGGAGTAAGGCAGGCAAAAAACTGCAGTGACAGACAATTGTCTTAGCAGATTTTCGACTTGAGATCGGTGTGACTTTAAGCAAGCTAGGCTTGAAACCTAATATCAATAACCAAAGGTCAATTGAAAATGAAATTCAAGACAAAAAACACAAATAGGCCCAACTCAACATGTCCCCCCATTGGCAGATAGGCAGGATCAAATTGGCTACCGGCGGATTTGGATAGAAAAAGGTTTAGTGCAAGTTTTCCAAATGTACTGGTGTATCACAAAATAATTGTGAAAAATGCGGAGTAGTGTTACGCTTTTGTTTTAGATCCTTCCATACCACATAACTATATTTTCTTGTAGTTTAACTCAATGTTACAGTAATGTTACACTCCCTAAAATGTCACATAAATCACAAATAATAAATATTTTAATTTTTTTGAGAAATACGTGTTTTTTTATTTGTTTAATCCTATCATATTCCAAAGTTATGTAAAATTTTATGATCTTGGGCTACAAAGGGTTAATTGAAATACTAATATAGGCCTTATTTCAATTTAACGTCGATATGATTAAAAACTGTTACAGTTTCACATGAAATCTAATTCGGTGAATGTCTGTAGATAATTAATCGTACGAGTATATAAGGCCCGCCACAGTCAGCAAAAAAATTTGACAAATTGTCAGATTCACACCATATATAGTGTTGAAAACTGAACGTGCTGGCAGCGCCTTTAGCGGTGATAAAATAGATTATCTCCGTTTGAGTAAATAATGCTCTAAATGTAGGTACAGTGTTACACCACCAAGGCTCCCTTAGACAGGTATTTGAGGCACAAACAGAATAGACGGATCTGTATTGTGGGTTATCTGACACGTGGTGCGGTAGCGGCCTGGTGGGGAAGGCGCCACTGTTATTCGTTGAGCATGCAAGTACGCATGAGTGCGTCGATTACAGAATAGGGGTCACAGTTGGAGGCCGGCCTGCGGTCTTCCAAGTATCCCTTCTTCTCCTCAGCTACATTTCGTGGTATCCTGATGCTGCTTTGACGGCTTGCAACACCTGCAAGTAAATAGTTTAACAAATTTTAGCGCTACTACTACACTACACACTTTTACCCTTTAATTCTTCTGAGATGTGTGTTAATTACCCGACTAACATATAAGGGAGAGTAATACTTTTGATCCGTCTAAGCCATAGGGGTAATTCTTTTGATAGTCTCTGTATGTTTGTATGTTTCGCTTTAGTGCCAATGAATAATGAAGTGTCAATGGAAATTCAACAATAGTCTGGGTGACATAAGCTAATAATTATTATCAAAAGTTTGTAATTATCCGAGTTATAATTCGTAAAATTTTTCTAGTTTCGTTTTGTGTTTAGATGAGGAATCAAGGTAAATCCCTCATAAATCTTATATTGATGCTTTGTAAAGTCTCTTAACTACAGTCCTAAATTATAAATGAAGTATGATTAGCCCGGCCGTGTTAATGTTGTAGATTGCGTGTAACGGTGCAGAGTGAAACTAGTCTAAAATTGCTTATGTTATTCTTTATTTTATCAACTATTTATCAGTAAAAGTCCCGTAAAAAATGGTCAAGCCGTTTAAGAGATTGGCTGGAATAAACAGACAGATGGACAAAGCGACAAACATTTTTAAAATAAATAATTTGTTGTAGGTAGCGTATTTTTTTTTAAATTAACCGCTTTTTTTCATATGACAGTAAATTCATATGACAGTATGAAAGAAAAGGTATTTTTTTGTATATTTTAAATTACGAACAGACACTTCAATTTCATTTATTTGTACGGATTAATAGATTGATATATCATTATTATATATTTACTGGGATAACCGACATAGACACAGATGGAGCCTCTATCAAATTCCAGTTGCTTTAAATTATTATTGAATATTTTCTATCCCATCTTAAATTCGCAACACCACACTGATTTATAATTTGCTAATTTGGATTTTTGAATTTAAAAAAAGGTTAAATATCCTTAACAACAATTCATTAGTGATATTATGAGTAATGAAAACTGCAAACAAGACATACCGGCACTGAAGTCATTAATACTGGCAGTTTCATGGAGACCGGTCAACCGTCTCTCATTGTCCTTTCCTCCGCGAGGATCGTACACCTTGATGTGCTTCATGTGGACTTTAGATAGTTTGTCAATCGCCTTCTCTATTTCACTGGAAATAATGAAAATGACAATTAATATGTGTATTGACCCTGTGGGGATTAAAAATACAGATTGTCCCCTATATTTATATTGTAGGCATTGTAAGAGGCTACTAAGGGACCGAACTGTGCAAAACAACAATACTGCAAACAATAGAAAAACTTGCAACTAAACTAACCTTGTATATACCTTATATACCTTGTATATACACATCTTGTCAGCTACTGCCTAAACTAATACCCCTATTTAAAGAAGAGGCCTGTCCACAGTGGACTATATAAAGTTGTTGATGATCATTACTAACAGTCACAGTAATTCATTAAAAACACAATGTCAAATGACCAGAATGTTGTGTGTCAATGTATATTTTTTTTAAAGGAATATAATATGATGGAGAATAATTTATGGCGATGAAAGAGTTAATAACGCAATGTAGACGCAGCGCCCTTGCACAAACTACTTAATGAATTTACTCAATGACGGGACAGCTCTTATTACATAAAAGAACTCGTATCTATTAACCTTATTGCACTTATAAAGTTTTATTAACGTACTTCATTATTCTACTATCTGCTTGGTATTGTCATATTCCTTTTAAGGAAATCATGTATATGTTCAATAATTACATGTCTTCGTAGAAGTTTGATGATTCTGAATGCTTGTTTTTCCACTAATAATACATTGCAGCAATTCATTTTATCAGTTTATAGTGTAACCGACATGATCTGACATGAATGAACTCTAGGTCAAAGGGTTGATAAAACTGTTAACTCCACATAAATGAATGAGCAGGCAATAAGTTACAAAAGGAATACAAACATGATATGATATGACCAAGTTATCGCCTATTTTTATATATAATATCATTATGTCACAATTCTTAAACATGATACCGTATCTAGATGATGTTAAATATTTATTAAATTGTTATTTCTCGTAGATACGAAAATTATCCATTTTAATATTGTAAAGTTGAAGAGTTTTTCGATTCCATTTCATAAATTCAGTGTTAGACCTAATTATCAAGGAAGGTTCATACGTTCATCACGTTACGAGCAAAAGTATGAGCCGAAATCAACAGTAAATGTTATAAAAAGGAAAACAATATCTCTTTTGCGACATTCCACGGCGTAAATAGTTAAAGTTTGTCAAAAACAATGTAATAAAGAATTATTCCCTTTTAGAAGTTTAAAAAAGTGTGCAATTCAGATGCCTATATTTTAAGGTTGGCTCACTATAAACTTTTTAATGAAAATCAAATTTGTTCACACTGTATGACATCACGCTACGGGTACGCGAGACGAGATTAGTTATTGACATATACTTACATAATACCATTCTCCTCCCTCATCTTCTTTGTAGAGAAATTAGTGTGCGCACCGGAGCCATTCCAGTCCTGTACTGGCTTAGGATCGAAGGTAACGATGACTCCGTACTCCTCAGCAAGTCTGTGCAGAATATATCTGGCAACCCAGAGGTCGTCGCCAGCGCTCACACCGACTGAAGGCCCAACTTGGAACTCCCATTGAGATGGCATAACTTCAGCATTCGTACCAGAAATTGGTACGCCTGCATATAAGCAACATCTGTAAAAATAATTTCGTCATTAGCAATATATACAACTTCCGACCAAGGTATAACATCTAGAACAGGATGTTTGAAAAGTTTCAGTAAACTATTTCATATTGTTCATTGGAGAATCATAAACTTGCAATTTGATAATTTCCTGTTAATTGCTCTATTTTGTATAATGGGCAATTATCATCAGTTTAGTAAACAACGCCATTAAAACGCACTCACAGGCCACGTGAGGTCAATTGCTCGTAAATAAACCGTCATCATCTCAACAAACACATATACGTGTTTATTTCGAGAATATTACACCAATTTATTTGTTACCTTTACTTGAGAATCGTTTTTTTAAATAAAATACTTTTACTTTTTAAACAAATATATATTTTTAAATTTTATATAAAATTAAATAGTTGATATTGTACATTGTATTTCCGCATATTGAACCTACAATAATTATGTTCTAGTCTAACCAGCTAGACAGTTACCATATGCGTTGTGAAATCGAAATGTTAACATCAGAGATCAGATGACCTGCTTTGCTAACGTCGTATGGAATTTCTAATAATCATTTATAAGCCTTGTACTAGTATATAAATGAAGTAGTTTAATATCACCTTGAATTTATAATTCAAAATCACTCATAAAATGAAAAATGTTATTTTTTTACAAATAACAAATAAAACAGCGGTGATATGTGATACATAAATATAACAATTAAATTTTAAAATTGTACAACTTTTTAGGGTTCCGTAGTTCATGACTCGGAACCCTTATAGATTCGACTGTATGTCCGTCCGTCCTCGACATACTGCCCAAACGGTCGATACTAGAAAGATAAAACTGTGCAGGAAAATGTGTTGTAATTACGTCGACAAAGTGCTACTACAACTTATGAAAAATAATTTTATTTGGGGTACCTTCCCTAAACGTAAAGCGGGGATGATTTTTGTTTTCTCGGGTCAACCCCATCGTGTGGGGTATTATTAGATAGATCTTATAAAAACATTACGAGGTTACTTCAACTATTTAACTTTAAAGCGCATTTTTTGTAAAAATAGGGCGTACCCCCCTGGAAACTATTTTTGTACATATACCACATATTACATTAATTTATTTTATAAAATATGCTAAGAGAATATGTTTTAAGATTATAAAATGCTCGGTTGATTCAAATATAATTTAAATTTTAGGGAAGTTTAAATTGTAGAGATCAATATTCGAAATAGTAACGTACCTGTAGTGAGCCTCGATAAGATCTCTCGCAAAAACTTTATTTGCCCCCACGCCACAGTAGTAGGGCCCTTGTGGAGGAGGGCATCCACCCGGGGGCCATCCGAAGGGTCTTAGGTCTGAATCCAGGAGAATGTATTCCTGCTCAATGCCGAACCATGGCTCATCGTCCTTGCATTTCTCGTAGGCCTCGAGGCACTTAATGCGGTGGTTGCTTTCTGTTTCACAAAGAAATATTTTTTTTAAATGATTGTCTTAAATATGACACAAAAAAGAACTGAAATCAAATTTAACTAATAGTCTACTTTCCAAGCATAACTACGTTTCAGCGCTATTAAATATTTCAATGTTGAAGCACAGTTCATGATAGGGTATTGTTTACAAAATTGATTGATGCGTCACTTTGCCACAACAAATTACATTAGTCGATTGGACAGTTTTGTGTTTATGTGATAGTAGGTACCCACCGGTTGGTTCCATGTTGTACATGTACGTATCGCACATGACAAGAATATGATTGCCGCGTCTAAATGGATCCTTGTAGATAGCCCGCGGGTACAGGAATGTATCAGAATTATGCCCGTCTGACTGACCAGTAGAACTTCCGTCAAAGTTCCAGATAGGCAGCTCTGAAAATATAAAGGAAATGAAATTATACATTATACAAATTTCAATAATATACGAGTATATAGAAACACTATTAAAATACGAGTATATATCATTCTATAATATGGACACTGATTTAATTTTCTGTGTATAACTACTTTCAAATGAGCTAGGTATACTGAATGAAATCTACTGTAACATTTCTATGACTGCTGAGGATCGTTATTGCTTTGAAACCTTTCAAGTTTTCATTAAAAGTGTCGACACGATCATTGGTTAGTCGTCGTGTATTGCATCGTACTTGGTAGATACTATCCAAATCCTTCGGGCAGAAGTGGGGTGGATAATATTTATTTAGATAACTGTAACTTATTTGTTCCCTGGCTTCTTCAAGGGACTTCACATTCATTGCCTCCAGGATAAGCGTTAGTTTATCTAAAGGAATAAAAACAATTAACGCTATTATGCAGGCAATTGTTTGTTGACGCGTATTTGGAAAATAGTATATTGTTCATATATAACAAATTAACAAGTTCCCGTTTTGCTGAAGGTTAAACAATTTGTCTAAATTGTGTTAATTATCATAGCTAATGAGGATGTAATAAAACAGGGTTCGCTTCAATGGATGAGTCAGGTTTTATCAGGTAAATATTTTTTATTCAACCATATACATATTTCATTATCATCATCTAAATGGATCTAAAATTAGGTTTCTTAGAAACTGACCTTTGTATGTATTTTTACGTAAATTTAATATTTCATGTAATTTTAGTAAAACGTTATAGGTAAACTGTAAATCGGATTATATAAGTACAAATTCATTTCTGCATAAATTAATGCTTACCTTTTGGTACTTTTGGTATGAAGTTTAATGTGCGATCTTTGCATCGTAAATGCTCGCCAGTACCATCGATCCAGATGTAGGTAGCAAGAATTTTGTCTGCGGGCAGCGGAAGGTCGTTGTACCTCCCTAATAGAGTCTTCGATAAGACTGCATTTGGAGAGTTGGTTAGCACCGGCCCCGATAAAATCTTCGGGTTGTCTGTTAATTAAAACAAATATAAAATGTTAATTTATATAAATAAAGATATACATTATCGATAGCTACTTGAGCGTGATAGTAAAACTTCAAACCGGGTCGGTGATCTGTAACCGCGACTGGAGTGCTTAACATTTCATAATAATTTTGAATTATGTTGATGACAATAAAGTTAAACTTTTTGAATAACTGATCACGTAATGGGTGAATGCAGAGTTCTAATAAAATCTATGCCATATTTACATTAACATATTCACAAAAAATTTATATCTACATCTGACAGTAGGTCTGTATTTAACAAAGATAATACAAAGGGTATAATAGACAATATACGGAGAAATTCTTTATTTATATAAGGAGAATAATATTATATTATACGGACATGTATAATATAAAATTATTCTCAATAATTCTTTAACAATCTTAATTTTTATGTTTTTTATTTTTTTTATATCCTAGCAGGTAAACGGACCATACATATTATTTGTCCAAACCATGGACTTAATTTCTATATAATTACTGGTAGTATAATTAATAAATATACGTAATGACTAATAGGCTTGCGTTAAAAATAACCCAAGTTTTGATCACGCACAAAAATTCGATTCTCGGCAGTATAACTCTTTGGCAACATAATTGATGTTTTTTCATTATTTTATGTATAAAGTCGTTCGTACGAACACATTCAGAAATGATTAAATATAACTTGAGGAGGAAAATGTGAATGTCATGCACTGACAAGCATAAATATAAAATAAAACCGACTGCGTGTTTAGTCCGTGATATAGTCCATATTAAGAATTGATAAAAGATACATTGACCCATTTGCAGAACTTGTAACTAGGTTATTGGGAATAGACAGAGACTCTTTTCTAAATCTACAAGCTGATTGAAAAAAAACGTTCTAATGAAAGTAATCTGTAATAACCAAAAAGGTTGTCATTCGTTAGATATTGGAATATTACATAGAGTCTATGTAATTCAGTTCATAACCAGGTGGTGTACAGAGATTTTCAGAAAGAATAAATGAACAGTTTCGAATCAATACCGGACTATGTCACAAGCTAGTTTTTTTTTTTAATTTCATTCCCTTAACTAAACTAAATTGCAATAACTAAATTTGTACTTGTTAAAGTAATAGATATGGCCTCGGAACGGAAAGTAAACACAGGTTCTCGCAGGTCTAGAAGGTAATTTGGTAAAGTGAAAAATATATAATGCTGCAGTGTTTGCAAAAGAAGTTTGCACTATCGGTCCAGAAACGGTACGCAATTTAATGATGTTCCGCAAAATAAAAGATTACAACGCAATAAAAGTAAAATCTAATAACGCCTATTTATGACGTTTTTAATGAATTTATGTACAAGTAGTGGAAGAAAAAAAAAAAGAATTCTAAAAAGTAATTACGTAAAATAGGTAATAAACACGTAAGAGAATCAAAAAGAATATTTATAAATTTGAGATGCAATCTGAAGTTTTTTATTTACCTTTAAACAATATTTTTATATAGCTAATTTACATTGTAACGTATCACATTAAAACAAGAATTTGAATAAAAAAATTTTTTTAGCTCAACATATATCTATTTAATGGGGTTTTCAACAAGAACTTTGTTTTCTAAAACAAAATCAAGAGGTTAGCTAAAACAAAAAAGAGAGAGATAAGTTTCGCGAATATAAAATAAAAATGATATCTGACAAATGTCCACCACACTGAGCACGCTGACAAACGTCGATTCTTTCATCAAAGTTTTAAATCACTTTTTGGCAAAACGGAGGGACTACTTCGTTAATCACATCACAGATTTTGAGTTTTAGGACTAAAATCAATTCGATTGGCTGGACTCTGTTAACATAGCCCGACAAAAAATAATCCAGTAGTGTTAAATCACATGATCTGGCTTGGCCAGCCATGTGATTTAACACCACTGGACCTTAACTCTTAACCGCTAAATTTCGTGAAATTATGGGATCGGGTTTTTCGTTTGCAATTAATTGATCGTTTCATTGGCTGTGTGACATGTGGCACCGTCCTGTTGAAACCACACGACAGTGATATCCACGTCATCTATGATAGATCAAAACTGAGTTTGAAAATCACGCAATAGCGTGCACATTTCCAGCCTCATCTTCGAAAAAAAACAACCCAATCACGCCTCCAGATCGCATAGCGCACCAGTGACACGTTAAGCATGTAAAGGCTTCTCAATAATTGCTCTTGGATTTTCAGAAGCCCAAATACAAACATTTTGCTTGTTGACGTACCCTGACAAGTGAAAATAGGCTTCGTCTGAGAAATGTTTTTTCTCAGAGAAACCAGCGGGTTGTTTTTGACTTAATTGGGCGAATTTACAGCGATTTGAATGGTCACTCGGATTCAATTTCTGCACCAGTTGAACCTAGTAAAGCTTCTAAGCCGAATCTTTACGCCAAATTCGCCATATGGTGGTTTTGGATAACCTCAATTATTGAGAACAACGAGGAATAGACAAAGGATCTTCTTCAACACTGTGGCTCACGGCTGCGATGTTTTCAGTTTAACGACGCGATCGAACACGCGTTGGTGTTGGCACATTTTGTACCGAGCCTGTCGACACATATTTAGCGACCAAATTCTTTAGAGCGCTCTCAGAAGGACGATTATGTTGTCCGATTATGTTTAATAGAACCACCATTTTTTTTAAATTATTATTTTAATGCGATTTTCGGGCAAAATTTAATTAATTGTAACAACTATGGCAACGTAATTGGGAAGTCAGTGACCTCAAATATACTGAAAACTAGTTAAACCTTCCAATTTCAGTTGGTTGCGGATGTCCAATGTCTGTCGCTCCGTGTAAAAATTGATATTCAGGTAAAACCGGTTGAACTATATAGTAGCCAACTACAAATAAATTGGGAATAAAAGGCTAGGAAGTAGAACCTCCAAGGCATCTACTACGAACACGTCAAAAAACTAAATGTCTAAACTGTCATGCTGCCCCAATTGAAAAACAAACTTCTTGTTGAAAAATCCCATTATTATTATGTATGACATTATCTTTATTAATGTTGAAAATATAACTTCAAAACTTACCTTCTATTTTGGGGTGCGAATTATCAGACATCTTTATGGCTTAAAAAAACGGTTAATCTGAAACAAAAAGAAATCTGTTAGTTTTTGTAGTAACGTTATGATGTCATTTTAGTCAAAACGATAGGTACTCGTTAGTTATTTAATTACAAGTTTCACAACACCTACACACACACAATTATATAAATTTCAAAATCCTTGAATTCATAATGTCATTTATTTCATCTTATTTCATTTTTTTGCGTATTTTACTACTTACAATTTGTTAATTTATGTTACATGAAATCGTTAACTGATAAATTATTCATTGACTAATTTAAGCAAAGTTATAAAAATAAGTGGATTTAAGTTAAACGTCATTCTGTATTCATGAGGTATTATAGCTGGGACTAGTTCTACGCATCACACATGTCAGGGAACATGATGTACGGCCCACGGAAATCAATAAAAAAACTGACATTTTGTTTTAATTGAATATTCTTTGAAGGTGAACATACAATTTTAATAAAACTTGGTTTACTTTTGTTACATCTTAAGTGATTCTCTTTTCGATTTTAGTTCTTTAAATTCCTAAATTTAATTGAACCTATCCCATTGGAGGCGCAATTGAAAACTATCTTTCTGATAATCTGTTTATCGTACATTTGTATCATATGAAATTTATGAGCGGCCTATTTCACTTCAAGAATTCAAAATATCGATCGATCATTCAAAAGATCTCAACATTGGAATTTTGTGACTATTTTTAATTTTGTTAATTCTTAATACTAAGTATATGATACGTAAATTTTATGTCTTACGCTGAAATAAATTTTCATTATATAATAAAATAATGAAACTATTTAATAAAATAAAATTTATTTGTACTTAACATAATAACAAAAACAAAACCAAAGAAATGTTGTAGAGAAGTGAATTAACAATTAAAACAAACTTTGATAACCTGTTATGATCGGAAGACTGGTATTGCTTCAAAATCTACAAATAACGGATGTAAAACTTAAAGCAAACTATACCTTCATGTCAGACTATCGTAAAGGATGTTATGTGAGCCAGTGAAGTAAGTTACAATGGCGAAGATCAAACAGCGCTCAAAATATGAAATAGGTAAAATACTGAAATTACGTAAGCTAAAATTCACTTGAATTTTCAACTATAGAATAGGAAGAGGTAATTCATAAAAATATAAGTAAATTAAAGTCATTATTTCGTATTAAATATACATAATAGTATATATTATCTATCCTTGACATTTTGATATCAAATTTTCGAATACCTACCTGTTAAATTAAGCAAAACCAGTATAATTTATACAACTAACAATATTAAAAGCCTAATTTAACTACGGTAGTAAGTCTGTCAGATAATAAAATCACAAAACTTATACTTGTATGTTATATTTTTTTCTGCTTATAAAAGATTATAGTAGAATTGGTATTTTATGCACCCGAGTGAAAACCGCTATCTGTCTTTTTGGTCCTCTTTTAGTGGTGTGCGTATCAATAGACAATAATATAACAATTGTTTTAGGAAAACCGGCCACGACAGTGTCCATTTTATTTCTATTAGCCTTCCCTCGTCTGTTTTAAACAGGACCAGAAACTAGTCAAATATCTCTGAAATACGCAATTTTCTTCTTAGGAAAGTTTTTATCTTAGTTTTTTTATGTGTTCTCATACTTGCTGTAAAATTATGTAAAAATACGCGGCATTCTAGTGCAAAGCTGAACTAAACCAAATTTTCTGTATGCACAAAGTGAAATCTTTTAAATGTTCGTTTAACCTTATGTTTTAATCATTTGTTTTTTCTTACATTTACCCTTTAATAAGCTCTGACTGTCTGCATTCTTATTTTGCCAGTGTTCAGGAAGTAAAAATATAATGTATACACAAAATCTATGTAGTATACTGTGTGGAACAAGTTATATACGCAGTTCTTGCGTATTCGTTACACGCACTGTTACTTGTTTTTTTTTTAAATCAAGTCTTGGAGATTTTTGTAGCATCGTATAGTAAAAACACTCTGGTACCTACGAGCGCTACTGGTTTATGCTTCACTTACAATCATAAAAATGTATAATAATGTAAAAAAAAACCGGTTTCAGTCGATGTTTTTCCACAGACTGAGAAAAGTAATTACCTTTCTCAGTCTGTGGAAAAACATTGACTGAAACCGGGTTTTTTTTACATTATTCACTGTAAAAGCATTACATTCTGTGTGTTACTAGAAACAAGATTAATTGTCACTGACTATAATCTATCACCCGATACCCAATCACTGGTGTTTGTATACTATTATTGGTTGTCCAACGTCTGGATGTTTTGATTTCCACATCATGTTAGTGAGCGTAGCTTGCACGACTCTATAATGGACACTTTTGAAATACGTAAAAATAGAATAGTGTTATATATAATAGAAAAGTTATAAAAACTGAATTTTTTTTTTTTTAAGTCATGAAAATGATTGTGTACTTGGTATTATGGTGTGTTTGTAAAAAAATCTTTTAGGAGCAACTAGGAAGAGTTTAAATAATACTAGTTAGCTACGTTTGCTGCATTCACAGATTTTGTTTCGTAACAATAGCCAAAAAAAATATGATATTTTCTGCTTTTTACGTCACGTTTTACTATTATTACAGCACAAACATTGTCGTGAATTTAGTTACAACTTCATTACTGAGAGTATAGTTGAAATGAAATTACTGTAAATACAATTTATTCAGATCGTACAGAGATAAGACTCGAGGAATTATTTCATAAAACTTACTTGTATACTAATATATTTCATTTGTTACGCTTTTTCCTATATTTGTATTGTTATTGTTTACTGTTTATCTATGGCTGCCTTCAGCCATATAAAATACAAACAAAGAACAAAACCATACAGAAATTCACTAAGCCCACCGAACAATAGGTCGAATACTAACATAAGTGTGGTTACACGTTACGTTTCAAAGGAAAAACGTCATTATATTAGTTTCCGCAATCGTAGTGCGATTCTAGCTATATTTCTTTATATACTTCGATTAGGAACACTATTGTTATCATACAAATCAAACGTCTTTAACAATATCGACTCTGACTTCCTCGGTGTTCTTTGTAAGGCGTAATTGTCTTTGATCAGCTTTTTAACCTTGCACTTTATATTTCTAAGTCCAATAATAATATGGCATCGAAATAGTAATTTTGTGGCAAATTGATGTCCATTTCCAATTCAATCTTAGACCAGACATAGGTGTTCCGAGTGTGCGTTTGAACGGATGGTCCTGGTTGGTCGTATCAAAAGAAAAACAATCCCGTCAGTTTTCATTACAACCCTGCCAGCAGGTAAAGAAGTTTCTGTGGAGGTGTAACGCTTCAGATACAGACTGCTGAAAGAAATCAAGAAAACGATTTGTATCTCTCCAGAAAAGAGCTCCTAAAATCAGCGATTCGAAGGAATTACAGCAACGTCATAGATGAACATGATATCGACCTCTTCTAAAAATATTTTCTAAATTTAGGTATGTATGAAACAACAGAGAAAAGCGATACATAACAATGTAAATGTGTCGAATCCAGACAGGTGCTATACTGGTAATCCGATAGTTTAACAAGAATCTTGAACTATGGGCTGATTAATGAAAGGAACCTTATTAACTAGGTACTTACTGTGGATGATAACTTTGGTCGATTTACAAAATGAAACTAATTACAAACTGCAATAGTCTAGCATGTCATTTATAAGTAGCGTGCACGAATATGACAGAACATTGTACCTAATTGCATCAAAATAAAACATTGTTTTACATTGGCGCTGTACAATTTTATCCACAGTAGGGTGGAGAATAAAGGCGTAAATAATACCCACTGGTACTGAGAATTATAAAATTTACCTGTACGTGAATACAACAACAGACCCTTGACACTATAACAACCGCAATTTCACTAAATCGATTGGCGCGCTGCCCGTCACGATGACGAGCCGCACGTTTTTGTGCCTGCATAAACTTCATATATGTAGTGCTGTCAAATATCTTACACTAGCGTGCACGTGTAACCGGATAAATTTCGTATTGCCAAAACAATGACAGTTGGGATTTTTGCAAAAACTTCAGTGAACTTCTTTTTGCTATGCAATTTCTTTCATTTATTTATTTATATTTGTTTGAGTGTACTGATTACCGAGTAAATAAGAAAACGAAAAGTAATACTATACAACTGCAAATCACTACATTTAATTTTATCTGTACACCTGAAGTTATAAGTTCCTTTGTCGTATATAATGTAACAATTTATTGCCCAAGGGAAGCGCTGTGAGTCAGAACTGCTGAATAAAATACTGTCTGTCTGAATCAGAATTGTTACAACAAAGGAAACTGTAATTAAATTGTTTTAAATATATGTAACATTTTTGAACAATGAGCGAAGTATAGAAGTTTCAAAAGCAACGAACTTAAATTGACCGAAAATATATCCAACACTGAAACTATTTAACTCGCGTATGTATGCCTATATAAGTTTATAGGCTACATATATTCTACATATTTGTAACATTGGATAGTAGAAACCCGAGACTATCTAAACGAAAATATAGGCACAAAGACCATGCAGCTAATACGTATTTCAAAGATCCAAATGTTTCAATTATCAAATTGCCCAAACGTGAACAATGTCATGTTCATATTTATTGTTATACTAGTTAGGTACTATTATTTAGTAACATATTGTTCAGGTATCGGCAGGGTTGCCTACGAATGTTAATTTCGTAGTAACAATAATGCCAAATTAGCGGTCACAGCATTTATTGTTGCTTTGGACTGTGCGTAATGTTAATAATGTTTAATTTTTGCTTTTAAAAAAATAATTTGAAATACAAATATTAAGAAGTACTATATTTTTCCTTTGATTTTTTAGGTATTGATTTCTATTATCTATCAATTGCTTCAATTATTCTAAAACGTAAGACAACCCTATGCGCACATGTCATTGACTGGTGCTAAATACAGAGGCAGTTACTTCATGCTGTTTGTAGAAGGTATTTGTGTCTTTGTGTACAATTTTATCTTTGGTAAAGATTGTACATGTCTATGGCCTTGTAACTCGTAAAGAATTTCAACAGACGTATTTGCGCAACCTAAAAGGTCCTTTGTGTCACATTATGTTTGCTAACATAGTCTTTAAAAAATGTAAACAAATTAGTAGCATATATACACTAATATTTATGTACCAGAGATAGTTAATGGCAATAATGCTCTAGCAAGAGCACCTATTTCATTTTGAAAAAAGGAAAAATATATAATATTTCCTCTTATAAACATTTATTGTAAATTTTGTAACGACGTTACATAGTTAATGTGTCATTATATAATTCAATCAACCATTCGATCAAAATGAATAATTTAATTCACTGCATAATCGAAGGAGATAATGCGTTAAAAAACAAACAAAGGACGCGTGAATAACTATAAAATTCCATAATATAATAATATATAACATAATATAAAACAGGGCATGCCGTTGCACTTTGACAACGAGTGTTGTTTGTGTAACTATTTTTTATTACTACATGTAGCATTTATAATAACATTATGATTGCATTAATGTTTGTCGCGTTATCTAACATTTATTAACAGTACAATGATACCTCTCCATGGGTTCGCAGCTGTTTTTCATCACACTTACACACATATCAAAGATAAATATAAATTACGCATTTTTCTTTGTCTCGACTATGCGTTGTTGCCAAGTAGAAAATAAACAAAATACTTGTACGGGTTTCTTTGTTATGCTGTACATGGACGCGGTACAAAGGATCACGAACCAATCTGTGGCATTTGACTGATTAGCAACTTCTTATTAGTATTGTCGCACTCTTGTCAGGTCTACGCAGTTGTCACTTAAGATATATAATTGTACGTGACGACGCGATCATACTAAACACAACAAAGGTTTGACACGCGATAAATTGCTTGCATTATTTTAACGCGTTTTGAGGATAGACAAAGGGCAAAGGGCATTGACGTTCGCTATGTTTATTTTTTATTCATGGTACTCAATACAGGAGAAAACAATACCGAGAAGCGTGTTTTTGAAATATTGTTAGAATGATGAAACATTCTGCCGAAACTGATCACAGGTTATGGACTGCTGTTTTCAAAACTCGATCAAGCGAAGCAGTAACTAATTCTAAGAAAGAAAGACGGTCGATACTTTCAAGAGACCTTGAAAAGGGACCTGCACCTAAATAACTTATGTACGTCTTAGGACAAATTAGCACTCCTAGTACATGTTCGAACTCTATGTTTGTTTAAGGCGTGTCTAAATAGCTTCAGTGCAAGGCTTTATATTCTAGCACAATGTTGTGCGTCTGTTTATCTATGACAGTCAAAGGAAATTAAATAATTAAATATAGTTATATATTATTATGGTCATTAGACGCACTTTTATTTTTACGGTCGGTCCTGTATATTTTAATGTAAATATGAAGTGCATCGAAACAAAGCCAATAGTTGTTAGGAGCCTTTGTTCGTACGCTTTATGTTTTATTTTTTATAAATAGAAAATACACATATTTTTTTAAACAATCGTTTATCTTTTTAAATACTTTTCTGTTTACTTTATAACACCAATGCAGTGATGCTGCATTTTACCTAAAAGTTGAGCTCATAAATAAAATCAAATTCTGCAACTGTGTATGAGAAAAGCTTCGAGCTATAATTAGAAAAATCCACGCCGGTTGGAAACGTATTTATACATTTCCATGAAATTTGCTAACTACGGGTAATCTGCCTCTGGGTTCGCACTATGTTTAATATTAACCTAAATATTAATTAGTCATGCTAAATAGACATTCTAATCTGCAATCTACAAATTTTATACTTATTGTAATTTCACAAATCATAGTTATGTTCACATAAACCTCCGATCAGTCATTTTCCACTGAACTAAAATCTAATATTTTAAATTAGTGTGCGTGAATCTCGTGCGTATGCAATTATCACTAACTTGTAGGTCATTACCGTCATATGTAAATAGGTCAGTTGGTGTAGCAAATACCTAATAATACATTGCGTCTTACGAAACTGGAATATGGATACGTTATTCGTTACTGTCTTAATATACGGATGAGTGATTGCATCACATACTTCCACGATATATATTTCTAGAATTGAGACCGATTAACAATAAATAAGATAAAAGTTTGCGTCAAACTTAAACGATACCTATTAAAGGCTGGTTGATTAGAAAATACGTTTATTGCTTAAAAATATATAGATAATAACAAACATGATTAACACTGTTTGTTTTTATTGCTTCGGGGCAATGTCGTCACTTAGTAGTGATAATTTATTATTGTAAACAATACCTAAATAAGGTGCTTTTACAGTTAACGCTCTTTGGAGTGTTTTATAGGTAAAAATAAACTACCTATTATTTTCATCAATGGCTTAAGCAATCACAGCAACAATGGCTTGTTTATCATTAAACGTTATCTACTATAATTTCTTTAGTCGAAGAAAGAGCTAATTCGCATCAGATGTAATCTTGTAATCATATTTTCTTAGATTACTGAAGTATCATTTAATTACGACTTGATAATCGATATATCAAGTACGTCATATTACTTTTGTGACAATTTACGCAACATTGTTTTTAGGTCAAGTAAGTGCCGGCATGTGAGTACTCGTGTTGATAAAATAATCACAACAAGTTAAAACCCCCTTAGACTGATATTATAATCTACATATATAATATATGTAAGCTATACGTTTAGTAGGTCTGTGACAGACATTGCGAGACGTTTCGATGTCCATTGAATAAGATGCAGTGACACATATTTGTTTGTGTATGTAAATTAGTATGGTCAATGGTAATTCGTCGTTGTGAAATAAGATCGACGTAGAAATCCGGAAACCTAAATACGCAACACCTGCACACCTGCACATAAAATAAATAATATGAACAACACTATGAGTAATGTTGTTCGTTTACTAAATGGAATATAATGCTACGTGCTAACATCGTTTTGGAAGTAAACACACATTTACAAAATCCCCCTTAGATATTGATTTTCCTCAGTTAAAAAATAGTAAGATGCGCACATATGAAATATTTCGGTGTCGATCATTTTTCCGTTCTGTTTTTAATTTTTAATTGCATTTCTCGTTTGTATGTTTCGCCGTAGCGTCTAATCTACCGAACCCATCGAGATTATATTATACAGTACATAATATCTCGATGACCGAACCGATTTAAAGAATGAGGTTGAAGTCAGGTTATGTTTTTTAGAGATTTTCTTGTTGAAATTTATTTCCTAACCAGTAGAGAACTACAATACATGTTAATGTTAACGATTTGCAAAGTCGAAAGTGTAATATCGAGTGCAGCAAGTTATAATAACCGGTAACCTCTCGTGACCTCTTTGCGTGAATGTTATTTAACTACTTGGGTAAATTCCCGGCCGCTGCGAAGGTTTTTCATTTCAGTATCAATTATTTTACTAGTTTTTGTGTTAATTCTTCGGCCTTCTGTTATTACATTTACTTTACAACGATCCTTCAACGTTTGTAGTATATCATTTCTTTATGAACATTACCAGAAATGTTTTAAATTTTATTGCAAGCTGAATACTTAAACGTAATACGATAAACTTTAGTTTCTCAGGTTTATGTGATCATTTAATTTTTATTATTAAGACAAATACGAGATTAATTAAAACGAGAAAATAAAGTTTTGCCTAGTCACCTGAATACGATAATATTTTAAGTATTCAGAACATTATGACTATTTTACTCTATTTACAGCTGTTCAAGAATAGCTGCTTAATTGTAATCAGATAAGGATACGTATCAACTGCGCATTTTTGGAAACGAATACACTAAGTGCTATCAAATCTAATATAATATATGCGGTGGGAAACTGACCAGCTGTAGCAATATCAGGTCTAAGATGTCTTCGTTAGTTTGTTGTGATCAGCATTAACAGACATGGTCCGTCAACTTTGAAAACTATTAAACCGTGAGAGGTTTAAGCATTCTGTTTTCTTCGATTTACACGAAATGTTTCAATACTGACATTGTATTGTAAAGTATGATTAATATGCTTGTTACGCTTTCGATTCTATACAGATATGAGATCTATCCTAAATCAAATCACGGTGTAAAACCTACAAGTATTGATTACATTTTCATAAATGGTAAAAGGTGTAGAGACCTAAATTCCTGTATAAGTATCCATGATTCACGTTTTTCTTTGTTTCTACTGTAGCTACCTAGGTATTATGAAAGGGTTCTCCAAACAGTCGGTGTTTTATAACTCCGGTTGACCTCGCGACCATTGCTCAAATATAAACTAAAACGTATTCGGATCGCAGTCGTTATAAACAATTTAGATGCTTTATTGCTGTTACAGAAATAGCGGATTTCTTTTTGTTAAAGACTCTAAACCACGGGAAATGAAAGCAAGGGAATTCTGTTAAACCCCTGATAAAACATTACGCACTTTTAGAATGCTACAGATACTGTTGTATTAAACATAGATTACGTAAGTCATAGAAGTTAAAACTTTAACCCGAATACCTACTTCCCTAAAATTGAACAGATCGCTAACCTAACGATTGTTAAAAGTAGGTTCGTTTTTTAACTTAACTATGTCAACTGCGATGGCAGGCAAATTGATTTGTAAACAAATGACACTTTTAACTGACTTTAAGTAGCAACAAATTGATATGTTTAGTAAGGCCCTCGAAGTAAGCGATTACAATTACTGCACATACATACAAAGGTTTCTGGTTTCTGTGTTCAGGCTTCAAGGTTGTGGTTTGTCTAACATTTCTTGTGATTCGTTCCGACGTTTCCCTAGTCGCCACACTTTAATTTATTTTCATATTATCACATAACTTCTACTCGTTTACCTTTTAACTACATAATTAACTAATTTTGTGTAACCAGAGTAAACAGTTAGATACGACATTTTATCTGGACTGAATAAGTAAATCAAAGTTATCACAGAGTAAACACTAAGGGAAGAACCTACATAGTTTAAAAAATTTAGAGGACTCTAATTGTTAAATAAAGTACCTATATGTATTTTATGGTTTTTCGTAATCCAATGGACAGGGTTGTAATAGAAGTTCATAAAATAAAGTTTTCTCATAATTGAATACGATTTCCATTTACGTAAGTAATAAATGTTCAAAATTTTTAACATTGTTTATTTGATTTATTTCCACGATAACTACGTTATTAATGTTGAATAAGTTTTGATATTTGAAGAATTACAACGCCTTGCGATTTAACAAAATTTCGCTAATCAAAGTTCGCAAAGCAAGAGTAAAATCGCGAGCGTATTTGGTGTCAACCATACAATATTTTAGTCGGAGCTGATGCAATTCGCAATGTAGCCGGATGATGGTGATCGAGAGCGTGCACTCACTACCACTCTGCTGGCACGTGCTATGATCGTCGGGGAGTTTCCACACCCGGCCAACCGGTGTGCCACCCGCCTCAGTATAAACACCGTACACCAAACTCACTCCGATATTTAAATTTTTTTAAAGTAATTCCGTCCAAAAATATTTTATTGACAATACCTTAAAGTTAATCCCCCGAAGTGTATGACGCGCGAACGTGCGTGCTGTTCACCGAATGCAATGTATCGTAACGCTCAACCGATTCGATCGCTACACTAAGCGATCTCAGAATTGACTGGTGGTCGGGCGAAATGCTGGTGAATATATGCGTGCGCATCTCCCCGCGCATGCGCTGTGGTGGGAGAATGCTGCCTTGTGCTAACGTAATTGGATCACAATTTGTTTTCGCTTTTATTACAGTTACTTTAAGATTTAAAATTGAATAAGGCCTTCGTCCCGCTTGTAGTGAGAACTGCATTTAAAGCTGTCACCAATTCATTCATTTAGCGCCTGTGCCGGGAGGGAGCGTCACCCAGTAGTTCGTCCCCCTAGTTAGATCTTCCCGCTCAATTTGGCATACTCCACCGCCGTGTTATAAAACCGAATTAGGGCACATCTAAACTTTGTGTGTGTAGATAATAATTGATATAGAAATAAAACTTGAAATAAAACTAAACTTCTTAGGTATTTTTTATATGTTTATTGCACCTACTACATGCAATGAGATTTTTAACATGTTAAACATATTATCAATTATTATTAAAATATTTTATATCTTATACATGAAATAAGAATGATTAAATATCAGTATATAAAAGTAGTTATTTAAAGTAAAATGAAGTTTACAATAACTCTCACTGAAACTACTCAAGTTGAGGTAAAGATTTACTTAATAGACAAAAATTAATAAAACTGATATAAGACTACGCAAGTATAAGCCATTTTCGGTGTGAACCCGGAAAAGTATGCCAATACTACATTGTGTAAGGCTTGTTTATTTTATGTAAAGTATAATTGTAAAATACGGATTAAATTCTATTCTTCTTCATATATAAATATATACCTACATAATATATAATTGAGTACCGTAAGCCATTGAGTTATATGAAAACAAATATTAGATTTTTCATCTTACGGTAACGATTGTTAATAATAACAAATACAATAGGCACTTAGTATTTCTAAACAAACTTTTATTGTGGTATAAACAATACATTATGTATTGATTTTATGTAGTTATTGAAAGTAATGTCTATTAATTAATGTAAGTTTGTTAATGTCCTTTACAATTCATCTTATCGAATTAGCACAATTGGCCAAAGCCTTTCTAAAATCCTACACCAAGCAGTAATTTCTCGAAGATTTTTTTTTATACACAATTTGCCCAACCACCTATTAAATACACTGACAAACATAAAATACATTAAAATAACTTATGGCCTAGTGTAGCAATTTCTTATGTGATCACATTACTTTAATATATTTACTTATTTTTTAACATAATCTCATAAAGTCTATTTAATAGATAGATATCAAACATAAGAATATTTAGAAATTAAAGTTGGGAATTGGCATTCAGGATGGATATAGGGGCTCTTGTATATTTTATGCGCGTATCTTATGCGGTTCCATAATTATTGGGGACAGTCAATTTTGTGTCTCAGAACTTTAAAAAAAACAGAATCAATTAAATATCTCCTCTTTTGTAACGATATCATATTGAAACGTGGACTAGTCTTAGTGTGTGACTGACATCTCCATATGGTATCTACGTCGGTCTACAATATTCAAGTAAGCTAAGGACCAAACAATATTATAAAGTAAAATGTTAGTCTTACTGTTACTGAGTTACATTCCTGAAAGTAAACTCAAGCATTATTGAAGATTTTTAATCACGTTTTCGAAGTGTGAACAAAAGTCAACTGTCGATCGAACAAAACCCCTTTTTTTCGTACGGAAATCCCCACGGATGCCACACGTTGGTGGCTATGTCGGACTCGAACCGACTAAAACCGCACGTCGTCTCGGGTACTATGAGTCGGGGAACCAGGTATACCCTCGAAAGGAAGTCCCTGGAACCCCGACGCACCTCGGGCCACCTACCGCTTGTAGATGGCTCCCTTCTGTGTGGGGGGCACCACTCAAAAGTTATATGGCACGCGCTGCGCTTGTGCCTCCACCCCGGCCTGCTTCTGCTAGGGTGACAGATGGCCTTTTCTGCCACCCCCAGGCCTGCGCTTATGAAGGACGGTGATCATTTAACGATCTCCGGCGCCCGAGTTGTCTGCGGTACCTGGCCCGTTCCCGAGCCTGGCGGACCGGAAGAGTTCTAAACCTCTCCCGGTCTCGTGGAACCCCTACTACAAATGTGACATTGATCGGGTAGAAAAAGTCCAAAAAAAGTTCGCTATAAAAATCTTGAACTATCGCTTCCATGACTCAAATCTCTGATTTCTTACTTCTTTACTTCTTCACTTAAAAATATCACATTCTTTCACTTGTGATCTGTCTATATACAATTCTAATTATTAACATTACTTTGTCGTCCCTTCTCTCTAAAATTAAGTTCTTAATCAAAGCCCGCCCTCCAATTCGTCCATCCCGGACATTAAATATATTGGTTCCACCTAAATTACATAAAAATACACTCGGAATAACTTTTTCACACATTTACTTAATATGTATAACAAAGACATACACATCCACAGCATTGATATATTTAATAACTCTTCGAACAATGTCAAAAAACGTCTAAACATAAATTGTTAGCATCTAATTAGTTATTGTTATTACTTTATTCTAATTTCGGGACTTGTCTTGAACCTTATAGTATAGTAGTTCTTTCTTGTGTCACTTCTAAGTACAAATTACTGGAAGCTAACGTAAATGAATAAACAAACAAACTCTTAAACATATTAAAGAAATATAAATACGTATAAAATAGTTCTTATTAAATCCCATTCTATAAGACTATACGGTAGATGATTAATTAAATGGTTATTATTTGTCTACAAGTTAGTTATGGGGAATTACGTGATGCAACACCTTATACTCGTACTATTCCACATGTACACCTCAGTAATTATATAATTATTTTACAAGAAACATGATTAAATCAGCCTGCACGGATAGTGTAGTGATTTAAACGCGGCTAACAAACTGCATTCCAATTCGCTCAGTGATGTGATTACAATTCTCACATGGTATTTGGTATTTTGGTTGATCCACGAGTTGTTATTCTGAGGCTCTTTGTGTTCATTTGATAAATGTTTGTAAAGTTCCTCGTCGTTCCTTGTTCGGAAATTATCTTGGTTTTTTAAAAGAAACTGTTCTTGCAATATAGTCGTCCTAAATCTGAAGCTGACTTTCAATTATTTTGCTGTGAGTAAGCTATCAGAAACGTGTCAATGGAAGTTTTAAATAATATCATAAAGGAGGTTAAATGAACCTCCATTGATACAACTGAATGCGTATAAAAGCACTAATGTAACCCTTCAAATGTTGGTAATGATAAGTATGTCAGCCTAACTCCTACACACAATGATCATCAGCAGTGAATCACGAATAGGATCCTCGCGTTATGTCAGTCTAGCAATCTCTGGTAAAATTAAACTGTTTCGGAATCCGCAACGAATTATTCTAAAAAAATTATGATGATGATGATGACCGCATAACACAATGGCCAAAAGAGAAAATAGGCATATACATTAAAGATAAATAGGAAATCAATAGGGATATAAAATTTATTACATATATATCACTTAACTGAACACAGAATTCATAACTGCAGTGCGGCTCTTTTCTTTTCTTAGCGAGACATTGACTATTTTGGTTGCTTAGCTTCGATATATGAAAATTGACAAAAATACCAGACTTCGAAGTAGGCTATACATGTTTCTATAAACTGTGGACTGAATATTTATAGACCCATAAATTATATTTCTGGTTTATTTCTATTTTGAACGAGAATAAAATTACTAAGTCTCATTTATAAAAAATCTGTTTGCTGAAATTGTTTTTAGTTCAAGTATATAAATTCAAGTCTATGTAAATTTAATCTATCCCAATCTATGGTAAATAACACTCTTATATACAATTTTAACAAAGGTTTTCCACGTCTAATTAACCAAGTCAACAATATGTCCTTTTACAAACCGTTTAGAAACCGATGATTATTAAGTACCTTTTTAGTAGAATTTATGTACGTACCTAGCACATTTTGGAAATAGATTTGAATAGGTGTGGTCTTTCGTCATTTGTAACGTGTAATGCTGACGGAGTGAGCCCGTAATTGATTGCATTTGCTAATTGATGATACATTAGACTTAACTGCATATATGACCACATTAACTATTTACTTTACTGACTTTTGCCTTCTCATAACTTACTTATCGTGTAGTTAGCATCCGCTAAAAAAGAATTTATCGAAATTTCCAGTTAAAGCTGTATTGAGATTGAGATTGGCCTACTAGGCCACGTTTTTAAAGAGAAGATTATTTCCATCAAAATAAAGAATATTGATAACGTCGATAAAATAAAATATGAATGATTGTATGAAAGTTTTTCAAAGTTGGAACCACGACTTATGACGTAGTCACATGAGTCAACCTGGGAGTATCACAGTTGACAGTTGAAGTATATATTGCAGTTTTAAAACGTTTGGGGCAAACGTACAACTAGTTACATAGAACAATTGATAATGGTTTGCTGACTAATTTTCTATGGTGTCTTCACTTTTTAGTCATTATCATACTTAATAAATTTTGATAATGGTCTTGCAATTAAAAAAACAGGTCAATTGATCAGGTGAAGGCATACTACATTTAGTGTCTTGTTTAATGGGTAGTACCATGGCGACCGAGTTTTGCTCGGTTACCATATTTAACAACGTAATCTATTCTCTCAAGTAGCTGTAGTGTTTCTGTGTTTGAGTACTAATCACCAACCAACTAAGTGTTATTGAAAGAGTAATATAGAAACCGCAAGCAATGCTAAGAATAATAAAGAAAAACGCATGAAAACTCGAAAACTCAAGTTTTTGAGTTCGAGTTTCCATAAGGCTAATCTAGATTTCACCCGCGAAAACCCCCAAATACCAAATTTCAACAAAATAGTTAAAGTTTTCCGTAATATGTGCACTTACAAGATTTGCTCGCTGAAAGATATTAGATTAGACAAGTAACGATTACTAATATATTATTGTTGTACTACAACTACCACCAAAATGTATGTGTTCTATGAGACGGATAAGATCGATTTACAACTAATAACCAGATTAGAGATATTTTCTCGTTAATTTTGATACAATATGCTAATTGTCACCTATGATATCTTACATAAAGCAAAAGTGTATTGACTATTTTTTTTAATTCATTAAAGTTAAGTAAATATTTTGTACATCTAACACACAATGCCAATTCGAAATCAAGAGCTTGTGTATTTTTTTTTTGTAAATTCAAATATAATACAAAATAATACCTAAATTATAGACTGACCCCGTATTTCGGAATTGTATAGAAAACCTAGGTAAAGTATAAAATAAATAATATTTCGTACATTACCTAAAGTCATCATTTTCATCATCTTGCTAGCCTTTATTCCTAGAATTATTTTGGGGTCGGCTACTAGTTCAACCAGTTTCACTTGATATTCAGTTTTTCACTAAGGGAGAACTGAAATTCGAAGGTGGAACTAACTACATTACTTGAAGTATTTCATGATATTGTATAGAATGCCCGATTATAAACATTGCCAGTAACATGAACATATATAAAACAGCTAAACTCCGAAATTACCGGTCCGACCCAGGATCCGAATTCGAGACCTCAAGCACAGCAGTTGAACATACCACTGTGGCAATGAGGCAGTTAATTAATTTTAATCTTTTCTTTGCAGACAAAGCTTAAACCATTGCATTCTCTTTTGAATAATCTTTATGTTGATACTAATTTCAATTGTTAGGTCATCATTTTGGCAGCAGTTACCTATAATGATACATATTATTATACTGTTCATGCTTGTTGTCAAATAACTTTAAAAAATGAAAGTAAAGCTATCTAAGTATAATTTATAAATAGAAATTAACCACATTTGGTTGATTATTATCAATAAAGTGAAGGGAATGAAAAAAGTGATAAAAATACTCATGACAGTTTTGCAGTAGGCCAGTCATCATAAATGTGACGATTAATTACTTAGTAGTCAATCTCAAATTAAGACAGACTGAATAATCTTCGACTGCCTCGTTGGTCTAGTGGTTAGCGTATGCGGCTGCAGATCAAGAGGTCTCGGGTTCGATTCCCGGGTCGGATCAAATATTATTTGTGTGATTCACAAATATTTGTTTCGGAGTCTGGGTGTTTTCTATGTATAATATGTATGTATTTACAAAAAAAAAGTATGTTTATGTATTTATATCAGTTGTCTAGTACCCATAACACAAGCTCTGCTTATCTTGGGACTAGATGATGTTGTGTGTCAGATGTCCAAAATATTTATTTATTTTTATTTATTCGCGGACGATATTGCTCTGGTTGCCGATGATGTGGAGGATATGATCACTATTCTTGAGGAACTACAAACAGAATCAGCCAATATAGGATTGAAACTGAACAAATCAAAAACAAAAATCATGACAAACATCCAAGAGGCGAAAAATCACGAACTGCCTGTAGAACTCGTCGACCACTACATTTATCTGGGCCACAAAATCACTCTGGCGTTGGAAAACCAGGTGGCGGAGATTGACAGACGTATTGCACAGGCATGGGCATCCTTCGGAGCAAACAGCCATATCCTACGGTCTAAAAAAATCACCCAGCACCTCAAGACCAAGGTGTGACCAGTGTGTTCTGCCGGTCTTCTCGTACGGGATGGAGACCACGACCTTGACAGAGAAGTCCGCTCAGAAACTCCTTGTTGCACAGCGAGCAATGGAAAGATCAATGCTCGTAATATCTTTATTAGACCGGAAAAAAAATGAATGGATTAGGGAAAAGACAAAAGTCAGGGACGTGGTACAGGAAATAGAGGCCCGTAAATGGAGATGGGCTGGCCACATCGCCAGGATGGATCACAGAAGATGGGCGAGGTGAACCCTGGAATGGAGACCTCGCGCTAACACCTGCGGACGGGGAAGACCACCCAAGAGATGGACGGACGACATCCGGCAACAAGCCGGTACCAATCGGATGCAAGTAGCCCGGGACAGATACCAGTGGAGGGATGGAGAGGAGGCCTACGTTCGAAGACGAACATATTAAAGGCTGCTATGGATGGATGGAGTCAATCTCAAATCTCATCTGGTTATCAGGTCGAATTCAATAGTAAGCTAGTAAGTCAATCTTTACTGGCTCTTGTAGTAGGCTTATGTCTCAACAACAACAACCCATAACGTCCCACGGATCTCCTCTCAGGAGAAGGTTAAGGCCATACGTCCCCTTGCTGGCCGAGTGCGGGTTGGTGACTGGCAAGACACGTTGTGGCTACGTAAGCCTGCCGTTGGATGTTTTTAAGGAGCCTGAAGGCCTTCAACTAATCTTTACGACTTTTATACTATAACAACCGGGACCGACTTGCTTACCATCGATGATGGTTGCTAATCACCTAAGGCCACTTGGCTCATGTTATCATTTCATTCTTCTTCATCATGTCATTCTTCTTCTTAGCTTTATTCCTAGAATTATTTGGGATCGGCTACTAGTTCAACCGGTTTTACCTGAATATCAGTTTTCCAACGGAGCGACTGGCATTGGAACTGAAAACGAAGGTTGAACTAGTTGTCAGTAATTTTGAGGGCACTGACTTCCGAATAACGATTGCCATAGATGGTGATGATAACCAGGCCCGACGGCTTTACATGCTCTCTGAGACACGGGCGTGAAACACCGCCAAACTTCCAAACTCCAGGCTGATTTTTTTAAGGGTTTCCTAAGAAAAGCCCGAAAACACTTTTTGGCACCACCCGGGATTTGAACCCGAGACCCCTTGATTAGCAGTCGCATACGCTATCCACTAGACCAGCGAGGCAGTTTATCATGTCAGAATGAGTCTCATTATCTTCTTACTATTTCTGAGCTGTATTTGAGGTATTTCCGACGGGTTTTCCTCTTCCTACCTCTACTACTACGTCCGTTTACTGCTTACTCCTTTTCTATAAATACAAAATTTCAATGCAACCCTGGAATCACTCGATCGATTTTGACAGCACTTTCTCTGGCAAATAGTTAATCATACAAAAATAAGGAGTAACTTAGACTACTTTTTAGCCGTGATTGTTGTAAAGGTACAACAATAATCGCGAGTAATACCGCGGTGCTCATAAAAAAAGAACAACTAGGTATAAGAACCATATTAGGGTGTTAATTATGACGATGATAGGACTTATCTCCGAATAAAATTAGGTAATTTAAAAGCCTTCGTTTGATGAATCAAAAGCTCAAATTATAATAATATCGTAGTACAAGGACTATACAGAAGACTTGATCTCAACGACTCTACACTCGTCAAGTAAATATTAGTGTGTTGTTATTTTATATTCATTTTCTAACATGTTATTTCATTTTACATCTGTTTCTAGGTAGGTAGCTACCTAGCAACCATATCATAATAAAAATAAACATGAGTGGAATTTTTAAACGCTGCATACCAATAACTTGTTTTGTAGTGTATTCGCTTAGGTACACAAAAACAAAAACACGACTTCTGACCGTTATAATACGTAGGTACAGTACACATATACCGACTGAGTTTTCATAAGTTATGTGAACATAAACAACTTGTTACTAGTGTTAATAATTAGTTACATCAGTACTATATTATTTTAGTCCCCTAGACCAGAAAGGAAGTTCAATCAATGTTTGTTAATAACGCATATGAAGAAACGAGAAACCAAGTTGATTTTCGTTTTGAAATGGAATACTTTATACCTCCTGTTATCTTTTTTATTTATTTAAAATCTTTATTAGGAATAGATCTTGAGACACCGAGACTTTACAAACACGGCTACAAAATAATAATTTAATATATATTTTTTGGCATTTTACACATAACGCCATCTAGCCCGAAACTAAGCAGAGCTTGCATTAAGGGGACTTTTTTTTTTTTTTTTATATATTTAAGCCTGCCAAAGTGACTCTACTCTGCCTGATGGAAAGCATGAGTAGAATCCAGGAGTAGGGGTCACCATGCTTATTGTGAGGGTAGGCAATGTAGCATGGTGACCCTTACCAGGGCAGCCTGGTTAGATTATTCTGCATCATTCTCCCGGCCTTCGAAGGGCGGGAGAATGATGCAGAATGCTTGGGCCTCCGGTCTCACACTCACCAACGAAATACGACAGCAAGAATGCTGTCATTATTAGGATGGTCTTCTGTGTGAGGGTAGTACTGGCCGGGTCGAGCCGGCCCATTCGTGCTGAAATCAGCGTGGCTCTACTACCTTACAAACTAGACTAGAGAACTGATATGAATACATAAACATACCTTTTTTTGTAAATACATAGGAAACACCCTTTTTTCGAATCCCATTTAATTGAATCGACCCCTAGACCTTAAGCACAGCAGTCGCATACGCTACCACTGCTCCGCCGATGCCTCGGTCAAAGGACACGTAGAATAAAGTTTGATCAATTTTAGTCACTCTTAAGCATTATCATTTGTTTGGATTTGTATTATTTTTGGTGTATGAAATACGGCCACAGCCTATTTTTATAGTTTGTTAAAGTACACAAGGGCACATAGACGTCGACCACAGGGTGGCATTAGACAACGATCATCCATTTAACATTTTTTTGTATGATTGCCTACTATTAGATATGTAGAATTGTAGATACTAACAATAAATAAGGTAATAAAGGTTAAACACTAAACGGTTTATAGATTGAACTGGGTTGAGTTTAAACATAGACTCAAGGATTTTGCTAACAAATAGCACTGAATCTTTTAGGTGTTATGCTCCGTTACATAGCACGCCTTGAGCATGTTGATATCACGGCGACACAGAAAACTGGTTTTAGGCAATATTTTCTTGATTATCACGGAGCGCGTGCGTAAGTTCAATCCCCTCTACATCCTTCTTCGATAAATCTCGGGGCTGCAACGAACTTTTGTCCCTGAAGATGAACATGAATGGCGGTATTCACTCTAAACCAGGTAGCCCGTCTGATATCATGTCAAAACTAATTAGAAATGTAGGTTTAAAAAAGTAATTTTAGTGGGTCTACTTTACCTACAGTCTTATTACTCTAGTGACTAGTGGTCAGTTGTAGGGTTTTCTCAAAGGTCAATAGCATCAATAGCATCCCGGAGTATGGAAGTTTAGTGGTGATTTACACCCGTGCCTAGGAGAGCGCGTTAAGCCGTCGGTCGGGACCGACGGCTTAATATTATCATGAATCATGAACATCTGTAGCAATCGTTATTGGGAAGTCAGTGCCCTCAAATATACTGACAAATAGTTCAATCTTCGAATTTCAGTTCTTCGATAGAAATAGTTGCCGACCTCAAATAATCTTGGGAACAAAGGCTAGGAAGATGAGTGTTTTTTTTTTTAATTTAGCATTCCAAAGTGACTATACCCTACCTGATGGAAAGCATGAGCAGAATCCAAGAGTGGGAGCCACCACACTTGCTGCGAATGCAGACAATAATGTATGGCGGCTCACACGATGGCGGCTTAGTGAGATGCTTTTTCACACCTCATTTAAAGGACGCGAAATCATGGTGGGAAAGAAACACATGAGCTGGTAGTGAATTCCAGTCTTTGACTGTTCGGAATAGGACAGAAGAACCGAACCGTTTCGTTCTGGTGCATATTTCTTCCACTCTAAAGCGGTGACTTCTAAGTCCACCACGTGTTGTCCTGTAAAGGAAGGGAGAAGGAGGGTTCAGTTGGAAGAGCCTTCCAGAACACTCTCCATGGTAAAGGTGATAGAGGACAGAGGCGATGTCTCTCCGTAACTGCAGAGGCTCATGGAACTTATGTAGCAAAATATTTGTATGGCATAATTTTGTTTAGCATTGGAACAAACGTCATTGAACTTCATTTCGCAAAAAGCTGTTTGTCATACACTCGTTTATCATATACTTTATTAGTCAAAATTCTCTGATAAATTAATTCTAGCATACCCTTTCCGATTGCTCTGAATCGGATTGTAGCCATAATGGTTTTCCAAACCTGATGATTTTCGAATATAGAAATGAATTATCCTGCAACGTTATATGATACAAGTTATGCCAACCAAAATTATGCGTATTGTATTTATATTAAAACAATTACTTCATATGAGTTTCGAAGCTTCAAAATTCAACGAGACGATCAGTATTTACGTTTATATCGATTTGAAAAACAAAAAAGTTTTTAACTTGCCTGGTTTTCCTTTGTTCTGAGGCATTGCTGCCACAATACGTGAGACGAGTCGATCTATAGTCAGTTCTATTAAGCAAATAACTTTTGATTTGGTTAAGTGAGATATAAATACATGTATGTTATAAAAGTAATTTAATGTGTCTACTGCATATAATACACACAGGAACCTTTAAAACACAAAAGCAATACTGTACAGGTCTCCGTAAACAGGTAGATAATTTATTAATCTCATCAAAGCAAAAATAAGTAAAATCTCAACCAATATTCGGGGACGGTTTGATAACATCGGTATATCTCATAAAACAGATATTCTAAGGTACAAACTACTTCTACAGGTACTTTTTAGGCTCCACTAGGTTCGAGTTGCTTAGAATTAATTATACACTAGATCCCTACGTAAGTTCGTTATAAGTTAGACTAACCTATTGGATTGCGATATATGTATTTACATGCTAGAAAAAGAGAAATATTAAAATTAAACGTTAATTTAAACATAACGTTTTTATATTTATGTGTGTGTTGGTGATGAATATCAGCAGCTGGCACTTGACAGGATATTCGGAAGGGTAGTTATTTTACCCGTATATTACTGATACTAACGTCGATACCTACAATGTAATGACTGCTATCTTAATAGTCAACATACAACTGCTAAAGACAAAGATTTGTGTACAATTGCGTCTGACCTGATGAACTCTGTTATGACGTCATGAGTCAGTCATAATATTTTTATTTAATATTGACAGTTTCAGCACATAATCGCGGTAATCTTTCACCCGTGACCAAGATCGGTTCAAGTGGTTTTTTTACATTATATTTAAATTTTTCAGTAAGGTAACATGGCTAATAGCGTCATTTTGAAAAAGTTCATATATCATTACAATATATCTCTAAGATGACCTAATTGTATTGTTTGTTATTCGCATTTCAATCGATAGGGTTGCGACAATAGTATTTTAAATTAAATACAAATTGTATATTTGATTTGAGCTAAATATTTGATGAGGTAGAAATGCCACTAATTATTTGAGCATAACATGCTCTAATTATAAATAATAAAAAATATTGGTCCATACCGCTGTTAACTATGCACTTTAGCCATTCATTATTTAGTATGAAGTTTTCCGAGTAAACGCATTTAACAAGCTAGGCCTTTATAACTTCTGAACTAATAAATTCATCTGAGCCTTTATACTTTTCCTTTAAAGTTTCATCTTTCTAGCACTAACCGTCTCGATGGTAAACTGAGGACGGACGGACAGACGGACATGACGTAACTATAAGGAATCCGAGTCTGAACTTAGGAACCCTAAAACACCACGAAGACGAGAACCAATAAACTTTCAAGGCGGTTTGGACTCCTTCTGTTGGAGCAAGGTCCGGGGAGTACGGTGGATGTCACAGAAATTCCAATTGTTCTTTATCTAACTTAGTGGTTGTTTGTTGTGCAGTGTGTGGTCTTGCGTTGTCGTGAAGCAGCAATGTCCTAGAGCGATTGACCAATCTCGATTGTTTAGCAGCTAGTTCTTCCTTCATGGTTTGCAGTTGCTGAAAATAGATATCTGCCGTAATCGTTTGGCTAGATTTTAGAAAGCTGTAGGGAAAGACATCGGCGGCGCTAGTCCATGAAACATTCCCAAGTACCTTTTTCTGAGCCAATTTTCGTTTAGAGCAGGATTTGGCTACGTCTCTAGGGTTCAGCCATTGCGACGAGCGCTTCTTATTATCGTACAGTATTCACTTTTCATCAGAAGTAATGGTTCGATTTAAAATCCCTTCATTATTTTGTCGGTTGAGCAAAATAACACCGCAGCCGACGCGTGTTTCCAAGTTCGGTTCACTCAAATCATCGTTCTAGTTTTTTTTACTTGGACTTCAAACAATAAATAAAATGAAATAAAAACTAGATAATCATAATATTATCAGTACTTTCTTATATGTTAGCTAAGTTCTTTTTGAATATGTTTAACAACCTGTCACAATATTCTTATGAAAGTACCTAATTCACCTTTTTTTATAACCTATAAAGTAGATTAGTCTACATAGAAAGTACGTATAGAATACAAGAGTGTCTTCTGTCCCACACCACGACAGTCTTAGGAGAATCTGAGAAGTTTTTAAAATAACGAGAGATTGAGTTTTTCTTTTATTTAACTTACAAGAATAAACAGTTGAAAATAGTACATTTTTCACCGAGGGAGGAAAGGGACCGATTACTAGCGAGGGAGCAGTTTGTGGCCCGAAGGCGCAGCCTAGGGCCACAATACTCCCGAGGTAGAAATGGGACTTTCATCCGAGTGCTACACAGTGCTTTATACTACACCCACTACACCTGTGAGGAACATTTAAAGTATTTTTAAAATAAAATCAGAACGTAAGACACCATGTAAGACACAATTTAGCTTAGAATTGGACCAATATTTTGTTTTTTTTTATTCTTCACAAAAGGATGTCAGTGGCACGGAGAATCCATATTTAAATTATATGAAAACTCAACTAGATAAGAAAACACGTGAGAAATGAAAATTCATACAACTTTCTCTCCCGTTAAAACACGTTAGAAATGGATTTTCATACATTTTTTCCTCCCGCTGATTCAGGTCAAGGAAAAGACTAACGTTCTCTATTAATTTTCAGGGAATATTGACTACTGTTCCGACCAGGTGTCGTGTAAACAACATTTTCTATTGTATGGAAACTGACGGGTATTTTTACCTCCACTCTAATACATAACAACCAATTCAAAAACTACGACTAGTCATTGGGAAGTCAGTACTTTTAAATTACAATGACAGGTTCCTTCCAACTCTCGAATTAAGTTCGCCTTGAGGCGGGTGTGGGCGGAGGTCTGATGAATTGGGCTCTCTGGGAAAACTGATATTCAGGTAAAGCCAGTAGAACTAGTAGTCAACTCAAAATAATGTTGAGCATAAGGGCCAGTAAAAAGACAAGCACAATATAACGAATACGGTACGAACATTACCTCCCACTCACCGCTCTGACTTCGTGCATTCTACTTTCTTGGTGCAATCTATTCTATTATGGAACGCGCTCCCTCTCGAGATCAGGATGGCAAAAACTCGACAAACTTTCAAATTCCAAGTACGGAGGCATTTTACAGACACATTGAATAAACCACCGTAAATATTAGCTCCCCTTTTCTTGAATTTTTATATATTTACTATAATATGTGTTATTTGTATTTATGTGTATTAACGTTTATACATACTTATATTATGTATTGTATACACTTATGTATGTTATATTATTCTTTATATGTATGGTATGTGTATATATGTGTATGTATATAATATGCATGTATATGTAGAGTAAGTGTGCTATATTTTAAAATTAAGATTTGTATGTGCATCTACCATGTTTAGCTCTGCATCGCCCTAAGGTCGACTGGCAGAAAATGCCTACGGCATTAAGTCCGCCTTTGTACACCTGTACATAAAGAATAAATAAAAAAAAAAAAAAAAAAAAACATTAACAATTTAATTCAGAACTGTATCATTTTATTCAAAACTAAACAGTATTTAACGAGAATCAAACATTACATCGCAATAATAGGAAGTTACAATAATCTATTAACAGTGTACTTGTAGTACTGATGTTTACATATAACGTGCGTAGGTATCAAATTCCTTCCTATGCGG
Source organism: Phragmatobia fuliginosa (assembly GCA_932526445.1). NCBI lineage: Eukaryota > Metazoa > Arthropoda > Insecta > Lepidoptera > Erebidae > Phragmatobia > Phragmatobia fuliginosa. Next base: position 31,749,810 of record OW052057.1, read on the forward strand.
GTGTGCTGCATGTGACAATAACAACGTCGTTAACCATGTCATTTAATATTGAAATGTAACTTGAGATAACTACCACTTACCGGCTTTTAAATTACTAATTATTAAAGTGATTATTTATTATTACTGAAAGTTTAGCTACAGGAATTATATCTAATGGGACATTTCTGTAATTTTATTTGTTTTCAATCTACTAATAGTAGTTTTAATAATAATTAGTAATTGTTTATTTAAATTAAGTATAAGTGATTAAATCTAATATTTTTTTACGTTTTGCAATTAGTTGTAATCTTCTAGGTAATGCTTTATTTGAGGAAGTGTGATATTTTATCACTGATACTATTGACAGACTGAAATGAAGTTAGATCAATAATTCTGTGTTACTAGTTTGTTTTTGTTTTTTGTATGTTTAAAGTTATGTCGGTTATTATATCGGTCGTGTTATAGTGTATTGTGAGAATTAGGGAACAGCGTGTGTAAAATATCAATATATGTCCTGCGTTTGATCTCCATTGGGATTTATCAATGTGGTCAATATCAAATAAGAGTAAATCATCAGATATTGATACGTGTTTGTACTATATCGCACTATTGGAACTACTAAAGAGTTGTATAAAGATAATTTACATTAATGGCAGGAATTTTTTGACGCTTGTATGTAAATATCGTAAATAATATTTTAAGTTAATATTGTAATATCTTGAAAAATGGGAATTAACTTTGATTACTATTGACTTATTTCAATAGTTATTGAACTTAGATCACACGTGTAAGACTAGTGATACATTCGTCTTGTCGTTAAGTAGTAAACTGTTTGTTAAAATATTAAGAAAGGTTCATAATCCTTAAATATATCCAAATTCCTTAAAAAGCAGGTTTTGTTCTACTATACCACGATGGCCAGACGGGTTGGTATAGTAAAAGTTCATTTCAAGTCTTTCAAGTTTCCTTCTCTGTGCTGTAACGTTGTAATGAATTGGGTTAGTGACACTCCGTATACATAATTCGCCACCTCACGGACAGTTATAACAAGAAAGATTATATTATTAATTTTACCATTCATTTTAAATGCTTTTTTACTTCTGCCAAATTACAGGACAATTTTGTTGGAAGACGTACTTCCATATTTAAATACTATGATTTTTGTACATACCTACTTACAATTCGAATAATATATTTTTTTCACATTATAAGCTGTCAATATTTATATACCTCTCAACAATTGAAATGTATATATACAATGAAGGTTTAAAGAGGTACTAGAAGCTTCCATTTGCTTGTCATTTGAGATCTTTCCCTTGTTAATGCGTGTTGATTTTCAGCCCAATCACAATGTTCCAATGTCAGCAGTCAGCAGCAGCAGGATACAGTAACTTGAAGCAAACCTACTGGTGTTGTGAATATGCCGATAACTAGCATAATTAAATGTTTATTAATTAACATTGCTTCTTTACTACATAGCACCGTTTAACCAGAGAGGTCTGAATGAAATTCAACCATTTAACCAGATGCGCAGACATCAGTTCAAGATTTTGTTTTGCTAGTTGATATACTAATGTTATAATTAAAAAAAACCTTGGTCCTTCTGTCTATCTTTAACACTTTCAAGGTTAAACCATTGGACCTATATCAAATAAAGCATGAAAATATTTCGATTTTTGATGTAGACATAGGTTACTCTTTACGGCGATAACCAACATACACTTGGGCAGAGACGCAGGTAAAAGCTAGTTGTTCATAAAATTCACCTGTCCTTAGATTTACCTCAACAGCTTAACCCACTGCAGAAAAGAAAGAGATTCTCAATTCCGTCATATTTTTTTATATCTGTTACCTTAAAATTATTTGGGATGTTAAAGTTTTGAGGTTAAAAATACCAAACCCGAAAATACAAACCTAGGGTTTATGGAAAAATACACTTTATTACAAATTCAGCATGACACAGACAAACAAGTTAATAATGTAATAACAGTTTTGTTTAACGAAGTATTAACAAGTTTATAAACATGTTGGTTCTGGGCGGATGTCGTTCATTGCAACCGGTGTATTCGTTGTCAGTGGAGCCGCGCGACCCACTATCCCACTAATAGTCCACATAGAGACCTTCATTGATCATATGAAACATGTCAAGAACAAACACATAAACCTTTTCAAATTGCAAGGATATTTGTTTATAAGTTAATGTAGATACTGCGATTAGTTACAGTAACCTGCCTAAATTTTGAAGAAAAATGCTTTGAGAAGCTGATTTATAAGTAGGTACTAGTGGTCGTCCGGTGGTCGAAATTCGATCATAATTAATTTTAAATATAAGTAGCAACATTGTTAAGGTTCTATTGTCTACTATAACTTCTTTAATTACGGATTTAGCAAAGACTACGCTACAATGGTAATTGACAAAAAAATATATATGTAATGTATTTATTATGAAAATTGAAAAAAAAAACATAACCTATAAGTATGCGAAATTTCATACTCCTCCGCCCATGCAATTTTCGTAAAAAGGGGTACAAAGTTTTTGCTTCACGTTTTAATCTATAGATCAAATACTACTCGTAGCTGACTACGTCTGCTCTCAAAATCGTTTTAACTCTTCCCGTTTTCGCAACTCGTCTTGTCGTATACTTGTCTCCTATTCATAGCATGACGGTATATAGATTCCTTTCGCTATAAAAAGGATTTCTAACAATAAAAGTGATGCAGTAGTAGTGTATGCGACTGCTGTGCTCGAGATCTCGGTTTCAAATACTGGATCGGAACAAATATTTGTAAGATTTACAGATATTTGTTCGGAGTTACAGATATTTTCTATGCATAATAAACATGTATTTAAAAATTTATATAATTATCCAACCAGTCAATCTATCTTTCAAAGTATAAGCTCGTTTAGTTTTAAGCTGGATGGGTGTGTGACATGACCGCAATATTTATTTATATTATTTATTCAATCATAAACCTGTAGTTCCTGGGCTGGGGTAACCCAAACGTACTAGAAAAAAACTTTATTTCCTTACAATATTGACATAGATATTTCAGACTATTGTACATAATGTTTTGTATTGTTATGTTGTTTATTGTATTGTTTTCTATGTATAATATGTATGTATTTACAAAAAAAAACGATGTTTATGTATTTATATCAGTTGTCTAGTACCCATAACACAAGCTCTGCTTAGCTTTGGACTAGATGATGTTGTGTGTCAGATGTCCAAAATATTTATTTTATAATTCTCGTATCACATTATTGCCTAATGAATTCCGAAACCTTTTTTATAGACATGGAAGTCGGTTAGATAAATCGATTTTCAAGTTTTCTTGCATGACTGAAAAAAATGCATGGATTGTCTAATAATAGGTGTTAAATGTTGTGATGAGTGCAAAAGAATTTAGTTCTCTGTTTATCACTAAACGAAGCCATGGATCTGAATTCCCGTTGGCCGCTTTTGCGTTTCGTAGCCCCTCTGCCCCACCCTGCCCCGTCGCTACTCGTCGCAGCTACCGATTCAAATTTAAACGAACTTTTGCTCCACCCCGTATATTAATAAATTATAGTTATAATAATAAGTCGAAAAAGGCATTTTTAATTTCATAATTTACCTCTATTTATCGAGACCTTTATTTATACCAAAATAAAAAAAATCTTTAATCAGTCTTTTTTTATCATAATTCACAAAACTGATGTTCAATCACAAAAACACATGAAACGTGACTACATAAATATACTGATTGACCTCTACTGGATGGGAATCCTGCATGCATGTTACTGGTAAGACAATAACAACAAATCACACTTTTCTATTTTAATAATACTATGTCTTAATTCAAAAGATACATAAACATACATGAAGACAAATATCACAATTATAAAAATTTTGTAGCTGTTTAAGCGGACATCTATACATCAAATCTTTTACTGTGCAATTTATAATTCCATTTTATAAAAATTATTGGTTAATATTTCACGTGAACACGGGCATGTCACCTTTAACGTCATTTGCATGGAATTACAGACAAACAGACATACAAACTTAAAGAAAGACAGAACAAAATATTAATTGTAAATTACAAACAGACAATTTAATAATATCGATTTAATAATTAAGAAATGATTCCTTATTTACAGAGGTAAGGAAAAATTAACCGACATTTACAGTAATTGGATTAAGGATCGATGGTGACTTAATCACTTGATATGCTTAGCGAAGAAAGAGTTACTATACAGTATTATAGTAATGCTGTCCGAGCTGTCCCAAATGAAGTGTGCTTATCCATGGCCAAGTCTACACAAACAAAAAAAAATGAAGTGTGTTTGTAATTTCATATGCATATGTTTACATATGCATATGCATGTTTACATATGTATATGAAAGTACTTACAACAAAATAACATATTTTTTTTATTGTTAGTAAACCTGGATGTTAGTTTCGGCTAATCTCTGGAACGACGGGACCGAGTTTGACGGTACTTTTCCTAAGAGATAAGGAGTAATTTAGATTAGTTTTTAGACTAGCTTTGCGTCATTTATAACTCTGCGTGTGTCTTCACAACAGCAACCGTGGGTAACATCGCGGGGTTCAACTAGTTGAACATAATCAAGAATGTTCCGTGAACGTTTTACCGTTTGAATACATTTATTGCGTAAATTGCGTCATAATAGTTCTATGAGTGTAATGTAAATATTATTGTTAATAATTCATTGTAATGTGTGTTAGTGGGCGATATCGATATCTAAAAGGTCGTCAAATCTGGGTTGGCAGTTCGATTCTAATCGACAACCACGGTCACGTATTTTCTTTTGGTAAAGTCTGTATTATGATGTGAAATTATATATTGTAATTACAACAACTATATTTTTTCGAACATCGTTATTACTAAGCAGAGCTTATTGTATGGGTACTAGGCAATTGATATTAATTTATATATTTATAATACTTTTTCAAATATATAACATACATAGGAAATACCCAAAACTATGAAACAAATGTTTGCAGATCACACAAACATTCAGTCTGGACCGGAAATCGAACTGCACCACCGAGATAGTAAAATTCGCAGTATTCATCTATTAGCATTTATGACAACTTGGAGTGTAAACACTTTTCAATAAACTCAATAAGTACAAAATAGCTTTAGTAACATAATTTAGTTGTTTCTTTTCTTCAGTTGACATTAGAAAACCATTACATATTACAAATGAATGTATTACACAAAATCACTGTAACAATAAACTTAACTATTGCTGGCCAATCGGAACTAGTATATTTCAGTCGGCAGTTGGACTAAGCCCTACCGGTAGTACCAGTGGGGAAGATGGCAACGAGTACTAGTAAGTAACGGCATCGGCAACGGCAACGGCTTCTTGTTATCCATAATACTATTATAAATTCAAAAGTAACTCTGGCTGTCATGTTACAGCTAAGCCACAGCACCGATTTCAGTTAAATTTGACAACGGAGATACTTAACAAAGGACATGGGCTATAACTACGGAGGAACTTTACAAATTTACAATTAGCAATATTTGTGGATCAAAAAAGTCCCATGTGGGAATCGGATCTACAACACTCGCCGATGTGGTGAATGGTGAATTCTTCAGCCATCACGCCTTCTCTACAATCGAACTAAGAGTTATAGTTACATATTTAGTTGTTCATCATTATTGAAATAGATTCGACTCATGAGGTGATCATGACTGGTACACATTTTCACACATACATGACTTACATAGGAGACCAACCTAAAATGACAGCTTTCTTGTTGTGGTATTTTGTTGGTGAGTGCGTGATCTGAAGCTGAAGCATCTCACTACACCACCATGTCGTTGGTCACCATGCTGTATTGTCTGCATTCACAATCAGGATGGTGACCTCTTATAGTGGATTCTTCTACACTCTTGGATTATACTCATGTTTTTCATCAGGCAGAGTAGTGTTATTATGGTTGGCATAAATATAAAAACTAAAAAGGTATACCGGGAATGTCTAATATTTTTTATTATATGGAGTTTTCATGTATTGTTTTGCATAATTTTACTGCAGTTGTTGCAATTTTTTTTATGAACTCTTTTAATTGTTCATAAAATAATGTCATTTAATATTTACATGCCTAGAGGTAGAAAGAGGTAGAATGTGGCTGTTTTCTTATGATACTCCAATACCTTGTTGTAACCCTATATATACAAATAGAGATTGTTTGATTATGTTAATCGTCCAAATATAGGTTAGATAATTATAGGGATTTTATAGAATTTTTAATTTTATTAAGGACAATTGAAATACTGTTACTTCCTTGAAATTGCAAGATATTAATCTACTACTGATACTACTACTAAAAATTATACTACTAATCTCTTGAGGCTCTATAAAATCGATAATCCACAAGATCTTTTTCTTTCGTGGTCCTTTTAAATTGGTTATTTATCAATCGATATAAGCGAATGTATAAATATTATATCATAACAATAACTTGGTGTGCGTTTCATTTAAACTCGTATACCTTTGTATTATAACTTTTTGATTTCTTCACCATACCGATAGTTTGATCTAATTTAGTAATAGTTTACCTTGAAATAAGATACCTAAGCCATAAACCATTTGATAACATCGTTATAATAGATTAAACGCTCCATACGATAACAGTAACTGTTAACATTTTATCGATTGTATTGTACATTAACTCGATTAGGCACTGTCGTCGTTTAAAACATTACGTCGAGTTCATCCCGATCGAGACAAAACCTAAACATAAGGTATAATATGGGACTATGTTCATTATGAGAATAAAAATAATAAAAATATTATTAATAATAAATAAATATTTCGGACACACAACGTCGTCTAGTCCCAAACTAAGCAGAGATTGTATTATGGGTACTAAAAAAACTGATATAAATACATAAACATATATTTTTTTGTAAATACATACATATTAAACATAGAAAAAACCCGGACTCCGAAACAAATATTTGTGGATCACACAAATATTTAGTCCGACCCGGGAATCGAACCCGAGACATCTTGTTCAGCAGCCGCATACGCTTGCCACTAGACCAATAAGGCAGTCTGTCAATTGCAATTCTGAGTTCATTTTCATGTTGATATTTAAAGTAGTGTCATGCTGATTTCAGTATGAACGGGCCGGTTTTACCGTGGCGGTACTACTACACAGGCATAGAAAATAAATCTAAAATGACAGCATTCGTACTGTCGTTGTCGTCTTGTTGGTAAGCGAGAGACTTCTCGGTGCAGAAGCATCTCACTAGCGCCCCATAGTGTGGTCACCAAGCTGTATAGTCCACATTCACATTGAGGATGGTTGGTGACCACTACTTTTAGATTGGCACACTACTAATAGTGGACTGTTATGGGCCGATGATTACGATGATAACACATAAAAAAGCTGCCAAGTGCGAGTCAGACTCGCCCATGAAGGGTTCCGTAGCAGCAAGTAACATCATTAAAATTTATAAGTTCTTATAATAGTGTATTGATTGAATGAAAGGTAAATTGCGGTTTACGATTTATGACGTATAAAAAAAAATCTACTTACTAGATCTCGTTCAAACCAATTTTCAGTGGTAGTTTACATGGTAATGTACAACATATTTTTTTTTTGGTTTTATCACTCTCTTATTTTAGAAGTTATAGGGGGGGGGGGACACACATTTTTCCACTTTGGAAGTGTCTGCCGCGCAAATTATTCAGTTTAAAAAAACTGATAATAAAAACCTCAACATCATTTTTGAAGACCTATCCATAGATACACGTGTGGGTTTATGGAAAAAAAAATTTTTGAGTTTCAGTTCCAAGTATGGGGACCCCCAAAACGTGTTGTTGTTTTTCTATTTTTATGTGAAAATCTTAATGCGGTTCACAGATTACATCTACTTACCAAGTTTCGACAGTGTAGTCCTAATGGTTTCGGAAAAAAGTGACTGTGACATACGGACGGACAGACAGACAGACAGACAGACATGACGAATCTATAAGGGTTTCGTCTTTTGCCATGTGGCTACGGAACCCTAAAAATAGGGTCAGTAAAAATTGCAAGAAATTAAAAAAAAATAGTCATTAACAAATGAAGCTCATAAGTAGAAGAAGATTGTGTTTTGCAAGATAGATTTTTTATGTATACTTTTCGTCCAACGTCTTTTCTCTTTGTAGGTAGATTAGGTCTTTCACTCAGAGATGTGGAAACCTCGCATAACTAATGTACAGAAAACAAATCGGAAAGTGCATCTTAGGCGACAAATAAAATAGGGTTCCGTAGTCATCTATAATAGCACGTGGATTTAAAATTGTGCCCAATAGACAATTTTATTGTTAAGTTTATTTATCATTTCATAACTTTTTTACGAAGTTTTCAAAATAAGGTTACATAAGCTTATTATTAAAATCGAAAATATTTTTTACATTTGAGTATTGTAAAAATGTATGTAATAAATTAAAAAAAACAGGGTTAAGAGCTTGAAAGAGGGGAAGTAACCTCCCTCACCCCCACCCATATACTACTCAAAGGACTACAGCCTTCGCCAGGAGATTCTTCGGTTTTCTGAGAGGCAATCTTTATAATAAGATCAACAAACAGACTGACATATGCTCCGTCACGAGTTTCCATTGCAATAAAGTGTGACCTCCTGGCTTAAGACGCTCAATTACGATGAATCGGAAAGTCTTTTACATATTCCTTCATAATGCAACGCGAACTTACTTACCCAGACATATTTAAACTCCATTATGTTCCTTATGTTCCTTTTTTTTCTGTTCTTTCAATGTCACTCACACACTCGCGCACACACATACGCACGTACATGCAATATACGCAATACACAATCACATACAAACATACACACTCACATACATATACACTCACACGAACAAACGCGCTCATACTCTCTCAACTTTCATAGATTTACACACTGCCTCTCAGTAGTAGTGTTTAAACACTCCCAATAATAACACTTACCTGACATCTTAAACTGCACAAATTCAGAGTTGGGAAACGCTGATTACCAGCGTTTACCGTCACACAGACCTGTCCTAGTAGGGATACAAGTCTCTCACATAGGAGCATGGCAATATGTCAAATGTAATTTTATTTTGTAACGCTTAATGTAAAGTTGTACTATGTGAGAGAAACAATAAATACAATTATTGTTATACAAATTTAGTATAAAATATTTTCGACTATTTTCGACATCTTTACACACAACTTCCCCTGTACCGTTTTTGTTTCTTTTTCTGTGCATAAATCCCGGATACCACCAGTCTGTGGCTTTGTCGAACTCTAATCGACCAAAGCTGCATGCCGTTTCGGATACCGTAAGCGCATAAACCAGGGATACTTTCGAACGCATGTCCCTGATCCCCGACGTACCCCGTGTGTGTGGGAACCCCCATGCATGTTCCATTGCTATCCCAATCAGGAGCGCGCGCTTAGAAGCGTTCGCGCCACCATCCGCCTTGCATCTGCTAGAAAGGCAGCAGTTTTTGATTTACGTATTAATTTATAGATGTAGCCTATTCCATCCTTTTTTCCATATGTCTACGCTGACGATCCCAGTTGATTTTCTAATGTTGTTATAATTCTTGTAGCCTTTTACACTCACAAATAATGTGTATTTTGGCTATTAGTAAAATAATTTTGAAAATCAGTTCTGTAGATCCAGATATTACTCCCTACAACACCACAAACCCACAAAGTTTATCTCAATACAATACAGGTACATACGCATTACGTAACATGCAGTGTTTGTATTGAAGGTACATTGACTCCATTCGATTAATCACGCACAATTTTACATACAACACAAAATTCCTAATATATAGGAATTTTGTGTTATCAAATTGTAAAACCATCATATTTTTGGCCAAATATTTCGGAAATCTTCCAGATAACGTCATCTAGTTTCAAACTAAGCAGAGTTTGTAATAAAGTACTAGACAGCAGTTATAAATAGATATATACATTTAGTTTTTTTGTAAATAAACTAACAAATGTCTGTATGATTCTCATGTAATGATTCTACTCATGCTTTCCATCAGGCAGGGTAGTAACTTTGGCAAACTATATATTTGTATTATAATTTTAAATAAAAAGGAACCGACTTCAATGAAAAACTATTCCGAGTACCCAAATCGCGACAATTGTGCCTATAATATTTGAAGAATTCCCTCGATTTCCTTGGGATCCCATCATCAGATCCCGATATGGTGACGATGGGACCACCTGTAAGCTACGCCCATTCCAATGCAAAAAGAATCGGTTCATGAGGTTCATAAACGACGAAATTATCGCTGACCATACATAAAATAAAATAAAAACCGACCGACGAATTGAGAACCTCCTTTTTTAGGGTTCCGTAGCCAAATGGCAAAAAACGGAACCCTTATAGATTCGTCAAGTCTGTCTGTCTGTCTGTCTGTCTGTCTGTCTGTCTGTCTGTCCGTCCGTATGTCACAGCCAATTATTTCCGAAACTATAAGAGCTATACTGTTGAAATTTGGTCAGTCGATGTATTCTGTGAACCGCATTAAGATGTCTACATAAAAATAGAAAAAAAACAATACATTTTGGGGGTCCCCATACTTGGAACTGAAACGCAAAAATTTTTTTTTCATCAAACCTATACGTGTGGGGTATCTATGGATAGGTGGTCAGAAATGATGTTGAGGTTTCTGAAATCATTTTTTTCTAAACTGAATAGTTTGCGCGAGAGACACTTCCAAAGTGGAAAAATGTGTGTCCCCCCCCTCTAACTTCTAAAATAAGAGAGTGATAATACTAAAAAAAATATATGTTGTACATTACCATGCAAACTATCAACGAAAATTGGTTTGAACGAGATCTAGTGAGTAGTTTTTTTTTAATACGTCATAAATCGTAACACGCAATTTACCTTTCATCCAATCAATACACTAGTATAAAAACATCGATGAAAGTTACAACGAACTACAAGAACTTTTATATGATGTTACTTGCTGATACGGAACCCTTCATGGGCGAGTCCGACTCGCACTTGGCCGCTTTTTAATATTAGTAGGATTCATTAGACTGCCTTGTTGGTCCAGTGGTTTGCGTATGCGGCTGCTTATTAAGAGGTCTCGGGTTCGATTCCTGGGTCGGTCCAAATGTTTGTGTGATTCGCAAATATTTGTTTTGAAGTATGGGTGTTTTCTATGTATATTATGTATGTATGTATTTACAAAAAAAGTATGTTTATTTATTTGTGTATATCAGTTGTCTAGTGTCCATAATACAAGCTCTGCTTAGTTTGGGATTTAGTAACGTTGTGTATAAGATGTCCTAAATACTTATTTATTATTATTATTTCATCATCATCATCATCAGCCTATCTCAGTCCACTGCTGGATATAGACCTCATATTATTATTTAATATATATAAACTGTTTATTTTATATTACAAGTAAACCTCATTTTTAGGGTTCCGTAGCCAAATGGCAAAAAACGGAACCCTTATAGATTCGTCAAGTCTGTCTGTCTGTCTGTCTGTCTGTCCGTCCGTATGTCACAGCCAATTATTTTCGAAACTATAAGAGCTATACTGTTGAAATTTGGTCAGTCGATGTATTCTGTGAACCGCATTAAGATGTCTACATAAAAATAGAAAAAAAACAATACATTTTGGGGGTCCCCATACTTGGAACTGAAACGCAAAAATTTTTTTTTCATCAAACCTATACGTGTGGGGTATCTATGGATAGGTGGTCAGAAATGATGTTGAGGTTTCTGAAATCATTTTTTTCTAAACTGAATAGTTTGCGCGAGAGACACTTCCAAAGTGGAAAAATGTGTGTCCCCCCCCCCTCTAACTTCTAAAATAAGAGAGTGATAATACTAAAAAAAATATATGTTGTACATTACCATGCAAACTATCAACGAAAATTGGTTTGAACGAGATCTAGTGAGTAGTTTTTTTTTAATACGTCATAAATCGTAACACGCAATTTACCTTTCATCCAATCAATACACTAGTATAAAAACATCGATGAAAGTTACAACGAACTACAAGAAGTTTTATATGATGTTACTTGCTGATACGGAACCCTTCATGGGCGAGTCCGACTCGCACTTGGCCGCTTTTTTATCTCTTATACATATTTTTATTGGCACTTTTTAGGGACATGGGTCTTCGTACCGCAGTGGAGAGAAACAATCTGACGGTGATGATGTTGTTATATTAAAGTTGTTTGTTGTGTTAAAGTGTAAATGTTTCCTTTAATATTTTTTACAAAAAAAGTGCTTTGCGACACATATTTCATCATTTATTTTCAAATCAATTCTTATATGATTATTATGTTTCATAAATAATATTATGAAACATAAATAAAACAAGATATATATATATATATATATCACTATTCAGATGAGTGTCTAGCGCGTAGCTACACACATCAAAAGTGTCTAGGGATCAAGCATTTTTATGCGGATTTCTTGAGATTGAGATGTGGCTTTGTAATAAATTTATGATTTTATAAATTTATATGGATCCTTTTTGGTGCATTTCATAATTTGAATCAGGAACTGTCAATCAAATTCGAGTAAAAGATGAAAATCAGCTGCCAATATTTTCCCTATAAAAACATACAACGCATTGAAGAAATTATTAGTGCTACTGTTTCCCTACTACTGATTAAAACCAACGTTATTATGGAGCGGCGACGTCATTTAAGCAGGGAAGAAATGCTCAGAGCCGTGGGAATGATAGAAGCTGGTTCCCGGCAACGTACTGTGGCTTTAGCTCTGAATACAAGTCAGAGTGTTATCAGTCGACTTTGGACACGTTACCGAAGCACTGGTACCGTGGCTGAGCGCCATGGAGGACGGTATCGCTGCACCACACGGAGACAAGACCGATACATTCAAATCTTAACTCGAAGAGCTCCAACAATAACCGCCATGATGTTAGCCGTGAGGCTTCATCACTCTTCAGGGAACTTAATTAGCGACCAAACAGTCAGAAACCGCTTGCATGAAGTGAACCTTCATTCCCGAAGACCGCTACGGGTACCACCTATAGCAATGCACAATCGTAGGATTCGATATCAATGGGCTCTTGAACACAGAAATTGGGCAGAAGAACAATGGCGTTTCGTGTGCTTTTCTGATGAGTCTCGTTTTGGTATGAGACCGGATACAAGACGTATACGACACTGGAGAACCCCTGGACGCCAACAGCGATTAAAATCCTGCCAGGAAGTCCATCCTTATAGTGGTGGAACCATCATGGTATGGGCGGGTATTTGGATCGGCGGAAGAACTGAGTTGATTTGGATCAGAGGCAACCTCAACGCTCAAATTTATGCTGAGACGATTGTATCAGACGTCATCGTTCCTCTACAAGTGCAAATCGGTCCCTTATTTCAGTTAATGCATGATAATGCACGACCGCACACCGCAAGAGTTGTAAGACAGACTCTCGCCGCAGCTAACATCAATGTCCTGCCCTGGCCTGCTCAGTCGCCAGACTTGAACCCGATTGAGCATGCATGGGATATGCTACAGAGAAGAGCTCTGCCGAATATGGAGGGTATCCAGTCGCAAGAAGACCTTTTTTTGTTGTTGCAACGAACATGGGCGGCCATTCCACAGCGTGATTTGGATGAACTCATTTTGAGTATGCCAAACCGATGTTCTTGTGTTGTTAGTGTTCGCGGTAGAAACACGGATTATTAATTGTTTAAGTTACCTAATAAAATTTTAAAGAAAACTGTTATTTCAGTCTTTTTTTCGAACTTTAATGTTAGTGGTTCAAATGTCAAAAATCCCTTTATTAGGAAAATGGCAAATTTCTTTACTAATGCAAAGGTGACTTGGTTTATCGTTACTGTGACAAACGAAAACACTTTATTTGATGAATCCTTAAAGAAATTTTTAATTAATATCAATCAGGAGAAAAGTTATTGCAAAAATATATGTTGATCCCTAGACACTTTTGATGTGTGTATTATCGCAACGTTATCACTGACGCATGCATCATTCAGTTCATAAAAAACCGGGTGTGCAAACACTCAATCAAAAATAAAAGCTTCAGGCAGGCTGTTCAGAAATATAAACGTTGTTATCCACGACATCTACCTACGTGTTTGAACCCTCATTCTGGATGTTTCAAAAACAATTAAATATAAGCGTTATATATCTGGAACACTATCGCGGCTCTCATTGTAGTAGGTACTTATGTTTGTATAGAGACTGTTATCCGCGACATCTACCTACGTGTTTGAACCCTCATTCTGGAACATGTTTCTGAACCGATTAAATATAAACGTTATATGTAGAACAGTATTGAGGCTCTTATTGTTGTGAGTACTTATGCTTGTGTGACGTGTCTGTTATCCGCGACATCTACCTACGTTTTTTAAACCCTCATTCTGGAACATGTTTCTAATGCGATAACATTTTTCAATGTTGACTCATTTCATAAATTAACAACAAACTAGAAGAATTGTGAAAGTTGGTTGTTTAATTAATTGTTCTAGTGATGATAAGGAAATATCTAACTATTAGATACTGAAATAGAAAAACTGTTACCTACTTAACATTTAAATATTCCTGCAAAACAAGTTTTAGAAAAATAAGTAAGAACTTAATAAAAAACCATTCTTAGCAAAAGTGTAGGTACTACGTATTTAGAAATGTCAGTTTCAAATATTGATTGTGCACTTAGATCTAACAAGTTGCACTTTTAATGTTTACTTTTAAAATAAAATTAATATCAATATATAAAAATAGAGAACTTTCAAGATGCTGAGCAGGCTTGTACGAGTCCTTAAACGTTCTTAATAAAATTCACAAATCTCTTCAAAGGTGACATGACCAATCTACACTATAAATTCAATATGTCTTGGTATATTTAAGATAAAAGAGTGGAATACTTTTTCTAAGATCTTCTGGCATGTCCAGCTGTGAACTGTTAAAGACAGAACTCTGGGTTAAATGAAAGCATATCTAAATCAAAGATAAACTAATATCAATAAACTAAAACAGTGCACCTTCTCTTAAATTGAAACGATATGAGATTAATAAATGATCGAAAACTATTTATGTGATTTTACTAATGCAAACAGCGAGAACCTATAAGATATGGTATCTACTAATAATTTTGTGTGATGATACTGATGACGATAATTGATCAAGAAAAGTCCTAAAAAAGTTGAACCACTTCAATCAATACTTACAAAGGGAAATATACATAAATGAGAAATTAGAATAAGTGATTGACTCATTGTGATGACCTCAATATTTTTTTTTGTCCTGTACTCCTTGTATGAATGAAATCGGTGCCGAATTTGATGTATAAGAAGTAATACTATAATATGGGTCCATGTCCACTTTATAGCTGCTCAATAAGTCCTGAAGACGAACAAAACCCTTATTCCTGGATCGTACTCATGCTTTCCATTAGGCAGAGTAGCATCAGTGACAGTGAGATGTAGTTATCAGTAGAAACTAAAGTTTTAGTACTTATCCATTTTTCAACCTACGACATATATATATCCGACATCTCCAACATACATCTATGTAGCTGCTTTTGACTTCACGTGCTCAACTTTTGTTGTTACTGATAACACGAAAATAATGAATGATCATTTCATAATATCAGGATCTACCAGGCTCCATACACGATTACCGCGCGTGATTACTTTACAGGTAGGTAGGTTATTTTCCATCTAAAGTGTAAAGTAAATTTTCCATTCCAAATAATGCCATCACGTTTTCAACATTTCTTTGTAAACCTTTTTAGTGTTCAATTAGAATTAAGTTCCATTATAGTAGCAAATCGTGACATACAGAGATATTAAAATATGGATGTCATCCGCGTTAACTGTAAGCTAACAGTAGAATATGTGTTACTTGTTTATGAAAATATATATGAAATTTCTATTAACACTATCTCCACTAGATGTATCGGACTAGTTAATACTAGTACTGTTTGCATAATTCGTACACCATACAAACCAACAGTTCTATTGAGTGATCCTATAAATCATTATGTGATAACATGTAACTTAAATAAAACATTTAACAACTTTTTTACTGAGAGTGAGATTGCTAGATACTTGACACGAGACAATTATTATATTATTTTTATTCATGAGTGGATCCATGGGAAGGTGGGTCGCGGTGGTCGTGATCCCCCTCCCCTCTGGGCTGGGCTGAAAAGCTAATTAAAATTGTTAGACATAATTTTCCAAATTTTTGTAACAATGTAAGTAATCAAGACATTGACACAGTGAAGCAACTAGCAAACCATTATACATTGTTATTAGATAATACTCCAGTTATGGCCTTGTAAATGAATATTGGGTGGATAGTAAAGTGGAAGCGGAGTCAGTACATCCCGCAGTCGATTTCTGATCTAATTTTAAATAGCGATAACAGGCCATAACATCATTTCAGATAGCGTGTATTACGGCTACAGTACCTGTTACTGCTGACCAAGAGGTCTCGGGTTCAAATCCCGGGTCAGGCCAAAAGTGTTGTTGATTTTCTCTTGCAGGAAATTCTTAATAACAGCCCGAGTATGGAAGCTTGGCAGCACGTCTCAAATATACTGACAACTTTTTTAAACGTGTGTAAAGCCTCTCGGGCCGTCGCCCTACCAACGGTGGGGGTTCGCTGCGGGGCTGTGTGTCGGAATCGAATCGTCTAAAACCGCACGTTTGTTTATTTACAAAAAAAAACTACATTTATATCTATATATATATATATATTTATAACTGCTGTCTAGTACCTATATTACAAACTCTGATTAGTTTGAAACTATATGACGTTATCTGGAAGATTTCCGAAAGATTTGGCCGAAAATATAATGGTGCTACGATTTGATAACAAAAAAAAAGCGGCCAAGTGCGAGTCGGACTCGCCCATGAAGGGTTCCGTATCAGCAAGTAACATCATTTAAAAGTTCTTGTAGTTCGTTGTAACTAAACTAAACTAGTGTATTGATTTGATGAAAGATAAATTGCGTGTTACGATTTATGACGTATTAAAAAAAAACTACTTACTAGATCTCGTTCAAACCAATTTTCGTTGGTAGTTTGCATGGTAATGTACTACATATATATTTTTTAGTTTTATCACTCCCTTATTTTAGAAGTTAGAGGGGGGGACACACACATTTTTCCACTTTGGATGTGTCTCTCGCGCAAACTATTCAGTTTAGAAAAAAATGAAAATAGAAACCTCAACATCATTTTTGAACACCTATCCATAAATACCCCACACGTATAGGATTGATGAAAAAAAAATTTTTGAGTTTCAGTTCCAAGTACCCCCAAAATGTATTGTTTTTTTTCTATTTTCATGTAAAATCTTAATGCGGCTCACAGAATACATCGGCTGACTAAATTTCAACAGTATAGCTCTTATAGTTTCGGATATAATTGGCTGTGACATACGTACGAACAGACAGACAGACAGACAGACTTGACGAATCTATAAGGGTTCCGTTTTTTGCCATTTGGCTACGGAACCCTAAAAATTCTGATATATGTACAATGTGCAACAATATGTATACAATGTACAATTGTGCGTGATTAACCGAATGGATTCAATGTACCTTCAATACACTGCATGTTACGTAATACATATGTACATATATTGTATTGATATAAACTTTGTGGGTTTGTGGTGTTGTAGGGAGTAATATCTGGATCTACAGAACTGATTTTCAAAATTATTTTACTAATAGCCAAAATACACACAAGAATTATAACAACATTAGAAAATGAACTGGGATCGTCAGCGTAGACATATGGAAAAAAGGATGAAAAAGGCTATATCTATAAATTAATACGTAAATCAAAAACTGCTGCCTTTCTAGCAGATGCAAGGCGGGTGGTGGCGCGAACGCTTCTAAGCGCGCGCTCCTGATTGGGATAGCAATGGAACATGCATGGGGGTTCCCACACACACGGGGTACGTCGGGGATCAGGGACATGCGTTCGAAAGTATCCCTGGTTTATGCGCTTATTGTATCCGAAACGGCATGCAGCGTTGGTCGATTAGATTCCGACAAAGCCACAGACTGGTGGTATCCGGGATTTATGCACAGAAAAAAAACAATAACGGTACAGGGGAAGTTGTGTGTAAAGATGTCGAAAATAGTCGAAAACATTTTATACTAAATTTATAAATATTTATTTAATATGTAATTGTATTTATTGTTTCTCTCACATTGTACAACTTTACATTATGCATTACAAAATAAACTTACATTTGACATATCGCTATGCTCCTATGTGAGAGACTGATATCCCTACTAGGACAGGTCTGCGTGACGGATTACCAGCGTCTCCCAACTCTGAATTTGTGCAGTTTAAGATGTCAGGTAAGTGTGATTATTTGGAGTGTTTAAACACTGCTACTGAGAGGCAGTGTGTAAATCTATGAAAGTTGAGAGAGTATGAGCGCGTGTGTTCGTGTGAGTGTATATGTATTTGAGCGTGTATGTTTGTATGTGATTGTGTATTGCGTATATTGCATGTACGTGCGTATGTGTGTGCGCGAGTGTGTGAGTGATATTGAAAGAACAGAAAAAAAGTAGGAACATGATGGAGTTTAAATATGTGTGGATAAGTAAGTTCTCGTTCATAATACAATGGAGAAATATGTAAAAGACTTTCTGACTCATCGTAATTGAGCGTCTTAAGCCAGGAGGTCACACTTTATTGCAATGGAAACTCGTGACGGAGTATATGTCTGTCTGTTTGTTGATCTTATTATAAAGCCTCCCAGAAAACCGAAGAATCTCCTGGAGAAGGCTGTTGTCCTTTGAGTGGTCATTGTGTCACAGACTTGATGTTTCCGTGGCTTCTGTTTAAGAGTAAAAGGATCACAGGTAAGAGCAACGTGCTGTTTGAGTATGATTCCCAAGATAGATAGTTGCCTCACTGTCAGTACGTTGGCAAGCTGATATATGAAAGGTTACAAGGTACTAAAACAGCAATTTTTGACGTTTTATCTGTTTATTCCAGTTAATCATCTGAAACGGCTAGACCGACTTTGGTGAGACTTTCAGTGGCATACAGTTGGTGACATAAGATATAACATAGGGTTTTTTAGTACAGCTATGTTACGTGGTGTTACCGAAACTAAGGCTAGTCATCAAATAAGAAGAGAAATTATGCATCTGGCGACCCTTATTGCACTAGTTTGCAATTAGACAACCCTGTGTAATATAATAGAATACCTAGTAATAGGTGCAGTGTTTTTAGGCTTACAAATTATACTGTTTTTGTTAATGCAGCCTGATGTAACAAAAATAATGAAAACACCGTTTTTGATAAGTAACTGATTAAAGAAATTCCTATAGCAACAAAATAATTACAGTAATATTCCTTTGTTGTTGAAATATTGTTGTTATTCATAACATAATAAAAGAATTACCGACCTTTAACCTTTTTGTTTGTTTAAAATATTGACTAGCGAATGTTGACATAATATATGATTGCGGATGCGGTAGATTTATTTTACTCTCACTGAGTAAATTCACAAAAACACCGTCATTAAGAATTCTTTACTATTGAATAAAAAGTTTTTCTATTATTTATTTATTTCGTAAATCTTACACACAACGTCATCTAGTCCCAAACTAAGTAGAACTTGTATTATGGGTACTAAACAACTGATATAAATATACTTTTTTTGTAAATACATACATATTATACATAGAAAACACAATATTTAGTTTGACAGGGGAATCGAACCCGAGACCTCTTGATCAACATCCGCATGGGCAAACCACTAGACCAACAAGGCAGTCAGCAAGATATATATTATTAATGTATAAAAAAATGTATTATAGGTATGAAACTCTGAAGAAAATAACAGAGGATGTTCATTATTAAACAATTCTTCTTTTATACTGTATCATTTGCTATAGCGGCTTAAATAACTGAACTTTATAAAATTTGTTTAAAATTTATATACAGTTAATGTAAGTCACATACCACATGTTCCTAGTTCCAATATTAATGTCAATACAGGTAACAGTGGAATTTTCTGTAAAAGCAGTAAAAGAATAACAACACTAAATTATTTCTAGTTAAACAATCACTTCTCTTGGTCGTGAAATTATGATGATAACCACTATACAGTTCACCAATTATAATTTAAAATACAAATATAATAATATTTTAATTGGCTTTACAAACTACCCTTTCGGCGGCTAAAACACGATTTGGACCGCATAATTATTGAACCGTATTGTTATGGCGATATGCGTGTAATCAATGATCTTCAATGACACAATATCCGACTGTTCGATAAAGATGTCATATCCATTGTTTACATATTACTCAAATATAGTATATTCAATGATACACGTGTCAGATTCAAACCGGATAAACCTAGCGGGGTCGTGATTCTTAATTAAAGAAAGACATAAAATCAATAAAATTCTTTGAAACTCCTGATTGAGCTTGGTGGAACTTGTTAAAATACATTGTTAAAATTAAGTTCACTTGTACCTCTGTTATAATACTGGTGTCACTTGCCCCATAGAACATAGAAATCCAACTCAATAGCGCTGTTCATTTCATTCATTCATCACTGACCATTTGGTTCACATACTTCTTATCGCCGCGCCGGCATTCAAGGTGTTCGTGAACATAATTGTCTGATACGAGACGATATGAAGAGATCAGATATTGTGTCATATCGCCATCGCATATGAGGAGCTTCTGGTGTGTAAAGCAACTAGCATGGATCTCGTCGCCCCATAACATCTTCCATATACAACTGATTAGGCTGGCGATACTGCTGCATCTGTGGAACTGAAATTGACAGACACTTTTCGTCATCAGAATGGCGGCATTTTTCTTACACAGAGAATTAGCATTGTTATTCAACGTGGCAATGATCTCAGTCTTTCACGAACGTTATCAGTATGTCATCATCATCATCAATAACCCATAATGTCTCACTGCTGGGCTCGGGTCTCCTCTTAGGAGAGGGTTAAGGCCATACGTCCCACCCTGGCCGAGTGCTGGTGAGACACGTTGTGGCTACGTTATTTTACCGTTGAATGTTTTCAAGCCGTCCGAAGGCCTCCAACTGAGCTTCACGGCTCATATCTTATCGACAAAATGGACCGGCTGCATAACGCGACTTTCGAATTACGGAAACGCTCATATCATGCCGCAAACTGTCACCCCTCTAGGTCTGACCGCGGACACCCTCGGTGATTGTTTCTGATCACCTAAGGTCACTCGGCTATGAGCACTGTGGCTATCAGCATGTGTAACCATCGGGTGATCAATGTGTTTGCCTTTCTATACCTTAAAAAATGATAATCAATTCACACGTGGCAGTCACACCGCGAAACATGCACAATAAAACAATATAGATAGTCGAATTGCGAATATAAATCTCGTTTTTTCAAATGAAATTATAAAATCAATGATAATATTTATTTAATAGAGTCATTAAACGCTTGTTGCTATATCATGATATCAGACAGGTAATGTCTGTCCTAATATGGAACTAGATACCTAAGGTTTTATCAAAAGGCATACCTACGGCTCTCAGCTGCGTAAGTTGTTAACATTAAGACAATGTTTCGTGAATACGCACATACATACATGTTGAGTTTTCGATGAGTATATATTATATTTGTCTATTATATTATGTATAATTATCTCAAGGCCTATATTATATTGCCACTACGTTAATGTTTTGTATACCTATGCAATTATAAAATATGTATATATAAAATTAAAGGAACTTTCTAGATTTTATCCACAAGATTATTTGGGGTAGGCTAGTAGGCTAGTAGGATTTTTATACAGTAACAGTTTTTTCATGGAGGGACCCGCATCGGACCTCCGCAATCCTGAAAGAGAAAGGAAATTCGAAGGCTAAACTAGTTGTCAGTATCTTTGAGGGTATTGACTTTCCGATAACGATTCCCATAAATGTTCAGGACAACCGGAACCGATGGCTTAACGGGCTTTCCGCAGCCGCATACTAGACCAGGGTAGAAGCCTCTTAAAATAATAAAAAGTGAACATACAAAAAGATCCACTACTTTTGCATTTACACTTTTTTCACATAACCTCGAACTTTATGTGAAAAATTCGAAAATTTTGGTTTTTTATTTTTATCTTTTACAATTAAAACTATTTTTTCAAGAAATTTTGTGAAACTTACCTTTTTTGTCCCGATTACACTGTACTTTATTTGATTTGAAATTCTATCTATTCACCTTATTTTTATTTAATATCGAAAAAGTACCCTACTTTTCAATCGAAAATTCACCCGTCAAAATAAAAACTGTTTACAAAAAATTGGGGTTTTTTCTATTCGATGAAATCTCCACTTTCCGATGGTGTAAAAAAATATATACCATAGTTAATCTTCTAAGAAAATGCAAAAATGGAAAAAACTCGAATTCGATTTTTTTTAATCGTTATTGAGATCTTTATTAAAATTTACTCTTTAATCACTCGAAAAACCTAAGATTACATGTTGCATTGATAAACAAAAATATTGCAAATCGAAATATACTACTATAATTAGGAAACAAATAATAAAGTAATAATAACAAATAATAAAGTAATAAAGTTAATATTTAATAAAACATCTACAATATTTAAAGAAAGTTGTAGAATCTTCTTTAAAGTATATGCGTATAATTATGCTATTCTATTTATTACTACTTTAAGATAATTTAATATCTGAGTGACCTACGAAAAATTTAGGCCATCAAAAAACCCATTCGTGTGAGGTACATATCCACAGATCAAAGAAACATAGGAGATTAGGTTTGTACACAAATTTATTCGTGTTCAGATGTCTCCGCGTTTCTCCCACTTCCTTCACTAACACAAAACCAAAAATTGTAAGCACGGCACACAAGCTCGTATTTCTCCCGCACACAAAGAAACTTACAGCAACACCAATAAACCCACTAATATAACACATTCAAAAAGAGGGCGGCGCATCTACCTGTAGCTACGGATTCCGAATAAACACACATGTGTGCAAATTATGCAATTAGTAATGTTAAGTGATAATCATAGAAAAATATCGATTGAACTTCAGTTAGCTATATTACCTACTCTTTCTCCTAAAGATTTCATTGACTGTGAAAAGCAAAACTAAACAGGAGTTTAATTCGAACTTATTCTATACAAGCGATGTTTTATCATAATTGGAATATTAACTAACTAATTACCAAGAAACAGGATATCAACTTCTCGAATCTAGACTAGAACACAGGTAAAAGTGCAAGAATTTTATTGATAAGGGTTTAATTAACCAGTAAAATGTAAATATTTATTTAAAACTTGCCGCTTAGACAGTTTAGGTGTTGCGTTCTTAGTACAGTAGTGTAATCTTACGTTTGCATATTTTTCCATTACGGCTTTTATTAGTATTATTAAATGGTTAATCATTGGCGATTGATCGTATTGGTGAAAATTTATTGGGACGAGCAAATTGTGCCATTTTTTGTTACGAACCAGCTTGAACCCCTTCCTGTCGCATTTATCCACATTTTTTTAAGTTTTTGATCCTTCGGATAGCTAAAATTTTAAAAATAAAAGCAAGGTATAAATTATGCTTGAGTACCACAATAAATTAAAAATCTAAACTTTTTTATTTACACCCTTTTTACGTTTACATAATTATAATATTTTAATTTATTTATATCTTTAATAATCATGCGTACATAATAGGATCGTATAAAATATCGACAATCATAAATATCATAACACATCTCTCACACAAGCCGGCCGGCAGCGGCCGCATCCCGAAACTATCATGTGAGTGAGATTATCAATAAAACACTTATCCATTGCGCTATTAGACCAGCCGATTCATTGATCGATTCACACTAAGTAAGCAATGGTTTTAAAAGTTTTTAGTTCCTAAAGAAAAGGATTGATTTGGTATTTCATCATATTTTTAAAATGTTTTAATGAATTCAGTATGAAAAACTATAATATTATAGTACTTATATATGAAATTAGATGCCACCTTTCTTGTAATTTACAATACAGCTGTTATTTTTGCAAACAATCGCTGAACAACGCGGCATTTTGTCAAAAATCATGAGCAGTGAAGACGTCGCAAGTTGGCATTCGACTAATGTCCGAAAATGGCATCAAGCCGCTTTGAGGCCAGATGCGTTCGCAAGCGGCACGCCTCAATTGCATATCTCCTGTGTTTCTTTTATCTGTGTACATATCTATGGATAGGTCTTCAAAAATGATATTAAGGTTTCTAATATATTTTTTTCTAAACTGAATAGTTTGCAGGAGAGACACTTCCAATGTGGTAAAATGTGTGTCCTGTAACTTCTGAAATCATCATCATCAATTTCATCAACAGCCTTTAACAGTCCACTGCTGGACATAGGCCTCTCCTTAGAAAGGAGGTTTTAGCCTTACTATACCTACCACGCTGGCCAGACGGGATATACAGGGTGAATTTTTGAGACGGGACAGTAAGGGCAGGTACCTTAACCGTTATAGTTACAGGAAAACGCTCTTAGGAGACTATCCATATTTTTTCAAGATATTCTGATCTGCATTTACAGATTTTGGAAAAAATGTACCGCCAGCAAGAAAATGGTCATTTTAAACAAAAACTTATTTTGATGCCAATCGATCCTGTTTCTTATAAGGATCAAAAGTCTCTATTGGACCGACTGAGGTTTGAGTACTAGAAATGTCAGAAATCGCAATAAAACTTTTCCCATACATTTGTACGGAAATAAATCATTTTAATATGGATTTTCACAGGCCAGGTTGAGTGACGATTTGCGCAAGATGGCTGGAAGGAGCTGGATGCGAGAAGCCCAAAATCGATCAAAGTGGTGTGCAATGGGAGAGGCCTATGTCCAGCAGTGGACTGAGATAGGTTGATGATGATGATGAATATGGATTTTAGACACAGACCAACATAACTTACATCTACGAAATAAATTGCTCAAAATGACCGATGTTTTTCGAATACATAAGTTCACTCGTTTTTGTACTGAGCTAGTAGCAGCCGATAATTTTCTTGGATGGATATCATTTAAAATCCTTGTTAATGCATCTTTCAGCTCCGGAATACTGTTGTATTTCTTTTCTGTTTGAATTTAATTGAAGCGTATTTTGTAAATAATAGGAACCCAACCCAGGAAATCTGCATTGATGTGGTACGCAAATAAGTATCCACTGCGACAAGTACCAAGTGGTAATTGTGGAATTTTATGAAGGTACTCCTAATTCTGCCGTGTATAACGAAGTCATTTTAGAGAATCTCTAAAACCAGTTGGATGAATGGCTCCTGTACGAATTGCGAAAAGTTTATTTTCAGCAAGATGGCACTCCGCCACAAACCAAGTGGCCACCTCGCAGCCCCGATCTAACGCCTCTCGGTATTTTTCTGTGGGGATACCTAAAGAACGAAGTCTATAAAAATACAACAGTATTCAGGAGCTGAAAGATGCATTAACAAGGATTTTAAATGACATCTATCCAAGAAACTTATCGGCTGCTACTAGCTCAGTATAAGAACGAGTGAACTTATGTATTTGTGAAAAAATTGTTCATTTTGAGCAATTTATTTCGTAGATGTAAGTTATGTTTGTCTGTGTCTAAAATACATATTAAAATGATTTATTTCCTTACAAATGTATGGGATAAGTTTTTTGCGATTTCTGACATTTCGAGTACCCAAACCTCAGTCGGTCCAATAGAGACTTTTGATCCTTAAAAGAAACAGAATCGATTGGCATCAAAAAAAGTTTTTGTATAAAATGACAATTTTCTTGCTGGCTGTACATTTTTTCCGAAGTCTGTAAATGCAGTTCAGAATATCTTAAAAAAATATGTATAGTCTCCTAAAAGCGTTTTCCTGTAACTATAACGGTTAAGGTACCTGCCCTTACTGTCCCGTCTCAAAAATTCACCCTGTATATACTTACTATACTTCTAAAATACGGGAGTGATAAAACTAAAAATATTTGTATATGATATATAATATTATAGATGTATTTTGTGTTTTATATTCATATATGATGCGCGTGTGTATCATTTGTTATTGATCGAAAATAAATAAATTACTCGTGATTTACATCAATAACCACGGATACTCCCGAAGGAATCAGCTGGTATTATGCAAGATACCAGTATACTCATAGACATTAAACGTCGGTGGATACCACTGCAGCACAGATGCAGTATAAGGTAATACTAGAAAAAAAAATGACACCTCAATATCATTTTTGAAGACCTATCCATAGATAGTGTCCGTGTGGTGACGGATTAAGAATACAAAGTGTCACCACCCCTATTCATTCCATGGGTGTCGTAAGAGGCGACAAAATAAGCAGCTAACATCAATGCCAAGAGAAGGAATACTTGAAACAAATCCTTTTTTTTATGTGTGGAAAATCATCATGGACCGTCACACCGGGGGTTACGGCGGGGTGGTGTCGGACTTGAACCGACTAACCACACAGTGCGCCCTCTCCGCGCTTCTCAGTTTAGGAGGAGGAGAAGTCCAGGGTGGGATCTCCTTCTGAACTTCTCCAGCGCCTGCCCGCTCCTGATGCGGGCACCGTCTCGGTTCGACGACGAATGACGAATCTAAAAGGGTTCGTCATGGCATTTGGCCACGGAGCCCTAAAAAGCCTCAGTTACTGATTATATCATCAGATATCTGACAGTGAAAGTCCCGTCAAGATCGGTCCTGCCGTTCCAGAGACAAGCCAAAACAAACAGATTGACAGATAGACAGAAATACAGATAAAATGTTATAAACTGCTGTTATTTTGTAATTACCGTATATATTATACTTATGTACTTTGATATTTCAAAATTTTTAAAAAACTGTTCATTTGAGAATACATAAACTTTAATTTTTAACCGACTTCAAAAAAAAAGGAGAAGGTTCTCAATTCGTCGAAATCTTTTTTTTTTTTTTTATGTATGTTCAGCGATAATTTCGTCGTTTATGAACCGATTTCAAAAAATCTTTTTGCATTGGAATGGGCGTAGCTCACAGGTGGTCCCATTGTCACCATATCGAGATCTGATGATGGGATCCCAAGGAAATCAAGGGAACTCCTCAAATATCATAGGTACAATGTCGCGAATTAGATACTCGGAATAGTTATTCATTGAAGTCGGTTCTTTTTTGTTAAAATTTATATTTATTTGTATAGATGATGAAATCTTATAAATATTGCGGGTTATAGCAGTGTTTTAATACGGTGCGCGGTGTAGGTAAGCTTACTTTATAACAATTATAATTTAATACCTTCTTTCCTCAATAGACCAACAAACAGAGAACGTCAAAGGCTAACGATGTTTACCGTCTCAAGACAAATCATTGCAAACAGTCTACGAACTGTTCCCACGTGGCAATATTTTTAGTATTGGAACTGTTTACCTTTATAGGTAGGTACATTATAGAAATAAAGGCATAGTCAAGTCCATATGTATGACACAAAAACTTGCAATATGAGAAAATAACAGTTTTATAGAAGCCCTTCCTAAATAACATAATTTTAACAAAAAAAACCGACTTCAAAGAAAAATATGATTGTGCGTATGATAATAAAGAGTTCCCTCGATTTCCTTGAGATCCCATCACCAGATCCCGACATGGTGACTATCTGACGACCTGTGAACTATGCCAAATCCAATGCAAAAAGGATTTTAGAAATCCGTTCATAAATGACAAAATTAATGTTAAAGAGTTGTACCTTCCATCATCAGCTCAACATAATAATATATTGACTACAAGACGCAAATACTTGATTAGCTTTAGAAAATACGTAAAACACATAGTATTTCACTATAAAATTTAAGAGTTGCCCTCGATTTCCTGAAGATCCAATCACCAGATCCCGACATGGTGATGATGGGACCACCTGTACGGTATGCCAAATCGAATGCAGATTTTTTTTTCTTAAATCGAAAGAAAAAAAAGAAGCCGATGAATTGAGAACCTCTTCCTTTTTTTTGAAGTCGGTTAAAAAGAAAATTGAAAACACATTAGTTGACAAACATACATTTTAAGTCCCGCTGAATTACAAAAAAGGGGCCAAGTGCGAGTCGGACTCGCCCATGAAGGGTTCCGTAGCAGCAAGTAACATCCTATAAAAGTTTTTGTAGTTCGTTGTAACTTTCATCGATGTTTTAATAATAGTGTTTTGATTGAAAATGTAAATTACGGTTTATGATTTATGTATGACGTATAAAAAAAACTACTTACTAGATCTTTTTCAAAACAATTTTCGTTGGAAGTTTGCATAGTAATGTACATCATATATTTTTTTACTTTTATCATTATCTTATTTTAGAAGTTACAGGGGGGGGGGGACACATTTTACCACTTTGGAAGTGTCTCTCGCGCAAACTATTCAGTTTAGAAAAAAATTATATTAGAAACCTCAATATCATTTTCGAAGACCTATAAGAATAAGACCTAGGTTTTGATAAAATATTTTTTTTTTAATATCAGTTCTAATTATGGGGACCCCAAAATTTATTGCTTCTTTTCTATTTTGGTGTGAAAATATTAATGCGGTTCCCAGAATACATCTACTGACCAAGTTTCAACAGTATAGTTCTTATAGTTTCGGAAAAAAGTGGCTGTGACATACGGACGGACAGACAGACAGACATGACGAATCTATAAGGTTTCCGTTTTTCGCCAATTGGCAACGGAACCCTAAAACTAAGTAGAAATCCCTATTAACATCATAAATGCAAAATACACGCGGGCGGAGCCACGAGCAAAAGTTATTATATTGTACATCATAAATTTGTGTTCTATATTGAGTTGATCTTTTTTATTTAACCACTTATCATAAGAACTGAACCAACAATAGAAAACAAAGAGAGATTGACTCTAGAAACTATGCCAATGATAAGTGGACAAAGCACAAACATTGAAAGTGAATGGCTCAGAAGACAATTGTTTATCAGGATACATATGACGTTCTTTTATCTATCTGGTGCATAAGTTCATTACACATGGTTTGCACTGGTAGATAAAAATCTATATTAAAATTTCAATATTTTACTTATAGAATAGAATATACTTGTACACCAATTACATTGTCGAAGTTGAATATTACATGTTGATATGTATGTACAATGGGCGGCCTTTTTGCTAAATGCCAGGCAACTTTTGGATATACAAATTGACAGGAGATAAGATTAAACAAAGGGTAGTTTGGGTGTTTTGAAGTTAAAGTGGTAATAAAATACACAATATATAATCAATATAAATATATACCATTTTTACAATATCACATAAATAATATAAATATAAGTATACAAATCTATTAATAACTATGAAATCATGTACACCTATTCTGAGCATTATGAAATCAAGTAGTGATCTTTGAACATTTTCTTAAATACTATTGGTGTTTGGGCACGTCTTATGGATATCCAAGGCATTCCTTAATCTAACAGCCTGTACCGTACACGATTTATCATAGAATATGGTAGTGTGGCTAGGTACCGTAAGCTCCAAAGTCCCAAAATATAAGTACCCAAAATATAATAGTAATAAATAGTAAAATAAATAGTACCGAAAGACGACCTTAAGGATCTAAGATGTGTATCACTGAGGAACACAAACGTTGGGGTAAAGTCATTGAATAAGTTGCTATGAAGCATAGAAAGAATATGTGAATTTTGGCGAAGTCGAATTGGGAGTCACTTGAGCAATTTGCGAAAATCAGTCACATGATCATATGTGCGTAATCCAAATATAATAGTATTGTTTTGAAGGCCCTCAAGTTTATCAAGCTGCTCCTCGGTGACATTGAGATAACATCAGCGTAATGAAGTAGACTCAGCTAATGCAACCTTAGTGACTGTAGATAAAAAGTTGCGAAGTCTTCGTAGAGATCCCGCTGATGCCATCACTTTCCTACTAACTTCACGTAATGGTTCAACGACCCCACAATAAGGTACTATCAATTAGTATTCCTAGGTTTTTAAAACAATTTTAACAAAAAGAAACCGACTTCAAAGAAAAACTATTCCGAGAACCCAAATCACGACAATAATTGTGCCTATGATATTTGAGGAGACCCTCGATTTCCTTGAGATTCTATCATCCGATCCCGATATGGTGACGATGGGACCACCTGTAAGCTACGCCCATGCCAATGCAAAAACAATTTTTGAAATCGGTTCATAAACGACGAAATTATCGCTGAACACACATAAAAAAAATAAAAAAGATTCCGACGAATTGAGAACCTCCTCCTTTTTAGGGTTCCGTAGGCAAATGGCAAAAATCGGAACCCTTATAGATTCGTCAAGTCTGTCTGTCTGTCTGTCCGTCCGTATGTCACAGCCAATTATTTCCGAAACTATAAGAGCTATACTTTTGAAATTTGGTCAGCCGATGTATTCTGTGAACCGCATTAAGATTTTCACATAAAAATAGAAAAAAAACAATACATTTTGGGGGTCCCCATGCTTGGAACTGAAACTCAAAATTTTTTTTTTCATCAAACCTATACGTGTGCGGTATCTATGGATAGGTGTTCAAAAATGATGTTGAGGTTTCTAATATCATTTTTTTCTGAACTGAATAGTTTGCGCAAGAGACACTTCCAAAGTGGAAAAATGTTGGTCCCCCCCCCTCTAACTTCTAAATTAAGAGAGTGATAAAACTAAAAAAAATATATGTTGTACATTACCATGCAAACTACCAACGAAAATTGGTTTGAACGATATCTAGTGAGTAGTTTTTTTTTAATACGTCATAAATCGTAACACGCAATTTACCTTTTATTCAATCAATACACTAGTATAAAAACATCGATGAAAGTTACAACGAACTACAAGAACTTTTATATGATGTTACTTGCTGATACGGAACCCTTCATGGGCGAGTCCGACTCGCACTTGGCCACTTTTTTTTTGAAGTCGGTTGGAAGTACAACGTTGTTAAATATTATGTCAGGTATAATTAAATTAATATCTATGTACATTAAACTTATATAATACACTTTATGATGAGAAGTAGATTTCGATGAAGAAAAAAAACTGAATATGTTTATGATATTCAGTTTTTTTGTTATATACAACTTCTCCGAAGAACATTTGAGCAGTTCAGATGTAAGTCAAGGCTCAGTACAAAATTTGTAACCAGTCGAAAATTTGTTGTTGGCAGACCAAAATTTTCGACACGGAAAAAAATATTAATATACCAATGTCAATTCTTCAAAAAGAACCTCATTGGTTCTGGTCACTCTTCGATTCTACTCCCACTTGATGTCATGAATTAGGGAAATCCACCTGAAACCGAATACCACCTATATTTTACCATTGACAACGTGTCAGAAAAAAATTAAAATTCCAATAAAAAAACTTTCGTCGACAATATTCACGGTCCCCAATAATTAGAGAAGTAATTATGAAGCAATAAAACTAAAATTCATAAAATACTGTTTAAAAAAACAATGAAAACGAAACCAAAACAGCTGATCGGTAAACTATTGGAGCGTAAATAATGCTAATAAAACGTTGCAAAAGAGTGATTTTTTATAAATAATATGTTTTACAATTATTTGTTATTAATTATGTCTTGAATTTCGAAACGCCTAGTCATGAAGCCAAATCCGGTTCTTCTTAAAAATAAAACTCATGAATAATCTCTGAGAATGCCAGCGGTGATTATCGGACGATTGAAGAATGAAAAGGCTATTGATATATAAAATATTGATAAATAATACATAATCCGCTGTTATTGCCTGTCGATACTATCGGTATGTGTGTGTACTTACTATAAGGTATGAACACGTGTTGTCAAGGAGTACTTGACTAAGAGTTAACAGGTTTTTATGTGTCTTTATTGTACATATGTTTGTCATTTAAAATTGAACCGTATTGATATTTGTGAGGTACTTGATCACATTGACAGTTTTAGAAGTAATGTTCTTTGTCTTTTTACTTCATCCATATATTACACTGTTCTTGGTGATTTTAAGGCTTCCTTCAGGTGAATATAATATATTATAAACAATTACACATGTCACGAAGTGCATTTCGTGTTGTTCCGTCTATATCCCACTGCATCTCTTAGTAATATCATTAAGATACACACATACTGATGATTGTATGTATGACTGTGTAATACTTACTTAACAGTACTTGGAGCCACGGGATAACTTAAAAATTGATAATCTGAAGAGTTCAAACCATAAAAAAAATTATTTCAATAAAACGTTTTTATTTAAGAAATTGTACCTTGAATAAAATTCATAGGATGACTAGATAGATCTACGAGTAGAAGTTCGCTGCATGGGCTACACGGGCATCGTGCGATCTATGATCCTCTATGTCCTGAGGGGCGTGACATCGACATACCCGCGTAAAAAATAATAATGACTAGATAGATAATAAAATTGGGATGGATCGTTTATAGGTTCATTGAATTCATTTAACTATTTATCTTAAAAAAAATATGATTGTAATTAATGCGAGAGGATTATTCTAACCGAATCGAATGGTCTAACTAGGATAGAGATAACGACTTCTGTGATATCGTCCAGATGCACTCGTGACGGCGGCATTTTATTGAGGCTGTTCTCGAAGTGCCGCTATATTTGTCTGTCTTATCTCGGATATACTTAAACCGCCTAATCTGACATCTAGAGATTTTAAGTAAGATATTTCAGAAGTATTGGTTGATACACGTGTGACTTTTAGTAATTTAAATCAAATCTTACCATGTGAGTGTAATATTATACATGCAACACACAAAGATAAGGATTTACGTGTCAATTGATTAGAAATAACGGCTCGTTATGTAAATTTAGTGTATCTATAAATGTGAGTATAGTATAGGTATGTAATATAAGTTCACATTTATTATTTTTCTGGAGGTTTTGAGTGTTTGTTTTTTATTCCGCTTCTGTCGGCCCACTTAATGTCTGGCTGCGGTAGTGTCGCGCATCCCAGATATGTAAGACAGCGGCCGGGACTCGTACGGACAGGCTCACTCAAAACTACGGTTCTTCTACTTTCTTCCAAATGCCAATCCAGACCCTATACTGCACTGGCATAGTTTTTTAGGGTCCGTAGTTCACATCTCGGGACCTTTAGAGATTCGTCATGTCCGTCCTCGATTTACATTTCAACGGTTAGTGCTCGAAAGATGAAACTTTTTTATGGATATGTTTTTATCACATCACTAAAGTTTGGACTTAAAAAAAGACATCTCTGTGGTATGTTACGGGCTTTCTTGTTAGAGTGAGTGTCGAAATACCGGCGCCTTCCAACTGTAATGGAAAAGATTTTCTTTCAAGATATATATTATCATTTGTGTAGTATTCATATATGTAGGTTATACCAAACCTTTGATTCAAAGAGTTATGGAGCATTCCAGCTGCTGAGTGAATTAATGAACTGTGAGTGAAGCTATGAGACCACGGTCCCACAGAAAAAGCAACGGAACAATTGCTTAAATTTCTGATTTAGGTCACTAGAGGCCTAAATGTTACACCCTTCCACCTCCACCGACATGGTTTGAATTCTCGGATTTAGTTGTTACCCACAGTGTTACACGCGGATGTTGTTGTAAGCCGCGAGTAAAGCCGCGAGGCGAAGCTTGTCTAAGAAAATTAGCCTTATTTACTCGTTATGTCATCAGCTAAGTGCCAGTAAAAGTCCCATATAAATCGGTCCAGCCGTTCCAAAACTTAATCGGAACAAACAGCGGATAGACAGTTTTTTGGATGTAAGGTAACGTAAATATAGACAATGTACTTTATTAAACTCTTAGTAAAAAAACTGTTATTTTGATATTATAAATTTTATTTATTTGTATAGATTACTTCATTTATTAGATAAGTGAGTCACCGCCACAACACGTCCTCACCCCGAGGTATACCGTCTTCAGATACATGAGACTTTTACGCATGGGAGATAAAACAATGTTTTTAAATAATGTAGTAGCCTTGTTAAGAACTTAAATGCCTAAGGGTAGATTTAACTTTAATCATTGTAACGTCAACGGGACTAGGTAATTGATATAAATATGTAGATATACACATAAATATAAAGAAAACACCCAAACACAGAAAGAAATATTTGCAGATCATACACAAACACTTAGTCTGACCCGGGTATGAACCCGAGAGCTTGTGATCAGCAGCCGCATAGGATAACTACTAAAACAACAAGGCAGTCAAAGTCAGTCAGTAATACTATTTATGTATATATACTGTCATAAATTTATTAAAATTAAACTAATTATCCGGTATAATATTCCCTAATAAAACATCTCGGTTGACGTCAGAACCTTTTATATTATGACTACTTAGTAGGTTGTAAAGTCGTGAAAACGACAATTTGTTGTGCGCACGAATGAAGCTAGTGATGAATTTTATTTCGGTTGGTTGGCGGATACAAGTACATATCAACCCGCACGCCCCATATGCGTGAAACATTTGAAACAAAGACATTATAACAATATATGTAATGTGAACGATAGCCGCCACAAATCTACAGCGCAAATATTATTTTATTTGTTTTAATTTCTGTTAAACTTTGTACACTTATCACAACTTGTTTCGTGTATTAGTCGTCTGACATATATGTACAGTTTAAACCAATGTAATAAAAACTAAAAATACTTATGGTTAAGATTCCCAACAGCGAGATTTATGGCAAACAGTGCCAGGTACTGGACCGCTTCTTATTTTGATGATAGGGTTGCTATATTCCGTAAATCGACTTCATTGTATTTCAGAGATTGAGAAAAATATCCGCATAGAACAACTTTCTCTAAATAACAATGCCGCCCTTTTAATGGTCAATTACTACTTTAAATTTGTAAAATTATTCACAAATTTTCAATAGAAAGTTTATAACAATCTTACAAATATATAACTATTGATAATACTTTATTTAAAAGTTTCTTTGGCACACATTCCGAAACTGCTAAGCTGCTGCTAATAGAGTCCTATAGTTGACAACCCTAAATTATAATTGTCTGTATCTTTGCTGTTGTGTATTGCCACGGCCGCTGACTAATGTCAACGACCTCGCGTCCTTGACCGCTTTTTTAGACAATCTGTCTTCCGCGAATGATCGCGAATAATCGTAGTTTAATTACGTAACTGCTCGCACGACGCATAGTCGAAAGTGATGTGGAATTATTAGAAGCGAGTCCCGAGTCAGATATAATGTCGTACACGTACATCGTCATTTACATATTATATATCGTCATACACGTATGTATTTTGGCAACATGGATTTCCGTTGCAGATACTTTCAGTACTAATGCAATATTATACTGTTATTCTTTCCTATAAATCTCAGTATATTTTGGTGAATGATTCACAGCAATCTATTCCGATCTTTCTCTAATCGGACTGAATTATTAACCATGTATATATCATTCGGCTCAGTAATGTTCTCAGTTTGTTTTATTTGACTGCCTCGTTGGTCTAGTGGTTAGCGTATGCGACTGCTAATCAAGATTCAAATCCCGGGTCTGGCCAAAAACTGTTTTTGAGTTTTTCTTAGGAAATTCCTAACAGCAGACCGGAGTTTTGAAGTTTAGCGGTGATTCACGCCCGCGCCTCGGATAGCACGTAATGCCGTCGGACCCGGTTGTTATGAACATCTATTTCAATAGTTATGTATAGATGTATAGGTTGAACTTGTTATCAGTAAATTTGAGGGCACTGACTACCCAAGTCAGTGCCCTCAAATTTACTGATAACAAGTTCAACCTTCGAATTTCAGTTCTGGGTTGCGGAGGTCCGATGGCAGTCGCTCCGAGGAAAAACTAATATTCAGGTAAAACCGGTTGAACTAGTAGCCGACCCTAAATAATATTGGGAATAAAGCTAGGAAGAAGAAGAAGATGTAAGTTCTGTATTTACTTTCAGTATGCGTTTTCTAAATATGTAACTATTATTTTGATATTACATACCGACATCAATTTTATCAATTTGTAAAGATTAAAGGGATTTGTAAAATTTATGATCAGACCAGAGAACAAAATAATATTATTCCTATTTCTGTGGATCCGACGGCCTTGTGTGAAATGCGTCAAGTCATCTATACATACATATATAATTAAATAAAATTGAAGTGTCTGTATGAAATATAAAATAACCCGTTTTTTACTAAATGCCTATCAACGTATTTATGGTACTGACATTCAAAATTGTATTTTTAAATTTTTTGTCTGTCTGTCTGTTCGTCTATTTGTATGTTTGTTCCTGGTAATCTCTGGAACGAGTTGACCAATTTTAACGGGACTTTCACCCCCAGATGGCTGATGACATAAGAAGTAACTTAGGCAATTTTTTCTAGACTAACTATAACCGCGCCTAACATCGCGGGACTCAGCTAGTTATTCACATATTTACCTCCTTCACGATTTACATAAAGAACAACTTCACTACTGGCTTTTTATATCGAATTATGAATGACTTTATTTAACATGAAGTGTTTTTTTTGGCATTGAAGTCATATTTGGACATTCAAATCAATTGAATGTTCTTGTAGAAGGTTGTTTTTTACTAAACTACATAATCTTTCTTCTCAAATTATATCCGTGCTCGTAGGTATAAACGTTACGGCTAGAAGCTGTTGCTATCATAATAAAACCGACAGACGCTCACGGCCACTCCGCGTGATTATGTGCGGTCACCTTTGTAAACCTGCTGATTCTTGTATAAACATTATTTATCAACTACTCGATAATAGATATAAAATGGTAATGACCCTTTCATTTCGACTAGATACTACAACGGTAGGTAGGTACGCGAATGTCTTGACGTAAATACATCGTTTGTAGTACCTATACATTAATAATAAATAATAAAATTATTATTAAATTATAACTAAGCAGGATTTGTACTAATGAATTGTATGCATCCGCAGTAGGACTGATTCATGGTGACATAGGAGGTATAAGTTATTATCATTTATCAGTAACTAACTTTCGCCCGTGGCTCCGTCCGCGTCCATGTCGGTTGTCTGTAATTAGTTAAACTATCTGGGTACAAAATTTCATTTACATCGGTGCACTGGTTTTTAGGGATCCGAAGTTCATGACTAGGACTACCCTTATAGTTTCGTCATGTCCGTCCGGCCTAGGGTTTATTCCCGGGAATTCTCGAGCCGAGAATTCCCGGGAAATCGTTGGGCTTTGTTCCCGGGAAATCAAGCTCGAGAAAAGTCGAGAACTCGAGAAATCGTGTACCTAGGTATATAGAAATGAAATCGCAGTTTGTTATGTTGCTGGGAGGCGCGGGCCAAAGCGCAGCGGCACCCTTGATCTCGCTACAAGCGCTCTGCGGCGTCGTTTTTACGTAGTTTACGTAGTGAGTGTTTCACAGATTACGTGATAAATTGAAATCAAACAGGTAAGTCTTTTCAATTTTATTGACACATCATGGCTTTATTATTCATATTATTTTTTCAATAATATAATCTAAATATTTTCTTAAATTTTAATAGGTACTAGTAGGTACCTATGTATTCTTTTCTATTATTTTTAGTCAAACTTTAATACATAAAATAATTTTAACAAAAAGGAACCGACTTCAATGAAAAACTATGCTGAGTACCCAAATCGCGACACGTGTGCCTATGATATTTGAGGAGTTCCCTCGATTTCCTTGGGATCCCATCATCAGATCTCAATATGGTGACGATGGGACCACCTGTAAACTACGCCCAGTCCAAAGCAAAAAGAATTTTTGAAATCGGTTCATAAACGACGAAATTATCGCTCAACATACATAAAAAAGAAAGAAAAAAAAAAGATTCCGACAAATTGAGAACCTCCTCCCTTTTTTTGAAGTCGGTTAATAACTAATGATACATTATTTATACTACTAAGTCTTATTACATTTCCTATTTTTGTAAAACAACAACATACAAGCTAAGTTTTTAATTATTCTGATATGTTTTTCTTATGTAAGTAATGTTTTTGAATATAATCAATAAAGGGTTTGTAATTAATTTAATACTTTTATTTGTGAGGAAAACCACTGAATTTGTAGTGCACAACCACTGAAGTATTGCAACCAAATAATATGAGAAAACGTACGTAAATGTAAATTTCTCGACAACCCGAGAAGCCCCGAGAAATAAGCTTCGAGAATTCTCGAGACCCGAGAAATTGAAAAGCTCGAGAAATCAGGAACCCTAGTCCGGCCTTAGCTTACCATCGAAACGGTTAGTACTAAAAAGATGAAAATTTACATGGATATGTGTTTTTATCACGTCGAGAAATTCACAAAAAAAATTTGGGGTACCTCCCAACAGGGTAAAGAAATAATAAGTTAAAAAAACCATTGTCTATTGGACACGAATTGAAATCCACCTACCATTATGGTGGGTAACCACGGAACCCTATTCTATACGTGTCTTGACACTTACTTGGCCAATTATTGATATTCAAGACCAGAATTAGCCAAATGGGTCCAGCCGTTCTCGAGTTTTAGCGAGACTAACGAACAGCAATATATGTATATATATATAGACTACGTAAAAATAACTGTCACCCATAGACACTATTATTAGCTACTATTTAAACAGAGGCATTGTATTCATAACAGTAATAAACACAGCCCTTGTGTTTATTGTATAAAGGAAATAGTCGCGAGGTTAAGTATTGAAAAGTACAGTATCTCTCTTTTCAGTGAACATCTGTGTCAACCGGTATAAGAGGCAACCGAGATGCCTCTCGAGCCTATCCTCCATAACGGGTCTTACCTCCTCAATAACGCAGGTATCTTCTGAATCCTAACCACCGGTTTCTTGGACCCCGTGCCTATCCGAAGTGAGTTGTCTACCTTTCTTTATATTTTTAAATGTATTTTATATTGATGTTTACAAATGTGAATAATATATAATTTACATAAGTTCAATTCAGAACCAATTTGGATGACGGTATGAAAATAGATAAGCATATCACTTTCATTTCAGTCATTATTACGTATTATACTGAAGAAGTAGTAGCCCTGAGATATATTTCTTCCATTTAAATTCCCAAAAATGTAATTCGTCTAGAAATTTAGAAAATATTCTAGTGATCTGATGATCATCAGTGAGTGAGTCAGCCTCTACCATTTGCCATTTGTTGACATGCCCCACGAGCCCAGATTTGTGTACGCTTGACGGCCTGCACCAAGCAAGACCAAACGCAATCAGCGTCGACGAGCACTGGGCCAATATCGTGTCTAGTGTTGCCATCAACACGATAAGAAGAAGAAGCCTCTACCGTTCGCCTAAAATGAGCTATACCAATTTTATAATAATGATGTGATTATGAAAGGACTTTGCACTCATTTTCTGTTATTAAAACATTCCTAATTATCGTCTTTAGAAAAAACAACAAAACTATTTGTTTGCATCTGAACTTTTGAATAATATTTTTCTTATTTTATCTTCCTGTCTACAAAATGTCTAATTACCATATATTTACAATTTCGTGTAACCTCTCGAGACTTTTGTAATCGTAGAATAAGTTCAATTTCCTTACCTATGCACTATATTATGTGTAGTAAGGCTTGTTATACACGTACCAAAACCACACCACGACGCAGCGACAAAATGTGGTTGCGATGTGGTCGCGATTTGGTAGTATGAAACACGTGGTCCATAAACTGCGGCAAAATGTGGTACGTGTAAATTGCATAATTAATTTTATAGGAAATATGTACCCGACCAAGTGTTGTCATTGTGGTGTGGTTGTGGTTGTCGCGTGGTTGTGGTACGTCTGGAAAGGCCCTAAGTGAAACTAATATCAAGAACAAGGATCATGTTATTTCAGGTGCGGGTGTCTACTCAATCCCTATCCCGTTAGAAGCTACAGACTGCCTTCGCCTATTGGCCTAACCGGTAACTGTCCCTACGTTAATAAGTAGGTGTAACGTAAGTTTACTTGCCCGGTCAAAAGTTTCTTTCGACTTCGACAGAGAGCAGTTGCGTTAGATGGCGTCTAAAGGAAATCGTCCGAGTTCCTATCGAAAGCCAAATTCGTGGCAACATAAATAATAATAATAGATGATTTAGTCATACATTATAAAGTAGTACAAACAGGATGATTGATGCTGTCGGCCCCAGTCCGTCAGCGTTGCTCTGTGTGTGTATATTGTTAAATTATTCAAAAGTTTTCTCTCAGATTCTTCTGGTCTGGAGCATTAGGAGCTTATTTTTTTATGTATATTTTTCTAAAAGACGGAACCTTCCATCAATATAGATGGACATAAAAAACTTTCCTTGTATGTATGTCAAAGCATGTAAAAATATTTTAATCTAACAGGTTAAATTGTTATTACTTAGATACATATAG
The DNA here is from genome assembly GCA_932526445.1 of Phragmatobia fuliginosa. Lineage (NCBI taxonomy): Eukaryota > Metazoa > Arthropoda > Insecta > Lepidoptera > Erebidae > Phragmatobia > Phragmatobia fuliginosa. The sequence goes on from OW052057.1 coordinate 31,790,133, forward strand.
TATATGATTTGTTGCTCACTATTATCACAATGTGTTGATAGCATCAAACAACCTGATAACAAAGCATCAGTTCTAGTAATCACTATCAACAGTAGGTAGCAATAAAACTGTACACTATACACACTACTAATTAGTGTGTAGTGTCCGTAGTTCACCACTTGCAATCATTGTTTATTTGGTTTACTAGGTGGATAAGCGTAGGCAGATGATGATGATAATAATAAATAATAAATAAATATTTTGGACATCTGACACACAACATCATCTAATCCCAAGCTAAGCAGAGATTGTGTTATGGGTTACAAGACAACTGATATAAATACATAAACATACTTTTTTTTTGTAAATACATACATATTATACATAGAAAACACCCAGACTCCGAAACATCCTTCCTGACACGGTAGCACCTGTTCCCAGATTCTTCTTATCTCAGGAGCAAAGTGGCTCACCGTGTGGGTGTAGTCAATTCCGATTTCGACACACCACGACTTGGCATACAGCCGCCTATTGGTGACGGCCCAAGGGGGTTACCACACGTTTGAAAAAAGTAAATACAGTTAAGGTGGGGCTAATTGGAACATATATTTCTTGAAACAGATGTTCACAAAAACAAAAGTTACTGTATCAACATTTAGAATATTAGTTTCGGTAGTTTTCATATTTGTCTTTAAGTGGCTACTTTAACTGTACGTTTTCTGTGAATAGATCTATAGTTATATTACTTTAAATGTATGGTTCCAAATATCATATTTGGTATCTGAACTGACTGCTTTGGATTTACTCAATTTTTATAACAGTTTCGAAAATAAACTTTAAGGCGATACTTGGAAAACCTAAATTGAAAGACAGTCTTGAGTTTTCTTCAACATCACTTTTTCAATACCTAATAAGTAATAATAATGTGAATATATACCATTGCAAATTTATGGTAATCAAAGTCTATCGCTTCTTTGGGGTTATTTGGAATCTGATGTTAAATAATAAATGCGTTCCTACTAAAGATGAAGCGATATTTGGAATAATTTAAGACGAAGTCAACAGTAAGTTGATTATTAAATAAAAAGTAGCGAAATGATAGGTTTACCAGCTATAAGACATTAGAGAAAATTACACTAAGATTATATTTTTTTTGGTCTAGTGGTTAGCGCATGCGGCTGCAGATCAAGAGATCTCGGGTTCGAGTCCCGGGTCAGACCAAATATTTGTGTTATCCACAAATATTTGTTTCCACAAATATTTGGTTGATTTTCTATGTACAATATGTAATATGTATGTATTTACAAAAAAAAGTATATTTATGTATTTATATAAGTTGTTTAGCACCCATAATACAAACTCTGCTTAGTTTGGGACTAGATGACGTTGTGTGTAAGATGTCCGAAAATATTTATATTTATTTATTTTATTTTTCAATGTGTCTGATCACATCAGAATCGATGCTACAATTTGTTTCTTTGAGATAAAATTATGTTGCTTTTTTTACATTTTCTTTTATTTGGCCGAGAATTCACAGTACTTTTTCTTTTAATTAGCCGAGATTCAATCAGTTGTGTTTGTTCCAGTAATATTCTCACCAGATGGAACGTTGCATTTTTTTTACGTTTCAGTTGTTCAAGGGTCGTGTGGGGGGATTTCTCATTTCTTGCAAAATTTCTTTAATTGCTGTAAACGCTGCGTTTTGAATATTTTTTGCAGAGATAGAATTTGTTTGAGGCAAACGTGACTTAGGTCGCTCTGAATTAACGAGATATAACCCAGATTTACTGAACCCGGCAATGATGTTGCTGGAGCTCGAACCCTTTTCTGTTAACTTGTTATGTAATTTGCATAACAATGTTGGAAATGAACTTTTTTTCTGTGCTAGCACGTCACGCCAATTTTTTTTAAACGTGCGTAAAATGCAACGTCTATCGGCTTAAAACACTTGGAATCAAACCAGCCACTTATTGACCTGTTGTACTTGGTACTTATTTTAATAATAAATTTAGAAATAACTTACCCTTAATTCAGTTAAAATCATCAATTGGGGCTATTTAAAACGATGAATAAAAACCATAGCAATGTTTGACAAGCTTTAAAGGGGCTATTTAAAACTAAGTTTCAATTAGCCCCAAAACCGAAACCAAAAAGCCCCATTTAGAAAAATCGAAGAACACGGCAGACAGAAAAGACAGAAAAAAGCAAGTTGAATACCTGTAATGTCAATGAAACACAGTATTTCGCAATATATTTCACTCTATACATACCTTTCTAGATTTAGAGTTTCAACGAAAGTTTTTGCACCATGAAATACACCAAAATTTTAGCTATTTTCAAATAACGCACTTCTCAACGGACTTCAATGCTGTCTGTGAAAATTCTAGTTTAACAATGATATTACATGTCGTTCTTATGTCCGGTGGTATAATAAATTTCGTACTATTAGCAGATAATAAAATACATGTGATCACAACTTTTATTTCCGAAATTCCAAATTACTCCGAGATATCCAAATAACCCTAGTTTACGTTACCTTAAAATAAAAATAGAAAACTTTTCAATTTCTTAATAACTGTAGTTTAGTTATTCACAGTACTCTGATTACATCTTTTCTGAAAGAGTACTTTTAAGATATGTTGTTTAACGCTTACCTAACTTTTCTAACCGGCTTACTAATTTGTTGAGCAGAAAACTGTTGTTTTAAAAACCAATGTAATGGTTGTAGTCGTCAACAAAGATTTTCAACGTTGTGAAAATATTTCAGCAGTTATCAAACGATGCTTTGTTCAGGGACTCATTTAACTGTCGACGGCAAGTAATACTATAACTAGAGAAGTAAATTCTTTATATTTATATAGTATTCTAGACAGTTATTCTAGAATACTCAGTACACAAATTATTATAATAAATTATTATCTATAGCATAAAGAATACAGTTATTTATATATTTTAAATATACACTTATGAGCGACGATGATGATATGTACTTTTCTGCCGATGACACGTTAGAAGATGAGACTTTTGGTTCCTTGACAGAGACACTCGGAGATCAACTACGACAAACATTTTTAGCGCAATCTCGTCCTCTTCTTAATGTTTGCCATATAAATGCGCAAAGCATCCCAAGTCATTTTAGCGATCTAACCGAGACGTTCTCTGGCAATAACGTTCATGGCATCCTGATCTCGGAGACTTGGCTCAAGCCCCATCTACCCTCTACCTCTTATCCTCTCTCTGGCTTTATACTTATCCGTAATGACCGTTTAGATAGAAGAGGAGGCGGTGTCGCCATCTATCTACGTAGTCACCTACCCTATAAAATTCTCGCCTCTTCCTCTTCCGACTCTTCCAATGGCGCGGAATACCTATTCCTCGAGGTTTGTGTCAAGGGAGTTAACGTTATTCTAGGTGTAGTCTATTGTCCTCCAAATATTAACTACTTCTCTAGTCTGGAAACAGTTCTGGAATCTTTAGGGTCAGAACATTCACATCACATCATCATGGGAGATCTCAACACCAACCTTCTAGCCCTAAACTCTCCTCGTACACGCAATCTCCTTCAGATCATCCAAGCAACCAGTCTCCACATCCTGCCCCTTCAAGCCACTCACCATAACTTAGACTACCAGGACACCTGGCTAGATGTTATGCTCACCTCTGCCCCGCACCTTGTCCCTTCCCACGGACAACTCCTAGCCCCTGGTTTTTCCCATCACGATTTGATCTTCCTTTCTTACATCCTGAAACCTCCCAAACCTCCTCCTAAATTCCTTCATATTCGAAGTTTCCGCCAGTTGGATCTTGAAAGGTTACATGTTGACGCTGCTAAAATGGATTGGGTGGATATGGCAGCCGCTACTGACGTGGATAACAAGGTCCATATATTTAACGAAGCCATAATCAAATTATACGACAAACACGCTCCTATTAGGAGAGTGAAAGTAAAGCGTGCCCCGGCTCCGTGGATGTCAGAGGAGGTCCGGACTGCCATGCGACGAAGGGACCAGTCCTTTATTCGCTTCAAAAAAGTCCGCTGCGAAGAAAAATGGAACATTTATAAAGCCGCCAGAAACCGGTGCAATCAGGTGATACGCAACGCCAAACGCCGACATATACTTCAAAACATAGAGTCATCTTCTTCGTCCAATATCTGGAAGTTTCTTGCTACTATAGGGATAGGTAGGCGACAACACCCAGAGTTCAATCATAAAATTGGTTTGAATGATATCAACCAACATTTCTCATCCACAGCTACGCTGGATCTTCAAACTAAGTTTCAAACACTAGATTACATATCTGGTCTCACCAGTCCCACGACTGACTCATTTGTATTTTCTCCAGTGTCTCCTGAGGATATCAGAAAGATCATAATATCTATCCGTTCCAATGCTACGGGATGTGACGGTATCAGTCGTCGCATGGTTGTCAATATCCTAGAATGTATTCTCCCAATAATTACTCACATAGTCAATTTCTCCCTAGATTCCGGTACTTTTCCCTCCTTGTGGCGCAAGGCTTACATTGTTCCCCTTCCAAAAAATAGTAATCCTTCACTCCCTGAACATTTCCGACCTATTTCCATACTTCCCTTCCTATCTAAAGTTCTCGAGACCTGTGTATATAAACAACTCTCGGAGTTTGTATACAGAAACCAACTTTTAAGCCCTCTGCAATCTGGCTTCAGGCCCGGTCACAGCACAGTTACCGCTCTCCTGAAAGTGATTGGCGATATAAGGAAGGGCATGGAAGACACCAAAGTCACTGTTTTAGTCTTAGTCGACTTCTCTAATGCCTTCAATACCGTCAATCACGAAATCCTGTTATCCATCCTTAAATATCTTATGGTTCCTTCTGAGACACTGGAATGGTTCTCCTCTTATCTTCGGGGACGACAGCAGTGCGTTCGTGTTGATGACTTATCATCAAGTTGGTGTGACCTCTGCACTGGCGTCCCACAAGGCGGAATTTTATCTCCTCTACTATTTTCAATATTTATCAACCTCATAACTCAACATCTTCAGTGTGCGTATCACTTGTATGCTGATGATCTGCAGCTGTATTCACAGACAAGAGTGGATGACGTAACGCAGGCCATTAACGAAGTCAACAAGGACCTCGAGCTCATAAAATCCTGGTCAATGAGATTTGGACTGTCAGTTAACCCAACTAAATGCCAGGCAGTCATAGTTGGCAGTAAACGTATATTAAGCAGATTAGATACCAGTTCTATCCCGTCGATTTATTTTAACGGTGTAGTCATTCCACTCAGTCCTGCAGTAAAAGACCTGGGCTTACTTATCGATTCAACCCTCGATTGGCGAGCTCAGATCACTAGCGTGAGTAAAAAAGTCACTGGAAACCTGCGAACATTATACCGTCTCAAAAACTTCCTGCCTCCTAAAACTAAAATTACACTCATGCAGTCCTTAATAATTCCTATAATCGACTATGGTGATGTGTGTTACTTCGACCTGAATGCAGACCTCCTTAATAAACTTGACCGCCTTCTCAATAACTGCATTCGATTCATTTTCAATCTTTGAAAGTATGACCATGTGTCTGCTTTGCGTTCCCAGTTACAATGGTTACCTATTCGCCAACGGCGCAATCAGCGCGCGCTCACCGCTCTATTTTCATTTCTTAATTCACCATCCTTACCTACTTACCTTGCTCCGTACCTCCGTTACCTGTGCTCTAACCACGATAGAAATCTTCGATCAGTTAATAATCTGTTCCTCTCATGTCCCTCTCATAACTCTGATTTCGTGAACCGTTCGTTCTTTGTTCAGGCAGTACTACTCTGGAATGCGCTCCCGCTCGAAGTCAGGATGTCCTCCAACAGATTTACGTTCAAAAGGAAAGTACACGATCTTTTTCTCAATGAACTGGCAGAACTATCTAACCCATAGTAAATCGTATTGCTAGCATCTATAGTGTATAAATATGATACATATGTGTATGTCTATCTGTATAATTTATATATATGTTTGTATTCCTATGTAAGTATTTGTATGTATGTATATATGTATATGTATGTGGATTGGTGTATATATGTGTATGTGTATGTATGTATATATGTATGTGTTGTATAGATATGTTGTGAACTGTGAGAATTATTATTGAACACATCATATTATTATGTAACCTCTGTGCACCTACCTCAAGATTTCTGCACCACCCAAAGGTTGACTGGAAGAGAATGCCTTGGGCATTAAGTCCGCCTATGTACAAATTTAGTGCATAAAGTTTATAAATAAATAAATAAAAATATAATGTAATTTTCCTCAGGTGAGTGATAAACCAAACAATTAGCATCCATGATGTTTTGAATGTATTGTCAAAATATTTTCATTTTACCTACCTTAAAAACACCTGGCATTAAATGAAGCAATTAACTCTTAAAAGTAACAACTGTTTAGCATGACCAATGTTTTTAAATGACTACTTAGAATACATGTTTTAAAAGTATCTCAGTGTGTGCAACAACAGACTATTGTAGGGTTAATTCCATGGACTTAAATTCTGATAAACTAAAGGTATGACCAATAGTAGTCTTTATTAGATTAAGTCACTATAGACATCGGATTTTTTTGTAGCCTATTTCTTTTGTCATATAATTTCTGTAATTTAATTTTCTTTTTTATTTTCATTTAAGACTTAATGCACATAATATGTGGCAAAGGCGGACTTGATGCCGTAGGCATTTTCTACCAGTCGATCTTAGAGCGACGCAGAGACAAACGTTTATCTGTTTTTTTTTCATAGGTAGGTAAGTTACTTATCTAAATACAATTACTTATACTTTAATAGAGACTGCCATATATACGAATTAAATCTTTTTAATTCATTTACTATAACTTATCGCAATGATATTATGGTATTAGGTGATAGTCTGTTTTGTTTCACAGAAATGTTTTTGTAGTCTATCTAATCAATCCCTTTTTTCTTATATTTCTGGTAAACTTTTATAGCACGCAGTTCAAATTATTTTATGGTAATTAGTTACATTGAGTCTCAGTAAAGTGAAAAATAGCTAGTGACGTAGACATTTCTTCCCTGCGCGGAAATACTGCGCGGCAGCTTACGAGGATTGCCGCGCGATTTAAGACGACGTAGTTTTAGTTCCACCAGTACACTGGAGGAACTAAAACTACGTCGTCTAAAACTTCGTCTCCGATACAAGTAGGCAGAAAATCAGGCGGACCCCAGAAAAGGAATAACCGTAACCCTAACCCTTGAGCCACCTATGGCTATGGCATCGTATATGGCCCTACATGGTAAATACCTGATTTTTAGAGAATAATAAATAAAGTAAAGCTACTCTGGGCAATATTTTACTATATTTACTTTTGGCAGAATTTCGATTTTAATTTAATTATATTTTACTAACTTTCACTATTACTCTTTTATTCTACAATACTTTCACGCTTTTTAGGGTTCCGTAGTTCATGACTCGGAACCCTTATAGATTTATCATGTCAGTCCGTCCGTCCATCCTCGACCTACCGCCCAAACGGTTAGTGATAGAAAGATGCAACTTAGCAAGAATATGTGTTGTAATTACGTTAACAAAGTGCTATAGAATAATATTTTTATTTGGGATACCTCCCCTACACGTAAAGTGGGGATGATTTTTTTCCTCGTGGCTACCCTATCGTGTGTGGTATCATTAGATAGGTCTTTTAAAAACATTGTGAAATTGCAAAGATCATTTTTCGATTTAGACATCCGTTTGCGAGTTATTCAACTTTTAAGCGCACTTTGTGTAAAAATAGGGCGTCCTCTAAAAGCTAAACGGCTGGCTCAAAAAATCTGATAAAATTCAAGATAGTAGTCCTTATATTCAACTTTCAAGGAAATCAAGAAGCAGTTTCAATAACTTAATTTCAGGAGTTATATGGGCCTCTCTTGAACTCATGAACTCGCTTTGAAGACTTGGTACAAAAATAAAGAAATAATAAGTAACATGAACAATTATTATCGACTGTCTTGTTGGTCTAGTGGTTAGCGTATATCACGCGTATAATTATGTATAGGCCTACGATAAATATACGGTAAAGCCCTATTAAAAACAAATTTCAATTTCGTCATTGTTGATACTTAGGCTAAAAGTAGGTATAGTGCAGAAACTGATATTTATAACGAGAATTTATTTATTTAGTAACTGTCCACTGACTTTTAATTCTCGGGGAAATTCTAGTCAGTATGGTTGACCTTTTGGGAAGCGTTTCCACTATTTTGCGGCGATTTTAAAGTTGAACGACTGCTACCCATTCCCATTGAACCATTTACATTATTAGATATCGAGCACTTTTTATTTTTTCTACTAAAGCGTAGGGGGGAAACTAAAAAGTTCTTACGTAAGATCTTAAAAATACGCACAGTTATGAGTAGTGGTAATATTCAAATAATTTTCATGACTATAAACCTTTTTAAAAATACAAGTTATACAGGGGGAGGGATTGGCCTATTCTTATTTTTCTTGTTTAGGATGGGGAGCCAAAAACTAATAAAAATCGTCTTACGTGATAATTGTTTGGCCCCCCAATGTACGAGACTGATTTGTGCTGTGTCGTTGAAATATTTATCGTTGAACGACTGTTATATCTAGCTGTTTCTTTTAGGTCGTGTCATTTTTCGGTTTAGGGCATTTGTCTTGTCATTATTCATCAGTCAAAACAACAGTGGTGTGTATAGTTCCCCTTCCCGAGTATAATGGATGAACACGAAATTTTAATCACGTGTTAAGTTTTGAAGGATTAATAGTCCTAATTACATCATACAATTTGCTGCCGCGATGAGTCATTGATTTTTATCTTTTTACTACTATTGTGTCACCTTATGGACTTAACAAAAGATTAAACGACACGATTAACTGTCGTCCACGACTTTTGTCATGACCACGTACAACTTGTTTCCGAGTTATGTGCTTGCAAGGAAATTATCCGATAGACTACTACGTACATATACCTATGAGAATAAATTGGTTTAACTGCAGAACTATTTTCCTTGTATTCACGTGATAAGATAAATGGTAATAACAAAACAATACATGATAAAACAATGTAGACAGGCTTATTTGAAAAACTTAAATTAGATTGCAATAGGTATATCTATCATCAGATGTACAAAGGGCTATGGAATCATTGTAGACATACTTTAATGTAGTAAGTGTAGTAACCATTAGCTTTTACACTACTAATACTAAACCTAAACTATCTGAGGTCTAGTACAGACGTAAGCAAACTGATTACTACTTTTTTACTGTGATGACTGATGAGTGTGTAGGTTCAACCGGATATAGGATAACACTTTGTGTGCCCCATAAATTTGTTTTTCTAAGTCTGTTTCAGATATGTTACTGAGAATCTAACGGTGTGGCTCTGAATTATTGCTGAATTGCATTCTTTCATCATCATCATCATCATCATCAACAGCCTTTAACAGTCCACTGCTGGACATAGGCCTCTCCTTAGAAAGAAGGTATTGGCCTACTATGCCACGCTGGCCAGATTTTCAGTAGCTGATAATGAATAACATTAGAAATAAAAAATATATGTAAACAATAGTACATTGTTCACCGAGGGAGGAAAGGAACCGATTACTAGCGAGGGAGCAGTTTGTGGCCCGAAGGCGCAGCCTAGGGCCATAATACTCCCGAGATAGGAATGGGACTTTCACCCGAGTGCTACACAGTGCTTTATACTACACCTGTGAGGAACATTTAAAGTATTTATAAAATAAAATCAAAACGTAAGACACCATGTATAACTCGTGCGACCTAAGATGGCACCTGACTCAAATGTCAGTCGTTTGAAGTACTGAGTGCAAGAAAAATATAATTTATTCTAGTAAAAATATAATTTAAATTTCAACATTTATTTTGCTTTAAGTAGTTTCTCATAAACATGCTACTTTATCTTAAGTGGTACTTTACTACCTGAGTTAAGAAAATACATATGCATACCAATAGGAAGCAGACCTCATTCATAATTTACCCGAATGCATTCTTCGTGCAGTGATTTATTTAATATTAGGTAATACCTAATATCATTTTAATTGAAATTAGCAACTGAAATATGGTTATAAAATACAATTTTAAATCGTCATGATAATCGAAGTCTCTAAATATCATGTGTATATGGATATTCCTTATTTTAAACTATTGCGTCATATAGTCGTCATGCTGGTTTTTTTTTGTGTGACCTTTCTTATAACAATTGGGTAATCCAGACAAATCTAATGATATATTAATAAAATAAAATTTGTGGAGTGATTTATATGACATTAGGTAATACCTAATAAACTAAAATTATTATGGAAAGATTCGTGCAACGGTAATAGTGATGCTAGCGCTACTCGCAAGACGTCAGAGGGGTATTACGCGGGGGAACGGTATCATGTTTCGTTTTGAGCCAGGTGCCATCTTAGCTCGCACGAGTTATAAGACACAATTTAGCTTAGAATTTGACATAATATTTATAAATATTTCGCGCTTCTTTTGTTTTTTTTTTATTCTTCACAAAAGGATGTCAGTGGCACGGAGATTCCATATTTAAATTATATGAAAACTCCTTGGGCAGGCGCGCGCCATAGATAACATAACACATGAGAAATGAAAATTCATACAACTTTCTCTCCCGCTAAAACACGTTAGAAATGGATTTTCATACATTTTTTCCTCCCGCTTATTTAGGTCAAGGAAAAGACTAACTTTCTCTTTTCATTTTCGGGGAATATTGACTACTGTTCCGATCAGGTGTAGTATAAAAGCTTTCTCCTAGATGCTTTTCTAAAAAGCGTCTGTCATATGTATTCTTAATTGCTTACGTGTATGCATTGTATAATGAAATTATTATAAATATTATTTAGAGCAACATTCAGCAGCTTCAATTAAAGTAATGGTTAGTCTATTGTACCTAGAACAGCAGACTGATATCAATTCCGAAATTGGCATCATAAGGAGAATGCAATATACATCCGGTATTAAACTGAATGCAAATTTGCTTTATAATATATATCAATCAACGTCAGAGGCATACGTGTAGTAAGTGAGGAGGAAAAGTACCAATCAAGTTAAGTGTTGTAGGTATCGCGTGTAGAGGATGAGAATTGCTCGTTGCATGTCTATTATCTGATAGAGTACTAATATAACCACTAACAATTGCGGACATACATGACAGAGTAATTCAGGTCCTAATCAAAGCTCATACCGCATTCATGTATGAATCGGTTATTATTGTTCCATGAAAGAAGAAATGAATACCTACTTTATTAAAGCAGATAAAACCAAAATTATAACTGCAACTTCACGCACTGAAATAAGAAGACAATTCTTTTACACTGTTTAATACTAAATAAATGACCGATTCCTCTATATTTCAAAAGAAATTCATATATTTTTTTAAATGAACCACTTAACTTTTAATGATAAAATAAACTAATAACATTTAAGGCCTTACATTGTTAGCGGATATTTTGAGTAGTGCGACTTTTTAACCGACTTAAAAAAAAAGGAGGAGGTTCTCAATTCGTCGGATTTTTTTTATTTTTTTTTATGTATGTTCAGCGATAATTTCGTCATTTACGAACCGATCTCAAAAATTATTTTTGCATTGGAATGGTCGTAGCCTACAGGTGGTCCCATTCGCACCATATCGAGATCTGATGATGGGATCCCAAGGAAATCGAGGGAACTCCTCAAATATCATAGGCACAATTGTCGCGATTTGGGTACTCGGAATAGTTTTTCATTGAAGTTGGTTCCTTTTTGTTAAAATTATATAAAGACTTGCATTGCGTAACACATGTTGATGATGCAAAACAGACCATAATTACACGCCTAACCATTCTTTGGAGGTGAAGGTAGTTCTTTGACTTATCAAGTCGCTTAAAGTGCAATCTACAAATCGGAGACTTGAGTCCGCCTTTAGAGAATGTTTCAAGGAAAAATTCTTTATACATCGTACTCGTTCTTATGTCAACGTCGTTCAACGCCCTCGTGCTATGGAGCACAATAACAAATTATAATAAAAAATATTGACATTCCAATTAATTGTTAAGTACGCTACCTGATGCTCCCACTTAGTATATAGACATTAAATCGTTCACGGGACTATAGAAAGCGCTGTTGAAACAATCATAATGCATTTTAAGACAATCTTCTTCTTATCCTTATTCCTAATATTATTTGTGGTAGGCTACTAGTTCAAACGGTTTTACCTGACTATCAGTTTTTCCACAGAACGACTGGCATCGGACCTAAGGGAGAACTGTAATTCGAAGGTTAAACTAGTTGTAAACTAGTTGGAAACAAAAAATCACTTTTTGGGCCGACCCGGGATTTGAACCGGAGACCTCTTGATTAGCAGTTGCATAATATACACTAGAATTAAGACAATATAAGACAATAATGGGCCTAAACAAATACATAAGTATATATGTACCTACTTAGAGACCTAATATGGAAAACGTTTATTTAGTTACTACAGGAGATGCAGAGCAATAGTATTAATAGATAATTCATTGCAGAACAAAATATCACTCGATTACTACAATGCCTTTTGTTTCTAATCTTTATAGATGGCCTCTTCACACTAGACATGCCTATGGTCCCTGTGCATAATTGATGTCATTTATTACTGTCATGCATATTAATGCATAGCAGCAACGAATGACAACAATATGAATATAGTGAGAATTTTAATATTAGTAAGGATTACCTTTTATTAGGGTTCCGAAGTTTATGACTCGGAACCCTTATAAATTCGTCATGTCCGTCCGTCCTCGACTTGCCGTTCAAACGGTAAGTGCTAGAAAGATGAAACTTTACATGAATATGTGTTGTAAATACATCGATAAAGTGCTACAATAAATTTACGAAAAAGATTTTTATTTGGGGTACCTCCCCTACACATAAAGTGGGGATGATTTTTTTTCTCGCGGCTACCCCCTCGTGTGTGATATCATTAGATAGGTCTTTTAAAAACAATAAAGGGTTGCTAAGACAATTTTTTGATTTAAGTTTCCGTTTGTGAGAAATTCCACTTTAAATGGCACTTTCTTGTAAAACAGGGCTTCCCCCCCTCTATAAGTTAAACGGCTGGCACAGAAATCTGGGAAAAATTCATGATGGTGGTCCATAAACTTAACTTTAAAGAAAAATTATAACACATCAGATCACTTTTATTTACTTATAAATGTATATGTGTGTGTGTATATATATATATATATAAATATATACAGGTGTCCCAGAACACACACTATCACTATCTGTTTCGCTCACTCATGGCAAAGTCCACTGTCCATCTCTCTTATAATAACTTATATTAATCTTATAATTTTTCCGTAAAATTAAGAACCTACCAAGAGCTTGTGCGAATAAAAAACATTTCAAGTGAGTAAAATGGGTTAGCAAAAATCGGGTTACTTGGAGTTTTTATTTTTTTACTCGTTTTTAGGGTTCCGTAGCCAAATGGCAAAAAACGGAACCCTTATAGATTCGTCAAGTCTGTCTGTCTGTCTGTCTGTCCGTCCGTCCGTCCGTATGTCCGTATGTCACAGCCAATTATTTCCGAAACTATAACGGCCTGGCCACGAGTTTTGGTCTTAGCGAAAAGCGGAGCGGCGTCGGTGAGCGGTGCGTTTTGCACGCCACGAACCCTAGTAGCGAATAGTTGCAGCGGCGACGGTGGACGTATTTAGGTAGTCGAAACGTGTTAAGAATCATGGCGTTATAAAAATTATCCCCTGTCTGTTTAGAAACAACATTTTTTTTTTAAATATGATAGAATGAGTGCACGAACTAAATAAAGATCGGTATTTAGATGGTGGATTTAGTGACCTATACGAAGGTCCTACCTATAAGAAGTAACTGAAGTTTCCAAGTGTTTTGCTAAGTAGGTACTTACAGAGAGAAAAAACTTTAAAAACTTGTCAACTACTTACATTGCGTATAAGACATACTAGTAGTTTCGTGTGTAGTTATATCTACAGACAAAACTACTGATATGTAAACTGTTTCGCTAATTAGGTACCTACTGACAGAGAAAAAAAAAACTTTTAAAACTTGTCAACTATCCACCTACATTACGTAAACATACCAGGTCACACAAACAATCAGTAGCTTCGTTTGGTAGGTACCTAGGTTCTATGTTTTTGTGTTATCAATTTAAATTAAACGTAAGTACCATTATATTCCGGAAAACATTGTTTAATTTCTTCCCACAACCTTTTTATATTTATGTTGGGGATATTTTGACATCTATATAGGCAATCTATTTAAAATTTCTGTTATAATAGCCTCGGTATCCATTACCGCCATAAAATCGTCTAAAATTTTTTGTTTTTATTTAACGCCGCTGAGTCCGTGATTCCTGCACCGCTGTCCACGCCGCTCTGTTTCGTGGCGTCGCACATACTAACTTGTGCCTTTGTTCCTGCCGCTCTCCATACCGCTCGCCGCTGTAGCAATTCGCTCGGTAAAAACCGCTAGCTTTTTCGCTATGAGCGGCGACTCGTGGCGTGCCTCGTACATTTTTATACTTTTGATATTACCGCTCGGCGTTTCGCTTTTCGCTGCCGCTCACAGCGGAAAGGTCGTGAATGGGCCGTAAGAGCTATACTGTTGAAATTTGGTCAGTCGATATATGGGGCCATCCATAAATTACGTCACACCTTAGGGGGGAGGGAGGGGGTCGACGAAGTGTGACATGGTGTGACAAGGGGGTGGCAGGAGTCCTAAATTATGTGACGTCACATTTCAAAATCTATTGTTATCTAAGTCTTAAAACACGAACTTTAAACTATTACTTTACGAAAACCTCAAAAACATATACAACTGTATCTGTGTAAATATAAGATACCAATTGTTTTGGTGACCACTCGCTCTACTAGTATTACACGCCGACAGCCTAGGCCCTAGGCGCCCTTTGATTGCGCCTAGCGGTGATTTGTTTCTATTTCATTTGACCACTCCACTGTCTTTCGCGGATGAAACAACGTCGATCTTAGTTCTACTATTTTGTGATTAAATCACCTTTTTCTTCTGTCGAATAGGACATCCAAAGGTTGCCTGGAAGAGATTGCTTTTAGCAATAAGGCCGACCATTGTACATATTTTACAGAAACTTTCAACTCCAAAAACTGTATTTTGTATGCAATAAAGTATATTCTAATCTAATATAGTCGAACAAATAATTAAATATTTGTGACAAATTTGAAATTGATTTGAAGAAGATAGGGCCAATACATTCACTTTTCTAGTGTATATTATATACATATTTATACTTTTTTTTTCACGCGAGGAAAGCTTTTCGCACCATGCCCTTCTTTGGGACAATGAAGGGTGTGTGTGGGACTCCCGGGCAACCTATACCCACTAATCTCTGAGTCACGTTGAGAACTGGATAGTAAATAACAATAAAACTTGGCTTCGTTTCTTTTTATTTTGTTAATTTCTTTAATTAACATAGTCAATAGTTTTTAGGGTTCCGTAGTTCTTGACTCGGATTCTTATACATTCGGCATATCCTTCCGTCCGTGCCAGACCTACTGCCCAAACGGTTGGTGCTAGAAAAATGAAACTTTGCTTGAATGTGTGTTGTAATTTCGTCGATAAATTGCTATAATAAAAATATGAAAAATATTTTTTTTGGGGTACCTCCCCTATTCGTAAAGTGGTGATGTTTTCTTTTTCTCGAGGCTACCCATAGTGTGGGATATCATTAGATAGGTCTTTTAAAAACATTGCGAGGTTGTTAAAACGATTTATCGATTTAGGTGTCCGTTTGCGAGTTATTCAACTTTAAAACGCATTTTTTTGTAAAAACAGGGCACCCCCCTCCCCCTCTAAAAGCTAAACAGATGACTCAAAAAATCAAAAAAAATTCAAGATCGTAGTCCCTAATAAAACTTCAACGAAATCTATTGCGGTTTTGATAACTTTTCTATTTCAGGAGTTTTACAGGTCTAACTTGTAAAATGCACTCACTTGGAAAACTTCGTACAAAAATTAAGAAATATGTAATAAGTAAACGTAACAATTATCTATTGGACACGATTTTAAATCTACCTATCGTTATAGGTGACCACAGAACCCAATTCTATGCGCAACCTGGCACGACTTTCAAAATTTTTTGTTTTATTATTTTCTTTAATTTATGTAATTAATCAATTTTTGTTATGTTAATTGTTTGATTTGATGTTAATTTTATTAAAAAATAATTTCGATGGAATAAAACTGATTTCGGAACCTGTTTTTATTCAATGATTTCTAAATGTAAAATTTGAAAATTATGTGACGTCACACTAGGGAGGGGGGAGTCACACAAATGTGACCAGCTGTGACAAGGAGGGGGGGAGGGGCAAGAAAATCATGAAATTCGTGTGACGTAATTTATGGATGACCCCTATTCTGTGAACCGCATTAAGATTTTTACATAAAAATAGAAAAACAACAATACATTTTGGGGGTCCTAATACTTGGAACTGAAACTCAAAACTTTTTTCATCAAACCTATATGTGCGGGGTATCTATGGACAGGTGTTCAAAAATGATGTTTAGGTTTCTAATATCATTTTTTTCTAAACTGAATAGTTTGCACGAGAGACACTTCCAAAGTGGAAAAATATGTCCCCCCCCCCCCTCTAACTTCTAAAATAAGAGAGTGATAAATCTAAAAAAAATATATGTTGTACATTACCATGCAAACTACCAACGAAAATTGGTTTGACCGAGATCGAGTGAGTAGTTTTTTTTAAGACGTCATAAATCGTAACACGCAATTTACCTTCCATCGAATCAAAACACTATTATTAAAACATCGATGAAAGTTACAACTAACTACAAGAACTTTTATATGATGTTACTTGCTGATACGGAACCCTTCATGGGCGATTCCGACTAGCACTTGGCCGCTTTTTTATAGTATGAAACTAACAAGTACAGTACCATTTTCCAATCCTGATTAAATGAGCCAACTTTTAATGGCCAAGGCACTCTAGTACAATTTTTTTAAGGGAGGGTCTTTCAAAGTCGACAAATTTAAAAAATAATAATTTCATACTTTAACAAATAGTCTTAATTCTAGGAAACTTGGGGCAATTGTGTAATTATTTTTGACTGTGATTCTAGAAATTTTATTTAGGGTTACGTTTCTAAAGTTTAAATGAACAAAAATAATAAAAATTAACCTCAATAACCGAAAGATGGTTACAGCTTGACCAAATTTCTAGGTTTTTTTAAATGCCCATAATTTTCAAACTGCATGGGATAGAACTTTTTTTTGATTTTTACAATGTTGCAATCAATCCTGTCACCCCGCTTCGGCTTGACGTCGAGTTCTAGGACATCCTGTATATAGCGTTTCGGTGTAACTATAACGGTTAGGGTATCTGCCCTTACTGTCCCGTCTCAAAAATTCACCCTGTATATATATTATGATATAACTTCTGTTAAAATATACTATAACTAGCTTTCCGCCCGCGGCTTCGCCCGCGTGGAATTTGTATATATCGCGCGGGTAAGGGTAGATTAAACAATTTTACATGATTTTATGTTTGATAATAAGGAACTTCGACACAAACTTTCGTCCCCTATTTCAAACCCTTCTACCTTTATTTTCGCAATAAAAAGTATCCTATGTCCTTTCCCAAGTTCAGTTCTATCTTCATACCAAATTTCATCGAAATCGGTTCAGTGGTTTAGGCGTGAAAGCGTAACAGACAGACAGAGTTACTTTCGCATTTATAATATTAGTAGGGATATATAAACATGCATGTAGACATACACATACATACTTAAATTTAATATAATATAAAATAAATAGTCGTGTACTAGGGTTGCGATTATACTGCCTACTGATCCTGAAGAAGTTCTCGTACTTTAAATTAGAACGTAAGGCGGTTTGTGCAGAGCAGAGAGCAGAACTGACTGCACATAGAAGGAAGAATAGAGATAGTTATAGCTGTGAGGGGGACATAGAAGAAGGAAATTATTTGTTGACCGAAGGTCTGGGTCGTGGTTGGAAGAACTAACTTTTAGTACCTACATCGTTATTCGTTAGTCATAGATGTTTCACATTTTACTAGTCACCGTCACGTGTCTACATGACGGTGATCCAGTAGCTAAGTATTTATAAGTCTACGTAAACATTGAGAGAGAGAGCATTCTGTCTAATAACTTTAAAGAAAAGTCATTCAGAATCGAGTAGGAACTGCTAAGTCAATGCGAGTATTATGCTCAAATACAAAATACTAAAACCGAAAACTATGTCATATTTTCAAATATGTACATTTATTTAAGCTTAAATGTAACGTAATGCACTAAAACATTAATCACAAAAATATAGGTTTACCAAAATTTATCTTTTCTTACATTAAATTAATATTACATATCAACTAGATTCTCATACCTCTTTTAAGAAATAAGATCACGACCAGGTTGAGCTCAGCGACAAATTACATTTATTTGCTTTCAACGTACCTACGATTTCGCCCATATACCATTCTATCTAGTATTATAAATAGTGTCGTTAGGATACAAAGCTGAGGTACACTGTATACTAGCTGAAAATCAGAGTCCGCATAACGGTCTCTGACTCTCTGCGCTACCCAGTTGCAGAGTTTGGGGGATAGACCAAATAACGGAAGTTTGGGGAGAAATTAACGGCGCCAGACCCTATTGAAGGCTTGGCTATGTCGAGGCTGATGAGTCCAAGGACTCCTACTACTCCTCATGTTTATCAATAGTCTCACCCAAAGGTGTAACGGCCCATTCACGACCTTTCCGCTGTGAGCGGCAGCTAACGGCCCATTCACGACCTTTCCGCTGTGAGCGGCAGCTAAGAGCGAAACGCCGAGCGGTAATATCAAAAGTATAAAAATGTACGAGGCACGCCACGAGTCGCCGCTCATAGCGAAAAAGCTAGCGGTTTTTGCCGAGCGAATTGCTACAGCGGCGAGCGGTATGGACAGCGGCAGGAACAAAGGCACAAGTTAGCATGTGCGACGCCACGAAACAGAGCGGCGTGGACAGCGGTGCAGGAGTGACGGACTCAGCGGCGTTAAATAAAAACAAATATTTTTTGACGATTTTATGGCGGTAATGGATACCGAGGCTTTTATAACGGAAATTTTAAATAGATCGCCTAAATGGATGTCAAAATATCCCCAACATAAATATAAAAAGGTTGTGGGAAGAAATTAAACAATGTTTTCCGGAATATAATGGTACTTACGTTTAATTTAAATTGATAACACAAAAACATAGAACCTAGGTACCTACCAAACGAAGCTACTGATATGTTGACAAAACTACTGGTATGTTTACGTAATGTAGGTGGATAGTTGACAAGTTTTAAAAGTTAATTTTTTTCTCTGTCAGTAGGTACCTAATTAGCAAAACAGTTTACATATCTGTAGTTTTGTCTGTAGATATACATAACTATACACGAAACTACTAGTATGTCTTATACGCAATGTAAGTAGTTGACAAGTTTTTAGAGTTTTTTCTCTCTGTAAGTACCTACTTAGCAAAACACTTGGAAACATCAGTTACTTCTTATAGGTAGGACCTTCGTATAGGTCACTAAATCCACCATTTAAATACCGATCTTTATTTAGTTCGAGCACTCATTCTATCATATTTAAAAAAAAAAGTTGTTTCTAAACCGACAGGGGATAATTTTTATAACGCCATGATTTTTAACACGTTTCGACTACCTAAATACGTCCACCGTCGCCGCTGCAACTAACCGCTACTAGGGTTCGTGGCGTGCAAAACGCACCGCTCACCGACGCCGCTCCGCTTTTCGCTAAGACCAAAACTCGTGGCCAGGCCGTAAGAGCGAAACGCCGAGCGGTAATATCAAAAGTATAAAAATGTACGAGGCACGCCACGAGTCGCCGCTCATAGCGAAAAAGCTAGCGGTTTTTGCCGAGCGAATTGCTACAGCGGCGAGCGGTATGGAGAGCGGCAGGAACAAAGGCACGAGTTAGTATGTGCGACGCCACGAAACAGAGCGGTACTACGTAATGTAGGTGGATAGTTGACAAGTTTTAAAAGTTAATTTTTTTCTCTGTCAGTAGGTGCCTAATGAGCAAAACATTTTACATATCAGTAGTTTTGTCTGTAGATATAACTACACACGAAACTACTAGTATTTCTTATACGCAATGTAAGTAGTTGACAAGTTTTTAAAGTTTTTTCTATCTGTAAGTACCTACTTAGCAAAACACTTGGAAACATCAGTTACTTCTTATAGGTAGGACCTTCATATAGGTCACTAAATCCACCATCTAAATACCGATCTTTATTTAGTTCGTGCACTCATTCTATCATATTTAAAAAAAAAATGTTGTTTCTAAACAGACAGGGGATAATTTTTATAACGCCATGATTTTTAACACTTTTCGACTACCTAAATACGTCCACCGTCGCCGCTGCAACTAACCGCTACTAAGGTTCGTGGCGTGCAAAACGCACCGCTCACCGACGCCGCTCCGCTTTTTTCTAAGACCAAAACTCGTGGCCAGGCCGTAAGACGTACCTTAGAAGTGCACCCATAAGTTGGTTCGGTCCATAACCATAACACGGATCATTTTACAAGCAGCAATCTATGGGGCAGACTAATTATTTATTGATGATCCATTTAAGCACTTTGCTGAAGCTGGAAGTTATTATGTCAGTATAGCCGAATTTTTTGCAATTTTCATTTTTTACATTGACTTACATTTACGTTGACATGTTACCTTTGGTATGAATTCTATTTTGACTGCGCGATTACTAAAGCTAGGGAGCTAGAGTAATGATTTCACACGGGTGCTACATAGGCTAGAGACGCTTCTGGATAATCCATAAAATAAAAGAAATGATGTTCGTTTTAAAATAGCCTAACGACGCGAAGGTTCGTAAAATAACTATGTACTTATGAAATGAACAGGTGGATTATTAACGTTTTTAATAACCGTAACTGACTTGAGTTTTAGTGTTTGGTGTTGTTGTATGTTTTTGTAGTTCAACAGCAGCTTAGTTAATTAACACCTACTTATTAACTGTAAGTATGTAAACCCAGCTAATTGTATTAGTGGCAACTTTAACAACTTTGTATTTTACAATTGAAAATGTTTCACTGTACTACAATACTGTGAACTGTGTCTTTAAATACATAACCCTTTTTTTGTGTGGAAAATCATCATGGATAAATACATAATCCTATGTTCTACTACTGTACTAGCTGTTGCCCGCGGCTACTCCCGCGTGTATCTAGATTATTGCAGTAAAAAGTTATTCTGATATTTAAGCTATATTACTGTAAAGTTTCGTCCAAATCCGTTCAGTAGTTTTTGCATGAAAGAGCAACAAACATACATACTTTCATACTCACAAACCGGAACCCGGAAATGATACCAAGATCTGAGCACAGCCGTCACATACGCTGCTACTGCGCCACCAAGTCAGTCAAACTTCCATTATCAATACAACATATTCAAGTAAGACATTGTATATAAAATAGCCGCATTATTTCATCTCTGTTGGTACGTCGAATGTGTCACAATAAAAGACAGGTTAATATTACATGCATAAGAATTATGAAATCATCATGCCCTTGGCATAAATAGAAAGTGCATGCTTTATGACCAATAATCACAATATGTATTTGGTTAATTACACCTGAAATGTGTTGCATTTGGTCAAAATACAAAAAATAATCAGAAGGTCTATTAGTAAGGTTAAAACTACCTTCATCCATTTTACTGATACGTATGAGTATAGGTTCTATCTAGATAGAAAGATTCGTAGGTCGTCGTAATTGACTGTGCTATTAGTAAGACTAGCAAATTACATATTCATGTTACCGTCACAATATTAAATGATACATTACTGGTACATTAATGATACATAATTCAACCATTGCTGCATAATACTTTACTACGAAAGTATGATATCTGTAAAATCGAGAGTAGATTAGAATTCATTTTTATCGTTTAATACGAGAATTAATTTTCAGGTAGAGATCCACTACACTTTTTCTTTCGTTGTATGTGTACATGTGTTATATAAAAGGTTTGACGTCAATAGGGGACCAAGTGCTAAAGTGGATTGGGAACCAGTGCATAAACTAGATAATTGCAATTTGAGGGGACCTCAAATCTCCTGTTTCCAGCCATGATGATAGCCAGCATCCGTATCTAACGCTAAATCTCAGACTGTTACATGGGATTAAATCATTCGAGAGGTTTGCGATGTCATTTTAGTCAATGCTAAATCCATTTCGAGCTCACAATCAATTGATATGAATTGGTTTTTGTTTTCAGTACACACGAGGATATCTCGGTTTCTATCACCGAAACAATCTATAAATAAGTCTACTGATTGATTGATCAATGCGGAGCCGCAGATAAAATAGGGGTCGAATCATTTCCCATATAATGAATGTCAATCATTTAAAAAAATAAAGAATTTTCATACATACAGGTTGTGTGTAGGTTCTAAAGCAATGTCCTAAAACGATACATGTTAACATATTCAACTGTGTCAGGGTCAGGGTGTAGTAGGCGTGGATCCATGACCTTCAATGAATACCTTTTGGTCTTACTTACTTCACTTGCTTGTATCAATAGTGTGTTGGGCTTAGAAATGTCTCTAAACAAGTTCAACAGATTCTCGTCACCAAGACTATGATACGTTTGCTCTGGAGTAGATAATAAATAATTTTACTGCATTTGCGATTCAAATAATCAGATGATGATTTGCAATATTTTTGTGGGTAATATGTTAAGGTTCATTAGGGTTTCGTAGTTCATGACACGGAACCCATTCGCCATGTCCGTCCATCTGTCCTCGATCAACCGCCCAAACGGTTGGTGCTAGAAAAATGAAACTTTGCTTGAATATGTGTTGTAATTACATGGACAAAGTACTATAATAAAATTATGTAAAATATTTTTATTTGGGGTACCTCACCTATATGTAAAGTGGAGATGATTTTTATTTCTCGCATCCACCCCATCGTGTGGGGTATCATTAGATAGGTATTTTAAGAACATTGTATTGTTTCTAAAACTGTTTTTCAATTTATGAATCCGTATAAGAGTTATTCAAATTGGAAGCGCATTTTTTTCTAAAATCGTCTTTGTCGTCGAAACTTTGCATACATATGTATTGTTATTACGTCAACAAAGTGCTACAATAAAATTATGAAAAATATTTTCATTTGGGGTACCTCCCCTACACTTTACTACTTTTTTTTTCTCGCGGCTACCCCATCATGTGGAGTATCATTGGATAGATCTTTTAAAAACAATAAAGGGTTTAAAGCACGACTTTTTTGATTTAGGTATCCGTTTGCGAGAAATTCCACTTTAAAGGCCACTTTTTTTTAAAAAAAGGGGTTCCCCCCCCGCTCTAAAAGCTAAACGGATGGCTCAAAAAAACCTGGAAAAATTCGTGATAGTTGTCCATATACTGAACTTTAAAGGAAAATTATAACGGGTTAGATGACTTTGTTAGTTCAGGAGTTATAGAGGCTTAACTTTTACAATGCGCTTACTTGGAAAACGTCATACAAAAATTAACGCATTAATACGTAAAAATAACAATTTATCCATTGGATACGATTTTTAATCCACGTACCATTATGGGTGACCGAGGAACCCTTTCCTGTGCGTGGCCTGACACGCACTTGGCCGATTTTTTTGGTTTAGGAGTTATAGGGGCCTTACTTGTAAATTGCACTCACTTGGAAAACTTCTTACAATAATAAAGAAATAATAAGTTCACAAAACAATTGTCTATTAAACACGATTTTAAATATACCTATCATTATGGGTGACTGCATAGAATAGGATTCCATTCTATGCGTGGCCTGACACGCACTTGGCCATTTTTAGGGTTCCGTAGCCAAATGGCAAAAACCGGAACCCTTATAGATTCGTCATGTTTGCCTGTCCGTCCGTCCGTCCGTAGTAATTAGGAAGCTGAGGTATATCATTTTTGGTATTATTTCAAGAATAGAATTGTAAATTATTAAATGGTTTTTACACGCTCATTTATTAGCTTCACCTGTATGTTTGTTTGTTTGTAACCAACTCCTTTGGTTGCGATTTTGAACCCACTTTAAACGGCCAGATTTCGTTGATGTTGTGAATAGCTACAAGTATATACAAGTATACGAAATCTGGTCGTTTAAAGTGGGTCAAAATCGCACCCATAGGAGTTGGTTACAAACAAACAAACATACAGATGAAGCTAATAAATGAGCGTGTAAAAACCATTTAATATTTTACAATTCTATTACCTAATTTTTTCACAACTTTCAAGACGTCTGGCAGAAGTAATGGCCCACCGAAAGTGTCTGGCAGTAATGAATTTTAATTTAAAATAATATTCTTAAAAAAATATGTAAATACTAGCTTTGCACCTTTAATGTAGGTAAGTAAGGTTTTTTACCATCTGTACTTCGCGCTATCTCACAAACGGCCCTGCTTTCAAGCTAATGGGTACGCATACGTCTTAACAAGACATTGTACTAATAATCCTGAAATTTCAGCTTTGCACAAATGACGTAGGTCTGGCGGCTCTGGGATCTTGCTCTATTATGTTCACGTATTAATGTGTTAATTTTGTATGACGTTTTCCAAGTGAGCGCATTTTACAAGTTAAGTCTCCATAACTCCTGAATTAATAAAGTCATCTAATCCGTTATAGTTTTCCTTCAAAGTTCATTATGTGGACCACTATTACGAATTTTTCCAGATTTTTTGATCGAGCCGTTTAGCTTTTAGAGGGGGGGGGGACGCCCTGTTTTTACAAAAAAGTGCCCTTTAAAGTGAAATTTCTCGCAAACGGATACCTGAATCAAAAAATCGTCTTAGAAACCCTTTATTGTTTTTAAAATACCTATCTAATGATATCCCACACGATGGGGTAGCCGCGAGAAAAAATTTACATCCCCACTTTACGTGTAGGGGAGGTACCCCAAATAAAAATATTTTTCAAAATTGTATTATAGCACTTTGTCGGCGTAATAACAATACATATTCTGCAAAGTTTCATCTTTCTACCACTTACCGTTTGGACGGTAAGTCGAGGACGGACGGACGGACAGACGGACGGACGGACGGACGGACGGACAGACGGACATGACGAATCTATAAGGGTTCCGAGTGATATACTTCGGAACCCTAAAAAAGAGGCGGACTCGCCCATTAAGGGTTCCGTATCAGCAAGTAACATCATTTAAAAGTTCTTGTAGTTCGTTGTAACTTTGATCGATGTTTTTAGTGTTCCGTAGCCAAATTTCAATAAACGGAACCCTTATAGATTCGTCATGTCTGTCTGTCTGTCCGTCCGTATGTCACAGCCCCTTTTTTCCGGATCCATAAGAACTATACTTTTGAAACTTGGTAAGTAGATGTAATCTGTTAACCGCATTCAGATTTTCACATAAAAATAGAAAAAAAACAATACATTTTGGGGGTCCTCATACTTGGAACTGAAACTCAAAAAAAAAAATTTCTTCGAACCCATACGTATGGGGTATCTATGGATAGGTATTCAAAAAAAACAATACATTTTAGGGGTATACTTGGAACTGAAACTCAAATTTTTTTTTTCATCAAACTCATACGTGTGGGTTATCTATGAATAGGTTTTCAAAAATGATATTGAGGTTTCTAATATCATTTTTTTCTAAGCTGAATAGTTTGAGCGAGAGACACTTCCAAAGTGGAAAAATGTGTCCTCCCCCAACCCCTTGTAACTTCTAAAATGAGAGAGTGATAAAACTAAAAAAAATATATGTTGTACATTACCATGCAGATCTAGTAAGTAGTTTTTTTGTAATACGTCATAAGTCGTAAACCGCAATTTACCTTTCATTCAATCAATACACTATTATAAAAACATCGATCAAAGTTACAACGAACTACAAGAACTTTTATATGATGTTACTTGCTGATACGGAACCCTTCATGGGAGAGTCCGACTTTGGCAGCTTTTTTTAGAATATTGGCTGAAAGAAAAGAAACAGACTCTAAATTCCGTAAAATAAATAAATATCCGTATAAAACCGCAAAAAAAGTTAGAAGTGCAAAGAAGTTAGAATTAGAAAACTTTATCGTTGATGTTATAAGTTCAACTATTCAAAATTATCGTTTAGAAAATCCGATTATTCATCATTAGATTTTTCTAATACCGATACAGATTAATAGTTCAATAAACATGTATTTAACAAATTAAGTTGTTTTATTTAATTCGAATAATTATTATCTAACAGTGCAGCAGGTTACAATAACCTTAAAAACTAAATAATCTAAACGAATTGATAATACTTACTGTGTGTCACCAAGTTGTACTTTTTTATTTATGAAATAACTGTATTTGTACATATTTTGCAATTCACAGTCACTGTATATATACAAGGTTCACTCACACATAGCGCCGTGCGCACAGATGAGTTGAACTATCTATACCAAGTTTCAAAAATATAGTTCTTATGGTTTCGGAAAAAGTGGCTGTGACATACGGACGGACAGGCAAACGTGACGAATCTATAAGGGTTCCGGTTTTTGCCATTTGGCTACGGAACCCTAAAAATGGCTAAGTGACGCAGTTGACCACAACAAGTGGAGAAGTAGTTGCCTCAAAACCGGTAGTCCTTTCGGAAGTTGAAAACTTCAATAGCCGGTTATACGCTTCGCATGCTTCGCGACCTGATCCCGAAAATGAGGACACCAGAGTCGCATTAAGACGCCACTATACCGAAGAGGATGGTATTACATCAGAGCTCCTTAAAGTTGGAGGTAAACCCGTACTGAGTGAACTCCAAAAGTTCTTCAACACTGCCCTCTTAAAAGGGAGAACTCCGGAGATGTGGAGTAGAAGTAAAGTCGTGCTGTTCTTCAAAAAAGGTGATTAGACCTTGCTGAAGAACTATCGACCCATTTCCCTTCTAAGCCACATCTACAAGCTGTTTTCAAGAGTCATCACGGACCGTCTTGCGCGAAGACTCGACGAATTTCAACCACCGGAGCAAGCCAGATTTCGGAGCGGATACGGCACCATAGACCACATACACACAGTGCGGCAAATTATACAGAAGACCCAGGAGTATAATCAGCCCCTGTGTCTAGCATTTGTGGACTATGAGAAGGCCTTTGACTCGATTGAGATCTGGTCTGTTCTGAAGTCCCTGCAGCGTTGCCAGATAGATTGGCGATACATCCAAGTGATGAGATGTCTCTACGATAACGCCACCATGTCCATCCAAGTACAGAACCAGCAAACAAAGCCCATACCATTGCATCGAGGAGTGAGACAAGGGGACATTATTTCCCCAAAATTGTTCACAAATCCAATGGAGGATATGTTTAAGACTGTGAAATGGACAGGACGTGGCAATAACATCAACGGCGAATACATCTCTCACTTGCAATTTGCGGACGACATCGTCATAATGGCAGACACACTGCAGGACCTGCAACAAATGGTGAATGACCTAGCTGATTCTTCTATGCGTATCGGCCTACGGATGAACTTGGACAAAACCAAGGTCATGTTCAATCAACATGTACTACCGGAACCGATTGCAATTCACGGTACCGCTCTCGAGGTTGTTCAAAAATATGTCTACCTTGGGCAGACATTGCAGTTGCTTAGGAATAACCTCGAGGACGAGGTGAATAGAAGAATTCAGCTGGGTTGGGCAGCATTTGGAAAGTTACGTCAAGTCTTCTCGTCGTCGATCCCACAGTGCCTAAAAACGAAAGTTTTTAATCAGTGCGTCCTACATGTCATGACATGCGGAGCCGAGACGTGGACACATAAGGTGCGGTTGGTCCACAAGCTCAAAGTTGCTCAGCGTGCTTTGGAAAGGGCTATGCTCGGCGTTTCTCTAAGGGATCGTATCAGAAATTAAGTTAACCGTCAGAGAACTAAAGTCCGACATAGCCCACCGGATAAGTAAGCTGAAGTGGCAGTGGGCTGGCCATATTAGCCGCAGAACTGAGGGTTCCGTAGCAGCAAGCAACATCATATAAAAGTTCTTGTAGTTCGTTGCAATTTTGATCGATGTTTTAATAATAGTGTATTGATTGAAGGAAAGATAAATAGCGTTAAAATTTATGACGAATTAAAAAAACTTACTAGATCTCGTTAAAACATATTTTCTATTATGTACTATATCTAAACTAAAAAAATGTGTATCTAAACTAAAAAAAAACATAATTTACATTATGTTTTTTTTTTAGTTTTATCGTTCTCTTATTTTAGAAGTTACAGGGGGGGGGTGGCATTTTACCATTTTGGAAGTGCCTTTCGCGCAAACTATTCAGTTAAGAAAAAAATATATTAGAAACCTCAATTTCATTTTTGAAGACTTATCCATAGATTGGGAATCTATGGTACGTATGGTATTAATGAAAAAAATATTTTTTGAGGTTCAAAAATTTTTTTCTAAGTATTTTTGCTCTAAGTATGAGAAACTCCCAAAATTGATTGTTTCTTTACCCTTTTTGTGCGAAAATCTTAATGCGGTTCACAGAATACATCTACTTACTTACCAAGTTTCAACAGTGCAGTTCTTATATTTTCGGAAAAAGTGGCTGTGACATAGGGAAGGACAGACAGACAGTCAGACATGACGAATCTATAAGGGTTCCGTTATTTGCCATTTGGCAACGGAACTCTAAAAAGGTCCGTTTAAAAAAATTACTTGTTCAGACTTATACGGCCGAATGGTTACCCTAGTCCGGGTGAGTCGTTGATTATTCATAAAAATATATTTATGCAGTTTTATATACGAAGTGTACAGTAATCTGACAAATCTATTTTTGTTTAATACTAACTGAGACCCGCGGTGTTAATGACGCGAAGCGAAGCTAGTCATCAGAAATCTGCCAGTGAAAATCCAGTCAAAATAAATTGATCCAGCTATTCCAGAGATTAGCAGAAACAAACAAACAGACAGACAGGTAAATAAAAGTTTTAAACATTTTTGTAAAACGTTTGAAATTTTATATTACAAACAGGCACATCAATTTTATTGAAAAAACTTCCTTACTTTACGGGTAGGGGAGGTACCCCAAATAGAAATATTTTTCATATATTTATTATAGCACTCAGTCGACGTAATTACAACACAATGTCGTGCAAAATTTCATCTTTCTAGCACCAACCGTTTTGGGCATTAGGTCTAGGACGGACGGACGGACGGATGAAGGGATATAAGGAATCTATAAGTATTCTGAGTCATGATGTACGGAACCCTATAAAAGACCGGTATTGCCACTCAAGTCACGCCTAAGTATAAATGTGTTATGACGCCTTTGCTTACGACTTGTGATCTACTTAGCTATTAGTAAACAGTAAACATTAGTATACAGTTGCAATATTTTACTTAGTTGTGGGCACACTTGTATCGGTGATGTTATTGTTACGATGTTTGTTTGTTAACCGAGTCCCTTATAATATTACTTAGTATTCATTGAAGATTAATAAATGATGACACTGAATTTATTATCAGTGATGTTCTCATTGTTTTTGCTATAAGCTATATAATTATATCTCCTAGACTTGTAGAAATATTGCCCAAGTGCGTGTCAGGCCACGCATAGAATAGGGTACCGTATTCACCCATAATGGTAGGTAGATTTAAAATCGTGTCCATTAAACAATTATAATGTTAACTTATTATTTTTTTATTTTTAACCGGCTTCAAAAAAGAAGGAGGTTCTCAATTCGTCGGAATCTGTTTTTTATGTGTTTTCAACGATAGTTTCGTCGTTTACGAACCAATTTCAGAAATTCTTTCCGCATTCGATTCAACATAGCTTACAGGTGGTCCAATCGTCTCCATGTCGGGGTCTGGTGATGCGATCTCAAGGAAATCGAGAGCAACTCCTTAATTTCATAGGGACAAAGTATGTGTTTTACGTATTCTCTAAAATTAGTCTTTTTAAAAAAAAAAAAGGTTTTATTGTACGAAGTTTTCCAAGTGAGTGCATTTTACAAGTTATCAAAACTGCTATAGTTTTCCTTGAAAGTTCAATATATGGGCTACTATCATGAATGGCCTTGGTCTTAGAAAAAATGCGTTTTCAAGTTGAATAACTCATAAACGGATAACTAAATCGAAAAATGATTTTAGAAACCTTACAATCTTTTTAAAAGGTATTTAATACGTTAAATGATGGGGTAGACGAGAGAAAAGAACATCCCCTTTACGTGTAGGGTAGGTATCCCAAATATTTCTTTTGCGTTATTTTGAAGCACTTGATCAGCGTCTAAGTCACTACGGAACCCTAAAAATCGGATCTGTGTCAATATTTATAGAATGGATGTAACAGTACCAAACTTTTTACGAATAAAATTAATATGTTGTTGAAGAAAACTTTTGTTTGTTATAAATATCGTATATTATGCATTTCGTCCCCGTTGTGGGAAAATTAAATAAGTCCGGTTTTGGCGAAATTGACTTATCCCTATTTAAGGCGAGGTTATAAGCAGACATTCGGCAATCAGAGGGGGTGAGGTGCGGTACGTAAGCTCCGCCTACCGGGGGGACGCCGCCCGCTGTCGAGAGCGGTAACCGCGGACCGCGAGTCATCGAGGCTTGTATGTTAAAGTACGGCCGATATATCTTGGCGAGTCCAAACATAGCGCAGATGGTTCCGCAATAACCTTTTTTTAGGAACAAAATGTTGGCATGAGGCGACGAAAGACGGCGGTGGTCTAGGCTTGAGATTGACCTAAGTAAACACAATCGACCCTTTATTCAATCAAATATCGTAGTTCTTGGTTTTTGTTTACATAAGATATAATGGATTTACAAATATTAGTAAATTTTGTAGTGAATAAACGAGATTTCGACTATCGTAAAAAATACTAATAAAATTTTATTTGTTATATCCACATTGTTTTTATTTTGGTAAGTACATGGAATCTTTGCTGGAATAAAATATATCCTATACAGTGTAAAAAACAATCATTTATTTAAAAAATATTTTTAATAATATGTATTACTAATAAAAAAAATAAAAAAAAGTCATGTGGCACTCGGGGACTGCCACGGCAAAGCAATTGCTAACAAGCAAACAATATTATTGCCAAATAATATAATCATCCTATTAACCGAAAGACAATAACAACTAAACAGAGAACATAATAAATAGTAATATGAGCATATCTATGGAATGAAAAACGAAATAAATAAAAAGACTTGAGAGGTGTCAAGGTACACCCGGATGGAACGAAGATGCACGCACGGCTTGCTAAAATGTGTCGGTATACAGAGGAAACCTCATACTCTACTAAAATCATTAAAACTTGTCTAAACACGCTACAATTAAACTCTACTCTAGTACTCGTAACTTAATATTTTGCTTTGTTCTAAATACATTCATATCATATAGTATCAAAGTACTCGTCAAGACGAATCAAATGAGCCCAATCTCGATGGGGTTCCTATGGCCACCTTCCAGCTCCATCATCAGACCCTGGTTACCATATAGTGTCAAAGTACTCGTCAAGACGAATCAAATGAGCCCAATCTCGATGGGGTTCTATGGCCACCTTCCAGCTCCAGTATCAGACCCTGGTTACCATATAGTGTCAAAGTACTGGATAAGACGAATCAAACGAGCCCAAACTCGATGGGGTTCCTATGGCCACCTTCCAGCTCCATCATCAGACCCTGGTTACCATAAAGTGTCAAAGTACTCGTCAAGACGAATCAAATGAGCCCAATCTCGATGGGGTTCCTATGGCCACCTTCCAGCTCCAGCATCAGACCCTGGTTACCATATAGTGTCAAGGTACTCGTCAAGACGAATCAAATGAGCCATTACTCGATGGGGTTCCTATGGCCACCTGCCAGCTCCAGCATCAGACCCTGGTTACCATATAGTGTAAAGGTACTCGTCAAGACGTATCAAATGAGCCCAATCTCGATGGGGTTCCTATGGCCACCTGCCAGCTCCAGCATCAGACCCTGGTTACCACATAGTGTCAAGGTACTCGTAAAGACGAATCAAACGAGCCCAAACGTTTCCGTAATAATTTTAACCGACTTCAACGAAAAACTATTCCGAGTACCCAAATCGCGACATTGTGCCTATGATATTTGAGGAGTTCCCTCGATTTCCTTGGGATCCCATCATCAGATCCCGATATGGTGACGATGGGAAAAAGAATTTTTGAAATCGGTTCATAAACGACGAAATTATCGCTGAACATACATAAAAAAAAGAAAAAAAAAAAGATTCCGACGAATTGAGAACCTCCTCCTTTTTTTTGAAGTCGGTTAAAAAATATCTTCCGATTTTGCATTTATTACCCATTATTATATGTTTATAATTTGCAATAACACTATATCTGTTTATATTTATGGACCTTACTATTTATTTTAAATTAAAAAAAAAATATTTACAATGTAAAAAAATAATAAAAGGAAGAAAACCCACGCGAAGACAGTAGTATGTGAGCCAAGCGCTATGTACTTGCGCGTCAGTAATATTTTAGCACAGAGCGTCCGGAACCGACTTCCCACTTCGAGCGTTGCTCGCAGACTGATTCGAATAGCGTAGCGAATATTACGTCTACTAATGACACAAATAAGGTTGAATATCATACGCTCTGTTTGTTGTGTTTTTGCTCGTGAGTCTTTCTTAGGCGCTTACGTTTGTTGATTAAATGGGGTTTTCGATTTATTATGACAAATATATTAATATAAATAAAAAAATAGCCGGTGATCGTTTTAAATTATCATATTTTTTAATGAATTCTTAAAAAAAAATATACTGTTATCGCTTAAATTACGGTGTATTTCGACGATTAAGTGTAAAAGAAAGAGGCAAAGGTTATAATTTATTATGTAATTTTGGTAAGTTAATCTTAAAATTAAATTCGGTAGAGTTTTAGTGTAGATCTTTATCTTCACATGTTATTTTTCTTATCTCAGTACCATAAAGCTGTACTTCACACTTGACGTTAAAAGATAGTGCGTTTTTGACAAATCCCGATTAAACCTCGCCTTAAAACACCTTTTTTTTTCCCGTGCGGAAATCCCTCCGGATACCACCAGTTGATGGTTATGTCGGACTCGAACCGACTAAAACCGCACGCCGCCTCGGGTACTATAAGCCGAGGAACCAGGTGTACCCTCGAAAGGAAGTCCCTGGAACCCCGACGTACCTCGGGCCATCCACGGCTTGCAGATGACCCTCTCTTGTGAGGTGCGGGCGCTTCGTAGCACTCGCGCTGCCACCCTGGCCTGCTTCTGCTAGGGTAACAGGTGGCCTCACCTGTCACCCCAGGCTTGCGCTTATGGAGGACGGAGGTCGTTTGACGATCTCCGGTGCCTGAGTGGTCTGCGGTACCTGGCCTGTTCCCGGGCCTGGCGGACCGGGAGGGTTCTAAGCCTCTCCCGGTCCCGCTCCGCCATCTCCTTCGCAAGCATGACTTGCTCACAGAAGGAGACAGTGGAGTTCCACGCACTCTCGCTCCGTATCATAACAGCAATCATGTTACGGAGCGAGAGAATCCCCACTCCGATGGCCACCACGAGGTCACGCCTCTGCTCCACCCACGCTGGACATTCGGCCAACGTGTGGAGCGCCGTATCCACGGTTTGGCCACCGCAATGGTGGCACTCAGGCGTTGGCTCTTTTCCTATTAGACACAGGTAATCTCCGAAGCACCCCTTTCCAGTGATGACACAGGTGGTGTCAGCCGGTATGAGAGGCTGCCGTGATGCCTCTCGAGCCAATCCTCCGTAACGAGTCTTACCGCCGCAATAACGGTGTGCCCAGCGCTTGGTTGCCTAAGTCGTTCTCTCCATTCCTCCACGAGGACCTGGTGGAGTTGGGATCTCTGATCCTCGATTTCTCGAGGCGATGTCTAAAGACACCGCCAACACCACTTCACCCCGGGAAACTGCATCCTCCGCCAGAGCCCTCACGCGCATGATCGTATCCACGGTGGAGCGTCCCTGACGGAAACCGTTCTGGTTGTCGGCCAGATCCGGCCCCACCCTGTAGAGATGCTTAACGAGGCGGTGTGCAATTACTCTTTCAAAGAGTTTGCACACCTCGTCAAGCAGCACTATGGGCCGGTAGGCGGATGGTGAGTCCGCCGGGTCCCTATTTAAATACCTAAAACATTCCACATATTTGAGCCTTACAGGCATTTTCATATCGTTTTCCGTTCCCAAAATATAGCCATTTTTGTCGGACTGATGGAATAATAAATATCTTCAGACTGACACTATTTTTCTATTAATATATAAATAACTCATTAAATAAATCAATAACAACAACACTAAATTACATTTATCTCAGAGCCACAAAATCAAAGTTATTTAATTTCCCACTACGGGACGATTTAATAAAAAGATGTTAATTTGATATTATACACGGACATTTCATTTTATTTATTTGTATAGATGTCATCCAGTGTAAATTCAGTCAGCTGGTTAAAGGCCATATAACGTATCACTGAACTTAATGTCTCTTTTGAGGCAGCTAGCCTGTTTGCCGGATCCGCCCCCTGGGATCTGGAGGCAGTACTTCTTTCGATAGAATATCGGTGGCGAAAGGATACTATTAATCAGGGCGAGTTACTAGTACCTCGAGAAGTAGAGGCAATTCGAGATGAGCTTCGACAAATCTTGATAGCGGAATAGGAGCAGCGGCTTGAAAGACCCAGTGCGGGACACGATGCTATAGCGGCAATAAGACCTGTCCTACGGGAGTGGCTGGAGAGGAAACACGGAGCTCTCACCTTTCGGATGACGCAGGTTTTTCCGGACATGGCTGTTTTGGCAAATACCTGTGTCGGATCGGCCGTGAACTAACGGCACGATGCCATCACTGCGATGACTGCTCTGATGACACAGTACATCACACGCTGGCGGAATGCCCAGCTTGGGTCAACCAGCGTCACGAACTCATCGCGGCGGTCGGTAGTGTCTCCCTTCCAACTTTGGTTGTTGCCATGGTCCGAAGCGAGAGTGCATGGAGTGCTGTCGCTTCCTTCTGCGAGGAAGTGATGTCTTCAAAGGAAGCCGCCGGACGGGAAAGAGATAGCAGCATTGCTCCCTCTGCCCGTAGAGGACGCACCGGGCGCCGGAGGCCATTCAATGATCTCCGTCCGCCCAAAAAAGTGGCCTGCGGACGATGATATTGGGGAATTCATTGTCTGAACAGCTACAGGCCCGAGAGGCTACGCACAGTTTTTCTTTTGTGCCACAAGAAACTCATGACCAATGGGCGACGAGCACGTTGTAACGGGATCTGTCTTGGTGGAGACAGATCGATACCTGTTGGGGGTGGCGGAAGAATGCAATCGCGAATCTCGCCTCCCCCAGCTATTGGTAGGTGGAGATGTAAAAAAAAAAAAAATAATAAAAAAAAAGTGGCGCCCTCTAGCGGGCATTAAGTACCGTGTTAAAAAAATATGCCGTGTTTAATATCATTGGAATTTGCTCGTTGCTTTGTAATATTGTAATATTTCTATTCAGACTTGTGACTGTGTTGTTGAAATCTTTTTCATACTTTACAGTTTCGTTTTTTGTCTTAGATTAGAATATACTTTATTGTACACCAATTACATTGTTGTTTTTATACAAATGTTACAAGTAGACATGTACAATGGGCGGCCTTATTGCTAAAAGCAATCTCTGCCAGGCAACCTTTGGATGGACAGATCGACAGGAGATATAAGTAAACAAAGGGTAGTTACGGTGTTTTGGAGCTACGGGGGCAATTACATATACATTAAATACATACAATACTTATATATAAACAACATAAATATATAATAATAATAACAGTGGAATCTTGTAGTCATTTACAACTAATATGAGCATAGGATACCTACAAACTTAAGTAATGATGTTTGACCATATTCTTAAATGCCGTCAGTGTTTGGGCACGTCTAATGGATATCGGCAAGGCATTCCATAATCTAATAGCCTGTACCGTAAAAGATTTGTCATAGAATGTGGTATTATGGCTAGGTACCATTAGCTCCAGAGATTCCGACGACCTTAAGGATTTCAGATGTGTGTCACTGAGGAACATAAAACGTTCCTTTAAGTATGGTGGGGTAAATGGATTGAATAATATGCTGTAAAGCATAAAAAGAATATGTGAATTCCGGCGAAGTCGAATTGGGAGCCACTTGAGCAATTTGCGAAATTCGGTCACATGATCATATTTGCGTCTTAGTTATGTTTTAGTTTTTACTTTTTTATTTAATTTTAAATATGGTTGTTATTACATACAGACACTTCAATTTTATTCATTGGTATATACGAATGAATAAAATTGCCAAAATACCAACTGCCTCGTTGGTCTAGTGGTTAGCGTATGCGACTGCTAATCAAGAGGTCTCGGGTTCAAATCCCGGGTCGGGCCAAAAAGTGTTTTTGGGATTTTCTTAGGAAATTCCTAATAGCTGCCCGGAGTTTGGAAGTTTGGCGGTGATATTCACGCCGTGCCTCGGAGAGCACGTAAAGCCGTCGGTCCCGGTTGTCATGAATATATATGGCAATCGTTATTGGGAAGTCAGTGCCCTCAAATATACTGACAACTAGTTCAATCTTCGAATTTCAGTTCTCCCTTAGGGTTGCGGAGGTCCGTTACCAGTCGCTCCGTGGAAAAACTGAAATTCAGTTAAAACCGGTTGAACTAGTAGCCGACCCCAAATAAACTTGGGAATAAGGCTAGGAAGATGATGGTATATACGATAGATCAAACGATTTTCGATTGAATGAACGTTATATTAACCCACAGCCCACAGTCCAGGTGGAGTGACGAATTGACCCAAAACCCATCAGGGTGGTGTGCAATGGGAGATGCCTATGTCCAGCAGTGGACTGCGATAGGCTAATCATTTAGTGTTATACGAAATAAGTTTTCTAGTAGTAGTTATATGTTAAGAAAGTCCAAAGTTGGTATTGTCACATTATATTTTATAAAAAGTTACGCGTGATCATATTGAATAATCAGTGAATTATCAATCATTTTCCTACCCTTAAGGTTTACACTTATTTTTATAAATTTTAATGGGACTAACCTCAAGATGTACTCTTATCAATGATATTATAAAAAAAGGTATTAAAAAAAGGTAAAGGTATAAAAAAGATAGTATTTTAAAATATTATTGAGTCTTAACAATAATTATTAAAATCAGACTCCTCATACATAAATAAATATACTCGTCAAATTGAGAAAACGTTACTTTTTTTCGTCGGTAAAAAATAAAAGTCATAGAATGTCACTGGTTTAGAACCCTTCCAGAAATAAAGAATCTATTGTAATGATTATTATTTGTAAAAATTTAAACTGAAATGTATCCCAAAGGATTCATTCAAGTCAGCAGTATAATTTATTACTAACAAATAAAGTTATTATATAACTTAAATTTCAATTGTTTTGTGATATTTTAAAATAGTAGGTACATGGTTACATTCTATAGTGACAAAACGTTAACTTTATTTGTCAAAATCACCTAAGATTATTTTTAATAGATTATTGACTGTTTACCAACCAACGTCACCTAGACTAGACCTAGACAACACTTAGAGAAAGTTAGGTTATATCTAGTGATACTTTGGGAAACGACCCGAGACAGATGACACCCTGGTTCGGCCGGGGGGCGTCGTCTACGGTCTAAGGCGGATCGGTGTTCTGCTTATTATGGAGAGCAGTGAGAGGCACGACAGCGTCCTGCACTCCTGACCCGGGGTTGACGTTGGTCACCCCGGGAAGTAACGCAGTCGTGAGGTGCAGGGGGGACTCCAAAAGCCTCTGTTGCGTTCCTGGTGTTCCTCTCGACTGCCGAGGTAGGCTGATTACTGTAGGAGTCCCACACACCCTTCGCTTATCCCACACAAAGGGTATTGTGGGAAAAGCATTAACCGTGTGAAAAAAGGGGGGACACCTGAGTGCATATATTGCTCTTAAAATTTAAGGGCAATCTACGCTAGGGGACTTCTAGTAAGGAGAAGGTTTTAGTACAGTTGAAGAAATGGACATGAATCTCATTAAAAGCGTCAAGGTTTAGCAGTTAGTGCCTACGTATACGTTATTCGTATATACGTATGATACTGATATGACGTAGGATACTGTTATGTTAAGGATTATGTTTTCGATATATTTAGGTTGTTGTTTATTATTGAAACGTTATTGATAACAGGTTCTGTAGTGATAAACGTTTTTAGGCCATGGTCCATGAAGTCTCACTAAAGTACTTATTATTAACTTTTGCAGATAAGACAGTTATGATTTTATCCGTAGATTTTAAACTTATTTTTCAATTATTTAAAAATTATTTAGAATATATGTAGGAATAAATCGTATTTCATCAAGGGATGGACGTCTGGTACCTAACCATGTTAAACTAGCTTTCGCTTCGGGGTATGTCGGTTATTGTGGTTATTTAGTAGCCTTTGGCCTTTCTCGGCCCCTAAACTACCTGCGTTCCAAATTTCTCTTATATCGGTTTTGAAGGTTTGGCGTAAAAGCGCATCAGACATACAGACAGAGCATTATTTTCGCTTTTATAATATTAGTAAATTAGTAAGAATGAAGTCATTTCCAAGTAATGATTCGTTTATAGGTATTTATATTATTACTTGGTCATGGAAACTAAAATAATAGTAGTGTAACTAGGATCAAACATCAATGCAGGGGCGTCTTTAGGTACATATAGTGCAGGGTGTGAAATGCAAATGGGCGCTGCGCTAGTAGGGGCGCTGCCCTGCAAAGGAGCTCTGCTTTGTTCTATATACTTCTACGATCCCGTTGACGTGTCTTTTTCAAGTACAGAACCACTAATTGATTTGAGTTGTGAGACAAGGGGACGATAATTAACCGAAACTGATCACAAATAGAAATGAGGATATGTTTAAGATACTGAACTGGAAGGGACGTGGCCTGCAGGACCTAAAACAGCACGAAAGAACTTGGATAAAACTAAGGTAGTGTTCAATGTACTTATCCTATCGGAACTCGTTACGATATACGGTGCCGATCTCAGAGTAACTCAAAAATATGTTTACCTTGGACAAACATCTCGGTTGGGTTTAAACGTAGGTTTAAACACATTCGAGGACGAGGTAAATAGAAGAATGCAGCTACGCTAATAGAGCAACAGCCCAGAGCCCCCAGACCTACTTCAGTTCTGCAAAGCTGAAATTTTCAGGATTATTAGTACAAGGTCTTGCTAAGATGTATGCGTACCCATTAACTTGAAAGCGGGGCAGTTTCTCAGGTAGCGCGAAGTACAGGTAGATAAAAACCTTACTTACCTACGTTAAAGTTGAAAAGCTAATATTTAAATATTTTTTTAAGAATATTATTTAAAATTAAAATTCATTACTGCCAGACACTTTCCGTGTGCCATTACTTCTACCAGACGTCTTGAAAGTTGTGAAAAAATTAGGTAAACTACGTTATAGTAGCAAACTTAAATTTTATATATAGTCTATAGTAGGTCTGGGGGCTCATGGATCTTAGACTATAAGCCTTCTCGTCATTCATCCCAACCTAAAAACGAAACTTTTTTATCAATGCGTCCTACCCGTTATGACATACAGACCTGAAACGTGGTCAAAGTCGCTCAGCGCGCTTTGGGAATCTCGGTGTTTCTCTGAGGTTTCATATCAGGAATGAGGTGATCCGGCAGAGAACTAAGGTCATCAATGTAGTCTATCGGATGACGAAGCCTGTGGGCAAGCCATATATTAGCTACAGAACAGACAATCGTTGGGGTGGAAAAACTCTTGAGTGGAGTCTGCGTCACGGCAAAACATGCGACGGTGGTTGGCAGGAACTGGATGCGAGAAGCTCAAAATCGAACAATTGGTTTGCAATGGGAGAGGGCTTTTTACAGTATGGGACTGCACCAGGCTGATAATGATGACTGTGCTATCATCTCCATAGCAATATAGATATGTTGCCTAAGACTGACATAATATTAATATACAGATTTAACAGTGTGTTGATCGGACGGAATCGTGTGATTGAACACCACTGTATTATTTTTTGCGGGACTATGATAAAGACAGTCTATGCGGACAGTCTATGAATCGATTGCAGCCTTAAAATTCAAAATCCGTGAAGTGATTTACGAAATAGACATACATTTTGCCAAATAGTGATTAAAAACTATATTAAAAGAATCGACATCTGTCAGCGTGGTTGTAGTAGACATTTGTCAGATTTCATTTTTCATTCAAGAATGCTAAACTTTGAATAAAAGTAATACAATAAAAATTTGAAACATCTTCATCTAAATTCTTTGTTTTATTTTGTTTTAGATAACAAAGTTCTTGTTGAAAACCCCATTATTAGAAATAATAATATTGTCTGTAAAATGTCCGAAATATTTATTTATAAACGCCGCGGAGCGAAGTTTATCAAAAAAAAATAAACGTGAGTTACTCTTTATATTATGAGTTATCTGGCAGGGAAAGTCTCGTTAAAATCGGTCCAGCCACTCCAGAGATAAACCGGTACCAACAGACAGACAGTTAAGTAGACAAAAAAAAAATAGCTTTTTTAATGTTCAAATGTTTTTTACTAATGAGTCAAAATCTAACTGACAATCAATAAAACAGACATCTATTTTATGTATTTGTACAGTGTGCCCACATCATAATGAACATATAGTCCAGGCACATTGACTCATTTACAGAGATAATAAAGAAAAATGTTATCCAGATACATACGTTTTCAAATGGCTAAAATGGTTAAAGTCAACACTAGGAAAATGTGTTATGTGCCCAAAAAGGTTAGGGGACGATTTTAGGGGTTGAAAAGGGGGGAAAATGAATACATCTCGTGTTTTTTGCAATTTCACGCGTAATTTGATGTCCTACTGAAAAATGTAAAATGCAAAAGTTGTAGATCTTGGAAAAATCTACAACTTTTGAATGGGTCACTTTTTAATATAACCTCAAAATTTCAGAAAAAAATGCAATAAATCAAAAAAATATTTTTTTTTTGTTTTTACTTGTCAATTTCTCGAAAATAAATTTCTTTTAACCAAACTTGCTGAAAGTTCTCCTTTTTGTGTCCCAAACAACAAAAAAAATTTTTAGATTGAAATATTAAAAACTGTTTGAAAGATTCATTTTTTTCGGTCCGAAACACGTTGTTTTCAAAGTTACATTTTACTACATACAATCATCGTAGAGAGATCATACAGGGCTCATTTTTTTCGTTTTGATGTTTACTTTTTAATGAAATAATAAAACAATACAGCTTCCATTTAAAAACATGTCTAAAAATTGAAAAATAAAAGTAATTAATTTTGCAAAAACAAATTTTTTGGTTATTGTTAATAATTTGTTCTAAATAAATAAAAAATTCAAAACCTAAAAAGACCATTGAATTCTACGGGAAAAAACACGAAGAAACATATGTTTTACTATTTAAATACATTTTTTATTTTTGTACAATACTGCTATAAACATTGTAATAGCATATTCCGTGTAGTTGAAAGATGTCAGGTAAGTACATACAATGCGATCGACTTTTACTTTAATAAGAAAAGTTCCTCATTTCTCGCGATGAAATTAATTAATTTAATTATTTTCTACATATTTTGATAGATAAATCGTCTTATAATTAATTTTTGTACAAAATTATTTAAAACATGCTTTTAAATAATTAAATGATTTTTTTAAATGAATTCTGTATCTAATTTAACTTGCACCGAATTTATAATTGAAATTTATATCAACAAAATAGATTGTTAACAATACCACTACTACTAATAATAATAATAAAAAAAAAATGGAGGTAAATGACAATAATGAAAAACTCAATTTTAATCAAGTAATTTTTTTAATGAAATATGCTCAAGTACTGATAAATATCATACATTTACACTTTATATACATAAATATTATTTCAGGGAATATTGACTATGTTCCAATCAGGTGTAGTATAAATGTACTTTCTTTGCTGGCTATACATAGACTACTGAGCCACGTGCTCCGATCTGAGTACGCGTCCTTCTGCTCCGTTTTGCCTGTTCGTCCTTTTCTCTCTCTCTCTCTCTTTTTCTCTTTCTCTCTTTCAATTATTTAATCATTATCTAATCATTCAATTATTTAAAAGCATGTTTTAAATAATTTTGTACAAAAATTAATTATAAGACGATTTATTTATCAAAATATGTAGAAAATAATTAAATTAATTAATTTCATCGCGAGAAATGAGGAACTTTTCTTTTTAAAGTAAAAGTCGATCGCATTATATGTACTTACCTGACATCTTTCACACGGAATATGCTATTACAATGTTTATAGCAGTATTGTACAAAAATAAAAAATGTATTTAAATAGTAAAACATATGTTTCTTCGTGTTTTTTCCCGTAGAATTCAATGGTCTTATTAGGTTTTGAATATTTTATTTATTTATAACAAATTATTAACAATAACCAAAAAATTTGTTTTTGCAAAATTAATTATTTTTATTTTTCAATTTTTAGACATGTTTTTAAATGGAAGCTGTATTGTTTTACTATTTCATTAAAAAGTAGACACCTAAACGAAAAAAATGAGCCCTGTATGACCTCTCTACGATGATTGTATGTAATAAAATGTAACTTTGAAAACAACGTGTTTCGGACCGAAAAAAATGAATCTTATAAACAGTTTTTAATATTTCAATCTAAATTTTTTTTTTGTTATTTGGGACACAAAAAGGAGTACTTTCAGCAAGTTTGGTTAAAAAATATTTATTTTTGAGAAATTGACAAGTAAAAAACAAAAAAAAATTTTTTTTGATTTATTGCATTTTTTTCTGAAATTTTGAGGTTATATTAAAAAGTGACCCATACAAAAGTTGTAGATTTTTCCAAGGTCTACAACTTTTGCATTTTACATTTTTCAGTAAGACATCAAATTTCGCGTGAAATTGCAAAAAACACGAGATGTATCCATTTTCCCCCCTTTTCAACCCCTAAAATCGTCCCCTAACCTTCTTGGGCACATAACTCATTTTCCTTATGTTGACTTTAACCCTTTTAACCATTTAAAAACGTAGGTTTCTGGATAACATTTTTTTGTTCTCCATATTCAACGTGCCTGGACTAATAGTAATGCATTGTATTGTCTTCGTCATACTTTAATTTTCACTTTGAGTTTGAATATGAACCACACTTGATATTGAACGATTTTGCAATTAATTGATTAGTACTTTTAAAAAATTGGCCAAGTGCGTGTATGCGAGCATAGAAGAGAATATATACGCATAGAAGAGGGTACCGTAGTCACCCATAATGTACAAGTTAGGCCTCTACCTTTAATTCCTGAAACAAATAAGTTATCTAAACCGCTACAGTTTTCCCTGAAATTTCAATATTTGGGCTACTTTCTTGAGTTTTTTCACATTTTTTGAGCCCGCCATTTGGATTTTAGAGGGTGGGACGCCCTGTTTTTCTAAAAAAATGCGCTTTAAAGTTGAATAACTCGCAAACG
Source organism: Phragmatobia fuliginosa (assembly GCA_932526445.1). Classification (NCBI taxonomy): domain Eukaryota; kingdom Metazoa; phylum Arthropoda; class Insecta; order Lepidoptera; family Erebidae; genus Phragmatobia; species Phragmatobia fuliginosa. Next base: position 31,833,612 of record OW052057.1, read on the forward strand.
GATACCTAAATCGAAAAATGGTTTTAGCAGTCTCATAATGTTTTTAAAAGACCTATCTAATGATACCCCACACGATCGAGGATGTGATGTTGTTGAAGTGAGGCTTCATGGAGAGCGTGCGGTGGATGTTCACGCCGAGGACCACTCGATGTTCTGCCCCATGAGATTCAATTCCGGTAGGGTCACGCTCCCTTTGGAGATCGGCTGAGACTTCACCACTTTGAATGTCAGTCTCCAGTCCTTCAGCCAATTAGGAAGTGCGTCCAGTGTATGCAGCATCTTGGTAATAGCATTGGCACCATTTTTCGATGTAGTGATGTAGGCCGCGTCGTGGGCGTACAGTACAAGCTTCACGACGACGACGACACGGCTTTGTCAGTGACGGGGATTTCGTTTGTTTACATAGAGTAGCAACTTCCTAGTGACACACCGGCACAGATGGGTCGCTCTGTGGACAGGGCGCTTTCAACCACCTCTTGAAAGTGTCTGACTTCTAGAAAGATGGCCACAATCTTCACTACTCAACGGGGAGTAGTAGATTATGACAGGTTGTACTGCAGGCCGGTCGTTATTGAACGCTTTCTCCATATCGAGAAAGACTACAACGACGCGCTCGCGTAGTAAGCGCGCAAGCGTGATATCGTGCAATACCCTCGCCAGGTAGTGGTGTCGTGGAGTGTTTGGCATGACAGTTGAATCTTCCTCGGCTTGGACAGTATGATGACTCTGCCGAGTCGCCATGTGGTGGAAAAGTGGCCGGTGCGGATTTGTCCAGAGGAGAACTTTATGGGGTCATAGGTTGGAGCTATGAGCAGCTCAAAATATAACTCGAGTTTCCTCTACGTACTCTAAGCTGTGGGTAGGTTTCGGTCAAAACTGCGCTTCGAGGAAGTCCTCAAACATCTCCTCTCGTTCCTCGGCTTGGTAACGTGGGGTTCCGTCACCGGCCATTAGGGGCGTAATCGGAGCTGGTTTCCCAGAGAGTTGGTGGTAAAGGCGGTGTTTGCCCGACTAGTTTTTACTTGCTCGCTCGATAGTGCGTTGCCAAGACTCTGCGGCATTTGTTGCCAACGTGGGTTGCCAAAGATCTTCGCATTCAGAGCATTGAGCTGAAACTTCATGGTCGGATATCGGACATGCTGCTATTGCCAGCGCAGGTTCCTTTTCTTCTCAAAGGAGGAGGTTCTCAATTCATCGGAATTTTTTTTTTATGTATGTTCAGCGATAATTTCGTCGTTTCTGAACCGATTTCAAAAATTTTTTTTGCATTGGAATGGGCGTAGCTTACAGGTGGTCCCATCGTCACCATATCGGGATCTGATGATGGGATCCCAAGGAAATTGAGGGAACTCCTCAAATATCATAGGCACAATGTCGCGATTTGGGTACTCGGAATAGTTTTTCATTGAAGTCGGTTCCTTTTTGTTAAAATTATGTTTATCTTCGAAGAGCATCGAAGAAAAGCAAGTGCTCTGCCATATAATCCATAAAGTCCCACCAATCTACTACTAAGAAACTAGAATAAATCAGTAAAAAAGGCAGTAGTTTCGTTTGTTTAAATTCTATTGCTAAACATAAATGCTCTTTGAGATGGTAAGGTTGTCTAACTTTATTGATTTACATTTGGTTTCAAGGAAGTGTTTCGAACATAGACCTTTATAATAGGGACAAGATATATTGTTCTATACGTACAATTGCTTATACAAATTGCGGCTATTTTGAAGGCACACGCATAAAAAATATATCTATCTCGTTCTGACTCATCACTGTAACTCGCAGGAAAACAATATGACAGTATTTCAGTGCGTACATAAAATGTATAAACATGACACATGAATATACGTAAAAACCTAATGAGGCCAAATAATCCACCATGTTTTGAGCACAAATGTCATTGTCAGTGAGTTCAGCCGGAACTTGTCTTGTCAAAAAGCGGCCAAGTGCGAGTCGGACTTATGAAGGGTTCCGTATCAGCAAGTAACGTCATATAAAAGTTCTTGTAGTTCGTTGTAACTTGGATCGATGTTTTATTAATAGTGTATTGATTGAATGAATGGTAAATTGCAGTTTAAGATTTATGACGTATTAAAAAACACTACTTACTAGATCTCGTTCAAACCAATTTTCGTTGGTAGTTTGCATAGTTATGTACAACATATATTTTTTTTAGTTTTATCACTCTCTTATTTTAGAAGTTACAGGGGGGGGGGGGGGACACATTTTTCCACTTTGGAAGTATCTCTCGCGCAAACTACTCAGTCTAGAAAAAAATGATATTAGAAACCTCAACATCATTTTTGAATACCTATCCATAGACGTATGGGTTCGAAGAAAAATATTTTTTTGAGTTTCAGATCCAAGTATGGGGATCCCCAAAACGTATTGTTTTTTCTCTATTTGTATGTGAAAATCATAATGCGGTTCACAGATAACATCTACTACCCAAAAAACGTATTTTCTCAATTTGACTGATAATATCATCATTTAAGCAAACTTTATGAAAAAAATACTGTGGACACAATTATTTTAAACTAATATTTCAATATTTTCCAGTAACATGCCAGCCAACATAAAACTGGCATATTAAAAGAAAATCAGGTGGAAACAATGTCTGTTTTGGCCGGTCCTGACACCTCCTCTACCTTGGTAAATGCAGTTGGACGGTAATTTCAGGTATACAATCTCTTTTTATGTACACCTAACTGTTCATTTTTCTTTATGAAGCATTTGCATTGTTTTTAAAATATGAATTACAGTTTTTATTTTGTATTGAAATGATGTTCTTTAAATTGATTTCGTGGAAAGTTCTAGAAGCATAAATAAATAAATAATAAATAAATATTTTTGGACATGTGACACACAACATCATCTAGTCCCAAGCTAAGCAGAGCTTGTGTTATGGGTACTAGATAACTATTTTTTTGTTAAATAAATAAAATAAATAAATATTTTGGACATCTTACACACAACATCATCTAGTCCCAAAGTAAGCAGAGCTTGTGTTATGGGTACTAAATAACTGATATAAATACATAAACATACTTTTTTTTGTAAATACATACATATTATGCATAGAAAAACACCCAGACTCCGAAACAAATATTTGTGGATCACACAAATATTTGGTCTGACCCGGGAATCGAACCCGAGACCTCTTGATCAGCAGCCGCATACGCTAACCACTAAACCAACAAGGCAGTCAATGTCAACTTGCTTCGAACCTTCGAAAATAAACACCCTAGATGTATGGCCTGGCCATGCGCAAACGTACCACGCGCCTTCGGCAATTGACTGATTACGTTTTATTTGTTTGTTGCAATAACTATTGCATTTTATGAAATTCTAATGATAGTGCAATTAGTTTCGAGTAGGTGCAATTTTTCCACTGTGCAAAAAGTACGAAATTCGAATTATTTCAAGTGATATAGACGGTGTAGCATGTAGTATCTTTATTATTTTTTATTCGTAAACTAAGAGGGTGCTACTTTAATAATAAATAGTTTTGAAAGTGCTATTTAAGATACGTCGGTTGGTATTTTTTTTTATTTATATATCTCAAATTTACAGGCTGGGGTAGGGAGGGTTCATTTCCATAGGTTTCGTACTTCAGTGGTTTGGAATAATCCACTAACGCCATCTAAGCGTTCACATAATGAATTCATGGACCTGAAAATGTTATATATATTGTAAAACAAATACAGAGGGCGCTCCTACCGAAACATTAGAATGTATTATGTCGTTTAGATATTAGCGTATAGATGGAGACACTATAAAATTGAGTTGGTGAAAGCAAAACAACAATTTATATAAACTGTATCACCGACTTCGATGCACCTGCACTGTAATAAAAAAATATTGTAGTACTTCATACCTTAAAATGTACGGCCCAAAGTAGGAATAAACCATTAAATCAGCAAATTAAAATTTTTAAAAATAAAATAAATACTATCAAAACTTTTTCATAAATTATTTGAAATCTGTTTATTGTCTCGTGGAACGAACAAATGAAATATTTATGTGAAAAATTATTTGGAACATGAACATCACATGAAGATCACTGTTCTAGGGATGTTCGTGTTAAAAAATATCGATATATTTTTGTATAAAATATCCGTCTTGTTTTATCGAAATTTTGTGATATAACGTTGAAACATACAGATCAATATATTGCAATAATTCTGTATTTGACTAGCCTTTATTATTATTTATTAGATAAGACAGGGATCGACTGCGTGTGTGTTTGTGTGACTGCTTTAGCGCATTCAGTGTTTCACCCGCCAAGCCAAACCGGCAATTCCGGTAAAACCGGTTGAACTTAGTAGCCAACCCCAAAATAATCTTGGGAATAATAAAGGCTGGGAAGATGAGTGTCAGAATAATCGTTCACATGCGGGTTTTATACATTACTTACGAATTGTGAGAGGGTTCATACAGTCAGTGTTTATCTTTGACCAACAACGTTCCAAGTTGAGAAAAATCTTTGACACAATGTATTATACTGGAGATGCTGGAAGAGATTGTACTTTCAATTAGACTTAAGAGATCCTAATTAAAGATTCCTGACTCATATATTATGCTAGAAGCGCTCATTGCCAATTGGCCTGAGGTGATTGGAAACAATCATCGAGGAAATAGGATTGATTGGAAACAATTGGAGACAATGAAGGCGAGGTCAGTACCTAAGCAGTCGGTCCCGGTTGTAATTATAAGATAACAGTCGTGAAGCTTAGTTAGAGGCCTTCCAGCGGCTTAAAAACATCCAATGGCAAGATTACGTGGCCACAACGTACCTTGCAAGTACCTAGCCCGCGCCCAGCCAGCATGGGGATATATGGCCATAACCCTCTCCTGACAGGAGACCTGACCTGAGCCCAGCTGTGGGACGTTATGGGTTGTTGATTGATATTATGCTGACGTTTTTCCTTAGCCTGGTTGTGATTCTTTCAAATTTATGTACCTACCAGTTTTTCATCATATAAATTGATCAATAAATACAATAAGCCTATATACTATATTTTTTTTACTTTCTTCTATTATACTATATTTTAATATCTAGAATTTTATATATGTATAGTAGAAAGTGGAAATATTTTAAATAGAATATTAAAAACATTCCGTGTTACACGAAGAAAATTAGGAATATTCAATAAAATAATTTTTGATTTATTTGCCCAGTGCATATTTATTTGAATATTATGTCAGGAATAACATTTTAAATGTATTTGGTATCTGAATACATAAGTCCAACCTAAATTTAGAATAACTAAAACACCAATATTGCTTACATTTCTATTTAAGATTAAAACAATTGAATACATTAAAATTAGTTTACAACACGACATTATTAAAACACAACATCTTTTCATTTTGGTAATACCTACTCCTAATGTTCTAATTGTAATCACATCACATCAGTAAATTATATGACTAGACATAAATTCAGGATTTGTATAAGTATTATATGTATTTGGTGGGTAGATGTTCATTTTACAATGTAAATAATAAATTATATTCAGTGGGTTTTAAAAGAATAGGACGTTTAAAAAGAATGAAACATTTCTAAGAATAATTAAAACAGAATTAGTTAACGTTTAGTAAATAATCAGTGTCTATATATAAAGTAAACTTAAGTGCTGCTTAGGTACTTGCACTTATTAAATTATAGGTATAAACGTGTAACTTCTCTACTAGTTACCTACCTGTTATAAGGGTACAACATTGATTGATTACTACTATTACACACACAACATCAACGGCTAAATATGCCATATAGTCTTCTTCAAATTATTAGCGTAATTTATGTAGCAAAATAACCACTGCAAAACACACCTTTAACTATCTACCTACTACTCTATCTTTAAACTAAGAATAAGGCAGTATATTGCATACTTAATAAATACATAAATTGTTACTAAAATATGAGGATTGAAAAAGTGATAACATATCTACCTCATGCAAATGAATAATACCTACTTACAATCTAAGTAAAATGAAATCACAAGGGAATCAGCTAAGTTGTAGCTATTAAAAATATAGATATTCTTATCTGAATTTGAGTATAACAAACCATAATACATTCAATTTCTAAAAATAGGTATCATCGTCTTCAATGTACAACATATTATATTCCATATTTCCACCCCATGTACTATATTTTCTTAAAATTAAATAGGAACAAACGGAAGTTTACCCTCCCAAATAAAGAATATAAAATCTAAATGGGTTTGTAAATTAAAGCGGTCTAAGTAAAAAAGACTGGACAACGTCGTTCTTTTTTAAAATCCATTAAAAATGAATTTTCATCTTAAAAATCTAGATATGTCATATTTAATTTCCCTGTTTTTTAGGTGTAAACAAAACTGGGTAAGTACTTATACAACACAATTTAAGATTATATATTTACCAATCTAGTTCATCACAATTTGTCACTTTTTCATTCCAAGATTCGATAAATATAATAAACTAATAGGTACACAGATTTTGTGACTAGTTTTTCAAACCCAAGGTAATTACAGCATTTTTATTATTGCTTCATAAAATACTCTCTATAAAAGTAATATAATAGGAACGTATACGTTATTTAAATAACCACTTAGAATCTCAATAAAATTTTCAATCAAATTTATTTTATCCTAAATTTTATTGCTACACCTCTCGTGTTTTAATTACCATTTTTTTGCCCAAAATAAATCATTGAAAGTATAAATATATATACAAAAATGATTTATAACGCTAAAATGAGTACGAAATGCAATATAAGTAAAAACAAATATTTTTAAGTGGTTTTTAGAAAATAAAATACGCCAAAAGTAACCATAAAATAATCGAGTGTTTAACGAGTGCGCAGAATAAGGTGAATCCCAGACTTGGTTTCGACTGGTTTGCTTAATTGTCCAACCTTCAGCTTGAATGCTACCATTTCAAATGCCTTTTGCATCTGGCCTCTTTGAAATCGTCCCAAGTCGCCATGGCGCTTAGCCGACGAGCAATCAGAAAACACTTTAGCGATGTCTTCGAATCTAGTCTCTTTGATCATAATCTGTTCACGGAAGTCTGTAAAAAATGTTTGCTGCATATTTAATTCATAATTAACTTAAAAAATGTAAATAACACCTGTATCATTATAATAAACAGTCTTCTTCATTCCTTAATTTTCCCCATAGGGGTGGATTCTTTTTTCTTCAAATTTAAACGGGATCAAATGAGAAGAACACTCTTATAATTAAAATTATTTTTCCAAGCCAGTTCATAAAAGGACGGGGTCTTGAGGTGACAAACTTATAACGCAAAGATAATATTCATATTGGCGAAGTCAGCCTGCGTAAGCGTGTGTAGATGATTTTGATCATGTAAAATGGCGATATGTTCATATCTTACCCTTAGCAATCACTAGGGCTTCTTCTTTAGTACGTCTGATTGTATCACTACGCCAAGAAGTAGGACGGCGGCTTTCGTTGTGCTTGATCAATATATGGCTGCACCTAATCTCCTCGGGAATATTGCTAGAATGCCCACGTGAACTGGAAGGACGATGCATTACAGCATTGGATGCTGAATCTGAATAAGTAGAAGCAGATGACGCAGGTACTGCATAAGTAGTATCAGGCGAGTGAGAAGGTAGAACACGAGCTGTAGAACTGCGAGCGGTAAGATTCCATCCACCCGGACACTTTGGTTTCTGAACTGGCCAGCTCTTCGACAAAGTATTGATGTAAAGAACGGCGTCTGAAAAAAAACAAGTAATTTTTAAATAACAGAAGATTAGTTTATTACTATAAATATCAAAGATGGTCCAAAATGGCTATCAGTAGTTTCATTATACTGTACAATGTACCCCACCGAAAGCGCAATGCCCAAATCAATGGGTATATGAGCTATAGACTGACAAAGTTTATGAAAAATCATGAGTTACTTGTGATTTTTATCAGTTTATAGAATATAAGCAATATTCTAACGACTATAACGACAGGATTACTATACTATTGTTTACTATCAACCATTTATGTTTATAATTATTACTTATTACCCAAAAAAATAACATTTTTTTTTATGAATTCGATCTTGCTTACTGAACTGTTAAGAGAAAGAAATGACAATAGCGGAAAGCGGAAAGGACTAACTTTTTATTTATATTTTCAGACAACAGGGGATTCTGTTTGAAATAGCATTGTAATCAAAACATAAGTGTCTCCTAGCGTTCAATCACCACATTATCATAAAGGGTCTAAGCAGTATGCCTTGAAGTTGTTCTAATAAAATATTCAAGGTTTTCTTCGAAATTACTAGAGCTTGAATTGTTTTAGAGAAAATGAAATATGATATAATTTGTTTAATTTAACACTGGTTGAAAGATTACCAGATGTTATTTAATTTTGAGAATGACACAATGATCGAAGATTCAATGTTTCGGCCCAAAAAATTTAATTTTGTACTGAATCGATTTTTACCCTTGAAAATCGACTGTCGATTTTTGTGTTGGTATAAAAAAATATTTACAATAGTTACAATTAGCTGAATGTATTAATTTGATAGGTAATAAAAATAATTCTTATAATCGAATTCCTTGAACTAAAAAATCGATGATTTTACTGATAAGAGATCCCACAGATTGTTTAATGAATATTTTTGTTTTTCATAAAATGGATTTATATTTATATTGTAAATACAGAAAAGATATAGAATCGATCCTTTAGAAATCTTTTTTTTCAATAATCGATTCTTCATGTACTGATTCGAATCGAATCAAAAATCCGTACAAAATAGTTTATCCTAACGCCATTTTCCGTGCCCCGCTCTCCGCTTACTTTTGATGCCCGCTGGCGATAAGCAAATATATATAGTATATAGAAGAAGTGGAAAGAAGACCAGCACTTTACGAGAAAAGATTAAAAGAATATTCTGACATATGTATAAATACTAGGCATGCCTTTTAAGTTCTGTCGTTTCCATATTTAACGGCAGTTTTGAATTTGGAACAGTTCTATATTCGAATGTGTTTAAATATTGAATCTCAAAACATTTTAAATACCCCTTCTTTAAAGTGGAATAAATGTTATAATTAGTGGTTTGAGCGAAGGGAAAAGTGTACTAAACTATGTGGTGAATACTTTGAAAATATGCAGTTATTCATTAAAACTTTCTACACTCATTCGAAAACTTTTACGCCGTATGAATGCGCAAATAATGACTGTCTCCTCCAAATGCATATCGTTAAATGAACCATGGATTTACAAAAATGTTTCGTGACTGTCATTCGCCGTGTGCGCACCCAGATTTTAAGACGCGACGCGACATGACAAAAACTTTTTTGTCGCAGCGACAAAAGTCACCCGTCAGCGCCCTGCTTTACACGCAATTTACCGTTCGTCCAGTCAATACACTAGTATAAAAACATCGATGAAAGTTACAACGAACTACAAGAACTTTTATATGATGTTACTTGCTGATACGGAACCCTTCATGGGCGAATCCGACTCGCACTTGGCCGCTTTTTTCATACATACTTTGTCAGCCTATAGCTCATATACCCCATTGATTTCGGCATTGCGCTTACGGTGGAGTTAATTGTGCATTATAATGATCCTACTGATACCTATATATTCCCAATCGATTCTGGGTTTTTTTTGGACCATCTCTTTTGTAATATACTCGCACATTGTTTTGCCTTGGCAAGTTGGTCTAGTGGTTAGTGCTCCTGTCTGTTAGATATGCGCCTTAATATGTATTCCTAATGGAGGATAAAAAAAACAATGCGTGATGAGCATAGTCATTTGTTTGTTGTATGGGTGTAATTATTAATTTGTAATATGCGAGTATACAACATATACAAATACAAGGCGATAGATTAACTAAACAAAAGACAAGAGATATTCAAATGTCGTATGCAACTAAGAACCAGTACTGCTTGAGTCAAACGATAGGTGATAACAAATAAATATATATAAAGACATGCTAATACAAATTCATAATTAAATTTCAAGTAATCTACTATGTGATAAACAATAATTTTAGTTGAATATCCTACTTCGTTTTCTTTGTTATCACACAAAAAATATTAATGCTAATGAAGCTGAAGTGCTTTATTGGGGATGCAAAGTCCTGATTCTGAAAGTATAATTACAGTGTCGATAAACTATATACTATAAAACCCCACTATTTACATCATACTAGCTGACGCATGCAATATAGTCTGCATCTACTTCTTGCCAGTGGGTGAAAAAATGTTAATAGTTAGAACAACAAACGAGGCTAAAGCCGCGGACGTTGAGCCCCGGCAAGACTAGTCCAAAACAAGAGTAGCGTATGTTACTCCTTATATCATTAGTTATCTTCAGTGAAAGTACCGTCAAAATCGGTCAAGGCTTGACCGACCGACGACCAGAGATTGGCTGAAAACAAGCAACAACAACTGATTGGGATGGACAAGCGCGCGTAAATTGAAAAAAAGAATCTATGTAGGTACCTACTGCAAATATTTTCATATACGTTATTGAAAAGCTATTAATCGTAGCAATAATTAACTTATTTACACTTCATTTTTTTCTATATTTACAAATTTATATTTATTTCTATAGACTATCGCACATACCCGTATTTAGCCGATGATTTTGTTTTCGATTTCGATGTTCACTATTTCAATGCTTTTAGGGTTCCGTAGACTAATGGCAAAAAACGGAACCCTTATAGATTCGACAAGTCTGTCTGTCTGTCCGTTCGTATGTCACAGCCACTTTTTTCAGAAACTATAAGAACTATGCCTACTGTTGAAACTTGGTCAGTAGATGTATTCTGTGAACTGCATTAATATTTTTATACAAAAATAGAAAAAAAAAATTAGGTGTCCCCATACTTATAGGATACGCTTTGGAGAGTGCTCGAAAGCTTTTTTCGAACTGATCGAGCCATCTCCATTAATTTATCGGACTACTAGGCGCAGGCAAAAGTTTCATCCATACGTTGTTGGCATACCCAAAAGACGAATTAAACGGTTTGAGAGTTCGTTTTTGGTGAGAGTCACCAAAGAGTGGAACGACCTGCCTGGGTCTATTTTTCCTGATGATGAACTCTGGAGCCTTTAAGCGTAGAGTGAACAGGTTTCTTTTGGATGGGCGTGTACCATCTTCGTCTTCATCTACACTTTCCATCAGGAAGAAAAACGCCTATTCCATTACAACAAAAAAAAAACTGAAACTCAATGAATTTTTTTTCATCAAAACCATACGTGTCCATCCACAATCTATGGATAGGTCTTTAAAAATTATATTGAGGTTTCTAACACAATTTTTTTCTAAACTGAATAGTTTGCGCGAGAGACACTTCCAAAGTGGTAAAATGTGTGCCCCCCCCTGTAACTTATAAAATAAGAGAATGATAAAACAAAAAAATATATGATGTACATTACCATGCAAAATTCCACCGAAAATTGGTTCGAACGAGATCTAGTAAGCAGTTTTTTTAATGCGGCATAAATCGTAAACCGCAATCAATCAATGCACTATTAATAAAACATCGATTATAGTTACAACGAACTATAAGAACTTTTACATGACGTTATTTGCTGCTACGAAACCCTGCATGGGCGAGTCCGACTTGCACTTGGCCGCTTTTTTTTAATTATTTACGCACTTTATTCTTTTTTTCTAATATAAAATAATTAATTATATATTTCCTGTTTTTCACTACTGTGTACTTCCGTAAGCTAGTACTAGCAAGTAAGATACTTCAATTTTATTTATTTGTATAATTAGAATTCAGACAGTCACTACACACCTTTTGCCTTTATAATTTATTAATTTTTACTACACGAATAAATATGAATTACTAATGAGACACTAATAAAAAAAAACTCACCGCATCCAGCAGCAGTGTGCATCTCCCAACCGTCGGGTAAGTCTTCTGGGGTGGTTTTGGACATTATTGATTTTTTGCCTGCCTGGAAAACATCAAAATATTTAATACAGGACTATCTGCTGGTCTAGAAAACTCCATACAGACAATAAAGAGCGTAAACTATAAGAATATTGGAACTCACTGTTATTAGAAAATTTCTAAATTTTAATTAGTTTATACAGTCTTTCAACACTATGTGGAAAATTTCTAAATTTTAATTAATTTAAACGGTATTTAAACACTTTCAAACTCCAGGTTCTGTTTTAGCGGAAGATGTAGATGTTCCGAAATTGAGTTTTACCTATGAACTATGAACGAGAGTTGCATTGCGCATGGAGTGTTTACATCATAATGTACCTACAATAATTTATTCTCTGTTTAGCTTACCCGGTCCAGCTGTATTGATCCAACTTATTAAAGGGTGGCCATACTCATTCCTTTATGTTCTTCTAAAGTTCTAAAATGTATTTCTGTTTAGCGTTATTTTCAGCATCTCATTACAGTAAATATTAGTTTAACTTATGTATTTATTAAAAGGTACAAAATATAATTGATTCATACAATTTATTAAAATTTCAATCAATTTAAATAATGCGAGTGCAACACTGTTTCGTGGCTGTGATTTAGTAGTGATGGCCAGAGGTAAAAAGATCCTTTATGTAACGGGGGAAAGTTGAAAATGTGTCTTGTTTATCACAGTATTTTTTTACGGTATGTTAGTTTGGTTCTAAGGGTGCTCGCACACACACAATAATATTGGCAATAAAGTACGTATTGCCAATAATATTGTGTGTGTGCGGGCTGTATTGCGGTATTGTACAATATAATTGTGGATTATAGTGTAGCTTATGGGTGCCCGCACACACACAATAATATTGGCAATAAAGTACGTATTGCCGATAATATTGCGTGTGTGCGGGCTGTATTGTACAATATTATTGTGGATTATAGTGTGCGGGGCCGTGTGTCACAACAATATTATTGTCACAATATTATTGTGTGTGTGCGGGCACCCTAAGACCGACCAGAATGGCGCTGGTGTAGATAACGGGAATGACATGAACATAGCGAATTATTGCGGAATGAAGTTTGTTGAGTTGAATAATTAACAATTTTTGTTTGTGTGTGTATTATGTATTATTGCACATAGACTATGTTACGCAATATTTTTTCTCATTGGATTATATGTTTAGAGGCGCAAACTTGAATATGTGCCATTGAAGATTACGTCTCAAAACACGAAACCACTGTTTATCTGTGAAGACGGAGCTATGAAACCGTGAGAAATTATTAAGTAACCATGTGTCATTTCCACGCGTTACATTATCAATACCGTCGCTGCCATTAGACAAAGACAAAGCATGAACATTACTGTAGCGGATCAGTGTTTACTCCCGTATGAAAATTTAATCAAAATCTTTATTGTTGACCAAGTGTAGGGTACATGTGGTCTGGTTAACTAATGAAAACAGAGAAAAAAGAATTCATAAGAAACGCGATTCTGTTTAAATACAATTTAATAATATTGCAAATCTATATACGAATGCATCAGCGAAATACCAATCACTAATTAATTAGTATAAAACGATATCTCAGTAACTATAACACCTACAAGGCACAAGCTTGAAATTCGGCAGGTAGGTTCCTTATTGGGCGTAGACAACCGCAAATGTAAAGCAGGCACCACACTTCGCTATGCGCTATTCGTTGTGCGGGTTATTCGCGCACATACGGCGAAGTGTGGAGACTGGAGAGTATATTCGTTTCGTTCACCATAAAAATGACGATGACACATCTCTACAACACACATATTTGCCTTATTTGAAGCTTAATTGGTATACCAGTTCGAAGTGTGGATGGCATGTTTGTTGTTTGGGCGCATAACTAATATTTGGGTGAATACGGCGTAGACACATAACGAATAGCGCATAACGAAGTGTGGTGCCTGCATACGTTAAACTACATCCGGGGCTAAAACGGCAGTTGGAAGTTTGTATGAAAATATTATGTTTTATAAGTATCAGACTTGAATTTTAAAATGTATGCTCTATGATGGTGTGGTTTTATACTAATAAGTACTGTATCTTGAAAAATTAACCCCTTTTTGGGGGTTAAAATGGGGGATGATAGTTTGTACGAAAGTTCAATGTCATTAAAGTTAAGTACTAATGGTAGAAAATGTTTAAATGGTATTTAACTAATCAACGATTAACTATAAATAGAAATAGTTTAATATAACAACAAAAGTATTTTATCGTTGACTAATTTAAAATAATGTGCAAATAATTACTACACGCGTTCTCGCGGGCAGCCTCTAGGTTTTTATAAATATTTTATAATTCATCATCTCGTTTTTTTTTCCTCGATTTTTTTATATGCTCGTTCCGAATTTATTTGGGGTCGGTGCAAAGAATTTTCTTCTTCCATTCTTTACTTTTCACTCTATTACTCGTCAGTTTACTCTTTATTCCTTTCCTGGCCATATCCTCTTTCACTCAGTTCATCCATTTTTTCTTTGGTCGCCCTCTACGCTTATATCCGTCAACTTTCATACTCAAAACTTATCCATGAGGGTATCATCCATGAGGGTGGCAGATGTGATGATCGTTTTATATATTTGTTCCTTTACTCGGATTGTGCATGTGTGTATGGCTACCTGTTTTTGTTGTACATGTATGTTTATGTCTGCATTAATTTTTTTATATACTTTTCGCGACTATTCCAGATGTACTTCTTACTATGGGTATGGTTTCAGTGTTTGTATCCAGTCTACTTATTTCCACTTTAAGGGCGTGGTATTTGCTGAGTTACTCTATTTTTCTTTAACCTGTGTTGTAGTCAGACTACATTGTTATATATGGGTATGGCCCGTATTACACTGTCAAATCTAATATATAAAATTCTCAAGTCACAGTTTTCGTTGCCATACTCCTCCGAAACGGCTTGACCGATCTTTATGAAACTTTATATGCATATTCAGTAGGTCTGAGAATGGACCAACATCTATTTTTGATACCTCTAAAACGCGAGCGGAGCCGCGGGCATCAGCTAGTCTAATATATAAAATTCTCGTGTCACAGTTTTCGTTGCCATACTCCTCCGAAACGTCTTGACCGATTTTGATGAAATTTTGTCTTAATATCGGGTAGGTCTGAGAATCGGCCAACATCTATTTTTGATACCTCTAAAACGCGAGCGGAGCCGCGGGCATCAGCTAGTATTTTATAAAAGATATTTTATAAAATATATGACAAAATATTTGACGAGTGGTTCTTTTAAAAAAGATGTGTGGCTACAGTTTACACTACGTAAAAAATACACGTAAAATGTCATTGTTGATCAAATAATGGTTTAGTTCGGTTAATATACTTGAGTATTAAAACGTCATTGAAACTGTTGGTCTAGCACTTGTAATCAACATTATCATTGATGATGTAGCATTCTATGCTTGTTTAAGTAAATTGAGTGCTATAATATTGACTGCTTCATTGAAGAAAAGGCAATGTCGCCGATGCAAGGGTGTGTGGGTTAAACCATGGATTGCTTGGCGTGGCGTTAAAGGGATTCATCAAAACCCAATAAAAGAATTATTAAGTGAAGACAAGTTGTTTTATAAATATCTTGCCTTTTGTTTCTATTTTTGTAGTCTTCGTGTTTTGTGTTGTTCAGCGTTTCGTGGCATTCGTAAATATTTTTAAATAAATATTGTTATAAAAATAATTATTAAATAATAAAATATCATTAAACAAATAAAAAATTTCATGTATTATCGAAAACTTCGAGTAACCAATCATTGTTTTCAGATTCTGACTTTTTTAAATCACACATTATTGACATTAAATAATTACAACATTTTTGCAGATAGTTTCCCAGGTCATTGTATATTTTTGAGATATTTTTTTTTTAAATTTAGGCATTTTAACGAATGACTTGCTGATAAACGTACCTAAAATTGAACAAACAAATTACTAATAATAATAACAATAACAATCAACGTATTTGTAGTAAATATAAGCGCAGTTTAACCTTAACCACGAATTCTTATGAATATGTTTATATTTTGTTATTTGTGTTCTCTCTGACTCTGCTCTCTTAGTAACAATCAATCGCACTAGATGTCGCTAAGGCGGTGTGTAAAAAAAATAATATCATTGGCTAGATTGTATTATCTCAGGGCCATACACCTTTAGTTTGCTTATTTTGGAATAAAAAAAAATTACATTCTAAAATTCTACACTTTTCCCCCCTAAATTTAGGGGGAAAACCCCTAAGTTGGGCACCTTGAGTTTATTCTTGCTACATCATGACCATGGCAGTGAAACTGCCATATAAATTCCGAACACAAAAATTCCTTATAAACCAATGCCACCTGGTGACTGTGGTGATACAATTTTTATGGAATTGTTAAAAGAATTAACTAGATGGCAGGGTTATAGCTCTATGAGTGAAGTACTTCAAAAATATTTCGGAGTTATATAGGACACCAAATTTTTTGATTTTTTAATTAATTATTTGATTATTTAAATAATAACAATGACGTATAAATGTGGTTTTCTAATTATTTCACTAAAGTCAAATTATGATTTTCTGCATACAATAAAACGTTGAATTAAAGTAGCAATAATAGTTAAGTAATAATAAACAACTGTAATTTAATCGCAAATTAAAGTCCCAATATACTATGATATATTCCTTTTTGTTTCTAAAATTATACTTAATATTTATTTTTAAAAACTTTATTTTATTGACTCTTATATTTAATATGGTTTTAAATATTTCATATTTATAAGAATAGAAAATATAATTTATTGCTTTCAATTCAAGAAAATATTTATATGACAACATTTGGATATGTCAAAAGGAAAAACTTTTACTAAATTGATGATGAATATTAATTGACACTCAAATACTTTTTGGGCGGTTGAGTGTTTTAAAAGTTTTTGTGTTTTATTATATTATTGATTTCTTTTTAAAACGACGACTCGGACTGTTTATGGACTCTGTGATTTCTTCTGCAACGAATTAACCCGGCTTCTCAAATTGGATATTGTTTCCTGGTTTGTCTTCGGATTCTGCTTCTTTCAACAAAATGCCTGAAACATCTGAATTGAAATGTTATTTTGGGTGCATCGTTGATGGTAAGTTACTTAAGAAAATCAAGAATCATCATATATTATGAAAGGAATTACACAAAAAAGTCTTTATCCTATCCTACAACTGGGTTTTCAATTATGATGAAAGACTTTTTTCGCTAGATGCATACAGTAATCACCGTAGTCTATAATGAATACCATTAAATTTAATGTTGACATTTGTTGTGAATTTGAAATATTAAAAAAATGTGAAGAGCACACATAATAACGAAATTTATTCAATTCAATAACATTTTTTCACAATACACAAAACAACAACAAAATTATTTATTTAATAACAATAAAAATAATTCTTTACAGTTGGTGTACAGTGGTCAACAAGATTTTATAAGGCAAAATCACAAAATTTAGTAGAAACGACAATATAAAAACAGATGCTTTAAGGTATTGTAAAACTCGTGCAAAATATATAACTAAATAAACTATGTACTTGTGTTTTATTTTATTTTATTCAATTTAAATAATCCGTCTATAATTATATTTTCCGATTTTTAAAAGTAAATCAATTCGAATAGACACGGATTATTTAAATTGCAACTTAAACTATAATGTTATAATCGACGAGTAAATAAATATATAAGTAAGGCAAAAATATATGAGTGCACAGCACCATCTAGCGGAATTTGTGGAACCATCTTTGCAATACTAATGCCATCTTTTGGAGGTGGGGTTAAATTAAAAAAAAATAGTGTTGCTTATCTATATCAGATATAGTGTATTATCTATGATCATGACTATGACAAAATTAACTACTAAATGGTGCTGCCACCTTACAAAAAATAATGCTAAATTGTGCAATAATATGAGCACCTAGAAGTTAGCACCCGAAAAAAAAATTTAATATTTTGGGTTCCAAAAATAGATTGCGCATAAAAAATGCATTAAAAATTTGCAAGTTAGACGTTTGCGCGAATTTTGGTTTTCGAGATAAGTCAAAATCTCTTCCGGGTGCTAGGGTATTTTAAATTTTTCTCATCTACCGTTTTGATTAATTAATTATAACACTATAAAAATATTAATCTATAGATTTTTGCATGCGCAATCAGCACCCGTGAACGGTTTATGCATATAATCATTATTTATTGCAAAAAAAATAAAAATAATTGGGACGCGTCGGGGCCAGGCCGCCGGCCGAAAGATGCTTGGTGGAAAAACCTTCTGATAAATTTAGTGTATGTATTAGATGACCAGAACCACTTTATTGCTTTGTAATCCATCGTGTCCGTAGATTTTCTTTTGATTTATTTGATACTTATACCAATTTTACTGGCCCATGGGTATAAACATTATTGTTTAAGTACACTGTAAACAAAACAAAATGTATTGTTTATTTTAATCAAATGGTCATAATGAATACTAGTCAATTGATTCCTATACAAATATAAATGAAAATAGATTTTTTTATAATAAATAAGTGAGGTTAAGTCTATCATATACATATAAATTTTTTATAGTAAAAATTAGATACTATCGATAAAGTACATAATGAATAAATATTTACCTTCGCGTCGTATAAGTATATGGTGATAACGATATCAACATAAGCTCTATCGTTATTATTAATTTTCACATAAACTTCTTCCTCAGCAGACGAGCTATACTATATACTCCGCGTCTCCGCGCTCCGCAGCAGCCGAACTCCTTGCGCGCGCACGCCCACCAAGCATCTTTCGGCCGGCGGCCTGGCCCCGACGCGTCCCAATTATTTTTATTTTTTTTGCAATAAATAATGATTATATGCATAAACCGTTCACGGGTGCTGATTGCGCATGCAAAAATCTATAGATTAATATTTTTATAGTGTTATAATTAATTAATCAAAACGGTAGATGAGAAAAATTTAAAATACCCTAGCACCCGGAAGAGATTTTGACTTATCTCGAAAACCAAAATTCGCGCAAACGTCTAACTTGCAAATTTTTAATGCATTTTTTATGCGCAATCTATTTTTGGAACCCAAAATATTAAATTTTTTTTTCGGGTGCTAACTTCTAGGTGCTATAATATGGTAGAAATAGGTGCCGATGCAATCCAAATCTTATATAAAATGTAATGCCAACCTATTACATATGATAAAAGAAATATTTTATAAAATATGGCCTATTACACTATCAAAGATTTTTGTCAAATGTGGCATTCGTACTCGAAAACCAATAATTTTGTTGTTTCAACAGTTCAACTGAACTTATTTGTTGCCATTTCTTGCTTGATAGGTTAATGAAACGTCCACCGTGGTGGTGGTATCTCGAACAGAAAAAGGGACGAAGCAAAGTTTATTCTTGCTACATTAAGACAAAATTCGGTTCCCGGGTCAGACCAAATATTTGTGTGATCCACAAATATTTGTATCGAAGTCTGGGTGTTTCTCTATGTTTAATATGTATGTATTAAAAAAAAAAAGTATGTTTATGTGTTTATATCAGTTGTTTAGTACCCATAATACAAGCTCTGCTTAGTTTGAGACTAGATGACGTTGTGTGTAAGTTGTTCGAAATCTTTGATTATATACATGTCTAGATGGAGTGTTGCGCTGTATTCGCAACAAAAACAACAGGCCAGATTTGCAGGGCTTATGTGCGTGTTACACACACATGCAAGCGTAGCATACAAGCGAGCGCATGTCGTGGGAGATAACTCTTTTATAATATGTTTTATAAAATATTTTACAGTGTAATACGGGCCTATGTTTGGCGGATCTTCGGGAATAAACTAGTTGTTTTATAAAAATGAAATCCAATACCGCTGTAAAGTAGGTATTAGTTTTGTTCACAGTTTTCTTACTTTTTTTTACCTTTTTCTGTCAATTTAAGTAAGCAATTTATTTCATACAGCAATCTTATTTTTTGTATGTATTGTAATGTATGTTAACTTTGTTTGTATGTATCAATAATGACATCTATACAAACAAATTATATTAAATTGTCTGTAGTGTGAAATCAGCAGTTATTTAAAAGGAACAATTTTTTTTATTTCTGTTTGTCTGTTCCGGCTGATCTTCTGAACGACTGGACTAATATCATCAGAACTTTCACTGGCAGGTAGGTGATGAAAATTATAATGACTCAATTTGGTTACCTATGTTTTAGACTGGCTTCGTCCCGTGGTTGTAGTTATCAAACCACAAAAATAACCGCGGGACCCAGCCAAATAATCAATATATAAATATAAAGTGTTAACGTATGGAGTGATGAAATTTCGAAATAAAATATAAAGTCGCCGTGACAAGACGCGGCGTTGTCGTTCATCGGGCGTCTCTGACTCCTAATGTGCGGAGCTTAGAGTAAATTAAATATGAAGTTTGATCAAGTTTGTCGGCCGCAGCCTGTCGTCGCGTCAAGTCGTCGAGCTGTCACCGGGTATGTCCCGGCCTGCAAAAATGAAAATTTCGATAGAAAAAAAATATGTATTGATAGATCTTAATTAGCCCTTTCGGACTACGTTAATTAATTTATGAGCCCCTCTTTCATTTTCTCAGGAAAAAACAAAATATCATTTTTATTTTTTCACTTTTTCAAATACCCGTATCTCTTTCAAATCAGCTCAGGGGCAATTTTTCTACACTTGGTAGACTAAAAAATAACCATATTTGAAAGAGATACGGGTATTTGAAAATTTGAAAAAATTAAAATTATATTTTGTTTTTTCCTGAGAAAACGAAAGAGGGGCTCATAAATTAATTAACGTAGTTCGAAAGGGCTAATGAAGATCTATCAATATGTATTTTTTTTATATCGAAATTTTCATTTTTGCAGGCCGGGACATACCCATTACCCGGTCGAGCTGTCGCTGTCGCGTGTCGCCTAGTGTGCGCCTAGTGTCATGTATTTTTATAATAACCTAGCTTTCGCCCGTGTATCTCGATTAGTGCAGTACAAAGTAGCCTATGTGTTATTCTGATATATAAGCTATATTACTGTAAAGTTTCATCCAAATTCGTTCATTAGTTTTTTTTCTTCCAGAGCACACTAAATATATAAAGAAATTGCCACACTTAATAACACTTCCTCTATTGATGTTTGAGTACAAGAGTTTCCAGTTTAAAATATAGCAAATTTGAGGTACGACACTACATCCAAGAATCCGTGCAGGTGACATACATAATATATATACTGTAGCCGGCACGTAAGATGGCAAGGATTTGGCATAGGGGGGGTAACAGTTATACCTCGTAAATTCACTATTAGCTATATTTAAAAATACATTTACGAAATTCAGAGCAATAATAAAACTAAAAAGTACATACCTATAATAAATATGTGTGACATGCCTTGACAAAAAATAAAGAAAGACTCCACAGCAGCTGCAGAGACCCAAAACAAATATCATTAAGATATGATGACCCCTATGAGGCTGAGATGTAAGCACCATACTGCAGCATAGAGTCTATTGTAATACCACCAAACATCACATTTAAATTCGGCTGAGATTTAAGGATTGGAAGCAAAGCATTATGAAGTACGTTAATCGATGAAAAATAATCAAATAATACAACTACTAACTTGGGTTTTCGTGTTAATTTCAAAAGTTAGAGATAAGTTCACATATTTTTATTTAATACTAGCTTTTGACCGCGGCACAACCCGCGTGTAGGTCCGTCTTGGCGGTAAATAGTCTCCATGTTATATTCCGGTATGTAGTTAGTCATCAAAATACAGTCGTTTTTGTGTGAAAGAGCAACGTGAATACACAAAAACTTTCGTGTTTATAATATTAATAGGATTTTTGTGATTGTTTTATCTATTAAATAAAATTACTGTGTCGCCTGTCCTCCGAAAAGGCTGGAGCGATTTGTATGAAATTTTCTGTGCAAATATCTCTGAGAATCGTCCAACATCTAATTTACATATCCCTAGAACGCGAGTGGAGCCACGAACATCAGCTAGTATTTAGTAAATAATTTTTTAGAGGTAAATATCATTTTTAACAGACTTCAAAAAAAAGGAGGAGGTTCTCAATTCGTCGGAATCTTTCTTTTTTATGTATGTTCAGCGATAATTTCGTCGTTAATGATCCGATTTCAAAAAATATTTTTACATTGAAATTGGCGTAGCTTACAGGTGGTCCCATCGTCACCATATCGGGATCTGATGATGGGATCCCAAGGAAATCGAGGGAACTCCTCAAACATCATAGGCACAATTGTCGCGATTTGGGTACTCGGAAAAGATTTTCATTGAAGTCGGTTTCTTTTTTTAAAATTATATTGACAAAATTTAACATTTTCATTAGTTATTATAATAAAGAGGTTAGAAAGATGACGATGATTATTATAAATTCGGGTTGCGATTCATAGAGTTTCCACGTTTATTAAAGTTATTGGTCAATGACTAAATAAGTTTTAAGTTTAATTAGTAGTGTACCTGACTCTAATTAAGACGAGAAATTTTGTTTTAAAAAGTTTTTATGTCACCTAGTTTTCTTTAAAATTACTATTGCAAGCTAATAATAACTTTTAACGTAAACCAGGTGACAAAAAACAACTTTTTAATTAATATTTAATATATCCGTATGTGAACAGTCACCTTTATCCGAACTATATCTAACCTTTAATAATTTTTAGTTTGTACTTCTAAAATTGCACTAGCAACATTGGTCTTTTGATGGCTGCGCTGCGCTGTCACTACTACCTTTTACTGGATTCATTTTAAAAATGTTTAAAATCAATGGCTATTAGTGTAAAAAAATTATAGTAATTAGCGTGAGTACTTGTTCGTTTCAATGTGAATCAAAGTGTACCGTTGGGTTTGGTATAAATACTTTATAATTGTGTTTTCAGGCATTCGTAAAATTATCTGCCTGTATGGGTGTTCATGTTTTAGTGTAAAAATGATTGATTTTACAATTAAGACTTTGGATTCGTCAAATCATAGCTTCCAGGTCGAGGATGATGTAAGTACCTATTGGTTTTTTTTAGGCTTTTTCATAATAAAACTATATCTACGAAAAATGTCATTTGCTACCCTCCAACAAAAAACGATTCTTGAACTCTTTCTCGTGTCGGCATTTATTTCTAGTTTTTAAACAAAAAAAGTGTATTTGAGAATGCGCATGTACTTGGGGAAGCATTATGAGACTAGACAATCAATAGTAGTAATAATAGAATATTTTATCTGTCGCCATGCGTGGATCGATTAAGCTAATAGCTGCGCGATGTGCGCCAATATTGCGCGACATGCGCAATTCGACAAGCACGCAATTCGCTTGAGTGCTATTTTCTTGTAAGAATACTTTGCTTGTGATAGCCTTGTTATATTAAGACCACTTGTGTGTAAATTCTAATGGAACTTATCTATCTATATTAAAATTCAAACTGATCTAAACTGATCTGCCATAATGAGTGTTTAGTTCTCTAAGTGAAAATGATTGACTTTATAATTTTAACTTTGGAGTCCAGGACTAGTTTCTCAGTGGAGGATAATGTGAGTTCTTGTTTTTACTTATAGGATTTTATAACACAACCATATCTATGAATAATGTAGTCTGCTTGTCTGTAAGGAAAATCAATACTCGAACTTTTTTATGGGTCTGAATTTTTATTTAACTTTGAACATTAAAACTGTAATTGAGAGTGCCCATTTCTTTGGTGAAGCATTTTTGGGCTAGACAGTCTATGTTTTGGTGTTAAATTAATGCATAGTTTCACTGGTATGTACATATCATAAAATGTTTTTTACCATATGTAGATTGATGAAGCTTAATTACCAAAATGGTGTAGGCACAAATAAACATATTTAAACTGATACAAATTATCTGCTTCAATGAGTTATCCACTTATGACTTCATGTAAAAAAAAATGACTATAATTTTTAGAACTTTCGTTGTTCGTTAGTGGACTATGATGGAAGTTCTAATTGTTTTTATATTTAGGTTTCCTGAACACAACTGTTGCTATAAATAACATACCTAATCTGCTGGACTACAAGGAAAATCAATACTTTTTTCTCAGATCTGAATTTTCATTTCACCAAATCGACACCCCCAAGGAATATCATGGTATCTCACTTTTTACGATTTTACAGGAGAGCACTTCAAAGTTTAAAAAAAATCTCAAAATCTTTGTGTGAAACATAACCTCAAAATAACTTTTGATTATTCATCTACGGGCCCAGAAGTATGTAATTTAGTATATCTATTAATTGAAAAACCCCTGTATAGTGTATTTCCATGACTTACGATGTATTTTTTCTAAATTTCACTATGTAATTTTCATCGAACAAGATGGTAACTGGACATACAAACTGAAAATGAGCAAAAAATGAGAAATTTTGACTTAAAAAAAAATGGTATGTCTGAGATACCATGCTTTAAGATATGTTTTGTTTACCACCCTGAAGAATGAAAACACTAGAAATCCTTATATTTATTTATTTTCATAATAACAAAACAAAATAATAGTATCAAAATTACAAAAAAATCAACATACAACTAATAAACATTTTTTGGTGGCTAATAATCAGTTTTGGTTAGCTTCAATTTAGGTAGGTGATTAGTCTGTATCCGAAATATTTTCATTGTTGGCATTGGCATTTAGCTGAGGTAAACGAGCGTAGTAATCATGGTATATTACTGGGATTGCATTTGATTTGCACAAGCTCATTAAGTCTTTGTACTTTGCTAAAGATATTGGCAAAATGGCGTTGTATGCCTTCGGAATTTCATTCTGTACATTGGTATTGACCTCTGGAATTTGGTTTCTTTGAGTTCCCTTGGAACGGCGTGGCCGCAGACCAACAGCTCTTTGAACATGAAGATCAATGGCCATCTGGCTGTCGCTTAAAAAGTCGTATTGAAAGTTCAACACGTTCGGTGAGTGACTATCACAATAGATGTGCATAATTTTGCTCCAGGTGATTTTTTCCATATTGACGTCATGCTCCCAATTATTGTATTGCTGCATAACTATTTTAAAATTTAATATCATGTCTTGATTGACTTCATTTACCACATAGGGATCACCAGTTGATTTTGCGCATCTGATTAAAGTCACCCATTGCTGTGGAACGTAGATTACCTTGTTCTTTTTTTTGCGTTCTATCAGAGCATGCATGGAATCACCTTCCGACTGTGAGTGTCCAACTTCGAAAAAGTTATGCGTTATACTAATCTCGAATTTTTTGCAAGCATATGCATACATAGCAAAGACTATTCGATTTTTATTCTGTCCCCCACAGCTGTCAGAATAAAAATTGAATTCATTGTACCCTTCCTGAACCTTGCATCTAATAAAGTCAAACACAAAGCTACTTATTTCATTAGATCCTTTTCGTCCGATTGTTTCATCCCATATGTAGCAGTGGCCTCTACGCTTACCTACATCGAAGATTGTGAAGTTGTAAGTAGCAAGTTTTCTTTTGTAATAAAAGACGGACACTTCAGATTGCGGTGTGTTCAAGATTTTTTGTAAATCATAACAGGCTGTAACCACAGAATCAGACTTCTCGCTTTTCCTTTTGTCGATTTCTTTTAATGTTCTTACCACATTTTTGTTGGCTATGTGTAATGCCTGCCCGTATTCTAATTTTGGTTTATCATCTCCAGTTGCATGTCTGTACAAGTCACATCGTGGGCATAGATCTTTCTTTGGCTTATTGAAGTCTATATTAAATTCATTGTAAAATACTTCTCTGTACTGTCTTGAAGTAGCCACAACTTTGTTGCAATGCTTTTCTTTCATCCACTCTAAATAAAGACCCTGAAGTTTCGGAAATGTTAGCTGTTCATCCAGATACAATTTTGATGATCGTTTTCTAACATAGTGGGATTCTACCAGTGGCATTTGTGCAATGTGGTCTCGAACAGATTGCTTCACTTCTTCAGGAACTGTATTTTTTCGGTTAGTGTGACGGCCTCTCATATCGGATGCAATAGATCCTCCAACAGATTCACGTAGCTTTCTAGATAAAGTTTGTAACCACATGTCGCTTATCGATAGGGTATCCAGAAACATTGTCTTGCATATTCGTACTTCTTTACCCTCAATGAACAAATAGTACTCGTTGGAGCACGTACGACGGTTGGATGAGCCTACCGTGATTTGTTTTTTAGATACCTTTTTGACAAATCGGCTGAGGAACTCCATTTGTTTGTCATGATCACCTAGTGCCCAAAACTCTTCAAATATTAAATTTCTTTGGGATTCCGTTATATTTTCTCGACAATTACGTGAACAATTGGCTCCACAACCTGGTTTTATTGTTTTTTTTTCGATTAACTTTCCTTTTCTGTTAATGAATTCCTCGCCTAGATTTTTCTTTTTCTTACACACTACATTTTTCCATTTTTCTTTATCTAATACCCTCTTTCTTCCTGGGGTTTTTTTCTTGGGATACTGCCTTTTCTTGTTGGTATTAGTATCAGAGGATATAGTGGGCGGTTCTACCCCTAACACTTCAAGGTTAGCGTCATCGTTAATTTCTTGAGTTTGATCTGAAATTAAATAAAAACTTTAATAACTTTTCTTTTGCCTTTATCATATACAAGCCGACCCGTCCGCGTCTTCTTCCACTTGTTATTGTGATTTCTTACTTAAAATTGATCTGTATAAAAAAAAAATATAGCCTAAGTCAATCAGGGACAGAGATAATGTAGCTTTTTTCAGTTTCATTAGTGTAAGAATTTTTGAAATCGGATGAGTAGTTTCGGAGATTACCTCCTACATCTAAACTAACAAACATTATCTCTTTATAATATTAGTATAGACTTAGTTTAAAAATATAGCTACTTACGAATTTCACACACATTTTCCTCGATTAGTTTTTCATTAACTTCTTCAACTAGTTCGTGAAGAGAATCCGTATCAGCATCAGCAGTTAACACAGAAGGAGCTAAAACACAAACATAACTTCTTTATCTCCAATAGTAATGCCATCGATAATATGTGTTTTTAATAGATGGGCAACTACTCAGGTAAGTATTAACTTTAACAAGCTCTCCGACTTTAGTAGGAAAATAGGTATAATTGAAAAATATACATAATAAGAATATCTATATCTAACAAGGCCTATTTTACTTGATAGTTAATTGTTTCTGCCTGATTTGTAACAACTCACAATAAAACATACCTAGGTAAAACGTTTGGGTAGATACATACATACACTATTAGCACTAATAATAATAGAAAGTTTCAAAATTTACCTTTGGCATTCGGGGGAATATATTCTGAAACTACCGGCGAATAAGCTTCTTCGGTGTCATTAGAGATTGAACCATGGACATTAGGTGTTTTTACTGGGTTGCGTTGTCGGAGGTTATACTTGAAATGTAGTAGTTCATCTCCTGAAAATACAAAACAACGTAAAGTATGTAAGTAGGTAAATAATTTAGGATACCTAGAAAGAACCTAGTGCTTAGGCTGTGCGTAATAACGTACCTGTCTTCAAGAAAAATTGTGGCGTATTGTCTTCAACTACGTTTGGTAGCGTTCCATGAAAAGCATGCTCAATATTCTCATCTCCTAGAAACAAACACTCATGAAAATAGCTAGTAGTGATTGCAGTGCACCATGAACAGCCAATGTTTAAATAGTAGTAGATTTAGGTACTGTCATAGGAAAACTACAAGTAGTAATTTAGGTTAGATAAGGTAGGTATATAAAATATGAAAGTTACCTGGGTTGGCGTCCGTTATTTCACTTTTTGCTAATGCTAGTTCGATAATTTTACTTCGACGACTCATATTTATACACATAATCACAAAACTTTGCCATTTAACATTATTTAGATTTCTTTTTTTCATCAATGAACTTGTATGAACTCGCAATAATCGCAAACTGCCCACGAGGCGAGGAATCACACACAATACTTGACTTGAACAACATTGTAAGTGAGACTTAACCGAATGAGTTCATAAATAAAATTTGTGGGTAGTGCGAAAAAAAAAATTGTTTCTCGTTTTACTTTGACGAAACGGAAAAATATGTATACATTTACATGCAAACAACATTGCAACTAAACTTACAATGACAGATACGATA
Source organism: Phragmatobia fuliginosa (assembly GCA_932526445.1). NCBI lineage: Eukaryota > Metazoa > Arthropoda > Insecta > Lepidoptera > Erebidae > Phragmatobia > Phragmatobia fuliginosa. Next base: position 31,861,626 of record OW052057.1, read on the forward strand.
CATCACAAATATTAAATACATTAAAAAAATTGTAACTCGAGTGGACATCTTTTTCGCGGGAGAACAATGTTTTGAAACTTAAATATATTTCGCGTAACTCAAAATGCCATTTTATTCACTGCGAGGAATGTAAAATGATGCTTAGTTACCATGTTTTAACGATTCCTAACTTTTAAACGCAAAGGGTTAGAGACACCGGAGTGAGAGTATGACATAGATTTTTTTATTTCTAACACGAATATGAATGCAACTCAAAATTGGCAAAAAGTGAGTTACCATGTTATTCCTTGGGGGTGTCGAAATATTAGCTTCTAATCGGGGGTAATACTGAACGATTTTGAACAACAGACTGTTAGTAGGGAATATTCTTTTCTTTGGTGAAGTATGTGTATTCTAGGCAATCAATGTTCTTTTTTCATACATGAGCCTGCCTAGTGACTACTCTAACTGATGGTAAGCATAAATAAATCTAAGAATAGTGGTCACCATACTTATGATGAATGAAGACAGAACTCCACACTGTGACAACCTATCCTATTGCACTGACATCATCATCATCAATATTATGTTCTTTAAGTCAGTATTGTAAATAAATAAAATGTGCACTATTATGATAATTGGCCCAGAACAAGGAAAACTTTCTAACACAGTCACTTCAAGGTCGGTTTAGTAAGTATTATGTGATTTTTCAAATGTATTTTCTCATAACTCTGGATTTAAATGTTATTAACCAAGTGTTTCAAAGTTAAATTTTACTAACGCGTGCATAGTTACATTTTAAGTCAGTGGTTCAAAAAATAAATTAATTAATGCACAGTTATTGTTCTTTATTCTAAGTTTGAACTAATATTCCTAAATTTCGACTTAATTCCTTGCAAATAATCAATCTTGAAGTCATACTATTTTAATTTCCTTTTTATTTTATTAAATTTACAGAGACAATACATCATCTTCCTAGCCTTATTCCCAATTTTATTTGGGGTCGGCTACTAGTTCAACCGGTTTTACCTGAATTTCAATTTTTCCACGGAGCGACTGGCATCGGACCTCCGCAACCCTAAGGGAGAACTGAAATTCGAAGATTGAACTAGTTGTCAGTATATTTGAGGGCACTGACTTCCCAATAACGATTGCCATAGATGTTCATGACAACCGGGACCGACGGCTTTACGTGCTCTCCGAGGCACGGGCGTGAATCACCGCCAAACTTCCAAACTCCGGGCAGCTATTAGGAATTTCCTAAGAAAATCCCAAAAAACACTTTTTGGCCCGACCCGGGATTTGAACCCGAGACCTCTTGATTAGCAGTCGCATACGCTTACCACTAGACCAACGAGGCAGTTTACAGAGACAATACATGAAGTCCAATTATTTTGATCATAATAATATGATTGATTATTTTAATCGTTTCATCGATTTACTGTATTTCAAGAACTGTTTTATAGTTTGTTGTTTTTACTGTAGTACATTATTAGGAAAAAAAATACCGGTAATTTATAGGCGTGATCTGTCATAAAGACAATTAATGAATGGACAAAGTATAAGTAGTATGTTTTTACTAGCAATCTGTAAAATTCAGAATTCTATAATATAAATTTGTTTTGCTCTGCTCTGCCTAGGTATTCCATACAACGATGGAATACCTAGGCAGAGCAATGCCCATCTGGTAACATGTAAAGTAGGTGGACAGTTCTAAATCAATATACCTACTCAAACTCATCTAATTAGAATTATTTAACAACATCAGAGGGTATCTGCAGCAACATGAATGATTACTATTCTAACCTAACCCTACATGATTATTTATGAAAGTTGACATGATGCAAAATGCTTTCATTTGTTATATCATGGCGAAATACCTATGTGTTTATATCATGGCGACAAAATACTAAAATAAAATAATGAAAAATTTTGAATACCTACTTCCCCTACACGTAAAGTAGCAAAGATTTTATTTCACTTATCTCCCTCAAGAGACGATTAATTGATTTGGGTATTATTCATTTGCAAGTTATTCGACTTCAAATAGCATTTTTTTAACGAACGTCTCCCCTCTAAAAACTAAATGGTAGGCTCGAAAACCCAAAGAAAAGATCACTTGATGGTGATACATTATACAGAGTGAATTTTTGAGACGGGACAGTAAGGACAGGTACCTTAACGGTTATAGTTAGAGGAAAACGCTTTGCGGAGACTATCCATAATTTTTTAAAATATTCTGAACTGCATTCAGATTTTGGAAAAAATGTACAGCCAGCAAGAAAATGGTCATTTTAAACAAAAACTTTTTTTGATGCCAATCGATCCTGTTTCTTATAAGGATCAAAAGTCTCTACTGGACCGACTGAGGTTTGAGTACAAGAAATGTCAGAAATCGCAAAAAACTTTTCCCATACATTTGTACGGAAATAAATCATTTTAACATGTATTTTAGACGCAGACAAACATAACTTACATTTAGAAATAATATTTTTCTTGGATAGATTTCATTTAAAATCCTTGTTAATGCATCTTTCAGCTCCTGAATACTAATGTATTTTTTTTGTGTACCACATCACACATGTGTGACATCCACTGTGACCCGAACTGCCTATTCAAACTGGTGTGGCGGAGCGCCATCTTGCTGAAAATAAACTTTTCGCAATTCTGACAGGAGCCATTCATCCAACTGGTTTTGGAGATTCTCTAAAATGACGTCGTTATACACGGTAGAATTAAGAGTACCTTCATAAAATTCCACCATTACCACTCGATACTTGTCGCAGTGGATACTTATTCGCGTACCACACCAATGCAAATTCCGTGTTCCTATTATTTACAAAATACGATTAATACAAAAGATGCATTAACAAGGATTTTAAATGCTATCTATCCAAGAAAATTATCGGCTGCTACAAGCTCAGTACAAAAACCAGTGTACAAGACTTATCTATTCGTTAAAACGACGGTCATTTTAAAAAAAATATTTCGTAGATCATCTAAATGTAGGTTATGTTTGTCTGTGTCTAAAATACATATTAAAATAATTTATTTCCGTACAAATGTATGGGAAAAGTTTTTTGCAATTTCTGTCATGTCTAGTACTCAAACCTCAGTCGGTCCAGTAGAGACTTTTGATCCTTATAAGAAACAGGATCGATTGGCATCAAAAAAAGTTTTTGTTTAAAATGACCATTTTCTTGCTGGCTGTACATTTTTTCCAAAATCTGTAAATGCAGTTCAGAATATCTTAAAAAAATATGGATAGTCTCCTAAAAGCGTTTTCCTGTAACTATAACGGTTAAGGTACCTACCCTTACTGTCCCGTCTCAAAAATTCACCCTGTATATGCTTTAAAGGAAATCTATAACGGCTAAGATAAGTTAAATTATAGTTAGTTCAGGAGTTATAGAGGCCTTTCTGTAAAATACGGTCATTTGGAAATATTCGTTTAAAAATAACAGAACAATTAGTAAACATAATTATCTAATGGGCACAATTTTATAGCCACGTACCATTATGGGTGACTACAGAACCCTATTCTATACATGTCCGGTCACGCACTTGACCGATGTTTTATTTTATTGTCTTAATTTGTATTGCACCCAACACTGACAAATGTTCACCCTGACACAGACTTTAGTTTACATATAATTTTCTTATATTCAAGAAAATAATATCACATACATTTTTGTGTGTATAACAGACTAACAAGCCCCAGTATGAATTTGCATATTTAATTTGCTTGTTCCTGTTCTGAAACTTCATGATATTTTTTAGAGTTGTGACTGTTCTTCATGATAATTACTATTCTCTTTCTCTTATTGTACATATTTAACATTATTTCCCTTCACTGCAAATCTAAGTCGGCATTTATTTGCCAAGTGTCCTGACTTCTTGCAAGCAAAACATTTCCATTCTTTTTAAAACATCTTGTAATTAAATAGGCACCCTCATGACGTTGAAATTCCAGTTTCCCTTTCATATTAAACTTTCGGTCGAGACCCTGAAAATAAAGTTGGACGATCAGCGAGGATTCACAAAATAAATTTGAAACGCGGTATTTTAGGATCTCTGGAGTTCTAATACAAACCTCGTCAAAGAGACAATAGAACTAAACTTAGGTTTGTAAGCTAGGCCAGAGATCCTCTCGGAGGTGGAAACCTTCTTGGCCAGTTGTATGTCTTTTAGCTTCAGTCTATCAGCGCCAAGCCCTGAAAGGGTCGAAGTGGTCGCCATGACCAAAATCGATTGGATTATTATTATACTCGAACCTTACTTGAACCCGTCCCTTGTCACCTCAATTGTGTTCATTGGTTGTTGTCTTTCGAAAGTCGGAATGTTGTCTAGGAAGGAATTTTTGGCATGACATTCGACTTCGGCCGATTTTTGGTTCAAAGGTTTCGCTGAAGCCGAAGCTGAAGTAAAAGCTTCGGTCGGATACTAGTCTATCTATAAAATTAAGTAAAATTGAAGCGTCTTTCTATAATTTCTAATCGTACTTTTCACCAAATGTAAATGAAAGCATATTTCAAGTTTTGTCTGTCTATTTGTCCATGTGTTTATTGGTGACTATCGGTATAGCCGCCAATAAACATATTGAAAAGACTTTCACTGGCAGATTGCTGATGACATAAGGCATAACTTAGGTAATTTTTTACACTAGCTTGTCCCGGCAGCGTTATTAATGTTGTACCTTTACAACAACAATCGCGGATAACACCGAGGATGTCAACTAGTGTATAATATAGTCTCGTGGGCTGCTAGGATCTTTTCCTCATGTTTAAGTTTTCTTCTAGTTTTTATAAAATATAGTGTGTTTGAGAATGTGCATATACTTGGGAAGCATATCTAGGTTAGGGAATCAATAGCTTCGATATTAAATTATTAGTTTCATCAGTATGCACGTGTCCTATTATTAAAATTTCATAGTAGCGATGCGCGGATCGATAAAGCGCATTTGTGCGGGATGTGCGACGATGTACATTTATTATACTAGTTTAACTACAGCTCTCGATTAGTTTGATGTTTGATGTGCTGCTTTTCGTTATTATAATATTTTGCTTGTGACTAACTAAACGCGTAGGTAAATTCAAACAAATTTAATCTGATACAAATGATCTGTCTCCATGAGTGTACAAAGTGAAAAATGATTGTTTTTAAATTTGCTACTTTGGATTCAGGGTTTCAGAATTTCTCGGTTGATGATGACGTAAGTGTACTGTTTTTACGTTTAAGTTTTTAGTAACACACTTGTGTCTATTAATGATATTATTAGTAGTCTTCAAGAAAAAATGATGTCGATAAAAGTCGAGAAAAGCATTTCTAGGCAATCGATATAATAAAGAGGTTTTATGTTAAATTATTTCCTACTTATAGTATACATATCTTATAAAATTTTCATCATCGACACGCGCGGATCGATGAAGCGCATTGGTGCGCCAATACATCCTTTTTGTAGAACTCTGAAATGGGTTTGCTGTGCTACTTTGATGTAACAATCTTTTGCGATGTGTATTAAGTTGAGAGATAAAAAATATATAAATTCAAACTGATATAAATAAATGATCAGCCTCCATGAATATTCAGTTTTTCGTGTAAATATAAAGACTTAAATTAAGACTTTTTTCGACCAATCATCGATTCTCAGTTTACTATGATGTAAGTTCTTATGTGTACGCGAGGAGGTCAAAAAGTTCGCGGAATGAAGGGGTTAGTGGAGGTAGGTTTGCTCTGGCAGCTGTACACGGGGGTTGTCCGGTCTATGGCACTCTATGGTGCACCGGTGTGGGCGGCGGCTCTGACCGAGCAGAATAGGGCGCGCCTCAGGCGGCCTCAGAGAACTCTGGCGGTCAGAGCCATACGGGGCTACCGCACCGTATCGACGGAGGCGGCGTGCGCCCTGGCCGGAACACCCCCGTGGGATTTGGAGGCGGAAGTGCTCGCCGACGTTTATCGGCGAGTGGCTAACTACCGGGCGGAGAGTGGTGGAGTTGGACCTCCGCCCGAGGACGTGCGCGAGTGGCGCGAAGCCGCTCACCGAGCCACGATGGATCGCTGGTCGGTCCGGCTGGAGACTCCACGTGCTGGCTTCGCCACCGTAGAGGCGCTTCAGCCGGTCATCGGCGAATGGGCAGTGCGGCAGCACGGGACCCTTACCTTCCGACTGACGCAGGTTCTTTCCGGGCATGGTTGCTTCGGAAAGTACCTGCACTCGGTCGCCAGGAGGGAATTGAGTCCCGCCTGCCACCACTGCGACTGCAGTGAGGATTCGGCTCATCACACGCTGGCGGTCTGCCCCGCATGGGAGACGCAGCGCCGGGTCCTCACTGCAGTCATCGGAGCGGATCTCTCGCTGCCGGCCGTCGTTCGTTCCATGGTCGGCAGCGAGAGCTCATTTACCGCGGTCGCAACCTTCTGCGAGGACGTAATCACGCAGAAGGAGGCGGCGGAGAAGGCCCGGGAGGACGACATCCAATCGGACCAGATTCGCCGCCGGCGACTCGGGCGGCGGAGGCGCGAACATCTGCGCCTCATGCCGCCTTGAGTGTGGCCGCGGGTGGACGGGACGGGTTATCCCTCCATCCGCATTATGTGGCCAGCCGCGAGGGGGCGGCGTCGGTGTGTGCCGGACGCCGCCTAAGAGAGGGTCGTCAAACAGAGACGGTGCCCGCATCAGGAGCGGGCAGGCGCTGGAGAAGTTCAGAAGGAGATCCCACCCTGGACTTCTCCTACTCCTAAACGGAGAAGCGCGGAGAGGGCACACTGTGTGTTTTTTAGTCGGTTCAAGTCCGACACACCACCCCGCCGTAACCCCCGGTGGGGTGACGGTCCATGATGATTTTTCACACACTAAAAAAAAAAAAAAAAAAAGGTAGGTTTGCTCTTTTCACACACTAAAAAAAAAAAGGTAGGTTTGCTCTTCCAGGTATATAGTAAGTATATAATACCTAGTTTGAACCAAATCGATTCATTAACCTTTGAGTGAGCCAGTATGGAGAAAATTGAACAACGGGGGGTTGCAATTAAACAAAGTTTGGTGTTTCATTTCAACCCCCTCCACTTTCATTCCGCAAATTTTTTGAACTCCCCTCATAAGTAAGTGTCAGGCTAATCATGTTAAAATGTGGCTCGTGGATTTAAAATCGTGTCCAATAAATAATTGTTATGATTTTAATTTCAATATTTTAGCGTATGCGATTGCTGATCAAGATGTTTCGGGGTCTAATTCCGGATCGGGTTGTTGTTTGATTTTCGTTACAAGAAATTCTTAATAGCGTTTCAGAGTATGGAATTGACTGTTTCACTGCCGTACCTCAGAGAGCACGTTACAATTTTGGTCCCGGTTGTCAGGAATTCAGTACCCTCAAATTTACTGATTACAAGTTTAACCTTCCACCTTCAATTCGCCCTCAGGGTTGCGGAGGTATGATGCCTGTCGCTCTGTGGAAAAACTGGTATTCAGGTAAAACTGATTGAACTAGTAACCTACCTTACTAAACAATTTCCCATTATCAAACTTTGAGTCAAAGTCTTAGAGCTGGGTAATATTAACCCTCATTTTTTTATTATAGTTCAAGTTATACCAAAGATAAAGCCAGAGTTATACAAGGATCAGTCCTTACTAATATTATAAAGTTAGTGTGTATGTATGTAGGCTCTTACAAGCAAAAACTACTGAACGGTATTGGTAACGGTATATGTATATCAGAATAACAAATAGACTACTTTTTACTGCAATAATCGAGATACACGCGAGTGGAGCCGCGGGCGAAAGCTAATATAATACATATCTAACAGCATCTATTTTGAGAAAAAAAATGAATAAAAGCTAAAACATAACTTATTTATCAGTTGCATGAGAAAGTGGACACTTCCACATTTTGTTTAAATCGAAGAAGTAAAACGAGCCTTATGATGAAAACTCAGTATTTGATGCAGCTGCTTAAAGAATCAGTTTAGTTGCAAAATCGTTTCAACATCAGAATTCTGAACAGTTGTTACTTTTAAATATTTATCAGTTTTATTGATCAGTTGAAATTATCATACATCGAATATCCTGTGTGGCCATACAATATCGTTATATATACATTACATCACAACGTTTTTAAAATTTAACATCATTATAAGAATATTATCTGTAATTAGAACTTTTTCGAAAAACATGAAATTTTATTAGTATTTGCCTATCTGATGGAATAGAGTAGGTTATAATATAGAAGCAACACACCCGATGGTTTGTTGCATAAAACTTTTAAATTTTTAATCGAATATAATGATTTTATGAGTTCGTATGTTATTTTACTACTCAGTTCAGGTAGACTGATGTGAGCTTAGCGACGGTTTCGCTTTGAAAGCTTTACAAGCATTTTTGTCGGTAGTTCCTTCTACAAACTACACTTATAACACATATGCATGCCTTGTTTCGTCTCTAAGTTTGTGAGGGCAATATTTTTATTATGTAAGACGATTTAGGTGTGGAGGTAGGGTCGACCATATTTTACTTTTCTGTACATGAGTACAAGATATGCTTTTATACAGAATAAGAACCTTTGCGAGGTTTTTGGGCACTATAGGCATCGCGCATTTGCAGATTTTTTTTTAATATTTCCACGCTTTTGATGCTTCCATCTTTACTGTTACAGTGACGTTTCGGTAAAATCTATAACAAACGTAATTCAAATTTATAATAAGCCATTGGAATAATATGTGATACACACACACAACACAAAACAATATTCTCACAAATTTAAAATGACACAATTAATTAATTTCAAATTACTTATGAATAACTTACATCTTGTATACTATTAAAGTTTGACTAAAAAATAATAGAAAAGAACAGATAGGTAGTCGTACCTAGTAGAATTTAATATCATATTTAGATTATATTATTGATAAGAATAATATGAATAATATAGCCATGTCGTGTCAATAAAAGTGTAAAGACTTAAAAAAGTACCTGTTTGATTTCAATTTATCACGAAATCTGTGAAACACTTATGATTTCTGGACAAAGCCCAACGATTTCCCCTACCCTAGTACCGAAGCATGGTTAACTTGTTGTTTGTTGAAAATCGCTGAGTGCCAAAAAATTATTAAACTGTGAGTTGGTGTTTTTAATTATTGCATATGTACAATTGAACATGCTTCTAGTAGCAATGCGACTATTACTACACTATTACTATAACGACGTGTATGTCAAATACATATGCAATTTCATTGTTAACTAGCTACTGCCCTTGGCTTTGCTTGCGTCATTATTTCTGATTCGACTTTGAAAACGATGTACTTCTATCCAACCATTCATCCCATAATTAACCCTTTTTTAAATTCCTATTAGTAGGTGCTTACAATGATAATAATGAATTAGTTATGGCAAGTAAATTCATTTAAATTTCATGTAAATGTATGAACGTCTACTTTACAAAATAATATCTATACAAAAAGTGCATATAATAATTGTTCGGCTAAATCAATATTCACTATTTATTGTAATAAAATTCTGCTTTCTCTTAATTCCAAAAAAATATCACATGATTTCCTGCTTACCAAAACTTAATTTATTTATAATCCTGGCATAAAACATTTATCCACAATTGCCGTAACCTTTGTTTCAAAATAAAAAATAATAAAAAATATCAGTTTATGGGTAGCATAAATTCCTGTCCGCTGCTGAGTGTAATTGGCACGTCTTCACCCTTGGCATTGCTTGCGACATCTATATACTACTCTTTGGTGGTTGGTCTTAATCTTAATTAGCCGCGTACTGATTGAGCGAGGAGCCTCGCGAGCCAAATCCTCGGTCGGGTAGGACGTGCCTCGCTCGAGGCAAACGCTCGCGCTGCCTCGCCTGAGCGTGCCGCGGCCCGAGCCGAGCGTTGTCGGTTTTTGTCGATGCTCAAAGGCGCCTCAGTACGTTTGCCGCGCTCACTCAAGACGGTAGTGTTTTGCCTCACTCTATTCGACTTCAAGTTAAACTGAGCGTCGATGCTCAAGGTGGCTCGGCCTTGCCGCGAGGAAGCCTCGGATTAGAAAACTTACAGACCGAGGCCGCCTCGCGCGGCAACTTACAGCTACTTGAGAGAGTAAATAGCGTTGTTGAGCAATGAATAGTATTACCCAACCGAGCACGTAATTTTCGTAATAAGGGGTACAATGTTTTTGCTTCACGTTTTAATATACAGATGAAACATTGTTTATCTAATAATATTATTCGCGTATCATGCTGTTGGTTACGGTGAACTCCGAACTATCTCACCGATTTTCTTGCTTTCTTTAAGTATGTGTTTTGTTGGCGTGCCTGTGATAGGACAGTGACATCAAGCTTAGGATCAATACGAGCCGAGCATGATTGAAAAGAGTGTCAGCCAATAGTTATATAAAAAATCAATATCTATTATAACAAAATAAAAATGAATGCCAGCTCTTTTTAAATATTAACACCTCGTTGTTTACTTATGGAAAGTTCCCCGAAAACCATTAACTTGCCACTACTTAGTGATCTTTAGAAAGCGTTTAGAAATTGCTGCGCGTGCACTGCTAATCATTACATTTCATTTCTAATTGTTAAAAAACAAAAGATATCGCTAGTGTATGTCGGTTACTATGATCAATGTAAGCGCATTACCACTATCACATAGGCTTATACTATATATCCATCTATGTCGGTATATTAAGTTTTTTTTTTGCATCGCTGCGCGGTTTACAGTTTTCCACGTAAACACAGTTGTTGTTGGCAATAGCTAGCTAATGGTAGAGATCGCTGACACTGTCTTATCTTTTTTAAATGTCCAACACTTGAACTTTTATGCACTGAATCGAGTCCGCATAATCATAAGTAAACATTCTGACGAATTTAAGTTCTTAGGACATTGTGATTGATTAGCTTTATTAGTTACTTATCTTATTGTGGCCGAGCGAGCTGACTAGTCACGTTATAGTAGGTGACTATCGCCGCCGGTGGACAACCGCGGCTTAAAAAACAAATGCGCTTCCATAATTGGAGCCCATCCCATAGAATGAGGATATGAAACCTCCTCTTCTCCTTTGGGCTCACCAATAAGCTCTAGTAACATCATTCATTCGGTAAAAAAGTGCTGAACCAAAGTTCTCCGACAATTTGTAATAATGTAGTATCTATAGTACGGTTAATTTTTCTCATCCTTTCCTCTTGAATACCCCCTTTCGCCGGATTCAGATGCAGGGGTAACTAACTATCAAGTGAGAAATGTATAAAATACTTTCACAATATTTCAAAACCTCTTTATTATGGGGTGTATATCTAGCGTGGTCTTTCAGTTAAGGACGTACACTGTTTTGATCGGGAGCAGTGTTGGGCATTAATCAATTAATATTTTAATCATCGTAGTAATTGATTGAAAAATTAATTGCAATTGATTTAAGTAATCACAATTAATTTAATTGCAAAATTTATTGCAATTGATATAATCACAATTAATTTCAATTAGCTTAAGGCCATCAATTAGCTCAGACTTAAGGCCATCTACTTAACTTCTGCCAGTCAGTCTGTTTAGTCAGTCCTGTTAGTTCAGTATGTTTAGTCAGCCCTGTCAGTTTATGTCAGTCAGTCCTGTCAGTTCAGTTCAGTCAGTCCTGTCAGTTCAGTTTGTTTAGTCAGTTCTGTCAGTTCATGTCAGTCAGTCCTGTCAGTTCAGTTCAGTCAGTTCAGTCTGTTTAGTCAGTCCTGTCAGTTCAGTATGTTAAGTCAGCCCTGTCAGTTCAGTTCAGTCAGTCCTGTCAGTTCAGTTTGTTTAGATAGTCCTGTCAGTTCATGTCAGTCAGTCCTGTCAGTTCAGTCAGTCAGTCTTGTTAGTTCAGTATGTTTAGTCAGTACTGTCAGTTCATGGCAGTCAGTCCTGTCAGTTCAGTTCAGTCAGTCCTGTCAGTTCAGTCAATCCTGTCAGTCCATGTCAGTCAGTACTATCAGTTCAGTTACTCCTGTCAGTCCATGTTAGTCAGTACTATCAGTTCAGTTCAGTCAGTCCTGTCAGTTCAGTGAGTCAGTTTAGTTCAGTCAGTCCTGTCAGTTCAGTTCAGTCAGTCCTGCTGACTGCAAGGTTATCATTCAAGTGAGAGCCCTACCCTGTGCCACTCCTCCATCTTCTACTTCTTCTATTTACTTTATTTAAATTAAATTAAAGTTTAATTGCAGAAACAATTAACAATTGATAAATTGTTAATTGCAAAACTAACAGTTAACAATTGATTAATTGTTAATTGCAAAACTATCAATTAACAATTAATTAATTGTTAGTTGATATTTTACAATTAATCAATTGTTAATTGCAAAACTAACAATTAACAATTAATTAATTGTTAGTTGATATTTTACAATTAATCAATTGTTAATTGTTTCATTGCAATTAAATTTTGCCCAACACTGATCGGGAGCTATTATTAAAACCGTTTCTTATTTAATATAATTGTTGATTATAAATGGTAGTATTGCATATGTTACTGGTACATATGTTACCTGTATTAAACATTATCTGTATTTGTTATCTGTGCGTAATAAACCAGTCAGACTCCAACCGTGTTCTCATTTGTTGCACTGGCGACGAGAACGGCTATTTAAAACGTTTTCACGAAGATTCTAGTTGTATTTTGGTAGAAAAAGTGTTAATTTTAATACATTGAAAGTTAACTCGTGTTTTCAAAGAAAAGTAAACACCAATCGCCATGCCAATCGGTAAAATTGAACCATTTGACTTAGCGTCTAAACAATGGCCGGCGTATATCCGGCGTGTCAAACAATTTATTTTACTTAATGAAGTGAAACCCGAATTGAAGGTGTCACTGTTGATTACTGTTGTTGGGGAAGCAACATACAGCTTGATGTGTGATTTGTGCGCTCCGAATAATCCGGAAGATAAAACGTTTGACCAACTTGTCGAGTCAGTGCGGGCACACCTGGAACCACAGCGCTCAGACATCGCGGAGCGACACATCTTTCGTCAAAGGAGACAGCGGCCCGGAGAATCGCTGACCGAATACCTCCAGGCGCTCAAGCACCTGGCAACAACGTGTAACTTCGGCCAACGACTCGAAGAGGACCTACGGGACCAGTTTGTATCTGGTTTGGCTAGCGAAGTAATGAGATCGCGAATCTTCGCGGAATCATCAATCGATTACAAGAGAGCGGTGGAGCTGGCTCTGGCTCTGGAGGCGGCGGATCGACACGCTGGGATCGGATGCGTCGGGGCGGCTGCGACAGGGAGCAGAGGTGAAGGCAACGAGACGGGCGAAGGCCTGCACGCGGTGCGCGCGCGGCCTGGCGCCCGCAACGGCGGCGGCGGCTATCGGCCGCAACGCGCGGGACCTCCGGCCGCGGCGCAAGGCGCCGGCGGCGGAGCCCGGGGCGGCATCGAGTGCTGGCGTTGTGGCAAGGCGCACCCCGCTAATAAGTGCCGATACGCTAATTATAATTGCGACAACTGTAATCAACGCGGTCATTTGCGTGTGATGTGTAAAGTGCGTATTCGTAAAAGTGATGATTTACAGCGTCAACACTTTGTGGACGAGGGTTCGGCAGATGAATTTTTCAACATGGTGGTGTCATCAGCACAAGGTAACCAACCTTACTTTATGACCGTTCGTGTGGACTCCGAGAATCTCGAGTGTGAAATTGATACGGGCAGCCGTATATCTGCCATAAATGAACGTTGTTACGAATTATTATTTAATGATCGACCTTTAGTGACTGATAACTTAATTTTGTGCAGTTATTCTGGGTCACAAATTGAACCCCTCGGTTATATTGTAGTTAATGTAACATATAAGATGGTTTCGGCTACAGGTGTGAGATTATATGTCATTAGAGGCGGTGGCAGACCTCTGCTCGGCCGCGACTGGTTAAGTGCTTTGAAAATTACTCAAATATATATTAACCAATTGATAGAGGAGGATCGGTTAGTTAGTCAACTTCGACAAGAATTTCCTGAAGTGTTTACAAATAAGCTAGGAACTTGTAAACAAACGCTTCGTCTTCAGCTCGTGGATTGTGACAGTGTGTACATACGCGCGCGACCTGTACCGCTGACACTACGCGGTCGGGTGGAGCGTGAATTAGAACGACTGGAACGGGACGGCTCCATTTACAGGGTTGAACATTCTGATTTCGGTACTCCTATTGTTCCCGTTGTTAAAAGTAATGGGGAATTGAGGATATGTGGCGATTATAAAATCACAATAAATCCCAAACTAAAACGCGATTTTTATCCGCTCCCACGCATTGAAGAGTTATTTGCTAATTTAAGTAACGGGGAGGAATTTTCGAAAATAGATTTACGCCATGCATATGAACAGGTACTATTGGACCCGGAATCACAAAAGTTTACCGCGATTACCACACATATGGGTACTTTTGCATATCGCACCTTATGGTTTATCATGTGTACCGGAACAGTTTCAAAAATTAATGGAGGAGACGTTGCGTGGTATACCGGGAGTGGTGGTCTTTTTAGACGATATTTGTATCACGGGAGCGGACCGACACACACACATACGCAATCTACGGGCTGTACTCGAGCGATTACGTGATATGGGACTTACCGTCAAATTAGAAAAATGTACATTTTTGCAAAAAAGTGTAAAATATTTAGGGTTTATTATTGATAAGAAGGGATTGCACCCTGATCCATCTAAGCTTGACGCGATTTCCCAATTACCCACACCGACTGACGTCACACAACTAAAAAGTTTTCTCGGGTTATTAAATTACTACGGTAAATTTATACCTAATTTGAGCTCATTATTAAATCCATTACATAATCTTTTGAGAAAAGACGTTCAGTGGAATTGGGACTCACGTTGCGCGGAAGCATTTGAATCTGCAAAAAAAGTTTTATTGTGTGACAAGGTTTTAGCCCATTATGAAGAGGGGAGGCCGCTCGTGCTGTCAGTGGATAGTAGTGCGTATGGGGTAGGCGCCATCTTGGCACATCGATACGAGGACGGCAGCGAGCGCCCGATCAGCTGTGCGTCGCGGACGCTAAACGAATCGGAACGGAACTATAGCCAACTAGACAAAGAGGCTTTAGCAATTTATTTTGGTATAAACAAACATCACCAATATCTTTTTGGTAGGAGGTTTGTACTGCGCTCTGATCACAAACCACTTACATATATATTTGGTAATAATAAGGGCATCCCCCAGACGGCGGCTAGCCGGCTTCAGCGCTGGGCTGCGCGGCTAGCGGGCTATGATTTCTCGATCGAGTTTGTTAAGTCAGCGGATAACGGTCCGGCTGATTCGTTGTCGCGATTACCTATGACACGTGAGCGGCCACTCGCTTCGCACGTAGATTATTTACATTATGTCGAAGAAACCATTCCTTTAGATTTTAAAGATGTGGCAAGAGAAACTCAAAGAGATCCTTTGTTGTGCCGAATATTAGGCTATTTACTTTTTGGTTGGCCATCATCCCCATCTTGTGACGAGGAGAAATTTTTTTTCGCTCGTAAAGAGGAGTTGTATACGGATCGTGGATGTATATTATATAGGTATAGAGTAGTAATTCCGACCAAACTACGTTTATTAGTTCTAAACGAAATACATAGTGGTCACTTGGGTGTTAACAAAATGAAAAATATTGCTCGTAACTATGTTTACTGGCCAAACATAGATGTGGACATAGAGGAGACCTGCCGCGCGTGTGCAGCGTGCCGCAGTGTGCGCGACGCGCCTGCCCGCGCTCCTCTACACCCGTGGGAGTATCCGCTATACCCATGGCAGAGGTTGCACGCTGATTTTTTTGATTGCGCGGGTAAACGATTTTTTATTTTGGTAGACGCTCATTCTAAATGGGTCGAGGTAGTAGCTATGTCTGGTACTTCGGCTAAGGCAACCATAACGGTTCTACGATCCATTTTTGCTCGGTTTGGAATTCCGTCGCAATTGGTCACGGATAATGGCCCGCCATTCTTTTCCGAAGAATTTGAAAACTATTGTAAAAATAATAATATTAAGCATTCCACTTCCGCACCGTACAGACCTCAAGGAAACGGTGAGGCTGAGAATGCGGTAAAAACCGTTAAAAAAGCCATAAAACGGGCTTTATTTGAGCAAGAAAACATCTTTACTGCATTGTATCGTTTTTTATTTCAATATCGAAATTGCGAGCACGCAACGACTGGTGTGTCGCCGGCGATCGCGCTGTTCGGCCGTCGGGTGCGTGGCCGGCTTGACGCGTTACGGCCGGACGGCGCAGTCGTGGTGCGTGCTGCGCAAGATCGTCAAGTGTCAGCCGCTGGAAGACGGCCTACACATTTTGCGCCCGGGGATAGTGTGCTAGCTCGCAACTACTCTAAGGGAGGGGACAAGTGGAAGGAAGGTTACGTATCGAGGGTAACGGGTCCAGTGTCTTGTAGGGTTAATGTCGGTGCGGGAACCGAATGGCGTAGACATCACGACCAGCTTGTCCCGCTTGTGAATAAAAACCGTTATTCGTTATCTCGAGCAAGCACACAGACACCCGTAGTGACTGAGGGTTCTTGCGGACACCCTTGTGTAAAGCGTAACGCAGGGATGTCTGGCTATGGTAAAGAGGGTACAGGGGAATCGGAACCGGTTATGAGTCCCGAATTTGAAGAAGCAGAAGTTGTTGAAAACCCCTTAGCGTCAGGGTCCGAACCCCGACCGTCTTTGCCACCAGATGCCTCAGCGCGCGCAATAAGAGCCTATAAGAGGGCTCAGGTTAAGGATATTGTTAATGAATAGTTTATTTGTTAGATTTAATTATGATAAGACTGTTAATATGGTTTTGTTGGTGGGATGTGGTACATATGTTACCTGTATTATACATTATCTGTATTTGTTATCTGTGCGTAATAAACCAGTCAGACTCCAACCGTGTTCTCATTTGTTGCCATGTTGATATGTTTTTAAGTATATTTAATTGGTATTTATGTTCTATCTTTACAGATAACCGTACAGGAACTAAAGGAGCATGTTCGAGAGAAATTGGGAATAGAAGTTCATATGCAAAGACTCATTTTTTGCGGAAGAGTTCTGCAAGATGAGAAGAGATTATCCGAATATGGTATGCTATTTATGTATTCATGTATCTATAAATATACAATGTAATGTTTGTCAATTGCACTACCAAACTTTGTTTTCGGATAATAGGTTGTCGGCACTTTAAGTTCAGTACAATTTTTGTAAATTGCTGAAAGCTTCTGTGTCGGTTTTGGGCCACTACTTTCAGAATTTCCTTATCTTTAGTAATAAGAGCTAGCCTTTCACTTTGAAATTACTGGAATCGAACAAGTTAAACTTTGGTTCTTTGTTATTCGAACTTGATACTATTTTGTTTCTACAGTATTTTTACTTTTTTTATAAAATATTTCAATCTGTTAATATAATATATATGGGCGTTTTTCAAAATTTTGCTCCGTTACGTACAGGATGTCCATTTATTTTCATAACAAAATTTTAAATAAACGATGAAATGTAGACATTTACAATGAACTAAGGTTTAAGAAAAACCATAATCAAACAATGTTAAATGAGTATAATTTCTATTTAATGTATTATTATAGTGAGGGTTGCCAATACAGGGGTCTTGTACGTTACATTTTCATTCAAAGTAAATAATAACTCAATCATATCAAAGTTAATCAGCTTTATTTATAATTAATCAACAACATAAAAATCTTCTAAAATGTAATACCACTTTGTGATATCTTGCCTCTTAGTGCTGTTTAAAATATAAAATATGTCTTGTACGTAACTAAATGGCACTCTGGACTATCAAACTTTGTGAATAAATAACTATTCTGAAAGACTAACATTATAGGTAAGTTTTTTTAAATACAAAAAATAACAAAAAGACATTTATTATATATTAACAAAAACATAACTCCCAAAGGTTTTTTCATAAAAAAATAAAAACTATAACAGCCAAAACAGGACAGTTACGTATGTGGACAACAGTCGTTACGTTTAGGAACTCTAAAGCTATGTTTACAACGAGCACAATTTCTAGTCATTTTAGAAACAACACAATATTATTCAACATTTCAAAAACGTCGTGATGTGACATATTATTTAAGTCACATAACTTACTGTACTTATTTCTATAAAATTAGTCAATATCACAGACTGTTTTGATTTGAGCATTTTAAAAATATATTTTACAAAAAACTTAGGGGATTCAAGTCTATCTCAGTTTCATTTTCACATTATGTAGGTAACAATACTTCTTAACTTACAAAAAAATCCAACAGATACAAAAAAATGTCAAATAAGTAGTAACAAAAATAAAATAGGGATCGCTGCGCTCGTGCGCCTAAATATCTCGGGCTGCAATTGATGCCTTTTTTACAGCCCTTGGGTACTAATCTACTATTATATGTATATGTTTGTAATGTAAATAAAAAAAACGGGTGGTTTCGATTTTCTTCCTGGCTGAAAAAAATAAAATAGCAAGCAAAATTATTGCGCTGCTTGAAGAAGGTTGCAGCCAATGCTTCGTGGCTCAGAGGCTAAATGTGAGTCGGTCGACAGTTCAAAGGACCTGGCAGCGCTATCAAGAGACCGGTTCCGTCAAGAGAAGGCCTGGTTCTGGCAGAAAGACATGTACCGAACCACGGGATGATCGTTTTCTAGTTAGTCAAGCGTTGAGAAATCGCAAATATTCTTATGTGGACCTCAAGAACAGACTCGAAGAAGTAAGCTTTCTATTTATAAGCAAACTGTCGCTTATAAATAGAAAAAAAATACTATGTATTTGTCTTCTATTTATAAGCGACAGGTTGCTAAATTATTAGCATTTAATATATATGCTAAATCTGATACAAATAGTGTATCAAAGCAATCGCTTTTTTGTGCCAATTCTGATAGGATCATTAATGTAACTCCTAGTTTAAACTAGTAAATGAGACAACGGATAAGCGAACTGGTGGTCTAACCATAGTACACCAAAATATTCAGGACTTATCTGGCAAATTTCAGGAAAAAGAATTATTTTTAAAGACCCACCTTGTTGATGTTTTCTGTGTCACAGAACACTGGTTAAAAAACGATGAACTGATTTTTAATAATGAATATTATAGTATGGTAAGCAAATTCATCAGGAAGAAAGCTATACATGGTGGCTCTATGTAGTAGTATGTGGTGATTACAACGTTAATATACTAGAACAGTCACCTATGTGTATTAGATTATGTACTTTATTTAAATCATTTAATTTAAAACATTTGTTTTGTGCACCCACAAGGATAACATATATTTATTTATACTGTCTATATTTATTTCTAAAATTTATATTTTAGTGTTGTTATTCGATACCGTTATTTAATTATTATTTTTGTATATATTTATTTCTTTTTACATATTTTATTTAATGTTGTTTGATAATGAGTCGTTCTATTCTGCGAACGAGTCTCTTAGTGTTTCCGGTGACGAAAGTTTCGATTCTTTATCAAACACACTTGGCGACTTTTTGCGACAGACATTTGGTCACCCCACAAAATTTTGCATGAATGTTTGCCACATTAACGCTCAATGTATTCCCAGCCATCACAGTGACTTGCTTGAAGCTTTCATCGACTCGAAAGTGCATGCCATTCTGATTTCTGAGTCCTGGCTAAAACCTCACTTGCCTTCAACGTCATACGCTATTCCGGGTTTTACGCTTATCCGCAATGACAGAACCGATAGGAGAGGAGGTGGTGTTGCCATTTATCTTCACAGCTCAGTCTCATATAAAATCTTAACATCTTCCCCTCCCTCCTGTTTTGCATCTGCAGAGTACCTTTTCATCGAGGCCAGCTTCAATGGAACCAAATTTGTTCTGGGCGTTGTTTATTGTCCCCCTAACGCCAACTACTTCTCCAGTCTCGAACCGATTCTGGAATCTTTAGGGTCTAAGTATACACACCAAATCATTATGGGCGACTTCAATACCGATCTCCTAGCCTTCCGATCTCCTCGTTCCCTTAAACTCCTCCAGGTCGTCGAATCATCAAGTTTGCATGTGCTGCCACTGTCAGCTACACATCACAACAGTGACGTGCCTGACACCTGGTTGGACTTAATCCTCACATCATCCCCTTCCTTTGTCCGCAACCATGGTCAACACCAGGCCCCTGGGTTTTCCCAACATGATCTCAACTACCTGTCCTATGCCCTGAAACCTCCTAAGCCTCGCCCTAAGTTTCGCCACATTCGCTGCTTCGGTCGGATAAACGAAGAAAAACTGCACAGTGATGCTTTAGCACTAAGCTGCAAATCTCTGTTTGAAGCGCATACAGTAGATGACAAGGTTCAAATTTTTAATTCGTCACTGACAGACCTGTACGACCTACATGCTCCTATCAGGAAGGTGAGAATTAAACGTTCTCCAGCCCCTTGGATGTCATCGGAGGTTTGCGAATCAATGAAACGCAGGGACAAAGCTTTTCGTAAATTTCGAACTAACAGGAACGAGGCGAACTGGTCTCTTTATAGATTAGAGAGAAATCGGTGTAATCAGGTGGTACGCAACGCTAAGCGCTGCCATATTATCAATAATCTCAACTGTTCTTCTGCCTCCCATATCTGGAGATTCCTTGGCACCCTGGGCATTGGTAAATCCGGTAAATGTATCTCAACTGCAACCTTTGATTTGGATGACGTTAACCGGTATTTCACCTCTTTGCCACAATTTGATCACCAACTCAAGAGTCAAACTTTAGGGTACCTGGCTGACCTACCACGCCCTAATATTAATTCCTTTCAATTTTCTCCAGTTGCATCAGATGATATCAAAAAGATAATCCTCTCCCTTAAGTCTAACGCAACGGGCAGTGATAACATTAGCCGACGCATGATCACTCCAATCCTTGATCACCTTCTTCCTGCGATTACGCATATAGTGAATTTTTCACTCGACTCAGGGAAGTTCCCTTCACTGTGGCGTAACGCGTATGTTATACCCATCCCTAAGGTCGCTAATCCCACCCTTGTAAATCATTTGCGCCCAATTTCCATACTTCCTTTCCTATCCAAGGTGCTGGAGACCTGTGCACATCAACAGCTTTCACAATTTATGCATCGGAATAAATTACTTAGCCCGCTTCAATCGGGCTTCAGGCCTGGGCACAGCACAACATCCGCTCTCCTGAAAGTGACTGGTGACATTCGGACGGCAGTTGAGAACTCCAAGGTTACTGTGTTAGTTTTAATTGATTTCTCCAATGCTTTCAACACCGTCAGTCACGATGTCCTCCTGTCTATCCTTTCTTATTATATGATATCACCTGATGAACTGGAATGGTTCTCTTCTTATCTTCGGGGGCGCCAGCAGTCTGTTCGTGTCGACGAATCTGCCTCCATATGGTGTGAACTTGACTCTGGTGTCCCTCAAGGCGGCATTCTCTCTCCACTGTTATTTTCTATCTTTATTAATCTTATCACCAAAAATCTTCAGTGTGCGTACCATCTTTATGCCGATGACCTACAACTTTATCACCATGCTGCTATAGATAACATAACAGAGGCTATTGCCATGATGAACCACGATCTGGATACTATTAGTAGTTGGTCTGAAAGATTCGGTTTGACTGTGAACCCTGCAAAGTGCCAAGCTATCATAATAGGTAGTCCGTATATGACCAGAAGGCTTGACCCAAAAACACTACCTTCTATATCATTCAATGGGTTAGCTGTTCCTCTAAGCTCTACAGTAAAGGATCTAGGCCTGTTCCTCGACAACAACCTCAGCTGGCAGACACAGGTCACTAGCGTAAGTCGGAAAGTTACGGGCACACTGCGGGCGCTATACCGACTCAAAAACTTTTTACCGCCCAAGATTAAAGCGATGTTGGTGCAAACTTTGATTGTACCCATCATTGATTATGGTGACGTGTGCTATTACGACCTACTCAACAAATACGACCGACTTCTTAATAACTGCATTCGATTCGTTTTTAATCTGCGTAAATTTGACCATATCTCCTCCTATCGCCTTGAATTGAACTGGCTCCCTATTCGTCAGCGTCGCCACCTGCGCGCCCTAACGACTCTCTATACTATTCTTAACTCTCCTAACACGCCTACCTACCTAACTTCATCTTTCCAACTCCTAGGATCTAACCATGACCGAAGCCTTCGCTCCACAAACAGTTTGCTTCTGTCATGCCCCTCCCACACTTCTGCATGCGTGCATTCTTCCTTCCCTGTTCAATCTGTCCTTCTCTGGAATGCCCTTCCCAAGGAAATCAGAATGGCACCCAGTCGCGATACCTTCAAGGCAAAGGTACGAGCTCTCCTTGCTCGGAGCTTATCAGAGTCGTCACAAAATTAACATTTTATATTAAAATATTGATATTTAATTTATTATATGTATTCATGTTTATGTATGTGTATGTATTTATGTATATTTATATATGTATGTATGTGTATGTATATCTATATATGAGAATGTATATATATGTGTATGTATGTGTGTATGTTTATGTATACTGTATAAATGTATGGATTTCGTATGAATAGATATATCATATACTCATTTATTCCTCAATAATTGTAGTGCACCTTCTCAATCATCTCCGCACCACCCGTCGGTAGACTGGTAGAGAATGCCTGTGGCATTAAGTCCGCCATTGTACTTACAGTGCAAAAAGTTGTAAAATAAAAAAAAAAAAAAAAAATAACATCACATTCTGCTACTTGCTTAGATAATATTTTTTGCAACTGTAGTTATCATAATGAGGTTATATTGAGTGATTTAACATCCGATCACTGTGGACAGAAAGTCACTTTTCCTATTCATACAATAAAATGCCGGTTTTTTTCTACTTACCTCACAATCGAGATGTGAAGCAGAATAGTTACCTCGGGTGTAAGCACCAATTGCACCCTCGAACTATATATATAACTACTAGCTGAATCCCGCGGTGTTACCCGCGATTATTAAAATTGCGACTATAATTTGAGATTTAAACTATCCTATCTCTCAAGTTAGATCGAACTGCACATGGTGTGCGAATTTTATTATAATCGGTTAAGTGGTTTAGAAGTCCATTGAGGACAAACATTGTGACACGAGATTTATATATATTATATATAAGATATAACGTAGGCCAATGAGTACAGCTGGCCTAAACAAATTTAATGAAAATGTTTCTGTCCGTATCACCAATATAGATTTTAGTCAGGATGATCCGAACTACCTTTACGCGTCTTTGTTTAACATGATCAAATCGGAATTTAATAACATATTCACAACTAAGACTTTTTATAAAAATATAAAAATTAGCTTTTGTGATTGGGCAACAACTGGCATACAAATAAGTAGAGCTAAGTTGTATGAATTGTATGGCATGAAGCAATATAATTTTGACCATAAGTTTGTTCAATATGTTAAAAATTATTCCAAAGTATTTAAAAAGACTTGCGCTGCTGCCAAGTCTTTATATTTAAGTAAAAATATTAAACAAGCAGAGAATAAAATTAAAGCCACTTGGACCATGATTAATGCTGAATCTGGGCGGGTCAAGCCACGTGAACATAATTTTGAATTAAGTATTGGTAATAAAACTGTAACTGACAATTTAGACCTAGCGCAAACATTTAATAATTTCTTTGCTGATATACCTAAAAATACAACCAGCTCCTTAAGATCATGTCCAGTTGATGCTCAATCACTTATGAGAAGCAGTGTGAAAGAGTGTACTGTACCATTCAGTTTTAATTTTATAAACCCCACTGACATAATAAAAATATTTAAGTCAATTAATTGCAAAAAGACAGCAGATTTATGGGATATTTCTGTTAAATTAATTAATGGCATTATTATTAAGATAGCACCACATTTAGCAACAATATTTAATAGATGTGTTGATACCGGTGTGTTTCCTGATCTGATGAAACACAGTGAAGTAATTCCTTTGTTTAAAGCCGGTTCAAAAAGCGACTCTAGTAATTTTAGACCTATATCTATTTTACCAGCTATTAGTAAAATCTTTGAAAAAGCCATACTATAATGCAGTTAGAAACACATTTTAATTCTAATAAACTACTGCATAGTGAACAATATGGATTCACAAAGGGTCGCTCAACAGTAGACGCAGGCTCTAAACTACTTAAACATATAAATAGTGCCTGGGAAAACTCGCAGGACGCCATTGGTGTTTTCTGCGATCTCTCAAAAGTATTTGATTGTGTGATGCATAGTACACTTCTGCTGAAACTTAGGCATTATGGCATAACAGGTACAGCGCTTAATCTTGTTGATTAATATCTTAGTGAGCGAATACAGTATGTTGATATTAATGGAATAAGGTCCTCCGGGTCACCAGTGAGTATGGGCGTGCCACAAGGCTCAATTCTGGGTCCTTTTTTATTTTTGGTGTATATAAACGATTTGCCATTTTTTACTAGTAAGTTATGCGATATTGTTCTATTTGCTGATGACACTTCTCTTATATTCAAAACCAATCGCAAAAACGATTACTCTGACGAAGTAAATAGGTCCCTCGCATTAGTCCTTGACTGGTTTACATCAAATAACTTGCTTTTGAATTCTAAAAAAACCAAATGTATTAAGTTTAGTTTGCCAAATGTAAGGAATATCAGTACAAATCTAGTTATAAACAATGAAGTTATTAATTTTCTTGATTCAACGGTTTTTTTGGGAATTACTTTAGATAGTAAGTTACAGTGGGGCGCCCAAATATCGTGTCTCGCAGGGAAACTCAGTTCTGCAGCGTATGCTGTCAGCAAAGTCAGACAGCTTACGGATGTGGAAACAGCAAGGCTAGTATATTTCGGTTATTTCCACAGCGTCATGTCGTATGGCATTCTGCTATGGGGCAAGGCAGCTGATATTCAAACAATTTTCATTCTCCAAAAACGTGCAGTGCGTGCGATTTACAAACTAGGTGCACGAGTTTCCCTTAGAGAAAAGTTTAAAGAGATAGGCATTATGACAGTTGCATCACAATATAAACTCTTTTGCAAAAAAAACGGGCACTTGAGCAAAGAACTATTTTATAGTTACTATTGGTTTGTTTGACAATTTTAGGTATTGTTATCCTCAGAATTTTATAAACTAATTAGGAAGGAATAGTTTTCATCAGTTTTATCATAATATTTTGGTTAAATTATTGAGAAATAATGTTTAGTATCAAAACACTATTATTGTACCTGCTCGCTAAATAAAAATGAAACGCGTTAATTTCTTTGTTTTTATTGAATACATTAAAAGCAGATAAAACTTTAGTATTGAGTGTGACCCCCTCTTGCTGAAATCACGGCCTGCATTCGTCTGGGCATGCTAGCGAGTATATCTTTTATGGTTTCTTGGGGAATACGTTCCCACTCCGCGGTAATCACATTCTTTAGCTCTCTGATGATCTGCGGAGCCAGCTGCACTGATCTCACTCGTCGCTTCAGAACGTCCCAGACATGCTCTATGGGATTGAGGTCCGAACTTCTAGCTGGCCAGTCCAAACGACGAATTCCGACTTCTGGCATATACGCTTCCACATCGCCAGACCGGTGGGCGCGAGCGTTGTCGTCCATAAAAATGAGTTTTTGCCAAGAGCGGTTAAAGCGAGTTGTGCATAAGGAATTAGAACTTCCGTTATGTATCGGTGTGCAGTCAGTGTACCGTTTTCGATGAAGACTAACTCCGTACGATCCATAGAATTTATTCCTGCCCAAAACATAACAGAGCCCCCTCCATAAGGTGTAATTTCTTCAAAACATGCCTCTGCAAAGCGTTCTCCTCGTCTACGTAGCACTCGCCGACGTCGGTCTTGACCATGCAGAGATATCCTGGCTTCATCGGAGAACAATACCCTATCAAAGTCTTCATGAGTTCATGACACACAATTTCGAGCGAAGCTAAGCCTGGCAACTCGATGTCCACGGAGTAATTTAGGGCCGCGTGCCGGGTGATGACTGTGTATATTAGCAGCGAGAAGCCTCCTCCTGACCGTCCATAGACTAATTCGCACATTTCTTACTTCTTCGAGTCTGTTCTTGGGGTCCACATGAGAAGATTTGCGATTTTTCAACGCTTGACTTACTAGAAAACGATCATCCCGTGGTTCGGTACATGTCTTTCTGCCAGAACCAGGCCTTCTCTTGACGGAACCGGTCTCTTGATAGCGCTTCCAGGTCCTTTGAACTGTCGACCGACTCACATTTAGCCTCTGAGCCACGAAGCATTGGCTGCAAACTTCTTCAAGCAGCGCAATAATTTTGCTCGCTTTTAAAACTTTATCTACCATTTTCGAGATTGCTAAAAGCAATAACAATACTTTTAAATGTCAAGGACATCAGATAATTTAATAAAAATTGACAGAAAGTTAATTAAAGTCGATATTAACTATAAGGAATTCGCACCACAAAATGTAGTTAAAAGTTGTTTTCTTTGAAAACCAGGCTCAGTCAAAAATTTGAATTTGGAAGGTACTCTTATAAACATTAGGGCACTTTTATGACTGTCCAGTAACATGTTCAAATGATTAAAACCTTTTTGGTATTTTATTTTTTTCAGCCAGGACGAAAATTGAAACCGCCCGTTTTTTTTGCAAATGAGTGTATATTTGCAAACAATATGTTTATAAAATAAAATATGCATTTATATCACAGGAATAGTGACGTTCACTCGGTGAACACGAGACATAAGCATAAATTAGTAGGTCAATATCATAGGCTACATAAAACGCATAATTCATTTATGGGTCTTTCCGTGCGATTTTTAGGGTTCCGTAGCCAAAGGGCAAAAAACGGAACCCTTATAGATTCGTCAAGTCTGTCTGTCTGTCCGTCCGTATGTCACAGCCAATTATTTTCGAAACTATAAGAGCTATACTGTTGAAATTTGGTCAGTCGATGTATTCGGTGAACCGCATTAAGATTTTTATATAAAAATAGAAAAAAAAACAATACATTTTGGGGGTCCCCATACTTGGAACTGAAACTCAAAAATTTTTTTTTCATCAAACCTATACGTGTTGTGGGTGTGTGGGTTATCTATGGATAGGTTTTCAAAAATGATGTTGAGGTTTCTAATATCATTTTTTTCTAAACAGAATAGTTTGGGCGAGAGACACTTCCAAAGTGGAAAAATGTGTGTCCCCCCCCTCTAACTTCTAAAATAAGAGAGTGATAAAACAAAAAAATATATATGTTGTACATTACTATGCAAACTACCAACGAAAATTGGTTTGAACGAGATCTAGTGAGTAGTTTTTTTTTAATACGTCATAAATCGTAACACGCAATTTACCTTTCATGCAAACAATACACTAGTATAAAAACATCGATGAAAGTTACAACGAACTACAAGAACTTTTATATGATGTTACTTGCTGATACGGAACCCTGCATGGGCGAGTCCGACTCGCACTTGGCCGCTTTTTTTTAATAGGTTACCAGCTAGTGTTATGAGTCTATCAGTGGAAAAGTTTAAAAATGTAGTCAAAACTTATCTTATACGTAGAGGTTATTTATTATACAGTAGACGAATTTTTAAATGATAAAGAAAAATGGATTTGACTACTTGCTCCTTGTCATTTTATTCTACTCATGTGAATGTTGTTATCACATTGTTTAAGAGCATGATTTTACTTTTGTAAGAAAAGATTCTACGTGACGAATAAAGGCCATTCTTTTCTTTCTTTTGATCTTAAAATTAATATTTTATATTTAATCTTTCGTTACCAGTAATTTGGCCAATATTTGAGCACATAGTGTTTTTACCTTTGTTGTAAGTAGATGCTCCTACTATGTTGTACCCACTGAGGCTGTTGTTTTTTTTTTTAAATTAGCTTATGTTCTAATTTTTAATCACTATAATTTGCATCAGTCCTCTAACATGGTGTATAGTATATTAGTGGCAGCACCTTACCCCCATATCACGTTTATAAACATTAAAACTATGTAAACATTGGCGATTTGAAAGGAGTGACCGCGAGTTTTTATTGCCATGTTCTTTTCTCCGGCTCTACCTATTGTTTGCGAACATGGCATAAATGTACATGTAGAATCTTGACCTGTCACAAGAGATGTATTGCATCCTCAGCGAATAAAGAATTTTGAATTTGAATTTGAATTAAGAAATGTGCAAATTAGTCTATGGACGGTCAGGAGGATGCTTCTCGCTGCTACTATACACAGTCATCGCCCGGCACGCGGCTCTAAATTACTCCGTGGACATCGAGTTGCCAGGCTTAGCTTCGCTTGAAGACTGGGATAGGGTATTGTTATCCGATAAAGCCAGGATATCTCTGCATGGTGAAGACTGACGTCGGCGAGTGTTACGTAGACGAGGAGAACGCTTTGCAGAGGCATGTTTTGAAGAAATCACACCTTATGGAGGGGCTCTGTTATGTTTTGGGCGGGAATAAATTATATGGATCGTACGGAGTTAGTCTTCATCGAAACGGTACACTGACTGGACACCGATACATAACGGAAGTTATAATTCCTTATGCACAACCCGCTTTAACCGCTCTTGGCGAAAACTCAATTTTTATGGACGACAACGCTCGCGCCCACCGGTCTGGCGAAGTGGAAGCGTATATGCTAGAACTCGGAATTCGTCGTTTGGACTGGCCAGCTAGAAGTCCGGACATAAATCCCATAGAGCATGTCTGGGACGTTCTGAAGCGACGAGTGAGATCAGTGCAGCCGGCTCCGCAGACCATTAGAGAGCTAAAGAATGTGATTAACGTGGAGTGGATACGTATTCCCCAAGAAACATACTCGCTAGGATGCCCAGACGAATGCAAGCCGTGATTTCAGCAAGAGGGGATCACACTCAATACGAAACTTTTATCTGCTTTTAATGTATTCAATAAAGATAAAGAAATTAACGCGTTTCATTGAATAGTAGAAAATCCGACCCTACAAGGATCTTCACCGAGCTGATAATAGAATGAAACATATTTTAAAATAAATTTAGTATATTAGAAAATATGTTATGAATGGGTTTTGTCTAAAAATCCTTGACAGACTATTTTTATTTATTAAAATAATAATAATTAAATGTTGCAACATCAAGATAATAAGAAAAAAATTACCCTGACTTAAAGTATCAAACGTATAGGATGTGCAGCCGTATCCATTTTGTTTGATTATTTTTATTAGACAATGGATTTTTGATATATCGGACTGATTTACTTTTTTATAATTTACAGACGTTAACGGCAAAGTGGTGCACCTTGTGCAGCGCGCCCCGCCGTCTGCCGACAGTCGGCCGAGCGATAGGCCTTCTACCTCATCTACCAGCGCGACAGCATCTACCCCTAATACAGAACCCAACTTAAATGCAATGCCAGACCAGATTAGGCGGATCCTGGTAACATTTTTCTTACGAATTATGATTTGTATTGTTTAAATTACGAGAGTCGATCCAAAATATAACGGTAACATATTTAAATTAAAAAAAACTAAGTGATGTATTCACTATATATTTTTTTATAAAATAACATTAGATAAAATAGGCTGTGAAACCTGGCTAATAACAGTTACATCGTCTGTGAAAAATCAGGTTACTGCATGAAAATCACGGCAAAGCAGCGATGCAGGTAATCCAAACCTATCTATCTACTCCTTTCGTCCAATCAGGTGAGTGCAAGTTAAAGGTGTCCTTAAGACCGGCCACTTCCCGACAAATTTATTGCTGCATATAGTTTTGCTATAATCTTAACGTTCATCCAACAGGGTTCTCCCTGTGGAGGAACTGAAGACGTAGCACCAACAAGCAAGCGTCTAAAATGATCGTAGAAATCCAGTGACGAGCCCGGGGTAGAATACTATAGCTAATGTCGCTGAAAACTCATTTACTTTACTTTTGGATCACTCCTCGTTTACTGCTCTTGAGTTGGTGTTTGTTTAAATTATTAAATATTTTTCATTTTAGGACATTTTGACGTCACCTGATTTTTTGGGACCGGAGACGCGCGGTAGGCCGGCGGCTATAGATCGCTTCGATTTTATAGCTCGGATGATCAATGAGATAAAAACTGCATTATGTAATCTAAGATCTCATCTTGAAGAAAGACCGGTACGTGGAAATTCAATGATTTTAGATTATTTCCTGGCATGATAAATTACTATGGTGAATTTTGTTTCTCTTCTCTACCACTCATTGTACCTATGTCGCCGTGAATAAGTCATTCAAATTGTTAATACAGACAGTATCGTAAGTTTAGCGTCGTTTGTTTGAGTTGCATGTTATTGTTGAGCATTTAGTAGTGTTGACAAATATTCATTTTATTTTCATTTTATGTTACACACTAATCCCAATAGTAACATTCCCTTAAATTAATTCGATAATTTTTCTCGTCACTAACTGGTTAAATTGACTAATGCTTACTGTTAAGTCAGTAGTAGTTGAAAGTGTTTAAAAATCAGAATTTGCATAGTGATGATTCACATTGTATGCTAATTTTCGAACACTTGGTCTATGGTGTATCTAAATGGACATATTTCGGTGACGTCAAAGTTACTATACTCTGTCCATTCCTTTAATATCTTTTTGACAGTTCAACAAATTAGTGACGCCCTCACACGTCACCGATTTGATTTGAAATCAAAATCAATCGATTTAATATTCTTTATGTCAGTATTGTAAATAAATAAAATGTGCACTATTATGATATATGTATAATTGGCCAAGAACAAAGAAAACTACTTAACACAGTCACTTGAAGGTCGGTTTAGTAAGTATTATGTGATTTTTCGAATGTATTTTCTCATAACTCTGGATTTAAACGTTATTAACCACGCTCTGTCTGTCTACAATTTCGTACCGTGCTAATGAGGGCACATAAATGTTATCATATCCAGTCCCTCTAGATTGATTATTTTTTATTTTTCCTGAGAGTATGTACTGCGAATATAATTTAATTTGGTGTTTACAGCTTGAGACATAAGTCCAAGGTTCAGGTTATGAATAAGGCGTAGTATTGCTGCATTTCGAGCATCTTTATTTTTATAGTTCTTTAATCGCCCATTCCACAAAACTTCCTCCGCTTCATATAGTTCTAAAAACCTAACAGTCTCACGTTCACTCCACTGTTTCTTAGTTGTCGCCATTTTGATTCATAAAATAATCCGAGTGAGCTCGAAAAATAGAGCAGAGTCCGAGTCTACTCGGATTAGGTGCCGGCGTCCGAGTACGCTCGGATTAGTGTTTGCATAATACGAGTACCGTCCGAGTAGACATCCGAGTGCACTCGGTCCGAGCCAAATCTAATTGTGAAAACGCGGCTTAAAGCTGTTTTAGGTGAATGTAAAACATCGGAATAATCTTTAAAGATCAGTTTTTGATTTCTAACTTTTCTAAACCTAGGAAAAATGCGGAATTAAGTAAAATATGTATTTGTTATATATTTTTATTACATATATTTTTCAATTAGAAAAACTTGGCAATTTTTTTTATCATTTTTTGTACATTTACTTCGTATCATAATTTTGATTTAGTTAGTTCCCACTATTTTAAATAAAAACGTTAATAAATTAATGAAAAATACATATAAATTATAAGTTTACAAACATATTCATTAACTAGGTCTTTCTACATGTGATAGTAACGATAGTGACAGTAATATATTACGGAGAACTTGTTGGTTCATTAAAGTTAAAATTTTATAATTCATGTACAGTTGATTTATAATATTGTTAAATAGCACATGTATTTCTTGAAATGTAAAAGTAATTTCGCGATTAAAAATATAATTGGATATTATTATTCCAAGAACATGTCTATGAAATATTACGTTGCATTATAATTATCTATGCATTCTTTTCTACCATAGTAAGTAGTAATTATGGTAAAGTAGTATAGTTTTTATGTTCTGCATTGTCGTGTTGTGTTATGTATGAATAATATAGCAGAGATGACTATATCCTTGCAATGCCGTTTTTGATGATTTATTAAATGAACACAATTTAGTTTTTGTCTGGACTATCGTATGTATATACCACTAACGTGGCGGGTGGAAAACTGTTTAGGTACTTAAAGCTTTAGTTATTTTGTCACGTCAATCTCTAAGGCCTTAGAGATTGACGTGACAAAAGTATTGCTTTTCCTAATCACTTATCCCAAACCTAAAACCCATGACATATTTATGTTTTTATTGTACTTATGTCACGTCAATCTCTAAGGCCTTAGAGATTGACGTGACAAAAGTATTGCTTTTCCTAATCACTTATCCCAAACCTAAAACCCATGACCTATTTATGTTTTTATTGTACTTATGACCTTTTCTGAGATTGCTAAATTTCTTCTTGATTTATTTTCAATCTGGAGTTTTCAACAACAGTGAATAGGAGTTATTCTTCCATGAACAGTAGGTGTATATAATTTTCAAATTGTATCATTAATAGGTTACTTCCATTATTTCCCTTCTTTACTTTACAGTCCACCTAATAAGTGTCCTTGTAACGACTTTACAAACCAACGTTGATGAATCAAAAACAGTATATGAAATAAAAGCTATTGAATGTGAAATATCAAAATGATTTATTCACCCACATTCTTGCGCACCCTTGTGAACTGTTAACATAATAAATAAATATAAAATTTCATATTGTCACCATTACGTTATGAACATATCGAATTAGTCCAATATCTCAACAGCCTTAATATTCTTAATTATGTTATTCGCGTCTATGTATAATATTTTTATCTCTGCTATAGTATAGTGTGTTGTAATGCTAAAGTTGATTATACTTGTATTTTGTTATCAGTAGTTGTTTATGTTGTCAATGTGCCTACTGTAGGAGAATAGCAGTACAGCTGCTAACAGTGAAGTTCCCGTCGAACCACTGGAACCTGAACCTACAGCAGATGAATCACAAGAGGAGGTAATGCAGTAATCTTTTAGAAATACTTGGATAGTCGTACTTAACAGGTAGGACCGCATGGTTATCCTAGGTTCATTAGAGGCTACATCCAAAATGCTTATAATTAAGCTTGAAGCTATTTTTCCTCTTCTTGCATTCAAGAAATAAACAAGTCTAAGTACGCCGAATGTCAAGCTCATCCTGATATTATTTAATTTTAATATAGAAAATATTCTTTCCAAATACACTGTAATTTGCTCCTTAACCGCTGCGGTCCTTCCTGGTAGGTAGGCTATAAACTGTAAGTTTTGGTCTGTCTGTAATGCAAGTAGTGCAAGTATTTTTATTATATTATTATTTTACTTACTATGTACTAACATACTATTTAAAAAAAAGATTAATATTAAGGCTTATTAATATTATAAACGCGAAAATTTGTGAGTATTTATGTATGTATGTGTTATTTATGTATGTTATAAAATATGACAAGCTTGTTGTGAAAAAACCAGGAACTAACAACCGTGAAAAAAGGAAGAGAGAATTTTCAACATCGCCAAACACTCCATCCCAGAAAAAACCAAGTATGAAAAATACTGAAAATGTAAATATATCCCAGAATACGACAAGAGAAGGAATCAAACCAAGCATCCTTCCATATGTAGCACGCGGAAAATCTGCTTCGATGTCAGAGCTGCCAAAAAACAAGTAAAGGCCTTCTCCAACCGGAATCTACAAACAGATAAAACAATAAATAAAACTGCAACTTTAATAACATACCCCCCAAGCCGGCTGGTCACCGTGGGGGAAGACGACCACCACCCTCCAACAAACCAAACAGCTAATTTAATACGAAACCATACGAAAGAATCGATACAAAGACGAAGTAATCTGTACCTATGTACACTAAACACACGAACCTTGAGAACATCGGAAAGCTTGCAAGAACTAGAGTTAGCTATTAAAAATATTAAATGGGACATTTTGGGCATAAGTGAGATGCGAAGATTAGGAGAAGGAATAGAAGAGAGGAGAAACTTTATCATGTTTCACAAAGGCGAAATTGCCGGTCAGAGAGGTGTAGGATTTTTAGTAAAGCCTAACCTTAAAAGCCAGATCATTGGGTTCGAAGGAATATCAGACAGAATAGCTCTATTACATATTAATTTACCAAATGATCCAAAAAAATGGACAGTCATCCAAGTCTACTCACCGACTGAAAAAGCAACAACAACCGACCTAGAGAATTTCTACAATAAATTAAGTGAAGTTACCGAAAACTATTCTGAAAATAATATAGTAGTCATGGGCGACTTTAATGCCCAAGTTGGGGCTAGATTAGCTGGAGAAGAACATATAATAGGGAAATACGGAAGTGGCAAAAGAAGTAAAAACGGAGAGAAATTAGTAGAATTTCTACTTGAAAAAAATTTGACACTCCTAAATTCAATGTACCGCAAAAAAACAAAAAGCAAATGGACTTGGGTGTCTCCAGACGGAAGGACTAGAAATGAAATTGACTACATAATAACTAACAAAGTTAGGTCATTCAGTGACACAGGAATAGTTAAAAACCTTAACTTCAATACTAACCACCGTATGGTACGTAGCTGTCTCAATGAAAAGGGCACAAAAAAAGCAAGACCAAAAAACATTCAAATCAACTACTTACAATCAACAAATGAAAAAAGGAACCAAATAGACACTAAAGACCTGATGGAAGTAGTTGCTTCAGACATGAACTTAAACGATAAATATAAAAAAATAGAAAATAAACTCAAGGAGCAGGTTAGAACACAAATGAATAAAAATCAAAAGCCTCATCACAGCGAAAAAACCTTCAAACTACTTGAAGACAGAAACAACCTTATAATGAAACAAGACAAGAGAGAAAACCAAAAAGAAATAAATAATCTTAGCAAACAGATTCGCGAAAGTATGAGGAAAGACAGGAAAACCAGAAGAATGAAAACCCTAGAGAATTACATTAGCAAAACAGGGAGCACAAGAAAAGCGCTCAAGGAACTTCGAGAACAGGCAAAAGAGTGGATACCAAAGTTAACTGACAAAAAAAGATCAACCACTTCTCGCTCAAACATCCAAAATATAGCAACAAGCTACTACCGCTTACTTTATTGTTCAAATCTGCCGAAACTAAAATTGCCCGATAGAGAGTGCTGTAATGAAATGAATTATAAAACCAAAGACAAAGAGCTTGTGCCAGAGATTTTAGTGTCGGAAGTCGAAAAAGCTATCAGAAGCAAAAATATGGAAAAAGCCCCTGGCCCGGATAAAATCACAAATGAACTTATGAGAGGGACAATTGAACATATAAGCCCAATACTAACTAAGGTATTTAACGAATCTCTATATACTGGCAGCATTCCAACCCAATGGACAGAATCCTACATAATACTCCTACATAAGAAAGGCCCAAAAGATGATATAGGAAATTACAGACCCATTTCTCTGATTTCAAATGTATACAAAGTTTTTGCTAAAGTGATTTTAGACAGGATAACACTCACACTTGACGAAAATCAACCTGTAGAGCAAGCAGGGTTCAGAAAAGATTTTAGCACAATTGATCACATACACACAGTCAAACAACTCATACAAAAGTACAACGAATACAATAAAACCATATATCTAGCCTTTATAGACTATTCCAAAGCTTTCGATTGCCTTAAACATGAATCTGTATGGCAAAGTCTAAAAGAACAGGGGATTCAAAATGCTTACATTGATGTCATCAAAAACATTTATAGAGAAAGCAAAGCTAGAATTAAGCTAGAATCTACAGGAGATGTATTTCCAATCGAAAGAGGGGTTAGACAAGGTGATCCACTGTCACCAAAGCTCTTTACAGCAGTGCTTGAACAAATTTTTAGAAAATTGGATTGGGAACATCTGGGCTTAAACATAAATGGAGCAAGATTGAACCACCTCAGATTTGCGGACGACCTGATCATTTTGGAAGAGAACCCATTGGTACTGGAATCCATGGTACAAGCCCTAGTAGATAAAAGTAGAGAAGCAGGGCTAGAAATCAACACAAGCAAAACTAAAATGATGACGAACTCAATACCTATAGACATAACCATATCCGGACAGAAACTCGAATATGTAGAGGAGTATGTATATCTAGGTCAAATAATAGCGCCAAAGGACCAAATGTCTAAAGAAGTTGACAAAAGGATTGCAAATGGGTGGAAAAAGTACTGGGCATTGAAAGAAATCATGAAAAGCAAGGAACTGAGCATAAAGATCAAGAAAAAGACGTTTGACACCTGTATTTTACCCTGCATCACATATGGGTGTGAAACCTGGGCTCTAACAAAATGTCATAGAGAAAAATTAGCAAAGTGTCAGAGAGGCATGGAAAGAAGCATGTTAGGTCTAAAATTAATAGACAAAGTCACAAGCAAAGACATAAGGCGTAAAACAAAACTAACAGATATATTATCACGTATTGATCAACTTAAATGGCGTTGGACTGGCCATATGCTCCGCTGCAAAAAAGAAAAGTGGAGTAAACTGGTGACAGAATGGTATCCAAGGGATAGCAGTAGGAGCCGAGGTCGTAAAACCAAAAGATGGGAGGACGACCTGAAAATGACCTTGGGTCCACTTTGGATGAGAGTAGCGGCAGATAGAAGCCAATGGAAAGAGTTGGAGGAGGCCTATGCCGTAAGGCACACCGAAATAAGGGATATTTTATAATTATAAGTGAAACGGAACCTTTGAAATAAAAAAAAAAAAAAAAAAAAAAAAAAAAACTTTGTTATGTATAAGAATTTGAGTAAGGTTAAAATGTCTGTCAAACATGTACATTTTTCGGTAATAAAGGCTTTATTATTATATTATTATTATATGTATGTATGTTGCTCTTTCACGCAAAAACTTCTGAAAGGATTTGGATGAAACTACAGTAATATAGCTTATATATCAGAATAACACATGTCTAGTTTTTAGGGTTCCGAAATTTATGACTCGGAACCCTTATAGATTCGTCATGTCCGTCCGTCCGTCCTCGACTTAGCGTCCAAACGGTAAGTGCTAGGAAGATCAAACTTTGTATGAATATGTGTTGTAATTACGTCGACAAAGTGCTATATTAAACTTATGAAAAATATTGGGGTATCTCCCCCTACAAGTAAAGTGTGGATGTTTTTTAGGGTTCCGTAGCCAAATGGCAAAAAACGGAACCCTTATAGATTCGTCATGTCTGTCTGTCCATCCGTATGTCACAGTCACTTTTTTCCGAAACTATAAGAACTATACTTTTGAAACTTGGTAAGCAGATGTAATTTGTGAACCGCATTAAGATTTTCACATAAAAATTGAAAAATACAATACATTTTGGGGGTCCCCATACTTGGAACTGAAACTTAAAAAATTTTTTTCATCAAACCCGTACGTGTTTGATAGGTGTTCAAAAATGATGTTGAGGTTTCTAATATATTTTTTTTCTAAACTGAATAGTTTGCGCGAGAGACTGCCAAAGTGGAAAAATGTGTCCCCCCCCTGTAATTTCTAAAATAAGAGAGTGATAAAGCTAAAAAAAATATATGTTGTACATTATCATGCAAACTACCAACGAAAATTGGTTTGAACAAGATCTAGTAAGTAGTTTTTTTGTAATACCTCATAAATCGTAAACCGCAATTTACCTTTCATTCAATTAATACACTATTATAAAAATATCGATCAAAGTTACACCGAACTACAAGAACTTTTATATGATGTTACTTGCTGATACGGAACCCTTGATGGGCGAGTCCGACTCGTACTTGGCCGCTTTTTTATTCTCGTCTACACCATCGTGTGGGGTATCATTAGATAGGTCTTTTAAAAACAATAAATTGTTTCTTAAGACGATTTTTTGATTTAGATATCCGTTTGCGAGAAATTCCACTTTAAAGGCCACTTTTTTGTAAAAACATGGCGTCCCCCCATCTAAAAGCTAAACGGCTGGCTCAAAAAATCTGGGAAAATTCGTGATGGTGATCCATATAATGAAAACTTACGGATTAGATGACTTTGTTAATTCAGGAGTTATAGATTCTTAACTTTTAAAATGCGCTTCCTTGAAAAAGTCATACAAAATTAACGAATTAATACGTAACAATGATATATTGGATACGATTTTAAATCCAAGTACCATTATGGGTGACTAAGGAACCCTTTCCTGTGTGTATCTAAATTTTATTTAGAAAGTAATTTGTTCACTAAAGTAACATACTACAGAAGAAGTAGGTAATAAAGATTTAAATTATTTTTAAGAGGCGACAGCCCTAATATCGTCAGAACAGATCAAGAGTTACACGATAGTAAGAGTAGTTAAATATAATCGTAGGTGATTCGGCGCTGTGCGATCTGAATTGAGCTTAATTATATGACATCAAGGATCCCTATTTCTTTAAATAAATTTTCGGAGTGAGTCTTCTTTCTATATTAGTACTATTATGTATTCTGTGCTTAAAGTTAAACGATGTTTATATGAAATAAGGAGGTAATTTTTAAGAGGGTCATTTATGGGTTCGTTTGATATCTATATATAATCGAAAGCAAATTATTATATGTGAGTTTATGTATGGTGTTTTTTTTTCTATACAGAGGGATCCCGACGACGATAGCGACGAGAATCCTGAGCAGTCAAGTCGCGGTCGTAGTAGGTGGGTAGAGAGTATAAAAATTGTGCATTGAGTTATAACTGAGCTTAAACGATTAATTATTATATTATTTGTGCCAATACTGAGCATAAATAATATTTACAACAAAATCAGTGTTAAACTACATTAATAAATATTTGTTTAACACTAAGTAAACATAGTAAGTTTGCTTTTATGGTGAACAGTGTTTACGCTCGATTTGATTTTGGTTATATCACTCAAGTATGCGATCCTGGGCTGCTAGAGCCATTATTACACGCCCCATTCCATCCGTAAGTCTAATATGTTTTCCTACTTTTACCGAGTTTTCCTTTCAGAATGAGCTAATAATTTTCACATTTAATCATAATTTTTATGCTTAGTGTCCGATTGACAGCTCTAGGGTTTCTTTGCTTCCTATTGAAATTGATTATATTAAAGTCATAGAAAATGAAAATAACTTTGCTTAATATGCCTCCCTTTGCGGTTGAAGGCGTGTTTACAAATACATTTGTATTCATTGTTGTTGTCAGTACTAATTAATGTATTAATGAAAGTACACTTAGAATGTTCATTTTCGTAATCACAGGCCGTCCGCAAGGGCAAGTCGAGCTCGGCCTCAGGACCTTGCCAATATGATTGGGGAAATTGATCAACTTATGAAGCAATTTAGCCCCTATAAAGCTCTTTACCTGAGTATGCTGCGCAATACCGACAGTCAGACGGTTAGTATTATTCTTACTTGTAAACTTGTTATTTGAAATTTATCAAAATAAAAATATTTATTTGTACTGGCAAGGAGTAATGTTAAATTTGTGCATATGTTAGTTTAATTAACACCGACAAGTAGTTAGGACATATAAAAAAAAAATTGGAAAAAGATATCTCGTGTGAGATGAGATTCTTGACGAAGATGTTTCCATAATTTGGGTGTCATTAGGGCTGGGCTATTAAGCATTAGGAGCTTGTAAATACCATTTTTAAATAAGAACGACCATAACTTACAAATTGTTCCTTTTTGGAAAAAACAATAGCGAGGGGTGGTAAGTATGGAATTTTTGGACCATCTTACGTATCTAATGGTAGGAATTATTTTTGAATGTATTTGTCTGGTAGTGTCATCGACAACAACATTTTAAATAAGCAGATTTTTAGAATTTTGCCTTAAAAGAAAATTTAGTTTGTATTTTATAACTTCATATGTTGTAATATATATAGGCTTTGGAAGTCGACTTTTCGAATAGCGTCTTTTTCGATACTCTCTGTCTGTAATGTTTGCGGGGGAAAATTTGACATATTTTAGACTCATACAAAAACAATCGCTCGTCACTTAGTTTAAAACGAGTATAATACGTATTTACTTTACCCACCAGAATACGGTTGATTTTAAATTGCTTTTTCGCGCTAGCTAGATGATAAAAATGTTATCGGAAATCTGATACACAACGCCATCTAGTTTTCACCTGAGCTATATTAAGCTTGACAAGTTTCGAAAACGTGAGAATGGTTTTGCAGTTGTAACAACTTTTTTAAAAGAATATAGTCTTCTAGTAAAATTCTAAACCTAGCCAATTACGTGATAATAGGAAAATTCACTATAAATAAATGGCTTAAATCTCATACCCATCCGTAATATATTGTTAGCGGTACAGGATCTGCTATTCTCTTTTAGTACGACATCTTCGAAAAGAGTGAATGTATTATGTAAAGTAATATTGCACGTTGGTCGATAATAATATGCACTTGCTGGTTTTGTCTTGATCTATTCTGAAAAAAAAACAGCTGCTTGTTTATCTGTATTGTTTGGGTTTCGTAGTTGATGACTTGGAACCCTTATAGATTGGCCATACCCGTCCGTCCTCGACCTACTGCCGAAATGGTTGGTGCTAGAAAGCTGAACCTTTGCATGACTACGTGTTGTGATTACGTCGATGAAGTGCTACAATAAAATTACAGAATAAATATTTTTATTTGGGTTACCTCCCCTACACGTCAAGTGGGATGTTCTTTTTCTGTTGCGCCTACCCCATCATTTAATAGGCCTTTTAAAAACATTACGAGGTTGCTAAAAACTTTAGATATCCGTTTGTGAGTTACTCAACTCTAAATCGCATTTTATTTTGCAAAAACAGGCTTCCCCCCTCCTCCCTCTAAATGCTAGACGGCTAGCTCAAAAATCTGGAAAAATTCGTAGTACATATACCTACTCAACTTAAAAGGAAAACTATAGCGGCTTTGATAACTTGTATTTCAGGAGTTATAGGGGCCTAATTTGTAAAATACGCCCACATAGTATACTTCGTACAAAAAAAAAGTAAACACAATTATCTATTGGACACGATTTTAAATCCTCCAACCCTGTTCTATGCGTAGCCTGACACGCACTTGGGCAATTTTTTATATTAATTGTTATTCTTCTATGTGGATTCATAATATTTTTATTGTGAATAATTGTATGCTTCAATGTTCTCGTCTTTGCAATGGTCTTGTATGTTCTGACAGCCAGAGGAACTCACCGAAGACGAGCGTCGAAAGAACCAACGAACTGCGGACCTGATAGCCTCGACAATGCACTCTTTCGCGCACGCTTTTCATGCTATCAGCGACTTGAATTATTCAGTCAGCGAACGACGTCTTAATACCGAGTTAAGTATACTGCGACATGGATTTCCTATGCAAGTAAGTTATTAAGAAAATAGTTTTCATTAATAAAACTAAGTATCGTAAAACTAACAACAATAGACGGTCTTTAAAATAATATTGTATCATTTTGCGTAATTAAAACTATCTTTTCTATTAGGTCGTAATTTTCGTTTTAAATCTACAGGCTGAGTTTTCGCTGTTTTTCACTTAAGTATCTGATTTTAGCTCCGGTCAACTTATTTTTTTATATATCAAACATAGTTTTTTACTTTCTCACAACTTAGTGATTTGAAGCATCGAAAGTAAATGTTTTCTTCTAGTATAAAATTATTTAACGAAACTCCGCGGTCTTACCCACGGATGTTATCGTACGTTTACATTAACAACCACGGGTAACGGTATTATTGTCACAATCGGTCCACCCATTCCCGAGATTAGCCTGTACAAACAGATAGATCGACAGAGAGACAACAATTTCGAAAATACAAACGTATTTATGCTAACCTAAAAATTGCATAAAAATTAAACAAGTTTACTTACTCCGTTGGCTCAGCGACCCAAAAGTGAGTCTTGGCCTCCGACACAAGAGAACGCAAACAAGTGAAACAAGTTTAATTTACCAATTTTTTTATCAAACAGATTTTCTTTGCAAAACATCTCATTACATCATACTTATTTAAATACCGGGAGTTTGAGAATAACATGTTAAAATACTACGTACCCTTATAAGAATTCGTACATATTTTAATCTCAGCCTTAGATTTACCTACAGTAAACGTATGTTTCATGACTCGGAACCCTTACAGTTTCTTACAGTCCGTCCCTCCGTACTCGTCTTACCTACCTAGTTACTTACTTACTTACCTACTTAGGGTATGAAAAATAGATGTTGGCCGATTCTCAAATCAACCGTTTACGTGTACTTTGGTAACAAATGCCGCGACACGAGAATTTATATGTATGTTTCCACAACAGGCGCAGATAAATGTCGTGCAATCCAACCGTCGCCGTCGTACATCTCGGCAGCAGCAGCCTGGCACGAGTGCTACTCCACGTGCTGCCAGCGGAAATGCCTCCAGGGGCTCTTCAACTTCACAATCTGCCCCGGCGACACAAACAGCTGCCAGCAACACGTCCTCGACCAACAGTCGCCAGAGGCAGCCTACGGGCCTGAGCTTTCCTGGTAGGAATCCCGCTCAATTGTTGATATTAATGTTCAAATAAATCCCATTATATATGAAATACAAATGGGCCCCTACATCGTTTTGCTTAGACAATTCTTTGATGGTGAACAGTCACGATCGGTATCACAAAACCCCGCAAAGTCAGGTCGGTCAACAAACTGATCA
Source organism: Phragmatobia fuliginosa (assembly GCA_932526445.1). NCBI lineage: Eukaryota > Metazoa > Arthropoda > Insecta > Lepidoptera > Erebidae > Phragmatobia > Phragmatobia fuliginosa. Next base: position 31,904,063 of record OW052057.1, read on the forward strand.
CACTTTCTCAGTTGGTCAGACAGGTCGAGGTAGTCAACCATTTCTAACTCACCAATCAAGCCAAACAAGGCCGTTATTTCAAGGTGGTCAGACAAGACGAGCTAACCATACCAACAGACGACAAGTAATTGGTGAGATTATTTGATATAAATTAGATGAGGGACTCGAGGTTCACGATGATTGTCACTTTATGTGGATTAACCATTATATTAAATTAATTCAATGTTTGGGTATTGACTTAATAATTATCGATTAATTATTATTATTTTAAGTGAAGTTACAATCAATATAATATTTTCATTTCGAGTATTGTAGCATTGTGTGCCAGTCCTTGACAACATGTTTTTGTTTTCATATGTGAGTCTGCCCTTTACTCGTTGCTCTATAAACATGCATGTATAGGATATGTCTCAGTAAGAGTGCACTTTTTAAATTAAGTGATTTAATTAATATTTCAACCCACAAATTTGGCAGTTGACATTTATAATTATATAAATATACATACGAAAGATCAACGCAATAATTATTAAAAGTTATTACAAAAAAATACATGAAAACACCCAAACTCCGAAACAAAGATTTGCAGATCATGCAAACATTATTAGAAACGAAGCCGAGACCTATTGATTAGCAGCCGCATACGCTAACCACTGGACCAACAATGCAGTTAAAATGAGGCAGAAATTGCACTGACTCAACGGTACTCGTTACAGAAACATGATAACGGAGTTATTGTGGCCTCAGCTGGACGACATAGATCTGGAGGGTATATGATTTCAGCAAGTCGGCGCGTGCACTTGCTACACTGCGCATAAAGTAATTGATTTATTGCAGCAAGTATTTTACAACTAGTGTTCTCAAGAAATTGAAGTCAACCGATATTTGTCACTCTTTTCATGATCATGCTTTTAAAAGTCGTGCTATTTCTTTCATTGGGGTTATGTGAAGTCTTGGGCTACGCGAATAAAATAATATCTGAACTCAAATCTGAGATCCCACCAGTCATACAGCCGCCAGCCACAGCCAGACGCAAAAGTTCGTGAAAAGAATACTGGCATGTCATATTCAATCTAATTAAAAAAATCACAATTCTTTCGAAACATGCGTGTTTTGATTTGAAAATGAAGTGCAGTCTTACTAAGACCTCCTTTACAATGGTTTTAGTGAATATAGAAAACAATAAATAAGGACTCAAGTACCCATGTAAAGTATCAAAGCTCTAGAGTTTTCTCAGTTATACTTAGTGTATCCACGAAGATCGAGTTCACTACTACACATTTAAATACCACGTACGTGCGCTAGTTGCTTGCTTGCTGCACCACTACGCACTTAAAGGAGTTGAGACTTAGATGAAATGTAGAAATATTTTTCTTTTATTTTATTTTGTATGCCTTTTCAGTACCTAGAACGCAAATGACTTGAATTGGCAGACGACTTTTTTTTATCAAAGCTTCTAGTCCACCCAAACCGGGGAATGAACACTTTGACTGCGTTGTGCCCAATGTTCAACTATATAATTTTCGATGCTCCAGTTCACAATTAGTCCAGTTCGTAATTAATTCAGTTCGCAAATTGTTCTGTTTGCAGTAAGCGCAGTTCGCAATTAATAAAGACTTTTGGTGCCAGAGGTCGTTACAAACTGATGGCCTCCACGTAATGACCATTGACTCTTAATATGTTGCATGTAGCTCACTAGCTATACGCATCAACTCAGTCAGACACTCATAGTCAGATGCGCAACATAGGCCGCTTCATAGATTTTTGAAGTTTTGACTTAGGTATTTTACCACTGATCAGAAGGGTTCCTATAGGAGTTTGTCAAATTGTTGTTAATATTGTAATGTGTTATATGTCATAAATTACTAGTTTACAGAAAAGTAAATAAACAACATACTGATAAAAAACTTTTAGGACACAAAAATCTTTTTAGAGTAATGTTTCTTAACTGTGTTGTTCTACTTAATGAATTGTGTTCGTAATTAAATTTAAAGCATACTCAGTTTTTTTTATTAAAATAAAAAAAGAAACTGTTTTTTTTGACATTGAACAAATTGCAATATGAAACGAAATGTTATTTCTCTTTCCTGTGCTGTTGTGTTGTGTACTTTGCTCCCTTAGTCGGTCCCTATCTAATGTACAAAATCTAATTTAATATTAGATTTAATCTAATATGTACAAAAGTGAATGAAGTTGTAATATCATCAACAGCCTTTACCTTTTGAACGCCAGAGCAAAAACTCATCAACTTGCCCTCTACGCCAGACCACAAATTTAGCAAATACTTACGAAAAAATAAGCATTCCAAATCTTTATCGATAACATGAATCGTATTTTTATTTTCGTCTACAATTTCAAAATATATGTCCATAAAACATTGAATTTATTTCAACATTACACTTCTTCCTACTCTAGTAATAGTTTACACTATTTACAGAGTTGTTTAATACCGTAATAACAGAATTGAGACGACAATATAATTATTTATTTATTATTTTTATTAACACTATTCTTGATCTGTTGTCTTGATATTGTGACCATGGCGTGGGCGGTACGTCATTTTTATGAATATTGCGCTTCTCAAATAGGGATGTAGCAACGTACTATCTCGCTTATCGAGTATAATATTAACTAATAATAATTAAACCACGTATTTTAAATTAGATTTCTGTAATTCCGTTGAAGGAGATATTTAAAAAAAATACACGATTCTAATAGGTTAAGTATTTAATCAACTATATAAAAATAGAAAAAATGAACAAAATGTAAACCAGTATGTATGCGTTTATAGCTTTTAAATACTAGCTTCTATAAACCTGGCATAAAAAGTAACAAGTAGAATTTTGAAAAAGTTTTAAAATGTCGGTCACAAGTTGCTTTGAAATTAACATGTGTTAATTTCAAAGCAACTTGTGACCGACATTTTAAAACTTTTTCAAAATTCTACTTCTATAAACCTGACATAAAAAGTAACAAGTAGAATTTTGAAAAAGTTTTAAAATGTCGGTCACAAGTTGCTTTGAAATTAACACATGTTAATTTATAGTTAATTTAGTTGCTTTGAAATTAACACCTGTTAATTTCAAAGCAACTTGTGACCGACATTTTAAAACTTTTTCAAAATTCTACTTGTTACTTTTTATGCCAGGTTTATAGAAGCTAGTATTTAAAAGCTATAAACGTATACATACTGGTTTACTTGTGACGGACATTTTAAAACTTTTATTTATTTCATTTAAACCTCAGTAGTGTACGAAGCATTTTTTAGGGCACTGCTTATATTTTGTATCAAGAACTAAGAGTCCTCTTTCTTCTTTACAAAATAATTGTCTACTTTAATTATCATTTCACGAGCACGGCTGTTAATTACTTTCTTACTCATTTTAACTAAGTATAATAACAAAACTTAACAACAAAAATAAAACAGGTAAAACATTTAAATAGTTTTATGGACATAAATAAGAGTTAGAGCTTCTTCTTAAGGTACTTATATAAATTTAAAGGCATAAAAGTAATGTTTTAATGCTTTATTTCGTATTTCGGTGTACCGCTTTTTTGTCACATATTTGTGACGTTGGTGTACAGGGGCAGTTTTCGCTTGTCACATATATGTGACCATGGCGGTCAAAAGGTTAACAATCCACTGCTGAACCGAAAATGGCTATGGCCATTGCTAAGCATTACCATAGGCCAAATGGTTTGCTATAGGGTTTGTGTGAAGTTTTCCTTCTATTTGCAGTGAATTAAATTAATTCCACTGAGTTAAAATAAATTACTACAACGCAAGCGGTTTTAACAGTAACGCACACTGCCGCAGCACCCTCATTATTGGTTGCAATATTAATCTAACGTTTTGTTATACATTTTCTGAAAATGCCGCTGGACATTTTGTAAATTGGACATTCTTCTACCAATTCGTTTTCAACACTCGTTTAATTAGTTTTTGATAACTTGCTAAGAATTTATTAAAAGTTCCTATACTTTGTCCATTTGTCTTTTTGACAGGTCACGCCTATAAATTACCGGTATTTGTTGTCGTAATAATGTTCTACAGTAATGTCGTACTTTATAGACGGGTAGGGAAGTGGGCAGTGTGCATAACTAAAAACAACATATAAAATAGTTCTTGAAATACGATAAATCGATTAAACGATTAAAATAATCTATAATATTATTATGATCAAAATAATTTGACTTCATGTAAGTATTGTTTCTGTAAATTTAATAAAATAAAAAGGAAATTAAAATAGTATGACTTCAAGATTGATTATTTGCAAGGAATTAAGTCGAAATTTTGGAATTTAAGTTCAATCTTAGAATAAAGAACAATAACTCTGTGCATTAATTAATTTATTTTTGGACCACTGACTTAAAATGTAACTATGCACGTTTTAGTAAAATTTTAACTTTGAAATGCGTGGTTAACGTTTAAATCCAGAGTTATGATAAAATACATTTGAAAAAACACATAACGCTTACTAAACCGACCTTCAAGTGACTTGACCTTGTATCCACTTGAGCATGCTCGGGCGAATGAGCCGCTCATTTGCCCGAGCATGCTCAGAGGAACAAAATTAATGTTTTGGTCGAACGAGCCTCAACATTGAAAAAGCTGTGCTCAGGCTGCTCAGTATATGCTCGGCTCCGTCATGTCTTCACGTGTCCGTGTTTACATCGTCTACACTAATGTTTAATGTATTACTGATATCACGCCAAGCATCTTCTTTTTTATGCGATTAGAGTATTCTTCGTATGTACTATCTTAAACAAATCTCGTTATCCCACAAGCTACTCATTTTTCAAATAACAGAAAAAGTAAACGTAAACGTGTAATTAAACTATATTAAACTCGGGGAATTCGACGCGCTCGCCTCAAACACAAACACAACCGTCCACACTGAGCGCCGAGCGAATACTGAGCGCCTTTGAGCACGGACAAAAACCGACAGATGCCGGCTCGCCCTGAGCGCGCTCGGATTTGCTCGGGCCGAGCGTGCTCAGGCGTCTCCACTTGAGCGGCTCGGTCAAATGAGCCGCTCATTCGCCCGAGCATGCTCAAGTGGATACAAGGCTTTAGGAGTTTTCTTTGTTCTGGGCCAATTATTTATCATAGTAATGCACATTTTATTTATTAACAATTCTGACATAAAGAATATTATATCGATTGATATTGATTTCAAATCGAATCGGTGACGTGTGAGGGCGTCACTAATTTCGAAATTTGTTGAACTGTCAAAAAGATAATAAAGGAATGGACAGAGTATAAGTAATCGTATGCGTAATAATATTTTGCAACTTCGAAACAAAATTATAATTTTTGAGTTTTAAAAACAAATATGTATTCAAAATTCGTTGTCCAGTCACAGTGATTTTCAACTATTTAATTTTTCATATGAGATTCTCATAGGCAAACAATCGTAAAATAAAACTTTTTAATAAAAATAAATTAATTATTTAAGTGCTAGTATGCAGAATTCAACATGATATACATTTAGATATTTTCACAAGATATTAATCGCCGTAATACATATCGTTTACATTTTTCATTAATTACCTTTAAAAGAATCTGTATTTTGCCCGTGGCTCTGTGCCGCTGATCGCCGATTTTTGTAGTCCTTCCTCAAGAATGAAAGTGTCTATGGCATATTTTGCGACCCGATATAGAAGAAATATAGGTAACATAAAAGTAGTATATGCTTCATACCTGTACTGTACTACATAATATATGAATGTGTATCTAGTACCTAAGCTAATATATTTTATGGCTTTGAAATATATGTCTGCTACACAAAGCTACCTACCGTTATATATATTTATTTATAGAATATGTTTATTTTTACATTGAAACAGCGGTGTTATTTTGTCGTAGATTTTGCGAATTTGGTTAGAGGATTGAGTCAAACTGGTAGTCTCAGTGGTGTAGAAGTCGTGATGAGTATGGAAGATGAGCATGGGGGTACAGTAGGTGTCGGTACAATATATACTGGCAATAATAATACTAATGCAGCCGGCACTCGTACGCGAACGGGAATGGGTACAGCCACTGGCAGTGCTACCCGGACCGGCCCTGGTACAGGATCTGCAAACGCTACGGGCACTACTGCTGCAACGGAATCAACCACGGGCGTAGGTGCAGATAGCTTCGGAACGCGCGGTGTCTCAGAAGGAGGAGGTACGACTTAAAATTCTATCCACTCCCTCTTTTAAGTTTTAGTATTTTGTATGTTTGGTTTTGGAAGCTTACATTATTATTAAATTTTAACCACTGTTGGGCAAAACTTAATTGTAAGAACAATTAACAAGTAACAATGAAGTTAGCGGATTTAGTTGCAATTAACAATTAAAAAATATATTATAGTCGTAATTTAACAAACCAAGAACTAATTATTTGTTTATCTTTGCATTTGCAATTGATCAATATTTTAATGCATGTCTACAATTAACAGTCCATTACATAAAATTATATGATATAACGTGTTGTTGTGTATTAATATCATAAGTATCTTTTGCGAAATTGAGGTTAGAATTTTCCACTAGTTCATGTTGAACCTGTACAAGACGAACAAATGGTTGCAGTACATGTGCTTACAGACAATAATTCAGAATTAAGTACTTAACAATAGGTAAGAGGCTAAATTATGAATCTCATGAAAATACCCACTTCAGACATTCATAAAGATGTGTATAAGTAAAACATACGGCGTTGTTGTTTTTTTTTATGTTTTACAGTAAATACATATTTTATATATACTAGGGGACTATATATACTTATATAAATATAGTAGTTTTATTATATTTATATAGCCTTTAGCCGTTGGTCCCGGCTGTCATGAACATCTATGGCAATCGTTATTGGGAAGTCAGAGCCCTCAGATATACTGACAACTAGTTCAATCTTCGAATTTCAGTTCTCCCTTAGGGTTACGGAGGTCCGATGCCAGTCGCTGCGTGGAAAAACTGAAATTCAGGTAAAACCGGTTGAACTAGCACTAAGAAACTTTAAATACTTTCACCAGCTCCTATAGGTAATAAATAGCGTGATCAAATAATGTCTACTAGCTGCACAGGAGCACGGTTATCTCAAAGTCAGAGTCAATGAAAGCAGTCAGAATATATTTTTATAAAAATAAAAAGGTATCTACGATAATCCCTGCTTAATCTTTTCAATACTTTATAGTTTAGGAAAAAGAGAATAAGTAAGTCATGTCGACTGTAAATGTAATATAAAATTACATGGAACTATTAATGGGAAGTAATCATATATATTCAGGGGGATCAAAATGTTCCATGTGGAATTTGTTACATGGAGTTACTGGGTATAAACTTGGCCCAATCAATTAAATAATTAAATTTAATTAAAATCGTCATCGATTGCTTCTGCAATTAATAAATATTAACTTTTGTCCAACATGTGTTCTCTAACATAGTCAGTCACATGAAATAATGATAAATATATACTTTAAATTTTGTTCATTGATTAGTGGAAGAAATAAAATTTGTTTCAATTTATGTACATTTTCCTCAGTCTACATACCGATGCCATGGGGTCCGCCTACTGCTGAAGTACTTCAGAACATTGTTCACTCAGTGGTACGTCAAACTACACCCGAGGGTATGGTTGTCGGGGATCCAGAAAATGCCTCGCCTTTAATGCAGCTTATCCATGCGAATCAACATAACCAACTTCAGCAAATAATTCAAGCTCAATTTACTGGGGCAGCTCAGGCCTTCCAGCCCCAAATTCAGCTTCCTCAGGCTTTCCAGTCTCAGCTTCAGAATCCTCCGACCCTTCCTACCCAATTTATGAGTCCCCAGGCAAACCCATTTGCTTCGCGAATGGAACAGCCTGATCAAACGGCAGGGGGTGCTCCAGAGATACCGAGTGTACAGGGTAAGGATATAAGATTTTTAAAATTTTGCTTTTGACATTAAACTTTGTTATTTACTACGTTCAATTTGTTTTTCAGCACACTTGCATCTCCGACGCTCTGGTCCAGGGGGGTCCCCTACAACGGTGGCGGTCGGTGTTTACGATAGATACCTGCAATGTGACAGCCCACATAGTCGCCATCAAACACAACAACCCGTGTAAGCTAGTAGATACGACAATTTTTTAAACGATATTCTCTAATAAAGTTATAAATGTATACTAGCTGCGCCCCGCGGTGTTTCCAGCGTATATCATTATGGTTACTATGCAAGTTCGATAAGCCTAGCAACCTGTTAAGTTTTGACAGGAGATAAACAGTGATACATTTTGACATCTACGATTTATTATATTTTTATAATAACCTAGCTTTCGCCCGTTTATCTCGATTATTGCAGTAAAAAGTTGCCTATGTGTTATTCTGATATATAAGCTATATTACTGCAAGTAGTTTCATCCAAATCCGTTCAGTAGTTTTTGCGTGAAAGAGCAACAAACATACACACATACTCACAAGTTTATAATATTAGTAGGATTTAATATATAGCATGTTTTGACAAAATATATAAATATACTACTATAGATTCGGGCATAGTTATGCTATCCGGCTACATGTTATGTAAAATCCTTTCTAACCACAATTATTTTAATACTATTTAATAAATAGGGAAAGGCGTTTTGACTATTTACATTTTGTATTCTCTGCAAATGTTTAGACCGGGATTTAGCAACGTCTCTTCGAATTTCTCGCCACTTGGTATGTTCGATTCAAAAGTACTTTTTTTTCTTCATAAGTAATAACTCTCGTGTCAAAATACAGTCTGGAAATTCTTTATACAACCTTCCTCATTCCTCAGCTCTGGTTGCTCTCGACGTACTCTTGTGTTCACCATAATCATTAGGGTTCCGTAGTTCATGACTCAAATATACGTTCTTATACAAATGCAGTAAATTGTAGGCTGTCATAAAATTATGTGTTAGCAAATACGTCCTTATAAATATATGGTTGGTGGAGTTATAAAAAGTTTCGAGTCTTAATAAGTCTAATTGTTATCCATTTGATTTTGTTTGGTTGTACTTTTGTTATTAATAAACGTATTAATGTTACCCTAGAGTAAAATAACTTGATATATATATATATACATAGAAATTTAATATGCAGGGATCAACGTGAGATGGTAAGTAGAGCTGAGGAGCGCATAAGGCGAGAAACTGAGGCAGCTCACGACAGGGATGTGCGCAGATTATTCAGAACAAACCTCAATGAAGTAAGTCCTTCTATATATTGTGTACCCTACCTAAATTCTTAGTATAAAGGGCAGGTATATAGATATTATCATAAAGTGAAACTTGTGACTAAAGTTTTTTATTCGTTAATTCAGAGTTACAATGGTGCTTGCATTTGATATAGTCACAATCTCATTGGATATTTACCGTGCCGAGTACCAAGTTAATTTGTTTCTATTATATTTTAAAACATTTTTAGGCAATCAACGTAATATATAAAACATATGTTTTCAATTAAAAACAGTCTATTGAAACTGTTTCTTCCAGAGTCATATCCAGGTATTACGGCAATTGATCCAAGGTGCCCCAGGCGAAGAAGGAGTTTATCTTGGTGCATTGATGGTGACGATCGTAAGTATACCAGTAAAACTATTATTATAATATGAATGGTAATAGGGAATATGCATGTTTTTTTTTTATTTTTTAAATCGACTATTTAAGTCTATTAAACATAGAAAAAAATATAAATAGTCTTGAAAAGAGTCAAATTAATTTTTAAAATGAAATTAAAAATATTGATTATATTTGAGCCATTAAAACGGCCATTTTGCGCGCGCTTTTGATGACGTCAGTTGTCGCGCCGATCGTGTCCCGACCGGCTCGGATATCATTATACGTTAGGTGGCCATAGAGGAGCATCCGGCAGGGTTTCATTTTTAATCCGGATGGAACCATAACTAATGAATTTTTCTGGTTTTTGGTCGGTCGGTTAAAGATTTAAGGAGTGAATTTGTAAAATAGTTTAATTTATGTTATTAGAAATACGATTTGAAACTTATTCTCATCATATTTAAGAAATATTTGGCATATTTTGATATCAACAACTTAAAATGGTTTTGACGTTCAGATTTAAAGAACATCAAGCTCAGCTATCTGTGTAAAAGTTTGACACGTCGAGCGTGTCCATTACAATTTCTTTTTGTTGCATTTTTCAAATATCGCTACCTTTTTATGTCATTTAAAATCTTCAAACATTTAAATAAAATCTTCAAGCATGAAAAATGCCTTTATTTAAATAAATATAAAAATATAAGGTAATTTGTTTTTCAATTGTTGTTCTGGAAATAAATAATTTAGGACCCAATAAATCAGAAATTCACTAAATTTAAAAAAAAAGAACGACGTCTCCGAGTTCTAATAATGAATAAATATTTCGGACAAATAATACACAACATCTACAGTCCCAAACTAAACAGAGCTTGTACCATGGGTGCTAGACAACCGATATAAAGACACATAAACTTTTTTTGTAAATACATACATATATATTATACATAGAAAACACCCAAACTCCCTAACAAATATTTGCAGATCATACAAACATTTGGTCCAACCCGGGAATTGAACCCGACACCTCTTGATCAGCAGTTGCATACGCTTACCACTAAATCAGTCAGTTTGTGGTAGGGGGATATTGCACTTTTGTCCTAGATTTCAAATTTTAGAGATGGTATCCCTACTTAAAATGTGGCCATCTACGTCACATTTCGTTTAGACCAATCATGGCGCTTTTTGTAAGCTTGAATTTCCCTCTCTTATTTTTCACTTTTTATTTATTATTTTCTGGGTTTAAATAATAACCAAATAAAAAAAAACTTTTTAAGTAAAATGTAACGACAATAAAGAACTTAAAAAAAAAGTTTAAGCCAAATTAAAATTGTGTAAGATATTGTAACTAGATCTGTACCCAGTGAGTGACTCATCCTTTTTTCATGAATTATACTTTATAAATGTAATTTAAAAACGACAAAATATTTTAAATCTATATTTGTCGAGTGTATTTAGCTGTATGACACAATTGTAAACCTTAAAGTAAAATTACTTTTTAATAAAAAGTTATAAAATTGAGGAATTAAGAATGTTGAAGCTAAACACAAAAACCATCCCTGCAATGAGATACTTAGGGCGGTACAAAAGTTCAAACATTCCTTCTTGACCTTTGAAGTTGTTATAATTATATATTGTATATTCATTTAATAAATACAATAATAATATAACATTTCTGATACAAAGACATACTACATAGATAATTTGTCAATGTATTTCTTCCAGGCACGTTATTTCTGTATGAACTTTGAAGAAATGCCAACCTTTCCTAGGGGACGGCTGGTACAAAATGAGTTCGTAGTGTTGCACAAGCTGATGCGTAGTTACATTTACGGTCTGCTTCAACAATCTGCTTCTGCAAACTTTAGTCCTGCATCTGCAATATTTCTTCAATCATTTGCTGATCTCGTCGACAATATAGTGAGTGTAATTTTATGTATATTTTTCACATTTCAAATACCTACATATAATTTTTCAATACTTTTGTTGTCAATTGTACTGTGGTGTAGTTCATACAACTAAAAGCTTATTATTTTTCAGAACAATGTTACACCCATGCGTCCTAATATCGATTTTTTGGGCACGATGCGAGGATTTGCTCGTGCACGGCTCCCGGTTGTTGCATCTTGCATAATGTATGACGAAACCGATAGTATATCCGCTTCAAGGTTTTACTCTAGTTTCGGGAGATTATTTACTGATTTCTGTGCGTTGCTCGTCAATTGTTTCGAACAAGGGATTGCAGCATTGCGTGACACGTTCCGCGTGTTTATGGTAAGATTTGTTCATAATTCGTATGTTTTATGTCGGTAATGAATTGTGTAACCTGGTTACCTTGATGATCATTTCCTTGGTAATTTAACTGGAGTACATTACGTTAAGTGTTGTACTGTTTATGTTGTAATTGTTTTTGTATAATATACAATATATCAATCCTTTAATTAATTTCTCACCACGACTTCAATAATTTTTTTCAAGACGATCTTAGGCATTCTGTTGTATTAGTGACACACACCAGCAAATATTTTTTCTTTCTTTTCATAATCTTTGGGACATCTGACACACAATGACACCCATATTCAAACTAAGGAGAGTTAGATTGGCTGATTATTACTTTTTGTGTGAATACATATAACATAAACGGTTTATATAAATATAAACTAGGGACCTGTCCCGGCTTCGCACGAGTACAATCGGCGTTTGCCATTCTGCCCGTGATTTTTTACCCTGTAAAGAATAAGAAACTATGGAAACTTTTTTAATGCAAACCAAGGCTACGATGTAGATATTTACTAATTAAATTATTATTTATTGATATGAGTAAATATAAGTTATTTCTTCACAGGACTCGTTGGTCGGCGATTTCAGTTCAACGATAAGACGTCCATTGCTAAGAATTGCTAATTTAAATTACTTCGCCGCTCTCAATAATATAGCTGACTCCGAGATTGAACATTATATTGTGATGGGAGCTCCGCCGGCAGCTGTAAGTGTTTTGATATTTTTATCCTTTGCGATGAACTTACATCTTCAGAGTATGCATTATACTAAACAGGCTAAAGATATACCTAAGTTTCTGAATTGCTGACTTTAAAACTTTTGAAATTCAGATCTAAAACATTAGAAAATATTAGTCAGGTTCATGTTATGATAAGTTATTTATAAGTTATGGTTAATGATATGATTTTGAATATCACGTAAAATTACAGCCACGACGACGAGAGAGAGCGATACCTATACAAGTATCGCGCGTATTAGTACGTCGTGAAGAACCCGTGCAACGCACCGCACCTGCAAGCACTGCCGTGAATGAGTCGCAGGTACAGACAAGCGCTAGTGCACCAGCTACACAAGATACTAGACCCGAGTCAGTAGAGGAGTCACAGATTGAATCACTAGTTGCAACTTTGGAGACAGCAGACCACGATGACTCGAGTGACGAACCTTCGGCTCTGAGTGACGAACCTTCGGCTCTGAGTGACGAACCTTCGGCTCTGAGTGACGAACCTTCGGCTCTGAGTGACGAGGATACGGCTTTGACATCTGAGCAACCGGCTTCGAATGTTGGTAATACGACTTCCGAAGTTGGTAACACGCCTTCCGAAGTCGGTAACACGGCTTCTGTTGTTGGTAACTCGGCTTCGGAAGTTGATACCACACCTACGGAAGTTGGTAACACTGCTTCGGAAGTTGGTAACACTGCTTCGGAAGTTGGTACCAAGGCTTCGGAAGTTGGTAACACGGCTTCAGAAGTTGGTAACACGGCTTCGGAAGTTGGTAACACGGCTTCGGAAGTTGGGAAAACGGCTTCGGAAGTTGGTAACACTTCGAAAGTTGGTAACATGGATTTTAATTTGGAGCAGACAGCTTCGAGGACCGAATTCTCGTCTCCAACCAAGCGCGCAGCTCCAACCGATAACAACACGACTTCGGGCACTGAGCGCACTTCTACAGGCGTCGTGCACACTGCTTTGGACACGGAGCCCTCGGCTTCCAGCTCTGGACATACAGCTACATGTCCTGAACCTATGATTACAAGCCCCGTAAATGCCGCTGCATCTACCACAGATGATTTAACAAAAGCCTTACCTAGTCGCTCAAATAAGAAGTACGTATTTTAAATCGATTAAATTTTGTACAATTTTTTTAATGAACCTGCCAACTTGACTGCTCTGCCTGATGGAAAGAATGAGTAGAATCTAAGAGTAGTGGTCACCATGCAGACAATACAGTATTGTAAACCTTACTATGGCGGCCTATTGAGATGCAGCTGCATCATTGTGCGTCCGATCTCGCACTCACCAATGAAACACAACAGGACGAATGGTGTCATTTTAGGTCGATTTCTATCTGAGAATAGTACCGCCCCCGTCTAGCCAGCCTGAACTGACCAAAGTGCTATACAAATTAAAAATATAATATAATTTTATTACTTTAGAAGGAAACCCTCAACATTGATAACGATCAATTTCGAATACATGATTTTTTATGTTAGGCTGTCAAAGTTATTCTACTTTGCCTGAGCTTTTGGTTAATATCAAAGTTAGGAATTTGACCATATCTAGGAAGCCATTGAGAGTGTAGAAGTACAGTAAAAATAAGAAGTTGCTTTATTCTTTTCATTACTCTCAGTAGTAGCTATAAGTGTTGAAAAAATCTTCGTAATGCACTATTATTATTTTTCTTTTTTATTTGTTTGCATATTATTTCGTTTCTCGAATAATATATGATTATTGTAACTTTTTAGTTATATAATCATATTAGTAGGGAAGTAGGGCTTCCCTAATAATATTATAAATGTGAAAGTAGCTCTGTCTGTCTGTTACGTTTTCACGCCTAAACTGCTAAACTGATTTTGATAAAATTTCGTACACAGATAGTCTAGAGTATGAGGAAGGTCATAGGCTACTCTTTACCGCGATAACCGACATATACGCGGGCGGAGCCGCGGGCGGAGCCGCGGGCGAAAGCTATTATATATTATTATATATATACATAGTACTCCTTGCAGCTGAAATATTTTGATCTGTAATAATTTGTTAAATGGCATTAGTGTGTTGATATGTTTACATGTATAAATATAAAGTTGCATATGTCTTCAGGAGTAGACAGAAGAATGAAACATCAGCACCATCTAACAATGGTAACAGAGCCGAAAATGCGCAATCTGTAAGTATTATTCTAAAATTAACTCTTGTAACATGTTCTATATTTGTTCTTGGTGTGTAACATTTATCCTCTCACTTTCCTACAATCGGCTAATCGATGTTATCCAAAAAAAAAAACAAGTCTTTAAGCATATTTTCAAAACAGATTATTTAAAGTTTGTTCATATTTTTAACTAACCAAAGATTTGCAGTGTGTAGGTATACCCGACTACGGCAGAGCCAAAGTAAGGGTATTATTATTTGGCAGGCTGTAACATATATGTATGTTATCTGTTCATGAGCTTCCCAACTATTTATTAGCACTGTTTATATATGTATATAAAAATAATGTATCGTTATAAGCGTCTTGATCATTCGGTTATAGAGTAAATGACGTGTCACTGAATCTAATGCGGCGGTGGTTGTGAAGGTTAATGTTTGTATCATTGTAATTTTATATTTCAAAACGACATATTACTAGGCATTTCCTCGTGACGTGTACTTACCTATTTATTCCATAATTGTGATATTTCTGTGGTATACTTGCCTGTTCTAAATTTAAATATACTTAACTAAAATTAACTAAATAAATTTATGTTATACCGGCACCAAAACATTTTAAATAAAAAAAGTAAAAAAAAAACAACTACGACAAAAACGACCTTGAAAAACAAACACTGAATTAAAACATATTACTAAAGAAGCATGATAATCGATACAATTATTCGTCTTCAGTAGTTTTTTTTATAGATTTTAAAACGTATGATACTGAATGTATTTCTCGGTTCAAGGTTGTTTTTGTTGTTCAACTAAAGAGCCATTATAATTTCGAATATTACCTGAATCTTTATATATCAGTAATGTTAAATTGCCTATTACGAAGGTGAGACGTCAGATGTTTACACATCAAACGCGACTGATGTAAGCACAGCTTGTCATAAACACAATTTCTTCATAATTCTTTCATAATGATTCCTAAATGGCGTGATCTGATACACTAACTAACCAGACTATGCTTTTATATTCCAGATGGCTTTTGACTTTTAATATTTTTTAAATTATAGTTGTTTTTTAGAATTTCGATCTTCACATGAAACAAATCAAATCATTTGTTTGGTGTGCTGAAAAAATTATCTATATAGTAATGTTATTATAAATAAAGTTTTTCACTAAATTGGTTGAGCCACTTAATTGCCAAACCAGTGAATCTTTCATAGTAGTATATGCGCCTACATAAAATGGGGGAACATATATTAATGAAAAGTGATTGTATTTAAATTTTACAGAATATTTAATTACAACTGGTACTTGCATATATGGTAACCTTTAGTCTTGCCGAAGTTGCCCAATGATTGGTCTTATATATATTAATAATACTAACATATTTAACTGAGCTGGCGCCCGAGCTGCTTGCTATAGTGTTTCGTAATTATTAGATTGGCTACGTGTTTTGATCATAATGCAGGTGCCACCATTAATGATAGTACAACACTGGGGTGAGGAATGGGTACCAGTATTTACTCGGGACCAACAGGCCCAGCGGGAGGAGCCGCAGGAGCCGTTCAGCGACGCTTACCTGTCTGGGATGCCGATGCGGAAACGACGATGCGTTCGTGAATCCCGCCCCCCTGCTACACTCCACGGAATGATAGATCGTATGTATTTTCAATGTCATTACCTATTAGTTACCTGATTGATAAGTGATAAACAACTTGCCAGTATACATTTTTATTGTACTTATATGTATTTAACAAATACATTAAAATGTATGTAAATTATAACACACATAACACGCTAGCAGACTTTATTTGCTTAGAACAGTCGATTGTCTGTTGTCACACGATGGGGTTGATGCGAGAAAAAAAATCATCACCACTTTACGTGTAGGGGAGGTACCCCAAATAAAAATATTTTTCGTAATTTTATTGTAGCATTTTGTCGACGTGATAAAACACATATTCATTTTTCTAACACTAACCGTTTAGGCGGTAGGTCGAGGACGGACGGACGGACATGGCGAATGGATTTCGTGTCATGAACTACGGAACCCTAATAACCCCAAAAAAATATTTATTACTATAAAGATAATTTTGATATCATTACACAAACAAAAACTTTTAGCTAAATTGTATGCGTATATAATAGTGCCTATGTCTCAGTCATAAACCGTTAAATTTGAAAAATATTAAGGTTGTGGTAACTTTAGAATGGTATGTCCGATTCAAATAATTTAAACAGTAATTTACACGTAATAGACTTGAATATAGTGAGTAAGTGATTTATGTGGATATGAAATAATACCAAGATGTTAATACTAATCCTTAATTTGTTCTGACGGAAATATTGAATATTTTACCATGTAAAATTATAAGTAGTTATTGTGAAAACTATAAGCGCTGGTTCCCACTACGCCGGACCGGCAGATTTGCCGGGCCGGTAAAACAGCCGGAAGGGCTAGTGGCTGTACAAGTTATGTGAAGCTGTTCACAAAATCCCGGGTCCGGCATTTTTACCGTGCGTTTTGTCACTACGATCGTCCGGTAAAAACACCGGACCGGAGCAATGTGAACGAGTTTGTGCCGGTATCTCCCCTCGCTTGCAACACCTGTGCTCCCCTCGCCCCGCCCGTGCTCCCCTCACGTCATTCGGCTCGCATTTTTTGTTAAAAGTAGATGTGTACTATAGACATTCAAGCAGAAACGATAATTACGCTGGTCCAAGAGAAACCTGCTCTATGGGATAAGACCGAAGAAGTCTATAAAGACAAAAACCTAAAGTTGGCAGGATGTACCTTATGTTTTCTTTTATTTTGCCTTCTAATATGATACCACCACAACACAACCATTTCGTCGTCCATTGCGTGCACAGGTCCAAATTTAACTGAGCTGAGTACATGACTGTCCGAGGCTCCGGTGTAATGTGAATACTCTATCCGGTGTCCGGTTTCCGGCAGATTTGCCGGTCCGGCGTAGTGGGAACCAGCGATAGTTACACATATGGTATAGTCAACAGTTTTCGCAGCGTACGCAATGTAGTGATTTTACCCTAACTTTTTTGAAAACATTCTATAGCCTATGCTCATCAGGGATAGTGGACGATTCTAATAGTGAAGGAATTTTTCAATTCGGTCCAGAACTTTCTGGAGTCTATTCATTTCAAACAATCAAATCTGTCAACTTTATAATATTAGTAGACAAGAGATCGATTGAAAGTTGAATTTAGAACTTTTGTATTCCATTTTATCGGTCGGTTTAACTCGATCTAATAATAAGTAGCAGTTTTTACTGTACCGTGCACTGAAATTATTACTATTTACATTTTTTATAATTATTAAATGAAAAATATTCACAAATTAACATAAACGTGATAGTTTGTTAATTTAGAAAATATTATTACAAACCAATCAATAAATCTAAAATTATTATTTGCTGTATTCTTATAAAGCTTTATTTACCAATTGTCAACTTTGACTTGTATTATTTGACTAAACTGTATGTCTACCCGCAGAGAGCGTTCGTGATTTGGGGGAGCGTGATAAATCCACCGAGCAGGCCCAAGACTCTACAGTACGTTATGCATTCCGTGAACATGTGCGCTACAGAACCCGCTCGCGTGCCTCTGCTTCTGAGGACTATGATACAGAAAGATTTGCAGCAGCCGCTAGATTCGTCTCTCCACCTAAGTAAGAAATTGTTTACTAAATTATTTTCTCACTAGCAATTGTATACATATGTGCATATATTACAAGTGTGTAGGATAAATATCCAACAAACTTATCGTAGCCACAACGTTGCCTTGCCAGGCCCCAACCAGCACTGGCCAGCATGGCGACGAGTGACCTTAACACTCTCTTGAGTGGAGACTCGAGCCCATTGAGCCCTAATCACTAAGCGCCTGATAGTAAACATAAGCAGCCAAGATTGGTATTAGTAGAAGCCAAGAGTGGTGTTCACCATTCTCTCGACTCAATAACTTAGAACAACTCTTTGTTAATCACACAAGTGTTGTCCCAAGTGGGTATTGAACCCACAACACTTGGCGCAGTAGAGAGCGGCGCGGCGGCGTGGCGACAGCATAAACGATATATACATTTAATCAATCTACAAACAAACAATGAGTTTTTGTCAATGTGTCATGACAAGTTGTGATTGTCATTGTCTGTGACATGTACTAAATAAGAACTTTTCTGCTTTTAGACCTGAGAGACCCCGACGAGGTCAAAAGCCACAGCAAAATCAGGAAGATAAAGATGGTGACACCCAACAAGATAAACAGAAGAAGCAGAAACAAAAGAAACGTAACACGAAAAAGGAAGAGGAGTAAATACTACTTAAGCCTTTCGGCTTTCAGTAGTAGCGTTGCTTAGTTACATCTTATTTGTTATTTCATCATAGAGCAACAGGCCAACGGCGGACCAGTGGGGAGTAGCCATAGCGTCTTTTCCTGGTACAAAACAGTTGTCATTCTTTGTATTTGATTGAATTGAAATACATTTTATAGACTCGCATACAAAAACATGTGCCTGTCACTACGAACTCACACATAACATTTAAAACCAAACATTGACTATCTCACACAGACTCATATACATATTCTGTGTCATAACAGTATAATGCGTAGGCCAATATGGGCTCATAATTTCACAGAGGGGAACGCCTGCGCCTGTCTACTGCCTACCGTGTTGCTCTATGTACGAGTGTTACATACATTACACAACTCATAATAGTTTTCATTTGTACTCGTATCAAATAATCAATGTCAGTCGTGCAAGCTTTCAAAATTGTTTTAATGTTATCAGCAATTTAACTAATCAATTTTAAACTAAAAATTGTTAGCAAAGTAATCACCGTAGGTAAGGAAGTCATACCACTTTTTTGAATAAATAAATTTATTCCTGATGTTGTATGTATATGTCTAATAATATAATAAGCCCGATTTACTCTACAATAAGTACAGTTAAGTAAACATTCAGTTAGGTAGTAAGCGGTAAGTCTTCAGTGGCGTCGAAATATAGTCCAGTGAGTTTTAAGTTGCTGTTCTGAGTAACTTAGTCGCGTTGTTTTTTTGTATTCCGGATCAAGAAAATTGACGTTGAACTAATTAACATATTGAAACTAAAATATTAAATAGAACTCAACGCCCATTAAAAAGAGAGTAGCTTGCTAGAAGAAAAGAAAAAAAGTTGAATGCACATGCATTCAACTACTAGACGGCACTGCACTACCTGCATAGTTATGATTACATGTAGTAATTACATGTTATTACAAGTAGTTATTTGTACTCATAACGACTTGTAGATAACTACATGTTGTTAGAGAAAATATAATATCAAAAATATAAAAACCAACAATGTTTCACGAAATACATTCTTTTTACAAAACCAATTAAGTATAGCTTTTAAATTAATGACCCCAATGCTAGCAAAAAATTACAAGTCGGTATATGTATTTATAAAATGTAATTAAGTAATCGTTGTTGCAAATAAAATTTGCAGTTAGTAATCGAAATGTTTAAATACTTTTTGTAACTGTTTATGTAGTTGTAGTTAGTAATCAGTAGTTAGATTACATTTACTTAATATTGGTGTCTACATGCCGGCGAATTAAAAGAGAAAGAGCTACTTGAGACTTACTGAACGCAATTAACAAAAAAAAAACATAAAAATAGGATCGCGATCTATTCAATTTAATAAACGTCTTCTATTCAACTTAATCAACGTCTTAAAACTTAACTCGCTTCTACCGTTCAAACGACATTATCAACTTGCCTACGACGCAAGTTAACTCACCACTGTTCTTTTTGAAGTATAAATCGGGCTATACTGACAGCTGAGACCGTTTTCAGTGCTTGACCGACGGTCGGTATGTACGCTGGGTTCTGCATATACGCATTGACCGACCTTTGTATCATGAAGTACCTACTATCCTGACCAACAAACTGGCTGGATTAGTACAGTTAATTGCTGCTTATTATCTTCTTAGACTTCGACGAAACGAAGGACCTAAAAATTATGTAGGTGCGCATGCATACGGTCGGCCCAGCAATTGAACAGTGAATTTTCATGTAAACGACAAGCGCAACCGACCGACGGTCGGTCAAGCACTGAAACCAGCCTAATATCGTATTGTCCGTTACTTAATCAATGTTTTTGATGTTTTTGTGGCTATTTATCATTAAGATGAAAACTCGTGGACGAATGAACGTGGGAAGGAGAAATTTGCATATTAGGTTATACTACAATGCTACACATATTAATCTATAGAAAGTAAAACATATAATCGCAATTGCTGTAAACATATTTACATTGTGTTCTTGTTTATTGCCCTGCGTGTGAAGTTGTAGATACAGGACATAGAACATATATATGAGTTGGCATAGTTTTGTACACTTGTCATTTTTATATGTTTGTGGATTTCACTTTTAGGTTTCACTTTCTTATTTACGTTTACTGATTCAATATTTACCCTATTATCAAAATGTATTTTAATAAGGTAACATTTTGTGATTATGGCTCATTAACAGTTTTGTTCATGTTATTTGTTAGTTGATTGAATGATTAGGCCCTCCCGTTAATTTAATTAAGAGGCGGTTTTTAATAAAGAATTCTCTATTTTTTGAACATGTTATCGAGATATTCTTATATTTCCTTATTTATTAATTTTGAGTTCTAGCGATGCAATTAATTTTAAGTTTGTAATAATCTGCGTCTAATATCGCCATAAACGATATGACAGATGTTTGTAATACATAATTTATGAAAGAAAGTTTAAAAAACCGATACCTTTTTTCAGTTCTTAAATTGATAGTAGATCCTTAGTTAGCTAATTATTATAGACCGGATTATATGCAACATAAAAAACTTGTTTTATATATGCAAATATGCCTGAGCAATGCTTGAAGTATACGCTGAATTGGCATATTTACGAAACTGTATGATAATTTTAGGAACCCAAAAAATAAGAAGTAAATTTTCATTTTTTATTTCATAATCAGAATACAGTTAGATAAGTATCCCTTGATAATACTTTATTAAAATATATTGCTATTATAAAATGTTTTTGTAAACGTAAAATGAAATATTGTTACAAATTGTCAGTGGTAAGATTGTATTTTCGATTATCTATACAAATAAATGAAATTGGAGTGTCTGTTTGTAATATTACAGTAACCGCTTTTTACTAAATGCATGCCAATTTTTTTTTTCAATTTTTTGTCTTTCTGTTTGTTCCGGATAATCTCTGGAACGGCTGGACCGATTTCGACGGGACTCTCACTGACAGATAGCTGATGATATAAGGAGTAACTTAGGCTACTTCTATTAGACTAGCTGCGCCCCCTGCCTTGCCCGCGGTTACAACTACAAACGCGGGTAATACCGCGGGGCTCAGCTAGTTCAATATAACTTGTAATTATGCATGATACAAATGCGTTTAGTAAAAAGCGGTTATTCTAAAATTACAAAGAGACACTCCAATTGCATTTATTTTTATAGACTGTTATTTTTACATTTTACAGCATCAACTGTTCTGCAGCTTTCCATACAAACTCCTTTGTCCAAATTCCTTCCCTCGCTCTACAGAGCAAGATCAAGTAAACAGTCTAAATTTAGGACGTTTACAATCTTGTGAATAAACTCCTTTGCTTCTATTGCTTTGTTTTGATTGAGTACCTGTCCTTCAATATAAAATACGAGGAGCGTAATGTATAGGATTTAGAACTTGTATAGTTCTCTGTTCTAATGTATCCTACTTAATATATGTTCCATATCGGACGGTTCCAGAATATTTATTGAGGTGAACACGAAAAACAATTTTGATAGTATATCCTTTAAAGTCATGTTAACTTTACTTATATTGTGTTTATCACCCTCGAGTTCAAAAAGCACCCGTGTGATAAGTTCCAATATAACTACACATTGTTCAACCATAGCCCAAAAATTGTCGTCGAGAATTGTACTTTTAATTTCTGATGTAGGTTGATAATTTTCATGGACAGTAAGATTTTGAAGCGCAACTTTGTTGGCTTATGGGTTTTTAACGCTGTCTGCCACGTGACTGCCCTATCTAGTTTTACATGGTAATTTCCATGCTGTTTATCTTTTCTAATCTTGATTAATAGTGCGCTTAAAACCTGACTTTTAGGCGCTAATACATCTGTTGCAAGATCAATACAAACTTTAATCACAGGTACTTTCATGGCATCTGCACACATTAGATTGAGATTGATCGAATAAACAAAGGTTTAAAACTAATAAACAAGCTTGTTTGCTATGTACTTTTAGTTGATTCTGAACTAAACATCAAAAAACATCTAAAAAGTTCATCTATGCGTGAGAAATTGATTTCTCACGCATAGATGGACTTTTAAATGGACTGTAATACTCCACCAACAAATTTTAATCTACTAAAATTTGATGTTAACTAGAGAATCACTACCATTGCCGCTGAGGATGGCTTAAAATAGGTAGGTACCTATACAAAAGCATATAATTCGGTCCGTACTAATTATAACTTGTACTCGTTCGGAAGCTTGCCAGATAATCGTTATTTGAAGTAAATTGACGACATCCATTGCATAGAATATCTTAGCATTTTATGAAATGTCACCACCATTTTCTTTTCATTGATCGATCTTATCTGATTCCTTTTAAATATAAGTTTATGGACTGGAACTAGCTCATGTGTACTGATCGTTTTTATTTATATTATCACATTTATAATACATATTACATAATAAATAAGTGTACCCTTTGTGTGAACCCTAGGTACTGTAGATGTTTTGGAATGAAATAAATATTACTTATAAATAGTGTTTTATTTTATTAAAAAGTATACCTACGACCTAATCTATGGGTGAACTGTGGGGAACTGGGAGGCTATTTATACAGTAAAATAATTTTAGATAGCCAATTAACATCTTTGGTGAACAAAGGTTTTCGTATGTACGATTCACCAAGGATTTGCTTTTACCTATATAAAACTTTAGTTATACCTACTCATACTTGAATACGGATCTGTGGCGTGGAATCCACAATATAAAATTTATATTAATCAAATTTAGAGGATACAAAAGTTTATTATCCACATAGCGTGAATATATGGCACCCTTAGAATTATAGTGACCTATTTCAAAAATATCATTTTTTGGGAAGCGTTAATTAAAGATTTGTACAGTTATGTTTTTTTGCCAAAAATTGTGGTTATTAGTAGAAAATTTTATTAAACTCATATAAGTACCTATAGTTTAATTTGATTGTCAACTTAATTGTCTACATGTATTATTACTGTTTGCGTCACTCTCAAACCGAACAAACGCGGTGAGTGGTGATGAGTGAAAGAGACCGAAGTATATGTTAAGTAGCTTTCTACGCCCAAATCGGCCTCTGTTTTATATAAATTTGATAAAGGTAGGTCGTTTCCTGACGTAAAGTCAAAAACATGATTTTTTGAATTAGGACTCTATAATTCTAAAGGTGCGAATGCCAAGTATGAGAGTTCTGATGATATACCTAAATTACCATCCTTACAGACCTACCTATTTTTAAAAAGAAAAATAAGGAACAAAGTGGACTCCTCTTCTAAGCAATATAAGTTTCGGATGTCCTCGTATTAATACGCGTATTATGTCCTTATTTTTCGTTCCCTGTGCTAGAAGTACACAGAAAGACCTCAGTTATTTAAAGATCCTGCCATGCGTTTAACATCAAGATTAATGCTGGCGACTGCGATGGCTCCATCGATATGTTTCACTTTCTTCAAACTTAATAAAAATAATAAAACACGATTATCTATT
Source organism: Phragmatobia fuliginosa (assembly GCA_932526445.1). Lineage (NCBI taxonomy): Eukaryota > Metazoa > Arthropoda > Insecta > Lepidoptera > Erebidae > Phragmatobia > Phragmatobia fuliginosa. Next base: position 31,928,540 of record OW052057.1, read on the forward strand.
CAGTTCTCCCTTATGATTGCGGAGGTCCGATGACAGTCGCTCCATGGAAAAAACTGAAATTCAGGTAAAACCGGTTGAACTAGTAGCCGACCTTAAATAAACATTTTTAACGACATCTAGCGGATAGTAGATAAACTTAGCTACTTCCTACTAGGTGTCGCTGGATATTTGTATTTCTTAAGATTCTGTAATTAACGACAGTTTTTTTGTATCTACTAATCATTAAATTATAATGTAAAATGTGATAATATTTTGACATTTAATTGATCAGTTATAAATTGTAATTTTTAAATTCATTTGTTTCTTACTTTGTATTAAATTCAGTGCTGGATTTACACATTTGCCGCCCCAAAGCTTTAAAATTTTTGCCGCCCCTACTGACACCTAAAGTTAATTCCTTTCTTTAGGATATAATCTAGTTGCTAGATTACTTATACAACTTTTGTTCTTTTTAAGCTAAGCAAAGCTTGGTTTTTACTGCACTATTTATAATGTTTGGTAGGCTAAGGAACATAGTTAAGTAAGGCCGGATACTGCTAATCATGCAATTATTTTTTTGTTTTCGTGAGAAATGCTTTTCGCACCATACCCTCCGTGGGGGGGCGTGTGTGGAACTTCCGGCGAACCGATCTACTCATTAAGTCCCGCGGCGGCCTACCTTGACAGTCGGGAGGAGCTCCAGGAACGCATCAGCGACTTCTGGATTCCCCCATGCCTTACCCCATGACTGGGGTACATCTCAGGGTAATCAATAAATTACCCTCTGGACAAGACGATATCGTGCATCTCGCCGTTTTACACATTAAAAGGCGGAACACCGACCCGCCCCAGACGACACCCCCCAGCCGCACCGGGGTGTCGCCTGCTCAGGTCGCTTGCCAGGTCTTAGGCCAGACGGGTGCCCCATAGAGGACCATGGATCGCACGACGCCCATGTAGAGGCAGCGAACTTCTTCCCTTAGTTCCCCGAGATTGGGCAGCAGACGATGTAACGCCCCTGCTACCCCTCGAACCCAGCGACTTATCGCCCGAAATACTCTTCGAAGCTCCACCGATTATCCAGGATGAGGCTAGGTACTTCATGTACAGGCCCACCCGGACTTCAGTGTCACCCACTCGGAGGCGCGAGCTGGGTGGTTCCTGGCGCTTACGTAGGCCATCGAACCAAATCGCCTCTAATTTCTGGGGCTCCAACCTTAGGTCCAGCTCACGAATCTTTTCCACAACACAAGCCACTCCCTGCTCGGCGAGCAGAAGCACTTCGTCGAAGCGTGAACCCCTGGCCATTATTAGGGTATCGTCCGCATAGCAGACGACACTTAGGTCAGAGGGCAGACTGGTGTGACCGCATTGTATGCGAGGTTCCATAATAATGAGCCCAATACAGAGCTTCAAGAACACCGCAACACAGTTCCCTTCTTCGATTCTCCACCCTGTTTCAATCCACAAACTTCACCGTCCTGTCGTGCAGATAAGCCTCTATGATCTAAATATGCACCTGTCAACGTCAATATATCCAAGAGATGGCAGCACTTGGCGGAGTGTGTGAGTGAATAAAATTTAAGTTCTGCCAACCGACACGACCTAGACAGCTCCAGGTGCACAGTTACCTAATCAAAATATAGAACAAATAGTTAAATCAAAATATAGCACATTCGATAAACGTTATTAAGGCCCGCGACACCAAGCGTGAGAATTTGTGATTGAACACCCACATACATATTTTACATGCACACAGACGCATCGCGCACTGTCGCATACATACCGTAGCAAGCAATCACCGACTTTCGGTTTTTTGCTTATGTTAAATATCCATCAACTGTTCGCCTTTGTAGAACGTATTTTAATGTCTTACAACGCACGCAATGTATCTTGCCATAACGTAAAGCCCGTAGGATTCATTCAGTACAGAAAGTCATAATACTTTCTGTATACCAATCGAATGGTCAAAGATTATAAAATAATTTTACACAGTATAAAATAAATTTGCTCGCGTGCATTGTCTGTCAACTCAGATCGTTTTAAATACGCAAGGTATTTAAATACGGTTTTCATCATAATTAAGGTTACCTTTTAAAGAAGATTTATTAATGTTATTTTATTATTTTAAAGGAACACATAAATAAAGCCAATATTGACAAAAGTTTACGAGTTACATAAATTAGGAATAACCTACAGTAATACTTTTTTAATTATACTTTTTTAATATTTCTTTATTATTTTATTTGTGAATAATAATTTCAAAGTAATTTGGAACAATGTAATATTAATCCTTATCATAATAAATACTGTAGACATTTAAAACAATTTTATTCTACATGAAATATGTAGAATAAAATTGTTTATTACACAATATTATTTAAATAAATATTTTATAATACGTCAGAGCGTTCATCCAGGTCGCACCCGTAATTGGCCGTAATCTTACACTAGTGACTTTCAGTGTAAGATTTTATTATGTCAATAATGTGTGATTAACGATACATGGTCTTATAGGCATTTAAAAAACATTTAAAATTTGACAAATTATACCCTCCTTTAAAACCAATCTATCCATTGCTGCAAACATCATGAAAATTGGTGCAGTAGTTTTTAAGTTACGTTATGTTTTGAGTTTAATAGACAGGTTGAAGAGGCAGAGGACTGTGTTTTTTTTTAATATATTTAATGCAAACGGCTTATTTACGCAATAATGTTACTAAAATAAATGTGAAAGTAACTCTGTCTGTCTGTTTGTCTGTTACCTTTTCACGCGTAAAACGCTGAACTGATTTTGATCAATTTCAGTATAGAGATATATGGGACCCCGAGAAAGGACATGGCTACTTTTTACCACGAAAATCGACACACTCGCGGGCGGAGCCATGGGCTAAAGCTAGTAAAACATAAATACGACTAGCGGTTTATACATACGTATAAAAGTGAAATACTAATCATCCAAGACCAAACCATTGAGTAGTATTACTTTCCATCATCAGCTGAACATCTTGAAAGATACGAGTAAAGGTAACACACATATACGAAAGTAACTCTGTCTGTCTGTCTGTTACGCTTTCACGCCTAAACCACTGAACCGATTTTGATGAAATTTGGTACGAAGATAGAACTGAACTTGGGAAAGGACATAGGGTACTTTTTATCGCGAAAATAAAGGTAGAAGGGTTTGAAATAGGGGACGAAAGTTTGTGTCGAAGTTCCTTATTATCAAACATAAAATCAGGTAAGATTGTTTAATCTACCCTTACCATGTCGTGTGATATCAACGAATTCCACGCGGGCGAAGCCGCGGGCAGAAAGCTAGTTTATAATAAATAACAATAAATAAATATTTCAGACGAATGACACAGAATATCATCTACCAAATATTCGTGTGATCCGCAAATATTTATTTCGCAGTTTATAATACATAAACATACTTTTTTGTTATAAATACATACATATTATACATAGAAAACACCCAAACTCCGAAACAAATATTTGCAGATCATACAAAAATTTGGTCCGACCCGGGAATCGAACCCTAGACCTCTTGGTTAGCAGTTGCATACGCTGACCACAAGACCAACAAGGCAGTATGATATATTACAATAATAAATAAACAACTATTTCGAACATCTTACACACGACATCATCCAGTCCCAAACTAAGCAGAGCTTATATTATTGATTCGACAACTGATATAAATACATAAACATACTTTTTTTGTTGCTTACTTAAAGAATACACCCAGACCCCGAAATAAATATTTGCGGATCACACAAATATTTGGTCCTACACGGGAATCGAACCTGAATCCTTACTCAAGCAAAGTAGTCGCATGCGCTACTACTGCCCTCATCATTACGAAATGATGGCTACCAGCTCAGATATTGCGTCTGGAATAGCATTACAAAATAAAAAAATATATAATAACTATTTATAACGTGCTTATAAAATTTTAGGGTTTCCCTATGAACTAACACTGAAAACAGCCAACACCTAAAAAAAAAAATTTTGTGGATCTCATAAACATTTGGTCCGACCCGTGAATCGAACCCGAGGCCTCAATCGCATATGCTACCACAGCGCCACCGAGGCAGTCATATAAAATGAATTTTAATAATCGGTCCACAATTGACAGAGTAATCAATGAATGTACAATAAAAAAAACACAAATAATACTCCTTTTTTGAAGTTAGTTAATAATAATTTAAAATATAAAGATTGGTGTGTCTATTCTCAGACCTACCAAATATTATCAAAAGTTACACACAGTCACGTCGTCGTATGTAAACAATCAAATCTCTGTGTGCGTGACAGTGCGTGTGGAGCTAAAAACGAGCGTGCGCTCGCCTTGAATATTCGGAGAACACTGAATTTTAGGATCGCGTGAACTCTGTTTTATTGCAAATTATTTCTCCATACTAAAATGTATGGAACTTTTGCCGCTAAAAATTAATGATGTTTAAGATTAAATTAGGACTTTCTGGTGAGAATTAATAGAAACCTTAAATGCTTAATCTCTTTTTTGTACTTTTTTCTTGCAACTAATAAAATATTTATTTCAAATAAAGCAACATAATACTAGATTGATTCCAAACAGAAAAGGTCGATTTCGGTGATTTTAGTCACTGTTGATGATTTTTTTCTCGAAAATAAATAATCGTATTAGTAACTTTACTCGGTTTCTCTATAGATTGATTTATTAAGAAACTGAGATATTTTTTTTACTGTCAAATAATGAATTAATTTGTTTCTCTTGTCATAACCGTAAGTGCTTTTTCGAGCAATTATGGAAACGATACCCTTAACTGATTTAGAGGTCTCGGGTTCGATTCCCGGGTCAGACCAAATATTTGTGTGATCCACAAATATTTGTTTCGGAGTCTGGGTGTTTTTCTATGTATAATATGTATGTATTTACAAAAAAAAAGTGTGTTTATGTATTTATATCAGTTGTTTAGTACCCATAACACAAGCTCTGCTTACTTTGGGACTAGATGATGTTGTGTGTAAGATGTCCAAAATATTTATTATTATTATTATTTATTTATTTTAATTGAACTCAATTGAACAATAAATTTAAAAACAATATTGAGTTGAAGTTAATAATAATAAATAAATATTTCAGAAATCTCACACACAGAATATGTCACACAGGCCACAACAGAAGTCTCCCTGGTGATTGGGCGACTTGAGGCGTTGGGCATACTGGTGGCCCTGGATAAGACGAAGGCCCTTTTGTTCCATGGGTTCCGTCATAGGCCACTCTCCGGCGCTTCCATCGAGGTAAACTCAGTTATTGTACTGGTCCGGGCCCAGATGAATTATCTGGGCCTGATCCTTGACGGGAGGTGGCTCTTCGACAAGCACTTCCGACAGCTTGCTCCGAAGCTGGTCGACATTGCCTCAGCACTTGGATTGAATTTGGGTGGAGCCAATGTCGCGACGAAACAACTGTACACGGGAGTTGTCTGGTCTATTGCACTGTACGGTGCATCGGTGTGGGCGGCGTCTCTGACCGCCCAAAATAAGGCACGCCTCTGGTGACCCCAGAGGATATTGGCGGTTAGAGCCATACACGGTTAAAGCGGTCGCAACCTTCTGTGAAGACATCATCTATGCCATGGTCATGCTGTCCTGAGTGTGGCCGCAAATGGACGGAATTCGAACGGACGCTACATTCTACTGCGCCAAGTGTCGTAGGTTCCTACGTGGGAAAAGACTTTGTGCGATTCATAAATTGTTGTCCTAAGTCTGGGTGTTTAAGTCTCTCTGTGTTCCTTTAGGTATGTTTGTAAAGCAACACAGGATTTATACTCCTAATGCGAGTATGGTCTTTTAAAAAAATAAAACATTTGTGTGTCTGCAACCTTACTTTTTTTTGTACCAATTTATTTTTTGGGTCATTTTGCCGCCCCTCTAATTCTGCCGCCCCAAGCTTCAGCTTTTTCAGCTTCTATGGTAAATCCGGCCCTGATTAAATTGGAGTTAAACTAAACATTTAACTTTTAATCTCTTCAATAATTATAACAGACAATCAAATAAATAAATCAAGTCAACGAGTTTCATTTTCCTTCATCATCTCATAACAGTCTACTATTCATAGACCTTAAAATGGACGTTAAATAAAGTCTAGTCTGATATACTATACATGTATGTAGTTAGTATTAATAGTTCCAGAGCTCGTCCCACGTGATTTTCACAAAGAAGAGCAACGACAGCAACGACATAAATACAGTTTTATAATTATCTTTAACGATGGCCTCCGATAAAATACATCTCTCTGTGTGGTGACTGAGGTCGGGAGAATGATGATTTTTACTGGGCCTGTGTTACATCGATACTGAAGGTTAATTATCTGGGTAAGGAGACATTATGCTAAGATAATTTTTGTCTATATTTTGTTTCAATTTTAAGTTTCTTTTATTTTACTTTTGTCTTTTTAGCCTAATTTAACTTTGATTTCCTTGTATGAAAATAAATAAACTGTACGTGTATGTCCACTATTGTATCCTGTTGATTTTGTGGCAGCGTAGATAACGTGATATAAGCGTAGCTTAATCCCAAGTAGTGGAATTACACGCGTACAGTATACATTTTCATGTGAATAAATCGTTAAAGTTAAATTTAATGGGACCCATCCCACCACCAACTATTGCAACTGTTGGACATGTACTTTACTTGAATAAATCATTATTATTATTGCTTTGTACCGAGTGTGGGAGGTACCAGTCGTTTACGATGCACTTGTTATTCTTGAATTACAGGTGTCCATAAGAACAGTAGGTACCATCACTGAACCTGTCTGCGTGTTTGCCCCTTTATGCTATCAAAAACCAATTTTATGCCCAAAAAGTGTTGTTGAGTTTTTCTAAGAAGAATTTCTAAATAACAGCCTGGTGTATGGAAGTTTTGTGGTAATTCATGCCATGCCTCGAAGAGCACGTCTGTCATGACCATTTACGACTATCGTTGTTGAGAACTAGATTAATCTTCGAATTTTGTTCGCTCTCACAGTTACAGGCAGTCCGGGGAAAATCCCTTATTCAGATAAAACCGGCTTAACTACTTAGTAGCCTACCTCAATTAATCTTGAGAATAGTAAAGAGTACGAAGATGAGTATGTAAGTATGTGACTTTATGATGAATGTATTGAAGAACTTCATCATGCGCGAGTTTTGAGCGAAAACAGTTGCGTAGGTACATCCAATTATTGTAAGGAGGTTTTTTAATACGAATGTGTATTTATTTGCTAAGGGTTATTCATTTTTTTCCCACATGCCAGGTACCAATTTCTATGACAAATTAAAATGAAGGTACTAATAAAAAGGTCATGAAATAAAACACTACAATCCAGTACATTTTTATATTTTTATTATTTAACTCACTACAGCCACGTATACTTGATAAGAACATAATGTGGGCTTCTTACACAACATGAAACGATACATAGTTTAATTAAAGTTGATAATATTAAGACGAATAACAATACATTTTTATACGATTCTACGTAAACATACAATAGGGGAATGGCCCGTGTGACCGTTACTAGCGACAGAGACCATGCGTAATAGGCTAATAACAAGTTTTTAAAACAACACTTCGGTCAATACAAGACGGTAGGTACTATGACAGACAAACAATACGTGTAACGAAAGGTTATTTAGCCAAATTTAGTACTTATGATAACAATATAATAAAGAGACAGAGACAATAAAGAGACACAGAAACATTTTAGTATTGATAGTGCGGCTCCTCCGAATGCAATGCAGTAAGTAAGATATAATTTAATTAAACACATTATCTACTTATTGAAATATCATAAGCGATCTGTGCTTTCGGATCACCCGGGATGGGTCTATATTGAATCTACTGACATTGTAATACGTTTAAGTTATAATATTTTATATTAAATAATAACATGTATAATTATCTGTATTTAAGTTTCAATGCACGATAAGAACATTCTTATTAGTAGGTAAGTATATATATTTCTTAATATAATATATTTGTTATATGAATGGATCATAGTCCAACACTAATAAAATTTATTACATTAAAATGGAAGGAATCCTAGAAATTCTGCTGAGTGCAGAATAGTGTTAGTAAAGTGAAAACTGTGCAGTCGCAGTCTGTTGCTGCAACTTCAATGAAAGTAGAAAACGATGTTATAGCAACACGTTTCATAGAAAAAGTGTAATAGTATCAGAATAAATTCATAGTGACTATTTAATAATAAAATAAATTTATTATTATTAGTCAGATAAGCTCAAACACGAGTGTATATAGATATCTATCCATCCTAAAGTTACTGGAGATAATATACGTTGAGGCGAAAACTATGAAAGATCCTATAAAAGTATTGTCGAATATTATCTTTGCCTTAGAAAGAGACAGTCAAGGTTTAAAGAAGTTCGAGATCACAAGGTAGCACAATATTTGATAAAGACGCTAATGAATATATATATATATATAAGATATATTTATCTACTTCTAGAATCACATCGAATTATTCAAAATGTGTATGTAGATATTTTATCAGGGCACAAGTAACAATTATCACATACTCTAACACTGAGCAAACACCACAACCCTTTCAAGAAATAATTAATACTGATTTGTCAGGATACTACTTTGGCTAAGGCCAGGCTCCCGAGAATATATAGTCCATAAAATAATCTAGAAAAGGGCCTACTTTAAAGGTTCAATCCAAAGTCATTTAAGAATATCTTAACTTGTATTAAGTTAATTAATGTTATAATGAGTTTTCCTAAATGTGTTATGAAAGTGCCAATTACTCTGTACTCTACTTACGGTTAAACGGTTTAAAACGTTTTAAACGGGTAATATACCATACGATAAATATCGGTCCCATATTTAATAAACACAAAGTGTCAAATACATTGGTTTCATATGATCTGTTAGATAAATTTTGCCTGTTTAGTATCGAGTATTAAGTAATAGAACATAATCAAAATATCATTCAGATAAATTAATGAGATATATTTGTTTTTAATATTAATATAATCAAAATGTTTTTAACGTTTAATTAACGAGTCAGAAGGATGATGGTATCAATGGTAACGTGGAAAGTCATCATTTTCTTATTTCTTTTTACTATTCACATCTACTACAATAAATTTTATAGACTTGTTTTAATTAAATTAAATTGCTTTAATTTTAAATATATTGTGGTTCTTAACCATGTTATTATTATATATTTTATTAATATACGTACATAAATGAATGTGATATTCTTTCAATAAAATTTCAATAAGGTGAAGGTAAAATTCTTTCAGAATAAAAATTTATGTTCACAACATTAATATATATTTTAATACACGAGCAAACTTACATAGTTTAAGCTATGTAGCTTATACCTACATCTCACTTTTTGGCCACCCTTAAAGTTACCTAATTAAAATGTTTGCCAACTTTCAATTAACATTACATACAGATGTTGCTTACACGCCGGTTTTGTATACATATGAGTATTTAATCAGAAAGTAATGTTTCACAATAACTATTGTTTTTAATTTAAATATTTTTCCAGCTTTATAATATAAATATATTACTGCCATGCGGAGTGACGTAAAAATATCTAAGCATTATAAGTATTGCATGTAACGAAAAGGTTTGAGATTTAAAAACTATTGATTAATACAAATATTATTCATTAATCAGAAACTTCCTTGAAGAGGTTTCTTAATTACCGTTTTTTTTATGAATTAAAATGTATATAAACACTGACGTACTCTATTCAAGTTTTCAATAATAAATTGCATTAATTCCATATGTATATTGTATGCGTTGATTATGGTTGAGGTAGTCCTGCTTTGCTAATTTAAACAAGGACCTAAATTGAAATCTCTAGGTTGTTTTTGGTTCATAGTCTTCTCTTTTACTTTGTCCCCTGTATTTCCAACAACATTTTGAGATAATAATAAGCTACATACCTTACATACAGGCAATTTGTTATATTATATTGAGGATATTACGCGTAGGTCTTGTTTAGGTACATTTTTTCGTCCGTTCTACCTATATTTGATATTATTTGATAAGTGAGCGGCGATTCTGAAACAAGATGATCCGTGTACCCCTAACAACATTTTTGTATCTCTAATGTAATATTATTATGTATAATATTATTTTTTGAAAATATGCTTGAGAAGTTTTTAATATATATACTCTTAATGTCAACTATATAATTTAAAGTTGTTAGTTGAAATGACTTATACAGATATAGGCATTGAACCAAAGGAAACTGCCTGGAGAGTTGATTTTGAGTAGAAATTGAACCATTTACATTAAACTGTTGAATAAAATCACAATAAAGCTTCCGTTTTGAAAGTTAATATGAATAAAAAAAAACAAGTGATGTGAGATTAAGTAATAACACTAGAAATTTTATTTTTTCTATACATATAAGTTGAGTGCATAGTCATTTTATCAATAACATATAATTAATCACGTTCCAAGATAGTCTAACGTAGTCTTAAAATGTGGCATTGATTTCACAATACCAGTTTTATTCATAGTTGTAATCGGTCAAACCGACAAACATATATATTAAATTTATAAAAGTAAATATAATGTATATGTATCTATAATTATATATAATATATATGTATAATATTTTCATATCTTTTTCTATGACATAATATGAAACAGAATCTTTGGTATTAATATATTAATGTAATTTGGCACCCTTCTACCGGAACGAATCCTCCATTGCACTTTGGACATCGTATCACATTTTAAAGTGCCACATCCCTAATTTTATAACAGCTCATAATACTATACACTTTCCTACCCTTTTCTTACTCGTGCTCTATGAAAAATCTTATATCGGTGACAAATTAAAATTAAGCTCTGAATTTTGATTTAATAAATAGAACATATTGGGGTAATAATATTATTTGTGAGGATATTTCTTTTTTGCGTGAATATATTTTACAAAATTTAATAATTTAATCGTTACCAATTCAAAAAGCGGTTACCCGCTTATTGAATTGGTATCCTACTGATGTGTGGCGAATTAGTGAGACGTGCATCATTTGTGAATGAGTTTCGCACTTTGGTAACTAAAACAGTAAAGTTACATGTAGACAACAAGTGGGCAACTATATCTCATAATTAGATAGCCATGATCAAAGAGCCATGAGACACTGCTATAAGACGCTCGTATAGAATGGAAACAAACGTGGTTCAAGGTGAATGCAATTTTGTCCCACCTGCTATATGCAGGTAACTAAATCAATGTGCCTCTATTACAATTTAATATAAAGAAGAAAATTTTCGACTATTTCTTGTTTAATTGGAATATATATTTTTCATCTATATTAAATATTATCTAGGAAATTCAAATAACTGACAATATTAGCATGCATTTTAATTATTTTAATAATGATATTTCAGAAGCACGTAAAGTAGTTGAAAACGTAACGAAATGTTAGGCCGATGCATAAAACTGATCTGGAAGAGTCCTTAATTGAATAAGCGTTGTTAGGATTGATTAGAAATTGGAACCAAGTGGTAGAAGCTTATGGATCAGTTCAGATCAGCGCGTGCAGCAACGAGGCACGGACGGGCGCGGGCGGCGCGCGTTGTTCGGCGCGTAGGCGACGGCGTCTGCGCTTGCGCTCGAGTTTATTGCGTCGCGCCGCTAGTGCCGACCCGCTCTCGATTTACGCTACGCGGCTCTAACGTTAATGAAACTCTTTATGTACGTCCGGAAAACAGCTGGTGCTGGAAGCAACCATAATAAAAACCTTATTAAAACGAAGCATGTTGCGGTCGGGATTAGTTGCCACCGCTACCGGCTGCGCGGTCCCCGCCCGTCCGCTACGTTATAACTACTGCTACGACTACGCTACGCAGGTACAAGCTGTTTGCCATGATTAAAACTACTACATAGGTACATGTGCCGATAAGCCAGAAAAGCAAACTAAACATACCAAAGTAAGCGGAGAGGATTGGTTGAGCTTTACATATTTAAACCCTGGAATAAATACGACACTTAGACAATTGCTGCCGACAATCATGTACAAAGTGGCTATTATTAGGTTATTTGAAAATTGGAAACATTGGTACCAGACCAATCACATAAATAGGAGATCACTCCACACAGAGCTAGCACCTAGTATTGTTTTATCATGTTTGTTATTAGTATATCGTTTGTTATTAGTATAACGTAATTAATAGGCGGCTAAATAGTACAGCTTATGAATAATTTAATGAGGTGTAGGTTTGCTGTCAAGGCGTCACAAAATAATTTTTGCTTGTATTATGCAGGACCACATTCCAGCTTTTTATTCCTTATTGTTTATGTCAAATTTAAAGTCAAAAGTTGAATAAGAATATTATCACTGTTTTATATTGTTTTGTTCACTAATTTTAGTACTATAATATGTTTTGGCACGTAATATTCTAAGTTTAAGAAAACAATTCATTTAATGCCAATATGATTTAATTTTAATTTTCACTAACAGAAATTAGCATTTCTACTTTAGAGTATATAAGAAATATATATATATATATAACAGTACCATATCACAGCACCAACACACCACATTCCACTGTGTACTATCAGTTTTGTGACATTTTAGTGTTGTCTTTTATTTACTTCATAAATTCTTTATTTCATTTGGGCTTCGTTACATCTTTTCTTTGAGGAAAAGCGAAACGTCTACATTAATTATACTGCATAAGGTTTACATAGATTCGTCCTTAGCGTACTTTTGTAAACATTCTATAAGGTTAATTTTTTAAAATTAAGCTTTCAATTCGTATATGCCAATCTCACTCAACCAAAGAACTTGGAACGCAAATGGAAAATTATCTCAGTTTCAATTTCTTAGGTCTCCTCAATCTCAATCTCAACGGACAGCATAGAAATCAAACAGGTTTATATTTCTAAACTTGTAGTTGCAAAAAAAATTAACGTGGTTAGTGACAATTACACAACATCGAAATATGGTTATACAACTACTAAACATCAAGGGGACCGGACGGGGATTGCCTTTAATGACAGATCCTAAAATTGCGACCCGATTGGGAGGCGTACCGGTCACAGGTAACATCAAAAGCCGGACACCGGGCTAGGCTTAGTGAAGGAATAAGATGAAGCACATTATTACAGAATGCACCACTACTAGCGTATACTCTTTGGAGTAATAAGTTGCTGGCCCAGTGTGCGGTTCATGCGTCACAGGTGTTTAACGCGTTAGGGTAATATTGAGCGAGGGGCATTTCCGGACAGCCATGGCGGTATGTTGCAGCGCATTGTAGCCGGCGGCGGTGGCGCCCTGCAGAGCACTCCAGTGCGTTGTCACCTGCGGGTGTGGCGCATTGCTAGTACCAGCCGGTAAGTGCCTTACCATTCCACTGCTCAACTGCTGTATCAGGCCCGAGCCTTGCGAGCCGCACGCCGAAGTGCGCCGTGAGCGAATTGATTGCATCGATGACGTCAGCAGGAACGGAACGCTTGATGACGTGTTAGGCATAGAGCCTCCCTATATAAAACAGCTATTTTTAATAAATTATTTCATAATTGATTTGACCATAAAATAATTCAAAGAAAATAAAATAATATTTCTTGTAATAATATGTAACATATTTTTTTTTAATATAAAACTGTATATTAGTTTGTCGCATAAACATGTAAGTGTATCATTCGAATTTATAAACAATTATAGAAATTTAAATGGATCAACACCCTCCCACATAAATTATCAAATCAAAAACTTAAGCGAATATGGCAAAACACATCTAAATAAATAGCATGATTTAAAAAGGCTCTTATACCTTCAAAAATATAGTGTTACACAGACACTAAACTGTTATTTAGTAAAACGCACCACACCTTTTAGTGATTCTAGTTTGTGACTGCGACTGCAAGAAAATATAAACTCTTTTGCAAAAAAAACGGGCACTTAATCATAGAACCATTTTATAGTTACTATTTGTTTGTTTGTCAAGTTTAGGTATTTTTATCCTCAGAATTTTATAAATTAATTAAGAAGGAATAGTTTTCATCGGTTTTAACATAACATTTTGATTAAATTATTGAGAAATAATGTTTAAGCTCAAAACACTATTTTGTACCTGCTCGCTAAATAAAAATGAAACGCGTTAATTTCTTTGCTTTTATTGAATACATTAAAAGCAGATAAAAGTTTAGATTAGAGTGTGATCCCCTCTTGCTGAAATCACGGCTTGCATTCGTCTGGGCATGCTAGCGAGTATATCTTTCATGGTTTCTTGGGGAATACGTTCTCACTCCGCGGTAATCACATTCTTTAACTCTCTGATGGTCTGCGGAGCCGGCTGCACTGATCTCACTCGTCGCTTTAGAACGTCCCAGACATGCTCTATGGGATTGAGGTCCGGACTTCTAGCTGGCCAGTCCAAACGACGAATTCCGACTTCTAGCATATACGCTTCCACATCGCCAGACCGGTGGGCGCGAGCGTTGTCGTCCATAAAAATTGAGTTTTCGCCAAGAGCATTTAAAGCGGGTTGTGCATAAGGAATTAGAACTTCCGTTATGTATCGGTGTCCAGTCAGTGTACCGTTTTCGATGAAGACTAACTCCGTACGATCCATAGAATTTATTCCTGCCCAAAACATAACAGTGCCCCCTCTTTAAGGTGTGATTTCTTCAAACATGCCGCTGCAAAGCGTTCTCCTCGTCTGCGTAGCACTCGCCGACGTCGGTCTTCACCATGCAGAGATATATTGGCTTCATCGGAGAACAATACCCTATCCCAGCCTTCATGAGTCCATGACACACAATTTCAAGCAAAGCTAAGCCTGGCAACTTGATGTCCACGGAGTAATTTAGGACCGCGTGCCGGGCGATAACTATGTATATTAGTAGCGAGAAGCCTCCTCCTGACCGTCCGTAGACTAATTTGCACATTTCTTACTTCTTCGAGTCTGTTCTTTAGGTCCACATAAGAAGATTTGCGATTTCTCAACGCTTGACAAACTAGAAAACGATCATCCCGTGGTTCGGTACATGTCTTTCTGCCAGTACCAGGCCTTCTCTTGATGGAGCCGGTCTCTTGGTAGCGCCGCCAGGTTCTTTGAACTGTCGATCGACTCACATTTAGCCTCTGAGCCACGAAGCATTGGCTGCAACCTTCTTCAAGCAGCGCAATAATTTTGCTCGCTTTTATCACTTTATCTACCATTTTCGAGATTAAAAGCAATAAAAATACTTTTAAAGGTCAAGGACATCAGATAGTTTAATAAAAATTGACAAAAGGTTAATTAGAGTCGATATTAACTATAGGGAATTCGCGCCACAAAATGTAGTTAAAAGTTGTTTTCTTTGAAAACCAGGCTCGGTCAAAAATTTGAATTTGGAAGGTACTCTTATAAACATTATGGCACTTTTATAACTGGCCAGTAATATGTTCAAATGATTAAAACCTTTTTGGTATTTTATTTTTTTTAGAAAGAATAACGAAACCACCCATTTTTTTTGCAAATGAGTGTATTTTCTCTCTGACGTTCAAAGTCTGCTCATAACAAACTGCAATAGCTAACTTTGTGATTATGATTTGCACTCAATTTCATTCCAAGTCACCGAGAGGGCTTACTTTTTAACATGAGGATCGCATAAGTAAAAAATGGCTTCTTTAAATGAAATTAATTCGTCAAGTGCAGCGAAAAGAAATATAAATTTAAGTGAATGTCATTTTAATATGTTCAATAAAATAGGACATTGTTTTAAGGTTCATTCTAATGAGTAAATAGTGGGTGACGACATAATAATTACAGATTACTTAAAAATACCATGCCTTACAACAATGTTGTATTTACTTCTAGTTTTAGCGTTTTAAAGCGTGTTGGGCTAATGAAATTTCTCGTGATTCAGTAATGCTGATTATGATCTATTCTAAAGTAGAATACTATGTTATTATTGAGACGTTGCTACTAATGTACAAAAAAAAAGAAATGAAATTGAGCAAATAGATTTGACGTAATGCAAAGTAACAGCAACACTTCACTCTAAAGTACTTCATGTTTTTAAGATTCAATTGACAAATGCGCTCGATACGCGCGTTTGGGAACGGGTGAACAGTAGAAAGGAACCATACTCACGATCATGCTCCGTGCAAGCTGCGTAGAAGAACAAATAGCAACAGTAAATGAGACAGCGTATACGTTATATACGTATGGTTCTGAGCCTTAATGCGAATGAAGAAATGATCAACTGCTTTGCGTAGCTTTCTCTCTCACACACAATCACACAAAAACATTAACATCTATGTGACCTGCCGAACTACTCCACATTGTTATAAGCTTAGTCAAGTTCTTATTGCCAATTATATTCCTTATATACAGATTCATCTTAATGTACATCTTAAGGTATCTAATTATTGTTAATAATTTGGAATAGGGTTTAACGAATGGTTTCTACGTATCTGCAGGTACACAATAGTGCATTTAGAAATGGACATGAACAGTCAGGACTAGCAGCTTTCCAGCAGAGCATACGTCACATTTGACGGGTGAGGCGTTCATGCATCGCGACTAGTACAAAACAAATACCTTCAACAGACATGCACTGGTTCAATTTTCTTGGTTTGTGTAGACGGTATCTCGCGGGAGGAAGAAGTACGAGTAATAGCGTTGATGCGATGCGATGAAGGACTAATGATTGACAGTTTTACTAGGTGTTGTAGACACCAACCAGGTTCGTGCAAAATATGATGGTGATACGTGATCGACCAGATACTATCTTTCCCAGTTTGTGTGGGGAGAAGACACAGCCGAGGAGAATAGACCACATCAATTTTATAAGCTGTTCAAACTCGACATTCAACGGAAGGGTCGGGGTTTCACGCAGCCACAAACGTGCGTGTACGAGGTATATACGCATCACTTACGACGCATTGCGACGTCGACGGCACAGACAGGCTCGAGCCTGACCCTCCTGTGCGGCCTCTGTACTGGTAGCCCTGTCAAAATAACCACTATCACTACCGTCGTCACTGACACACCGTCTGCGTTCCACCGACTTATGCCGATCCCGTTCCAAGCCGCTAATGTTTTAGTGATAGTTTTATAAAAATAAATATATATATATAACAGTTAGGATCTATAAGGTTATTTGTATCAAAGTAAGCGTGCAAAAATGGGATTTAATTTTGTTTAACTTACAGTTGGAGGCGACAAGTTCACAGCTGAACCTCGGCGCTCTTGTGGACCGATGCTGGAGTGCCGACGCGTGGGCAGTCCTGATGTCCCACCAGGAGTTCCTCCAGGGGAAGAAGCACATGATGGTGCAATACGAATCTTGGGCGTCATCAAAGTATTGTCCGACAAACGTCGGCCCGGGAACGAAGATACCACGCGAAGGAAGTTGCTATCAGTGTTAGTCGAATTATTAGATCCAAAAAACCATTGACCCAAGCCGGTACCTGAATAAAATATATAATAAATCATTGTTCTATTTTGTTTCTATTGGCTTAGTGAAATTATTAAGCACTAGCAAAACTTACTCTTGAAACCACCAACACTACCGGTAGGAGGCGGTCCACTAATTGAGTTCTTACGAGCCATGTCTTCAGCACTTGAAGTTTTACGTTTCTCCACACGTAGATTAGGAATATTGAATGGAGGGGCATTCATAGTATCTGTGCTAATCTGGTGACGCAAAGCTCTATTGCGTTCCGGGCTTGTTATACTAGCGTTCTCCAATTTAAATTTGTAACGCTGGCTTTGATCTATGTTGTCCAGCATATCATATAGAATCTGGGGATCGAGTACAATTTTACATACGTTTATATAACTATATTGGATAGCTACCTATATAGTAATATTTGGCAGAGAATTTCATAAATCATACCTCGATCAAATTAGAAAACTGATCGACGTTTAGTGCTGGGTTAACAGTTTGCGGAGCGAGTGAAGGAATCATTTTTGTTGCCATCACGTTGCTCGTCAAGCCAAATTTTTCCTCCACGAGCATTGACTTGTAAAGTTCTGTAACAGATACTTGCAATTATCTCCGCAACTATAAAGTTACTCAACATAATTTTGTACGACACGATATCAATTCGCCTTTGAAACATGTTATCAATATTATGTCATTCGCAAAAACAGCACAGTTTTGCAAGACAAACAAATCTACAGTGTAATTGTGCATAATTCGCCAAATTAAACAAAACCAAAAAACAGAAATAATCTTGACAAAGCATTATTTGGTTTTGTTATAAATAGCAGTGAATCAGAATATAAGGAATCTACTCACTAACGATCCGGTTGATTACGTCTGGGTCACTGAGACGCATGCATAACAATGTAGGTATAACAAGTTCCAAAATATGGCCCCTTTCTAGCCTGAGAAGTATCTTCTCATAAAATCCAAGAGTCAGACAGATAATCTTCACATCACTTTGGTTTTTCTCCAGTAAAAGTCTCACTTTAGGCAGTATAACGGTTTGAAGAGTCTTGTCGTCTATATCGTCGTGAATGTTTTGCAATGCAATTAAAGACGATGTTTGCACTTCGATCTGTTAAATGTAGAAAACATTGTAGTAGTAGTATATAAAAATACATAAAAATAACAACTACATACCAACTTTAATACAAGTATACTAAGAGAAATTAAACGTATTATAACGTTTACATAAACGGGCGATGTTTATAAATTATTGTCAATATGCTTTAGTTTGGTAAAATATTGTATGGATTATTCCACTAATAGGGTAACAGAAATGACAGAAATATTTAAAAAGATTCGTGATGCGTATGACGTGTATCACGCATCATTTTTTAGACCTGAATCCTTTGTCAGTACTTATTTATTAGTATCTGTGATTAATTAGTGCTTATAATTTCACAGTCTCTGCCGATAAGCGGTCTTTCTGCGTTAATTTAGCTATTATACTACTTCTTTTTCCACCGCTGGTATGTTGGTTATCAAATTTAACTCAATATCGAAAAATATACAAATTTCAGTGCTTTAGACGTGAAAACGTTACAGACAGGGTTGCTTTTCAATTTTTAATATCGGTCGGAATTAAGCTCCAAGAATGTACGCATTCTATTTTATCACGTTGACTTTAGTACATGGTCATTTCTAAATCTTTCACGGGGGATAGCCGTTTCACTTGTATAATTACGATTATTTTGTGATGAAGATCTAATATAGCATCGCACACACGCTTTTGATATACTTGTATTGCAGTTGCATAAATTAAGAATAAATTGTACTTGGGCCAAGTTGCTATCCATAGCAGCGAAAAACATTCCCATCAGCTCACTACTCAATTCTGATTTTTGTCGTTTCTTCAGGAATTTGTGCATATTTTCCAAAATTATTGCCGCAGCTTGGAAACTCTTCGGTACATTCATCACTGATCTGGAGAATATAACCACATCCCTATTTAAAGCTTAGATATCTGTCTTGGGCCAAAGCAAACTTCGACTAAAATAGTTAATCCTATAGACAACACTTCAAATAATTGACAAATCGATACCTACACCACCCAATGGCGTATACTATAATTGGGTAGGTTATTAACTAATTATAAATCAAGAGTGAGTCTCTACAAGTGAGGCAAACAGTATGCAAATATTACATCTCTAATCAAGATTTTGATTGAGTAGTTACGCTATAGGATGCTTCATCTTTTTTTTTATATTTAAGCCTACCAAAGCGACTCTACTCTGCCTGATGTAAAGCATAAGTAGAATCCAGGAGTAGGGGCCACCATGCTCATTCTAAGGGGAGGCAATGTAGCATGGTGACCTATACCATGGCAGCCTGATTAGATAATTCTTCATTGTTCAGAGAAGAATATGCAGATATGAGAGAATGATTGGGCCTTCGATCTCACACTCACTAACGAAATACGATAGATACGATATAAATACGTTATTGTTGAGATGATATTCTGTGTGAGGGTAGTACTGCCCCGGTCGAGTCTGCCCATTCGTGCTGAAATCAGCGTGGCTCTACTACCTCCAGCAAAGAGGGACTAGACTCTACTACTTTTGACAAATAGCTCTCACCGAATCTACTAATAACTCTTTCACCGCCCATATATACATATAACTATATCACTACATAGTATAAAACAAAGTCGCTTTCTCTGTCCCTTTGTATGCTTATATCTTTAAAACTACGCAACAGACTTTGATGCCATTTTCTTTAATAGATAGAGTGATTCAAGAGGAAAGTTTTTATGTATAATACATGCATAATATAGTAGATAATCATTTTAATGTCGTAAATAAACCCATTTTTTTACGCTTACATTGCAAACGCTGGCTGTACCCTACGAGATAGATCAAAGTAATATACTACAGTATTGTACATCTTAAAAAAGTATACAAAAAAGTCCGCGATGGTATATGTCTATCTCTTAGGGATAACCCACAATAACCATTTTTTTATTTTTTATTTTTACGAGAAATAACCCCTTATTTACGACGCGATTTTAAGCAATACAGTATTAATCCTTATCCAATTAAGTACCTTAAATACACTGTGTATTTAATATCTTAATATATATAAATCTCGTGTCACAATGTTTGTCCTCAATGGACTTCTAAACCACTTAACCGATTATAATAAAATTCGCACACCATGTGCAGTTCGATCTAACTTGAGAGATAGGATAGTTTAAATCTCAAATTATAGTCGCAATTTTAATAATCGCGGGTAACACCGCGGGATTCAGCTAGTAGATTAATATGGCCCTTTGCAGTATGTAATTTAAATTAATACTTTTGAAGATATTACAGATTTAAAATGCAGGAACAAAGCGATTGTGGCGTTACCGCCGGCCGGGGCATATCGGGCCTGACGCTGCTGTCGATTTGGCACTATCAGCTAATAACTAAACACAATACTTTAATATGAATTAATATTCTAATTCGGTACGAAGTTCACCGGGTCAGCTAGTAATATATATATATAAAATTAATATGAAAAATAAGCTCGTCAAAGTAAACGTTCTAATGTTGTACCAGGGTTACGGCTCAAACTACTATATTTTTTAACTCTAGTACGTCCCTGGGAACATGACGTGAGGAAGTATTATCAAATATACATACTACGACGTCCTTTGTGAATTCCGATTCTTTCTACGAATGCATTTTAATGTTCAATCAATGAAAAAGAATCGTTACATAGAAGTATGGACTGGTAGAAGTAGATCCTGACGATTTTTGTTGTAGGTGCATACTGTTGTGTACTAGTCGTTAATTATGTTGTATATAAGTATGTAGATGTGCATCAAGTTATGATAGGTGAAAACAATAGTCAGGGTTATGGGAGGGATACATTTTGAACGTAAGATATTCACAATGGCAATATTTAAATACATATTTATCAATGTTGCTGTGTCAGTTTGTAAATGTGTATTGTAAGTATTGCTAGTTTACTGGTTTAACTAAAAATGGCCTAGGACATGTATTTGAGCGAGACAGAAAGTGACACCAATAGATTGAGTAAGAGCAAGGCAGATAGTGACGCCATTTATTTGCACTTAAGTGAAATTGACCGACCCGCCATTATGATTCAGATCATACAGTCACCTACCCCCCACTTGCCGTTAGACCTTGAATTTCGGGACGTCCTGTATATACACATTAACATTTCTTTTAGTTGATTCTAAAAGTTTAACTCTAACTTATCTTGAGGAAATTTTGAGTGAACATGAAGTTTAGTTCTTTCTTTTCCATGTTTCTATTTTGTTCGTGAACTTGCATTTAACATTGGGTACCACTCTATCACATAGGATCTTACCACATAGGATTTTACCACATAGGATTTTCTAAAACATATAATATATGTAGGACGGAGAGTGGTCTCTGTCCTACATATATTGCATGCAGCCTTTCATCGTCTCACCAGTTACCTAAATCATATCACACTTTTTTATGTTTATCTATTATTTATAATAATTGGCGATAAATTGTGAACCATAATAAACTGATTACAATTTAACATAATATGTTTTCGTTAGATTATAATATTTCGAAGTGAAACCATCAAATTGTGAAATGGTATGCGACGGAACGCATCTCTCGCGCTGATTGATTGAATGGCATATGCCCCATGCCCTCATTGTTGTATGTCAATTCGTTTGTTTTCGAATATAAACATAGTTTGTGGTGATTGTAAATTAATTTTGCTGGAGAGCTTCCACGGCGGCAAAGCCTGCGCGTGGAGTCTCTAGACGGCAAGACCATCTAAGCATGGTGGCTCGGCGAATGGATTCGCGCCACTCGCGCAGCGCACGTCTTCGGGCGGAGGGCGAAAGCCGCTCTCCGCCCGGAAGTCAACCACTCTCCGATAAACTTCGGCTAGCACCTCCGCCTCCAAATCCCACGGGGGTGTTCCGGGAAAGGCGCAAGGCGCCTCGGTGGACACCGTGCGGTATCCGCGTATGGCTATTTGCTATTTGGAATTATTATTGAACACTGCTATTGTATACTTAGATACTTAAGCCTATCTTTTTCTTGGCAAGTAAAGATCATAACGTCACTCTAGCATCTGTTCTAAATTACTTCAAAACTGTCAGTAGATTCAGTAGTGAATATAACATGAAACTTTAACGCAAGTGGACGTATTCAATGTATTATGAGAGTACAAGTTTTGTCTATATTTGAATAGATGCTACTACTTACTTCATAGTTGGTATAATATAAGTCACAAATTCCTCGTCTGTTGCATCACTTGCAAGCCAAATTGCAGGCATTAGGGCAGAGGGCAGCATTTGAACTGTAGCCATTTCGAGTTGTAGGATTGGCCATACGAGTTGCCAACGTAATTTCTGAAATATATTGTTCATTTAGTAAACGTAGCAGTAGGTAATATGTGTTTTATATCGAGACAATCTATATTAAGGAACATTAAATTTCTGGAGGTATTCATTGATAATAAAAGAAATGTCAGTTTTAGCGCTAATCAGCAATTTTATTGTAATTGATAAATACAGCTTAAGTGTAATGATTTGTATCAAAAAATGTATCGTGTAAGATATCATTGCACGCATGTTTTCCAAAATAGGGGAATATTAATATAAAACAAAATTAAAATTTGTTGTATTACTTGCCGGCTAGTAGACTTCGTATAATGCAAACCAAAGTTTGAGATAACGAGTCAACTTGCATGTATTTATTTAAATATATACAGCTAATAGGATTTTTCGATTCTCTGCTGAACTTGTAATACAAAACTCGCCCTAATAAAAACTATATAAGAGCTATAAAGTTTAACACGTAGGTAAGTGCTTGCTAAGAAAAAAATAATAGGGAAGTAATATCTGCGGCGTTCTTAATTAGAATAGTGGCTTTATTAATCGATTTCTAAAGCAATTCTAGAGGCATGTTACTTACATATGACTGGAACATTTTCTGGACACAATAGTTAATTAAATAAGACAATTTATAACTTTATAGTCAAGTTATTTTTAGTTAATGATATTACTGTAATAGTTATTGTAAGTAAAAATTATGGTTAAAAGTTACAATCTGCTAGATAATATAAAACACACAGTCAATAAATGAATATATATGAATGCGATATGCAAACAAAATAATCTTATCCTATAGTACAGTTTTAAAACCTTGTAAGAAACAAATCGAATCACGCAGAGCATAGCAGAGCTTTTGAAAGTTTCTGGACAAACTTAGAGTGCAAGGCACATTTAAATAAAATATATTTTTAATTATGTTTTTTCTCTTATTTTATTCACTACTGCAACTTAGTACAGACTCGACCAAGAATTTTTTTAAAGTGCACAACGTTTGTGTATTTATAAAGCGCTCAGCAAAATTTATGTTCAAGTAGGAAAACTTATCTATAATTATTTAGTAGGCTTACCTTCGGAATATATGGAAGTGCGTCCATAAGTTGTCCACGGTAGAAATGGGCCTTTACTGTTGCCTCTTTTGCAACGACAATGTCCAAAAATTGCATAGTCGCAATGAGCGGTTCGCAAGGACCCCTGTTTAAATAAATTTTAAAAATTTTAGTGCAATTATGAAATTAAGTTTGAATTATTAAAAGGTGGGTTTTATTGAGGTCTGTAAACAAACGCACGTTGGATTATCATTTTAAATATTTTGTTTCTAAAATGAAAAGAACTAACTTATCTAAACGGTGGTAGGGTCTATGTAAACATATCAGTTCGTTCATTAAAAGTAGAGAGAGTTATATAACTCTCTCTACTTTTAATGATGAAATGAAAGATATATCTAAAAAGATAATTTGTATTTGTTGCAGTCATCTCTTTATGAGATCCTGGTTACATCCAGGTTAAGTTGTTAATTATTTTTGCTTAATTCCTATTAAACGAAAAAAATTAACAACTGAACCTGGTGGGCTACCGCGATGTTGTGTACTGCAAAGGGTAAAGCTTGATAGAATGGAATAGATAAAACACTTTTATACTACACCTGATCGGAACAGTAGTCAATATTGCCTGAAAATGAAAAGAGAACGCTAGTCTTTTCCTTGACCCAAATAAGCGGGAGGAAAAAATGTATGAAAATCCATTTCTAACGTGTTTTAGCGGGAGAGAAAGTTGTATGAATTTTCATTTCTTATGTGTTATCTTATCTATGGCGCGCGCCTGCCCAAGGAGTTTTTATATAATTTAAATATGGAATCTCCGTGCCACTGACATCCTTTTGTGAAGAATAAAAATAAACAAAAGAAGCGCGAAATATTGGTCAAATTCTAAGCTAAATTGTGTCTTACATGGTGTCTTACGTTTTAATTTTATTTTAAAAATAATTTAAATGTTCCTCACAGGTGTAGTATAAAGCACTGTGTAGCACTCGGGTGAAAGTCCCATTTCTACCTCGGGAGTATTGTGGCCCTAGGCTGCGCCTTCGGGCCACAAACTGCTCCCTCGCTAGTAATCGGTCACTTTCCTCCCTCGGTGAACAATGTACTATTCTAAAAGAGAGACCTCGCTATTGACAGTATTTTTTCATAAGACTACGTGTGCTGTTTTGTTTGGTTTAGATAGAGCTATAAAAAAAAACTAAACTAGTGCCCGTAATTTTCTTTGAATTAACTACTAATTAGTGCTACTTAAAAATAAAATAATTTAATGTTTTTCAAAATAGTGGTGACGGATATACGAGTATAATAAACTATTTTAGTTTACACCGTCCGTGCTTTTTTTCTGAAATTATAAATTATTAAATGATATACATCAATTAATATTTTCACAAAATTTTGTTGTATGGGTTAGATTAGGCTTATATTTAGAAGGGGTGCTGGCTAGAAAACCTCCTCGTGGTGCACCCTGGGCAACGCTGGCGATAGCACTGTTCCTCCTCATTTCCTCCGCGTCATCTGGAGGAGAGGATTATCGCCAGCGGCTAATATTCTAGCAAAAGAAGAGGAAGCCGTTTATCGGTTCAAGGCCCGATCCAGCAGGGTGGGCGTGTCTGCCAGTTGCCCTGCTGGATCTTCGCTCTTCGGAGCACGGAGGAGGAAACCTCGTTAAAAAACCAGAAGGTGGGGCCTGTAGGGGCCACAGTATTTCCGCTGTTAGCGGTGGAGAAAGGAGGACGGGCTCGGCGAGTACTTATACTTCCACCGAGCGGGCAGGGGGACGTAGTCTCCCTGCCACCGTCGGCGTAATAAAAAATCTGCTTTAATCGGGAGCGTGGGTCTTGGCCCGCCCGGACCGCGAGGAAGAAAACCTCTATAAAAAATTATCCCGAATCCCAAGTTCTGGTGCGTGGCCAGGGGATGCATGGCAGATGGGAAGTTCAGTTGCGAGCGCACCCCAAGCCGGGGTACCTGTGGACCCCTCGGTTGGGTTAAAAATCGACGCTTGCCCGGGTATTGGGGGATCTCTGCCCGGGTGGACTTTTAGTTCTCCCCCACTCGTGGGAATAGTTATGAGTACTGACAAATCTAACAAAAAGAAAACAGGAACAGACAACAAAACAGAAGACACAATGGCAAGCCAACCGGAAAACGAACATAAAACGAAAACGGAAAGAAGGAAGGAAAAGAAGGGCATCCTTCAGGGGAGCTCTTCCTCGTTGTTAGATCCAAGCAGAGGAGGAGATCGCAGGTCTCCTGCTATGGATAAGGAAGCCAGTGGAGGAAGATGTCCCACAAAATCCCTTGTCCATGCAGGAAAGGGCGAACGCTGCGGTGGAGATAATCCACAAGGTTGCCACAAAATCCTGCAACCTGAAGGGCTCATTTGTGAGGGCCCTCAAGGACTCCTTCTCCGCTATTGCGGGGGTCGTGGATACCCTCTGCGGGGATGTGGCACGTCTCCAGGCTGCCAACGATCGGCTGACGGGCCAGGTGGCTGAGCTAAGCGCTCAATTCGCCCAATTTCGGGCTGAGCGGCCTCAACAAGAGGCTCCACCTGGTCCATCCCAGCGGCCCTCTGTTGTTGGAAAGGAGGTACCTGATGCCCAGCTGCGCCAGGTCCTCGACGCAGTGAGGCGATTACTGGGCGGCCGCCTGGCTGGACTTGAGGCGAGGCTGCGCCCGGCGACTATTGTCCGTTCGCCGCTCGCGTCGCACCCGTTGTGTCGTATGCGGCGGCGGCGGCTTCGGCTCCGGCCCCTGCGGCTTTCAAAAGGCCAAGTCGGTGCCTGAAACGGCGGCGAAGTCCGGAGCGGAGTTCCCTCCGCTCCCCACTCCACCATCTCTGCCGGGCCTCTCCACATCTGCCTCCGATGACCGTTGGAAGGTAGTGGGAGAGTCGAAGTCGTCCCAAAGGCGGGCGAAAAAGGCTGCTCAGAAAGTAGCCCAAGGCCCGCCTTCGCCGCCGGTGGCAACGGCCACCAAGAAGAAGGCGCGGAAACTACAGCCACCTAAAACAGCGGCTGTGGCGGTGACCGTGTCGCCGGAGGCGGTCATTGGCGGACTGACTGCGGCCCTCGTCCAAAGGGCCCGCAGTCTCGCAACTGAGTTCGGGACGGCAGGCATGAGCTTGCGCAAGTCCCAAACGGGAGCTCGAGTGCTCGAGTTCCCGGGGGCTGAAGGCGCAAGGTCGGCGGATGCCTTCGCGGAGAAGCTGCGCGTTATGTTCGCAGTTCGACTGCAGCGGTCTCTGTTTCCGCTGCGGTCAACCGGGGCACAAGGCGGCGGAATGCTATGCCGCCCCTCACTGCCCAGTGTGTGCAGCGGGCAATAAGCCCGCCAATCACCAGATGGGGCAGAGGGGCTGCAATCCTCCCCGTGCTTCTCCGCAAGCGCCGGAGGCCAGCCTAACGACCCAGGCTGTCGACGTCGTCGACGCCGACGCCCATGGAGGGGGTTGGAGACACGGTCCAGTAATGGATCGAGTCTCCAACCTCCTGGTCTGGACGAACCTCAACCACTGTGCCGCAGCGCAGGACCTCCTACTGCAAACCATGGCACAGTGGTCGGTAGGTCTCGCCGTAGTCGCGGAGCCTTATTACGTTCCTCCCCGCCCTAATTGGATGGGTGACTGGGACGGCTCCGTGGCAGTCATCGGCTCCACGGCGGCTCATTCCCCACCCTTGTCGTTAAGAGACAAGGGCACTGGATATGTTGCGGCCGAGTGGGGCGGGTCACCATTTATGGTGTATACATCTCCCCCAACCGGAGTTTGAGCGACTTCGAGGTCTTCCTCAACAACCTAGAGACCTCGATGCGGCGACTAGCGTCTGGGCACGTCCTCGTGCTGGGGGACTTCAACGCAAAGTCCACTGCGTCCTGGACACCAGGGGCGAAGCCGTATTGGAGTGGGCGGCTTCCACAAATGTAACTATAATAGTTTTTTTAATTGATGCGACATTTTACGTTTAGATTATTACCCTGGCTGACTCACACAACTGTCTCTTTTTAACAATGCTCGGCTTATTAGTCTAAGCCGGATGTTAACCATCCTAGTGCAGGCCTAAAGAAGTCACACGAGCAAACACATGTTTTAAGAAAAAGTGAGAGTCAGTTATATAGTTTCAGAGTTCATCGTTTACAAGAACTTAACATGAGAATCATAGATAAATAAATAACATGTTGAAATAATTGTTACTCAGGTATTTAAAATAAATACAAAAAATGGTTCTAAGCGATTTAAAAAGAAAAGTAGCTTATACTAATTATTTAGAGATTAATTAATAATTTTGATTCAATTACTCGAAAATATAATAAAGTATCAAAGCAGAGCCTTACTTGAAGTATTTGATGAGTGGTAAGAGTTGAGACGTTGGTCGAGGAAAGGGATCCTTTATCAGAAGTCTCTGTACCGCTTCTTGCAAAGCAATCGGTATACGTTCGTTCAAGACACTGACTTGATGGTCCAACTGTAATAGAGACACCTTGTTAGTAAAATCTTTATTGTTATGTTGTAGTATTTACTTAAGCAAAAGTATGTAGATGTTGTTAAGTGTTCGGGTTCAAAACATTTGAAAAATACGCGTAAAGACAGGTGAAGCAGACTTTAATAAATATTCCTAAAACCTTCAATTTACACACAATAATTGTACATGAATCGCTGTCGAGAAATTTAAATACACGAAGTAACTTATTCTTTTCTATGTCCACTGGCAAAGAAAGATTTAGGATTAAAGTTCGCAGATGTATAATTATATAAAAGTTAAATAAACAATTTAAACATCATTTAGTCATTTTCGTTAAATTCAAAAGATTTAAATAGAAACATCTTGAAATAAAGATTAGGTCAATTTTGAAAGGACGGCTTAGCTTAATTATACGTTCGCTTGATATAAAGTAATGTCTCTTAATAAAGTTCAACTGAGAAAACTACATGTACAAGTTAATCGATATATATATAGATCACATAAGACTTAATTCAAATTATTAGTTTTGTTGGCTTAATCAAGTATTTGTTGTATTGGTTTCTCGAAACCCGAACGTCCCAATCTCGCAAAAAAGAGTCCCTTCAACTTTTTTTTGGTACGAATTTACTAATTTGATATAATAATATACATTAGATTTCAGTTCAGAAAAACTCATTTCGATACTGCACAATTGGATAGGAAATATGTGTAATAAACATTATGACAAAACGTGGCACACATTCTTTTAAAAATTTGTACTATTAAAACACACTTTATCTCCGATGTAAGTATGTATATTAAATGATTGACGTTTATGTACTTTAACCCTCCATTAGTGAACTGTCACTCAAGAATTCGGTTTATTACTTTTAATACCCACTTTTGTTTGAAAATTTGTTGAAAATTTCAGTAGAACTTTCTCAAAGACAGCTATAAGTAATTAGATATTTAATTACGCTTCTTGATACCGTACTCAAAAAATGTTTAGAAGCGGCTTTAATGAAATTGCAACTTACTTCTTGTCCTTAAACTGTGTACAACGTACTTAACCATGGTTTAATTACTTCTAGTAGATACTGCATATTTTATGTTCGAACGCAAACTAGAATCCTTTATAAGCTTTAATGTTAAACTAATTAGACTATTACAATATTTGAAGCGCGTGCCGTAGATTGTTGATAGTTAAACTTTTTCAATAAGATATGCGATTAAAGTAAAAAGATACATTATAAATAAAAGAAATAATGTAATGTAAAAAAGTAATCATATGGAAAGTTTTACCCATATACTCGGATTATGTGTTTTCCTAACACACAATGTGAAAAGTGAAATATTATGCTATTTTAAAAGAGACAAAAAGTTACGAATATAAAGTAAAAACCAAGTAGTGTGTGTGTGTGTGTACAAGTAGGTATTATAAGTAAATTATTTGAAATATATTAAAGTAACATATTTTTAAAAAGTTAACATTTTTATTAATTGCTTATAGTTGACAGTAGAAATATACGAGTAGTCTGTTTAACTGTTTTTGATATGTTTACATTACACATTTATGTATTTGAACGGAACACAATATATGATTGTCTCCAATCAATGTCGCAGGCAACTCGTTTAGTTAGTCGTTCAATCAAAAGCCTAGCCTCTTTACTAAACAGCGCCATTCGACTAGTTTTCTGAATGATATGCAGCCGTAGCGCTGATTGCAACATTTAATAAACTGGCTGATTAATGCTTAGGCCTCGTACGATAGGATGATCATGTGACAGAAACAAAAAAAAATGTCATCGCCATCTAGTTTAATTAGTCGTTTAATCAAAAGCCTAGTCTCCACTGAGGCGTCTTTTCATATATATAAAAATACTAACCTTTTTTTTTTTTTTTTTTTTTTACGTGTGGAAATCCCCGCGGACCGTCACCCCGTCGGGGGTTACGGCGGGGTGGTGTGTCGGACTCGAACCGACTAAAACCACACGGTGTGACCCTCTCTGCGCCTTTGTATTGGAAGGAGTCCAGGGAGGGGATTTCCTTCTGGACTCCGACCGGCGCCTGCCCGCACTGTTGCGGGCACCACCTCAGCTCTCGACTCTCTATTGGGCAACGTCCGGTCACACGCGGACGCCGCCCCCTCGCGGTTGGCCTCTACTGCGGACGGACGGGAAACCCGTCCCGCCCATCCGCGGCCACTCTCAGGGCGGCATGAGACGCAGGTATGCGCGCCTCCGCCGCCCAGGGCGCCGGCGGCGGATCGGGTCCGAGTGGATATCATCCTCCCGGGCCTTCTCCGCCACCTCCTTCTGCAAGATTACGTCCTCGCAGAAGGTTGCGACCGCGGTGAAACAACTGTCGCTGCCGACCATCGATCTTATGACGGCTGGCAGCGAGAGATCCCCTCCGATGACTGCAGTGAGGACCCGGCGCTGCGCCGCCCAAGCGGGGCAGACCGCCAGCGTGTGCTGGGCCGTGTCCTCACTGCAGTCGCAGTGGTGGCAGGCGGGACTCGGTTCCCTCCTAGCGACCGAGTGCAGGTACTTTCCGAAGCAACCGTGCCCGGAAAGTACCTGCGTCAGCCGGAAGGAAAGGGTCCCGTGCTGCCGCCCTGCCCACTCCGCGATGACCGGCTGAAGAGCCTCCACGGCGGCAAAGCCAGCGCGTGGGGTCTCCAGCCGGAACGACCATCTCTGCATGGTGGCTCGGCGAGTGGCTTCGCGCCACTCGCGCACGTCCTCGGGCGGAGGGCGAAAGCCATTCTCCGCCCGGAAGTCAGCCACTCGCCGATAAACTTCGGCGAGCACTTCCGCCTCCAAATCCCACGGGGGTGTTCCGGCCAAGGCACACGCCGCCTCTGTGGACACCGTGCGGTATCCACGTATGGCTCTGACCGCCAGTATCCGCTGGGGGCGCCAGAGGCGCGCCCTGTTCTGGGCGGACAGAGCCGCCGCCCACACCGGTGCACCGTAAAGTGCCATCGACCGGACAACCCCCGTGTACAGCTGCCTAGTGGGGACACTGGCCCCGCCCAATACTAACCTAACCCAACCTAAAAGCCAAATTTTAGTCTGTGTAGCCGTAGGAATAGATAGGAAGTTTACATATAAACAACAAAAACTTCCCCCGCAACATCGCTTACTGATAGCGTTCTCAAAAGACATACTAATAATTTTTTAACAAACTAGCTAGGTAATTGGTTACACAATGAATCATTTAATATAAAATTATTTGAAATTTATCTATAGATCTGACTCTTTTTCATAATTTAAACTAGACTA
The DNA here is from genome assembly GCA_932526445.1 of Phragmatobia fuliginosa. Classification (NCBI taxonomy): domain Eukaryota; kingdom Metazoa; phylum Arthropoda; class Insecta; order Lepidoptera; family Erebidae; genus Phragmatobia; species Phragmatobia fuliginosa. The sequence continues at coordinate 31,960,078 of OW052057.1, forward strand.
GGCAGATGAGTCCTCTGTTGAATTGCTTATGTGCATAAATATTTCTAATTTAGTGATTTTTCATTTAGACGGTTAGTTTTTTATTTAATTAAAAAAAAAACGAATAATAATTTTTTAAACTAAACATATTTAAATAAATCGATTGAAAGTTCTTCATAAATAAAAATGATTTTGATTTCAAATCGAATCGGTGACGTGTGAGGGATTAACTAATTTCGAAATTTCTTTAACTGTCAAAAAGATAAAAAGCGGCCAAGTGCGAGTCGGACTCGCCCATGAAGGGTTCCGTACCAGCAAGTACATCAAATAAAAGTTCTTGTAGTTCGTTGTAACTTTCATCTATGTTTTTATACTAGTGTATTGATTGGATGAAAGGTATATTGCGTGTTACGATTTATGACGTATAAAAAAAAAACTACTCACTAGATCTCGCTCAAACCAATTTTCGTTGGTAGTTTACATGGTAATGTACAACATATATTTTTTTTAGTTCTATCACTCTCTTACTTTAGAAGTTAGAGGGGGGGGGACACACATTTTTCCACTTTGGAAGTGTCTCTCGCGCAAACTATTCAGTTTAGAAAAAAAATGATATTAGAAACCTCAATATCATTTTTGAAGACCTATCCATAGATACGCCACACGTATAGGTTTGATAAAAAAAAAATTTTGAGTTTCAGTTCCAAGTATGGGGACCCCCAAAATGTATTGTTTTTTTTCTATTTTTATATAAAAATCTTAATGCGGTTCACAGAATACATCAACTGACCAAATTTCAACAGTATAGCTCTTATAGTTTCGGAAATAATTGGCTGTGACATACGGACGGACAGACAGACAGACAGACAGACTTGACGAATCTATAAGGGTTCCGTTTTTTGCCATTCGGCTACGGAACCCTAAAAAAGCGGCCAAGTGCGAGTCGGACTCGCCCATGAAGGGTTCCGTATCAGCAAGTAACATCATATAAAAGTTCTTGTAGTTCGTTGTAACTTTCATCAATGTTTTTATACTAGTGTATTGATTGGATGAAAGGTAAATTGCGTGTTACGATTTATGACGTATTAAAAAAAACTACTAACTAGATCTCGTTCAAACCAATTATCGTTGGTAGTTTGCATGGTAATGTACAACATATATTTTTTTTGGTTTTATCACTATCTTATTTTAGAAGTTACAGGGGGGGGGGGGACACACATTTTTCCACTTTGGAAGTGTCTCTCGCGCAAACTATTCAGTTTAGAAAAAAATGATATTAGAAACCTCAACATCATTTTTGAAGACCTATCCATAGATACCCTATGGGTTTGATGAAAAAATTTTTTTTGTGTTTCAGTTCCAAGTATGGGGACCCCCAAAACGTGTTGTTTTTTTTCTATTTTTATGTGGAAATCTTAATGCGGTTCACAGATTACATCTACTTACCAAGTTACAACAGTATAGGTCTTATGGTTTCGGAAAAAAGTGACTGTGACATACGGACGGACAGACAGACAGACATGACGAATCTATAAGGGTTCCGTTTTTTGCCATTTGGCTACGGAACCCTAATAAACGAATGGACAGAGTATAGTTGAACGGCGCTCTTTAGTAAAGAGGCTAGGCTATTGATGGAACGGCTAACTTACCTACTTGGCGGCGACATTTATATGTAAAGAAAAGTCAGTTTCAATTGCTCATTTTTGTTGTATTATTTTTTAATCCGAAATTAATGTTCACCATCCTACCTTGTGAATGCAGAGTGCTGTAGATAATACACAAATGATTAATTTACTTTATAGTAACTTAATCTTGGTTTTAAGTTTATGTAACCACGTCTAAAAACTCGTAACATAAACTTAAAAGCAAACGTTATAAATAATATAGTTAATCTTATATGTTTTAAATAAAAAATTGTAATATCGTGGTCGAGTAAAAGAGAGTACATTAATAAAATAGAAATGGTTCGTTTTACTTACGGACCATGTGTATGAATGTGATGTACTTACAAATTCAAGCTGTTTTATGTACAACAATGGATTATTGTTGGCTTGGATCAAAGATTTGCCGTTGTTGAATATAGCACAGATGACCAGTCCCAGAGAGAACATATCCGACAGAATGCAGCAATGTCCATTAATTTGCGACTCAGGAGCTACAACAAAAATATAATTAAGTAATGTTATTATTTGAGATATAACATTTATACTTGTTTAATTGAGTTTTATAGTTATAGAAAAGCTGTTTGGAAGTTCAGGTCTAACCCCCCGTGTCTCGGAGAGCACGTCAAGGCGTAAGTCCTGCTCTTGATTTCTACGCGATCGTGTCGGATAGCCACCCAATTGGATTGTGAGAGTGAGAGAACAGAATGCACCAATGTTTATGTGCAAACATGTTCACCTTTATATCTCCTGCTCAGTTGGCTGGTCTCCGTTGAAAGTGATCGTCGTGGCCGAAATCGAAAACATTATTTCGATGCAAACCAGCACTCAAAACCCGTAATAATAAGAGGACACCGAGTGTGCCTGGGCAACACATTTTGCTTTAGAGAACTTAGAGAAAAGGTTCTCTATAAGGCCGAGAATCAGTCGGTTTCAACTCTATGCTATGAACAGAGTCTCCAACGATGAACGAAAATATTGAGTAAAGAAAAATGAAATTTTATTAATGTTCCTAAAGTTTTCGTATTTTTTTTCTAATTTAGTGCTATTTGCGCTTTCTTTCTCATCCACATGAATAAATCACATAAATAAAAGTGTGAAATTGATATTATTTATACACGAATTTTTTTTTCTAAAATGAATCGTTAGCGTTCTTCTAAAAAGTCGTTCTTAAAAAGAAATATTGTGACAAACAAGTGAGATATCGTGCACGGTTAGTAGCAAAGGGATTTACGCAAAGACCTGGTGTGGACTATGACGAGACATTCTCTCCTGTTATAAGACATTCAACCTTGCGTTATCTATTTGCATTGAGTGTACAGTTAGATATGGACATAACTCATCTGGATGTCACTACAGCATTTCTCAATGGTCACTATATTTATGCAATTACCTGAATGTTTTCCTGTTGTTGATTGTAACAAGGTTCTTAGATTAAAAAAGGCTATTTATGGCTTAAAACAGGCTTCTCTTGCCTGGTATGATAGAGTCAATGAAACTTTATGTAATTTAGGTTATGTCAAGAGCAAAGTTGAGCCTTGTGTATTTTTAAAGGATTGTCATAATGGAAAAAAGGTGATAGTTGGTATTTATGTAGATGATTTCCTAATTTTTTCAAATGTAAAGTCTGAAACTGATAAATTAATTGAAGTTTTAAGTGCTAAATTTAAAATTAAAAATCTTGGTGATGTCAAACAGTATCTAGGCATGAGAGTTAATGTTGATAGGAAAAACTGTGTTGTAACCCTTGATCAGGAGCATATGTTAGATTGTCACACAGCAGAAACACCTATTGAATGTAAATTAAATGTAGAAAAATCTAGTGTGTGTAAAGATAATATTCCATATCAAAGGTTGATAGTATGTTTAATGTATCTTGCAGTGTTGACTAGGCCAGACATAGCATACTCTGTCAGTTACTTGTCACAGTTCAATAATCACTACTCAGATGTTCATTTTACTTATGTTAAAAGGATTCTAAGATACTTGTATAAGACTAAAGATTACTGTTTGAAGTACTCCCAAGGAACAGCAGATTTGGTTGGTTATGTAGACGCCGATTGGGCAAGTGACATGTTAGATAGACGGTCATATACTGGTTTTTGTTTTCTGAAAAGTGGGTCTGCTATTTCTTGGGAAAGCAGAAAACAGCGCACAGTGGCATTGAGCAGCTGTGAAGCGGAATACATGGCTATATCGGAAGCGTGTCGAGAGGCCATATATTTGCGTAGACTGGAAATAGAAATAGTTGGGTTCTGTAATAGAATAACTTTATTTAATGATAGCCAGAGCGCGTTAAAACTTGCCAATAGTCATCGGTCACACAAGAGGTCCAAACACATAGATGTGCGTTATAATTTTATAAAGGAAGTTATTGGTAATGAGATTGTAGAAACTAAATATGTTGGGACTTCTCAGATGCCTGCTGACTTATTGACAAAAGGTTTGCCCAGGGCTAAACATTATAAATTCATGGAGACTTTGGGACTCCTCAAAATTTAGTTTTGTTTTTATTTTGATATAGTGGGGGTGTTATTTATGGATATCAAAATAGTCTATGGTTGATAGACTCACAAATCTATTATCTGTGCAACCTCTCTGCTTTTGTCTATAACCTTTTTCTGTAACCTTTGTGTTAACGGTCGAATAAAGAAGCGTGTTAGAACCGAAATCCTTTGGTCGTTATTTAACAATATGAACTAACAACACAAAAACTATGTGACAATACTCATTAAAAAGACAAAGTATCACCACCCTTGTATTCCCTTTAATCGTATTATAAATTTTGCGATCATAAATTTCCTTATATGATCACAATATTCTATTTCTTTAGAGTTAAATATCAACTCACAATCAGCTGTTATGAATTTATGGCGACAGTGTGTCCTCAATTTGTTAAACACTGTGATTAATTTTAACGACGGTATTCAATACCGCAATATGAGAAATATTTATGTCCAAAGGTACATGTAGGTTTTATATGGTAAAGAATATGATGTATAAGATTAATATGTATGAGTATTTTTACTACTAATATTTATTTATTATATTTATCGTAATAAATTAAAGTTCATCATCATAATCATCATCAGCCTATCGCAGTCCACTGGACTGGACACGCACTGGACATCTCCAATTGCACGTTACTTACTTCGATCGTCGGCTACTCGCATCCAGCTCCTGCCAGCCGTCTTGCGCAAATCATCACTCCACCTGGCCTGTGGACGTCCTAGACTACATTTGCCGAGACGCGGTCTCCACTCAAGAACACGTTTACCCCAACGGTTGTCGGTCCTGCGGCTAATATGGCCAGCCCATTGCCACTTCAGCTTGCCAATCGTGTGGGCTATGTCGATAATTTTAGTTCTCTGCCGGATTACCTGGTTTCTAACACGATCTCTTAGAGAAACTCCGAGCATAGCCCTCTCCATAGCACGCTGCGTGACTTTTAATTTATGGACCAGCCGTGCCGTGACCTGCAACAGATGGTGAATGACCTAGCTGATTCTTCTATGCGCATCGGCCTACGGATGAACTTGGATAAAACCAAGGTCATGTTCAATCAACATGTACAACCGGAACCGATTGCAATACACAGTACCGCTCTCGAGGTTGTCCAAAAATATGTCTACCTTGGGCAGACATTGCAGTTGGGTAGGAATAACCTCGAGGATGAGGTGAATAGAAGAATTCAGCTGGGTTGGGCGGCATTTGGAAAGTTACGTGGAGTCTTCTCATCGTCGATCCCACAGTGCCTAAAAACGAAAGTTTTTAACCAGTGCGTCCTACCTGTCATGACATACGGAGCCGAAACGTGGACACTTACGGTGCGGTTGGTCCACAAGCTCAAAGTTGCTCAGCGTGCAATGGAAAGAGCTTGGCGTTTCTCTGAGGGATCGTATCAGGAATGAAGTTATCCGTCAGAGAACTAAAGTCATCGACATAGCCCACCGGATTAGCAAGCTGAAGTGGCAGTGGGCTGGCCATATTAGCCGCAGAACTGATGACCGTTGGGGTAGAAGAGTTCTGAAGTGGAGACCGCGTCTCGGCAAACGTAGTGTAGGACGCCCACAGGCCAGGTGGAGTGATGATTTGCGCAAGATGGCTGGCAGGAGCTGGATGCGAGAAGCCCAAAATTGATCAATGTGGTGTGCAATGGGAGAGGCCTATGTCCAGCAGTGGACTGAGATAGGCTGATGATGATGATGATGCTGATGCCGTGCCGTGAGTGTCCACGTTTCGGCTCCGTATGTCATGACGGGTAGGACGCACTGGTTGAAGACTTTCGTCTTTAGGCACTGTGGGATCGATCATGAGAAGACCCGACGAAGCTTCCCAAACGCCGCCCAACCCAGCTGAATTCTCCTGTTCACCTCGTCCTCGAAGTTGTTTCCTCCCAAATGCAAAGTCTGCCCGAGGTACACATATTTTTGAACAACTTCGACAACGACATCGTGTATCGCAACCGGTTTCGGTAGTACATGTTCGTTGAACATGACCTTGGTTTTGTCCAAGTTCATCCGTAGGCCGATGCGTGCAGAAGAGTCAGCCAGGTCATTCAGCATCTGTTGTAGGTCCTGCAGCGTCTCCGCCATGATGACGATGTCGTCTGCAAATCGTAAGTGAGAGATGTGTTCACCATTGATGTTTATGCCACGTTCTTTCCAGTGCAGCGTCTTGTACAAGTCCTCCATTGCATTTGTGAATAATTTCGGGGAAATAACATCCCCTTGTCTCACTCCTCGATGCAATGGTATGGGCCTTGTTTGCTGATTCTGTACTTGGACGGACATGGTGGCGGCCTCATGGAGACATCTCAACACTTGGATATATCGCCAGTCTACTTGGCAGTACTGCAGGGACTCCAGAACAGACCAGATCTCGATCGAGTCAAAGGCCTTTTCATAGTCCACAAATGCTAGACACAGGGGCTGATTATATTCTTCGGTCTTTTGAATAATCTGCCGCACTCTGTGGATGTGGTCTATGGTGCCATATCCACTTTGAAACCCAGCCTGCTCCGGTGGTTGGAATTCGTCGTTGGGTTCGTGATGACTCTTGAAAACAGCTTATAGACGTTGCTCAAGAGGGAAATGGGTCGATAGTTCTTCAACCTGGTCTTGTCACCCTTTTTGAAAAACAAAATGACCACACTTCTACTCCACGCCTCTGGAGTTCTCCCTTCAAACAGGACAGCGTTGAAAAACTTTTGGAGCTCCCTCAGTACGGGCTTACCTCCAGCTTTCAACAACTCTGTTGTAATGCCGTCCTCTCCCGGGGCTTTTCCATTTTTCAGCTGTCCAAGAGCCATCTCGATTTCGTCAATGCTGACTTCTGGCAGATTTTCGGTGAAGTGGCGTGTTATTTTGAGTCTAGGATCCTCATTTTCGGGATCAGGTCGAGATGCATGCGTAGCGTACAAACCGCTATAGAAGCCTTCCACTTCTGAGAGGATGGTCGGCTTAGAAGTAACGACTACTCAACTTGCTGTAGTCAGGTGGCTTTTTCCGAGAGATTGCACAAACACTTTTGACCCCCGATTCAGCTCGATCGTTCTTTGAATAAAAAGAGTATTGGAGCATCGGAGGTCGTGATTGCTGATCTCTCGGTTCAGAGTCCGTTTTCCCGACAAAGTGACAGGTGGGTTCTCACGTAGTTCCTTCTTTAACCTAAGAGTCCCCTCTGAAAGCTTTGACTTTCCGCTCTTACGCTGTATTTAAAAAATCTCAAACCTTCTTCCCTGATGATCCGAACCACATTATGAAGTTTCTGGTCAACGCCTCTTGTGGTTTCCTAGTCGCAAATCGGTTTTCCAGATTTGACTGGAGTTTTCAGATCCCATCGTGGCTTGGAACAGAGTTGGTCGGAGCCTAAACCTCATCAAGCGGACACGTTCAGCCTTGAAGTCGATATTCAGAGAGCCTCGGACAAGTCGGTGATCACTGCCTTTATTGAACCTGTTGAGCACTGAGACGTCTCTGAATATATGCTTTTTATCCGTCATGATGAAATCAATCTCATTTTTGGTCATAGCGTCGGAGCTCCGCCGTTTTTGAAAGGAAAAGTTCATCAAGAACAACCCCTCTCGTTCGAGGAAGTTGACGAGCATTTGTCCCCTATGATTCCTGCTTCCAAAACCCTGGGAACCCTATTACCTATTCGCTGCAATTTTGTACTCCCACTTTGGCGTTAAAGTCACCCATAACAACGTTGTAGTGGGGTTTTGTCGTGAAGTGGAGGGCCCTCGATCGAACATATCCTCCACTTCATCGTCCGAGAGGGTCGAGGTCGGTGCGTAAACTTGCACAAGCTTCAGGTAATATCTCTCGGTGAGCTTGATTATGAGGTACGCTACCCTGTTCGACACACTAGACATTTCTACAACGTTGTTAGAAAGGGACTTGTTAACCAGAAACCCAACGCCACCTTGGGATTGTTGGTCTCCCTCACGGAAGTACATAGGATGGCCTGAGTCGAGGGTTATGGTGTCCTCCCCCTCTCTTCGGACTTCGCATAACCCTAAGATATGCCATCTAATCTTCCCAAGTTCCACCTCAAGTTGTGCTAGATGCGAGTCTAGCCGTAATGTGCGGCCATTAAATGTTGCCAGGGTCAGTCTTTTGTGGTGGCCTTCCGTAAACCGGAGATTCTTAGCACCCCCTATCTCGCCGTAACCGTGGTCGCCACCATGACCAGGAATAGCGTGGCTTTTGGTGCTAACGCATGGAGGTTAATGCCCTTAATCAAAACGCTGGGCAGGCGGGTTGGTGTTCGCAGGGCATAGCTTGTTGTACCGTTGACGCTGCTGCCCGTCACCGGCCTGTTTGATTTAGCTACGCCTGTTAGGATGGGTATACAGCCATCGGTCGGTCGCCAGAGCCTCGTTCATCATTAAGCAGGACATACGGCGAGCAGGTGAGGTTGGCTTGAAGCGATAGATTGTGGTTCGCCCACTTACATCCCAAAAATTAAAGCTGTATCTAATGAAATGTTTAATACATAAAATAATTAGATTAAAGATTAATAGGAAATATCCTAGTGCACTAAATTATTTTATGTATTAAACACTAAATTAAATAACATTAAAGTTTTTCTAGCAATATCTAGATATAAATATAAATTTAATCTCAACAAAACTGCATAATTTAATTAAACCAGATTTCATATATTGAAACTTTTTTATATAAAATATACTTAAGACTATCAAAGTGAATATACAGTGTCTGATAGTAAGAATGAGTAGAATCAAGGTGGTCGCTACCCTCATGGTGAGTGCAGAAAATGCAGCATGGTAGTCTAGTAAGAGGTTGTTGTTCATTCTACCCACCTTCGGAGGCCGATGGGAGGAGAATGGTTCAGAATGGTTGAGTCTCCGGTATTACACTCACCAACGAATTACATCAGCAGTAACTCTGTTTTGTTTAAGTTGATCTTCTGTAAAGTACAGGTCTAGTAAGCTCCACGTGTGTCCTCGAGTTTCTTGTCCCTTTCTGACCAATGTGTCCTTGAAGAACGGAAGCAGGGGACCAGAGGCATACCTGCACGGGTTGGGGATTTGCATTCGGCACTACGGTCAGGTATTCATCCTGGGTGACTTTAACGCCCACTGAAGGGAGTGGGGTGACACCCGAGACGAAGCGAGGGGCGAAGCTACCTTGGAGGGGCCCTGGGCTAGACCTCCGTCTTCTAAATTCGGGTTCTGTCAGTACCTGTGTGCGATGGCAGGGAGAGTCGGTTGTCGACCTGTCGAGGGGACTCCCTCTGCAGTACGCATGGTATCGGGGTGGCGGTACTGATGCTTTCGAGTCGGGGAAACTCTTTGAGAGAGTTATTTGAGACACAAGCCACCTGCTCGCCGAGCAGGTGGCTTGTGTCATGCAAAATATTTGTGAGTGTCAAATTTTTAAAATAGTTATTTTAAAAATCACAAATCTAAGGGTCGGGCCTCAGAAAACTGAGGTGATTTGGTTCCGTGACCTACTTAAGTGGATGACAATAGAGCCCAACTGGGTCAGTACATAAAGTGCATAGGCTTCATCTTGAACAGTTGGTGGAGCTTCGAAGAGCATTCCGGGTGATTAGTTCTCCGAGTTTGAAGGGTAGCAGGGGTGTTACATTACATCGTCTGCTGCATTATTTCGGTGGACCAAGAGAAGAAGTTCGATGCCTCTACTTGGGCCTCGTGCAATTTATGGTTCTCTAAGGGGCACCAGTCTGGTCTTAGGATCTGGCGGGTTCCTCCTGCTGTAAGGCTCGACTTAGGAGTCTGCAGCGGCTGATGGCCCGACATTCTGACCGAAATAGATATGATGGTCTACGACCAAATTCGTTCTGTCAGTTAGAATGGCGAAAAGAACGCGCCAAATCATGAGCCTGAAATGCTACGGCGTGGCGGAACGCATACACGCAAGCCTTACGGGCTTGGAGGGCACGGCTCGAAACAGGGCTGTGCCAACCAACGCGCTGTTGCAGTCGTTCTGCCGTTTCTTTACCTAAAATGTTAGAGTATATTAAGAGTTATAGTGCAACCAGTTAAGGAATTAGTACCAACTTACCAATATAGTCCAAGTTAGGTTGAACCAATCTTGCGAGTTTGTTAGACCATGGTGTGACGGGCACCATCTCGATCACATCCTTTTGAGAATCATCTGCAATAAAAAACCTTATAAGATATAAAATAACAACAACATTCCTCTATTTACTTTGAAATATAGTCTTATTTTTATTTATTTATCTAATATGTTTAAAACTGCCTAAGGGATTCTACTATGCCTGATGGAAAGTATGAATAGGATCAAAGAGTAATGGTCATCATCTTCATTGTAAATGCAGACAACGGCAATATGGTAAACTACACTAGGTAGATTGATAACTAGAAAGTGTTTTTATCTAAATTAGCTGTAAGAAAATGAAGTTTAAGTTTGAATCAACTGAGGATATTTTTTACTTAAAATATAAAACTGACACCGGAAGGAAAGTCTATGTGGTGACTTTCACATACCGCTGTCATGTCATGTCATGTCATGTGAAAGTCGCCACATACACTTACAACATTGCTATCTAACGAAGAAACTCTGAACCATGAAAATAAAACACGGAATTAACAATACGCAGTAACTACTAATCCTGAATCACGGTAGAGAAATTCTGGCGCCGATTAGCATATATACAACATCCCAACATCAACTCTTGGGCAGTTCCTTTGTATTGGAGGGACATGATATCCGTTCCTCCACAGTCTATTTTCAAAATTCTATCAATCAAATGTAATTTAATTCACATAAGGGTATGCTGAAAACCTACTTGAAAATATCTTATGTGTTAGTTACAGTTAAAAGTAAATATGCTTTTCTACATGAAAAGCATATTTATTGTTAGGGTAAATAAGCTATATCTATGGCTCTGCATCTCTAAGCAACAGTTCAACAGTTCTAGTTTATTTTTCCCGTAAGATAACTAGATAACCTGCCTATGCCTTCTCTTATGCGTTTGTCGTTCATATAATTTTAACAGAAAAAAACCGACTTCAAAGAAAAACCATTCCGAGTTCCCAAATCGCGACAATTGTGCCTATAATAATTGAGGAGTTCCATCGATTTCCTTGGGATCCCATCATCAGATCCCGATATGGTGACGATGGGACTACCTGTAAGCTACGCTCATTCCAATGCAAAAATATTTTTTGAAATCGGTTCATAAACGACGGAATTATCGCTGCACATACATAAAAAAAAAGAATTCGACGAATTGAGAACCTCCTCCTTTTTTTTGAAGTCGGTTAAAAATGAACAATACACAATAATACAAATAATTATAAATAATAATTAAAGTAAGGAATTATTTTATGATAATTTATTTCAATAACTAAAGATGACAAAAAGCTTCACAATATTTTACAGATCATATATGTAATTCAAGCGTCTGCAATCAAACTAGGCAAAGCCTGTATTTTGATTGTCAGCACTCAACTAACTAAATGTACTACAGTAATGTCATAATTTATAGACAGTTATGGAAGTGTCTTGTGCATAGCAAAAAATAACAAACTATAAAACAGCTCTTGAAATACGATAAATCGATTATACGATTAAAATAATCTATCATATTATTTACACTACAGAGTTATGAGAATTAATTAAATACATTTGAAAAATCACATAATACCGAAGCCGACCTTCAAGTGACTGTGTTTAGGAAGTTTTCTTTGTTCTGGGCCAATTATATATCATAATTGTGCACATTTTATTTATTTCCAATACTGACTTAAAGAATCATATATTTGAAATCGAATCGGTGACGTGACGTGTGAGGGCGTCACTTCAACCCGGTCACATTATCTCGAGACCTTGCTGGAATACGAACCTCCCGCCCCGTTCTCCTTTCACCTCCCCGCGCTCGCCACGGCACGTCAGTACGGTTAGCACTTTCGTTGCCTATACGCGTCGACTTATTTTCGGGGTATATTTTTAAACATTTCATTGTTACATTTGGACTTTTATTATTATTTTGTTATTGCTGTTACGTTAAAATATTGTTTTTGTTGCAACGTTGGACATTTTTGTTAAGTTTGGACATTTTGGTTTAGTTTGGACATTTTTGATACTATTTCGTTGCTTTGAAGTGGGACAGTGAAAGTTTTTTCAAATATGGGAAAACCTATTCACAGTGAAGCAAGAAATTTAGTCCTGAAAGTTCTCGCTTTCTTTGAATCAGAGAAAGCTAACAAGTAATTCGCAACACCTGTAGATCAAGTTGTTAAACGAACCTGTGCTGCAACAGGGATATCAAAATGTACTTTGATGAGAATAAAAAAGGAGGCCAAAGAATCGCGGCATGCGTCACTGCAACATGCTACACCGATTAAGAGTACTAGTCAAGGTTCTAGCAACGATACACGTGAATGAAAGGTTGTCAACACAAGGTGAAAAGCGCAAGAAGTAAGAGTTTGACATCTGTGCCATACGTAATATTATTTACAGTTTGTATACTGTTAAAAAAGAAATCTTAACATTAAAGAAAATCTTGGAGGTCGCTAAAAGGGATATAAATTTTAAAGGTGAAAGAAGTTACCTGAAAATTTTTAATTGATCGTTTGGGATATAAATTCAAAAAATATAAAAATGCCCGTACAATATTAATAGAAAAGCCAGATATTGCAAAGAAAACAATGACATGAAAAATCGGTTACGTTTCTAGACGAAACATGGATTCAATCACACTACACCGTTAATAAATGTTGGCAAAATAATACCGACAGCAGCGTAAAAAATTTTTTTTACCCCGGCCAGAGATGGATTCTTGTGCATGCTAGCGGAGAAAACGGTGTCATACCAGGCGCAGAATTATTGATAAATGCAAACAGACAACAGGCGACTATCATCATGAGATGGATACGGATAATTTCTTGAAATGGCTCAAAGAAAAGTTGCTACCTAATTTACCGCCGAACGGTATAGTCGTCATTGTCAATGCACCTTACCATTCAACTCAGTCAATAAAGGCACCCACGAGTGCATCACTCAAATCTGTTATGAAAAGAGAAAGACCACCTTGAAGAAAAAAATGTTCTTGAAATAATTATATCCCTAGGCGAAGAGAGTTCGGACAGTGAGATCAGCGATAATGAGACAATGACTGGCATCGAGCCAATCCTATACTCTGAAGAAGATTTTTAGTTTGTAGTTTTGTATAATAAACATTTCTTGTACCCACTTCATTAAGATTGTTTCATTTATTTTTCATCATTTTAATCATATCATTATAATAAAATTACCTATATTAAATTAATAAACACAGGCTTTGTTTTGTTAGAAATCTTATTGTTAATAATAATATCCTACTAGAGGATACTTGTTTTGCGCACCATATCAGAGCGCCGACGCGACGTGACGTCATCGACGCCAGGTCTCTAGATAATGTGACCGGGTAGTAATTTCGAAATTTATTGAACTGTCAAAAGATAATAAAAGAATGGACAGAGAATAGCTAACTTCATTTCATAAAGTTCTTACAACCCAATACCTATGAATAGACCAGAGTTGTGTATGAAAGTAATTATTATTTTGTTTATTTTTATTTTATTGTAAGTTGAGTCCTCTTTTTTCAGTGATGTAAATGTATATTTTGTTTATGAAGTGTTTTGACGCTATTAAAGTGGTGTAAAAGGACGATGTGAGACTGTCAGTGGGACGTTAAGGGTTCATCATCATCATCATCAACAGCCTTTAACAGTCCACTGCTGGACATAGGCCTCTCCTTTGAAAGGAGGTTTTGGCCTACTATACCACGCTGGCCAGACGGGTTGGTATAGGGTTTGTTTCAAGTTTTCCTTCTCTTGGCAGTGATGATAGCTGCTTATTTTGTTCCTTTAGTCGCCTCTTACGACACCCATGGAATGAATAGGGGTGGTGACACTTTGTATTCTTAATCCGTCACCACACGGAAGGTTAAGGGTTATTGATGAACAATAACATAAACCTTCGCACCTTTGACAATTGTATACTTCTTTTTCTTTCACATAACTCCCGTATTCTTCATCACTTACCAAGTTGTCTCTAGAATGGTCTTCCCTTAGGTACTAAAGTGCCTACTAACCGATAAAACTTCAAATCAGAATGATTAGCTACTATTATATATGTACTATTCAACTGCCTCGTTGGTCTAGTGGTTAGCGTATGCGACTGCCAATCAAGAGGTCTCGGGTTCAAATCCCGGGTCGGGCCAAAAAGTGTTTTTAGGATTTTCTTAGGAAATTCCTAATAGCTGTCCGGAGTTTGGAAGTTTGGCGGTGATTCACGCCCATGCCTCGGAGAGCACGTAAAGCCGTCGGTCCCGGTTGTCATGAACATCTATGGCAATCGTTATTGGGAAGTCAGTGCCCTCAAAAATACTGACAACTAGTTCAATCTTCGAATTTCAGTTCTCCCTTAGGGTTGCGGAGCGACTGGTATCGGACCTCCCCGATACCAGTCGCTCCGTGGAAAAACTGAAATTCAGGTAAAACCGGTTGAACTAGTAGCCGACCCCAAATAAACTTGGGAATAAGGCTAGGAAGATGATATATGCTACTATTCAATGTACAAGCACATGATTAAATAAACGAACAAAGACTTCACAGAGCTTCTAAAGAGCGATCAAAATTGTTACCGTTTCTGATAGGGTTGGCAAAGGAAGATTATAATAAATACACAAAACGTTTGTCAGCTTTTTTATGTATGTATACTTTTTTACAAGTTACTTACTCTAAATAGTTCTTTTTGTAATTTTTGTTTTTTAATAATTTGTTTTACCTCTTAATCGACTGATAAATTCTAAATCTAATATAAAACTATGTATTATTGCCTTATTTTATCATTTACAAGTTTATAAAGGAGATCTTCTCGCCCAATAAATTGTGACCACTCTTGTCGTTTAAAATAATAATAAACCATGAATAGAATGTTAATTTATAAACAGAGGTAATTATTAAATCACTAAAGGATACCCAAATAGAGTCCGCTGGCTTTTGCCTTTCTACATAACTATTTTTGTTTTTAAACGAACCGTTTACGAGATATGTATTACCTATTTCGTGGGACTTACTAAAAACATACATAATAGGTATTTGAGGTATCTATCATAACTAAGTAAAAATAAAAATTAAATAATATTTAAAAAAGACATGTTTTTAATTTTTCGATTATTGTTCATACACATAGTACCTACAATAAACCACATTTACACTCTTTCTTTCAAAGTTAAACAAACACGCGTGAAACGAAGCAACAGCGAGCGGTGAGCCGATAAGTGAGCTCTTTGAGCCCCTTAGTTTGAGCACTGGCCGAACCAGTACAAACAGGTTTCGTTCCGTACGTGACGAGCCGCCAGTGTGCAGGCACACACTTGTAGTGATGTGCCTACCGTGGCGCGGTTGTTTGAATCTTTGTCTCTGTACGTTTATGTGGTACAAGTAAGTATGTGTGTACGTTAGTATTCAGGTATAAGTTTCTATGTCTATAATATTATTTAGAACATAAAATATTTATTATCATATATATCAAATAATCGGATAATCCTTATCACTCGTTCCAATTATACACCTGAAGGCAATGTATTTGTAGAAGGTATACATAAACAAAGTTAGTATGTGGTCAGGTGACTTATTTATTTGAAATAAATATTCAGAACACAGCTAAATAAATACCTTTTGCGCTTTAAACTAAACAAGCAGTTAGCAGAAACATAAATTAATCTGATAAACTTCATAACATTTCATGCGGGTGAATCTATTTGAGTAGTACTTCTATACGCGGAAAATCTCTATTTATAATATAATGTATTGTTAGAGTCCAGAAGTGAAAAATAATAAAAATAATTATAATTCTAAACAATTTACTTTAATTCTAAACAATTTATTTCATTAATTACAAAATAATCTTAGAAATGCAATTAGACACAAACAACCGTTAATTAAGTAACGAATCTAAACAAATTACAGTTAGTTATACAGCAAGGGCGGTCACATAGGGCTGTACTAGCTGTTAGACAGCTTTCCTCGCACCCACCGCAATTCAGACAGTACTAACTTGTCAAAGACAGCTTTCCACATCTGTTAACAGAGTAGTACTAATTGTCCAGAGACAATGATCCACACTCCGCGACGCATTCATAAGAAATGCGTCCCGATACAACAGATCACTCCTATTTATAACCAAGCACAGTGAAGTGATGGCGCCACAAAAATGACAACTACCGCCGTTGTGGCTTACACGGCCTCTCCTGACACCCTGACGTCCTCGGCAGGTCCGGGTGACCACACTTCTTCATTGTTCTCATTCCCGGTTACTGGAACATTTACAAAAAAAAAGTTTATTGGACGCCTCTGTAAGTACATTATCGTCCAATTGGTCAGTTACTGAAAACAGTTATCAAATTTAGCGTAAACAGAGTTAACGAATAGTTTTCAAGATAACAGTTAACATGAATAGGAAAGGTTCGAACCTCCAAGGAAAATAGTGAAAGATTTATAATCCGCGCCAGATTAGAAACAAACAGTCACTGTTAGATACATTTAAAATAAAACTAAGTTTAGTACTAACACAAGAGTAGACTTCAGCATGAAGGTCTACCGTTACCATAAGAACAATAATATCATAAGAACAATAATATCATAAGAACAATAATATCATAAGAACAATAATATCATAAGAACAATAATATCATAAGAACAGTTACCATAAGAACAGTTACCATAAGAACAGTTACCACAAGAACAGTTACCATAAGAGCAGTTACCATAAGAGCAGTTACCATAAGAACAGTTACCATAAGAACAGTTACCATAAGAACAGATAACATAAGAACAATTATCATAAGAACAGTTATCATAAGTGTCTGGGTCTTAAACATTTAAACTTAACAAGACCACGAGTTTGGGGCTGGTTACCCTGTCCATGGGTCTTAAACCTCTCTCATCAAGACCACGAGTTTGGGGCTGGTTACCCTGTCCATGGGTCTTAAACCTCTCTCAACAAGACCACGAGTTTGGGGCTGGTTACCCTGTCCATGGGTCTTAAACCTCTCATCAAGACCACGAGTTTGGGGCTGGTTACCCTGTCCATGGGTCTTACCTCTCTCAACAAGACCACGAGTTTGGGGCTGGTTACCCTGTCCATGGGTCTTAAACCTCTCTCATCAAGACCACGAGTTTGGGGCTGGTTACCCTGTCCATGGGCCTTAAACCTCTCATCAAGACCACGAGTTTGGGGCTGGTTACCCTGTCCATGGGTCTTACCTCTCTCAACAAGACCACGAGTTTGGGGCTGGTTACCCTGTCCATGGGTCTTACCTCTCTCAACAAGACCACGAGTTTGGGGCTGGTTACCCTGTCCATGGGTCTTACCTCTCTCAACAAGACCACGAGTTTGGGGCTGGTTACCCTGTCCATGGGTCTTACCTCTCTCAACAAGACCACGAGTTTGGGGCTGGTTACCCTGTCCATGGGTCTTACCTCTCTCAACAAGACCACGAGTTTGGGGCTGGTTACCCTGTCCATGGGTCTTACCTCTCTCAACAAGACCACGAGTTTGGGGCTGGTTACCCTGTCCATGGGTCTTAAAATTATCTTAGGAAGACCACGAGTTTGGGGCTGGTTACCCTGTCCATGGGTCCATTCCAATATACACACCTCATGCTCTCCACCATCCGCCATACATTGCACCACACCTCACGCACACGGGGATCAGGCCGAAGATTGCGTCTCGTACACACGGTGAACAGGCGGAAGGTTGCATCTCGGGCACACGGAGAACAGACCGCAGGTCCGCTTATCACTGAGCGGCATGCAGGACGCAAGTCCGCACCTCGCGATACAGCGAGCAGGCCGCAAGTCTGCGCCTCACCAGGCAGCAGCAGACACCAGGTCACAGCCCGGACTCGGCTCGCGTAGACTGCACCTTGCACAGTGACGAGGCTCTCAATGCATCGTTGTCATCTAAGGAAAGCATGAAACATTGCATTAGTTTTGAATGCGGTATTACTTTAACGTCACCAATATGCTTCATTATCGTCATGAATAATCAGAGCTTTTAGAAGGCGATACTAGCAAGCAAAGCTTTTAGGATATTTAAAAATAACAGTGCCCTCAGTATGTACGCAGTAATACCGTCAAGAATGTTACTAACTTTCGCATATGTCTCAGGACGCAAGACCCGGAGGATGTCAGAAAATGTTACAGAAGTCTCCCGGTACTCGGTTAAGGATGTTCCCAATAATCGCAAAGCTCTTAGGATATGATACCGGGTCACCAGTTTTGGTTATGTCTGCAGCTTG
The DNA here is from genome assembly GCA_932526445.1 of Phragmatobia fuliginosa. Lineage (NCBI taxonomy): Eukaryota > Metazoa > Arthropoda > Insecta > Lepidoptera > Erebidae > Phragmatobia > Phragmatobia fuliginosa. The sequence goes on from OW052057.1 coordinate 31,978,527, forward strand.
ACGATTGGCGTCAAGCAAACCCGAAACATGTCCAAGTATGCCCACGCAGTGAATTCGAGTTCAGACTAATTGCCCTCAAAGTCATTTTATGGACCAGGGCTTGTCCGACAGGTGTCGTTCAATCACTTACTGTAATAGGCCACCGTCTGCTTATAGTCGATCGTCTCGAGTCTGTAGTTAAACCTTACCATTTTAACCTTTTTACCTTTCTGCTACGGCGGCCAGTCCCAATGGTGACCAACCAAAAACACAGTAGACACTACAGCACGCAAGTACTTGTCTAACACAGGTGTACGCCTTTGGTTCGATGAGACGGCCACCCAACATGACCCGAAAGAGATCAGGCGTAGGACCGTCGACTCTTTGTACTCATTCGAGTCACGGAGCGTTGACCACAACTTTTAAACTTCGGACCGTGACAAGCATATCTATAATTAGAAGTACACAGTATTATTAGTTATTGTTTGTTCAACCCAGAAATCGAACCTATATTGAACAGTAGTCGCATACACTAACTGTCGACCCAACAAAGCAGTCGAAACCATCACTAGTACTGACGTTTCAATAAGTACCTCTGTCAGGAAGAAAAAGATCACAATAACCTGAGCTGGCTCGTAACGTGCTTATGAACATGTTATTAATCTTGATCCTATATGAATGTCACACCTTTACGATCAAGTTTGCTACAATGATTTTGTGTATGATCTTAAAATTTAACACCTGAAATAGCCAGTCAGGCATTAGGAATAATCTTTCAGGAACACTAATTGGTACTCTCACAATGACTAGTGCTTAAACCTCATTTTAGCTCGGTCTAACCTGACCATTAATCATTATTGTTACACAAACAACATAACATAGTTCATTTAATACCTGACACTAGTGAGGGTATTTAAAACCTTTCATAATGTTTCTATAACATCAAGAATAGCATGCTTAAGTAGACGTACTATTAAGATCGATAGACATGCAGTCTTTACCGGTATCAATACTTTGCATTTCGATAAACATTTATCATAAGAGATCTTTCTTTAACATTTACAATTTGTTGTTGATGTTGTGTAAACCCAATAAGATTACATTTGCAATATGAAGTTCCAGTTTGGAGTCCAAACTACGTATTTAAATATATACGCCGTCTAAAGACGAATTTAAAGAAGTTTGTTTGAATCATAAATTACAATTGTAGTCATTTTCGTACTACCTACTCGTAACTATAAAATAAATTTAACATAATAACTTTAGAACCTAAACGTTTGCCACTCGATGTCATAACACTCTACAGATTTTTCAACAACAGTTGACTGATACAATTACCAATAAATAATGTGACATAGTACCTCGTACTGTCTACCGGCGGAAGATTCTCAAGCTGTTTTATACAGACTCCGGTAAGGACTAGCACTGCTGTCCACGCCCCCTTTCGCCATATTGTGAATAGTTATAACACACGTTTTTAAGCTCTCGATGTATTTGCTCTCACCACCCACCAATATAAAAGAATAGCCCATTCATCGAATTATCAAAATAAAAATTAGAAATGTAATTGATCATCAACTATTTCTTGTTGTTATTTTTTTTATCATCCCTACTATTATAAATGCGAAAGTAACTCTGTCTGTCTGTCTGTTATTTTTCACGCCTAAACGTCTTAACCGATTTTGATGAATTTTGAAACTCAAATAGTTTAGAACCTGAGAAAGGACATAGGCTACTTTTTACCGCGATAGCCAACATACACGCGGGCGGAGCCGCTGGCTAAAGCTAGTTGTTTAATAATGGTCATTTCAATTTTTACATTTACGGAGAAACATCTAGTAACTTGGTTTGCACACTGTACCTTGTTATAATCTGACAAGTATCTATTTTTCCTTAAGGAAAGATAAATAAATTAATCACAACGTGCGTGGGTATTATATCTCAGCGTACTTACGTTAATGCAACTTCGTTTCATTTTACGTGAATCGATTAAAATGTGGTTAGCTTTGTATTAGGCAGCCACTTTAAAACTGCAACTGCTATTAATTCATCATCGATAGTAAAGACGCCCAGTTGTTTACGCACAGGTGGTTTAGTTACAAAAATTCGTCTCCATCACGTCAAACAAATTATGTCAAACTACGAAATAACTTGGTAAATTTTAATCAGCTACGATTACTGCTAACCCTTTTGTTAAGCTACAGCTTTACACCAGGTTTGGACAATTACTCATAAGCGTCATCAATCATTACGATCGTTTTAACGATTTAAATTACGCACACAGTTCACTTTCGTACACTACACATCAGTTATGTAAAAATAAATCAAAACACGATATGAAAATATGATTTGATCTTACCAGTGAAGCGTTAATAGCAACTTACAGGCTTTTCAGTAACCTCACTCATTACCGGGTCGCACTGATGAACCACATTGTACACCTTGTACATTGGCACGGATGCAGTTTCCATCGCTTAGCACAATGTTTACTAACTGGAAAGAAAGCGTTATACACACGAACACACTGAAACATAGCGTGAGGTACAAACACCCTCATTATTTTATTAAAATAATCGTTTTAAAACCGTTTGTAATTGACACTAAAAACCAAATATAGAAGTCGTCACTTCCTTTACGATTTTTATATTTGCTATGTTTTGACTTTGTTTTGATTTTTGACTTTGATTTAGAGCGGATAAGAATATCACAAAAGTCGGATTCCCTTATTAAAAATCACAACGAAGACTGAATTTCGATAGCGTTCAAATGAGCACTAATAGTGTGCAATGCCCTTTTTTTTTTTAACGAACGATCGCGTTTATCGTTCCCGGGACCTCTGCGGCGAATCACTGCGTATATTCACTTTGGTTCTATATGACAGCGCGATCTATTGTGCATTTGTCAATGCTCTCTATCGTAAGACACACCTAGATAATGAAGTATAGGCAAATTATATGAAAATATCTAACTAAATGTCGGTAGTTGATCGTTTCCCAAATATTGAAAATTAATAATTTGTGAACGTAGATCGATCCAACTTCTGATGTTAGAGTCCAGAAGTGAAAAATGATAAAAATAATTATAATTCTAAACAATTTACTTTAATTCTAAACAATTTATTTCATTAATTACAAAATAATCTTAGAAATGCAATTAGACACAAACAACCGTTAATTAAGTAACGAATCTAAACAAATTACAGTTAGTTATACAGCAAGGGCGGTCACATAGGGCTGTACTAGCTGTTAGACAGCTTTCCTCGCACCCACCGCAATTCAGACAGTACTAACTTGTCAAAGACAGCTTTCCACATCTGTTAACAGAGTAGTACTAATTGTCCAGAGACAATGATCCACACTCCGCGACGCATTCATAAGAAATGCGTCCCGATACAACAGATCACTCCTATTTATAACCAAGCACAGTGAAGTGATGGCGCCACAAAAATGACAACTACCGCCGTTGTGGCTTACAGTATATTAAACTTAATATAGAAGAGAGGAATTAAATATAATATTAATGATAATAGGAACGATGGGAACAACTTGAGGAGCTATTAGTTATCGGAAAGGTTTATAGCAAAAAACTTTTTCCTAAAAGAATATATTTAAGAGACTCTTCCCCGTTTTTTCTTGTCGTGTGGATATCCTCACCAGACCAGACCAATCAAATAATTCTAAACTAGATGCAATTATACGTCGTTATATTATCGAGATTCTATGACCACCGTCCAATTTCATAATCAAACCCTGATTACCATTTTGGACCGAAGTACTCATCAAGCAGTGAAACGATCACAAATTTAATATGATTGAATTCGTTTGATACGAACTTTGAATGGCCACCTTCAGCTCCATTTAGAGACAAAATGCACGCTCGGTTTGCGGCGTTTCACTACAGAATTCTTACGACCACCTTCCAGCACCATCATCAGGACAGGTTCATGTCATCATATTATTGCATTGCCACGTGACATATGCGTTCACAATGTTGGCTTAATCAGTTCGAGATTCAAACAATATTATTGTGATACGTAATCAAGTTCAAGATTTCATTTCAAAATCAAGTGAGAAAGCTCCACTGTAAAGCCACGTATTCATTACTAAACATTTGTTGATAAACTGTGTATGACAAGTTTACAATAAACACATGTTTATGAAACTTGGCCGTCCACACTTGTCAGTTGTTTCACAGGATGTCGCCCGAGGAGGTAGTGATGCTCTCTGCTGCTTACATAATAATTCACAAGAGCATTAATCGAAAAAAAATTATATATTTAATGACCTCTGCGGATTTGATTGGTCATTTCAGAACTTCACCAGAATGTCACATTTTGAAATGTTATTAAGATTGATTGGACCATCAATAAAAAAAAGAAACGAAATTTCGGCATCCTATTGAGAAAGAATACTACGTTTGTGATAAAGCTCTATTAGCATCGAAATTTGGTTGTTGGACCACACTACCTCCATGTTTGTAAACTTGCGCAAAACACGTCCACACCTGTTGACTTTTGTTTAAAAACTAGATGTTTCGTCTTGCTCTCCACTCGCAGTGGGGAGCACGGCAACACGTATCATAAACAATGTTTCATCATCTATGTTCATGAACTGTTTACAGAGATGATGAAACATTATGAAACATTGTTTATGAACAGTTTATAAACAGTGTTTATTAACAAATGTTTACTAATGAATACGTGGCTTAGGTCTTGGAAAGGAGCTTGGTGTTATTTTGAATGGCAAGGCGTTTCGCTACAGAGCAGTGATAGTCTTAAATTAATAATTTCATTGGAAATTATTACACAACGCTCTTTAAATTCTCGTTGGTAAGCTATCATCTTTGACATGAATTAATATTAACCAAATAGTTTGATTACGATCTGGATTGGAATCATAATTGGAAATCTCAAAATGTTTTAGAAAGTAAATTTTGGATAACTTATTATTTTCTGCATCTATTTTATGTAGGTAGATAGAACTGAGAGTGTTTTACAATTTTCTGTTTCTGTGTTTACTTGTTGTTCTGAGTCATACTATGTTATTGTGGCGACTTTCACATACAGCGCGACGAGAACATACGACAGCATCATCTAGCGAAGAAACACTGAACTACTAAGAAAACACCGAATGAATTATACGGAGTAACTACTAATCCTGAATCGCGAAAGTAACATTCTCGCGCCGATTAGCATATATACAACATTGCAACATCAACTGTTGGGCAGTGGCCTGCCAGACATGATAACCTTGTCTGGCCAGAGGATCCTCCCTTTGTGTTGGCGGAACACGATTCCCGTTCCTCCACATTATATTTAGTGACCTGTCTTCACTTTTGCTCTTCGTTGATGTTTTAGCACTGAAGCATCAGAAATTGTACATGCTGCATGAGACATATGTATATTTGTATATGCTGCATAACTCCATGTAGTACTATTTTCAGTTTTAAATTAATCTATTATTTATGCACTGAAGTCGCATTTATACTCCCACTATTATATAGCTACGTGTTTGCCAGTTAAATTGATTACAAGAAACTCATGAACTTAAAAAGTTATCTAAGCTGTTATAGTTTTCTTTCAAAGTTCACCGTATGTATTACCATCATGAATTTTCCAGATTTGTAGACCCAACTTTTAAAGGGACGTAGTGTTTTAAAAATGCCGTTTGAAGTAAAATAACTCGCCAACGGAAGCGTTAATCAAAAAATATCTTAGCAACGTCCCTATGCTTTTAAAATATCTATCTAAGAATATTTTAAACGATGGAGTAAACCCGAGAAAAAATAATCATCCCTATACATGTAGAGGAGCTACCCCAAAAAAGTTTTTCATGTTTTTATTCCAGCCCTTTGTCGACGTCATAAAAACACATATGCACGTAAAGTTTTATTTTTCTAGCACCGTTTGGGCGGTAAGTTGAGGATAGATATGACGAAACTATAAGGGTTCCAAGTAATGAACTATGGAACCCTAAAAAGGAGTCATTCTTGAATGTACGTTTTTATGTATGTTTATTCTGCGGTGTTTATGAGAGACAATTTCCAAATTTATTTTACTATTTAAAAGAATTACTCCGAAATAGATCCTGTTATCACCATGTCAAGATTTGATGATGGGATTCCAGAAAAATCGTTAGAAACCGGAAATTGTGAATTTTGAAAGTAAGGAGAGATGTTTCTTAAAAATTAACTAGTATTATAAAAGATACTAATGTACAATACCTTTGTTCCTTGTATAACATTTTTTTAAAGAAATAAGTTTAAGTTACCTACAAACATAAGCTAAAAAGCTAATTACCAAAGCTAACACAATTGAAATAATGACATTCGTTTCCGGTCATATTTTAGCATGAGAGATTTATCAGTCGTACTTAAATTCCCCATACTAATTTTATTTTCATGTAAAGCGAATATTTGAAAATTTTGAACTCATTTGATAAAAAGAGAGTTAAAGATTCAAGGCAAAACCTAAGACAGTTTTATTCTAGGAATAATTTCTTAAGGTTGTAAAAAAGTACTATAAATGGTAAAGTAAGAAAGAAAAGAAACGGTAATTTTAGTGACATTGCACCACAATCAATACATATTAAAAGAAATTGTAATTTTACATGGCATTGTATCATTAAGGTTATTTGGAGTTATTGTTACAAACTATTTTTGTAACAACATAATATATAAGTAACTCTATCTGACTGCTTTCACAGCTGAACCACTAAAAGAAATGCTATGAAAGGACAAAGACAGTCACGTTGTGTATCTCGTGGTAGGGATTATTTTCGTATTTAGTCAGCTGGCTATGTCATCCAGAATAACGTTTTAAATTCAACCACGTTAACTTATATATAAAATTCTCGTGTCACAATGTTCGTTTCGGAGGAGTATGGGACTCCTCCGAAACGACTGGACCGATTTGTATGCAATTTTGTGTTCATATCGGGTAGGTCTGAGAATCGGCCAACATCTATTTTCCAAACCCCTAGGACGCAAGCGGAGACGCGGGCATCAGCTAGTTTTTGTGTATTATTTAACATGATACGTTATACTAAAGTCAACAATCGTGATAGATAACAAATGCGTTGTTATTGTTGTCAACAAGATGTCATAGAATAAAAATAATATAAATAAAATAATTCGTTTACAATTTTGTTGAAACATCAATAAATTGTGGGAATGTTGCATAATACATTACACTCTGTCCATTCCTTTATTATCTTTTTGACAGTTCAACAAATTTCGAAATTAGTGACGCTCTCACATGTCACCAATTTGATTTGAAATCAAAATCAATCGATATAATATTCTCTAAGTCAGTATTGTAAATAAATGAAATGTGCACTTTTATGATATATAATTGGCCCAGAACAAAGACAACTACCTAACACAGTCACTTGAAGGTCGGTTGTGTAAGTATTATGTGATTTTTAACTATTTACTAAAGCGTGCATTGTTACATTTTAAGTCAGTGGTCCAAAAATAAATTAATTAATGTTAATGTTCTTTATTCTAAGTTTGGACTTAAATTCCAAAATTCCAACTTAATTTCTTGCAAATAATAAATCTTGTAGTCATATTTTAATTACCTTCTTATTTTATTTAATTTACAGAAAAAATACTTACATGAATTCAAATTATTTTGATCATAATAATATGATAGATTATTTTAATCGTTTAATCGATGTATCGTATTTCAAGAACTATTTTATAGTTGGTTGTTTTTAGCTATGCACAAGCAACTTCCCTACCCGTCTATAAAGTACGACATTACTGTAGTACATTATTACGAAAGAAAATGCCGGTAATTTATAGGCGTGACCTGTCAAAAAGACAATAAGCGAATGGACATAGTACAGTAAGTCTATTTCATAATATCATTTTTAATTCTAAATTGTACTTAATTAATAATTTAACGAATTTTTTAGTAGCAACTTTAGAAAATACAAGAAAACATTTTACATTGCCCCTGTAACAACTTTTGAAGAATAGTTAAAATTATTTTAGCTTAGTTAAAATTATTCTAATTATATGACAATAGTTAAGATGATTTACTTTATTAACGGGATACATCTCATAACCATTCATAACATATTGTTAGTATCTGCCATTCTTGTAGCATGAATATATTTTGGTTCTTATAGAAGGACACAGTATCTACATGAATGTCGTGACATTAATATAAAAACTAAATGACATTATAAATCATGGGCTTCGTCAGACTTAAGGTTTTGATTATTTAACGAAAATTTTTTTTTAACTATACCAATTTGAAGCAAATGGACCAATATTGTTTTGAAGCTAATACTAGAGACTACTTCTAATTGAGCAGTAGATTGAGTTTTATTGGTTTCCTCAGTCACCCTTAATTGTAATTATAGACCAATGTTTTCAAGTTAGAATATAAGAACGAAAGCAAGTAAACAAATTACGGGTGGTCCGCTGTGTAGTATTCACCCCTCATACTCGTTGATGGAATTCATAATAAATATGTATCCTATTTATTGTGATTTCCAACTTCCAAGTGGGCAAAGACGCCGGCAGAAACTAGTATTTAATATATCAGAAGATAGCTATTTTGTTATTTCGAGACAAAGGAATTCAATTTGTTTTAATGAGACGGTTTCTCGTCACATCGATCTTGTCGTAAGATTATTGGATTTTGATATTTTGAACACAGCGTTTTTTCGTCATATTTTACTTTCATTTGTAACATTAGTTATATATATATATATATATATATATATATATATATATATATATATATATATATATATATATATATATATATATATATAGAATATTAACATTAATAATGTATGAATGTGTTTTTTTTCTTGATACACCTAATATAGTATACGGAATATTCGGATATCTAAAAGTAACAACCTACAATCAGATAGATTAAAAAAAAAAACAAAGAGATAGTGTACTTTATTTGAATCTTATTTCTTTTTTAATACAATGAATAAATACTATGTTTTTGGCTAAAACCTATTAGATTGCAAATCGTATCAAACTATTTTTTTTTATTACTATTAAATTTGTGATTGTGTCAAATTGGACACTTTTCACAACTAATGTCCGTAGTTCTTTTGGTTTTGTAAACGTAAGTTTTGGTGCAGTTCAAGAAGTTACTGATGTTTAGTCGAAATATTGGTATACTTTTGTATATAAATTTTAATAATAGGCAGCCTGTCTATACTTTATATCACTTTCGCCATGATTTTGTTAGTGTTAGTTTACTTTTGCCTTAGCCTTATTGCCTTGGTTTAGAATCATAAATTCATGACATCGATGCTTGTTTATTTTTAGCTCGATAATAGACACGTTATTACAGCAAATGTGAAATTATGGCTAACAAGTTAAGAATCTGTTTCTTGTCAGCTTTTGTACAATAGTAGATAATTTACCGCTTTGTGAAATTTTATTTCTCAGACATATATATGTATATATATATATATATATATATATATATAATATATATATATATATATATATATGTCTGAGAAATAAAATTTTAGATATAAGATTTTAAGTCGAAGTTAGCTTAAAATTTATTGAATTTTATTATTTGGTAACTAACCTGCGTCTTTACCTACATGATGGTTGCCACGATGTACACTGTGGATGCCGAACTGTGACTGCATCTTCGAGGCTGGCGAGCGAGGCTTAATGGGCTCTAAGAAAGAAAGAATTTAATGGTCAGTTCAAGTCAGAGTTTATATACAATAATTAACTGGTTGGTTCTTTAAAAAGTGCAGGTTCTGTGAGTTTAATATGTATTATCATTATAGATTAGTTACAAGACAAGTATGACTGTTCCTTTAAGTATTAATACTTTTTAATCTGAGCTATATAAGAGTTTAAATAATATATTACATTCAATGTGTTCGAATAATACGTGTCTATGCAAAGCTTGTTACTTATATGTTATAACCATTACTGACTACGACTGTTAAATAAACAGTACTAAACATTCCTGATAGCAAAGAATGTATTGTATATAAGTATACCCTAAGAAAATATTAAAATAATCGTAAAAAATAATGTTATCTTACTATAAAGTACAAGTATACCACAGAAGTAAAATTTATATACCTACTTAATACAAACGATACTAACATATGAAAATAGTGACACAAAGCCGCAATAAGTGCTTAACACGAGGCAAGCCAGCTTTAAAAGCCTTAGGTTGTTAAAGCTTTTCAAGTCCACTAGTTTGCTTTTTATCTCTTGTGATATTACCCAAAAATTCAAATATATCAAATGTCTCATATTATAACTTGGCTTTAAGTTTGATCGTTAAATACAATTATTAATGCTGTAAAACTTCCAATGATGTGGCCTACTAAAGTACTGAGTAATCAAAGTAGAAACAATACTGTTGCCTATCTCAATTTACTTTGCCGTAATCACGGCACTTACTGTTTCAATAATTCATGAAAGATGATGATGTTTTTTTATAAAACTACTTTCTTTCGATTGAAAGAACAATCGCTTTAAATTTTCTAATTCTCTAGATCAAAGGTAAAACCTCTTTAAATGAAGACATTTACATACCGGAATATTCAAGTCCAAAAAGCTTCCAAGTCCCTTTCTTGGTGACAATGATCGTTTGCGGGCAAATGTTGCGGTGTATCAGATTAGCCGTGTAGTGCAAGTACTGAAGACCCTCGATGACCTAAACAATCAAAGAAGAAGTTGTACAAATATAGGACAGTAGTACGTGGAAAAACACAATACAACATAAATTCATCACTGCAAATAGAAGAAAAACCTAAAAAAACTTATACCCAGCAATGTTGTCAGTAGGTAGAGTGCTAAAGGCCGTAGTTGACTATTGGTAATGTGTCTGCATCAGTTGCGGCATCTGGACTTGATGTTGGAATTATCGTTAAGTAGTTGGATACATTGTTGATATAAGGGTGTAAATAAAAATTTAAATTATTGCATGATATTTTTGTTGTATTTATAAAATGTGTTAACTAATATTGTCATTTTTGTATCATGTTTTATAGGACAGGAGAAGGCTGGATGGCTTCTATGTCAATTCATTTTGCGTATCTATGTTTGCATGAGACGATTTCGAAACATGTTTCACTTAACAGTTTGACTTTTTAAGTAAATCTCATAGTTGGAGTAAATAAAATGTGTACAACATTCATATTATTTACTATCATTCTGACTTAAAGTTCAACAAAATCTTCCGTGTCAATTTTCTGATTCTTCGCTGAATTTCAATGTAGTCCAGATTAGGCCCAGAGTATTTTATTTGGCAGTCCGGGGATGGTCTCCAGAACTACCTCAAATAAAATTCGTTTGCACCACCCTTGTGATTAGCAGTGGTGATAAAAATTTAGGAATCTTCGAGGAGAGGTCTAAAAGTTCGTGGAATGAATAAGTTCTAAATTAACTGAAACTATAAATCTATTTTTCCTTTTCAATACAATCACCCTCAAGCTGATACATTTATTGGATTTCTAAATAAATTTTTCTAAACCGTGGAAATATTTTTTTTTGTCTTTCGACTCAAAATGGACCAAAATTGCCTCCTTCACCTCATTGTCGGCGGAAAATTTCCTTCCCCTTAAGTCTTTTTTGGAATTGGGGAACAAATAAAATAAAATCACTAGGGGCTAGGTCTGGACTGTAAGGTGGGTGAACTAGTGATTTGAAGCCGTGCGTGTGCAGAGTAGCTATTGTAACTTTGCTCTTGTGAACTGGTGAACCTTAGCCTATTTTCCTCGACGATTTTCTTTCTTACAAATTAAAGGAGGCCCCTTTAATTTATTTAGTATCAATGCGTAGTTTTCTCCGCTTATGATTCTTCCCTTTTCTTTGTAATCAAATAGTATTATCCCCTCACAATCCCAAAAAAAAGTAGCCATCAGCTTTCCAGCCGATTCTGATATCACGAATTTCTTTGGGGATAGTGGGCCCTTTTTATGCCATTGCATGGGCTGCTGTTGTGACTCAGGCTCAAAGTGATGAACCCGTGTTTTATCTCCAGTTTCAAAAATCTGTGCAGGTTCATTTCCACACAACTCCAAAAATTGCTTTGAAGCATCGACGCGCTGCTGTTTTCGAGTGGTGTGAGCATTCTCGGTACCCATCTTGCACTGACTTATAAATCATGGACTTACCAAGGCAATTCTCTCCATGAACAGCTTACAATTCATTTAAAATGGTTGGGCTGTTCTTTCCTTGCTTGGTAAGGAATTATCACGGCACTGTGAATTGAATTTTCTCCATACTTTAAGTTTTTAATGACACATGTAAAATGCTTAAGGACATCCGAAGATTTGAGACTAGAGATGCCTGCGCATACCACAAAATTTTATGACCACTCTTACAATATTGAAGCAGGACGCTTGTGGAATGCTCTCTCTATATATATCGGGCAAGCGCCAAACAATAAATACATACAAGAAAATGATTCACGAATATCATATGTCAGACAATCACAAGTTTGGGTATGATATAAACATATATAAATATATGATAAATATGTAAACTGTATAAAAGCTCTCAAAGCCGAGTGGCCTTTGTTGATTTAAAATAATTAGCGAGGGCAAGCAACGACGGCGCAGTCAGTACCTAGACAGGTGACCGTGTAGCATTTCCGTGATCTGAAGCTCACGTTTAGCAGTCGGTCTCGCTTGTTATTAGTTAGTTGGAGGCCTTCGGGCAACTTAAAAACATCCAACGGCTGGATTACACAACACAACATGGCTTGTCAGTCCCCAGCCCGCTCTCGGCCAGCAGTGAGATATTATGGGTTGTTGGGTTGTTGATTATTATACTCATTACCAATTATCTATATATTTATTTATTTTATTTTCTTTTTTACCGAAACTCAATGCACAGCCAACTATTACTGTCTTTCCGAATCATATTAATTCATCCGGCAATAAGGCCGCCCTTTAAACACTGCATTTTTGATGTTTTATGTACTCTTTTGTATCTCTGTAATATGGTGTAAAAATAAAAAGTTTTGTATCTATCTATCTATCTGATCTACGACAATCTACTTAAATCAGGTTATTACCTCTTAATACCCTCTAGTCTATTAGAGTAGGTACCAGATAAAAATAAATCTCGTCAAGATTACTTTGTTGTTCGCCCGTGTATTCATCTCCGAGACCCTTTTCCACAAATAGGAATATAAAATTGAAATGACATAGGGATAATAGGTAAAAGATGTATATATTATATGTTGAGGTTATTAAAAGATTATCACGTTTGATACTCTTATTTCATGTTTGCAGCATAAAGTCGAAAAACTCATAATTTGTCATTTGCACTCCAAGTTCGGGTAATGATTCGGATCTTGGTGTTGAAAAACTTGCTAGTAAATATGAGTAATGGTGCCAAAACGAGTAATATAATGTCTCAATGAAAAGGATAGTTTTAAATAAGTATATCTGGTAACTAATCGTGGTTTATTATAGCTACTTTTGTAGTACTTATAACCGCTTGGTTGCCATCGTCCCGCCAAATTTTGACCGAGATCGCCAATAGGACGACAGTTGTCCCAAAAAGTTACCTCGTTAAAAATGTTTTGTTTCTTTCTATCACCATGCCGCATTGTCTGCATTGGCAATTAGGATGAGAACCAATACTCTTGAATACAACTCATGCTTTTTATCGGGTAGAGTAAATTTGCTTTGGCAGGCTCATGTTTCACAAAAATATTGATGGTCTGAATTACAATAAGAACTGAATACAAGAGAATATAAAGAATTCGGGGAACATCGGAGCTTGAAAACGGAACGGGTTCTTGAGTGAGATAAATAATACGAGGGTTATACTAATAAAATAAGTATATAGCTAATAGAGGTTACCACAATTCGCAATTACGAATGTAATGAACAAACGGGTAATCACAATCTACAAAATATTTCATCATTTATACTAACATTGGAATGCATTTGTGACCCTTGAGTTGCAGATGTTAAATAAAAAGGTCCTTTAACATTTATTGTCTCATTAGCTCTTTCAATATTATCTAAAAATATCTATAACACAATATCTTCAAGTACTGTTAAAATGCACGCCTATAGATACAACATGCAGTTCGAATGTGCAAATTTATTTTGTAATTCATACATTTGCATATTTATCTGCAATACTACGGTCATTGAAGATTGACGTCCATTTATTAATTCCATTTCAAACTACACCAGTTATTATAACCCTATTATCGGAATGTGTCGCCTCTATAACGAAATTGCCTAGAGTAACGATGTTAACATTAACATCTTCGACTCACGGACGTCTCTATATAACAGAAATGTTTTCGCCCTATCGCTTTGAAAGCAAAGAAATAAAAAAAAAACATTGTGTCCGCTTAGGTTAATTTGTAGCTTAATTTTTTTGTAAATCCATATTATTATAATCATGCTGTGTGATTACAAAACGGTTCCAATCAGTGTTTAACCTATATTTGTCTAAAAATTGTCATACCTTGTTTGTTACCAGTTGTTATTGCCCTAATGAATAAATAATTAAATTTTGGAATTTAACGCTTTAGAAACAGTTCGAAACATAATTCATTCACCACGCACAAAAAGCGGCCAAGTGCGAGTCGGACTCACCCATGAAGGGTTCCGTATCAGCAAGTAACATCATATAAAAGTTCTTGTAGTTCGTTGTAACTTTGATCTATGTTTTTAGGGTTCCCTGTTTTTAGGCCCCTTTTTTCCGAAACCATAAGAACTATACTTTTGAAACTTAGTAAGTAGATGTAATCTGTAAACCGCATTAAGATTTTGACATAAAAATGTAAAAAAACACTCTCGTATTTTAGAAGTTACAGGACACATTTTTGCACTTTGGAAGTGTCTCTCGCGCAAACTATTGAGTTTAGAAAAAAATGATATTAGGAACCTCAATATCATTTTTGAAGACCTATCCATAAATACCCCACACGCATCGGTTTGATGAAAAAATTTTTTTTGAGTTTCAGTTCCAAGTATGGGAATCCCCAAAATGTATTGCTTTTTTTCTATTTTTATGTGACAATCTTAATGCGGTTCACAAATTACTTCTACCTACCCAGTTTCAAAAAGTATAGTTCTTATGGTTTCAGAAAAAAGTGGCTGTGACATACGGACGGACAGACAGACAGACATGACGAATCTATAAGGGTTCCGTTTTTTGCCATTCGGCTATGGCTACATCAAGCTACAGGCAATAGAAGAAAAATACGGCGCTACGTGGCGCATCTGCTAGTGAATTATTAAAATGTATTTTTAAAGAATAAACCGTGTTGCGTGAGATTTTAATTTTTTTCATCCTTCAGTTCTTCTTTGTCATGACCTAAAGTTTTTCTGTTTTATAAATAATTGGAGATATTTGATACTTATTTACATTTATGTTGAATTCAAAGTCGTGATGGCTACCCTCGATGGATAACCTTTTCACTGCTTCGTTCTCTAGTGAATTGTCACCTTAATACCTATCATGCAATAATCAATTCCGAACCCATCAGTAAAACCACATCCAATTCCGAGTACTATTTTTGGAGTTAAACAGCAACATTGGTTTGAACAAATATTCTCTCACCACAGAGTCTCTCATAACAAAACTTAATGTTCAACAGTTCAACTGCATTTAAAGAAATATTTATCACTGGTTTTCGCCCGTGGCTCCGCCCGCGTGTATGTCGGTAAAAAGTGTCGCGGTAAAAAGTAGCCTATGCCCTTTCCCAAGTCCAGTTCTATCTTCATACCTAATTTCATCTAAATCGGTTAAGTGGTTTAGGCATGATAGCGTATCAGACAGACAGACAGACGAAGAGAGTTACTTTCGTATTTATAGTATTAATACGGATGATATTAAATGACTCATGCATACCTTGATTTATTCTAACGAATACGACAGTTCTATATCTCATAAATCTGGTAACCATTCAGTTCTACTAGTACATATTTGAATTGTCATGAGATCAATCGAGGATTAGATATAATACCTATGTCTTAATACGTTATGTGAAGGCAGAGGTCTAATTGGTCCCAAGCTAAAATTATAGATATGTATTACCCACATATAGAAGGTATTTAGACAATAATAATACCAATTAAACGCTTCTATGATTGGCTATACATTAGTTATGAGGGCTTTATGTTTCACTAAACTCATTTAAAAGAAATCCTTAGCGATGTAAACATTAATTAATAAAAGCTGATGTCGTACTAGTCGTAGTCCAGGATATGGTTTTATGCAGTGATTACAATCTTGGAACTTTCTTGATAATTTTGTATTCAAGCTAAACTATTAAAATTTAACCTGAACTGATGTATTTAGTGGTAATGTATTGATATGCCTAAATAAGTTTGAACAATTTGTAACAAAATTATTTGAACTGTGACTTTCACACGTAAAAAAAGGCCATAGCAAAATTGGATGATTTATAATTATAAAATGAATGTTTTCCTTGAAAAACTAAATCTAAAACATATTTTTACTTAATTTGTATTAAGAAAAACTATTTTGCTAATCGTAATAACAAATTAAAAAATAGTAAAATCCTTAAAAAATAGTAGCAATACATTAATTAAGTTAGTGGACAGTGATTTTTGACCTTATGCAACTCTTCGAGAAAATACCCGTATGTACTCTTTGGATGGACAAATTGACAGGAGATAAAAAAATAAAGAATAGTTTCGGTGTTTTGAAGCTATAGTGGTAATATAATAAAATATTTTATGTACAATATTACATAAATTTATGCATATAGTATAAATATATACCAAAACTAATAATAACTATTGTATTAATGTAGAACTATTCTGAGCATACATTATTCACATACATATATCCTTTAATGCCGTCAGCGTTAGGGCATACCTAATGCATATTGGAAAATTTTTTCACAGTCTGGCAGCCATATTGTTTAATTATTGAAAGATGTAAAATATGGTGGTGTGGCTAGGTTCCATTAGCTCCAAAGATTCCGACGACATTAAGGATTTCAAATGTGTGTCACTAAGAAATATAAGAATCGGCCAAGTGCGTGTCAGGCCACGCACAGGAAAGGGTTCCTCATTCACCCATAATGGTACGTAGATTAGAAATCATATCCAATGGATAACTGTTATGTTTACGTAATAATGCGTTAATTTTGTATGACGTTTTCCAAGTAAGCGCATTGTAAAAGTTAAGCCTCTATAACTCCTGACCTAACAAAGTCATCTAATCCGTTATAGTTTTCTTTTAAAGTTCATTATATGGACCACTATTATTATTATTATAATTTTTCCAGATTTTTTAGCCAGCCGTTTAGCTTTTAGAGGGGGGGGGACGCCCTGTTTTTACAAAAAAGTGACCTTTAAAGTGGAATTCCTCGCAAACGGATGCCTAAATAAAAAAATTGTCTTAGAAATCCTTATTATTTTTAAAAGATCTATCTACTGATACCCCACATGATGGGGTAGCCACGAGAAAAAAAAATCACCCCCACTTTACGTATAGGGGAGGTACCCCAAATAAAATTATTTTTCATAATTTTATTGTGGCACTTTGTCGACGTAATTTCAAGTTCCATCTTTCTAGCACTTACCGTTTAGACGGTAAGTCGAGGACGGACGAACGGACGAATAGACGGACATGACGAATCTATAAGGGATCGAAGTCATAATCTTCGGAACCCTAACAAAAGGTAGGGTAAAGGATATAAAGTTTAAAAATAACATGAGAGTACCATTGAAGTCGAATTGAGAGCCATTTGAGCAATTTGCGAAATTCTGTCTCATGATCACACTCGTATTTGCGTAAACCAAATATAAATCGAATTCAGCAGTTTTGAAGCCGCTCAAATTTATCAAGCTGCTCTTCAGTTATATCGAGATAGCTGATATCAGCGTAATCAAAAATAGGAAGCAGTAAGGATTTAGCCAGCGCATCTTTAGTAACCGTAGGTAGGATGTTGCCAAATCTTCGCATTGAGCCGGCAGATGCGATCTCTTTCCTACTAGCCTCACGCCAGCGGAGACCCCAAGACAGTTTACTATCAATGAGAATTCTTAGGTTCACAACAGAAGTACCAATTAGGAGTACACCGTCATTAAATTAGTTTTCTGCTAATATAATATAATGTATCTGGGAGTGCACCCTGGAACGTCTTTGATGGATGTACAATTAGACCATTTGAACATCATCAGACTAGGTACTTCAGCAGACTATTATTATTACACCACGAGGAAAAGTATTCCTCGAGGCGCAAACGCTAGTTTCTACCTAACACTATGGAACAATAACACCACTCAATTACCGTTGAATGATTGAGTGGTTTTAGAGTCAAATGTCGTCAGGATATCGAAGTCTACTGTATTAAAGGCAATATTGAAGTCTAGAAGGAAGAGTATAGTAAGTTTATCGTGCTCAAAACCAGGCCTGATATGGTCTGTGACATTAATTGGCGTGCTTCCCTGTACGTAAGCCCAATTGATAGGGATTGAGGAGATGGTTCTTAGTTGAGTAAATGAGAGTTATAGAGGACGTATGTACCTGTATACAAAACAGCAATTACTATACATATTAATATTTTGATTGACTGCATGATTGCACGGTTGCCATGCCGCTTCCTACTGCGCCAAGTGTCGTGGAATCAAATCACACGTGGGATAACACATTGTATGATTAACAATTTGTTGTTCTGAGTCTGATTCTTCTTTGTGTCCATTTCATGTAGGTATGTTTGTAAAGTCCCTCGCAACGCAACACAGGAAATTGTACTCCTAATGAGGGAGTTATTTCAAAATAAATAAATATAACATTAGAAAGTCCAAATATGACAAACTTAATTAGAAAGAAATGTACGTGTGAGTAAGTACATTCGAATGTGGTTGAAAAACTAAAAAAATGACCATCTGCCGGATGTTTTATTAAAGAGGATAAAATATCTATATACATATTACCAATTTTTTATTAAACGAAAATTATTTACAAAATTAAGATCACAAAAAAGGAACAATTTTATATTGTTTAAATTGCTCTAAAAGTAACCATCAGCAGTAAGATGGCCTAATACTAACAATACAAATACTTTGTACTATTACTTTACTAACTTATTTTTTTGGGGGGTTTTATCCTTTACAATCTCCTTTTAATATAAATATTGTCAAGAAGCTGGATGGTCTCAATCAACTACATAATGATACCACTAACTGAATACTATAGGTCCGGTCCATCCAGGCATAAGGACTTGTTTGCAGTGGCGGCTGGTGGGTTATCGAACTGGTGGTGCACTTTACTAAAATATTAAAATTAGAAAATGCAACAAAACAAAAATTGCTTCTACACACAGAATCTAGCTGATTACGAATATCGACCGTGCCTAACACAGACAAACTCATTACATTTTGTACTTGTGAAGATTCGTGTTTTTTTATTGTTTCACTCAAATGCGTCAAATCCTTGATACCTGTTTCTGTCCAATTCGATTCTCCGCCAAAAATAATGCAAGGAAAACAAAAGAATGCATTAAGACGCTCACATCCACACAACCATTTCTTTCTATTATACATCTAACTTTTAAAACTTCGCGTAAATGCTTTATTTTTCGATTTGCACTCTTGTTTTAAATTTAAAAAGGGCCGTGGCGGTCCGGCCAATTTTAAGTTCACTTTATTTTGAAAAGTTCTGTTATTTTCTATAATATAATCAATGTTTATGCTCATTTTCACTAACACCATACACAGTATAGAATAAAAGTTCTCGAAAAAAATCTAAACAAAAACTAAAAACAATTACAATTAGGTAATATAGATAAACAATAAAGTACGCCCATGCCGGCCGGCCAATTCGTCAAACATCGGGTGCTCTCGGCAATCCTCGGTTGGCACCCGTGCGGCGCTCGAAAACTCACTCATTACTCGGTACATTTCTATGAACTATCTTTTGTTTCACGCGTCAGGCGTATTTACTCGTATCTCCTACAAGTTGTATTAGCAGTCCTCGTGCACTCGCCGAAGCGCACGAGAATTTGTCTATACAGGAAAATAAGTCTTATTAATTTGGTAAAGCGCTCAAACTGTTTCACCATAATTAGAGATTTAATTTTTTATACGTTTTGTATGTTTAAAAATAACTAATAAAATTGTAATTTAAAAATAAAGATGAAGTATTTTGTGATTTTTAAATCTTTTGATTTGGTGGTTCAGCGCACGAGCGCACTTAAGGTACAGCCGCCACTGCTTGTTTGTATAGTAATATTTTAATATGTACGAACATTTTTGAGTGTGTGAAACCAGTAGCCAGTTTCTTTTCCAACTTAACATTTTATATCATAGTTTACTTTGATTTTGTAGGTATTCTTTTCGTTTATTGTGTGTCTATTAAACATTTTAACTAAGTCGAATTATTTCACCTAGGTGATATTACCTTGGTGAAATACATAAAAAGTCAAATGAGGTAACTCATGAATGTAATTTAGTCAGATTGGTGATATCACCTAGGTGAACAAAGTGGAATAAACCCAAAAATAAAACAAAGTTAAGACTACAATACAAAGAGAGTTAGAAAGTAATTTTACTTTACTATCTTTGAAAACTGATAAATGAAATTTAATTTTGCGTTTCAATTTATTTGTATGACTTCACGTAACTTTTTTGAAGTTGGAAAGTAACGTTGAGAGTTATGACTTTTTCATTAATTTTTAGACAAGATTACTGATTGGTTTGAAACATTGGGTCTTTTGTGATAGGCATGTACATAGATAGATTGTATTCATTCTCTAATTGCTGTGTTCTGGTTTGTTCAATACAGTGGAGCAACATCAAATGATTGGATTTAGGCGGAAATGTGCTTTACCAGATATAATTAATTTTAAAACCGAATTATCAGTGAGTATTAAGCCTGTAAGAATTTTTTTGAGATAATAATCAGTAGATGTCATGACAATAGCAATATATAAGTTATTTACATTATGAAAATACTCAGAGACGTTGCTTCGATGGCCTTGTTGAGGACTGTCTACCAGACTCTCTGCGAATCAATTATATCCTACTGCATTACAGCCTGGGGAGGCACTCAAATCACACACCTAATAGGTTTGGAAAGGGCTCAGCGTGCAGTGTTAAAAACAATGATAAAAAATCTTTTAGGTTTCCAACTACATTATTGTATGATGAAACTCGAGTACTGAGCGTCAGGAGACTTTAGGTACATACTAAAAATTACACTTACACACACAAGGAAGTAATCAATTCTAAGGACTTTCAAGACATGATCACCAGACGGGTCTACAAACTCCCTCTCCTTAAGGTTAATATCATGTTTGCAAAGCGTTTCTGTGCTTATAACTTGTGTTGTAACTTCAGGTGAAGCTAAATTGATAATCCAGAATGAACTGCTTGCTTGGACTTATGACCAAACAGAAAGCTTTCTAAAGTCATTGTCTTAATCTAAATAGATAATTGCTGCTGTTAAAGTCTTGATTAATATTTCTTATACCTTACAAATTGCTGTAGTCAGACATTATACTTGTATTTCAATATATTTATGACTGGATTGCATGTGATTAATAATTATACAGAATTTTATTTTTATTTATTTTTTATATTTCGTGATTTAATAGTTACTTTTTAATATTATAATTTATTTCGGAATTGTATTTATTTATTTGTTATTTTAAATTAATTTATTAATTTATTTGTTTTGAAATTCATGAATGTTGGTTTTGAGATTTATTATTTGGTTGGTGTTGAATTATTTTACATCTACATCTCGAGATTTATGTGATTTATTTATTTATTTAAATGTGAGTAAAGCTTTCTACAGGACAGGCTGTGCCTAGTGTGGGAAGTTTTGGTATGATTAGGCATAAAGTTAATCTAAAATTTTAAAAGGAAAGGAAACCTGTTTAATGTATTTTCTGTTATCATGCTATATTGCTTTTGGTAAATAAAGTTTTTTTTTATATTGTAGATATTTAGAGTCATCATCATCAACAGCCTTTAACAGTCCACTCCTGGACATAGGCCTCTCCTTAGAAAGGAGGTTTTGGCCTACTATACCACGCTGGCCAGACGGGTTGGTATAGGGTTGGTTTCAAGTTTTCCTTCTCTTTGCATTGATGTTGTCTTGCGTAGTTTATCCCTTAGTCGCCTTTTACGACACCCGCGGGACGAATAGGGGTGGTGACACTCTGTATTCTTAATCCGTCACCACACGGACATTTAGAGTATTTACTCACAATTGTTTGTTTCGTGCGGCACGATGTACCGACGATTTGAGAAAGGTGGTTGGCCGTGGATAGATGTGGGCGCCCAGAACCGGGATGGTTTGCGAGCCTTATGGAAGACCTTCGTTCAGCAGTGGACGGCGATAGGTTGATTAAGAATTATTTGTTTACAGTATGAAGTTAATTTGCAAGCAAATCAATTATGAAAGAAATTAGGAATTAGTGCTTCTGCGACTTCGTGCATTGCTGTGTTGTCCAGTGCGTGGTCGCAATATAATTTTTTTGCGACCAGACCACGCACTGGAAAACACAGCGTTAGTAGGTCCCCCACAAAGTGGTCAGATCACCTAGTGAAGGACGCGTTAACGGGCAGCATAGTACGGGCTTTTACGGAAAACCTGAGAAGCTGTGATTAAAATGATGGTTTATGAGAAAGAATAGTATGTATAAACATGTTTATTTAACTATCGACTTATTGTAAATGATAGTAAACAGTTCATGGCATAGAGTTTGATTCAAGTTAGTTAGTAGTTTTCTTTCTTAATCATCTCTTATGATATCCATGGATTGAATAGAACAATATGTCAATCTATTCCTCTTCCAGCCAGTTCACTTAAAATTCTAAAACTTGAGCACAAATTTAAAGTCCTTTACTAAGAACAAGTAAATGAAAATTTGTTAAAGACGATTCTAAAATCTTCTTACATTCTTAAACAAGTGATTAAGAATACGTATACTTAAAAATTGAGAAAATAAATGTAAAATTATTAACATTCTATAGTCTTCTCATTCGACTTTTAATTAAGTGTGTAAAATCTATATATAAATCTAAAACATTGGTAATTAAACAAAAGCGTTATAAAAGACGCAAGTTATTCTGTTGTCGAATATATATATTATATAATCTAAGGGCGCCTGGAAAATAATGGTTTCGGCAATAAAGTCGCCCTTAGTACACTACTTACAAGTCTTATATTTTATGTTCTCTATTGTAACTCTTTAATATGGTGTGCAAATAAAGAGTTTTCTACCTATGTTTCTGTCTATTAAACGATTTCAGTAGGAGACGATAAAGATAGATTAGATGTCTGATTAAATTTCCAGCGAGAAGCTATCTAGACCCGTCACGACTTACTTTTACTGTTGTGTACACACAGTATACTCTTGAAGAGTATGAAGCGCTGTGTATTTGTGTCTAAGTAAATACTGCTATAAAGATAAACTGTTTATGATGATATCTAGACGTTTAGACTAAAATTACAACGATTAATGGTCAGCCTGTCATGTAAATCGGGGTTGACATGGTTACACCTGTATATACAGAGTACATTTTTAGTAATGAGTAAAGAAGATTAAATCTTATGACTGTCTTGTCAAATAAATGTCTGCCTAATATTGGATGACCTTTACAGTAGAATATCTACTACTGAAGTAATTAACAAAACAACTTTAAGATTTTGTTGAAGTCAATTGAAGCAGGGGCGGATCCAAGGGGGGGGCGATAGGGGCGATCGCCCCCCCCAAGCGACGCATAACCCAAAGCGTCCTAAACTCCCAAGCAAACCAACCCAACCCCACATAACCCAGTACTCTAAAATGAAAAAATAATAATAATAATAAATAAAAAATGAAGTATAAAGCTTCTTATTCTCGTAAAACCACGAAACCCAGTGCGCCAAAATCAAAATGAATAAATTAAGTGTAAGTGAAAGAACGTTTTCTTCACTACGAAGGATTAAAACTTGGCTCAGATCAACGATGACAGAAGATC
Organism: Phragmatobia fuliginosa; assembly: GCA_932526445.1. Taxonomy (NCBI): domain Eukaryota; kingdom Metazoa; phylum Arthropoda; class Insecta; order Lepidoptera; family Erebidae; genus Phragmatobia; species Phragmatobia fuliginosa. Next base: position 32,002,457 of record OW052057.1, read on the forward strand.
GACTTCTCGGTCTGTCTCTATTAAATATTCATCCGGACATTGAAATAAATGTAACTCCTTGTTGATCAATTTTTTTTATAAGTTTCCGGAAATTGAAGACCTTTTTTTTTTTTTTAGCCATCAATATAATCTGTTACACTCCGCCCCCCCTAAGGTATGATCCTGGATCCGCCCCTGAATTGAAGTCAAAAGTGGAAAATTTATGAGAATTTAAAATTGTAGTCACTTATGTAATCTTTAAATAACTTGTTTTTAAACAATGACAATGAAAATTCATTGTAAGACCATTTCAGTGTAAATAAGTTGATAATACAATGTGGTGTAGTAGCCATATCCGGTTTTGGTGCCAGTCATGAACTGAAGTGAAGTTTATTTGCGATACAAAAAATGTTACCTACTAATAAACTAACCACCAGGTTAGCACTGCTCTGCCACGAAGTATCGCGCCTGGTCAGAGGAGTGTCTTTCGTTGTTGGGCGCATTGAGGCACTGGGTTTAGATTTTAAAAGCCTAGCTTTACCATATCTGATGGAAAACATGAGTAAAATCCGTACAATGCAGCATGGTGACTCGTACTCTCACAGCCTATTGAGATACTACTGCGTCATTTAGCTCCCGGTCTCATACTCATGAATGCTGTCATTTGAGGTTAGTTTTCTGTATAAGAGTTATGGTATAGTACGTGTAAGGGTATACGGGGGTGGTACTCACCTCGTTTACCCTCACACGAGGATAAAAGGAAATTAGAAGTTCAGATTTTTTAGCAAGGTTTATTTGGCTACCCATCGTATATCGCCTAAACTACTGCTGCTATAATCACCACATTACATATATTATTATGTACTGTAAAGTTGTGTGTCGCCGCATGCGGTGATGACGCTATGCCACGTCTACAGTCGTTTGAGTCAAACATCTAAATGTTTCTCATCTACTACAAGCCTACACCAATCGAATCGGCCCATTCGTGCTGAAATAAGTGTGGTTCATTATGAATGTTATCTATAGGAGGCACTCTTTTTCCATGAACTCTGTCGTGGTCATGCTTAGTTCAGTTCCCATATCGGAATAAACTCAAGTGAAAAAAAGGGATAGAACCAATACCTTTTACCAGTAGTAGTCAGTTTTACCTTTAATATATATATATATATATATATATATATATATATATATATATATATATATATATATATATATACTTGCTAGAGAATTGAGTCTAAAGGCAGATTTACACAGGGTCAGTAGCTGTCGCCAGTGCTGGCACCGAACACGCAGTCAGTATTCCATCAGTAGTCGAGGATATTTCTTTAGGTTTACACACATTTGTAAAGCACAAATGAATTCTCGAAAGTTCTCTTTTCGTGAAATATTCTGTAATGCTGTTGCACGCGTTTCTTTATTTCTATAATTTTGTGATTTAATATTCCACAGGCATTCATTATCGTGGTACAGTTGAATATTTTTTAAGTTATCCGTGTCGCTCAATTTTCGCGTCATTTTGCGATTTGGTGCAACGCAACGTGGTCCTTGTACAATATCAGCAGCTACTGTCTTTGACATTTACACGGCGTCAGTTCCGTTGGCGTGGGTGACGGGGGGAGCGGACTGACGCCGAAAAATATGAAGCGGTAATATTGGAGTCAGTACTGACGCGACAGTTCTGTACTACAGCATGCACCAGCCATCATTCAGATCAACTATATCGTAGGGAGCCGAACGACCCGTTACACACGCTACCGCCAGCAGGACTTTTGAGCGAGCATGACATATTCACAACCGCCAGTCAACAAACAAACATATTCCACTAGTGACTACAAAGCACTCACATGTACGATTCAAAATGTTCACAGTTATACAATAATAGAGCCATTTATACAAATACTACTATTTTAAGTATGCGATAAATATTTGGAACATGTCAATAAAAAGTAACTTAAGTAATAATGTCAATAGCAAAAAATAGAAATATCGAACAAGATACAATTATCAACAATACATGTCAGAAATAAAATGGTTATCCAATCTAAAAAACAAAATAGTGGAGTAAAATTGCAACAATATTAGAAATAATAAAGGCTAGAAAGATGATGATGACTACAAATTAGAAATTTCATACCTTTGCAATAAACATGTACAAGGAATTATTTAAACGTTCGCATTCATGGGGAATTGAATTTGGAACTCTGTTTCTAATAGACAAGTAATATCGGAACCTCAATTATGGTATTCTATTCAATCAGCGTAAGTGGCGATGCAACAGGGATTCGGTGTATTTCTCGTTGAAGCTTCATATAACAAAATAAGGGTACTTTTGTTGCGCCGTTTGTTATTTTAAATATAGGTGCGGCCATCTTGGGTAGAGTACAATCCCAGCTTGTCCAATAAGCGACCCTGATGGCAGTTCGCATGCGCATCAAGCCACCGCACCGCAGCGCCCTCTTGAGGCGCGTTACCATGACAACGGTCAAACAATAAGACAGTTGAACTTTTTTCTCCGTCAAGAAAAGTGTATCGTTGACGGCTCGCATCTCGCTTTTTTCACAATTTCTCTGTTCCGCTGTGATAATACATAATTTACGCTTTAACATTCGCTGTGTGGAGTGCCTTTCATCACGCTGTTGCTGCTAACCATAGGAGAGCGACTTGGCAAGTTCAGGGTGAGTACTCTTCCCTTGTATGAGTTGTATTTGTATTTGATATAACAACGGCCTCCATCTCAAACACCCCGCATTCTATCCTGCTTGGATATTTTAACTAAACCGCATCTCCATAATTTTTTTGGCCTTAAAGAGCCGGATTTCACCAGCCTGGTGCTATCGTAGGAATTATCTCGCATTTTATTTCATGTATTTGCGTTTATAATTTGTTCTTCAACTTATAAACCGGTACCCGAAAGTACACGCATCGCATATATTCGCATAATTTCTCATTTTTCGCTATATTTCTCGCATTTTTTCGCAATATACTTTCATATTTTTCTTTTATTTATCGCGTACAACGCTTATATTTGTTCAACAATACTTGTTTGCACATTTAATGTAATTAACGCAGTTACAGTTTTTACGGTTTTTCTTACTATTCATAACCTACACTTACTAACGGTAACGCTCAAAAATGTCGTTAGAAGCTAAGTTACGTTTAGTCATTGCTAAAAAAGAAGCTATTTTTTCGCATATAATTTCTTTATACAACACCGCTAAGAAAATTGTTCCGTCTGTTAAAGAAACTAGAAATAAACTTGAATTTTTAGCTGCTTCTTCAAACATTGACAAATTATATTCGGATTTCAATATTTTATGTGATCAGCATAATGAATTAGAATTAGAAAAAAATCCTGATTATAAACTTAACTTTGATAATTGGACGTCTTTCGAAACGTTATTTTCTTTTATCAAACAAGCACGCACTGAATGCTTGGAATCTCGCCGTGCAGCCGGCGATACTTCGTTAGCTGATATTAATAAGGCATCCACCGCTCATCCCAGTTACTTCCGTTTAGCTCCGCTAGAGTTAATAAGTTTTTCTGGTGATTCAGAATCTTGGCCGCTTTTTTACCAATGTTTCAAAACAAACGTACATGAAAATAAAAATTTAACTGATGGTCAGCGCGTCCAATATTTAGTAGGTAAATTAAGTGGTACTGCGCTTAACGTATTCGCAGGTATTATACCTAACGAATCGAACTACGCTACGATATGGAATTCTTTAGTATCGAAGTATCAAGATAAGAAGTTGCTAGGGTCAATGTACTTAAATAATATACTTGACATAAAATCTACTTCGGACTCAGCTGCTCAATTAAATAATTTTATCGAGCGTGTTCATTCGTCCTGGTCCGCATTAAAACAGCTGGGTATTGACGACTTGGCTGACTTTATAGTTACGCATATCGCTTCACGTAAGATAGACACACAGCTGATACAAAGGTTCGAACTATCTGTCCTCGATAAGGAAATACCTACGAGTACAGACTTAGTCAATTTTATGAGGCATCATGTGAAAGTGCTTGAGCGAACCTCCGCTGTTCATAAAAGTACTTCACTGCCGCATGCTCAGGGCTCCTTCGCAAACCGGTCGCGTTATAATAGCGCGCCAAAGGTCTCGCACACCTTCGCTGTTACTGAGAATAATGTAACTAAACCCGCTTGTGTTATTTGTAAGACTTTACATCATTTTCAACTATACGAATGCACTGCATTCAAACAATTGCCCGTAAACGAACGCTTTCATTTTATTAAGTCAAATAAATGCTGCATTAATTGTTTAAGTTCAAGGCATTCCTCGCTCAGCAAGTGTGCTTCTCGAAGTACTTGTAAGCAATGCAATAAGCAACACCATACTCTGTTGCATTTCGATTCGTCATCGAGCAGCGCCCCACGCACCTCGCCGCACGCGGCAAGATTGCCTCCGCCTGCGCCCGTGCACCCCGCACCCGCTTGTAGCTCTGCTGGCTCAGCAGCGGCTACGACCGTAGCGCATAAGTCAGCCACGCAGCAATCTGTGTCTCCACAGTCTTTATGTATGCATACGAATAATATAGACCACAACATACCGGTTGCCTGCTACGATGACGTTCCGTGCAGTACGCTAGCGAACTCTCAACCTGTTGCTTTCCACGCTTTCAATAAGGTTCAATATGATAAGACTGTTATCTTACCTACTGCTCAGGTAGATGTCTCGAACAACGGAATGTAATATACAATTAGATGTTTAGTTGACAGCGCTTCTCAGAATCATTTAATCACTCTTTCATGCTGCGAGAAATTAAAATTAAAAATTAGTCCGCTTATTAACTCTTGCTTAAAAACAGTGGGGTTAATATCCGCTCCGATTAGAGGCTATGTATCGCTTTTAATTAAATCGCGCGTTTCGGATGCGAGTTACAAAGTGACGCTGCTAGTGGTTGATCACATTACCGCTCATTTACCTACGCGTTCAATCCAAGCTTCCGTCATGGAACATTTTATCAATCTACCGCTAGCAGACGATCAGTGGGGCTCGCCCGGTAACATTGATGCAATTCTCGGCGCTCAGCTGTTCCCGTTTATTTTACTTGGGGGAAAAATAATTCCGTCAATCGCTCAGTCTTCTCAGGCTTCTCACTCTGCACCTTACGCTCTCGAGACTACGCTTGGCTACATTATCATGGGCGAGACATCGACGTCTTGCTCTGATGGTGAGGCCTGGTCCTTCGGTCCTTTAGTAAACGAACTAAACGATAAAATCGTTAAGTTTTGGGAGCTGGAAGAGGTAGAGTCGCATGCTGTTGAGAGCCCAGAAGACAACGAATGCGAGCAGCTGTACGCGTCCACAGTCACGAGAAGTTCTTGCGGACGTTATATCGTGTCCCTGCCTTTCAAGGGGGACCCCAAAACTTTGGGCAATTCTTTTATTACCGCACAACGTAGGTTTAACGCACTTGAGCGTAAATTTAAATCGCTACCCACATTACGCCAAGCATATAACGACGTAATCAACGATTACATACAGAAGGGCTATCTTTCGGAGTTGCCTTACTCCGCCGCTACCGTAACCGAAGGTTACTTTATACCGCATCACGCCGTCGTTCGACCAGACAAGTCGACGACAAAAACACGCGTCGTGTTGGAGGCAAGTGCTAAGACGGAGACAGGTCCGTCCCTTAACGATCTATTGCATACAGGCCCTAATCTGCAAGCGGATCTATTCTCTCTCATGTTGAATTTTCGTTACTTTAAAATAGCAATAACCGCAGACATACAACAAATGTACCTAAGAATTTTGTTATCGGAAGGTGATCGTAAATATCAAAAAATAGTATATCGCTTCAACGAGACCGAGCCACTCCGCATCTTTCAATTCAACTCTGTGGCTTTTGGTCTTCGCTCAAGTCCCTTTCTCGCCATGCGAACCGTCCGGCAGCTAGCTGAAGACGAGCACACTCGTCTCCCTCTCGCTGCAGCGGTTGCAACCAGCGAGTTTTATATGGACGACTTAACCACTTCAGTGCCGTCTACTGCTGATGGCATACAACTCGCTGACCAGCTGCTCGCTCTGTTCGAAGCCGGTGGATTCAATCTGGTTAAATGGGCAAGCAACTCGCCAGAGCTTCTTGCACATTTGCCCGAATCTCATCGCGCGCCGATTGAATTCACAGACGATAGTGACACGCTGAAGGTGTTAGGCATAAAGTGGACACCTACTACGGACGCTTTCTCCTTTACTACATCCGCCGCGTCTGTAGGTTGTACCAAACGTGCCATACTCTCGACCATTGCTCGCTTATTTGATGTGTTGGGGTTTGCAGCGCCTGTAATTCTATACGCCAAGCTCTTGCTTCAGGAGCTCTGGCTCGCAAAGATAGGGTGGGACGAAGAGCCCCCTGCAGATTTGAAGGAACGCTTCGTCAAATTCAAAACCGAACTTCCCTTATTGTCGAAACTGCAAATACCTCGGCACCTAGGTACTGCTACGGGCTGCACGCTAAACTTGCTCGCATTCGGAGACAGCAGTATGAAAGCCTACGGCTGCGTCATTTACTTACACGTGACATATCCAAACCGTGTTATTTCGGTTCGTTTAGTGTGTTCAAAGTCAAAGGTAGCTCCGCTAAAAACTGTGACTCTGGCAAGACTTGAGCTATGCGCTGCGTTACTCTTGGCTAAACTTACCAAGCGAGTTTATACTGCATTTCATGGACGCTATCCTATTCAAAACATTTTCGCATTTTCGGACTCCACGATCGCTTTGTCCTGGATCCACGCATCGTCGCACCGTTGGCAAACATTTGTTGCCAACCGTGTCAGTAAAATTCAGGAGCTTCTCTCTCCTGACCGCTTCTTCCACATAAACGGAAACGGGAACCCCAGTGACTGCGTATCGAGAGGCCTGTTGCCTTCGCAGTTGGTAAACCACCAGCTCTGGTGGTGTGGCCCTCACTGGATTCATTGTCCAATTGATGAATGGCCCATAGTGCCGTTCGAACCGTCCCGTATGGAGGCCATACCTGAAATGAAACCATCAGTGACACTTACCGCTATATCCGATGTGGAGGCTTCACCGCTGCTAGAACTCGCCGTCCGGGTCTCGACCTGGAAGAAACTGCTACGAATTATCGTTTACGTCCTACGCTTCGCACGTAAGCTGCCACGCTCGGCTTCCATTCAGGCGTCAGATCTGCTAGCTGCTGAAAACCTAATTTTGCATGAGCTCCAGATCAAATATTTCGCGGAAGAAATCAAAGCTTTAGCAAAGGGCAACTTACCTTCGCCTGCGTTGAGGAAGCTTGATCCTTTCGTAGACAGCCACGGGTTACTCCGCGTTGGTGGCCGGCTTACTAATGCGAATATACCATACGAAAACCGACACCCAATACAAAAAAAAAACATTAGCTTTTGATAAGTTTACAATTATATTCGCAAATATTTACCTATTCATAATTTCATATAATTTTTTACCCTTTAATTCCGCATTTCATACTTCGCATTAAATTCAATTTCATTTATTTGCAAGTTTACTATAACTTGACTCCGCATTATAGCACCGCTCGCATTTATATCTTTTGAAAACCCTACGGTTTTTCAAGCCGGGGAGAATGGTTGCGCCGTTTGTTATTTTAAATATAGGTGCGGCCATCTTGGGTAGAATACAATCCCAGCTTGTCCAATAAGCGACCCTGATGGCAGTTCGCATGCGCATCAAGCCACCGCACCGCAGCGCCCTCTTGAGGCGCGTTACCATGACAACGGTCAAACAATAAGACAGTTGAACTTTTTTCTCCGTCAAGAAAAGTGTATCGTTGACGGCTCGCATCTCGCTTTTTTCACAATTTCTCTGTTCCGCTGTGATAATACTTAATTTACGCTTTAACATTCGCTGTGTGGAGTGCCTTTCATCACGCTGTTGCTGCTAACCATAGGAGAGCGACTTGGCAAGTTCAGGGTGAGTACTCTTCCCTTGTATGAGTTGTATTTGTATTTGATATAACAACGGCCTCCATCTCAAACACCCCGCATTCTATCCTGCTTGGATATTTTAACTAAACCGCATCTCCATAATTTTTTTGGCCTTAAAGAGCCGGATTTCACCAGCCTGGTGCTATCGTAGGAATTATCTCGCATTTTATTTCATGTATTTGCGTTTATAATTTGTTCTTCAACTTATAAACCGGTACCCGAAAGTACACGCATCGCATATATTCGGTCGTCATATATATAGTCGGGGGATACTCCATTTCGTAAAACAAGGCAAAGTCTTCTTCCGAGCCTTTATTCCCAAGTTTATTTGGGGTCGGCTACTAGTTTAACCACTTTTACCAGAATATCAGTTTTTACACGGAGCGACTGGCATCGGACCTCCGCAACCCTAAGGGGGAACTGAAATTCGAAGATTGAACTAGTTGTCAGTATATTTGAGGGCACTGACTTCCCAGTAACGATTGCCATAGTTGTTCTTGACAACCGGGACCGACGGCTTAACGTGCTCTCCGAGGCACGGGCGTGAATCACCGCCAAACTTCCAAACTCCGGGCTCGATAGGCAGGATCGATACTGAGGGGTTATTATCTGGGTACGGTTTGATTGATAATTGTAATGATGTACGTAACATAATAATGTCTTATGTTTTCTTTCTTTCTATTTTATTTTACTTTTATCTTTTTAGTCTAATACCTAACTTTATTTAATATTTTCTAAAAATGTATTTTATACGAGTCTAATTCTACTATTGTAACAAGTTAATTTTATGGCAGCCCAAGATACAAGCGTAGTTTAGTTTGGGTGCCATCAGCAAATTCTGTAATTATTGTACATTTACTTTACTTCATTAAAAAATATTATTATTTTTATTAAATAAAAAGTTATCTTATCCGATTTAATTTTCCTTAAAGTTTAATATATGGGCTACTACCATGAAATTTTTCAGATTTTTAAGCCGGCCGTTTAACTTTTAGAGGGGTGGGGGAGACACGCCCCGTATTTAGAAAAAAAATACCCTTTCAAGTTGAGTAATAGTCCAGTCAATTAAAGCTTAACTTTGCCATTTCGGTTGAACACCTGCAACCAACGCCAAAATTTCCATAAGTCTTCGTAGATTAATATACTAAAATTGCAGGGTGCTGCATTACCGGCAAAGGGTGCAAATACATTGCAAAAGGGTGCAAAAACAACTTTTTCGTCTATATCTCGCGATTGGCTGGAAAAATAAAAAAAGGTCCTACTACAAAATTGTAGGAAATTAAATCCCCTACAAACAGTTCTGAACGTATTTTCGCGTATCTCTCATAGTTTTTGCACAAAATGCATTTAAAGGTGCAAAATCGTAAAAATATTATTAATAATCTTTTTTTATCATTTTGAGACGATCCTACGTGTTTCTTTGGGATTTAATTAATATTTTTCGGACATATTATTTATTTATTTATACATTTTTTTCATATACCTAATAATCTTGACAAAAAATTAATTTCAATTTTATTATATGATATTTTCATCATCACCATCAACAGCCTTTAACAGTCTACTGCTGGATGTAGGCCTCTCCTTTGAAAGGAGGTTTTGGCCTACTATTCCACGCTGGCTAGACGGGGTTGTTTCAAGTTTTCCTTCACTTGGCAGTGATGTTAGCTGCTTATTTTGTTCCTTTAGTTGCCTCTTAGGACATCCATGAAATGAATAGGGGTGGTGACACTTTGTATTCTTAATCCGTCACAATTCGGACAATTGATTTTTAATTTTATACTTTTTTTATTCCATCGGATTCTGCGTAAATTTTCACATTTGAGAGGATGGTCATCTAATGAACGGTAGGCATTTAATATGCCTGATAGAAATGTTATATACGATGGTGATATAAGAGGTGAAATGCCTAAACTTAGTTTACTAGGATCTGCATACGTGATGTTTTTTAAGCTATTGCATAGCTTTTATCGCGGCCTTTGAGCGCGGCGACCGAAAGAAATTCCGTAACGAAAAAACCTAACACCCTAAAAAAGGATAGAGAATATGATTGTAACTGCAGTGCGACAAGGATGTGGTGGCTCCGTGCTCTATAGGCAGATTAGCACATGCGTGCTGCCGCCACCGGCCGCTATCCATTGCCTTGACAACACAGTCATTCTAGATTCTTCTTCTTTTTTTATTCCATATTAGATAGCTTAGATTACTATTATGTTCTCTGTTTAGTTGTCATTGTCTTTCGGTTAAAAGCATGATTATATTGTTTGGCAATAATATTGTTAGAATGTATGTTGGTACAAGACTTTTTTTTAATCCAGAAGGCCCTCTCTCATCATAAATCTCATCGGTGATATATGTTGTAGATGCTAATTGCGCTGCAAATCTTTTTATATTTGATTGGAGTTCCTTCATATCAAACACTACTTTCTGGTGTGTACACTGCTATGCCTCCTAAACAGTGAAAAGTCTCCTGACCATTTAAGGTGCATAAATTACGGTCAGTATAATCAGAGACATAATGAACGAAAGCATCAGTAATTGTAGTCTTCTGAGGTTAAATTATTGATGAAGCTTCATGAAGCTGAATATTGTGTTATGATGTGCAAACACCCAGTTTGCTTATTAGATTGATAACCAACAAACTAACATCGATCCTGTTTTGGGATAAATGTATGCTCCAACATCTAGTTGAAGAAGGATGAAGTGTTGAAATAATGCTATAGGCAATAATGTCTATTTTTGGTATAATAGGACATTCATCTGACACAATATTTTCATCATTGAATACTAATTATTGTATAAAGCAAGTTAATAGTAGAGGTACTTCTGATACAACGTTATCAGGGAATTTGTCCGGTTATAGAAAACTTTTTGTTTCGTGACGAGTTTCCTTTATTTCGTCCTGTAAAATTTCTGCCATGCAGTGATGATTGTCTTTTTAGCCATTTCACTGAGGTCCTCTTACCATACCAATCACTACAATAGGAATGCAATCCTGAGAGGATTGTATACTTTTCACAACAATTATTGCATCTTGCGTTTTCTTCATACAAATAGAACATAAAAATGAAGGATTGATTGTTTCCTTTAAAGTGAATCAAATTTATTTTGTTTTGGAAATATCCCTGAAAAGACAGTTTGGAGTATAGTGACAGTAAGTGACAGTTAGTTGAGCATTTTCTGCTGCAGTCTTACTCATTGCACTCAGCGAGATAGAAAAACAAGTGCATGTGTGTGTTCTCAATGGTACTATTTTCGGCGAACGCAAGGGTCTCATTTTTGTCTCTCTTACGCTACGCTCGCATTGAAATAATTGTGGACTCACTCGCACGCATGCTCTCTTCACGTCAATGTGTAAAATAGAATCAGTGGGAGCAAGAGAGTAGTCGTAAATAAACCAATTTTTAACGCAAATAATTGCAAACGTTTGCTGTACCCTACGAGATAGATCAAACTAATGTAGTACAGTATTGAAAACCTAGAAAAAGATTTCGACAGCGTGTCTCGCGACGCTCTCTGGCTGGTCCTGAAGAAACCGGGATGCACGGATTTTTTTTTAAGAATGATCCGGATCTTGCATGATGACATGCGATGCTGTGTCGGTGTGCAGGGCGAAGATTCCGAGTTCTTTTCAGTAAGTTGCAGTATAAAACAGGGTTGCGTACTTGCTCCAACTCTCTTCGCCTTGTACTTTGCAGTAGTAAGGGAGGTCTTACAGGATTTGTCTGATGGCATTCGTATTCGTTTCCGGACCGACGGCGGTGGTGTGTTTAACTTATCTAGGCTTAAAGCTCACACCAAAGTATCTTACGCTGTTATTACCGAAATGATGTACGCAGACGACTTGTGTATAATGGCAAATTCCTCGGAGGGTCTACAGAGGCTTATGACGAGTCTTGATGGGTCATGCTGTAGATTTGGTCTTAAAATCAGTGTCAAAAAAACCGAAGTGATGGTCCAAGATACGCTGATTGGTGCGCCAATAAATAGAGCAATACATAAGCAGGTAGATAAGTTTAAATATCTGGGCAGCACCTTGACATCAAACGGCTAACTTGATAGCAAAGTGAACAGTAGAATTGGAGCTGCCGCCGCAGCTTTTGGAAAACTTCGTTTCAGGGTATTCCGTTTACATGACATCAAACTCTGCACAAAAATAGCTGTGTACACGGCAATCGTCCTGCCTAATCTGTTGTACGGCTCCAAGACGTGGTACCTTTGCCGCAAACATGTCCACACTCTAGATAGATACCATCTTAAATGCCTACGCGACATTATGAACATTCACTGGTCAGAACGAAACACGGAAGTTCTACGACGAGCAAATGTCGGCGAAATATAGGCATATCTAATCCAACGGCAGTTACGGTGGTGTGGACATGTCGCATTAATGCCTGATGAATGAAAGAGTGACTAAGCGCATCTTTTACTCGGAGCTGCAAGATGGCAAACGAAAGCAAGGTGGTCAATTTTTGCGGTATAAGGTAAGGTATAAGGATGTGCTAAAGCGACACATGAAACGCCGCAACCTTGACCCGTCGCAGTGGGAGGTTGCTGTGGCGGATAGACCACTTTGGAGGCGTAATGTTCACACTAAGATGTTTGAGGTCGAGAGACAGCGGAAAAATGAGCTCGATGTCAAATAGGATGAGCTCAAAGCCAGCGGCGGCCATTTATTACAATTATATTGGGGGGTTGCTGACTGACGAAAATTGGATATATCAGCCACCTGAGAGCACATCAATGAAGCTCACGCTGATCAGTTCCAAGTCGCCGTGGCCGAATACGGTCTGGATGGTAGTAGTAGTACACCTTAAAAAGGTCTACAATACTTTCTTTCTTTTTACGAGAAATATTGGCTTATTTACGAAACGATTTTAAGCAATACAGTATTAATCCTTATCGAATTAAGTACCTTAAATACTTTGTGCATCTAATATAGATTAATATGACCCTTAACAGTATATATTATAATTTAAATTAATATTTTTGAAGATATTACAAATTGAAAATGCAGGAACAAAGCTATTGTGGCGGTACCGCCGGAGCCCGTTAGGTGGCACTGCTGTAAATTTATCAGTATCAGTTAATAACAGACTAAGCACAATATTTTAATGATTATTCTAAGGCGGTACGAAGTTTTCCGGGTCAGCTAGACATATATTTATTTTTTTTTGTACAAGAGGAACTCTTATGTAAATGCTATAAAGGTCTACAATAAATTGTCAAATAGGTTTAAAGAGCTACCGGTAATTAAATTTAAAAAAGACTTGACGCAATGGCTAAAGGAGAAATGTTTTTACAATTTGACTGAATTTATGTCATATCGTGAGGAAGGGAAGTAACGGTATAGAGTATTGGTATTATTATTTTTTAAACCAATTTTATCATTTTGACATAGACAATATCCATGAACAATATATAATTAATGTACCTAGTTTTAAATATTCTAGAATTTATTTGACAAAATTTTAATTTCCTTGTTGACTTACCGAAATGATTATTTTGACATTGCATACAATAATTAATTTAATTTAATTCATATAGATAATTGCTATTTGAATAATTTAATTTTAATATACCTTACTAATATTTGCATACCATGTATACTGGTAGGATGTAAATGGGACGTGTTTAATTTTAAGATCATACTTTGTACACCTACATTCTGGCAAATAAATGATTATTATTATTATTATTAAGATTATTAGGTATTTGAAAAATGAAACATGTAGTATCACTTTAATATGATAAAAATAGATTTATAATAATATTTTTACGATTTTGCACCTTTAAATGCATTTTGTGCAAAAACTATGAGAGATAAGTGAAAATTTGTCTACACTTTTTAGGGTTCCGTAGCCAAATGGCAAAAAACGGAACCCTTATAGATTCGTCAAGTCTGTCTGTCTGTCTGTCCGTCCGTATGTCACAGCCAATTATTTCCGAAACTAAAAGAGCTATACTGTTGAAATTTTGTCAGTCGATGTATTCTGTGAACCGCATTAAGATTTTTACATAAAAATAGAAAAAAAACAATACATTTTGGGGGTCCCCATACATGGAACTGAAACTCAAAAATTTTTTTTTCATCAAACCTATCCGTGTGGGGTATCTATGGATAGGCATTCAAAAATGATGTTGAGGTTTCTAATATCATTTTTTTCTAAACTGAATAGTTTGCGAGAGAGACACTTCCAAAGTGGAAAAATGTGTGTCCCCCCCCTCTAACTTCTAAAATAAGAGAGTGATAAAACTAAAAAAAATATATGTTGTACATTACCATGCAAACTACCAACGAAAATTGGTTTGAACGAGATCTAGTTAGTAGTTTTTTTTTAATACGTCATAAATCGTAACACGCAATTTACCTTTCATCCAATCAATACACTAGTATAAAAACATCGATCAAAGTTACAACGAACTACAAGAACTTTTATATGATGTTACTTGATGATACGGAACCCTTCATGGGCGAGTCCGACTCGCACTTGGCCGCTTTTTTGTAGGGCATTTAATTTTCTACAATTTTGTAGTAGGATTTTTTTTTATTTTTCCAACCAATCGCGAGATATAGATAAAAAAGTTGTTTTTGCACCCTTTTGCAATGTATTTGCACCCTTTGCCGGTAATGCAGCACCCTGCAATTTTAGTATATTAATCTATGAAGACTTACGGAAATTTTGGCGTTGGTTGCAAGTGTTCACCCAAAATGGCAAAGTTAAGCTTTCGTTGACTGGACTATAATTCATTAACGGAAATCTAAATAAAACATGTCAGCGTGGTGCTACTATCTAGTAACTTGTAAGGTTTAAGACCTACCAATGCCCTAAATTATATCTAGTCAATTTATTTAGGTGAAGCCTATGTTTTGAAGGTTGACTCAATTAATTGTGCAGCTTTTACAAAAATTATATATTTTTAACGTCATTAATAACAATAAAAACTTATCACGAGTGTAATATTTATCATAATCATAATCATCATCAACATGAATGAGGTGTAATTCAAGTTAAATTGTATAGCAATTTGATTGGTGACTGATTACAAACGAGAATATATAATATTCTAAAGAATTAAACGAACAAAGTAATATAATATATGAAAGTTCTATGGAAGGAAGTTGTATTATCTAAAACTTACTTTTTTGAAGTGAAAAAATTTTCAACAGTTTAGGACTGATTTTCGCTTTGCGAGATCTAAGACGTTTGAAGTTTCAAAAAACAAACTAGTTATACTCTGTCCATTCGTTTAATATCTTTTTGACAGTTCAAGAAATTTCGAAAATAGTGACGCTCTCGCACGTCACCGATTTGATTTGAAATTAAAATCAGTTTTATTGAGGAAGAACTTTCAATCGATTTAATTAAATATTTTTAGTTTTAATATTTATAATTCCTTAATTTGTTTTTTCTTTAATTATATATGAAATAATTAAAAGTAAATGATAGATAGATGATAGATCACTAAATAAGAAATATTTATACATTTAAACAATACAACGGAGGTCTCATCTGACTAGTCTAGTTTAAATTATGAAGAAGAGTCTGATGGATAGATAGATTGTAATAATTTTATATTACATGATTCAATTGTATATTATTATCCAATATGTATACCTAGCTAGTTTGTTAAATAATTAAGTAATATGTCTTTTGGGAACGCGATGATGCAGGAGAATTTTTGATGCTTGTATGTAAACATTTTTTAAATCAATATATATAATAAATAAAAGTGACTATTATGATATATAATTAGCCCAGAATAAAGAAAACATCCTGACACAGTCACTTGAAGGTCGGTTTAGTACCTAAGTACTATTTGGTTTTTCGAATGTATTTGCTCATAACTCTGGATTTAAACTTTATTAACCATTTAGACATTATTAACCACGCGTTTCAAAGTTTAATTTTACTATCGTGTGCATAGTTACATTTTAAGTCAGTCGTCCAGAAATAAATAAATTAATGCAGTTACTGTTCTTTATTCTTTGTTATTTATTCTGTTCTTTGTTGCCAGGTTAAAACAATTCCCCTTTAATAAGGGAGAATCGTTATTCCGTTTACTGTTCCTAAAGTTTAAGAAATCTGTCAAATATGGTTGGATTAGAATAGAAGGCCTTCAAAACGAAAGCTGAGGATATAACCGGGATCGAGATTGATTACATTAAAAAAAAAATCATTTTTTAAAAGGTTATAGTATTTATTGGCCCTTAAATAAAATAAGTATGTTGAAGAAATTAGTTTATTTTCTTTTCTCTTTAGTTATCAGCATATTTTTGTACTGTAATGTATCCTTACGTTCAAATATTTTTACATATAGCTTTGCTATTGCCCAACCTTGTCGTCCAGTAGCCTTCAACCACATTTTACGCACATTTTCATCTTTTGGAAATCTGGAGGACAATAAAACATTTTTGACATCGCTTATATCGCCGGCCTTGTGGACTGGCCTTACTTCCAAAGTGCTCTAAAAAAGTTCTAAAAGTGTTCAAAAAAAAATGCATTATAAATAAAAAATAAATAATTATAATTGCTTAAGTTGATAAAAAATTCTATGCAATAGTTTTACCGAGGCAGTCCTTGAGTGCCACACGACTTTTATTAAATTAAATTAACAGTAACAATACTTACACAAGTTAAATTATTTTATAAAATGATCGATTATTTTAATCATTTAATCGACTTATCGATTTTAAGAACTGTTTTATAGTCTGTGATTGTTAGCTATGCACAGGGCACTTCACTACACGTCTATAAAGTATGATATTACTGTAATACATTATTTTGAAAAAAAAAACGGTAATTTATAGGCGTGATGTGTCAAAAAGATATTAAAGGAATGGACAAGGTATAGTATCCAGAAGTAATTTCAACGTATTTTTGTATAAAATTATTTTTTGTGAGTCCATAACTTTTTGAGCCTTATAAATTTCATGTAAATTGTCTTTAAAAATTGCTAACATCAAAATTTTATTAAACCGTTAGATGTCAATTCATTTTAAAGATGATCCTAAATGAAAACAAAATAGTCTGAGTTAAGAACTTAAGCAAAGTTAAACAAAAAGTTGAGAGGGTAAGATGGGCTTAAAAAAGCGTTTTAATCAAAGTTGTCTGGTGTAAATTAGAGCGGCAAAAGTACATTTTAGCCGGGGAAACTTTTATAAGTTTTTAAGGATTGGACCTTGTTGTATTAGTATTAAAACGTCCAATAAAATATAATTTGTCCAAACAGTAATTTAGGTTTGTATTAAAACCAATCAGAAGCTTTTCATTATAGATATCCGCCCTACAAAGGACCGAAGGACAACAAAGAAAGAAAGGAACGCATCAACGTGCTTTGCTGACTAATATGTCAATAATCTTAAATAGGTATAACATTATCTCTCAATGTTAGTTACCATACTCCTCCGAAACGGCTTGATTGAATTTTATAAAATTTATATGCATATTCAGTAGGTCTGAGAATCAGCCAATATCATTTTTTTATAACCTTAAGAACTAAAGAAGAAGCCCAAAATCGATCAAAGTGGTGTGCAATGGGAGAGGCCTATGTCCAGCAGTGGACTGAGATAGGCTGATGATGATGATGATAACCTTAAGACTTGAGCGAAACCGCGATCATCAGCTAGTTAAACAAAATACATAATATGTGTAGTAAGTTCTGTATTATGTTCTATTATACCCTGTACAAGGTAACTTGATCTTTTTGACCGATGTAAATGAAAATAGATTAACTAGTATCACTACCTATATAATATTGGTTTAGTATACCTGCAACGATTACAAAAATAAAAAGAAGTAGGTCATAAGCACTTTAAGAATGGCGTACTAAAACAAGCCAGCTTGAAGAAATATTTGGCTTTCTATACTACGCTTGCTAAAGAGGTTGGTTTAATAATAACTTATTTATTTAAGTAACAATAGAACTCATAGTATTAGTAGTAACTTTATAAGTTGGCCTAATAATTGTTTATACTTCAGTTACAGATCAGTTACTAATATCTGCTCAATAGATTAGACCGACTTTCCATCAATTTCATTCGATTTACATAGTAATACATATACAGTAATACATATACCGCCATACTTTTATTTCTAAATATTTTGACATTTATGACTATTCTCATTTATATTACATTTAAATAGGTATTACATATTGTGTAATACCTATTTATCTGTAGGAATTAATGTGTCACCCGTATCAAAAACGGCATACACTAACCTGAAGTAGTCCGTATCGCAGTTCAATGTCCAAGAAGTAGTACTCCTTCGAAAATGGCGGGCGAGTGACAGGCATTTGTAGTTGTTGTGCCTGCGCACTGGGAGGTCCCGTCGAGATGGGATACGGCATTATAGGTGCAGGTGCCCCCGGCACTACGTTTGATTCCTGTAAATAAACTGTACATTAGTAACTTGTATGTTAACCATGAAAATATTAGGGGTATGAAATTGACGATTTGTGCTGAAAAATTTAAACTCATGTTTTTCATTTAACATAGGTTGTTTAATCAAAATATCTACCATTAATATCTATACATTACTGCCATCTAATCGGAAGGTCGTTTATGCCTTTGCGATAGAACTGTAGTGATCTAGATTCTACAAACTGTGTGAAAGCATTTTGTACTGCCTTCTGGGAACTTTTTATCACGTAGAAAATTGTCCAAATAAAAAAAAAAATGGTTGTCCATTGGAGCAAGGTCTGGCGGATACGTAGGTTCGCTAATTTTTTTTTTTTTTTTTTTTATTTAAAAAAGACAACTCCCGCATTAGGAATATAAATTCCTGTGTCGCGGGGGACTTTACAAACATACATGAAACGGACACAAAGAACACCCAGACTCAGAACAACAATTTGTGAATCACACAAAGTGTTATCCCGCGTGGGATTCGAACCCACGACACTTGGCGCAGTAGAGAGCGGCGTGGCGACCGCTTAAACCACTAGGCCAACCGTGCAGTCAATGGTTTCTAATTGCAATTCCTGTAGAGTTAGAACGGTTTCTCGTGCTGTATGAGGTCTCGCATCATGGAGCACTAATGGTGAAGATCGATTCACGAGTCGCGGCTGTTTCAATGCAGGTTTTGCTATCATTGTTCGGAGTTCGTCACAGTAGACTTCTGCCGTTATTGTTTGACCAGACCACCAAATAGTTACCATTACCTTTCTCAATAGAAACCAGTTACCAATGTAAGCTTTGCTTTATTACACTGTTGCGGCGTTTGACCTGGGGTCAGCCATTGCATTTTTTGCTTATGGTTTTTGTAAAGAATCCACTTATCATCACATGTCACAATTCGATCCAATATTTCTTCATTTCTGTATCGATTCAACAAGGCAACTCAAGTTCCAACACACGTTTCTTTCTACAGAAAGTCAAATTATGAGGCATCCATTTTTCAAATTTGACGCAAATGAGCCAAAATTGTTGGTAAGGTAACGTTAAACCATGCCGCTAATTCCTGGATAGTTTGACTCTAATCAGCTTCTACCATCTCTTTCAATCCATTGGAATACACATGTGTGGGTCTTCTACGTGGTTTGTTCTTCAAATCAAAATTTATATCACGAAAGCCTTTAAATCAAAATTGCACGGTGCGTTCTCAGAATTCTCAGATTCAGGATCTCTCCAAACACAACATTGATATTGCGAGCTGTTTCTGCAGTGTTAAGTTCCGCGTCGGAACTTGTATTCAATAATCACTCGAATTTTCGGATTTCGAACTCGAATTCGGAAGTTTTGGCTATTATTTGACTGACAAGAGACGCAAACATTTAATGTTTAATTAATTTTATCTGTTCATTATTTGCTTTATTTTTATCGACTACTTTAAGGAATGTTTAGTGAGCTTTCAAACCTTAGAACTTTCAAATACCAGCATACTTTTTTTTCTAAATACTGAAAATAAATGATAAAAGTCTCATAAAATGTATCAGTAACTAGAAGACAAATAAGAAATTTGTTAAATATAGAAAACAGTGTTTTGAACTAAGAATAATAAAATTACATAACATGAATATTTATCTGATAATCAAAAATAGATGGATGTTATTGAAGAGAAACTCGGCAAAGTTGTGTAGGGTGACCATATATTCAAATTCAAAACAATTTATTAAAGTTATTAAATGTACTGTTTACATTGTAACAACTTTTTTTGTTTCATTGAAATATTTAGAATTGGTATCGCAATAAGATGACGTGTTTGGGTGAGCGCCATCTTTATCAGGTTAGCGGTAGCTCTTACACTCCTTCCTCATTGGTTTTAGAAAAACTTTCACCCGCGAGTCGTCAGATGGCGTCTTCACTCTCAGATATATCTTTGATGTTATTGATACTCTGTGGTAAATCGTGTTCTATTTTAGTCTCTGGGCAAAGGAAATCTATTTTTTGTCCATGAGAATCAGGTGATGTTTTTTGATTAATGAATAGAGGGTAAAAGTTTTATTCCAGCGGG
Organism: Phragmatobia fuliginosa; assembly: GCA_932526445.1. Lineage (NCBI taxonomy): Eukaryota > Metazoa > Arthropoda > Insecta > Lepidoptera > Erebidae > Phragmatobia > Phragmatobia fuliginosa. Next base: position 32,022,846 of record OW052057.1, read on the forward strand.
ACCTTGAAATGTAATATAAAAAGCGGGCCATGATTCCCCGAGAAAAGCATTCTTGGTTCAACTACGCAATTGTGCATAACTCTGCTTATCTTAGTATTGGATTCGTGAAGAAGTTGTATTCTGAAACCCGCAGTCTATAAATGTGGTAAGAACTCTGTCGCTTATTTAAACTTTATTTAGTTGTGTCAATGTCTATCTGTTTCAATAGGTATTTAGGATTATGTCCTTTTTTTCCTAGGGTTTCAAGTTTTGGTTTGAGATTTACATCAAGAAACGCACACGTACGTCACCAACGGGGTCTTCATTCGGCTATACCTTCGGGCACAATTGGCGAATCCCACTAGCGGTGCGTGGGCTATCCAGCGTGCAGAAGTGATCGGGGTACAGGAGAGCTCCCTCCCGTACGACAAATCCCCTTGACTTGCCACAGGATCACGTATGGTTTTATAATCCAATAATCTTCTCTTGCTCATACCTATTTTTGTTCACCGGTACGCTTACTCCGAGGACACACGATGAGGGACCCCAGGGACCACATCGGGGTGGCCGTGTTTACTCGACTGACGTCTGCACGTCCCGGTAGAGCCCCCATAGATCCAGGGAAGCTTAAGCTATAAACTTTTTATATGTTAACCCTCTTATTTAGCTTTAAGAATATTTAAGAAACTTATTACTATATTGTTACTGACTGAATTATGTGATGCATTAGATATGACCATGGACCATTGTAAATGTTTAGTGAATTAAAGATAAGTGTGTGAATCCGAATTTGTGTTTTCCTTGAGGAATCCCCCAGTCACCCATCGACATATGCACAGACACATCTTAGTATTTCTTCAGTTTTCTTTTGATTAGATTCTTTCTGTGAACGGTGCCCTGGGAATTCTCATGTCTCTGCGGGAGAGCTCGCCGGTGAAGTGATTCCCCTGGATAGGGCTAGGGACTACTAATCCCCCCTTCACCGGGGCTAGGGGTTACAACATATGTTGTAATTAAACACAAATTAAGTGAACCTTAATCTTGTAAAACAAGAAGTGTTAGAATCTAATCCCTGTAACGAAAAATTTGTGGATTGTACAATTCTTTTCCTATTTGAACTGTATTCACATAACATATTTTAATTGTTCAAAAAATATAACAGAGTACTTTTACTTGATAATGAAAACCTTGTCTGTGATAAACGAATAAGCTATTGTTTGCGCGTTAGCTACGAAACGCGTTCTTTTATAACAGCGCAACAGCAGCAACTTATTGAGTACACTGAGGCTCACCGCTTCGTTCTTGGGTCAAGTCTGTAAACCAAGACAAACGTCGTCTTGCAAAAATGTAGTAAAGCAATTCTTATATAATATATTTAAAACATGGATATTAAATCAGAAATAGGTACGGCAAACTTTACATAAGTAATAGCAATCAAGAATGAAAATAACTTTTTGTATTTTTTTTTGTAATTTGTTATCTTAAAAGAAATAAACTGAAGGGATAATTTTGTATTTTCTAGTAATGTAATGTGCTGGAATTTGGACACACTCAACTGCATTTTGTTAGATGGACACCATTTGGAGAGTTTATCTAAATCCATTTGAAGCTGTTTAATATCACCTGGGCTATTTCTTACTCACTTATTATTACATTTTTGCGTGTATTTATTTAAGAAAGTAGAAAAGACTGTTTAAAAACTGGCCGAATGGTCACTCTACTCCAGGTGAGCCGTATATAATGATTGATTATTTATGTATATTATATATATATTATAAATATAAATATATATATATATTCAGTTTTATATAAGAAGTATACTGTAATCTGAAAAGTCTATTTTTAATGAATACTGAGTCCCGTGGTGTTAATTGCTATTGTTTTTGTAAACCACGAGTAAGCGCGAAGCGAAGTTAGTCATCAGATATCAACATACACAGACAGATAGACAAATGAAAGTTTTAAACATTGCTTTTTCACATAAGTAGCGTTATTTACTTTTTTACATGCATTTTGTAAAAAGTTTGTAACTTTAATTACCGATTCAATGATAACTAAGCAACCAGATGATACAAAACGATGCCGACCTAATCTCTGGAACGACAGGACCGATTTTGACGGGACTTTCATTGGCAAATAGTTGATGACATAACAAGTAACTTGTCCGTTTTTCTCGATTGTTGCAGTAAAAAGTATCCAATGCGTTATTCTGATATAATAATAATCTTTTGTTTCATAAACCAGTTATAAACAAGGTACATAGATCGATACTGCAAAAACATATTTCATTCAGAGGCGCTTACAACCGCGGTCGCCACCATGGTACGGCAAGGCCACACTCTCGCGCTAGGAGTAAACCTGTGTTACAAGTAGAGGGATTCCGACCATGGAAGCGAACTCCCAGTCGAAACCGCTAATACAATTATGATTACAGTAGATCTACTTCAATACTGGGTCCATATATTAGGCAAGCCTGTATTTGGGACCCAGCCATACTAAAAATTAAGATATACATTTAGTAGAGAAAAAAAGTACAAAAATTACAAAAGTTGAGTAATTTTGTATGCATGTGTGTATGTATGCGTGTGTGCATGTAAGTGTATGTGTGTTTTATGTGGATGTTTATGCGAGTGCGTGTGTGTGCGTGAGTGTCTTTCCATATATTTTCATTTCAAAGTTTGGAGTAGATTTTCTGTGTTCGAATAGTTTTTTTTTTTTTTTTTTTATATTTAAGCCTGCCCAAGTGACTCTACTCTGCCTGATGGAAAGCATGAGTAGAATCCAGGAGTAGGGGTCACCATGCTTATTGTGAGGGTAGGCAATGTAGCATGGTGCCCCCACCATGGCAGCCTGGTTAGATTATTCTGCATCATTCTCACGGCCTTCGAAGGGCGGGAGAATGATGCAGAATGATTGGGCCTCCGGTCTCACACTCACCAACGAAATACGACAGCAAGAATGCTGTCATTATTAGGATGGTCTTCTGTGTGAGGGTAGTACTGGCCGGGTCGAGCCGGCCCATTCGTGCTGAAATCAGCGCGGCTCTACTACCTCATGAGTTTAGAGTCTGTAGCCATGTTTTAAGATACTGTTGTAGTTTACGTCTGTTTAGGGGATATAAGTTGAGTATTTTATGGATTCTGTTATATAGAAAATTGCTTAATACTTTATTATGTCGCTTTGCCAAGGTTGTGTTGTGACGGATTGCGGGGCACACTTTTATATGTCGACGTGTATTTGTGTGGAAACTTGGATCGTATGTTATAGTTAAATGTTTTTTAGCAACTGTTTGATACACAAACAGCTGTCTCACTGATAAGACTGAAACATCCTTATACAAATTAGTAGTTGGGTATCGAAAATGCTTTCTAGACAAAACCTTCAGGACTGCCCTCTGGGAGATCTCCAGTGGGAGCAACGTTGTTTTTGCTGCTCCACCCCAAGAGGTGATACAGTAAGAAATTACTGATTGACCCAGCGCCTGGTAGGTCATAATAAGTGTTCTAAGGTCTGCTGAGGTTCGGAGAGTTTTAAATACATAGATCAGTTTTCTTACCCGAGATGTTAAATGATTAATGTGTAGTTTCCATTTTAGGAACTGATCCATGTAAACACCCAGGTACTTCACCTGAGAGGTCTTGGAGATAGATGGGCAGTTGCAATTTTGAATTGACTCGCTGCATGTGTGGAGTTAAACCTGATAACAGTCCGGTGGTGGGAGCATAGAGGTGTTGTGTGCAAACGTCATAAAACAGGTCTTATTAGTATTTAGTGTTAGGAGATTTGCTGTTAACCAGGTCCGAACTTTTGCGAGTGCAAGTTCAGCGTGGCGTTTTGTTTCTTCCCAAGTATCACCATTTATTACAAGAACTGCATCATCAGCGTAAGCATAAATTTTGCAATTAGTGAGATTGAGCTCGCAGAGGTCGTTAACATATACGGAGAATAACGTTGGGCTTAAAATACTTCCTTGCGGAACCCCACAGTTCAAAATCTCTTCAGAACTCATATGACTTCCAATTTTGACAGCTTGAGTTCTATCTGAGAGGTAATCCGAAAACAACTTAAACGTTATTCCCCGTATGCCAACACTTTCTAGTTTTCTCACAAGAATGGGGTCGGAGATGGTGTCAAACGCTTTGGACAAGTCTAAGAAAATGGCTAGGCACTTCCTTTTATTGTCCAAATTGACAACTAAATTATTTACTAACGTCAACACTGCATCTTCAGCTGATATCCCTTTCCTGAACCCGAATTGATTATGTGAAATTATGTGTTTTGATTCCAAATAATTAGTCAGACGTTTGTTTAGGGCCCTTTCAATCACTTTAGATATTGTATATAGTACCGAAATTGGCCTATTATTATTGACATTATCTCCGTCACCACCCTTGTGGATAGGGTGTATTATGGCTTTTTTAAACATGTTGGGGAAAACGCCCGTTGAAAATGTTAGCTGGCAGATGTGTGTAATTAGTGGAGTAAGAATGTCAGCAGAATCTTGTATTATAGCAACAGATATACCATCCTGGCCAACCACACAGTCTCTGCGTAAGGAATTTATAAGGAGTCTAATTTCATTGGCATCCACGTCCAGCAGCACAAACGAGTCGCATTGGGAGCCAGTTGACGATATTCGCTCATCAGTTATCGATACCGGCGTGTGAGAGGTGATTAACTTAGCTGCCAGTTCTCGGCCTACACCAGCAAAGTATTCATCGACTGCGTTAACAGACGATGAGGGGTTTTCCTTGATAGTAAGCAGAATCTCAGCGGTTGATATTTTAGGTTTGGAGTTTATAATTATTTTAATTGCTTTCCACGTATATATTGTTTTGGGCAGCCTCTAGTAATTTCTGTTGATAATCGATTTTTAATTTTTTAAGCAACTTATTAATGAAATTTCTATATCTCAGGTACGACAGCTTTAAAATTATATTATTTGGGTCCTTTCTTTGAGCTTTATGCATTCGGTCTCGATTTCGGATGCATCTTATTAAGCCTGGAGTAATCCATGGCTTAATATTCCTTTTTGTACGTCCAATTTTATGACGTATAGTATTATTTTTTACTATATTGGAAACACACGTTATAAGATAGTCTGTAGCAGAGTTAACGTCGTACGAGGATAAAATTGGGGAAAAGTCTGTGCTCTGAATCGTGTCGCGTATTGCAGTATAGTCCACTCTATTACGAAACGTAACTGGAACAGCGACAGTTTTTTAAGTGAGAGTAATAGAAGTGTAGGCATATGATTGTACTAAAGCTTTGAATAACCAGTGTAACAGATTGTAACTTTGTTTTTAACAATACATGGTCCAAACAAATTTCGTATCTAGTTGGAATATTGTGCGTGGGGATTAGCCCGTGACACATTACAAAGTTCAGATATTCATCAGATTTTTTGTCAGTAGTATTTGCTTTGATATCTATATTAATATCCCCGGTTATGCAAATATTTTGGTATGTTTTTAATGTTGAAAGAATCTCGTTCAAGCCGTTCAAAAAGTTATCCAGTAGGGCATACGAAGGTGATCTATAAATAGCCACGATCGCCAGATCGTTGCTGAGCTTACAGATAATGCAGTTGAATTCTTTTATATCATTAGGCATATAGACAGTACAGTATATTTCGCTTTTTATATATATAACGATACCGTCATTTTGGTTGTTTACCGTGTCTGTGGAATGAGAATTGTAACCAGTTAGATTTGGCACACTGGGAATTTTCGAACACCAACATTCCGTTAGGATTATCACATCGCTTTGTACCCCTGTTGAAATAAAAAAAGCTTGCAGTTCATCAAAGTTCTTATTAATACTACGTATGTTTAAATGCACAATTGAAAGTGGTTGACTCACAGTCAATACATAATCGGCACATTTATATGCTGAGCACTGAAAAGATTTCACCATGTTGAGTGTCTCAAGCTCTGATAAAACTTTACATAAATCGTTAGCCATAATCTAATAAATAGATATTTTTTTCAGTGTATTTTGTTAAAAAGAGGTTGAGTAACCCACCATTTAACGGAACGTCAAATGGTGGGTTACTCAACCTCTTTAACAGGTAAATTAACAGTGGTAAAATTTCATCGCCAACAGAGTTGTAAAACAAACTTCGATTACTAGATATATTAATATATGGAAGGCTATGTGTGTGAGGTAGAAGTAATGTGTGTGTGTTGTGTGGGTTGAGTCTGTGAGATGGGGGAACGATATGCATATATATATAAGCAATATAACTGTAAAGTTTCATTCAAATCCGTTCAGTAGTTTATGCGTGAAAGAGCAACAAACAAACATACACACATACATACATACAAACTTTCGCGTTTATAATAGTAGGATATTATTTCGTTCGGAGACATGTCAGCTCATTTGGGTCGCTAAGGCAACTTAAACTAGCTCAGCACAGAAAAGTAATTGTTTGACACTAGAAACGCCAACCAGAACTCCCCCACGTTGCGCCCGTGAGTAGTGTATTCACACTACATTGAAATTTGTTTACTGCGATAGCACTACTAACTGTTTGAAAATTATGAATATTTGGATGTGTTTCGTACTACCAAAAACCATAGTAAGTAGTGTAGGTTGATAGTATGAGCTATGTTGCTATCGAAACAATATTAGAAATATTTTTGTACGTGAGACAGAAAAAACAAAATTAAAACATGACATTTACAATGTAAAATATGCATAATTTAATTTAAATATTTTATTCTAGATTTGTTTATAAAGAAAGACGATAAGAACCTTGATAAATATTATTTAGGTTTATACATATATAACGCCTACCAAGGTGACTTTACTATGACTGATGGAAAGCATGAGTAAAATCCACAAGTGGGGGTCGCCATACTCACTGCAAATGCAAGCAGTTTGGAATCATAGTAGGAAGGAAAAACATGAGCTGGCAGTGAGTTACAGTTTTTAACTGCTCGGCACAAGAAGGAAGACCCGAACCGCTTAGTTCTGGAGTGTATGTCTTCCACTCTGAAGGGATGACTTCTCTGGCCAGATCGTGTTGTTCTGTAGAGGAAGGGAAAGGGTAGGATGAGTTGAAAGAGCTCTTCAGAACACTCCCCATGGTAAAGGTGATAGAGAACTGCCATAGAGGCGACATCTCTTCATCAAGTCCGAATATCAATGTATCATCGTGGAAATATGTTTAAACTACAACTAATCTTGGTATTATGTTTGTATGGACAATTCAACCTACAAGGACATTACCTCATATGCAATTAGTTAAAATCTGTTAATATTAAATAATGACCAGACTTTTCAGTATTATTTGTTTGTATAGATTTAACACTTTACGTTATGTCTTCAAAAGTGTATAGGTATAACAGGCAAATAAAGTAATTAAAATAATAAATTATCAAGTAGGAAATAGAGACGTATTCAACAGTTAAACAATGGCCGTTAACCCTCTAAATTTAGCAAACATTTCAAATTTAAATAATAGATTGAGTTGGCTTTGAATATATTTTTACAGTACTCAGCAATTAACGATCATCTGAAAGGACTACGAATAAAATATGAGATGTCACTTAAGAAAATCAGTGGCCCGGTCCAGACGGAGTGGTTGAAGACGTGGGATTATCTACATCTGAAACTTTAAATATTAAATCGTACTCCATTAATGACTCTATTTACTCGGCATATATTATATTATTTACTTGAAGCTTGGTGCGAGAACTATACTACAATAAATCAAAATTGTTAATTAGATAAAAAAAATACACATACCTACCTCTAGAGATGTAGTAAAAATTTGAATATCCTTTACTTCAAATAATAGTGTGTAATCTACCGACCTTAAGTAATATTCTCTAAAATATACCTCTCACAAAGAGATAGAATCTATTCACATCAATGAATTTGGCTAAGTTTTCGATGTGGAAAAATATTAAAACCTGGCTTATAGGATCAATATACTGTTATGAAAGTACTGAAACTACTTCTAATTTAAATATAGTTAAGGTAAAAAGTTCTTACGTTATCTTTTTATCCTATTTTCTTTATAATAAAGAATCCTGCGTCTTTGTTGAGATATTTATGCTTTTTGGATTGCGCGGCCTTATGGAATAGAAGTAGTATGCAATTTATTTTTTGCTTATGTGAGCAAAGAACCACCTAATAAGGAACCACCATTTATTTGAAGGAGTGGGGCGTATACTAAAAAAGCTTCGCAGCAGAGCTGGGATTTCTAAGCTTCGATTTCTTGAATCTCAGTAGACCCGGCGCCTCTCAGTATTGGGCTGAACCCTAGGCATCGCCGCATCGCAGACGCCAGTGCCGCAGGGTCATCCAAGTCTGTCTCATTGGCAGCCTCCCTCCAGAAGCCGGTGGGTATATGGCTCAGCGACAGCGGTAATATTAATAGACTACTGTGCCATGCTCTGGAACAGAAGATCCTGATCGGCAGCACCGTGATCTACGTTCTCCTGGAGGATGCAGAGATGTAAATCTTAATTGGATTTCCATCTACATATCCTGCTGCGAATCTTGCCGCACTGCAGCGGCACCTCCATTGTGAGTTTAGAGGCACAAGTCCGGCCTCCCGGCTCGATCTCGACAGAGTCATCCAGGCTCGGATGCGTACTTCAGCGCATTTTATGGGCCTGGACACACGGACTTCAGCTGCGCCCAATGAATCTCTTAGCTTAGTCGCTAGGATGTCTATTTTAGGACCACTGAAGGCGCCAGGGATCTCAGGAATCTGGGCTTCCGTTCGTGTGTTTTTGCTCTGAACGCCCAGTATCTCGAGAGCCTTAGGGTGACAACGACGGCCGTAGACACATGGGGCCTTCATGACGTTCCAATTGTAGCAACGGGGGCCAATGAAACAAAAATTGTTGAGGCCGTGTTTTCATCCAATCAACTCAGTTTACGATACGCCCAACGATTTTATTATTTTGTTTGAGCAATGACTTACGAGTAGATTGATGAGGGAGAGAGGTGCGAAGAGTCTGGGATTTACCGAATTATATTTTATCTTGTTTTTTACATACTTTTTACATAATTTTTTATTCTTATTTATACAGCCAAATGAGAATCTCAAAATTGATCAAAGTGGTGTACGATGTGAGAGGTCTATGTTCCTATCAACCTAATACCATTCGTCGATCAAATTGTAGTACGTTTAGTTACTATGGGACAGTGAGAAAATCTAAGCTGTTTTAAATTTAAAACATTTATAAAGCACTTAAGCATTTATATTTAGTTTTAAGAATAAATATAGAGATTTAGAGAATTTTTCTTTAATTGTTAAATGATCAGTCAGAAACGTTAAAAAATAAATTTGACACATCTAACGTTGCTCCTGCATAATTTAAACAAAATAATTATGTAGGAAACTTTATTGTTAAACTAGTGGTTAAAAGTTAATTTAAAACTTTCTCATAACGCATATTAACTTTGTGAGAATATGCGCTTATTCAAAACACAATTTAACTTAGTTTGACCAGTTAATTTCTGCACAAAATCGGAATCTAAATTCTACAATTTAATACAACTTCGTAATTATCAATTTCACACACTTAAACTTGAATACAAGTGTGTAAAATTTATAATTAACAAAGGCAGTTAAATAGAATTATTAGAGACTAAACTATAGCGAATATAAGATAACTAGAGTTCCCTATTTTTCGGGCAGTGACTAAACATTACCTAGTTTTAAAAATATTGTATTCAGTCAATTTAGTTCTAATAAAACGTAAATAAAACAGAATGTCTAAAATAATGAAAAAAAAAATTGCTTCAGGATAAATTGCGTACTTAAGAACTGCCCAAACCAATTCGTAAGTCCCAATCTATCCTAATTAAAAAAATATTTAACTTATTATAAACACCAAAAAAATCTTTGAAACAAGTAAAAGGGATTTTATTTACTTATATTAAATAAGTGAGTCCATTCAAAATTTATTGTAATGAAATTTAAAAGCGGGACAGCAGCCGCTTTACGAAACTCCTACATGTAATATATTGCTCGCACACATGTTTTCTGAAGGGTACTGCTAGTCAAATAATAAAAGCTAGTAACACTATATAACAGCTACTAACGAAACTATAAAAATCAGTTAAATGTTGTTTATTGCAATAGTTTGTTTTTGTGATATTTTCTGATGAGTGAAACAAAAAAAAAAGTGTTTTAAGATAATAATGTCAGCTACATAAAACTACTGTTACTTTTATATACTAGATTCAACAGCACACAAACCTAATATCCACTTTCAGGAAAGTAAAATTACTTGGAACCACCACCAAAATTAATCAGAAGTACATAATTAGGTTGTTATATAATATAATTAATGCTCTTCTACTCAGAAACAAGTAATGCAATACTACCGTGATTTATGCACATAATAGAAACTGGTTTAGAGATCCCATCGAACGTATTAGTCTGATCTTTCGTCTAACAAAATCTTATACTGTTGCTACTACCATACTGCCTACAAAAGAATAAAACTTTGAGTAGTGAATATGTGTGTATAAAAATGAAAACTTAAAGTGAAGTAGATACAAAATACCAGAGCTCTCGTTAAAATGTATAAATAACTCGTGCATATAAACAGCTAATAAAAAAAAAATCGATAGCATTCACGTCTAGTGCTCTATCTAATATAGTAATGTAGTATACGTGTCACATGTCAGTCACCATCATCATCATCATCAACAGCCTTTAACAGTCCACTGCTGGACATAGGCCTCTCCTTGAAAAGGAGGTATTGGCCTACTATACCACGCTGGCCAGACGGGTTGGTATAGGGTTGGTTTCAAGTTTTCCTTCTCTTTGCATTGATGTTGTCTTGCGTAGTTTATCCCTTAGTCGCCTTTTACGACACCCGCGCGGGATGAATAGGGGTGGTGACACTCTGTATTCTTAATCCGTCACCACACTGATAACATTAATGACATTCACTGACATTCACATGTCAGTGAATGTCATTATTAAACTACCAGACGATATGAAGTGATCGCATTACAAAAATATAAATAAAACTAGACTGATGCGTTATCTGCTAGAGGGTTGCTATTATTCTATTGACAAGATTAAATAGTAATTGTGTGTTCTTTTAATTTACACATTACATCGCGATTTATATAATAACTGTTCGTGTTATTATTGATTTGAGTTCGTTTTGCTTTTGACCGTTGTCTATTGTTGGAAACGTATTTAATTTTCTGTTTAAACGACATTAACTCCACATTGCATGGTTGTATTAATTAGCGTCATTGTTGGGTTTATTTCAGTATAATAATAGGTCTTTACCTAAGAATATATAGTGAAAGTACTTATTTTTTCAAACTTTTTTTCAATCGACGCATCTTTGCCGACGCATTGGCAGTTTATTGATGCCCTTCTTGTAAAAATCAGCTGGACGGGAGGCAACAAACTCTTCAAAGGAATTTTGTACTGCCTCTCGGGAATTGAATTTTTTACCCACTAAAAAGTTGTCTAAAACTAAAAATTGTTACGTGCGACGAAAAATGGATTCTGTTCGATAATCGAAAGCGCTCAGCAAGATGGTTAGACCCTGGTTCAACACCAAAGCAATGCCTAAAACCAAAAATGACCCCCTGTGTGCAGTACAAAATGCTATTGTAGAGTTTGTTGCCTCCCGTCCAGCTGATTTTTACAAGAAGGACATCAATAAACTGCCAATGCGTTGGCAAAGATGCGTCGATTGCATGGCTGATTACTTCGAATAACAGAAATAAAAAAATGTGAGCCGTCACGGGACGCCTGGCAGATGTGAAACATCGCCATTATTTTGTAAAAGTAATATGTAGAAAAGAACATATTGTAATAGGAACTAAATATGTCTTAATGATAAAATAACATATTACTAATTATTCAAATAGTAGTCTATATGCAGTAGTGTGTATATATACTACACTACACTGTATATATATACCATCGTATAGCGTGCCGTGGCGACGCGTCGCCAGGCGTCGCCAGTCGCCAGGCGTCGCCAGTCGCCAGGCCAGAAATCTATTTTACGTGCGCCTATAGATGTTTCACATACGTGCGCCTATAGATGTTTCACATCAAAAAAGTTTGTAAAATTAAGTACTTTCACTTATTGCATACAAAACGGCAATTTCATAGGTAAAGACCTAATATTATTTGGTGTATTTTATCGAGTAAATATCCTACGGCTTAGATAATTTCGTTAGTTTAGGAATTATAAAGGCCTAACTTGTGAATAGCATTTCCTGTTTTTCTTTTTTAAATAAAGCCGGTTCCAAAAATAACGGGTCAGTCACATAAACCCGAATATCTCCCGAACTACGTATGCCATCCTAATGAAACGAAGACTGTTCAATTGAGAATTTAATTATACAGATAAAAAATAAAATAAAACTTAGTTACACCTACAATATTAATCTTAAATTAAAAAAAAACTAAAGTAGTCATATTTTTCTTAAGATTACATTTTTTTTATGATTGTTTTTTTGCTGTTTTTCATCACTTTCTTCATTTAATACTTTGTATTGCCTCCACGAGCTCTTCTGACAGCTTCCAGGCGATTAGGCATGCTGTACACCAAATTTCGGAGCCGGTGCTGAGGAATACCTCCACCAGTGCTTGTATGAGCTCGGGAAGCGTGATTGGTGGGGGGTTTCGACCTTTCACGCATCTCTGAAGCTCGTCCCAGGCGTGCTCGATGGGGTTTAAGTCCGGGCTTCGCGCTGGCCACTGCATGAGTTCGATACCGACCTCTTCAAGGTAGTCATGTACAATTCTGGCGGTATGGGGACGCGCATTATCATGCATTAATATGCCATGCCGGTCCATCCTGGCCATGAAAGGACCTACATGTTCATTGAGGATCTCTTCCACGTACCTTTCTGCATTTAGAGTTCCATTTTGAATGAGCACCAGCTCGGTGCGGGCCTCAGCAGAAATCCCAGCCCAAACTTGTACGGAGCCTCCACCGTACGCCACTTTTTCCTCCACACACGCTTGATGGAAGCGCTCCCCTGGTCTTCTGTACACCAACTGCCTACCATCATGCTTATAAAGCATGAATTTAGACTCGTCCGTGAACATTACCCTAGACCAATCGTCTAGTGTCCAGTTTAGGTGTTCGCGCACGTATCTCTGTCTTGCAATTCGATGTCCCCGTTCCAGTTTGGGGCCATTTGCGGGCCTCAATGGTTTCAAATTTGCTTCAGCAAGACGTCTTCTTACTGTTTGAGCGCTTAAATTGCCACCTCCAAAGCGAATAAAGTGAGTTTTTAGACCAACAGCAGTTTGAAAACGATTTCGGAGCATTGTAGCCACCAGTTGTCTGTCTTCCCTGGCCGTTGTGCATCTTGGTCTGCCATTTCCTGGTCTTCTAAGTTGTGATCCGGTCTCTTGGTACCGCTGGACTACCCGCTGAACAGTCGACAAAGATACACCAATGTTTCTGGCTGTTTCACGCTGGCTCCGCCCAAGTTCCAAAAAAGTTAGGATTCTGGTACATTCCTCTAGCGTGACTGCCATGCTTCACCTCACAGAATAATAATTATGCACGTGGAAGACGTTCACGATAATTTTTTTTGTGACAGAATAGAAATGGAAAGCATCCATAATGACATGAAACAAAAATTTTGTTTTTAAAAATAGTCATTTTTTTAAATTTTGTTTTTCTAATGAAGTTTTTTTCATCAACCAGTTTAAATAATATGCTATTAGAAGCGCAACTAAAAAGTCTTTATTCTGTTTTTTATTTCATTGATCTAGCTTTTACAGTTCTGGAGGTATTTCAATTTTTGTGACTGACCCGTAATTTTTGGAACCGAGTGTAGATAGATAGATAACTCTTTATTTGCACACAAAATTACAGAGTTACAAAAAAAAAGAACACAATGATCAAATTTTAATATAGATTGTACAAAGGGCGGCCTTATTGCTGAAAGCAATTTCTTCCAGGCAACCTTATATATATTATATATTATACCTTATATATTTTATACCTTTATATATACATATTAAAATGATTTATTTCCGTACAAATGTATGGGAAAAGTTTTTTGCGATTTCTGACATTTCTAGTACTCAAACCTCATTCGGTCCAGTAGAGACTTTTGATCCTTAAAAGAAACAGGATCGATTGGCATCAAAAAAAGTTTTTGTTTAAAATGGCCATTTTCTTGCTGGCTGTACATTTTTTCCAAAATCTGTAAATTCAGTTCAGAATATCTAAAAAAATTATGGATAGTCTCATAAAAGCGTTTTCCTGTAACAATAACGGTTATGGTACCTACCCTTACTGTCCCGTCTCAAAAATTCCCCCTGTATATATTAAAAATACAGTAGTGATAAACAATATGGTAATAAAAACTATCGAAAATGTAATAAATAGATATGTTGATGAAATTATTACAGGTTTAATATTAAATTTACGGGTTTCCATAACAAATTGCATTCACCTACATAAAAACCCCTTATAGCTAATTTCTACACTACATACTACACATCTAGTTCTTTGTACAAATATCTGTTTTTGACTATTGTGATATTAAGCGAGCTCAGTGGTAAAACGCGTGTGTTTATTTATATCAAAAGAAGAAAACTCGTCCTTACATCTCTAGTAGAATTTAGGATTTTCGTATAAACTTGGAAGAGCCATTAGACCTCTTCAATGCGACCCAAATCCATTCTTACGTGACGTAAATCTATATACTACCTTCTTCCAATAATAGTGGCCTGGTATAAAAATCCCGAAGTCTTTCAGATAAGTTTGGAAGAGCTTTTAGGTCTCCTTAATCCGACAAGTTAAGCAAGTACCACTCAACAATTTTGACAAAAAATATCATCATATTTCTATTTTCTATATCATATTTATGTTAGAATTAGAAAATATTAGAACGAATGAATATGATATGTATACACACAGTGTTCCACCGTACAAGATATTGATAAGTTGCTTTTACTTCGCTCGGTGATATAAAATTGTTTTTAGTGGTTTTATTTTAAACTTACGCAGTGAAAATAGTGCGAAATCTCGTTTGCAACTTATATACTAACTGTAAGTAAAATATAATTACAATACCAAAGCTAAAATAGCCAATTTGAGAAGATTATCTACAGGAAGAACGAGAAACTTTTATTTGCCAACCCACTTTCGAAAGTCTTTGAGGCGAACGCGTAAGCGACGCATATACCGCGCACTTATGCCCTTTTAGACACGACATACGACGCTCAAAGCTCGGAATGGGCATTCATTAGTGTGCTTTTCAGGAAATATTTATTTAATTTTAAAGACATTTTGTACTTGGGCCTTTGTTAGTGTGCACAAAGTATTTTATATTGATTATAATTTGTAAACATTATTTGACATTTTTTTTTATTGTGCACCGAGTGGAAAAATACAAGCAGAAAACTACATAACAACCATCTGCATTACCACAAACACTTATACACCTGTTGCCACTATCTACTGCTCTCCTATAAGGAACAACCTTCGTGAACAATTATGCCTCTTAAACGCACCCCTCCCAAGATACCAACTGTATCGGAGACGGATACGGAGAATACTGAAGGTGCGGCGTTAGATAAGCCGTCAGCAACGGGACGTTTGAAACGAAAACGTGAAAGTAAACTTGCTGCCTTTACGGAGGAGGTTCGTGTTATGGTTGAAAAAAAAATGCGAAATTGGAGAATCTGGAGTCATAATTGATTGACATAAAAACCCAAAATGATACTATAAATCTATTTTTGTCTGTCTTTTCGCATATGTTAAGAACACTCTTAATGTCACGATTTGTAAGCCAACCTGCAGGAATTGTACTTGTCTTGTTATCAAAATTGGTAACCACACAGCAATTGTGGGAGTATATAGGTCACCATCTTTCAAATGTATCGACAACTTCCTTCAGAGTCTTAATGATATCCTTGGTGACTTAACATCCTTTAGGAATATTGCTATCGTGATATAAATATTAACATTCGCGACGGAGAAATCACTACACCACACCTCACATGGAGTACTTAAACTTGTGCTTATATCACGGTCTTCTGCCTGCACATACATTGCCTACAAGACATGATGCCATGGAATATTTTATCCGATCTATTCAGCATATAATTATTGCTAACTCCATCACTGTTAAATTATCTAGACGAAATAGAATAATTAAGTCTTGGATCACACCAGGTATGTATGAGGCGTAGGGACCAGATACATAGGAAAGTAAATAAATCACCCAAGATGAAATACTGAAGCTGACATACACCAGATATCGAAATTATTGTAATAATTTAATTAAAAAAGTTAAAATAGCTCCTGACAGAAGTTTAATAGAAAAAGCTGGCAATAAGAATAAAAAAATCTGGGAAGCTATAAAAACCATTACTAATACAACAAAAACTAAAGGTTGCGCTACTGAATTAGTGGATTTGTCCTGTCCAAGACAATCTATTCAAAATGTCAATAAATTTTTCGCTAATATTGGTAAATCTTTGGCTCAAAAGACTCCAGTATGCAATAATTCAGCACATTTGTATAATTTCAAACGATTGTGTGAAAGGTCCTTCAAATCTACGGGAATGCTGGACACTGATGAAGCTGAGGTAAATGCCTTGATTGGCAACCTGAAAGATGTGTGCTCCGTGCGATGGGATGGTATACCAAATAATGTCCTTAAGGAAAACCGATGCCTACTCCCTCCTATTCTGACACGTATTTTTAATTTGTGCCTAAGCGAAGGAAAATTTGCAAGTGTGTTGAAGAACTCAGTGGTGCATCCTATCCATAAATCTAATGATAAGAACCACATCATAACTACAGGCCAATCTCTATTCTTCCTTCTGTTTCTAAGCTCTTGGAACGTATAATTAACCAAAAGATTGGTGAAGTTAATGAGACAAACAACATTTTTTCTCACAACCAGTTTGGTTTTCGTGCTGGAAGATCAAGTTGTGATGTGGTTCATGAGCTGGTCCATGTGGTGGGAAATGTCAATTCTGGAAGGAAAACAATAGGCATATTTTTAGAGCTGGCTAAGGCCTTTGATACGGTCTCTCTTTGCTCTTAAGCAAATTTTAGAGAATGGGTGTTAGCGGAACACAGCATGATCTACTAAAAGATTACTTAACAAACCGTTCTCAATATGTCCAAATTAATGATTTTACTAGCAGTGTCTTGCCTATCACTTACGGAGTCCCACAGGGTAGTATATTGGGGGCCAACTCTTTTTCTTGCCTACATTAATGACCTATGTGGACTTGACATTGCGGGTGGCAAAGTGATTTCCTATGCTGATGACACCGTTTAACTCTTCTCGGGGCATACTTGAGATGAGGTGTTCAGGGATGCCCAACGTGGTTTTAATATAGTTTCTCACTGGTTAAGTAGTAATATGTTGACCTTGAACGCTGACAAAACACACTACATTACATTTTCTATGTGCAATTCTAAAATGCATACGCCATTTTATTCTTTGTTTTGGCATAACTGTTGTAACGATAGAATCTGTTGCTGCCTCTATAACTAAAACAAATTTAATAAAATATCTATGCGTTGTAATAGACAGCAACCTAAGTTTTAAATTCCACATTGAATTAGTTACATCTAGACTCATGAAATTAATATTAAATTAATATTCAAAAATTTAAGACATGCTGCGGTCACCAAACTAGTGAAACAAGTATATCTGGCACTAGGACAATACATACTAGAGTATTGTGTTACAGTTTGGGGTGGTGCTCCTAAAACTACTCTGAAACCACTAGAAATAGCTCAAAGAACTTGATGAAAGTGTATACTTTTCGTCCTTATTTATTCCCCACATATGATTTGTATCAGTCTTGTGAGGTCCTTACGTTGTCCAACGACAATTGTTTATTCAGCACACCCTGCTAAAGCAGCATTCATTCATTATTGGCATTGATGACTACGCTACGTCTTCCAGACTTCTGTTTCATGGGTCCGTATCTCTATAGTAAAGTTGATAAAAGCTTACACATAAAAAACCAGAATAGAAAAATATGCAAACATACTTTATTCTGTTAACTCCACAAATTAACCTACAATGAAACAGAAAACCTACTTTGTACACCATAATAATAAAACACACACGTCCAAAAGACACTCGTGCAAACACACACACACATACACACACACACACACACACACACACACACACACACACACACACACACACACACACACACACACACACACGCGTAATATACTTAAAAACATGAATATCCACAGATTTCATACTATTTTTTCCTTTCATGTAATAATTGTGTTTGTTTATCACTAAAATTAAGTTATCAAGATTTCACTGTTTTGGCATACTTTTATGTAAGTCTACACTCAAAGAGGAGCACTGATGTCCGAAATACAGATAATTCAATCTAGTTCGGACACAGATATCCTAAAATCTTAGCTTAAGCTTTGGTTTGTTAAATCACAAGTGTTAAACTGTATTTCTGTGTTGTTTGCATAATAAATTATTATTATTATTATTATAAAACATGAATGAAAATATTGTACACTAAAAACTATCAAGTGCGAGTCGGGCTCGCCCATGAAGGGTTCCGTATCAGCAAGTAACATCATATAAAAGTTCTTGTAGTTCATTGTAACTTTGATCAATGTTTTTAGGGTTCAGTAGCCAAATCGCAAAAAACGGAACCCTTATAGATTCGTCATGTATATCTGTCTGTCTGTCTGTCCGTCCGTATGTCACAGCCACTTTTTTCGGAAACCATAAGAGCTATACTTTTGAAACTTGGTAAGTAGATGTAATCTAAATGGTATGAAAGGTAAATTGCGGTTTACGATTTATGACGTATTACAAAAAAACTACTTACTAGATTTCGTTCAAACCAATTTTCGTTGGTAGTTTGTATGTTAATGTACAACATATTTTTTTTTGTTTTATCACTCTCTTATGTTAGAAGTTACAGGGTGGGGGGGGACACACATTTTTCCGCTTTGGAAGTGTCTCTCGCGCAAACTATTCAGTTTAGAAAAAAATTATACTAGAAACCTCAACACCATTTTTGAACACCTATCCATAGATACATATGAGTTTGATGAAAAAAATTTTTTGAGTTTCAGTTCCAAGTATGGGGACCCCTAAAATGTATTGTTTTTTTTTCTATTTTTATGTAAAAATCTTAATGCGGTTCACAGATAACATCTACATTCCAAGTTTCAACAGTATAGCTCTTATGGTTTCGGAAAAAAGTGACTGTGACATACGGACGGACAGACAGACATGACGAATCTATAAGGGTTCCGTTTTTTGCCGTTTGGCTACGGAACCCTAAAAAGGAGGTAAACCTAAAAATAAAATTTCACTAGAACAGTCATCTTATGCAAGTTAATTTAATGAGATAAGTGTTTAACATTTTGATAAAAAAAACCTAAGCGTTTTTTGTTTGATTAGTTCCCAATGCACGAACCTATTTTGTATTTCAGTCAGTTAGTAAAACAGTCATTAATATCTGCCCATCCATAACCCAATTTTACTTGGTAAAGGTGGCGCCTCTTACGTGATTCGTCCCGTTGTTATTGCCATTCGTTTGTATGGTTAATATAGTAATCGAACTGCTGATGAAACAATCCGGTAATTTAACCAAAGTCTCGTGCGTTTAAAAAAAAGTCGCAATTTATGTTGTTTTTGTGTTGAATCGTAGCTACATTGCTAGAAGAGTTTGCACCTCGAAATAACTGGGGTACCATAACCTCCAGGACCTGTAAAGCCTCAATGCTAATTGTCAAATAAATTTTAACCACGAATGTCAGTGTAAGTCATTAACCCTGTAGTATGCGGGTGCCTTCAGACATAGAGGTGCATCATGGTGTGTATATAATATAGTAACTTAGTATGTATGGATTTTAGATTATTAAATGATAAACATCATGTCATAGTTGATATTTTAAATTCTGTTTAGACTTTATATTTGCTTCTTTAAATAAGATAAAGATAAACTAAGGTTATTGTCATGTAATGATAAACTCCAGAATAATCTTTCTGAGCCGGTGAGATCTTCGGGAATTCGGCCTGGTTGAGTATGTTTGTAATGATTCAGTAAAATCTTAGAATGATTTGTCAAAATTTTCTCTTAGAGAAATAGAAGACAATTTTTCAAAGATCTTAACGTACAGCACACAAAACCCCATGAGGTGAAGTTGAAAGCATTAATTTAAAGAAACCTTAAACCACATACAAAGAATGTGCCATGGTTTAAAGATATACTTATCCAAGATTTTGAAACGCTAAATATGTTATTTTTAATTCGTTTGTAACACAATTTTTTTTACAATTTTGTTGTTTAAGTACTCAAATCACATTACACAACATAAGTCATTCGATCACACCAAATTTAACTTATTCAAGAATTATTTAGAAAACACTCAATCGGAAGAAGAACTTTTAAAGTTAAGATCCAGTTGAAAGTTAAGTGTAGGAATGTCTGCTTAACTCATAATTTTAAAGGTATATGATGTTCAAACTTCTCTCAAAAGAACCACATCTCTCGATGACTACTTTGTAATGTGATGCAGTCTTTAATGTGCATTTCAAAGTAATTTTAACATTAGCCTCCAAAACATATAATACTTTTTATAATATTGCGCCGTAGATACCGCAATTCCACCGTAATTAAACATAACAAAATATAAGAATGTGAAAAAATCTACAGCCCATGTGAATCTGTGATCCCATATTTTCAGAATAAAATTCAAATTATTTATATTTGTTATCTAAACACACAGATATTAACATAATAATAGCGAAAGGAGAAATCAGTTTTTTTATCCAGCTGAATTCTGTCCAAGAAATTACTCTTCAATCAACTTAGTTGATTGACAAAAGAATAGCGCTATTTATTAACCTTGATTTATTAATCTTATTGGCTGCCAGATAATAATGGATATAATTTATAAATAATACCGCCCTCCACCCTGTCTATTGGAATATTTCGAAAAAATCTTCGTCCAAGGTTAAACTGTACACGAAATATCCATTTTAATAGTCTCTTCCATCTATTAGACATGTCATATTAAAGATAAATAATATTAATCTTAGAATAACAGTTTACCTTTAGCGTCAAGGTTGGATATCGGAATATTCAGTTTCAATCCGAGTTATTTTGCAAGAAAGCAAAGGTTTGATTTAATTTCTTCTTGATATTTTCTTCAACTTTTTTGATTTTGACTACTTAAATCATAACAAAGACAAAGGCATAAACATCAATATTTATCAATATTTATTTCATTGCAATTTTTTACATTACAATGGATATTTTTGTTCAAACGCTAACTAGCCTGGAATTCAGTTTACAATTGATAAAGCTGGCTGGCTTTAAAGCCAGTATATTGAATACAAATATTGTTATAACAGAAACTGCACTACACTAAACTGAAAATACGCACAAAATAAAGATTGGCCATGTGTGTGTTAGGCCACGCATAGAATAGGTTAGTCAACCGTAATGGCAGTGAATTTAAAATCGTCTTCAGTAGATACTGTTTTTTTTAATTATGTACGAAGTTATAAAAACCGCCATAGTTTTCCTTTAAAGTTCAATATATGAACTACTAGCATGAATTTTTTCAGTTTTTGAAGCAGTTGGCCAGATTTGACAAAAAAATGTCCTATAAAGTTGAATAACTCGTAAACGGATACCTAAATCGAAAAATGGTTTCAGAAACCTCACATCACAAGGTTCCTAAAATACCAATCTAATGATACCCCCCATGATTGGAAAAAAAACATCCATAAGTTACGTGTGGGGGTGCCCCTAATACTTAGTCGACGTTATTACAACACATATTCTTGCAAAATTATATATTTCTAGCATCAAACGTTTCAACGGTAGGTCAAGGACGGACGGATGGACAGATGGACTAACGGACGTGACGAATTTATAAGAGTTCCGAGTGTTGAACTACGGAATAATGTTGTTTTTCTCATTGACCGGATATTTTGATTCCATGTAGTTTTTGAACGGAAGAAACCCGATAGCCACTTTGAGCCAATGGATACACAGACTTATATCCCACTTCTATCCTCTCTTTTCTTTCGTAAGTCCTCGAGTATCTCATTCACAAAAAGATACTCTCAAAAAAAATTCTGCTGAATCTTCTTAAATCAGGCCTCTCTGGCTCTAGTCCACTTTACAGATGATGTTAGGTCAAATTTAGAGCAGAAAAAGCTAACAGTTTTTTTCTTATTTGGATTAGGCAAGGTTTTTTTTTAAATAAGTCCATCCAAAGTTACTCTACCCTGCCTGATGGAAAGCTAGGGCAGAATCCAAGAGTGGGGGCCACCACACTTGCTGCGAATGCAGACAATAATGTATGGCGGCCCACACTATGGCGACTTAGTGAGATGCTTTTTCACGCCCCGCTTAAAGGACCCGGGATCATAGTGGGAAGAATGTTTTTAACACTGAGGATTTTGACGTCTTGTTAGGTATATTATGCTCTCTAAATATATCTTCATCGGCAATTGACTGGTTTCGTAATTACTTGATCGTCAACAGTAGATTTATATTGAAAATGTTTACTCCTCATATTATAAAACACCTTTGCTTTACACAGTTTTTAAGATACTCCAGAAAATTTAAGAGAAGCAGAGGAGGTCATCAATAAAGACTTAGTGCAAATATGACACTGGATCAAAGACTGAACCCAATCTAAACATAGGTCGGTAGAAGGTAGCTCCAGACTACATTGCAGAATTAAGTTCCAGCAGTTTTACAGTCATTGCTTGCAACGGTCCGATTGTTCTAAACAGTGAGAAAGTAATGTACTGGGGAATATGAGATATTCTATGGGACTATAGTAGTGTCAGATACCTAGATCTCACCGAAGATCAACGAAATATACTAGAGTGGCTCCAAAACTTCTGTATTTTATTCATATTATACGAGACCTGGTGACCTGTAGCACAAGTATCTTTATACCCATCATAGGCACTAGTCCTTCACAAATGTGGTGTTTTATTTTAACGGAATAAACTAAGTAAAATTGTAAAACCATATTGAATTGTGAGGAGAAAATAAATAATTATTTTTATATTTTGAATACGCAAATACATTACATATCGTTTTAAAAACAAGTGGCTACGAATACACTTTTTCCGGAATGTCATATTATTCTTCTTCTACACAGTGCTCTGTTCCATCTTCACATACCCTCTCAACTTATAAATGGTTTTCAGTTTTTGTATAAAACTCATTAGAACCTGGGACTTTTTTGTGTATAAATTTATATGTGTATAATATAGGTATTTTTATATACAATGTGTATAAGTAAAATATATAAATAACCAATTATAAAAAAAAACTCCTGGATGGAAAATGGATTTCCAATGTGTGTGCCAAAATTCTCTCTCGCTTTCAATTTAAGAGCAAGGAGCTCCTCGGTCAAGGAGCAATCGTCACCGCAAACCGCCGTCGCAACCGCCAATTGTTAACGCATCTATCTATATGATGAATTTATTACTATTTTGTTCTTTTTGATTAATATATAATGAAGAAATAAATAAAGGTTCGAGTAATTTTTTTTAATGAAAATTAGTAGTTAGACCGTTTTTCTAAAACTAATTTTTTATGCTAATATTTGATTTGAGTCTATGTAACTGTACGCGAGTGTAGTATATCTACCCTGAATGAAGCTATGAACTATGTAGCTAGGGATGTGGGCGGGATGTCCCTATTTTACCGAGAGTAAATATCTAAAAATAAGTTGTGTCAATTTCGTTTGATTCGGTGTTCATTGAAATTGACATGTAATCATGTGAATCGCTGAATCGTTTACCTACATTAACTATTGCCCGGTAAAATGATTTTTTTTTCTTGAAGGTAAATTATTCATTTCGGTTGTGATTTCCTGTTTTTTTCATGTTTGTAAAATGTACACAAAGGTTTCTATAATTTAATCTGGATTTTCAATAACAAATTTAATAAAATTGAAATTAAGTAGTACTCACATGCCACGACAAAATATTCTGCAAACATCCGATGATCGGCTCAGTAGCAAAGGCCAGGGTGTGATTGGCTTCTTCAAGTGCGTGTATTATTTGCAGCATTTTCGGGCAACGGATCTTCGTCAAAAAATCAACGCTGTACTTAATTCTCTCGATTATGCTGTCCTTCCGTTTCGGTCTGTACAACTTTTCAGCTATACGTTTATCGAAGTAAAATATGGAGCATTCCTGGGAACAATAGGAGATCACATTTGTAGAGAGTACACGTATATAAACAAAATATTCATACAATAATTATTATAAAGCTGCAGAATTTTCTAGTTTAGTTAATTTCAGGAACTACTGTACTGATTTTTTTTAGTCTAATAGAGCCAATTATGAAAGAAGGATATCAATCAAATACGCTACGACCAACAGAAGCTGAGTCAATGATTGGCTGTGCCACTTAAATGGTTAGAGTTTAGAAAAACTAATGTTGGAATGATTTGTTCGTCCATATAAAAGAATCTGTCCTTCTTTAAAGGTTGTATCAATGTAACCTTTTTTGGTTTGTTTAGTTTACGCCATGTAACGTAACGCCACGGGTAATAGGAGACGCAGACGAGGTTACACGCAAGGATAAGCTAGTTACAGACATATACTAGTTGATATACCGTATCGCATAAAAAACTATTTTTATAGAAAAATAATCGAAGTCAGAAGTTTTATCTGGAAAACACTTCTATTAACCTTTTTCCCGGTAAATTATTCAATTTTAATTTCTTAGTAGCATATAACGTCAAAAAACAACAACCAGTATTTAAACTCTACTAATATTATATAAATTGCTTTTAACATTAAACTTTTAGTACCATAGTGATAGACTGAACATAAACTTAGTTTGTATTTAATTGTTCCAGTATTCGTACAAACCAATGTGAGCTTAAAGTATATTTAAGCTGTAGATGTGTTTATACCGGTGAATTTCTATTTCAACTCTCTAGGAATAATCTATCCTATTAGGTGTGGAGCTAAGGTAAAGTTTAGTAAGCTTTCATGACGTTCCTTTGCAGTAACGGTAATTAAATGTTGTCTTTGTAAACTAAAACGTGTGGTTTGTGGATTAATACAACAAGTTAACGTACAAGGCTGTCAAACTTTTTGTGAAGTGACATTAACATCGATAATAGTAACCGTTCCACTTAAAATTATGAACAGTATATGTTTTACATAACGATATTTGTAATTTGACAGTTATTTTACATCTACTGCTACTTGTTTATACCTCTATCATTACATATCTCGTATGGTATGAGACAAAAACTTATGTTAAATTCATACTTTGCGGAAATATTGCTATTAAAGCCTAAAATTTGACAGCCATAGTTGTAGCTGTGTAATTAATCAGGAAAGGTATTTAAGAAGATAAGACAATTATATAAACATTATAAATTACAAATTTTAACTTTACAAATTATAAATCGAGGAATGTGGATTGTAGCTAAAGCAAAAATGGGCCACGAATTTGTACTTTATGTTGAATGTTAGCTTGTTTTGCATTCTCGGAATCTCTCCAATGAAACTTATGAAATATATTTTTATTTATTTTCCTAAATACCATTATAAAAAAAGAATTAGCGAAATCGGTCCAGCCGTTCACGCGTGATGGCGTGACCAAGGGAAATAGGGATTCATTTTTACATATAAAGATTTTATAACATAATATCTACTGGATTTTTAGTTTGTAATTAACAGATAACTTTTTGATGCCACTATGGCATCAAAAAGTATCATCAAAGGAATAAATAAAAACTAAGTTAGGCCAGAATTATATATTATTCATCTTCTAGCCTTATTTCCAATATTATTTGGGGTCAGCTATTATTTATTATTCATATGGATTAAATATTGAATTTAATCATTATCACTGTAACTATTATTATCTTCGGTGATATTATGGTATTGTTAATAGGGGCTTACTTTAATAGAAGTGTTAAACTAATTATGAATTGGTGGAATATAATCAAGTAAATCCAGTGAATCTTTCTTTTTCTCTTTACTGATTGTTTTTCCATTTAGGGAGGCGGCAGACGTCGTTAGCTCCCAAGTCGTCACCTAAGGGTTGCTGTAGCCATATCTTGGGGAGATGTAACTGACACCCCGGTGCAGCCAGGGGAGTCGTCTAAGGATGGTCGCTGTCCCGCCTTTTACTATGTAGAGCATGTATTCTGTAGTAGAGCGATGGGAGGCGCGACATCGTCCTGTCCCGAGGGTGATTCTTTGACACCTTGAGGTGTACCTCAGTTATGGGGTACTCGAAAAGCTGCTGATGCGTTTTTAGGGATCCTCCTGGCTGCTGAGGTAGGCCACTCCGGCGTTTAGTGGGTAAAGCGACTGCGGGAGTCCCACAGGAGAGTATGGAGCGAAAAGTATTCCCTGCATAAAAAAATAAATAAACAAACAGCCCAGGTACAGTGATGATTTAGCCGAGAATCAAAATAAGTGGTATGCAATTAGCGACATTAGAGTTATGTCCAGCAGTGAACTGCGATAGACTGAATATGTTGATGAACTCCTGATTAGTCTTATTTTATGTTATTTACTGCAAAATGTATTCTATCTGGACTGTTCAACGTTCAATGAAATTACATTTGTATGATTAGTGATTTGCATGTCAAAATGTCAAAATAGAGTATTTTAAACAATGCTTTTGCACAGAAGTTTGAAAGCTCGTTCGTTACATTAACAAGAAAAAATAAACATCGAATATCACGTTTCCGTATGTTTACTAATACAAACATATAAAAAACAGAACGCCGTAGCTTTATATGTTTCATCACCATTGTCATGAATTGAATTTAATTGAAATTTTGAATGTAAAAGTTGATATAAAAATTTATACATTTATGTCTATCATAACAGTTTGGTAAACGAGGTCATGTGGCTTCGAAGTTGTTTTTTGTGGTAGATACAACAAAGTATAGTGTAGGATTAGGAAACATTGTACCTTTATATACATTATATACAAAAAGAAATACGAAACACTCAATTTAGAATACTAAAATAAAAACTCATTGTTTAAGTCAACAGAACTCGTCGTCGGTCGTTATTTCTAAATACAATGTTAGAAAGTAGGTCACGGTTCCTTATTTCTATATTTAAACAAAATAGCTTTAGTACCATCTACAATTTGTTAAGTAGAAATAATAGGGATATACATCAGGATTCTTCTTGGACATGCTTTGCAGTCTTCAAGTGTCAGGAATGTCTAAATTTTGCAATAGCTCATTTGTTTTAAATAGCGAAACAAGAATACTATTTTCAAAATTATGAGGAAAATTTAAATTATCGTTCAATTGATAAAATAGTCATAACTATAAACATAAGTTTACGTGGTTTATCTTAAAAGTAATATAAAATCGTACTACGGTAGTGTGTAGGTATAGGACACTCGTGTTACAATATCTTAATTGAAATCCAGCTTTGTTTGAGGATGAAAAGATAAAAAAGAAATAACATTTTATAAATTGTAAGCAAAAGTTAAGCACTTCATAAAAAACTAGCTTTCGCCTGCGGTTCGGCCTGGGTATATATCGGTTATCGAGGTAAAAAGTAGTCTATGACTTTTCAGGCTCTAGAATATTTGTGTACCAAAGTTAATTTAAATCAGTTTACTTGTTTGAAGACGCGACAGACAGACAGAGTTGCTCTCGTATTTGTAATATTAGTAAGGATATAGACAATTTAGAGTGAATCATTAAGTCGTTTGTTATCATATCACAACATAATAAGTAATGTTAACATGACACGTTTGTTAAATTATCGAGGTATAGCTATAATATATGGCATGTCACAGAGAGCTTCAGTCACATTGCTCATAGGTGTGGCCTTGGCTATAAAAATAAATCATGTACCGGTTGGAAATATTGTTTACAAAGAATTTTTCAAAAAAATAAATAACCAGAAATAACACCTACGAAAGTAATGAAAAGTAAGTTCAACTAAACTAACATACTTAATATCGAAATAATCAAAGATCAGCGATCAACTTACATAAAATAAATCGAGCAAATAACATAAAATATACCTATATACAAAGAGCGGTGACGCCACGAATAACACCTTTTGCGGCAATTATTTAAAAAATAACCAGGTATATCTAGGTAATATTCATTGTGTATTACGATATGTAAATAGTAGATATCTTTGGGATTTATTTTAAATTCAAATGAGACTAAATTTCAAATTCCCTTCTCGTAAGTCTAACGTAAATGGATTTATTGGAATCGGACAACATGTCAAACATTACTAATTTTTGTTTGATTACGAAAAAACTTCCAAAATATTAAAGGAACGTGAGTGAGTAGAAGTTACACTGGATCTGGATTTGATTTTCCTTAAGTAAAAATATATATTCACTTTAAGTATTTTTAGCTTAAGTCTAAACTGTCTTTTATTTTTGTTGGTCGGGTTTGCAGTTAAATCAAAACATTTGTTTACTTCTTTGAAGATGCCACGTTTTGTTCCTCAACTTTGATGCTCATCTCAGCCAACCAATTAAATTAGGCAAGAATTCAAAAAAAGCTATTTCCTGTGAGTATTCTAAGACCGTACCTCAATTATTATTAGAACCACTGACAATGAAAACGATTGCGAGGAAGACATAATAAAATAAAGTATGTTGAGGTCGATCTCGGTGAAATAATATAAGCAATAAAGTAATATAAGGAAGGTCAAATTTAAATATGAAGTCCACGGGATGGAAAAAGATGGCTACCTGACCAGTAATTTTTTTGTTGTTCTGCATATTTTTCTATTTTTATTACTCCAGGAATGTGTTAAGTCATAAGGTTTAAATTAACTTCAAAACATTTATGCATGGGATACCTCAAAGCTGTTAAAAATTAAGTTTATATCTAAATCAAAATTTAACAAGTATCAAAATCAGCAAATGAAACACCTGTTAAGACAAAAATTTAAGACTAAATTGAAATTAAGACCAATTGAATAAAAAACAAACTCTTGCTGCTAAACTGTCTTCTGAGTAATCGTAAGTTATTCTATTATAATATTTCCAACATCTGACGTGTAACCTAGCGGGAAAAATAGTAATATTAATGGGATTATAAAAAAATTAATACAATTCTTGAGCTTAGATTACCCTTTGCGATACGCTAGTCAATAATTTTGCTGAGATAAGAAGTCAGGCCATAATCCGCGTTTTCAATTTGATTCAGTTATGTGGCAAAACCATAAGAAAATATAACTTTAGCTTGAAACATTTTCCTTGAAAGATACATTAGCAGATACAGGATAAAGTTTACTAACTTGACACAAAGTACAGAGAGTCCACAGGTTTCTTAATGCGTTTTAGATGGTTGACAAGTTGCCGGATGAAAAGTAAATTATTTATAAGCTTAACGCAAACAAAACATTTTAAAAACTTGATAGTTTAAAAGTGTTTACATATTTTTATATAGGTTTAAATAACCAACCAAATTAATTCTACCCTACCTGATGGAGAGCGCAAGTAGAATCCAAGAGTGACAGTCACCATACTTGCTGTGAATGCAGACAATAAAGTATGGAGGAATAGTGAGAAGCTTTTTCACGCCTGGTTTATATGACTCGGGATCATATTGGAAAGGAAATAAGTAAGCTGGTATTGAGTTCAGTTTACAAATTAGATACCTGCGATCCATGTAACAGAATATAAATTTAATATATATATTTAGAATTTAGTGGTATAGTAGGCCAATACCTCCTTTTCAAGGAGAGGCCTATCTCCAGTAATGGACTGTTAAAGCCTGTAGATGATGATGATGATTTAGAATTTAAGGATACGAAAAGTCAAAAAGTAGTTAGTATGCAGAATATAGAAATGATACGTGACTTTATAAACAGTTATTAGCCTACGTCTAAGTTCCACAGAGATGTAAATAAAATATTTGAATAGCTAGATCTTTGAACTTGTAGTTTGTTTTTATATAGGATGATATAATTAAGAAACATTAAACCTCAAATACTTCATGGTATAATGTACTGTATTGTATTCGTAGCAGATACGATATTAATTTATAAAAATGACTCGTGCGAATTTCTACCTAAGCTCGACATCGATATTTATTTTTGGGAAAATGTGATAATCTACATAAAATTTTAGATATCGGACTCGCCCATGAAGGGTACCGAAAAATAGATGTTGGCCGATTCTCAGACCTACCCGATATGCTCACGAAACTTCATACAAATCGGTCCAGCCGTTTCAAAGGAGTATAGGAACGAACATTGTGACACGAGGATTTTATATATAAGATTTCATACTGTATTACATAAAACACAATCGAGGAGACGGTGAGAGTGTCAGATAAGGGGACGGTTTCAAAATAGCCTACATCCAATGTATGTACAGAGGAGTTATAGCTATCGACTAATTACGTGGTAGATTATCGATATATACTGGGACTGATACTCTCTATTATTTGTGATATAAGAAACATTAAGCTGCTCTAAAGAAAGGGTGAATGATACTTTTATAAATTCTTAATGTTATCTGGCAGTCTAGTTATTGTGGGTGTGACAAGACGAAACAAATGAAAGTGTAGAGAATTCAACGGTACATAATCGAAGGTTTACCAGAAGAAATTAATTAAAACTGGTAGCTATAACTCGTGCGACCTAAGATGGCACCTGACTCAAATGTCAGTCGTTTAAAGTACTGAGTGCAAGAAAAATATAATTTATGCAAGTTTTTTTAAATTTTAACATTTATTTTGCTTTAAGTAGTTTCTCTTAACATACTACTTTATCTTAAGTGGTACTTTACTACCTGAGTTAAAAAAAATACATATGCTTAGGAAGCAAGCCTCATTCATTATTTACCCGAATGCATTCTTCATGCAGTGATTTAAATAATATTAGGTAATACCTAATATCATTTTAAATGAAATTGGGAACTGAAATATGATTATAAAATACAATTTTAAATCGTCATGATAAGCCTTTTAATCGTAGTCTCTAAATATCATATGTATATGGATATTCTTTATTTTAAACTATGTTTATTGCTGCTTATATGCTGGTTTCTTTTCGTGTGACCTTTCTTAAAACAATTGGGTTATCCAGCCGAATCTAATTATATAAAGTAATACCCCGGACTTTCGCGATACGTGGGACCAAACGATAGCCGTGTAAGTCGAATTCGCGTAAGTCGGGGTTCAATTTTCCATATAAATACGTATAATGTTTGTGAAATCGGAACCAGATTTCTCTAATTTTTGTAACCTCTTTTCAATTGTACTGAGTCCTTCTGTTAGTTTGAAATCGCCATTTGATTTTCTGTTCCAAATGGGTCTAATGAATTAGGTTGATCAATGTCTTCACTATGCTCGCGTATTTCCATAAGCTCGTCAATGTTAGCTCTTGATAGTGTGAATCCAGAAATTTTAATTGTATGGCAATATCGACTACTTTTTCAATTATACCATCAATTTGTTCAGGATTTGAGGCTGATTCTTCTGGGGTTTCTATCATAAAAAATGATCACAGATTTTTCCAGACGCCATTCAAAGTTTTTTGTGAAAACTCATTCTAAGATTGTCAAATAATTCTTAAAGCATCTAAAACATTGAATTGCTTCCAAAAGTCTTTGACAAAAAGCTCGTTATTTAGTTTCATAGCTTCATTAAGATGTGCAAATGATCGCCTTGTGTAGTAAGCTTTAAATTTTATAATGATTTTAATGTCAAAAATACAACTTCCACCCGTGGGTCGAAATTAATTAGAGTAACGACAGAGCGAAGTGGGCAAATGAAAAACCGCGTATCTCCGAATTCGCGTAAAACGGGGTAGCGTAAGTCGAGGTATGACTGTATTATTAAATAAATTCGTGGAGTGATTTATATGACATTAGGTAACGCCTAATAAACTAAAATTATTATGGAAAGATTCGTGCAACGGTAATGGTCATGCTAACGCTACTCGCAAGATGACAGAGGGGTATCACGCGGGGGAACGGTATCATGTTTCGTTTTGAGCCAGGTGCCATCTTAGCTCGCACGAGTTATATGTATATATAAAATACAATAGTGCGTCACTTAAGTTGCTTAATAAACAGTCTCAGCGCACCGCACTATTATTCATCACAGGTCCATTCAAAAAGGTTTTAATTGTTTCTTGTTTTATTAGAGACTGATATGTGTCCGACTGATGATTTGATATTGGACCTTGAAAGTGTTTGTTTAGTAGGATGGGATTCCATTCCCATCTACCTCTTAAAATAAAATAGACAAGTATTGGTTCACTTTTCAAACTTTTCACACGGTCCTAAAGAAACTAGAGATTATACCTATACATAAAAGAGGCCATAGAACCAATGTGACAAACTACAGGTCGATCTCGATCTCGCCGTATCTCTTCAAGATCTTGGAACGCTTCATTAATTTTAAAATTTTAAGAAACTAAGTCAATATGGCTTACTTTAAAAAACCACAATCACTAATTTGGTTGATGCTGGTAAAAAAACAATAGCTATATTTGTGAACCTAGAAAGGTCCTTTGATACAGTGCCGATACCACCGTTACTCAATAATTAAGACAGGCTACTATTATTCATATTGCGGCGATAAGACCCGTTGTGGAGGATTGGCTCGAGAATTGTCACGGGAGTCTCTCATATCACTTGAAAATAATATTTCAGTGATCACCTGGGTCTGATCCGTAAGGAGCAAATGTCTGAGTGAAGTCACTGCGATGGCCAGTCTGCGGACACGGCGCTCCATACGCTGGCAGAATGTCCGACGTGGGGGAAGCCGAGGCATGATCTCGTGGCCGCTATCGGACTGTGGATTCTCTCGCTCGCTCACAGTTTAAGCTCCAGAGAAACTAGTTGAACACGGTTTATTATTATTCTTATTTACTTGATTCTGATAGAATTGAATTATCTACCGTAGTTAAAAAATACAGTAGTACTTAAAATATTTAATCAATAAACCTTCTTTAAATAAGTCACATATCTTTGAATCCCTTAATCATTCAAAGAATTAAAAAAAAATACTTTGGTCATGTACATAATATTCTCTAAAAGGAAAATTAATATACGACCCCAAAAAAAACGAATTTTGGAACCACGCTTTTCACATTTTTCTCTAGACGTACAATATCTTTACAACAAAGAAACCTCTTACTACGGTGCATGTACATATAATTACCAGCTTTTGAAAAAAATCAAAGGAAAATAAAATCGTTCATGTTTACTTGCTGAGAGCTCAGTATAGAGTACGTAATGTTTTCGAAAGGTTCAATTTACGTGAAATACTAAAACCTACTTTGTTTATTTACAGTGTCAATTTGAATCGAGTAGCAGCAATAAGATAAAACTAGGCATTAGTTAGATACACGTTACTGTAAAACTTGAGGAATCCATTCAGAGATCGCACCTATCGGGATTGGAGCGGATATCGAATATAGAGGCTCTTTAATTTCAATAACTGCGTTATGTTAGAGTGAACATCGATGTACCTCGGCGTTAATAAACTTGAAGCAGTGAAACTCATAAAATTCTTTTAGACTGAATTGTATTGGTATTCACGTAATGTGATTAGAGTTTTCTATTTTCAGCACTATTTCTGAGAGTAAGAAATACTATAAGGATCTGGATGTTTAGTTCGATTAAGTTTATTCAATGATGTATTGACAAAAACATAATATGTCGCTATATATTTTATGGTAATCAAAGTATTTTAAAAAATCTCTTTAACAGCATCATAATGTAAAGTGTCGGAGCGCAGCTTAACGGCCGTGTCATCAGATTTCCGATAAATGATTGCGGGTTAGAAACTATTACTGACTCGAAATTATTTCTAAAAATACAGTTTAACAGTTTTTAGTTAAGTTACAAGTAATTCATTATTTCATGTTGCTACTATTCTCTATTGAGAAAAAAAATATATTTATTACGTTTCCTGCTTCAAGACATTCATTTTCGATTTTTATGTAATTGTTAGTTACAGATGAAACCAAATAATTTGAAAAGAGCCATTACGAGAAATGTTGTCTAGACAGTTTGTTCACATTGTTTAGAAATCCTATTGAAGTACATTAGGTATTTTGACTTAAATGTCAAACAGTGGGCTTAGAAATAATAATAGGAGACTTGGATGAATGGCATATCGTCTTACAATTCCCTTTGTTTAAGTCCTTTTAATAATTGTATCTCACTAAGTACTCCATTAGTTAAGATACTAAAATTATTACTTACTATAGTAAAATAAGTGTGGTCTAATGACTTTACTTAAATAAGTGGAATAATCAGTTCGAACTTAATTTTTTGGATAATGCTAGTAGTATTCGAAATACTTACATATGTTATCAATACTCGTTAAATGGAAATGTGTCCTTACGGACACATTTGTAGTTTATTTCTTTATAGATAATAAAGATATAATGTTTAACTGCAGAATATTGGACCAACTGATAAGGTAAAGTAATTTTACACTAAATAAACTACTATATTTAAACATGTCTAGCTAAAATTACAAAATTACCTAGCCAATATATTTATTTTGGCTAGTTAATTTTGACTGATAACAATTTTTAAATTCTCGTGCTTATCAAAATTAAGCGGACTTAGTCATGTTACTGAAATATGACTGCTTGTTAAAACATCGCAAGAAATACATTTAAGATAAACCTATAAAAATAAGAGTATAATCAAAGTTCACATTGTGTTACTCTAAATGTGAGTTTCTCGATGCTTAAACGTAATTACATCGTCGTGTCGCCTATTCTATCCTGCACATTGTTCCTACGAACTCGAACAGTGGGATTTATAAGGCTTCCTTCAAAGAGATGCTTTCAACTTTTCACCGCAATTTTTTTTTCTACTAGCCTCTTGTGCCACAGTACAAAAAACACTTATTTGCAAAAAAAAGGGCGGTTTCGATTTTCTTCCCGGCTGAAAAAAATAACATACCAAAAAGTTAGTGGCTGTAGTTACTGGCCTGTTATAAAAGTGCCATAATGCTTATAAGAGTACCTTCCAAATTCAAATTTTTGACTGAGCCTGGTTTTCAAAGAAAACAACTTTTAACTACATTTTGTGGCGCGAATTCGCTTTATTTAATATCGACTCTAATTAACTTTTTGTCAATTTTTATTAAATTATCTGATGTCCTTGACATTTAAAAGTATTATTATTGCTGTTTAGCAATCTCGAAAATGGTAGATAAAGTGATAAAAGCGAGCAAAATTGTTGCGCTGCTTGAAGAAGGTTGCAGCTAATGCTTCGTGGCTCAGAGGCTAAATGTGCTAAATGTGAGTGTGTCAACAGTTCAAAGGACCTGGCAGCGCTATCAAGAGACCGGTTCCGTCAAGAGAAGGCCTGGTTCTAGCAGAAAGACATGTACCGAACCACGGGATGATCGTTTTCTAGTTAGTCAAGCGTTGAGAAATCGCAAATCTTTTTATGTGGACCTCAAGAACAGACTCGAAGAAGTAAGAAATGCGCAAATTAGTCTATGGACAGTCAGGAGGAGGCTTCTCGCTGATAATATACACAATCTTCGCC
The DNA here is from genome assembly GCA_932526445.1 of Phragmatobia fuliginosa. Taxonomy (NCBI): domain Eukaryota; kingdom Metazoa; phylum Arthropoda; class Insecta; order Lepidoptera; family Erebidae; genus Phragmatobia; species Phragmatobia fuliginosa. The sequence continues at coordinate 32,058,325 of OW052057.1, forward strand.
CGGCAGGAGGCCCTAAATTACTCCGTGGACATCGAGTTGCCAGCCTTAGCTTCGCTCGAAATTGTGTGTCATGGACTCATGAAGACTAGGATAGGGTATTTTTCTCCGATGAAGCCAGGATATCTCTGCATGGTGAAGACTGACGTCGGCGAGTGCTACGTAGACGAAGAGAACGCTTTGCAGAGGCATGTTTTGAAGAAATCACACCTTATGGAGAAGGCTGTGTTAAGTTTTGTATTTAATTCTATGGATCGTACGGAGTTAGTCTTCATCGAAAACGGTACACTGACTGGACACCGATACATAACGGAAGTTCTTATTCCTTATGCACAACCCGCTTTAACCGCTCTTGGCGAAAACTCAATTTTTATGGACGACAACGCTCGCGCCCACCGGTCTGGCGATGTGGACGCATTTATGCTAGAAGTCGGAATTCGTCGTTTGGACTAACCAGCTAGAAGTCCGGACCTCAATCCCATAGAGCATGTCTGGGACGTTCTGAAGCGACGAGTGAGATCAGTGCAGCCGGCTCCGCAGACCATCAGAGAGCTAAAGAATGTGATTACCGCGGAGTGGGAACGTATTCCCCAAGAAACCATAAAAGATATACTCGCTAGAATGCCCAGACGAATGCAAAGGCGTGATTAAACTTTTATCTGATTTTAATGTATTCAATAAAAACAAAGAAATTAACGCGTTTCATTTTTATTTAGCGAGCAGGTACAATAATAGTGTTTTGAGCTTAAAAATTATTTCTCAATAATTTAATCAAAAGGTTATGATAAAACTGATGAAAACTATTCCTTCCTAATTCATTTATAAAATTCTGAGGATAACAATACCTAAAATTGACAAACAAACAAATAGTAACTATAAAATAGTTCTTTGCTTGAGTGCCCGTCTTTTTTTGTAAAAGAGTTTATAAAAGTTTCAGAAACTAATAAGTAAAGTTATCAGTCACAGTTTAAGAAGTACTAACCGCGTAGTCAGAACAGTCAATTAAGTCTATTGTTGACAAAGCAATTATTCAAAATCATCCATTTGAGAGTATGACATATGTATGTATACACATAAACATATAATATCACTTCAAACTTATAACAACCCCACATTTATTAAATTGTTGGTATTGAACGCCAAAAATGTCTTACCAGAAAGTAATTTAAAAAGTATTTAGTTGCGATCGTCGGTTCATAAAAACTAGTTGACCAACTCTTCAATTCCTTGCTTGCTTATCAAGGAATTAAAGAGACTTTGACTTATTGCACATTCAGTGAGGACTTAAATTATTTAAAAGTGTGTGTTGGCGTTACTATGTATTTAAATTAGAGAGTAATCCAGATTCTCATGATTACATTCACTCTTTGACGCTCTGTCTACACTATAAATAATAATAATAATAATGAATGTTTTGAACTCTAAAGGATATAGGTGCAATGTTACATTTACACACTGAGATTGGTCAATTTTTATTTGTATAGTACTGATCACCTCATTCCTGGTACGATCCTTCAGAGAAACGCTGAGCATAGCCCTTTCTATAGCACGCTGAGTAACTTTGAGCTTATGGACTAACCGTACCGTAACTGTCCTGGTCTCCACTCCGTAAATGACATGAAATTAAATGCTGCCTAACCCAACTGCATTCTTCTATTCACCTCGTCCTCGAGGTTGTTTCTACCCAACTGTAATGTTAAAGTAGATTAATTTTGAATAACCTCGCGAACGGTATCGGTAGGCTGATACGCATAGAGGAATCAGTTAGGTCATTCAGCATCTGTTGCAGGTCTTGCAGTGTCTCTGCCATTATGACGATGTCGTCCACAAATCGCAAATGAGAGATGTAATACATCTTTCATTTGCGGCGCCACGGCATATCGAGTTCAGCGTCTTAAACATATCCTCCATTGCATTTGTAAACTATTTCGGGGAAATAAAGTCCCCTTGTCTCATTCCTCGAAGCAATGGTATCAGCTTTGTTTGCTGGTTCTGTACTTGAACGGACATGGTGGCGATATCTTAGAGACATCTCATCACTTAGATGTTTCGCCAATCTACCTGGCAAAACTGCAGGGACTCCAGAAAGACCAGATCTCAACCTAATCAAAGGCCTTCTCATTGTCCACGAATGTCAGACTCAGGGGCTGATTATACTCCCCTTCTTCTATATAATCTGCCGCACTGTGTGAATGTAGTCTACGGTGCCATATCCACTCCAAAATCCGGCCTGCTCCGGTGATTGAAATTCGTCGAGACTTCGCGCAACATGGTCTCATCACTCTTTTGTTCCTCCCAATTTGCTTCCTCCCAGAGATTGTACAAATACTTTCAACCCCCCGATCGCTCTTTCGACGGACAGAGTATTGAAGCACCGGAGCTCGTGTCGTACGAGTTTGCTGATCTCTCGGTTCAACATCGACGGGGTCAGCAGCATTAGCAGTGACGGGTGGGCTTTCACGCCGTTTTCTCATCAACTCTAAAGTCCTCTCCGAATGCTTCGACTTCCAGCCTTGACGCTGCAGTTCACAGAATCTCGTATCTTCTTTCCTGAGAATTCGAATCACATTTTCTGGCTCTGGTTTACGTCTGTTCTGGTTTGCACGGCAGCAAATCGGTTTTTCAGATTTGACTGGGCCATTTTAGATCCTATCATGGCTTGGAGTAAAGCTAGTCGGAGCCTATACTTCATCAAACGGGCACGCTCAATTTTGAAATTGATATTCAGAGAGCCACAGACCAGTCGGTGATTGCTACCGGTATTAAACCTATTAACCATAATATGTGCCTCTTGTCCGATATTATATCACTGTCGATCTCATTTTCTATCACAGTGCCGACACTTTGCCGGCTTTGCCACGTCCACTTCTAGCATTTGGTCCTATGATTTCTGACTCCAAAACCAAGTGATCCTACTACCGAATCCCTGCAAATCTATACTCCCACTTTAGCATAACGACGTTGTAGTGGGTCTTAGTGGTGAGGGGGAGAGCTATACCTCTCAGTGAGCTTAATAAATAATAAGGCACGGTACCCTGTTCGACACACTGGAAATCTCCAGAACGTTGTTATTTACATATTTACCACGCCACCTTGGGATTATTGGTCTCCCTCGGAAGTGCATTGGGTGACCTGACTCAAGAGTCATGGTTTCCTCCCCCTCTCTTGGCATTTTACATAACCCTAGGAGGTGCTACCCAATTTTCCCCAGTTCTACCTTCAGTTGTGCCAGATGCAAGTCTAGCCGTACAGTGCGTCTGTTGGCAGTAGCCAGGAACAGTCGGTTGTGGTGGCCTCTTTTAACTGCCCATCAACGGGCTGTGATATTTAGCTGCGCGTATTTAGATGGATATACCGCTGTCAGTCGGTCGCCAGAGCCTCGTTCGTCGATCAGCAGGTCTTTGGTGCAGGTGCAGGTGAGTTTGGCTTGGGGTGAAAGATGTTGTTTTACTCCCTTACATCCCCCATAAATTAGAATAGATAAAAAAAGTAAAGTTTTCAATTACAACAAACTATCATACGGTAAGTTAACCTTCACCACGTGGAGGTACTAGCAGCTTGTCATAAATATATCCGTCTCCTGAACAGAGTGCGCGTCGCTACCACGAGATGTATATAGTAATGACAAAATGCTAGTACCACGTGGTGAAGGTTATCGTGTCGTACGACATTATTGTCAATTTGCAACGAAGCCCTCTTGGTGGATCCATGTGCCTATTATCTTGTTACTTCAGTAGCGTTTGATTAAAATAGTGTCCTGTAAATCTTGTTTTATACTTTTGCCGCGTTAGTTTTTTTTCGTACTTGAGTTTTAGTTTTAACTTTTGCTATCTATTCTAATATTATTATCTTTTTTTTTTTGGACATCTGACACAACATCATCTAGTCCCAAGCTAAGCAGAGCTTGTGTTATGGGTACAAGACAACTGATATAAATACATAAACATACTTTTTTTTTGTAAATACATACATATTAAACATGGAAAACACCCAGACTCCAAAACAAATATTTGTGAATCACACAAATAATATTTGGTCCGACCCGGGAATCTAACCCGAGACCTCTTGATTAGCAGCCGCATACGCTAACCACTAGACCAACGAGGCAGTCAAAATAAAGAGGTAAATTTTGTAAATTAGTGAGTTTGTGAAGTTGTAGTTAGTAGGCTCTCCATCTACAGAACTGATATTGAATTTGTTCGCCAACTGAAAGTCACATTAATTGTCAGTGTCATAAATCATATAGGTACTACATATAAATAAGCAGAGCCATCGGTAAAAGCTAGTAGTGTGCTGTACTTTTTACCAGTTTTTTCGCCATAGGTCAAGTTTTGCTTGGCTCGGGTCTGTTTGGTGTGTGAAATACATCAAGTTAATATTATTTGCTAGAGACAACGATTTCAAAAGAATATGCTGTATTTGAAGTGTCTGATTTAATGTTTGATATAAGGAATTCAAGAAATAATAATATTACATTAAAGCTGAAGTTCTGCTTATGTATCTATGTGTATAAATATAATTAGCAAGGGCTAGTCAAGCATATATATCAAGAATATATTCATTAGTCAAAGGTATTGTTGGGAAGGATTATTCCAGAGAATTATACACAGTGGTATCTTGGAAATACAGAATATATTAATAAAAATAATACTTAAGTAAAAACACAAACGCTTCAAGTAGACATAGGAATATAAGTGACACATCCAAAAATATATATTCAAACATATTATAAAATATATTCTAAAATATATTCCTACTTCATAAGACCATGAAGGTGATATATCTTCAACACACCTCCTTCAACTACATGGGCTTATTAATAATACTACCTAAATTATCGCACACACAAACCTAAATTACAGATCATAGATTCGTGCCTAAAACGGGACAAAGGCTTGGTGAGTATATCAGCCAACATCTTATCAGTCGATAAGTGTTCCAAACTTATAGCTTTATTTTCACGTAGCACATCTCTAATAAAGAAATGACGTATATCAATGTGCTTACTCTTCGCGTGATAAACACCGTTATCCTCGGTTAAGCAAATGGCACTCAAGTTATCAGCATGCATTCTTACCTTAGACAAATTATATAGACCTAGTTCGTTCAATAAGCTATTTAAGTACACAGCCTCTTTCATAGCCTCCGCCAAACTCACAAACTCAGCCTCACAGGTTGACGTTGCTACAATGCGTTGCTTATGTGAAGCCCATGAGATACTTGCACCTCCTAAAATGAAAACGTATCCACTGAATGAACGTCTATCATATGTACAACTACCCCAATCAGCATCCGCATACCCATACATGCCCAAACCAGTCGGTTTATATACCAAACTGTAATTTATCGTACCTTTCAAGTAACGAAGAACCCTTTTCGCTGCTTTCCAGTGATATTCTTGCGGATTCTCCACGAAGCAACTTCGCTGTTGCGTTTGCTATATCCGGCCTCGTAGCAACACTCAGATACATGAGTGAACCTATCAGCTCTCTATAGGGAAATGAGTTCCCGTCCTCATTTTTCTTCGTGCTCAACACTGGCTTCCCAATCTCCATAGGAGTCTTCACAGGATTGCAGTTCTCCATCTTAAATTTCTTCAATATATCATTGATATATTTCTCTTGTGACAAATAGTATTTGTTCCCATTTTTCTTTAGATCTATCCCCAAACAAAAACTTGCTTGACCAAAATCTTTCAGTTCGAACCTTTTGGCTAATTCATGCTTGAAGCTATCAATAACCGACCTTTTCTGACTCGATATAAGTATATCATCAACATAAACTACTACGAAGAGATCTGCACCATCTTTGTTACGCTTGTGGTACAAGCATGGCTCATTTATAGTCGGCTTTAAGCCCATTTCTCTTAACTTCGTGTCAAGTTTTATGTTCCATTGACGCCCGGCTTGCTTGAGTCCATACAAAGCCTTCTTTAACATACATGTATTTCCACCTTCCTTTATATCTTCAAGCATCTTTATTGCTCTCTTACCTGTGATGCTAGTAACACCATCACATTTCACAAGTTTTTCCAAACTTTCTTTCAGCAATTCTGGAATCCTCATATAAATATCTTCATTCAAATCTCCGTTTAAATATGCCGTATTAATATCTATTTGATCAATGTCCATGTTCATCTCGACAGCTAATGCGACCAACAAACGTACGGTTGAAATCCTCGCAACCGGTGCGTATGTCCTGTGATAATCAAGATCTGCCTGTTGACTATATCCCTTCGCGACAAGTCTCGCCTTCTTTTTCTCAGTTTTGTCGATATTAAGCTTCGTCGTTAAAACATATCGACATCCTACGACATTACGATCAATTGGTTTCCTTACGATTTTCCATGTGTCGTTTTTCACTAGGCTCCGAATTTCTGATAGAATCGCTTCGTCTTCCCATTGACTCTTTTCTTCACTAGACAAAGCATCCTTCAATGAAGTTTCAATAGCTCCTGCATAATCATCAGCGTCCACGAAGTCATCTTCGTCCATCGTCGATGATTCATTTTCTCTATTTTCTTGAACTTCGACCATGTTGTAAATTTTACGAGGTCGACCTATGTGCCCTCTCTCAATTCTCGGTCTACCAGGCCCTTTCTTCAGAGTAGTTACATTCTCCTCATTCTCAGCACTTTTCGTACTTACTGTACTTGGTACCTCATGAGATGGTCCTGATAAGTTCTGAACTTCGTTGAAATCTCTCATTGTATACGGTTCCTTATTTGTACAAGGCGTACTCGACGTACTCGGTACTTGACTTGCTGACACAATGGATTGACTTCCTTTACTCTGACGAGTCGATACATTTGATGGACTTTCCAATGGAATTTCTACCTCGATACTCTTCCTCACAACATTCTTCTCACATTGTGAATCAAGAAGTGATTGATCCGAGACTTTACTTTTAGTTTCAAAATACTTTCCTTTCTGAAACCTTACATCCCTGGACACGATGAACTTTCTCCACTCCGGTATCCATAGCTTGTAACCAACAGCTTCTTCTGGATAACCTACAAAATAGCCAACAATAGAGCGTAACGCAAATTTATCTTTACCTGGCTCCTTATTTAAGACATGAACTTTTGTACCAAATGTTCTTAGGTAACTTACGTTCACAGGCTTATTGAACCATTTTTCATACGGAGTTTTCCCTTTCAGACTTTTTGTTGGACATCTGTTACGAATGTAACATGCAGTTGCAATTGCTTCTGCCCAAAAACTCGAAGGCAGTCCCGCAGATATCAACATACAACGCGCTGTTTCCAGGAGCGTTCTGTTTTTACGTTCTGCAACTCCATTACTCTGCGGCGTGTAGGGTGTAGTAAAACGTCTCTTAATTCCATTTTGTTGTAAAAATTCATCAAAAAAATTATTTTTAAATTCCGTACCATTGTCACTTTGAAATGTTTTGATTTTTCTGCCCGTCATATTTTCAACCTGACATTTAAACATTTTAAATTTTGACAATACGTCATTTTTTTTTTAATCATAAATACTTCACACCAACGAGTATGGTCGTCGATAAAAGTTACGAAGTATTTATTACCTCCGTTCGATTGAACTCTCATAGGGCCTACCACATCAGAATAGATGATCCCTAATTTCTCACTACAGGGCTCCCTGGACTTCTTAAAAGGTAACGACACCATCTTACCCTTAGCGCACACGTCACAATCCTGCAAGTTACTATCAACCTTGGATAGGTTAATTCCAGATTTCTTCAGCACATTCATAAGATCTCTAGCATTTAAATGTCCCATACGCTCATGCCATTCATACAAATCTATATCATTGTTACATGCTAATACCTTATCAGTACCTTTACCTTGCACGGACGACAAAGATTCAGTGGCTAATTTTAGTACCTGACTCGATGCCAGCACCTCATCAAACCTTGTCCTGTCATTGCATATATGAGAAGTGCAGCCGCCATCAAACAGCCATTCGTGTCGGCGTTTGATATTAACAGCACGGCACTCATCTGAAACTGTAATAGAGGTTAAAGCTTCAACACACTTTTCACTAGCACATGACTCTACAAATCTAGTTTCAGAAGTACTCTTCTTCTTCTTGCATTCCGAAGCCTTATGTCCAAATTTATGGCATTTAAAGCATTTGAACTTAAATTTATCCTTTTGTCCAGTCTTTTGTCCCTTCTTGGGTTCTACGTATTTGTTTACATACATAGCACCTTCCATACTTTCGACTTTTGAGTTATTTCCTCTCGAATTATATTCTTCGACGATTTTCACTCTCATCTGTTCCGGTGTTGGAAGCTCGTCCCTCGATTCGATTGCACATCTGAAGTTTTCGTAACTTGCTGGCAAACTATATAATAGCATTATAGCTAATAAATCGTCATGAATTTTGATATTCATTTCATCGAGTTTATCGACGGCCTCAAAAAATGAGTCAAGATGTTCGCTTACTTTTTCATTTTCGCTCATCTTCTTTAACATAAGCCTTTTCATCAAGGTCGCCTTTTTCGCGGGACCTCTTGACGCGAACAATCTTTCCAACTTACGCCACAGCTCACTTGCAGTAGTCACCCTTCTAACATGACGTACCACACTCGGATCCATGGCCAGTACGATTTCAGACTTGGCTTTTCTATCCGCAGTCTCCCATTTCAACACACTGGCCTCATCCGACGGCTTTGGTTTCTCACCGGTCACATATTCCCAGTAGTCGTTTTTTATCAACAACGCCTCTACTTGAATCTTCCAACTGTCGTAGTTGTCGCCTACTAATAGTTCCACACGTACGTTTGACATTTTGTTGTTTTTATATTTTCGTAATATTTTACTTTATTCCTATTTTCCATTCATCCTGGGTCCTGGGCCCATAACCTTTGTTGGGAAGGATTATTCCAGAGAATTATACACAGTGGTATCTTGGAAATACAGAATATATTAATAAAAATAATACATAAGTAAAAACACAAACGCTTCAAGTAGACATAGGAATATAAGTGACACATCCAAAAATATATATTCAAACATATTATAAAATATATTCTAAAATATATTCCTACTTCATAAGACCATGAAGGTGATATATCTTCAACAGGTATTAATGAATTCATCGTTAAAAAAAACGAAAACGTTTCGATACAAATATAAAGGTTGGGTCGCTTGAACTATCTTTTCAAGTTACAGGTGTGCGACCGTGACCTACTATAGCCATAGCTCGGACAGGTCAGGTCAGAGTAAGCGATGGGGTAGGCAAATACTCAAACCACATCCTTCGTATAAGGAAAATTAATTACCATTACTCTATTACCAACTGTCTCTTTACATTAGTAATATATAATATTTGAAATAATTAAGAATTAGATTTACATTTGGTAATTTTAACTTTTAAATTAAAGCGGGTATAAATCTTTTTATATATCTTCACTTACCTCTTTTGGTATATTTACCATTGGTATATTTTGGTAATCTTTTGGCATAGCGATTAAAAGGGAAATAATGTTTATGAATAAAATAAATAAAGAAAAGAAAAATAAAAAAAGAAGAAAACTCTTTAAAAATATAATAACTTCGGTGTGTATGGTATAAATACGCACGTTTGAATAATCTGTTTACATTTCTCTGGCTTAATTTTGACATTATAATAGTACACGTATTGTCACTTTGTACACCTATTGTCACAATGATAAAAATATGTCTTAAAAATATGAGAATATCAATGTTTATATTTAACTTGAATTTTAATATCTTGATTTACAGCAATAGTCATTAAAGACTTAATCCTATCCTAATATCTAGTCAGATATGATGAAAATAGTTGTTTATAATTTTTATGTTTTAAGATTGTGTGTTTCGAAAAAGCTTTTATTGAAACTTGTGTTGTCTTGTTGAATTGATACAGAAATGAAGAAAAATGGATTATATAAGATAACCGTAAGTGAAAAATGCAATGACTGACCCATGCTCAAACAGCGCAACAGTGTCCTAAGCCAACGCTTACCAATAAAAAAATCGACCAAGTGCGTGTCCAGCCACGCACTTGATCTGAGTGACTGAGGAAAGGGTTCCTCAGTCACCCATAACTGAGGAACCCTTTCCAATAGATAATTGTTTTGTTTACGTATTAATGGGGGGGGGGGGGGGGCTTTTTTTTACAAAAGTGCCCTCGAAAGTAGAATATCTCGCAAACGGATACCTAAATCAAATAGTCATCTTAAAAATTCTTTATTGTTTTTAAAATACCTATTTAATGATACCCCACACGATGGTTTAGTCGCGAGAAAAAAAACATTCCTACTTTACGTGTAGGGAAGGTACCCCAAATAATAGTACATTGTTCACCGAGGGAGGAAAGGAACCGATTACTAGCGAGGGAGCAGTTTGTGGCCCGAAGGCGCAGCCTAGGGCCACAATACTCCCGAGGTAGGAATGGGACTTTCACCCGAGTGCTACACAGTGCTTTATACTCACCTGTGAGGAACATTTAAAGTATTTATAAAATAAAATCAAAACGTAAGACACCATGTAAAACACAATTTAGCTTAGAATTTGACATATAATATTTATAAATATTATATTTTTTTATTATATAAATATTTATATAAATATTATAAATATTTTATTTACTTTTGTTTTTTTTTATTCTTCACAAAAGGATGTCAGTGGCACGGAGATTCCATATTTAAATTATATGAAAACTCTTTGGGCAGGCGCGCGCCATAGATCAGATAACACATGAGAAATGAAAATTCATACAACTTTCTCTCCCGCTAAAACACGTTAGAAATGGATTTTCATACATTTTTTCCTCCCGCTTATTTAGGTCTAGGAAAAGACTAACTTTCTCTTTTCATTTTCAGGGAATAATGAATACTGTTCCGATCAGGTGTAGTATAAATATTTTTATACTACACCTGATCGGAACAGTAGTCAATATTCCCTGAAAATGAAAAGAGAAAGTTAGTCTTTTCCTTGACCTAAATAAGCGGGAGGAAAAAATGTATGAAAATCCATTTCTAACGTGTTTTAGCGGGAGAGAAAGTTGTATGAATTTTCATTTCTCATGTGTTATCTTATCTATGGCGCGCGCCTGTCAAGGAGTTTTCATATAATTTAAATATGGAATCTCCGTGCCACTGACGTCCTTTTGTGAAGAATAAAAAAAAACAAAAGAAGCGCGAAATATTTATAAATATTACGTCAAATTCTAAGCTAAATTGTGTCTTACGTTTTGATTTTATTTTATAAATACTTTAAATGTTCCTCACAGGTGTAGTATAAAGCACTGTGTAGCACTCGGGTGAAAGTCCCATTCCTACCTCGGGAGTACTGTGGCCCTAGGCTGCGCCTTCGGGCCACAAACTGCTCCCTCGCTAGTAATCGGTTCCTTTCCTCCCTCGGTGAACAATGTACTATTATATAAGCGGAATTTTCATTTCTCATGTGTTATCTTATCTATGGCGCGCGCCTGCCCAAGGAGTTTTCATCTTTATCTTTATATATATATAATTCTTGTGTGAGTGTGTATGTCACTGAACTTCTCTCAAACGACTGGACCGATTTTGATGAAATTTTTTGTGTGTGTTCAAGGGGATCTGGGAATGGTTTAGATTCGCAATTGGACCCGGTAGGTGGCGCTGCGATCAAGTTCTGGAATTTTAAAGTTGGGCGGTACGAAGTTCGTTCGCTGGGTCAACTAGTTATATATATAATTCTTCTGTGAGTGTGTATGTCACTGAACTTCTCTCAAACGACTGGACCGATTTTGATGAAATTTTTTGTGTGTGTTCAAAGGGATCTGGGAATGGTTTAGATTCGCAATTGGACCCGGTAGGTGGCGCTGCGAACAAGCTCTGGGATTTCAAATTCAGGCGGTATGAAGTTCGCTGGATCAGCTAGTATAATTTAAATATGGAATCTCCGTGCCACTGACATCTTTTTGTGAAGAATAAAAAAAACAAAAGAAGCGCGAAATATTTATAAATATTATGTCAAATTCTAAGCTAAATTTTGTCTTTCATGGTGTCCTTACGTTTTGATTTTATTTTATAAATACTTTAAATGTTCCTCACAGGTGTAGTATAAAGCACTGTGTAGCACTCGGGTGAAAGTCCCATTCCTACCTCGGGAGTATTGTGGCCCTAGGCTGCGCCTTCGGGCCACAAACTGCTCCCTCGCTAGTAATCGGTTCCTTTCCTCCCTCGGTGAACAATGTACTATTTTCATAACTTTGTTGTAGCACTTTTTCGACTAATTACAACACATATTCTTGCAAAGTTTCATCTTTCTGGCACTTACCGTTTGGACGGTAAGTCGAGGACGGACGGACGGACAGACAGACATGACAAATCTTTATGGGTTCTGAGTCATAAGCTTCGGAACCCTAAAAAGGTAATGGTAACTGTTTTATGGTCTCGGCATGGTGTAATTATTCACTATAACTTTCTCCGATCTGGTTTAGCAATGACGGCAGATTTCTACTGTGCCGAACTCCGAACAATGATCGCAAAACTTGCAGTGAAACAGCCCCGACTCTAAATCAATCGTCACCAATTTGCTCTATGATGACGCGAGACCTCATACAGCACGAGAAACCGTTTTAACTGTGCAGGAACTGCAATTTGAAACCATTCATCACCCTCCGTATTCGCTAGACCTTGCTCCAACGGATTACCATTTTTTACGTGATTTAGACTATTTTCTTCGTGATAAAAAGTTTTCTTCTCAGGAGGCATTACAAAATGCCTTCACAGAGTTCGTAGAATCTAGATCACTAGAGTTCTACCGCAAAGACATAAATGAACTTCCAATTAGATGGCACCAATGTATAGATAATAATGGTAGATATTTTTACTAAATACATATTATGTTAAATGACAAAAAAAAAGCGTGAAGAGATTTGAATCATTTTATAAGTAGTTGCGGATGAGGCGGAGTGTGATATTTCATTACTTACTTAGTTACTATAAAGAAAAGAATATTTACATGTGAGTTATTTCACAAATCACTTTAAAGAAGTTTTGCTCATTTCTCGTATTGATGTTTAGTAAGTTCAGAGTTTAATGGTATATATACAAAAATAACATTAACCATAAAAGTTAACAGTCAAGTTATAACACACTAGAACTCAATGTACCATGCGGATTGATTGATTGTTGATAAAAAAATAAAATTTTTGCTTAAGTAACAGAAGACGCAGAAATTAACTCTTACCTATCTGAAACATCATATTCTATTACGTCACTTAACCTATTTATTTACAAACATTAAGTACACCAAATTTAAATACGAGTTCAAAAATCAAAACCACAGAGGACCCCTCCAATGAACTTACTATCTAATAAACAAAATAATTTAGACCGAAAATGCTCTTGTCACAACAGCGTATATTACTATGTCAAAATTATTTTACTGGTTACCCTATGTTATTCCATTACATTCAGTTTATGTTATTATTCAATCAGATAGGCTTTTCAGTTTTAAATTCATAAGTCATCATCATCATCAGCCTATCGCAGTCCACTGTTAAACTTAGGCCTCTCCAATTGCAAGCCACTTGGTTTGATCCTCGGCTTCTCGCATCCAGCTCCTGCCAGCCGTCTTACGCAAATCATCAGTCCATCTAATAATTCATAAGTATTGATACGCCTATAATTAAAGAGAATTAAATCAGTCAGCTTAACCGGACTGACTGCTGTCTCACAGAAAATTTACGTAATTTATTTCTTCGCTGTTTATTAATCGTTCAAAAAGTTACAAGATACATAAACTTCTAAATATTTAAAATATGTCATTAAGTATCTATGGACCGTGGCAATGACAATGAGATACAAACTTACTGTTTGAAAAAAATAATGTTTATGTTTAAAAGCCTATGAATTTTCTTAAAGTTAAAATAAAAAAACGCATATACTTATTAGCTCTCGTGAGCGCGTTAACATTATTAGAAATAAGTTTTCTTTCTGTAGGTTAGAAATTATTTTTATATTTTTGTTCCTTTCTTATTGTAAGAGGAATATTGTTTGTGATGCTAAATTTGTAGGTAGTTACTTATTTATTAAAAAACCTTTTTAGGGATTGACATTCAAGTTTTCTTTTGCTTCTTAGTAAAACTTCAACAAATGTATATTTTAAAAGCAGGGAGTGCCTTCTTATAAATAAAAATTTAAGCAAATTTTTTTAAAAATGTTTGTAAGCCATAAAGAAAAATCTTTACGGTAAAAAAGAATTTTCTGGAGCTAGAATCAAATTCGTATTACAGAATTTAGTTTTATTTAATTTTAACTATATTTAACTCCGACCCTACGAGATAGATCAAAATAATGTACTACAGTATTGTACATCTTAAAAAGGTCTATAAAAAAGTCCGCGATGGTATATGTATATGGATAAGCCACAATAACCATTTTTTAATTTTTTCTTTTTACGATAAATAATGGCTAATTGTGGAGGTACCGGGCGAGGCCCGTTAGGTGGCGCTACTGTCGATTTGTCACTATCAATTAATAACTAACCACAATACTTTGATAAGATTTAATAATCTAAGGCGGTACAAAGTTTGCCAGGTCAGCTAGTTTAATTATAAATTGTATTATCTTACATATAAAATTCTCGTGTCACAATGTTCGTTCCCATACTCCTCCGAAACGGCTCGACCGATTCTCATTAATTTTTTTATGCATATTCAGTAAGTCTGAGAATCGGCTACTCTATTTTTCATACTCCTAGGACGCGAGCGGTGCTGCGGGCATTAACTTTATAACATTATTCAAATTGACATCCAGAAACAATGACAAAATTGCAGTAAAATAGAAATAGGCTTTTACAGTATTGTATGACACAGCAAAATTTTTAGAGATCCATACATATTTTATAACATAATCATTTGTAGTTTGAAAATATTTCCACCGTACAGTTTTAGAAATTTTGTAGATAGTAAAGACACGCTGATTTCAGCACGAATGAACCGGCTGAATGTATTACTCTCACACAGAAGAAGACAGCATTCCTGTTTCCGGAAGCCGAGAGAATGATGCAGAAACATCTGAGTAGGCTACCGCGGTGTGGGTAACTATGCTGCATTGTATGCATTCGCAATGAGGATGGTGGCCCCTACTCCTGGATTCTATTCATGCTTTCTATCAGGCAGAGTAGAGTCGGCTTAAATATAAAAAGTTTCGTGCTTTAATCAA
The DNA here is from genome assembly GCA_932526445.1 of Phragmatobia fuliginosa. Taxonomy (NCBI): domain Eukaryota; kingdom Metazoa; phylum Arthropoda; class Insecta; order Lepidoptera; family Erebidae; genus Phragmatobia; species Phragmatobia fuliginosa. The sequence continues at coordinate 32,073,487 of OW052057.1, forward strand.
TTTTATCGCAAAAATCAGTCGCGCTGCGGCGCTCATACGGGGAACCCGTGGTAGTCGCTCTTTCATTTTGATAGTAGCTTACCTAAGAAAATATAAGGTAGGTGCACCGGTTTACTGACCAGTTGATATTTTTTTTGGAGTTGTTTTAGTTGAGTTCACCTCGTTTGTTGAACCTCTATGTAAACAAACTGAATAAGGAACTTAGTAGCACTAAGATAGGGTGCCACATATATGGCGTTTCTATCAACAATATCAGCTACGCTGATGATAAGGTACTATTATGTCCTTCTGTTGGCGCGATGAAGAAACTCCTCAAAATTGGTGAAGCCTATGGGCTCAGGCACAAAACCGATAAGTTTATCAGTAGCTTTACTTACAAGCAGCTGCCGGTACTCTCACTCATGGGATCTCGTCTAGGTAGCGTTCAGAGGTTTAAGTATCTGAGCCACTAGATCACCGACGATAAAGCCTTTTGCTTACGCAGAGGATATACAGTGACCTGGGTATCCAATATAATAACAGGCATGTTTGCGGAGGCTGAGGTTGATGGCTTCGCTGCTATAGTGCGGAAGCATTGCGCTGCCATGCTGGTGCGTCTCCGTGTACCTTCTCCAACAGTATCATGAAAATAATTTTTAGATAAGTGGGACTCCTACCTCATGTCAAGGTAGTTGTACACCCACAGTTGTCAATGTGTATGTATGTAATACTACTTATTAATACTTTTTATGTATGTACTTATATTTCATATTTTAAATACTAACACTAGGTTAAGCGTCTGTAACTTACACAATATGGATTTAGAGTCCGAAACAAATCATTTCAATTTCAATTTACTTCCATAATTGAAGCATTTTTAAATAGCTGTCAAACAACCATTTACACAGTTTAAAATAAATGATTTATAATAGTACTGAAAATCTAATGGTCAATATTCGAGACAACCTAGTGTCCACGCGACTACAAAAATCTCTTTCCTAAAAATAGTATTTTGTTTTGATTTAATAAGCATTGTAGAGCGGCATTTTGTAGATGAATGTCATAACTTCTATAATGCTAATCTTTCTAAAATGTAATGCTTCTAAAATGTAGAAGACTTGAATGGACTAATAAGATTACGATACGTAAAAAATAATAAAGCTCTGTTTGTCAAATTCAATTATGTGATCGTAAAGTAAAAACCAACGTTGATAAGTAAAATTTAAACAGTTTCTCTAATTAAATCCAACTACACTAAGTCGTCTGTCTCGTAAATACGAGACAGACGACTTGTGTAAATACACAAAGTCTTTTTCGGTGCTATGATGAATAATTTGTTTAAAGCTATGTAAATTCTTATTTGACAACTATTTAAAAATGTAACTTATAGAAATACTAAAAGTCCGTTAAGTGGCACACCTACCTTGAATTTTATAAGATTTATTAAATGAGAAGCTATTGCCAAAATTTAAGAACAGGGGTTGCGGGTTTCCTCTACGAGCGCCGAAGCGCGACTGAAATTTGCATTGAAATCGGGTCACCGCACGAAGAAATCGGAATTGTATGTATTGTATCTTATATCTTTATCGCTATTTTAGTAATCGTGTTTTCACATCACATAAGACCTCAGATGTGTCCTCAACTATAACACATTATTTTTCTAATACGATTGCTTCAACACTCTCATTGATTTGTGGGACCAAACATCAGATTCCGAGCAGTTTTAGGGTAGTATAAGTCCTTAATGCTCATGTTTTTTTATATCCATTGTAATTACTTATTAGGGTAAATTCAAACATAATTTAAATGTAAATGAAATAAATAAATAATAATACTTTGGGCGAGGATCAAGAAATGTGCTCTGGTAAGGTTGTAGGCTGAAGGGGTGCGCCGGTCGAGGCGGGCGTACCTCTTAGCGGCGTAGACTGAAAGTTGAGTGAAAGTTTTTCATAAATTTAAAGAAGAAGACAGTGTTACGAAAATACCAATTAATCATCTTCAATGTAAGAGTTAGCGCTGATTTACTCATTATTATTTTAATGTTTGCCTCAGTGTGAACACTACCAAATATGATACTTGAATTTTATTATTAATTCATCAAAATACATACGTTTTGTAAGTAGCTTTTTGTTTAAGTAACATTTTCGCCGATATTTGTTGAGGAGTATATGCATAACCTGTTGGTCTCATAACTCCCAGTACCAGTAATAAATATCAGGGAAAGATTAGTATGTTTAGTATATTATTGAAATAAATAAAAAACAGATTATTTTATAACAGCAAGTGTTATTCAGTATAATGATTTATTAAGTAAATACGAAAAGGCCAATAAACAAATTAACAAGCAAAACTACCTTTACAGTAACAAGAATTCAAAATAAATGTAACAAGAGATGATTATTTTTAGACTCGTGCCAATAAACGAAAATAACTCTTTTAATTTGAGCATGATTTGAAAGCTTTTAACTGTGGGATGGATATGTTTCGGTACATATGGGTCTGATTCAATTAAGGTGATACCACATCTGCGCAGAAAACTTTTGTTTAATAATTATTTCGTTGCTTTTCATCGAGTGTCTGAGGTTACTGTTACTGCACGACCTAGGTACGGTGGCTTTCCAGCTGTCTTAGTGCCCCCTGCTGGATAACAGACGAGGCAATGGCGATTGAACCGTGGCGGGATAACCACTAATCTGCACGGGCAATCAGGCAGAAGAGTCTTTAGCAGCCTTGGGGTTAAAAAAATCCCTAAAATGTCTGGCGCAGAAGGCAAGGGGAAACCACTGCGTCTTTATTACCAAGAGAGTCACATGAGAGCACAAATAAATAAGACACGATCGCCTTGCGAACCGATTAGCGTACGAGGTGCGCGGTCTGAATTTGGATACCGGCCATGGCGGGGTAGGAGACCAGGCCCTCCATGGAAATTCTGCTACTGGAACCCCGATCAAGCTAAGATACCTCCAGACGATAGGAATGTACGCGGCTTGAATCAACCTGGGAAAGTTACCGTATTGGAGCGAGAACTAGTAAGAACCGGTGTTAACATATGTGGCATAAGTGAAACACACTGGAAGGGCAGCGGATATGTTCTGACGGATGACCATGTTATTTACTTTTCTGGCAATGACATCAGTAGCAGCAACGGTGTAGCCTTTTTAATACCTTTTCAGTAAACCAGAAAAAAACTGTCATGGGGTACGAGCCGGTAAGCGATCGGATCATCAGCATTAAGATAAAAGCTTCGCCGATGAACCTTAACATTGTTCAAGTATATGCTTCCACCTCTGCCGCAAGTGACGAGGCAATCGAGAAGTTTTATTCCGAATTAGAATGCACAATATCAGAAGTACCCAACAGGAAGTTATTAATCATCCTAGGGGACTTGAATGCTAAGATCGGGGTAAACGCTCATCAGCTGAGCAAATACGCAGGTAGATTTGGACTTTGAAAGCGGAATGAACGAGGTGAGCACTTAATACAATTTGCTTTTGATAATGACCTGCTTATTGTGAATAGCCTTTTCCAAAACCACCCTTGAATGCTGTATACTTGGATATCACCCGATGGAAAGACTCGCAACCAAATAGATTATATCATGACTCGGTCGCGCTGGAGATCATCTATAACAAATGCCCATACATTACCTGGGGCCGATTGCGGGTCTGACCACCAGCTGTTGGTATCTAAGATAAAACTCAAACTGACAGCAGCGAGAATCACTCAAAAGTAGGCTGGAGGTAAAGTACGTTCTGAGATTTTGTTCGATTGTCGAACAGAACTGGTCACTGTGGTCTGACGCTGATTTGGCTAATGAAACTCCCGATGCACTATAGCAGCGAGCTAAGACACTCATAACTGCAAGTGTCTCCAAGACCGCACATCCAACTACAACCCACAAAAAACAGCATTGGATAACTGACAACACCTTCGAGTAAATGGCCTAAAGAATGGGCTCACACAGTTTTCACTCCTCTTAACAAAAAAGGCTCCACAAAGAAGTGTGGCAACTTTCGACTCATTGCCCTCATAACACACGCTTGTAAAATAATGCTACACATACTAAACGAGCGGCTGAAAGCTTATCTGTCTAGAGAAATTGCGCAAGAACAGGCCGGATTCATGAAAGGAAAAGGAGCCCGTGAGCAAATCCTCATTGTACGCCAAATTATTGAGAAGGCTCGAGAGTTCAACAAGCCGACCTACATATGCTTTGTTGATTTCTCTAAAGCGTTTGACTCAGTGAAATCGCCAACGTTGTGGAAAACGTTACTGGACACCACAACACCTCGTATATCTTCAATGTGGACAGATGACCTACTGTCGGATGGTTTCCATCCAAGTGCGGGTGTGCGACAGGGATGAATAATTTCACCTTTGCTGTTTAATGTCTACACCGAGCTTGTAATGCGAATCACTCTCGAGGACTGGACCGATGGAGTTGTTATTGGTGGATACAAAATTGCAAACTTGCGTTACGCAGATGACACCACCTTATTTGCGAGTAATGCTGATCAGATGAAGTAATTGCTTCTCAAAATGGAACGCGTAAGCCTAACATTTGGACTAAAGATAAACCGGACAAAGACTAAGATTATGATCGTGGACCGCGTCAACGACAATTCGCCGGAAGTGACACAGATTGCGAACTGCGACGTGGTTCAGACCTACGTGTACCTTGGGGCCTTGATCTCAAACAACGGCAGTTGCGTAGATGAAATAAAGCGACGTATGGCCATAACCAGAATCGCGGTGAAGAAGCTACGAAAAGTGTGGAAAAATCGCCACATTACCAAAGCCACCAAAATCAGGCCTGTGCAGACATTGGTATTTCCCATTTTTCTTTACGCGGCTGAGACGTGGGCGGTACGGGAATCTGAAAAGCGGAAGATAGATACTCTGGAGATGTGGTGCTATAGGAAGATGCTCAGGATATCACGGACGGAGTTCCGCACCAACGTGTCCATACTCCGGGAGCTCGACATCACTCAGCGTCTGTCAGCCGTTGTAAAAGCACGCATTCTGAAATACTTTGGACATGTCTCCAGGCGAGAGGGCAACTCCAAAGAGTGGCTGGTAGTGCAAGGCAAGGTGGAAGGAACCAGATCGCGTGGCAGGTCACCTATGCGCCGGATTGACCAAGTGAAGTCCGCAGTGGGTAACCGTGTGTCTGACTGCGAGAGACAAGCTGCCAAAAGACAGCGATGGAGTGAAATCGTCCGGAGAGCTGTGTCTGCCTCTGCCACCGACGTCGATGCCTCGACGTGACCACGACCGCTCTGCCAAGAGCAAAACGATTGAGAAGAAGAAATTTTACTTAAGTTGGAGGGGAAGATAGAGGGTGGAAGGAGGCAGTTTAAATTCAAAATTCTAACGGCATGCACATTTGACACCATAGTCTTAGGTGAGAATGGCCGGCGGCAGACACAATCAGATACTCCGTCTGCTCTTTAGTTCACGAAATATAAAAAAAAATGCTCTTATTAACTCTTAAAGCTCAAATTTAATTTTGAGGAACCAGTTTCATTACTTACTCGTAAAGTCACCGATAGAATATTTTGAACTATTCTGTCAGATCTTCAGATTTCAGTTTCAGTAATTTCAGGTGTTAATTAACCATAGGTACCTAAACCTATCAGCAACTTTTCTCAATTAGCTACTGTTTTAAACTGGTGAAATTTTGGGAAAGCATCAGCACATAAACATAACGCTTATTGCGTCATAATCTACCAATTTTTCTTCTTTAACCTATACTTATTATATAGATATAACGAAACACAACTATTTACATCCAAAATCGGCAATAGAACGAATCGCACTTAAAAGAGAAAAAGGGGGAAGAGGACTTATAGATCTAACAGCGTTATGGGAAGGAATTAATTAAAAAATCTAAAAGATTTCTTCTATAGCAAAGCCACAACAAGCAATATACATTCAGCCATTAAGTGAATGATGTTTACAAATTGATTGCCTATAAACATCCTGTAACAGCTCTCTTAAATCTTTTGAGTGCTTATAAACTCTGCCGTTTTACCGGTTCAATGATTCCACTATAAATTATTTTAAAGCCAGCAAGACAAAAGTTTGACGTACTTTCAAAGCAAAAGGCAAAGATAAAGTTGGTAAAATACTTCATGAACTACTAACACCGTTATTGTAAGTATTTTGTGATATATTATCTACTTCAAAAGCTCTCAATATTTTTATATGATACTCTGAAATACCTTTAAGATATGAGATATGATATGAGTATAAGATAAGATATGGTGACAGTCCACTGCTGGACATGAGCCTCTCTTTAGACGTATTCGTCTACTAGTACTAAAGACTCAACTCGTGTTTTTGGGTGTCAAGAAACTACACAGAACACTGTAGAGTTCCATATGACACCCAAAAAATAACTATGAGAGGTAACACTATACTTATAACCATGACTATAGTCGTCACAAAATAAGAAACCCGTTTTGACATTTGTCATTTGACATGCCGCATGTAAGAAATTGAAAAACCAAATTCATAAAATTCATAATCCTGTTTAATTACTATGTTACCCATACACTATCACAACGCGTATCATAAATAAGCATCAAGTTTAACTTGATATTGAAAAATTGCACCCAAAAACACGAATTAATCGTATTAGTTACGCCACGATGACAAATGTCAAACCGGGCTTCTTATTTTGTGACGACTATAGTAAGCTTTATTTTAATCTAATACTACTTTCATCATCATCATCAGCCTATCGCAGTCCACTGCTGGACATAGGCCTCTTCCATTGCACACCACTATGATCGATTTGGACTTCTCGCATCCAGCACATGCCAGCCATCCTGCGCAAGTCGTCACCCCACCTCGCCTGTGGGCGTCCTAAACTACGTTTGCCGAGACGCGGTCTCCACTCCAGAACTCTTCATTCTTCACAACAGAAACTAAATAAATATACTAAATATGAATATTCGATACAAATATTAATTCATCCAAAAAAATGTACGACATACAATCAGAGATAATCATATTTCCTCCCAAGAAGTTCTATGTTACCTTGACAACTAATGGTTAGCACAATATTTTGTCTGCCCTCAAAAGCAGACACTCAAAAGTTTCTAAATTCCAAACTTTTCCTTTTATTTATTGTGTGCCTACTTTTAGTTTCTAGCAAAAGCTAAAAGATTCAAGCAGGCACAAAAGAAGACTTCATTTAAACCACCTAATTTATGCGCAAACAGTTTATCAGAATTAATACAAGTTTAGAATTATTTAGTAACTCAAACACGTTGGTAGGTATTTAAACATTCACTTCATAAATGTTTAAATTAACCAGTCAAAATAAAGTTTAAAGCATTTCACTCAGATCAAATCATTATTAAGATATTGTAAGTTGAGAACAATGTGTGATTGTGTGAGATGAAAGTACATTTTAGCTTGTAACGAACATGAACCAAACTTCAATATTGGAGGGTCCAACATAATGAGAATTGTCGCCCAAATGACAAATATCTACTAAATCATTACATAGTTGACCGAACTCTTCGTTTGCGAACTTTATCTATATTTATAAAAGAAATCACTGTAGGATTTGCATCTAATACTGGCGCAACTGAATATAAATTCAAACCACCATTCAAATTTAAAATGAATCCTCAATTGAAATGAACATAACTTTTCACACGTTTTCGAGATTCTTTGTATACTTCAACTCGTTTATTTATTCCACATTGTCGCACACTGTCGTAAAACGAATGAGTCATTTCATTGAAGGCAGCTTCATTGAATCTTTATCATTCTATTGTTTTGGACATGTTTGCGCTCGTCCCTTTTCGACTCAGTGGTTCAATATCATTAAAATTTGTTTCACTTCTCATTTATATAACTTTACTTTATATTGTGCATCAAAGTAACACGAAGGCAATGTATGAAAGAATTGTTCCAGTTTAAAATTTCTTAATAAACATCGCGATGGTTAATGTCTGTCTTTTAACCCTTCGGGTGCCTGGTACCTAAAAATCACTTCGCATGCCTGGTGGGTCTGTGAGACCCATAAACAAAATGCTTGGTTTTCACATAATTAACGAGTCAGAAAGCTAAATACAGGGTTTTTATTAATTTTCACTGACATTTTAATTATATGATTGGAAAAATTAAAACTAAAGTTGTCTTACAAAATGTTTATTACCTAATTTAAAAATCTCATATTTTACGTAACAAAAATTCACAATTATCCAATTATCTAACCAGGCCGCCATGGTAGTATGGGTTTCCATGTTACTTTGCCTACCCTCACAATGAGCATGGTGGCCCTTACTTCTGGATTGTACTCATGCTTTCCATCAGTCAGAGTAGAGTCACTTTGGTAGGCTAAATAATAAAAAGAAAAAAAAATCGACGCGTGAGACAAATTACTCAATGGCTGAGACATCTCAACATCACTGTCATCACTTTCACTATTATTGGGTTCAGCATGGACTTCTTCTACTTCCTCAGCACTATCTTACCCATGTGGTACATAAAAGTAGACTGATTCATCTCCACTGTCATTAAAAACCACATCTTCGTATTCATATTCTTCTAAATCTCTTTCCAAAGCTTGACAGATTTCAAAATTCGTTACTAACCATTTTTAACTGATAAAATATTATTTTCGTAAACAATTTACCACACAAAACATAATGAACAAGAAAAAACAAAAGTAAGTACTTAAGGAATAAAAGTTACGCCGCGTGCCTGGTCGGGTCCCTGAGACCCGAGCGCACATAAAACACCTCTTATCTGAATGCGTGTGCGTCGCGGATTACGGGAGAGGAGACAAAATGGCTGCTAGTTCATATCGCGAAGCTACTGAGAAGCGCAGCGCGTTAGGTTAAAAAAATAATAAAATATCGTCGAAGTTTTGAAGTGATGGGTCTGTCAGACCCACCAGGCACCCGAAGGGTTAAAATCGGCTCGTTAATCTATTTTTAACCGACTTCAAATAAAAGGAGGAGGTTTTCAATTCGTCGGAATCTCTTCATTTTATGTATGTTCAGCGATAATTTAGTCGTTTAGGAACTGATTTCAAAAATATTTTTTGCATTGGAATGGGTGGTTCCATCGTCACCATATTGGAATCTGATGATGGGATCCCAAGGAAATCGAGGGAACTCCTCATATATCATAGGCACAATTGTCGCGGTTTGGGGACTCGGAATAGTTTTTCATTGAAGTCGGTTCCTTTTTGTTAAAATTATAAGGTAAACTGTTTCAAAACAAAATTGTTGAATTACATCACGGTTAGCTTGTCTCTGATGAATTAGTTGGGAGAACATCCATTTCTATGTTTCCATTTCAAAACTAAAATTGTAATAGAACATTTCTCTAATAATTTCAAAGAACCGTCTTGCCTCTAGCTAACCGCTGCCAATTTCCTAACACCATAATGCACTGACTCCTAGTCTATGCAGCAATTTTAGCTTGGTTTGACTTTAAATTGAATTAAAGAAGGTAAAATGCTGTTGTTGATTTTTATATGAATATGATTTAGTAGCCGTTTCATTATATTTGAAGAGTATTTGATTGAAAAACAATGACTCAATATGCAAAATATTTTGGTCCATGTTTGTTTAATGTTCTTCCAACATTATATTTATACTCCTTTGGGTTGTCAAAATATTATCGTTGGTACATTGTAAATTAGCATAATAACGTTTTGTAAGAGTGACTAAATAGATTTATTATTAGTACCTCTATTCTGTTTTTAAAAGTTATTAAAAAATCACTAAATATATTGGATATTAAACACATTCTAAACCGAAAATTACTTAGACATTGGATAAAAAAGCAACTTTTAATTTACGGATTATGTACTTTTTACTAAGTACATATTAAATAAAACTTTAATTCAAAATACTGAATTGCTTTTCATAATGTATATTTAATTTGTACCTTACCTTACCTTTTTTTAAAAGATGTCCTTGGAAGGTTATAAGTATTTTTTTAACTATGTCAAGCATTTGAAAAACTAATCACTTATAATAAAATAAAAAGTTGTTGCTTTACATTTATTTCTACAGGAATTTGATAAGTATTATATAATTATGCTGTTTGAAGCAGGTAAAAATTACTATGTGATGCCTCTTAATTCGATTTAGAACCTTATTTAACACAAATTTTGGGTTGATAGAAACAATTAAAATGTTTTGTGTTCAGTTCCAAGTAACAAAAGAAAATATTTTTGTGAGATAAAATATAACTATATTAAGCGTTAGAAAGATGTGTATAAAACAATAGTATTTATTTAAATTTACATAGGAAGAACAGAAAAGTCACAGCCAAATAGTCCGGCGGAAATAGGCTGGGTAATAGTGACACGCAATTACAACTCGATCGGTTAATGGGGCAGGTGCTTTCATTTCGACGAGTTCCTTCGTCCTGCGCAAGATTTAAATTAAGTGTAATTTATATAACTGATTGAGTAAGATGATAACGACCACTGGGAGAGCAAATCATCTTGATTTACCTTAAAAGCTCATTTATTATTACAGCGAGTACATCAGTAAATGTTATGCATAATTAAGTGGCGAGTTCCAGCTTTTCAGATCCAAACCTTCATATGACAAAAAAACAGTTTTAGGCACAATCGTGATATTTTATTAATTTAAGTTTTTCTTATAATGATTGTATTTTATTATTTATATTAGCTCCTCTTACTTTTCCACGAACTTTTTTTTTCAACCTCTTTATGACTCCTGTAATTTGTAATTACCTTTACATTACGTTTGTGCATTTGTGTGTACCTTTATAGTTCAGTGTTTATTTCTATGCCGTTGATATTTCAAACAACACTAAAATAAAAATAACGCTTAATTATAACAAAAACTACTCTGGTGATAAATTTAATTTTGAAATGTAATACTATCAAATTATTTTATAACAAAACAATATTGCTAACAATTGTTTTGTTATTTGTAACAATTATTTTCTTATAAATTCGATTGATAACTGTGTAAACGATTTGATCAATGTTAATCAATAAAAAATAATTAGGTACAACTATTTTTGGATGTCAATAACTCTACCCAACAGATTACCAATCCATTAAACATTAATAAAACAGCGTTAATTTTCAATGCATAATCGCAACAAAATCATTAGGTATAAATGACTATTATAATTTTACAACCGTTCAAAACTCGTTAACGCCGGCCGTGCAAAAGAAATGAAGGAGCTTAATACGGCCTCAATCGATATACAATTGTTCGGTATTCAACGTCAATCAATTGTAACGGGATTTCATTATAAAGTAAACTTGTTTTTTATTGACTTTCCGCTTGTATTTTGCCACGGAATTATTTGATTTCTGTATGTATCGATGAAATTTTTAAACATAACTTTCCTCCCTCCGATATATTTATAACGACACAAACGTAAGAATTAGCTATATCTATTTTCGAATACCTAACAGTAATAGAACCACAATGATAATCAAAATGCCTACTACAAAACTCTATAAAATTTCGCCGTAACTTTATATAGAAAATATGTAAAGACTTGTAAAGACAAATTCTAATTTTAACTCTACCTTTTAATTGTGGGCGATAAAAATCTACTAATAAAAATAACAGCCAGATTCCATTCTTGCAACATAATCTTACAAATATAATGCAAACTAAGTACTGTACGGTCTACATCATTTGGCTCATTTTATTAATTGTTTTCATTTAACTGATTGGCCCTTTATACGATTCTTACATTTTACTTTAATTCAAAGTACTCATTTAGTCTGTGTTAACAAAACAAAATTGTTAAGTATGTCTTATTCTGGTAAAAGTAAGTTCACATTGACTGATGACTTTTTGCTGTGAGACGAATCAACGACTGGCAAGTTCCGAATTGTATCGAGCCCAATTTATCAAACTCTCGAATTACTTATGAAACTTGTTAAAATATTTAAATACGTCTCTAGGTTTGCTTCGAAACATTAACAAAGTTTAGATTCCTATAATTATTTTAATCGAAAAATATTAGCTATAGGAGATATACAGAAAACGAGTAAAGTATAGAAATACTCTGGAAATCGGAACAAGTCAGGATTCATTTCTGCATATTTGATTCATGATTGGCAAATCTATGTGAATCCATACTAATATTATAAACTGGTAAGGTTTTTGAGTTTGCAAGATTGTAAGGAGTAATTTAAATATTATAATAAAGAAGTGACTTTAAGAAACGTAGCTTCAATACACGATATCCTTTATAAAAATACATTTTATTATACCTTGAACAAAATAACAAAGAACGAGGTGATCTTTGTATTGTCAGAGACGTGTTAGAAGTAACTATAGGTGTATGTCAGTCGGGACAATAGTGTTTAGTGATGCCATAAAGTCTGAAATATAAAAGTTATATTGTAATAGTTTACTACAGAATATAAAAAAAGCGGCCAAGTGCGAGTCTTACTCGCCCATGAAGGGTTCCGTAGCAGCAAGTAACATCATATAAAAGTATTTGTAGTTCGTTGTAACTTTCATCGATGTTTTAATAATAGTGTTTTGATTGAAATAAATGTAATTTGCGGTATATGATTTAAGACGTATTAAAAAAAAACTACTTACTAGATCTCATTCAAACCAATTTTCGTTGGTATTTTGCATGATAATGTACATCATATTTTTTTTTAGTTTTATTATTCTCTTATTTTAGAAGTTACAGGGGGGGAGGCACACATTTTACCACTTTGGAAGTGTCTCTCGCGCAAACTATTCAGTTTAGAAAAAAATGATTTTAGAAATCCCACACGTATGGTTTTGATGAAAAATAATATAATAATAAATAATTTGCTTTTTTTCTATTTTGGTGTAAAAATATTAATGCGGTTCACAGAATACATCTACTACTAAGTTTCAACCGTATAGCTCTTATAGTTTCGGAGAAAAGTGGCTGTGACATACGGACGGGCAGACAGACAGACAGACATGACGAATCTATAAGGGTTTGGCAACGGAACCCTAAAAATGCCTTTTCATTTTGAATATTATTGAAATAAAATTAAATACAAACAATTTGTGCGTAATAGATTACTCTAACACATGTATATTGTGTAGGTATATATACGTATTAAGTAACTAGTGAAATATCTTAAAATAAACTGTTGACTATATTATAATAATTACAGAGTAGCTGATAATGTACACTATACAGTAAACTAGTTTTAACATTAAAAGGATATTAATGTTTTGCTTGAATAGTAACCACCTACGATGTTATAGCGAACTAATAGCTTGTCGGCGAGGGGTTGCGTATTCTATTTCTGTATTCGTATCCTTCCGTTTGATATACGCTTAAAACATTGACTATACGAATCGAACGAGAGCCACAACAAATATTATTTACATAGTCGCTTCCAAAATGGTGTTATCTCGCTTCTACGAGTGTTCATCGTTATAACCGGAATATTAGTAAATTTTCAGTAACTAATTTGAATATTATCTGCATTTGGATCAGGTAGTATTTTAAATGAGGGAACAAAATTCTAATAGTTAAACCACCGGAAAGAGAATCTAATAAACACGGTACTAGAAATGTGTAAACATTTTTGGCTTTCATATGTAATGTCAATTTTTAACTAAACAATGGAATAAAAAAATGTTTTGGTAATTAATCGGCGTCGAAAATAAACATGGCTACTATAATTTTAAGGGTCAAAACTTTACCAAACCACAAAGAGTAATTTTATATACTTTTTGCCCGAATGCGTCAGAAAAAGGTTTTTCCAGCATATGCCCATTTCTTTCGCACGCCCTGCAGTCCAAATACCTGAACGAATTTTGACATATGAGGTGTCCTTGAATTTATTAGAATATAAGTAGTGAAATAGGCTATCTAAATTTTCAAAATGAATAAAAGAGAGGTTGAAGTTAATATTTTCCAAACTTTTGGAAAATATGGGTATCAAATAAAACAACTTAAAAACCAATTCAAAATTTCCATATCAGTTCATATTTATATTCCTGTTTCAACATAAATTTTCAAAAGTGTACACTATATATCAAGACGCTTTAAATATAATTTTCTAACAAGAGTGTTTTCAAGTTAATAATAGCATTACTTACTTACTTAAATATAGTATAATAAATATATGTATATGTCGGGTTCGGCCGAGCCATCAGAAATGGAACTTCAATATGGCAACATGGGAAGGAACCCAGTATAATCTATCTATCATCTATCGCGGAAAGAGTTCCTTGATCTTGTCAGGTATGGCGGTCTCACCGGGGCAGTACTAACTGTCAGGGACAGAGTTCCGTGCACCCACCGCAAGATGGACAGTACTAGTTGTTAAAACAACATTCCACATCCGAAGCTGGTGTAGTACTGACTGTCGAGAGACAGTGATCCGTACACCAAGACGCATCCCTTACAAATGCGTGCCGACTATGACAGTGCTCGGCTTTTTATAGAGACCAATCTCTGTAGTGGGGGTAAACACGATAAGCTTGGTTACGTTCCACTAGCGCCAACTCAGCGCTGTCTCAAGAAGTGCGGGTACTTATAAAACACGGCAACCTTCATATTTATCTAATATTTCATTTGTACCGTCATATATATAACAATGATATTTATATTTAGAAAAATGTTTACAAAATTGTTGCTCATATGTAGGTACAATCTAGAGAATTGGGTACCTACTTTATTCTTTTGGAAGTAAAACGATGAATGTGAAGATAATAAAAAAAAATCGGCCAAGTGCGTGTCAGGCCACGCACAGGAAAGGGTTCCTCAGTCACCCATAAAGGTGCGTGGATTAGAAATTGTTTCCAATGAATAATAAAATTGTTATGTTTACTTATTAATGCGTTAATTTAGTATGACGTTTTCCAAGTAAGCGCATTGTAAAAGTTAAGCCTCTATAACTCCTCAACTAACAAAATCATCTAATCCGTTATAGTCCTTTAAAGTTCATTATATGGACCACTCTCACGAATTTTCCCAGATTATTTGAGCAAGCCGTTTAGCTTTTAGGGGGGGGGGGGGGGGCGCCCTGTTTTTACATAAAAGTGGCCTTTAAAGTGGAATTTCTCGCAAACGGATACCTAAATCAAAAAATTATCTTGGAAACTCTTTATTGTTTTTAAAAGACCTATCTAATGATACCCCACATAATGGGTTAGCCGCGAGAAAAAAAAAACATCCCCACTTTACGTGGAGGTACCCCAAATAAAATATTTTTTCATAATTTTTATTGTAGCACTTTGTCGACGTAATTACAATACATATTCATGCAAATTTTCATCTCTCTAGCACTTACCGTTTGGACGGTAAGTCGAGGACGGACGGACGGACAGACGGACGGACGGACGGACATGACGAATCTATTAGGGTTCCGAGTGATATACTTCGGAACCCTAAAAAGAATTAACATGTTAGTTCTAACTAACTAAATACATGATACGCACATTCACCTAAATATTAGAACGGCAGAAAAATTATGTTTACTTTCCATCCCAAACTACTTCACCGACTCAAAAGTCAAATAAACCTACAAACTAGGAACCCGAGTAATTGTTTTTCACGTATTCGATCGATGCAGATTTATTTTTATACTAGTGCTTAGAACTAAAACTGCCTCGTTGATCTAGTGGTTAGCGTATGCGACTGCTAATCAAGAGGTCTCGGGTTCGAATCCCGGGTCAGGCCAAAAGTGTTTTTAGGTTTTTCTTAGGAAATTCCTAATAGCAGCCCGGAGTTTGGAAGTTTGGCGGGTGATTCACGCCCGTGCCTCGGAGAGCACGCAAAGCCGTCGGTCCCGGTTGTCATGAACATCTATGGCAATCGTTATTCGGAAGTCAGTGCCCTCAAATATACTGACAACTAGTCTTCTTCTTCGAATTTCAGTTCTCCCTTAGGGTTGCGGAGGTCCGATGCCAGTCGCTCCGTAGAAAAATTGAAATTCAGGTAAAACAGTTGAACTAGTAGCCGACCCCAAATAAACTTGGTAATAATGGCTCGGAAGATGACTAGTGCTTAGAACGATCCTATCAACTTTCAGCTGGGTGTGGATTACGAACAGCTTTAATAAAAGCTATCAATGCATTCACAGCATAAAATATAACAGATTCAAAAGTTATGACGAATAAGTAAAACATTAAGTGTTCATTCATACAATATATTCACTTTCATAGAGGATGATATATCAATGAAATCCAGAGAGATCGTTCATGAAATTAATTATAATAAAATAAAAGGAATCTACACAATTTCACTATTTCATAGTGAAATTGTGTAGATTTTTAAAATAATAATGATTTTACCATAATTTTGTCAAATTTGAAAGAGTATTTTTGTACTCTGTCGATAATAAACTATGTATTCACGACATAACTTTGCTAATATACTGCATTGACGTCTTAGAAAAGTTAAATGTGTGTTTAGACTAAGTAGACTTTTAGCAGCGTAGGATTTAGATTTTATTAATTTTATTTTTAGGGTTACATGTGGTGAGCAATGGGAGAGGCCTTTGTGCCGCAAGGGATGCGATAGGCTGATGATGATGATGATGATGTGATGTTTGTTTCATCAGAACCTACATTTAATCGTTTCACGTAATACCGGTTAAAATGTTTTGTGCTTTTTACCTCGACATCTTATTTGGCTGACATTTTTAAGGCTGTCTCGTTATTCTAACAGCAAGCGTATGTAACTGCCGATCATGAGGTTTTGGATTCAAGAACCAATAAAAAATGTGTTATTGTAGTTACTTTTTACCTCCGTACATCATATAGTGCTGTAAGCCGTCAGTCAGGGTTGCCATGAACATATATGTCAATCGCACATGGAAAATCAAATCAATATCCAGTTAATATGATCCCAAACAATCTAAGAATTAATATAGGCTAGGAAGACATTTCATTTCATTCGTTCTTACTTGTAAATGTGTGTGTGTGTATTTGGAGTATTATTTGGTACGATATCTTTCATGTTAACTCTCTTGAGTCTAATTCGTACCAAGTTAAAGTAAACTTTTTCTTTTTTTGGTAAACAAAATTTTGTTATTTTATTTAGCTACGAGGTTATCATTCATTGGTTCATTGAAAAAGCGTTCTCCTTTTTGTGCTCATTTGATTTATGTTTAGTTTTTTTTTATGACCAGGCCTTTTACTATTAACCATTAGAATATTAGAGGGCTTCAAATAAAAACACGTGTTTTATTACAAAAACATTTTCTGTAATAATTACTTCAATGTAATGTGGAGAAAAAGAAAAAAAACCCTCCCTAGTGTGGAAATTATTGAAATAGTAGATATCTATTACATTATGGTATGTATGGCCGACCGTCGTATAGTTGCCAACATACAGTTAAAGAGTTTGATTGTTTTGAAGAAAGTATGGTCCAATTTTAAAATAACTATCTGTGTTAGCAAGCAGCTATCAACTAAAGCTGTACGGTATAAATGTATAAAAAATACGATATATGATGACGAATCGATTTTCGATAATGACGATACATATTTATTAGCCTAAGGTTTGACCAAGACATTTTAAATTTTTAATAAAATGAATCGATATTAATATATAATCCAGTTATAATTTAAAATTATGTAACAATTGTGTAATCAATATTCACATTTCCAAAGGCCATCCAGCATTTTCACATACCATCAGTGGCTGAATAGACTATTTATAATAGAAATATTGTGAACCACCTTTTATTGTGGTCTATTTAATGTGGAATAAATCATTTCAATTTCAATTTGAAGTTTATTATGATCAGATTATGTTATAGAGCTATTGAAATGTTACCTTTGTTACGTACAGTACTAATGAATTTATATATTCAACAGCATTTGATTGCATTGAATACAAATTGCAATTTATACATATCAAGCGAATTTAATGATACTCGTAATTATTTCAAACAATGTCTAGAATCTCTTCTTAAGTATTGGGTTATTGGAAGATGTGATGTACTACACCTTACTTACTATTTATGAGTACTACATTAAAAAAGTTTAAGTCAAGTAATGTTCAAAAGTGCTATAAAAGTGAATTGAAAACTATTTATTAATTGTAACTAGTCCAAAAATATTTAAACAAAACTTAAATATCAGAATATTTAGCAGCTATATATTTTGAATGGAGAAAATACTTCAACAAGTACACGTTTACTTTTTTAATGTTAGACCAAGCATAGTATCTTACAGGGGCATTCAATTTTGATGGTTTTTTTTAGTTAGAAAGCGTGTACTTCTAAGTTATTTCAATATATTGCAAAAAAGAATTCAACCCTAAAGGTAGGAAAATAAGAAATGATTGATTAGATAATAATTTTGAGGCGCCGCTAAACTATAAAGTTAATTAATTACGTAAAGCATGATGACACGCCCTTGTTTATTAATTTGATTTAGTTATTTAATTAAAGTTAAGATAATTTATTTATCTTTGTTCATTGATCATTTTGCACCGGCTCAAAATTATTTAGATATGATTAAATTAGTTTAAGAAGTTTTAGTTATTAAGATTAAGTAATAACAGTTTACTATTGTCTGCTTTTCAATTCATTCGGTGCCAATAATTTTTGCTAAAAGTTTTATTTTGATAATACACATAATTTTTATATATTTTTTACTTCAAAATATCAAACTTTCATTTTGCCTCAAAATATAAAACTAATAATACATACATTGTTATACTCAGAAAATACTCAAACTCCAAAATAAATATCTGTAGAACTTTCAAATACTTAGTTCGACTAGGGACCTCCTTTTTAAGGACCAATGTCCAACAATGAAATGTATGAAATAAACTTTTTGTGTTATTTGTATTCATCTTTATTCAATGAAATATGCTCTCAGTTTTCTTGGAATTTAGTGACAGAAAAAATATCAACGTAGAAAAGATAATCGAAAATATTCTAACAAGCATGTTTATTATTAGTTATAATATTACTTTGACAGCCTTGTTCGTCTATTATTTGTGCGATACTCAAATATTTGTTTCGGAGTTTCGGTGTTTTCTTTATAATATTTATGTAATTACAAAAAAAATATGAGTATGTCAGTAGTCTCTGCTTACTTTGGGACTAGATAGCGTTGTGTGTTAGATGTCCAAAACAATTATTTTTATTTGTTAGTTACAAATACAGCCAAAATACAAATGGACTACTTTATTACATATACATTTTAATAGTTAAATTTATTTTTTATTGAGTAATTTCCTTTTACTATTTATTGTAATTATTACTTACAAAGATCAAGATCAAGAATCTAATCCATAGCATACATTTCTCACCCGTGAGATGATCTTTGTAAAATGAGAAATTAACATTAATTAATCATTTAACTGAAGCAGATCATACACGATCGTGTGTTGCTGTGGTTTCTAACTTAATTAGGATGTAAAATCTCTTTGTTTACGCACTAATGCTACTAAATCTACGGCCGGATTACCTCAAATAACACACGAAACCGGAATAATAAATTATGTTTACGTAATTCATAATCACTATTAACTTGATGAAGTTGAATTTACCTTATAACAAAACAAGGCACCAAAATGTCATTTTAATATATAAATATACATATGTATATTAAAATGACATTTTGCTTTAAATTAAAGTGAAACTGAGTCCACGTGGAAATAAATTGAAATAATGTAAACGATTACCAAACAATTTTGAAAGATAAAGCAATAAGTAATTAAAAGGTAATCATACATACAACATGTTAGCAACGTTTACCGTCACTTCAGTGTAACCTAAATAGTTTTCTTTAAGGAAAGTCGAACATACTCATTAGCCAATATTAATTATCTCTGTTATAAGAGCATATTATTGTCTTTTATTTGTGTTTTATATCAGTAAATTGATATATTCTCCTAATGAGAACACGTGTAAATAATCACTATAGAAATCGGAATAATAGGGGAGTAAATAACCCCGAAGTAGAGTGCCATAAAGAAAAGACAGTTTTATCCATATATAATTCACAATTGCGTAAATTAACAAATACTGGCAGAGTCGTTATTGGTCTTAATGTCACTGGATAATTTCTGTGTGTCAAATAATATAAGTTTACTAGCTGCTGCCCGCGGCTCCGTTCGCTTCTTAGAGATATGAAAAATAGAATTTGGCCGATTCTCAGACCTACCCGATGTACATACAAAATTTCGTAAGAATTAGTCAAGCCGTTTCGGTATCGATTAAATATCGTTAAATATCGATATATCGATATCGATATTATTATATTTATATAAATAAATTGTACAGCAATTTATTTATATATATATATATATATATATATATATATATATATATATATATATATATATATATATATAGATAGATAACGTAATAAACTTTTAACCTATATTACAGATTTTGCATACATAGGGATTAACAAAAGAAAAAAATGTAATTACACATTCGTGTTTTAAAATCATCCTGATGTAGTTGATATTTAAAAGTAATGTAATGTATTGGGTAACTGCCTCGTTTGTCTAGTGTTTAGCGTATGCGACTGCTAATCAAAAGGCCTCGGGTTCAAATCCCGGGTCGGGCCCAAAAGTGATTTTGGGATTTCCTTAGGAAATTCCTAATAGCTGCCCGGAGTTTGGAAGTTTGGCGGTGATTCACGCCCGTGCCTCGGAGAGCACGTAAAGCCGTCGGTCCCGGTTGTCATGAACATCTATGGTAATCGTTATTGGAAAGTCAGTGCCCTCAAATATACTGACGACTAGTTCAATCTTAGAATTTCAGTTCTCCGTTAGGGTTGCGGAGGTCCGATGCCAGTCGCTCCGTGGAAAAACTGAAATTCAGGTAAAACCGGTTGAACTAGAAGCCGACCCCAAATAAACTTGGGAATAAAGGCTAGGAGGATTTAGGAGTAATGTATTGGGTATACCAAGAATGTTATTGTTTACCATAATAAAACTGTTGTACGCATTAAACAAATTTACAACAGGATATTTCCCAAAGGTGCTGTTATTTGATTGCCTTTGGTAGATGGTAAACAAAAACTGTGTAAGTAACTATTCCATTCAAATATTAAGTTTTATACCATTTTACTAACAATATTTTATACGATGTCTTGAATTTTTTATGTCAATTTTTTTAAATCCCAACCAAACTATATTATTAAAAAGCATGTATCATTTACGTCACAAACTTCTGACTAACAAATTAAATCTATTCTTATAAACCATATTACTTATGTTATTACTGTTTTCAATAACATTTCTTCTTCTAATGCCTTTAAAGTACTTAAGCTTTTACACTGTTGAATAATTATTAAACTTTTGTATACTGATTGATATTTTACATAGTAAAAACAACTTTCATCGCAATTACCGATGCCTTTAGAGAGATTTCGCTTGCAAATACTATAAAAGCCTCTTGGCCCGTGTAATACCCGCGTGGTTTTGCCCCGAACTGATCTCAATTATATAAGTTAGTACGCAGTCAAACCAAACAATTCAATTGGATTATGAAAATAGATTCTATTTATATGTAGCCGCCAACTATTTTAATTAGTTGTTCAATGAAGAACCTAGCCTCATCAATTACTATCACTACTCATACAAAAATTTAAGATTTGGTTTTAAGTTTAGGTTGTGTTTTTAGTATTTAAATAATTTATATACACCTCTGTACTAAACAGCCGATGTAATCTATTCCTACCTGATTTTGTGTAGTTAAGTTTGTATTTTTATGTATATTAATAGACGCTTCAGTAGAGGCTAGGCTGTTGATTAAAAAGCTAATTAACTAGTTGGCGGCGACATGTATATAATACAATTTTGTTTGTTCATCATGATAGCTTTTGTATGTAGATATGCGATGTGGTAGCCTAACACATCATTACGATCAATTATTAGCCTTGCATTTATAAAGGTCTTGCACCTGTCAAGGTATATTTGTATATATTGTTTTTATTATATTTACTTAGCATTCCTATTTATGTCACAATTAGGTATCATATACCTGTAATTTAGTAATTTGTTTTTTAGTTTACGATTGCATATGTTCGCTTTCAAGTATACTTACTAGTAAGCAAAAATTTAATACTAATTATATGGTCTAAAAAAGAGGGTTATAGACTATTAATTTATCAATTTTAATCATAAATCATTTGATCTACATACGTCAGTAAATTTACTCTACTTTCGAGCCACCCTGATTTAAGCACGATTAAACCGGCATAACAAGGGCATACTGAGGGAGATTGTTCCCCTACATAAAAGGCAACCTAAAAATAACATCATTTGTGCTGTTGTATTTTATTGGTGAGTGCGAGACCGGAGGCCCAATGATCTAAAAACATCTCACTGTGTGTACACTCACCACACTTCTTAGATACTACTCATGCTTTCCATCAGGCAGAGTAGAGTCACTTCGGCAGGTTTAAAGCTTTAGAAAAAATCATTTAAAAAATTGGTTATCAAATTGATATAATCTTGGTTTTGAATTAGTACAATTTTATCATTAGGTACCTGCAACAGAAGTAGTGGCGAACTCTAAGCGAGTTCTCAAACAAAATACTTTCATTAACTGACTGTGTCTACACACAAATAAAATTATGCTGTATCTGGAAAACAGTTTAAAACCTTTGAAGCGTAAGGTTTTTGAAATTTATTACAGTGGTAAATATTAGATTTTCACTTAAATAAATATCAATACCGAGTCACTTTTAAATTAGTTTGTAGTTAATAATTAGAACCAGGTGAATTTAATTGAGAAGCTCATTATGAAATTCCATTTCTTAAATTAAAATACGTTTACAATTACCGATCTTAAATAACAAAAAAAATGTCAAGCCTGTAGTTACCTAGTTACTAATTTTAGGGTTCCGTTGCCAAATGGCAAAAAACGGAACCCTTATAGATTCGTCATGTCTGTCTGTCTGTCCGTCCGTATGTCACAGCCACATTTTTCCGAAACTATAAGAGCTATACTGTTGAAACTTGGTCACTAGATGTATTCTGTGAACCGCATTAATATTTTTACACAAAAATAGAAAAAAAGCAATAAATTTTGGGGGTCCCCATACTTAGAACTGAAACTAAAAAAATCTTTTTTCATCAAAACCATACGTATACCAACCATACTATGGATAGGTCTTCAAAAATGATATTGAGGTTTCTATCCTGATCCTGATCATCATTTTTTTCTAAACTGAATAGTTTGCGCGAGAGACACTGCCAAAGTGGTAAAATGTTGGTCCCCCCTCCCCCTGTAACTTCTAAAATAAGAGAGTGATAAATCTAAAAAATATATATGAATATGATATATATTACCATGCAAACTTCCAACGAATATTGGTTTGAACGAGATCTAGTAAGTAGTTAGTTAATACGTCATAAATCATAAACCGCAATTTACATTTCTTTCAATCAAAACACTATAAAACATTGATGAAAGTTACAACGAACTACAAAAACTTTTATATGATGCTACGGAACCCTTCATGGGCGAGTCCGACTCGCACTTATCCGTTTTTTTAATAAGTTAAGACTTATACAACAATAAAAGATATTGCAATAAATTAAACTTTACTCGTATAGTGCTGAATGAAAAACAATGTTAAGTACGGTTTAAAATTTAATTCAGCTGAGTAAACCTATTTTCAATATTTCACAAATAATTTTTCACAACTCAATTCATAAAAAAATTCACGATATTTACTTATTAGTGAAAATTCACGAATATTTCACTAGTAAGTATGTTTCATAATGACAGATAAATTGTTATTGTGAATAGGATAATTTCCAAGTGTAAGAGTCTGCTTTTACTATCACACTTTACTTCTTAGGGCCATGTTCATCGAAACACATTTAAACGTTGATTTCGTAACCGACCCGTTAATTTTTAAACAATGGTTAAACAAGGAGCGGTTTTTTCCTGTTCATCATCACCTTTCAGCGTTCGGTTACATAACCGAGACATAACGGAAAGTTTTTGACTGAATGAGTGAGTAATACAATACTACCAAATGAAATTTAAGGTTACAACATGAAATCTCGTTCACGCTTACGACTTTTTAATATGTTCAGATAATATATGATGCCATAAAATGTGAAAGTTGCTGTTCATTGTTTCTTTCGCTTTACGAATAACACATTCAACTTGGGAAGGTTAGCGCGCTCTTTCTTTGTCTATCAGTGTCATTCAGTTTGTTCGTGCAATTTGCAATTTCGTGGTATTTTTGTTTTATACACAAAGTGCTAAATTCTAATTTATCTTCAATTAATCCCAGATTATGTAT
This sequence comes from Phragmatobia fuliginosa, assembly GCA_932526445.1. Taxonomy (NCBI): domain Eukaryota; kingdom Metazoa; phylum Arthropoda; class Insecta; order Lepidoptera; family Erebidae; genus Phragmatobia; species Phragmatobia fuliginosa. The sequence continues at coordinate 32,097,699 of OW052057.1, forward strand.
AGCACTACACTTGGATAAACGAAACCTGGTCTTGAATGCAATTTCATCGTATTCCTCGTAAAAGTTACGACGATTTTGAAAAATCCTAGGTCTTCTCGTCATCGTTTCTAACTTGTCCAAATAATCTAACATATCGAGATTTTATTCATCACCCATTATAAAAATAAAAGCCATTATTTGTCACAGATAAATAGGCTATAATTAGTCTATAACACTTTTAAGAGTTCAAATCCACTGGAGGTGTTAGTGCGCCTCATATTTTTAATTAGACATGAGTTTGCGGTCGAGGAGAATAATGGCAATGCTTCTCGTACAATTACTTTATTGTCTCGATCACGAAATACATTTAGAATATTAAATAGCAGTCCATAGTTAATGATTTGAAGTAAGACACTCCACCGAACACGTGGTGCTAAAACGAGATGATTGATGATTTATTAGTAGGATATAGTCTAGTACTGATTTTTCTAAAGCTCTCTACTTCAGTAGTCAACTTATATCAAGTATACAAATACTTATTTTTTCGGAATCTAGGTGTTATCTATCTAAAATATGTATGTATATATAAATAAAATGTTTATGTAGTTATATCAGTTGTTTAGTACCCATAATACAAGCTCTGCTTAGTTTAGGACTGGTGACGTTGTGTGTATTCAAAAATAATTAGAAAAATACTATACTACTATCTCACTCTCTGTAAATAATCAAAAAATCTTATTATTATGAATAGATACTTAAACGTAGTAGTTTAAAAACCTGTCAACTTGAATTTGTGGTTATTAGAAAGGTTCACTTTCAAATGTATAATACAATATCTTTAAAAGGGGCTTCACTATATACCACGGCTATCTTCTAACTTGACTATGTATTAAATGTTGTGTGAGTAGATCAATGTTATAAGTTTGAAATAAGAAGTTTTACGTATTCGGGTATCGTATTCGCTTTGATATCGATCACTACTTGGAGATTGTTTGGTTACTACGTTCATGTAAAAGAGATTATGAAATGTTCTTATTACTAGATGTAATATTAGAACTGCCTTAATAAACTAAATATTATAGCCTGAATAAACTTTTATCAATATAAAAAACGTAATTGCTAGCAGCTTCAAAGTTAAATATTTAAGAACCTCTAATATCCGTTTTATTTGAACAACGATACCCGTTGAGCTAGTTCAAAATTAATAGGCTTAAAGATTTCAAATTACATTGAATTCAAATAAACGATTTTCCTAAAGTATTCATTAGTACCCAATGCGAACAATCTATTTCATCTATATTTTAAATCATCTACGTTATTGAAAACCCAATATGTATACAACTATTATCAAGAACAGTTTATTAAATCTTGTCTTTCATACTATAATAATACAGTATTAACGCTTTTAAACTTATTTTCTACTAAACATAAATCTGTTATAAGTCGGAATGTTACTTAAACGTAAATATATACTCGTATGTCTCGACGTGTTCTGTGTTAACGAGTCTCCTAATTAATTATACTTCTGTATTAGTAGCTAACGTTGTTACTGTTGAGTGTTTTGTAATTTACTAATAATGCTAATCAGTTTCTAAAGTTAAACCTTGTGTAAGCTTTAATAATCGACTAACATATATTTAATAATTATGTTGATAATCTCCATATTTAAATAGTTTTTTTTTTTATCTTTTTTAATTATTTTACTTTTTTCTTGAACACTTAGATCTTTCAAAGAACTTAACGGATTCCAATGTGATGTTCGCCATTATTCAAGTTATCTTTCTAGATGGGTTTATATAAGTTTATTTATATACTACTAGCTTGCCCAGCAGACTTCGTACGGCCTGAATCAATAAATAGAAGACCTAAACTTTTGTGTAAAAAAAACTTAAAACAAACAAAAGGAATCCATAATTAATAAAAAAATATATAAAGGAGATGGTCCAAAATCTATGGACCAAAAACCCAGAATCGATTGGGTCTAAATGGGTATCAGTAGTTTCATTATATTGTACAATATACCCCACCGAAAGCGGAATGCCCAAATCAATTGGGTATAAGAGCTATAGACTGACAAAGTCTATAAAAAATCATGACTTACTTGTGATTTTTATCAGTTTATAGAATGTAAGCAATATTCTAACGACTTTATCGACAGGATTACTATACTATTGTTTACTATCAACCATTTATGTTTATAATTATTACTCATTACTCATCATTTAGAAAAAGAAAACAATTCGAGCTTGCTAACTGAACTGATAAGAGAAAGAAATTATAATAGCATGCAAAAGAGTTATTATTTTATGACGCCGTTTTACCGAAATACTATACTAATGCTTGTATTGTACTCTAAACTAGTTGTACATATTACTGATCGACATAGTGATTACTCAGTTGAATGTTATAACTTTTACAGTAAGCCTTTCATTGTTGTTAATCAGTAATAATTATTGTTTTTGTAAAAACTGGAAACTCATCATCAATCAACAAGTAACTCATGATTTTTTCATACATATTTTGTATAGCTCAGCCTATAGCTCATATACCCCATTGATTTCGGCATTGCGCTTACGGTGGAGTAAATTGTGCATTATAATGAACCTACTGATAACTATTTGGTCCCAATCGATTCAGGGTTTTTTGGGACCATTTCTTTAACCTTTTAAACCTTCTCTGGACTTCCACAAATAATTCAAGACCTAAATTAGCCACATAGGTCCAGCCGTTCTCGAGTTTTAGCGAGACTAATGAGCAGCATTTCATGCAATAATTATGAAAAAAAGTTCATGTTTCGGAAAAGACAGAATTTTAACGGTTTTATTTTTAATGTCGGAACTTTACTAGATATATCGAAACGATAAATCCTAAAAATGTCTAAAAAAAAGACTTACATATCTTATATATCTTACTTATATATCTATATGCATATCTATCTATTCTACGTATAACCCTTAGTGAGCATTTTTATGGCACAAGATATAATTTGTTTGGGGGTTATACTTTTAAAGTAACTTTGAACAATACAATGTTAATTCTTATTAAATTTAGTACATTAATCACACTGTGTATTTAATGTAGATCAAAATTGCCTTTTATATCATATTGTATAATTACAAACATAAGATTAAAATTTCAGTGTCGAACGGGTGCCCATGGTGGAACGGCTCGCCGTTTTTGTGTATAATTTATATATGTACAACATGATTAAATTGTACATATTTTGAACTTTAGATAACACTAGAAAATCTAAAAAATATTCAAATTATGTAAGAAATGGTATTATATATTTTATGTATTATATAAAATGTATGACTATGTTTCGCAAGATTATTTTGTCGGCTAAAACTATTCTTCATTATCATTGGCTTCTAATATACCTGTGTGTAGCGTACTTAGAACAGTAACTTTATAATTTAATTTTATTGAATCGATATGTTACTAAATAGTAGTTACTTGTATTTTACCGAGAGACAGACCTATTTTTTTAAATATTTATCAGTAAAGTAAGATAAAAATAAAACGTAAATGCATATTTATTTAGAAATAAACTTTGTATATTTCTAGAGGTCAAAATGCCCACAGTATTGCCAATTTATGTCAAACACTGTCATGTCGATGCGGGTATCCTTATAACGAGTATATATATATTACTTATATATTATTGCTTCTTAACCCTCCTGACTCGTTATTTTATCTTACTTATTCGTAACATTTTTAGTTTTTTGTGTTCGTATCTTTACTAAATTATTTTATCTTAATGCTTAATTAATTCTTATAATTTCAATTCGGACACCATAAGATACATCATCATTATCACCATCATCGTCAGCATATCACAGTCTACTGCTGTATATAGAACAATTTTTTTAAGGAATATGTTTCTGTCAATGTTCAGTACTCGCAATGTCTTTTACTTAAAACATTTATATTCTTATAAATCCACAACGTTTTCCTCGTTATTAAAAAAACATTAACACTAAAGGAATTTTTGAATTGAACACAAGTAATTTTCATTACATTTTCCAAGTCAAATGATTTAGGCAGATAACAGTGCTAACGATAAATTTTCTGCCCATTAGAAATCCAAATGCTTTTATAAATCTTCCTATCTTATTATTTTCAATATGTTCAGTTTCCACTATTATCTTGTATTGGGTTCCTACCCTAAACTGCGGCATCTACATTACTGGCCGTTTATTCTCTATTTTGGTAAAATACTCATTCATATTGTAATATAATCGATATATAACCAACCGTGATATATTGACAGCGTGAAAATTCTATCGAAAGACGAAAAATACCGACAGCTGCACAATTATTATTTCCCCGTTAACACGTAATAATTCTACTACAAGAGAATAGACGCTCTCGTTTTTTCTTTTTACGGTTCAGAAGTTTATGAATCGGAACCCATATAGATTGGTCATGTCCGTCCGAACGTCCTCGACCTACCGTCCAAACGGTAAGTGCTAGAAGGATGAAACTTTGCATCAATATATGTTGTAATTATGTCGACAAAGTGCTACAATAAAATTATAAAAAGTATTTTCATTTGGGTTACCTCCCCTACATGTAAAGTAGGGATGATTTTTTTTTCTCGCGCCTACCCCATCGTGTGGGGTATCATTAGATTGGTCTTTTAAAACATTACAAAGTTTTTATGACGATTTTTTGATTTAAGTATCTTTTTACGAGAAATTCCACTTCAAAGGGCACTTTTTGTAAAAACAGTGCCTCCCCCTAATAAAAGCTAAACGGTTGGCTCAAAACATCTGGAGAAATTCGTGATGGTACTCCATATAACGATCTCTAAACGCAAACTATAACGAATTATATGACTTTCTTTGATTTAGTTCAGGAGTTATAGAGGCTTATCTTGTAAAATTCTCTTCCTTGGAAAAAGTCATACCAAATTAATGCATTAATCAGTAAACATAACAATTATCTATTGGATAGAATTTTAAATCCACGTACCATTATAGGTGACTGAGAAACCCTTTCCTGTGAGTGGCCTGACTCGCCCTTGGCCGATTATATTAGAAAAGACGGTTGACTTGGTTGAAACTAGTATCAAATAATGACAGATAAAGTCGGAATCACTTACCAATACCATATTTGATTTCATATTATTATGGAAAAAGTATTATCTACTCGTGAAGGTATAATATTTATTGTCTGAAGACTGTCAAGTAATACAAGTTTCGTACTTATTTAAAAATAATATATAAACTCTTTTGCAAAAAAAACGGGCACTTAAGCAAAGAACTATTTTATAGTTACTATTTGTTTGTTTGACAATTTTAGGTATTGTAATCCTCAGAATTTTATAAATTAATTAGGAAGGAATAGTTTTCATCAGTTTTGTCCTAACATTTTGATATTAAATTATTGAGAAATAATGTTTAAGCTCACAACACTATTATTGTAACCCCTCGCTAAATAAAACTGAAACAGATTAATTTCTTTGTTTTTATTAAATACATTAAAAGCAGATAAAAGTTTAGTATTGAGTTTGACCCCTCTTGCTGAAATCACGGCTTGCATTCGTCTGGGCATGCTAGCGAGTATATCTTTTATGGTTTCTTGGGGAATACGTTCCCACTCCACGGTAATCACATTCTTTAGCTCTCTGATGGTCTGCGGAGCCGGCTGCACTGATCTCACTCGTCGCTTCAAACGTCCCAGACATGCTCTATGGGATTGAGGTCTGGACTTCTAGCTGGCCAGTCCAAACGACGAATTTCGATTTCTAGCATATACGCTTCCACATCGCCAGACCGGTGGGCGCGAGCGTTGTCGTCCATAAAAATTGAGTTTTCGCCAAGAGCGGTTAAAGCGGGTTGTGCATAAGGAATTAGAACTTCCGTTATGTATCGGTGTCCAGTCAGTGTACCGTTATCGATGAAGACTAACCCCGTACGATCCATAGAATTTATACCTGCCCAAAACATAAAAGAGCCCCCTACATAAGGAGTAATTTCTTCAAGACATGCCTCTGCAAAGCGTTCTCCTCGTCTACGTAGCACTCGCCGACGTCGGTCTTATGATAATAATAATTTATTGTTTTATCAATACAAACTTTACAATTATAATATACACTACACCCCACACTAGGATACCCTATGTCGTGGGGAATTGTATCTTCCTTATACATAAGTAACATAATAAAACAAGACGCATATATGTTTCTTCTGTGCATGCGTATATGTCTGTACATGTTTGTGTGTGTACTTGTGTGTGTGTGTGTGTATGAGTGTGTGTGTGTGTATGAGTGTGTGTGCATGAGTGTGTGTGTTTGTGTGTGTATGAGTGTGTGTGGTTGTGCACGTGTGTTTGTATGTGTGTGTATGTGTGTGTTTTTGAATTAGTGGGTGGGTGCGTAGTGCGTCTTCACCATGCAGAGATATCCTGACTTCATCGGAGAACAATACCCTATCCCAGTCTTTATGAGGCCATGACACACAATTTCGAGCGAAGCTAAGCCTGGCAACTCGATGTCCACGTAGTAATTTAGGGCCGCGTTCTGGGCGATGACTGTGTATATTAGCAGCGACAAGCCGTGCCGACCGTCCATAGACTAATTGGCACATTTTTTACTTCTTCGAGTCTGTTCTTGAGGTCCACATAAGAAGATTTGCGATTTCTCAACGCTTGACTAACTAGAAAACGATCATCCCGTGGCTCGGTACATGTCTTTCTGCCAGAACCAGCCTTCTCTTGACGGAACCGGTCTCTTGATAGCGCTGCCAGGTCCTTTGAACTGTCGACCGACTCACATTTAGCCTCTGAGCCACGAAGCATTGGCTGCAACCTACTTCAAGCAGCGCAATAATTTTGCTCGTTTTTATCACTTTATCTACCATTTTCGAGATTGCTAAACAGCAATAACAATACTTTTAAATGTCAAGGACATCAGATATTTTAATAACAATTGACAAAAAGATAATTAGAGTCGATATTATCTATGGGGAATTCGCGACACAAAATGTAGTTAAAAGTTGTTTTCTTTGAAAACCAGGCTCAGTCAAAAATTTGAATTTGGAAGGTACTCTTAAAAACATTATGGCACTTTTATAACTGGCTAGTAACATATTTAAATAATTAAAACCTTTTTGTATATATATATAAATACACTCATTTGCAAAAAAACGGGCGGTAAATACATAAATTTGCTAAGGTAAACGGCCAGAGTTGTGGAAATTGGACACTCGGCATTTGATACGTAGGCACTTTCTTACCTCTGATGTTAGAATTTAAATTTCCAGGGGAACATTTGTAATTAAGTTGTGTGTTACAATATTCTGTATTGAAATTCTCGTTATGTATATATATGCATACCAACATAATTTATATGTAAATGATAATCATATCATTCATCATCATCAGCCTATCGCAGTACACAGCTCGACATAGGGCTCTCCTATCTAGTTAAGTTTTGAACTTTAAGACTCTTTATGATGTAAGAAGATTGTTTATTTATTGTTTCTTTTTAAGTGTTTGTTATTTCAAAAATATTCATATTGATAAAAATATTCCATATGATTGTAAATTTATTCAGTGATTTCAAAGTTTATACTTACACACATCAAAAGTGTCTAGGGATCAACATATATTTTTGCAATAACTTTTCTCCTGATTGATATTAATTAAAAATTTCTTTAAGGATTCATCAAATAAAGTGTTTTCGTTTGTCACAGTAACGATAAACCAAGTCACCTTTGCATTAGTAAAGAAATTTGCCATTTTCCTAATAAAGGGATTTTTGACATTTGAACCACTAACATTAAAGTTCGAAAAAAAGACTGAAATAACAGTTTTCTTTAAAATTTTATTAGGTAACTTAAACAATTAATAATCCGTGTTTCTACCGCGAACACTAACAACACAAGAACATCGGTTTGGCATACTCAAAATGAGTTCATCCAAATCACGCTGTGGAATGGCCGCCCATGTTCGTTGCAACAACAAAAAAAGGTCTTCTTGCGACTGGATACCCTCCATATTCGGCAGAGCTCTTCTCTGTAGCATATCCCATGCATGCTCAATCGGGTTCAAGTCTGGCGACTGAGCAGGCCAGGGCAGGACATTGATGTTAGCTGCGGCGAGAGTCTGTCTTACAACTCTTGCGGTGTGCGGTCGTGCATTATCATGCATTAACTGAAATAAGAGACCGATTTGCACTTGTAGAGGAACGATGACGTCTGATACAATCGTCTCAGCATAAATTTGAGCGTTGAGGTTGCCTCTGATCCAAATCAACTCAGTTCTTCCGCCGATCCAAATACCCGCCCATACCATGATGGTTCCACCACTATAAGGATGGACTTCCTGGCAGGATTTTAATCGCTGTTGGCGTCCAGGGGTTCTCCAGTGTCGTATACGTCTTGTATCCGGTCTCATACCAAAACGAGACTCATCAGAAAAGCACACGAAACGCCATTGTTCTTCTGCCCAATTTCTGTGTTCAAGAGCCCATTGATATCGAATCCTACGATTGTGCATTGCTATAGGTGGTACCCGTAGCGGTCTTCGGGAATGAAGGTTCACTTCATGCAAGCGGTTTCTGACTGTTTGGTCGCTAATTAAGTTCCCTGAAGAGTGATGAAGCCTCACGGCTAACATCATGGCGGTTATTGTTGGAGCTCTTCGAGTTAAGATTTGAATGTATCGGTCTTGTCTCCGTGTGGTGCAGCGATACCGTCCTCCATGGCGCTCAGCCACGGTACCAGTGCTTCGGTAACGTGTCCAAAGTCGACTGATAACACTCTGACTTGTATTCAGAGCTAAAGCCACAGTACGTTGCCGGGAACCAGCTTCTATCATTCCCACGGCTCTGAGCATTTCTTCCCTGCTTAAATGAAGTCGCCGCTCCATAATAACGTTGGTTTTAATCAGTAGTAGGGAAACAGTAGCACTAATAATTTCTTCAATGCGTTGTATGTTTTTATAGGGAAAATATTGGCAGCTGATTTTCATCTTTTACTCGAATTTGATTGACAGTTCCTGATTCAAATTATGGAATGCACCAAAAAGGATCCATATAAATTTATAAAATCATAAATTTATTACAAAGCCACATCTCAATCTCAAGAAATCCGCATAAAAATGCTTGATCCCTAGACACTTTTGATGTGTGTATTTTGAATTGGAACTACTTACATATTTACATATTTACATATTTACCGCGGCACGCGGTCCGCAAGTGATTAGCCATATTTTTTTATTCTGATGTAAAACAGTCTGACATTTTTTGCAGGGAAAATCGTTATACACACACATCTTAGACTGGCATAGAAAAACAATCGCCTGACACTATGACCTCATACATTACTAACAGAAAGATCTAAATTTACTCACACAAACTACATTTTGTGTCGTAACAGTGTTTACCTAATTCAGCTAGGGCTTTAGTAGAGGGGAAACTTTGCATACAGCTAGTCCCTTCTGTGTTGCTCTATGATTTATATTAACATCAATTCAGGGAAAATTTATTTATAATCTGGTTTATATATACAGGGTGAATTTTTGAGACGGGACAGTAAGGGTAGGTACCTTAACCGTTATAGTTAGAGGAAAACGCTTTTAGAAGACTATCCATAATTTTTTAAAATATTCTGAACGGCATTTACAGATTTTGGAAAAAATGTACAGCCAGCAAGAAAATGGCCATTTTAAACAAAAACTTTTTTTGATGCCAATCGATCCTGTTTCTTATAAGGATCAAAAGTCTCTACTGGACCGACTGAGGTTTGAGTACTAGAAGTGTCAGAAATCGCAAAAAACATACATTTGTACGGGAATAGATCATTTTAATATGTATTTTATCCTTTTTTTACTTATTTAAGCGTATTTAGTAAATAATAGGAACACGAAATTTGCATTGGTGTGGTACACGAATAAATTTCCACTGCGACAAGTATCGAGTGGTAATGGTGGAATTTTATGAAGGTACTCTTAATTCTGCCGTGTATTACGACGTCAGAGTTAGAGAATCTCCAAAACCAGTTGGATGAATGGCTCCTGTCAGAATTGCGAAAAGTTTATTTTCAGCAAGATGGCGCTCCGCACAACAGCTGCGTATTCTAGTTTGAATAGGCAGTGCGGGTCACAGTGGGTAGGTACACATGGTTCAACCAAGCGGCCACCTCGTAGCCCCGATATTTTTCTGTGGAGCTACCTAAAAACGAAGTCTCCAAAAAAATACAACAGTATTCAAGAGCTGAAAGATGCATTAACCAGGATTTTAAATGATATCTATCCAAGAAAAATATCGGCTGCTAGTAGCTCAGTACAAAAATGAGTGAACTTACGTATTCGTTAAAACGGCGGTCGTTTCGAGCAACTTATTTCGTAGATCATCTAAATGTAAGCTATGTTAGTCTGTGTCTAAAATACATATTAAAATGATTTATTTCCGTACAAATATATGGGAAAAGTTTTTTGCGATTTCTGACATTTCTAGTACTCAAACCTCAGTCGGTCCAGTAAAGACTTTTGATCCTTATAAGAAACAGAATCGATTGGCATCAAAAAAAGTTTTTGTTTAAAATGGCCATTTTCTTGCTGGCTGTACATTTTTTCCAAAATCTGTAAATGCCGTTCAGAATATTTTAAAAAACTATGGATAGTCTTATAAAAGCGTTTTCCTCTTACTATAACGGTTAAGGTACCTACCCTTACTGTCCCGTCTCAAAAATTCACCCTGTATATATATATATATACTAACTTTAATAATAACTGACCCGGTGATCTTTATACCGACTTAAAATATTAATTCTTATTAAATTATTCTGTTTAGTAATTAACTGACAGTGACAAATCGACAGCAGCGCCACCTGCACAACAATCGCTTTGTTTCTGCATTTTTAATCTGTAATATCTTTATTGAATTACATACTGTAAGGGGCCATATTAATCTATATTAAATGCACAGTGTATTTATGGTACATAATCGGATAAGGAATAATACTGTATTGCTTAAAATCGCCAGCCAGCTTTTGCAATGTAAGCGTAAAAAAATGTGTTTATTTATGACATCACATTAGAAACCTCTAAAATTATCAATGTTTATCTACTATATTATGCATGTAAACCTTCTTCTTGAATCACTCTATTAAGTAAAGAAAACGGCATCAAAATCCGTTGCGTTATAAAGATCTAAGCATTTAAAGGACAGACAGAGAGCGGTAGCGACTTTGTTTTACACTATGTAGTGATAAATAATCTACAAATCTTACGTCTCAGAGAAAACGAAGAAAAATTGCTTAACTTCTTGTGCTCCGCTAGCTGAATCCAAACGTGTCTCTAAGCACCAGTAATTAAACGTCTAAAACTATTACCTACGAGTCACTTAAAAAAAGGATTACTTACTATCTGAATTAGTTTATAAGTTTAGATAACCTTCATACTACACTTTAAATACATATAGAGTTGTTGTAATGTACCTATACTATATATATATATTATATGTCAAAAGCGGTCACAAGAGATACGAGTACTATATATATAATACAAAATATTTATTACGTGATGATTATTAATACGCTCTTAAATTCTACCGTGTACGTGATATTGAGTAGCATCGCTGGGATAAGCGCACGTTCTCACCTATTTTCTCCCTGCATTTGTTGTATGAATAGCACTTGATTAATTTTTCACTTTAAAATTATATATAATTATGTACACAATATATAAATAACAATTAGAATTGTATACGAGTTGCTTTGTCAATCATTTAATCTACTGTGTGATAGTTTGGGGTGGCACACCCCACACTATATTTTAAAACTGCACTCTTAAAACTGGAGCGAGCACAACGAGCTGTATTGAAAAGATCTTTACCTTTTCGCTTCTCTACAGTGAAGTTTTATAGGAAACTCCGATGGGGTGACGATCGATGGGGGTTCCACACACTACAAAAAAGCGCATTTCGAGTGTAATCAAGTCGAATAGTCGGATCAGTCCAAAGATAAATGATCGTTTATATTCTGCAGTTATAAACGTAGAGTGCCTTATAAGTAACCAAGTAGTTAAAACTCCTGTTTTAATACCCACCCAAAGCTAGCGACCTACACTTTAAAGAAAAATTCCTAAACTTAGAAATGGAAATCAGCCTTAGATAAATTGGGCTTTTATATAAACTTGTAGGATAAAATAGATAGGACATACTTGTTAGCTCCATAAAATGAGGTTCAACCTTATTACATAGTAATACAGGTAAGCCGTGTATATTAAGTTTAACACGAATTTCTTTGCTCCAGGTAAATAATGTTAATACATGCTGCTGGCAAAGTACTTAAAGCAATATTTATAATACAAAAAGTCTAAAGTTTCTTAGAATATCATTTAACTTATATAAAAGTCTATGAGTAAATAATATATTTTTTGTGTTACAAGGCTTTCAAGTTTGAACAGTGTGTATTATTATGTTCGCTTTAAACTTTCCCATTTTTACTTTCCATTGTGTTTGATTTACACTTTAACAAGTACAGTGATCTGATTAGTTAAGCAATAAATGTGTAACGTGGCCACATTGCCCCGCCACGCTCGTCAACAGCGCGCGGGGATCACAACGCCCGTTGCGTGGCCATTTATGCAGCGCACGCCTCAAGACCGGCCCTTTTTCTGATGCCGAGTTTCGCAAGATAAGTATCTCCTTTATCTGGAGGGATCACTGACCGGAACACTCTCTAGGACCCCACCCTACCGTGCTCGCGAACTAGACACTTGTATTGTAAAATCTAACTAAAATCAATAAATTCCTTCTAAATCTTAGCATTCTAATTTATTATTAATTTCGTGCACTACGGGAGGACTAAACTCCCGTTACGTGATATATGTAATGTTATATGTAATTTGTGCATTTTAGATTAAATAAAAAGTACTGCTATCCGATCACATGTTTTCATTAGATTAACACATGTTAGCGGCCGCAGTAAATCGGGCTTCAGGCAACCTGGCTGTGCATTTGGCCCTGTACGTTAAAACATAAATGATGAAAACAATACAGATTAAACGACAAAATATGTTGTAAAAAAGCAAAGCCGAATATCTTATCGTGACATGATGAAGGGTTTGAAAAGATGATCACTGAAAATACCCACAATCCTTTGATCCTTCTTTACCTTTGTTGTTGACTTTTTTAAATGTTACACGTTTGATCGATCAAAGAATATCTTATGAAATCTCGGTCGCTTTACAATTTGACACCTGTCATATTTTGGTTTTCTTTTTTTCACCTAATACTATAAATATATACAAATGAATGAAATTCAAAAGTCTGTAATTTCAAATGAAAAGGTTTCCACTAAATGCATAAATAGTATGTATAGTACTTAAGCACAGTACACCAAAAATATATTACTACAATTTTTGTCTATGTGTCTGTCTGTCCTTCTCTCTGTGTGTCTGTCTATTTTGGCTAATCGATTAACAAAATCTATGAATAATTTTGACGGGAATTTCACTGGCAGATTGCTGATACTACTTCATAGGTTAACAGAGTTAGGGTTAATAGACTACTATTAATCTTTATATATATATAATTCTTGTGTGTGTATGTCACTGAACTTCTCTCAAACGACTGGACCGATTTTGATGAAATTTTTTGTGTGTGTTCAAGGGGATCTGGGAATGGTTTAGATTTGCAATTGGACCCGGTAGGTGGCGCTGCGATCAAGTTCTGGAATTTTAAAGTTGGGCGGTACGAAGTTCGCTGGGTCAACTAGTTTAGATATAAAATACTACATAAGTTTGAATCTCATGTTTAAATACTTCTTCGAATCTTACAATTTATGAACTTTAAATAGCCACCGAAATTAACGAAGTATCGGTATCTATTTTTCATCGGTTATCCATGCCTATATTATACTCCATAACAATTTTATGATCCATAAGTTAGGATTTAAAAGAATGTAAGTAGAAGGAAGAAAAAGTTGAACAAGTACGATTAGTAGGTACTTTAGGATTTTTTCGTCCTAAATCGAAATTGGTACTAACAAAACAAAAAAGAATTAACACCAATATCTCTAAAAATTACTCTATGAACTATATATATGAAATATATATATAAATATATATATATATATATATATAACTATATATTTATAAAATACTATAAATAATTTTTATCTTCACTAATTACGTTCTGAATGTCTAAAATTGACTAAAATTATGGTTGTCATAATAGAAATAGAAATGCATACCAGCATATTGGAAATCGCTAACTAAAATATGAGAATAAAAATAGTTTTACAGACATTCTAGTGCAATGACGATACTAAAAATTTTTCACCATTATCCATTGCGACCTGCTTGCTTCTTCAACCGGCTACGTATTTATTCAAATGAAAATCGTATGAAGCGCTGACATAACTTGACTCAACATTCGACTTGACCCACAAAGAAAATATCGATAACGAAATAACATACGTATAGTCAGGCCGTAAACGTCACACTATTAGAAAACTAAAATATGTATTTGTGTATCATACATAGACCCTGTTTACCAACAGCTAATGAGATTTACAACTGACGAGATGTGGCAAATGAGTTATAGACTACAGGCCCATGTCAAAAATGGATGGGTCATATGAACCACCAGGTGACGTATATGGGACGATATAAGAGCATAAAATAATAAGATTTAGCACTATGCCGTCACTTGTAAGCTGTCCAACTGAGTGCTGGTGAGAATTCAAAAGTGCAGGTAGAGTGAGTACATTTTGGTCATATATTTTTGTACGGCATTTTTACCATCGATAGATCCATGAAAAATAATAAGAAAGCGCCCAGTGCCGTAAAAAAATAGTGGTCCACAAAGTCGGTATTTTTTGTTGATTTTCTTACAATTTTCAGGGTAAATTTGGTCATTTCATTCTGTACGGCATCAGTTTCATACTGTTTCAATACAGCTTCTAATCCATTATTCTGCAACGCCGTACAAAAATCATGCGACAAGGGGAAAAGATCGAAGGTTACAACCCCCTCTCTTTCCGTGGTCCGGGGGGTGATTTGAAAAAGTACGGCTTTGGTTCCAAAACATTATCTAGCACTCAAAAGTACTATTAAAAATAATGCCGTCAAAAAATTCTTGTTCATTTGAATGTATATTTTTATTTATCTTAATTTCATGGTATACTTGATTTATAAAGCTGTAAAATCATTTGACTCTGTACGGCAACTTTTTTTTTAACATGATATTGTAAAATACAATTGTTGTATAGTATTGCCGTTCAAAAAAAACTGTTCTAAAAAAATATAGAGAACTACAAAAACTGGCATTTTATTAAATTATTGCAAAACTTTAACTATTCATAGATTAATAAAATATATCAATTTTCTACATTTTACCCTTGTTTTAAATAGTATTAAGATAAATAAATTAGGAAAAAATGATGCCGTACATTTTAATGCATACCATATCTTTAAGCTGATGAAAATGACGCTACTATTTTAAGGGTGTAGTACTTTATGGCCATCTGATACTGTACGGTATTAACATATTTTTGAAGAGAACAATTGATATTATGATAAAATCTAACCGAAGTGAAAGGGTGTGTATATTATATAATATCCAAGAATTGAAACTGTAAATCCCAGTATCAACAGTTTTGTATACTTTTTGGTTTAATATATACTCCAAACATTATTGATACGGACGTATGGCCTTAACCCTCTCTTGAGAGGAGACCTGAGCCCAGCAGTGGGACGTTATGGGTTGTTGATGATTATTGATACATGTATATAATTGATTTGTTTAATTGTAAAAATGTGAATAAATAAGACAACTATTTTTTTGAAAAAATCGATAGGTATATTTAAAAATGATAATACAAAATAAGGTTTTTATTTAAATTATTCAGTATCAGAATTTGCTGCTGAGTTGTTATCGGAATCAACGTCTTCATCGACGTCCGAATTATCTTCTCTATCATTTTCTGAAACATGAATAAGTTTTTGACAAAATCAAAGTCGTACGTACAGATTAAAGATGTAAAGATTTATTTATTTACCTACGACGTCATCGATTTCTTCCCCTGATTCCTCATCCGGTTCCGTTATGTCACTGACTTTTTGGGGGCATTCCTCGCCGTGGAACCAGTCGAAATCGTACCGACCGTCATTTAAAATCCATCCAAAGCTTATTGGTAACAAGGTCGACGGTATTTGTTTAATTTCGAGAAATGGACCGATCAGTTGGCCACCAAGATCGTGTGATTTAACACCTTTATGGATTTGGATTTTTCCTTGAGTTTTTTTTTCCTACAAACCTTTGGACCAACGAAAATGTACGGCATGTAAAAAAATATTATCTATGCATAAAATACTTTCAAAATAAATTAATTTTATGTTGTGTCATATCACCCCCCGGACCACTGAAAAAGAGGGGCTTGCAACCCTCGATTTTTTCCCCTTGTTGCATGATTTTTGTACGGCGTTGCGGAATAATGGATTAGAAGCTGTATTGAAACAGAATGAAACTGATGCCGTACAGAATGAAATGACATAATTTACCCTGAAAATTGAAAGAAAATCAACAAAAAATACCGACTTTGTGGACCACCATTTTTTTACGGCACTGTGCGCTTTCTTATTATTTTTCATGGATCTATCGATGGTAAAAATGCCGTACAAAAATATATGACCAAAATGTACTCACTCTACCTGCACTTTTGAATTCTCACCAGCACTCAGTTGGACAGCTTACAAGTGACGGCATAGTGCTAAATCTTATTATTTTATGCTCTTATATCCTCCCATATACGTCACCTGGTGGTTCATATGACCCATCCATTTTTGACATGGGCCTGTAGTCTATTACTCACTTTTGATTAATCCAAAAGTCAAGATAAGGGGAGGTTAGCTCTCTGGTAATCTTACTTACTCGTGTTTCTCCTATCATGTAATCATTCTGGTCGCAGCGACCTATTTAAGCCAAAACAAGGCTCTTCTCTCATTCAAAGTCAAGGATGGAACCAAGTAGCACACAAATGGAGAGAGTTATATCCAGCAGTATACTGCAATAGGTTAATAATGATGATGATGTCGAAGATGATGAAGGCTTTCCTATTGTGGAAAGAAATAATGAAATGATGATGAGATTAAACCTTACCTAAAATTAATAATCATGAAACATGTAAAGATATAATGGTGGTTTTCAGTGTCCAAACCATATTGTGGTATAAACAATAATCACTTTACTACGTATAAAGGATGACTTTCAATTCTTGGAACTACTAACACGATACGTGTTATTAAGCCTCCTTGTTACTAATGTTTCGATTAATCATTTATTTAACAGCAATAACGTTACACTTTATACTTAATAAACATGTCTAGAGGGAAATAAGTAAAGACAAATGTAACATGTACATGTAAGAGGTACATATGTCTGTATGGGGTGAACAGAAGAATTTAGCTGAGTTGGTAGCATTTAGGACACTTCGTCGGGTCTCCTCATCATCGATCAACAAAGGTCTTAAACCAGTGCGTCCTACCTGCCACGACATATGGAGCCAAAAAGGCAAGGCAGGGCCATAAATTCAAATTCTTTTATGCTGGCTGGCTGGCTATATTTGCTGCAGAACCGACAACCTTTGGGGTAAACGGGTTTGTGAGTAGAGATCGCGTCTCGACCAATGTAGTGTACGACGTCCATGGGCCAGGTTGAGTGATGATTTGCGCAAGAAGCAAGCACTTTATTATTATATCTTAAAGAAATAAATACGGATATCTCGACAGTATTTGACTATACTAATATAGTTACTATAAGTCTTATTTACACAAAAGTTAATCATTCATTTATTATTACTGTAATAGAAAAAAAATAGTGCACTGGAAATTTCATGTAGAAACGCGAGCTTAACCCAAACTTGAGTTTTCTTTCAGCTAATCCTTTGAGTATATATATAAACAAACAGATATATACATATTCTAAGGGCTTAATTACGAAAAGGAGAAACAGTAATTTCTAGTCCTCCTCCAGAAAATATCCAAACAATGGCTGCTATCTATTGTCAGTGTCAAGACATTCTACAGCCGCAAAGCCGACTTACATTACCGTAGCAACCTGACCAATGGGAAGGAGTTCTTTGGAGAAGGAGAAGAGGAGGGACGATAAACGACTACTGAGGACGAAATGCTGGAAACGAAAACACTCACGTAAATATAAAGGAGGCTTGGGGCTGTAAATCGTTGAAAAGAGTAAGCAAAAGATGAGGACATCTCCATGTGGATGTGAAATAGGTAGGCATGTCATTTTTCTCCAAAATTCTGAAACATTATGGTACTTTCACGAGCCAAGAAATATATGTCAGATTCTTGTCAGATTTGTAAATTCTGCATTCGCTCCAGCTTGTCAATATGTTATTCGCTAGCGTGAAAAACGAAACAATAGCATAGTCTAGACGAAGGAGAAGGAATTGAGAAAAAAATACTTTAGTCTGAAAAGTAAGAAGACGTTTGGAAGTGATATGATCTAAAAGATTTTAGGCTTACCTATGCTACATATTCCATGATAAGCGGCTATCCATAAAATACTGAGATTTTTTACTTCAGATGAATGGGGTAGAGATAGAGGTAGAGGGATATAGGTAGCGAAGTGTGGTCAAGACTATTGTATATATATATAAACTTGTCAACAATAATCATAACCAGTACTGATATATGTCGGATCAAAATGTTTGTGCAATCTTACGGATCACAGAAACATTTGTTTCGGAGTTTGAGTGTTGTTTATCTATAATATTTATGGGTTTACAAAAGAAAAAGTATGTTTATGTATTTATATCAGTTAACTAGTACCCATAACACAAGCTCTGCTTAGTGTCTAAGCTGGCCGAAATATGTATTTGCTATTATTATTTTTATATTAAAAACAATTATGTGTAAAGAAAGCACCGATTGTTTGTAAAATAGTCTAGTCAACAAGTTCAAAAACGTGAAAAATAGAGATAAAGGTCCTAAAAATATGAGCGATGGCTGATTCGATTCGGAATCACCTCTAGAAAAATGTTTTTGAAGGATTTTGGTGCAGGTTAAAAATTGCAATTGTTATTAACAAAATAAGATGAAAAAAAAATGATATTTCGTTTTTTGTTAATAACTCGAAAAATATTAACATTGAAGAAATTTTGAAAAAAGCTCGTTAAAGAGGAGGAAATTTCCAATAAAAAAGTCCAAACTCCCGGAATTCTATCTCCATTATTTATAATTTTAATTAGACGTTGAAAATAGGGCTCCGCGCGGCAGTTACGGCTTGCGCGCGCCGCCGCTAAAGAGAGTTCAGCAATAAAAATAATTTTTTTATAACATAAAATGTGATTTTAAAAATTTGAAAAAATTCTAGTATCTTCTTAACACTTGAAAGAATCGAGCCCTGAAAAAAAAGTTTAATCACCATTTTTCAAAAAGTTATTCATATTGAAAATCTCAAATTTTTCAATACTAATAAAAAATCATAATTAACAAATTAATAAACTTTAATGAAAATAAACCGCAGGATCTTTTAAAGTTCATATATCAAAAGGGCTCCACGAAGTTTAAAATTTATAGGCCAATTATTTATACCTTTCATCCCATTGTTTATGCCCATGGAGATTGAGAAAAAATTGGTAAGTTAACAATTGAAAAACTTTTTGAAAAATGGTGATTAAACTTTTTTTTTTCCCTTCAAAAACATTTTTCTAGAGGTGATTCCGAATCGAATGAGCCATCGCTCATATTTTTAGGACCTTTATCTCTATTTTTCACGTTTTTGAACTTGTTGACTAGACTAAAAGCAAAGTTAAGGCGAATATGATTAAATTTATTTTAGTCGAAAGCTATCAAAACATTGTGGCCTGCAAACCGGAATGATGTCTGACAAATACAAATGAATAGGATCACTATTAAGCGCTTAGAGTCGTACGGTCGAATCCCGATAATTATTATTTATTTTGAAAGGCAAGCATCATTTACAAATACAAAGTAATAATTAAAACGTAAACAGTTAACAAACTATCATAAAAAGTGATGTGTATTGGGAAAGGCATTTGCCCAGCAGTGGACTGTGATGGGCTAATGATGATGATGAAACAACTAATTTGAAATGAAAATATTGTCTTTTATTTATGACTGATAAAGTCACGTATCACAAAACGAATTGATAAAATTCTTGCACCAGAACTTTTGTCGAGTATTATTGACATAGCATCTTTACGTAGTATAACTATTTTATTATTTAACGTTTATTTTCTCTATTGGACATAAAGATTCCTTATGCAATATTAATTTATCTATAAAGTAGCTACGGTTTAATCAAAATTTGATAGTTTATAAGAATAGGTAATGATGATATTGTTCGTAAGGTGTTCTTGGAAATACCTAAATAAACGTGTAATTGAGCGGTGAAAAGCACTTCAAGTATATAAGAGCACAGTTTTAAATTTTAATTAAACATATTAAATTTACATAAATGTACTGTTTCGCTCTCTGTTAGCCTACTAATGAAATAATTTTATATTTCCACGGACTAAAAATAATTTCACATGTAATTCTAATAATTGGTGGTAAAAATATATTTCGTGATTACACCGCACTGATTGGATGTCAAGCCCTATTATATATGCAAACAGCTAATAATAATTCTGCAATATTATTGCATATGTTATTTATAAAAATATAACATAAATGCGACGAACCGCAAACTGAAGAGTAATAGAGAAGAATGGAAGAAATAAATTTCATTGCACCGACCCCAAATAAATTTGTGAAGAGGGTAGGGAGGTGATGGTTATGAGCATCAATGCGACGAGGTCATTAAGTGAATCATTGTTAGTTTTAAATAATGTATATTTTAGAGTATACTCAAAAGTTTCAATTATATAGTCTAATGACACAATACTTAAAATAAATGTCAATATAGTTATTGTTCCAGAAGAGTATTTAAACTTACAGAACGAAATCTCTACTGTCGACTAGATTACACGGATTATTTAGAAGGTATAAGTTGTCATTTCGCTGGTTTCCACTGCGGGGATTTTTTTTTTTAAGCCTGCCAAAGTGACTGCTCTGTCTGATGGAAAATATGAGTAGAATCCAGGAGTGGGCGTCACCATCCTCATTGTGAGGGTAGGCAACGCAACATGTTGATCCATACCAAAGTGGCCTGGTCAGATGTTTATGCATCACTCTCCCGGCGGGTATTGTCGGACTCATCTTTACATGGGACAATAGGTTGGGTGTCACAAAATTATATTTTTGTCCTATTCTGGGTATTCTCTAAGTCCTTTTCATGTATGTTTGTAAAGCCTCCCGTGACACAGGGCTTACTCCTAGTGTGGGAGTTCTCAAAAAAAAGGAAGAAAGAGCAAGACTCCTATGAATCTTCAGGAACTCTGTTGAGAAATTAACTACACCCTAGGGGCAATAATTGTTTTAAGAAACCAACATAATGTTATTAATCGTTAGTAACTGCAACTATTAAAAAAATAAATAATAACTAAAGGATTATAAAGTAATTTCAAAGAATAATAATTTATTCCGATTTGCGCATGGTCGCTAATTGAAGTCTGTGCATAAAGATTCAACCGGAAGACCCAGCCGTTTCTGGTGTCTGACTATTCAATTACTGCTATAATTCATCCTTTTATCAAATAAAATCTCTGCGCCTGTGTTTAGGAAGGGGCCAGGGTGTTATCTTCTTCTAGATCCCTCCCGGCGCCAGCCCGCACTGCTATAATTCATCCTACACCAACTATAAGAACAGTTGTAATATTAACCTTTGAGATTTCTGCGTCACTTAAAAACATAAAATGCTATATGAATATTATAAATTGGAAAACAATTGGAAAATTAGATTCGATTTCTTATTATAGAACAAACTCAAAAGAGAAACCTAGGTTATAGTATATATGACTGTTAATAACTGTTGATGATGGTGAGTAAATAAAGTACTTGGAACAAAGACAAGATTGTAATTTCTAACGATGATTGAATTTATGTTTTTCTTGGTGACTCGCGCCACCTAGTGTGAGTCTCTATTAGCCAGTAGCGTGATGTTGTAAAACGATGAGACGCGCGGAGGAGATGACGCTCTGTTTTTGCAATAAAATGCACTTTGAAATTGAATAACTCGCAAACGAATACTAATCAAAAATGGTTTTAGCAACCTCATAATGTTTTTAAAAGAGCTATTGGTTTTAACTGAGTTTCTGTATAGGTTTACCGCTACGTGTATGGTCTCTATCCAATTCAAGTTTACCGACACGATTGAACTGTACAGGCAAATCTGTCAGTTACATCCTAGCGTGTATGGATTGCTTTAGTAGACGACAGCCCTCGGCCGCACCGGGGTGTCACCTTTCTAGAGTCGTTTGCAGTGGTCACATTTCCCCAGGATGTAACCACAGCGACCTTAGGCAACGATTGTGAAGCTAGCGGCCTTCACGCAATGAAAAATTAATCTGCTCTGCGTTCAGACTTGTCTTATGATACTAAAATCAAACACTCGTGTTGGAAGTCAAAGTTATTCGTAAAGTAGTGATTCTTAAAATAATCTTTGCGCTTTAATAATTTTTGATCGCTCTGGTAAATAGAATACTCCATTGATATTAATACTCAAAAGCATTAAATTAAGACAGCCAAAATTAAATTGAGAAATAATTAGTAAGTACGATTTTTATAAAATTATTGTTGATAATTTGATAGATGAACAAAATTCTTCATAATAAGATTGAGAGAAAAGCCAATTCACGTCTTGTTATAAAATAAGATATAAAATATGAATTGTCACTTGAAATACCGTCTTTGATCACCACCTATGTCATTTATAAGCTTCAATACTTTATTCATCGTATAAAAGCTTGAATTACCATATCCTCCAATTTTTCAATTGTTGATATAGTAATTGGATGTGTTTTCTTTGATGTAATGATTCTGATGGAATGTTAACTTAGTAAGTTATGTACATATTTGACAGTTTACGCTGTACCGATTTAGATACAAATTCACACTATTTAGATACTTACCGTATTTTTCAAGTCACTCTTATTTTACATTTCTCAGTAATGTCTCAAAATGCTGTTTATCGAGCTTGGCAGGGTACAACTTGTGTATTATTATAAATAAGCATGAAAAATAGGGAATATTCATCATGTGGGTGTTGTAAAAGTTGACTAAGTGAGCTAACTGCGTGGGATAACAGCACTGCAAAGAGAAGGAAAACTTAAAACAAGCTGCACCTTGGAACAGTAGGTCAAACTTTTTTTCTAAGAAGAAATATTTCTGGCAGTGGTAGTAAGTAGTACTAAAACTTCTATATGAAGACGAAAAAAATAATAATATTAAATGTAGCTTAATTAATTGAACATTGAGTCAATCCTAGACCCACCTTGTTAGCAGTTTGAATTTCAGAACATATTATAAACAATATTTTATAAAATACACTATGTATTCCATTGTAGTTGTTATAATGATTTTTTTGTTTGCAAGCAAACCAGCGTGAAGAATAATAAAAAACTACCTTCAGTCTTCCTCATAAGGCGACAATTTTATGGATAACTTCAATAATTGCTGTAAAGATTGTGTCGTTGTCGTTCATAAAAAATGAGTTTTCGCCAAGAGCGGTTAAAGCGGGTTGTGAATAAGGAATTAGAACTTCCGTTATTGAGGTCCACATAAGAAGATTTGCGATTTCTCAACGCTTGACAAACTAGAAAACGATCATCCCGTGGTTCGGTACATGTCTTTCTGCCAGAACTAGGCCGAACTTCTCTTGACGAAACCGGTCTCTTGATAGCGCTGCCAGGTCCTTTGAACAGTCGACCGACTCACATTTAGCCTCTGAGCCACGAAGAATTGGCTGCAACCTTCTTCAAGCAGCGCAATAATTTTGCTCGTTTTTATCACTTTATCTACCAATTTCGACATTGCTAAACAGAAATAACAATACTTTTAAATGTCAAGGACATCAGATAATTTAATAAAAATTTATCAAAGTTAAATAGAGTCGATATTAACTATAGGGAATTCGCGCCACAAAGTGTAGTTATGTTGTTTTCTTTAAAAACCAGGTTCAGTCAAAAATTTGAATTTGGAAGGTACTCTTATAAACATTATGGCACTTTTATAACTGGCCAGTAACATGTTCAAATGATTAAAACCTTTTTGGTATTTTATTTTTTTCAGCCAGGAAGAAACTCGAAACCGCCCGTTTTTTTTGCAAATGAATGTATAACTTAATACACTTATAACCTATATAGGTTTGATAGGTATTTAAAGATAGAAGGGAAATTACAAGTTACGATCATATATGTATACACGTATCACAAGATCATTCTATAACTGAAATTTGGAACTAACTCTTTCGTCCCTGAAGATGGCACACCTAGCGTCAAGACTTAAGTAAAATTTACGACTTCGTATTGATAGGAAAGTTATAAAAGTTGAAAATACGGCCATTCTTATACGAGGCATTTCTTTCTCCTAAGTAAAGTTTTACAATACTATATTTAAGTATATATATATATATATATATATATATATATATATATATATATATATATATATATATATACATATTAAATATATCAAATTATATTGTTGTAATATAGACAATAGAATGTTCTTTAATAAAATTCGTATAAGTTTACCACCTACTAATATCTGGGCTGATTACTCATATTCATTCCCCGTGACAAAAACATCTATACAATTTAAATTTACTTATTCAGGTAAAATTCATTGTATCTATAAATTTATACCCTTAACAATTGCTATATTTACAATTTCTCAAAATGTAGGCAAAGAGAAATGTAAATATCATTATGAAGGTTAATAATACAGGGATATTTTACAAAATAATCTCTTTTATATGAGTTTCATATTTACATTAAATTGTTACTTTTTTATCGTTTATGATACCTATTCTTCAAATTCCAGACAGTTTAAATCAGCTTGTTTTGATATTTTATAGACTAGTATTCCTTTAATCACATTTACATAAAATATGCTTAGACATACTTGTACAATTGAAACCAACATGTAAATGTTTTTATAAGACTTATAGAGACAGTAAAAAAAAGTGTCTGGAAATATTGTATAAGTATAACAAAATATTTAGTAATGGAAACAAAGCCTTTAAATTTAAACTTAGTTCCACAATCAGCATCACTTCTAAAGCATTCTTATTTTTTAAGTAGCTAACAAGTATAGTTGCCCAAATCAAGGCAGAGATTTAAAAAACTATATACTATATATATGTTTTTTTTCTTGGCGTTGTTCAGACAAAAAATGAAATCATTGTCACCTAAGTCAAAGTATCTGGGCTTTATAAAGAAGTTATATTTCAAATAGTTTTGGTAAATTTAAAGTATTAGATTAACACACACAAGTTCGGATTGAGAGGATCCACACCTACTAATTGACTCAGATACGGTTGCTTCGGTGAGTATATTATTATCAGAATAAGAATAAATATGAGGTTATGGCACAATACCGTCACTGCGAAAACGACCAGGGCTCCGTCCGGCACACGCTAAAGGTATGTCTAATCGACAGCACAGACATTGTATTTCGCGTGACCGGGGACTTCGATTGTGATTTATTTATTTATTTTATTAAACACTAGGTGAGCACCGCGATGTTAATAGCGCCGTGGCGTGACGAAGCGTAGCTAGTAAAATAACTTCTAAAGATACTTCATATGTCATCAGTTATCTGCCACTGAAAGTTTCATCAAAGTCGATTCGGCAATTTAACAGATAATTCGGAACAGATAGACACACATACGGACAGACAGACCAGCAGACGGAAAAAATAAAAATATCTTATAAATGTTTACACAATTTATTACTACAACAATACTCGTAATATAAATCTGTATAAAATCCTTCAAACCTTCTTTCTAAGAAACCGCAATACAAAGCAATTAGTGCCAGTTCTTGTTCTGTTATTGATATTTATAAAACAACCTTCATGTTTCAAACGGACAGGTACAAAGCTACTAATAGTGCAAGTTTTTTTTAAAAAAAACCGCAATCCTGAATGGCAAATGTTATAATATGTTTCATTTAACATTTACTATTGAGTTCTGAGTAAGAAATATACAAATTGATTGAGTGGCGTATTAATCATTGTGTGATCGACCAGTTGACACTTTATCATACGTTTATTATTCAAAATTTGTCTCTCAACATAGATGATCCATCTATGTCACATTTGATTTTTTTTCTTTTGCCAGTGATACCATCCAAAAGTTTACTACTTATCTCTACAAATTATTTTATTTTTGAAATGGTTTCTTTTAGTTTTTGTGCTGACTATCAAGGCTTTGTTATCGTGGCTATCCTTAAATTTTAGTTAGACATAGCTCATGTCGAAATCGTTTTTTTTGATTGGCACGAAATGTACCAACGAAATAAGATCCATCTACTAGCTAATACATTACTTTATTATGTAGCTGGCCACGCGGTTGGTCGAATCTAATCATTTTCAAAATAAAATATATTTCGATGAAGAGGGCCTTTATTTCTCCCCACCAGAATTGATCGCGGCATTGTTAAAAAGGGAATCGGTTCAGCGGGATCAGAAAAGGAACGATTGAGAGTGTTTGGGGTCCTAAAAAGTACGAAAATAATCTTTCTCTAGAACTTCGATTTTACCTAATTCTTAGGTTGTGTAGGTCTGCTGGTAGGCGTTCCACGTGTAAAAATATAAGTTCGATCGTGTTATATAAAACTTAAAACCGAGCCCAACTTAGTTTGAGGAAAAAGAAACGGAGAACGAAATTTATATAATATATGTTTTCTTTTCCATACAGGTCGGTATATTTTGCATTAGTTGACAGTGTAGTAGTAGCATTTAGTAACAGTACACACTATTGCTAAATATGTTACTAATGTTACTGTACCTACATACTGATGAATTAATAAATCGCAAAATCGAGAAATAAAGTGAGTCATGATGATACAACTCAATCACGAATAATAAAAATCTGCCATATGAAAAGGTACATTTTCACCAACTTCACATAGAACTTCTCTTTACTAGGAGCCCCCTAATATGGGTAGCCACAAAAGGACATCTAAACTCTGAAGTGCCCCCTAAAGGTTGGTGAAAACCAACATACGTATATCCGTTGCTGAATATTCGTGTCCTTGGCCCAAAGAAAATACCGATATCCGTAGTATCTCTGCTATATTTACTAATAGGATTACCATAGGATTAATAGGATACTAACAAACCATGACGACGTACTTGTAATGGGAATAGATTATACTTAAAAGTTGAAGATATGTCAATCACATAGGTTTGCAGTATAGTATTATGAAGCCATCCAATTTCAAAAAAATAAATGTTTAGGTTAGGGTCTATTCCAGCGATGGGTGACACGATTCTTCATAGACTACTGTCAATTTATCCGTCAAATAACAATAGATTTTGGCTTGACGAGGGTTGGATATAGATATATTTAAACATGTACATATTTATCAGTAACTTTCAACTTTCTTTTTCTTTTTTAAAAGTCAACTTTTAAATAACGTATCTTGTCAGATTGCTATTTAAAATTTTATCAAAAACTAATGAAACTGCTTAGAATGTTTAAATAAGCATACAATATCACAGACGTTAATAGGTACTGTTATAAAATTTATAGACTGAATATTACTCAGAATGTTACATAGATATTTTTTATATTTTTTTGTTTTTTAATATCATAGCACACAATGTTTAAATCATGTATAATATATAAATACTACTTAAAATAATGTTATGAAGGACATCAAGAAGGCTATTATTACTTTAGGTCTCTTAATTATATTCTAAAGGGGATATAATTGTACTAATATTAACTACTGTAATGTACCTAATTAGAAATTTAAGCTTATTGTTTTAGAACCGACTTTATTAGTCGATCGTGACTTATTATTATTATTATAGCTTTATTTATTTTCACATAACACTTTACAAATATACATGCAATTATAATAAATTAATTTCTGTTTCTTTGTTATGTGGCCCCCTATGGGTAAAAAAGCCTCCTCCAATCTTTTCCACCTTTCCCTGTCCTTGGCCATATGCATCCAACTTTTTCCAGCTATGTTTGTTATGTCATCCGCCCATCTTTTCTTCTGTCTTCCCACTTTCCTTTTGGGCCCTGCCATCTCGTTGTTCGGTAAGTCCATCTGTTATCCTTGTATCTTGACAGATGCCCTGCCCATTTCCATTTTTGTTTCAAACTAAAATGAAGTGCATCTGTTAATTTAGTTTTCATTCGAATGTCTACGTTTCTCGTTTTACGTATTTTTCTCAGTTTCAGTATACTTCTTTCCATTGCATGTTGGCATGATGAAATTTTGTTCTATACTTTTTCTGTGAAGACCCATGTCAGGCTGGTGTAAGTTAAGCTTGGGAGAATACAAGAATCCATTATGGTCTTTTTTACATCGAGGCTGTAGTTCCCTTTTAGAATTTCTTTTTGGGCCCAATATTTTTTTCCAAGCGGTACTTATTCTTTTGTCTACTTCGTTTTCGTTGCTATTTGCATCAAAGGATACTAATTTACCTAAGGACACATATTCATTTATATAGTCCATCGGTTTTTCCTCTAGTTTGATTGTTTTCTTTAGACTATTTGTCATAATTTTAGTTTCGGATGCGTTCATGTGTAGGCCGATTTTTTTGCTTTCAGAATTTAGTTCTTGTAGCATTGATTCTAAACCTGTCGCGGATTGACTGAAAAGTACAATGTCGTCTGCAAACCTTAGGTGAGTTAGTTTGTTATAAGGTATCCATATGCCATTGTTTTCCCAATTAATGTTTTTGAAAACATCTTCAAGTACAGCTATGAATAGCTTTGGAGACAACGGATCCCCCTGCCGCACCTCTCTTCCAATTGTGAACTCCACCCCTTTCTAACTTTACTCTGCTTACACTTTTAGCATAGATGTTTTTTATAATATTTATATATGTTTTGTTCACATCATTA
The DNA here is from genome assembly GCA_932526445.1 of Phragmatobia fuliginosa. Lineage (NCBI taxonomy): Eukaryota > Metazoa > Arthropoda > Insecta > Lepidoptera > Erebidae > Phragmatobia > Phragmatobia fuliginosa. Next base: position 32,126,650 of record OW052057.1, read on the forward strand.
TTTCTGAGAGCATTCCATATAGATGGGTGTACTATACTATCGAAGGCTTTGGAATAGTCCACAAAAGCTATGTACAGTGGTTTATTGAATTCTTTAAATTTTTCTATTATTTGTTCTATTGTGTGAATGTGATCCATTGTTGAGTAGTGCGGCCGGAAGCCCGCTTGTTCTATAGGCTGGTTCTTGTCTATATCGGGTGCTATTCTTCTTAAGATGATTGACGAGAAGAGTTTATATATTGTAGATAGTAAACTGATAGGCCTGTAGTTGCTGATGTCGAGCGGGTTTCCTTTTTTATATAGAAGTATTATATTTGATTTACTCCATTGCGATGGTACTTTTACCAATACTAAGTTGAATAATTCTGCTAGATATGCAACTAGGATTGGAGCTCCGATTTTCAAGGCTTCGTTTGTTATGTTATCTTCACCTGGGCTCTTCTCGGATTTTATTTGCTTTATTTGTGTCATTATTTCTCTTTCTGTTATGGGGTCTTATGGTGTTTTTGTTGTATCTTCTCCAGTTAAAATACTATTATCTTTTTCATCACATTTTGTCTTATCATCTGGTGGTTTTTCATAAAGCGAAGTATAGAAAGCCGTTGCACGTTCTATTATACCTTCTCTATCTTTGATTTCACCCTTTTTACTGTTCAAACTTTGTATCCAATTTTTGTGAGTGGATAGTTCTTTAAATGCTCTTTTGGAACTTCGGGAAGTAAACATATTTTTTTCGATTATTGTTTTCCTATGGTTAGCATAATCTGTTTTAATTGGTTTGCTTGAACTCTATTCTGTTGCTGAAGCTCTGTTGGTTTGTTTGAACCATTTCTTTAGTTCCTCCCTCATGTCTTTGGATTTGTTTTTCGTAAACATAAGTTCAGTTCTCCTACAAATTAGCTTCTGTGTGTGTTCGCTAATGATTTTTTTCCTTTGTTCATTATTTTCATCCATTTTAAGACTTTTGTGATAGCTTCTTCCAGTTTATCGCTGTAGGATTGTACAGTCTCATTTTCCTTTACAAATTCTAGTAGTATTGGTAAGTTCTTTTTTAGATTTTGCATGTAGTTGTTTTCCTCGATCGTGAGTTAGTGAAGATCAAAATCTATGGCTATCAATCACCGACCTTAACCTTTGAGTTTTAATTGGTTCGTTGATGTACAATATACACGTACGGTTGGGTTGCGTCATTGTTATAGTTACTGGATGTTGTTATTATACATTTAGTAAAGTTAATTAAGAAATATAAAACTTATTCTTTTGCATGATATTTATAATTTATGGCCTAGTTTCTGTCGATCCTAAACAAAAATCCTAAATATAAATATAAAAAAATATATATTAACGGTTATATGCCAACAAAAACATAAAAAACCATCTATGGAATTGTAAAGTACGAAACAAAAATGTTGGTCGGTTTAATTAAATTTAACAAATCGATGACAATGGGAATACTTTCCTAAGAGGCGTCATTAAATGTAAACCGTTAGCAAGGCTGTAATAGATTTTATAAATTTATTTTCTACAGTTACAAAGAGATTCACTACACGCTTTATTCTTTTCGTTTTTCTATCTGGAATCCTTTACATGATATGACGCTCGTAAAGTCACACTCAGTATTTCACTTGAGTATGAATCAATAAAATGAGCCACACTTTTAAATGTGAAATATTGTTTAAAATGTTCTAAATATTATTCTATAGTAAAAGTGAACTTTTTGATTTATTTATACTATTATTACAAAAATGAATCTGTTGATCATAATACCTTGTATTTTGGTATTGCTACGAGTTTATCAGCGGTTGGGTTTTAAAAAATTGGCTGTAGCTATTTTGAATTCAGACTTCCATCCATGTGATTTGTAAAGTTATTAATGCAAGTATTTAAACATTTACAAAATTTTATTAGGATAACAAATATAGTGTTTTTGCTGGTACTCCCCTAAATACGATTCTAAAGTAATTTATTGTCGCGACAAGATCAGACATTAAACGTGTCAACATTTGTCTGTGTATCCTTACAAGAGATATGACGACTGTCACAGCAATGGTAGCATTAGCCTTTGTGAGGCTCTGGGCTAATAGACCATTGCGAAGACAGAGCGGTGGCAGGTAGATTATTGCGAGGACAGAGCGGTGGCAGGTAGATTATTGCGAGACTCTCTGCTTTTTTAACTTTGTTTTAAATACGACTAATTCCACACTACAGTCTATATCTGTTTCAATATTTATACAGATTTGTTCACCAGTTTTTGCATGAAAAAATAAGAAATCTCGAAATACATTTTCATTTTCATGAAATTAAAAGTAAGATAATACTCAAGAAAAGCTTATGTTCGCTTGTAAATTGTTTTTAATGCTAAGATGTTATTTTGTGATTTTATTTGTTGAAATTGCTTCTTAATCTTTTGATGAAATGTCAACCAGCCGAACATCAGCTATTTCTGCCAATGTCAAGTAAATTACGTCTTCAATTGTAAAGTCATCTAGTCTTCAAGTCGTCGTCGTCGTACAAATACTAAACAGAATTTCAATCGTATTCTGTAGAATGACATAAAAATGTAGTTCTGTTATTACTATTCAATAAAAGGAATCTGTTGAAATGGTATTGTACAGTGTTTTTATAATATTTAATATTTTGTACAATGGTACAACGGTGGACTTAATCCCCTAGGCATTCTCTACCAATACCAAGATAAGTGGTGAACCATCCTAGTGCCTCAGAGTGCACCATATAAGATATTTAAGGATAAATAAAAGACTTTCGTGACTGACGGTATTAAAGGCATTTGAGAAGTCAACCAATACCAGTACTATGACTTTGGTGTCCTGCATGCCATTCCAAATATCGCCAGTCTCTTTGACGAGAGCGATTACTATGCTGTGACCGGCACTAAAGCTAGATTGTAGAGAGCTTATTAAGAGGTGGTTGTGTACTTTGATAGTTGCTTGTGAAAGCGGTCCTCGAGTACTTCTTAGAGAAAGGGAAGAATAGAAATAAGTCGAAAGTGTTCAATAAATATAATAAAATAGGTCCATTCTATTGTTATTTTTAGGAAAGGGAATTATGTAATTCTTGGGTAACAAAAAGGAAAAGGTTCCGGAGTTGAGAGAGAAGTTGATTAAATGAGTGATCGCCAACAGGATAGAGTCTAGGATGGTAACAATCATGTGACGCGTAATGTCGTCACATCCCACAGTACTGGAATGAATAGATAAATTTCAAAGGATTGGTAGGACTGGTAAGACCAGATACGTTGTGTAGCGTTTGGTTATATTTGGTACAAAGATACCTACCGAGACTATTGTAGAAGGCTGTGGACCGAAACCGAAGTACACATACGCAATAGAAATTTAGGAATTAGGTATTTTATTACGCACATTTCTTTGCGATCGTTCTTACAACAACAATTTTTCTATACAGTTGTGTTCAGTGTGGTGTATTAATTAGTACAAAATATAATTAAATTGTTGCTTCATCTAAATCTACCTTTAAATAAAACTATTTTCAACTGTTAAATTTGTAATTAATTATTTCATAAAAAGTATATTAATGAAATAGTTTATTAAGTTCTAAGAAGTCTACAAGAATTTTACGTGCATATGTAATATTCTTTTTATTATCTCCAACTCACATAGTTGATTATATTAGAGATAAAATTAAGTTGGTGGATAAAGAGGTGCAAACTTGACCTGAATTACTCTTTACACTATCGTTTGAGCCGCTGACCGCTGGGACGCTGTTCTACAGTTATTGCTTTGAAAATAACTTTGAATGATCTTTATTAAACTTTGTCCATTCGTTTATTGTCTTTTTGACAGGTCACGCCTATAAATTACCGGTATTTTTTTTCGTAATAATCTTAGACTAAGAATGACCTAGACCGGTCATATGCGTGCACCCGTAAGGGATAGCAACAAAGTACATTAAATATTAATGTTGCCAGGTTAAAACAATTCCCCTTTATTAAGGGAGAATCGTTATTCCGTTTACTGTTCCAAACGTTTTAAAAATCTGTCAAATATGGTTAGATTAGAATAGAAGGCCTTCAAAACGAAAGCTGAGGATGTAACCGGGATCGAGATTGATAACATTAAAAAAAACATTTTTTAGAAGGTTATAGTATTTATTGGCCCTTAAATAAAATAAGTATGTTGAAGAAATTAGTTTATTTTCTTGTCTCTAGTTATCAGCATATTTTTGTACTGTAATTATATCCTTACGTTCAAATATTTTTACATATAGCTTTGCTATTGCCCAACCTTGTCGTTCAGTAGTCTTCAACCACATTTTACGCACATTTTCATCTTTTGGAAATCTGGAGGACAATAAAACACAAATCAAATGAAATCAAATTAAATTTCCTCATCATATGGGGTAATTTCAAGAGGCCGATGCGTTATCCCTAATATGCTGGTAACCTTGCAAAATTACCTTAACACATTAATGGTCATTCAAACTTTAGCTGTGACAACCTACGCAAATTGGTCGGATAATTACAAAATTTTCACACTTTAGAAACTAGTTTTTATCACTTATTTTCAATTATTTCTGCACATTAACAAACAAAAATTAATGTAATTAATCGTAGTTAATATTATAAACAATATTAGGCCAATAAAACGCGATCTTTTATACTTACGTGTGAAAGGTTATATTTTCATATTTGCGTTCATTACGCCTTTTGCAGCCGAAAACACAACACTGTATCATATTTGTTAAAGTATCGGGGTTGAAAACAATTAGTTAAACTTAAAATCACACAGTAATTCACTCAAAAAGCCTTATTTTCACTCCTGATAAATTCCCGCTTTGAAATTTGTTTGACACAAATGTTTTGTGACAAACCTATACGGCGACACTTGTGGCACGCTAATGGCCGTTTTGATATAATATTACAATAGTGATGGAAATGTCAATTAATTCTCGAAAAATATACAATGGAATCCATAAGTTTTTATTGCAAGCAGTACCTGAATAAAAGGTTTAATAAAACAAAAATATAAATACTTAATATATCTGAACGATCTGAATATTGGAATGAAAATGAATATACATCCCTTATATGCACACAAGAAACAATATATTATACAAAAAGAGATAAAAAAAGGTGCCAAAAACGCTATATTTAATCAGATTCGTCCATACTGCTATTTTCACTGTCATCACTGCTATCATCAGCTACAATAATTATAAGTTCGTTTTACAAATTATTATCTTAGTTCACATCTCTTTCATAATCTACCCTTATTCATTTAACAGTTCTGTTCACAACTTTTTCCCAGTCTCCCTTAGTCACATGTTCACAAGCTTCTTCTAATACTTTTAGCATTTTTGTTGTAGTACATAGGGGTTCTGTATAGTGTCTTGCAGCATATCTCCTAATTTAAGCCCATACGTATCTTGGTTGATTTGCTTTCTTTTAAAAGATGTACTAATGTCGCTTTTAACATATTTATGTTTTCATCTACACCATGTTTTGAAGCCATGCGACGATGTCAGCTTTCTTTTGGGATTGGGCAGGTGGCTTGACAATTTACACCGAGTGGTATGGGGCGTTGTCCATAATTATAATAGATGGTTCAGTGAGGCTACACAATATTGAGATAAACCATTCAGTAAACTTTTCTCTAATCATGTATTCATGATAGGCTCCAGTGGTTAGTGACGCAAAAGCTATGAGAGAACCTCAAAACTGGTTGTTGCAAACAGTTGATGGTTCTGGCGTGACAAATTTTAAGTCGCTATCCTTTTCCAACAGGGATGCTGGAAGTAGATGCTCTAGTGTCATCGGTCTATAAACGGCTTACAATATGGTATCATTAAGCCATGTTTCATAAAAAACACAACATTTTCAACTTGCCGTAAAAAAGTATATTTTGCCATCATGATATCAAATATTTCCATTAATATATACGTTTGTTACAATTTGTATCGAAATCCAACGGTTTTCAAAATCTTCTATAAAGAACTTTCCCCACCGAAGAATCATCCAGCTTCCTTCAGTGATTGCACTTACTTTTTTCTTGTTGGATACTCCTTTCATACATAGTAGCCATACACATGTCTTCGGATAGCATCGGCATCAAAGGTATCGATGCCTACGACTGGTTTTGCTGGTTTTCTCTTTTTGGTGTGTTCTTCTCTTTTTTTTATTTTCTTCTGTGCCAGTCTGGCCATATTTTTCTTGAAATATTCGACCAATATTAAGCATATTAGCTACGCGTTCAACCACTGACGTCATAGGTAAAATTGGCCCTCCATTTACGATTTCGATTCGAGATTTACGATCAAAATAGTTACGAACTTGTATAACGAACTCACGTGTCTGACTGCTCAGAACAGTCCTTTGCGTACGTTCGGTCGTATCGACGAAATCCACAACAAAAGGCATAAACAGAGTTCAAATTAACGAGCAAAGGTCAACAGTACTGCAGTATCAATACCCGAAATCCAAAACCAGCTCAAAACTACATCACAATCGCAGTGCACTCACACTCAGTTTTATTTTTTATTTTTAGTTTCGTAAAAGAAATGTCGAGTTGTGTGGTAAATAAGTACACCAATAATTATAATCTTATAAAAAAAATGTTCCATGGTCGCTATATACATATGTTGTTTAGAAATCAATGTAAGTGTCCTAAAATAATACATTTGATAAATTTTATGATTAACTGCACGTCACTATTGATAATAAAGAACAGAAATTTGCTCCTTCAAATGTAATTAATTACTAATTAATACGAAACTTCATGAGTGTATAAACGTGAAAACGTCCATCATAGTATGCCGGTAGTATAATTACTTACTTAAATTGGTTACTTAAATACACATTGTTTTGTTTATTTTCAAAGAGCTTTTCTTTTTTTTTTTTATTTGAAACAAATCCAAAGTAAGGCGTATCACGCGAGTTTAGATACAAAGAGCTATACTCTGTCCATTCCTTTATTACTTAGACTAAGAATGACCAAGACCTGACATGCCAACAAGCGTTACCACGAGAGAGTGAGAAAACGATACCATTTTCCAAAGTGTTAGAGAAAAATAGAGATACGTATTTTTTGTCCTTATCGCCGTATAGGTTTGTCACAAAACATTTGTGTCAAACAAATTTCAAAGCGGGAATTTATCAGGAGTGAAAATAAGGCTTTTTGAGTGAATTACTGTGTGATTTTAAGTTTAACTAATTGTTTTCAACCCCGATACTTTAACAAATATGATACAGTGTTGTGTTTTCGGCTGCAAAAGGCGTAATGAACGCAAATATGAAATTAGTCTGGACATTTGTTGCAGGGCTTAGAAAGCCAATGCGTACAAAATGTAGTTGATCATAAGATTATAATTATTGGTATACTTATTTACCACACAACTCGGCATTTATTTTTCGATGTTTAAAATTAAAAAAAAATGAAGTTTAATACGATCGTCAATCGTGATATTTAGGGATATGCTTCAAGACACAATACAGACCCTATTTACAACAGCAAAAATGGTAAACATTTTAGAAAAAGCTTGTGAACATGTGGGATAGGAAAAAGGTTGTGAATAGAACTGTTAAATTAATAAAGGAAGTTTATAAAAGAGATGTAAACATAGATAATATTTTAGAAAACGAACTTATAATTAATGTAGGTGATAATAGCAATGACGACAGTGAAAATAGCAGTATGGACGAATCTGATTAAATATAGCGTTTTTGGCACCTTTTTTTATCTCTTTTTGTATAATATATTGTTTCTTGTGTGCATATAAGGGATGTATATTCATTTTCATTCCAATATTCAGATCGTTCAGATATATTAAGTATTTATATTTTTGTTTTATTAAACCTTTTATTCAGGTACTGCTTGCAATAAAAACTTATGGATTCCATTGTATATTTTTCGAGAATTAATTGACATTTCCATCACTATTGTAATATTATATCAAAACGGCCATTAGCGTGCCACAAGTGTTTGATCTTTTTGATCTTTTGTGTACTCTGTTTGATCTTTTATTATGATACGGCCGGCGCATCTTGGCGAATGTGAACATAGGCTCTGTGAACTTTAGCGCATGTACATTCGTGTAGGAAACTGTTATTGTCATTTTTTTATACCCTAATGAATTTCCCTAATAAATTTTCCAAACATTGAAATTCAAAGAATACTGGTGGTAGGACTCTTGTGTAGGTATATTAAAGGAGTTACAAGACTAGGTTTTAGTGTTTATTGTTTTCTCTTCAGGAAAGATAATTTCTCTATTAAGGTGATAAAAAGGCTGGACGAACATTGAATATATATACCTATATATTACATGTTCGCCCAGTCTTTTTATCACCTAACTGAAAATATGCAAAAAACAGTCGTCTGTTCCGAAGGACAACGCTATTACTGTAATTTACATATTTTCTTGAATATTTTTTTTAGGTCAGGGGATTAAAAATCAATTACCACATGTAGGTCAAAATGTCTCTTGTTAAAAGATGGATGTGCTAAAACACGAAAAATCTACACACGGCGGACTGAACAGATTGATTTGAATGATTTTTGATGCATGACCGTTGTTGACATCTGTGAGTGATGATGAGTGATCACGAATCTGTTCATGTTAAATTGATTTAGTAAATTTGTTAATAAAAATAAATTGAATGTGTATTTACTACGTATTAGTTTTTGTAAAGATAGATATGAGCTTTTATTAAACTTTTTGATTTACTTCCTCATATCGACGTATACGTCGAATTACGCACAGTGTGCGGTTTTGAAAAAATATCAATATATTTGTTTTATTTGCTTTAAATAATCGCAATAACAAAAAGGAGATTACTGAAGATTGTCATAATTGTGAAAAAAAATAAGATTGATTTTAAATTGCAGTTAAATCTAGAAAATTGTTGGTTCATTCAAAGTCACAGACAAATGAGCTAACTATACACATTTAATAAATATTATGTTAAATTTTCATGATACAGTTCAACATATCCAAAATGTTAACAGTTCCATCTGTACCTTAGCGATAAATTACAAAATAACGCCAACGGCAACTGTGGTCTGCCACATTCACGCAACCGCCAGGCAGTGAATTAAAATAAAACTTGTAGTACTCGTATTTACCAAACCAGAATTTATCTGTGGAGGCAACCAACAAATAAACGAAATTCTACTTGGTTTTCATTTACTTATTTGTTCAGCCTATGCACAAGTCGACTAAGGAACTAAACTATAATTAACGCTATACTAAGAGACGGAAAACTTGAAATAAATGCCACCGTGGTATAACAACCCAAAACCTCATTGCTATGGAAAAGCCTATGTCCGGCAGTGGACTATTAAATTTATTTATTTTTCATATTTGTTTAATCAATATAATTTATACATATTATATTTGTTGGTACAATACCTACTAAATGAATTAGTAGTCGATCTCAAATAATTTTCAGAATAGTAAGTGCTAGGAAGATGGAAACGATGACCTTAGAAAATATTAAGACAACAACCACTATGTAACTAACTCAATTTACATTTGCAAATTAGTACTGGTATTTTAGGGTTCTTAGTTACTCCAGTTATCGGGGCAGTCAGATCATAGCCAAGAACTTACCAGTACTCGTTATAGTGACGAGAATATATTAAAGCATTAAGTTCTTCACTTCCATTAAGGTAGGTAGCGAGCCACGCTGATTTCAGCACGAATAAGCTGGTTTGACCGAGACAGTACTACCCTCACATACCTAAAATGACAACATTCATGCTGTTGTTTGTCGTTGGAGAGTGTAAGACCAGAAACTCATTATAGCAATAAAATAGACGGTGCTCCTAAGGCCTGGATGATAAATGTTGTAGAAACAACGCACTAAGTCGCCATCGTGTGGGTCACCAAGCTACATTATATGTACTCACAATGGCTACCTACTCCTGGATTCTACTCATGCTTTAAATCAAGCAGAGTAAAGTCACTTTGGTTTTCTTGAATATGTGTAAAAAACATATAATCCAATGTAAAAAATAGGGATTCTTTAATTTTAAATACATTTTTTTTATAAAATGATTAATCTATTTTATTCTGTAACATTAATTGACAGGAGACGCAATAATTTTTACACTGTTTTCTTAAGAAATAAACAGGTCCTCAGGTCCCATTGTTATGGAACTTTGCATACGATGCGGTCCTTCGCACAAGACATGATATAGGGTATATGTCTATCTCTTAGGGATAACCCACAATAACCATTATAAAAGTCAATAAAATGTTTATTTTGATACTAAAATTGCAACATGATACTTAAAGTAGAACATCATTTACGAAATTATATTATTTTAGTGTCAGTAACTTGGAAATGGATGATTATGATCACTATGTTGATCGCTAGATGATTTAGAATAAGTTCTTTACAATTTACTGATTCTACTCATACATATTTAGTATTTTATACATAGGTTATATAGGTTTATGCACGATAACCTATATATAAAGAAAGAAGCAAGACTGGTGTTTCTGAAAAAGGAAGGAAGGGCTGTAAATTCTCCCTCTGCGTTCCGACCAATATGCCTGCTGAACGAGTCCGGGCAACTCTTCTAAAGAGTCATCTCGGACCGTATCAGCGGGTACCTGTCATGAGTAGACCCTGATTTGTTGGATTGCCAGTTCAGATTCCAGGGCGTTCTACAGTGGATGCTAAGTTTGTCCGCTCCCTGTCGGAGATGGCAGTCCGATCAGGAGGGTCGCCATTGGCAGTTAGCCTTGATATCTTCTGTGCATTCGGTACCCTCCCCTGGCGGGTAATTAGGGTGGCCATAGAATATTACGAGGTGCCGCCCTATCTGCGGCCTCTCATAGAGGTCTATCTGCGTGCCAGGACTGACAACTTGTCGATCGCAACGGGATGGAAAAGCGAAGAGAAGTATGTTGCGTGGTTCCTCAGGTCCCATTGTTATGGAACTTTGCATACGATGCTGTCTTTCGCATAAGCATGATATATGGTATATGTCTATCTCTTAGGGATAACCCACAATAACCATTTTTTTCTTTTTACGAGAAATAATGGCTTATTTATGAAGCGATTTTAAGCAATATAGTATTAATCCTTACCCAATTAAGTACCTTAAATACATTGTGTATTTAATATGGATTAATATGGCTCTTTACAGTATGTAATTTAAGTAAATACTTTTGAAGATATTACAGATTTCAAATGCAGGAACAAAGCGATTGTGGTGGTACCAGCCAGGGCCCGTTAGTTGACTCTGCTGTTGATTTGTCACTATCAGTTAATAACTAACCAAAATACTTTATTATGAATTAATATTCTAAGACGGTACGAAGTTCGCCGGGTCACTAGTTTATAAATAAGTTGGTGGCAAGCAATCAATACGACTATTATTTGAAACAGTTGTATTATTGCAAAGAATTTGCACTTTGTCTTCGAGATTTCAGTTACTGCGTTTTGGATTGCTTCTGCATATTCAGTTCCAGTAGAGCTATTGAACTTTGGTTCCGCTAAAAGTGGTTCTTTACAGCCATATGAAATCACTATCAAAAAACGTTCTTTTTACATTGTCGGACATCTAAGGACTGCAATAGTATTCCATTCAAGTGGGCAGTTACACAGGCCAGGTGGAGTGATGATTTGCGGAAGATGGCTGGCAGGACCTGGATGCGAGAAGCACAAAATCGATCAAAGTGGTGTGCAATGGGAGAGGCCTATGTCCAGCAGTGGACTGAGATAGGCTGATGATGATGATGGTGATGATGATGGACAGTTAGTATCTGTAACCTCGTTAACAATTCGAGTTTTGTAGCTTCTTTCTTTTCAGCTCTTTTCGTTTTTCCGTATGAATTCTTTAAATGGTTGTCTTGCTGATGTGGAATCCGTCAATGTTGAGTTGAAGTACCTCAATAATAACTTTAATAAGTTATTTACTTTACTTTAATAATATATATAGAATTCCTCATACTTAGCTTACACCTCTATAAAGCTGCTACTGACTTTGGAGTGATGAATTATTTTCTCATTGAAGTTTTGTAAGAATCTGACCTTGCGCTCTTGGTTGGGGTGGGCAAATTGTATTGTAAATTCATAACTTCAGAATCAGATGATGAATTTTGTTGATAAGCGGACGTCGAAGTGGTTAGGGATGCTTTATAAATAACTTGACGTTTTTGATCTCTATTTTCCTCAAGAGCACTTTTTCCTATTTGTTGGTTATCTTTTTATCCTCTCCAAGTAAGTGATCTACCTGGCTCGCTTTTGCACTACAAAAATATCTTATCTTCATTTATTTTTATTAAATAAAACGCGTTCTTGAGTGCAATATCGAATAAATCGTCAATATTTTTGTAGGTCTCTCCAACCTTGGTAAAAGGCCACTAGTTTTTTAACACAGTTAGCTAATACCTTAGTGGTAATACGTGACTATTCCCAATAAATAACGCACTCACGTATATTAAAATTTGCAATTTACTTTACACTTAAATTCACTTCTCAAATATTTTGGCCAAATAATAGACCAAAACATGCTCATAATATAATAGAGGTAAATTATTAAAAAAACCTGTTTCGAATTGCGTAATCCCTCTGATATCTTAACCGAATAACCAACAAAATTAACCAATGAACGTTGAACCAACAAAATAAATAATAACAAGCACAACGATCCGTTAAATCCGACGCGCCCTAATATGCAAGTAATGACATGAAATTTTAAATACAAGTATTTTAGCACAATTCGCATATAACTAGAGGTGTTAATGTGTTAAAAATAAAACACTGATTTACGGGAATACTAATATACATACGTAGTGGAAAATGTCATCAATTAGTTGTGTAGAAATCTCTTGACAATAAACACACCTTAGACTAGCCATTCTTTTCTCTAGCTTTCTCTTTTAGCAAGAGAACAGATAATCCTTATCATTTCTCCATTAAAACCCAAACACGCACAAACCGTTAAGGATGTTCCTGTCTTGAACTTATACCTGTTACAAAGTACTTGGGCATCTTGTTTGATAAAAGACTATGTGGAAAAAAGCACATTGATCTAGTTATAGCCAGAACAAAGCGTTTAATACACGTCTTAAGTCTCTACAAGATATACTACCACGAGACGATTTGGCTTTAGTTTATCTAGCCTTATGCCAGTCCATTAAACAATACTGTATCATTGTGTGGGATGAAATGGCTAAGACGTATCTTATAAAACTAGAAAGAGCACAAAGAGTGTGGCTGAATTTACCACTAAAAAAATCTTGTAGGTACGCCACAGTCAATCTATACAGACTGCAAGGTTCTCTCAGTTCGAAACTATTCATCCTGAAACATGCAGAACTTCCTTCGTAGTAAAACAGGCACATAGTATTAGTATAAAACTACCTAATAACCAAACATTTTAAACTGGTTACAATTACTTAACTACAAAGAAGATTTCCTCACTAAAATATCATAAACTCATTGCATTTACACATCAATACACACATACACCCACATATTTTGTGGTACATTCTAATTCACAAACATGCATAAACTCTAACATCGCTCGCTCTCCTCCCACACTCAAGTCTAGTTCTAGTCACTCTTTTGTAATAATATATATTTAGGTGGTTCTTAATATACCTACTGCCGTCCCGATTATAAATTTTATTCCAATAAATTTTGAATGTATTCATTATATTAATTTAATAGAACTAAATAAAATTCCTTTTACTTGTTATATTAAGTTAAATATTTCTTTTATTTAATAAAGATAGATTGCGACTTACTGCTTTGATACTGCTTATGGCAGTTTTTTTTTTCAATTATACGCAAATATTTTTTTTAGCAATTCTGTTTTATTTTCGTTTTAAAAAACTAAAATGACTGAACAAATTGTTACTAGCTTCTAAATTATTAAAGGAATTACTAGCTCTGTGTTAAGATAACGAGTGATAACACATCATCTATCTATAGTCGTATTGATTGCTTCCCACCAACTTATTTACAAACTAGCTGACCCGGCGAACTTCGTACTGCCTTAGAATTTTAATTCATAATAAAGTATTTTGGTTAGTTATTAACTGATAGTGACAAATCGACAACAGCGTGTAACCTCTTAACCTGTCAGGGAGGTTACTCACCGGCTACTCAGCGGTAGATTAATGAGCCTAGGGTGCCTTTCAAAAGTTTAAATAAAATATAAATGATTGTATCAAAAAAAAAAAAAGAGTAAGAGTAATAAAAGTTAAGAGTGTGTGTGTGTGACTTGATTCATTGCACAAAAAACCAAGGTGGGTTGTCAAAAAAAAGGAAGGTATAAAGTTAAGTTTATACAATCAATATAAAATATAAAATATTGTGTGTCCTAGAGACCCACAACGCAACAAAAAAAGTGGGTTGCTAGAAAAAATAGTATAAAGTTGAGTTTATACAAATTAAAATAAATAAATCCATCTGCAGGTCGGTCATTGTAAGTGCAGGAATCTACCGGATCGCCTTGCGGAGCCGAGATAGTCTGCAGGGAATCAATATGTAGCCAGTAAAAACTGCCAGAAAATGTAGGTAATAAAAAAAATCGGCCAAGTGCGAGTCGGACTCGCCCATGAAGGGTTCCGTATCAGCAAGTAACATCATATAAAAGTTCTTGTAGTTCGTTGTAACTTTGATCGATGTTTTTAAAATAGTGCATTGATATAATGAAAGGTAAATTGCGGTTTACGATTTATGACGTATTACAAAAAAACTACTTACTAGATCTCGTTCAAACCAATTTTCGTTGGTAGTTTGCATGGTAATGTACAACATATTTTTTTTTTAGTTTTATCACTCTCTTATTTTAGAAGTTACAGGGGGGGGGGGGGACACACATTTTTCTGCTTTGGAAGTGTCTCTCGCGCAAACTATTCAGTTTACAAAAAAATTATATTAGAAAGCTCAATATCATTTTTGAACACCTATCCATAGATACCCTACACGTATGGGTTTGATGAAAAAAAAATTTTTGAGTTTCAGTTCCAAGTATGGGGACCCCTAAAATGTATTGCTTTTTTTCTATTTTTATGTGAAAATCTTAATGCGGTTCACAGATTACATCTACTTACCAAGTTTCAACAGTATAGCTCTTATGGTTTCGTAAAAAAATGGCTGTGACATACGGACGGACAGACAGACAGACAGACATGACGAACTATAAGGGTTCCGTTTTTTGCCATTTGGCTACGGAACCCTAAAAAGAGAAGACAATGATAGATGTTACGTGACCTTCGAGAGACACAGCTTCGAGCCTCAGTGTCAGACATCAGCGCTGCGCTGGAACATCACCAGACTTCTTCTGCAGACATGGACAAAACACAACACATAATTGGCCTGAAGAGAACTTCTTCAGCCCTAGTTTTGAGCTCTATGAACAAAACAATGTTCCTACATTCGTTCACAATGTTATACAAACTAATTAAAAGGTTTTAAGTACTCACCACAGTTGTGGGCTCTAAACACATGGATTCACTCCATCTTGAAGATAGTTAGAAACTATTACTACAAGTTCAACAGCTTGTCAACAAGTACAATAAAATGAATCTTTTTTTTTTTTAATAATAATATTTATTTAATCCGAAAACAGTTTACAAATACATATTATTCAAATTAAAATGTTATAACAGTATGTATGAGCGATTTCATATATATGATCGATGACACCTGTACTAATGCAAGCATTGTATCACAGGTGCCAGCGCTTTCACATTGATTTCTTCATAAAAGTTACAAAAATGAATAATATAATGTCCTAAAAAATAATAATAAAAATAAAATAACAAATTCAATTTAGCCTATTAGATAAAAGTGTTCTGATTTATTTTTCATTTATTTATTTATAAATAATAATTTAATATAATGCAAATATTTAATTGACTTTAATTAGCAATTTGATTTAATTATTATCATTTCGTCGTAAGATCAGATTATGTATTTGTGCATGTATGCATGTGTGCGTGAGTGTGAATGTGTTAGTGTATGTGTGTGTTTATGAGTGTGCATGTGTGCGTGTTGTAAGCGTGTCGTATTTGTCAACTAAGAACTCGACTTTAAAAGGTTTTCAGTCGCTTGATAATCCAGAGTCAGCAGCCAGCTCTGTGTGAACAATCTACATTTTTTTGTAGTGAGAGGATAAACATAAACAATTTTGTTGATACGGTTGTATAATCGAGAACTCAGGATGAAGAAACTTCTTGAAGCAAGTGCCGTCCTATGGGGTTCAATATTACAAATTAGGTCTTTTCTTCTTCTAAGTATCTGCTTGTATGGTAGTTGAGCATGTTTGCGTAAAATAGTTTGGCGCACATAGAGTTGTCTCACGGTCAATACTGAGCACTCTTGATACAGTGCTTCCGTTGAATATCTGCGTGGCTTTCCCAGTAGAACTTTAAGCACCGCTCTCTGTGACCTTTCCACTCTCAGCATATGCAGAGAGCTAGCGCCTCCCCAAACAGGGATACAGTAAAGTAATATAGATTCCACCAGTGCGTTATATATTAGTTTCAAAATTTCTACATTAGCCGATGGTTTGAGCTTTTTCATTACATATATTAGTTTCCTGGTACGTGATGACAGTTCCTCTATTTGTACGTCCCATCTAAGATATGCATCTATGTGAATACCCAGATACTTCATAGTGGACACTCGTTCAATTATGTTACAGTTACAATTTTCATTCAGACGGTTGCATGTGTGTGCAGTAAGCGTTAGTCGGTGCGGCGGCTGCGCAAAAACAGTAGGAGAGAATGCTACATACTTTGTTTTTGTAACATTTAGTGTGAGAAGATTTGTAGCAAGGTATGACATAACATGTATCAAGGCCATTTCAGCCAACTTAAAAGCAAGATCCCAGGTTTGTGCATGTACAATCAGTGCTGCGTCATCTGCATAAGTTAAAATTTTGCAGTTTTGTAAAGGTAATTTACACAGATTGTTAATATAAATTAAGAAGAGAGTCGGACCCAGGACACTTCCCTGCGGCACCCCGTACTCAGTAGCCCGCTCCTCACTAATGTAATTGTCAATCTTCACACACTGAGTACGACCGTTTAAGTAACTTCGAAAGACCTCCAGAACCGTACCCCTAACTCCCACGCTCTCCATCTGGTCCAGAAGAATGGGAATGGATACAGTATCGAAGGCCTTCGAGAGATCCAAGAATATAGCCAAAGTTTTGTATTTATTATCGATCAGCTTTATCACAGTATCGGTCATGTCCATTACGGCATCTTCCGTTGACTTTCCCCTTCTGAAGCCATATTGATTTGGGGAAATTATGTCAAATCTTTCCAGATAGTTTGTCAGTTTCCTGTTTAAGATTTTTTCGAATACCTTCGAAACCGCGGTCAATACTGATATGAGTCGGTAATTTGCGACCTCTCTTTTTTCTCCACTTTTAAAGACTGGAGTGACCAAAGCCTTTTTTAGTACCCCCGGGAAAATCCCCTGAGAAAGTGACAAGTTGAATATATATTTTAATGGGGTGGTAATATATTGACGTGATCTTATATTCTTATATAATGAATCTTTGAGAGCAGGACACCGCCTTTTTCTCGTGCGAGCTAAGATGGCACCTGGCTCAAAACGAAACATGATACCGTTCCCCCGCGTGATACCCCTCTGACGTCTTGCGAGTAGCGTTAGCATCACTATTACCGTTGCACGAATTGTTCCATAATAATTTTAGTTTATTAGGTATTACCTAATGTCATATAAAGCGTACTACTGCCTTGCTACTGCCTCGTTGGTCTAGTGGTTAGCTACTAATCAAGAGGTCTCGGGTTCAAATTCCGGGTCGGGCCAAAAAGTGTTTTTGGGTTTCTCTTAGGAAAATCCTAATAGCAGCTCGGCGTTTGGAAGTTTGGCGGTGATTCACGCCCGTGCCTGAGAGAGCACGTAAAGCCGTCGGTCCCGGTTGTCATGAACATCTATGGCAATCGTTATTGGGAAGTCAGTGCCCTCAAATATACTGACAACTAGTTCAACCTTTGAATTTCAGTTCTCCCTTAGGGTGCCCGTCATTCGCCCGAGCATGCTCAAGTGGATACAAGGCTTTAGGGTTGCGGAGGTCCGATGCCAGTCACTCCGTGGAAAAACTGATATTCAGGTAAAACCGGTTGAACTAGTAGCCGACCCCAAATAAACTTGGGAATAAAGGTTCGGAAGATGTGACCTAATGTCATATAAATCACTCCACGAATTTATTTTATTAATATATCATTAGATTCGTCTGGATAACCCAATTGTTTTAAGAAAGGTCGCAGGAAAAAAAACTAGCAAGAAGACTGAGAGACGCAATCGTTTAAAATAAAGAATATCCATATACATATTATATTTAGAGTCTACGATTAAAAGGCTTATCATGATGATTTAAAATTGTATTTTAAAACCATATTTCAGTTCCTAATTTCATTTAAAATGATATTAGGTATTATCTAATATTATTTAAATCACTGCACGAAGAATGCATTCGGGTAAATAATGAATGAGGCTTGCTTCTTATAGGTATGCATATGTATTTTCTTAACTCAGGTAGTAAAGCACTATTTAAGATAAAGTAGTATGTTATGAGATACTACTTGAATCAAAATAAATGTTAAAATTAAAAAAAACTAGAATAAATTATATTTTTCTTGCACTCAGTACTATAAACGACTGACATTTGAGTCAGGTGCCATCTTAGGTCGCACGAGTTATAAACAAAATCGATCGAATGTTCCAGAAAGTCTCCCATTTAACCTCAATGTCAAACGTAAGACAACATTATGTCACTGACAGATTATGTCAATGACATTTCAAGACGAGGGTTTAAAATAAATTAGATCATTTTGAAGGGAACGCCATCTGTCGCATAATTGGTGAACTAGTTTGCTACGCAACTCGCAAAGAGAGCTAAATTGAGAACCACATTCAAAGGAAGATAGCGCTGCAACTTCAGTACTAGAGAAATTTACAAATTAATTTTAAACAACAGAAAAAAAACTGATACAAGCGTCAACTACCGGGCCCCGGCCGGTACCTCCACAATCGCTTTGTTCCTGCGTTTGAAATCTGTAATATCTTTAAAAGTATTTACTTAAATTACATACTGTAAAGAGCCATATTAATCCATATTAAATACACAATGTATTTAAGGTACTTAATTGGGTAAGGATTAATACTGCATTGCTTAAAATAGCTTCGTAAATAAGCCATTATTTCTCGTAAAAAGAAAAAAAATGGTTATTGTGGGTTATTCCTAAGAGATAGACATATACCATCGTGAAATGATGAATATGATAAAAATCCGTAGCATAGTTTTAAAGATGTAGGCATACATAGGGACAGAGAAAGCGACTTTATTAGGGTTCCGTAGCCAAATGGCAAAAAACAGAACCCTAATAGATTCGTCAAGTCTGTCTGTCTGTCCGTCCGTATGTCACAGCCAATTATTTCCGAAACCATAAGAGCTATACTGTTGAAATTTGATCAGTCGATGTATTCTGTGAAACGCATTAAGATTTATACATAAAAATAGAAAAAAAAACAATACATTTTGGGGGTCCCCATACTTGGAACTGAAACTCAAATTTTTTTTTTTCATCAAACCTATACGTGTATCTATGGATAGGTCTTCAAAAATGATGTTGAGGTTTCTAATTTCATTTTTTTCTAAACTGAATAGTTTGCGCGAGAGACACTTCCAAAGTGGAAAAATGTGTGTCCCCCCCTTCTAACTTCTAAAATAAGAGAGTGATAAAACTAAAAAAAATATATGTTGTACATTACCATGTAAACTACCAACGAAAATTGGTTTGAACGAGATCTAGTGAGTAGTTTTTTTTAATACGTCATAAATCGTAACACGTAATATACCTTTCATCCAATCAATACACTAGTATAAAAACATCGATGAAAGTTACAACGAACTACAAGAACTTTTATATGATGTTACTTGTTTTATACTATGTAGTGATTAGTATTGCAATACTTGAAGCTAAAATTAGCCAATAGACCAACAGGCCTTTTATTTTTTTCGTGCGGTAATCCCCACGGATGCCTATGTCGAACTTGAACCGACTAAAACCGCACGCCGTCTCCGGTACTATGAGTCGAGGAACCGGGTATACCATTGAAAGAAAGTCGTTGGAACCCCAACGTACCTTGGGTCATCTATAGTTGGAGACGGCCCCCTACTGTGCGAGAACTGTTCCCTTTCTGCCAAATACACGTACGCGTGTTGTAGCGCTCGTGTTGGTACCTCGGCCTGCTTCTGCTAGGGTGACGGGTGGCCTCACCTGTCATCCCCAGATATTTATTTTGTTCCGATGGATCTCCAGCGCCTGAGTCGCTTGCGGTCCCTCGCCCGTTCCCGGGCCTGGCGGGGTGGAAGAGTTCTAAACCTCCGGGAGAGGTTAAGAACTCTCCGCCATCTCTTTCTTAGCATAACTTGCTCGCAGAAAGAGACGGCGGAGTCTTTCGCTCTCTTGCTCCATATCATGGCAGCAACCATGTTACCGAGCGAGAGGATCCCCACTCCGATGGCGGCCACGAGATCACGCCTCGGCTCCTCCCACGCCGAACATTCTGCCAGCGTGTGGACTGCCGTGTCCGCAGTCTTATCGTCGTAGTGGTGGCACTTAGGCGTTGGCTCCTTACGAATCAGACACAGGTGATCACCGAAACATCCTTTTCCAGTGATCGCCTGCGTCAGCCGATATTTAATAATTGTAATGCGATAAGGCTAGTAAGTAACAGACGAGCTGCTCAACTTGGTTGTAGTTATTTATATGAACCATTAATTTCGTTTACGTTTGCAGCAGGAAAATTATACAGATAAATGTAATAATTGAATAATTTTGCTTCAGATGAACGTTATCTATGAATAAATCAAAATGTACGTAATAAGCAGTAAGTATTGTACACTTAATTCAAAGGCCTCAAAACAAATTATAGCAAAGTAGGCAGTGACGTAGCTAAAGTCAGTATTGATAAAAACATCCAACGATAATTTTTTTTTATTGTTGATAGCGTAAAAAGAACAGTAGATATAAAAGAACTTTAAAGAGTGGTTATAATAAATGAAATGGACTGTACCCATAAGGTAAATAATTACTACTAGTAATATAATATTTACCTTGCCATCAGCCTTCCTCAATGCATCGTAAACCCGCCAAGTAAGACAGGTACCAACGTTAGAACTTTCTTTTCCCAACTCGAAATATTTCTCAATTGGATTAATATCGTTTGTCGATGCGTGACTGGTCACGCCACTTTTAAGCTTCGACATTATTCCAGCCATTCCGGAAGTTATTTTATTTCCGAAATCACTGGATTCTGATCGGAGATTGTCCGAGCCGGAAGCAGATGTACCTGTAAAAGAAAAATGTTATTATTCATGAGTTCATTTAAATTTTGAAGAAAATGCTAAAGCTACTCCAGCAACTAAGACATGATTTAACATTAAGAAGTAAATTACGACAAACGTTCATATTTCTTTGAACTAAAACTTCATATTAATTTTTTGGCATAGTGGAACTTAATCGCTACAATTTTTTTAAATGTACATTCTATAATAAACCTACTTTTCGGACGGGCTACATTGCTCGTAAGTAATTATTCTACGAAAAAGTTCCGCCATACAACAAAAACTTTATGTAAAAGTCACAAAAATTCAAAAACAGTTAAAAAGATATCTTTTTTTTAGGATGGTAATAAAATTGCAATGTTTAAAAACATCTTCTTATACTTTAATTATACCGTATGAGAATCAACCTTTTATACTCTAGAATCAACAACAGTGGCTAAGGAAAACATGAAGCGTGGCTCCCAGGTACCTCATAAAACTTCATTTGTCATGTCTTGGAATGCGCAAGAATTTTATTAGACCCGACATATTTATTTTATATAGGGAACCTATTTATATTAATTTAATTATTCTATGCAGAATAAATTGGATTATATTGTCAATTTATATTATTATCTTAGGAGAGTGCACGTCAAACATGCATTTGGATGAATGTTGATTTGTTTTTGTTTAAAAGATGGTGTTTTTTAACTGCTGAATGTCAATAACTTACTTACCTTAAAAAAGAAACTTACTAATATTTATTAATGTACAGAATAAATATGAGGACGTCTTGAAAAGCTTGTCTCCATTGAAAAGCTTTGTCTGTATTTGAGTTTTGATTGAGTAACTTATAAGGAAAAACTTAAAGCATCAAAATATAATATTCCAACTATTTACAAGAAATCAACTTAAGGTTAAAAATGAGGTGGTGCACATGATTTTTAGTGATAGTGATTTGGGTCAAAAGGAGCAAATCGGGGTAAGCAGATACCATCACCCATTAACACCTGCAGCTCAAGAGTTACCAGTATTCACATTACCTTTGAACTTAATACAATAGAGTGACTAAAGACTGTTGAGTCTTGTGCATAAACTGGTCTCGGTGGTCCTCATGTATAGTCTCGCATCCAGGTTTGATAGCTTGAAATCGATTTGCTCAGTTGCCTATCTATTTCATAAAGAGCTTTGGTACCATAATGACATGCAATTTAAGGTGGCATATAAGGTGCTACGCAAGGCGGCACGCGCAGCGAATATGGTAAAAGGAGTAGATATTGTAGTGGTTGCACCACGAAGAAACTATACTAGAAAGGCGGGCTTGTACTATGGCACAAGGTAGCTAAGGAGGCCACACCAGTTACCAAAGAGACAATGGACATGTAATTTAAAATCTGCATATCTAACTATACTCTGTCCATTCCTTTATTATCTTTTTGACAGTTCAACAAATTTCTAAATTAGTGACGCCCTCACACGTCACCGATTCGATTTAAAATCAAAATCAATCGATATAATATTCTTTAAGTCAGTATTGTAAATAAATAAAATGTGCACTATTATGATATACATTTGGCCCAGAACAAAGAAAACTTCCATAACACAGTCACTTGAAGGTCGGTTTAGTAAGTATTATGTGATTTTCAAATGTATTTTCTCATAACTCTGGATTTAAACATTATTAACAACGCGTTTTAAAGTTAAATTTTACTAACGCGTGCATAGTACAATTTAAGTCAGTGGTCCAAAAATAAATTAATTAATGCACAGAGTTATTGTTCTTTATTCTAAGTTTGAACTTAAATTCCAAAATTTCGACTAAATTCCTTGCACATAATCAAACTTATAGTCATACTATTTTAATTTCCTTTTTACTTTATTAAATTTACAGAAACAATACTTACATGAAGTCAAATAATAATATGATATATTTTAATCGTTTAATCGATTTATCGTATTTCAAGAACTGTTTTATAGTTTGTTGTTTTTCGCTATGCACAAGCCATTTCCCTACCCGTCTATAAAGTACGACATTACTGTAGTACATTATTACGAAATAAAATACCGGTAATTTATAGGCGTGACCTGTCAAAAAGTCAATAAACGAAGCGACAAAGTATAGTGATGTCATCTGTAAGTCGGTGAACAGTTTTTTTAAAGGTTTTAGAAAGATTAAACAAACTTGGTTTTCATACATAGATTTTATCGATTTATTCAAAATCGCAATGTGAAAGTACACCGGTATTAATTGATGTTTTTTGTTACATAATTTATTTAGCTTAGCTTGCTTCGTAGAAAGAAATACGGTACTGTTTATGTCATCATCATTATTATACCTTTAGTTTTAAAAGTAGCGTTTTTTAACATATTTCAAATAGTTAACTTCTGGACCCAACTGGTTTAATAGTTGTCACATCTAGTATTCTCTGGATTGTATTTTAGCCTAATTTGTCATAAAATTCTTTTTTTGAGTAATAGGTATGTAGTATTATATCCAGTAGCCTATTTTTAAAGTTTGTTGATGAAGTAAACACGTAGAAGTAGTGAGAAACCTGAAATATCCTACATCAGAAATAGCCAACTTTATACACTATAGCTTCAGAATGTGGTATCTGTTGCAGAGTTAAATTACTTTATCAAGATCAAGGCTTCTTTCAACGGGGAATACCTCTCAACTGACTTTTTCCGAGAAAATTTTACCCTAACATATAATTTTTCTCCATTACACTTCCCTGTAAAAATAACTGATTTATTACTACACTATTGTAAAGTTGTTTAGAACTCACAGTTGCGGTTGAATGAATAAGGCAAAAAAAATATTCATGTTAATAAATTGTTGATGCTTATTTTAAAAGCAGGGACCGTTTAATAATTTATGTAGTTATAAAATTTAGTAATGTTGAAAACTTTATTTCATTTTAACCGACTTCAAAAAAGAAGAGGTTCTCAATTTGTTGGAATCTTTTTTTTATGTATGTGCAGCGATAATTTTGTCGTTTATGAACCGATTTAAAATCATTTTTTTACATTGGAATGGGCGTAGCTTCCAAGTGGTCTCATCGTCACCATATCGAGATTTGATGATGGGATCCCAAGGAAATCGAGGGAACTCCTCAAATATCATAGGCACAATTGTCTAGATTTGGGTACTCGGAATAGTTTTTCATTGAAGTCGGTTCCTTATAGTTAAAATTATTCTCAAAATTATTACTACCCAATTACGGTGGAAGGGTAGTCATTTTGACTGTGTATGTGTTATGTGTATATGTTAGACCGTAGCGGGTTAGCCACTCACCCAATTTTGATGAATGACTAAGGCGTCAATAGATGTGTAATACTCACTCATGTAATAACATAGGTGATATAGGTTACATTAACTTTATAAAATAATTAGTTAATTTACAAAAAAAAAACTAAACTAAAAAAACAAAAAAATATTTTGTATAAACAACATTCAAGACGTTATAAAGTTTGAAGTATAAAACACGACTTCATCATAACTTAATCAAGTGTAGTGGAAAATTCAAGAACAACAACATTTCTCGGTAATAATATTATGATCCTCATAATATATAATGTACATTTTTACTTATTTTATGTGTTAAGTAAATTCAGTAAGAAGCGGCTGCACGTTATTATACATAATCAACCGAGCATATAATATATTAACTATGCACTTATACAGCGTGTTTACAGTCGAGAACAATATTTATGTTACGTTTTGCTTTGAGGCTAAATTAATATTTACTTAGATTATAAAAGACTGGCTGTTGCGAGTTACTCCGCCTTCTTGTATGTAGTTTCATTAACGCGGTAAAGAGTAACCCATGTCCTTTCTTAAGGATCTAAGTATCTCCAAGCCATATTTCATTGAAAACGGTGCAGCCATTTAGCTTGTCTGTTGTTGGGTTTTCATTTCATATATAGAAAAATCTTAGTAAGATCCCTAAAAAAGTTAGTATTTCATGTCCGTTTCACATTCAGCCGTCGGTTCCGGTTGTCACGAATGTCATCATCTGATTTTCATCGGATGTTAACAATTTGCGACAACTAAAAAGACTAGAATATGTTAAAATATACATTAATTAATTACACATGCATGTCGTGTCATCTTTTTAATAATGTAAGACTATACTTAATACGGCTTTTCAATGAGATAATAATAAAGGTTTCACAAATAGGTTAATTAAAACAGTAATTGCTTCCAATCACCTTTTTTTGAAACCTGTGGAAATCCCGTCGGACTGTCACCCGGCCCCGCTGGGCGGTGTGTCTGACTCCAACTGACTAAAACCACACGGTGTGACCTCTCTGCGCCTGTATTTGGGAGGGGTCCAGGGAACTGTTTTCTCCTTCTAGACCCCTTCCGGCGCCTGCCTGCAACAGAGCGGGCACCATCTCGTCTTATATTTTTCAATTGGGTGACGCCGCCCCCTCGCGGCTGGCCACTACAGCGGATAGACGGGAAACCCCATCCCGTCCACCCGTGGCCACACTCAGGGCGGCATGAGGCGTAGTTGGGCGCGCCTCCGCCACCCGGTTCGCCAGCGGCGGATCGGGTCCGAGTGGAGGTCGTCCTCCTGGGCCTTCTCCGCCGCCTCCTTCTGCGAGATTACGTCCTCGCAGAAGGTTGCGAGCGCGGTAAATCAACTGTCACTACCGGCCATCGATCTTATGACGGCCAGTAGCAAGAGATCCTCTCCAATGACTGCAGTGAGGACCCGACGCTGCGTCGCCCATGCGGTGCAAACCGCGAGCGTGTGCTGGGCCGAGTCCTCACTGCAGTCGCAGTGATGGCAGGCGGGACTTGATTCTCCTTGACTTGATCCCTGCCCACTCCGCGATGACTGGCTGGAGAACCTCCACGGCGGCGAAGCCACGTCTTCGGGCGGAGGGTGAGATCCGCTCTCTGGAAATCATCATCAATCACACCGGTGCACCGTAGAGTACCAAAGACCGGACAACCACCGTGTACAGCTGCCTCGTCGTGACACTGGCTCTTCTCGAATTGGGCAAAAGACGCCCAAGGAAGGAGGCAGTGCGGATCAGCTTCGGTGCAAGCTGTCGGAAGTGCTCGTCGAAGAGCCACCTACCGTCGAGGACAAGGCCCAGGACCACGACGTGGCCCATGAAATAACAGGTCCTCCATCTTATCCAGGGTCACCCTCTTTGACCCAGCGCTTCAATGCGCCCGACATACAGGGAAACTTCTATGGTCGCCAGGCGCGCCGCTTCCTGAAAGTTAGACCCCCGGGCCGTGACGCCACGGCCGTGGCGTAAAAAATTGCGCCCAGCCCGGGGGGGAGATGCCCTCTTAGGGCCCAGTCGTATCCCATGTTCCACAGGCTGCCACCGCTTCAAAACCAAGTTGCCCTAAACCCTGCGCCCTAATATTTATTAATTTACATTTCCGTATCACAAAATATTTTTAAAATCTACAGATTTTCGCACCATACCCTTCGTGGGGTAAACGAAGGACGTGTGTGGGACTCCCGGGCAACCGGTCTACCCAGTAAACCCCGCGGCGGCCTACCTCGGCAGTTGAGAGGAACACCAGGATCGCATCAGCAGCTTCTGGTGTCCCCCCTGCCGTACCTCAACGTCTGAGGTACATCCCGGGGTGACTAGTTTCACCCCCGGGGCAGGATGTTGTTGCGCCTCTCACCGCTCTGTACAGAAAGAGGCAAAACATCAACCCGCCTTAAACGACACCCCCCGGCCGCACCGGGGGTGTCACCTATCTCGAGTCGTTTGCAGCGGTCACATTTCCCCAGGATGTGACCGCTGCGACCCTTAAGCGACGATTGGGGAGCTAGCGGCCTCTACCGCCGTACTCCCTTCGCCGCCTCCTTCGAGCGGGATCAGCCCTTTCCCGATCCCGCTCTGCGGACTCCTTCTGGAGCATAACATTCTCACAGAAGGAGACCGCGGCTTCCCATCCCTCGCCACTCGCCAGCATTGCCGCGATCAATGCTGGCGGTGACAAGTCTCGTCCGATCTGTCCGACCAGGACTCGTCGCTCGGACTCCCAAGCAGGATCAGCACTAAACCTAGCAAAATATATTTAAAATAGGCTCTTGATCAAACATGTAACCAAAGCCATTGCAGAGAAATGTTATCATATATGTTATTATATTTATAACAAAAAAAATATTCCAGTAAAATAAAATTATATCTGCACACTCTTAAACCCCTCGTTTTAATATAAATCAAGCAGGAGCGGTAGAAATAAGTGCTTGTATTTGCATAAAGAGTTGGTACCAAACATTAGAATTCAAAGCTCTTTGTATATCAAGTTAATGAAGTCCTCCGTGGAAGGTTTGGGTAACTTTTCAATTCAGATAAAATGTACATAGGTTTCAATATTGACTAATCTCGTTAGAGTAGATTTAGTAAAAGACTCGTCCATTTTGACTTTGTTTTCGCTTCCATAATGAGTTATTAGAATACATGTATACAGTTACAAAGCGTGTTTTGTTTAAAACATTTTTATAATGAGGATTATATGATATGTTTTTGGGTTAAAATGTTTCACTGAATTCCAAAATTATTCTTAACAAATACTTGGTTGTAATTCAATAGTCATTGATACACGATATTTTAAACCTCATAAATTTATTATTACAACAGTAAGCATATGTCTGAATTTACTAAAGTATATTATTCAGTTGAAATGTATTTAGCACTTGCAGTTAACCGGTGGATTTTTATTATTTACTGACCAAGTGTATGTTGAATATTTAAGTATGAAGATTCTGTTACAATAATATTGAACTGTAATTTCATTCGCTTAATTAAATGTCAATTTTATTGTGATAACAAGATTGCCTGAAGAATAAAATGTCCAATGTTGAATCCATCAAACATTCAAATTTTCAGCCAACGGGTATGTTCCCCGGTACATCAACATTAAACTGTAAATTTTCTGAGATTCACCGTAGAACTTTAAGATTTATAGAATGTTCCGTCATTTATAAAACCCATTCTTAATATTATTTTATAAGTATGGTTTAATTGTAGTAAAATATTACCTGGACTACGGTTAATTCAATGGGCTTAACTTGTTTTGAGTAACTTTTTCTCTATTATTTGATTTTCGCAAACTATTCCTCTATTGACTTTTACTGTAGCCTTTTTTTACGTGACTGGACAGATAGCTATAATTACTTTTACAAGATGCAAGGTAATTTATAATTAGCAATAACCGCTGGGAATGTCTTCGGAGACAGCAGATGTCCATATCGGTTGATATAAGTGGACGCAGCTGCATATTTTTAAAAGACTATAGCTAGAAAAGTACATTAAAATAAGAGTTTTCCTCCTACTATAAAGAAAATTGCTGAGCCGAGTTTCTTAACTAAAAAAGTTACTTGCTTGTTTAAAATTTTAATTTTACTATGGTATTGACGGCAAGCAAGGAAATGGATAGTTAATGTTTATTACTGTTTATAATCATCTACACTTCGTAACATACGTAAGTACTGCAGTCCTAACTCGAACCTACTTATGCTCATGCACTCGGTATAGACCAACGAAAAGGGATTTTCTACCACGTCAACAAAAAAGGGACGCATATGGTACACTTCTAAAGACATTTAATATGCACTAAACAATATATGTTTATATACAAATGGGTATTTTTTATATTCGAACCTACTAAAATTACTCTACTCTGCCTGATGGAAAGCATGAGTACATTCCTGAAGGCCACCATCCTATTTGTGTGTGCATACATTGCTTAGTGAGATTTTACTGCATCATTTTCCCGGCTCACAGTATAATCCGTTTAATCGTCAGAATATAAAAAGTATCTTAATTTTAGAATTAAAATTACATAGGTGATTAAATAGAAAAATAAAATCGAGTAACTAAATAAGTTAGTCATTCTTTAATACCATTCTATTTTTTTTTAGATCGGGTCGTTCGGCACCCTGCAATATGGTTGAACTGGACGGTGGCTGGTGCATACGCCATGCTCGTGACGTGATACGGGCGCCGCCAGTCAGGATTGGTCATCTCACAACTGCTATATTATATTAATGTTTAATTATTTTTGGACACTACTTGTGTAAATATCAACATCGTTACATTGTACTTAATAAAATGCCTAAAACATTGTAACCAAAAATTGAAAAAATTATGTTGGAAGAGAATGTCCATGGAGTTTCATATTTGTCCTTCTCCATAAGATCTATAAATTGGAATAGATTTTTTGCTGACTACTGACTGACTACTTGACGTTTCAAAGGTGCCGTTGTATTGGTTTATTTGAAATGAAAATGGTTTAATTTGATTTGATACCTACTATTATACATCTGGGTCACGTTTTACTATGTAAACGGAAGTGGGGAGAACTTAACTATGTTTAAACTAAGTACCCAGTATCGAAGGCTACCTTTAATTATATAACTTAGTTTCTAGTAAACTACTTACTTAGTGGAAATGGACCACTTGACATTTATGGTAAATACTGTTAGATTATTTCTGTTAAAATGTAAGGTATTTTTCTTTGTTTTTTGTGTATTGTTACCTTATATTATCGCCCTAAGTACGCGTGGTAAACAAAACCATGGCATTTAGTCCACCTTTGTCTGTGTTTTTCGGCAACCAAACTCGCTCCTGTTTTAGAAAAAAAGGATGCGAAATGTGCCTTTATAAATCACTAAATTTAAAATATTTTATTCAGATCGGATCGGGAACCCACAAGATCTACTGCTGTAAATCCATAGATTGCAGCTGAATAAGCGGTATTATTACTGAACAATACCGTACAAGCCTATATCGTACAAACCCAAAAGTAATGCTGAATATCGAAAGATAAAAAAAAATCATCAACAGCCTTTAACAATCCACTGCTGGACATCGGCCTCTCCTTAGAAAGGAGGTGGTGACCTACTATACCACCCTGGCCAGACGAGTTAGTATAGGGTGTGTTTGGGGTGTGGGGCGCGCTAACGCGGGTCTGCAATGCGGCCATGCTCCGCGTTCGTGGGTGTCGGCCTCCAAGGAAGGAGGTCTACTAATGGTCCCAAGAGTTGGCGGACCTCCGCGCGCCGTTCGTTCGTGCCCGGAGGTCCCTCAGTCGCAGTAGGCGATGCCACCGTGGGGTCGGTAAGCAGGTGGACCGGCTTCATGAGAAGTCTCGAGAAGCTCGGAAAACTCTCAGGCTGGCCATCTGCCCCGCCAAGGATGCGTGTAGAGAGATTCTGAAGAGTCTCGAACGTGACCCCTGGGGTCGCCCTTATCGTGCGGTACGTCAGAAGCTCCGCACGTCGGGTTCCCCCCCTTACGGAGACTCTCGAGCCCAGCTTCCTGCAGGAAGTGGTCGAGGGCCTATTACCGCAGGGAGGAGATGCAGGAAGGTGTTGGACGCTAGCCTGGCGTCCGGACGCTACCCTGAGCGCTGGAAGTGCGGAAAGCTGGTCCTGTTGTGGAAGCCAATTCGGTCGCGGCCTACAGGCCCATCGTGTTGCTGGATGAGGCTGGTAAATCGAGGGAGGGGTCCAGAAGGAGATAACACACTGCCCCCCTAACTAAACACAGGTCAAACCATGTGGTTTTAGTCGGTTCGAGTCCGACACACCACCCGCCGTAAACCCCCGGCGGGGTGACGGTACGTGGGATTTCCACACGTAAAAAAAAGGGTGTGTTTCAAGTTTTCCCTTTCCTCGCATTATAGTACGTTATTATCGAAACCTGATTGTATTTTAAAAAATATTGTTGTATAAAGTTATTTGCCCTTCCACATTCCGGTAATACTAATACCAGCGTTAATTTATTCGCCCTTTTGTTCTAAAAGTTAAACGAAACCCACGCTGCGCAAGTAGGTACTGCGTTTATGATTGATGATTAATACATTTTTAGGGTTCCGTAGCCAAATGGCAAAAAACGGAACCCTTATAGATTCGTCAAGTCTGTCTGTCTGTCTGTCTGTCTGTCTGTCTGTCTGTCTGTCTGTCTGTCCGTCCGTATGTCACAGCCAATTATTTCCGAAACTATAAAAGCTATACTGTTGAAATTTGGTCAGTCGATGTATTCTGTGAACCGCATTAAGATTTTTATATAAAAATAGAAAAATAGCCATACATTTTGGGGGTCCCCATACTTGGAACTGAAACTCAAAAATTTTTTTTTCATCAAACCTATACATATCTATGGATAGGTGTTCAAAAATGATGTAGAGGTTTCTAATATCATTTTTTTCTAAACTGAATAGTTTGAGCGAGAGACACCTCCAAAGTGGAAAAATGTGTGTGTCCCCCCCCCCTCTAACTTCTAAAATAAGAGAGTGATAAATCTAAAGAAAATATATGTTGTACATTACCATGTAAACTACCAACGAAAATTGGTTTGAACGAGATCTAGTGAGTAGTTTTTTTTAATACGTCATAAATCGTAACACGCAATTTACCTTTCATCCAATCAAAACACTGTTATTAAAACATCGATGAAAGTTACAACGAACTACAAGAACTTTTATATGATGTTACTTGCTGATACGGAACCCTTCATGGGCGAGTCCGACTCGCACTTGGCCGCTTTTTAAAAATTGTATTGAAAGTTTCAAAAACAATGAATAATATAAGAAATTCAAAAAAAATAATCCTTTTTTAAAGACTTACATTATTTTAAACATGGAAGTTTGATGGGGCGTTTGTGTTCTTATTACTCAATCCAGAATGGGTATGGCATTAATACATATTTAAAACAAATTGCAAACGTTATTTAGTTGTTTATATTCAGTATTATTTTCATAGAAGTATGTAGTGGAAAATTCCTACAAATCTTCGACTCCGTAGGGACATCATAGGAGACAGGATTGTGTGGTGCGTATACCAGTAGATGAATTATGTCATACATAACTTTGCTAATATAAAAAAAAAGTAAATTTTGTTATAGGGGATATTCTCTGAAACTACTAAATATATTTTGCAAATAATTATTTTACTCGTGAGATATATTTATTTTATTTTCATCATCATTATCTTCATCATCAACAGCCTTTAACAGTCCTCTGCTAGACATAGGTCTCTAATTAGAAGGAGGTTTTGGCCTACTATACCACGCTGGCCAGACGGGTTGTTATAGGGTTAGTTTCAAGTTTTCCTTCTCTTTGCATTGATGTTATCTTGGGTAGTTGTTGTTTTTATAGACGAACAATATATTAACACGATAAACGATGACCTAACTAGCAAGTAGGTAAAGTTTTATTTTCGGCCTTATAGTGCACTGGTTTACGCACTTGGGCTGAGAAACTTTATGGTTACCGGATAAACAGTAGAATCAAAAATTAGAAAATATTTATACATCAATATTTATTACATGTGCTGTGTTCCTTTGTAAGTTCAAAAACAATTCGCCACTGAAATGTTGTGAACCGAAAGTCTTTGAGAATGAACAGGCAATGAGGAGAGTGAATACGAAAGTCAAGTTACTATGAAATCAGGGCAGTGAAATTCAATAAAAGAGTGAAAATAAAAAATGTCCTTGCAAAACAGTCTCAATTTAGTATTCGGGGTTAAAATATAAAATTGCCGATTTGTACTGACAAATTGAAAAATATCTATCATTATTATCTATACTAGGAAAGTCTATAAGCCTCTGCAATAGAAATGTAGTGATCTAGATTCTAAAAACTGTGTGAAAGCGTTTTGTACTGCCTAGTGGGAAGAAAACTTTTATCACGTAATCACGTAGAAAATAGTCCAAATCACGAAAAAAATGGTAATCCGTTGGAGCAAGATCTGTCAAATACAAATAGTGACTAGTGGTTTCTAATTGCAGTTCCTGTAGAGTTAAAACAGTTTCTCGTGCTTTATGAGGGCTTGCTATATCATGAAGCAATAATTAAGAATATTGATTAATGAGTCGGGGCTGTTTCACTGCAAGATTTGCTATCATTGTTCGGAGTTCAGTACAGTAGACATCTGCCAATATTACTTGACCAGATCAGGAGAAACTTATAGTGAATAACACCATGCTGTGACCACCAAACAGTTACCATTACCTTCTATTTGGTAAGTTTTGCTTTAGGACACTGTTGTGGATTTTGACCTAGGGTCAGCCATTGCATTTTTCGCTAACGGTTAAAATAAAGAATCCACTTTTCATCACATGTCACAATTCGATCATATATTCCTTCATTTCTGTATCGATTCAACAAGGCAACACAAGTTTCAACACGCGTTTCTTTCTGCAGATCAGTCAAATCATGAGGCACCCATTTTTTTATTGATTTGACGCATATGATTCAACATTGTTGGGAAGGTAACGTTAAACCATTCCGCTAATTCCTGGACGGCTTTCACCATCTCCTTCAATTACTTGTCATTCACATGTGTGGGCGGTCTTCCCCGTGGTTCGTTTTCAAATCAAAATTTCCATCACGAAAGCGTTTAAACCAAAATTGCACGGTGCGTTCATTAGCAGTCCCCTCTCCAAATGCAGCATTGATATTGCAAGCTGTTAACGCAGCGTTAGTTCCGCGTCGGAACTCGTATTCAAAAATCACTCGAATTTTCGAAGTATCCATCTTTCTTGTCTAAGCTGAATAAAAAAATAATGGTAAGTCGATAATCAAATGTTACACATTTTTTCAAAGAAGAACCACACAGGTACGATTTGAAAAAAGTTTCACTCAGAAATCTCAAACCATGACGGTTCTGTGTCAATTTGAAGTACGCATTATAATAAAACGGTAATTTCATACTTTAACCCCTATTATCTTCTTCGCACATTTTGCTATACTTGTTATTACCAATTTTCCACATTCTCTGGTCTGCCTTGATATTCACATTTGATTATGACCGATGTATATAATAACTAGCTGTGTCCGCTGCTCCGCTTGCGTCCGAGGGGTATGAAAAACGACTCAGACTCACACAAAACTTCATGAGAATCGGTCAAGTCGTTTCGGAGGAGTTTAACTACAAACATCGCGACACGAGAATTTTATATATGCTTTGTGTTTTTGTTTTTGTTAATTGCTTTTTACTATGCATAAATTTATCTAATGGTGATGTATTGTCAACACAGTGTAAATCTTAATAAATGTAGATTTATTACAATATGTTAATTTAATTGAATCCTTTTTCTTTTCCGTAATTATCAATTTAGCTCATTTATGTTGGTGTTAAATACAAATACATTCAAAATCACTTTTTGTCAACTATTTTATAGGTAGTAGATTCACGCTGATTTCAGTAAGAACGGGTCGGCTTGACCAGGGCAGTACTAACCTCACATCAAAGACACACCTTCTTCTTTCATTGGTATCTATGAGGCCTTAGGCCTAATAATTTCAACAAATCTTCGACTAATTCCTATAGAAATAAAATAGACGATTCCTCCGGTCTCCCGAAGGCAGAGTAGTGTCACTTTGGTCTCTTGAGGCCAGGCAAATGATGCAGAAACATCTCACTAAGTCGCCATGACGGGCATCACCATGCACTGCATTTTTAAATAAACAAATGTCATAAATAACGGTGTTCAAAAGTTACTGTAATCCATGCTACTTGTATCAACTTAGAATTGACTGTTCACACATAACTTCTCTCTAACCAATTTAAATCGTTAACGCAAAACCTCAACTAAAATCGGAGACTTATACGGGAAAGCTGTAAAAAATACAGAAAGAAGTCGCCTTTGATTATAACATACGAAGGGTAAAAATTTGGATAGTTGGATTAAACATCCAATGAACTGGAAATATATTTCAAATTAGTTTGATATTTTCTGTTTGGATTTTTCTCCCCTAACTTGTTAGCTGAGCTTAATTAGATTATATTACTAATAACTAATAAAATATAGTAATAAAAATTTTGTCAGTTTCATTAGCTTCAATCAACATACTGCTACGTGTAGGTTGAAACGAAATCTCGAGAGAATAGCATTAACTGTAGTTTATTTTAAGTAAGAAAATATGATAATTATGTATTAAATTCCGAAAAACTGGTCAGTTGCGATGTCGAGAATTATAAGCATCTTCTTAGTCCTTAGTTTCAAGATTTGGGGTTGGCTTTTAGTTCAACCAGTTTTATCTGAATATCAGTTTTTACACGGAGCGACCGGCATCGAACCTCTGCCACCATAGGGGTGAACTGAAAATCGAAGGTTATACTAGTTGTCCCTGCGGTCGCTGCACGAATAGATAACTGGCATGTCCTGGAAGCGGTTGAGATACTCTCGGATCATCTCTATATCCGATTTCAGCTCTCCCGGACCCAGGACCTCAGTAGGGGTCACTCGGCAAGGCATTCTTCCCCCTTTCCGCGGTCTGCTGTCGCCAAGCTCAACAGGGACCTACTAGAGGAGGCAGCCATTATTTACTCTTGGTTAGACAGCCGCAAGCCTCGACCGAGGAGGTCGACATGGGGACTGGTCGCTTCTGCCGTACGATTACGCAGATATGCGATGCAGCCATGACCCGCTTTCAAGGTCGTCGGCCTCCAAGGAAGGAGGTCTACAGATCCCAGGAGTTGGCGGACCTTTGTGCGGCCTACACTCGTGCCCGGAGTGTGAGTGCGGCCTATACTCGTAGTGGGCGACGGCACCGCAGGAACAGTGAGGAGATGGAACGGCTTCATGATGAGTATCGACGGGCCCAGAAAACTTTGAAGCTAGCCATTCACCACGCCAAAGATTCAACGAGAAAGGAGATTCAGAAGACACTCGAACGTAACCCCTGGGGTTACCCTTATCGTGCGGTGTGACATAAGCTCCGCACATCACCCACACCACTCCCCTTTAC
Organism: Phragmatobia fuliginosa; assembly: GCA_932526445.1. Classification (NCBI taxonomy): domain Eukaryota; kingdom Metazoa; phylum Arthropoda; class Insecta; order Lepidoptera; family Erebidae; genus Phragmatobia; species Phragmatobia fuliginosa. The sequence continues at coordinate 32,162,706 of OW052057.1, forward strand.
GGACACTCTCCAGCCCAGTTTCCTGCATAAAGTGGTCGAGGGCCTATTCCCGCAGCAGGCAGAACACACACCCCCGTCAATGGCTGAAGGATGGCCTGCCGATTCGGTCACGGTCTATAGGCCCGTCGTGTTGCTGGATGAGGCGGGTAAACTGTTTGAGAGGGTCCGCCCGACACCCAATTCTGATTTCGAGAAGGGCGTTCGACGATCGTTATCGTGCTACGCCTGAGGGCCGTGACCGAAAAGGCAGTGGGCTATGGGGACATCACCATCTCATATAATAGTCTGACATTTAGCCGCATTAGGAAATCGGAGTGTCAGAGGGTCTGTCCTCGGACCACTCTGTGGAACATGGGATACGATTGGGACCTACAAGAGCGTCTTTCCCCCGGATTGGGCGTAATCTGTTACGCTGATGACAATTTGGTCACAGCCCGACGGGATAACTTTCATGATGCGGTGTGCCTGGTCACCATAAGTCAACTCGGTCCTCGTACCGGTACAGGCCCAGATGAGGTATCCGAGCCTGATCCTTGACTCCGCCATAGAGCGACTTTTGCCCTATTCGGAAGAGACCAGTGGTGCCACAGGACAGCTGTACCGGGGGTTGTCCTATAAGGTACTTTATGGTGCACTAGTGTGGGCGGCGGTTCTGACCGCCCAGAATAGGGCGCGACTCTGGTGTCCCCAGAGGATATTGGTGGGTAGAGCCATACGCGGTTACCTCACTGTGTGAACCGAGGCAGCGTGTGCCTTGGCCGAAACACCCCCGTGGGATTTGGGAGCGGAAGAACTGGCGAGTGGCTGATTTTGGGGCGGAGAGTGTATTTCGCCCTCCGCCTGAAGACATACGTGTGTGGTTTGAAGCCGAGTGTGGCCGCGAAAGGAAAGGACGGGTTTTTGCTTCAGTGGCAAAGTGTATCAGTATATTTGACGGCTGACTGAACTGATTCCATAATTAACATGCTCTTGTGCTGTCGAGAATGTTTATATTTTTTTTATCAGATATCAATAAATTCTTATGTCGAAGTCGCTCTTAACTTCGATATTAAATTAGTAAAGTTAACGAGTATCTGAGATTACTTGCGAAACTCGACGCTGACTTAAGTCTCACAATGCACTACCTTTCAGTTTGTCTGCTGCCTTAATTAACTCGGCAAAGACATAGTTATATAAACTAATCTTAACTTAGATAGGAGGAAGGAATAGATAGATAGTAACAGGAATCTATTAACCACAAATGCGACAAATAGTTTTTCAAATAAACGAATTAACCACAGTATAGCATAAAAGCTGCTAAGTTTAAGGTGCATTAAAAAAACATTATCATAAAATCGACAGTCTCTTAAACACGTTCTAAATATGTTTGCAAAATAATGTTCAGTAAATCTCTATCTGATTTATTTATATGAAATGGCAAATAAAAGTGACAGATAAAAAACGTGGTTTCGAGTCATTAAGCAAAAAGTACAACAAGTCTAAAGATACCTCCTAACTTCCGTCGAGTAGCGCCCGTATTTTATAAAATTGGGTCACGGGAATGATGTATCCTTGGCCTATTGTATGCTTATAAGGCTTCTTATATACCTTTCAGCATATGCTCGTAAGCTTGAAGATGCATTAGAGTACATAATATACAAATACAAAGTCTAAAACTTTTTCATAACAATGTATACCCTTGTTAGAATAAACACCTCGATTGTTGTTTGTGAAAAACCTTTTTTAAAAGTCTTCATTGTACGTATTTACTCAAACGGAATAAAAATGTTTACGTATTTTAATTTTATTTTCATAAAACGACATACTTTTAAAATGAAATAAATAAATGTATTTCTTTTCTGATATTTTCTACAACGATGTATAAATATAATATATAATTGCAGCGAAATACAATTATTAACGAAAAGGCCTGGGAGGATTTTATGGTTGTTAATTTTGTATAATTATATTATAGATATGATTATTATAGGAACAATAAATTATTATTTAATTTCAGTTTTTTTATTTTTATAAGCCGACATGTTCTTTTTTGTATTAGGTATATTTTTATGTTTTATTAATTTATAACCTGTTTTTCAAGTTTTAATAATGTTAAGTTAATATTAATATTATTCTATTGGAGACGTGCTTATGAGCGCATAAATTATAAATTAGTGTAAATCAAACATAATTTTTATTTTGTTAGAATGTATTTGATACTTTAGTAGTAGAGTGTCAAGTGATTACTTCACAATGCTTAATATGTGAATAGTTGGCTTAATGATTAATAGATTCTCATACCTTAATTATTGATTTAAATTTATTTATCACAAAAAGTTTGTATTATGTTCGTGATACGTGAAACATTGCGAAGTAAAACGTTTCTTTTACATCAATTATTTCAACACAATGCCTGTTGCTTGTCGGAAAACGGGAGCGGAGTCGGTCCTGACACTTGTGGCGCTTGAATTTACGGAGTCGACCATTCAAAATTTCTACGCGTTGTTTTCTTTTATACACGCTTTATTTACACGCTTTATATTAGCTTCACCTGTATGTTTGTTTGTATGTTTGTAACCGACTCCTTTGGGCGTGATTTTGACCCACTTTAAACGCCCAGATTTCGTTCAAACTTTGTAGATTTATCGAGGACCGATGACAATGCACTAATTCGTTTTTTTTTTAAATGTCTTTTTTAGTCTAGAAAAAAAATATAGTTTTAAAAAGTTAACCAAACACGCTTTTAAACTAAAAAGTAGAAAATAATTTTAATTTAACAAAGCGTGGGATGCTTTCTGCAAATATTTCAATAACGTTTAAATACTTTATTACATTTAAATTATTTTCTACTTTTTATTTTAAAAGCTTGTTTGTTTAGTTTTTTAAAACTATATTTTTAGGGTGATAGGCATACATAACCGCACATGGGAGTTGAGAAAAGAAAAGTCAAATTAATTTAATCTGAAATCTTATTTAAATTTAAACGTAACTGAATATCATTATTGAATGATGAATGTGAAGCTGTAATAATTAAATAAGAGTTTTAATGCTAAAGTTATATTTAAGTTTTGATTTCAATCTCTGACAGTAAACAAAGTAGGAATAGTGGAGAAAAAAACCCTATGAAACGGAGAAGTATGAAATTTATTACAGTTTTAAGTTTGCCGATTTATTTTATCAAATTCAATTGACCATTGAGCGAACACTAGTTTCTATAAGGATAAAAACTAAAAAATTATGTTACAAAACTGTATTTGATGTTTAGTGAATATACCAAAACGCTTTGTGTTACGACACAAAAGATGTCACAATTTTCCTAACCTACATCCAAGTGGCCAACATTTTTCAATATAATATCTACCTAAATTTTTTGATAGTTTTTTAAATCTGGCCTTTTCTTGAATAAAACATTTTGATACCTAAAAATTCAATCAACAAAACTGAGTACCATAAAAAGTTGATGCTATGAAACTTTGAAATTCTGAGTAGACACTGTTTACATTACTTGTTTAATATAAAACTAGAAATGAAAACAGTTTCTACAATATAATCCCTTTTAGCAATATTTATTTACTTTTCTCTTGCAGTTCTGTGCTTAGTCGTCCAATCAATTTAAAAACTGACTCAAATAATGTAAAGCGTCCCTGCGTATGACTAAGAAGATAAATTATAACATTTAATTTTGTTATTAACTATAATGAAAACCCTATAACAACGCTTAGTTGTTTTTTTAAGAAAATTATAATCTAATTATAATATTATAAAAAAAAGATCATTAATTAATCTGTTCGTTTGCAGATAAGAGTAAAATACAGGTACGTTGTCAGTTACCAGCTTTTTCTCTCCTTTCGTAATTTTATCGTTAGGTTAGATTAAGTATTTAAATAAAATAAATATTATTTAGGCCTAGCGATTAGAATGGACTTAAACTGTTTGTGCGAGTGTAAAAATAAGTATTTTCTTGTTAATTATAACTAAATAAATGTTGTCATAACCTCTAATACAAGATATTTGAATCATGCACTAAATTATAGTTATGTGAAATGTTTATTATTATAAATATTTTAATTACATTATCTTTTATTACAAACTTCTACCAAACTTTACAGCATTTTGTTGGAAAATGGGATAGAGATTAAAAAAAAACAGTTTAACTTATGCTAACGGGAATACCTTCTATGTCATTCACACTTAGTCGAGTTCACATATTTTTTTTTAAAGAACCATCATCAGCCCATCGCAATTTACTGCTGGACATAGGCCTCTCCCATTGCACACCACTTTGATCGATTTTGAGCTTCTCGCATCCAGCTCCTGCCAGCCATTTTGCGCAGTTCGTCGCACTCCACCTCGCCTGTGGGCGTTCTACAAAACGTTTGCCGCGACGCGGTCTCCACTCCAGAACTTTTCTACCCCAACGGTAATTAGTTTAGCGGTTAATATGGCCAGCCACTTCAGCTTGTTAATCGGCGGGTTATGTCGATTACCTTAGTTCTCTGGCGGATCTCGGCTCCGTAGCTTGACGTAGCTTTCCAAATGCTGCCCAACGCAACTGAATTCTTTTATTCACCTCGCCCTCTAGTTAGTTTCCACCTAACTGCAATGTCTGCCCAAGGTAGACATTTTATGAACAACCTCTAGAACCGTATCGTGGACTGCAACCGGATCCGGTAGTACATGTTCATTGAAAATGCCTTGGTTGAATGAATTAATGAATAAACAATGTTAACCAAGAGTTGTGTACATTTTCACAAGAAGAACGTATACTATGTCACTTGTGTAAAACAGTTCATTCAGAGAAAAGTCGGCAGCTAAATAATTTAAAAGGTAGCCAACGTGTGTTAGGATGTTTACTCACTGGGAAGTTCAAAGAATCTTTGAACAACAGTAAACAAAAACCTTTTATTGTTATATGAAATTATGTTTTAATTCCTTTTATTTGGATTTATATATGATGTCAAAGTAATTTTGCTCAGCCTTATGGAAAGCATAACTATAATTCAAGAGTAAACGGGACTGTACTTGTTTTGAAAGGTGTTAGTGCACCAAAGTAGCCTAGGCTATTGGTATGCTTCTGCATCTTTAGGCCTCGAGTCCCATATTCACTAACAAAACCTGACAGCAAGAATGTTGTCATTTATTTCTGGTCTTCTGTGTGAAGTAGCACCGCCCCAGCCCGTTTATGCTGATATTAGAGTGGTTCTAATAAGTTTTAATTATACTATATAGAATTTAATGTTTTATTACTTTATCATAATACATAAAGTTTTATTATTATTATTACTTTATCAACCTCCAGCGAAATCAATTTCAAGACTTTAATCTGTCCTTAACTGAATCTATTTGGTGAAATATTTAGACGTATCCTAACAAACATTGATGTGGAACATTATGGTCGTATTAAAAAATAACAATCGGCTGTAATGAGTAAACAAAACTACCACGAGAATTAGTAAACATTATCTTTGAAGTATTTAGTAAATTATGGCAAAATTTGAGCTCATTCCAAGGAGAACCTTCTGAGGATTTCGATATGTTAACTTTTTTATATGCGTAGATACACGTCATGTTTTATGTTAATATATGAAAATATGGTTCTATAAATAGATATAATTAAAGAAAATAAATTTGAAAATTTTAGGAATTTAGAGCTTTAGGCGAAGCTACGAGGAAATCACACAATTGAAGTCAACAGAAGCTACTCATTTGGATCGTTTTCGTAAATATTGACGTTTAAGTATTTCATATTCTGCATCTTGTTGGATTGAAGTTTTATTAAGTTTCTAATAACCTTTTAATAAAGTACTGATAGTAACGTGAATAAATTTATAAAGGGCACGGTGACGTTTGGAGGAAAATTCAAAAAGTATAACACAATAAGACATGAGATATTGCCTAAATACAAATGGATTAGGTGTAAAAGAATGTATAAAGTCTGCAAGTAGATCAGAAAAGAAAACATACCTCTTGATACGAAACTTAGATTTTTTTTGTCTATGTAAGTTAAGTCAAAAATAAAATCAATAACTGTTTGTCTGTTATTTCAACCCCTATGATAAAATTAATATTAGACATAATTTATCCAACCCAAATTGTACTGTAGTAGTTATATTTACATATTTTGGGGTGCGTGTCGGGTGACCTCCACGTGCGTGTAATAATAATTTGGCTGGCGGTGGATGGATGCGGACGGTCTAAGTCCGGGATGATTGGCGCTCCTTGGGGGAGACCTTTGTTCAGCAGTGAACGGCGATAGGTTCATGGATTGATGTGTATAGAATTATGATTCTGCCTAGCTCAATAGTTAGTGCTCCTAGGTTAAAATAGTAAAAAATATAGTTTTATAAAACTAAACAAACACGCTTTTAAACCAAAAAGTAGAAAATAATTTTATGTAGGGGCGACGTTATTGAAATATTTTCAGAAAGCACCCCACGCTTTGTTAGATTTTTTTTTTTTTACTTTTTAGTATAAAAGCGTGTTTGTTGAGCTTTTTAAAACTATATTTTTTTTCTAGACTAAAAAAGACTATTTTTTTTAAACATTTTTTTTTCGAATTAGTGTATTGTTATCGGTCCTCGATAAATCTACAAAGTGTGAACGAAATCTGGCCATTTAAAGTGGGTCAAAATCGCGCCCAAAGAAGTCGGTTACAAACATACAAACAAACATACAGGTGAAGCTAATATAAATCGTGTAAAATAAAGTCATGTGGCAACCCGGGACTGTCGCGGTAAAGACTTTGACATTGATTCAAGTTAAAAAAATAATATATACTATCTTTTTACCAACACATATTCTAACAATATTATTGCCAAACAATGTAATCATCAACCGAAAGACAATGACAACTAAACAGAGAACATAATAGTAATATGAGCATATAATAAATGGAATAAAAAAAGCGGCCAGTGCGAGTCGGACTCGCCCATGAAGGGTTCCGTATCAAAAAGTAACATCATATAAAAGTTCTTGTAGTTCGCTGTAACTTTCATCGATGTTTTATTAATAGTGTTTTGATTGGATGAAAGGTAAATTGGGTGTTACGATTTATGACTTATTAAAAAAACTGCTCACTAGATCTCGTTCAAACCAATTTTCGTTGGTAGTTTGCATCGTAATGTACAACTTATATTTTTTTCAGATTTATCACTCTTTTATTTTAGAAGTTAGAGGGGGGGGGACACACACATTTTTCCACTTTGGAAGTGTCTCTCGTGCAAACTATTCAGTTTAGAAAAAAATGAAATTAGAAACCTTAACATCATTTTTGAACACCTATCCATAGATACCCCGCACGTTTGGGTTTGATGAAAAAAATTTTTTGTGTTTCAGTTCCAAGTATGGGGACCCCTAAAATGTATTGTTTTTTTTCTATTTTTATGTAAAAATCTTAATGCGGTTTACAGAATACATCTACTCACCAAATTTCAACAGTATAGCTCTTATAGTTTCGGAAATAATTGGCTGTGACATACGGACGGACAGACAGACAGACGGACAGACAGACAGACAGACAGACTTGACGAATCTATAAGGGTTCCGTTTTTTGCCATTTGGCTACGGAACCCTAAAAACACCAAGATTCAATTAATCGGTATTGGAGGAAGTGGACGTTATGTATTGTGTAAAGTAGATAACAATCCCTACTAATATTATAAATGCGAAAGTAACTCTGTCTGTCTGTTACGCTTTCACGCCTAAACCACTGAACCGATTTTGATGAAATTTGGTGTGAAGATAGAACCGAACCTGGGAAAGGACATAGGCTACTTTTTACTGCGATAACCGACAAACACGCGGGCGGAGCCGCGGGCGAAAACTAGTTATATATATTTGTAGTTAGTTTTTTACAATAGGATTAAAGAAAAGTAAGGAAGAAGAATCTAGAATGACTGTGTTATCAAGTGTTATCAATGGATAACAGCCGGTGGCGGCAGCACGCATGGGTAAATCTGCCTATAGAGCACGGAGCAGCCACATCCTTGTCGCACTGCAGTAACAATCATATTTTCTATACTTTTCTAGGGTGTTAGGTTTTTCGTTACGAAATTTCTTGATTCGGTCGCCGAACTCAAAGCCCGCGATAAAAGCTATAAAATAGCTTAAAAACTCAACAGCTAGCTTGAACCATTTAGCAATCTCATGTGTAATTTACAAAAGCACCAATTTCAAAATTATTTGTAAATCATCATCATCATCATCATCAGCCTATGTTTAGCCTATGTTTAGAAAGCCATTAAATATAGATTAACTTTCAATTAAATGATGTTTGTAAATGTACCTTAAATATTAATGTAACTTATAAATATGTTATAAAAATTATATCTTGCCAAACAATAGCATTTTCGTTATTATTATTGAAGATTTTAATCATCAATCTTCCTAAGCTTTATTATTCTCAATATTATATTGGATCGGGAATAGTTCAACCCATTTTATCTGAACATCAGATTGTAGACGGACTGATTGGCATTGGGATTTCGAAACCCTAAGGGCGAACTGCATTCGAACTTGTTAATTAGTAGTTGGTATTTCTTTTCTTACATAGAACAAACATAAATTAATCTACCATATCAAAGTGCAAAGTGTCGAGTGGCTTTTTAATGAAGATTTTCTACATTATCCGCTTTTTAAATGATATGCATGTAAACAAAACTTAAAAAGCGGGAATTACAGAAATACTATACTTACTATATTAAGAGTTTTTACGATATTTAGAAAAGCCTACATAGAAAGATAGAACTTAGTCGTAGTTAACCTTTATCTGTGGTGGTCATAATTAATTTCACATTAAGGGTCAAATAAATGTTATGTTAAAATGACAGAAGGTTCATGTTAGACATATTTGATTAGAATGTTTCCATAATGCAGAGCGGGCTATAAATCTATTTTTATTATCTTTATCTTCTTACCGCAGGTGTTAGCTTACAAAGCCGACCAAAAAGCTTTTAAGCTAGAAATTTACACAACGCTAATAAATTTTGGGAGTTTCTAACACTGTGAAGAATACGACACACTGACACACGTGTCTACCTCTATGATCCCTGACCTTCAAGAAACATCTCACTTGGCCGCCATAGTGTAGGTCACCGTGCTGTATTGAGGACGGTGGACAATGAGGACGCTGATCACCACTCCTAGATTCTGGTCGTACTTTTCATCAGACTGAGTAGAGTAATTTTGATAGAAAATTTATGAAAAAATGGAATACTGAATACTTGTTAAATAATAGTATAATCTTTATATGGTCAGTAACCCTGAACAGAGCATAGATGCCACCAAAGGGAATGATGGTCAAATTTCCCTGTCAATTGGTGCGTGAGACGTTCACATGCTATTAAACGATTAGCCCCTAATCCGTTTCGCCATTGTCACGCCCACGTTGTACAATTATAGGTGAAATGCTTTTAACGTTTTTTGATGATATTTAGATTTTATTCAGTCTTTAATAAATATATTTAGGGAAGGATATGATTCTATATATCTGATAAACGCAGTGTCTGAATTTATCTGTTGAAAGAAATTCACCAATACTATGTGTTATTAGAAATGTAAATTTGAAAACTTTTGTTAATTTCACAGACAGGAATATTTAAGGTTCCGTTGAAACACTTATAGTTTCACCATATCCCTTCGACTGTCTGCATAAAATGTTAAAATAAAAACATGGTCTTTTTACCCCTCCCTCCTCCGCCCCTCTCGTAAAAGCTAAACGGAGCCCTCGTAGTTCATGTTCATTACAATTCAAAGAAAAATTAACATGTCGTGGAGGAACGGGTGTCGTGTTCCTCCAACACAAAGGGAGGATCCTCCGACCAGGCGAGGTGATCATGCCTGGCGGGCCACTGCCCAACAGTTGATGTTGGAATGTTGTATATATGCTAATCGGCGCGAGAATGTTACTTTCGCGATTCAGGATTAGTAGTTACTCAGTATAGATCATTCCGTGTTTTTCATAGTAGTTCAGTGTTTCATCGCTAGATGGCGCTGTCGTATGTTTTTCGTCGCGCTGTATGTAGATGTCGCCACAATGTAAAGTGCCCCGGAGACAGTTAATCGCAACTGACAATTTTTACGTCATTGAACGTTTCAAATGAAGGTGCGAATGATGGAACTTTATACGTATCGTCATTTGCTTGGGAATCGGGTTGGGAGCGTAAGGCGCACACTGCCCCGCGCTCCGTTGCGTAGCGCGGAGTGGTAGATTTTAATATTGTATGCAAGTACATCGATTAGTATAGAAAACACGCCAGGCCCAACATACCAAAAACGCGCTACGGTCCGTAAGCACGTGCCGCTAGCAGATAACACATTTATATACGAAATTGAACAATGCCCAGCAGTATGGGATATGAAATGCAAAGAATACAGACGACGACGACCAAATGGAAAGTAACCTTTAGTTTAGAGCGGGCCGTCAGGCGCGTTGACGCGGTAAAATCTGCTCGAAGAGTCAGATCTGCAATACAAAACACGTTTGTTCTTGGACAAGAACAAACAGTGTGTGTCCACACACTACCGTCTCACCGCGTCGTTCACCCCGTTTTAGTTTTGTCTATCATAAAATTTGTAAAAAAATGGCTGATGTATCGTTCAACTATTAGCGGATGACTTCGAAAGTACGAAAGCAGAAGAAGCAATTGTCGCGGGCTTAAACCAGCCATCCTCCTAGTTTGTTTAATTTATACTAAAGGAAAACGTGATTACCATGCACGATAAAGCTATAGAACTTAGCCACTGATATTTCGGCGCGGTGGACATACAATTGCCGTCTTAAACTCGGCCCGAAATAATCTCGTTCTCGGTGACGGTTCGGTGACGGCAGCGGTGGACAAACGGCCTGACGCGACATAGCCGCTATGTTTCTCTACTAGCGAATGACCGAAATCGGTCAATCGCACAACAAGACGTTCATTTTTAGGTTTCCGTAGCCAAATGACAAAAAACGGAACCCTTATAGATTCGTCGAGTCTGTCTGTCTGTCTGTCCGTCCGTATGTCACAGTCAATTATTTCCGAAACTATAAGAGCTATACTATTGAAATTTGGTCAGTCGATGTATTCTGTGAACCGCATTAAGATTTTTACATAAAAATAGAAAAAAACAATACATTTTGGGGGTCCAAATACTTGGAACTGAAACTCAAAAAATTTTTTTTCATCATTCCTATGCGTGTGGGGTATCTATGGATAGGTGTTCAAAAATGATGTTGAGGTTTCTAATATAGTTTTTTTATAAACTGAATAGCTTGCGCGAGAGACAGTTCCAAAGTGGAAAAATGTGTCACCCCCCTCTAACTTCTAAAATAAGAGAGTGATAAAACTAAAAAAAATATATGTTGTACATTACCATGCAAACTACCAACGAAAATTAGTTTGAACGAGATCTAGTGAGTAGTTTTTTTTAATACGTCATAAATCGTAACACGCAATTTACCTTTCATCTAATCAATACACTAGAATAAAAACATCGATGAAAGTTACAACGAACTACAAGAACTTTTATATGATATTACTTGCCGATACGTAACCCTTCATGGGCGAGTCCGACTCGCATGTGGCCGCTTTTTTAATTTTTACTTCATTCGCAATTGTCTAAGTTTTGATCGAAGCCCATTGCTTCAATCAAAACTTTCATCATTCACTTTCATCACGTAGTTGCGAATGGCAATGGCTTCAATTGCCTCTTTAAATGATCCTTTGGTGGACCCTTTGGTACTTCAATGATGTAAAAATTGACAATTGCGAATGACTTTACGGCTTAGATAACTTTGTTACTTCACTATTTAATACAGCCTAACTTGCAAACTGCAGTTACTTGGTAGCATATATGTACTTTGCACAAAAATATCCAGAGAATAATCTAATATATAAAATTCTCGTGTCACAGTTTTCGTTGCCATACTCCTCCGAAACGGCTTGACCGATCTTTATGAAACTTTATATGCATATTCAGTAGGTCTGAGAATCGGCCAACATCTATTTTTGATACCTCTAAAACGCGAGCGGAGCCGCGGGCATCAGCTAGTTAAACATGTAAATTATTAAAAACAAATTCATAACCAGCATGGTTGTACTAAATACAAATATTTTTAATCAAATTTTTTAACAGGTTGTACCACTACCCTCGGCTATTCATAAGGTTCTTAAAAATGATTAAAACACAATTATATAAAACGTGAAATACAAATTATTTTGTTAATCAATATGGCACGTTTTTGTGCATGTGCGTTATTAAGTTAAAACTTAATCAGACGTACTTTTATCTATTCTATTATTTTATAGTGGTAAAGTTTGCAACTTTGTTTAGGCAGACGTACAACTTTTAGTGAACTATATCTGTAAAACTGAAAAGCTTTTTTTCATAGGGCAAGTCACACCAAATATTTTAATAAGAACAGTTGATATGATAGTTTTAATTGAAGCGATGATGGTAATGTAATATGTTAGTAAATAGTTATTTCACAACAAACAACCACCGCGCTCCGCGACTGCCGAAGAGTTGATACTGCATTTAATATCCATAACTTAAAAACGAAGCTTGATTATCAAAACCAAATTAAGAAATGCCTTCTTAGGTGGCAAGCTTTTAAGGTTCAGCACAGGTCTGTGCAAACTGTACGAATGTGGGATGGATTGCTACTACCCATCAGACGAGTACAGACCCTGTCTGATATGATTTAACATAGGCATTAGTCAAAAGTAAGAACTAGAATAGGCGAAATATAGCCGGTTCCAAAAATAACGGGTCAGTCACATAAACCAATAACGGGTCAGTCACATAAACCCGAATATCTCCCGAACTACGTATGCCATCCTAATGAAACGAAGACTGTTCAATTGAGAATTTAATTATACAGATAAAAAATAAAATAAAACTTAGTTACACCCACAATATTAATCTTAAATTAAAAAAAAACTAAAGTAGTCATATTTTTCTTAAGATTACATTTTTTTATGATTGTTTTTTTGCTGTTTTTCATCACTTTCTTCATTTAATACTTTGTATTGCCTCCACGTGATGAAGCCTCCAGTGATGAAAAACAGCAAAAAAACAATCATAAAAAAAATTTAATCTTAAGAAAAATATGACTACTTTAGTTTTTTTTTAATTTAAGATTAATATTGTGGGTGTAACTAAGTTTTATTTTATTTTTTATCTGTATAATTAAATTCTCAATTGAACAGTCTTCGTTTCATTAGGATGGCATACGTAGTTCGGGAGATATTCGGGTTTATGTGACTGACCCGTTATTTTTGGAACCGAGTGTAGAATATAACATCTGGTATTTTAAATCAGCCCTCGGGCTATCTTATTATTTAAAAATTCTAAGCAATAATTAACATTTTAAGCATTCGCTACTTATAAATTTATTTATCTACTTAATAAACAAACAGTTCAGGATATGAGGAACGAAATTTAAGATAATAATATGTATTTGTCTACCTACATAATAAAGAACCAGTTTCTGTTTTTACACCCACTGAAAATGGCGAGATCGTCTATTTTTAGTTCAATGCTATTCTAATAATAACGTAAGGTACAAACAAACATCTAAATTTCTTATCTTAGTTTCAAATTTTATAAAGCTTTATTTTATATTCATTGAAAAGCTTAATGTGTTTCAGGTAAATTACACAAAACAATTGTCTTTTTAGAAATAATTTAATATTTTTATATTAATACAAATTACTTATTAGAAGCAGTGAAATTATTTAAAACAATACTGAAGCGGGAGATCCAAAAAAATTCTACTTACCGTGATATGAACTATTAAATTATGTCTTTTAGTTAATGCGGCGAAAAAGGGGTATCACGGCGCGGGCTTGAGTATCTTGTGGAGCAGAGTGACTGACTCTCAAATAAAATGGCGAGTATAAAACGGGCCCGAGATTAGGAGGGTTTAAACGAAAAGTAAATGTGAGCGTATCTCTCGCTCGATATCGCCCAACCTGTTGCGGCGCCGCGCCCGCCTTGCACAGCGAGCCGCTTTCAAAACTTTTACGCGCCCTACGTTTACGCACCAACGGCAACTAGCCCTTAGGTTTAAATATCCAAAATACTCACCCGAACTTTCTGGCTGCGGGCTATCTGCTCCGACGCCGGAGTATTTTCTAACAACTTTTGTGATAGTTGAAAACAGTTTGAAGCTTGTTCTGAACTGTTGGGATAAATTAAAAAGCGCGACGAGCGCGCTAGATCGCGAGCACAAGTGGGGCTTGGAGCGTGTAAACTCAAAGCCTTCCTGTGCGACAGTGAGCTGAGCCAGTCGCGCTTCTATCGTGCCTCCGCCACCCCTCACCCTCTCCCCGCTATCGGTACGATGTGTCTGCTACCACCTTTCTTCTGTCGTTTACCCAATAACACCTGAAATTGGCAAAAGTAATAAATCATAAAATATGCTTTAACTCTTATTTGTTCATCGAATTAAATAAATAATTATTTATAGCTTTTTATAAAAATATTCGCATTATGATTATTTAGTTTACAATAGTTAGTTACAGAAATTATTTATTAAAAGGTTTTATTGAACGTATTTTGGTAATTAATATACACAGGACACTAAAACATAAAATAAAATGCAATACACCTATTCAATAGCCACTAGCTAGCGCATTTCATTATTTAATTGTCGCCGAAAACTCAGAGATTAGAGCTATCCCCTTATAGAATTTCTGTGGAATTTAAATTGGTTCAGTTTTTGAATAGAAAGATGTAAAACGATAATGCCGTTCTTGTGGTGTGGTGAGCAATTGTTTTGTGCGTATTATTGACTCACAGAGTAAATGTTCACCAAGAAAAATTGCTAGAAGGATCAAGAATATAAATGACCAGCTTCTTATTTCTTGATTTCTTAAGTAACAGGAATTAAAACTTTTTTATTAAATGATTTAATTAATAACCAACTGGTAAGTTAAAATTGACTATAAAATGTCGACTGCGAGGAATTGGAGATCTCGTTAATTCTAATTGTTTTGTGAAGTGATCAAGACACTAATACATTATTGGTTATTTAAAATAAAAAAGTCGTGTGGCACTCGGGGATTGCCACGGTAAACCTATTATTGCATAGCATTTTTATCAACTTAAGCAATTATTTACGAGTGCTTTGAAATTATACAGATTTTTTTTCTTTGATATTAATTCAAGTTTACCAAACAATATAATCATCCTATTAACCGAAAGACAGTGACAACTAAACAGAGAACATAATAGTAATAAGAGCATATCTACGGAATAAAAAAACACTAAGATTCAATAGAGTACTGGAGGATGCAGACGCATGTATTGTGCAAAGTTGATAACAAATATATATTTTAGTAGTTAGTTTTTTACAATAGGATTATAGAAAAGTAAGGAAGAAGAATCTAGAATGACTGTGTTGTCAAGGCAACGGATAACGGTCGGTGGCGGCAGCACGCATTCGCTAATCTGCCTATAGAGCACGGAGCCGCCACATCCTTGTCGCACTGCAGTTACAATCATATTCTCTATCCTTTTTTAGGGTGTTAGGTTTTTTCGTTACGGAATTTCTTGATTTGGTCGCCGCGCTCAAAGCCCGCGATAAAAGTTATATAACAGCTTAAAACATTATATATGTTTATTGAATATTCAACATAATTACTTTAGACAGGATTTGAGTAGTTGAGTTTACCGTTAAGTGATAAAATTATTAATAAAGTTCACTATAAAAATTGTGAAAATTTGGCAGTCACAGTTCGCAAAACTAAAGCATTTTTAGGTTGTCGTGAAGCACCTTCTCGGACCGCAATATAGAAATTGGTGGAAAAAATTGAGCTTTTGGGACAAGTTAGTGATGTAAAGAATTAAACCCGTGCACGACGCTCAAGAACAACTGAGAATATTGCTGCTGTAGCCCAAAGTGTTGATCAACAGTTACGGTGAATGGATTGCGCTACCGAGAGATGATTAATGATTTTTTATGGCTGGAGTTATAATAATAATAAAGTTTATTGACACTTTACAAATATTGTAGTACATTCATGGTAAAATACATTCTACATTGATTTTTAAATACTATATATAAAAGAAAAAAATAATTATAATAATAAAAATATACAAAAACAAATCGAAAGAAGCAAAAGCATACCTACTATGAACGTGTGTGTGTGTACATGTGTGTGTGAGTGCGTTCGTGCGTGCGTATTGGTGTGTGAATATGTGTGTGTGAATATGTGTGTGTGCGTATGTATTTGTGTGTGTGTGTGTGTGTGTGTGTGTGTGTGTGTGTGTGTGTGTGTGTGTGTGTGTGTGTGTGTGTGTGTGTGTGTGTGTGTGTGTGTGTGTGTGTTAATGTAGTGAGTACATATAATGTATATTGATAGTGATCGCGTGCTCAACAAAATTCAAATAATCATTTTATCATTTTTTCTGTTTCTTCGTACGAATATTGGAGAAGAAATATGTATATGATTTTCTTACAGTTGCTGTATGTTACGCCGTAAACGTGACAGTGTTTATTTACTTTGTTGTACAAAGAAGGGCCAAGATAATAAATGAATTTTTTTGCGAAAGATGAGCGCGTATGTGATACAGCACAGATTTTATCTTTTCTACGTTTATGAATAGTTCCAAATGTCGTTTTCTGGTGTTGTAGAAGAACTGCTTGCATGATAAAGTGTTGTCTTACATTTAGAACATTCCATTCACCGTACAATTTAGCAGTAGAAAATATGATTGGGCGAAAGGTAGCTACTTTTAGTACTGCTCTATGTGCTATCTCTAACGGCTTTATAATCGATTTAGCGGCACCACCCCAACATGAAATGCAATATGTAATAACAGATTGGCATAGAGCGAAATAGGCATTACGTATTATAGAATAATTAGCAACTCTTCGAAGCTAGTTAGATAGTATTGACGTTTACTTTCAACAAGACAATCAATGGTTTCGTTGCTTGAGTGGCACGTAGCGCCACGTGCCACTCAAGCAACGAAACCATTGATCTTTCTGGAAAAGTTTCCGGACCGTGCTATCTGTCGAAGAGGTGATCACAATTGGCCACCGAGATCTTGTGACCTTGCGACTTCTTTCTTTGGGGCCACGTGAAAGATAAGGTCTACGCCAATAGCCCAGCGGCGATTCAAGACCTCAAAGATGGAATTCGTGAGGCTATCGAAGACATAGGGCAGCCACTTTTGCGATTTAGTTATGGAAAATTTTATGAAAAGGATATGGCCCTGTAAGCGTGGTCGTGGTGGCCATGTGGCTGATGTTGTTTTTAATTATGAGCGGCATACCTTCCTCTTTAGAAATAAACATACGATCATTTATCTCAAAAAATGGCATTTTTCTTTGATAATCAAAATTGGAAACACCTCTTATTGGAAAACCCTATAAAACGGAGAGTCGGGTCCTGTATGAAACTTTTCATTTCTTCAATGGACATACTTGAAACTTTGTAGGTAAATCGCACCCAAAGGAGTTGGTTACAAACATCTGTCATGTTGTACAGATAATTTTTGTGTTTAACTAGACCAACAGAAAAATTAGTTAATTAGTTATTATTTAAACTGCCTCGTTGGTCTGTGTGTTTGTTAGTGGTTAGCGTATGCGACTGCAAATCAAGGTCTCGCGTTTAAATCCCGGGTCAGGCCAAAAAGTGTTTTTGGGTTTTTCTTAGAATATTCCTAATAGCAGCTCGGAGTTTGGAAATTTGGCGGTGATTCATGGAAGTGCCTCGGAGAGCACGTAAAGCCGTCGGCCCCAGATGTCATGAACAAATCTATGGCAATCTTTATTGGGAAGAAATATACTGACAACTAGTTCAATCTTCGAATTTCATTCCCTTAGGGTTGCGGAGGTCCGATGCCAGTCGCTCCGTGGAAAAACTGAAATTCAGGTGAAACCGGTTGAACTAGTATCCGACCCAAAATAAAACTTGGGAATAAAGGCTATTAAGAAGGAGAGTTAGACCAATAGTTGAACTTTTTGTACACATGATCGCAATCAGATAAATACACCATTAGTTTCTTTTGCTTAGCATAATCATAATAGTTTAAAAAGGTTTACTGCAATCAAGGGTGCATAATAAACGTTTAAAGATACAATTCTCCAGTAAGTGACCACTAATTTTTTTAAGAAAATTATGTATTACTTTTATATTATGTTTGCAGTTTCCCTACAAACATAAAAGTTATCAATACATCGAACACAATTCAAATAAAAACATTACTTTTCGGCCGCTATATCTTATGAGAAAGAACGGCCTTATTTAATATTTAATCTAATTCATACTCATTTTAACTTAATAAATTCGAAAAATTGAACCAATTTAGAACCAATTTAGATGGGATGCGATATTCACATAGGTAAGGGTATAAAGAAAGGCATCTAACCGATATATTAAAAAAATATTGAGTTTGCAATATTTAATTATTGCAAATGACCGATAATTCTTTCTGTCTGCTTTTACAGCTAAACCGATAAACTGAATTATATGAAAGGACAATATCAGGCACGTATGGGAGTTTTATACCGCTAAATGTGTTTCATGGTTTCTTTTTGTATTTATTTACCTGGTAATATCATAAGAATAACATTTTAAATTTCCAAAAAAATCTTTTAATTTGTAGTTCACAGATAATACTACACAAAATACACAAATTGTAAGGTCGACATATGCGCTATAGATAAAAAAAATCGGCCAAGTGCGAGTCACAATACGCAGAGAATAATGTTTCGTAGTTACCCATAATGACTTTCGTCGTGTTCAATAGATAATTTTTATGTTTACCTCTTACTTCGTTATTTTTGTACGAAGATTTCCAAGTCAAAAAAAAGGCCGCCATAGAGTGGGCCACCATACATTATTGTTTGCATTCGCAGCAAGTGTGGTGGCATCCACTCTTGGATTCTTCATGCTTTCCATCAGACAAGGTAGAATTACTTTGGTGAGCTAAATAATTAAAAAAAGTAAACATATTTTACAAGTTATGCCTCTATAACTCCCTAACTAGAAAAGTTACGTAAGCTATTTCTTTAAATTTTGTCAAGCGAATCGTTTAACTTTTTGAGGGGGGGGGGGGGCTGTTTTGAGAATAAAACGCCCTTTAAAGTTGAATAGCTCGCAAGCGAATACCCAATTTATAAAATCGTCTTAGGAACCTCTCAATGTTTTTAAAAGACCTATCTAATGAGGACCCAAATGATGGATGGATGACGAGAGAAAAAAAAAGACATCCCCATTTAACGTGTAGGGGAGCTACAGTAAATCCAAGAAAAAATATTTTATACTACACCTGATCGGAACAGTAGTCAATATTCCCCGAAAATGAAGAGAGAATGTTAGTCTTTTCCTTGACCTGAATAAGCGGGAGAAAAAATGTATGCAAATCCATTTCTAACGTGTTTTAGCGGGAGAGAGGGTTGTATGAATTTTAATTTCTCATGTGTTATCTTATCTATGGTGCGCGCCTGCCCAAGGAGTTTTCATATAATTTAAATATGGCATTATGGAATGTCCGTGCCACTGACATCCTTTTGTGAAGAATAAAAAAAAACAAAAAGCAAGAAATATTGGTCAAATTCTAAGCTAAATTGTGTCTTACGTTTTGATTTTATTTTAAAAATACTTTAAATGTTCCTCACAGGTGTAATATAAAGCACTGTGTAGCACTCGGGTGAAAGTCCCATTCCTACCTCGGGAGTATTGTGGCCCTAGGCTGCGCCTTCGGGCCACAAACTGGTCCCTCCCTAGTAATCGGTCCCTTTCCTCCCTTGGTGAACAATGTACTATTTCATGATTTTGCTGTAGCACTGGACTGGACGTATGGACGTGATAGGAACAAATATTAATGTAAAGTTTCATCTGTCTAGCATTAACCATTTTACGGACGGATGGACATGACGAATCTATAAGGGTTCCGAGACTTCCGAGTCATGAGCTCCGGAAGACAAAAAAAGGTAAAAACTAAAAAAAAAAAAACATTAAGAAACAAGATTTTCAGGACACTAGATTAAATAGTGTTACTGAAAAAGCAAGAAAGTCGATGCAATTATCAGTGTACAGGGATAGACATTTTCGGATAGGATCCGTGGGGATTTTCGAACAAAAAAAGAAAAGTTCAGCATAAGTTAAGTCTGCAAGTCAAGCAGTTTCATTTTGCACTTTCATTTTTTGTAGTTCGTAAATAGACAACCTTTTATTTATTTTATTATAGAAGTAAGGTCCTTAGTAACAGAAGTATCGCTTTGAGTGCACGGTCTTAAGTCAGACCTTACTTGTCGCAACGAGATTATATCGCCTTTTGCCACGGAACTGAAAAGGATTTTATTCCAGTATACGATGCTGCTGCGTGGATCGTGATTTAATATCACGAAACTTGTCTTTTCTTTTGCGCTGCTATAATATAATCATGACTACAAACATAGAAGTTTTATAATATTATCATCCAACGGCGTAAACACTTTTAGTAAAATTTACACAGATATCCTACCGCTTGGGTCAGTTTTTGGAATCTATTGACATTAATTGAAGTCGGTTCAGTAGTTTAGGACCAAGTGTAACATACAAACATGTACAGATTGCTAATACTTTTACGCTTTTTATCATTGGTTAGTCGAGTAAAAACGGCCCTTTACTTTCTCTTTCCTTTTCTTTATGTTCCTCTTCTTCTTCTTTTATTTCTTCAAAGTACTGTGACCACAAGTACGAAGTTCGACAATACTGGCAAGGGATCAGGAAAGGGCCGATCCCGCTCGAAGGAGGCGGTGAAGGGGAAGCGATCGCGAGCTCTCCAATCGTCGCCTAAGGGTTGCTGCTGCATCTTGAGGAGATGTGACTAGGGCAAACGACTCGAGACGTGTCGTCTAAGGCGCATATGTGTTTCATCCTGTGTAACACAAGCTTTGCTTAGCTTGGGACTAGATGATTTTGTGTGTCAGATGTCCAAAATATTTATTTATTTTATTTATTTATCCCTTACTAAATAGAATGGTGAGAGGCGCGACAACGTCGTGCCCCAAGGGTGGGTTCACTTACGGGGTAAAATTAATCTGAGTTGTGGGGGATGGCAGGGAGGACTCCAGAAGTCGTTGGTACAGTCAGCGTCATAATGATATTGGCGTTCAAAGTGGTCAAAATGATGTGAAAAACATTAATTCAATTTGATGTTGGCACGCAAGGTGCTCAAATTGTTGTACGCATTCAAAGTAGTCAAAAGATCTTAGCAATCAGTTGTCAATAATATGTTAGCAAACAGAGTGTTCATATTTATGTTATCAAATAGGTTGTTCATTGGTTTCTAAGCATGCAAACTAGTCAAAAATATCTTAGCAATAAACAGAAACCAACGTTATCGCCCACAGATAGAGTATACTTTGCAGTTTCATTATTACTTTTAAATGTTTGTCCTTTTTTGTCTTGAATACCTTTCTCATTCATTTCTTGCATGACGTAATTGGACGCTGTTAAGCATTTGTGTGTTAACCCACACCGAGCTAGTTTTGAGTAATCAGCTGTTAAAGTTTTTTAAGAACAATCTTCTTTTTCCGCGTATGTTAAGCAAAAAAATATTGTTAAGCGGTATCATTTTTTTTGTTGAAATGCATAGATTATTAAAATTAATGTATATTTCTTAATAAATTAATCATTAAATAGAAAAAGCATAAAAATGATTGATGCTTAAATTGCTGAAGGGTTTATTTCATTTAGCATTAATGTGTTATGTGACTTATGTGCCTTAAGACATTAATGCAAAATTCTGATTTGTTGTTTTAAAATGAATATCTGTACTCATTTTTAAAAACTGTAATAAAATAAACTGCTAACATATTAAAATGTTCATGTACTTATTTATTTAAGTAATTGCTTTAAAATGTTTTGAATCACATTTTAAGTTCTGTTTAAAATAAGATATACAACAAGTTAACGCTTATATTATTTCAATTGTTCAAAAATCATAACCAAAAATTTTAAACTTTTTTTATTATTATTATTTTAATCATATTACTTAAATAAAACCATTTTTTTTTGTATCCATCATATGGTACAAATCTATTATAATCCAAGAAGCTATAGCTTTGCAATCTTCTGGAATTAACTTATGAATATCTTTGAGATCTTTTACTTTGCTGCTGGATAATTTCCTACTATTTGGCCATAACAAAGGCAATGTAATGTTTTTAAAATGTTACATATTTTTAATTTTTTGTTTTTGGACAAGTCTACTTACTATCCTAGGGGTTTCATTTAAAGCAGATTTTATATAGGTACATCATGGAAGAAGTATCTTTTTAGGTTTAATTTGAAAAATTTTAAGCCAAGAAATTTTCTTCGTAACTAAATATTTTTTAGTGTATTGATAGCTTTTAGCAAAGGACCTTTGCCGTTTAGCTATTGCATAGCTTTTATCGCGGGCTTTGAGCGCGGCGATCGAATCAAGAAATACCGTAACGTAAAGAAAACCTAACACCATGAAAACGTATAGAGATATGATTGTCACTGCAGTGCGACAAGGACGCCACATGCGTCTCCGTGCGCATAGAAATTTAACTTCAATTAACAGTAGACAACCCTGTTAGCACGCAGTCAAAATGGGGTTCGATATTTCGATAAAATTTCATTTGATTAATTTAATTGTTCCTTAACAATATGGTTATTTAAAGTTTACTTAGCGATAGCTAATTATTTTTAATTGCTTTTAATCGTTCTTTGTAATTCCTGCACACTTGCAAATCGTCGTTTTTTATCGTATTCCCGGCTGTATAATTTTTGTATTTAGGGGATGTTTGGTTACTCGAATTTGTCTGACTGATGAAATATAACTTTGTAATAGTTACTTCATTAACATATTTGAAAATCAGACATGTAAAAATAAGTAAAGTTCATTAATTTTTTGTCGACCTTTAAAGCGTCTGACAAAAGCTCTGGTCCATGAAAGGTGTCTGACACTTTATGAAACTAGTTTAGAATAATATTCCACAAAATATATATAAAGATCAGCCATACTAATTTAAGTTAGATAACTCTTATTTTTAGTTACCTTTCTCACCTCGTATCTGCCCAGGTGTCACAGATCTAGTTCCACAAACACGCAGGTATTAAAAGTACTCTAGACTCTACTGAGTAGTTAAGGTTTCATCCATGTGAAAATAAGTTATGTCTGATCACTCTCGGCTCTTACTCTAGAACGAAGTTACACGCACGCTAACTTAATATTTTGCTTTGTTGAAATAACATTTATATCGCATAGTGTTAAAGTACTCGTCAAGACGAATCACATGAGCCCAAACTCGATGGGGTTCCTATGGCGACCTTCCAGCTCCATCATCAGACCCTGGTTACCATATAGTGTCAAAGAACTCGTCTAAACGAATCAAATGAGCCCAAACTCGATGGGGTTCCTATGGCGACCTTCCAGCTCCATCATCAGACCCTGGTTACCATATAGTGTCAAAGAACTCGTCTAAACGAATCAAATGAGCCCAAACTCGATGGGGTTCCTATGGCGACCTTCCAGCTCCATCATCAGACCCTGGTTACCATATAGTGTCAAAGAACTCGTCTAAACGAATCAAATGAGCCCAAACTCGATGGGGTTCCTATGGCCACCTTCCAGCGCCATCATCAGACCCTAGTTACTAGTTAGTTAGTCCCAAACTAAGCAGAGCTTGCATTATGGGTACTAAACAACTGATATAAATACATAAACATACTTTTTTTCTGTAAATACCTACATATATATTATACATAGAAAACACCCAGACTCCGAAACAATTATTTAATACTAGCTTTGGCCCGCGGCTCCGTCCGCGTATATGTCGGTTATCGTGGTAAAAAGTAGCCTATGTCCTTCCTCAGACTCTAGACTACCTGTGTACCAAATTCCATCAAAATCAGTTTAGCAGTTTAGGTGTGAAAACGTAACAGACAGACAGAGTTACTTTCGCATTTATAATATTAATAATAAAATAATAATATAATAAATAACAAAATAGTAGGGATAATAATCTAGAATGACTGTGTTGTCAAGGCAACGGATAACGGCCAGTGGCGGCAGTGTGCATGCGCACGGAGACGCATGTGGCGTCCTTGTCGTACTGCAGTGACAATCATATCTCTATCCGTTTTCATGGTGTTAGGTTTTTTTTCGTTACGAAATTTCTTGATTCGGTCCCCGCGCTTAAAGCCCGCGATAAAAGCTATGCAATTGCTTAAAAACTTACATGTCGGTGTGGTCAACAAGCCCGCGCAATCCTTACCGCCCCGCCACCGTCCGCGCTCGCCAAATATTGCATTTTTGTTCTAACCCACAATCCGATTTACGCATTTCTATGTTAACCGTAGTATAACACATTAATGCTTTTTGTTGTAGTCTCATTAGATTTTGGCATTAATAATGTAAGGCACTTGTGACATAAATGCTAAATACAAATCTTAATTTAGGAAATAAGCAATAACAATTTTTGTACTCTAGAATATTCTGCGATTTGTTTTCAATAAAATGGATTGCACTATCGTAAACCTTATGATCTAAAGATTAAGACAGCATTCATAAGTCAAAACTCGATTTTTTGTGGGTTAACACACAAATGCTTAACAGCGTCTAATTGACATGTCTTTTTTTTCGAATGTTATTAAAAACATAGTCCAACATTCTATTATATCATAGGTAATCTAAAATACTATACTGAGAAAAGGAGTATGGATGTAGGCATTTAAATGAGATAAAACCAATTGAAATTTATTTTAATAAAAAGTAGAATTAATGATACGATTATTTATTTTCGAGTGAAAATTCTCATTTGATTCGTGTTCTTGACGAGTACTTTGACATTCTAATATGGTAACCAGAGTCTGAAGATAGAGCTGGAAGGTGGCCATAGGAACTCCGTAATTCGACGCAACCCCGTCGAGTTTGGGCTCATATTATTCGTTTTGACGAGTACTTTGACACTATATAGTAACCAGGGTCTGAAGATGGAGCTGGAAGGTGGCCATAGGAACTTCAGCAAATGAGTCGATGTGGATGCGTTTTTGGTTTTTTGTATAAGTTACATATTCATCAACTGTTCGGCTTTGTAGAACGTATTTTAATGTCCTACAATGTACGCAATGTATCTTGTCATATCGTAAAGCTCGTAGGATTCATTCAAGCTACACGCCGGGTACAGAAAGTACCTATTATAATCGAACGGTCAAATATTATTAAATTTTTACGCAGTTCATTATAAAGTCGCTCGCATTGTCTGTCCGCTCTGAACATTTAAATTACGCAAGGTATTTAAACGCGGTTTTCATCATAATTTAAGTTATCTTTTAGGGAAGATTTATTAATGTGATTATATTATTGTACTAGATGCCCCGTGATGTTACCCGCGCATCATTATGGTTGCTATGCAAATGTGTTATGCCTAGCAACCTGTGAAGTTTTGACGGGAAATAAACAGTGATACATTTTGACATCTACGATTTAATGTATTTTTATAATCACCTAGCTTCTGCCCGTTTATCTCGATTATTGCAGTAAAAAGTAGCCTATGTGTTATTCTGATATATAAGCTATATTACTGTAAAGTTTCATCCAAATCCGTTTAGTAGTTTTTGCGTTCATACTCACAAACTTTCACGTTTATAAAATTAGTAGAATTATTTTAATGGAACACATATAAAGTCAATGTTTCATAAAAACATAATATTTTTTATATTATAGCCAATATGGACAAAATTTTACGAGTAACTTAAACTACAAATACCCTACAGTAATAATTTAGAAATTTTTAATAAATTTTTTTTTAATAATTTAAATAAGGATAATACCAACACATATTTTGAATAGGTGACTCATTTCTGCATTCTAATTCCAACAATAAGCTTCTCAAGTAAATGGCTTATTTACTTGCCTTACAAATATTATAGTCATATATTCAGCTTCTGTGCTAGATTAAGCTAATGTTGGTTGTTTTTTACACTTAAAAGACATGACACTACCACACATCTTAAATATGTATCCAGTACAAGACTTAGGGTCCACATAGTATGATGCCCATTCAGCATTGACTTATCCCATAAACCAAAAAACCAAAATGCTTGATTTTTTTCAAGTATTTTCTTTTTTTTTTCCATGTTTCCAATGTGTTTCAATAAAATTATTATTAAATTGGCTCTAGTAACAAACAACATAAAATATGTCTCCCTTCTCTAGCTTCAAATTTACTTCCATTGGTGTACTGACTGGGTTACATTTTTGTCTAATAAATGATCTACAAATTGTTCCTGATCTTCAAAAATATCATTATTGTTTCATCTGACTCTCATTCCTAAGCATTGTCTAATATTTCCCAAGGCTTTTAATTTAAATTTAGATTTTACTTAGTCTTAAGGTATTCAGTTTACAATTACAAAAAATAAATAAAATTGTCCACATACGAGGCTATATATCATCCTGACATTATCAATATGTTATACAAATAAACAAGGTTCATAGATTGACTTCCAAACCCCAAGGTTTGTAAAAAATCATCCACACGCTTATACCATGCCCTAACTGATTCTTTCAATCCGTAGATTGCCTTTTAGGGGTCCGAAGTTTATGACTCGGAACCTATAAAGATTCGTCATGTCTGTCTGTCCGTCCGTCCGTCCGTCTGTTCTCGACTTACCGTCCAAACGGTAAGTGCTAGAAAGATGAAACTTTGTATGAATATGTGTTGTAATTACGATAAAAAAAGTGCTACAATAAAATTATGAAAAAATATTTTTACTTGGGGTACCTAAAGGGTACGTAAAGTGGGGATGTTTTTTTTTTCTCGCGGCTACCCCATCGTGTGGGGTAATAATAGATAGGCCTTTTGAAAACAATAATGGATTTTTAAGAGGATTTTCTGATTTAGGTGTCCGTTTGCGAGAAACTCCACTTAATAGGGCACTTTTTTGTAAAAACAGGACGTCCCCCCTACCCCTGTAAAAGCTAAACGGCATAAAAAAATCTGAAAAAATTCGTGATGGTGGTCTCTATAATGAACTTTAAAGAAAAACTGTAGCAG
Source organism: Phragmatobia fuliginosa (assembly GCA_932526445.1). NCBI lineage: Eukaryota > Metazoa > Arthropoda > Insecta > Lepidoptera > Erebidae > Phragmatobia > Phragmatobia fuliginosa. Next base: position 32,189,698 of record OW052057.1, read on the forward strand.
ATTAGATGACTTTGTTAGTTCAGGAGTTATAGAGGCTTAAGTTGTAAAAGGCGCTTCCTTGGAAAACGTCATAAATTAACACATTAATACGTAAAAATAGCAGTTATCTATTGGATACGATTTTAAATCCACGTATCATTATGGGTGACTGAGGAACCCTTTTATGTGCGTGGGGGATTTTTTCATTTAACATATTTATTTAATCAAAATATCTACCATTATTATATATACATTGCTGCCATCTAATAGGAAGGTCATTTAAGTCTTTGCGATAGAACTTTAGTGATCTAGATTCTACAAACTGTGTGAAAGCATTTTGTACTGCCTCCTGGGAAGAAAACTTTTTATCACGTAAAAATTGTCCAAATTACGAAAAAAATGGTAGTCCGTTGAAGCAAGGTCTGACGAATACGGAGGGTGTATTTCTATGTGTGTAGTCTCTCTCCATAAGGGTATATTCCTCCTGTAAACCTTTACACCATTCTCTTTATTCTAGCCCATTTAAAGCCTCTTTATATGTTATATTGGCTGGTCTACACATGGATTTGTACCAGTTTCAACACACACATTACTATAACTAAACCTCTTTCTTCCTCTAACATCTTAAGCGGGCTTAGTACTCTGTATTTTTTTAACTCTCATACACTGCCAAATGTTTCTCCTGAAAGACTAATGTCTGTGTTTGGTTCTTCCTATGTACTGTCCTCATTGTTACTTTTCTTAGTTGATTGTTCAGAGTCCGAATTATCAGAAGATGACTTATGTTCTATGCTAATCACTATAGTCAGAAGATGAGTTATTGTTATCTTTTATTACAGCTTGCATATTATCCCGTAACGATTCCCAAATCGCATTTACGTTAGGATATACGTTATAGGATAGGATTTACGTTAGAAATTTTAAGGTGTACAATACTGTAGTACATTATTTTGATCTATCTCGTATGGTAAAGCCAGCGCACATAGGTAGATTTCAAAGATTTAGGCGGCCATAAGTCATTTTTTCAAAGTCAATTTAGACGTAAAACTTTGACCGGTACCGTAAGAAGACACTTCCAGGAATCTATCCCCACTATCCCCACCCTTGGGCCATGTGCCATGAATTATTTACAGGTAGTCGAACCTTGACCTCTGTTCCCGGTGTATGTTACAGTTCTCGACGCTCTCTGTGCAACTTCTCTTACAAAGTCAATATTTTTTTTGTGAAGGTAACTTAGTGAAAGTGATGGATTCGCTTAATTCAGGTATGAATCTTTAAAACTATATATAATAATGGTGTTTTATTACAGATTATCATATATTTTTTTCACTTGAAAGACAAGATGTTTTTTGTACAAATTTATCATTGATTTTCGATTTCTCAAGGGGTTTAACTATACTTCAGGGTCCGTCCCACCTGTTTTTTTTCTTATACGGTATAAACAGGGTCTTAGTATTATAGTAAAAAAAAAGTTAGCCGCTAGAAACCGCAAATCTCGGAAAAATCCTTATTCAAAGATTTTTTGTAAAAAAACATGAAAATAAAATATTTTTTCTAACGCTTCTAAAATAAAGTTTTCTTTGTTTTAGGGTCATCAAATACCTCTGGCGTGAAGGTAGTGACGAAAAAATATTTATTTGACCTCATGCAGGGACAAAACTTACCTTCCTTTGATGAGAAATTGGATTATTTCCCTTCCCCCCGGACCACGAAAGTGTTTTAGACGTGTGCACAGTATTGTTTTTACTTTTAAATAAATCTTAAAATAAAAAATAAAATTTGAAAAATTCGGAGTGAAGTACTAGGCGATCATAAAATTGCAAGAGGTACGCGGAGTGCTAGTGAGAGAAGGACGGCAACTTTTGAAATAGAGGTATTTAGTGAGCTTCGCCGTCAACAGCCGTGTCCTGTCACCTGTCTATCTGTCATCTGTCAATTGTTGAGTGTCGACTGTCAACTGTCAATCTGTCGTCGGCTGTCATCTCGGGCGTGACATCTGTCAGCTGTCACCTGTCTTGCATCGGCGGAAAGTTGCCACAGAAAAAAAGAAACAAAAAAAGGAATAGAAAAAAATATATATATATTGATATTTTTTGGCAAGTATTTTCTTAAAATAGTCTATACAGGAGCAAGACAAGTAAGTGGTTTTACATTAATTTTGCAAACATTGGCTGGAGGAAACTGCCTATATCTACCTCTCAATATTGTAGTATTTATTATGTCAGTGAAACGTACACCACCGTCATCCAGATCATCTCCGATCGTAGGTACTGAAGCGCACATGGCAAAACATGCGGAAGAGGGTTCGACCATTTCTCATAGATCTAAAAGGAAATATGAACATGTGGATGATACTATGAATGAACTGAGACGTATGTTCTCCACATTTGAAGCTCAACAAGAAAAAAAGTACACTGAACTGTTAGATACCGTAAAAGAAATAAAAAAACAGAACACGAGCATATCGTCTTCCATTTCCTTTTTATCTCAAACCTACGATGATCTTAAGAAAAAATTTGACGTTTTTGAAAAGGAACGGAAGGAAAACCTTGCCTACATTCGAAACCTTGAAGAGAGGGTCGAGGTTCTTGAAAAGAAGAATAGGTCGTCGAGTCTAGAATGCAGAAATATTCCTTCTGCAAAGGAAGAAACAAAGGATGACTTATGTAATCTTATCATAGATATTGGCAAAACATTAGAAGTACCGATAGAAAAAAATGAGATTCGAGATGTCTATCGCACCATTACAAACAAATCTCAGGAAAAACCGCTGATTGTAGATTTTATTTCTGTTATTAAAAAAGAGAGCTTTATTAAATCTTTTAAAGACTACAACAGGAAAAACAGTCCAAATAGACTTTCAACTACGGTACTAAACAACAAGCTTCCCCCTAAACCAATATATATATCAGAGAATCTTACACTCAAAATAAGACAAGTATTCTTCGCTGCTCGGAAATATGCTAAGGCAAACGACTATAACTACTGCTGGACAACGAACAATTGTGTTTACCTACGTAAGAAGGAGGGTTCTCCGGCTGTACGCGTTACTTCTGAAATGGATCTTACTAAACTAAAAACCCAAGCATGACTAATTTTATTTATAATTTTATTGTTTTTAATTTTTGTATTATTATTAATGTTGTTGATTTTTTTATTAATGATTTATTTCTGTATTTACTTCCTATTGAGTTATCAAGTTTTACATACTCGAATTTATTGCATGTCTAATCTAATTTGTTTTGGGAAGAGCATAAATTCATTTGGACGAACATATTGCAGTAACAACAAAACTGACTATACATTAAAATCCTTAAATATATACGCACAAGCGCAAGCACACGTACATACGCATCCTTTACACCAGTGCCATAATTTAGTCAACATCTTATATTACTCGGTTAATGGATAGTTTAATAGACATTACCGCCGATCTAGAAGCTATAAGCGTGTCAAAGTCTGTTTTATGTGGTCCTGATCAGAGTTTGGAGCATGTTTACAAGGGAATAAAATCTTTTAATATATTTCACATGAACATATGTAGTCTGAATAGACATTTCGATGAACTACGTGTTCTTTTAGACACAACGCACATATCATGTGATCTTGTTATTCTGTCGGAGTGCTGGCTTAGTAAGGTTGGAAATATGCCGAAATTAGAAGGATTTACAGTTTATCGATCCTCATATTCAAATCAGAATGAGGGCGTTTGTATTTATGCTAGATCGAACTTAAGTCATACGGTTTATGAACCTTCTTTCATGGACGCCAACTGTCTGGTATGTACAACTGAAGAGGTTGCAATAATCGCAATATATCGCTCTCCGTCATTCAAAAAACTTCAAAACTTTTTTACCAGTCTCAACGATACACTTCATTCACTTCGCACATATAAAACTGTTGCAATTATTGGTGATATAAATATTGACATAGTATCTCATCGGCTAGACTGTGACTCGGAAGAATATCTTAATATCTGTTACTCACATGGTCTCCTACCCGCTCATCAGATACCAACAAGAGATGCCGCCTGTTTGGACCACGTGATGCTAAAGACGCGAAAACATGCTGCGACTTTGGTATGGAATACCCATATTACAGATCACCTACCAACTCTATTAAACCTAGACTCAACTAATGTTATAAACAAATCCAACTCTTTCACACGGCGTACCGATCAGCTTGCTGTAATTACAGAGTTGAAAGGGTATGACTTCTCATTTTTATACGAGATCAAGGATGCAAACTCTGCTGCCGAATCTTTCACATTGGTTATCTCAGATGTTATTCGAAAACATACTAAGCAGATCAAAATATCGCACCGAAAAAAGAAAATTCGCCCGTGGATAACAGATGGACTTTTGAAGTGTATAAGACATCGGGATAGCCTACATAAAAGGGTGAGGGCTGACCCAACAAATATGATCATGCAAGTTACATACAAACGATATAGAAACTTTTGCAATAACTTATTGCAAAAGCTAAAAATCGCCTACGACCAAGTTCAATTCCAAAAGGCTAAAGGAAATACAAAGGCCACGTGGGAAGTCATAAAGACCGTTACTGACTGTGTTCCATCAAATTCAATACCAAATGAACTTTTGGAGCTACAAAGAAATCCAAAAGAATCAGTTGACTTTGTAAATAGGTACTTTGTTGGTGTGGGGAAGTCTCTGGCAGCCAAAATACAGACTGATACATGGACAAGTACATCTTTTAAATCTTATTTAGGTTCAGGCTTTAACAGCTTAGGAAACTCAATGGTCTTACCTCAAGTCTCCACTGCTGAGTTGATTACAATAATTGATGGTCTCAAAAACAATTGCGCCGTTGGTTGTGACGGCATTAGTACTTCAATAATAAAATCTCTATGCCAACATCTGATTGGTCCATTAAAATATATTTTCAACCTGTCTCTTTCCACGGGTACCTTTCCTAATATCTTTAAAAAGGCTCTTATACATCCGGTCTATAAGAGTGGTGACAAAAATCAAATAATTAATTATCGTCCTATCTCTGTTCTGACAACAATGTCTAAAATTTTTGAGAAGTATATTAATAATATATTGATAAACTATCTTAACGGCTTTAATATAATTGCAAGTAATCAATATGGTTTTGTTAGAGGGAGGTCTACAGAAGATGCTGTAATGGATCTCACGGAGACAGTAATAGCGAATCATGAGAGAAAGCTTAAGACAACGGCCATCTTTTTAGATTTGTCAAAGGCGTTTGACACTGTATCTGTGCCCATCCTTTTGCATAAGATGGAGGCTTTGGGCATACGTGGAAATGTTCTTGACCTATTCAGAAGCTATCTGACTGGCCGATTGCAGTGTGTGAAGGTTGGTACCCATATTAGCGATGAAGAAGCCATTACTTTTGGCGTTCCACAGGGCAGTGTGTTGGGTCCGACTCTCTTCTTAATTTCTATAAATGACCTCTGTCGATTAACTATTCCAAACTGTAAAATTATCACCTATGCAGACGACACGGCATTGATTGTGGATGGAGAGAGTTGGACTCTTTCCCATTGCCACGCCGAAAAAGCGTTATCGACGGTTATGGCTTGGCTGACTGCTAATCTGCTGACTTTAAATGTCAAAAAGACTAAATATATGCTATTTTTTCCACCTTCTGCTTCTCTGGCACAGCAGAGCCTTCCAATAAAAGCTCACACTTGTGGCCAAACTGATGAGGACTGTAGTTGCCTTAAGCTAACAGATGCACCATGTATTAAATATCTAGGTATCCATTTGGATGCCTACTTACGTTGGAATAAACACATAGAGGCCTTGAGTTCTCGAATCCGAAAACTGATATATATTGTCAAAAAACTTAGAATGTCTGCTGATAAACATACTCTAAAACTGGTATATTATACACTGTGTCAATCCATAATATCCTATTGCATTTCGGTATGGGGCGGAGCATGCTCTAATAATATGATTAAGGTTGAAAGAGCACAGAGAGCTGTTCTGAAGGTACTTGCAGGCAAACCTCGTAGATATCCCACAAAACTATTATATGAAGAGTGTTCAGTTTTGACTGTGAGACAGCTTTTTGTGCTCCAAACAACGCTGCGCAGGCATGTGCGTATTCCATATGTGCGGGGTGATAGGCGTAGAACGGACCGTATCTGTGCAATTGAGCCACGCAGAACTGCTGCTGCTATCAGGAGTTTTTCCGTGAACAGCTGTCGCCTTTATAATCGTATTAGCAAGATACTTTGCATTTATCCCCTGCCACTTAAAAAATGCAAAAAAACTTTGGAATGCTGGCTGTTGACTCTGGATTATTGGGAGACCGAGAAATTATTGAAAACGATATCATGACTGATTGTGCTTGTACACATACACTGCAAAACCCACCATAAACAAATACACATCAAATACACACTTACATACACATACACTCTTATTCATCTTAGCAGCACAAAACAAAATCTACATTTTATGCTCAAAATCTTAATTATAGGGATAACTCAAATTGTAAATTTATTTTATTGATTTTAATATTATTTCAATTTCTAAAAGAATGAGCTTGTTCTAATTTTTATTTTTTATAGTATTTGCTATCACATGTATTAGGGAACCGTTCCAACTATGGAAGGCGCTGGCACCTGTGACACAATGTTTTAATACATTAGTACAGGTGCTAACGTTTCACATTTAAATGAACCATACTTTATGTTTGTAAATTGTGATTTCAATGTGATAATATTGTGAACCTACATTTCTGAATTAATAAAATTTATTTATTATTTATTATTATTTATTATTTAGAGAATTACTTGCTGGTGTGCTATGGTGATACAGAAGACAATAAAATAACTCTTAAGCATAAATTTTCATACGTTAGATCGCAAATAAAGCAAGGATGGTTGAAAGCACATAAAACTAAAGAGTTTTTCGAAAAAAATAAATAGTCTTGGTTAGGTGGAACCTTTGAGATTCAGATTGAAACGACTCATCGCCAGGGTCGTCCAAGTAAATCGTTTTCCGATTCGAGTGAGCGAAGCAAGAGAAGGAAACAGAAGAAAAACGTTATTCTGTGGACCCTGAAGTAATAGTCCATGCTGCGCAAGTACTTTTACAATCAGATTGAAGAAGAAATGCGTCCAAAGTCCTGAAGTACATAACCAGTTCGCTAACAAAAGTCAGTCAATAGAAAAAGGGTTATTCTAAGGTTAATGAAGCTATCCCTCCGTTGACCCCCTTCGAAGCACTTAAGATGTTTGTTGAAGCTGATCTCACACGTAGACAAAATGAAATAATAAAAGCAACAAACAAAAGACATTTCCCTTGTTATGACCTTTTGTTGAAAGTGAAGCAAGAGTGTTACCCGCCGAAATCGGAATAAAATTATTTTGTAAATATCAAATGTCTTTTTTTTTTTTTATATAAGTATACTTATTTAGATTTTTTATATATATTTACTTATGTAAGTAAATATATATAAAAAATCTAAATAAGTATACTTATATGAAAAAAAGTAAATATATATATTTATATATATATATATATTTATACGGTTAAAAGTCTCAAAGGGCCTCTACATGTTGGACCCATGTCCCCATGCAAGCCTCTCAAAGGACCGGGCATTGTCGTCCTATAATTTTTTATTAAAATCATAATATTCATACATATTTTTAGTAAATAATACATTAAAAAAAAAATTTGTACTCAATACAGTGTTTCATTTTATAGTAACCTCTTTTAATTACTAAAACCCCATTTAAAAGCTGTTAACACAATAAAATATTTTTGGCCGCCTAAATTCGCGAAATCTACCTATGTGCAGCGCTTACAATGTAAGCGTAAAAAATGGGTTTATTTACGACATCACATTAGAAACCTCTAAAATTATCAATGTTTATCTACTACATTAAGCATTACTATTAAAGAAAACGGCATTAAAATCCGCTGTGTAGTTTCAAAGATCTATGTATTCATAGGGATGGACAGAGAGCGGAAGCGACTTTGTTTTATACTATGTAGTGAAACTGCAAAGTATACTCTATGTACAAAATATCCTAGCAATAAAGAGAAACCAACGTTATCACCCATAACGTTGGTTTCTCTTTATTGCTAAGATATTTTTAACTAGTTTGCACGCTTAGATACCAATGAACAACCTATTTGATAACATAAATATGAACACTCTGTCAGCTAACATATTATTGACAACTTATTGCTAAGATCTTTTGACCACTTTGAATGCGTACAATAATTTGAGCACCTTGCGTGCCAACATAAAATTGAATTATTGTTTTTCACATCATTTTGACCACTTTGAACGCCAATATCATTATGACGCTGACTGTACCTTCCTATTGCTCCGCCCGATTGCCGAGGTAGGCAGCTGCAGGGTTAAGCGGGTAGACCGGTTGGACCGGGTGTCCCACAGCAGCCCATTCGTTAACTCGTTAAGAGGCTGAAAACCAAAATAGAGGTAAATAAAGATCGTTTTGTATAAAAACCTATCGGTCATACCATTACCAAAATCAATGTCTTTATAATTGAACATATTCCTCACATAGTGGTTATTTCCAAAACACGATTTGAAAAACTTCACTCGATAAAAAAATAATCAAAGTAGCCTCTGAAAATAGTTGAATTTTGACTTTACACAGTTGTGCTTTAAGTAATGTACATGAAATTAAGTAAAATTGTGTATCATATGTAACTGAAGGAAATGGCTAACTTTGTATTTTTTTGAAATTGCAACTTTTACAAAAAATAACGAATTTTGTGGTTTGGCACTTACGCCCTTCTATTTCAAGCGCTTTTTCTCTGTCACTCCTATGGAGAACGACAGTGAGCTCTGAGGCGCGCTGCTAAACGGACCTACGTCGCTCGACTCGCGCTCTATATTTAGCTGATAAATCTAAAAAACTTTATTAAAAAACAAAACAAAATCATATTACGATGGAGGCTATAAGGTAAGAATAATTTATTTTATTAATAAACTTATAATTTGATTGACATGTAAGATTATTTAACCAGATATCCTTACAAAGACGTAATGTAGTTTCATAACCCTAAAAACTGTCGACTGTGTAGTGGAACAAGCTTAAGCTAGAGACACATTATCGGATGCGGCTGACGGACGCGGCTTATTTCCGTGATCTAGAGTATGAACATACACTGAGCTGTGCATACTATCAGACGTAAGTCGTGGACAGACTGACCTAGAGCGTTCGGACGTCCGACAGAAATCTGGCACAAGACCGACTGACGATTTTAGTTATAACTCGTGCGAGCTAAGATGGCACCTGGATCAAAACGAAACATGATACTGTTCCCCCGCGTAATATCCCTCTGTCGTCTGCGAGTAGCGTTAGCATCACTATTACCGTTGCACGAATCTTTCCATAATAATTTTAGTTTATTAGGTATTATTATTATTACCTAATGTCATATAAATCACTCCACGAATTTATTTTATTAATATATCATTAGATTCGTCTGGATAACCTTATTGTTTTAAGAAAGGTCACACGAAAAAAACCACCCTGATGACTATGAAACGCAATAGTTTGAAATAACTAATATCCATATACATATGATATTTAGAGACTACGATTAAAAGGCTTATCATGATGACTTAAAATTGTATTTTATAACCATATTTCAGTTCCTAATTTCATTTAAAATGATATTAAGTATTACCTAATATTATTTAAATCACTGCACGAAGAATGCATTCGGGTAAATAATGAATGAGGACTGCTTCTTTTTGGTATGCATATGTATTTTCTTAACTCAGGTAGTAAAGTACCACTTAAGAAAAAGTAGTATGTTATGAAAAACTACTAGAAACAAAATTAATGTTGAAATTTAAAAAACTAGAATGAATTATGTTTTTCTTGCACTCAGTACTTTAAACGACTGACATTTGAGTCAGGTGCCATCTTATCATATCCACCAATGTATCATATGATGGCCTTATTTTATGCATAGTCATTTTTGATAGTATATCCAACCGCATAATATTATCATCATAATAATTAAGCAATAAAGATATTAAATTAAATAAGTACTATTATTTAATCACAGGTTGCAAAATGTGGAATTCTCACAAAACGTTCAATGTTCTGAAGTTCCAAGGTAAGAATAGTGTAAAATACTGCACGTCCTGAAATGTCACTCAAATCTAACTAACAATTCATGGACTATTTATGTACAGCAAAAGGAGACTATTGGAAAATAGCTCTGAAGGAGATGGACCGCAGAATGTAGTTTTGCATCATACACGAATCACATACTCGCTGAGCTCTGATGGCATCGTCGCGTTCAGAATAGTTTCATAGTATATACTTCTTTGTTATTTGTTTCCCGTTGCTATAGTTATTGTTTCTTGTTGTTATTTGTACTGTTATAGTTACCATTTTTATTGATCATATCTCGCGGTCGCAGAAAATGGTGTTTGACGTATTAACGCATAAGAAGAAGGAAGCGAATTATATTAAAGTAAAGAAACATTAATCGAATTTGATTGAAAAAGTAATTGAACAATATATTATAATATAGCTAATCTAACAAAGTAACTGAAGATCTTAATTTCATAATTTTAATTTTCAATAAATACACAAAAAAACTTAGTTATGAAATGTCCATCCGACTATACCATGCGCAAGATCATCCCAACGGCTACATTCAGAGTGGCCATAAAGATTGGCGAGTATTATACGTTAAAAGAGCAAAAGCAGGCGCTTGACACGAGTAGCCAATCGTGTGAAACTAATTTCAAATGTTTAATTGTTTGATAATAACTGTTTGATTCGATTTCAATTATAATTATAACATTACATCTATTCATTAAAGTGACATACATTAATTTAAATAATGATTACACAAAAACAAAAAAAAAATAACCAAATTGTTATTGTTAATAATAGGTCTTTACCTATGAAATTGCCGTTTTGTATGCAATAAGTGAAAGTACTTATTTTTTCAATTTTTTTTATTTCTGTTATTCGAAGTAATCACCCATGCAATCGACGCATCTTTGCCAACGCATTGGCAGTTTATTGATGCCCTTCTTGTAAAAATCAGCTGGACGGGAGCCAACAAACACTTCAAAGGCATTTTGTACTGCCTCTCGGGAATTGAATATTTTTACCCACTAAAAAGTGGTCTAAATTTTAGAAAAAGTAATAGTCGGTAGGTGCAAGGTCTGGTGAGTATGGCGGATGATGGAGAGCTTCCAACCCCAGCTCTTGCAGCTTGGATACTGTCTGTTGCGCAATATGGGGTCGCGCGTTGTCGTGAAGGAGCAGTGGGGACGACCGATTGACCAAAGCTGGTTGCAGATGTGCAAGCTTCTCCATCATTCTCTAAAGTTCTTCGCAGTACACATCTGCATTAATGCTCATGACATTTTTAAAAAAGCTGTGGTGAATCACACCCGCACTAGACCACCAAACAGTGACCATCACCATTTTTGGTTTAGGGCATTACTTTGGTGCTGAACCAGGGTCTAACCAACTTATTGAGCGCTTTCGATTGTCGAACAGAATACATTTTTCATCGCACCTAACAATTCGTTCCAAAATTCCTTCATTTCTTTGCCTGTTGAGCAGCGCAAGGCCGGTCTCGACGCTTACGTAGCGCTGGCGATCGTTAAGGTCGTGGAGCACCCATATATCAAGCTTTTTTACCTTGCCAATTTGTCACAAATGGATCAATTTTGTTTTGATGCTTACATTAAAAGCTGCTGCTAGCTCAGCTGTAGATTGAGTTTCGTCAGCTTCCACAATCGCCTTTAATTCATTATTGTTAATCAAAGTCTCCGGACGACCACAAGCTTCATTTTTCAAGTCAAAATTTCCAGAAGGGAACCGGGAAAACCAATAACGGGTTGTGCTTTCGTTTGTACAGTTCTCTCCGTAAACGTTTTTGATATTACGTGCCGTTTGTGTCGCGTTGGTGCTACGACGGAACTCATATTCCTTAATTACATGATTTTGTAAAGTATCCAATATGACGAAAAATGATCAGATGTAATGAAAATACAACCATAATCAAAAAACAAAAGACTGAGTTTGTAAATAGAATGTAAATGAAATGTAAAAAAGTTTATTTGAATTTAGAATACAGAGCTATTACAAACTTTTTTTTATTTGAAATTCATCCTATACAATACCACGAACGCATGCCTACGAACACACAGAGGATGTTCAGCGCTCCATCTCCTAACTACAATCCCCGTTGTAATATTTTTAGATTACCGTCCAGAAAAAATCAATCCTCAATCCCCAGAACCTATGATTGGTGTCCAATGCTATACCCCAAGGCCTTTACTTCTAACGAACACCTCAGCATTCTATGAATGGAATAGATCTATAAACACTTTGCTATGCAACTACTTTGTGGCACGAGAAATGGATATGAAAGTGTGCGCGACCTACAACGACTCATACTAGAACTATTACCACGAACAAGAATACAATTACGACACTCTGAGTGTACTAATACTGATACTGATTATACCCATGACTTTATCTATGTCATGAATTACTATATGCCTACAGACAACCCCGTGCTCAAGGAGTCCCAACCACAGGTAGCCATTGCTAATCATGCTCATTAGGATTTTCGGAAGGGTCTGACATCAATATAACCAAAATTGAATTAAACGTTCAGTCACAGGGACAGCTGCCGTACATAAAAAGCACATTAAATAAAGTTGAAGTATTTAGTGCAATAGCAATTTTTTGTGAATTTTAATTTATTAGATTTTTAAGTTTTTAGCCTACTGCCATATTACTGCTGAAAGAAGGCCTCCCCCAAAGAGCGCCAACCCTACCAATCTAGGGTAGGGCAGCATTCATCTACCGCCACGCACAGGAAAGGGTTCCTCAGTCACCCATAATGGTACGTGGATTAGAAATCGTATCCAATGGATAATTGTTATGTTTACGTATTAATGCGTTGATTTTGTATGACTTTTCCAAGTAAGCGCATTGTAAAAGTTAAGCCTCTATAACTCCTGAACTAACAAAGTCATCTAATTCGTTATACTTTTTAATTAAAGTTCATTATATGGACCACTATCACAAATTTTTCGGCGGGCGGGACGGCCTGTTTTTACAAAAAAGTGGCCTTTTAAGTGGAATTTCTCGCAAACGGATACCTAAATCAAAAAATCGTCTTAACAACCCCTTAATGTTTTTAAAAGACCTATATAATGATACCCTACATGATGGGGTAGCCGTGAGAAAAAAAAACATCCCCACTTTACGTGTAGGGGAGGTACCCTAAATAAAAATATATTTCATAATTTTATTGTAGCACTTTGTTGACGTAATTACAATACATATTCATGCAAAGTTTCATCTTTCTAGCACTTACTGTTTGGACGATAAGTCGAGGACGGACGGACGGACGGAAGGACAGACGGACATGACATATCTATAAGGGTTCGAAGTCATAAACTTCGGAACCCTAAAAAGTTCTTCTATCTTTTAATTACCTACAACTTTGCCATTTAACTTTTTTCCATACGACTTGTAGTTTTGCCGGAAATCGGGATAAACCGTTTTTTACCCTTTGTTGTATATATTTAGCCATCCAATCTGACTCTACCCTGCCTGATGGAAAGCATGAGCAGAATCCAAGAGTCGGGGCTACCACACTTGCTGCGAATGCGGACAATAATGTATGGCGGCCCACACTATGGCGGCTTAGTGAGATGCTTTTTCACGCCCCGGTTAAAGGACCCGAAAACCTCCCCCCCTACCCCTTCCCGACCTCAGATCGCCCGTAAATTATTTTTCCTTTCATTTTTATAATATTCTCCTCCTTTTCCAATAGGTTTCATTCTACTATAATTTTATTTTTTTTCAAAAATTATCTACCCTTGTCTACTGGTCTGGTCTATATGTCATTTACAAACTATCATTATGGTTGCCATGCAAGTGTGTTATTCCTAGCAACCTGTGAAGTTTTGACAGGAGGTAAACAGTGATACATTTTGTCATCTACGATTTATGTATTTTAATAATCACCAAACTTTGGCCTTTGTATCTCGATTATTGCAGTAAAAAGTAGCCTATGTCCTTTCCCAAGTTCAGTTCTATTATCATACCGAATTTCATCAAAATCGGTACAGTGGTTTAGGCGTGAAAGCGTAACAGACAGACAGACAGAGGTACTTTCGCATTTATAATATTAAGTAGGGATTAAAAAAAAAACTACTCACTAGATCTCGTTCAGTTGGTAGTTTGCATGTTAATGTACAACGTATATTTTTTTTAGTTTTATCACTCTCTTATTTTAGAAGTTAGAGGGGGGGGACACACATTTTTCCACTTTGGAAGTGTCTCTCGCGCAAACTATTCAGTTTAGAAAAAAATGATACTAGAAACCTCAACATCATTTTTGAACACCTATCCATAGATACCCCACACGTATAGGTTTGATGAAAAAAAAAATTTTGAGTTTCAGTTCCAAGTATGGAGACCCCCAAAATGTATTGTTTTTTTTCTTTTTTTATGTAAAAATCTTAATGCGGTTCACAGAATACATCGACTGACCAAATTTCAACAGTATAGCTCTTATAGTTTCGGAAATAATTGGCTGTGACATACGGACGGACAGACAGACAGACAGACAGACTTGACGAATCTATAAGGGTTCCGTTTTTTGCTATTTGGCTACGGAACCCTAAAAATATAGATGTATAAGATATGCTCCTAGTGCTAGAGTTATCTCTAAAGAAACCATAGAGCTCATGAAGTATTAACCTCCCTATTTTCCTATTAAATTCTATAATTAGTTACTGTTTTAGCTTGTAGTTTTAGCCATTAGACTAGTAAATATGCTCTACCATGTACAATTACAATACGAGTAGTATTCCAGGATGAATTATGTAACTTTAGAACAAGTTTGCCGTGTGCACACACTCGGAAAACATTCCAATCTTACCGTGACCGCATATAACAGTGTATATTGCAGCAGTGCACCGCAAAATCTCATCTACAGTCCTATTGGCATTAGAACTAAATGTCAATGTCAAGTCAAATGACAAGTACGGGTGCAGTTGCCGATGAAAAGCATTAACTTAAGTCGCATTTCCATTTATTTAACTCTGCAAATCATATTATGTCATAAAGTATTAATCATATTAAGTCAAATCATATTAGGCCATATTATAAATCAATATATCTACTACTATTTACCATCAGAAATCATGTTCTACAAAAAGATATGGATATGAAAGAAAAATATTGGAAATATCCAATTTTGTTTTTGTCCAAACTGAGAGTTAAATTGAAACTCACGAATACTATATCGGATTTTTAATTAGACGAAGCTACCTGACAGTAGCTAATGTCACTTAGTAAAATAATGCTGCCATATTTAAAGTAATAGTGATGCGTTCAGTTCTCATTCAATCAGATGAATGAACAATGAGTGTGTATAGTTAATCATTTCAAACTATAAAAGAATATTATATCTATTTAAGAATGAAATTGTATAAAAGTGCTCTGATATAAGATACTAGTAGTATGTAACAACAATCAGTTTTTTGACGGCTCAACGCCGCGCATTATATTTTTTGACCCAAAAAACAACCATCCTCTTATTATATTTTTATTAAATAGATAAATTAATTTAAAAAGAAAGACGAGAATTCCTGATGTCCAAATGTGCTACGATCAAAATATTTTTTTTTTGTAAATATTTAAAAAAAATTTTTTTATTAAAATCTTAGATCCCATATGAGTTTCTGTAAATCTACTAATGTCCTTCTTTGCGGCTTTAACATACACAAATAACACAAAAATATAAACCATAACATGAAAAATACCGGAGAGAAATACAAACAATGTTATTTCAGGATATAATTTTTTACAGCTATATCTTGTCTTAGTTGGATTCAAAACCTTGATAAATAACTAGCCTGCAATAGTACCAGTAATACAAAAAAAAAAACAAATCCTTATCATCCAGGATCTTTAAGTTACAAGCTTCTCAATTTTTGTACATTTTTCTTTGGTTTTAAGGTTGATAATAGAGATATTACTCGTCTGTGGGCAAAGGCAAAGCAAACAGGAAGGGTATTGGCAGTATACATGTCAATAAATTTCACTCTTAGTGTTTAAATTTCTGAACATCAATAGATTTGCTCTATTGTTTTGGTTTGTTTGTTTGTTGTACTTTCTTGCACTTGTGTTAAAAATAAACGAATCGAATTGAGTGACAGACAGACAGAAAATTTTGCCTATTTATACAAATTTTTTAAAGAATTCCTTTTTTTATTCCTTTAAAAAGACAACTCCCGCATTAGGAATATAAGTTCCTGTGTCGCGGGGGACTTTACAAACATACAAGAAACGGACACAAAGAACACCCTGACTCAGAACAACAAATTGTGAATCACACAAAGTGTTATCCTACGTGGGATTTGAACCCATGACACTTGGCGTAGTAGGAAGCGGCGTGGCGACCGCTTAAGCCACTAGGCCAACCGTGCAGTCAAGAATCAATTGTGAAAGTCGGATGTAAAAATTAAACCCTCACAATCTTCAAAGAGATCATTTACATCATCTGGTTCATTTAAATCTGATGTTGGTATTTGATATGGTTGGATCAGTTCTAAAGCCCTCACTGGTAGTGGCTTACGGTCTAATTTTTGTAGCCTCTTCACTCTTACATCAGAAATGTAGGGGTCAGACGACACAATTGCCCTGTTAAATAGATCTGTCGTGTGTTATTCGCGGCCTGAGTTTCTAACATGGTGTTCCCGGTCATATCTCTAAAATTTATTTCTAGATTCACCAGTCTGTCCGGATAGCATTCCTATTGGAAGCGCCGAATTTCTTATGATCTCTTTACCTCAAACCAATATTTTATGTAGAGTTACTGTCATCGGATACCAAGGATATTCTGTTACGTATCTGATGGCTGAGGCGCTAGGCTGGTCGGAGCCCAGACTGACATCCCTCAACAGGTTGGGTTAATTCCTGTTGAGGCAAAGTGGCAACATGGGTCTTTGACGGCTCCATGGTGCTTCACCCCCGTTCCTCCAAAAGAAATGTTTAGGTATGCGGTTTTAACCAAAGTCTTACGAGGGCGGGCCCCTTCCCCATACCACATTTTTTCTTTCATTGGAAAATTCCGGCTTTGATGTATGTCAATGAAAACATGACATGTAAATTTGTATTGATAGAAAATACAAAAGAGTTCATAAACAACAAAAAATACTATTTTATAATAAATAATTATAAATAAAAAAGTATTTTTTGTTGTTTAAGATCAGAAATGTTTAGTTTTGCATGAAAAATCGACAATCATACATACATACATACAAACTTTTAGTTCGAACCGAGAATCAAAGGCGAGACCTCAAGCACAGCAGTCGCATACGCTTATGTTTTTTGAATAGAAGTTCTAGTGTTGGTAGACTGAGTTATAGCAGACGTTCTTCATAGGACATGTTTTTCAAAGAGAAGACCATTTTAGTTACCCTTTGTTGTACTCTTTCCAACATTACAATATCTTTTTTTAAATATGGATTCCATATTTGAAACGCGAATTCAGGAGTTTTTTCAATCATTCACTTTGTCACAACACTATTTTTATTTCATCAAAAACTGACAACACAGTAAACGTCAGTGGATATCGTCTAATTAAAAATCCGACTATAGAGTTTCAATTTAACTCTCAGTCTGTTTGGTAAAGTACGATTTTATATGTTTTAGTTTTATAAAAATTATATTTTATTATAGATAGACCGTGTGATAGACCGTATAGTCGATGACTTAAAATGCTTACGAAGCCGAAATCCTAATGTGCCATATTATGTAATGTATTATATCCTACTATGTACTATTTCTTACTAGCTTTCGCCCGCGGCCCCGCCCGCGTGTTTGTCGTTATCGTGGTAAAAAGTAGCCTATGTCCTTTCCCAAGTTCAGTACTATCTTCATACCAAATTTCATTAAAATCGGTTCAGTGGGTTAGGTGTGAAAGCGTATCAGACAGAGTTACTTTCGCATTTATAATATTAGTAAGGAATAGTTGTATACACTATCTCAGCACCTTTATAGTTGCCTTTTATGCTTTTTCATAGGGATTTTTTTTCGAAATAATGTTCTTATAAGTTTATTTTTTTCAAAATAATATTACACTAATCGGTTCTAAAGTCTACATAACTAGCTCTACACCCAAATAATACATGTTCTACTTTCAAACTGGATTATTTATATCATTCACTTGAATTTTGTAATGAATAGTATATAAGGAGACGGTTTACTGAACGGTAAGTATCTAAGCGCAAACCCGAGGACACTCCTATACACACACAAAAGGTATTTTGTTGAACGAGAGTTGAGGTTGGGTCTTACTCTCTCAGTGAAAAACAATGTAAGAATTGCTTTATTATGTAGACGCGGCATCACTTTATTAAATAAATGAAGAACATAATACAATTGTTATGTTACCTCTCTGAGCTTTTAGGACTCTTATGCAGCGTTAAATAATAAATTACTAATATTATCTTTTTTGTTTCTATCAAGTGGCTGCTTCCAGGATAATCAATTATATTGCGTACAAGACTACTCGTACAAGTAAACCATTTTTCAAATACCTCCAGATGGTGGTAGTGTCACAAAAAACCGATCAAAAACCTCACATAGTAGTAATCAGGGAATCAGGTGTAAACTGGAAAGGAAAGTCTGGAACCCCGATGTGTCTCGGACCATCTACTACTTGCAGATGACCGCGTCCTCAGTTGGAACTCTGATCACTACCCGGCCCGCGCTACTACTACGGCTTGCTTCTGCTAGGGTCAAGAATAGCTTGTGCTTAATGACGACGGAGATCATTCTGCGACCTCTGGTACAAAGTTAACCCTCAATACTAGTTAAGCATAATAATCATATCTCTCCTCTTTTGCCTTTATAATCAAGTTCTATTTATAGCCGAGCGGGAAGTTTCTGAAAAGACGCTTAATAATGGAAGTTACCGATCAACATGAGCTAAGTGGCTAAAATGCATGTTTATGTATTTTTGTTGCTGAACCCAAATATCATTTTTATTTTGCTCTAAAGTAAGCGTTCTAAAGTTCCACAAAAGTGCAAACAACTTGCAGAAAACTGAAATGGCTTTGGTCAGGGACAACATGAACACACATGTTGAGAACACACATGTAACATGTTGAGAGAAAAGAACGAGAAATGGACTAGAATAATTACAGTATCCAGGCGGTAACACAAGAAGCAGGGGAAGACAGATTAAGCGATGGGAAGACGATTTAAAGAAAGTAGCTGGACTGGAATGGTTTCGCATAACAAAGCACAGAGACGAGTGGAAAGCCTGAGAGGAGGCCTTTGCCGAAAGCCAAGCTGAAAAGAAGGGAAACCGAGCACCGAGTCAATAAATAGTATGCAGTCTAAGTTTTAAGTTAAGTATTTTTAGGGTTCCGTAGCCAAATCGCAAAAAAACGGAACCCTTATAGATTCGTCATGTCTGTCTGTCTGTCCGTCCGTATGTCACAGCCACTTTTTTCCGAAACCATAAGAACAATACTTTTGAAACTCGGTTAGTAGATGTAATCTGTGAACCGCATTATGATTTTCACATAAAAATAGAAAAAAAACAATACATTTTAGTGGTACCCTTTCATTCAATCTATACACTATTATAAAAAAATCGATCAAAGTTACAACGAACAACAAGACCTTTTATATGATGTTACTGGCTGATACGGAACCCTTCATGAGCGAGTCCGACTCGCACTAGGCCGCTTTTTTAAAATTAAGTAGTAAGTAGTTTTTAACTCTGTTAACCAGCAATAGTTTTTAGGGTTCCTTAGCCTAATGGCAAAAAACGGAACCCTTATAGATTCGTCATGTCTGTCTGTCTGTCTGTCCGTCCGTATATCACAGCAACTTTTTTCCGAAACCATAAGAGCTATACTATTGAAACTTGATAAGTAGATTTAATCTGTGAACCGCATTAAGATTTTCACATAAAAATAGAAGAAAAACAATACATTTTAGGGGTGCCCGTACTTGGAACTGAAACTCAAAAATATTTTTTTTACCAAACCCATACGTGTGAGGTAGCTATGTATAGGTGTTCAAAAATGATGTTCAGGTTTCTAATATCATTTTTTACGATTTATCACTGATTAGTTTGCGCAAGAGACACTTCCAAAGTGGAAAAATGTGTGTCCGCCCCCTGTAACATCTAAAATAGGAGAGTGATAAAACTAAAAAATATATATGTTGTACATTACCATGCAAACTACCAATGAAAATTGGTTTGAACGAGATCTAGTACGTAGTTATTTTGTAATACGTCATAAATCGTTAACCGCAATTTACCTTTCATTCAATCAATACACTATTATAAAAACATCGATCAAAGTTACAACGAACTACAAGAACTTATAGATGATGGTACTTGCTGATATGGAACCCTTCATGGGCGAGTCCGACTCGCACTTGGCCGCTTTTTTTTATCCATTCTCAAGTTAATCAACTTTAAAGGTTTTTTTTTGTTAATACCGGCGTCTACTACTTAAACAGCATGCTCTTCTATGTAATGAACTTTAGTGGAAACTATAACGGTTTAGATAACTTTGTTTGTTGAGGAGTTATTTCTATACTCGAGGCTTCGGCCTAACTTGTAAAATACGTTAACTTGAAAAACTTCGTGCAAAAACAAGGAAAATAAAAAGTATACTACATAATTATTTATTGGAAACGTTTTTAAATCCACGTGCCCTTATGGGTGCGTGGCCTAACACGCACTTCGGCAATTAATTTCATGTTTAGCTTGATGTATTTTTTACAGTTATAGCTTTTATTAGGAAAATTTTACAGTGTTTTGTAAACTGTTTCAAAAGAAAACAATAGCTCATTTGTGTGGAAATAGTTATTGAATTACGAATCAGCGAATATTGCACTTCAAACTAAAATATTGAGTGACGAAAATTTGTATTTCTAATTTTAAACTACACATCCTTGAAGTTACAAAGAAGTTTTAGAGAAGACAAAAAAGCACCCACTAAAGGTGGTAAGCATACATACTCTAGAAAAACATTACTCTCCTTCTGAAGCATAGGGGTACACAAGTACATTTACATTGTAAAATTAATTGCTTAGCAAAACTGCTACTACTTACAAAATATTCTGAAGTGAGGACAAATAAGAAAGTAAACATATTGTTGCTATTTAATTATTTTTTCTAAAATAATGCATTTCATATTGTAAAAATTCGTCGAAAATTCTATAAAGATTTAAAATCACATTTTTGCCCATTTAGGGCACCAGGTTCCAATGAATGAGTAGACGGCGGGTCTCTCTGGAAGACAGTAGCCGAGGCTCTCTAGTAAAGATGGTGTTTTCATGACTGTGGTCTGGAAATCTTGAAAGTTTATAACACCGTCGAGATCAGCATCCATTCTTTTCAGCATTATGTCAACAAGTTCCTGGAATGATATATATAAAAGCAACCTTTATTTTATAAACGATCATGATCAAAGAGAAAGGGTATAACAAGCAATTTGTAAATTATATAATCCTACTGATATTATAAACGCGAAAGTTTGTATATATGAATTTATGTTTGTTGTTCTTTCACGCAAAAGCTACAGAACGAATTTAGATAAAACTTTACAGTAATATAGCTTATAAATCAGAATAACACAAAGGTAACTTTTTTGGGTTCCGGGTTCCGAGGGTTCCGAGAAGGATAAGGTTACCCACCAGTTATCCATATCTGAGGCTGTTCCATCCTTCATCAATCTCTAAAGACAAAAGATGCCAACCATGCTCCTAAAATATTATGAATTTATATATTTTAAGCTGAGGATCAAATCAAGAGGAGATAATTCAGAGAGGCAGAATTTAATGTCAATGGACTGCAATAGGCTGATGATGATGAACCGTTTATAATCTCGAATCGTGTATGTATTAAAGTAATTTAAACTCCTGGCCTAGACATTGACAATTTATTCTATCAGATCGGTCTACAGCATTTTTGTGCACGGATGACACAAACCATATTTTATTGCTTTTATAAATATTAGTAAAAAATAGATTTGAATGTTTTTTATGAAAAAAAAGGAAAAAATATAGGTAATCAGTTAAAATACATGAAAACTTTAATATTATTTAAAAGATGTCGAACATCCGTTTATGATTTATTTTCACAGCAGAAGTTATAAAATAGATTCTAAATGTTGAAAAAATAACAAGTTTTACTTTTCCTGTCATATTTAGTAGAAGCTTCTATTACAATCCCCCAATTATAGGACTATAATGCTTATGGCATAGGTACTGGTACTAGTGACGTCTCTCATGTTCGATTATATCTTGATGGAAGCTTTGGTTCCTTGTTCTACCGAATAAGCTACCATAATAATTTTAAAATTATAATTATAACTGCGAATGTAACATGTGCATATTTAAAGACATTCTACACCCGATGGTGTGAAAAAAATTGTGATCAGCTCGTCGTAATTTTCGGCTTCAAGGTTTCCAAGAAAACAATGAATTACTGACTTAAAACTCTCATAGTCTTTTTTTCTGATTGTTTAGTGAATCCGAAAAAATAACACCAAACATTTCTTTTTGTAGGATTGTAGCGGATGTCGATGGTAGATCAACAAAAGATGTTTTCTTGTTCTTCTGTTTAACACGTTCCGGGAAAATATAAATTATAGATAATGCGCTTTGTGACACTTGAAAATCAATACATTTGTTTCAACCGTCGTAGGCGCGCGCGCCGTTACACTGCAATCCCAGCGCGAATAATGCAAAACAGGGAATCGGCTACGCGCGGAATGTCAACATGAACTTAAATGTATATGTGTGAGTGAAATTCATAACAACAGTCCTATACTTTTAGTCCAGTCAATTAAAGCTTAACTTTGCCATTTTGGTTGAACACCTGCAACCAACGCCAAAATTTTCGTGAGTCTTCGTAGATTAATATACTAAAATTGCAGGGTGCTGCATTACCGGCAAAAGGTGCAAATACATTGCAAAAGGGTGCAAAAACAACTTTTTCGTCTATATCTCGCGACTGGCTGGAAAAATAAAAAAAGATACTACTAAAAAATTGTAGGAAATTAAATCCCCTACAAAAAAATGTCAACGTATTTTCGCGTATCTCTCATAGTTTTTGCACAAAATGCATTTACCTAAATGTGCAAAATTGTAAAAATGTTATTATCAATCTTATTTTTCATTTTGAAAAATTATTAATTAAATCCCAAAGAAACATGTAGGATACATGTTTCTTTGGGATTTAATTAATATTTTTTTTTACTTATTTATACTTTTTTTCATATACCTAAAAATCTTGACGAAAAATTCATTTCAATTTTACTAAATGATATATTTTTTTATTTAACTTTATATTTTTTTTTATTCCATCGGTTCAGCGCAAATTTGCAAACTTTCAAATTTGAGAGGATGGTCATCTAATAAACGGGAGGCATTTAATATGCCTGATAGTAATGTTATATACGATGGTGATAAAAGAGTTGAATTGCCCAAATATAGTTTACTAGGATCTGCATAAATAAGTCTATCTGACTTTTTTTATTACCAGACACTTTCGACAATGCTATTATGAGCCATACGCGAATGTTTATTTATTTTTTTATAAAAAAATCTAAGTATTTCTTAATGTCTGTAATTTTAATATCATGTCATAAAAAAATCTCAAATTATTTTGCCAAACATTAATTCGATAGACTTATTTAAAAACATAAAAAGAAAATTACGCTTCTTAGAATGTCCGGGCTTCTAACCGAAAGAGCAAGAAGCACAGCATATCACAAAATCAGCTGACCAGAAAATCTTTCTCGAAAACGGTGCTAGCTCCTATACCATATAGAATGATTCCGAAAAAGTTACATGACACATGTTTTGGCCATTTTCTATATTAATTTTAATAGCTAGATGAAATAAATAAAATAATAATAACATTTGTAACATCCAAACACATACTCTATCGTTCATAACGAGCAACACATACTATCCCCACCTTTCTATTTCATTCTATTCTATTTCGACAGTGTGACATTAATTAGAACGTTTTCAGATTATCCGGATTGGTGGCATCATCGCATGTCCGTGAACCGCCGGACGATATTGCTTGTAAGTATACTATAATGATACGTGTATCCAAATTGTATCTGGCGGCAGCGGCCATTTTGAGCTTGCTTTGTTTATTAGTTTAGGTTTAGTTGTCATCATAACACCGTCATTAAAATCATCCTTGTTGGATAAAACTCACAGCCTAGTGGCATTAGGTGATTGGAAACAATCACTGAGGGTAAGCTACCACGACGCGGTCAGGACCTAGACGAGGGAACGTTCCCGTGATTCGGATGTCACGTTAAGCAATCGGTTCCGGTTGTTGCCACAAGATAACAGTCATGAAACTTAATTAGAGGTAAAAAAAATAAAAATAGAAAATAATAATAAAAATAAATATCTTTAAAATAAAATAAAGACATTTAACACACAACGCCATCTAGTCCCCAAAACTAGCAGAGCTTGTATTATGGGGAACTAGACAACTGATATAGATACATAAACATACTTTTTTTTTCTTGGGACTCTTCCCACGCAGTAAATATATGCTATAATAAGGTTACACCGGCGTTAGTTGTACAACGTCCCTTGGTGAAACCATACTGTTGATCATGTATGATTCTGTTGGTGTTAAAATGATCGAGCATTTGATTAAGCATTACCTTTTCAAAAACTTTGCTAAAAACTGGTAACACGGATAAGGTCTATAATTATTAGTATCTTTACTGTCCCCTGTGCATGTTGATAAATTTACCTCTAAATAACTTTGTGCCCCTTCAAACAGTGTGCAACCAAATCCTGTTTGTTATGATACTTTTTAAAATGTGGAGATTGTCTCTAAAGTAAGGAGAAGCTTTTTAGGCTTCCGTAGTTCAGACACGGAAGCTTTAAATATTAATTTTATCACGTCCGCCTAAAAGTCCGTCCTCGACTCACCTACTAATCGGTTAGTGCTAGATAGCTTAAATTTTGCATGGACATAATATGTTTTTCACTTCGATTAAATAAAATAAAATCACTTTATTAAATTTAAAAACAAAACCACGAAACATATTTTTTATGTTGGTGTACTTGCCTTACACGTAACATATGGATAATTTTCTCTAACTATAAATAAAAAACATATCGTAAAAAAATTACAATTAAAAAAGTCATGTCAGACGTTTTTTAATGTCCACTATTTAATTTCTCACAAAGAACTGAAACGCCACTAAACAGTTTAAATATTGTACATTCGTTTGCGTACTTGCATGTTTTCAACTGGGAAATCATTCACTATGCGACAGATCGTCCGAAGCGGGCTTTGCTTTGCATTGTGCTCCGAAGGTAAGATAAGGTATTCTACATGGAAGCTTTTGAGACTTTAAACATAACATGAGACGCTGGAGCATGTGCCTGTCTGGATTGCCTGGACGAACAATATTTACTCGTTTTATTTTCACAACTATTTCATGTTTAACAACGTCTATTCTTTCAGGTAACTGTAGTGTTGCTGTGTTTAAGTGCCAATGCTAAGAGTAAAGAATGTGCAAGAAAAACGCACACACAAGACTAGCAAGAAGAAAAAATCTAGAGTACTAGATTTTTTACCTACATAAACTCCGAAATAGTAAATTTCAGCGAAATGAACTGAATAAATACATTTACAAGAATTGCTCGCTAAAATTTAAATTATATTTAACTCAGATTTAGAAACTAAAATTAAAGATTTATCCTTGATACTAAACGATTTCCTTGGGTAATATCTAGTTAACTTTAATTTTTTTCACTGAAAATTATAACCAAAAGTTTTAAACTTAAGTAAAATAAGGTAGTGACATTATATTACTTAATGTTTTACATTTTGTTAAATACTAGTACCTCTGTAAGTTATATTATACACAAGGTCACAATAAAACATTATAACAGAACTTGAACAGCTGAAAGGGCGACTCAGTGAACAGTTACTAATCGTTACATGGTAACCAATGGAGAAAATGTCAAGAATATACATCGGACTAATATTATAAAGTTATAATAATATTGAATATTGAAGTTTATATGTATGTTTGTTGTAAATCATTTCACTAGAAACCATTTTAGTATATTTTGGTAAAATTTGTAACAGCTCATACTTACATATATTTTTTTAATTCCTTGGAAGCAACAACATTCGGTGGCAGCTAATATTAGAAAAACAACATAACACATATGTCTTATATCTTCCAGAAACTGGAAATTAAACGAGTATCATTGCCGGCCCTATACACACCGTTAACCCTGCCTCAGGAAAGACAGGGTCACCTTCCTTGTCTCTGACTGTGGCAACCCCTGACCGGCACATCCAAGCCGCGGGGATGGGCACCCTTCACTCTAGTAGGCCGGAGCGAGTGGGTGGCTAAGTTCGGCCAGGGACCCAGTTCCACGTGGTACGTGTCTGCAGCCGAGAATTTGTGATTTGGTGCGGTGCACGTCGACGGAAGAAGCAACGGACCTGGAGTACCGTAGGCGACAGTTGGGTACAACCCGAACAAGTCAGCAGCTCCAACCAAATCGGCTCAACGTGTAATGATATATGAGATATACGCGGTTTAGAGGGGATCATGAATGCTGGGAAAGTCCGTGATCATCAAATTTATGCTCCGGGCACGCAACGCCCATGGAGAGAAAACTCCACCCATGCCTGAAAAGACGTGGATAACAACACGGGGAGTTGCAGTCACCTTTCATAAGACTGGCGTTAATGGGTGTATGCATGGTAGGATAGCCAATTGCGGCTAACTGACCAGTTACCCCCTGTCTAAGCTGTCAGCCCCCAGTCAGTGAGGTATTGGACCATCTCCCATCCCGCGCTGCGCTCACGGTTATGTGGAGCAACAGGCATATAGGAATGCTTGGAATGGGATGGGTATTCTATCGCATCTGCCAAAGAAAGACATGATCAAGAACATAGCAACAAGCCGATTTGCAACCTGGTACGTGAGAACTATGCTGTCAAGGATCGACAGCCTAATGGTATCAGTCAGTGGAGCGGTTTCACGGCTCCGGAAAACTACCATTATCGACAGAGAACTTTTACGTTTTCGTGTTGACGTAGCTGAATTACAGGAAACTCGTCTCCTGGACGAGGGCACCCTTCGCGACGACAACTACACTTTCTTCTGGAAGGAAAAAAAATGTAGGCGAAAAATGGGAGCACGGAGTTAGATTCGCTGGCCGAAACAGCTTACTTTCGTAAATAGAAACACCAATAGGTGTGCCCGAACGCATAATGGTGTTAAGATTAACTTTAACTTCAGGCCTCATCACTCTGATCTCAACTCAAATCTACAAGCCTCATGATTAAAGACAAATTCTACGAAGATCCCCGCGTAAGCCTGGAAAAAAAATGTGAATATAATAAACTCTTTTTGTTCGGAGATTTTAATGTGAGAATGAGACATAATACTGTCGACTGGCCGAAATACATCAGACATCATGGAACTGGCAATATCAACGAAAATGGACAGCATTTGCTGGCGCTCTCTCTGCCTCAAAATAACTAACACCTACTTTAAAAATAAACTTGTTCACAATATATTTTGGAGGCAGCTTTGTTTGGGACACTGGCATCAGACCGACCACATCATCACAAGGAAGAAGGAACTGCGTGGTATCCTTAATGACCTCACCTATCATAGCTTAGACTGTCACACTGAGTATTCCTCAGTAATGGCAAAAACCTGTTACATCTTAAGAAAAAATCATTCTACACGAAACACTTCCGCAATGCTAGACAAGGGATTATGCAGGGATTTCAGAAAAATGCTCGAGGGTAAGCTAAATCCCGAAACCTTGGACAAAAGCAGAGGATAGTTAACGACTGGTTTACGGGAACATGTAGGAACATGTTGTGTCTCCATTAATAAAGAAAAAGTGAAAAACTCATGTGGGACTTTTGAACAGTCATAAAGACCCTACCAAGCGCGCGGCATACATAACGGCTAAGGCGGTAGTGCAACGTGTCAGCTGAAGTTGTGCTAGTGACTACTGGCTAGTAGTGTAGTTCAATACAGCAGTGTAGGGATGCGGGAAACTTTAAGGGGCTATACAAAGGAATAAAGCGTGCCAACTAAAAGAAAACGTGCCGCAACTAAACACTCCCAGGGCCACCCGATTACCGATAGAAGAAAGCTACTTGAAAGTTAGGCACATCACTACACGAACTTATACTCCCACGACGTAGCTATTATACCTGATGTGCTATAAAAAAATGAGAGGGGATCTAAATATAAATGTGGTTTAATTTGATTATTGATCTCTATAATGACTTATTTACGTTGAAATATTAACTTTACATGTGTGTGTGTGTGTGTTCATAAATTAGAGGCCAGTGAGTTAAGAAACCAGAAAGTTATGTTTGACGATGTGGAATGATATAACGCTAGTAGTACAAGGTAATCGTACAATCCTACTAATATTATAAACGCGAAAGTATGTGTGTATGTATGTTGGTTGCTCTTTCACGCAAAAATTACTAAACGGATTTGGATGGAACTTTACATTAATATAGCATAAATATCAAAATAACACATAGGCTACTTTTTACTGCAATAATCGGGCACGTGATTTTATAAATACATAAATCTATTTTTTGTTTTTTTTTAATGTATTGTTTTTTTTATTTACTGTTTATCTCCTGTCAAAACTTCACAGGTTGCTATTTTTTTTTATTGTTGTAATGGAATAGGCGTTTGTCTTCCATCTCACCTGATGGAAAGTGTAGATGAAGACGAAGATGCTACACGCCCATTGAAAAGAAACCTGTTCACTCTACTCTTAAAGGCTCCAGAGTTTAACTCATCAGGAAAAATAGACCCAGGCAGGTTGTTCCAAACTCTGGCGACTCTCATCAAAAACGAGCTGTCAAACCGTTTAGTTCGTCTTTTGGGTATGCCAACAACGTATTGATGAAACTTTTGCCTGCGCCTAGTAGTCCGATAAAGGAATGGAGATGGCTCGATCAGTTCGAAAAGAGCTTTCGAGCACTCTCCAAAGTGTATCCTATAAAAAACCGATAAGCTGGCAACTCGACGACGATGCTCAAGGGTGTGTAGTCTGCATTTTGAGAGCTTTTCGTTATTAATTAACCTATGGGCTCTTCGGTCAACTAAGTCCAAAGCTTACAGATGATATTTGGCTGCACCGTCCAAGAGGTGACTGCAGTACTCCATGCAGGATCGAACTTGGGCAGTGTAAAGATTAAGCAGCTGTTCAGAGCTGAAGTACCGCCGAACCTTTAACAGAATTGATAATTTCTTGGACGCTGTTTGTGCCATAAACTCAATTTGTTGGCCAAAGTTGAGGTTAGAGGTGATGATGGTAATACCTAGAAGCCCTAGATGGCTAGTAATCGGGAAGGATACACTTTCAAAAGTGGGTGTTAAATCAAAGCTACTCTTTTTCGCGGAGAAAAGACACGCCTGTGTTTTGGAAGGGTTGAATTGGACAAGATTGACGTCACCCCAATCGGACACCTACTGCAATGTCACGTTCACCCGTTCAATCATGGACTCTCTCAAGGACCGTATTTCCTCTGGACTAGCTCGCGAGTTGGACGTGTACCTCTCAATTACGGTGCTGTCATCGGCGTAGCTAATAATATTAGGTGTTAAAAGATCATTTATGTGCAGCAGAAACAAGGTTGCAGAGAGAACAGATCCCTGAGGTACCCCAGCATTGATTGCCATTAGACCGTTCCTTCAAGAAATCACAAATCCAGTCACAAAGCTCAGTAGGTATGCCGTATGCTGGAAGCTTGCTAAGTAATGCCTGGTGCCAGACGCGGTCAAAGGCCTTTGAGATTTTCAAAAAATTCAAAATTCAAAATTCAAAATTCTTTATTCACTTAGGATGCAATACATCTCTTGTGACAGGTCAAGATTCTACATGTACATTTATGCCATGTTCGCAAACAATAGGTAGAGCCGGAGAAAAGAACATGGCAATAAAAACTCGCGGCCACTCCTTTCAAATCGCCAATGTTTACATAGTTTTAATGTTTATAAACCTGTTTTGGGGGTAAGGTGCTGCCACTAATATACTATACACCATGTTAAAGGACTGATGCAAATTATAGTGATTAAAAATTAGAACTTATGCTAATTTAAAAAAAAAAACAACAGCCTCAGTGGGTACAACATAGTAGGAGCATCTACTTACAACAAAGGTAAAAACTATATGTGCTCAAATATTGGCCAAATTACTGGTAACGAAAGATTAAATATAAAATACTAGCTGAATCCCGCGGTGTTACCCGCGATTATTAAAATTGCGACTATAATTTGAGATTTAAACTATCCTATCTCTCAAGTTAGATCGAACTGCACATGGTGTGCGAATTTTATTATAATCGGTTAAGTGGTTTAGAAGTCCATTGAGGACAAACATTGTGACACGAGATTTATATATGTATATTAAGATTAATTATAAGATCGAAAGAAAGAGAAGAATGGCCTTTATTAGTCACATAGAATCTTTACTTACAAAAGGAAAATCATGCTCTTAAACAATGTGATAACAACATTCACATGAGTAAAATAAAATGATAAGGAGCAAGTAGACAAATCCATTTTTCTTTATCATTTAAAAATTCGTGAACTGTATAATAACCTTTACGTATAAGATAAGTTTTGACTACATTTTTAAACTTTTCCACTGATAGACTCATAACACTAGCTGGTAACCTATTAAAAAATCGCACGGAAAGTCCCATAAATGAATTATGCGTTTTATGTAGCCTATGATATTGACCTACTAATTTATGCTTATGTCTCGTGTTCACCGAGTGAACGTCACTATTCCTGTGATATAAATGCATATTTTGTTTTTTATAAACATAATGTTTGCAAATATATATTGTGATGCAACTGTCATAATGCCTATCTCTTTAAACTTTTCTCTAAGGGAAACTCGTGCACCTAGTTTGTAAATCGCACGCACTGCACGTTTTTAGAGAATGAAAATTGTTTGAATATCAGCTGCCTTGCCCCATAGCAGAATGCCATACGACATGACGCTGTGGAAATAACCGAAATATACTAGCCTTGCTGTTTCCACATCCTTAAGCTGTCTGACTTTGCTGACAGCATACGTTGCAGAACTGAGTTTCCCTGCGAGACACGATATTTGGGCGCCCCACTGTAACTTACTATCTAAAGTAATTCCCAAAAAAACCGTTGAATCAACAAAATTAATAACTTCATTGTTTAAAACTAGATTTGTACTGATATTCCTTACATTTGGCAAACTAAACTTAATACATTTGGTTTTTTTAGAATTCAAAAGCAAGTTATTTGATGTAAACCAGTCAAGGACTAATGCGAGGGACCTATTTACTTCGTCAGAGTAATCGTTTTTGAGATTGGTTTTGAATATAAGAGAAGTGTCATCAGCAAATAGAACAATATCGCATAACTTACTAGTAAAAAATGGCAAATCGTTTATATACACCAATGAATATCCAATGAAACGGCTATTGCTTCACCGTGACCTTCCAAGGCCTCGGCCACTGCTCCAAAGGTGGGTGGCATATATTAGCACATCTTCTGTCGAGCGTCCCCTGCGAAAACCATATTGGTTATCACTAAGGAGCTCGTTTGCTTCAAGATATGTCAGGAGACGATTATTTAAGATACGCTCCATAATCTTACAGATTATAGAGGTGATCGCGACCAGTCTGTAATTGGCTGGGTCTGCACGGCTTCCTTTCTTGGGTATAGGCTGAACATTAGCAAGCTTCCAGGAATTTGCGAACTTTTCCAGTTTCTAGAGAGAGTTGGTACAGACGAGTCAGAACAGGGGACAACTCGGGTGCACAACGCTTCAGTACCACTACTGGAATGCCGTCAGGACCACTGGCTTTATTATTGTCCAGGTCCAGCAAACATTTAAGTACCTATTTTTGGTGGATTTTAACAGTGCTCATTTTAGGGCCAAACGGAGGTAACTGAGGTGGACATTTGCCGTTGCTGTCCAGACGAGAACATTCTGCGAAGAGATTGGCAAATAAATTTGCCTTCTCCTCAGCGTTGTGGACCAGGGATCCGTCAGGTTTGCGCAGAGGGGGCAGCGAAGAGCGAAAGAATTTTTTCTCGACCGACTTGGCGAGGCTCCAGAAAGCTTTACTCCCTGAGGGAAAGGAAGCTAAATTTTCCCCTATACGGCCAATGTGGTCAAAACGCTTTCTTCTTAGACTGGAGATGCAAGGCTTTGTTTTTACGAGCTTCAACCCATGACAAATAGGCTTCACGCTTACGCTTTTCAGCTAAGAGGCATTCAGCATTAAGCCACGGGCGAGCTTTGGTCTCAAGGGATAGTTCAGCGAAAGGAATAAAGTACTCCATTGCTTGATAAATCACACTCAAGACAGCATCTGCGCAGCACGTTGGATCTGTAGAAGAAAAACAGACCTGCCTCCAAGGATAAGAGGTGAAAAAGTGACGCATCTCATCCCAATCCGGTGACTTGTATCGCCACACTCGTCTAGTGCCTTTAGGGCTGGTGTCAGGAGGCGAGTAGTGCGACACAGATTTCACGACACAATGATCCGATGTCCCGAGTGGTGGTGAAACGGAAACCGAATATCTGTCAGGATCGGTTGTCAGCAGAAGGTCCAGGCAATACGCAGTGTGGCCCACGACGTCAGGAATACGAGTGGATTTGTGGACGAGCTGAGAGAGGCCACAAGATATTGCAAATTTGTAGACCTCTCTTCCAGCGTGGTCAGTGTCACTATACGGGTACAGCCACTCTTCATGGTGTGCATTAAAGTCCCACAGAAACACCAACTGCGCAGATGGAAAGCGTCGATGGACCGAATCTGCAGCTTCACTTATATGGTTCAATAGCCTTGTCGTCTCCTGGTCTCCACTATGCGAACGGTAAACACTGGCGTAAACTATTTGATCAAGGCCAGTATTCACAAGAACCCATAAAACAGAAAGGTCAGGAACCTCCAAGTTCGCGCTGACAGCAGATCACGTCCCTGATGTATACGCACACGCCTGCGTGGGCACGGAATTGGGTCTCCAGGATGTACCCAGGATAGTGCAGGTATGTTGGATCGGACGGGTTACAGATCTGCGTCTCCGTTAGAAAGAGTAAGTGCGGTCTTTCAGTCTCGAGATGGTGATGGACATCATTGAGATTTGAGTGCAATCCTTGGTTATTAGAGAAATGCACTTTAAGGGAGAAGAAGTGCAACCGCTGGTTAAACTTACTTTTCTTATTGGTTCTTTTCATAGTTAGAGTGAATAGGGGAAGGGGAAAGAAGTTGGGATAAAGTACCAATCCAGGAGCCAAGCAGCCCGCAATGAACATTACACCGATGGGGAACTTGTAGGGAGAGCGCGGGGACGCCCGAACCCGCTCGGGAGTCGCCATCGGGTCCTCTCAATCCGGTCGTCAACCGGCACGATGGGGCAACTCCGGGATTATGCGTGGCCGGCAGGGCAGCCTTTCACGTGGGGCTAGCACGCTTGTTGGGCCCCCTACACACCACGGGCGGCTAGCGGAGCACCGTTTCTTCGGATCCCGCTGACCTCCAGGACAAGTGACCCAATGCATCAATAACTTGCGAGCCCAAACGGCCGTCCGATATAGCACAAACACCCAGACCAATCCCCCCTTATGGGCTTCCGGAACTCTTACTCACCTGACGAAACACAGCAACACTAAAATGCTGCTATTTCACGACGGTATTCTGTGAAAGCGTGGTAATTACCCGATTCTTTTGAGCTACTGGTGTTGGTGTAGCTTGGCTCTACCACTGTTGCTATGCATAACAAACTTGCATAGCAACCATAATGACATTTTGAAAATAGCTAATTTGCGCTAAAGCTATTATAAAAAAATAGTTACTCATTAGGTCTTCACCTTTCTGCCAGTGAAAGTCCCGTCGTAATCTGTCCAGCAGAGCCAGAGATTACCCGTAACAAACAGACAGAATAAATAAATATTTTGGACATCTGACACACAACATTATAGTCCCAAGCTAAGCAGAGCTTGTGTCATGGGTACTAGACAACTGATATAAATACATAAACACATATATTTTTTTTGTAAATTCATACATAATAAACATACAAAAAAACCCCGATTCCGAAACAAATTTAATAATGAGTTCTGGATAATCACTTAATAAGGCTACTTTTTATCAGGAAAATACGCGGGCAACACCGCGAGGCGCAGCTAGTATATAAATTAGTAAAATACCCACACACACACACACACACACACACACACACACACACACACACACACACGAAGTCATACTGATAAATCACAATTTAATTTTACAAGCAATGACATCCGTCCCTCAGACGAATAAAACACACGTAAAACGGTGCACCTCTTCCGTCGCTATTTTGTCATTTCCTCTCGTAGCTGGAAGAGCTTATACATGACAATGAAGTACCGATCTTCATTTCCATATAAACCGATGTTAAGACCAACGTAAAATCAATTGAAATCGTAAGATTATATTCTTGTCAGTATGGTAAAATACGTTTGATATACGTGAAGTAATTAGAGCCGCCCGCGCTTCGTATCTCCACAGAGACAATAGAGCGACGAAATATAACGAAATTAATTACTATCCTATTTCATGCTTTTCTTGTATTATTTGACTTAAGATCTCGCTAAAATTCATTAACCTGAGTTGATGGGAAATACATTCTGGAATTAAATACCTGCAAAATGTTAAAATGATATAAGGCATGAAAATTCCATATCGTTTAACTATGATGAATAAGAATATTGTCTATTATATTGTTTAAATTAATTTTAGAACACAGTTAATTTCAATTTAATAGATCTACATCTTATTGAAAAAATTTCCTGCACGAATATACACAGAACTGAACGATAGAAATATAATACAAAACCTTCCACATATTTACAGTATTACATTGCATTGGAATTGATTAGAATTTTAGGGTTCCGTAGCCAAATGGCAAAAAACGGAACCCTTATAGATTCGTCATGTCTGTCTGTCTGTCCGTCCGTATGTCACAGCAACTTTTTTCCAAAACTATAAGAGCTATACTGTTGAAACTTTGTCAGTAGATGTATTCTGTAAGCCGCATTAATAGATATTTTTACACAAAAATAGAAAAAAAAGACAATAAATTTTGGGGGTCTGAAACTCAAAAAAATTTGTTCTTCAAAACCACACGTGTGTGGTATCTGTGGATAGGTCTTCAAAAATGATATTGAGCTTTCTAATATAATTTTTTTTTAAACTGAATAGTTTGCGCGAGAGACACTTCCAAAGAGGTAACATTAATCGTCATTAATCGCAGTCATAAGCCGCAATTTGCCTTTCATTCAATCAATAGACTATTATTAAAACATTGATCAAAGTTACGACGTACTACAAAAACTTTTATATGATGTTACTTGCTGCTACGGAACCCTTCATGGGCGAGTCCGACTCGCACTTGGCCGCTTTTTAAACATAGGTTTTAGTTAAAACGGCTCAGCTAAAAATAAGAACATAGCAAAATAAAAAGCAAGCTATACCACATTCCTCGTAATAGCTTAATATTTATTTCCTTGTACTAAGTGCTCAATTTTGATTTGAATAATTAAATTAGCAACACCGATGCCATACTTTTCTACCAGGTGAATTTCACGGCTCCCGCCTTAATTTATTCTGACTGGTTTTCTTCCCCGGTCGACAGGCAACGACCACACTTTTTGTTAGATGAAATACATTAATTCTTGTAGTTACTATAGTTACTGTACTCGTATCATTGAAAACATTTGTTGGTAATGATTAGTTATCTTAGGAGTAACGTATTGAAATTAGCATATTTACGAAATTGAAAGATCCTTTCAATGCCTATCTATATAACATGGGCCAAGTGCGCGTCGAGCCACGCATAGAATAGGGTTCCGTAGTCAACCATAATAACACGTGGATTTAAAATCGTTTCCAATAGATAATTATTATTGTTGTGTTTACTTATTATTTCCTTATTTTCGTACGCCATAATTTATCCAAAAATATGTCCTTTATCCTTGAATTACTCGCAAACGGATTATAACGGACCTTAATGATTACCTTAAATGATATCCCACACTATGGGGTAGACGCGAGAAAAATATTTGACCAAATATATGTGTTATCCACAAATATTTGTTTCGGAGTCTTAGTGTTTCCTATGTTTATTATGTATGTATTTACAAAAAAAAACGTATATTTATATCAGTCATTTAGTACCCATAACACAAGCTCTGCTTAGTTTGGGACTAGATGTCGTTGTGTAAGATGTCCGAAAAATATTTATTTACGAGCTGCACCTCGCGGTGTTACCCGCCTATACCATTATGGTTGCTATGCAAGTTTGTTATGCATAGCAACCTGTGTAGTACTGACAGGAGAATTATTGATACATTTTGACATCTACGATTTCTGTATTTATAAAATCACCTAGTTTTCGCCCGTGTGTCTCGATTATTGCAGTAAAAAGTAGCCTATGTGTTATTCTTATATACAAGCTCTATTACTATAAAATTTTCAAAATCTGTTTAGTAGTTTTTACGTGAATGAGTAACAAACATACACACATACTCACAAACTTTTGCGTTTATAATATTACTAGGATTGATTTATGTCTCATTTATGATTTCTGTGTTTTTAAAATAGTAAGAAAATTCATAAGGATACAATAAAATGTTAGTTTAACAATAAACACTTAAATAACTTTAGATAGGAATATTATATTTCTATACATGATTCGCCCCAGTTTTCTTATATATAAAAGTGTTTTTCACTAGTATTATATATTTTGTTCTACAGTATTGTCCCTAAAGACAAACTGTAAATAGAGCTCGTCGTTCTGCACAACTATATCAAAAATCAACATACTGCGATGTACGTGTATTCAATTGTCTATATGTATGCCTTTCGTATTAGATAATAGTAGCCCGACAGCCGCCAGACTACTTTGTATTAAAAAAGGATAATTATATTTACTAGTGGTTTCAAAGTAGTCGAAATTGAACATTAATTTGAAATTATGACAACATTATTAACATTCAATTGTCGAAGACTATAACTTCTGCAATCATGAATTTCGAAAAGACTACGCTACAATGTTAATTTGACAAAAGAGTACCCATGCATATGTATGTTCAAATATGTTTTTGAAATAATCCATTTTATGTATATTTTAAAATATATAAAATAATATGCACTCCTACTCCATATAAACCGTATACGTGCGAAATTTAATACTCCTCCGACTACGCAATTTTCGTAATATGGGGTACAAAGTTTTTGCTTCACGCATGTTACCAAACACGTACGTTGAAGTATTCAGTCAGTGAGATCCTAATTAAAACTAGTTATAATACCGATACCTGTATTAATAATAATACTTCAACGGTATTATGGATATGTGCGGTAGTATACAAATGCTAGGCGATAAAGTTCCACGAAGTCACAGATCAAATACCAAAGTCGGGCGATGTGTTATCCTGTTTATTATGTCGCTTCAAGCCTCGAAATAAACGGAAATTTACTTACGTTACATCATAAATTATTTTAGTTGTTAAAATTAATTCTGACACAAGAAACCCTAAAAGATCACGTTTACGACTTTATCAGATATCAATCATCATTCACTATACTATACTTCTTACTTTATTTAAGGACTAAGCAAAATCAATATAGTAAAAAGAAACATAAAGGCTTTAATAAATAATGTTACTCACAAAGCCTTAAAAGAAGTTGTTATGTTAATATTACAAAGTCATTTATGGTAAACATTTTATTCAAAATTATAGTTACAGAAATAGTAAGTACCTACTATATTGTCTGCTATTGTTGAAGATTTTTTGATATGTATAAAATATGATTTAAACTATTTGAATCTGAATACTTTGTTTCGTTTCAACTACTAAGATTATTATTTTGCAGCAAATTTAAATATGTTATAAAGTGTTTAACGTAGATCTGTTCAACGTCTTTTGCAAATGCAAAAATAAACATATTTTATACATTAAAGTAAATACTTTAATGTATAATGGGTGTTCTTTGTGTCCGTTTTATGTATGTTTGTAAAGTCAGGAATTCATATTCCTAATGCGGGAGTTGTCTTTAAAAAAAAAAATGTTTTATTTTAGAAAAAATGTTTTATGTCAGTGATGCCAGGTGCACTGTAATTACAGTAGATTTACTGTAATTTGACTGCTTTTGCTGTACACTGTATTCCAGCTATACAGTATACAGTGAACCATCAAGGGTAATAGATGTATTACCCTAGTTGATGAACTAATCACAGATACCATTGTAATATATTAGCGTATTATAAAATTTTTTTTTTGGGTTATAATTTATACAAATAACAGAATTTCTTAAAATTGACTGTTTAAGAAATTCTGTTATTTGTATAAATTATAACCCAAAAAAAAAATTTCAAGAATTTTACGGATAAAATATATATAAATGAACCCATAAGTGACAGTGATACAGATATTGATTGACAATTTATGTATAATTTATAATAGAGATTATTAAATACATTTATAATTCCAATAAAAGTAGGTTTTTTTTTTACTGTAAAAATACTGTAATGAGTTTTATGATTTACTGTATTTTCCTACCGATCTACTGTAATTTTACATGCGAAACACTGTATTTTTTTCAATCCAACCTGGCAACACTGTTTTATGTGTACAATACCGGCACATGTTACCCCAAAGTCCTCCAGTGATAACCGTATTAATAAAACTTCTGTATCTCAGAGCGAGTCAATTTAATCATACAAAATCAAGGCTTATATACTATGGCGTGCAACGAAACCATAGTGCGACGTAAATCGCTCCTAACGGCATCTATCGAATACACTAACAACAACTCTAAATATTAAATATGAACATTCTGCCCACCAAAAGGAAGAATTTCCTTTTAGTACTGCCCACAATTAACAAACTCAGCAATATAAATTCTCGAACAATGGACTGTATAATTAAAAAATATATAATAGTAGACGAGCAATTTACAAATTATTTTCCTACTCAGTTTTACAGTTATTAAAAAATAACAAATGTATAAAAATAAACTACATGCAATATAACAAACACTAGCCTATAACTTTTAAATGTAAAATAAAATACTTCGGTATAAACGTACACAATGTCATTATTCAGTGACAGGCAGTAAACATAATTTTGAAGCTGGACGTTTAATCGTAGTACCTTTACAACGTACAGAGACAAAGCGTGTCAAATTGTCCTTGCCCGGATGCAATTAAGTGATCCTACCATACAACCATTTAGCAGGAGGTAACTTATCATCCTTTATTAAAACTATATTGCCTAATTTCATATCAGGAATCCGAGCAGTCCATTTGTGTCTTTGGAAGAAGTTGGTCAAATATTCCAGTTTCCACCTACGCCAAAAGCTTTGCACCGTACGTTGTACTAATTGCCATCTACGTAAAGTGGTAACTGTGTTATACTCATAATTGTCGTCAGGTGGTACCACAATCGGTTGACCTACCAAGAAATGCCCAGGGGTTAAAGGGTGGGATCATCCAGGTCACTACTACCTTGAGACAGTGGCCTCGAATTCAAACACGCATCAATTTGAGAGAGAACTGTAGACATCTCCTCAAACGTAAGTGTAGATTCGCCGATAACCCGTTTTAGATGGTGCTTCAGACTTTTTAACTCTGCTTCCCACAGTCCACCAAAATTTGGAGCATGGCGAGGGATGAAGTGCCATTCAGTTTGAGAGTTGGCGAGAGCAGCTGCAATGTCTTTAAACAATGAGCTTTCTCGAGCAAAAAGCTTCTGTAACTCCTTTGCAGCACCCACAAAATTGATATTATTGTCGCTCCAGACATGACGGCAATGTCCACGTCTGGAGACAAACCGTTTGAAGGCTGCCAAGAAACCCTCAGACGTTAAATCTGAAACCGGTTCAATATGCACGGCACGTGTGGCCATACACACGAACAAACAAATATACCCCTTATATGACCGTTGCCCGCGGCCTTTAGATACCCTCATGTTAATGGGTCCCGCATAGTTGACACCAGTGTCAAGAAAGGGCTTGCTTGGAGTAACCCTGTAAGCTGGAAGCTCACCCATTAACTGTTGTTTCGTTGTCGCAGCATATCTTATACATGGAACACAATTGTGTATATGGGTTCGAACTATACCTTTCACTCGGC
Source organism: Phragmatobia fuliginosa (assembly GCA_932526445.1). Taxonomy (NCBI): domain Eukaryota; kingdom Metazoa; phylum Arthropoda; class Insecta; order Lepidoptera; family Erebidae; genus Phragmatobia; species Phragmatobia fuliginosa. The sequence continues at coordinate 32,229,952 of OW052057.1, forward strand.
TAATCCAATATCTGGTGCGTATAAAATTGAGCATCAGTTGTTGTCCTCCATGAAAGGTCCTTTCATGAGCATCGGCTATAATCAACTTAGCCAAACTAGATTCATGAGAAATAACAACTGGGTGCTTTGTATCATCGGGAAGTTGCGACAACAAATTACCTACCTTTTCGTAGTGGCTGTATAGAAATCCTCACAGGCCTGTTCTTCGGGGGTAAAGGGTCTTTTAGTTACCACAGGTTCAGAATCTAATTCCCATAATCGTTTAACTATCTAGTTTTCTTCGATTTGTGTATGCATTGCGATGACAGTGTTATGTGAGTGGATAGAATTTCCTGCTTTGTTAACTTGACCCGACACAATCCACCCTAAATGTGTCTTGAGCGATCGCAGAACCTGTTGGACTCTTGATTAATCCTGCTTTTAAAATATGGCAATATGTTTCAGCTAGCAACAAAATGTCAATTTTGTTGGGTGAATTAAACTTTGGGTCAGCTAAACGAATATTGTAAATTGCTGGCCAATTCTGAAGTTTAAAACTGGCGTCTAGCATAACGGAGGTCAGTGCACTTAAAACATGCGCCATTACATTTAAGGTGAAGGAAGGGTCATACAATGACTGCATTTTAATATCAACAACATGTCTAGAGACTATATCACCATGACCACCTCCTATTCCTGCAATAGTTGTCTTCGAAACAACTTTTTTTCAAACGAAGTAATAGCGCTGCTGCCTCAGTTATGAAGGATGCTTGCGATCCTTGATCTACCAATGCTCTCAATGTTTGGTATGACCCATTTTGAGAGTCAGCCCTAATAAGGGCTGTGGCTAATAATACTTGAGCTTGCGCTCGTTCATTCACAAAATGGGTTGCTATATTTGCACTAATATCTTATGATGTGGGCTCTGACTCTGAAATACTTTCATGTGAGGTGGTAGGCGTTACCACCGCACTTGTTACACTAGGGCTCTTAGGGTGCAACAACGTATGATGTTTCCGCTGACAAATACGGCATTTTAAAAGAACACGACAGTCTCGGGAAGTGTGATTAAGTCCTAAACAATTAAAACATACCCCCAAAGACTGGGCAAGACTACGTCGCTCGTCACTATTCTCTTTGGAAAACTTTTTACAGTTCGCTAATTTGTGATTATCGGAGCAATGTGGACATGTTATACTAATAGAACCATGCATTACCTTGGAGTGAGACGTAGAAGGGACCCACTTTGGCTTTCCTTTTGGTTCGATAAATTCAAGGGCTCGAAATCGTGTTTCTAAAAACTTACCAAACTGTTTGAAAGAAGGTAGATCTTCGGAGGATTCACTAACATGCAATTCCCATTGCTTCCGAGATTCTACGTCCAGTTTCAAACTTACTACATATATAACAATCACATCCCAAGAATTTATATCAATACCAAGATTGGTCAGCTCGTGCAAACAGTCACTTGTAACATCCAACAGATCTTTTAATGCATTCGCGGATTTGACAACAATATTTCGTTGGCTAAATAACCTTTTTAGGATACACGTGGACATAAATTTCTTATTATTATATCTATTTTCTAACGTTTCCCAACATTTTTTATAGTTACTATCTGTTATTGGAACGTGCCTTATTAATTGCTCTGCTTCACCTAACAATTGGGTCTTTAAATAGTGAAGCCGCTGTACGTCATCTAAGGTCTTATTATTGTGAATTAAAGATACAAATAAATCCCGAAATGATGACCACTCGGTGTATTTTCCGCTAAATTTAGGTAATACAATTTTTGGTAATTTAACCTTATTGTCAGACGATACATTGCAAGCTTCTTTATATGAACTACTTAATTTTAATTGAGATAATGCGTATTTTAATTCTACCCTATAAGTTAAATAAGTTTCATAAACTTTTTCATAAATGTCCTCTTGAAAATAACGTAACAATTCTTCCTCTTCGTACTCGCCGACTATATCCTCATATTTGGCAGAAAAATTCTTAAATTGATTCTCCAAAACCTCTAACCGCGTATCCACGTAATTGTAGGTAATTCGTTCCTTTGAAGCTTTTTTAAAGTTGATTAAACCTTTCTCAATTTGTCCTTTAAGATCCTTTACTTTTCTAAGTTCCTTTTCCATCTTGTATCTTATGTGAGAAGCGTCGTCGAATGCAAGTAATTTTTCTAAGTGTCGATTTCGTTAAAATTTCAAAGTTAAAACCGAGCGTGATTTTTCTAAGTGTTTTTGTGGTGCTCTTACCGATCAAAATTCGGGCATAGATTCCTCGTATCGTCGTTTTTATCGAAACTATTCTAAGTCCGAAAGAGCAACTAACCACCTTATTTTTTCTAAGTTTCGTTTAAACACTTGAAATTAGTACTCACAGTTTATAGTCCACTTCGCACTTCATTACTCACATAAGTGTATCCTCGAAGTCCAGTGTCCTCACTTATCTTCAACAGCACTCCGCTTGCAAATCTCCGTGTATGTCACTCCATAGTTTACTTGCCGTGTTCCACATCCAAACGCCCTTCGGCTCTAAGGACCATGTACAATACCGGCACATGTTACCCCAAAGTCCTCCAGTGATAACCGTATAAATAAAACTTCTGTATCTCAGAGCGAGTCAATTTAATCATACAAAATCAAGGCTTATATACTATGGCGTGCAACGAAACCATAGTGCGACGTAAATCGCTCCTAACGGCATCTATCGAATACACTAACAACAACTCTAAATATTAAATATGAACATTATGTAAGGCAACAGGATTTTTACGCACCTTATCTAACTACAAAATAGTGTCTTGCGCTAATAAGTAGACCGGACATATTATAAGAGCCGTTTCCTAATATAAAGTGGAATATTTTAGGCATTGCACAGCGAGGAGAGTGGATACACAACTTAGTATATAGGTAGATTGACGGGTAGATGAAATTCCAGCTTTGTCTAAAGTAGTGTAGTTAGGCTGGTTTCTATCATCAAACCCAACACCAAAGCACTTAATTTTGGTGGTTTGAATAACTTTGGGTATATAGATACCCAGGAACCGGTTATAAATACATAAATTACACGACAAATAATATCTTCTTCTTTAAGCCTAGCCTTATTCCCAATATTATTTTGGATTGGCTACTAGTTCAACCGGTTTTACCTGAATATCAGTATTTCCACGGAGCGACTGGCATTGGACCTCCGCAACCCTAAGGGAGAACTGAAATTTGAAGGTTGAAGTAGTTGTCAGTAAATATGAGGGCACCGGCTTCCGTTTTTGTTCCGTTCCTATCTGTCACAACCACCAACTGGTGGTATACGAAAAAGTCACTTTAGGTGACACAGGTTTTGATTTTAAATTATGAGCTTGGTTTTACCCTAATGTTTTTTAAATAGTGATATATTCCTGAATAAAATTTTAATGATAACATGCTATTAATAATAGTTGTCATCTCAATTGTTTCTTGATGTCGGCCGAGCACGTTAAGCTTTTGTAAATCGTAACAGGCACCCATAGGACAGGCTTGCCTAGTGTGGGGCCACTGGACATAACCAAAATGTACTTGCCTTTACTTGTAAATAAATTATTTTTATTTTATTTTTATTATTATTTTTTAATTTTGATGTGAAACATCTATAGCCGCACGTAAAACAGATTTCTGGCCTGGCGACGCGTCGCCACGGCACGCTATACGATGGTATATATATACAGTCTATATGCAGTAGTGTGTACGGTGTGGCGACGCGTCGCAACACCGTACACACTACTGCATATAGACTACTATTTTAATAATTAGTAATATTTTATTTTATCATTAAGACATATTTAGTTCCTATTACAATATGTTCTTTTCTGCATATTACTTTTACAAAATAATGGCGATGTTTTGATACATTTTTTTTGTTTACTAAATTATTATTTTTGCTATAAAGTATTTTTATGGGCCAGACAATAAAAAGAAACTGGGAGATTGCTAACAGCTTTCTTTTTAAAAAAATATATTTAATTATTCTGACCAAAAAATACATAAAACCAATACAAATGTTAACAAAACTCCTATTCAACACTATCAAATGATCTTTGAAAGAATAGGTTTAGGCAAATCTCGTTGAATAATCTCTCCAGCAGTAATCTGCCATCATATGTGAGTCCCACTTTCTCTGATAACGCTCTTCCATTGTCCGATGATCCTGATGATAACTAAAATCACCCAGATTTTGTCTAAATGCGAGTGCAATAAGTGGATTTTTATACTCATGTTGCACCCTTGCTCTTGCAAGTCAATAGCGTGCACTTAACAAGCTCGACATAGTCATCAGATTTCGTTTTGTCTAGGAAATTACTCATAACCAAAACAAATGAATTTCAAGCATTGGATTCGACTTCAGTCATTGATTTGGCATAACTAGGATCTTTCAAAAGTTGCCTGATCTGTGACCCATCAAAAATAGCAGTTTTGATGATACTGATGATGGTATACAGTTTTCACAAAGTTCGATATAGGTTTTCGATATATTTTTCATATATACATATATTCGCCACAAGTATAACAAAAAGGTACAAAAAAGTACGGGACTTCTGACTAACGACTAATTGCATTATAAACAAAAAAAATAATAATACAAATACAAAATATGTACTGTTTCTTATGGATACATAAAAGATTAGAATTTATAATAGTCATAAGATCAAGACAAAGGTATTATTGTTTTCAGAACTATGTTGATACGCGTTCTGTAATAAAATGTTCAGTGACAGGACTTTGGTAGGAGATCTTTAAAGCTAACATTAAATAAATAAAAAGTGGATTGATTAGTTTCACACGTAATTATAAGAAACAGTTGTAGTCAATAACATTCAATTTCTAATTTAAAAAGGTATATGAAAACATTTATTTTAAAAGAAATCGATTGATTTTACTGAAAATTAATTTTGTATTATTATTTTGCCTTAGATATTTCTTAGAGAAATATACTACCGGTCACATTATCTCTAGACCTGGCGGCGATGACGTCACGTCGCGTCGGCGCTCTGATAGGGTGCACAAAACAAGTATCCTCTAGTAGGATATTATTATAAACAATAAGATTTCCAACAAAACAAAGATTGTGTTCATTAATTTAATGTAGGTAATATTATTGTAATGATATAATTAAAATGCTGAAAAATTAATGAAAAAGCCTTGGTTAAGTGGGTACAATAAGTGTTTATTTTAAATGTCCTAACTTAACAAAAAGCGGCCAAGTGCGAGTCGGACTCGCCCATGAAGGGTTCCGTATCAGCAAGTAACATCATATAAAAGTTGTTGTAGTTCGTTGTAACTTTCATCGATGTTTTTATACTAGTGTATTGATTGGATGGAAGGTAAATTACGTGTTACGATTTAAACGTATTAAAAAAAACTACTAACTAGGTCTCATTCAAACCAAATTTTGTTGGTAGTTTGCATGGTAATGTACAACATATATTTTTTTAGTTTTATCACTTTCTTATTTTAGAAGTTAGAGGGGGTGACACACACATTCTTTCACTTTAGAAGTGTCTCTCGCGCAAACAGTTTAGAAAAAAATGATATCAGAAACCTCAACATCATTTTTGAACACCTATCCATAGATAACACGTATTGGTTTGATGAAAAAAAAATTTTTGAGTTTCAGTTCCAAGTATGTACCCCCAAAATGTATTGTTTTTTTCTATTTTTATGTAAAAATCTTAATGCGGTTCACAGAATACATCGACTGACCAAATTTCAACAGTATAGCTCTTATAGTTTCGGAAATAATTGGCTGTGGCATACGGACGGACAGACAGACAGACAGACAGACAGACTTGACAAATCTATAAGGGTTCCGTTTTTGGCCATTTGGCTACGGAACCCTAAAAATGTCCAACGTTGCAACTAAAACAATATTTTAACGTAACAGCAATAACAAAATAACAATAAAAGTCCAAACCTAACAATGAAATGTCACGAAAACAAATCGACGCGTATCGGCAATGAAAGTGCTAACTGTACCGACGCACCGTGGCGAGCGTGGGGAGGTGAAAGGAGAACGGGGCGGGAGGTTCGCATTCCAGCGAGGTCTCGAGATAATGTGACCAGGTTGTACATATATAATTTTGGCAAGAATAACAAAAGAAGTTTGGATTTGAAAAAAATCAAACGCTTTTAATTTATTTAAACATCCACGTAAATACAATTTTCTCTGTCACAATCATATTGTAGATATGATATGTTAGAATCAATCAAGTCACTCAAAAAGTAAACGTGATAGGTATTCATGAAAAAAGGGAAGCCATTTAAAATGAACAATTCGACTGCAAAGGTTACTCTTGTTATATGATACGTATTATCTTTGTAAAGATAATTTGACAAAATAGATAGATACGCATAGATATCATTTAACTATCTATTTGAAAATATTAATATGAAAACTTTTCCACCACAGTATTGAAACCGAAAAATAAGATATTTTTACCACTCTGAATGATTTTTAGTGTAATTTCTGCCTACATGAAATTGAGTGAATATTCTTTTCATAATATTGACTACTTTGAAAGCTCAAATCAATCTGATCCTGACTGCACCTGTATTTATTTGTCAAATTGAAATATTAATCTAATCAATCAGAATTGGAAATAGAACGTAAAAATAATTCGAAGTATTTGCGTTGATTAGAGGATAAATTCGAACACCTGTAACGTGGTTCTAGATCATCTTGCACCGAAATTTAATTGAGTGAAAGTAAATTGGATTTACTGGATCAGTACAACTCTTAGCCAAGCCGCTTATCCTCTGGATATAAAGGGCATTCATGGTATAGGCAGCAAAGACTATGAAAATATAACTCTTATTGTAAATTATAAGGAACTTACTGAAAAAAGTTTATCGTAATGAATAAAAAGCACATTCGGTTCCTTTTTGTTAAAATTATTAAGATTGCAAACAACTTTTCACTGTTCGTATTTTCAGGTAATGTATCAGGGAGTGTATTATATTACCAACCGACTGAATATTGTGTGTGGAGAATCAAGACCTGTTTTCATATATAAAAACTTTACATAAAGAATGAAACGTCTGTTCTTCTAATCTTGAAACTTTGCGAATAGAAATCAATATGAATTTTGCTGGATATAAAATGGGCAAATATTTTTACTTAAAAAAGAGGGACGCCCAGGGAAAATCCCACATTGTAATCCGAGATGAATTCGACCTTGTGAAGATAAATTGTAATAATTGTTCGGTTCGGTTCTACCCGGTAACTTGTAAAATTGATTTCTTTCAATGGATTTATATTTTTTTATACTTTTGAGTTTACGTTTGCTCACTTTTACAGAACTACACTAGACTAGACAGATTAGGCGGACATGACGAATCTGTAAGGGTTTTGAGTCATGAACTACGGAACCGAAAAAATGTAATGAATATGTAATTTTTATAAAGAGAACTAGCTGACCCGGCAGACTTTGTACTGCCTCAATCGATAAATAGAAGACCTAAACTTTTGTATCAAATAATCTAAAAACAAAAGCCAAATCGGTCCAGCTGTTCTCGAATATATATATATATATATATATATATATATATATATATATATATATATATATATATATATATATATATATATATATATATATATATATATACTAGCTGATCCGGCGAACTTCGTACCGCCCGAATTTGAAATCCCATAGCTTGTTCGCAGCGCCACCTACCGGGTACTATAATTTGAGATTTAAACTATCCTATCTCTCAAGTTAGATCGAACTGCACATGGTGTGCGAATTTTATTATAATCGGTTAAGTGGTTTAGAAGTCCATTGAGGACAAACATTGTGACACGAGATTTATATATATTAAGATATGTATGACTGCACGGTTGGCCTAGTGGTAATTGGTAGTGGTAATTCCTACTGCGCCAAGTGTCGTGGGTTCAAATCCCTCGTGGGGTAACACTTTGTGTGATTCACAAATTGTTGTTCTGAGTCTGGGTGTTCTTTGTGTCCGTTTCATGTATGTTTGTAAAGCCCCCCGCGACACAGAAATTTATATTCCTAAAATGTAATAATAAAAAAAATGTATTCACTTTTACCTCTACAAAAGATTTCAGATAGCCGAAAATCACAATATTGACTTAAATAATAACGCATCCACCACCCTTTCTTTCGTTTCATCTTTTTCCCGATATAAGAATGTACGCAGCACTAATCAAGACAACCGCTTCGGGCGACATCCGTCATTGGCTAGTGTGTACAGCATGTCCCGCAACAATTCATGTTCGGGGAAATGTTGCACAATTTGTCCCCAAGTGTATCTGAGCCTTTACTTTAACATGGTATTCTTTCCCCTCTATTGTAGTAGTGTGATAAGTATTAGTCATTTTAATTGTATTTTGTTTACAACAGGTCAATGCGTAGGACGTAATAAATTACATTCTAAAAATATACAATATAAAATTAGAATGAGAAATAAGTTAAAGCCGAGTTGTTCAGAATCTCATTATAAAAATTATCAGAGCAGCATAGTCTCCTGGGGCCTGTATTAGTACAACATTGGACAGTAGTCCAGACGGGATTTACTAAATATCACTCTGTGAACGGTACATAAAACAATTATTTTGCTAAGCCTGTTCTCAAATTTCATTTTGTAATAAATATGTTTTGAACTGCTATTGATATTGTAAATATGATTTATGAAATTAAAAAAAGAAACCAAAGCAAGGTTTTTAAAAACTTTCCTCGGTTTTATTTTAGTTTTAGAAGGTAAGTAAGTGAGCCTACAATCAAATTTCCCGACACACAGGGTACGTTGAAGCGTCTTCAGTTGTCATGACGGTGTATATTAACATGTAGATATAGAACCTCACCAAAAACTTAATCCAATATATTTTTAAATTTTTTCCTTAGGTATCATAATACACAATGCCACCTATTTCCAAAGTAAGCAGAGCTTGGGTACTAAAAAATTATAAACAGGCTAAGTCCCGCTTCTTATCCGCAGCAATAGTTGTAAATCGCAAGTAAGGTCGCCAAGCAAAGCTATTAAAAAAAACATTGCATAACTTACTCCTCGTATCTACAACTTATTGCCAGGGAAAGTCCCATTAAAATCGGTTACAATATCTGTGCAAGAGTGGTGCTCATCTGTCCGCAGGATCGCAAGCCTTGCTTGGCGAGCAATTCATACCACTCTCATACCACAGCTGTGAGGCACTCCGGTCACGCTTAATTTGTTGCCAAATTTTGCTGAATTTTGGTGTTTGGGGTGTTCAGTGGTGAAAAAACATTGCTTGCGAAATCTATACTCATCTTTAAGTAACATTTAGTTGGTGGTCAGTACTTCATTGCTAAGTAGGCGATCAACATTTATGTCTGAATAAATAAGTAGTGTTGGAATAATATTTTATTCATCAACAACCCGTAACGTCCCACTGCTGGGCTCAGGTCTCCTCTCAAGAGAGGGTTAAGGCCATACGTCCCCACGCTGGCCTAGTGCGGGTTGGGGACAGGCAAGACACGCTGTGGCTACGTAATCTTGCTGTTGGATGTTTTTAAGCCACCCGAAGGCCTCCAACTAAGCTTCACGACTGCTATCTTATGATAACAACCGGGACCGACTGCTTAACGTGACCTCCGAATCAATTTATTAATTATTAATTATTCTTTATTTTTATTAATACAAACTATTTTCATGACACGTTTTGAAATTATAGCTCAATATTTCTCTATAATTACACTAAAATCAACTATACTCTGTCCATTCCTTTAAGGACCAAGAGCCCAGAGCCGCCAGACCTACGTCATTAGTGCAAAGCTGAAATTTTCAGGATTATTAGTACAATGTCTTGTTAAGATGTATGTGTATCCATTAGCTTGAAAGCGGGGCCGTTTCTGAGGTAGCGCGAAGTACAGATGGATAAAAACCTTACTTAACTACATACGTCAAAGGTGCAAAGCTAGTATTTACATATTTTATCAAGAATATTATTTAAAATTAAAATTCATTACTGCCAGACACTTTCCGTGGGCCATTACTTCTGCCAGACGTCTTGAAAGTTGTGAAAAAATTTGGTAAACTACGTTATAGTAGCAAACCTAAATTTTATACATATTATCTAAGGTAGGTAGGTTTATACCCATGTTTACATTTTTTGTCTCAAAAGCCTCTATAAATGTATTTACTTTACTCTGTTATGTAAATCCGTTATGTAATAAACGTTCTAGTGTATCATGTAAATAGCGAGTAACACAGCTGAGTGCAGTTAGTTATATTTATTTTGTAAAAATTTGCTTAATTGCCTCGACCATTACTTCGCAAACAATTCTTGTATATTTTCTAGCAAAGTGCTTCGTTTAAATAAGAATCGAGTAAAGATTGAACACAAATCTTTTATCTAAAAAAAAGTATATTTTCACTTGGAATAATTTCTTGCATTATTCATTTTATAAGTGATCACCACTACTTTTTTTCTTTTACTTTAGTTGTACATAATTTACAAATTGTTTTGTGTCAAAATAACTATAAAGTAATTTACAATTATCATGATAGGACATTATAAAACTATAAAAAAGTACGTATCATCCTATCCTAAGGTCATTCTCAATTCTGGATTTATTATTACTGTCACAATTGTCTGTATGTCACTGATATTAATCAAATATACGTCTCGCGGGATTAGAGCTCGGCGTTTCATACCGCGAAAGGTCAGTCAGTGTCCACGTGGACACAGATAAATTTGGTTATTGAACCATCATATTTTAGTAGTTGTTACGTATATTGAAGTTATAGCACAGAAAATATAACTTTGAAGGGATGTCTTCTTATGGGAGGAAATAACGCTTCGTTACGTAACGCGTTACCAATCCAGTCTGTCTGGCTTCAATTTCTTTCACGGATATTATCTTTATTAAATTCAAAGTATATATTAATTTTCATTATATTTTTTCATTCATTCCGACCTTTTTTCCGTGGGGAAACCCCCTCGGGCCTCACCCCGCCATGACGGGGCGGTGTTTCGGAATTGAATCGTCTGAAACCACGCGCTGCGCCACTCTGCACCTGAATTTTACGGCAGGGAACGTCTTATTATCCGTCTAGGCTCCTCCCAGCGCCTGCCTACATTGATGAGGGGTTCATATTTGCTCAATATCTGGCCATTGATGGGACGACGGATGGTGGGGAATGTCCCGTACCGAATGAATGAAGTCCCGTCTATCAGCGGCCACACTCAAGGCGACCTCGGTAAAATAATTTCGCAGGTACTTCCCGAAGCAACAGTGCCTGGAAAGGACCTGCGTCAGTCAGAAGGAAAGGGTCCTGTGCTGCCGCTCTGCTCACTTGAGAATGACCGGCTGGAGAGAGCAAATAGAGTCACCAGTCGGTACGACCACGTGGCTCGACGAGCGACTTCACGCCTCTCGCGTGTCATTAGGTGGAGGTCGAAATCCGCGCTCCGCCCGAAAGTCATCTACTCGCCGATAAACTTCGGTGAACACTTCCACCTCCTAATTCGGCAAAAGTCACCCTAGTACAGGCAGTGTCGACCAGTTCGGAGCAACCTGTCGAAGAAGATCAATCGAAGAGTCAAAAACCGTCAAGCATCAGGCCCAGATACTTTATCTGGGCTCAGACCGGACCGAGTTGACCACGAATGAGGCACCGGCGGGGGACCATGACGGGCCCATGGAACAATAGGGCCTCTGTCCTTTCCAGGGCCACCCGTAAACCCAGCGCCTCAATGTGCCCAACTACCAGGGAGACTATAATAAATAATATTTTTACAGCAATTAACGCGATCACTTATTAAAGGTATTACATACCTCCGATTGCCTTAAGTTTCGACCAGGTTGCACTGGCCGTGGTCACAGGCTGACTAGCTCATCGGTGCACGCCCTCCGTCGTTAAATCCGTGGAGTAGAAGGCCGCGCAGGCCATTCCGGTGGGTTGTCGCTTACACACAATACGAGTCACGTTCGTCGCCGCGTCGCTCTCGCGCATTAATGAATTATTTTACACACAATGACTTTTCATGACAAACCTCGATCTTCTAATTTATGTAAAAGATATGGTTAGGTTTACGGATGTCTGAGTAAAAGATTGTAGGTGTTAGGTAGGAACTAATGTGTTCGTGTCGCACGTAAATACATACTACGCGAACAGATATTTTGATGTGATATTATTTAAAACGTCATTTGTTGACAAAAGTACCTGCAGTTATTTTTTAACTAAAATAAAGTGCTAAAGAAAAAGAAGTTATTATACTTTTATTAAAATTATTTTTAAAAGAAGGCACACCTGATTACATAAGAATAGATAAGAGTTACACGATAAAACGAGACGGAATTGTAGGTAAATATAATCGTAGGTGCTTCGGCGCTGTGCAATCTGAATTGAACTTAATGTAATGACACCAAGGGTACCTATTTCTTTCATTTACTTTTCGGAGTGAGTCTTCTGTACTGGTACTGTGAGGTATTCTGTGGTAATAGTATCTAGTGATGCCTGGTCAACTGCCGCTTGTCCAAGTGATAAGATGCTTTTACGCCGCAAAGATGACCGTTCAAGTACAATCCAATTGCATCGTCGCGGTCGAGATCGAGGTCGAGGTGAGACAGGGAGACGTTATATCTCCGGAACTATTTACCAATGTATTGGAAGACATCTTCAAGACGCTCGATTGGAACGGACGGGGAATAAATATTAATGGCATTTACCTCTTACACTTGCGATTTGCAGACGACATAGTTATTCTGGCTGAATCTCTACATAATCTGGAAAAAATGCTCAACAGCCTGGATGATTTTTCAAGATGAGTTTGGATGGGGATAAATATAGAAAAGACGAACATTATGCATAATTGGCATGTATCTCCGAGTCCCGTGACCGTAAATGGTGTTACTATCAGAGTTGTTCAGGAATACATCTATCTAAGTTTAACCTTTCGGTCAAACGACGATTTGATCAAATATTTTTATGACTTTATTATTTTTGTTTAAAGAAAATAACGCCAAGTGTGCCACAATGTATCATTTTTAGAAGATCAAAGTGCTTTCAGATTTATCACTCAAGTCTCACTTTAACTGCAACGACAACCTAAGTTTGATTAACACTCTTTGCAAATATTTATTTTATTACCTTGTGGCTGGTCTGACTATTTCTATTATCAGTGTCCACCAGTCTAATTATACCTATGAAGTTTAAGTAAGTCATTACAAAATAAGACACATGAAACTTCATGTGGTTATCATTAAATATTCATCATCATCATCATCATCATCATCAGCCTATATCAGTCCACTGCTGGACATAGGCCTCTCCCATTGCACACCACTTTGATCGATTTTGGGCTTCTCGCATCCAGCTCCTGCCAGCCATCTTGCGCAAATCATCACTCCACCTGGCCTGTGGGCGTCCTACACTACGTTTGCCGAGATGCGGTCTCCACTCCAGAACTTTTCTACCCCAACGGTCATCAGTTCTGCGGCTAATATGGCCAGCCCATTGCCACTTCAGCTTGCTAATCCGGTGGGCTACGTCGATGACTTTAGTTCTCTGACGGATAACTTCATTCCTGATACGATCCCTCAGAGAAACGCCGAGCATACCCCTTTCCATTGCACGCTGAGCAACTTTGAGCTTGTGGACCAACCGCACCGTAAGTGTCCACGTTTCGGCTCCGTATGTCATGACAGGTAGGACGCACTGGTTAAAAACTTTCGTTTTTAGGCACTGTGGGATCGACGATGAGAAGACTCGACGTAACTTTCTAAACGCCGCCCAACCCAGCTGAATTCTTCTATTCACCTGAATTCTCCTATTCTTCTATTAAATATTAACACGTATTATAATGCAAGTTCTTGCTTTAACAAAAAAATCTATCAATGCAAACTGATGTAAAATAATCATGTTTGTATGTTAATGGAGAATCTTTTATGCAGCACTGAACTATGATAGGCCGCTAATTAATGTAAATAATAATAGTAGCAAAAATCAACTTTTATCGTTCTAATTAATATATTTATATTTACATATATATATTTTAACTACACTTAAGTGACCTGAAAACAATATTTAACTATCTTACTTTTATCTGGTCAGCTTGAAGTAACGAAACATATTTAAAAATCTTAAAAGTATAAAAAATACGTCATTTTACTATATGTGATTTAGGGAATCAGTTCAACAGTGTAAAATATTCGATGACAAAGTATTCATCTCTAATTTTATCTGATATATTATAAGCTAATATTTGCTTTTTTATTATGAAAACTAACAGTTGTTTAATAAACATTTTTTCTAATCAAAATACACTTCCACTTAATACCGGCAGTAAAATATCAACCATAAAACAAGACCACGAGACTAGTTTTCCCTTGTGACTTGAATCTATGATTTGTGCACTGTCCTCTATTGTTCATGTTAAAAGGTTAGATCTGTACAGTCTACAAATCAGACTACCTCACAGCGACAGTGTCAATTTGAAGACCGCTTTTAACACAGAAACCACAACAATCTTCATCAAATTTCAATCGGCAGTAAACTATTTTGATCTACATAAATTAATAGTATCCTTTGGGAATCGATAGAAGAAGTTTCTACTGGAACGGACGCTTGATTACATTGAGCTATTTTGTTAATGTTGACTTGGAGGAGACTGATATGCCATCTTACAGATATAGCAATGCGCCTTCGGCTTTAATAAATGTTCCGTGAGACTTAATAAATAAATCTAACTATTCCAATGATAGAAAATTATATCTGCATATGACTGGAAAATAGTTTAGTAATACGATATACGAATTAATGGATTACAAATAATTTATTCACAATTTCCTCTGGCAGTTTGTTCACAGCAAACATTTCTTGAAATGTTAGAGTCACTTCCATATTTATTTACGTAATAACTATGAGCTACAACCTCGTAAATTGAATTAAAATTATTATCATATTGCGTGTAATAAGATTTGTAACCGTACGATGGTATAATTGTATAATAGTTGATGAGGATATAAAGTTATTACAGAATATTAATAGACATGAAGTGAGTTAAAGTTCGCTATTTGTTTGTTATATTGCAAAGAAAATTATTTCTCGGATTACTTTTTCTATCCTATATAAAACTGAGAACTTTGTTTGTTTGTATAGTAGTAAATAAAGCATTTCACTTACAGGCATAGTATCATAGTCATGTGATCTGTAATTCTGCATTGTTGAATTCCATTCTTCTAAGCCATTTTTTAACTATACCAAAGTGTTGTGCCTGTTATTGTTTTCAAGTTGTTACTTAGGAAACTGGAATTTTATTTATTCTTCTGTAACTTATTTTCATAACCAGCTATCTAAGTGGCAATAACAGGCAGAGTACTTTGGTATACTTAAATATGTAAAAAAGAATATATTTATCTGGGCCAAGTTATTCAACTCAGTTTGGTAAAACTTTTATCGAGTAGATCAAACGTTAGATGAAAGTCAATGCCTTATAATATACTGACAACCTTCGATTCTGAGTTCTCCTCAGGGTTGCTGAGCCTCGATTCCAGTCGCTCTGTGTAAAAACTGAAATTCAGGTAAAAGCGTTTAAACTAGTAAGCTGACCCCTAATAACATTGATTTATAGGTAAGAACAAGCTATACAATATGTACCTATACTAAAATGATTTATTTCCGTACAAATGTATGGGAAAAGTTTTTTGCGATTTCTGACATTTCTAGTACTCAAACCTCACTCGGTCCAGTAGAGACTTTTGATCCTTATTAGAAACAGGATCGATTGGCATCAAAAAATGTTTTTGTTTAAATTGACCATTTGTTTGTTAAAATCTGTAAATGCAGTTTAGAATTTCTTAAAAAAATAAGGATAGTCTTCTACTAGCGTTTTCCTGTAACTATAACGGTTAATGTACCTGCCCTTACTGTCCCGTCTCAAAAATTCACCCTGTATATTTTTCATATCGTATAAATGAACAGTTTTTTACCAAATGCATATCAAAGTATATACAGCGCTAACATAAAGTTTTTTTTTTTTTTTAATTTTGGTATGTATGTCTGTTTGTTTGTTCCGACTAATCTCTGTACGGCTGAACCAATTTTAACGGAACTTTCTCTGGCAGAAATCTCATGACCTGAAGAGTAACTTAGGCATTTTTTTAGACTAGATTCACTACACGTTGTTATTCGCGATTTACAACAACTAGAGCGGGTAACACCTATATTTTGTACTAGCTAGACTCAACTAGTACAAAATAAAATTAATACATAAAAATCCGTTTAAAACTGTTTGCTGCTTAAAAAGTGTCAAAAGAAGAATCAATGTTGAAAGTTGATATATTAATTATTATAAGAATTTTGTAGTTTCAAGTAATTGAAAGTTGGAGAGTCCTCTATTGGTCAGTAGCATAACGTAGAAAACATAGACGCATTGAAAAATTAAATTGAGTATACAACCAAGTTCATTAATTGGATAAGGGTCACCAAATTTTCGTTTTCAACATCAACAAACACTAGATTATTAGCACGACGGTTTTAGTGTTATTGAAAAATCATTAACTTGAAATTTTGATAATTGTGAACTTAATACCTATCTATTGTTTCAGCTGGAAGTGTAGGTACATAAGTGGTACGTCTTTTCCATTACGAATTACTTTTATCTGATTTTCTTTATTAAAATTAGTTCAGACTAGAATAGAATTCAATAAACTTTATTGTACGACAGATCTTTATAAAATAACATAATATTAAAAATGTCCATGTACAAATGACGACCTTATCGCTAAAAAGCAATTTATTCCAGGCAACCATAAGATGGAAAAAATTGATACTAAAAACTAGGTATGTTAAAAGACTAATAGTGAGTTTTAAACCAAAAGTCCATGGGAAAACTAATGTGATCCCACTCTCCAATATTCAGCTAGTTGATACGAGATGGCGGCAGTAATATTTAAAATAATACGCTAAGAAAACGTAAGTAGTTACTTACTATAATGGATCAATGGAACGACTCTAACCGAAGCCAATAAGCATGTGATATACCTTTTAAAATAAACAATATATTCCGTTGAATTAAAATTATAATGTTATCAAACATAATAACGTAATTTATACATAAATAACAATCTATCTGTTACGAGGACAGTTTTATGGCTCATTTTTACATTACATTAATATTGCATCCCAATTGGCAATTTCAAACTGCTGTCAACTGAAGTACAAATGTAAATTTATCATTGTAAAACAGTGACCTCTATTGCGTTAACAGTAAACGATTAGGACACAAACTTTCACGAATTCCCGATAGATGTACGCCGATTTAAGAATTGGGAATGAGTATATTCTTACATACTTCTTTACTTAAGCATTTTTATCTGATCAAATCAAATCAAATCAAACCATTTTTATTTCAAATACACCAATACAACGGCACTTTTGAAACGTCAAGTAGTCAGTCAGTAGTCAGTCGTGAAGCTAATTGTCTGTTCCAATTCGTAGATCCTATGGAGAAGAATAACAGACAAGAAACTCCATGGACACTCTTTTCCAACATCCACATATATATTAGGATAGTGTGGCGTTGATGGCGTAATTTCCCTCTTAGTAAAATGTACCTCTTGCTGAGATTTAAACCCGTTCTAGTACACACTTTGATGTTAAACGTATTGGAAATATTATTATTGTTCCTCTCTATTATTTATTTTAGGTCAATAATGAAACATTTTCATTTCACTTAAAACTAAATAGAAAAACTAAATAGGTTAGTTTGTTTGCGTGGAAATACATCAAAGGCGGTTGATGTGTTACAAAATGTGGTTGAATGGTGTGCGAGAGCATTTTAGGGTACAATAGCTCGATCTTATAGTATCCGTAATAAAAATTTACAATGTTGAGAATAATAATATTAAAACGTAGTAGGCAGCATTGAAAATTCAGTGTAGTCGCACAATCTGATATTAGGAGTCATTTATTTTTTTGCTGCAGTTGGTGCACTTGTGCTTCACTCTGTATATTTATTATTTTGGAGGTGTCGTCCTTTCTTACGAACACTCGTCCGAAGGCAGTCCAGCAGTACTTGAACTTGTGGGACTTGACGAGATCACGTGCGAGGAAATAGAAGCGGGCACCCTTAGCAGTTAGTTGTTCCGATACATAGACCGGCGTATCCTCCTTGCTAGTATAGCTCAGATGTTTCGCCTGAAGTTTACATTTATTACGCGTGTTAAATTCCTTTACTTTTTTCAGGAATCTTGTTCTCAATATAGCGTTCGTAAATTCCACAATTATCGTAGGATTGTTTATCATATTCTGTTTTCCCTTCAACCTAAAAATGTCGCCAATGTCACGCTGATTACAAAACATTGATTATATTGTGCTCTGGAACGACTGTACCTTTGGACTGGACTTTGACTGGCAGTTTGCTGATAACAAAGGGAATAACTGAGGTTTATTTTTTAGACTAGCATCGCTCCGCGTTGTTAATCGCGTTTTACAACAAAACCCAAGGGTGAAACCGCAAGTTGTCCGTGTGGTGACGGATTAAGAATACAGAGTATGGTGATGGTGACCCCTATTCATCTAGCAGGTGTCGTGGGATAAACTACGCAAGACAACATCAATGCAAAGAGAAGGAAAACTTGAAACCAACCCTATACCAACCCGTCTGGCCAGCGTGGTATAGTAGGCCAAAACCTCCTTTCTAAGGAGAGGCCTATGTCCAGTAGTGGACTGGTAAAGGCTGTTGATGATAATGATGATTATGAACTCTGTCTCTCTGTTACGCTTTCACGCCTAAACCACTGAACCGATTTAAATGAAATTTGGTATGAAGATAGAACTGAACTGATGATGATGATGATGATAAAAACGCAAGATACTGCTAGTATAAAATACGATTGTAATAGTTCATCATTAGCTTATCACCGTTCATACTAAATATTGGCCTTTCGAATCGAATACCATTTGATTTGATCCTCAGCTCGTTTCATCCATTAGTGAATAATAAAATAAATCATTTGGAACACTACTAATAGTACAAGATCCCACCGCTTGATTCTGCAGCTATCTGTTTTTTCGATACAACTAATTTTAAATTAATGTTTATAAAGTATACAATGCATTAGGGATAGGTTGCCTATCAAAAATTAGCCGCAATTACCTGAAATTAATTTTAGTAAAATTATTTTGCTGATGAAAATTGCAACTATATGTTTTTTTAGTGAATTTTACGACATTTGAAAGAAAATAATGTTACGAATTCAAAAAGAATTGGTTGCCAGCTCTCAGTCAGCCGCAACGTTAGGGTTGCCAGGTATAAACATTTATATTAATGATGTTCCATACACAATTAACCGACCTCTAGAACCCAGGCCTGAAAACTTCTGCGAAATTTTATGAAAAATCAGTTTTAAAGAAGCTCTTATCAAATTTTTAGCTACATTCTGGGAAAACTATTGCTTAAACATTACTAAGAAAATCGGAGTTTTTTTGTTTATTAGTTCAATGTTCATGTATAGTAATATTTCTGATTTTATTAGATTAATAACGGCTTTTATTATGATTAATCTTATTAATATTATCATTTTTAATTTGTGATAATTAGTACACATCAATTCATACACACTAATTTTCATTAGTCAATCAGAGCAATGGAACATATAATGATGACGTTAAAGAATGATTTTTATTTCAAAGTTTTTTTATTATAAAAGTAAAAAGTTTGATTTTTTACTAATTATGTTATATTTAATTATATATTTAATAACGTTGAATCATTATAGTTATTCTTAATGCAAATCTTATAATTATACGTCTTTAATTTTTCTTATTCATTGTATGTATCGGTGTCAATATCATCTGAATCATCAGAGTCATCATCTACTTCTATATTTTCATCTATGTCTTGTTGGTGTACATCTAAAGTTAATTCTTTTTATGCTTACAAGATATCTTCTACAGTCATTGGAGTTGGATCGCCAATGAACCATATTGGTTTTAAATTACCATCAATTACTAACCAACCATAGTCTTCTGGATTAAAAGTAATACAAAATGGCTTAGTTACATTTTGCCACATGCAATTTATGAAACAATTTCTCAACAAATTTTGTTTTTATAATTTCCAATAAGGGAATCAATTTCGAGTGAAAACTCGTGACGTTCTTTAAAAAAAAATTTTCTTCTTGTCCCTGAATATTATTTTTGGAAGATCTTATGCAAATGCAAAATCCTATCCTATCTTATCCAAAAAAAATGCAATAAGGCTACGCTCTATTAACATATTGCATTTTTTACGCCTTACAAAAGTTTGGTAAGTTTCTGAACAACAGAAATTATTTCATCATTAAAAAGGACTTGGCATTAGTCAACGATGCGAAAACTATTTGAAAGGTCCTATTATTTAAAAAAAATTTGAATGGCCTGATCTTTCCTTTATCATAAAACGCAGCTGAATAATTACAGCTACTAAATGCATGGAAGTAAGTAAGTAATGTAAAAGTTTGTAGGCCTGGGTTGGAGAGGTCTGTGAATTGTAAGGAACATTAATTTCTTCTCGATTTTCACGTTTGTTTAATGTTTGATATAAGGTAACAGATGCCTGTCAAAAATTTAATGTATTTATTTTGTATTAAGATTTAAAAAAAACAAGTGTGTGTATATAATTAACACTAATATACCTGTTTACACCTGGCAACCCTAACGTTGCGGCTGACTGAGAGCTGGCAACCAATTCTTTTTGAATTCGTAACATTATTTTCTTTCAAATGTCGTAAAATTCACTAAAAAAACATATAGCTGCAAATTTCATCAGCAAAATAATTTTACTGACATTAATTTCAGGTAATTGCGGCTAATTTTTGATAGGCAACCTATCCCTAATGCATTGTATACTTTATAAACATTAATTTAAAATTAGTTGTATCGAAAAAACAGATAGCTGCAGAATCAAGCGGTGGGATCTTAGACTATAATGGGTTCATTCTTCATCTAAAATATTGATTTTACAATTACCCGAAAACTTTTCTACTTCAGAAAGTTTGAGGGACTAACCTTAACCCGGAAAAACGCCTTTCATATATATGATAATTCTAATCCCTCACACACTAAAGCTCTAGTATTTTTTACATAATGACTAGCTGATGCCCGCGACTCCGCTCGCGTCTGAGGGGTTTCGAAAAGAAATGTTAGCCAATTCTCAGACCTACCCGATATGCACGCGAAATTTCATACAAATCGGTCCAACCGTTTCGTAGGAGTACATTGTGACACGAGAATTTATATTTAAGATAAAATCACTAACTTAAAAATAAACATTGAATTATGGTACTATGGTGCTTTATGCTGAAAACCCTTTACTTGTATTATAGCACACCCAGAGAAACAATGACCTAAGTACATAAAAACATTTTTGGTTGCCGTTTCGAATAGTAAAAGCACAATTAATTCTTTTAAATTTTAACGTTAAAATAAACGACAAGCTTACGCTTACGCTTGTACGCTTGCACTGTCTAACACGTTCCCTACGAACGTGTTAGACAGTGCAAGCGTACAAGCGTACAAGCTCTTCCGCTTCATTATATTGCTTTTGTGTCTTCCGCTTCATTATAAGTGTTAGGTATAGATTACTCTTATTAAGGGGACATAAACGATATTTGGTCGGATCGCGTTTCGGTATATGAAATATAAATAACGGTCGAGGCTCTAGCGGTCGGCTTTCAGTGGCCGGCCACAGCGCTGCTCATACAGTGCGGTACAGGTGGCGACCGCAGCGAAAGCACATAAAATGTATCCACTGCTGTGGTTACTAGCACATTTGTCAAGCGTGCACACATAAATAAATTAAACATGCTTCTGCTACATTTCTATAAATTCAAAACTGTACTAAGTTTGCGTATTATACAACTAGGTGATACCCGCGGCTAGGAGCGCATCCCATTTTTACTAAATTTCATACAAATCGGTCCAGCCATTTTGGACGAGTTTTGTAACAAACACTACGACACGATGATTTTATATATAGTACCAAGTACTATCTATTTTTCATAAGTAAGATTGGTATTTAAATAGTGCTTTTTATAAAAGCAGTGTCAAATGAGTAAACTGTTTACTAGATGGTAATTCGATGTTTCAAAAGATATTTCTAATATCTGTTTTAGTTTCATACTACAACTATCATTAAACATAGGCCTTTTATGGCGGTTCATAATGCCCAATAAATCCCCATAGTGTGGTGTAGAAGAGTCTACACGATTTTCAACTTTACAGCTAACATCTATCCTGTTCAAAAATGTTCAGTATATTTTAATGCAAATATGATGAAACGTGGCAGCAAAGTGTCAAACTGGATTTCTTATGATGAGAAGCGAGAAGCATCAAATGTATCAAATTTTGAAATCCCCAAATATTTTTTCATATACATTAAAACAAAGTGGAAATCTATTGTAGATTCAATAACATTGTTATGGATGACAATGCATATCAAAATTGTTTCTATAAACAATGAAAATAGATAACGGTTCTATCGAAGGTGTAGTGATTGCAATCAATGGAAAACTACAATCAAAGAAAATAGAAGGTTCCAAAAATAATTAGAAAATGCTGACATTTCCAGAATTGAATGCAATTAATCTAAGTCTGAAGTTTTAAAGACTATTCGTTGTCCTTTTTGCTCTTGTACTCGGTAAACAATTAAATCACGGTGATAGCCTATACCGGTATACCCAATGTTTTGGGAGATAAAAGGAAAGTTCTAATTAAAAACATTCTGTAACACAGACTAACATTTAACTTTGAATTTAATGGTGGTGTAATTAACAAATGAAGAAGTATTTATATCCAACACAAGAAAAATATGAGCATCTTGTTCACCTTAACTAAATAAAAAATCTACATACCACAGTGCGTTAAGCAAACGTGCCCTGATTGTGTGTAAGCATTCTAAATGCTGTTTATTAATTTTCTAGCCGATGTAGCCCAAAAGTGTAAGGGAAAATATTTTTTGTAGTTCATAGTCAGATTATTTTTAAGATTTCATTTCGTCCAGTAGTCATTTATTAGTTAAAAACATAGCCAAAGAAGTTATGGCATATAATTACAAAGCATAATAAAGTTGATTGCTATTGTAGGATTGTGGGTCATCAATAATTCATTTACAAACATTCAATTTTAGATAGTATTTAGGTATATGTGTTTCATAATTGGACTAAAAAGAATAATAAGAATTCAAGGCATCATTCGCTACCACACCACTATGCTGTGAAGGCGCAGATGTTTTGTTGGATGGTACCTATTCCTACGTCATATAGTTATTGATATAATTTATCTATCTCAGCATATTTCAGATTTGAGTATATTATCGATCACGTGGAATTCGGACACACTTCATCTCATTGAGATCGACACGTGATTCAAGATTGAACTAAATAGAAAATTTTGGTTATCATTTACCTTGACAGCTTCTTCAACATCGTCATCTCTGGAAGCTTTTGCTAAACTTTTCTTCATAAGCTGGTACATTGTTTCTCGCCTCAGATATCCTTCGCCCAACAAATCGTAACACTGCAAAGAAGTATGAAAATTTAATTCAGTTATTTAGTGACTTAGTTTGAGTTAATAAAATAAGAGTTAATAAAATAATCAGTCAAGTTGAATTGATAATAAATAGCTAGAAAGTACGGGTTTGTCAACATTAAATCTGAATAATACTTGAATAGATTAGAAGTACAATAAATGATATAAGTCAGACCCACCGTGAACGGGCTGCACGCGAAGCGAAGCTTGCACCGCACGTGGGCTGCACGTAATTCAAATACGTAGTGTATTTGTGTGTTTACATCATTGATTTACTACTAGCCGTAGATAGAGCGCGTCATACAAAAACAAGGCGAGAATTTGTCACCAACTAACTATACATTCCTACATATCGGTATATCGATGTATTACAACCCGTCTAATACAATAGACATCTGGCCGTTATATCATCTATAGCGGCGCGTAGTGCTTTGTAATTCATTCGGATTATACGGCTCGAGTGTTAGAATCGGTGACTTTCGGCTCCATTCGGTATGACGGGAACAAACTTCACCGTATTGAGGCGACAACGCGGCGTCTAGCCTTGTCACACACTGGGGGAAAGGAGTGCACGCGTCACTATTTGTGCACTACTTTTCTGTCCCATTTTTTGAGCGTTAATGATCGATCTACGGCTAGTGGTAAATCAATGGTTTACATAGTCAGCAAAATTTTTGTGCACACTTTTATTATGGCGTTGTAATGAAGATGTGAAAATTGACATTGATATCGTGTAGGCTAAGCCCCAATGGATTTTTTTCTTTGGGGATACCTTAAAAGCAAAGTTTTCAATTGCAACCCAGAGTGCCTAGCGGAATTAAAGAAAAATATTCGAAAGGAAATGCAAAACATTTCACGCATTTCATACAACACTTGAGAGGCCGTCTTAGAATTTTCGTTTCATGTTGCAGCGAATCAAAATAGTCAAGGATCTCATATGAATGATGTAATTAAAAAAAAGAAAACCCCCATTTGTATACTTTAATAATAAATAAACAGTTTTATCCCCCATTACATATTTTTTTAAATCATCATTTGAAAAGTAAAAAAACTTTTGGTCCAACCTGTACTAGACAAATTACGCTTACTTTTATCTTAGTGCCACAGCACACTACCTACTTTTAGCATCGACGAGCGGCGATTTTGCGACTGCATCGATGCTGCATCGCGTTTTAGCTACTTTCTGCGTCGACCGCGGTATCAAAATCGCGCGTTCATGCTGCAGCATTCCCGACTTTCTGCCTTCAAACGCGGTATCGGAAACGCGCGTTTTAGCGACTGCTCAGGTGCCTGGATCGCGTCGGCTGTAGTGTTATGTATAATTTTCCGACGCTAAATCGATGCTACCGGCTCCCGAATGTGTGCGGACAGTAGCGTTCGGCTGCTGCGTCGCGCTTCTAAAAAGCGACTCAATTTCCGCGTTTGGCGTTTGTGCTGTGGCCCTTAACAACACTTTGAAGTATTTTTTTAATGGAAAAACTGTTTTTCACAGATTATTATTATTATTATTAGTACTGGGAGAATTTCTTATACAAGTAATTAAAAAAGAAAGAAAATAGTGGATTGTAAAATTGTTTTCTGCAGTTAAATACTCTGCTAAGACGACAAAGGAAAAAGCACGATGACTTTCTTTAGTAATTTTTCGTTCTTTTGTAAAATTTTATAACACTAATCAAGTTTTATACAATTAAGTATTAGAATTACATTACTTCTTAATTTTCCAACTTGACGTACATCAGGAGATTTTTCACTCAAAGCTTTTAGACATGAAAAAATTGGGGGTGTAATAGGATAAAATTACAAGGGTACGAGAGCTTCTCGACGAATCATATGATAGACATAATCATATGATTATATTATAAATATGTGCCTATGAGAAATTTAAAAATTGAAGACACACACTTTGAGAGATAATTTACAGCGTAATCATTCTAAATACGTAAAAAAAATACTTAATCGTTATATAAGTGATTTTTTTTTCACTTTCAATCAACTCAATTGAAGTAATATCAATATTTTTGTTTATTTGATCAAAGTTTATTGCTGTAAATTGTGAAAAAGTTGTGGTCTCAAGGTTCAGTGAGTAAAGCGGATGACAGAAAGATTCTAAACTCAGCTATTGTGATTTGAAAACCATCTCCTGTGTAGGAGAGGTCAAGCATTGGGGCAACGGAACTGAGCGACTGACCATAGCTTCTTCATCATTGTGTTCAGTTTCCACAGTACACATCTAGAATAACGCCTCGTAAGGAGTGCAAAGCATGTCTCGTACCGAACATCACGCTGACGATCATTAAGTTTGTGTCTTGTCAAGTATTTTTAACCGACTTCTAAAGGAGGAGGTTCTCAATTAGTCGGAATCTTTTTTTTTTATGTATGTTCAGCTATAATTGCGTCATTTATGATCCGATTTCAAAAATTCTTTTTGCATTAGAGTGGGCGTAGCTTACAGGTGGTCCCATCGTCACCATATCGGGATCTGATGATGGGATCCCAAGTAAAACGAGGGAACTCCTCAAATATCATAGGCACAATGTCGCGATTTGGATACTCGGAATAGTTTTTCATTGAAGTCGGTTCCTTTTTGTTAAAATTATACTTTGCAAATATCACTCAAATAAACCAATTATATTTTAATGCTAACTTAGACATTGAAAGAATATTGTCAATACAACACAATTTCCAGATCAGAAACAGGCCAACCAGTAATGTGTTGAGTGTATTCGTTCTGTAAGCATCGTTAATTGGATGAACCGACTGTGCTCCACTGTTGTTATGACAGAACTCATAGGCTACAATTAGTCGAATTTTTAACGTATTCATAATGACAATAATGATTTAAATGCAATGAAAATATTATGCTAACCCATTAACATGATATACTTACAGTGAATGCATAAACGATACGTTCATCAAGAGAACCTCGTAGGTACAGAGATAAAGCCTTAGCGAAAGTTGCCATAGTAACGTAGGGCGAAGTACCACGATCTAGGGCGACCATCACCCGCTCCATCATGTACGCGTCTGTCATCCCGAGGCCATTATGTAGTACGTCTCTAAAGTGACTCCTGTAAAAGGACAATCGATAAATGATACCAAAATGAGTATATATGTACTAATATTACCCTTATAAATTACATCGTGACGGCCCGTAGGGGTTTCCGTAAAATCAAAGTTGTCAGTGCATTTGAGGGCACTGAATTCCAAACAACAATTGTCATAGATGTTCACAACAACTGCGACTGACGGCTGAAATAGCAGTCCGTCACATGAACGTGAAACACTCCATTTTCCAAACTGCACTTGGCATGCAATATTTTAAAGCGTAAGCGAATAATACAGAACTTTTTTTTTTTTTTTTTTTTTTTCGTGCGGAAATCCCCACGGATGCCACACGTTGGTGGCTATGTCGGACTCGAACCGACTAAAACCGCACGTCGTCTCGGGTACTATGAGTCGGGGAACCAGGTATACCCTCGAAAGGAAGTCCCTGAAACCCCGACGCACCTCGGGCCACCTACCGCTTGTAGATGGCCCACTTCTGTGTGGGGGCACCACTCAAAAATTACACGGCACGCGCTTTATAGCGCTCGCACATCCACCCCGGCCTGCTTCTGCTAGGGTGACAGATGGCCTAATCTGCCACCCTCAGGCCTGCGCTTATGGAGGACGGAGATCATTTAACGATCTCCGACGCCTGAGTTGCCTGCGGTACCTGGCCCGTTCCCGGGCCTGGCGGACCGGAAGAGTTCTGAACCTCTCCCGCTCTCGCTCCGCCATCTCTTTCGCAAGCATGGCTTGCTCACAGAAAGAGACGGCGGAGTTCCACGCGCTCTCGCTCCGTATCATTGCCACAATCATGTTATGGAGCGAGAGACTCCTCACCCCGATGGCCGCCACGAGGTCACGTCTCGGCTCCTCCCACGCCGGACATTCTACCAGCGTGTGAAGTGCCGTGTCCACAGTCTGGCCACCGCAGTGGTGGCACTCAGGCGTTGGCTCTTTGCGGATCAGACACAGATGATCTCCAAAGCACCCCTTTCCAGTGATCATCTGTGTCATCCGGTATGAGAGGCTGCCGTGATGCCTCTCGAGCCAGAATAATACAGACCTGAATAATATTATAAACGGACGGACGGACGAACATGATGAATCTGTAAGGGAACCCTAAAAATCAAAACACTGTAGTAACTTGTCTGAACAGATAAATTTAGAATTTATATTAGATTAGATATATAAATATATGTATGTGTATAAATATAGACTACCACTGGTGTAACTCCTCTGGTGTTTCGGGTGTCCAAAGGTGGCGACAATCACCTACCATCAAGTGATCCGTCTGTATGTGCCAAAATAAATATTATTTTCTTTCTTTCTTTCTCTTATCTTATTTCTCTTACATTGATTTATGTAGCATAGCTTATATGACAAACCTGTAGTGATAATAACATATCTTAAGTTAATTTATGACTAGCAACTATGTGCGGTGAAATTAATTTATACTTAGTCCATTCGTTTATTGTCTTTTTGACATGTCACGCCTATAAATTACCGGAAATTTTTTCGTAATAATGTATTACAGTAATGTTGTACTTTATAGACGGGTAAAGAAGTGGCTCGTGTATAGCTAAAAACAACAAACCATAAAACAGTTCTTGAAACACGATAAATCGATTAAATGATTAAAATAATCTATGATATTATTATGATCAAAATAATTGGACTTCATATAGGGCCAAAGCACACTAGCTACTTTTAGCATCGGCGATCGGCAACTAGTCGCTTTTTAGAAGCTTAAAAACGCCAAACGCGGAGATTGAATTGCTTTTTAGAAGCGCGACACAGCTGCTGAACGCTACTCTCCGCATACATTCGGATGCCGGTAGCATCGATTTGGCATCTGAGCAGTCGCTAAAACGCGCTTTTCCGATACCGCGATCGCACGCAGGAATTCGCTAAAACGCGATGCAGCATCGATGCAGTCGCCAAATCGCCGATCGCCCATGCTATAAGTAGCTAGTGTGCTGTGGCCCTTAAGTATTGTTTCTGTAAAAGAAATGGTCCAAAAAAAACCATAATCGATTGGAACTTATAAGGTATCAGTAGGTTCATTGTAATGCACAATTTACTCCACCGTAAGCGCAATGCCATGTAAAGTATGCATGAAAAAATCATGAGTTACTTGTGATTTCTTTTTTCTTTCTTTCAGTTTTTACAAAAACAATAATTATTACTGACTAGCTTTAATCCGCGGCTCCGTCCGCGTGTATGTTGTTATCGCTGCAAAAGTAGCCTATGTCCTTTCCCAAGTTCAGTTCTATCTTCATACCAAATTTCATTAAAATCGGTTCAATGGTCTAGGCGTGAAAGCGTAACAGAGAGACAGACAGAGATCATCATCATCGTCATCATCATCAACAGCCTTTACCAGTCCACTGCTAGACATAGGCCTCTCCTTTAAAAGGTGGTATTGGCCTAATAAACCACGCTGGCCAGACGGGTTGGTAAAGGTTTGTTTCAGTTTTCCTTCTCTTGGCATTTTGTTCTGCCACTGATTATTTTAATAGGGGTGGTGACACTTTGTATTCTTAATCCATCACCTCACGGACAGACACACAGACAGACAGAGTTACTTTCGTATTTATAATATTAGTAGGGATTAAAAATATTAATAAGATTACTGTAAAAGTTATAACAGTAAACTTTGTAATCACTTTGTCGAGCAGTAATATGTATAACAAGCTTATAGTCCAATACAAGAAATATTAATATTAATATCAATTTTTTTTTTATTTTAGGGTTCCGTTGCCAAATGGCAGAAAACGGAACCCTTATAGATTAGTTATGTCTGTCTGTCTGTCTGTCTGTCTGTCTGCCTGTCTGTCTGTCTGTCTGTCCGTCCGTATGTCACAGCCACTTTTTTCCGAAACCATAAGAGCTATACTTTTGAAACTTGGTAAGTAGATGTAATCTGTGAACCGCATTATGATTTTTACATAAAAATAGAAAAAATACAATACATTTTGGGGGCCCCATACTATGGATAGGTGTTAAAAAATGATATTGAGGTTTCTAACATCATTTTTTAGAGTTCCGTAGCCAAATGGCAAAAAACGGAACCCTTATAGATTCGTCATGTCTGTCTATCTGTCTGTCTGTGTGCAATTTACTTTTCATTCAAGCAATACACTATTATAAAAACATCGATTCAAGTTACAATGAACTACAAGAACTTTTATATGATGTTACTTGCTGATACGGAACCCTTCATGCGCAAGTCCGACTTGGACTTGGCCCCTTTTTTTAAAATTTAATTGTAAAGAATGTTTTGTGTAACTATGCAAATTTAAGTGTAGTGTATCTCTGTGATCTCTGTTATACCAGTTTATATTTATAGATTATTTCTGGTGGTCTTGAGTGTTACCATCGCATACCCAAATATACTGCTAGGGCTAGTGTCACGCTTTGAGTCGTTTTCTTGTTTACCGGTTATGTAACAAAGCACAAACCTATGCCATTTGTGCAAATAGGTAGACTTAAAACTATTATCCTTTCTTCAAAAGGACAACCAAGAATATATATTTTCGTAACATAGATTTTATATAATCAATGTTCATGAACTTAAAAAATACACCTCTGTGGTTCGATTAGGTATTTCCTCCTAGCTGTAGAGTCAGACAATATCCTTTAAAGATTTACTTACAAAATAAACATTATTTATGGGGATTAATAACCATTTAATGGAATCAGTCCCCAACCCGCACTCGGCCAGGGTGAGGACGTATGGCCTAAACCCTCTCCTGAGAGGAAACACGATTCCAGCAGGGTTACAATATGAGTTGTTGATGAAATGGAATAAGATAAAAATTAGCATAAAGATCATTGAATCCACTAATCCTTTGTACTCTACGGGCTACTTTTTTACAGCGGTAACGACAACGCGAGCAGTTTCGGTCAAAAGCTGTTGTTCCCATAAATATTAACGATTACTATTTGGCCACTTACTTGGTTATACCTTACCTTTTATCTAATTGCATTGTAGGTGTATAAATATTTATCAGTAGACTAGTTACTATAATACAGGCATTGCTTAATGCCTTATTTGGGCTAAGCCGTAACAGTCATACTAACTTATTTATAAAATTAGTAGGGATTACTACATTTCAATGAATTGATTCTATTAAGAATATTTTAAACTAATACGTAAAAACGTTTAAATTACTTATTTAAATAAGCTAACACGAATAAACACGGTAATTTCGAACTTTTCAAATATAAACAATATAATATTGAAAACGTATTTTGAGGATCTGGTTAGCTGTTGATTGCAATATAATTAGTTATACATGTTCAAAAGTAATATTTACATCTGAACTATACATTTCAGATTGTTAAGATAGAACATCATTTAAAGTAAATACTTTGTAAGTTTGGCGCTGATTCACGCCCGTGCCTCGGAGAGCACGTAAAGCCCTCGGTCCCGGTTGTCATGAACATCTATGGCAATCGTTATTGGGAAGTCAGTGCTTTCAAATATACTGACAACTAGTTCAGTCTTCGAATGAACGAATGATGAACTAGTAGCTGACCCTAAATAAACTTGGGAATAATGGCTAGGAAGATGAAGATGACTTTGTAAGTATCGCTGTTTGTTTCAATATTAAAATATTGCCGGGATCAATGTATACCTGAAGGTAATAAATTACTGATATGCACTCGGGGCAATTAAAATATAAAATGATAACGAATTGCATCTAAAACCAATCCTGTTTATATAGGGTGCCGTAATAAGTCCTTTGTTGAAACTTTTTTACGTTTTTAAAACCTGAACGTCGGAAGCTTTTAAGACACCCACTAAACCTCCAACAAACCAGCCTCTAACTAAACTTCACAACTATTCTTCTTCTCCCTACCCTTAATCCCAATATCATTTGGGGACGGCTACTAGTTCAATCTGTTTTGCCTGAATACCAGTTTTTCCGTGGAGCGGCTCGCATCGGACCTCCGCAACCCTAAGGGAGAACAGAAATTCGAAAATTGAAGTTGTTAGTAAGTACATAACTTTTATCGTTACTATCAATTTTAACAATCTGTCTTCTGTATACAAACTTCGTAATCATAGTATAATTCACTCTAATAATATACGGTGTTATTGTGAGCGAAAAACTTTTAGCAAAATTTGTAATAATTTATTCGATGTAAATTTCAGGTAAAGTAAAAAAATAACCAATGTTATGGTTTAGTTTGTAACTATAAATTTTAACAGTGTCCGATACTGTTAATATGTTTATCTCACTAGAACGTTAACTTGTTAATGTTTATAAACGAATAATTATTTAGTTCACACCTCGAGTGTTGTTCTTAGGAAATTTGCAGATACACCTTAACCACTTTACTATCATAATACTTGAAATATTGTATACTAGTATTATTAGAAATACCTTTCTAGCTAACAGAAAACAAATTTGTTTGTAAATATATAGTTGAGTTGAAACTGGTAATGTTAAGAGTTTGATCCATTTTTTCACAAATTACGAATTTGATACGTGAGAGATCTACTGCGATTAACAAAGTTTTGAAACCTTGTCTGCCGAGATCTAAATCTTTAAACGCTATATATTCATTTATATACAATGATATATACATATATGTCACCGCCAACTATAGCCGGTTCCAAAAATAACGGGTCAGTCACATAAACCAATAACGGGTCAGTCACATAAACCCGAATATCTCCCGAACTACGTATGCCATCCTAATGAAACGAAGACTGTTCAATTGAGAATTTAATTATACAGATAAAAAATAAAATAAAACTTAGTTACACCCACAATATTAATCTTAAATTAAAAAAAAACTAAAGTAGTCATATTTTTCTTAAGATTACATTTTTTTTATGATTGTTTTTTTGCTGTTTTTCATCACTTTCTTCATTTAATACTTTGTATTGCCTCCACGTGATGAAGCCTCCAGTGATGAAAAACAGCAAAAAAACAATCATAAAAAAAATGTAATCTTAAGAAAAATATGACTACTTTAGTTTTTTTTTAATTTAAGATTAATATTGTGGGTGTAACTAAGTTTTATTTTATTTTTTATCTGTATAATTAAATTCTCAATTGAACAGTCTTCGTTTCATTAGGATGGCATACGTAGTTCGGGAGATATTCGGGTTTATGTGACTGACCCGTTATTTTTGGAACCGAGTGTAGTTTAATTAGCCGTTCAATCAACAGCCTAGCCTCTTTGCTAAACAGCGCCGTTATACTAGCGGCCCGAATGATATGAAGCCATAGCGCTGATTACAACATTTTAATAAACTGGCTGATTAATGTTGAGGACATTCGTACGATAGGGTAACCATGTGACAGAACCTAGTTTAATATCAACAGCCTAAACTCCACTGAGGTGTCTCATTATATACATAAAAATACTTTTCAATATCGCTCCCTTTTTTCTTTTTTTTTTATGTGTGAAAAATCATCATGGACCGTCACCCCACCGAAGGTTACGGCGGGGTGGTGTGTCGGACTTGAACCGACTAAAAAACACACAGTGTGCCCTCTCCGCGCTTCTCCGTTTAGGAGGAGGAGAAGTCCAGGGTGGGATCTCCTTATGAACTTCTCCAGCGCCTGCCCGCTCCTGATGCGGGCACCGTCTCCGTTCGACGACCCTCTCTTAGGCGGCGTCCGGCACACACCGACGCCGCCCCCTCGCGGCTGGCCACATAATGCGGGTGGAGGGAAAACCCGTCCCGTCCACCCGCGGCCACACTCAAGGCGGCATGAGGCGCAGATGTTCGCGTCTCCGCGCCCGAGTCGCCGGCGGCGAATCTGGTCCGATTGGATGTCGTTCTCCCGGGCCTTCTCCGCCGCCTCCTTATGCGTGATTACGTTCTCGCGGAAGGTTGCGCCCGTGGTAAATAAGCTCTCGCTGCCGACCATTGAACGAACGACGGCCGGCAGTGAGAGATCCCCTCCGATGACTGCAGTGAGGACCCGGCGCTGCGTCTCCCATACGGGGCACACCGCCAGCGTGTGATGAGCCGAATCCTCGCTGCAGTCGCAGTGGTGGCAGGCGGGACTCAATTCCCTCCTGGCGACCGAGTGCAGGTACTTTCCGAATCAACCATGCCCGGAAAGAAACTGCGTCAGTCGGAAGGTAAGGGTCCCGTGCTGCCGCACTGCCCATTCGCCGATGACCGGCTGAAGCGCCTCTACGGTGGCAAAGCCAGCACGTGGAGTCTCCAGCCGGACCGACCAGCGATCCATCGTGACTCGGTGAGCGGCTTCGCGCCACTCGCGCACGTCCTCGGGCGGAAGTCCAACTCCACCACTCTCCGCTCGGTAGTTAGCCACTCGCCGATAAACGTCGGCGAGCACTTCCGCCTCCAAATCCCACGGGGGTGATCGTCGTAAGAACAGAGAGCAGTTTTCAAGAAAAAAATCCAGAAAATTAGCCATTCAGGACACTTTCAAGACACTTATTCCTGCGTCATATTTTGGTTTAAGTAAAAGACGGAAATTATACAGAGATATTATGCTTGACCAGCACATTGCAAATATGTGCCGATTATCGAGCACGTAGGATTCCGGCTGTCATTTCCTTGTTGATATTAAGACGTGTTTATTGTGCAATGTAACGATAGATTTATAATATATAATGTAGCTATAAGATCATAACAAAAAAAATCCATGTACATACCTTAGTACGTAAGGTTAGAATAAGAGTACAGTAAATAATTAATAAACATGGCTCGTGATCGTGGACCCCTACGACGGATCAAGCAAGAAGAAATAAGTTCGCTATAACACTTATGGTTTCTTCTGATTCCTTTATCACGGGACTAATGAAATTAGTGGCGAAAAATTTGATTATATGTGCCAAGAGGTTTTAAATTTATTAAATGAACCAAATATTACTCTTGATTCGTAATAAAAGTGTCAATAAATTATTTATATGTTATTTTTACTAGTTACCCACCCTTATGTACCCGTTTCCTATGATAATCTATAATGTTTAGGTTTTGTCCGATTTTTATTGATTTTTCGCCACTGTGCGTCAGTGTATATAAGTTACTATCTATTTAGTGATATTAAGAAAGTAAATAAAAATCGATATTAAACTCAATTTAACATGTTAACAAATATTATTTCACATACCACAAAAAGTATAGAAATATCTAACCTGTTCAGTTTGAATGGAGCCTTAAATAAATAAGAAAAGTAGTCCGACTCGATACCTTCACTAAATAAAGTTGGCTTCATTTTACAAAATGACAGTGAAAGCTCAGAAGGGGTGTCATTTTCCCTTTGGCGTTAGTCATACAATATTCACACACATTTTTCCGAGAACAGGAAAACGTGTGACAACGGTTAAAGTATATCTATATAAACCTACAAAAAGCAAAACACCGTATGAAATTTTGAAAGATCATCATTTCACCATTATATGTGTATTTAACTTTAAAGTACAAGAATCATTTATGTAATAAAAAATAACTAAGACTTTTTATGGTTTCCATAAATTAAAATAAAATAAATAAATATTTCGGACATCTTACACTCAAGTCATCTAGTCCGAAACTAAGCAGAGCTTGTATTATGGGTACTACACAACTGAAATAAATACATAAACATACTTTTTTTTCTAAATACATACATATTAAATAATAAATAGAAAACACTCAGACTCCGAAACAAATATTTGTGGATCACAAACATTTAATGTACATAATGTATGATATGTATAAGAATATTTTAGTAATTATAAGGATATTTATGAGTGTTCTGGTTACCATATAACGGGCTTATGCCATGTTGCGTTATTAAAAAGATATTCTCAACGACAAAATACTAAAGTGTCACTAGCTAAAAACTCCTTATAAAAGAGCCTAAATTCAAAACATACATTTTGTCAATTTCCTTTGCTCATGTTTTCAAAAATGTCCGAAATATTTCAATTATCATAACTTCAATCTAAGAATATAAAGGCGTATGCGTAAGATTTGTCATTTTTATAAACAGTTTGTAAGACTGTGAATTTGGTTTATTTTCATTAGAAACGTTCGTTTTGGCTCACCAATGTAGAATATCAATAAAGAAGGGTTTTGTGGATTCAGATTTGGATAAATATCACTGAGGATAAATATTCGGTTTTATGAGTGATTCAAAACCTATAAATATGTGGACTTACGTTTACTTAGGTAAGTAGTTTTTGTGTATTACTTTAATATTCTATTACAAAAGAGGTTATTACAAAGGGATTTTTTTTTATTACCACTTTATGAAACTGGAGTGGCTTCTAATATTATACTGCTCGAGAGATATGAGTTAAAAAAAAAAAGCGGCCAAGTGCGAGTCGGACTCGCCCATGAAGGGTTCCGTACCAGCAAGTTACATCATTTAAAAGTTTTTATACTAGTGTATTGATTGGATGAAAGGTAAATTGCGTGTTACGATTAATGACGTATTAAAAAAAAACTACTCACTAGATCTCGTTCAAACCAATTTTCGTTAGTAGTTTGCATAGTAATGTACAACATATATTTTTTTTAGGTTTATCACTCTCTTATTTTAGAAGTTAGAGGGGGGGGACACACATTTTTCCACTTTGGAAGTGTCTCTCGCGCAAACTATTCAGTTTAGAAAAAAATGATGTTAGAAACCTCAACATTATTTTTGAACACCTATCCATAGATACCCCACACGTATAGGTTTGATGAAAAAAAAATTTTTGAGTTTCCGTTCCAAGTATGGGGACCCCCAAAATGTATTGTTTTTTTTCTATTTTTATGTAAAAATCTTAATGCGGTTCACAGAATACATCGACTGACCAAATTTCAACAGTGTAGCTTTTATAGTTTCGGAAATAATTGGCTGTGACATACGGACGGACAGACAGACAGACAGACTTGACGAATCTATAAGGGTTCCGTTTTTTGCCATTTGGCTACGGAACCCTAAAAACAGATCTTTAATCGGTAACATTATGTTACTGATTTATTTAAAGGATTGTATATATGTAGTCTACAATTATTTTACTAACTCTGCAAAAAGTTTTATATAAATGTAATAATAGTTGTATTAATTTTAGCAAACTATTCATTATACTAAAATAAAAATATTATGTCTACTGATGACTCCGGAAAATATACACATTCATTTAAATTCATCCAAATTTTATGTTTCCATTTAATGTATATATATTTATGTCCAGGGAGTTTTTTTTTATTATTGTAATGGTATAGATGGAAGACAAACGTCTTCAATCTCACATGATGGAAAGCGTAGATGAAGACGAAGATGATACACGCCCATCCAAAAGAAACCTGTTCACTCTACTCTTAAAGGCTCCAGATTAAAGTAAAATAAAGCTTAAATTAACTAAAATGTTACTAATTCAAAATTCAATTACCTTGATATCAAATCTGAAGCCGCAGGCTTTTCATCACGCTTCTGAATTTTAAAGAATATCACCATAATGTCTGAAACCGAAAGTTGACAAACTAATTAAATTTTTCTTAATATTTGGTTTAAGAAAATCTTAAATAGGGTTTAAAAGCACATAATTTAGTAAAAAATAGATAATACAGTTTTGCACGCACACTGAATTCAGGAGGGATGCCACATGTATACATTATACGTAGGGCACGTAATCCTCGTAGGATTAAGTTTGAATAGGCGAGGGCTGTAATCATTTGACACAAGTTAATTTGAAAATCATGATTTTCAATTTAATTTGTAACATTAATGGGTGGACACGTCATAAAATTTAAAGGAAGAAGAAAGAAAATCATTCATAATAATACATACGTAGACCCGAGTCTTGTAACCATAAATGCACTACTATCGGGAGTGTACAAGAATACATTGACTTGCCAAATTTGTCTTAACTGTGAAGCATACATAAAGCTACGTCACATCTTTGAGCCACTAATACTGCAATCGTTAAAGACCAAGTAATTTAACCAGTGCATCCACCTACTAATGACATACTGATTCAAGACGTGGACCCCCACGGACGTGGTCCACAAGTTTAAAGTAGCCCATCGTATGGTGAAAAATGCGATACTGGGTATTTTTCTATCCGACAAAATTCGTAGGTAACGAAATTATTCAACAGATAACTACAACAACTGACATCGCACAGAGAAGTGGGTCAGTCATGTCTCCAAACGAAAGGTACTAGAGACCATGTATAGACAAACGTGGTATATGGCGCTCTCAAAGTTACTGACGGTTGGAACAAAAAGACTGCCAGCAGATGGATGCCGTGACTTGTTAAAGGTCGGGATAGATGATACTGATTACAAAAGACCTTCGTTGAATAGTGGACAGGGATAGGTGTTATAGATTTTGTTACTAAAGACTTTAGCACTATTTCAAAAGTGTTTCGAATGAGCGGTCTTAGACTAATAAAAAGTCGAAGTAATATAAATATATAGTTTAATAAATTATTTAAATTACATTAGGGCACAGTACAAATGATAGCGCTCAGAACACAAATAAATGTTCTGGTAGGATGTTACTAACGTCTAGAATAACAGGCGAGTCATTAGGATTGATAGTGGTTGTGTAATGATTTCATAAGAAATTTATACAGTTTTAGTATTCTAGTTGTTAGTAATATATGAAGATCGTTACGTATTTTTCAGGATCTAACAGTACTTATTTGAAATATAACATAAATGATAATCACATTTACATATTATAATGAAAGAAAATTATCTAAGATCTACTTAATTTCTACTAACACTTGCTAAATAAAATGCCAGAGGAGTTACAACCATTGCTGGATCGATATTTAACATGGACTTAGATTCATGGTGAATATTAATTTATGTATTAAGCTAGTTACCACAGCGACTCACTATAGTCCAGATAGACGCTACGAGGTCTTTGTGGTACAGTGAGAATTTATGTGTATTGGCAACAATAAAAAAGATATCTACAAAATGATAAAGATAATATTAATTGTAAAGATGAGAACTTTTCTCCGGAAATAAAAATATAGTTACGTTCTAGTTCGTCGAATGTAAAATGTGTGCTCTTTTGTAATTCCATCCACATCATGCCATGTTTCTTCCGGAAACGGATTTCTTCCATAGGATCTAAAGCTGAGTCTAGTGAGGCTGACATTTTTGCAGTTTATTATTAAAGAATGTAGGAAATTAGATATTTTTGGGAAAATTGGTTTCGTCAAATTGTTGATTTCATGTTTTGACAAACGTCAAATGTCAAAAGCGAAGTATGTTTTGAAAAAGATTATACTGTTAAATTATACATTTTATCAACGTTACATTGGTCGTGTTAATAAATACTGGTACTTCATTATTTTGTATGCTTAAACTCTGCATTGATGAATCAGTCAGTTGGAACAGGAAATTTTATATGAACTAATCATTTTTTTTTTTTTTTTTGAAACATCAATGAAACACGAAAGCTAGCAACCGACTACTTTATTTATTGCCACCCTCAAGTACACATATGCAACCTAGAAAATTCATATTAATATTGCTAGACTTATTAAGCTAATTGATTAACCTAATTAATTAGACTGCCTCGTTGGTCTAGTGGTTAGCGTATGCGACTGCTAATCATGAGGTCTCAGGTTCAAATCCCCAGTCGGTGTTGTTGGATTTTTCTTACAGGTACCTAATTCTTAATAACAGCCCGGAGTCTGGAAGTTTGGCGGTGATTCACGCCCGTGGCTCGTATAGGTAGGTTCCGGTTGCCATGAACATATATGACAATGCTTAGTTTGGGACTAGATGTGTGTAAGATGTCCGAAATATTTATTTATTAATTAATCGTAATTGGGAAGTCATTGACCTCAAATATACAGATAACTAGTGCAATCTTCGAATTTCAGTTCTCCCTTAGGATTGCTGAAGTCCGATGCAAGTGGCTCCGTCGTTTAACTGAAATTTATGTAAAACCGGTTGAATTAGAAACCGACCCCAAATAAATCTTGGGAATAAAGGCTAGGAAGATGATGTATTAAGAACTTAATGCCATAGACCAACACGGTAAGAAGTAACCATCGCAACTTGGAATGTACTTTTGTTTATTGAAAGTAATTCGTTGCGTTTTTTGTGACTTACATTCCTATTTTTGTGTATGTCTCATATTATTATATTATGCGTTTTATAAATAAATAATGTAACTATGAAAAATTTAGAGACATTTGAAGGAAAGTGTAGAATGAAATGGATTAGATTTGTCAAACAAACCTAGCATGGTACAAATCGTTTATGTGCTGTTGAGTATGAGTCATCCGTTTAGCTTTTAGATGGGGGGATGCCTTGTATTTACAAATAATGCGTTTTAAAGGTAATTAACTCGCGAAAGGATACCTTAATCAAAAAATGATTTTAGGGGAAATTTCCTAAATAAATAATTGTTTGTTTTTCGTAATTTTATTGTAGCACTTTGCGGCGTAATCCCAACGCATATTCATGCAAAGTATCATCTTTCTAGCACCAACCATTTGGGCGGGAAGTCGTAGACGGACTTACGGATGGACATGACGAATCTACATTATAAGGTTCAATGAAATAATAACAAAGTAATTTGGTAAACTTTGTAAAATTAGTACATAGAGGTTATCAAAGTATTACAATTAATACGGAAAATTAAACGAACGAACCTATCATTTCCATCATTAAGCGAGTCCGGCAAAGTGACTCAACTTCACCTATGTAATTTATACCATGTATATTAAATAGTGATAGCAGTAAGGAAGCTAAATTGGAAAGGCATATATGCCAAATTGGTCTAGAGCGCAGTATGGTTATTAATAGAAAAAATCACAATATACGCTAAATATTAAAAAAAAGCGGCCAAGTGCGAGTCGGACTCGCCCATGAAGGGTT
The DNA here is from genome assembly GCA_932526445.1 of Phragmatobia fuliginosa. NCBI lineage: Eukaryota > Metazoa > Arthropoda > Insecta > Lepidoptera > Erebidae > Phragmatobia > Phragmatobia fuliginosa. The sequence goes on from OW052057.1 coordinate 32,270,362, forward strand.
CCGTATCAGCAAGTAACATGATATAAAAGTTCTTGTAGTTTGTTGTAACTTTCATCGATGTTTTTATACCAGTGTATTGACATGATGAAAGGTAAATTGCATGTTACGATTTATGACGTATTAAAAAAAAACTACTCACTAGATCTTGTTCAAACCAATTTTCGTTGGTAGTTTGCATGGTAATGTATAACATATATTTTTTTTGGTTTTATCACTCTCTTATTTTAGAAGTTAGAGGGGGGGGACACACACATTTTTCCACTTTGGAAGTGTCTCTTGCGCATACTATTCAGTTTAGAAAAAAATGATATTAGAAACCTCAACATCATTTTTGAACACCTATCCATAGATACCCCACACGTATAGGTTTGATGAAAAAAAAATTTTTGAGTTTCAGTTCCAAGTATGGGGACCCCCAAAATGTATTGTATTTTTTCTATTTTTATATAAAAATCTTAATGCGGTTCACAGAATACATCGACTGACCAAATTTCAACAGTATAGCTCTTATAGTTTCGGAAATAATTGGCTGTGACATACGGACGGACAGACAGACAGACAGACAGACAGACTTGACGAATCTATAAGGGTTCCGTTTTTTGCCATTTGGCTACGGAACCCTAAAAAATACACAAAAATGAGGAGCATATTAAATGTTCCGGATGTTCTAAAATATACTAGAAAGCTGAAATGGAAATTGGCGTCAAGATAGCCATGAAAACTTCCACCGAAAATTGGTTTGAACGAGATCTAGTAATTCGTTTATTTTTAATACGTCATAAATCGTAAACCGCAATTTACCTTTCATTCAATCAATACACTATTATTAAAACATCGATCAAAGTTACAAAGAACTACAACAACTTTTATATGATGTTATTTGTTGCTACGGAACCATTCTTGGGCGAGTCCGACTCGCACTTAGCCACTTTTTTAAGTAGACGTGTAACTACAAAACTTGGAATATAGATCATAAATAGATTTTACAAACATACACGACACGGAGACCCAGACCCAAAACAATAATTTGTGTTTCACACAAAACGTTGTCCAATGTAGAATTTGACCCACATGGCGTTGCAGACCGACCGATGAGCAGACTGATGATGAGTCCGCCGAGTCCTCACTACAGTCGCAGTGGTGGCAGGCGGGTCTCGATTCCTTCCTGGCGACCGAGTGCAGATACTTCCCGAACCAACCATGCTCGGAAAGAACCTGCGTCAGTCGGAAGGAAAGGGTCCCGTGCTGCCGCACTGTCCATTCGAGGATGACCGGCTGGAGGGCCTCCACGGCGGCGAAACCAGCACGTGTAGTCTCAAGCCGGATCGACCAACGAACCATCGTGGCTCGGCGATCGGCTTCGCGCCACTAGCGCGCGTCCTCGGGCGGAGGTCGAAAACCGCTCTCCGCCCGGTAGTCAGCCACTCGCCGATAAACCTCGACGAGCACTTTCGTTTTCAAATCCCACGGGGGTGTTCCGGCCAGGGTGCACGGCGCCTCCGTCGACACGGTGCGGTGACCCCGTATGGCTCTAACCGCCAGCGTACTCTGAGAAAATTATTTTATAGATTTCTTCTTAACACTTCCCTTTTAATAGTTTGGCATTTCATACATAATTTAATTACGCAATTACTTTCTCTCTCCCTCTCTTATATGAAGATTTTATTACTTAGCCACAATCTATGATCTTCTTTATGTGCGGCCGTTGGTTCGACTTAGGTACCTTCCAAATGGTTGGTGCTGGTAAAAGCCGAATGACTGGTTCGAAAAATCTGAAAAAAATCAGAATTATAAATCAAAAATAATTCATGTATTGAAATTCATAGAAAAACTATAACGCCTTAGATGGCTTTAATAGTTCAGGAGTAATGGAGGCGTAACTTGTAAAATGCACTTCATCATCATCATCAGCCTATCTCAGTCCACTGCTGGACATAGGCCTCTCCCATTGCACACCACTTTGATCGATTTTGTGCTTCTCGCATCCAGCTCCTGCCAGCCATCTTGCGCAAATCATCACTCCACCTGGCCTGTGGGCGTCCTACACTACGTTTGCCGAGACTTACTTGGAAAAAATTGTACAAAAATAACAAGAAAACATTTTGAATATTTTAAACAACATAACAGTTACCGATTGGACACGATTTTAAATGTACGTGAAATTATAGGTGCCTACTGTACACTATCTCCTATGCATAGTCTGACACGCAATATTTGATATTGTAATTAAATTAACATTTACAAAAAAGAAATTGTTTTTGTTGCCCACATGTCTTTCCTCTCTCCAATATTTTTTAAAATCTCGTAGTGACAGGTAGTGCTTTGATAAGGTACTGCTCACATATTAATAAAAGCGGCCAAGTGCGAGTCAGACTCGCTCATGAAGGGTTCCGTATCAGCAGGTAACATCATATAAAATTTCTTGTAGTTAGTTGTAACTTTGATCGATGTTTTAATAATAGTGTTTTGATCAATGATATTATAAAAAATCGGCCAAGTGTGTGATAATTGTTATGTTTACGTATTAATGCGTTGATTTTGTATGACTTTTCCAAGTAAGCGCATTGTAAAAGTTAAGCCTCTATAACTCCTGAACTAACAAAGTCATCTAATTCGTTATAGTTTTCATTTAAAGTTCATTATATGGACCACTATCACAAATTTTTCGGCGGGCGGGACGGCCTGTTTTTACAAAAAGTTTGCCTTTAAAGTGGAATTTCTCGCAAACGGATACCTAAATCAAAAAATCGTCTTAACAAACCTGTAATGTTTTTAAAAGACCTATATAATGATACCCTACATGATGGGGTAGCCGTGAGAAAAAAAAACATCCCCACTTTACGTGTAGGGGAGGTACCCTAAATAAAAATATATTTCATAATTTTATTGTAGCACTTTGTCGACGTAATTACAATACATATTCATGCAAAGTTTCATCTTTCTAGCACTTACTGTTTGGACGACAAGTCGAGGACCGACGGACGGACGGATGGACAGACGGACATGACATATCTATAAGGGTTCGAAGTCATAAACTTCGGAACCTTAAAAAGTTGTAGATCTTTTAATTACCTACAACTTTGCCATTTAACTATTTTCCTTGTAGTTTTGCTGGAAATCGAGATATACCGTTTTTTACCCTTTGTTGTATATATTTAGCCATCCAATCTGACTCTACCCTGCCTGATGGAAAGCATGAGCAAAATCCAAGGGTCGGGGCTACCACACTTGCTGCAAATGCGGACAATAATGTATGGCGGCCCACACTATGGCGGCTTAGTGAGATGCTTTTTCACGCCCCAGTTAAAGGACCCGAAAACCTCCCTCTCTACCCCTTCCCGACCTCAGATCGCCCGTAAATTATTTTTCCTTTCATTTTTATAATATTCTCCTCTTTTTCCAATAGGTTTCATCCTACTATAATTTTATTTGTTTTCAAAAATTATCTACTCTGGTCTACTGGTCTATATGTCATTTACAAACTATCATTATGGTTGCCATGCAAGTGTGTTATTCCTAGCAACCTGTGAAGTTTTGACAGGAGGTAAACAGTGATACATTTTGACATCTTCGATTTATGTATTTTTATAATCACCTAGCTTTGGTCTTTGTGTCTCGATTATTGCAGTAAAAAGTAGCCTATGTCCTTTCCCAAGTTCAGTTCTATCATCATACCGAATTTCATCAAAATCGATACAGTGGTTTAGGCGTGAAAGCGTAACAGACAGACAGACAGAGGTACTTTCGCATTTATAATATTAAGTAGGGATTAAAAAAAAACTACTCACTAGATCTCGTTCAAACCAATTTTCGTTGGTAGTTTGCATGTTAATGTACAACATATTTGTTTTTTAGTTTTATCACTCTCTTATTTTAGAAGTTAGAGGGGGGGGGACACACATTTTTCCACTTTGGAAGTGTCTCTCGCGCAAACTATTTAATTTAGAAAAAAATGATATTAGAAACCTCAATATCATTTTTGAACACCTATCCATAGATACCCCACACGTATAGGTTTGATGAAAAAAAAATTTTTGAGTTTCAGTTCCAAGTATGGAGACCCCCAAAATGTATTGTTTTTTTTTCTTTTTTTATGTAAAAATCTTAATGCGGTTCACAGAATACATCGACTGATCAAATTTCAACAGTATAGCTCTTATAGTTTCGGAAATAATTGGCTGTGACATACGGACGGACAGAAAGACAGACAGACAGACAGACAGACAGACTTGACGAATCTATAAGGGTTCCGTTTTTTGCCATTTGGCTACGGAACCTTAATAAGTCAAAGATTTTGTTAATCTAATTTAAATGGGCAAAACTTTGATTCATGAACACAATAAAGGTAACGTTTTACGAGTCTCTTGATCGCTTTATATCGGATTCAAGGAATATAATATTCTTAATCTACAACGTCCCACAATTTCACTGGTATAGAATGGAAAGTCATAAATTTTATCGACAATAGATCGTAGGAAAACATTTTGCTGATTCGAAAGCTTTTTACTGTTGTATGCAGAACCACAGATTTTTAAATGAATCTGTTTTTCAACAAAAATCGTGGTTTTAACTCGGAGAGTTATTGGTAAGATGGTCGTCTACTTATGTACAGATAATAAAAAAAGAGAATTCAGAGACAACATTATCTACACTCGGTTCCAAAAATAACGGGTCAGTCACATAAACCCGAATATCTCCCGAACTACGTATGCCATCCTAATGAAACGAAGACTGTTCAATTGAGAATTTAATTATACAGATAAAAAATAAAATAAAACTTAGTTACACCCACAATATTAATCTTAAATTAAAAAAAAACTAAAGTAGTCATATTTTTCTTAAGATTACATTTTTTTTATGATTGTTTTTTTGCTGTTTTTCATCACTGGAGGCTTCATCACGTGAAGGCAATACAAAGTATTAAATGAAGAAAGTGATGAAAAACAGCAAAAAAACAATCATAAAAAAAATGTAATCTTAAGAAAAATATGACTACTTTAGTTTTTTTTTTAATTTAAGATTAATATTGTGGGTGTAACTAAGTTTTATTTTATTTTTTATCTGTACAATTAAATTCTCAATTGAACAGTCTTCGTGTCATTAGGATGGCATACGTAGTTCGGGAGATATTCGGGTTTATGTGACTGACCCGTTATTGGTTTATGTGACTGACCCGTTATTTTTGGAACCTGCTTTAGTTAGTAGATACTAGACAATTGATATTTTATTTTTTATTATTGATATATATATATACATATATATTTACATATCTATAAAGGTTTTTTTGTAAAGACACACTTAGTGTACATAGAAAACACCCAAGCTACGAAACAAATATTTACAGATAGTACAAACATTTGATCCAACCCGGCATTCGAACCCGAGGCCTCTTGATCGTCAGCCGCATACGCTAATCACTAGACTAACAAGGCAATCAGAACAATTGGTCATATTAAATAGTTCTTTATATATTTACACGTATGAGTGCTTTACCTTTCTATTCGTATAAAAGAATAGTAAATATTCATGAACGGTAACAGACACGAGTGACGTCATGTATATTATAAGTTTGCCTTCGAGCTCTAATATAAACTATTTAAAACTATATTTTTGGCAATAAATAAAGTTTTAATAGTTGTAAATTGAAGCAAAAATAGGAACATGTTCTGTGTTATAGCAGGAGTTTACGAAATGTCTTAATTTTTTTTGTTGGTTCAATGAAGGTATTCTGTTGTCAATTAAGTGTATCTGAAATAAAGCTTACTATAACTGTTATGTCAAGTTTTTTAACAAATGTATGAGAGAGGTAACATGTAAAAGATATTGATATAAAAGTAATAGAGATACTTTCAAAGGAGAAACCCGAAATCCATACAAACTTGGGCCTGGCGTTACAGTGCTAGAATTGGGTCATAAATTACAATATCTATGACGATTTCACGAGCCTAATTTTCAGGTCTCCCAGCAATGGCCAAATTGGTAAAATCAGACTATGTTTACATTTTAGGTTATGTTTATTGTTTAAGTTATTTTAATAAAAATTGGCCAAGTGCGTGTCAGGCCACGCATAAAATAGGGTTATGTACTCACCCATAATTAAATCGTGCCCAATAGATAATGAATAATAATAATAAATAATAAATATTTCGGATATTTTACACACAACGCCATCTAGTCCCCAAACTAGACAACTGATATAAATACATAAACATACTTTTTTTTTGTAAATACATACATTGTTGTATTTGCTAATTATTTCTTTATTTTTGTACGAAGTTTTCTAAGTCAGCTTATTTCACAAGTTAGGCCTTTATAACTTCTGAAATAAAAAAGTTATCAAAACCGCTATAGTTTTCTATAACATGAAAAACACGATTTGATACATTTGTGTTTTTCTATGGCATAGTCACATTAATAGAAAAATACGAAACTAACCTTTCATGCTATATTTAATGCTGCCAGTTGTAGATATTTTGAATTGCCGCCACTGTAAGTAGTTGTGTCACGATTCGCTGGCCAGACTCTATTTACATTGATTAAAATACCTATTAAAACTATCATTTATACTAAAACAAAGAAGTATTATTTATTTATTTATAACAGTATCGATTTCCACTAAATCGATCCTATTTTAGGAATGCTACGTTTGTGGAGCTAGTTACGAATATGGAAATAAGTGTTGCAGAGGTTTACAAAGATTGTTTAAAACAATAGAAGTCTTCTTATTTTCTACACTTGGCCATTGCAAATGAAGCTAAGATTTCGATAGGTTAATCAAGCAAAATAGACGAATTTTTTGGTACATATCCCATTCCTGTAACGCTTAGGCCCAGAATCGGGTTTCTCCTTTACGTGTGCCACTTAAGAAACATAAAGACAAAAGATTCAGAAGTTTTTGAACAGATCTAGTTTTACAGAGAATGTAAAATCACATGTCAAATATTAGAGTGAATTATTAGTTCGACATCCTTTTGTCCTCTACGTATCTTTGATCAGACGACGTGTCGCCAAATTTACCATCATGTTGGAATAATTTGTTAACTATTTAGGCCTATATAACTTCTTGCACATATTGTTTTGTGACATTTATTCTGCATAAAGACTTCTAATAACAAATGAGAAACCTTACAACATGAATTTATATTGCATTTATATACATTTCATAGTTACCTACATGTTTATTAATTTGTTAGATCTTAAGTTTATGATGAAATTTAACCACTAAGTGATTTCCTCAATTATTTGAACTAATAAATCGACATGTAAATCAAGGCAAATAAATAAACAAATAAATATTTAAGACATCTGACATAAAGCATGCCCTAATTCGAAATTAAGCGGAGCTTGTACTATGGGTACTAAACAACTGATATAAACATGTTTATACTTCTTTTGTAAATGCAGGCATATTATAGAAAACACTTAAACTCCGAAACAAATATTTGCAGATCATACAAACATATGATCTGACCTAGATATTGAAACATGAATGAGGTGCCGTTATTGAATGGCTTTCACGAATTTGTAATGTATTCCTCAACGAAGAGAGGTAATATTTTGATTGTCAAAATACGATAAGAAATCGAAGTGGTGCGTATAAACACACAAACATGAGGAACAAGATCATAAAGGTGGCAACAATGATGACAAAGGTGGGAGAATGCTGACAAAGTATAATAAAATTGTACTTACGGGCACATTCATACATACATCTAAAACAGATGAATTTATTGAGTGTATTAATATAAAGAAATAAAAATTTTGTCAAAGTTATTTCTTACTAGTCACTATGTTAGAGTGGAGGAACGGGTGTCGTGTTCCTCCAACACAAAGGGAGGATCCTCCGACCAGGCGAGGTGATCATGCCTGGTGGGCCACTGCCCAACAGTTGATGTTGGGATGTTGTATATATGCTAATCAGCGCGAGAATGTCACTTTCGCGATTCAGGATTAGTAATCACTCCGTATAGATCGCTACGTGTTTTTTCTTTGTGGTTCCGTGTTTCTTCGCTAGATGGCGCTGTCATATGTTTTCACTTGCGCTGTATGTGGAAGTCGCCACATCACTCCCCTCCAAGACCGGAGGACGATATTTGATGAGTCCGCTGTCTGTGCTCTGTTGCGGAGCTTGCCAGTGCCAGGATTGACTAGTTCCAGTGAGTCGGAACTGAGTGCCGCTGTTCCAGTGAGTCGGAACTGTATGCCGCTAGTCCCAGTGAGTCGGGGCTGAAGTCCGCTGATCCCAGTGAGTCGAAATCGCTTGCGGTGCGCGGTGCTGCGGTGAAGTCCCCAGTGAGTAGGGGCGGTTGCTGCGTAGTGGCTGGCTGCTGCGTAGACGGGAGAGAGATGCTCTTCTTACGTGGACCGTAGGTGCAGTGTGCTGTGCCTAGACGCTGTTGAGGCCGTAGGGGTAACCAGGTTGGAGCGGTCGCGTCCTGCGTGTGGTATCCCTGTTAAGGCCGAGGTTGCTGGTTGGCTGAGACTAGAATGACGGTCATCGCTGTGGGAGTGAACAAATGGCGCTGCTGATCTGCTAATTTTGAAGGCAGCTTCCAATCACGTCGGGGTCACCACTGTGGAGGAACGGGTGTCGTGTTCCTCCAACACAAAGGAAGGATCCTCCGACCAGGCGAGGTGATCATGCCTGGTGGGCCACTGCCCAACAGTTGATGTTGGGATGTTGTATATATGCTAATCGGCGCGAGAATGTCACTTTCGCGATTCAGGATTAGTAATCACTCCGTATAGATCGCTACGTGTTTTTTCTTTGTGGTTCCGTGTTTCTTCGCTAGATGGCGCTGTCATATGTTTTCACTTGCGCTGTATGTGGAAGTCGCCACATTAGTAATAGGTCGCACGTGTGCAAAAAGTTAAGTTAGAAATTCATCTCGTATTGTAGTTAAAAGGAGTAGAGTCATTCTGAATTTAGTACTAACGGAAAGGCTTGACAGGAGCGGTATTACCCTCACATAGATGACCAACCGAAAATGACAGAATTCTTATTGTTGTCTATCGTTGGTGAGTGTGAAACCGGAAACCCAAAGATGCAGAATCATCTCACTAAGCCGCTATAGTATGAGTCACCGCGCTGCATCTGTACTTACAATGAGTATGGTGACCCTTCTTGGATTAAATATAAAAAATCATTTTCAGTATCTTAAGAAACATTTGTGTCAAATCTTATGCATCTAGACTCAACAGTTTCAACAGTGATTTAATGACGCTAGTATATTAGTCTATTAGTTACTATTTCAAAGATTTACGTAAATATGAATAATATGGAAAACACAAATCTTGCAATTTTCATTACACGAACAAATGGCAGAAAGGAAAAAGTAATCCGCATAATAACTCAGAGTTCGTCCTCGTTCCTCAGAATCTTTAACCCAATTTGATCATATAGATAAATATGAAAAAAAAAACTGTTATTAAGAATATAAGTGTGTTTACTGTAGTTTTCTATAGACCTTGTATAAAATCTGTTTACATAAACTCGCAGTTTTTATAGGCATGGAACTAGAAGCCATAGTTCAGTTCCTGATTAAGTAACATTAACTACCACTTCAAAGTGATGGAGTAATGCCAACTAATAAGGCATTGGGGTGAGAAACGAGAGGGTCAAAACTCTTTCATCGATAAAGTAGCACCTAGAGCCAAAGAATGACCTCCGACGAAGTTTACAGTTATCCTTGTAGAAGCCTGTCCCTCTGTGTTCAACGATATGGCGATCAATGAAATGGAAGAACTGCAGTCCCATCCAAGGTATCCTCGAGTACCTTGCAACAGATGTTCATGGAAAGAACAGCGAATAGTTTTTTTCAGTTCAGTTTCAACATACATTCTACCAATAATTTCTTAGGTATCCCATAATATAATTTATGTTATATAATTATCGTATGAACTGAATTAAGCAAATGTTAATATTTTCTCTGACAATCAGTACTATCTTTAGTAAAATCGAGAAAAGCTTCTGAAGCCCGGCAAATTGCACTTAAATAAAATAAGTGAATACGAATCCCATAATGTAAATTATGTTAAGTAATTATCGTCTATACTGAATTAGGCCAATATGAATATTTTGAAAGAAAGAAAATATTAATATTGGCCTAATTCAGTTCATACGATAATTGAATAACAACAACTGAAGAATCTGTTTTTTTCAGATATTTCAACCACCCATTTAGCTTTTAGAGGACGCCCTGTTTTGACAAAACAAATGACCTTTAAAGTGGAATAATTCGCAAACGGATACTTCATATAAAATATCTTAGAAACCTCTTAATTTTTTTTAACTCTTCAATTCCCAGTGTCACTTGTAGGTGACAGTACTTTAATATTTTTTTTTTACCACATGACAATTTATTTTTTAATTCTATCATTATTGTAGCAAAGCCTAATATTAAAACTATTCATTTAAATTTTCTGGCAGCACTAACCATATGACATTTGTCAAATTCAATCGGTTATTTCGCGCGTATTTGAAGTAGTCTGAGTTTGTGTGATTTCTTGGAATAAAAAGTGAAATAAAAATGTCCAGACCGTAAGTATTGTCTTTTTCTTTATTACATATAGTAAATGAATGTATTCGCTATTATAAAAATGTATTATACGATAAAAATAACTTATAGCATCTTCATTACAGGGTTGAGAATATGACGTGGCACCTGCAGGTGACACTGGGCAATATTGTTCTGACTAACTTTATTGTTCTGAATTCATTCTAAGTAATAACAAGACTGTTGTTTATTTTTGGTCTTATCGCTATGTGTTGATATTGTTTTATAGGTGGTTTACGTATTACAGGTTGACGTTAGATGAGATTGCCGAGGAGTTGCACGCTGGGGAAGACCTAGGTGATATTATTTTATTTCCTCCTGAAGATGGTATGGTGACTGACGAAGACAGTGGAGACGAAAATGACACTAAAAAAAGTGGTGGTTTCCTCTTTTTGCGTTTGGTATAGATGCAGCTTGCCAAAATGCATGGCTGATCAAAAGGCAGTCGGAAACCAACTGGACTTACTGCGATTTCCGGCGGAATATGGCAACCACCTACCTCCAAAAGTATGGTAAGCCTCCACTCCGCAATTCTGCCTGTGGAAGTTCAGTACAAATGAGAGTGCCTACTGAAGTGAGGAGTGTTGGAAGTGTGGACGACTACTCGGAAGTCGATCGCTCACAGCGGAGATGCGGATATTGTCACCAACGGACTAGAAAAATGTGCGCCAGGTGCAATATCGGTTTGCACCTGAAGTGTTGGTACATGTTCCATAATAAATAAGTTCTGTATTTTTCTACTTTTCGCAATAATAAATATTATTATAAATATCAACGTTTTATTTGAACCGAAAAAATAAGAAAAATCGCGTTGGTCCTTCAAAGTCCTAAGTTAACACAATGCCCAGAGTGTCACCTGTAGGTGACACCCTAATAAAAAAAAATGAGGGTAGTTTTTAAAAACAAAACTTTTTTTTTGTCTTCTCCAAATGTATCTAAACTATTTTAGTAAAAGAGAAATTTAAAATAAATATTTACATAAACATGGGAATTGAAGAGTTAAATACCTATGTATCTAATGACACCCCACACTATGCATTAGCCGCGAGCAAAAAAAAAAACAATCTAAACTGGGGAATATTTTTTAGAGGACGTGTAGTATTTGCTTATACCCCACATAAAAGTATTTTTTTATTTTAATTCAGAACTTTGCCGACGGGATAAAAACACATATTAATCCTAAATTTAATCTATCAAGCACTAACCGTTTGGACAGACGGACGAACGGAAGGAAGGATATGACGAGACTATAAGGGTTCCGAGTGATGAAGTACTGTACCCTAAAATATAATCGTCTACACATCATGGGTCCTTAATATTCAAACTACGTGAATTCCTATAGCAACTACTTTATTTTTAAAGACATACATACATTGTGATCTGCTAGAGTTCCTATAACGCAAAAAGGCTGGTATTAAATAACATTATGTAACGCGAACCAAAGAGGGTGTAAGAGGGTAGCACTTAGGTAAATTAGCTATTTTCAAGAAATTTATTAATAAACAACGGCCTACATACACTTCTACTGCTAAGTTAAACGTAAATACCACTTAAATGCAAAAAACAACTCAAAAACAAGGTTTATCAAGTGAGTTGAACAACAACAACTTGATTAAAAAGTACTTTGAATTCGAAAATATTCATGAAATGAACTATACAAATTAGAACTATATCCTTATTCAATTATCGTTAATTATCAGATAAGTACACGGTTGACGCTAAAGGTGGCAAGTATAAGGTTAGAAACGTTTTGATGCTCTGCACCGCAAGAGTCTAACGATTACTACTAATTACTCGTATCTCGTATCGATGCAGATCTGGGCAGATTTGCCTCATGCCGTGTTCAATAATCATTTAATGTTATTTCTAGTATAATTATAGAAAATAATAAGGGTCTATTTAGAATTTCATGATGCTACACCCACGTCTATAAAAACTTTCTATATACTTATGACATGAACAAAATAGATTTGATAAATAAGTGTCTTATTCTTACTCTGTAATAAGAATAATGTAACTGAAAACATATATTATTCCAGTCAACTATATTATCCTGTGATTTCAAGAGAAATACTTTTATTTGTCACCAGAAATTAATAAATAAATTAATAGTAGTCAGTCTAAGAGTCGAAATACTCCGATTGGTTGCTAATAGCTTCAAGATCCAGCCACGTTAGCTAAGCAAAGCACTGATAGTAAAAACTAAATGAAATATCTAATGCAGTTAGGTAATGTTTTAAGTAACGAATTTGCAAATGAAATGAACTACAAATCTAAAATCCTTAAATGAGCAATTCTGGTATATTCATTCATTCATTTCTATAATATATATATATTTGTATTAGGGAATCCCTTTAACTATTTCGCAGAAATTTGATATTTGGAAGTTTTCGGGGGTAAGAAATCTATCTAAATTAGAGTAACGCGAATTCTTGAGTGTTCATGCGTTATTCTTTCGCTGTACTCTAATCATTGCTTACGTCATCTTTACTACTCTTTCAATACTTAGTTTATGGTTGGTACTCTGCCCCTACAGTTACTAGAGAGAATAGATGGTGTTGTTAAACAAAAACTAGCAGTGAAGCAGCAAAATTCGGTCGACAAGTACTAAAATAATAAGCGGACAATAACTTGCTGCATTGCCGCAAAGTACATTTAAATACACTACAGACGTACAAAATGAACTTAATGAGATAAGGCAAGTTAGGTGGACAAGATTTTTAAGACTCATTGTCAGTTTACGTAATAAGCAGAGAATTATAACGGAATGAAAATCATTATCTTATTCCTAGCCTAGGCTATATTATTTCCAGGATTATTTGGCGTCGTAACGCTTTGCCGTATATTTACGGTAAACGTCAAACTACAGTTTAAAACAAATATTCGATTACTACGTAGCTCTAACTTCCGCTCAGATGATAAAATGAATTGTTTTTGTCAAAACACCTACTAATTCGCTAACGATAAATTGGCCCTAGTCAAGTAACACAGAGTAATCCTATTGCCGTTAAACGACTGCTTTGGGGATTAAATATGGAAAAATTAAAAGAATATTGAAATGGAAATGTAAAATATAATCCCATCCATTTTGATTTTCAGAATATATTACTAATTTTACAAAAGGAGCTGAAAAACAGATAATAAACAAAATAGACCTCTTGAGTATGTAGCTTTTTAGTGCAAGTGTCCTTACAAGCATAAATAGATAAAACAACAAGGTGAAAACGTAACTGGAAATTAATCAAATTTTAACTAACTTTTATATACACTTGTAGTGCACTTAAAGACTATTGTTATTAATCTTTATTGTGCATAAGGTTAATTACAAGTCTGACTTGACTCTGTCAACCAACCAATAAATTAAGTGTAATCTTAACTGTTAAGTAATTATGCAATGGTGGCATTGATAAAATGATATATTATTTTTGTTTTTTTTTTCAGTTTTAAGATGGACTGTAATGTGAACTTTTTAATAACAATACATCTACACCATACAATATATCTTTGGTTTCTAAAAATATAGAGAACATTCAATGCTAATGAAAACTAAATATCTCTAAAAATATATTTGTTTAAGTCCAGGCTACCCACACGTAAACACGTAAACATCAGACAAAGCATGCCCTTTGAAAATGTCATAACACGAACCTATATCAATTTCTTCTAAACAATGATATATTTTTAAAACAAGCCAATGTACTGACGTAAGTGGAATCTTTTGTAGTAATCTGATCTTAGTAATATTTTCATTAATTATAACAGCGGTAAGAGGATAATATTACTTACAGTTCTAAGGTAAACATTTCTATGCGATGGAGACAAAGTGATTTAATCATTATATAATTTGAGTAGGAGCAATTATTAATGGCCAAAATACAAGCGGAGGAAGTTTTTAATTCCACGCTCATTTATTTTTAAGTTAGATCACGCATTACTTTTTAAGGAGTACTTAGTCGAATATTGATAATTATTTTATATTAATATTTTGGATTTAGGGTACACGATTAATGGGAAACAATCTCAGTCCTTTATAAGCACATGGCTAGGGGTGACCGGTGAGGCCATCTGTCAGCCTAGCAGAAGCCTAGCAGAATATATAATATATGATAATATACATTTTTTACAGAGTGGTTTGTATACTATGATTTTTTTTTAATTGGAAAGAGTGCACCTCGAGGTCAGCCTCATAAAATTTAGAAAATCCAACTTTAAGGGTGGAAAATAGAAAATTATTCATCACTCACTGATTGTCAGAAATATTATTCTTTTCAGGGTAGTTCGACTTTGATAAATCTTTTTTTGTTGTTATTTACTTTTAATTACCATCACTATATAATCGTGAGCAACAAATTATTTACTTACACACGAAAACCTTTAAAGAGTATACTTAGAAGTTGATCTCAAATAAATTGGAACAAAGAGTTTTAGCACTAAGGGCCACCGCACACTAGCTACTTTTAGCATCGGCGATCGGCGATTTGGCGACTGCTTCGATGCTGCATCGCGTTTTAGCGACTTCCTGCGTTCGATCGCGGTATCGGAAACGCGCGTTTTAGCGACTGCTCAGATGCCAAATCGATGCTACCGGCATCCGAATGTGTGCGGAGAGTAGCGTTCAGCGGCTGTGTCGCGCTTCTAAAAAGCGACTCAATCTCCGCGTTTGGCGTTTTTAAGTGTGCAGTGTAGAGCGTTCGGTCGCCTTATTTAGCTTCTAAAAAGCGACTAGTTGCCGATCGCCGATGCTAAAAATAGCTAGTGTGCGGTGGCCCTTACTGATTGTAATAATTATGATCACGCATAACTTCTTATAGAGTTGTCGATTTCCTTTAATTATTTTTTATTGCATAAATAACTAACGTTTAAACTAATATAAGCATACTTAAATCTTTTTGAGTCGACGTCAAACAATCAAAGAATAAAAAAATGACCAAATACGTGTCAGGCCACGCATAGAATAGGGGTGCCGTAAATTTTTTCATGTACAAAGTAATTTTTCATATAAGAGGCAACCTATGGAAACTAAATGAAGTGATGTGGGGCACGTATTTTCAACTAAGCATAGGTTACAAAAGAATTATCCTCTAACTCCTAACCATTAAGGAGTCTTATCTTCCATGATCGGGTCATCGTCACGAAATAACCACTACCACACACACGCAAATATTTGAATGGTTTAACAAAATACATGAATCACATTTTATGTACCTATAAAGTTTAAGAATTGCCGTCGACATAGGGAAAGGCCTAAAGCATTGTAATTTTTTTTTAAATCAACGTATATATTATTATAACATATAATTTCACAAAAATCTCACTAAAATGAATAAAAAAAAGACTTCGACGAATTGAGAGCCTCCTTCTTATTAAAAGTTGCTTTAAATTAAAAAACCTTACACAGTGGAACACGTTAAAACTCCTCCGCAAAAACTTGTTCGCAGGTTGACATTCAACATTAAAAACTTGCTATTTATAAAAAGTTTGTTTGTAAAATTTTGTGTCCTTATTACCGAAAGAATTGATTTCTATTTATGTCTTCATACTTTGTACATGCAGATTATTATATATTTTATTTTATTTATATAATCCGATTTCGGTGGTGAGTGTGAGACCGGAGGCCCAATCATTCCGCTTCACTCTTCTATTTGTATTATCGTGAAATAAATAAACAAATACAAGAGTGGGTTAAAGGAATGAAATCTTCATTGCAAAAAATATGGAAATATGAACATTGAATACGTTTTGAAACATTTATTTATTTAGAATAAACAACAACTGCTAGAAGTTGTTGTTTATTCTGAATGAATGATATTTATTTGCGGTTTCATTTCAATTAACGATTGGAACAGAAAGCCCACTTAATTATTTTAAAAGAAACACGAATAATCCTTCTTTATCGTCCCCTTAAAACGCACCAGTTGCCGAAGCGCGTAATGCGATCTCGGCTGTCTATAAACGTGACACTTGACGACTATGGATTCGACACCTCATCACCCTGATTAGGGATTTCAGGCGATGAAGCCAAAAGAAGCAAAGCGCACTGCTTACTTTCTTAGTTATCTCTGCAAAACAGACATCGACAGTGATCATTCTTAATATAGTCTTATCGTGTTATTTACATAACTTACTTGTGATCATATTGCACTCCACATATCTTTCACATTATATATTTTCATTTAATACCTTATTTAGCTTTTAAAAATTGATTGATGTTAGTAGATTATGTTTATTTTTCAAAGATGAACTTAATTCTGCCTAATAAAATTAGAGTTGGACTGACTCCGGTTACTACATTCGATAAAACTACAGAGTGATTTTCTTTCACTACAGTCAAGTAATCGCTAATGTACGGAGCATAATTATTCTGCTTCTAATATTGATTCGAAAAACAGTGTGGTATATTAGAGAGGAAGATCATGATGATGATAGGTTCAAGAAATTATTATACTGTTAGGTTCAAGAAAAACGGATAGCAACCTGTGAAGTTTTGACAGGAGACAAACAGTGATACATTTTGACATCGACGATTTATGTATTTTTATTGTCACCTAGCTTTCGCCCGTTTATCTCGATTATTGCAGTAAAAAGTAGACTATGTGTTATTCTGATATGTAAGCTATATTACTGTAAGGTTTCATCGAAATCCGTTCAGTAGTTTTTGCGTGAAAGATCAACAAACATACATACACACATACATACATACTCACAAATTTTCGAGTTTATAATATTAGTAGGATTAAAGCCTACCAAAGTGATTCTACTCTGCCTGAAAGCAGAAGTAGAATTCAAGAGAAGGGCCACCATCCTCATTGTGAGTGCATAAAAAGCAGCATGGTAACCCACACCATCGCGATTTAGGGAGATGTTTTAACATTATTCTCCCGGCCACAACTCCCCACGAAAGACTGCCCCGGTCGAGCCAGCCCACTAGTGCTGAAATCAGCATGGCTCTAAAACTTACATGTACATCTCCAATCTTTTGAAATCATTTTCCAAAATAAATGCCTCAAAAATTTGTTGAAAATTACAAATTCTACAATAACATTAGATGATTTGCACCCTTCGCACGTATTGCACGAGACCTTCATATATAAGGCAATTGATTTTTAAATCCCGACGGAATAAGGTGTATTATCTGTTTAAGGTGCGCATTTATGTCATGTCCTCATAACTCTTCTTCAGAATATAGACCAATTTAGTTTCTTTTTTTTTCAATCTAAAATTGCCTTCCCGAGGGTGTTCTTAGTCAGAATTCAAGAAATTTAGATAAGCACTTTTAGGGTTCCGTAGTTCATGACTCGGAACCCTTATAGATTCGCCATCGACCTACCCCCCAAACGGTTGGTGCTAGAAATATGAAACTTTGCATGAATACTTGTCATGATTTCATGTACAAAGTGCTACAATAAAATTATGAAAAATATTTTTATTTGGGGTACCTTCCCTTCATATAAAGTAGAAAAAAAAAGCTCACTTCTGCCCTATTGTGAAGGGGCCTAACTTGTAAAATGCATTCACTTGGACAACTTCGTATGAAAATAAAGAAATAATAAGTTAACATAACAAAAGTCTATTGGACACAACTTTAAATCTATCTACCGTCATGGGTGACTTCGTAACCCTATTCTAAGCGTGGCCTGACACGCATTTTTTTAGGTCATCCGCTCTTTTCTAACCCTCGAAAAGATGTAAATAATTCTACACCAACAATGAATATATGCAATCCAAATAATTATATTTATTACTACACAATCTGCGATGAACAACACAGCGTTGAAACGAGAAGGAAAACTCAACATAAACCCTTGACCAACGCGTCTCACCACCAAGGTATAGCAGACCAAAACCTCATTTCTAATAGTCCACTGCTGAACATAGGCTTAGTAGTAAGTAGTATAGTAGTGGTTGAGTAGTCATTCCGTAAAGTTGGGTGGGTAAATAAAGGTAATTAATTTACTACAGGAGTAATGGACAAATAATTGATACGAGTTGCTACACAACTATTAATTTAGTTTTAATTCAGAAAATCAGACGGAAATTGGAAATGTTAGTAGTTTATTTTAGTGCAAACTGTTACTTGCAGATTGTTCTGTTTTAATAAGTTAAAGTTCTTCTGTAAGCTCTGATTTGTTATGTTTTTATAACATTAAAATACTATTTTAATATAAACCATATATTCATGCTAATTTTAGTGAAACACGCGAAACTCAGAAAGTTAAGCCACGTATTCATTAGTAAACATTTGTTAATAAACACTGTTAATAAACTGTTCATAAACAATGTTTCATAATGTTTCATCATCTCTGTAAACAGTTTATACACAGTTCATAAACATAGGTGATGAAACATTGTTTAAGATACGTGTTGCCGTGCTCCCCACTACGAGTGGAGAGCAAGACGAAACATCTAGTTTATAAACAAAAGTCAACAGATGTGGACGTGGACAACATGGAGGGAGTGCGGTCCAACAACCAAATTTCGATGCTCATAGAGCTTTATCACCAACGTAGTATTCTTTCTCAATAGGATGCCGAAATTTCGTTTCTTTTTTTATTGATGGTCCAATCAATCTTAATAACATTTCAAAATCAGTGACATTCTGGTGAAGTTCTGAAATGACCCATCAAATCCGCGGAGGTCATTAAATATATAACTTCTATTCAACTAATAGTTTCGAATCCACCACCTTTTCTTCTTTTTTGTTCGATTAATGCTCTTGTGAATTATTATGTAAGCAGCAGAGAGCATCACTACCTCCTCGGGCGACATCCTGTGAAACAACTGACAAGTGTGGACGGCCAAGTTTCAGAAACATGTGTTTATTTGAAACTTGTCATAAACAGTTTATCAACAAATGTTTACTAATGAATACGTGGCTTTATGTTTCATCATCTCTGTAAACAGTTTATAAACACTATAACGCATACGCTAACCACTTGACCAACAAGGCAGACAGTTGATCTTTCACGGAAGTAGTCCTATGATTGTTTTAGCTTTATTTCGCAATTCATTGCCAATTTATTTTTCTATTGATCGTGAGATTGTGAGACGTGATCTGCAATGTAATGGTGGATTACGTTCTAGTCCAATTTCAATCAAATTTCATAATAGTCATAAAGGAGCGAGCTCTATGTTGAGTTTTTGTTGGTGTTCGTTTCCCAAATAACTATACTCTGTCCATTTCTTTATTATCTTTTTCAGTTCAACAAATTTTTAAATTAGTGACATGACGTCACCGATTCGATTCAAAATCAAATCAAAAAATCAAAATCAATCCATATAATATTCTTTAAGTCAGTATTGTAAATAAATAAAACGTGCATTATTATGATATATAATTTGCCCAGAACAAAGAAAACTTCCTAACACAGTCACTTGAAGGTCGGTTTAGTAAGTATTAAGTGATTTTTCAAATGTATTTTCTCATAACTCTGGATTTAAACGTTATTAACTTCGCGTTTCAAAGTTACATTTTAAGTCAGTGGTCCAAAACTAAATTAGTTAATGCACAGAGTTATTGTTCTTTATTCTACCTTGCCTACCTTTATTATACCTTGCAAATAATCAATCTTGAAGTCATACTATTTTAATGTAATTTTTATTTTATTAAATTTTCAGAAACAATACTTATATATAGTCAAGTTATTTTGATCATAATAATATGATTGATTATTTTACTCGTTTGATCGATTTATCGTATTTCAGGAACTGTTATAAAGTCGAAAGTATGACATTACTGTAGTATATTTTTACGAAAAAACCTACCGATAATTTATAGGCGTGACCTGAAAAAGACAATAAACGAATGGACAAAGTATAAATCTAAAAAAATACAGAACTTTGTGTGCAATGAAGGTTGTACACTTGCCAAGGTAAAATTTGCTAAATCTAGGTATTCCTATGCTACAACACTGACTGATCGATTAACGCGTAAGTAAAAAATTTGTTATGAGTAGTAGGCGAGAACTAAGAAAGCAAAGCAAGCATACACTGCAAAGCAATGCATACCAAGTAGTGTGGATGAAGTGGGTTTTTGTCACATTTAATGTATACCTAATACAGGTGCAGAGATACAAGCTGTGTACTAGAACATCTGCAAATAATTTATTAAATATATACACTTAAATTTAGATATTTTAGATTTGAACTTTATTTAGTTTAGATGAATTTGGTTATTTTATTGTTTATTAGTATTCATGCTTAGATAATGAGTGTTATGTTTCTGCTTGTGAATCTGAAACCTTTTCACGTGATGATTGCTTCTCCTCCGTAACAGATACTCTTGGTGGAATTCTATGCCATCAATTTAATAATGATAAAAATTGTCTTAATTGTTGAAAGTTTGTCTTCTGTATGCCCGAAGCATTCCTAGCCACTTCACTGCTTAGACGAGGCGTTTTGTAACACCGATGTTCATGTCGATCTGAAATCGGAGACAAGGCTTAAGCCGCACCTTTTCTCTACCTCTTGCCTTGCTTTATTCTTATCCGTAATGACCAGATAGGCAGGAGAGGAGGTGGCATGGCTATTTATCTGCAAAGCAACTTTGCCTATAGAATTATATCTTCTTCTTCTAATTAGGATGCTTCAGCTAAATTCTTATTCTTAGAAGTTTATAAAATCGTGATTGGTGTTGTTTATTGTCCTCTTTCTATAGACTATTTCACTGATTTCGTAACAGTTCTTGATTGGCTTGGTGCAGAGTATATTCATCATGTCATCATGGGCGATTTTAACACTAATCTTCTAGCCCTAAACTCCAATCGTTCTCATAAACTCTATCTCCTACTTAAACCAGACAGCTTTACTAAACATATCGGGATGTAACGGCAGGTCGTTACAGGCCACTCACCACAATAATGACGGCATGAATACTTGGCTTGGCTCAACTTAATCGTCACCTCCGATCCTTCTCTCTGGAGATCAAGATGGCAAAAATCTGACAAATGTTCAAATTCGTAGTAAGCAGAGGCACTTTACAGACTGAAAATATATGCTCTCCCTTTCTAGAATTTATATAGGTATTTATAATATGTATTATTTTTATTTTTGTTTAACGTATAAATATATATAATGTATTGTATACACTTATGTATGTTATATTCTTTATATGCATTTATAAATGCGTGTATATGTAGTGTATGTAAATATAAGTACTCTATATTTAAAAAATTACATTCCACATGTGAATCTACCATGTTTGGCTCTGCATCGCCCTTAGGTCAACTGTCAGAAAATACCTAAGGCACTAAACCCCCCTTTGTACACTAGCGCATAACCGTGTTGGTCTAGTGGTTAGTGTATGCGGCTGCTGATCAAGAGGTCTTGGGTTTGATTCCCGGCTCAGACCATAAATTTGCGGATACATACACACATACAATTGGTCTCGGAGTCTGGGTGTTTTCTATGTATAAAATGTATGTATTTACAAAAAAAAAGTAAGTTTAGGCCTAGATGACGTTCTAAGTAAGATGTCCAGAATATTTATTATTCATTATTAAAAAATAAATAAATAAAATGTTAAAATAAGTGGGCAGTGATTAAAAATGATAAATCAAAATATTGGAATCGAAAATCATAAAAAATAAAGATGTAACAAAAGTAAGCAATCTGTGGGTTAATATCAGTGGGTGTTACGACCTCGGGCATATTCAGTAGTCAGTGCCACTCTCAGTTCTCTTGTAGCCGCCCAAGAGAGCAGCGGTCGCCCGCCCTACATTTATTTATTTAGCCACTCGCTACGGCTATAAAAGTTTGTGTTATCAAAGTCAACTCTTGTTAAGGGGAAACTAAAATTAAATTTAACATGTGAGTGCAGTGATGGCATAAGGCAGTGTAAAGTGTTTTATTTATAGAAATATCTGACACACAAGGAATTCGGTAATATTTACTTTATTTACAATCCTCAATTTTTGCATTACATTATTCTAGTAATTATAGATTTCGTTTTCATCTAGTTTTTTAAATACATACTGTTACATATCGGATCTTATATCAATTATCTAATTTAAGCTACGTAGTTCATCATATATTCATCAATAAATGATGAATATATACTACATAAACAAAATGAAATAAAAGTGTAAACAGCTTGAGAAAGTATAACAGACAGAAGTTGAACAGAATAAAAAAAAGCGGCCAAGTGCGAGTCGGACTCGCCCATAAAGGGTTCGGTATCAGCAAGTAACATCATATAAAAGTTCTTGTAGTTCGTTGTAACTTTCATAGATGTTTTTATATTAGTGTATTGATTGGATGAAAGGTAAATTGCGTGTTACGATTTATGACGTATTAAAAAAAAACTACTCACTAGATCTCGTTCAAACCAATTTTCGTTGGTAGTTTGCATGGTAATGTACAAAATATATTTTTTTTAGTTTAATCACTCTATTATTTTAGAAGCTAGAGGGGGGGGGACACACATTTTTCCACTTTGGAAGTGTCTCTCGCGCAAACTATTCAGTTTAGAAAAAAATCATATTAGAAACCGCAACATCATTTTTGAACACCTATCCATAGACGTATAGGTTTGATGAAAAAAAATTTTTTGAGTTTCAGTTCCAAGTATGGGGACCCCCAAAATGTATTGTTTTTTTCTATTCTTATGTAAAAATCTTAATGCGGTTCACAGAATACATCGACTGACCAAATTTCAATAGTATAGCTCTAAAAGTTCGGAAATAATTGGCTGTTACATACGGACGGACAGACAGACAGACAGACTTGACGAATCTATAAGGGTTCCGTTTTTTGCCATTTGGCTACGGAACCCTAAAAATGCATTATACTATCTAGTTGACATGAGTGTGTTGATCTACAATTTTCCGTGGTTGTCAAGACTACCAGCATCTTGCCGAATTATGACAACTATAATAATTAATTGATGGAAATTAATACACATATTTTAGTCAAGATAAACGAATTTGTAAAATTGATTATACGAATGACGCCATGGTTTAAGTGTCTCCGTGTCGAGTGTTTTGTCCCCGCTTAATAAATAAGCTTACTTACTGCATAGACACCAAATTTTCTTTATAGTTATCTTTTTCTAGATTTTATCACAAACAACTCATATACACAGACAGTGTAATTTAAGTGACCTAGGTTTGGTTCTTACTGACTGTTATTTTAAATAAATTTCAACTAAATTAAAATCTAATTTTAAAAACTGTCACCGACATTTTTTATTACTTTGTATCATTATGCAATCAAGATGAATTTTTACAAATAAAATCCTTGAGTCATGATTAAAAGGTAATAAACAAATAAAAATAATGTACCTACCGAATGGGTTCATAAATGGATTTCTGAAGTAGTAATCTCTTGCTATTTTTAAATATTTTCAAAGTTACAATCTATGTCAGTGCAGTACAATATAAATCCGAATTATATGTTATTATATTTCAGATTGTATATTAAATTTCAGACATTCTAAATATATCTACTAACTAAACTATTAATAGTCACTCATAAGTCAGCTGAGTATAAAGTTCTAGTAATCAATTAATATATTATTATAGTGGTTTAGCTATAAAGCATTGCTTACAACCTGTGTAAGTAATTATTGTCGTCGTGCCGTCGCCTTTATGGAGCCACTAAAAGGACTAAAATATATTTATATCTCTAGAGTTTTATGTGGAGATGGTTGTAATCGTTTAACTTGAAGTGACTCGACAGAACAATTTATATCTTAACAGTCAAAATTAAAGCTCAGGCAAGAACTGTTTTTAGACTTTCGCGATTTTTAGGGTTCCGAAGTTTATGACTTCGAACCCTTATAGATTCGTCATATCCGTCCGTCCGTCCGTCCGTCCTCGACTTACCGTCCAAACGGTAAGTACTAGAAAGATGAAACTTTACATGAATGTGTATTGTAATTACGTCGACAAAGTGCTATAATAAAATTATGAAAAATATTTTTATTTGGGGTACCTCCCCTACACGTAACGTCGGGATGTTTTTTTTTTTCTTGCGGCTACCCCATCATGTGGGGTATCATTAGATAGGTCTTTTAAAAACAATAAAGGGTTTCTAAGACGATTTTTTGATTTAGGTATCCTTTTGCGAGAAATTCTACTTTAAAGGCCACTTTTTTATGAAAACAGGGCGCCCCCCCCCCTCTAAAAGCTAAACGGCTGGCTCAAAAAATCTGGAAAAATTCCTGATAGTGGTCCATATAATGAACTTTGAAGGAAAACTATAACGGATTCGATGACTTTGTTAGTTCAGAAGTTATAGAGGCTTAACTTTTACAATACGCTCACTTTGAAAATTTAACGTCATACAAAATCAACGCATTAATACGTAAACATAACAATTATCCATTGGATACGATTTCTAATCCACATACCATTATGGGTGACTGAGGAACCCTTTCCTGTGCATGGCCTGACACGCACTTGGCCGATTTTACACATACTCATGTCTTTCGCTGTAAAAGGGGCGTATTCGCAAGACAAGAACCCTACAGTTAAATTTTGTCAGCAAAAGTATAAATGTTGTTTAAGTCATGCTTTTTTCAACTTTCAACTTTTAACACATCATTAGAGCTTTTTATAGTCGTCATTATATAAAACATCTTTTGTAGTGCTATACTTATAAAGTGTGGTAAAACATAATAATTGTTTGTAAACAACTCTTTTTGGTATCTCTAGACCGTCTGACAGTCCGACTCCGAGACCGTCTCGTCCGTCTCTGTTCGTTGGAATGGCCAAGATTGATCAACTACAAATCAAATTTAATAATAATCAAATTAAACTTAAAGATATATTTAATTAGCCAGTTAATTCAACATGTATAGGATATATAATTATTCTGCATAATATTGTGGCGACTTCCACATACAACGCGACGAAAAACATACGACAGCGCCATCTAGCGAAGAAACACGGAACTACAAAGAAAAACACGTAACGATCTATACGGAGTAATTACTAATCCTGAATCGCGAAAGTGACATTCTCGCGCCGATTAGCATATAATTATACAATATCCCAACATCTACCGCCAGGCACGATCACCTCGCCTGGTCGAAGGATCCTCCCTTTGTGTTGGAGGAACACGACACCCGTTCCTCCACAATATAACAACGCGAAGTTTTATAGAAATATTTTTCCATCGAACCAATCTAGACAGTAACGTTGATATACTGCTGATTTTAGGATAAGTTATGCGTATTATAATGTTACGCTTCAGCAAAGCCAAACTTTCACATCATTATAACATTAAAAATTACCTGAATAACAAAATAATTGCGCCTTTCCTCATTCATGAATATTTCTAAATATAGATAATCATTTTTACAGATGAATTTGTTTCGCTTCCAATTTATTTTTTATCTGTCGAGGACAGTACTTTTTAGGGTTCCGAAGTTTATGACTTCGAACCCTTAGCCCCGCCGCACATGCCCACACTCGCACTCGTTCACGACACGTGAACGAGTGCGCCAATGTCGTATTGCCATTGGTGGACACGTGTGTGTCCGCAATTGCTTTCACGAGTCGTACCTACATCAGTCAGTGTCTCTACCATTCTACGAAAACGAAGCAAGAAAAAAAATATGGAAGAGCTCTTACATGTCCAAAAGGAAAATACATGGAGAATTCAAATTAACTTCTGAGTTTTCAGACAAAAACTTAAAAATTAAAATTAGTCCTTAAATTTTGTATTCATCTAATCTGGGTGTTTTACGTCGTTATAAACATTTTTCGCTTCGAACAGCTTCAATGAGTTCGTCCATTTTGCAAATACTCGCGCCACCGCCACTCGAAACAATGTCACAGTCATTTAGCGTGTACGCTCATGTACGCGCCTGCGTCGACTCGTGAGAGCAAATGCGGAGTTTGGTACTGCGAGATTCGTCATGTCCGTCTGTCCGTCAGTCCGTCCGTCCGTCCTCGACTAACCGTAAAAACGGTAAGTGCTGGAAAGAGGACTTTGCATGAATATGTATTGTAATTACGTCAACAAAGTGCTATAGTAAAATTATAAAAAATATTTTTATTTGGGGTATTACCCCTGTAACCCCTAGCCCCAGTAAAGGGGGGTTTTAGTCGGCCCTAGCCCTACCAGGGAGAATTACTACACCGGCGAGCTCTCCAGCAGAGACAATGAGAAATCCCAGGGCGCCGTTCACAGGAAGAAATTAATTAGAAGAAAAAGCTACAGAGAAAACTAAGTTACCTAATTGTGCATGTGCCTACGGGTGATCGGGGGGGCTCCCCAAGAAAACACAGCTTCAGTCTCACACACATATATATATTCTATAATGTTACATTGTCATAAGTTCAGATAGTCAAATAAATGGGTCAAAATACATAACATAATCAATATCTAAACATTAACAGAACTAAAAGGTTGGTGTTCATTTCTTCTTCCTTTTAACCTGACTCTCCTACGCCCGGACCGGGTCGTGCAGACGTCGGACGGGAGTGCTCGGTCACCTTGGCGCATCACCACGGGATTCTTCATCCCGTTAATTAGGGAACGCGCACCGGCGAACAGATAATGTCGGTATTAGTATAAAAAGATATGATTATTGAATTGTAAATCCATAAGTGATCCTGTGGCAAGCCTAGGGGATTTGTCGTACGAGAGGGGGTTCTCCTTTACACCGATCACCTCTGCACGCCGGATAACCCACACACAGCCAGTGGGTTTCGTCAATAGTGCCCGAAGGTATAGCCGATGTAGGCCACGTTGCTAACGTACTTGAACGTATCTTGGTATAATTCCCGAACCAAACCTTGAAATCAATCCTTGGAACCCTAGGAAAAAGAGAACATAATCCTAAATACCTATTGAAACAGATAGACATTGGCACAACTAAATAAAGCTTAAATGAGCGTCAGATTTCTTACCACTTTTAGACAGCAGGTGACTGAATACAAATTCCTCACGAATCCAATACTAAGACAGGCAGAGTTATGCACAATAACGCAGTAGAACCAAGAATGCTTTCCTTGGGGAATTATGGCCTGACTTTTATATTGCATTTCAAGGTCCCGCTGGAATAAAACTCATACCCTCTATTCACTACTCAAAAAACATCACCTGATTCTCAGAGACAAAAATAGACTTTGCCCAGAGACTAAACATAGAACGCAATTTACCACAGAGTATCAATCTCATCAGTGATATATCTAAGAGAGAAGACGCCATCTGACGACTCGCGGGTGAAAGTTTATCTAAAACCAATAAGATAGGTGTGTAAGAGCTACCGCTAACCTGAGAAAGATGGCGCTTACCCAAATTCATCACCGTATTTTGTTAAGAATTCTAAATATTTATACTAACGAAAAAAAAGTTGTTATACCCCTACATGTAAAGTGGGGATGTTTTTTTTTTCTCGCGGCTACCCCATCATGTGGGGTATCATTAGATAGGTCTTTTAAAAACAATACAGGATTTTTAAGACGATTTTTTTATTTAGGTATCCGTTTGCGAGAAATTCTACTTTAAAGGCCACTTTTTTGTAAAAAGCAGGGCGCCCCCCCCCCCCCCGTTCTAAAAGCTAAACGGCTAGCTCAAAAAATCTGGAAAAAATCGTGATAGTGGTCCATATAATAAATTTTAAAGGAAAACTATAACGGATTCGATGACTTTGTTAGTTTAGGAGTTATAGAGGCTTAACTTTTACATTGCGCTCACTTGGATAACGTCATACATAATGAACGCATTTAATACGTAAACATATCAATTATCTATTGGATACAATTTCTAATCCACGTACCATTATGGGTGACTGAGGAACCTTTTCCTGTGCGTGGCCTGACACGCACTTGACCGATTTTTATTTGAGGATCAAAGTTGTTTAATTTTTTGTACATTTAGATACGAGTAGAAAATGTTATCGTAATTGGTTGAGTTATTGAAGCGTATTAATACAATAATTACGATTAGAATTTTGTAGGTACTTCTCACATAAGATTTGAGTGGTAAACATGAAATAGTCGACATGAATTGAGCAATTAAAGTGATGATCGATTTACGAGTCAGGGTTGTTTCACTGCTAGTTTCACCATCATTATTCAGAATTCGTAATAGTAAACATCTGCTGTTATTGCTTAACCAGACCTGAGAAAGCTATAGTGAACAACACCATAAATGGACCACCAAACAGTTACCATGACCATTTTATTGGTAAGCTTTGCTTTAAAGTACTCTTATAGATCTAAAATCATAGCAATTTTCACTTTCAACTATCGAAAATAATCCTAATAATTTCTGTACATATTCCACAAAATAATGCAACTATCGACACCCGTTTTTTTCTGCAGGTCAGTTCTGACAATTTTTTTTATTGATTTGATACAAAATAGTCAATATTAAAATTTAACGTTGAATGACTTAAACCATCTTCTTCAATTCGGCGTTATTCACCTGTGTAGGCGGTTTTCAAAATCGTTTAAACTAAAAACGCACGTTCTATGCATTCGTTAGCAGTCTTTCTTTCTCAGCGTTGATATTGTAAGCTGTTTCTACTTCGTTAATTCCGCGTCAAAAATCGTATTTTATGTCAATTTAAATTATTAATTATAAAACGGTAGATCCACGTTGGTTTCAGCACGAATGGGCCCGCTCAACCGGAGCAGTACTACCCTCACACAGAAGAAACCTAAAATGACAGCATCGTGCTTACGTCTTTCGTTGGTGAGTGTAAGAACAGAGTGTACTTTTACCCTCCAGTTGCACTGATGACTCACTGTATTCATAACGCGAACTATACGTCGAAAAACTAAATGTCAAAACTGTCACGCTGTTGGTATTGCCTAAATTGAAAAACAAAGTTCTTGTTGATAAACCCAGTATAAAAAAGTAAGATCTCGTAAATACATACATTATATAATAAACGTAAAACATGTATTTGTGTGGTATCAAGTTTGTATAGGGTAAGACATGACCTATGTTGTTTATACATATAAAGTGGTTACACTACAACGAGAATCAAAACTTGAAAGACTATACCAACTTGTCTGGCCAGTGTGTTATAGTAAGCCAACTCACCAAAAACTTCTTAGGGGCTTATGTTCAGGAATTGACCAATAAAGGTATGGATATTATAATGACGTTTTGTTGGTTAGATATGATCAACACACAAAAATAAAATAAAAATAAATTATCATGCTAAGACATGAAAGTTCTCTCACCTATTAAGGGTATCGTTTCCATAATTGCTCGAAAAAGCACTTACGGATATGACAAGAGAAACAAATTAATTCATTATTTGACAGTAAAAAAAATATCTCAGTTCCTTAACTAATCAATCTATAGAGAGACCGAGTAAAATTACTAATACGGTTATTATTTTTCGAGAAAAAAATCATCAACAGTGACCAAAATCACCGAAATCGACCTTTTCTGATTGGAATGTATCTAGTATTATGTTACTTTATTTGAAATAAATATTATATTAGTTGCAAGAAAAAAGTACAAAAAAGAGATTAACCATTTAAGGTTTCTATTAATTCTCACCAGAAAGTCATAATTTAAACTTAAACATCATTATTTTTTAGCGGCAAAAGTTCCATACATTTTAGTATGGAGAAATAATTTGCAATAAAACAGAGTTCACGCGATCCTAAAATTCAGTGTTCTCCGAATATTCAAGGCGAGCGCACGCTCGTTTTTAGCTCCACACGCACTGTCACGCACACACAGATTTGATTGTTTACATACGACGACGTGACTGTGTGTAACTTTTGATAATATTTGGTAGGTCTGAGAATAGACACACCAATCTTTATATTTTATATTAGTATTAACCAACTTCAAAAAAGGAGTATTATTTATGTTTAACTAAATGAATTTTTTTTATTGTACATTCATTGATTACTCTGTCAATTGTCGACCGATTTTTAAAATTCTTTTTATATGACTGCCTCGGTGGCGCTGTGGTAGCGTATGCGATTGAGGTCTCGGGTTCGATTCACGGGTCGGACCAAATCTTTATGAGATCCACAATTTTTTTTTTTTTTAGGTGTTGGGTGTTTTCAATGTTAGTTTATAGGGAAACCCTAAAATTTTATAAGCACGTTATAATACGCCCCTATAAATAGTTATTATTATTATTTTTATTTTATAAGCCTATTCCAGACGCAATATCTGGTAGCCATCATTTCATGATGATGAGCTGATGGTGGAAGATATAACTTTTTAACGGTTAGGAGTTTTAAAATTATTATTGACTTTTATTACTTTTTGACTTTTATTATTTATTGACTGCCTAGGTGGCAGTTAGTGGTAGCGCATGCGACTACTTTGCTTGAGTGAGGTTTCGGGTTCGATTCCCGTGTAGGACCAAATATTTGTGTGATCCGCAAATATTTATTTCGGGGTCTGGGTGTATTCTATATATATAGTGTATTGTATTCAAAAAAAGTATGTTTATGTATTTATATCAGTTGTCTAGAATCTATAATATAAGCGCTGCTTAGTTTGGGACTGGATGATGTCGTGTGTAAGATGTTCGAAATAGTTGTTTATTTATTATTGTAATATATCATACTGCCTTGTTGGTCTTGTGGTCAGCGTATGCAACTGCTAACCAAGAGGGCTAGGGTTCGATTCCCGGGTCGGACCAAATTTTTGCATGATCTGCAAATATTTGTTTCGGAGTTTGGGTGTTTTCTATGTATAATATGTATGTATTTATAAAAAAAAGTATTTTTATGTATTATAAACTGCGAAATAAATATTTGCGGATCACATGAATATTTGGTAGAAGATATTCTGTGTCATTCGTCTGAAA
The DNA here is from genome assembly GCA_932526445.1 of Phragmatobia fuliginosa. Taxonomy (NCBI): domain Eukaryota; kingdom Metazoa; phylum Arthropoda; class Insecta; order Lepidoptera; family Erebidae; genus Phragmatobia; species Phragmatobia fuliginosa. Next base: position 32,301,664 of record OW052057.1, read on the forward strand.
TATTTATTTATTGTTATTTATAATAAACTAGCTTTTCGCCCGCGGCTTCGCCCGCGTGGAATTCGTTTATATCGCGCGACACGGTAAGGGTAGATTAAACAATCTTACCTGTTTTTATGTTTGATAATAAGGAACTTCGACACAAACTTTCGTCCCCTATTTCAAACCCTTCTACCTTTATTTTCGCGATAAAAAGTAGCCTATGTCCTTTCCCAAGTTCAGTTCTATCTTCATACCAAATTTCATCAAAATCGGTTTAGTGGTTTAGGCGTGAAAGCGTAACAGACAGACAGACAGAGTTACTTTCGCATTTATAATATTATAATATAATATTAGTAGGGATATATGTGTTACCTTTAGTCGTATCTTTCAAGATGTTCAGCTGATGATGGAAAGTAATACTACTCAATGGTTTGGTGTTGGAGGCGTGAAAAGGTAACAGACAGACAGACAGACAGACAGAGTTACTTTGCATTAAATATATATAAAAAAAACACAGTCCTCTGCCTCTTCAACCTGTCTATTAAACTCAAAACATAACGTAACTTAAAAACTACTGCACCGATTTTCATGATGTTTGCAGCAATGGATAGATTGGTTTTAAAGGAAGGTATAATTTGTCAAATTTTAAATGTTTTTTAAATACCTATAAGACCGCGTATCGTTAAACACACATTATTGACATAATAAAATCTTACACTGAGAGTCACTGGTGTAAGATTACGGCCAATTACGGTGCGACCTGGATGAACGCTCTGACGTATTATAAAATATTTATTTAAATAATATTGTGTAATAAACAATTTTATTCTACATGAAATGCTTAAAATGTCTACAGTATTTATTAAGATAAGGATTAATATTACATTGTTCCAAATTACTTTGAAATTATAATTTACAAATAAATTAATAAAGAAATATTAAAAAAGTATAATTAAAAAAGTATTACTGTAGGTTATTCCTAATTTATGTAACTCGTAAAATTTTGTCAATATTAGCTTTATTTATGTGTTCCTTTAAAATAATAAAATAACATTAATAAATCTTCCTTAAAAGATAACCATAATTATGATGAAAACCGTATTTAAATACCTTGCGTATTTAAAAGGATCTGAGTTGACAGACAATGCACGTGAGCGAATTTATTTTATACTGTGTAAAATTATTTTATAATCTTTGCCCATTCGATTGGTATACAGAAAGTATTATGACTTTCTGTACTGAATGAATCCTACGGGCTTTACGTTATGGCAAGATACATTGCGTGCGTTGTAAGACATTAAAATACGTTCTACAAAGGCGAACAGTTGATGGATATTTAACATAAGCAAAAAACCGAAAGTCGGTGATTACTTGCTACGGTATGTATGCGACAGTGCGCGATGCGTCTGTGTGCATGTAAAATATATATGTGGGTGTTCAATCACAAATTCTCACGGTCGGTGTCACGGGCCTTAAGTAGTTTGTTGTTATGTTAAAGAACATTATATAGGCACTTCAACAAAAGTGGTATAACCTTAGTTAAGTAACTTTTTCGATGCCTCTCGAAAAATAGAGCTTGTTATATCTTTCATCAACAACTCATAACGTCCCACTGCTGGGCTCAGGCTTCCTCTTAAGAGAAGATTAAGGTTCTTTTAGAAATCAAGTGTTTTGTTGTTATGATAAAGAACATTATTTAGAGACTTGAACAAAAGTGGTATAACCTTTGTTAAGTAACTTTTTCGATGCCTCTCGAAAAATAGAGCTTGTTATATCTTTCATCAACAACTCATAACGTCCCACTGCAGGGCTCGAGCTTCCTCTCGGGAGAAGATTCAGGTTCTTTTAGAAATTAAGTGTTTTGTTGTTATGATGAAGAACATTATTTAGAGACTTGAACAAAAGTGGTATAACCTTTGTTAAATAACTTTTTCGATGCCTCTCGAAAAATAGAGCTTGTTATATCTTTCATCAACAACTCATAACGTCCCACTGCTGGGCTCGAGCTTCCTCTCAGGAGAAGATTCAGGTTCTTTTAGAAATTAAGTGTTTTGTTGTTAAGATGAAGAACATTATTTAGAGACTTGAACAAAAGTGGTTTAAATTTTGTTAAGTAACTCTTTCGATGCCTCTCGAAAAATAGAGCTAAGTAACTCTCAGAAGAAGATTATGGGCACGCTTTATCATAATATAAAATCAAGAGCCTTTAAATTCAACTGAATGAAGTCTAATCGAAATATTATTATATGAATAACACACGTATACTGTACACAATGTACACATTAATAAGACATGTAGTAAAAAACTTGTCCTTTTACAGGTAGTAGAGCCACGCTGATTTCAGCACGAATGGGCCGGCTCGACCCGGCCAGTACTACCCTCACACAGAAGACCATCCTAATAATGTCAGCATTCTTGCTGTCGTATTTCGTTGGTGAGTGTGAGACCGGAGGCCCAATCATTCTGCATCATTCTCCCGCCCTTCGAAGGCCGGGAGAATGATGCAGAATAATCAAACCAGGCTGCCATGGTAAGGGTCACCATGCTACATTGTCTACCCTCACAATAAGCATGGTGACCCCTACTCCTGGATTCTACTCATGCTTTCCATCAGGCAGAGTAGGGTCACTTTGGCAGACCTAAACAAAAAAAAAAAAAAAAAAGGACATGTAGTAACCTGTTGTGACGTGTGACAAGGAAAATCGTGAATGTTTTTCAGTTTATTATTTTAAAAAACTTCAATCTTTTCTAAACTAATGACTTGTAATGGATGCTCTTTATTTTAATATCTTTGCAAACGTTCATGGTTTATGTTTACCACCAAATTATAAAATGACTTCTTCTTCCTCGCCTTATTCCCAATATTATTTGGGGTCGGCTATTAGTTCAACTGATTTTACCTGAATATCAGTTTTTCTACGGAGTGCCTGGCATCGGACCTCTGCAATCCTAAGGGAGAATTGAAATTCGAAGGTTAAACTAGTTGTCAGTAAATTTGAAGGCACTGACTTCCCAATAACGATTACCATAGAAGATGTTCATGACAACCAGAACCGATGGCTTTACGTGCTACGGCACGAGCGTGAATCACCGTCTAACTCTCAAGCTCCAGGCTGCTATTAGGAGTTTCCTAAGAATAACTCAAGAACACTTTTTGGTCAACCCGGGATTTGAACCTGAGACCTCTAGAAAAATGCGAGTAATAAGTTTTATTTTGAACAAATTTGTAGTCAACTATGGAAACAACAAGCTACTTTGCATCAAATTTTATAATTTTACAGTAAAATTTTATAGTCTTACTGATTAATCTGATTAAAGAAGCTAATTAAGTTCTGAAAAATATTTAAATTTGATTTAATAGATTCTTTTTCGAATTAATTTCAATGTGTTCGATTAAATAAGTATTCAATTAAATTTCACCTAATGGTCATCTCACAACTTCTATTTATTGTTTATTTTTGGACACTGCCTGTGTAAATATCAGCATCGTTACATTGTCCTCACATATAACAAAATGCCGTAAACAATGTAACCAAAAATTGTAAAAACAATGTTGGAAAAGAGTGTCCATGGAGTTTCTTGTCTGTTCTTCTCCATAGGATCTACAAATTGTAACAGACAATTAACTTCACGACTGACTACTTGATGTTTCAAAAGTGCCGTTGTATGGTTTATTTGAAATAAAATGGTATGGTTTGATTTGATTTGATTTGAAGTATTGTAGTAACTTTTAGCCCATTGATTAGCCTATTAGTGTAAAAAATTTATCACGATAATAGTATTAAGTGCTCACAGTCAAGTTGCCTTATGAGACTGGAAACAATCGCCGAGGGCAAAAATTGACAGCGTGGTCACCGCCTAGATGAGTGACCGTTTGTGGAATGATATGTTAAGAGCGTTTCCATGATTCGGAGGTCACGTTATGCAGTCGCTTCCAGTAGTCATTATAAAATAACAGTCAGAATCTCGAATAAGCGTTGGTCTCGGTGTTATAGCTCCTCTTTTTAGCTGTGGGACGCAATGGGTTGTTGATGTAAATGGTATTTCATATTGAATATCTTAAATATTAAGTAGTATTTATATAACTAATTTGTTGCCTTAATATTGCTGAATGACCTAGTTGACTCTTCTGTATGCTTAGGCCTACTGATGAACTTGGACAATACTAAGGTCATACCCATGGCACGGCTGATCCGGAAATACAAAGTCACGCAGCGTGCTATACAGACGGCTCTAGGCCACTCTAAGGAGTAGTATTAGAAACGAGGTAATCCAGCAGAGAACAAAAATTATCGACATATCCATCAGGATTAGCAAGCTGAAGGGACAATAGGCTGGCAATATTAGCCACAGCACCGACAACCGTTGGGGTAAGCGTGTTTTAGAGTGGAGGCTCAGCAAACGTAGGCTTCGACAGGCCAGGTGGAGTGATTATTTGCACAAGACGGCTGGCACGTGCCAGCCGTCTTGTGCAAATAATCATCTACTCGGCTGCTCGTATCCAGCTCCTGCTAGATACGAGCAGCCGATCGTAGGCAGCTCTTGTAGGCAGCACTTATACACTTGTAGGCAGCTCACGTTAGTTGATTGAGGTAAAATCATTCTAGCGTAAGACAGGGTGTGGCTATCCTGTACTTAGTTCATTTATATTCAGCGCCATTAGCTAATTTGATTTTCTTTGGATTTACCTTCCATTTTTTGTAATTATGTAGTAAATGGCTCTCTATTTTACGACCTGAATACAATTGCTTGAAGCTATCAAGTAGACCACCTAGAATAATAATTAAAGTTCCTTGACCCCTTATTGATACATTTTTTAATCTTAGAACTTCTCATATGTTGTAGTTTTTATTTTCTTTTATGTTGTCTTAATGATTGGTTGTAGTAGTTACAATTAATATAATATATTAATATAATAACATTAATATAGAATTTCTGAAAGTAGTGTAAGCATACCATAGTAATTATGAGCCGATTCAAATAAACTGATTTACTTGAATTAAAAAACCTTTATAGTTGTTTTAGTTAATAACTAGTGTTAGTAAAGTTATTAAATAGGTTCTCGTAGTCGTTTCATCAAACAACTCGTTTTTAATAGATAATTGTTATGTTTACTTATATCCTGTTTTGTAGTACATCTAATGAAAAAAAAACCGTATGATCAGTGAACGATCAATTATCCCTTATCTATTTATTTATTTATTTTTAACACTTTCTGCATTACATTTGCATGAGGCGGACTTAATGCCATATGGCATTCTCTACCAGCCAACCTTTATTTAATATCGTAAAGATTAAATATATTTATTTAATTTATACGGGACTAACCTCAACAAAAAAAATATTAATAAACTAATCGATACTGTGTGAAACGCTATGCGTAGTCATAATTTTATTACATTACAATCAGTTAGTTAACAATCAATAATTCCCTGTATTACTTACGAGCTAGATTTTTGCTAAATTTTATAACAGACCAGAATCATAAAAATCGAACTACTCTGTAAAAAGTTATGCGTAGTCAAAAATTTTAGGCCATCAAAAGGTATTTCATAGAAAATAACTCAGCCTGCACATGTAGTTTTATAAACGATGTCGTACACTACTCTGTTTTACAGCTGCTACGAAATAGCAAGTATGTAGTAAGGCCCAGACCTGCCTAGCCCACTTCTCTATGAAAAAACTTATTTTTAAATTATCTTAAAATAGTAATAAATAGGCATATACGCATATACTTTAAAGAAGATTCTGCAACTTTCTCAAAATATTGTAGATATTTTATTAATATTGACTTTATTATTTATTTGTTTGTTAATTATAGTAGTATATTTCAATTTGCAATATTTTTGTTTATCATTGTAACATGCAATCTTATGTTTTTCGAGTGATTAAAGTGTAAATTTTAATAAATATCTCAATAACGATTAAAAAAAAACAAATTCTAGTTTTTTTCATTTTTTGCATTTTCTGAGAAGGTTTACTATGGTAATAAATATATATTTTTATACCATCTGAAAGTAGAGATTTCATCGAATAGAAAACAACCAAATTTTGTGAAAAACGTTGATATTTTGACGGACGAATTTTCGATTGAAAATTAGGGTTTTTTTCGGTATTCAGTCAAAATGAGGTGGAAAAATAGATATTTCAAATCAAATAAATTACGGTGTAGTCAGGACATGAAAAGTTTTCACAAAATTTTGTTAAAAAATAATTTTATTTGTAAAAGATAAAAATAAAAAAACCAAAAACTTGTTTTTTTTAATTTTTCACATAAAATTTGAGGTTATGTGAAAAAAGTGTAAATGCAAAAGATGTAGATCTTTTTATTACCTACAACTTTGCCATTTAACTTTTTTCCATAGGACTTGTAGTTTTGCAGGAAATTGAGATAAGCCATTTTTTTCCCTTAAACCCCCCCCCCCCTCTCCCCCTTCCGACCTCAGATCGCCCGTAATTTATTTTTCCTTTAATTTTTGCAATATTCTCCTCCTTTTACAATGGGTTTCATCCTACTATAATTTATTTTATTTTCAAACACTTTAAATTATTTGAACTTTTATTTTCTAAAAGCAATCACCCGTAGTTCAGATACGTTGTTTTAAGAAACGTTTGTTATTTTTTATTCATTAACTTTAATAAGCAGGTGATATATCAATACAACTAAACATGCAACACATGGCTACAAACATGCATATTACAGGCATCAGAATAAAAGCTTCCTCTTTTTAAGTCGGGGCTATAAAAGCTATAAATTGTCTATGAGATACGCTTCTCTTACCTTACGTCTCGTAAATAAATGTTGTATAGGTTGCGTAGCTATTCAGTTCTGTTTTTTCTTGCCTATGTACTGACATGACAGCTTTTTATTTATTATATTAACATATGTTGATAACGAAAAAATTATGCATATTTATAATTACCTAGCTCTTCGCTAACCCGCACATGCTCGTCTGCCTCTTCTATGTTACATACATACATAAAAGCCAACCTTAAATAAATACATATGCTGTCCTGAACATTTACTTAGAACTTTAAATAAAACTTGCCAGGTTCGTGTCAAACCACGCAGAGAATAGGTTTTCGTAGTCGTTTCATCAAACTAATCGTGTTTAATAGATAACTGTGATAACTTTTGCAAGAAGTTTTATGAGTGCATTTTTTAATTTTGGCCCTATAACTCTTGAACTAAAAAAATATCCAATCCGGATATAATCACGACTTTTATATGATGGCTAGGGACGTGTTAAGAGTAGCGTCTATTCAGGGGGGATTAAATATCACATAGTTCGGGTCTTCGCCAGAGTATGGTGCTTTCTAAGTTTACTAAATACTAGCTGAGCTGTAGCTAAGAAGCCAACGATGAGAAAGGAATTCCCAATTAACCAGTCACCAAAAACAAAAATATAAATATGTCATGACGTTCTTCTTGGGACAGCTGTTTTCTTTTTATATGTATATATATATATATATATATATATACATATATATAAGCCTAACAAATACCTATATATATATAAGCCTACCAAAGTGACTCTACTCTGCCTGATGGAAAATATGAGTAGAATCCAGGAGTAGGGGCCACCATGCTCATTGTGAGGGTAGGCAATTGACATCCAAAATTGATTTTTATAGCACCGCCCTAACAAGGTTTTCAGTAGTAAAAATAGATGCATATAATGAATCCTTGATTTTCAATACTAATTAACAAGAAAAAGGCATACTCATTTCATAGGTAATTGTGTGTAGTTATTAGTTAGCACGTTGTATAAAAACTTTAAAATGTTTTGAACTGTAGGTATATAAAACTGATTACTTATTGTCTAAAGTAATAATAGGGAAGTAAATCAGATTAAGACTCTACTTAGCTGTGTTCATCTGCGCATAATCAATGTAACACAAGAAGTGTAACACCTAGCCAGGTTTGCTTCGTAATGCGAAATCAATTTGACCTTAATAATAAAAGTAATTGGTTTAACTTAACAGTAATTCGTGAAGTCATATTAAGTAAATAATAATAATATTTACATTAATTTGCTAAGTAATTACAACTTGCTAATATAATTAGTAATTATTTATTTTACACAACTTTTAAAGCTATGGTCAAAGTAGCAATAGCTCTTTTTTATGTCTTGAAGAAGAAAAAGTCATTCAGAAATAATCTCATGCTATTGCTAATAAAGTAGATATTCTACATCGGTGTTATATTCTGTATTGGTGCGATATGATGTTAGGATCACCAGACGACGTCTACATGGGTTCTTCTAACGCGCGCTTTATTATTTGAATTACTTAATTACTCACAAACAATATTGATCTTGTAGAGTAGCAGTCTATGACGACTGTGCCATAGGACTCTATCAGAGGAGATATGGAATTTGATTTAGAGTTTAACTTTTGTTCATCTCGTTATAACTTCTGCAACAGGTGACATAAATGTCAGGAAATTACCTGTGTCGCTCTGCTGCTACTCTGATTTAGATATATGTATCTAAATCAGAGTCGCAAATAGTAAAAACGATTAAAATAGAGCAAACCTAGTAGACATAATAAGTATTTACCTATTAAAAACCAGTGTTTTTAAATTATGTGATGTTCATCTAATGCTAGCTACTTGTACTACTAAATATTTATACACTAACGCTTTGAGACCCTCTGTGCTTAATTTACTTCTGAAATGTACAGTATAAAATAATGACAACTCCTTTTAGGAAGCAAGAATTAGAAGCAAAAGAAGAAAGCGAAAAAATAAATAAAAAATAATGTGAGTTACAAACGGAGCGCCTATTACAAGGGTGCTATAAAAATAAAGAACGTTGAATGTGGGCCCAAAATAAAGAATATTTTTTCATATTTCTTATGCCTGAGTTTTATTTACAAGATTTGTGATTTTTATTAAAACAAATAAACAAATATTAGTGTTCAACAACTGATAGGCAACACAAAATGCTAATGGCGAGGATGTGAAAGTTAACACTTTGTCCCTGTATGACAACAAAAAATCATTAATCAAAAGCTGTCCGGTGACTGTCAAAGGGCAGCCTCCGTAACTGTCGCTGACACGTCTGACGACAAACCGTGAACCGTCACGCGATACGTTTATTTAGTCGTGGGCGAAAACATAGTAGCAATCTTTATGTTGTGAAAACTGTGATAATAGATTTTAAATACGTTTATATCATAGCTTTTAATATTTCTTCCGGTCGAAAAGTAAATACTTAAGTAGGTAATTGTATATGTTGCTTTTGTCGTGGAGTACAAATTTCAAAGCTTTGTATAGAATTAAAGAATTCAAAACAAAAATCATCCGAGGTATTGTTGATAATATCAAATTTGGAATGACAATAATAAAAAATATTTTATTAACACAGCACAGTTGACAATTCTAAAGTAAAATGAGGGAAAATGAACGTTAAAACCTTTTTGTTTTGTTTTTCATATCTGCGAAATTAAATATAAAAATTTCAAGTTAAACAATTTACAAGTCATTATTATGGCTCAAAAAATTTTAGAATTTCAATTTCAAGAAATATATAATTAATAGTATTGTATTATGTATAAATTATTTTATTTTTTAGTCTTAAATGCATTTTAGACGTGACTCTGGACTCCAACGTGATCAATTTCGAACAAAAAGTATAACAAAAACATCTTCGTAAATTATTATTTTGTAAATTATCAAAACAATATAACTCATTTGGTTTTGGAGATGAAAACTAATCCATATTTAAATATAACAAATATCAGTCCAGCAGTTCCTGCGTTGTCAATTGTGTTATTGCTGTCTTTTTCTGATCGTGCAATGGTAACCTGTGCGACTTTGGGACTAGATAGCGTTCTGAGTGAATTGTCTGTTATTAAAATTCATGCAAGTTTCTCAATATGTTGCCTTAAGGCTATTTAAAAGTAAGCAATATTTTTATGTAATTTTTCTTCACTTCAAAGGATTTCCTATTGACATACCAAGATCAGAAGTATCAAAATTTTTTGATATCGAGAAAGAAAGCAGTTTGATATAATATTACAAATCACACCTCGCTGGAAAGACCCGGTATCATAGTATGAAGGAAACACTCATTAATAATGTTTCATTGCATTTTAATTTGCATTATGCATATTTTTCTTTAAAAATGGCCTCAGGTGGTCGGTGAATCACCTAAACTAACATTAATTTCATCTCTCTACAGAAATATTTTCCTAAAATATTAACGTCCACGTTATATTTTATAGCAATGTAGTAGCCATGTAATAAAATGTAACATGTAAAATATCTAACATTCTTTATCTATTCACAAATCTGTTCTAATGAGTAAAGCTCTTAAATTGTAACGTGATGTATTCATGCAACACATTCTTCCTTTTATTTCAGGATCAAATCTCTAGCTTATTATATCGCTTCGCATTATTATGTTTGTGGAATCTAATCAAAGCAATGCGAGAAAGTCCGTTGTTTGTTTTATCCATGTACGAATAAAATCGGTTCCGCTTGCTACCAGCCTACGATTTATGGTTAAAAGAAATGTATTTTGTTGAAATCGTTACTTGGTTTCGTGTATTAATTAAGGTAGAGTACATCCTCGGTCGCACATCCAATATAAACCCGTACATTCAAAATTGGCGAGTATTGTAAATTATTAGGTACTATTAAGTATTTATTACTGGTTATTATTATTACCAGCTATTTATTACCAGCATATTTATTACCAGCTTAAAATTATAATAAACAGCCTAACTTACCTTTGATGATATGGGAAAAGCAAAATAATGCTTTACAGGTTTTGAATAATATACCTAAATATTTCCCACACAATGAGGTAGGTGCGAGAATAAAAAAAATTCTCCACTGTACATTTCTATCCAAAGGAATCTACCGATTCATCACCGATAAAGATAAACAACAGGAGCGAAGAAGTTGGTGACATGATCTGATGCGTTTGTTGTGGTACATCATTTGTTTCTTGTAAATAAATCATTACATGTTTGTTTGCGATGTGGATTACTTATTGTATAGATGGATATTTTTAGTGTTTTTGTGATATAGTGACCATTGTGGATCTAACGTACATTCATTCAGTCGTTGTAACATTAATTTATTTGCAAAGTATATTTAAAGTTAGAACAGAAAAAAGCTACAGGACGTCCTCAAACGTAGTATCGTTTCCCAAATCATTGTCTTCGTCACTCTAGCACATTTCGAATCAGCAACCATTAATCCATCTAGAGAGACCGGACCCACTTCTACGTCAGGGTACTAATTCTCTGTTGAATAACTTTAAATATTTCGATACTATCAGTGCACTTTAATTAGAACAGGCAACTAATAGTTGCCAAGTTTGAATACGAATTTTTTTCGTATTTTCTATTCAACTTTTGTTTTAACCTCATCTTTTCAATACCAAGTTTATAACCGCAATGGTTGAGGCCCTGCATTGTTATAAATTTTTCTCATCGCATCTTTATCTAATCTGTTAGAGAATTTAAGGTATACTTTAAAGAATTCATTCCGGAAAATCCTCTAGATTCTAAATCCAAGAAAGGGGCCATTTGGAATGTTCAAACCGTATAAAATTTTATCCCCGCAACAACGACAGTTCACGATTAGACCCAGGTGCCCATGCAAAGATACACAGTCGAATAAGCAGAAACTGTTCATGAATATTAAATGTTGCATTCAACTATCACCAAACACAACCTTTACAATCGGAGGTGTTATTGCAGTTTGGCAATTTAAAGACAATATATGAATGGACTGTACCGCTATTCATAGACTGATTGAGAGGACGTGGTGCATAGTTAGATTGTACTGATAAATAAAACCTGAAAGATAAGTCAAAACCTTAAATAAGTAATATAAAAGTAAGTCGCTCAATGCGATTCTGCGTAATTCATTTTTTTTTAATGCACTTCTTCCCCATATAAACTCTTGCCTCACTTTTTAATATATAGATTACCGGTTAAATATTCAAATCAATAATTGATTGATTATTTGATGGAGAATGAAGATTGAATTGATGAAGAATAAATGCAAATAAACGTATACGGCACAATACGCTACCACTAGTCAGGGGGTCTCCCTAATTTCTCAGTATCCGTACGTTGATATATCTCATAATAAATAAATTGAATTCATTTCAAAATTAACGCATGGTTTTCTTAAGTGTTAGGTTTTAGATTGATGGACCTGTTGGTCTAATGGTTAGTGATCATGATTGCTGAAGCAAAGGTCGAGATATCGTGCGCTCAAATGGTTGTTTAATGAACACGATTATTTGTTCCGTAACTGCATGTGTGTTATTTATTTATAATATATATGTGTTTGAAAATATTTATGTTAATTAACTATTGCTTTACCGTAGTGCGGACTTTTCCGGGCATCGTTATTGGAAAGTAATTCCCCTGAAATATACAGACGACTAGTTCAAACTTCGAATTTCAGTTTCCCTCAGGGTAGCGGTGGTATATTGCTAATCACTCCGTGGAACACTGATATTCAGGTAAAACCGGTTGAACTAGTAGCCTACCCCAAATGATCTTAAGATAAAAGGCTAGGAATAAAAAAAGCATATGAAAGTAATATATTATTATACGTTACCTAAACCAAAACATAATTTATTTATTTTTTGTCTGTCTGTTTGTTTGTTCTGGGGAATCTTTGGAAAGGCTGGACCGATTTTGAAGGAGTTTTCACTGGCAAAAAGCTGATGACCTGAGAAGTAACTTGGGCAAACTTTATTTAGACTTGCTGCAACTGGGCGTCTCTCGCGATTTAAAAATAACAATCACTCACTAGTCATTAAGCTAGTTCAGTTCATGACTATACTTGTAGGAACTAATATACACTTAATACAAAAGTTTTGATACTGCTTGAGTATATTACGTTGATCCTAATGAAGTTGAGAAAGTGGACATTAATATGTTTGTTCACATACATTGGTAGCAGAAAATGATGCACTATATACGTGATAAATCCACGAGTGTCTTTCAAACACTGAACTCAGCAATAAAACCACACGAATACATAAAATAAAACCGGCTGCATAGAGAATGAGTCAATCAAATAAGTTACAGCTTATTTGCGCCTCATTGATAGAATTAGTGTTACTTTTACCCTTCATGCCACATCGGTTACAGATGATTGGAAACTGGTTAAAAATTAAGAAAATAAATAATTTTTTGGCAAGTGGTTTTTTAACACAGCATGTTGAATTTCTATTAAAGCCAATTGAAACTCTTCCTGTATATCTATAGACTCTTTGATACGAACATATTTCCTAGTCACTTACAAATACATAAATATATTCAAATAGGTTCTGGCTATTACTGTATAAGAAACTACAATAAAATACGTAATTTCCTTGGTGATCCCTAGAACTACTACGTTGAATAATATCAAATAGTAATGCTGTAATATGATCTTGATGAAAATCAAGTTATTTACATTTTATTTGTTTTTAGGGTTCTTTTTGCTAGCTTGTCTGGACTGAAGCCAGGTTCTCCGAGAGATGCGCTGTTAAGTAATTATTTCATCGCGTTTATCAAACATTGGGCGGCAACGCAACTTGTCAAATCCGACCAAAGTTACTCTAATCCTTTTTTTTTTTATGTGTGAAAAATCATCATGGACCGTCACCACACCGGGGGTTACGGCGGGGTGGTGTGTCGGACTTTAACCGACTAAAAAACACACAGTGTGCCCTCTCCGCGCTTCTCCGTTTAGGAGGAGGAGAAGTCCAGGGTGGGATCTCCTTCTGAACTTCTCCAGCGCCTGCCCGCTCCTGATGCGGGCACCGTCTCGGATGACGACCCTCTCTTAGGCAGCATCCAGCACACACCAACGCCGCCCCCTCGCGGCTGGCCACATAGTGCGGGTGGAGGGAAAACCCGTCCCGTCCACCCGCGGCCACACTCAAGGCGGCATGAGGCGCAGATGTTCGCGCCTCCGCCGCCCGAGTCGCCGGCGGCGAATCTGGTCCGATTGGATGTCGTCCTCCCGGACCTTCTCCGCCGCCTCCTTCTGCGTGATCACGTCCTCGCAGAAGGTTGCGACCGCGGTAAAAAGTTACTCTAATCCTAATCCAATCATGGATAGTATGAGTGGGATCTTAGAGTAGGGTCTCCATCCTCATTGTGAGTGCAGACAATGTAACAAGGTGATCCCCGCTGACGATGACAATATGTGTTATAAGATGCTTCTGCATTATTGGGTCTCCGGTCTCGCATTCACCAACGAAATACAACAACATTAGTGCTGTTTATTTGTAATTGCAGATATCTATGACGATAATTGCTACTTACCAAGTGAAATGTCTGGTCGTTGTCCCAGTACCATAAAAATTTGTACTATAATCTCAAGTTGACAAACAATAATTTAACGCAATTGAACTTTTGACTTCAAAAAAGCTTATATTGAAGTGTTTTTAATACTTTGGGATTTTTTTCTGACAATTCATGTAATGAAATAGTAATAAACTGCTATAATATCTAGCATTTATCGTTGTCATCGTTTATGGTATACTTGCCCAGCGACATAAAACATACGCCTAATCTGCGAGTTATGAGAAATTGAGGTATTGCGGAACTATGAAACATACGATAAACATAATTATGCGTTAATACATTTCTCAGCGGGAGAAGGTACATACCAGTATCAATGTAAAAAATATTAAATTTTCTATATTCGTCAATGTATAGCGTAACAATCATAGTCTCTGTCTATTGAAGTTTAAAATTCTGCATCTCCTATATATAACATATTTGTTAACTACACAAAATGATACAGTGAAGCCAACCTCAAAAGACAGACATATGCCTATAATTCTTAAAGCGGTAATCTTTTTTAAATCTTTTTGTGAATGTTTCACCGGTGATGCAACACACGTATTGGAAACTCTCAGAAGGAATAATTTTCCATTGTATACCCTCGTTTTTGCTATATTTTTAATATCTGAGTACCGTAGGGCTACCCGTGAATATTGTTGTAAGTCGCGAGTAACGCCGACGAGGAAATCTAGTCTGAAAAATTTACCTAAGGACATAATTTTCATTTTCTGCCAGTGAATTGCAAGTCAAAACCACTCCAGCCGTCCCAGAGATTATCTAGAACAAACAAACAGACCAACGCACAAAATAATCAATAAGTTTATGACAAATTTAAAAACTGTTATTATCACAACATACACTTCAATTTTGTTTGAATATTTAAAAGGAGCAGAGGTTGTATATACATGCGTATTTATTGATAGTGTAAGTCTTCTGCCACGCCATGGGTTCTACTCATGTATTCCACCAGGCAGAATAGAATCACTTTGGTAGACTTAAGTATAAAAAACCGAAGGCTATAGTTATGCTATGCTAATAGTTACTAAAGTGTGTGTAAAACTCTAAGTTATTATCTACTAGAGTGTAGTATTTCCATATAATACTTTTCTATCATACTCACCGTATAATCTTCTACAATTCTTCTACAAATGTCACTCCAAAACTACGTGTTATTCAAGTATAACTTTTTGCCTCTGCTTACTACTGTATTAGGTACACAAATACTACTGCTACTGTCACTACTGCTAATAATCGCACTGCTAGTAATTCTGATATAGTTAAGTGACATAGCTATAAGTATAGTATATATAGTTTAGTTATAAGTGATATAGTTATAGTGATATAAGCTATTTTTAACCGACTTCAAAAAAAGGAGAAGGTTCTCATTTCGTCGGTTTTTTTTTTTTTTTTATGTATGTTCAGCGATAATTTCGTCGTTTATGAACCGATTTCAAAAATTATTTTTGCATTGGAATGGGCGAAGCTTACAGGTGGTCCCATTGACACCATATCGGGATCTGATGATGGGATCCCAAGGAAATCGAGGGAACTCCTCAAACATCATAGGCACAATGTCGCGATTTGGGTACTTGGAATAGTTTTTCATTGAAGTCGTTTCCTTTTTGTTAAAATTATTGAGTATGTGTGTGTAATGAACACTTTATTTCAACAAATGCCTTCGAGGATATAGCACAACATTTAGAATAGTAGAATTAATTTATTATTCTCTAGAATCTTATAATAACACTGCTGTAATAAATATTGGTACCGGTGTAACATTGGCAGGTGACGCACGTAATTTAGTATGCGTCTGATTTGTGGGCCTACCACAACTTACATTCTAAGACGTAAACTTACATGCAAAATTTGCATTTGTTCATTCACTGTACGTCATGTACTTTAGTGTTGAGTCAACAATACACAAGTAGAGATGAAGGGCGCGTTAGGCAGATTCATACTCTAATGTATTCAGTGAGCTTGTCATTTTGAGAAAGTTGAAAATGCAGATATCCTACAAAATAATGTGTGATTTTCTATAGAAAATTCCACTCGCTATTATGAATACTAATTTTAACTCGTATTTTAACGTTATAGAAGTATTAATAATATAATAGTTGCATATTTTCTTTGACCAACTACACATATATTGATAACAAAAGTTCAAATTTGACTTTATCGTCATTTTTGAGATTCGGTACCCTTATACGTAGTTGCGTCATATCCATCCTTCCACCCGTCCGTTCTAACGGTTACTGCTAGAAAGATGAGACTTTGCATGGAAATAATTATGTTCTATCACGTTGACGAAGTACTAAAATGAAATTACGAAAAAGTTTTTATTTGAGGTACCTCCCATATATTCAAAATCGACATGAAATATTTCTCCCGTCTACTATATCATTGATAACCTCCTTTCAAAGGAGAGGCCTATGTCCAGCAGTGGATTGTTAAAGGCTGTTGATGATGATGATGATCATTGATAAGTCTTTAAAAACATTGATAGGTTGCTATGATGATTTTTGATTTAAATTTTCCAAACGCGCTGCATAGTGTTAGCTCGATCTCCTTAGGAGAAAATACTTTGTGTGATTACTGGTCAATAGAATTTGCATTCCGCACGGAGCACCAGTTATTTTACGAAGCCCGTAAGTTTGCCGGTACACAAGATTATAAGTTTTGTTGGACACAAAATGGAAAGATCTGCGGACTCGGTCACTGTCTCTTCAGTGGCAAGCCTTATATACAACAACGTGTTATATACTTCAAAACTGTATGTTTTTTAAGAAGAATCATGGTTATTGTTATTTTTCTAAAAACATTGTATTAGATTATATTATCTTTCATACTAAGTTGTCTGCATGCTCGACACACCATCATACATATCAAGTTATAAACTATTGTTGTTTTTTACTTTTTTACAAATGACGAACATATGTGTTGATCAGAAGATTATGTTTTAGTTCTAAGTATGGGACTTAGAGCTAAAACTTTTTTCACAAAAAGCCGTTATACTAAAAAACTTCCAATTCAAGGATAGTATAGATAAAGGTAGTAGAGCAACGCTGATTTCGGCGCGTATAGCCTGGCTCGCCCAGGGCAGTGAACAACCCTCACACAGAAGACCAGAGATTCACCATTGGTCATCTGCATCTCATTAGGTCGACATAGAGAGAGTCACGATGTTGCCTCTTTGACAGTGAGGATGATGATCACTACTCCTGGATTCAACTTCCAACCAACAACCTTCAGGTGGAGTAGAGACACTGATGGGCCTAATAAAAAAAAGATACCATAAGATGTTTACAGTAGATATGTTAATTACGAGTATTATATATGTTTTTTTTTATCACATCCGATATAAATAATAAAGACAAATTAGTAAGCAGTCGTTCCCTGAACTTTTAAATGTAATCAGTTTTAAACGCACTGTGACAGTGGACCAACTGCCGAATGTAACCATAATCTTGTTAATTTGTGGGTTTTAATTAGTTAAACTGTATCGATGTTAGCCACTAGGCACCCACTTACATGATATTCAAGAAAAGTTTCAACTAAATTAAAAAGAGGCGTTCCTGTTTCGTATTAAATTTCAACTAAAATTCAACTAAAACTTAAAAACTTATGAGCTGGTAATATAAGGGATTAGTTATTTAGTTTTTAAATACATTATGTGAAATATGTAAAATTATATAGATTTTCTACTCCCTCCTTGCGTCGCTCTCCTCAGTTCTGAGGGTCGTGACCCTCACTTGCTAAACTTTTGTGAATGGCGGTTCGCCACTTGTGTCGGTTCCGGGCAGCATGCAGAGCAGCATGGATCGTACATCCGAGAGAGGAGCCAACTTGGTCTGTCCAGCGCAACGGGCAGCGGCCTCTGGGTCTCCTCCCTTCGATCTTGCCAGTCACCATTAACCTTTCGAGGCTATCATCGGCCCTCCTCGCAATATGGCCGAAGTATCCCAGGATCCTACGGAGACACAGGGATGACAGGCGCTCACAGATTGCAAGCTCCTTGAGGATAGAGGTGTTGGTGCGGTGAGCTGTCCAGGGTATCCGCAGTAGTCTTCTCCAGCACCACATCTCGAAGGCATCAATGCGCCTACGGTCGGCCGCTTTCATCGTCCAGGCCTCGACACCATAAAGGAATATTGGAAAGACGAGGGTTTGTACCAATTTTATTTTTGTTCTCTTGGAGATGTTACGGTCTTTCCAAATCCCATCCAGGTCGGACATTGCACTTTTGGGCATGCCAATGCGTCTCCTTATTTCTTTTTCGCATGATCCGGTATTGCTGATGTTGGAACCAAGGTAGACGAAGTCCTCAACCACCTCAAGTTTAAGCGACCCCGTGTGTTCCAGTTTACCAGTCCTGTCAATCACCATGACTTTAGTTTTGGCTTTGTTAATTCCAAGCCCTAGATCCTGACTGGCTACCTCAATTCTGCTCAGTAGAGCGAGCATCTCAGACTCATCCGCTGCCAGGATAGTGGTATCGTCTGCGTATCGAAGGTTCGAGAGCTTGACGCCGCCGATGGATATGCCGCCGTCCCAGCCCTCGAGTGCTCGCCTAAGGATATATTCGCCATATATATTGAAAAGAATTGGAGACAATATGCAGCCCTGGCGTACTCCTTTCTTAGATTTTCTACTGCAGGCGTTAAAATCTTCGATTAGCTAATATCAACTATATGAATGCTCAAAGGCCAAAATAGAATAATCGTAACTCCTGTAGATAGTCTATTTTTAACGTCTATTACCTCTAGGTTAACCAAAAAAAGCGGCCAAGTGCGAGTCGGACTCGCCCATAAAGGGTTCCGTATCAGCAAGTAACATCATATAAAAGTTCTTGTAGTTCGTTGTAACTTTCATCGATGTTTTTATACTAGTGTATTGATTGAATGAAAGGTAAATTGAGGTTTACGATTTATGACGTATAAAAAAAAACTACTCGCTAGATCTCGTTCAAACCAATTTTCGTTGGTAGTTTGCATGGTAATGTACAACATATTTTTTTTTAGTTTTATCACTCTCTTATTTTAGAAGTTAGAGGGGGGGGACACACACATTTTTCCACTTTGGAAGTGTCTCTCGCGCAAACTATTCAGTTTAGAAAAAAATGATATTAGAAACCTCAACATCATTTTTGAACACCTATCCATAGATACCTCACACGTATAGGTTTGATGAAAAAAAAATTTTTGAGTTTCAGTTCGCCAAAATGTATTGTTTTTTTTTCTATTTTTATGTATAAATCTTAATTCGGTTCACAGAATACATCGACTGACCAAATTTCAACAGTATAGCTCTTATAGTTTCGGAAATAATTGGCTGTGACATACGGACGGACAGACAGACAGACTTGACGAATCTATAAGGGTTCCGTTTTTTGCCATTTGGCTACGGAACCCTAAAAATGACACTCAGTATGAAACCCTTTTCTTGTTGTTGGAATAATTTTAACTTTACCTATTAACGACGATTTATATTGAAACTTTTATTTCTACTTTTATGTAATTGCACTTTGTATTCAATTAATGTATTTATTACTAAGAAACGTTTTACCTTCATTAACATGTTTTTTTTTGAGTTTCTTTTAAATTTAAATAGATAGATTACACCTAAAACACATGGTGACTTTAAAATAAGATGATATAAAGTTACTACTTTATATATAGACCTACTTATTTAACTTACACTCTCATGTACTTGTTTCTTTTGCATGTTTTTTCATTTGAAATACTAATAATGCGAATAAGTTTTATTTTTTAATTATAGTAGCATGGAATGGATGAAATATAATAACATGGATGTTCTTTACTTGA
This sequence comes from Phragmatobia fuliginosa, assembly GCA_932526445.1. NCBI lineage: Eukaryota > Metazoa > Arthropoda > Insecta > Lepidoptera > Erebidae > Phragmatobia > Phragmatobia fuliginosa. The sequence continues at coordinate 32,321,787 of OW052057.1, forward strand.
TTTATCCCACTTTGTTCACCCAACTGATATCAGCTGGAAGAAATAATCCTACTTAAGTGCCTTTACTCACCTTGAAATTTATTCATCAAGGTTCTTTTTTATTATTATCTATCTAATTTGTTTAAAATTCACAGACAACTTTATATTCAACGACTGGCTGTAGAACTTTTCGCGATATTAGAACTGTGTTAGGAAAGTATGATACTTATATTGCTTTCAAAGTAATGTTTTCATAACTTGTATTTATCGATTGTATACTATCATGGTTGTATATACCATGCAGATGAACATTTACCATACAGATAAAATTAAACTCGAAGGTCTGGCCGTCTTGTAACAACAACAATGTTTTACTGTACTATAGGAATAGAGTACATTTAGACATAAAAGTTCTAAAAATACTTTCATAGTTTTGTACATCATCATCAACCAAGTCTTATGTAATGAAACACGTACTATTGAACTCGAAACGCTACTGAAAACTTACAAGCTTACCATAATAATTTAGTAGATATTGTTCTTAACCGATATAAAAAGTTGAAATTTTAGTCCTAGACTGCACAAGTCTAACAAAACATGCAGCGAAACAGCCCTGACTTATGAATCGATCTTCACCATTATTTTTCCATGATAACGCAAGACATATATATTTATTACTCTCATATAGCACGAGAAACTGTTTTAACCCTACAGGAACTGCAATAAGAAACCATTCGTCACCTTCCGTATTCGTCAGACCTTGCTCCAACGGACTTTTTTCGTGATTTGGACAATTTTCTACGTGATAAAAAGTTTTCTTCCCAGGAGGCAGTACAAAATGGTTTCACACAGTTTGTAGAATCTAGATCACTAGAGTTCTATCGCAAAGGCATAAATGTCCGTCCTATTAGATGGCAGCAATGTATAGATAATAATGGTAGATATGGTAATGGTAGAAATGAATATGTTAAATGAAAAGAAAACGAATTTAAATTGTTCAGTGCAAATCGGCAATTTCATACTTTAACCCCTAATAATAAACTATGTGGGTACAGAATAGGGTCTGGGTTGAATTTTTCAAGAAAGTAAAGGGATTTTTAACAAAAACTTTGTTTTTAAATTTAGCAACGCTAACAGCATGACAGTTTTGACGTTTAGTTTTTTGACGTATTCGTAGTAGATGATTTAACAAATTAGCAATAGAAACGATCAATTTATTGCAAACGAAATATCCCGATCGCATAATTTCATGAAATTCAGCGGTTAAGTGGCAAGCCAGATCGTGTGATTTAATACCAGTGGATTATTTTTGTTGGGCTATGTTAAAGACACAGTCTTTGAAGCCAATCAAATCGATTGTAGCCTTAAAACTCAAAATCCGTGATGTGATTAACGAAATGGATACGCTATTTTGCCTAAAATGTTTAAAAACTTTGATAAAAGAATCAACATCTTTCAGCGTGATCGTGGTGGACATTTGTCAGATATAATTTTTTATTCATAATTGCCTAACTTTTATCTTCGTTATACAATAAAAAATTGAATAATCTTCGTCTAAGTTCTTTGTTTTATTTTGTTTTAGAAAACAAAGCTCTTGTTAAAAACCCATCACCAAAGTATAAAGTCAGCCTGTCAATACAGCCGGCATACGAATCTCAGTCATTGTCTCATCTTACTGGTATTCAAGATTTACGACCCGCAGAACGACACTGCCGCCAGTAGGGAATTTGGGTAGGCCGTTGATACACTTAAAACCATTAAAAAGATATTAAATGTGAACTTATATTATAAATTAGACTATACTTACATGTACAAAAGAATATTGTAAGATTAAAGTATTTCAAAGACAATATAATATAACAATTTAAATGTCTTACACTTTTATAATCCAATAAAGCCAATTGAGGGAGTGAGCAGCATCAATCCCAAACAAACTTATCATTTTAATAATCTAAAACTGTATAGTAAACCTTTGCACATACTTTGTGTTTTTATTAAAGATTGGGTATCTCTTCCAAGGAAATGTTTGTTAACAGCCTGGAATATGGAAGCATGACGGTGCTTTACGTTAAGCTATTAAGAACCTCTATACCGGTTATTATGAACATCTATAGCAGTCTTTATTGAAAAGTCAGTGCCCTCAAATATACTACTAGTTTATCTTCAAATTCAGTTCACCCTCAGGATTGCGGCGGTCTGAAATCAGTCCATAAAAAACTGATATTCAGGTAAACTGGTAGCTAACCCCAAAACTATATACCTGCTACATCATATTATATTACTTCATGCTAAATTTCTTGATTCTATGTCAACGGAATTTCTTTCGAGTGTCTTTATATTATATGGCATAAATGATGCATAAAAGAAATTATTTGATATTAATTTCAACTTGGTATCTTCACGCGCTTCTCAGAAACAGGATCTTGACATACAACAAAGTTATGCTATAAAGGTACTGTTTTTGATACATAATGCGGCACCATGGAAATAAATACTGAACACATTGTCGCACGCAGTCTGTCAAGTAAATTTAAGTTCACACTACACAAAAAACTTCGTCATCGTACGAAATCACTGCTGAATGTGATTTCAAGTTGTTGTTGTGATTTTGATATACATCGACGCAATTTTTATTGCCAATTCTAACCAAGAGTAGTCATAAAAGAGTTCCAACTATGCGACGAGAATTCGATTAAATCGTGCTGAATACTTTTGTAAATAAATAAATAAATATTTCGAACATCTAACACACGACGTCTTCTAGTCTAGAGTTTATACTATGGGTAATAAACAACTGATATATATACATAAACATATTTTTTTTGGAAATAAATACATGTTATACATAGAAAAACATCTAGACTCCGAAATAAATTTAAATATTTGTGGTCCGACCCGGGAACCGAACCCGAGACCTCTTGATCAGCAGCCGCTAACGTTAACCACTAGACCAACAAAGCAGTATGTATTTATGTACATTTTGTTTTCTATAAAATAGAGTTTTCTAAGTGCAAACGAGTTTATAAAGATAGTCTGATGGTTAGTCATGCCATCGATGACAAGCAACAAAAAACTGCTAGTGAAAGACTTTCTCCGAAATCGATGTATTCCAAAATTGTTGATCTTAACAAAGAAGTAGAAACACGGTCAACTAACCGCATTAGTTTTTTAATACTTTAGTACTGTAAAATTAAATGGAATGTAAAACATTATTCGTGTTTCGCTTTGTTTTCATTTAGGATCGGAATTAAATAAAAAGGAAACATGAACTGACCTGAATCATTTTGTGACCAATTTATAAAGAACAAATACCGAAATATTTAATTCTTCGATACCACTGCGCAACTTTGGCAGTCATTTTATAAAATTAAATTACGAATTATAATGTTTAAATTACAATAACAAAAAATGATAGTAACGTTCTTGGATTGAAATAAATAAATACATTATTTTGGTTAATTATACCAAATTAGTTCAAAGTTGTGAGAATCGTATGTTGTTGAATAGATCCCCATCTCCAAAGTATTTATCTATTAGTTTTAATATTGGTTCTTTGCTCGTCCGTGTGGTGACGGATTAAGAATACAGAGTGTCACCACCCCTATTCATCACACGTGGGTGTCGTAAACGGCGCTTAAGGGATAAACTACGCAAGACAACATCAATGCAAAGGGAAGGAAAACTTGAAACCAACCCTGTACCAACCCGTCTGGCCAGCGTGGTATAGTAGGCCAATACCTTCTTTTCAAGGAGAGGCCTATGTCCAGCAGTGGACTGTTAAAGGCTGTTGATGATGATTATGATGTTTCTTTGCAGTAAATGAATGAGATATATTTTAATGTACCTAACTTAATTTTTAATACGAATTGTTATATTGAACTTTAAAGGAAAACTATAACTGATTAGATGACGTTGTTGGAAAACGTCATACACAATTAACGCATTATTACGTAATCATAACAATTATCTATTGGATCTGATTTTAAATCCACGTACCATTATGGGTGACTGAGGAACCCTTTCCTGTGTGTGGCCTGACATGCACTTATCCGATTTTTATTAATTAGTTCTGTTAGAAAAGTAATAATCACCCTGTTTCGTCATAAGTTGTTATGTTAATTTGTTATAGAAACTTATTCTTTTTTGGCATTTTATTTGTAACATGGAAGTGAATAGGTTACAAAGTTGTGAAAATAAAACACATAATCTGAATATTTTCAAACATTGAATATTTTCTGTCACATTTTAAAAACCATCTGTGGACTATTATCTTATAAAACGTTTCTGACCATCATATTGAAAATAACATGATAATGAATCATGAAAATTCATAAATCTGAAATACTTGACCATCCGGACACAAAAATTTGAAGATCCTAAGTGTTAAGTAATAACATTTATAAGCACGTAGGTGTTGCTACGTGTTGTTGCTTTAATCTTTGTATATTAATATATATTTCTACTACAGGAAGTGGCGTAAGTACCCTACTTCCTGAAGTAGAAAAACATATTATAAGAGTTTTGTTCTATCACTTAATCATTCAAATACAGTAAGTCCCTATAAAACTCGATAAAACTCTACTGACAGCGACAAGCCATCCAGCACAACCAGCCTGAAGTAAACAGCCAACAATTACTGACACTATATAAATATATAAATATAAAAAGATAATGAATCTAAATAATACCGACTTTCACCTGCGTGTCCGCCCATGTTATCGCGGTAAAAAGTAGTCCTTGTCCTTTCTCAGGCCTTAGACTATCTGGGTACAACATTTAATTAAATCGATGCAGTGGTATTTTATTTAATCGCGAACAGATAATAGACAGATAGACACGGCGGAGGACTTTATAACATGTAATATCTAAATCCGTAACATAGACAAATCAAACTATTCGTAAACAAAGAAAGTGTTCTGTTCAATAGTAAAAACACTGAGCCACGTGTATTAAATAAAATAATATTTACATTTTAAATGCAAACCTATAAATACTATCATTAGAAATATTTATTACATTCTATCTATTACGACCCGTTCGAACACGCGTTGGTATTAGCACATTCTGTGCTGTGCCGAGCCTGTCGACTTAAAGAACAATGCCCACTCTCCATAATGCCTTGCCTAGAAGTCGACAGTCAAAAATAGTAGGGTAAAAGCCGGATAGTTGCCCCACTTTTCGAAAAAGCTTAATTTTTAAAAATATGAACTTTCTGAAAATGATTTAGCATGTATCTCAAAACATAGACCTTTTATTATAATAGAGCTTTTGATACGGTCTCTACACATATAGTTTTGCAGAGACTGGAGAGTGTGGGAGTAAGAGATATTGCCTTAAATATATTCCGAGACTATCTCAGTAAGCGCACCCAACGTGTAAAGGTAAACAATACTATTAGTAACGACGAAAACCTCATTTTCGGCTTACCACAAGGCAGCGTACTAGGCCCGACACTATTCCTCGTCTATGTCAATACTCTTAGTATGCTCACAATACCAAACTGCAAACTATTCGCCTATGCCGATGACACTTCTCTTATTATTAGTGGGGACTCGTGGAGTAGCGCTATCCAATCCGCAGAATACGCTCTAAAAATTGTTGTGGACTGGCTTGAATCTAGTTTACTGACTTTGAACTTATCCAAAACTCGATTTATTGCATTCACAGCTAACTCCACAACACAGCCAACTGCAATAAATTTAAAGGCACACAGTTGCTCAATGACGTCAACCCACACTTGTCAGTGTCCTTCAATACAGAGAGCCTCAGATGTTAGATATTTGGGAGTACAGATAGACTCTACACTTAGCTGGGATAAACATATAGATTTGACTACAGCTCGAGTACGTAAATTAATGTTTCCTATAAAAAAACTTAGAGCTGTTGTTGACGGTGCGTTATTAAAAACCTTATACCTCACTCTGGTACAACCTCTCATCACTTACTGCATAGTAGTCTGGGGAGGAACATATAAAACCTCAATGCTTCGACTCGAAAGAGCCCAACGTGCTGTATTAAAGACCATGCTGAACAAAAACTTCCGCCATCCCACCGCACAACTTTACGAAGACATCTCCTTACTAACCGTCAGGCAGCTATTCATACTACAAATTGTCATACGCAAACACTTATCACTCCCTTATGTTCCCCCACCGGCTGACAAACGTCGAAAATATCGCGTTTGTCCTACACATAGAACAAACACTGCCTTGGCAGGTCGACACTATCAAAACCTCAGCTGTCGTCTTTACAATGCTCTAAATAGAAAATTCAATATATTCCCTCTACCCAAACATAAATGTAAAGAGGTGCTTGTGACTGGTCTTCAGTTACTTACCTACGACGAGACTGAAAGGCTGCTTGAGGGTGGAACATAGGTACTCATAGGAATAATACATCGTTGTTCTTCTTGACTCTAAAACACACAAATCCATGTCATTTTAACTTCTATCTATCTCTCACCAGCAACCAGATACACACACACACACACGATACACACACACACACACACACACACACACACACACACACACACACACACACACACACACACACACACACACACACACACACACACACACACACACACACACACACACACACACACACACACACACACACACATATTTTGTTTTTTTGCATTCTTTTCATTTTATATACATAATAATATATATATATATATATGATAAAATGTATTTTTATTGTTTTTAATATTTACTTAAAGATTCAACATTTTGAGCGGGGGATGGCGTCGGTGTCTGTCACACAGTATTTACTAGCTCAGACATCGTCGTTTTTCACTCTATCTGTTTATGTGAAATTTGAAATTATGTTTACCAAATAGTTATAGTTAGATTAAGATAGAAAAGCTGTACCTCCTTTTTGAGCCAATAAATATTATTATTATTATTATTATTATTATTTATCTTCTATAATAGCCTACTTTTGTATTCATAATTAACAATGGTTTTGAATAAATATAGTTTTAATTCACCTCCTAAAAAGGGGATAGTTGCCTACTATGGCGGATAGTAGCCTAGCGTGGAAAATGCTTCGGGGGATACTTGCCTTGCCCCACACGTATAGGTTTGATGAAAAAAAAATTTTTGAGTTTCAGTTCCAAGTATGGGGACCCCCAAAATATATTGATTTTGTTTTCTATTTTTATGTAAAAATCTTAATGCGGTTTACAGAATACATCGACTGACCAAATTTCAACAGTATAGCTCTTATACGGACGGACAGACAGACAGACAGACTTGACGAATCTATAAGGGTTCCGTTGTTTGCCATTTGGCTACGGAACTCTAAAAAGGTGCCATATAAGCCTAGGAAGAATAAGAAGAAGTCAAACTAATAGATGAAACAGTTGAATTGAGAACCCACTACTTCTTTCGAGGTCGGATAAACAGATAACATAACAAACATAAATAATTTTAACAAAAACGCGGCCAAGTGCGAGTCGGACTCGCCCATGAAGGGTTCCGTAGCATCATTTAAGAGTTTTTTTAGTTCGTTGTAACTTTCATCAATGTTTTAATAATAGTGTTTTGATTGAAAGAAATGTAAATTGCGGTTTATGATTTATGACGTATTAAAAAAAAACTACTAACTAGATCTCGTTCAAACCAATTTTCGTTGGAAGTTTGCATGGTAATGTACATCATATATTTTTTTTAGTTTTATCACTCTCTTATTTTAGAAGTTACAGGGGGGGACCAACATTTTACCACTTTGGAAGTGTCTCTCGCGCAAACTATTCAGTTTAGAAAAAAATTATATTGAAAACCTCAATATCATTTTTGAAGACCTATCCATAGATACCTCCGGTTGAACTAGTAGCCGACCCCAAATAAAAAAAAAAAATTGGGAATAATGGCTAGGAGGATGTATGTATCCATAGATACCTCACACATATGGTTTTGATTAAAATTTTTTTTTTGAGTTTCACTTCTATGTATGGGGACCCCCAAAATTTATTGCTTTTGTTCTATTTTTGTGTAAAAATATTAAAGCGGTACACAGAATACATCTACTTACCAAGTTTCAACAGTTTAGCTCTTATAGTTTCGGAGAAAAGTGGCTGTGACATACGGACTTTGAATTGTGCCTGATATTTGAGAAGTTCCCTCGATTTCCTTGGGATCCCATCATCAGATCCCGATATGGTGACGATAGGACCACCTGTATGCTACGCCTATTCCAATGTAAAAAGAATTTTTGAAATCGGTTCTTAAACGACGAAATTATCGCTAAACATACATAAAAAATAAATAAAAAAAATACGACGAATTGAAAACCTCCTCCTATTTTTGAGTCGGTTAAAAAGGCTATATTTAATCAGATTCGTCCATACTGCTATTTTTACTGTCGTCATTGCTATTATCACCTACATTAATTATAAGTTCGTTTTCTAAAATATTATCTATGTTTACATCTCTTTTATAAACTTCCTTTATTAATTTAACAGTTCTATTCACAACCTCTTTCCTATCCCACATGTTCACAAGCTTTTTCTAAAATGTTAACCATTTATGCTGTTGTAAATAGGGTCTGTATTGTGTCTTGAAGCATATCCCTAAATTTCACGATCGACGATCGTATTAAACTTAATTTTTTTAAATTTTAAACTTCAAAAAAGAAATGCCCAGTTGTGTGGTAAATAAGTATACCAATAATTTTAATCTTATGATCAACTACATTTTGTACGCATTGGCTTTCTAAGCCCTGCAACAAATGTCCAGACTAATTTATTGTTCATTCCACCCAAAAAATGAGGTATGCTATCAATAGTGACTTTATAGCTTCTAGATAGGTGTGCTCGCACATGGCGTATGTGCGTTACCTTTCTTCGGCAGCGATGAAACTTCTGTCGAATAGGTAATAAAAATTGGCTGACTCAATCAAGATTCCGTTCTTATAGAATGGGTTAGATTATTATATTTGTGAAAGTTATTTCAAGACATGGTTTAATAAAATAATAGTTACTCTAGTAAATTTACTGATAGTAAACAAAGAAAATTTTAACAAAAGAATTATTGAAATGTCTTGATTATAAAATTTGAAGTGAATTAAAAAAGCTTAGAATCCGTTAAAGGTCTTAAATAAAACCCGTACTACTAGTACAAAAAGAGGAGTTTAAGTTACTATCATCAGCCTATCGCGATCCACTGCTGTCCAGCATTATGTGTCCATAGGCCTGTTCAAATTGCAGCTATCCAGAGCAAATCATCATTCAAGCATGGCCTAAAGGTGGGGTGATCCTAAACTACGTTTGTCGAGACGCAGTCTTCACTCCAGAATGCCTTTGTCCCAAAGGGTTCTGCGGTTCATGTGAATTATATGTCTGTCTGAAAGCTATTTGTCTATACTTTAACGGTTGATTAAACTGAATTTATCCACGGAGATATTTGATTCGATGACGACAGCCAACTGATTAATACATTTGCTTCACTTTAAATACATTTGCTTCACTGTAAAGACTGTGGGATAAAGTCGACATAAAGAGAGCAATTTTCAAAATAAGCCGTTGCACTCTTTCAACGGTTATTTTTATGTTTTATCAGCGCCTCCCATATAAAGATACCGTGCGATAGAACTGATTGATACAGGAACTCGGAAACAGTTCTTGTCAATATCCAGTCCAAAACATGCCTGAGGTTCTTAAATGTGGGATTCTTAAATGATTATACAAAAGATTATAGGATGGACTTGATTCTATGTTTTTTTCATAAAATTTAGGTAGTGAAAACAGAACAGTTCAAAAATAAATAATTTTCTTGACCGAAAAAACCTGACTGCAAACAAATAACTGAACAAAATTCAGTTTTATAACTGGATTTCGTTCACTTATTTTTTTATTAATAATCTTTATATATGCAATAAACAATACATGATAAACAATATAAAACTTTAACATAATTAAACAGTGTATCTATTAAATAACTGAAATCAGACCTACAAAATAATGGAACATGTTCTTTAATTTTTCTACTGTTGCAAAGTAATGTCAGTATGATAGACTAGCTATATATAACTCGTGCGAGCTAAGATGGCACCTGGCTCAAAACGAAACATGACACCGTTCCCCCGCGTGATACCCCTCTGTCGTCCTGCGAGTAGCGTTAGCAACACTATTACCGTTGCAAGTATCTTTTAATAATAATTTTAGTTTATTAGGTATTACCTAATGTCATATAAATCACTTCTCGAATTTATTTTATAAATATATCATTACATTCGTCTGGATAACCCAATTGCTTAAGAAAGGTCACACGAAAAAAACCAGCATGACGACTATGAGACGCAATAGTTTAAAATAAAGAATATCCAAATACATATGATTTTCAGAGACTATGATTAAAAGGCTTAACATGAGGATTTTTAATTGTATTTTATAACCATATTTCAGTTCCTAATTTCATTTAAAATGATATTAGGTATTACCTAATATTATTTAAATCACTGCACGAAGAATGCATTCGGGTAAATAATGAATGAGGCCTGCTTCCTATTGGTATGCATATGTATTTTCTTAACTCAGGTAGTAAAGTACCACTTAAGATAAAGTAGTATGTTATGAGAAACTAATTGAAGCAAAATAAATGTTGGAATTTAAAAAAACTAAAATAAATTATATTTTTCTTGCACTCAGTACTTTAAACGACTGACATTTGAGTCAGGTGCCATCTTAGGTCGCACGAGTTATATGTACATATGTTTTCGTAACTGAAGCATGAGCGATAAAGCTAATTTATTTGTAGTTAGGGCTAGGGCATACCTGCTAACTCAACATATTTTAGGAACTTTATTAGGTTCCGGTTCTATATGTATTGGCACATACGCTTATTTTTCAATTCAAATATACACAGAATTAAAGTCATTAAAAGTGATTGTATCTATTGTTGAAATATGTCGAGCAAATATTTTTTACAATCTTCTTTTTCTTATAATTTGTAAGTATTATCTTTCTATAACACGAAGTCGCTATCCCATCGAAGTCAACTTTAGAGTAGGACTTTAGTTTAGCATTCAGAAGTGTTAAACATTTTCACTAGCAGTTTCATATTCAATTTTGATTAGTAACTAGTTTCAAAACTATTAAGGATTATATAAAATTGCATTTGTGATGAATCTACGTATTATAATATTTCATTTTATATATTTTTTTAATTTAATAAAACCACTGTTGTTTGGAAATACTATTAGATTATATAACCTAAAGCATTTGCTCTTAGTAAATTAATAATAGAGTATATGTAAGTTAAAATAAAAGGAATATCTCTAAAAGAATAGTCCTATCAGCCATGATCTCTTTAATGACATTCATCAACAACCCATAACGTCCCACTGCTGGGCTCAGGTCTCCTCTCAAGAGAGGGTTAAGGCCATACGTCCCCACGCTGGCCGAGTGCGGGTTGGGGACAGGCAAGACACGTTGTGGCTACGTAATCTTGCTGTTGGATGTTTTTAAGCCGCCCGAATGCCTCCAACTAAGCTTCACGACTGCTATCTTATGATAACAACCGGGACCGACTGCTTAACGTGACCTCCGAATCACGGAAACGCTCATAAAATATAATGCCACAAACGGTCACCCATCTAGGTCCGACCGCGCCGTAGTTGCTTACCCTTGGTGATTGTTTCCAATCACCTAAGGCCACTCGGCTATGAGCGCTTCTGACATTGCTTAAATTTAAAAACCAAGCAAGTAAAGCGTCTCAAGGTAACCTACATTTTTTGTAAAATGTGTATTATTTCATATTGCATAAATCTGAAATAATACTTTTACTTCACCATAATATGTTAAGGCTCCATACTATATCCATGCTAATATAAAGTTTGAAAGTTTGTGATGTTATAGGCGGTAATCTCTCTATTTACTCTATTAATTTTGTAAAAAAATTTTACCAATAGGAAACAGATATAAACTCAACAAATAGTTTGAAATGAAACGACGTACAGGAGGGCAGAGTCACGCGTAAAACCTACTATTTTTTATAATATATTTCTTAGATCGCTTCGCATTAGCAGGCAGGCTGATATTATGACAGAAACGGAGTGCCATATGGGCGCCAAAGTGTGATCGTGGGGTTTCATTTAGCTGATTCTTTTCTTTTCTTGCAACCTCTTAATAAGTAACTTAGGCTTGATTTGCATACTTTCTTACACGGATTTGTCTGCGTAGATCTACATCCAGTTTGTTTATTACAAAGTTAGTTTTCTTTTCTTATAGATATTGAATGAATAAAAAGCGGCCAAGTGCGAGTCGGACTCGCCCATGAAAGGTTCCGTATCAGCAAGTAACATCATATAAAAGTTCTTGTAGTTCGTTGTAACTTTCATCGAGGTTTTTATACTAGTGTATTGATTGAATGAAAGGTAAATTGCGATTTACGATTTATGACGTATTAAAAAAAAACTACTCATTAGATCTCGTTCAAACCAATTTTCGTTGGTAGTTTTCATAGTAATATACAACATATATTTTTTTTAGTTTTATTACTCTTATTTTAGAAGTTAGAGGGGGACACACACACATTTTTCCACTTTGGAAATGTCTCTCGCGCAAACTATTCAGTTTAGAAAAAAATGATTTTAGAAACCTCAACATCATTTTTGAACATCTATCACTAGATATCCCACACGTATAGGTTTGATGAAAAAAAAATTTTTGAGTTTCAGTTCCAAGTATGGGGACCCCCAAAATGTATTGTTTTTTTTCTATTTTTATATATAAATCTTAATGCGGTTCACAGAATACATCGACTGACCAAATTTCAACAGTATAGCTCTTATAGTTTTGGAAAGAATTGGCTGTGACATACGGACGGACAGACAGACAGACAGACAGACTTGACGAATCTATAAGGGTTCCGTTTTTTGCCATTTGGCTACGGAACCCTAAAAACGACGCTCGTTGTACTCATCCATTTACAAATTTACAGATTACCCATTGTTTTAGGAAAATGTGATATTTAACCCCTGTATTGAATCATCATTCAACTCATAGCACTTCAACCATTGCGCCAGATGTACCTATATTGAATTTATATGTATGTATGTATATGTATGTATACATTTGTTTTGGCTTATATGATAGAAATGGTGTAATTTTTTTTCAGTCTGCATGTATTTTGTAACTTTAGGTAATACATGTAATGTGAATTTCATTTCCAGGTTCATAAGAATAATTGTAAAAATAACAAGATTCCGTTTTCATGCATTCTTTTATCAAGCTCTGCTTAAACGAGAAGTTGATGCTACAAAACATATAACACAATATATGTATGTTTTGCAGCATCAATTTAATAGCAAACAAAACATATATACATAATACAAAAATACAACTGTTTGTAATAATATAGAGTCATTAGATAATACAAAAACATTGCGTCTATCTCAAGTATGAAAGGTGATCGAAAAGTTATTCACTATAAATTATGATATAAAAGATAAGTAACGTTATCTTAATCTCTTGTTGCAGATATAGCTGTCGATTTACACACAAAACATGATTATCTCCATCGGCTTAGAACAGCTATAAGAATTTAGCATACATGTGACGAAGTGTACTTGTAAGAAACCGTAAGAAATGCAAAACTCCACGCAAAATCGTACTCGCGCTTATGGTTATGAAAATGATCCAAGGTACAAGTTACTAATGGGACTAAGAAGAAAATGTTTAATGGAAAATGTGACCCACAGCGTCGTCGTTGGTGATACGTACAATGGTAAGTCACAGTCAGTGTCACCACATATCAAATATATCATACTTGTGTTACTAATGCGATCGATGGTCGTTGATGTGCCGAATATTATGTAGATCTGCTATCGCAACTGAAGAACAATTTGCATGTTAAATGATCATGAACAATCAACACTTTGTGTCACTCATAGTAGATTTCAATGTAAACACTTTCTCAGAATCGATTCCTATAAAAAAAGTTCTGTATACATTTTACGATAATCGACATTGTGTTTTTTACTTTACGCTATACTTGCACATTTCAAATTACGTGAATTTGGGAATACTCTGTGCACAAATAATTTGTGACAATACATCTACGGTTTTAAAATTCAATGCTGCGTATTCTATAGATGCTACTGGTACGTAAATATCATCATCATCAACAGCCTTTAACAGTCCACTGCTGGACGTAGGCCTCTTCTTGAAAAGGAGGTATTGACCTACTATACCACGCTGGCCAGACGGGTTGGTATAGGGTTGGTTTCAAGTTTTCCTTCTCTTTGCATTGATGTTATCTTGCGTAGTTTATCCCTTAGTCGCCTTTTACAACACCGGCGGGATGAATAGGGGTGGTGACACTCTGTATTCTTAATCCGTCACCACACGGGCAATACCGTAAATATACAACGTGGCATTTCGCGAGAAATTGGAGCAAAATGGCATTCCAGCATAATTTGGTGCTGATCAGTCAAATTATGAGGCACTCATTTTTCATACTTTTTTATTTTATTGTGTTAACACAAATGAGTCAATATTGTTAGTAAAGTAACGTTAAACCATGTCGCTAATTCCTGGGTAGTTTGACTCGGATCGACTTCCACCATCTCTTTCAATTCATTGTTATTCACTTGAGTGTACGGTTTTCCACGTGGTAAAAAAAAAAAACAAAATTACCATTACGAAAGCGTTTAAACTAAAATCGCACGGTGCAGTCCGCTTTCCAAACGCAACAGTGATTTTTCAAGCTGTTTCTGCAGCGTTAGTTCCGTGTCAAAACTCCTATTCAAAAATCACTAGAATTTTCAAAGTATTCATGTTTCTTGTCTAAACTGAATAAAAAAATCGGCCAAGTGCGTGTCAGGCCACGCACAGGAAAGGGTTCCTCAGTCACCCGTAATGGTACGTGGATTAGAAATCGTATGCAATGGATAATTGTTATGTTTACGTATTAATGCGTTGATTTTGTATGACTTTTCCAAGTAAGCGCATTGTAAAAGTTAAGCCTCTATAACTCCTGAACTAACAAAGTCATCTAATTCGTTATAGTTCTCATTTAAAGTTCATTATATGGACCACTATCACAAATTTTTCGGCCTGTTTTTACAAAAAAGTGGCCTTTAAAGTGGAATTTCTCGCAAACGTATACCTAAATCAAAAAATCGTCTTAACAACCCCTTAATGTTTTTAAAAGACCTATATTATATAATGATACCCTACATGATGGGGTAGCCGTGAGAAAAAAAAACATCCCCACTTTACGTGTAGGGGAGGTACCCTAAATAAAAATATTTTTCATAATTTTATTGTAGCACTTTGTCGACGTAATTACAATACATATTCATGCAAAGTTTCATCTTTCTAGCACTTACTGTTTGGACGATAAGTCGAGGACGGACGGACGGACGGAAGGACAGACGGACATGACATATCTATAAGGGTTCGAAGTCATAAACTTCGGAACCCTAAAAAGTTGTAGATCTTTTAATTACCTACAACTTTGCCATTTAACTTTTTTCCTTGTAGTTTTGCCGGAAATCGAGATAAACCGTTTTTTACCCTTTGTTGTATATATTTAGCCATCCAATCTGAGTCTACCCTGCCTGATGGAAAGCATGAGCAGAATCCAAGAGTCGGGGCTACCACACTTGCTGCGAATGCGGACAATAATGTATGGCGGCCCACACTATGGCGGCTTAGTGAGATGCTTTTTCACGCCCCGGTTAAAGGACCCGAAAACCTCCCCCCCTACCCCTTCCCGACCTCAGATCGCCCGTAAATTATTTTTCCTTTCATTTTTATAATATTCTCCTCCTTTTCCAATAGGTTTCATCCTACTATAATTTTATTTGTTTTCAAAAATTATCTACTCTGGTCTACTGGTCTATATGTCATTTACAAACTATCAATTAAATTTAAATAAATAAATTACGGTTGCCATGCAAGTGTGTTATTCCTAGCAACCTGTGAAGTTTTGACAGGAGGTAAACAGTGATACATTTTGACATCTTCGATTTATGTATTTTTATAATCACCTAGCTTTGGCTTTGTATCTCGATTATTGCAGTAAAAAGTAGCCTATGTCCTTTCCCAAGTTCAGTTCTATCATCATACCGAATTTCATCAAAATCGGTACAGTGGTTTAGGCGTGAAAGCGTAACAGACAGACAGACAGAGGTACTTTCGCATTTATAATATTAAGTAGGAATTAAAAAAAAAACTACTCACTAGATCTCGTTCAAACCAATTTTCGTTGGTAGTTTGCATGTTAATGTACAACATATATTTTTTTTAGTTTTATCACTCTCTTATTTTAGAAGTTAGAGGGGGGGGGGACACACATTTTTCCACTTTGGAAGTGTCTCTCGCGCAAACTATTCAGTTTAGAAAAAAATGATATTAGAAACCTCAACATCATTTTTGAACACCTATCCATAGATACCCCACACGTATAGGTTTGATGAAAAAAAAAATTTTGTGTTTCAGTTCCAAGTATGGAGACCCCCAAAATGTATTGTTTTTTTTGTTTTTTTATGTAAAAATCTTAATGCGGTTCACAGAATACATCGACTGACCAAATTTCAACAGTATAGCTCTTATAGTATCGGAAATAATTGGCTGTGACATACGGACGGACAGACAGACAGACAGACAGACAGACAGACAGACAGACAGACAGACAGACAGACAGACAGACAGACTTGACGAATCTATAAGGGTTCCGTTTTTTGCCATTTGGCTACGGAACCCTAAAAACAACAGAAAGTTGATAACCGAAAGGTGTACATTTTTTAAAAGAAGAATCTCATAGGTACCTACGATTTGAAAAAGTTTCACTCAAAAATTCTAAACCATGAAGGTTCTATGTCAATTTGCGAAGGACCTATTACAAAAAAACGGTAGTTTCTTGCTTTAATTCCTATAATTATTTTATCTACAGATTTTTTATCAACTAGCGACTTGCACCTTTGCACTGAAGTCTATGAAATTATTTTTAGAGTTTTCTTTTAATACAATATGGTCCTAAAATATTATACTTACTTTTGAATGACTCCATCTACTTCTGAAAATCGCATTAAGATCCATGAAGGAGTTTAAAAGATCAAAGCTAACATATGCGATCAGCAGCGGTAGCAACTTCATTTTATGCTACGTAAAAACTTTGAGTGTCGGTATATCGGTTATTGTGACAAAAAGCCTATGTCCATCACCAAGGTTCAAACTATGAATGTACTGAAATTCATTCAAGTCAGTTGGGCAATTTTTAGTGTAAGCGGGACCGACTGACAGAGCTACTTTCGAACTTCGAATATTAGTACGGGTTTGAACTATTCGGTATACCCTAAATCAATTTAGGCGTCTAAAATTCTTATTATAAATATAAATAACCTATAGCGTATTTGATATGTAAAATTAAACTTGTCCTTTGAATGATCATTATCTGTGAATCACTTAAAGAAGAAGTTGTGTTGATATCATAGGGATAATGTACGCAATTTCAAAGTTTAATAGACGTTTTTAATGTGAATAGGCTTCAGATGACCATTATTCATGCAACAATAGAATCAACGTTTGAATTCCTTATGATTGTAAATTTGATTAAAATAGTATTAAATATAAATATTCAAAAGAAAAGTTGGAGCCTTAGGTTTAAACACTAAAATTGCTAAGTAATCATTGATTTAGAACATGGCTTAAAAGTAATAGGAATCATGTTTTCAGCTATCGTTCCTGGTGGCTCTCATTTGAAGTGAAATAAATTTACTCAAACTTTTGATTATTAACCTACAGCCTAAAAAGTAACTGACAAGGAGAGAAATAATAAATAAATGTTTATAAATAATAAACTGAAAGAAGTATCTAATTATAAATCACAAATATACCAAAATATCGTAACCTTTACAATAATTTATACGCAGTAAATCGATCAGAGTGGTGTGCAATGGGATAGGTCTAGGTCCAGCAGTGGATACAACAAAAACTATGTGCATGTGTAAAATTTATGAAACAGTAACGACTGAGGTTCCTCGACTGGTCCTTATCACCTATCAACGGAGTGTCCCTTATATTACCATTAAAACTTCATAGCTAATAGGGTACCTAGCTCAAAATTGTTGAATTCTGTAAACAACTGATACTTTACGATTTACATTAAAACAGCAACTAATTACGGGTTAAATGAGAAACTTTATCGTTTATATTTTGAAAAGTGATGACACTTTTACTATGATTTATGAAGATAGATTAACATTGATGGAGTTCAAGAGTTTCGAAGGACATCAAGTAATTATTTCCTTCGTATTTCCGGAAGTTATGACGTCCGAGATAACGGGTTATTTTTTTTAATTAAACATGCATTTTCGTAAGGAAACAGCGAGTTAGAGATTATATAGATGTAAAACTCCTTTTTGTTGCATTTATATTAAATTGAAAAAAATATTTTAGTATTAATACAATTTAATTAAGATCCAGGAAACATCGACACAAGTTTGTTATTAATTTATAAAAATGTTCATAAGTTAATCAGTTTCAATGAAATCATTCCGATACTATTTATTCCAAACTATTTTTAACTCAACACTCCACAGCCTACCTACCACATTAATACAGGTACATAAATATAACACGTTGGAGTTTTAATGAAGACCTGTTTATGTATATAGTACCCAATAAAAAGCTCAGGAAACTTGTCTTACTCATTCTTTGTGTCTGAAAATGTTATTAATGACTTATTTTGTAAAATGTATGTTCTATTCACATAATCTGTTACGTTTATATGTGAAAATTGTTATGAGCGTTTTATTTGTTTTAACTAGATGCAAAATAGAATGAAATAACCAAATTCATGAAATTCTCGTGTCGCAGTGTTGGTTCCTAAACTCCTCTAAAACGTCGAGAACAATTTGTATAAATTTATGTGTTCATATCGTCAGGTCTGAGAATCGCCAAAATCTTTTTT
This sequence comes from Phragmatobia fuliginosa, assembly GCA_932526445.1. NCBI lineage: Eukaryota > Metazoa > Arthropoda > Insecta > Lepidoptera > Erebidae > Phragmatobia > Phragmatobia fuliginosa. The sequence continues at coordinate 32,340,692 of OW052057.1, forward strand.
TCGTACTAATATAATAACATAACATGTAATAAGTATAAAAGATGTAGCTTCTGATTACCACTTGTACTTAGTCCTTGAGAAATGGCCACACTTACAAATACTGTAATCTGTTGGCATTGACAACTTGGCATCTTGGCATGTATATCCTGCAATGTAGAAAATATCCTACATAAAGATATTATCGTAAGAATATGGCGATATTCCGTAAAGTTCACGGACATCTTGCCACGGGTGTATGACTCGACAAAGATGTTTTTTGTGAATATTTTATGATGTTCCAGCACAGTACATTTCATTATGCTCTTCCAGCTTGTTAATCTTTTAGGAGTAAATTGTTCTTTTAACAAAAATATTATAACTAAACTTTTAACTGAAAGTATTTATTATTTAACTTCAAAAGTTCATTTTGAATACTCTACTAATATTAACTAATCTAATGAAAGCGTTTTCAACAACCTATCTCCAGTTAAAACTAGAGAAAACTGTAGAGTTCGGTTTAAATGTATCTCAAAAGGAGTTAATTTTTTTAGACATCTAAATCTTGTAAAATATAAGATGTCAATGAAAGTATTAAAAATAAATTTTATTGTATAAATATAATTTAATATATTTATTATAATATTATTATAGATTATTTCCATTTAAGTAAGTGAACTAAAATTTGTGTTTAGTGGTAATCGGTTGAATATTCTACTCTGCATGAAATCAACTATAACTTTTCTATGTGTTCGCTCATAAAAATAAATTTTAAATACGAATTTCTAAGAAGTATTTGTTTTCGCAGACAGTGACGAGTGGTGTCCACGAGTTTTCGACGGCTTGTCATGTTGGGATGAAACTCCTGCATCAGCGACAGCTTTTCAGTCCTGCCCAGAGTTTATCGTTGGATTCGATCCCAGGCGCTTCGCTTACAAAACGTAAGTTTTAGCAAAGTAGAGACTAGTAACGCAATCAAAGAATATTTGAGTTCAGTTGACACGAGAATATCATAATAGAATTTATTTATATAAGCATCATTTAAGAGAGAAAAGCATGTGTCAAGCACTTACATGATTTTATCTCAAAGAGAATGTTACTTATTCAGTCTCGCTTGTTTCTATAAAAGTAAAAATAAAAATATGTTTTCCTTCTAGGAAGTCAAGATGAATCCTACTATAGGCTTCCCTATGGAAATTGTGTTGTCCAAGTTAAATAGTTTGGCCTATGAAAACAATGTTGACCGACAACTATCGCAACTAATATATGTCAGTCAGTAATACTAATACTAAAAACAGTCTATAACGTAAACTAAAAATACATTATCATAAGAATTAAATTGATAAAGCTGGTAACAATACTAAATCTCTATGGAAAGAAATTTCAGCCACTGAATAAGAACTGCTCCAATAGAACTTGTGAATATCTTCAATGTCGATGAGTTGTCTTTGCAACTTCTTTAAAAACGTACAGTGAAATTATTCTCGAGAAATTTTTGCTTAGGCAGTAGTGTGTATATACTCAGATCTTAGAGCGCGTTTCCACTATATCGTTCTGGCCTATACAAAAATGTTTCGATATCCTAACATTACTATTTAATTTTATACTTATCCCTAGCAACACTCTGTCAAATGTCCGGTAGTATTGGACTTTACTAACTCAGTAGTAAACAATAATTTTAACAAAAAGGAACCGACTTCAATGAAAAACTATTCCGAGTACCCAAATCGCGACATTGTGCCTATGATATTTGAGGAGTTCCCTCGATTTTCTTGGGATCCCATCATCAGATCCCGATATGGTGACGATGGGACCACCTGTAAGCTACACCCATTCCAATGCAAAAAGAATTTTTGAAATCGGTTCATAAACGACGAAATTATCGCTGAACATACATAAAAAAAAAAAAAAAAAAAAAAAGAATTGATAACCTCCTCCTTTTTTTGAAGTCGGTTAAAAATAAGAGCCTTCGGCCTCTTGAAGTCTTTTAGAACTGTTTTTGTTCCCATCTTGCGGGAGAAGGTTTCGAGGATAGGAGGTATACGAGGAATTTCCTACGAAGAGGCTTATCGAGGTCCAACACCGTGGATATAACGCAAATCAATTTGACATACAAAGTCGAAACACGCCTTTCTGAAAAATCAAATCATGACTTAGTTCAGACTCTAGAAAATAATATTTTAAACGAGGCAAGAGTTCTGTAAGATTTTGGACCCAAACGTCTACTTTAATACAAGTTGAAATCAGATATCACACTAACTTTAAATAGCAGTAATGTCGATTTTTTTCTGTATCTATACTTTTAAAGGGAGGTCCTCATTTTTCCTTCTGATATGACAGACGATACGATATAACTACGGAAAATAAGAGGCTAATAAACGACCGAGTTATTGAGAGTATTGATATCTAATAAAGGTCACAACCAAGGATGTATTCTGTAAAGAATATACTTACACCTTGTGAAGAACAGTTTCTATCGTTCTCACTTTAAACTAAAAGTTGGGACGTCCTTGGTGGAATGTTTGGTAATAAACAGGAGCCTATGTTTTTATTTTGTAGTCTTCTAGCATTGTCATATTTTATTTAGTCTTATTAGAACTCAACGTCGTCTGAACCGATTTTATTGAGTTACTCTTGAATTTTTTCTGGAATTTCAGGGTAAAAGTAATTATAAAGTATTTTTTTAAGAATTTCAAGACCTCCTTAATAATTTAAAAAACAAATTAATTCGAACCAATAGCTTGTTTAAAATATTCAGATTATCGCAAAAAGAATTGCACGTTTAAAGATATATTGCGATATCGCAATATATCTTTAAACGTGCAATTTTTTTACATTTATTTATATATGCTCGTTTATATATATATATTTCTGATCTCGGAAACAGCTCTAACAATTTCGCTTAAATTTCATATTTGGCGTTTCTCGGGGGTGAAAAATCGATCTAGATAAGTTTTTTTTTTACTATGTATAAAATCTCAGCAACGCAACTAAATCTTATGGAACAGTAGTATAGCGTGAAAGCTTATGCCAGAGCAGCGCATAATATACTAAATTGAATGCCTTAGATAAGTCTAGAAAACAACCTATTATTTAGGTTTATCTGACTGCATATTAACGGAAAGTCTGCTTGGGCTTTAGGATAGCACTTTCAGTGGATAAATTCGACCTGAAACCAAATTGTACTGTAACTGTACTGTAACTAGTATTGTACATGATAGGGATAGGCATATTTTTTAATGTTCTACTAAAATTTTAGTAAGCGGAGAATTGAAAACCTAGATAACCATCGTTGCCAGCGAGATAGGTCTTTGCAATATATACATATATACGTTAAATCCATACGTGAAGTGCAAACTTAATTTACTTTTACAAACATCTCAGCGGTGTTTTTAAGTGGTTAGACCGTACTGCTTTTCTGCATAATAAACTACGTACATCCACAAAAATAGTTCAAAGGAGCCAAATCGAGCGATCTTAGTGGCTAACACACTGTTCTTTCGAGTGCTGTGTGACATGAGGCACCGTTTTTTTTAGGGTTCCGTAGCCAAATGGCAAAAAACGGAACCCTTATAGATTCGTCAAGTCTGTCTGTCTGTCTGTCTGTCTGTCCGTCCGTATGTCACAGCCAATTATTTCCAAAACTATGAGAGCTATACTGTTGAAATTTGGTCAGTCGATGTATTCTGTGAACCGCATTAAGATTTTTACATAAAAATAGAAAAAAAACTACACATTTTGGGGGTCCCCATACTTGGAACTGAAACTCAAAAAATTTTTTTTCATCAAACCTATACGTGGGGGGATTCTATGGATAGGTGTTCAAAAATGATGTTGAGGTTTCTACTATCATTTTTTTCTAAACTGAATAGTTTGCGCGAGAGACACTTCCAAAGTGGAAAAATGTGTGTCCCCCCCCCCTCTAACTTCTAAAATAAGAGAGTGATAAAACTAAAAAAAATATATGTTGTACATTACCATGCAAACTACCAACGAAAATTGGTTTGAACGAGATCTAGTGAGTAGTTTTTTTGTAATACGTCATAAATCGTAACACGCAATTTACCTTTCATCCAATCAATACACTAGTATAAAAACATCAATGAAAGTTACAACGAACTACAAGAACTACTTGCTGATACGGAACCCTTTATGGGCGAGTCCGACTCGCACTTGGCCGCTTTTTTAACCACAATTCAACAAGATTGCTCATTATGAGAACATCTCAACAAAAATATATGACTATTAAGTGCTGTAAGTACACGAAACACATTTTTAATATAGCCGTTGCTGTGTTCAGTATATTCATAGTATTTCATTTATTTATTTCTTCATTGTAAACAAACTTAAAGACCAAAAATTGGCCAAGTGCATATCAGGCTACGCATAGAATAATGTTCCGTGGTCACCCATAATGGTAGGTGGACTTAAAATCGTGGCCAATGGACAATTGTAATGTTAACTTATTATTTCTCTATTTTTGTAGGATTTTTTCAAGAGAATGCATTTTACAAGTTAGGCCCCTATAACTCAAATAAAAAGTTATTAAAACCGCTATAGTTTTCCTTATATATGGGCTACTACCATGAATTTTTGCAGATTTTTTGAGACAGAGGACAGGGGCGGGGTCGCCCTGTTTCAACAAAAAAAATGAAAACTGATACCTAAATCAAAAAGTCGTCTTATCAACCTCTATCGAAGACCTGTCTAATAATACACGATACACGATAGAGTAGACGCGAGAAAGTAAATCATCTTAATCATGATTTTATTTTAGAACCTTATCAGCATGATAAAAAAAAATATCCATGCAAAGTTACATCTTTTTATCACTAACCGTTTGATCATTAAGTATGACGAAACTATAAGGGTTCCGAGTCATGAAACCCTAATAAACCAAGGTATGTAATAGAATTTTCTGAAATCGTTATAGTAATATTTTTAAAATATATTTTTAAAAATAACTATATAAAACGCAGCATTGTAAATTTCCTCTCTAGTTGCAGTTACTCGACTAAAATACAACATTCCCATATTTTAAGCTAAGATTTCTGTAACACAAGGGGTGCATCGAGGGTTAAGTCCATAAACCAGGCTGGATATACTGATAAATTTATTACAAACATAATTTAATAGCCCTCAGTGTAAAAGATTATATCTTAAAAGTCTTGTAAGTCCGTATATTTCTTTTTTTTAGGGTTCCGAAGTTCATCACTTCGAACCCTTATAGATTCGTCATGTCCGTCCGTCCATCTGTCCGTCCGTCCTCGACTTACCGTTCAAACGGTAAGTATAAATATGTATTGTAATTACGTCGACAAAGTACTACAATAAAATTATGAAAAATATTTTTATTTGGGGTACCTCCCCTACACTTAACGTGGGGATGTTTTTTTTCTTGCGGCTACCCTATCATGTGGGGTATCATTAGATAGGTCTTTTAAAAACAATAAAGGGTTTTTAAGACGATTTTTGGATTTAGGTATCCGTTTGCGAGAAATTTCGCTTTAAAGGCCACTTATTTGTAAAAACAGCCCCCCCCCCCCCCTCTAAAAGCTAAACAGCTGGCTCAAAAATTCTGGGAAAATTCGTGATAGTGGTCCATATAATGAACTTTAAAGGAAAACTATAATGGATCAGATAACTTTGTTGGTTCAGGAGTTATAGAGGCTTAACTGTTACAACTTTTGCAATTGTCAGTACATTTATGAAAACATAATGTATGTTCGAAAAAATTAACATCTCTTCAATCAAAGATGTGATAAACATGGGTATAATACTAGGAATCAAGATAAATTAATTCAACCACGTTTTAGTCTCTTAAAAGTTCATACTTCTATTATTTTTTTTGGAAAAAAAATACATCTTTTAAGGAGTACTGTATTAAATTTTATAATAAAATATCTCAAAATATACTAGATTTAACAGAGAAACGATTTAAAAATGTTGTAAAGCGCACACTATGTTAGCAAGCTTATTACAAATTAGAGGATTACATTGCCGACAAAAATGCTTGGCTTAATGCTGGTCCTGCTCCACAGTCACATGATTAATTCTCAAATTATTTAGAAGTTAGTTTAAAGTTAGTTTGTATTTCTGACATATGTTAATTTTATCTTAATGATTGACATTCTTATATTTTTCTTTCTTTTTTTTTGAAATTGGATAACCATATTTCTGACATGTACGTATTATTGATATTTTAATTGTTGTTTGACATTTCTATTATTTTTTTTTTTTGTTATTAACATTATTGCATAATAAGTTACTTTTTATTGACATGTTCCAAATATTTATCGCACTCTTAGAGAGTAGCTGCGTAGAAGAAGTAGTAACTGCGAACATTTTGAATTGTACATGTGAGCACTTTGTAGTCACTAGTAGCATAAGTTTGTTTGTTGACTGGCGGTTGTGAGTATGTCATGCTCACTCAAAAGCCCTGCTGGCGGTGGCGTGTGTAGTGGGTCGTTCGGCTCCCTACGATATGGTTGAACTGGACGATGGCTGGTGCATAGGTCATGCTCGTGATACGGGCGCCGCCAGTCGGGGCTGGTCATTTCACAACTTCTATTTATTGTTTAATTATTTTTGGACAATACCTGTGTAATTATCATCATCGTTACATTGTCCTCACATTTAAAAAAATTGTAAAAACAATATTGGAAAAGAGTGTCCATGGAGTTTCTTGTCTGTTCTTCTCCATAGGATCTACGAATTGGAACAGACTACTGACTGACTCCTTGACGTTTCAAAAGTGCCCTTGTATGGTTTATTTGAAATAAAATGGTTTGATTTGATTTGAAAAAAAAATGCGCTTACTTAAAAAATGATATACAAAATTAACGCATTTATACGTAAACAGAACAATTATCCATTAGATACGATTTCCAATCCACGTACCATTATGGGTGACTGAGGAACCCTTTCCTGTGCGTGGCCTGACACGCACTTGGCCGATATTATTGTATGTCATCGACATTAAACGAAAGTTTCAGAAGTCGTTGGGGACTTCTGAAACATGGTGGGGTGATGAACTTGACTCAACTCAAATGTATCTTTATAACAACGACTTCAAACGTAAAGACTTGCCGATAGACGTAACCATTTCAAATATAAACAGAGAATGTGCTTTAAAATTGTAAATTGTTTCAAATTATGTTACTGAATATTAATAATAGTATTTAAATTGGAGTTTAACATAACGTTATAATCTTAGACAATATCAGAAATACATACAATTTGTTTCTATTTCTTTGAAAATTTAATTTATTTGAGTATATTTTTCGAGTGTGCGTGGTACGAAGCATTTAACCGTAAATACATAAGAGTTTCAAGATCATGTCTCAAGTGGTTTTTAATACTGTTGTTTTGTTGGAAATATTCCTATTAAATTAAATTAGAATCTTATTAGAACCAATCAGTCACAAAATACACTTAACAATATTTTTTCCGTTCGCGTGTATTCGCGTATCATAAGTAATCATTTATTAGGTACATAAATAGCCTATGACACTCACAAATTTCTATTGATAAAATAATTATAATTATCAAAATCGATTCGATATGTCCCAGATTACCGTTACAACCTCACAAAACTATAATATCACCTATAAATAATGTTAGTATAGACTATACATAGATGGAAAAAAAGTACATATTATAAATACATGTTGCTAACGCTGAGCGTGAAGACAAATTAAGACTTCGGAGTGTCACCATCCTAGTACAGGTTACCTGCAAAGTTACTGATTTTATTTACTGTACGTAGTAGCGACTGCTATTTTACCGCCATGTTGCCATGTTGCCACGGGACGGGTTTTCCTCTCCATCCGCTACAGTTGCCACCCGCAAGGAGGTGTGTATCCGCGTGTGTCGTACGTCGCCTAAGTAAAGAGTTCATCAGATGACGTCCCTCGTGTCAGTGCGGACAAGTACGGCGGGAAGATTACAGTTATCGTAACAATAGCTGTTTTCGTATCCCTTTCATCTCAGACGCAGAGTAGCACGCCGTGGTTTTAGTGCTTTGCAAACTCCACCCCGCCGCAAACCCTGGCGGGTTAACGGAAAGTTCAACAACAGTTTAGACCTGAGACCTATTAATCGGTGATCGCATACAATAACCGTCAGACCAACGCGGCAGGCCTGAACTCAGTCTTTAGACAGTAATCAACACTGGACCCTGATACTGCCTTGCCGTAAGAACCAAGGGTCAAGGTAACCTGACGCTTGAAAGAAAATAGTGGATGTCTGTTGACTGAGATGATAATAACGACCCATGTCGTAAAATTAGTACCTGGTATCAAAGGTACTAAATATTCACTTACGAAAAACATAACAAAACAAAAACTTAAAAATTTTCAGATCTCTTTCGTGTATACGACTTGCAAAGGAAAAAGAATAGGCGAATCAGCGTATAATAAAACCATTATAGATTCCCACCTAATGAAGAAAATCGTCTGAAACTTCTTTGTTTGTTTAAAAAATCAGATTTATTGAGCACTTTACCAGTCGAGTGGTTCACTGTGTTTGTTTGCCGCGCCTGGCTTCAATCCGGCTAAAAACCATTACTGCCACATTGAGTACGTAGCATATGAGAACGGCGTTGATATTCAATGTAATTGTAATATACCTGTGTTTGAAAACGACAGAAGTAATTTGAATATTGAAGACATTGCATCAGGCGTAAAATTGATAATTATAAAAAACACGTGTATGCATTAAATATGCCAGAGCGTCAGTCAGTGCGGTGCTTAGCTTGGTCAGACGTCAAAGGACGCCAAATCCGCCAATATATGCATTAAAAAATAAGAAGCGCTCATCGCCAAATGGCCATAGGTGATGAGCGTTTAGGTGATGGTTACAATTACCGACAGTAAGCAATAATGGCGCGGTCAGTATCTAGATGGGTGACCAATTATGGTATGATATGTTATGAGAGTTCCCGTGATTCGGATGTCATAGTAAGCAGTTGTTGTCATAACATAAGCAGTGGTTGTTATCATAACATAACAGTCGTGAAGCTTAGTTGAAGTCCTTCGGGTGACTTAAAAACATCCAACGGAATAATTACGTAGCCCTAACGTGTCTTGCCAGTCCCCAACCCAAACTAAAACAGTGTGGGGACGTATGGCCTTAACCCTCTCCCGAGAACCAAGCTCAGCAGTGGATCGTTATGTCAGTAGTCGTTGGCCAATTCCTAGTCAGTACAAATATTTGTGTAATGAGATTTGTGTAATGAGAACGACTATCATGGCTGTCTGTCTGAGGAAAATTTATCCATATTCTGCACTGACTAGTGGTTTCGCTCGCATCCTATTCATCTTTTATTATCTCGGGGTAGAAAAAATATTTTTGTTCCATTCTTAAACCCACTGAACAAACACAAAATTTCTTTCGATCAAGCCGTTTCTGGCAAGTAATAAAAAACTCCAAAAAGTCCACTTTTGTTTTAAATATGATATGAATCGTGTCAAATTATAAAACTAAGAGAATGAATCATTTTTTTTCAGACTATCACGAGCGGTGAAACCCGTTCGAAACGACGTCGTCGTCGGTAAATAGACCATATCGTAACTTTTAAAATTATAATAAATGAAATATAATATAATTTATATACTTAAATATCAATTTCACTTATGTGAAATAGTGAAAAGTTTTATATTTCAACAGCCTCGCTATTTACAGTAAAACATTTTTCAATATTAGCACATTAAGGTATTAATATTAATCCCATTATTCTTTTTTTAGTTCAATTTAATTTTTCAAATTCATAAATTCAGTTACATAAGAATGTGTCTTGCAAAAATACATGATCTGTCTATGAACCAACATAACATGAGAACAAGATAGCCTAAGCCTGGAGGCTAATTAACATGGATGAGTCTGAAATACGATATCTTTTATTTACGGCAATATATGTAATTACCACACATGCGATTTCTTACCAAAATATTATCATTTTTTCCTTGAGGCGCTAATAAGTGCCAATAATCTTAAGCCAACGCGATAGGTACAGCCGATAACTCGTCACCCATGTGTGTTCTTGTTTATAAGATATACATTTTTATTTTTCATCAGTCCTTCATAATATGCACACACCTATTCGTAAAATCGCAAAACTCGCTTGTCTGCTGTCAGTGTAGTTTGTTATAGAAAGTTGTATGCGTTTAAAACAACATAGTATGATTTTATAGGTTTTCAGGTATTTAAAATGTGTGCGTTAAAGCAGCAAAATATAAAATGGGCTTCAGAGAGGTAAGAGTATAACAGAAAAATAGTTGTTTTCTAAGGAGGAATTTATTACAAATAGCAACAGTAGCTTATAAATTATTCGGAAAAAATCAGATTTTTGATTAACTTTTCAAACGTTACCCAATTCTTTTTTATGTCGTATCGCCTTTGTAACGTTTTAACATAACCTTTAAATTTAGTTGGCTTATAGGAGCAGCGATGCCACCGCGGTGAAAATATACCACAACCTTTTTTAGGGATCCCAAATTTATGACCGTTGTCAGTCCGTCCGTCCTCGACTTACCGACCAAATGGTAAGTGCTAGAAAAATGAAACTGCACGAATATGTTTTATAATTACGTCCACGTCGACAAAGTGCTGCAATAAAATTAAAACAAATAGTTTTATTTATTTGGGGCACACATAAAGTGGATGTTTTCTTTACTCGCGGCTGTCCCATCGTGTGGGGTATCATTAGATAGGTCTTTTAAAATCAATACAGAGTTTTTAGTTGATTTTATGATATTTATCCGTTTGCGAGAAATTCTACTTTAAAGGGTGCTTTTTCGTAAAAACAGGGCGTCCCCCTCACTCCTTTAAAAGCTAAAAGACTAGCGCAAAAAATCTGGAAAATTCGTGGTCGTGGTGCATTTAATGAACTTTAAAGGAAAACTATAACGGATTAGATAACTTTGTAGGTTCAGAAGTTAGAGAGTCTTAACTTGTAAGATGCGCTTTCTTAAAAAACATCATATAAAATTAACGCAATATTACGTAAACATAACAATTATATATCTATTGGATACGATTTTAAATCCACGTACCATTGTGGGTGACTGAGGAACCCTTACCTGTGCGTGGCTTGACACGCATTTATAACATTCGTAATTCTTATCTGTAATTTACGGGATTGTTTATTAATGGTATTCTTAAATTTGTTAGAGTTTGCCACGGTTCCTTGTTTTATAGGAACTGAGTATTCAATGACTTAAATAAACTATTTAAAAGTTAATACACTTATGAATCCTAGATATTGATTAAAGTTACTTAATCCAAATGTACAGTCATTATAAATGTAATTCATGGCTGCATGTTGCAGCTTTTTATTTGATTGTAAATATGCTGATTAACATGCAAAACATTTTTTTTTTCAATTTGATAACCATTTTATTATATCGGTGTCCATCAAACAATTAAATTGTGCTGTTTGCTAAAACATTTAATTCATTCATACATTTTTTTATATATTTATTAGCGATTTAAAAAAATGCTGAGGTAATATTTGAAAAATAAACTCCAGTGAAATCTGTTTTGGTCGAATAAACACATGGACAAATTTTGCTATTTGCAATAAATTACTCCTTGGAACACACTAATTTTTATACTCTTTCTCTTCAAAGCTAAAATTCAAAAGGGCACCTTTGAAATTGCATTAAAATAAGTTGTCTTTCGAGATTTATTAATTAAATAATAATAAAATTAACCAAAATTACGGAGAATTTAAAAGTAAACTCGCTAATAATATAAATAATTCATAAGATTACTATACAACCGTTCACATTCACGTGTAAATTAAGCGCAATAGAAGGCTACATTATTCTTTTAAATAGTGATAGAGTAAACTGTATGATTAAAAGCATATTTGGAATCTAAGATATATTTAATTAATATACTAATTTATTATATTTACTTTTTTAACTTCTTTAGTCAACGTTCATACAACGCCTCTATTTAATTTAGAAGATTGATTTCTTGCAACATCCACATTACACAGTTTTGGAATATTTAAGCATAATTATGCCAGACCCAGTTGCATCTGTTTTAGGTATGCAAAGCATAAAATTTCATAAATCGCACAACTGAAACTATTGCCTCCTTCCTAAATACCCACTGATTTCAGCCGTACTTTGTTCGGTTAATAGGTGAAACAGCCAATCTGTTGCGATTTTTATGTATTAGAGAGATAAATAAGTATTTAGAAATAGTTAATTAAGTTTATCTACTTTATTTATTACAGTTTATGTAAATTTGCACACATACCTAAGTTTAAAAATGTTTTAGTTCTTAAATGGACTGCAAGCCTAAACTACGCTGCAACTGAATGTTAAAAATTTATATGTCAATATGTTTTCTAATAAAGTCTATCTGCCTATTAGGTGCATCCATTCTGTTTGATGGCGTTCTGAATTCAGACTTTCAACACAAAAATATTTTATGTAAACGTGAAGGTATAGGTATACAAAATGAACTGTGAATGAATATGGTTAGGAGAGAAAGGTCCATGCAAATTAGAATCCTAAGTATTACTATAGTTTAACTATATAGTATATATATAGTTCAACTATAGTTTAGATAAAATATCTTAATATTAGAGGTTACTGAAAAAATGTTTTTTTTTATTTAATATATTTATTTTAGTAGGCCAAAACCTCCTTTCTAAGGAGAGTCCTATGTCCAGCAGTGGACTGTTAGAGGCTGTTGATGATAATGATGATGATAATTATTTAATCAAAATTCTCCATTAATAACTATATATTGCTGACATCTTGACTGCCTTTTTGGTCTGGTGGTCAGCGTATACGGATGCTGATCAAGAGGTCTCGGGTTCGATTCCCGGGTCTGACCAAATATTATTTATGTGATTTACAAATATTTGTTTCGGAGTCTGGGTCTTATCTATGTATAATAAGTATGTATTTACAAAAAATAAAAGTATGTTTATATATTTATATCAGTTATCTAGTACCCATAAGACAAGCTCTGCTTAGCTTGGGACTGGATGATGTTGTATGTCAGATGTCCGAAATATTTATTATTATTATCGTAGTACGAATTTTCCTAGGATGCGAGCGGAGCCGCGGGCATCAGCTAGTTATTATCTAATAGGAAGGTCACTGACGCCTTTTGGATAGAACTCTAGAGATTCTACAAACTGTGTGAAACCATTTTGTACTGCCTCCTGGGAAGAAAACTTTTTATCACGTAGAAAATTGTCCAAATCACGAATAAAATAGTAGTTCGTTCCTTCGTTCGCAAGGTCTAGCGAATACGGAGGGTGGCGAATGGTTTCTTATTGCAGTTCCTGTAGAATTAAAATGGTTTCTCGTGCTGTATGAGGTCTCGCGTTATCATGGAGCAATAATGGTGAAGATCGATCCATGAGTCGGGGCTGTTTCACTGAAACTTTTGCTATCATTGTTCGGAGTTCGGCACAGTAGATATCTGCCGTTATTGTTTGATCAGATCGGAGAAATTATAGTGAAAAACACCATTCTGAGACCACCAAACAGTTATTACCATTTTATTACCTTTTTATTGGTACGCCTTGCTTGAGGACAGTGTTGTGGTGTTTTACCTGGGTCCAGTCATTACATTTTTCGCTTACGGTTTTCGTGAAGAATTCATTTTTCATCACATGTCACAATTCGATCCAATATTAATTTATTTTTTGTATCGATTGTGAGCCGTGAAATCATGAGGCACCCATTTTTCATATTTTTTTATTTTATTGATTAGACGCAAATGAGTCAATATTGTTGGCAAGGTTAAACCATGCCGCTAATTCCTAGGTAGTTTTGGGTCGGATCGGCCTCAACCTTCTCTTTTAATTCATTGGCGCCTCATAAGGAAAAGGAGTTAAGGATTAATTTCCCCCTGAAAGGAATTAAGGATTATTTTCTGAGTAATTATAATTGTGCTAAGTTGTATGGGTGTTTTTAACAAAAAAAATAAAGTGAAAAGCGAGACATTGTAAAATATATCATACTGGACTTATTTTTAATATACACCCATATTCTTCATATATATTCAATACACACACAATATAATATATTTTCAATATTTTACTTTAACTTAGTTGCTATCGGCATCAAGTCGACTGCTAAGGTGGGCACTGAAAACCAGTACTGCGATGGTTTAAGCCCGTTGCAGTAAATGCTGAGTGTCCACCAATTTTGTTAGTCACGGCTTAAGGCCTTCATTACCACTATTAACTGCCCAGTGTCCTGTTTCAAATGCTTATTTTTGTTATGCATCAGTTAATGTACCGTCCGTGTGGTGGATTAAGAATACAAAGTGTCATCACCCCTATTAATTCCATGGGTGTCGTAAGAGGCGACTAAAGGAACAAAATAAGCAGCTAACATCACTGCCAAGAGAAGGAAAACTTGAAACAAACCCTTTACCAACCCGTCTGGCCAGCGTGGTATAGTAGGCCAAAACCTCCTTTATAAGGATAGGCCTATGTCCAGCAGTGGACTGTTAAAGGCTGTTGATGATGAGTTAATGTACACTTTTTTTTGTAATTGTAACATTTCATTCGATTTAAGTAAAATGAATTAACTTTGCATGTTGAAGCTAATCTATTGATCAATCAATGCCACGTCATTTGGCATTGACAATTGATAGTAATGTCAATGGTCATGCCAAATGTTACAAGCCTCTTGTTGTACTGCATTTGTAGAATTGCATTATCATTTAAATTCTGTTTATTAAATAAAGTTCTTATTAATATTACTATAAGATGATTCGTCCCATCATTGTTGCCATTCATCTATGAAGTCTAATGAGACATCGGACTGCTTCCAGAACAGAAGACATCGGATGTTTCCTAATGCAGTATTGCATGGCTGAAAGTCTTTGCACCAAAAAATCACCGAACATCCGGCATCAGCGTCAGTGTTAACCGTCACAGTTAAATACCTTGCACAAAAATTTCATAGCAAGTTTTTGGCCTTAGGACATCTAGAACAGCACCTACAGTGCACCATAGCATACAGAGCCCAGTATATGAGAGCCCCCTATATGATCTTTAGTACTTGTATTAAATGCTAAATCTCATACAGTTGATATCCTTTTCAGCGCATAGAAACTCTTTTTAGGCTATTCATGAACTTTCCGAATACAATCCATAAAAGAAATATTCATTCTAAAATTAATAACTCAAATTAGTGTTATTTTATTTTTAAAAACAGTAGGAAGTCTATAATTGGAGGAAAAGCTAATCGATCATGTTTATAATGATATATTAAATTCAAGACAAAATTCTTGTAGGATATATATAAAGTAAGTAAATAAGTCTAGATGATTGGCTAGGGTTAGTTACAGCGCCTGACAAAAAATGTATAGTTTTGTAAGCGTAATAGTATACAACAGCACAGCACACACCATTAATACTATGTGTAAAAAACATAATGTAAGTTATACGCATTTAGAACATTTGCTATAAACTGTTAATAGGAAACTAAGAAAGGTATTGGAATTTCAATGATTAGCCATTATTAAGAAAATAAAATTGTAGGTAATAAAATTATTGATAAGTTATCAATAACAGTTTCAAGGAAAATATACCTATTTACATTTTCATCTTTACACCTGAAGAGATAAACAAAAAGCACAAAACATGATATAAGGAATAACCACCAAACTGACACCAGAAAAATACAATCAACTTTTTGTCAGGCGCCAAACATTTTAGAGGAAAACAAGCAAAAGACTCGAGCCTCAGTAAGAAAGTCCGCAGTAAGAGCGAGTTTTGTTGTATTATATTACTAGCATATAACAATAACGGCCTCGGTGGACTATAACGTCGAATTAATTGGTCGACTATTACTTATAAACTAGGAAAAGGACCACAAAAGAAGGTTAAAAGGCGAAGGGGACCCATGACTTTAACAAAAATAGTGCTTTAGGCTTCATTATCTCTCTAACGGATACCGTAATAAAAATATTGACTTCAAAGACACCAAACACACCAAACAGACCTTACAGTTAATATTTTACTAAATTAATGTCATTTCACCTAAGGCTTTGTAAAATTTAGTAATCAATGGAAGTTGTGGATTTTTATGTAACAAATATTCAAACATTGCGTTTTAAAAAATGTAACCTTTTGATACTTTTTTAACAGATATATACATATGATTATTATACTAACCAACATGCATTATCAGTGCTTACTTAACCAACTTTATATCAGGACGTGATTAGTGAGAAACTTTTTTTATTAGTTAGTTACGGGTAATGTAAATTGTTCAGTGATATTTTTATCGTTTATAAACGGATTTTAAACATTATTTTGAATTGAGTGCGGCTTAGCTCACATGTTGTTCCATTTTATCACCATAACGATATCTGATGATGGGATCTCAATAACCGAGTGCAACCCTCAAATTTTATTGACACATACTAAGAGCATTTTAATTACTTTCCAAAACTCTTCAAGTATTTGCGTCTGCTAGTCGTCATGATCATGTTGAATAATTTTATTTTAGGACTTTGTCGACATATACCTACCTACCTGCAAAGTTTATCTTTCTTGCAGTAATCGTTGGAAGTTAAGTCGATAACGGACGGACGGAAATGACGATGTCCTATGAGGGTTCCGAGACGTGAACTAAGACGCGAACGTTTAGATTTGTCACTAATCTGCAAAACTCTAGTATAATATAAATACGTATCTAAAATTGAGAATAAATAAGAAACAATTTTTTGTCTACGACCTACACTTCACTTTTATTACTACTTTATTCTATTTTATTATTATAAAGAAAATTGAAGTGTCTGTTTGTAATATCAAATAAACTAATTTTTACTTTATGCTTAGGAAAGTTAATATACGGTACCTTCTTACAAACTTAAAAAATCTTTTTAAATTGACTTGTCTGGCTGTTCCGGCTAATATTTGGAACGGTCTTACCGATTTTGGTGGGACTTTTACATGCAGATATGGTAACTTAGGCTGACATATTTTAAACTAGGTTTGCTCCGCAACGTTACAACAATAAACGCGTGTAGCACCGCGGGACTCCAGTAGTCTGAATATTAAGGTCAATTATCAGTAAGAAACATCGGTCCAATAAGTAAATTACTTTAAGATTCTATATGTGTCGATAATTAGAGAGGTAAGGCGTGTAACGTTTGTTCCAAATCTTCCTTTTCTTTGCATGACTTGCATAAAATATACTTGAAAATTATTTCGTAGAATCGACCAAATCTTTGTTATCTAAAATCATCACTCATTTCGATAATAGCTTAATGCACACGTATAATAGATGGCATTTGGTAGAATGATTAAGATAACACCTTCAGCGAATATATATAGGTCTTTTAAAAACATAAAAGGGTTCTTAAGACGATTTTTTGATGAAGGTATCCGTTTGCGAGAAATTCCACTTCAAAGGCCACTTTTTTGTAAAAACAGGGCGTCCCCCCTTCCTCTAAAAGCTAAATGGCCGGCTCAATAAATCTGGAATAATTCGTGATAGTGGTCCATATAATGAACTTTAAATGAAAACTATAACGAATTAGATGACTTTGTTAGTTCAGGAGTTATAGAGGCTTAACTTCTACAATGTGCTTACTTGGAAAACGTCATACAAAATTAACGCATTAATACGTAAACATAACAATTATCGTTTGAATACAATTTCTAATCCACGTACCATTAAGGGTGACTGAGGAACCCTTTCCTGTGCGTGGCCTGACACGCACTTGGCCGATTTTTTATTTACACTTTTTTCACATAACCTCAAATTATATGTGAAAAATTTAAAAAACCTAGTTTTTGGTTTTTTATTTTTATCTTTTACAAATAAAATTAAAACGAAGTTTAGTGAAAGCTTACCTTTTATGTCCCGAATACACTGTAATTTAATTGATTTGAGATATTATTTGAGATTTTATATATTATTTCTTCACCCTATTTTGACTTAATATCGAAAATTCACCCGTCAAAATATCTACTTTTGGGGTGTTTTCTGTTTGATGAAATCTCTACTTTCCGATGGTGTATCCCTATTAATATTATAAATGCGAAAGTAACTCTGTCTGTCTGTCTGTCTGTCTGTTACGCTTTCACGCCTATCAACTGAACCGATTTAAATGAAATTTGGTATGAAGATAGAACTAAACTTGGTACATTTTATGGCGAAAATAAAGGTAGAAGGGTTTGAAATAGGGGACGAAAGTTTGTGTCGCAGTTCCTTATTATCAAACATAAAATCATGTAAGTTTTTTTAATCTACCCTTGCCGTGTCGCGCGATATAAACGATTAAGGGTCATGCAAAATATTTGTGGATCACACAAATATTTGGCATGACCCTTAATCGAACCCTAGATCAGCAGCCGCATACGCAAACCACTAGACCAACAAGGCAGTAAACCAATTAGAAATCCCTTTTAGAGCTCATATTAAGTCTTAGGGGACCGACTGTATTTGGTAGAGCGGAACGCGATACTCTTAATTAAATAAATAAAAGCTTTTCAGCACATGTTTCATTTCATTAAACATGACACGATAACGTATGGGGGTCGTAACTAAGGTACAAACATTTGGAATAATCTACATTATTTTAACATAGTATACAACGAAGTCGTTTGTGCTGTCTATTCGCTTAGATCTTTTAAACTACTCAACAGATTATCACGCAATTTTAAGTAACAGATTTTAAGAGGAAAATTTTCTTGCAAAGTCATGCCGGTTAGCTAGTTACTCATACCAGTATACTCTAGTTGTCTAAACCACTCTCCGGAGCAACACGAACGGACATGTATGTCAATACTAGATATATATTTAAGGATGTTATCGTAAAATTGTAAATGTCACAATTTAACGCATTATTTTAAGTCGCAGTCCACTGCTAAACACAGGCCGCCTCTACTGTTGCACACCACGCTGATCACTTCAGGCTTTTTAAATTGTTTCGATTTAACAAAGTATAATCATCCTCCTCCTTTTAAATTAATCGCACTAAAATATTTATAAGTACATTTATTAAACTAACACTATTCCATGATGACTGAAGTCCGCAACAGGTGATATTTTATTATTTTTGATAGATTATTCAAAGACAATATACCTATAGCATAGCTGCGGCCCTCGAAGTATTACTATGGTAAAAATCACAACAAATGGGCTACAGAACCATCATAACCACACTTGTGTAGGCTGCAAATAGCCAATATGCCTACAATGCTCTAAGCCTCTATGCAGAGACTGCATATAAACATGACCAAATTGACCTTGTTTAAATTTTTATGTTTAATTTTGAGAATATTATATTACGTTTTCTATATTCTTGTTCTTTATATTTTATTGTAAAAAAAGATAAAATAACTAAAAAACTCATGTTCCTGGGGAATACACCTATAAAGTGATCTTTAGCTAAACAGTCTGAAAAGTACCTCAGGTTGTTATATCGTTAGATTTAGCTTGAAATAAATACATTTTTCATTAAAATTACATCTCTTATTTACATTTAGAAACTCCACTAGGGAATATAAACAAAAAATTATACCATACTTACTCATCACGATAGAAACCGGCCCGTAAAGAAAGCGGTCTGTGAGACCTCACGTCCATAATAGTGCAACAAAAAAGCGACCAAGTGCGAGTCGGACTCGCCCATGAAGGGTTCCGTAAATTTGATCGATGTTTTTATAATAGTGAATTGATTGAATGAAAGGTAAATTGCGGTTTACGATTTATGACGTATTAAAAAAAACTACTTACAAGATTTCGTTCAAACCAATTTTCGTTGGTAGTTTGCATGCTTGCTTTAATGTACAACATATATTTTTTTTAGTTTTATTACTCTCTTATTTTAGAACTTACAGGGGGGGGACACACATTTTTCGACTTTGGAAGTGTCTCATGCTCAAACTATTCAGTTTAGAAAAAAATGATAATAGAAACCTCAATATCATATTTGAAGACCTATCCATAGATACCCTACACGTATGGGTTTGTAGAAAAAAAATTTTTTTTTGTTTCAGTTCCACGTATGGGGACCCCCAAAATGTATTGTTTTTTTTCTATTTTTATGTGAAAATCTTAATGCGGTTCACAAATTACATCTACCTACCAAGTTTCAAAAGTATAGTTCTTATGGTTTCGGAAAAAAGTGTCTGTGACATACGGACGGACAGACAGACATACATGACGAATCTATAAGGGTTCCGTTTTTTGCCATTCGGCTACGGAACCCTAAAAATGGAACGTCAAAAGTAAAACTCACCAATTTAGTGTTTCATCATACAATTTCTTTGTCCACAGATGTACAGAAAACGGAACATGGTACGTCAATCCAATTAACAATAAGCATTGGACTAATTACACCACGTGTGTAGATATCGAGGATTTAGATGTAAGTACTTATTTAGAATATTAAAAACCAATTAAAAATCGTGATATATATATATATACTTAATAAATAAATAGGTATATTTTATTAAATATACCTATTTTTTTATTTCCTTTTCTCATATAAATCCAAATGGCTTACCCATACAATCGTTTTAGGTGTTCTTCGGTTTTTAACTAAGTTTGTTGTAAGCGTTTTGGTCTTGCAAGACTAATTTTACTCTACAAGTATTTAGTATATTTCACAAGATGGATTCCCAAATTACATAGATCTGACAAGTAAGATATTGTAAATATTTTAGCTACGTAGTTATTTTCAATACTCAAAGTTTTGCGTAATGGAAACGAGTGGAAATATTTGTAACGTGATTTGATATGGCAGATTTTTGTATGATTAAAACGATTAATCACGTTTGTTTGAATTAAATAAGCATTTAAATGCTAGTCATTATTAATATCAAATATCATTTATTTTGATAAAACTTACAGTCAGATGCTATCGGTCCTAATTTAATTGCTCTATAGACACTTAACAATCGTATCTTTAATTTTTAATTGATTTTTTTTTATTAAAACATAATGTTTTACGTATAGTAAAATAGCTTTGATGTCGATATCTATGAATAAAGTAACTAAAAAACTTATTTTAAACGAAATGTATGTACATCGATTTCCCATTGAAATTTAGGTTTTTTCTGCTCTTGTTCAAATTTAATTATTAATGCGTGTGCGAGTAACGAGTAACGAGCGGGAGGAGGGAGAATGTTCGACAAAAATCACGAAATATCACAAGGAGGACGGGGGTACATTAAAAGATATCACGAGAATATCTTTTTTCGTTTTGTAACCGGGAACGGCGCGGCGTGCAGTGTTCCCTTGCCTCGCCGTTTCCAGGCTAAATTTTAATATTTTTAAGGTACTTAAAACTACTATGTAATTATAGTATCCGAGGAGATTTCAGCATAGATAAAAAAGGGGGGAGGGGTTGTCCTAAACCTCACCACGTACCACCAGAGTGGGACTAAGAAAACACGTGATTATTGAACGGCCCCTAATATTCATATTTATTTGGATTAATGAATATTAATGTTAAACAACAACGTAACACTAATTAAATTCATTATATTTTACTCCGTAGTGATGATGATATTTTTGGCAATATCCAATACAATACAATGTCCATCCATTTCATGCGATATTGCGATACTATTATAAAATAATTTTATTTTATTATGAAGTCGCTACTAATACTGACCTCATAAAATCAAAACATTTGTTTTTGATAAAATTCATGAATATTTTACAATGCGGCCATTGGTTTATGCATTACTAGCTTTAGCTCGCTGTTCCGCCCGCGTGTATGTCGATTACCGCGGTAAAAAGTAGCCTATGTCCTTTCCCAAGTTCAGTTCTATCTTAATACCAAATTTCATCAAAGTCGGTTCAGTGGTTTAGGCGTGAAAGCATAATAGACAGACAAACAGACAGAGTAACTTTCGCATTTATAATATTATTAGGGATAATACAAGGAAGCAGTGAAGATCGACTTACGCACCTATAATCATTATACTCTGAAAACAAAAAAAAATGTTTAATTTTAATTGCTTGCCTATGGAAAAATTAACAAACCTTAAAATAAATTAACAAACCTTAGTCCTAAATGTTCATTTTCTATTATAGGAAATGTACCTAAATAGAATTGCTTCCTTACTTCTATTCAACTACGTACATTGCAAGAAGGTATGGCAAGTAAATCAATAAAGATAACTACACCGAGCTGATAACCAATCGAAATCGGTATCAAAATAAAGATACTATTTAATTATTTAATAAGACATATTATCATATTTACTGCTTGCTTGCGAGAAAAATATTATAAAATTTATTTTATTAAAAATACACTTAACTTCTTTGCGATATTTCAGTTATCATAAATGTGTTCATTCATTTATCGCTTCCCAGCAAAAAAAGTGTTATATTGCATTATAATAATTATTATATATTACTAGCTGATGCCCGCGGCTCCGCTCGCGTCCAAGAAGTATGAAAAATAGATGTTAGCCGATTCTGAGACCTACCCGACGTGCACACAAAATTTTATACAAATCAGTCCAGCCGTTTCGGAGGAGTATGGGAACGAACATTGTGAATTTTGTATATTAGATGATGCTTTTCTTGCCAGGCAGCGTAATAATTTTTTTATTAAAAAACCAAAAACTTGGTTTTTTGAATTTTTCACATAAAATTTGAGTGTTATGTGAAAAAAGTTAAAATGCAAAAGATGTAGATCTTTTTATTACCTACAACTTTGCCATTTAACTTTTTTCCATAGGACTTGTAGTTTTGCAGGAAATTGAGATAAGCCATTTTTTTCCCTTAAAACCCTCCCCTCTCCCCCTTCCCGACCTCAGATCGCCCGTAATTTATTTTTCCTTTAATTTTTGTACTATTCTCCTCCTTTTACAATGGGTTTCATCCTACTATAATTTATGTTCACTTTTTGTTATTTTAAGAGGCTTTTATCCTGGTCTATGAGTATATATTTATATTTACATTCACGTACATAGAAAACTTCCAAAAGTCTGAAATAAATATTTATATATCATACATACCTTAGCACGTTCACGATCCTATAAGCCCACTGTGGGCTCACGTCATGTGTATGGCTCCAAGTCCGTGAAACCACATTGGGCTCACACCTATTGAGTAACTTTAAAACAGAAATGTGCGGGATTGCTACCATGTACCTTTTTGTTGGTGAGTATCCGATATTTCGGCACTGTTGCAAGCGCCATGATCACGGAGTAACTGAAGATCTTGCGAGTGGGATGTTATTGGCAGACATATCGGTCTACCCTCTTTCGTAGTCTTTTTCTACGATCGTCCCCGGTACCACTGGTCACTAACTCACTACTCACTCGTAACTGTTCTCGACACACAACACTAACAGTATCCGATCGCGAAACTATAGTTTGTTGATTACGCCGGTTTGTGCACATTCGAATCACAGGATTCCAGACATTTGACAATTTAAACCCATCCTCACGATTGAAATTCTTGTATTTAGTAATTTCAATCGCTTCCCTGACCAATCTAGGTATGTAGTGGCGTTCTGTCGTAATTATCTGTGGGTTATGGAACTCAATCCAGTGATTTGGGCCCGAGTCAATCAAATGCTTCGCGATTGCCGATTTCTGTTCGTCATTGTTTTTGACCGCTTTTATGTGTTCGTTCATGCGGCATGCGATGGTACGTTTAGTTTGGCCGATATATGAACTCCCACAGCTGCAGTCAATCTTGTAGACACCAGGCTTTTCCAAAGGGAAACTGTCTTTAGGGGATCGGAGACATTGTGCCACTTGTCTGAATGGAGTGAAGACAGTATTGAGTGAAAACTTATTAAGTACGTTTGAGATCTTGTCTGTCACTCCTTTTATATATGGCAAAAATGCTGGTTGTCTGTCTACCCTGTCCCTTCTCTGGTGACTGACTTTGTGTCTAGGTGGACACTTCACCCTATATCCGTTGTTCCGTAGGACGCAGCGAACATGCTCGAGCTCATGGTCTAGGTGTTGGTCGTCACACAAATCATATGCACGATTTGTCAATGAAGTAACCACGGAGTCGATGTGTCTAGGGTGATGGTGAGAGCTTGCATTGAGATAGCGGTCAGTATGAGTTGACTTTCGGAAGACAGAGTGGCTCAGTGAACCGTCGCTCCGCACACCAATTTTTAAATTGTCAAATGTCTGGAATCCTGTGATTCGAATGTGCACAAACCGGCGTAATCAACAAACTATAGTTTCGCGATCGGATACTGTTAGTGTTGTGTGTCGAGAACAGTTACGAGTGAGTAGTGAGTTAGTGACCAGTGGTACCGGGGACGATCGTAGAAAAAGACTACGAAAGAGGGTAGACCGATATGTCTGCCAATAACATCCCACTCGCAAGATCTTCAGTTACTCCGTGATCATGGCGCTTGCAACAGTGCCGAAATATCGGATACTCACCAACAAAAAGGTACATGGTAGCAATCCCGCACATTTCTGTTTTAATGTTACTGACCATGAAAGTTTAAAACAATATATTGAGTAACTTGTTCTGATTTAACTGGTACGGTTAGGCCTTATAAGTTTTAGGACTTTTGACCAAGGTATTTGTTGTGTAAAACCATCAATACAATCAATACAAATCAAAACAATACATAGTCACCAACTGTTTGTACTTATGTAATAGTTTTGTAATAGTGTATGGGAACTGTGTTAAGCCAAGCAGTCGCATAAGCTACAAATGCCCCACCGAGGCAGTCAAATCATATGGCCGGTAACTTTATCTCTGACATTTTATCAGAAAATTGGTGAAACTGGCTCTAAGTGTGTATTTATTTTTAATTCTGTGTATTTATTTTTAATTTTAACAGATACTATGTATTTTGTTTCAGTTCCGAACTATTATAAATACCATCTATGTTGTGGGATACTCCATATCCGTGGCTGCCCTACTTTTATCGATTTTTGTTTTCCTTTATTTCAGGTAAGAAAATTCATAAATTTGAATATAGTAATACAAAATAAATGTGATTGAAATCTATATGATCCAGTAAGTGAGTGAATCTATCCAAGAGTGTGTTTTTAGCTATACTAACAGTATTTTCATACTCATTCAACTTTTTCTCTCTTTCTCCAAGTAAATAATTAGAGTCAATCGATAGACTTACTAACTAATTCAACTCCAAGCGTTATCAGAGATCTCAGAGAGTGTCTGACCTAAGTTTTCTTGCGCAGTCTGGTGCATCAAAACCAAATCACTACCTATATTATGGCTCAATGTTTTCTTCACTGCATGTAGTGCATATTTCCGTACAATTTCTTTACAAAAAATTGATGTCAAAAAATAATGTATTTCATGCTCAGGGTCTGACTATTGTACCAATATGATTTTGCGGTGTGGATCACATCAGATTTTAGGCTATGATATGGGCATATTTATGACTTATGACCTATTTTAGTTATTTTATTATTTATCTTATAGACTTTTTACTATTCCATATTCTGATTTCAAGTTGGTTTAGCCGCAACAATCTGACTGTTCATCCTTGTAGAGTTTGGAATTATCCTGTTATTGTTTTTTTGTTTAAAACCACAACCTTGAGCGTGTGTGTATAATGCAATACGCCTACGCCAAAGGTCCTGGGTTTGATTTCAGCTCAATCTAAACGTTTGGGTAGATGAAAGTTTAATGTTTGACTTGATCTGGGTGTTTCTGTAGGTATGTATTGTATATGTATGTATTAACACAACAAAATAAAATATATTTACATCAGTTGTTTTTAACGTATGATTGTATTTGTTACTAGCTTTCGCACGCGGATCCGTCCGCGTACATCTCGATTACTGCAGTAAAAAGAAGCCTATGTGTTATTCTGTTAAATAAGCTACATTAATGTTAAGTTTCATCCAAATCCGTTCAGTAGTTCTTAAGTGAAAGAGCAAAGTTACAATAGACATACATACTCACAAACTTTCGCGTTTATAGTAGGAATAATATACTACGGTAATCTGACTGTTGTCAAGTCAAACAAGTTTTTCAAATACATGCAATACAGTTGTTATCAACACAGATATTTGAATTGGCTGGGAATCAAACCAACGACCGTTGGATAAGTAGTCAGCTTATTACAAACATATCATCACTTACTATTTTTAACTGGGCCTGCTTATAAGGAACCAATCCACGCATGATTCTAAATCGAAAAATCTAAACTTATCTCCTGCCAGATAGGGTCCTTATCTAGATTTTGGCATGCGTGTGGATTGGTTCCTTATTGCATAAGTGGGTACAATTTTATATGTGCTCTCTTAAGTACCATTATTTGCTACTAGGACACTTCAATGCACAAGAATTCGGATCCACATACACCTCTTCAGCTCTTTTGCTATAAACAACATTCTTTGGATTGTGTGGTATCGCGCTGTAGTGGAGAAAGTAGTTGTGGTACAAAATAACAGGGTGAGTGACAAATAGTTCAATGTTTCTGTCGCTGTTTAATATACTACGTACAGTGCTTTTTATTTTGCAAAAGATATATGTATTCTATTAACATACTCTCTCAAGATGACCACGAACACGAGCAACACAGGCTCCTGGATCAGAGGGTAGAGTAAGTTTTCTTTCTTAAGGGGATTTATCAGTCAAACAACTTCAGATTTCTGTTTCATAAATCTTAAATAGGGATTTTTCTAGTATATATTCAACAAATATTTTATATGTCAAATAGTGTTAAAGTGCTGATAAATTATCTGTGTCTTTATCAGGAACTAGTTAACTAACCCTTATGATACTCTATTTTCTCCAAAATTAATAAAGAGTTCCAAATAAAGAGTTCAATTTTTCGTTAATCAAAAAATGTTAGTGCTACAATCAGGGGAGTGTCACTCCGCAGTTTAAGTATAGTCGGCCGCCTGCCTGCCCAGACGAGCATGCCGGTCGAATAGACGTCGTCAGAACAGGTAAGAGTTACACGATAGAAAGAGACGCAACGGTAGGTAAATATAATTGTAGCTGATTCGGCGCTGTGCGATCTGAATTGAACTTAATGTTTTGAAGCCTAGGGCCCCGATTTCTTTTATTTACTTTTCGGAGTGAGGCTTTTGTATGAGTACTATTATGTATTCTGTGCTACAATACCTAAAATTACTCATAATAATTAGCGTCCTTTTACAGGAATGGTGTCAATTGCTGCATATTGCTACCCATTATTTCATGGTCACCAGCTACTTATGGATGTTCTGCGAGGCTCTTCATCTACATATAGCGCTCGTAGTTGTAAGTAGTTGACACCTCCAGTTACAATAGTGACAATTTGTGAAAATTATTTGTTTTCATTGTGCATGTTATTAACTATGTATGCAATTATGCAATTTGAATTCATTATACGGAGGTAATTTAGAGTTTTAACTACTATGAATATTAGATTATGTTTATTAAAAGATGTTCATATTATGTTTTGTAAATTAACTCAGGAAACACTTTTATTTCTTATGACTGACACACTGCTAAACTTACTCAAATAGATCCCCATGAAATAGTCACGTACTAGGGGACCTCTCATCGGACTCTGCAAACACTGCCAACGTTTATTTAGGTAGGTGTAACATTATCTTGGTTTTCTCATCATGAGTTGATTGAGTTGGCTTAGAGGTTTTAGAGTTCAGAGGCTTTTTTAATATGTTCCTGAACATTAATTACCTTCATTTATTAACGTGTAGTACACTCGGTTATTAAGCCATACAAAAACTCTATTTTCAAATTTTTAACAACCGACAACCATGTACGATGAAGATTTAAAAATGTTTAACACACGGGAGATCTACTT
Source organism: Phragmatobia fuliginosa (assembly GCA_932526445.1). Lineage (NCBI taxonomy): Eukaryota > Metazoa > Arthropoda > Insecta > Lepidoptera > Erebidae > Phragmatobia > Phragmatobia fuliginosa. The sequence continues at coordinate 32,368,415 of OW052057.1, forward strand.
TTTCTGGTTATATAGTACCTAAAATGATCCGATATGATACGACCTAAAATATAGGTTAAAACCTCTCAGATAGGTATTATTACATTTTAACCTGTATTTTACTTTAATTTTGGACAGGTATAATAACTTTTGTATCTACAAGCCTAATAAATCATTGCTGCACTATTACGTAGTATACGATACAAATCAATCGTCTGTAACAGCAATTTGAATTTCACCTAAACTAACATGCGCATGATTGTAATATACAGTATATATATCGAATAGTATATATGGCGTATGGCTGATATTTGATATTTAAATAACACACGAGTGTTACACATCCGTTATATAAGACAAACTTTGTGCAGGTGTTCGTGAAGGATGAAGTTGCCATGCGATGGTTCATAGTTCTCGGCTGGGGCATTTCATTAATGATCACAATGACTTACGCAACCGTCAGATACATCACTCCTGGAGCTATTGAAAGGTTTTTCTTTAAAAGTTTTTTAACAGTGTATTTGTAACGCATGTAACTTACGAAAAATACTTAAATATGCTGTCATCATCATCAGTCTATGGCAATCCACTGGCAAACTTACTACTAAGCAGTCATTGTTATCTATCTTTAATCGAGCAATTCTTGTCTATTTATTTTTATATTTATATGTATGATGTCGGAAAATCTCAATTGGATCTTATGCATGAGATTATCAAACGCATGAGAACTCAAATTCTCGCATTTTCCCTAAAATGCGAGTATTTGAGTTCTCATGCGTTTTCTTTCGCATTACTATTAGCGTTACTTGCGACTCTTCAGTAACAATTTTGTTGGTTGTTGGTTGGTACTCTAACCAGCCAGCAAATACAGCTACTAAACGTTGATAGGTGTTATTAAACAACGAATAGTAGCAACCGAGTAATGCTCGGTCGTGTAGGTACTACATTTTAATTCAGAAACAGTTTCTCATGCTTAATTATACTACATATAATTCAGAATTATGTTCGATATCTATTTTGTGAAAATCGTATACACTTTTATAGGAATCACGCTTAATGAGATTTCAAATCGATCAAAATATTTTTTCAAATCGGACCTGAGATAAGCGCAAGAAGTATAGTATAAAAAATATGTATATTTTACGTAATTATATAATACGAACCGTTGACAGCTGTAAAGCAAAAAATGCTTCTAAATCTATCTTCTAAAATATATGTAAACCCATTGCTTACATAATTACAAAAAAAAGACAAATGAGTAAAAATCATTTTATTTTTAAAAACTAACTAAATAAAACTAACTGGAACTAATGTAACTGGACCTTAATATTAGGGGTTAAAGTATGAAATTGTCGATATGTACTGATTTTTTTAAATTTTTTTTGGTTAACATATTTATTTATTCAACATATCTACCATTATTATCTATACATTGCTGCCATCTAATAGGAAGGTCATTTATGCTTTTGCGATAGAACTCTAGTGATCTAGATTCTAAAAACTGTGTGAAAGCATTTGTACTGCCTCCTGGGAAGAAAACATTTTATCACGTAGTCAATTGTCCAAATCACGAAAAAAATGGTAGTCTGTAGGAGCAAAATCTGGCGAATACGGAGGGTCACGAATGGTTTTTTAATTGTAGTTCCTGTAGAATTAAAATGATTTCTCCTGCTGTATGAAGTCTCGCGTTATCATGGAGCAATAATGGTGAAGATTGATTCATGAGTCGGGGATGTATCACTGTAAGTTTTGCTATCATTGTTCGGAGTTCGGCACAGTAGACATCTGTCGTTATTGCTTGACTAGATCAGAGAAAGTTATAAATATTTAATATAAATATTTTTTTCCGATATTTTGCACACAAAATTATGGTAACACTATGCTAAGACCACCAAATAACTACTATTAGCTTTTTATTGGTAAGCTTTGCTTTAAGACACTGGGTCAGCCATTGTATTTTTCGCTTACGGTTATCGTAAAGTATCCACTTTTCATCACATGACACAATATGATCATATATGTCTTCATTTCTGTATCGATTTAACAAGGCAACACAAGTTTCAACACGCGTTTCTTTCTGCAGATCAGTCAAACCATGAGGCCCACATTATTTAATTTTTTAATTATATTGATTTGATGCAATAGAGGCAATATTATTGGTAAGGTTGCGTTAAGCCATGCTGATATTTCCTGGCTAATTTGGCTCCGATCGGCTTCCACCATCTCTTCCAATTCATTGTTATTCACATGCGTGGGCGTTGTTCCACGTGGTTCGTTCTTCAAATCAAAATTTTCATCACGAGAGCGTTTAAAACAAGATTGCACGTTGCGTTTATTAGCAGTCTCCTCTCCAAATGCAACATTGATATTGTGAGCTGTTTCTGCGGCGTTAGTTCCGACTTGGAACTCGTATTCAAAAATCCCTCGAATTTTTGAAGTATCCATCTTTTTTGTCTAAGCTGCATATAAAAAAACAACTGCAAGTCGATTATCGAATGTTGCACATTTTATGAAATAAGAACCTCATAGGTACGATTTAAAAAAAAACTTAAAAATCACAAACCATGAAGGTTCTATGTCCATTCGAAGTACCTATAAACGTAATTTCATACTTTAACCCCTGTTATTTACTATTACTAGAGAATTTATCTCTGCCACCGTCCACTGGAGAAAAAAAACCAACAAAGAGCCTAAATTTGTCGGTATACTCGTATATGTACGAGTACCTATGGATAAATCCAAATGAATCCCCCGCGTGATTTATTAGATACTAAGGATGATACTAATTACTTTAGGTGATTCCCCTATAGATTGTGACTTTACATTTATATTTAGTAAAGCTATCTTTTTAACCGATAAAGTAGCAGGAAAAGTTTTCATTTAGTAATATCAGCGTTGCTCAACGATAAAAATAGGATAAGCACGTGATTTATTGAAACAATAATATTTACCTATGAATGGGCTTACTAAATAGATACCATACAGATTTTTGATTCATTCTCAATATACAGGATATTTAGATAATAATTATGCTTCTGCGAATTTATTTTAAAAGTGTTTTGTGAAAAATACTTGCAAGGGCAAATGACGACATTACCCTAAACTGAGAGTGGTCTAATTTTGCTATATTTCTATGTACTTTATTTATCTCTAATTAGTATAGTGCAGACGTTACGTTAATTTTTAATTAACGTAACATTTGCACAATACTAATAAAAGATAGAACAACGCAATATAATGAAAGTGGTTTCAATCTTATGTACCCACTACTGAGTAGCAGCAGTATCATTCTTTGTATGTATAGTAACCGGTTCTGCCTATATATTTAAACTTATTAGCTTTCTCCCGCAGCTCCCCCCGTGTGTATCTCGATTATTGCAGTAAAAAGTAGCCTATGTGTTATTCTGATATATAAGCTATTTATCTGTAAAGATTCATTCAAATCCCTTTAGTAGTTTTTACGTTAAAGAGCAACAATTATACATACATACTCACAAACTTTCGTGTTTATAATATTAGTAAAGATTTATGGTGTTTCTATGTTGTTTAGGTAGGAACCTACTTACTACATAATGTTACCTATATTTGGCAAATTCTAACTTTAAAGGTAGCTTCACACTGATATACTAAGGTTTCAGATAAAAAACTTTTAGAAAATAGTATTACTATAAAAAATTACCGAAAACAATACAACAGTACTTATATCTACCCTATGCGACGGGTTGACTGTTTAGTTCAATCCCTTCTTAATATTATAAATGCGAAAGTAACTCTGTCTGTCTGTTACGCTTTAACGCCTAAACCACTGAACCGTTTTTGATGAAATTTGGTATGAAGATATAACTAATCTTGGGAAAGGACATAGGCTACTTTTTACCGCGATAACGGAAATACACGCGGGCGGAGCCGCGGGCGAAAGCTAGTTTCAACATAAATGTTTCAATACATTTTGAAAGCTTTCACCAGAGTATCCACAAAGTTATTTCTCTTTTCCGCCTGTTCCCGTCATTTGTTATTTTGAATCTTAATTAACATTCCTTTAACATTCTAGGTGTTGGATGGATCACAGCGACACAATTTGGATAATCGTCATTCCAGTAGGGATTTCGTTGTTGGTTTCCTTCGGTAAGTTATTAAATCAACCTATTTGGTTTCTTGCTACTTAAAATTTTTCATTAAGACCAAAATTTCAAACTTCGAAATAAAATATACATCACAAATATATAATTATATTCAATTGCAACAAAATCAAGTGGTATATTAGATTTAAAGAGTGACATTTTAATAGAATTTAATTACGTAAAGTTTGATTACGTATACAAGACATTTAAAATATTCAGATCATCATCATCATCTGCCTATAGCAGTCTACTGTTGGACATAGGCCTCTCCCATTGCTCACCACTCTGATAAATTTTCGGCTAATAATAAATATCGAGTTATATCAATCAATTATTAGAAAGAGTTATTTTCTATCAAAAGCCATCTGCATTAGAATTCAATAATAAAAAACACTCATTAATTAAACTACCTAAAAGTAAGTCTGTTACCGACCACTGTTGCCTAGTTACCGAACTCGTCAGAAGTCGGTGATGTGTCTATGCAGTGTTTTACATACTTTACTGACATAAAAATTTAAACCATTCAAGTAATCTTGGATTTTAAACTTTTTTATTCAGTGATAATTAGAAGTGCATTACCAGCATAATTTTCGCTTCAGCTTCAAAATGTCGAGAACAACCATCCCTGATAAAGAAAACGAATGGGTAATGAAATACATATTTCTGGTAAAATTAAACTATAAATATCGCCCCCAACTAGTTTAATTAGCCGTTCAATCAACAGTCTAGCCTCTATAAAAAAGCGCCGTTCAACTAGTTTCCTGAATGATATGTAGCCATTTGATCAAACAGCTAGGCAAATGACTTGGATCAATGACGTTTCATTACTTGCCTACCCTGTTCATTTCAATTTAGTACCACTTTCTGAAACTCTCCAAACTGTCAATATGGCATCGGCAAACACCAAGTTTGATGGTGTTTTCGAATTTGGTAATAAATTGTCATTTACTACCTCCCAAATTCTAAATAATAAATAAGCTTAGGTGACCATGAGTTCTTTACAGCAAAGGATAGCTATGGATTATTACTGAATGAGGAATGAGGTGATGGTCCATGATGATTTTCCACACATAAAAAAAAGGTTAGTATTTTTAAGTATAATAGGCGGCTCAGTGGAGTCTAGGCTGTTGATTGAACTGCTAATTAAACTAGTTGGCGGCGACATATTCTTTTTATATTTCTGTCACATGGTCACCCTATCGTACGAATGGCCTAAGCATTAGTCAACCAGTTTAATAAATATTGTAATCAGCACTACGGCTGCATATCGTTCAGGAAACTAGTTGAACGGCGCTGTTTAGTAAAGAGGCTAGGCTGTTAATTGAACGGCTAACTAAGCGAGTTGACTGCGACATATATACTGTATCATGAGCGTATATCACTAAGTATCTCACTAAGCCGGCATAGTGTGGGTCACCATCATGCGTTTTTTGCATTTACAATGAGGATGTTGACCACTACTCTTGGATTCTACTCACACTATCCATGAGGCAGAGTGGTTATTTTAGCAGGCTCAAATGTGATAAAGTACTTTCACTATGATTCGAATAGTAGTGCTCAAAATCACGTAGGATATTTGTCGCGTGTAGCATCGCATCGCATTGCGTTTTGTCGTATCGCGAATTCGTCGCTCACGTAAGACATGCCGTTAGCGAGACAGAAAAAGACAATCGGCAAATCGAAAAACACAAGTTGTCTGATTTTTACTTGCTTATTGCGCCTATTTCGCCACCTGCAGATCAGCTATAGACCTTAAATCTTAAATTTACACTACAATCTGGTTTGAATGCTTCTGGAGGAACTTATGTAACAACTACAAATTATCTAAAATGAAGGTAATTGAAGCAATAATCTTATTGTAAAAGAATTATTTAACGTTTGAATCTGTCTGTATGTCCGTCTATTTATTTGTTTGCCTATTTGCTTATGTTTGTCTATCTGTCTCTGAATCTGTACGCTTGTTAATTACTTTCGCTTAGGAATTCAAGGAATAATAAATTTAGATTAACATATATGAACTGTGTTGTGTCTGCAGTCTTTGTATACAAATAAATGTATTTCTAAGTCAGCGCAATTAACAGATATGGCCATTTAACGGTTAATTTCAAATTAATGAAAACATGTATGTATTTTATAGAAATAAAAGAAATTACAAATTCAATCATTTAACAAAAAAAAATTAATAAGTCAACTTCTTAGTGGATTATAAAGACCTATTTCTACCATATAATGGTGTTTAACATTAACATTATCAAAATGTTGATTTCGTATAGTATTTTTAGAGCTGCAAATGTTTGTCTTTTCCAAAAGGGCAACAAACTTTTTCCATCAAATTCCAAAAGGGAAACTACTTGCATACCTAGAGTTATACACACTTAAGAAATGTGCATACATATGTACGGAAATCTTTATTCATAGGCCAACCACATGGTTTGGGGGGTTTAACGACAAGTTGATCTAAAATTATTCAACAATTTAAATAACGTTCATCTCCAGTATTCCTGATAAATGTGGTGAGAGTACTGATTACCAAGCTCCATCCGACCCCGAATCAACAGGTGTCTATGGCTGCAAAAAAAGCTGCCCGTGCTGCTCTAATACTGGTAAGTATATTGTAGTGTAAACGTGTGTAGCGATGTCATTATTTCAAAAATATGATTATAGATTTCTCACAGATCTTTATCGAATAGTTATATTTTTATTCTTTATTATATTAACGTTTTAGTTGGTACTCTTCAGAATGCATCCTTCAGAATGTATTTTGTTTATAAGGGTTTGAAGGCAAATTTGACGTTTTCATATTTCTAAATGTTTAATCCAGAATAATGCGATTAGATAAATAAAAATGCATTTTCTCGTAACAATAATCTTCCTTCAATGTATTGGAGGTTAATTTCAGTTGAGTAATGAAGATAACAAACATAATTTTATTTCAGGAGAAAATATTTCTAATCAATATTCTCCGAGATAGAACTTCCAATGTTGATCTTAGTAAGTACCTTGGGGTAATTTGGGTTTTGCTGAGCTCTCGCTGGGCGCAACAAATATTTTGCAATTAGACTTATTAGATTACTATACCTAGCTCTGCGAAAACACGTTATTAGATTATATAAGATTCTACGTTACTTAAGAATAGAATGAAAGATATATCTATGCCGCAATAATCAGATTTTTTAAATGAATAATTTTCACACTTAATATCGAATACAATGACTGACAGATATGACAGCGAACCAAGAGAGAGGGCTCACGAATATTTTATCTTCTAATTATAATTATATGTATCTTTAACCATTATTTATGTATCTTTATATGTCTAAGTATAATGTGCTAATTGCGATTGTCTGTCGTGGATCTTGACATTTTGGTTTTGATTACATCGCTGTCTTTTAACAGCGTTAGTAAGGTCTTTACAATCGTTCTTCCTTTATTTTGCTACATATAAATACGTAAATATCTCATTAGTTTTAATTAACTAATAATAATCCATTTTAATATACATTTATTGAATTATTAGTTTATGAATATATTGACTAAACATAAAGAGACGTGGTAGAATAAAATTGTTTTCTATCATGCTACTAAAATACTACACATTACAGTAAATCTTGTTTATTTAAACAAATAATATGTCTTTTCTGTTTTCCCACAGATTCCTCTTTTCGGGCTACACTTCATTTTGATACCTCTAAGGCCATTACCTGATACACCTGGAGAAAAACTGTACCAAGTGGCGTCCGCTTTGCTGACAAGCTTACAGGTAGCCCTAGTGTTTTTATCTATGACTACCCGAAAATTTCACCACTTTACCTTATACCACTTGATTCTTCTTAGCCTTATTCCCAATATTATTTAGGGTCGGCTACTAGTTCAAGCGGTTTCACCTGAATATCAGTTTTTTCACGGAGCGACTGCCATCGGACCTCCCCAACTGAAATTCTGAGGTTAAACTAGTTGTTAGTAAATTTTAGGGCACTGACTTCTCAATAACGATTGCCATAGATGTTCCTGATGACCAAGACCGACGGCTTTATTTGCTCTCCGAGGTACGGGCATGAATCACCGCCAAACTTTCAAACTCCGGGCTGATATTAGGAATTTCCTGTAAGGAAAACCCAAAAACACTTTTTGGCCCGACCCGGGATTTACCTTATACACTTGCTTATAGAGTAGTATTTGTTGCTTTAAAAACTATGTGTTTATAGTACGGTGTCCGAAATAAAACCTCACGAACTGCCAATGCCGCTAGGATAGTAAAAAAAACTTTGTAAATGTATATTTTAAAACAACAAAACATTATAATACAAACAACTGTCGTGTGACACGTGTCATGTATAATAATAGATAATTATAATAAGTAATTATTTGTTTTACAACTTTAAAAGCTTTAAATAATGTACTTTTTATTCTTTTGAGATGAAACTACTTTCCCCAGATTGAAAATGCTATTCTGAAAAAGTAATTTAAAATAACGACTGACTTAATTACATACTATTATCAGTTTAATTATAAAAGATAAAACACTTTGCTTCTGAAAGATATTTAACATTTCAGAAGCATAGTTCTATATATTTTTAAACGTATGATTTCGAAATATTCCACAAATACTAAACTTTTATATGTAAACCGTGCACAAATTAATCCGAATATCCAATCAGATAAAAATATTTACCAGCCAGGCAGCCTGAATGTGTTTATATATTATCTATCAAGACAAAGAACAACAGACAAACTTAACTTAATTAATCCTGTAACTTTTTACTTATATTTGGCGACGTACAATCTGTGATGCTGATTGAACTGTGAAATGCTGTTTTGTAATAAAACATAATATATGTATTGTATAACATTATTACGTATGGCGAAGATGGCTATGCGAGTCTCATCGGATTTTTAGGGTTCCGTTGCCAAATAGCAAAAAACGGAACCCTTATAGATTCGTCATGTCTGTCTGTCTGTCCGCTCGTATGTCACAGCCACTTTTTTCCGAAACTATAAGAGATATACTGTTGAAACTTGGTCAGTAGATGTATTCTGTGAACCGCTTTAATATTTTTACACAAAAATGGAAAAAAAGCAATAAGTCTTGGGGGTCCCCATACTTAGAACTGAAACTCAAAAATTTTTTTTTCATCAAAGCCATACATGTGGAGGGGTATTTATGGATAGGTCTTCAAAAATTTTATTAAGGTTTCTAATATCATTTTTTTTCTAAACTAAATAGTTTGCGCGAGAGACACTTCCTAAGTGGTAAAATGTTGGTCTCCCCCCTAAAAACTAAAAAAATGTATGATGTACATTACCATGCAAACTTCCAACGAAAATTGGTTTGAACGAGATATAGTAAGTAGTTTTTTTTTACTTTATACGTCATAAATCATAAACCGCAATTTACATTTCTTTCAATCAAAACACTATTATTAAAACATTGATGAAAGTTACAACGAACTACAAAAACTTTTATATGATGCTACGGAACCCTTCATGGGCGAGTCCGACTCGCACTTGGCCGCTTTTTTGTAGTATACATATACTCGAACAATTGACACGTTTTGAACGTACGTTATCGCTTCTCGTTTATCGTTTCTGCTGTTGTACTGGTTACAATTGGCGTAAAACAGAAAATCGTAATGAGTTTTCTTAATTAATGTGATTTCTTTTTTGTCCCTATTTTATTTTTTCAATACATATAAAATGTTCCGTAACTGACTGACAGACAACGCGTCATCATCATCATCAACAGCCTTTAACAGTCCACTGCTGGACATAGGCCTCTCCTATAAATGGAGGTTTTGGCCTACTATACCACGCTGGCCAGACGGGTTGGTAAAGGGTTTGTTTCAAGTTTTCCTTCTCTTGGCAGTGATGTTAGCTGCTTATTTTGTTCCTTTAGTCGCCTCTTACGACACCCATGGAATAAATAGGGGTGGTGACACTTTGTATTCTTAATCCGTCACCACACGGATTAATCCGTCACCACACGGATTTAGCGTTTAGACAACGCGTAGCCGATACTAATGGGAGCAGGAAGCTGAAATTTGGCAGGGTTTTCGAAAATTCCAACCAGGGGTTTAATAAGTCAATCAAAGTTATTTATCAAAATATCACGTAGTCGAAGCCGCGGCCACGCTCATAGCCAAAGGCAATTAGTGACCTTAGGTGATTGGAAATAACCGAGGATAGGCCTCGAAGGCACTGTATGTACCTAGATGGGTGACCGTTTGTGTCATGATATGTTATGAGTCACGTTAAGCAGTTGGTCCCGGTTGTTATCATAAGACAGCATTCGTGAAGCTTAATAGGCCTTCGAGCGGCTAAAAAAACATTCAACGTCAAGATTACGTGACCACAATGTGTCTTACCAGTACCCAACCCGTCAACGTCAAACGTCCCCAACGTATGGCCTTAACCCTCTCCTAAAAAGAGACCCGAGCCCAGTAGTGGGACGTTAGAAACTGTTGATAAAACCGCATGGAAAAGCTAGTACGTTAATAAATTGGGTGTTAGCATCAAGTTGGGTGACTTTATTTCGTACTCTTTAGTAAGAAATAAATGCACCATCAAAGTTATGATTTATGGTTAAAGAACTTTTAACAAGGCTCATGTTTATGTCATAGATCATTGCCGCCGAGTGATATTCAGATTAAAACATTTTTTTTTTTTTAAAAAGACAACTCCCGCATTAGGAATATAAATTCCTGTGTCGCGGGGGACTTTACAAACATACATGAAACGGACACAAAGAACACCCAGACTCAGAACAACAAATTGTGAATCCCACAAAGTGTTATCCTACGTGGGATTTGAGCCCACGACACTTGGCGCAGTAGGAAGCGGCGTGGCGACCGCTTAAGCCACTAGGCCAACCGTGCAGTCAAACATTGTTATGGACGACTTGCATATGTACTTATATGTGGTGTGTTCTTGTTGACGCGTATTAGAAAATCCCTCGTCATCATTCCTTCACTCATTTGTGACACAATGAACGACCTACTAGATACCGTCACGCCTTATTCTTATAAGCATAACAAGAGGTAGGATTACGATTAATATGGCAGTTGAGTTATTATTACCTGTTTATTCAACACCATCATTCTCAGCTAGTCTCACTACTCGATGCAGTGGTATGGGCCTTGTTGCATGTTGCATTGCATGTACTTAGTTGGCCATAATGGCGACATCGTTAAGACACGTTCGACAGATTCTAGTTTACGTCTGTAGTTTCCACTTCAGCAAACAGGCATTATAAACCATTAAGGTCGGTAGATGATAAGATCAGAGATCCATTTTGATAGAGATCACTTATTTCTTTTATTTATTTATTTATTAACAAACCTTATAATTAAAAACTTCAACTTTACAAATAGAAAAAGCATCATTTTGTGCACAATTGGTATTTGAACTCTGGTACTTATGGTAAGATTTAACTTGTGTTATGGATACCAGGGCTCTATCCATTTTGATAGAGATCACTTATTTCTTTTATTTATTTATTTATTAACAAACCTTATAATTAAAAACTTCAACTTTACAAATAGAAACAGAAACATTTTGTGCACAATTGGTATTTGAACTCTGGTACTTATGGTAAGATTTAACTTGTTTGCATAAATCTAAGTGATAAAAAAGAAACATCAAACTAACACTAAAAATCAAAACTCAAACCAAAATCAAACACTGCCCATGCGTATGTGTATAATTTGTGTGTGTGTGCCTTCGACCTGCCGCTTTTGCATATACCTTTTGCATGAATATGTGTTGTAATTGCGTTGTCGTTACTGGGAAGTCAGTGCCCTCAAATATACTGACAACTAGTTCAACCTTCGAATTTCAGTTCTCCCTTAGGGTTGCGGAGGTCCGATGCCAGTCGCTCCGTGGAAAAACTGAAATTCAGGTAAAACCGGTTGAACTAGTAGCCGACCCCAAATAAACTTGGGATATAAGGCTCGGAAGAAGATGTGTTGTAATTGCGTGGATAAAGTGCTACAATAAAATTATGATTTATCGATTTAGGTACCCGTTTATGAGTTATTCAGATTGAAAGCGCATTTTTTCTAGAAACAAGGGGCCCGCCTGTCCTCTACGGGCCACAGCACACTAGCTAATTTTAGCATCGGCGATCGACGATTTTGCGACTGCATCGATTCTGCATCGCGTTTTACCGACCCCTGCGTTCGATCGCGGTATCGGAAACGCGCGTTTTGATGCCAAATCGATGCTACCGGCATCCGAATGTGTGCGGAGAGTAGCGTTCAGCTGCTGTGTCGCGCTTCTAAAAAGCGACTCAATCTCCGCGTTTGGCGTTTTTAAGCGTGCTGTGTAGAGCGTTCGGTCACCGTATTTAGCTTCTAAAAGCGACTATAATAGTTGCCAATCGCCCATGCTAAAAGTAGCTAGTGTGCTGTGGCCCTAAAAGCTAAACGACTGGTTCAAAAATCAAAAAGAAATGAGGATAGTAGCCCATATATTGAAAATTCAACGAAAACTATAGAGGTTTTGATAACTTTTTTATTTTAGGAGTATGGCCAATTTTCAGTCATAGCTTGAAGAACAAAGTCAACAAGAAGTTGACTAGCTCCTTATGATTCCTGCCTCCAATCATATGGATTCCTACTACTTATTTTCTATAAATCTGTACTCCCATTTTAGCACTGAATTCATCTATAAGAACGTTGTAGTGTCTCTTAGTGGAAGGAAAGGCATGTTAGGGTATGTCATCGAACATAATCTTCCACCTCTTCAGCAAAGTATGCCAAGGTTGGTGTATACACCTGTTGGTGATTCTAATAATGAGGTGCGCCATTCTGTTCCATATACTGGCAATTTCCACAGGGCTTTTAGATATGAACTTGTATACCAGAAACCTAACGCCACCTTGCGATTGCTGATCTCCCTCATTGTAGTACACAAGTGGCCTGACTTAAGGGTAACGGTGTCTTCCTTCTCTCTTTGGACTTCACCAAACCCTAGGATGGGCTACTCTTGATCCAAATAATTTCACACTTTGATGATTTTTTATTCGCACATATACACACACACACACACACACACACACACACACACACACACACACACACACACACACACACACACACACACACACACACACACACACAAACCTCCATAAGCCATGTCTCAAATAAAACACACATAATGCAACGTAATTTAGGCTCGAAACATGACTCCTAACAAAAGCAAGAGCTTATTTTTTTTACGTGTGGAAATCCCCTCGGAACGTCACTCCGCCAAGGCTTGCGGCGGGTCGGTGTGTCGGACTCGAACCGACTAAAACCATACGATGTGACGTCTCTGCGCCTGTATTTTGGTTAAAAGTAATGTAATTTGGGTCCAGGGAAGGGATTTGGTTCTGGACCCCTCCCAGGGATGGCCCGCACTATTGCGGGCACCATCTCTAAATAAACTCTCTAATTGGCGACTTCCGGTCACACGCGGATGGCGCCCCCTCGTGGCTGGCCACTACAGCGGATGGACGGGAAAACCCGCCCCACCCATCCGCGGCGCGTGCGCGCCTCCGCCGCCCGGGGCGCCGGCGGCGGATCGGGTCCGACTGGAAGTAGTTGCGACCACGGTAAAACAACTGTTGCTACCGGCCATCGAGCTTATGACGGCCGATAGCGAGAGATCCTCTGTTCGGGGCAAACCACCAGCGTATGCTGGGCCGAGTCCTCACTGCAGTCGCAGTGGTGGCAGGCGGGACTCGATTCCCTGCTAGCGACCGGGTGCAGGTACTTTCCGAAGCAACCGTGCCGGAAAAGCAACTGCGTCAGTCGGAAGGAAAGGCTCCCGTGCTGCCGCCCTGCCAACTCCACGATGGCCGGCTGGAGAGCCTGAACGGCGGCGAAGCTCTAACCATGGTGGCGGTAGTATGGCTATTGCAAAGCTATAGTATCAACTTATGCAATTATAATTATTTATTTCTTTTTAATTTATGTACTATTTTTTTTCTTTGATATTATTTCAAGTTTACACAACAATATATACACTGTCTTTTTACCAACATACATTCTAACACTATTATTGCCAAACAATATAATCATCCTATTAACTGAAAGACAATGACAATTACAGGGAACATAATAGTAATGTGAGCATATCTATGAAATAAAAAAAAAGCGGCCAAGTGCGAGTCGGACTTGCCCATGAAGGGTTCCGTAGCAGCAAGTAACATCTTAAAAAAGTTTTTGTAGTTCGTTGTAACTTTCATTGATGTTTTAATAATAGTGTTTTGCTTGAAAGAAATGTAAATTGCGGTTTATGATTTATGACGTATTAAAAAAAATGCTTACTAAATCTCGTTCAAATCAATTTTCGTTGGAAGCTTGTATGGTAATGTACATCATATATTTTTTTTAGTTTTATCATTCTTATGTTTTAGAAGTTACAGGGGGGAGGACACATTTTCCCACTTTGAAAGTGTCTCTCTTAGTGTTCTCTCTCTAACCGCAATTAACAATTAAATATTCAGTTTAGAAAAAAATATATTAGAAACCTCAATATAATTTTTGAAGACTTATTCATAGATGGTTATGGTTTTGATGAAAAAAAAATTTTTTGAGTTTCTGTTCTAAGTATGGGGACCTCCAAAATTTATTGCTTTTTTTTCTATTTTCGTGTAAAAATATTAATTCGGTTCACAGAATACATCTCTACTAACCAAGTTTTAACAGTATAGCTCTTATAGTTTCGGAAAAAAGTGGCTGTAACATACGGACGGACAGACAGACAGACAGACATGACGAATCTATAATCGAGTTTTCTGCCATTTGGCAACGGAACCCTAAAAAACACTAAGATTCAATTAGACGGTAATAGAAAACGCGGACGCTATGTATTGTTTGTGCCTACGATATCCCTACGATTTTATCAAATAGAATTTGATTAATCTATGACCCATGCCAGACGCCCGTTTTTAGTCCTTGTCGCACTGCAGTTACAATCATATTCTCTATCTCTTTTTAACGCGGGGTGTTACGTTATTTTTGTTACGTAATTTCTTGATTCGGTCCCCGCACTCAAAGCCCGCGATAATAGCTATGCAATAGCTTAAAAAAATAGGAGTATGTGTATGTAATATCTAGTAAACAAGTTTTTTACAAAATGTATATCAAAGTATTCACGGTACTAACATGAAAACAACAATGAAAAATAACAGTAAGTCTATCTGTTCGTTACGGGTAATCTCTGGAATGGCTTTACCGATTTTGACGCTGAAAGAACGCTGATTATCTAGAGAGTAACTAAGGCTATTCTTTTTTAGACTAACTTTGTTCCGCGGCGTCACGCGCACTTTACAACAATAAATACGGATAACACCACGGGTCTCTGTTAGTTTTAAATGTACTGGTACAATATCTTCCTGGGACATTACACAAAAAACAATAAAAATAAGTCAATCTAGGCTAGGTCTGCAATAAATTAACGTCTTTATTTTCTATGCCTAAAATACGCTCACAATAGGCTTATGAATAATTAATTATGTTGACATATGAATGGTTTTCAAAATTGTGTTTGTTTAAACAGGGTTTATGTGTGGCAATATTGTTCTGCTTCACCAACCAAGATGTGATGACCGCTACAAAGACATATATGTCACGATTCCGGAGAGCAAACGAAGCTATTGCTATGACTGGTAACACTTACCCCTTGACTGGGTCGGTTTAATATACTTTATTATTACTCTACTATGTGTTTTCGCATTCTTCTCTTCTTACCTTAATATAACTGACCTTTGCGAACCACATATATTTCAATGATGAAGACTGTGTAAGTAGCTAGGTAAATTCAGTTCTTTCAGAAAGTTATAAGAACAGATAATTGACAAAAATGACGGATTAACGACATCCGTATTTGATACAACTAAAGAAAAGTAAGTACCTACAAGGATTTTTTTTAACTTCAAAACTTTTTTGTAAGGAAATTGTCGTAATCTGTTTAGAAATATTTATATTTCTGACAGATAAACTAAAAGATAGATAAAAAAATGCTTTGGTTGTACTATCAACATTTTAAAGAATACAAAACATTTTAACTTACACACTAGTTTTACAGGACTAGAAAAATAGAATCTATTAAAAAACAAATATCGTTGACGGTGAAGATATTTTCTCTCTCTAACAACTACTAACTTAAAATTATATTTGTCTTGTCGAATTGTGATTAAAATTTGCAATTTACTTTTCAGGTGTAACCGGAGGTGAAAGTCTAATGAACACAAAAGACCACATAGTTTAAATAAAATTTAGGTTAAGAGTGAACATAATATAAGAGACACTAATTTTTATGATAATTAAAATTTTGAATATATACTCTAACTTATTACTGGAGAGTTGTACTATTATTATTTTAAAATCGGAAGTATGAGTTACTCAATAATACTTTACACATCAACTGAATACATTAACAGTTTGAAGGTAAAGGAAAATATCATATGCAGTTTAAAGTATAAATCAATCCGAAAGTTATTCTAACAGCTTAATAACCTGTTTCAATATAAAACAACACAAGAAGTTAAATTATCACAGTAAATAACTGGTTATACGCATATAATATTTCATATATTCATTTGACCTACCCATTAATTATTTGTATTTTACATCTTAATCTAAAATCTAACCTTTAACGAATAATAACTTTTTCTGATGAGTATTTATAAAATGAGTACCTAAGTAATGATGAGTAAGCAGCAAACAAACCTTAAACTTTCTTACCGTTTCTATGTTGGTAAATACAATACCTATACTAAAGCCATTAAACTGAAAAAAATACAACTAAACTAATGGAGTTAAATTCACTGGCAATGTTCAGTATACCTGCTTGGCAAAGACGATGTCATTTCTCTAGGTTCCAGGTTATTTGAAAACCTTAACATGACACCTGTGACTTACGAGTATATTGTCGTTTACAAGACTGGTTTTTAACTACTTTATTTACCATAAAACAAATACGGTAAGGTTAATCAGATCCAGATTCATCGACAACTTTCATACGCACTCGCAGAACAGCAACTATAAAACTAAGCCTTGTTGACTACAAACTGGGTACATTTCTTGAATACATTTTATTGTCATGTCTGTATCCTGTGGCTAACTAAACACCAATCGAATTATGTGACCTATTTGGTCATTTTTCTGTTTTCGAGACTTGAACAGTTTTTCTGAGTCAAAGATTTGAGTCTGACAGTGATTGCGTCAAAATTTAATCCCTTTTAATAATATATGGTTTCAACAGTCTTCCAAACCCCTGTCTAGAATGATGCCCATTTCAACGAGAATCGCAAAAGTGATGAAAATGATGTACAGGAATACGAGTACAAAGCCGAGTCTTTTCCTAAGGGTAAATTTGCCAATAAATAGAGCAATCCACAAGCAGCAAACAGCGACTAGCAGTGATCCAACAACAAAGTCGATTCCGGCTGAATTGATGAAAACCGCGGGCTCATCGACGCCTTGTATTTTAAGGCTTACAGTCTTAATGAGCCAAGGTAATCCCAACGCAAATAATATTGCCAATGAATTAGCTCCAAGTGCATTTGATACACCGATACCACCTTCACCTAAAACAAAAATTATTGCGTAAGAACTACCGGAATTGAGTAAACAAAACAAACAAAATATTGATTAATATCAAGCAGTTGATAAGGTAATGAGGTAATTACTGTGTCTTATTACTAAATACACACATAAATCACAGCTTATTGAAAGTTTGTGATAAAACAATCGCAAAAACACTTAATAACATTCGCCAAAAACTAATTATTTTTTTAGATAGTTTAGGTGCAAACAATTTCAATTTTATCTCGTATATGTATATGTAACTGTACGCATACGTATAATTGACATTATATACAAGACTGTATTATTCGTATGATAGAGTTTAGTGAATCAAGGATTGAAGAAAGAAGGAAGAAGTGCAACTGCAAGGCGTATGGCCACGATTGGTAAATTTAAAAGCTCAAAATTATTCATTTATAATAGAGTTTTTACATTTAGTTAAGAATCACTTTTAATTTATATGTATTAAATGGAAACGTAAGTTGTTTACTGTTGTTAAATAAATAAGTGTAGATATGGAGCAAAGTATAGAAATATTGTCAAAAGGTCGTCGCTTTGAATTGTTGTATTTAACTTTCGTTTAATTACATTATATAAAATACCATGTTCTGTGTGTCATTACTGTATTCGCAATTAAACGTAATAAAATCCATTCGTTTTGTTTAAGAGCTTTATCAATTTACAACTTATCGATCCTATTAATTAGATTAGTGATAAAAATAATTTGAACTTCGTAATAATGAAGAAGTCACAAGCAACAAAAGATTGCAAATGTTGAGTATTAAAAGCAAAGCCAAAGATTTTAATAAAAATAATTATTACTATTAATGATTATGAAAATGTTTATAAATATTTATTTCTAAAATTATTCATAATTCGCAAGCAAGCAGTTCCATAAAACAATAGAATATCAAATATAAGTATAAGGTAAGCCTTAAGTCTAGTGATACTTAAGGCGTACCTCATAGTAATATAATACAAACCTCGTCTAGACATGATGAAAACAGAGCAGGCTTCAGGGAGGCATCCTCCAAACGCCAAGAATGTCATTCCCATAACAGATTCCGGAATGAAGAAAGTGTGTCCTAAAAAAGGGAACTATAATTTATTAGGAGTTTCAATTAGTTACATCTAGTTTTTTAATATATGAGCCCGCCAAAGTGACTCTACTGGGTTTGATGGAAAGCAGGAGTATAATCAAAGAGCTGTGGTCAACAAAAATATTGCAAATGCAGGCAATGCAGTACTGTAACCTACACTATGGTTGCCTATTGGTTAGCTTATGCATCATTGGGCCTCCAGTCTCGCACTCACCATCGAAACACGGCATCACGAATGCTGTCTTTTTAGGAGGTTTTTTTGTGAGAGGGTACTACCGCCTCGGTCGAGCCGGCCCATTCATACTGAAGTCAGCGTAGCTCTACTACCTTCTACATTTCTGAATTGTCGTGTAACAACAAGTGCATTTAGATACATTCTAACATTATAATATCTATGTAATGAGATACTGATCTGATTATCCCAAGCATGCTTTAAAAATTACAAAATAATGTACAAAATTAAGCACTGGTAGTAAAATTATATTATATAAAAGAACTAGTACAATAACTAGTAGCCGACCCTAAATAATATTGAGAATAATAAAGGATAGGAAGATGACTCTTCAATAACATTATTGCAATCCAATTTTTTAAGTTTTGAGTATTAAACTAACAAACATTTGTAGACTAGTCTTAAAAAATTTAAATACCTATTACAAATGTGTATATTTTACCCAATAATACGTCATATATAAAAAAATAGGTACCAATGACGGTCATGCTCCATGTTACACAGTAAGAATTTGCTCCGATCCAAATGATGCACATCACAAAGGCCAAAGGATAGAATCTCCTGCAAGTCACTGGTGAAGGAATAGTAATTCCCAATATAAGCTTCAAAGGCCAAGTGTAAACCCACCATATTCTATATAATAATGATTTCTCTCCGGGATACCTGAACAGACTCTTTTTAGGGTTTTCAGGTGCATCTGCAAAGGGAAGATTATTGTTATAGGCTGTTTTTGTTTACACTAGCAAATTTCTTTTGTTCCATCAACTCACCGTTATTCGCTGGCACAGCTTTTTCGGCATTAGACACCTCTACGGCGTCGGTGAAACCTTTGTTATCGACACCTTCTTCATTTGGTTTCGTCAAGTCTAGTTCCTTATCCTCTGTAACTAAATTTAAAATAGTGTGATATATTTTAATAGTACTCGTATTATTACAATCATTATACAACCGACACAATACTTACTTTGTACTCTATTCTTTGATCTAATTCTTTCCACGCATCTATCAAATAGTGCAAATAATCTGACACTATTGAACATTAAAACAAAGTACAAGATATAGAGGATACCCAAGACGAGTGCCTCATACCAATCTATTTGACCGTCCCACACCATAATTACTAAAACCCCAACATTAACCATGTAGATGATTACGTCTCTGGTTACAGCACGACTGTCTATTTTTATTGGCTGAAATAAAGTATAACTTATTAATAAATACTAAAAACCAAAAAACATAATATATTTTTAAAATAAAAAAGATAAAGTACCACGATGGCAGCTAAACCTCCAATAGCAGCAACTCCAAGAGCATTGAAAATAGCTGAACCGACAATAGTTCCAATACCCATGTCTGATCCTGTTATAAAAGTTGAAATAACGTTGACAAAAAATTCAGGACATGAAGTAGCGACGGACATGAAAGTAGCGGCTGCAACATCCTGCAAGAAACGCACAGAAGCAGCGTTAAATCATTTCTTTCTATTTAACACTTCTAAACAATATTCTAGATATCCATGAACAATCATCATCCACGTACATATAACCGATTAAACTTTGTACACATATCCATATTATATATACTATATGAAAATATGAGGAAAATAATATAATTGACAAAAAAATTAATAAGTTATTTTTCAGACGTTTTCAATACTTAAACAAATAGCTAGTCTGGAGGGTTAAATGGACGGACGGACGACGAAACTAAAAGGGTTCCGTGTCAAGAACTACGAAATCTTAAATAGCTCTTAGTTTATTTAACTTCTTTTTTTCATAAAATCTATTAGTTCATAAATATCAATGTATGTAAAATAATTAAGAACAAAAAATACCTGAGGAATTTTTAAATCTTCACAAATCAATTCCACACAAGGAAGAAAATAGTCGTTACAAACAATAGTCAACAGTGTAAACGCGTATAAACCGAAAAGAAGATAGGTTAAAAACGCTCCTCGTCTTAATTGTTCATCTGCAAATATAAATGTGTTGTTAAAGTTTTTTAAAACACTGATAACAGTAATTGCTACAGATACTTGACAAACTATATTATAAACAGATACATATTTTTTACTCTTTACAGGCACACACGCGTACACAATTTTCATTAGGAAATTAAATTTAAAAATCCTTTAACGATATAAATTACTTCCTACAAAAGTTTCGAGCTTTTGTTAATAGAATACATAGTTAATGTATGTATCGTTTTTGCAAAACTCTCACCGTCGAATAATCCATCAGGAAAACTCTCTACAGAGTCTCTAACCAGACACTCGAGTTCTTCAAGTACGCCATCTATAACCTCGACTCTAGTTCGGAGCCATGGTGTCCAGTGCCAAACTTCTCGTTCGTCATCTAGTTTCTTTAGAAGATCGTCACGCAGTAACACGACTTCACCATTTCTCATAATAGGACGCAGTTCCTGAGTTTCATCTGAAGCAAGAAAGCAGTTGAATACACATCACACACAAATTGAAGACCAGACTTTGCTTTACGCAGTATAATGATTAAAAATTACAAAATACCATAAATATTTACGATTTACGACATATGAAGCACTAACGCCTATACCATTACAACAATAAAAAAAAAGAATAGTTTCGTGGTAATTTGTACATAATCGCAAAAGAAATAATTAGATTCTTAATTTGTGTCATTAATAATATAATTTTATAAACTGCCTCGATCGGACTAGGTATTTTCTATGCACAATATTTATGTATTTACGACAAAACTTTTGGCTTCTACTCATGCGTTCAATCAGACAGAATAGCCTTAAACACCTTAGCAGGCAATTATTAAGAAAATATGTTTTTTCAGTTATCTAGTACCCACAGTACAAACTCTGTTTAGTTTGGGCCCAGATAGCGTTGTAACATATTTTATTATTTGCATTCGTAAGTCCTAAACTTGAATGAATAACGATGATAAGCCGTACACACTTTAAAATACCCTAAAATATACTTACTAAATTCATCAACCGCCGCTGTATGAGAGCAGCATATAAGTAACATCGCTCCCATAATGACACATTGTCCCACGGCCGACATGGTTAAGGAGCTGAAAACAAATAATATTCACAGACCACCATAATATAAATAAAATATATAAACTATCATTTAATTTTATAATACTTTCTTAAGATAAAAATAAGACAAACTGAATAAAAATCACCGGCAGAAATAGTATAGACATTGCAAAGTAAAAAATAATACATTACAATTATTTTAAATACACACACATTCATATGTATCATGATAATTGTAACATTAATTATTTTTCAACTTGAATACCAACCTGAAGCCATAAAAGCGTCATGCCGTTTTACATTTGTTGTCGAGATTACGTAGTTTACTTCAATGAACACAAAATGGATACATTCTATACGAAATGTATTTCCCCGATGAGTGAAATATATATTATCTACTCTTTTCAAATAAAACACATCCACTTATAACACTTGATTTGTACAATTGTAACACAGCTGTTATATACACGACTTATCGAGTCGATAACCTATTTACTGTACCGTTTTTATCTTAGGTGCTAATAGAGAAATTGCTACACAATACATAATATATAAACTGGCACAAATTACCTTTGATTTTTTATTCGCTTTAGTGACTGACTTTAAGACCTCGATTGGCTAAGTGACATTAAAATGTACAAAACATAACTACTAATTGATTCACTTTATAAGCACGACAGCTGCCACTCTGCAATGTTCAAGGAGCTCACTGAAAGAAAGATATCAATGCCAGGGGTTTTTAAGCAGATAATCTTATTTGATAAGAAACTCCTTCGCACCGATTAGTAGAATTTAATTATAATTGAGTACACGTCAGTAACTGACGAGAGTGGTTTATTACCATCACAATCTTGCCTCTGAAATACATCAAATACATAGTTTTGGACTGAACTAGATATCTGCTTTGTTACATCATTCTAATTATTAAGTGGATAACGTTATAAAACATTATTTAAATGCAAATTTTTAATTTTGAGATAATACGTACTTTTAAATGTGCTTGATAAACAGCAAATGATTTAATTACTCTCTTTTTGTAGTTCTCCTCATCCAAACGTCACAAGCACAGCACTCTTGCTGCACAATTATATATAAGAAAGTATATTCTTAAATATCTGATAGTTACACAAACAAATAACCACAAAAAATCCAACTTATCAAAATAGCCTATAACTTCTACTCAGTTTAACCAACTAATGAATGTTAACTTGAAACTAGAACATTTCAATTGAGACAGGATTTTTATAGCCTACGATCATTTCTAAGATAGGCATGTATTAAGATTTTTCATTTCACACAAGTGACATGAAAAGTGGTGTAATTATTTTACTTAGCATTGTTTATAAATCAGTAATTACGCTAGTCGGGGGATACTCAATTTCGTAAAACAAGGCAAAGTATATTGTCTTAAAGAAGTCACAATATGAGACGTTGGTACGCATATGTAATGCGATTGAATAGACACGGACATTAACAATCAAATAGTCTAACGGATAACAGGTTTGTTTGTTTCACATCATAGTATAAACTTTGAATTTAATTTTGATTAAGTTTTAAAAAAATATCAAACGTTTTGAAGTACAAGCTTAATAAACATATAGCTTTCGCCCGCGCCTGCGACACCGTCTATGTCGGTTATCGCGGTAAAAAGTAGGTTAGTCCTTTCTCCTGAGAACCTGTTCTGTTCTATTTGGGTAAAAAATAATTTTTATCGGTACAGTGATTATCGAGTTCACCACAGTCAGACAGACAAACCTTGCGAAGGTCTTATTTAATAATATGTAGTAATTTTACAATGTATTGCTTAGTAGATAGCTTATTTAGAACAAAGAACTGCACAGTGATTCAAGCCTTTCGTAGTATCGTGATAAAGTAAGATTCATTGACTTCCAGCAAAGATAAAGGTAACTAGTTAACACTATACGTATACTCGTTGCCCGAAAGTTGATAGATATTTTTGAATAGATTCATTTTGAAAATTCTGCTCAATAAAAGTTTCTAATATTCTAATACAGAAATTCAGATCTGTCTGGAACATAGAATTCATGTAATATAAAATCTGTATTATAAAACATTTAATAAGATTTTGCAAAAAGTTGATCTAAGTGAACTTGTATTTGGCGGACGGGCAAGGACAGGTAAAAGGACAGGTCATTTTGGTGAGATTTTTTATCTGCCAGGTTATCAATTATATAGTTGTTGTTAAATGACCACTGTGCTCCAGTCAGGCCTGCGTATCTATCATGATAGTAAACCGTCGCAATCTTGGTCTTTTGGAACTGGTACGTTCATCCAACTAGGTGTCAATCTATCACTGTCCGCCAGTTGTGAAGTTTTACTGCATAATTTACTTCTTTAGTAGTCTTTACCAAACCTATGGATTGAATGGGGGCAGTAATACACTGCTTCTTAACTCGACATTATGATTTTATTCAGTTTTTTCGTGGCTGTGAATTAGTTTTTAGAGAGCTGGGACGCAACGTCAGAACAAAGAAATGCGCTTTCAAGTTGCATAACAATTAGAGCAAGATCCCAGAGGCGCCAGACCTACGTCATTTCTGCAAAGCTGAAATTTTCAGGATTATTAGTACAATGTCTTGGTAAGATGTATGCGTACCCATTACCTTGAAAGCGGGGCCGTTTCTAAGGTAGCGCGAAGTACAGATGGATAAAAACCTTACTACGTTAAAATTGCAAAGCTAGTATTTACTGACTGCACGGTTGGTCTAGTGGCTTAAGCGGTCGCCACACCGCTTCTTACTGCGCCAAGTGTCGTGGGTTCAAATCCCACGTAGGATAACACTTTGTGTGATTCACAATTTGTTGTTCTGAGTCTGGGTATTCTTTATGTCCGTTTCATGTATGTTTGTAAAGTCCCCCGCGACACAGGAATTTATATTCCTAATGCGGGAGTTGTCTTTCTAAAGATTCTAAAGAATTATGTTTTATTATGTTTTTTATTTACATATTTTTTCAAGAATATTATTTAAAATTAAAATTCATTACTGCCAGACACTTTCCGTGGGCCATTACTTTTGCCAGACGTCTTGAAAGTTGTGAAAAAATTAGGTAAACTACGTTATAGTAGCAAACCTAAATTTTATACATATTAACTAAGGTAATATTTTAAGACCCTTTGTATGCGGCCAGACCAATCCAAAGGGCCAATCATCCCCCCAGATACCTTTAAATATTTGTAGTAATTAGGAAGCTGAGGTATATCATCTTTGGTATTATTTCAAGAATAGAATTGTAAAATATTAAATGGTTTTTACACGCTTTTTATTAGCTTCACCTGTATGTTTGTTTGCAACCAACTCCTTTGGTTGCGATTTTGACCCACTTTAAACGGCCAGATTTCCAACAAACTTTGTAGATTTATCGGGGACCGATGACAATACACTAATATGAAAAAAATAATATTATATTCCAAATTATATATCCTTATTGTCATCATTGTCTGAGTTCTTACTTCCCTCATCAAACTCACACTCAAATCGATTATTTAATTCATCTTCACCATGATCTTCATTGATAAGTATCAATGAAGATGATGGTGAAGATGAATTAAATAAATAAATGACTTCTCTGTAAAAATAAATATTTTAATGATGTTGTGAATAGCTACAAGTATATTGAAATAATTTAAAGTGAAAGTAAAATACCTAATTCATTTTCAAGTGACTCGCTCACAAAACTTGGCAATTGGTCTCCATCAAACCAGTTAAAATCATACTGGCTATCTTTTAAAATCCACCCATAATGTTTAGCTCTTAAATTGCTGGGATGCTTCATATGAGCATTGCTCCAGACACTTGCAATATAATTTGCTCGTCTAAACAGTTGAAGTAATTCAGTTTTACAAGGTGGTAAATTATAATGTTTCCAAATGATTTAGGTACATCTTTCATAGAGTGAAGAATAAAAAAACATATTTTCATATTAGTGTATTGTCATCGGCCCCCAATAAATCTACAAAGTTTGAACGAAATCTGGCCATTTAAAGTGTGTCAAAATCGCAGCCAAAGGAGTTGGTTACAAACAAACAAACATACAGGTGAAGCTAATAAAAAGCGTGTAAAAACCATTTAATATTTTACAATTCTACTCTTGAAATAATACCAAAGATGATATACATCAGTGATGGGTTTGGGCGAAAATAATAAAGGATCAAATTGGTATACTGAGATTTATTTGTTATCCAGTAAGCACAATACAGTAGTTGACACACAAGAGAGAGAGATTGTATGAAAGAACCGAATGACAATCACGCGGGCACAGTAGCTTCAACTAGTGAGCTATTTAGACAACTATACAATTAAGATGATTGTTTGGTTTATACTAGTTCTAACACTCAGCTTCCTAATTGGTACAAATATTTAAAGGTGTCTGAAGGGATGAATGGCCCTTCGGATTGGTCTGGCCGCATACAAAGGGTCTTAAAATAGTACCTTAGATAATATGTATAAAATTTAGGTTTGCTACTATAACGTAGTTTACCTAATTTTTTCACAACTTTCAAGACGTCTGGCAGAAGTAATGGCCCACGGAAAGTGTCTGGCAGTAATGAATTTTAATTATAAATAATATTCTTGAAAAAATATGTAAATACTAGCTTTGCACCTTTAACGTAGGTAAGTAAGGTTTTTTCCATCTGTACTGCCCGCTACCTCAGAAACAGCCCCGCTTTCAAGCTAATGGGTACGCATACATCTTACCAAGAAATTGTACTAATAATCCTGAAAATTTCAGCTTTGCAGCAATGACCTGAATGAAATACCTATCAAATTATACCTCACACTATGGGGCAGACGCGAGAAAACAAAAATCATCCCCACTTTATTTGTAGGGAAGGAACCCAAAAAACATTTTATTTTGATGATTGTATTATAGCACTTTGTGGACGTAATAAAAACACATCTCTATTCATCTTTCTAACACTAAACCTTTGGAAGGTAAGAAAGGAGACGGACGGACGGACGGGTGAATATGACAAAATTATAATGGTTCCGAGCCGTGAATTCCGGTTTTTTCTCTGTGTGGAAATCCCCCCGGATACCACCAGCAGTGATATCGAACTCGCACCGACCATAACCGCTCGCCATCTCAAGTACCAGTAGCCGGGGAACCAGGTGTACTCTAGAAAGGGAACCCCTGAAAACGAATCTCGGGCCCCCCGATGACCCCCTTTAGAATGTGAACCACTATTTCTCTTTTCTGGCCCTCAGGAGCGCGCTAGCGCTCAGTAGTGTATCGCGCATCCACCCTGGCCTGCTTCTGCTAGGATGACAGATAGCTTCTCCTGTCACGCCCATGCTAGCGTTTTTGCGCTATGAGATCATTCAGCGACCTCCGGTGCCAGAGTCGTCTGCGGTGCCGGACCTGTTTCCGTGCCTGACCGTAGGGAGCACCGTATCCACGGTCCGCCATCGCTGTGGTGGTACACAGGCGTTGGCTCTAATCGGATTAAACACAGGTGATATCCAAAGTATCCTTTCTCAGTAATCACCTTCCTCAACCGGTATGAAAGGGTTCTGTGGTTACTCTCGAGTCAATTCTCCATAAAAGACTTGCTCAAAGTAATTGAATTACTTTGTTTGTTACATTGATAGTGTAAGGTTACTAACAGGACCACAGGGACAAAGAAGGGTAATGTTCTTGGCTGACATACTACAGCTTATCACCAATTGGTTTACACAAATATGATAAAATAAAAATCATAGGTATTGTAGAGAGTTATGTAATCAGTAAATGCCCACATTAATCAGATCACATGATTAAAGAGCAAATTGGCTGTAATAAAACGTGCATTGTGAAAATAATCAAAAATATTAACGATCCTTATTTTTATGTCTTTATTAATCGGTGTCAACCGGTTTAGAAGTTTATACTAAATGTGCGCCGAGTATGAAAGACGCAACGCCACACAATACGATGCAATGTGATCTTTGCACTTATTCATAACACAGCCGTGTGATCAAAATAAAATCGGGCAAGTGCATGTCGGGTCACGCATAGAATAGGATTCCGTAGTCATATATAATGCCAAGTGATGTTCAATGGATAAATTGTTACGTTTACTTATTAATTCATTATTTTTGTACGAAGTTTTCCAAGTAAGCGTATTTAACAAGTTAGGCCTCTATAATTCGTGAACCAACAAAGCTATCTAAGCCGTTATAGTTTTCGATTAAAGTTCATCATATGGAGTACCATCACATTATTTTTTTGGGAAAAAATGTCCTTTGAGGTTGAATAACTCGCAAACAAATACCCAAATAAAACAATCGTCTTAGCAATCACTCAATTATTTTAAAATGTCTAATACCCATAGAACAAGTTAGACTAAAATACATCCCTCCTTTACGTATATATAAAAATACTTTTCGTGATTTTTAACCCCCGACGCAAAAACGATGGGGTGTTATAAGTTTGACGTGCCTGTCCTGTTGTGTGTGTGTGTGTGTGTGTGTGTGTGTGTGCGTGTGTGTCTGTGACTGTGTGTGTGTGTGTGTGTGGCATCGTAGCTTCCGAACGGATGAACCTATTTTGATTTTTGAAAGGTAAATTAGTCAGGAGTGTTCTTAGCTATGTTTTATGGAAATCGGTCCAATCTCTTGGGTTTTTTTTTAATCCTCCATATATTATAAATGAAAGTACACTGTATAATGTTTAATACATTAATAATAATTATCATATAATAGAGGGCATTCTAACTTTATTAAGTGCGTTGAAAATAGATAAGTTATTAAACTTTACTGATTAATTAAACAAACGTTTACCTCACCTTCAATGTAAGACTACCAGTACAATTATTCTGTCTCCAGTTTGAATATCTCCAGAGCTTAATTTAAGGTTTTTCATAAACTTTTTATGGTGGTTATATCCACAATATAGTAACAATAAATCTTTAGACTTATTATTTTAAATCATTTTAATAGTAATTTAAAAAAATATAATAGGTATGTATTATGGAATACACACCTTATACAGGGTGAATTTTTGAGACGGGACAGTAAGGGCAGGTACCTTAACCGTTATAGTTACAGGAAAACGCTTTTAAGAGACTATCCATAATTTTTTAAGATATTTTGAACTACATTTACAGACTTAGGAAAAAATGTACAGCCAGCAAGAAAATAGTCATTTTAAACAAAAACTTTTTTTGATGCCAATCGATCCTCTTTCTTATAAGGATCAAAAGTCTCTATTGGACCGACTGAGGTTTGAGTACTAGAAATGTCGGAAATCGCAAAAAACTTTTCCCATACATTTGTACGGAAGTAAATCATTTTAATATGTATTTTAGACACAGACAAACATAACTGACATTTGGATGATCTACGAAATAAATTACTCAAAATATCGGCCGTTTTAACGAATACATAAGTACACTCGTTTTTGTACTGAGCTAGTAGCAGCCGATAATTTTCTTGGATGGATATCATTTAAAATCATTGTTAATGCATCTTTTGTATTAAGCGTATTTTGTGAACAATAGGAACACGGTATCTGCATTGGTGTAGTACGCGAATAAGTATGCGACAAGTTCTGCGTCAAGTATCGAGTGGTTATGCTGGAATTTTATGAAGGTACTCTTAATTCTGGTGTAACGACATCATTTTAGAGAATCTACGAAACCAGTTAGATGAATGGCTCCTGTCAGAATATTGCGAAAAGTTTATTTTCAGCAAGATGGCGCTCCGCCACACAACAGCCGCGTATTCCGGTTTGAATAGGCAGTTCGGGTCACAGTGGATATGTACACATGGTCCAACCAAGTGGTCACCTCGTAGCACCGATTTAACGCCTTTCGATATTTTTCTGTGGGGCTACCTAAAAAAAAGTCTCCGAAAAATAAATACAACAGTATTCAGGCCCTGAAAGATGAATTAACAAGAATTTTAAATGATATCTATCCAAGAAAATTATCGGCTGCTACTAGCTCAGTACAAAAATGAGTGAACTTATGTATTCGTTAAAACGGCCGACATTTTGAGCAATTAATTTCGTAGATCATCCAAATGTCAGTTATGTTTGTCTGTGTCTAAAATACATATTAAAATGATTTACTTCCGTACAAATGTATGGGAAAAGTTTTTTGCGATTTCTGACATTTCTAGTACTCAAACCTCAGTCGGTCCAATAGAGACTTTTGATCCTTTTAAGAAACAGGATCGATTGGCATCAAAAACGTTTTTGTTTAAAATGACCATTTTCTTGCTGGCTGTACATTTTTTCCGAAATCTGTAAATGCAGTTCAGAATATCTTAAAAAATTATGGATAGTCTTCTTAAAGCGTTTTCCTGTAACTATAACGGTTAAGGTACCTGTCCTTACTGTCCCGTCTCAAAAATTCACCCTGTATAATGACAATACGGCTGTTTATGGCCCATACTGTATAAAGGTTAAATGCGATATATATTAATACATTTTACCACAATATTTATCTACATAACTCACAACTCATTAAAATCCTATCAAACCATTTATTTTGAATCAAAATGAAAATTTGAAAACAGAATTTTTTTGTTCAGAAGTACAAAAGTTCCAAAAAGATCCCATACGGATTGAATGTGGATAAAATTCTAAACAAATTCCTCAGGGTTTTAAGCAAGGGATTCAAGTGTCAAAAGCTTCCAAATGGTATTGCCCTGGGGGATCAAAATGAATTGAAAGAGGATCAGTGTGGATGAAAATTTAAAATGAATCCCTAGAAGGTCATACAAGTGGGGTTACAAGATGGGGATACAAGTGGACCAAGCCCAAATAACGGCATGGTTAATTAACTAAAAACACAGAAAGAAGATGAAGCTTTTTTACATTTCTACCATTCTTCTTAGCCTTTATTATGCCCAAGATTGTTTAGGGTTGGTTACTAGTTAAACCGCTTTTATCTGAATAGCAGTTTTTACACGTAGCGACTGGCAACGGACCTCCACAACCTTGAGGGTGGACTGAATTCGAAGGTTGAAATAGTTGTCAATACATTAGAGAGCATTTTCTTCCCAATAATGATTACAACCGGCCATAGATATTCATGGCAACCGGGAGCAACGGCTTAACGTCCATAACGAAGAATTTCAGATTTTAATGGTCATTGGACCATTAAAATCTATCTGCAGCCTTTATAATGTTTATGATACGACATGTCGACATGAAAATATATTTACAGGGTGTGCAAAGAAAATGATCTAGAGTGATTAACGTCATATTACATATGTTTTGTTTCACATTTTCAATATATCGACGTTCAATTACAATTTATCATGATATAATACGGATAAGTTTTTGGATCTTGGCATTTTATTTTAATTCTTCGTAAAGAACTTTGGATTTCGCATATCTATCAGTTTGACTTTAGATACGATAACATATGAAATTTGTATAAAAATAAATATTTTTAGGTATTTAACCATTGGATTTAAGGCTAATACCTAAAAATCTGTGAAATAAACTAAACACTATAGTTTTAAAAAAAAGTTTCAAAGACATACAAATAAATATAAAGCTAAAGAAAACATGTATTTACATACAAATGTCAAAAAATTCCTCCGCATTATCGTTCACTAGTAGCGTTCCCAAAAGACTGACAGAGACCACTGCGCCCCATCCCTAAGTTGTTAAACAAACTAGCTTAGCAACTAATTACGATTAAAGTAGAATGAATAGATTAAAATATTATTATTTTCATAATATCCGGATCTGATCTATAATTTCTGATTTTGTACAATTACTATTGCACATAACATTTATGTTCTTCTTCTTACGCCAATATGAATTCAGACATTTGATAATGTCTGAATTCATATTGGCGTAAGAACACATCAATAGTCTTCAACAGTTCAGTTACATAGGCCTCTCCTAATCGCTTAAGAAAGAACGCTTAGGATTTGTTTCAAGTTTTCCTTTCTCTTTACAGTGATTTTGATTTTCACAGTTTCTTTCTTAGTTACCCCTTCGATATCTTTAGGGAAAATAGAAGTGGAGCTTCATATTATCAATCCGTCACGACACGTAGATTAATTTAGATCGAGTATACTTTTTATTCAGTCATGGTCATATATTTAAAAGGTTACTAATCTTTGAAATCAGCGTAATCCTACTGAGCTCTATCTATCAGTACTACCCTCACACAGAAGACCACCCTAACAATGACAGCATTCTTGCTATCGTAATTCGTGCTGTGATACTGAAGGCCTCAGGAGGTGGGGAAAACAAAGCAGAATTATTTGACCAGGCCACCATGGTATGAGTCAAAATACTGACCCCTACTCCTGGATCCTACTCATGCTTTCCATCAGGCAGAATAGAGCCACTTTGGGAGACTCAAATATAAAAAAAATGGTGTTCATTTTTCTGTCTTGTGGTTTCCTAACTGATATGTATTAATCGAATCTTACGAGTACTTCTGAATGGGGTGATGAGAATCTGGTCGAATTCAGCACCAAGAAAGCACAGGTATGCGCACTCACTACTAAATAATCTCCATTTCTTCCTCACCCTACTTTTCAGAACACTCCACTGCCACTACAGGATAAGCTCGGTATCCTGGGTATGGATATTTTCCGGGATCTCAACCGATCTCAAAAAATATTTTGTAAGCACAAAGGCGAAAAAGGGCAAGAGATGAATTTTCTAAAAAAAGAACGAGAATTCACCTAAATAATTTTATTTGAAACGTATTGCTCGTTATAATATTATTGAATATGTATTAATATCTACTACTAATACTTATAGTACAAGATCCCACCGCTTGATTCTGCAGCTATCTGTTTTTTCGATACAACTAATTTTAAATGAATGTTTATAAAGTATACAATGCATTAGGGATAGGTTGCCTATCAAAAATTAGCCGCAATTACCTGAAATTAATTTTAGTAAAATTATTTTGCTGATGAAAATTGCAACTATATGTTTTTTTAGTGAATTTTACGACATTTGAAAGAAAATAAAGTTACGAATTCAAAAAGAATTGGTTGCCAGCTCTCAGTCAGCCGCAACGTTAGGGTTGCCAGGTATAAACATTTATATTAATGATGTTCCATACACAATTAACCGACCTCTAGAACCCAGGCCTGAAAACTTCTGCGAAATTTTATGAAAAATCAGTTTCAAAGAAGCTCTTATCAAATTTTTAGCTACATTCTGGGAAAACTATTGCTTAAACATTACTAAGAAAATCGGAGTTTTTTTGTTTATTAGTTCAATGTTCATGTATAGTAATATTTCTGATTTTATTAGATTAATAACGGCTTTTATTAAGATTAATCTTATTAATATTATCATTTTTAATTTGTGATAATTAGTACACATCAATTCATACACACTAAATTTCATTAGTCAATCAGAGCAATGGAACATATAATGATGACGTTAAAGAATGATTTTTATTTCAAAGTTTTTTTATTATAAAAGTAAAAAGTTTGATTTTTTACTAATTATGTTATATTTAATTATATATTTAATAATGTTGAATCATTATACTTATTCTTAATGCAAATCTTATAATTATACATACGTCTTTAATTTTTCTTATTCATTGTACGTATCGGTGTCAATTTCATCTGAATCATCAGAGTCATCATCTACTTCTATATTTTCATCTATGTCTTGTTGGTGTACATCTAAAGTTAATTCTTTTTATGCTTACAAGATATCTTCTACAGTCCTTGGAGTTGGATCGCCAATGAACCTTAGGTATTGGTTTTAAATTACCATCAATTACTAACCAACCGTAGTCTTCTGGATTAAAAGTAATACAAAATGGCTTACAATTTCTCAACAAATTTTGTTTTTATAATTTCCAATAAGGGAATCAATTTCGAGTCAAAACTCGTGACGTTCTTTAAAAAAAAATTTTCTTCTTGTCCCTGAATATTATTTTTGGAAGATCTTATGCAAATGCAAAATCCTATCCTTTCTTATCCAAAAAAAATGCAATAAGGCTACGCTCTATTAACATATTGCATTTTTTACGCCTTACAAAAGTTTGGTAAATTTCTGAACAACAGAAATTATTTCATCATTAAAAAGGACTTGGCATTAGTCAACGATGCGAAAACTATTTGAAAGGTCCTATTATTTAAAAAAAATTTGAATGGCCTGATCTTTCCTTTATCATAAAACGCAGCTGAATAATTACAGCTACTAAATGCATGGAAGTAACTAAGTAATGTAAAAGTTTGTAGGCCTGCGTTGGAAAGGTCTGTGAATTGTAAGGAACATTAATTTCTTCTCGATTTTCACGTTCGTTTAATGTTTGATATAAGGTGACAGATGCCTGTCAAAAATTTAATGTATTTATTTTGTATTAAGATTTAAAAAAAACAAGTGTGTGTATATAATTAACACTAATATACCTGTTTACACCTGGCAACCCTAACGTTGCGGCTGACTGAGAGCTGGCAACCAATTCTTTTTGAATTCGTAACATTATTTTCTTTCAAATGTCGTAAAATTCACTAAAAAAACATATAGCTGCAAATTTCATCAGCAAAATAATTTTACTGAAATTAATTTCAGGTAATTGCGGCTAATTTTTGATAGGCAACCTATCCCTAATGCATTGTATACTTTATAAACATTCATTTAAAATTAGTTGTATCGAAAAAACAGATAGCTGCAGAATCAAGCGGTGGGATCTTAGACTATTAGGTGATAAAATTCAAACCATCTTAATATCGCCCGTATTCATTTAAGTTATTTAAATATTTCTCATTAAATTGACGCATGAAGATAGGCGACTTCCGGTTTTCGTTTTTGGAATATTCTTGAAAATTAACTTTATTCTGTTTTATTTTATGATTAAACAAGTAGCTTAGTGGGTCGTATGCTATTTGTATCAATAAGAATAGTATAACATCGAATCCTGATATCAGTGTGAAGCCCAGCATTAAACTTAGAAGACCACCAAAAGCAGCTGAAAAAGAAAACGTAACTTATATATATAACTAATATTATAATAACATTATTGGTTTAACTATATTTTAGCTCATGCTTTTTTTCTCTGTTAAAACTTCTGAGTACCAGCCATAAACCGTGAAGAAGCAATACGTCAGAGTCTAACTGACATAAACCACATAATGCTTTAAGAAACATCTGTTTTGTATCATGTACGAGTAAGTATGAGTGTCTACTCATAGATTTAAAAGCGGTATTCACTCCATCGATGGTTACCACCGCGGCCACTGATTTTAATAACTTTGCACCTCATAACTGTCCTCATAACTTCTAAGAATAGAACGAAGTAGGTATGTGCACTTTCTTTGACTAGATAATATCATCAAGGGCTAAAGCATGGCACAATGAGATCATGATCGTGAAGGAATATAGTTTATCACCCATATTTTCAGCATTTTAGAAGAACACAATATTTGTTCGATACTTATTACGATTACAACTTTATTAGGTGCTATTCTGCTGGTAATACTCACTTAATTCGGAAATTTTAAATCAATGTGCCCCAATATTTCAAAAATATAAGTAAATATAAGTACACCACTTTCATTCACATTAATTTATTGACCTCTACAACTAGGTTTATAAATTTAGATTAACAAATGATAAACAGAGATAACACATTCGTAAATGATATTTGGCAAGTGTATCATTTTGATTAATTAGACGCGATTATAATAAACGCAAACGATAAAAACATTAATTGTTATGCGCGCAAATCATACGACGCACAATTCCTGCATGCGGACATTAAAACTGATAAACTGTCTAAAGACGAACACTAACAAATACTGCGATCGACATTTATCTAAACTATCACAGTAATTTTCGTATTTAAAAAACAAAAAACCTAATTCCAAATTGATCTGCCAATACCACTAACGATAATTATTTTCATAAATGTGTTTTTAGGGTTCCGTAGCCAAATGGCAAAAAACGGAACCTTATAGATTCGTCGTCTGTCTGTCTGTCCGTCCGTATGTCACAGCCAATTATTTCCGAAACTATAAGAGCTATACTGTTGAAATTTGGTCAGTCGATGTATTCTGTGAACCGCATTAAGATTTTTACATAAAAATAGAAAAAAAACAATACATTTTGGGGGTCCCCATACTTGGAACTGAAACTCAATAATTTTTTTTTCATCAAACCTGTACATGTGGGGTATCTATGGATAGGTGTTCAAAAATGATGTTGAGGTTTTAACATCATTTTTTTCTAAACTGAATAGTTTGCGCAAGAGACACTTCCAAAGTGGAAAAATGTGTGTGTGTGTGTCCCTCTAACTTCTAAACTAAGAGAGTGATAAAACTAAAAAAAATATATGTTATACATTACCATATAAACTACCAACGAAAATTGATTTGAACAAGATCTAATGAGTAGTTTTTTTTTTTAATACGTCATAAATCGTTACACGCAATTTACCTTTCATCCAGTCAATACACTAGTATAAAAACATCGATGAAAGTTACAACGAACTACAAGAACTTTTATATGATGTTACTTGCTGATACGGAACCCTTCATGGACGAGTCCGACTCGCACTTGGCCGCTTTTTTTGTACCTGTATGTAATTATTGAATCCAAAAACATCAAGTGCATACTCACCTAAAATATTTTGCCAATTCAAGTAAACATCGCGTCTGTACCTGGTAGATACCAAATCGTTGAAGAATACATTTAAAAGCGAGCGATTTTTCAAATTGACGTTTTCGCTGTAATAGGAAAACACAGGTGTGTAAAGTTATTTATCTAAACTGTTAAGACTGGCTTTAACTTATATATATATAGTGGCGAAAACTAAAATAAACTTACAAAAAAGGAAGGCCATTTATGTAGACACTGTCAGCAAGTCTACCCAAAGCAACTTCTAATGGATAGTCATAATGTTCGCATTCGGGCAAACATTTCAAAAAATTAGATTTGTTTGCATTCTGATTACGAGTAATGTAGTCATGTTGCTCTGGAAAATATTACGATATTGTTAGCATTTGCATTCACTAGTAGATATTATATCAATTTTACTACTCTTGGATTCTATTTATGTTTTTCGTCAGTCAGAATATAGTCATTTTAATAGGTTCATTTACAGTTTATAAAAAACTGGATTGGTAACTCAAATAAAAGTTATGTTAGTACAATAAAGGTACAGCGAATCTGTGAATTTATACATCTCCAGTATAATGTATAATTAGCGTATAAGCTCATATAAGTGGTGATTAAATGAGTACCCATTCAATTTTCAATTTTTGTTTTCTACTGAATGAAAGTTCATTGCAAATCTTATATATTTCAATACTTACTAATAGCATTTTGAATGCAATCGATATCTTTAAAATTGCATGTCCGGAAGCTGCCTGAAAATGTAAATAATCCAATATGACTTAAATTATAACTAAAAATAGTTCTACATTAGCAGCTACATTTTTCAATGATTTTCAAGACTAATTCTGTAACTTCTGTACATCAAGATCAACAAGAATGACCCAGAACTACACTACACTCGAGAAGTTTCAGAAAAATATACGGGCTTGGAACCCGGAACGAAATAAATCAGAAGAAAACTGGAGAAGATAGAAATAAAGAAATAGAAAAAACGGTCAAGTGCGTGCCAGGCCACGTACAGGAAATGGTTCCTCAGTCACTCATAATGGTACGTGGATTTAAAATCGTATCGTATCCAATAGATAATTTTTATGTTTACGTATCAATGCTTTAATTTTGTATGACGTTTTCCAAGTTAGCACATTTTACAAATTAAGCCTCTATAACTCCTGAACTAACAAAGTCGTCTAATCCGTTATAATTTTCATTTAAAGTTCATTTTGAGGACCACGTTCACGAATTTTTCCAGATTTTTTAGCAAGTCGTTTAGATTTTAGAGGTGTGGGTGGAGGGGGAGACGCCTTGTTTTTAGAAGGCACAAGATATACCTATCTTAGAACATAGCTAAGACGTACTTAAATTTTCCTTACTGATAAAATAGCATCAGTTTTCGATTTCCCTAACAGAAAACCAAATACATCACCATCATCATCCTTTAACATCCATCAACAGCCTTTTACAGTCCACTGCTGGATATAGGCCTCTCTTTTGAAAAGAGGTTTCGGCCTACTATACCACGCTAGCCAGACTGGTTGGCAAAGGGTTTGTTTCAAGTTTTTCTTCTACACTATGATGTAATGTGACCCCATCCAGTAGAAGCCAAAATACTACAAGAAGTTCCAAATGGCCTCTCAGTAATGGTAACAATGTAATGGGTTGGTAGGATTTAGGATCATCCGGATAATGTTGGACACGACAAAATTTGTAGCCTTACCTACCAATTTTGCGTTCTTTAAATAAAAAATGGTAGACGTATTCGTGCAACCGTACACTCATAAGTAAAAAATAAACCTTAATGTGTTCAAATCATATCTGAACAAGAAAATGTATATAATTTAGTGTAAAAATACAAACCTTCTGAATGAAAAAATAGAGGAACACAACCACAAAACTGCTCTAGTATTTTTACTTTCGCTTGAGCCATGCAGTTGTGAAACGAATATTGACGGAAATTTCCAATTCGCACCTGAAAGAGAAAAAGCGCCACTCATACATTTTTTGTGATTAAAAAATTCTATCGCAAACACAATCACGTTATGTTACCAAATGAGTCATGCTGACCATCTTCGTCGATAACTTTATATCAGCGTTTGTTGGAGTCAAGAAATCAAAATAAGCTACTAACGCTGACTATTCCTGCGTAAAACGCAACCGATTAGCATAGTGATAACAAAACAGAGACGCGCATCATTTTTACCCAACAATTAATGAAGGTAAAAAGTAGGGCAAGGTAGTCAAAAGAATACTGGTCATATGTATGTTTGTATGCCAAAATAACGTTTAAAGATCTCAACCGATTTCAATGAATGAGTTCGGCTGACATAGGTCACATAAAATTTATCAAGAGTTCTAGATTTTCTAGTTGTTTTCTTGTCACTAGAAGCATAGTCCAAATGTAAACCAACATAAGCCTCCTAAAATATATGCATATACAGAAGTATAAGTTTGTGAAACCTATTATCTTTCCTATTATTGTAGATTAAATATGACCCTGTTCAAAAAGATAAAATTTAAATATATATTTACTACTATACAATTTAAGTTTGCCGATAAAGTTTAATACTACGGTAATGACTTGTTTTGAAATCCTAAATAAAGAAAAATCACTATATTTTTGTTTTTAATGTCTTACAATTTTATTTCAGTTTTGTTGTCCTCATCGGTGGGGCTGTTTTAGAGATTAGTCGGAACAAACCAATACACAGACAATAAGAATTTCAATAAATTATGACACATATATACTACTTCCATAAGAATTTATGAAAAACTATTTATTTGAAATTGGTTACTTGTATAAATAATAAAATACAATAAGTATTTTTATAAAAGAATCGGACAAGGGCTTGGTAGGCCACGCGTAGAATAGGGATCCTTGGTATATTTTAATTCTAATACAATTTAACTAAATAAAATGTATTTGATGTCACACACAACTCTGCATTACACAATGTATCACCCACTGGAAAAAAATGCATACGTCGTCCACATTAGGCAATTTTTTCGAAAATAATATTTTTAAAGTTACACAATCTGACTGTCAAAAATCTGTATAGTTTTAAAGGAATTATATTGACCACCAAGTAATTTAAAGTATTCAAACGAGTTCATTGCTTATGACGTCTGACTTGCATAGACATATTTAAGCTGTAATAGTCCAGGTAATTTTATAATGTTACTAGCTGATGCCCGCGGCTCCGCTCGCGTCCTAGGGGTATGAAAAGTAGATGTTAGCCGATTCTCAGACCTACCCGATGTGCACACAAAATTTCATACAAATCGGTTCAGCCGTTTCGGAGGAGTATGGGAACGAACATTGTGACACGAGAATTTTATATATTAGATCATGGTGTTTTGAACGCAACATTTCACATGCAATCTGAATTTTTATCATTACCATAACGATAAGCTGCGGGTGGTAATAGAAATCAAAGAGTATAGAATTGACTTTGATCATAAATAAGTTGTTGCTAATGAAAATATTCAAAACGAACTTATTTATATGCGACTAGACCAAAGACTACGTTGCTAGCTGAGAACTCGCATGCCTGAGTACAGGAGGCTGGAAATAAAGAAGGTTAGAATGTCTCGGTGTCTGAATCGCACATTGAGAAAGTGATTATTCGTTTTTTTTTTGGTAATACTGTTTCACTGCGGCTACGGACGTCAAAGCATCTGTTAGATACTAATCAAGAAATATTAAATTTGCGTCAATAGTGCCTTAATGAAGATAAACTATCTGTGTAATCTGGTGTTGATTGATCGTAGCAATATGATTATCAGAATTATATTTTGACTGAATTTGTCCTGTTTATATTAGTGTTTGCGGAAGATAAAAAATTAAGTTTCATTCGTATAGTTTTTAGGGTGTGTGGGGTAACGTGATAAATTTAACACCTTCTAAAAACACCCGACGCTCTGGCGCATGTTTTTCATTCGAAAATGGGAGGTGGTCGCTCTCTACAAAAGCATTGACAAAATCATGAAGAAAAGCAAAAGAAAATGAGCCACAGGTGCGAATATACAGAAAAAATGGCGCGCAGGGGCCATAAGCTACAGGCTCGTTGCCGTGACCAGACACGTCTAAAGAAGTTAGTCCCAAGTCGTATCCGCTTCGCAACGTGGGATATTGGTACGCTGGGCGTTGGTGGGGAGAGTTGACCAATGTACTTGTTGCATTTTACATCCACATTGTCTTTTTTATTACAATTACAAAACAGTGCACCTTCAACAAGTGACGGGTTTACTTACGACGGAACCCGATAACTCCAGCAGGAATCTCTACGCGAAAGTTGTACTTTTACGGTCCGAGGCCCTGTATGTGGCCCCCAGTATGGGCAGAGGCACTCAAAATCAGAAATCTCATTAGAGGCGGTGAATCTCCTGATCGGAACTCCGCCATGGGACCTGGAGGCAAGAGCCCTAGCACTGGTTAAGAGAACCAGTGGCGCAAAGAAGTGCTGGAGTTGGCTCGAAGTTCTGAACCTCGAGAAATCGTTATGGAGGATTTGCTCGAGATGCATCACGGCAGCCTCTCATACCGGCTAACACAGGTGATTACTGGAAAGGAATGTTACGGAGATCACCTGTTTCTAATCCGAAAAGAATCAACGTCCGAGTACCACCAGTGTGAGGAGCCGAGACGTAACCGAATGGCGTCCATCTGGATTGGGGATTCTCTCGCTCCGTATCATGATTGCTGCCATGATACGGAGCGAGAGCGCGTGGAACCTCGCTGTTTCTGTGGGCAAGTTATGCTTGCGAAGAAGATAGCGGAGCGGGATCGGGAGAGGTTTAGAACTCTGTATCAAACATTTATTACGTACGATATATCATATATACCGTAAAATACGGCGAAAGAAATGTAATTGTGGCTGCATGCCTGCCGCAGAAATTGGCGAAATATTCATCTGAGGAATTTTAATAGCTCAATATTGTGAAATCTGCATTAAAAACCTATCTGTTCAATTTTAGTAGGAAATCACCTCATACAATAAATCAATATTTAAAAGACCTGATAATAACTCACACAATGTGGTAAACACAAGAAAATTAATTATATATAAATATAATAAGTTTTCCAGGGAAACACAACATAACATCACTGTCGGATACCCATTCCGGCTTTCTAGGGGGCCTTATTGCACCTAAGGGCCGTGCGTGACCGAAAAGGCAGTAAGAAGTGGCGGCGTGCTGTTAGCGGTGTCACTGGATATCGCCATTGTTTTCAATAGTGTTCCATTTGGCTGCATCAAGGAAACTCTTCACTACCCGTGGTGACGAGTACAAAAATTTATTACTTAACAGATAGTACAGTCATTTGGTGCTGAAAAATTCATCATCATCATCATCATCAGCCTATCGCAGTCCACGGCTGGACATAGGCCTCTCCCATTGCACACCACTGTGATCGATTTTGGGCTTCTTGCATCCAGCTCCTGCCAGCCATCTTACGCAGGTCGTCACTCCACCTCGCCTGTGGGCGTCCTACACTACGAAAAATTCAAAACTAATGTTTCCTAGAAGAGAGAGAGAGGCGCCGACACCAAGGCCATATGTTCCCTTATAGTTGCGGAGGACGCTACGATTCGTAGCAAGCCCATTTTAAACGTATAGTAAAATATTTATCGTTAATATAAGAAGAACACGTGTTGCTGTATATGTATACTGGTTGGGCTTGGCGCACGTACGCTAAAACTATATATTTTATAAAAAAAGGTTAT
The DNA here is from genome assembly GCA_932526445.1 of Phragmatobia fuliginosa. Lineage (NCBI taxonomy): Eukaryota > Metazoa > Arthropoda > Insecta > Lepidoptera > Erebidae > Phragmatobia > Phragmatobia fuliginosa. Next base: position 32,410,733 of record OW052057.1, read on the forward strand.
TACATATATCACAGTAAATTTTCTCTAATTTAATTTATTATAGAGCTATTTTAATGTAAAATGAGTTGGAAAGGACTTGTCAAAAAACTCTTTTAAGAAGCCATTTTTAGGGTTCCGTAGCCAAATGGCAAAAAACGGAACCCTTATGGATTCGTCATGTCTGTCTGGTTGTCTGTCCGTCCGTATCTCACACAGCCACTTTTTTCCGAAACTATAAGAACCATACATGCTGTTGAAACTTAGTAAGTAGATGTATTCTGTGACCCGCATTAATATTTTCACTTAAAAATAGAAAAAACAATAAAATTTGGGGGCTCCCCATACGATTAGAACTGCTACTCAAAATTTTGTTTTTTATCAAACCCATACGTGTAGGATATCTATGGATAGGTCTTCAAAAATGATATTGAGTTTTTGATGTAATTTTTTTCTAAACTGAATAGTTTGCGCGAGAGACACTTCCAAAGCGATGAAATATGTGTGTGGGGGACACCCTGTAACTTCTAAAATAAAAAGAGAGTGATAGAACTAAAACCTAAAGAAATCTGATGTACATTACCATGCAAACTTCCATCGAGAATTGGTTTGAAGGAGATCTAGTAAGTAGCTTTTTTAATACATCATTAAAAACGTCGATCAAAGTTACAACGAACTACAAGAACTTTTATATGATGTTACTTGCTTCCACGGAACCCTTCATGGGAGCGTATAAATAAAAACTAAAAATTAAATTGAAGACAAAGGCCCTCTTGTTTCATAGGCCCCATCGAGGTCCTTCTCCTCGACGGCAGGTGGCTCTTCGATAAGCACTTCCAAAAGCTTGCTCTAAATCTGGTCGACACTACCTCCTACTAATACCTCTGGGTGACTATTGCCGAACTTGGGTGGAGTCAGTGTCACGATAAGACAGTTGTACACGGGGGTTGTCCGGTCTATGGCACTGTACGGTGCACTGGTGTAGGCGGTGGCTCTGCGCCCAGAATAAGGTACACCAGTGGCAACCTCAGATGATATCGGCTTATAAAGGCATACGCAATTACCATGGCGGCCTGATCAGTTGTTTCTGCATCATTCTCTCGGCTTCCGGAGACCGGAAAAATGATGCAGAATGATCGGGCTTCCGGTCTTACACTCACCAACGAAATACGACAGCAAGTATGCTGTCATTATTAGAATGGTCTTCTGTGTGATCGTAGAACTGCCCCGGTCGGGCCGACCCATTCGTTCTGAAATCACCGTGGCCCTACTAGTACGTTGATTTTCTATTAAATAAACGGTATTACTAAAACCGTTTTACAAGTGAATATGCAAAGTGAATTTATATAATACATGAAAATGCCTCTAAATTAAAATTGAGCCATTGTACATATACGAGCATACAATTGGTTATACAATATGTTGCGCAGGTGGCAAAAATTTGCAGTAGACTGTATGTTTGTGTTAGTTATTTCAAAGAAATATGTCTATAACTTATTACTATTTTTAATTATTTAAATAAAGAATATAATTACCAATTTTTTTTGCTAAAAAGTTTCTGAGCATCAAAAGTGTCGTTTATCTCTCTTAGACAAATATTCCTATACATTGATGTTTATAAATAGTACATTGTTCACCGAGGGAGGAAAGGAACCGATTACTAGCGAGGGAGCAGTTTGTGGCCCGAACGCGCAGCCTAGGGCCACAATACTCCCGAGGTAGGAATGGGACTTTCACCCGAATGCTACACAGTGCTTTATACTACACCTGTGAGGAACATTTAAAGTATTTATCAAATAAAATCAAAACGTAAGACACCATGTAAGACACAATTTAGCTTAGAATTTGATATAATATTTATAAATATTTCGCGCTTCTTTTGTTTTTTTTTATTCTTCACAAAAGGATGTCAGTGGCACGGAGATTCCATATTTAAATTATATGAAAACTCTTTGGGCAGGCGCGCGCCATAGCTATGATAACACATGAGAAATGAAAATTCATACAACTTTCTCTCCCGCTAAAACACGTTAGAAATGGATTTTCATACATTTTTTCCTCCCGATTATTTAGGTCAAGGAAAAGACTAACTTTCTCTTTTCATTTTCAGGGAATATTGAATACTGTTCCGATCAGGTGTAGTATAAATATATTTTTACTTGTTTATATGATAATCGATTTCATAGTGTACGAAAAATGTATTGACAGATTAAATTTTGAAGTTAAGGGTTTTCCATTAGGAGGTGTTATTTTAATATTCAAAGAAAAATGAAATTTTTTGAGACAAATGACCGGATGTTTATTTCGTAATAAAGAGGAAGGAATGCCGTTAATAATGAAAAGCAATATCAGCCAAGTGGCCACCACGACCACGCTTACAGGACCATATCTTTTTCATGAAATTTTCCTTAACCAAATTGCAAAGTGGCTGCGCTATGTCCTCGATAGCCTCACGAAACCCATCTTTGAGGTCTTGAGTCGACGCTGGGCTATTGGCGTAGACCTTATCTTTCACGTGGCCCCAAAGGAAGAAGTCGCAAGCTGTTATATCACAAGATCTCGGTGGCCACCTCTTCGATCACCTCTTCGAGAGATCACACGGTCTGGAACCTTTTACCGTAAAAGAGCAATGGTTCCGTTGCTTGTGTGGCACGTAGCGCCGTCTTGTTGAAAGTAAACGTTGTCCAGATCAATGCTATCCAACTCCGGCCATAAAAAATCATTAATCACCGTTCGATATCGCAAATTATTCACCGTAACTGTTGATCAAACTTAATTTTCGAAAAAGTAAGGTCTAATGACCCCGCCGGACTATAAACCGCTCCAAACAGTCAGACGTTGAGGATGGAGAGGCTTCTCAACAATAACTCCTGGGTTTTCAGAGCCGCAGATGCGATTTTATTGTTAACGTTGCTACCGAGGTGGAAATGGGCCTCATCAGTCAAGATAATATTTCGATGGAATTGCGGATCATTTTTATGCATTTTTGTAGTAAATTTTAATAATTCCAATGCGTTGTTGAAGCATGTATCGTTCCATTTTTAGTAATGGCTTAGTTTCTACTTGTCAAATGTCAAAGAATAACAGCTTCAAAAGTGACATCTACCGAAAAAGCGGGTCATTCAAAATAATACTTCTTATTGGAAAACCCAATCTATGGTCTAACTGTCTACTTATAATAGCCTTTACCTACCGTAACTGAACTTCTAAGTTTATTTCACGGATGGTAAATTCTAAAATTCTAATTAAAATTCTAAGATTTAATAAGTAATGTTATCTACTATTAAAAAAGTGAAAAATTGAAGAACTCGATAAAGATATGTTTTAATCTTAAAAAGATTTGTTGTTCAGATAGATAAGATAGGTAGTCATATTATCTGTAGGTACATACATATTGATAAAGTAATTTAAAATAGTAAAAACAAAATAAACAAAAGTGATTTTTCAACAAAGTTTTGTAAGAGAAGATAGGAGTTATCATATTTAGATATTTCTTGATCTGGTAAGGATAGAGAAAGATGACCTTGGTCGAACTTTGTTATCAAACAAGTGTTAATTAATACACAATTGCGCACCCTTTCACTAAAGGTGAAGGCACTTGTAGCTGTATTAAATTTTGTTGATAGGTTTAGAAAAAATTAAAAGCATGTCTGACCAATTTCTGACCAAAATGCCAGTCAGCTTTGGCTATCTTGTTGGTCTAGTGGTTAGCGTATGCGACTGCTGATCAAAGGGTCTCGGGTTCAAATCCCGGGTCGGGCCAAAAGTGTTGTTGGGTTATTCTTACAGGAAATTCTAAATGACAGTATGGAAGTTTAGCGGTGATTCTCGCTCGTATTTTATTCTTATTTATTCCTTATTAAGTTGTATAAGTGAGGTTTATTAGGAGAACCATAAGACTACCTTGACAAGGAGAGGACAGAATACATTTTATTTGGCGTAATTAGTAAAATAAGAATATGAGTGTGATACGAAATATGCTACTACAATTTTGACATTGTATAGGTACCTGGGAATAACTCAACATACAGTGCATTTCTCTACTATTATGCGTTGCAACTTGCATTATACTAATTTTAATTTTTGATTTTCAAAACAACTCACACGTATAATCTTACCTCATCATTGTAATAGCACTGTCTCTCTTCAGGAGTGAAGGTCTTGACACCAGCCGTAGCATAAGTTCTCTCAGGTGACAAAGCTATTAAAACTTCAGTAGAAGGATTCACTATTCGAACCGGTGAGTCTAGATCAGGTAAATTATATGCGTTGTCTATTATAACCTGTGAGAAACAAAATTGTATTTAATAGTTATGTAAAGTACTTTCTTCTTCTTCTTCGTCGTTCCCACAATGCTGAGGATCGCGACCACAAGTTACAAGCTTACACTTCGTGCGGTTATACGCAGAGTGGACCGCACGGTGCATGCTGCCGCCCACCGCCTCCTTCACAGTATCACTCCAACGTGTAGGTGCCCTGCCTCGAGCACGCCTGCAAGCACAGTCTGGAGAAGCAGATCATTGTTGGGCAAATGGACTTTGCCCAACAATGATCTGCTTGTCCAGACTGTGCTTTGAGGACCGCATAATATGCCCGAAGAAGCTTAGGCTCGCTTCCGACAAAGTGAAGACAGCCGCGTCGTGATGTTGAGCTCTTTTAATATGGACTCGTTAGTTCGCATCGCAGTCCAGGGTATACGTAGCAACCTTCGCCAACACATCATCTCGAAAGCATCGATCTTATTACTATCGCGGCTTCTCAAGCTCCATGTTTCGGCACCGTACATAAATATGGAGAACACCAGAGCTTGGACCAATGAAATCGCACCTTAGTTGTACGGCGAATTCCGCGGTTCTTCCAAATTTTATCGAGATTGGTCATAGCACTCTTGGCCATACCGGCCCTACGAGGGATCTCATCAACTTACTTATTACTTACTTTGGAGAACCTAAAATGCAATAATTATATTTTAATATTGAACTACAGAATATAAAACCTCCCTCTTAATGTGCACAATATTATTTTTTAATTATGATTTTATTTAAGAATTTATGCACAAATGTGACAAACGTAGTTGATGCACAGTAATGAGAGACGAGTGTTTTAACGTTCAGTAGTTTTTGCGTGAAAAAGTAACAAACACACACACACATCCTTACAAACTTTCGCATTTATAATATTAGTAGGTTAAACATACATACACATATACCTATACTTATATAAATACATATTAAATAAGTTTTTCGTTTCAGATAGTTTAAAGTTAAAGTTCAGTTATTGTTTGTGTGAAAGTGTCGGCAACAAGTGTTTAAAAGTTTGGCGACTTTTTGCCGTTCGAGTCTCGAGAGGGGTGCTAGTCTATGTAATGAACTTTGAAGGAAAACTATAACACCTTTTATTTTTTGTAAATTATGTAGTTATAGAAGCCCAACTTGTAAAATGCACTTACTTGGAAAACTTCATACGAATTTAATGAAATAATAAGTAAACATGACAAATACGATTTTAAATCCACATGTCATTCTGGGTGATTACGGAACTCTATTCTATGCTTGGTGTGACACGCACTTGGCTGATATTTTTGTAATATTATCTACGATTGCATCTTCGCATTGGCCGCAGCACTCATGTGAGTGCCCGCATGCGTATATACGCCTATTTGCATACCGCACCAGTGGCCCGGTGAACACGTGGCCTTCTAATCACGCCCTGTGACAAGTCCACAACGCCACCATTGTTCAACATGACTGAACACATTTGTCAACAACTGTCGCGTCGCTAGCGCTACCGGTCATGGAGCGTGAGACGGCCGGTAACGAGAGATGAATGCAGTGAGGGCCAAAACCCTAAAATTTACCATGGATCATACATTCCTGTCTGGAAAATTTAGGCTATAAGTATATTAAGCCTTAATAGATACTTCAATAGGTTGTAGGGTCCATAGTTTGTAATAGCATTCACTATCCTAAGACTAACAATTTTTTAGAGTGTAGACTATTTCTTTAGTTTGTCTGTATATATTACATAACATAATATATTTACAAAAAAATATAGATATAAATATATAATATATATACTTGCTGAGGCGTCGTTATCAAAGAAACAAAGCTCTTATCATAGAGCGACTTATTGCAGCTACTTAGTACGAATTTTCCGTGAATAAAAGACTAAATGTGATAAGTTTGTGGTCTTTATTTCATATTAATTGCACGTACTCAGTGGCTGATACTAATCGTGATACACTCGGTTCCAAAAATAACGGGTCAGTAATAACGGGTCAGTCACATAAACCCGAATATCTCCCGAACTACGTATGCCATCCTAATGAAACGAAGACTGTTCAATTGAGAATTTAATTATACAGATAAAAAATAAAATAAAACTTAGTTACACCCACAATATTAATCTTAAATTAAAAAAAAACTAAAGTAGTCATATTTTTCTTAAGATTACATTTTTTTTATGATTGTTTTTTTGCTGTTTTTCATCACTTTCTTCATTTAATACTTTGTATTGCCTCCACGTGATGAAGCCTCCAGTGATGAAAAACAGCAAAAAAACAATCATAAAAAAAATGTAATCTTAAGAAAAATATGACTACTTTAGTTTTTTTTTAATTTAAGATCAATATTGTGGGTGTAACTAAGTTTTATTTTATTTTTTATCTGTATAATTAAATTCTCAATTGAACAGTCTTCGTTTCATTAGGATGGCATACGTAGTTCGGGAGATATTCGGGTTTATGTGACTGACCCGTTATTTTTGGAACCGGCTATAGATACAAGACATTAATTTGCTTTGGAGTGTAGCTAGGAGTTGGAAGCCGTGTATCAATCATATCAATGATACTGGGCTCCCAGGCTACACAGCCCCTAATATTGTAAACAAAAATTAGTAAAATGTGATTCACAATGTCACTTAATCTCGTGCTTCTCGTGCTTCTCCGAAAAAAAAACAAGAACTTTTTCCTGGGTCTTTTTTATTAAACACATCACGGGTTTTGAGGTTTTAGGGCTGCAATTGATTATATCCTCCATATACTCTGTCCTTAACATAAACCCAAAAAAATATAATAGAGTGGTGTTAAATCATACGATCTGTCAGGCCACCTAGGCTAGTCCAGTTAGGAAAGGCCGAACTCATCTGCTCAAAAAAAGTTTTACTTGCAAAAGTGTTCATGTAACCTAATTGCAGAATAAATGATTTGATTTGATTTGACCTAACTTCTGAATTTCTTGGAATTACGTTTGCAATATGTTAATTGTTTCATTGGCTGTGTTACATAGTAGTGTAATTTTCGAAATTAATTTAAAATCGTACATAATATTTCTTAAGACACTAATATTTTAAACTTGCATCTTAGCAGATTAAATAATTCTAATTGTATTACGTTTACGGATTTAAATAATTCCGATAGCTTTCAAAAATTGCTACCTGAATCCAAATAAAACTTTTATTTGGGTGCTGTATTTTTTAATAATCTTTTATAACAACGTATCAATTGACATTATCAATTGACATTTATCTAACAAAATCTATAATTACATTGTAAGGCATGTTATTTCTTCGTAAAGTATATAAGAGATTTATTGATGGCGTTTATCATACAGCATTACTAGAAATTTTACAATTCACAATACTTCTGAAAAATTATAAAACTTTTAGTAATCTGTCATTTTAATAACTTGACAGTGACTTAAATATTATTTAATTGAGGTTACAAGGCGACAAGACCTACATCTTACATCGTATCAGGAAGGTAGCAGGAAGGTTTTGAAAGATCCAAATTGTAGATTGTTGTTTGGAATCAGGGTCGTAGGCATAGATCCAAGATTCATCACTACTGATGATATCGTAGACGTGATTTGACTCTCCTCGGTTGAACCTTTGCAGAGTTTTCTAACACCATCTGTAGGCCGCCTTGTGATGGTCGGAAAGCAGATACGGTATTCAGCGGACGACCAGCTTTCTTACACCAAGCGCTTCATGCAAGATCTTCTGAATGACTGTCCCTGAGATGCTTAATAGAGCTTCTATCTCTCGATACGTCACATGACGATCTTCGAGAATTAATTGTCTCACAACATGATGTTATCTTCAGTGAAGGCGGATTTTGGGCATCCTTCGTGAGATTTGTCAATAACACTAGTATGTCGGAGTTCTAAATACCAGCGTTCGATAGTCCGCAGACATGAGGCTTCATCACTGAGTACAGATGTTAGATCTTCAAAACACTGAAGCCATGTCAGGCCTCTTATAAAATTGTTGAAAATTATTGCACGAAAATTTTCCTTAGAAAAATTCATATTCGGACGTAACCTGACAGATTCCAATCGAGGTTGTGACATTAATCCCAATCATTTGAACTGTTTTTAAATTTAAACACATTCGAATATAGAACAGTACCAAATTCAAAAATGCCTATTATCTGTAAATTCAGTGCTAAAGCACTGTTTATCATTATATGTTCAATTAAATGTTTTATTATGTCTTAAAATGAAATCTATATTGATAACTGTATTAAAATATTTGTAAGGTTTTTATCACCTTTGCATTATGTAATTTAATTATATTTACTTAGCCACAATGGTGACTATATCGCTTACGCATCAAGCACTCGAGATGCGGGCTCTTGTCATCAATTCCAAAATCTCTCAAATCCAACGATTTTTTATCGTCAATAAATATAATCTTTATTGAGAACGAAAAGAAGAGAAACAATAACGCTATGTGTGCAAATGTCTGGAACATAATTCCAGGAGTTCGACGAATTTTCAGTCTTCCAATTCCAATGATTTTCCTTTCTTGATTGTGAGAGATGTCGACAAGTATTTCTACACTGTAAACAGGCCAATTTAGTAGGCATTGCAAACGGGAGCTCCATATGCCCAGTATTCCGTCTGGGTCCGGAGCGGAAAAAGACCTTCAACCACTTTCTCCATGAAGCTGTGATGAAAAGTCTCCCAAAAAAGGGATTTGATGCGTAAACATTTTAAGTTTTATGTGGTTCGATTGCGAAATCCCACCCGATACACACCTTTAACAATGATGGGGTTTAACACATTAAAAAGTAGGAATTGCAGGGGTTGGTAGGGGTGACAGAATTTAATGGCCGATTGCTTTCAAATATGAAAATCAGCCACTGTTTAGTGAAAATAAAAGCTCAAATCCATGGGGAACGTTAGTAGATCACATATTTTCAATTGAAGGTAGACGTAAGTTGGCAGGCGAGGAGAATAGTGGCAATGCTTCTCGTACAATCACTTTAGAGCAGCTCTCGATCGATTAGGTTCTTAGAATAATGGTTTTAAATAAGACACTTCACCAACCACTTGGTGCTAGCACGAGATGATCCACGATAATAATGCTCGCCCCACGATCACGTTTCATTTTAAAGGAACTAACGAGCAAATGAACGTACAATAACCATCTAGGAATAGGATAAAATCATTGTCCTTGTCCATGACTTATGATACGAAAGTAATCGACTATAATCAATCATTCAATCGTGTAATTATTATTTCAAAGTGGTAATGATTTCCATCCTTAGCAGCACCTTACCCCCATATCAGGTTTATAAACATTAAAACTATGTAAACATTGGCGATTTGAAAGGAGTGGCCGCGAGTTTTTATTGCCATGTTCTTTTCTCCGGCTCTATCTATTGTTTGCGAACATGGCATAAATGTACATGTAGAATCTTGACCTGTCACAAGAGATGTATTGCATCATAAGTGAATAAAGAATTTTGAATTTGAATTGAATTTGAATCCCCACGGTCACCGGTCGCACGTACCAATGCTCGATGTTGCGTCACTGTCTTAACTTCAGACATTTAACAGTGTTACCAGCTAAAATGCGATTATTTTAGGTGGCAATCGATAATTAATACTTGAGTTAGTGTTTTCATATTTGGTGATTCCACTCAGGTGACAGGCGAAGTAGACTTAGGAATAAATGAATTTTATTGGATCTAAGAAAATACATTAAATATGTACCGTAAACTGGGGTTATTTGGATATCACGGGGTTATTTGGAATTTTGGAAATAAAAGTTTTGATCACATGTATTTTATTATCTGCTAATAGTAGGAAATTTATTATACCACCTGGCTTAAGAACGACATGTAATATCATTGTCAAACTAGAATTTTCACAGACAGCCTCGATGTTCGTTGAGTAGTGCGTTATTTGAAAATAGATAAAATTTTGGTGTATTTCATGGTTCAAAAACTTCCGTCTGAAACTCTAAATCTAGAAAAGTATGTATAGAGTGAAATATATTGGGAAATACTGTGTTTATTGTACTGAATACATTACAGGGATTCAACTTGCTTTTTCTATGTCTTTTCTGTCTGCAGTGTTCTTCGATTTTTCTAAATGGGGCTTTTTGGTTTCGGTTTTGGGGCTAATTGAAACTTAGTTTTAAAGCTTGTCAAACATTGCTATGGTTTTTATTCATCGTTTCAAATAGCCCCAATTGATGATTTTAACTGAATTAAGGGTAAGTTGTTTATAAATTTATTATTAAATTATGTACAAAATACAACAGGTCAATAAGTGGCTGGTTTGATTCCAAGTTTTTTAAGCCGATAGACGTTGCATTTTACGCACGTAAAAAAAAATTGGCGTGACGTGCTAGCACAGAAAAAAAGTTCATTTCCAACATTGTTATGCAAATTACATAACAAGTTAACAGAAAAGGGTACATCATTGCTGGGTTCAGTAAATCTGGGTTATATCCCGTTAATTCAGAGCGACCTAAGTCACGTTTGCCTCAAACAAATTCCATCTCTGCAAAAAATATTCAAAACGCAGAGTATACAGCAATTAAAGAAATTTTGCAAGAAATAAGAAATCCCCCCACACGACCCTTGAACAACTGAAATGTAAAAAAAATGCAACGTTCCATCTGGTAAGAATATAACTGGAACTAACACAACTGATTGAATCTCGGCAGAGTGAAAGAAAAAGTACTGTGAATTCTCGGCCAAACAAAAGAAAATGTTAAAAAAGCAACTTATTTTTATCTCAAAGAAACAAATTATAGCATCGATTCTGATGTGAACAGACACATTGAAAAATAAAATAAACAAATATAAATATTTTTGGACATCTTACACACAACGTCATCGAGTCCCAAACTAAGCAGAGTTTGTATTATGGGTGCTAAACAAGTTATATAAAAACATAAACATACTTTTTTTGTAAATACATACATATTACATATTGTACATAGAAAATCAACCAGACTCGGAAACAAATATTTGTGGATAACACAAATATTTGGTCTGACCCGGGAATCGAACCCGAGAGCTCTTGATCAGCAGCCGTATGCGCTAACCACTAGGCCAAAAAGAATTATAATTTTTGTGTAATTTTCTCTAATGTCTTATAGCCCGTAAAATAACCTATAATTTCGCTACTTTTTAGGGTTCTGTAGCCAAATGGCAAAAAACGGAACCCTTATAGATTCGTCAAGTCTGTCTGTCTGTCTGTCTGTCTGTCTGTCTGTCTGTCTGTCCGTCCATATGTCACAGCCAATTATTTCCGAAACTTTAATAGCTATTCTGTTGAAATTTGGTCAGTCGATGTATTCTGTGAACCGCATTAAGATTTTTACATAAAAATAGAAAAAAAAAACAATACATTTTGGGGGTCCCCATACTTGGAACTGAAACTCAAAAAAATTTTTTTCATCAAACCTATACGTGTGGGGTATCTATAGATAGGTGTTCAAAAATGATGTTGAGGTTTATAGTATCATTTTTTTCTAAACTGAATAGTTTGCGCGAGAGACACTTCCAAAGTGGAAAAATGTGTGTGTGTCCCCCCCTCTAACTTCTAAAATAATAGAGTGATAAAACTAAAAAAAATATATGTTGTACATTACCATGCAAACTACCAACGGAAATTGGTTTGAACGAGATTTAGTGAGTAGTTTTTTTTTAATACGTCATAAATCGTAACACGCAATTTACCTTTCATCCAATCAATACACTAGTATAAAAACATCGATGAAAGTTACATCGAACTACAAGAACTTTTATATGATGTTACTTGCTGATACGGAACCCTTCATGGGCGAGTCCGACTCGCACTTGGCCGCTGTTTTATTAATCAACTTACTGTTGACTTCGCCTTATATTATTCCAAATATCGGCTTCATCTTTAGTAGGAACGCATTTATTATTTAACATCAGATTCCAAATATCCCCAAAGATAGACTTTCATTACCATAAATTTGCAATGGTATATTTTCACATTATTATTAGGTATTGAAAAAGTGATGTTGAAGAAAATCAAGACTGTCTTTCAATTTAGGTTTATCAAGTATCGCCTTAAGGTTTATTTTCGAAACTGTTATAAAAATTGAGTAAATCCACACAGTCAGTTCAGATACCAAATAACCCATCAATGTGAAATTTGGAACCATATATTTAAAGTAATATATCTATAGATCTATTCACAGAAAACGTACAGTTATAGTAGCTACTTAGAGACAAATATGAAAACTACCAAAACTAATATTCTAAATGTTGATACAGTAACTTTCGTTTTTGTAAACATCTGTTTCAAGAAATCAAAAAAATCAAAATCAAAAATGTTTTATTGTCACAGCAAGATTACATAGTGAAACTGTCTCTTCGCTTCCAAACTAAGTAAAACTTGTAATATGGAAGCCAAGTATGATTGATTCCCTCTAAATAATTCACAAAAATGTAAAAAAAGATAAAAGCTAAATGAAAAAGGATCTTGAAAAAATTAAACAAAAGTAAAGAAAAACAATAATAATACGTAGTATAAACAACAAAATCCATGCTCTAAGGTTAGTGGTTTGTATAAGAATTAGAAGGTGTTTGTGTGTGTGTATGTGTGTGTGTGTGTGTATGATGACGTTAGGCCCATAAGCCATTTGGTTACAATGATTTTACATTTGTGTTTTGTTTGCATGTAAATATTGTGAGTTTTGTTACAAATATTGTATAATTGTGTGCTTATTATCTCATAATGCCTTTTTGCCAATGTGGTTTTATGTCTCATAGTTTTGAATAATTTTGTGGTTTTGCGTTTGCTTGCGATAAAGCTGGTACTTTGGTTATCAGATGTGTGCTTGCTTAATATGGTATGGAGTATAAAGAGCTTTCTCACGGAGAGTACATTAGTGTCAGCATACAGTTTGTGGGTTGGGTATATAATAAGCACTGAGATCATAATTTTGAGAACCATCCTTTGCGCTCTTTCTGTATTTATCAGTAAAGTTTTTGGACATCCACCTCATACACAAATACAGTAAGTGATAATAGACTGGCACAAGGCAAGGTAAACTAGTTTTAATGTAGCAAAATCTGCACTATTTCTGAGTATTTTGAAAATGTAAATTAATTTTCGTACACGAGAAGTTACGTTAGTCAAGTGCGGGCCCCAGTTTAAAGTTTCATTAATTATGACTACAAGATATTTTACGTTACTTTGTCTTTTTAAAAGAACACATGAATATTCGACTGTGGGGGATGGACAGGAGTGGGCTCTAATCGTAAAATCATCAACTGATGGTAGGAGATTTACTTTCATCCCGAATGTTACAAAGAGCGTCTTTTCGGTATTTAATTTTAGCTTATTGTTATACAGCCAGGCCATCACCGAACTCATGGCCATCTCAACATTTCGTTTCACTTCCATCCAGGTGACACCATTTATTAATAGAGCAGTATCGTCCGCATAGGTGTAAATACTGAATTTTGGGGTTCTGAGGTTACAGAGTTCGTTTATATACACCTGAAACAACGTCGGACCCAGGATTGAGCCTTGTGGGACTCCAAACGTTAGCATTCCAAAGTCACTCACAATAGAATTGATTATCACACATTGCGTACGATCAGACAGATAGCTCCTGAACATTTCCAGCACTGGACCCCGCACGCCGATCCTCTGGAGCTTATCTAATAGTATAGGGACAGCAACAGTGTCAAAGGCTCTCGAAAGATCCAGGAAAATGCCAAGACATTTTGTTTTGTTATCTAGGTGAGAGACAATTTCATTAGTTAGGGCCAAGACCGCATCCTCTGTAGAGATTCCTCTTCTGAAACCATACTGGTTAGTAGCCAAAAGGTTAAATTTATTTAGGAAAGAAACCAGGCGGTTGTTAATAGCTCTTTCCAGGATCTTCGAGATGGACGGGAGAACAGATATAGGACGATAGTTGCTTATATTGCCCCTATCACCAGCTTTGAAGATTGGGTGAACGATAGCTCTTTTTAATACATTGGGAAAGGTGCCAGAAGCAAATGATAAGTTACAGAGGTAAGTGATGGCTGGGACCAGCCAAGACCTACCCAGCTTTAGAATCCTCGAAGGAATACCGTCCCATCCAGCCGCTGAGTCCTCCTTTAGGTTGGCAATGAGTAAGCTCACTTCATCCTCATCCACGTTCAGCAATGCCATTGAATGAAGGCTTTGCGAATCTGGGAACACTGATCTATCACCTGACAAAGGAAATCCTTTTCCATTTGCATTGAGATTCAAGGCAAGGCTTTTACCAACATTCGCAAAGAATTTATTTATAGCGTTCACCGATCTTTAAGGGTCTGTATCTATGTTCAAAAGTTCATTTGGTGTAGAAGGCACTCGTGAGGTATTTGTAACTTTTTTTATACAGTTCCAGGTAGCTTTTATATTTTTATGTGCTTTTTGAAATTCGTTCCGTTCATATTCTTGTTTTAGTTTTTTAAGCAGATTATTGCAAAAATTGCGATAGCGACTGTACGTCAGTTTTTTTTTTTTTTTTTTTTTATTTATTTAACTTAAGGAACACAAACAATGTATAGTACAAAATATCTTAATATCTAGTTTTATAACGTTTGAATCCAGTACATACACAAATAATATGTGTCCACAGCTTTTGCCACTTTATATTATTATATAAACTACCCATGCGAGTTTCAAAAAGACATTAACATTAAAAACTTACAACTAATACCTACTTTTTTCTTTTTTCTTCCTTAGCGATTATTTCTCGCATATATATAAATCTCCAAGTTACATTCTTATACAAAAAAAAAATAAAAAAAAAACATAAAATAATAAACAAGAAAAAACAAAAAACAAAGTACTTATTACAACATGAGATACAACTCATTTTAGAGTTTTAGTGTAGCATTCTCTGGATTTTTTCTCTGATTAACGTGCATTTTATCACGTGTACGGATGCATTTGAGCAATCCAGGTGTTATCCACGGTTTGGATGTTCGTCTTTTACTGGGGATATT
Source organism: Phragmatobia fuliginosa (assembly GCA_932526445.1). Classification (NCBI taxonomy): domain Eukaryota; kingdom Metazoa; phylum Arthropoda; class Insecta; order Lepidoptera; family Erebidae; genus Phragmatobia; species Phragmatobia fuliginosa. The sequence goes on from OW052057.1 coordinate 32,425,977, forward strand.
TACAAGAATAGTACTTTCTTTAACGATGCCAGAAAGAGTACTAACAAGAAATTCAGCAGCCGCGTCAGCATTTTTCATGAGGAATATAGGTGATAAATCAGAACTTTCGATTTTGTTTTTGGCCAACTCGTAGTATTTTTGTTTGTATGTGGCTTGGAAGTTGTTACGAATTTTTTTAGTATTAAGGCTCAGCAGGAGTGGCTTGTGATCAGTTACATGAGTTTCAAATACTATGGTAGTGGACTGTAAGTTGGTTTTAAGAATAACGTGGTCCAAGCAAGCATTTAATCTCGTCGGAAATTGGTGGCCAGGCAAAAGACCGTGATAAGCCATTAAGTCTAAATATTGAGCTGTGTTACTAGTAGAAATATTTGCGATATGTCGATATTTAAATCCCCCATAACACAGATAGACCTAGAAGACCTTAGAGTACAGAGAACACTATTTAAACTGGTGACAATATTATTAATGTTTTTATACGAGGGAGATCTATAAATTCCTAATATAGCAAGGCCCAAACCGATCCTGCAAACCAGACAATTCCCATCAATAAAAGAAGGTTCATAGCATGAGAAATCAAGAGACCTTTTTATATACATTACCACCCCCCTCGTTTTGGTTACAATTTTGCTTTGTGGAGTACGCGTTATATCCATATAAATATATGTTCCAATTATATATATATATGTTCCAATTAGACCCACTTTACTGTACTTTAATAATCAGAAATAATTTTTTTATATCATAAAAAGGACTGATAGTTATTTTTGTACGTATTAATAGAAAGACTGTTTGTGTAATATATAATGTGTTAATACACAATAAAAAGAATTTCCTGTTTTAAGTAGATAAACAAATAAATATTTCGGACATCTTTTACACATAACAACAGTCCCAAACTAAGCAAAGCTTATATTATGGGTACTAAACAACTGATATAAACAGATAAATGTACTTTTTTGTAAATATATACATATTAAACATAAAAAAGCCAGACTCCGAAACAAATATTTGTGGATTACACAAATATTTCGTCCGACCCGGGAATTTAACCCAAGACCTCTTGATCAGCAGCCGCATTCGCTAACTACTAGACAAACAAGGCAGTCAATAATTTTAAACTAGCACCGGTTAGAGCATTATTATCATAGTACTCGTATTTTAAAACTATATTTATACGGTATTGAAACCCATGTTTGACAATCAATATTACTTTTTTAATATTACCTTTATATTGGTAAAATATTAGTTTTAGTGATTAGAACACATACCAGAAGTCCTTGTGAGGCTACGTTTGCGCTGTAGTAATCATCAGGATTAGTGTATAGGAGTACCGTCAGCGCTGTTTGGTAACCACACGACGCTACACGACGTGGTGTTCTGAATTGTGACATTAATTGATTTTGCCTGCGGAAGACAATTTTTCTTAGTGTTATTATTACCTAGTGGGACATAATTTATGTTATTCCCATAATTTACTCAATGGTTATACTAGTTTGGTAGTTATTTAAATTCCTTAAAATTTAAATTATGTTAAGTATTATCCATTATGAGGTTTAATTAAAACCAATAACTGGTAGTGCGAAATGGCATTTATTGATATTTATAAAACAGTACTTTTGAATATGTTGAACAATAAATCGACATACTATATAATATATAAATACATACTAATATTATAAATTCGAAACTTTGTCTGCCACGTCCAAATTAGGTTTCCGTATTTAGCTACAATAACAGATGAACTAATCGCATTAACACGATATCTAAATATGGAACCAAATGCATAACAAATATAAAAATAACTTCATTATAACAAAAAGGAACCGACTTCAAAGAAAAACTATTCCGAGTACCCAAATCGCGACAATTGTGCCTATGATATTTGAGGAGTTCCCTCGATTTCCTTGGGATCCCATCATCAGATCCCGGTATGGTGACGATGGGACTACCTGTAAGCTACGCCTACTCCAATGCAAAAATAATTTTTGAAACCGATTCATAAACGACGAAATTATTGCAGAACATACGTAAAAAATAAAAATAAAATAAAAGATTCCGACGAATTGAGAAACTCTTCCTTTTTTTAGAAGTCGGTTAAAATATAAATAAGACAGGGTGTTTTGTTATGTCATATTATAACCATTTAACATAAAACATTTTGAAGGCCTTTATCTTCAATTATATAGTAAGGCTATTACTTATAATATTAACTTATAAAATGTACTGATCTGTAATAATAATTCGATTATTTTATTTCTGTAAATTTTTCGAAAACACTCAATTGGCCTCGGTTTTCGATCACTTATCGAAAACAATCACCCAGGGTAAGCAAGTACCATATCAGAAGAGTTATCTTCTGATGTGGTACTGACTGTTAAGTTGTGAAACCTAGTTGGAGGTCTCTTAGCGGCTTAAAAACATACAACGGGTGTTATGCGAGTACCCAACCCGCGCTGTGCCAGCGTAGAGACGTATGTCCTTAACCCTCTCCAAAGAGAAGACCCGGTCTCAGCAGTGGAATATAATGAGTTGTTGACGTTGATGATGTAAATTTTTCAGCCCTCCAAATACTGTTTTTTTAGGGCGGGAACAGGGTTTGGGTCTAGATGAGAGATTTGTGTGTAAGATGTCCGAAATATATTTTGTTATATTATTTATTAAAAGTAGTAGAGCCTCACTGATTTCAACACGAATGAGTTGGCTCGGCCGAGGCAGCGCTACCCTAACAGAGAAGTCCAACCTAAAATCACAGCAAACATGCTGTCATACTTCGTTGATGACCTTCGTTGATGATGATCATCGTGTGAGATCGGATCTCAATCGCCGCCATGGCACACCAAGGCGGCGATTGGGATCCACCAGGTCACCATGTATGCAACCACAATGAGGTTAATAACCCCTACTCCTGGATTCTACTCATGCTTTCTATCAGGCAGAGAACAAACATCCATTTGAAGGTTTTGCGTAGCAGCAAGAAGGTGATAAGTATATTAAATACCTACAACATAAATTATAAGAAATTGCGTTGTTGTTTATTTTATCGTGCAAAATTCTTTGAATTTATCTTATATATTGTAAGATAATTATAATATCCGGTTTTCATTTGTTAATGTTTATGATTATATTAATCGTTTCGTTTAAAAATATCTTGGTTGTATTGTAAAAATAATCTCTCGACTACAACTGTGAATAGATATCCGCTTAGATATTGGAACTACATATATATAATATTTATTGGTTGTAGATTAAATATGTTATAAAATTTATTTTAATACATAAATATTGTCTCACTGATATATCGCAGTCTGGCTATTAATGGACTGTACATTGCATGTTTCAACTCAAATTGGTTCTGCGTGGTACTCACACGTACCTACGTACATTGATGAAGTTGTTGTTATATGTAGGGATATTGAAAATCTCTATTGAGAAACTACGGCACTCAATATCGACCTATTTCGATCTGCACTCATTTTTAAACAAGATCGTTATTGTTATAGGTATAGGTAGCAAATTATAATCATAAAGAAGTTCTAGTATCTTGGATTTCAATTAAAAACGCGATAGTGAGTGGCTGATTAAATTATTTGGTGATTAAAAATTTTAAAAGATAGCTACTGTCAGCATCAAAATGATATTGGCGTTAAAAGTAGTCAAAATGAAATGAAAAATAAAATATTAATTTAATTTTATGTTGGCACACCAGGTGCTCAAATTATTGTACGCGTTCAAAGTGGTCAAAAGACCTTAGCGATCAGTTGTCAAAAATATGTTAGCTGACAGAGTGTTCATTTTTATGTTATCAATCTAGGTTATGACAACAATTTCGGTTTGAGTCCACCTATAACCTAAGGTTCTCCATAAAGGTAATCGAATCGAAGGTCGATTCATCCGCTGCGGATAAGTGTGCGAGGCCTCCTTGACTTTGGTTCGTTCGGCGCGGATAAGTGTGCGATCACCATAAAGTAACAGCTGCTAAAATAGTGTAACGAATTATGATAAATCTCTCTCAGTTCAATGTATGATGTAGCTGTGACGCAGGGCCGGATTTACCATATAAGCTGAAAAAGCTGAAGCTTGGGGCGGCAGAATTAGGGGGGCGGCAAAATGGGCCAAAACTAAACTGGTACAGAAAAACCTTTTTTTAGGCATTAGAAGTATAAATCCTGTGTCGCGGTGGGCTCTACAAACATACATAAAACTAACACAGAGAACACCTAGACTTAGGACAACAATTGGTGAATTGCACAAAGTGCTTTCACACGTAGGAACCCACGACACTTGGCGCAGTAGAATGCAGCGTGGCGACCATTTAAAACACCTTTTTTTTGATGTGTGGAAACCCCCTCGGGCCGCCACGCTACCGGAGTTTGCAACGGGCCTGTAAGTCGGTGTGCCACTCTGCACCTGAAATAGCAGGGGTCCAAGGAATCTGTTATTACGCCCTCTGAACCTCTCCCAGTGGTTCCTCTCACTAAAGCGGGTGCCATCAATTGCTTATCTCTCCATGGTGACGTACGGCATACGTGGACGTCGCCTCCATTAAAGCCTGAAGGCCACTGAAGCGGATGGAGGAGAAAATTTTCCGTCCATTTACGGACACACTCAGGGTAGCATGACCATGGCATGGATCGCAGAAGGTTGCGACCGCGGTAACCGTATAGGGTTCAAACCACCAATATCCTCTGGGGTCACCAGAGACATGCCATATTTTGGGCGGTCAGAGCCGCCGCCCACACCGGTGCATCGTACAGTGCCGTAGACCAGACAACTCCCGTGTACAGTTGTCTCGTCGCGACATTAGCTCCACCCAAATTGAGCAAAAGTCATTCAAGTGCGGAGGCAGTGTCGACCAGCTTCGGAGCAAGCTGTCGGAAGTGCTCGTCGAAGAGCCACCTACCGTCAAGGATCAGGCCCAGATAACCAACACGACCTAGACAGGTCTTGTCGATACACCACCGCTGCCGACCAAGTACTGCCAACTCTTGGATATATTGACGTTGACAGGTGCATGGTTAGATCATAGAGGCCTATCTGCGCGACAGGACGGTGAAGTTTGTGGATCGGAACGGGGTGGAGAATCGAAGGGAAGTGTGTTGCAGGGTTCCTCAGGGCTTTGTATTAGGCCCATCATTATGGAACCAAGCATACGATGCGGTCCTTCGCATCAGCCTGCCCTCATGCCTAAGTGTCGTCTGCTATGCGGACGGTACCCTAATACTGGCCAGAGGGTCACGCTTCGAGGAAATGCTTCTGCTCGCCGAGCAGGGAGTGGCTTGTGTTGTGGAAATAACTCAGCAAACTGAGGCGATTTGTTTCCATGGCCTACGTAAGCGCCAGGAACCACCCAAGTCGCGCTTCCGAGTGGGTGACACTGAAGTCCGGGACGGGACGGTGGAGCTTCGAAGAGCATTTCGGGCGATTAGTCCCCCGGGTTAGAGGGGTAGCAGGGGCATACCATCGTCTGCTGTCCAATCTCGGGGACCAAGTGAAGAAGTTCGCTGCCTCTACATGGGTGTCGTGCGATCCATGGTTCTCTATGGGGCACACGTCTGGTCTAAGGACCTGGCGGGTTACTCCCGCTGTAAGGCTCAACTTAGGAGTCTGCAGCCGCTGATGGCCATTCGGATCGTACGGGACTACCGTACGATCATGAGCCTAAAATACTACGGCAGAACGCACACACGCACTTGGAGGGCAAAGCTCGAAACACAGGGATGTGCCAGCCAACGCGCTGTTGGAGCCGTTCTGCCAAGCTTCAAAGCTTGGATAGAAAGGACCGACTGTGTCACCTACCGATTGACTCAGATACTCACCAGACATGGTTGTTTCGGTGAGTATTTGAATAGAATCGGACGTGAGGTTACAGCAAAATGCCATCACTACGGGTCCGACGGGGACTCCGCCCAGCATACGCTAGAGGACTGCCCTGCGTGGGAGTCCAAGCGACGAGACCTGGTCGGGCAGATCGGTCGAACCCTGTCAGCGCCAGCATTGATCGTGGCAATGCTGGCCAGTGATGAAGGGTGGGACGCCGTGGTTTCCTTCTGTGAGAGCGTAATGCTCCAGAAGAAGTCGGCAGAGCGGGCCGATCCCGCTCGAAGGAGGCTGCTAAGGGAATGCGGTAGAGGCAGCTAGTCCCCAATCGTTGCCTAAGGGTCGTTGCGGCTCCATCTTGGGAAAATGTGACCACTGCAAGCGACTCGAGCCGACGACACCCCGGTGCGGCTGAAGGGTTTCGTCTGGGGCGGGTTGGTGTTCCGCCTTTTACTGTGTAAAACGGTGAGAAGCATTATATCGTCCCGTCCCGCCCCAAGGGTAATTTATTGATTACCCTGAGATGTACCCCAGTCATGGGGTAAGGCAGTGCGGACTCCAGAAGTCGCTGAAGCGTTCCTAGAGCTCCTCCCGATTGCCGAGGTAGGCCGCCGCGGGGTTTAGTGGGTAGACCGGTTCGCCGGAAGTCCCATACACGCCCTCCGTCTCCCCCACGGAGGGTATGGTGCATGGATAGCAGTATCGGGCCTTACTTACCTATCTTCCTTAGCTTACCAAACCTTATAAGTAGTGCAGTTAAAAACAAGCTTTGCTTAGCTTAAAAAAACAAAAGTTATAAAAATAATCTAGCAACTAAATTATTTCCTAAAGAAAGGAATTAACTTAATTGTGAAAAGTGTATCTAATTTTAGGAGTCAGTAGGGGCGGCAAAAATTTTAAAGCTTTGGGGCGGCAAATGTGTAAATCCAGCACTGCTGTGACGTGTTTTACTTGCATTGATCGTGAAACTATATAAAAAAATAAATTAACACACAAGTAAATTAACATTGGTTATATCGATTACGGAAATCCTCACGGAAATGTTCAATGATATTATAGACACAGAAATTATCCCACAGCAATGGACAGAATCAAACATCATCCTTTTATATAAAAAGGGAGACAAACACGACATCGGTAACTATCGTCCAATTAGTCTCATGTCTAACATATATAAGATATTTGCCAAGATAATTTTAAAACGGATAGAAGGAACGCTAGATGAACATCAACCCATCGAACAAGCGGGTTTTCGGAAAGGCTACTCGGTGATCGATCACATTCATGTCATCCGCCAGGTCATAGACAAGTATAAAGCATACCAGCGCGAGTACTACATTGCTTTTATCGACTATACCAAAGCATTCGACTCATTATACCACGAAGAAATATGGAAGTCCCTAAAGGAACAAGGAATCGAACAAAAATATATCCGCTTGGTAAAAAATGTATATAGCCATAGCACCGCAACAATCCAACTAGAAAAGAAAGGTAAACCATTTACAGTAGGAAGGGGTGTCAGACAAGGAGACCCTCTATCTCCAAAACTATTCTCAGCGGTTCTCGAAACAATCTTCAGGGGTTTTAACTGGGATAATCTGGGAATCAATGTCGACGGAGCCTCCCTAACACACTTGAGGTTTGCAGACGACATAGTGTTATTTGCTGAAACATCGGAAAACTTACAACAAATGATACATGAACTAGCGGATGATAGTGAGAAGATAGGTTTAAAGTTGAACCCAGAGAAAACAAAGGTAATGACAAACGGGAAGAAAACAACCATACACTTACGAAATAACCAAATCGACTACACCGACGAATATATATATCTGGGACAGCTAATAACACAAGAGGATCCTATAGGCAAAGAAGTCGAGAGAAGGATAACAAATGGCTGGAAGAGATACTGGAGTCTGAGAGAGGCCATGAAAGACAAAACTCTTCACATTAATGCAAAGCAAAAACTTTTCAACACCTGTGTATTACCTGTTTTAATGTATGGCTGCCAAACATGGGCTTTAACACAAAATGTGACAAGAAAACTGGAAAGCTGCCAACATGCAATGGAAAGAAGTATGCTGAATGTGAAAAGGTCGGACCGAATAAGAAACAATGTTATTCGTAAAAAGACGAAGGTCATAGACATAACATCCAAAATCAGAAGACTCAAATGGCAATGGGCGGGCCACATGATAAGAGGTCAAGAGAAATGGAGCAAAATTGTGACACGATGGTACCCTAGAGAAGGAAAAAGAAAAAGAGGCAGACCACAGAAAAGGTGGGATGACGACATTAGGCAAGTGGCAGGAATAACGTGGAATAGAGTGGCTCAAGATAGACAGGAATGGAAAAGGTTGGAGGAGGCCTTTGCCGATTGGCAAACAGACCTACAAACATTAATTAAGTATTAGAATAGAATAAGTCTGTACAAAAAAAAAAAAAAAAAAAAATATATATATATATACTTTTAGTTTTAAGTTCTCAATACTTTGTAAATAGATGCTAAGTTGGTCTGAATAAAGGGCTTTATTATTATTATTATTCTCTTTATTTCATAATATTTACATATAAATTACATTTTTAAATATAAATATAAAAAGTACATTTAAAAATATAAAAAATAGTAGACCACCGACTTCGGGTACAGGGACCAAGAAACCGGTGGTTAGGGCTCTAAAGACAGGAACCTCCTCACTATACGTGCCGTGTTTAGAAGGACTGCCTTCTGCATCAGACCCTTGATCCAGCCATCCAACGTGAGCCTCTTAAGGTGTTGGTCGAGGCTCTTGGCTATCAAACCATGAGCAGAAACAACTATCGGAACAATGATGGCCGAATCCACATTCCACATATCGACAATCTCGTGAGATAAATCCAAGTATTTGATTTGTTTCTCTTTTTCAACTTTCACGAGATTTTCGTCATGAGGAACAGCGATATCGACAATCATTGCGCGGCGCTCTAATCGATCTATCACCACAATATCAGGCTTATTGGCAACAATAGTCCTGTCTGTGATAATAGATCGATCCCAATATAATGTAGCACGACCATTCTCGAGAACTGGGTCGGGCTCATACCTGTAGTATGGCACCTCCAAATTCACAAGTTCGTATTTAAGGGCAAGTTGTTGATGTACGATCCTGGCTACTTGGTTGTGTCTGTGCAAATATTCACCATTAGCAAGACGAGAACAACCAGAAATAATATGCCTGATAGATTCCCCAGGACGGTGACATGCCCGACATATGTCAACCGTACCATCCTTCAGGATATATTTTCGATAGTTATTCGTCATGATAACTTCGTCCATAATTGCACAAACAAAACCTTCGGTTTCTCCAAAGAGATCACCATACCGTAGCCAGGAAGTCGATGCTTTAAAGTCTATATCGGGCGTGTTCAAAGCCCGATAAAACCGACCATGAAGCTCTTTGCCCTTCCATACCTCCTTATTATTATTATTATTATTATATCGATTATGAAAACATTTTCTCGGTATTAATTGCCAAAGCGATGCTTTGTTTACTCATATAAATGATACAAAATATATATATATATATTGTAACATTTAGGCAATATATATATATATTATATTAACTGCACGGTAGACCTAATGGTTTACGGGTCCTGTCCTCGAGCGTGAGAATTTCTGATTGAACACTTACTTATTTCATATTTTGCATGCACACAGATGCATCGCGCACTATCGCATACATGCCGTGCCTAATAATCACCGACTTTCGGTTTTTTGTACAAGTTACATATTCATCAACTGTTCGCCTTTGTAGAACGTATTTTAACGGACTACAACGCACGCAATGTATCTTGTCATATCGTAAAGCTCGTAGAATTCATTCAGTACAGAAAGCTATAATACTCTCTGTATACTAATTGAATGGTCAAAGATTAGAAAATTATTTTTTTACACAGTATAAAATGAAATCGCTCGTGTTGTCTGTCCACTCAGATTTTTTAATTACGCAAGTTGTTAAATGCGGTTTTCATCATAATTAAGGTTACCTTTTAGAGAAGATTTATTAATGTGATTATATTAATTTAATCGAATACATATAAAGTCAGTGTTTCTTAAAAACATATTATTTTTAGGTTATTATCAATACTGACAAAAATTTACCAGTTACATATATGTACTACGAATAACCTACATTAACGATTTATACATTTCTAATATATTTTTTTATTAAATTATTTGTAGATTATACTTTCAAAGTAATTTTGAACAATGTAATATTAATCCTGATCTTAATAAATACTGTAGATATTTTAGGCATTTCATGTAGAACAAAATTGTTTATAACACAATATTATTTAAATAAATATTTTATATTTTTTAGATAACTAGCGGTCCGCCCCAGCTTTGCACAAAAAAACATTTTAAATTTGACAAATTACTGAAAGCTTCCTTGAAAACCATTCTATCCATTGCTACAAACAGCATTAAAATCGGTGTAGTAGTTTGTAAGTTACGCAAGACTGATGCGGCAGAGGACTTTGTTTTTTTCTATATTTAATGCTAGTTTACATAATATTAAAGGCTCATTTACGTAATAATATAACTAAATAAAACAAAAATACGACTATAGGTTTTATACATACGTATGAAAGTGAAAGAATAATCCTCCAATACCTAACCATTGAGAAGTAGTACCTTCCATATATTATATATATAATAAATAATAAATAACAATAAATAAATATTTTGGACGAATGACACACAACATCGTCTACCTAGTCCCAAACTAAACATTACTTGTACAACATACTTTTTTATACAAACACATACATATTATACATGGAAATCACCCAACTCCGAGACAAATATTTGCAGTTTATACAAACATATGGTCCGACGCGGGAATCGAACCCAAGACCTCTTGATAAGCATTTTCATACGCTGACTACTAGACCATCAAGGCAATATGCTTTATAATAATAAATAAATAAATATTTCGAACATCTTATACACAACATCATCCAGTCCCCAACTAAGCAGAGCTTGTATTATAGGTAGAACCTGATATAATACGTAGATAACTGATATAAATACATAAACATTTTTTTGTATATACTTACCTATAGAATACACATAGACTTCAAAAGAAATATTTGCGGATCATACAAAGATTTGGTCCGACCCGGGAATCGAACCCGAGATCTCTTAATCAATAGTCGAATACGCTAACCACTGGACCAACGAGGCAGTCAAAGACACTTTAAATTAACATCACATAATATACTTACAATGTGTGGTTTTTTTAACTTAAATACTTCTATTAATGTTATGAAGGTTACCTGGAAGAAATTGCTTTTTAGCAATAAGGCCGCCATTTGTACATGGTCAACCTGTTTATTATTGTGTTATTTTATGTATATTGTATTAATTAATGTGCAATAAAGTTTATTCTATTCTATTTTTATGTACAGTTCTACCTATCAACTTACAGTACTCCAAAAAAAAGTATTCTTCCGTGTGCCATATTTGTTTGAAACGTGGTAAAGAGTTCTTTCTTCTCGTATTCTTTATAATAGTAGTAATATTGTAACGAACCCCTTTTCATACAAATGACTATATTATAGCATGCTTATAATAATTTCTAAGTTTAACACACATCCCTAACACATGGCATCTTGGGCCGGTAATCTCTACCAGTGACTGTGACACTGTACAAGTCTAGAGACTATTTTATACATTCTCGAAAAACAAACTTACAAGACAACATAAATTAGCGATTTACTTACTTATTATCATCAATCGCGAAATAGTTGAAAGTGCAACATACATTGAGCATTGTAAATATTTGTCTGAAAAGATCATCGCAGCGGAATATAGAATTCTTCCACATACACCTTTGGATCATATGGTTACAAGATGAAGCTGGTGACAACTGAAATAATCGAGTAGAGAATCACTATCTAAATCAAAAGAATAAAATCGCTATTAAAAATGAGAGATGTTTTACCAACGGAAGTTTCGGCAAAACTTTGGACTTCGGTCGAGGTTTAGGCTGAAGCAGAAGCCGAAGTTGCTTTGTTAGACCGAAAGTGGCCGATGTCGAAGTGATATGTCATCTACTATACTACTAGTGAAACTACCGTTGCGATTGGATTGGATTCTCGTTTATTACTGATTACACAAGTTAACATCAAAAGTTATTTGCAGGCACGCAAACATACACATCACTCCTCTAACACTATTTCAAATTACATAAAAAAAAACTTTAAATAATTAAAAACAACAATAATAGGCAATTGGCCAATTTGTACACTACGCACCAATTACCTATTTTTATAACGACATTTCTCCATATCGTTTCTGAGACCGCATACCGTGCACCAACGAATGTCCCCGGAACTGCCATTTAAGCTACGGGGGCCTGTGGCAGCCTCGCGGCGTGCGCCCTGTCCACTCATCTGGAATACGTCCTTGATCTGCGTGGCCTGGGCGGTGATTGCTGCAGTGACGGCTGCCGCCGTGGTCTCGGTTCGAGCCAACCGCGCATACTCTGCCTGTTGAGCTACCTCCAACGCCTTGGCGAATGTTAGTTTGCCGGCATCCTCTTCAAATAACAGGTCACGTTCCCGACACGCTGCGAGCCCTAGTATAAAACGGTCACGCAGTAGCATATCCAATGCCATACCAAACTCACAATGAACGTCTAAACCTCTTACGCGAGCCGCCCATTCCTCAACGCTCTCGCCATCAGATCTCCTCGCCTCATAAAACTTCTCTCTATCAGAAAAAGTGCAACGATTTTGTGTGAAATGCTTGTCTAATTTTTCAATTAAATCCTCGAACTTGACTTCTTCGAGTACTTCAGAATGAAGTAAGTTCCGTGCAAGGCGGTAGCTGTCGTCCGAAAAATGAGTCAGGTACAAAGCGCTCCTATTTTCGGTTTTCACACTATTTAATTTTATATACTGTAATAGCCGACTTTTAAATATAGGCCATTCTTGATTGTTATGATCAAAATTTGTAATATTACCGATAATATTAGACATTTTAACGAAAACTAAGTAACTTTAATTTTTTTTAAACGCGGGTAACTCGTCGCCAGTGATATGTCGGCTACTATACTACTAGTGAAACTACCGTTGCGATTGGATGCTCGTTTATTACTGATCACACGAGTTAACAACAAAACTTATTTGCAGGCACGCACACATACACATCACGAAGCTAAAGTTTCAGTCAGATATTAATGATGATGGCAAGAAATACCTTTATGTATAGCTGTGATAGTCTCAGGCAGTTTATATTATCACCTTAAAAAACACGATAAATACAATAAAATAGTAGTAAGAGCAAACCTCGGTGGCTCAGGTATTAATTCTTAACTGAAAATTTTTCACAACAAAAGTAAGGTGCTGAAAAACCTGGTCCCGAAAGAAGAATATTTGATAGTTACAAGCATAGTCTACTAAAATATAGTCAAAGAACCAAATATCATATATTACCTGACTAATTCTTCAATGTATGTATATAGGTAGTGATATTGATATCTAAGGGTAGGCATACTTACTCTTGTAAATAATGATTCGATAGATATATTATTGAAATCTAATATATCTTGCAGCTGTTGTAACTGACCCTTTTCTTCATTATCAGGCATGAATGTATTGTGTAACATGGGAATAAGACGAAAGGTTTCAAAAACGAAGTCAGCTGTCATGTTTCCAGGTAGAGTCCTAGAATAATTATGATAGGTAATGAATATGGAACGCAATTTTTATATGACTTCAATAATGAACATTAACATTAGTGCGTGTACAATACTTGTACCCCAAAGCGCACGCTTCGGTCCCGGTTATCATAAACATCTATGCGAATCGTTATTGGAAAGTCAGCATCCTCAAAAATACTGATAACTAGTTCCACCGTAAAATTCAGTTCGCTCTCAGGGTTGGTGAGGTCTTAATACATCTTGTGAATAATAAAGGTAAATATTTTTTACTGTGCGAACATAGCCCACTTGCCTTATATAAAAATACAAATACAAATGCCTAAATACAAATATATAATAAAATTATTGCTCACAAATTATTTGCTAGCTCTCGTGCTGCCTTCTTTGACACAACATTTAGATCGCATATCGTGACTGCAGGAAATGGAACATCCCATATCGCTCCTTGTGTACTTTCTATAACCTAAGTTTGTAGAATTCAAAATTTATTCGTATCTTTTATACAATTGAACCATTTTATAATTTAAGAAATAATCAGAGGTAGAAAATATTTTACGTTAAGATAAAAAATAAAATAACGAATGAATATTTATGATTAAATTTGAACAAAATACATTAAATATTAATATGTATATATAATAATATATATAAACTTACAGTTACTATCGGATTTCTTGCATACCATTTGTAGGCAGTGACCACAAAATATGCTGCTAATGCGATGCTTACTAGCACCGCCACTGCCCAACAAGACCTACATTAATGAAAATTAAAAGTAATTGCAATAATTGTTTACTTAGAGTATCAAAAAATATAAATCTTTCTCGTTGACTTTTCCTATTTTACCCTTTTATTTTTACTTTAAAGCTTTCAGTGTAGGAAGCTTGAACACGTAATGATTTGAAAATTTCATATTAAATTTGAGATTTAGATAAATAAACAGACCAATTATAGAATGCAAGGTAGCCTATTGACATAAACCTAAATTTATTTTATTAAAGCAGTAAATATGAAATCTCTTCTTAGTAGTAAAGTGAAATGTACTTAGGTAGTATTTTATACACTGATAAAGTAAACATTCTTGATGTTATACTCGCTTGTACTTACATTCCAGATGCAGTGCAACTGGAATGTATACCGTACAATGGTCAAATCTCCTCAAGTAGGTACTCCAGACCTCATGTCATAGCTAAACCAGCCTTTTACAAAGCAAAGTTTGAAACGACGGTCCCGGTTGTCATAAACATCTATGGCAATCATTATTGGGAAATCAGCGCCTGTAAATATATTGACAACTAGTTAAACATTCGAATTTCAGCTCTCCTTTAGGGTAATGGAAGTTCGATGCTAGTCGCTCCGTTGGAAAACGGATTTTCAGGTAAAACTGGTTGAATTAATATTAGTAGCTCTAAATAATATTGTTAATAAAGGCTAGGAAAAAAGAACTATCTAATTTTTAGTAGCTTTTTAGGGTTACATACTTCATGACTCGGAACCCTTATAGATTCATCATGTCTGTCTGTCCGTTCGTCCTCGACCTACCGCTCAAACGGTTCGTGTCATTAGATAAGTCTTTTAAAAACACTGCGAGGTTGCTAAAACCATTTTTTAATTTAGGTATACGTTTGCAATTTATTCAACTTCAAAAGCTAAACGGCTGGCTCAAAAAATATGAAAAAAAGCCATGATAGTATCCTCATAATATATTAAACTTTAGCGGGAACTTTAGGAAAACTATAGCGGTTTTGATAACTTTTTCATTTCAGGAGTCTTGCGTGACCGCGCGCCGTCAGTGGTCCAGGTTCCACAGGAGGCGTCGCCGCCCCGAGGATGCGGCAGCCCGAGAGGCGGAGCTGTTAGTGGAATACAGGGTTGCCAAGAGGACCCTTGAGGCAGCGATAAAGCAGGCCAAGATTGAGGCTCGCCGCGAGTTGCTGGAGACACTGGAGCGGGATCCATGGGGACGCCCTTACCGAATATAGGGGCAAGATGCGCCCATGGGCTCCACCACTGACTCGGTGTCTTCAGCCAGAGCTGCTTGAGGAGGTTGTCGGCTCCCTTTTTCCAGCGCGAGTGGTGGTACACACTCCACCACAGATGGCTCCGCCTTCAGCGCCTGAAGCGCCTAACGTGAATGACGACGATGTGCCTGAGGTCACACGGGCAGGACTTGCACTGGCGGTGGATCGGCTAAAAGCCAAAACCACCGCCCCAGGACCCGATGGCATTCCAGGTCGAGCTTGGGTCCTGGCTTTAGATGACGAGGCTCTTGAGCCCCGACTGAGAGCCTTCTTCAGCGCATGTTTCGAGCAGGGTCAGTTTCCGAAACTGTGGAAGACGGGGAAACTGGTCCTCATCCGTAAGGAGGGGCGCCCGGCGGACTCACCATCCGCCTATCGGCCTATAGTCTTGCTTGACGAGGTGTGCAAACTCTTTGAAAGAGTGATTGCATGGCGCCTCATCAAGCATCTCTTAAGAGTGGGGCCGGATCTGGCGGACAACCAGTACGGTTTCCGTCAAGGGCGCTCCACCGAGGATGCGATCATGCGTGTGAAGGCTCTAGCGGACGAAGCAGTTTCCCGGGGCGAGGTGATGTTGGCGGTGTCTTTGGACATCGCCAACCCGTTTAACACCCTGCCCTGGAGTTACATCAAAGAGGCGCTGGTATATCACCGAGTGCCTCTTTACCTCCGTCGCATAGTCGGGGCGTATTTGTCGGAGAAAGCTGTCATCTACCCCTGTAGGACCGGTCTCGGACGGCGTGAAATGTCGTGCGGTGTTCCGCAGGGGTCGGTCTTAGGGCCGCTCCTGTGGAACATTGGCTACGATTGGGTGCTTCGCGGTGCACTCATTGATGGTGTCGCCGTCACGTGCAATGCGGACGACACGCTAGTGACGGCGTGCGGTGGGACGCACCGTGAGGCAATCGTTAGGGCCACGGCCGGGGTTGCCCAAGTCGTGGAACGAATCCGGCGGCTGGGTCTTAAGGTGGCTCTACACAAATCGGAGGCCTTATTTTTCCACGGGCCTCGGATGAAGCCACCTGAGGGACTCAGCCTGATAGCAGGAGGCACTCGCATCGGCATCGAGCTCTCTATGAGGTATCTGGGTCTAGTACTCGACGGCCGATGGGACTTTGGACATCATTTCCAAAGTCTGGTCCCCAAGTTGGTTGGAGTGGCGCGTGCATTAGCACGGTTGCTGCCCAATATGAGGGGTCCCGATGACTCCTGTAGGAGACTCTACGCTGGAGTTGTGTGGTCCATGGCCCTTTATGGGGCCCCAGTATGGGTGGAGGCCCTAAAGGCCAGCAACGTTGCGTTGCTGAGACGACCACAGCGAGTGCTGGCCATTAGAATCATAAGAGGATACCGCACGATCTCTTTTGAAGCGGCGAGTCTCCTTGCCGGAACTCCACCATGGGATCTGGACGCGAGAGCCCTTGCGGCACTTTATCAGTGGCGCAAGGATGCGCGGGAGTTGGGTCAGAGTCCTGAGATTTCAGAAATCGAAGCTCAGAAATCCCAGCTCCGCCAGGCCCTCGTGGAAGAGTGGAGGGAACGACTTGGGCAACCGAGCGCTGGGCACGCCGTTATTGCGGCGATAAGACCCCTTATGGAGAATTGGCTCGAGAGGAGGCACAGAACCCTCTCATACCGGCTGACGCAGGTGATCACTGGAAAAGGTTGTTTCGGTGATTACCTGTGTCTGATTCGCAAAGAGCCAACGCCTGAGTGCCACCACTGCGATGGCTGCAGCGTGGACACGGCGCTTCATACGCTGGCAGAGTGTCCGGCGTGGGAGGAGCCGAGGCGAGATCTCGTGGCGGCCATCGGAGTGGGAATTCTCTCGCTCGGTAACATGATTGCGGCCATGATACGGAGCGAGAGTGCGTGGAACTCTGCTGTCTCTTACTGTGAGCAAGTTATGCTTGCAAAGGAAATGGTGGAGCGGGACCGGGAGAGGTTTAGAACCCTCCCGGTCCGCCAGGCCCGGCAACGGGCTAGGTACCGCAGGCGACTTAGGCGCCGGAGATCGCAAAACGATCTCCGTCCTCCATAAGCGCAGGCCTGGGGGTGACAGGTGAGGCCACCTGCCACCCTGGCAGAAGCAGGCCGGGGTGGCAAGTATTTGATTTGTTCTCGTATAGTAGGAGGCCGTCTGCAAACCAAGATGGCCCGAGGTACGTTGGGGTCCCAGGGTTTTTCCTTCCGAAGGTGTACCTGGTTTCCCGACTTCTAGTGCCCGAGAAGGCGTGCGGTTTTGGTCGGTTCGAGTCCGACATAGCCACATTTATGTGGCATCCGGGGGGATTTCCACACGGAGAAAAAAAAAAAAAAAGGAGTAATAGGTCTAACTTTAGAAATGCACTTACTTGGAAAACTTCGCACAAAAGTTACTTAGTGCTTAGTGCTTGAAATTATTTTCGACAAAATAAAACTCGGTCAGAAGGTCCGACTACTTTTGTATGTGGAGAACTTAGGTTAGAGTGAACGCAAAACATAGAACTCGGAAAGCTGACCGCCAGACCGCGCGCAGTGGGGTCGGCGCCTTAAATTATGCAAAAAAAACTACTAAAAACTACCGACATAGCAATCATAAATAGATATCATGAAAGCTAATAGTTCAAATAATTAGTGTCATTAATTGAATCCATATCGCACTGTCAGACAGAAAATAAAATAACGGACGTAATATAGATATAAATATCAACGGCTTGTGCGCAAGCACATTTTGCGTCAATCATTTAGACGGTATCAGTACTGCAACTACTGCATAACTTGCTTTATTTATTTAATACGTCAGATGCTTACAACGTCAGACAATAATTTATAGTTGCCCAGAGCTCCAATACCTCCTTAATTATTGAACTGAGCACTTAAACCTATTTTCCAACTATTTAAACTGCAGATTCATCCCATCCATACAGAACAGTTTATTTATTTTTGTAAAACAGTACCTATTAATCTAAGAAATATACCATTGCAAACCTGCAAATTTGATTTATCTAGGAGTAATGCATCTGCTATGTCATAAAAATGGGAGGAGTCAAAGTAAACCTTATGTGGGCGTTTTTCAAAATTTTGCTCCGTTACGTACAGGATGTCCATTTATTTTCATAGTAAATCACGTCACGTCTGGACGTTACGTATAACGCGGACTTGTCATCACATGTTTCTTTGGTATAAAAAAAGTTGATTATAGTAGTTTACTAGTACACATTCATTATCTACAACATATTTACTTATAATTTAACACGAGTAGTATATAAAATTTGAGGGTCTTACCTTTCAAAATCAATGTTCGTACCGGACAAACAAACAGACCCGTTACGTATGTCACGGACCGCAAGTGTTGACGATTGAATTTCTTCAGTTTTAATTCAAAGGAAAAGAGCGAATGAATGATAAAAACATTGTCAATATGACATTGCTTGAAAATAGTTAGAGCCAAAGACAATGTTATTGTTATTCTTTATAAAATCATACCGTTACGTACAAGGACTGTCCGCTGTGGCCAGTTTTTTAAATCCGATAATTTCAGTATTTATATTGGAAAAATATACTACAACCTTATTATATTTTATTTAAAAACAAATAAAATGAGTTATTTCATTCGAGTAATACTAAAGAAATCTAAATATAGCTTAAATATTCTCCAAAATACGTAATCAAACTCCAGGATATTATGTAGGACACATAAAAAAGTAGGATAATATTTGGTATTTTATTAAATATTAAAATATGTTTTCCGCTTAAGTCTTATGTTTATCTTTTTTTTTACAGTAAGTTAAACATTTCACCCTAACATAAAATAATTTGATACTCACTTCCTACATTTTTGCCTTTTAATCAATGGTCAAACTCGTAGGACATAGCAAAATAGTCCTGAGCAAAATTTTGAAAAACGCCCATGTACAATTGACTGAAACTTTCGATCTCCGTGTCAGCCAGTTTATACAAAAAAAATCGAATTACTACTTTTCGAATTATTGTGTGTCGTTCGGCTAACTCATGCTCTCCCTCCGGCGCCTCCATATAAAATATATGTCGTGGATTGATCGTGAACTAATAAATCGCTACCGGAAATGTCGTGGATTGATGCTTACGGACAGCGCCATCTAAGAATTATTTCAGTGAATTTATAAATTGTCAACGGAAACGCAAGTGGCGCCCTCCTGCTTGGACACGATCGTCGGTAGAGGGGATGCAGCGATGACTGGTGGGAAGATATGGCGGTGGTCATTCTACCTCGGACAGTCTTGGCATACGCTCAGTATGCCAAGACATCACATGTTTGTTTCCATATTGTAACAACCGTTAGTAAAATAAAGTTAATTTGATTTAAATTATTTTTCGTTCGAGTACCAAAGTGAGTGTTAGCATTTATCAAAAACTATGTCGGATCATGATGAAGACCCGATGTGTCGCATCTCGGCCACCCTGATGCGACATATAATAAC
Source organism: Phragmatobia fuliginosa (assembly GCA_932526445.1). Lineage (NCBI taxonomy): Eukaryota > Metazoa > Arthropoda > Insecta > Lepidoptera > Erebidae > Phragmatobia > Phragmatobia fuliginosa. The sequence continues at coordinate 32,445,969 of OW052057.1, forward strand.
TTGGAACTAAAAATGGCAATATTAAAAACTGGTTTTCACGAAAAGAGTAGTAGTACCCACTACTAGTAGTAGCTCCTATGGCGATTTCAGAAAGTCTTTTTTTCTTAACGAGACAAGTCAGTCGCCTTTATGTGGATAGGTATTTATTAGTCAGCTTTTGGTAGTAAGAAATTATAAATACATATTTTAAAGTCAAAGTCAAGTTGAACATATCAACCAGTATTGCTACAATAGATGTGTTTTTTAATAAAATCAAGTTTTTTGTGAATTTAAAATACAATGGGAGTTTCAATTGCGCAAGCTCATAATAATAGGGGTTTAAGTATGAAATTGCCGTTTTATTGTAATAGGTACTTCGAATTGACATAGAACTTTCATGAATTGAGATTTTTTAAAGGGAAACTTTTTTCAAATCGTACCCATGAGGTTCTTCTTTTAAAGTGTGCAAAATTCGATTATCGACTTTCAGTTGCTTTTTTTATTTAGCTTAGACAAGAAACATGGATACTTCAAAACTCCGAGTGATTTTTTAATACGGGTTGCGACGCGGAACTAACACTGCAGAAACAGCTCGCAATATCAATGTTGCGTTTGGAGATGGGACTGCTAATGAACGCACCGTGCTATTTTGGTTTAAACGCTTTCATGATGGCAATTTTGATTTGAAGAACGAACCACGTGGAAGAAGGCCCACACATGTGAATAACAATGAACTGGAAGAGATGGTGGAGCGGAATTACCCATTAATTAGCGGCATGGTTTAACGTTACCTTACCAATAATATTGACTCATTTGCGTCAAATCAATAAAATAAATGGGCGACTCATGATTTGACTGATCTGCAGAAAAAAACGCGTGTTGAAACTTGTGTTGCCCTGTTGAATCGATACAGAAATGAAGGAATATTAGATGTGACGAAAAGTGATTTTTTTACGATAACCGTAAGCCAAAAACGCAATAGCTGACCACAGGTCAAACGCCGCAATAGTGTTCTGAAGCAAAGCTTACCAATAAAAAGGTAATGCTGTTTGGTGGTCTCAGGATGGTGTTATTCACTATAACTTTCTCGGATCTAGTCAAGCAATAACGGCAGATGTCTACTGTGCTGAACTCTGAACATTGATAGCAAAACTTGCAGTGAAACAGCCCCGACTCATGAATCGATCTTCACCATTATTGCTCCATGATAACGCGAGAATCTCATACAGCAAGAGAAACCGTTTAAATATTATTATTTCGTTCATAAACGCTATTTACTTGATCTAGTTACTTAACTTGATATAATGATTTCCAGATAACAATGCGTTAGGTTGTAAAATTATTATATTAATATTCTCTAATGTTAGATATTTTATCATTCTTCGTTTTGTGATTTGACTAGGGTCTTGTAATGACCATAGACTCCGCCAGCCAATTCAGTAAATATTTTAGCAAAAGCTAGCACTGAATAACACTCTCTCTGCCAGTTGAACGGTTCGGTACGGAAGACGATACGGAAGTATGGAAATGAAGCTCGGTAGGTAATGGAACATATAGTATTTATACGAACCTCTCCACATTATTTAAATCTTCCTTTACAATATACTTATATCCATGCAAATCTGTCCTCTTACAAAATTCAACAAATTTATTCAACCAATATGGTTTCTTTAATGGTCCCTTGTGCCAACTTGTATCACCCACGGGTCCCTTAACAAAGGTAATATTCGATTTTTTCTCTGAGTCAAAACGTATCATATTTAAAACTTTTAGCCAAACAAATGTGGTTAGCGGCAGTTCACTATGAAAAACTATCACGTTTGTCAGTAAAACACGAGCCATAATTATACAGCTAGATCTATCATAGATAGTGCGGCACATTTATAAATATTTAAGTAAGTTCGCACCTATTTTCCACTCGTGGAGACTATGCTTATCACAAACAGCTGAACGTTACCTATTTAAGGCTAAGTCATTCAAAAAGACATTTCTATATTAATTCCTGACTATTCACTCCTTTTTATTCAATATCAGTAAATCATGGTGCTATCAGATATCTGAAGTAGCATAACGTTACTGTTACTTGGTCCTTGCCCTTTCTCTCTCCTTGAGAACCCTGGAGAGAAAACCTAATACACTCGATATAAACCAATAAAATAATTGCTAATATTAGTTACCTATTAGCGTGGTATCACTCTGTTCGAATCAGATCAGTAGTCACCACCCCTAATCATACCATGGGTATCATAAGGAGCGATTAAGGAAGTAAACTATGTAGGACAAGGCACTGCAATTGAAACAACCCCTTTAGCAACACAGTTTTGCAGCGTGACATAATAGACTAAAACCGAAAGGAGAGTCAGCAGTAGGTGGCTCGTAGCAGTGTCAGTAGATGGTTCAAGAAAAGTAGAGTCGAAATGTGCAGAGTTTGCATTGTATATATCATCGGTAGATACTGATGGCCTTATAATTATAATAGCTCGGCAGTAAGTTAGATTTAGAGTGTTGCTTTACAAAACTTCAAAAATACTTGGGATTTTTTTAGAGAGCCGCATAGACTGACTAGTCTACATGTAAATTGCCGCATTTAGTTTATCGAATATAATTCTTCATATAAGAATTCTCATTTCAGGAAAACTAAAATGGTTCTCCAAAAAAATTATTAACTACATGACGAGATACAGACTCGAGATTCTCAAAGACATCTATTTAGCGTATTGACTACTTGACATACGTATGTCCTAACTTTATTTATTTCATTTTTAGGGTTCCGTAGTTCATAACTCTGAAACCCGTTACGTCATGTCCGCCCGTCCGTCCGTCCTCGACATACCACCCAAACGGTTAGTACTAGAAACATGAAACTTTGCATGGATATGTGTTTTTATTACGTCGACAAAAAGCTATAAAAATATTTTTCATGATTTTAATCACGAAAAATCTACGTCTACCCCATTATGTGGGGTATCATTAGATAGATCTTCTAAAACATTGCGAGGTTGCTAAAATTATTTTTAATTTAAGTATCCGTTTGCGATTAATTAAAACTACACGATTTTAAATCTACCTATCATTATGGGTGACTACAGAACCCTATTCAATACGTGGCCTATCACGCATTTAGCCAATTTTTAAAGTTTAATCAACTAGTCATCAGTCATTTAAATTATGTGTATTTTTTCTTTTTTTTTAGCGAGTATGTGCTAAAAAATTCAACACACATTTGTAAAAGCTCCTCACAAATTTGTGAGTGTGCTAAAATGGTGGATGTCGTAGAGACACGCAATAGTTTAACTATATATAATTTTATTTATTGGTTATTATTTATATACCTACTTGTTATAAAGGGTACACTTATGAGCGATGATGAAGTTAAGATATTTTTTTCTGCTGAAGACTCTTCACAGATCGTATAACTTGACAATGATACCATTGTCAAGTTATACGATCTATTTGCTCCGATTAAGACTGTGTACTTCACTGTACTGAACTGTACTACATATATATAAAAGTAAACCCGGCGCCTTATTTTTTATTTTTAAAAGACAACTCCCGCATTAGGAATATAAATTCCTGTGTCGCGGGGGACTTTACAAACATACATGAAACGGACACAAAGAACACCCAGACTCAGAACAACAAATTGTGAATCACACAAAGTATTGTCCTACGTGGGATTTGAACCCACGACACTTAGCGTAGTAGGAAACGGCGTGGCGGCCACTTAAGCCACTAGGCCAACCGTGCAGTCTGGATGGATGACGGAGGAAGTCCGTACAGTTATAAGGCGACGAGATCAGTCATTTCTACGGTTCAAGAAAAGTCGTTAGGAAGATAAATTGAATCTTTATAAATCTGCAAGGAATCGATGCAATCAGGTGATACGCAACGCTAAACATCTACATATTCTCCAAAACATTGAGTCGGTCTTCTTTCAGTATCCGGGAGTTTCTTGACAGCCTAGGTGTTGGTATATCATCATCAATCAGTTTGAATGATTTAAATCGTTACTTCTCATCTACAACCTCAAACCAAACGCTACACAACGTATCTGGTCTTACCAGTCCTACCAATCCTTTGAAATTTATCTATTCATTCCAGTACTGTGGGGTGTGACGGCATTACGCGTCACATGATTGTTACCATCCCAGACTCTATCCTGTTGGCGATCACTCATTTAATCAACTTCTCTCGCAACTCCGGAACCTTTTCCTTTTTGTTACCCAAGAATTACATAATTCCCTTTCCTAAAAATAACAATAGAATGGACCTATTTTATTATATTTATTGAACACTTTCGACTTATTTCTATTCTTCCCTTTCTCTATGAAGTACTCGAGGCCAGCTTTCACAAGCAACTATCAAAGTACACAACCACCTCTTAATAAGCTCTCTACAATCTAGCTTTAGTGCCGGTCACAGCATAGTAATCGCTCTCCTCAAAGAGACTGGCGATATTTGGAATGGCATGCAGGACATAAAAGTCATAGTACTGGTATTGGTTGACTTCTCAAATGCCTTCAATACCGTCAGTCACGAAATTCTTTTATTTATCCTTAAATATCTTATATGGTGCACTCTGAGGCACTAGGATGGTTCACCACTTATCTTGGTATTGATAGAGAATGCCTAGGGGATTAAGTCCACCGTTGTACCGTTGTACAAAATGAATAAAGAAATAAATTAACAAAATATACAATGTATTATGTAATTGTATTGAACAACATTTGTTTAATACATTTTTTATATTTTTCATCTACTTAAAAGCTACTAACGGTCTGTATAATAATAGAAAAATCTGAAACGTAGCCACTTATTGTAGTCCATTAACATCAATTAATCTAACTACGCTTAACTGATGTTATCAATGTCAACTATTCAGTGATATCATTAAAAAAAATACTACAATCTTTATAGTGAGAATACACGCGGAGTGTAACTATGTATTTTATGGGGTATGTGTATCGCGTTTTTCTACTTTTTGGACCATGTGGAGAACAGAAGCAGAGGGTCGGTGCCCGGTGCACCCTGGGTGCAACTTCCCATAAGGGGGTAGGTATTGGCTGCCAGCGAATAACTCGACAGGGGGGTAAATCACTCTCGGTAGTCTTCTGTTCATCAGAAGAGACTGAATGAGTGAAGGCAGGGCCGAGATGGAATTCGTAGGGAATCCAGAGGCGGATTAGCTCACTGCTCTTGAAGGGGCTGACAAGTACTACTGTTTCCGCCGATGAGAGGGGTTTAGCCACTCTCTCGCATTTCGAAACCAACAGAGTCTCAGCAAATGACCGGTGGCTCCAGGAGTACGCTGAGAACCTGTTGGCCGAAGGGCTTGTCTTAATTGGCCGGACCATGACAAGGACAGGCTAAAAACTGACTAAAATCGTAAACACGTTTACGTAACGTTTTGTGTCCTCAGGGCTTTCATGTCAAATTCAAATGACTTCAAATGAATTCATAGTGTGCTACGACCTTAAGGCCACCCGGCTAAGAGCGCTATGAGCTAGGAAACGTGATAAACTAACAAATTTAAGTATACCATCAATCAACAATCCTGTAAATTTGAGATATCATTTTCGAAAATTATGGAAGATTAATCTATTTCATTTAGATCTTACATTTATAAAAATCTAAATGACATATCCAATAAGTTACCTGTTAATGTGATTGACATCTCAAATAATTTAAATTTACTGATAAGACAATAGAGACTACCTCTTGCATTATTAATTTGAACACTAGCAGAAAGTTCAATCATTGTAAATTAATTAAAAATAATAAGATAACTAATAAATGTAATATAATAGAGGCAACCTCTAACTTAAATATACCATATAGAATGGTATCAGAAACACCTAAAAGGACCACTTTTACTCTGGTGCATCAAAATATTCAAGGAATGTCTAGTAAGCACCTAGAGATTGAGTTGTTCATGAGCTGTGACAAAATTGATATTTTTTGTGTTACAGAACACTGGCTTAAAAGTCATCAGCTCATGTTCAATTTCAGTAATCACACATTAGGTAGTTCGTTCTGCAGGGAGCATGCTGTACATGGCGGTTCATTGATTTTGCTTAGAAAGGATTTTAGTTTTAAGAACCGTACTGATATTGTGGGCTTCTCTGTTGAACGGACAATAGAGATAGCATGTGTGGAGTTAGAGCAACTTATTGTATTGAGTGTATACAGGCCTCCATCCTCATCGTATGTTAGTTTTGAAAAAACTTTGAATGAAGTCTTGCAGAAAGTATGTAAATCAAACAAAAATGTAGTTGTGTGTGGTGATTTTAATGTAAACATATTGGAAGATACATCCTTGAGTTCAAGGTTTAAAAACCTATTTAGATCATACAACCTTGATAACATCTTTCTGGAGCCTACCAGGATCACTGCCACCACAGCCAGGTGTTTAGATAATATATTTACTGACCTATTGCCACACACTAAAGGAATAATAAATAAACTACATTCTGATCACTGTGGACAGATGTGTGCGTTTGATATAAAAAATAAAATAGTGGTAACACGAGATATTACTGTGGTACCTAAAACTGTAACTCGTATGGAAATTTTTAAAAATAAACTGCTTAGTAAACTGCCGTGCTTGGGTTATAATGATGATCCTAATCAATTATATAATGCTTTTTTTAACATGTATTGTTCAGAATTTGAGTCAACTTTTACTCCTAAGAAGTTATCAGTTAGGGGTACTACAACCTTCAGTGAATGGGCCACGGTTGGAATATTTAAAAGTAGAACACGGCTTTATGAGCTTTATGAAGAACGAAATTATAACACTAGTGTAGAATTTCGAGAATATGTTATACAATATTCCAATTTATTTAAAAAAATATGTCATCTCGCAAAGGTTAATTACTTAAAATCTAAAATTAGTAATAGTTCAAATAAAATTAGAATGACATGGGAAATAATTAATGCCGAAACTGGAAAAGTAAAGAACAAAGGTAATAATTACAGTCTTTTAGTTGATAATAAAGAAATAAATTCCGATTTAGACGTTGCCACAGCTTTTGAAAAATTTTTCACAGACATTCCAGTTTCGACCACAGAGTCATTGAATTCGTCCCACACTATTGCAGAATCATTATTGAAAGAAAATATTAACATTTGTAATACTGAGTTTAGATTTAGTTGTATCACCGATAGAGATATTGTTAAAACGTTCAGTGCTCTTAGTGTAAAGAGAACCTCTGACCTTTGGGGTAATTCTGTACAAATAACCAAATCAATTATTAACGTAGTTGCATCAGATTTGGCCTTAATTTTCAATAAGTGCATTGAGTGTGGTGTATTTCCTGACTTAATGAAACACAGTAAGATCATTCCTTTGTTCAAGGCGGGTAGCACGTCCGATCCTACAAATTATAGACCCATTTCGGTGTTACCTACTTTCAGTAAAATTTTTGAAAAAATTATACTGGATCAGTTACAAACTCACTTTAGCGCAAACAAAATTCTACACAAGAAACAGTTTGGCTTCAGAAGAGGACGCTCGACAAGTGACGCTGGTGTTGAACTATTGGAAAATATATTTAGTGCCTGGGAGGATAAACAGGATGCGCTGGGTGTTTTTTGTGACTTATCCAAGGCATTCGATTGCGTTTCTCATGAAACATTGATCAGGAAATTGCATCACTATGGAATAAGGAATACTGCTTTGGATCTTCTTATCTCTTATTTGGGTAATAGGACCCAAAGAGTGGAAGTTAATGGACAGAGGTCCCTCGGGTCTCTGGTCACTATGGGGGTTCCGCAGGGCTCAATTCTCGGCCCATTTTTGTTTCTCGTTTATATAAATGACCTACCTAATCTGATAAAAGATAATCAGGAGATAGTGCTATTTGCGGATGACACCTCACTTTTATTTAGACTAAAACGACAGCAATTAGTTACTGACGATGTGAATAACACTCTCTCCAAGGTCGTGAACTGGTTCAACGTTAATAACTTGCTCTTAAACGAGAAAAAAACTAAATGTATTAGATTTTTTACACCTAATGTTAAGCAGGTAAAAACTAATGTTCTGTTAAATGGAAAGGAGTTGGATCTTGTGGACACCACTAAGTTTTTGGGTATAACTCTAGATTCTAAATTGCAGTGGGGCCCACACATTGATGGCTTGTCGAATAGACTCAGTTCTGCAGCATACGCGGTTTATAAAATTCGCCAATTAACTGATGTAGACACCGCAAGACTGGTGTATTTTAGCTATTTTCATAGTGTAATGTCATACGGTATTTTGTTGTGGGGAAATGCTGCTGACATTCAAAGTATCTTTGTGTTGCAAAAGAGAGCTATTCGCGCAATTTATAATCTCAGTTATAGGCAGTCACTGAGGGATAAGTTTAAAGAAATTGGAATTATGACAGTCGCATCTCAATATGTATATGAAAATCTAGTGTATGTTAAGAAAAATATACATTCATTCACAAAGTTTAGCGACATTCATAATATAAACACTAGAAATAAAGATAAACTCGTGTTGCCAACGACTAGACTACAAAAAGTAAGCAAGTCTTTTCGATGTCAGGGTGTGAGATTCTACAATAAGATTCCAAGCAAATTTCATGAATTAAGTATTAACAAATTTAAGTCCTTGGTTAAACAGAAACTGTGTGATAAAGCTTACTACACAGTTACTGATTTTTTAAATGATAAATTTGCTTGGGACTGATGCTGCTCGCTCCCACAATTTTTGTTTCGTATAGTATTTTTTATTTATTTTTTGTTTTTATTTTTTTGTGTAAGTTTGTAAATGTGAGTATAGTGTAGGCTTGTAATGCTAGTTTATATTTTAGTAATTTTCTGGTGGTTTTGAGTGTTTCCACGGCCTACTCAAGTGTCCTGCTGGCGGCAGTGTCGTGTTCCGGGTTGTGGATCCTGACTACATCGGTTAGGCTACACGATGGCTGGGGCCCGTGTGCCGTCTGTATGGACAGGTCGACTCAAAACTATGGTTCTTTCTTCAAAAGGCCAACCCAGACCCTATACTGCACTCACATAGTTCTCTTTAATATTGTACACGGACTTAAAAAAAAAAAGAAAAAAAGACACCTCTGTGGTTTGTTTCGGCGTTTCTTCCCAGAGCGAGTCGTAGGAAATGCCGGCGTCTTCTAGCTATAAGTCCGACTTGTAAAAATGTCTGAAAAGATTTACTTACAGAAATAAATATCATTTATCATTTATCATTTATCTGAAACGATTAAAAAAATGAATTTTGTTGGGGTAACTTTTAAAACGTTTAAAACACGTACTTAGACTAATTTAACTTTAATTTTTTGAAAAACACCAAGACACCGAAACAAATATTTGTTTATCACAGGGCCGGATTTAACATAGAAGCTGAAAAAGCTGAAGCTTGAGGCGGCAAAATTAGGGAGCGGCAGATTGGCCCAAAAAATATGGTACCGAAAGAAAGTAAGGTTGCAACTGTTTTTTTTTTAAAGCACTCGAATTAGGAATATAAATCCTGTGTCGCGGGGGGCTTTACAAACATACATACCATACAAAACCTTAAAACGAACACAGAGAACATCTCGACTCAGGACATTAATTTGTGAATCACACAAAGTGTTTTACCACGTAGGATTCGAACAGCAACGTGGCGACCACTTTAGACACTTTTTGTTTGGGACGTGTGGAAACCCCCACGGGCCGTCACCCTACCGCGGCTTTCGGCGGGGCATGTCTGAATCGAACCGACTAAAAACACACCGTTTGTCACTCTGCGCCTGAAATAGAAGGGGTCCAGGTAACGTGTTATTACGCCACCTGAACCCCTGCCAGTGCCTCCTCTTTCTTAACTCTCTATGGCGACGTACGCCACACGACGTCGCCTCCTCGCGGATGGCCACTGAAGCGGATGATGGTGGCGAGAGATCTCCTCCGATGACTGCCGTGAGACCCGAAGCTGCGCCGCCCATGCGGGACAAACGACCAGCGTGTGCTGGGCTGAGTCCTGGGGGTGTGCCGGCCAAGGCGCACGCCGCCGCGGTAGACACGGTGCGGTAACCGTGTATGTCTCTCACCGCCAAAATTGTTTGGGGATACCAGAGGTGTACCCTATTTGGGCGGTCAGAGCCGTCACCCACACCGGTGCATCGTACATTGCCATAGACAGGACAACTCCTGTGTACAGTTGTCTCGTCGCGATACTGGCTCCACCCAAACCGGACAAAAGTCGGCCAAGAGCGGAGGCAGCGTCGACCAGCTTCGGAGCAAGCTGTCGGAAGTGCTCGTCGAAGAGTCACTTATCGTCAAGGATCAGGCCCAGATACTTCATCTGGGTCCGGACCAGTACGAGGACCGAGTTGAACACGATGGAGGCACCGGCCGGGGAGTGGCCCTCGACGGAATTTGAATTTTGAATGGAATTTTACCATGATCACGGAGTAACTCCCAGGAGTTACTACGTGATCATGGTAAAATTCATCCACTCACAAAAAGGTAGCAATCCCGCAGATTTCTATTTTAATGTTACTGACCATGAAAGTTTAAAACAATTTTATCAATGTTCGTATATGTAATATACTCGTGTCGCCATGTCGTATACTAAACAGTTACAAGAAGCTACAGGAGTTCGGTAAAATGTGGCAGATCCATAAGCTACGGATGCTACGGATAGTATACACCTCGGAGTCCTGACGACACCAGAATGAGCGTGGCTAACTGGCAGCATTCGCATTGTACACTTATAAAGAAAATTGCAAATGGGTGCACTTTTTTTTCAATTTTTCGAGCCAGCTGATTAAAGGGGAGGGGCATTAAAGTTGAATAACTCGCCGCTTTTCTCTATTGTCAATATTTTTCGTAACGTACGTAAAATGGTGATTATATTAGGCATTTTTTTAAAACCTTGGGGTACATTCTCGAAGTTTTCATACGGATCCCTAACTTTTACTGAAAACATTCTATTGCCTCTATCTGCCGGGGATATTGTACGATTCTAATAGTGAAAGAATTTCTAAATCGATCCAGTGTTTTCAGGGCCTATTCACTTGAAAGAAACAAACAATATTTTCTTGTGGTTCTTCTCGGGTTAACTTATCCAGGGTTTGGACCGGCTGAGCCTGTTGGTAGTTCCGGGATGTTACTGCTAGTAACGCCCGAGTCTTGTGCAGTATGGTAATAATAATAGTATCTTTATTTATTTCTTAAACATATTATAATCTAGTGGTTACTAGTGGTACACTCCTGTTAAGCTGTGATGCTGTTAAGAGTGATGGTGAGCGAGGTGTGCTTAGCGAGGTCGAGCTCCAAAGAGTGGGACCCTGCGCTGGGAAGCGCCCGTCAGCCAGCATCAAGTCGGTTGTTGGGGATGGTCCGGGAGGTGTTGCCACAGAGACGAAATCACGCGGCAGGCCACACCTGTCCCGGCGTTCGCCGTTGGTCAATCGGGTGCGAATATACGTCTTGTACACGCCAAGCTTTAAATATAAAATAAAATTTAGATCTTCGCACGTGGCGACCGTCAGTCTCCAGTCTTTCAGCTAGCTGGGAAGTGCATCTACTGTGCTCTGCATCTTGGCTGCAGCGTTGGAGGCACTTTTTGACATATTATAAACGCGAAAGTTTGTAAATATGTATGTATGTGTGTATTTATGTTTGTTGCTCTTTCACGCAAAAACTACTGAACGGATTTGGATGAAACTTTGCAGTAATATAGCTTATGTAATAGACACATAGACAACTTTTTACTGCAATAATCGAGATGAACGGACTATAGGTACTCTGTCCATTCCTTTAATATCTTTTTGACAGTTCAACTAATTTCGAAAATAGTGACGCCCTCACACGTCAACGATTCGATTTGAAATCTAAATCAATCGATTTAATATTCTTTAAGTCAGTATTGTAAATAAATAAAATGTGCACTATTATGATATATAATTGGCCCAGAACAAAGAAAACTTCCTAACAGACACTTGAAGGTCGGTTTAGTAAGTATTATGTGATTTTTCAAATGTATTTTCTCAGAACTCTGGATTTAAACGTTATTAACCACGCGTTTCAAAGTTAAATTTAACATATTAAGTCAGTGGTCCCAAAATAAATTAAAGAATGCACAGAGATTTTGTTCTTTATTCTAAGTTCGAACTTAAATTCCAAAATTTCGACTTATTTTCATATAATTGATTGATATAATTGATTTCATATAATTGATGACGCAAATCGAATGAAATGGGGCGGTAAACTATAAATACTACGATAATATTACATAATTATAGTAGTGACTAGGTACACTTGAGACCTGTCTGGTCTGAAGACCTGGCGGGTTCCTCCCGCTGTCAGGCCCTACTCAGAAGTCTGCAGCGGTTGATGGCCGTTCGTATCGTGCGTAGTCTAGTCAACAAGTTCAAAAACGTGAAAAATAGAGATAAAGGTCCTAAAAATATGAGCGATGGCTCATTCGATTCGGAATCACCTCTAGAAAAATGTTTTTGAAGGATTTTGGTGCAGGTTAAAAATTGCAATTGTTATTAACAAAATAAGATGAAAAAAAAATGATATTTCGTTTTTTGTTAATAACTCGAAAAATATTAACATTTAAGCAATTTTGAAAAAAGCTCGTTAAAGAGGAGGAAATTTCCAATAAAAAAGTCCTGACTCCCGGAATTCTATCTCCATTATTTATAATTTTAATTAGACGTTGAAAATAGGGCTCCGCGCGGCAGTTTGGCATGCGCGCGCCGCCGCTAAAGAGAGTTCAGCAATAAAAATATTTTTTTTATAACATAAAATGTGATTTTAAAAATTTGAAAAAAATCTAGTATCTTCTTAACACTTGAAAGAATCGAGCCCTGAAAAAAAAAAGTTTAATCACCATTTTTCAAAAAGTTATTCAATTGTTAATTAACCAATTTTTTCTCAATCTCCATGGGCATTAACAATGGGATGAAAGGTATAAATAATTGGCCTATAAATTTTAAACTTCGCGGAGCCCTTTTGATATATGTACTTTAAAAGATCCTGCGGTTTATTTTCATTAAAGTTTTTTATAACTATTGAAAAATTTGAGATATTAAATTTTTCAATAGTTATAAAAAATCATAATTAACAAATTAATAAACTTTAATGAAAATAAACCGCAGGATCTTTTAAAGTACATATATCAAATTAAATATCTCAAATTTTTCAACCAAATTCTTATTCTTCTACGACCAAATTCGTTCGGTCGGTCGGAGTGTTGAAGAGGCCACTCCAGACCCTGAGCCTGGAATGCTACGGCGGAACGCGCATAAGCAAGCTCTGGAGACTTGGCGGGCACGCCTCGAAATTCAGAGCTGTGCTAGCCAACGTGCTGTTGGAGCCGTTCTGCCGAACTTCGAAGCGTGGGTAGAGAGGACTGACTGTGTCACCTACCGATTGACTTAGATACTCACCGGGCACGGTTGCATCGGTGAGTATCTGAATCGAATAGGACGAGAGGCTACAGCACAATGCCACCACTGCGGGTTTGACCTGGACTCCGCCCAGCACACGCTGGAGGACTGCCCTGCTTGGGAGTCCGAGCGTCGAGTCCTGGTCGAACAGATCGGACGAAATCATCTCCGCCAGTATTGATCGCGGCAATGCTGGCGAGTGGCGAGGGATGGGAAGCCGCGGTCTTCTTCTGTAAGAACGTTATGCTCCAGAAGGAGTCCGCAGAGCGGGATCAGGAAAGGGCCGATCCCGCTCGAAGGAGGCGGCGAAGGGGATGCGGCAGAGGTCGCTAGCTCCCCGACCGTCGCCTAAGGTGACCGCTGCAAACGACCCGAGACAGGTAACACCCCGGTGCGGCCGGGGGTGTCGTCTAAGGCGGGTCGAAGTTTCGCCTCTTACTGTTTAGAGCGGTGTGCGGCGCAACAGCGTCGTGACTGAACTCGCCCCCGCCTCGGGGGTGAGTTCAGTCACCCCGGGATGTACCTCATACGTTGAGGTACGGCAAGGGGGACACCAGAAGCCGCTGACGCGTTCCTGGTAGTCCTCCCGACTGCCGAGGTAGGCCGCCGCGGGGTTTAGTGGGTAGACCGGGATAACCGGGAGTCCCACACACACCCTTCATTTTTCCCAAGAAGGGTATGGTGCGGAAAGCATTCCCCGAGTTAAAAATAAAAATAAAAAATAAAGGTACACTTGAGACATCTAAACTATATAGTAACATGATAATAGATAAATAAACATGTTAATAAGTTTACTATTGTTTGGTAGATGATATATAACTAAAATGGGGGTTGTTTCATAGAGAATAATCACGGAACCTCCTCTTTTTAGGGTTCCGAAGTTCATCACTTCGAACCCTTATAGATTCGTCATGTCCGTCTGTCCGTCCGTCCGTCCGTCCGTCCGTCCGTCCTCGACTTACCGTCCAAACGGTAAGTGCTAGAGAGATGAAACTTTGCATGAATATGTATTGTAATTACGTCGACAAAGTGCTACAACAAAATTATGAAAAATATTTTTATTTGGGGTACCTCCCCTACACGTAACGTGGGGATGTTTTTTTTTTCTTGCGGCTACCCTATCATGTGGGGTATCATTAGATAGGTCTTTTAAAAACAATTAAGGGTTTTTAAGACGATTTTTTGATTTAGGTATCCGTTTCACTTTAATTTCACTTTATAGGCCACTTTTTTGTAAAAACAGGGCGTCCCCCCCCTCTAAAAGCTAAACGGCTGGCTCCAAAATTCTGGGAAAATTCGTGATAGTGGTCCATATAATGAACTTTAAAGGAAAACTATAATGGATCAGATAACTTTGTTGGTTCAGGAGTTAAGGAGGCTTAACTGTTACAACTTTTACAATTGTCAGTACATTTATGAAAACATAACGTATGTTCGAAAAAATTAACATCTCTTCAATCAAAGATGTGATAGACATGGGTATAATACTAGGAATAAAGATAAATTAATTCAACTATGTTTTAGACTCTTAAAAGTTCATGCTTCTTTTATTTTTTTTGGAAAAAAAAATACATCTTTTATGGGGTACTGTATTAAATTTTATAATAAAATATCTCAAAACATACTAGATTTAACAGAGAAACGATTTAAAAATGTTGTAAAGCGCACACTATGTAAGCAAGCGTATTACAAATCAGAGGATTACATTGCCGACAAGAATGCTTGGCTTAATGCTGGTCCTGCTCCACAGTCACATGATTAATTCTCAAATTATTTAGAAGTTAGTTTGTATTTCTGGCATATGCTAATTTTATCTTAATGATTGACATTCTTATATTTTTCTTTCTTTTTTTTTGACATTGAATAACCATATTTCTGACATGTACGTATTATTGATATTTTAATTGTATCTTGTTGTTTGACATTTCTATTATTATTATTATTTTTGTTATTAACATTATTGCATAATAAGTTACTTTTTACTGATATGTTCCAAATATTTATCGCACTCTTAGAGAGTAGCATATTTATAAATAGTTTTATTATTGTATAACTGCGAACATTTTGAATTGTACATGTGAGCACTTTGTAGTAACTAGTAGCATAAGTTTGTTTGTTGACTGACGGTTGTGAGTATGTCATGCTCACTCAAAAGCCTTCTTGGGGTTGGCGTGTGTAGTGGGTCGTTCGGCTCCCTACGATATGGTTGAACTGGACGATGGCTGGTGCATAGGTCATGCTCGTGACACGGGCGCCGCCAGTCGGGGCTGGTCATTTCACAACTACTATTTATTGTTTAATTATTTTTGGACAATACCTGTGTAAATATCAGCATCGTTACATTGTCCTCACATTTAATAAAATGCCTCAAACAATGTAACCAAAAATTGTAAAAACAATGTTGGAAAAGAGTGTCCATGGAGTTTCTTGTCTGTTCTTCTCCATAGGATCTACGAATTGGAACAGACTACTGACTGACTACTTGACGTTTCAAAAGTGCCGTTGTATGATTTATTTGAAAAAAAATGGTTTGATTTGATTGGAAAAAAAATACGCTTACTTAGAAAATGTCATACAAAATTAACGCATTAATACGAAAACAGAACAATTATCCATTGGATACGATTTCCAATCCACGTACCATTATGGGTGACTGAGGAACCCTTTCCTGTGCGTGGCCTGACACGCACTTGGCCCTTTTTTTTATTTCCTCCATGGTCTATATATTGCCAGTTTAAGTAATAATAACCAATTACATAAACAAAACACACAAAACTTAAATATTCTTTATCAACATCCGGCAATCAGACAATGTGTAGAGTGCATTGAATTTTCTAAATTACGAAATATGTTAAAAATCACACAAATGTTGTGTGATTTTCAAATATACCTACTACCTCATAAATAAATTTTCGTGATTTATTTTTGAACGTTCAAAATGAGTTTACTTTTGGAGCACATTATTACCGTTGGACCATGGAACATGGTACATCAAGTTGCTTCTAAAATTACAGCAGCAAAAAAAGACATACTAAATAAAAAACTGTTAACGCTAAATATCTATTTCGTATTTTACAGAAACAAATTCATTGATAATGTTTAGAAAAAAATAAACATAAAATCTTTGTACTCTACGAGTATACCTACTACTATTTTATTTTCAGAATATAATGTTTCTTAAATTTCTAATTTAATTGCTCGCTTAAAGCTATGATATAAAGATCATATGATGATTACTTAAAACTACCACTCTGACATACAATAATTCAGTTAAAACTACGTACCTACCTACCTACCAACTTTTAATTAAAACTTTTTGAGATTTAACAAAATTTAAAGTAATATCTCCAATATTTGTATAACTTACGTCTAAGCCAGGTACATTAGGCCTCCAATATATTTATAATAATGAAAATGACAGTAAGTTTATGTCAAATAAATATTTTGGACATCTGACACACAACGTTATCAAGTGCCAAACTAAACAGACCTTGTACTATGACAACTGATAAAAACACAATACTTATATACTTTTATGTAAACAAATACATGTTATTTATACCCTACGAAAACAAACATTAAGCAAATCATAGACAGCACGCAGCACAGCATTCGTATGATACGCTACCACTGCGCCACTTCAAATTACACTTTTATTATTTTACTACCTAGACAGGTACTTGTATTTGTCATCTCCCTCTTGTCCCAGGTTATCGGCCTATTGCCGTCTACTGTTGAAGAACGACCTTCCCAAACAGACCCAACAATAATGTGCATAGTACATCTTACAAAAGAAGTCCCACGGCTGTAAATGTTGTTCATTGTCAATGAGTTATTTGCTCATTTGCCGTATTTACGAAGCGTGGAATCGAGGCGGTTTGATACCCATAATTAAGTAATTTTTGTAAGAGAAAAGCCAGACTGCTATGAGAGGAATACATTAGATAATGTCAGTAATGTAAAATCATATTTAAAAATATAAAATACAAATTTTCTTGCGATTGTTTTTCATATTTCTAAATCTTCCTTGAACCTTTATTATTGTTTACGATTAAGACTCAAGTTTATGGGCAATATTGAAAAATCTGAAGTGCCTACTACTCTGTGACAAAGGTATTTATTTTCAAAGAACTTGAACTTTAATTAATAAAACAAAATAAAAATAAAAACCAGTATTTAAAAATACGTTAAATTAATGAAAAAAACGTTTGCTAGCGTGAATCAGAAGACTAGTTTGTTGAGTACAAACATAATTATAACAGATGTATTTAAATAATACTCTGGCATAAGCCTAACCACAATAATAGTGACCACAATAATACATATTCTCAAATTATAAAAACGAAAACTGCTAACTTTTGTTTTAATTAATCTCTTTTCGATAAGAATTTTGTTCGATATTTTATATAAACACAAAAGTATAGTGTTTTTGAGGAATCCAAAAGTAACATTCCGTTGCATGAGTTCAGTGCCACGTCTATGAGACTCCTTTTGTGAAACGGAGTTTGCAGATGAAAATTTTTAACGCCAAGAATACTTTAAATTGTTGAACAAAATTCGGAAAGAATGGATTAGTTTTCTTGGCAGTTACATAGTCAAATATGGCTCAAATCGGCTTGTAATTTTAAGTTATTTTATATCTAACTTAAACAAAAAGAACAAACGAAATGAGTCAATAACATTTTTTCTTCGTGTTAAGTTTGGACTGGAAACAATAATAATACACGTTCTATTTCGTTATTGAAAACAATAATTGATATTTTTTTTCAATATACACTGAAATAAATCAACTAACTGACGTGACAGCTTTGGGATATGGAGTAAGGTTAATTTGTCTTGTAATAATGTCGAATGCACTCACGCGGATTCAAACATAAAAACATAAGCATTGTGAAACTAAATAGCTCGTGACCATGAACATATTTCGTGTAAAAATGTAGGTAATCTTTCATGCTTCAATAGTTTGGCAGCAGTTCTCTTATATCTGTAAAATTTTTAACAAAATGCGGCCAATGTTGGATGATGTCATATAAATGATCCCCAGGACTGAGTGTAGAAGCTAACTGTCGGTGACCAAATAGTTTATAATTTTTATCGAGTTTCCCCGTCTCTACTCCTCTTTTAAGAAGCTTTAAGCAAGCATCCAACTGTTTCTTAGGAGGTGGGTCATTGTTAAAAGTACCAATGAAACTTATGCCAATGCTGTATTTGTTGTAACCTAATGTATGCGCCCCTACGTAATCCCACCCGCGACCAAAATAAGCAGAACCATCGCCTGCCACGAGAAAGTTGTAGCCGATGTCGCTCCATTTTCTTGACTCTATGTGGAACGTTTGTATTAGACGCACGCGAAGAACACATTCGCTCTGAAATTTGAAAGACATAGGTGAAAATATGTAACATACTAGGAAATATCACATTACATCACTTATCACATCGGATAGTCTGGTCGACAAGTTGAAAATGGTACAAAATAGAGATATTGAGTTGGGAGTTTTTTTGAAATGTCTTAAATAAGTTTTTGAAATATTGGCAAAAAACGAAATGCAATTTTTTTTCATCTTTAATTGTTTATAACTTTTGCAATTTTTTATGTGCTACTACACGCTTTTGGCACATTTTTCTAGGCGTCATTCCGGATCCAATGAGCTATCGCACATAATTTTAAGAGCAAAAAATAAAAAATTAACCTATACTTGTTTATAATATTTTTTTTTTACTTTACTACATTACCTAGATTTTCAGTTTTTGTTCAAGTTAAAAAAAATATTATTCGTAGAGAAGAAGCGAAAAATTTTTACGACCATTATTTAAACATTTTTTTTCACTTACAATTTAAGACGGTATTTCCAGAAAATTTTCATAGTTAACAATTGTTTAACTTGTTGAAAAATTAACTTTAAGTAAAATTTCCAACGGGAATAAATTATTTATAGTGTTCAGAACACACCATAATTTTTTCAAATTTAAAAAATTTATTCAATACCTTAAATAAAATTTTGACGCTTTTGACGCCACGCGTGCAACCTAAAAATTTCGCGCGCAAGACCTATTTTCAGCGTTAAATTAAAATTATAAATAATGGAGATAGAGTGCCGGGAGTTCGGAGTTTTTTGTTGTAAATTTCTTCCTCTTTCTTTGATCTTGTTTTGAAATTTCTTAAAATTAATAGTTTATGAAATATTGGCAAAAAACTAAATGCCATTTTTTTAATTGTTTATAACTTTTGAAATTTTTTATGTGCTAATACACGCTTTTGGCACATTTTTCTAGGCGTCATTCCGGATCCAATGAGATATCGCACATAATTTTAAGAGCATTACCTCTATTTTGTACTGTTTTCAACTTGTCGACTAGACTAGGACTTGAGAATACCAAAACAATTCATCGTACAGTGGGTAGTATCACGTTTGATCATTACCCGTTGTTAGATAGTGGATTTTTTAGAACCAGGGCCTATGTGCCCCCTCCCTCGCCCTATAGAGACAGTAATTTATGTTGCACAGTACATTGGCCAAGTGCGTGTCAGGCCACACATAAACTAAAGGTTCCGTAGTCACCGATAATGGTAGGTAGATTTAAAATCGTGTCCAATGGACAATTGTATATTGAACGTTCAATATATGCACTCCTATCATGATTTTTTCAAATTTTTTGAGCTAGCCGTTTGGCTATTACAGGGGGGACGCCCAGTTTTTGCAAAAAATTGCACTTAAAGTTGAATAACTCGCAAACGGATACCTAAATCGGAAAGTAGATTTAACTGCCTCTTAATTTTTTCAAAAGACCTATCTAATGATACCCCAAAACAAAAAAACATTCCACTTTACGTGTTTTTGTACCGCAAATAAAATTGTTTTTCAAAATTTTATTGTAGCACTTTGTCGACGTAATTATAACACATATTCATGCAAAGTTTCCTCTTTTTAGCACCTACCGTTTAGGCAGTAGGTCGAGGACGGACGGACTGACATGACGAATCTATAAGGGTTCCAAGTCTGAACTCCGGAACCCTAAAAAACGAATGAATATGCAAATGTTTGAAAAATCGATGGTATTTTATTCAAACTTTTACTTCTCTCTGTTTAGATATTTTCAAGTTCTAGGCACGTCCAAAACATTACTACAGCAATTTTTTACCCATAAATTTTGCTAACATTTAATACGTAACAAAAGCTATATATTCATGTACATATTTCGTTTGGGTTAGCAAGGATTTAATAAAAAAGAAATTGTTGAGGAAACGTTTGAAAAGTTACTCTAACAAAATTTGTTTTTTCGAATAACTTTTAACCTACTCTACACGGACAAATTTTGTTATTTGTAACAAATTACTCCTTGGAATACATACATTTTCTGTTATACTCCTACCTCTCTAAAGCCCAATTTATTTTTTAATTTAGCTGAGGTAACGCACACCGCAAGGCCTTGACTGGATAAGTCACGACGAGACCTCGAGAGGGTAGTTCATTGCGAGGCCTTTGTCTTTGTAGAATTAGATTTAACGATTTTTGGAAAAAAAAATGATACATATTGCTGTTCAAATATGAAATCATAAGTCAATGACATTTAGACACTGAAAGTCAGCTAACATGAGAGGCGACTGAAAACCGGGAATACCTCGAACATAAATCGTAACTTCGATGATACCTACCACGTAACAGTAGCGCTTTAAAGCGCAATTTTTTGCATAAACAGGGCGTCCCCCCCCCTCTAAAGGCGAAACAGCTGGCTCAAAAATTCTGAAACAATTCATGATTGTAGTCTATATATTGAACTTTCAAGTAAAACTATAACGGATTTGATATATTTTTTATTTCAGGAGTTATAGGGGCCTAACTTGTAAAATGCACTCACTTGGAAAACTTTGTGCAAAAATAAGTAAACCTCTACTGGCCACGATTTTAAATCTACCAACCATTATGGATGACTACGGAACCCAATTCTTTGGGTGGCCTGACACGCACTTGGCTAACTTTAAGATTGCGATACTATGGTGTGATGAAAAGGAATAGTAGTACAAGTACAAGGACAAACAAAATGCAACTACATAGTTTAACTAACCTGAGTAGTACAACTTTCTGTAGCAGTATGTGATATGATCACCCATGGTACTGGCTGTCTGATTTTATCAAGCTTGTTCTCTACTGGCTGGGCAAGCCAATCAGTTCTACTAACAATCCTCAAATGGTCTGGTGCAATAATCAAAGGATTAGCTGAAATAATAAAGCTTATAATTAATCTTTTGAATTTTCAAAGGCAATTCTTATAATTTTTTTTTTTGGTCTAACAAAAGATTAATAAAATTACACAATATTAAAATCAACTTTCGGTTTCTAATAATGAGTGCGATTTTAAGGGCCACAGCACACTAGCTACTTTTAGCATCGGCGATCGGCGATTTTGCGACTGCATCGATGCTGCATAGCGTTTTAGCGACTTCCTGCGTTCGACCGCGGTATCGGCAACGCGCGTTTTAGCGACTGCTCAGATGCCAAATCGATGCTACCGGCATCCGAATGTGTGCGGAGAGTAGCGTTTAGCTGCTGTGTCGCGCTTCTAAAAAGCGATTCAATCTCCGCGTTTGGCGTTTTTAAGTGTGCTGTGTAGAGCGTTCAGTCACCGTATAAAAAGCGACTAGTTGCCGATCGCCGATGCTAAAAGTAGCTAGTGTGCTAGGGCCCTAAAATACGAGTATATGAGGTTTTTAATAAGTTAGTAAATCCAAAAAATACTAATACATTCAAATCTTCACATAAAAAATACTTTAGGAAATATTTTACTGAGCTTTACTATCATGGAATTGGATATGACCGTGTATATTTGTGTAAGCGGGACATCTTCTGAAGGAATACGTAAAAATCTTTATTTTATTTTACTAATTTTAAACAAAATAATACTTTTAATACAAAATAATACACAAAATGTGTTTTATTCATACCCGTTTGGTACCCATTTTGAAGTTTGTAAAAGTATATTATTATGCTATCGCTGCGGACTGAAGGATGGAGAGCGTAAAAGTAGGACCGTCCCGATAAAAGCTGAACATATTATAGTAACGTTAGCCATGACACATGTTATGCTTAACTTCTATTATAACGTCTATACTGATTTGTATCATTTTGAAACAAATGTAGTTATGAATTAATAACCTATGTTACACATTGACGTTACCTGCCACTATAGGCCTCATGTAAGGTTCATAGTTATCCTCTATGCCATCAGCATCTCTCCATTTCTTATTACGACCAGAACCGTCCAAAGTTAGTAATGTATGAAACATCAACAGAAATATTAATGGAACCAAGAATATCGTAAATATGATTATACTTATGTTCTCATAGCTCAATCCCACCACCTTTGTGTAGTCTGAAATGACAACAATTATATCTTAAGATGGCTGGCTTTATATTGTTACTAAAAAAATATGTTATAAATAATTAAAATTGGATGAAACATATAATACACAGATATTTCATGGATGTTGTATTATTTTATAAACATTATTCACTATGAAACATTAACAGTGAATAAAAAAATTGGTTGGTCCAGTCACATATTATCATTTACATTATTTACTAGCAAAATTATGTTGAAAGGAAGATGAAAGTTTTTCCTTAGACATAGAGACCATAACCATATATACAGTGGAAACTCGAATATCCGGACAAATACCTACAAATTGTAAACAAGTTATAGGTACACGACGTTTCACGATTAAGGCTCCAGAAGTTTAGTATGTATGTAAATAGGTACATACTTCGTCGTACGTTGTATGATATTATATTTATATTTTATAAAAAATATTGTTTTTGTTGTTTTTAGGGTTCCGTAGCCAAATGGCAAAAAACGGAACCCTTATAGATTCGTCAAGTCTGTCTGTCTGTCCGTCCGTATGTCACAGCCAATTATTTCCGAAACTATAAGAGCTATACTGTTGAAATTTTGTCAGTCGATGTATTCTGTGAACCGCATTAAGATTTTTACAAGAAAATAGAAAAAAACAATACATTTTGGGGGTCCCCATACTTGGAACTGAAACTCAAAAATTTTTTTTTCATCAAACCTATACGTGTAGGGTATCTATGGACAGGTGTTCAAAAATGATGTTGAGGTTTCTAATATCATTTTTTTCTAAACTGAATAGTTTGCGCGAGAGACACTTCCAAAGTGGAAAAATGAGTGTCCCCCCCCCCCTCTAACTTCTAAAATAAGAGAGTGATAAAACTAAAAAAAATATATGTTGTACATTACCATGTAAACTACCAACGAAATTTGGTTTGAACGAGATCTAGTGAGTAGTTTTTTTTTAATACGTCATAAATCGTAACACACAATTTACATTTCATCCAATCAATACACTAGTATAAAAACATCGATGAAAGTCACAACGAACTTCAAGAACTTTTATATGATGTTACTTGCTGATACGGAACCCTTCATGGGCGAGTCCGACTCGCACTTGGCCGCTTTTTTTAATAAACACATTAGGTACCTAATACATATGCACACAACCCGTTTTTCTTCATACATTCGATTATTCGAATGCCTTACTACAACAATTACTTAGGTTAATCGAGATTCTACTGTATGTTTATACTGTGGGAATCCAAGCAAAAAGGGTCTATTACCGAGATAAACACAAGTTTTGTAAGTTGGGTCACAATAATGCATAAAAGTAACATTGGTTGGCATACACATTTTTTTTTAAAGTATTATGTTTTATATGACCGTTGCAAATGACCCGCGACGGGTGACTCTCCAGCCAGGGGATGTCGTTTAAAGCGTTTTATTATTCAATGATATTTTTGTATTCAATATGGTTAAAAATAGCAGCGAATACCAACGGGTTAAAAAAGGCATATTGAATATTAACATCAATCAAAAATTTAAAATGCTTTCAGTCAAAACAAGCTTAGTTAGAATTGCAACTTACTTTCATGCATATTATCCACCGACTATTCTAGATACCGAATTTGGTGTTAACTCAATATTCCATTAATAAACCTTTCTGGATTGGACATCCACAATCATAAAACTCTTTACAATTTACATCTAACAATAGGTAAATTTAAGTAAATGAAGGTAAACTACATAGTTTACATTTAATTTATTCTTAAAAATTTTCAACCTTGTGCTGTTTCGAGTTGAATTATTAGTACGCATTTATCACAAACAAGTTCTTGACTACATTAAATTCTGATAATAAGAATTTCAGGACTTACGAAGTCTGTCAAAAGTTACAAATATATTCATTCACTTGTTTTATGAAGATTACACAGTCACAGCCAGTAGAACTTTCTTCTGGCTTGATATTGGGCATTGTGCTAGAATTGTATAAAAAATAATAATAATATACACTACTTACTCGGTTTAGGAGATGAATCATCGCCAGATCCATTGGATGATGAAGAGTCTTCGTGGCTGCTATGGCTGAGTATAATGGATAAAATGGCAAATATGCCCCCAATTATAATAATACAGATTGCTGAAAAAGTTACTTTGTGCCACTTTTGTAAATGAAATGTCTTGACTGCTGTAAATAAGAAATGACAAGAAAACTAGATTTTCATTAATTGTTAAAAATTTAATGACTAAATTTATATTATTTTTGCCATGAATTTTTTAAATCAAGTGAATTAAATTAAATCTTAGCAACAAAAAATTATAAAAGCCTTGATAAATATGTCACCACTTTTTTTTAAAAGCTTAGGAAATTTTAGAATTCATTAGATTAATAAATAGAATGAGGAATATTGTGGCAGTGGTCATTTAGGCACTTCGTACACAAGGCTTCGCAAATCTTCGATACTCAACGATTTTAGCACCATCCGGCGGATAAACATTACACCACAATTGACTCAGGTGCTCACAGGGCATGGAGGATTCGCACAATACCTCCATAGGTTTAAGTGCAAGGACAGCCCATCTTGTGCCTGCGATAGTGAAAAGGAGGAAAGTATACTCCATTTATTGGTGGAATGTCCAATTCACCTCAAAACTCGGTTTGACTTAGAGCAACGTATTGATATGGAAATATGCAAAGAAAATCTGAGCAAAATTTTAGTCGATAAGATTAGAAATAAGTATTTTATAGAATATTGCGAAAAAATTGTAAAAATAGCAAACAATAGAAATAAGTCATAGTAAGCATTTGATAGGTTATATAATACAGTTATATAATATATATCAAAGATGAAGCACAGAGTAAATAATAATTCTGTATCTAGTTTAAGAAATTATTATATAGCTCAGATTTACAAAATATGCATAGAATAAGGCAACTAATTTAGTGTAGTGTATAATAAAAGTTGTAAATGTAATGAGATATTTATAAATTAGGTACAGGCTGGTCTCGAATGTTTTGGGGACAGCCTGTCAAACAAATGTACAGCTAGCTCTTAATTTAAGATTAGCGTACACGCTCTCTCGCGGAATCTCCGGGAGCAGCCTGTTTATGACAATGTTTATTGATTTAGTAGATAATTAGACTAAGACCTAACAAAGGTCACAGAAAACTGTAACCATAGTGATAGTACTAGACATTAAAACGATCTGTGACTCCTATATGCGTCACAGGATGCAGTATTAAAAAAAAAAAAAAAAAAAAAAAAAAAAAAAAAAAAAAAAAAAAAAAAAACGATTTTAGTATCCAAGCGCCATACAAATCCGTTGAGGTTCGTCCCGCGACTCGCGTCGTGTCGTGCCCAGTGTTTCCACTTTTGGGGAATTTTCCCTTTTTTAGGGAATTTCAGGGTAAAATCAAAGCCTATGCTGGTAGTAAAGTAAATGATAGACTATACCACAGCTTTTTTCTCTGTAATCATAATAAATGCTATTCGTCTAAGTACAAAATTCTAGTTTCATCATCACTTGTGTCAGACATTTTGGTAAAAGTGTGATCTGTTTAGTCCTTACGCCTATATAAGAGTTATTATGAATAGGCAACTCACGTCTTGCGATTCAATGTCGTGTGTGCGGACCGTCCGCTACTCAATACTCGCGACTTGATATTGATCCCGGCAGGTAACTTGGCACTCTTGCCAAGTTACCTGCCGGGACTTCTGCGCATCTAATCACTCTTCGTTAGATGCGCAGAAGTCATATTTTAGGTACCTTTTGTATGCGCGCGAGACGCGGGGTGTGAGGCAGCGCCGAGCCGAGCGCGCAATTGGTGCATCAGTATATCCTTGCCCCTCGCACGCATTGTGTCTACGTTCCGTTCGCTCCCGTGCCACTAAGTGTACGATGCGCGAAATTACCCCCACTATGCCAAATCCTTGCCATGTTACGTGCCGGCTACAATACTAATGTCGTATTAAGTATACAACATTAGTATCGAAGATTTGCGTAGCCTTGTGTACGAAGGGCCTTATAACTCGTGCGACCTAAGATGGCACCTGACTCAAATGTCAGTCGTTTGAAGTACTGAGTGCAAGAAAAATATAATTTATTCCAGTTTTTTTAAAATTTCAACAATTATTTTGCTTCAAGTAGTTTCTCATAACATACTACTTTATCTTAAGTGTTACTTTACTACCTGAGTTAAGAAAATACACTTGCATACCCATAGGAAGCAGGCCTCATTAATTATTTACCCGAATGCATTCTTTGTGCAGTGATTTAAATAATATTAGGTAATACCTAATATCATTTTAAATAAATTAGGAACTGAAATATGGTTATAAAATACAATTTTAAATCGTCATGATAAGCCTTTTAATCGAAGTCTCTAAATATCATGTGTAGGATATTCTTTATTTTAAACTATTGCGTCTCATAGTCGTCATGCTGTTTTTTTTTATTGTGACCTTTCTTAAAACAATTGTGTTATCCAGACGAATCTAATGATATATTAATAAAATAAATTCATGGAGTGATTTATGATATTATGTAATACCTAATAAACTAAAATTATTATGGAAAGATTCGTGCAACGGTAATAGTGATGCTAACGCTACTCGCAAGATGACAGAGGGGTATCACGCGGGGGAACGGTATCATGTTTCGTTTTGAGCCAGGTGCCATCTTAGCTCGCACGAGTTATAGTTGTTCTGTTTTTGAAAATTGACATTGCTTTATATTTTCAGCAAAAAATGGACGATCAACAAGCTTCTCAGATTGAGGCATAGTTGAATGAAGTTAAGTGTGAGAATGATGATTTTCAACCTGAGTCAAGCTCTGACGAAGAAGTTGCTCATTTGGAAGAGCAATATGAGTCTGTATGAATTGGACGAAACCTCTGAAGGTGGTGAACCAGCTCCACCACGACGCCGTACTGACTTTTATTCCGGTGTTGACACATTCTGGTCAAAAACTATTCCTTTAAACAAAAGTAGAACGCACAGCACCTGAACGCATTTACACAGAAAATAAAAACTGTGAAAGTGTTTGCCGTCGTAGCTAGGGTTGCCACCCGTACTTTATAATAAAGTATTGTACGTTATTTCATGTAAATGTACTCTATACTTTATGATAGCTATAAAGTACACGAGAATACTTTATTTAGCATGATTTGATTTCTTTAGGATTATGAAAAATTTTGTTGTCGTAGATGTCGCCACTCTCACCACCGCCAGATCACCTAAACACTCATTTTTAAGAATTTCTTATCGCAACCTAACCTCAAATATTAACAATATAAGTGTAATTGTCACACATTTAGAAGAAATTATTTTATTAAACCGACTTTATAACGAGACGAGAACGAAACAAAGCGTCTCTGAATTTGATAAAAAATGAGTTACATTACGTTTATTTTAATATAGATCGATTGATAGAAAACTCTTTATTTGTACACCGTGTTACAAATTTACAATACAGAACAGAAATGCCTTACATTTAATGTACAAAGGGCGGCCCTATTGCTAAATGCAATCTCTTCCAGGCAACCTTAGATTGTAAAGATGTTGTGATATTGTTTAGTAGAGATACTTATTTGTTACAAGCTGCAAAAAACATTATTAAATGTTTTAAATATAATAATAATAATCAATAAAAAAAGTACTTTATTCTGATACTATGTACTTTTTTTTTCTTATCTATAATAACTATGTACTTTTAACTGCAGAAAAAAAGGCGGCAACCCTAGTCGTAACTTCTTAGATTGGCAATTATCTCATGAGATGAGTATTGAGAAAATATCATTGCAAAGGTTATTAACAATAAAGAAAATATACTTTATTAACATTATGGACATGGAAAGATAACTACCAACCTCGGAGGTGACGTTGGGTAATGTAATGCCAAGATTGTAGAAAAGCGTGTAATAAACACAATAAAATCATGCACAGCATACAAAAAGTTTATTTGTGGAGATCGATCCAAGATTGTGTTTTTCTTGCACAGAAGCTATAATTAATAATTAATTTTTACTTAATGTTTTTATAGTAATGTCAATAAGAAGGAAACCTGTGATTTTTGTGCCAATTTAGAGAAGTTTTTTATTACTGTTTAATAATACCTACCCTAAAATGAGGCCCATGTGAACTTAGTAGTTCGCATTTTGCATTTCTTTTTACAAAGAAGGTTCTAGGCTACATTACTATACTGACCATATAGTTTGTTATAGTATTTGTCCATACTGAGATGTAAAGCATCATAACATTCATTTTAAATAAAAGTAAATATGTACCGTATGCTGGGGTTATTTGGATATCACGGGGTTATTTGGAATTTCGGAAATAAAAGTTTTGATCACATGTATTTTTTTATCTGCCCATACATAGTAGGAAATCTATTATACCACCTGGCATATGAACCACATGTAATATCATTGTTAAACTAGAATTTTCACAGATAGCATCGATGTCCGTTGATGTTAATTTCAAAGCAACTTGTGACGGACATTTCAAACTTTTATTTATTTTATTTAAACGTAAGTAGTGTACGAAGCATTTTTAGGACACTGCTTAATATTTTGTATCAATAACTTAGAGTCCTGTTTCTTCTTTACAAAATAATTGTCTACTTTAATTATCATTTCACGAACACGACTGCACGGTTGCCCTAGTGGTTTAAGCGGTCGCCACGCCGCTCTCTACTGCGCCAAGTGTCGTGGGTTAGAATCCCACGTGGGATAACACTTTGTGTGATTCACAAATTGTTGTTCTGAGTCTGGGTGTTCTTTGTGTCCGTTTCATGTATGTTTGTAAAGTCCCCCGCTACACAGGAATTCATATTCCTAATGCGGGAGTTCTTTTGTTTTAAATAATAATTACTTTATTACTCATTTTAACAGAATAAGTATAATAACTAAACTTAACAACAAAAAAAAAACAGGCTAACGAAAACAAAACAATAAACAATACGTGGTAGCGGTACTCAATAAGCGTAAGCTCTGGCTGACTTTGCGAACGGTACTGTGTCAACTGTGTGTACTCACAGTTCGACTACGTCACCAAGATGGACACCAATCGGAATATCAAAGTGCGGGACTTATACCTATTTTTTTATGAAAAAAGTTAAGATACTCAAAAGTAACTTATTTTTTACAAAAAAAATTACATTCTATCTACAAACACTAATACTGAGCCACATACCTACATAGAGATTTTATCGTGGTTTTTAATAAGAATAATTTTTGCTCAAAATAAGAAATAAGAGCAGAAAACAGAAACTTATCTCTAAATCAAATTCGTCCAAAGATTCCGTTTCTGATAATTCTTCGTCATCTGCAACTCCTTCTAATATGCGAAGAAGTTCTTCTGTTGCCATTAAATTGTCACTCATTATTAATTTAAATATTAAATTCTATATCACAAGTATTTATTTATTACTGAATATTTAAATATTGTTCATCACTTCACTATTCGCGATCGGCCGCGCTTCTGACGTCACGATGGCACTGATAAATTAGAATTGCGTCAGGGATGCGCCCGAGTTAGGGGATTAGCGAATATCGACATTCGACTTAATCAACTTTTATTTTTGACTATGTAGGTATTAGAATGATGATTGAAGACTGGTTTTAAAAAAATAATACTGTTTTATCCATTACCAAATTATAACCAAAAATAATATATTCCAGAAAAAGTTTCAACTCGATGTTTAATTTTAACTTAAAATATCATCTAACGTGCCCTACATCACTAGTGGTCACATATTTGTGACTCTGGCGTGTGAGGACATTCTTTTTTAAGAGTTTATTTCTTTCTTTTTAGCGTAAAATTTCATATCATATCATAAAGCGATTTAAATAGTTTTATGGAAATAGATAAGAGTTAAAACTTCTTCTTAAGGTACTTATATAAATTTAAAGGCATAAAAGTAATGTTTATATGCTTTATTTCGTATTTTGGTGTACCGCTTTTTTGTCACATATTAGTGACGTTGGCGTACAGGGACAGTTTTAGTCACGTTTGCCTCAAAAATAATTCTATCTCTGCAAAAAATATTCAAAACGCAGCGATTACAGCAATTAAAGAAATTATGCAAGAAATCAGAAATCCCCCCACACGACCCTTGAACAACTTAAACGTAAAATGTAAATGCTACGTTCCATCTCGTAAGAATATTACAGCAGACGGCTTAGGGCTGGAACAAACACAACTGATTGAATCTCAGCAGAGTGAAAGAAAAAGTACTGTAATTTCTCGGCAAAACAAAAGAAAATATAAAAAAAAAAACAACTTAATTTTATCTCAAAGAATAAAATTGTAGCATCGATTCTGATGTGATCAGACACATTGAAAAATAAAATATATTAAATATTTTCGGACATCTTACACACAACGTCATCTAGTTCCAAACTAAGCAGAGTTTGTATTATGGGTGCTAAACAAGTTATAAAAATACATAAACATACTTTTTTTGTAAATACATACATATTACATATTGTAACCAGACTCGGAAACAAATGCGGGAGTTGTCTTTAAAAAAAAAAAAAAAAATTGTGGATAACACAAATATTTGGTCTGACCCGGAAATCGAGACCTCTTGATCAGCAGCCGCATGCGCTAACCACTAGACCAAAAAGAATATAATCTTAGTGTAATTTTCTCTAATGTCTTAAAGCCGGTAAACCAACCAATCATTTCGGTACTTTTTTCTTATTAATCAACTTACTTGTTGACTTCGCCTTAAATATTCCAAATATCGCTTCATCATTAGTAGGAACGCATTTATTATATAACATCAGATTCCAAATAACCCCAAAGAAGCGATAGACTTTTATTACCATAAATTTGCAATGGTATATTTTCACATTACTATTGTATTGAAGAAGTGATGTCGAGGAAAACTCAAGATAGTCTTTCAATTTAGGTTTTTCAAATATCGCCTTATGGTTTATTTTCAAAACTGTTATAAAAATTGAGTAAATCCAAACACAGTCAGTTCAGTGACCAAATAACCCCATCAATGTGATATTTGGAACCATACATTTAAAGTAATATATCTATAGATCTAAGTCAGGATATCTCTGCATGGTGAAGACCGACGTCGGCGAGTGCTACGTAGACGAGGAGAATGCTTTGCAGAGGCATGTTTTGAAGGAATCACACCTTATAGAGGGGGCTCTGTTATGTTTTGGGGGAATAAATTCTATTGATCGCGCGGAGTTAGTCTTCATCGAAAACGGTACACTGACTGGACACCAATACATAACGGAAGTTCTAATTAATTATGTACAACCCGCTTTAACCGCTCTTGGCGAAAACTAAATTTTTATGGACGACAACGCTCGCGCCCACCGGTCTGGCGATGTGGAAGCGTATATGCTAGAAGTCGGAATTCGTCGTTTGGACTGGCCAGCTAGAAGTCCTGACCTCAATCCCATAGAGCATTTCTGGGACGTTCTGAAGGGACGAGTGAGATCAGTGCAGCCGGCTCCGCAGACCATCAGAGCTAAATAATGTGATTACCGCGGAGTGGGTATTTCCCCAGAAACCATAAAACATATACTCGCTAGCATGCCTAGACGAATGCAAGCAGTGATTTCAGCAAGAGGGGGTCACACTCAATACTAAACTTTTATTTGCTTTTAATGTATTCAATAAAAACAAAGAAATTAATGCGTTTCATTTTTATTTAGCGAGCAGGTACAATAATAATCTTTTGAGCTTAAACATTAAATATCAATAATTTAATCAAAATGTTTTGACAAAACTGATGAAAACTATTCCTTCCTAATTAATTTATAAAATTCTGAGGATAACAATACCTAAATTGTCAAACAAACAAATAGTAACTATAAAATAGTTATTTGCTTAAGTGCCCGTTTTTTTTGCAAAAGAGTTTTATGTTCCAATTAGCCCCATTCTATGGTAATAGTAACTAGTAGACTTTTTTTTACATGTATCATATATATAAGCCTACCAAAGTGACTCTATTCTGCCTGTAGGTGAAAGTTAGTCCAATGATTAAATTTCTCTTAAATAAATGTACTTAAGACACTCACAAATAGGAAAATTTACATCATGGTTGTTAGGTAAATACTGCCAATATTTATTGGCAGTATTTACCTAACAACAACATGTTTAAGTAGTTGCTAGAATTTTCTAGCAACTACTTAGACATGTAATTAAGACAAGACTGTACATCATGTATGTTTGTTTTAAGGAATAATAAATAAAAAAACACCAAGAAGCATTCACTATTCATTGTAACATTGTATTGGTCATATTGTAATATTAAAACTTGAGTAGAATTTTACAATAAGAATTATGAGAATGATTTAATCATTTTTAGGGTACCTTAGTTTATGACTCGGAACCCTTAAAGATTTGTCATGTCCGTCTGTCTGTCCTCAACCTACCGCAAAAATGGTTGGTGCTAGAAAGATGAAACTTTGCATGAATATGTTTTGTAATAATATCGACAACGGCTACAATAAAATTACGAAATATTTTTATTTGGGGACTCTTCCCCTACAAATAAATTGGGGGTGATTTTTTTTCTCTCATCTACCCCGTCGTGTTGGGCATCATTAGATAAAAATATAAAATAAATTTTACACATTTTACATTTTACACACAACGCCATCTAGTCCCCAAATTCAATAGGTATATTAAAAACATTGCTAGGCTGCTAACAAGATTTTTCAGTTTAAATATTCAATATTTTGAAGCACATTTTATTATAAATACTGGGCATCTCTTAAAGCTAAAAGGTTTGCTCAATAAATCTGAAAAAGTTATTGATAGTAGCCCATATTGAACTTTCAAGGAAAAGTATAGCGGTTTTGAGAACTTTTTTATTTCAGTTGTTAAAGGGGGTTTAACTTGTAAAATGCACTCATTTGGAAAACTTTGCACAAAAATAAGGAAATATTAAGTAAACATTAAGATTTGCTATTCTACACAATTTTAAATCTACCTAACATTATGGTTGACTACTGAACCCTATTCTACATAGGCCTGACACACCATACGCATAACTGACAGTCCCCTATGCAGAGCTCATTGAGTGTACAGGTGTCACTGAAACACAGAAAAACACCCTTGGATCTCCCAAAACTGTTTCAGAATGACATATAGGAGACCTTATCCGCTTCTGGAGGGAGGTGGGCTAGCTTGAGTGATTGCCACCCTCAATACAATGGTCCGCCTAAAGGACTAAGTGCATAAACTGACCCACAAAGCATAGAACATAGATAAGCCTGACACGCACTTGGCCAATTTTTTCCTGTTACTAAGAGTGAACCATCTTGTGCTGCAACAGATGTGAGCAGCTAAATTATTTTATACATTCTTGTTACTTAGTTTTTGTTTCTAAAAAAAATTATGGCCCTTTTAAAAATAGTCACTGTAGTACAATGGTAATGTATTTTTTTTATATTTCTTACTAGCTGTACAGTCAATCTGGGTAACTTTGACAGATAAGTGCGATATTTTACACAATATTATAAAATTCAAGCATACAACACGACTGTATTTTGCTTTGTTAGTGCTCTCATAACACTTTTCACCGGTAAAGATTAATTAAATTCTCTAAAATATTATCAGTCCATAAGAAAACCTGATTTTCTAGTCTGTCAAAGTTACCGTCATTACATGGGTAACTTTGACACACATAGCATTATTCATAGAAAAGTAGTAATTATTATATTTTGTATTAATCTGTGTAACATTGGTTTATGTTTTTCTTCTAAATGGGTATAACCGACGTAATAAAACCATTAATTTCAAGTTTTGTCTTATATCTTAAAAAATAATCAATAATCAAATGAATGAATCAAAGTTACCCAGATTGACCGTATCTCTCAGTTATTGTTGTATAAAGTGAGTAAAGCAGCAGAGTAAAGCCAGTCTAAGTTACTCCTTGTGTCATCAGCTTTCTGCCAGAGAAAGTCCCATCAAAATTTGTTCCACCCTTCCAGAGATTAGCCAGAACAAACTGTTTTTTAGGGTTCCGTAGCCAAATGGCAAAAAACGGAACCCTTATAGATTCGTCAAGTCTGTCTGTCTGTCTGTCTGTCTGTCTGTCCGTCCGTATGTCACAGCCAATTATTTCCGAAACTATAAGAGCTATACTGTTGAAATTTGGTCAGTCGATGTATTCTGTGAACCGCATTAAGATTTTTATATAAAAATAGAAAAAAAAACAATACATTTTGGGGGTCCCCATACTTGGAACTGAAACTCAAAATTTTTTTTTCATCATACCTATACGTGTGGGGTATCTATGGATAGGTCTTCAAAAATGATGTTGAGGTTTCTAACATCATTTTTTTCTAAACTGAATAGTTTGCGCGAGAGACACTTCCAAAGTGGAAAAATGTGTGTCCCCCCCCCTCTAACTTCTAAAGTAAGAGAGTGATAAAACTAAAAAAAATATATTTTGTACATTACCATGTAAACTACCAACGAAAATTAGTTTGAACGAGATCTAGTTAGTAGTTTTTTTTTTATACGTCATAAATCGTAACACGCAATATACCTTTCATCCAATCAATACACTAGTATAAAAACATCGATGAAAGTTACAACGAACTACAAGAACTTTTATATGATGTTACTTGCTGGTACGGAACCCTTCATGGGCGAGTCCGACTCGCACTTGGCCGCTTTTTTTTTTTAAATTGGGTGTTAGTACTTTTATATGCCATTTAGTAAAAAACTGTTCGCTAATAATCACATCTAGACACTCCAATTTTATTGAAATATATAAAGAGCATGCAGAAAAAAGCCAAGTTTAAACTTACTTGTATCTTGTTTTGCTTCATAATGGGAATGGGGTTTTGGCACATTTTCATCCTCACTCTTGGTATAAGAAGGATTATCAAGTCCATTAGCACTATGTATAACTTGTTTAATAGTAACAGGTCCATTAAAATAGGTGTTGTTTCCAATAACGACATTTTCAGAATTTTTTATTGAAACAGTACCACAAACCGATGGTGAGTTACAAGGTTTCACTAGACTAGATGGAATTTGAGGAATCAGATCCAATGTCCTTGAACTGTTATTAACTGTTCCTTCGTCCTCATCACTGTCGCTTTTCTCTTCAATAATTTGGAAATCGTCTAATTCGCCTTCCACCTTTAATCCAAGCCCTTTATCAGGTATACGACAATCGTTTATTTTCTGGGTCATTTTATGAACTTATGTAGTACTTCACATCCTTAGCATTGACAGTTTTTTAAGGGATGAACAAATCTTTCTACTTTAACGCATGATGTACGAGCGTAATTATGCACTTCTTGAATAAATAAAGTGATTGTGGATTTCTATAATTTGCCCATTTCGATCAACTTCAATTTTATTATTAATGTGGTAAACAAAACCACACACAGATTATAATACTTACGTAGGTACCTACGTACAGTAGAGACAATGAGTGCGTTCCACTTGGCGTTCACAACGATCACGCTCACGACCGCAGTTTTTCCCGTTCCACTTGCTTACATTGTAGACTTGTGTAACTCAGGAGTGATTCGTTCCACTGAACTGCTCATTTGCAGTGAACGAATTGAACTCGTTCAACTCTGTGGAGTATTTCAACTCACCAACTCATCGCTCCCGCTCTGATTCAATACGAATTTACGAAACGGAGTTCTTGTGATTTCTTTGTTGTTGCATTCACGCACACTGCCTACTGTATAGCGCTTTCTTTTTCTATATATGTTCGTCATTTTATAAACAAATATTTTAGTCTTTATTTGTTGTACGAGAGCGTTTATTTTAGAATAGCAATCCTTATTTTTATTCAATATTGCAATTTTGTTGCCGTTAAGTAGTTTGTTTGTGAACTGAACTTCAAAAGGATTCCGAAACTAAACTTACGCATTATAGCAGTATTGTTTTTTACTAACAGGTAATTACGTCAATCGTAATTAGTATTTGAAATTATTATACGTTGTAAGTATAAGTTTGAAATAGTATAGGTAGATATTGTCACATTTAAAGTGAAATCTGTAAGATATTATTTATATTTGTCACTTTAATTGTCGACTGACAAAACATCCAACAATAAGACAAAGTAGACACCACATGAGGCTTAGGACTCTAAGCCTGAAGAAAGTATGAAGGGAAATTGAAATGTCCAAATCAATAAACTATAAACATTTACTCTCGTTCACAGTTCATGAACAATGCAACTCACTGAGTCACTTAGCTAAATCACTCACTGAGTCATAGAGTTAAATGAGTTGCTGCAACTCACAGAATCACAGAGCGAAATGAACTGCTGAGTGATTTAGATGAACTAGTTCATTTTACTGAACGAGATTTGGTGAGTTGAATCTTTAATGTGAACTGTGTTGCCCAAGTCTACTTGCTTGTGAGCGTTACTATAGTAAACTCAAGTGGAATGGAATAAAGAGCGTTTTGGGCGTGGAGGTAAATAATATAAAAAATTAAAAAAAAAACAAAAGATTTAAGAGGTTAGGTTATAATGTAGATGTAAGCCTTGAAAATAATAATTAATTATTGTTTAAATCGACTTAAATTAAAAAACTTATAATTTAATTTTTATATGTAATATTAGTGGTGTATTTTATTAGTTTATGTTCAAATGTAAATAAAATATCGGAACGACTAAAGGAGCATTTTGATCGTTGTGGGCGCTTAGTGGAACGCACTGAATGAAATATACAGAAAGTGACAAATGACAGTTCCACTTAGCCCTGTTGCACACGATGACACGATCGGAATCCGAATCAGGTGAGCATGGTACCTACACATTTTCGGTTTATTTGACCACAGCACACTAGCTACTTTTAGCATCAGTGATCGGCGGGCGATTTTGCGACTGCATCGATGCTGCATCGCGTTTTAGCGACTTCCTGCGTTCGAACGCGGTATAAAAATTGCGAATTTTAGTCTTCCTCCACGAATCTTCTCAGCCGTATCCATCAGTACATAAACAAGTTTAATTAAACTCACTCATTGATGATGGTGATTGGCCACGCCAAAACACTTTTTATTGTTATAACAAAACATCCCTCTCTATAATACTAAGAACTTTTATACTTATATACCTAACATACCATTATAAATCTTTCTGCCAAAATTACTTTAACTTCAATTTTAGTTTCATACAAATTACCACACAAAAGGAGGTTGATTTCTATAGATACATTAATATTACACTAAAGTACACTTCCATACTACTTCGTTTTTTTATATAGGGTTACTGGTTAAGGCGATTCACACACTGCACCGCGCTGTGTCGCGTAGCGCGGAGTGGCAGAATTTAAAATTGTATGCAAGTACATCGATTATTATAGAAAACACGCCAGGTCCAACACACTGAACACGCGCTACGACGCGTGAGCGCGTGCGGCTAGCAGATTCGGGATTGGCTGCAATAACTGCCCCGCGCCTACGCGCGTGTTCGCGTCGCCAGTATGTGAATCGCCTAAGCCGACCTATTCCTGTGTTAGGGAGGGTGGTTTACATCGTTTTTGACTGATTTGACTATGAATCACCCTATCCTAAATCAACTGTTATCGAGATTTTTGAATTTAATTGTTTTTTATTTTCCAATTCCCGATGTGTTTCATTTTGTGTAAATAATAACTTGATAATATAAGCAACGTTTCTATCAAAACAATATTACAAATATTTTTATAATATAAACTATAATATAATATAAATATAAAATATAACTCCTATACCTAAATGAAACTTTCCTTTTCCAAATTCCGTATTCCTGGTAATATTGTTTACCTTTTTGCCTTGCCAAAGCAAAAAAAAAATTACATAGCAAATAATCTCAATCTCAATTGGGGCATATTACACAGTCAGTATTATCACGCGATACTGGTTTTATCTCGATAATATTGATGCAGTATTGATGGTATCACAGTATCGTGATAATATCGCAAGTTATCTTGAAATCCACGATACCAAGGGGGCGTGGCGTCAATATTGACAGTGTGGCCAACCCTACAGACCACAATAAAATTTAATTGTTTCGAGTTTAATGTGACCATCTCAAAAAATCTCAATAAAAGAAAACATTGCAGAAAGCGTTGGGTGAAAGATTGAGTTTTAAAACGAAACCAATATAGTCATTTTAACATCACACAAGAAATGCTATTGGGTGATGATTTGAATGATTAAGCAAATTATTTTAGAATGAGTGAAGACTTGTTAAAACCAAGTATAAAGCTTCTCAAGCTTTTATACTTGGTTTCACCTTACGTTACTAAACAAGATACACATATGAGACAAGATAATTTAGTGATAGTAATAAATATAATACATTGTAGGGAGGGCATTAAAATGAGAACAATTGTAAAATTACCAAAGTTTTAATCTAATGAAATGTCACAATCAAAAGTCTCAAAGTTGCAATTATTATAGTGCCTGCATGTTAGATAGTATTACTAGCTGCTATTTCATTTTCAATTTGTAAGTCTTCATGATTTTACGTTTCATCTTTACTTTTGTTGAAATTGTACATATTTTAATTGAGATTTTTTGAGATGGTCACATTGAACTCGAAACAATTTAATTTTATTGTGGTCTGTAGGGTTGGCAGCACTGTCAATATTGACGCCACGCCCCCTTGGTATCGCGGATTTCAAAATTTCTGGATATCTTGCGATATTATCATGATATTATACAATATGTATTATTATATATATACACATACATATATAATATACACGGTGATTTTATAGGCGTTTTGAAAATGAAACATTCTAATTTGGAATCTTCTATAGTACCAATAAAAATTGATAAATCAATTGTAATGTTGACTAAAAAAAAGTTTCAGTTTAAAATACATTTTTACTTGATTGACTTGGAAAGTAGTAATTCACTGATTATTCATTCATTATCATAAATGAGTGAAACACGTTCGTACGTGTTTTATATATATATATATATAAATCTATAAGGAGGAGCCACTGTGCCACAGTTGACATCGTCTCTGTGTATTAGTTTACTAATAAATAATTTACGGCATATCAAGTGATACAAATTGTAAATAAACAAACTAGAAGTTAATAAGCATTCAGAAAGTGTAAAGTTTTAGTGAAAAACGAACTAATAGTGACAAAAAACAATCAATATACAAAACACTATGCAAAGAAAAATAACTACTACTATGAGCTAACATAACCAAAAATTCACATAAAAGAAAAAAAAATCCAAGCCATCACGGAATTACATGATATAAAATTAATTCAGAAAGTACCATCTAGCGGCCAGTGTCGGAACTTCGTCACAACACAAAAATCAAACGCAAAATCAATATTTTCAATCAACACTGATACCACCCAGCCAAGAGTTTCCGCTAATAACTGCAAGAGGACGCTACGCGTACCATTAAAATAATGGAAGAAGTTTTGAAAGTGCTTGAGGCAATAAAGAAGGATATGGATAATCAAAGACAAGAAATCCGAGAAATGGGAAATAATGTTACTGAGAAAGTCACACAGAATATAAGCAGCATATTCGAAGAAAAAATTTTGGCATTGGAAAAAAATCACGAAAATTTGAAGGAAATAGTAGAAAACCAGGAAAAAAGACTACACGCTATAGAGAGACAGGTAAGGAAAAATAATTTGGTATTTTTCGGCATAGAAGAGAATGAAAAGTCATACGATAACTTAGAAAGAAACTTCATTATATGGACGGAACAATATCTTTCTCTAAAAATAAACTACAACGACATCCAAGAAATAAAAAGAATAGGAAAGAAAGATGGAAAACTACGTCCATTAGCAGTGACCTTCACAACTCTAGGCACAAAGATAAAAATTTTGAAACAGAAAAGAGCACTAAATGATACACATTTTTACATTAAAGAAGACTATCCAAAATATGTACTAGAGAAGAGAAGGGAGCTACAAGAACAACTACAACAGGAAAGAGAAAAGGGAAATATAGCTAAAATTAAATATGATAAACTGATAATTTCAAAAAATAACACTTAAAGGAAGCTGCCTTTGTCACCAGAGATTGCCACCGAAACCAATGTAGAAAAAATTACGCAAATAAATAAAAAGAATAAAACACAACAAATTGTTGCATCGGTCAGGAGGTCTAGCAGCTTCTCGGAAGGAATCATTAAACAAGGAATACTAAATTACGTAATTAAAAATACAACGAATAAGAGTTATAATCAAAACAATCAAGCATAGCAATTCAGCGCCTCCTCCTCCGACACAGAACGAACAGACATACAATTAAAAACAAGAAACAAACAAAATAATCTTTAAATCCGGCTGGTCACCGTGGAAGAGTACGACCACAACCCTCCAAAAATAGATACCACAAAGACTAAGAACAGAAACAAAGAAAAACGATAATATATACACATAAAAACATAAAATGTCAGAACCTTATCGTCATCCTACGAACATTATTAGAATTAAAGAAGCAATACAAGAAACAAAATACTTTTAGGAATATCAGAAACAAGACGGCTATAGAGAGAAAGAAGTGCTCATCGTTGGAGGAGGCCTTTAGGGCTTTCATACACTGGCCACGCGCTCACGCGCGTGGGCACGTGGCAGCAGATCACGCGCGCGGCGACGGTGGAGCAGATCTGCCCGTTCGAGCAGATTCTACCGCGCCTACGCGCCTGCCGGCTTTGTCGCCAAATTGCTGGGCGTGGTTCAATTTCGAATATAAATGTATCCGTGTCCAGATCCATCATGAACAAGTCCTTATAGCACGAAAACAGGCGCGATACTTCGTTCAATTTCGTATATAAATGTGTTTACTGCTGCGGCCCGCCACGCCCATAGATAATACACTATATCTGATATAGATAAGCAACACTGAATATTTTTTTTAAGTGGAGGTACCACATCCAAAAGATGGCATTAGTATTGCAAAGATGGTTCCACGAATTCCGCTAGATGGTGCTGTGTAGACTTTCATATATTTTTACCCTACTCATATATTTAATTACTCGTCTATTAAAACATTATAGTAGTTGCAATTTATATAATCCGTTTCTATTTGAATTGATTTACTTTAAAAAAATCGGAAAATATCATTAAAGACGGATTATTTAAATTGAATAATATAAAATAAAACACAAGTACATACTTTATTTAGTTTTATATTTTGCACGAGTTTTAAAATACCATAAAGCATCTGTTTTTATTTTGTCGTATCCATTAATTTTTGCGATTTTGCCTTTTAAAATCTTGTTGACCACTGTACACCAACTGTAAAGAATTATTTTTATTGTTAATGAAACTATAAATTGCGTTAATATAGAATTGTGCTCTTCACATTTATCAAATGTTTCAAATTCAAAACAAATGTCAACATTAAATTTAATTGTATCCGTTATTAATCTAGACTACGATGATTCCTGTATGCATCTAGCTATCAAGCGAAATAAGTCTTTCATCTTAATTGAAAACCCAGTTGTAGGATAAGTTAAAGACTTTTTTGAGTAATCTCTTTCATAATATATGATGATTCTTGATTTTCTAACTTACCATCAACGATGCACCCAAAATAACATTTCAATTCAGATGTTTTAGGCATTTTGTTGAAAGAAGCAGAATCCGAAGACAAACCAGGAAACAATATCCAATTTGAGAAGCCGGGTTAATTCGTTGCAGAAGAAATCACAGAGTCCATAAACAGTCCAAGTCGTCGTTTTAAAAAGAAATCAATAATATAATAAAACACAAAAACTTTTAAAACACGCAACCGCCCAAAAAGTTTTCGAATGTCAATTATTATTCATCAAATAAAAGTTTTTCCTTTTGACATATCCAAATGTTGCCATATACTGAATATTTTCTTGAAGTTAAAGCAATAAATTATATTTTCTATTCTTTTAAATATGAAATATTTAAAACTATATAAAATATAATGGTCAATAAAATAAAGTTTTTAAAAATAAATACTAAGTATAATTTTAGAAACAAAAACTAATATATCATAGTATATTGTGACTATAATTTGCGATTAAATTAACGTTTTATTGTATGCAAAAAATCATAATTTGACTTTAATGAAATAATTAGAAAAGCACATTTATACGTCATTGTTATTATTTAAATAATCCAAAATTAGGAATTTGGTGTCCTATTTAACTCCGAAATATTTTTGAAGTACTTCACTCATAGAGCTATAACCCTGCCATCTAGTTAATTCTTTCAACAATTCCATATAAAATTGTATTACCACAGTCACCAGGTGGCATTGGTTTACAAGGAATTTTTGTGTTCGGAATTTGTATGGCAGTTTCACTGCCATGGCCACGCCTAAGCGCGCGGTGGCAGAATCTGCCCGCGGCACGCGCTCACGCGCCTAAGGGACTTCACACACTGGCCACGCGCCCAGGCGCGCCCAATTTAAATAATTTATTAAATAATAAAAAAATGTGAGCCGTCACGGGACGCCTGGCAAATGTGAAACATCGCCATTATTTTGTAAAAGTAATATGCAGAAAAGAACATATTGTAATAGGAACTAAATATGTCATAATGATAAAATAAAATATTACTAATTATTAAAATAGTAGTCTATATGCAGTAGTGTGTACACCGTACACACTACTGCATATAGACTGTTTAAATATACCATCGTATAGCGTGCCGTGGCGACGCGTCGCCAGTCGCCAGGCCAGAAATCTATTTTACGTGCGCCTATAGATGTTTCACATCAATAAATAAATAAATATTTTTCTATGTCAGTTTTAGCTGCCGGCCTGCAAAAATTAAGATTTCGATGTAAAAAAATATATATATTGATAGATCTTAATTAGCCCTTTCGAACTACGTTTATTATTTTTGTGAGCCCGTCTTTTGTTTTCCCAGGAAAAATCAATATATATATATTCTCCTATTATCC
Source organism: Phragmatobia fuliginosa (assembly GCA_932526445.1). Taxonomy (NCBI): domain Eukaryota; kingdom Metazoa; phylum Arthropoda; class Insecta; order Lepidoptera; family Erebidae; genus Phragmatobia; species Phragmatobia fuliginosa. The sequence continues at coordinate 32,489,572 of OW052057.1, forward strand.
ATAATTTTAGTAACACAACCATATTCCAGTAAAGTCAGTTCAACACACTGAAGTGGTAGTATTGATGATAATATTGATAGTGTAATAGCCCACTTCAGTATTTGCGATCTTGTGATAATATCGTGATTCCAGTATCACGATAATATTGACTGTGTAATAAGCCCCAATGGTTATAAATTATGTTTGTTGACTGTTGTAGTTGTAGACTTGTCAATAGTTGTCAAGTTTAAGCCCGATCTTCCATAAATTTATTTGTATTTATTTGACAAATCTGTTCCAGAATTCCGCCTGTGTAATTCTGCCAAACATAAGCTCAAAACACGGCTCTTGAAAACAATGTAAAGCAAGAAAAATACTAAACAACAACAAATATTTTTTCACTGCATTTAAACATTAAACATACATAAAATTTATTGATAGCCTTATACCAGCCTTGTTGTCCTGCGTATTAATTCATTTTTTAGGACGCGTACAATGTACACAATTCACGAGGGTGAAATTGTTTTTAAAGAGAAATATGGGTCAGCAGCTGAGAGTCGTATATATGTAAAACCTCCAGGTATTTCAAGAATTTTCTGTTTTACCTACTCCGTTGACTTAGCGATCCAAAGTGAGTCTTGGTCTCTGCCACAAGAGAATGCCACTCCATTCGATTTTGGGCTGCCTGTCGCCAGTTGTCGGCTTGAAGCTCCCAAAGGTCCGCATCTACTGTATCACTCCAGCGATATCTAGGTCGCCCAACCCAGATAGATTATCCCATTCTTTCAACGTGGCCGAGCCACCGGAGCCTATGTGTTTTATGATATTTGGCTTCTCCACAGCATCCTCAATCTCCATGTTTTTCCTTATTCTCCATCCTCCATCCGGTCACAGGGTACAAGATTGTTCTCAAGACCTTCCTTTCTGCCATGAGAAGTTTGTTCTCATCTGTTTGTGTCAGCGTCCAAGCTATTTCTATTTTAATATCGTAAAACTATCTCTTCTTTTTTTCAAACCTTATGATTCATTATTTACAGGACAAGATAACATTATTACACTGGAAGAGCAGTCCTTTGTAGATTTTACCAATTTTTTAAAAAAACTCTTTCTACCACAAGGTTACCCTGATTGTGTTACAAAGGACTATATCACTTATCAATTTTGGGATACTGCCCAAGCCTTTTGCAGCACTATTACTGGTAATTATAACAGTATTTGTAAGGTTTTGTTATTCTTTTAGACATTAGAGAATAATAAGATGTAAAAGTTTTCATTTTTTGTTTATTATCCTTACTAATATTATAAACGTGAAAGCATTTGAGTATGTATGTTTGTTGCTCTTTTATGCAAAAAACTACTGAATGGATTTGGATGAAACTTTACAGTAATACTAGCTGATGCCCGCGGCTCCGCTCGCGTCTGAGAGGTATCAAAAATAGATGTTAGCTGATTCTCAGACCTACCCGATATGCACACAAAATTTCATACAAATTGGTTCAGCCGTTTCGGAGGACTATGGGAACGAACATTGTGACACAAGAATTTTATATATAACTAGTTGACCCAGCGAACTTCGTACCGCCCAACTTTAAAATTCCAGAACTTGATCGCAGCGCCACCTACCGGGTTCAATTGCGAATCTAAACCATTCCAAGATCCCCTTGAACACACACAAAAAATTTCATCAAAATCGGTCCAGTCGTTTGAGAGAAGTTCAGTGACATACACACTCACAGGAGAATTATATATATAAAGATATAAACTTATTTATAGAATAACATTTAAGCTACATTTTACTGCAATAATCTAGATATACGCAAGCCGCTGGCGAAAGTTAGTATCCTATAATGTCACTTAAAAATATTTAAGTTCACATTTGTGCCAGTAGCACAAATGTAATTTATTTCTTGAAAGATGTCAATAAATTTCAATGTGTTGTGTTTTTGTCACCTAACTCCTTTTAAGACTGGATCGATCAAGATGACATTTTGTGTGTATATTTCAACAGGTGCCTGGATGGTTTGAAAACACATTTGGACCCAATAGATGGTGCTATCACAATCTCACGATCAGCCAAGCACCAAACTTATACACAACATTCTCATGAAGTATATAGTTTGCCGGCTCAGAAATATATTTAACTGTCATGGTCCATGGTTTCACATGGTGGACTCAAAAACTATGTAACGGATGTGTATTTTAAACATCTGTTTTGATGTTTTTTAAACGTCTGTTTTGGGATAGTTACATCACACTTAGACCAATTGGATCAGTGCATGATTGAAAAGGGACCCAGGCTGTTGGGTCAAATAGTTAACTATCCTTACTAATATTATAAATGTGAAAGTTTGTATGTATGTATGCTTGTTGCTCTTTCACGCAAACACTACTAAACGGAGTTGTATGAAACTTTACAGTAATATAGCTTTTATATCAGAATACCACATAGGCTACTTAAATCAGAATAATAAATAGGCTTTTATTACTGATAATCGAAATAATAATAATTAAGAAATTTTAAAAAATTACTCACTTTAATATATTTATAGGTACTTTGGCAACACAGGAAGTTCTCCGTGGTGTTGGAGTTGGTGACACAACTGCAACACCTTTGGCCGCTACAATAACTTGGGTTCTTAAAGATGCTTCCGGCCATTTTGGAAGAATCATCTTTTCATATACACATGGGTAATCTCAAGAATTAATTAGCAGTCATAAATTTATTCATCAGCTTAGAACAGCTGTGCATAATTGGTTACATCTATGAACATACATTTATGAAACCCACCATCACATTTGCATCTTCTTGGAATTTAAGTTGTCTGGATTATAAAAATCTCAGATTTCGTTTCATACTTTCTTCTTGATACACGTCCGAGTTAAGAAAGGATTCATCTGCGCTGATGAAGTGTTCTTGTAACCTATTTTGCAGAATGATACTATTTTCTGATCATGAGATGAGCAGATAAATAAAAGACCAAAACTAATAACAGAATCTGATGCTACAAGTTGAACTAAGATCTTCTTCTACCCAACCTTATTCCCAATATTATTTTGTTTTATTAGTTTTTCCACAGAGCGACTGGCATCGGACCTCTGCAACCCTAAGGGAGAACTGGAACTGAAATATTATATTATATGTCTGAATATTTGTTTTAATTATTTATTGTCATAATCGTCCCCATGTGTAATATATAAAAATTATATTTTTGCAGAAGCTACCTGGATGCATATAGTAAAAAATGGAGGATATATGCAGATACACTAAATGATGCTGCTATGTGTATTGAAGTAGCTTTACCATGGTTTAAACAGTTTACAACAATAATGCTATGTGTAACAACAATTATGAAGTCAATAGTTGGAGTTGCAGGTACTCTCTAAGTATATCTTATTATTATATTATTCTCTTTATTTGATAATATTTACATATAAATTACATTTTTAAATGTAAATATAAAAAATACATTTAAAAATATAAAAAATAGTAGACCATCGACTTCGGGTACAGGGACCAAGAAACCGGTGGTCAGGGTAGCAGGGTTAAGGAGGGCTGCCTTCTGCATCAGACCCTTGATCCAGCCATCTAACGTGAGCCTCTTAGGATATTAGTCGATGCTCCTTGCTATCAAACCATGAGCAGAAACAACTATCGGAACAATGATCGCCGAATCCACATTCCACATATCGACAACCTCGTCAGATAAATCCGAATATTTTATTTGTTTCTCTTTTTCAACTTTTACGAGATTCTCGTCATGAGGAACAGCGATATAGACAATCATTGCGCAGCGTTCTAACCGATCTATCACCACAATTTCAGGCTTATTGGCAACAATAGTCCTGTCTGTGATAACAGATCGATCCCAATATAATGTAACACGACCATTCTCGAGAACTGGGTCGGGCTCATACCTGTAGTATGGCACCTCTAAATTCACAAGTTTGTATTTAAGGGCAAGCTGTTGATGTACGATTCTGGCTACTTGGTTATGTCTGTGCAAATATTCACCTTTAGCAAGACGAGAACAACCAGAAATTTATTATTATTACATTATTGTTATTTGAGCTTTTGTCACGACGCCCGAAGGCCTCCAACTAAGCTTCACGAATGTTATCTTACGATAGCAACCAGGACCAACTGCTTAGCTAACTAAGGCTGTCGATGCTAATCCTTGATGATTGTACAAGTGATGATGCTATATTAGTGAAAACCGTTTGTAGCTAAGTGGCCTTAGGCGATTGAAAAAGAGATTATGTTGTGTTGCCAATCCCCTGCCTGCACTTGACCAACGTGGGACGGGCTTAATCCTCTCCTGAGAGGAGGCTCTTGCTCAACCATGGACCGTTATAGACTATTGATTATATTGTGTTATAGGCGGTGCAACAAGAGCAGCGTTGACGCAACATCATGCGCTAAGAGGAAATATGGCAGATGTGGCAGCAAAAGATGCTGCGCAAGAAACAGCCGTCAATCTTATTGGTTCAATTGTAGCACTTTCCATTATTGGAATCTTTGGGTAACTTATTTATATTTTGATGACCCACTTTGTTATTTATTAATTTGGTTTTTCAATGAAATCTTGCGAAATAGCGTCCATGAACTTCAAGACTGTATATTTATTACCTACTAGCTTTCCGCCTGCGGCTTCGCCCGCGTGGAATTCGTTTATATCGCCCGCCACCGTAAGGGTAGATTAAACAATCTGACATGATTTTATGTTTGATAGTAAGGAACTTCGAAACAAACTTTCGTCCCTTATTTCAAACTCTTCTACCTTTATTTTCGCGATAAAAAGTATACTATGTCCTTTCCCAAGTTCAGTTCTATCTTCATACCAAATTTCATTAAAATCGGTTCAGTGGTTTAGACGTGAAAGCATAACAGACAGACAGACAGACAGAGTTACTTTCGCATTTATAATATTAGTAGGGATGTACAAATATGTCAAGAACCTACCATACCACTGTAAATATAACCAAAAATAAAGTAAATATTTCAGGGACAAAGTAAAAAGCTGGTATCATAAAAACACTTCTTAATGTTTCAGGAGCTCTATGATAATATTTGGCACCATGATTATACTTCACATCATTTTCAATTATTTTGCTGTGCGAGCAGTCTGCTTGAAAACTTTAAATGAGCCAAGGTTATTACAAGTCATTGATGCTTATTTGAAAGAAGAAGTTATAAAATCGCCTTGCGAAATCAATAAGAATGAACCAATTGTGTTTTATCAAATGGGGTCGAATATTTTAGGTAAAATATTTTTTTCATACCCATATAATATATTTTTCCAAATTCTGGTGAAGTTTAGATAGGTTTGGTTGGTAATTCAGCGTCTTTTGATTGCCGAACAGTTACAAACATATTTCATATACGGCTTTCTTAAACTAAATAACTTCAGTTGCTTTTTTTCTAAAATAAAAATTAAATTTCAATGAAGTGAGTGCACATAATTTTTGGCATAGTAACCTTGTTATAATAAATTATCCTCAAGGCATTACCCGGTCAGGATGATGTGAAAAAATATATCATAGCACTCGATTTATGGAGCACTATACATTACTGTATTGGATACATAAAGCAGTTGTTATTTACATTTGTCTGGATAAAAGCAATGCAGTTTTGTAATTTGATTTCAGATTTGAAACTATGTGGATTTAAAATAAAAACCGGCATGTCCATGAAAACAGTAATGCAACAGAATGTAAAGGCATTATATGCACAAAAAGTCAACGAAGTTTATCAGAATCAAGAATATGTCTTGTTTCCTCATGTTGCTAGAAGGAAAATATATGTGGTGCTAAGAGAAACAGCGACAATATCTGACACCCTATGTGCTTACTTTCATGCTGTTTTACTAGCCATTGTTACATGTGCTATAAACGATTACCCGTTGGTACGTGTGTATATCGTTATTAATAACTGTCTTACTCACTTAATAAAAAACAGTGGTGAAAAGTATATTAGTTATCAAGTTTCACGATAAGCATTCTAGCATTTTCTATGGCGGTAAAGAGCTGTAGTGTAACTATTCATCTTCCGTTTAAACCACCCATAAAATGACATATTTTCCTCTAAAGATAGATCTGTGTATTATATATTTTACTAGACTTTATAACAATTAATGTATAACAATATATTAGAATGTTATTTGCACATTAAAAATAGTATTGACCTTAATAACAGATATAGGTATTGCTTGTATATTTAACTTCAACTTTTTTCTTTCCACAGGCAGTTCACAAACCTCAAGACAACAAATTAAAGCCATTCGCAGAAATTTGTTTGACTTTACAGCAAGCTGAGTGGAGTCGAGATGAGATACGTCAACAGAATTCTATTTTTAATCAAAGCCCTTCTATTGAACTGATGCGATATTTGAATAAAGTTGCGAACCAAGAATGGCTTAAAATCAGTCGCGGATTATCAAGTATAGGTAATATTTATTGTATTCCTTTTTATTAGCGTTCCGTAGTTCATAAGTCGGTTCATCATGTCCGCCCGTCCTTGACGTACGGCCCAAACGGTTGGTGCTGGAAAGATGAACTTTGCATGGATATGTATTTCTATCAGGTCGACTAAGTGCTGCAATAAAATCACCTCCCGGTTATTAATATATAATAAATAATAAAATCACATTCAGCGGGGTATCATAACATTGTGATATTGCTAAAGGCTTTTTATATTAAGTGACCGTTTGCGAATTATTCAACTTTAAAGGACTTTTTGTAAAACAGCCCCTCTCCTTCTAAAAGGTGACGCCTGGCTCGAAAAATCTAAAAAAATAGTATAACTTAGATAGTTTTATTAGTTCTGGGGTAATAGAGGCCAAATTTTGAGTATAGTCTAGTTCATTATACATAGAAAATGAAAGTGATTGGCTAGTAGCAGAAAAAATTATAGGAAACCAGCAACAAATTAAATTATTGGAGAATGTTATTGTTTAATTGTTTAAAAAGGAATATACATGTTTTTATTTCTTATATCGATTATTACTCAATAGACATACTATTAAACATAGAAAAAAATATAATAAGGCTTGAAAAGAGTCTAGATTTAAGCCATTCAAACATCCATTTTACGCGCACTTTTGTTGATGTCAGGAGCATACGTAATCAAGGAGGCGCGGGAGCTGGGTCATAGTCCTGAGATTTCAGAAATCGAAGCTCAGAAATCCCAACTCCACCAGGCCCTCGTGGAAGAGTGGAGGGAACGACTTGGGCAACCGAGCGCTGGGCACGCCGTTATTGCGGCGATAAGACCCCTTATGGAGGATTGGCTCGAGAGGCGTCACGGAACCCTCTCTTACCGGCTGACGCAGGTGATCACTGGAAAAGGTTGTTTCGGTGATCATCTGTGTCTGATCCGCAAAGAGCCAACGCCTGAGTGCCACCACTGCGATGGCTGCAGCGTGGACACGGCGCTTCATACACTGGCAGAGTGTCCGGCGTGGGAGGAGCCGAGGCGAGATCTCGTGACGGCCATCGGAGTGGGAATTCTCTCGCTCGGTAACATGATTGCGGCCATGATACGGAGCGAGAGTGCGTGGAACTCCGCTGTCTCTTACTGTGAGCAAGTTATGCTTGCAAAGGAGATGGCGGAGCGGGACCGGGAGAGGTTCAGAACCCTCCCGGTCCGCCAGGCCCGGCAACGGGCTAGGTACCGCAGGCGACTCAGGCGCCGGAGATCGCAAAACGATCTCCGTCCTCCATAAGCGCAGGCCTGGGGTGACAGGTGAGGCCACCTGCCACCCTAGCAGAAGCAGGCCGGGGTGGCAAGTAGATTTGATTCGTTCTCGCACAGTAGGAGGCCATCTGAAAACAAAGATGGCCCGAGGTACGTTGGGGTCCCAGGGTTTTTCCTTTCGAGGGTGCACCTGGTTTCCCGACTTCTAGTGCCCGAGAAGGCGTGCGGTTTTGGTCGGTTCGAGTCCGACATAGCCACAATTATGTGGCATCCGGGGGGATTTCCGCAAGAAAAAAAAAAAAAAAAAAAAAAAAAAGAGCATACGTAATATTATCTTTTAATATTTCGATAATCTAATATTTAATTATTTGTATTATAACGCGTCACAGTGAATAAACCAGCGAATGCTACTGGCGAAGTACCTAGACGTATGTACACTGGAACGGAAATAAAAATATACCATGAAACGTATTTTCAACAACTATAAAAACTATTTGGCATATTTTGTTTTTAAATCATGATTTCAAGAACATAAAATGGTTTTTACGATCAGATTTCAAATATATGCATTGATCAATAGAACATCTAGTTTGCTCAGAACTGCCTAGTTAGCCTAGTGGATAGCATATGCGACTGGTAAACAAGAGGTCTCGGGTTCAAATCCCAGGTCGGGCCGAAATCTCGGGTTTTTCTTAGGAAATTCCGCCCGGAGTTTGGAAGTTTATATAAATACTGTAAAGAATTTAAAAAAAAAACTAGTCAAGAACAATTTTTTAAAAAGTATAATCTTCCTAGCCTTTATTATTCCCATTTTATATTATATTGACTAAAAATTGTTTACAGGCTGGGACCTCAGTAAACATCTTTTACTAGTTGATGAATGGAGAATATGCACTGCAAGAATTGTTACTAGAGCAATATCTGTAGATGAAACTGCAAATGCCTCAATATCACTGCCGTCCAAAGTGATAACTTTCAGCGAATCAAAAAACATAAATATCCCTGATAGCGAGGAGAAAGATACTTATACAATTGAACCAGAGATAATAGATAAACCACCTGCAAGCAACACAGCCACACCGAATATAGAAGCGGAAAGCAAAACCCGCGCAAAATAAATATCTGATATATATTGTTGAATACAAAATATATTCAACATATTTTTAAATATAAGTTAATAAGTGGTATTGAATTTTGTAGTTAATAAACACTTTCCTAAAATATTACAATAAAGGGATTATGAAGACCAATTGGAGGTAAATTTCTTTTATACCTTGCTAACTCCGTTCCACTGTGTTATAACCTATTCAGACATCCTCCTATTACTATAATAAGTATAAAAGTAATTACTTATGAAGCAAGAGTAAAACTAGAGCCACAAACATGATTAGTCGAGTTCGAAATAAAATATTCTTAAAGATTTTGCCTTACTAATTAAAAATAATCTCTACATGGAATGAACACTTACATTAAATGCTACATATTTTAAAGCAGTCATGTCATGGGACTGCTACTTTGTTTAGAACATTTTATTGAAAAAAAAAATGATATTTTTGAAATCCTACTGCTGGCAATATTATACTTTCCGACTTTTGGCAAAATTTTGTTAACAAACGTTTGTGTTCTGCAGTTCATTCTATTTTAGTCTCTTCTTAGTGATCGAAGGTAAGTGTTTACTTTGTATTAGATCATTTAGATATTTTATACTTTAACTTTAGATTGATCTGATTTCTTAGATAGTTTATGAGCATAGTTTGAAAATAAAAAAATAAGTGCTATATTGTTACAAAAAGGGGTGCTGATATATGGATCAAATGTTTTGCGATTTCCAAATTATCAGCACTGGTACCGATAAATGGAGAATAGTTCGTAAATACTTATTCCATATATTTAATTGCATTTTTTTTTCATAAAATTAGTTTAAACCTTCAAAATCCAAATCTTAGCATGGTGCTGAAATTACATTTGACATTACCATAGCGCTGATAATTGAATCAAAAGCATACTGATAATTTGGTTCACCTAGCATTTCAATTTTTTCCTTTTTCAGACCCACCCACCATGAAACCAAAGTAAGTAAATATTCTTCTTCCTAGCCTTATTCCCAATATTATTTTAATTGAACCGGTTTTACCCTCGGCAACCCTAAAGTAGAACTAAAATTCGAAGGTTGAGCTAGTTGTCAATAAATTTGAGGGCACTGACTTCCCAATAACGATGGCTTTACGTGCTCTCCGAGGCACGGGCGTGGATCACCGCCAAACTTCCAAACTCCTTCCTGGCTTCAATTTTCAGCAAAGCAGCCAGTTCAGATACCAAATAACCCGATCAATGTGATATTTGGAACCATACATTTAAAGTAATATATCTATAGATCTATTCACAGAAAACGTACAGTTATTGGGGAAACTGGGGATACTTGATCCTTATGGGAGACTAGGTACATTAGATTTACAAAACTTGTATAGACAATATTCAGTTTTATAGTGGCAGAATCGGTTGTATATGGTACCCGTTAACTCGAGTCCAGAAGGAAATCCCCTCCCTGGCCTCCTTCCAATACAAAGGCGCAGAGAGGGTCACACCGTGTGGTTTTAGTCGGTTCGAGTCCGACACACCACCCCTTTTTTTTTTTTTTTTTTTTTAGTGTGTGAAAAATCATCATGGACCGTCACCCCACCGGGGGTTACGGCGGGGTGGTGTGTCGGACTTGAACCGACTAAAAAACACACAGTGTGCCCTCTCCGCGCTTCTCCGTTTAGGAGTAGGAGAAGTCCAGGGTGGGATCTCCTTCTGAACTTCTCCAGCGCCTGCCCGCTCCTGATGCGGGCACCGTCTCTGTTTGACGAAACCTCTCTTAGGCGGCGTCCGGCACACACCGACGCCGCCCCCTCGCGGCTGGCCACATAATGCGGGTGGAGGGAAAACCCGTCCCGTCCACCCGCGGCCACACTCAAGGCGGCATGAGGCGCAGATGTTCGCGCCTCCGCCGCCCGAGTCGCCGGCGGCGAATCTGGTCCGATTGGATGTCGTCCTCCCGGGCCTTCTCCGCCGCCTCCTTCTGCGTGATTACGTCCTCGCAGAAGGTTGCGACCGCGGTAAATGAGCTCTCGCTGCCGACCATGGAACGAACGACGGCCGGCAGCGAGAGATCCCCTCCGATGACTGCAGTGAGGACCCGGCGCTGCGTCTCCCATGCGGGGCAGACCGCCAGCGTGTGATGAGCCGAATCCTCACTGCAGTCGACCGACACACCACCCCGCCGTAACCCCCGACGGGGTGACGGTCCGCGGGGATTTCCACACGTAAAAAAAAAAATGGTACCCGTTAACTTTCTAAAGTCGGTATACCTGTCATATATAATACTTTCGTAAATGGGAAGCGGCCGAGTGATTGTTGTTACAGAAAGAAGATTTTTGTAACTTTTATTTTTTAATTAACATTTATTTAGATATACATTTGAAGTGTATCTGAATTTAATACGAACCATTATCTATTTAAGAAACATTTTTTTTCTTAAAAAAGTGGTAATCTAATAGACATTTGAAAATATTTCTGTTTTTAACCTCTAACTGCTAAGGGTACACTTGGTACATTTTACTACGGGAGATTTGATCCTCCTGGATCAAGTGTTCCCTAACAATTTTTTCAGTTAATTGCAGATTACAAATATGCCCAGAGTGTATAAAACAAAATAGTAATCCTGGTACTGTAAAAAATTAAGGGTTAACAGTTCTTTGTGACACTCAAAAGGTAGGTGAAGTGGATGAAAGATGCTACAACTGATGAAGTTGAATACACTTAAAATTATCGTCACTCACATTTTTTTTCAAATACGGAGGGGAGTGAATGTGTCAATTATTTAATGATGGCCAACAAATAGTATCATGAGTTAACACCTGGCATTTTAATATGCTACTGAACATATGAAAGAAAACACCACCAAAATGGTCAAAAAATGATGAAGCAACCGCGCCTGCTTTTTTTCAAAATTTGTCAAGCCTATTACAAAGATTTAACTTTTAGAACATCGATGAAACTGGATGAAATTACGACAATTTAAAAACCAAAAAATGTAAAGGAATTAAACAGGTATCTAAGGTAACATCCGGCGAACGTATGCTATAGGTAACGACTTTTACCATCCCATACATATTTGAAAAACTGCAACAGTTACATAGAATCAAATTCGGAGTAATGAAATCGTTTTATTATAATACTGCGTGTGTCAATTGAAATGAAGTGAATTGTGATTTTGAAAGCAATATATAAAGGTCTAGTACATTATAAGGCCATTTTTCCTTTCTTTAGTAATTATATCATGTGATTCAAAATATGAGAGACTTGGTCCCCTAGGATCAAGTCTTTCACACGTTGGGATCAAGTCTCACATATATACGGGACACTTGGTACAATTCCCTACTTTTACTTTTATGCAAATAATTACTAAACTTGGACACTTAGATCGTTGGCTCTTACAGCCATTATAGGCAAATAAATTTCAACAATTTCAGTACCAAAATCTTTTAAAACGGATACTCCTTAAAGAAATTAGGGATGAAAAACAAAAGGGGAGATCAAGTGTCCCCAGTTTCAGTCCCAGTTTAGTAGCTACTTAAGAGACAAATATGAAAACTACCAAAACTAATATTCTAAATGTTGATACGTTATAAAAACACAGTTTCATTTGAAGAATGCTTTTACTCATTAGAAGAATACGTGAAACAAAACACAAATAAAAAATGCATTTCCTTTACATACTAACAAGAAACCAAAATTAAACAGTAACAAATATGCACCTAAATACAACAAGAAATAATACCTAAACATTAAATTAAGAATAAGTACTTATGAAAAAATAAATTACACAATAGTTTCAAGCATAATATTACAAGTGATATGTCGATGTCGTATGTTTAAAAATTGTTCAATAACTTTGTTTTATATATTTTAGTAATAAATATTAATACCTACACTTCTTATGCATAATTTATTATGGAACAACTGCGTGACATTAAATATTATGTTTGAATAAAAAACTCAAATTCATAATGCCTGAAAAAGCTACTAAAATATATTACAAGATCATATGTACACTTAGTAATAGATTTGATTTATTATTTTTATTGACTAGTTAAAGTGATGAAGCAGATGGACTTGCATCGAGCAATCTGTTACATAACTGTTTAGGTATATTAATTTTAGAGTAAATGATTTTGTCAACATGCTCTAATCCTGTTCCATATTTCCAGAAGAGTGCAGCAAGTTCTCGGCAGACGCCTTGGAAATCATTTCATTGATTTATTACATTCAAAGTCTTTCGATGTTCGCTTAACGCTTACCAGTAACGATTTTTTGTAAGATCTCTCAGTAAAGCACTATGAAAATTGTGATAACGCATGTAAGTTAAGTCAAGGGTGATACTTGTCCGGGTTATTTATCAACTTCTTGTGAAGCTTATTCAAAGTTATGATGCCATGCAGAAGTTCAGGGATTATCAGGGTTAAGTATTCCCTTTGAGTTTGAGATATGGCTAGTTTTAGAGATTAGACGTATCGCAGTTGAAAGTTGTATCTGAAGAGACCCGTTCGCACACGATGATGGAGTCACCACCATTATTTCAGCCTAAAGACGTCTACTGATGGACGTAAGTAACATCAAACCGGTCCTGGGCCGCTTATATTTAGCATGTCGTCAGATAGGTCTTGCCTTGCCTACCCTTGACCTGTCCTCCTGCTGGTGCCATTTCAAAACTTTATTGGTCCCATCAACCGTCTTGTCTGCGAGCAAAAAGAAGAATTAAGAATAATTTTTGAAGGTGTAATACCAGAAAAATCAAACGTTTCTAGGTGAGGGAGATTATAAATGATTGTCCGGCCTCGATATTTTTCCTCTTCAAAAAGTTAGGGATCCTTCCGAAAACTTCGATGCGTCATCATCATCATCATCATCATTAGCCTATTGCAGTCCACTGCTGGACATAGGCCTCTCCGATTGCACGCCACTTAGTTTGATCCTCGACTACTCGCATCCAGCTCCTGCCGCCTTGCCTGTCATCATCACTCCACCTTATCTGTGGACGTCCTACACTACGTTTGTCGAGACGCGGTCTAAACTCTAGAACACATTTACCCTAACCGTTGTCGGTTTTGCGGCTAATATGGCCAGCCCATTGCCACTTCAGCTTGATAATCCTGTGGGCCATGTCAATAACTTTAGTTCTCTGCCGGATTACCTCATTTCTAATATTTTGCGTAGGTACGCTTCGAAAACTATTGACGGTAAAAAATTAATAAAAAGTAATGAACTTAAAAGAGAAAAACAATCATTATCATCATCATCATCAGGACATCGCAGTCTACTACTGAACTGACAATGGGAGAGCCATTGCACACCACTTTGATAGATTTTGGTCTTCTCGCATCCAGCTCCTGCCAGTCATCCTGCGCAAGTCATCACTCTACCTAGCCTGTGGGTCAATATCACCATTATCTAAACACAATAAACACTGAATGATCTTGCAGACGGGGACAAACAATATTTTCTTACCTTCAGGAAGTGGTTCTTCGTTTACGCAGGACTGAACTGTTAGATCATTTCTTATTATCTTTATAATTTTTTGATATCATTATAAATTAGGTACATACCTATAATGTACATACATGTACAAAATGAAAGGATAGGATAAGATACAGACTGTGGTAATAAATAAAACACATTCACATACTACTACACCATACCACTTTATTGTCAAACTTTTGGATTTTTTGGTGAAGGCAATGACTTGCATCGTCAGTACCTTTAAATATCCCGACTTGCCTGATTGTTACAGAATGCCAGGTTTTGTGCTACAGTGTACGGTTAACTACTATATCTGTCTACATTGCTATATCCAGTGTTCTAGATAATTATGACATAATTTATGCATCTACATTACACTTGTAAATACTTTGGTAAATTGGTAAATTAAATGTATAAGACTTAAATATTTTTTTATAAAGAAATGAGGAATAAAACGAAGCATCCCAAAACAATAGCATTAGTAGTTTTTTTGCCAATATCTATTTCTTCCCCAAGAACCTAAGAAACCAACCACACGTTAAAAAACGTAAAATAACCCGTCCTTCGAAGATAAGTACAATGAATAGATTTATAGGTTTAATAATGACTCATAAATATAACGATAGTATGAACATTGCAATGACCTAAAGTGCAGTATGCACAGCATACTACTTATTTACTATGAATGTATACATACACTAATTTAAGTGACGAAGAGACTGTTTCTATAGTTTTAATGTTCTTATTTAGCATCTACGTACATTAATTTTTGATTACTCAGTTGGGTCACACCACCAAGTCAATTTGTCAATAACTTAACTAAATTTAGTGATTCAGTAACAAGATAGTAAATAAATTTTAATCATATTAAAATATTATACATACATCTGTATGTGGTATGAAGATACCCAATAAATTAAATATATATTAAATCAAAGTAAGTACAAAATCATATATCAATAAAAACATAAATAAAATAATATTAAAGTTACTAAAACTCCTAGTTTGGTAGATAGTTACTTTTTTTTTCTGATTGGGTACAATAATTCTACATATGACATCTAATGGCATCTTTATGATGATAGCCATGAGATGTCATCATGATCTAAGTATACATATTTTTAGAAATCTGTACCAATGTAGAAAAAGTATTGATAACTAAAAGCAGGATTTTACGAGTATATTGTTACAAACACATACAGTATCATATTACAATATGTTGAAATAATACATGATAATAAAACATTTCAAATACTAAATATTACTATTAAATTGACTATTGGTGTTTTATGTGAAACAAACTGTGAATAGATTCCGATGAGATGACTTCTAATATTGCTACACTACTAAAGATGTGAATATTTCACCTGGTCTAAACGGTTTGTTTGTTGTATCACTATTATTAAGCTCCAAACTGCTTTATGAGTGCTGCAGTGCTAAGAGACTTGGGTCGTTCGATCGGGAAACCAAGGGCGCGAGACCAGATTTGTTGAGCAAGCACGCCGAGCGCACGAGACACGCCAAACATCACCGTGTAGTAGTTCATCTCCTTTAGTCCATAATACTGTTAACAAAATAAATTCATTAAATAATATTTCTTCTTCTTCGACTTCTTTATTCTTAACTAGCTGTACTCTGCGGTGTTACACTCGGTTTTCTAGTACCTTTGCAACAATATCCGCAGGCATAATCTCGGGGCGAAGTCAGTCTAAAATAAAAGTAGCCTAAGTGACTTTCTATTTCATCATCATCAGCTGCCTGCCAGTTAAGGTCCCGTCAAGAGAACAGCCGGAACAAACAGACATTTTTAATTTTTTTATCAATGGGCTGGATTGAAAGTCAGTCCATTTCCAGTCCAGAAAAGAAGAGTTGTCTTGTTTTCTGGACTTATCAAACAGTTGTTTGGGAGATATTGCACCACGTCCTGGATGGCGCGTGATGTACAGGCACGTACCTCATTCACAGTCCTAGTACCTTAATGGTAGATGAATAAATTATTGCTTCTTTTTTCTGACAAATGGATAAGCCAGCAAGGTTTAGGAGTCCAACAAATTTCAATTTATACATTCAATCCAATGGTAACTTGTACACTAGTAAATGTGAACAGAGACGGAGAAAGTGTTCTGATTCTTTGATTTCGATAGCAGGGTCTGTCATAAAAATGTTAAATAATTTATGTACCTGTAACAGGACACCAGAGTGAGAGTCCACATTGGGCCATGGGTTCTTGACCTTGCCAAGCTCAGTCAAGATCGGTGGCACTACCTTGTAGACAGCTGCGACGAGTTTGAATAGTGGGTCATTTGGCAAATGCTTCAGAGCGAATTCACGCTGGCATGTGTATCTACAAATATAAAAAAACATTGCTTTAGCATATTTAAATAAAAAGCAGCCAAGTGCGTGTCAGGCCACGCACAGGAAAGGGTTCATCATAATGGTACGTGGATAAAAAATCGTATCGTATCCAATAGATAATTATTATGTTTACGTATTATTGTGTTAATTTTGTATGACGTTTTCCAAGTGAGCGCATTTTACAAGTCTCCTTAACTCCTGAATGAATAAAGTCATCTAATCCGTTACAGTTTTCCTTCAAAGTTAATTATATGGACCACCATCACGAATTTTTCCAGATTTTTTGAGCCAGCCGTTTAGCTTTTAGAGGGAGGGGGGGGGGGGGCGCACTGTTTTTACAAAAAAGTGCCATTTAAAGTGGAATTTCTCGCAAACGAATACCTAAATCAAAAAATCGTCTTAGAAACCTTTTATTGTTTTTAAAAGACCTATCTAATGATACCCCAGGCGATGGGATAGCCGCGAGAAAAAAAATTACATCCCCAGTTTACGTGTAGGGGTGGTACCCCAAATAAAATTATTTTTCATAATTTTATTGTAGCGCTTTGTCGACGTAATTACAACACATATTCATGCAAAGTTTCATTTTTCTAGTCGAGGACGGACGGACATGACGACGACATCTATAAAGGTTCCGACTTCGGAACCCCAAAAAATGCTTTTGTTAATTCTTGATTTGTATTCACAATAAATGTATTCACTTTTGTTATACACACCACCCGACAATATCAGCGTTAATACTGCAGAACCTAACTTAGAGTAGTGAAATTTTACCTCAGTTCCTACCAAAATACTAAGGCTCTGTTTCTGCCTCAGACTCTACTCTCTATGGCGTATTAAAAAAACAGATTTATTATAATTGTGAACACAATCAAGGTTATTTGAAATAACAATTATTCAATTAATATTACTAAAATTAACAAATTATTCCTTCATACCAATAATGTTTAGTATTATTATTAAGTAATCAGTGAATACTTTGATATGCCAATTGAGGGATGATTTAAAACATTAAAATAGTGCCTACAATGGAACAGTGGCGGAGGAATACATAAGTTGACTAGTTAACTAGATGAGTGCGCCCTTGAAAATGTTTATTATAATAAAAAATAGTTGACAATTTTACTTAAATAAAGTCCAAGGTACAGTGAAATCACAAGAATCGATCTCAGAGGTGTTCAATTGTATTGCTTTATTGTCTTCTCGTTTTTCTGCCACATACACAAATGAGCCACTAAATGTAACAATAGCTAATTACTAAACAAGACTATGACTGAAATTAACTACTCTATTGTGTTTTGCTTGAGCATTAAGTTATCTTCATATTTCGCTTCTTAATGATGTTACGCTTAAATATTACTTGAGCGTTTTCACTAACTAAACCTAAACCGTTTCCTAACTAGAAAACCCTTAATGTAGACTCTAAATTATTTTAGGAAACATCTATGCACCTAGGTGTCTCCTAAAGGTTAGAGAAAAAGAAAATATCATTAAGGGTTACATAACTTTCTCTAAGTGGCCTCTTAGGGCTTAGGCTCATACACACGAACGGCACGTTGTCAACGACACAGATAACGGCAGCCGTCAACCTATATCGACATCGCAATTGTAGCGTGCCGCGTCCGCCATTTTGTCATTTGATTGCATTAGTTCAAGAGTCCGCAGGCATTAGATATATTATTATGTTAAATGATTTCTAGTGACGAATATAATAACAATAAATTACATTATTCTACACCAAAACGACGAAATTGATTGATGATGATTGCTAATTGTGGTCATCAAGAAAAATACTTGTATTTGGAATTATAAATTGAAAGAATGCAGTAATAAAACAATAAAAAACAGAGCATGGATGCGGCATGTGGAAAAGTTATCAGCGAATTTAATAATCCATAATGAACGTGTTTTTATTTTTCGTTTTTATCGAAGTTGACGAAGTAAAATCAATAACAGTGTTTCTTCTTCGAAATCCATTCTGTAAACTCCTATGTCAACTGACGACGGCTGCCGCTGATCTTCACAGTAGGATTGGCGACGGCTGCCGTTATCAGTGCCGTTGTCAACATGCCGTTCGTATGTATGAGCCCTTAAATTTAGTGGAAATTTATGAAAACTGCCATTTGGGCTCACTGTAGAAATTACTATGGTCTCTATAAATAATACTAACCAAGATGTTATATAGTCTGAGCATATTTATGAGACTAATAAAGAAGAATAGTCAAACTTTTGACAACTCTAACATTAAAATATTTTTATATACACGATTAGTTTTTAATTGATGATTAAAAACTAATCGTGTTTATTAAAATCGAAAGAGTGAGTTTGAACACTAATCTCACTACAACGAATCACGATCCAATGATCGTGATTCGTTGTTGTTCGTAGCCCAGCGGCTACGAATAATAGAAACGAAGCATCAATGAAAAATAAACTAAATAGGGTGAAAATTATTTATGCTGAGAGCTTCCATTACGGGCATTAGACGGAGTTGCAAGGGTAGGACCCATGCAGCTCCGTCTAATGCCCGTAATGAAAATGAAAATAACAGTGGTTATTTTACTGTCATGATAATTTCAATATGTTGTCGTTAGTCACAAACTATTAATAAAAGCATAAGCAGAACATACCTAACATAATTTCAGCACTAGAAAGATAATATTTTACATCATTATGTCTCCGGACTACCAACAAAAACTGCATGTCTCTATTTGTAGAAATCATGAAAATATACATGTTCATATATTATCACTTACCTGGGGTCAGTTTTCCTGAGCACAGCATGGCCGTACCCGGGTACTACTTGACCAGATTTAAGCGTTTTCCAAATGAACTCCTTAAGTCCCTCCTCGGTGAAATTATCGCCAACTTGTTTTCTAAGTTTCTCCAACCACACGAGCACCTACAGATTATCAATGATTGTATCGTATACCTTAACCCTCTCTTGAGAGGAGACCCGAGCCCAGCAGTGGGACGTTATGGGTTGTTGATGATGTATCGTATATTACAAAGAAACCAGAGAAGAACAAGAATCCTTGCATTGGTTACAGTTTGGGTTACATTGGGTACAGGCAGAGATTACAGTTAACAGTATTTAAGGATTTTATTATGCCAATTGTTTTTTTACATATTTGAATACTAACCTCTTGGTTAGCAAGACCATGGAGAGGTCCAGCAAGACCATTGAGCCCGGCAGCAAAAGATAAATAGGGGTCACTTAAGGCTGAGCCCACCAAATGGGTAGTGTGGGCAGACACGTTGCCACCCTCGTGGTCACTGCACAACAACAGAAAACAGTACATAAGAATCTAGTTTAAAGTACATTCAAGAAAAGTATAGTATATGTTACTACCACCTAAGACAAATATTTCACGCATTATTTTCAATCCGCATCGTAGCAAAGCCTTATCTAACTAAACTCATTATGATATTCATCTTTCACTTGGTTGGTCCAGAAAGTATGTTCGTATAAATATTTAAACAGTTGATAACAGTTGATATCGCTAAGCTTAACGTTCGTCTACGATTGAATGTAGTGAATAATTTAATTACCTTCTTGTGTAGTTAGCTGGGAATGAAGTAATATTTATTAATAAAAGGTATGGTATGTCTTGTACAGAATGAGACCAACATAGTGGAGTACGTGTGGATTGAAAAAGAGTTTGCAAACAATATGACCTGGACAGAACAATCATACACTCATGAATATTTATGTTGCTATCTCACAACATCACGCTAAACACTAAGACATCTTGGGTTAAAAAGTATCCATACTTCAAAACTAAAGATCGGCGTTTAGAGTTTATATAATTTTTATTTAGGTATCCAGTGGCGAAATTCATCCCGCGGGTGCCGACGGCGTAAAAGGCGACTACGGGATAAACTACGCAAGACAACATCAATTCAAAGAGAAGGAAAACTTGAAACCAACCTGTTTTGGCCAGCGTGGTATAGTAGGTCAAAACCTCCTTTATATGGAGAGGCCTATGTCCACCAGCAGTAGACTGTTAAAGGCCTGTTGATGATGATAATGATGATTTTTTATATTGTGTTATTTATTTCGCAGTCAGACTACCCACATACTACACAATATGGTTTGTCAATTTTTTGCAAATTGTAGTCCTGTTACCATAACCGAAGAGATAAAAACGTGTATAGTACCCGACCTTATCATAACTTGTAAAATGTTATATTGTGGTTTTTGTTAAGTAGGTATGTATCGGGGCATAGCGCGCCCCTTCCCCCGCGCAAGCAACCGATGCATATTATACGATATTTCAATAAACCAGCCAGTGCATAGCGAACCGCCGATCGTTTCATTACTCCCGAATCCCGATATCTAACAGTGGCGACGAGAATCACGTGATCGTAATATGTCGGTGCAATTTGGTATTTTGCATACGTTTGACCACAATGTACAGACGTGGAAAACGTATAAAGGTCGAATACTACAATATTTTATTGCAAATAATATCTACGAGAAGACAGATTCATCGGGCACGAAAAGGAAGGCGATTCTTCTTAGTGCACTCGCGGAGGGTACCTATAAGCTCGCTACAGATTTAGCATTGCCTAAAAATATCGAGGATGTACCATATGAAGACCTGTTATCGCTCCTGGATAGCCACTTCACACCGAAGTGTGTCGGTTTCGGAGAACGACACAACTTTTACTCAGCTGTTCAGAAAGTGGGGGAAAGTCACTCCCAGTGGGCGGCTAGATTGCGAGGATTATCGGAAAGGTGTGGGTTCCTCAATGTCGAGGAGGCGCTCAGGGACCGGTTCATCATGGGATTGCAGGCGGGGCGAGAAAAGGAAAAGCTGTATACCCAGGACTTGTCCAGCTTAACCCTAGCTCGAGTCGTGGAGATGGCGGAGAATTTGAGCGTCGCGCGAGCGGCCATCGCAGCCAGCGAAAGCGCGAGTGCGCACTCGTACGCTTCTGACCCTCAGCTTTTCAAGATTTCGAATAACGGTCGAAGTGTAGTGAAAACTAAGTGTAGTGTTTGTGGGTATACAAATCACAAATCAACGGAATGTCGATTTGCTAGTTATACGTGTAAAAAGTGTCACGTCAAAGGCCATTTACGGAGAATGTGCACAAAAATTAATTACGTGGGTGTGGTTAACCACGGGGACGAGGCTGATGATGACGGTAAGATTTATTTCATACGATCAATTAGGGGGGAGCCCATGGTGGAAACAGTTTTTATTAATAATATTCCTTGTAAATTCGAAATAGACAGTGGGTCTGCAGTATCTGTGACTTCGGAGACCTTTTATTATACTCATTTTAAAAATGTGCCATTATCGCCTACACGTAAACAGTTAATGACATACAATGGCGGTAAAATAGTATGTATAGGTACGTTACGTTTGCCTGTTCGGTACGCCGGGCATGAGCGTCACATCGTGTTTTACGTAGTACGCGACGGAGGCCCACCACTTCTGGGTAGGGATTTCATGTCACTTTTTAATTTACAACTTTTGCCTATTAATTATTGTACGGACCCCAAGGACAGAATTATTAACGATTTACAACTGAAATTTTCAGAACTATTTTCAGATAAGTTAGGAACTTTTAATAAATATAAAATAAAATTAGCGTTAAGGGAAGATGCAAAACCGGTTTTTAGTAAGGCACGGCCGGTAGCGTTTGCGTTGCGTGAAAAGGTTGATAAAGAAATTAATAGGTTAGAGAAGTTAGGCATTTTAGAACCTGTTGAATATTCACAATA
This sequence comes from Phragmatobia fuliginosa, assembly GCA_932526445.1. Taxonomy (NCBI): domain Eukaryota; kingdom Metazoa; phylum Arthropoda; class Insecta; order Lepidoptera; family Erebidae; genus Phragmatobia; species Phragmatobia fuliginosa. The sequence continues at coordinate 32,511,897 of OW052057.1, forward strand.
CGCCTCGCCAATAGTGCCTGTCCTAAAACGAAACGGGACCGTCAGGTTATGTGCAGATTACTCTATTAGTATTAATAAACAATTGTTAATCGAACAATACCCGCTTCCATCAACTAATGACTTATTTACAAAGATTCACGGGGGGGTACAATTTAGTAAACTCGACTTATCCATGGCTTATAATCAGCTGGTTTTAGAGGAAGGGTCTAGGAACCTGACATGTATCAATACAAATAGGGGGCTATATAGATTTACACGTTTGGTGTTTGGATTAGCCAGCGCGCCGTCTATTTTTCAGCGCGCGATCGAAAATGTATTGTCAGGTATTGATGGAGTCCTGTGCCTATTAGATGATATTTTAGTCACTGGAAAAACTAGACAGGAACATTTACAACGGCTTGATATGGTTTTGGAACGGTTGCAGAACGCAGGGTTCACACTACAAAAAGAAAAATGTAGTTTTTTTCAAGATGAGGTCAGCTATCTAGGTTATGTTATTACAAAGGATGGGTTGAAAAAGGCACCTGAGAAAATTAGGGCAATGTTAGAAGCGCCTACTCCTACAAACGTTAGTCAGCTTCAATCATTTTTAGGCTTAATTAATTATTATAGATGTTTCGTACCGAACGCATCTACTATACTTTGTCCCCTATATGAACTACTAAAAAAAAATACTAAATGGAACTGGAGTCAAATCCATGACAACGCCTTTAAAACAATTAAAAAGGCAATGACGTCAGATCAGGTTCTCGCACATTTCGATCCAAATTCTAAAATAATACTAACCGTTGACGCTTCCCCAAGCGGTTTGGGGGCAGTTCTATCACAGGTAGGTATAGACGGTATTGAAAGGCCAGTATCATTCGTGTCGCGAACGCTTAACTCCGCAGAGAAACGATACGCCCAAATTCAAAAAGAAGCTACGGCCATTATCTACGGCGTACGTCGTTTTCATCAATTTTTATATGGTAGACGTGAACCATTTGTTTTAAGAACTGACCACAAACCACTCCTATCAATTTTTGGGCCTTCTAAGGGAATACCAGAAATATCAGCAAACAGGCTTCAACGGTATGCTTTGTTTCTGAATAGTTATAATTATACAATAGAGTATGTTCGTAGTAATAATAATAGCGCTGACTATCTGTCGCGTGCAAGTTTGCCGCGCACTACTCACGAGTGCGCATGCACTGAACAGTGTCAGTGTTGCGACTGCGAGGTGTCGTACGACAGGGCTACATATGTTTGTTTTGTTGCGGATGGTAGTATGCCCGTAACAATAGATAAGTTACGGAGTGAGACGCGTAATGATGACATTTTAAAATCAATAATTAATTTCATATTAAAGGGATGGCCACCTAAAATTAATGACGTTAGGTTAAAGCCTTATTTCTTGTGCAGATCTCAACTTTCGTATGAAAATGGTTGTGTCATGAGAGGTCACAAAGTCGTGATACCTAGGAATCTTTACAAGATAATCTTAAATGAATTGCATTCTTCACACTTAGGCATCGTGAAGACGAAGGCCGAAGCGCGATCTAGGTTATGGTTTCCGGGTATCGATCAAGCTATAGAAACAATGTTAGGGTCTTGCGATACATGTATACAACTGCGGCCTTCGCCTCCACGAGCCCCTTTAGCTCATTGGAAATTTCCTAAGCGTCCTTTCAATAGAATACATGTAGATTTCTTGGGACCGATAAATAACTGTGTTTATTTAGTGATAGTAGACGCATACAGTAAGTGGGTCGAAGTATACAACATGAATACAACTACTTCTTCATCCGCAGTGGTGATGAAGTTGTATGAGTTTATGTCAAGGTTTGGTATTCCGGAGACAATAGTAAGCGATAATGGCGCAGCGTTTTGTTCGCGAGAGTTTCAATCTTTCTGCAATTCCAATGGGATTTCTCATCTGACATCTCCCGTGTATCACCCAGCGAGTAACGGCCAGGCTGAAAGTTTTGTTAAAATAGTTAAAAGGGGATTAAAAATGTGTTTGTTGTCAGGTGAAAATCAAACCAACATGTATATTTCTTTATTAAAATATCTTATGGACTACCGTAACTCGGTTCATACTACCACAGGGTTGTCCCCTGCTCAAGTTGTATTTGGGCACAAATTAAGAACGCGATTAGATTTGATCGAACCAAAAACATCAACAGCCTTATCACCGCACATAACCAATTTTGGTTTTAATCCACAGTACTCACAAATTAAAGAAGAAGAAAATAATAAATTTAAACGTTTAAATGAAAATGAAATAGTTGTTTATAAAAAGTTCGTTAATAAAAATAAATATAGTTGGTGTAAAGGAACAATTATAAAAAAAATTGGAAGAGTTACATATTTAGTGAAAGATTTAAACACTTTGGAAACTATAAAAAGACATGTAAACCAGCTGATGCCTTATAGAGGGGATAACCGTCCCAAGGGGTTTGAGTGTGAAACGCAACGTCCAGATGTAGCTTTATCTGTGCCATCTGCGTCACCGTCATTGAAGGCTTCAAGGCTGCCTATCCTGTCATCACCGAGTGCAACAGGGAGTAATCCACCGAGGAGTATCTATATTTTCGAACCAAATACGAGCGCGCTAACGTCACCATCTAGGGAGGAAGAGAATGTGGAGGATTCCATACCTACGGTAGAAGAACAACAAACACATCCCAGTATTTCACCAGAACGTACTGCAGAGGTAATAGATAACTCTGAAGAGGAGCCGTTAAGATCTGGAACGATACCTGAGGCATCGAGAGAAACAGTAATACATAGTTCCCCAGCACCAGCTAGGTCATTAAGGCAACGTCGAGAAATTAGTTATAAGAAATATTTTTAGGTTTACTGTCTATGTCTACTTTATGTATAATAGAAACGTATGTTTATCTATATCTTATATGTATAAATATCTAAATACTGTAATAGGGGGAGGAATGTTAAGTAGGTATGTATCGGGGCATAGCGCGCCCCTTCCCCCGCGCAAGCAACCGATGCATATTATACGATATTTCAATAAACCAGCCAGTGCATAGCGAACCGCCGATCGTTTCATTACTCCCGAATCCCGATATCTAACAGTTTTGCTCCAAATGCACTAATAAAACAAGCATGTTATTATCTATTATTCTATTCCTAATGGTGTTTAAAGATATTATGTGTCATGTATTTAGTAAAACCTGCTCACCAAACGATTAACAAACTAACGTCGACATTAATTAGGTATGTGAGTAACATAAAAGCCCATAATGTATGTGTATATATAAACTACGAGCTTATCGATGTGACACTAAATAGCCGAATGACGTTAAAGAAATACATGTCATGTTATTTCTAAGGTATTTGTATTATTAGTGTTAATAAGTTATTTTGACTTTGTGCACAAATATTCGCTTTTAGCAATTATTAGAAATAAAAACAATACTCTCGCCGTGCTTGTTACATATTGACATACATGCGTATTAGCACGGTGTTAAGCCAATTAAGAACACAATTATTTACATCGCTAATTACACGAAACTCAAGTTGTCAGTACAAACCATCTTTTTTATACGTAATACCCAGATCCTTAAGGACAATTTTATTGTGTGTACCTATCCTACAGCTCCATCTACTCAAAAGTTTTAATTAGGTAAATATCTATTAATTTATAGAGTTTTCTAGTTACATACAAACTCAGAGAATATAACAATGCTTACAGAATATTAGACACTAGTTTGAGAATGAACTCTCAGTTGTGTAAAATACATAATACTTCTTAGGGGAGGAGCTTGCAATTTCAGACTGTTATTACTTCGAAAGGGATGTGTTTGAATTAACACATAGCCTACATAAAATGTTTCAATGCCGTATGCTTTCTAAAACAAAACATTGCGACATTGCGCGAATATAGTCCGCACAGCTGGTGTTTAAATGAGAGTTTATATATTAGGTTAAAATAAATGAATTATGACATATAACAAACAAAAGAACGAACAGAGGTACTAAGTTAATGTGGAGCTTCGTGTACTTCGATATTTCATTGAGGTGGCTGTCACGTTTGTCAGTCGTGTGTCAATTAATGTTCTAACTGAATACTTACTTCACTTTGGTTTACACAAACACATCGTAGATATTAGTCGACAATACACGTATTTTAAATAAGTCACATAATTATTACTAATATTAATAGTTTTTCACCCCAGTTATAAATACTACTTGTAGATATAATTTGGTTTTTACTGACGCTAGCTCAGTTATTAATCAGCCAAAATTTTACAAACCTGTGAATGGTGAGGTACAGACGCATGAGTTCAGTGAATTCTGGATTGTCGAAGCCAAGCATGCTGCAGTAATTGGCAGACCAATCCTTATTATCATCAATGGCACCAATGCCTTTACCATCGCGGTACATGTTGCGATAAATAGTGGCAGCGACTACGGGCAGTTTCGCAATCAAGTTCATGGAATCCTCGTAAACGTACTGAAAGGAATTCATTTGTTACTTCCATATAATCCTTTCGAATAAAAATAATTGTACTCTATGCTTCTTAAATCTGTTTGTCATTTTGTGTTGAAATTCTTGTAGTATGTTCTATATAAGTTCTATGTTGGCGACCAAAAGCTAGTCCAATCAACCTTAAAAGATATACGTAAATATACTGTCGCGGTTTTAGAACAAGGGGCGTAATAGGTACACGATTTCTGTGAGTCTATCATCAGATCAGGCAACGGTCGGCAAAAAAAAAGTCCCCAAATTCGATTTTCATTTCTATTTTTCAAAATATAAACTTTTACTCAGTTTCTATTCCTCGTTTTTCCAGTGACGAAAAGCCTTTAACCGTCTTCGATAAATATCTATCTAATACTGAAATAACTTTAAAAATCGGATAAGAAGTCTCTAAGATTAGCGCGTTCTACCAAACAAACAAACTCTTCAGTTTTATAATGTTATTATAGTATACTAGCTGATGCCCGCGGCTCCGCTCCAATATGAAAAATGGATTGTAACCGATTCTTAGACTTACTGAATATGCATAAAAATTTCATAAGAATCGGTCAAGCCATTTTTCGGAGGAGTAACGAACATTGCGACACGAGAATTTTATATATAAGATGTTAGTATAGTACAAAAAAGCTATCTTTTTGTTCGTTTTATCTCATAATTTTACGCAGTAATTAAATCATGTCGCTCAGAGATGGTAAGAACGATTATCACTGTCAATTTTAATTACATACTATCAACTTGTGATCTATCAAATTGAAAATAAGTGATAATTAAAAGAGAAACGTGTAATTTACCTCCCAATATTTGGACTTATGGACTCCTTCGGTGTAGGCCTTCACAAATGAGGACTCGCTGTTAAGGGCGGTGACAGCGGCCGAGAACTGTGACATTGGGTGCAGCTTACTTGGCATGTTGTTCAACATAGACACGACGTGCGAGGGCAGTTCAGCTCTAAGTACAAAAAACTGACGTCAATCACAAAATTTCAAATGTTGGAATATAAATAAATGAATATTTCGGACATCTTACACACAACATCATTTACTTCCAAACTAAGCAGAGCTTGTATTATGGATAACAACTGATATATTATAAACATACATTTTTTTTGTAAGTACACATAATATTATACACATACAACGTTATTTAAATGAATAATTAAATTTCATTCTAGATTCTTAGAGCATTGAATTGCTCTAAGATAAATTATACTGATCTTATAACAATGTATTTATCTTCATTTCCTGTCCAGTACCTAGTTGGAGCACCACGTGGTCCAAGCGTTGGTCTGTCCCATTTGAAACCATGGTTTTTTTTTAAACAAATAATAATAATTTAAATATTTCACCATTTTTATCAACATACCTTGATGCCCACTCCTTGGACAAGGCGGTAGTCTGCTCCTCAGTAGGAATTTCTCCTGTGACAAGGAGCCAAAAAAGACCTTCAGGAAGTGGTTCTTCTCCACCCGGAGCCTTGGGTAGCTTTTTCTGGCACTCGGGGATGGTCATACCGCGAAAACGGATACCTTCATCAGGGTCCAATACCGATGTTTCCCAAATCAGACCTTTGATACCACGCATTCCACCGTACATCTAATAGATCAAAAACAATTTTGATAAAAATATATATTTATCTTTATAAACATATATTTATGCAGGTTCACATGCACATCAACATCATCATCACACGCACTGTCATTCATACTCTTCTAACTTTTAACGCACGACATTGTTCATATTCATTAAGTAAAATACGGAACGACATGTTAGTAACAGCAGGCCAAAAACTATTAATTTACGCGAGATGTCTGACTACTAAAGTATTTATATTTCGTCTCCGTCCCTACGATTTAATTACTTAGTGCTAGGTACTAGAGCGTTCGTAAACGTTTCAAATACCTCTTAATTGAACTACCTCCTAAACTTTTCTTATACTCTCCGCGTGGAAATAGACTAAAAGCAGAAAAGTAAATTGGTAGGTAGTAAAGCCACGTTGACTTCAGCACCAACTGGCTTGCTAGACCGGGGCGGTGCTACCATCAACGCAGAGGACCATCCTGATAATGACAGCATTCTTGCTGCGTATTTTGTTGGTGAGTGTGGGACCGCAGACCCAATCATTCTGCAACGCTGAATTATCTAACCAGACCGCTATGTTATGGGTCACCATGCTACATTGCCTACCCTCACAATGACCATGGTGACCACTACTCCATGATTCTACTCATACTTCATACCATCAGGCTTTGGTAGGCTTATATATAAGAAAAAAAACTTATAAAAAAAATTTACATACACACCAGAGGTCTTTCATTCTGTTCTTTAAATTTCAAAGTTACATAGGATAAAGGATTATTTGTGATGTCTGAGATGTTAATTTCAATACTCTATTCCACTAAAGCCAATAAAAGATTTGAAGAGGACAATGAAACATTGTTATGTGTAAGAAAGACCCGACAATAATTTAAAATGCAGACAGACGTATTTATTGGCGAACAACGACGTCTCAAATTGACTTAAGACCCTTCACAATATGGTTTATTGAACTCGGTCTGAAGACTATCACTTGTCCAATATATAAAATCACTTGCCAATCAAAGATAGTGGATGCTTAATTTAACGATTATGCATGTCATAAAATATTTATCTATTTCATGTAAAACCTAGTCCATTTTCTATTATTGGCTTTTTTCCGGATTACGTCCGCGTGTATCTCTTGTTATATCGGTAAAAAATTGCTAACGTGAAAGTGAACCCATGATTTTGTATGATAACAAAATGCTTTAAAGCATTATTTATTCATATAAAAGTAAGACTAATCCTCAATCTCAAAACGTTTTTTTTAGATAACCCCCCATTAGGAATATACCAACCTGTGTCGGGGAGGACTTTACAACGTACCTATATGAAATAGACACAATATGACGTATAACATATAGACTCAGAACAACAATTGGTGGATGTGATGTAGGGTTGCACCGACCCTTACCGAAAGTAAATGGAGAAGGAACAATACAGGAAAGTACTTTAGTGAGGTAATATCGTATCGTATACGTACTTATAAAAAATAAATTAGTTGAAACAAATCCGGCTCACTGCGGCGCTCTGGCAATTTGCCAAAGACGCGGCATTATGTACACACACGAAGCAATGCGAGTCGCGATATTATAATTATATAGTTTTTTCACATATGTAAGTTTACAACAGTTGAGTCATGGGTAACGCCGCGGAGCGAAGTTAGTTTAAAAAGGGTATCGTAAGTTACTCATTGTAAAATCAGCTATCCGTGCGTGAGTTCCCGTCAAAATATTATGTACTAGCTTTCGCCCGCGGCTCCGTCTGCGTGTATGTCGGTTATTGCGGTAAAAAGTAGCCTATGTTCTTTCCCAAGTTCAGTTCTATCTTCATACCAAATTTCATCAAAATCGGTTCAGTGGTTTAGGCGTATAAGCGTAACAGACAGACAGAGTTACATTTATAATATTAGTAGGGACTCATACATATATAGCAAATACTAAGATCGCAACTAAAACTGTCCCCATACCAAAATTGTAACCCTATTTTCACCCCTTTAAATGATGATTTTTCAAGGATAAAATTGGCCAAGTGCGTGTCAAAAACAAATCATCCCCACTACTTGTTGGGGAGGTACCCCAAATAAAAATATATATCATAATTTTATTGTATCACTTTGTCAACCTAATTACAACACATTCATGCATATTTTCATCTTTCTAGCACCAAGCGTATGGGCGGTAGGTCGGATACGGACGGACGGACATGGCGAATCTTTTAAGGGTTCTGAGTCATGAACTACGGAACCCTAAAAACTATTCCCTTTTCCCTTGAAAATTTCGTCCTTACGTAAAAAAAATGAGTCCTTACTCAGAACTATCTTTTACCAGACAAGACACACTTGCATTTGATTTTAGTAGGAAATGTTTCTCTCGACTTACCATGTTCACGGAAACTTCTCCAACTTTTTTCTCTCCATGCTTCTGGCGAAATTCTTTGACCTTCTGTTGTTCTTTAGGAATTCGATCAGAAAGAACCGCTTTCAGGTCGGTCGCGGGCGCATTCAAGCCTCTCACCAGAACTGATGCAGGAGTGCATAGTTTCTATAGAAAAAAAAAACATTCAATTCAAAAAAGTACAAAACGTTGGTATAAATTAAAATAATCACGTAATAATTGGACCTATTTTTGCTGAATTCATTACGAGGCTCAGTCTTTTACGCGTTGCATTGTTTTGATAATTCGTCACCATCGCCGCTGTTTTGTATTATTGGTATTACCTGACAAAAGCAATCGCCTAATTGTAATGGCATTTCTCTCATTCAGATTCACAAATTTAGTTATATGTCTACGATGCAAATCTCCTATATAAAAACTAGCTCGTTTCATATTTTGTTTAAAGCAATTCACTTAATTTTTATGAAAGAAATACCGCCATGACACAAACAAACTTACCATAACGATTCTGTACCATACAAACTCACAACAATAGTTGACAAACAATTTGATCTATGATATAACAATTCAATAAATATTACATCGCTGGGTCAGGAAGGCCAGCGTTTAATCCGATTGACATTATTCGTTGTACCTAACCCTTCATTTAAGGCTACTGAAGTCAATTGGTAATAAATTAGTCAAGTGGATGTCTTCTTTTCTAGCAGAAGATTTATGGAATTTCTAGTTTTATAAAGCTACTTACCTACAGTTTAATATGGGATATCTCCTTCACCACGTAAACGAACTTTAAGTTTTATATGGTTGGTTTATTAAGGTTTTCCGTAATAAAAGTATGAAACAAATAATGTTTTATACTTTTATTTCGGAAAACCAACGAATGCAATGACCACGTAGTACGACTTAACACCAAGTCTGAAGATTGCGACTAAATGAGCCCTAGTGCGGTGTTCTTACAAAGAAACTGTACATTGATCGAGGACAAGCCGCATGCGCGCTGAGGTCACTAGAAACAAGGTCGTGCGTTGTAAAACCCAAACCTCATTTATTTTCCTTAAATATAAAATATACTTAATAATGAGGAAAATATAACAATTGAGAAGGCTACTTACTAAGGCTGTTTACATCATATTGATCCTTCATTAAGCAATGAGATTTTATATTCTGTTCATTTGAACAAACTCTCCTCTACTATCGTTGCCGCCCTATACAAATAACTAAGATCATTAACTTAAAATATCGTGGAATTAAGTAGTTCGTCTGTATTCTAGAATATTCCTATCTATAGATAGGTAAATAACCTTTGACTATGCTATACCATAATTACAGTTTAATGGTAACATTATTCACTTAGCATTGCTTTATAATTAAACAATATTTGACACGATTTAATACTTATCAAAGAGTATGTAAAAATCACGTTACACACAATAAAATATGTAGGTGTAGATTTTAGCTGTGAGTCATTACTGTTGATTATCTCGATCGAATGAAAATATTAGAGACAGAACAAGCACTCGTCAAAAAGTATCAACTTATATAAAAATCCTGTTTCTGTTAATGATGTCATCGAGTGAGGAAATCGTGTGGAGAAGAAACAACCTCGAAAAGTTCTGTTTATCATGTTTTAAACGCTGTTATTGTGAATAAAAAATCGGCCAAATGCGTGTCAGGCCAAGCATAGAATAGGGTTCCTCAGTCACCAGTGGTACGTGTCTTTAAAATCGTATCCAATAGATAATTGTTATGATTCCTAATTCATGCGTTAATTTTGTATTAAGTTTTCCAAGTAAGCGCATTAAGAGTTAGGCCCCTATAAATCCTGAACTAATTAAGTCGTGTAAGCCGTTTTAGTTTTCCTCTAACGTTCCTTTTACGATGGTATGGACTACCATCATGAATTTTTCGCTATTTTTGATGCCCTTTAAAACGCAAACGAATAACTAAATCAAAAAATTGTCTTAAAAACCTTAAAATGTTTTTAAAAGACCTATCTAATGATACTTCGCACGATGGGGTAGACGCGAGAAAAAAAATCATCCCCACTTTACATGTAGGGGTGTACCCGAAATAACCATGCAAAATTCATCTTTCTAGCACTAACCGTTTTGACGGTAAGTCGAGGACGAACGGACATGACGAATCTATAAGGGTTCCAAGTCATGAAATTCGGAACCCTAAAAATGAGTGTTCTCCACGCGCATTTTTATAAATATTTACCACTTTATATAATTGTTTTATATATTTTATACATATAAATATGATTATCGTTTTGAACTTAAATAAAAATATTGTGTGCGCGTGTGTATTTTATGTTTAAAATTATAATTTATGTATTTCTTTCTAAGTTCTTATGTTTCCTTACAAGACTAAGATGAATCATAATTATAATAACTTTATAAATACAGTAGAAATATCTGAAACAATAAAATGAATGAAGAATAATATTTTATACTGTACCTACATAGCGTAAATCAAATTATACAATTGTCATTAAGTCGTATGAATCTAGCATCGTGTTCGTCGCTGTTAGTTTGTTTTAATCTAACATGATATTATGCTCGATTTCAACCAAATATTGTACAATAACTAAAATATTAATAAAAATCTTTTTCATAAAATAATTCACGGTAAATGTAAATTAGCAAGGCCTCTACGGTCACAAGTACTGTAACTTAAATTGGTACAAAAAACTGAGGAAAGAACAACGCGCCGGCAGGATAGCTGCACATAATGAGTCTTAACCAGGTTTCAGTATTATGAACTTTGCCAATTATTTATCTACTTAAACTTACTTAGTAATCTACTTACATAGTAACATTGTATCTCTCAAGTTTAACGCGAGGACGACCACATATTTAACTAAACGAACAATCTATGTAGATGTCGATAATTAATGGAATAATTCATTCGCGCTAACGGACGTCACTACGAATATTAATTTATTTACACAGGAGACTTATTTAAATGTAAAACTAAAGGTTTTAAAGAAAAACGTCTTGTACACTAAAGATTCATTGAAGTAAATCGGACTAGCACGTAGAAGCCATATCTGAACCGACCTTGCACAATGTGTGCGTCAGCATCACCAACCAAACGCTCTTGTAGGTTTTTTTAGACACGTTATACATTAGATCGAGTTTGATGTTACAAATGTACATTCAATAATTAATCTAGTCACGCGTTGCAAGTGTACTTTCAGTAGGAACCTACCTACAGGTTTAAAATGTAGTACATAAAATAATGACGAATAATTGGGCGTGTGCCCACTTCGAGAGAAAGGTTGACCGGCATGTGGTTATCTTTAGAGTTAGGGCGAAAAAGAGAACACGTATATTGAATGTGATTATTGATTTATGTAGCTGTGTACTGATAAGAATATCACCAAACAGTAAAAAGCGAAGTATATATTTTACGGAATGCTATTATTAAGTTCACTGAAGAACAGGTGACATGTCACTGACAAGTAATATAATTGATGATTATGTTGATTACGTAACTACAGTGAACGGCGCATGAAACCGTTGCGTTGGTGATAAGAGATAACACACCAATTGGACGTAGTTACACGAAAAGGATCCAAACCACAATACTGTAAAAAATTAGTTAAGTGCACCAAACTGATGCTACATATCGATATTATCGGTCAGTAAAAAAAAAACACGTAAAAACAGCTGTTTTTTATTGATTATTAACATCGGAACCAACCCACATCTATAGGCACATGTATATTTGGTTTCACTTATATCGATCCAACCGTCGTGGTTCTTACCCAGAATTAAAAACTAAATCAGTAAAACGATCACACAATATTCTGTATGATAGTAAATATACAATAAAAATAATAATAATATTCTAAGATAACATCATACTCACAATCTATTTTATAATGAACACCTATAAACAAATATGTTTTAAACTTCAAATGTCAATATCTCGAAAATGACTTTGTGTGGATTGGATCCTTTTCGTGTAACTACGTCCAATTATAATTAAATTATTTACGAAGTTATAATGAATGTAAAATTGCTGTTCATAAATAGGTATGGACTTAAAAGACATGATTATAGAAGTCATTCCACAGCTTCTAGGATAGTTAATGACATCAGTTATCACACCAGTGAAGCACCGCAGTGCATGACACTGACATAGATCAATCAAGGCCAATGCCACTACCATACTTACTGGAATTCTCACATGACTTTAATCTCATAGGGGATCAATCATATCATCTTAACAATAATGCCAAATGGATATGATAACATTGTGATAACACTGTTATTAGTTCCCAATGTCAATGAAACAGGGGAATGTCAAAATATGAATTATATTAATGGAGCTAAAATATAACTTATAAGTATCACATACCTATTCAGATACATAATAGAGCAATACATTTTGCTACTTTGGAAATAATGGGTACATTTAATAGCAGAATTATAACACATTTTGGCGATGAAATCAAATAGGTTATTATTAAGACTAATGTTGTATAAAACTTAATGATACAGCAAGATGGCTTCATAACTAAAAGTATGAAATTTCATGTGTAGCAAAAGTTTGCGACCTTTGGGCTGCTGGTGACAGGATGCATAAAGGAACAAAATAAGGTCAAGTTGTGTTTTGGGAGAGCCTTATGTTCAGCAGTACATTGCAACGGGCTGATGATTATGAAGAACACCTTGCAGGCATGTGTCTGATCATATTGATTTGAGCATACTTTTGAAAGCAAAACCCTCAATTATTGGACTTCTGCATAGCTTCGTCAATCTGTTTGAAGTTTTTTAAACCTTAAATATACAGTTATGAGATGAAATGCCAAGCAGCAGATTAGAATACACAAACAAAATGTAGTCCGATGGATAATATGTGTATTTATGCATGTTATGAAACCTTCTTTCTAAGGGGAGGCCTATGTCCAAAAGTAGACTTAAAGGCTGTTGATGATGATGATATTTGAAAATAGATGATATTAATATGAAGATGAAATTTTCAGCAAGGAGTGGGCAGCCAGCAATTTTCATGTGTATATGATATAGGTATATGATTATAACTTGAATCTAGATAAAATGGAACCATATTCAGTATAACTTTATCTAAATAAGACAATATTACAAAGATAAAGATACAATTATTAAAATTTCACTGTATATGTTCTTTTCTGAGGTCACAAGAATAGTGGCTGGACATTTGTGAGAGCAAAATAGAATACTTTACTATGCAAGGTTAATGTTTAAATTCTAGTCCATAAACAACGATATAATACTATGAATATTAAAAACAGTTTTATTTTTGATTTCATTAAAAAGCAAAATTAAGAAGAATTCCTAAAACAATTTAGGCATAACTACCGAGTTGAATATAGAGTGGCTAACAATGCGTTAAATAAATCGGAACCTATCCCAGAAATACAAGCAACTGTAGTTCAAAAAGGTAATGTCACAACCGATTTTTTTTTATTCACATTACATAACTTCGAACTCAAAATGTGAACATGAAGGTTATAATTCACATGAAACCTTATAACAAACATTATTTTCTTAACATAAAAATAAATTGCGAATAAAATGTACTAATTAATTTACCTGAGTCTCTGCCAAGGTAACTGCCGTAATCCTGAAAAAAGCCATTTCTCAAACCCACCGAGCGCTATCAACCACACGACAACACGCCTTGCCTGCGATCGATCGCATTTGCAAGTGGATGGACGGACTGCAATCTGGTCGGCAGTGCTGCCAACCCGAATTTCAGAAAATCGGTAGATTATGTGCCAAATGTTGGTAGAAGTTGGTAGATGTAAATTGCAAAATTGGTAGATCTACCCCCTCAATTTAGAAGATTTTTAGGGTTCCGTAGTTCATGACTCGGAAACCTTATAGATTCGTGATGTCCGTCTGTCCGTTCATCCGTCCATCCGTTCTCGGCCTACCGCCCAAATTATTTTCGATTGTTTTCAATCTTCAATCATTTTCTAACCTAATTTATTTTTTCTTTCTTATTAATATGCTGCTTCATATAAAGCTTATTTTAGTACATTACAGTAGTAGCTTGTGTATACTACGATATATATACTTACATATATATTATCTATATTTTAGGTTAGGTCTATCTGGAGTAGTCTTAGTGAGTACTAAGTTATAGGTTAGTAGCAAATTAATATTTTCTATCATTAGATAGATCTATAAACACATTGCGAGGTTGATAAAGCCATTTTTTGATTTAGGTATCCGTGTGCGGGTTATTCAACTTTAAAGCACCCCAAAAAAATTTGAAAAAATCGTGATTGTCGCCAAGTTATTGTATTTTTTGTATTGTATTTCAAGAGTTATAGGGGCCTGACTTGTAAAATGAACTCACTTGGAAAACTTCGTACCAAAATAAAGAAATAATAAGTACCTAAACATAACAATTTTATGTATTGGACACGATGTTAAATCTACCTACCAGTATAGTTGACTACGATACTCTATTCTATGCGTGGCTTGACACGCACTTGGCCGATTTTTCGATTATAAACCACCGATATGATACTGATATTTTAATCAATCATATCCACTGAACGTGAAAACAATAACTGTTGTTGTTCAAACACTTCGTTTTAATTAGTTTTTAGTACTTTTTATTAAGTCGCGCTTCAGTTGATGTTGGTTTTTCGGCTGATATTTTTTCAAACACGTTTTGTATTCTTGGTAAGAAAATAAATATATAGAGATAGGTTTGGTCATAAGTTTTAAAATTATTTTTCCAGGCAAATAAAATATGTTATTTATTAAAAATCACTTTTCGGTAACGTAAAAAAAAATGTTCTATATTAATTATATATAATTTATTTAAGACATATATACCTACTACCTCATCGCTCTAATAGTACGCATACGCGACTGCCAATCAAGGGGCCTCGGGTTCGAATCCCGGGTCGGGCCATAAAAGTGTTATGTATAAACAAAACAAAACAGGAGCAAATATTCACAATTGATTCTGCAACAAAATAAACCGGGAATAGGCCACAGAACAGAATAATAATGTCAAAGGGCGCGAACGGCGAACCGTTTTTTTTTGTGGTTTATAGCCTGGACTCTATGTATGCTTGATGCATCGTCGCATGACTCTTGCAACACATCACAACGTAGCTTGTCAATATAAAAATAATTCAAAGTGGTGAATGTGGTGATATGTCCAACTTATTCAAAAAGTAGGTACTTTTTAGGTCTAGGGTGGTAGGAGATTTTTATTTTATAAAACTCCTGCCAAGGTGACTTTACTATGCCTGATGGAAAGCATGAATAAAATCCACAAGTGGGCGTCGCCATACTCACTGCAAATGCAAGCAGTATGGCGAACCACATTATGGCGGCTTAAGGACATACTTTTTCACGCCTAGCTTAAAGGACCCTAGTAGGATCATAGTAGGAATGAAAAACATCAGCTGGCAATGAGTTCCAGTTTTAAACTGCTCGACACAAGAAAGAAGACTCGAGCCGCTTAGTTTAGTTCTGGAGCGTATGTCTTCCACTCTGAAGGGGTGACTTCCCTGGCCAGATTGTGTTATTCTGTAGATGGAGGGAGAGGGTGGGATGGGGTGGAGGAGCTCTTCAGAACACTCCCCATGGTAAAGGCGATAGAGGACTGCCATAGAGGCGACATCTCTTCGCAACTGCAAAGGTTCCAGGAACTCGGTGGCTTCGGGACTGTCTATGATGCGAACTGTTCGCCCCTGCAACCGATCGAGAGCAACAACATGTCATTAATATGTAGAAGGAACAGCGTGGGCGACAAGACAGAGCCCTGGGGTACGCCTGCGTATACCTGCTGGAAATCAGACGCCGTGCCGTCACAAAGGACTCTAAGGCGGCGTTGGCGCAGGAAGGCGGCAATCCAGCTGCACAATTTAGTGGGCAGGCCGTATGCTGGAAGCTTAGAGAGAAGCGAGCGGTGCCAAACCCTATCAAAGGCCTTGGCCATGTCTAGACTGATGGACAGGTTCTCTCCATACCTATCCAAAGCCTCACCCCACAGGTGCGTGAGGTACGTGAGAAGATCACCCGTGGATCGGTTCGGTCTCAAGCCATATTGCCGATCACTTAGCAGAGAGTGATCTTCCAGGTAATGAACCAATTGCTTGTTAATTATTCGTTCAAGCACCTTGCAGAGTATGGAGATGACAGCTATAGGGCGGTAGTTGGCGGGATCTGAGCGGTCAGCTTTTTTTGGGATAGGTTGAACATTCACCTCTCTCCAGGCCCCCGGGACAATTCCTTAGGAATATGACAGGCAATACAAGCGTGTCAGTACTAGAGACAACTCTGGTTCTCAGTTCTTTAGAACCACCGCTCGGATCCCGTCAGGTCCACTGGCTTTCCGGACGACGAGTGACCGAAGCTCCGCGCGTACTTCACTACGGTGGACACCAGGCAGTGGTCGGAGGAGCCTAGAGGGGTGAGAACCGACACACAGTACTGCGCTGGGTGGCTCGCCAGCAACAGGTCTAGCAAGGAAGGCGCTTGACTCGATGTGTCTGGTATCCTGGTGTGCTGGAGTACCAGTTGGATGAGGTCATGCGTAAGAGCGAATGCGTGGGCAGTTCAGTCATCCGCCCTGACGAATAGACACACTCCACTGAATACAACAAATAAAGATTTTGGTAAAAAGGTTGTCATTAGTTCCATTTGGCAGTGGCATAGTGGCAGTGTACATAAAAAGAAACAGCTATTAGGTAATAGCTGTTTCTTTTTATGTACACTGCGCAAAGGGGAAGAAGGTGAATTCAAATTGAGCAATTGTTACATTTGCGAAAAATCGGGAGAAAATCAATACGCTGTCGGGACGCGGGACGATATCGAATTCGGGACTGTCCCGGGAAATTCGGGACGGGTGGCAACTCTGGGCAGATCTGCTCCTCCATCGCCACGCGCGGGTTCTTTTGCTCCGCGTCGTCAGTGTGTGAATCGCCTTACTCGCTACGTAAGGTAACGTAACGTTGTAGGCGTGTCAAGTCTAGTAATTCTTTGTTTAAGTTTAACCCTCTGTAGTGCCCGCCGGCCGTGATGTCCCAAAGTCCGATTGTCATAAATTGCCAAATTAAGAAAAAAAAAAGTCCGATTGTCAGTAATGTCAGTCAATCAAATATCAAATCAAAGTTAAAATTAAAACATATAGGTACGTAGTGTTACATACTCTTTGGTTAAAATGTCATGGAACATTCAAATAGCACCATTGGAAATCCTTTGATTAAGGAAATAGCGCCCGTAAACATGTTTGAAAAGATTCGTCGGTTTATACAGTTCAATGACAATTCCCAAAACTTGCTTCCCGAACATACGGAAATCGACAGACTGTCCAAACTTAAACCACTTGTTCAAAAATTGAACCAATTGCCAAATTTCCTTTAGAGCTCTTTAAGTCAAAGCAAGAAATAACTTGAAGAGGTACAACCCAAAAACGTCTCACAAATCGTCTCAAAAACGTTAGAACCTGAAACTGGCTCAGAAAATTTGGTAATAGCCGACAAACCTGATCTAGGTGCATCCTCAAATGTTGTCATACGTCTGTCACAAGAAATACAATCAAAATTGCAGATTGTATTTTGATAACTACTTTACAAGTTTGCCATTGCTAGAAATACCTACTTGTAAATAAAAGGTATACTGAGTCTTGGTACTATTCGTAAAAACAGGATTACTGAATGAAAGCTACCTACAAATGATTTTTTTGGACATGTCTTAACATGTCACACAACATACAAGATAAAACATTTGAACTCCGCTGATTTTCGGCTTGTTGCAACAACTTTGTGTAAGCTAAATGTAGCATCGAAGGACACAAAGGCCCAGCACAACTGGCCTGTTTGAACAGAAAAGAGAATATACTGTAAACTTAAAATTTCTTTTTTAGTTCTAGAGTGTTACAGAGTGTGAGAGAAATGTGGTGTTGCTCTGTGTTAAAATAAATACAATGTGTTTCAAACAATTTCACCTTTTTTAAAATTACCATTATGATACAGTGTCACATTTATGTTACTCTTTAATATAGATTTTTTAAATAATATCTGATTTTTCCAGAAACACATTTTTATTTATTTATATAATCATTTATTACAACTTATTTAAAAAGAAATATGTACTGCCCTAAAGTGTGAATTTAAAATAGGTATTAAATTGTTAAGCCTGCAATACATGTTGGTCGAGCTTAGGCCAACGTGAGCATAGGCAAATCAATACAAGGCAAGTTCTGCTGCTTAAGCCTGCAATACACGTTGGTCGAGCTTAGGCCTACGCGAGCATAGGCAAATTAATACTAGGCAAGTGCTTTGCCTACACGTTCGGCGGGCTTATTGAAATCCAATGCAAGCGGCCAATGAGGATGAGTCTTTGTAGAGCTGCCCACACGTTGGCCACAATTAGTATTCATTGAGTACTGAAACCCTATGGGTGTCATTAAAAATGCTACAGCTTCGCTTGTTTATTTAATGAGTGTTTGTTTGTTGTTTTGTGCTTGTTTATTTAACTATTATCTCAGTGTTTACTGCAGTAAAGTATTAAGAAATAAAATACAAAAAAGGTGAAGATATTTTTATCTTTATGATGTACAAGCTGACTCATGCAGTCCCGTCTTCCTCTTCTATTGCCCGTAGCGTGATGTTATACCCAGGAAGGTTAAAAAAGGTTATAGTGAGCCAAAGAAAAAGAAAGATGTAAGAAATTTTCAAAAGGAACAATTATTTCATAAATTATTTTCGCGGATCTTTAACATTTACGCGGGGCACGCAAGGGAAAATCTCAACAGAAATAATGTTCCTTTATTTTCAAAACATTTTTATTGATATTCCACACCTATTGGTCGTAGCGTGATGATATTATAACCCTCCTCAATAACAACGCTCTCTAACACACATAAGTAAATTTTTTCAAATCAGATCAGTACTACACTCAACAATGAAACAAACATACTCTTCAGCTTTGAAATATTAGTATATAATAGATATGTTTCAGGTTCCAAATTATAGGTACATTCATTTTGGTAATACTCCGAAATTCAAAAAAACTATCATGGTTTGTAGCGATCGACAATCACCAAATTACAATAAATAAATAAATATTTCGGACGCTAGCGTTAGCCGTAACGTGTATTGCAGGCTTCAGTTACCTACTCGTATCATCACTACATACTATAAAACAAAGTCGCTTTCTATGCTTAAATCTTTAAAACTACGCAACGCATTTTGATGCCCTTTTCTTTAATAGATAGTGATTCAAGAGGAAGGTTTTTATGTTTAATACATGCATAATATAGTAGATAATAATTTTAGAGGTTTCTAATGTGATGTTTTTTACGCTTACATTACAAACGGCTGGCTGTACCCTATGAGATAGATCAAAATAATGTACTACAGTATTGTACATCTTAAAAAGGTCTACAAAAAAGTCCGCGACGGTATATATCTATCTCTTAGGGATAACCCACAATAACCATATTTTATTTTTTATTTTTACGAGAAATAATGGCTTATTTACGAAGCGATTTTAAGCAATACAGTATTAATCCTTATCTAATTAAGTACCTTAAATACATTGTGCATTTTATATAGATTAATATGGCCCTTTACGGTATGTAATTTAAATTATTACTTTTGAAGATATTACAGATTTAAAAGGCAGGAACAAAGCGATTTTGGCGGTACCGGCCGGGGCCCGTTAGTTGCCGCTGCTGTCAATTTGTCACTATCAGTTAACCTAATAATTAATAATAATGATAAACGCGAAAGTTTGTGAGTATGTGTATATGCATGTTGCTCTTTCACGCAAAAGCTACTGAACGGATTTGGATGAAACTTTACAGTAATATAGCTTATATATCAGAATAACACATAGGCTACTTTTTACTGCAATAATAGAGATAAACGGGCGAAAGCTAGCCAAGCTAGGTGATTATAAAAATACATTAAATCGTAGGTGTCTAATTATATCACTGTTTATCTCCTGTAAAAACTTCACAGGTTGCCTAGCAACCATAATGATACGCGGGTAACACCCCGGGGCGCAGCTAGTTTTTGATAAAATGTACAAAAAAAGGGGCAATAGAAGCAGTTTGATGAGGAGTTTTATGTTTCAGTAATATTTTCATCATTTATTTGGGAATGGAATTGAACGAGCTCAACAGTTTAAGTTACAATACTAATGGTAGGTATAGTAACGCTAACTCGGTTTTTGGGCACAAATTTGTTAGATTTACCACTGATGAAGAATGAGATCATATTCCTTATCACTTTTTAAAGTAGGTAAGTTAATAACGTTTAATAAAAGTTATTAATTGGTATGATGATCATTCAAATGGTAATGTAGCATAAATACAGTAATTTTGTGTTTATGGCAGTGTTTCAGATTTTCAGATACTCAGGGAGATACATAAAAATGAATTGATTTTGTCCCGTTAATTTCTCAGTATCGTTTCCCAAATAAGTATAAGATAGGTGCTGCGGTTCTCATTTATTTAAGATATCCATCTTGATCTCCCTTGTGGTGCTTCTCGCAGACCCCAGCTAGGGTCTCGGGGTAACTTATCCAGGCGTTAGGCCTGTTAAAGTAGCATTCCACGCCGCTCGCTACTACAGAAGTGTCACTGGGTTTGACCTGTCTGGCCGTGATGATAATCCCGGCGTATTAGTCCGGTGGGGGGGCGTAACCAACGAGATCATGCCTTAGTGGGTAGACCCCACGGAGTGGCCGACCACGGAGTGGAGTAACGCCCGGGTCTTGTCTAGTATGGTGACCTGTGTTTAGCAAGATCAAGCTCCGAGGGATGCGGACCCTGTGGAGCGCCCATCGGACAGCACTAGGTCGGGTGTTGCGGAAATGTGACCGCTGCAAACGACTCGAGATAGGTGGACACCCCCGGTGCGGCCGGGGGGTGTCGTCTAAGGCGGGTTGATGGTCTGCCTCTTATACAGAGTGGTGAGAGGCGCAGCAGCATCCTGCCTGGGGGTTGAGTTTAGTCACCCCGAGATGTACCCCAGATCAGACATCAGAAGCCGCTGATGCGATCCTGGTGTTCCTCCCGACTGCCGAGGTAGGCCGCCGCGGGGTTTAGTGGGTAAACCGGTTGCCCGGGAGTCCCACACACGCCCTTCGCTTGCCCCACGAAGGGTATGGTGCCCAAAGCATTCCCCGCGTAAAAAAAAAAAAAAAAAAAAAAAAAAAAAAACGCACGAACGGGTTGGTGCTCAGGCGTCTCACGAAATCATCAAGGCTCTCCACACGCAGGTCCCTGTAGATCGTTTTGTTCCGCACAAAGCAAGGGGCATTGGCAAGAGTGCGTAGTGCGAGCAACTGCCGCGCACTCAGCCGACGTCGATTCTTCTTGGAGAAAAGCGCGAACCAGGCCGGGGCACCATAGGTCAGTCGAGTGTGAATGTAAATTAGGGCTGTCCATTAATCACGTGAGGCTCGAAAGGGGAGAGGGGTCCACAAAAAATCATGAAACATCGCAAGGGGGAGGGGTGTAGTAATATATCACGTGTATTTATTTTTTCGGCAAACGCGATGAAAACTGAACCTGAAAGCAGCGTGATGTGTATTTATTTGGAACGTCTTAATAGGAACGTCGTACAGAAAAAAGCTAAGGCACATGTGAATTTTTGTCACAAGCAACTGAATCCGAGCAATTATAGTCTAGAGATGCACAATGTTCGTCCTTCCCGCATCCTCGCGCGACGGTCGAACGGTAGATCGAGAGCGATTATCTGCGTAGTGCGCGAAAATGATGACGCCGAGTGACTTGATGAAACCGATGTTGAACTTCAACAAAGCACTGTGCTAACAACTGACTTGCAAGATGCTCATATAGTTATTGGTGTTAAAGAAAGTCTTGCTAATCCGTGGTCCGAGGATACTGATATTAAATTATGTTAATCTATTAGAAACAAAAAATATTTTCACATTTCTTTCATTATTTTTATGTTAGTAAAAAACAACTTGCAGTCTTTTTGCTTTCTATCTACCTCTGAACGTTATTATTGTGTTATTATTTTCTATAATAAAATGAGATGATACATAAAAGTGTATATCCCTGCTAATATTATAAATGCGAAAGTAACTCTGTCTGTCTGTTACGCTTTCACGCCTATACCACTGAACCGATTTTGATGAAATTTGGTATGAAGATAGAACTGAACTTGGGAAAGGACATAGGCTACTTTTTATTTATTAATATTTAAAAAAAATAAGATTCTTTATAGGTACAAAAGAATACGTGATATGAAGGGGGAGGGGGGGGGGGTTGTGTTAAACCTCACCATGTATCACCAAGGGGGAGGGGAGGGTTAAAAATGGCAAAAAAAAGATCACGTGATTAATGGACGACCCCCTTAAATGCTAAAGTGTTGCTTGAAAGAGTTATGAAAGAAACTGACTAAACTTATTTGAAGCTTAATAGTTTGTAGTTTGCAAACTCATTCTATTAATTTATCACAATAGTTTTTAATGTTAATACATAATATGGTCACTACATAATACAGTGCAACCTCAATATAACAAATCCGATGATTTTTTATTCTACTGTTTACATTCAACTTTCTTCTTCCGAAAACCAATATTTAAATTTTAAAATTGTAGTCAATGTACTTGCAGGAATCCTGAACTTATTAGCTATGTCTAATTTTTTCGTTGTAGGATTTTTGTCAACATAGTTGTTGATGTTTCGCTTTTCTGCGACTGATACCTTTTACGTTTCTGAGTCATTGCTACTAGAATCTTCAACAACAGTGCCGAGCAGCACTGTTAACACTACTTTCCATCAAACGACTTAGATTGTTTTACGAAAAAAATGTATTAAAAAAAAACCTGTTGCGACTGAATCGCATACAATGTTATTAAGGGTCATATTGATGGAAACGTTATATAGAGGTTTTGGGATGACAAAATTCGTTAATTAGAGGTATTTACACTTTTTTGTTAGTTGAAAATTCGTTACAAAGAGGTTGTTCGTAAAAAAAAATCGTAATATAAAGGTATTATTTACATTGACTCTTATGGACCATTCAAGGGGATTGCGAAAAATTTGTTAAATCGAGGAATTCGTTAAATTGAGTTTCGCTATAATAAGGTTGCACTAAGATGTTAGTTTAGTTATTTACCTATATTATAACTTGAGACTGAAACTTCCAGTAGGGACCGAATTATTTAACCTACTTGGTAATAATACGGATCTTACAACTTTTTTGTGCCAGACTTGGATTTTACAATGTTTTGATGGCATTTGAATATTTTGATTGCATTTATTGTTAGCGCATGCAACTGCTGATCAAGCGGTCTTAGGTTTTTCTTACAAGAAGTTCTTATTAGCAGCCCGGTGTAGGTATAGCATTCGATGGTATTTCACGCCCGTGCTTCGGAGAGCACGTTATGCTGGTTGTCACGAACATCAATGACAATCGTTTTTGGGAAGTTAGTGCCCTCAAATGTACTGACAACTAGTTCAACCTTCGTATTCAGTTCGCCCTTATGGTTGCGGAAGTCCGATGAAAATAGCTCCGTGGAAACTTCATTCAGATAAAACCGGTTGAACTAATAGCCGACCCCAAATTTTAATAATCTTGGGCATAATAAAGGCTAGGGAGATGATGATGATGATGAAGTAATATGATTTGTTACTAAATTAAAATAAATAAATTATGTTGTAAATGTTACTCTTGTTCCGCTCCATTTTTGATAGTTGGGAAAACATAGCATCTCTTTCGCCGATAACACCCGTAGTGATGCAGTTGCTGAAAACAGTAATTATACTGATTAAAATATGTGAATTATGTATAAATAATCAAGTCTACATTATGAATTATTGATAAATTATCTTTATATATTCTAGTTAAATTTAGATAAGATGTAAAATATATACGAGTATATATTTTACATCTTATCTGCCTTGCTTTACATCTTTTCTCTCTTTACATCTTTACATCTTATAAACTGCCTTGTTGATCTAGTAGTTAGCGTATGCGGCTGCTGATCAAGAGGTCTCGGGTTCGATTCCCGGGTCAGACCAAATATTTGTGTGATCCACAAATATTTGTTTCGGAGTCTGGGTGTTTTTCTATGTGTAATATGTATGTATTTACAAAAAAAAGTATGTTTATGTATTTATATCAGTTGTTTAGTACCCATAACACAAGCTCTGCTTACTTTGGGACTAAATGATGTTATGTGTAAGTTGTCCAAATATTATTTATATTTATTTATATTGGCCATGTACTTTAGATCAACACAAATAATTCTAGTTTCAAAAATTCACCCTAAACCCCCAAATTAGGATAACATAAAATTTTACCAAACTTTCCAACGTTAAAGGACAATGGGAATTATGTAATATTACGTAGTACAAACGGTCGAACAGCAGCGCGTCTCACCTGCAATTCCCTTAACTGCCATTTGCGAGGCAACGCTGATTTCAGAACCACGAGTCGACCGACGCGATACTACCCTCAAATGACAGCAGTCGTGCTGTTGTATTTCGCTGGTGTGTGAGAACGGAAGCCCAATGATTCAGAAACAGATGTTTAGTGAGATTACTAAGCCGCCATAGTATGAATGACCATGCTGTATGGTCAGTACTCATAATAAGGATTATGAACGCCCTGTTTTATCATTTGTTTTTATATATTTACTACTGCCTGATAGAAAGCTTAAATAGAAACGAGGAGTAGGGGCCACCATCCTCATTGTGAGTGTATACAATGCAGCATGACCACGGTATGGCGGCTTAGTGAAGTGTTTCTGCATCATTCTTTCAGTCTCCGGAGAGAGAATGATTAGATCTCCAGTCTCTCACCAATGAAAGACGACAGCTCGAATGCTGACATTTTCGGTTGGTCTTCTGTGTGAGAGTAGAACTGCCCCGGTGGAGCCGGTCCATTCGTGCTGAAGTCAGGGTGGCTCTACTACTCTTTGGCCTATGGAATAACTCGCAAATGTATACCTAAATCAAAAAGTTGTGTAAATCTTAATATTTTGAAAATACCTATGTAACGATATCCCACACGGTGGGGGGGTAACTGCTAGAAAAAGAAAATATTCCCCACTTAACGTGAAGGGGAGATGGTGTACCCGAATAAAAATATTTTATATTATTTTAGCATCATATCGAAGTGGTAAAACAAATCTTCTTGCAAAGTTTCATCTATCTAGCACTGTTTGGACGGAAGTCGAGTACGGACGGACGAAACTAAACTAAACTTTGTCCCGTTAAAGAAAAAGTTAAATATTGCTTTTTTGGTTTAAGTACCGTCATGGGCGTACTCGGGGTGGCGAGGAGGGCAGGAAGGGGCAGCTGCCCCCCCCCTGGAAATCTCGGAGAACATGTATGAACTCGCCTAATTACTAATCAAAGTGTAATCTGGTCCTTATGTTTTAACTTTTAAATAAACCGCGCAGTAGACACATGCAAAACGCACGGTGTAATTGCCAAAAAACCGCGCGCGACGTTGGTGGCCGAAGAATATCGAGCTTAGACGAGCGTTAGAAAGCTTCTTGATATGCATTTAGTAAAAAAGCGGCCAAGTGCGAGTCGGATTCGCCCATGAAGTGTTAAGTAGCAGCAAGTAACATCATACTATATATATGACGTTACTTGCTGCTACGGAACCCTTCATGGGCGAATCTGATTCGCACTTGGCCGCTTTTTTGTGTAACTCGACAAAACTGATTGCACCCTTTACATCATCAATCGATTTTTCTCGAATTAGAACTCCACATATATTTAAAATCTCATTTTGTATTTTTGGGGACGTACATTGAGCATGTTTATGGCCTTTTTCTGTTTTCGCTAAATTTCATCAACAGAATAAATTTTCAGTTTCAAGAAATCTCGAAAAACACCTTCATCGTTTTCTTCCTCACAATTGCAAATCGTGAGTACCTACCGCAAAAAAATATTGTATCTAATAACTAGGTTGTAACATATTTCTGTTCTATTCAATAAGTTTTGCGTGGCCTGTTTGCAAAGCAACCTGTAAATTTGTTTTGCGTTGCCAAAACAATTAGCAGCTGCACTTGATTCTCTTTACCATTGACTGTCTACACGTGATTTACAATAATTATGTATATATTTATATTTAGTGAACGGTCTGACAGAGATCCCTGTACACCACGTACAAGTTTCGGCGGATATTAGACGCAAAATTTCATTATCATCCTTAGAGGCGAGATTTGGTAAAGAACATTCACCAGCGTTTGCTCTTCCATTGTTACACCCGGCTCAAATAATAAAAATTACAGCTCCAATTTAGAAATGTATGGACGAAGTTTCAAAATTTAATGAATTAGAAGGTAACACCATAGCCAGCACCTCCATTCTCTGCAAGGTGTTGGAGCGAATCATCAACAACCAATTGGTTCGCTACCTGGAGGATCACTCCTGCACCAGCGTCGCATTAGGGTCCTTTTGCGACGGCGCGACCTCCGACTTTAAGCAGGTTAACGCTGGCGTACCTCAGGTCTCTGTGTTGTCGCCCACACTGTTTCGTCTGCATATCAATGATATGTTGGCCTTAGGCAACATACATTGCTATGCAGATGACAGCACAATCCACGGGCGATAAAATAAAATAAAAATGCATGCATAGTTAAATTTACTTTCATTTATTTAACTACCTATAAAGCAGGATCATTTGCGGCTACTTGACCTACACGCTACTCTAAATACACCTAATGTTTCATGTAGGTGTGTTTGTGTCGTATGACAGAACAGACGCGGACGATCTGACCTAAAAGAATTGACTTGCCCCCCTCTAGGCCAGAAGCTGGGTACGCCCATGAGTACCGTATATACTTTCATATGCATTTATATAAAAAACTGTTCGTTTTATATTACAAAAGGACACTTCATTATTATTTTATTTGTATGGATTACCGTGGCTTAACAGTTTTTGGCTCTGCAGCTAACATGACCAACCCATTGCCGCTTATGATTGCTAATCCTGTGGGAAATGTCGATGACCCTGGTTCTCTGCCGGATAACCATATTTCTGACTTTGTTTATTCAAATTGTCCAAATTATCTCCTCAAATGAAATATTTTAAAAAGACTCACCAACCATAACTGGAGCAATTACAGACCCTTAGAGACTCTTAAAGAAGTAATAAAACTTAGATAAATTATTATCTTTGTGAAAGCCTGCTTTAATATAATACAATGATTTCATGTAACCATGGAAACAAAAATTAATAAAGATAACCACAGAGAAACTACAAATAAATGGTTCTAAACAAGGAAGAAATGGGTAAATATTAGTGCTCATAAAATATCACAGTACAAAATCAGTTTCATCTCGTTATGAGAGATAACATATTAGATGATACAAAAATTAATTCAACTCGAGTATTGAAAAATCTGTCAAAAATAATTAAATATTGTAACTCATTTTAAGATGTTACAGAACCTAATTTTCTTTGTTCTGATGTAACACAGTCACGGCAGTAGACCTGACTACTTGTTAGTGGGGATTTCAGGATAATGAAATAATGAAATGAACGGTCAAGTAATAATTCCACGAACAATTTTTTTAGTTCAATTCCTGTCTGGAGAGCTAGTCAGATCACACCCTAGTGGTACTGACTGTCAGCAAATTTTTTATACAGTACGAGATGCCTGCCACTTCTTGTAACACACACAGTTTTCGAGAGTTTTTTTTTATACAGACCAAAGTTCGTTTATATTTGAAATGATAATTTTAAGCACATTAGTTATGTGAGATAAAAACTGTTTAAGTATTATTAAAGTACACAAATGAGGATTTTATTTAAAAAAATACATAATCTATATAATATATATCTTAATATATATAAATCTCGTGTCACAATGTTTGTCCTCAATGGACTTCTAAACCACTTAACCGATTATAATAAAATTCGCACACCATGTGCAGTTCGATCTAACTTGAGAGATAGGATAGTTTAAATCTCAAATTATAGTCGCAATTTTAATAATCGCGGGTAACACCGCGGGATTCAGCTAGTTATAATATATATTATGATCCTTGACTATTTTGACACTGCTGCAATCTGGAGCGAAAATTTTCAGTGACGGCCTCACAAGTGTTTCATGAAATGTTTTGCATTTGTCCGGGCTACTAGGTGGCGAGTTAATGGCACCGCTTTTGGATATCACTTTTTGTGCAAAAATTTTACGACAACACTTAATGAATTGTCGGAAGTGTGGCATGTTGTCCTATCTTGCTGAAACTACGATTGTTGATTAAAACCATCGAAATCCTGTAGTGCTGGTGAAAAATAGTTCCGTATCAAGGCAATGTACCGCTCTGTATTCACTGTTACAGCATTTCCTGGGCGATCTTCAAAAAAGTAAGGACAAATAATGCCTCTTGCTGACAAAGCTGCATATTCATTAACCTTGGGTGAATGGAGAGGTCTCTGATGCTTCAATTTATTATTAGTGTCACTCCAATTCCTACGATTTTGCCTATTCACTTGAATCACTTGCCCATAGATGGAAGTGTGCCTCGTCGTTTTCGGGATCTCTTGATGTTCGAGCTCGGCCGGATCGTGGTTGATTCATTGTTGAACCTGTCTCCTCGATCTTTTTTAACTATTTTCTAATCCATTGAATCGATTGAGCTTTATTTTTACGCCGTATGTTGTAATGAGCGCAAAATGTTTGTAAGAGTAAAAGAATCGTTGTTGTGGTAGTACTCGCGTACACACACAAAGAGAAATTTGAATTCGTAGATAAAACTGTTTTCCTGGGGATTACGCTTGATGCAGGGCTACAATGTGGTTCTCATTTAACATCTCTTGCGGGGCGGCTAAGTTCAGCAGCATATGCTATTAGAAAAAATCCGTCAATTTACTGATGCAGATACCGCTAGACTGGTCTATTTCAGTTACTTTCATAGTATAATGTCTTACGGCATCTTGTTATGGGGACGGGCTGCAGATATTGAGTCTATATTTATTCTGCAAAAAAGAGCCATCAGAGCCATATATAATCTTCGTAGGCGCGATTCTCTAAGGGAACTGTTTAAGAATATTGGCATCATGACGGTACATAGTCAATACATCTACGAAAACATAATGTACGTCAGGAAAAATCTTCATCTTTTTGGCAAAAGAGGTGACAAACATAATTACAGTACTAGAAATAGGGACCAACTAGTTCAGCCAGGCTTTAGACTCGCTAAAGTAGACTCTTCTTTTATGGGGTACTGTTTGAGATGCTATAATAAAATTCCACAAAGTATTCTTGAACTGAATGAGACAAAATTTAAAACATGCATTAAACGCACACTATGTAAGCAAGCATATTACAAGTTGAGCGATTATATCGCTGATAAAAATGCTTGGCTCAATGCTGGTCCTGCTTCACAAGGACAGGGGCGCATAAATTGATAGCATTAAATGGTATTGTTGGAGCTGCTGAAGATTGTACAACTTTCTTTACATTGTATAGATTCAATCTCTTTAGTATTATATAATCGCATAGCCCATATTGTGTGAGTGCTATGTACATTAAGCTATTCAAGCTATCAATCACTGGAAACCTACGTCTTTTCTTGACTTGAATCTGCCCTGGCGGTTGAGAGTATGTCATGCTCACTCAAATGTCACGCTGATGGTGGCACGTGTGTCTGATCATTTAATTCCCTTCAAAATGGTTGAGTTGAATGGTGCGGATCCATGCGTCATGTTCGTGAACGGGCGCTGTCAGTTGTGACTGGTCATCTCTTAGTTGCCACGGCTTATTTGAATTAATTATTTTATTTTTCAATTGTATTTTTGTTGTACTATGGACACTTTTAACGTGCACGTCTTGCTACATCGTTCTCACATAATGTACCATCTCAACATGAATGATGTAACCATGATTTTGTAAAAACATTTTGATTTAAAAGAGTGTCCATGGAGTTTCTTGCCCGTTCTTCTCCATAGAGATACGCTACGCTAGGGAATGGGCAACTACAGTACTTTCACAGTTTTTATGTCTTGTGACTGGGACTGTAGCTACATTTTTGTTTCGACAATTCAAAAGTGCCTGTAACTGGCCTACTTGAAATAAATGCTTTGATTTTGATTTTGATTGACACAACGCATGTTGTTTATCACTAAACGACGCCATGGTACTTAGTTTCCATTGGCCGATTTTGCTTTTCGAAGCCCCAACCCACCGTTGCTGCTCGTTCCTACCGATTCAAATTTAAACGAACTTTTGGTCCAACTTGTATAATTATAGTTTAAATTAGTAATTTTTAATATAAAAACTGAAGATATTAATAGTGTACTGGAGATTATCACTGATGGAATTTCAGGTTGCTTGCTGAAATTGTGCACACGTTAAGTAGGCTGCGTAGAAAATGGTATATAAGACATCCTAGCTATGAACACCATTAAATAAGAGAATTATAGATTTGAAAAATATGATCAGAAATGTAAACGAAAACGAAACACTTCAAACTAAATTGGAGTCACCAAGAGAAACTAACACACCCAACAAATCACTGTGGAAGATGGCTAAGGCATATGAAAGAACCCAGGAAGTTAATCCACTGCTGAATAAAATTGGCCATGCATAGAATAGGGTTTCGTAGGTTAACTTATTATTTCTTTATTTTTGTACGAAGTTATCCAAGTAATTTATTATTTATTTATTTAGAACTCCTCAACTAAAAAAGTTATCAAAACCGCTATAGTTTTCCTTGAAAGTTTATTAAACGGGCTACTATCATGAATTTACTCAGATTTTTGAGCCAGCTGTTTAGCTTTTTAAAGCTTTTTACGCACTGTTTTTTAGAAAAATGCGCTTTAAAGTTGAATAACTCATAAACGAATACCTAAATCGAAAAATGGTTTTAGGAATTTGCATTTGATACTCATGTTTTTTACGGTGACCACGAGCGGTATAGTCTGGCCACGCTAAAGCCCGATTTCCACCGCGAGCGGAACGGACCCATTAATGACTCCTTTTACCTCGCAATACAAAACTGCATACATGTGTTTCCACCAACAAAGAGTTGATTCATTTCTCATTTTCCGTTCGTCTCGCTCCGCCGAGTCCGCTCTGTCATTACACGTTCGCAGTATCAAAACTCTTTGTTGGTGGAAATGCAAACCTATTTTGTTTAAAAGGAGTCCGTTCCGCTTACCATTTCTCGCTCATTACTCTTTCGCGGTGGAAATCGGGCTTCACTCTGCAGAACAAAAAAAATTATAGAATTTGAAAATCTATAGATGGTAACACCGCCTAGACTACGAAAAACTAATTTGATACTAGTTGTTTTTTTTATTTTAGCCAAGTTATTTTGTTTATATTCTGATTTTTTCTTGGTTAAGAATAGTCATGACTTCAGCACGATGCATTGTCGATTTGATACAGTTTTTTAGGTAGGGCATAAGTAGGTACAATACAGGTTGTAATAATTCTGATTCCTAACTTTTAAAAATCTACTGAGGCTATGGTTTATCTACACATAAATAATAATAAAAGGTAACTTTACTTTAAGATCTATGAAACAACTCAAGGACAGTATAAAAATAACGATAGATTTTTAAATGATAAACATAATTAAATTATTTTATTTTTAGGTTTCATCAAGATATACATTAGTTTTTTTTGTTTTTACAGGCTCGTTTCTAAACAAATTTTTTATTATGTATCTATGGCTCCATGTCGCCACATCATGTTTTTCCATAAGAACTGTCCGTTCGTCAATAATAATTTGCGTAAGGTTTCTCTGCAGCCAGTAAAATCAATTGATTGCCTCAATTGAAGTAGTAATTTACGCAGAGTAGGAACTTTTTTTCGGGTCAAATAATACTGATATATTGTATTTCGTTTGGCGCATTGGTCAAAATGATCAATATTAACTTTCGTTGCCCGTGCTGCACGCTTTTTGCCAGGAACCCTCCAGATCGCTGAATCCTGTAGAAATAAATATAAACTTTATTTTGAACTTGTATTCAATGCAATATGTATTGGATGTACGTTGTACCTACTTTAATAATCTAACGAAAATTTTAGAAAATAAATACGTAAGTAACAGATTCTTACCACTCATTGAAGCGATCTTTTTAATATACTGGTTCTCACTATTGATGGTAAACTCTTCAAGAGCCTTCAGCATCCGTAGGGCAACTTGAATATGAGGTTTAAATTCATCACTTATACTACCTGGAATGTCTAAAAATAAATACTTGTTAAGAGTTGAGTATCTATAATTTATGTAATAGTTGCTTAAGACCTAAATCCTATCTGTAGGAAGCAAATCTATAGGTAGATATGTTATTGAAATTGGACGTTAATTTGACACGAGCTTCTTGTCAGCATCATGAACAGGCTATGAGTATTTGAAAAAATGTTCTTAGATACATATAATGGTAAAATAAAACGGCGAAGTATCAAAATCAGTAGATTTACTTACACGTCAACTTTTCGATATCTTGTAAACATTGTCGTTTTTGGCTAAGGACGACATCACACTGTGCCTTCACATCTTGGAATTTACTTATCATGTTATAAAATAACTTCCGCACTCAACTTTTAATAGGTTTAACTATTTTTCTTTAAAATATATGAAAAACAACAAACAGCATATGCAATGTGACAGCTCCCGTACCACAAAAGTGACATCAGAAAAAGTATACCATATAAAAAACTTTTAGGGGTTGCTCATTTATTCCACTGCAGAGTTAGCTTGGCCAGACTCTATAACCTGTTTGAAACGTCGGAAAGTAGACGGTATCGTAATCTTTTTAATTTAATCGCAAATAAGTCCCGTATACAATATGAAAAATGAGTATGTGTGTAAAATCGCGAAAGTCACGAAACAGTTATCAATCGCTCTTTAATTTTGAATCCAGTTCGATTACTCACACAATCGCTGTATACGAATCCAATTCCTAAACGTAACTGTCAAAATCACATTCTGTCTGTCATATTAATCAAATTCAAAATGTTGAGTTGATGTGTTGATGGATGTGTTGTGCTACGACCCTACGAGTACGAGTGTTACATTATGACTTTTCATGTCATCAGATCAGACCAACTCATCAGTCATTCATGTAGGTACTTGTGCTTACAGTTCTGTAGAATTATTACCATTTACTGCTATTAACCACAGCCTTAACGGTTAACAATGATACGTTTAATTTTTCATTTGCTTATTTTAATTAATATATCGAGGAGTGAAAAGTATTTTAGACTTGGCAGAAGTAAAAACGGAAATATAGGAGTACCGGGTAATTACAATGGGGAACCACTGCCACCGGCACAATGGTTCAAGCAGAAGTTGGATCATTCGACCCCATCTGATTTAAGAACGTGGAAGCAGGTATTTGTTTTTCTTTCTCTCGAACACCGGTAATATTTTTTCGGTAATATATTTTCTCTTAGTTTCTTTGTTTTTACTGTATTTTAATTAAATAAAAATTTGCTACGAAGAAGTAAAAAATTACGTACCCACCACCAGATCTCTATAAAATGTATTTGTAAAACTTGAGTCTTATTGTTCTTAATAGACATCAAAATCTATCATGTATAACAGTTAAGTTTTTAATACAATGTCAATTGTCAAGTTTTTAGTTTGAGATTCCATTTCTTTTTACCCTCATGGTAATTAAGTCAATATTAGTTTTAAAAGTACATTTTTAGGGTTCCGTAGCCAAATGGTAAAAAACAGAACCCTTATAGATTCGTCAAGTCTGTCTCTCTGTCGGTCCGTATGTCACAGCTACTTTTATTCGAAACTATAAGAGCTATACTGTTGAAATTTGGTCAGTATTCTGTGGACCGTATTAATATTTTTACACAAAAATAGAAAAAATAATAAATTTTGGGGGTCATATTTAGAACTGAAACTCAAACATTATTTTTTCATCCAAACCATATGTGTGAGGTATCTATGGATAGGTCTTCAAAAATGATATTAAAAAATGATATTATGTAATATATTTTTTTTCTAAACTGAATAATTTGCGCGAGAGACACATCCAAAGTGGTAAAATGTATGTCTTCCCCCCTGTAACTTCTTAAATAAGAGAATGATAAAACTTAAAAAAAATATATGATGTACAGTCAAATTGGGTAACTTTGAATACTTTTCGCAGATTCTTAAGTACACTGAAAAAAATATGTATTGGTTGTACTATTTTATTCAGTATGGTGAGTGTTCTTTCATACCCATATTTTGAGTTATCCATCCAATATGATGTATTAATACAGAAAACGTTTAGAAATTGATGTTTAAGTGGCCATTCAAAGTTACAACAACTTTCGGGTAACTTTGAATTGAGTTATCTGGGACAATGAAAATCCTCCATAATTCACTAATTATTTGATTTGGGTAACATTATACTTTTATTTAGAATAAAATATATATAGATGTGTCGAAATAAAGTGAGTGTCAAAGACATCGAATAACCCTTGACTGGGGATTGCCATTCTCCAAATATTTACTCCGAATAGATGGAAACAGTTTAACAGAAACACATGTTTTTTTTATTAATATATGATATATTTATTAAGAATCAAAGAGATACATAAAATTATTCACTTATTTATCTATCAAATGAGAGCAATAAAAACTGATGAGATCAAAGGTTACAGGTGAGAAATATGTAATTGAAAAAATCATTCACCCCATTCCATGAACAAAATATCATCATCTATGAAAAACTTTCCATCCCTTGATAATCCTTGATAATTGATGTTCTTTTAGTAGAGATAATATGTTCTCCTTCTTTACAACGCACCGTAGATTCTCGTACTTCAACTTCCGAAGTGTTTATAAGCAATTCATTTAGTACGGTTTCCTTTGATAAAATGGGTATAAGCCACAGCTTCATAATCCTGCCTTAATGTTTTATGTTCTCCACACGAGTGAGCTCTCCCATTTCTAGTGCCTTTCGCAAAAGCTGGGCAAACAAAGATTTAGGTAGTGCCATGACCTTCTTGCCTCTACTTGTTTGATGGTAGTTGTCTAGTACTTTCCTCTTGACAGAAGAAAAAATACATCTACTGGCTGTATTAAGTGTGTAGAATTTGGGATTAAACATACGAACACAATATTGTGTTCTTCACAAAGGCGTAACGCTTTAGGTGAAATATGCGCACTGAGGTTTTCACATATAATTTTTTCCCCTCAAGACTAGAGTTACCCATAAAAATAAAACTGACAATTGGGTAACATTGAATCGTTCAAAGTTACACCAATTTCAAATAAATTTACAATGATCTGATAGACAATCAATTTTGGGCAAATAGACATTGTAAAATCACGAAATTATTAGAAAAAAGGCAAGTTGAATAAATGTATCACCTCTAGAAACAAAATAAACAGTGTTTTACATAACTTTTAATTCAGATTTCTACCACACACACTTTTTTCTTGTTGATCACCTCGAGCAGAAAAGGCGCTAAAGTTTTGAAAACTTAATGACAACTGTGAATTTTAAGACACATTTGATATTTTGAACATCTCAACGGTCCGTTTCATAGAATTATTCAAGTAATTATACAAAAAAGTGTTTAAAAAAATATATATAAATCTTCGAACAGGTTTTATTCAAAGTTACACGGAATTTCAAAGTTACCCAACTTGACGTTACATTACCATGCAAACTTTCACCGAAAATTGGTTTGAATGAGATCTAGTAAGTAGTTTTTTTAATACTTCATAAATCGTAAACTGCAATTTCCCTTTCATTCAATCAATATACTATTATTAAAATATCTATCAAAGTTACAACAGACTAGAAGAACTTTTATATGACGTTACTTGCTGCAACGGAACCCTATATGGGCAGGTCCGACTTGCACTTGGCCGCTTTTTTATCAAGATGCCACCTTCAGTGTCTAAAGAATTGTGTTTTGTTGCTATTATTTATGCAAACAGGTTTTTAAACAAGTATTTAATCAAAAAAGCCTATGTCATTTCCCTAGGTTCCATCTATCCTTATTTTGATGAATTTCGAAACGATTTTGATGAATTTTGGTAATTCATCAAAATCGTTTCGATTAAATACAACACCGAAACAAAACAAAAAGTGGCCAAGTGCGAGACGGACTCGCCCATGAAGGGTTCCGTTGCAGCAAGTACAATTATATAAAAGTTTTTTTGTAGTTTGTTGTAACTTTCATCAATGTTTTAATAATAGTGTTTCGATTGAAAGAAATTTTAATTAATTTAAATTTATGATTTATGACGTATTAAAAAGAAACTACTTACTAGACCTCGTTCAAACCAATTTTCGTTGGAAGTTTGCATGGTAATGTACATCATATATTTTTTTTACTTTTATCATTCTTTTATTTTAGAAGTTACGGGGGGGGGGGGGGACACACATTTTACCACTTTGGAAGTGTCTCTCGCGCAAACTATTCAGTTTAGATAAAAATGATATTAGAAACCTCAATATCATTTTTGAAGACCTATCCATAGATACATGGTTACACCAATACACATATGGTTTTGAAGAAAAAAATGTTTTTGAGTTTTAGTTCTCCATACTATGGGGACCCCCAAAATTTATTGCTTTTTTTCAATTTTTGTATAAAAATAGTAATGCGGTTCACAGAATACATCTACTGACCAAGTTTCAACAGTATATCTCTGATATTTTCAGAAAAAAGTGGCTTTGACATACGGAGTTACAGACGGACAGAGAGACAGAGATGACGAATCTATAAGGGTTCCGTTCCGTTTTTTGCCATTTGGCAACGGAACCCTAAAAACAATAAAAAATTCTAGTTATATTTTGTCTAACTGGATATGTATTTTGTTTCAGCGTTACTTTGTTAATGACAGGTTTTACAATACCAATCAGCAAGGACCTGTGTTTTTGATGATTGGAGGTGAAGGTCCAGCTGATCCACGATGGATGGTCAAGGGTGCTTGGATTGATTATGCTAAGAAGTTTAATGCTCTTTGTATTTACTTAGAACATCGCTATTATGGCGACAGCCACCCTACAGAGTAAATATTATTTATAATTTTATACATCATAAATATATATGTATATACCTTTGTATAGACATAATTATAAATTTAAAAAATTTATAGTTATCAAACAAGATAATCACTTTTTAGAGATATGAGTGTGAAGAATCTACAGTACCTCTCATCATCACAAGCACTAGCAGATTTAGCGAATTTCATTAAAGCTATGAATGATAAATTTAAGTTGAAAAAGAGCACACGTTGGATAGCTTTCGGAGGATCATACCCTGGTTCTTTAGCAGCTTGGCTCAGGCTGAAATATCCACATCTGGTTTACGCAGCTGTCTCTTCTAGTGGACCCCTCTTGGCTAAAGTGAACTTTGTTGGTATGAATTTAACCTTCTTAAATAGTTCTTAATTTTAAACATGTTAAAGAGAAGTATTTTCGTATCTCGGTGCCGAAATAGACACATTCAAATATGCCAGATTTTTGTGAAGTGTTCTATGAAACAGACTTATTCAAAGGTATTTTCTTATTTAGTTTAAAGTTTTCTAATTTATGGCATACCATTAAAGTGCATGTACATGTATATTTCATATTTGGAGTTAATCATTTTGCAATATTTTAGAATATTACGAAGTTGTTGTCAATGCATTACGGGAGAAGACTAATTCAGAAGAGTGTGTGGCACAAATTAAAAAAGCTCATAAACAAATAGTTTCAATGATGAAGCAGCAACCAGCTATAGTGGAAAAAGAATTCAGGTACCAACCAGCTTTGTTGTTCATTCAAATGTCCAAATAAAAATACATAATGACAAATAGATATATATAGTCCGGTTTATTTGTAAATGAACAGGAATTATCGTCATCGTTGTTAAGTAACTACATAATCATTTTTTGGTTACAGAGTCTGTAAACCTTTTTTAAATGCTTCTACAAATGACATCAGGAATTTCTATAATTCAATTGCTGATGATTTCGCTGACTTAGTTCAGTACAATGAAGATAATCGTATAAGTGCGGATGAAAGATATCGAAATCTAACAATTAATACAGTAAGTTTCATTAGGTATAAACTTACTTTTGACACAAATTACTTTTGAATTAAAAAAAAAAATACTTTTGACACAAAACAAAAACTTTATTATATGCGCTCAACAAATTTCAAAATTAAAGATGTTATTTATTTACCTTTGTAATTTGACTACTGTATGACACGAATGGTATACTAGATGTGTTTATGACAATATAATTTGTTCGTTTATTTTTATGATAATCTCGCACATCTAACACACGGCCGCTTATTCTAAAACTTGGCAAAGCCTGTAGGTACAATGTTAAACAATTATGTAATCAAGTATTAGTAGACGATTAAATAGTCACCTCACCCTTCCCTGTACTAAATGTTGTGGGTTTGATACTTATATGAGACAATGCTTTTCAGCTTTCCAAAATATCCACAAATTGTTTGAATTATTCTTTGTGTCCGGTTTACACGTTTTTGAAGTCACGACAGATATATATCAATATATTCTATTACTGTGTTTGTCATGGGCGTACCCAGGGGGGGCAGGGAGGGGCAGCTGCCCCCCCCTGGAAATCTCGCAGAACATGTATGAACTCGCCTAATTACTAATTAAAGTATAAACGGGGCCTTATGCTCTAACTTTTACATAAACCGCGCAGTAGACACTGGCAAAATGCACGGTGCAATCGCCCAAAAACCGTCTGCATAAGCAGGTCTTGTGCTGCGCGGCAGTGGTTCATGTTGCCCTGTAAGAATTTATGGATGGATGCGAATTTATAAGCTTCCATTGCCTCCTGTACCGGACTGATTTCCGGCTGTGTCCCTCCAGTAGCCGATGAGCTTTGACTGGTGTCAGCACGGGATGGGGCGGTTGCCGTCTGCGGCCCTCTTTTCGTTTTTCTCGGCGGGGAGCACTTCTTGCTCCCTAGTCAATGATTCGCGGGACGGCCAAGGTCCGATCAGACCGAGCATTTCGGCGTTTTCGCGGTGCATGTTCGTGTCACGGAACCTGTGTCACCGCACACGTAACATCTCGCACCCCGGTCTGTCTCGTTGGGACACTTAGCTCTCACGTGTCCCATTTCAAGGCACCTGTAGCACTGTAACGGGCGTGCTAGCAGTGCCTCTGTCCTGGCCAAAACCCAGCCCACCTGTAACCGTTTAGCGTTCACTATTTTTCGAACAGAGGCAAGTGGACAGCGAACTCAGGCCGTGCCCAGTTGTGACGGGGAGACACGAAGGTCTCCGGCTTTGACATCGGAGATTGCACATTCCCCCGCCGCTGTTACAGCCTTGGTGACTTCAGCTTGAGTGATTGACTCCTCGAGGTCCTTCACCCGTATGTCTCCTGCCCTACACGGACACGCAATAATCGCATCCGTGTCAGACAGAACATCTTGCAGGCGTGCAGCCAGTTTGTCTGCTGAAGCGGCGCTTTCCTTCCTGGGGATCAGGGCGCCGGTCATAGCTCGCTTGGTGCGGAGACCACCTGTGATGCCAAGATCACCCAATCTGATGTTGGCCCTCGCGTTCTCCATCACCTTAGCTATTGTCGTCTCCAAGCCAGGTACGGAGACTGTGACAACCGCTGTTGTTGGAAGTCGTGGCATAACCCTTTTAATAGTCGGTGGCGGTGAGCAGCAGCCCGTCGCCCTGACTGGGCCGTCTCTACTATTTTCCTGGCCTTGGTCTTTAGACCAAGGGTCCCACGTCTCGCTCGATAATGGGGCCGCTGTCAGCTGTTGCCTCTCCTGCACAGGGGACAGGGAAACTGGTGCTTGCGACATCTGTGTAGCCCACTGACCCTTCTTCCTCCTACTCTTCGTTTTGGCTTTGGGTGACTCCACGCCAGTGGCCACTTCCATCCCCGGACTTAAGGCCGCTGGAAGCAGCAAGTTCTTCGCACTTGGACACTGACCTCCTATCTTCTCTCTCTATCATCTTTTTTCGGACCTCAGCAAGAACACGTTCCAGCATGGCCGCGGATTGGTCTCGGTCCGGTTAGCTGCTCTTTTTTGAGAACGCTGCTTTGCTGGTCTTACCTCGGGTAGTAATGGAGCTCACCTGGGTGTTTTGATGGGGTTTTGGGTCCACACGGCGTAGCTTTTCCACCTCCTTTCGGAGGGAGGCCATTTCAGAGCGTAGCGCCGTGTCGATATCGGCGACGGGTTGGTGCGTCATCACGCTTCGTCTCGATCCCTGTTCCACTTTCACCGCTCTTTACACCCCTTGTTGTGCCCTTTTGCAGTCCAAGTTTCTTGGGTCGGAATTTTTTTTTATCTGACGTGCCCTTCGGTTTTGGATTGCGGGTTTGTGGTGACCGCGAGGATACAGAGCAGAGAGCCAAACATTACTCTCTTCTGAATCTCTTTTTACAACCCTGGACCTTGATTAAGGGATTCCATAGGCCGACGCTAGATCGTCGCCGCCTGCCCTGCGCTACCTCTTCCTCCTAAGCGCTCCCTTGATTGCGCGCGAGAAGACACCGGGCTCGGCGTCCTGGGACGCACAAAACTGGGCTTGTGCGCCCTGGTTGATGTGCCCGGACTCAGACACCCTTGTGTACGTAACTGTGCGCCCCCCGGAATACGGTGGGCAGAACACTCCAGCGTCAGCCACTGAGGCTGATGCTGGAGTGCCGAGGGATTCTCCGTCCGCGGCGCGGCCGGTACCCTCCTGGGATAATATTATATTCTCTTGAGTCACGTCCATAATGGTTTTGCTCTTATACGTGACCTAACGATGTGTTGCCCTAGCGGCTGGCATATCCCCCCAGCTGTTAACCTCTTCGCCGGGCTCCCTCAGCTTGGGTTAGGGGTCATTTTTTAAAGAACGTTTCTTCCACGCGGTGTTCTCCACCCTCCTCCCCGTTCGAGAAGACTCCCGCTCCCGATTGCTCAGCATATACGGGTTGGGCCGATCGGTTGCCGGAGTTCGGCAGTGATAAGTGGCTCCATATGGAATCTTCGACGGCAACCCCGTCGCCCTCATAAAGTGTCGTCTTCCGACGTGACTCTCGCACCTGCCCTCTGCGTAACAGAAGCCCACATGGAGAGGTAGCTCTTTGCATGTGGCCTAGGGCACCTTCGCTCCTATGGTTTTTATAGAGGTTTCTTCTCTTGGCCACTTTCCAAACTAGGAGAAGGCCCCCGCACCCGAACATCGGCGTCTGCGGGTCGGGCCGACCGGTTGCAGGTGTTCTGCGTTGACGGCTACCAAGTAGTTTAGGAACAGCCGACAGCAGTCCCATCGCCCCTCTTGTAGCCCTTAGGCTGCACTCCTTTTGCCAGGGACCACATTGGCCGCGCCAGTAACATAATGTCGCGTGTACCACCTTCCGCGTGCAACTGTTGGTCGTCGCATTGGACGCCGTGGTACGGTCTTTTGGAAGGCACACTACATATACCTAATGTTTCATGTAGGTGTATTTGAGTAGTGTGTATGACAAAACAGCTGCGGAAGATCCGACCTAAAAAAATTGACTTGCCCCCCCCTAGGCCAGATGCTGGGTACGCCCATGGTGTTTGTGTTATACAAATCATATTATGTATGTTACAAATATTCATTAATATAAATATCAGTCATCATCATCATCATCAGCCCACCGCAGTCCTTTGCTGGACATATGCCTCTCCCATTGTACACCACTCTGATCGATTATGGGCTTCTCGCATCCAGCTCCTGCCAGCCATCTTACGCAGGTCGTCACTCCACCTTACCTGTGGGCGTCCTACACTACGTTTTACATAAATACCAGTGTTCATAATTAATCGCTTGCGGAAAATTGATACAGTAACTTTAGAGAAATTTGTTTCTGAATTTAACTGTTTTGTAGGTGTGCAACATGTTGACTGAAGATAGGTCAGTTCCGGCTTACAAGAAACTTGCCGCTTTCAACTCAATCACATTAGATAAAACAAATCAAACATGTTTGGATTACAGCTATGACAATATGATTAAGGAACTGAGAAACATGTCTTGGGGTTCAGGAGGTTAGTATAAACTAGTTACAATAAAATTTAGATTAAATAAAACTAGCACTAAATCTTTTCTATTAGTTTTTTAGGGATCCGTAGTTCATGACTCGGAACCATTATAGATTCGCCATGTCCGTCCGTCCTCGACTTACCCTGCAAACGGTTAGTGCTAAAAAGATGAAATTTTGCATTATTATGTGTTTCTATCACGTCGCTTAAGTCTACAATAAAATCATCAAAAAAAAAATATTTGGGCTACCTCCCCTACACGTTAAGTGGGGATTTTTGTTTCGACAATTTTTTTGATTTGGTTCTCCATTTGCGAGTTTTTTTTTCAAAACAAGGCGTCTCCCTCTAAAAACTAAACTGCAGTCTCGAAAAATCACCATGATGGTAGTCCATGCTATGTACTTTCAAGGAAAACTATAACAGCTAACGAACTTTTTTAGTTATAGAGGCCTAACTTGTAAAATACGCTTATTTGGAAATCTTCGTACAAAAATAACTAAATAATAAGTAAACAATTATCATGACGAAAGCCATAATGGGAAACAACGGAACCCTATTCTATGCGTGGCCTGACTGGCCTGATACACACTTGGCAAATTTTTTTATTTAAGTGTGCGTGATAGGAAGCAGCGTCACTGTAGGAATACGTTCATATGTATGCGTATTTGTAATATATGTTATGATGTTCTATCTGGGTTTTATTTCGTCATTTGACATGTAGGTGATATTTTTCTAGAAGCTAAGGGACTTCACACACTGGCGACGCGAACACGCGCGTAGGCGCGGGCAGCCAATCCCGAATCTCCTAGCCGCACGCGCTCACGCGCCTAGGCGCGTGTTCAGTGTGTTGGACCTGGCGTGTTTTCTATACTAATCGATGTACTTGCATACAATAATAAAATCTGCCGCTCCGCGCTACGCGTCGTAGCGCGGAGCAGTGTGTGAATCGCCTTATTATGTTCAAGTGAGAGTCTCCGACTTATTTACACTACTAGTTTTACGGAGTAGATTTTCTTATAAAACTAAACCACACTACAGTCGATAAAGTTTTGTTGCAATCGATGATTTTTGTTTCACAGCTCGTCCATGGATGTACCAAACTTGCACGGAATTCGGCTTCTATCAGACCTCTTCGGGAGAAGTTAAAGTGTTTGGTAATAATTTCACTCTTGACTTTTTCATCCAACAATGTAAAGATGTTTTCGGTAAGAAGTAAGTAATTGTTTTAGAATTTCAATCGAGAAAGTATTACATGTTAGTATGGCAAGTTCATCATGAATTTAGCACAAACTGAAATTTACTTTACTGTTTTTAGATTTAATGAAGCGTTTGTGGAATCAGCCGCTGACTGGACTAACATCTACTATGGCGCTCTAGACATAGCCGTAAGTCGTGTGGTGTTCGTTCACGGCTCAGTCGACCCATGGCATGCTTTGGGAATCACCAAAACGCAAGATAACAGTGCACCTGCTATATTCATAAAAGGTATCTGAAAACTTATACATTGCATTGCCTTAGTGAAAAACTGACAACCGCTGGTCATAAGGGTAACGCTGTTAAGATAGAAATATAGTCATGTATCGTGCTCCTGACTGCGTATACGACTGCTAATCATTACGGTTACGGGTTCGAACCCCGGGTCGTGCTTTTGTTAGGTTTTTCTTACAAGAAATTCTAAATAGCAGAGTATGGAATATGGCGGTGTCGGTCCCGGTTGTCATTAGCATCTATGTTCATTTTGAAACAAAACTTTTTTTTAAACATTATCTTTCTAAAATTGAATTCGAAATGAATATTTGAAATTGAATTGACACAATATTTACGTATTATTACTATTTACGTACTAGGTATATATTACCACAATACTAATATAATGTTCTTACGTATTCGGCATTACTTTATTACATACAACATTATGATAAGCACTATCAGTTGATGTTGGATGACTGAAGTAATAACCTTTGAAATTGTATTACCAATTTGGAATACGATTACATACGAGTAGGTACCTAACAAATAATAAACGTATATTTAGAGAAAAAATACAATTAGACTCGAAACCAGAGCTCTCAAGTCTTCTAAGTACGCAAAAATTTGAATGACCTGGCCAGCCATCGTTCGGAATAAAACCTATCTAAATTGCCATCCATAGACTATGTACCTACTATTTATTATAATGCTATTGTGATAAATGAG
The DNA here is from genome assembly GCA_932526445.1 of Phragmatobia fuliginosa. Lineage (NCBI taxonomy): Eukaryota > Metazoa > Arthropoda > Insecta > Lepidoptera > Erebidae > Phragmatobia > Phragmatobia fuliginosa. The sequence continues at coordinate 32,556,491 of OW052057.1, forward strand.
CTTGGGTGTATCTTTTCAGGAACGGCTCACTGCGCTAACATGTATCCTCAAAGTAAGCAAGACTCCAGAGAATTGGTTCGAGCTCGACTTGAGATTCAGCAGTACTTGGCCGATTGGATTGGGCAACCGTAGTGTGATTATAAAAAGAAACTAAATCAGAGTTGCAACGGAAGTTACCTCGATGATCGAATAATTTATGGGATCTCATCATTAACAACCTTTAATGTCACACTGCTGGGTTCGGTCTTCTCTCAGGAGAGCCAAGGCCATACGTCCTTACGCTGGCCGAGTGCGGGTAGGGAACTTGCCCAACTTCCAACTAAGCTTCATGGCTGTTACCTCTTGATAACAATCGAGACCGACTGCTTAACGTGATCAACGCTGATAACATAATTACAATGCCACAAACGCTACCCATCTAGGTATTGACTGCACCATCGTATCTTTTCCTCGGTAATGGTTTCAAATCACCTAGGGCAACTTGGGTTTGAGGGCTTTTACGGTTATCATCATCATCAGCCTATCGCAGTCCACTGCTGGACATAGGCCTCTCGCATTGCACACCACTGTGATCGATTTTGGTCTTCTCGCATCCAGCTCCTGCCAGCCATCTTACGCAGGTCGTCACTCCACCTCGCCTGTGGGCGTCCTACACTACGTTTACCGAGACGCGGTCTCCACTCCAGAACTCTTCTACCCCAACGGCCATCAGTTCTGCGGCTAATATGACCAGCCCACTGCCACTTCAGCTTTCTAACCCGGTGGGATATGTCGATGACCTTAGTTCCCTGACGTTATAGAATTTCATTATTTCTCAAGATTACACGAATTACTTACAAGGAGAAATAAAATAAACAAATTCTAAAGATAAAAATAAAATGCTTCGAAATGTAGACTATTGCAAAATGATTTGTATGCAATGTAGTTAAATACTTCAATAAAATTAAATTATCTATGTAGGTTAGTTGTAGCTAAGCAAATAATATATAAAAGAACATATAAATGCAATAATTTACTTTGTAAAACAACTTTTTATTTTACACATTGCAGTAATTTACATTAGTTCTCAAAATAGATTTGAAAATGGGTCTTTGACGGTGCCTTTGAAAACGTATTTTTAATACCTTAAATGATACTAAGTATTAAAATATAATCAACATGTTCTAGGTAATTGGAAACAAATTCTGAGGGTAAGCAAAGACGTGGCGGTCAGTACCTGAATAAGTGACCGTTAGTGGCATGATACCATGTGATTCGGTCACATTAAGCAGTCGGTCCCGGTTGTTGTCTTAGGATAACAGTCGTGAAGAGTAGTTGAAGGCCTTCGGGGGGCTTGAAAATTTCTAACGACAAGATTATGTAGCCACAACGTTGTTTTATCAGTCCCTAACCCGCACTCCGCCAGCGTGGGGATGTATGGCCATAACCCTCTACTGAGAGGAGACCCGAGCTCAGCAGTGGGACGATATGGATTGTTGATGAATAGTGTCTTAAATAATACTTGACGTCTTTTATATTCTTAATAGTAAGCTAAGGTCTGTGCTCCTTGATACATAATATATTTTTGCGTTATTACCATAATGAGTTTTCTTTTAAACTTTTCATCGGCATTACTTTTAAAAATCAAATGTGTTGAGTTTATACAATTCATTGTTATAGAGGTATACAAACCTTGTGCGCTAACTGAGGGGTTTTTAAATATTACTGCGAATGCCCAAATAAAGCAAATAGTAATCATAAGTTTTATTTCATCATCATCAGCAGCCTATCGTAGTCCAATGCAGCACATAGGCCTCCCATTGTACACCACTCTGATCGATTTTGGTCTTCTTGCATCCAACTCCTGCCAGCCATCCTGCGCAGGTCATCACTCCACCTAGGCTGTGGGCGTACCACACTATGTATTTATGGTACAAGTTATCTGATATAAATACGTCAATACCTGCTGTTTCTTCTTTTGTAAATATTTACATAGAATTGCTGAGACAGAGTAAAACATTAATCCTTCATGCTCACAAATATTTAACATGAGCGGGAATGGAATGTCTACCTTAGGCGTTTAACAGTTCGTAACATAAAACCACAGAGTCACACGGGTTTCTAAACTCCACACAGACATTAAAAAAAAAACTTAACTTTAATTACACAACTTAGGAACCCTATTAGAAAAATACCGCCAAGTGCGTGTCAGGCCACGCATAGAATAGGGTTCCGTAGTCAACCTGTTTTTGGAAAAAGTACTCTTAATTTAAAAAAATACTTATCTAACGATATCCCACACAATGGGGTAGACGTGAGAAAATAAAATCATCCCCACTTAACGTGTAGGGTACGTTCCCCACATAAAAATATTTTTAATGATTTTTTGTAGCACTGCCGGCGTAATAGAAACGAATATCCATGCAAAATTTAGTCTGTCTAACACTAACCGTTTGTACGGAAGTCAAGGACTGATGGGCATGATGAAACTACGGAATCCTAAAAAATAGATCAATTGCATCTGCTAAAATGACCAGTATTTGTAATAATTGTCACTAAAATGATACACTTATACTTAATGAAACTAAACATTCTTGAACTATCGTTTGGTAGCATTTTAACATTATCAGATACCTACTGTATATTTTACAAGCATTACTCTCCTTATCAGACTGAGGTTACGCCATGTTAAGCATTTTTAAAAGTAAGTAACTATATAAACACTGTTCAATACACGTTTCATATAAAACAGTTGCTCAGAAGTACCACACTTACATGAACAAAATATACATCCACACTTTTAAACACATTAACATTTTCTACAGACAGGTCTTATGTACCTACATATAAATTTAAAACCATGAGTGGCCATGACTCGGTATTTACTTTATTTTCTTTTTTGAAGTTTTTCTAATGTTAGTACACTACACATGATTTTACCGTTATGTTCTAATATATCCTCTATTCACTCAAGGTTCGCTGGAAGAAAACTCAGGTTTGGGTTAAGCTCGCCTTTGTAAATGTAATCTCCTTGTAAATATAATAAGAAAATGTGTGTACAATAAAAAATAAATAGACTACATACATACTCAAATTGAATACATAGGTAACGAGACACCACGTCTACTCGACGTATAAATAATTTTATTTATTTAGTGAAAGAAGTAAATGGATAATACACTACATACGCCCCGTGAAATAGACAGCATTAACATATTTCGGAAACGGAGACCGCGTAGTGCGGGCAGAAAGAGACTTGTTCCCTGGTCACTCCTAAAATTCAGGCGCAAAGAGGGCACACCGTGTGGTTTTAGTCGGTTTGTTTGGTTGGTTTAGTTCGGGGTTTCCACACGTAAAAAATAAACAAAAAAAAGGTTTTATTTTATTTCTGCAACAATTTTATTTATCTAATTCCAAAGCTGTGAGTCATTTTCAACACAAAATCAATTTATAATCACCACAACACTTTGTTTGTATTCGAAAACAAACAACATGGCGGAATGAGGCATACCTATGCTATTCAAGCAATCAGCGAGGCGAGCTGCGGCATATCATTTTAGAATTTGTCGGTTTAACTTAGTCTATCGAAAAATATTGCGTCAAATTTTATATCTTATATATTACGGTTCACAATTTTTCGACAGTTCACAATCTCGCTAGATAAATTTTAATCAAAGGTATTTACAATTCTTTGTTGACATTTACGTTATTTTATATAAATAGTCCATTAATACGCAATCATTGCGGCAGTTGTGACTCTAGGTTAATGTTTCCGGTTAAGTTAAGAATTAAATATAGAATTAATGTATATTTAATCAAGCAGGATATAAAACGGAAATAGTATTTTTTTTGTGCTGGCTTAGAGGTTCGATGACTTTATAACAACATCATCATAAGCCTATCGCAGTCCACTGCTGGACATAAGCCTCTCCCATTGCACACCACTGTGATCGATTTTGGGCTTTTCGCATCTAGCTCCTGCCAGCCATCTTACGCAGGTCGTCACTCCACCTCGCCAGTGGTCGTCCGTTTACCGAGACGCGGTCTCCACTCCAGAACTCTTCTGCCCCAACGGCCATCAGTTCTGCGGCTAATATGGCCAGCCCACTGCCACCTGCCACTTCAGCTTGCTAATCCGGTGGGCTATGTCGATGACCTTAGTTCTCTGAGGGATCACCTCATTTCTGATACGATCTCTCAGAGAAACGCCGAGCATAGCACGCTGAGCAACTTTAAGCTTATTGACCAACCGTACCGTAAATGTCTAGGTCTCGGCTCCGTATGTCATGACAGGTAGGACGCACTGATTGAAAACTTTCGTTTTTAGGCATTGTGGGATCGACGACGAAAAGACTCGACGTAGCTTTCCAAACGCTGCCCAACCCAACTGAATTCTTCTATTCACCTCATCCTCGAGGTTGTTTCTACCCAACTGCAATGTCTGCCCAAGGTAGACATATTTTTGAACAACCTCGAGAACGGTATCGTGTACTGCAACCGGTTCCGGTAGAACATGTTCATTGAACATGACCTTGGTTTTGTCCAAGTTCATCCGTAGGCCGATGCGCATAGAAGAATCAGCTAGGTCATTCAGCATCTGTTGCAGGACCTGCAGTGTCTCTGCCATTATGACGATGTCGTCCGCAAATTGCAAGTGAGAGATGTATTCGCCATTAATGTTAATGCCACGTTCTTTCCAGTTTAGCGTCTTGAACATATCCTCCATTGCATTTGTGAACAATTTCGGGGAAATAACGTCCCCTTGTCTCACTCCTCGATGCAATGATATGGACCTTGTTTGCTGATTCTGTACTACAATACTATATAACAACATACCAGAAAATATTAAAAATTAAAACACCTTTAAATTTTAATAATATATGATTTTATTCTTTCATAATAACTAGGAACTATTATTCAATATTAAGATATATGTAATGACAAGTTGTTTTTTTTTCTACTACTTCACGCTTTGATATTTCAAACTTAAAAATGATATTGAACTTATGATACTAATATAAGTTATTTATAAATACATATAATCAATCAATCAATGTGTACCACTTACAAAATAATTATATTGATCTGTACATTTTGATTTAAACAATAATTGATTTGTACAACAATTTTAAAAATAATATTTGCATTCTTAAATGATTTCATTTCTTTTTTTAGAATTCAGAATGCATTGCAAATTTCGATTGGGAAATCACCTGTAATCTGTAGAACATTTTATGGGTTTCTTTCACAAACCAGTCCCTCAGTCAAGTTTATATTCTACAAACGAAAACGTCATTAGAAAACTAACGAATGTATAGAAACGACGTCATCTCAATCGTAAGTCATGTGAGGAAAAGAAAATGTTAAACAATTACAAAGTACATTCCAAATTACGTACAACGATCACCATAATTACCTACAGCCTAAGGGGGGATTGCAACGAACTCTTAGGGTGTAATTATGGAGATCGTTTGAGCGACCAACTTCAGTTAGTTATTTTTTTTACATTAAACGAGAAAGCTTTATATTTAGTAAATCGGTTATACAAATGTTTCGCTAAGAGTTCTTAATTACAGTAATTGTAAATTTTAACTACGTTACAAGATATGAATCTCTTTCAGACAGACTCCTATGTGGAGAAGCCTACTCAATATATTATAAGTCGGAATGGGAGCTTAATACATGATTTCAGAAATGATGAATAAAATTCTTATAGTAAATAGTATCTATACATTCAATAGATACTTAATGCTTTATAACTATTTCATTTGTTTTCCATAGTATAATTATTACTAAAGTTATATTGTATTTAATATCTCATCGATTCGAGTTAATTTTCTTAAGTAATCGTAATAAACGAACATTGAGGTCAATAGGATGAGTACAGAAAAGGGTTTTCATTTATTTGTCCTCACGGTTTTTAACTTTAAGTCTCAACTGAAATATAATACTGACATTATTGCCGTATTTTACAAATCAATATTAAAAAAGTGCTATATAATCTGTAGGTACTTATAATTATACTTATTATTATTATTTGTAATAGTGTATAACGAATATAATTGGTCCTCTTACTACCTACAATGACGGTAAATTTTCAAGTGTACAAATTTTTAAACGGCAATAATTGGATTTATTTAAATAATAAGTGAATCATTTTAATGTTTGAATGACTTCATAATTGTATAAGCGATTACGTTATGTCATGCATTTTAACAAGAACTTTGTAAATATTTTGAATTTAACCTGCATTTCCAATAGTAAAACTAAAATAACACTATAATAAGTAAACTACAAGGCTCAATTTATTTTCAATTTGATATGAAATTACTAATTGCGTAATCATTATTAGCCAAAAATAACCTAAAGGAAAGGTAAGACATAAACAAAACAATGCTGTAACAAACAATGAAATCAATGTGTAGTCTTATAAAAACATCTCATCGACCTCAAACAGAATAGTATAGAAAATAATAAAGCGGGATTTGTTTGGTCTCAAATCATTTATGATCCATATGATCTCAATCTCACAAATGTTATAAAAGGTATTAACGTGGTAAATTCTGCATTGAATGTACCTAATGTGATGATTGGCATTCATTTGTGCCGACATTCCTATCCTGTCATCCAAACGATTTCCGTATTCTATTTTATTTCTCCATTCTCTTGATTCATTATCTTATATTTTGTTTTGATTACGTGACTTTGTGTCATTAGCCAATGAAACAAGAGAATGGAGAGCGAAAAACGTTTGCAACAACTTGGCTGGTTCGAATTGAGACATTTTTACCTTCAGATGTAGACTTACAAGCTATTTAGGGCCACAGCACACTAGCTACTTTTAGCATCGGCGATCGGCGATTTTGCGACTGCTTTGGCGACTTCCTGAGTTCGATCGCGGTATCGGAAACGCGCGTTTTAGCGACTGCTCAGATGCCAAATCGATGCTACCGGCATCTGAATGTGTGCGGAGAGTAGCGTTCAGCTGCTGTGTCGCGCTTCTAAAAAGCGACTATCTCCGCGTTTGGCGTTTTTAAATGTGCGGTGTAGAGCGTTCGGTTGCCGTATTTAGCTTCTAAAAAGCTACTAGTTGCCGATCGCCGATGCTAAAAGTAGCTAGTGTGTTGTGGCCCTTGTGCATCAGACTCAGAACAATCCGAGTTTCACTGTAAAATGTTATTAAAATGGGGAAAAGCTTATAAATTTTCTGTAGATAACTAAACGAGGTTTTGAATTTGATTAAAAACATGTCACGGCATGTAGGTTCTGTGGTTTTGAGGTTAAGTAGTGATTTAATAGTCAATTTACAATTCAGTCTCATCAATCGTATTTCGGTCTGTAATTTGTTTTAATTACAAGAATTGGCCTTTAGTTTACTTACCTGTGCTTAAATTGAACTAAACATTAAAATAAATGTTCACTTAGTAATTCTATTGCACGACTAAAATCAAAAATATTACAAAGATTTTTTTTTATTAATTAATACTAGTCGTTAATGTAATTAATTTTATGCTAATTTAATTTCAATAATGCCGGTCATTAAAATATTATCTTATCAACAGTCGCTAAGTACTTGTTTATTCGACAATTTTATTGTCTCACAAATAAATAAAATTAGAGTGTCTGTATGTACCTAATATCAAATGAACAGTTTTTTACTGAATGCATAACGTAGTACTAAAGTCAACAAAATAATATTTTTGTCTGTATGTTTGTTTGTTCCGGCTACCGATTTTCAAGGAACTTTCACTTTCAGAATAACACAAGAAGTAACTCTGGCTATTTTTTTTAGAATAGCTTCGCTGAACGGCGTTATTCGCGTAGACTCAGCTAGTTCTCTATATGAATCATATATTTTTTCTACATTTTTACGATGTTGTCAAAACAAATTGTCACAGCCTACATACTTATATTTTATTTGAATCATAACAATAACCACAGTACACCAACATATATAATATATACACGGTGATTTTGAAAGCGTTTTGAAACCGAAAATTTTGAATTAGTAATCAATAACAGAAGCTATATATAAAGTTAATTTAATAAAATATATAAAAAAAAAATCATCAAAGTCGATATTCAAATCGTTTACAGATAAAAAGTGAGAACCAGTAGTAGCACTATTCAATCACACGTAGGTACATACTACAAACAGAAATACTATGCGTTTTATATCGTACTTAAATCGTTAATCGCCAATAAAATCAACGATTTCGTCTTTCAACCAATAACGACTCAACGACTCAGGCGCAGCGGGACTCAATCGTCACGCGTCCTTGGCGTCAGTCGGTCACGGTCATCTAACCACGGACCAAAGGTCATCTAACCGGCAACTCGTACTTAGAGATGTTAATTGTTAAGTGATGAAGTTGATAAAGTGAAAAGTGATAGAGACACATTAAGAAAATTAAAATACAATTGTATCAAACGTGGACGCTTGTGTGTTGAACGCGGATTCCATTTTGAGCAGTTGCTTCGATACAGAGAAGTGTTAAATAAACTGTAAATAGGTATGTAAGCTAATTATTCTGTAGATAGCTCCGATTTTTAACACGCCTCACGTGGTTAATAAATCGAAAAGAAGTTTAAAAAAAATAGGTATTAACGCCGCAGTCCTACAATCCGTTGATAAATTGATTTGATGTGATTCGTGGTTAATAATCGAAAAGAAGTTTAAATAAATAAGTATATCCGACAATACGACAGTCCTAAGCCCGTATTAAGTTTGAAGAACAAACTGGAGTCGAAGTACCTACTCGCTAGCTCGCGCATAGGTAAACTTGTAAATCAGCTGTTAGCGTCACCGGCGCGCGGCGTGTTTAATTCATACTACTTTGCAGTGCATTACTACTTTCCAAGTCGATCGAGTAAAAATGAATATTAAAACTGAAACTTTTTTATAGTCAACATTACAATTGATTTATCCATTTTTATTGGTACTATAGATGATTACAAATTAAAATGTTTCGTTTTCAAAACGTCTATAAAATCACCGTGTATATTAATTGTAATTATACCAATACAAATATTAAATAAATAATTTTAAGGTTTTTTTTTTCATACATCTTACACACAACATCATCTAGTCCCAAACTAAGTAGAGCTTGTATTATGGGTACTAGACAACTAAATACATAAACATGCATTTTTTTTTAAATACATACATATAATATATTGAAAACACCCCGACTCCAAATAAAAATATTTATGGATCACACACACATTTGGTCCGACCCGGGAATCGAACTCGAGACCTGTTGATCAGCAGCCGCATACGCTAAGCACTAGAAAAACAAGTCAGTCAAATCAAGTTTACTCAATACCATTAACTTTTATTCTATTTTTTGTGTCGGACGTATTTTATGAGTCATTCTAAATTCGAGTTACTTTACTAGTACATTTGGGTTTGGCTTGCACCAGTACTACTGAGTAGCAGGAAAACATATTTTAATATACTTAAATTAAATGTAGTGTAACACAACATAACATATGACATAAAAACGATAAATATAAATAACGTAATAGTAGATTGGCTGATGACATGATTGAGAATCAGTTATAAAAGACACAATCTACTTAACAATTATGAAGTTGATCTCTGATCTTCTTCCTTTTCGTGATACGGTTCAAACGGTCGGCCTTTCAGCATAATATCCATCGTACTGAAACAAAAATCCATATGGTATCTATAACTGAGTTGCATTTAAATGAGACATTTCTTATAACTGAGACCACTTAACTAATATTTTTAAAGGACATAAGTTACGCTTAAGCAGCAGTGGGACGTTAAGGGTTGTTGATGATTGATGAAGTTACGCTTTATGGAGACAACTACAACCACGCGGGCGGAGTCGCAAGTAAAAGTTAGTGATACTATATAATAAGGTATTATACATCTCAAATCAACCTATTGCAATGCTGAACTAAGGTCTTCCTGTTAAGTAACGAAAGAGATTCAACTCGTGGCAATATATTAGGAGTTAAAGTATGAAATTGCCGATTTGTACTAAAAAATCGAAATTCGTTTTTTTTAACATTGATGATGGGCGGTAGAGTCATCTGATGATGATTCTCGTCACTGCGGTCTCCAGCCCGCTCGCCAAACCCGGTGACTATAGCAAACATGAGTGAAAACCACATACCATGGCCCCTAGTTCCCGATAGTGGCACTATTCTTGACCATGGCACTGATACGAACCACCGGGATATGGTAGGGTACCATCAAGACAGAATTTGCAAACGAAAGCACGCGGACGTGGCTGGTCGATCGCTTAGCATGATTGGAAGTTCTGGGGCATCAGAAATCTTTAGACAGGGAGGATACCCCCCTAGATTCCTGCCACCTCCTCTATTTATACCAGGGTAGCCTCCTCTATTTATCTGTTTTACGGTTCATAAATCGTTCAGAAGCAGCGTGTAGGAAGTTGGTAGCGTTGATGAATTCAGAGTAGCACCGTTCGCTTACGGACGTAGAAACCATAGGGGGCAAATGGTGATGGCTCTATCTTATGAAACCCTTCTTTCAGAAGAAGCCCCATAGAAATTGGACCTGGCAAAGCTCTGAAAGTGTGACAAAGAACGAGATCGACTTCATCTCAAAAACAAACGCCATTGATTCAGGGATATCTCTGCGATCAAGAGGATTAATACCAGAAGCGAATCTCGACTCGTAAGAGGCAGCCTGAATTTATCCATAAACAGAACGAGTTTTTACGCCTGATTAAGTTCACTCTTAGATCATCTCTGCCCCATGTAGAACCTGGATTTGAATGCTTCTAATTAGAAACCGATTCGCTATGCTGGAAACCGTGCATGACGTAGACGACGCCAACAGGCTGATGCGGGTTTTCCGCGTGGTGGGATATAACTACCACTTTCGACCGCAGAGCCTTGGACGAAAGTCGATACTGTGCCAGCGACATTGTGGATCTTATGAGATCATCTTAGCAAAATTATAATAGGCAGATCAAGGGGCTGCTATGACGAGTGAATACACTAGCAATCGAGGAGGCGATTGCTCGGAATAGACGCTCAAAAGTCTTTGCCAAGCCTAAGGCCCCCTGTTGTCACCTGTCTAAGCTGCAAACAGCACAAGACACCACTGTCACCTATAAAACAAAGTTTCTGGTCTCCCACCAGAGACCCACCGCGTGGATAACCCGCGTGCCAGACTGACACGCCACGTAGGAGACGTACTATCCAACATCGATCTGGGTGAGATTAGCATGGCAATAGGACAACTCTACAACAAAGCTCCGGGTAAAGACAAAATTACAATAGAGCTCCTAAAAACCGGAGGAACTTCTTAGTTAGTAGAGCTCTTAAAATTATTTAATCCCATTACTGCCAACGGCTTTACGTGATCTTCGAGGCACGGGCGTGAATCACAGCCAAACTTCAAAAGTTAGGGCTGCTAGGATTTTCTTAAGAAAAACCCAAAAACACTTTTTGGCCCGACACGGGCTTTGAACCCGAGACCTCTTGATTAGCAGTCGCATAAACTATTCCACTAGATCAACGAAGCAGTTACTTATATTTATAAACTTGTATTTAGAAAAATATGTTAGTTTGTTAGTGTGAAATTATACTTACAATGAAGCCAAAAAGACCATCACTTGTGTTACTATCGTGAGGTAGAGAAAAGCGTTGATGTAATCTGTATCGATTGTAAGTCTGTACAGCTGCGAATATACAATGGACGCGAACATCGCTACAGCGTTTTCCATAACAGACAAGAAGGCATATGCCACACCTGTAAAATATTACAATCATATTTAATTGAAATACACTCGGTTCCAAAAATAACGGGTCAGTCACATAAACCCGAATATCTCCCGAACTACGTATGCCATCCTAATGAAACGAAGACTGTTCAATTGAGAATTTAATTATACAGATAAAAAATAAAATAAAACTTAGTTACACCCACAATATTAATCTTAAATTAAAAAAAAACTAAAGTAGTCATATTTTTCTTAAGATTACATTTTTTTTATGATTGTTTTTTTTGCTGTTTTTCATCACTGGAGGCTTCATCACGTGGAGGCAATACAAAGTATTAAATGAAGAAAGTGATGAAAAACAGCAAAAAAACAATCATAAAAAAAATGTAATCTTAAGAAAAATATGACTACTTTAGTTTTTTTTTAATTTAAGATTAATATTGTGGGTGTAACTAAGTTTTATTTTATTTTTTATCTGTATAATTAAATTCTCAATTGAACAGTCTTCGTTTCATTAGGATGGCATACGTAGTTCGGGAGATATTCGGGTTTATGTGACTGACCCGTTATTGGTTTATGTGACTGACCCGTTATTTTTGGAACCGGCTTTATATGGAAACAAAATAATTAACAAACTTAAATTTTAAAACAAAAATCTTCGTCACGAAATACCTTGTCTCAGAAGTAAACACAATACATTATTCCAACATCTACACAAATAAATAAAATTCATCAGTCATATGAACAGTATTTTACTAAAAGCATATGAAAGTATATTAGTACTTGTGCACATCAAAAAAATATTTTGTCTGTCTGTCTGTTTATTCAGGCTTATTTCTGGAACTAGACCTAGACCAGTTTGACCGATTTTGACGACTTTCATTGGCAAAAAGCTGATCATAGATTTTTTTTAAGACTAGCGTTATTCGCGATTTACAACAATCATCGCGGGTAACTATGAGACTTTCTGTCATATACAGTATTCATTTATCTAAAATTCATGTCCAATAATTACATGTTTATACTTCTTCTCAAGTGCCTTGAAATCTTAAATTGATACATACCTCGTTCATCCGCAGGAAGAATTTTGGAGGTCATAGATCGAATAAGAGGCGCTACAACAGGTCCGAAGGCTGCTGCTGTGGCTCCGACGTACAATAAATTCTCAGTCTGTGCATGAGCGTATATTAAATGACCGCATATGTGGGCGGTTGCTCCTATCATGACAATTACCTGTAAAAAAGATTGCCTTATTTGCTCCATTTCTTCTCGCAAAGACACAAGCAGACACTATGGTATGCTAACTAGTGGTCGAAATTCAACCATTACTATATTAATTCGAATATAAGTGGCAAAATTATTTCGCCAAGGTTACACTTCAATGTTAATTTGACAAAATAGTATCTATGCGTGTGTGTGTGTGTGTGTAATGTTTTAATATTGACTTAATGTGTTTATAAGCATAATTAATAAATAAACATTCTGCACTCCTTCTCTATATGAACTATTGGTGTAAGAAATTCGATACTCCTCCGACCGCATAATTTTCGTAAAAGAGGGTACAAAGTTTTTGCTTCACTTATGAATATAAATATATAGTGTCAACCTATCGCCGTCCACTGCTGGACGAAGGTCTCCCTCAAGGAACGCCAACCATTCCGGTCTTGGGAAGTCCGCATCCATCCGCCGCCAGCCACCTTCCTCAAATGGTCGGCCCATCGTGCCGCAGGGCTCCCTACACTACTTTTGCCTAATCGCGGTCTGCACTCTAGCACGTTTCGGCTTCAGCGTCCAACAGTCCGTCTGGAGACACGTCCGGCCGACTTCCACTTCAGCGTACTGATTTTCCATGGGATGTCGGTAACTCTAGTTCTCTGTCGAATAATCTCATTAAGTATTTTATCGGACAGAGAGACACCCAGCAACGCACGCTGATTTACTTTAAATTTATGTATCAGTCCGATTGTGAGTCCACGTCTCAGCTCCGTATGTCATTACGGGGAGGACGCACTGGTTGTAGACTTTGGTCTTAAGTGATTGAGGTATAGGTGACTCAAAAATATGACGTAGCTTCCCGTATTCCGCCCAGCCCAGACGTATCCTTCTGTCGGCCTCCAGATCGAAGTTGTGCCGGCCGAGCTGGATGATTTGGCCAAGGTAGATTGTATTTTTGCACAAACTCGGGGATACATGACTGTTATGCATGACTTTATTTTTTTCTATGTTCATCCTCAGTCCCACTCGTTTCGAAAAATCATCTAGATTGTTGAACATTTCTTCCAGATCCTGCCGAGACTCCGCCAGAATGACTATATCGTTTGCGAACCGCAAGTGTGAGAGGTATTGGCCATTTCTATGAATATAAATATACTTATATCAATCAAATGAGCAGACGAGTCATTAGATTGTTACCAGGTGCCGCATATCATATCATAGATTCTGATAGGAACCCTCTCTCCTCCTCCAGGAATAGATCAAGTGAGACTCCGAAAACCTTATCCCACTCACAGATTTATTGTGGCGGCAGTCAACAGGCAAGAACTTGAGATATCAAGTTGTATTTCACTTGTCTTTATAAATATTTTCATTTTTGTAGTAATAAATAAATAATAAATAAATATTTCGGACATCTTTGACACCACGTCATCTGATTCCAAACAAAGGAAAGCTTGTATTATAAAAAATATATTATAAATATGTATTTAGTAAATTCAGGAAACAAAATATTTTCTTCTAATCTTTCATATATTTAAATCGTGTCAAGACGTGATTTATTATGGTAGATTTAGATAATTGCTAAGACTCACAAAATGCAGACATTATGTATAGTAGGACATGTATGTGTGTGAGAGATAGTTGGTTTTATTAACTCTAAGTTATTTATTGTTCCCAGTCTGGCTAGTGTGCTAGTATGACAAACAGCAATTCTAAGGAGAGGTTTTCAAAGATTTTATTATTATGATATGAACTGTACCAAAACATTTGGTTACTCTTGTTAACAATCAGTAACTTGCTTACCGTATCTCTCCATTTGAGCACTTTGGACATCAGTGGGATTCCAAACAACATTGCTAGTACATAAAATGTACTCAAATATGACCTGAAATTGCTGAACTCCGTGGCCTCCCATTTAAAAACTTGCGAAGTATAAAGGTAAAAAAATTGGCGTTCATCTAAAAAAAAGCCGTTTTAATACATGAGTTTGTTCCCCTTAACTAGTTGTCAGTAAAGAGGGCACTGACTTTCTAATAACGATTGCCATAGATGTTCATGACAACCGGGAGCGACGGCTCTACGTGCTCTCTGAGGCACGGTCGTGAATCGCCGCCAAACTTCTAATGGCTGCTATCAGGAATTTCCTAAGAAAAACCCAAAAACACTTTTTTGCTCGACCCGGTATTTGAAGCTGAGACATTTTGGTTAGTAGTCGCATACGCTATTCACTAGACCGACGAGGCAGTTAAACGTTTTAAGTAACTAAGTAATATTTAATTAACCAGCATACTTTATCAACGTATGAGCTTAGCACATTAGACCAAGATGCCCAGGATTAGACCAGTAACCGCGTGGCCTCTCAACAGCGGTCACGACTAAATTTACAACTATGATAAATGTGAAGTAAGTAATTTGTGTTACTTCATGCCTTAATCATTATCATATAAATCAGGCCACGCATAGGGTTCCGTAGTCATATACAATGCCAAGCGATATATGCTAGATAATTGTTATGTTTACTTATTATTTAGTTTCGTCATGTCCGTCCGTCCGTTCTCGATTTACAGCCGAAACGGTTAGTGCTAGTAAATGAAACTTTGCATGGCTAAGTGTTTTTATTATATCGACAAAGTGCTGGATTAAAATCACAAAAAAGATTTTTATTTGGGGTACCTCTCCTACACATAAAGTGGGGATAAATTTTTTTTCTCGCACTGTCTGTATTATTTGATAGGACTTTTAAAAACATTATGAGGTTCTCAAGACGATTTTTTGATTTAGTTATTCTACTTTAAAAGGCATTATTTTGTAAAAACAGGGCGTCCCCTAGTCGTCTGAACGGCTATTTCAAACTTCAAGATATCTGGAAAAATTCATGATGGTAGTCAATACGATGAATTTTAAAGGAGTAACGGCTTACATGACTTAGTCAATTCAGGAGTTATAGAGGCTATACTCGTAAAATGCTATTACTCGGAAAACAATTAGCTATTGTATATTAAATCCACGTACCATTATGAGTGACTGAGGAACCCTATTCTATGCGTGGCCTGACACGCACTTGGCCGATTTTTTGGTTATATGGTGTCGGGGTTTCGCCATGTGTTGTTCATAAACTACCACCGTTGGAGATAGGTGATGAACATTTACTCTTAAAGTTCTTTCAAATCCCCAAGGATTACCTACCGATGCAATAGAATTATGTGTCTCAAAAATTATATGATATTATATTTTTGAACCATATTTCAGTGGATTGTATTTTAATAACTCGTGTAAGTGTGTATATAGATATAGCTATCACATATTTAAGTACATAACTTCAGCAAAAGAACTAAGTAAAGTGGTTTTACGATATATAAATATTATTATCACTCCATGAACATTTTATGTGCAGACTTACAGTCGCAGTAAACGCTAATAAAATAAGTTGAATAAACGAAACTTCTTTGTTTTTGATTTAAAGTTAGTTTTTGTTTTGGAGAATTGAGTAATGCTTACATCGTAAAAGTATCAACTCTATTACGATTCATGAGAGGAAGCCATATAATGATAATGATCTTTATTGGGTGTTGTATATGATCAGTATCTTATTTTATTTTTAATATTTTTTCTTAAAATACAAAAGATATTACAGCCTCTTGTTTGCTTATGACAGGCTGATAGTCCAGCGGTTAGTGATCTCGACCGCTCTGTTAGAAGTCATGTCTTCGCCTATTGAGTAGGCTAAATAATTGTATGATAAGCAATGTAGTATCGCATGACAATAATATTAATCAGATTACAATATTTGAGACTTTATCTAGATTGGGATACACGGCAGTGGTTTTTTAAACTGCAAACAACCATCCCTTTGTTGTAAACTAAACTAGTAACAGAAAATCTGAGCTAGTTAGCGTCCGGTTCCCGTAGTTTTCATATAATCAATTCTTTATATATAACTTTAAGCAATAGGAGCAGCCTCTGTCCAGTAGTGGGCAGCAATATGATGACGATTTTTCATCAAATGTTCAATAATCTGAATCTTACTCAGTAAAATGATTTTGTATACCTTAGTAAAATATATAAATAATAAACATACCTCTCTGAAACGTATAAAACGCCATTGATATGAGTAAAAACCATAAAAATAGAGTTCTATTGTGTGGTCTTTTCTTTGTTAGAGTTCTTATTGTTTGTACAATATTATTAACGTCAAAGAAATCTTGGACAGGATTTTTCACGCCGGCTTCTTTTAGACTTTTCTGTTCAGGCCGTGTCTGCCACTTAAGAAATATCACAGTATAAATAGTAGCTATCGCCATAAGGCACGTGTTGATTGCAAACATCGTCGTAAATGATCTGCCCACAACCTTATTCCATAATAAGTTACCTGCAATGTAATCATTATTTATAGGTACACATAGTAGTTTATACATGCACAACCAAACGATACATCTATTTATGTTAGTACGTGTAACACAAACATTGTTGTTGCTTGCTCATCTTACGATATCAAAACATTTTTCACGTGTATGTAAGTGTAGGACGGCCACAGGCGAGGTGGAGTGACGACCTGCGTAAGATGGCTGGCAGAAGCTGGATGCGAGAAGCCCAAAATCGATCACAGTGGTGTGCAATGAGAGAGGCCTATGTCCAGCAGTGGACTGCGATAGGCTGATGATGATGATGTAATTTGTGTGAAAGTAGTCTATGTGGTATTTCAGTCTATTCTCTGTGTCTACCCGGTAACATCCATACGCATCCTACTTTAGAAAACAGCGGGACCACGGCCTAAGCCACTACGCCATTCGTGCAGTCAAAGTGTTTTATTATAAGCGGGCCTTGTATCTGGCGTATATATATAGTTACTTATTAAAATGCCTAATATAGTAGTAAGAAGGTGCTTACCTAAAGCTACTCCCGACGGCATGGTACTCAAATAAACCACATCTAATATGCCGACCCGGAGAGTTCTGTTCTTCAGAGACGACACATCGGCTATATACGCGAAGCATCCCGCAAATATTGCCAGGTCTGCTCCAGTCATAGCGCTTGGGAATGACGCAGTATATATCACATATTCTAAAGGCCAAGCTAAAATAAATAAAACAGAATAAGTATCATTTGTAGTTTAAAAGAGGCACAGAATTAAGATATAAACAGCAAATAAAAGCCTTTATAGAACCTTTAATAACATATTTTGTATTGTGTTGTACTAGAATTTAAAATGTGTGGAGGGAGATCCTCCGACCAGACGAGGGGATGATTTTGTGTACATGATAATCGGTGCGAGAGCTTCTGTATCGCGATACAGGGTTAGTTACTCTTTAGTTAAAATTGAATAGGTTGTTATTTTAATGCATGTGAATTATAAAGTGTGCCTCGATGACCACGATTTAAACCACACCACATTTATTGACAAGCTATTAATTGAAAATTACTAATCGACGACATTTCAAGTCTATTTGTCTGCCTAGTTGGTCAAGTGGTTAGCGTATGCGGCTGCTGATCAAGAGGATCACGAGGATTCGATTCCCGGGTCGGATCAAATATTATTTGTGTGATTCACAAATATTTGTTTCGGAGTCTGGGTGTTTTCTATGTACCTATAATATGTATGTATTTACAAAAAAAAGTATGTTTATGTATTTATATCAGTTGTTTAGTACCCATAATACAAGCTCTGCTTAGCTTGGGACTAGATGATGTTGTGTGTCAGATTTCCGAAATATTTATTTATTTCATTTGTAAAAATCATAAATCGGTAACTATTACCGAAAACATTTGCTTGGCAGTCCATTTATCAAAAAAACCTGATAGGTCTAATAGGTATACTAGATCACACCAGTTATGTATATGTCGCCGCGTACTAGTTTATTTTACCCTTTAATCAACAGCCCAGCCTCTACTGAGGCGCCTTATTCATTTACATAAAAATACAAACTTAACCTAAAAACCAGATTTTAGTCTGAGTAGTGATTGTAATTGATGAGGTTAGGTTACCTTATTATATATACTTTCATAGTCATTTAGTGAAAAGTCGTTAATTTTAAATTATGAATAGTATTTTCTTTTATTTGAATATTGTTTAATTATTGTTAGATGTATTAACTATAGTACATATTATAATATAATCTTCTTTGCATGTGACCTGGAATCATGATCATGTCATAACGATAACATAATCATGAGCATCATTTTAAAGTGTTTAGGTATCGTTTCTCTATCATACCGTTTATCAACACTTGAGTTGAGTACACACATGTTACAAAAATATTTTAAGTATTCAGTCTCTGTGTACAGTCAGCGTCATAATCATATTGGCGTTCAAAGTGGTCAAAATGATGTGAAAAACATTAATTCAATTTTATGTTGGCTCGCAAGGTGCTCAAATTGTTGTACGCATTCAAAGTGGTCAAAAGATCTTAGCAATCAGTTGTCAATAATATGTTGGCTAACAGAGTGTTCATATTGATGTTATCAAATAGGTTGTTCATTGGTTTCTAAGCATGCAAACTAGTCAAAAATATCTTAGCAATAAACAGAAACCAACGTTATCGCCCACAGATAGAGTATACTTTGCAGTTTCATTATTACTTTTAAATGTTTGTCCTTTTTTGTCTTGAATACCTTTCTCATTCATTTCTTGCATGACGTAATTGACATGTCTTTTGTTTCGAATGTTATTAAAAAATATAGTCCAATATTCTATTAAATCATAGGTAATCTACAATATTATACTGAGAAAAGGAGTTTGGATGTAGGTATTTAAATGAGATAAAACCATTTGAATTTTTTTTGATAAAAAGTGGAATTAATGATACGATTATTTATTTTCGAGTAAAAATTCTCATTTGATTCGTCTTCTTGACGAGTACTTTGACACTCTAATATGGTAAACAGGGTTTGAAGATGGAGCTGGAAGGTGGCCATAGGAACTCCGTAATTCGACACAACCCCGTCGAGTTTGGGCTCATTTTATTCGGCTTGACGAGTACTTTGACACCATATGGTAACCAGGATCTGAAGATGGAGCTGGAAGGTGGCCATAGGAACTTCAGCAAATGAGTCGATGTGGTTGCGTTTTTGGTTTTTTGTATAAGTTACATATTAATCAACTGTTCGGCTTTGTATAACGCATTTTAATATCCTACAATGTACGCAATGTATCTTGTCATATCGTAAAGCTCGTAGGAATAATTCAAGCTACACGCCGGGTACAGAAAGTAATTATTATAATCGAACGGTCACATATTATTAAATTTTTACGCACTTCAATAAAAAGCATTGTCAGTCCGCTCTGATCATTTAAATTACGCAAGGTATTTAAACGCGGTTTTCATCATAATTAAAGTTATCTTTTAGGGAAGATTTATTAATGTGATTATATTATTGTACTAGATGCGCCCCGCGGTGCTACTCGCGTATCATTATGGTTGCTATGCAAATGTGTTATGCCTAGCAACCTGTGAAGTTTTGACAGGAAATAAACAGTGATGCATTTTGACATCTACGATTTAATGTATTTTTATAATCACCTAGCTTTCGCCCGTTTATCTCGATTATTGCAGTAAAAAGTAGCCTATGTGTTATTCTGATATTAGGTCTTTACCTATGAAATTGCCGTTTTGTATGCAATAAGTGAAAGTACTTATTTTATAAAACTTTTTTATTTCTGTTATTCGAAGTAATCACCCATGCAATCGACGCATCTTTGCCAACGCATTGGCAGTTTATTGATGCCCTTTTTGTAAAAATCCGCTGGACGGGAGGCAACAAACTCTTCAAAGGCATTTTGTACTGCCTTTTCGGGAATTGAATTTTTTACCCACTAAAAAGTTGTCTCAATTTAGGAAAAAATTAATAGTCGGTAGGTGCAAGGTCTGGTGAGTATGGCGGATGACGGAGAGCTTCCAACCCCAGCTCTTGCAGCTTGGAGACTGTCTGTTGCGCAGTATGGGGTCGCGCGTTGTCGTGAAGGAGCAGTGGGGACGACCGATTGACCAAAGCTGGTTGCAGATGTGCAAGCTTCTCCATCATTCTCTCCAGTTCTTCACAGTACACATCTGCATTAATGCTCATGCCGTTTTGTAAAAAGCTGTAGTGAATCACACCCGCACTTGACCACCAAACAGTGACCATCACCTTTTTAGGCGTCATTTTTGGTTTAGGACATTGCTTTGGTGCTGAACCAGGGTCTTACCAACTTGCTGAGCGCTTTCGATTGTCGAACAGAACCCATTTTTCGTCGCACGTAATAATTTTTAGTTTTAGACAACTTTTTAGTTGGTAAAAAGTTTAATTTCCGAGAGGCAGTACAAAATGCCTTTGAAGAGTTTGTTGCCACTCGTCCAGCTGATTTTTACAAGAAGGGTATCAATAAACTGCCAATGCATTGGCAAAGATGCGTCGATTGCATGGGTGATTACTTCAAATAACAGAAATAAAAAAGTTTGATAAAATAAGTACTTTCACTTATTGCATACAAAACGGCAATTTCATGGGTAAAGACCTATTATATAAGCTATATTACTGTAAAGTTTCATCCAAATCCGTTCAGTAGTTTTTGCGTGAAAGAGCAACAAACATACACACATACATACATACATACTCACAAACTTTCACGTTTATAATATTAATAGGATTATTTTACTGGAACACATATAAAGTCAATGTTTCTTAAAAACATAATATTTTTTATATTATACCCAATACTGACAAAATTTTACGAGTAACATAAACTACAAATAACCTACATAGGGCATCGAAACTCGGTTCAATTTTGAAAACCCGGGTTTTCGGGTCTAAGAGTAATCAAAACCCGGGTAAACCGGTTTTTTCGAGCATTTCGATCTTTTTATTGTAATTTTTAAAATACACTAATCTGCGTTTATGCAGAGTGTCCCAGAACTCAACGTCAAGTCGAAACGAGGTGACAGGATTGATTGTAACCATCATGAGAAAAATAAAAATAAAAAAACTATCCCATGCAGTTTGAAAATTTGGTCAAACCATTTTTAGGTTATTGTGGTTAATTTATATTATTTTTGTTCATTTAAACTTTGGGACCGTGACCCTAAATAACATTTCTAGAATCACAGTCAAAAATAATTATACAATTGCCCCAAGTTTGCTAGAATTAAGACTATTTGTTAAACTATGCATTTAAAATTTTTAATACTGTGAATTGAAAGACTCCATAAACGATGATTCGTTCTTAAATTCGACACCATTCTCTTCATTATCTCTAGAATTCGGGTCGTCGTTAAATTCTACAGTTCGCAGTCTTTGAGCCAATACCGATAAAGGCAAATCTTCATCCTCGTCAAGTTCGGCAAGCTGAGCGACGTTTTCATCGAAGCCGGCATTGAGTTTGTACATTACGTCCACAATTGCCACCTGAACGGCAAGAGCAAAGCATAGCTGATGGTATGACTTAAGGGACTTCCCTAATGCAACCATTAGGCTGCAACCGACTGTGGTTTGAGCAACGATGTAATTTGTTAGAGATACCCCATATTCGTCCAACTTGGCCTCAATCAGTTGAACGCATGACGCTGCATTCATGGACCCGTGAATGCGTATGAGACCTAGATTTCTAAAACTGCTATCCCTTGCCAAATTTGGTGAATGTGAAGTGAGCCCTATATATCTTCTATTTTATTGGATGTCCATTCATCGAATGATATCGAAAACTTCTTTTCATCTGACAGTATAATTTTTATCTCCTTGATTATTTCTAGCTTCCTATTATAAAACTCTTTGAGAATTATGTTGCGAGCGGTATCAGCAGTAGTGGGTAATTTGTTGCCGGTCTTTTCAAAAAGGTACTTTAAACCTTAAGATTTGAGAACGTTCTAAGAGGAATTCCATCAACTGCAGCCATACGAGACACCATAACTTGCATACTTGGGTTTGCATCAGTCTCAAAATAGTGTGTCAACTTAGTTTTCCTTTTTTGGCGCTTCAGGATTTTCTTTTGAAGAAGATGCACTACCTTGAGCTGTTGCTTCGAATGTTGAATGCCTTGCAGCCTCTGGATGAACCGGTTGAATATTCTTTAAATGTCTTAGTAGGCAGCTAGTACTACCACCAGCTGATTTCAATACTTTTTGGCATGTTTTAAATTTAGCTTCATTTTTGTTTTTGTTTTTACTTATTTACATATACATTCACTTATTATTGCATTTGAAGTGGCTTAAACTTAATAAATAACAATAACAAAAGTATTAAAAAAAACCCGAAAAACCCGAGTTTTAAAAATCCAACCCGGTTTTTTTTGTAATCCTAAAAACCGGGAAAACCCGGGTTTTTTCGGTCCGGGTAAACCCGGGCTCGATGCCCTAAACCTACAGTAATGATTTAGATTTTTTTTAATATAATGTTTTTAATAATTTATTTGTGGATTATACCAACACATATTTTGAATAGGTGACTCATTTCTGCATTCTAATTCTAACTATAAGCTTCTCAAGTAAATGGCTTATTTACTTGCCTTACAAATATTATGGTCATATATTCAGCTTCTGTGCTAGATTAAGCTAATGTTGGTTGTTTTTTACACTTAAAAGACATGACACTACCACACATCTTAAATATATATCCAGTATAAGACTTACGGTCCACACAATATGATGCCCATTCAGCATTGACATAACCCATAAACCAAAAAACCAAAATGCTTGATTTTTTTAAGTATTATAAAATATGTTTAACATGTTTCCAATGTGTTTCATTATAATTATTATTAAACTGGCTCTAGTAACAAACAGCATAAAATGTATCTGGGCGGGTTAACATAGATAAATAAACTAAAGTTCCTATTAATTGCTGGTAAGGATACTGAGTACAATGAGTGTCTCCGTTCTCTAGCTTCAAATTTACTTCCATTGGTGTACTGACTGGGTTACAATTTTTCATGATAATCCTATCTAATAAATGATCTACAAATTGTTCCTGATCTACAAAAATTTCATTATTGTTTCATCTGACTCTCATTCCTAAGCATTGTCTAATATTTCTCAAGGCTTTTAATTTAAATTTAGATTTTAACTTAGTCTTAAGGTATTCAGTTTACAATTACAAAAAATAAATAAAATTGTCCACATACAAGGCTATTATATTATCCTGAAATTATCAATATGTTTAACAAATAAACAAAGTTCATTGATAGACTTTCTATACCCCAAGGTTTGTAAAAAATCATCCACACGCTTATACCATGCCCTAATTGATTCTTCCAATCCGTAGATGACCTTTTAGGGCTCCGAAGTTTATGACTCGGAACCCATAAAGATTCGTCATGTCCGTCTGTCCGTCCGTCCGTCCGTCTGTCCTCGACTTACCGTCCAAACGGTAAGTGCTAGAAAGATGAAACTTAGTATGAATATGTGTTGTAATTACGACAAAATAGTGCTACAATAAAATTATGAAAAATAGTTTTACTTGGGGTACCTCCCCTACACGTAAAGTGGAGATGATTTTTTTTCACGCGGCTACCCCATCGTATGGGGTATTATTAGATAGGTCTTTTGAAAACAATACTGGATTTTTAAGAGGATTTTTTGATTGAGGTGTCCGTTTGCGAGAAACTCCACTTTAAAGGGCACTTTTTTGTAAAATAAGGCCGTCCCCCCCACCCCTGTAAAAGCTAAACGGCGCAAAAAATCTGGAAAAATTCGTGATGGTGGTCTATATAATGAACTTTAAAGGAAAACTGTAGCAGATTAGATGACTTTGTTAGTTCAGGAGTTATAGAGGCTTAAGTTGTAAAAGGCGAATCCTTGGAAAACGTCATAAATTAACACATTAATACGTAAAAGTAGCAGTTATCTATTGGATACGATTTTAAATCCACTTATCATTATGGGTGACTGAGGAACCCTTTTATGTGGGTGGGGGATTTTATTATTTAACATATTTATTTAATCAAAATATCTACCATTATTATATATACACTGCTGCCATCTAATAGGAAGGTCATTTATGTCTTTGCGATAGAACTCTAGTGATCTAGATTCTACAAACTGTGTGAAAGCATTTTGTACTGCCTCCTGGGAAGAAAACTTTTTATCACATAGAAAATTGTCCAAATTACGAAAAAAATAGTAGTCCGTTGAAGCAAGGTCTGTCGAATACGGAGGGTGACGTATGTTTTCTAATTGCAATTCCTCTAGATTTGAAATGGTTTCTGTCTGACACGCACCTATCCGATTTTTTTAGTTTTAATACTTTCTGTTTATGACATTCCAAATTGTATAGTAAACTCATATATACACATCTTCAAATGCTCATTCAAAAAAGCTGTGGTTACATCAAGGTGAGTTATTTCTAGATTATATTTAACACTGAATACAAGCAATAGTCTTATTGTAGTGACGGTCCACTGGTGAGAATGTTTCTGTATAGTCTGTGCCTGGTCTTTGTGTAAAACTCTTGGCGACTAACTGACCATAATATCACACAGTATCACAACTGTCCACTTTTTTCTTGAACACCCATTTACACTTAACCTCTGTTGTTTGTTTTGGCTTGTCCACTACTTTCCAAGCTTCGTTTTCTTCAAATGATTTTCCAATTCCTCCTGTAGAGCTTTACACCATTCTCTTGATTCTAGGCCATTTAAAGCCTCTTTATATGTTATATTGGCTGGTCTACACATGGATTTGTACCGGTTTCAACACCCACATTACTATAACTAAACCTCTTTCTTCCTCTAACATCTTTAGCGGGCTTAGTACTCTGTATTTTTTTAACTCTCAAACACTGCCAAGTGTTTCACCTGAAAGACTAATACCTATGTTTGGTTCTTCCTATGTACTGTCCTTATTGTTGCTTTTCTTAGTTGATTGTTCAGAGTCCGAATTATCAGAAGATGACTTATGTTCTATAATAATCACTATAATCAGAAGATGAGTTATTGTTATCATTTATTACAGCTTGCATATTATCCCGTAACGATTCCCAAATCGCATTTACGTTAGGATATATGTAATAGGACAGGATTTACGTTAGACTTTTTAAGGTGTACAATACTGTAGTACATTATTTTGATCTATCTCGTAGGGTAAAGCCAGCGTTTACATCGTAAGCGTAAAAAAATGGTTTATTTACGACATCACAAAACCTCCAAAATTATCAATGCTTCTCTACTACAATAAGCATGTATTATACATATAAACTTTCCCCTTGAACTCTATCTATTAAAGAAAAGGGCATTAAAAGCCGTTGTGTAGTTTCAAAGATCTAAGTATTTATAGGGACAGAGAGAGAGCGGAAGCGACTTTGTTTTATACTATGTAGTGAAACTGCAAAGTATACTCTATGTGTGGGTGATAACGTTGCTTTCTCTTTATTGCTAAGATATTTTTGACTAGTTTGCATGCTTAGATACCAATGAACAACCTATTTGATAACATAAATTTGAACACTCTGTCAGCTAACATATTATTGACAACTGAGTGCTAAGATCTTTTGACCACTCTGAATGCGTACAACAATTTGAGCACCTTGCGAGCCAACATAAAATTGAATTATTGTTTTTCACATCATTTTGACCACTTTGAACGCCAATATCATTATGACGCTGACTGTACAATCAGAATAAAAAACATCAGTGAAATTGACCTTCTGCAGTACTAAGCACATCAAATCAAATCATTTTTGTATGGCTAAAAATTCTAAAATCAAATTAATTTGACTATTAATAACACGTAATTCATAATTATCAACTGAGTCCCGCAAAATCATCCATTCCGTCACTTCCATTCTATGCAAGGTGCTCGAATGGTTCATCAACAAAATTGGTCCACTACCTAGAAGATGACTACCTGCTAAATGATCAGCAAAATTTAATTAATTTTGCTGATCTGCTGCTGCTGATGATGATGATGCTTAAATATATATAAAAAAAAAAAAAAAAAAAATGGATTTGGGAATCGTTCCACGGGTGATCTACTACTATTGATAGGCATCGCAAGTCATTAGTCATCAGCCTCAACATGGCCAAGGCCTTCGACAGTGTCTGGAACCGTACACTTCTAGTCAAATTTCCCGCATTGAGCCTGTCCCCATAACTATGCAACTGCCACACTAGGGTACCGTGCGACGGCGCCGCCTCTAATATTCGGCAGGTAAACACTGGTGTACTTCTGGTTTCTTCTACAAACATATCATTGGATATGGATATGTTTGTGAGCTCTACGCACCATAAAAAGAATATAGCTTATTGCTGAGCTCGACCGGGTTCTGAGCCACATCTCTCAATGGGGTATCTGATCGGAATCTGGTCGAGATCATGCTGAGATAATTGTTATGTTTACTTATTATTTCGTTATTCTTTAAGAAAATTTCCACGTAATCGTATTTTACAAGTTAGGACTCGTATAACTCTTGAACTAAACAAGTTATATTAAAAAATCTATATGTAGCTCAACGGTAAAAACGAAGGAAGTATTCCTGAACCAGAATGCTGCTGGCATTAACAATGACTGAGCACGGTTACAATAGTAATTCCTTCGGTAATAAATATTTTGGTAATGAACTTCGTCATCAAATTTAAAAGAAATTGCCATCGTCAATGGATCCAGGAAAAAAATAGACTTAACACGCGGCAGCGTATCCGAACTTCTTTGAGAGGGCGAGTGGAAAACAGCTACGACGTGAAAACACAATTGAGATTATTAACAGTATCTAAAATTAGCACCATAAATATCGAATTTCATTACGGTTATATTGTAAAATTGCAACGCAAGATATTCTGCTGCATTGTAAAAATATAATGAGGATAATTTTATTACATTTAAGTTGTTTTACAGAGAATTGTAAACTACTTTTTAATATAATGATATGCAATCTACAATATGATCACTAGTTTAATAAAAAAATAAAAACTGGTAGACAGTCGTAAATGTTTGATTCCTTAGTCACTCATAATGGTACGTGGATGTATAATATCCAATAGATAATTGTTATATTTACGTATTAATGCGTTAATTTTGTATTAAGTTTTCCAAGGAAGCGCATTTTATAAGTTAAGCCTCTTTATTTCCTGAACTACCCAAGTCATCTAATCCGTTATAGTTTTCCTAAAGTTCATTATAAGGACCACCATTACGAATGTTTTCAGATTTTTTGAGCCAGCCGCTTAGCTTTTAGAGGGAAGGGGGGGGGGGGGGAAAACCTGTTTTTACATAAAATTGCTCTTTAAAGTGGAATTTCTCGCAAAAGGATGCCTTAATCAAAAATCGTCATAGAAATCCTTTATTGTTTTTAAAAGACTTATCTAACAATACCCCACACGATAGGGTAGAAAAAAAAAACATCCCTAGGGGAGGTACCCAAAATAAAAATCTTTTTCTATTTTGAATCTACGAGTTTTGTTTGAAGGTTAGAAACTTCTAAATGAAAAAGTTGCAATAAAACGTTTTTCAGCCCTCTGCGTACACCCTTCTACGCAGTTCAAGGTTAGGGACAATGATTTCTGCCCGAAATTATAGCAGCTTGACCGACGCCATTCTAGTAGTCAAGGACGAGGAGACAGCATAGCAACAAGCACAATCGGGTAACATCATGCATGCATCTAAGATTTTTTGTAAGACGATCCCAAGGTCATTTTTATCAGAGAGGTAATTATCAAAATAGTCGTTGTTAATATAATTCACAAGACATGTTTTTAGTAGTATGATGTCTATCGCAATGTCTGAGTTAACATTTGACAAGAGCCTGATTTACCAAGATGATTTCGTTATGTTTGGAAGAAAATCTAAAACTATAGCATCTCAACGTAATTTGGACAGGTGAAACTGACGTTCTGTGACTACTCTCGTACGTACTCTCTCACTAGTCGAAGCAATCCGAACGTGTATTAAATTAATATTTCTGATGAATTTCTATTCTTATGTTAAATAATTTTTATGTAGGTAATAATCTATAGTACTGCACTGAAAGAGTGTAATGGCACATATTTCAGTTTATTTTTTACAAAATACCCACAAAATCGCGTGATGCTTTTTTTAGCAAGAAGTTATAAAATTGTTTCATTATGTATGTAGTTTTAATTTTTAATTTTAGTGATTTCTTTTAATCTTTAAGAAGGTTACGATTAATAGTTCTAATTGTATAAATCGTAAATTATCGTCTTGTTCAGAGACCTTTGTCATAATATAAGTCACAATTGAATATTTAAGCTCATGCTTTCCACCAGGCAGAGTGGTACTCTTTACACTAATATATAAAAAAAGATTTATTCTACCATATATAATTTAAAATGGCTCACCTTTCATAGTATTTATAGTGATCATGATTGAGAAATATAGTTTTCCTAGAAGGCCGGCGAGTAGTATAACTTTGCGGCCTCGCTTGTCACTATAGGAGCCCAAGAAAAAGGCAAGTAATAAAGGAACAATATGTGTAGCGATGCCGTTCCATTGATGAAATGTTGTTACAGTTCTCTGTAAACAGATAATTAAAATTTGATTTTAAACAATTCACTTTTTCGAATTTTATGATTATGCAGAGATTTTTATGCAAAATGATTTAATGACCCGTAGTTTACCTGTGTTCTTCTTTAAATTGAATACTTTTTGTGTTGTTGGTTAGTATAATTATAAATTTATTATTCACTTCAAAGTAGTCACTTGAAATTAAATCCTCTTTTACAATTGTAAAAGAGGATTTAATTTCAAGTGACTACTTGAGATTCCGTTTTCTTTCTGTACATAAATACATAAATTTTGTTCTTGTCATTATCTATCGTTTTGTTATAATGCACGACGAATACTTATATTACACGAACTAAACATAAATAAAGACTCTTGAAAGAAAAGCAGATTCTTTTCTTTCAAGAGTATTTATTTATATTTAGTTCGTGTGATGATTTCAGTTAAAAGAGTACCAGAGAGTCGTTTTAAAAAAGTACCAATGATTTTTTCTCATTTATATACTTGCATCCATATTCTTTTTCTCAGCATTTTTTTTGAAATAACATTCGAAACAAAATACATCATTTACGTCATGCAGGAAATGAACGAGATAGGTATTCAAGGAAAGGACGGCACCTGTCAGCGTCATCATTGATCGCGGCAATGCTGGCGAGTGGCGAAGGATAGGAAGCCGCGGTCTCCTGTAAGGAGTCCGCTGAACGGGATCGGGCAAGGGCCGATCACGCTCAAAGGAGGCGGCGAAGGGGACGTGGCAGAGGTCATTAGTCCCCCAATCCTGGGGGTGTCATCTAAGGCGCATCGGTGTTGCGCCTCTTACTGTGTGGCCGCTCACCACAGTAAGAGGCGCAACACCGATGCGCGCGCGACGAAGAGGCGCGACAGCGTACTGCCCTGAGGGTGAGAAAAATCACCCCAGGATGTACCCGAGTTGTACCCCAGATGTACCCCAGGGTTAGGCAGGCGGGACCATAAGTCGCTGATGCGTTCCTGGTGTTCCTCCTAACTGCTGAAACCGGTTCCTCCGGGACTTCTACACACTCCCCTTCGTTTACCCCTTCGAAGGATTTGCGAAAAGCATTCCCGCGTAAAAAAGGACAACTACATATTTAAACTGACTGACAACTGATAGCTAAGATTTTGGCTACTTTGAAAACCAATATCATTTTGATGCTAACTGTACAATTAAGAAATATATTGTTATTAATAATTTCATTACTATATATTATAAAATAAAGTTCTTTGCGGCGTCTGTCTGTTCGCGATAAATTCAAAAACCATTGCACGGATTTAAATGAAACTTTGTACCCTTTGTAGTGTAAAACCTGAGAAAGGACATAGACTACTCTACCTATTTACCGAGATAACCGATATAGAAACAGGCAGAGCTGCGGGCGATAGTTAGATATATTAATGGTGTCGAAGACCTTCTTGTAGTACACATCCGCTAGGCAGAGAGGCTGACTCCATTTCACTGTCTTCTCATTTATTTGCCTTAGTGTGGTCTATTTGTAGACTCAGCCTGCCAAAATATCTTGTGGACATGGCTCTAGAGTGATATGAGACGGTAGTATTTCAGGTCTGATTATATCGAATTAATACATATTTTTGATCAGCAATCACGTTAGTAATTGTACCCCGAAGTCGGGACGGATCGCTAATTGATAATATGTATATAAATTTTCGGACATCTTACACACAACATCATCTAGTCCCAAACTAAGCAGAGCTTGTATTATGGGTACTAAACAACTGATATAAATACATAAACATACTATTTTTTTGTAAATACATTCATATTATACATAGAAAACACCCAGACTCCGAAACAAACATTTGTGGATCACACAAATATTTAGTCCGACCCGGGAATCATACCCGAGACCTCTTGATCAGCAGCGTAGACATACTAGTGTTAGTGACAAAACTTGCGAAGGATGCCTAAAATCCTCCTTCACTAAAGATAACATCAGTGCTGTGAGACAACTAATTCTTGTCGTTGGATACCGCATTTGCTTTCCGGCGATCACTAGGCGGCCCGCGTCAGATGGTGTAAGAAAACTCTACAAATATCAACCGAGGAGAGTCAAATCACGTGTACGACATCATCAGTGGTGACGAATCTTGGATCTATGCTATCTACAATCTGGGTCTTTCAAGACGAGCCAAAGCCAACGAAAGTTGTTCGTTCTCGAAGCACTTCAAAGAAGATGGTGGCCATGTTCGTTGGAAAAACCGGCCATGTTGCGACTATTGCACTTGAAGATCGTAGAACGGTTAACGCAGAGTGTCGCCGAACTTCGAAAATCTAACTCAAAACGACGCATCATCCTGCATCACGACAACGCAAGGCTCTCACAGCGCTCGTCAAATGATTGCGTATTTAAAGCAGGAAAAAGTAGAAATTCTTGACCATCTTTCATACAGTCCTGACCTAAGCCCTAACGATTTCTTTACATTTCCTAAAATTAAGAAAGTTTCGTGGTCAAAGGTTCCAGTCCAGTGAGGAAGCAGTCGACGCTTTCAAGTCAGCCATTTTGAACACCCCTACTTTATTAGAGTGGAATAAATGTTATAATAACTGGTTTGAGCGAATGGAAAAGTGTATTATGATATGTGGTGAATACTTTGAAAAATAATAAAAAGTACTATAAGGTTCTAGTTATGTTTTTTCTTGAAACTACAAAATTTAAAAGGCATGCCTCGTATCAGAACAGCAGTGTAAAAGTATAAGCTGTTTGTGATTGAATGAATTAGTTAACAATTTAATTATTTAATAATCGTTAAATGACAATTAATTGATATCTTCCACCTAATACTGCAACCAGAATGGTCTCCATTGAACCATACTCTTTGAAACCTTACAGCAGACCTAACATATTTGGGTTCAATAGATTAGTTTCAATGAGTAGGTTTGAATGATTATCATTTCTGCTGCACCAACCTGTAAGGTTGTGATCTTGAACCTTCCTTCAACCTGCAAGGTTATCATCTTGAATATAGAAATGATAATCAGTTAACTACAGATTTTAAAGGTAAGTAATGTAATTATTGTTAAAACTTAAAATTTTATATGTCAATCTTTGCTATGTGTATTCGAACAGCAAACAATGACATGCACAATGAATTTGAATACAATGTGCTATTCAGCTAGTTTTGTCATTTTTATTTTGTGTTTCATGTAACAGTGCATAGTTGAGATAATTAATAATTTTAAAATTTACTAATTATTGTGGCTTTAGACCATGTAAGCAGTTAATGTATGAGTAGCATACTCATGGTTGTAAATTAATCTTTGAAATATTGTTCTGTTATTTTTAAGGCTGACTGTACTTATTTGTAAATACAAGTATGTAATGTTTACTGAAAACAAGTTAGATATTTTATGTTATACCGGACAATCACACTCTCATAGTTCTATTTAACATTGACTTTAAAAAAGACTCCTGTATTTAGTTATAGTATTTCTTTTCAGTTAGTTGCTGCACTGGAATATTGATCCAGCGGTCAGAGATGATCCTAACTGGTAGGGGAAGGTGGGGACCCTTCGTACGCGGGGCACATTCATACAGTTAAAATAAAACTTGAACGAAACAACGTACGGTCTTGCTTTTGTATGTGTGCGTGAGTCGAGGTACCAACTTTAAGTCAACGTAGTATCGCGCCATTCGCACCGGTGAGAGTGAAGTGACAGACACGAACGTGTTTTCGCGCTAGGTAAGTAATTTTTTGATCAATGTTTTTGTCTATAGTTACCGTAGATAAAATAAGTTTTCGTATAGAGTACTCTATTAGTAAGTAGCAAAATATACTTAAGATACGTTTTCAATACTTAATTTATGACGTTTACCTATTAATAATAAAAGAGGTTATCTTTTGATATTATTCAGTTAGTGGGGTACTTTCGGACACAACTAGATGGGGCACATTTGAACGCGTAAGAATGTGCCCCAACTGGTAGGTAGGTATGATTTAGTGTGTTAGTGTGCTGATTGCTAATTTTTGCATTAACTTTGTCCTGTATGTATATATTTTTTGATACCTATTTCTTATTATTTTTTCACAGAAACATGGTGCGGACTTATAAGCCAATAAAGACAAGTAGACAAGCTGTGGATGAAAAATGCATGCAGTCAGCAATACAGGATGTTATGCAAGGAGTATTGTCATATAGAAAAGCTGCTGCAAGTACAATTTGAAATTGTCAACATTAGAAAGTCGTGTAAAAAAATACAAGAATAGCAATGATGCGAAGGGTCAAGCAACCGTACATTTGACTCTAAGTATACAAGTTTCCAAGTTTTTTCCATGAAAGAAGAAAAACTGCTAATTGAATATATCATCAAATGTTGTAAGATGCATTATGAGCTTAAGACAATTCAAGTAAGAAAGTTAGCATACGAGTATGCTAAATCTTTGAGTTTGAAATATCCAGCAAAGTAGGAAGAAGATAAGATGACTGGGAAAGAATGGATGTATGGTTTTCGCAGAAGAAACCCGGAACTCAGTTTACGCAAACCCGAAAACACAAGCGCTGCCAGATCTTTTGCGTTTAACAAAACTTCGGTTACCGAGTTTTATACCAACTTGAAGACAGTGTTGGAGCGACATCGATTAACTGCTGACAGAATCTTTAATTTCGACGAATCAGGTGTATCTACCGTTCAAGCTACTCCTAAAGTCTTGGCTCCAAGATCTCGTGAACTTTATTTTTGTGTTTAATTTCATTGCTAATAAAAGAATTTTGATTTATATGTGTTATTTTAATCGCACGTACGAACTACCCCACAGCGTACGAAGGTACCCCTAACACTGTACATAGGTGCCCCGTTGTTGGGGCAGATTCGTACAAATTCCAGATTTTCTTTAAATAATAATTATGGTTGAAACATCAGATGAAATCATCTGTAATTTTTTTATATGAATCTCAGATAGTTAGACTATAAATTTAAGCTGTCAGGTGATTGATTCATGAAAAAATAAAAAAAATAAAAAATAAAATGTAAAAACCGTACGAAGGGTCCCCACCTTCCCCTAAGTAGGTTGTGAATTTGAATAAAATATTAATTTGTTTTGACTCTGAGTCTTATTTACACTAAATAAGTATTTAGAAATATAGTATGTAAAAGTTGTATTTGGAACAGGTGAGATATTTTCAGTTATTACTATTATTTACTTAGTCTATAAATCTCACAAAAACAAGAACAACAATTACTTAATTAGTTACATACCTGTACTTCGCTATTAATTTCCTTATAATTACTAATGTTATAACATATTTCTTCACTATAGCCATGATTAACTCTGCATGCTTGGAACACATAGAATGTTTGTTCTATCACATTGGTTATCATATATGCCATCATGTAGAAAAACATGGGAGGTTCCACTGTTATGTATTTGAACCATGATTGCTTCTTTCCAAACTAAAAAAGGTAATTAATTCAATTACAAATAAATATGTATTTATGGGCATTTTGCAAGTTATGTATATATGGGCTTATGTTTACATGTGCTACTGTATTTATCAGCTAATATTGATTATATAGTAGATACATCATCAACCTTGATAAAAGAGTTGTGTGTAAAGAATTGACTGTTCAAGGGGTCAATAGTTGTAGAGATAATTATCTCATTCAACTTTGATTGTCACAATATATTTTACACATGTTACTGTATTAACCTAAGAGCACATGAATCGTATTTTACATTTTTTAATAATCTAATAAAATTGAATGTAAATATTTTATATTAAACTGCCGAAAATGTCAAATTCACTAAAATTTATATTTTAAAATAATTCACACAGGGGATTGGTTTTAATTAGAAAATATGAGAAATATTCTTGATTAAAGAGATTCGATAGCAGAGCGAATAAAATAAAATCTTTTAAATATTTACACACAAATGTGTTTAAGTATACATATAAAAATGTAAGTAAACATACAAACAAGTATACAATGCAGCACAGCAAGAGCAAATCAGCAAATAAATTCGCAAACGAAAATGTTCTTACCATTCCAATATCCTCGTCACTTTTATTAGACATAACTGTTCTCTAAATGTGTATATTACGATATTATTTATCACAATTTAACCCTGTATCATGTAATTCTCACTATAATCTACACGAATTTTTCATAGTATAAAACTTGACGAACACAAACTTAAATTACTTCAGGCTGCCGCCAAATAAACACGACAGAGACTTTCAGGCAACTGACAGTTTCTGACAGTAGTGACTAGTAGACTGACTTTAGTGACATGAGGGGTGAGGGCGGGGGTAGCAGATAAATGACATATCTCAACTGCATTGACATGACAGGTAGACTCCATTTCACGAAAGAAGTCCCGCAGACGCAGCGCTGTATTCGCGCGACATAATATTGCCAGAGTTAAATGCTGGGAAATCAGGGGAAATAATTTATCGGTTATTTACTTTCATGTTATTAACTACTACGACCACTACTACTTATCAATTGTCTCAAATATAATGCACTTTTAAGGTACCTATTTGATGTTCATACTACTAAGGTAAGAATAGGGAAAAATAAATCTTCCTGTAATTTCTAAAATATAAAATAGAGATGTTCGATGAACTTTAAATTAGAATGATAAAATAACATTAAAAAGTTTTATTCAAAGTTTTATTGAACAATATTATGATCGGTCATACTATGATCACTGACAGAAGAGTAAATAAAAAACAGTGAGACAGAATCTGATTCTATCACGATATAATAAATGGGTCCATTTCTTCATAAGACCATCATTTTTAAATATTCTTCCTGTAGTAATAGTCTTCCGCTGTAAAGGGGGCTACACACCTTCAGTTTTATCTGTGCGATAAAACTGTGCAGTTTAACTGTACAGATAAGTCGTACGTCCCTACAGCCCACACACGTTCAAGTAAAAATATACGATCTTTCAGTTTTTATCATTATGGCCTCTATAGACGACGCTTTAGCGATCGTAGGACTAATGTGTGTGTTAAAAGAAAATAGAAGAAAACGAAAAAAACGTGAATTGTGGTGTAAACACTGGCTTCTGTTGAGAAAATCGTATTCACACACATCCTTGATAAATGAATTGAGAATTACTCCAAAAGATTTCAATAATTATTTGAGAATGAATGAAGATACATATTTGCATCTGCTGTTATTAGTGACACCATTAATAAAAAGGCATGACACCATATTGAGAAATGCTATAACACCTCATGAAAGATTAACATTAGTGACACCATTAATAAAAAGGCATGACACCATATTGAGAAATGCTATAACACCTCATGAAAGATTAACGGCAACTTTAAGATTTCTACTTACAGAGAGAACTTATGAATGTTTAAAATTTTCTACAATAATATCGCCACAAGCACTTTCCGCCATCATACCAGAAACCTGTGAAGCAATTTATAAGGTTTTACACAAGGACTACATAAAGGTAAGAATTAAAAAGACTCATTTTTTACAAGATATCGAAAAGTTGACGTGTAAGTAAATCTACTGATTTCGATACTTCGCCGTTTTATTTTACCATTAGATGTATCTAAGAACATTTTTTCGAATACTCATAGCCTGTTCAGATGCTGACAAGAAGCTCGTGTCAAATTAACATCCAATTTCAATAACATATCTACCTATAGATTTGCTTCCTGCAGTTAGGATTTAGGTCTTATACAACTATTACATAAATTATAGATACTCAACTCTTAACAAGTATTTATTTTTAGACATTCCAGGTAGTATAAGTGATGAATTAAAACCTCATATTCAAGTTGCCCTACGGAAGCTGAAGGCTCTTGAAGAATTTGACATCAATAGTGAGAACCAGTATATAAAAAATATCGCTTCAATGACTGGTAAGAATCTGTTACTTACGTATTTATTTTCTAAAATTTTCGTTAGATTATTAAAGTAGGTACAACGTACACCCAATACATTTTGCATTGAATATAAGTTCAAATTAAAGTTTATAAATGATTGATATTTATTTCTACAGGATTCAGCGAACGAACTTTAAGTGTGATCAAACATAAGGGCCAAAATAATCATGGAATCTGGAGGGTGCCTGGCAAAAAGCGTGCAGCACGGGCAACGAAAGTTAATATTGACAATTTTGACCAATGCGCCAAACGAAATACAATACATCAGCATTATTTGACCCGAAAGAGTGCCTACTCTGCGTAAATTACTACTTCAATTGAGGCAATCAATTGATTTTACTGGCTGCAGAGAAACCTTACGCAAAATATTATTGACGAACGGACAGTCCTTATGGAAAACACGATGTGGCGGCATGGAG
The DNA here is from genome assembly GCA_932526445.1 of Phragmatobia fuliginosa. Classification (NCBI taxonomy): domain Eukaryota; kingdom Metazoa; phylum Arthropoda; class Insecta; order Lepidoptera; family Erebidae; genus Phragmatobia; species Phragmatobia fuliginosa. The sequence goes on from OW052057.1 coordinate 32,594,136, forward strand.
CCATAGATACATAAGGGTTCCGTATCAGCAAGTAACATCATATAAAAGTTCTTGTATTTCGTTGTAACTTTCATCGATGTTTTTATACTAGTGTTGATTGGATGAAAGGTAAATTGCGTGTTATGATTTATGACGTATTAAAAAAAACTACTCACTAGATCTCGTTCAAACCAATTTTCGTTGGTAGTTTACATAGTAATGTACAACATATATTTTTTTTAGTTTTATCACTCTCTTATTTTAGAAGTTAGAGGGGGGGGGGGGCACACACATTTTTCCACTTTGGAAGTGTCTCTCGCGCAAACTATTCAGTTTAGAAAAAAATGATATTAGAAACCTTAACATCATTTTTGAACACCTATCCATTGATACCCCACACGTATAGGTTTGATGAAAAAAAAATTTTGAGTTTCAGTTCCAAGTATGGGAACCCCAAAATGTATTGTTTTTTTTTCTATTTTTATGTAAAAATCTTAATGCGGTTCACAGAATATATCGACTGACCAAATTTCAAGAGTATAGCTCTTATAGTTTCGGAAATAATTGGCTGTGACATATGGACGGACAAACAGACAGACAGACTTGACGAATCTATAAGGGTTCCGTTTTTTGCCATTTGGCTACGGAACCCTAAAAATTTGTTAAGAAACGAGCCTATAGAAACAAGAAAAACTAATGTACATATATCTTGATGAAACTTAAAAATAAATTATGGTTATCATTCAAAAATCTATCGTTCTTTTTATACTGTCCTTGAGTTGGTTCATAGATCTTAAAGTAAAGGCTAAATTATTATTAATGTGTAGATAAACCAGCCTCAGTAGATTTTTAAAAGTTAGGAATCAGAATTATTACAACCTGTATTGTACCTAATTATGCCCTACCTCAAAAACTGTATCAAATCGACAATGCATCGTGCTGAAGTCATGACTATTCTTAACCAAGAAAAAATCAGAATATAAACAAAATAACTTGAATAAAATAAAAAAACAACTAGTATCAAATTAGTTTTTCGTAGTATAGACGGTGTTACCATCTATAGATTTTCAAATTCCATAATTTTCTTACTTCTGCAGAGTTAGCGTGGCCAGACTATATCAGTTTTTATTATGTGATTTCGGTACAAACGGGCGAGTTTCAGATGGAGGAGTATTACAAAATATGAAATTTTTTGAAATGCTCCGAAACAACCAATTAGAAATTCCAAGCGAAGAAGCAGTAAGAAATAGTCAGAGACGTTTGCCATACGTTTTTGTTTCTGATGACGCATTTTCGTTGAGACCTGATATGATGAAACCGTTCAGACAAGCAGAATTGACTTCAACAGATAAAAAAATCTATAATTATTGTGTTTCGCGCGCACGACGAATTGTGGAAAATGCCTTTGGCATTCTGGCTTCACGTTTCAGAATCTTCCATACGGCTATAAATTTACATCCAAATAAAATTGAGTCCGTCGTTATGGCATGTTGTGCATTACTTAATTATCTAATTAGAAAACTGCCAAATTCTTATACTAATCCAGATTGCTTTGATCGAGAAGACTATGATACCGGAACCATCATACCAGGAAGTACAACAGATATTTCGACTATGGAACCTTTAGAAAGAAGAAATGTGGGAAACATAAGTCGGACACCCAAAAAGATAAGAGAAAAATTCATGAACTATTTTAACAATGAAGGTCAGGTCCCTTGGCAAAATAATTTTATTTGATTTAATAAACTTATACTTATTTAACAAAGATACCTATAAGTTTCCTCATCTTCTTCATCCAAATTCGACCGACTAGGCCTTGGTATATTTTGATCGTCTAAGAAACGTAATAGTGGGTAATACCATACCTTTGGCTCATATATATCATGGGCGCCTGATTCGGATTTTGAGGCCATGACTTTTTTATGTTCCTTGTTATACGTACAGCGTAGGTTATTAATTTTCTTTATAACAGCCTCTTTATTACTTTTAGAATCTATTTCGCGTAGTTTTAAAATAAGCTGTTTTTAAGCTGAATCTTTTATTACTCTAGATAATCCTTGCTCTTGATTTTCCATAACGAAGGCTCCGATTGGTATAGTAGTATAAAATCTTCCAGCCATTCACGTTGAGCCATGGTCGATAAGTTTTCGCAAAGGCAGATAACAAGGTCGATACGTGTTCACTTCACGCTCGCTGTGACAAAATTGACAAAACTGCGCAGTTCCGACTACACACTATCAGTTTTAACTGTACAGTTCTATCTGTACAGATTTATCTATTCATATTTTGATAAGATTCAGTTAAAACTGTACAGTTCAACTGTTTGTTCTACACACCTAACGATTTAACTGTACAGTTCGACTGTAGAGTTAAATCGCACAGTTAAAACTGAAGGTGTGTAGCCCGCATAACAGTACAGTAATGAAATGTCATCTCGTTACAGTTTTCTCTGACACACCTGCAATAAAATGAGCAAGTATGATAGATTATTTTCGTATTTAATTGCATTATTGTTGAATATAACTTTACAATTTTTTGTTATGTTGTGTTAATTCCTTTAAAAAAATCCTTAATAAAAATCATGCATTAAAAAAACTTAATTCCAATCTGTAAGAAATCAATCGGGAAAAAATCTGTTTATATGGCAGCCCAAAAATTTACCTGTCATGGCGCCGACTCCCTTGCGAACATTGTATAATGGTATTAGTATTATAACAGCATGATCCTTGTGTTCCGCTTCACAGATCTCCTTCACATTTAATATCATTTCTGGACCAGTACTTTTTACAACTTTTGGCATCGTAAATAAACTTATAAGGGGTCATCCATAAATTATGTCACACGCATTTCATGATTTTTTTGCCCCTCCAACCCCCCTTGTCACAGCTGGTCACATTTGTAAGACTCCCCCCCTCCCTAGTGTGACGTCACATAATTTGCAAATTTACATTTGGGCGTTTTTCAAAATTTTGCTCCGTTACGTACAGGATGTCCATTTATTTTCATAACAAAATTTTAAATAAACGATGAAATGTAGACATTTACAATGAACTAAGGTTTAAAAAAAACCATAATCAAACAATGTTAAATGAGTATAATTTCTATATAATGTATTAATATAGTGAGGGTTGCCAATACAGGGGTCTTGTACGTAACATTTTCATTCAAAGTAAATAATAACTCAATCATCTCAAAGTTAATCAGCTTTATTTATAATTAATCAACAACATAAAAATCTTCTAAAATTTAATACCACTTTGTGGAATCTTGCCTCTTAGTGCTGTTTTAAATATAAAATATGTCTTGTACGTAACTAAATGGCACTCTGGACTATCAAACTTTGTGAATAAATAACTATTCTGAAAGACTAACATTATAGGTAAGTTTTTTTAAATACAATAAATAACAAAAAGACATATAATATATATTAACAAAAACATAACTTCCAAAGGTTTTTTCATAAAAAAATAAAAACTATAACAGCCAAAACAGGACAGTTACGTATGTAGACAACAGTCGTTACGTTTAGGAACTCTAAAGCTATGTTTACAACGAGCACAATTTCTAGTCATTTTAGAAACAATACAATATTATTCAACACTTCAAAAACGTCGTGATGTGACATATTATTTAAGTCACATCATTTACCGTACTTATTTCTATAAAATTAGTCAATATCACAGACTGTTTTGATTTGAGCATTTATCTAAAATATATTTTACAAATTTTACTATTTAGTAAAAATATATTTTACAAAAAACTTAGGGGATTCAAGTCTATCTCAGTTTCATTTTCACATTATGTAGGTAACAATACTTCTTAACTTACAAAAAAATTCAACAGATACAAAAAAATGTCAAATGAGTAGTAACAAAAATAAAATAGGGAACCAATAAGTAGGTAATTCTGCGTGATTGTTTGGTCTTCTTTTAGAGTAACTTTTTCATTTTCCAATAGCTCAATCATCTTTTTGTGTTTAGTCTCTAGGCGAAATTTTTACTTAAACTACTAATAACTTTCTTTAACCTTTCACAAGTTTTTAATGTCCTTTGATATCTTTTATAATTTCGGTAATTCAATCTCTGTTTTTTCTTCAATTTTGTATTATCTTGCATCTCTGGCACTGTCACTGGAACAGCTGGCTTAGTATTATTTACTTTTTTTATTTTCCCTTTTATTCCTTTTTTGTTATCTCCAAATTTTCTGTCTTTTTTCCTTTTCTTCCTTAATTAGTTCATTTACCTTGGGTTTATGTTCTTCAGTCTTTTGACTTCTTTCTTTTTATATTTGTTGTATTTTTCTTCATTTTCTTTGTTTTTGTCCATATCGCCGTTGTTTTTGTCTCTCTCGGCACCAGTCAACGGCATAATTTACCTGAGTAGGAATAAATTAATTTGTAAGGAAGTGCCGAGGATGTGAGGAATGTTAGGGTTCACCCTCTTTATCGCTAGTCTAAATAGGATATTTATAACATAATAAGGAATCCTGCTCACCATGAGGTGACTAGATTCTATAAAGGTAATGAGTTTACCTCTCTGGGTGGATTATATTTTTAATTTATATAAAAATTGCACAAGATAGTATGAACGCATCTTTACGAGTCCAGTACGTAACGTTTTTAGTCCACATAATACATCACGTCACGTCCTGGACGTTACGTATAACGCGGACTTGTCATCACATGTTTTTTTAGTATAAAAAAAGTTGATTATAGTAGTTTACTAGTACACATTCATTATCTACAACATATTTACTTATAATTTAACACGAGTAGTATATAAAATTTGTGGGTCTTACCTTTCAAAATCAATGTTCGTACCGGACAAACAAAACAGACCCGTCACGCACGTCACGGACTGCAAGTGTTGACGATTGAATTTCTTCAGTTTTAATTCAAAGGAAAAGAACGAAGGAATGATAAAAACATCGTCAATATGGCATTGCTTAAAAATCTATGAGCCAAAGACAATATTATTGTTATTCTTTATAAAATCATACCGATACGTACAGGACTGTCCGCTGTGGCCAGTTTTTTAAATCCGATAATTTCAGTATTTATATTAGAAAAATAAACTACAACCTTATTATATTTTATTTAAAAACAAATATAATGAGTTATTTCATTCGAGTAATACTAAAGATATCCAAATATAGCTTATATATTCTCCAAAATACGTAATCAAAATCCAGGATATGATGAAGGACACATAAAAAAGTAGGATAATATTTGGTATTTTATTAAATATTAAAATATGTTTTCCGTTTAAGTCTTATGTTTATCTTTTTTTTTTACAGTAAGTTAAACATTTTACCCTAACGTAAAATAATTTGGTACTCACTTCCTACATTTTTGCCTTTTAATCAATGGTCAAACTCGTAGGACACGGCAAAATAGCCCTGAGCAAAATTTTGAAAACCGCCCATTTAGAAATCATTGAATGAAAACAGGTTCCGAAATCAGTTTTATATCCATCAAAATTATTTTTCTAATAAAATTAACATCAAATCAAACAATTAATAAAACAAAAATTGATTAATTATATATTAAAAATTAGAAAAAATAATAAATCAAAAATTTTTTAGTGCGTGTCAGGTTGCGCATAGAATTCGGTTCTGTGGTCACCAATAATGATAGGTATATTTATAATCGTGTCCAATAGATAATTGTTATGTTTACATATTATTTCTTAATTTTTATATAATAATAATAATAATAATAATTTATTTTCAAGCAAGAACTTAGTACTAGATTACAATTACAATAAAACTTAGCAATATTTTTCATTTCAATTAACATTATCATCTGCAATCAAACTAGGCAAAGCCTGTATTTCGATTGTCAGCGTTTTTATTTTAGATAGTTATAAATAACCTATGAAATTTTCGTAATCCAATACCTACCTGAAATTGAATACAAGTAATTTCAATTTTGTAATTATTTATTTTTCTGTGAAAGTGTGAAAAGTCCTCTTTTTTTGAGTAATGTAAGTGATGAAATGATGTAAGTGTTATGAGGCTGATGTCGTGGTGCATTAAGAGGGTGAGAGATCTGGTAAGTTTAATAGTGCGAATGTGTAGGTGTCTGTGATATGATGTATTTGTATGTGATCTGTGTGACTGTGTATAAATTGCTGTTATTTATGACTAACACTTTCATTACTGTGGTACAACTAATAGCCTTTCTGTTTCTTCGTATTCAAGTTTTTGTAAGTACTGACTCACTTTCACCTTACACTGTTTTTTCGTGAGAGGGTAAATGTTTATTTTTATATTTATTTTATTATATAAATATGGCCCAAGAAATCCAATAAACCGGCCGCTAAATTTAGTTTTCCAACTGATCCGTTTTTCACATACTGTATTTTTCCGACGTTTCTCAGTTAATTTAGGATCGTAGAATAGAGAAGTATGTTGTATGAGGATGATGCTCCGTATGAACAATTGCCTAACTGTCAAAACTTCGCACATGTGGTAAAGAGTCGTGGTGGGAAAATAAATAGGTTTGAAATTACTTACCTTTAGAATAGCTCGCTGTGCGACCTCAATGGGCTTCATAATGGTTTTACATGTGCCTCCCCAAGATGATATACAATAAGTAAGTAGTGACTGGCACAGAGCATAGTACACGAATTTCAGAAGCCCGGGCTCAGCAACAGCCCGTAAGGTTTTGAAAACATAAATTAGTTTGCGTACTCTAGCACATAGTAGTTTAATATGTTCCCTGAAGTTGAGGGCACTATCAATAGTGACACCTAAGTATTTAATAGAATGTACGCGTTCCAATGGTGAGCATTTACAGGGAGCATTAGGTAAACACTCATGTGATATAATTTTGTGGCTGTCGCTAAGTCCAGTTACCCGCCTAATACTGAAACACATGTTCTTGGTCTTTTCGACATTCAGCGTAAGTATATTTCGCTGTAACCATTTGCTAGCAACATCAAAACCCCGCTGAGCAGCTTCGAATACCCCATCCCATGTATCAGCGGCAAACATCAAGGCAGTATCATCCGCGAATGAGATAATCTCACCGTGGGTAAGTTCAACATTCATTAGCTCGTTAATGTATACAAGAAACAGAGTGGGACCAAGGATACTTCCCTGTGGGACGCCGTGCTTAATAGGTAGAAATGTGCTTTTATATTTATCTACTCTGACACATTGAACTCGGCCAGATAAATAGCTTTTAAAAAGTTCTAGTTGAGTGCCTCGAATTCCCAGTACCTCAAGCTTATCCAATAAGATAGAGACAGAAACCGTATCAAATGCCCTGGCCAGATCCAGATAGACACAAAGGCATTTTTTTCCTTTATCCAAGTTTGCACTGATATAGTTTGTTAACTTATTTACAGCTTGTTCGGTTGACCTTCCATGCCTAAAACCGTACTGATTGGGAGACAAAAGATTGTTTTTTTCAAGATAATGTATTAAACGTGTATTTATTATCTTTTCTAAAATTTTTGATAGTGCTGGTAGGATAGATATTGGTCTGTAGTTGTCGATACGATTTCTGTCTCCGCTCTTAAAGATTGGACATACTTCCGATGCCTTCAGAGAGTCGGGAAATATGCCTGACATTAAACTGTCATTAAATATTTTTGTTAGCGGTGAAACAAGAATCCTCCTGTATTCTTTAATGAAACTATTGTTAATTTTATCATGTCCCACGGCACAATCAGTTTTAAGGCCCGTTATTATTTTTTCCACCTCTTTTTCATCAGTGGGAAGTAATACGAACGAATGCAATTTCTTATATTTGTTTGTGTGGTTTTGTAAAGTGGTGTTTAGTGTATGAGTGTTTTTTTTATTTATTATATCCGCGAGTGTGCTACCTACGTTTATGAAATAATTGTTTACTTCGTTGAGAGATTTATCAACAGTACTTGAAAGTGCTAGAAGTTCTTTAGGGTGTTGTGTTGTTTTGGTGGTGTTGGTTATAGTTTTAATTACTTTCCATAGTCTTTTCTGGTCGTTTTTTGCGGTTTGTATTTGGTCTTGTTCATATGCCCTCTTTATTTTTCGTAACAGGTCGTTACAAAAGTTTCTATAGCGCTTATAACTAATTTTTAGGATCTCGTCTTCCGGAGCTAAACTAGATTTTTTGTGTAATTTGTCCCTATTTTGCATACATCTTAACAATCCTGGAGTTATCCAAGGTTTTATAATTTTTTTACGTCTAGAGAGAGGTATTGTTAGTGTATTTTGCTCTATGGCAGTTTGAATACATTCTGTTAAATATTTTATGTTTGTGTTTGGGTTTCCCGACTGATAAACTGGATCAAAGTTAATCTTCAGCATATCTTCACCTAAAGTTTGGTTATTAATCTTAGTCATCGTGGTTATAGTATATTCACGTGGTCTTGTTAGATTAATGCAAGATAAAACTGGATGGTGGTCTGTTATCGTTACACGTGGAACTATTGTTATGGATGTGCTTTTTGTTTTTATTAGTGCATGGTCAAGGCAGGTCTCGCTGTCGCTTCGAGTTATTAATTGATGTGCTGGTAAAAGACCATGTGTGGCAGCTAGTGTCAAATAGTTTTCTCCGTTAATGTCTATTTTATTTGCATTTATTGCTATGTTTATATCACCCATGACGATGGTGTGTTCAAATGTTGAGACCGTCCGCAGAATATTATCTAAAGAAGAAAGGAATGGGTCTATTGTTTTGTAGGATGGCGATCTATACAATGCAATTATGGCAGCGCAATTGTCTATGGTTGCCACCAAACAGTTACAGTCGTGGAAAAGGGGTTCTATCACATTTATATTGATATTTTCTTTGTAGTATATCACCACTCCATCATTCTGCTTAGAATTCCTCTTTGTTGCAGCGTGACGATAACCGACTAAGTGGGGTATGACAGGTGCACAAGATAGCCAACATTCTGTCAATATTAATATGTCACACTCCAGCTTCATTCTATGTAGCATAACCTCTAAACCAAAAATATTGCGGTTTATACTTCGTATATTCTGTGTTAATATAAGTAGGCGCTTAGATGAAAAACTAGTAATAATCTCTTGGCATTTTTCTAAATCTACTGCTTGAGAGTGGGACACTGATAGTTCATCTAGGTCATTAGTTAAATTAATTATGTCACCAAATGTTCTAGAAAAATGTATTTTTTTAAGTAAATATGGCCATCCAGTGAACCATTTTTATGGAAAATAATTATAATGACAGGCTGTAATAATTTGTTTACGTGTAGTTTAGTAGTATTGTAGTATAGTGTGTGTGTTTTATTGAAATGTAGTTGAGGTATTATTTTAATAGTATAAGTTAGTAGAGATGTGTTAATTGTATTTGTCTTTAGATGAGTGATAAATAGTGAGCGATTGCTCCTTGTACAGAGATAGCTATCAACGTCACAATAGAAACTTATTTTAAAAATTAAAGTAACATGCATATAAAAAGGTAGTAATACTTGACACAAGATATTTGATAGGAACAAAATTAGTCATATTGTTTTCACATTTTTTTTCAACTTTTCCAGGTCCAAGTCGTTATTAATCCGTATAGGAGGAGAGCCTTCGTTTTTTTTCAGGTACACTACACCGTTTGTCGTCCAGCAAAAGTCGTAATCGTAACTCTTTCGTAGTTGCCTCGCCAAATAATACAGTCTCAGGGATTTGTGAGTGAGGTTTTCTGAGATGTATATTGGTTTTGGCCCACAATTCGGATTTAAATGTGTCGTGCTCAGTTTACCGCCCCTTGATTTTGTTTTATTAAAAGTCTTGACTGCTTTCAAGACTTTTTCCTTCACAAGTGTGGTTGTGAACTCAACCACAACTGGGTCTGAGGTATCCTTTGACTTCAGCCTGTAAATGTCCTTCACGACATTTCTATCAATATCAACATCGAGTGTCTTGCCCAGGTTCGTAATTTCATTCACCAGAGACTCTCTAGTCTCTCCGTTTTGTCTTGGAAGATTACGGATCTCTATACCACAACTACGGGATTTTCGTTCAACCGTCTCTAGCCTTTCCTCTAAAAGCTGTATGGTAGCTTTATCTCGTTGTCTTTCCTTTTCCAGTTTAGAAATTTTTGACAAGAACTCATCATATTTGTTTGACATCATTTCTATACTAGATTTTAGTTCTTGAAATCGCTTTTCCTGTTCAGTGGAAAATGATGAAAACATTTGCTGTAGAAGGGCTGAGATATCGGTACTTTCTTCTTCATATTTTCGCTTTTTCCTCTCAGTGACTTTCGCCACTAACGAGTGCAGGTCTGTCTCTGATTCGCAATGCTGCACTTGTAGTTCGTTTCTTTCCGTCTGATTCGCATTTCTTATAGTGGTATTGCTTGCGCCGCTCCCTACAAGGTTTGGTGAGGCCGGTGAGACGGGTGGAGTACGTTTTAGAGGCATTTTTTTTTGTAGGAAGTTTTCCAAGACAGTGCATTTTACAAGTTAGACCTGTACAACTCCTGACAAAAATATATCAAAACCGCAATAGCTTTCCTTTAAGTTTTAATATATGGACTACTATCATGATTTTTTTCAGATTTTTCGAGCCATCTGTTTAGCTTTTAGATGGGGGATGCCCTATTTTTACAAAAAAATGAAAGTTGAATTGATTGATTGAACTAAATCGAAAAATCGTTTCAACAACCTCGCAATGTTTTTAAAAGACCTAACCGATGATACCCCACACGATTGGTAGCCTCAAGAAAATGAAAACATAATCACTTTACGAATAGGGGACGTACCCCCAAATAATTTTTTTCTTTAATGTTTATTGTAGCACTTTATAGACACACCAACCGTTTGGGCGGTAGGTCTAGGACGGACGGAAGGATTTGACGAATGTATAAGGGTTCCGAGTTAAGAACTACGGAACCCTGAATACGATTATATTAATTAAAGAAATTAACAAAATAAAAAACGAATCCAAGTTTTATTGTTATTAATATCCAGTTCTCAACGTGACTCAGAGATTAGTCGGTATAGGTTGCCTGGGAGTCCCACACACACCCTTCGATGTCCCCAAGAAGGGTATGGTGCGAAAAGCATTCCCCGCGTAAAAAAAGTGTAAATATATAAAATATCTTCAAATAAAATTCAAATTTGGCACAAATTTTTAATTATTTGTTCGACCATATCATATTAGAATATACTTTATTGTACACCAAATACAGTTTTTGCAGTTGAAAGTTTCTGTAAGATATTTACAATGGGCGGCCTTATTGCTAAAAGCAACCTCTTCCAGGCAACCTTTGGATGGACTATTCGACAGAAGAAAAAGGTGATTTAATCACAAAATAGTAGAACTAAGAACGACGTTGTTTCATCCGCGAAAGACAGTGGTCAAATGAAATAGAAACAAAGAAACAAATCACCGCTAGGTCCGCTAGGCGCAATCATAGGGTGCCTAGGTGGTCGGCGCGTAATACTAGTAGAGCGAAATGTTACCAAAACAATTGGTATCTTAAATTAAAAACTTAAAAAACATATACAACTATATCTATACAGATATAGTTGTATATGTTTTTTAAGTATTATTTGTATATTTTTTTTCTTTAATATATCTGTATAGATATAGTTGCATAATATGTTTTTTAGGTTTTCGTAAAGTAATAGTTTAAAGTTCGTGTTTTAAGACTTAGACTACAATAGATTTTAAAATGTGACGTCACATTATTTAGGACCCCTCCCACCCCCTTGTCACACAATGTCACACTATGTCGACCCCCTCCCTCCCCCTTAAGGTGTGACGTAATTTATGGATGGCCCCTAACGCACTAATCAATTTAAAAACTCACAAAATATGTACCAAAACAAACTCACCTTGATAACATTGACAAAAGACAACATGCCCGATCTCCCCATCTGTCAAATTTAGTTCCACAATATTCCGCGGGACTTCTTTCATGAAATGGAGTATATTTAAAACTACCATTTGAGTTTACAAAACTTTTTTTTTAATCTTAAATTTGACAGTTTATAACTACATATAACTCGTGCGACCTAAGATGGCACCTGACTCAAATGTCAGTCGTTTGAAGTACTGAGTGCAAGAAAAATATAATTTATTCTAGTTTTTTTTAAATTTCAACATTTATTTTGCTTCAAGTAGTTTCTCATAACATACTACTTTATATCATGGGGTACTTTACTACCTGAGTTAAGAAAATACATATAGGCCTTATTCATTATTTACCCGAATGCAGTGATTTAAATAATATTAGGTAATACCTAATATCATTTTAAATGAAATTAGGAACTGAAATATGGTTATAAAATACAATTTTAAATCGTCATGATAAGCCTTTTAATCGAAGTCTCTAAATATCATGTGTATATGGATATTATTTATTTTATACTATTGCGTCTCATAGTCGTCATGCTGATATTTTTTCGTGTGACCTTTCTTAAATCAATTGGGTTATCCAGACGAATCTAATGATATATTAATAAATTAAATTTGTGGAGTGATGTAAATGATATTAGGTAATACCTAATAAACTAAAATTATTATGGAAAGATTCGTGCAATGATAATAGTGATGCTAACGCTACTCGCAAGATGACAGAGGGGTATTACGCGGGGGAACGGTATCATGTTTGGTTTTAAGCCAGGTGCCATCTTAGCTCGCACGAGTTATATAATCTGTACTATGGATAGTGAAAGCTGAACTTGATCATCTACTAGCACTTTGAAAAATAAACACTGAAATGAAACACTTAAAAATGTCAATGACAAATGACGATATTAATTCTCCTTAATGTGTGGTTTCAATCTTATAATATTTTGAGTGCGTTTTTTCGAGATTTCTGAGTAAATGATAAACAAAATATGATGCAGAAGCATCACCCGTGAAGGATAACTCATTAAACACCAGTGAAGTTAACTAAATTCTCAATTGGTTCATCTATGTCGAGAAGTTCTAAAATTTCATGTTTTATCATGCATAAATATTGATGTTGATAAATAGCTTGATCGTATTTATACACTTAGACCGTTTTTCTATCATCACCGTCACCGGGACGTAACCAAAAATTCGAATACGAAAACGTGTCCTCTGCACTCCCATCACCTTTTTTTTTGTCGTGTTATCTTATGTCGGATTCGAAGCGACCAAACGCTCAACTACGCACGATAACTGCAATACATTGCGTTCCGACTCCGACTGAGCCACTGAGATCGTCGCAGTGGCCGAGCGATCGCCGTCACGTCAACGTGATCTTGGCTTGACAAACGACCTTACCAGAAAATATGATAAAATATACTTTACTGCTACTCACTTTTCATTTTCACTAATTTCTTTACAATTGGTAGTTTTGTATTTGAAAACATTGTTTTCCTACTAAGATTGGTGTTGCCTTTTCTTAATTTATTTATTTAAAATTGCCGCGTTTTATTAGCTGCATCAAATTTTTTATCCAATCTCTGATTTTGTGTATGGGTAGTAGCCATCATTTCAGAAACTTATATCTCACCATGGTATGGGGCCGTCCATTAATTACGTATTCTTTTTTTTTGGCATTTTTTAACCCGCCCTCCCCTTTGGTGATACATGGTGAGGTTTAAGACTACCCCCTTGCCCCCCCCTTAGATCTTATATCACGTGTATTTTTAGTACCTACAAAGAAGTTAATTTATTTTTTAAATATTTATAAAATAAATGTACAAGTAATTACTTACAACTAATTTTATTATAGAAAATTAAAGACTACATTAATTAGAGTTAATTATGAGTTTAGAGAGAGAAAGATTAGAGATAATAAATTAGAGTAGAAAGGTTGTAGGTTGACTGACATAACGGTCGGACGGACGATTTGACGGACTCGCCTATGAAGGGTTGCGTAGCAGCAAGGAACATCATATCAAACTTCTTGTATAGTTCGTTGTAACTTTGATCGATGTTTTAATATCAATATATTGATGGATTGAATGAATTAATATATTGTCCGTGTGGTGACGGATTAAGAATACAGAGTGTCACCACCCCCTATTCATCCCGCGGGTGTCGTAAAAGGCGACTAAGGGATAAACTATGCAAGACAACATCAATGCAAAGAGAAGGAAAACTTGAAACCAACCCTTCTGGCCAGCGTGGTATAGTAGGCCAAAACCTCCTTTCTAAGGAGAGGCCTATGTCCAGCAGTGGACTGTTGAGGGCTGTTGATGATGATGATTGAATGAACGATTAGGTGTAATCTTATATTCGAAGCCCCCAAAAGGTATTGTTTTCTTTTTCTATTTTTACCAAGTTTCAACAGTATAATTCTTATAATTTCAGAAAAAAGTGGTTGTGACATGCGGACGGACCTACAGACAGACATACAGACATGACGAATCTATAAAGGTTCCGTTTTTTGCCATTTGGCTACGGTACCCTAAAAAGTATCAGCTTTCTGGAAAAGATTTTTAAATTCTTTTCTATTCCAATAAACATATAATTCCAGCCAGTTCGACCGGAACAGGATATGCGAATGTTGCCTCGACGTAGGTGAACCGCATTAACCTCGATGTTGACTGCACTGCATGATGGTTTATGGGATCATCTCGCCGCTTTCTGCTGTGCTAAGTGTTTCGTGTTCAAACTCCACATAGGATAACATTTACAAATTGTTGTTCTGAGTCTGGGTGTTTTGTTTGCCTTTCAAGTATGTTTGTGAAGCTCGTACAATAGGAATATTGCTAGAGCAGGAGTTGTTACAGGTTCTAGTATTAGTACAAGATCCCACCGCTTGATTCTGCAGGTATCTGTTTTTTCGATACAACTAATTTTAAATGAATGTTTATAAAGTATACAATGCATTAGGGATAGGTTGCCTATCAAAAATTAGCCGCAATTACCTGAAATTAATTTTAGTAAAATTATTTTGCTGATGAAATTTGCAGCTATATGTTTTTTTAGTGAATTTTACGACATTTGAAAGAAAATAATGTTACAAATTCAAAAAGAATTGGTTGCCAGCTCTCAGTCAGCCGCAACGTTAGGGTTGCCAGGTATAAACATTTATATTAATGATGTTCCATACACAATTAACCGACCTCTAGAACCCAGGCCTGAAAACTTCTGCGAAAGTTTATGAAAAATCAGTTTCAAAGAAGCTCTTATCAAATTTTTAGCTACATTCTGGGAAAACTATTGTTTTGCTTAAACTTTACTAAGAAAATCGGAGTTTTTTTGTTTATTAGTTCAATGTTCATGTATAGTAATATTTCTGATTTTATTAGATTAATAACGGCTTTTATTATGATTAATCTTATTAATATTATCATTTTTAATTTGGGATAATTAGTACACATCAATTCATACACACTAATTTTCATTAGTCAATCAGAGCAATGGAACATACAGGGTGTAAAAAGACTGAAATCGAAAACTTAATGGTTGCATTCAGACCATGATACTGAATAGGTTTAGCGAAAAAAAAACGCAAAATATATGTTAATGTATCTAAGTTCTTTTTTGTATTTTTCTGGTTACATACACATAGTACAACATAATAGGACACTAACAACCTAATTATCTCATTTAGAAAACCAAAAAATAAATAAAAACAATAAAACTGCAATGTATTTTTAAATAAAATCAGTTGACCGGGGGTCATTACACAGTACCGCACGCGGTTCGATGACCGCGGCTAGGGCGCGCGGGCGCGTCCGGCCCGCAGTAGGTACCTAACACTAACTAAAACTTTAAACGAAATCACTCTCTAATCTGACTTTCTGATGGGTTATCAACCAACGCTTAAATAATAATGGTATCCTGTGCACTTGTTATTTTTTTTCGTATAATGAAATCATTCATCGTCTTCAATGAAATTGAAGTTTATTTTGCGCCGGGAATCGAACCCATAGCACCGTGCGTCTGAAATCTTAAGCCTAGACGTGAGCCTACGCCTACGGTTTTCTGATTAGCAATGCTGATTCGGCAATCTATTCACATTCGCTGTTCTTACATACCGTGGGAGAGCCACGCTTCGGCATGAATGAGTCAGTTCGACCAGAGTGATACCACGGCCTCACAGAAAACCGGTGTGAAACAGCGCTGGCGCTGTTTGTGCCGCCTATAGTATTGCGGTTATCCATTGGCGACGGTAATCGCTTACCATCAGGTCATACTTCAGCTCGTTTAAACCCTATTCCATAGAAAAAAAATAAAAAAATTCCAATATAAAACGCGAAATTTGTCCAGGAAACCTACGGATGCATCTAGCCGTAAAACTTTGAATTACTTTGAAATTTTTATTTATTTACCTAAACACAGAAGACGAAGCACTGTAGCGGCAAGTTTGGTGTGCCTTTGTCGGCGAATATCAAAGAAGCGTGATCTTTGAGTTTATGCGACAAAGGGTTTCCGATGTCATGTCGTAGGTATTTACCTATCGATACGTCAGATCGGCGGCGTGTTTCAAAGAAATTTAATTCCCTAATTTTATAAATAGGTACGAACTAGACCAGTCGGTCTTCAATGTTCGCACAGTCTGGACAGTTGCGTGGTGCATTATAATTTTTTTTAAGGGATTTTTATGGGAATTTTTAAGGGACTTTCACGAAAGTTTTGTGTTAAGTTTTGTCCTTTTTAAAGTATATATAGTAAGTTAATTGTTTATTTTTTCGTTTTTTATTCTCTTAAGTTATCAGTTATCACCGAATTTGTGTTATTTTTAGAATAGGTAGAGTCATTTCGCCTGATCGCGTCCATTTAGTGCAGTTAGCAAGTTTGACGGCGATAATAAAAATATCCCAGCACTAATTTCTATGAAAAAATTATGTAATGTTTTCATTATATAGTCTATTTTAAGATTAAATTTCAGTTTTGTTCGAAATATCTTGTGTTTTTTTTTTAAATAGAAAAACTTCAAAATTATGCGTTTTACCCGCTTTGCGTCCACAAAATCCAAATTGCGTCCACCCGTGGACCATTTAGCGTCCACTGTTTTGTTGCTTTAATTTAGCCAAAAACTTATTATTAATCAAGGCTGATCTTTAGCAATATTAATACCTTGTGATTTTAGGGTAAAATTACATAACAGAACTGATTACTGTTTATTCTTATATAAAGAAATTGTTAAAATACAATCTTTCTTTACAAATTCTTAAAAATATCACCCCTATATTCCTTTTCTAAGCTGGAGGCACCAGCTTAGAAATCAGTTCTGTTATGTAATTTTACCCAAAAATCACAAGGTATTAATATTGCTAAAGATCAGCCTTGATTAATAATAAGTTTTTGGCTAAATTAAAGCAACAAAACAGTACAATAATTTTGTCTAATCTTACAACTAGAAGAATTGTTGAATCAATAAATTATGAGCCAAGGTATGCTTATAGCCTTAGAATTTCAATTATTGACACAGGTCACATTCAAAAGACTTATCTTTGGTCTCTAAATAACTTAATCCTACAAATTGCGTGCATTTCAGATGATACCATCTAATACACTTGACACAGCCTATGTTTTTCTCATCATCGTCTTCTACATCTGAAATAAGTATTTATTACATTACATTTAGAACATTTCACTCGCTCTACGGCTGGTAAATTTTCTTCTTCAAATTCCTCGTTTACCGTTTCCTGTGTGACTTCTTGAAGAGGATGTATTTTCTTTTTTCGTTTTGAAACAGTTTTACGAACCATTTGAGAGTGTTTCAAAGTCTTTTTCTGTTCTTGTTTCTTTTGTCGTTCTAACTTTCTTTTTCGTATTGCTTCCTGCTTTTCGTTCTTGATCAGCTCTTTATCTCCATAATACTGTCTCCATGCAGCAGCACATATGGCTGCTGGAGTTCTTTGATTATATTTTCGTGCTTTGTCAGAAATTTCAGGTAGCATCAGGTGGTGTTTAAATGCATCAGGGGTTTTCTTCTGTGTTGCTGTTGAAGCTGGTTGTACAAGAGGCTCTGTAGGTAAAAAGGATGGTAGTGATACAGTTGATGCTGATGATGAAGTCAGAGGCAGTTCTGGAGTTAGTTCCTTAATGAGAGTTTCTTTTTCAACACTTAATTAGAAATTAGAATTAGTACCTACAAGTAGAATTAGAACGACGTCGTCGTCGGCTCTAGCTTTATTAACACCCTCCGCATTTTTAAGTCAGATTTCTTTATTTTTGGTCAAAAAATTTTCAAACCACTTTTGACCTGGGCAATCATCTTTGAAATTATGTTTAAACTTCCCTTCTCGAATTATTTTCTGAACAGTATCCAACAATTCTTGCTTTTTCACTGGAAATCCACATTTGGAAATGTTATGAAGCCATTCAACTACTTTTTTTTCACCATCTACTCCTAGCGCTGGTTCTGGTCCCGGTTTCTTTACTACATCTGGTCTGCGCCCATTGATTTTGTCCAATATTGTGGTCTTGGGAATAGCATATTCTTTGCATATTTGTCTTATCGATTTATTCTTCTCTGGAATTTCATTGAAAGCTTTCTTTAAATCGTCTTCTGTGTATGTTCCCTTTTCCTTCTTCTTTTTGTCTCCGAAGAACTCATTTTAAATAGAAAAAAAAATAAGAAGGAAAGAAATTACTCATTTCATTTAAAATAGAATTATAAACACGTAATATTATAAAAAAATGTACAATAATAATCATCAATACATTTCAAATTATTTTAACAAGCAAGTCAATTGTATTTAACGAAAATAGTGGACGCAATTTGGTTTATTAATATCCCCTGTAGGTATAGTTTGCGTCCATTGCGGACGCAAAGTGGAAGTTTTGTAAATTCAATGTAGTAGTTCGCGTCCACCTTATTTTATTCGTTAAATATAAAAAACATAAGCAGATTCAAAATTAATGTTATTTCTTTTTTCATTATAAAAGTCTAGAAAGAGCTTTGTATCCTAAAATTCACATAAAACAATAAAAAACTTACCATAGAACACGCAGCAGCACACTATTTTTTATCTAAATATCCCGCGCGTACGCACTTTTTGAAGAACAGCCCAGACTCACTATTTTTTCTAAACGGGATTCATTTGGCACACGGACATTTTGTGCATGCGTGCGTGCCTCTTATACATTGAGGTATTAGCGGTAATGACTTTTCGTTTGATTGGTGCGTTAGCTTACTTATTTTCGAGGATTTTTAAAGAGAGATTCGTAAAATGGACGCAAATTGGCAAAATGCATGGAAGTAAGTAAGTAATGTAAAAGTTTGTAGGCCTGGGTTGGAGAAGTCTGTGAATTGTAAGGAACATTAATTTCTTCTCGATTTTCACGTTCGTTTAATGTTTGATATAAGGTGACAGATGCCTGTCAAAAATTTAATGTATTTATTTTGTATTAAGATTTAAAAAAAAAAAGTGTGTGTATATAATTAACACTAATATACCTGTTTACACCTGGCAACCCTAACGTTGCGGCTGACTGAGAGCTGGCAACCAATTCTTTTTGAATTCGTAACATTATTTTCTTTCAAATGTCGTAAAATTCACTAAAAAAACATATAGCTGCAAATTTCATCAGCAAAATAATTTTACTGAAATTAATTTAAGGTAATTGCGGCTAATTTTTGATAGGCAACCTATCCCTAATGCATTGTATACTTTATAAACATTAATTTAAAATTAGTTGTATCGAAAAAACAGATAGCTGCAGAATCAAGCGGTGGGATCTTAGACTATATGGAGTACCTATATTGTAAGTAAATTAGAAATTTGAAAGTAACTCTGTTTATTTGTAGTGCTTTCACGGCTAAATCGCTGTACCATAGATAACAATTATTTATCAATCGTGTCCGATAGATAATTATTACGTTGACTTTATTTTTGCACGAAGTTTTCTTAGTGACTGCATTTTAGACCCGTATAACTCCTGAAATACAAAAGTTATCTAAGCCGCTATAGTTTTCCTTTAAAGTTCAATGTATGGACTACTATCATAAATTTTTTCAAATTTTTTGGGTTAGCCGTTGAGCTTTTAGAGGGCTTTTAGAGCAAAAATGCGCTTTAAAGTTGAATAACTCGCAAACGGATATACCTAAATGGAAAATGTTCTGTTTGCAACCTCACAATGCTTTTCAAAGACCTGTCAAATGGTACCCCACATAAAAATATTTTTCGAAATTTTATTGTAGCACTTTGTCGACATACAAAGTCATCAATCTTGCAAAGTTTCAACTTTCAGCTCCAACCGTTTGGAAGGTAGGTCGAGGACGGACGGACGGACATGGCGAACCTTTAAGGGTTCCGAGTCATGAACTACGGAACCCTAAGAAATATCTAGTAGTTCGTCAGGGTGACCAAAGTCATGTGGGGAGAAAATACTGACTCCACGCATGCTTATCCTGTACATCCGTGTATTATTCGTTACGTAATATTCGTGTATCCTATTCTCGCTTATTGAAAATGCGTGCTACAGAACCGCACCTGCTAATTGTGAATAATAAAAAGTTAACATTTCGACAGAACTCATCAAAATCTAATAAATTACTAAAAGCTCCCGGAAAAACTTGGCAAAGAAAACTACCAGATGAGTGGAGACTAAAATAAGCTGTCATTTCTTTTAAATTGTGTAGTTGCATTCACGTACCTTGCTCTTATTTATGTAGTCTTTGCTCTAGAATTTTAAATTGTCTTTGACTTCATTAGCTTTCGCCCGCGGCTCTGCCCGTGTCTATTTCAGTTATCTAGGTAAAAAAATCCTATTTTTATTAACATATACACTATGTTACTTCTAATACTTCCAAGAATAAGTGTACAAAGTACAAAGTAAGTCATGATGATCGGTTGAGTAGTTTTCGCGTGAAAGCGTAACAAACAAACTTACTTTTACATTTATAATATTAGTAGGATTATATAGATAATGATTTCCTGACAGCACCTGTCTTGCGCGAAGTGCTTTATTCTGTCACAAAGAAACTAAGAGAATGTTAATTAACATAAACCATCTGTTGTATAAATAATATCTTATCTACTGGAACAATTTAGATACATGAATATGGGAAAAGCAGAATATTGAAATAACTTGAATTTGATAACTCGCACTCCTAAAAACGTTAATTTTTAAATTATACAAGTACGTAGTCAAATTATCAAAATGGTACAGAGTCTTCTAAATACGTACTGCCTGGTGTCGAGACATTGCTGCTTCTGCTTGACACTAAAAATTGGTACTCTTATCGTGGCACTTGGAGGACTTGTCCCGAGTATCTTACTTTTATTCCTATATGGATATGGAAAATCTTTTCTAGAAGGACATGGATTGAGTCCAATAGTTGCAGATATAGTGCTTCATGTATACGCAATACTGGGAATATTATTATGCGCAGCACACATTATGCTCTTCATTGCTACTATGACATACAATGAAAAGTTAATTTTAATATATCTTTGGTATGCTGTTGTGTATTTTGCGGTAGACTCTTTTGCTGTACTAATAATAAGTTTTTCCGCGTTTTTGAATAATGCAATCGTATTTGGTACGATCGTGTTTATATTGGATACAATTTACTGGATCTTGTTGTATTATGTTGTATTACCCGTAGTAAATGGTTTTAGAAGAAACATACATACAGTAGTTATATATCTTGCATAAATTTATTGGTTTTATAAATTGAATTTAAGCCGGTAGGGTAAATCGTGTTCTCTTGGTAGGAAATATACCAACACTAGCACAATTTTAATAAAATATTTACTTACTACTTCTTGTTCTACTTTTTCCTGCTAAAGCTAACCTGTACGAAACTTTACTTATGGGAACTACGCATTATAAAATACCGCCAGCTGTTAATGAGCTGGTTAAAAACTTACTAACCTACTTTTATTGACATTTCATTAGTACAACGTAACGAGATTATTTAGAAGGGGCAATTTTGGCACTGTACCTCCAAATATACGAGTATGTAGGTAGGTAAATACCTAAGTTGTATCTTACTACTATACCTATGCAATAGTTCTCATTAGTAAAATCAGCCTTAACAATTATTTTACAACTCATCATCATCATCATCATCATCAGCCTATCTCAGTCCACTGCTGGACATAGGCCTCCCCCATTTTACACCTCTTTGATTGATTTTGAGCTTCTCGCATCCAGCTCCTGCCTGCCATCTTGCGCATATCGTCACTCCACCTGGACTGTGGGCGTCCTACACTACGTTTGACAAGACGCGGTCTCCAGTGCAGAACTCTTCTACCCCAACGGTCATCAGTTCTGCGGCTAATACCTATGGCAAACCCACTGCCACTTCGACTTGCTAATCCGGTGGGCTATGTCGATGACTTTAGTTCTCTGACGGATAACTTCCTTCCTGATACGATTCCTCAGAGAAACGCCGAGCATAGCCCTTCCCATAGCACGTCTACGTCTCGGCTCCGTATGTCATGACAGGTAGGAGGCACTGATTATAAACTTTCGTTTTTAGGCACTGTGGGATCGACGCAGAGAAGACTAGACGTAACTTTCCAAATGCTGCCCAACCCAGCTGAATTCTTCTATTTACCTCATCCTCGAGGTTATTCCTACCCAACTGTAATGTCTTCCCAAGGTAGACATATTTTTGAACAACCTCGAGAGCGGTACATTTTGATTGAACCTGATCTTGGTTTTGTCCAAGTTCATCCGTAGGCCGATGTGCATAGAAGAATCAGCTAGGGCATTCACCATCTGTTGCAGGTCCTGCAGTGTCTCTGCCACTATGACGATGTCGTCCGCAAATCGCAAGTGAGAGATGTATTCGCCATTGATGTTAATGACGTGACATTAACATCAATGGCGAGTTTGACTTTCCAGTTCAGCGTCTTAAACATATCCACCATTGCATTTGTGAACAATTTGAGGGAAATAATGTCCCCTTGTCTCACTCCTCCATGCAATGGTATGGGCTTTGTTTGCTGGTTCTGTACTTGGACGGACATGGTGGTGGCATCGTAGAGACGTCTCATCACTTGGATGTATCGCCAATCTACCTGGAAATGCTGCAAGGACTCCGGAACAGACCAGATCTCAACCGAGTCAAAAGCCTTCTTATATTCCACGAATGCTAGATACAGTGTCTGATTATACTCTTTGGTCTTCTGTATAATCTGCCGCACTGTGTGGATGTGGTATGGTGCCATATCCGCTCCGAAATCCGGCCTGCTCTGGTGGTTGAAATTCGTCGAGTTTTCGTGCAAGACGGTTTGTGATGACTCTTGAAACCAGCTTATAGATGTGGCTTAGAAGAGAAATGGGTCGATAGTTCTTCAGCAAGGTCTTATTACCTTTTTTGAAGAACAGCACGACTAAACTTCTACTCCACATATCCTGAGTTCTCCCTTCAAAGAGGGCAGTGTTGAAGAGCTTTTGGAGCTCCCTCAGTACGGGTTTACCTCCAGCTTTTAAGAGCTCTGATGTAATACCATCCTCTCCAGGGGCTTTTCCATCTTTAATCTGTTCAAGAGCCATCTCGATTTCACCAGTGCTGACTTCTGGCAGGTCTTCGGTGTAGTGGCTCCTTAATGCGGCTCTGGTGTCCTTATTTTCGAGACGACCTGATCTGTGGAAAACCTTTATAACCGGCTATAGAAGTTTTCCACTTCCGAAAGGACTACCGATTTTGAGGCAACAACTACCCTACTTGTTGTGGTCATCTTCGTTAGGTGTCTTCTTCCCAGAGGTTGTACGAAAACTTTTGACCCCCGATTCTGCTCGATTGTTCTTTCAATGGAGAGAGCATTAAAGCACAGGAGGTCGTGTCGTACGAGCTTATTAGCCGACGAAGTGACGGGTGGGTTTTCACGCCGTTCCCTCATCAACCTTAGAGTCCCCTCCGAAAGTTTCGACTTCTTGCCTTTACGCTGTCATTCGTAGAATCTCGCGCCTTCTTCTCTGAGGATTCGGACCACATTTTTGAGGTTCTGGATTACGTCTGTTGTGGTTTCCACGGCAGCGAATCGGTTTTCCAGATTTAACTGGAACGTTTCAGATCAAACCATGATCTGGAGCGGAGTAGGTCGGATTCAGAGAGACAAGTCGGTGATCACTGCCGCTATTAAACCTATTAACCACTGAGACTCTCTGAATATGTGCCTCTTGTTCATCATAATGAAGTCAATCTCATTTTTAGTCATAGGGTCTGAACTTTGCCACGTCCACCTCCGATGGGGCTACTTCTTGAAAAACGAATTCAGCAAGAAGAGCCCCTCGCGTTCGAGGAAGTTAACCAGCATTTGCCCCCTATGATTCCTGACTCCAATTCCATGGGATCCTACTACTGATTCGCTGCAAATCTGTACTCCCACTTTAGCGTTGAAGTCACCCATTACAGCGTTGTAGACTGTAGTGGGTCTTAGTGGTAAAGTGGAGAGCCCTCGATATGTCGTCGCACATTTCCTCCATCTCGTCATCCGTGTGCATCGAGGTCGGTGCGTACACTTGCACAACCTTGAGGCTATACCTCTCAGTGAGCTTGATAATGAGGTACGCTACCCTGTTCGACACACTGGAAATTACTTCAACGTTGTTGGATATTAACTTGTTTACCAGAAACCCCACGCCTTGGGATTATTACATTAGGTGGCCTGACTAAAGGGTTATAGTGTCAACCCCCTCTCTTCGGACTTCACATAACCCTAGGATGAGCCACCTATTTTTCCCTAGTTCTACCTCTAGTTGTGCCAGATGCGAGTCGAGCCGTTTTAGTGAACTCTTTAGTGAACTTAATTAATTGAAGAAAATGTTATCGGAGTAAGCTTTTAGAACAACAGAATTACAATAGCAGCAAAAATTTTATTTTCATGTCTGGTATTAGTTCTTAAAATTTTAAATAGAATCAGGCATTACTTGGAACAAATCGAATTAAGGCTATTGTGGTCATCTGGAATGAAAAACTTAGAATGTATGGTTTTCCCTTTTTCCCTTCTATCTTGGTAACAACGTTGCTTTGGCAGTGTGGACTACGAAGCATTCATCAAAGTCAATGTTAAGGACAAAGAGATTAGCGAAATTAATGCAGCCGTAGGTAATGATATATTACCATTTTTTCTTATTTTAACCGCACGTTCGATATGAAAGGATCAGATGATTCTAAAGCTCTGTGGAATAATTCTGTCATAGTATTTATACACAACTTGTTGATGAAAATCGTTAAATTTTTCGGCATCAATATGTAAACCACTAAACAAGACTATTAAATAGTATGCAGATATTCAATATTCTGGTCAGGCAAAGGTAGGCAGGTCAAAATGTTTGTGGTGACGGCACAACCTTCTTTCAAGCATTGATAGATATATTTTTCTACTGTTCTGTATGTTCAAGACTTCCCATCAGATGTCGATAGTGAACTTACTAGTGCCTTATTTTTTCAATGAAGGTTCCCCTTTCACATTTTCGAGGTTCCAAAGTTCCAACTCAAATTTAAAAATGCTTGATTATTTGTGTCATTTTTAAGGCTGATTCTGTAGTTTATATTTGCTCAGCCAATCCTGATTTTTAGTGACAAATGATTTCATGACGTATTTACATCGCTTGTTCTTACCACAGAAAACATAATAGTACTCATACAGAAGACTCATTCCGAAAAGTAAATTGAAGAAATCGGGACCCTTGGCGTCAAAAAATTAAGTTCAATTCAGATCGCACAGCGCCGAATCACCTACAATAATATTTACCTACCATTGCGTCTCTTTCTATCGTGTAACTCTTACTTGTTCTGACGATGCAGCGATGTCTAGTCGACCGGCATGCTCGTCCGGGCAGGCAGGCGGCCGACTATACCTATACTGCGGAGTGACTTGCTTAGAAACGTAGAAAGAGTAGGTGAACATGGTTATTTAGTTGTGGAAATAATGTAATCATCCCCAATATAATTAATAAAAACTCTATTAACTCGATCCGATAGCATTAAATCCTTTGAACTATTCTTAAACATCAACAAAATATCTTTGTGGGCACATTTTGATGTGCACTAGCGGATCCTCTTGGAAAATGAAGAGTGCCTGCTAGCATGAAAGTTGATTTCCTCGTACCTCCCTCGCCATAAGGTCCTCTGGTCGAAGCTCAGATGGTCTTTCCTCAGGAGGTTAGTCAGGTTCTGCTGAGGTAAAGTAGCATTACGGGCGTAGGAGCGCGTTGCGTTGCGTAGGAAAACGAAAAATAAAATAAAATTTTGTTTATTGTAGAAACATTAATGTAGGTAGCTGTTACAGTAAAATTCAAGTGTATCACATCTTTAACGGAAATTAAACGATAACAATTAGTCTTGAAATCATAATATGAAATAAAGCTAAATCCGAATATAAGAACATCGATAACATATAAATAAATTCTACTTTAATCAAAATACCAAAATCCGATGAAAAAATAAAGATTAAATAATTTTAAAAAAGTTGCCATTACTATAAAATTCCGTTAAATTAATACTGAATTTTTTAAGAGTTTTTGCCAGTGGCAACTGGTATTGCCACTGCAGATAATAAATACATAGTACAAAGGAAAAAAATACATTCACATATTATCTGATCATGCCCCATCAATAACTCATAATGTCCAACTGACTAACACCCTCTCCTGAAAGGAGACCCGAGTCCAGGGGTATCCTTTCAGGAGAGGGTTAAGGCCATCCGTCCCCACAATTCCCGAGTGCGGGTTAGGGACTAGTCTTGCCTACACTGCTATAATTTATTAAAATAAATTCTTGATAACGATAATGCTTGAAAATGACCGAGTTTATTGATCTTTCCTTTGAAAGTTTTAAGTTTTGTTTGTAGAAGGTACTTTTTGAAAACATAAAATTGTAAGTTGTACTATAAATTAAAAAATATGTAAGCAGAATGAACTGCGAGCTAAAGCTAGTTTAACGATTTAAATTAGTCTCAAAACCTACATCAGATCTTGTAATAAATTAACGGTTTGGAATAGATAATAATTAAAATTTCATTAGAAATAAACTTAACAAACATTGCAAGTTAAAAGAAGTTAAATAACAAGGAACCGGCATGTTTAGATAACAATTCACAAAAATTAATAACATCCGAATAATTATTTTGTTTCAAAAAGTGATAACCGTAATTAGATTTCCGACTATAAATAAAATGGGTCATAGTTTCCAAACTCCACGTGGTTTATTTATTGTTAATGGGGTGTGAGTAGACGTTAATTTTGGTAATGACTGTTTTTCCCAATAACAGTGAAGGTTTGGAGAAAAAAAAAGAGAAACTAAAATATTGAAAGTATAAAGTTCCACACACTGTTAGAAAAAATCCATAGGAGTTAACTGGTAACCTCGGTGGCCAAGCGATGTCCCCAAAGCGGCTTATCAATTTTTGTGGACAATTTTGGCAAAGCAGATACATTGACGTTCTGGCTGTGTGTGAAGTCGCCCCATTTTGATGAAACCACGTATACGTCGAGTAGAAGAAGTGTGCTTGCAAGTTTGGTAAAAAATAGTCGTTAATCATGCGTCCATAGTTTTCACTGTTGACGTTTATTGCTTCTTCCCTTGAAGTTTCAAAAAAATAGGGCCCGATAATTCCGTTTGTCGTCGACAACGCACACCAGACTGTAACTTTTGAGAAATGTAAAGGTCGTTGATGTTTTTGTCGAGGTTTACATCTTCATGGGGCCCAGAAGTTTTGTTCATTTACATGGCCATTCAGATGAAAAGTGTAAAATCTCTCCAACATCCTAGTCCAGTCAATAAAAGCTTAACTTTGCCATTTTGGTTGAACACCTGCAACCAACGCCAAAATTTCCGTAAGTCTTCGTAGATTAATATACTAAAATTGCAGGGTGCTGCAATACCGGCAAAGGGTGCAAATACATTGCAAAAGGGTGCAAAAACAACTTTTTCGTCTATATCTTGCGATTGGCTGATAAAATAAAAAAAAATCGTACTACAAAATTGTAGGAAATTAAATCCCCTACAAAAACTTGGAAACGTATTTTCGCGTATCTCTCATAGTTATTGCACAAAATGCATATAAAGGTGCAAAATTGTAAAAATATTATTAATAATCTTTTGTTTTCATTTTGAAGCGATCCTACATGTTTCCTTGGGATTTAATTAATATTTTTCGGACATTTTTGTTTACATATTTATACCTTATTTCATATACCTAATAATCTTGACAAAAAATTCATTTCAATTATATTCAATGATATTTTTATTTTATATTTTTTTTATTCCATCGGATTCAGTGCAAATTTGCAAATTTTCAAATTTGAGAGGATGGTCATCTAATGAACGGGAGGCATGTAATATGCCTGATAGAAATGTTATATACGATGGTGATACAAGAGGTGAAATGCTGATACATAGTTTACTAGGATCTGCATAGGTGATGTTTTTTAATCCAGAAGGCAATCTCTCATCATAATTGCGCTGCAGATTTTTTTACATTTGATTGGAGTTCTTTTATATCAAACACTACTTGCTGGTGTGTACACAGCTATGCCTCCTAAACAATGAAAAGTCTCCTGACTACCTGAGGTTCTTATACAAGGTGGGCCAAAAGAAGTCATCCGATGTTGTTTGGCTTTCAATTTTTTTCTAAATAAAAAACTTCGATTTTGTTTTTTGATTATGTTTATTTGAACTTTTAGAATTTTATTAGTGAAGTCGAGAAGATAATATCGGCCAAACGGGCGCAGCCACAATCGATTGCTATACGGGCTCGTTTTATGGCATTTTTCATTACTTCAGCGAGAACTTAGGGGCGACAGATTTTCGCAATCGTGTCGAATGTTGTACTTGAGGGCTTTCAGGGTCTCGGACTATTTCACATAAACACGGGACTTCAAAAAACCCCACTAAAAAGTGTGGAACGGTTAATTCGGGCGATCTTGCGGGCCAGTGCAAATCGCCAAAACGAGAGGTGAGGCGACCCGGGAATGCCGCCTTCAGAATATCGGTTGTGTCTCGCGCAGTGTGTGCCGTTGCTCCGTCTTGTTGGAACCACATGTCCTCCAGTCCTAATTCGTTCAATTGTGAAAGAAAAAACTCGGTTAACATGGCCATATAGCGCGCACCGTTCACTGTTGTCGTTTGACCAGCGGCGTCCTCGAAAAAAAGTGGATCGATGACTGTTCCAGCTTGAACAGCGCACCATGCAGTCACTTTTCGTGATTATAATGGCTCCTCGTGCTACACTCGTGGATTTTCGGTGCCTCAGAAGCGATAGTTTTGCTTGTTCACGTACCCGCTGAGGTGGAAATGAGCCTCATCGCTTATTATTATTTTGGTCAAAACATCGTCTACTTCGTGCTCGAGATTGAGAATCGCATGGGCGTAGGCTACATGCATTTGGTGGTCAACAAGCAACAGCTGACGCACGGACATGCGCAGGTCTTTGACCAAAATTCGCCTTAGGGACGACCGGCTGATGGCTAATTGCGAGGCACGGCGTCTGGTCGATGTTTCAGGCGACAGCTCGACATCCTCAGCAACAGCTGCGATATTCTTGGCAGAATAGGCGCTCCGGGGCCGGCCACTCTTGGCAGCGTCTCTTGTGGTCCCTGGCCAAACGGCGCAGTGTTTGCGCAGTTAGTGCCGGACGACCGGGGAATCGGCGATGGAATTCGCGCTGCGCCAACACCACAGACGAATTGTTACGCAAAAGAATAGACACGATTATTCCGATTTCCGCGGAGAGTGTATCGCTCCATGGCTTGTTCACTTGTATTCTACATCTGTCTAGTTTACAAATATCAAAACAGATTTGACATTGGCCGCCATTTTCAAATATAAGAGCATCTTTCAATAGGGTCATTTCTTTTGGCCCACCTTGTATTACGGTCAGTATTATCAAAGACATATTGAAGGAAAGCATCAGTAATTATAGTCTTCTGAGGTTAAATTATTGATAAAGCTTCATAAAGCTAAATATTATGGTATGATGTGCAAACACAGTTTGCTTAGTAGATTGATAACTAACATCGATCCTGTTTTTCGATAAATGTATGTCTCAACAGCAAACGAATGAAGGGTTTAGGACGAAGTGCTGAAATAACACTATAGGCAATAGTATCTATTTTTGGGATAACAGGACATTCATCTCACACGATATTTTCATCATTTAATAATAATTTATGTATGAAGCAAGTTAATAGTGGAGGTATTTCTGATACAACGTTATCAGGGAATTTGTCCGGTTGTAGATTACTTTTTGTTTCGTAACGAGTTTATTTTGTCCTGTAAAATTTCTGCACATACAGTTATAATTGTTTTCTTATCCATTTCACTGAGGTCCTCACTCTTACCATACCAAACACTACAATCAGTATGCAATCCTGAGAGTATTGCATACTTTTCACAACAATTGTTGCATCTTACGTTTTCTTCATACAAATAGAACATAAAAATGAAGGATTCATTGTTTCCTTTAAACCGAAAACAGTGAATCAAGTTTATTTTGTAAAAAATCACTTTTGGACAGTAAAACGCACAAAAACGAAATATCCCTGAAACGAAAGTTTGGAGTATAGTGACAGTAAGTGACAAACAGTTAGTTGAGCATTTTCTGCTGTAGTCTTACTCATTGCACTCAGCGAGATAGAAAAACAAGCGCATGTGTGTGTGTGTTCTCAATGGTACTATTTTCGTCGAGCGCAAGGTTCTCATTTTTGTCTAAATCTCTATCTCTTTCGCTCTTGTTAGGAAACGTATGGTCTTATTCGAGCACATGGGTCTTATTTTTCGATCCTATCCTATAGATCTTGAATGGGACTATTTACGTCGAGCGCAAGGGTCTCATATTTGTCTTATTCTACCTATTCACTCTTATATTGAAGACTCTTACTATAGAAAATTGGAATCAGTGGGGGCAAAAGAGTAGAATAGTAGTAGAAAGAATAATATAAAATATACCACGTTCTTTCTCCGCCAGTGATATATTATTATAAACGTCCCCCTGAAATTAAATTTATTCTAGCTCAGGTAAATGGAGAGGTAATATATACTGCAAATATACGTTTCAAATGCAATTTTGCTCTGAATACAATGCAATAAAAATAAACTAAATTGAAATTATTACTACATAGTATAAGCTAAAGTCGCTTCCACTCTCTGTCTGTCCATATAAATGCTTCGATCTTTTAAACTACGCAACGGACTTTGACGCTGTTTTCTTAACTAGATAGAATGATTCAAGAGGAAGGTTTATATGTATAATGCATGCATAAAAGTAGAGAAACATTGATAATTTTAGAGGTTTTTAATGTGATGTCGTAAATAAACCCATTTTTTTACGCTGACATTGCAAACGCTGGATGTACCCTATGAGATAGATCAAAATAATGTACTACAGTATTGTACACCTTAAAAAGTTCTACAATACTTTCTTTCTTTTTGCTAGAAATAATGGATTATTTAAGAAAGATTATAAGCAATACAGTATTAATCCTTATCCAATTAAGTACCTTAAATACTTTGTGCATCTAATATAGATTAAAATGACCCTTTACAGTATGTAATTT
This sequence comes from Phragmatobia fuliginosa, assembly GCA_932526445.1. Classification (NCBI taxonomy): domain Eukaryota; kingdom Metazoa; phylum Arthropoda; class Insecta; order Lepidoptera; family Erebidae; genus Phragmatobia; species Phragmatobia fuliginosa. Next base: position 32,625,471 of record OW052057.1, read on the forward strand.
AAATTAATTTTTTGAAGATATTACAGATTTAAAATGCAGGAATAAAGCGATTGTGGCGGTACCGGCCGGAGCCCGTTAGGTGGCACTGCTGTCAATTTATCAGTATCAGTCAATATCAGTATCGGTACGAACTATGCCAGGTCAGCTATTCATATAATAAAATTTAAATGTTTTTTTTGCCAAGATTATTAGGTAGGTAATTGAAAAAAAGTGTAAATAAATAAATAAAAATGCCCGAAACATATCATTTGAATCCCAATGAAACATGTAGTATCACTTCAATTTGAAAAAAAAAGATTAATAGTAACATTTTTTTCATTTTGAACCTTTAAATGCATTTTGTGCAAAAACTATGAGAGATACGCGAAAATACGTTTCAAAGATTTTGTAGGGGATTTAATTTCCTACAATTTTGTAGTAGGATCTTTTTTTATTTTTCCAGCCAATCGCGAGATATAGACGAAAAAGTTGTTTTTGCACCCTTTTGCAATGTATTTGCACCCTTTGCCGGTATTGCAGCACCCTGCAATTTTAGTATATTAATCTACGAAGACTTACGGAAATTTTGGCGTTGGTTGCAGGTGTTCAACCAAAATGGCAAAGTTAAGCTTTTATTGACTGGACTATCCGTTCACAAAAGTTTTTTTTGTAAAACATAGTCGGTTTTTTTTAATTCTTCGACTAATTGGATCTTCAAATCTTTTTTCATAATTTCCGAATCCGCGACTCAGTTGATACTTCTCGACAGTCCTTGATGTTCTGCTGGGCCCTAGCTGAGGGATATTTAAAGCAGAAGATGTCTGGCGGATCTTCTCCACCCACGACGGTATCAAATTTACACTTGGTGCGTCGCTCAAGCGCTGAATATTAATGGGCACAAAATGTTCGGAGCGCAATTACGTAAGAGTCGTCACTCTTAAAAAACGCCTCAATGGCGTATGCTCTATGTTGTCCTGACCACTGCGGAATTGTGACTGACCAACCGCATTCTCAGAGTGTCGAATGGCGCCACCCTCCCCTCGCACCGTGTAAAAATTTTCTTGATATTTGTTTTTTAAAACAAATTTGCCACCGGACACCCTGTATAAGCTTTTGATTTTTCACTGCCTTGGTTTTAAGTGTACATAATGTTATGGTCCTGATGGGCTTAATTTTATGAAATAAAAAAAATTACATAACTAATCGAATTTAAGGTTTTCTTCTAACATTTTAAAATGATTAATTTAATACGTTTTTATAATAAAAGGAAGACGTTCGAAAAATAGATCTTTCGTATATAATAGGGCTGGATGCTTTTTCGTTTTAACTGATTCCAATAGATGGCCGACGCCAGTCGGTCGCATTTTTATCTATACGAACACATTTCTTATACTTAAGATGTGGTGGGTAATGGATATCATGACATGACAATGCCTTGAATTATGTGATGAGTCCCCCCAACGTGCCACGGGGGCCTGGATAAGATACGTTACATTATACATTTATAAGTTACAAAATAATGCATAGAGATGCGACATTTTTATTATTATGCCTACTCGATCTCATGTTAGAAAATAAAGGTGTATTTTTGTAAGAATAGTTTATTTTGTCTAATAATATTAGTATACTCTACTCTGTCTGACGGAAAGCATGAGTTGAATCTAGGAGTAGGGACCACCATCCTCATTGTGAGTGTAGGCAATGCAGCATGGTGACACATACCATAGGCGGACATCATCAGAATGATGCGAAATGTTTGGGCTACCGTTTAGATAAACAACTATTAGCCTTATTTCTACGTAGTTATGTTAATATCGCTAATATACAATTAGGAAGTGTTGGTTGTGTATTGTGAATATTTGCAGTTATAAGTATTTTCATAAGAAATAAAAAGAAAACAAATACTAAAAGTTAAGAAAGTCTGACTCTTATTGTCTATTGGTATAAAACTTCCCCTATCCGACGAGTTATTCTCATATCCGGTGCCCGATTAAGGTAGCGCGGGGCCTGTAGCAAATTCTATCGCTATCAGATACCAGTTTGTTTATATCAAAACTAAGTTTATTTAAAACAAGAGACCTTTTCTTCTTTTAGTTAATCATATGGTTATTTTTATTTTTTACTTCAAACGTGGCAAGTGCGTAAGGACGCTGCATGAACAAGGTACCGGGCGATTGCCTTGCTCTCTAGTTTCAAAGGTCGCCTCTGTTGCAGTTATCACTACTTCTGCTGCTGGCATTATTGTAGCTTTACTCACGACAGTCTTTGACATCAATGCCACTATCAATTAAGTACTGTGGTCTCTTATGTCCAAGTACTTAACAAATCTTTCCACTGGCTGAGACGGCAAAGCATTGCACCCTATCTGCTTCTTATGCTAAGTAAGTAGCATTTGCAGCAATACATTTTCACAATTTGATGAATAGGATCATTGACGATTAATACTAATAAACTTAATACTAGGAAGTGAATCAACTGACAATAATATTCGAGGTGGACGAATGTGTCTCTTAATTCTTTATTTTAAGTTACTAATAATTATAACTTATACGTAAGTACAATATTGACTGGGTATTTCTGTAAATAGCTTGTTTTATATAAATAATAGGTAATGGCTATATTTTAGCCACCAGGGTTTCTCAGTAGATACATCAGATGATCGAACAATCCCATTGGAGAACAAAAATTTTAGTTACTTTATTGCTTACTTAATTTGCTTATAACATTTTTATTTATTTTCATTAATCTAGTTAGATTGTTTCTTTACATTAAGGAAAAAAATATTAAAAAAACCTGACTTTTGTGGAGAAAAAAAATAAAATTATTAACCTAAATAGATAAGATGGTATTGTTTATTTCTAAAAGACTGAGCTGGTTTGGTACGAATAGGTACTAATAAAGTTATTTAAAAGACTGGTTCTGATTCTGGTGTTAACATCACCAAACTAAAATTAACTCAAATTTGTTGTCGGATAATTTACTTTCACTCCATTTTTAGGGTTCCGTTGCCAAATGGCAAAAAACGGAACCCTTATAGATTCGTCATGTCTGTCTGTCTGTCTGTCCGTCCTTAGGTCACAGCCACTTTTTTCCGAAACTATAAGAGCTATATTGTTGAAACTTGGCCAGTAGATGTATTCTGTGATTCGCATTAATATTTTTTCACAAAAATAGATAAAAAGCAATGAATTTTGGGGGTCCCCATACTTAGAACTGAAACTCAAAAATTTTTTGTCATTAAAACCATACGTGTGAGGTATCTATGGATAGGTCTTCAAAAATGATATTGAGGTTTTTAATAAAATTTTTTTCTAAACTGAATAGTTTGCGCGAGAGACACTTCCAAAGTGGTAAAATGTGTTTCCCACCCCCTATAACTTCTAAAATATGAGAATGATAAAACTACAAAAAAATTATGATGGACATTACCATGCAAACTTCCAACGAATGTTGGTTTGAACGAGATCTAGTAAGTAGTTTTTTTTAATACGCCATAAACCGTAAACTGCAATTTATATTTCTTTCAATCAAAACACTATTATTAAAACATCGGTGAAAGGTACAACTAACTACAAAAACTTTTATATGATGTTACTTGCTGCTACGGAATCCTTCATGGGCGAGTCCGACTCGCACATGGCCGCTTTTTTATATCTCAAATCTTAACTATCTTTAGTTTTTTTATCTTAAGTTCAGTACCATTTAAAAGACACACTTATATACAAACATTTATCGAAGATTGCACCATATTAACAAAACAATTTTCGCTGTAGTTATATCAGTTAAGTCATATCATAATATTTGCATGATAAATTGAATTTGAAATTAAAATGAAAAATAGTTCTAAGAATAACACTTTAATATATTGATGTGAAATGGCATAAGAATTATAATTGTTCCACCACCATCACCATAAAAATAAACCCACAAAATGAAAAAATACATTAAGAGTTTACTTTAGCTTAGTCGGCATATATCTAGTTTCGTGTGACATATCTAGTTTTATATTACAGATTACACTTTTTGGCCGTTCAACATAAGAATAGTCAGGACTTCAATAATTGAAAATCGACCTGTAAACAAATAAAGTTAAAGTATCAATTCAATAACAAATTTTTGAGAATTTTAATTAAGTGATGTACAACAACAACATTTAATTAAGTGGTATACAACAGAATCAGCACCAATGACAAACTAATAGTTCAACATATAAAAATATCTCATAGTAACGAACAAATATTTTTCTACAGCAGAAAATGCAGTCTACTAAAACATATTATGAGTCAGTACTTACGTATTTTATAAAATTAAAAATAAATTACATCGAAGTGTACATGAGTATACGCGATAATATTGAACGGATATCATCTAGTGACGAAGATGGAAAAAGTAAGTGTTCTAGAGTTTCTCGATTAGCACTACAACAAATGCTAGGCAAAAGCATCATAACTTTACCGAACCGCAAAGAGTCTTTTGAACTACAATGTTTTTGTAATAGCAATAAGAATTGTTCTTGTAGCATTTCGAGGTGCGGTGAGGATTCACTATCCGTTTGATCTGCGGAATAGAAAAAAATACAATGTTTATAAAACAGTTTAAAACATGTTGATATATGACACTTTATTTCTTTGGCGTTATTTAGTTATTTCGTCGTTCCAAGTGCAAACGAATGTCTGTTACAATCCAACAAGGCAACGCTGCTAGTAATATGGACACTTGCACCTGGAACGATGAAGGGTGGGTTATTATAATCGACTGAAATTTATGAATTTTATGCATTTTATTTGATTATGTGTTTTTTAATGTTATTATTTATTATATTATGTGAAAGTTATACAATTATTATATTATGTACAGTCAGCGTCAAAATGATATTGGCATTCAAAGTAGTCAAAATGATGTGAAAAACATTAATTCAATTTTATATCGGCACGCAAGATACTCAAATTGTTGTACGCATTCAAAGTGGTCAAAAGATCTTAGCAATTAGTTGTCAAAATTATGTTAGCTGACAGAATGTTCATATTTATGTTTTCAGATAGGTTGTTTATTGGTATCTAAGCGTGCAAACTAGTCAAAAATAATAACAAAAAAAAGAGAAATCAACGTTATGGGCAAAGTATACTTTATCTGTAGAGAGAGTGTATATTTTGCAGTTTAATTATTACTTTTAAATGGTTGCTTCCTTTTTTTCTCCAATATCTATCTAATTCATTTCTTGCATGACGTAACAGGCATGTCTTATGTTTCGAATGTTATCTAAGAAAAAATACTTAGTGTAATATTCTATTGTATTTTATAAATCTACAATATTATGCTGGGAAAAGGACTTTTTTTTGAAACGAAAACTCTTTTATTTAATCCAATATCATTTTGGAAAAACTAATTCAATTATTAAAAAAAAAAAATAACAGAAATACAATTTTTTCGCGATCCTTTAAATTATATGGGAGTTTTATAAACTCTTTAAAATCATAAATGAGAGTGGGAGAAAAAAATATATATTAAAAAAAATGCGATTGGAGAAGCCTCTGCCCAGCACTGGACTACGATAGGATGATGATAATAAAAACTGTTTTTCAGAATTTCTACGACTTTGAGTTGAGTTGAGACAATATGTTCTTTATGATGTAAAAATTTGAAGAAAAGGTTCAGACGTATTTCTCGTTTGGTCTGAGGACCTGGCGGGTTCCTCCCGCTGTAAGGCTCAACTGAAGGCTCAAGGAGTCTGCAGCAGCTTATGGCCATACGGATCGTACGGGGCTACCGCATGAGGCTGTGACGGCGCGATCTCCACCCTTCGACATTCTGGCCGACATATACATGTCGGTCGGGATGGCGAGGGGACAGCGCCTGATCATGAGCCCGGAATGTGCTCGCCACCTAAGGGTCGCTGCGGTCTCATCCTGGGGAAATGTGACCGCTGCAAACGACTCGAGATAGGTGACGGGCCGGGCGCCCGGGGGATGTCGTCTAAGGCGGGTTGATGTTCCGCCTCTTACTGTACAGAGTAGAGAGAGGTGTAGCAGCATCCTGCCTTGGGGGTGCGTCCAGTCACCCCGAGATGTACCCCAGTTGAGGGATAAGACAGGGGGGACACTAGAAGCCGCTAATGCTATCCTGGTGTGCCTTCCGACTGCCGAGGTAGGCCGCCGCGGGGTGTAGTGGGTAAACCGGTCATCCGAGACTCCCACATACGCCCTTCGCTTATTCTCTATGGCAGATAATGAACAGGACACTTATGGGACAGTAATAGGGCCGTTTGACAATCAATTCAATTTAAATTATGAAACCCAAAAAAGTGATAAATGAAATCGTTTTTGTTTTAACATTTTCACGTTTCCATCAAAGGAGTTTTAATACATATATAAAATACAGATATCAGAGAATCTAGAAAGCCAATGATCTACTTTGAATGCTCGGCTTTCGTTTTGATATTTTGTACTCAGGTTTACATTTATTTATAATTATAGTCATATACAAAATTATCTTACCTAAGCGAAACAAAAGTGTAGACCGCAGCCAATCAAATTCCGATTTATCAAGTTTGTATTGTGAGAGCTTCCTTATGAGCCACGATAGTTTTTGGTACTCCTTTTTTGATTGCGATAGCTTTAAAGATATTTTAGAAACTTCTTGGTCTATAATCACAAAATAACTCTGTCAGTGCATAAAGTTTATTTTCCGAATAAACAATTACATGGCAATACCATCCTTACCTTCATCAAGTCGAAAAGAATATTCTGCAGCAGTTAAAATGAACAGCTCTTTCCAATTATTATGCAATAAATTTATTTGTTCTGTAGGATTCATATGTACAAATGAAACAACTCCATGTAGCCACTTTATCGTTGCCACTAATACTTTGGCGGCCGGGCCAGAATTCACTTCGTCTAATTTCCAAATATTATGACAATACTTCTTCAATTTAGTCGCTATTTCTGTTATTTCATCAATAGTGTTGCTAGGTCTTTCCAAAATTATTCTTTGCCTTTCATTGTGAGAATCGAGATAATGAGAATGATTGTGGATAATAGATTTATGTTGCCTTTCTATATTATCGCCCTCGATTGATTCCACATAAGTTGGAGAGTTTAGTCGATCATTTTTTATCGCTGCAAGGTAACACTACATTTTTAATATATATATGACAATTACAGAATTGTATGTGAGTAAAAAGAAATTCAACTGTCGCAACGAACTTTTTCGCTTAGCAATTCAAAATAAATACATATGATTAACACTAGCCCGCAAGCCTTAGTGTAAGCAGATTTATAGAAACTAGTTACGAATCTAATGTACCTTCTTTATAAGTGTCATCTGCTTGATAATCAGTTTTGCAAGCTTCTTCAGAACTGGATACTTCATCTTCCTTCAATTTATCTGGTACATGCGAATTTGTTTTTTCTGTATTTCAAAACAATTTATAAATTAAAAGTATTATATAAAATTCAACGCATAAAATAATCATCAAAGAAATAATATACTTACTGTCTACGGATAGTACTGGATCTGTTAAGATAAGTGGAGGGTATAAAATATTTGTTGGGACATATCCAGGATGAGGAACGTGATAATTTAAAGATGCTGAAAACAGCGGTATCTTAAACGGATTTAATGGGCCGAGCGACCCAATGTGAGTGCCGAGAAGAGGATTCAGTTGCGGAACGTCGGTAGGTATCGTTTCCGACAGTCTAGGAGAGGGGAAATTTTGAAACGACGGCCTTTCAATAAACGAATTGTGTGCGTTTGATTCAGGCAATGCAGATACCAAGCTATTGTAACTGTGTAGAGATGGGAAAGCTAAAGAAGTTGGATTCGGAATGAATGGTTGCTGTCGTGTGAAGTTGTAGCCGAGTTTTTGTAGAGCTAACTGGTGCTGGACGGCTACTGATGGTCGCGGCGCACGTTCGTGTTGAACAGCTGAAACGTTAACAAAGTTAAAGAACGAACAAGAAAGTTTAACAGTTATTAAGGTTTTTTTATATAGACGCCCCGTGCCTGTAACTAATAATTACCTTTTATAAACAATTAAAATAAATTTAATTATGTTAGTGTAATTTAACAACAGTTTCTGATAGAAATAAATTCAATGGGATAATTTTTTATATTATTTTCTAGCTTTGGAATAAAGCAAACATGGGACATACATAAAAACAATTTTCTAATATAATACACATCGCATTTATTATCTTTCTGTCGGTTTTCGAATTGTGCTAATATTAAGAAAACTGCTAATAAATACATTTAACCCGCCATTTATCTGTGAGATCGGATTTTTCGAGAAAATAATAACTTTTTGACCTGCAATCGAAGCGTATTGCCATTTCGATAAGATGTCTCTTTTTACATTCTCCTCTGTTAAGAATTTTGGCTTCAAACCGATCGGTGAGATCTGGCGGCGTCACCATTTTCTTAGACTCAGGTAAAAAGAACCCTCTTGACATTTGGCGACATTCCTTTCGATCACTATGATGAAAATCAGACACTTCAATCGATGATATCCACTGGACTGGGAGTGCCAGAGTAACTGAGGATGCAAGGGGCAGACTATCTAGAGAAGCGTACCGTCATGTACGAGCACCAACTAGGACTGTTTTTAAATATTCCTAGATGAAAAACCCAACAACACTTTTGGCCTGACCTGGGATTTGAACAGGTAGTGTAGCCAGAATACACGCCATTGTCGTTCTCGTATTGGACTCATGGTAAACATTGCCACAGGGAAGTCGTTTATATACAGCAAAAAATGTCTATATTAGGATACATCTCTATATCGCAATTTAAAATTACATTCGAAATCTACTTACACCACTTCAACATCCGCAGTCAATATTAATTTACTATGACAGAAACTGGACTATTATCTAGTACCAATGTATGTATAATATACCTAATTGGCTGCTAGTTGTTTCACAGTATCAGTCTTGATTATATTGTTATAAAAAAATCTAAAATTATGTTTAACAAATTTATTTAGTTTTCTACCTTGATTCGAAACAGAGCCCAAAGAGGGGTATGTGTCTCGCATGACCCCCAGCCCCTGGATCCGCCCCTGTGTCATATAGATGAAACATGTACCAAAAGTAGTGTCTACCTACTCGTACTTTGTTAAAGTAAACATCTCAATTGATATGATGAAGAAGTGTTAAACAAACAATTGCAGTGTATTATGCTTAGGGGAGAAGCGCATATTAGACGTGACAGTGACTTTTTTGGGTGCGAAGTAGCAAACGATCGATTTTAGGGTGCGATCAATGTTATATGTAAATAAATATCTGTGTGAACTAAAACACTTGCCTCCATCCTGACATAATTTTCCAATAATCGTCTGTTTGCACTGTAATCATCATAAATGTATGAGCAACAACTTATCAATGCAAAATTTAGGTGGATTGTACGTCGAAACTTTATAAAATAAACAATAAAACCTTTCAAAATATGTATAACCGACTTCAATACATACAATGAGATAAATTGTAATAAATTTTATACTTCTATTAATTTTAACTTTTAGGGTACAATTACATTCGTGTAATTGACCTAAGACTGAAATGATAATTTGCTTTGTCATATCTGAATATAGTAGTTTTCAAAATAAAACAATTTAGGCCTAGCCTAAGTGTAATGAAATATCAGGGCAATATTATGTCAATATAATAGTTTTACTTCTTTATAGATTTATATTTAGATTTATATTTTCTCAGACCTAGTGAATAAACAAACAAGTTTTTACAAGAATCAATCAAGTCCATTTCACATCAAACTTTATTGACAACAAATTTACTATAAATACTCTACCTAATATACGACTGAAATTTATTATAAAGCAGAATACTATATATACAGTATTGTAGTTACGTAATAATATATTATATACAATCACATATAATAGCTACATAATGTGTATGTATTATCGTAGTTCTTGCAGTTTAGTAAGAATCATATTCATGTTCACACATGACTCGCGGGGTCTTAATGTGTTAAATCCCATCCCTATGCCCTATAGTCAATATCACGATTCCTCGTGTTATTGACTTCGTGTGAACGTCAACCTGTTCAAGACATGAAAGGGAAAACGAAACCACGCCCGTGGGGGCCCTCATTTTTTCTCGCTCACCACTCACTGACACTTGTCTACCGCAAATACTCGAACGTTTCCTAATGGAAAAGACATGCTTCGAACGAGCCATCCTGGGTAAATACTTTAGTGTGACAAGTGCTTGGTCGTGTTCACTATCGATTCCCAACAAATTATACTTCATTTCACTCAAATGAATCGCATTTTGTGCTAATTTTATCCACATTATTTCGTTATTATGTGATAGCCTTGACGTTTATGTAAAAATATTAAAAAATATAAGTTGGAATAAGAGATTTTTCACTAGCAAAGGAGCAAATCGATCACTTGATTGACAGTGACTGACTTCGCCTATGATTTGAAGACAACCCAAAAATTATAGTTTTGTATCGACAGCTAAATTTACATTGCACTCTGTTCTAAACTAACCATACATGCTAATTCTAAGAATGAAAATATTCATCTTCCTAACCTTCATTGTTTAGGATAGTCTAATATTTCAATCGGTTTTACCTGAATAACAGTTTTACTGAATTCGAAGGTTAAAGTAAGTATATCTAGTTGTAAGTATATTCGAGGGCACTGAGTTTCCAATAACGATTGCTCTAGATATTCATGACGATCGGAACCGAAGGCTTAAAGTGCTCTCCAGGGCACGTTTCCATACTCCGGGCTGCTACTAAGTAAGAAAAATCCAACAACAGCGCGACTTGGGAATTAAACTCGAGACCTCTTGATCAACCAATCTTGATCAAGGAAAATGTAATAGACAAAAACATTTACTGGCGATACGTGTAATTGAAATACCTCTATTGAGTCATCATCTCAAAAAAAAAAAGAAACAGAAATCTTACCATCTTTTTTCATATTGACACGTAGACACTTGGCAAACCGACATGCTTGGCATTGGTTTCGCCTTGTCACATCCACCACGCACCGTCCGTTTTCTTTACATACGTAATCCAAATTACTGTTACAGAAAGAACAGACATGTTGTAATAAATAAGATCACCCAAATAAAGGAATATTATAGTAGGTCATACCAACAATTCTAGGAAGAACTGTGTGATCTTTTCCTTATTTATTATACTAGCTGACACACGCAACTTCGTTTGCACCTGTTTTCAGTCATGCTCGTCTGATATTGGACTATGCGTTATGTTAACTGTCCCAGCTAAGGTACGCCAGCAAGACACATATAAAAAACGTTAAAATCAGTTAGATAGTTTCGGAGTGAGTAACAACGTGACACGACATTTACATATATTTTTCAAAATCTTCTCTGTCCAAACATTACTAGGCTGTATAATATTATTAAAACCATATTCACTACAGCTAGTAAATAAATCAGAACGCAATTGAAATAAATACCTAATTTGTTACGTTCTAGACCTAACTATTTAATTTATGTCCCATAAATTGGGATTAGGTAGGTATGAGGTGATGCACGAAAGACTATTATGTAAAAATAAAAAAGCACTCATTACCGACGAATTGACAAACATTATGTCACACGAAATCACTAATAATTAATTTATAGTATACGAGCATTAGTATAAATACATATACTTTCTAATCGTTCACTAAAGATTAGACTACCAGAAGGGGAGAGAGGTATATAGTATTATTTCGGTAACTCCGCCATCTAATCACGTTCTTTGTAACATTCTGATTTCAAGAGCGCTTTCTATCACAATATTCAGTCACACACATTACCATAGTCAATTATATACTAATTATGGATCGTCATTTCAACAATAAAATAAGCAGAAAAATAAAATGTATCATTAACTAGGTAATGTAACTTAATATTAAATCATTGTGATTGGAATTGATGAGTACCTAATGGATAATTTAAATTACATAAAGAAAACAAAGATACTTAACATATGTGTCTGAGATATCCGATTAATGTGGTATTGGCAGGATCTACAACGTGTTCATCCTAGGCGAAAGCATAAACGATATTACTAATTAAGTTGTATATACTACTTCGGTCAACTATTTGTTTATCCGTATTAATTACGTTCCGTAATAACTTGATTGGATACCGTCGAATACTCCTTTTGAAGAAGCCCCTGCAGCCGTCACATGATGAGACTCCATAGTGTTTCCCAGAAGCCTTGTCTCCGCACACTCGGCACAAAGTTTCCAACTTCCCGCCGCTCACCTCCATGCTGCTATACAACCAATCAATACTTCAATAAAGGTTATGCTCACAAAAAGATCACAGTCGGAATTTCATTGCTGTTTCAACAATACATTTTTCTATGCTACCTAATCAATTGTTCTTTACTTTAGTATTTATGTAAAATCAATGAAGCTTTGTAACTCTAGAATGAAATTATTCTCTAAATAAAATACAGTTGAAATGATATCATTGAATAACTCGAGAGTGGATGGCATCGAAATTGCATGTTTGATGCCCACCCGACCTGACACAGCCGCGCCGGTGACACTTACCGACCCTCCTAGTACCCATTCGTAGCGTTGTAAATAAAACTCAATAACCCATGCCAAATACCTATTAAAGTACTTATCTTAAAGGTACACGTTACTAAATGGGAAAATAATTTCAAACATCCAAAACGAGATGTATATGAAAATAATATGCACTTGAAATATTAAATGTTCAGCTTTACTAAGTTATAAATATTTTATTTTGATCATGGAACTAAATGAAATTGCCCAATGCTACAAGTCAATAGAGAAATAAAATAGAGAAAAAAAAAAAAACGTTTTAAACTTGGCTAGGGGGACAGATTTCTGATCTAAAATCTAGACTATGTTTTTATTTTCAATTTGTTCCTTTTCTTAATGTTTCAAGCACTTTACCAACATGTCAAGTCTTAGGCCTGAATTGATTAATTATATATTGATTGCAAATAACTTTATAGGGTTCCATAGTTCATAACTTATAGATTCGTCATGCCTGTCCGCCCGTCCTCGACTTACCGCCCAAAAAGTTAGTGCTAGAAAGATGAAACTTAACAAGGATATATATTTTTATCATGTCGAAAAACTGTTAGATTAAAATTACAAAAATATATTTTTTCGGGGTAGGTCCCCTACAAGTAAAGTGGGCATGTTTTTTTTCTCGCGTCTGTCCCATCGTGTATATATATTTTATTTTATTTTATTTTATTTTATTTTATTTTATTTTATTTTATTTTATTTTATTTTATTTTATTTTATTTTATTTTATTTTATTTTATTTTATTTTATTTTATTTTATTTTATTTTATTTTATTTTACAATTTTAAGGAAACTTACAGCTAGAAGTAGAATTTAAATAAATACACCGATTTTAATGAATTTTGGCACAGATATAGATGGCACCTTGGGAAAGGACATAGGCTACATTTTACTGCGATAACCGACATACACGCGGGCGGAGCCGCGGACAAGTCAGTTATATTATAATGTAATGTGTTGCAAACTCAACTCAAAATCAAACGAACAAAGATGATTTTGCAGCAAAAGTCACGCGCCACGTTACCTCGTAGCTCGTAGTACACTCAGCCACGTGAAAGGAAAGTTTTATACGTTAACGCCGATAGTACACCTACGCGTTCGTATGCGGCAGCGAAACAACGAAAAAACTGTCAGTACCTAGTATGGCAGAATTTCGCATACGCTACGTCTCACTCTAGCACTAGCTACATGAAATAGTTGCGTCCTTGTCGGTATTGTTTCGCAAGGAACTGCGAAACAATACCGACAAGGATTGAATTCAAAAATATCGAAATATTTTTGAATTCAATTCAAAAATTTTGAAATTCAAAAATATTTAAATATTTTTGAATTCAATTCGAAATTATCCCGAATTATGTGCAGTTGGTCACGCAGATTATAAAAATGCTTACAAATAATTTTAACAAAAAGGAACCGACTTCAATGAAAACTATTCCGAGTACCCAAATCGCGACAATTGTGACTATGATATTTGAGGAGTTCCCGCGATTTCCTTGGGATCCCATCATCAGATCTCGATATGGTGACGATGGGACCACCTGTAAGCTACGCCCATTCCAATGCAAAAATAATTTTTGAAATCGGTTCATAAACGACGAAATTATCGCTGAACATACTAAAAAAAAAAAAATCCGACGAATTGATAACCTCCTCCTTTTTTTTGAAGTCGGTTAAAAAGAGGTGGTATGGAGGAATGTTCAAGAATATTATAATCATGAAAATGAAATCATGTGATAGAAGTTCTATGCATACTTCATTTTACTCTAAAAGTTATGCCTGGTTATATTTAACAATCAGTGAGTGATCAATTATTTCCTGTTTTCCTAACCTTAAGGTTTTTATATTATCTCGGAGTAAACTAACTTTCCCATGAAAAAAGTATACTCGAAATAAATAAATAAATAAATATTTGGACAACTTACACACAACATCATCTAGTCCCAAAGTAAGCAGAGCTTGTGTTATGGGTACTAAACAACTGATATAAATACATAAACATATTTTTTTTTTGTAAATACATACATATTATACATAGAAAAACACCCAGACTCCGAAACAAATATTTGTGGATCACACAAATATTTGGTCTGACCCGGGAATCGAACCCGAGACCTCTTGATCAGCAGCCGCACACGCTAACCAATAGACCAACGAGGCAGTCAAAAGATCGAACTACTTTAAAAGATATGCGTGGTTATATTTAAGAATCAGTGAGTGATCAATTATATCCTACTTTCCTAACCTTAAGGTTTTTACATTATGTCGAACTAAACTAACTTTCCCATGAAAAAAGAATACTCGAAATCGAACTACTCTAAAAGTTATGCGTAGTTATATTGAACAATCAGTGAGTGATCAATTATTTTTCTCTTTCCTAACCTTAAGGTTTTTATATTATGTCGAACTAAACTAACTTTCCCATGAAAAAAGAATACTCGAAATCGAACTACTGTAAAAGTTATGCGTAGTTATATTTAAGAATCAGTGAGTGTTCAATTATTTCCTATTTTCCTCACCTTAAGGTTTTTTCTAATTTTATATGGGACTAACCTCGAGGTGTACCCTATCCAATGTAAAAAGCTAATAATTATGATTGAATTCAAACAACTCTGTAAAAAACCTTTTCCCTTTTTTCGGTCGTTTAATAAATAAATCATCAATCAATCAATAAATCATACATATAAACAAATAAATTCATTGAAATACAACGATTAGTGTTCCACATTGCATTGTTATGTGGTGACACGAAAATATTTAATCAATTCACACAACATCCATTCATTATATTACTAGCAAATTCCGTAAAAAAATTTACCTATAGATTATGTTTTAATACAATAATGTAATCAAATTCTTCGCAATTTTAAGTATGCACCCTTGTAAGGATATTACCGAGTTCAATAGCATATTGCTATGTCATTGGCGTCTGGCATTAATAATCGATTGATTATTCAAATGGGCTGGCCCGGATGCGACATTATACGGTAAAGTACAAAAGAATAACTCTTCAGATGTCAGAGCGGATAAATGGGATTTTGATAGAAGTTTTATCAGATTAGCATGTCATCAAATGACGGTCGCAAGAAGAGGTGAGTTGTATCATACGCCGCGACATTTTCGAACCTATTTCACTCTTATAAAATATTTATATTTATTTATTGTTACGTCTACGTTTTATTATTAACTGTACAATTTTGTTTAGGTACACACTTCAAAGGCTCAAAGAGAAAGAGAAAACTTGACGCAAACCTTACATGAATATGGTCTAGTATCCCAAAACTGTATTTCTAAAGAGAGACCAATACATAATAGCAGTCCAAGATTATTGATGTAATGTGATGGGATCATTGTTAATATTTACATTATTTTGGTAGTAAGACACTTCTTATTGTAAAACACCATGCGGCATAAAAATAAATTTCTTTAATGCATATGTAACAATATACAAGGTGACAGGGATTATTTAAATTTGAATTAAAGAAGGTATGATTATTTGTTTTAGTACAGGTAAAAGTGTGGAAATTGAAATAAACCTTTATATATGTTACTGACGTAATCTAAGATCATCTTTGTGAAAACTAACTACAGCAGAACTGTACAAAAAGCCAAAAATATGCATGTTGATTTTATCTAATAACGTTAAATAGCTACATAGAATAGAAAAATACAGTATCTATCTTTATCTTCATATCACATAAAAATAATTAAAGAGGTAAGGTTCGTGAGTTTGTATTGTAGGGCGTAATATCTGGGTCTACTGTATTGATTTTAAAAAAAAGCGGCCAAGTGCGAGTCGGACTCGCCCATGAAGGGTTCCGTATCAGCAAGTAACATGATATAAAAGTTCTTGTAGTTCGTTGTAACTTTCATCGATGTTTTTATACTAGTGTATTGATTGGATGAAAGGTAAATTGCGTGTTACGATTTATGACGTATTAAAAAAAAACTACTCACTAGATCTCGTTCAAACTAATTTTCGTTGGTAGTTTGCATGGTAATGTACAACATATATTTTTTTTAGTTTTATCACTCTCTTATTTTAGAAGTTAGAGGGGGGGGGACACACATTTTTCTACTTTGGAAGTGTCTCTCGCGCAAACTATTCAGTTTAGAAAAAAATGATGTTAGAAACCTCAACATCATTTTTGAACACCTATCCATAGATACCCCACACGTATAGGTTTGATGAAAAAAAAATTTTTGAGTTTCAGTTCCAAGTATGGGGACCCCCAAAATGAATTGTTTTTTTTCTATTTTTATGTAAAAATCTTAATGCGGTTCACAGAATACATCGACTGTCCAAATTTCAACAGTATAACTCTTATAGTTTCGGAAATAATTGGCTGTGACATACGGACGGACAGACAGACAGACAGACAGACAGACAGACAGACAGACTTGACGAATCTATAAGGGTTCCGTTTTTTGCCATTTGGCTACGGAACCCTAAAAATACCAATATAAAATCACATTACTTGCAAACGCCATAGACTATATTACCCACGAAAAATTTAAAGGTTTTATGGGGTTGCGGAGTTTATGACTCCTGATGAGTCCATAGATTCGTCATGTCCGTCCGTCCGTCCACGACCTGCCGTCACAACGGTTGCTACCAGAAACGTGACATTTTGCATGGATATGTGTTTTTATCACGTCGATAAAGTGTTAGAATAAACTCACGAAAAATATTTTTATTTGGGGTACCTCCTCTACACGTAAAGTGGGAATCGTATGAGGTATCATTAGATAGGTCTTTTAAAAACATTAAGAGGTTTTTAACCGATTTCTTGATTAAGGAATCCGTTCACGAGTTATTCAACTTGCAACAACTGCATTTTTTTTTTAAATAGGTAGCGTCCCACCGCTCTAAAAGCTAAACGGCTGGGTCGAAATTACTGGAAAAAAATTTATTTCAAGAGTTATAGGGGCCTAACTTGTAAAATACACTCACTTGGAAAACTTCGTACAACAAAAATAAAGAAATAATAAGTAAACATGATAATTATCTATTGGACACTGGCCAATTTTTCGTGGTAGTTTGATTTGCAAAATAAGTCAGAGATGAAACGGTTCAATTTAAACGTTTCTTACGAACACTCCGTTATGTATGAGAAATATAGGAAAGAGACATATACTTCTCCTTGTTGCGATAACCGATATACATGCGGGCGCAGCCGCGGCCAAAAGCTGCATGTTACATAACATGTATTGTCCACGTTCTCATTGAGTATGGTGAGTTTGGTGATTCTGCTCATGCTTTCCATCAGCCTGAGTAGTCATATTGACAGTTAATACATAAAGAAAACAAATGGAAAAACAGATATTTGTTACTCAACTGTGGTAGGTACTATCTGTACAACATGAGGTTAACAAGTAACTTACAAGACTCTTTATATGTATTGTAAGGTGTACTGTTGCTATAAAACTTGCATACTCATTAAAAACGCAAAAATGTAAAGATCAAATTAGACTTCACATTAGCAATAAAGACAAAAGACAAAATATTTGTAGGATTGTATGTTAAAAAAGGCAAAGGATCCAACTGGTCTCCTAGAGGTGGGTGACTACCAAAACTCATGGACACTTCATTCTGAGATTCAATCTTTTACCTCCTAGTCAGGCGGAGGATAGGACCTTGGTATTCATAATTTATTCTGTGAAAGATCACGAAGAAAGAGCCTACCAACCGTTCTGTGCAACACCCTCGTATCGATCCGATCGTCCCACACATTTATGCCAAAACAAAATTCAATGTACATACTAAAGTTTTAGTTACTTTTTGGTGCCATAAATATTTTACATCAATATTTAAACTTATTCATTTACAGATACGTTTAAGACTACAATAAGCCCTATTGAAATAGATAATAATCATGAAAAATAAGCTAAATCCTTGTCAAGTTAAATTGTCTTATCTTTGTTGAACGATAGTTTAGGTAAAGTATGTTCAAAAAAACTTATGCGTCAACATCACAATGTAACGTAGTGTGTGTGATAAATACTATTTCTAGACAGTTCAAGGCTGTTTGACTATGTGTTATATCATCTGTTACTGTTTTATCTAGCCCATGAAGCGCACGTGAGCTATCATTATTCACAGTAAGCGCAATGGTTCATTATAAATGCCGCGGCAGGAAACGGAAGACACAGCACATCTTGCACTATAAGAAAAGAGGCCCCTGATGTTACAGGCAACAGCGACGGACACGATTTCTTAATTAGGTATTAGAGGAATAGACACAGTGGCGCAAGGAGCACAGGCGTTGGGTAGGAGTCCTGAGACACAAACAATCAAAGATCAGATATCTCAATTCCACCAGGTCTTGGTGGAGGAATGGAAGGAACGACTTAGGCAAACGTGCGCTACAATAACGGCGTGCAAAAGTACCGCCGCGGCGGTAAGACTCTCCCGGTCCGACAGGCCCGGGAACGGGCAAGATACCGCAGACGACTCGGGAGCCGGAGATCGTTTAAACGATCCCAGTCCTCCATAAGCTTCGCTAGGGCCACAGATGAGGTCATCTGTGTCCCTAGCAGAAGTAGCCCGGGGTGGAGGCGTGAGGCTGCATAAGTGCGCGCCCTTTCTTTTGGAATAGTAGGGTTCCCACACAGAAATGGGCCATTGACAAACCGTAGATGGCCCGAGGTAAATCGGGGTCCAGGTATTTCCTTTCGAGGGCAGGTCTAGGTGGAGGACATAACCACTATAGTTGATGGCTAGTAGTATCCGTAGGAATTTCCGCCGGGAAAAAAAGGAGAATAGGCACTGGTATGTATATAGACATCTTAATTATGTATCTATATTTCAGAAATTGTTTATAGTGTAATTTGATGTTGCGTGATATGGTTACATCTTCTTCTTCTCCTCTCAATTTTTAAGGGTCAGTCCCTTGTCGGTGGAGCAATCGCCACTCCTGTCTATTTACCGCAATCCGTTTGACCTCTTGATAGGCCACGACTCCTACTCACATCATAGTACCAATAAATAAAATGACGAAAAATGTTCTTATCACAAAACAGATATTAATTAATACATTGATATCCTAAGCCTTTAACATTCGGAGTCGTTTGCGTAAGGTGTCTATGAATTACCTTATATGATCATGATGCTTTTGACAGTTTTACTTGCTATGAATTGGAAAATCTTTCATTCGTGCGAAAATCTAAAGATTTTTTTTTACGACCTGTTAGGATTTGTGAAGTTATAAACTTTCTTTCTTTCACTGAAACTATTAAATTAATGCGACTAAAGTCAATCGATGTTTAGTCCTTAATGCCCTTGATTCAGGTATTCTCTCGATAAAAAATCTTCTGACCAGACTTATACATCTTTTGATTATTCTAAGACTTTGCTGTTAACATTAAATACTATTGTAACTTGTACAAACTTTTTGAGTTAATTAATTATTATGCTATTGCATAGCTTTTATCGCGGGCTTTGAGCGCGGGGACCGAATCAAGAAATTCCGTAACCGAAAAACCCCGTGTTAAAAAAGGATAGAGAATATGATTGTAACTGCAGTTGCGACAAGGACAAATCACGGGCATGCGCCATAGATTAATCTAATAGAAGGGATATCGTAGGCACAATACATAGCGTCTGTGCGTCATAGATTAATCAAATAGAAGGGATATCTTTTCTTTTATTAAAGACAACTCCCGCATTAGGAATATAAATTCCTGTGTCGCGGGGGACTTTACAAACATACATGAAACGGACACAAAGAACACCCAATTCAATTAGACAGTTCTAATTGAATCTTAGTGTTTTTTATTCCATAGATTCCATCATATTACTATTACGTTCCCTGTTTAGTTGCCCAATTTCGGTTAATAGGAAAATACTGTATAAAATAAAAAATAAATAATTAATTGCATGAGTTGATAAAAATGCTATGCAATAGTTTTACAGCGACAGTCCCCGAGTGCCACACGTATTTTTATTTTGTTGTTATTGATGGACAGAACACTTAGATAAAAAATTCAGTTTATATTAGCTTTTTATCATTGGGGTGAACACATAAGTTAAGACCAAACCAATAAAATTAGATTGTGCATTTACAAATCAACAGTTTTTCACATAATGCATTTGAAAGTATATATTTAATACGTTACTCTGTCTGTCTGTTGTTCCATGTTATCGCTGGGACGACTGGACTTATTTTGACGGGACTTTTAATGGCAGATAGCCAATGATTTAAGGAGTGACTTGTTCTACTTTTGGTGGTAACGATGGTGGGCTCTGGGTACACGGGGCCAGTGCCCAACGCTTACCATCGTCAGGGAGGCCTCCAACGATACATTTTGTTTTTCCCACACATATAGTCTAAAAAATATTGCTCAGCACATTTTTTTTTTTTTTGAAATTTAATGACCTGGTAACTAAGACCTTTAAGTCAAGCTCAGCACATTACAAATTTTGTTTCCCAAAAAAGTTACAGTTCAATAGGTATGAAGTAATTGAAATAATTACTAACTGTAGTATTGTTGTTACTGTAGTATTACTACTTGTAGTATTGTTTATAATGGATATGTTATTAGATACACAATAATTTAGGGCCCCCGAACTCTTGTGTGCCCACGGTCCTCCGAACTCTTGTGAGTACAGGGTCCCCCGCATAGTTAAGGATGCAATGGACCTGCGTGGAGCAGTAAAAAAATTACCATACAGATTTATTGTCTTAATTGTACCATATCCTACATTATACAACATTTCATTTTTCTATGTAGCATTGTGAGTGTTAATACTTCATGACAGTTCTTAAAAATATATCGATAACCGCTATCGTCGAATGTGAAGGCCGAGGGGACTAATGACAGGCACACCTCTTTCCTTCCTTTTAGATCAGCGATTGAACAAACTATCGACAAAACACTGACATATTTTTGTAATTATAGTGTAACGTGGACAATTACAATTAAACCGTATGTGCGGCCGAAACCACCCGAGTTTCGATTCGATAATTATCTATGAATTGTAAACGCTTTATGTTTTGATTGCGAACTTCCCCTCACAAATTATTCTTATTCACTTGGTTAACTTTTAGCTTTCGACTTTTAGAAAGGTTAGATACTCATCTTTTGTGTGGTTCTAATCGTATATGTATAATTTAACACCTTTAAAAAAAATAACTTATAAATTAATTGAAGTACCCTGTGCAGTGCTAGAATAGGCGCCTATGTCAGCAAATTGCTGCACCCTAGGACTGTAGCGCTGGGATTATGATAGGTCCCGCGTCCCGCTACCTCGTCCGCATGTGTATGAATTCATTACTTTCTAAAGTAGATTTAATGGCTATTAAAAGACATTAATAAAGATCCAGTTGAGCAGACTGCTTTGACATTGAAGTTCTATTTATTATAAAAATACATGTGGAGTTTAATAATATACGTAGAGGTACCCTAAACAACTGTTTTTCAAGATCATATTTTACTACTTTGTTGGCGTGATTAGAAGGTACATAATATTCCTTCGATATTACATATTTCTAGCACTATAAATTATTTAATGGACAAACGGATAGTCAGGCATGATGAAACTTAGGGTTCGAAGTTTGTTAATTTTGATAATAAACCCTAAAAATCAGATGTTTGTAAATGATTAGTGAGATTCATTTTTAATAGTTAAATCACATCAAAAATATTTGGTAAAGCAAGTGAAAAGGAATAGCGTAATAGAGGTTTAATTAATAATTGCGGTTTAACAACAAAAGCTACGGAGGGATAGTTCAATTGTGGCAAACAAGCAAACATATTGCGGGCATTATTAAACGGTGTAATTATCGCCACCCCTAGTCAATTGCACCCTACGTGCTATGACGGCGCGTGCGACATTTCGTGGCATTTGTACTAAAGACCTTTGCCCTCTCAAAAACTATCTATGACTATCACATGAATTATTAATAATTAGTTTATGTTACAGTTACATGCCCCACGATCCCAGATTCGTGTACGCTTGACGACCTGCACCAATCAAGACCAAACGCGCGTCGCCGAGCACTGGGCTAAAATCGTGTAGTGTTGCCATCGACACGATAAGAAGTTTATGTTAAAAATATATTTTATGCTAAATTATATTATTTACATGTTTAATTAACATTTTCTTGTGGAATATGATGCAAATGAGCAAACAGTCCACTTCTTGGTAACTGCCGCTACCCAAGAACACTTCCTTGGAATGACATCATCAGATTCCGACATGGTGACAATGGAACCAGGTGGGTGCTACACCGAACCCAATGCAAAAATAATTTTTAGAATCAGTTCATAAACGACGAAATTATCGCTGAAAACATTACAAAAATCGACCAAGTGCGTGGAAGGCCACGCAAAGAATTATATACAACTAGCCCGCGGCGCTGCCCGCGTCTATTTCAGTTATCGCGGTAAAAAAATCGAAAAAAAAATTTTTGTCCTAAAAAGTATCCTGTATTATTTCTAATACCTCCAAGAATATGTGTACAAGTTTCATGATGATCAGTTGAGTAGTTTTCGCGTGAAAGCGTAACAAACAAACTTATATTCACATTTATAATATAAGTCGGGACGCCAAGTTGAATTAAAATCGTGTCCAATAGATAATTGTTATGTTTACTTAATATTTCGTTATTTTCTCACTAACTCCTGTGTCTCTCTCACTTAGAGGGGGGGGGGGGGGGGCAGTTTATGCAAAAAAATGACCTTTAAAGTTAAATAAATCGCAAAATCTCGTTAGCAATTTCTCAATGTTTTCATAAGACCTATCTAACGATACCTCACACGACGCTAGTTTAAGCATAAATATAGGTAGTATAATAAAAAGTACATACAGCATACAGATCAAGAAGCTAGTCATAGACTATTCCCCGCTATACTTAAAGGTTTTAGTTAGTTAAATAAGTACGGATGAAACAATCGTGATACATACTGTAGGAAAACGAACTTGCGGATCACCTGATAACGTACTCGGTTGGTATTTATTATAAAGTTAATAAATTAATTTTGTAATTATTTCAATTAAATATTTGTATTTATACAAAATTATAACAAATATGAATATATATGAAGTATGCATATGGTGAGAAAAGGTTTTTTTTAAAGTACAGCAAATTTATACTGCTTAACATAATGCAATGCATTTCTGTCCTTTAGATTCCTGCAGGTCACTACTAAGGAAAACTAGAATACTTACCGTGAGTTCTCTTTGTATTTTAAAAATTATACTGTTTGTCAGGAAACACCTAAGTATTAAAACAAATCACCGAAAACAGTCTCCTACACAGATAGATGTGCCAAAATGTAGAACTGCCCTTATTAAAATATTTAGTTTCCTATTTATAATAAAAGTTATTATTTACCTTAGCCCTTTTATTGATGCAACAAGAATACCTTTTGTAACAATAAAATATTTGGTCAATTTTGGTAAATCAAAATAATAATTCTATTAGATACTATTATTTTTACCACATATATAATATATTTATTACAGCAAATTAGTTATCTGAGTAGTAATATTGTTATGTAGATTTCCTTCCCACAAATACCTCTTTCTTAAAATTTTGCAAGCCATCTAATTATATCGAAGTGTGTATCGCACTTCAAATGTTGTCAATCACCTTATGTACTATAATATTAGAATGTTATTTAATAGCTTTCGCTTGTATTTCCACAAACTTAATAAAATTGTATTGCCTTGGGAACGGTGATGTACTCAAGCTTAAGCATTTGACTCACGGCATTTAGCTTAATATCACAATTGTAACAAAATATGTGCACACACTTTGCGTTTGATAGATACTAATATTAATAACTGCCCGGAGTTTGGAAGTTTGGCGGTGATGCACGCCCGTGCCTCGGAGAGCACGTAAAGCCGTCGGTCCCGGTTGTCATGAACATCTATGGCAATCGTTATTGGGAAGTCAGTGCCCTCAAATATACTGACAACTAGTTCAATCTTCGAATTTCAGTTCTCCCTTAGGGTTGCGGAGGTCCGATGCCAGTCGCTCCGTGGAAAAACTGAAATTCAGGTAAATCCGGTTGAACTAGTAGCCGACCCCAAATAAAATTGGGAATAATGGCTAGGAGGATGAGATACTAATATTCACATATTATGTAATTTTAGTGGTTAATATTTTATAAATAAGCATGTATGGTTGGTATAGCATAATCATTATTTAGTTTATCATGTACTATTTGTATTAGGATCTAAATGAAAAACACCTACATTAAAATGTCATTTTATAGGAATACCTAGGTGTTATTAATGAAATTGAAAAAAATGATTGTGTGTTATTTACCTATAAGATGATTACTTTGTGCTTTGTAATAGCTTTTCAATTTTTTTAGTAAGTTGAAGAATCTGTCTTACATCATTTTCTGAAATGACAATATATTGTCTTCTTCTTATTTTGATGAGATGACCATCAGCCGTATAATACCTATCAGCTATTTCTGCCAATAGGTATCGAGTATTTAACGTCGTCAATTCTAGTCTTCAAGTCGTTGTCATAATGAATTTAATGATAAAAAATGTTCATGAGATTATATGGGGACCGTCTTCCGAGAAAACAAAAAAGGATCTGCTAATATATTGTCAAATCGGAAAATTATGAAAAAAGTAACGCCAGCGACATGCACTGTTTTATAAAATACAACTACTAGCAGTCATTGTGTGCTCGTAAGTTAACTACTTTCATAATGTAAACAACTATGTCAAAAAAACACTTTCAAAAAATATTATAGAGATTAAAGTGATATAAAAAACTCACAATTTTTAAAATTCCACACGCGAACAGATGAAGCTCACTAATCAACCGTTAACAAATGAATCTGACATGTTTTAACATTGTAGCCAGGGGTGGCAGACACTGACAAGGAGGAGGTCCATGCGTAGGCGGAGCAAGCTTTCAACCCCTGACTCTAAACACATTGATTGGACGAAATACGGGAGGCGTGACTTCATTGTGTTTTATTCTTCTCTTAATTATTTACACTTGAACGATTTGGTTACCTGATAATTTTTATTATGGCAGGCACGCTTTATTCTTTATGTAAATGCTTCTGAACTGAAAATTTCAGGTTAATGAAGGCATTAAAAATTTTTGGTTCATAATTACTGCAGATCCAGTGGGCAACATTAGAAATACTAAAAGTTAAGGATATATGTACATGTATTGCATACCGACAACTAAAATATCTGCTTTCAGTAGGAAAAGTTGAGATAATTTATGCTGCTTAAAACATATCAAAATAAATAATTATTTTACACTTGTGTTCTTCACCTGTTTAAGAATAGGTAGGTACATTTAAAAAAATGCATTCAGCATAAAATAATTACAATAGAAACAAAAATCACGTCTGCTTAAATTTTTTTGGAAATTGGTTGGAAGCAAAATAATTTGCATTGGATCCCAATCTGCCCGCATGAGTCACTACTTATAATAATAATCGCTTGCTGCCACAGGTCGTGGCGGGGCAACAAAAGGCACCGCGGTGTCCTAGAATAATCCATACACAATACTGCACTGGGTGACTCATCAGCAGTAAGGTCTAAAGCACCTAGGAGGTAACTTAGGTCTAGTGCTTAGGAGGGACGTGGCTTGACTGGCAGGGTCTTTTACCTATTGTGCAGCGTATGCGGTGCACACGGGCGCAGCGATGTTAGAGGTGTCAGCAACGGCCGTGGCGCTGTTTTAACGAACCTGTTACGTGCATTAAATAACGCCGAGCATTATAACTCAACCCGTGGCAGAAACATTAACCTCCTTCTGACACAGTCGGGTAAAAAGAGCTTCATACACGTGGCGCCCTTTAAGTTGCATCGTTCCACTTTACTGTAATTTTGTGAAATATGTCTTGATGTAATTGAGTATTATAGATTATATTTAAGTAAATATACTTATAAATATCAAGTAGATAAATCTGCATTTCCGTTGATTCAACGAAATTCAGTGAAGTGCCCTGTTTAGAAAAGCGTGCAACTGTACACCAGACACCAACAAAGGTGGCAGTCTAGTCATATCTCCTCTAATTTGGTGAACCTCTTCATAAAAGGTACTTTAAAAAGTGCTTTATACCTTCATTCTCCCACTGAATGTTTGCTGCTTCAGAAAATGGGAATCGAGTGGTTGAGGACCAACTAATCTAATATAGAAGCCACCACAAACGGTGTGTTCACAACACCACCACTGGATACCTACTAATAGGTCAGTAACAAGTTTTACAACACCGTGTGTGCTTTTCTGACAGCTGAATAGCATCACGTGTACTAAGCACTTAATAATCCCCATACCAGACCAGCAGACCCTACATTATTACATTGACACTCAGGCGCGGTCGCAGCCTGAAATTTTGGAGGGGGTCACTCACTACACTAATAAAAAATAGGTATCTGTAATAAAATAAACATTATTGCAGAAGACACAATTTTATTATATATACTGACGGACTCATAAACTGAATCAAACTTCAGGATTACTTTGATGTTTTTTATAATAAACTAGTTGACCCAGCGAACTTCGTACCGCACAACTTTAAAATTCCAGAACTTGATCGCAGCGCCACCTACCGGGTCCAATTGCGAATCTAAACCATTCCCAGATCCCCTTGAACACACACAAAAAATTTCATCAAAATCGGTTCAGTCGTTTGAGAGAAGTTCAGTGACATACACACTCACAGAAGAATTATATATATAAAGATATTCAAACTTTTTAGATTAGATTATATAAATATGGAGAGACTGGCCCTTAATCTTAAAAAGAGCAATATTTAAAAAAAGAACTGCAGTAAAACAAATGAGTATAGCCGGGAAAATAAAATTTACTCGTAGTATCAGATTTGCGTGTTATTTATCGCTAATTTTTAAAATTGATTCTAATTGATTATTCTTTTGACAATTGAATTATAGTTACCAGCAGAATTGTTGGGTTAGCTTTTTAACTCAACGAGAGTTTCTGAACCATAATATGGATACTTCGTCCGAACAAGCTGCTCAAATTGTAGCATTGGTGCGGGAGGGCTTGGATCAACGAACGATTGGTAGAAATTTAAATTTATATCAGACTACGGTTTCTAGAATATACAGAAGGTTTTTGGAGACAGGACAGGACAGACAGACAAAAGGAGACGTGGTACAGGCAGAACTCGAGCAACCACCGGTCGTGATGACCGACTTATTGTTACAACTTCCCAGCGAAATCGTTTCCTCACGTCAGCTAACATCAAAACAGAGCATAATGAAGTGTGTGGAGTAAACGTTAGTGTACGAACAATAAGAAGAAGTTTAAAGGAAGCGGATATCACCCCTTTTAGACCAGCAAATGGTCCAAAGTTGTCTGTAGCTCACAGACAAGCTTGCTTAAGATTTGCGCGTGATCACCTAAATTGGACAGATGAGCAATGGGCCTCCGTATTATAGGACATGTTTATATGGTGCAAATGATCGCAGAAGAGTTTATCGTCGACGTGGGGAGCGATATGCTCAAAGTTGTATTGAGGAGCGTGTTCTATCTGGAGGCGGTTCGTGCATGGTCTGGGGTAGCATATCGATGAACGGCGAAGAGAACTTGTGTTCATAGACATGGTCCGTCAAAACGGTAGTAGAGGGGGTTTGACTGCACATCGTTGCATAACAGAGATCTTAGAAGATCAAGTGGTGCCCTACATGGGATTTATAGGCGAAAATTTTACTTTCAGAAGAATGGGACAATATTCCGCAACAATGCAAGATATTTTATTAACCCCAATCAAATCTATGAGGAACCGATTAGAATCCATAATAAGGGCACGTGGAGGTAATACATCTTATTATAACATAAAAAAGCCCTTGCATAAAGCTCGTGTCTATTGTCAAAACCAATTTTTTAATTAAACCAATTTTCTTTAAATTTCTGTTTGCTTCAAAAAAGTTTTAAAGTCCTTTCCAGTAAACAAACTTAAACTTATAGACCAGTGCTTTTAATGTTTGAAAACAAAATAAATTATAGTAGGATGAAACCCATTGTAAAAGGAGGAGAATAGTACAAAAATTAAAGGAAAAATAAATTACGGGCGATCTGAGGTCGGGACGGGGGAGAGAGGGGGGGGTTTTAAGGGAAAAAAATGGCTTATCTCAATTTCCTGCAAAACTACAAGTCCTATGGAAAAAAGTTAAATGGCAAAGTTGTAGGTAATAAAAAGATCTACATCTTTTGCATTTACACTTTTTTCACATAACCTCAAATTTTATGTGAAAAATTCAAAAAACCAAGTTTTTGGTTTTTTATTTTTATCTTTTACAAATAAAATTATTTTTTAACGAAATTTTGTGAAAACTTAGCTTTTCATGTCCTGAATACACCGTAATTTATTTGATTTGAAATATCTATTTTGTCACCTCATTTTGACTGAATACCGAAAAAAAACCCTAATTTTCAATCGAAAATTCGTCTGTCAAAATATCAACGTTTTTCACAAAAATTGGTATTTTTCTATTTGATGAAATCTCTACTTTCAGATGGTATAAAAATATATATTTATTACCATAGTAAATCTTCTCAGAAAATGCAAAAAATGAAAAAACTAGAATTTGATTTTTTTTATCGTTATTGAGAAATTTATAAAAATTTACACTTTAATCACTCGAAAAACGTAAGATTGCATGTTACAATGATAAACAAAAATATTGCAAATCGAAATATACTACTATAATTAACAAACAAATAAATAATAAAGTTAATATTAATTAAAACATATACAATATTTTGAGAAAGTTGCAGAATCTTCTTTATAGTATATGCGTATATGCCTATTTATTGCTATTTTAAGATAATTTAATACCTGAGTGACCTACGAAAAATTTTAGGCCATCAAAAGGTATTTTATAGAAAATAACTCAGCCTGCACGTGTAGTTTTATAAACGATGTCGTACACTGCTCTGTTTTACAGCTGCTACGAAATAGCAAGTATGTAGTAAGGCCCAGACCTGCCTAGCCCACTTCTCTATGAAAAAACTTTTATACTACACCTGATCGGAACAGTATTCATTATTCCCTGAAAATGAAAAGAGAAAGTTAGTCTTTTCCTAGACCTAAATAAGCGGGAGGAAAAAATGTATGAAAATCCATTTCTAACGTGTTTTAACGGGAGAGAAAGTTGTATGAATTTTCATTTCTCATGTGTTATCTGATCTATGGCGCGCGTCTGTCAAGGAGTTTTCATATAATTTAAATATGGAATCTCCGTGCCACTGACATCCTTTTGTGAAGAATAAAAAAAAACAAAAGAAGCGCGAAATATTTATAAATATTATGTCAAATTCTAAGCTAAATTGTGTCTTACATGGTGTCTTACGTTTTGATTTTATTTTATAAATACTTTAAATGTTCCTCACAGGTGTAGTATAAAGCACTGTGTAGCACTCGGGTGAAAGTCCCATTCCTACCTCGGGAGTATTGTGGCCCTAGGCTGCGCCTTCGGGCCACAAACTGCTCCCTCGCTAGTAATCGGTTCCTTTCCTCCCTCGGTGAACAATGTACTATTAATAGCCAAAAATTTTTCATAGGTCACTCAGTCGGTTGAGTGCCGCTGTCAAAACGCAAATTCCCGCCAAGTGCCATAGGTCACGTGACATCATCGGCCACCGCCGCGCGGTTACCGGGCGAGCTAACGTTTTATTTTTTTGTCGACTTCCTATTGTGAACCGACGCTTCAAGTTGTGTTATTCTTGAAGGTTATGAATGACGTTATAACGTAAGACTGACAGTTTGTTGATATTTGCTTTCGAATTTATTATATACGACGGCAAACATTCACTATGGTTGAACTATTTATTTTAAATCATTATGTGCATTTTGAGTTGAATTATTTTAAAAAGTAGATCGATAGCATGCATATTTTATTACTTATAACGGTAGAATGGACCTATCTACACGTAATGAAATAAAAAAAAAACAAACTTCATAGTACAAAAATATAAAATTACAGGCGTAAGAATAAAAAAAAATATACATAAAATTAATAAATAAAATATTTTTGACCTATAAGTTTTTTTTTTTTGTACCAAGCCGACATGACACTTATGACGTATTTTTAGCATAAGGGTGCCCGCACACACACAATAATATTGGCAATAAAGTACGTATTGCCGATAATATTGCGTGTGTGCGGGCTGTATTGTACAATATTATTGTGGATTATAGTGTGCGGGGCCGTGTGTCACAATATTATTGTACAATATTATTGTGTGTGTGCGGGCACCCTAAAGGAATCCATTATGCTGCGTGTAGAAAAAAAACATCTATGATACATGTACGGGATAGAAAGAAACAAAACGTTTTTAAACGAGGTTTATTTTATTAACTTTTTGTCCCATTTACGGCTCAGTGGCGATCGCGGTCAAAATTTGCTGTCCGCACGTGCGGACAGTGGCACTTAATTGGGTATTAAATTATCTTAAAATAGTAATAAATAGGCATATACGCATATACTTTAAAGAAGATTCTGCAACTTTCTCAAAATATTGTAGATGTTTTATTTAATATTAACTTAATTATTTATTTGTTTGTTAATTATAGTAGTATATTTCAATTTGCAATATTTTTGTTCATCATTGTAACATGCAATCTTACGTTTTTCGAGTGATTAAAGTGTAAATTTTAATAAATATCTCAATAACGATTTAAAAAAATCAAATTCTAGTTTTTTCATTTTTTGCATTTTCTGAGAAGATTTACTATGGAAATAAATATATATTTGTATACCATCTGAAAGTAGAGATTTCATCAAATAGAAAACAACGAATTTTTGTGAAAAACGTTGATATTTTGACGGACGAATTTTCGTTTGAAAATTAGGGTTTTTTTTCGGTATACAGTCAAAATAAGGTGAAAAAATAGATATTTCAAATCAAATAAATTACGGTATATTCAAGACATGAAAAGCTAAGTTTTCATAAAATTTCGTTAAGAAATAATTTTATTTGTAAAAGATAAAAATAAAAAACCAAAAACTTGGTTTTTTGAATTTTTCACATAAAATTTGAGGTTATGTGATAAAAGTGTCAATGCAAAAGTTGTAGATCTTTTTATTACCTACAACTTTGCCATTTAACTTTTTTCCATTGGACTTGTAGTTTTGCCGGAAATCGAGATAAGCCATTTTTTTCCCTTAAACCCCCCCCCCTCTCCCCCTTCCTGACCTCAGATCGCCCGTAATTTATTTTTACTTTGATTTTTGCAATATTCTCCTCCTTTTGCAATGGGTTTCATCCTACTATAATTTATGTTCACTTTTTGTTATTTTAAGAGGTAAAATCCCTGGTCTATTAAGGATATGACCCTACGCTGTTTTAAAGTTAACGAACCAATCTAGACGTTTCAATTGAAATCTGTGTAGAAAGTTTGCATACTTGGTTAAAATATTTATTTCAAAGTCGTTTTTTACTTTGATGCAGTTTATGAGTCCGTCAGTGTATATTACTTACAAAATAAATCGAAGTCAATCGCTCTTCTAACATGTTACCTCTCAACCACGTTTTACACGCCTAAAAGGATTGCTCTGCTGTCGCATCACTTATGGGAAGAGTTGCCAGAATTTTGAGAAATGTCTTTATATTTGGGTATATCATCATCACAAACTTCGATGGTAGAAACTACACACTTAGGAAGTTTCGTATCAGCATTTTCTGTGACCTCCCGTTTCCACTTTGTAATCCATAACTGTTACTCTGTAACGACAGTGGCAGCAGGAAAATTTAAAAAATGGGAATAGAATTCAGATACTTTCTTAACGATAAGAAGATCTTCTTCTGTATATTCAGATTTAGACATAAAAATGCCTAATCCAA
Source organism: Phragmatobia fuliginosa (assembly GCA_932526445.1). NCBI lineage: Eukaryota > Metazoa > Arthropoda > Insecta > Lepidoptera > Erebidae > Phragmatobia > Phragmatobia fuliginosa. The sequence continues at coordinate 32,657,811 of OW052057.1, forward strand.
ACAAGTTTATTCAATTGGACCTTAGGCTTTGGGGGGGGGGGTCATGTCCCCTGTGACCCCCCCTTTCGGACCGCACCTGTTGACACTGAAGCAACTAGCAACCTAGCAACATTGTTACTAGATATACTCCAACTTCTGTCATTGTAAATGAATATCGGCTATGGATGGTGAAATGACAGAGGAGTCAGTACATACCGCAGTCGTTTTCTGATCTAATTGAATTTTTTGCTGTATTATGGCTCTGTAACAGGCCTTAACATCTTTTCAGATTATTCAATCAGCATCTCTGTGGCGTTCTGGCAATTTTTAGCATGACTGTAGAGTCTAATGCGAGAGCGACATTAGCATGTATTATGGTTACACTACCTGACGTTTAGGATTCAAACCCCGGGTTGGACCAAAAGTGTTATTGGGTTTTTCTTACAGGAAATTCTTAATAACAGCGGAGAGCACGTTAAACCCTCGATCAAGTTTGTCATGAACATCTAAGGCAATCGTTATTGGGAAGTCGGTGCCCTCAAATATACTGACACCATTTTTGTTTTTTTTTTAACCTGTGGAATCCCCCTCGGGGTTTGCGCGGTCTCCCCACCAGCATTTGCGGTGGGGTGGTGTGTCGGAATCGAACCGACTAAAGCTACAAGATGTGTCATTATGCGGAACCTATTATTACGCACCTCTTTTTTTAACGTGTGGAAATCCCCTCGGACCGTCATCCTGCCGGGGTTTGCGGCGGGGCGGTGTTTTGGACTCGAACCGACTTAAACCACACGGTGTGCCCTCTATGCGCCTGAATTTCAGGAGGAGTCCAAGGAAGGGTTGTCCTTCTGGACCCTTCCGAGCGACGCCCGGCACACGCGGCTGCCTCCCCCTCGTAGCTGGCCTTTAAGCGGATGTAAGGGAAAACCCGTCCCGACCATCCGTGGCCACTCTCAGGGCGGCATGAGACGCAGATGGGCACACCTCCGCTGCCCGGTTCGTCAGTTCGGCCATCGAGCTTATGACGGCCGGTAGCGAGAGATCCTCTCCGATGACTGCAGTGAGGGCCTGACGCTGAGTGACCCGTGCGGGGCAAACCGCCAGCTGAGTCCTCACTGCAGTCGCAGTGTTGGCGGGCGGGACTGGGTTCCCTCCTAGCGACCGAGTTCAGGTACTTGCCGAAGCAACTGTGCCCGGAAAGCACCTGCGTCAGTCAGAAGGAAAGGGTTCCGTGCTGCCACCCTGCGTACTCCTAACTACTTACACAAGATTAGCAACCCTAACTACTTGACCACAGCTATTTAACCACTCTACCCCACCCCTGGCGCCAAAGTTGAGTCCGCCCTTGATTGCTTCTCATCCACGGTAACAATCATAACGAATTTCACGACCAACTCCAAGGCTATGTCAGAAGACAAAACTTGCTTCTGACAAAGCCCTAGGCAAGGTCAAGTGGGAGTCGTATCCAGCAGGCAATTATTTTCAGAAGGTTCACAATTGCAAAGTTCTTGAGATTCACAGCTTGATTTTTTTTTTCTGCAGAATAATTTTGCTGAAAGTCAACTCAAAAATTGCCACGCAAGCGTAGATTGCTTTGTTTAACTGCTTTTTTGGATTCAAAATGACCTCGTCCGCGTGGGCAGGGGCTTGTTAACTCCCCTTACTATTTAATATTAAACATCCTATTGCGTTATGTAGTAAGCATAGTTTCACTAAACATTTCTTTCAAATTCAACAACTAACTTTAACTTACACTGGTCCTCAGTTATTTATTCGTGTCCGTGCCTCGGAGAGCACCATAAGGCGTCGGTCGCGGCTGTTATGAAAATCTATGGCAATCGTTATTGGGAAGTCAGTGCCCTCAAATATACTGACAAGTAATTAAAACTTCAAATAGTTCTCCTTTAGGTTTGCGTTGGTCCGATGCCAGTCGCTTCGTGGGAAAACTTAAATTTATATAAAAACGGTTGAACTAGTAGCCCAAATAATATTGGACTGTTGGACATATGCCTCTCGCAAAGCTCGGTCTGATGATTTTTTGTTTCAGTTGCCGCCAGCCCTCGTACAATAGAAATAGTAAATATAATATAGTAAAATTAATTAGGGATAAACTACGCAAGAGAACATCAATGCAAAGAGAAGAAAAACTTGAAACCAACCAAATACCAACCCGTCTGGCCAGAGTGGTATAGTAGGCCAATACCTCCTTTTCAAGGAGAGGCCTATGTCCAGCAGTGGACTGATAAAAGCTGTTGATGATGATGATGATGAAGCAATTATTAAAGGGAAAATTCAAGGGAGACGAGGCAGAGGCCAAAAACGTATATCTTGGACAAAGAACTTAAGAGTCTGGTTGAAGGTGGACAGCACAGAAACAATGATTCGGATTCGCATGACTGAAGCAAGGGGCAGATATAGACATATGGTCGCCGACCTCCGTGATGGAGATGGTACCTAAAGAAGAAGAAGCCCTCTTACATAAGTTGTCCCGCCACTTGGTCAGAGAGTGCCCCACAGTACGTTAGCCCCGACGCGGTCTCCACTCCAGAACTCGTATAATCTCAGTAGAGACAAAGAAATCCTTCTAAATAGTGAAACCATCTTGCCTTGCAAAAAGGTTTATTAGCGCAAGCGTAGTCCTAGGCGAAGAGTATCATAATGTTTTTAATTAAAGTATTTTGTTAATGTTCTTGAAAGTGGGTGAACTACGTGCGTTGTACGCGTAAATAAAACAACATTTCTGAATCGGAACCTATTTATTCCTAATCCCATTTTTATAAAACAGAATTTTCTCGGTACGTTACATAGCAGCTGTGCACATACAGCTTGTACAATTACAATTGCATTACATGCATTGCATTAAGTGTAACATAAATTATATTTCATAATAATATTTCTACTGTTATGTATAACAAATAGGTAATATAACGTCTATAAATAAATAATGATTAAATATTAAGTTCCATTATTAAACGAATAACTAACATGATGAAAGTAATATTAAATGACATTGAGATACATTATACTTTTCTTGACTGAGGACTCAACGATACTCAACAAATATTGAGAGTGTTTTAAAACTCAAAATAAAATGTCTGCGTTCACGTATTGCAGACGAGTTTATGACTGTGTGTCTGATATGGCAGCTCCTGCAATCAACGAACTGTACCGTACATATTTATTTCCTAATGTTGCAAATAAGGAGTGTCTTTAAAACATAAATGCTATTACGATTACAATACCACTTTTTTGACGATCAGACGAGTAATTAATATGCATAACATAACTTTCGATGATTGCAAGAACCAGAAAGTCAGAGTACAGTAGTGTATACAGAAGCAAAATATTAAATAGATTTGATGGTCAACCTGATTAATACTGTTACTGAACACCTCTCGCTGCCTGATTTTGATTGATTTAGATATCGCCAATAGTATAAATACAATATCAATGAACTATTAAATTAAAGCATTTTCATGCATTCAACTTAATCGATTGACATTGTCTCAAATTCAATGTGTGTGTGCGTGTGTGCAGTATAATTGTAATACATACGACCAATAAACCAAATCTTCGATACTTAAGATATAATCTTGGATCGAGAACAGATGCTTAAAAAATCGGTAGACATTGTGTTTATGTGGGATATAAAGTGTCAATTACGATGAACCCTAGGGTGGAATTATCAGGTAAGATGTTGCAAAACCCACACCGGTGTTTTTAAGTTCAAATGTTTTTAATTTAGAACATTCGTCTATTATATGCACATGTATTTTTTAATCAATGTACTCTGAATCGATACATATTTTGAGATCTTTCAGACGTTTAAACACAGACAAAAGACGCCTTTGACCGTGGATACATCTTAGTCCACGTAAATCTACAGTTCTTTGTTCAAGTCTTTGATATTCTGAACATAAAAAGTTTGCAATTATTGTAGATTCATTAAGCAATCGGTGTATGGAAATTTACTTGGCATACTTAGCATTAGGTATTGAAATGATGAAAAATTTGTTCGAAATATTGAATATTTGATTTTTAACCCCTTCTACTTAAGTGTTTTTAAACTTTTAACAATATACATACGATTGGCAGCTACAGTGTTCGATAGTCTAATCAATTTATTCAAATAAATTAATTTTGTACTTACAGTCTGTGAATAGATATAACAATGCTCATTTACATAAAAAAAATATTAAAATAAGGGCAATGCCAATTTTATCATCATTATAAGTGCAGAGAAGCTTGCATCAAGTGTAGGTAAAGACCATCTATATGTTAATTATACATACATATGTATATAGCCGACATCTACACATTACTTTTAGAAATAATAGAGAAAAAAACTTCTATAATTTAAAAATACCGTCACAGCCTGATTAAGTACATACAATTTAAATGATGCGGTCTTTCACAGCTTCACATTATAAATTACATTTACTAAATATGTATAGTTACTTTGGACAACGTTTCTACAATAAAACGAGTCGTACATTGCGGCTACAACATTAGTCACATTCTACCATAATTACTAAGGACTATACCAACATATTTTCGTTTAGATAATCTTGTACACAGAAGCATCAAAGATGACAGTGGTCAAGTCAAGATCAAAACTGCGCACCAATAGAGATTCTACCATTACTTTTATTTAGTTACATTATATTAACAAAATATATGTTTGTTAGTTTATTTTTAAAAAGACAACTCTCACACTCAAATATTACTGTGTAGCGGTGAACTTCACAAATATACATGAAAAAAATATACAAAGTCGATGAAGTCACCGTGTTGTTTATTAGGGGGTTGATTAAACCCATAACACTCAGCACAGTAGAAAGCGGCAAGTAGACCGCGCCTAAATTACTTCCTCATTCATCCCAGTGCAAAATAATTAGAGAAGAACAATGCTGGTGGGTGATGCTCTTTTAGGGATATGTCATCTATCATACTGATGGTAATATCACCCTGATAGATGTCTCACAACAAACTAAATACCAAAGTTATTTGTATGGAAATTTGTTTCTTTTTTTACAGGGTGAAACAATATGTTAAACATTGTTGGGACTTTTAGTCTGATGAAATAATAATGTTGCTATATACAGATTGCTGAAGGATAACTCCACTACTCAGTCGTAGCGTAGTAACGCTAATATTATTAATAGTAACTCCTCGAGAAAAAACACTCCTAACGGCACACTTAACTCTATTTCTAGGTAATAGGTTTTTATTACAGCTTGGTTATTTTAATGCCATATGAAAGTTACACATTATAATTATCTTATTTTTAAATAGTACGGTATGAATGTGATATATTTCGCAATAATGACGTTATAAAATTATAAAAACTACAGCTCACAGAAAGGTTATACGCTTTTGGTAATACTCATTTAAATTGCTTCTAGAATGTTCTGGTTCTATGAAAAATTATAATTCACAATCATTTCTACGTACATTTTTCAACATTAATACTACTTCTAATAATTCGGTACCGAATGTAATGTTAATGTTCCATAAATAAATTAAATTATATCATAACATTCATTTCAGATAGTCACCCCCAATTTTCTTCCTATTTATTTCTTTTTGTGTCAACTCAGTAAATTTTGATCGGCAATCGCTAAATATTTTAAACATTCAAAACTCCAAAAGTAATGCTCTAATATTTTTGGAAACGGTTGTTAACTTATGACATATTTACAATCTTAGTACATAAATTATGCCTGAATGCCAAGTAAGTCAAAAATTTGCATTGATTACAACTTTAACATTTTATTTTTTAAACGGCTATCTAATCTTTTATAGTATAAATTCGAGTAAAGTAAACGTACCTACAGGGATTTAATAACAAACTCTCCTAGTTGGAATACATGATAAAAGGTACCAACATGAACTTCTTACAACACATAGGTCGTAATAGACATAAATAAACTTAAATGTACTTGTACTTTCCTCGCAACGTCCAAAGGTATTCTTTCTGAAACTCCATGTGGTTATATAAAATTATATGGCATTTCCTAAGCAGTTACATCTATACGTGCTATATAGAAGCCTTTATACCTATTGTTAGTACCGACACTGGGTTAGCCACATCAAACCCCTAGAACTTTTGAAATAGAGACCAAAAAATTCTAATCGTTTCGACTGATTGGCGACTAGATCCGAGAAGTCCTAGTTTTGGAATATAAGCTTGGCCAAGCTGTGTAGACTAAAATTCTAAAATTTGACAGCAAATTTCGAAACATTAGCAATTAATATTGTGTGCTATCAAAATAAAAACCCATGCGGATGGCCAAACAGATATCATAACAATTATCGTAACAACGAACATTGACTATACTAATTTTCTAACATACTCGATATATTATGAGATTAAATATTTATATAAATATTTAATATTATATGAGTACGTTATTTTCCGGTAGCAAAATAAATATTCCTGTTAATAATTTTAAGTATACAATTCAGCCACAGCCACTACGTCCTTAGTATTTGATTAAAGGTGGGCGTCCATTGGCCCGCGCCGCCCGGACGAACGCCGGCATTTCTGAGCTCCGTTCAATCCGTTGCGTGCCGAGCGTCCCGCGCGGGCCAATGGACGGCACCTTTAGACGGTATTTGTGACAGGAAACATCCTTTTAAACTATAGCTTAAATATCATCATTAACTCACAGTCAGTTTACTCATTTAAATGTATTTCCTTTAATACGACTACAAAGATGTTATTTATTAACTATTTGACTAAAACACACGACGAAATGATATAAAAAGCCACTGTATAGTATCTTGTAACGTGTTTATAACCATTTTATATATCAGTATGCTACGCTGGCAAGAATTCTATTTGTACTTACGTATGTTTAAGCTCGTATCTCAATATTGTATGCGAACCAAAAACAGAAATCTTCAATACTCACAACGCATAATATGCTGGAATTGTGGTATGTGATGGTCGGCACCATATTTTCGGGGGTAAAAAGCATAAGCTTCAAATTATGAGGTTTACAACAAACTACGCATACGCTATTGCGACACATGCTAAACTATGCTACATACGGTTATGAAAATTCGCAGATTAAAAGGAAATCAACCAGGTGCAAATTAATAAATAAAAAAAAAACAATTCCTCTAAAATCAGCTTCGTAATTATATTTTTAAATTAATTGGTGTTATAATTGTTTTGATATGTAATTATGTTTAGGTCTTGTACTATTTTAAATAGCGTGTTTTATTACGTACCTACTAAAGTAGTAGTATATACGATCTAATGCCAATGATGTATTTTTTTTTAATTATGTAATATAAGAGCAATAGTCATGTAATAAACCTTATTGATATTACACATTACTATATAATACAGCCTAGCGTCAGAGGTCGATACTATAGATCAACTTCTCAATTATTTTAAATATCATAATACCTACCAGTATGTTAGCTATATAATAACAATTAGCTGTGTTATATTAATTTGAAATCTCATGTCTTACAGAGAAAACCATCATCAAAGTAGGAAAACATTCCTCATAACAACCCGTCTGGTCTGGTCAGATGCAGATTGGTACCAAGAAGTAATTACTTCAGGTGAATTATTTAAATCGTTATTCAAGTTATTCTATTATTTACAAATATTTTAAAAACTTTTAGTGATAAAATGCAATAATTAGCCAAAGCTTTTTAGCTGGTGTCTATATACCTTAAACTTAGTATACTAAAATAAATTCACATACTTGCTGCAGACTGAGCCAACATTTATTTTTAATCATCAGGGAGGCATGTAAGCGATGCTGGCGTATCCCTTTAATAACATAACATATAATATGTTGTTATTGTTGCTAGTAGATTTTAGAAAATACGGTTGACATCAACAGCTTTAAATAGTTCACTGCTGGACATTGGCTTCTCCCTAGAACGCAGGTAAAACATGAACAGCGTAAATAAAATACAAAATTAAATATATGATAAGAAAGTGAACATGAGGTATTCGATTTCTTAGCATATATTATATATATTGTGGGCATTCACAAAATAACTGAATTTTGTAAGGGACATTTTAATACAGTTTTATATAAAATCGTATTTTTACATTGAATTTACAGGCTCGCAACAAAAATTTCTATGGTCTGTCTAACAATTTAACGAAATGGCAAAGTGTGTGTACTTCATGGAGTCTACCGCCTCGCAAAGATATCTACAACCGAAAAGTCACAAGTCTTGAATCCTACACGACAATCAGGATAAGGAAATGTTGAAGCTCCTGCATCCTCATGCACAAAAAGAAACAAATGGTTTGCTTCACACCGACTATCTGTGAAACTGTATATATGGTATCACTCTATTCCAGTATTGCCCATTTGTACCGAGTCATGGCTTTCGCTCTCCGAGCACAGCTCTGCGACGGCAAAGCAGTACAAATGGTATTAATCTGTTACAACTCCTAATTCCAGAAAAATATTTTTAATATTGCAACACGAAAATAAATTAAAACACTGACGTCAAGAAAAACAAAGCTGTAAAATTAAAAGAAACAAAAGAGCTCAGGAAAATCGTACGTGTTGCTACTGTGTACTGTGTTGCAGTAGGTATTATTGCGCTCAAACAAGTTAATTATGAACAATATTTAAAGATCGTTGTAATTATTATCTTCACTTTTATTTAACCTATAACATAATGTACTTTACCATTTGCTTAAAAGCACCCAACAAATATACATACGAGGACTTTAAATAACTTTTTGTTCTTTTTTAGGGTTTATGACTCGGAACCCTTATAGATTCGTCATGTCCGTACGTCTGTCTGTCCGTCCTCGACTTACCGTCCAAACAGTAAGTGCTAGAAAGATGAAACTTTGCATGAATGTGTCGTAATTAAGTCGAAAGTGCTACAATAAAATTATAAAAAATAAATTTATTTGGGGTACCTACCGTAACGTAACTATTACAACTACACGAAGGAGGTTGATTTTTTCTGTTATCGATTTGATTCCAAGCTGTTTGCTAAGCCGCAGGTGGCAGCTTTGTTCTTCGTAACATTATAAGAGTATTAGCAAGCATAGTTTTATTTAACATATTAAAATTTATTGTAATAGTTGAGTGGAGGAAGCTGGTGTATGTAAGGATATGACCAAAATGCAGAATACTACAGAACTACAACTAAGTTAAATTAATTAACATAAGCATGGTAAGTAAAGTTCAAAAAATAAAAATACTAGATATAAGGAAAAAATCTTTAAATAATTATTGCTATATCGTCGTTTAATGGACATCGACATTGTGGAAAATTCGATGTCTTAATCCTATAAGTTCTCTCAAAATCCCAACAATCGTTTTTTACAGATTCTGTGATACGTTAATGAGAAGACTTTGTCCATTACACTAGTATACTAAGTTTATCAGATTTAGAGTTTTGAATGACATACTATTACTTTAAAGTAATTTAGAATAACCTGGTGATATGTATACTTTTGTTATTACCTTAATATCTTACAATAATAAATATTCACGGTGGTGTTAAGACTTAAATAACTTACATTATTTGACGTCCATCATTTGATTTAGCAAAGGGAAATCTTATGTGATGAAAGTATCTAACTTTGCGTTCACATTATATAACACATACAATATACACACAATCAAAAACATGAAATAATTAATAATAACAACTATATTATTTACAAAATAATATTTACATCTTTGGTGAAATAATTGTGTAACAAAAATAATGAATGAAAACAATTACTTATATAAACAATTCATTAAAATAATATCTTGAATAAAAATATATACATATTATAAATTTACTCATATCCAAACTCATGTCAAAATTAAAGTATTAAAAATATTAAAGGATATGGAAGTTAGTGAGATTTGATAATCAAAAACACTAGAACGAGACCTGTTTAACAATTATTATGTAAAACTTAGCAGATGTAAACCTATCTAACCTAAGTATTTAAATACATTATAAATACTTACAGTAATAAAAGTAACATAAATACTTTGTGTTAAATCATAGACCACACCGGCAGTGGTGAGACTGTGGTGTGTTTGAGAGCCAACTAAAAACGAGATTTTGCGAGAGGCGCAAAATCAATAATATTTAAAAACAGCAATATTCATAAAACAATATTTTAGCATGATAAGCACAGAGTTGATTTTGATGTTTTAACATAGCTATGATTCATCCAGACTTTGTCACAACTGATAAATTTTCTTAATTTATGTAGAAAATGTAGTTTTTTTGTTAACATCAGCGATATACTTCACGTTGCTCACGTTGTTTGATCAAACACTTGTGCCTTTACACGTTGCCAAAATGATTGCAACCCTGTAAAGGCATAATTGGAAATTCAAAATCAATTTATAGTTTTTATAAACTATACAATTGGTAATTAATATTATTTTTACGGGAATTAACGCGATCACCGAATTGGAACAGACGATTAGCTTCACGACTGACTACTGACTGACTGACAACTTGACGTTTCAAAAGTGCCGTTGTATGGTTTATTTGAAATAAAATGGTTTAATTTGATTTGATATCACTTATTATGGGTATTACATACCTCTGATTTGCCAGAAAAAAAAAGTTAGTATACAATTGGTATGGTATGAATAAATAAAAATAAAATAACTACCAAATTGTTTAAGGTTGTCATGGTACCTAAAGTAACGATTGGGATCTACATACTATTTGCATACATTTGTATATATAAAAAGAAATTGTATTTTCCATGAAACACTGTCGCTATATTTGTATATCCGTTATTTAATTAAATATTCTGAAAACATTTATAACTTTCTGAAAAGTTATGATACAACTCTATACTTATAATGCTTTTCAAGTCAGTGTTAGAAGTACAAACGGGTCAAACTGGTAGGAAGGCCGATGTATTACCAGTTCAATTTTAAAACGTACCGCGATAACAAACTTGGTAAGAATGCTAAATAGAAATCTCATTCATCTACGGCAGGTCACTTTCGATTTATTTCGCAACACTTTAGCGCCATAGAAACAGTAAAACATTATTCGGCAAGTTTCCACAAGAAATCACATGTAATGATTGTAGGTAACTAAAATACATAGACGAACAGAATCCTTGTGACATTAACAAAAACTACATTAATCGACATCCAACAACACACCCTATGACTTCTATTACGACTGCGATCAAGTTCAGCACACAATAAAATATAAACATAATATTGCTTGGTTTCCTAAGATACATACTTAATGTACAAATGGGGAAGTTTTATTGAGATTGAGGTTTAGTAATCACTAATAAATCCTGTTCATCGTTAGCTAACGTCATTAACGTCACTAACAAATCTTATTATATAAAACGAATGTAACGTTAGACTTAAACATCACTGCTAAATATAATATTCAAAATACTTAATTCTCCTTATCTAAAAACTTTGTACGTTTATCATTGCAGTATCCAGCGCATGCAAGCTTCTTACATTGCTTGGAAACATTAGCTACGAGGCCTAACTTCTTATTGTTACGGCAGTATATTAAACAACTATACACCCAGTAATATTTGGACTTATCGATTTACGGATATTAGGTCAACCCGTTCTGCCATCGATTAATGCTCAGTAAGGAATTAGAATGTGAAGTAGAAGAACTAAATATTTGGGTGATGTCAATCGCCACGAACGAGAATAGTTATTATTACAGTCATATGGAAACTTCGCAAACTTCGCAAAGATTATAACAATAACAGATGACACGATCGACACGAAATCACCAAGACGCAGTACCCATAGTCAAATACACAAAGACAATATGTCATGATAAAATCCTTCTGAAATAATAGGCTTTATAATGAATGTGACTCGATATACGGTGTACTTATAATTCATCCATTCATTCATCTTCTTAGCCTTATTCCCAAGTTTATTTTGGGGTCGGCTACTAGTTCAACCGGTTTTACCTGAATTTCAGTTTTTCCACGGAGCGACTGGCATCGGACCTCCGCAACCCTAAGGGAGAACTGAAATTCGAAGATTGAACTAGTTGTCAGTATATTTGAGGGCACTGACTTCCCAATAACGATTGTCATAGATGTTCATGACAACCGGGACCGACGGCTTTACGTGCTCTCCGAGGCACGGGCGTGAATCACCGCCAAACTTCCAAACTCCGGGCAGCTATTAGGAATTTCCTAAGAAAATCCTAAAAACACTTTTTGGCCCGACCCGGGATTTGAACCCGAGACCTCTTGATTAGCAGTCGCATACGCTAACCACTAGACCAACGAGGCAGTTATACGGTGTACTTATAATATTATATTATAATAAATTGGTGTTATCACTTAATATTAAATATGACCTAATTTACCATACTACGATTATAATATATACTCCCAGTATATAATTTTCGTAGTAGGTATACAATTAAAGAAATTTAAATCTATATTAAAAAAAAATTGTATCAATAAATATAAATTAGCTATTAAATGATATTGTATCACGATGATTTATATTGTTCAGAACGTATACATAAATATATAGAGATAAATAAATATATATATACACACGTTGTCTAACCTACTCTGTGTTATCTGATTAAATATCTGCTAAAAGCTCAGAGTAATAATGAGTTGCGCTTAGGTAGTCCACTAGTCTCCGAGGCAGAGGTAGATTACCGATGAGATCCCGACGCACGTATTTTAATATTACAAATCTGAAAAAAACAAAACAATGTATACTCTACTCTAACAAACTTAAATATTGAAACTTCGCCTAATTATATAATTATATCAACAACTATCATCTAATTAGAACATTTTTGTCATTAGATATACTATTTACTCTAACTTATAGGAAGAGTGCATACTAAAGAAGATTTTTGAATTATATATGCAACATAGATCTAGCCAATATATCCTTTGAAATTGTAAGAGTTATTACATTTTAGATATCGAAAAGGCTATCATGGAATATTGTCATTGATAACAAAAATGATATAACCTTATTTTCCCGAATCTGATGTGTTCAATTTAAATATTTAGTATGACTTATTTCTATGTCTAGCAGTGGACTGTTAAAGGCTGCTGATGATGATGATGATGATGATGACTAAAGTACTCAAGACGAATATAAGATCAAAACGCGAAGAAGTTACGTCATTTTAGTATTAACATCATTCCTACTAATATTATAAATGTGAAAGTAACTCTGTCCGTCTGTCTGTTACGCTTTCACTCCTAAACCACTGAACTGATTTTGATGAAATTCGGTATGAAGATAGAACTGAACTTGGGAAAGGACATAGGCTACTTTTTACCGCAATAACCGACATACACGCGGGCGGAGCTAACATTTAGGACCAACTGAGTCCTAATTATATGTGGTTGTGACGTTTTACGATGGCTGTGGCAGCTCCATTATCAGACTCTGAATACAATTCAGAAGAAAAGTACTAGTCAAAACGAATCAGACGAGTCTAAACTGATTGGGGTTGTGTTGTTTCATTACAAAGATCCTATGGCCACCTTTCAGCTCCATTTTCTGATCAGGTTTAAATCATTAAAATGTTGCGTTGACACGCAATTTACATATATGAATCTTTTGAAGATATTTGTTTCGAGTTGCAAGATTTCAACTGAATAAACATACATTGCAAGAAGCTTGTCAAAATAAAATGGCTTAACATTCGTGTTCACTCTATTTAATACATAATATAGGCTATCAAGAGAGGAGACCCGAACCCAGCAGTGGGACGATATGGGTTGTTAATGTTCATGAAGTTTATTTATATAAATATTTAAATACATACCTGCACATATGTTGGAGACTTTGCACTCTCCTAAACCTTGACACGGGATAGAGCAACTGAACTCGCACGGGGCCTAGCACTGGCCTTAAGTTCAAGAAAAATAAATATCGGCCACTGCGAGATGTTTCTACAGCATTTTCAATGAACTCAACTATGGTCTGTGCCTTGAACATAGTGCAACCCCCGAAGCAGAAATTACCTGAAAGTAAAAAAATACTTTGAAAAACAATTAAAACAACTTATTTTTTCATGTATATTTACATCTCTCAAATCAGCCTTATCTCACTTTAGGTATAAACGTGTGTAAAGGTGGGTACTACGACCAACGTTCGAGGTGTAATGTAACTTTCGCATCGAGCGTGTTACGCGGTCTTCTAAAATCAACGTAACACGCTCGTCAAAACTCTGTGCTCCGTTTTCGCCGGCAGTTCACCCAAGATGGCCTACAGCGAGGACGTGTTACTATCTTTGATTCTACTTAGTTATTTATTCATCCAAATTAATATAAGAAGAAGATAAAACGTTACAGGACATTAAACTTATTTATAAGCAGAGGCGTATGTGGTGGTTTGTCATTGATAGCAATATTAAAAAAAAACAAATGATTACTGGACTCTGGACAGTATAAAAACTTTGTACGCATGTCTCCGATCGATTTTGCAGATCTCTTGAATTTGATTGAACCAAAACTACATAAAAAAGATAGAAATTATAGAAAAGCAAACAGTGACACGGAACGATTAGCACTAACGCTTTGTTTTAATGCTACAGGAGATTATTTTACTAGTATGCAATATTTTTCAAGATATCAAAGCAACAAATAGGATTTATAGTAAAAGAAGCCAGCAAATCCCTTATTGGAGCATTAAAAGATTATGTAAAGGTATGTACTGTTTTAATTAGTTCAGAAAAAGTAGTTGCTACATATCAAATTAATTAATTAATTAAATCACCAAATTCTGATAGAAATCGTTCACTCATAGCTGGTGACCCATAGTCATCTTGATCGCACGTATTTGATGCAGGTATTTCAGGGCTTTGCTGTGGCATCGATGAGGCTCTTGAAGTTTTTGGTTGTATCGAGTATCCTTGTGAATAATTGTAGATATTAATGTCAACATAGTCATACTCTCTGCGATTAGCACTAAACAATATATTTTTTTATATGTTGCACATGTATTATTGTTGTCTTTGTATGAAATTTTAATTTATTTGCCAAAACAAATACCATAGCTTCACATTCGTCAAGTTTGTGCGAAGTTGACTCCGTTTACTCGGTTTTCTCCTTTAAAATATTGAAAGTAGATGCCATTATCTATTTCGGGCTTGAGGCTATTGCTTTCTTCCTTTTTGGAGGCGGAGGGCAATCATTGTCGCTTTTGTTGGTAAGCGGAGGGCAATCATTGTCGCTTTTTATTGGCAGGCGAAGGGCAATCATCAGTTGGTTGGTTGTTCTGAAGCACATTCACGTAGCTGAAAATAAATATAAATCATCATCCAGAAACACCGGAGAAATGGCTGGTTGTAGCAAATGACTATGATCTTTTGTGGAATTTTCCACATTGCTTAGGCGCAATCGACGGTAAACATATAGTATTGCAGTCACCGATCAACAGTGGAAGTGAATTTTATAATTACAATACAAGAGTTTGTTCAGCATCGTATTACTGGCAGTTGTTGACGCGAAATAAAACTTTTTGTATGTAAACATTGGATGTCAAGGAAGAATATCTGATGGAGGGGTTTTCAACAACTGTGTATAAAACTAAAAGATAATGCACTAAAGATCCCTTAACACACTGCGTTGCCAGCAAGAAACGAAGAAACTCATTTTACTTTGTTGGCGATGAAGCTTTTGCTCTCTCCGAAAATATGATGAAAGTATATGCAGGATATCATAAACGTGATTTTAGAACCACGTTTATTATATCCTGCAAATAGAGAAAGAATATATAACTACCGACTTTGCAGAGCTCGTAGAGTGGTGGAAAATGTGTTCGCATATTGTCTGCAGTGTTTAGAGTTTTGCGGAAACCAATGTTGATAGAACTGAAAACCGCGACATCTGTCGTAACAGCAATAACATGCCTTCACATTTTTTTTTAAGAAAAGGTGCTCAAATGTGCCCCTGCAGGTAGCTTTGACGAAAGATCTAACAGCCAAGTCAGATTAGGAAACTGGAGAGAATGTAATAATGATCTGACAAGTATGATACCCTTGCAAATAAGTCCGCGAAGGGCTACAAGATCAGCTCACAATATTCATAATGAAGTTGCTGAATACTACATTCAGCAAGGGTGTAAGCTGGCAAGAAAATTTTGCTTAAAATGGACTTACAGTATCTGTAGTGCCACAAGGTGTATTTCTATCCAGTAAAAAATCACACAGCTTTATATGTGGGTCTAAGTTCTTAAAAACATAATAAATAATTACGTACCTTTTCCTGCACCAGTTGATTGTTTGATTTTTGTTTTTCCTTCCTTAATGATGCCAGTAAAGTTGTAATTTTCTTTTTACACGTTTCTCTTTCGCTGTCGAGTAACGTAGTCAATCTATCCCAAGCGTCTTCTTACTTTAATTTGTTAGAATGCTCTGGGTAAGCTGGTTTCCACAACACTGGTTCTTTTCTGTATTTTTCTATAAAATACAGTTTTTTCTTTGTTCCACTCACCACTTCAACAGTCAAAGGATTCGCCAAAAAACCGACAGCCGGGTGGAGCACTCGAAGCAAGCAACAAGCAGTTCACAATTTTTTGACAGTTCACAATCTCGCTAGATAAATTGTAATCTAACGGTATTTACAATTTGAAGTTGACATATGTATTATGTACCTATGTTAAAAAAACTTTTTTGTATTCTTCTTCCTAGCCTTATTCCCAATCTTATTTCTAACTAACTAGTTGACAGTAAATTGGAGTCCAGAAGGAGATCTCACCCTGGACTGCTCCTCCTCCTAAAAGAGAAGCGCAAAGATTGCACGCCGTGTGATTTTTAGTCGGTTCGAACCCGACACACGGCCTCGCCGCATCGAAAACCCCGGCTGACGGTCCGTGAGGAATTTACACACGAAAAAAATAAGTTTACAGTAAATTTAAAGGCACTGACTTCCCAATAACGATGGCTATAGATGTTCATGACAACCGGGACCGACGTCTTTACGAGCTCTCCGAGGCACGGACGTGAATCACCGCCAAACTTTCAAAGTATTCCAAACTACGGGCTGTTATTAGGAATTTCCTAAGAAAAACTCATAAACACTTTTTGGCCCGACCCGGGATTTGAACACGAGACCTCTATATTAGCAGTCGCATACGCTATCCACTAGAACTAGATTAACGAGGCAGTTGTATTGTATGTAGTAAATGATAACAAATTATAAAACAATAACATGTGTTTTCAATGGAAGGAAGTGTCTTAGGGCCTACCTTATTTTTAATATATATAAATGACCTGTGTAACATGAATTTATGCAAAGCCAAAATTTTTTCGTACGCCGATGACACCACTGTCGTATTTTCTGGTGACACCTGGGACGAAGTAACAATTAGTGCCCAGCAAGGCATGGCGCAAATAGCTAACTGGTTGAATGCTAACCTTCTAACTTTGAACACAGGCAAAACAAATTATATATGCTTCAGTAAAACTAAACATGCACAACCCTGTTCTGACCCTACAATAAGAATACACACCTGTAACAATATTCCCAACTCGACTAATAACTGTCAGTGTCCAGTCATCGCTAGAGTGCAGAGTACTAAGTACTTGGGTGTTATCGTTGACCAGAATCTCACATGGTATTCTCACCTCGAACATGTTACAAACAGAATACGCAAACTAAACTGGGTTTTTAAAACTCTCAGACATGTCGTACCCACATACAATAGAAGCCAAAACACAACCACAAATATCCTCAACAACATCTACACTGCCTTAGCGCAGTCGGTTATCACCTACTGTATTCCAGTTTGGGGTGGTGCGGCCAAGATGAGGTTTTTGGAGGTCGAGCGCGCTCAGCGGTCTCTTATTAAGACCATGTATTTCAAAAAAAGAACTTTTCCTACAGAAGCACTGTACCAGCTTACCAACCTGCTCTCTGTTAGGAAACTATATATATTACATTTGGTTTTGAAAACACATAGATCCGTGACATACGATCCAAATAACACAAAGAGCAGAAGAAGACATAATGTGGTTAAAGTCCCTATAACAAAATCAAAGTTTGCTGGGATAAATTTTCAAAGACGTTCGGCGTTTTTATACAATAAAGTACATAAGCAGCTTAATATTTATATTAAACACTACCACGATTGTAAAAAAACTTTAGTTAAATGGTTGGCGTCTTTAAATTACGAGGAAGCAGAGTCACTACTGTATCATGAAGCATAATAAATAATTTGATCAAATTTATTTATGTATGTAAGTATATTGTGTGCTGTATTTATTGCTGTGTATGTGTCTATATATATGGAAGTATGTATGTGTGTATGTGTATAAATATGCCTACATGGGTGCGAGTGGGTGGAATGTAACGTGTGAGCAGTGCGGGGCACAACAATAGCTAAATGGTCTTTCTTTGATTTGGTTTATATAGTTAATTTCACTTTTTGTTTTGTTTTTTGTGTTTTTTCAATTTCTTTTTCACTACTGTGGTAACATTAAGAGGAGCGGAGTCTCCTAACACAGGCTTTTCATTGCTTAACAGGAGACCCCAACCACTAGATTGTAATATGTTTAAGAAATAAAATAAAGATATTATTATATTATATTATTATTATATCAATATATTTTATACGGACTACATTCGCCTTAAAATTTGCATATATATTACACTAGTCTACTGAGTTTGCTAATATGATAATAATATTAGTTAAAGGCCTACAAAACATTATGTGTCTGATTTT
The DNA here is from genome assembly GCA_932526445.1 of Phragmatobia fuliginosa. Lineage (NCBI taxonomy): Eukaryota > Metazoa > Arthropoda > Insecta > Lepidoptera > Erebidae > Phragmatobia > Phragmatobia fuliginosa. The sequence goes on from OW052057.1 coordinate 32,676,473, forward strand.
AATAACAAAGTGATTACCATTTAAATTAACTTGTAGAATTTCGAAGCAATATTATAGCTTAAAATGAAGAAGAAAACCACTCGTGTTTGTAAGATAAAATAGCATGCCAAATACTGACAATTTGTGTTCTAAAAACCGAAAAGTTTTCTTATAATTGATTAATAAATAAGTATTTTGAAAAGAGGCATTCTAGGTGAATTGAAACGTATCTTGAAATCGCCCGGAAAGCATGTCATTCTTTTGACGGAGACCTGGATAAAGACCAAAGAAGAGACCTAACTGGCCTCTTCTTTGGTCTTAGTAGATCCAGTACAATCAATGCTAACAATAGCGAATATGAACGGTATTCTCGACCACTTAATAAGAAACCTAAAGAAAGAAAACCTCAAAGAAACAATAATCGATTTGGCAATTTCAGATCATCGTCTTGGGATTAAAAAAATACAAGTCAGAACCTACCTAGCATTAATTTGTTTATAATGCCATTAACTACGATAACGATCACAATTTTTAAAACGAACATCAAAGCTCATAAAATATACCACTGCATAAAAATGACATTCATAATATTATACTAAAACTAGCTTTTCGCCCGCGTGGAATTCTTACATGAATTGAACGATCTTACATGATTTTATGTTTGACAATAAACATCTTCTATACAAACTTTCGTCCCCTATTTCAACCCCTTCTACCCTTTTTTTCGCGATATCCGAGATCCTATATCCTTTCCCAAGTCCAGTTCTATCTTCATACCAAATTTCATCAAAATTGGTTCAGTGGTTTAGGCGTGAAAGCGTAACAGACAGACAGAGTTACTTTCGCATTTATAATATTAGTAGGGATAAATTCTAGTAATGAACTTTAGAAGGAATTAAAAAGAGAATAAAATTCTACTAAAGTCTTTCAGAAAACAAAGAAACGAAATTAGTTTTAAAATTAAAAACATTCTAACTAAGCAATTTAAAATTAATCCTAAACATGTATGGAAACTTATGGTCGTACAATTTTTATAGGGAAATATAAACAATTGGATAAAGTGCATCCAATTGTGTTTATATTTTCAGAGACCTTTATTATGTATTTAAATTAAATAACGCCTAAACGTATCTTACTTCGAAAAAAGATGAAAGACCACCCTGGACATTTTGTAACTAAACACCAGGTAAATCTGGAGAGCGCAAGGCGTACATACGACATGCTAATATTATAAAGCCGAAGAGTTTGTTTGTTTGTTTGAATGGGCTAATCTCAGGAAGCAAAAATATTTCAATGTTAGACAGCATATATCGATCTTTTAAGGTTAGCTCACAATAATCTGTTTCATGATAAACAAATTTGTTTCCGCATGGTTAAACTGCATAAAACTAAGTTAATATGTATATCAAATAAATACGTACCCTGATCATGTTCAATTCGTACATGTCTAAGACCATTTAACTTAAAAGTTAAAGTGAATATATAATGGTCATCACTGCTATCTCGTACTATAAAAGAGCCATCTGGTTCGTTGGACAAGATTTTCTCTGCAGCCTCTACAGATATTGGGCCCCAGTACCATCCATACTGTAACATGTAATTCATGATTAGTTTGAAAAACTATTAGATGGTTTAATTATTGTTATTTTTTAAATTGTCTCACATCTTTAACTTTTTGAATAGAACTGGCGAAATCCATTATAGTCTCGTCATCGACGCCAATTCTGCGACTAGCTTGGTGTACGTGCGGCGATTGTGGTAATGGCGGCAACGCCCGACGTACGGCGACTGGAGGCGATTCGTCTTTATTTGCATTAACCCTCTCTACCTCAGACACATTTTCCACGACTGGCTGACGTCGCCAACGAAACAAATTACAAAAACTCTGCTTTAAATTTATCGACAATATTCTAACAGGCGACATTTTTGACTTTTGGTTTTGATTCGCCGTGCCCTTCTTAACGACCTTGTCGTTTCTTTCCAATTCTATAATGTCTTTAGAAATATTCTCTTTATGCTTTTTATTTTTAGCATTAATTCCAAATGAATTTATGTTTGATATTTTATGATTATTATTTGTTTCCACAGTTTTAGAGCTATCATTACTTTCTTTCAAAAATACAGTTGTGGAGGATGCCTCTTTATTTGTATGTTTTGTATGAATGCCCACGCTAGTTACTATGGAATTAGTTTTCTTATTGACAGTCGATCTACATTCTGAGTCACTTGAACTAGAATACAGTGTATGTAAATATTTTCTCATTTCGCGTAAGGTTAAATGTAACGAGTCCGTATCCGATTCATTATTACTTATTTTAAATGATGAACTTGGCAAGCCATGCCTTTTTGTTTTAAGTTCTTTAGGTCTAATAGTCTCCTTTAACTTTTGAGTTTTATCTACTTTCTCAATAGGAATGAAATTGTTAACTGGAGTAGGTTGCGATACACTTTTGCTACGTTTCTTGGTAGTCCGAAGGGATTTCTTTCCCTTGTTTCTATTGTTACTGGGTCGCACCATATCAATGGGTACTGCATAAATATCGCTATCGAATGGAACGTTATACATATCCGTAATATCGGACGCTTTAGTAATTAATGTGTCGTGTGAGATCGCTTGTGTAATAAAGTTTGAATCATCAGCTTGAAATTGAGTGACTAATGAGTTGTGGCTGCTGGACAATCGCGATGATAATGAGTTCCGCGAAGAAGGTCGATTTACACGGCAAGGACTTAAGTGTAGAAGTCGGGGGCTTGCGAATCTATGATTTAGACATTGACGTCGTTCATATAACGAGTCCGGTTTCAGTTTTCGAGGGTACATTGGCGACATATGCGTGACATTACTCGGTATATCTAAGCTCATCGAATTAGACTTAATTACAGCATCATTGGTGAAAGCAACCACCGGTGGCACATCTACACTCATACATTCTACATTCGCAGCAACAGGATGATCCTGAAAAAATGTACACATTAGAAACAAAAACTTTGTTATGCTTTGAAGAGAATATAAGCGTATAGAGGAGTATAAAATTTGGCACATAAAAAATAATCAGACAAGTGCGTGTCAGGCCACGTATAGAATAGGGTTCCTGAGCGACCCTTAATGGTATGTGATTGTTGTTTACTTAATAATGCGTTAATTTTGTATGACGTTTTCCAAGGAAGTGCATTTTACAAGTTAAGCCTCTATAACTTCTGAACTAACAAAATTATCTCTGCCGTTATAGTTTTCCTTAAACGTTCATAATATGGACCACCATCACGAATTTTTTCAGATTTTTGAGCAAGCCGTTTAGCTTCTAGAGGGGGCTGAGTCATAAACTTCGGAACCCTAATGAACTATGGTCGAATTTCGTCCACTGAGAGACAACTGGCTTTGTTGGTCTTATAATCAGATACCTTACCTGAAATTCTAGAGGTGGTTCTATAGTTGCAATAATTACTTTTCCTGGACCTTTTCTCACAGTATTAAAGAAATCACCACACATGCGCTCTGATGCCTCAGTTGATTCACACAGTGACAATGATTTTTCATCAAAATCACTCTCTTGTAACTGTAGAACAAAACATATACACAAAGATAAAACTCATCAAATATTTTAATAATTATAATAGACTACTGAAATCAATGTCTAATGCGATTCAATGAAATAGTCCTTAATTTAGGTAATTTACAAATCAAATATAAAGCAATAAATGAGGTAACTGCTTTAAAAATGCATTGCTTATATAACCAAATAAGTTACTTAATAGTACAAAGGCAATTACTCAAAAGCAGGATAATGTTTTGCATTTTACAAACATGGCTGCAAACCATTTGGTTTACATTTAAAAAAACACACTTTACAGTAATTTACTCTAAATGTACTCCAAGATCACCATCATCAGCCTATCGCAGTCCACTGCTGTACATAGCCTCTCCCATTGCACGCCACTTTGTTTGATCTTCGACTCCAACATATTTAATACAAGTTATTTGTCAAAGAAAACTTCACATGGCTAAATTAAAAATATTAATAATGCATTGCAAAATGTGTTTTAAGGCAATATATTACTTCTACTGCAGTTGCTCAAACAGTAATTAAAATCAAATTGGCCAGGTGCGTGTCAAGTAACACATAAAATAGGGTTCCATAGTTACCCACAATGCCACATAAATTTAGAGTCATCCCCCCCAATAGATGTTAATATAATTTGTTAAGTTTTCCAAGTGCACTCTATTTTCCATAACTTGTAAAAAAAAAGCACTAGATCCCAATAACGCTAATAAAATAAAATAGGCAAAAATAGATGATAGAAACCATAAAACTTAAACACAAACTTAAAACACAACAACACAGGCAGAGAAAGAGACAGACAGGTAGGTAGGTGGTAGTAACTCTGATTTCAGCTTGACCGAGGCATTCCTACTCTCACACAGAAGACAAAGCTAAAATGACAGCAGTTGTGCTGTCATCTTTGATTAGAAACTGGATGCTCAATGATACGAAAATATCTCACAAAGCCTCCATGGTGTGGGTCACCATGCTGAATTATTTTCAATATATCATATTTACTAATGGATTCAAATCATGCTTTCCAGCAGTGTAGAGTCACTTTGGTAGGGGGTCAAGGCAAAACAAACTCGTAGTTCTTTAAGCAAGCAGATAGTGTCACCAGCACATCGCAAGGCTTTTTTTGCGAGCACACAGTGCCCTCAAAGAAAATACAAAAATATCAAACTACATAAAAACTGAAATAAACTAAAGATTTTAACGAAAATTAAAGAAAATCAATTGTCATACTCATTGATGTCAACAACAATCAGCAATATATCATCACTGATTAATTAATTTTTTTGTGCAAACCTGTTTACCAGTTTTTAATAAATATGAAACAAAATATTGTGTAAGTTATATTGTCACTATTGGACAATATGTAATAGTGTTGTTTGAATTTCTTTTTTTCGGATTTTATAATGTAAAGCCCTTATTTAATTGTTAAAATATGAATTCACATGTATTTTTTTCTTTTCATTACTAATGATAACACACACAAATATAGATTATATACAATTAGCAGCTAATTCTGTTTAGTTTCAAACTGTTCTTATTTGAAACATCTTTATATAAATAAAAACAAAATTTAAAAGATGTGAATATTAAGAGGTATTAGAGTCAGCCCTACATCAAAGTATATGTATCAAATGTAAAATGTGTGTTAATGTAAATATAATTGAAAAAAAAATTCGCATTGTTCACTCAACTATACATTGATTTGCGAATTCAATGACATATTAAGTACATTAGAGTATATTTAGAACATCTCTGATTTGGGTTGCTAAGTCAGCTTTTACACATTAAGTACTAAGCAACACCAGTTTTATACATACCTACTACATGTATTATTTATTACAGACAAAAATATTTCTACATCTTTAGCAACTTAAAAAACAGATAGGAAACCAGAAAATCTACATATTCTTATTCATGTAAATGGACAGATAAGTAGCTCATTCTGTGTGAATTAAAGCCAGCACTGAAAAAATCTAATAATTTGCTTACCTCGGATGCGACGTGATGCCATCCACTAGCAGAATCACTCGAAAACGAACCACTAGTAATTAGAAGTCCACTGTCTTCACTTAATGGAGGTGCCTCAGAATGTGTAGAAAAGGGTGGTGACTCCATCACCTAGCTATTAGTTTAAGAAAATCACTTAACTGAACAATTGATGGACGTAAAATTCTGTAATGTTCGTTAACAAATGAAGAAAATACATTTAGAGATACATGTAAATTTTATTCTATAGCATCAACACGAAACTTCTACTACTTTTTTAATACAGCAGTACATTAAGTAAGTACTGTTTGTGGATTAGAGTACTTGGCAATTGGCAACCTATTTCATTAAAATTATTTGCGTGGTAATTTAACACTTAAATTAGAACTAAATTATATTTAGATCCTTGTAAACATAAGATAATATTCCATAACTAATTGAAAGATATGAGCGTCGAAAAAAACAAAATTTATTGACTATTGGGCGTTTTTCAAAATTTTGCTCCGTTACGTACAGAATGTCCATTTATTTTCATAACAAAATTTTAAATAAACGATGAAATGTAGACATTTACAATGAACTAAGGTTTAAGAAAAACCTTAATCAAACAATGTTAAATGAGTATAATTTCTATTTAATGTATTATTATAGTGAGGGTTGCCTATACAGGGGTCTTGTACGTTACATTTTCATTCAAAGTAAATAATAACTCAATCATATCAAAGTTAATCAGCTTTATTTATAATTAATCAACAACATAAAAATCTTCTAAAATTTAATACCACTTTGTCATATCTTGCCTCTTAGTGCTGTTTAAAATATAAAATATGTCTTGTACGTAACTAAATGGCACTCTGGACTATCAAACTTTGTGAATAAATAACTATTCTGAAAGACTAACATTATAGGTAAGTTTTTTTAAATACAAAAAATAACAAAAAGACATTTAATATATATTAACAAAAACATAACTCCCAAAGGTTTTTTCATAAAAAAATAAAAACTATAACAGCCAAAACAGGACAGTTACGTATGTGGACAACAGTCGTTACGTTTAGGAACTCTAAAGCTATGTTTACAACGAGCACAATTTCTAGTCATTTCACAATATTATTCAACATTTCAAAAACGTCGTGATGTGACATATTATTTAAGTCAAATCACTTACTGTACTTATTTCTATAAAATTAGTCAATATCACAGACTGTTTTGATTTGAGCATTTTAAAAATATATTTTACAAAAAACTTAGGGGATTCAAGTCTATCTCAGTTTCATTTTCACATTAAGTAGGTAACAATACTTCTTAACTTACAAAAAAATCCAACAGATACAAAAAAATGACAAATAAGTAGTAACAAAAATAAAATAGGGAACCAATAAGTAGGTAATTCTGCGTGATTGTTTGGTCTTCTTTTAGAGTAACTTTTTCATTTTCCAATAGCTCAATCATCTTTTTGTGTTTAGTCTCTAGGCGAAATCTATTTTTACATAAACTACTAATAACTTTCTTTAACCTTTCACAAGTTTTTAATGTCCTTTGATATCTTTTATAATTTCGGTAATTCAATCTCTGTTTTTTCTTCAATTTTGTATTATCTTGCATCTCTGGCACTGTCACTGGAACAGCTGGCTTAGTATTATTTACTTTTTTATTTTCCCTTTTATTCCTTTTTTGTTATCTCCAAATTTTCCGTATTTTTTCCTTTTCTTCCTTATTTAGTTCACTTACCTTGAGTTTATGTTCTTCAGTCTTTCGACTTCTTTCTTTTTATATTTGTTGTATTTTTCTTCATTTTCTTTGTTTTTGTCCATATCGCCGTTGTTTTTGTCTCTCTCGGCACCAGTCAACGGCATAATTTACCTGAGTAGGAATAAATTAATTTGTAAGGAAGTGCCGAGGATGTGAGGAATGTTAGGGTTCACCCTCTTTATCGCTACTCTAAATAGGATATTTATAACATAATAAGGAAACCTGCTCACCATGAGGTGACTAGATCCTATAAAGGTAATGAGTTTACCTCTCTGGGTGGATTATATTTTTAATTTATATTAAATTGCACAAGACAGTATGAACGCATCTTTACGAGTCCAGTACGTAACGTTTTTAGTCCACCTAATACATCACGTCACGTCCTGGACGTTACGTATAACGCGGACTTGTCATTATATGTTTTTTTGGTATAAAAAAAGTTGATTATAGTAGTTTACTAGTACACATTCATTATCTACAACATATTTACTTATAATTTAACACGAGTAGTATATAAAATTTGTGGGTCTTACCTTTCAAAATCAATGTTCGTACCGGACAAACAAAACAGACCCGTCACGCACGTCACGGACAGCGAGTGTTGACGATTGAATTTCTTCAGTTTTAATTCAAAGGAAAAGAACGAAGGAATGATAAAAACATCGTCAATATGGCATTGCTTATAAATAGTTAGAGCCAAAGACAATATTATTGTTATTCTTTATAAAATCATACCGTTACGTACAGGACTGTCCGCTGTGGCCAGTTTTTTAAATCTGATAATGTCAGTATTTATATTAGAAAAATATACTACAACCTTATTATATTTTATTTAAAAACAAATAAAATGAGTTATTTCATTCGAGTAATACTAAAGATATCCAAATATAGCTTATATATTCTCCAAAATACGTAATCAAAATCCAGGATATGATGAAGGACACATAAAAAAGTAGGATAATATTTGGTGTTTTAATAAATATTAAAATATGTTTTCCGTTTAAGTCTTAAGTTTAGCTTTTTTTTTACAGTAAGTTAAACATTTTACCCTAACGTAAAATAATTTGATACTCACTTCCTACATTTTTGCCTTTTAATCAATGGTCAAACTCGTAGGACACGGCAAAATAGTCCTGAGCAAAATTTTGAAAACCGCCCTATTACGATGCTCTGTAGACGTGTGTGTACGGCTGTAGCCAGCCTGATTTCTACAAAGTCGAAGAAAGTGAAACAAGGAATAATGTTAGTATCATACCCTTAGAGCATTAATGGTATGGTCTTAGAGCATTGACTTAATGCTCTAAGACCATACCAGACGATCGGATAATAAATAGGTACTGCGGAAATGAAGGCCACATAGAGTCGAACAATTTCAAAAAAACAGGACACAACAATTCATCTCCAGAAAAAAAAAACAGAGATGCAGTGTGAAGACAAAGCATCTAACAATGATGAAAGGATATTTTTTTCATTAATCTATTACATTGTTAAGATTTTTCTTACTCAAGATTTTCTCTCGGATTTCTATCCTAATTCCCACTCTGAAACCTTCAGAGAAGAGGAGGTTCGGATTCCATCGAAATAAAGATAAGGTGTCCCCTAAAACTGTCCTAAGTATAGTGCATGTGTGTATGGCTGCTAGTTTTTGTGGTATATGTATGTTTATGCCTGTGTTTAATCTATTTATGTATCTATGTATACTTTTCGCTATGATTCAGTTATTATATCGTGTATGGTTTCAGTTTTTGTATTCCAGAGTCTAGTTATTTCTATCTATTTTCAGTGCCCTCAAATATACTGACAACTAGTTCAATCTTCGAATTTCAGTTCTCCCTTAGGGTTGCGGAGGTCCGATGCCAGTCGCTCCGTGGAAAAACTTAAATTCAGGTAAATCCGGTTGAACTAGTAGCCGACCCCAAATGAACTTAGGAATAAAGGCTCGGAAGATGGGAAGATGAGTCTAGTTATTTCTACTTTAAGAGCGTGGTATTTGCTGAGTTTATCTATTTCTTTTGATCCAATATTTTAGTCAGAAAGTATTGTTACATCAATTATGTGTGACGTATATAGGATGTATATAGATATATAATCTACAAAATAACTTAGGAATATTTTAACTTTTCACATTACAATACGCCATATTCGAATTGACAAATGATTTTTTCTTATAAGTTGCATAAAAGAAGAAATAATTTGACATGTTCTATGTAAAAATTATGCTACTGCCAATCGATGTAGGTTTTCACACTCCACCTTGGTAGTGAGTTCTGTGCTACGCTACTATCTACACTTCAAAAATATATACTTAGTAGGTACATTATGGTAAAATAAAACTATGTTATTGATGTGAAACATCTATAGCCGCACGTAAAACAGATTTCTGGCCTGGCGACGCCTGGCGACGCGTCGCCAGGCCACGCTATACGATGGTATATATATACAGTCTATATGCAGTAGTGTGTACGGTGTACACACTACTGCATATAGACTACTATTTTAATAATTAGTAATATTTTATTTTATCATTATGACATATTTAGTTCCTATTACAATATGTTCTTTTCTGCATATTACTTTTACAAAATAATGGCGATGTTTCACATCTGCCAGGCGTCCCGTGACGGCTCACATTTTTTTATTATTTATTTATATATTTTTTATGAAAACTATATTTCTTTGCACTTCTTGCATTTTCAACAATGTTTACCTAAAGTAATTAGCCAAAGACAAAGATTAATCGTTCAGAGGTTTAGTGCTGTTTATTTCAGTGGGTTTGGGTTTGGGTGAACAGTTTCATAAATGCATCAAAAGGTACCTTTTGAATATTCTGACTATTAGTTTTATTGAAAAAAACTCTTGCTATACAATCAACGGATTGTTGCTAAATACTTTTATATAAATAGAAATAGAATAACAATTCGGAGCATGTTTACTCTTTGCATATTTTTACGCTGTCATGAAAAATATTAACCTAAAAATTTACGGCCCCCCAATAGACATATATAAATACATTTTAATATAGAATTACTAACTGGCTCTATATAAGTCAAAAAAGGATAGTATCAAGATTGGATCTGGTTCAGGCCAGCGTCAGTTGATCAATTCTTAACACTCCTCCTTGATCAATTTACAGCGAAGCTTCTCAAAAATTGTTCTGTTGAGTGGCTTGGTGAGAATGTCTGTAATCTGCTTGCTGCTCTCAGCGTGTTGGAGTTTAACAGTGTCGCCGACGTGTTGCTTAATGTACTTACGTGGTATCTCAATGTGTTTCTTTCCTCTGGTTGTCTTTCCTTCGTGTAAATTCTGTAACATGTGAATTGCTAACATGTCGTCGACTTTCAGGATGATCAGCTGATCACTTTCCAGGATACCAAGTTCCAGTGCGATTCTTTTGATCCAGCACACATCGTTAATCACTGACACCGCGGCTTGGTACTCGGCTTCTGCAGTTGAAGTCACTACCAGACGCTGCTTCTGTGAGTACCAGATCACTGGTCCTCCTGTCATCACCGACACTCCACTCGTCGACTGTCCTGACTCAGAGTCTCCTCCAAAGTCTGAATCGGTATATGCCACGAGTTCTTTGCCTCCTCCGAGGTAGATTCCTGCTGTCACTGTCCCTCTCATTTGAGAGGCACAGTAAACAGAGTTCCAGTATTTACTGGAACACACATTTCACCATCGCCTGATGGCTTTTCATGGGCTGGTTGCAGAATCGACTAAGGTAGTTCACGGCAAAGCTAAAGTCTGTCCGAGTGATTGTAGCTGAGTACAATAAACTTCCTATCGCCTCGCGATAATTGTTGTCCACCGGAAGTGCCTCGTCGTTCTTGAAATCTGTCATCTTGGTGATTATTCCTTGTTCAATGGGTGTTGATGCAGGGTTGCACTGTTCGAGTTTCATCTTTCTCAAGATCTTCTTCGTGTAACGAGGCTGGTTCACGAAGATGTCATCTTTGTCGATCTTGATTACCATGCCCAAGTACGTTAACTTGTCCTGTAGTTTCTTGCTAAATGTAATCTGAAATTCTTTGCTTATCTCGCCCAAGAGTCTGTATATTTATTATCAATCCATCATCCACGAAGAATGAGAGCATATTGCTCTTATCCTTGTTGTAGTAAATACACGGGTCGTCATCTGTGTTGATCAGGCCTATTTTCTTTTCAAAGTGTGTGGTGACTCAATCGTTCTACATCCTTGGAGCTTGTTTGAGCCCGTAAAGACTCTTAAACATCTTGCAAAATTTCTCTGATCCATCGTCGAACCCTTCAGGCTGGTTCATATAGATGAATTGTTCCAGATTTCCATACAAGAATGCCGTTTTCACATCGAACGATACCAACTTCATTTTCTCTGACGCTGCGTGGCTCAAAAGTAGTCGAATCGATGAATGGCGGGCTACTGGGCTGAATGTCTCTGTGTAGTTTACTCCCTCCTTCTGTTCAAATCTACGAGTCTGGCCTTGTATCTTCTGTCTGCTTTCTCTCGAAGTACCAACCGATAAGTGATCGGCTTCACTCCATCAGGACAATCAACCAGCTCGCAAGTTTTTGTTTCCATTAGCGAGTCGTACTCCTCCTGCATCACTTGTCTCCACTTCTCATTTTTGAGTGCCTCATTCACCGGGATGTCTTCTATTTCACCAATCAAGGCTATTTTTGCGTTCTTTCCTCTACGTCTGGAGTCAAGTACACAGTCTCTAAGTCTCGGTGGTGGTGGCAAAGTTTGACGATCTCGCAAAATTATCCTTTCTTGCTCAGGCGGTTGTGTCCTACTTTTGTTGTCGCTAGTTTCCTCAGCACTTTCTCCAGTTGTCCAATTGTCCTCTTCTTTGTCTGACTCACAATTTCCCTGCCATCCAGACTGTAGAATGTTGACTCTTTACTATTCGCCTTCTGTACATGTCCCTTATTCAGCATCTGACTTACTGAGAAAAGATTAAAGTTGAGATTTGGTACATAGATGACATCTTCAAGTACCGCTGGAAATCACTTTTGACCATCAAAAGCCTCCATCTCGATGTTCCCGACTGCAACACCATCTAGCCTGGTTGCGTCTCCAATCACAATTGGAATGGACTCGTCCAGCTCGGTAAGCTGTACAAACCATTCTCGATGACACGTCATGTGTTGGCTGGCTCCAGAGTCTTGATACCATGAAGTTGCCCTGTCCTTGGAGATGTCGTTGTCCACCGTCAAGAATGCTGTGGTTAAAAATGCCTTCCTGCCTGACTTTCCGTTTGCTGACTTATTTCCTTCTTCTCGGGATGGACAGTCCTTTGCGTAGTGTCCTATCTGCTTACACTTGTTGCATGAGTATTTCTTCTTGCATTGCAATGGTCGAGATATTTCTGACATGCTTTTCCTCTACACTCCTTGATCACGTGACCTATCTTCCCACATTTAAAACATGCGAGCTGTGGCTTGTCCTGCTTGCTCGACGAATGTCCTTGTTTCACACGTCTCGCCATGAGAGCGTTGCTGGTGCTGTCCTCTGCGTATGTCGTCAGTTCCTTGAGTTGCTCGTCCTCAAGTCTGAGACGTTCAATGAGAGTATCTAAGTTTAATACTTAATCAAAAGCATTAAATGAATTACAATACCAAAAACTTATCTTGATGTTAAATGGAAAACATCAAACGGAATCGAAAGCGTCAATATCGGATTAATTTCTTTTCCGTGTCCTACTGTTTGGAAGTTTGGAATATTAATTAGTATTAATATAAAAAAAATCAGAATGTCATCCTTTAGTTTTGATATTGAATATTTTAACAAAAACTTACTTTCCCTGTTTCTATGACATTCGTAGTTTAGAGATAATAATGCAGTATAAAGGTAAAGCACACTGTAACGGCACGGCAATTGCACCGCTCCAACCCATCGATTAGCTTGTCATTTCAATTTGACCCTTAAATCGTATGTCCTTTAATATGTTTCATAACATCAGTATAAAGGTACGCGTCCATTAGCCCGGCACGCAACGGATTTTATTTTGCTTTGTATGATATCATATAGAGCTGCGTCCACTATCCGCGCCGCCCGCACCGAACGCCGGCATTTATGAGCAAAAAATGCGTTGCGTGCCGGTGACGTCACACAAATCAGTTCGCCGCTGGCATCGCCCACTGCGCACGTGTTATTTGTTTTATTTAAATGAAGAGCGAACGACAAGAAAATAAAATGGATGACGCACTATTGATAATATTAGTAGAAAGATATGAAGAATTATATAATTTAAAACATCCATTATTGTAATGTCCAAAGAAGAGACAAAATTTGGGAGGAGATAGGATCGATTCGTTTCGTCAAATGGGGTTTGATTACACCATATAGATTCATTAAATTTAGCTCTTGACATGTGAATGTAATTAAAAAATCTTTCTTCATCTTGAAGTAAATCCGGAACAAATAATGAATGATACTCTCCAAATATTGGTCGCTTCAAATTTATTTCATGAACCTACATTCTACGTTTAGTTTTACGTTTTTCTTCATCTTCCAATAAGCAACTAATAACAATAATATCTTCATCAATCTCCATGAGCGAATACATCAACTCGCGACGAGCAAACACTCGAAACTAAATAAAAAATCCGGATACAGTGGACGCATGCCATCGGCAAATCCGTTTAATCCGGCGCGGGCCAATGGACGCGCACCTTAAAGAGCTTGCAACTCGCGGTTGGCGTGCGTACGGCGAGCTTGCACCTCGCGGACTGCCTAGCGCGCTGGCAGCTAGCGGTAGCCAAAATTCAATACAGAGCCGTGCCATAGCTGTGCCGTTACCGTGCCGTTACTGTGAGCTATGACCTTAATAGAAAAATAAATAAATATTCGGATATCTTACACACAACGTCATGTAGCCCCAAACTAAGTAAAACTTGTATTAAGGGGATAGCTGATATAAACACATAAACATATTTTGTTTTTGTAAATACGTACCTACATATTAAACATAGAAAACACCCAGACTCCGAAACAACTCGACTGCTTTGTTGGTCTAGTGCTGAGCGTATGCGACTGTTGATCAAGAGGTCTCGGGTTCGATTTCCGGGTCGGACCAAATATTTGTGTGATCCTCAAATATTTGTTTTATATGTATCCCGAAATGTGTATATATTTAAAATAAAAAGTATTTTTATGTATTTATATCAGTTCTTTAGTACCCATAATACAAGCTTTGCTTAGTTTGGGACTAGATGATGTGTGTGAAAGATGTCCGAAATAAAAAAATAAAAATCTCAATTGCGCGAGTGAGATGTGGTAAATTATAATTACATTATAAATATTTGCGGAGCACACAAACATTTAGTCCGACGAATCGAATCCGGAACTTCTTGATCAGCAGAATAAAGAATACTTAATAGTATTCTTTAATACTATATTCTTAATCAAAAACATTATTTGAATAGGTCCGTAAAACACATCTTGATGTTAGATGGAAATAATTGATTACGAACTATCGATAGCTCATCCACACATCCACACACATCACATTCCCATCACCGTCAATAGAGGTTCGCACCGCAGTGGAATTTTGAGTGCCGATTGATTTCACCGTTTATTGGCGTGAGCTTAGCTGAGTAGTCGGTAATCACCGGTGATCAAAAATTAGCAATTAAGAATAGGATTAGTCGTTAACCCCTGTACGCGAAACTGTGTTTTGAATCGCGCGTGCGATACTGTGCGATTTTCTGTTGAGGTCTCTGTGGAAGTCGCCAAGCATATCAACAACATCATAATCAGCCTACTGCAGTACACTGAGGGATAAATGACTATTACTTCTCACTATTAATAGTTATCTATGGAAGATTTATCTACAAAAGTGCATTGATTTGTGTTAAAGACGGAAATAATTAATGCCAATTGAAAAAGCCAAATTAGTGAAATAGTTGTACATGTGTCAACAAATAATTAAAAATATTGAATATTGAATCAGTTTTGAATGTTTTATGAAACCGTAGGTTAACCGGTGTAAACCGGTGAACCTACGATTTTTCAATTGATTACTTTCACCGGTGAAGCACCGGTGACTCCACAGAGCAACTACTATGTCAGAACTTACCCATAGAGCTTGGAAAAAAGTTTCAGCGCCTCCAGTGTTTGAGCGGTCAACTACTTTATAATGGCGGGTAATATGAACTCGCCACTATTTCCGAAGTTCTTGATTAATGTTATTGTTTACTTTGTAAGGAGGTGAGATGAAAGAAACATTTATGTAGTTAAACATATTAGTTTATTTATACATATTTTCTAGACCATCTAATCACCAATATCAAAGAGAAGGTATAGGTACATAATATTTAAGTAAGAAACAAAACAAAATAAATCACTTGGAACAAATTAATTTCTTCTAAACTTATTCGTCGTTTACGTCGTTATTTGTCGTTTACTTAACAAGGCCTCTTCGTGTACCTGGCACAATACAATGTTCTTCAAAATGTTTCTCACATACCAGATATGATTTATATACATTGTCTTTACTAAGAGCATTTAGTTTATCATTCCCAATATTTTTCAACCAAAGCTCGAAAAGATAAGGTGAAGACTTGGGAAATCTATGCCGTTTACTTTCCATGTCTTGGCAGTTGGGAACACAACACTTTTTATTATATTTAGGCATGGCTATATTTTTATGGCGTAAGAAATAACTGAAAGAAGCAACGTTACACAGTACACAATCACAAAAATCACAAAACATTTATTTATTGTAGGTTAGAAACAAAAAGTACAATGTTTATAGGTTAGAATAGAAAACGAAAATCATATCTTAACTAATTTTGACATAAAATTTAGACCAATCAAATAGACCGACGCTAGCGCCAAATCTATGCAGCGGGTGAGCGGGACCCTAACAATTATTAATTTGACAGCTCCATATGAGTGATTCCTCTAGTAGTAGTTGCTCTGTGGGTGACTCTCCGGTAGGTACTCGGTACTCACTGAGTCACTGAGTGTTACATACTCTTTGACTCACTGTTTCGGACGTTTCGGTGCAAACCTTATTTCAATATTAAAGGGGTTCTACACGGTTGAAACCAATTTCCAACCACCCTGACCTTGATCGAAAAAGGATCGTGTAGAAACGGAACCAATGTCCTACCACCCTGATCTTGATTGGAAATGGATCGTGTAGAATTCGTTTGTACGATCAATAGTGGGCGGAGCCGCCGGCTAGGTTGGTTCGTTGGTTGTTCGGCGGCGCATCTCGCGACAGGCTGCGTCTGTGTGCGTGTGCGATCGTGTGGAACGCTGTCGACCAACGCGAGCGCCTCAGTGTGCGCTGGGCAGGAGTCGCGGGCGCACTTAGCACGTCCCGTCATCGTGGAATGCAATGAATACGCAACGTTCGCGTGTTCAACAGATAATTATTATGTTTACTTCTTATTTTGTACGAAATTTACCAATTAAGCTCATTTAACAAGTCGGGCATCTATATGATCTATAACTCAAGAACTAACACTATAACTCAAGAACTAACACTGTAACTTTTATTACTACCTACTTTACGTTACTAGCTGCGCCCCGCGGTATTGCCCGCGTATTTTCGGCTTAGCACATAGCCGAAAATACACCGAAAATATTCTGATATATAAGTAGTAGGATAAAATAGTATAAGCAAGGCCGTCTTAACCTATTGTGGCCCTGGGCACACAAGAATTAGGAGGCCCTTTTGGAAAGTAAGAATACTATACTATGATCATTTATTATGGGTAGATTGTATACATTAGGCGCTCATAGCCAAGTTGCCCTAGGTGATTAGAAACAATCAACGAGGGTAAGCAACGCCAGTGCGGTTAGCACCTGGATGGGTGACCGTTAGTGGCATGTTACCATGATCCTCTCCGTGATTCGGAGGTCACGTTTAGCAGTCGGTTCCGGTTGTTACTATAGCATCACAGTCGTGAAACTTAGTTGTAGATCTCAAATAAAAAAATCGTCTTACCAACCCCTCAATATTTTTCAAAGAACTATCTTATCTAACACCCTACAGGATGGGGTAGACGTGAGGAAAAAAAACATCCCCACTTTACGAGTAGGGGAGGTACCCCAAATAAAAATATTTTTCTGCGTGACTTTCTCGGCGTGATAGTAACATCATATTCATGCAAAGTTTCATCTTTCTAGCGCTAACCGGTTAGTGCAAGAAAGTTAAATTTTATTAAAATAATCTTGTTTTTATTTAGACATTTTCAATATTCTACTCTATTGTCAATTCGATCTACAAAAAGTATTAATTATTACACCATGCAATTTTAATCTGGCATAATTAAAATATAATATTAGTTATGCAATAAAAGAAAAAATAAACATGCAATAAAAGAAAAAAGAATATTAAACAATATAAGAATGACATGATCATCTGCTGAATTGTGATTTGTGCCACATAATATTTTACATAAATTTTTCACTAAACTTATAAGATCGAAAATCACTTAATCAAAACTCTAAAAGCCAACCCTCCCTCTAAAAGCCAAAACGGCTGGCTCAAAAAAACATGATAGTAGTCCATGTACTGAATTTTCAAGGAAAACTACTTATAGCGGTTTTGATAACTTTTTTATTTCAGGAGTAATATAAATAGGCTTATTTAGATAATTTCGTATGAAAATAGTGAATTAATAAGTAAACATGCAAAATTTTGAAAATGAAATCAAACAATTGTCAATTGAACACGATTTTATTTTAATTTGAATCCTATAAAGATGATAAAACAAAATTAAAAAAAGTTCACAACGACAATTGATAGGTGGCGTTATGCAAATTTTTGAATCAATGCAATGGTTTCGTTTACAACAGGTTATTTAAATTTATTCCTAGTTAAACTAAAAACCGTATGCGAGCGCCATCTAGTGAGAATACCTTGAAAGTACTTGTAAGTCGTGAATTCATTTAAATATTTAGCGATCTATTCATATGAGTAGTATAGGTAGTCTATTCCTCATTCATATTTTTATTTCTTGCACTAATTTTAATTTATTTTTAATCTTCATTTATTTCCTAACCTAAGTTATTTTTTTCTTATTTATATCGTGCTTATAAAATGTATATATGCTTATAAGTAAATGTGTTTTTGAGAAAATGTCGGTTCTTGGGAGGCCCCCCATAAGACGGAGGCCCTGGGCACAGGCCCCGTGTGCCTTTATGGTAAAAACGGAGTAGAGTATAAGTAGTAAGATAAAAAGTAGGCTATGTGTTATTCTGATATATAAGCTATAATATTGTGAAGTTTCATCCAAATCCGTTCAGTAGTTTTTCGTGAAAGAGCAACAAACATACATACACACATACATACATACATACAAACTTTCGCGTTTAAAAAAGTCATCAGCATCAAGAATCCGTAAAATATTAAGGTTATTGTAAAATCGATCTTTTGATTCTTTGAGAGACAAGGAGCCGTCGTGAATACCGGAGTAGGACTGAAGTCAACCACCGACCAACGAACATACGAGTGGGCGGAGCCGAGCGGTCGCTCGGTTGGTTAAATCGTGTAGAAGCCGTCCCAACGCTGTGTATGTGTGTGTGAGGTTGGTTGAGTTGGAGTCGTTGCCGATCGTGTATTCGGCGCTTTAATGTGTATTATCTATGGCTTTAATCATCACACTTTGGAGTCTTGGATGTTTTTATGTTTTCCTTTAATATTAAATGGGTTTTTTCTCAATGTGTCTCTTTAATTTTATATAGTGAAACAATAAATTCCTAAAGTTCTGTTTTTTAGGGTTGAACTACATATTGTGAAAGTACTAGTTGCTACTGAAATAATATTATTTGAGGATTGACTAATTTTATTCTGCAAGTCGTAAATAATATCGTACTACCTGTTGTTTTTAACGCCACGAGTGCCGGGTGCTAGAGAAAAACATAATATTTTGCTTTATATTTACTTAATATGCAGAATTAATTACTTCGCGTGGCCCGAAAACGTTGCAATTGTGGATCCGATGATTTTTTCAGAGATGGCCGACTCTCAAGTCGTTAATATAGTAAATGAAATACTGGTAAGTTAATGTTTTGTTGTGAAATGCAGTCAGAAAACTAGTAAATTGGTAAAAGAACTGACATTATCAGTGATATGTTTCTATTCCTTATATCACACTTGGTTGGTATTTCAGCGAGTTGAAGCAGTTGAAGAGGCATTTAGTTGCTTCCTGGTTCATAAACCAGAAGAAGAGAATGAAAGATTATCAATGTATCAAAAGAAACTTTGTGGGATCATGAATTCCCTGAGTCCAGATCTGCAGGAGTCTGCTATACGTCAGTATTTGACACCAACTGCTGTTTTAACCAACAGATATAAAATGAGACAATTGCTTACACTTCTTGAAAACTTAGTGAATACCAATGTTCTTCAAGCTAGGTATGTATTTACAACTACTTAATACTATTCTTATTTCTTATTTTTTTGTAGACAACTTTCTTCTCTTTAGTATTTCTGCTTTAATGTTTTGATCAATGCCAAGCGGCAGTAGAATCTTACAATAAGGTTTCTCTCTCAAAATAAAACACTGGACTTTTTGCTTATGGAATTAGGTAAGTTTAGCATCCAATGAAAAATGTAAAAGCAAGCAATGCTTTAATACCTGCAGTACTGCATATTATGGATTGTTTTTAGATAGTTATTTACTAAATTACAGTTAGATGGATTGCTCTTTGTATCTATTGTTCTGCTCTTCCTTTATTATCTTCCAAACACCTTCTCCAAAAAAGCTGCCAAGTGCGAGTCGGACTCGCCCATGAAGGGTTCCGTAGCAGCAAGTAACATCATAATAATATAAAAGTTTTTGTAGTTTGTTGTAACTTTCATCGATGTTTGAATAATAGTGTTTTGATTGAAAGAAGTGTCAATTACGGTTTATGATTTATGCTGTATTAAAAAAAAACTCCTTACTAGATCTCGTTCAAACTAATTTTCGTTGGAAGTTTGCATGGTAATCTACATCATTTTTTTAGTTTTATCATTCTCTTTGACACATTTTACCACTTTGGAAGCGTCTCTTTAAAATATTCAGTTTAGAAAAAAAATTATATTAGAAACCTCAATATCATTTTTGAAGACCTATCCATAGATACCACACACATATGGTTTTGATGAAAATAAAATTTTTGAGTTTCAGTTTTAACCCCCAAAATTTATTGCTTTTTTCTATTTTTGTGTAAAAATATTAATGCGGTTCACAGAGACAAATTCTATTACAAAGTCTCTCTGTGAGGGAAGGAAACTTAGTGGTGTTATGAATGTGCCACATATTGCCAGCCATCTTATTGCCCCACGCCTGTCTCTGCAGCAAGAAGCATTGAGTGCATTACTATATTGACTATCTGTGAAGTACAGAATGTATATATTGACATTTCTTATCTATGCATACAAATAAACAAAATTGGAGTGTCTGTTTATAACATCAAATAAACAGTTTTTTACTAAATGCATATCAAAGTGTAATAATGCATATAATAATGTATATTAATATCCAAACTGCTATTTTTAAATGTTTTTGCCTAATCTCTGGAATGGCTTGACAATTTTAGGTGGAACTTCCACTGTCACAAAACTGATAACATAAGGAGTAAGTTAGGCTACTTTGTTTTTGAACTAGTTTCACTCCAAGGTGTTACTCAAGGATTACAACAATAACCTCGGAAAACATAAATCTTTATCTGACTCCAAGGATATATTGAAAAAGAAAAAGTTTAACAAACTAAAGTCTGTCCATGACAAAACATTTGTTATTTTTACAGTATTTACTTTCAACCGCAGCTCCATCGGGGTATAAAATTTAATTTAAATGGGTGCAGTCGTTTTTAGTTAATCGTAAACAATCAGACAGACACGACGGACCCAGGTCATTATCATAGATCTAATGAAAAATTAAGAAAAATTATTGTGTGTTCATAAGAATGGGTAATAAAAGTATAGAAAATTAATTCCTTCCATACTTATAAATAAGTACTAATGTACAAACTAAGTATGTAGTAATTAAATAATTCAAATGGAACATAAACATATTGATTTAAAAAAAAATATTTGCAATGACTTGTGGATTATATATTTATATTCCTATTTACTAATGTAAAAAGAAGAATCCTGTTTAAGTTAATTAAATAATTTGGTCATATCTTACTCCAGTCCGCCCGTATGTATGTCCTATATCTCGGTAATCCTTTTACAGGTTATATAGCCTATGACATGCAAAAATAATGTGCCTTTCTTATAGTAGAACATGGCAAACAATATCACAAATAAACTTTACTTCTATCTAAATAAATGATAATAATTGAAAAATGAATAAGTAAATTGATATTTTCATTTACAGAATGTTATGTGATTGTATTTTGACCAACGAAAAACTAAATTACCAAAATGCTGATTTTTGGATTGAAAGTTTCAATTTGATTCGAAGAGTTATTGGCGGTGTAGATTATAAGGGTGTTAGAGAAATTATGAAGGTAAATGCAAGTTTTAACATATAAATAGTTTTATAATTTTGACATTTTTTGTGTAATAGTCATATGTATTCAGGGTTGCAGAGAAAAAGCACATTCTGTTCCAGTCAGGCTGAATTCAAGCACAATACCTCAGTTGAAAGCTCTATATGGTGTTATAGAATACATTTTTGATCGCAATGCTTCATTATTACCAGCATACTTCATAGTCACTGAAATACAAAAGGATTATCCAGACAACAATCAGTGGCCTCACTGGGTAATATTTATATGATAATATCTTAATATTTGGAAATTAAGTACCTTAAACAACAATTTAATTTCTTTCCATTTATTACAGCAATTGGCTAAGCTATTAACCAGTTTTGTAGAAAGTTTTAAACCTTGTGCTCAAATGGTTTCCATCATTGGACATTCTCAAATGTTGCCTGTTGTTGAGTTTTCTGGTTATGCTGATCATCTTGTTAACCCATGGAGATTGGATCCTACCACCCTCAAGTTTTCACTAAAGGGCAATCTTCCTTACGACGATGAACTTTTAAAACCACAAATAGCATTACTTAGACATGTTTTGCAACAACCATATTCAAGAGATATGATGTGCTCCATGCTTGGACTCCAGAAACAACATAAGCAGCGCTGTATAGCATTGGAAGATCAGTTAGTAGAACTTATGATACAACCTATGGAAAGAAGTGAACAAGAAATTGATGACGATGAAATGTCATCATCAGATTGGTGTTGGCTACACCTGTCCTCACAGGTTATTTACTTGATCCTGATTGGATTTGCATCATTTCCTAATATTGTAATGGGTCTACACAATAAATTGGTTGGTCATGATATGAAAAAAGGTAGAGATCATCTAATGTGGGTGTTGTTGCAATTTATATCTGGAAGCATTCAGAGAAACCCTTCTGCTAATTTCCTGCCCATAATAAAGTTGCACGAATTATTATATCCTGAAAAGGAACCTCTGCCGGTTCCTGACTGCACAAAAGCACATTGCACACATCAAATGGCTGTTGTATGCATTTGGATGCATTTATTAAAAAAAGCTGAGACAGAACATAAGACAATGATGATGCCTCAAAATTTAAAAGTACAGTATGAGTATGTATTTCTCTTATTACTATAATGTTAAAGATGAGTCATTAAGATTACAACAGTGTCCTTATATTCTAGGTTTTTACAACACCTGATGACGTCGAATAACACACCAACTTTGATGGGTTCTGATTACCGCATTGCTTTATTATGTAATGCCTATTCAACTAATCAAGAATATTTTGCCAGACCAATGGGTGTTATCATTGAAACATTATTTGGAAGCCAGAAAGCTTTGCCAAATGGGAATCCAGGAACTCCTTTGCCAACTGTACCATTATCAATGTGCATTTTAGATAGTTTAACATTGCATTGCAAGATGTCGCTAATACATTCGATAGTATCACATGTTGCGAAATTGGCACAAAACAAAAGCAATATTCCAGGTAGTAGTATGATGGCTCCAGCTCTGGTTGAAACCTATAGTCGATTGCTGGTTTACACTGAAATAGAATCTATGGGCATCAAAGGATTTATCCGTAAGTTGTGTTTCATTTTTATGACTACTAGCTTTCGACCGCGGCTCCGCCCGTGTGTATGTCGGTTATCGCGGTAAAAAGTAGCGTGTCCTTTTCCAAGTTCAGTTCTATTTTCATACCAAATTTCATCAAAATCGGATCAGTGGTTTAGGCGTGAAAGCGTAACAGACAGACAGATTTACTTTCGCATTTATAATATTAAGTAGAAATTTAAAACTGTTTACAGACACTGGTAATAGATTACAAAGTAAAGTATTGTTGTAACTTGTTAGCATTCATAGCTCTTTATAAATAGTTTTAAAAGTGCTGCTATGTAAAATATTCGTAAAATAGTTTAATTCAATATTTAGCTCACGAATTTTAAATTTCAGAATAGCTCTAAAGAAAACAAGTCTGTTTTGATTCTAGTAAAAAATTTAAATATAAATGTTTATCCAATTCAAATGTTTTTATGTAATTGTGTAAAATAAATCAAACTTATGAAAAACATAGACAAAATATAATTTAAAACATAAATGTGTATTTATTATTACTTATAGGACATTATTGCTATCACATCTCACTAAAAAACTTCAAGTAATTGGTTTTCATTTCAGATCAGCTGTTACCAAATGTATTCAAATCCCACGCCTGGGGTATATTGCACAATTTACTGGACATGTTTTCCTACCGCATACATCATGTTCAACCCCATTACAGGGTAACATTGCTGTCTAACATACATTCATTAGCTGCTTATCCACAAGCCAATCAAACACAATTGCAACTTTGGTATGTATTTGACACATTATTCTTGTGTATTAGGTTATATATGACGGGACGGTGAGCCCGGTAATGTTTTTAAAAACAGTGACGTCATTACTGTTATTATTGGAGTATTAAATTTTCAGAAATAACTTAAAATAAACTTTACTTCAGCCAGAATTCACTTTTAATTAGTATTGATTACACAGCTTCGAATATTTCACAATGAGTTAGGTGTTTGCTGTCCGAGCGCAGACAAACGAATCCTCTTTCCGCTGCAGCGGGCGGCTTTTTATAGGCATTGTAGTGGGGCGGTCGATCGTTGCGAGTTGTTTACGTCAGTAAGAACACGTGCAGCGATGACGTAGTTCGTTGGATGTTGTGTTGCGCCGATATATATAATACAAATTTCAGTACTTATAAATTTATAATACTCTTATTTGAAAACAAAACCTTGGTGCATAAAATTGAGTAGTATATATATTTGACTTTTAGATACTAAAAGTCAAATATATATGTACTTACGACATACTTACTTTTACTGAAAAAATCGTACGAAAAATGTAGAAAGAAACCTCGATTGGAGAGGATTTAGGAGGCAATTTCTTAAAATAAAAGAGCTGAACTGCATGTAGACAAGACGTTCAAGGACTTTAGAAAAAAAGGGGAGTATGGATATTGGGCGGTAGTCTGAAAATGAAGAAGGATTACATTTTTAAGGGAGAGGAATGATTTGAGCCATTTTCGATATGAATGGAAAAACTTTTTGATCCAGCTATTTAGCCTTTAGAGGGGAGGGACGTCCTGTTTTTGTGCGCTTTAAAATTGAATAGCTAGCAAATAAATAATAATAATAATATAAATTCAGATAACAATAATATTTGTGTATGGCAAGAAAATTAGTGTTTATCGATAATAATCTTCACATTTAATAGCAAAACGAGTAAGTTGGAACTTTCTTTTTTTCAGTTTTGAAAGCACGGCGTTACGATTAATAACTAGTTTAGGTAGTTCCGGAGTGCAGTTGCAAATGTCGAGAGTAGTGTCTGAGCCAAAGTCTCTGGTTTCCTCTGAGAGCGAAGAGTTAAATCGAGTACTGGTCCTTACTTTGGCGCGTGGAATCTATATGACTGGTGCAGGTATTAATAATATTATTTTAATTTCCTACTGCACGTAATTGTCGTAATTTTTTAAACTGAAAGAAGCGGCAAAGTGCGAGTCGGACTCGCCCATGAAAGGTTCCGTATACGCAATTAACATCATATAAAAGTTCTTGTTGTTCGTTGATTGAATGAAAGGTAAACTGCAGTTTACAATTTATGACGTATTAAAAAAAACTGCTCACTAGATCTTGTTCAAACCAATTTTCGTTATTAGTTTACATGGTAACGTACAACATATATTTGTTTTAGTTTTATCACTCTCTTATTTTAGAAGTTACAGGGGGGGGGGGACACTTTTTAGGGTTCCGAAGCAAAATGGCAAAAAACGGAACCCTTATAGATTCGTCAAGTCTGTCTGTCTGTCTGTCCGTCCGTATGTCACAGCCAATTATTTCCGAAACTATAAGAGCTTTACTGTTGAAATTTGGTCAGTCGATGTATTCTGTGAACCGCATTAAGATTTTTACATAAAAATAGAAAAAAAACAATACGTTTTGGGGGTCCCCATTCTTGGAACTGAAACTCAAAAAATTTTTTTTCATGAAACATATACCTATATCTATGGATAGGTCTTCAAAAATGATGTTGAAGTTTCTATTATCATTTTTTTCTAAACTGAATAGTTTGCGCGAGAGACACTTCCAAAGTGGAAAAATGTGTCCCCCTCCCCTCTAACTTCTAAAATAAGAGAGTGATAAAACTAAAACAAATATATGTTGTCCATTACCATGCAAACTACCAACGACAATTGGTTTGAACGAGATCTAGTGAGTAGTTTTTTTTAATACGTCATAAATCGTAACACGCAATTTACCTTTCATCCAATCAATATAATAAATATAATAAATAATAATAATATAAAAACATCGATGAAAGTTACAACGAACTTCAAGAACTTTTATATGATGTTACTTGTTGATACGGAACCCTTCATGGGCGAGTCCGACTCGCACTTGGCCGCTTTTTTTCCAGAAGTGTCTTCGCGCAAACTCTTCAGTTTAGAAAAAAATGATATTAGAAACCTCAACATCATTTTTGAAGATCTATCCATAGATGTTCCAACCCACACGTATGGGTATGATGAAAAAAAATTTTGTGAGTTTCAGTTCCTAGTATGGGGACCCCCAAAATGTATTGTTTTTTTTTCATGTTTATGTGAAAATCTTAATGCGGTTAACAGATTACATCTACTTACAAAGTTTCAAAAGTCTAGTTCTTATGGTTTCAGAAAAAGATGGCTGGACGGACAGACAGACAGACAGACATGATGAATCTATAAGGGTTCCGTTTTTTGCCATTTGGCTACGGAAAACCCTAAAAAACTTATGAAAGTCAAGTTACAGATTTCTATTATGTTTCATTTAAGTGTATATAATGTTTGCATACAAATGTGGATTGTATATGTTAATAGGTAACGATGGAGCAGCTGTAAAAGAGTTACTTACTACCGTAATGACAAATACACCTCATATGTGGTCTCAACACACTCTGCAGTGCTTCCCGCCAGTTCTTGTTGAATTTTTCGCACAGGTACAGAAGCTTTTCTCGTCGTCATTTAATTAAGAATTTTTGTAGTTCTTAATGCAAATTATAATTACCTGCATGTACTGTATCGTTCGCAGGAAAGAATTATGTCTATAATATATATGAACAAATAAAAGCTGTTGATGATTATTCATCACATAACATTTAAATACATGCGTGCCAACCAACAGACATGATAAACTAGTAAATAATGCTACATGTGGCGGCGTGCCTTGATAGGGTTACTGTGATTGTGGTAGAGGAGTTTAAATGAAACGGCCACCGTGGTGTCTCGACCAGAAAAAGGGACGAATCCACGTTTATTATTGCTACATTATAACTACATTAACTACTAACTGGTGTTGCCACCTTACAAAAATATTCCAAATCGTGCAAAATTATGGTAGAAATACATAGGTGCCGATGCCAGCCTTAACACTACATTAAACTATTTATGTGACATATTTTATAATTTATGACATATTTTTGTTTATTGAGTGTATGATAATTTAAGGTATTTTGGATTGATAAAACAATAATTTAATCACAAAAATCACACCATGTTCTCGTTTAAACACCGTCGGTCAGTATTGTCTGACACGGCCCTGCGCGAACGATAAGTGTTAATTCGAATGTTTAACAGCTAGCAACCCTAATTTGCGGCCATTTGTTCACAGGCAGCGATATATCATCATATTTAAAAAAAAATAACTTTAATTTAATATAAAAAATGCGTATACGTCAAGAACGTATAAATACACCAAACTATTACCTGTTTTACACCTGGCTGCACAGTAGTTGCGGCCGAGTGTGCAACGGCAACTGTTATCAGTGTATTCTCCTAATCATAAATGTATGTAAAAATGTGAATTTGATTAACTACGCGATGAACGTAGAGATTTTGCAGCCGGATCTTAGACTATAACTTTTTTTTTACCAAACCAATTTTCAGAAGACCAACCAACTTAATAAATATTTCGGACCAACTTACTTGACATAATAAAAAACTATTAATAAAAAACCACGTTATTTGTGATTATCATAGGCTATATATTAATCTGAAAAATGATTACCGGGATAACCTACGCAGGCTTACCTACAAAAAGATGACAAGTGCGTCTCATTCTACGCCTAGAATCATAAAAGTTAAAATCATGTCCAATATATTATATATAGAAAGTAGTAGTAGCCGACCCCAAATAAACTTGGGAATAAAGGCTCGGAAGATGATAAAAAAAAAACATCCTCACTTATAATGTATGGGATGTAACACCTCAAATAAAAATATTTTTCGTGATTTTATTCTAGCTCTTTGTAGAAATATTTACAACACATTCATGCAAAGTTTTATCTTTGTAGTACCAAAAGTTTGGGCGTTAGGTCGACGACAGACGGACGGACGGACATGACGAATCTATAAGGTCATGAACCCTAAAAAAGAGAAGTCACACGTGAACTGTTTAACTCTTTCGAAGTGTAAAAAAAATGAAATGGATGAAAGTAGACAATCCAGACTTAATAAATATTTCGGACAATTACACAACGTCATCTAGTTGTTGTGTTCCAAATTAAATGGACCTTGTATTGGGTACTAAACAACTGATATAAATACATAAACATACAAGATGTTACGCTGAATAATTCAGTCGGAATCGTTTATTTTAAACGGTGAAACTGATGTTTGTATTAACTTAACTTCTTAATTATTTTAATGTAACATAAAGAAAGTTAATTAATTACTTTGATACTATTGAATCTATCTCAGTTCGTTTTCATCCTCAGAATCCTGCGCCAAAAGAAAACAAACAGGTTCTGAAGAAATCGGTTGAGGAAGAGTATCGCAAGTGGACGTCGATGGCCAACGATAACGACATTATATCGCACTTCTCAGTGCCTGGTACCCCCTTGTTCCTCTGTCTACTGTGGAAAATGATCTTTGAGACTAATAGGATCAACCCAGTTGCTTTCAAGTAAGTGCATGTTTTATCTTGGATTTATTATAAAATTACTATGGCGTAATGGTTTTAGCAGACACCTCGCAACTTTCTACTTAAGTGTTACGAGTTCAAATTCGACATATTCAATTTGCGGATTACAGCCCACACTGTGATACATAATTTATTCTGTACTGTCCCAAGTACTGAGTCTGAGTATTCTTGTTAGTTCCACTAAATTAAACGATTTTTTTCTTGATTACATTACATAATTGTTTTTAAACGCAATTGTAAGGAAATTGATATCCATATGACAAAAATATGTTTTTTCCTACCTGGTTTGCTTTTAAATGCTACATTTTTAATCATTATGATATGCAGATCTCTTTCTTATTTCTTACAGAATCCTTGAACGTATCGGTGCTCGCGCGTTATCTGCGCATCTACGGAAATTTTGCGATTATCTTGTGTTTGAGGTCACTAATCCAGCCGGCGGGCCACACATCAACAAGTGTGTGGATGCCATCAATGACATCATCTGGAAATACAATATTGTCACCATCGACAGACTTGTTTTATGTTTGGTAAGTAATATGATTATCTCTATCATTAAGTTACGTATAAAATTTGTTTTAATTTCATTATGGTTTATGAAACTTGTAAGAATATAATTTTTACTATTTGTTATACCCCAAGATAATAAAGAATGAAACGGGCTCCGATCGCGCCTTCATCAGCCAGTCATGTCTAATTTTGCAATTGGTACGTTACAGGTACTACGTCCTAATCCCGACGGTAACGAAAGCCAAGTGTGCCTTTATATTATACAATTACTGCTTTTGAAAGGATCTGAATTAAGAAATCGAGCACAAGATTTTGTCAAAGAAAACTCTCCCGAGCACTGGAAACAAAACAATTGGTAAGACCTAGTGCTTATGATTTTTATAAAAGCTAAAATTTCTCGACCCGAGTTGCTCTTCGAGTAAAGTTGATTGTTAGATCAGATAGGGTATGAATTTGTGCGTAGTAGTTAAAAAAACTAAAGGAAGAGAAAATAATTATTTCAAACGCAAATATTTTCGGCTGAATATAAGGTAAAGTATCTTAAACAAAGCACAGCTTTCGTTAAAACCAATTGTAAAGAAAAAAATAGGTATATAAGTAGTAGATAGGAAGAGGATAAAATATTTCGGACATCTGATATTTAATTTTCACTTGTAAACTAACGCTGAAGTACACATAGATAAACTATTTATTCTGTTGAATTTAATTGAAGAATTCTAGAACTGATCAAGTAAAACGTTCAATACCGTTCTGTCTACCTCGAGAAGTCTTTCTACTTCCGTAATATCTTAGGTTTAATTTTTAAAAACTTTACCAATACTACACAAAAGTGATATAGATTATATATAGCTACCATAAGAGGAATACTGCAAAGTGAAGGAAAATTTGAAACAAACTGTTTGAACCTAGAACTCTATTTAAACGCCATGGTTTAGTAGACCAAAACCTTGTTTTTAATCCAGTAACGGACAGTTAACGGCTGTAGATGATGATGGATGATTTAATTAAGAAATAAAACATTTATGTTTTGTGCTAAACATGTAATTCTTCTTTCAGGTATGATAAACACCTAGCATTCCACAGAAAATACCCAGAAAAGTTTGCACCGGAAGAAGCGAGCAACGCTTACGGGGGTGCTATACCAGTCTATCTGAGCAACGTCTGCCTTCGATTTATCCCAGTTTTAGACATTGTCGTGCACAGACACTTGGAGATACCACAAGTTAGCAAAAATCTCGAACAACTTTTAGAACACCTTGGCTACCTATACAAATTCCATGGTAAGGTATTGTATTCATATTAACTAACAACAATCACGCTACTCCGTCGTTTAGTTATCATTATCATGTCGGTTATCGCGGTAAAAAGTACCCAAGTACGCACCCAGTACTCACTTTTCTCAGGCTCAAGAATATATGTGTAAGAAATTTCCTATAACTCTTTTTTGGAGTTTAGGCGTCAAACCGCGACAGACAGGAAGAGTTACTTTCGCATTTATAATATTAGTTAGGATTATTAATATCCCACTGCTGGGCTCGGGTCTCCTCTCAAGAGAGGGTTAAGGCCATACGTCCCCACGCTGGCCGAGTGCGGGTTGTGGACTGGCAAGACACGTTGTGGCTACGTAATCTTACCGTTGGATATTTTTAAGCCGGTTGAAGGCCTGCAACTAAGCTTCACGACTGCTATCTTATGACAAAATCGGGACCGACTCGACGTGACCTCCGAATCACGGAAAGGCTCATAACATGTTATGCCACATATGGTCGCCCATCTAGGTCTGACCGCGCTGTTTTTTACCCTCGGTGATTGTTGCCAATCACCTAAGGCCACTCGGCTATGAGCGCTTCTTTTACATTTGTTCAGTTAGTTATTATTGAGTGAAAGGATAGCAACATCCGTACATTCAAAAGAAATTTCGCGCTTATATTAATAAACTACGCAAGACAACATCAATGCAACTTGAAACCAACCCTATACCAACTTGTCTGGCCAGCGTGGTATAGTAGGCCAATACCTCCTTTTCAAGGAGAGGCCTATGTCCAGCAGTGGACTGATAAAGGCTGTTGATGATGATGATGATGATATTAATAATTTAAAAATCTTAAATGTTATAAATCATTGCATAGTATAAAATCAAGTCGCTCTAACTGTCTGTTTGCTTAATTTTTTTAAACTATCCAATGAATTTTAATGAAATTTTCAGCTATAGATAAAATTGATTCAGGAGGTTTATATATGTGTAATCTTTTTGCAAGCCTTATTCCCAATATTATTAGTGGTCGGCTACTAGTTCAACCGGTTTTGAATGTAAACCAGTTTGTCCACGGAGTGACTGGCATCGGACCTCCGCAACCCTAAAGGAGAACTGAAATTCGTAGGTTGAACTAGTTGCCAGTAAAGTTGAGGGCACTGACTTCTGAATAACTGTCGCTAAAGATGTTCATGAGTAGATAGTTATAAATAAATTATACCCATTCATAGCTCTATATTTATCGTGGGTGTGAATTGAGCCCATGACTAATAAATTGCTTACTTCTTTTTAATAGAAAGCAATAACTTGTTTATATACTGTAATAACGATTAGCCTATGTTTCAGATCGACCTGTAACATTTTTATACAACACACTGCATTATTATGAATCAAAACTACGTGATAAACCGTTACTAAAGAGGAAACTCGTGAATGCAGTGTTGGGATCTTTGAAAGACGTTCGCCCAGCTGGTTGGGCCACCACAGAAGCTTTTCAGACCTACCTTGCGGACACTGATGGTGATGCTGGGTGGACACCAGATCTTAATTACTATTTGAGTCTTGTAAACAGAATGGTAGACAGTATCCTTTTTAAGCTTGTTATTTAGGGGGAGCGACTAAAAATCTACTTTTCTAGCATTCTTAGAACGTGCAGGAATTAATGTGTCATTTAAGTAACAAAGTAGTTGGTAAAAGTTGAGCTTTTTAACAATAAACTAATCAGCTGCAGGTGAATGAAGAGTTGCCCCAGACGTTGGTCATTGATCTAGAGCCAGGTTAATGTTTATGAATTATTAAAATAATTTCCTTAGCAATATAAAAGCTATGATGGGCAATTCACATTTTCCAAACACAGATTGGCGATTTAACGAGTATCCGAATCCCTCTGCGCATGCGCTTTACGTTACCTGCGTAGAACTGATGTCTCTGCCTCTAGCACCTAACGTAGTCGGCAATAATCTTCTAGATGTTGTAACTAAAGGCTTTGTAGTTATACCTCCTACAAAGATACAGCTTTGGATCAATGCTATCGGCCTTATAATGGCAGCACTACCTGATCCTTATTGGACAGTCCTACATGATCGCATTCTGGAACTGATAACAAACAATGAAATGACGGAATGGCCGTATTCTCACACTCCATTCCAACTGTTTAATATGACGACCACTAGCGACGCTATGTTGGAAAACAAATATAGTTTGACGCTGGCGCTGGCTCATGCAATATGGTATCACGCCGGTGCAGGCCAGATAATGCAAGTTCCTCAGTAAGTATCCAAGGTGTTATTCTTAATATTTCATTATTATCATCTCACTTAGTCGATTACGTGCAGTATGGGCCCACCCTTAATGTCCGATAATATAATTTAAAAGTGCACCTGTGCTTTTATCGTATTTGTGGTGTAAAAAAATAATTAAAAAATGTTGTTTGGATGTCAAAAGAAGTAAAATAATAAATATTATTTATGTTATTCTATTGTGTAAAACGTTACTAATATGTTTTTACAGGTTTGTAAAAGAGAAATTATTTGACGAGATACAAACAGAAATCCAATTGCTGTTCCTATGCCATTTAGTAGGTCCGTTCTTGCAAAGGTTTAATTCCGACGTGTCACGGGCAGTGATGGACATCACTATTACTCTATACGAACTGCTGGCAAACATCGACAAGACACAGGCACATCTACAATACATCGACCCAATATGTGACTTGCTGTATCCTTTTTATTATAATACTTGCTTCCCAAAGATATTATTATGTTCTTTTCACACGTATAAATGTAAATTAGATTCATGACTTTTTATATTATAGGGGGCAAACGAGCAGGGCATTTTTACTTAAATTCATTACTTCTAAGTTTATTTAAGAATTTGATGACAGTCATGTATTCTTTAACAATAGACCATCGCCTTAGTTAATTTGTTGGTGATGAATTAACTAACTATTAAAGAACGGTAAACAAAAAAAAAGTACCGGCTTAGTACTCATATAAATTCCTTAGTTTGAACCTCAGATATCATATAAAATATATGTTTGTCGGTGACACAATGAAGAACGAGGCGGAAAATGTAATCCGGAAACTGCGGCCAGCTTTGCAGATGCGTTTACGTTTCATTACCCATTTAAACGTGGAACAAATAAATACCGCCTAGCAGAACGATTACTACAGCTATACACCGTCTAGTTCAAGCTCGAGCTCGGAATAAAGACGCTAGCTGTAGTAGAAAATACTTCATGAACTTTAAGTGATATCTCATTATTGGCTAAGAACAATTACAAATGTAATAGTAATAAGGTTACTGGCTCGTATCAATACGTTAAATGATAGGGGCTAGTGGTTATAAATATTTTTTTATAGACAGCTTTTAGACTGGTTGTGACATTGTTGATTTAGGACGTGTGCGATACATGTGCTTAAAATTTCGTCATCGCAAGTCTCAATCGAGTTATATCTACCTGATTTAGCAATACATTAGTAAAGATTTAAAAAGAGTCATGTATTTTCGTATCAAACATATTGTTATTGACGTAAGTTATGAACAATGTATAGTTATATACACCTATTTTTTATGTATGGTTTTAGAGAATATGTTTTGTCTTTGATTATATACATGTCTAGATGGAGTGTTGCGCTGTATTCGCAACAAAAACAACAGGCCAGATTTGCAGGGCTTGTGTGCGTGTTACACACATATGCAAGCTTAGCTTACAAGCGCGCGCATGACGTGGGAGCGTTCTGAGTGATACCAGCCCTTGAATTTTTCCCATAAAAGGAGGGAAAATAATTATGTATGGATTTTGAGAATTATAAGTAATTTGTATTAAATTTAAAGTCACTCAATATGTATTAGAAGTTTTTGCTTTTGATTTACTAAGTACAATATATGTTGGTGAAAAAGGGAATTGCTATTAAAACTTATTTATTCTTAATACTTAACAACAATTTGGTAAAAATATACCCTGTAACTTAGTAAGAATTCTGAGGTTCCATTACTTTGAAAGGCGGATGAAAGAAAGCCAACTAACAGAGGCCTTTAATTTAGTTAATAAACAACATATATTTAATTTAATTACTATAGGTATTTATGACTAGATGTTCCCCGCAATTTCTCGTAAATCTTGTTTTTTTATATCGTTCTCGTTAAGAACTCAGAGAAGGTGTAGCTTCCAATTAGTGAAAGAATTTCAGAATCGGTTCAGACATTCCGGAGATTAGCGCGTTTAAACAAACAAACAATCTCTTCAGCTTTACGTCGTACATACTACTTTCATTATCATCCATGGAGCGGCGAAATTGACACCTATATCATTCAGCACTATAGTTAAATTGAATTGGCTTTAATACTCGAAATATACTTTTTCGAATCATGATTAAACATTTTGTAAATTGGCTAACACTCACATGGGAAATTTAAATTCAATTACCAGGCAACCCTGTTAACATGCCGTCAAAATGGTGGTCGAACTTTTGATAAAATTTTAACTGAGTTAATTGTTTCTTTACACTATAGTTATTTAAAGTTTACTTACCGATGATAGGTAATTTTTTTAGTTGATTTCAATCGTCCTAAGTAATTCATGCACACTTTTATCATGAAAAACGACATTTTTATAACCCATTCGATACGTGTTTATCGAACAATGACAGTAACGCCACTGACCGGCCGCGACGAGCTTAGTCTCTAATAGTTAAAGAATATTTTTTTGGACGTTTAGACGCTCAAACTCTCTATCTAGACATGTTTATAATCAAAGATGTTTTGTGTTCTGCGTAACCAAACAAGCAATTTAGTATAGTATGCTTTCAGTAATAATTAGCACATTTTTTAATATAATTACACACATAGGTACTTATACATTAAATTTTGCGACACTTGAAAGTAATCTTCTAGAGATCTAAATTTCATTTATAAACCGATTCGCAATATGCATTTAAGAATGCTCCTCGGACACACCGCATCGTAGTCGGACGCAGATATTCAGATATTCAATAGCAATAGAAAGTATGCTATGCATGCCTTCAGTTTGAATTTTTAAGTTAGTTAGTTAACTATGGGGCAATTGTAAGTTAGTTCAGGAATGCATTGTATAAAAAATAAATGCAGTCAAAATGACCTTTCTTAATTATGAGCGATCTCTTGGAACAGAGATCCTAGATTGGAGGCGTATAAAACGTACGTGCCATAACTGCCACTATTTTTAAATCCACATTGTGTATAGGTTACGCACAAAAACAAAACAAATAATTGCGCTTTTCACACAATATTTTTCTTGATTCGGAATAGAATCCAATGCATAGGAATAGCGGGCAGGATCACTAAACATTGCCTGTCGACAGACAATAGGTACCTTTGAATATGACAATAGTTTAAAACGAAGTCCCTAAATGAAATGCAATTTTCGTATTATAAAAACACTAGATAAATGAAAAGGCGGAATTATACATCTTGAAAAAAGCTATAAAAAGCGTCCTCGAATCTGCGTGTGTGTAAATACTCTTGTTTCGCAAAACTTACTGAGTGGCCTGGTCATATGCAATTAAGTACGTTGTTTGTAAGAATTATAAATATTGAATGAGAAGCAGGTATCGTAAAATGTCAATAGTCCACTATTTTTAATTTATTCAACGTCTTGATAGTGTTTATCTAATTATACTTAGCAATAATATTCACAATAAGAGAAAACGAATAAATTTAGAATAAATTATATATATGTAGTAGGTATCTATGCTTCTGATCTTAGTTAATTTATATAAAAGCCTTAACATAAGTGAACTTTTTAAAATAAGTGAGATATAAAGCAATATAATATACTTAGCAAAATTTAAATATGTCTAATAATATTTATACATATTTTGTATCCATATTAAAATGATATTTTACAATAATCTCAGCCAATTTATAAGATTCTAATAATAAGAAAGGCTTTGAATAATGTTCTCTGCTGATTTCTTTCACGATTATATCATAATAAAGTGCATTTTCGTGTAAATTAAATATATAAAAATATTTTTTATTATACAGATTTAAAATTGTTGTAAGATCAAATAAGCTTAAATTCCCATAAGACATCGACATCTTTCTTAGAGATCTTTCTTAGAAAGTTACAGAACTGTAAATAATTACAAAGGCCTTAACTTGATTTATGTATTTTAGCTTAATTAGATGTTTTTTTTAATCTTTACATTTGATATAATTCCTGTCAGGTAAAAGTTATAGTAAGTTGCAATATAAAAGCAATGCAAAAGCCAACTCGTTACAGACATGTATCTTAGTTGAACAACAGTATAACTTTTTAACAGTCATCAATGAGTTTGTAATTAAAAGTTGTGTTCTGTACTTCTATCTTGTTTCTTGTTGACTTAACTTGTTTCTTTTCATATTATTTTTGTTACAATGTATTGCAAATTATGTTACATACGTCGGATACGCATTTCTAGAAGCATTATAGGCTATAACATAAACCAAATATAAAAATAACTTGTACTTTATTAAAAAATAGTTATTACAGCGAGAGAAGAAAACTATGGCCCCTAGATAATTTTTCAAAGCTCAACGTGAAAATTCAAAGAGTCAAAATTCAATTGCTTTCGTATTTGATTTGCTGCTACCAAAACTTTCGGGATACGCAGAAGTGCGATAGGACTTCGATTCCGCACAGAAGCACGTGTTTCGTCATTTAGTCTAGCCTTTTTTCTTGCTGACCCTATTTGTAACTATACCTAAATGTCGGTCTATTCTTGATTCGTTTGTTGCGCTACCAAGCAGTTCATTGCAAGCCTGGAGGCCTGTACTGGAAGAAGAGTTGAAATATTGGTGACCTCAGTGTAAATATAATCTTATTTTTGTGAAAATTAAAAACAATTAAATTAGCGATTTTAAAATCCGCCGCATCTATATATGTTCTTCTCCATAGAGATCTACGCTAGGGAATGGGCAACTACAGTACTTTCACAGTTTTTATGTCTTGTGACTGGGACTGTAGCTACATTTTTGTTTCGACAATTCAAAAGTGCCTGTAACTGGCCTACTTGAAATAAATGCTTTGATTTTGATTTTGATTTTGAATATTAAAATCTGCCACTCCGCGCTACGCGACGGAGCGCGGTGCAGTGTGTGAATCGCCTAAATGTCTATTTCTACTAATTTAATTTGCAAGTGCAATTTCAGTTTTATTTTCTGTTTAAATACAGATTTGTTTTTGTTTCAATACTTTGTTTTTAATAAAGCTTTAAAATATACTAAAGTTCCAAGTTCCTTCAACAATGTTCTACGGTTGATGATGGAAAAATAGTTAGGTAAAGTTACAACTTGTTCTAAATAGTTGATAGTTTATATATATTTAAGAGAAGTATGTAATTATAAGACGTATAAATTATGGTTATACATAACTTATTATGATATGGTTTAAAATGTGAAAAACCATATCTACCTCCTTCAAAGCCACTATATTATTAAAAAGTTGTGTCATCCAATGCGGGAAAATATAGCTGCGCTTTTTATTTCTAATGAAAAATAATCATTGACAACTACTTAGGTGTTCGTGCAAATAAATCAAACCATTTCAGCTCGTTTTTTGTTTATCCTTTAACTTCTGCTACTTAACCCCTTCGAACCCAGCGTCCATTTTAATGGACACAATATATATATTATTGTGTGTAAGATGAAACGGGATAAATAAAATAATAGTGTAAATATGACCAGGTAACTTATCTAGAAATGTTATAATGTAAAACAAAATCAAAACCCATTTTTTTTGTTTACTGGTAAGTGTATAGAACGGAATTATTTGTTTAGTACTAACAAATTCAGACAAAGTTGTTTGATTTCTTTTACTCTATGGCGAATCTCAGAACTTCATCATCATTGCAGTCCACTGTCATAAGCCTCTCCTAAGGAGCACCACAGAGCCCGGTCTGCTGCTTCTTGCATACAATTGCTGCCAGCCCTCTTATGTCGTCCCGCTATCTGGCCAGAGGGCGTCCAACACTACATTTGACAAGGCGCAGTCACCACTATATATGTGACTATATATTCTGCGTCATATGTGACTAGCCCATTGCCACTTCTACCTACTTTTAGAGTTATGTTGGTTACTGTGGTCCCTGACGGATTATCATTTTATACACACTACGGGCAATGAGTTGAATTAAACGATGTTGCGTGAGTCAGCAGTGTGCGAGCTAAGATGGCACCTGGCTTAAACCAAAATTAATGCCTTTCCCCCGCGTGACACCCCTCTGTCGTCTTGCTAGTAGCGTTATCATCAGTATTACCGTTGTACGAATGTTTCTAAAATAGTTATAGTTTATTAGGTGTATAAATAATATCATTTAAATCACTGCACGAATTTATTTAATTAATATATCATTAGATACTTCTGGGTAACCCAATTGTTTTATGATAGGTGACTCGAAAAAAAACCAGTAAGTATGTTGACTGTGAGACACCATAGTTTAAAATAAAAAAATATACATATGATATTTTGGGACTACAATTAAAAGACTTATCATGGCGATTTAAAATTGTATTTTAAAAACATATTTATTTCGGTACCTAATATAGTAAAATGATATTACCTACTTAAATTTTAAATCACAGCACGAAGAATGCATTCGGCTAAATAATGAATGAGGCCTGCTTCCTTTTAGTATGCATGTGTATTTGCTTAAATCAGGTAGTAAAGTACCAATTAAGACAAAGTAGTGTTATATATACAGGATGAATTTTTGAGACGGGACAGTAAGGGTAGGTACCATAACCGTTATAGTTACTTGAAAACGCTTTTAGGAGACTATCCATAATTTTTTAAGATATTTTGAACTGCATTTTTGGAAAAAATGTACAGCCAGCAAGAAAATGGTCATTTTAAACAAAAACTTTTTTTGATGCCAATCGATCCTGTTTCATATAACCTTTTGAACGCCAGAGCAAAAACTCATCAACTTGCCCTCAACGCCAGACCAAAAATTTAGCGCAAATACCTACGAAAAAAATAAGCATTCCAAAACTTTATCGATAACATGAATTGTATTTTTATTTTCGTCTACAATTTCAAAATATATGTCCTTATAACACTGAATTTATTTCAACATTACACTTCTTCCTACTCTAGTAATAGTTATACACTATTTACAGAGTTGTTTAATACCGTAATAACAGAATTGAGACGACAATATAATTAAATGTAATAACTATAGGTACAACATTATTCTTGATCTGTTGTCTTGATATTGTGACCCTGGCGTGGACGGTACGTCATTTTTATGAATATTGCGCTTCTCAAATAAGGATGTAGCAACATACTATCTCGCTTATCGAGTATAATATTAACTAATAATAAATAAATCACGTATTTTAAATTAGATTTCTTTAATTCCGTTGAAGGAGATATTTAAATAAAATACACGATTCAAATAGGTTAAGTATATAATCAACTATATAAAATTTTACAAAATGTAAAACAGTATGTACATAATTTTATAGCCTTTAAATACTAGCTTCTATAAACCTGGCATAAAAAGTAACAAGTAGAGTTTTGAAAAAAAAAGCTAAGCAACTTGTGATGGACATTTTAAAACTTTTATTTATTTCATTTAAACCTCAGTAGTGTACGAAGCATTTTTTAGGGCACTGCTTATATTTTGTATCAATAACTAAGAGTCCTCTTTCTTCTTTACAAAATAATTGTCTATTTTAATAATCATTTCACGAGCACGGATGTTAATTACTTTCTTACTCATTTTAACAGAATAAGTATAATAACAAAACTTAACAACAAAAATAAAACAGGCTAACGAAATTTTAATATAAACTTACGATATCATCTAACGTGCCCTACGTCACTAGTGGTCACATATTTGTGACTCTGGCGTGTGGGGACATTCTTTTTTAAGAGTTTATTTCTTTCTTTTTAGAGTAAAATTTCTTAATAACATAAAGCAATTTAAATAGTTTTATGGCAATAGATAACAGTTAGAGCTTCTTCTTAAGGTACTTATATAAATTTAAAGGCATAAAAGTAATGTTTAAAGGCTTTATTTCGTATTTCGGTGCACCGCTTTTTTGTCACATATTTGTGACGTTGGCGTACAGGGACAGTTTTCGCTTGTCACATATATGTGACCCTGGCGGTCAAAAGGTTAAGGATCAAAAGTCTCTACTGGACCGACTGAGGTTTGAGTACTAGAAATGTCAGAAATCGCAAAAAACTTTTCCCATACATTTGTACGGAAATAAATCATTTTAATATGTATTTTATCTTTTTTTTTCTCTTTAAGCGTATTTAGTAAATAATAGGAACACGGAATTTGCATTGGTGTGGTACACGAATAAATTTCCACTGCGACAAGTATCGAGTGGTAATGGTGGAATTTATGAAGGTACCCTTAATTCTGCCGTGTATAACGACGTCAGAGTTAGAGAATCTTCAAAACCAGTTGGATGAATGGCTCCTGTCAGAATTGCGAAAAGTTTATTTTCAACAAGATGGCGCTCCGCCACACAACAGCTGCTTATTCTAGTTTGAATAGGCAGTTCGGGTCACAGTGGGTAGGTACACATGGTTCAACCAAGCGGCCACCTCGTAGCCCCGATCTAATGCCTCTCGATATTTTTCTGTGGGGCTACCTAAAGACGAAGTCTCCAAAAAAATACAATAGTATTCAGGAGCTGAAAGATGCATTAACCAGGCTTTTAAATGATATCTATCCAAGAAAATTATCGGCTGCTACTAGCTCAGTACAAAAATGAGTGAACTTATGTATTCGTGAAAACGGCGGTCGTTTCGAGCAATTTATTATGTAGATCATTTAAATGTAAGCTATGTTAGTCTGTGTCTAAAATACATTTAAAATTAATATTATTTTTACGGGAATTAACGCGATCACTTATTAAGGGTATTACATACCTCTGATTTGCCTGACGTTTCGACCAGGTTGCCTTAATAAGTTAATACCCTTATTTGTGATCGCGTTAATTCCCGTCCAAGTAATATTAATTATCATGGAACGCGAAAGTTTAAAAGTTACATATTAAAATGATTTCATCATCATCATCATCAGCCTATCTCAGTCCACTGCTGGACATATGCCTCTCCCATTGCACACCACTTTGATATTAAAATAATTTATTTCCGTACATGTATGGGAAAAGTTTTTTGCGATTTCTGACATTTCTAGTACTCAAACCTCACTCGGTCCAGTAGAGACTTTTGATCCTTATTAGAAACAGGATCGATTGGCATAAAAAAAAATTTTTGTTTAAATTGACCATTATCTTGCTGACTGTACATTTTTATCAAAATCTGTAAATGCAGTTTCGTTATTTTGCACTAAGTAAGAAACTACTTAGTGCAAAATAAATGTTGAAATTTAAAAAAACTAGTTTTTTTTTGCATTCGGTACTTATAACGACTATCATTTGAGTCAGGTGCCATCTCAGCTCGCACGAGTTATATGTATATCAATGTCTTCACTTATTCACTGCTGGACAGTGCTGGATAACACAACATACCCTTGTTCTTATAAATTGTCGTCAGTGCTAAAAAAACGGATTTTTATAGATCGACAACAGGTGGCCACACAAATGTTGTTTTGTACGGCATGACGTCAGTGCTACTAGTGATAGTAGGTTCGAAAATAATATTGAACCACTTGTAATAAATTTGCAAAACTACTATGATTAAAATTTAATATAAAAAATTCTGTGTGACTGACAGTCACTATAATTAATTTAGTCATTGTATTTAATATTTGTACAATTAAAAAATCTTTCTTTTCAAGTACAAATTAAATGTTTATTCATGAACCACTTGTTTTTTTAAATATACCTAAGCCTTTTTCGGTTGCCTTAAATTAGCAAAGAATAATATCTCTGCAAATAAATAAAATTTTAGTGTCTATATGTATTAACAAAAGATCAGTTTTTTATTATTATGCATATCGAAGTATATTAAGTACTAACATCAAAAAAGCAAATTTGTTGTTGTGCAAATTATAGAAGTCGGTAGAGGTAGGTACAACATAGAGGTAAAACATTTGAGCTGGAAGTGAGTTCTAGTTTTAGATTGCTCAGCACAGAACGCAAGAGCCGTTTGATTGTAGAACGTATTTCTACCACTCTGAAGGGGTGGCTTACATGTCCACCACTCGTTGTCCTGCAGATGAAGGGAGTAGGTAGGTCCATGGATAAGGCGATAGAGGGCTTTAGTAGTAAAGAAACTTTAGAAATTTATTTACTCGTATAGAATACTACAAGCAATCATACAGCACATTCTTAATAATGTTTCAGAAATATTATTAACTGGGAGTAATTCTTATCATAGATAGGTTCCCCTAATGGGATTACGCCTAACACTGCAATATTAGGACTAAAATAATTATAATTACTAAGTGTTCAATTCTTTCATATTAGTTTAATTGAATCAGAATGAATTTATCATTGGGTAGGTGATAATCATAGTTATATTATGATTACACATTTTTTTCGTCAAATGGAGTTGCAAAGAGTACTCATTTAAATTGTACTATTCTACTTTATTTTTACTGCAGACTCTGCAGAGCTAATTTTGTTTTGGAGGTGGCAACACAGACACTCCGGTGTGCGTGTGCCGCCCTTTGCCATAGCAGTTAGCTTCGGTTCGGCCAGTCAGCCGCTTAACTGCATAGTTTAAGCGCGTTTATTGAGCATCTACCGGTGGACATTTTAAACATTTAAATACATCCATTGTGTGAATTAAAGTGTGTGAATAATTAATCTAGAGACATACTTTGATCAATTTTGACCACCATGACTACCGAAGTAATAAATAACGTGCCAGAAAACATGGAGAAAGAAAAGGTAGCAAAGGAGGACGCGCCGGCAGACAATGGCCAAACTAAAGAAGAAACGCCGGCAGAAAAAAGTGATGAAAAAGTAGAAGAAAAGAAAGTTGAGCTAGCTGCACCTAAGGTCACTGTCCACAAAGCAAATTTTGAAA
This sequence comes from Phragmatobia fuliginosa, assembly GCA_932526445.1. Classification (NCBI taxonomy): domain Eukaryota; kingdom Metazoa; phylum Arthropoda; class Insecta; order Lepidoptera; family Erebidae; genus Phragmatobia; species Phragmatobia fuliginosa. The sequence goes on from OW052057.1 coordinate 32,719,939, forward strand.
AAGATGTCGTATATCTGTACCAATTCTCGCGAACTCCTTTGTTGCCGTCGATGTCACCATACTGCTTGAAAGTTGAAACATGGCTTCGCTTAGCCGGCATTAAATACGAGGTTTGTGTTACAAAGTTTACTCATCTCTTTATTTTCTATTGATTTGCTTGCGCGTCATGGATGTCGTTTTTTTAATCTAACTTTTTAATTCGACAGTAACTATTCGCTATGCGGTTTTCTTAAGCAGTTAAAATTGCTTTGTGTAAAGATTAATTTTATTATTCAATTATAAAGGATCATCTATTTTGTATAAAACTTGCATAGCGGAATGCATAAGCGAACGTACGATACAAGTGGTATTTAGACCGATCCTGTTTTGTTTCTTGCAAGATTTACTAAAATCGATTGGTCCTGCACTAGTTAATAATTAATGCATGCAAGATTTTTTCATGTCTCGATGACTGTCTCCTAAAATTGAAAATAGTAGCTTTACGTCTTAAAGATTTTCTAGATTTTTTTTGCAATAATATATTTTTAATTTTACGCAGCGGTAAAAACTTATAAATCTTTAGGAGACCATTATCGTATTTTTTTTTATTTGTTATCTTTATTGCACACCACTTCATAGTACAAAAATATTATTATCAAAGATCGATTTCTGGTTCTACAATAGGTTTGGCGGTTTATTTTATTAATAAAATTGTTGCACGAGTTTCTACCTTTAATTGTGAGCCTAAAGAATTTTAATAATTCCTCTCAGCGGGACCGCGCAGTTTCACCACGCATGCGTATAGGCTAGCAGCGTATTTATTATTCAGTAGGTAATTTCTTTTCAAACCGGCTACTGGACAGATAATCTATCTAGCAAAAAATGTATGTGCAAGTAGTAAGTAGGATCAATTCTACCACACGACGCCTACATCTTCTAGAGAGCTTCTGTCTTATCGACATCACGCCGTGCGCCGTACTACATTCTATTAGCATTTCATAACTTTAATTTTCGTTTGAAACAGTAATTCATAAGTCAAAATAGTGCGTCCCAATTGAATCGCGTTTAAAATCGCTTTATTTATTGAAATGTCGTAGTCAGAACTGCTTTCAATAACGAAATAATCTCTTTTATTGACTGCTAATTCTAAACAAAAGCACAACCAAGAAAATGAAGCAAATACACTTAAATTATTCCATTCTAAACAAACGTAAACTTAAAAAGAATATTCTTAGGTGTGGTCAGTGTTAAACAAAATATCCAAGACAGTGTCTCGGATATTTTGAATATAGAACAAATAAAATTTAGGTAAATTAAAAGAGTATCGGTTAAATTCATGGATAGCGACGAAGCCCTAAGTTCCGTTACATTTTTTTTAGCTTTGTCCCGGATCCCGCTGCCTTTGTTCAGATGCGCGTGACATAGCCAATGTGCGCTGTACGAAGTATTATTCTCATTGCAAAAAGTAACATAGTCTACCTGAGAGTAAAAGAAACTTGTGCATCAAGATTCCTTTCTTAACCTACATATTATTTTGATTTAAGTGGTAACACATCTTGTCTAAAACATCAGCTTCCACATTTCTTCCTATAATCTTTGTGTATTCAATATTTTACATTCTTTCTTGTGCGAAATTTGCTTGAAAGGACACCATTACAATACATGTATAATTACATTATACATAGATATTCCAGTAACAAAGCAAGTTTTGTGCAGAAGCATGTTTGTGTATTACGTTTTTAAGTTGTAGTTGCTTTTTTCTTTTGTTTTTACTAGTAGCATGGGCGTACCCAGCTTCTGGCCTAGGGGGGGGGCAAGTCAATTTGTTTAGGTCGGATCGTCCACGGCTGTTTTGTCATACACACTACACAAACACACCTACATGAAACATTAGGTCTTTGATTATAAACATGTCTAGAGAGTTCGAGCGTCTAAACGTCCAAAAAAATAGTCTCTAACTGTTAGAGACTAAGCTGGTCGCGGCCGATCAGTGGCGTTACTGTCATTGTACGATAAACACGTATCGTTGTTTTCGAGAAATTGCGGGGAACATCTAGTTTAAAATATAATAATTAAATTAAATATAATTATGTTGTATATTAACTAAATTAAAGGCCTCTGTGAGTTGGCTTTCCTTCGTCCGCCTTTCAAAGTACCGGAACCTCAGACTTCTTTCTAAGGCACAGGGTATATTTTTACCAAATTGTTGTTAAGTATTATGAATAGATAAGCTTTAATAGCAATTCCCTTTTTTACCAACATAATATATATTTTACCTAGTGACTCAAAAGCAAAAACTCTAATACATATTGACTGACTTTAAATTTAATACAAAATACTTATAAGTCTCAAAATCAGTACACAATTATTTTCCCTCCTTTTATGGAAAACATTCAAGGGCTGGTATCACTCAGAACGCTTCCACGTCATGCGCGCGCCCTTAGGCTACGCTTGCAAGTGTGTGTAACACGCACACAAGGCCTGCAATTCTGTTCTGTTGTTTTTATTGCGAATGGAGCGCAACACTCCATCTAGACATGTATATAATCAAAGCATTAGGTATATGTATTGTTCGGGCGATTAGTCCCTGAGTACGGGGGTATCAGGAGCACTACATCGCCTGCTGTTTGGGACCACGGGAAAGGGTCGCCCGTCCGGTCTGACGACCTGGCGGGTTCCTCCCGCTGCCAGGCTCAACTCAGGAGTTTGCAGCAGCTGATGGCCATACGGATCCTACGGGGCCACCGTAAGATTTCGTACGAGTCAGCGACGGTCCTGGCGCGATCTCCACCCTTCGAAATTATGGCCGACTTGGACGCTGCGGTCTGCGACCAAATTCGTTCAGTCGGTCGGAGGGCTGGGGAGGCTGCGCCAGACCATGAACCTGTAATGCCACGGCTGAAAGCGCATAAGCAAGCTCTGGAGACTTGGTAGGCACGGCTTGAAATTCAGGGCTGTGTTAGCCAACGGGCTATCGGAGCCGTTCTGCCGAACTTCGAAGCGGTCACGTCCTGAGGAGATGTGACCGCTGCGAACGTCCCAAGACAGGTGACATCCCGGTGCGGCCGGGGGTGTCGTCTAAGGAAGGATGATGTTCCGCTTCTGACTGTGCAGAGCAGTGAGAGGCGCAGCAACATTCTGCCTCGCGAGTGAGTCCAGACACTCCAGTTGAGGGGTAAGGAAGGGGGGCACCAGAAACCGCTGATGTGATCCTGGTGTTCTTCCCGACTGCCAAGGTAGGCCACCGCGGGTTTTAGTGGGTAAACCGGTTGCTCGGGAGTCCCACACACGCCCTTCGCTCACCCCACGAAGGGTATGGTGCCAAAAGCATTACCCGCGTAAAAAAAACGTCTTCCGTGAAAGAATCACCCATACTGATTATAAGTTTTTTATGTACACTGAGACAACAAAGTCCATTTAATCTGTCTTCAATTATTTTTGATCTCAGCCACGTTTTTACGCGTCTGAATGTACTGAATAATTTTCAATTGTAGTAGTGGCATAAGGCATTACCAGTAAAATTTCTAGGGCTGTTTTCACTTTCGGATAAAAATTTTGCTTGTTGAATTGAGTCCGTTATCTTCGAATCTTCGAAGTTCTCCTGCTTATTAACCCAAAAAGTGCACCATAGTTAAGCTTTAGATGTGATCCCTACTAATTCATAAAATTGGGATACTTTATCCATACATTTTCTAAATTTTGGAGCTGTAATTTTATTAAGTCTTTACCTATGAAATTGCCTTTCTTCAGTACTGGTCATTTCAAATAAAAAAAAGTTTGTAATGGCTCTGTACTCTAAATTCAAATTAATTTTGTTTTAAAACCATGACATTCTATTTACAAACTCAGTATTTTGTTTTTTGATTAGCATTGTATTTTCATTACATTTGAACATTTTTCGTCATAATGGATTCTTTAAAAATTCGTGTAATTATGGAATATGAGTTCCGTCGTGGTACCAACGCGACACAAACGGCACGTAACATCAAAAACGTTTACGGAGAGAACTGTACAAACGAACGCAAAACCCGTTATTGGTTTTCCCGGTTCCGTTCTGGAAATTTTGACTTGAAAAATGAAGCTCGTGGTCGCCCGGAGACTTTGGTTAACAATAATGAATTAAAGGCGATTGTGGAAGCTGACGAAACTCAATCTACAGCTGAGCTAGCAGCAGCTTTAAATGTAAGCATCTAAACAATACTGATCCATTTGCGACAAATTGGCAAGGTAAAAAGCTTGATAGATGGGTGCCCCACGACCTTAACGATCGCTAGCGCAACTTACGCGTCGAGACCTGCCTTGCGCTGCTCAACAGGCAAAGATATGAACGAATTTAGAAACGAATTGTTACGTGCTATGAAAGATGGATTCTGTTCAACAATTGTTCAGCTGGTTCAGCAACAATCACTGGTTCAGCACCAAAGTAATGCCCTAAACCAAATATGACCCCTAAAAAGGTGATGGTCACTGTTTGGTGGTCTAGTGCGGGTGTGATTCACCACAGCTTTTTACAAAACGGCATGAGCATTAATGCAGATGTGTATTGTGAAGAACTGGAGAGAATGATGGAGAAGCTTGCACATCTGCAACCAGCTTTGGTCAATCGGTCGTCCCCACTGCTCCTTCACGACAACGCGCGACCCCATACTGCGCAACAGACAGTCTCCAAGCTGCAAGAGCTGGAGTTGGAAGCTCTCCCTCATCCGCCATACTCACCAGACCTTACACCTACCGACTATTACTTTTTCCAAAATTTAGTCAACTTTTTAGTGGGTAAAAAAATCGATTCCCGAGAGGCAGTACAAAATGCCTTTGAAGAGTTTGTTGCCTCCCGTCCAGCTGATTTTTACAAGAAGGGCATCAATATACTGCCAATGCTTTGGCAAAGATGCGTCGATTGCATGGGTGATTACTTCGAATAACAGAAATAAAAAAGTTTGAAAAAATAAGTACTTTTACTTATAGCATACAATTTCATAGGTAAAGATACAGAGTGTCACCACCCGTATAGGGTCGTAAAGGGCGACTAAGAGATAAACTACGCAAGACAACATCAATGCAAAGAGAAGGAAAACTTGAAACCAACCCTATACCAACCCGTCTGGTCAGCGTGGTATAGTAGGCCAAAACCTCCTTTTCAAGCCTTTTAATGCCGACATGAGATGATTAAAGAATTAAAATTTGAAAATACTGATATCACCAACCATGCTACTGACATAATCTTCTAACTACCAAAAATTTTTTTTTTCTACAGTTCAAAAATAAAAACTACTAAAGTGATACAACTACTTATTCGGCAACCCTACAATAACATTTATACAAATAAATAAAATTGAAGTGTCTGTTTGTAATATCAAATAGGGTTTGTGCCAAATGGCAAAAAACGGTACCCGTATATAGATTCGTCATGTCTGTCTGTCCGTCATGTATGTCACATTCACTTTTTTCCGAACTATAAGAACTATACTTTTGAAACTTGGTAAGTAGTTGTATTCTATGAACCGCATTAATATTTTCACACAAAAATATAAAAAAAAAATGGGGTTCCAACAAATAACTGAAACTCAAATATATTTTTTCCATCAAACCCATACGTGTGGGATATATGGATAGATCTTCAAAAGTATGTGCCCCCCCCTGTAACTTCTAAAATAAGAGCTCGATAAAACAAAAAAAAATATGATGTACATTAACATGCAAACTTCCACTGAAAATTGGTTTGAAGGAGATCTATGTAGTTTTTTTAATACGTCATAAATCGTCAACCGCAATTTACCTTTCATTCAATCAATACATTATTATTAAAACATTGATTAACTGCTACGGAACCCTTCATGGGTAAGTTCGACTCGCACTTTGCACTTTTTTACAAAATGCACATTTAAGTATTTACGGTATTGACTTCCAAAATAGAATTTTTAAATTTTTTGTCTGTCTGTCAGCCTATCTGTCTGTTTGTTCCGGGTAATCAAGGCCCCTTTACACTTTGAGTAGTAATTAGGCGAGTTCATACATGTAATGCGAGATTTCCAGGGGGGGGCAGCTGCCCCTCCCTGCCCCCCCCTGGGTACGCCCATGACTAGTAGCTATACCAAAAGCAAACTGTCAGCAATGTTATCAGGTTGTTAACATTTAACCTGATTATCACTTTTATTATAATGATTTTATTATTACGTCAAAATAGTTAAATAACGTTGTTTTTACGTAAGTAAATGAATAGTAGGCAAAAAGTTGGGAAATGCATTATGGTTTATGGTGCTGCAGTATAAAGGACTTTGTTTCAAAAATAGAACTTTAATAATTATTCTTGAAATATTACGTTAATTATTTATCGTGTAATATAACGTTAATTTCTCCTTTAATACTACGTTACTTACCGTGAAACATTACGTTAAATTTATCGTAGAATATTACGTTATAATTTTTAAGGGAAGAAAAGTATACCTTGTCTAAATTTTATAGTCGGAATGGATAACGTTGCTCCTCAGAGTTCAAAAAACTGTATACCATCTGCTTTAATAATAGTACAAGATCCCACCGCTTGATTCTGCAGGTATCTGTTTTTTCGATACGACTAATTTTAAATGAATGTTTAAAAAGTAAACAATGGATTAGAGATAGGTTGCCTATCAAAAATTAGCCGCAATTACCTGAAATTAATTTAAGTAAAATTAATTCGCTGATGTAATTTGCAGCCATGTGTTTTTTTAATGAATTTTACGACATTTGAAAGAAAATAATGTTACGAATTCAAAAAGAAATGGTTGCCAGCTCTCAGTCAGCCGCAACGTTAGGGTTGCCAGGTGTAAATATTAATATATAAATTAAACTATATATATATATATATATAACTATACATAACTATATTAATTAAAAATATACAAAATTAAAGTTTTATCTATACTAATTACGAAAGTCCATGGTTGCCAGTTAGAAAATGGACACAAACAGAGGTTGCCATGAACAAAATTATTTTCTTTCAAATGTCGTGAAATTCATTAAAAAAACATATGACTGCAAATTACATCAGCGAATGCATTATACTAAAATTAATTGCAGGTAATTGCGGCTAATTTTTGAAAGGCAACCTTAATCCATTGTATACTTTATAAATATTCATTTAAAATTAGTTGTATCGAAAAAACAGATACCTGCAGAATCGAGCAGTGGGATCTTAGACTATAATAAATCTATTTTTGAATAAATAACTGAATAAAAGAATCCAGGTATATACCTACAACAAACTATAAAATGAACATATCGATGGAGATGAAAAAACTCTAAAATTTGCGATTAAGTGTGCTAACGTAATACACCTAGAATTATTAGAAGTAAAATCAACAATAATTCATAAATAAGAAACTATTGAATGTTAGTGAATATAAATTAATGCCACTACGTTTGTCCAATTTCCGTTATACAATGTGTGACTAAATAATAGATTTTCCATATAAAAAGTTATTCTTCAATAGAAGTATTTTTGCTGAAGCCAAGCCGCAGTCAATAATTTGTATAAAACAGAAATACGCTGCTACCAATTTATAAACAATTTTCACGCTTGGTGGGGATCAGTAGACGGCGAGGCGGGCACACCCACCAGCAGGGGCGCGGTCGCCTATATTATGGGTCAGTTCAGATTGAGCGACACTATTCCCGAATGTAAAAATATAAAACGAGCTACACCGAAATAGAGTTGGAAATCGTTCACAAGTAATCCAGTCTAAATTTATGTAGTGTATGATCAATAGTCCAAAAACGGTTAATAAGTTCATAAAAGTGTTTAAAACTTAATTCTGATCACCAAATGTTCGAGCTTTTATGCCCATCTGTCATTATCTGCCCACGCAGTCTGAATTGACCCTAAGGTAATAGGGAGAAGCAATTTCTCAATTTATGTACTTATTGGATATTGTGGTTTCAATTTTAATTTTTATATTCAATAATAACACACTAACACCAAGGTTGTCATTATATACGCTTGTTTATCGTGTTCTATGAATACATCTGAATGTAGGTATGTATAAATAAGGTTAATACTAAAGGGCAATGACTGCGAGCGAACACTGTAAGTCCTATACCCTCCCCGTTCCACTAAGTTTGTAAACAACACAATATGATATAGCAACATTATTATTGGTCTATGTACAATAACGTGTTTCCCCATAATGATCAATGTTTAATCTATTGCTTTTTAGGGTTCCTTAGTTCATGACTCTGAATCCTTATAGATTCTCATGTCCGTCCGTCCGTCCGTCTTCGACCTACCGCCCAAACGGATATACCGTTTAATAGCTAGAAAGATGAAACTTTGCATGAATGTTGTAATTAAGTCGACAAAGTGCTACAATAAAATTACGAAAAATATTTTTATTCGGGTTACCTCTCCTACACGTTATATTTTTGTCAAAAATCATGATAGTCCATATATTGAACTTTCAAGGAAACCTATAACGGTTTGATATATTTTTTTATTTCAGGAATAAAGGGATTAACTTGTAAAATGCACTTACATTGAAAACTTCGTTCAAAAATAAATAAATAATTTGTAACCATAACAATTATTATATTTTGGACATAATTTTAAATCTACCTATCATTACGGGTGACTACGGAATCCTAATCTATGAGTGACCTGACACGCGCTATGCCATTTTTTTTTCATTTCTAAACCAGAGAGCCCTTTTAAAAGAAAACTTTAAAAGATCTTGATCTAGCGAGATTAAGATCTCGTGACATTTTTCGGGATCAATCCCGAAGCATAATATGACGAGATCCCGTTCGAGATCGCCGGGGTTGGGCGGCAGTAGCCAGCGTCCTAAACTGAGAGTATCTAAAAAAGTATCTAAAAGTATCATTTTTATGTGTATATAAGAGTTTATATAAATTAAAGTCAATCATAATCTTTGAATCTTTAAATAAAATGATTGTTATAAAAACCAAAAGGTCGACATTTAAAAATTACTTAACTGAAAAGAGAAAATTAAGTAATACAATCCATCTATATCAAATTTAAAATATGTATATAAAATTCTCGTGTACTTACCATACTTTTCTGAAACCGCTTGATCGATTCTTTTGAAACGAGGTGAGCGGAGCCGCAGGCATCACCTAGTATTTATATAAAATTCGACATACAAATGAATTTTTTGTTAGCTTACTAAATGCATCTCCATCGAGATAAATTCACCTACTATATCTAACGTATCATGATTCATGCTTGATGGCCCGCATGCATCCTATATTAACCCCTCTAAAAAGGGCATATACATTAAAATGTAAACTAAAAATTTTTCTCCAGTTCATGTTATATGGCGGCATAATAGGGTTTTAGAATATATATTCTAAATAAATAAATAAAAATCCAACTTAATGATAATTTGAAACATCCTTCACGTGTAGATTTCTGTAATAATTATTAGCCATCGATTGATTTTTATGGTTCGAATTTATTTCCGGGAAGTGCAAGCTCATTAGTTAAATACTTTCACATGTCATGACATTCAAATACATCGTGCGTCGAAATTAAGTCGACTCTCGTTCAAGAGGGTATAAGATACAGTAGATAAGACGAGTCGTCGTAGCTTGTGTATGATCACAACAAGCCACGGTCGTTGACCTCAAGCTCCAATGGCCGACAATTTAATAAATGGAGGCTCCCACAGCAAGAGAGTTGTAGCCACAATACTTCCTACTTTAGTACACGTTCTTAGATAAGCCACATATCATAAGATACAGTCAAAGATTAAGTAAAGTAATTATAGGCACGCATCATTTTAGTATATAAGTACTATTGTTAATTCAATTATATATACTATACTATCATAGAGTATCACACCACATTGAGTCTCATTTATACCCCTTGCCAAAACATCAGCAAACTGGTGACCCCGACAATGAACAAGGAACCCGACAAACGAACGAAGAAGATGAACAAGGACATGGCATATGCATAAAGGACCCCGAAAAAAAGAAGAAACCGACATGGCGACAAAAAGAAGAAAGAACCCGAAATTTGAACAAGGACCCGACAACTGAGCAATGAAGAAACTGACAACCGAACAATAAAGATACCGAAAATTTTACAATGAAGAAACTAATCGTGCCTTCTGAAGAAGATTAAATAGTAACCTAGTATGGCACTATTGCATAAAGGACCAGCCACGTTTATGGTTCATGCAGTGAGGCTATCGTCGCTCTCCAAAAATAGCAATGATCGTTATTCAAGTCTCAGCCAGCCAGCAGCCTCGGCCTCAACAGGGATACCACACACAGGACGCGACCGCTCCTACCCGGTTACCCCTTCGGCCTCATCAGCGCCCCGACTCACTGGGGACTTCACCGCAGCACCGCACACCGCTTGCGATTCCGACGCACAGGAAGCAGCGGACTTCAGCCCCGACTCACTGGGGACTGGCGGCTAACAGTTCCGACTCACAGGAACTTGCGGCATCGTGCCTTAATTGCACAGTACTCGAAATGAATTGCTGACGCTTTATCACGAATAATAGGAGTAATCTCTATGCATTCAACGCTAGATTACGACCAGAATTGTCGTGCGCAGCAGAATGATTCAGAATTAAAAAAGGCCTGGAACGGTGTTTGAGCAAAATAAAGACGTATTACGATGATTTCAGATCGCAGCTAAAGCATGATATCACTCGAATACTGTCGTTACCCAGGAGAGAACGTTCAGATTGTTAAAATGCTGTTTACATAAATCCACACGTATTGATCAAGTAAGTTTATCGGTATGTAATTCACTAAGCGATACTATAATAATTTTGCTGACTATAGTAACCTTGAAATGTTATAATTAATGTGATTATTGTATACTTCGTAAAAAGTGCTGACAAGTGAAGGTTGCAACTCTCGGTCATATATGTTTGTTATGTATCAATTTGTATGTTATTGACATAGTTTATATTCACTACCTATATATTGTTTATGTATTTATTACCTGTATATATTATTAATTTAAAATGAAGATTATCTGAACTAACTACCGTAAATTTTTGAAAGTATGTATTTACTAAGATTTGTTATAATAATTATCCTTTCAAAAGGGGGGGACCTGTGTAGCCACAATACTTCCTACTTTAGTACACGTTCTTAGATAAGCCACATATCATAAGATACAGTCAAAGATTAAGTAAAGTAATTATAGGCACGCATCATTTTAGTATATAAGTACTATTGTTAATTCAATTATATATACTATACTATCATAGAGTATCACACCACATTGAGTCTCATTTATACCCCTTGCCAAAACATCAGCAAAAGAGTCATTAATTCCTTAGACAGATAATACATACATAATTTCAAAAAGCCGGTTACTGTTTGACAACATATACCAGTATCAAATGTTTAGAAAAAATACTCCCATGGCTTTCGAATTGCAGGGTTTTTGTGATTACTAGTCGAATGCCTAGGAATGAGGTTAACTTCGCATAGCCAAGGAGCTGTAGGAGCAAACGTTCCATATAATTTACAGACCAATCAACGTAATGAGTATAGTCATGGGATTATACCCATTATATCCATGACGATGATGACGCTTGGCTGACGATTGTCTTAAATTAATAATAAAATCTTTATTGGGGCCTCTAGTTATTGATTTATGCAGTCACGTTAAAAAATACCATTGCAACTAGCAACACTGCAAAATATAAATAATATAGTTTCATAGATAGATATGATTTCCATATAGCATCGTTTTTCAATAGTACTAGTGTTTGCCCACAGCTCCGCTCGCGTGTATCTACTATCGCGTTAAAAAATAGCTTGTCATTCTACGGGGATCAGTATTTTTAAACCATTTTTTTTAAATAGGTGCGTGAAAGCGTAAAAGACAGACTTAGATAGACAGTCAGACTAACTTTAGAACTAATAATATTAGATAATATGAAGATAAAATTATAAATTTACCGTATTAAGACACGCGATAAAAGTAATCATTTCCGCCACATACAATAATTTATAATCTTGGATTATTTAAAAAAAATAACTTTTTACTCAAAACTTCGTCGCTCGTAAAAAAAATATTTAGATTTTCAGATTGTTAGTTACATACATAATAACGATCTCAAAGGCCGAGCATGTCGACCAGTTATTAAAAGTACTTACTTCGTTTCAAAGTTAGTAATGTATCCTACTCAAAATAATTGGAACAATAATCCAGAGACGCTTTAAGAGCAAAAGCGCGTTAGTAAAATGAGTTAAAGGATTAATGGTCCTCAACAAAATGTAATATATTTTTCATTTGCATATGATACTAGTAATTATAGATATGTACTTACTGAGAATTATACTACAAAATTTTGAGTTATTGGATTATTATACGCTTCTGCAAACAAAAAGAAAAACATAAAAATGGCTTAAGTTACTTGGCGGAGTTTTATAATTCAGTAAGATAGAATTTTTGTAAAAGATGTTAGGGAAAGTAACATGTAAAAGTAATGAATGTAATAATAATTATTTTTCCCAAGACATTAAGTTTAGTAATAGATCTAGATTTCACTGTTGTTTGGTACAGATTTCATAAAATATCTCGTGCGTAGTCTCTTCTATAGTGAATGCTGCAACGACAAAAAATTGTTTAAACCACTTGATACAGCCATTAAATCAGGTTTATAATAATCAGCCATCAACTTACTATTTATTTTACAATGAGTAATATTGTGTGGCATAAGTAAGTGGATTGTACACTGAAGATGTCTTAAATGAAGTTTAGCTTTCACTTATCTTCAACTGAATTTCAATTCGTTCTCACTTACTTAATGTATTAGGTATTGTAAGAGTAGCGTGTAGTGCGGTATTTCTTTTAGTATACGTTTGAAAGATTCTAATGCAATAATATTTAGCAAAATTATGAATTAATATTTTTCTTACGTCTCAAATTGAATAGTAAGTTACATTATAAAGGCAGGAATTAAATATATTATTTGTAATCGATTTCGCCTGCTTTGAAAGGCATTGCCAACAATGCGTTTATTATTCCAACTGAGAGTCTTGTTTCATGCGACGTATTTGGTGGTGGAATGCGGGTCGAGCGCGCTCAGCCCTCCAAGCTACATTAATGTACGACGGAAGTGCGCACTATGCTACATCGCAAGCTAATATTTCGTATTCTACTCAGATAGCCCTCTATATTAATAAGTAGCACCTGCAATGTTAATGTGACCTTCATTCGATAATACTATCACAACAATCGTACCAACATACGATTTCATAGTTTTACGAGAACCTCTTTTTCGATCGAATACCTAATGTAATGAAATGAAACTAATGTAATGAAATTAAAATAACTTAAAGTAAAACTCTACATTTAGAGAATTAACGCGGTGATAAGAGTGATAATCATCATCATCAACATTAGACTATCTCAGTCTACTGCTGGAAAAAGGCTTTCTCCAACTGGAACGTACACAGAGGGCTGTCTTAAAAGTTATGACGTTCAAGCACTAAAGGTTCTCCACCGAAATGATACCGAAATGATACTGACGGTGAGACAGCTCTTTGTGCTCCAAACCATTCTTCAGAAGCACAAAATAATTCCATATGATCCGATCCAAGCCCAACATCTACGAAGCTAACACCTCAAATCCCGTACTGCTTGTGCACAAAGACATTTTCATATTTTGGGAAATATTTTTACAATACTATAAACAAATATTGTAGTATATTTTCGTTGAATTCTAAATTATGTAAAAACAAGTTTCATGACTGGCTTCAAACATTAAACTATGGAGAAACCGAAAAACGCTTAAAAATCAATATCTTATAAAACAATCAGTCTCATTACTTTATTCTGTAAAAAAGTGATGGTCACTGTTTGGTGGTCTAGTGCGGTTGTGATTCACCACAGCTTTTTCCAAAACGGCATGAGCATTAATGCAGATGTGTACTGTGTAGAACTGGAGAGAATGATGGAGAAGCTTGCACATCTGCAACCAGCTTTGGTCAATCGGTCGTCCTTACTGCTCCTTCACGACAACGCGCGACCCCATACTATACAACAGACAGTCTCCAAGCTGCAAGAGCTGGGGTTGGAAGCTCTCCCTCATACGCCATACTCACCAGACCTTGCACCTACCGACTATTACTTTTTCCAAAATTTAGACAACTTTTTAGTGGGTAAAAAAATCAATTCCCGAGAGGCACTACAAAATGCCTTTGAAGAGTTTGTTGCCTCCGGTCCAGCTGATTTTTACAAGAAGGGCATCAGTAAACTGCCAATGCGTTGGCAAAGATGCGTCGATTGCATGGGTGATTACTTCGAATAACAGAAATGAAAAAGTTTGAAAAAATAAGTACTTTCACTTATTGCATACACAACGGCAATTTCATAGGTAAAGACCTAATAATTAAATATAATGTGTGTCAGACCACGCATAGAATAGGGTTTCTTTGTTACCCATAAAAGTAGGTTGATTTAAAAAATCGTGTCCAAAACATAATTGTATTGCATTTTACAAGCTAGGCCCATATAACTCCTGAAAAAAAAGATATCAAAGCCCGCTATTGACTACTATCATGAATCATAGATTTTTTGAGCCAGCCGTTTAGCTTTTAGAGGAGGGATACCAACATCGAAAAATGATTTCAGCAACCTCGCAATGTTTTTAAAAGGCTATCTAATGATACCCCAGACGATGGGGTAGACGCGAGAAAACAACCCACTTTACGTGTAGGGGAGGTAACCCAAATAAAAATATTTTTCGTAATTTAATTGTAGCACTTAGTCGAAGTAATTTCAACACATATTCATGGGAGGACGGACGGACGGTTGAAGAATCTATAAGTCATGTTGCAAAACCGGAGAAAATGAATCCTTTTGAGATTTTCCATTGAGTCTTGATTTTGGTTACTATTCGCAAAAATAAACTGAAAAAATTGTTTCCTTTTAAAAGAGCTAAAAAAAATTTGTAATCACCTAAGTAATATTTTATTTAGAGTTGGCTCATAATAACCTTTCTTAAGCTAAACATTTTTTCACACTAACGTCTATGTACGGGCAAAAACCGACGCAGACAAGGTTGCGCGGATCAGCTAGTCATTAAATAAATTATAATAGATAAATGGCATACATATCACAGTCTATATTCTCTAGTCATTTTTTTGTGAAACATGTTTTTTATTAAAATAGATAAAATTACTTAATCAATTTGTATGCATACCAACTACAATTACAATTGCATTGAGTTAAATGCGTAACCGTTCGTCCATGGACCAATGCATTGGACCATTGCAATTGTGTTGTCCAACTCACCTCGGTTGTTTTATATTTTTCATTATCTTAAAGAATATGAATGCTATTCATACAAATTCCAAGATAATATATGTTGCCGTCTTTGTTATTAAATCATCCCCATCGTAGGGACATGTTTCTGAGATGATTGTTAGTAGGTAGTTCTGAATATAGCGTCTGAATTCGATCAGATACCATTGTTTTCGCGCATATAAAGTGATGTAAAAACTAGCTTTTCCTGAGGCTCCGGTTAAGTGTTTATCGGTAATAGCAATGATCCTTTAAACTGATATAACTTTTTTAAGTATATGTCAGCCGATTGAAATAAAACGTTAAGTGAAATTTACTACAATACCTAAGAGAGAATCCAAATAGTTTTATGAACTTATGAACTTCTAAAACGCACCGACAAACATCCAAATGTTCCTAAACCTTTTTTTAGTTCTGTGACTGTAATGAAGACCTCCCTCCTCAGTTTTTATATACATACATCGACCTCTTCAGTAATTTTTATGTGAAGATAGTTTCTACATCATTTTGTACTATATATAAAAGTGACCTATTGTTTTGAAGTATGTACATAATACTAATTTATGTAGTTAAAGAACATCAGAATAAATAGCTTACGAGTTAGTCACTAACTAGATAATAGCGTTTAGTTGCCGTCAACGAGCAATTAGTGTATAGTACTGTATAGATATTTTTAGAAATATCTTAAGGATTTTCCTAACCGAAGCTTTGAAACAAACATTAAATGAGAGTTATTACCCTTATGAGTAATTACTTTATTTGCTTAGACAATGGGAATACTTGGGTTTGTTAACACATTTATGTGTTGTAATGTGATCGAGAAACCGCAGCAGCAACTTGGCCACTGAGCTATGAAATCGTGCGGCTACGGTATGTCGGCTGCACTTTCTCAAGTTCCGGCCGACACTACTTGATTGAGACTAGCCAGTAGCGTCACGTACTAACAGGCAAGCTACTTTATAACTCTGGCGCTGAAGACTATTTCAACTATTGAATATATAAATTTATGAATAAATTCTTTAATCTGTAGCAGTATCATTTATATTTTTAACGATTCTCATCAAATCGTACTTAAAAATCAATATATTACTATATTATATATTTTCAGCATATTTATATAAAACAAGGTTGTTTTAAATATAACATACCAAAACACACGAGTGTGCTTACAATAACTCTCGTAAAATAGTGTTGATAAACATATTTCTAATAATACTTCATATACTTGCTACATTTTAAAGCTATATGTTAATGACAAGGAGAAGTATAAAAAAAAGGCACCTTAAATAATCTAACGCAGTATTGTGACTGAACAGTTGGATGATACATATTTCCAGTTGTGATTTATAACCGCTAGTTTATGGTCGCTGGCTTCTTGTAAACTCATCCAGTTTCATAACAAGATACATACCTATTTGAAATATTTCCTTGTATGTATTACTTAGTCCATTATAAAATATTGACGTCATTGTTTTGACATATTTTATGTTAAACAGTAAAGAAAGTTAACTATTCTTTATTATATTCAAAATGAAAGTTAGCATAATTTACAACGATCTACTTAATCATCAGCCTCTTCTATATTGCAAGCCACTTGTCGATTAATTAAATTCAAATTATCCATTTAAAAAACATGGGGGATGAAATATAAAGAAATGTCTTTTTTGTAACATAAACACATTTGCGTGACATCTTGTATACATAGTAGCCAGGACCAGTTATCAGGGCTTAAAAAAACTGAATAGGCACATATTGTAACCATAATGACTTCCATTCACGTTGCAAATTATACTAAAAACGATTTGGTTTTGCCTTATAATTTTCGCACAGCGACATTGAGCGCCACTTGGTATACCCAGTAAGAGTAAATACAGCTATGGAGGTTCCAATAGTAACATCGATCGATACTGTCTGGCGTTCAGCTCTCCCTATGAAAATATGGCTCTGAAAATATTCCTGCAATTTTATCTGCGTTTAGGATCATCAGTCTTCTGTCAATATACCTACTCTTATGTTACTTATATAATTAAAATATTACTTAAAAAAAAAACAAATAAATAAGCCCCTAAATCTATCTTTATATATATATAATTCTTGTGTGAGTGTGTATGTCACTGAACTTCTCTCAAAAGACTGGACCGATTTTGATGAAATTTTTTGTGTGTGTTCAAGGGGATCTGGGAATGGTTTAGATTCGCAATTGGACCCGGTAGGTGGCGCTGCGATCAAGTTCTGGAATTTTAAAGTTGGGCGGTACGAAGTTCGCTGGGTCAACTAGTCTTTATATATATAATTCTTGTGTGAGTGTGTATGTCACTGAACTTCTCTCAAACGACTGGACCGATTTTGATGAAATTTTTTGTGTGTGTTCAAGGGGATCTGGGAAATGTTTAGATTCGCAATTGGACCCGGTAGGTGGCGCTGCGATCAAGTTCTAGAATTTTAAAGTTGGGCGGTACGAAGTTCGCTGGGTCAACTAGTATATATCTTTATATATATAATTCTTGTGTGAGTGTGTATGTCACTGAACTTCTCTCAAACGACTGGACAGATTTTGATGAAATTTTTTGTGTGTGTTCAACGGCATCTGGGAATGGTTTAGATTCGCAATTGGACCCGGTAGGTGGCTCTGCGATCAAATTCTGGAATTTTAAAGTTGGGTGGTACGAAGTTCGCTGGGTCAACTAGTCTTTATATATATAATTCTTGTGTGAGTGTGTATGTCACTGAACTTCTCTCAAACGACTGGACCGATTTTGATGAATTTTTTTGTGTGTCTTCAAGGGGATCTGGGAATGGTTTAGATTCGCAATTGGACCCGGTAGGTGGCGCTGCGATCAAGTTCTGGAATTTTAAAGTTGGGCGGTACGAAGTTCGCTGGGTCAACTAGTTATATATATAATTCTTGTGTGTGTGTATGTCACTGAACTTCTCTCAAACGACTGGACCGATTTTGATGAAATTTTTTGTGTGTGTTCAAGGGGATCTGGGAATGGTTTAGATTCGCAATTGGACCCGGTAGGTGGCGCTGCGATCAAATTCTGGAATTTTAAAGTTGGGCGATACGAAGTTCGCTGGGTCAAATAGTATATATATATATAAATCAATACCACTTTTCGTTGTAATTAAACTCCTTCTAAACGGCTGAACCAATTTTGATGAAATTTTTTGTGTGTGTTCAAGTGGGTTCGAGAATGGTTTAGATTTGCAACTGGACCCGGTAGGTGGCACTACGATCAAGTTCTGGGTTTTCAAAGTTGGGCGGTACGAAGTTCGCTGTGTCAGCTAGTTAATTATATTTGTTTAGATTGTAACCGTACATTTTTTAAATAATTTACCTGTTCAAAAATATAAATTAAAAGATAGATATAAACTTAATTAATATTATTTTACGGGAATTAACGCGATCACTTATTTAGGGTGCAACCTGGTCGAAACGTCAGGCAAATCAGAGGTATGTAATACCCTAAATAAGTGATCGCGTTAATTCCCGTAAAATAATATTAATTATCATGGAACGCGAAAGTTTAAAAGTTAGTATAGATATAAACTTATCTGTTAAACTTTTCGGTTACCTCATTTAATTTTAACAGTCGTTCGGTAATAGCTTATAAACTGTGTAATGAAATATTTCTATAAGCTATCAAAATATTTATTTTGGATAGGTACTGAAAAGTTAACATGAGAGAGATTTTCGAAGTTGAACGTGTTAGAATGGACTTCCTGTTCAATATGTTCATTGCAAGGTTGTTAAACCCCTTATCTGGTTGTAAACATACAACGTATAGACCGAATCGTATTTATTTTATCCTATTGGATAAGTAAAATTATATAAATTAAGGTTTATAACTATAGAAAGCAAACTTTTATCACAGCAACTTATAATGTTTTAGTACGTGTTGTACTGTTTACCTTAGAACTTCTACGATACTCCGAAACACTTATAGCAACAATAGCCTGATCGTTCTCCGAACGCCACTGTTTAAGCAACTGCAACACATTGTGTGATGTTGCCGTGTTTACCCTTAACCGATACTTAACTGTAACATACACTGTTAATTAATTAATGAATGAATGTTATTAATTCCAATAATTGTCTCCTTCTGACATTTGGGTAAAACATATTTAAGAGACATGTGTTGTGTAACGAGGATAGTTTGATGTGTAATGTTACTGTAAGTAGGGTCTTATAATAACTATTCTTCGGTAAATCGTTCTTTCTATATCAATAGCAACGACTTGCGTAAGAAGGTTGGCGGCGACTGGATGCAAAAAGCAGAACACCGGGCTCTGTGGTATTCTTTGGGAAAGGCCTATGTGCAGAAGTACACTGCATCGCTTTGATCATGATGTTTAAATGAACGTACATCTACAGATATTTTTGCGTTATAAGTACTTAATTTCGTTTGAAGTAAACAATATACAGCGTAGTTAATTTTAGAACCCCAAAATATAATTGAAATTGAAATGAATTTATTTTATATTTATTTTTATTAAAATGAATTTATGATAAACAACTATCCATTATCATATATATTTAATTATCTTAGGACTTTAAGTTTGCCATATTTTGTGAAATACCCAAATAGTGTAGAGGTATATAAAAATGTCATCAGCATGTGAGCGAAGACCTAGACGCAGGGGTGGGCAACCGCGAGGGCTTTGACCTGAATCGTAGGAGCGCCTGCGCGACCCCGCCCGGAGCTCAGCGAGCCCGGCCGGCCATCGACCAACCCCGAGCCCCGCAATTCCCCTCGGCCAGGGTGCGCCCGGCGGCCCTACCTATTCGTTTTGTCTGGAAAACATGTTACTAACGAAAACTTATCTTTCTTTTTTTCTTCGATATTTATTATAGGAACTAAAATATTCCCTAAGTTATTCCTTTAATTTATTTAAATTACAACTGAACTTCGAGAATATGTAGTTACTAACTTATTAGTTATAGTTTTAAAGTTGTGTATATGTAAATTTACACCAACCATACCAACAACTTTTTATATGGAAAATTTGGTTCACACTGTTCTTGTGCAACTTACTTATATTAATTTATAAATGATTATTTTAAACACCTCACCTTAATTATTAATGACGAATAGAATAAGCTAGTAGCTTATATTATTTCAATATTTAGGGTTACGTTGCCAAAAGGCAAAAAACGGAACCCTTATAGATTCGTCATGTCTGTCTGTCTGTCTGTCTGTCCGTCTGTCCGTACGTCCGTATGTCACATGTTTTTCTACAAAAACATGTCGAGTCAATAATTAAAAAGACGCCGAATTATAATTATTATGTACTCGTAAACATGATAATACGACGATTGTTGCCGGAGCTCACAATCATACATTTATGGCGAGGAGGGTGGGCGGGGATGGCCGGACGCTGAACCTCGCGCGTCGAAATCAATACAGCTGCTCTCCCGCTCTCGGCGAGCTTAAAGCCCGTCGCCATGGATACGGTACCAGATAAACCCGGCCGCTCGGATCCTGCCGCTCTCACCCCGACCGCCACGCGTCTCCCCGCGCATCTCACCATACCCTGCAACCCTCCTTTCAACGAGGTCTGTTCTGAATTCCCGGACAAAACCCACTCCCGCTTGTACTTAATTGACATCTCAGACGCTTTCTTTGTTTACATGAGCTATGATAACGAACAACCTCTTGTACCGTAAGTTTTGCCATAGTTCATATGTATCTACTTCATATTTAAAAATGACAAACTCTTTACGACATTTACCTAAAATGATACATACATATAATAGATGATATTCAAAATTAAAAACTACTAAACATTTTAGACAAATATTTTTAAATGAGCATATTTCCATAGTATGTTTTGGATTAAAATGTACTTAAATCTGCAGTCGAGGATTATTTATGTGAAACTGGTACCTAGTTGGGACACAAACCATGTTTTTGAAAAGGGGGCTTCCTTTTAACGACCAACTATTGAGGTAACTAAAAATAGCGTTAGTAAATGTAAATAAAGATTATCAAACCAACATCAAATGCGTTTTACCGACAAATTCGAGAGTAAGGGAACTTTAATAAATAGAAGCTTTTGGCAATGTTACCAATGGTAGACTCAGGCAACTATACATGCTAGTGAGGAGGTACTATCAATAACCGACCCTTACTCATTATCTGCCACCGGGGCACATTCTTGCTTTATCGCTGAGAAGGTACCGTTAATTTGTGTCTTTTCTTATTTAGTTTGCGTCCAGCTTTCTTTTCATTAAGATAAGATAATAATGGACGAAATTCCACCACTAACCTCATCGGTTTGTTCAAACTGGTGTAACTAATAGTTTGACAATTATATCATACTAGCTTTCCACCCGCGGCTTCGCCCGCGTGGAATTCGTTTATATCGCGCGACACGGTAAGGGTAGATTCAACAATCTTACATGATTTTATGTTTGATAATAAGAAACTTAGACACAAACTTTCGTCCTTTCAAACCATTCTTTCTACCTTTATTTTCAATCGGTTCAGTGGTTTAGGCGTGAAAGCGTAACAGACAGACAGACAGACAGAGTTACTTTCGCCTTTATAATATAAGTAGGGATTACACCATCGGAAAGTAGAGATTTCATCAAACAGAAAACACCCTAATTTTTTGAAAAAAGAAGATATTTTTACGGGTGAATTTTCGGTAATAAGTCAAAATCGGGTGAAAAAATAAATATTTCAAATCAAATAAATTACAGAGTATTCGAGACATAAAAGGTAAGTTTTCACTAAATTTCGTTTAAAAATAATTTTATTTGTAAAAGATAAAAATAAAAAACCATAAACTTAGTTTTTTGAATTTTTCACATATAATTTGAGGTTATGTGAAAAAAAGTGTAAATAAAAAATCGGCCAAGTGCGTGTCAAGCCACGCACAGGAAAGGGTTCCTCAGTCACCCATAATGGTACGTGGATTAGAAATTGTATCCAATGGATAATTGTTATGTTTACGTAATAATGCGTTAATTTTGTATGACTTTTCCAAGTAAGCACATTGTAGAAGTTAAGCCTCTATAACTCCTGAACTAACAAAGTCATCTAATTCGTTATAGTTTTCATTTAAAGTTATTATATGGACCACTATCACGAATTTTTCCAGATTTTTTGAGCCGGCCGTTTAGCTTTTAGAGGGGGGGGACGCCCTGTTTTTACAAAAAAAGTGGTATTTAAAGTGAAATTTCTCGCAAACGGATACCTAAATCAAAAAATGTGTTTAAAGATCGTCTTAAAAACCTTTTAATGTTTTTAAAATACCTATATAATGATACCCCAAATGATAGGGTAGCTGCGAGAAAAAAAACATCCCCACTTTACGTGTAGGGGAGGTACCCTAAATAAAAATATTTTTCATAATTTTATTGTAACGCTTTGTCGACGTAATTACAATACATATTCATGCAAAGTTTCATCTTTCTATCACTTACCGATTGGACGGTAAGGAGGACGGACGGACGGACGATAAGGGTTTCAAGTCATAAACTTCGGAACCCTAAACATTGTAGATCTTTTGATTACTTACAACTTTACCATTTAACTTTTTTCCATAGGACTTGTAGTTTTGCCGGAAATCGAGATAAACCGTTCTTTACCCTTTGTTTTATATATTTAGCCATCCAAAGTGACTCTACCCTGCCTGATGGAAAGCATTAGCAGAATCCAAGGGTTACCACACTTCCTGCGAATGCAGACAATAATGTATGCCGGCCCACACTATGGCGGCTTAGTGAGATGCTTTTTCACGTCCCGCTTAAAGGACCCGAAAACCTTCCCGACCTCAGATCCCCCGTAAATATTCTCCTCCTTTTCCAATAGGTTTCATCTTACTATAATTTTATTTGTTTTCAAAAATTATCTACCCAGGACTACTTATCTATATGTCATTGTCAAACTATCATTATGGTTGCCATGCAATTGTGTTATGCCTAGCAACCTGTGAAGTTTTGACAGGAGATAAACAGTGATAGATTTTGATACCTACGATTTATGTAATTTTATAATCACCTAGCTTTGGCCTTTGTATCTCGATTATTGCAATAAAAAGTAGCCTATGTCCTTTCCCAAGTTCAGTTCTATCTTCATACCAAATTTCATCAAAATCGGTTCAGTGGTTTAGGCGTGAAAGCGTAACAGACAGACAGACAGACAGAGTTACTTTCGCATTTATAATATTAGTATGGATATATATATTCTCCGTAATGACGGCATTTTGATATGACATGTCATAGCCTACTATTGTCTATAAGGCATGTAGTCACAACTGGTAAACTGGTATATAGATTAGAGTTACTATACTTCTCTGCTTGTTAATTTATTATATTTGAAGCAAATTTACATGTAAAGCCTTGTATCCACTTGAGCGGCTCGGCCAAATGAGCCGCTCATTCGCCCGAGCATGCTCAAATGGATACAAGGCTTAATATGTATAAAGAATTTTGCTCCTATTCCCAGAAAGGGCCACAGCACACTAGCTACTTTTAGCATCGGCGATCGGCAACTAGTCGCTTTTTAGAAGCTAAATACGGCGACCGAACGCTCTACACCGCACACTTAAAAACGCCAAACGCGGAGATTGAGTCGCTTTTTAGAAACGCGACACAGCAGCTGAACGCTACTCTCCGCATACATTCGAATGCCGTTAGCATCGATTTGGCATCTGAGCAGTCGCTAAAACGCGCGTTTCCGATACCGCGATCGAACGCAGGAAGTTGCTAAAACGCGATGCAGCATCGATGCAGTCGCAAAATCGCCGATCGCCGATGCTAAAAGTAGCTAGTGTGCTGTGGCCCTAAGGTGCTCAATTGATCGAAATGTTCTATTAAATAGAACATTTCGATCAACTGAGCCCCTTACTAAACTGTTAGCTACCGATCAATGATAGATCTGTTTGTAATGCCAGATTTGTAATCTTATAATTGTCTACCAAGTGGTCATTCCAATTCCATAATTAGGGTTCTATGAACGGCAGTCAAATGAAGTGTTCAGCAGCATCCTGCCTGGGGGTTGAGTTCAGTCACCCCGAGATGTACCCCAGATTAGGGGTAAGGTAGGTGGGACATCAGAAGCCGCTGATGCGATCCTGGTGTTCCTCCCGACTGCCGAGGTAGGCCGTCGCGGGGTTTAGTGGGTAAACCGGTTGCTCGGGAGTCCCACACACGCTATTCGCTTGCCCCACGAAGGGTTTGGTGCCCAAAGCATTCCCCGCGTAAAAAAAACCCTAGTTTTGCGTACCTAATATACCTTTTATATTTTGAGCCACGCTGATTTCAACAGGATTGGGCCAGCTTGACCGGGGCAGTACTACCCTCGCACAGAAGACTGACCTAAAATGACAGGATTCGTGATGTTGTTTTTCGCTGATTTGTTACAATAATATTTAAATATATGTATATTATATTAAAGTGATATTTTTAACAAAACTAGAAGTGCAAGATTTAAAAGTTAATAAATCCAATACAAGTCTTGTTGACGTGCACGTCCAGATGTTGAAACCACAAATGCGCTGTGGCGCAACATCTGTTTGGTGTATGTTATTCACTGGGATGTCTTGATAAATATGTTAAGAAAATACCCAAAATGAAACATATTTTCGTTGATTTGTGACTGTATGCGTACTACTGCTTAAACTATTTGGCAATTGATGCAAGTCAGTAGTATTAAATTCCCATGTTCGTTAATAGCATTTCAGTTGCGCTCTTCGCTATATGATTATTATAGAAATGAATGCTGTCGGTGCTTGACTACAGATTTCTTATGTCGTTTAAATTTCGCGTTAGTAAGGTTTTGTGTAAAGGTATGTTGGCAACTCTGCATGCACATATTTAGAAGTTCTTTGCTTAAAATATTTCTAAGTCATGAGATGTTTAATCTAGAAATATGAATTTTAGAATTATGAAACAGACAAACGACTTCAATATTCTTTTTTTTTTCAGAACGTGGACCATAAGGCAAAGTTTCGTTCCAAAAAGGGACAGTTGCCCTTTGTAGAACTCAATGGAGAGGAGGTAGCTGACAGCGCATTTATTATTAAGGAGCTGTCTGAGAAATATAACAAAGACCTCGATGCCGGTAAGCAACTGTTATGCATATCCAAGCAACTAACATCAAATTACAACTTGTTATTACAGTATAATTTATTATGCTACGAATGACTAAAATTCAGATTCTTTGAAATTTTGTTTTAATGAATAAATAAAATAAATAAATAAATAAATCTTTTGGACATCTAACACACAACATCATCTAGTCCCAAAGTAAGCAGAGCTTGTATTATGGGTACTAAACAACTGATATAAATACATAAACATACTTTTTTTTTGTAAATACATACATATTATACATAGAAAAACACCCAGACTCCGAAACAAATAATTGTGGTTCACACAAATATTTGGTCTGACCCGGGAATCGAACCCGAGACCTCTTGATCAGCAGCCGCATACGCTTACCACTAGACCAACAAGGCAGTCAATAATTTAATTCTATCCGTATTTTGTAATGAAAGTTAGTGAGTATGCATGTATGTTTGTTGCTCTTTCACGCAAAAAACTACTGAATGGAGTTTGATAAAACTTCACTATTATAGAGCTTACATATCGGAATAACACATAGGCGACTATTTACCGCCATGGCGGACCTATACGCGGGCGGAGCTAAAAGTTAGTAACTAATAATAATACATTTTAAAAGATTTTTTAATTCTTAAATATTTTTATTATATATTTAAAACGCATATAATTAGCGTTTTAAAAAAATATAAACAAGACACAAGTAGTATGCGTAACGTGTTTTAAGTTAGGGGTCATCCATAAATTACGTCACACAAATTTCATGATTTTTTTGCCCCTCCCCCCCCTTGTCACAGCTCGTCACATTTGTGAGACTCCCCCCCTCCCTAGTGTGACGTCACATAATTTGCAAATTTACATTTAGAAATCATTGAATGAAAACAGGTTCCGAAATCACTTTTATTTCCATTTAAATTATTTTTTAATAAAATTAACATCAAATCAAACAATTAATAAAACAAAAATTGATTAATTAAATATATAAATTGGAGAAAATAATAAATCAAAAATTTTTCAAAGTGCGTGTCAGGTTGCGCATAGAATTGGGTTCTGTGGTCACCAATAATGATAGGTATATTTAAAATCGTGTCCAATAGATAATTGTTAAGTTTACTTATTATTTCTTAATTTTTGTACGAAGTTTTCCAACACAGTGCATTTAAAAGTTAGACCTGTACAACTCCTGAAAAAAAATTATCAAAACCGCAATAGTTTTCCTTTAAGTTTTAATATATGGACTACTATCATGAATTTTTTCAGATCGAGCCATCTGTTTAGCTTTAAGAGGGGGAGATGCCCTATTTTTACAAAAAAATGCGTTTGAAAGTTGAATAACTCGCAAACGGATAACTAAATCGAAAAATCGTTTTAACAACCTTGCAATGTTTTTAAAAGACCTATCCAATGATACCCCACACGATTGGTAGCCTCGAGAAAAAGAAAACATCACCACTTTACGAATAGGGGACGTACCCCAAATAAAAATAATTTTCATATGTATGTTGTAGCACTTTATCGACGTAATTACAACACATACCTATTCAAGCAAAGTTTCATCTTTCTAGCACCAACCGTTTGGGCGGTAGGTCTAGGACGGACGAAAGGATTTGACGAATGTATAAGGGTTCTGAGTCAAGAACTACGGAACCCTGAAAACGATTATATTAATTAAAGAAATTAACAAAATAAAAAAATTAATCCAAGTTTTATTGTTATTAATATCCAGTTCTCAACGTGACTCAGGGATTGGTCGGTATAGGTTGCCCGGGAGTCCCACACACACCCATCGTTGTCCCCAAGAAGGGTATGGTGCGAAAAGCATTCCCCGTGTAAAAAACAGTGTAAATATATATAATATACTCTAGACTTCGTGTGGTGACGGATTAAGAATACAGAGCGTCACCACCCCTATTCATCCCGCGGGTGTCGTAAAAGGCGACTAAGGGATAAACTACGCAAGACAACATCAATGCAAAGAGAAGGAAAACTTGAAACCAACCCTATACCAACCCGTCTGGCCAGCGTGGTATAGTAGGCCAATAACTCTTTTCTAAGGAGAGGCCTATGTCCAGCAGTGGACTGTTAAAGGCTGTTGATGATGATGATGATGACTCTAGAAAAGTAAATGTATTGGCCCTATCTTCTTCAAATCAATTTCAAATTTGTCACAAATATTTAATTATTTGTTCGACTATATTAGATTAGAATATACTTTATTGTACACCAAATACAGTTTTTGCAGTTGAAAGTTTCTGTAAGATATGTACAATGGGCGGCCTTATTGCTAAAAGCAATCTCTTTCAGGCAACCTTTGGATGGACTATTCGACAGAAGAATAAAGATGATTTAATCACAAAATAGTAGAACTAAGAACGACGTTGTTTCATCCGCGAAAGACAGTGGTCAAATAAAATAGAAACAAATCACCGCTAGGTCCGCTAGGCGCAATCAAAGGGCGCCTAGGTGGTCGGCGTGTAATACTAGTAGAGCGAGTGGTCACCAAAACAATTGGTATCTTATATTTACACAGATATAGTTGTACATTAAATTTAAGTCATTTCTGCTCTGTATTATGAATCTGTAACACGGTGTACAAATAAAGAGTTATCTATCTATCTATCTATCTATATGTTTATGAGGTTTTCGTAAAGTAATAGTTTAAAGTTCGTGTTTTAAGACTTAGACTACAATATATTTTGAAATGTGACGTCACATTATTTAGGACCCCTCCCACCCCCTTGTCACACAATGTCACACTTCGTCGACCCCCTCCCTCCCCCTTAAGGTGTGACGTAATTTCTGGATGGCCCCTTATTACCTAGTTTAATAAATATACCACTTGTATATTGATTATTGAACGCCTGGGCACAGTCGTGAGAAGCTCAGTTGAGTTCTAGAATCCTAGATCATTCTGGGACATTGCGCATGTGCCTTGTGGATCGTATAAGACCAGATTTATATGATCTATTTGTTGTATACAGCTCTGACACCGGAGCAGAAGGTTGTTTCACATGCAATGATTTGCATGATCGAGAACCACCTATCTTGGGTGCTCCTGTGGTGGCGTGCCAAGTATCCGGACAGCGTCATCAAGGGTTACCAAGTTAATCTGCAGAATGCCTTAAACACTCGTCTACCGATTCCGATTCTCAACTTCTGTTACAAGCTCACTGCATCCCGCAAGGTAAGTGTTTTATTTTGTTCGTTTCTATAGTTAAGGTCTCGGTGATTATTTAGGATGAACATGCACATGTGTACATGTTCTATATGTCTTTAATGATTTGAGATAAAGTTTTTTTATATTGATGAGTTCATAAATCAATTTAATAAAATTGATTTACTATTTGAATTTGTTTTATTATTCACACAGGAGTATTGCATGGTTTTGCTGTACTCTGTGAGAGTCAATAAATATTATTATTATATACATAGTTATTATTCAAATTAACAATATGCACTATGTTATTTTTATGTGATTACGTCTTCGGGATTGTTTATTAAGTTAAGAAAACATTTTTAGGGAATGAAAAAGGCAAAAGCTCACGGCATCGGAGTCCACAGCGAGGAGGAGATTGTAGAATTTGGCAAGAATGATCTTCGCGTACTCTCCGACCTACTCTCCGATAGACCATTCTTCTTCGGAGATGAACCAACTCTTGTGAGTATATTATTATGAACTTTTTTTTTGTCTAGCAGCAAATTCATCGTCTTTCTAATTTTATTCCTAATATTATTTGTCGTCGGCTACTATTTCAACTATTTTCACCTGAATATCAGTTTTCCCACGAGCTACTGGCATCGGACCTCCGCAACCCTAAGGGAGAACTGAATTTCGAAGGTTATACATTTTTGAGAACACTGACTTCCCAATAACGATTGCCATAGATGTTCATGATATCCGGGACCGACGTCTTTAAGTGCTCTCCGATACACGGGCGTTTCGCGGCTTTCAAACTCCGGGCTGCTATTTGGAATATCCTAAGAAATACCCAAAAACACTTTTTGGCCCGACCCGGGATTTAAAACCGAGATCTGTTGATTACCAGTCGCATACTGACTAACGAGGCCGTTAATCATATTAGGTATAAAATTCCAACTATTCAATAAGATACTTCAAATTATATTACAGCTGGATGTTGTTGCATTTGCCAACCTCGCACAAATCCACTTCATTGATAAAGAAGTGGCTCATCCGCTGCGAGATGCTATAAATGAATTATTCCCGAACCTCGTGGGTCTGGTGTCGCGCATTAAGGAGCGAGCGTTTCACGATTGGGAGGACATCTGCTCCACCCTTGATCTCAATGCTCACCTGCCCAAACCAGTCAAAGAAATAAAGGAAACCAAAGAGGGCACTGGACCTGCAGAGAAGCAACCGCTTCCAGATGAACCGGAAAAGGGCAAGGTATGGCGAAGTCTACTCTATTTCATACTTTTTTTTTAAATTGAAGTCAGTCGATTGCTTTGTGATTAAACTAGTTTCTCTGTAGCCTAACAGTCCCCTATTGGACACAGGCGCCTCTCCTTAGCAAATTAGCTATGATTTATTAATTAAAGTTTATTCTTTGGGATTTCACAGTATTTTCCATAAACTGAAAATTTCAATGACGTATTTATCGTTTTTTCCAGGGTGATGAAAAAGAGAAGGAATTAGAAAAAGAAAGCGATGAAAAGGGAAAGGAGAAGGACTCCGAGAAAGAGAAGTAAACGAACATTAATTGTACGGCGCCAAAATTCATTAAGTATACAGTAATTTTTAACAAGTTGAATTATACACTTTAAGAGTCAGGCTCGTAATTGATTCTGTATATTATAAGCGTGTAAATCCATTTGTCTTTCCCGTTATTTTCAGTCGTGGATGCCAATGCGTCTTCATATGTCACGTGCTTTTCCGTTTCATCATTGTATTTAACGAAAATTATTATATAGAATACGCTCGATGTCGTTTCGTGTTTAATATTGTTTTATCTTAGAGAATTATTATTTCATGTTTCGTATTTCTATGTGTAATATCAATTCTTTAAAAATATATGTGTTTATAGGGTTTGATAATTTTGTTAATGAGTTTTGTGAATTTATAAGATAAATATGAAATAAGTAAATCCGTTAATATTCTACTTACAAGCTTAGGCAAACCGTGAATAAGGTAGAGTAATTTATTCGTAATAGTCCACTTGCATCGCGTCATCATAATGTTAGGTATGGAACTAGAGTCTGCAGGTTGGATGTCTCAAGTAAAACAACCCGCCTCACAATTCAACATGATGTGGCCGCACGCTACACTCTGTTTGTCCAAAACTCTTGAGCTCTTCATTAGGTTTGACTTTTCAGTTTCCTCTCATACCGAGACACGACTTAAGCCCTCCCGCAAAAGCGTCGTATATTTTTACAGGGTTTAAGTTTTTCATTATCTTTTCTTTATACATAAATATTTTGGCGTCGAATAACGCTAGGTATTTCGAAATAATTTACGCTACTTTATAAGTCTAGTATATATAGTTGATACCAAAAATTGGCTGATGTTTATTAGATGAATTTGGAAAGTATAAAACATAACTTGTCAACAACGTGGGTTCTTACTTCCAATAAAAGAGCCGATATGTATGTTTAGACTGTTTTGAGATTCTTGTACTTTATTGGTTTATACATATAAAATTTTACAATTTACAAATTTTGATAATCGAATCTCCTGGAAGACTGTTTTTCATATTATTAATAATTCATAGTGCATAAATTTTGATATTGTATTAATTGTTAAGGTTTAAAAACAAATGTATTCTCTATCTCAAACTCTAGTTAAATTTCTGTCAATGAGTTGTGTTTGTAACAGGGGTTCGCCTCTATTTCGCATCTCACATTCGCATATGCTCACAATCATTATTTCGCACCTATTTAGTTTATAACCATATCATTTGAACTCAGTATCTACTCTAAGTCTAATAATTCATTCCTTCTTTGAATTGAAATTTGAAAATTTGTTTTATGAAAATTGTGACTGAATTATTAATGGAAAGGATCGTAAAATCTTTTTTCTCCCTGACGAATGTAGTTACGACGTTAGTCACTGAAACAGGCTTTAAGTTAATAATACACTACTTAAGGTTAACTAATAAGTACATTCCAGTTTCACACATCATTTATTTCATGACTGGAAAGTTTAAAGCTTTGTATCGATCGGACTGTCTTGGTGGAACGCGATGTATTTGATCGGATACGTTTACGGATAATTTTAAATATGTAATATTATTGAGTGGTGTCGCATTGTGGCTTGATAGTAGATTTCGTCGTTTGTTTAGATGAGTGTTAGATAAACGCAGTGTTTATGTAGTCTTACCCGTGCTTATAATCTTCTTGACACCTTTGGATTCTATATGGTTACATAAATGTTAGAATTAAATAATATCGTAAGTTTATACAATTGAAATTAATGCATATTATGGTATTTTATTAAGAACTTCATGTAATCATAGGATATAATATTAATAGGCTAAGACAAAGTGAGGAGGATGCGGTCGGTGTAAAAGGTTTGGGCCGCAGAAATTTTGGTTCATTGTAAGATTATGATTTCCTTTTTGGGGAAAAGGGTGACCCACGGGTCCCTATCCCACAACCGCTGACCATCACTGCCATTAGTCTCAGATTAAGGAATTAAACTTAAGGAAATAAATAGTTAAGGAAAATGCGTGGATTTTACCGTACGCATGTGGTTCATTTCAAGTGACGAGCACGTCGCCTCTATCGCAGTACGCGTTCATTTTAACATTCAACATATTTATTGGTAGATTATCATGAGTGTGAAGATACACCCCGTTTAACCATCCCGAGTGAGAGCCTGTTTCAGTGCATTTCGATCTATTGCTAATTATTTGCTGGCGGCCAGTGCACACACTAGCACTTAGATAAGACATTTGTGCTCGTTTCAACGTTTCAAGTCTCGACTCATTTCATCGTAAAATAGTAGGTTTAGGTATACATCACATATGTCATCCGTTGTAATCATTCCTTGTAGGGTTAAGGCGAGACAATAAAGAAATTGGCAAGCATTTACAAACGAAGAGTTGCAGACCCGTACACAGTTACGAAAGACAGGTCATTGACGAATTTATAGATCTTTCTTTATTGTCTCTGGGTAGGATATTTAGGTATCCACCTAACTGATATTTTAACATGACATTATTATTTACTCAACTTGTAATGTTGTAAGGTAGTAGTTATTATACAAATTAATCGTAATTACTCTCAATGTTTAAGCATTAGTATTTCAAGTATGTATGTTTATACTATTTTAGACAGTAGGATGATTTAAGAAGTGGAAAGTGGTTTGTAATATCTATAGTTACGTTTTATTATATATTCATGACTCTTTTGACTTAACATTAGTAATTGTGGTTTT
Source organism: Phragmatobia fuliginosa (assembly GCA_932526445.1). Lineage (NCBI taxonomy): Eukaryota > Metazoa > Arthropoda > Insecta > Lepidoptera > Erebidae > Phragmatobia > Phragmatobia fuliginosa. The sequence goes on from OW052057.1 coordinate 32,752,663, forward strand.
CAATTATTGTGTCAATATATACGTAAGAATATTAAAGTAGATAGTAATGGTACGCCATATATGTAACGAAACACTGAGCTTTCAGTCGACATAATGTCCCAAGGATTCCAAGTGTAATATTCTGATTAAAATATATATCTACAATATCACGTAGTGCTAAGTGATAAGTCATGAACGACACACATGTCCTTATGACTTGTCACTGACGCGCTTTAAGTTATTTCTAAAATCCCTTAGCCTTCCTATTTGTCGAGTGCATAATCATATGCTACGCATCCTAATTAATATGATATAAAGGAAAGACCGTATTCTATGCAAAGGTTGAAGTTGGCATCGAACGAATAAAACCGGCTAACCCAGCGGCGGATTAGCCACGTAGCAAGAGTAGCAAATGCTACGGGCCCCGCATAAACGCTTTCTGACCGTCAAAATATTGACGAACGGCTGAGTGACTTTGTTAGAGATCATTGGATTGTAAAAGGAGCAGCAGAGTGCAAATTATAAATAGTGAAATCTGACAACATATTAATAGTGATTTTATACCATCTAATTGCATCAAGCATACTTGATTAAATTATTTGCGAAATTATGAGCTGCACATACTACTATGTCATTGGACTCTACTGTTAATCAACTGGCTGATTCTGACATCTGGACCAGTAGACATTAGTGATACTGTTTTTGTGGCCAATATAATTTTTCAATAATTTCTATCTACTATAGATTTTAATATTCCAATCAATTTATCGTGTTTGACGTTGTCGAACGCTTTTTCAAAATCAGTAGAGCACAAATAAACATCCACTTGGACTTCCATACGTCTTTAAACTAAAACATGAATTGCTACTAAAGCATCTCTGGTACAGTCAGCGTCATAATGATATTGGCGTTCAAAGTGGTCAAAATGATGTGAAAAACATTAATTCAATTTGATGTTGGCACGCAAGGTGCTCAAATTGTTGTACGCATTCAAAGTGGTCAAAAGATCTTAGCAAGCAGTTGTCAATAATATGTTAGCTAACAGAGTGTTCATATTGATGTTATCAAATAGGTTGTTCATTGGTTTCTAAGCATGCAAACTAGTCAAAAATATCTTAGCAATAAACAGAAACCAACGTTATCGCCCACAGATAGAGAATACTTTGCAGATTCATTATTACTTTTAAATGTTTGTCCTTTTTTGTCTTCAATACCTTTCTCATTCATTTCTTGCATGACGTAATTGACATGTCTTTTGTTTCGAATGTTATTAAAAAACATAGTCCAATATTCTATTGAATCATAGGTAATCTACAATATTATACTGAGAAAAGGAGTATGGATGTAGGTATGTAAATGAGATAAAACTAATTGAAATTTCTTTGATAAAAAGTAGAATTAATGATACGATTATTTATTTTCGGGTAAAAATTCTCATTTGATTCGTCTTCTTGACGAGTACTTTGACACTCTAAGATGGTAACCAGGGTCTGATGATGGAGCCGGAAGGTGGCCATAGAAACTTCAGCAAATGAGTCGATGTGGTTGCGTTTTTGGTTTTTTGTATAAGTTACATATTCATCAACTGTTCGGCTTTGTAGAACGTATTTTAATGTCCTACAATGTACGCAATGTATCTTGTCATATCGTGCTCGTAGGATTCATTCAAGCTACACGCCGGGTACAGAAAGTACCTATTATAATCGAACGGTCAAATAATATTAAATTTTTACGCAGTTCATTATAAAGTATAAAGTCGCTCGTATTGTCTGTCCGCTCTGATCATTTAAATTACGCAAGGTATTTAAACGCGGTTTTTTCATCATAATTAAAGTTATCTTTTAGGGAAGATTTATTATTGTGATTATATTACTGTACTAGATGCGCCCCGTGGTGTTACCCGCGTATCATTATGGTTGCTATGCAAATGTGTTATGCCTAGCAACCGTGAAGTTTTGACAGGAAATAAACAGTGATACATTTTGACATCTACAATTTAATGTATTTTTATAATCACCTAGCTTTCGCCCGTTTATCTCGATTATTGCAGTAAAAAGTAGCCTATGTGTTATTCTGATATATATAAGCTATATTACTGTAAAGTTTCATCCAAATCCGTTCAGTAGTTTTTGCGTGAAAGAGCAACAAACATACACACATACATACATACATACATACTCACAAACCTTCACGTGTATAATATTATTAGGATTATATAGTAGGACTAGTTGACCCAGCGAACTTCGTACCGCCCAACTTTAAAATTCCAGAACTTGATCGCAGCGCCACCTACCGGGTCCAATTGCGAATCTAAACTATTCCCAGATCCCCTTGAAAAATTTCATCAAAATCGGTTAAGTCGTTTGAGAGAAGTTCAGTGACATACACACTCACACAAGAATTATATGTTTAAAGATTATTTTAGTGGAACACATATAAAGTCAATGTTTCTTAAAAACATAATATTTTTTATATTATAGCCAATACTGACAAAATTTTACGAGTAACATAAACTACAAATAACCTACAGTAATAATTTAGAAATTTTTAATATAATTTTTTTAATAATTTATTTGTGGATTATACCAACACATATTTTGAATAGGTGACTAATTTCTGCATTATAATTCCAACAATAAGCTTCTCAAGTAAATGGCTTATTCACTTGCCTTACAAATATTATAGTCATATATTCAGCTTCTGTGCTAGATTAAGCTAATGTTGATACTGAGTACAATGAGTGTCTCTCTTCTCTAGCTTCAAATTTACTTCCTTTGGTGTACTGACGGGGTTACAATTTTTCATGATAAGCCTAGCTAATAAATGATCTACAAATTGTTCCTTATCTACAAAAATCTCATTATTGTTTAATCTGACTCTCATTCCTAAGCATTGTCTAATATTTCCCAAGGCTTTTAATTTAAATTTAGATTTTAACTTAGTCTTAAGGTATTCAGTTTACAATTATTACAAAAAATAAATAAAATTGACCACGTACAAGGCTATATATCATCCTGACATTATCAATATGTTTAACAAATAAACAAGGTTCATTGATTGACTTCCTATACCTACCCCAAGGTTTGTAAAAAATCATCCACACGCTTATACCATGCCCTAACTGATTCTTTCAATCCGTAGATTGCCTTTGAGGGGTCCGAAGTTTATGACTCGGAACCCTTATGGATTCGTCATGTCCGTCTGTCCGTCCTCGACTTTCCGTCCAAAGGATAGGTGCTAGAAAGATAAAACTTTGCATGAATTTGTGTTGTAACTATGTCGACAAAGTGCTACAATAAAATTATGAAAAATATTTTTACTTGGGGTACCTCCCTTACACGTAAAGTGGGGATGATTTTTTTTCTCGCGACTACCCCATCTTGTGGGGTATTATTAGATAGGTGTTTTGAAAACAATAATGGATTTTTAAGAGGATTTTTTGATTTAGGTGTCCGTTTACGAGAAACTCCACTTTAAAGGGCACTTTTTTGTAAAAAATCTGGAAAAATTCGTGATGGTGGTCTATATAATGAACTTGAAAGGAAAACTGTAGCAGATTAGATGACTTTATTAGTTCAGGAGTTATAGAGGCTTAAGTTGTAAAAGGCACTTCCTTGGTAAACGTCATAAATTAACACATTAATACGTAAAAATAGCAGTTATCTATTGGATACGATTTTAAAACCACGTATCATTATGGGTGACTGAGGAACCCTTTTATGTGCGTGGGGGATTTTTTCATTTAACATATTTATTTAATCAAAATATCTACCATTATTATATATACATTGCTGCCATCTAATAGGAATGTAATTTATGTCTTTGCGATAGAACTCAAGTGATCTAGATTCTACAAACTGTGTGAAAGCATTTTGTACTGCCTCCTGGGAAGAAAACTTTTTATCACGTAGAAAATTGTCTAAATTACGAAAAAAATGGTAGTCCGTTGAAGCAAGGTCTGGCGAATACGGAAGGTGACGAATGTTTTCTAATTGCAAATTCTCTAGAGTTGAAATGGTTTCTGTCTGACACGCACTTGGCCGATTTTTAGGGTTCCGTTGCCAAATGGCAAAAAACGGAACCCTTATAGATTCATCATGTCTGTCTGTCCGTCCGTATGTCAGAGCCACTTTTTTTTAAATTTAATACTTTCTTTTTATGACATTCCAAATTGTATAGTAAACTCATATACACATCTTCAATGCCCATTCAAAAAAGCTGTGGTTACATCAAGGTGAGCTATGTCTAGATTATATTTAACACTCAATACAAGCAATAGTCTTATTGTAGTGACGGTCCACTGGTGAGAATGTTTCTGTACAGTCTGTGCCTGGTCTTTGTGTAAAACCCTTGGCGACTAACTGACCATAATATCGCACATTATCACAACTGTCCACTTTTTTCTTGAACACCCACTTACACTTAACCTCTGTTGTTTGTTTTGGCTTGTCCACTACTTTCCAAGATACGTTTTCTTCAAATGATTTTAATGATCCTCCTGTAAAGCTTTACACCATTCTCTTGATTCTAACCCATTTAAAGCCTCTTTATATGTTATATTGGCTGGTCTACACATGGATTTGTACCGATTTCAACACACACATTACTATAACTAAACCTCTTTCTTCCTCTAACATCTTTAGCGGGCTTAGTACTCTGTATTTTTTAACTCTTTTATTGATACACTGCCAAATGTTTCTCCTGAAAGACTAATGTCTGTGGTTGGTTCTTCGTCTGTACTGTCCTCATTGTTACTTTTCTTAGTAGATGGTTCAGAGTCCGAATTATCAGAAGATGACTTAGGTTCTATGCTAATCACTATAATCAGAAGATGAGTTATTGTTATCAATTATTACAGCTTGCATATTATCCCGTAACGATTCCCAAATCGCATTTACTTTAGGATATACGTTATAGGATAGGATTTACGATAGACTTTTTAAGGTATACAATAATGTAGTACATTATTTTGATCTATCTCGTAGGGTACAGCCAGCGTTTACAATGTAAACGTAAAAAATGGGTTTATTTACGACATCACATTAGAAACCTCTAAAATTGTCAATGTTTCTCCACTATAATATTATGCATGAATTATACATAAAAACCTTCCTCTTGAATCACTCTATATATTAAAGAAAACGGAATTAAAATCCGTTGCATAGTTTCAAAGCTCTAAGTAATTATAGGGACTGACAGAGAGCGGAAGCGACTTTGTTTTATACTATGTAGTGAAACTGCAAAGTATACTCTATCTGTGGGTGATAAGGTTGGTTTCTCTTTAATGCTAAGATATTTTTGACTAGTTTGCACGCTTAGATACCAATGAACAACCTATTTGTTAACATAAATATGAACACTCTGTCAGATAACATATTATTGACAACTGATTGCTAAGATCTTTTGACCACTTTGAATGCGTACAACAATTTGAGCACCTTGCGAGCCAACATAAAATTGAATTAGTGTTTTTCACATCATTTTGACCACTTTGAACGCCAATATCATTATGACGCTGACTGTACCTAATCATGCTCTGAAACCAAATTGTTTCACTCAGATGCTCTTGAATTTTCTTCACCTTCACTTTAGGAAGTGGCTCATAACACTAATCATCCGGTGGTCACCTTAGTGTTTTGCGCCGTGTTTTTTAGGCAATGGTGTAGGTAAATATTGATAAGAGCCAGTCGTCGGGGAGCACGTTCTCAGTTTCATAAAACTTCTCACTACTTAGTATAAAAAAAGTCGCTTTCTCTGTCCCTATGTATGCTTAAATCTTGAAAACTTCGCAACATATTTTTTTGCCATTTTCTTTAATAGATAGAGTGATACAAGAGGAAGATTTTTATGTATTATACATGCATAATATAGTAGATAATAATTTTAGAGGTTTCTAATGTGATGTCGTAAATAAACCCATTTTATACGCTTACATTGCAAACGCTGGCTGTACCCTACCCTATCAAAATAATGTAGTACAGTATTGTACACCTTAAAAAGGTCTACAAATAAGTCCGTGATGGTAAATGTCTATCTCAGGATAATCCACAATAACCATTATTTTTAAGCTATTGCATAGATTTTATCGCGGGGTTTGAGCGCGGGGACCGAATCAAGAAATTTCAATCAAGAAAGTAACGAAAAAAACCTGACACCATGAAAACGGATAGAGACAAGGACGCCACATGCGTCTCCGTGAGCATGCGTACTGCCGCCACTGGCCGTTTCCGTTTCCGTTGCCTTGACAACACAGTCGTATCGTAGCACGGCGCGTTGTCGCGACGTGCTGCGCGTACTTGCGTCTACCCCATCGTGTGGGATATCGTTAGATAGGTCTTTTAAAAGCATTATGAAGTTGCTTAAACCATTTTTCGATTTAGGCATTTGTTTGCGAGTTATCCAACTTTAAAGCGCATTTTTTTATAAAAACGGCGTCTCACACCCAGTTATAGCTAAACGGCTGACTCATAAAATCTGAAAATAATCGTAATGATAGTCAACATATTTAACTTTCAAGGAAAACTATAGCGGTAGGTAACTTTTTTATTCTAGGCGTAAAAAAATTGTACAAAAATAAAGAAATAGTTAACATAACAATTGTCTACTGAACACGTTTTTAAATCACTTTTAAATCCACTTAACATGTTTGCCATATATGTAATATACCAATATCAAGATGTTTTATGAAATTTATAAAACTACTCCCTGGAAAGAAAATTCAAAGTACGGCACTTACAGCTAACACCCAGTGTAATTGTGAAGCAAGTAGTTTGCTATTGTTTGAAAGATGGAAATGGGTAAAGTAGAGGGAATTTTACCCCCCGCAAATTGTCACGCATTGTGTCATACAAAAATCTCATGTACATCTCATCCTTGTATTTGCTCTGTGTGTAAAATATTGTCTGTCAAATTCCCTGTTAGTGCCCTCTTTTGGATTTTTTCTGAAACAATTTAATAGCACGGAACCAGTTTATGACCTGTGGTTTTCCGACGAGTAATTTGCAGTCTATTGCATAGTTATATAACAGTCTGAAGAGATAGCGTTAGCAGCCTTCCTGTAAAGGTAAAATGCATTTGGATTTACAAATTTTAACCAGACTGCAGTAAATTTCCCTAACTATTTCTAAATGGCATATCTAAAAACATACTGAAGATATTTTTTTAAATACAATACCCGCATTAACGATAATCCTGTGTAAAATATTTATTATACACAGAATGAACCATTCTCATTGTGAGTGCAGAATTTTTTATTGTTGCACTTTGTCGACGTAATTACTACACATATTCATGTAAAGTTTCATCTTTCTAGCACCAACCGTTTGGGCGGTAGGTCCAGGACGGACGGACGGACAGGACGAATCTATAAGGGTTCTTAGTCATGAACTACGGAACCCTAAAAATGGTAAAAAATTTGATATCATTACACATACATACAGGAACTATTAGCCAGCCAAATGTAAACGGTCCATGGTCTGATCTTCCCAAGTACCATTTTATACTGTCGCCCGCGTGGTTCCCTATCTAGTTCTCTATCTAGAGCCTTGGCCCCAGCGATTGCATCGCTGAGATCTCCATATTCCCGCCGTGCTCCGTCGATCTCCTCGACTGTTGCTCGCTGTCTTCTTCGGGCTTGAAGGTATTTTACCCTTAGTAGGTAAATATTGATTATTTTACCATGAAAAAGTAGATATTGTGACATAACTATAATAGTTGACATATAAATAGTATCGCGGATTTTTTGTAGATATATAATTCGTGCGAGCTAAGATGGCACCTGGCTCAAAACGAAACATGATACCGTTCCCCCGCGTAATACCCCTCTGTCGTCTGCAAGTAGCGTTAGCATCACTATTACCGTTGCACGAATCTTTCCATAATAATTTTAGTTTATTAGGTATTACCTAATGTCATATAAATCACTCCATGAATTTATTTTATTATTATATTATTAGATTCGTCTGGATAACCCAATTGTTTTACGAAAGGTCACACGAAAAAAAAACCAGCATGACGACGATAAGACGCAATAGTTTAAAATAAAGAATACATACACAATTGATATTAAGAGACTTCGAATAAAAGGCTTATCATGACGATTTAAAACCTTCACAACTATTTCGCCATTTGTAACGATCTCTCTTCTTCAGCTAACTTGATCGCAGCTTCATTGTCCACTTTGAGAATATGCACACCCTTGGTCATGCCTCCAATGACTCTGAATAACCAAATTGATTCCCGAGCGCCTTCACTGGCAGCAACAACCTCTGCTTCAGTAGTAGATATAGCATCTCTATAACAACTTGGTTCTTGGTAACCACAGCTAGCCATATTCAAAACATAGTCTTTGAGTTTTTCAGGTGGACGTAGTAATGACCTGTCTCTGAGAATCCTTCCACCATGTTCCATGATTTCTTGCTCAGGGATTTCATCTTCCCCTACTCCCCTAACTCAAAACTCTGTTCCAAAATATCACTTCTAGCGTCATCAAACGCATCATAATTTTCAACTGGAACGTCTTCTCTATCAACAAACTGTGTTTTCATCTTCTCTACCAACGAAGTCAGTGTCACTGATTTCAGTACCAACACCTTCATTAACATTTTGATGAATGTCATTGTTGTCACTTGTTCCACCATTGACCAAATTATCTGCATTCTTACCAATCCACAGATCAAATGGCGACTTGTGTTCCACTGTAGTTGGACCTGTTCTATTTAAAACATAGACAGCGGTATTCACCAACTCAGCCCACAATGCCCGAGGCAGCTCCTCATGCGCATGCATCATTGCTCTCGCTGATTCAAAAATCGTGCGATTTTCCCTTTCACTACAAGAGCATCACAACTAGACTTGCCGTCTTTAACGTTGTTGCCAAGAGCCATTTCATGTGCACACAACTGACTCGTAATATTCTCAATAGTCCGATCCGTAGGTAGTAGAGCCACGCTGGTTTCAGAACGAATGGGCCGGCTCGACCCGGCCAGTACTATCCTCACACAGAAGACCATCCTAATAATGACAGCATTCTTGCTGTCGTATTTCGTTGGTGAGTGCGAGACCGGAGGCCCAATCATTCTGCATCATTCTCCCGCCCTTCGAAGGCCGGGAGAATGATGCAGAATAATCTAACCAGGCTGCCATGGTAGGGGTCACCATGCTACATTGCCTACCCTCACAATAAGCATGGTGACCCCTACTCCTGGATTCTACTCATGCTTTCCATCAGGCAGAGTAGAGTCACTTTGGCAGGCTTAAATAAAAAAAAAAAAAAAAAAAAAACCTTAGACATCAGCAACCAGCTCGATTTAAATGAAAAATATCCTTCTGGCAATGTGTCCAAGATTTTGCAAATTAATAAAATATCTGGAAGTTCCTTACAGAGTCCTCTTCTTTCATTAATTCTTGCCTTAACCTGTACCATACATTTTTCAACTTTGAGATGTGCGTTGCAATATCATCAACAGGATCCTTTCTGCAACTGAAGAACTGCAAACATAAAACATACAAGCGGTCTTCACTAACGCCTTCATATAACCTATGCAGTTCATCCCATCCTTCCTTGGACGTTGAGAATCGTATCACCTTGACCATAATGTGTCATCAGCAATATTGTTTGCTATGAGTAGTAACGCCATACTATCCATCCTGTTAAACTTTTTATGTTCTTCATAAAGCACCAATCCTGCAGCAGCTGTATCACCAGCCCCACATACAGGCTTTTCTGGTCTCTTTATAAAGCACCAATCCTGCAGCAGCTGTTCCTCTAGTAGAGCAGACATACGGTATTTCCATTGTATCCAATTTGTACCTTCAAGTTTTGCAATTTGAATTTTTGACAACTCCATATTCGTGATTCTGGGCCCATAACCTGTTAAAGTCGCAGGGTTGAAGTTGAAATAAACTTGAAATACTTCCTTGGATACTCTGACATTTAATAAAGATTTCTATACAATATTATTTCACTGATTCCCAACACATTATGATAAAATATACAAAGTTCAGTTCCTTTTTATATAGTCCACATGACATAGAACAGTCGCATTTGAAACATTTCTTCTTTTTAGATATAAGGAGGTCGCACATTGTTGTCCTAATATATATGCAAACTTAATAATTATTCCGGGTTTTCTTTGTAGTTCAGTGTTTCTTCGCTAGATGCCGCTGTTGAATGTTGTTTTCGTCGGTGGTGGAAGTCGCCACAAGTGTAATGATATACACGCATCAGCTATAATCTGCTTGTGTATTAAATAATAATAATGATTAATAGACCATCATAAGGGTAAGACAAAAACTCCCGACGATCAAATCTTATCAGGTTCAGAATTATAAATAAAAAAGTATTTTTTGTTGTTTATGAACTATTTTGTATTTTCTAATAACACAAACTTAAATGTCATGTTTTCATTGACATAAATCAAAAGCGGAATTTTCCAATGAAAGAAAAAATGTGGTATGGGGAAGGGGCCCGCCCTCGTAAGACTGGTTAAAACCTCATACCTAAATATTTCTTTTGGAGGAACGGGGGTGAAGCATTATGGAGCCGTCAAAGACCCATGTTGCCACTTTGCCTCAACAGGAATTAACCCAACCTGTTGAGGGATGTCAGTCTGGGCTCCGACCAGCTGACTCAATGCAAGGAGGACAAGAGGGTGCCAACCTTCTTGTTGGTATATGAGTGGCAAATTATAAAGCTGTGCATACCGCCTCAGCCATCAGATACGTAACAGAATATCCTTGGTATCCGATGACAGTAACTCTACATAAAATATTGGTTTGAGGTAAAGAGATCATAAGAAATTCGGCGCCTTCAATAGGCATGCTACAAAAACCAGGCTGGTTAATCTAGAAATAAATTTTAGAGATATGACCGGGAACACTATGCCAGAAAGTCAGGCCGCGAAAAACACATGGCAGATCTATTTAACAGGGCACTTGTGTCGTCAGACCCCTACATTTCTGATGTAAGAGTGAAGAAGAGGCTATAAAAATTAGACCGTATGCCACTACCAGTGAGGGCTTTAGAACTAATCCAACCATATCAAATACTAACATCAGATTTAAATAAACCAGATGATGTAAATCATCTCTTTGAAGATTGTGAGGATTTAATTTTTACATTCACTTTCAAAATTGATTCTTTTTAAAAATTTGTATAAATAGGCAAAATTTTCTGTCTGTCTGTCACTCAATTCGATTTGTTTATTTTTAACACAAGTGCAAGACAGTACAACAAACAAACCAAAACAATAGATCAAATCTATTGATGTTCAGTAATTTAAACACTAGAGTGAAATTTATTGACATGTATACTGCCAATACCCTTACTGTTTGCTTTGCCTTTGCCCACAGACGAGTAATATCTCTAATAACAACCCTAAAACCAAAGAAAAAAGTAGAAAACTCGAGATGCTTGTAACTTAAAGATCCTGCAGGATTTGTTTTTTTTGTATTACTGGTACTATTGCAGGTTAGTTATTTATCAAGGTTTTGAATCCAACTAAGACAAGATATAGCTGTAAAAAAATAAATCCTGAAATCGCATATGAGTATGAGTTTCTGTAAATCTACTAATCTCCTTCTTTGCGGCTATAACATACACAAATAGCACAAAAATATAAACCTTAACATGAAAAATATGGGAGATTAAAACAAACAATGTTATTTCAGGATCAGGAAAAAAAATAAAACTATTACAATCTTAGATCCTGTTAAGTTCATCTGATGTTCAGAGGAAGGTTTGATGTTTGTGGTAATGTTACAGAAATAAACGTTAATAAAGTAGGAAGCTGTTTTATTTATTATAGACAGTTTTTCACAAGGAAACATATATTTTTTTTTTTATATAACAGTCAAACAACAATAATATGTGTTGCTTAGCAATGCAAACATAGAGATCAGATGATCATAGATAGTATGATATGCATACTTCACATTCCCAGTAGTTTTTCAGAATTTGAGGATAAATTCTTCAATCCCACTCTTGAACATATGTTTTGCAGTCTGGGACCAAACAGTGGTTTGGTTAACATGTCAGCCAATTGCAGTTCTGAAGAAACTTGCTGAACTTCAAATTCTCCATTGCTAACACATTCTCTAATGAAGAAATGTTTCAGTTTTATATGTTTCGTGCGCTTGTGATATTCATACTTCTGTTTGATAAGTAGTTTGCAGTAAAAACTGCTTCACCCCAGAGTTTCATTGGTACCTTTGCATCAATCATCATTGCTCTCGCTTTCTCAATGAGGGTACGATTTTTACGTTCAGCGATTCCGTTTTGGTTTGGGGTATAAGGCGCGGATAGCCTTCTCTGTATTCCGCAACGTTTTAGATAGGCATCAAACTCCTTATTTATGTACTCAGTTAACTCAGTACCATTGTCCGATTGTAGAAACTTAATTTTGTTGCCTGTGTGCGTTTCCGCCAACTCCTTAAACTCTTTGAATTTTTCTAATACATCGCTTTTGTTTTTAATTAAGTACACTCGACTGTATCGGCTATAGTCGTCAATAAAAGTAACAAAGTACTTGTTTCCGCCTATTGTGGGCGTTCGTATAGGTCCACATACGTCACTATGAATGATTTCTAAGCATTGTGTAGTTCGTTGAGTTGTATTATTACAAGGAGCGGGTACTCGATGCAGTTTTGCTTGAATGCAGATCTCACATTCAGACAATATTTCCGAAGCATCAAAGTTCAAGCCAATTAAATTTTCATTTTTAAGTGCAAATTTTAAATCTTTGGCGTTCATGTGCCCAAGCTTTCTATGCCATTCATAAATGTTTGATGAATTCGTTTTCTTTTTAGTAGTTGAAACAGTGTCAACTGATTCATCATTATCATTAGCTAGATTGGTACACTCGTGTTTGTAAGGTTTAACGTAATAAAGACCATCTACTTTTTTAAATGCAGTAAGAGTTATTCCATCTTTCGGATTATTAATAGTCGCTTTATTCTTGGTAAAGACGACTGTACATCCAGCATCTGTTATCTTACTGACAGACATCAAATTAGTACACAAAGTAGGTACGTACAGCGTCTCTTTGAGGTGTGTACATGCCATACCATCACCGTTTTTTGATAGAAAAGAAACTGTACCCTTTCCTTTAATGTCAGCAGTATGCTCTTTAGTTGCAAAATTTAGTTTTCTTGATGATTTCTCTATGGACGTAAATAAATTTCGTTGATATGTCATATGAGATGTACAACCACTGTCCAAGACCCAAATGGTGTTTTCAGGCTTCTCATTATGTGTGAGAAGGCACTGCGTAGCATAATTGTTCTTTTGGAAATTGTTATATTTGTTTTTAGGCTTATTACCATTCTTTTCTTTCCAACAATTAGTACAAATTTTGTGGTTTTTGCTTTTAAAGATGTTACCTCTTCGTTTGCAAATTTTACAGGATGCGTATAATGCTTCTTCATGAAAAGAGGTTTCAGGTTCGTTACTTATTATACTGTGACGAGCTTCACATTCTTCTATTATTTTAGTTTTAAGCTCCTCTGGCTTTGGAAGATTGTCCCGTGACTCAATAGCAACTCTGAAGTTCTCATATTCCGACGACAGACTGTACAACATCATAATTGTTAACAAATCCTCATTGATTATCACGTCCATGTCGGCCAATTTGTCAACTGTGTGCATGAACTTATTTAGGTGACCGCGTACATCGTGTCCCTCTAATTTTGTTAGGATTAGTTGCTTTAATAGGGATGCTTTACGTGCAGGTCCCTTACTAGCATAAGTGTCTTTCAATTTTTCCCACAGTGCTTTTGCTGTTGTGCAATTTTTTATTTGTTTTAGCTCAGAAGGAGATATTATTAGTATTAATTCAGACTTCGCCTGTCTGTCTCCTTCTTTTTCATCTGCAGTAGCATCAGCAGTTAAAGGAACTTCAATGTGTTTCCATAATTTTTGTCTAACAAGAACGGCTTCTGCTTGTATCACCCATGTGTCGTAATTGTCTTTTGTAAGAGACTCAATTTTCGTTTTCGACATTTTCTTTATGACAAGGGATATTTTTACTTACGTTCATCTGTAACTTTATAAACGCTCTGCTACCATGTTAAGTTCATCTGATGTTCAGAGGAAGGTTTGATGTTTGTGGTAATGTTACAGAAATAAACGTTAATAAAGTAGGAAGCTGTTTTATTTATTATAGACAGTTTTTCACAAGGAAACATATATAGTTTTTATATAACAGTAAAACAACAATATGTGTTGCTTAGCAATGCAAACATAGAGATCAGATGATCATAGATAGTATGATATGCATACTTCACATTCCCAGTAGTTTTTCAGAATTTGAGGATAAATTCTTCAATCCCACTCTTGAACATATGTTTTGCAGTCTGGGATGTGAAGTATGCATATCATAATATCTATGATCATCTGATCTCTATGTTTGCATTGCTAAGCAACACATATTGTTGTTTTACTGTTATATAAAAACTATATATGTTTCCTTGTGAAAAACTGTCTATAATAAATAAAACAGCTTCTTACTTTATTAACGTTTATTTCTGTAACATTACCACAAACATCAAACCTTCCTCTGAACATCAGATGAACTTAACAGATCCCAATCTAAGATTGTAATAGTTTTATTTTTTTTGAATAAAAAAAGATATCTTTTGGAGTTCTCGTCTTTCTTTTTAAATTAATTTATCTATTTAATAAAAATATAATAAGAGGATGGTTGTTTTTTGGGTCAAAATCATAATGTGCGACGCGAGCTACTAGTATCTTATATCAGAACACTTTTATACAATTTCATTCATAAATAGAACTACATCGGTTAGGCTACACGATGGCTGGGGCCCGTATGCCGTCTGTATGGACAAGTCGACTCAAAACTATGGACCTTTCTTCAAAAGGCCAACCTAGACCCTATATTGCACTCACATAGTTCTCTTTAATATTGTACACGGACTTAAAAAAAAGACGCCTCTGTGGTTTGCTTCGGCGTTTCTTCCCAGAGTGAGTCGTAGGAAATGGCGGCGCCTTCTAGCTATAAAGTCCGACTTGTAAAAATGTCTGAAAAGATTTACTTACAGAAATAAATATCATTTATGACTTGTTAATTATTTCCAGAGATTTAAGACTATTTTCGAAATTCAACAAAATTATTTGACCGGCCTGTTAGTCTAGTGTTTAGTTTAGTGACGGTGTAACCTCTTTTGCTAAAAGGGTCACACACCGGACAGCCAGCGGTAGTTCGCACAAGAAACAGGGTGCCTTTGTCTACAGAAGATTGATATGCGTGTGTACTTCGCTGATGCCCCAGGAAATCAAGAAAACTCTTGCTCAGTTTCACAGATATGTATTTGACACAAAATAATAATTAATACAGATAGGCCCTAATACAGAATTGTACTAATCTTAATTATACTAAAAATAAATTAAGTGGGTTGACAAACAAAATGTATGTTCTTATTCTCCTAGCCACCGTCGTGTGGACCGGAACCAGTGGTAGACCCCTGGGTGCACACTTCCCTCCCGGATGTGTTGGATCCTCAAGGGCCGTCCTTCGGGACGCACACCAGAGAAAATAAAAAAATGGTATTATTAATAAATGAAAACACAGTAACCCTCTTTGTGACCCAGTAACGGCTGAGGATTGAGCGGCACTGTATGGCCACCTCCACTGGCTTTTCTCTAAA
Source organism: Phragmatobia fuliginosa (assembly GCA_932526445.1). Lineage (NCBI taxonomy): Eukaryota > Metazoa > Arthropoda > Insecta > Lepidoptera > Erebidae > Phragmatobia > Phragmatobia fuliginosa. Next base: position 32,768,305 of record OW052057.1, read on the forward strand.
TATCCAGGTATTCCAGGCGAGGGTAGTAGAGGACTATACCAAGCGACCCTGAGAAAAAGACCATATTCTAAAATACACGTCCAGAACACACGAGAAAACCGAGATACAGTCTTCAAATAAAATAAATGAACTCACCACAAACCGCGGGCACGATATATAAAAATTAATCTTCACAAGTACCAAACAACAACGAAACTTAGTTCAAGTTTTAGCTCAGTAGGGAAATGAAATTTCTAAGAGTAAGACCGGCTTTTGATATCTTATTTCAAGGCCTTCAGGATATAACAAACCTATCCCCTTACAAAATAAGATAAACATCACGCCATTTTCAGAGACACAACTAGATTTTTTTTTAAAAAACCATTAAATACATAGTCTATGATTAAAAATCAAATTGAATCCGACATGAGCGCCATCCAGCGCCTAGCTGGAGAAAACAGAACGCTTTGCGTAAGACAAAAGGCTATGTAGCAGTCATTGTTGCCCAAAGATGGCGCTAATAGCAAGATCGCTTCTGTGAGATTCAGATAATTTTGTGTTATTCAAACAAAGCTAAAAAAAAGTGTTACAACGGTAGTGGTCAATGATGTCAATCGCGAGTAAGCCACGGAACGAAGGTAGTCTAAATACAATTACCCAAATTTACTAATCATATCATCAACTTTTTGCAGGCAGAGTCCCATCAAAATCGATTCAGCCATTCCAGCGATTAGCCGGAACAAACAGAAAAAGAATGAAATTTCTTTTTGGGTTTGGGGAATAAAAATAAAAGTATTATTTTTATTTGGGGTACATCTCCTACAAATACCTGAATACGGGTGATTTTTTTTTGCAGCTTCATCGTGTGGAGTACCATTAGATAGGTCTTTTGAAAACATATAGAGGTTTCTAAGACAGTTTTTTGATTTAGGCAACCGTTTGCGAGTTATTCACTTTAAAGGTTTATTTGAAAGTAAAGCCCCCCCCCCTCTTAATGATAAACGACTGGTTCAAATTTCCGGAAAAATTCATGAAAGTAGTCCATATGATGAACTAAAGGAAAACTATAACAGCTTACATGACTTGGTTAGTCACGGTCGTCACGGTGCGTTAGCCGTGTATGATTCTAACCGCCAAAATCCTTTGGGGTCACCAGAGGTGTTCCCTATTTTAGGCGGTCAGAGCCGCGTCGTCAAAGTGCAACGGGGTGGTGTTCTAGGTGTTAACTTTCCTGTGCGTGACCTAGAAACACACCGTCACAAAAAAAAATATTCAAATATATCTTGGGATTAGTTGGGATACAGGTATTAGATTCAATATTGTTTTTAAAATTTATAATAATGCCTAAATTGAAAACTTCATACAAAATTAACACATTATTATGTTAACTTAATAATTAATCTCTTAGATGCGATTTTGAAATCCACGTACCATAAATGGTTGACTGAGGAACCCTATTCTATTTAGAGGAGCGTACCATCGTGTACGAGGACCGAGATGGCGCCTTGAGACGCAGGGCCATGTCGTGCGGTGTTCCACAGGGGTCTGTCCTAGGACCACTCCTGTAGAACATGGGATACGACTGGGCCCTACGAGGGCGTCTCCCCCCCGGGCTGGGTGTAATCTGTTACGCAGACGACACCCTGGTCACCGCCCGGGGGGCAAACTTTGAGGAGGCGGCGCGCCTGGCCACCACAGGAGTCTCCCTGGTGGTCGGGCGCATCAAGGCGCTGGGTCTACGGGTGGCCCTGGAGAAGACGGAGGCCCTGTTATTCCATGGGCCCCGTCGTGGTCCACCCGCCGGCGCCTCCATCGAGGTCAACTCGGTCCTCGTACCGGTCCAGGCCCACATGAAGTATGTATCTGGGCCTGGTCCTCGACGGTAGGTGGCTCTTCGACGAGCACTTCCTACGGCTTGGCCCAAAGTTGGTGGGCACTGCCTCCGTCCTAGTGCGACTTCTGCCCAATCTGGGCGGGGCCAGTGTCGCAACTAGGCGGCTGTACACGGGGGTTGTCCCGTCAATGGCGCTTTACGGTAACCGGTGTGGGCGGCGGCTCTGACCGCCCAGAATAGGGCGCGCCTATGGCGCCCCCAGAGTATATTGGCGGTCAGAGCCATACGCGGATACCGCACGGTGTCCACAGAGGCGGCGTGCGCCTTGGCCGGAACACCCCCGTGGGACTTGGAGGCGGAAGTGCTCACCGAAGTTCATCGGCGAGTGGCTGATTTCCGGGCGGAGAGCGGATTTCGCCCTCCGCCCGAGGACGTGCGCGAGTGGCGCGAAGCCGCTCGCCGAGCCACCATGCTGAGATGGTCGTTCTGGCTAGAGACCCCACGCGCTGGCTTCGCCGCCGTGGAGTCTCTTCAGCCAGTCATCGCGGAGTGGGCAGGGCGGCAGCACGGGACCCTTTCCTTCCGTCTGACGCAGGTACTTTCCGGGCACGGTTGCTTCGGAAAGTACCTGCACTCGGTTGCTAGGAGGGAACCGAGTCCCGCCTGCCACCACTGCGACTGCAGTGAGGACACGGCCCAGCACACGATGGCGGTCTGCCCCGCTTGGGCGACGCAGCGCCGGGCCCTCACTGCAGTCATCGGAGGGGATCTCTCGCTGCCGGCCGTCATAAGATCGATGGCCGGCAGCGACAGTTGTTTTACCGCGGTCGCAACCTTCTGCGAGGACGTAATCTTGCAGAAGGAGGTGGCGGAGAAGGCCCGGGAGGATGCCATCCACTCGGACCCGATCCGCCGCCGGTGCCCCGGGCGGCGGAGGCGCGCATACCTGCGTCTCATGCCGCCCTGAGAGTGGCTGCGGATGGGCGGGACGGGTTTCCCGTCCGTCCGCAGTAGTGGCCAACCGCGAGGGGGCGATGTCCGCGTGTGACCAGACGTTGCCCAGTAGAGAGTTGAGAGTTGAGATGGTGCCCGCAACAGTGCGGGCAGGCGCTGGTTGGAGTCCAGAAGGAAATCCCCTCCCTGGACTCCTTCCAATACACAGGCGCAGAGAGGGTCACACCGTGTGGTTTTAGTCGGTTCGAGTCCGACACACCAACCCCCGACGGGGTGACGGTCCGCGGGGATTTCCACACGTTAAAAAAAAAAATGGAACCCTATTCTATCATTATGGTTACTATGTATTTTTTTAATAACCTAGCTTTCGCCCGTTTATCTCGATTATTGTAGTAAAAAGTAGCCTATGTGTTATTCTGATACATAAGCTATATTACTGTAAAGTTTCATCCAAATCCGTTCAGGAGTTTTTGCGTGAAAAAGCAACAAACATACACACATACTCACAAACTTTCACGTTTTTAATATTAGTAGGATTCATTAGACTGCCTTGTTGGTCCAGTGGTTTGCGTATGCGGCTGCTTATTAAGAGGTCTCGGGTTCGATTCCTGGGTCGGTCCAAATGTTTGTGTGATTCGCAAATATTTGTTTTGAAGTATGGGTGTTTTCTATGTATATTATGTATGTATGTATTTACAAAAAAAAGTATGTTTATTTATTTATATCAGTTGTCTAGTGTCCATAATACAAGCTCTGCTTAGTTTGGGATTAAGTAACGTTGTGTATAAGATGTCCTAAATACTTATTTATTATTATTATTATTATTATTTCATCATCATCATCATCAGCCTATCTCAGTCCACTGCTGGACATAGACCTCATATTATTATTTAATATATATAAACTGTTTATTTTATATTACAAGTAGACCTCATTTTTGTATAGATGTATTTATTTAAATCTAGCTCTCACAGTAAGTACAAGGTCTTATCAATTTGAAGTTAGATGGCAATGTATAACTCGTGCGAGCTAAGATGGCACCTGGCTCAAAACGAAACATGATACCGTTCCCCCGCGTGATACCCCTCTGTCGTCTTGCGAGTAGCGTTAGCATCACTATTACCGTTGCACGAATAATTATAGTTTATTAGGTATTACCTAATGTCATATAAATCACTCCACGCATTCATTTTATTTACATATCATTAGATTCGTCTGGATAGCCCAATTGTTTTAAGAAAGGTCACACGAAAAAAAACCAGCATGACGACTATGAGACGCAATAGTTTATAATAAAGAATATCCATTCACATATGATATTTAGAGACTACGATTAAAAGGCTTATCATGACGATTTAAAATTGTATTTTATAACCATATTTCAGTTCCTAATTTCATTGAAAATGATATTAGGTATTACCAAATACTTATTATTTAAATCACTGCACTAAGAATGCATTCGGGTAAATAATGAATGAGGTCTGCTTCTTATTTTATGGTATGCATATGTATTTTCTTATCTCAGGTAGTAAAGTACCACTTAAGATAAAGTAGTATGTTATTCAAAGTATTATGAGTAACTACTTGAAGCAAAATAAATGTTGAAATTTAAAAAAAACTGAAATAAATTATATTTTTCTTGCACTCAGTACTTTCAACGACTGACATTTGAGTCAGGTGCCATCTTAGGTCGCACGAGTTATACGTCAGGTGTCAAAAATATTTTGTTATTATCCTGTACCTTTTTGTATAAGTGTATGAATAATTAGTGTAATATATGTAAGTATAACATATACGTAAGTATATGTAGTGGGCGGTGGGCTAGCCATATTAGCCGCAGAACTGATGACCGTTAGGGTAGAAGAGTTTGGGAATGGACACCGTGTCTCGTCAAACGTAACGTAGGACGCCCATAGGCCAGGTGCAGTGAGTGACGAATTACGCAGGATGGTTGGATGCAGGAGCTGGATGCGAGAAGCCCGCAATCGATCAGTCCGCGTGATGTCATGTATATAAAATGCAGTATACAAGTGTAGGTTTAGAAGCAGCCTGGCTCATACTCATCATAGCACATACTCTGCGTAGTTTGCATGCAGACAGTCGTATGTGAGATATATTATTATATAGCATGATAGCAGTGAACATACATCGTGCTTAAACATACAATACTAAGGTACAGACTGTCATTTGAGATTTTTGTGAAAGTGTAACTAGAGCATAAACTGAATATCGTCATGGCGATCTATCCACGTCTGTTGACATCGCCGGTGCTCGTCGGTTCGATTCCTAAATAAAAAAATATAAATAAATAAAATTAGAGTGACACAGCAACCGCGAGTAAAACCACGGGAATTAGATAGTACAAAAAAATATTTGTTTAACCTCTTGATCTCGATGGTTTAACCCATAATTTGATTTTTATTTCATCTAATTAAATAGTAAAATCGCTCTGAGTTTTGTTTCTTAGCTATTATGAGACCATAAAAAAATAATTAAAAATATCTACCTTATTTTTCTGAACAATATACGTCCATTTTACATAAAATGATAAAAAAAAAATATACTACTATAATTAACAAACAAATAAATAATAAAGTTAATATTTAATAAAACATCTACAATATTATGAGAAAGTTATAGAATCTTCTTTAAATTAAATGTGTATATGCTGGTGACGCCATCTGTGTAATGTATCTATAATTAATTTACAAGGTGTTAAGCTTTATCCTATTGGACGTTATTATGTTTATACGAAATGCCGCACCTCGACCATTTGCTCTATAGTTCCCACTGTCGGCACTGTCAAAGCGAAAGAATAAAATATACATGTAATTTTGTCATAAAATGAGCATTTTACTTTAAAGGGTTCCATACCATTACATTAACCATACCTTTTAAGCATCTACCTATTGATGTTCGTGTGTAATATTGAACAAAAAATTATTAAAATAATCACGTTTGTTGTGTTAGAGCTCCACTTATATATATTTATTTAATTCTGTTTTAAATTTTTATTTTTATAGCGGCAACAGAAATACATCATCTGTAAAAAAATCTGTTGTCAGGCTGTCACGTTGCATGAGATATACAAAACGGACGGCAAGAAGGCATTTTATGTTCTGAACATAGGAATTAATATTTGTATTTAAAATCTTCATAATATTAACCACCACTGAATAACATGAGTCAACGAAAGGAGGTGAAGTATTCTCTTTCGCGTTTCGCGTTTCGCGCTTTCAGAACTGTAAAATATGTTCATGAACTCAATGTCTGTGTTGATTCAAAAGCAGGATCGAGAAGACTAGCCTATGAACTTTCGTTTTCTCTTCATTTTTAGGTTGTTAACCACTGTCTATACCGGTAAGAGCGTTTTGGGGCCCTCTGAACTTAAAAGCACTGAAGAATAAAATCAATGATATGTAAAACATTTTACTTGCTGATCCTTAAAAAATTTTTAATGTAATGGACATAGTATTTAGCTGTTGCTTTATAGTCATTTAACATTGTAAAGCAACAGGCACTGGACATAATTTAAGTGGCACAATTCGTAAAAACTAAATAACACACTATAAAACAATGAACAGTATAAATAGACATACGGGTGTACTATACTTCCTTTAGTTTTCAAATAAATTTTGAGGAAAAGACCCGTAAAATCTATACAAATAAATTAATTGAAGCCTGTTTGTAATATCAACTGAACAGTTTTTTACTAAATACATATCAAAGTATATACGGCACTAACATGAAACAGACAATTATTGAAAAATTTGTCTGTTTGTTCCGACTAATTTCTGGAAAGGCTGCACCAATTGTAATGGAATTTTCTCTGGCAGAAAGTATTTGACCTGAGGAGTTATTTAGGCTTTTTTCATAGACTATCTTCGCTCCGCGCCATTGCTTGCGATTTCCAACAACACCGGGGGGCTGAGCTTGTAGCGTTTATTAGTAACTAGCTGACCCGGCGAACAGCCGGCAGAAGTATATACTTTATATAATACATTTTGAAGACAATATATAGCTAAGACATATGTAGCTAAGACCGACGGGAATACATAGAGAGCGTCACCAAGACGGTCTCGCGAAAGCTCGGTGTGCTAAACAAGGTGAGACGGTTTATCTCGCCGGGGCACCTGTGTCTTCTCTACAAGACCCAGGTTCGTTCCTGCGTGGAGTACTGTTCTAACCTCTGCGATGGATCCGCGCAATATTAACTTGACACTCTCGAACGGTTGCAGCGGCGGGCAATCCGCATTATTGACAGTCCCGAAACTAACGAGCTCCTGGAGCCTCTGCAGTTGCGGAGGGATAGTTGCTGGAACTCACTACCAGCTCACGTGTTTACTTCCCACTATGATCCCGGATATTTAAGTGGGGCGTGAAAAAGCATCTCACTTAGCCGCCATAGTGTGGGCCGCCATACTTTACTGTCTGCATTTGCAGCAATGTGTGCTTTCCCCCATTCTTGGATTCTGCTCATGCTTTCCATCAGGCATGGTAGAGTCACTTTGGTAGACTAAATAAAAAAAAACAAGCGATTAACATACCTACTGCATATAGCTAATTATTATGAATACGAGTAATGAAATTTAAGTAGTTTTGTAATGTAATATATATAGTAAGGGACTGTGATTCTGGGATATACTCTGGTAATCCTTTCTTTAAACAAAAATAGCCAATTGCGTGTTAGAATAGGTGTCCAATAGATAAATGTAAGGTATACTTAATATTTCTTAATTTTTACGAAGTTTTCGAAATGAGTGCATTTTACAAGTACAAGGCCCCTGTAACTACTGAAATAAAAAAAAACTGCAAAACCGCTATTGAAAACCTATTGAATAACTTGTAGGTTAGGTACGTCGAGGACGGACGGACGGACGGACGGTCACGGTGAATCTTTATGGGTTCCGAATTATGAAATGCGAAACCCTAAAAAGCACTTCAAACTGTCCAAAATAACGTAACAGTTTTTAGGGTTCCGAAGTTTATGACTTCGAACCCTTATAGATTCGTCATGTCCGTCTGTTCCGTGCGTCCGTCCGTCCGTCCTCGACTTACCGTCCAAACGGTAAGTGCTAGAAAGATGAAACTTTGCATGAATATGTATTGTAATTACGTTGACAAAGTGCTACCATAAAATTATGAAAAATATTTTTATTTGGGGTACCTCCCCTACACGTAAAGTGGGGATGTTTTTTTTTCTCGCGGCTAGCCCGTCAAGTGGGGTATCATGAGATAGGTCTTTTAAAAACAATATGATGTTTCTAAGACGATTTTTTGATTTAGGTATCCGTTTGCGAGAAATTCCACTTTAGAGGCCACTTTTTTGTAAAAACAGGGCGTCCCCCCCCCTCCAAAAGCTTAATGGGTGGCTCAAAAAATCTGGCAAAAATTCGTGATAGGGGTCCATATAATGAACTTTAAAGGAAAACTATAACGGATTATATGACTATGTTAGTTCAGGAGTTATAAGAGGCTTGTACAATGCGCTCACTTGGAAAACGTCATACAAAATTAACGCATTAATACGTAAACATAACAATTATCCGTTGGATACGATTTCTATTCCACGTACCATTATGGGTGACTGAGGAACCCTTTCTTGTGCGTGGCCTGACACGCACTTGGCCGATTTTTTTTAAAACTTGTACTTTTTTTTCAATCGCGAATTACAAACGAATTACGGAAAGCACGTTTCAATGTGTTAAGAATGGTAGCCCTTTCATAGTCTAGAATTTCTCAACTTTGCAATGTGATAGTCGGTTATGTTTAGACACGAGTCCTATACATTATACCCTTCTACATAATTTTATAAAAATATTAGACATTGAGATTGCCCAAAACTGTTCTACATATATATATATATATTAGAAGTAGGCCAAATGTTCTTTTGTTTACTCTGACCGAATAACGTATAACTAATATTAATAGCATAGCCTACATTATTTTATATAAACTGATGTTTTATTTCTGAGAGTGTTTAGTTTCTATCGCTTTCTTTCGTATAGAAAAATGTCAAGATTGCATAGATACTCCGACTGCTTCTATAAAATTCCGTATTAAAAATCTGGATGTACTTGAACGTGAAATACACAGGTATTACTGTTTTATATGAAATGTTTTACATAAATTCTAATCTTGTTCATTGACTTTAATTTTATATTTTTTGTTTATATTTACGGCAACGGGAAATTATATTCCTAGCTTTCAATTATCTACTAACGAAGGAAAATAAGATTTCAATTTTTTTAATTTGTCAGTTGCTCAGTTGATTTTCACTTAATCAACTTGGCTAATTCATGACAATTAATAACAAGTCACAACATTTTATTTTAAACTCGGTAATTATTTCTAAACAGTATATATAGTAGTGTGCGTTGAATATGCATAGGGACGTTGTAGGGACAATTACTTTCTAATAAAATGCCAACGTTGTATTCCTATGTGAGCTAGTTCGACTTTAGAACCAATTAGCATATAATTGCTTTCGGCTGGACAAAAGTTTTCGTTGCCTTTGTTTTACCACCATACCGGATAATGGAAAACGGAAAGTAAAAAAACACAAAGCAGTCACGAGGACTGCTGTCAGAAGTGAAAATGTAAAACTATAATCAAACAGATGTGTTATTTTTGGAAATTAATCGTTGGATCTTTAAATTAAAATATCTCGAACTGTGTTATGTGTACCAACTGGACGTTCGTACATCAGTGAGTATATAATTAAATATACATTCACAGTTGACTCAAGCTTTAATACGGCATGTGAAGATGTCAATGACGACTTACATGAATTTACTCTCTATTGTAGCCTGCCTAAAAAAAATTTTCACTTCTAAAAAAATCCATCTTATCTACTTACATAATCATAATACAAATGGGACGGATGGGATATTTTGAAGATTTTATCATAGCTACTGTTTTAACTTTAACTATTTTAACTAATAGTTGAAAGTTTAATTTATGTATTAAACTTGTTTTGCTTGCAAACCTAACTAAAAAAACTGACCTCGTGTATTTCGTACGTTAGGGCTCGGCTAAACAGTCTCAAATAAATCTAAAGTACAGCAATTATTTCTTCACTATTCACCGAGAGAGAGGAGCTGACTTCATGGAACAACTTAGGTTGCGGGAGACCAACCATCACCCTCCTTTGCAAGGGTAAAACAGGCTAAACTGGTGGCACAAAGGGTGGCAAACGAACTTTTGATTCTCTGCTTGCAAATTTTCACCGACGGTAATATTTAGTTTCTCACCATCCGGTAACTCCGTCTACTTGTTTTACCCCCATGCCTTAAGAAATAAATGATTACGAAATTGTTTGTGGGTCCAATATCTGATACAATTACTCCAAACGTTCTCTTAATTTTTTGCTTACCTATCCATCACGACCAGCACAAAATAAAAATCGCTGATACTTCAAATTCTTATTCGCAGTTTGATACATCTTATCTCTGCACATTTATACTGTAGACAAATACTACTAGTCTTTATATACTATATGTGTAACACTAGCCATTAAAATTGTCTAATTGCCTCTTTGTTTACTAATAAGTAAAAGTTACAGTATGAAGAAAATTTTAGTAAATGAAATATGTATTTTTGTAAACAATTCAAATTATCAGATTGTAATCAGGTATTCAGGTCGATCAAAAATCAAAAAACTCCAAATATGGGTGCGAGGCACAGAGGGGCTCACCACAAGCATGAGCGGGAGGTGGCGCGGTGCGGTTCGGGAGGTGCAATGCCAGGTCTCGGCAGCGTCATCGTATGATCGCATCCCGCGCGGCACAACGCGGGACGCGCCATCCTCACTCGTCCGCCATCCGTCGCCGCGACTGCCATAGTCCGCTCTTGTACTTAGCCGCTCTCTGATAAGCGGCCCGCGCGACTTTACAACTTGCCTCACAATTTTGTTCCTTACTATTTAATTAAGTTTTAAATATCATCATGAGACCAATTTACTTTTTTAAGTTTTTATTACTTTTTAATTTTATATACTTTGCACTTTCGAGAGACTGTCCCTCCAAATGTCAATGTCTTCGCAGTAAAGTCACGTGCTTGCACCAAGACCTGTTGACCGTCCCGAAGACACCGGCCTATGCACACAGCTTGTAAGTAATAGATTTGTAAATTTTATCTACTTTTGTTTGCTGTCCAGCTTATTTATAACATATTGTTACCATGTCTTTATAAATAAGTATGAGTTCCATAGCTGTACCGCAAGCGTGCATTATTGTTGCGAAAGCATCTGTTTTAGTGTTGAATTATTTTAGAGCTCTGAAACATGAAATACGCTGAGCGGTAACCTCTTTAAAATATTCCGCAATAAGTACAAGCGATCTACTCATAATTACAACTTTTAGATTGTTTATGGAAGCATAATTGGACTGTCAGTTATACTCTAATTTGTTCTATGGTTTGCTTTACAGAAACCAATTACCTAATTCATTGATTGGTCACATTTATCTTATAAATATATTAATTTAATTATGACAGTTTACTTTAGAGGGTTAACAATGAACTTCTGAAAGTTGAGAACTTTGTTGTTTTACGATATTTCATGAAATATTTACTAAGTGTCGTTTGTTTTATTTAATGTTTTTCTTTTGGATTGATTCTTCTGATTTTCTTAAATTTATGGTGTTATGAAATGTTGTCTATTGTAACTTCCTAATCAAATTGAAAAAACCTATAACCTAGTACCTATTAGTTTGGTAGTAGGACGCGAACTAGCTATAACATTGCTTTGAAATTTTATATAATAACTGTTAAATATATCATACTCAAACAAAAGCAAATAAGCTCTACTCAAATTTTAATTACTTTAATATTTACCTGCAGAATTAGTAGATATTTATATAACAAAGTTTATAACTGTTATTACTAGAACCAAAATTAATTTGAAGCTCCCTGTTAGTTTTATTGCTACCAATCTGAATTCATGATATACCAAGTTCAGTTCTATCTTCATACCAAATTTCATCAAAATCCGTTCAGTGGTTTAGGCGTGAAAGCGTAACAGACAGTTACTTTCGCATTTATAATATTAGTAGGGATCTCTATTCGTATTGGTACATACATAAACTTTTGAATACAGAAATATTAATTTCCAATCACCCGAACTTAGATGTTTCATGTCGTATAAGTCTATAGATAATTTGTTGTAAATTCATCAAAAACAAATTAAATTATTCTTTGAATGAATGGTAAAAATTGGTAGGAATAAAACCTATTAAATTATAATTATAAGACAAAAAGTAAGTGAACAAAAAACGAACATAATACTAAAAGTTATTTTGAATTCGAATGTTCATCACGGATGTTTTGCACACATATGGTAACAATATAATTATTAACTTCACGCAAAAGTCTTGGATCGTACAACTACCGATAATTATAATATCCAAGTCATTCAAAATTTAAGAATACATGACGTCATTGTTTGTTGTAAATTATTTGGACATAGTTGCGACCATGCTAGAATATAGAAAATTCCTTCGTCTAAGCAGCAATTAAATACTAGTAAAATTATGTATGTGACATGACCTTTTGTACTTTATTATAAAGTCTATGACATCACTTTATGGTTTCAAATTGTAAATATTCATGACGATCAGAGTGCAGACACACATAAACCTTGTCAGTACGAGTATAATGTGCTTACCAAAGGTTGAGAACGCTCGCTGCTCTAAAGATGTGTACATAAGCAATTTAAAAAGCAATTATTACCAAGTTAAAAGTAAAGTTTAAGACCTAAAAGTGCTTAAAGAAAGTCATAGCAAGACACCATAATTTTCTTTAACATTTTAATAAATCTGAAAATAAATTTAATTGGCCTGAAAAATTGTGTGCCATTGATAGTTGTCTCTCTTAAATTGTTGCCCAATAAAAATGTAACGAAAGCAGTTTTGTGCACATTCCAATATTTTTGTTTATCTATCATAAGTAGTTTTAAGCTTGTTAGCTCTGGCCGTTCTGTGTACCATCTTTCACTTAAATCGGTTCAATAGTTTCAGCGTGAAAATGCGACAGACCGACAAGACTTATGAATTTATAATATGTACCTATTACAAGTTTCACAAAACAGTTATTTAACAACACATTAAAAATTCACATCATACTTTTTAACTAATATTTATAGACCATAGTTATCACATCACAGACTTGTTATAATGTCCACTAATTTTATACAATTTTTAAATTGGTTTGAAAAATATTTGTACACCACAGTAAGTGGTAGGACATAGTGTACTTTTAAAATGTGCATAAGACCTGTAACTACCTATGTTTCTACTAATAAACGATTGATAGATCGAAAAAAAAGAAGCGGTAATTATGTTTTGTTTAACTCCATTTGTAATTATACGTTCGCTCAACACCGGTCAGGACATAGCCCAAAGCATTGTACTTCATGTCAGTTTCTATCAAGTGCGTCCAAGTAATATATTTATATTGATTTATACTGGAAGTATTTGTGCGGAAATCCCCACAGATGCCACACGTTTGTGTCTATGTCGGACTCGAACCGACTAAAACCACCACCTACCGCTAGTAGATGGCCCCCTTCTGTAGGAAGTATTTGTCCCTATAATAATTTTTGTAAAGTACCTAAATATATCCTAATTCAAATCAAGACAAATATTACACACAACCTTAGTGGAGACCTTCGTTCAGCAATAGACGGTCAATACGTTCTGAAATGAATGAAATATAATAGATATTTTATTTATTTCATTCATTTAGAACTTATTGCAATTGTGCTTGACTAACAAAATTTATTATGAAAAAGAAGAATTACATTATTTTATGATCTCAAATATTTTATTTACGCCAATAAGTGTGAAAATACGCGTATTGCCAAAAAAGTTTTTATTTAAAAATAAGAAGCTTTTTTCTTATGACAATATAATTAGGAACATATAAATGTCAGTTGGTTCTAAAAAAGAACCAACTGACATTTATAAAACCAATTGAGATTTAAAAAAAAATCAGTGTCACACCTTTATCCAAAACCATTAGTTAATTTAAATTCTTGGTTGGTATAAATTTATAGCAAGCGACAACGATGTAAAAAAACGGCCAAGTGCGAGTCGGACTCGCCCATGAAGGGTTCCGTACCAGCAAGTAACATCATATAAAAGTTCTTGTAGTTCGTTGTAACTTTCATCGATGTTTTTATACTAGTGTATTGATTGGATGAAAGGTATATTGCGTGTTACGATTTATGGCGTATTAAAAAAAAACTACTCACTAGATCTCGTTCAAACCAATTTTCGTTGGTAGTTTACATGGTAATGTACAACATATATTTTTTTTAGTTTTATCACTCTCTTATTTTAAAAGTTAGAGGGGGGGGGACACACATTTTACCACTTTGGAAGTGTCTCTTGCGCAAACTATTCAGTTTAGAAAAAAATGATATTAGAAACCTCAACATCATTTTTGAAGACCTATCCATAGATACCCCACACGTATAGGTTTGATAAAAAAAAAATTTTTGAGTTTAAGTTCCAAGTATGGGGACCCCCAAAATGTATTGTTTTTTTTCTATTTTTATGTAAAAATCTTAATGCGGTTCACAGAATACATCGACTGACCAAATTTCAACAGTATAGCTCTTATAGTTTCGGATATAATAGGCTGTGACATACGGACGGACAGACAGACAGACAGACAGACAGACTTGACGAATCTATAAGGGTTCCGTTTTTTGCCATTTGGCTACGGAACCCTAAAAAGCGAGTCAGATTTGCTGCATATTTCAAAATATGTACTGCAAGTCGATTCTGATCGCCGGTGTGTGCATTAGGAACGCATGCCTTTTGTTACCCGTGGTTGTAGTATTTTTTTATTTATTTATATAAAGACAAGTCCCGCGATAGGAATATACATCCTGTGTCGCGGGGGACTCTACAAACCCACATGAAACAGACACAAAGAAAAGCTAGAATCAGAACAACAATTTCTGGATTACACAAGTGTTGTACCACCTGCGATTTCACTAGGCCAAACGTGCAGTCAGATGTATAAACAAAACCGCGGGTCTCAGTTAGTTTTTACCCGACTACGCATAAGTTAATAGAGGGTTATGATTTTGACTGGCTATGTATCTATATCTGTGGCGACTTCCATATAAAGCACAAGCAAAAACATACAACAGCTCCATCTATTGAAGAAACACTGAACCACGTAGTCACTAATCCTGAATCTAGATATAGAAATTCTCGCGTCGATTAGCGTAATATATACACAACTGCCCATTATCAACAGTTGGGCAATGCCCCGCCTGGCATGATAACCTTGCCTCGTAGGATCCTCCCATGTGAAGGAGGAATATGATACCCATTCCTCCACAGTGTTGGCCTTGACTTCATTCATTAAATGGGACTATGTATGTAGATATGTTTATCTGTTTCCTCATATCTCATCAACTACTCATTAGAACTGGATAAATGATTTATCATTAAAATCGTCTTGATCATCGACAAATTTCGATCACTTGGCGTCCACTAGGTAATATTATAACGGCACCAAAACATATCAAATAAAAAAAGACCAACTTGGTACGCCAAGTTTGAAAAGCCGTAGTCACGCGTTGTTAAAGTGTTATGGTAAGTTTCTATGCAACATGTGTGACTACGGTTTTTAAACATAAATATGCGTATCACTGTACACTGATAATTGTGTATAGCAGGGGGTTGATTATTTGAACTAATTGGGGGAGTCTGGGGGACTGTAATGATCGAATACAGATCTGACATATTTATTTAGTCATACATATTTAGGTACAATTCAATGAAAACATATTTATGTTTATATCTTTAATAACAAATAAAAACTAACCAAAAAAGTGCAGACAATCTTGTAATATACCTTTACTAATCTTATAAACCTGAAGACATTGTTTGTTTGTTTGCATGGTGGTGGTCCGATTTGACTAAATCTTTTGGTGTTAGAAAGCTCGAAGTTATCACGCACTATATCATCAGCTAAGACCAAAAGAACTAACAATACAAATGTTTCAAAACGAGGGAATATTACTCCTGGTGATTACTTACATTGCGTGCGCCACGTAAACGTTTTAAGTTTCACTAAAACAATGTATTAGAGAATTATTCCCCTAAAGTTTAAAAAAAGGCCGCGACAGCATATGTCTGTTTGTGCCATATTTAACGGTGGGCTCACTAAAATATCATTCTTTATCCTTTACTGTACGCACATTTTCTTAGATGAGCTACAAGGAGATTACATGTACAAAGGCGAGCTTAACCCATACCTGAGTTTTCTTCCAGTGAACCTTTAGAGTGAATAGAGGATTGTGTAAAACGTAAAGGCAAAGTTATGTGTTTCATTAAACAAAAAAACAACAAAGTTATTCTTTTTATAGCAATATTATAGTTTTAATATGTATTTACTTACATAGATACGTACACACACATATACATACACACACATATACATACAAACACATATACATACACACACATATACATACACACATAAGTACATACAATAAAATGTTCAGGAAAAAAAAATCATTGTCTTTCTATTTTTTTTCTCACACACGCCACGGGTATTAAGGAGGGAGACGCCGAGGAGGTTGCGTGGGTCAACTATTAATATCATTGGTCAACTACTATATTCATAGACGCGGATGACTTTATGTCATGACGGACTGATGACGTAGGGAGTAACCTAGGCTAATTTTTAGGATTCGTCATGTCCGTCCGTCCGTCCTCGACTTACCGTCTAAACGGTTAGTGCTAGAAAGATGAAACTTTGCATGGATATATGACTCTATTACATCGACAAAGTGCTACAATAGTATTTTAAACAGTCTTTTAAAAACAATAAAGGGTTTCTAAGATGATTTTTGATTTAAGTATTCGTTTGCGAGAAATTCCAATTTAAAGGGTACTTTATTGTAAAAGAGGGCGTCCGCCCTTTTAAAAGCTAAACGGCTGGCTCAAAAAATTCTAGAAAACTCGCAATGGTTGTACATATAATGAATAATATAATAGTGAACTTTAAAGGACATCTATAACGGATTAGATGATTTAATTACTTCAGGAGTTTTAAGGGCTTAACTTGTAAAATTCACGCTGACATGCACTTGGCCGATTTTATTATTATTAGTAAGGATTCATTAGTTGCATGAATCACTTCACTAAATAGTGGAGGGTCATTATTAGTTCAAAATATTGGTTTGGCTGGTTAAAGTTAAGCGTGTTTTCAAATGAAAACCGAATTAATATAGAAATTACAATGGGTAGGTATGTACATATTTGTGTTTACGTGAGTATGGGCGAATATTAATGTTGTTTGGTAGGATAAATTACGAGATTTGATTCAACACTCGATTAAACTGCACGCTGTAATTTGTAGTGGCTATCATTTACTAAGGTTCTATTTGGTTAAATAGAACCTTACTAAATGATAGTTATAGTTATAGACCACTCTATGGTTATAGAGTGACACTGTAGAGAGCAGCCATACGCAGAAGTCAATCCTTAAGTCCAAATGGGCCTACTCATTACACTGTTGTTAGACAGAATGCGTTTATGTTATGTGTAATTATTATTTATTTTCTCCTTACAATTACACAGGTTAATCAAAATAAAATATTTTGCACCTATATGTAATATTCCCGCTAAGTGTTATACAATGTGAAACAAAAACTAATTGCTAAACACATTAAAATAATATCAACTTAATCTAAGTAGGATACATAGGAAATGAGTGAATCCCATAAAAGTGTAGATAAATAAAACTGAAATGTTATTAGTATAAAATAATGATGTCTGCGAGAAAGTTTGTATCGCCAAATATGTATGTGTCAAAAGTGTGTGTTTAATTGAGTTTTTTTTGTTTTAATTGGTATGTGTGAGTTCGTAGTAACACGTGATTGTATACAGAGTCTAAGATGTATATGTGACGCTATGGCTCCCCCACCCTGTCCGCCGGTCTGTGTTGCTCTATGAATTTAACCGTCATAATTCCCAATACGATTATTTACACGTCTACTAAGGCATTTTATGATGGAATCGACGGTTGCAGTACTATCTGTGGTAAATAAACAGTTGTAGTATTTGCATTTCAAAGTGCACCACAGTCTCATTACAATTGTTAAACTAAAGCTCTTCAACGTAGTTACACGGTTTATAGCTTAAGTTTAACAATTGTAACGTTTAAGTGTGCATTTAGTGGTATTTTTTCGGTACAGTTTTCGCGTTATAATTATCCTAATACGTTTTTAGGACTATTTGACAGATCTGTAATCTTACTCAAAGTAATATTTAACTTCCAATGTCATCCATTTTAGCCATAAGTGCTGTCTATGAGATCCTCCAAAATAACGAAGTCACATATTTATATGGTTGGCGCTTGCGACTGCTCAAAATAAATTCTTAATAGCAGACAGGGGTGTGAAAATGACAGTGTTTCACGCCCGTGCCGGAAAGCACTGTAAGCCGTCGCGTCGGTCCCGGTTGACATGAACATCTAATCGTTATTAGTCTAGTGACTCAGAATATACTGTCAACTTTCAAATCTGCCGATGTCTGATGTTAGTCGATCCGTGGAAAAACTGATATTCAGGTAAAACCGGGTGAACTAATAGCCGACTAAATATAACATACTTTCATATGAATTTAGTGAAAAGCTTTTAATTTGTAATTGCAAGCAGATTTAAATTGTACTTATTTATATTTATTTATCGTCCATGTGTTGACCGATTTACGAATACGATGTCAGCACCTCTACTCATACCGTGGGTTCAATTAAAGCCAACCAATGAACAGACTAATCTGAATGTACTTTGTAGGTAGTAGAGCCACGCTGATGTCAGCATGAATGGGCTGGTTGGACTGGGGGCAGTACTACCCTTACGCCACCATGGGTCATGGGTCACCATGTCTTTTTTTATATTTAGTCTACCAAAGTGACTCTACCCTGCTCGATGGAAAGCACGAGCAGAATCCAAGAGTTGGGGTAACCACACACCATTTCTGAGAATGCAGACAATAATGTATGGTGGCCCACACTATGGCGGCTCATTGAGATGCTCTTTCACGCCCCGTTTAAACGACCCGGGATCATAGTGGGAAGGCAACACGTTGTTGAATTGCTTACCCTCACAATGTCAATGGTGACCCCTACTCCTGGATTCTACTCATGCTTTCCATCAGGCAGAGTAGAGTCACTTTAGTAGGCTTCAATATATAAAAAAATACTATTCCTCAAAGAAAAGGAAAACTTGATACAAACCCAGTAGAAACACGTCTAGCCATCGTTTTATCGTACGCCAAATCCTTGTTTCTTATGACAGATATGGCTAGTATGTTCAAGGGTTTTGAGCTCATGATGTACATATATGTCTTATTTAAAACTAGGAATCAACATCTAGATAGGTATATATGATTGGTTGGGAAAGATTTGTACGGAGATAATTTAAACAACTACAGTCTCTACAATTTTGTGTCCTCAAAGCTTCGGGACTGAGTCAAGAAGTATCCAAAGAATTGTGATTTTTAAACCTTGCAGCAATCCAATATCCGTCTGAGTATAAAGAGCAACAGAAATATGGGCGTGGGTAAACGGAAATGGATTACTGTCACTCGAGCGATACGCTTCTATGAACTAAAATCTTTGACTAACTTTCACAACTAGAAGATATATATTGAAAATAGAGACATAAATAGTTGTGGAAGGATTTGGCGAAGTATCTAGTCAACTTCAACAAACTGTTTAAAAATAGAGAATGCACACTAACATATCTTTAATCATCGCATTAATATCAAAAGACTACTACGTTCCTACGCTGGCCGAGTGCGTGTTGGGGACTAACAAGACACCTTGTGGCTACTTAATCTTGCCGATAGATGTTTTAAGCTGCTCGAAGGCCTCCAATTAATCTTCACGGCAGTTATCTTATGATTACAACTGGGACCGACTGCTTATCGTAAGATCCTAGTCAAGGAAACGCTCATAACGTATCATGCCACAAACGGCCAACCATCTAGATACTGACCGCGCCGTCGTTGCTTACCCTCAGTGATTTTTTCCAATCACAAGGCTACTTCGCTTATGAGCGCTTGGCCTGTTACCTCTCTGTATTACCTATACCATAATTGAGTGTAAGGTACCGCTATTCTCAGCTTCCCGTCTAGTTTGTACACCTAAATAAGTAAAACAATATTAAATGCAACTAAACTATTTGAATATTCGCGCTGCTCTGCTATTAAACTCGGTGTCAAACTTTTAATATAATAAATCCATGATATTGAAACATGGAAGCACTCTGAACTTTATACCTATTAGAGACGTAAGCAATGTCACATACGTACTTAGTTTGTAATTTTGTTTAACGTGTACTGCGACAAATATGTGTTTTCTTATGAAGTCCAGCTCTTTTTGTGTTTTTACTATACAACTATGCTTAGTTGTAAAATAAAAACACAAGAAGAGCTGGACTAGATTCATAAAATAGAAATATTTATTATTAGCACATCTACCATCAGTTCCAGGATAGTTCCAATTACTAATTTTAACATAATCATGGCGCTTGTAACTCTTAAATTCTTTATCATTACCAGCTAAATGTATCTATTAATATTTGTTATTTTTGTCATTGTTTACAAGAGACCAATAGAAGTGTTAGTTGAAATAGTTAGAGAATAGCGTTTAGATACATACATATTTTAGAGATACTGAATAGTATCTATATAGTACCTTCTTAACAGACTATTGAAGCCTATGTAGGCCGTATAAGTTTCTTTCATGTCGTTTAATCACAAGATTAAAAATAATTCACTGTACAGGTCTTTGATAGAAAATATAAATACGTTTTTCTCAATTGTACTCGGTTTATTTGAAGTACGAGTATACATTTCATTGTTATAGAGGCTGATAGAAGGTCCAAATAAATAACATTGAATACCACATTTACGTCTCTTATATCAGACATGATAGGCTTTGAAATGTTAGGTAGAATATTCTGGAGATAATCAGTAACCACAATGACGCTATTGTGATATTACGAAATTTAATTATCTTCTAATAACTAAGTTCGCTTCAACGTAAGCGTTTAATCCTCACTAATCCTTAGCAACATTATAAATGTGAAAGTAACTCTGTCTGTCTGTCTGTCTGGCTTTCACGGCTAAACTAGTGAACTGATTTGAATGAAACTTGTTACACAGTGTAGAGCATGTACAGGATATAGGCTATACTTTCTAGTTTTAACATACACACCTACGCGCTATTAAATTATAAAGATAGAAAAAAATTAAGTTTTACTGTTTAAGTATCATCCGTATACGTAGGTGTGTGGTTCTGATAGCAGTTGTTGTGTTTTGTAGCTACAGAATTATAGTTAAATGATTTTTTATTACACCAGTCGTTAGTTGGACACATAATTTCCTTTTTAGGATTTATTAGCGATCGACAATATTGAACATTTTTGGTGATGTTACCTTGGTTATTATATTAATCATCGAAATAGGCGGCAATTAAATCTCGATTTTATTTCATCGTTAATGTTGCCAAGTTATTATGTCTAATTTCATTAATTAATTAATTTAAATGTATAAATTATATAACTACATCGGTGACGTAGTGGTTGGCGTATGCGTCTGATGATCAAGATGTCTCGGGTTCGATTCCCGGGTCGGACCAAATGTTTGTGTGATCCGCAAATATTTGTTTCGGAGTTGAGAGTAAAAAAAAGTATGTTTATGTATTTATTAAGGTTTTTTGATGATTGATCACATACATACGCTTGAAATGATAATGGAAAAGTATCAAGAAAGCCAAAGAACACTTTAAATAACGTTCATCGACTACCAGAAAGCCTTTGATACGGTAAGACATGCAAGTATCTGGGAAAGCCTGAAGGAACAAGGAGTGGAGGAAATATATGTAAATGTCATCAAATCCATATATAAAAACAATAAAGGTAAAATTAAGCTTGAAACCTTAGGCCCGAGCTTCCCAATAGAAAGGGGAGTTAGACAAGGCGATCCGCTGTCTCCACTATTGTTTATAGCTGTCCTCAGGCGATCATTGACAAGCTAGACTGGAGCAAACGAGGATTCATAAATGGCACTTACTTAAGCCACTAGCACTGCTATCCGAGTCATCCTCCCAACTACAGAACATGGTAGAAACCCTACACCTAGCTAATGTAAAGGTGGGTCTAGAAATGAACATTACAAAGACTAAGACCATGACAAATGGCTTGAAAATACCTATAATGGCTAATAGCAAACCATTAGAAAACGTAGAAAGTTATGTTTATCTGGGAAAAACTATAAGCTTTGACAGGAAAAATACAAACATAGAAATAGAGAAACAAATAAAATTAACATCGAACACATACTGGGGTCTAAAGGACATTTTTAAAAGTAATTTACCACAAGTCATAAAAACAAAAGTCATGAACTCGAGCCTCTTGCCATGTTTGACATATGGTTGCCAAACGTGGAAATTCACTGCTGAAACAAAACATAAGAAAAGCGTCTGTCAGAGAGTACTCGAACGAAGTATGATAAATTTATGGAAGCTAGATAAATTAAGACACACTAAAATAAGAAAAAAAAACTAAAGCAACAAACTTTCTGAGTTACGCACAAAAATTGAAATGGAAGTGGGCAGGACACGTTGCGCAGCTAACAGATCATAGATGGACCAAAACAGTAACATTCTGGAAGGGCCCACTAGGCAAAAGAACAAGAGGTAGACCCATTACAAAATGGGAAGATGATATTAAAGCAATAGCCGGTACAAACTGGAGAAAAGTAGCTGAAGACAGAGTCAAATGGGCATCATTGGAGGAGGCCTTCACCCATTCTGGGACAAACAACATAAAAAAATAAAGTTAATTATGTAAGAAACATATAAATAACATAAACTAAACAAAACTAACACACATAGATTTTACGTGATGTAAATTTAAATAAACTAAACAAAACTAACACATACATAGATTTTAAGTGATGTAAATTTACTGGATTAACAAGGCTTTTTAAATTATTTTTTTATTTATGTATTTACTTTACTTATATCAGTTGTCCAGTACCCAATACAAGCTCTGCTTAGTTTGGGACGGGCCGTTTTTTTCGAAAATAAGGCTGGATATGCGGTAATGATCAATGGATCACGCGAGAGAATCGACATCTGTCAGGGCGCTCGTGGTGGACATTTGTCAGACATCATTTCTCATTCATAATTACCGAACTTTTTATAGTAATACAATAAAAAATTTAATCACCTTCATCTAAATTCATTGTTTTATTTTATCTTAGAAAACAAAGTTCTTGTTGAAAAACCCGTTACATATATGTATGGGTCAGGCCCTTAGCAGCAGTATCGGCAATAGGCTGATGTTGATGAGATATATGTACAATGAGCGTATAAATACTATTTTACGGGTATGACTGTGACGTACGATGTATACACTTCTGCTGAAACTTAGGCGTTATGGCATAACAGGTACAGCGCTTAATCTTGTTGCTTCTTATCTTAGTGAGCGAATACAGTATGTTGATATTAATGGAATAAGGTCCTCCGGATCACCAGTGAGTATGGGCGTGCCACAAGGCTCAATTCTGGGTCCCTTTTTATTTTTGGTGTATATAAACGATTTGCCATTTTTTACTAGTAAGTTATGCGATATTGTTCTATTTGCTGATGACACTTCTCTTATATTCAAAACCAATCGCAAAAACGATTACTCTGACGAAGTAAATAGGTCCCTCGCATTGGTCCTTGACTGGTTTACATCAAATAACTTGCTTTTGAATTCTAAAAAAACCAAATGTATTAAGTTTAGTTTGCCAAATGTAAGGAATATCAGTACAAATCTAGTTTTAAACAATGAAGTTATTAATTTTGTTGATTCAACGGTTTTTTTGGGAATTACTCTAGATAGTAAGTTACAGTGGGGCGCCCAAATATCGTGTCTCGCAGGGAAACTCAGTTCTGCAGCGTATGCTGTCAGCAAAGTCAGACAGCTTACGGATGTGGAAACAGCAAGGCTAGTATATTTCGGTTATTTCCACAGCGTCATGTCGTATGGCATTCTGCTATGGGGCAAGGCAGCTGATATTCAAACAATTTTCATTCTCCAAAAACGTGCAGTGCGTGCGATTTACAAACTAGGTGCACGAGTTTCCCTTAGAGAAAAGTTTAAAGAGATAGGCATTATGACAGTTGCATCACAATATATATTTGCCAACATTATGTTTATAAAACAAAATATGCTTTTATATCACAGGAATAGTGACGTTCACTCGGTGAACACGAGACATAAGCATAAATTAGTAGGTCAATATCATAGGCTACATAAAACGCATAATTCATTTATGGGTCTTTCCGTGCGATTTTTTAATAGGTTACCAGCTAGTGTTATGAGTCTATCAGTGGAAAAGTTTAAAAATGTAGTCAAAACTTATCTTATACGTAAAGGTTATTATACAGTTGACGAATTTTTAAATGATAAAGAAAAATGGTTTTGACTACTTGCTCCTTATCATTTTATTCTACTCATGTGAATGTTGTTATCACATTGTTTAAGAACATGATTTTACTTTTGTAAGTAAAGATTCTATGTGACTAATAAAGGCCATTCTTCTCTTTCTTTTGATCTTATAATTAATATTTTATATTTAATCTTTTGTTACCAGTAATTTGGCCAATATTTGAGCACATATAGTTTTTACCTTTGTTGTAAGTAGATGCTCCTACTATGTTGTACCCACTGAGGCTGTTTTTTTTTTTTAAATTAGCTGTTCTAATTTTTAATCACTATAATTTGCATCAGTCCTCTAACATGGTGTATAGTATATTAGTGGCAGCACCTTACCCCCATATCAGGTTTATTATATTAAAACATTAAAACTATGTAAACATTGGCGATTTGAAAGGAGTGGCCGCGAGTTTTTATTGCCATGTTCTTTTCTCCGGCTCTACCTATTGTTTGCGAACATGGCATAAATGTACATGTAGAATCTTGACCTGTCACAAGAGATGTATTGCATCCTAAGTGAATAAAGAATTTTGAATTTGAATTTGAATTTGAATTTGAATTTGAATTTGAATTAGCAATTTCCATCGTTTCGATTCATCATGAAAACATACATGCAACTTCGAGCAGACCCGACTCCTCTAGAAGTCGGTAAGCGATGAATTTATTCGTTTTCGAAATACATAATCTAGATTATTGCCGGTCGGTCACAAAACAGAATAATTTGATCTTCAGTCTTTCACTTGAAATCGTTGATGCTTTATGGAAAAAATTCTAAGCTTCTTACAAGAAATCCCGATGCGTTTGTTAGACTTCTTATTGCCCTCGATCGAGCAGATGAAGCGTACAGCTTTATATCCTAGTTCATAGACTGTAATAGATATCTTTTAACGTTGTTATTGTGAAGTTCACAATAAGTAGAAGTACGTAGGTTTAATATCATGTCAATAATATATAGTGTAAGAAAAGCGCGAGTATTTTAGTAATACATAATTATTTAAAGAAAGTAAGTACCTACATACAATCTAAGGTGAATTTTAAGGATAATTATATTTAAGGAGAATTATAAATGAGACTAATGGATGTTTTTGCCAACGTCTCCTAAATTTAAAGGGTCTCTTAAAGAAAGTTAGGTAACCCTTAGTGGTATTTTCGTTTTCACTAAATTTTACGCTCTTATATATTTTTTTTAAATACGGGGCTACCTGCGTTAGAGGGTTTCTAAACTAGGAAGGATACGGTTCCATTATAGTTAGTGAAAACGGGCATAATTCTGTTCATGGAATTAGACCTTAAATTAGTTTTACATTCTTAGAACTTTGGCTTTCGAAAATCAATAAATAATTATTTCGGACATGTTACACATAGTGCTATCTAGTCCCAAACTAAGCAGAGCTTATACTATGGGTACTAGGCAACTGATATAAAGACAAATATTTCTTCTTGTAAATATGTACATACATATTTTACATAGAAAACACCGAAACTCCGAAACAAATATTTACAGATTATCCAAACATTTGGTCCGACCCGGAAATGGAATCTGAGATCTTCTAATCGGCAGCCGCATACGCTAACCACTAGACCAACAAGGCAGTCAAATGAACATGAATTCATAATTTTGAATTTGTAAAATACAATTATTAAACATTTTGAAGCTTGTACGCTATATACACATTATGTCAAATTTTTATGTTGACCGACATTGACATCCTGGGTACATACATATTCACGTGGCTATACCACCTATGTATATGTCACGTTGTAACAGTGTTTAGAAGTATTCTCTAATAAGGTGGGAGTATTTTGAAATAGGATATATTGGATCAGACGTCTTTGCTTTGCCAACTTCTTAGAGTACTGATGTAAGAGTCTATTGTATTTGTTTTGTTCAGACGAAACACTAAGCTAGAAAGCTGCATCATCGATGGAAAGTTTGACGTTTTGCCATATTAAATTTCCTCTCGTTTATATTATTCCTCGAAGAGAAATTGTTGTTTGTTTTTTTTTTAAAACGGCCCCATTTTATCTCATCCACATTTTTGAGAATTAAATTTATAACGACGACGACTTCAAGACTAGAAGTCTATACAATTGAAGAAGTTAATTGCTTGACATTGGTAGAAACAGCTGATATTATTCGGCTGGTTGCCATTTCATCAAAATAATAAGATTATTCCTAGAATATATCAATATACATTCTAGAAATAATTTTATTATTTTGATTAAATGGCAAATAGCCATCCTATTGTATGATATTTCAACACTATCTCTTTATTTCTGTACTGTTTTATGCCATATATAGATATAAATATTTCAATGAACAGACAGATTACTTGGTTAAATAATAACTACTGCCGCCTATAGACTTGCCCGACTCCAAAGACTGAAGTACGTCGCCTGTAGGGTTAGAGATCCGAGATCGGGAATTTGGAGTAGCCTCACTCATTCAGTTTGCAACGGATATCTGTGATTCCTAGTATTGCTCCGGACGAACCATCTCTCAATTAATTATCATCCACTAGCTTTTGCTGCAGATCCGCTCGTGAAAGCATAACAGACAGGTAGATTATTATAAAATTGGACTCGGCTCGCTGTTGCTGAAAATTCCATTTAAATCTTTTGAATAGTTTGAACGGATTTTATACCATATGACGATATTACGGATAAGTGTCGAGTATAAACGATTGTAATTACATCTATACAAATAAAGAACATTGGAGTTTCTGTATGTAATATCAAATAAACAGTTTTTTACTAATTTATGCTTAGCAAAGTCCCTAAGTTATCTATGGCCCTAACATAAAAAAGCAACTTTTATTATTTTGTTTGTTTGTTCGATTTTGACGGGACTTTCACTGGTAGAAAGTTAATGACCCAAGGAGTAACTTAGGCTGATTTTTATAGACTAGTTTCGCTCCGTGGCGTTATTCGCGATTTACAACAATAAGCACGGGTAACACCGGGTACTAGGTAAGAAAATGTGAAAAAAAAAGTGAAATATTTCATCTCATCTCAGTAATAAATTATGAGCACTACTATGCACATAAATTATTACTTTTTATTTATCGCTGTGTGAGCAAGTGCATATATAAATGAGTTTATGTTTACTCAAAAGTTAGTAATCCACTAAAATAGAACTGGAGTAGCTACTGTTTGCTGTCGAGATTTTTAAACAACTGCTATAATATACATACAGTTATGCTCGGTTGGGCTAGCAACAGTTTGCATATGATTAAATTTATTTGTACAGGTCTGCTTTACACTAAGTTTCAAGGTAATAGGTTAAATCAAGACGCAAGTAAAATAATCAAGTAGCGAAACGTCTGAAACACGTGTGGCGTGCAATCTGTTTATAAAATTAAATTCTTATAATAGGCAATTACATCAATTCTTATTATAGTCAACCAAACACAATTTATACTCTTATTTGCGATTGAATTACAATAAAGTTCAGGCTGATGTATCAATTAATAAATTGCGATTAAGTGCCGAAAGCTTAATTTTAACACAATAATTCGTTTTAAGTTTAAATATCTCTACCAAGAAATAAAATTGAAAGGTTTGTGTATACGATACTTACATCAATAATCCATGTGAATATTTGGTGGTTGGTTCATAATCTTATATATAACTAGCTGATGCCCGCGGCTCCGCTCGCGTCCGAGGGGTATCAAAAATAGATGTTAGCCGATTCTCAGACCGACCCGATATGCACACAAAAATTCATACAAATCGGTCCAGCCGTTTCGGAGGAGTATGGGAACGAACATTGTGACACGAGAATTTCTTAAGAAATTTACTGTGCTGTCATCAGCTAGTGAACATATAAAATTGGCCAAGTGCTTGTACCTGATAAGCACTTGGCACACGCGTAGAACAGGGTTTCGTAGTCACCCATAATGGTAGATAGATATAAAATCGTGTCCAATAGACAGTTGTTATGTTAACTTATTATTTCTTTATTTTTGTACGAATTTTTCCAAGTGAGCGCATTTTACAAGTTAGGCCTCTATAACTCCTAAAATAAAAAAGTTATCAAAACCGCTATAGTTTGCCTTGAAAGTTCAAATTAAGGACTACTATCATGAATTTTAGGTAGGTAGGCTTTCAAGTAGAATAACTCATAAACGGATACCGAAATCGAAAAACGTCACAATGTTTTTAAAAGATCTAACTAATAATACCTCACACGGTAGGGTGGACAAAAAAAAAACATCCTCGCTTTACGTGTAGAGGAGCCGAGGTACCCCAAATAAAAATATTTTTCATAATTTTATTGTAGCACTTTGTCCACGTAATTACAAAACATATTCATGCAAATTTTCTTATTTCTAGCACCAACTTTTTGGACGGTAGGTGGTATGGTAGGTGGAGGACAGACGGACGGAAGGACGGACATGACGAATCTTTATGGGTTCCGAATCAGGACCAGAAAACGGGACGCAGATAACTCAATTAAATAACATAATAAAAATATTAATCATATGAAATATTCCTGCCTTGTTGGTCTAAGTATTTAGTGGTTTGCATATGCGACTGCTAATCAAGAGGTCTCGGGTTCCAATCCCGGGTTGTGCCAAAAAGTGTTTTTGGGTTTTTTCTTAGGAAATTCCTAATAGCAGCCCGGAGTTTGGAAGTTTGGCGATGATTCACGCCCGTGCCTCGGAGAGCACGTTAAGCCGTCGGTCCCGGTTGTCATGAACATCTATGGCAATCGTTACTGGGAAGTCAGTGCCCTCAAATATACTGACAACTAGTTCAATCGTCGAATTTCAGTTCTCCCTTAGGGTTGCGGAGGTCCGATGCCAGTCGCTCCGTGGAAAAACTGAAATTCAGGTAAAACCGGTTGAACTAGTAGCCGACACCAAATAAACTTAGGATAAAGGCTCGGAAGAAAAAATGAAATATTCCGATTGATAAATTTTTCATCGTCATTCATATAAATAATTTAGTTGAATCTGAAAATTAAACACATCACATGTAGGTATGCTAGGTTCAAGTGGTATCCCCGTCTATATTGTAATAGTGCAATGCCCTGCCTGTTAGATTGTGAATATCTGAGTTACGATTGTAGCCAGAAGCCCAGAAATACTTCCGTTCAACTGGAACTATTGAAACAAATGTTACATACAAGAGGTCATTACATACTTATGTAATATTACAACAAGAGGCGCGCTCAAATAATTATGTAGTGTCAATTTGACAAAGAATTAGGTAATAACGCAAATGATGTACCGACTGTAGACTAGCCATTAGCAGGCGGACACTAATAAGTTTACTTATTATCGAGTTATTTTCCCATGCTAGGGTAAATAGTCTCGAGTTCATAGCACTGCGGACGTTCAAGGAATATTTTATACCTACGTAACTATTACATTTACATGTGACAAAAAGTAAACAATTAAATTTTATGGACATACGTACATACTTGAAAATGAAGCGTTTCGAAGAGTTTTTTAAGAAGTTGGTATGCTTTAGTGATAGATCAGTCTTTTTAGTGAGTAGATTTTCTTTTTGTGGGTTACAAATAAATGTATGAAATTTTAAATTTAGATGCTTCACAAAAATTACTATCCGTTTATATCAAAAGCAAAGTGTTTAAATATTAATTAACTTAATAGTTACGTGGTAGAACTTGAACTGCGGTTGCAGTTTCAAACCGGCCCACGCGAAGACTTCAAGTACGTAATAAGAATATTAATATTGTGAATTCAAAATATCACCAAGCTAATTAAAGTTTGTGGTTACCAAACTTTATCAGCGTATCGGCGTAAGCAAACTACGATTTTCGTGGGGAATGCCGATTTTTAAATAAAATTAAATGTTAAAAATTAGTAGTAGCGTCCGTCCGTCCGTGCAGCTTACTAAGTGGTGTGGCTTTACAGGGCAGTCTTCCTGCATCATCAACATCAGCCCGTTCCAGTTCACTCCCGGACGTGAACTCTTCCAAGGCACACCACAGACCCCATCTGCTGCTTTTTGCATCCAGTTCTATTGAGAAATATTATCAAAAATAATATTTCTAAACAACAATGGAGTCGAATATTATTGTAATAATATTGTATCAATGAATACGTATACTTTGTACAAGGTATATTTCACTGAGATTCACGGTTGACCGTGTATGGCTGAACGCTGTGGACTCTCCGCATTCTATCTCAAAAACGGTTGGGCGTACACAGAAAAATGCTGTCGCAAATGTTATGCGCTACAATTTTGTGATACTCTTATGTGTTGACATCATCGGAGTCGCACAAATCAAAATAATCACAGATAACTGTTTTTTTGTAAAAAAAATAATCTACGACGCAGACACGCGATTTTATGTGACTTTTGAGACAACTTTTAGACCATTAAAATAAAGGTGAAACCCTAATTTGACTGGAATACTGGTACTTAAATAACTTTACATTTATTTCAACTAGCTGAGTCCCGTGGTGTTACTTGCGTTTATTGTTGTATAGTCTTATTCTCTAGTAGGTAGTTGTATACTCTTTTTCTTAGGTAGTAAGTTTTAGCACCCTGACCAGACGAATTAGTATAGGATCTTAAAAGTAGTTATATAATATTATATACTAGCTATTATTAAATATACAAGCTAAGTCTCGCGGAGTTTACCGCATATATTGTTGTAAATCGGGAGTAACGTCGCGGAGCGTCATTCCACAGATTTTAATTTTAAAATTGGTGTTTTGATGTTAGTACCTATATACTTTGATATGCATGTAGTAAATATCTGTTCATTTGATTACTAACACACACGTCAATTTTATTTGTTTGTATAAACTAGCTTGTGCTCGCGGCTTGGATAGCGTGTATGTCAAAACCTGATGTACTTTGTAGGGTTCCGTAGCCAAATGGCAAAAAACGGAACCCTTATAGATCCGTCATGTCTGTCTGTCCGTCCGTATGTCACAGCCACTTTTTTCGGAAACGTACGTTCTATGTATATTGTGTTCTATGTAAACTACCAACGAAAATTAGTTTGAACGGGATCTAGTAAGTAGTTTTTTTTATACGTCATAAATCGTAAACTGCAATTTACCTTTCATTCAATCAATACACTATTATCAAAACATCGATCCAAGTTACAACGAACTACAAGAACTTTTTTTTGTTCCTTTTTTGTTACTTGCTGATACGGAACCCTTCATGGGCGAGTCCGACTCGCACTTGACCGCTTTTTTTTACTTGTGGAAATCCCCTCGAACCGTAACCCCGCCGGGGTTTGCGGCGGGGCGGTGTGTCGGACTCGAACCGACTAAAACCACACTGTGTGCCCTCTTTGCGTCTGAATTTTAGTAGGGACCAGGGAACAAATCTCCTGGACCCCTCTCAGCGAAAACCTGCTGTCCTGCTCCAAGGTCCAATCTATGTCTATATGGAAATTAATCCAAATCCATTAAATCATGAAACTCTAACATAGTTCCTTTCGAACTTTAATAGGTATTAGTATTGATATGTATTCGCAGTATGCCATTGCCTTAAACCGAACCAGTGCAGTATGTGGTTTTATGTGCCTTGACGGCACACGAGACATGCAGCGACGTCTTTCAAGGGATGTCATCGCCAGGCGGCTCGTCACAACATTGACGAACAATATAAAGACCGAGCGTTGTGACACGACATTCTATAATGCAATTCGTCATTCTATTTGAAATTTGACATGTGCTTGCTTCTCGTTTGAAATTTCTTCACTCATGCTTGGGATTTAGGAATGATTTACTTAAAAAAATGTTCTTCTATAGGTACCTATTATTTGCAATGATTTAAGACAAACCGTTCTAAAATTATCAGCTTTTTTCTAACCTTTGAAGGGGGTCGACTCAAAAGAGTCGTATTTTAATTTAAACTTCTGATTGTAGTAAAGGAATGCTGTTTTAAATGATACGATAATCTTCTAAAGTTTCTGAATTCATTTGTTACTCGTCAACGTAAAATTCAGCGCATGTCGGCAGTTCAAAATATCAATACACACACAAAAAACACACACACACAAGTACACACACACAAAAGTACACACACAAACATGTACAGACACATACGCATGCACAGAAGAAACATATACGCGTCTTGTTTTATTATGTTACTTATGTATAAGGAAGATACTATTCCCCACGACACAGGGTATCCTAGTGTGGGGTCTAGTGTATATTATAATTGTAAAGTTTGTATTGAGGAAACAATAAATTATTATTATTATTATCGGGATTGTTCTTTTTTCTCAGCTCTAAGGCTGGTTTTTGCTACATTTACGGGCCAAAGCCAAGTAAATACAGCGTGTGGTGAATTTTATGTAGATACTGTACTTTCGTCTGACTGCATGAATTTCCTAACGATTCTGCATGTGTTTAGGATGGCTGCTTTCTGCAGATTGATATAAAGGGATTCTTCTAAATCTATTACTTTTAGGCTATGGAGGAGATGGTTAGGGATAACACCTGTCGTGGAAAGAACGATAGGAACAATATAAACCTTATCTTGTCTCCAAATTCTTGTAACTTCTTCTTTGAGCTCAACGTATTTGCTTATTTTTTCAGCGATTGTCTTTTGTAGGTTATTATTATTATTATTATTAATTACTTCATGACTCGTCCATATTTACAGATAGGTATTTAGTTTGTATATAAATTTAGTGCAATCGAATATGTATCTTCGAATGTTTCATTAGTCACTCTAGAGTGAGCGTCGAAAGATATATCAGTATGTATGATCAGTCTTTAAATAAAAGTTTCAGTATCCGGTGTGTTTTAAACTCATAGTGACTAGGTCTGCCTACATCGGTTCTATCATATTATTTTTAAATTCAAATAAATTTTAGAGTAAATAGAATGCTATAATTGAAACAGTGTGTACTTACACATACGTGAACCAAATATGTAGTTGTATTTACTATTGATTTTTGTAATTACGAATATCAATAGTAAGTAGAGCGTTTCTAACTAATAGTTTTTAATAACAATAAAGTTTTTTTTTACATATATGGGAGCTTGAAAGTAAATTGTTTAATGAAAAACGAGAGATGTCATATATGTATGTGTGTGATAGGTACATGTTTTTTCATTCAGGCGTTTAACAGACAGTCAGTAACCGCTTATCATTATTGGAGCCGCATCTGTACCTGTTTACTAACGTACCTACTTGAATTTCAAGGCGTGATTATCTTGTTACTTAGTCCCTATACTGTTTTCCTAGTTAATGAGTATAAGCATGGTTACATCGTACAAGTAAGCACGTTTGACCGATTAAATACATTTAAACGAAACAATAGAATGCCAAAGAAGAATGCAAGGAATCGAATTTTAATTGCTACTGTGCCAATCAATGGTTGTTTACAAGGTAAAGATAGATTTTACATAGATATAAGTTCTATGAAGCATAACCCAGGAGCGCCCGGCGCGCCCAGTCTTTGTCACAATCGCGACAATAGACTCAAAAATAACGTTGCCATTGACATGAATTATTTATGCCTGGATTAAATCAGTTTATTACATCACCGTGTGGTGTGGTGCGGCCACCATTATGCAGAGCGCGCTCAGCGGTGTGGGAAGTTTGTCACTAACTTTATGGGATTTGATTATCGCTCCAACTTCATAGGCCTTGCGATCTCTACTTACAAATACTATTGACAACAATTTAATATATGCTATTGAATTTAGTGGTATGTATATCAGTACGGATTGACCTCTAAACTTTTTTTATAGGCGACAAACGGCTATCGATTGTTTGAAAAAGTTTAGATGACAATATATTTGTTATCACGGCTTGGTTAGCGATAAATTAACAGAACTTTCCTCAGCGCCCAAGTAGCCAAACAAAATTTGGTTACGTCGAATTCGTGTCTTTGAAAACTCTATCTTAATGCCGGCTCTACACTCGCGGCGCGAACGGCCGCGAAAGCCTGAGAACCACGAGTATAGATGTTGTTCACATCTTCTCGTTCGCGCTTCGCACCGTTCCCCAATCAGTGTGGGGAACAAGCCGCGAACAAGACTGTGAAGCTTTGCGAGTGTGGAAGGACACAGTAGACTCCATTTCACGAAAGAAGTCCCGCAGACGCAGCGCTGTATTCGCGCGACATAATATTGCCAGAGTTAAATGTGGGGAAATCAGGGGAAATAATTTATCGTTCATTTACTTTCATTTTATTAACCACTACTACAACTAAATTGTTTCTAATATAATGTATTTTTAAGGTACCTATTTGATGTTCATACTACTAAGGTCTGATTAGTGAAAAATAAATCTTCCTGTAATTTCTAAAATATAAAATGGAGATGTTCGACCAATTTTAAATTAGAAAAATAAAATAATATTAAAAAGTTTTATTCAAAGTTTTATCGAATAATATTATGATCGGTCATACTATGATCACTGTCAGAAGAGTAAATAAAAAACAGTGAGACAGAATCTGATTCTATCACGATATAAATGGATCCATTTCTTCATAAGACCATCATTTTTTAAATATTCTTCCTATAGTTGTTTAAATAGTCTTCCGCTGTAACAATCTCAAAAAACTGATAGACGCAAAATATCTTTTGGATCTTCGCCCACGTTTTTCTCCGCTACCCGTCTCTTTATAAGGCTCCACATTTTTTTCTATCGAATTGAGATCGCAGTGGTAAGGCGGCAATTACTCGCCTCTGTTGCGCCTTCTTTTGTAACTCTCGTTACAGTTTTCTCTAACACACTTGCAATAAAATGAACAAGTATGAATGATTATTTTCGTATTTAATTACATTATTGTTGAATATAACTTTACAATTTTTTAATGTTTTAATTCCTTTAAAAATTTAATTCTTAGTTCTGTTACATTTCTTACATTCATTGTCTTACAGATTGGAATTAAGTTCTATTTAAATCAATCGGGAAAAAATCTGTATATATGGCAGCCCAAAATTTACCTGTCATGGCGGCGACTCTCTTGTGAACATTGTTTATTGGTATTAAAACACCGTGATCCTTGTGTTCCGCTTCACAGATCTCCTTAACCTTTATTATGATTTCTTGACCAGTACTTTTTACAACTTCTGGCATCGTAAATAAACCTTATAACGCACTAATCCATTAATAAACTCGCAAAATATGTACCAAAACAAACACACCTTGATAACATTGACAAATGACAACATGGCCGATCTCCCCATTTGTCAAATTTAGTTCCACAATATTCCGCGGGACTTCTTTCATGAAATGGAGTATAGTCGCGCGGATCACGCTGTTCATTCACGGAGTGAATGAATTCACGGCGTGCATTCACGGCGCGACGTCACACGCGAGTGTAGAGCCGGCTTTAGAGACGGTGAGATTTGATAAAGTAAGCATATTTAAATTTACTTTATTAAAATTATGAATCATTTACCTAAATATCTGGAAAATAATTTATTGTTAAATAACTTTTTTTTTTATTACACTTCAGATCAGTTTTAGGATGAATCTTATTGTTTTCCTTTAAACAAGCAAAAATATTAAAGTAAAGCATTTTAAATGGAAGTATGTATTAAAAAAATGTTTAATATTAAATATTTTACGTATATACATTTCAATCTGCCTCTACTTAGAATCAAGGTTGGAAATTCCGTTCACACTCAAAACGGTCATAACTTTTGGTTTTTACCCGACTGCGGCAGAGACAAAGGAGGGTTATGATTATATTATTAGTATTTGCTCGTGTCTTTTTCGTATTTGGTGGACGTTGAAAATCAGCT
Organism: Phragmatobia fuliginosa; assembly: GCA_932526445.1. NCBI lineage: Eukaryota > Metazoa > Arthropoda > Insecta > Lepidoptera > Erebidae > Phragmatobia > Phragmatobia fuliginosa. The sequence goes on from OW052057.1 coordinate 32,804,309, forward strand.
CTGTGATGGTTTAAGCCCATTGCAGTGTATGCTGAGACTCCACCTATTTTGTTGGACACGGCGTACAGCCCCCGTCAACAATATTACCAGCTCTGTATTGTATTTCAGAGGTTATATGTATTTTTGTTTTGTATTAGATATATCAGTTAATGTAGACTTTAATATATGTGTAATTCTAACGTTTTCACAAAGTATAATGCATGCAAGTGCTAAGGCCCGCATTACGCTGTAAAATATTTTACAAAATATATTTTATAAAAGTTATTGGACAAAGATCTTTGATAGTGTAATAGGCCATATTATATAAAATATTTATTTTATAAAATATTTCTTTTATCATATTGAATAGGTTGTCATTACATTTTATAAAAGATTTGGATTGCATCGGCACCTTTTTCTACCATATTATTGCACAATTTAGCATTATTGTTTGTAAGGTGGCAACATCATTTAGTAGTTAATTTTGTCATGTAGTAGCAAGAATAAACTCAGGGGTTTTCCCCCTAAATTTAAGGGGGAAAAGTGTAGGATGGGGTTTTTTTAGGGGTGTCATATTTGTACGGGTATTTTTAGGGGGATTTTTATACTGCCATTTTTTTTTATTTCAAAATAAGCAAAATAAAGGTGTATGGCCCTGAGATAATACAATCTAGCGAATAATATTCATTTTTTTACACACCGCCTTAGCGACATCTAGTGCGATTGATTGTTACTAAGAGAGCAGAGTCAGAGAGAACACATTTTTTTTATTGTTGTAATGGAATAGGCGTTTGTCTTCTATAAAATATAATAATATCATATATAAAATAAAATAAAATAAAATATCATATATAAAATATCTTTTATCAAAAATTTAGAGTGTAATACGGGCCTAATACACGTCATCAATCTTAAAAGTAAAATTATTAAATGCCACTTGAATTTGTATCAAATTGACGTATTTGACATTAGCGAATGTAATACAAGCCTCATAAATATTGTCAACTGTTGTCTCTTTCTACAGTTTGGAGATTTGTTTTTTTGTCTATCTGCTGTATGTTATGTCTGTCAAATAAAGTACTTATTATTATTATTATATATTTATTCCATAATTGTGATTTATCTATGCTATTCTTGTCTCTTCTAACTATAAATATACCCGTACTTTGCAAACATTTGTATGCAGTATGCATAATATAAGCCCTGCTTAGCTTGGGACTAGATAATGTTGTGTGTCAGATGTCAGAAATATTGATTTATTATTTATTTTATTTAAATAAAAAGTAAAATCTAAAACCAAACTCCGACGCAAAACGACGTAACGTTCCTTATACCTTAATTAATTCTGAAAATCTTATTTCATACTCTTTCAGCGCCGCGCCGTTTATGTCGTAGTTGGGTTTTAGATTTTATTATTTTTATTATTAATTTCTTTAGAACATGCTTCCTAGAATTACGTCCTAATCTTTATTTAATATCTGCGAAATACCCATGTTCTTAGGATTTTACAACGTAGGTACCTTTTGAGATTATTTTTTATATTAATATAGTATTTATTTGATATCTACGGATCTATTTATTTTTCCTATGGATATTCTATTCCTACCGTCATGGCGTCTTCATCATCAACAGCCTTTAACAGTCCACTATTGCCCATAGGCCTCTCCTTAGAAAGTAGATTTTTTCCTTTTATTTTTCTTGAAATAAATTGGCACATAACATTGCTAAATCGAGAAATGAAAAAAAACCAGATAATTTACTTATTGCCTCGAAAAGAGCTACTGTCATGGGTAAGTAGGTAGTGTTAGTAGTGCCTGGGCGACTTAGATCTAAACAGTAGACCACCACGTCTGAAGATTGCCCACTTAAACAAACCGTCACATACAGGTCATATGTAATCACGAAATAAGATACTTTTATCTATAACAATAGGGCCTCAATTGTATTGCACCTAGAATCAAGTAAATATCAGTTCAATCAGAAAGAAAGCAACAGGCTTACAGCGCAGATAATTACGTATTTAGCTAATGGCAATCTATGGTTAAACCAATTTCCTGAGACGGTCATTTGAAAATACAATTCTTGGAGTAACATTGAAGTACTCTAACACCAAAAAGGTATCAGTGTAGTATTTGTAGTATGTGCATATTAACACTTGCAACGGCAAGGTGAATCATGCTTTGCCCTACCTAATAATGAACATTAAACAAAAGAAAAACAGTTCGGTTACACAGAACGTAATTATTACAATGTTATGACTCTTAAATTTATTTACTTTTAAAAACTAATTAATACAATTTATGTCTCTAACATGCTTCCGTATATAGGTAAAACTGTCAGTAAATTAATAGGTATGGTATGGATGAGAAAAATATAGTTGACCTTTTATAGAGCAAATAAGACTCTGGCCGTTTCATATACAAGTGAATTCAGATTCATCGAGACATATACGAATGACCCAACAATAAAATAATTCGCGATTGAAACACACAGCTACTGTTATACTTAAATTATCTGTTTATTTATAGTTAAAATACAACAGAGGCTAGATTTACAAGTGCACAACATACCTATAACGTGTTGTATATTTACATATTACGCAAATGCGTTCTTCAGAATCTCATAAATTTGGAGATAGGAATAGGAGGAGGGTTTGAAAGGTAATGAAATGACTAAAGTTTCGGTGTCACTCCGGACGAACCTGACCTTTGTCAAAAATGATAGTTCCTTGGTAACTATAAAACTGATAAATTTTGAAAATAATAAAACCTTGTTAATGTACTACCATAGTCGTCAATCCAATAAGCTGCTATAAGGATACGAACAGTTAAATCAACAATTGTCGTTCTCAAGTGCGTCGTGCCAAGTGCTTTCACATAATTAAGCACCCTACGGATGTGTCTAACAAATAGCACTCAGTGTTGCAGACTTATTGCTTATATCGATGATTTCCTTCTTCTAGAGCTTATTGGGTTTAGGAGTATTCTCTTGTGAAGCATGATTATAATTTGTTCCCGGTCATTGTGCACGGCTTCTGCTCACGACACAATGTGCAATTGCACTTAGTCTTATTGTACGTTCGCTTAGATGTATTAATGCAATTTTTAGCAATAGGTACAATAATTCAAAAGATAAGTTTTTACGTGTAATACATATTTATTATAGTACAGAAAAACTGGGAAGTTTAAAGATATAGCTGAGCCGAAGCTATGTTAGTAATTCATATTAATTACAGATTTGTATTTTCAGTTGAGGCATGTGTTTATTTATAGCTCATGCGCTTGAGGAACTGGGAAATCTTAAATTAATAAATATTTCGGACATCTTACACAACATCATCTAGTCCCAAACTAAGCAGAGCATGTATTATGGGTACTAAACAACTGATATAAATACACAAACATACTTTTCTTTTGTAAATACATACATACTTATTTCACATAGAAAACACCCAGACTCCGAAACAAATATTTGTGGATCAAACAAATATTTGTTTCGGAGCTCAAAATCATTCAAAGTGGTGTGCAATGGGAGAGGCCTATCTCCAGCAGGGGACCGCGATGGGCTGATTATGATGATGTCACAAATATTTGGTCCAACCCGGGAAACGAACCCGAGACCTCTTGATCAGCAGCCAAATACGCTAATCACTGGACCAACAAGGCAGTCAAAGTCATTAAAGATAAAGTTTTGTGAGTCCTTGTGCTATTTAATTTAATATTGTAATCATTAATCTACAAATAGTAACTAAATCTCGATTGTGCAAAGAATTTCGTGTTCAAACGCGAGGTATAATGTATTATCTATAGTATTACCTTCTATTCAGTTTCTTTTGTGCTGCATATTTTTAATGGCTGAATATTTTTAAAGGTATTCTCGATGCGATCGTTCCGTTGGAAACTGCATACTTATTTTCGTATTTCGATCTTCGAATACCTTTACCAACCTTGGACATTCGAAGGCATTCGGTTTGATATAAATATTTACTTTGTACCGTTGTACCTTTCCCACTTTGAGTATGGCTGTTCTATACAAATAAATCAAATTGGAGTGTCTGTTTGTAATAATATTAAAATAACCCGCTTTTTTCTAAATGCATATGTATGTATACATGGTATATAACGCAAAATATTTTTTTTACAATTTTTATCTGCCTGTCTGTTTGTTCCGAGTAATCTCTGGAACGGCTGGACCGATTTCGATTGGATTGGACTTGGACTTGGATTGGACTAACATGCAATCTTACGTTTTTCGAGTGATTAAAGTGCAAATTTTAATAAATATCTCAATAACGATAAAAAAAAATCGAATTCGAGTTTTTTCATTTTTGGCATTTTCTGACAAGATTTACTATGGTAATATATTTATATTTTTACACCATCGGAACGTAGAGATTTCATCGAATAGAAAACACCCTATTTTTTTAAAAGAAGTTGATATTTTGACGGACGAATTTTCGATTGAAAATTAGGGATTTTTTTCGGTATTCAGTCAAAATGAGGTGAAAAAATAGATATTTCAAATCAAATAAATTACGGTGTATTCAGGACATGAAAAGCTAAATTTCACAAAATTTCGTTAAAAAATAATTTTATTTGTAAAAGATAAAAATAAAAAACCAAAACTTGGTTTTTTGATTTTTTCACATAAAATTTGAGGTTATGTGAAAAAAGTGTAAACGCAAAAGATGTAGATCTTTTTATTACCTACATCTTTGTCATTTAACTTTTTTCCATAGGACTTGTAGTTTTGCAGGAAATTGAGATAAGCCATTTTTTCCCTTAAAACCCCCCCCTCTCCCCCTTCCCGACCTCAGATCGCCCGTAAATTATTTTTCCTTTAATTTTTGTACTATTCTCCTCCTTTTACAATGGGTTTCATCCTACTATAATTTATTTTCTTTTCAAACATTAAAAGCACTGGTCTATATGGGGAACATGCACTGATGGTAGCTACCACAGCAAAGAACATTTGCAAATCAAGAAACACTAGTTATTCCTTTGAGCCGCTTTGGCCGCTGATAAGTTTATCTACTCGAATCAAAGAAACAAACAGTCATTTATACCAGTTTCTGTGAACCGTGGTATCATTCTAGTATATGTAGTAAGTACAGTAGGTGTTAGTACAATAGCCTTAATTAGTCAAATGATAGACCACTCCTTAAAAAGGGTTTTGGCCTTCTATACCACGCTGTCCAGACGTATCGGAATATAGTTTGTTTCAAGTTCTCCTTCTCTTTACAGTCGTGTTGTCACGCACAGATTGCTCCCTTAGTTGCTTCTTATTCAATTTAATTAAAACTTATTAAGTTGTTGTACAAAGGTAGACTTAGCGCCATGAGGCATTCTCTCCCAGTTGACCTTTTTAAGCCGCAAAACCAACAACCGTTAGGGTAAACGTGTTCTTGAGTGGACACCGCGTCTCGGCGAACGTAGTGTAGGACGACAGGCCAGGTCATCAATCATCAACAGCCTTTAACAGTCCACTGCTGGACATAGGCCTCTCCTTAGAAAGGAGGTTTTGGCCTACTATACCACGCTGGCCAGACGGGTTGGTAAAGGGTTTGTTTCAAGTTTTCCTTCTCTGGGCAGTGATGTTAGCTGCTTATTTTGTTCCTTTAGTCGCCTCTTACGACACCCATGGAATGAATAGGGGTGGTGACACTTTGTATTCTTAATCCGTCACCACACGGACGTACAGGCCAGGTGGAGTGATGATTTGCGCAAGACGGCTGGCAGGAGCTGGATGCGAGTAGCCGAGGATTGAACTAAGTGGCGTGCAATTGGAGAGGCTATAGGCTATGTCCAGCAGTGGACTGCGATAGGCTGATGATGATGAATCATGTACTAGGGTTGCGACTATACTGTCGACTCATTCCGAAGAAGAACCTATGAAATGAATAGGGTTGGTGACTACCACTATATTTTAAAATAGTACGAGCCTTTGCCCTACAAACTCACAAAAACGTCTTTATAATATTATTATAGATACTGTACCTACATACTATGAAGTGCAGTCAAGGGGTAGATAAATAATCTTAATTTGTTGTGAAACAGTAAATGCTTAGAAGTATAATTAAAAATGTATAAATGCATGTCGCGAGAAAAAAAATCATTATTTGCATTTAATAAACTCATTTTTCATGTCACTGGCGGCGAATCCGCAAGTCAGATGAATTCTCCGAATACAATTATTTATCTCATTGGGTTAAATATATTATATTTCTGGGTTATCTTGTTTGATTATTTTACTGTTGAATGATGTACTTTTTACTACATCAGAAGGAGGGTAATGTTTTTCGAGTGTATGTACTTATGTTTCTCATTTCTTTGTCACGCTCTACAGCAAACGGCTGGACGGAATTTTTTTGTATGAGGTGCCTTTGAATTCGTTAGAATTATGGTAGTGACATAGGCTATATAAATTTTCAAAATGACACTTGGAAATGAAAATCCGAAGGAGGAAGGAGGAGGGAATTATTTTTATTTAGTTCATACATTTTCCATTCAATGCTTTTTGTTTATTTTTACATTCTAAATATTTAAACTCATTTTATTCCGAACAATTAATTCAAAGTATTATAATTATATTTTGTGAGTAGTGGGGATTATGTTTCCGTACTGACCGGGCTCACTCAATCATAATCCTCACTGAAAATTGACAAACATATTAATAAAATACAGGAAAATATTGCAACATTTTTCGTTCACATTTTACACACGGGCATTTCACATACGAGTTTCATTGCGCTAAGCCCCGTATCTGGTAAGCGAAATGTTCAACATATACATACATAGTTCCTTTAAAACTTCTGAACAAGAAAAATATGACCTTCGAAAAACTAAAATTTACGTATCGTGTCTTAACTTACAAAAATGTTTCCGTCTATAAATTGTTATTTATAATTAATCATAGAAAATTAATCTCTAGGAGAATTAAAATGGGTTCTAACTATAATAAGTTTTAACTGTTGTGGTGTGTTCATACCATTTATATATATATATATATATACTAGCTAATGCCCGCGGCTCCGCTTGCGTTCTAGGGGTATAAAAATAGATGTTGCCCGACTGTCAGACCTACCCGATAAATATACAAAATTTCATAAAAATCTGTCCAGCTGTTTCGGAGGCGTATAATAACTAACATTGTGACACGAGGATTTCATATATAACATTTATTATCAGACAAATTAACCGGTCACCTCTCAGTTAAATTCAGTTATGAATAACATTTCTCTTTACATCAAAACTATTTTAATGTTAACACGACGCAGCGGCAGTAAGCTGGTAATTTTTTCATTGATAATTATATAATAATGACTAATGATAAATTGACAGCACTAGTAACCTAAACCGAAAACACAAAGATTAAAAAAAAATGATACGTCAAAAGAACTTTCAAGGCATACAAAAATATGGTTTTCGTTACTTCTAAAAAATTTTTTCTGCCCCGGTGAAAGCTCCGGCAAAAATTATATTTTGTAAAAGCTGTTAGATAAATAAAACGTTCAGCACCAAAAGTTCTACCGAGATCGAACTATTGATCAAATGAAAAAAATAGAAACTACTGTTTGAAACTGCTTTTAAAATTTTATTGGAATATTTTTGCAACAGAATCGGTGAATGTTTTATTATCTATTTAAGTTTTGCACTGGTCACCGGCGGGGTTTTGAGTAAAACTATCGGAAAACGTTGTCGCAAATTGAAAATCTCTCATTAGCTTTCCTATTACTAACCATAAAAAAACATCCACCTAGGTTCTGGTACCTACTTTAAAAGTTATTTAAGTTTATGTAGCAAATTGAATAGCTCTTTGAAAGACTGATTAAAATATCGGTTTTCTTTAAATGTATTAGCTACATATGTATTCAGTATAGTATTCGCAAACAACGAAGCAATTATTGAACTTCACTATCAACACAGCTCAGCCGGTCTAGATTCCAATCCGAGAGCTCTTGTCAAAATTGAGTTGTTGAGAACAAGAATTATTAAGAGCCAAGTAAGTTTTGCAGGGCTACGCTGATAGATCGCTAGGCCAGACTATCTTACAGCAACTTCTGACTTCATCTCTTTTTTGATGTAAAACAGTTTATACTTTCATATGCATTTAATGAAAAAAACTGCTCATTTGATATTACAAACGGACACTAATTTTACCTACTTATTTGTATAGATGTTATCTGGATTTCTGTACTGTTGTCAGGCAGTTAAAGTTAAACTTGAACTTTGAATCGATTTATATGAGTGCTACGTTCTCTTGGATCTGAGACGGATAAACTTTGGTATATCTTTAATATCGTCCTAAGAATTAAAAGCTCTATGGCTCTCAGAACTTTGCTCAGAACTCCAAAGTTAAGCACCCGATCTTAGAGGTTTATAAAACATAACTTTAAGAACTGCTCTTTCTGCAAGTTCTAGTTCTAAACATTTAAATTCACTCATGCGCCGTCTTCACGGAGATAGTGGTACAAGCGGTCAAACTCCACATGGTCCCATGAGTGAGACAAATTATTGTTTTGTGTTTGGGTGTTCTACGAGTATGTGCCTATTCCATGCATGTTTGTAAAGTCTCCTGCTACACACGAATATTTCTAGAATACCTTAATACAGAGATGCCTATTTATAATTTGTTTACGATTTGATGGTTGTTAATGAATGTTTATTTTTGAATGCAATATACATTAATATACAATCCTAATGCAACATCACGATTTTACCTAAACCTTATTTTGTGTGTCAAATATAGATAATGCAATGCAGAGTGTGTGAACGGTACGTATTCAATAATTGATTGATGAACATGCATCGATATATGAGGCAATTTATTACATTTCTAATTCATTTACACAAACAAATTGACACTTACTAACTAATTTGTCATAAATAAAATCATATAAAAAATTAAATTAAAAGCCCTGAGAACCATACTTAATATACGTACTTTCTTATTCTCATTTGAATTATGTCTTGTCTCATCAATTTATTCAGTTTGTACGATATAAGCGCAATACGTTAACTAAACTAACGAAGCCTTAATATGGGCTCTGTAAAATCCGGTCCGTTCTGATCTGATTGTGCTGTGTTCTGTATTAATGAACACGTTTGTGAACTCTTATATAATTATGTACATAGTCATATTTAATAGTTCATTTGCATAATTTAATCGCATTATCTGCTGCTCCGTTTAATTACCTCTGTGGGAGGGTGAGACTTTTTTACAATTCTCCCTTGAGTAACATTTAAATTTGTACTTCTTAGATCTGACTTTAGTCGGAAGCAATTCTCCGAAAGGTAGAAGTTTCAGGTAAAAGTCGGTGTCTTATTGCATTACTGAGGACATTTAGACGTTGAATTTCGAATATAGAAAGTTGAACTGGAAGTTGATGTTATACTTACTCCAGGGGTTTACATAATATGGACACGGTTTGGCTCGCTACATCATGTCTAAATGTAACGAACAAGACTACTAAGGTACATAATAATATGTAAGTCCACTAGACTTAGCTACACGACCGTAGCTATGGGGCGCATTGTGGGGCACTGCACTACCTTGAAATCAGAATGCCTTACCTTAAAAATATAAAAACTAAGATAAATTATTATAATTGAATTGTTTGTTTATCGTTTGAGATAAAAATAATTGTAGCGATAGGTCTCAAAACTCTCTACACTCAAATCTGGAAGTTCAACCGTCTCGTTCGCTTGTTCTTCATCGTTGTGGATTAGATCCATGCTCATGTTCTGCTACAGAAATTATTTGTATACGAAGAGCTATTGAATGTACATCACTAACCTAAAGGTCAGTAATAGACGTGGTGATTGATTTAGGAGCCCGTTATTCAGAGCAGATCTTTTTTTTTATTTAATTTATTATTACAATCAATCACTTTGTTTTCTCTTATTGATTTGATTGTTACATTAAATTTAAAGCACGGGGAACTTTAAGCTCTTTCGATAACTTGGTGCTGATCTTTAGAAATACTGTAAAATCGGTATTTTGTTTCGTTGGTTAAAGAAATTATTCTTGCTAAAAAATTTATCTAGGACATTTTTTGTAATTGTTGTAATTGCAACAGCATTAGTTAGTCGAGCACTGATACTTTGTTACCTGCAGATAATATTTTAAAATATGTATAAATGAAAATATACTCGACTAGTTTCTTTTTTTCTCTTGTAAATAATGTAAAGCAACAAGAAAACAATTATCGTTATAACAATCAACAACACGTTAAGCAAAATAATTTAAATGAACCTGGAAAACTTCTTGCAATTCCGAGCACACTTTACCTGCGATAGATCTTCGTTTACCACTTGCTTTTGTAAGGCCAGATTTAATAAAAGAATATATTAAATTTAGTAGTTTCCTGCACCAGGTAAATTGTAGTTTATGTCACTTTGAGCTGGGTCAAAGAATACTATTTGATTCCTGTAGGGGACAGTAATAGACTACAGGCCCATGTCAAAAATGGATGGGTCATATGAACCACCAGGTGACGTATATAGGACGATATAAGAGCATAAAATAATAAGATTCAGCACTATGCCGTCACTTGTAAGCTGTCCAACTGAGTGCTGGTGAGAATTCAAAAGTGCAGGTAGAGTGAGTACATTTTGGTCATTTAATTTTGTACGGCATTTTTACCATCGATAGATCCATGAAAAATAATAAGAAAGCGCGCAGTGCCGTAAAAAAATAATGCGCCACAAAGTCGGTATTTTTTGTTGATTTTCTTACAATTTTCAGGGTAAATTTGGTCATTTCATTCTGTACGGCATCAGTTTCATACTGTTTCAATACAGCTTCTAATCCATTATTCCGCAACGCCGTACAAAAATCATGCGACAAGGGGAAAAAATCGAGGGTTGCAACCCCCTCTTTTTCCGTGGTCCGGGGGGTGATTTGATACAACATAAAATTAATTTATTTTGAAAGTATTTTATGCATAGATAATATTTTTTTACATGCCGTACATTTTAGTTGGTCCAAAGGTTTGTAGGTGAAATAAGGAAAAATCCATAGAACGAAATGTAAGAAAAATCCATATAATAAAATGTAAGGTAAAATTCATGACGATATTTTTTATACAGCATTTAGATAGTTTATTTGTACCTAATGCAATAATTCAATGCGAAAATCTGAAAGTTCATATTCATAAAAAATTGTATAAAAATATTATATAAATATAATTTACATAAATTTATATTGTTTACGGAGCGACGTTTTGTTACGACGTTTAGCATTTGTAGGCATATATCTATACCTGCCTTTACTGTACTGTGTGCTAAGTAGTCATAATGTAGTTTATTCGGATGTATGGGGTCTACCATTAAGAACGTCATGGTTTAAAAATTGAATAAAACACACATTTTTTTATGAAAAATGCATCCGATTGACTTATTTGATAGATAATTTTATTCCATTTAAATATAAATCTGCGGGATTGCTACCATGTACCTTTTTGTTTGTGAGTATCCGATATTTCGGAGCTGTTGCAAGCGCCATGATCACGGAGTAACTGAAGATCTTGCGGGTGGGATGTTATTGGCAGACATATCGGTCTACCCTCTTTCGAAGTCTTTTACTACGATCGCCCACGGTATCACTGTTTACCAACTCACTATTCACTCGTAACTGTTCTCGACACACAACACTAACAGCCGGTTATTACCGGATTACGCCGGTTTTTGCACATTCGAATCACTGGATTCCAGACATTTGACAATTTAAACCCATCTTCACGATTGAAATTTTTGTATTTCGTAATTTCAATCGCTTCCCTGACCAATCTAGGTATGTAGTGGCGTTCTGTCGTAATTATTTGTGGCTTATGAAACTCAATCCAGTGATTTGGGCCCGAGTCAATCAAATGTTTCGCGATTGCCGATTTCTGTATGTCATTGTTTTTGACCGCTTTTATGTGTTCGTTCATTCGGCACGCGATGGTACGTTTAGTTTGGCCGATATATGAACTCCCACAGCTGCAGTCAATCTTGTATACTCACAATATCGGATACTCACAAACAAAAAGGTACATGGTAGCAATCCCGCAGATTTATATTTAAATGTTACTGACCATGAAAGTTTAAAACAAATTTTATTCCATTTATGTTTTAAATAAAATATCGGCCTAATGACCGCCGCTGCTCTTTTTGCAGACGGTCGCCCGCTCACGACAATTTTCGATGACGCGGTGCACCATTTCGGCCGGTATGTCGGCTATGGCTCGTGAAATGTTGGCTTTTAGACCAGCGACTTTTACGACCGACTTTTTTTTACCGTCGACCTTGCTACCAATAAGCTTTTGATGGATTTTAAATGACGGTCGGTACGTTTTCGACTGGTTCCACGGCGAGGAATGCTCCCAAAAAGTCAGTGACATAACAGAACTGGATGAGGAATCAGGCGAAGAAGTCGATAACGTCATAGGTAAATAAATAAATCTTTACATCTTTAATCTGTAAGTAAGACTTTGATTTTGACAAAAACTTATTCATTTTTCAGAAAATGATAGAGAAGATAATTCGAATGTCGATGAAGACGTTGATTCCGAAAACACCTCAGTGCTGATTCTGATACCGAATAATTTCGGTTAAAAGATATTTATTTCTCAAAAAGACAAATGTCACTTACATGAGAATAAAACATTCATTAAAATAATTAACCCGATACAGGTGCGTATTTGCAAAAAAATAATATTGACCAACGTCGTATCTTGAAATGTGAGCTCACTGTAGTCAAAGTCTCAAGTTAAGAGCGACAATATTATTACTTAATTAAAATATATGATATAAAATATATATAAAAATATACTTAATTTAAATATTATTTTGTATTATCTTTTTTAAATATATCGATTTTTTTTGAAAAAAAATTGTTTTGTTTATTCACATTACAATGAAACAAATCAAATAAATACATGTATCAATAATGTTTGGAGTATATATTAAACCAAAAAGTATCCAAAACTGTTGATACTGGGTTTAACAGTTTCAATTCTTGGATATTATATACACACCCTTTTACTTCGGTTAGACGTCATAATGATTTTATCATATTATCAATTATTGTTCTCTTCAAAAATATGGTAATACCGTACAGTATCAGATGACCATAAAGTACTACACCCTTGAAATGGTAGCGTCATTTTCATCAGCTTAAAAGATATGGTCTGCATTAAAATGTACGGCATAATTTTTTTCTAATTAATTTATCATAATACTATTTAAAACCAGGGAAACATGTAGAAAATTGCTATATTTTATTAATCTATGAATATTTAAAGTTTTGCAATAATTTAATAAAATTCAGTTTTTGTTTTTCTCAATGTTTTTTTTAGAACAGTTTCTTTTGAACGGCAATGCTATTTATCAATTGTATTTTACAATATCATGTTAAAAAAAAAGTTGCCGTACAGAGTAAAATGATTTTACAGCTTTGTAAATCAAGTATACCATGAAATTAAAATAATTATAAATATACATTCAAATGAACAATAATTTTTTGACGGCATTATTTTTAATAGTACTTTTGAGTGCTAGGTAATGTTTTGGAACCAAAGCCGTACTTTTTCAAATCACCTCCCGGACCACGGAAAAAGAGGGGGTTGCAACCCTCGATTTTTTCCCCTTGTCGCATGATTTTTGTACGGCGTTGCGGAATAATGGATTAGAAGCTGTATTGAAACAGTATGAAACTGATGCCGTACAGAATGAAATGACCAAATTTACCCTGAAAATTGTAAGAAAATCAACAAAAAATACCGACTTTGTGGCGCATTATTTTTTTACGGCACTGCGCGCTTTCTTATTATTTTTCATGGATCTATCGATGGTAAAAATGCCGTACAAAAATATATGACCAAAATGTACTCACTCTACCTGCACTTTTGAATTCTCACCAGCACTCAGTTGGACAACTTACAAGTGACGGCATAGTGCTGAATCTTATTATTTTATGCTCTTATATCGTCCTATATACGTCACCTGGTGGTTCATATGACCCATCCATTTTTGACATGGGCCTGTAGTCTATAAATTAGTTGTTTCTTTACTAAAATTGATGTGTCTGTTTGTAATAACAAATGAACCAATTGAAATGTAATACCAAGTGCATATGAAAGTATACACGGTACTTCATCAAAAAAGCTATTTCGAAAAAATTTGTCTGTCTGTCTGTTTGTTTGTTCCTTCTCATTCCTGGATGAATATAAAGCATAAAACATTGTTAATGTTTTATGCTTTATATTAGAATCAGTGGTCATTATGGATAGCCTTAGAGAAAGTATTTCATCTTAATCAATTAAAAATTAGATAAAATACAGCGAGCGGAATGTTCTTCGTTTTTGCCTGTTTTTGAAAAAATGCGCTTTAAACTTGAATAACTCGCAAACGGATACCTAAATCGATAAATAGTTTTAGCAACATCACAATATTTTAAAGGGACTATCGAATGATACCCGAGGCAATTGGGTAGACGCGAGAAAAACAAAACATCCCCACTTTACGTGTAGGGGAGGTACCGCAAATGACATATTTTTCGTAATTTTATTGTATCTTTCTATCACCAACCTTTGGGCGGTAGGTCGAGGACGAAAAACTTTGCCAAGAAGTTCTCGGATTTTTGGCTTACATGACAAGAACAATCAAACCGTCTGCGTAAAAATCTGACATGCTCGTGTACTTTGATTATTATAATCAAAGCTCGTGTATTTCAAAATGGAGATTTTTTTATTCATTTCCGAAAAATAGTGACAAGTGACGAAGTTACTTTCAAATCGTCAGACATTTGAAAATTTGAATGGAGAACAACAACATATATACTATAGCTTCCTTTCGAAATCAGGATAGACACCAATTTCTTCGTTCAAGACAAAAGTCAAGCAGTTTCTAGTGAAGCAGCTGGTAGAATCAACCAAGTCATATTTGTCAACTCATTTTGGTATTTATTTGTATATGTATTTATATCTATTTAGGTATATATAGATATTCTATTTACTGTATTGTATTGTATCGTACTATATTGTATTGTCAATTGCTCATATAATAAGTTTTGTACATTAAGTTATGTATTATGTTTATAAACTTGTATCAGTCGTGTCAGTTTGTACATAGGTAGTAAATTAATTTTAATTTTTACCAAAATGCACCTACTACCATTTTTCTCTGCATCACCCAATGGTTGACTGGTAGAGAATGCCTTAGGCATTAAGTCCGCTAATGTACCTAAAGTACATGATGTATTAATCAATAAATATATACAATACATCGATATGAATTAAATGTATATCTATCTGAATTAAATATATATAATGAATATGAATTAAATATATATAAATATCTGATGCGCCCGAATTTTTTCCCTCCTTTATATTTTTAAGTCTGGGAACATTTTTCCTAACAAACCACCAAAAGTAGAAACGAAATACTACGTTTATTGGTTCTGTCATTTGAGTAAACCACATTTGGTGTCGTTATCTCTATGATGTTATTCCAAATGAAATAATCTGTAATACACTATTCCATTTTATATTTCAGTTTTAATATTTTCAAAACATACCGCAAAATGAATTTTAAAAAGAATGAACCATTTTAACGTTACTAGTGAATACGCAATTTGAAATTCCTTTTATACAATCTTTTATTCCATTCGTTTATTATGAATGTTTACTATTCCATAGAAATCATTTATTTTCCAAAAGTTATTTTAGAAGTTACAGAGTTATTTTAAAAAGTCTTAGCAAATACATATCTCCGTTAATAAAACATATTCGCACGCGTCCTACGTGCATTGTTTATACAATTAAATACAATTTTTTTTCTCAGGAATAATGTAATTTACTATGTTCAATGTTAGTTCTGACGTCTCAAAATCACATTGGAAATTCAAAAAGGCCAACTACATTTAACCGTTTCCTTAATTTTATGATCAGTTTGCTAATTTTTTATTTTTACTCCACATTGTTATTGTTATTAAGCTGAGTGTCCATGGTCTGTACTTCTGTACGAGCTCAAGCACGTTAGAAATCTTATGTTCAGCAGTGAACTGTTAAAGGCATACAGAAATAAGCACACAATCCTTTATGTTGTGCGGTAATCCATTCTACAGGAGTGCTCTCTCCGACGACATTGTTACTCTTCTATTTATTTATTACAGTTTTTTCTTATTTGTATTGATGGGAGTTTAGTTTTCATTTACAATATGAATACATCATTGAACTGAGTTGATTGTGATTGTTTTAAAAGAAGACAAGCGTTCAGTAGTTTCTTTGGAGTGAGATGATGTCAGTAACCAACCCGCATTCGGCCAGCGTGCCTTAACATCATTGGGCCGCCGGTCTCGCACTCACGAACGAAACACGATAGAAATTATCAGCACAATGATGCAGAAACATTGGGCCTTCGTCTCACTCTTACCAACGAAATACGACACCATGAATGCTATCACATTAGGTTGGTCTCTGTGTGGGTGGGGCTAGTACACAGCCCAAGTCGAGTCGGCCCGAACATGCTAAAATTAGGGCAGCTCTACTAACCTCGAAAATTTACAATCTTGTTATCTACTAATGTTCCCAGCTGTTTTTATGGAATCATTGCTTTTTTTAAATATTTATATATATATATTTATATCGGTTCCCGGCAAAAAAAGCGTCATAATCCCTACTAATATTATAAATGCGAAAGTAACTCTGTCTGTCTGTCTGTTACGCTTTCACGCCTAAACCACTGAACCGATTTTGATGAAATTTGGTATGAAGATAGAACTGAACTTGGGAAAGGACATAGGCTACTTTTTACCGCGATAACCGACATACACGCGGGCGGAGCCGCGGGCGAAAGCTAGTACATAATAATTACGTTTTGACATCTTTGTATCATTAGATATGCTATAGAAATTGCTATCTAATGATACAAAGTTGTCGAGATACAAATAAATAAAATTGAGGTGTTTGTATGTAAAATCAATTGAACAGTATTATACTATATAATAATAAAAAAATAAAAAGGTTTTTATTGTTTCTCATGCATTGTCATTACATTACAAAAAATGAGACAAGCCCCAGTAAGTTTATATAATGTATCTACTGTATTGTATTGTATCTTTAAAATGTATCTATGTATATGTAATCGGACTGCCTTGTTGGTCTAGTGGTTAGCGTATGCGGCTGTTGATCAAGAGGTTTCTGGTTCGATATCCAATACCGGGTCGGACCAAATATTTGTGTAATCCACATATATTTGTTTCGGAATTTGGGTGTTTTCTATGTATAATGTGTACTGTATTTACAAAAAAGTACCTATTGAGCTGCTTTAT
The DNA here is from genome assembly GCA_932526445.1 of Phragmatobia fuliginosa. NCBI lineage: Eukaryota > Metazoa > Arthropoda > Insecta > Lepidoptera > Erebidae > Phragmatobia > Phragmatobia fuliginosa. Next base: position 32,821,601 of record OW052057.1, read on the forward strand.
TTGAGACTAGGTAGATAATGTTGTGTGTAAGATGACTAAAATATTTAATATTTATCGTCAACTTCTAAAGGTACTAACATCAAAAAGGCGTTTTTTGTCTGTCTGTCTGTTCGTTTCAAATAATCTAGAACGGTTGGACAGATTTTGAGGGGATTTTCACTGGCATGTAGCTGATGACATAAGGAGTAACTGAGGCTTATGCTAATTTTACGCGTGGCGGACAGACATACATAGTGAGTATAAGTCCTACCGTTAGTACTTATAAATGTATATATATAACAAAGGTAATGGATGAATAATGGAATCTTGTGAACAGTTCCACTTCATTCATATATCATCAATGTAATTATTTCAAAAAGTTGCCGCCTCTATTGTTAGTTTATTTGAAATGTTTTGTAGGTTTCCCCGGGACTCTTTATGTTCATTAAATTATGTAAGGGTTTCTGTGATTCACTGTAATAATAGCTTTTTGAAATCAATAAAGATCAAAAGTATTTCAATTTTCGTTGTTGACTTGGCGCAGAAGCCATACTGTTCAATTAATTCAAACATTTTTCTATGTATTTAGGTAGTTAAAGAGAACTCAATCGATCGGGTAACGGGTAAGGCTGAAACTTGCATATACTTACCTAGTTTATCATTTACAAGGCTAAACGGAGGAAAAAATACTTATTTTACAGACAGTAAAAAGCTCTTTATTTGTACATTGTATTTACAATAGAGAACAAAACATGAGTTATACGTAACTAGCTTTCACCTATGTCCTTACTCAGACTTTAGACTATCTGGTTATAATTTTTTTTATTAAATCGGTTCAGTAGTTTTATGTGAAATCGCGACAGAGTTACTTTGAGACTGAAGATGACTCGAGACAGTTACAGTTTAAGGTAAATTAGTTACCGTATATGATGACATAAAAAGGTTTTCGTTACTAACTGGCTGAAAACATAGCCGAATGGTTGGCAGTCCACAAAAGTGCGTTTTTCCCGAAATTTCCTACCTCCCACATCTAAACTGTGGAATGAACTGTCGCCTGCGGTGTTTCCGGACCAATACGACCTTCAAACCTTCAAAAAAGAGCATACACCCTTCTTAAAGGCCGGCAACGCACCGGTGACTCCTATGGTGTTTCGGGTGTTCGTGGACGGCGGCAATCACCTACCATCAAGTGATCCGTCTGCTCGTTTTCCCCTTATAATATATTATATAAAAAAAACTACTGGGCGCTGAAGCTGAAATTGATTCTGTGTAGTCCTTGAGGTGTGTAGGCGAGCACCAGTAGAAGATTTTGGAAAATTCCTCCTCTAAGGGGGTGAAACGAGTAATCAAAGTTGTCAGAATAACACGTAGGCGGAGTCGCCAGCAAAAGCTAGTAGTATATATTTTGAAACGCAAATAGTAAAATCCTGATAATTTGAAATTAGAAGCAGAACTTTGAATTTTATATTTATTTATATGAATATGTATAAAGGGGTTATTAAGAAATCTATATTTACCTTCTCATCTGGTCATATTTTTTAAATCGCATTTAATAGTTCTAATATTTGTACAAAATACGAAGTGTTACTTCCAATAGAGATTGGACCCGTAAGTATCGTAAGGGAGAGTAATACTCGACTAAAGGAGCAAACTGTAGGAAGGTACACCGACCCGTAGAACTAAAATGATATTATAATAGGCTAAAGCCTCCTTTCGACAAAGAGACCTAAGTAAGTATGTCTAGCTAGCAGTGGACACAAACCTTGATATGATTTAGGAGTTGGAGTACATAATTCCTTTATAAAAAATTCGTCACCTGATAAAATGAGCGCCGTACTCGAGTTAATTAAATATACAAATCTCGTAGAAGCTTAAAAAAGTTTTAATGACAGTAACATGTTCAACTTTGTGACGAATGGTTTGAGTTTAAATATTATTAAAGAAAGAGGCGTAAGACATAGTGAAACAAAATGATTATTTATATAGTTAATACATATATCCGGTCTTAGCAGTCCGCATCCGTCAGCTGCCTACTCTTTGGGAGAGGCTTTTATTCAGTAGTGGACAGCAATAGGCTGAAATCATCAACAATCCATTACGGGCCAATGCTCTCAAAAGTCAATTAAGGCCAACAAATAGCTAACTTGACAACGTTGGATTTTTTAAGCCGTGCAAAGGCCTCCACGTAGTATGCTTGACGACTGTTATCCTACGATAACAATCGGGTCACGTTCAACAGTCTTGCTCGGTCGGTGGGATATGTAATCGACAGATCGCAATGTCGGTTATGTAATCACGGAGATGCACATGGTATCATGACAGTAACTGTCACACATCCAGGTACTGACCGCGCAGACTTAGTTTGGTTCTAATCACCTACGAGGCTATGAGTGCCTCATCAGTTTTTTAGATTTCAGCCTATCTAATAATAAATAAATAAGATAAAACAATGTCAATAAAAAAACCACTAACTTAACAAATACTATAATAGTAACAACTAGACAATATTCATCGTTGGTATTAGCGTTAGGTACTTATCTTAATGTAATACTCTAAACTCTAAACGAATAATTGCTTTTAATGGTCATACTACAGCAAGTTCATTAGAATTATTAGCTTGGAAGTTAAGACGATTAAATCCACCGAACAATGGATCACTAAGCTAGATTGCAAGTGAGATCTAATACCTATTGATTCCGTTAATTCCCGATGTAGTAATTACATTCATTAAACCGAGAAAGCTTATTGGAGAGAAAAATGATAATATTAATATAGATAAGTGACGAATTTTTTATAAAGGAATTATGTACTCCAACTCCTAAATCATATCAAGGTTTGTGTCCACTGCTAGCTAGACATACTTACTTACTCAGTCGAAGAAAGTTGGTCTGATTTAAAGTCTAGGATTCATAAAGTTAACAATGAAATTCTGCAGTCAAAAGGTTGGGCACCCAAACAACCATGGATGAATGCAAGGATCTGCGAACTGATGGAACAGCGAAGATTGTCTAAAGCTGACAAAGAAAGCTACAATGTCATAGATAAGAGACTCCGCCGCGAAGTTCGTCATGCTCGTAATACCTGGTATCGGAAGAAATGTGAAAATCTTGAAGAACTCCAAAGGAAACATGATGCGTTCAATATTCACAAAGAGATCAAGGCAATGGTTGGCCACAAAAACCCTGTACACCAACTTTGGGATAGCAACAATCATCCAGTGCTTGACTTGACTCAGAAAAAGAACCTATGGGAACAATACATCTCTGCAATGTTTTCAGACGACACAAGAAATGCTACCCCACCTCTTTGCGATACAGATAGATATCCTATCTTAGAAGATGAGGTCAGCAGAGCACTGAAAAAGGCTAAAACTGGCAAAGCGGCAGGCCCGGATGATGTTCACATAGAGGTACTAAAATTAATAGAACAAGACAATTTATGTTCGTTAACAAGACTTATGAACCTTGTGTACGACACTGGCGTATTTCCTGGGGACTGGCTCAAATCAGTGTTTGTCACACTGCCTAAAAAACCTAATGCCAAAAGATGTGAGGAATACCGAACAATTAGTCTAATGAGTCAAGTGCTCAAGTTGTTCCTTACTATCATACACGAACGCATACGAGTAAAATGTGACGAGCAACTGAGTGATAGTCAATTTGGATTTCGGGCCGGAGTAGGCACACGAGAAGCGCTATTTGCTATACAGGTTCTGGTACAGAAATGTAAAGATATGCAACAAGACGTTTACCTATGTTTCATCGATTACGAGAAGGCGTTCGATCGAATTCTTCACGAACGTTTAACTTGCATCCTAAGTGATATCGGACTCGACGGTAAAGATATAAGAGCTATTCAGAATCTGTACTGGAACCAACGTGCGAGTGTTCGTGTCGAGGGCGAAGAAACCAACGACGTGGTCATCAAAAGAGGAGTTAGACAAGGCTGTATTCTGTCCCCCACACTCTTCAACTTGTATTCGGAGGCTATAATATCTGAAGCTTTGACAGACCTGGACTGCGGTATCAAGGTTAATGGGCGTGTCATTAATAACCTAAGATATGCTGATGATACGGTTCTAATGGCGTCTTCGGAGTCGGATCTTCAGATAATATTAGATCGTTTGAACGAGTGCAGCTTAAAAGCGGGACTAAGAATGAACGCACAAAAGACAAAAGTTATGGTCATCTCGGGGGGAAGCAATTTGAGTCCAGATATCAGTGTGTCTGGAGTGAGGCTTGACGTAGTGCGCAAGTACAAATATTTAGGCACATGGCTAACTGACGACTGGGAAAGCGATATGGAAATAAAAACACGCATAGAGATCTCCCGGAATGCGTTTAACAAAACGAGATCAATACTTTCCAGTCGCAACCTCAGTATTCCCCTGCGCACTCGTCTACTGCAATGCTACATTTGGCCCATAGCCCTTTATGGTTGCGAAGCTTGGACTATTAAAGAAGACCTTCGTAAACGTATTGAGGCTTTTGAAATGTGGACTTACCGACGCATGCTCTCGATCAGCTGGACTCAGAAAATCTCCAATGTTGAGGTTCTAACACGTGTCGGTCAAACCCGCAAGTTGATGAAGACCATCAAAACAAGAAAAGTTGCCTACCTCGGTCATGTCTTCAGACACGAGAGATACAATTTACTGCAACTCATTATGATGGGCAAAATTGCGGGGAAACGTCGAGTAGGCCGTAGAAAAAAAATCGTGGCTTCGAAACATCCGCGAGTGGACCGGAGTCAAGAGCGCCGCGGAACTCTTTCACTTCGCCAGGGACAAAGCGAGGTTTTCAGGGCTGATGTCCAATCTTCAGTAATTGGAGAGGAACAACAAGAAGAAGAATTAATATAGATACAGTTAGTAAACTTGCTTCATTTTAAATTTACCGCATTCTAGAACCAAAATCATAATGCAGTAAATCAATGGAATAGACCACATACTCAACAATTAATATCATAAAAAGCTTTAGGTAGCACGATCAACCTGTTTCAGAATATTTAGCGTCACTACCACGTGTACTGTTTAGCTGTTAACAATAATTTATTGTAATTATTAACTATTTAGGTAAGATTTTTGAAATTTTTAAGTTAAGTAATCCGAGCCACGTCAGTTTCTGAATAAATTGTGAGCCCCTCCTTGTCACGGAGAACAATAAGCTATCGGTCCCGGACGCCTTACGAGCATCTGTACAGTCTTTATAGGTGTATAGCCTCGATATTACCTAGGTCAAGTACTAGGTTTGCTAGCAGCCGCTCATCATCATATATGCATAGATAATTATATGAATGATATTAAGAAAGTCTAGCAAATACTTATAGCTAAGTAACTAAAGTAGACGCCCATATATTTTATTAGGGTACGGTCCCCGAATATGTTATTCATTACGATATTAAGTGAAGATCTTGTACACCATATTCATAGTGAAAACTATATTATACATATTTCAGAATAGATACCGGCAATTTGGTATTCGGCAGGACTCACGTGTTGAAAGTATGTTTATGTATTTATATTACTTGTCTAGTACGCATAATACATCTTATACTTATTTTTAGACATTGTATGTATTTTTGTCATAAAAACATTTAAGTTTTAACAAACACTCACTTTCGCTCTTATCATCTTAAAAGGTTCGCCCAAGATATGCTCGCCATTATGAACATTTAAATATACAACAGTCCCAGCGGGTATGTTAGAACTGTTTAAATCCACATTATGTATAATAATATGCCGTATTGGGCCTTAAAGAGCAGGGACACAATCTTTAGATCCTAAAACCTGTTTTGACGTGACGTTATGATGTAATTTTATTTTTAAACTGTAGCTCTAAATCAAAAAAGCTTTTGTATGTTGATCGTAAGTTTTAACATTATTTTTCGCGATGATGACAAGTGATTTGCAAATCTAATAGCACAAAAATCGATTTTATTTTCTACAGTAAATAGATAATTTTCTTAAACTCGACTCGAACTCGACTCCTCCGTACCGTCTTAAATATTATTAACATAAAGGTAAGTTCCATTTCATTGCATCTGTTGCCTGAAGACATGCACAAACGAATGCTCTCTTTGAATATAAGCAAAGTGTTCCCCAATAAAATTTGCGATGAAATGAAGCTCAGCATTTTAAAACATTTATAAAATATTGCCATGCGCTTAAGGAGGATGGAGATCGTTTAAAGTTTAGATTATTTAATTTGTGTTTATATGTATATAAGTAGTTCGTAGTTCAGTTTCGATAGTTTAGATTCATTATGGGTCCCGAATAATTATAGTTGGTACTGAAATATGCTTAAATAATACTATTTTAAATCATCATGATAAAAACCTTTTAATTGTAGTTTTAAATTAACATTTATTTTTTTCTTTAAATATAGCGTCTCATCGTGCGTCGCTATACTTTTTTTTTTTTAACAATTGGGTTACCCGACGACTCTAACGATATTAAATAAATTCGTTCCATGATTTAATTGATATTAGGTAATAAAGAATGCTAGGCAGTGAATGATAAATGAATAATGATAGTAATGAAGAATGCAAGAAAGCAGCCCTATTTATTAATAAGGCCTGCTTCCTATTGATATGAAGGTGTACTTTCATAACGCAGGTAGTAAAGTACCACAAGATAAATAAAGTAGTGTGTTATGAGAAAATACTTATTGCAAAATAAATTTAAACCAAGGACTTAAATTGAATTTTTTTTAGCACTCGGTGCCATCTTAGCTCGCACGATTTATTTATGTACACTGTTAAGTTACAAAATGTGTTTCTGTGTGTGTGAAATATAGATATATTTAATTACTAGCTGACCCGGCAGACTTCGTACTGCCTCAATCTATAAGTAGAAGACCTAAACTTATGTATTAAATAAACTTAAAAGAAACAAAAGGAATTCTTAATTAATAAAATGCAATTCATTTTTATATATTCACCTTTTCAACCTTCTCTGGACTTCCACAAATAATTCAAGACCAAAATTAGAAAAGCGGTCCAGCCGTTCTCGAGTTTTAACGAGACTAACGAACAGCAATTCATTTTTATATAATTAAATTGATTGTTCGAGTTCATAGTGACAGGCACTTGTTTTTGTGTGAAGATTTCCCTCCTAAAAAATGACAGACCGGTTTTTAGGGTTCCGTAGCCAAATGGCAAACAACGGAACCCTACCCGGTATTATTACTCTATGGTGAAAGGTAAAAATATCTGTAATAATTTAGTTCCAAAGTAAATGACAGGGATAAAAAGAAGAGATATTGATTCATCATCAACCTTTTTTAATCCACATCTAGACTAAGACGTCTTCCTAGAAAGGTTGTGGCTTAATGCTACACTGTAAACTATATACACTGTATAGTATATTTGCCGTCGACATCGAAGCATCTCAAAGAGGAGCTTTGAAATCGACAGCGAGTATTTCTAACTAAGGTCCATAATTATAGCCATGTTCAAAGCTTTGAAGGACCTCTCTGCTGACTTAAGACGAAACATAGATTTCTTTTAGTAGCTAGATTGATGTGGCTGAAATTCAATTTTCTGTGTGCGACTGTCTTCAAACCTGCACATCCCTAGTAGTCGATTTCGTAACTCTTTAGAAAGACTTTTATAGACCTCCAACTACGCATGGCGATTACCACAATGTATTCAGAACGGTTACTCAATGATGATTGTACAAAATCATCATTTAAAAGTAAACTTAAGTATAATATACATTTGTTGACAGGTATTTGACCATTACCGATAGTCAGAAATTGCTTAGAGAAATCCTCAGCAAATGTATCGTTCAGCATGCATTGCTGCTCTCACGGTTGTTGTCACGTGAAGTTTCTTCACATAGCGCTATAGATTGATCGATAAATTGAGGCAAACTTTTATTTCGTCGATAGCAGTTGATCTGGAAATTACTGACAGTATTTGGCGGAAATCGTCAGGTAATGAAATCTCTACACTTCCTAAACATCTCGAATCGTTGCGTATGAATCAAAGTTTGGTTAAGTGCTTCCAATGCACATTTATGTAAACTACTGTATATGTGGTAGCTTAGAACCATGAGACAACATAGGATACTTTTAGGCAAAGGTGACCCCATACCATAGTGGCCTGGTCAGATAATTCTGCACCATTCTCCCGTCCTCCACAGACCAGGTGACACATGTCTTTAATCAAGATTTGCTCTTGATTCGATTCGATTGATTCGATTGATCCGATTATGTAGCTCCTCATTCATATCTATATCGGGATTTCTTGAACTGGCATGAATTTGATATAAAATGTCTGCTGGCATATTATCCTCGTATTTGTGCCACAGTTTAGATGAGTTGGATGGAAAGCACGTTGAAATGATGATAGAAAATAATGTGCCTACCTAAGATACAGAGAAAATCGCATCATGGATTGTCGTATCCTAATAGGTATCGTTTTCTAGTAAATTGAGTTCTTCACATGCAGTATGATATATTTTGAATATTGTACCATTAACAGCTCAAATGACTTGGGTCCACGTACATTTACTAGCAACAATCGCAAATAGAAGAATCCATTGTTCTTTGGATGAGCTGTATACATACGAGCAACGAACAAGAGCATCAGTAGAACGCATATTCGACATTGCATTTTTGCATTGTGGCGGCTTCGTTGGGACTTATTTTCAATTCAGAGCCGGTGAAAGAGATTCTACTCCACCTAATGAAAGCATGAGTAGAATTTGAGAGTGGTGCTCGCCATACTCATGGCAAAAGCCGACAATGCAACATGGTGACTCTATGGTAGACTAGTGAAATGTAATTTTAGGCCCCAGGACACGGGATAACCACGTGACTTGCTAATGACTTCTTCATTGACTCCAGAACAGACCAGATCTCAATCGAGTCAAAGACCATCTCATTACAATTAGTTTCATTTCAGTTTCATTCTCTGTTATAAGTATAAGATACGTTTTAAAAACTTTTATGCTTTTCGGTGAAGAAATTGGTAACCTAATCTTTTCTGTCCTCGATCACTTCCGACGATCTCTTCGGAACTGCTTAGGACGCCGTACCGATGCAAAAGCCAGAAGCTTGTTTTGTATCTATTATACAACATACTTTTGGGAGATTTGCAGATGCACCTAATTATAATTTTTTAAACAAAGCCTTTTATTTTGAATTAAATTACAGGATGTACGTTTATTTGATATACAGTATACAGTCGATTGGCATAAATCATTTCAATACACTCTTTATATAAGTTATATATATAACTGTCCACTATCCGTACACTATATGCGATTCGCCTACTTGACCTTTATGATAAAGGAATGGGAGGAATGTTCGTTCATTTAGGTCATAATCGACTTCGATATTTTATGAATGTGCTATACTGAAAATGACTTACCAGACAGTTTTAATTAGAGATAAAACGGAAACTGATAAGTTTATAGTAGGTAGGGAAGGGACATTCAAGGGCTTTAAATAAAAGAGACACCTCTGTGGTTTGTTTTGGCATTTCTTCTCAGAGTGAGTCTCAGGAAATGTCGGTGACTTCTAGCTGTATCTGTAAAATATTTGTAATCTGAAGAATAAGTACTGAACTGATGAAATATTAATGATGTAAAAATTTATCAGTGTAAAGTAACCCAGTTATCAGAAAAAGGCCGTAATTTAAATAAATAACATCACGTTGCAAATAAAAATGTACAGTTAGTTACATAAACTGGGGAAAATTATTTATTTTAAGAACTTCCATTGCGTGAGTTGTGTTAACAGTTACGGTTATAAAAATAAAGTGTAGAAGAATTGTATATTTTCCTATAGAAGATCTAAAAAAGAATCCGTGATAGCATAATATATCCATGTCATTATTTATAATGTTGGGTCACCATAACTAGTTTTATGGTAAGCAAATTTGTTCACACATGGTCCAATTATGTTTTCAAACCATCCAGGTACCCATTTAAATTCATAAAATTTCACGTGCGTGATGGCACGCTCTTTTTTGAATATTTGATTTCTTTTTTCTTTTTAAAAAGGTTATTTGGTTTGGTTGTCTTTGTTCATTTATTGTTTGGCGCCTACTCAAAGTTATTTAGATATGCTTACACTAGTTTAAGAAGTAAGTTAATAAGTAGGTAATAATAAATTAATATATTATTTTTTGTTTTTAAGTTTTTCGGTGAATAATTTGTTTGCTAAAAACAAACTTGATTAATTAATATTATTATAACAAACTTGATTTTGCTCTGATTTCAAGTATAAGTATTTTTTTATGAAATACAACTCTTTTGTTTGGACCTATTAATATTGTTTTCATTAGATGTCTGACTGAGGACTTTAAATGTCTGAATTGGATTTTATATTGTTACTATTCAAATGGTACTTACTATGGTAATAAATATGTCATACCATCACTATTTTTAATTTACCGATTTATTTCTTTTGACACAGATATTCGCCTGTATTCTGATTGTCTTAATAGCTACCGGTTTTTTCTTGGGTATTAGGTAATGTTTAATATTCAAGTTTCTTTATTTAAGATAGTATAAGTGTTGAATAGTACAAGTAATTCGCTTTAATGCCTATCAAGTAAAGGTATTCGTTATTATAAAAAAATATGAATACAACTGATCCTAAATATTAACGATGGCAATTTAGAGCCTAGACTGGGGACCGTCAGTCAGCGGTCAGTGTCATAATACCATGAGCGTGTCCTTGATTTGGAGGTCAAGTAGCCGTTCTCGGTTATTATTTTTATTTTATTTATGGAAAGTGGTGATGTTATACGTTAATGTACATTCGATCACTTACAATTCACGTCACACAATTACTAAAACATTTATTTTGTTCACAGAGATTTGCGCTTCAATAAAATTGAAGAGATCGTACCGGGGGAGCTGAGTCACCTCCGTGCCCTGCGATCTTTACTGTTGAACGACAACCGATTGCGGAAGCTTCATTCGGGTGTTTTCCACGGACTCCGTCGTTTGAAGTACCTATATCTTTACCGCAACCGTATTCAGCACATCGACAATGATACTTTCCAACAACTCAAGCACTTGGAACAACTGTAAGTATTTCCAATTGTATTAAAACATAGCATTCAACGTTACTACATATTAGCTTGCGCAGTCTGTGTAGTGTCAGATTCAGAATACAGAGTGTGCCTCTACCCCTAATCATCCGTGAACGTAAGTCTACAATATCAATATCTATATACAAATACAGAAGTACAAAGAAAACTTAAAACTTATCTGGTCAGCGTGACAATAGTAGGCTAAAATAGTTTTTAAGGCGATGCCAGTGGTTGGACTGTTAATCAGGCAGACAGGTTGCAGATGCTGATAAATGATTAGTTTGCGCAGACTCTAATTACTTTGTAAATAAATATTTTTTTGGACATCTTACACACAACATCATCTAGTCCCAAAGTAAGCAGAGCTTGTGTTATGGGTACTAAATAACTGATATAAATACATAAACATACTTTTTTTTTGTAAATATGTACATACATATTATACATAGAAAAACACCCAGACTCCGAAACAAATATTTGTGGATCACACAATAATTGGTCTGACCCAGGGATCGAACCCGAGACCTCTTGATCAGCAGCCGCATACGCTAACCACTAGACCAACAAGGCAGTCTAAGTAGGTTAGATATTAAAAACTAAACAGTTACCATATTATGATGTATTTATAAATTTAATGACCACTTTTCGGTTTTTAAATTTATTCGCAAAGGCGACTATTCCTTTTGCCCAACGACTATTAATAATATACCTTACTTCAGCGACCAAATAACTTATTTCATTGGTTGGTCTATGTTGCATAATAGATTTCTTTTTTTTGCCCGCTATCAAAGCTTTTTTATTTTGCCTGGTGAAGAACTTTGAATGAACCTTTAAGTTTAATAGACGATTAAAAAGATTTTTATGAAATATTTTGGTGCCGTTTAATATTAATTTATTGACAAAGTATATAATTATCAAACCAAACCGATCGTAATATTTTTTAAACAGACAGGCTTACCGTAGATATATTACAAAGTATAATTTTGGTAACGCCCTTTCAAATGATACCAAACACAGCAATTTTATCTGAAATTTATTTCAAACACAGTACTTTATGACTACTACAGGGCTCTACATAATATTGAGTGACACGGCATATATCCTATAACCAGCGGACAATCAAGACACTTCTAACGCAACCTCATTTGTTCAGTTCCAATGAGTATTTGAGGAGCTATGAGGGAACAGACAAGCAGACATATGTAGCCTAAAAAATTATTAACTCTCCTTTGCCGTAGTCTGGTAATCAAATAAAAGTGGTAGTGTTCCTCCACTGAACAGAATTTCAGGTAGTATCTATCGAAGTTCATTACTTTATTACGATTTTGAGTGTCAATGCTTTTGTAAACAACAGTAAGTATGAACTGCTGTAACATTCGAAGTGCCCGGTATCCGGTAGTAAGTAGGTAGGTATTAGATAAGGCCAGTGTCCCGACTACCAACAGGCGATAAGATAAAATTGGTACTTGGATATTTACTCGAGCTGGAATTCAAGTTCCGACCTAAATTATTAAAGCGTTTAGCAATACAAACGTAAGCAGTAATATAAGTTAGATCCCCTTCTTGTTTTTGTTGTTTCTTTGTGACAGATTGTTTGTCTGACTAATGCTTTTAATTGATGAGGAAAGTGGCGCTACCTAATACCTAATGAATTGAATTTTAAATTCTAGTACAATAACTACATAATTATTATCCTAATTTCAATAAAACAATTTAAGATTATACAAATACAAAATATCATCGTCCGAGCCTTTATTCCCAAGTTTATTTGGGGTCGGCTACTAGTTCAACCGGTTTTACCTGAATTTCAGTTTTTCCACAGAGCGACTGGCATCGGACATCCGCAACCCTAAGGGAGAACTGAAATTCGAATAAATCCAAAATTATAGCCAAATGAACATGGACTTTTATAGCTTCTTCATAATTTAGGTATCTATTGATGTAGCAACATCAATAGATAAACGAAGATTAATAAACGTATCGTAAGCGTAGCAACGCGTATTATACGTATTAAGAATTTTGAAAAAATACTTTGATTACATTTCATAATACACTGAAATATGTTTATAGCAATTTTTTGTAAATTATGCTACGGCTTTTTATCTTAGTAGTAGTATTCTATCAAAATTTTATAATAGTACCTAAACTAAGATCCTCTATTAACCGTCCTCATACCCCCTCGCTCGACACATTAATTAGAAATCAGATACTTGACAACATTCCTAAACATATAAATAAATGCACATAATTTCTGTGAATTTACCATTCCCGTAAATAGACGGTAGCTTTTAGGCCCACATTAGTGCTTCCTGTTTTGGACTGCGCGGTGGAGTTCGTAAGCAGTCGGTGTAAATTAAATTTCGACTTAACTGTAAATTCAACTGCGAAAAGCAATCTATTTGTTTACAATCCATTTATCAATATAGATTTAGAGAACAAATTAAAAAGTCTTAATCTAACGCCAAGTGCGAGTCGGACTCGCCCATGAAGTATAAAAGATAATATAAAAGTTCTTGTAGTTCGTTGTAACTTTGATCGATATTTTAATAATAGTGTATTAATTAAATGAAATCTAAATTGCTGTTCACAATTTATGACCTATTAAAAAAAACTGCTTACTAGATCTCGTTCAAACCAATTTTTGTTAGAAGTTTGCATGGTAATGTACATCATTTTTTTTGTTTTATCATTCTCTTAGATATTTTAGAAGTTACAGGGGGGATGGGACACATTTTACCACTTTGGAAATTTCTGATTTCTGAAAACTATTCAGTTTAGAAAAAAATAAAATCAGAAACCTCAATGTCAATTTTGAAGATCTATCCATAGATAACCCACACGATGTACTTTCAGTTCTAAGTATGAGGAACTCCCAAAATGTATTGTTTTTTTTCTATTTTTGTGTGAAAATCTTACGGTTCACAGAATACATCTACTTTTTAAGTTTCAGCAGTATAGTTCTTATAGTGTCGGTATGATATCATATATTATGATATTCGATTTATAGTTAACTAAATTTTTATTAGCTAGTGAGAGAGTAAAAAATGGGACCACTTTTTTATCATAAGAAATTCAAAACACAGTTCAGTGAAACTGGTAGAACAAATGTCGTTGTACAAGAGCTAGACGTGACAGTATTAGGACGAGGAGTATCAACTCTGGTGGTCCAACCTGTATCCTTTGTTTAAATTAAAATAAACGCCCAATGTTTTTATTTAAAATATATTTTTTGTTTATTGCTTTCGACTTTCCTTTGTATTAAAAAATATATTTGAGTGGGTCAGCTAACTCCTTTGTTTCACTTTAAAATCACTAAAGACGTGGCAGATGTCAAGTAAGCACTTCTTTCAAATATTTTAACAAGATGCTTGTGTATTTACTGTTATCCATAATGTTAGTTCAGAAAGGAAGGAAAACTAGTAGATTTCACCCCTAATTTAATTAGACAATTAGGTACACCTCATATGAACAATAGATGCGCTTACTATGGACCACTGCTACCTTGCACAATAGTTAAAAAACTGATCAGCATAATAACAAGTTGTATTCTGTAAATTGCTCACTCATATTTCAATTATTTGTGTTTATTTACTTAAAATTTAATTTTCCAATTGTTTCATTATATGACTTTGACTTGCTTGATTGACCTTATAACATAGTTGTACAGAGATAATAGACAAAGTGCGTAATTTATGAGTGGTGACAGCCCAATTTATGACGTAAATTCAGTTGATAGATATTTTTAAATATACATATGGAAACAAACAACTATTTGATTTAACGAAACCGTATCCTTAAAATATCATATCTATTAAAGTATGTTTCATATAGCAGGGATTTGGATTAAAGTTTCTAGGAACAATTAAATCTATACTAATATTGTAAATTCGAAAGTGGATTTTGACTGTTTGTTTTAATAATAATATAACTGTTGAAATTTAGTACAGAGATACTTTGATTCCTGCGGTTATCTGCTACTCTTTACCGTCGTAACCAACATACACGTAGTCGAAGTTCTAGGCAAAAGTTAATAAACTTTGATATTCTTTGGTTTATAACCCGTGTTGCCATGTTTATAACTCATGTCGATTAGAACAGTCACAGAGGAGTGTTAATTGATAAAAATGGTCAGCATGTCAATCTCAGTCATGCTTAGACAGTTGTGTTGATAACATTACCAAGAAAATTATGTCATGGACCTATTCTTAACTGACTAAGGTATCACTAAGGAAAACGAACAACAAACACTGTTGTGTTCAGTCGCTGTAGAACTGGGTCATAAACAATAAGAAATATAAATTATCTCTGCCATTATATGAAGCATATACTTATCTATTGGGGCCTAGGGGCCGTCCATTAATCACGTGATCTTTTTTTGCCATTTTTTCAACCCCTCCTCCCCCTTGGTGATACATGGTGAGGCTTAAAACTACCCCACCTCCCTATATCACGTATATTTTTAGTACCTATAAAGAATCTTTTTTTTAAATATTAATTAAATACAGGTAGAAGTATCAACTAATTTTACTTTAGAAAATTAAAAACTACAATAATCGTTCAGAGGTAGAGTAGAAATGTGGCAGGTTGACTGACATAAAAATAATGAACGAAATGCGAAATTTTGCAGAAGAAATACATACATAAGAAATATACTCCCCCTTGTGATATATCTTGATTTTTTGTGAACCCCTTCCCTCCCCCCTTCGAACCTCACGTGATTAATGGACAGCCCATACCTTCCTATAAATTTGATTAGCACTAGAGACTATAAATCTACACAAGTAAATAAAAACGAAGTATCTGTAGGTAGTTACAAATTAACAGTTTTCATTAAACACATTTGAAAGCATATATACGGTACTTAGGTACATTAAAATCAATCCGCATTTAGGTTACGATAAATGCGTTTATTATTCTACTACAACCACAACCGGGCAACCGCATGTTGAGTACCTATTAGTGTTTAATATACAAAATTGTATTTCAATTCCGTAAATGTTACAATACTGTGTTATATTCTAATTTATTTTTTATAATGTACTAGTTGACCCAGCGAATTTCGTACCGCCTAACTTTAAAATTCCAGAACTTGATCGAAGCGCCACCTATCGGGTCCAATTGCGAATCAAAGCCATTCCCAGATCCCCTTGAACACACATAAAAAAATTCATCAAAATCGGTCCAGTCGTTTGAGAGAAGTTCAGTGACATACACAGTCACACAAGAATTATATATATAAAGACTAGTTGACCCAGCGAACTTCGTACCGCCCAACTTTAAAATTCCAGAACTTGATCGCAGCGCCACCTATCGGGTCCAATTGCGAATCAAAACCATTCCCAGATCCCCTTGAACACACACAAAAAAAATCATCAAAATCGGTCCAGTCGTTTGAGAGAAGTTCAGTGACATACACACTCACACAAGAATTATACATAATAAAGACTAGTTGACCCAGCGAACTTCGTACCGCCCAACTTTAAAATTCCAGAACTTGATCGCAGCGCCACCTACCGGGTCCAATTGCGAATCTAAACCATTCCCAGATCCCCTTGAACACACACAAAAAATTTCATCAAAATCGGTCCAGTCGTTTGAGAGAAGTTCAGTGACATACACACGCACACAAGAATCTTTATATATATAACTAGTTGACCCAGCGAACTTCGAACCGCCCAACTTTAAAATTCCAGAACTTGATCGCAGCGCCACCTACCGGGTCCAATTGCGAATTTTGTATATTTTGTGTATATTTTGTATACTTTTTTCCTACCCTTTTATCCGTCTTATCAGCAACTGGAAAATATTGTTTGTATGAGGTGGGTTCATGACAATAATGGTTTATTGCTAAGAATTTTTTTAATCAAAAGGGCCTTAGTTTATTTTTTTCGCACAGAAGACAAATGTGTTGTATGTATAAAAGTATGTTAATAAGTATTGCTTTTTCTTACTATGCTATTTAAAAAAAAAGCGGCCAAGTGCGAGTCGGACTCGCCTATGAAGGGTTCCGTAGTAGCAAATAACATCATATAATAGTTCTTGTAGTTCGTTGTAACTTTGATCGATTTTTTAATATGGGGTTTAATATAGGTTTAATATGGGTATTGTTTTTTTTCTATTTTTGTGTGAAAATCTTATTCTGTTCACAGAATACAGCTACATACTAAGTTTCAGCAGTATAGATTTGTTCCATGCTAGGCTTGTAAAAATAAACCTTGTATCATCAGCAAATGCCAGCAGCTTACATTTTAGTTTTATGGATACTTAATCTATTTTAACGAATGTTATTCTTAATTCGTATTATGGTTTGTCGTAATATGGAACAGATGGTGCTTATAACAAAAACGCAAAACGCAAAAACGCTTAGAAAAGAGGTTTTGGCCGTTAAATATTTTTTATAAAAATATAAAATGGTTAGCATAGATTATCACTAATTATTGATAAAACTGTTTTTTTCGATAGCACAGTAGGAAAAAATCTTCAATAACTCAAAACTTTACACCTATAGAGCTCAAATTTAATCTTGGCACGTAACACAGTCTGCTTCAAAAATCGTTTTTATATCTAAAGCTCTTCATTGCACATCAATACAATTACATCGTGAGTCAGTGAACAGCAGATTATGACAGGGTACAGCTAGCATTTAATAACTTCTAGATTCTTAGTTCTTAGCCTAGAAACTATTAGAGATTCCAGTGTTCACAATAAAACAACGAGCTGAGGCTGGTGGCAGGTCAAATTTTTGGCCAGTGACTATCCTGTTCTATAATGTAACAATGCAATGGTGTAATTGTTGACAAATAACTTAGTTTAGTGCTGCATATTGAGCCCAAATATAGATAGGTGGTTTCAACTATTAAGGCCCGCGACACCAAGCGTGAGAATTTGTGATTGAACACCCACATATATATTTTACATGCACACAGACGCATCGCGCACTGTCGCATACATACCGTAGCAAGCAATCACCGACTTTCGGTTTTTTGCTTATGTTAAATATCCATCAACTGTTCGCCTTTGTAGAACGTATTTTAATGTGTTACAACGCACGCAATGTATCTTGCCATAACGTAAAGCCCGTAGGATTCATTCAGTACAGAAAGTCATAATACTTTCTGTATACCAATCGAATGGTCAAAGATTATAAAATAATTTTACACAGTAAAAAATAAATTCGCTCGCGTGCATTGTCTGTCAACTCAGATCCTTTTAAATACGCAAGGTATTTAAATACGGTTTTCATCATAATTAAGGTTACCTTTTAAAGAAGATTTATTAATGTTATTTTATTATTTTAAAGGAACACATAAATAAAGCCAATATTGACAAAAGTTTACGAGTTACTTAAATTAGGAATAACCTACAGTAATACTTTTATAATTATACTTTTTTAATATTTCTTTATTATTTTATTTGTGAATATTAATTTCAAAGTAATTTGGAACAATGTAATATTAATCCTTATCTTAATAAATACTGTAGACATTTAAAACAATTTTATTCTACATGAAATATGTAGAATAAAATTGTTTATTACACAATATTATTTAAATAAATATTTTATAATACGTCAGAGCGTTCATCCAGGTCGTACCCGTAATTGGCCGTAATCTTACACTAGTAACTCTCAGTGTAAGATTTTATTATGTCAATAATGTGTGTTTAACGATACGTGGTCTTATAGGTATTTAAAAACATTTAAAATTTGTCAAATTATACCCTCCTTTAAAACCAATCTATCCATTGCTGCAAACATCATGAAAATCGGTGCAGTAGTTTTTAAGTTACGTTATGTTTTGAGTTTAATAGACAGGTTGAAGAGGCAGACTGTGGACTGAGGACTGTGTTTTTTTTTAATATATTTAATGCAAACGGCTCATTTACGCAATAATGTTACTAAAATAAATGTGAAAGTAACTCTGTCTGTCTGTTTGTCTGTTACCTTTTCACGCCTAAAACGCTGAACCGATTTTGATCAATTTCAGTATAGAGATATATGGGACCTCGAGAAAGGACATGGCTACTTTTTACCACGAAAATCGACACACTCGCGGGCGGAGCCATGGGCAAAAGCTAGTAAAACATAAATACGACTAGCGGTTTATACATACGTATAAAAGTGAAATACTAATCATCCAAGACCAAACCATTGAGTAGTATTACTTTCCATCATCAGCTGAACATCTTGAAAGATACGACTAAAGGTAACACACATATACGAAAGTAACTCTGTCTTTCTGTCTGTTACGCTTTCACGCCTAAACCACTGAACCGATTTTGATGAAATTTGGTACGAAGATAGAACTGAACTTGGGAAAGGACATAGGCTGCTTTTTATCGTGAAAATAAAGGTAGAAGGGTTTGAAATAGGGGACGAAAGTTTGTGTCGAAGTTCCTTATTATCAAACATAAAATCAGGTAAGATTGTTTAATGAGCCCTTACCATGTCGTGTGATATAAACGAATTCCACGCGGGCGAAGCCGCGGGCAGAAAGCTAGTTTATAATAAATAAATATTTCAGACGAATGACACAGAATATCATCTACCAAATATTCGTGTGACCCGCAAATATTTATTTCGCAATTTATAATACATAAACATAGTTTTTTGTTATAAATATCTACATACATATTATACATAGAAAACACCCAAACTCCGAAACAAATATTTGCAGATCATACATTTATAATAATAATAATAATAAATATTTGGACAAGTTACACAGAACATCATCTAGTCCCAAAGTAAGCAGAGCTTGTGTTATGGGTACTAAACAACTGATATAAATACATAAACATACTTTTTTTTTTTTTTTTGTAAATACATACATACTATACATAGAAAAGCACCCAGACTCCGAAACAAATATTTGTGGATCACACAAATATTTGGTCTGACCCGGGAATCGAACCCGAGACCTCTTTATCAGCAGCCGCATACGCTAACCACTAGACCAACAAGGCAGTCAAATTTATATAATATATTATAATACATAAACATACTTTTTTGTTATAAATACATACATATTATACATAGAAAACACCCAAACTCCGAAACAAATATTTGCAGATCATACAAACATTTATAATAATAATAATAATAAATATTTGGACAAGTTACACACAACATCATCTAGTCCCAAAGTAAGCAGAGCTTGTGTTATGGGTACTAAACAACTGATATAAATACATAAACATACTTTTTTTTTTTTTGTAAATACATACATACTATACATAGAAAAGCACCCAGACTCCGAAACAAATATTTGTGGATCACACAAATATTTGGTCTGACCCGGGAATCGAACCCGAGACCTCTTGATCAGCAGCCGCATACGCTAACCACTAGACCAACAAGGCAGTCAAATTTGGTCCGACCCGGGAATCGAACCCTAGACCTCTTGGTTAGCAGTTGCATACGCTGACCACAAGACCAACAAGGCAGTATGATATATTACAATAATAAATAAACAACTATTTCGAACATCTTACACACGACATCATCCAGTCCCAAACTAAGCAGAGCTTATATTATTGATTCGACAACTGATATAAATACATAAACATACTTTTTTTTTTTTTGTAAATACATACATACTATACATAGAAAAGCACCCAGACTCCGAAACAAATATTTGTGGATCACACAAATATTTGGTCTGACCCGGGAATCGAACCCGAGACCTCTTTATCAGCAGCCGCATACGCTAACCACTAGACCAACAAGGCAGTCAAATTTATATAATATATTATAATACATAAACATACTTTTTTGTTATAAATACATACATATTATACATAGAAAACACCCAAACTCCGAAACAAATATTTGCAGATCATACAAACATTTATAATAATAATAATAATAAATATTTGGACAAGTTACACACAACATCATCTAGTCCCAAAGTAAGCAGAGCTTGTGTTATGGGTACTAAACAACTGATATAAATACATAAACATACTTTTTTTTTTTTTTGTAAATACATACATACTATACATAGAAAAGCACCCAGACTCCGAAACAAATATTTGTGGATCACACAAATATTTGGTCTGACCCGGGAATCGAACCCGAGACCTCTTGATCAGCAGCCGCATACGCTAACCACTAGACCAACAAGGCAGTCAAATTTGGTCCGACCCGGGAATCGAACCCTAGACCTCTTGGTTAGCAGTTGCATACGCTGACCACAAGACCAACAAGGCAGTATGATATATTACAATAATAAATAAACAAATATTTCGAACATCTTACACACGACATCATCCAGTCCCAAACTAAGCAGAGCTTATATTATTGATTCGACAACTGATATAAATACATAAACATACTTTTTTTGTTGCTTACCTATAGAATACACCCAGACCCCGAAATAAATATTTGCGGATCACACAAATATTTGGTCCTACACGGGAATCGAACCTGAATCCTTACTCAAGCAAAGTAGTCGCATGCGCTACTACTGCCCTCATCATTATGAAATGATGGCTACCAGATATTGCGTCTGGAATAGCATTACAAAATAAAAAAAAAATATAATAACTATTTATAACGTGCTTATAAAATTTTAGGGTTTCCCTATAAACTAACACTGAAAACAGCCAACACCTAAAAAAAATAATTTTGTGGATCTCATAAACATTTGGTCCGACCCGTGAATCGAACCCGAGGCCTCAATCGCATATGCTACCACAGCGCCACCGAGGCAGTCATATAAAATGAATATTAAAAATCGGTCCACAATTGACAGAGTAATCAATGAATGTACAATAAAAAAAATCATTTAGTTAAACATAAATTATACTCCTTTTTTGAAGTTGGTTAATAATAATTTAAAATATAAAGATTGGTGTGTCTATTCTCAGACCTATCAAATATTATCAAAAGTTACACACAGTCACGTCGTCGTATGTAAACAATCAAATCTCTGTGTGCGTGACAGTGCGTGTGGAGCTAAAAACGAGCGTGCGCTCGCCTTGAATATTCGGAGAACACTGAATTTTTGGATCGCGTGAACTCTGTTTTATTGCAAATTATTTCTCCATACTAAAATGTATGGAACTTTTGCCGCTAAAAATTAATGATGTTTAAGTTTAAATTATGACTTTCTGGTGAGAATTAATAGAAACCTTAAATGGTTAATCTCTTTTTTGTACTTTTTCTTGCAACTAATAAAATATTTATTTCAAATAAAGCAACATAATACTAGATTGATTCCAAACAGAAAAGGTCGATTTCGGTGATTTTAGTCACTGTTGATGATTTTTTTCTCGAAAATAAATAATCGTATTAGTAATTTTACTCGGTTTCTCTATAGATTGCTTTATTAAGGAACTGAAATATTTTTTTTACTGTCAAATAATGAATTAATTTGTTTCTCTTGTCATAACCGTAAGTGCTTTTTCGAGCAGTTATGGAAACGATCCCCTTAAGTTAAAGTTATATTGTGGCCTACAGCTGATGTTTAAAGTGCAATTTATATATGCATGACACATGTTGACAAGTAAATATGATATTTAAAAAATACCTACCTATTAGTCCAAGAGCCAGTGCGCAAAAAACTGTTTGAATTTACTAAGGCTAATTTTTTTATAGTTCATTACAATGGTTGCGTACACAAACATACTGCGGTCAGTCAAGCGCACCTGAGAACAGGTGACTCAGGTGCGCTATCAAAGATGTCGTACCTGCCGGGGTAATAAATGAATTTACTAAGGCTGAAAATTGTTATACAACTTGTATATTGTATGTAAATTAAAGTTTTAATGGTCAGTCAGCAGAATATGGGGACAGAGCTGGTCAGTCAGCCCTAATGTATGTATGTGCAAAAAATAAATAATGTGCAATTCATTTACTACACTTCAAAATTGTTGTAGGCGTATTAAATATTGTTTTAAACATAAAAAAAATAGTCAGTCATCGATTTAACGGGACAAGGCCCGTCAGTCAGCAAAAAAAAGAAATAAAAATTTCGCGCGCGCGCTCGGCATCGCAGGTGACGGCTTGCTTCTTTTTTTACTATAATCTTTATTTATTGACTATAACCGACTAGATTGAATAAAAAAAAATTAATTATAATTTAATAATATTATAACTTTAATAAATACAAAATATACAATAAAATGAATATTGAATCATTAATTATCGAATTCTTCCTCCGACTCATCAAATTCATTGATGTCATCGTGATCGGAAATGACAATGTCGGTTGTTTCCGATTGAGTTTCTGATCGAGAATCTGAAAAATTAATATAACTGATGCAATTATATATAATACATAATAATTATTTTTTACTTTGCCAACTATTATTTGCATACCTGAATTTTCGTCTGGAGGTTGAAGGACGACATCGTTGACCAATTGTGGTAATTGATCACCTTGAAACCAATCGAATTCATATTTTTCCTCGCTTATTTTCCACCCGTGATCGATTGGAGACAGTACGGTTACAATTTTCGCATGAGCATTGCGCCAAATATTTGCTAAATAAGCAGCTCTTAGAAATTGTTGTCAACAACGATTGTCAAAACAATTTCTAATATAGATTATTCAAATTTAATTTAGTAGGGTTGACCAGTTCATGTTCAATCGTGAACGAAACCGTACGGTGAGAATGGTAGATTTCGACGAAATAGACCTTATTTAAGAGGCATACAGTGCATCCGATTTCCTGACCTACGTATTTTTATACAAACAGCAGGCATTCGAGATCCTGTCATCCACTGGTGAGTGGTTAAGCAGAAAAGCCGTTATATTTTGGAGCAGAGGATTCGGTGGTTTGGACAAAAGTCTATCTATCCCTATACTAGAGGTACAATGACCCCCATTTATTGTGTATACCTTCGACCTCTTCCGTGCGAATATACCTGCGCTCTTACCTGTTCAAATCGCTTTCAACGCCGAGCGCGCGCGCGCGAAATTTTTATTTCTTTTTTTGCTGACTGACGGGCCTTGTCCCGTTAAATCGATGACTGAATATTTTTTTTATGTTTAAAACAATATTTAATACCCCTACAAAAATTTTGAAGTGTAGTAAATGAATTGCACATTATTTATTTTTTGCACATACATACATTAGGGCTGACTGACCAGCTCTGTCCCCATATTCTGCTGACTGACCATTAAAACTTTAATTTATATACAATATACAAGTTGTATAACAATTTTCAGCCTTAGTAAATTCATTTATTACCCCGGCAGGTACGACATCTTTGATAGCGCACCTGAGTCACGTGTTCTCAGGTGCGCTTGACTGACCGCAGTATGTTTGTGTACGTAACCATTGTAATGAACTATAAAAAAATTAGCCTTAGTAAATTCAAACAGTTTTTTGCGCACTGGCTCTCCGTCTATATTCTTCGATCTCTCTTTCTTTTTGACTAATATTCCATTTATAAATATTGCTTTATACAAATTGTTTTATGAATTTTATCTTATCGTTTTATTAGTTATCGTTTTATGAACAAAAATTGTAATTTGATTTGGTAAAATTGGAAAAAAAAATGTTATCTTACACATTTCGCTAATAAAACTTAACCCCAATTTAGTGAATGTAAACGTCAAGAAATGAATCATGTGTTGAGTCGGTCACTGCTGTCACCATTGATTTACCACTAGCCGTAGATCGAGCGCGTCATGCAAAAACAAGCCGAGAATTTGTCACCAACTAACTATACATTCCTACATATCGGTATATCGATGTATTACAACCCGTCTAATACAATAGACATCTGGCCATTATATTATCTATAGCGGCGCGTAGTACTTCGTAATTCATTCAGATTATACGGCTCGAGTGTTAGAATCGGTGACTTTCGGCTGCATTCGGTATGGTGGGCTGACGGGAACACGAAAGCAAAGGAGTAGGTTTGTTCCTATAAGTTTTATATATTTTTTATTTTGATTCGTAATTTTTTTGATAAAACATTGTTATTGTTAATCAAAGAACGTATTATCAACTCGTAAGAAAAGTATATCTCTAATGCCAACATTAGAGATATACTTTTTTGGCATAATGTTAATATGAACGATAATATTTTAATTATTTGCCATTTATTGTATTCACTATAACTACCTAAACTTCTGGGAGATTATACAAGATATATCATAGGAACAGAGCAGTTATGAAATAAAAGTCGAGTTTTCTCGTATAATAGTATAATAAAGAAAATAACGACGATCACGTCGCACTAAAATTATAATGTGATCTATTCAAAATGCTTAGTTACGTTCCGTGAAAAAGGTTCAATTTGTTGTATTTTTGTCTCTTTGAATTATCTTTCTTTTCCTGGTTTTCTTTTTTGCAAATATAATGTAAACGGACATCTACATATTTTTCTATAATTACTTTTGTTAAATCATACATATGATTAAACTGGTCTTTGTTGTGGGCATCAGTACGTGTGAATAAATTAATGTCCACTAGCGATCTCAAGACTTTGTTGGTAATGAATACTTTGTTGTACTGCCTTAAAATAGTTTTGCCACCACTTACGTTCACTAATCCCCTAACACACTTTTCAGTTTCACAACAAATCAAGAATACGTCATCAGAAGCAAAACATAATCCTCCCATATCCTTAATATCTACTAATTTATGAAACCATTTCTTTTCAGTGGCAAGTAAATGATTTTTACAATCATCACAGTGCAATTTTTTTAATAAATGATAAACTACAAAACCCGAAATATACCCAATTATTTGCTTAGTAACTTCATTCACTCCTTCCAACGATTTCGACAAATGATCACAGTTGTTTATATATTTTTCTTCCATCTCTTCTTGAAGTACTCGCTTTTCAATAAATATCATAGCTATATTTTCTTCATTCTCTTCTTCATCTTGATTTCTGTAACTAATTGAGCTGGTGTTAATTCGTTGCATTGTTTTGGTGGTGCTATTCAAAATTGGAATATCTTCTAGTGGTAAGCAGTTTCCGGAAAATTTTGAACTTAGTTCCATGTGCGACAAAAGCTTTTTGTATGCCGATTTAAATTGTCTGGCATTTGGATTATTATTATAACCACCTTGACTTCTAATTTTGCCAAAAAATATCTCAATGTGGTCTTGACTAAACTTGTACATAGTCAAATAAGACATTATGTTGGTCTCAATCAACGTGGTATATAAATGCTGCAGACTATTCATACAGATGATTAGCCCAATTATTCCAGTATTCAATCTCCCTTTATGTAACGGCACCTGCTCACTACGGTATTCAACTCGCGAATCTTTTTTAGTTTTTAACATTTCTTTTGTTGTTAGTGATAAGAGATAGCTAGTAGCACTTTTACAAAATGAAATAATATCTTGATTATTTTCGGGACTCATGGGCTTTTTGAATCCAAAAGAATTAAAGTTTCTTGAGTTCAATATATCAAACACGTAGTTAATCAGTTTTATGAACCGAACAGTGGCATCAGACTTTGAAAATGTATCTATTTTCAATTCCTTGGAGCAGAATTCGATGGCATTTGCAACGCTGTTGCTAAGCAACTGTGAGGCTAGTTTTACCTTCATTATTTCGTTTCTGAAGTTGATATGACGCGGAGTCAGCTTATTGGCCAAATGCAGGTTGTTTTCTTCTTGTAAATTGTGCAGACTTACAATATGGTTCCATTTGATGATGTTATGAGTGTCATCATATATTTCCTTTTTTGATTCCAATGTGTTTCTAACTAACTTGACCATGTGACAAGCATCTAACAAAACAGCAACTTCGTAATCAGCACAAGGATGTTTAAAAGTAGTCTTCATCTCTGCATGATTATCGAGTTTGCAACCAATGACTTTCATACAGTTTATATTAGTTTTGCAACCATCGAATGTTATAGAGACTACTTTGACGCCAACATCGTGACATTTTTTTAAAGCAATTTCAATCAGATTAGCTGTCATCTCCCCAGTCAGACTCTGAACGAAAAAATATGCAATTGGTAATGTCCAAGACTGATCTAACGAAACTAGCAGGAATACGTAAGCTTGGGTTGCCTTAGCATCAGACTCCTTGAATCCAATGCCCATATCCACTAGGCCTTCATATTTGGTGCCTGTCCAAATTTTTTGCTGTCGGATGGCCATTTCATCAACTGTTAAAGAGCACAAAAGCGGTGAAGAAGGTGATGTTGACACTTTATCTGCAAGAATTGCAAACGCTTCTGATGTAAATCCTGGTTCAGCGTCTATACTTTCGTACCATCTGTACAGTGTGTGAGGATGCGGCAGAGTTTTCTTAAATTTATCACGTAAGTATTTGTAGGCTGACGGAGAATAAAAGTGTAATGTCAAAGCAAATTTTCTGAGGGCTGGCGGAAATTTGGAAAACGGCGTTTTTCTTCTAGAAAGTAGTATTTTCATTATATCCTCATCATTTTCTACACCTTTAGATAGCTCGTCATCTAACGCTTCATCAACAAATCGTCTTTTCTTTAATTCTTGTATTACTTCTTTAAGAGTCGCATACTTTTCCTTCAATCTATTATTTTGCCTTTTTAAGTTTTTTACTTGTTTTGTCTTAAGCTGCAGCTTTCTGTGACTATCTCGTAACTTTTTCTTTAGCAATGTTGTTTTCGGTGTGTTGAAAAGGGAGCTCATTGCTGATGAAGTGGGACTCTTCATTGGCTATAATGAAAATAAAATTTAACTTCATAACAAAACATGAATTCAAATTAAAAAAATGAGCTTTATTCGACGTGAAACTGTAATAACGCAAAACTCTTAGTGATTTATACATTTAAATATATTTAAAGCATAATACACTGCTCAGAATTATACAAAGAGATTTAGATATATGTCGGTAGCATTTGCTTTACTCCTTTACAATGAAAATATCTGGAATTAAAACATACATCTAAAACTGCTGAAGATTGTATGGAATCCGATATATTATTATTTGTACTCGTGCTTGGTTGCATTTGTATGTCTTCACTTGTAGATGGGCATGAACCAAACTGAAAAACAAATAAAGTTTTGATTATATGTCGGTAACATTAGCGTTATTCCCTTACACTGATAATATATAGAATTAAAACATACGTCTATGAGTGCTGAAGTTTGTATGGAATCCGGTATATTTATGATTGGTTGCATCTCTATGTCTTCACTTGTACTCGTAGATGGACATGAACTAAACTGAAAAGAAAAGTATAATATTTATTTATTTTTGTTATCTCATTTTATTTATTAAATTAAACCTAATTTTTATTTATTAAATTTTATAAAAGTTCTAAAACATTATTGACCGTATTTGAATTATTGCGTAGCATAGAATTAGCTCGTTCTAATTATATGTCAGTAACGTTTGCCTTATTCCCTAAGACGGAAAATATATGGAAATAAATCCTACATCTATAAATGCTGAAGATTGTATGGAATCCGATATATTGTTATCTGTACTCGTGCTTGGTTGCATTTGTAGTTCTTCACTTGTGGATGGGCATAAACCTATTCATTAAATTAAACCCAAATTTAAAATATTATCGACCGAAGTAAACTTATGTTCTTTGAAATTTTTATATTCTCACACGGAAGGAGGTGATTGTTTCAGGCTGACCATTAGAACAGAATTTTTTTTTATCAAATAAACAACAAGTTGATTGAAATAATATCATAAAAAAATCGCTAGGCGCCTTAATTTTGAACTCTATTCTTGGAATGGCTAGTTTGTTGCTAGTACTTACGTTTAATCGTGGAACAGCTGCTTTCTTTTTCATTTTCATTCCGTTAGCGCAATAATATATATCGGTATCTGCAAAGTGGTCCGAACAGATGACATTTGAATCATTCGGCTTAAAAAATTCATCGCCTCTCTCGATTGCCACAATTTTCCTCCATTTCTCCCTTTGTATTGGATTACGTGGAAACCTAAAATTATTCAGTGACCATTTAGTAAACACATATATCCATAAAAACAAATCCACACTTCATTTCGATTACAGTAGGTAATATTAAGTAAATTAAATAAAAAATAAAACGAGCATAGCTACTCCATAACTTTCAATATTGACGTGTTCATCGTCTGAGCGGAAGTCTCTGTCGCTCGCATTGCGTGTTTGATGCGTTAGAGAAAGATGGCTTCGGGTGCCATGTTTAAGACAAAAATATATTGTTCATGATAAAACAATTAATTTAGTGGTTTTCACTGCGAAATATACAAGGTTTTTAGTACGATAAGATGCTCAATGTGTGTACTTACTTGAAATACGACACGCCGTCCTTTTTCCTTTGTTTTAAGCTATTATTTTTGCACGTTTTTAGCGCACACTTCACCATATTGAGACGTCAACGCGGCGTCTAGCCTTGTCACAGACTGGGGGAAAGGAGTGCACGCGTCGCTATTTGTGCACTACTTTTCCGTCCCATTTTTTGAGCGTTAATGATCGATCTACGGCTAGTGGTAAATCAATGGCTGTCACCGACAAGTGTATGTAAGATAGTATATGCAGCTGCGTCTAATTATAAACAATAAAAGGTCACCGCAGTTGTCAGTCAACATGACATCAGTTCCTGATAATAATATGAAATAAGTTAGTAAAAAGAAGTTAACAATCCTTTTTCTACAATGCAATTATACAATTCTTCTTTGTTTAGGGCAGACAGGGATGTGCAATATGCAGGAGTAAATTGTATACTAGATTCATTAGACCTTACACGCAATGTCGTCTGCGTCTCCTATAACCCGTAGCATGATCTAATACAGCATGAACAAATTGCTTGCAATGACAATTAATTACACACAACAACACAACAATTATTTAAAAAAAAAATACCGTACTAAGTGAAAACTTTTGATAAACTTTATGCAGCTTAGTTTTATTACTCTACTAGTTAACTAAAATATAATCAGTCTTTGTATTCATAAAGAGTATCGTATGAATTTTGTTAATAAACGAAGCATACTCTTTTCAAACCTTGTCACTAATCACTACATCTTTCAAACCGCAACGTTCTCTTATCACTGCATTCCTGACTCTGTCACTCACATTCACACCTAAACCACACATACATACCTACCTACTTCTTAGTGAACGCATCTCTACAGCATTAATTCCACTTTCGTGCCTTTTCTGCCATACTCAAAATTTGCTACCATACAAAAGCGTTGGGACCAGAACTTATATGGTTTAGTTGTGACCAGAACACCATTGTGCACAACTAAAAACGTGACATTTTCGAAACTTTGTTGTTGGCAAGAAGTTCTTTACTTAAAACTGTATTTCGCTCTAAAATAAATCGCAAGGCTGACTCATTTCTGCATAGTACTTCAATGCCTAATTTAAAGCTATCAATAACATTTTTGAATTTGTACCATTCTTCGTCCGTAAATTTTATCTCAGAAGCTTGTGTCGATGAGAGGTTTCCCAATGTACGCTGTGAGACTGTAAAACCTGTCTAACATATCAAGTAAACTATTCCAGCGAGTGCGGCAATCTAGAATCGAGCTTAATGATTTTTGGGAACATGACGAGTGAGTGAATTTGACAACTGACTGACATGTCGCGGTATGGTGGTGCGAAGCAGGTTACGTATGTATATGTGCAGGTTATAGGTGCAATTCAGAAGCAAAACAAAAGATTGCATGACGTTGTCGTTTGTAAAACGCGTTGCTGAGTAGATTACAGGTGTCCATTTAAATCAATTTGCACCGACTTGCGGATTCGCACCGCGGATCACACCCGTGTAGAAATGAAAAATGTTACCAAAGGGGAAAAGGTATGTATTTTGATAGCTTCCATCGCGTGCGCTGTGTAAACTAGTAGTCTTTTACACTTTTGTTACTCTTCTAGTCATCGTCGTAGATAGACGTCGCTGTGTGGTTACTTCTCTCACCGATAATATTAATGACTTGAGACAGTTCGCCCATGGACTTCTGATCCAAAACTAGTCAAAACTTGTAACCGGCGTTTAGGGCTAGTATTGTACACCAGTTAGTATAATTTACATATGCGAATAAATAAATATAATGACCATGTACAATTAGCGGCCTTATTGCTAAAAAGCAATTTGTTCCAGACTACCTTATGATGAAAAAAAGAGTATGGAAAAAAATCGAAGTTATGGGCAGTGTTGCTGCGAGTTTTTTAAATAATTTAAATTAATAAAAAAAAGAAAACTGAAAAGCAAAGTAATATTCAGACACTGTGTAAATGTAGTTAATCTGTTATGAGATGTTTCAACATTTTAAATTCGTATTCAGATATTGATTATTGAATAGACTTTGTTACAAGATTTTTAAAAGTCTACAGTATAATTTTGATGTGTAGTCAAATTTAAAAAAAAGAGGCTCAAGAATAGAAAACCGATGATTCTGATTACTGAAGGGGTCCCTGTTTTTGGATCTTATTTATATTCTCCCGCGTATTATCCCTTGAAGTACCGGTTTGAGACTTAAAAAAGTTAATATTCTAGAAATCACTACAGGTTTAGATGAACATTGATAAAAAGCGATATTCGACATACACGGGCGGAACCGCGGACAAGGCTAGTTAACGATAAATTACAACTAGATACGTAACAAAATATCGTACTCATCACCCACGATCTCTAGTTCAGTAGTGTGGAATAGCTCACTAGCACTAATCCGGCCAGACATCGTTTGCCCTTGGAATACCATTTCTAGCCACACCGTGTGCGTTCCTGTTAAGATTAGTCATCACTACATATTAAAAAAAAGTCCTCCGCCGCGAATGGTTCAACAAATATAATGTATTCTAATATTGCTACTGGCAGTTTTAGGTAATCACTAATCGCAACAGCTCATCATCAAGCAACACACGAATTACACCTAAATTATTATTATTATTTTGTTTCTAGCTCTTTTTTTCTTCTTTCATGATTTATTTTACCAACATGTTTGTTGTTTTATGTTTTGTAGTAAGTATAGCCGGTTCCAAAAATAACGGGTCAGTCACATAAACCCGAATATCTCCCGAACTACGTATGCCATCCTAATGAAACGAAGACTGTTCAATTGAGAATTTAATTATACAGATAAAAAATAAAATAAAACTTAGTTACACCCACAATATTAATCTTAAATTAAAAAAAAACTAAAGTAGTCATATTTTTCTTAAGATTACATTTTTTTTATGATTGTTTTTTTGCTGTTTTTCATCACTGGAGGCTTCATCACGTGGAGGCAATACAAAGTATTAAATGAAGAAAGTGATGAAAAACAGCAAAAAAACAATCATAAAAAAAATGTAATCTTAAGAAAAATATGACTACTTTAGTTTTTTTTTAATTTAAGATTAATATTGTGGGTGTAACTAAGTTTTATTTTATTTTTTATCTGTATAATTAAATTCTCAATTGAACAGTCTTCGTTTCATTAGGATGGCATACGTAGTTCGGGAGATATTCGGGTTTATGTGACTGACCCGTTATTACTGACCCGTTATTTTTGGAACCGAGTGTATATACACATTTCTTACATTTGTCACGCACCTGGCGGATGGACAAAATACTCTTTGATTATATACATGTTTATAATCAAAGAAAATACTCGAGTATACCTAGTATTTACGCGCTTAATTGTTTTTTTTTTATTTATTTTGTTTTTTTTTGTGTTATTTTTCTTTTTAAATTAGATTGTATATTTATTTATTTTATATAACTTGAATCTTTATATTTACATATTTATTTATTTGTATCTAAATTATTATTGGTTATGTCAAGTTTATGTGATGTTGATAGTTTTAAGTCCGCTAACAGTTCTGTTTCCAGTTTTGTTAGCATACCGTCACTATCTGAAACTTTAGAGTCACAATTTTCCGATGTACTTAAGAATTTTAATGTAGTATTTTTTTTAATTTTAATGTTATTTTAAAGCCAGTTATCGGGCCATTTATTCACACACCCTATCAGATCTTAAGTACATATTGCCCTAGTGCTTAAAACAGGACTATCGTTACAGTGTTTCCAGTAATATCGTGCAGTTTTGATAGTGTTTACACATGTTTTAAAAAGTTTAAATAAGATAGGTTAAGCGTAGGTTAAGCGTTGAAGTAGGGGCGAACCATTTTATTATGAAAACTTGTCCCTCAGAAGATTTATGAGTAAAAAAGCGCTAAAAATAAAATAAATCAGCATATTTATACTTCGGGTGAATTCTTCGCGTAGTACCTACTCCCACTTGAAATATTGACCTTTCAATTACAGGTCCCAAGTGTGACCCCTGTCAACTTCTTTGCCTCTTATGATATAAAGAATACAGTCACTTTGTTTTAAACGCAAAATAATGTGCAAATACAAAGTGCAGTGAAATGTCATTAATAAACCCTTTATATTAATGATACGAGTAACATACATTTATGTTATGGCCAAACGATATTGACTTATCATCAAACGCTCTCGGTAAACACGAAAAAATTAAATGGTCGGTGCCATGGATGTTCTTGAAGGCAATACGCCTAAAATATACCTTTGATTTTGCCTCTGTTGAACAAATAGCTTTCATGGTAATAAAAGTGACAATAAAACGTTTTGGGATAAATAATCTGCTAACGATAGTCATACATATACTGATTTTTTCTACATCCCAAGGCCAAAACGGCGACGAGACACATGAATTCTATTGTATATCAAGCCGATAATAATACATGACTTTCAATATAAGGTGTGTCACTTGGGGGTTATCTTGTCCTAGAAATTCGGCTTGGTCGTTTATGGTCTGTTGGCCTTCGTAATTTCTCTGAATGTCTTAATTATCTACAGATTTCTTGGAGAAACATGAATAAACATTAAATTCAAAGCCGAGTATGTGTATTAAACGTCATGTATACCCAACCAAAATATACATACTATAAGCCACAACGGCGGTAGTTGTCATTTTTGTGGCGCCATCACTTCACTGCGCTTGGTTATAAATAGGAGTGATCTGTTGTATCGGGACGCATTTCTGACGAATGCGTCGCGGAGTGTGGATCATTGTCTTTGGACAATTAGTACTACTCTGTTAACAGATGTGGAAAGCTGTCTTTGACAAGTTAGTACTGTCTGAATTGCGGTGGGTGCGAGGAAAGCTGTCTAACAGCTAGTACAGCCCTATGTGACCGCCCTTGCTGTATAACTAACTGTAATTTGTTTAGATTCGTTACTTAATTAACGGTTGTTTGTGTCTAATTGCATTTCTAAGATTATTTTGTAATTAATGAAATAAATTGTTTAGAATTAAAGTAAATTGTTAAGAATTATAATTATTTTTATTATTTTTCATTTCTGGACTCTAACATCAGAAGTTGGATCGATCTACGTTCACAAATTATTAATTTTCAAGATTTGGGAAACGATCAACTACCGACATTTAGTTAGATATTTTCATTTAATTTGCCTATACTTCATTATCTAGGTGTCTTACGATAGAGAGCATCGACAAATGCACAATAGATCGCGCTGTCATATAGAACCAAAGTGAATATACGCAGTGATTCGCCGCAGAGGTCCCGGGAACGATAAACGCGATCGTTCGTTAAAAAAAAAAGGCATTGCACACTATTAGTGCTCATTTGAACGCTATCGAAATTCAGTGTTCGTTGTGATTTTTAATAAGGGAATCTGACTTTTGTGATATTAAAGTCAAAACATAGCAAATATAAAAATCGTAAAGGAAGTGACGACTTCTATATTTGGTTTTTAGTGTCAATTACAAACGGTTTTAAAACGATTATTTTAATAAAATAATGAGGGTATTTGTACCTCACGCTATGTTTCAGTGTGTTCGTGTGTATAACGCTTTCTTTCCAGTTAGTAAACATTGTGCTAAGCGATGGAAACTGCATCCGTGCCAATGTACAAGGTGTACAATGTGGTCCACCAGTGCCGACACGGTAATGAGAGAAGGTTAGAAGGTTCAGTTAAGAAAAACTTGTGAGTTGTGCTTGACGCTGTACTGGTAAGATCAAATCATATTACATGTTGAGTTGTGATTTATTTTCACATAATTTTGATATGTAGTGTACAAAAGTGAATTGTGTGCGCAATTTAAAATGATGAAAAAATGACGACTGTTTGGCGCGTATACGAAAATGCCTTAGGGCTGATGCAAAGCTGTGGCTTAACACAAGGGCTTAAGTAGTTAGTTTAGTTTTAACAATGACCTCATCTCATACCTTTTGTTATTGCGAATATTTGGTACTAGCTATTGCCCGCGTGTATGTCGGTTATCGCGATAAAAAGCAGCTTTCCAAAGTTCAGTTCTATCTTTATACCAAATTTCATCAAAATCGGTTCAGTGGTTTTGGCGTGAAAGCGTAACAGACGGTTACTTTCGCATTTATTGCGAATATTTGGTATAACGTAAATAGTGAATAGCGCTCAAACGAATGTTTGTAACTACCCCACCTGTGCATAATCAAGTAGGCGTTCTTTGCTATGGTTACGAACTATTTTTAACGAAGGAATGATGAATAATAGCAGTTGTAGTGGCTGCCTAATGCAACCCGAACTTATTACTTAAAGGTCAAGTAACTTTTATCCATTTACTTAAAATGTTACACTGACACAGCAAGTGTGACGGGACATAATACCCACACACGTTGTGATTAATCTGTTTAACTTTTATTTATGGAAACGAAAAATAGATACTTGTCAGATTATAACAATTTACAGTGTGTACACCAAGTTACTAGATGTTACTCCGTAAATTTAAAAATTGAAATGACCATTATTAAACAACTAGCTTTAGCCAGCGGCTCCGCCCGCGTGTATGATGTCCTTTCTCAGGTTCTAAACTATTTGAGTTCCAAAATTCATCAAAACCGGTTTAGCGGTTTAGGCGTAAAAACGTAACAGACAGACAGACAGACAGTTACTTTCGCACTTCAAGAAATAGTTGATGATCCATTACATTTCTAATTTTTATTTTGATAATTCGATGAATGGGCTATTCTTTTATATTGGTGGTTGGTGAGAGCAAATAAATCGGGAGTATATAAACGTGTGATGTAACTATTCACAATACGGCAAAAGGGTGCGTGGACAGCAGAGCTAGTCCTGACGGAGCCTATTTAAAACAGCTTGAGGAACTCTTATCATCCGCCGGTAGATGTACTATGTCACATTATTTACTGGTGATTGCATTAGTCAACTGTTATTGTAAAATCTATGAAGCGTTATAACAGTGGTAAATGTTTAAAATCTAAAGATATGATGTTAAATTTATTTAATAGTTCAGAGTAGGTAGTACGAAAGTGACTTCACTTGTTATTAATGGTTCAAAGAAAAAAAAAAAAAGTAAAGAAACTTCTATGAACCTTCTATAGTGGACTCCAAACTAAAACTTCATATTTTAAATGTAATCTAATAGGTTTTACACAACATCAACAACAAATTGTGAATGTTAAAGAAAGATCTCTTAAGATAAAGCAAAACATTCAGTTATGTTTTAATGTTTATCGAAATGCAAAGTATTGATACCGGTAAAGACTGCATGTCTATCAATCTTAATAGTACGTCTACTTAAGCATGCTATTCTTAATGTTATAGAAACATTATGAAAGGTTTTAAATACCCTCACTAGTGTCAGGTATTAAATGAACTATGTTATGTTGTTTGTGTAACATTATTGATTAATGGTCAGGTTAGACCGAGCTAAAATGAGGTTTAAGCACTAGTCATTGTGAGAGTACCAATTAGTGTTCCGGAAAGATAATCCTCATGCCTGACTGGCTATTTCAGGTGTTAAATTTTAAGATCATACACAAAATCATTATAGCAAACTTGATCGTAAAGGTGTGACATTCATATAGGATCAAGATTAATAACATGTTCGTAAGCACGTTACGAGCCAGCTCAGGTTATTGTGATCTTTTTCTTCCTGACAGAGGTACTTATTGAAACGTCAGTACTAGTGATGGTTTCGACTGCTTTGTTGGGTCGACAGTTAATGTATGCGACTACTGTTCAATATAGGTTCGATTTCTGGGTTGAACAAACAATAACTAATAATACTGTGTACTTCTAATTATAGATATGCTTTTCACGGCCCGAAGTTTAAAAGTTGTGGTCAACGCTCCGTGACTCGAATGAGTACAAAGAGTCGACGGTCCTACGCCTGATCTCTTTCGGGTCATGTTGGGTGGCCGTCTCATCGAACCAAAGGCGTACACCTGTGTTAGACAAGTACTTGCGTGCTGTAGTGTCTACTGTGTTTTTGGTTGGTCACCATTGGGACTGGCCGCCGTAGCAGAAAGGTAAAAAGGTTAAAATGGTAAGGTTTAACTACAGACTCGAGACGATCGACTATAAGCAGACGGTGGCCTATTACAGTAAGTGATTGAACGACACCTGTCGGACAAGCCCTGGTCCATAAAATGACTGAGGGCAATTAGTCTGAACTCGAATTCACTGCGTGGGCATACTTGGACATGTTTCGGGTTTGCTTGACGCCAATCGTCAAGCTGCAGACATAACCAAAACTGGTGACCCGGTATCATATCCTAAGAGCTTTGCGATTATTGGGAACATCCTTAACCGAGTACCGTCAGACTTCTGTAACATTTTCTGACATCCTCCGGGTCTTGCGTCCTGAGAGATATGCGAAAGTTAGTAACATTCTTGACGGTATTACTGCGTACATACTGAGGGCACTGTTATTTTTAAATATCCTAAAAGCTTTGCTTGCTAGTATCGCCTTCTAAAAGCTCTGATTATTCATGACGATAATGAAGCATATTGGTGACGTTAAAGTAATACCGTATTCAAAATTAATGCAATGTTTCATGCTTTCCTTAGATGACAACGATGCATTGAGAGCCTCGTCACTGTGCAAGGTGCAGTCTACGCGAGCCGAGCCCGGGCTGTGACCTGGTGTCTGCTGCTGCCTGGTGAGGCGCAGACTTGCGGCCTGCTCGCTGTATCGCGAGGTGCGGACTTGCGTCCTGCATGCCGCTCAGTGATAAGCGGACCTGCGGTCTGTTCTCCGTGTGCCCGAGATGCAACCTTCCGCCTGTTCACCGTGTGTTCGAGACGCAATCTTCGGCCTGATCCCCGTGTGCGTGAGGTGTGGTGCAATGTATGGCGGATGGTGGAGAGCATGAGGTGTGTATATTGGAATGGACCCATGGACAGGGTAACCAGCCCCAAACTCGTGGTCTTCCTGAGATAATTTTAAGACCCATGGACAGGGTAACCAGCCCCAAAATCGTGGTCTTGTTGAGAGGTAAGACCCATGGACAGGGTAACCAGCCCCAAACTCGTGGTCTTGTTGAGAGGTAAGACCCATGGACAGGGTAACCAGCCCCAAACTCGTGGTCTTGTTGAGAGAGGTTTAAGACCCATGGACAGGGTAACCAGCCCCAAACTCGTGGTCTTGATGAGAGAGGTTTAAGACCCATGGACAGGGTAACCAGCCCCAAACTCGTGGTCTTGTTGAGAGAGGTTTAAGACCCATGGACAGGGTAACCAGCCCCAAACTCGTGGTCTTGTTGAGAGGTTTAAGGCCCATGGACAGGGTAACCAGCCCCA
This sequence comes from Phragmatobia fuliginosa, assembly GCA_932526445.1. NCBI lineage: Eukaryota > Metazoa > Arthropoda > Insecta > Lepidoptera > Erebidae > Phragmatobia > Phragmatobia fuliginosa. The sequence goes on from OW052057.1 coordinate 32,860,100, forward strand.
AACTCGTGGTCTTGATGAGAGAGGTTTAAGGCCCATGGACAGGGTAACCAGCCCCAAACTCGTGGTCTTGATGAGAGAGGTTTAAGACCCATGGACAGGGTAACCAGCCCCAAACTCGTGGTCTTGTTAATTTTAAGTTTAAATGTTTAAGACACACACATAAGATAACTGTTCTTATGATATTATGGTTCTTATGGTAACGGTAGACCTTCATGCTGAAGTCTACTCTTGTGTTAGTACTAAGTTTCTAGTTTTATTTTAAATGTATCTAACAGTGACTGTTTGTTTCTAATCTGGCGCGGATTATAAATAATCTTTCACTCTTTTCCTTGGAGGTTCGAACCTTTCTTATTCGTGTTAACTGTTATTATCTTGTAAAACTATTCGTTAACTCTAACTGTTTACGCTAAATTTGATAACTGTTTTTAGTAACTGACCAATTGGACGATGATGTACTTACAGAGGCGTCCAATAAACTTTTATTTTTGTACATGTTCCAGTAACCGCGAATGAGAACAATGAAGAAGTGTGGTCATCCGGACCTGCCGAGGACGTCAGGGTGTCAGGAGAGGCCGTATAAGCCACAACGGCGGTAGTTGTCATTTTTGTGGCGCCATCACTTCACTGCGCTTGGTTATAAATAGGAGTGATCTGTTGTATCGGGACGCATTTCTGACGAATGCGTCGCGGAGTGTGGATCATTGTCTTTGGACAATTAGTACTACTCTGTTAACAGATGTGGAAAGCTGTCTTTGACAAGTTAGTACTGTCTGAATTGCGGTGGGTGCGAGGAAAGCTGTCTAACAGCTAGTACAGCCCTATGTGACCGCCCTTGCTGTATAACTAACTGTAATTTGTTTAGATTCGTTACTTAATTAACGGTTGTTTGTGTCTAATTGCATTTCTAAGATTATTTTGTAATTAATGAAATAAATTGTTTAGAATTAAAGTAAATTGTTAAGAATTATAATTATTTTTATTATTTTTCACTTCTGGACTCTAACAATACATTATTTGGTATCATCCTTTGCTACAGCCCTGTTTGACGAGAGAAAAGCAGCATTTCTATAGGCAAACATGGTCAGAACTCCTTGCCGAGAATTACGGCGAATATGCAAGGATTTAATCAGACCATGAGACAAAACGTGTACGAACATTTACAACGTGAATAACATAACATAATCTTATTTCAAGCGAATGGAACTAAAAATCGAGTGACATCTAGAGATTGAATACCGGGATTCCGGGATCCCGGACCGATTTCTCTTCGGGATTACAATCCCGAAATTTCCCGGAATTGAAAAAGAAAACCCAGGCTAATAAACCCTCTGGGCACACCGTTGTTGCGGCGGTAAGACCCGTTATGGAGGATTGGCTCGAGAGGCATCACGGCAGCCTCTCATACCGGATGCAACAGATGATCACTGGAAAGGGGTGCTTTGGAGATCATCTGTGTCTGATCCGCAAAGAGCCAACGCCTGAGTGCCACCACTGCGCCACATAGGTAGATTTGAACGATTTAGGCGGCCAAAAGTCATTTTCTCAAAGTCAATACAGCCGTAAAACTTTGACCGGTACCGTTAGAAGACACTTCCAGGAATCTATCCCCACTATCCCCACCCTTGGGCCATGTGCCATGAATTATTTACAGGTAGTCGAACCTTGACCTCCATTCCCGGTGTATGTCACAGTTCTCGACGCTCTTTGTGCAACTTCTCTTACAAAGTCAATATTTTTTTTGTGAAGGTAATTACCTTAGTGAAAGTGATGGATTCGCATAATTCAGGTATGAATCTTTAAAACTATATATAATAATGGTGTTTTATTACAGATTATCATATATTTTTTTCACTAGTAAGACAAGATGTTTTTAGTACAAATTTATCATTGATTTTCGATTTCTCAAGAGTTTTAACTATACTTCAGGGTCCGTCCCACCTGTTTTTTCCTCTTTTACGTTATAAACAAGGTCTTAGTATTATAGTTAAAAAAAAATTAGCCGCTAGAAACCGCAACTCTCGGAAAAATCCTTAATCAAAGATTTTTTGTAAGAAAACAAGAAAAAATATATTTTTTTCTAACGCTTCTAAAATATAGTTTCCTTTGTTTTAGGGTCATCAAATACCTCTGGCGTGAAGGTAGTGACGAAAAAATATTTATTTGACCTAATGCAGCGACAAAACTTACCTTCTTTTGATGAGAAATTGGATTATTTAGAGAATTACTTGCTGGTGTGCTATGGTGATACAGAAGACAATAAAAAAACTCTTAAGCATAAATTTTCATATGTTAGATCGCAAATGAAACAAAGATGGTTGAAAGCACATAAAAATAAAGAGTTTTTCGAAAAAATAAATAGTTCTTGGTTAGGTGAACCTTTGAGATTCCGATTGAAAGGACGCATCGCCAGGGTCGTCCAAGTAAACCGTTTGCCGATTCGAGTGAGCGAAGCAAAAGAAGGAAAACAGAAGAAATACGTTCTTCTGTGGATCCTGAAGTAATAGTCCATGCTGCGCAAGTACTTTTACAATCAGATGGAAAAAGAAATGCGTCCAAAGTCCTGGAGGACATAACCAATTCGCCAACAAAAGCCAGTCAGTACAAAAAGGGTTATTCTAAGGTTGATGAAGCTATCTCTCCATTGACCCCCTTCGAAGCACTTAAGATGTTTGTTGAGGCTGATCTCACACGTAGACAATATGAAATAATAAGATCAATAAACAAAAAACATTTTCCTTGTTATGACCTTTTGTTGAAAGCGAAGCAAGAGTGTTACCCGCCGAAATCGGCTTTACGGGTAACGGCTACCTGCGCGGAAATGGACCTTCAAAGCCTGATTGATCACACAGTTACGCGCTTATCGACATTCCTGGAAGAAGTTTTGATAAAACTTGATTCTAATGAAAGACAATCATTAACTATTATATTGAAATGGGGTTGTGACGGCTCACAACAAACGCGGTATAATCAGAAATTTACAGAAGATGCCGACTCTGATGCAAATATATTCTTGAGTTCTTTTGTTCCAATCCAAATTGTTTGTGGAGAACAGGGCAAAAAGGTTGTATGGCAGAATCCTACACCTTCGTCACCACGATTTTGCCGACCGATTAGATTTCGCTTCGTGAAAGAATCGACAAATATCACTAGAGAAGAAATAGCATATGTAGAAAATGCACAAAAGCGCCTGACCGCAACAAAAGTTGATATTTATTCTAACGAATATACGTTTCGGCATATTATGAAAATGACGATAATTGACGGCAAAGTATGCAATGCAGCTACAAACACTTCTTCAACAAGTCGGTGTTTTATATGTGGAGCGACATCAAAAGACTTCAATGATCTTAGTAAAAATAATATAGTAAAATGTCCCGAAACTCTCGAGTTTGGAATCTCTAATTTACACGCCAGGATACGGCTTTTTGAAAGCGTTTTGCATTTAGCATATAAATTACCAGTAAAAAAGTACAGAGAAAGAAGGACCCCAGAGGAAAAGTTGTTAGAAGAACAAACAAAAAGAGAAATTCAAGAAAGATTCCGAACAGAAACTGGCCTTTTAGTTGATATGCCTAAAGCTAACTTTGGTAACACAAATAATGGGAATACCAGTAGACGCTTTTTTGATGACACTGAATTGGCTGCTGAGATTACAGGCATTAACCATGAAGTTATCCATAGGTTGAAGGTTATATTAGAGGTGATTACCAGTGGCCATAAAATTGATGTTTCTAAATATAATAACTACGCTTTGGATACAGCAAAGTTATATGTTGATCTTTATGGATGGCACCCTATGACGCCAACAATGCATAAGATTTTAATCCACGGTGAAAGCATCATCGAACATGCATTGCTGCCGATAGGACAGCTGTCAGAAGAAGCGGCAGAGGCACGCAACAAACACTTTCGCACCTACAGGCTTAATTACGCCAGAAAGTTTTCGCGCGAAGAGTGCAACTTAGATATTTTTCATAGATTATTATTATCATCAGATCCATTGTTAAGTAGTTTGAGGCCAATCAGGAAAACCTCACATAAATCTTTTTTAAGTGAAACTATTGCAATGTTGTTGCCTGCGGATCCAAATGAAATATAGGACTCCGACACATCTTTTTTTAAGATTAATAACTTTTTATGAAATGTTTTTTTTTTATGATATACATATGGAATAAAATTATTTTGTAAATATCAAATGTCTTTTTTTTTCATATAAGTATAAGCACTTATTTAGATTTTTTTATAAATATTTACTTATATAGGTAAATATATATATATATATACAGTTAAAAGTCTCAAAGGGCATTGTCCGCAAAGCTTTAAAGAATTTCGAAAAAGCAAACAATATGTGACATAATATATGTATTGTTTACGTTAACAATTTAACTAGTAAACACGTGCAAGCAATAAATACCGAAACCTTTTGTTTTGCACATTCTTTCAAAATGACTCATTGTCAAACAATTTTATATTGTAGAGGTTTTGAAAACATTTCTTTAAGTTACTGAGGGCCAATACAGAGATTATTTATTTAAGTTATAGAGGTTACGTATTTTAAGTTATAGAGGTTTTGGGCTCTGATGGGAAGGGAACATATTATTTTTTGAAGATTGAGTTTTTTAAGTTACCGAGGTTTGAGTTATCGAGGTTCTACTGTAATTTTTTATTAAAATCGTAATATTCATATATATTATGGCCTTAACCCTCTCTTGAGAGGAGACCTGAGCCCAGCAGTGGGACGTTATGGGTTGTTGATGATTCATATATATTGTTAGTAAATAATATATTAAAAAAAATTTTTTTTACTCAATACAGTGTTTAATTCTATAATAACCTCTTTTAATTACTAAAACCCCATTTAAAAGCTGTTAACACAGTAAAATATTTTTGGCCGCCTAAATTCGCGAAATCTACCTTAGTGCTGCGGTGGCCAGACTGTGGACACAGCACTTCACACGCTGGTAGAATGTCCGGCGTGGGAGGAGCCGAGACGTGACCTCGTGGCGGCCATCGGGGTGAGGAGTCACTCGCTCCATAACATGATTGTGGCAATGATACGGAGCGAGAGCGCGTGGAACTCCGCCGTCTCTTTCTGTGAGCAAGCCATGCTTGCGAAAGAGATGGCGGAGCGAGACCGGGAGAGGTTCAGAACTCTTCCGGTCCGCCAGGCCTGGGAACGGGCCAGGTACCGCAGGCAACTCGGGCGCCGGAGATCGTTAAATGATCTCCGTCCTCCATAAGCGCAGGCCTGGGGGTGGCAGATTAGGCCATCTGTCACCCTAGCAGAAGCAGGCCGGGGTGGAAGCGCGAGCGCTATAAAGCGCGTGCCGTGTAATTTCTGAGTGGTGCCCCCACACAGAAGGGTGCCATCTACTAGCGGTAGGTGGCCCGAGGTGCGTCGGGGTTCCAGGGACTTCCTTTCGAGGGTATACCTGGTTCCCCGACTCATAGTACCCGAGACGGCGTGCGGTTTTAGTCGGTTCGAGTCTGACATAGCCACCAACGTGTGGCAACCGTGGGGATTTCCGCAAGAAAAAAAAAAAGGCTAATAAACCCTTTCTTGTTCCACTCAAATCTTAACCGAAAGTTTTTAAACTCGACAAAGCTAATTTCGTTGTTCTAAAAATAAATTCGCGCTTAATTAGGCATTGAAATTTTTGACAATAGTAGCAGGGGGGTGTCACTCCGCACTTTAGGTATAGTCGGCCGCCTGCCTGCCGCGCAGGCCAGGGTTGTCACTTACGCGCGATACGCGTCGCCGCGTCGTCGCTCTCGCGCATTATATACATTTTTGTTTATACTTTCGATACCCACAATGGCAACTTATCACAAACCTCGATATTCTAATCCATATAAAAGATATTGCTCTGTTTACGGATGTTTGAATAAAAAGGCAAAACAAGGAATCAGAATTATAATTTTTTAAAATTCCTGACGATATTGAAAGGTAAGTGATTTTGTTGTATTAAAACCATAACAAGTGTAATGACGGTAGTTTGTATTTTATTATTTTATTTTGTACTGTGGAGAAAGACTACACTTTTGAACGAAATTGCACTCACTCCCTCTCGTGTAACATACACCATTTATATTTATAATAAAACAAAAACAAAACAAAAAAGTACCTATGATAACGTGGTCAAGTAGGTTAACGATTGATATTTTTAGTCTGAGAGCTATAGTGACATTTCTTAAAATGGACAGACCAAGAGATTATCTATAGAAATAAATAAAATTGGAGTGTCTATTTGTAATACTAAAATAACCGCTTTTCACTAAATGTATACAAGGTACATATGCCAAAATATATTTTTTTACAATTTTTGTGTACGTCTGTTTGTTCCGGACACTCTCTGTAACGGCTACACCATTTCGACGGGACTTTCAGTGGGTAGACTAAGGGTACTTTTTTTAAGCTAGCTTCGCCCCGCGTCGTTGCCCGTGGTTAAAACAATAACCGCGGGTAACACCCCGGGGCTCAGCTAGTCTATAAATATATTAAAAAGTACCGATAATGAAAACGAATCCGCTTATATTTATAGTATAGGAGCAATGAACATGTATTGTATTAAAAGATCAAGAAGTGGTGTGCGCGTACGAGGTGGAAGGGACATTTTTATAATTTTATGACCTGCTACCAATATATAAAATAACAATATTAAAAATATAGTTTGAACCAATATTAAGTCTTTAGGTATTGCCTCCTGATCTACTATTTTTGCGTCCTACGTATGTTGTTCCGATTATTTAAACCGTAATTTATTGAAAAAAGTACCTAGAGTAGTTATAGTACGACGTTAGTCAACATCTTTATGTAATATCAGGCTGTCTCACATCTCGCAACAGTATCGAAAACGTATGGAGGTATTCGCGAATAAATTATAAATGCTACTAACAACGTTAGTTTTATTTGAAAAGTAATTTGTTCACTAAAGTAATAGAAAAAAGAAATTAATTATGTTTAAATTATTTTTAAAAGAAGACGACCCTATTATCGTTAGAACAGATAAGAGTTACAAGATAGAAAGAGATAGCAATTGTAGGTAAATATAATCGTAGGTGCTTCGGCGCTGTGCAATCTGAATTGAACTTAATGTAATGACACCAAAGGTCCCTATTTCTTTAATTTATTTTTCGGAGTGAAGCTTCTGTACTGGTACTATTATGTATTCTGTGATAGTAGTAAACATTAGCTTTAGGATATGATTTGGGAACATTTAGATGACAATTAGTAAATTTAGTAATTAATAACTGTTAATTTGTAATTATTGTATGTGATCAGATTATAATTGGAATACTAACAATATGTATTTTTTTTTTGTTATTTATTAAAAGTTAGATTTGTAATTTTCCTATTTAAAATCTATTAAAATTAAATAATGTTAATATTAGGGGTTAAAGTATGAAATTGCTAATTTACAACGACTGCCTTGTTGGTCTAGTGGTTTGTGTATGCGGCTGCTGATCAAGAGGTCAAAAAAGGCAGATCAAATATTTGTGTGATCCACAAATATTTGTTTCGGAGTCTGGATGTTTTCTATGTATAATATGTGTGTATTTACAAAAAAAAAGTATGTTTATGTATTTATATCAGTTGTTTAGCACCCTTATTACAAGCTCTGCTCAGTTTGGGACTAGATGACTTATATCTAAAAACGGCCCAATTACGCAACATTGCGCACCATTACCAGATGTCCGAAATATTTATTTATTTGTTTATACTGATAAATTCAAATTATTATTTTTTCCTTTTAACATATTTATTTAATCAAAATATCTACCATTATTATCTATACATTACTGCCATCTAAAATGAAGGTCATTTATGCCTTTGCGATAGAATTCTAGTGATCTAGATTCTACAAACTGTGTAAAAGAATTTTGTACTGCCTCCTGGGAAGAAAACTTTTTATCACGTAGAAAATTGACCAGATCACGAAAAAAATGGTATTCCATTGGTCAGGCGAATACGGAGGGTGACGTAATTTCTACAGTTCCTGTAGAGTTACGGTTTATCGTGCTGTATGAGGTCTCGCGTTATCATGGAGCAATAATGATGAAGATTGATTCATTAGTCGAGGCTGTTTCATTGCAAGTTTTGCTATCATTAATCGAAGTTCAGCACAGTAGACATCTGCTGTTATTGTTTGACCACATCGGAGACAGCTATAGTGAATAAAACCATGCTGAGACCACCAAACAGTTACCATTACTTTTCATTGATAAGTTTTGCTTTAGTACACTGTTGCAGCATTTGACATGAGGTCAGCCGTTGCATTTTTCGCTTACGGTTATCGTAAAGTATCCACTTTTCACCATATGCCACAATTAATTCGATCCAATATTTCTTTATTTCTGTCGTATCTGTGTATCGATTCAACAATACAACACAAGTTTCAACACGCATTTCTTTCTGCAGATTAGTCAAATCATGAGGCACCCATTTTTCATATTTTTTTATTTTATTGATTTGACGCAAATGAATCAATATTATTGGTAAGGTAACGTTAAACCATGCCGCTAATTCCTGGGTAGTTTGGCTCGTATCGCCTTCCACCATCTCTTTAAATTCATTGTTATTTACATATGTGGGCAGTCTTCCACGTAGTTTGTTCTTCAAATCAAAATTTCCATCACGAAAGCGTTTAAACCAAAATCGCACTGTGCGTTCATTAGCAGTCCCCTCTCCAAATGCAGCATTGATATTGCGAGCTGTTTCTGCAGCGTTGGTTCCGCATTGGAACTCGTATTCAAAAATCACTTGAAGTTATCTTTCTTGTCTAAGCTGAATAAAAATACTACTGAGAGTCGACAATCGAATATTGCACATTTTTTAAAAGAAGAACCTTAAAGGTACTATTCGAAAAAAGTTTCACTCAAAAATCTCAAACCATGAAGAAGAACCATCATTACAATAAAATGGTAATTTCATATTTTAACCCCTATTATTAAACTACATATTTCAAAATTTCGTATAATCCCGGGATCGGTACCGGGATCCCGGGATCGTATCTGAGCGATCCCGGGATCCCGGGTTGGAAAAAAAGTCCGGGATTTGCAAACTCTAGTGACATCGGTTGATTACACTACTTTGTTTCTGCTAGATTTGATAGTTTAAGTACATTTTGTTCAGCCTTTACAGAGTAAGTTGACGTTAAAACTACTCGTGTTGAAAGTGTTCAGTTTTGGTTAGTAATATATTTTACTTCTAGTGTCTTTGAAAACTTGTAGTAAAATAAAGACAAGACACACAAAATAAAGACAAGACAAAGCGTAAAATATAGTTCCGTAGTTACCCGCAATGGTAGGTTAATTTAAAATCGTGTACAATAATGTGATAAAGTTATCTAAGCAGTTATAGTTTTCCTTTAAACATCATCAGATGGACTACGTATTGTGCCATTTAGACAGCGGGGAGGCCCTGTTTGAGTACTTTTAGCCCTATAGCACTTGGTCTACGTGAGCGCAACACATATACTTGCAAAATTTCATCGCTCTAGCACCAACCGTTTGGTTGATAAATCGAAGACGGACGGACGGCCATAACGAAACTATAAGTCATCAACTACGGAACCCTAAAAAGATTGAGTAAAAATATTCGTTAAAAAGAAATTACTTCTTAAATTGCAATGTCATTAAGACTAATCATGAAATAGATTTTGTGAATTTGAGTGTATTTGCAACGCTTTGTGGTAATTAGTACGAGGTAAGTAAGACTGCATATTATCGCTCTCGCTGCCTCCATACAATTTCAGTAATATTATTATATTTCGATTGTGGTTAGACGAGACACCTGCCTGTCTCTCAAACGTTGAACAAGATATTTGTAATGGGGTTAGATTCTAAGAATATGCACATAGTAAATTGTAGTTACCTCTGACAGATGGAAAATTAGTTCAACTGAACATTCGTTCGTCCTAACTTGAAATTGTATTTGGAAATGCAATTTTATATGTAACAATAATTTTAACAATGCCTTTTATGAAACTGAATTATTTTTACTTTATTATTTACTTTATTTACTTTATTTTAGACACTTTATTATCTGAATTAAAATCCATTAATCGCCAAAAAATAATAATATTTGCAAGTGCTCTAAAATCACATTAAACAGAAAAATTATAAACGCCTATACCTACTCTGAACCCGGAATAGCAAGTGACAAAGGTTATAGTAATAAATAAGAGCACTCCCAAATAAAAGAAACATTCTTTACTTACTTAAGGAGCTTTATGTTGTAATACTGAAATGTAACAGATTCGCTGGCTTACGTAAACACGAAATCCGAAGGAAATAGTAAATATATAAAAATTATGCAATAATAACTATAAAAATTGGATGTCAGTAATCAAGGTTAAAAAACATCATGAAATAAATTAACTGATTATTTTAATTCATGAGACATGAAAATATGAAATGCTATTGGAAAAAAAAATACACAGCTTTAGAAAGTAAAAAGAACGATGAAAGTTTGATTGAGAAGACAAGATTACACGGAAATGTGCCTCATAAAATATTCGCTATCACAAAGTAAAGTGTTTTGAGCCACATTAAAGCTTATTCAGTTGTAAAAGCTACGCTTACTAATGAAAAATTGTCAAGTAGGTACTTTAATCTATTTTAAACTTAAGGAGTTGCAATATTGCATTAAAAAAGACTTTGAATGCGAGCTTGTTTGGACCAGTATCCAAATATTTCAAGAAAAGTATGATAAAGCGATGAGATCCAGTCTTGAAGCAAAATATAATAGCAAAAGTACAAGTTAAATTTGATTCTTCCATGAATTGGTAAAAGCTCCGTTTACTAAAGAAAAATTGTCAAGTAGGTACTTTAAACTATTTTCCACATAAGGAGTTGCAATATTGCGTTAGAAAAGACTTTGAAGGCAAGCTTGTTTGTGTCAGTATTAAAATATTTCAATATGAAAAGTATGATATAGCGATGAGATCCCTTCTTGAAGCAAAATATAATAGTAAAAGTACAAGAAAGATATATGATTCTTCCAATTAAAAAGAAGAAATAACTACAGTGAAAAGGATAAAAGTCAAAAGCTGAAATATTTTACCTCAGTAGAAAATACGCCACATACGAGTATGCATGTGTTTTTTATTTTCATCGTTCATAAGGGATCAAGGATCAACTTCTTTTTGTTTGTGATAACTGTTGCAAAACGAGATTTTACTGAAACGGGGATTTGTAAATTGAAATGTATGCAGTCGCAATATCGAAGAGTGATAAAGATTATTAGATTTCATGCTAACGGTTGCAGTCGATAAAATAAAAATAGATTCAGATTTTCGCGTAATACCTTTACGTTATGAAAATTTATTCAATGCAAATATCACAACACTGGTTTGGATGCAATAACACTTGTTTATAGATTAGAATGCAATTTTTTAGAATGAATTTGTGTTCAGATAATATTTTCTCGTCAGCTTGTACTTTAGAAAAAGAGAAAACAAGTTCATAAGGAATTGTTGTTTTATATATGATGGATGCGAGAAGCCCAAAATCGATCAGAGTGGTGTACAATGGGAGAGGCCTATGTGCAGCAGTCGACTGCAATAGGATGATGATAATATGATGTATAATCGACATAATAGCCAACAGCCTTAACTAGTCCCCAGCTCGGCATAAGCCTCTCCGTAGCCTGTACTCGTACCTACCTAATATCCAAATGCACCCATGTCACGGATTTGGAGTAACTTAATCCTAAACATGGTTCATAAACTATTTTGTAGTAGTGTAGTAGAGTAGATATTATCGGAAACACTTTGTAGTAAAACAATATTGTTTGCATTGTAAAGTGCATGGATAAAGTTTCTGTTTAACCAAAGTTTCAAATTTGTTCAAGTTTTGGTTTTGTATGGCTTGAAATTAAATTATGTTTGGTAAAATAATGAGATAAGACGCTATTCCTTACTACAAGTATGATGAGTAATTAATATGTGCATTACAATAAGCAGTGAGCTATTAAATTTGATGACGTCAGACTTTATTGTAGACTTCAGTACATTTACATTTGTGAAATTAGATTTGCTTGAATGGATGTCACCCAGAAACCTCACGTAGCATTCATCTTTTTCATTTTTTTGCATGATATACGTGTTTTTATGTACGTAATATATTCAATGCGAATTCAGACAATGCAGTATGCTGGCCCATACTATGCAAACTTCGTCCTTTTACTCACAAATTAAACACGTCAGAATGTTTTAGGTTGGTCTTCGGTGAGAGGACCGGTTCGACCGGAGCTGTAAGTACTACTACTTACCACCTCGGTCGAGCCGAACCTTTCGTGTTCAAATCAGCGAGGCTCTAGTACTGTTTAAACAAATTTTTGTTTGAGTCTACATTTTGTTTATGTTCGTTTTATGTTTCTCCTTATGTAAAAAAAAGGTCATGACTGTCCTTTATCGTGAAAATGAAGAAATTGAATGTCGTAAGTTTGAGATCGAATGTGTTTGTATAGCGTTGACAATAACGATGTAGCGAACAGCAAATAACATTTTTTTGTTTAGGAAAATGATTTTCTTAATAGGCTTGCGGGTCACCCCTTAAGTACTGTTTAAACAAATTTTTGTTTGAGTCTACATTTTGTTTATGTTCGTTTTATGTTTCTCCTTATGTAAAAAAAAGGTCATGACTGTCCTTTATCGTGAAAATGAAGAAATTGAATGTCGTAAGTTTGAGATCGAATGTGTTTGTATAGCGTTGACAATAACGATGTAGCGAACAGCAAATAACATTTTTTTGTTTAGGAAAATGATTTTCTTAATAGGCTTGCGGGTCACCCCTTAAGTGCTGGATGTCCTGTTTAGTTGTTAGTTTTAACTTTGTTATTAGAGACTAACTCTGCCCAGGGCCGTAGCTAGGGGAGGGCATTGCAGGGCAATGCCCTACCTTGAAATCAGAATGCCCTACCTTAAAAATATCAAAAACTAAGATATTTTTATAATTGAATTATTTGTAGTTTGAGATAAAAAAAAAATGAAGGGATAAGACTCAAAACTTTTCTGAACATACCACAGTTTGTATATTCATTTCATATTATAATAATTCTTTGCTCTGTATATAGCATTTGAAGCGGCATCACATGAAGCAATGGGTCTATTTAATTACAATATCTGTGTAGCAGACGGTACTCCCCATCCCATAGATTGCAATATGGGCTACATTACAGTCTATGGGAAGGGGAATCCTTTTTTAAAATAAAACTAGCGTACATGTTTTGCGTGCAAGTGCACGCGTGTCATTTTTCATATATTTATTTCAATGAATATTTTTGTGTCGTTTGCATACATTTTTTCACTTAGGACCGACGTTACGAAAAAAAAGTATCGTAAAGTTAGACACGACCAGTACCGCTGTCGCCGAATCAAGAATAGCTGCCTGAATCTTGTCCCAACTGTCTTGAACCAATTTGCTCTCAGCTCCAGCGCACTTGTCAATGAAGGGCGAGGCGAACTTTTGAGACGTGACTTCATCAAACCGCCACCACCTGATCCGGCGTTGGCAGCGTTCTACATGTTTGTCTTTGGGCTTCACACAGAGGTCCATGACAAGGAAACGGTGTTGTGCAGTGAGACTCTCTCCGGGTATGACTTTGCAGTTGGCCACTTTGCTAATAGTGTGTCTTCTCGGAGGAAATCGATTTGAGTGCCTCCCACTTTTGTAGGTGCTAAGGTGTTCCGGTTTCTTTTTAAAGAACGTGTCTCCAAGGCAAGATCGGTAGCCGCACATGTTCGTAAAATGTCTTCACCCTCTTTGTTGCGAATGCCATAACCGAAACCACCATGAACACGCTTAAACTCCATACAACCCTCGCCCACATGCCCATTTAGATCACCACCCGGAACGATTCCCCGCTACAAAGGAATGCCGCGAAGAACCTCCCTGAGTTGGCTCCAGAACGACATCTTTACGGTTTCGCTACAACCTGCCTGTGGCGCGTAAGCTCTTATCAGATGGGTAATAATTCCATCGATAAGCACCCTTACGACCATAAGACGGTCGCTACATCAACTCTAAAATGCCAGTCTGAAGCCACCCGGCAAGCACCTAAAATTATACCTAATAATTACTACTTTTCTATGAATGGTTCTATGTGTGTCAAAGTTACCCATGTAATGACGGTAACTTTGACAGACTAGAAAATCAGGTTTTCCTAAAGACTGATAATTTTTTAGAGAATTTAATTAATCTTTACGGGTGAAAAGTGTTATGAGAGCACTAACAAAGGAAAATACAGTCGTGTTGTATGCTTGAATTTTATAATATTGTGTAAAATATCGCAATTATCTGTCAAAGTTACCCAGATTGACTGTACGTCAATTATGATAATTTTTTTACTTCCGCCCTACCATTAAGCAATGCTGCCCTACCTCAAATTCGATTCTAGCTACGGCCCTGACTCTGCCCAATACTTCTTTATTCGCGATGATTGCTCAAAATAGTTTAAACTGATAGGTATAGTTTTTGATTTATCAACCGATTGATATAAAACAAACACTAGTTATTAAGTGAAGTTTACCAGATTACTTGATTTGTTAGATTTCTTTAAAATATTTAATAGGCGTCTTACAAGTTTATTAAATAGTAGGTATATTAAAGTGTAAAATTCATGGATATTTTAAGTAAATACATATATTTAGATAAGTGAATGAGCTTATAAGGCCCCAGTGAGTTCGTCGAGTTGCATCTAGTTAAAAACTACCCTATTTAGTGAGCATGTATGATAGGCTAAATGAAGTAGGAAATTCTGTAGGTAGTAGAGCCACGCTGATTTCAGCACGAATGGGCCGGCTCGACCGGGCCAGTACTACCCTCACACAGAAGACCATCCTAATAATGACAGCATTATTGCTGTCGTATTTCGTTGGTGAGTGTGAGACCGGAGGCCCAATCATTCTGCATCATTCTCCCGGCCCTCGTAGGGCGGGAGAATGATGCAGAATGATAATCTAACCAGGCTGCCATGGTAAGGGTCACCATGCTACATTGCCTACCCTCACAATAAGCATGGTGACCCTTACTCCTGGATTCTACTCATGCTTTCCATCAGGCAGAGTAGAGTCACTTTGGCAGGCTTAAATATAAAAAAAAAAAAAAAGAATGCAAAAGAAGTTTGAGTTATATGCTAAATCCGTGGCAAATAGATTTTTATCGTCTCTACAAAAATTGAACGAGAACTAAGTATATCCTTATGTTTTTTATGTTTTTTAAACTGCCTCGTTCGTCTAGTGGTTAGCGTATGCGTTTGCTAATCAAGAGGTCTCGGGTCCAAATCCCGGGTCGGGCCAAAAAGTGTTTTTAGGATTTTCTTAGGAAATTCCCAATAGTTGCCCAGAGTTTGGAAGTTTGGCGGTGATTCACGCCAGTGCCTCGGAGAGCACGTAAAGCCGTCGGTCCCGGTTGTCACGAACATCTATGGCAATCGTTATTGGGAAGTCAGTGCCCTCAAATATACTGACAACTAGTTCAACCTGAAATTCGATTTCAGTTCTCCCTTAGGGTTGCGGAGGTCCGATGCCAGTCGCTCCGTGGAAAAACAGAAATTCAGGTAAAACCGGTTGAACTAGTAGCCGACCCCAAATAAACTTAGGAATAATGGCTAGGAGGATGTTTTTTATATCATCCATCATCCTTTAACCCACGGCCTGGTCATAGAACTTTTCTTAGAAATTAAGTTTTAGCGCCCTGACCAGAAAAAGTGGTATAGGATACTAAGCAGTTTTATAAATATTATATTTTTTAATATACCAGCTGAGTCTCGTGGAGTTTACGGTGATTATTGTTGTAAACCAGGAGTAGAGTCGCGGGCCAGACTTAGTCTAAAAAAATAGCCTAAGGTACAAACTATATTATCAGCTTTCTGTCAATAAAAGTCCCGACAAAATCGCTCCACTTTGAGCTAGCTAGCTTCTTGTTGTCATTGTATATACATATACTTTGATAGGCTTTTAGTAAAAGCTGTTAATTTGATATTACAGTCCAATTGTATTTATTTGTTTAGATAAAGCAGGTTTTTGCACAGTGATAGAATAAGTATTTTAAATTAAAGTCAATGTTCAATTGTTCTCAATTCAGCATGCTCATAGATGATCATTTATACAATTTAGAAACGACTTTTAATATCATTGATTTACGTTCCTACCATCCTACCTTATATTACTGAGTGCTTGCAATCGTCGACCACATTACAATTTTATTTGATTGCACACTATAGACGTATAGTAATAATGTGAATCTGATAAACACAATATGTAATGTAATGAGCAACAGAATTGATGTTGATGTCATCTTAACGTCTCGCATATGCTTGCTTAATACAACTTGAAAGTAGTGTCCGACCGAAGCATCGGCTTTAGCCATCTTGGGCCAAAAAAGCACCTTCAAACAAACAAACTTTTCAGTTTTATAATATTAGTATAGATTTAATATGCGAGAAAACATTGAAAACACTGTCTTTAAAAGTCCAATACTGGACATTGGCCCAGCCGAAGTCTTGGCAAACGTGTTGGCCCACCGTTTCTTGTCTTTGCAGGGCTGTTGTACTACTGCGTATTTGGTTCCCTTATTCGATTGTTAAGATACCCACTAGATGGATTTATATATTCTTAGTCTGTCATCACGTGGACAAATTACGTGCTGAAATTACCTATTCCATTTAACATATTTGCTATTAGGCTTAGAACTACATTTTGTCTTCGAATATGTTGTATGTTATCAAATCATTTCATCATTTTTAAATTAATTCTCATTAGTGTATTGTATGACCTGTTTCAAGTGAATTCCAAAGATAACATTCGTGACAAATATGAATTACTTCATCCCACTCACAGCTAATAACCTAAACTATTATATTAAAAAAGCGGCCAAGTGCGAGTCGGACTCGCCCATGAAGGGTTCCGTAGCATTATTTAAAAGTTTTTGTAGTTCGTTGTAACTTTCATCAATGTTTTATTAATAGTGTTTTGATTGAAAGAAATGTAAATTGCGATTTATGATTTATGACGTATTAAAAAAAAAATACTTACTAGATCTCGTTCAAACCAATTTTCGTTGGAAGTTTGCATGGTAATGTACATCATATATTTTTTTTAGTTTTATCACTCTCTTATTTTAGAAGTTACAGGGGGGGGACCAACATTTTACCACTTTGGAAGTGTCTCTCGCGCAAACTATTCAGTTTAGAAAAAAAAGATATTAGAAACCTCAATATCATTTTTGAAGACCTATCCATAGATACCTCACACGTATGGTTTTGATTAAAAAATTTTTTTTGAGTTTCACTTCTATGTATGGGGACCCCCAAAATTTATTGCTTTTGTTCTATTTTTGTGTAAAAATATTAAAGCGGTTCACAGAATACATCTACTGACCAAGTTTCAACAGTGTAGCTCTTATAGTTTCGGAGAAAAGTGGCTGTGACATACGGACGGACAGACAGACAGACAGACAGACAGACATGACGAATCTATAAGGGTTCCGTTTTTTGCCATTTGGCAACGGAACCCTAAAAATCGGCCAAGTGCGTGTCAGGCCACGCACAGGAAAGGGTTCCTCAGTCACCTATAATGGTATGTGGATTTAAAATCGTATCCAATAGATAATTGTTATGTTTACGTATTAATACGTTAATTTTGTATGACGTTTTCCAAGTGAGCACATTTTACCATATAAGCCTTTATAACTCCTGAACTAAGAAAGTCATCTAATCGGTTATAGTTTTCCTTCAAAGTTCATTAAATGGACCACCATCACGATTTTTTTCAGATTTTTTGAGCCAGCCGTTTAGCTTTTAGAGGGGGGGGGGACGCCCTGTTTTTACAAAAAAGTGCCCTTTAAAGTAAAATATCTCGCAAACGGATACCTAAATCAAAAAATCGTCTAGGAAACCCTTTATTGTTTTTAAAAGACCTATCTAATGATACCCCACACGATGGGGTAGCCTCGAGAAAAAAAAATTATCCCCACTTTACGTGTAGGGGAGGTACCCCAAATAAAATTATTTTTCATAATTTTATTGTAGCACTTTGTCGACGTAATTACAACACGTATTCATGCAAACTTTCATCTTTCTAGCACTTACCGTTTGGACGGTAAGTCGAGGACGGACGGACGGACGGACGGACGGACGGACGGACGGACGGACGGACGGACGGACAGACGGACATGACGAATCTATAAGGGTTCCGAGTTATGAACTTCGGAACCCTAAAAATGAAGTACCCATACAAATGAAACTTTTCAATATAATTTTCTGGGTCACATTTTCATTGCCGATATAATAATATAGAGCAAAGGCTTGATCATGGGGTTTCATCTGTAAAGATTTCTAAACTGCTATTCTCCACATCTTCACTAGCTCAATTTAGTAAACTGCAACTGCAACAACAGTAATCCACCCAGCATCATTCCCGTTGCAAAAGTGTACATGATACTAGATTTTAGGGTTCCGTAGCCAAATGGCCAAAAACGGAATCCTTATAAATTCGTCAAGTCTGTCTGTCTGTCTGTCCGTCCGTACGTCACAGCCAATTATTTCTGAAACTATAAGAGCTATACTATTGAAATTTGGTCAGTCGATGTATTCTGTGAACCGCATTAAGATTTTTACAAAAAAATAGAAAAAAAACAATACATTTTGGGGGTCCCCATACTTGGAACTGAAACTAAAAAATGTTTTTTTCATCAAACCTATACGTGTGGGGTATCTATGGACAGGTGTTCAAAAATGATGTTGAGGTTTCTGATATAATTTTTTTCTAAACTGAATAGTTTGCGCGAGAGACACTTCCAAAGTGGAAAAATGTGTCCCCCCCCCCCCTCTAACTTCTAAAATAAGAGTGATGAAACAAAAAAAAAATTTGTTGTACATTACCATGTAAACTACCAACGAAAATTGGTTTGAACGAGATCTAGTGAGTAGCTTTTTTTAAATCGTAACACGCAATTTACCTTTCATCCAATACACTTATTGATTAAAAACATCGATGAAAGTCACAGCGAACTACAAGAACTTTTATATGATGTTGCTTGCTGATACGGAACCCTTCATGGGCGAGTCCGACTCGCACTTGGCCGCTTTTTTTTATTTACTGCTACTCTCTTTACAATTTATGACTCATAACTGTAATTTATTATAAACATTTATAATAAACTTTGTGTAATTACAGATACTTGCATATTAACGAAATTCATCACATAGATCCAATAACCTTTTCGAATATGCCCCGCTTGGAAAGACTGTAAGTATGAACAATGAGTGCCAAATGAAACAGATATTTTAAAAAAGTACCTGCTCATCTTCTCATCAACTAAAACTTGATTTTCATTTCAGGTATTTACATAACAATCATATAAAAAAGATACCTACAGGAGCATTCTCCGGCATGCCAAATTTGCGCAAGTTGCGTTTAGACAGTAATGCTTTGATCTGCGATTGTTCTATGCTATGGCTTATTAAAATGATCGAACAACACAATAAAATGTATATCGAAGCAACCTGCTACGAACCACAAAGAGTTACCGGAATGCCACTATCTGTAATGGGTGAACGTGATTTTCAATGCCGTAAGTAAAACTTAAAAAGCTTTTAAAACATTTCAGATAATAAGATGCATTTATAATGTTATTTGTATTTGGCAGAATTACCACAAATAAAGGAGGATCCGAAAGATATAAGTATAAGTTTTGGCGAAGCAGCAAACTTTACTTGCGTCGCAACCGGTGAACCTGTGCCTGAGATAATCTGGTTACGAGATTCAAACGAGATACCCATTGATGGAGCACGTTACGAGATTACTAATAATGGTACACTCATGGTGCACGATAGTTCTGATTCTGATGGTGCATATTTCGAATGTATGGCTAAAAATTCTATGGGAGAAGCACATTCAAAACCAGCTAAAATGACCATACAAAAACAGCAAAAAAATGGTAATAACTGACATAGTAAGACATAATGGTAATAACTGATCTGATATCAAATGTTCCTTCAGATTGATAAAAATTGCTTTCTTTACAGAACCGCCCATGTTTACAACTTTGCCACTCAAGCAAACAGCAAAGTTAAACCAGCAAGTAAGATTCGATTGTGCAGCTGATGGGTATCCAAACCCACACATCGTTTGGCTTTTTAATGGAGAAAGGATTTTGTTAAGTGATCGCTTTTCCATACATCGAAATGGTTCTATTTCCATAGAGAATGTAAAAGAATCCGACGCTGGCTCGTATACTTGCCAGGCTGAAAACATCCATGGCCAAGTGACTGTATCTGTTCAGCTTGAGGTATCAGGTAAGTGTGAAAAACCTAAAACTATGGTTGTCGGTATGAACATATTTGTCTTATATTAATAAGGGGTTTTCAACAAGAAGTTTTTTTTTCAATTGGGCAACACCAACAGCATGACAGTTTTGAAATTTAGTTTTTTGACGTATTCGTAGTAGAATTGTGTAGTACATGTACTAAGTACTTTAAGGAACTAGTCCCTTTCAAGGTACTAGAACGAATTATTCCTCAAAGCAAATAGTACATCGTTCATTACGTTCACTGTCGCTTCATGAACAATTGTACTAGAGTACTAAAGTTGTGAACGAAACGAAGCGGATCTTCGGTTGCTGTCGTCACGCTTCGTTCGTCGCTGCGTCACTCGACGCAATCGAGCGAGCTGTGTATATGGGAATTTAGTATAGGAAAAAGCAGCATAGATTACAAGCTTTTACGCAATAAAAGAATCACAGAACTTTAGTCTTTATTTTCATTGCGTTAGCTATTACTTTCATTTAGCTATTATGTAAAAAAAAATAAAAGAAGCTACATATTTACCGTTGATTATTTTAAAAACGCTTATGTCTAGTTCTCTAATTCATTTTGAAAATCATCATCATCATCATCAGCCTATCGCAGTCCACTGCTGGACATAGGCCTCTCCAATTGCACGCCACTTAGTTCGATCCTCGGCTACTCGCATCCAGCTCCCGCCAGCCGTCTTGCGCAAATCATCACTCCACCTGGCCTGTGGACGTCCTACACTACGTTTGCCGAGACGCGGTCTCCACTCAAGAACACGTTTACCCCAACGGTTGTCGGTCCTGCGGCTAATATGGCCAGCCCATTGCCACTTCAGCTTGCTAATCCTGTGGGCTATGTCGATAACTTTAGTTCTCTGCCGGATTACCTCGTTTCTTACACGATCTCTTAGAGAAACTCCGAGCATAGCCCTCTCCATAGCACGCTGCGTGACTTTGAATTTGTGGACCAGCCGTGCCGTGAGTGTCCACGTTTCGGCTCCGTATGTCATGACGGGTAGGACGCACTGGTTGAAGAGTTTCGTCTTTAGGCACTGTGGGATCGATAATGAGAAGACCCGACGAAGCTTCCCAAACGCCGCCCAACCCAGCTGAATTCTCCTGTTCACCTCGTCCTCGAAGTTGTTTCCACCCAACTGCAAAGTCTGCCCGAGGCACACATATTTTTGAACAACTACGAGAACGGCACCGTGTATCGCAACCGGTTCCGGTAGTACATGTTTGTTGAACATGACCTTGGTTTTGTCCAAGTTCATCCGTAGGCCGATGCGTACAGAAGAGTCAGCTAGGTCATTTAGCATCTGTTGTAGGTCTTGCAGCGTCTCCGCCATGATGACGATGTCGTCTGCAAATCGCAAGTGAGAGATGTGTTCACCATTGATGATTATGCCACGTCCTTTCCAGTGCAGCGTCTTGAACAAGTCCTCCATTGCATTTGTGAACAATTTCGGGGAAATAACATCCCCTTGTCTCACTCCTCGATGCAATGTTATGGGCCTTGTTTGCTGATTCTGTACTTGGACGGACATGGTGGCGGCCTCGTAGAGACATCTCAACACTTGGATGTATCGCCAGTCTACTTGGCAACGCTGCAGGGACTCCAGAACAGACCAGATCTCGATCGAGTCAAAGGCCTTCTCATAGTCCACAAATGCTAGACACAGGGGCTGATTATATTCTTCGGTCTTTTGAATAATCTGCCGCACTGTGTGGATGTGGTCTACGGTGCCATATCCGCTCCGAAACCCAGCCTGCTCCGGTGGTTGGAATTCGTCGAGTCTTCGCGCAAGACGGTTCGTGATGACTCTTGAAAACAGCTTATAGACGTGGCTTTAGAGGGAAATGGGTCGATAGTTCTTCAACCTGGTCTTGTCACCCTTTTTGAAAAACAAAATGACCACACTTCTACTCCACGCCTCTGGAGTTCTCCCTTCGAACAGGACAGCGTTGAAAAGCTTTTGGAGCTCCCTCAGTACGGGCTCAGTACCTCCAGCTTTCAACAACTCTGTTGTAATGCCGTCCTCTCCCGGGGCTTTTCTATTTTTCAGCTGTCCAAGAGCCATCTCGATTTCGTCAAGAGTCCCCTCTGAAAGCTTTGACTTCCCGCTCTTACGCTGCGTTTTACAGAATCTCGAACCTTCTTCCCTGATGATCCGAACCACATTATGGAGTTTCTGGTCAACGTCTCCTGTGGTTTCCATGGCAGCAAATCGGTTTTGCAGATTTGACTGGAATATTTTAGATCCAATCGTGGCTTGGAGCAGAGTTGGTCGGAGCCTAGATCTCATCAAGCGGACACGTTCAGCCTTGAAGTCGATATTCAGAGAGCCTCGGACAAGTCGTTGATCCCTGCCGGTATTAAACCTGTTGAGCACTGAGACGTCTCTGAATTTAAGCTTTTTGTCCGTCATGATGAAATCGATCTCATTTTTGGTCATAGCGTCGGGGCTCGGCCACGTCCACTTCCTTTGGGTTTTTGAAAGAAAGAGTTCATCAAGAACAACCATTCTCGTTCGAGGAAGTTGACGAGCATTTTCCCCCTATGATTCCTGCTTCCAGATCAATGGGATCCTATTACCGATTCGCTGCAATTTTGTACTCCCACTTTGGCGTTGAAATCTCCCATAACAACGCTGTAGTGGGTTTTGGCAGTGGAGTGGAGGGCCTTCGATATATCATCGAACATCTCCTCCATCTCATCATCCGAGTGCGACGAGGTCGGTGCGTACACTTGCACAACCTTGAGGCTATACCTCTTGGTGAGCTTAACAATGAGGTACGCTACCCTGTTCGAAAATGAAATGCGTAAATTATTTGATTTTTAAATCATTATCATCAGCCAATCGCAGTCCACTGCTGGAAATAGGCCTCTCCAATCTGCAATTGGAGATTTTCAAATGCGCCATTCTAATCTATCCACTTTAATTTTTTTCAATACGGATATTATTTGTTTATAAATTGAAATGACAGTCCCAAGCCTTTTTTTCCGTGCGGAAATCCCCCCGGATAGTTGTGGCTATGTCGGACTCTAACCGATCAAAACCGCACGCCTTCTCGGGCACTAGAGGTTAGGGAACCAGGTGCACCGTCGGAAGGAAAAACCCTGGGACCCCAACGTACCTCGGGCCATCTTGGTTTGCAGATGGCACCCTACTGTGCGAGAACGAATCAAATCAAATACTTGCCAGCACGGCCTGCTTCTGCTAGGGTGGCAGGTGGCCTCACCTGCAGGCCTGCGCTTATGAAGGACGGAGATCATTTTACGATCTCAGGCGCCTGAGTCGCCTGCGGTACATAGCCCGTTGTCGGGCCTGGCGGACCGGGAGGGTTCTAAACCTCTCCCGGTCCCGCTCCACCATCTCCTTTGCAAGCATAACTTAATCACAGAAAGAGACAGCGGAATTCCACGCACTCTCGCTCCATATCATGGCCGCAATCATGTTACCAAGCGAGAGAATTCCCACCCCGATCGACAGAGGCGAGATCTCGCCTCGGCTCCTCCCACGCCGGACACTCTGCCAGCGTATGGAGCGCCGTGTCCACGCTGCAGCCATCGCAGTGGTGGCACTCAGACGTTGGTTCCCTGCGACTTAGACACAGGTGATCAGCGAAACAACCTTTTCCAGAGATCACCTCTGGGTCAGCCGGTATGAGAGGGTTTCGTGACGCCTCTCGAGCCAATCCTCCCTAAGGGGTCTTATCACCGCAATAACGGCGTGCCCATGACAGTCCCAAGCCTGTAAAGCATAAAGGAAAATCAAAATATAATTCACTACACAAATGCAAACTCCTTGTAATTCTAATAAAAATGAAATTTTCACTATGAAATATAACCCCGTCACATTATCTCGAGACCTGGCGTCGATGACGTCACGTCGTGTCGGCGCTCAGTTAAGGTGCGCAAAACAAGTATCCTCTAGTAGGATATTATTATAAACAATAAGATTTCCAACAAAACAAAGATTGTGTTAATTAATTTTATGTAGCTAATATTATTATAATGATATGTTTAAAATGATGAAAAATAAATGAAAACATCTTGTTTAAGTGGGTACAAGAAGTTTTTCTTGTAAATGTCCAAACTTAACAAAAATATCCAATGTTGCAACAAAAACAATATCTAAACGTAACAGCAATAACAATATAAGTCCAAACGTAACAATGAAATGTTTAAAAATATACCACGAAAACAAGTCGGCGCGTATCGGCAACGAAAGTGCTAAGCGTACTGATGCGCCGTGGCGAGCGCGGGGAGGTGAAAGGAGAACGGGGCGGGAGGCTCGTATTCCAGCGAGGTCTTGAGATAATGTGACCGGGTTGTACGGTATACGGTGCTAAATGTACGAGTACTACGTACTTGAACTATTCCTTGCTCCGAATCAACAACTACATAAATATTAAAAAAAAACCTTTTGTATTATATAAATAATATAAAGACAATAAAGAATCTATTAAAACATATTTGAGACAAATTTTAATTTTATGCATATTCCCTTTTGTTACAATGAATTCCATTTCTCTAGAAAATATGGCATATGTGCCAACACCAACATGTGTTTAACCGGGTCGTTCAACTGAAAACATCGCTACCGTGAGTCACAATGTTGAAGGTGATCCAAATTTGTCTATTCCTCCGTTTTCAACAATAGGTTTTATCCAAAACCACCTCATGACGAATTTTGCTTAAGGATTTGGCCTCACAAGGTTCAACCAAACCGAAGCCTACCGACCATTCACATCGCCGTAAGAACAACCCACTGGTTTCTCTGAAAAAAACATATTTTCAGACGCAGCCCATTTTCACTTATTAGGGTACGTCAACAAGCAAAATTGCCGCCTTCGGTCTTCTGAAAATCCAAGAGCAATTATTGAGAAGCCTTTGCATTCTCAACGTGTCACTGTACGGTGCGCTCTGTTTTCTGGAGGCTGGAAATGCGGTAACGGTCAATGGATCACGTTAGCGCTAGATGTTAACTACTCAATTTTTGACAATTATTAATGACGTGGATATCACTGGCATGTGGTTTCAACTGGACGGTATCACACGCCACATGCATACCTATGTTCTATCTATATTATGTGGGTGGTTTCCGCACTTAGTCCTTTAAGTGGACCATTGTACGTGAGGGCGGCCATCACTCCAGCCAGCCCACCAGAAGCGGATAAGGTCTCCGAGTCTGTCCAGACATTCTGAAACAGATTTGGGAGATCCAAGGGTGTTTTTCCGTGTTTCGGTGACACCTGTACACTCAATGAGTACATGCGACACCGTTTCGTCTGCCTTAGGGGCATGCTCTGCATAGGGGACTGTCAGTTATGCCTATGGTGTGGAAGTGTTTGTTTTGTGAGCAGTGTCCGGTGATAGTTCCTGCCACCAGCCGCAGACTGTTCCTGTCCAAACGCAATAAGCGTTTGGTTAGTTTGTCATTATGAAGTGGCATGGCTTCCTTAGATTGTCTGCAGCCTGGGACAGATAACCAGTGGTGTTGTTGTGTGCGGGTAAATTCTTGCAGCCAACCACGGAGCTGGCCGAATGGGACGGGCACGATGGGTTCGGGTCCGAAAACCGCCGCGCCCGATCCCCTCCTAGCCAGCTCATCGGCCGCATCGTTACCTAGCGATCGGCTGTGTCCTTTCATCCATTGTATTGTCACTGACTGTTCTAACGCGTTGTGACAATCCATTATGAGTTTCGAAGTGACATGGGTTTTATTGAGGGATTTAAGTACCGATGCACTATCAGAGACTATACGGATGTGTGAGTCCGTAATTTTCCTTGTATCTATAGCGTGGGCCGCCAGGATACCTAGCGGCTTCGATACCCTGATGTTAAGTTCGTCTGAGAATACACCTGCTCCGGTTCCTGAGTTGGTTTTGGAGCCATCGGTGTATATTCTGAGTTCTTTTGTATCTGATTTGTCGTGTGGTTCTTCTTCTAGATGCATATTATAGTGCTTCTGAAAATTAAATTTCTTCAGCATCCTATTGTTGGGTGATGTCAACATCGGTTGATGTGTGATCGATCGTTCTCTTATGCGTGTGTGTTTGATTCTGGAGTCATTTCCCATTGTGCCGGCATTGTGGAGTCTAAACGCTGCTAGTGCTGCTTCCTCTTTAACAACTAAGTGCAAGGGTGGCAGCCCCAGCAGAGTTTGCAGTGCGGCCGTTGGTGTGGTTCTCATGCTACTAGTGAGCCACGCAGGCGTATCGCTGTAGTTTTTCTAGGGTTTTTTGGCAAGTAACCAAGTCTGTCCTGGTCCACCAGTCTAGGGAGCCATATGTTATAGTTGGTCGAATAACTGTAGTGTATAGCCAAGCAGTTGCTTGCATTGCCACAGTGATATACTGGCTTTTGTGGTAATATATTCAGTATGTTTAGCCCAATTCAGTTGTTTGTCCAAATAGACGTCCAGGTATTTGGTCTCTGATGTCAGGTTTAGGGTAGATCCGTAAAATCGTGGCAGTTGCAGTTTTGCCAGCTTCCTTTTTTTAGTAAAGAGGACCAGTTCTGTTTTTGTGGGATTAACTGTTAGTTTATGCTCTTTGCACCAGTCCTCTACATTTTTTAAGGCTTGACGCATGAGGTTACACAGTGTGTTTTCGTGAGTGCCATTTATTATTAATGTTATGTCATCGGCATATCCTACGGTGAAGTAGCCTTTGTCGTTTAAACCACTTAGGAGGCTGTTCACGACGAGGTTCCATAATAGGGGCGAGAGGACACCTCCTTGTGGGCATGCCTTCGCCACAATGGCTCCCGTGGTGTCATTCACCGTGAATTGTATGGCGCTTTACCTGAGTATGTTGGTTATGCAACTGCACAAGGTTGGGGTCACACTATGCCTTTTAAGGGCTATGTCGATGCTGTGGAACATTGTTTTATCAAAGGCGCCTTCTATATCTATGATGGCAGCCAGTGCTAAACTTTTGTGGTCTATAGCGCATTCAATCTTGGAAACCACGCTATGCAAAGCGGATTCTGTTGATTTCCCTATTGAGTATGCATGCTGTTGTTTGTCACAAACACAAAGACATGCATACCTACCAATGAAACGATCAATTTATTGCAAACAAATTTCACGATCAGTTAAGACCGATTAAGTGGCCAGCCAGATCTTGTGATTTAACACCACTGGATTATGTATTGTGGGACTATTTTTTTTTTTTTTTTTTTATTGTTGTAATGGAATAGGCGTTTGTCTTCCATCTCACCTGATGGAAAGTGTAGATGAAGACGAAGATGGTACACGCCCATCCAAAAGAAACCTGTTCACTCTACTCTTAAAGGCTCCAGAGTTCAACTCATCAGGAAAAATAGACCCAGGCAGGTCGTTCCAAACTCTGGCGACTCCCACCAAAAACGAGCTGTCAAACAGTTTAGTTCGTCTTTTGGGTATGCCAACAACGTATGGATGAATCTTTTGCCTACGCCTAGTAATAGGGGCTATGTTAAGGACAGAGTCTTAACGGAGCTATCGAATCGATTGCAGCCTTAAAACTCAAAATCCATCATATGATTAACGAAATAGACTCGCCATTTTGCCAAAAAGTGATTAAAAACTTTGATAAAAGAATCAACATCTGTGAGCGTGCGTAGTAGCGTAGTGGACATTTGTCAGATATAATTTTTCATTCATTATTGAAAAACTTTTCTCCTCTTAATACAATAAAAAATTGAATCATCGTCATCTAAATTCTTTGTTTCTCCTCTTATTGCAATAAAAAATTGAATCATCGTCATCTAAATTCTTTGTTTTATTTTGTTTTAGAAAACATAGTTCTTGTTGAAAAACCTAATACATACATAACTTTACTAGCATAGGACATTATCGCTAAATTACTAGGCTTGCTTAGATCTGTGTAGCTGATTTATATAATCTTTGTGAATTTTCTTTTAGTCGCACCCGTATTCATCGTCACACCAGAGAACAAAACCGTTAGAGTTGGAGACAACGTTGATTTTAAATGCTCCGCCAAAGGAATACCTAAACCAGTCATTAGTTGGTTTAGAGATACATTACCCTTAGATGTCGATGAAAATATAATTCTTAGCAATGACAATCAAACTTTGACCCTAAATTTACTAACATCGGATGATGAAGGTATCTACCATTGCAGAGCTGAAAATACATTAGGATTTATCGAAGCATCAGCCTTATTATCAGTGCAGGTATTAGAAATTATTAAGCCGCATATTATATTAAAACCAGAAAACACTGAGGCTTTTAGAGAAAACACTGTCCAACTACCATGTGAAGTAGAAAGTGAGCCTCCTGCTGCAATTGAATGGCGTAAAGATGGGTCTTATTTAAATGACAATGACAAATATTCAATTACTGTTATTGGGAGCCTTATCATTCACAATCTAACAGTTAGAGACACTGGTAGATATGAATGTTCTGTTTATAACGATCATGGTAGAGATACTGCCTCTGCGTTTTTGACGGTTAAAGACCGTATTTTACCCGGCGATGAATACGTCAATATTGCATTAACGCAAGCAACTAGAGACGTTGATCAAGCTATTGAAAGAACTATGGATGAGTTATTTAATAAGAAAAACACCAAAACCGATCTCAGTGTTCTTTATACGATAACAAGCTTTCCGAACGCTCCTGCTCGGGAAGTAGCACGAGCAGCTGAAGTTTACGAAAGAACTTTAGACAAAGTGAAGGACCTTATAATAAGTGGACATAAAATTACCTCGGCTGAACCTTTTAACTATCACAATCATTTGTCAAATCAACACCTTGACGTAATTGCACGACTATCTGGCTGTGTAGCTCATAGAGAAAAAAATGAGTGCTCTGACATGTGTTTTCATATGAAGTATAGGACCTTTGATGGTACTTGTAATAATTTTGCAAATCCGACGTGGGGAAGCTCGTTATCAGCATTTCGAAGAATACTTTTCCCAATTTATGAGAATGGTTTCAGTCAACCAGTGGGCTGGAACAAAGGTGTTAAATATAATGGATTCATTTTACCGAGTGCACGTTTAATTTCTACGACTATTATTTCTACAAAGGAAATATCTGAAGACGTGGAGATTAGTCACATGACAATGCAGTGGGGTCAATGGCTAGATCATGATTTGGATCATGGTTTGCCTTCTGTGAGTTCTCAGACTTGGGATGGTGTAGATTGTAAAAAAACCTGCGACTACGCTGCGCCTTGTTTCCCGATCGATGTACCCCCAAACGATCCGCGAATTACTAATCGCCGATGCATAGATTTCGTTCGGACAAGCGCTGTTTGCGGTTCTGGCATGACATCTGTTCTTTTTGGAACATTACAACCAAGAGAACAAATAAATCAACTGACTTCTTTTATTGATGCTTCACAAGTATACGGTTTTGAAAAATCTGTTGCTTTGGATTTGAGGGATCTGACTAATGAGAATGGACTACTTCGTGTAGGTGCTACATTTACCGGAAGAAAACCACTACTTCCCACAGTCGGAATTAATGGCATGGACTGTAGGCGCAACCTGGAAGAAAGCAATCGCAATTGCTTCGTAGCTGGTGACATTAGGGCTAATGAACAAATTGGCTTAGCAGCAATGCATACAATATGGATGAGAGAACATAACAGAGTTGCGGTTAATTTGAAAGTTTTAAATCCATTTTGGGATGGAGATCAGGTTTACCAAGAAGCACGAAAAATTATTGGTGCTGAAATGCAAGTTATAACTTACGAGCACTGGTTACCTCTGGTTCTTGGACCGGAAGGGTACCAGCAAATTGGAGAATATACGGGATATGATCCAAATCTGAATCCCTCAATTTCCAATGTTTTCGCTACTGCAGCTTTAAGATTTGGGCATTCAATGATTAACCCGATACTGCATCGTTATGATGAAAACTTCGAAACCATCCCTGAAGGTCACCTGTTGCTTCGTAACGCCTTTTTTTCACCTTGGAGACTTGTGGATGAAGGAGGTGTTGATCCTTTACTAAGGGGTATGTTTTCGACTCCAGCTAAACTGAAGACGCCAACACAAAATTTGAACTCTGAACTAACAGAAAAACTATTCCATACTGCGCATGCTGTTGCTCTGGACTTGGCTGCTATTAACATCCAAAGGAGTCGTGACCATGGTATTCCACCCTATACCAAATGGCGCCAGTTTTGCAATATGAGCGAGGTTAATAGTTTTGACGATCTCGCTGGAGAAATAACTGATGAAAAGGTGAGGCAAACATTAGAGGAACTGTATGGTTCAGTACATAACATTGACATTTGGGTTGGTGGAATACTTGAAAATCAAGTAGAAGGTGGAAAAGTCGGTCCGCTGTTTCGATGTTTACTAGTAGAACAGTTTAAACGTCTACGAAATGGTGATCGGTTCTGGTATGAGAATCCTTCAGTTTTTAAGCCAGAACAACTACGACAGATAAAGCAAACTAGCTTGGCACGTATTTTATGCGATAACGGTGATAAAATTGATACTATCGGAGAGAATGTGTTTTTGCTGCCAGAAGTACAAGATGGACTTATATCTTGCGACGATCTGCCATCCATGGATTTGCGTTATTGGACTGACTGCGAAACTTGTAAAGATAATTATGATCTTAATCAAGAAACGCGCCGTGCTCGTCGTGACGTTGAAAATTTAGATGATCATTTCAAAGATGAACGTCTTAGTAATCTAGAAGATTCACAACACGATATTGAAAGTACTATAGCATCACTGAAAAAACGCATTGAATATTTGGAGGAAACATGCAAAGTAGAATAAATTGTTACTTACGTCTACCATAGTCTTATCTTCATATTTAACATTTGAGACAGCATTAAAAGTAGAAAAAATTGTAGGAGACTCATTTAAAATACTCTTTTGAACGATTTACATTATCACTATCACCTAATTCTATCTATATATTATATATATGTGTGCAG
Source organism: Phragmatobia fuliginosa (assembly GCA_932526445.1). Lineage (NCBI taxonomy): Eukaryota > Metazoa > Arthropoda > Insecta > Lepidoptera > Erebidae > Phragmatobia > Phragmatobia fuliginosa. Next base: position 32,891,318 of record OW052057.1, read on the forward strand.
TTTACCGTCGATGTATCAAAGTATGTACCTAAGCTTTAAATCCTATCTAAGAACATGGTCCAAATAATTAAGTTTATTTTTATCTTTGTCTACCTTACCTAGTACCTATTAATGTGTCTATTTTCCATTTCGAATATTCCCTAATTTCACTTAACTTACAGTATTAAATCGATATAGTAGTCAATTTTACCATTATTAATGTCTAGATATATCTTAGAATTGTTTGTAGGAAATTTCTGAATCATTTACTTTTAGCTGTTAATTAATGTAACCAATACGTAACCATTTAATGTAAGCACACCTAAGCTAAGAATTTGTTTACTTTTTTATTTCATTATTTTGTTATGTTTGGCACATTACATAAGATACAACCGAAATTTTGTGAATTGTAAGTAGGTACCTACACTTTCATAAAATAGTCATTTAACCTTAAAAATAAATTTTGTTGTAATTGATTTTTAAAGTTGTGTCATAAATTACGAATATCTCCATTTCTTAGTTGACTGTTGAACATTTTAAGACTCCAGAACAAATTAAACGTATTTAGTAGCCAATATCAATGTCTATAATCATCTAGTAGAACAATGTATTAACCAGTATCAATTAGATATTACAATATTTCAATAAAATTTTAAAAATATCAATGTCTTTAATCGTCTAAAGAACAATGTGTTATCCAGTTTCAATTCAAAATTTCAATAAAAATTTAATATGTATTATTCACAGAAATATATCAGGACGGAACGGTGACGAACATACTTTTGCATATAAATCCTACGTGGCTCGAAAACAAGGTTTAGCTTACCTGCTCTTGCTCAATTTGCCGTGTTGGACCATCGGACGCACTTAGGGCCACAGCACACTAGCTACTTTTAGCATCGACGATCGGCAACTAGTCGCTTTTTCGAAGCTAAATACGGCGACCGAACGCTCCACACCGCACACTTAAAAACTCCAAACGCGGAGATTGAGTCCTTTTAAGAAACGCGACACAACAGCTGAACGATACTCTCTGCACACATGCAGATGCCGGTAGCATCGTTTTGGCGTCGGAAAATTATACAACACTACAGCCGACGCGATCCAGGCATCTGAGCAGTCGCTAAAACGCGCGTTTCCGATACCGCGTTCGAACGCAGAAAGTCGAGAATGATGCAACAAGACGCGCGATTTTGATATCGCGATCAAACGCAGGAAGTCGTTAAAGCAGCATCGATGCAGTCGCAAAATCGCCGATTGCGAATACTAAAAGTAGCTAGTGTGCTGAACCATATGTAATTCTAGGCCATAGCTTATTTGTGCGTTCCGATGTTTATATATTGATTTTCATTGCGCCCTAACTTAATGGAAATAAGTATTAGCATTGTATTTAGAACATAATGAAATATTGTTTAGATGAAAAAGTAAATAGATATGCATAATTGACAATAATGTGAGGTGGAAGTAAATTTTGAATCTAACGTATTCTAAACTTCAGTAAAAATATCAGGCAAGTGCGGGTAATGCCACGTATAGAATAAGGTTCCGTAGTCATATACAAAAGCAAGTGAATAAAAACGTTTCCAATAGATAATTGTTATGTTTACTTATACATATTTTTGTTATTTTTGTACGAAGTTTTCCAAGTAAGCGTATTTCACAACTTATACCTCTATAACTTCTGAACTAATAAAGCCATCTATCACGTCGACAAACGTGGGGTATCATATGCTCGAAAATTCTGGAAAATTAATGATGGTAGTCCATATGATGAACTTAAAACTATGACGGCTTAGATAACTTTGTTAGTTCAGGAGTTATAGATGACTAACTTGTAACATACGCTTACTTTGAAAATTACATACAAAATTAACGCATTAAAAAAGCTGCCAAGTGCGAGTCGGACTCGCCCATGAAGAGTTCCGTAACAGCAAATAACATCATATAAAAGTTCTTGTAGTTCGTTGTAACTTTGATCGATATTTTAATAATAGTGTATTGATTGAATGAAAGGTAAATTAAATTGCGATTTACGATTTAGAATTATTAAAGAAAACTGCTTACCAGATCTCGGTCAATCCAAATTTTCGGTGGAAGTTTGCATAGTAATGTACATCATATATTTTTTGGTTTCATAATTCTCTTATTTTAGAAGTTACACACATTCTACCACTTTGGAAGCGTCCCTCGCACAAACTATTCAGTTTAGAAAAACATGATATTAGAAACATACTATAGAAGGAAACATAACAATTATCTATTAGATACGATTTTAAATCCAAGTTCCATTTATGGATCACTTCGGTACCCTAATCTATGCGTGGCCTGACAATGTGCACATGGCAATTATATTTTTATCGATTGTGCAATACGCACTCGGTTTGTAGTTTTCATTGTTTTCTTACGCTGCGAAAGCCATTGCGCAATAAACGGGGGACAGTTAAATTAAGCAATAATATCTACAGCATTTCGGCACGTGTGGCACGCCCTTTTTCACCATGCTATCCTGATATATATCTGTGTTGTTAGTAATAAGGCAATGGGGACAGAGTAAATAAGTTAGAGATTGTAATGGCAAGATATGTTAGACATTGACAAATTCTGAAACAATAAAAAAAAAACAACGGATGTTAACTATCAATAATGATGTATACAGAAAAGTATCTTGATGCTCTATATTCCAACACGCAAAGTTGCCACCTCTATGTATACCTATATTTGAAATCGTCAATACTACTTTTTACCACTATATAACCGCCATTCACGCGGGCAAAAGCTAGTGACTTTTAATTTCCAGTTTAAACATTAAACAGCTGTTATATACATACCAGAACTATAATTACTTAGTGCTAGAATGTAAATCAACAACAATTCTTATAAACCGCTGGTTTATAAGAATTGTTGTTTATTTGTTAATATTATACATAAGTACCTAGGTACCTATGTCTTTTGTATGTTTGTGAATCATAAATTACTATTTAACAATCCGAAATTTTCAAAGACTTTCCTGCGAAGCCGGGTCCGGGTCACTAGTATCACAGTAAATTTATAATATATGTATAGAAATATTAATCCTTCAATAAGTCATTACTAAAAAATTGTGGAACAGAAACTCTCGGACGCAGGCAACCTTAAATAGAAGTGGCAAATTCAATGCTGAAATTTTTGGTGGTAACTATAACTCGTGCGAGCTAAGATGGCACCTGGCTCAAAACGAAACATGATACCGTTCCCCCGCGTGATACCCCTGGCGTCTTGCGATTAGCGTTAGCATCACTATCACCGTTGCAAGAAACTTTCCATAATAATTTTAGTTTATTAGATATTACCTAATGTCATATAAATCACTCCACGAATTTATTTTATAAATATATCATTAGATTCGCCTAGATAACCCAATTGTTTTAAGAAAGGTCACACGAAAAAATACCAGCATGACGACTATGAGACGCAATAGTTTAAAATAAAGAATATCCATATAGATATGATTTTCAGAGGCTACGATTAAAAGGCTTATCATGACGATTTTATATTGTATTTTATACCCATATTTCAGTTCCTAATTTAATTTAAAATGATATTAGGTATTACCTAATATTATTTAAACCACTGCACGAAGAATGCATTCGGGTAAAGAATGAATGAGGCCTGCTTCCTATTGGTATGCATAGGTATGTATTTTCTTAACTCAGGTAGTAAAGTACCACTTATGATAAAGTAGTATGTTATGAGAAACTAATTGAAGCAAAATAAATGTTGACATTAAAAAAAACTAGAATAAATTATATTTTTCTTGCACTCAGTATTTTAAACGACTGACATTTGAATCAGGTGCCATCTTAGGTCGCACGAGGTCGCACGAGTTATAGACACTTGAGATTGTCTCTGAAGAGCGCAAGTAAGAGCGTCTATACAATTGAATAGACCAGAGTTTGGCAGATACAATTTGTTTATCTAGGTCCTAGATATCTTAAGCAGAATGGGTGGTATCCATTCTGCACAGAGTGTAGTCATTACAATAAGAAAACCAAATCATGATCTTTTCTGGTTGGAGAAACGCAAGTACATTATATTCCACACATTAATATTGTAACAGTTTCAATGGAAATAAAATATGCATAAAAATGTGGTTTTAATTTAACAGTAGTAACAGGTAGTAGAGCCACGCTGATTTCAGCACGAATGGGCCGGCTCGACCCGGCCAGTACTACCCTCACACAGAAGACCATCCTAATAATGACAGCATTCTTGCTGTCGTATTTCGTTGGTGAGTGTGAGACCGGAGGCCCAATCATTCTGCATCATTCTCCCGCCCTTCGAAGGCCGGGAGAATGATGCAGAATGATCTAACCGGGCTGCCATGGTAAGGGTCACCATGCTACATTGCCTACCCTCACAATAAGCATGGTGACCCCTACTCCTGGATTCTACTCATGCTTTCCATCAGGCAGAGTAGAGTCACTTTGGCAGGCTTAAATATAAAAAAAAAAAGACATTATTTTTTCACCTTTATGTTATGACTTATGACTAATATGTATTCATAAAACGCGAAGGGTGGCGTTGGCATACACCGTCAATATATCCTTATACCTTATTTTAGCCTTGATATTGTCAACACTTTCGGTACCCTTCCAAACGCCTTGCGTGGGCGCAATCACGAGGTGCCGTCCTACCTGGTGGTTGCAGGGTTACTCGGAGCTCTCGCAGTTACTTGACGGTTGCCATAAAGTTTAAGCTTACTTGTAAGCTTCAAAATCAGCATCAAAATCAATCAAATGCCTTAGCGATGTCCAAAGATTTAACTATTGTTACATCATAACCCGACTTAGGTACTACCTATAGGCATAAAAACGGCGGTTTTAAGACAAAAATGCACTTTCAAGTTGAATAATTCGCATATGGATATCTAAATTAAAAAGTCGGCCAAGTGCGTGTCAGGCCACGCACAGGAAAGGGTTCCTCAGTCACCTATAATGGTATGTGGATTTAAAATCGTATCCAATAGATAATTGTTACGTTTACGTATTATTACGTTAATTTTGTATGACGTTTTCCAAGTGAGCGCATTTTACCATATAAGCCTTTATAACTCCTGAACTAAGAAAGTCATCTAATCGGTTATAGTTTTCCTTGAAAGTTCATTATATGGACCACCATCACGATTTTTTTCAGATTTTTTGAGCCAGCCGTTTAGCTTTTAGAGGGGGGGGACGCCCTGTTTTTACAAAAAAGTGCCCTTTAAAGTGAAATATCTCGCAAACGGATACCTAAATCAAAAAATCGTCTAGGAAACCCTTTATTGTTTTTAAAAGACCTATCTAATGATACCCCACACGATGGGGTAGCCTCGAGAAAAAAAAATCATCCCCACTTTACGTGTTGGGGAGGTACCCCAAATAAAATTATTTTTCATAATTTTATTGTAGCACTTTGTCGACGTAATTACAACACGTATTCATGTAAAATTTCATCTTTCTAGCACTTACCGTTTGGACGGTAAGTCGAGGACGGACGGACGGACGGATGGACGGACGGAGGGACGGACGGACGGAGGGACGGACGGACGGACGGACGGACGGACATGACGAATCTATAAGGGTTCCGAGTTATGAACTTCGGAACCCTAAAAAGGTTTTAGAAACCACACAATGTTTAGAAATACCTAAACCACCTAAACCTATCTAATGATACCACATGATCAACAAAAAATCATCCACACTTTAAATGTAGGGGAGGTACCCCAAATAAAATTATTTTTCATAATTTTAATATAGCACTTTGTGGACGTAACACAACATACGTACGTATAACGTACAACACATATTCATGCAAAGTTTCAACTTTTAGCAAAGCACCAAGCGATTAGGCGGTAGGTCGAGGACGGACGTACGGACATGACGAATCTATAAGGGTTCAGAGTCATGAACTTCAGAACCCTAAAAATAGGCCGTCACTGAACTGATATCAGCTCAATGCCTTGTATTGGGAAAAAAGCATATTAGCTGTTACTGAGAAGCTTTTATTTTTAAAAAGATAACCTCCGCATTAGGAATATAAATCCTGTATCACGTGGGACTTTACAAACATACTGAACGAGACCACCCAGACTCAGGACAACAATTTGTGAATCACACAGTGTTTTCCCACGTAAGATTAAAGCATTTTTTTAAACGTATAGTAATCCCCTCAGGTCGTCACCCACCGGGGTTTGCGACGGGGCGGTATGTCAGAATCGAACCGACTAAAACCACACGGACGTGATAGTGGTGACAGGCGAGACTCTAAAGGTAGCAGGTACTTCAAACAGCTTCGGAGTAGTAAGCTGTCAGATATCTCGTCTGGTACGGTACGAGGACTTAGTTGACCACGATGGAGGCGCCCGAGGGTGGCCCACGACGGGGCGCATGGAACAAAAGGTCTCATCAATGCGCCCAACCACCAGGGAGACTCCTGAAGTGGCAAGGTGCGCCGCCTTCTGAAAATTGTCCCCCCTCCCTCCCGGGCTCACAGTGTTAACTATCGGCGTACGTGTTAACAGACTACGCTCAGCCTTGGGGGAAGACACCCTCGAAGGGCCTAGTCGTATCCCACATTCCACAGAAGTGATCCGAGGATAGTCTGCTGCGGAACATCGCACGAAATGGCCAGACGTCTCAAAACACCATCTCGGTCCATACACCAAATAGCCGCCTCAGGTACTCTGGTACTCAGTGCTAGCGGAGTACTTCTTGGATTGGAGTGACATGGCAGACTAGTGAATCAATTGGCAATGTCCAAAGACATCGCCAACAACACGCCGCCACTGCTTACTGCGTCTTCGGTAAAGGCGCTCAGGCGTAATATGGCATCGACGGTCGAACGTCCCTCCCGGAATCCGAATAGTGCACCTGGAATGGAACTGTAAGTCTACGGACACGCCGTTGGCAGTACTTGAATTCACTCGCTTAAATGTAACTTCTCCGCACCGCGCCACCGACGACCAAGTACTGCCAATGTTTGGATATATGGTCATTTGGACTTTTAGCAGTATTGGGTCTCACCTATCTTATCCCTATCTTTCTTAGCTCACCACACCTTGGAAGTAGTTCTGCAAAAGCCTTGCTTTTCTTAGCTTTAAAATATACCTTTTATAATATATATAAAATATATATATTTATATATATATAGTTGTAAAAATAATCTAGAAACTAGATTAAACTGAAAAAAGGAATTAACTTTATTGTGAACAGTGTATTTTATTTTAGAAGCCAGTACGGGCGGCAAATATTTTAAAGCTTTGGGGCGGCAAATGTGTAAATCCAGGACTGGTCTGTACCTCTTTTTAGTCTGTGAGAAGTGAAGTGACTGTTCACTTCACTTCTCACTTCTCACAGACTAAAGAGGTATTTTGTCTCCCAAGGCTGCTACTTAATGGTGCTGTGCTGACCTCTGCACGCCAGTTGCTCACATAACTGAATTGATCCAGTTTGTGAGAAGTGAAGTGACTGTTCACTTCACTTCTCACAGACTAAAAAGAGGTATTTTGTCTCATAAGGCTGCTACTTAATTTTGTAAGCTAAGTTTGGTAGAGTGAAAACTGGTAGCAGTTGAAAACAGATAGAAAAAAATCTTACCCCAATGTTTAATCAAACTTTTTTCTGCAGAACAAAGGTGTCTAACTTCTTCCAACCAGAATACCCCATAGTTATAAGATAAATAGTTATGGAACATCAAACATTTACTATTGCCACATTTTAACTCCTAATTAAAACATTCTTATAACTGCATTGAGCAATATATGCTCAGTACAATAATTGACCTTACATGGAGAGTGCTACTGCTTTGTAGTTGTTAGTGCTTCCTCAATACATGGACAGAAATACACATACAACATCAAAAACACATGTGACACATTAAGAGTATTTACGATAGACTGTGGCACCAAGAATAAGTTAATATGATTAGGGTACCAGTGTCCTCGCATACAATACAACTACCATTAAAATAATTTGTTACGAGCTACAATATTTTAATTTGAAATAAATACATACATCATATTTTGTATTCTAGTCAACAAAACATACAGAAGTTACTATTTTACTATAGTGATGTGTACTTAAATTCCTATATACTTTGTATGTCTACCTGTCGCCAGCAATTGATTCTTGTCTTTATTCCGTACCTCAACCTCTAAGAAAGCTATTTTTTTTCCAGTTTTCGTTGTGATAGCTTCAATTTCAATGTTATCTCCTTCCCTTGCTGCACTCAAATAGCTGAAATCAGAAGATACATAACTATGTACAGGAATAAAGAAAAATGATTAAAGATTGGGATGGTATTGGTTGATAGAAAAAGAATTTATGTTGTCGTATTTTGTTTGTGTATGAGATCAGAGGCCAAATGACGCAGAAGTTTCTATGCCACTATGGTGTGGGTGCTGCGGGTGGGTGGATCATGCTGCATTGTTCATGCATTGACAATGACCATGTTGATCGTCACTCTTGGAATTTGTTCATGGAAGAATTAACACTGAAAAGATTCATTTTGGCAGTTTACCAATATAAAAAACTATATAACAAACCTTACGCTTAAATCTATAGAGACTCCTCTTGTATCAATATGATCATTTGCTGACAATGCATATGTAGATATAGCATCAACCAGATGTGCAATAAAACCACCATGCAAAGTTCCTCTCTGGTTTAGATGTTCGGGACCAACTTGAAATTGGGTCACCATCCTGCCTTCACCACAGCTTATTACTCTTACCTGAAATACAGAAAACAATAAGTAAATTAAAACCTCTTTTTGGGTTTCCTTTTCAAATTAAAATTTTCTGTCTGTGTTTTATGAATATAATTAAATACTAAAAAGTGAAGTAGAAGTGACACTACTATAAACACATACATAGATCATGCATTTAGTATTTATTTCTATTCATAAAACACAGACAGAAAATTCTAAATGTGGATGAGATGAAACAATATAAAACATAAATTGAACTTAAACTACCTACCATGTAAAGTTTTCTTCCAAAGATGGTCCCCATTTCATCTCATCCACATTTTTTATCATTAAATTCATTACAACGATTACTTGAAGACTAGAGACTTTAGAATTGAAGACATTAAATACTTGACATTAGCAGAAATAGCTGCTATTATTCAGCTGGTCGCCACATTCATCAAAGAACAAGAAGTAGTTTAAGTTCTAAACAAGGGACAGATTGAGTTTGGAAGTATCCCTATATTGCAGCATTTACATCAGTCAGATTTTTTTTCACCAAAAAATTTGAAGCATATAAGTGGGTATGTAGATTTTACATGGATTTAGCTAAGAATTTGTAAAAATCTACTTACCATACAATTATTGTGTACATCCTAGCTTGGTATGCACAAAAAGGTTTGTAATAGAAGTGAAATATATAAACATACTCCTTCACATAAATATCTTTTTATTTTAGTTATAATGAATGTCAGTAGGTACTTGTATTGCCAAATTAATAGAAAAAAAAACATAAACAATACCCTAGAAAATAAACAAATAATGAAATGCTGAAAATATTAGCAATAAAAATAGTTTTAATGAGTATTTCCTAGCTAAAATATGATAATTATTACATTGCTTAAATAACTAGGTAGGTACATAGGTTATTCAAACTAATAAATTAGATAAAACTTGTTTTACAATAGATTTTTTAATTACATTAGTTCTCTGTTCAAGCATGTACCAATAGAAATCTTCATATTCATCATCAGCCTGACGCAGTCCACTGCTGGACATAGCCTTTTCAACTGCACTTTGAAATAGAAACTTTGAAAGTTTGTAATATTACCTACACAATTTTGGGCAGTAAGTAAGTCATGACGTAGGTGTAGCACTTACATGCATAAAAAGTTATATAAAATAACCTATTAGAACTATCTAGCTAATTCTCACAGTTAATTTTTTCACTGATAAAATAAATAAAAGAAATTACCTTCCGTAGATGCTGATCAAAACCCTTAGTTGTGGCAACGGCTTTAGTAAATAACTCTGCAATTTTTGCCCCCTTGCTAGTCATTTTGATAAGTGTATTTATTATATTGTGTTACTTATGTGTACCTATTACTTTGAACTGAATAATTTCACAAGCGGATTTTTTTAAATTAATAATCTGATGATGTCAAATCTTGGTGACAAGGTGGTTTCACATCCATTTCGTTTCAAAGCTGACGTCTCAAGCAAATATAAAAATAGCAAAATCGAGCAACCACCAACCAAGACCAATAAACTAAGTACATAGTGTTGGCGTTATTTCCTATAACTAGCTACATAATACATGACCCAATAACTAGCTTTCATCTTAAGAAATATAAATTTTCTAGATTTGCAAATAAGCAAGATGCGGTAGTTAAACAAGTTAATTCCAAATGATAGGTAGGTACTGTAGAAACAACATAGCGAAAAATTATGAAAATATTTCAGCGTGGGATATACACAATTTTAAACCAGTGAAGTGAATAAAACCGCCATGAAAAACTCGTGACCAAAATCGTTGATAAATTGTATTGGTTACTAGCTTTCTGCCCGCGGCTTCGCCCACGTGGAATTCGTTTATATCGCGCGACACGGTAAGGATAGATTAAACAATCTTACATGTTTTTATGTGTGATAATTTAGACCTTTAACAGTAATAGATAGACAGACAGACAGAGTTACTTTCGCATTTATAATATTAGTAGGGATTGTTGTAAGCTATGCAACGCCGCGGAACAAAATAGTCTAAAAAGATTTGCCTAAGATAATCCTTATCTCATTAGCTTTCTGCTAGAGAAAGTTTCATCAAAATCGACCAAGCTGTTGCAGAGATTAACCTGTACATATAAAAAGACAGACAGACAAACAAAAATTTAAAAAATTGCTTGATTAATAAATAATAAGAAAAAAACTGTTCATAGCATATTACAAACGGACACTCCGATTATATTTCTTCATTTATATAGACGAATTTGCATCTGAAAAGGCCGGAAAACCTTACATTTGAATTAATACTAGCCCTAGCGTCCCAAAGTGTAGAAAATTATCCTGCTCCTCCTTAAGTTACTCTTTAGGTCATCAGCTAACTGCCACTTGCCAGTGAAAGTTCCGTCAAAATCCATCTAGCCGTTTTATACAGACAGACAAAATTATAAAAAGCAGTTTTAATGTATATGCATTTAGTAAAAACTGTTCATTTGATATTACATACAGGCATTCAATTTTTTTTTGTAGATATAGATGGCACGATAATTAAAATATTTGACAAAGGTCTGGTCTGAAGAGTTGGTAACGTAGAATGTAGAGGTGAAAAGGTTTAAGGAAGTGAGCTGTAACAGTGGCCATACATATATTTGGACTGCTTCGTTGGTCTAGTGGTTAGCGTATGCGACTGCTGATCAAGAGGTCTCGGGTTCGATTCCCGGGTCGGACCAAATGTTTATGTGATTCGCAAATATTTGTTTCGGAGTTTGGGTGTTTTCTTTGTATAATATGTATCATATTTACAAAAAAAAGTATGTTTCTGCAAGTTTGGGGACTGGATGGCGATGTGTGTAAAATGTCCTAAATATTTATTTATTATATTCCCTTAATTTTCGATCGACATGATTTGATCAAGAAAAACGGAGCTATAAATAAAGCTTCTGCATGCTTTCTCTTTTTTTGAAAAAAATATAAAGAAACTAGCTGAAACCTGTGGCTCCGCTAGTGCCCTAGGGGTATTAAAATAGATGTTAGCCAATTCTCTGACCTACTCGAAATTTCTACGAAAATAAAAAAAATCGGTTCAATCGTTTCAAAGGTGTTTGTTCATAAAAGTAGACCATTTCAAAGCAGTCTGTCCAAACTCATATTATTTAAATGTTTATTGAAATGACTGAAAACCTCAGACCTTTACATAGATTTGGAGAGGTACATTCATAATAGGTAGGCGGAGAATATTGTCTCATTACTCGGCTTAAGCGATAAATAATTTAAAACGTAGCCCACCTATGTCTAAAATAGGTACCCGTTATATTAAATCTAGTTACGGAAATAGAGCGTTCTCGAAACTAGTGATGTCTATCTGTAACGAAACGGCCCAAACCTAGATAGCTATCAAAAGTCATTCAACTTGTTATTTAATGTTGCCGTTTTCTGACAAAATACTGCTACTTGAAAAATAACACTGAAGTAGGAAACCTATGGAAATGGCATGTCAACAAAAAATTCGTGCCACTGTGACGTCATCTGCGCGCTAAACATGGCGGTTTTAGTGTCGCCCAGAAGATTTTACCTTTATTAGGTTTTATCGATAAACGTTATTGGCTCATTTTATTTTAAAAATTATTGAGTATTATTTGTAGAAATTGTACTTTAATAGGAAGTAAGTATATTGTTATGTGCAAAGAAACTTTGATTTAGATGTGTGAAATCTAAATTAAGTTCGTGCTTTAATTTTACCAAGTAAGCGATATGACGATTGACGATGAACTGCACGGTTGGCCTAGTGGCTTAAGCGGTCGCCACGCCGCTACCTACTGCGCCAAGTGTCGTGGGTTCAAATCCCACGTAGGATAACACTTTGTGTGATTCACAATTTGTTGTTCTGAGTCTGGGTGTTCTTTGTGGTCGTTTCATGTATGTTTGTCAAGTCCCCGCAACACAGGAACTTATATTCCTAATGCGGGAGTTCTTTTAAAAAAAAAAATAACAGTTTATACACTAATTTTTTAAAGTTGTCGTTTGACAACTCAGTGACCACAAAACATAAGCATATGGCGTAATACAGTGCTATCTGCCCATGCTAAATTTATCGTCGTTTCATATGTTGCCGTCACACCTGCTTAACTGCCGGAAAGGGATGGAAGCTTTATGTCGGCGATAAAACGTTAGTATGCTAGCTATGCTGTTTTGGATATCAAAATAAGAGTACGTGTTTTTCTTAGACTACTTACCTCTCTATTACAATCTATTTTAATTGTGTTGCTGACTCCGAAGTCCGTAACATACTCAAGATAGGTGCGCCGCACCATAAATGAGAATGATTAAAATGTTAAACTTATGAAGGGACCGTATGATTAAAAAAAACAAAACACTTTCAGATCATTCATTTTAATTACAAACGTTATTCCTTATGACTTCCGCTCTAAAATCTGTCGAGATACTCCTTCTCACCGTGTATACGATAATTAAGTACTAGCAACAGCATGAGGAGCAGTATGTGTATTGGTATTGGCAACTTTTAGAGGGACATGTAAATAAAAGTGTGGTGTAAGATAATGGTTTACATTTATGGTTTTAGTTAACAAATATAAATTTTATAAGCATTTCTTGAACGGTGAATGTGGCTAAAGGAATCATTTTGAAACCAAAAGGTCACTTAGGGAAAAGAAAACTATTTAATTGACTTGAACATTTTTAGAATTTATTTCCCCATACAGAGAATTATAAAAATACAATGATTACATCAAATTACTATAACATGTTTATGCTTCTAGAACTTTCCACGGAATCAATTTATAGAACACAATTTCAATACAAAATTAAAACTGTAATTTATATTTTAAAAACAATTCAAATGCTTCATAAAGCAAACTGACCAGTTATACATAAAAAGAGATTGTATACCTGAAATTACTGTCCAACAGCATTTACCAAGGTAGAGGTGTCAGGACGGCCAAAACAGACATTGTTTCCAACTAATTTTCTTTTAAGGCGAGGTTATAAGCAGACATTCGGCAATCAGAGGGGGTGAGGTGCGGTACGTAAGCTCCGCCTACCGGGGGGACGCCGCCCGCTGTCGAGAGCGGTAACCGCGGACCGCGGGTCATCGAGACTTGTAAGTTAAACTACGGCCGATATATCTTGGCGAGTCCAAACTTAGCGTAGATGGTTCCGCAATAACCTTTTTTTAGGAACAAAATGTTGGCATGCGGCGACGTAAGAGGGCGGTGGTCTAGGCTAGAGATTGACCTAAGTAAACACAATCGACCCTTTATTCAATCAAATATCGTAGTTCTTGGTTTTTGTTTAAATAAGATATAATGGATTTACAAATATTAGTAAATTTTGAAGTGAATAAACGAGATTTCGACTATTATAAAAAATACTAATAAATCTTTGCTGGCATAAAATATATCCTATACAGTGTAAAAAACAATCATTTATTTAAAAAATGTTTTTTATAATATTACTAATAAAAATAAATAAAAAAAAGTCGTGTGGCACTCGGGGACTGCCGCGGCACAGCTATTGCATAGCATTTTTTATCAACTTATGCAATTTAATTTTTTTATTTATTTATATAGTATTTTTTTTTCTTTGATATTAATTCAAGTTTACAAAACAATATACACTGTCTTTTTACTAACATACATTCTAACAATATTATTGCCAAACAATATAATTATCCTATTAACCGAAAGACAATGACAACTAAACAGAGAACATAATAATTAGTAATATGAGCATATCTATGGAAGGAAAAAGGAAAATAAAAAAAAAGACTTGAGAGGTGTCAAGTGACACCCGGATGGAACGAAGTTACACGCACGGCTTGCTAAAATGTGTCGGTATACAGACGAAACCTCATACTCTACTAATATCATTAAAACTTGTCTAAACACGCTACAATTAAATTCTACTCTAGTACTTGTAACTTAATATTTTGCTTTGTTGGAAATACATTCATACCATATAGTATTAAAGTACTCGTCAAGACGAATCAAATGAGCCCAATCTCGATGGGGTTTCTATGGTCCCCTTCCAGCTCCATCATCAGACCCTGGTTACCATATAGTGTCAAAGTACTCGTCAAGACGAATCAAATGAGCCCAAACTCGATGGGGTTCCTATGGCATCTTTCAGCTCCATCATCAGACCCTGATTACCATATAGTGTCAAAGTACTCGTCAAGACGAATCAAATGAGCCCAAACTCGATGGGGTTCCTATGGCCACCTTCTAGCTCCATCATCAGACCCTGGTTACCATATAGTGTCAAAGTACTCGTCAAGACGAATCAAATGAGCCCAAACTCGATGGGGTTCCTATGGCCACCTTCTAGCTCCATCATCAGACCCTGGTTACCATATAGTGTCAAAGTACTCGTCAAGACGAATCAAATGAGCCCAAACTCGATGGGGTTCCTATGGCATCTTTCAGCTCCATCATCAGACCCTGATTGCCATATAGTGTCAAAGTACTCGTCAAGACGAATCAAATGAGCCCAAACTCGATGGGGTTCCTATGGCCACCTTCCAGCTCCATCATCAGACCCTGGTTACCATATAGTGTCAAAGTACTCGTCAAGACAAATCAAATGAGCCCAAACTCGATGGGGTTCCTATGGCATCTTTCAGCTCCATCATCAGACCCTGATTACCATATAGTGTCAAAGTACTCGTCAAGACGAATCAAATGAGCCCAAACTCGATGGGGTTCCTATGGCCACCTTCTAGCTCCATCATTAGACCCTGGTTACCATATAGTGTTAAAGTACTCGTCAAGACGAATCAAATGAGCCCAAACTCGATGGGGTTCCTATGGCCACCTTCCAGCTCCATCATCAGACCCTGGTTACCATATAGTGTCAAAGTACTCGTCAAGACGAATCAAATGAGCCCAAACTCGATGGGGTTCCTATGGCCACATTCCAGCTCCATCATCAGACCCTGGTTACCATATAGTGTCAAAGTACTCGTCAAGACGAATCAAATGAGTCCAAACTCGATGGGGTTCCTATGGCCACCTTCCAGCTCCAGCATCAGACCCTGGTTACCATATAGTGTCAAGGTGTCAATAGCTAGTTTCTCACTTTCAATCATCCATTTCTTCCGATTTTGCATTTATTACCCCTTAATACATGTTTATAATTTGCAATAAGACTATATCTGTTTAGACTTATGGACCTTACTATTTATATTAGATAAAAAAAAAAATTACAATTTACAATGTAAAAAAATAATAAAAGGGAGAAAACCCACGCGAAGACAGTAGTATGTGAGCCAAGCGCTATGTACTTGCGCGTCAGTAATATTTTGGCACAGAGCGTCCGGAACCAACTTCCCACTTCGAGCGTTGCTCGCAGACTGATTCGAATAGCGTAGCGAATATTACGTCTACTAGTGACTCGAATAAGGTTGAATATCATACGCTCTGTTTGTTGTGTTTTTGCTCGTGAGTCTTTCTTAGGCGCTTACGTTTGTTGATTAATGGGCTTTTCGATTTATTATGACAAATATAATAATATAAATAAAAAAATAGCCAGTGATCGTTTTAAATTATCATATTTTTTAATTAATTCTTTAAAAAAATTGTACTGTTATCGCTTAAAATACGGTGTATTTCGACGATTAAGTGTAAAAGAAAGAGGCAAAGGTTATAATTTATTATGTAATTTTAGTAAGTTAATCTTAAAATTAAATTTGGTAGAGCTTTAGTGTAGATCTTTATCTATACATGTTATTTTTCTTATCTCAGTACCTTAAAGCTGTACTTCACACTTGACGTTAAAAGATAGTGCGTTTTTGACAAATCCCGATTAAACCTCGCCTTAATATGCCAGTTTTATGTTGGCTGGCATGTTGCTGCAAAATATTGAAATATTAGTTTAGAATTATTGTGTCCACAGTATTTTTTTCATAAAGTTTACTTAAATGATGACATTATCAGTCAAATTGGGAAAATACGTTTCTTGGTTGTAATCGCAGCCACAAAACACATAAGTTTTTCTAAAATATAGAATGATAATGACATATATCACAACTAGACGTAACTAGCATATCAGTATTAATGTAGCAGCAACAAGTTTATTAAAGGCTAAAAGTAAAGGTACAAATTTTAATTATACGAGCAGTATCCATGAGGGTGAGAGGCCTGACAAGAAATATTAAGGCCATCGACTGCGAAGACTGAGCAGGAATTATATAATAAGCCCTCAGTCCAATGACTATCCTGCTGATCATTGTCCCACCATAAAAAACTTGTATATTAATTTTGATCCTTTTATAGCACGTTTTATTGTAAAATAATATATGTATGAGCTTTATGTTTGTATGCTTGTATGCTTTAAGTTTTGTCGTTTAAAAAAAAATCACATCTAGAACCTTATAGTACCTACTGACAGAGTAATCGACGCTGTGACTAAACAAAATCATTAATCCTAATACTTTAAATTGTTTTGAGATTCAAAATTTAAACACATTCGAATATAATACAATATGGAAAAGACAAAACTTAAGGCATTAAAATGCAAAATTTGTATATGATAAAAAAAGGTATATCAATACTAACTATAAAAGTATATACAGTATTAACTTACTCTTACAAATTTTAAAGGCATGGCATCATCTCGTAGTCTAGTCACATCTAGAGTTCTGTTAAAACATTTATCATCAAAATGTAGCGAGCAAATATAAATGTCTTTAATATTTGGCTTTATATTTTCCATTCCAATGGCTTGCAACCACTTTTTCTTCTTATGCTCATTTCTTGGGATCCTATAAAATAATGTTTTAATTATTATTTTAGAATGTTTTAAACAGGGTAGATTAAAACGGGATAAAATAAGAAATTTTATATTAGATCATATTACATCGATATCAAAGTCGATAAATAATGTACAACCCCAGCTAATAAATTAACATTATTTAAGCGTAAAAATAAAGTTAAATAAGTCAAATCTATTCATAACCTATAACTGCAGATAAGAACCTTGCTAATTATAATGTAAATCTGCCTTTACTTTCCCGGCAACATTAACAATAACCAAGATTTTTAATGTTATTTATAGCTTACCTGTGTATGGTTAAAGGTGGCTGATTTGGTGTTCTTCTTATGCCGCACCCTATTACACTACACACTGGCATATTTGCGACGTAATTCTTTACATTTGGCTTCAATTATTTCAAATCACAAGCAAAATATTGAAAAATAATTAGTTATTTTGATTTATACCACGACTTTTTGACAAGACAAGTACCGGCTGAACTCACTGACAATGACATTTTCGCTCAAAACATGGTGGATTTTCGGCAGCATTAGGTATTTACGTATATTCGTGTGTCATTTTTATACATTTTATGTACACACTGAAATACTGTCATATTGTTTTCCTGCGAGTTAGAGTCATGAGTAAGAACGAGATAGATATATGTTTATGCGTGTGCCGTCAAAATGGCCGCTATTTGTATAAGCAATTGTACGTATAGAACAATATGCCTTGTCCCTATTATAAAGGTCTATGAAAAATAATGATTCTGAACGAGTACCTAATTTGGAGTGAATTGAAAGTACTGTATTTTGAAGTTTTGCTGTAATTAACCGACTTCAAAAAAAGGAGGAGGTTATCAATTCGTCGGAATCTTTTTTTTTTTTTTTTTTTTTTTTTTATGTATGTTCAGCGATAATTTCGTCGTTTATGAACCGATTTCAAAAATTCTTTTTGCATTGGAATGGGCGTAGCTTACAGGTGGTCCCATAGTCACCATATCGGGATCTGATAATGGGATCCCAAGGAAATCGAGGGAACTCCTCAAATATCATAGGTACAATGTCGCGATTTGGGTACTCGGAATAGTTTTTCATTGAAGTCGGTTCCTTTTTGTTAAAATTATTTCATAAAATTTGTCAAACGGTTTCAAATAAACACAGGTAAATAAAAAAAAAATAACTTCTTCTGTTAGTTAACTATCTGTCATATCATAAGTATCTTACAATTTTTCAATAAATGATTTTGAAAGTAAATTACTTACTATAAATGAAGAAATTTAAGGTTTTTGGTTGTTTGTTTGTTTTCTCTTGAACGATTTTGACAACATTTTTACTTGTTGCCCATATGTAATTTAAAAATTTGTTCTACTTTAGTTTATTAGATTGGATTAAAAAGGACACCACCAATGCTAATGATCATTTTCTTTCTGTAGTTAAGGACGAGTGGCCTAATCATTACAAATTTTATTCAGACGCTTTAAAATTATCCCCTGATGGTAAAACTGGTATTGCTGTCTACAACTCCAACTCACAAATATTCCTCCAATTCCAGTGTCCTTCTGAGTCTTCGGTTTTTACCGGAGAGTGCATTGGGATTATTTGGGATCCTAGAGATGTGTTTATTTATTTCTTCCCACTTAGCTATTACAAAAGCAGTTATCTTCTTTGATTCAAATAATGCCCTAGAAAAAGTTAAAAAAATATGAAAAAGTTATTGTTAACTCATTTACAGATAACATACGTAGTCCAATCATAGCAGAAATCAAAACTATACTTCATTCTTGTTTTAGAAACAACATAGATATCGTATTAGTATGGATCCCTAGTCATACGAATATCAGGGGTAATGAACTGGTAGACATGGCAGTCAACGGTGCTGTCAGCAGTAGCCTGGCTGATAAAAAACTTTACTCGGTCCAGATCTATGACTTGATTCACAAGGCCAAAATAGATCTTTTGAAATCCTAGCAAGACAACTGATCCGAATCAAGTAAGACATAGGATAACTTATTTGCGTCTATTCAACCAACCGTTCCTCCCAAGCCTTGGTTTTATAAATACAAAGTAACCTCCAAAACTGTTACATCTGTTATGTGCAGACTACTGTCCTATAGCTGTCAGCTCTGTTCTTTGCAAGGTGCTTAAACGTATAATTATCAAAGAATTGGTGTATTACCTGGAAGATAACTCGCTGTTGAGTGAGTGGTGGACAACTTATGTAAGGTCCTCGGCCTCGTGGAAGCTAAGCGTACAAAACAAGGTGAGACGTGTCTTCTCCATTAAACTCAGGGTCGCTCCTGCGTGGAGTACTGTTTCCGTCTTTGCGATGGTTCCGTGCAGTATTTGATTGACGCTCTCTATCGATTGCAGAGGTAAGCAAACCATTGACTAGACTCCGATTTTGTCGTCTACTCATACTTTCCATCAGGCATAGTAGATTCACTTTGACAGGCGTATGTCCTATATTTAGTGATATTTGCAATTCTGCTTTTATTATATCCACCAAGCAACCATTTCAGATATTGGACCGTTTCATCATTAGTGAAAATACACGCTTAAAATAAGTATTTGAAGGAGGTATGCTCAAAGCACGAGGTAGAAGACACAATAATGCTATTAACTTTTGTGTCCTTCCAGTTTAGCTGTGACTGATTACGACAAATTAAGATTTAGGAAACTTTTTATGTACGCTGCGCGGAAGAGGAAGAAGGTGAATTAAAATTGAGCGATTGTTACATTTATGAAAAATCGGGATTGAATCAATAGGCCGTCGGGACGCGGGACGATATCATCAAAATTGGGACTTCCCGGGACATTCGGGACGGGTGGCAACTCTGGTCAGAAGACCATCTGCGTAATTTATTCTTGCGCCTGATAATACAACGAAAATATCATCTGTCACAACGAGGTGTTTCACTGATGAGTGCAGACCATGCACGAAAATACATGGTCAATAAAGAATATATAATAAATGTAAATAAATATTGCGGACATTTTACACACAACGCCATCTAGTCTCCAAACTAAACAGTATTATAGGTAACTAGACAACTGATTTAATACATAAACATTTTTTTTTAAATAATTGATTTTATATAATCATACTTAAAAAATCTAAAATCTATTCATTTTTTTGCCTCTAAGGTGGAAAAAAGTTCGCCAGGTCCGGTAGTTTTCAATTAATTTTAGCTTGTTTCCTGCAATTTTTTAATGTCTATTGCAGAATAGTACATTGTTCACCGAGGGAGGAAAGGGACCGATTATTACTAGCGAGGGAGCAGTTTGTGGCCCAAAGGCGCAGCCTAGGGCCACAATACTCCCGAGGTAGGAATGGGACTTTCACCCGAGTGCTACACAGTGCTTTATACTACACCTGTGAGGAACATTTAAAGTATTTTTAAAATAAAATCAAAACGTAAGACACCATGTAAGACACAATTTAGCTTAGAATTTGACCAATATTTCGGGCTTCCTTTTTTTTTTTTTTATTCTTCACAAAAGGATGTCAGTGGCACGGAGATTCCATATTTAAATTATATGAAAACTCCTTGGGCAGGCGCGCGCCATAGATAAGATAACACATGAGAAATGAAAATTCATACAACTTTCTCTCCCGCTAAAACACGTTAGAATTGGATTTTCATACATTTTTTCCTCCCGCTTATTCAGGTCAAGGAAATGACTGACTTTCTCTTTTCATTTTCAGGGAATATTGACTACTGTTCCGATCAGGTGTAGTATAAATAGTACATTGTTCACCGAGGGAGGAAAGGAACTGATTACTAGCGAGGGAGCAGCAGCACAATACTCCCGAGATAGGAATGGGACTTTTGCCCGAGTGCTACACAGTGCTGAGGAACATTTAAAGTATTTATAAAATAAAATCAGAACGTAAGACACCATTTAAAACACAATTTAGCTTAGAATTTGACATAATATTTATAAATATTTCGCGCTTCTTTTGTTTTTTTTTTATTCTTCACAAAAGGATGTCAGTGGCACGGAGATTCCATATTTACATTATATGAAAACTCTTTGGGCAGGCGCGCGCCATAGATAAGATAACACATGAGAAATGAAAATTCATACAACTTTCTCTCCCGCTAAAACACGTTAGAAATGGATTTTCATACATTTTTTCCTCCCGCTTATTTAGGTCAAGGAAAAGACTGACTTTCTCTTTTCATTTTCAGGGAATATTGAATACTGTTCCGATCAGGTGCAGTATAAATTAATTTTAAAGTTGGCAGCACTACAAATACAAAATTACAAAGTATTGATTCGATTGAACTTGACCTGACCTTGCTGAGAGAGAATTAGATTTAGATTGCGATTTACAGGAAAAGGTACTTAGTCCGTGAATTTTATAAAATTATCTACTTAAACTTTATAATTCAATATTTTCTAGTCACAGTAAAAATGAGTGTGTCGCGTGTGGTAGGAGATGAGGATGTCGTTTTTGTGAGTGACTAAATCTATTTAAATAACAGTTTACATTTAATTACTTTAAAGAAAATGTTATGGGTTGCATTGTTAATTTAAAGACATTGTTATCCTAGTACATAATACACTTCTTTACTTACAAATCACATTTAATACTCTTTTACTATTTTTATGAATTGTAATATTTTGTTTTTTAGATACCTAATGATGATGAGAACTTTATAGTTATAGACGATGACGAAGCCAGTCCAACAGTATCACCATTGCTAAATGGTCGAAAGGCAAATGATAAATTTGCCAAGTTATTAAGAAACAATATTATAATGGACAAAATTGTAAAGCAATGTTTCAATTCATGCATGGCTTACAGGGGTGAATTGATTGAAATTCTAAATGAATACCTTCTGCCACTTTATGCAGCTGTCGATGTTAATTTTAAATTGACTAACCGCTTTTTATCCATACTGAAATTAGGTTTAGAGAAACTACAAGTAGACAAACATTACAAACCCTTACACCTCAAAGCTCTATGTTGGGAATTAAAATGTATAATCAATAATCAAGAAAAGTCCCATCCACAAGGTTAGTTCTTTTTATTTTATTTTTAATAATGCGGAAAGATTTGATTGTTTGCATGTAATAAATAGAAACTTCTAGACTGATTTGAAAAATTATTTCCCTATTTGAATCATACAAGTACCCAGGCAAACATCTCTATCCATACTTATTTAAAAAAGTCAAAAGGGATCCATATGAAAACTTTGATAATGTAACCCAATGTGTTAAAAAAATAGTGAAAATTATTGATAATAATAGAGCAAAGTGATGTACTACATTTTTAAAGAGGACATATATCTACACTGCCTTGTTGGTCTAGTGGTTAGCGCATACGGCTACTGATCAAGAAGTCTCAGGTTCGATTATCTGGTCAGACCAAATATTTGTGTGATGCACAAATATTTGTTTCCTAGTCTATGTGTTTTTCTATGTATAATATGTACATATTTACAAAAAGAAGTATGTTTATGTATTTATATCAGTTGTTTAGTACCCATAATACAAGCGCTGCTTAGTTTGGGGACTGGATGGCGATTTGTGTAAAATGTCCTAAATATTTATTTATTTATTTATAATATTCCCTTAATTTTCGATCGATATAATTTGATCTGATGAAAATGTTTATTTATTTATCTACAAAAAAGTTCATAATACCATGTCTGACTATTATAGTTAAATTACCTACAATGGTTGTGATTCTGTTGTAAACATCACTAAACTAATCTAAACTAAGAATGTATTTAATTACTATATATTTTAACGTTATTGGGAAGTCAGTCCCCTTAAATATACTGACAACTAGTTCAATCTTCGAATTTCAGTTCTTTCTTAGGGTTGCGGAGGTCCGATGCCTATGAGGTTGGGATAGTAACAAGACGATTGATGGATAAATACTAACTTTAATTCATATTATGTGACAGTTTATATACTTGCGAACAATAGTGATTACATATTAAATGACTTATAACTACACATACAACAGCCAGTCGCTCCGTGGAAAAACTGAAATTCAGGTAAAACCGGTTGAACTAGTAGCCGACCCCAAATAAATTTGGGAATAAAGGCTCGGAAAAAGATATTTTAACATCATTGGTTTACAGTCCATTTTTTGAATCTCATATCCTAGCTGTTCCTGCTAAAATATGTAAGGCAAATGTAGTGGTAGGCGATTCACACAATGGCGACGCGCCCAGGCTCGTTGGCCCCTGGCAGCAGATCCCGACGCGGCGACGGAGGAGCAGATCTGCCTGCCTCTCCACGCCTGATGGCTTTGCACGCGGCCCGCATCAAACTAAAGGTTACTTTCCATTTGGTCGTCGTCGTCTGTATTCTTTGCATTTCATATCCCAAATTGCTGGGCATTGTTAAATTTTGTCTATAAATCTATCCGTATCTAGATCCATCGTGAATAAGTCCTTTAAGCACGAAAAAAGGCGCGATACCGAGGAGCGCAGTGGGTTCACTGCTGCGGTAAACTATAAATTTTTCATATCGGTCTAGTAGTTTCTGAGCCTATTTCGGAGCGTGAAAAAGCATCTCACTAGGCCGCCGTAGTGTGGGTCGCCATACTGCTTGCATTTGCAGTGAGTATAGCGACCCCCACTTTTGGATTTTACTCATGCTTTCCATCAGGCACAGTAAAATCACCTTGGCAGGCGTTAAGTGTATGGGTAATTTTGATGTTGTGACTCAATTAATGTAACAATCATTGTCAAAATAAGAATAATAAGTTGTATTCCTTAGTTTGTCATGTTTCCTTGTTTTAAAGGAACTGAGTAGTCAATGACTTAAAATAAACAATTGCTAAAAGTTATTTAATCCAAAATGCGAGAAGCCCAAAATCGATCACAGTGGTGTGCAATGGGAGAGGCCTATGTCCAGCAGTGGACTGCGTTGGGCTGATGATGATGATGATGATTTAATCCAAATTTATAGTCATTATAAATTTTAAACCATAGCTATATATTACAGCTTTTTAGAGTTCCGTTGCCAAATGGCATACAATGTCTTGTGAATAGTGAACAGTTCCATATTGGATGTGTAAAGTTGTACCTTGTGTATTTTTTGTTTTAGGAAACACCAACAGTTCAGCAGGTGATGGGACTATTATAAATATAAGTGATTCGGACAATGAGTCTATTATAATCATAGATGATGATGAAGATGATTTTGAAGATTAAACTTAATATTCCTGTTGATAATTTGTCTATGATTACTCTATATTCATATGTAGATGTATTGGGATAAATATTTCTATTTCTTCGCTATGTAGTACAGAATTGGTGAATAAATGTCCTCTATACTTTGAAAGCTGAAGAGTTTATATGTCCGTACGTGCTAATCTCAACAAGTTCTGATCTGAAAGCGAAAGGAGGGTTATGATTTTGACTGGGTATGTATGTGTGTTAATTTCAGTTATGTATTTTCATTCAATGAATTAGTCAGTCGAATTTAGGTGATCATTGTAATAATTGTTTTACTCTTTTCAGTTCATTGCTTATATGCAGTCGGAACTTTTGATTCGTAATAAAAAATAATCTAAGCAGTTAAATCCAACCGATGTCTTAAGGTGCGCGTCCATTGGCCCGCGCCGGACGCACCTCACGCAACGTGCGTTATTACTTATTACCAGAGATCGGAATTAGGTGTGTGAAAATACCTAAAGTTTGCAGCGGGACATAATATGGAGCTGTTACAACCACTTAAGTTAAACCGGGTTTGAATTTTACCGGTTTAGTTTTTTTTTTTTACATGTTCCTTACCTTTGAAACACCGAACTATAAACATTTACAAGCTGCTAATACAGTTCTAAATAAATTTTCTGCTAATACAGTTCTAAATAATTTTGTTTTGTACTTTTCCGGTTAAAATTCGGTCTTTTAGTCCCAATTGTTCATTGTCGGTCAAACACAGAATTTTATATATCTGCAAAATGCTAATGCGGTTTTAATTTCTTTTTTTGATCTGTATCTTAAGTTAAAAAGTTTTGCTACAGGTTGATGCAAGGAAAACGAACATTTTCGCGTCTTTACATAGTTTTGAAGTCGGCTTTTTTTTAAATTATTAAACCTGCACTGCATAAAAAAGGTAGGTAGTTAGGTAGTTTCACACACCCAATTCCGATCTCTGCTTATTACATTAGGTAATACCTAATAAACTAAAATTATTATGGAAAGATTCGTGCAACGGTTATAGTGATGATAACACTACTCGCAAGACGTCAGAGGGGTATCACACGGGGCACGGTATCATGTTTCGTTTTGAGCCAGGTGCCATCTTAGGTCGCACGAGTTATATTTTGCTTTGTATGATTTCACATAGTGCTGCGTCCACTATCCGCGCCGCCCGCACCTTACGCCGGCATTTCTGAGTAAGGCAAATCCGTTCAATCCGTTGCGTGCCGTGCGTCCGGCGCCGCCAATGGGCGCGCACCTTTAGTATGTAGAGGGTGTACGACTCACGGATCTCCCCTGCAAATAGAAATATTTATTAATCGCTGTCTAACCCAAACACTACCAGTTTTGTTAAAACACAGTTTTTTTTCTCTGATTCTCTGATTCATAAATTATAAACGCGGTATTGACATCATTAAAGTAAAAGACAATGATATTACGAGGTCAGCGCCATCTAGTGTCGAGTAACACACAACTGTGGCAATACAATAGCTCTAGAATAATCTATTCTGTCTAGAAACATCGATGGAATATTATCGAACATTCTAGCTATCTCGACAGCCATATAAAAGCGAGACGTCTAAGGGACTTCACACACTGGCCACGCGCCCAGGCGCGTGGGCGCGTGGCAGCAGATCACGCGTGCGGGGACGGTGGAGCAGATCTGCGTGTTCGAGCAGATATTACCGCGCCTACGCGCCTGTCCTTTCATATCCCAAATTGCTGGGCGTTATTCAATTTCGAATATAAATCTAGCCGTGTCCAGATCCATCGTGAACAAGTCCTTAAAGCACGAAAACAGGCGCTAGGCATTGTTAAATTTCGTATGTAAATGTGTTTACTGCTGCGGCCCGCCACGCCTAAGCGCGCGGTGGCAGAATCTGCCCGCGGCACGCGCTCTCGCGCCTAGGCGCCTAGGCGCGTTAGACATACATAATGCCTGTCAAAAGTGTCAAAATGTTAACCCTCCTCTGGTTTTGCCGTAGTCGTGAAAACATTAAAACAAGTTTAAACACCTAAGGGATGAAAATATTAGATTATTTTATATTATAGTATAGATTTAAGAAAAACAACAAAAACCTACTGTGTATTATAGTATTTTTTTTTTATAAAATTGATGATGCCAAAATTGTTAAAATTGTGTATTTTAAATTTAGCGAGTCTTCTAGTCAACTAGAGTCAGTAAAAGTAGTGTGTAACTTGGTATTTTTTTATTTAATTTAAGTAATATTGCCCTTGTTGATTGCGGCCTCGAACCTACTTCACACATCTTGTAGGTAGGTACCTAGCAACAATTATAACATTGTTTTATTTAAATATGTTATTAGGTATTGGCATGAATGTGATATGGTGATAAAAGTCAGGTTTTTTTTAAGCTTTTAGGTATTCTTGAACTATATTTTTTAAATATTTCTATTTGTTATAAGTCTGGGTATGTCTGCTATAAGTCTATACAAATAAATTAAATATTAATTAAATGTATTTATTGTATATTTAAAAAAATAATAAAAATTGTCTGTCAGTCTCTCTGTTTGTTCCGACTAGTCTCTGGAACGTCTAGACCGATTTTAACGGAACTTTCATTGGTAGAATGTTCATGACCTAAGCGTAACTTAGGCCATTTTTTTAGAATAGCATTTTTCGCTGCGTTACTCGCTATTTACAACAATTACCGTAGCGTGGGTAACATCGCGGGACTAGCTAGTTAATATAAACTTTTTCCTTACCTCAATGTACCTAATTTTAATCACAATTACTTAAGTCACTTACTATGTACTTGATATTAATTATTTAAGATTTTTTGTGATATTTTTTGCTTTGCAAACATATTTTAGATAGGTGCTGGACAAAAATTATAATATTGAATTTAAATTTCCTACTAGGTAGGCATAATCAAAAATTGTGATATAGTCATTAAAGCCAGTCAAATTTCAGACAGATTATTTGACACTTTTTAAAGACATGGAGTTTGGATATGATGTTTTTAGAGAAAATAATAATAATATTTTCTATTTATTATATTAGTTTTAATTTAAACCTTTATAGTAATACGTTTTGGTAATGTGTGTTCGAGAGCGTTTAGAACGTGTTAGTTAAAATCTCAAGTTAATACGAGGCCCTTGAATTTATATTTTTTTATGTCTAACTCTTAACATTCCCAGATAGCATCTTGTTTAAGCTAAGGAACAATGCTTACGATGTTTTGTTCGCTTTGAGTTTTTCTTGAATTCGTGACAAGGGCATAGGTATATATATAGACATAAGTATGTATATATAATAATAATAATTCATATTTGAATCTATAATTATTTTTGTAAAGTTGGACAGTCAAACAAGATAATCAGTAAATGTTTTAATTAATCTAGTGGTGAAACATGAAGTCTTCAATGAAAGTCTTATAAATAGTTATCAAACAAAATAGAGAAAAATATTTTCTTTTTATTAAAGTAGTTTTTTTTTGTTTTTTTTTAAAGTCAATCGAACTTCATCTCAGGTTTTTATTTTATATTTGCCATCATTCAATTCATTACGTCAATGATTTACAGAAGGCTTTAATTGAAGGCGAAATTAAACATTACAAAAAAATGTGTGGAATAACCTAATGAAATTGTTAATTGAACAAAGTAAACATTTGTAATCTCTTATTGTTTTTTTTTACTTTTGTGCATTTGTGCATAATACAAACCTTAAGAATTTCAAAATGAATAAATGCATTATAAACATTTAAGTATCACATAGAAAACAGATACAAGAGGGAGTAATTTTTTGTCAACCTAGACGTTAGGTCTTTGTAAATAAGGCAGAATATGTTTATTTTGAATGTAAAAAAATGTCACCTGAATAACTATTATTGTACTTTACGAAGGACCAAATGGTCCAAATCTCTATTATAATAAAGGAGCACCTGTGTCTTCTTTATAATTTTACTACTAGAAACAACGAAACCTAAGCACAGCCATCTCGCGGGTTTTTGAGTAATTAAACATTTAACCGGCAACGACGAAATATTGCGGTTACGTTCAGCTGATTGTAGTAATTGTAATTTTTTTCCACTAATAAATCTAAAGTCGATTTTCAAGGTTAAAATATCGATTCAGTACCTAATATCGATTTATTTAGTCAGAAAAATCGATTCTTCGAATATCTAATCGATTTCAGATCGCCATCTGTTCGTCTACTCTCTACTCTAGTTCGTCTAAGTTTAAAATGCTTAGGTACTAATATTATAAATGTGAAAGTAATTCTGTCTGTCTGTCTGGCTTTCACAACAAAACTACTGACCTGATTTAAATGAAAATTATAGAGTTAAAATTATAGGTAACACATATAGTTTGGAGCCTGTTAAAGGAAATAAGCAACTTTTTATTGAGATAATTAACATTTACGCGGTCGATAGCTAGTATATTATACTTATTACAGGTATATAAAATGCTCACGCGGAGATGAATAAAAACTATCGACGACAGGAAAAAGAAATGTATCTTGAAATAATCAACTACACACCAGAGCCAAAAACTGTCGGAAATTCTTAACTCATAGAAAAATATCTTTCTCTTACCATACGACATAAAAAATCTTATGAAAAGTTATAGGTACTTACCTTTTGAATGCCAGAGCAAAACTCATCAACTTGCCCTCAACGCCAGACCACAAATTTAGCGCAATTACCTACGAAAGAAATAAGCATTAAAAATAAGCAATTGTATTTTTATTTTCGTCTTCAATTTCAAAATATAAGTCCTTATAACATCGAATTTATTTCATCATTATACTTATTCTTACTCTAGTAATAGTTATACACTATTGACAGAGTTGTTTAATACCGTAACAACAGAATTGAGACGACAATATAATTAATTATAATAACTATAGGTACAACACTATTCTTGATCAGTTGTCTTGATATTGTGACCATGGCGTGGACGGTACGTCATTTTTATGAATATTTCGCTTCTCAAATAAGGATGTAGCAACGTACTATCTCGCTTATCGAGTATAATATTAACTAATAATAATTAAAACACGTATTTTAAATTAGATTTCTATAATTCCGTTGAAGGAGATATTTAAAAAAAATACACGATTCATTCGTTTCTACAAGCGACAACCCGGTACTCATCCTCCACAAGTATTTAATCAACTATATAAAAATAGAAAAATTTAACAAAATGTAAAACAGTATGTATACGTTTATAGCTTTTAAATACTAGCTTCTATAAACCTGGCATAAAAAGTAACTAGTAGAATTTTGAAAAAGTTTTAAAATGTCGGTCACAAGTTGCTTTGAAATTAACAATGTTAATTTCAAAGCAACTTGTGACAGACATTTTAAAACTTTTATTTATTTCATTTAAACCTCAGTAGTGTACGAAGTATTTTTAGGGCACTGCTTATATTTTGTATCAATTACTAAGAGTCCTCTTTCTTCTTTACAAAATAATTGTCTACTTTAATTATCATTTCACGAGCACGGCTGTTAATTACTTTCTTACTCATTTTAACAAAATAAGTATAATAACAAAACTTAACAACAAAAACAAAACAGGCTAACGAAATTTTAATATAAACTTAAGATATCACATAACGTGCCCTACATCACTAGTGGTCAAATATTTGTGACTCTGGCGTGTGAGGACATTCTTTTTTAGAGTTTATTTCTTTCTTTTTAGAATAAAATCCCTTAATATCATAAAGCAATTTAAATAGTTTTATGGAAATAGATAAGAGTTAGAGCTTCTTCTTAAGGTACTTATACATATAAATTTAAAGGCATAAAGGTAATGTTTAAATGCTTTATTTCGTATTTCGGTGTACCGCTTTTTTGTCACATATTTGTGACGTTGGAAATTTCCGGTTTATACCGTCTTCAATCTCCATAAAATTGACCAATCCAATTTAGTTTACTTGTGTTGAAAAGTCGATTATGGGAGCGAACTCTACGGAGGCCAACAATACTACAAAAAGAAGGACATCTTAACACAAACCCTGTATCGACCAGTCTGGAACTACACCGAAACCTTAGATATCCACCAGAGTTCTATTATTAGCAGTTGATGAAAAAAGAATAGAGGAATAATTTACTATGTTGTTGGCAGCCCTAACCATGGCAAGCGTGTCTTGTTCTATTTGCGACTTCCTAAATGCAATGGGGTGTCTAATTAATGGGAAATATTGCTTTATTGAATACCTGACATACCTCCCTATATTATCATATTGTATAACTTTACACAGGAAGTTTTGCATTCTTACATCAATGTTGTAATATGTTATGTGTGGAATATATACATATGTATGAACACAGATTACTAATCATTAAAAAATATGGTTTAATGTGATAATTTTCATTCTGTTGTTGTACGACTTCTAGTTTCATCCAATTTTTGTTATGATTAAAAGGAAGAAGATAAGGTAAGCAGCGTGAACAGTAAAACTTGATAGATATAAAGGTCGGTAAGGTAAATAATGAAAATAATGCCAGATACAAAAATAAAAAATAGTCTAAGAGCCCGTGAGCTCCAGACCTTCGTTATTTTATAAAAGCTGGAAGTTTTTCAACACAGGTAAGAACAATGGACCATTATGAAGTTTGGGTTGCAGAGGCTTTGGCAGGTATACGGTACTAAGTGTGTGTAAAATACAGATCTAATTTCATCAAATAATAAAGATTTAGTAATCAATCAGAAATTATTCTATCAATGCAACGCGAATGTTCCACCAGCCATCTAAATAAACAAGCACAATTTTGGCTTTTCCGTATTTCATGACTCGGAACCCCTAAGTCCGTCATTCTTTATGTCCGTCCGTCCGTCCTCGACTTACCGTCGAAACGATTGGTAATAGAAAGATAAAACTGCATGATATTGCATGATATTTGTTTCTATCACGTCGACAAAGTGATATACTAAAAAAATATTTGTTTTAGGGGTTCCTCCCCTACAGGCATCGTGTGGGGTATAGTTAGATAGGTCTTTTAAAATCATTGAGAGGTTTTTAAGGTGATTTTTATTTAATTTTCAACGAATTTTTTTTAGAACCCCCCACCCCCCCTCTCTAAAAGCTAAACGGGTGGCAAGAAAATTCTTTATAAAAAAATAATGGTATTTCATCTAATGAATTTTAAAGGAAAACTAACAATTTAGATAACTTTATTAGTTGAGGGGTTAGAGGCCTAACTTCTGAAATACGCTTACTTAGAAAACTTCGTACAATAATAGGTTCACATAACAATTACCTATTGGAATAGAATAGAATATACTTTATTGCACACCAAATACAGTTTTTTTTACAGTTAAGTTTTTTTACTAGATATGTACAATGGGCGGCCTTATTGCTAAAAGCAATCTCTTTGTTATATAATTAGAAAGACAAACCATGGAATATTGGCTTTATTCAACATTAAAATTACGATATGATAAAACTAGATATTGACTGAATGACAAGCTTAATATTGTATGTCAAATATCATGGCAACGTAGGTTCTATACAAGTAGGTATTATCACATTCGCCCCCTCTAAGAAGTCACATAGTCCTGGAGATATGCTGGGGGTCTTCTGAATCTGCCTGAGCACCGAGGCTCAGCATTTTCCGCAGCTGGATCCTGCTCTCCGACTTCTTCATCGTCTGACGCTCAACTTGCCCATTTCCTTGGGGGTTGTAAGGAGTTGTACGGCTACAGGAAGTACCTACAGACAGTAGAAATTGTTTCAGTTCATCTGATAAGAATGCCGTTCCTCGATCAGAGTGGATGTACGCCGGCGTGCCAAACGTAGAAAATAAGTTCTTTAGGCAATTTATGACAGTTCTGGATGTTAAGTCTTTGCACGCGTATGCGAATGGGAATCGGCTGAACTCATCCACTATCGTCAATATATATCGATTCTGGGTCTTAGACGGAATAGGTCCTTTAAAATCAATATTTAATCGTTCAAAAGGAGCCGTCGCTTTAATTAGGTGCCCTTGGTGTTTTATATATCTTGGTTTGATTTCTGCGCAGATTGGGCAAGCCGCCGTCATTCTTTTAATATCCTCAACGGAGTACGGAAGATTCTTCGATCTCACCCAGTGAACCATGCGCGTGACACCTGGGTGGCAGAGAGATCGGTGTAGTTCGATTAATTTAGAATTGGAAATTGATGCTGGTGGAACACTTGCTTCCGAGACGTTGCAAACTTGTAAGGGTTGTTTCTCGCCTCCAAGTTGAAGAACGAGCGACGAGTGTCTTCCCAGAATGTCGTGCCCGATAATAACATCAGCACACAGGTCACTGACGACGAGCAGTGGCTGGTGTTGATACTTGTGCCCACCCATTTCGATTGTTGCATAGCATATTCCATTGACATAAGATACGTTATTAAGAGATGCCAGAGTTATTGCTTGTCTGCATGGCTTTTGTTTTAGGTTCATAGTCTGAGCGAGATTCTTATCAATGAAGCTGATTGAGCTACCGGTATCAAGGAGCGCGTCTGCACGGAAATTGTTCACGGCGATAGTTATCGTTGCTTTTCGCAGGCTTGCAGGAGCAGCGGCAGAAATAGTCGATACGCTGAAGTCAGTAGCCTGGGGCGGAAGGCATTCTTCGTCAGTGGCAATAGCGTTGGTGTTACGTTGATTAGATCCTGAGCTACGGCAAACATTAGCGAAGTGGCCTTTTTTGAAACACAGCTGGCATTCAGTGTTGTTAGCAGGACACTTGATTCTTTGATGGACATTGCCGCCACAGAAAAAGCAACGGCGCTTGCCTTGAGTAGGATTATGCAGTTTAAATTTGTTTTGGGTGGCAGCTAGGCTAGGTCCTGGTTGTGGTTCTTGATTTTCAGAGATCGCGTTGACAGAGGCAGGTGCTGAGGACACAGTTAGTAATTTCGAGGTAGTTTCAGCAGTTTCCAAAGACAAAGCGAGGTTCAGGGATTCCTCTAGAGACATGACAGATTTTTCTAGTAGTCGTTCTTTAATTCTTTGAGATAATATTCCGGAAATGAACGTTAAACGTACCGTTTCATCCTGATATTCTTTTGCAGTGACAGGTTCGAAATGACAATCTCGAGCGAGTATTGTCAGTGCTCTGGAATATTCGGCCAAGGATTCGGTAGGTTGTTGTCTCCTTGTAAACAGAGTATGCCTTGCTAAAGTAACATTTTTCCGTTTTTCATAGGTGTCGTTGAGAGCCTTGATAGCATCGGCGTATTTTGTATGCGATTGTATGATATTAAATATTGATGGCGAGATATGATTTGCGAGGATTCGGTACTTAAGGGCTTCGTCCGCTGTGTTGGCTTCGAGCTCGATGAAGTTTTCGAAGGTGTACTTCCAATGGGCCCACTTGAGATCCGCACCTGGCGTGGATGGCTCCACCTCGAAACGCTCAGGACGTAGGTACCGCGACATCGACTTTCCTTCAGTCATGGTTAGAAACGGATAGATATTAATGTTGAATAAATTGTTATATAATTAGAAAGACAAACCATGGAATATTGGCTTTATTCAACATTAAAATTACGATATGATAAAACTAGATATTGACTGAATGACAAGCTTAATATTGTATGTCAAATATCATGGCAACGTAGGTTCTATACAAGTAGGTATTATCACACTCTTCCAGGCAACCGTTGGATGAACATTTCGACAGAAAAGAAAGAATGAAGAAGGGTAGTGAAGGTGTATTAAAGCTTTTGTGATTCTAAATAGAAATATGGATATATATATATATATATATATATATATATTCATTTCAAAAATTCATTTCAAATCGCTCTCGTTCAGAAAGCTTTTCCAATTCCAACATTTTATTTTAGAGTGTCTTTTCATTGAAACTGATGTGACATTGTGTATAACACAGTACGCTTTGAAACCAGGTAACCAGGTATATATATATATATATATATATATATATATATATATAAAATCAAAATCAAAATCAAAATCAAAGCATTTATTTCAAGTAGGCCAGTTACAGGCACTTTTGAATTGTCGAAACAAAAATGTAGCTACAGTCCCAGTCACAAGACATAAAAACTGTGAAAGTACTGTAGTTGCCCATTCCCTAGCGTAGATCTCTATGGAGAAGAACGGGCAAGAAACTCCATGGACACTCTTTTAAATCAAAATGTTTTTTACAAAATCTTGGTTACATCATTCATGTTGAGATGGTACATTATGTGAGAACGATGTAGCAAGACGTGCACGTTAAAAGTGTCCATAGTACAACAAAAATACAATTGAAAATTAAAATAATTAATTCAAATAAGCCGTGGCAACTAAGAGATGACCAGTCACAACTGACAGCGCCCGTTCACGAACATGACGCATGGATCCGCACCATTCAACTCAACCATTTTGAAGGGAATTAAATGATCCGACACACGCGCCACCATCAGCGTGACATTTGAGTGAGCATGACATACTCTCAACCGCCAGGGCAGATTCAAGTCAAGAAAAGACGTAGGTTTTCAGTGAATGATAGCTTGAATAGCTTCCTAGTACATAGTACTCACACAATATGGGCCATGCGATTATATAATACTAAAGAGATTGAATCTATACAATGCAAAGAAAGTTGTACAATCTTCAGCAGCTCCAACAATACCATTTAATGCTATCAATTTATGCGCCCCTGTCCTTGTGAAGCAGGACCAGCATTGAGCCAAGCATTTTTATCAGCGATATAATCGCTCAACTTGTAATATGCTTGCTTACATAGTGTGCGTTTAATGCATGTTTTAAATTTTGTCTCATTCAGTTCAAGAATACTTTGTGGAATTTTATTATAGCATCTCAAACAGTACCCCATAAAAGAAGAGTCTACTTTAGCGAGTCTAAAGCCTGGCTGAACTAGTTGGTCCCTATTTCTAGTACTGTAATTATGTTTGTCACCTCTTTTGCCAAAAAGATGAAGATTTTTCCTGACGTACATTATGTTTTCGTAGATGTATTGACTATGTACCGTCATGATGCCAATATTTTTAAACAGTTCCCTTAGAGAATCGCGCCTACGAAGATTATATATGGCTCTGATGGCTCTTTTTTGCAGAATAAATATAGACTCAATATCTGCAGCCCGTCCCCATAACAAGATGCCGTAAGACATTATACTATGAAAGTAGCTGAAATAGACCAGTCTAGCGGTATCTGCATCAGTAAATTGACGGATTTTTCTAATAGCATATGCTGCTGAACTTAGCCGCCCCGCAAGAGATGTTAAATGAGAACCCCATTGTAGCCCTGCATCAAGCGTAATCCCCAAGAAAACAGTTTTATCTACGAATTCAAGTTTCTCTTTATTCAATATTATATCACAATCACTACTCTTAACATTCGGTAAAGCAAATCTTATGCATTTGGTTTTTTTTTCATTTAATACCAAATTGTTTGCTGTGAACCAATTCTGGACTTGAACTAGGGCATTATTCACGTCATCTAGATTTTGGGCCCGTCTATTTATCTTAAAAATTAAGGAAGTGTCATCAGCAAATAGCACCATATTTTGAGGTTGATTTTTTAATAAATATGGTAGATCATTTATATATACTAGAAAGAGGAAGGGACCCAATATTGAGCCTTGAGGAACCCCCATTTTTACTTTTAAACCCTGTGAATTAACACCATTTATTTGCACATATTGTTGTCTATCACTCAAATAAGATTTAACCAAATTCAGTGCAAGTTTTCCTAGTCCGTAATGCTCAAGTTTCAAAAGTAATGTGTCGTGATTTACGCAATCAAATGCTTTGGAGAGGTCACAAAAAATTCCTATGGCGTCTTGGGACTCTTCCCACGCAGTAAATATATGCTTTAATAAGGTTACACCGGCGTCAGTTGTACAACGTCCCTTGGTGAAACCATACTGTTGATCATGTATGATTCTATTGGTGTTAAAATGATCGAGCATTTGATCAAGCATTACCTTTTCAAAAACTTTGCTAAAAACTGGCAACACGGATACAGGTCTATAATTATTAGTATCTTTACTGTCCCCGGATTTGAAAAGAGGTATTACTTTACTGAATTTCATTAAATCAGGGAAAACTCCTTGGTCAACACATAAATTAAAAATTAAAGCTAAGTATGGGGCTATAGTCTCAAGTATGGATGTACAAACTTTGATAGACATTCCCCATAGATCTTCGGTCAGTTTGATTTTTATTTGCCGGAAAGCCTTAATAACTATCATAGGGTTAATGTGTTTAAATTTAAATTCAGCCAGGCAGCTAGACACATTCGCCTTTAATAATTCAATTGAGACATCAGGTGAGGAATTAAGAGCCTCAGTAGTTTTTGATGGTATATTGGTAAAGAAATTTACAAATTCTTCAGCTACTTCCTGATTTGAGCTTTTAGGACCACATGCTGTATCTAATGTGTAGCTAGTGTTACGTATTTTCTTCCTGTTAGTCTCGTTATTTATGACTTTCCAAACTGTCTTTATTTTATTTTCTGCCGATTTGATCTTGTTGCTAATGTGCAGGGCTTTAGCAACCTTGCATGTATTTCTAAAAGTTTTTGAATACTTAGCAACATACTTGTTAAAAGTTTCAGAGTTTATAAAAGGCTTAAGGCCATAAAGCTCAAATAGTCTTTCCCTACTTATTCTGATACCTTTAGTTGCCCAATCACT
The DNA here is from genome assembly GCA_932526445.1 of Phragmatobia fuliginosa. Taxonomy (NCBI): domain Eukaryota; kingdom Metazoa; phylum Arthropoda; class Insecta; order Lepidoptera; family Erebidae; genus Phragmatobia; species Phragmatobia fuliginosa. The sequence goes on from OW052057.1 coordinate 32,928,557, forward strand.
AAATATAAATTTAGGGCAAATACTTTTTGTCTTCTTTTCAAAAGTTTTGTTGAATTCCGTGTGAACTATTGAAAAGAAACGCTCATACAATTGATTTATATTAATATCGTCAAGGCTCATAACACTTAATTTGTTTTGTAGGGAATTATTATATCTATCTAATTTGCTGGAAGTTATAGGTCTAAATTTAATCTGAACTTTTTGCAATGGCGTGTTACACCTAAAAGTTACTGTTTGTCCACTATGGTCAGACGGTAGACAATTTACTATGGCTTTATCTAAGTAATTACAATTGCAGAAAACATTATCTATACAAGTAGCAGAAGATGGAGTGACTCTAGTAGGTTCTATAAAAGTGTTGGTCAAGTCAAATGACTTAAAAAGATTTATTAACCGACTACTATTTGAATTTTCTTCTAAAATATTGATATTAAAATCACCACAAATAATTGTATATTTATTACTGGCTGCAAGTTTTGCCAGGACATCTTCCATTATCGATTCAAATAAGGTAAAGTTTTGATAGTTTGGGGGTCTGTACACGCACACAATTACATGCTTATCTAGCTCAACACAGGACAGTTCGACACAATGTTCAACCGAAAGATCCACTATGTCATCACGTTGCTTAAATTTAAAACTATTTTTTATTAAAATTAGGGAACCTCCACGAAGCATAGTTTTACGGTTAAAGCAGCTACCCACCATATAGATCTCAAAGTTAATAAGCATTTGGTAATCCTGTAGCCAATGCTCAGTATATATATATATATATATATATATATATATACATATATATATACATACACCTTATATATAGATACACATACATACATATACGCACTATTTGAAATACATTTTATCCCACCGCTGAAGTCTAAGGAAATAACTGACGTAGCTTCACATTGATCGGTATTGAAATCGCATTGAAAGGAAACCTACAGACCTGGTTACCTGGTTTCAAAGCGTACTGTGTTATACACAATGTCACATCAGTTTCAATGAAAAGACACTCTAAAATAAAATGTTGGAATTGGAAAAGCTTTCTGAACGAGAGCGATTTGAAATGAATTTTTGGTATTTTTCTGAAAAATTTAAACCTGTAGGTTACTTGTTCAATTGAACGTGCTTAACCCAGGAACAAATAATGGTCCTAATTCAAAAAATATTTTTGTATCTGATAGCCTTCTTGTAGTGCTTCAAGAGAGTCGTCGCTCTCGGTTTTCTGTATTGTCTTTTCTGAACCGTTTTGTGGAAATATACTTCTGTATAATTCTTTAAGCTTATTTGAAAGTCAGTGCCCTCAAATATACTGACAACTAGTTCAATCTTCGAATTTCAGTTCTCCCTTAGGGTTGCGGAGGTCCGATGCCAGTCGCTCCGTGGAAAAACTGAAATTCAGGTAAAACCGGTTGAACTAGTAGCCGACCCCAAATAAACTTGGGAAGGCTAGGAAGATGATTGGCTTAGGCATTTTTTTGTTTTTTTTAAGACAACTTCCGCATTAGGAATATAAATCCTGTAACGGTGGAATTTACAAACACACATGAATCGAATACAAAGAATAACTAGACTCAAAACAACAATTTGTGAATCACACAAAGTCTGGGATTTGAACCGACAACACTTGGCGCAGTAGAAAGCGGTGTGCCGACCACTTAAACCACAAAACCAACCGTGCAGTCGTTTTACCTATTTGAGTAAGTAATTTTAATCATCACCATCTTTTAGCATAAGTTTTAATTTATTTGTATTCATGATAATATCGTAATGATGCAAAGGTTTTTAGAACACCAGGTACTAGAATTAGTTTGTAAAATAGAAATAAATAGAAAAGGGTACACCATATATATAGATACACATACATACATATATATATATATATATACACATATACATATAAATAACACATACACAACACAAATAAATAAAATATTAATTGTAAAAATATATAAATAGCATAGGTAAATACATTAAAATAATATTTAAAATAATTCAGTCATATACAGCTTTCGTGAGCAAAGAGTACTTATGAAGCCAAATAGTGATTTTTAACCATTCTCATAAACGCTGGCAGTGTTTCGGCACGTCTAATTGAAATTGGCAAACCATTCCACAATCTGACAGGATTGGATTTCAGGATCACGATTTTAATTCTACTGGACACGCACTTGCCCGGTTTTTCTTTTTAATTCTTTTTAGGGACACAAAGAACACACAGACTCTGAACAACAATTTGTGGATCATGAACTTTAATATTTTTTGGATTGACTACTTATGAAAGAGCAGAATTACCACTAATATTAATGCTATTAAATGAATATTAGTCTTGATTCGTGTGAAAGCATATGTTATTATAATAAAATAGCATTAATATTAGTGTTGATTCTGCTCTTTGAAAAGTAGGTAGTCAATCCAAAAAATAATAAAGTGCAGTTTGATTCACCGTAACATTAATATTATAAGAATTGCTTTGGAAAACATTTTTTAGTAAAATTAATTCAAATTAACATCGTTACTAAGATTTGTGCGATAGGACCGTCTAAGCCTAATATAGTTCTTACAAATTAATAAAGGTTATTAACTATGTCATCTGCCAAGTGCGTGTCAGGCCACGCACAGGAAAGGGTTCCTCAGTCACCTATAATGGTACGTGGATTTAAAATCCCAATAGATAATTGTTATGTTTACGTATTAATACGTTAATTTTGTATGACGTTTTCCAAGTGAGCGGATTCAAATCAAATCAAATCATTTATTCTGCAATTAGGTTACATGAAAACTTTTGAAAGTTATACTTTTTTTGAGCAGATGAGTTCGGCCTTTCCTAACTGGACTAGCCCTGAGAAGAAAGGACGAAACAAACTCAGAGATCACAGTCTCTTTGAAAGTCCAGACAATATTCTTAAATGCAAAAGACATTATAAAAGCGATATTTACAATTTGAGTCACAACTATAATAATTAAAGATAATAATTTTAAAAACAATAGCAACAATTTAAAATAAATTTGTTAAATATATTATTAAAATGTAAATTTAACTATAAATTATCGTCACACCAACATAAATTTCAACATTCTAAATATGTGCAGAATGGGCAGCTCAATCTCAGGCGGTTTTATCATCAATATATTCTGCTATGGTATATTGATGATAAAACCGCCTAAATGTATCTAATTTGCGGATAAATTAGATTTAATGGTATTCTTAAATTTCCGTAATGGCAAATTCCTAATAGCAATAGGGAGTTTATTGTAAAAGCGTATACATTGTCCCATGAACGAGTTGCCTACTCTGTGGAGACGAGTGACGTGAACACAAAGATTATGTTTGTTTCTAGTATTTACCGAATGAACATCACTGAGTTTAGGAAACTTTGCTAAATTTCTTTGCACATAAATTAAATTTTCGTATACAGGGTTACAGGAAAAATCGTGCTAGATCCGTTAAGGTAGATCCGTAAACACCCTACCCTAAACTTAACATTTTCGAGATATTCGACTTTTAATTTTTTTATTGAAAATTGCCGATTTTTAGGCTACTACATTTAATTTTGTTTATTTTGTGTATCTTATTTTTATTATAATTGCATTTTTATATGTATAATTAGATGCTTTAGGACGTCGATCATTAAAATAGTGCATAAGTTAATTGAATAGACCGTAGTAGACAAGTGAAAGTAAAGAAATAAAAAAAAAATAGAAATGTTTTTTTCTCTAACGAATATCTAAAAAAAATATTATATAAATAACTAGTTGACCCAGCGAACTTCGTACCGCCCAACTTTAAAATTCCAGAACTTGATCGCAGCGCCACCTACCGGGTCCAATTGCGAATCTAAACCATTCCCAGATCCCCTTGAACACACACAAAAAATTTCATCAAAATCAGTCCAGTCGTTTGAGAGAAGTTCAGTGACATACACACTCACAGAAGAATTATATATATAAAGATTGTTCGGCAGATGTTTTTTAAAATATTTACGTTTCATCAGCTATCTAAAGATTGTTGTATTAAGCGTATTTTGTAAATAATAAGAACACGGAATTTGCATTGGTGTGGTACGCGAATAAGTATCCACTGCGACAAGTATCGAGTGGTAATGGTGGAATTTTATAAAGGTACTCTTTATCATTTTTTTTCTTTAATTCTGCCGTGTATAACGACGTCATTTTAGAGAATCTCCAAACCAGTTGGATGAATGGAAATAAACTTTTCGCAATTCCGACATTGCGAAAAGTTTATTTTCAGCAAGATGGCGCTCCGCCACACCAGTTTGAATAGGCAGGTCGGGTCACAGTGACACACATAAAAATTACAATAGTATTCAGGAGCTGAAAGATGCATTAACAAGGATTTTAAATAAAATCAATCCAAGAAAATTATTATTTCTAAATGTAAGTTGTGTTTGTCTGTGTCTAAAATACATATTAAAATGATTTATTTCCGTACAAATATATGGGAAAAGTTTTTTTCGATTTCTGACATTTCTAGTACTCAAACCTCAGTCAGTCCAGTAGAGACTTTTGATCCTTTTAGGAAAGAGGATCGATTGGCATCAAAAAAAGTTTTTGTTTAAAATGACCATTTTCTTGCTGGCTGATTTTTTTTTCCAAAATCTGTAAATGCAGTTCAGAATATCTTAAAAAATTATGGATAGTCTCCTAAAAGCGTTTTCCTGTAACTATAACGGTTAAGGTACCTACCCTTACTGTCCCGTCTCAAAAATTCACCCTGTATATATATAGATATAATAAATATCAGCCGTTGTCGACTTTTATAGATACCCACAGTAGCCTGTCTTTAATGTTTTTGATGTAAAAATTATTTTAAATTAATTACTAAGCATATTAAACAATGATATTATAAAAAAAGGTAGATATCGCACTATCGCGCGATTATTGTTGAGGACAAATGTAGACAATCGTCGTGACTTCATTTAGTCGGCTAATAGAAGCTAGCGAATAAACACGTTGTCAGAGCGTTTCCGTGAAGTGCTTATTGTTACCAAAATGCCGAGCTGTGTGTTAAGAAGGTGTAAAAACTATGGTTCTAAAGTAAATAAAAAGGAAGAGTTACATACCGCGGGTAAGTATTTATAAGTAACTACGTAATATTTGTATTTTGTCACGGTTTTGTTTCCCATTTACCGAAATTATTCAATGATCTCCAATATTAGTTAAGGCGCGTTAAAAAAGGGCAGAGGATAAGATTGTAACTGAAGTGTGACAAGGACTAATAACGGCGTTTTTTTATTTAATGCTGCTAAAATGACTCTGCTCAGCCTGATGGAAAGCTCAAGCAGAATCCACGAGTGGTGGCCACCGTCCTCATTACCAATGTGGACAATGCAACACGGTGACCCACACTATGGCGGCCTAGTCAGATGCTTCTTCACGCCCCGCTTGAAGGACCCGGGATCATAGTAGGGAAAAGATTAGATTGAATCAAACAGAGGGATATCGTAGGCACAATACATACCTATCGTCCGCGTAATCCAGTACCGCCTAATTGATATGCTCATATTACTATTATGTGTTTAGTTGTCATTGTCTTTCAGTTACTATGATGATTATATTATTTGGCACTAATAGTGTTAAAATTTATGTTGGTAAAAAGACAGTGTATATTGTTTTGTATTTTCCAGATTTCCAAGTGATGATCTTACGAGAATGAAATGCTTGAGAAACACCACGCAGCCCACACAATATGTATTTCGGAGAAGGCAAAGGCCCTAACAAAACCCTTTGCCGACAAATATATGTTGATGTAAAACATCTATAGCGAATAATTTGAATAACTATTTAACCTTCTTTAACTGTACAAATTTACTGTGTTTTTATATTGAACTAAATCGATAATAATTTTCTTCGTTGTTTTATTATTACTACATTCATTTTATACGACACTCATTACGATACTGATTGGTACTTTTAGCAAATAGCCGCGTACTGACCAAGCGAGCGGCTTCGCGAGGCAGCCTCGGACATTTGCCGCAGCAGCACGCATGCCGCGCGAGGCGGCCTCGGTCTGTAAGTTTTCTAATCCGAGGCTTCCTCGCGCGGCAAGGCCGAGCCACCGTGAGCATCGATGCTCAGTTTAACTTGAAGTCGAATAGAGATAAAAGCGAGGCAAAACACTACCGTCTTGAGTGAGCGCGGCAAACGTACTGAGGCGCCTTTGAGCATCGACAAAAACCGACAACGCTCGGCACGGGCCGCGGCAGGCTCGGGCGAGGCAGCGAGAGCGTTTGCCTCGGGCGAGGCACGTCTTGACCGACCGAGGATTTGCCTCGCGAGGCAGCCTCGCGAGGCTGCTCGCTCAATCAGTACGCGGCTATTGGCGATGTTCAATGTCATATCTGTATCAATTTTAACGAGTTAGTCCATAATTTTACTACGAATCTCAAAGTGCAATCTCTTTCTTTACCATGCATTCCGTATTATCTTTTGCATTCGTAATCGTTATGTATGTATACACCTATAAATAAGTACGTCATGTCATACCGCAACAATATCGAACGCCGTTTAGTATGAAGGTAACCTATCCTTCTATACAATATCATTGATATTAAATAACAAAGCGAAAGCTTGATTTCGGTCACTATCATAGGGCAATCTTAACAACTTATCCGCCATATTATTCCTGAACAGGCTCATTCGGCTCTCCGTAATCGGAACGTAACTAATGCGCTTCCTTTGAACCTCTGGTTTTGTTTGCGTAAAGGTAACGAACTGCCCGCAATGATCTGAATCTAGCTCACTTACAATACATATATTATTTGGTTTCACATGATACATATATCATTGAGTCTAAATATCATTACGATGCAACCCATGCAACCAAAATGAATTAAGTAATAATCAAAATTCTTACTATGACAGGGAAAATATACCTATGTCTTTAGAAAAAGTAGACGAAGTATACCTACTTCACCCAGTGTGTCTTAGCTGTCTTGAGAAATAGATGATATAATTAGGTAGGTACTTTTCATAAATTTCGACATTACCTACTCTTGTTACGTTACATGAGATAATTGGCCGGTTTGCAGCGGAAAATATTCTTAGATAATCTTTAAGTAGGTTCGACTTTTTAAATATTTTTTTATAAACCAGTTTAGCTTGTTTTTTATTTTTATGACAAAGAAGCTTGCAATCTCCATTTCCGTTTCTACCCTCTTCCCTTATGGTTAGAGGAAAAGGGAGGTTTGACAAGTATACTTGATGCATTGATGCATTGCGCAAAATCACACCCAAAGGAGTAGGTTACAAACAAACAAACATATAGGTGAAGTTAATAAAAAGCGTGTAAAAACCATTTAATATTTTAAAATTCTATTCTTGAAATTATACCAAATTTGATATACCTCAGCTTCCTAATTACTACAAATATTTAAAGGTGTCTGGGGGATGATTGGCCCTTCGGATTGGTCTGGCCGCATACAAAGGGTCTTAAAATAGTAAATAATATTCTTGATAAAATATGTAAATACTAGCTTTGCACCTTTAACGTAGGTAAGTAAGGTTTTTATCCATCCGTACTTCGCACTACCTCAGAAATGGCCCCGCTTTCAAGCTAATGGGTACACATACATCTTAACAAGACATTGTACTAATAATCCTGAAAATTTCAGCTTTGCACTAATGACGTAGGTCTGGCGGCTCTGGGCTCTTGCTCTATACGTTTATAGCCTTTTATTACTAGCTTCTATAAACCTGGCATAAAAAGTAATAAGTAGAATTTTAAAAAAGTATAAAAATATCGGTCACAAGTTGCTTTGAAATTAACACATGTTAATTTCAAAGCAACTTGTGACGGACATTTTAAAACTTTTATTTATTTCATAGATATTCGAAGGCGCAGCCTAGGGCCACAATACTCCCGAGGTAGGAATGGGACTTTCACCCGAGTGCTACACAGTGCTTTATACTACACCTGTGAGGAACATTTAAAGTATTTATAAAAGAAAATCAAAATGTAAGACACAATTTAGATTAGAATTTGACATATTATTTTTAAATATTTCGCGCTTCTTTTGTTTTTTTTTATTCTTCACAAAAGGATGTCAGTGGCACGGAGATTCCATATTTAAATTATATGAAAACTCCTTGGGCAGGCGCGCGCCATAGATAAGATAACACATGAGAAATGAAAATTCATACAACTTTCTCTCCCGCTAAAACACGTTAGAAATGGATTTTCATACATTTTTTCCTCCCGCTTATTTAGGTCAAGGAAAAGACTAACTTTCTCTTTTCATTTTCAGGGAATATTGACTACTGTTCCGATCAGGTGTAGTATAAACGTATTTTAATACTTTCAAAATTGTTCTTTCGAAATACAAGTGCTGGTGAAAGTCCTACATCCTTCGAAAACATTATAAAACAAAAGCAAAGCTGACAACCAAAACTACGTATGCATCTGTGTTTAAGTTTTGCTTACCAAATTGGTTGAGTGCCCTCAATAACCATAAGGAGGTAAGGGTCATTTCTCAATCGATCAAAAAGTATGTCATTACAGGTGCATGTCGCGTCATGCGTTTGTGTCACGGCAACACGTTACGATTATATAAATTGTACATAATCGAGTGGTGACGTCCCTACCCAATGGCAGGTACGTCTTATGATTGTGATGGAATATTGCGCTCATCGAATTACGATAGTTAGAAGGAGCCTGTTACTGTAAATCACGAACGTGACTGAACACTTTGCGAACAGCATTAATTTAATTGAGAACAAATAGAAAATTCAAACGTTGAATTTTGACTATTTACGTTCAGTCGATTTCACTACGCATTTGAAACCTAGCCGATAAAGCTTCTTTTTAATTGTTTATATTAGGGGTTTAAAGTATGAAATTTCCGATTTTTACTGAAAAATTGAAATTTGTTTTTTTTTTCATTTAACATTTTAGGGTTCCGTAGCCAAATGGCAAAAAACGGAACCCTTATAGATTCGTCAAGTCTGTCTGTCTGTCCGTCCGTATGTCACAGCCAATTATTTCCGAAACTATAAGAGCTATACTGTTGAAATTTGGTCAGTCGATGTATTCTGTGAACCGCATTAAGATTTTTACATAAAAATAGAAAAAAAACATTACATTTTGGGGGTCCCCATACTTGGAACTGAAACTCAAAAATTTTTTTTTCTTCAAACCTATACGTTGAGGTTTCAAATATCATTTTTTTCTAAACTAAATAGTTTGCGCGAGAGACGCTTCCAAAGTGGAAAAATGTGTCTCCCCCCCCCCTCTAACTTCTAAATTAAGAGAGTGATAAAACTAAAAAAAATATACGTTGTACATTACCATGCAAACTACCAACAAAAATTGGTTTGAACGAGATCTAGTGAGTTTTTTTTTAATACGTCATAAATCGTAACACGCAATTTACTTTTCATCCAATCAATACACTAGTAAAGAAACATCGATGAAAGTTACAACGAACTACAAGAACTTTTATATGATGTTACTTGCTGATACGGAACCCTTCATGGGCGAGTCCGACACGCACTTGGCCGCTTTGTTTTTTAATCAAAATTCTACCTTATGTATTATCTATATATTGCTGCCATTTAATAGGAAGTAAATAAATGACCTCATTTATGCCTTTGCAATATAACTCTATTGATCTAGATTCAACCAGGGGGGTGTCACACCGCAGTTCCGCACGATACGCGTCACGTTCGTCGCCGCGTCGCTCTCGCGCATTATTCATTTTATATTTATATATACCCATAATGGCTCAACCTCGATTTTCTCATCCATATAAAAGATATTTTTCTGTACGGATGTCTGAATAAAAGCTTTTAGGTGTTAGGTAGGAACTAATCTGTCCGCGTCGTACGTATTTAAGGAGTAAAAGTACCTATAGGAATTACAGTAAGGCGGCGTGTTTCAATATGTTTCAATATCTGGCCTGCGTGAATATATTATAATTAAATTACCTTGTGTATATTTGGAAAGGTATTTGTTCACTAAAGTAAAGTAAAACTAAAGAAAAAGTAGTTAGTAAAGATTTAAATTATTTTCAAGAGGAGACAACCCTAATATCGTCAGAACAGATAAGAGTTACGATAGAAAGAGACGCAATTGTCGGTAAATATAATCGAAGGTGATTCGGCGCTGTGCAATCTGAATTGAACTTAATTAAATGACACCAAGGGTCCCTCTTTCTTTAAATTACTTTTCGGAGTGAGCCTTCTGTACTAGTACTATTTTAAGTATTTAGTGATTCTACAAACTGTGTGAAGGCATTTTGTACTGCCTCCTGAGAAGAAAACTATTTATCACATAGAAAATTGTCCAAATCACGAAAACAATGGTAGGTCGTTGGAGTAAGGTCTGGCGAATATGAAGAGGGCCGAATGGATTCTCGTGCTGTATGAGGTCTCGCGTTATCATGGAGCAATAATGGTGAAGATCAATTCATGAGTCGGGTCTGTTTCACTGCAAGTTTTGCTATCATTATTCGAAGTTCGGTACAGTAGACATCTGCCGCTATTGCTTGACCAGATCGGAGAAAGTTAAAGTGAATAACACCATGCTGAGACCACAAACAGTTACCATTACCTTTTAGCTTTAGTTTAGTAAGCTTTGCTTTAGGACACTGTTGCAGCGTTTGACTTGGGGTCAGCCATTACAATTTTATTTATTTATTTATTTATATACTTTATGCAAATACATGCCTCGGCGGACTTAATGCCTTGGCATTTTCTGCCAGTCGACCGATTGGGCGATGCAGAGAAAAAATGAGGTAGGTGCATATAGGGTGAATGGATAGATTATAGTATATATATAGTATAGTAGAAAAAGTCATAGGTAATATACATACATATAATATGGTAAGTAATATACCTACATAAACATACATATATACGTCTATATTTATATACACACACATACACATACACGTACATGCAACCGTCTGAATGAAAATTGTAACTGTAACATAATTGAACGAGTGTCCACTATGAAGTATCTGGGTATTCACATAGATGCATATCTTAGATGGGACGTACAAATAGAGGAACTGTCATCACGTACCAGGAAACTAATATATGTAATCTTCTTCTTATCGTATCAATGGCAACACTTTACGGTTTTGGCCTAGTGCTCGGCGATATATAATATATGTAATGAAAAAGCTCAAACCATCGGCTAATGTAGAAATTTTGAAACTAATATATAACGCACTGGTGGAATCTATATTACTTTACTGTATCCCTGTTTGGGGAGGCGCTAGCTCTCTGCATATGCTGAGAGTGGAAAGGTCACAGAGAGCGGTGCTTAAAGTTCTACTGGGAAAGCCACGCAGATATTCAACGGAAGCACTGTATCAAGAGTGCTCAGTATTGACCGTGAGACAACTCTATGTGCGCCAAACTATTTTACGCAAACATGCTCAACTACCATACAAGCAGATACTTAGAAGAAGAAAAGACCTAATTTGTAATATTGAACCCCATAGGACGGCACTTGCTTCAAGAAGTTTCTTCATCCTCAGTTCTCGATTATACAACCGTATCAACAAAACTGTTTATGTTTATCCTCTCACTACAAAAAAATGTAGATTGTTCACACAGAGCTGGCTGCTGACTCTGGATTATCGAGCGACTGAAAACCTTTTAAAGTCGAGTTCTTAGTTGACAAATACGACACGCTTAAAACACGCACACATGCACACTCATAAACACACACATACACTAACACATTCACACTCACGCACACATGCATACATGCACAAATACATAATCATATCTTACGACGAAATGATAATTAAATCAAATTGCTAACTAAAGTCAATTAAATATTTGCATTATATTAAATTATTATTTATAAATAAATAAATGAAAAATAAATCAGATCACTTTTATCTAATAGGCTAAATTGAATTTGTTATTTTATTTTTATTATTATTTTTTAGGACATTATATTATTCATTTTTGTAACTTTTATGAAGAAATCAATGTGAAAGCGCTGGCACCTGTGATACAATGCTTGCATTAGTACAGGTGTCATCGATCATATATATGAAATCGCTCATACATACTGTTATAACATTTTAATTTGAATAATATGTATTTGTAAACTGTTTTCGGATTAAATAAATATTATTATTATTCTCTTTATTTCATAATATTTACATATAAATTACATTTTTAAATATAAATATAAAAAGTACATTTAAAAATATAAAAAATAGTAGACCACCGACTTCGGGTACAGGGACCAAGAAACCGGTGGTTAGGGCTCCAAAGACAGGAACCTCCTCACTATACGTGCCGTGTTTAGAATTATTATTATTATTATTATTATATATTTATTAACGTATAATCAAATAAGAATCTTTGGTAAACTAAGACCCCATTGAATCTGCTAATTCGCCCTCAGATATAAAGATGTTTTGAAGCATCACATGATAAGATGCAATATAGAGCCCTCTCGCTGGGAGAATTTGGCAGCACAGCAACCGGAATGGCACGAGATTGTGAAGAAGCGAATCCGCGAGGAGCAGCGTTTGGATGACCTCAACGTCAAGCGCGATGAGCTTGGGGCCCGTCCACTCGCCGCCATTCACTTTAATTATGAGAGCGGTAAGCTCACTTGCCCACTTTGTGCAAGGGAGTTTGCTGCGAAAATCGGCTATAAAAGTCAACTCCGAGTGTAACAGCGCCTATAAGGGTTTATAAGAAGTCGAAGTGGTCGCCATGGCCGAGATCGGTCGGATTACAATAAAAGTTATTTATTTATTTTTTGAGTTGTGACACTATTTGAGCCCATGTGCGATATATGCTATTGCTTTATTAACTTTTTTTTAGAAATTTTTAAGGGGAACAATTCAGTCATACATGATTTTTGTGAAACTTTAACCGTTTAGGCAGCGCACTCAGCGAAAGCTCTAGGTATATATATAGCCTACAGCCTTCCTCGATATTATAATATATCTAACATTGAAAGTTTTTTTAAATCGGACCAGAAGTTCCTGAGATTAGCGCGTTTAACCAAACAAACAAACTCTTCAGCTTTATATATTAGTAATTATATATAAGCACCATAATTTTTTTTTTCGTTTCTGGGTGCTATTATTTATTTACATGTAAGTATTTTATTGGAAGTCCGGTTTTATTATCAAAGTAGATGTAGTATCCAGATACGAATTAGATGGGACTTGTGTGAGATGTGCGAAGATGAACTGGAAGGCACTTATCATATACACATGCGTAGGTATCTGTGTATTTGCAATTTTATTTCTGAAACGTAGTGTTCGATGCTAGATAAAGTTGTTTGAAAAGTGCACCGGGTTCTACTCTACAATGTTAATTTAACAAAACAGAATCTATGAGTGTGCGTGTCAAATAAATGGCAGTGTGTACGATGTTTTAATAAAAAATAGCTCTTTAAACTCCTCCTCCACATAAACTATAAGTGCATTACCATCTTTGCCATATTGGCACACGGGGCCAGTGATATTTTTGCCTCAGGTATTCATTTAAAGATAATTTCATGTGTTCACAGTGAATGTTTAAGAATACTATTCTTAAATCTATACTGTCTTGGTGGCGCAGTAGTGTATTTAGAAAAAATTGGCCAAGTGCGTGTCAGGCCATGCATAAAATAGGGTTCCGTTGTCACCCATAATCGTAGGTAGATTTAAAAATATAATTGATAAGTTTACTTTTTATTTCTTTATTTTTGTACGAAGATTGCCATATGAGTACATTGTACAGGTAAGACGCCTGTAACGCCTGAAATAAAAAAGTTATAAAAACCGCTGTAGTTTTCCTTTAAGGTTTAGTACATGGACAACTATCATGATTTTTTTTTCAGATCTTTTGAGCCAGCCGTTTATCTTTTACAAAAAAATCACTTTTTCAAGTTGAATAACTCGCAAAACGATTTCAGCAACCTTACAATGTTTTTAAAATATCTATCTATCTATCTACACGGTGGGATAGACGCGAGAAAAAAAATCATCCCCACTTTACGTGTAGGGGAGGTATCCCAAATAAAAACATGTTTGGTAATTTTATTGTAGCATTTTGTCGACGTAATTACAATACATATCCATGCAAAGTTTCAACTTTCTAGCACCAACCGTTTGGGCGGTAGGTCGAGGACGGACATGACGAATCTAAAAGGGATCCGGGTCATGTACGGAACCCTTAAAAGTATGTTTATGAATTTATATCACGTGTCTAGTACCCATAATACCAACTTTGCTTATTTTGGAACTAGATGGCGCTGTGTGTAAGATGTCCGAAATATTTATTTACCTATTTATACTCAAATAATCTCAAATCTCAGGAGCTTCTGGCCCGATTAGGAAAATTCTTTCGAATTTTAGATAGCCCAGTGGAATTGTTAGAGTTACTGTACATAATATACTGCAAAATACATACGCGCCAGCTTGTTGGTCAATCAGATATCACGGAGGGCTCAGCCAGAAGTACATGTACGAGTATTTGTATAATTGTGAGTCAGTGACACGTAACAAAGAGCAACAACAACGGACTGCACGCACTACTTTTGTTTAGGTATGTTGTCCGGCGCAGGAGTTACGTAACAGATCAGTAAACGGCCAAACTCGAATAAGGTGGGTGGCTGTGACGGTAGGACACGATCGCTGAGAAAGTTATTCGACCCGTTTTGCTGGGGAACCTCTTCCGTGAGTTCCGTTTTAATAGGGTGCCGTCACAATGCACTCTTGTATGTGTTGTATTTATGTATTAAAGCTGACATGTATGACAGCTGAAAGTAGGTTTCTCGAATGTAGGTTATATACGCTAATATCGTGAGTTTGAGCATTGTGTATTTATTTTATGAAACAACTAGTTTTTCTGACGGCTCTGCCCGCGTGGCTATCGAATGTTACAGTGAAGAGTTATGCCATGCCAAATTTAATTAAAATCCTTTAAAATGTAACAGAGTTAAATACTATTGATTAAATAATATCAGGATGGATTTTTAATGTTTATAACTTTACACCTAAATACAAATAAATAAATAGTGAAAATATTATTAACAAAATTGAATAATTATATATTTTTATATATATATATATATATATATATATATATATATATATATATATATATATATATTAATAAATATATATATATTATAATTATATATATATATATATAATTAATTAATAAAAATTGGTCAAGTGGCCATAGGCCATAGAATAGGGTTCCGTATAAGGTTCGTCGTATAAGCGAATATATTATACAGATAAATGAGGTTATTTAGGTAGATGACCTATTTTATTGAAAGGTAAGTTCCACGTAAAGATCGACCTTTTCAGTATATATTTATATAAAAAGCAAAGACCTCTAGTAAAAATACGATAATGCGGTACTTTATAATTACATCCAGCTGTGTTTACGTTCACTCAAATACGCTTATCATAATTAAAATACAATGACAGGTGCCACTATAACAGTGGACTATTATTAGTGGACGATCGAGGATTACGACCGATTTAGCATTGGGAAGTCATACAATATTGAGACGAACACCTTTATGGTTATAATTTTTTGCATAACACTTGCTGTTAAAATACCAATCATCATTCATCAGTCGTGACTCGTGTACCCTGATCACGAGTGTGACAAGTTTTCGTACCGTAGGTATCTAGTACTACAACACCAGGAAGTGTAGTGTGGAGAAAACTTATCTTTTAAGTTATTTGAGAGTGCAAGCGCGGGACGACCCGCCGTAAGGATTGTTTTACACAAATTAAGTTGTAAGATAATTGTAATAACAGTACATTTCTCATTAGATCATTATAGTAGTAACTTACAGTATAATTATTCAATTTTGTTAATAATATTTTCACTATTTATTTATTTGTATTTAGGTGTAAAGTTATAAACATTAAAAATCCATCCTGATATTATTTAATCAATAGTATTTAACTCTGTTACATTTTAAAGGATTTTAATTAAATTTGGCATGGCATAACTCTTCACTGTAACATTCGATAGCCACGCGGGCAGAGCCGTCAGAAAAACTAGTTGTTTCATAAAATAAATACACAATGCTCAAACTCACGATATTAGCGTATATAACCTACATTCGAGAAACCTACTTTCAGCTGTCATACATGTCAGCTTTAATACATAAATACAACACATACAAGAGTGCATTGTGACGGCACCCTATTATAATATATATATATATATATAATTAATTAATAAAAATTGGTCAAGTGGCCATAGGCCATAGAATAAGAATAGGGTTCCGTAGTGCTCCATAATGGTAGGCGCGCTTAAAATCGAGTCCAATAGATAATTGTCATGTTTACTTATTATTTTTTTATTTTTGTACGAAGTTTTCCATGTGACTGCATTTTACAAGATAGGCCCCTTTAACTCCTGAAATACAAAAGTTATCTAAGCCGCTATAGTTTTCCTTTAAAGTTCAATATATGGACTACTCTACTATCATGTTTTTTTTTAAATTTTTTGATCTAGTCGTTTAGCTTTTAGAGGGGGACGCCGGGGACGCCCTGTTTTTGCAAAAAATGTGCTTTAAAATTGAATAACTCGCAAACGGATACCTAAATCGAAATATAGTGTTAGTAACCTTGTAATGTTTTTAAAAGACTTATTTAATGAATACCTCACACGATGTAGGGGAGAAACCCCAAATAAAAATATTGCAATTGATGAATGGTGCTGATCATCTAATTTATTAATAATTTTAACGGTGTTTGAATACAAGTAGTATTATTTTCTTCTAGGCGTATTTATTTTCAAGACGCTGTACACGATTGGAAAAATATTATATTTACAGCACTTGTAGCTTTACGAACAGTGAAACTTCCTTTGCTTACATTTCGAATTATCTGTCAATATATTGGTTACAGCTACAGCATGAGAATATGTAAATTATATGCACAAAGTGTTATTACGCTTTCAAAATATTTTATCACCAAGGAATGTTTCTGTTTATGAAACTACATACACAAATTAATACTAGTACAGAAAAAAGAAGTTTGATATACGCTATACCTACATACTCGATATTATTATGTCGATAAATGATTCGCTTTAATAAACTAATAAATTTTACATAAATGCTATGTTTTATGTGAGTGCCCCGTATTCGGGGTATTACACTACGAGGCTGAGCAACGCCTTAGAATACAGCTGAGGAAGAAACATACTCACCTTATAAAATCTGTGGAAACACCACCAGCATTCATAAGTCTTGCTATAGTGGTATGCGAAAAGTCATAGTCAAAAACAAGGAATAAAAAGCGGCCAAGTGCGAGTCGGACTCGCCCATGAAGGGTTCCGTAGCAGCATGTAACATCACATAAAGGTTTTTGCAGTTCGTTGTAACTTTCATCGATGTTTTAATAATAGTGTTTTGATTGAAAGAAATAATTTGCGGTTTATGATTTATGACGTATTAAAAAGAAACTACAAACTAGATCTCGTTCAAACCAATTTTCGTTGAAAGTTTGCATGGTAATGTACATCATATATTTTTTTAGTTTTATCATTATCTTATTTTAGAAGTTACAGGGGGGGGGGGGGGGGACACACATTTTACCACTTTGGAATTGTCTCTCGCGCAAACTGTTCAGTTTAGAAAAAAATGATATTAGGAACCTCAATATCATTTTTGAAGACCTATCCATAGATAACCCACACGTATGATACCCCACAGAGTGGTGTTTACGTTGTTTTTCTTTTCTACGTCTATACAGATCAATATTTAAAATAGTCTGTCCGACTGTTTGTTGTGGCTAACCTCTGGAACGGCTGGACCGACTTTGACGGAACTTTTACTGGCTGTACTAGACAACTGATATAAATACATAAAAATACTACTTTGTATAATATATATAAAAATCACCCAAACAAAAATGTGCGGATCATACAGATATTTGTTCCAACCCGGGAATCGAACCCGATATCTTAAGCATAGTAGTCGTATACGCTCGCACTGTGCCACCGATGCTGTAATGTATAAAAAGTTAAAGAATATTGGTAGTACTAGTACACAATGTCTTTAAGATTAGACAATTTGATCAAATAAAAATATCGCACCCGAATTCGTAGCGTTGACACGGATAGACAAGAATGGGTACATGGGTGTATTATAAAATAATATATTTTTATTGCAATGTAAAGATATTACACAACACAAATTTATTGACTTTCCCGACTTACCTCATAGATATTATCATAGAATTTTATTGCAGTGCAATGATTCATTGACGTGACTGTACTTACAATGAACGTTTCTGATAATGGACTGAATGGCGTAGAGAGACCAAGGTTCAGGGTACTGTTATACTAAGAGTAGGGTAGGTAGGTATCTAGTTGACCATTATTGTCTAATTTCTTTATAAGTTTTTAGAAATAACATGTGGGTTATAAGAATAATTTTAACAAAAAGGAAAATATTTTTTACAAATATTTTCAAACTCATTCGATAAATCATTCCACACATCTGTACGCAAACAAGAATCAGCACGGTTCATAGACAGTTTTAAAAACATTGTGCCTGTACGTAGTGATTTCTATCCCCATCAAATCCTTACTAATATTATAAATGCGAAAGTAGCTCTGTCTGTCACGCTTTCATGCTAAAACTACGTACTGAACCGATTAAAATGATTTTTGTTACACAGATAGTCTCCAGATTAAACTAGACTCTAGACTGATAAAGGACAAAGGCTACTTTATACCGAGCCGCATTCGAAAGCTAGTCATATTATAATTGGTTTATTACTAAGTCTTGTCTATGTAATTTCGTGAATAAGCATCTCACTAAGCCGCCATAGTGTGGATCGTAATGAGGATGGTGACCACTCTTGGAATATGCTCATGCTCTCCTTCAGACTGAGTAGGGTTGTTTTGGAAGCTAAGCTATAAAAAAGACGTCATGTCATGTCACTGACGGAGATGGATACGACTGCCATAATTATTAACCCGTGAACCTACCCTTGTAAATATCAGAGACTGGTGAAACATATTCTAGTGCTTCAAACCACTGTGGTTCTCCCACGAAAGTCCTTCACCTTGGCAGGCTTTAAAACAAAAAGAATTAAAGCTTAGTTTGCCAAGGTGAAGGACTTTCCGGACTTTAACAAAAAATATTTATTATTTTTGTTACTTACATAGAGCTAGTGATAACGATCTTATATAATCAAGAAACTCTTATTATCAGTTTTTATTAAAATATCTTTATTTCCGACGATAGTTAATCAATTAGTGTCATTTTTCTATACAATTAGGAAGATTTAAAGATTGTGAGTTGGTGACGTTGTAGGGGGTAATCGATTTTCCAATTCTTTTACTAAAATAAAGTTTCATTATTTGTGTATCATAGACTATATGTTAACTCGAAAACTGATTGCTGCGATATTCGACATACACACGGGCTACAACGAGTGCAGCATAAAGTTAAAGTGTGGGTCACTTGGTCGTTTTGATACTTTTACCACTTGAGCTAAATGAAAAACCAGGCAATGATTGTATAACATCTGTATTCAGCCGTTTAACTAAATGCAAATTTAATGTAATCAGAATTATAGAACATCCTCCGAGCGATGTTTAGTAAATTATAAAATGCGAATTGTATTAACTTGTATTGACACTTATATACTATATATATATATATATGTATATTTATGTATACAAGCGCTCATAGCTAAATGGCCTTACATGATTGGAAACAATCACCGAGGGTAAGCAACGTCGCGGTCAGTACCTAGATGGGTGACCTTTAGTGATGTGATATGTTTTGAGCGTTTCTGTGGTTCGGAGGTCACTTTAAGCAGTCAGTCCCGGTTGTTATCTTATGATAACAGTAGTGAAGCTTAATTGGAGGCCTTCGGACGACTTAAAAATATACAATGGTAAGATTACGTAGCTACATCGCGTTTTGCCAGTCCCCAACTCGCACTCGGTCAGAGTGAGGACGCACGGCCTTAACCAACTCCTGAGATTAGAGCCGAGCCCAGCAGTGGGATGTTATAGGTTGTTGATGATGCTGATGACGTATATAAGCTCACCCACACAACTTCGTCTGCGTCTCTTTTTAATAATGCTCTGCTTCTATCACGGCACGGTGATGATAATTGGTTTCAATTTCAAGTTAGTGTTCATGAGGTCAGAGTTAAGAGAATTATACACATATCTATATTACGAGATTGATTGGTTATTATTTATACAATACTATCAAATTTTCACCTGTACTGCAATCTGCAAGAAAAAAGTCTTATTAAAATACATATAATGAAAATTTAATACAATGCTATGCCTGAAATGAAGGTAAATAGACTTTATTGCTAACGTGTAATTACTAAGCGGCTTAAATACAATTTGATTGTTATATTTATCATATAAACTCTTATTGTTATGTTACGCGTGTTTCCTGTAATAGTTTTCCTTGGACATATCGACAAAGAACCATAATTCCTACTATAATATTGTTCTTGTCTTATCATCTCAAATTTCAAATTCAAATTCAAAATTCTTTATTCACTTAGGATGCAATACATCTCTTGTGACAGGTCAAGATTCTACATGTACATTTATGCCATGTTCGCAAACAATAGGTAGAGCCGGAGAAAAGAACATGGCAATAAAAACTCGCGGCCACTCCTTTCAAATCGCCAATGTTTACATAGTTTTAGTGTTTATAAACCTGATATGGGGGTAAGGTGCTGCCACTAATATAATATACACCATGTTAGAGGACTGATGCAAATTATAGTGATTAAAAATTAGAACATAATCTAATTTAAAAAAAAAAAAACAACAGCCTCAGTGGGTACAACATAGTAGGAGCATCTACTTACAACAAAGGTAAAAACTATATGTGCTCAAATATTGGCCAAATTACTGGTAACGAAAGATTAAATATAAAATATTAATTATAAGATCAAAAGAATATCTTAAAATACAATCTTAAAATACAAAATGTTAATACTGCAGAGGTTCGAACATAATTAAACAAAGAGGATTACATGGGCACTGTCACAAAGGCTCAGTTTCAATTCAGTGTTTTTTACAGGTTACAACCTGGTGGCAAGCTGACACATTGTTGGATGTTGTATGTGTATGTTTGTTTGTAAGGGGGGGGGATGTATATGTTGTGTGGGCTTTTTATAATGTATAAAGTTGTATAATGTATAACTATGACACAAGTTGAACATAATATTATGAGGCTTTATTACGTAAATTAACAAAAAATGATTAGGAATATGTTATGACCATTTTACATTAATAATGATCAATATAAGATTAAGTGTATATCATCTGTGTGTATTAGATATGGTGCACTTCCCACGCGCCCTGGAGGCCGCGGTGCTGCGGGTGCTTGAGGTGAGTCGACGCGGGGTGATCAGCGAAAGTGAGCGACTCGCCGCGCCCCACCGCCACACATGATGGGGTGCAAGCATTCATATATAAACTCATACCCAAGGTGAATTAATAGAGTAATAACAGTTCCAGCGTCTTAGCTAGTGGAACGCCGTTCCCCGCCTCAACATGCGAGGGATCTGGAGACAAGTGGTCAGTGTTCTTATAAACAATTACTCGGTCATATTTTTGTAGCTACAATATTTTTTTCCTCTAATATATTTTCAAAGTGCTTCAGACGGTAAGAAGTGGAAGATATTTCTAAAATAATTGTACACAAAAAGAAAATGTATATT
The DNA here is from genome assembly GCA_932526445.1 of Phragmatobia fuliginosa. Lineage (NCBI taxonomy): Eukaryota > Metazoa > Arthropoda > Insecta > Lepidoptera > Erebidae > Phragmatobia > Phragmatobia fuliginosa. The sequence goes on from OW052057.1 coordinate 32,950,240, forward strand.
TATTGTATTTGGTTCCAAAATCAGTTAAAAAAACAACTGCTATTTTTTTTTAATTCAATTAAATATAATAAATTACGAGAGTACGAGTATAGTGGCTCCAAAATGTGATGTTGGAACAGAATGAGGTGTGAGCAAACGTTGCTCTAGTAATATTTTTTATACCTGGTGCATTTATTAGTTTCGTTTAATTGATAGTTTGTTTGATAAAAATTAGTTAAGTTAAATATTTAATCGGCCAAACAATCAACTTGTAACTATTTGTTTTTCATACCTCAGTAGTAACATAAAGTCACACCATCGTAAAATCTCTTCAAATATTATTCATGTACTCACACTACTGTATAAATATTTACCTTTCATTGATGATGAACAGGGTACTTGCAATAGGAATCAAGTGCAAGGTTAATGTGCAATTTTAGCAGTTGCAACCGGCTTTGTAACAAAATAATTGGCATGTAAAACAAATGTTTTTCTTTGTGAAACCTTAATATTTACAGGTACGAATCGCCGGCAGAATCTCGATGACTAGATGTCACTGTTCGCAACAATAGCGCGATTTTTTATCGATACCCGGAGAACCATTCATTCAGTGTACTTCTCACTATTATTGTTTTAGATGTCTATTATTAAGAAATCTCTCAGAAACCGGATAAACTTTTTAACGTCGACGAACTCGACCGATTGCATAACATGTTATTCCGCTTGTGCAGCACGAGTCAGGTCACGATTCGTAATCCACTTTTGGATTGAAATAAAGTGTCCACTCACAACCATAAATAATCTTAAAAAGTCGTGTTATTGTGAATGGGTAAGATGATGCAATTTTAGAAACAAATAATATAATACTATAATTTCTAAATATTCTAGATTAAAACGCAATTGATACCATTTTCTGGGATTCTACATTTCAAGTACAAATCAAAGTATTTTTTAAATTATTTTAACAATGTAAAATTTAATATGCCTTAGTATATATTATATTGGCAGTGAATGCGGAAGTTATCGTAACAAGAAGAATTTCAACTTGTTTCTTTATTTCAAAATCTATAAATTTCAAAGAACTACCTACTATATTGAATTCTTATCAAAATCGATCAGTTACAATGCCAGACAGCGATGAGGCGCCGATGGTTTACTTAACTGTTGCATAAGATCGTCCTAATGTAGTATTGTATTATTATATTAGTCCTATGTGTGAACTATGCTAAATACGTGATGGATACACTTTCACAAAGTGATTTTCACGCCCGCCAGAACCGAACAAGGAACGTGTACTGTATATTAGAAGTATTTGGTTAACCAGTGGGATCAGTAGTTTCTTCAATATCATAACATATATTCAAATTAGGATGTTGTTTAACAAACTTATGTAACCCTTATAAAGCTATGCACATGACGTCCATAGCTTCCCAAAACATCGCATTTACATAATCATTTTGCATCCGGGATACAATTTCATAAGCGGTTTACCAATATTAGTGGTTGTCCTAAATACGTATGACAAGACAGTAACATGTTCTTAAACTTTTTCTACAATACGGTAGTTGGTTGTGGTTTACCGGTAGATAATTCGAACTAAAATCTACTGTGCAGTGAAATTCGTAAGAGCCTTACTAATCTCCTTTAATGTAACGCATTTAAATTAAATTATTTATTAAATTATCTAAAATCTTGTTTATTTAAAAAAATAAAACGTACATATTTAATTTTCACGGAAGGTAAAGATGAGCATAATGACTTTTCTCGTCACTTGATTTTCTAGTAGTGAACGTCGTGAAAGTGTAGTGTACAAACCTAGTCAAACATGTGTTTCCTAGATCCGTCGAACATGAGAATTGAACAGACCTGGTTTGAGCTGTCCCCACTTAGATAACTCACTTTCGTTTTGTGAATCACATATTGCGTAACATTTGTATAGTGAATTAATTTATACCACACCATACAAGGGTTTTAATCTCGCTTTTGTAACCACTGTTACAAAATATTAACATAATGAATACAATTTTCTTTTTACTTTGACAATGCGAACTATTTAAAGCGTTCTATGTTATTACAAATAGAGGCATGTAACGAATATTGTTATACAAATATAAATGCTAAGCGAAAAGCTTTGCGTTAATATTAATTGAATACAAGTCTGATCACTATTTTTTTGTTTCAGATTACCCTAGCGGTAATTTTACAAATCGCTCTAGTTTCGGGAAAGGCTTTAATACCACAAAATAATCAAGCACAGCAGCAAGTGGAAGAAAAGTCTCAAAAAGCTGAACGACGGGATGGTTACGACTACTCAGCGCCCCCACAAGATCTCGTCAATCCGTTTCAAGATCATGATGACTTGCACCTTCATGGAGATCATCACGACGCTGTAGAGCATGATCATCACGATCACCACGACTACAGTGAAGCTGAACACCACGATATTCATGATGAACATCATATTGAGGAACACCATGAAGAACATCACGAACACCATGATCATCACGACCATCATGATCCCGGGTACTGGAAGAAAAAGCTTATCTGGAAACCAGGATGGAAAAAGATTTGGAAGCCAGCAAAGAAGCAAATCTGGAAGCCGTCATGGAAAAAGATTTGGAAACCTATATGGGTACCTACAAAAGTGCCTGTATGGAAAGAAATTAAAGTCCCAGATTGGAAAAAAATTTACAAACCGGAATGGAAACCTATCAAAGTACCCGCATGGAAGGAAATCAAGGTACCTGATTGGAAGAAAATAACAGTTCCAGTTTATAAAGATATTGTTGTGCCTGGATGGAAAGAAATTCAAGTTCCTGCGTGGAAGAAACTTTGGAAACCAGAATGGGTTAAACTTGGTATTCCTGGTGAAAAATATTTGGGCAAAGACCATGATGGATGGGAATATACATCGCATGATTTATGGAAAAAGAAATTAGTATGGAAACCTATCTGGAAAAAATATTGGAAGCCAGCTAAAAAACAAATCTGGATTCCAGACAAGAAATTGGTATGGAAAGACGAGTGGAAACAGATCTGGAAAACTGAAAAGAAACAGATATGGGTCGATGACAAGAAATTAGTTTGGAAAGAAGCTTGGCAACAAATCTGGAAGCCATCCAAGAAATTGATTTGGGTACCCGACAAAAAATTAGAATGGAAAGAGGCATGGAAGCAGATTTGGGTACCAGCATGGAAAGATATATGGGTACCCGGTGTAAAGAAAATCTGGAGACCTGTTTGGATATCTGAGTGGTTCCCCTCACCTGACCACCACGAACATGTACACGAATCTCACGGTTGGGACAAAAGCGATAACAGTGCAGAAGGAAGTCAAAAATCCTTAAATATTCAAGAAGCTCCTAAACAGTTACAGCAGCAGGCGTCAAAGCCTCAGGCGTCATTATGGCAATTTCCCAAATAATTTACTTTTATCATTAAAATATGTGTAAATTAAATCAAAGATTAATCCGACTGTCGGAAATTAACAAAAACGGTTGTGATTTGCGAGCGTTTTGTGTGATGTATGCCATAAAGACAAGACTGCAGAATAAGGTTCTACAAGCGTCTTGCCCAGCAAGGGAACAATCAGATCGTGACTACTCACTTAGGTAATAATATTTTACTTATAATTAAAATTGCGATGCGAAAATAGTGAGTAAGCGATGCGATTGTTCTTATATATTGCTATATTGATACGTTCAAGCAATTTAATGAAAGTTGCCTGGATTTTCAAGTGTAGACAAGAAATGTATATGGCAAGCTTTAAAATGTCGTCGTTATAGTTACCGTGAAAAAGTCAGAATGCGTGTATATGTTGTCGTTGAGTGTGAGACGAATGTTTTATACAAAGAGACATTAAGAATGTCCATACCCACGAATGCTATGTGTTTGTTGTTAATTAGCTAAATAGGTTTACTGTTTTTTAGATTTTTAAGTCGTTAGTTAATAAGATTGCGGAACCAATGAAATAAATCATAGTTTGTACTGTTTAAAAAATTGAATAAATTGTTTTTTTTTTCGAAAATGCATCACTGGACAAGAAACCTTCATGAAAACATAATATATACATATACATAATAACATCAACAGTTTTTTGGCCTTGTGTTAAATTTACTTAGGATTGACAGAAAAGTAATGTAATAATTTTAAAGCTTTATTTTAATTCCAATATGTTATACTACAGCTAATAAGATAAAAGAAAATGGATACTTACAGTATATTATATAATGCTTTAAAATGAATGTTGGGAATTAATTGATTTATAAACATTTGTATGGATCCCCAGTCTACACTAATTTAATTTCGACCGGCTGTTTTAACTAGTACATCCGCCCAACGGCCGTCAGTTCGTTGTCTTCTTCTTTTACCTTCTGGCCCTAACCCTTAACAGCTCTTGTCGTCCCGTCCATCTGTCATCACTTACCTAACAACCTGACCAGCCCACCTCCATTTCCTAGCAAGCCAATAGGTCTTCGTCCTCAATCGTCGCGTCGATCGATGCAACTTAAACTTAAAATTCATAATTTTTATGCTTAGGACATTACAGATGCAGAAAAAAAATGTCTAGCAGTTTTAGTTACGTTAAATAGGGGACCAAAGTATGGCAATATTTTTTTAAATCTGTGTAGGTATGTTGGTAAGATGGATTGAAACCTTTGCTTCATGTTACGAGAGGGTGACATTTGTCAAATATAAGTAAAAGGATCAATTGCGGGTGGTTACTGGTGGTTTCTATCATGTCTAGTAAAGGAAAAATGCATAATGTTCTCCAGGTGATTAATGTTGCAGGGTTAAAAACTGTTGCAACGGTCTAGTGAAGTAGATTAAAGATTACTGGGGCTTGTTTTCATTGTAGTACCTAGCCTTTTATTTAAATGTTTCCAGGGTTGATATATTCACCTTATTTTAAGTATTAGGGCAAAGTAATACTCAACGAGGATTATATCTCAAACACCGCATAATTTGATTATAATTCATGTGAGTTTAATATACCGCTTTACTATTCACCATACTTCACAATGCAATGAGGTGACGACCCGTTTGTATTTTTACACGGTAGCTCAAGAATAATTTAAGTTTAAAAATGCCACTGATTCTAAAGAAACTCCAGCAAGGACAATTTTTTTAACAATCTATTACTAAAAAAGTTCAACTAAAGTCTAAAAATGCAAAGTCTTGAAAAAACACCATCAGAACTAAAAGTACATTAAAACTTCTTGCAATTGAAAGTCACTAAAAACCTTTTCTTATGAAGGAAATCGTCAACAATAAATGAAAGTTAACTACCCTGATAACATCATCATTATGTAAGTGTGTTCAGGGATGGGTTTAGTCAATAATAATAATAATAACGAGATTGTTGATATGTGGAATGTGGATTCGGCGATCATTGTTCCGATAGTTGTTTCTGCTCATGGTTTGATAGCCAAGAGCCTCGACCAACACCTTAAGAGGCTCACGTTAGATGGGTGGATCAAGGGTCTGATGCAGAAGGCAGTCCTTCTTGACACGGCACGTATAGTGAGGAGGTTCCTGTCTTTGGAGCCCTAACCACCGGTTTCTTGGTCCCTGTACCCGAAGTCGATGGTCTACTATTTTTTATATTTTTAAATGTACTTTTTATATTTATATTTAAAAATGTAATTTATATGTAAATATTATGAAATAAAGAGAATAATAATAATAATACCAAAATCGTCAAATTAGAATGCGATTCTCGTGTTACTAAGTATTCTGTTAAAGATTCTTAAATACGGGGTTATACATAATGAAGTAAGTTGTGGGTTGCGATAAGTATCTAATCAAAACGTCGCCAGTATATGGTCTAAACATACTACACTATGTACAAAGCGTTTAAATTCTGTTATTCTAATACTTCAGTAGATTTGCAGGTCTGAGTCTAATGAAAACTATATACAAATATTTATATATAAATATTTTCTAGAGTTTCAAACTGCAACACTATGAAAGAGTTATCGCCGCCCACATCATCAACGTCTGTCGCGGGTTTCAATCTACTTATTATGCTCCATTTAGATTGTTCGTTAAGGTCTCATTAAGCTCCAAGCTTTTGTAAACGCAAACGCTTGCTGCAAACTTCCTTTGACTAGTGTGCAAACATGGACACGACAAGCTCACGCCAGCTCAGTCGAGCGCATTGTTTACACACCTGGTTTTGTGGAAACTTTTCGAGGTATGGCAAGCCCGCAAATGAGTTAGATATCTCGTTCAGCTTCCGACGGGTACGTTTGAATGATCGAATGTTTACACTCCCTGTTAGAGTCGAAAACAATTGTTCGTTGAGGAGGATTGGTGTGAGCCGTCTGTCTGCTGTCTTAGCATGATCGAAGCCTTTAAGTCCAAGGGTACTCTCATCGCAAACGCGGACTCTCCAGACAGAAAGAATGTTAAAGGGATATCACATAAAGTGTTCCTCAAACGTTGAAATGTACGTATGGTGCTCAAATCTAAGAAGTAACGGGCTACATAAATTTCAACAAAAGTTTTATGGATAAAATATGTCTGTATATGGTGTGCGTTACTCTAATAACGTTAATATGTCACAGAATGATCTGTTGACAAATTGGTCTGAAATTTATTACACACTTTTAGTTCTGGTTACAATACAACAAGGGCGGATACAGCTTTGGCACCAGGGAGGGGGGGTCACATAGCTGTGGTCAAGTTAGGGTTGTCAACCTTACTATAATAGATAGTATTTTACTACCTATATTCCGGATCGGCGTACTCCATATAACACTAAAAATATATAGTACGCCAAAGTACTATACGGAATCTAGGAATTAAATATAGTTTTTATAAAAAATAATTTTCATTTTTCTCTAACTTATACTAACCATACATTTATTTTACCATATAGTACCATATATTAAAGAAGTCTACTATATTTTTTTACAACATATTTTGAAAAATACTGTTTTGCCCCTAAGATATGTTGGCAACCCTTCTTCTTCCAGAGATCTAAGTCTTCTTCTGAAACGCGTTATCAACTCATCTACTTCAATGGGTACGTTTTTATGGACGTGGAGAAGTGCCAGTCCTTTTAGACTATCTTCAACCATTGAAGCTCTACACTAGCTCTAAGCGACGCTACACTAACAAGTAGTCTCCTACTTCATCTTTATCTTTTTCTGAGATTATTTGGTGCGGCTACTAGTTCAACTGGTTTTAAATAAATTCAGTTCTTCCACGGAGCGACTGGTATCAAACCTCCGCAACCCCGAGGGAGAACTGAAATTTGAAGGTCAAACTACTTGACATTATATTCGGTCGTGGCCCAATAGTGTTGCTGGACGAGGCGGGTATGCTGTTTGAGAGCGTGCTCTTTACCCGTATCGTCTGGCATCTAAATGTGGTAGCCCGATCTGTCGGACGCCTAATTCGGATTTCGAAAAAGGCGGTGGGCTGTGGCGGCGTGCTATTGACGGTGACTTTGGACATCGTCAACGCATTCAATAGTCTGCCATTTAGATGTATCAGCGAAGCATTCTATTACCACGGAGTGCATAATTACTTGAGGCGGCTGGTGGCAGACGGACACACTGCCACACCGCACCGCAAACCCCGTTGGGTTGACGCCGCTAACCCCGAGGGGGTTTGCAAAACTTAAAAAAAGAAAACAATACCAAGGTGTCAGTATATTTGAGGGCACTGACTTCCCAATAACGATTGCCATAGATGTTCATGACAACAGGGACCGAGGCCTTAAAGTGAGACATGGGCGTGAATCATTGTCAATTTGCCATGCTCGGGCTGTTATTAACAATTTCCTGTAAGAAAAACCCAACAACACTTTTGACCCGACCCGGGAATGATTAGCAGTAACAGGTAGTGTAGCCATAATACATGCCATTGTCGCTCTCGTATTGGACTCTACAGTGATGCTAAACATTGTCATAAAGATCCTGTTTGAATCATCTGTAAGGATATTAAGGTCTGTTATAGAGCAAAAAATTATATTAGGAACAATCTCAATATCACAATTTAAAATTATATCAGAAAACGACTGCGGTATGTACTGACTCCGTTGCTACTTCACCATCTACAGCCGATATTCATTTACAGTAACAGAATTTGGAATATATCTACACTCGGTTCCAAAAATAACGGGTCAGTCACACGGGTCAGTCACATAAACCCGAATATCTCCCGAACTACGTATGCCATCCTAATGAAACGAAGACTGTTCAATTGAGAATTTAATTATACAGATAAAAAATAAAATAAAACTTAGTTACACCCACAATATTAATCTTAAATTAAAAAAAAGTAAAGTAGTCATATTTTTCTTAAGATTACATTTTTTTTATGATTGTTTTTTGCTGTTTTTCATCACTTTCTTCATTTAATACTTTGTATTGCCTCCACGTGATGAAGCCTCCAGTGATGAAAAACAGCAAAAAAACAATCATAAAAAAATGTAATCTTAAGAAAAATATGACTACTTTAGTTTTTTTTTAATTTAAGATTAATATTGTGGGTGTAACTAAGTTTTATTTTATTTTTTATCTGTATAATTAAATTCTCAATTGAACAGTCTTCGTTTCATTAGGATGGCATACGTAGTTCGGGAGATATTCGGGTTTATGTGACTGACCCGTTATTTTTGGAACCGGCTATAGTAACAAAAAGATACTGAACGGAGCAATAGATTGCAGTGAGCTTCTGAACTCATTACCCATTCAGATTCCAACTCGGATTCCCAGACATAATACTTTTAGTCTGTTCTACATTCCAGGTTTAAAGATTCCAAGACTCTGTAGGCATACTGCCTACAGAGTCTTGGTACAGCGGCGAAATGACTCAGATTTGTTTTAAAATATGCCTACAGAGTCTTGATACAGCGGCGAAATGACTTAGATTTGTTTTAAAACCGTTTTAAAACGTGTTGGCTAAGAGAACTGATTTAAATATTTGTCTCAGTCAGTCTACATACAAGAAGAGCTTAATAGCTTTGGGTGGTGTGGAGTAAGCCTCATTGTTGCGTTTGCATGTTTGTTACTTTATTTTTTAATTTGTTTACTTATTGTTTGTATTTCGATGTGTATCGTTCGCTTTTCTTTTTGCTTGCTTTGATCTCCTGTAAGTGAAGGAGTACACTGACATAACACTCTTTTATTTAATTACTGAAATATTATTGGGTACATCTTTTGTTGGAGATCCTTACCTAATAAATAAATAAATAAACAATGAGTATGGTTGCTAGTTGCTTGTGTCAAGGTCTTGAATATTGTGACAAAAAAAGTTATAAAATTACGTTTTTTTTTTCAACTTGTTTTAACTATTAGTTTTCCACCTAGATCCTGGAGCCAGACCCAGACTCAGGTCATGACCCCCATACACCCCTGGATTCACCCTTGTAATACATTAAATTCTGTTTCTTTGTAAATCTTAAATGGCCATCGCTACAAAATGACGGTTTACAAATTTTGGCACGGCTACATCAATATGGGTATCAAATGAAAGGACTCTCTTAGAACACAGTTCACTATGACCATGGACGTTTAAAGAACAATTATTCTTTATACGTCCATGACTATGACTATTAAAATGCAATATGGCCGTCAAATCAAACGTATAGATGTACGGTTGTGTTAAGACGTGTTTTGAGTGCTTCATTCAGTTAATTGTAGTAAATAATCTAAAGTATCAATTTAACCATATATTTACCTTGGAACAGTTGTTTTCCTGTGATATAACATTGTGTGATGTGTGACAGTAATTATTATTGATTATTCACATCAATAATTACAACTTAAGTGTTAAAATCTCATACAAATAGCATTACCGGTAGTTTTAAAATAGTGTTCGACGAGAACGCGTAAGCGCCGCCCTTATCACGGCGCTTACGACCTTTTTCTCACGACAGCGCTCGAAGCAGCGTTTTTATGCTGTGACCTCGCTAGTTGAGATTCACTTACGAGTTGTGATTTACCCACTTGTTGGAATTTGAACGATACATTCTAAAGGTAAACATTATGGCTCCTATTCATAATTGCGCGGGATGTAAGATCATGTTAAAGTCTAAGGATTTTCTGGCGTGCTCGCTCTGTGCAAAGAAATTTGATTTACAGTGCGCTAACATATCTGAGAAGCGCTTCAACTATGGTATGAACAAAGAGCAAAAGTGTTCATGGAAATGTCCCGAATGTGTTAGTAAATTGCCGAAAAAGGGAAATACGAACACACCCGTTCGTCAAAATGAAATCCCTACAATTTCGCCAAGTTCCGAAAACTCCGAGACGGGTGCATTGGTAGGCGAGTCTCCGACTTGCTCAAATATCACTTTTAGAGCACGGCATCAACCGACTTGTGATGAACCACTGCTCACTCTGGACAATATTAGAGAAATAATTCAAAGGGAAGTGACAATCATAGTTGAACGACAAGTTACTGAGGAGCTTCATACCATTAAGCAGCAGTTGACATCCTACCATGAGTCTATGTCTTTTATGAATGCTAAATTCGAAGAGCTGAAATCTAGTATCGAGGAAAAGTCCTCTATAATATTAAAATTACAGACCGACAACGAGACACTCCAATCAGCGGTGAATGATCTTTCTTCTAGACTTGCTGTATCCGAACAACACCTGCGCGAAAGCAACCTCGAAATAAATGGTCTCCCGGAACATCGTACCGAAAACTTAATTAGTGTCATAACACAACTCGCAAAAACAATAGATTGTCCTATTCCGGAAGAAGACATCTGTAAGGCAACCCGGGTAGCTAAACTATCGAAGGACAATGATAGACCACGCACAGTCATCGTAAAGCTTCGTAACGCGCGTCAGCGAGACACAGTGTTAGCAGCGGTAACAAAATTCAACAGGAAGAATCCCAACAATAAGTTAAACTCTCATCTTCTGGGACTGGGCGGCCCACGCGTCCCTGTATTCATCTCAGAGCACTTAACACCCGGCAATAAAGCTTTACATGCAGCCGCTCGAAGAAAAGCTAAAGAATTACACTATAAATTTACTTGGGTTCGAAATGGCCGTATCTACGTACGTAAAGATGAATCGTCACAGGCATTATTTATCCGAGGTGTTGATAGTCTAAAACTAATAAACTGATTGTGTACTTACTATCTTTTTGGTCAGCGTTGTTGTGTATTGTTTTCAAATTCAACGGGTTGGAAATATACTATCAGAATGTACGGGGAATTCGCACTAAAACTACGAGCGTTTATGAAAATATTCTTAAATCTAGTTATAACGTCATCATATTCACTGAGACGTGGCTCAACACAAGTATTGGTAGCAGCGAAGTCGCGGATTCGAGATACATTGTATATCGTAGGGACCGTTCTTGTGTCGAGAGTTCTAAAAGGGACGGGGGAGGTGTACTGGTAGCTGTTTCCCGCGACATACCATCTGTTAGAATTACTAGTTGGGAATGCGATTGTGAATGTATATGGATTACCATTCACTTAAATATAAACAATTGCTTAAAAAAAATTGCTATTTGCGCTGTTTACCTGCCGCCTCCCGTCCGTTTGGAATCTCTAAATTACTTTCTCGATAACGTGGGCAGCGTAGCGAATTTGGTTGACGAAGTGATGATTGTGGGTGATTTTAATTTGTCTTTCATTAAATGGTCTAAAAATAATGAATACATCCATGCTATTCCTAGTGATTACAAAGGTTCGCTGGGCTATTCACTTGTCGATTTTATGTCTGTTAATAACCTTCAACAATATAACAGTATCCACAATGTTGATAATAGAGTCTTAGACCTTGTCATAACTAATGTACCTTGTGTTAGCGTGGAAGAGCCCCTTGCGCTTTTATGCAATTTGGACAATAGACACCCTGGTCTGTTGGTTCATATCCCATGTTCTGTTCATGTTCGATTTTTGAAGTCAATAAATAGTAATCAACATAACTACTTTAAGGCCAATTATGATGCTATAGTTTCAGAGTTAAAACGCGTTGACTGGTACGAAAGGTTTCAGGCATGTAGTGACGTCAATGCAGCGGTTTCAATATTTTATGACATTATAAGAGGTTGTATTAATACCTATGTTCCTAAGCAAAAAGTTATAAAATCTAAATATCCCTCCTGGTTTAGTTATTCGTTAATTAGAAGGTTAAAAGAAAAAGAAAACTTTAGGCTTAAATATCGGAAATACAGGAATCCATTGGACTTAATATCTTTTCAATATTTGCGAGATCACTGCAACAAATTATACCATAGCTGTTACTCAGAGTACGTGCGCAATACCGAGTGCAATATCGTTAAAAATCCTCGAGCATTCTGGCGATTCATAAAAGAAAAAAATAAAGGCCAAACCTCAATTCCATCTCAATTATACAGAGAAGACGATATCGCGGAAACTGGACCGGAAATAGCTAAGCTGTTCGCACACCATTTTTCTACCGCATATACCATCGAAAATAACATGCACTCCGAAGTATCTAACCTCAAATCATGCACTCAAGAAAAATGCATTGCTAAAATTAACTTAACCGAACGTGAAATAGTAGCTAAAATAAAAAAAATTGATATATTTAAAGGGGCTGGTCCTGATTGTATACCTCCAGTTTTTATAAGACGTTGTAGTAAGGCCTTAAGTCTACCACTTGCTTTGATTTTTAACCGATCGTTGATAGATGGATGTTTTCCAGACGAATGGAAAAAAGCAAGAATACTGCCACTGTTTAAGAAGGGTGACCCGAATAATGTTAAAAATTATCGCCCCATAGCCATACTGTCAGCTTTCTCGAAACTTTTTGAATCCCTGATATGTCCTATTCTAACTAGTCATGTAAATGATATGTTGTCACCTAGTCAACATGGTTTTCGTTCTGGTCGCTCAATAGTAACCAATTTATGTTCCTTTGTATCTGATATCTCTGACCAGCTCGATAAGGGTATGGAAGTTGACGCAATATATACTGATTTTGCCAGTGCTTTCGATAAGGTAAATCATCGAATCTTAATTAAAAAATTAAATCACTTTGGCATAACGGGTTCCCTGTTGCATTGGTTTCAATCCTATTTAGCAAAAAGACTTCAGACGGTGTCTGTCAGCGGCTACATCTCAAATTCTTATTATGCTGTCTCTGGGGTGCCGCAGGGATCACATCTAGGACCTGTCTTGTTCTCGATATTCATAAACGATATAACATCAGTTATACATAACTGTAACTGTCTGCTTTTCGCTGATGATTTAAAAATATATAGACCTATCATAGCACAAGATGATAGTAATCTCATTCAGGACGATTTGACTAGGATAGAGGAGTGGTGCAGGCTTAACAGCATGTTGCTTAACGTTAAAAAATGCTACCACCTTAAGTTCACCAAAAAGAAAAATTCAGTAGTTTCAAAATACAAAATTGGAGACGCTGAACTACAAACAGTATCTGCAATGAAAGACCTTGGTGTGGTGATTGACAGTAAGCTTCGATTCACTTTACATATCGACACAATCGTAAGCAAGGCGTCCCAGATGCTGGGCTTCTTAAAGCGCAATACGAGGAGCTTTAGGCACGTACAAACCCGAATAACATTATACAATGCCTTAGTCCGCAGTCATCTAGAATTTGGGTGCGTGGTCTGGAGTCCCCATTACACAGTACACTCTCAGCGCATAGAAAGTGTACAACGCGCGTTTACAAGACACTTGGCATTTGTCGCAAAAGATATTACATATAGATGTAGTTACGACATGCGGCTAAGGCATTTTAAAATGTCTTCATTATCGAATCGACGTATGCTGCATGACGTGCTCTTTCTACATAAGGTTTTCAACAATAACATCGACAGCACCGATATACTTATTCGATTATTGTTGGCAGTTCCTCGGAAACCGCCACGTTACCCTATGACTAGATCTTTCTACCAACCATCAGTGAGAACTAATCTAGGACTAAATTCACCATTAGTACGCGCGTGTAATGAATACAACAGACTGAATGGAAAGCTTGACCAGTTGGATATTTTTCACGACTCATTAGATAAATTCAAAAGTAAAGTATTGAAATCGTTTGCGTAAAATTTCTCATATTTTTTTTCTCATATTTTTTTTCTATCCTTTTTTGTAATCATTAATTTTCGTTCTTTTTTTTAATTGAAAATGAGGCACTGATTTTCTACCCTTTATAGTTACGAATACAGTGCTATATTGTTAAAACACAATTTCATTGGCGATCTTTGTGCATGCCTTTTATTGGTCTACATATAAGAACTATATTGTATTGTAATATTTTCTTTCTTCAATGCTGTATATGTAAACTGTTGGCGTGTCTATAATAAATAAATAAATAAATAAATAAACAAATTTCCCCGTTTCATATTTTCTCAATTTTAAATATCTACCCATAGTAATACAACACAAATTTAAAAGTAAAATTTAAAAAAAATTTAAAATTTATAACTAGTAAAAGTACTGTACTAAAAGCTAAAAAATGACTCGGTAGGTCCCATATTCAAGTCATCACACCCCTCTCCATCATCAGTCTAAGCCATTGATCAGACAAAAAATAAAACCGTTGGGCCTGTGTTTCCATTCAGTTAACTCAGCTTACGCTACGTCCAGCCCTGAGTCATCTTTAAAAATGTGCGACATGATTCTAGGTACTTTCTAACAGGATTTCTTCGAATTCTTTCCCTTACTGCTTTGTTCACCCTTTTTCATACGAACACTGCGTGGACGGCAGGATCTTTTTCTGTCAGAAACAGAGGAGGTTTCATTGTACCTATCAATAGCTCAATACCCTAACATTCGACTTATACCAAGCGTATGGAGAGTTTAAGAAATTTAATATGGCCACATACCTACTTTATATAACGAAATGACAGCGATTAGGTTCTCTTAATCATCCCATTATAATATCACAAAAAAGTTTGACAACTGATTGCCGCGAAAATTAGAAAACACAATGACTGATCATAAAAAATACTAAATTCTAATGCTACATTTTGTTTATTTTTAATGTTAACAGTATTTATGGCCATGTTATTCCTCGTCGCGAGCATGTTTGAGCTATAACTAATGATCTCATACCACTAAAGCCCGAACTTTAAAAAGCTGTATGTCCTTAAAAAATTAATTGACTTAATTAATTCACACCTTCAAAATACAATCGTTGCTTTGTTTACTTAATAACATAATGAGTTTTGTTGATTTATCTTACAGCTACTATCTACTGGCCTCTTATGTGAGGTTAGATAATACCTACATGAATGAATTGTGCGAACGTAAGAAAATAATGTGTAAAATTAAAACAATGGGTTGTTGAGAACAGATGTTTTAAGATTCGTAAGTAAATTACATAGCATGAAATTTTATTCTTCTAGGTTTTAATAAAGAACGGAAGATTTATAAACAATGGCAGATGATTTGTTAAAGAAATAATGATTGCTGAGTTATGAAGTGAACAATCAAGGATTGCTAGTAGTAATTTTGTTATCTTTTAAAGTAGTTATTATTAACACTTAAATAAATGATTAGTTAAAATTATAAAGTTTTAATGTTCGACGTTACCTCAATGTTTGCTTTCTGTAATTATAATAAGTACTTACATATAAAATTGGCATTTTGTACGGGAGGAATATAAAGTTTTTTTTTGTAAAATATATTTAATTAACCAAAAGGTAGTTAATTTAACCTAAAACCTTTACTAAAAAAAGCAGGGGGCGAGAATCAATAAAATCTTTGAATGCGGTTTGGACTGCCGCATCGGAGTTGAGTTTTTTTCCTTGTAAGAGGTTGTCCAAATTTCGGCAAAAATAGTAATCTGATGGAGCAAGGTCCGGGGAGTACGGTGGATGTTGCATACATTCCAATTGTTGTTTGTTGTGCAGTGTGTGGTCTTTTGTTGTTGTGAAGCAGCAGTAGCCTAGTGCTATTGACCAATCCCGGTTGCTTAGTAGCTAGTTCTTCCTTCGTGGTTTGCAGTTGCCGACAATAGATATCTGCCGTAATCGTTTGGCCAGATTTTAGAAAGCTGTAGTGAACGACACCGGCGCTAGTCCACCTAACACTCACTTTTCACTAACACCATTTTCTTTTAAAGTAGGATTTGGCTGGGTCTCCAGGGTTCAGTCATTGTGACGAGCGCTTCCGATTATTATACAGTATCCACTTTTCATCACAAGTCATGATTTGATTTGAAATTTCTTCATTAATGCGTCGGTTTAGCAAAGTAACACAGCAGTCGACGAGTGTTTGCAATATAGATTCACTCAATATCCATCGTTCAAGTTTTTTTTACTTTAACGATTAGCTTCAAGTGGATTAATACAGTTTTATTACTTACCCCGAAGCCTGCAGCTATCTCTGAAGTGCGTTGTGATGGATCCGCTTGAAGCACATCTCAATAGCCTTTAATTCTGCATTTTCCACTTTGGTCTCTGGCCGTCCACCGGGTTGGTTCTAAAGGTTGAAATTTCCAGAACGAAAGCGATGAAACCAAAAACGTACCGTGCTTTCTTTTGCGTCACCAGCGCTGTACACATCATAAATCGTTCGAGCTGTTTCTGCAGAACTGGTGCCACGGTACAACTCGTACAGATTTCTTGTTTTCCATTGTGCGGTAGTAAGCGACGCCAAACAAAAAAATAATGAGGAAAAAACACATGACTGACTGTTTCCTAAACTCAAATGTACCAGCTAAATGAATTTATAAATTTGAATTTGGAATTCTTAACCAAAGAGGAGATATTTCAGTTCAAACTGGTCAGTACGACAAAAAGCTAATTTCATATGTAAAGACCTAATAATTTGAAAAATCATTTTTATTTGCATTAAATAATTTTATTATTATTTAAGTCTTTAATCGCCTACTAGTTACTACTAGAACGGAAAAAAGAGTTTCCAAAAGACTGGCAGTGCTGCTGCCATGTTGAAAACACAGATTTATATGGAACTAAAGAAATTTTCAAGTTAAGCTACGATTAGTATTGCGATCACACTAAGACACGAAGGCTTAGTTTGGTTAAAATTCAGTCAACATTACGTTACGGTGTTAAGATCCACATTTTTGAGTTTTATCCTGATTGTTTTTAATGGTTAGTGATCACGTTTGCTAACTTAAGTCAGTTTACAAAACTTTACAATATCTTTCTAGACTTCCAGCTCCTAGTTATCCCCCGTTCTGTTTTAATCAAATAACTGCTTGTGATGTTTCGAACGCCGTTGGAAGTGATTATGTAAGGCGTAACATGATCCGACCAATTTGTGATTAATTGTTGCCTGCCCTATGAAATATTCTAAATTACTCTCTTATTTCTAGTACATTTCCAGAGACTTTGAAAAGAGGCACTAATAATCCCAATATCCAAAAAGAACAACCCCAAATCCTTCACCGAATATCATCCCGTTTCCATATTGCCCTTCTTTTCAAAAGTCCTTGAACGTCTTGTGCATTCCAAATTAAATTAATTAATTAATAGAAACCAACTCATAAATTCTTACCAGTCAGGTTTTCGGCGAGGTCATAGTACGATAAGTGCGCTGGTCTACTAGGTAGGGAGAGTGGAAATCTTACAGTTCTTTCCTTGCCGGACTTGAGCAATGCTTACAATAGTGTAGATTTCCACATTCTGCTTGGCATATTGCTCTCTATCAACATATCTCCGACGGCAATTGATTGTTTTCAAAGTTATAGAGGTTTAGAAGGAAGACGAAGGCAGCGTGAGCGCCTGCAGGAACCGTCATCTTATTGGTGTAAAACATCTGCTGGAGTCCCACAGGGTGACGTTTTATCTCCTTTGTTTTTCACTATATTTATAAATTTCATCTTAGTTCAATTTAAGTTATTATAATACTCCTATCACCTTTATAGATGACTTTGAATATAATAAGTATTTACGAAAAAAAAGTATGTTTATGTATTTAAATCAGTTGTCGTGCCCTTAATACAAGCTCTGCTTAGTTTGAGATTAGATGGCGTTGTGTGTAAGTTGTCCGAAATATTTATTTATTATACGTACTTACTTCATTATCAATCAATATTTATCCTCTTCGGTAAGAAAAGTTACAGGTCAGAGGTACAGGTACAGGTTACAGTTTAAAAATGACACAAGTTTAATCAATGTTTTAAATTTAACTTTGAAATATAATTAAACTCTTTTCAAGCCCATTTATATTTTTTCAATGTTTAAAAGACCTAACTGATCGATTTAAATAACAAAAATGAGACATATTCCGTATTATTTGTTAAGAAATGTTCCTATCTGTGTAATTGATGTTAAATTTGCTGCCATAAGACTAATTTTATGTTTAATTATTATTTCCTAACTCGGATATTTCGATTGAGAATCCGCGTTTTGAAGACAATCATGATTGGTATCAACAGTGTCTGCACTGTTGATACCAATCATGATTATAAACGATAAGTAAGTACCCAATTTCAAATGTCGTTGTTTAAATCCTTCTTGTTCGTCTTCTTTACTTAAGGACAGCAACCTCTCGAGTATAATAAAACATTTTAACAAAAATATATGATACATTTTTCAGAATACATTTTAGTGTTACCGTATGACGAGCAAGCTCTTATGGTAAAACAGTACTCGCAGGCAACACTACGGGACGCAGCTAGTACTTGTTTAAACAAGTACTTGTTTACTAAGTAATGAATACAACATTTCTTATATACTAAAAGTCATTTCAGTATGTATTTAGATGTTTTAAACCTTTATCTTTGTTTGTGTACAAACTATTAAAATTAATCAAAATTTACTGCTCCTCAATCTTAGTGATATATTAGTAAACGACAGCGCTATTGCAAATTTGTACAAATCACTATATATACACACACAATTTTACTTGTTTATTAAAAGTACCTATAACCAGTCGCATGTGTGTGGAGAAAGTGATTTTATGTTAACAAGAGAGAGGCGCGGTCACCATGTCTAGACTTCCTTAAAACGTCAAAATGAGTTTGCTACATAGTAAATGTAATATCTGGTAAATTTTTTTGTTTGTTTGAAGTGAGTATTGAATTTACAACAAGAGTTTTAACTACACGGATGTATTATTCATATTAAAATTTTCAAAAATAAATCAACGGCCTCTGCTTTCCAGACCGTCAAAACCGACACTTACTACCGACACACGTATTTCCCTCCCACTACGATCCTGGGTCCTTTAAGAAGAGCGTGTAAAATCATCTGAATATGCTGCTATAGTATTGGCCACTATGCTGCATTATTCACGTTCGCAATAATCATGATGACTAGCACTCTTGCCCCTCTAGCAAAGTTGCAAACGTTTTTAGATTTCTATTCTATTTCTCTTGTGTCATTGGCTAATGTCACTGAGTCACGGCTTCAAAACAAAATATTGGGCCATTAAACACAATGTGAAATAGAATGAAGAATAGAATAGAACATGAAAAACCGTTTGGGCGGTAGGTCCAGGACGGACCGACATGGCTAATCTATAAGGATTCGGAGACATGAACTACGGACCCTAAAATAAATGAGTACAGTCATTTTGGCACCTCATCTTCCTAGCCTTATTCCCAATTTTATTTGGGGTCATTTTGGCAGCTATTGCATAAAAAGAGGCCAATCCATACTAATTGAATGAATACAGTCGCCAAAGACTATTTATAACTCGAGTGTGAAAAGTGCTTTCAGCCCAAGACACTTTGGTGGCTTTGTCCCTGACTCACTGAGTGAAGGAAGCGGAAGAACTGCAAAGCACCGGTTTTCAGTGAGGCCTGCTCCTTAATCCAAGACGCAAGTATTTCGTTTCGAATCACTTTCTGCAATCGTTAATGCGTGTATTCCCTTGTTTTTAACCGACTTAAAAAAAATGAGAAGGTTCTCAATTCATCGGGATCTTTTTTTTTATGTATGTTCACCGATTATTCAGTCGTTTATGAACCGATTTCAAAATTTCTTTTTGCATTGGAATGGGCGTAGCTTACAGGTGGTCCCATCGTCAGCATTTCGGGATCTGATGATGGATTGATGGAGGAATTCGAGGGAACTCCACAAATATCATCGCACAATTGTCGCGATTTGGGTACTCGGAATAGTTTTTCTTTGAAGTCGGTTTCTTTTTGTTAAATTATTACTATCATGAAAATGCAATGTTTAGATATATATAAGGTATATATATGACGATAGATAGCGCCTACGAAAAGCGCTTATTAAATCGGATCAGTTAATGCCTTCCATCAGGCAGAGTAGAGTCGTTTTGGCAGGCTCACATAATCATCACTACATAGTAAACAAAGTCGCGTTCTCTGTCCATAGATATGCTAAAATCTTTAAAACTAGGCAAGGGATTTTGATGCCATGGATCTTTAATAGATAGAATGATTCAAGAGGAAGGTTTTTATGTATCAGACATGGATAATATTATAGTAGAGAAACATTGATAATTTTAGAGGTTTCTAAATAAACCCATTTTTAAGCTTAATTGTAAACGCTAGCTGTACCCTACAAGATAGATCAAAATAATGTACTACAGTATTGTACATCTTAAAAAAAGACCGGGATGTTATATGTCTATCTCTTAGGGATAACCCACAATAACAATTTTTCATAATTTATTATTATACGAGAAATAATGGTTTATTTACGAAGCGATTTTAAGCAATACAGTATTAATCCTTATCCAATTAAGTACCTTAAATACATTGTGTATTTATTATAGATTAATATGGCCCTTTGCAGTACGTAATTTAAATTAATACTTTTCAAGATATTACAGATTTCAAATGCAGGAACAAAGCGATTGTGGCTGTACCGGCCGGGGCCCGTTAGTTGACGCTGCTGTCGATTTGTCACTATCAGGTAATAACTAAACACAATACTTTATTATGAAATAATATTCTAAGGCGTTACGAAGTTCGCCGGGTCATTTAGTTAAGTATAAAATAAGAAATGGGGTAGGTACCATTTTTACCCATTAGATACGGAACCTTAAGAAGTACGGTACATACATATATATATTTAGGTATTCTGTTTTCCCCTAATTGTTGTTATCTTTTCTTGAGAAAATATTTTATAATGTATTTCATAATCACAGATCATAGAAACACAGTTTATTAACTGCTTCGTTGGTCTAGTGGTTAGCGTATGCGACTGCTGATCAAGAGGTCTCGGGTTCGATTCCCGGCTCGGACCAAATGTTTGTTATCTGCATATATTTGTTTCGGTGTTTGGGTGTTTTCTATGTATAATATGTATGTATTTCCAAAAAAAAATTTAGATGGCGTTGTGTGCAACGTTTATTGTGTTTATTTTAGAATTCCTTATTTAATTGGTTTGACAATATCGTCTTCAAAATTCACAGATTTGAATACTTACTTACTAATATATTAAATAAACTGGTCCTTTAGTATAATGTAGTAAATTACCACCAACTGTGCTTTAAATATTTATAGTTTAGTTGTATCGATTAAACGATAACAAATTAGGTAACTTTATTTCTGACTATTCTGTAAGCTGTTCAAATAATAAACATTAATCTATACCAATATTTTAAATTTTAAAGTATCTATGTTTGTGCGTCTGTTACGCTTTGATGACTAAACCAATTTCTATAAACTTTGATATAGAGATAGATTGGACAGTGGAGAAGGACATACTTTTTTCCAAGATTTCCGACATATACGCGGTCAAAATCGCAGGCAAAAGCTTAGAATAACATAATATAATTCTGAGCATTGTATTTATAGCTTACACATAAATGTGTAACACATAAAACTTATGTAATAAAGAAAGTGACCCCTGCGTGAGGCAGCATGTAATATTGCGCAGGCACCAACCATTTTAGTAAATTCACTCACTCGTCATTTCGTAATACGATATTTATCTTAATGTATTAGATAACTAAGTCGCTACGATTATATACATGTTTATAATCAAAGCCAAGTCGTTTATGACACATGATTTGGCATTGGCACAAGATAATGGACTGGAGGACAGTAAGATATACAAGTTATATGGTTAGTTATTAAATTGATTACCGTCTTTGGAACCTTAAACACCGGTATCTTGGTTCCTGCACTTTAAAGTCGGTGGTCTACTATCTCAAATGGAAACTCAAGCACAGATCATTATCGAATTCTATTGATGGAATGGAGTAACTGGTCAAAATTATATATCACTACATAGTATAAAACAAAGTCGCTTTCTCTGTCCCCATGTACGCTTAAATCTTTAAAACTACGCAACGGATTTTGATGCCGTCTTCTTTAATAGATAGAGTGATTCAAGAGGAAGGTTTTTATGTATAATACATGCATAATACAGTAGATTATAATTTTAGAGGTTTCTAATGTGTTTTTTTTACGCTGACATTGCAAACGCTGGCTGTACCCTTCGAGATAGATCAAAATAATGTTCTACAGTATTGTACATCTTAAAAAGGTCTACAAAAAAGTCTGCGATGGTATATGTCTATCTCTTAGGGATAACACATAATAACCATATTTTTTTTACGAGAAATAATATCTTATTTACGAAGCGATTTTAAGCAATACAGTATTAATCCTTATCCAATTAAGTACCTTAAGTACATTGTGTTTTTAATATAGATTAATATGGCCCTTAACAGTATGTAATTTAAATTAATACTTTTGAAGATATTACAGATTTAAAATGCAGGAACAAAGCGATTTTGGCGGTACCGGCCGGGGCCCGTTAGTTGACGCTGCCTGTTATATTTTATTATGAATTATTATTATAAGGCGGTACGAAGTTCGCCGGGTCAGCTATTATATATATATATATATATATATATATATATATATATTATATATATATATATATATATATATATATAAGAACACCAACCTAAAATAACAGTATTCGTGCTCTCTCTCTCTCTCTCTTCCGTTACAGTTACTTTATAAGTAGGTATGTTATTCACCCCATAACGTTGATGATCATGAGATGATGTCATTAGATAGGTCATAAATATTAAAATCGTTTTATTGGTTTATGAAGACAAATTCTTTTCATTAAGGATTTTGTAAGATGCACGTGCATATGGTTCGTCATCATCATCATCAGCCTATCGCAGTCCACTGCTGGACATAGGCCTCTCCCATTGCACACCACTGTGATCGATTTTGGGCTTCTCGCTTAAGGTTGGTTTTTGTTTATTTTATTTTTTTTAAATTTAAATAATTACATGTATAAATGTACTAAAGAAAATAATAATGTCTTAGGACAGATGTTACAGTTATGAAATACATATTAATTTAAAAGCAATAAAAATGTATGCATTTACTCAACTTAAATCTATCTTTTTTTTTTACATTTGGAAATTCCCACGGACCGTCACCACGTCGGGGATTTACGCGCGGGGTGGTGTGTCGGACTCGAACTGACTTAAATCACACGGTGTGACCTCTCTGCGCCTGTATTTTGGAAGGAGTCCAGGGAAAAGCTTTCCATAAGAGGAGCCACGCTGTTTTCAGCACGAATGGATCGGCCCGACCGGGGTAGTAGGTACTACCCACACACAGAAAACCAACTAAAAATGACAGCATTCGTGCTGCCGTCTTTCGTTAGTGAGTGTGAGACCGGAGGCTTAATCATTCTGCATCAATCTTTCTCACTAAGCCGCCATGTTGTGAGTCACCATGCTGCATTGTATGCACTCACAATAATGACGATGACCCTGACTCCTGGATTCTACTACTTCTTTCTATCAGGCAGAGTAGTCACTTTGGCAGGCTTCAACATAAAAAAACCTAAGTGTATGGTAACCTAGCTGACCCACGCAACAGCCATATATGTGGATTTCAATATAATTAATTTGTAGTATGTATTCAAACTTGCTATAGAATTACAATTTACAAAGTTTCAAGTAGATTCAAATTCTGGAAACTTTAATAAAATTTTATAAAAAAACCGTGAGGCACTCGGAGACTGTCACGGTAAAGCTATTGCATTTCATTTTTTATCAACTTATGCAATTATAATTGGTATTTTTTTTATATTAATTTAAGATTAGTTTACAAAACAATATACACTATCTTTTTACCAACATACTTTCTAATACAATTATTGCCAAACAATATAATCATCCTATTAACCGAAAGACAATGACAACTAAATAGGGAACTTAATAGTAATATGAGCATATGTATGAAATAAAAAAACACTGAGATTCAATTAGACGGTACTGGAGGACGCGGACGCTATGTATTGTGCCTACGATACCCCTTCTATTTGATTAATCTTTGACGCATACTCATGCCAGACGGTACTGGAAGACGCGGAGGCTATTTTTTTTTTTTTGGACATCTCTGACACACAACATCATCTAGTCCCAAGCTAAGCAGAGCTTTTGTTAAGGGTACTAGACCACTGATATAAATACATAAACATACTTTTTTTGTAAATACATACATATTATACGTAGAAAACACCCAGACTCCGAAACAATTTTTTGTGAATCACACATATAATATTTGGTACGACCCGAGAATCGAACCCGAGACCTCTTGATCAGCAGCCGCATACGCTAACCACTAGACCAACGAGGCAGTCGATTTAGGCAGATATTTAATTATGCCTACGATAACCCTCCCATTTTTCATTCCGTGTTTTGACTGCCTTGTTGGTCTAGTGGTTAGCGTATGCGGCTGCTGATCAAGAGGTCTCGGGTTCGATTTCCGGGTCAGACCAAATATTTGTGTGATCCACAAATATTTGTTTCGGAGTCTGGGTGTTTTTCTATGTAATATGTATGTGGGTAATTTTCATGAAATCCCGAAATTCGGCTATTTTAAAATGACAAAAAATATTGACATTATTTGATATTCATTTTATGTGAATTTGAGAGTTATAATGTTACTAGAATTAAATTATGTAGTGGTCCCGAAAGTTATTACGTTTTATGAAAGTTATGAGGACATTAAAAAAAAATCAAAGTGAGGGAATGACAATTAAGGTGAGGGAATGATTATTGCAGATAAATCATGAAGCTTTTTAAATAAAATTAGTTTTCTTATAATCAAATCTTTCTATTAAATGAAATTTTGTTCTTGAACAATAATTAACATCAATGCGTAATTGCAGCAAATCACAAAATTATTGCAGCACTTTGGCATAACTCTAATTTAAACTTATTTTTATTTATTAAAGCACTTAATAAAGGCACATAATTAAATAACAATGATAACAAAATCCTTGCTAACTTAAAGATTCATCTAACAGCATTTTTAACAACAGAAAAACTTCTTATTTTAAACTTTAGTCTTATAAATAGAATTAATGTTTAGTATCAAAATCAACAAAACAAAATCTATAACTTGACTGACTTTTTTCCAAATAAAAAATACTTTATATTTAGTAAATACTATAAAAGAGTGAAATTTGTAATCTTACGGTCTTTTATGTTTGCCCAAGTCACCCAAAAAGGCCGAAATCTGCAGAAAGTTGTCAAGCTTATTTTATACTCAACTGTAGTCAGAAAATGCAAATTTTTCATGGTATCGCATAGCAAACGTTTTTGTTTTACCTGTCCCTTCACAAAATCTTTCTTTCCTGGGCACATCCGAGAACTTTCATCCTTTTCCAAAAAATCTTGAACAGCCTTTTTGACCTTCATTAATTTAGCACTGACTTTCCTAGAAGTGCTCTTTTTGTAACAATCGTGTTTGAAAAACTGTTTTGATAGACTGAGTAGTTTATGCTTCTTCAAAAGATCAGGTTTAACTATTTCATAGTACTTTTTCTTTTCACTATGTTTCTTTAGATTATTGTACCTGTCTTTTAACTCTTTAATAATAACTTCTGATAGAAGAAGCTTCTTCTTCACAATTTTAGGGACTTGGACATTCTTTAAGAGAGCTGATACTTTAGCTTCTGGTGAAGTCTGATAATTTTTGTTTTGTCTTTGACATCTCTTACGATATCTCTCTTTTCTTCTTGTTTCTTGTTTCAGTCTATATATATCTATATTTTTTGCATAAAGAATTCCCCTACGTCTTCTGAGTTGCTGCCGTCTTCGATTAACTGCCACATTTCTTAATTCATTATTATTTTGCATAGGTTCTGGACTAGGAGGTGGTGTCTCATCTAACAGTCGTGCTAATTTTTTTCGCACTTTCACTCTTTTGTCTCTATATGTTTGGCTATTTTTCTTCCAGTTTTTTCTTTTTTGCCTTCTTTCTCGGGAACTCATTGCAGATATAGGTTTTACTTGACCCTTTTCTTTTTTCTTTAGGTATTTAACTCTTTCTTTTTCGCGAAGTTTTTCAAGTGTTACAGGATCACCTTTCATTTTTTCCCTGCGCTTTCGGTCATATTCTTGCTTTCTTAATTTAGCTTCTACTGTGCTTATCTTCTTTTTTCTTGACATTTTTTAACCTACAACAATATTGCAACAACAAATTTCAAGAATTAATAAAATCAAACAATAAAAAAAGCCAATTAGCCCACCCAAAAATCATCCCCTCATATGTCATCATTCCCTCACTATGCAAAAAAATGGGGGAATGATGGTGAGGGAATGATGAATTAAAGAATAACCGTAAATGACTCGTGACAGAACCTTACTTTTAAAACGACTTTTCTGCTTAAGGAAACTACTCCCAAAAGCCATTTTATCTTGCAGCTTATAATCAGTTAAAGTACTTACCTTTTGTTTTTTTAGAATGTGATGAAATGACGATCAAAAATTTAATTTAGCCATATAATTAATAAAATCTTTTCGCAACGCACACCCGAACACAATCACAGAAAATTCGTCATTTTGATAAATTGACATTAGTACCAACTTTCAAAAACTAATGTTAGCGTTCGTGTTTTATTTAAAATGCGTTCATAATTCATCTGCCAGTAATAGTGTGAGGGAATGATTTATTTTTGTGAGACACGTATAAATATTCAAATTTTTAACGTGTTTTTAACTTTATAACACTAATTTCGGTTGTTTCTATAAATTTAGAATATTTTTAAATAATCCAACTTACTTGAATATGATTCGAATGATTTTTGTACTTTTTTGGTAAATAAAAGTAAATAAAATTGGTACTTGGGACACAGTGAGGGAATGATGTTAGGAACATTATGGCTATGCATTTTTATTCATTCAAGTATATGACTCTAAAATGTTATGTGAAACTTTTAGATATAGTTATGTGGATTGTATAGAAATATTAATAACATCCATTTTATTTTTGGATTTTTATATAAACTTCAAGGACAAGAATTTCGGAATTTCGTGAGAATTACCCATGTATTTACCAAAAAAAAAAAGTATGTTTATGTATTTAAATCAGTTGTTTAGTACCCATAACACAAGCTCTGCTTACTTTGGGACTAGATGATGTTGTGTGTAAGTTGTCCAAATATTTATTATTATTTATTTATTTGATTATTCTATAACGCACGCCAGATGCCCGTTATTAATTTTGATTCGATCGCCACACTCATAGCCCGAAATAAAAGCTCTGTAATAGCTTTTTTGACACTTGTATGTAAATATTTTCAATTCTTAAGTATTTAATAAATATCTATTAGTTGGTTACAATTGCGGGCATTAACTAGTATTTATCTAATAAAAAGCGGCCAAGTGCGAGTCGGACTCGCCCATGAAGGGTTCCGTAGCAGCAAGTAACATCATATAAAAGTTTATGTAGTTCGTTATAACTTTCATCGATGTTTTAAATAGTGTTTTGAGTGAAAGAAATGTAAATTGCGGTTTATGATTTATGACGTATTAAAAAAAACTCCTCACTAGATCTCGTTCAAACCAATTTTCGTTGGAAGTTTGTATGGTAATATACATCATATATTTTTTTTAGTTTTATCACTCTCTTATTTTAGAAGTTAGAGGGGGGGGGGGGGACACATTTTACCACTTTGGAAGCGTCTCTCGTGCAAACTATTCAGTTTAGAAAAAAATGATATTAAAAACCTTAATATCATTTTTGAAGACCTATCCATAGTTGGTTGTGATAAAAGAAAATTTTTTGAGTTTCAGTTCTAAGTATGGGGACCCACAAAATTCATTGCTTTTTTCTATTTTTGTGAAAAAATATTAATGCGGTTCACAGAATACATCTACTGACCAAGTTTCAACAGTATAACTCTTATGGTTTCGGAGAAAAGTGGCTGTGACATACGGACGGACAGACAGATAGACAGACAGACAGACAGACATGACGAATCTATAAGGGTTCCGTTTTTTGCCATTTGGCAACGGAGCCAACGGAACCCTAAAAAGCAGGTCAAATAGACCTCCCTTCTAAGGAGAGGCCTTTGTTCAGCAGTAGACTGTTAAAGGCTTTTGATGATGATGATGATGATATGCCAATGAGAAAAATGAGAATCTAAAAGACCGGTATGCAAAACGGCAAGTATTAGTTAATTGTTAAAAGTTGACACGTACATCGTCGTCGACGTCAATTCGATACGTCAAGTTGACAATTTGTTTGGCAGGTCCTATTCTGGATCAGACATCAGATTTAGACTGATTTTACGAAAATAGTAACTAAAAAGCTACACTGCACACTTTAAACTGGCCACGTTTTATAAAGTATCAATTAATAAATAAATATCGCATATCCAATAAGACAGAAACAATGCCACCGGTGAGTAACTCATCAAATAAATTCAATCATGAATGAGTTTGCAGTTATCACGTCGATATGTTGAATATTTAATGGGAAAACTGAATAATTTATATTTACTTACTTTATATAAGTATCTTCTCAAACATTAATAGGTCACTTGTATGGTAGTATTTTCTATGTTCTAAGTTTCGAATATATTGTTGATTATACTGATTTGCTATTAATTTCCAGCCACAAAAAGGAAAAGCACCGACGAAGGGTGCCAAGCAAATTTTGGTAGAGAATACCGCAACAGTGAACTTCTATCGAAACATGGCACTAGGTGCCACTGGACTTTATGCAGTGGTTACCCTTGCTCTGTATACAGACAATCTTACTGCAGGCATCATCGTAAGCTATTTATTTAATTTTTGCTCCCTGCTGCAGGGACTGACGATAATGATCATCAAACAGTGATGACTGAGCACGACTGAACATGCTCAGTCATCACTGTTTTGATTGTATTACACACCATACTCTTAGAAGTTATGCTGCTTTGTTTTTATTGCAATATCAGCAATTAAGATTTGTGTTAGAGAAGGCAGAAATAGTATAATAAATAATAAATATTCTGGACATCTTACACACAACATTATCTAGTCCCAAACTAAGCAGAGCTTGTATTATGGGTACTAAACAACTGATATAAATACTTATACATACTTTTTTTTGTAAAGACATACATATTATACATAGAAAACACCCAGACTCAGAAACAAATATTTGTGGATCATACAAATATTTGGTCTGACCCGGGAATCGAACCCGAGACCTCTTGATCACCAGCCGCTAACCACTAGACCAACAAGGCAGTCAATAATGATTTCCATATAAAGTATAAAGTTGTGACTTAGGAAACTGACTCGGAGAATTATGAGTTCCAACACAAAATTTCTTGAAACACAATAGTTGTTCATAATCTTTTAAATAAGTCACTTATACTTCATGTACCTAAAATATTATGATATATAATGTTTTTTTCACTAATAGAAGTGAGGTCACATAAATCACGGGACGCCTGGCAGATGTGAAACATCGCCATTATTTTGTAAAAGTAATATGCAGAAAAGAACATATTGTAATAGGAACTAAATATGTCATAATGATAAAATAAAATATTACTAATTATTAAAATATATATATACCATCGTATAGCGTGCCGTGGCGACTCGTCGCCAGGCCGCACGCGTCGCCAGGCCAGAAATCTGTTTTACGTGCGGCTATAGATGTTTCACATCAAAAATAGGAACTGCATAACTAGAGTCTGTAATGTATTGTTTCGAAAGTGACTTTAAAGGTCTTTTTACTTGAAATTTTTATCTCTTTTAAAGCTTTTGCTTTAAAAGAGATAATGTATGTATTAGAAATAATGTATTAGAATTTACAGTGAGTTTACTTACAATATTGATATGTATCAATTAGACTTCACTTACACAGTATTAATGTCTTAGCAAATAGTAATTTACAATATACATAGGAGGATAACAAAACGGCTTTGTTTCTCACCTCTGTGACCATGTTAAGCTGTCCGCCCAAGTTGTAATTATGGAATACTAATTCAACCTTTGGATTCAGTTTACTCTCAGGGTTGGTAAGGCGTGTGCATAATACCGGCTGAAATAGTAGGCAACACCAAATAATCTTGGGAATAAAGGCTAGGAAGATGTTTACTGCCATTAATTCCTTTGTCAGATGTATTATAATAAAATATAATATTATTATTTATAATAAAGTTAAATACACATTTATATTTATCTTTACAGTGTTTAAATGTCCTAATACTATTAATATACATTGGATGTTATCAAATAATGAGGTACATTAGTCGGCCTACATATGGAGATAATAATCAGTTGATTGATCCAGGCCTGGATTTGAACATGGAAGGAGGAATGGGAGAGTAAGTGTTTGAATTTATTTATTTTCATTTCCTATTTGGGTTACTATGATACTGCCAAAATAAATACCCTTCCTGTGTTAATTTTAGCAGTATATGTATGTTTGTATCTAAATTATATGACCAATTTTCCTTATTAAGGTGCGTTAGATTTGTAATAATGGTCTAGTGAAATAGACTGTATAAATGTCACAAGTTTTATGTAGTCAGTCAGGTTGTAGTTCCTTCAACTTTTCTTGTTATATTTAAGTAATACATTAATGAAGAAACTGAGCAAATGAGCAATGAGCAAATGGTGTTTTCTATGTATATCAAGTGTGTAAAGAAAGTATATAGGAATTCTATCAGTCAGTCTGTGTTATAAGTTCAGCTTAGTCTGAAGCTAGATGGCGTTGTGTCATATGACTGAACTATTTATTTGCGTTTTATTTAATGTAACAGACCTGTAAAATTCTGCTGTTCTCAAGAAATTAGTTGGCTATTTTTCGCTCTGCGTTTTTCAAAATTATTTTGGCATGTTTGCTTGCATTTCATTTCAAAAATATGTTTTTTTATCATTTCTTATTTTCTTTTTGCTATGATATCTTATGTCATTACTGTGCGTCTTTGTTTTTCTGTATGAGCGAAAATGAAATTTCATTTCAGTTACGATTTTCGTTACACACATTACTGTATGCTGAGTGTGCTGTGTGATATAGTCTCTGAATATTGTTCTTTATATAGTTGAGTTTATATTGGTTAAGTTTGTGTGAATCAAAGCAAGTATAACTCAAAGACTATTAGACAAATGACTATAGAGGTGTAACCATATAGCTATATAAATATTGTATTACGAAACATAAGCCTGATGATACAGATAACTAAAATTTTGACAGCTAGGGACACCGATATAAATAAATAAATAATAATAAATAAATAAATAATGAATTTGGTGTTTTATATTGTCCGTGTGGTGACAGATTAAGAATACAAAGTGTCACCACCCCTATTCATTCCATGGGTGTCGTAAGAGGCGACTAAAGGAATAAAATAAGCAGCTAACATCACTACCAAGAGAAGGAAAACTTGAAACAAACCCCTTACCAACCCGTCTGGCCAGCGTGGTATAGTAGGCCAAAACCTCCTTTCTAAGGAGAGGCCTATGTCCAGTAGTGGACTGTTAAAGGCTGTTGATGATGATGATTTATATTTTCTATTTCTATATCAAATTAGTGATATATTGTTTTCATGTCAGTATTTCAGCTTAATGCAATGGCAATTTAATGTTTTGTGCTAGTGAATTGTTTCATAATAATAATAGTTATAACTACATACATATATGTTCCCTAAACATAGAGTATGACGTCAAAGATTATAATATTATACAATTGACTGGGCTGGGCGAAGGGGCAAAACCTTGCCGTGTCTTGCTGCGTTTATTGGTGTGGGTTCGATCCCTACATGGGACAACATAATCCGTAATTAGTTATTCTGAATTTAGACGTTTTTGTGTTCAATAAAGGTTAAAGGGTCCAATTACAATGAAGATCAGCTAAACATGATATTAGGTCCTTACATATGTAATTAGTGTTTTATACGGGAGGAATATAGTCTTTTTTTTTGTAAAATATATTTAATTAATCAAAGTATTGATCCCTTTACTCAAAAAACCAGGGGTGAGAATCAACAAACTCTTTGAAGGTGGTTTGGACTGCCGCATCGGAGTTGAATTTTTTTCTTGTAACAATTTGTCCAAATTCCGGAAAAAATGGTAATCTGTTGGAGCAAGGTCCGGGGAGTACGCTGGATGGTAGCAGACATTCCAATTGTAGCTCATCTAACGTAGTGGTTGATTGTTGTGCAGTGTGTTGTCTCGCGTTGTCGTGAAGCAGCAGTTACCTAGAGTAATTGACCAATCTCGGTTGTTTAGCAGCTATTTCTTTCTTCATGGTTTATAGTTGCTGACAATAGATATCAACATACTTATTACAATAGAACTTACTTTTTCGAATATAATAATCATTATTTTCACTAAACAGATTGTCATTTTGCGCTTGCGAACCTTTTTACTAACCCGAACTACTTTTGAAAGGAATTAAGGACCCAATGTCTTACATTGAAAGTGAAGCTCAGCTCACAAAATTTTGAAATTAAAAGTATACGAGTAGTTGGTCCTTATTAAGGGCAATTGCTAAGTAAAACCTCAACTCTCTGTATTCGGGTGGCATCACACTGATACATATTACATGATTAACTTACTCTCTCTTAAAACTCTCATATTTAATATGGCTTTGTCGTTAAATGTCAAATAGTTGACACATTAATAAGTTATTTTTCAATGGCAATGTGAGACATACCTATACGAATTAATGTTTTTTTTTACTATTGTGTTATTTATGAGATGAAACATTTAAAACCAAATGTTGTTATTGATTTCAGACATGTTAAGGACATCGTGATACTCGCCGCAATCACCCATGTTGTATCTGTTATATCTAACTATTTCTGGCTACTGTTGCTGCTTCTGCCACTGCGCGCATTCTGGTTACTTTGGACCAATATACTTGGTCCTTGGTTCTTCCAAGAAGCTCCGCAAGACACAGAACAAGATGAAAAGAAAAGGAAGAAAATTGAAAGGAAAATGAAGAGATATCAGCAGTAGTTTTTTTTTATACACAATGTAGATATAGGCATATTAAACAAAGGAAATACGTTCAATAAGTTAATTACATTACCCATGATCAAAACACTGTCTATTTAAAAGAGCTTCTACTGTCTTTACACATGGTGCTCTAATCATCATACTGTATTTGAGCATTATCAGATTCCTCTTCATGAAAATGTTGAGTGCAGATTTCTGCTTAGCTACAGTTACTATAGGGTAGAATATATTATATAGTGTTTTATACTCGTATTTGTTGCAATGCAATGTTAACTTCTTCTCACTGCTATCAACGTACATTTGATCTGTTATACCCCTTATTTTAAACCTGTAACCAACTAAACGAATATTTAAAACACTGCTAATGGTTTATTTGTCATTAGTACAGTCAAACTGCCGAAAAGTAGTTACTGCACATAAATTAGCCTCCTAAAGATAATTACGTATCCGTATTCGTAATTCGAAAATAATGTAGGTACAATAAAAAATATATTTAAGGAAATGAAAACTTGAGTAGGATATAAGCAATATTTGTAAATTTAATAATGTAGGTTTTTATATTCAGAAATGGAATTAATGGATAAATTATGTCTACGTCCAAACAGAATGTCAACAATACTTTAACAAGTTATAATATAAACTGGCAACTGGTGTTATTTAATTTATTGTATTATGCTAATGTGCGATATTTTGAGAGACCGCTACACGCTGTCGAGAGCGACGTACGTACGTAACGTTGGCCTCTGTGTTTGTTCTACCAGTACAGGCGTTGTTTACCTCGTGTTCCCAGAGAATTGACAACAACCCTACGTAATGAACGTTAAACGAGCGCAACGATAGCAAATAACACGCACCGCACGCACATGGGTGCCTCCGGGTAACGCAGGGTACACTGCTGTCCACGGCCCCCGGTCTGCCACCAGAGGCAAGCTCCGGCGGGCCGGTTCTGTTGGTGTGCCGAAGGGTACTGATTGTGCAGCGCATTGCCAAGTCGCCGCATCGTAACTATGAGGCACCTGCTGGCACACCACCTGCATCTGCTTTACCAGTTATGGCCCGACCGATGTCGCAAATGCCCAACAAGGCGTTAGCTCCTCCGTCACGATTTCCTGGTTCACAGACAGTAGCACCCGACCGCTTTCCGTCACCACCATAAGTGGAGGAAAAGCGAGCACTCTTCAAGACACCGCCTTTTGTCCAATCAGTGACCACAAGAGGCTCGCCAATGGAAGTTGTGAGGCCTACTTATACTATACCTACTTATAGGCCTACCTATATAGGTGCCACTGGCTCAACTACTCCTTCCACTACTTCACCCATCTAGTTGCCCCTTCTACAGCCCCTAACGCTGATCTTAATCCTGCAACTACACATATAGGTAGGCATAACGCGGCAAAAAGGGACCAGCACAGTGCCACAGGTGCTATAATCCATAATTGCCACAGGCCTCTCGCGTACGTTGTGGCGGAGCTCATACCGCTCGCTACTGCCCACGACTTCTGGAAGAGCCGCCTACATGTGCTAACTGTGGAGGGCCGTACACTGCAAATAGTTCCGCCTGTCCCATGTTTAAACGGGAAATCCGAAACCAAAAGACGGGAGCTATTGCACGCACTATTGCAGTGCAGCCACACCACAGCCTGCACGGTTGGCCTAGTGGCTTAAGCGGTCGCCACACCGCTTCCTACTGCGTCAAGTGTCGTGGGTTCAAATCCCACGTAGGATAACACTTTGTGAGATTCACGATTTGTTGTTCTGAGTCTGGGTGTTATTTGTGTCCGTTACATGTATGTTTGTAAAGCCCCCCGCAACACAGGAATTTATATTCCTAATGCGGGAGTTGTCTTTTTAAAAAGCAAAAAAAAAGCAGAAACAGCCTACACAGAAGCCCACCACCGTCGAGGACAGCAACGCTCTCGCCTCGCTCATGGCAGTAGCTAACCCACCAAAAGAGCGCGGGCATCGCAAGAGGCGATATAAAAGAAGGAAAAGACGCAGGCCGATCAGGCAAATTCAACCTGTAACAACGTCCAGGAGTTCACTGTGGTCTCTGCCCCGCTAGAGGGGACTAAGGCGAAGCGGCATTTCCAACCGGCCCCAAAGCTGGCTGTGGTAGACCTGACCACGAGGATTACATGCGTTATCGGTACTTTACAGAAGATTCTGGTAGCGCTACTGGCGAAGGCGGATCCCGTCCCACAAATCCTCGATTGCATAACAAAACTATGTAAATCTGGGACTACATAGGCTGCAAATATTGTTCTGGAATAGCGACGAAATGTCACCAGAGAAGACTAGGTTACTAAAACAGCT
The DNA here is from genome assembly GCA_932526445.1 of Phragmatobia fuliginosa. Taxonomy (NCBI): domain Eukaryota; kingdom Metazoa; phylum Arthropoda; class Insecta; order Lepidoptera; family Erebidae; genus Phragmatobia; species Phragmatobia fuliginosa. The sequence goes on from OW052057.1 coordinate 32,985,638, forward strand.
ATACGCAAAGCGGCAAGTCGATATGGCCCTGCTCAATGAAATCGATTTTAGACCAGTGGATACATGGGGATATTATGTCTACAGGGAGAACCACGCTCGCCGCGAGGGATTGCTGGATGGGGACAGGGGATTAACAGTCCCGGTCAAGAGGAGAGTCGTCCACCAAGTGGTACCAGTGCCAATATTACAATCGGCGTATTTATATATATTATCGATGACACCTGTACTAATGCAAGCAATTAATTAAGTCGTGGGTAGCAAAGTTTAGAGCGACAGGGTATTTACTGAATCATTCAAATGGCTCTTGAAATAGACGATGTTAGACGATGATGTGCGATGGGTTGAAAACATCGACCGCGTCGCCGCTGCGGTCGCAAAGATCCATAACAATGAGGAAACATGCTGCCTCTTTGAAACTCCATTGTCAAGTATTCATCGAATTTTGCCTTAGACTTAAAATGACATCCCTATAAAATTAAAATAGTTCAATAAATAAAACCAGAAGACTACAACAAGCGAAAAATTTACTCTCATAAAACGTTAGAGATTTTTTCAGAGAAAAACGGGATGGACAATGTTTTGACTGCCTCGTTGGTCTACTGGTTAGTGTATGCGGCTGCTAATCAAGAGGTCTCGGGTTCGATTCCCGAGTCGGACCAAATATTATTTGTGTGATTCACAAATATTTGTTTCGGAGTCTATGTGTCTTCTATGTATAATATGTATGTATTTACAAAAAAAAAAGTATGTTTATGTATTTATATCAGTTGTCTAGTACCCATAACACAAGCTTTGCTTAACTTGGGACTAGATGATGTTGTGTGTCAGATGTCCAAATATTTATTTATTTATTTTAGCGATGAGTCACATTTTCACCTCGAAGGGTCTGTCAATCGGCAAAATTGTCGTTACTGGTCATCCAACAATCTAAAACAAAAACATCAGAATGCACTACATAGCGCCAAAGTTACTGTATGGTGCGCAATATCATCACAAAAAATCATCGGGCTATTTTTCTTCGAGAATGACCAATTTGCAGCGGTTGCAGTTACGAGCGAACGCTATATCGACATGATTGATACTTTTTTGTACCCCAGCTGAAAGAAGAGGATGTTGACGAGCCACGTGTATGGTTTCAGCAAGATGGGGCTACAACCCACACAGCTAGGGTCACCATGGACTCACTAAGAGCGTTGTTTCCGGGAAAAATCAAGTCGCTTTGGAGACATATCGTGGCCACCTAGATCGCCCGACTTAACCCCAGCTGACTTTTTTGACTTTTGATGATATATTACAAATTTGGAGGATCTGAAGACGAAAATAACTACAGAAGTGAGGGGTATTTCAGTTGTGAGGGGTTCTGCGGCGCTCCTTTGCAAATCCGCTTTGAGGAGTACATTCGCCGTTATGGAAGATATCTATACGGTTTAATGTTTCGAAAATAAAATCTGCATTAATAAACTATACTTTACTGCAATTAAATAAGTACAATTTTTGTTTTTTTTTATAAATACTAAAAGTTTAAAATCGGCTCTGAGACACCTTTAAATTATCAAAGGAAATGTGCTCATATACATTATTTTAGTATTATGTCATACTTACTAATACATATACACATACCATAATCTGTGCTATAGTCATATTTGAACAACATTTAGTAGTTTTAAATCCCATGTTATATGCATCCATTTTTTGGATTACATTAATAAATATAGCTTGTTGATAGAGCTACCACGCGCTTTATGAGCACTTTAAGAAAAAGTGGCTGTGTGTATGTTATGTATTGTATTTATTGCTGTCGTATTTCGTTGTTATGTGAGACTGGAGTGTCAATGATACAAAACATCCCACTAGGTCGCCATAGAGTGGGTCACCGTACAGCATTGTCTGCATTGATAATAACGACTGGTTACCCCTACTCCAGAAAGAATCCTGGAGTAGGGGTAACCATCTCAACGACAACAACAACATAGAAAGCATAAGTAGAAACTTATGCTTTCCATTAGGGAGAGTAGAGGCACTTTGGTAGGATTAAACATGAAAGTAAATTAAATAATCAAATATCATATAATTATGTAGCAAGACCTATATGTATATATGGGATGAGGGATGCTTTTGTAAGTATATATGTATATATCTATACATATATATATATATATATATCGTCCAATGCTCCTTTTCCCAAGAAAACATTCAAACCCTTGCCAGAGTATAGTCTAGAAGCGGTATAGTATTAGTCTTTCGCGTGCCTTATGTATCGGCATCAGTGTGGTCAAGTCTGATAAAATATAACATTTTCAAATCACTAAATTTGTTTGAATTGTACCGCTATCCTAAAGTTGACACATTACTATTACTTTACGAAATAATTAGTAGGGTATCTTTGCCTATTGACTATTACCTCAAGCTCAAAAATATAAACTCCTCCTCCTCCTCTTTTCTATCATCTTTAATTGGAATATTGATTTATATATAGACGCTGTTAAGCATTCGTGTGTTAACCCACAAAAAATCGAGTTTTGACTTATGAATGCTGTCTTATTCTTTAGATCATAAGGTATACGATAGTGCAATCCATTTTATTGAAAACAAATCACAGAATATTCTAGAGTACAAAAATTGTTATTGCTTATTTCCTAAATTAAGATTTGTATTTAGCATTTATGACACAAGTGCCTTACATTATTAATGCCAAAATCTAATGAGACTACAACAAAAAGCATTCATGTGTTAAACTACGGTTAACATAGAAATGCGTAAATCGGATTGTAGATTAGAACAAAAAATGCAATATTTGGCGAGCGCGGACGGTGGCGGGGCGGTAAGGATTGCGCGGGCTTGTTGACCACACCGACATGTAAGTTTTTAAGCTATTGCATAGCTTTTATCGCGGGCTTTGAGCGCGGGGACCGAATCAAGAAATTTCGTAACGAAAAAAAAACTAACACCATGAAAACGTATATAGATATGATTGTCTCTGCAGTACGACAAGGACGCCACATGCGTCTCCGTGCGCATGCGTGCTGCCGCCACTGGTAGGTATCCGTTGCCTTGACAACACAGTCATTCTAGATTATTATCCCTACTAAAATTATAAATGCGAAAGTAACTCTAGTCTGTCTGTTACATTTTCACGCCTAAACTGCTAAACTGATGATGAAATTTGATAAAAAACATAGAAACATAGGCTACTTTTTACCGCGATAACCGACATATACGGCCAAACATGGGCGTACCCAGCTTCTGGCCTAGGGGGGGGCAAGTCAATTTTTTTAGGTTGGATCGTCCGCGGCTGTTTTGTCATACACACTACACAAACACATCTACATGAAACATTAGGTATATGTAGTATTCGGGCGATTAGTCTCCCGAGTACGAGGGATAGCAGGAGCACTACATCGCCTCCTGCCCAATCTTGGGGGACCACGGGAAGGGGGCGCCCGTCTGGTCTGACAACCTGACGGGCTCCTCCCGCTGCCAGGCTCAACTCAGAAGTTTGCAGCAGCTGATGTGCATACGGATCGTACGGGGCTACCGTACGTTTTCGTACGAGGCAGCGACGGTCCTGGCGCGATCTCCACCCTTCGACATTCTGGCCGACATGGACGCTACTGTCTACGACCAAATTCGTTCAGTCGGTCGGAGTTCTGGGGAGGCCGCGCCAGACCATGAGCCTGGAATGCTACGGTGAAACGCGCATAAGCGAGCTCTGGAGACTTGACTGAAATTCAGGGCTATGCTAGCCAATGGGCTATCGGAGCCGTTCTGCCGAACTTTGAGGTGTCGGTAGAGAGGACCGACTGTGTCACCTATTGATTGACTCAGATACTCACCGAGCAGGTTGCTTCGGTGAGTATCTGAATCGAAAAGGACGGGAGGCTACAGCACACGCTGGTGGATTTCCCTGCTTGGGCGTCCGAACGTCGAGTCCTGGTTGGACAGATCGAACAAAACCTGTCACCGGGGGTATTAATTGCGGCAATGCTGGCGAGTTGCGAGGGATGGGAATCCGCGGTCCCCTTCTGTGAGAACATTATGCTCCAAAAGGAGTCCGCAGTTCGGGATCGGGAAAGGACCGATTCCGCTCGAAGGAGGCGGCGAAGGAGACGCGGCAATGTCGCCTAGCACCCCAATCGTCGTCTAAGGGTCGTTGCGGTTACAATCCGGGGATATGTGACCGCTGCAAATGTCCCGAGACAGGTGACATCCCGGTGCGGCCGGGGGTGCCGTCTAAGGCGGGTTGATGTTCCGCCTCTTACTGTGCAGAGCGGTGAGAGACGCAGCAGCATTCTGCCTCGGGAGTGAGTCCAGTCACCCCGAGATGTACCCAAGTTGAGGGCTAAGGCAGGGGGGCAGAAGCCGCTGATGCGATCCTAGTGTTCCTCCCGACTGCCGAGGTAGGCCGCCGCGGGGTTGAGTGGGATTTAAGTTGGGTTTAAACCGATACCCGGGAGTCCCATACACGCCCTTCGCTCACCCCACGAAGGGTATGGTGCCAGAAGCATTACACGCGTAATAAAAAAACGTCTTCCGTGAAAGAATTGCTGATACTGTTTATAAGTTTTTTATGTACACTGAGACAACGAAGTCCATTGAATCTGTCTTCAATATTTTTGATCTCAGCCACGTTTTTACACGTCTGAATGTACTGAATGATCTTTCAATTATAGTCGTGGAATAAGGCATTGCAAGAAACCTTTCTAGGGCTGTTTCAATTTCGGATAAAAACATTCTGCTTGTTGAATTAATTCCGTTATCTCCGAATCTTCGAAGTTCTTTAGATGTGATCCCTTCTAATTCATAAAATTGGGATACTTCGTCCATACATTTTCTAAATTTTGGAGCTGTAATTTTTATTATTTCAGCAGGGTGTAACAATGGAAGAGCAAACGCTGGTGAATGTTCTTTACCGAATCTCGCCTCTAATGAGGATAATAAACAAATAATGCGTCCTATTTCCGGCGAAACTTGTACGTGGTGTACAGGGATCTCTAATTGTCAGACCGTTCACTAAATATAATGATATACACAATGGAAAGAATCAAGTGCAGCTGTCAATTTTTTTGGCAACGTAAAAACAAATGTACAGGTTGCGTTGCAAACAGGCCAAGCAAAACTTATTGAAGAGGACAGAAATACGTTACAACCTATAGTTAACACAATAAATATTTGCCATTCTGAGGAAGAAAACGATGAAGGCGATTTTCGAGATTTGTTGAAACTGAAAATTGATTCTGGTGATGAAATTATTCGAAAACCGAAAAAGGCCTTAAAAATGCTCAATATACGTCCCTAAAATTCAAAATAAGATTTTAAATATAAGCGAAGTTCTAATTAGAGAAAAATTTATTGATGATGTTAAACATCGATGTTATCGAATGCGTGGGACAGGGCTACGACGGTGGTGCTACGATGGCGAAAAAAGATGGCAGTGTCCAAAAAATGTATAGAGAAACGTTTAAAAAGAGTTTATATTTTCACTGCGCCTGCCACTAGCTAAACCAATACGAACGACTTAAATAATATTCCTAAGATCCGAAACTGGAAAAATATTTGATTAAAAAATTTCAGGGAATCAGTTTTGCGTCGAAAATGTGCACCAAAAAATACCACTGCTTTGTGAAACAAGAAGGTCGCATAAATACAAAAGTATTTCGACGTTTAAAAACCATATTGTGGAAATGGTGGAAGGTTTGGAAAAGCATTCGCAGGAAGGTAATTCTGGGACAAGAAAAGTAGCTTCCCAATTGTTATCCGCAGTTGGACAAACCAACCATATTCATATTGTTTTTAAGCATTATAGACAAATACAATTCGCTGTTGCAACCCGTCACAATCTAAAATCACATTGCAGTCTAAAACCTTAGACGTAAGTAAGTGTGCAGAGCACATTCAAACCATAAAACAGCAATTAAGGAACATAGGCTTTCTGCCCAAGAAGGCACTGAAGAGTTATTAATATCAGCTAATGAAATTATAAGGTTTTGAATCTTAAACTGCGTCTTCCAAGGACAGCAAGCTGCCAACAATATAGGGCAAATCATCCAGCTGGTTCGTTAGCCAAATATTTTCGCCTATATTTGTATGTGTTATTTAGATTTAGATTCATTTTCATCCTCATTAGAGGCGAGATTCGGTAAAGAACAGTCACCAGCGTTTGCTCTTTCATTGTTACACCCTGCTCAAATAATAAAAATTACAGCTTCAAAATTTACCATAACTGTACGTCTCGTATAAATGTTATTGTCCTTATGTCACATCCACTTTTTTCTGAAACTATAAGAACTATACTTTTGAAACTTGGTAAGTAGATGTATTGTGTGAATCGCATTTATATTTTCACACAAATATAGAAAAAAAAACAATACATTTTGGGGGTTCCAACTTATAACTGAAACTTATAAAAATTCTTGCCCCCCCCCCCCCCCCTGTAACTTCTAAAATAAGAGTGATAACACTAAAAAAAAATTATGTTGTACATTACCATGCAAACTACTAACGAAAATTGGTTTGAACGAGATCTAGTAAGTAGTTTTCTTTTAGTACGCCATAAGTCGTAAACCGCAATTTACCTTTCATTCAATCAATACACTATTATTAAAACATCGATCAAAGCTACAACGAACTACAAATTTTTTTATATGATGTTACTTGCTGATACGGAACCCTTCATGGGCGAGTCCGACTCGCACTTGGCCGCTTTTTTTTTAATACGTCATAAATCGTCAACCGCAATTTAGTCAACCCAGCTAGTGTCAAATAAAATGCAACCTCAACTCGCATCTCCTTGCCGAAGATTACCAAATAATACAGCCGAGCGTTCTAACGCACCGTGCATTTTGCCAGTACTTTCTACTATATATCTCAATGAGAGCACTTAGAAGTTAGCACCCCATTATGGAATATTGTAAAAAAACTTATATTAATCGATTGCTAGTTGAATTCTGCTTCGATTGGTTTTATTTTTGGGATAGCTAGTGGCTTAGATTTTTTATTAATAATAATAATGTGAGGGGTGCTGGAAAAAATAAAAACTTCAACTAGCAATGTTTAAATAAAGATTTTTCAAAAATCTGAGTTACTAATATAATGTACCTTTCTACTAGCAATCAGCACCACCCCTTTTTTCATACAAAGCTCGATTATTTATCGAATTATAATCAATTTCAATCCGAACTATCGACTCCCCCGCGCATGCGCGCCACATAGCAGTCCGGTCGTCGGCTCGTCGGCCAGTTCAGTTTCGCCTTGAACGAATTGAATACTGAATACTGAAACAAATAAAAAGTTGAAAACAAAACATTCAACTTTTTATTTGTTTCAGGAATATTGTTTCCACAGTAAATCTAAACTGCAAATTAGATTTGAAGAAAATAGCATTGCATGCTCAAAATGCAGAGTACAATTCTAAACGATTTGCAGCTGTGATAATGAGAATCAGAGAACCTCGAACAAATGCTCTTATATTCAGTGGAAAGATGGTATGCACAGGTGCTAAAAGTGAAGAAGATTCTCGACTTGCTGCGAGGAAATATGCACATATCATTCAAAAATAAGGTTTTCCGGTAAGCTCAAAACAAATAATAAAGAGTATTGATATTTAATGTAAATCCAATATATACAATGTAATCTAATTTCAACCTTTCATTTCTACATCACACAGGCTAAGTTTTTAAATTTTAAGGTGCAAAATATGGTTGGAAGTTGTGATGTCAAATTCCCAATCAGATTAGAAGGTCTGGTGCTTACTCATGGCTAGTTTTAATCTTATGAGCCAGAGCTATTTCCTGAGCTAATTTATCAAATGGTGAAGCCACGTATAGTCCTACTCATTTTTGTTAGTGGAAAAGTAGTACTAAAGGGTATTTTTTATTCTAAAAATTCATTTTCCATTTTTAAACTCGATATTGGTTTTTTAAATCTAAATTTTTACATTTTTATTACGCACTGGTACATGATTATACTTTTATTTTGAGTGGCAGTTGTGTTAGGGATTGATAGTTGATGAATTATGTGAAAAAGAAAATTCAAAAATGTATGTCGCAAGATTTACCATAGTTTATATTCCAAATCTCTCTTGTTTTAACTTTCTAACAATTTATATTTCAATGTTGAATATTATATTTGACCAGAAAATTCATTCAAAATCTTACCTTATTCATATACGTATACAAGTCTATTGAGAAAAAGTGCAATTTAAAGTTCGATCAGAATATTCCGTTACTATTTCTAACTAAAAATTTTGTTCCAAAACTTATTGAAAAAGACGAATAAAATTCAGTAGTATAAAATTTGTTTCAATATATGAGAATATATTCAAGCAAATGGACAACTTTGCTTCTTTGCACCTCATTTTCATACAAATATACATATACATCTCTGTTGATAATTTTTTTTTTTTCAGGGTAGAAATTATTCATACGTTTCTGGAATAAGATGAATTCTTTCCATCGATAAGCTATTCTTTTCTTCTTTGAAAGTCAAAAAACTCAATTCGTTCAAGGCGAAACTGAACTGGTCGACGAGCCGACGACCGGACTGCTGTGTGGCGCGCATGCGCGGGGGAGTCGATAGTTCGGATGATTGAAATTGATTGCAATTCGATAAATAATCGAGCTTTGTATGAAAAAAGGGGTGGTGCTGATTGCTAGTAGAAAGGTACATTATATTAGTAACTCAGATTTTTGAAAAATCTTCATTTAAACATTGCTAGTTGAAGTTTTTATTTTTTCCAGCACCCCTCACATTATTATTATTAATAAAAAATCTAAGCCACTAGCTATCCCAAAAATAAAACCAATCGAAGCAGAATTCAACTAGCAATCGATTAATATAAGGTTTTTTACAATATTCCATGATGGGGTGCTAACTTCTAAGTGCTCTCAATGAGTACTTTCTGCGCGGTTTATTTAAAAGTTAAGGCATAAAGCCCCTTTACATTTTGATTAGTAATTAGGCAAGTTCATACATGTTATGCGAGATTTCCAGGGGGGGGCAGCTGCCCCTACCTGCCCCCCCCTGGATACGCCCATGCGGCCAAAGATAGTATTAAATATTTGTTTCGGAGTCTGGGTGTTTTCTATGTATAATATGTATGTATTAACAAAAAAAAAGTATGTTTATGTATTTATAAAAGTTGTTTAGTACCCATAATACAAGGTCTGCTTAGTTTGGGACTAGATGATGTTGTGTGTAAGATGTCCAAAATATTTATTTATTTATTCATAGGAACCCCATCGAGTTTGGGCTCGTTTGATTCGTCTTGACGAGTACCTTGACACTATACGGTAACCAGAGTCTGATACTGGAGCTGGAAGGTGGCCATAGGAACCCCATCGAGTTTGGGCTCATTTGATTCGTCTTGAAGACTACTTTGACAATATATGGTAACCAGGGTCTGATGATGGAGCTGGAAGGTGGCCATAGGAACCCCATCGAGTTTGGGCTCGTTTGATTCGTTTAGACGAGTACTTTGACACTATATGGTAACCAGGGTCTGATGATGGAGCTGGAAGGTGGCCATAGGAACCCCATCGAGTTTGGGCTCATTTGATTCGTCTTGACAAGTACTTTGACACTATATGGTAACCAGGGTTTTATGATGGAGCTGGAAGGTGGCCATCGGAACCCCATCGAGTATGGGCTCATTTGATTCGTCTTGACGACTACTTTGACAATATATGGTAACCAGGGTCTGATGATGGAGCTGGAAGGGGGCCATAGGAACCCCATCGAGTTTGGACTCGTTTGATTCGTTTAGACGAATACTTTGACACTATATGGTAACCAGGGTCTGATGATGGAGCTGGAAGGTGGCCATAGGAACCCCATCGAGTTTGGGCTCATTTGATTCGTCTTGACAAGTACTTTGACACTATATGGTAACCAGGGTTTGATGATGGAGCTGGAAGGTGGCCATCGGAACCTCATCGAGTATGGGCTCATTTGATTCGTCTTGACGAGTACTTTGACACTATATGGTAACCAGGGTTTGATGATGGAGCTGGAAGGTGGCCATAGGAACCCCATCGAGATTGGGCTCATTTGATTCGTCTTGACGAGTAGGTAATTTGATACTATAATAATATGGTATGAATATATTTCCAATAAAGCAAAATTTTAAGTTACGAGTACTAGAGTAGAGTTTAATTGTAGCGTGTTTAGTCAAGTTTTAATGATGTAAGTAGAGTATGAGGTTTCGTCTGTATACCGACACATTGTAGCAAGCTGTGCGTGTAACTTCGTTCCATCCGGGTGTCCCTTGACACCTCTCAAGTTTTTTTTACTTATTTCGTTTTTCATTCCATAGATGCTCATATTACTATTATGCTCATATTACTATTTATTATGTTCTTTGTTTAGTTGTCATTGTCTCTCGGTTAATAGGATGATTATATTGTTTGGCAATAATATTGTTAGAATGTATGTTAGTGAAAAGAATTAGAGAAAGAAGTATGTTAGTGTATATTGTTTTGTAAACTTGAATTAATATCAAAGAAAAAATATACTATATAAATAAAAAATAAATAAATAATTAAATTGCATAAGTTGATAAAAAATGCTATGCAATAGCTTTGCCGCGGCAGTCCCCGAGTGCCACACGACTGCTTTTTTTTTTTTGTTCTGAAATCCCCACGGAAACCACCAGCCAGCTAGTGTTATGTCGGACTCAAACCAACCAAAAACCGCACGCCATCTCTGATCTCGGGTACGTAAACCAGAGGTACCAGATGCACCCTTGAAAGGAAATCCCTGGAACCCCGACATACCTCGGGCCAACTACAGTCTGTACATGACCCCCTTCGGTGTGGGAACCCTATTTTTCCCCATTTCCCCTTTTGTTTGGACTCTCTTTTGAGAGTCCGCGCGCTCTTTGCAGCGCTCACGCCTCTACCCTAGCCTGCTTCTGCTAGGGTGACAGATAGCCTCATCTGTCACCCCCAGGCCTGCGCTTATAATGGACGAAGATCGTTTGACGATCTCCGGCACCCGAGTCGTCTGTGGTATCTGGCCCGTGCCCGGGCCTGACGGACCGGAAGAGTTCCAGTGGTTACCATATAGTGTCAAAGTACTCGTCAAGACAAAACAAATGAGCCCAAACTCGATGAGGTTCCTATGGCCACCTTCCAACTCCATCATCAGATCCTGGTTACCATATAGTGTCAAAGTACTCGTTAAGACGAATCAAATGAGCCCAAACTCGATGGGTTTCCCATGGCCACCTTTCAGATCCATCATCAGACCCTGGTTACCATATAATGTCAAGGTACTCGTCAAGACGAATCTAACGGCCCAAACTCGATGGTGTTCCTATGAAGAATCTAGAATGACTGTATTGTCAAGGCTACGGATAACGGCCAGTGGTGGCAGTACGCATGCGCACGGAGACGCATGTGGCGTCCTTCTCGCACTGCAGTGACAATCATATCTCTATCCGTTATGTTTAGATTTTCATGGTTTGTCATGGTGTTAGGTTTTCTTTTCGTTACGGAATTTCTTGATTTGCTCAAAGCCCGCGATAGAAGCTATGCAATAGCTTAAAAGGCAAAGGTCCTTTGCTAAAAGCTATCAATACACAAAAAAAAAAATTTAGATAAGAAGAAAATTTCTTGACTTAAAATTTTTCAAATTGAACCTAAAAAGATACTCCTTCCATGATGTATATCAAATCTGCTTTAAATGAAACCTCTAGGATAGTAAGTAGATTGTTCAAAAACAAAAAAAAATAAAAATATGTAACATTTTAAAAACATTACACTGCCTTTGTTAGGGCCAAATGGTAAGGAATTTTCCAGCAGCAAAGTAAAAGATCTCAAAAATATTCTTAAGTTAATTCCAGAAGATTGCAAAGAGTTCTATGGCTTCTTGGAAACTGTGAGGGTACATTTTTTACATTTTTTAAAAATGAGTACAGTTATTAATTTTAAAACAACAAATCAGAATTTTGCATTAATGTCCTAAGGCACATAACACCTTAATGCTAAATGTAATAAACCCTTCAGCTATTTAAGCATCAATCATTTTTACGCTCTTTCTATTTAATGATTAATTTATTAAGAAATATACATTAATTTTATTAATCTATGCATTTCAACAAAAAAAATGATACCGCTTAACAATATTTTTTTGCTTAACATACGCGGAAAAAGAAGATTGTTCTCAAAAAAATTTTACAGCTCATTACTCAAAACTAGCACGATGTGGGTTAACACACAAATGCTTAACAGCGTCCAATTTATTAGGGGTTAAGGTATGACATTACCGTTTTATTGTAATAGGTACTTTGACATAGAACCTTCATAGTTTGAGATTTTTGAGTGAAACTTTTTTTTCAAATCGTACCTATGAGGTTCTTCTTTTAAAAAATGTGCACTATTCGATTATCGACTTTCAGTTGTTCTTTTGTTCAGCACATACACTCGCGGCGCGAACGGCCGCGAAAGCCCGCGACAACTGCGAACCACGAGCGTAGATGATAATCACACCTTCTCGTTCGCGCTTCGCACCGTTCCCCGATCAGTGTGGGGAACAAGCCGCGAACAAGACTGTGAAGCTTTGCGAATGTGTAATGCCGGCTCTACACTCGCGCGTGACGTCGCGCCATGAATTCACGCCGTGAATGAACGCCGTGATCCGCGCAAGAACTGTGTCCTTCCACACTCGCAAAGCTTCACAGTCTTGTTCGCGACTAATGAACGACGACGTGATTTCTGCTGCTACTGTATCACTGCTTGCAATTGCGTATTATAAATTACCTTTGTGTAGTTAAGAAGCACACAAAAAAGATATGGAGAAGAAGACGTTGGTGGATGACACGGATCTATCGCAATAGAAACAGGTTTTTTTTTCATTTTGGAGCATTTTTTTTCTGTATATTCTTAATGTTATAAATACTTTACCTATTATACCTACTAATATTCATATTTAGGTCAATTACCAACGCACGCACAATCACTCCCTGCGATGTCTTGTACGCTACTGCAAAAAACTGCGATTGTGGATGCGTTGACGTTCGCGTGCCGGGAACCCTTTGTCGCGGACCAAAAAACCGACACCGATCGGGGAACGGTGCGAAGCGCGAACGAGAAGGTGTGAACAACATCCACACTCGTGATTCGCAGTTGTCGCGGGCTTTCGCGGCCGTTCGCGCCGCGAATGTAGAGCGGGCAAACGGACACAGTTCTCGCGCGGTTCACGCCATTTATTCACGGCGCGACGTCACACGCGAGTGTAGAGCCGGCTTTAGACAAGTAAGATGGAGACTTCGAAAATTCGAGTGGTATTCGAATACGAGTCGCGTCGCGAAACTACGATGCAGAAACAGCTCGCAATATCAATGTTGCGTTTGGAGAGGGGACTGCTAATGAAAGCACCGTGAGATTTTGGTTTATACGCTTTCGTGATGAAAATTCTGATTTCAAGGACGAACCACTTGTAAGACGGGTGGTCTTCTTCACACATGTGAATAACATTGAATTGAAAGAGATGGTGGATGCCGATCTGATCAAACTACCCAGAAATTATCGGCATGGTTTAACGTTACCTTACTAATAAAATTGACTCTTTTGCGTCAAATCAATAAAAAAAAAATGGATGCCTCATGATTTGGCTGGTATGCAGAAAGAAACGCGTGTTGAAACTTACGTTGCCTTGTTGAGTCGATTCAGAAATGGAGAAATATTGGATCGAATTGTGACATGTGATGAAAAGTGGATTCTTAATGATAACCGTAAGCGAAAAATGTAATGGCTGACCCCAGGTCAAACGCCGCAACAGTGTCTCATGACTCGATCTTCACCATTATCCATGATAACGCGAGACCTCATACAGCACGAAAAACCGTTTTAACTCTAAGACCATATACCTTTGGAAGGGCAATACAGTGAGTGCTTCGACTCCCACATTGAGCATCTTTTGCGTTTCGTGACAGCGGCAAAGAAGATCACTAACATGTATAGTTTCTTTTATTTTTGGAAAAGAATGACGGTTCTATCAACTACATCTGAGACCTAACCACTTTTTAAATTCATAGTTTGCTAAGTAACTAAAACAATTAATTACCATAATAGATTAACATCTAACGTTTACTATGCGTAACTGTTGAGGTGCTGAGGTGTGACGTAACAACCAATGAGCACCTTGGCGTAAATTTAAACTTTTTAATAGAACTGGCTTTTGCCCGTGACTCCGCCCGCCTATATATCAAAATAGTAACTTATGTCCTGTGTTAAGAACCAAAGTATCTCCACGACAAATTGCAATAAAATCGGTCTCGCTGTTAATCAACAAATTTCTTACTTGACAGTTATCGTTAGATATATTGTAGCCATATTAGAAGTTGGTTTGCACTGCGTGGTATGTTCCTTTAGTCGCCTCTTACCTTCTTCGCACATGGACTAAATAGAGGTGGTGATGCACCTGGCATAGTTGGCTAAAACCTCTGAGAGGAGGTCAAAATCCAGCAGTAGGTACTGCTAAATACTTTTGACGTGAAGTAGCTTTTGGAAATAATTTGTCTAGAATAATTCTGATTAATTTGAGTAGGTAGATTCGAAGAAAGATATCTTTACACAACACTGCCATAATTATCATATGGCTACTTATGGAGCCAAACGATTCATTACAATAAAATATCTAATCAAACATAAAAATATCTACAATTGCAAAGTAACATAGAAAATTAACTTAAGTGTTCTCACACGTACAATTTCTTTTCTTAACAACCCAAATTACTTAACAACGCCGCTGACTCGATCTGCGTGGTCGACACTTCGTCAAGGGCACAAACATTACACAATTGAAATTTTGAAAATGTCGAGTTTCGAAAACAGATAAGAGAACTAGACGCTGCGAGTTGTTTTACGACTGTGTTCGAGTTTAGACTAGTTCGTCTTATAAGTAAAAGTCTTTAGAAATACGATGACTAACATTATAGAATATAACAGCGTTCCAGCTGAGTTCAAACGGAAATCTATTAAATTCTCAGATTTCCTCTATATTAAAATGGCATTTAAATTCGTTGGTTAGTTTAGAAAATGTAAGCGAACAGACAGTAGAAGCGACTTGATTCTGTATTATGATAAGATTAAGTTATTTTCGGTGCCCTACTTCAACTAAGTTAAATTTCCAAACAGGTTAAAATGTTGCTAATCCCGTGACTTATTTTCCAAGTTGCATTCTACAAACGTAAACATTAAAAGGAAACCAACAAATGTATGAGGATGAAGTCAATCAACGCTAAGTTATGTGGTCAAAACAAAATGATACAGAAAAATAAAGTCGTTGGCGACTATAGAAAAAGACAATTGCAAAGAGACATGGTTAAGGGGGTTGAGGCTTGAGCGTTAGGACTTACAGGACTAAAATGAGGTAGAGACTTAAGCTTTGTGTGCTGAGAATTTCAGAATATTGTTTACTTGTTGAAAAGTTTATCGTGTAAACATACAAGTAGAGCTTGTATGTTTACAGCTACAAGTATAGATTTCAATTATGAAAATACTTCTTATATTTAAAAATGCGCGACATCTATCTTCTCATGTTATTATGGCTACAGCCAATAGGAGCGCTAACGCTATTGGCCATCAACATCTACTTCATTATTAAATTTAAACGTGGCGTAATTAGAATAAACCTATGCTTTTGTAAATAGATTTTTTTATAATTCCATAACAAATGGCTAAGTACGTTTTTTTACTTTTATCATATTTCAATTCTTGCTTACATTATCTTTGCAAAACTTTGACCATTAACGTACTTCCTTATTTTTGTAACATTTTGCACATTAGTGCAAAATAAGTACTATCTCTTTTTGGTCGCATTTAAGCTTTACAGTAAAAAATCGGCCCAGTGCGTGTTAGGCCACGCATTGAATAGGGTCCCGTAGTCACCTATAATAGCACGAGGATTTAAAATCATGTCCAATAGATAATTGTTATGTTTACCTATTATTTCGTTATTTTTGCATAAAGTTTTCCAATTATGCGTATTTGACAAGTTAGGCCGTTATAGTTTTCTTTTTCGAATATAATAATAGTTTCGGGCCCTATTCATCTCAAACAAACAAACAGCCCGTGAAGCGCCAGTGTTTGCCAGTGGCCAGCGCCATTACTCTTATGCCCTTTAGTAAGTGCGTAGGTTCATTAAGAGAGCTACGGCCAGCGCGGCGGTGCCCCTGAATACCGCTGCGCCTGTATGCACCGCACACCCTGCGCCATACGTAAAGACGCCCCTGAACATTAGTTTATGTTGACATAACAAGATTTCTTGATATCTATGGTGTCTTTGAATATATATAAATATCTATTAAGTCTTGTGGTCTACTTTAGACCAATACTTAAATTGCATAAGTAGATTTACATTTTACATATCAGATAAGCGATATTTAAAGAGTTTTCGAAACTACCAGCCTAGCAACAAAGTATTTCATCAATTATTTTAATATAGGATACCAAATCTTTCTGTAATCACTTTTTTAAATGCAATAATTTGTATAATCTCACTACTTCTTCTCAGACAAAAGACGCCTACTGCTGATCATAGGCCTTTTTTATTAAATTTATGTTATTATTATAGATTCGCCATGTCCGTCCGTCCTCGACCTACCGTGGAAACAGATGGTGCTAGAAAAATAAAACTTAGTATGAATATGTGTTGTAATTACGTCTACAAAGTGCTACAATAAAATTATGATATTTTTTTTATTTGGGTACCTTCCCTTTCTGGCGTCTACAAGATGATAGACGCCAGAAAGATAGGTCGCGTGTGGGATATTATTAGATAGGTCTTTCAAAACCAATGTGAGGTTGCTGTCACCATTTTTCGATTAGGGTGTCCGTTTGCGAGCTATTTACATTTAAAGTTCTTTTTTTTGGAATAACAGCGCCCCCACCCCCTCTAAAAGCGAAACGGCTATATCGAAAAATATGATTGAATGAAAAACTAAAGGAAACTGAAAGGAAAACTATAGCGGTTTTGATAAGTTTTATTTTCAGGAGTTATTCCCTATAGCTAATAACAAACTAACCTCACCTAACTTGTAAAATACAATCGGAAAACTTCGTACAAAAATAATAAAATAATAAGTCAACATAATAATTATCTATTGGACACGATTTTAAATCCACGTACCACTATGGGTAACTGAGGAACCCTTACCTGTGCGTGGTCTAACAAGCACTCGGCCGATTTTTAGGGTTCCGAAGTTTATGACTCGGAACCCTTATAGATTCGTCATATCTGTCTGTTCGTCCGTCCGTCCTCGACTTACCGTCTAAACGCAAAGGGCTAGAAAAATAAAACTGCATGAATATGTGTTGTAATTACATCGAAAGTAAAACTATGAAAAATATTTTTATTTGGGGTACCTCCCCTACACGTAAAGTGGGGATGTTTTTTTTTCTCGCGGCTACCCCATCGTCTAGGGTATCATTAGATAGGATTTTTTGATTTAGGTATCCGTGTGCGAGATATTCCACTTTGAAGGGCACTTTTTTGTAAAACAGGGCGTCCCCCCCTCCCCTTAATTAATAAAAAAAAATATTAATATTTTAAACCTCTGGATTTGGCTAATTTTGCAAGATGCACGAGGCCTGTGCAACAGTGTGTGACTACATGACAAAGTTTCTTAGGTAGGCATGTTTCTGTAGGCAATTATTCACAGGTTCTAGGGAACATAGTTTCGATTTGTGATGTCATTGTTCACTAGGGTGAACAATGACATCACAAATCGAAACTATTTTTGAACTAAACAAATAATAAATGTGGCAGTCAATCAAAAAGAAATTATTTGCAAGTGTCCACTGGTATAAAAAGAGGGTACCACTAGATTAAAACTTGCCGTCAACGATTTAAATAATATTTCAGAGATCTAATGGACCATATAACTCGTGCGAGCTAAGGAGGCATCTGACTCAAATGAAAGTACCGAGTGCAAAAAATATATATTTTTAAGCTGCCATATTACATACATTTTTTTTATTGTTGTAATGGAATAGGCGTTTGTCTTCCATCTCACCTGATGGAAAGTGTAGATGAAGACGAAGACGGTACATGCCCATCCAAAAGAAACCTGTTCACTCTACTCTTAAAGGCTCCAGAGTTCAACTTATCAGGAAAAAATATATGCTATTACATTGATAGTTGATAAAGATGAAAAAAAAAGTAACATCAATTGAATGTCATGATTGTGCTGCTGCCCAAGGTGGATTTAAGCGTGCCATAGCACCGCTTATGTGGGTCCGTAGACAAAGCGAATTTTTAGAAGAAGGGAATAACAGAAAACTTGAGAACTGCAAGCTACTAACACATTAACATGATTATAATTGTGATGACCTAGAGAAAAATGATAATAGTAACTAGATAAAGGAAAACGTATAAAATCAAAGAAAAAAATGCAGTCAATTATTCCCTTAATTGACTATGGTGATGTGTGTTATTTTGACCTGAATGCAGATCTCCTCAATAAATTAGACCGCCTTCTTAATAACTGCATTCGATTCGTTTTTCACGTGCTCTGACTTTTCTCTTTTCTTTCCTCAACTCTCCATCATTGCCCAAATACTTCCTGGTACCACACTTCCGCTTTTTATGTTCAAATCACGATCGAAGTCTTCGGTCAACTAATAACTTACTCCTTCCATGCCCTTCACACACCTCCGACTTCATCTATTCTTCCTTCTATGTGCAGTCAGTCCTACTTTGGAATGCACTGCCTGCCGAAATCAGGATGTCCACAAACCGCCTTACATTTAAGATAAAAGTGCGCGAACTTGGCAGTACAGTCACAACACTAGTGCCTGTCAGTGTATTTTAGATTTATAATATACAATATATGTATGTGTATTTATATTATATTTATGTTGTGTTTTAATGGTAATGTATTACATTTATGTTTATTTATTAATATACAAAGTACTAAGTAAATTTATTATTATTATTTATTATTATTTGTGTATACTAGTATTACTTAATTTAGGTTTATCTCTTAATTTCTTTAATAATGTAAATTTTATTCATGTGAAATATTCAGTCCTTGCACCTACCGCATCGTATTTCTACATCGCCTGAAGGTTGATTGGGAGAGAATGCCTAAAGGCATTAAGTCCGCCTTTGTACAACATGTGCAGTTAGTTTAAATAATTAATTAAAAAAACTGTCTGCGTGAATATTCACTTGTATAGCTTATTTGTTTACTAACAAACGGAGAAAATAGTTTCAAAACAGTTTTAAGTTCAACCTAATTACATGGCACCTTGCAATAAAGTCACAAATCTCCAAATCATTATCTAATACTTTGCGATTACGATCATTGGTGTCATAAAATTACCAAAGCTAGAAATTACTCCTGTCACTTCCAAATGAAAAGGCATAGGGGGCATTTCACGCCAAGCGGACAACCAAAAAAAAGTGAGGTCATGAATTTTGTTTATATTATGGTTAGTTATACTTCTAGTAGACGTGGATGCGTACACACAATATTTTTTTCGTTTGATGCTTTATTGCTGAGTTACGAGCTTTTAAAAAATCACTAAAAATGAATTCATGAAGTTTTGGAAAAATGCAAAATAAATATATTTTCATTAATACTGTTTCAAATCTCAATTAATAAAACCGCTCTAAGTCAAACTATTAGCGATCACGTTTTAATATTTTTGTGAAGAATGGGAGATTAGTAGTTAATTTTATATATTAGCATGTTAGAATGAAGGAATAAAATATTAATAACGTAGTATTTTGGCATTTTAGCGCAAAAACCCAATTGCTTAGAATGTACTCATAGCTATGTGTATGTACTCTATGTGCTCTAAGTCTTAAACTATTGACGATCACGTTCTAATTCTTTTCGTGAAGAATTATTACATGTAGCTGTAAATCAAGTTAAAAAAAATAAAAATAAAAATATTTATTTATATTTGGACATCTGACACACAACATCATATCTAGTCCTAAGCTAAGCAGAGCTTGTGTTATGGGTACTAGACAACTGATATAAATACATAAACATACTTTTTTTTTTGTAAATACATATATATTATACATAGAAAACACCCAGACTCCGAAACAAATATTTGTGAATCACACAAATAATATTTTGTCCGACCCGGGAATCGAACCCGAGACTTCTTGATCAGCAGCCGCATACGCTAACCACTAGACCAACGAGGCAGTCAAAGTAAAAAGGGTCGAAGTAACTCAAAAATCAATTTGAAATCTTTACTTCCGGTCATTTATTTCCGGTAATTTTATTACGTATAGTAATACGTAATAAAATTCAAATTTAGAATTCGACAAAAAAATATTAACTTCAACTTTCCTACCATAAGAAACTTATTTTTTTATTTTTTTTACAAACTAATTACATATTACAGATAATAAGCTTCCAAAAATTCATGAATTAATTTTTAGTGAATTTTTAAAGGCTCTTAACTCAGCAAGAAAGCAGCATACAAAAAAATGTGTGTACACATACACGTCTATTAAAAGTATAACTATCCAGAATATAAATAAAATTCATGACCTCACTTTCTTTTGGTTGTCCGCTTGGCGTGAAATGCCCCATGTTAAAAAAATTCGTGCAGGGATTTAAAAAAACGAAAACTATAATTATTAAGGAAAGATTCGTGCAGCGGTAATAGTGATGCTAACGCTACTCGCAAGACGACAGAGGGTTGTCATGAATGAGGGTGGGGGGGGGAGAGTCATCAGATTTCGTTTTGAGCCAGGTGCCATCTTAGCTCCCACGAGTTACAATACTTTTGTTATGGAATCAGTTCTTCGTCAAAAATATATTTTGTAATAAAAAAATACAAACAAGATGGTCCCATAAATGTTAAAGTTTTTCAATGTTTAATAAATCAGTATATTTGAGTTTGTTATTATCTTCATCAGAGGCGAGATACGACATAATCTATAATCTATAAAACTACTTACTTCAATTTATATTATTTTGATTTGACAAAGTAATTACAAAAATCTGTTATGACACCCCCCTCTCACCTGGCCCAGAACCTGGGTTGTGACAAACTGTAAGTATGTGAAACTATACAAAAGTAGTGCAGCAAACAAACTTTGAAGTAAACTTTTGAAGTGTACGTCTGTATTTACCTGGTGCGTTTATTTATAGTTATACGACTAATATACTCGTTTATCTACGTAAAACCAGTTTTGACAGACAACAAAGTATAATGTCTAGGAGGTCACTATGTACTCTTAATATTCCAAATATCCTTTACGACTTCAAAATGAACGTGTAGGTTTTCAAGTTCGTTGTATGTTTTTATCTAAGAACTGTTTCATTTATTTTGAACCGAACCTTTTGCACTAAATTTTACTCATACCGGTTCACGATCTTATTCTAATTAAAAAACGGCCAAGTGCGTGTCAGGCCACGCACAGGAAAGGGTTCCTCAGTCACCAATAATGGTATGTGGATTGGAAATCGTATCCAATGGATAATTGTTCTGTTTACGTATTAATGCGTTAATTTTGTATGACATTTTCTAAGTAAGCGCATTTTTTTTTTCAAATCAAATCAAACCATTTTTTTTCAAATAAACCATACAACGGCACTTTTGAAACGTCAAGTAGTCAGTCAATAGTCTGTTCCAATTCGTAGATCCTATGGAGAAGAACAGGCAAGAAACTCCATGGACACTCTTTTCCAACATTGTTTTTACAATTTTTGGTTACAATTTTTGGTTACATTGTTTGAGGCATTTTATTAAATGTGAGGACAATGTAACGATGCTGATATTTACACAGGTATTGTCCAAAAATAATTAAACAATAAATAGAAGTTGTGAAATGACCAGCCCCGACTAGCGGCGCCCGTGTCACGAGCATGACCTATGCACCAGCCATCGTCCAGTTCAACCATATTGTAGGGAGCCGAACGACCCACTACACACGCCACCGCCAGCAGGGCTTTTGAGTGAGCATGACATACTCACAACCGCCAGTCAACAAACAAACTTATGCTACTAGTGACTACAAAGTGCTCGCATGTACAATTCAAAATGTTCGCAGTTATACAATAATAAAACTATTTATAAATATGCTACTCTCTAAGAGTGCGATAAATATTTGGGACATGTCAATAAAAAGTAACTTATTATGCAATAATGTTAATAAAATAATTTGAGAATTAATCATGTGACTGTGGAGCAGGACCAGCATTAAGGCAAGCATTCTTGTCGGCAATGTAATCCTCTAATTTGTAATATGCTTGTTTACATAGTGTGCGCTTTACAACATTTTTAAATCGTTTCTCTGTTAAATCTAGTATGTTTTGAGATATTTTATTATAAAATTTAATACAGTACCCCATAAAAGATGTATTTTTTTTTCAAAAAAAAATAAAAGAAGTATGAACTTTACGAGTCTAAAACGTGGTTGAATTAATTTATCTTTATTCCTAGTATTATACCCATGTCTATCACATCTTTGATTGAAGAGATGTTAATTTTTTCGAACATACATTATGTTTTCATAAATGTACTGACAATTGTAAAAGTTTTAACAGTTAAGCCTCTATAACTCCTGAACCAACAAAGTTATCTGATCCATTATAGTTTTCCTTCAAAGTTCATTATATGGACCACTATCACAAATTTTCCCAGAATTTTGGAGCCAGCCGTTTAGCTTTTAGAGGGGGGGGGAACGCCCTGTTTTTACAAAAAAGTGGCTTTTAAAGTGAAATTTCTCGCAAACGGATACCTAAATCAAAAAATCGTCTTAGAAACCCTTTATTGTTTTTAAACGACCTATCTAATGATACTCCACATGATAGGGTAGCCGCCAGAAAAAAAAACATCCCCACGTTACGTGTAGGGGAGGTACCCCAAATAAACGGAACGGAACCCTAAAAACATATTTAAGTTATGTCAGGTACTTGTTTAAAAAACTATTTATGAATATAAACTCGGTTTTGTATACGTATTTCATATAAACTCTTAAACTTGTCCTTTGATTTTAAACGTAGAAAATAATTTGAACAAGTTAAAACAGAGATACTAATAATAATCTAAGGTAGCCTGGAAGAGATTGCCTTTGGCAATAAGGCCGCCCTTTGTACACTACATATATATGTCATTTAATGGACCCTATTGTAATTGTAACAAAGTGTGAAATAAAGAGTTTTCTATTCTATTCTAAATCTTTGTAGGAGAGTGTGTTGCTGTACCGTCCTCCAACTACGTTTCTTCCATAATAAAAGTAGCCTATTTGCTATTCCATACCGTAAGCTACCTCTACTAATTTAATTTTATCCATAATCGTTCATTCGTTTGATATATTGTATTGTTTTGATATAGTACTGATTCTGTTGTTGAAATCACTAAACTAACATTAACTAAACTAATGTTTGTTTTTGGGATATATGCTTTACGTACATTATTTATACGTAAAGCATATTATTTATTTACTCCATACTTAACTGCTGGACATCGTCACACCCCATGAAAACTGTGTGATTCGCAAATTGTTATTTACAGTCTTGTGTTATTTGAATCTGTTTCGAGAGTTGGTTAAAAAATATAAACGAATAAACTTTCGCCTTTATTATAAATAGAACTCATAAAAATAATTAAATGTGAATGGGTATTTCTAACCGCAGCTTAGTTTTCGTTTGGGCATCGACGAAATATATAAATATAAAATAACGAATAGTGTGTCATTAGCGGTTTGGGGAAAAACAAACATCCGATTATGTTAATTTTTCACAAATTTAGTATCCCATTTATTATTAAAGTAGATCGTGATTCATAGCATGTTAATTTTATAATAAAGTACAAATTAATTAACCTCTACTAGGTTAATTCACACACACATACATTCAATTGCAGTAGTATGTTTTTAAGGAAAATAAATAAGTACGATGAACTCGACTTAAAAATGGACGTCCAATGCACTCTTGCTAAACAGGTCCTGTTGTGTTTCTCTTATTACCAGACGGGTTATAATTTTGTCAGGCTATGTATGAATGTTCATCTGTTCCCTTATAGCTCCTCAAATACTCATTAGAACTAAACAAATGAGGTATCGTTAGAAGCGTCTTGATTGTTCGCGGCTTATATGATGTATCACTGAATCTACTAGACCAGGGTAGAAACCTCTTAAAATAACAAAAAGTGAACATAAACCATGAAACCATGAAACCCATTGTAAAAGGAGGAGAATAGTACAAAAATTAAAGGAAAAATAAATTACGGGCGATCTGAGGTCGGGAAGGGGGAGAGGGGGGGAAAAGTTTTTTCATAGAGAAGTGGGCTAGGCAGGTCTGGGCCTTACTACATACTTGTTATTTCGTAGCAGCTGTAAAACAGAGCAGTGTACGACATCGTTTATAAAACTACACGTGCAGGCTGAGTTATTTTCTATGAAATACCTTTGGATGGCCTAAAATTTTTCGTAGGTCACTCAGGTATTAAATTATCTTAAAATAGTAATAAATAGGCATATACGCATATACTTTAAAGAAGATTCTGCAACTTTCTCAAAATATTGTAGATGTTTTATTTAATATTAACTTTATTATTTATTTGTTTGTTAATTATAGTAGTATATTTCGATTTGCAATATTTTTGTTTATCATTGTAACATGCAATCTTACGTTTTTCGAGTGATTAAAGTGTAAATTTTAATAAATATCTCAATAACGATTAAAAAAATCGAATTGGAGTTTTTTCATTTTTGGCATTTTCTGAGAAGATTTACTATGGTCATAAATATATATTTTTACACCATTAGAAAGTAGAGATTTCATCGAATAGAAAACACCCTGCTTTTTTTAAAAAAGTTGATATTTTGGCGGACGAATTTTCGATTGAAAATTAGGGATTTTTTTCGGTATTCAGTCAAAATGAGATGAAAAAATAGATGTTTCAAATCAAATAAACTACGGTGTATTCAGGACATGAAAAGCTAAGTTTTCACAAAATTTCGTTAAAAAATAATTTTATTTGTAAAAGATAAAAATAAAAAACCAAAAACTTGGTTTTTTGAATTTTTCACATAAATTTTGAGGTTATGTGAAAAAAGTGTAAATGCAAAAGATGTAGATCTTTTTATTACCTACAACTTTGCCATTTAACTTTTTTCCATAGGACTTGTAGTTTTGCAGGAAATCGAGATAAGCCATGTTTTTCCCTTAAACCCCCCCCCTCTCCCCCTTCCCGACCTCAGATCGCCCGTAATTTATTTTTCCTTTAATTTTTGTACTATTCTTCTCCTTTTACAATGGGTTTCATCCTACTATAATTTATTTTGTTTTCAAACATTATAAGCACTGGTCTATACTGTGAATGTACTGTGATAAAAATAAATTTAAAATAAATATGTCGTGCTTAGTATCATTGGATATGGCGTTATGTGCACTCGTGCTCGTGACTTTGTCCATATTTAATTCATAGTTGTGATTTTTTTGTCTATTCACACAATTTATTACGGTCGATTTGATTGGTTCATTAAAAATGCCTTGCAAATAAAATTATATATAAATAGCACTAAATTAAAAAAAAACCGTAGTCACATGTTGCATATACGTTTCCCCGACGTAGCTGCAAGTAAATGTAATTAAATTAAAAAAATGACCATAAACCTTTACTACTAGTAATTCCCAAAGCTCTGTAAAGCCCTGGATAACACTAGGATTTACGAGGTGTCAGAGAACACGAGACAAACTTTATCTTGAAAGTAAAAATAAACCTAATTACGTCATTTGTCAAATTGCATATCAAAGGCATCGTAATTTCCTCACCAAAATACAAAAACGTCTCAAAATCAACTACGAGACCCAATGATTAAAGGAGAGCATGGAAACCTGAAATTCCAAAAATCTATGGAAATCAATTAAACAGATCTGTAACATGTCGAACAACCCAACAACATAGAACTAGCAAAAAATACTGATCCCATTACGTCACTTATTTTTTATTTCATATAAATAAAAACAACGGCACTTTTGAAACGTCAAGTAGTCAGTTGTGAAGCTAATTGTCTTTTGCAATTCGTAGATCCTATCGAGAAGAACAGACAAGAAACTCCATGGACACTCTTTTCCAACATAGTGTTGGTGTTCCCCAGGGGAGTATTCTGGGCCCCACTCTTTTCAGCATTTATATCATTGATATTCTCAAAATATCTATGACAAATGCGGAGGTCTTGTGTTACGCAGAGAACACCGTGATAATTTTTCGCAATACACCGTGTTCAAAATCAATAACATCACACGTATGGTTTTGATGAAAACAAAATTTTTGACTTTCAGTTCTAAGTATGGGGACCCCCAAAATTTATAGATTTTTTTCTATTTTTGTAAAAAAATATTAATGCGGTTCAAAGAATACATCTACTGACCAAGTTTCAACAGTATAGCTCTTATTGTTTCGGAATAAAGTGGCTGTGACATACGGACGGACAGACAGACAGACATGACGAATCTATAAGGATTCCGTTTTTTGCCATTTAACAACGTAACCCTAAAAAGTGTATGTAATATAGTCGTAAGAAACTCTTGCAAACGCAATTTCATAACGAAAAGTGGGAAAAGTGATTTCCCCCCAAAATATTATCCGAACAAGTTTAGCTCGATTTTTCGTAAGTATAGACGTACTTGTTACAATCATTTCTTATAAATAAATATATTTCTATGATCAACAGAAAAGAACCACAGAATGGAATGCACCATTACCTATTTTCCTTTGTATTTATTTACATTTCTAATCTCGTTAATCATTTCCTCTTCGTAATATTATTTTCCCTAATCAGTTTTCAAATATCTGATGTTTGCCGACCAAATAGAAGGTTGGTGTAATGACTTTTTCAAATTGTGAAAATGCTTTACATTATTAACAAGACTACTGTATGATCTATAATGTGTCTTCAATGAACTATTATGTAAAATTGCAAGGTTATGTGCTAAATTATTAGAGTAGAGCAACAGATATACGCACATCACAAACTGGTAAATTTAATAATGCAATTACAATGTTTTATTAGTAAACATTATAGTCAACGGGGGTAATAACTTATGGATATCCAGATCATAGAGTCAAGGACATAGTCTGATGTAACTAAAATAATGAAAACTAGCGTTACCATTATTTACTGATTACACAAACACGGAACAGTATAACCATATAAATTCGCAGATATTTAATGAGGATATGAAATTGAAAAAAAAATGAGTAGATCATTTAAATAAGCAATTAGATACAATGTGCGTAAAGATACGTGATATTTTTGAAAAAGTGAATTATTTGAAGTTAGCATGATTGCGTGTGTTATAGGTATATACATATGATGATAGACGTCGCACGGATTCTCCGCGGCTTACACATTATACGTTTGTGCGTCGTCGAGCACACCACGGTCGCAGTTGGCTAGTCTCTTACGCTCCGAAACGTCCTAACGTAAGTTTATTGTCTTTTTTTTTTACTCATCCATATAAAATATTTGTAATTGTACTTTATAAAGTCAAAAGATTTTTTTTTTTTAAAACGGACTTAATTAATTTTTCGAGTTCTGTATAGAAAATTGTGTTAGTGCGAAATAATCTGTTTTTCATTAAAACCTGACTACTTCGAAGCTAAAAATAAATATAAAAGTTTTAGCAGTTTGTGTTTGTTTGTATGCTCCACTGTAGTGACTTAAGTACTGAACTGATTTTAAGTAATAAGGTTCAAAATAAATCATAATATTAGCCCAGGTGGCATAGGTTGCATAAATTGAATTAAAAGTTTTTACGTAGTGGGTTATTTAAACCAATGTCTAAGTTGATAAAAAATAAATCATAAATTTTATTACGTTTCAAATGGAATTGCTTTTAAATTTTCCGTACTCATTAAGAAAATAGTATGAAGTGCAAAATTATGAGTTTTCATTTTTTATATTTAACTAAAACAGAATTTACTTTATTCTACAACTTGTTTTTTTTTGTAATAACTTCGTTCAGTATTTTGATGTTACCAAACCAGATGTAAATAGATACCTTTATAAAATGACGTCATTAGTTAAACTAAAATTATAAATGTAAGTATTTTTTCATTATCACATTATTATTTTTATGTATTTTATTTTAACTGCCTCGTTGGTCTAGTGGATGGCGCATGCGACTGCTAATCAAGAGGTCTTGGGTTCAAATCCCGGGTCGGGCCAAAAAGTGTTATTGGGTTTTTCTTAGGAAATTCCTAATAGCAGCCCGGAGTTTTTAAGTTTGGCGGTGATTCACGCCCGTCCCTCGGAGAGCACGTAAAGCCGTCGGTCTTGGTTGTCATAAACATCTATGGAAATCGTTATTGAGAAGTCAGTGCCCTCAAATTTACTGACAACTAGTTCAACCTTCGAATTTCAATTCTCCCTTAGGGTTGCGGAGGTCCGATGCCAGTCGCTCCGTGTAAAAACTGAAAATTAGGTAAAACCGGTTGAACTAGTAGCCGACCCCAAATAATATTCGGAATAAGGCTAGAAAGATGATGTATTTTAATATTGAAAGTGGACTCAAACTTAAACTGTTTATTTGCTAAAGGTTTTAAAAAAGGTCTTATAATTAGCTTACGTCGCTCTATACTAGCCTTGTAGGTGAGCAAAGCTTACATTTCTTTGTAATTTATAATATTTTTATACAGGTTTGTGCATAATTTACAATAATTGAAAAATGTTTTTTTACTACATTTTTATTTATTGCGCGATATTATAATATATATTTAGTATTAGTTAATATATTTTTTTCTTTCAAAGAAGTTATGGCTTCAAAGAAGTTGTGTCTAGTCGTTGTAGATTCTGTTACACCAGCGGCTTTAAGTTCAGTTTTGTTATGTAAGTCTTTCATCCAATTTTGGGAATAACCGTATACAACCCATGTGTAACATGTGTTCAGTGTTCTGCTTTACATATCTCTCACATTGAACAACACACAGATAAAACTCTAATCTGCGACACAGAACCTGATCCTTCTTTGTGGTGCTCCGCGGTATTCTATACAAACGTACATGAAATGGACTTAAAGTGTTACCCAGACAGAAAACAAAGTATAATTCCTAGTGGATCCCAGGAAGTGACAGGTTGACCCATTACCTTATCAATGCAGTCATTTTTTGTCATTTTGTCATTTTTTCAAAAGACAACTCCCGCATTAGGAATATGAATTCCTGTGTCGCGGGGGACTTTACAAACATACATGAAACGGACACAAAGAACACCCAGACTCAGAACAACAATTTGTGAATCACACAAAGTGTTATCCCACTTGGGATTCGAACCCACGACACTTGGCACAGTAGAGAGCGGCGTGGCGACCGCTTAAACCACTAGGCCAACCGTGCAGTAATCGTAGTTTATAATTGTATGCGGTCAAGTAGTTATATTTAATAATGCTATAAAACTTTTTATAATGTAATAGGCACTGCGTTGACGTTATCTACCATCACCATCACGTATCTTGAAGGTTATAGAGATACATGTAAGTTAAATTAGCGAAGTTTAAATTAATAGCATAAGGATCTTTCATATTATAAAGATCAAAATAAATTCAGAAATTATTTTCTTTAAAGTTTTCTCCGTCATTAATTCATTATCATCAGCCTTTCTATTCCATCGCTACCTACTTTAAATTTCTCATAATAGTAAAATCCCATTCATCATTATAACGAGACTATCGCAGTCCACTGCTGGGCATAAGCCTCTCCCAATGCACATTACAAAGATCGATTTTGGGTTTTTCCCATCCAGTTCCTGCCAGCTAAAATCCCAGTATTAAGTTGTATTTATTTTACTTGTCTTTTTGTATTATACGTATTTTACTTGTTTGTAGTAATTTACCAAATTTGTAATGGCTTAATATCAACGGCTAAACCATTAAAATATTGGTTTTCCCGGTGCAGAAAATTAAATTGTTCTCCTAGTAGGTATCATTATTTCAATATAAGCTCAAATTTATGTGACTCGTGATGAGCTCAAATTGCTTAGAAATTGTTAAACTAATTGATTTTTTATAGCTTAATATACTGATGTTATTGAGCTTAAAACTAATGGGGTGACCCATTCCTAATCAACAAACCCAACAAGTTCATTGCAACTAAAGCTACTTAATTCTAATAAAGAAAATGATCTAACACTGAAAAACTGGTTATCCTTTGAATATTTACGAACAAATCATCCGATCTCTATATATGTTGCATTATTTACTTTGCAGTAGTTGACGGGTATGCCTAAAGACGTTTTCAGGTTTATTAAGGGACCTGATTATTCCCGCAAAAATACTTGAATCGATTTGAAACGAATAAAGTTAACGGTTCTGTTTCACCCCTTTATCTGTGCTTTATGACGTTGCACCATGCCAAATTTAAAAAATCAAGGTTTTCATTCCCTAATTTATTAACTCTATTTTTATACTCTATTTTAGTACATTTTGATTTATGCATTTTTTGATGAGAGATAAATATGTAGTAAAATTAAAAGATTTTAATTCTACACTGTGTTACATAAGTTCATGTTGGTTTAATTATGTATAAAGGTCGTTTATCTTAAGAACCGTTAACGCGTTGAAAAAGATGAGACAATTTCATTATTCCTAATGGCAAATTGAACTTTAAAATTTACTCACAAAGATATATTTCGTAAGAGTAGACAGACTAATGAAGGATGTACATGTATGATGTAATGCATAATTCATTACTTAAAACATGCCTTTCTTCTTTTAGGTTACATGGAATCAAGTTAAACTATAGACTCCCTGTAACCCGTTTTAATATTTACATACTTCAAAAGATTTCTGTAATATTTTTTAACGGTAGGGTTAAACAAAAGGTAAATGCTTGCGAAGGAGATGGCGGAGCGCGACCGGGAGAGGTTCAGAACTCTTCCGGTCCGTCAGGCCCGGGTACGGGCCAGATACCACAGACGAATCGGGCGCTGGAGATCGTCGAACGATCTCCGTCCTCCATAAGCGCAGGCCTGGGGGTGACAGATGAGGCCATCTGTCACTCTAGCAGAAGCAGGCCAGGGTAGAGGCGTGAGCGCTGCAAAGAGCGCGCGGCCTCTCAAAAGAGAGCCCAAACCAAAAGGGGAAATGGGGAAAAATAGGGTTCCCACACCGAAGGGGGTCCGTGTACAGACCGTAGATGGCCCGAGGTATGTCGGGGTCCGACACAACGACCAGCTAGTTGGCTGGTGGTATCCGTGGGGATTTCCGCACGAAAAAAAAAGGGTTAAACAAAAGGTTAATTAGATATATAATATTCTCCTAATCATAAATAAACGACTGCCTTGTTCGTCTCAGGTTCGATTCCCGGGTCGGACCACCAAATATTATTTGTATGATTCACATATATTTATTTCGGAGTCTGGGTGTTTTCTATGTATAATATGTATGTATTTACAACAACAAAAAAATTATGTTTATGTATGTTATATATTACAAAAAAAGTATGTTTATGTATTTATATCAGTTGTCTAGTACCCATAATACAAGCTCTGCTTAGCTTGGGACTAGATGATGTTGTGTGTCAGATGTCCGAAATATTTATTTATTATTTATACAAAAAAAATGATTTTTAGCAAAAAACTGATGAGCGCACTAATCCTGCAACCGGATCTTAGACTATTAATAAATTGTTTTATTAAAACCTATGGTTGTAATTATTGCGTTCAACCACACAAAATATAGTAGATAATATATATTTTTAAATTGATAATCGTATTCTTCCTATGGATGTTCCATTTTACCTCAGTTAAAATTTGCATCACCTTTTATTAATGAAAAAAGTACAAATATTGTCAGAATGCATTGCATATTACGTTATTTTGGAATGAATCAATTCTAGATTTAGTCTAAATTTAAATTTTTGTGAAATTGCATTAATTTATGCTTTCAGTGCCGTCATAACGTCATTTAAATTGTGCAACATGGAAACATTAAAAAATTTAGTCGCGGAAATTTGAAATGTAAAGTTGACATACAGTTTAATGCCGCACTTATCGATTGATTAACCTTCAGATTAAGTCAAAACACTTATTAAAATAGAATGCTATACAATGATATAATAATACTAGGTGAGCTCCGCGGTCTTACCCATGGTTGTTGCTGTAAAGAGACAAAAAGTACCAGTAAAAGTAGCCTGACTTACTACATAAGTAGCAAGTCGTGTTCCTTTAAAGTGCAAGACCTGTCAAAATTGGTTTTGTGGTTCCAGAGAATATCCGGAACAAGCAGACTGACAAAAACACAAAATTTGTATATTTTTCATAAAAAATTAAATAATACTTTCAATATATAAATGTATGTCATATATATATGAATGTAGTGAAATTTGAAAGTACAAACAGACAATTCAATTTTATTTATATGTGTAGATGATAAGATTGTTTTAGTAGTACTGTAACAGTTAATTTGTGGTTGGACAATAAATTATTATTATTATGAGTAGATAGTCCCCAACCCGCACTCGGTCTGCGTGAGGACGTATGGCCTTAATCCTCTCCTGAGAGGAAACCCGAGCCCAGCAGTGGGATATTATGGGTTGTTGACAACATTCATTTAGCGGAACTCCACAATTGTTGTGCCTACTTGGGACGTGGCGGTATGACGGCAGTGGCGGAGTGGCGTAAAAAATGAAGTTCAGCCGTCTGTCGGAATCCAAACTGGCAGTCCGATAGATCAAGGCCTACTAGGATACGGTCAGAGATAACCCTCTTATAGAGTTTCCCAGACTCATTCAGCAGGCATATCGGTCAAAACGCAGATACAGAATCTGCAGTCGTTCTTTCTTTTTTGAGAGCACCAGCCAAAAAAGCCGTTATGTGAAAATATGCGCCTCAGATTGTATCACAGTACCGACAGAGCTATCACAAACGCTGAGCCTGGAGCACCAACAGGTCCAGGCGCGGTGTTGCGAGAAGCCAGATAAGCACGGCTCAATCCAGCTCTTCCTCCGTCACCTCATACTCGTCGGACCATAATTGGCGGTCCGATTGTGACGGAGGGATCAGGGGACAATCCTGGACCCTTGGGAAGAGCGTGTGCAAGTGTCCCAGCAACTCCGGATCCAGGGTTTCCGTTAATGGAGGGACCCATGGTCTTAGCTTTCCCAGTACTATTTTATACGGTCATCCCCAGGGGTGCCTATCCAGTCCCGCGATGAGTTCATTCCATGAGCCTTGGCCTCCGCAATTGCCTTGCTGAGAGCCTTTACGGCAGCTAGATATTCCCGTCATGCTCTGTCGATCTTCTCGATTGTGGCTCGCCGTCTTCTTCGAGCTCGAAGGTACTTTTGCAAAGAAAACAGTTGATGCCACTGCTGACTGCATATTCTAAATTTGTGATTCTTATTTCTGATCTTATTTCTGACAGTTCTGTCAGAAATAAGATTTACACAGATCAACAGACTCATGGTCACACTAAAAAGTGGATTGCAAATACTAAGAGTTTGCATGCAGCCACTACAAACTGCAATTAAATAAATAAACGTCTTATGTAACGTTATTATGCATTCAAGATAAAAATACAGCCTAT
The DNA here is from genome assembly GCA_932526445.1 of Phragmatobia fuliginosa. Lineage (NCBI taxonomy): Eukaryota > Metazoa > Arthropoda > Insecta > Lepidoptera > Erebidae > Phragmatobia > Phragmatobia fuliginosa. The sequence continues at coordinate 33,019,143 of OW052057.1, forward strand.
AATGAGTCACGTGTGCCAATTATTACAGGCGGCATATGTATAAAATTACTGTATTATGTTTAAATTATAAAATATACCAACCATAATTATTTTTAAACATTGAGGATATTTATACATTTTAGATGTTGATTACCTTATTTTCTTTTGGTTGCCAATTCTGGCTGAATTGCACAGATCGTCGTAAAATATGAACAGTGAGATCGCAGCGGCGCATACCTATTGTGATAAATGTGATAATTGTGAGTTTCGGTAATTAATTAATTTAATTTTCATTTTCCAAATCACTGGTCCTAAATTGTTTATAGTATAGTATAGTATTGAAAATATAAGAAGGTGATTGTTTTATTACCTTCGTAGTATCCATATTGTCCTTTACGTATTTTTTGTCATATACCTACATACTGGTAAGACAGTTGAAAGGGAAGTCCCGTAACTGATGAAGTTTTATTGCGGTGAATTGGACCTGGTTCCAATAAAAGTTTTGTTTTTGCTAACTTAGGTCACCCTATTAAGTCTCGATTTACATACTTATATAGAAATAAAAATAGAGAAGATAGAAATATTTCTATAAAATATCACAATCGATTATTTGTTTTGCTCAAGCCTTTTTAATTGACCGCAGCAATAGGCGTCTAAGGGAACAAACTACACAGGACAACTGTGGTGCATACCAACTCCTTACCAACTACGGTAAATATTAGCCCAAAATCTTTCTAAGCAGAGGCCTATGTTTTGCAGTTATAAATCCATACTAATATTATAAATGCGAAAGTAACTCTGTCTGTCTGTCTGTCTGTTACGCTTTCACGCCTAAACCACTGAACCGATTTTGATGAAATTTGGTATGAAGATAGAACTGAACTTGGGAAAGGACATAGGCTACTTTTTACTGCAATAATCGAGATACAAAGGCCAAAGCTAGGTGATTATAAAAATACATAAATCGTAGGTATCAAAATCTATCACTGTTTATCTCCTGTCAAAACTTCACAGGTTGCTAGGCATAACACAATTGCATGGCAACCATAATGATAGTTTGACAATGACATATAGACCAGTAGTTCAGGGTAGATAATTTTTGAAAACAAATAAAATTATAGTAGGATGAAACCTATTGGAAAAGAAGGAGAATATTATAAAAATAAAAGGAAAAATAATTTACGGGGGATCTGAGGTCGGGAAGGGGTAGGGGGGGAGGTTTGCGGGTCCTTTAAGCGGGGCGTGAAAAAGCATCTCACTAAGCCGCCATAGTGTGGGCCGCCATACATTATTGTCTGTATTCGCAGCAAGTGTAGTAGCCCCGACTCTTGGATTCTGCTAATGCTTTCCATCAGGCAGGGTAGAGTCACTTTGGATGGCTAAATATATAAAACAAAGGGTAAAGAACGGTTTATCTCGATTTCCGGCAAAACTACAAGTCCTATGGAAAAAAGTTAAATGGCAAAGTTGTAGGTAATCAAAAGATCTACAATTTTTAGGGTTCCAAAGTTTATGACTTCGAACCCTTATCGTCCGTCCGTCCGTCCTCCTTACCGTCCAATCGGTAAGTGCTAGAAAGATGAAACTTTGCATGAATATGTGTTGTAATTACGTCGATAAAGTGCTACAAAGCGTTACAATAAAATTATGAAAAATATTTTTATTTAGGGACCTCCCATACACGTAAAGTGGGGATGTTTTTTTTCTCGCAGCTACCCCATCATCTGGTTTATCATTATATAGGTCTTTTAAAAACATTAAAAGATTGTTAAGACGATCTTTAAACCCATTTTTTGATTTAGGTATCCGTTTGCGAGAAATTCCACTTTAAAGGCCACTTTTTTTGTAAAAACAGGGCGTCCCCCCCCCTCTAAAAGTTAAACGGCCGGCTCAAAAAATCTGGAAAAATTCGTGATAGTGGTCCATATAATAACTTTAAATGAAAACTATAACGAATTAGATGACTTTGTTAGTTCAGGAGTTATAGAGGCTTAACTTCTACAATGTGCTTACTTGGAAAAGTCATACAAAATTAACGCATTAATACGTAAACATAACAATTATCCATTGGATACAATTTCTAATCCACGCACCATTATGGGTGACTGAGGAACCCTTTCCCGTGCGTGGCCTGACACGCACTTGGCCGATTTTTACCTCAAATTATATGTGAAAAATTCAAAAAACTAAGTTTTTCTTTTTTTTTTTCTTTTACAAATAAAATTATTTTTAAACGAAATTTAGTGAAAACTTACCTTTTATGCCTCGAATACACTATAATTTATTTGATTTGAAATATTTATTTTTTCACCCGATTTTGACTTAATACCAAAAATTCACCCGTCAAAATATCTACTTTTTTCAAAAAAATAGGGTGTTTTCTGTTTGATGAAATCTCTACTTTCCTATGGTGTAATCCCTACTTATATTATAAATGCGAAAGTAACTCTGTCTGTCTGTCTGTCTGTTACGCTTTCACGCCTAAACCACTGAACCGATTGAAAATAAAGGTAGAAAGTAGGGTTTGAAATAGGGGACGAAAGTTTGTGTCTAAGTTCCTTATTTTCAAACATAAAATCATGTAAGATTGTTTAATCTACCCTTACCGTGTCGCGCGATATATACGAATTCGTCGCGGGCGAAGCCGCGGGTGGAAAGCTAGTAAATAAATATTTCGGACATCTTACACACAACGAAATATAGTCCCAAACTAAGCAGAACTTGTATTGTGGATACTAAACAACTGAATTAAATACATAAATGTTACTTTTTTGGTAAATATATACATATGATACAAAAAACACCCACACTCCGAGACAAATAATTCCATATCAAAGAAACATTTAGTACGATCCGGGAATCGAACCCAAGAACTCAAGCAAAGCAGTCGCATTCGTCTTCCTTACTTGCCCAGTTTAAGTACAATCCTGCAGTGGTATATAAAATTAAAATAATAACCCTGTGAAGTTGTTTTCATGTCCATCCAACACAAAGGGAGGATCCTCCGACCTAAATATTATTGTGACTGGCGAGCCACTGTCCAACGGATGATATTGGGCAGTTATGTTACATGTGCTAATCGGTTTGAGAATTTCTATATCGTGATTCAGGATTAGTAGCATGGCCGTAGCTAGGGGGGGGGGGGGGCATTGTGAGGCAATGCCCTACCTTAAAATCACAATGCCCTACCTTAAAAAGTTCTCCTTATGTTAAAGGTACCTATTTTTTTTACTTCTGCCCTACCTGTAACATTTGACTCTAGCTACAACCCTACTGATTAGTAGTTGTTAAGGATACTTTATTATTCCGTGTTTCTTCGGTAAATGACGTTGTCATATGTTTTAGTTGAGTTGTATGTGGAAGTCACCACAATTAATGATCATAGCCTTAAATAATCTATTGTAAGACATAGCACTAGGATAGACTGTTTTTAGAAAATAAGTTTGGGCCTACTACACTACCCTGGCCCGACGGATAGACTTAGGATTTGTGTCACGTTTTTGTGTGTTTACACTCTTAGTTGGCTCTTATGATTAGTTAAAGGATTCAAAGAAGCATTTCATGCAAGTGTTCAGTTATGTGCGGTTGTGGGTAGCCAAATGTTGTGTATTGCAGAATTAATACACTATGTTATTATACGTAACAAAAACTTTTGTTGACAAACAAGTAATTTGCAGTTCCAACAAATATACATCCCTCATTTTTTCAATTATACCTCATATACATATAGTTTATATGAATTTATATCGAATCGAATTATTGCGAACATGCGTTTTGCTATTACATAATCTGTAACGAAATCTATGACCATAGTTTTATAAGAACGGGTGCGTAAATCGACAGCATGGGCTCTAGCTATTTAAACTGGCTTTTGGTCGTTCGGTTTTCGGCATTCATCACGGTCGGCCTCTTAAATATTGTAATCACGAATTGATAGCTATTTTGCAAGCAAAACAGTTAATTTGAGCAATTAGACTATCGCAATATTTCTTGTTCTACGGTATTTTAGTCCATTCACGGATTACAAAAAAATTATATGGTCCTCGTATGTATTTCTATTATTTACCAAGGTCGTGTGCCTTGGTATAATTTGGAAATGATTTGATTATTAATGGCCAGTACTTAAAAAATATTAGGATTCGCAATTTGATTTGAAATAGGAATCTGAGTTTACGGATTATTTTTCAAATATATGCTATGTGGTTTGTCTTCTTTGTCCAAGTTCTAATGAGATAATTTTAACAAAAATGAACCGACTTCATTGAAAAACTATTCCGAGTACCCGAATCGCGACATTGTGCCTATGATATTTGAGGAGTTCCCTCAATTTCCTTAGGATCCCATCATCAGATCCCGATATGGTGACGATGGGACCACCTGTAAGCTACGCCCATTCCAATGCAAAAATAATTTTTGAAATCGGTTCATAAACGACGAAATTATCGCTGAACATACATAAAAAAAAAAAAGATTCCGACGAATTGAGAACCTCCTCCTTTTTTTTGAAGTCGGTTCAAAATAAGTTTCTTGGGTGTGCTGGTCAGCTGTAACACAGCATATACCTACTCAACGGATTGTCATAATTTTTAGGGTTCCGTTGCCAAATGGCAAAAAACGGAACCCTTATAGATTCGTCATGTCTGTCTGTCTGTCTGTCCGTCCGTATGTCACAGCCACTTTTCTCCAAAACTAGAAGAGCTACACTGTTGAAACTTGGTCAGTAGATGTATTCTGTGAACCGCTTTAATATTTTTACACAAAAATAGAACAAAAGCAATAAATTTTGGGGGTCTCCATACATATAAGTGAAACTCAAAAAAAAAATTTTAATCAAAACCATACGTGTGAGGCATCTATGGATAGGTCTTCAAAAATGATATTGAGGTTTCTAATATCATTTCTTTCTAAACTGAATAGTTTGCGCGAGAGACACTTCCAAAGTGGTAAAATGTTGGTCCCCCCCCCTGTAACTTCTAAAATAAGAGAGTGATAAAACTAAAAAAAATATATGATGTACATTACCATGTAAACTTCCAACGAAAATTGGTTTGAACGAGATCTAATAAGTAGTTTTTTTTTAATACGTCATAAATCATAAACCGCAATTTACATTTCTTTCAATCAGAACACTATTATTAAAACATTGATGAAAGTTACAACGAACTACAAAAACTTTTAAATGATGCTATGGAACCCTTCATGGGCGAGTCCGACTCGCACTTGGCCGCTTTTTTGTATATTTACATAGTCAAGATTATTGCAAAACGTCACAGAGTATTTAAGAAAGCTTTATCTACGTTATTATTTACTATTTCTTTCATTTATCTTTATTTTATGGTATGTAGAGGTATGTGAATTACGTAAATAAAAAATAACGTAATAACCTATTATTTCTATTTGCCAAGTAAGTGCATTTCACCAGTTAGTTAGGCCCCTATAACTCCTTACACACAAAAAAGTTATCAAAACCGCTATTTTTTTTTGAAATTTCAATATATGGGTTATGAAATTTATCATGAAATTTGTCAGATTTTTTGAGCCAGCCATTTAGCTTTTAGAGGGAGGGCGGCTGTTTTTAAAAAAATGCGCTTCAAGTTGAATAACTCATAAACGGATACCTAAATGGAAAAGTGGTTTTAGAAACCTCACATATTCATGCAAAGTTTCATCTTTCTAGCACCAACCGTTTGGGCGGTATCTCGAGGACGGACGAACGGACGGACATTGCGAAACTATAAGAGTTCCGAGTCCTGAACTACAGAACCCTGAAAATGATCTTTCCGTCCTTTGGCTGATTTTGATGTTTATTTTATTTGTAAAAGAAACAATTATAAGGCTTGGTTGACCATCCCCCTCCGCCCCTAAATCGCCATAAGTAATAAATGAATAACCCCTAACTTTAGATGAAGGTAGGTTCTAAAACAAACCGCATATTTTATGCTTCTAATTCTATAATCTCTTAAAACTTGCCTACAAGTTACTGAATAGAAATAAATTTTAAATAAAGATTGGCTTAAAAAGCTTTTCTATATGTGTAACAAAGTTTGAAATCAGATACATATAGAATAGTATAGAATAATCTTTATTTTACACCATTTCATTCAATTTACATTTAGGATTCCAACGAAAGTATCACCATGACAAATGACGGCCTTCTCGCTAAAAAGCAATTTCTTCCAGGCAACTTACTACATATATATTTGATTTGTAAGAACCTACATAGTAGCCTAGATTAAACTCGTAGATACGTTAGCGAAAGAAATGGATTACGAAAAGAGTGTCTTTTCATATATATTTTTAAACGCGTAACTTACATAATTTGCTTCGTTTTGTCGTTTTTGACACAGATTTGTAAGGTGGTTGGCTAATACACTTGTCATGAGTAATATAATAAATATGAAAATAAAGCATGTTGTTAAACTACTTAAATGATTAATATGATATATACCTACTTGTTTAGTACAACACAAAGTATAATTATATGGTTTACCCAAGGTTTCGTCATGTCCGGCAGTAGCCCATATATTAAACTTTAGGAGTTATAGGGACCTTTAAAATTCATTGAATTGGAAATCTTCGTAAAAAACATCAGATCCTCGTTACCATATTGTGTCAAAGTACTCGTCAAGTCGAATCAAACGAGCCCAAACTCGATGGGGTTCCTATGAAGAATCTAGAGTGACTGTGTTGTCAAGGCAACGGATAACGGCCAGTGGCGGCAGTACGCATGCGCACGGAGTCGCGACATCCTTGTCGTGTGTTTTTGTCCTTGTCGCACTACAGTGACAATCATATACATATCTATTCGTTTTTATGGTGTTAGGTTTTTTCGTTACGAAATTTCTTGATTCGGTCGCCGCGCTCAAAGGCCGCGATAAAAGCTATGCAATAGCATAATAAGTACTCTTAAACATAACAATTATCTTTGGAGCACGATTTGAATATCTTCTAAACGTCGCATTAACAACTAATATAACAATCAAATATGTAAATTGTAATCAGGTTTGAAATTCCACAAAAAGTGATAGACACAAAATCTCATTGACGTTTAATCGTAAAATCCGATAATTTGTAAAAACCCCAACAAGTGTGTAAATTAACTCATAAATTAGATTAGAGTGATTCATTGAGTAATTTAAACGCCAGTGACGCATCAAAGAGTAGTACGATTGTTATTACTTTTATACTTCTATACCAAATTCAGGTTTTTTTTTAAAAGGTATTCTGAATAATCCAAAGTCAACATTATTTTACAAGATTATTCTTTAGCTGTAATTAGAAACACGTATGTCATATGACAAAGCAATATTATGATGACATGGAGCTGATCTGATCTGATTATAGATCTTTTTAATAGAACGGTGTAAACCCAATGTGTTTAGAGTCGTTTGATTGCTGTTGATGAGTACTTTGTTATTTATTATAAATAATAAACAAAAGCTTGTCGCCACATTTAACTGCACAGATAAAATAACAGAATTTATTTGCCTTTTGGTCTGTTTGTCCGTCATATAAAGAGTAACTTAGGTTACATTTTTTAGACTATGTTCGCCCTGCGCTAACGCGGCATATATAAAAATCGGCCAAGTGCGTGTCAGGCCACGCACAGGAAAGGGTTCCTCAGTCACCTATAATGGTATGTTAATTTAAAATCGTATCCAATAGATAATTGTTATGTTTACGTATTAATACGTTAATTTTGTATGACGTTTTCCAAGTGAGCGCATTTTACCATATAAGCCTTTATAACTTCTGAACTAAGAAAGTCATCTAATCGGTTACAGTTTTCCTTCAAAGTTCATTAGATGGACCACCATCACGATTTTTTTCAGATTTTTTGAGCCAGCCGTTTAGCTTTTAGAGGGGGGGGGGACGCCCTGTTTTTACAAAAAAGTGCCCTTTAAAGTGAAATATCTCGCAAACGATACCTAAATAAAAAAATCGTCTAGGAAACCCTTCATTGTTTTTAAAAGACCTATCTAATGATACCCCACACGATGGGATAGCCTCGAGAAAAAAAAATCATCCCCACTTTACGTGTAGGGGAGGTACCCCAAATAAAATTATTTTTCATAATTTTATTGTAGCACTTTGTCGACGTAATTACAACACGTATTCATGCAAACTTTGATCTTTCTAGCACTTACCGTTTGGACGGTAAGTCGAGGACGGACGGACGGACGGACGGACATGACGAATCTATAAGGGTTCCGAGTTATGAACTTCGGAACCCTAAAAAGAAACTATGTTTATGTATTAATATAATATCAGATGTCTAGACATCTTGTGCTATGGGTACTAGTACCCATAGCACAAGCTGTGCTTAGTTTGGGACTAGATGATGTTGTGTGTAATTCATCCGAAATATTTATTTATTTATATAACCTTTAGATAATCTATCTAAAGCACATAACATAATTTTATTGCAATAATAAACAGTTTAAGACAAAAACTCCGATCGAGAAGTTACAATATAACTTTAAAGGTACGCGTCCATTGTCCCGCACGCACGCACGGCACGCAACGGATTGAACGGATTTGCCGATGGCATGCGTCCACTGTATCCGGATTTTTTATTTAGTTTTGAGTGTTTTCTTGTCGTGAGTTGATGTATTCGGTCATGGAGAGTGATGAAGATATCATTGTTATTAGTTGTATCATTCATCCTATCTCCTCCCAAATATTGTCTCTTCTTTGGACATTAAAATAATGTGTATGTTTTAAATTGTATAATTCTTCATATCTTTCTACTAATATAATGAAAAGTGCGTCATCCATTTCATGTTTTTGTCGTTCGTTCCTTTATTAAATAAGACAAACAGGATGTGCGGCAGTGGGCGATGCCAGCCGGCCAGCGGCGAACTGATTTGTGTGACGTCACCAGCACGCAACGCATTTTTTGCTCATAAATGCCGGCGTTCGGTGCGGGCGGCGCGGATAGTGGACGCAGCTCTATGTAAAATCATACAAAGCAAAATAAATACCGTTGCGTGCCGTGCGTGCGTGCTTGCCAATGGACGCGTACCTTTAAGGTTACGTTATCAGCGTGTTGCTTTATTTTTTAACCGACTTCAAAAAAAGGAGGAGGTTCTCACTTCGTCGGAATCATTTTTTTTATGTATGTTCAGCGATAATTTCGTCGTTTATGAACCGATTTCAAAAATTCTTTTTGCATTGGAATGGGCGTAGCTTACAGTTGGTTCCATCGGTCACCATATCGGGGTCCCAAGGAAATCGAGGGAACTCCTCAAATATCTTAAGCACAATTGTCGCGATTTTGAGTACTCGGAATAGTTTTTCTTTGAAGTCGGTTCCTTTTTGTTAAAATTATAGACGTTTGGGAAAGTCGATTTTCCTTTTAGTAGGCGCTTTATTCGAGTGATATTCAGTCTCACTAATATAATAAACGCGAAAGTAAATCTGTCTGCTGTAGCTCTTTCACGCCAAAACTGTTAAAGTGATTTAATTGAAACTTGGTACACAGATAATCTAGAACCTTAGAAAGAACATACTTTTTACCGCAAAAACACTCATACATGGGAGTGGAACCGCGGGTGAAAGCTAGTTGTAAATAAATCGGTATCTTAATTAAATTTTTGAAATAGTTTATAAAACTCGTCAAAAATCGGTATGGTCACGACATTTTTAGGGTTCCGTAGTTTCTGACACGGAACTCTTATAGATTCGCCATGTCCGTCCGTCGTCGTCGTCGTCGTCAAACGCCTAAAAGCTAAACGGCTAGCTCAAAAAATCTAAAAAAAATGACAGTAGCCCTTATAGTGAACTTCCAAGGAAAACTATAGCGATTTTGATAACTTTTTTATTTTAGGGCCTAACTTGTAAAATTAACTCACTTGGAATACTTCGTAAAAATAAAGAAATAATACATTAATATAACAATTGTCAATTGGACACGATTTTATATCTACCTACTTATTTATTTTATTTACATCAGAATGATCTAGACCCCAATACTACTCCATTAGCCATGACATAGCTGGATACTCGACAAAACTATAATCGTAAAAATTTATCTGAACAGTTCCGTGTTAGTAACAGTCATTCAAAAAATAAATCCTTTTGATTCATGTTCTTCATTAGTTTGTTTCATAAATGTCAAGTTTTGACATTTAATAAAATAAGAAGCATTTTAATTCACGAATATTTAAGTATGTCTATAGAAAACAGGATATAGTACAAATGCATATGAACAAAAAGAAATATATATATAGGTATATATATAAAATAATATAATATATAACAAAAATTTATTAGTTACCATTCAAACATTCTATTTCATACTTCTAGATCTAGAATGTATAAAAGGTAATGATATGCAACTGTAATTAAAATCGTAAAGTGCTTTTCAGTTCGTTACGAAACGATCATTCCCAATACAATGTCATTAATTTGATTTGCTAAATACACCTGATACTGTATTATTTAGATACAAGGTTATACCTAAAACTTATTTCCCCTGTAAATGAAGGTAACAAATTATTTAAACTAAATCGTATCACTATAAATGAAGGTAACAAATTATTTAAACTAATCAGTCGTATAAATATGTATACCTGTTCGAAACAAACAAATCTAGTGTCGGATAACCATTTAATTGCCAAAAAGAAAAAAAAACAGTCCGATTTTAATGTCAAATATTTAATATACATTATTATAGTATAAATATCAGAATAACACATGGCTTACTTTTTACTGCACTAATCAAGGTGCACGTAAACATACTTAGATCGAAAATTCAAAATGTATGTTTAGCTCCTGTCAAAACTTCACAGGTTTCTATGCTTAACAAACTTCCATAGCAACCATATTGATAGTTTGTAAATGGCTAATAAAAAATGAGTTCTGGACTTAGACTAAGAATGACCTAGACCGGTCATATGCGTGCACCCGTAAGGGATAGCAACAAAGTACATTAAATATTAATGTTGCCAGGTTAAAACAATTCCCCTTTAATAAGGGAGAATCGCTATTCCGTTTACTGTTCCAAATGTTTTAAAAATCTGTCAGATATGGTTAGATTAGAATAGAAGGCCTTCAAAACGAAAGCTGAGGATGTAACCGGGATCAAGATTGATTACATTAAAAAAAAACATTTTTTAGAAGGTTATAGTATTTATTGGCCCTTAAATAAAATAAGTATGTTGAAGAAATTAGTTTATTTTCTTGTCTCTAGTTATCAGCATATTTTTGTACTTTAATATATCCTTACGTTCAAATATTTTTACATATAGCTTTGCTATTGCCCAACCTTGTCGTTCAGTAGCCTTCAACCACATTTTACGCACATTTTCATCTTTTGGAAATCTGGAGGACAATAAAACACAAATCAAATCAAATTAAATTTCCTCACCATATGGGGTAATTTCAAAAGGCCGATGCGTTATCCCTAAAATGCTGGTAACCTTGCAAAATTACCTTAACACATTAATGGTCATTCAAACTTTAGCTGTGACAACCTACGCAATTTGGTCGGATTATTACAAAATTTTCACACTTTAGAAACTAGTTTTTATCACTTATTTTCAATTATTTCTGCACATTAACAAACAAAAATTGATGTAATTAATCGTAGTTAATATTAAAAACAATATTAGGCCAATAAAACGCGATTTTTTATACTTACGTGTGAAAGGTTATATTTTCATATTTGCGTTCATTACGCCTTTTGCAGCCGAAAACTCAACACTGTACCATATTTGTTAAAGTATCTGGGTTGAAAACAATTAGTTAAACTTAAAGTCACACAGTAATTCACTCAAAAAGCCTTATTTTCACTCCTGATAAATTCCCGCTTTGAAATTTGTTTGACACAAATGTTTTGTGACAAACCTATACGGCGATAAGGACAAAAAATACGTATCTCTATTTTTCTCTAACACACTGGAAAATGGTATCGTTATCTCACTCTCTCGTGGTAATGCTTGTTGGCATGTCAGGTCTTGGTCATTCTTAGTCTAAGGTTCTGGATAATAACTGTTGATAAAATGATTTTAGCTTCTATAATCAACTTATATTGATAGACTCATTCCAAAACGTTCAAAAATTTTATTTAAATTATCTAAATCGTTCAAACATTAATTTATTAAAAGTAATATGTGAAAGTCCTGTCCCTCCAAATCTGGGCATGCACTTAAAGAACGGCGACGCGTTTGTATCTTTTGAGTTTTACTTGTTCATGGCTCTGTACACTCGTGCGTGCGACCTTTTGTCTTCTTCATCTTTATATAATGGTAGAAATAATAGCATCTCAACATAAATGTATCCTGCAACTGAAACTTCGTTGTGCGTCAAAAGGCAAATAATTTTAAAGATGTTTAATTGATTCTAAAATTTTATTGGAGGTATCGTGATCTTATAAGGACTTTAGCTTTCTTCGATAAATGACGTATCCAACAATTAATTTCTTCATCATTTAAAAATTCCTTGACAATAGATAAATAATAGAACAAAGGAATGTCAAAGACGGAAATGTTTATTTAGCTATTATATTGACCTCAAGCGTATGTATAATGATGCGAGAACCTTGCTCTTACAAAATGTTCATATTAAATTAAATTTGTAGGAAGCATGCTTATCTGATAAAGACATTAGGTATTCACAGATTTTGCAAACTTTTGCAAAAAATTGCGTAATTATACAACATATTACGAAGTTACAATCTGGTTTTCATAAAACATCTGTCTTATAATAATGTCACAGTTTAGACCATCTTTTTGTTGTTTTAGCCATCGTATCGTACCGACCGTTACCAAATTATTGTTAGTTATCAATAAATTTTAACTAACTTCTTCTTTTCGAAATGGTTACTAGTTCAACCCATTTTACTTTGAATATCAGTTTTTCTGCGGAGCAGCTGACATCGCACCTCTGCACCTCGAAGGACAACTAAATTCGAAGGTTGAACAGTTGTTAGTATATTTGTGGGCACTGACTTCCCAATAACGATTGCCATAGATGTTCATGCCAACGGGGTAGGGCTTGACGTGTTCTCGTTGCTATCATTAAGATCTTTTTGTCAGAAAAACTTACGAAAATCTTTTCACAATCCCACCCCGAGTAACTCGAGACTAGTTGATTTAGACAAACGAGTGGTCAATTTATTTTAGTAACCAATGAATTTTTAATTTACTTTAAACAGAAAAAGCATTACTGAAGTCAGCTCTTGTTCTGTAGCGTTTTTCTCGGAGCACTATGGCTTATGAATCAACTTAAAAACATTTTATTAAATTAAAAAATCGGCCAAGTGCGTGTCAGGCCACGCACAGGAAAGGGTTCCTCAGTCACCTATAATTTTATGTGGATTTAAAATCGTATCCAATAGATAATTGTTATGTTTACGTATTAATACGTTAATTTTGTATGGCGTTTTCCAATTGAGCGCATTTTACCATATAAGCCTTTATAACTCCTGAACTAAGAAAGTCATCTAATCGATTATAGTTTTCCTTTAAAGTTCATTAGATGTACCACCATCACGATTTTTTTCAGATTTTTTGAGCCAGCCGTTTAGCTTTTAGAGGGGGGGGGACGCCCTGTTTTTACAAAAAAGTGCCCTTTAAAGTGAAATATCTCGCAAACGGATACCTAAATCAAAAAATCGTCTAGGAAACCCTTTATTGTTTTTAAAAGACCTATCTAATGATACCCCACACGATGGGGTAGCCTCGAGAAAAAAAAAACATCCCCACTTTACGTGTAGGGGAGGTACCCCAAATAAAATTATTTTTCATAATTTTATTGTAGCACTTTGTCGACGTAATTACAACACGTATTCATGCAAACTTTCATCTTTCTAGCACTTACCGTTTGGACGGTAAGTCGAGGACGGACGGACGGACGGACGGACGGACAGACGGACATGACGAATCTATAAGGGTTCCGAGTTATGAACTTCGGAACCCTAAAAAAGATATATATAGTGTCAACCTATCGCCGTCCACTGCTGGACGAAGGTTTCACCCAAGGAACGCCAACCATCCCGGTCTAGGGCAGTACGCATCTATCCGCCGCCAGCCACCTTCCTCAAATCGGAATTCTGTGTGATAAATATTGGGAAATAAAAACCAATTAAAATATCTGAGAAAAATATTTACTTACAAGTACCAAAAAAATATCTTTGGCAATGCTACCAGTAGGCGATGATGCGGAGGAATTTTGTGTAATGGATTAATATATAACGAATCCATAATGAATGATATTTATCTCAATATCAATATCAATATCGCTCGATCAGGTGATTAAACAAAATATTAGCCAATAAAACAAAAGAATAGAGAATTAGATTGAAAATAGAATAGAAAAACGAAAAACGTTTGCTACTTGGCTAGGGGGCTTATTTTTATATTTAAGCCTACCAAAGTGACTCTACTCTGCCTGATGGAAAGCATGAGTAGAATTCAGGAGTATGGGCCACCATCCACATTGTGAGGGTAAGCAATGCAGCATTGGTGACCCCTACCATGGCGGCTTAGTCAGATGGTTCAGCATCATTTTCCCGGCCTGTTGAAGCGGGGAGAATGATGCGGAATGATTGGCCCTCCGGTCTCACACTCAGCAACGAAATACGACAGCTGTCATTACTAGGATGGTCTTCTGTATGAGGATGATGATTAAGTAGTGAATTATTTGAAAAATTCTTCCTTGTTTAACACTACTCAAGTTAATACGATTTTTATTTGTGTTTATTTAACTAATTTAGTAAGCAAACACTATGCTCTCTTGAAGGCAAAGCAAATATCTACAATCAACACAAGAAAAAACTCAAGGTATTAAATTTACTCCTTGGAACTTAATGCGTTCGAAACATAACAAAAATAAATATATAATTGAATGAAATTGAAAAAAATGTCTGTATGTGATTTTAAATTGCCAATTTTCACTGAACATATATGAAAACTATATACGGTACTATAAAAAAAAACACATTTTACGTTACTCGATTTAAAAACGCGGGGCTCATCGAATTGGCTTATAAAATATTATTATGATTTCTCGTCACAAGGTCATACACCATATTCAAAAACTAAGTAATTAATGGTGATTATTTTGAAGTACGGTAATGATCGATTCACGCAACATACGAGTATATAAATTTAAAAATTTATGGCGCAACTAAACATAACGAGAAGTTTTGATATAAACTTCTAAGAGAATATGTATGTGTATGTATGGTACTATGTGCACACAGTACAAATTTTGAATATAATTCAGGTTCTGTTAGCCATACTTCCATACTCTTTATTATTATAATTTCGAAAGTAATTATGTATGTGCGATTCGCTTTCACAGCTGACTGCCTAGCCGATCTGAATGATTTTCACTATAGAGATAAATAGGACCTTGGAGAAGGACGTAAGATACATTTCTCTCAATAGCAATATCTACTAGTAAACTATAATAAATTCATTAATGCACAAGCAAGAATAGGTTTGTAATTTTTAATATTATAGGAATGTCCAATAGAATTCATCCATAAAATCATGCCTGCTTAGTAGGTCCAAACAAAACAATAAGGTTTTATTTGCCAATTTATATATAGAACTAGATGATCCATAGATCCATAGAACTATTTGAAAATCGTCCCTGTGGTGACGGATTTAGAATAGAGTCTCACCAACAATATTGATCCAGTAGCTGTTGCAAAAATCAACCACGGGAGCATACTAGTTAAAACAAAATCACCGCAAAGGAAAACTTGGAACTAACCCTATACCTACCCTAGCCAGTCTGGTATATTTGATTTAATTAGGTATATAATTTTATCATCAACATCGCCAAGGCAGACTTAATGCAATAAACATTTTCTAAGTACATTTAAGCTAGAGTCTCCTTTCCAAGATGTTTCAAAAAACATTTAATAATCAAATATTTAATTGTTTCAGGAATCAAAGACGAAGTTTAAGCCTTTGGTGGGAAAGCAGAGGCGAAAAGAAACGTAAGTAAACAATGGAAATACTATTAACAATCCGGAGCCTTATCGCAATGGTTTCCGTTTCACCCAGAATAATGTAATACACATCATACTCGTAAGAAATCTATTTTTGCAAGACTTTCGAAATACCCTCATGTACTACTCATTACGTAAGATTTTCCTATGTTCATTAACGACCATTGCAATGTTTTGTAGCAAATTAAACAACGTGAAAACATTTAGTGTAATTACTTATTAGCGCCATTAGAAAATGTTAATTATACTCTGTCCATTCCTTTAATATCTTTTTGACAGTTCAACAAACTTTGAAATTAGTGACGCCCTCACACGTCACCGATTCGATTTGAAATCAGAATCAGTCGTTTTAATGTTCTTTATGTCAGTATTGTAAATAAATAAAATGTGCACTATTAAGACGTATAATTGGGCCAGAACAAAGAAAACTTCCTAACTTCCTTCTAAGTTTGAACTTAAATACCAAAATTTCGACTTTATTCCTTGCAAATAATCAATCTTGAAGTCATACTATTGTAATTTTCTTTTAATTGTATTAAATTTACAGAAAAAATACTTATATGAAGTCAAATTATCATCATAATATGATAGATTATTTTAATCGATTTATCTTATTTCAAGAGCTGTTTTAAAGTTTGTTGTTTTTAGCCATGCAGAAGACACTTATAAAGTGCCCTACCCGTCCATAAAGTACGACATTACTGTAGTATAATATTACGAAAAAAAATACCGGTAATTTATAGGCGTGACCTGTCAAAAAGACAATAAACAAATGGACAAAATATAAGTAACTGACGACTAGTTGCAAATTCAGTTCGCTCCTAGGGTTGCGGAGGTACGATGCCAGTCGCTCCGTGTAAAAAAATGATATTCAGGTAAAACCGGTAGAACTGGTAACCGACCTCAAATCAACCTATATAAAATATACTTAAAAACTTGGGTTACTAGGTCGAGCACAAAATAGATTTTTTACCTAAATCGCTTCTACATCTCTTTTTCAAGATTTTTGGTAAACTCAGTTACCAAAATCTTTTTTGATAGGGAGAACATTAGGATTGTTAAGAAATGCTGGGCTTTGAAATGGTGTTTTAATATGATGTAATGATATTTTAACGTAACGCTTTTTTTAATTAATTATCTGTTCCCAATCTCATCTGGTTGACAGATAAAAAAAACGTCTGTTATAAAGAATATTTATGTTATCAGTTATCACCACTTTATTTTCTTGTATTGAAATCCGTTTTTTATGCACAAGATAAATTAAATTATCTTACATATATATATATTTATATATTTAAACAATCCATAACATTCCGCTGCTGATCTCGGATCTCCTCTCAAGAAAAAGTTAGACTAAGTTTCACGACTGTTATCTTAGAACTGACTGTTTAACGAAACCTCCGAACCACGTAAACGCTCACAACATATAATGCCACAAACGGTCATCCATCTAGGTACTGACCGCACCGTCGTTACTTACTCTCGGTGATTGCTTCCAATCTCTTATGGCGACTTGGCTATGAACTTTTCTATTATACTAATTACATACAATAACATACGAATAATTGTTTGAATTATGCGTAATTATGAAATGAAAGAACAAATTTCCTACATTTAAATATCTCCTAATATTTTTATTGAACTTAAATTGAAGAAATTTAAAACAGATTGACATGAATAGATAGCACAGATAGAAAAACAAATCCTTCTATATCACTATGGATTATTTTATCATCATCCTTCAATCTTCAACAGCCTTCAATAAATAAATAAATATTTTGGATATCTTACACACAGCATCATCTAGTCCCAAAGTAAGCAGAGCTTGTGTTATGGGTACTAAACAACAAATACATAAACATACTTTTTTTTTGTAAATACATACATATTATACATAGAAAAACACCCAGACTCCGAAACAAATATTGGCCTACTCCTGGGCATAGGCCACTCTTTAGAAAGGAGGATTTCGTCTGAATGAATGTATGTCTATGTACGTACCTATTTAATTGATGCCTATCGTGAGCGCGATATTCCCGTGTCATTATCGTCCGTACGTAACATAAATCAGTAGGTTAGAAAATAATTACGCGTCCTTTTACAGTAAATATTCATAACATTATTTAATAATTTGCATCCGGTAAGAGTAGCGTCACTTTGGCCACTATGGCTGGCTTAAAATTTAAAATAGGTGCTATTTTAAATAAATTAAATCATCACAACTTCTGCAGTTCTCGGGTCTTGAGTCAGCCAATTACTTTCTTGTGTAATTTAAGTATATTAACAGGCACTGTTCCTACCTGTCTTAAAAATGCAAGCGTATGTCCAATTTATAAAGATGGGAATCCCAGACTCCATGTAACTATCGACCGATCTCACTGCTGACAACTTTCTCTCTAAAGTACTGAAGAAAGTTGTGAACAGAAGACTGTTGACATACTTGGAAAAGAATCAACTCCTACCTGAAAATGAGTTTAGTTTTCGTGCCGGCAGGTCTACAGAGGATGCAGTAACAAATTTAGTTGATTTTATAGCAGAGAAAATAGAACATCGTCTACACCACAGCAATTTCCACTGTGCTGAGTTCTAGGGTTTGATTTCCGGGTCGGACCAAATTTTTGTGTGATCTGCAAATATTTGTTTAGGAGTATGGTGCTTTCTATGTATAATATTTATGTATTTATAAAAAAAGGATATTTATGTGTGTATATCAGTTGTCTAGTACCCATAATTTAAAACAAGCTCTACTTAGTTTAGCACTAGATAGCGTCGTGGTAAAAGAAAATCTAATCATTTCTTAAATAACAGAGTTGTAGAGTAACAAATAATACACCGATAGAGTAATGCGTTATGTGGTCGCCACACCATTACTGCTGCGCTGAGTTTTGTGGATTCAAACCCCACATGGGAAAACATTTTGTATCCATTTCATGTATGTTTGTAAATTCCACAGCGATACAGTATTTATTCCTAATACGGGAGTTATCTTTTCATAGAAAGCAAATTAAAAAATTCAACTCTTTTTTGGATGTCCGCAATAAGGATATGATAAAATCTACTTATTAAGGGGCAATTCTATATAATTACACACATATAAGTACTTGTAATAATTAAAATGTATCTATTAAATAATCATTGTGATAAGAAATCTACACACTTTTACAGATATAATAACATAAATATGACACAATTATTGTAATTGTGTGCCTAATAAAGTGAAATTCAGAAATCCAACCTAGAAACAAAATTGTTATGACAAAACACCCGACATGGTGGAGAAAATAAGTTGTTTATAATGTACTTTTGATATCAATAGGTCTATTGTTGTGTCATGTAAAAGTTAGTAAAGCACATCGTTACGAAATATGCACGTAACCGGTGTATACCATTACTTCACATCTGACATTCGCCCACACTCAATGGTCCTATAATCAAAGACCTACTTTTGTTTGTGCAATCTAGCTGAGTCCCGCGATTTTATTCGTGGTTATTATTGTAAATCACGAGTCACACCGTGGGGCGTAGCTAGTCTAAAACACTTAGCATAAGTAACTCTTTATTTCATCATTTATCTGCCTATCAGGCGATTCACACACTGGCGACGCGCCCACGCGCGAAGGTGCGGGGCAGCCAATCCCGAATCTGCTAGCGGCACGCGCTCACGCGTCGTAGCGCGTTTTTGGTGTGTTGGACCTGGCGTGTTTTCTATACTAATCGATGTATTTGCATACAATATTAAAATCTGCCGCTCCGCGCTACGCGACGGAGCGCGGGGCAGTGTGTGAATCGCCTCAAAGTCCATAATCGGTAGCCGTAGTAGGGATGAGGCGGCACAAGCAGACAGATAAAATTAAAAAAAAAACAGATTTTGATGCAAGTATCGTAAATGCTTTCATTATCAAGTGAAAAGCTGTTCATGTGATGATACAAACTGACACTTCAATCTTATTTATTGGTATATATGTTGGTAAATACTAAATATTAAATTCAACGCGTAGGTATGTCCGTTCTAAGCAGTTAAATTATTTCAGTCTTATAAATAAAATATCTACATATACATTCTAAGCACTCTGTCTTTTCTCTAACTTATGACGGTTATCTGTAGGTACTAAGTGAGGTATAATCTAATAATCTAATACGGTTACGGATTCAGCATAGTGTCACCAACTCTATCTCGTGGGTGACGTAGAGCCGTCGAAACAAGTGCCTTGAACAACAAAGAAAAACCGTTTTTGAAACCCTTTAATAACCTATGTCGTCAATATGATGTAGTAGGCCAAGACTGTCTAAGGAGAGGCCTATGTTTAACAGTGTGATGATGAGACTAAATTGACATTACAACCATTTACTTGATGATATTAAATATCACCTTCTTCTTCGTTGGTCTAGTGGTTAGCGTATGCGACTGCTGATCAAAAGGTCTCGGATTCAAATCTGAGATCGGGCAAAAAGTATTGTTGGGTTTTTCTTAAACGAAATTCTTAATAACAGCCCGGAGTATGGAAGTTTGGCGATGTATCACGCCCGTGCACTTTAAGCCGTCGGTCAGTGCCCTCTAATATACTAACAACTAATTTCAGTGCTCCCTCAAGGTTGCGGAGGTATGATGCCAGTCGCTCCGTGGGAAAAACTGATATTTAGGTAAAACCGGCTTGAATTAGTAGCCGACCCTAAATAATCTTAAGTGTATCCTTACCGATTACTAACCATCTAGGGCTTCTAGGTATTACCATCACCTCTAACCTTAACTTTGGCAAACAAATTGAGTCTATGGTACAAACAGCGTCCAAGAAATTATCGATTCTGTCAAAGGTTCGTCGGTACTTCAGCTCTGAACAGCTGCTTAATCTTTACACTGCCCAAGTTCGATCCTGCATGGAGTACTGCAGTCACCTCTTGGACGGTGCAGCAAAATATCATCTAGAAGCTTTGGACTCGGTTGACCGAAGAGCCCGTAGGTTAATTAATAACGAAAAGCTCTCAAATAGCAGACTACACACCCTCGAGCATCGTCGTCGAGTTGCCAGCTTATCGGTTTTTTATAGGATGCACTTTGGAGAGTGCTCGAAAGCTCTTTTCGAACTGATTGAACCATCTCCATTCCTTTATCGGACTACTAGGCGCAGGCAAAAGTTTCATCCATACGTTGTTGGCATACCCAAAAGACGAACTAAACGGTTTGACAGCTCGTTTTTGGTGAGAGTCGCCAAAATTTGGAACGACCTGCCTGGGTCTATTTTTCCTGATGAGTTTAACTCTGGAGCCTTTAAGAGTAGAGTGAACAGGTTTCTTTTGGATGGGCGTGTACCATCTTCGTCTTCATCTACACTTTCCATCAGGTGAGATGGAAGACAAACGCCTATTCCATTACAACAATAAAAAAAAAAAAAAAAAAAAAATCTTAGGAAGAAAGGATAGGAAGAAAAATTTACTACACAATATTATTAACTCTAATAGATAGGTTTAACCACCTTTCTTTGTGAGATATAAATTTGGAAGCTTAATTACTCATATTTGATGTACATATGTTTAAAGAACGTTTTGTTATTCATCTCGATTAAATATTCTAAGAGGAAAGAAGATGACTCAATAGTTCTATCATATCGAAATACTTATTAGTATTTTGTCCATGGTTCTGTCAAACTCGAAGCAAAACACACGGTATTTTATATTGAACTATGTTACTGTTCACATTGCCCGCCGTATTTCTTAAACGTGTTTAATTTAGATATACAGGCAGTACTGTAGCAAGCTTTAAAATGTACACAGCTTCTTTGTCATTGTATATGACGTACCTGGAACATGTAATTTATTTATAATTGCAAGAATAAGTGTGTGTAACTTAAACGATATTTATACCAAATACATACATGTAACTTCACTACGTTTATCATTATAAGTAGTCTTTATACGTAATAATAACGTACGGAATAACACTTGGATTGCAAGAAGGCTAAACGTACGTAAATATTAATATTTTTATTTTGTTTTATATAAACTTTATGCAAATAAATAGGGACAGAGATGGACTCAATGCCGTAGGGGCTTTCTACCAGTCGACCTTAGAGTGATGTAGAGCCGTTTAATTTAATTCTGACAGGAGAACACAAATTTGAAAATAGGGGAACGTCCATTAATCACGTTTGGCTCGAAAAGGAGGGTGAGGGGTTTGGCAAAAATGTCGTGTAGTAGGAGATATCATTCATTTTTTGACCAATTTTTTAAAACGAAAAAAATATTCCCCCTCTAAAAGCTAAACGGCCGGCTCAAAAAATCTGGGAAAATTTGTGATGATGGTCCATAACTTTAAAGGAAAACTATAACAGATTAGATGACTTTGTTAGTTCAGGAGTTATAGAGACTTAACTTGTAAAATGAGCTTACTTGGAAAACGTCATACAAAATAAATGCATTAATAGGTACGTAAACATAACAATTATGTATTAGATACGATTTGAAATCCACGTACCATTATGGGTGACTGAGGAACTCTTTCCTGTGCGTGGCCTCACATTACGTCTGATCACTATAACTATCAAAACGATTACTTTTTACTTTTTTATATATATTACCTACCAAAGTAACTCTTACTCTGCCTGACAGAAAGCATGAGTAGTATCCAAGATCACCACACTCACTGTGAATGTAGACAAAGCAGAAAATAATTATTTTATTTCAATTATCCATGAACCTTAATGGTAGGTGACTATAAGTGGACTAGCCATAGTGAAAACTAGCTCATACCCTTAGATATTGCACATTGCTCTGGTCCCAAATAACATGGTAGAGAGACCACGAAGGTGTTGTATTTGTTTGTATTGTGTGTGTAAAAATAGAATTTAGATTTTATATAACAGTAAATCATATGTATATGTGGCAATTGAATCTTTCTTACGTATAGTAACTGGAACTATGAGAAAAAACTGTCCTGAACTCGGCTTGAACCCACTTGTCAGAACGATGACTTGATTACACTTGAACAACAGCAGTCAAATTAAATATTTTTAATATATTATGTCTTTATATTTATACACACTATTGATAAAAAATAAAAATATAATAGATTGATTCTGTTATTCGTTAAATATTTATTTAGTATCGAGCCTTAAAGTCGGGCCAGACCAAGTGTTTGTATGATATACAAACATTTGGTTTGGAGTTAGGGTATTTTTATGACAAGTGTGGGCTTATTTATTAACATGAAAGTGTAAATAAATACTCTATCAGTCAATCTAGCTTTCATAGTACAAGCACTTCTTAGTTTGAAGCTAAATGGCTGTGTGTTACATGCCTGAAATACGAGTACGTATTTATAAATTGTATTATCTATTGTCCATGGACACAGTCTACAAACACAGTACATATAACATAGTCAAAGTTGCTGTTTTAATTTTAAAAAAAATCCTTAACTTTATTTTCTAGTAGGTAGGTAGGTACTAGTCGCTTATATGAGTGTCTTCCAATCTAATTGACATAGCTGTAATTTGGATACGTAGACACTTATGGAACTTCAATGACGCTTATGGTGCATCGTAATAGAAAAACAACTAAAACTTAATTTACACTTTCTTCCACACACGTCCGTGTGGTGACGGATTAAGAATACAGTGTCACCACCCCTATTCATCCCGCGGGTGTCGTAAAAGGCGACTAAGGGATAAACTACGCAAGATAACATCAATGCAAAGAGAAGGAAAACTTAAAACCAACCCTATACCAACCCGTCTGGTCAGCGTGGTATAGTAGGCCAAACCCTCCTTTCTAAGGAGAGGCCTATGTCCAGCAGTGGACTGTTAAAGGCTGTTGATGATGATGATGATGACACTTTCTTTTACTAGTGCGTAAGTAAAAGACGATCACTGCAGTAATGGCACATGAGTAAGAAATAATTCTTGGTGCTAAAATATTAAATACGAAAGTGGTCCATTTTCATCTGTGAACCAATTTTGTTATATCTTGGCAGACATTATGATACTTATCTAGTTCTAACTACATGGCGACACCACAATATGATAGTAACATATCCTCCATTTGATGGAGGAAACGTGACACAGTAACTGCGCAATCCACTGCCACAATTTCAGATTTAATATTTATGGTTTCGTGTATGACATTAATTAAAAAGTTATAAGAACCTATTTAGGTAATAATTTGTTTACTAATGTGTAAAACATCATCATCAGCCTATTGCAGTCCACTGCTGGACATAGGCCTCTCCAATTGAACGCCACTTATTTCGATCCTATGTTAATTATGGCTGAACTTTAAAGGAAAACTGTTACGGCTTAGATAAATTTGTTGGTTCAGGAAGTATAGAGGCCTAATACGCTTGTTTATATGTATGAACGAAATAACAAGAACACATAACAACTATCTATTGGACATGATTTTAAATCCACGTGTCATTATGAGTGACTACGGAACCATATTCTACGAGTATGAGTGACTTGATTTGGCCAATTTTTATTTTACCTTTTCGGGACTTTTAATTTATTTTTAAATATAATTCAACCATAGAAATTTATGAACATAAAAAATTTCCCTCCCTCATGTATTACAATAGTTTTATGATGGCTAAACTTGTTGTTTGGGATAATTTCACAAAAACATTTTTAGTGGGATACTGTGCATAATATGTTAGTAAGTCTAGATGCGGATCAGAGATGCTAATATCAAATTTTACATTTAGAAATCTTCTCTATCTTTCTAACAAAATACAGGGAAAAATACACTCTTTAATGTCTGTTGAAATATTTCAGTTGATCAATAAAAATACGAACCGCGATGCCCAAACTATTTTAACATTTTTAAATAAATACGTTTTGTTCACAGCTGATTCTTCGGCAAGATGACGACCGCTGGCGTTTTATTTACAGTTGCAACGACCTGGAATATATCAACAGATAAAGTTGATAAAGAAGGATCATGTTTAGGGCGTTCTATAAAACATGTAACCGCTGAAGCAGCAAAGGAACTTCGTGAAAGCGCTTCTGCCAAAGAGCAGGCTTCTGCTATCATGAGAGAATGGATACAACAAAACGCTGATATAAGAAATGTCCGTCAAGGTAAGAAAACTCATTCACCATGTAGTTTTTACACTATGCTGGTCTCTGGTATCCGCAACAGATCATTTAGACTCAGGAACAATCTTCCATGCGTCGTAGCACAGTATCAAGCCTTGAAGTACCTACTGTGTTTATTTATGGTAAGGTTGGCTAGGTGAGTCAATGCAGCTTCTTTGAGATCCTACCCTGACCTGAGATGACCCTACACTAATCCAGGGGTATTCACAGTTTTCTAGAAGCCTAGTCCTTCCTTTATATAGAGAAGTCATTGCCTACATAACTGTAATACGATCTTGATATCCTGTAGAGCAAGCTTTGCCTCATTGCGAGTTGGGTAGAAGTATACACACCAAAACTTTGATTTTGGTTTCATATTGTTCGTGACTACAATCATTAAAATCTTCCACAATGAGAAAGTATTATTAACAAAAAATGATTGCACTAACAATATAATATATATATAAATACAATATATGTACATATTAGGTATGCGTAGATGCGTAATTATTATCGATTTATCGATATTGTAAAAATAAATAGTTATTATTATTATTAAATAGAACTTATATTTGGCCAATCCTTTTGCTGTAATGATTACACAATAGTATATCTGACTGCCAACGCCGCCGCCTAAGTTGGTAAAAACTTCAACAAACTAAGGTACTTTTTTTACACACATAACATCCGTGTTTTCATTTAATTTACCATTTTATACATATATTGAGCAAATTAGTAGAGTTGGATACGTTAAATGTTAATTGGTGTATTTAGACTGTAAGAGGGTGACGTTTAACAACCAAGCCTTACAAATAAAAGAAAACACACTTAAACACATAGCAAACTACATAAGGTCAGTATTAGTGCTCTGTGTTAATTTTGCTAAAATGA
The DNA here is from genome assembly GCA_932526445.1 of Phragmatobia fuliginosa. Taxonomy (NCBI): domain Eukaryota; kingdom Metazoa; phylum Arthropoda; class Insecta; order Lepidoptera; family Erebidae; genus Phragmatobia; species Phragmatobia fuliginosa. Next base: position 33,045,042 of record OW052057.1, read on the forward strand.
ATAGATTATTTTAGCAAAACCCAAATTATTCAAATTAAGTGATGCGTAGTAAAGTTTTCTTGATTTTATTAAATGAATAGATTAAACTCGTTTGCATCAACAAATACAAATTTAATATTGGATATGATTTCATTTAATTACATGTTTCTTTTCTAACGTCATTGGAACAATCATAAACTTTAATAGCTGACTGATGAATTATACAAACTTTATGGCCCCCTTAAATTTTCGTGACGGTATAGATATATTTGATCTAAAGATATTTTTAATAAGTTTTGTTTATGTGCGCTATAGAATAGAGTATACTTAATTGTACACCAATTACATTTTTGCGTTTTATATAATTATAAAACGCAAAAATGTTCTTATAATTAAGAAAATACGTACAATGGACAGCCTTATTGCTAAACGCAATCTCTTCCAACCTTTGTAGGGACAGATGGACATGAGATATAAATACACTATAGTACACAATTAAGATTTTTTATAAAAATATAAAAAATAGCTTTTGTGATTGGGCAACTACTGGCATACAAATAAGTAGAGCTAAGTTGTATGAATTGTATGGCATGAAACAATATAATTTTGACCATAAGTTTGTTCAATATGTTAAAAATTATTCCAAAGTATTTAAAAAGACTTGCGCTGCTGCCAAGTCTTTATATTTAAGTAAAAATATTAAACAAGCAGAGAATAAAATTAAAGCCACTTGGAACATGATTAATGCTGAATCTGGGCGGGTCAAGCCACGTGAACATAATTTTGAATTAAGTATTGGTGATATAACTGTAACTGACAATTTAGACCTGGCGCAAACATTTAATAATTTCTTTTCTGATATACCTAAAAATGCAACCAGCTCCCTAAGATCATGTCCGGTTGATGCTCAATCACTTATGAGAAGCAGTGTGAAAGAGTTTACTGTACCATTCAGTTTTAATTTTATAAACCCCACTGACATAATAAAAATATTTAAGTCAATTAATTGCAAAAAGACAGCAGATTTATGGGGTATTTCTGTTAAATTAATTAATAGCATTATTATTATGATAGCACCACATTTAGCAACAATATTTAATCGATGTGTTGATACCGGTGTGTTTCCTGATTTGATGAAACACAGTAAAGTAATTCCTTTGTTTAAAGCCGGTTCAAAAAGCGACCCTAGTAATTTTAGACCTATTTCTATTTTACCAGCTATTAGTAAAATCTTTGAAAAAGCCATACTAATGCAATTAGAAACACATTTTAATTCTAATAATCTACTGCATAGTGAACAATATGGATTCACAAAGGGTCGCTCAACAGTAGACGCAGGCTCTAAACTACTTAAACATATATATAGTGCCTGGGAAAACTCGCAGGACGCCATTGGTGTTTTCTGCGATCTCTCAAAAGCATTTGATTGTGTGATGCATAGTACACTTCTGCTGAAACTTAGGCATTATGGCATAACAGGTACAGCGCTTAATCTTGTTGCTTCTTATCTTAGTGAGCGAATACAGTATGTTGATATTAATGGAATAAGGTCCTCCGGATCACCAGTGAGTATGGGCGTGCCACAAGGCTCAATTCTGGGTCCTTTTTTATTTTTGGTGTATATAAACGATTTGCCATTTTTTACTAGTAAGTTATGCGATATTGTTCTATTTGCTGATGACACTTCTCTTATATTCAAAACCAATCGCAAAAACGATTACTCTGACGAAGTAAATAGGTCCCTCGCATTAGTCCTTGACTGGTTTACATCAAATAACTTGCTTTTGAATTCTAAAAAAACCAAATGTATTAAGTTTAGTTTGCCAATTGAAGGAATATCAGTACAAATCTAGTTTTAAACAATGAAGTTATTAATTTTGTTGATTCAACGGTTTTTTTGGGAATTACTTTAGATAGTAAGTTACAGTGGGGCGCCCAAATATCGTGTCTCGCAGGGAAACTCAGTTCTGCAGCGTATGCTGTCAGCAAAGTCAGACAGCTTACGGATGTGGAAACAGCAAGGCTAGTATATTTCGGTTATTTCCACAGCGTCATGTCGTATGGCATTCTGCTATGGGGCAAGGCAGCTGATATTCAAACAATTTTCATTCTCCAAAAACGTGCAGTGCGTGCGATTTACAAACTAGGTGCACGAGTTTCCCTTAGAGAAAAATTTAAAGAGATAGGCATTATGACAGTTGCATCACAATATATATTTGCAAACATTATGTTTATAAAACAAAATATGCATTTATATCACAGGAATAGTGACGTTCACTCGGTGAACACGAGACATAAGCATAAATTAGTAGGTCAATATCATAGGCTACATAAAACGCATAATTCATTTATGGGTCTTTCCGTGCGATTTTTTAATAGGTTACCAGCTAGTGTTATGAGTCTATCAGTGGAAAAGTTTAAAAATGTAGTCAAAACTTATCTTATACGTAAAGGTTATTATACAGTTGACGAATTTTTAAATGATAAAGAAAAATGGATTTGACTACTTGCTCCTTATCATTTTATTCTACTCATGTGAATGTTGTTATCACATTGTTTAAGAACATGATTTTACTTTTGTAAGTAAAGATTCTACGTGACTAATAAAGGCCATTCTTCTCTTTCTTTTGATCTTATAATTAATATTTTATATTTAATCTTTCGTTACCAGTAATTTGGCCAATATTTGAGCACATATAGTTTTTACCTTTGTTGTAAGTAGATGCTCCTACTATGTTGTACCCACTGAGGCTGTTGTTTTTTTTTTAAATTAGCATAAGTTCTAATTTTTAATCACTATAATTTGCATCAGTCCTCTAACATGGTGTATAGTATATTAGTGGCAGCACCTTACCCCCATATCAGGTTTATAAACATTAAAACTATGTAAACATTGGCGATTTGAAAGGAGTGGCCGCGAGTTTTTATTGCCATGTTCTTTTCTCCGGCTCTACCTATTGTTTGCGAACATGGCATAAATGTACATGTAGAATCTTGACCTGTCACAAGAGATGTATTGCATCCTAAGTGAATAAAGAATTTTGAATTTGAATTTGAATTTGAATTTGTACAGATCGGTCAACTTGACCGTAGTATTGCACGGTCTTATAGGAAACGGATGTTAGCAACGAGTTAGGTTACTGGTGAGGGTATATTGCTATGTATGACGGCGAAAGTCTGCACTTGTGACGAAGGATTTTTTTTAACACATCTCATACACGACAGTTTAATCTTAATTAGTGCAGGACAGCCTTTACTGTGAGAAGACTACTGATAAATATACTTATATGCATATAAATACAAACAATTTATAGATAAATCAGCGTCTCGTCCCGGCTTTGTATAGATATCTTTGAAATTGACACATTTCCTCTGCTATAATATGCATTTAATACAAAAATAAACCTTCTTCATCAATCACTCTATTGCTGAAAACTGCATTATGCCGTTGAGTAGTTTAAAATCTCTAAGAGAACAGATAGCGAAAGCGGCTTTTTTTATACTATTTAAGATTACAGTCAGACGTTTTAACAAATGATCTTGCATTTGCATGCATTCTCTGTTCCATCACTCTTACAATTCGATAATCGACACACCCTGGTTGAGTTTTTTCACCCGAATTATCCGTCGGATAGAGATAAGGCGTAGGACTAGCTGTTATTAAGTATTTCTAAAATCTGAAAAACTCTATACCACTTTTTAAACCAGCCCTGAATTTGAACCCGAGACCTCCTGATCGGCAGTCGCATACGCTAACCGCAAGACTAACGAGGCAGTATGGCGATAATGATATATATATATATAATGGTCTTAAATTATATACTTCCTTTATAATGTAATGCAAATGCTTTGGTTTTTATAACGTCAGTTGCATTGAACTAATAAAACGCTGGCTTTGAACTTTATTTAGCCTTTACAACCTATTACATCCTGAACCAGATGATAATAATTCTAATTATTGCCTAGGTGGTGCAATGGTAACGTATCTGCTGTGGCAATGGTCTCGGGTTCGATTCTCGGGTCAAACCATATGTTTGTATAATCTACGAATATTTTTGTGGTGGTGTTTTTTTATATACTAAAATGTTTGTGTTTATAAAATATAAGTATTCTATCTATGTCATAGTTGGATGGCGTCGTGTCACATATCTGAAATATAATTATTTAATTAAGATCGAATCGAATTAAACGAATAAACTCAACAAATATTTCAGACATGTTACACACAACACCATCTAGTACCAAACTAAGCAGAGCTTGTAATAATGGTAATAGACAACTGCTATAAATACATAAACGTACCTTTGTTTTGTAAATATATATACATATTTATATTTCATACCTACATAGAAAACATTTAAACTTCGAAACAAATATTTTGCGAATCACACAAACATTTGGTCCGACCCTGGAAACGAACCCAAGACCTCAAGTACAGCAGTCGCATACGCTCCCACTGCGTCACTGAGGTCATAAATTGAAAATTGTTGTAATGTCATAAATATTATATATTCTTATTAATTATTACAAACTTATTTCAATAACAGGTTGAATTCAGAACTCAGTTACTCAAATAATTAATATACAAATGCGAAACAGACATTTTTATAAACAGACACAAATATTTTCACTGAGCAATATTATAATCTGGGTATGGCATATTGAAGTTCGTCCGTTATTAGAACTAATGTTAGTTATGTAAATTGTTACAGATGACTCTTTTATTTTACGATTTTTACGTCACAAGAAGTACAGTATACCAATGGCTCAACAAACCCTGCTCAAGTTTTTGAGTCTTAGAAGATATTATCCTGAAATTTTCAAGAATCTTGACTGCGATGACCAGAAATTAAAGGATATTTTTAACAACGGGTAATTAAACTGCCTTTACTTACTTACTATGTTAATTTATTACAATTTACTAACGATGAAAGCTATAATACTTTTCATATGTTTTTTTTACATCTACTAACAATGAAATTTCTGGTAAAATGAATGTGGTACTTACTCGTAGTATTAAATGGTATTTCTTATGTCATTGTAATCATACTATGATTTCTTCAATGGAATCTTTCTAGGATTCCATTTCCAGAAGAAACAAGATTAGTTTCTCAGTTCAAAAATTAAAATAGAAGCACGGAATCTATAGACGTTTTCTGTACAAACAACAAATTGTTTAATATCCCTGTCTAAATGCGTGGGTAAATTGGCCAAAAGACAAAACCACTGAAATTGTTTATCAAATAATATCAGAATTGCCTTAGAATTTAAACAAAGCCAACCCACTAACATGGTTCCATTAAATAATGCCCAGGTTATGTAACCTCTATTCCAGTTTATGTGTACAAGAGGCTCTAATAGATGTAGCCATAGCCTCTAGAAAGTTCTCACGTACTAAACCTTGAACTTTCTGTACGGTCTAATGTTCCCGCGCTGCAAATATATACATCTTATGTAATTAATGCTGTGATATAATTCTAACTTTACATTTCAAAACCATTTCCTAATTTAAAGGTATATTGTGGTGTCACCGGTTCGAGATAGTAAGGGTCGTCGGGTCATCGTCTACAATATGAGTAAGGAGATTTTTGTTAAGTATGTTGTAATGTGTAATGGCAAGAGAGCGATGTAACTGCGAATTTTATTTGCTTTATACGTAACCAAAACAAATATTAGGTAGATATGTCTTGCGAATTGCCACAATTGCGAATGTTTCCTGTTTTATATGCGATTATTACTTGCATTGAAATATCTAATTATTGACTGTCTTACTTAGAGTTTATTTTTCCATTAGGTAAATTCAACGCTCACAAGTACAATTGTTGGGACATGACCCGTGCCCATATATTGGTTTACGATTCTTTGTTGGAGAGTAATTTGGATCAAATGTGTGGCTACGTACATGTAGGTGACGGCAGTGGGGTCACCGGTGCTCACATCACCACTTGGAATCCGACTGACTTCGCCAGACTCATAAAGTGGGGAGAGGTAAGCATAGTTTTAAGTGCTTTATTCCACAAGTCGTGAAAAGATAAAAGTATCTATGTTTAGTTTTTTGGACTAGAGCATCTAAACTACGTGCAATGAGAAAAATAATTGAAACAAACCCTAGCTCAACTGGACTGGCCATAACGGACTCGAACGGGGTATAGAAAGCCAAAACCCGCTTTCAAAGGAAAATCATTTATGCTTTGCACCAACATTATCATTATAAATGTAGTTCAATATTAGCTTTAACTTTACGAATTTACAAAGTTGTCTACTCAGTCGAGTGAGCGAAGATTAGGACACTGATCAAAAAGATTGGTATCTATGTAAATGTAGATGTATTCTTAGATATGTCGATTTACGGATTCACCCACGTGTATGACTATTAACAAAGTTAATAGTCGCCATTAAATTTTTTGTGAAGTAATCTTTGTTTGAAATATTGGAAACTCAGCCGTAGCTTTTTTATTGCATCTTCATTAAGTATCAATCTTTTATTAATCGGTGACCTCCAGTCATGACAGGGTCCAACACAACATGATACTGACATTATTTTACTTCACTATTTTTAATTGCATAAATTTGAATAAATTGTATGTATTCAAAATGTTTTTCTATAAATTTGAATATGGTTGTTTAATGTGTGGTTAATTATATGTTACAGCAATCTTTGCCAATGCGTCATAAGGAATTCCACTGTGTTAACGTCCCGAGTGCTCTGAAATATATTGTAGACTTTGCGGTCACAAAAGTGACACCGAAAATGGCTAACAGAGTTAATGTAAGTTTGAACTCTTTACACAGAATAAAATAAAGTCACTTTGTACGCTTAGATTGATTCAACTATTCACTGGATGTTAATGCAGTTTTCAACAATCAGTAGTGTAATTTAAGAGGAAGGTTTATAAATATGTGTAAGACATGCATATTACAGTTGAACCTGACCAGTTGACCTGAATCTGCCCTGGCGGTTGAGAGTATGTCATGCTCACTCAAATGTCACGCTGATGGTGGCGCGTGTGTCTGATCATTTGATTCCCTTCAAAATGGTTGAGTTGAATGGTGCGGATCCATGCGTCATGTTCGTGAACGGGCGCTGTCAGTTGTGACTGGTCATCTCTTAGTTGCCACGGCTTATTTGAATTAATTATTTTATTTTTCAATTGTATTTTTGTTGTACTATGGACACTTTTAACGTGCACGTCTTGCTACATCGTTCTCACATAATGTACCATCTCAACATGAATGATGTAACCATGATTTTGTAAAAACATTTTGATTTAAAAGAGTGTCCATGGAGTTTCTTGCCCGTTCTTCTCCATAGAGATCTACGCTAGGGAATGGGCAACTACAGTACTTTCACAGTTTTTGTGTCTTGTGACTGGGACTGTAGCTACATTTTTGTTTCGACAATTCAAAAGTGCCTGTAACTGGCCTACTTGAAATAAATGCTTTGATTTTGATTTTGATTTTGATTTTGAAAATTCGAGAAATTCGAGAACTTCAAAGATTTCCGTGCAAAAGTCGTTAGTTGTTAAATATTCGACATCTACAAATCAATGCAAAAAAAATCTTTGGAAAAAAATCTTAGAATAAAGACAGTGGAAACGAAACGAAAGTAGCATCCAATTTTTCATGCCCTATATTCTTATACAAATTACCTTTTTTGAGTGACACCATCGGATCTGATCTGACTTGATTTGATTTTACAAAAAGTGGTCTCTCATCATGAAGAAATAAAAGAAATGCTTCTTAAGAAAAACTCAGAAATACGTTCGTCAATAAATGTTTAAATAAAAATAATCTGACTGATTTATTACATTTCACCTATAAATTACACAAAAGATTTGGTATTAACTCTACAACAAATTATTCAAAATATAAAAACTGGTTTTATTTCGTTTTAATGTTATCCAGTTCTTGAAAGAGGATTACGATTGTATCTACATACAAACCGGTCAAGACTATCAAGTTTTCAAAGTGCCGGGTATGTCTTACGTCTGCATAGCCTAAGTAGCTACCAATGTCCTATGTAAAAGAACACGAAAAGTGTAATTAGGAGTGAAATTCATTATCGTCTTAAACTAGTTGCAGTATTCGATCATGTATGTCAAGTTGTAAGATGTAGGTCAAGTTTCGGTCAACGCCTTACTCAATGTCACAATCAAACAGAAACCTACCTATTACATAAACAGCTAATGATGTAACAAAATATTTTCCCAACTCACCATTTTCTTTGTAAATTATTTTTTCTCACCTACATTTTAGCTATTTATAAATAAAATAAAAGTGTATTCTCATCCCTTTGATTTTTACTAAAATAGAACAACATTTTACTAAAGTAAAAGGTACCTAGGTATATTTTTGTAAATGGTAAAAGAACATTTGGATGTCTTCATTTGCCCTCAATTCAGGAATTGTGTACTAGTAACAGATTATGCTGAAAGTTGAATCAATGTTGTAGAAATATTGTTCTCATTACGGGCCATTGATTTATTTCGTAAGATGATTCAGGTGGGGAGGGAGGTGGACTATGTCTATACAAGGGAGTGAGAGAGTCTTGATAGTTCTTACGGAAGATCACAAAAATACGTAAAAGTTAAGTGTATTGATTATATCCAAATCATTTCACTCAAGATGATTATAGTTAAACTATGATAATAAGTAATATTTTGAAAATAAACATCAAAACTAGTTACAGGTATATAATTTTTTCCTTTAGATTCTTACGCAATAAATATTGAAAATGAGGGGGTCCGTTAATCTTATTTCTTATTATTTTGTGAAGAGAGGGGGCTAAAAACTAGTAAAAATTGTCTTACATAATAAATGAAAGATCTCATAAGGTACGCGTCGATTGGCCCGCGCCGGACGCACCGCACGCACGGCACGCAACAGATTGAACGGATTAGCCTTCCTCATAAATGCCGGCGTTCGGTGCGGGCGGCGCGGATAGTAGACGAAGCACTATGTGAAATCATACAAAGCAAAATAAAATCCGTTGCGTGCGGTGCGTCCGGCGCGGACCAATGGACGCGCACCTTTAGAGATATATACTGAGGGCGGTAAATCAAAGACCGTCAAATTTTTTATTGTTAATTTGGAGTATATGTGAAACAAGCTTCTTCCTGTTTAGTTTTCATACGTGATTAGGAGTGCTTTTTCGCTACATAAAAGGAAGTACTACTTACTACACGTTCTTTTCCTGAAACCGCCTTTTCTAACTTACTGCTCCCTTTCAATTACCACGGCAATATAAAAATATAAATCTATACAAATAAATAAGATTGAATTGGCCGTTTGTAATATCACATAAACAGTTTTTTACTAAATGAATGTGAAAGTGCACGGTACTTAGCCACAACAAAAAGCATTTTTTTTTTTTGAGTTTGTTTCGGCTAATAAATCGAACAGCAGGAGCGATTTTCACTGACGGGACGGGACTTTCACTGGCAATTTCATAGTCACTTATGTTTTTTTAAACTAGTTTGGCTCCGCGAATAGCACCGCGGGATTTTATATTCATACTACATCATTCATATTATATCATATTTCAGGTTCACACAAATCTTAAGACCCTCCTTAAGCACGTAAGCGCCGAATGCCTTCCTACAACATATGGAGGTGTTTTAAACCTAGAAGATATGATCAAATATACAGCTGAGTTGTTAAGAGATCAAAAAAAGAAAGTTTTAGCCTTGGACGACATGGAAATACTAAGCACCAGAGGTATTATCTCATCAAGAAAATCTAAAACAGAAACGGTAAACGGGGACATTGTGATTCAAGGGAGCTTCAGGAAGTTAGAAATAGATTAGACGACACTACTATTTTAGAAGTAATTTAGTGTACAGCCGATTAGATTTAGCTATCCTATGTCTGTGTTGATACTACGTGTTTTTGCATAGCATTTAGCACCGAACATTGACTATTAAATGATTTTTCGATACCTTGAGAAAGTTATACTAAGTTACGTTAGAGACGTTAAACAATTAGGATAGAAAGGATAATACAAAGACATGTTTTATACTTTTATAAAAAATGTAATGTTTATTTAACGGACGTACTGGGAACTAGACCGGTTTTAAATAGTATATACGTTTATTTATCCTACAATGTTATATTCTTGTGATTTGTACGAATTTTAAAAGATTGAAGACTATTTTTATGTTATGTTATTAACTTTTATGTATTATTAATTTTTATGCTAAGTTTATTAAAAGTTTCAAATTCCTCATCCTACAGCATAATTATTAATAAGACTAGATTTTTTCTAGCTGCGATCTGTCAGAATAACCTCCCTGTATCTGGAATACGGGATTCCATTCCAAAAGGAAGGAAATTATTACAACATTGTCTATTTTAAACCAGATTATATGTATGTTATTATTATTATATGTAGAATATCAACAGATAGATTATATCTAGTTAATAAAACTCATTAAATGTATTCACATAAAACATTTTATTTTTCATAATATATTATAATCTTATTTATCTAAATATAATAATGACATCACAATATCACATGAGTATTTATCGATTAAATCTGGCGATACAACATGTATTTTCCACATACCTACTCAAAAACGACAAATTGGAAAGCACGTAGGTACTAACTAACAAAGCATTAAGCCATTCACAAAGCACCTGTTTTAAAAAAAAGAAATTTCTCTATTTGATAAAAAAAAAAACAAATCTAATCATGACTGATAAAAGTAAATTTTGTAATTATTCTAAAACACGATTGACATTGTTTAATATGCATAAAAGCAAAAAAGGCAATTGTCCCGTTGCCTAACGGCTCCTACACACAGTGCCGGCGGTAGTGAAGCATCTTTATGCCGCACAAAGCCGCCAAGTATCATTCCGCTTGTGACAGTCGTGTAGAACGAACTGCCGGGTTGTTTGTGCGGCAAGTCCAGCGGCATGATACCCGCCGGCATGCCGGCGGTATTACCGTAGGGGCCTTAAGTGAATTTTAAAGATTGTTGAAAAGAAATTACTAAAGGTTGTTACCATATCAATTTAAACCATCATCACCATTCTGATCTTTGAGGACCGATACTAGCAACACTGCATATTGTCCTTTAAGATAAAATGCATATGATAGTAAAATACTTCAGAAAAGTAAAATGATGTAATTACGAAAATTAATATAATTTATAATGCTACCATGTCTATATAATGCTAGCATGCTGACATGTCTTGGGTTCGTATACACATTGACACGGCAGGAAGTCATCTTGTTGTATCAAGGAACACCAATCATAAATTTGAATTCGACTTTAGAATAATAAAATGTGCAACAGGAGCCCAGACACGTCGGCAGTCTACAATCAACTCTATGGCAACAAACACTTTGCCATTTGAAATCAAAGAAGCGGGGTTTTGGTAGCGGTTACCTCATTTCCTAGATGGAAAGCAACGATAAAGATGCTAAAAATGACTTCTGTGAAGGCCTGGTATCACTTTGGTCCAGTCTGTCAATTTGCGTGAAGGCATAGTTGTCCCTTGCGGGAAGGCATAGTTGCACATTAGTTTTAGAACATAAAAACGATGATGTATTTCTAGACGCTTTCGATTATCGGCCAGTCAAGGGCCGAGATTAGCCAACTACGCAGGAGATATTAGTGTTGAAGTGTGTGCGCAAACACAGGTGCACTATCTGTTCTCTCAATCTAACAATCCGATAAGACGGCTATCCGACATGATCGAGAAGAGATCAGTCGATGAACAGATGGCTTTTACGTGATCACTGAGGCAGGAGGGACACATTATAACATCAAGAACACAATAAGAAGGTCACAAATAATATTAGGCATCTACTGGTGATCTGTGCCCTAATATTTTAAATTTACAACACCTCGACGTTCTATAAGATACTTGTGAATTATTCACAGTTTTGATTAAATCGTTAAAATATAAAAAAACAACTATATTATAAATATCGTTCAAATATAAAAAAACTAATTATAAATTAAGTCCTATTATTGCATATCGTTACAAATCGTTACAAAATATCAGTATTTCCGTTTGTAGATATAATTAATAACAACGAGGAAATTAAAATAAAGTATTATTATTCACTGTTTACAACACAAACATACATATTTTAAGATATTTTTAAAATCCTATTATTTTTATTCATATTCCTACTGTGACTCATATTATGCTATAATTAAATATAAAAATTGCACATTAAATGACAATGATGACCACTTTCTATAATGTGGTTTTGTTAAACCGAATTTTATGATACCTTACAATAGTCTCTAAACTTCACGTCTTATTAATTCATTTGACTCAAAATTATCTGAGTCTAAAATTAAACATACACTAGGAATTATGTCATTATATTTAGACTTAATAATTAATTCCTTTTAGAAGTATACAATGATCTTTGGTTAATTTTTAATTAAAAAAACATTGGCAATTAATGTTTCATAAAGAAATGACGTGGGCTACAACTAATTATATATATACATTATATACACTTTCTCACTAATCATAGACAACAGAAAGAATACAACGGTTTTAGATTTTGACATATTTAGAAAAGAATAAAACTCATTACAAATTTTATTTAACAATAGCTGACCCGCGCAACCTTCGGCGTCTCATATTGCCCATAGCGTGATGTTGGGTTAAAGCGTCAACAAATTTATTTACCATTTTACCATAAATAATTTTGTAGCGAGTCAACCCTAACAGATAGACATATATGCTGTCACGAACTTTTTTTTAAACTTTAAAAAGGGAACAATTCTATCTGTTTACTATTTTTCGATTAAACTCTCAACTGATGTTCCGCTTCTTTTTGCTGTACCTTTCCGATTTAATAGTCTTTCAAAATAAAGAGACTTAACTAATATTGAAAGAAATTTTCATTTCAAACTATTAGTATCCTAGATTAGCACGTTCAACCAAGCAAACCAAATGCTTCAGGAGTATAATATTAGAATGGATTAAATTTATATCTCAGTCTCCTCGTTAAAAATTTTTTATTAGAATTTGAAGGTTTAAAACAGTAAAAAAACTACAAATGACATTCCTTAGGCCTATCCCTTGGGTGTTCTGATGATGTCTAAGATAAACACTTTAATTTGCAGTTGCGCTCCAACTATAATAACACCGGACTCCTAAGGGCTGATGATGATGATGATAATGATGGCTGTTCGGGGCCTGCCTACGCACCACACAACTAAAAATTATCGATAAATTCCATCTTAACTTTTTTTACTTTGTCTGAGCTCTACAGCTAATCCATAATATTATCATTATATAAATATTGATTACGAATGCATTTGAACACCTAATAACAATAACTAAATAAAAATTGATGAATTATTGCACTTAACAAATAAAGACCTACGTCATCATCACAAATGTCTTCCTAATTCTTAGGAACACGTATTAGTGGAAATAAAACTCTAAATTATTTAAAGATTTTAAAATATAGCAATAATCAGAAATTAAATGTTGAGCAACATATTATATCCTTGGACTAGTGATGTGATTATCTCGATTTGTAATTAATATTAGTATCGATAAATACATTACTCCATTGGGGGAACTTTATAAAAGTGTTGGATAGTTTTAAGGGGGTGTCTTGAACATTATTCCCTATGATGCGAAAAGATTGCTCTAAATGTTGTTGGCTTACAGACATGGCGAAGAACTTCTTAGCCTCTTGTATCTGTGCCGGAGTTGGTGGTACTGCACTGAAGTTACCTGAAAGATCAAATATAATAACTATATGACTGTATATTTATATAATATCCTCAATATTAAAAGATAAATCTTTTTTTTTATATATTTAGCCTACCAAAGTGACATAAGTGTTCAATAAGTCATAGTAAAGATGTTTTGTGTATATAGTTAATTAAATAAGTTAAGCGTTAAAATGAATATTAATTGTACGTAATGTTAAACAATAACTTTAAATTACTTTAAAAAAAGATTCATTGTGGCTCACCTATCAAAGCTAAAACGAGTCCTTCGTATGGTTGTCCTGTCGCTACAGGATATCTATGCCATCCAAGACATTCGTAAGTTTGACCATTGGATGAAATTAAGAAATTATACGGCATTATAGTCTTTGTAGCAACAGCTTTTATCTGAAACCAAATAAAATAATTTAGTTATAACGACATCTAGTTATTAATTTACTACTACTACTAAATAAATATTCAGGATTAATAATATTCAGTGCAACAAAAATGGTTTACTTAATATAAGAAGAGAATATAGATAAAGGTATATAAAACTCATAGACATATGCCGCATCGCCTTCACTATGAAGTAATTAATAACACTATAGTAAATTTAATCTTATTTGTTATGAAGACAATCTTATTTTCTTGAGGCCAACTGTATTGATCCTTCAATATAACGGAAGGAGTTGGCACGTTACCTATTTGAGGAATAGATTGGATGAAACATTATCTCTGGACCGATCCTAGTTTAAGACTTGAGATAAAGTTAAAACATGGGTTACACCACTTACACCTACATTTATGTATGTATGCCCATACGTGTACTCAAGTACCTATGAGATGAGCTAGTGTTGACTTGGAATTTAATGCAGATAATTGTATGATTTGATTAATTGTTTTTTCCTTGTGTCATATTTAATTATTAATTTATTTAAATTTGTAAATGTTAATAGAGTGCATGACAATTCACGATATTATGTTGCAACTGAGATCCGCGATATTACACGCGGTTAATGTTGTAAATCGCGAGAAAGTGACACTACAATTGTATTTATGTATTTGTATAGATAATCATATTATTCAGATCTGTTTATGATTATACAAGTTCAGCGGTATCATTTCCCGTACAAAGTATGCGTTTATGTATTTCCATTTATTCTGATTATTTTATGTACAATACAAGGACATGATAACAACAATGGGAAATACCGTAATATATTTCCTCTAACTACAACATTTATATTTTATTTATTTTTATGGCATAGAGGTTCTGTCATCTGATCGTAACTAGAATTAGAAATACGTTGCTATGTTCTGTTCCTCCAAGGGGAATGGCGGGGAGGTTAGGTCTGGGTTCCGGTAACTTCGACAAAGTCGATTAACACCGGTGAAATGGTCCATTTGTGTTGAATCATCTATAGCCTAATATTAAAAAGCGGTAAGGGTTGTATGTTTGTGTAATTGACAAACACACGAACAAACACTTCAGCTTTAAATTATACTAGTATAGATTTCTTAAACCGAGTTTTTGTTGATTTTAAAATCGTAAATTTATAGATATCGTAAATTTATAGATATATTAGTAATCAGCGTCATAACTCCGGTTTACTATTGTTTTAATGATAATAAAAATAAACTATCAAAATTTATTTGCATCTGTACAAGTAAATAAAATTGCGAGAGTCTATGTAATATCAAATGAACAGCTTTTTACTAAATGCATAGCAAACTTTACCTACGAGGGTGGTCTGATAAGCCTACCAAAAAAATTGACCAATTTTTGACGGTCGTCACCGTACATTTTGCTTCAGAAAACATGAAAAGAAACACCGCACTCCCGCTTGCACACGCGGTCCAAATAAAACTACGAATCCGATCCGGCTGAAATTTTGAAGAAAGACGTCTACGAAAATATACTACACGATAATAAATTACTCTTGCGATACCGGCGCCATCAGAATAGGGTTCCGTAGTCACCCATAATGGCAGGTAGATTTCAAATCGTGTCCAATACACAATTGATATATTAACTTAATATTTCTTATTTTTGTGCATTTTACCAGTTAGGCTCCTATACTCCTAAAATTGAAAATTTATTAAAACCGCATTATAAAGATTTTTTTCTGATTATTTGAGCCAGCCTTTTAGCTTTTAGAGGACGCCCTGTTTTTAGAAAAAAATGCTCTTCCAAGTTGAATAGCTCACAAACGGATACCTAAATCTAAAAATGGTTTGAAAAATCTCACAATATTTTAAAAATACCTATCTAATGATATCCTACACGATGAGGTAGACGCAAGAAAAAAATAATCCCCACTTTACATTTAGGAGGCAGGTACCCCAAATAAAAATATTTTTCATAATTTTATTGTAGAACTTTTGCACCATTTGGGCGGTAGGTCGAGGACGGATGGACGGACTTGGCGAATCTATAAGGGTTACGGGTCATGAACTACGGAACCCTAAAAACTATATATATATGTTTGTCTGTCTGTGATTATTCCGGTTAAAGTCTGAACTGCTAAGCTCTGACTAGAGAGATTTCAAAGGGACTTTTACTGGTAAAAAGTTGATGACCTAAGGAGTAACTCAGGCTAATGTTTTTAAATTACCTTCTCTCTACTCGTGATTTCCAACAATAACTGCGGGTAGCAACGCGGGACTCAGCTAGTTTGTAATAAAATAAAATCACCGTGCATAAAATAATGCATTAATTATTCGCCTAGCAATAAGTTATGTAGGTGGTTTAATAACCACACGCTCATTGTGTCAACTTAATTGGGCATTGACTTAGAAATTCAAACTAAAAATAAATATGCATGTGCATGTGTGTTTGGAAATACTCTTGGTAATCAGTGTTGGGCAAAATTTAATTGCAAGGAACAATTAACAATTGATTAATTGTAAAATATCAACTAACAATTAATTAATTGTTAACTGTTAGTTTTGCAATTAACAATTAATTAATTGTAAAATATCAACTAACAATTAATTACTTGTTAACTGTTAGTTTTGCAATTAACAATTAATCAATTGTTAAATTGTTCCTGCAATTAAACTTTTAATTAAGTTTAAATAAAGTAAATAGAAGAAGGAGAAGATGGAGGAGTGGCACAGGGTGGGGCTCTCACTTGACTGATAACCTTGCAGTCAGCAGGACTGACTGAACTGAACTGATAGGACTGACTGAACTAAACTGACTCAGGTGGTTCTTCTCGTAGACCTCTAGAGGTCTCGGGGTAACTTTACCAGGTCTACGGCCTGTCTAAGTAGTCTTCCGCGCCACCTGCAACTACAGGCGGGTCACTGGGTTGGGCCCTCTGGGCCTATTGGTATTTCCGGGGTGTCAGTCCGGTGTGCGGGCGTTTCTAACGAGGTCAAACCATTGCGGGTGAGTCCCACAGGGTGACCAACATGCTAGCTACGCCCGGGTCTAGTTCTGTGTTACCTCCTGTGCTTGGCGAGGTCGAGCTCCAAGAGGTGGGGACCCCGAGGAGCGCCCGTCAGCCAGCGTCAGGTTAGGTGTTGGGGCTGGTCCAGTAGGAGTTGCAACGGAGACGAGGTCTCGTGGTAGGCCATGCCTGTCCGGTGGGCGCCGGTGGTAGGGTGCGAGCTCGCGCAGGTGGCGAGCTTGTGAGCCATCTGTACGCACGAATAAGTTGGAACTCAGGCGTCTCACGAAGTCGTCCAGGCTCTCCACACGCAGATCCCTGGAGATCGTCCTATTCCGCACAAAGCGAGGTGCGTTGGTGATGGTGCGTAGTGCGAGCGATTGTTGCGCACGTAGTCGGCGGCGGTTTGTCTCGGAGACAAGTGCAAACCAGGCCGGGGCACCATACGTAAGACGGGTGCGAATGTATGTCTTGTACACACCAAGCTTCGCACGGAGCGGCAGTCGGGACGATAGTACGGGCCGCAGAAGGGAACGCGCGACACGGACCTGGGCAATGATCTTGTTGACGTGGGGCTTCATGGAGAGCGTGCGATCGATGGTCACGCCGAGGTATTTCACTGTCGCGGACCACTGGATGTTCTGCCCCATGAGCTTCAAGTGTGGTAGGGTCACGCTGCCTATGGAGATCGCCTGAGTCTTCGCTACGTTGACCGTTAATCTCCAGTCCTTCAGCCAATTCGGAAGTGCGTCCAGTGTATGCTGCATCTTGGTAACAGCATTGGTACCATTTTTTGACGTCGTGATGTAGGCCGCGTCGTCGGCGTATAGCGCAAGCTTCACGCCTTCGGTGACGGGAATATCATCTGTGTACCAAGAGTAGCACACTGGGGACAGGCAACTTCCCTGTGGTACGCCGGCATAGATGGATCGCTCTGTGGACAGGGCGCTTTCAACCGCCACTTGAAAGCGTCTGTCTTGCAGAAAGGTGGCCACAATCTTCACTACTCGACGGGGAGTAGTAGATGTGGACAGCTTGTACAGCAAGCCGGCGTGCCAGACGCGATCGAACGCTTTCTCCATATCGAGGAAGACTGCAACGACTCGCTCGCGCTTGTTGCGCGCTACCGCGATATCGTGCAGTACCCTCGCCAACTGGTGCGTCGTGGAGTGTTCGGCACGAAACCCGAACTGTTCGTCGCGTGGCTGAAGGTGTGGCGTCATGTGCAGCAGTAGCAGCTTCTCGAACAACTTCGACATCGTTGAGAGGAGCGTGATGGGGCGATAGCTTCCTGGTAGGAGGATGTTCTTCCCCGGCTTGGGCAGCATGATGACTCTGCCAAGTCGCCATGTGGTGGGAAAGTGTCCGGTGCGGAGGATACCATTGAAGAGACGCGTCAGCGTTGCGATTGATCGCGGAGGTAAGTGACGCAAGGCTTCGTTGGTTAACCGATCAGGACCGGGCGCTTTACGCAGAGGCATTCGGCGAATCATCCTCTGTATTTGACCAGGGGAGAAGGTAATGGGGTCCTCGGTTGGGTCTATCGGCTGCTCGAAATATAACTCGAGTTTCCTCTCGACCTCTGCTACGTGCTGCTCGTTGTGGGTAGGGTTTGGTCGAAACTGCGCTTCCAGGAAGTCGGCAAACATCTCCGCTCGGTCCTCGGCTCGGTAACGTGGGGTGCCGTCGCCGGCCATTAAGGGCCTAATCGGAGCTGGTTTCCCGGAGAGTTGGCGGCAAAGGCGGTGTATGCCGGACCAGTCTTCACTGGCTCGCTCGATTGTGCGTTGCCAGGACTCTGCTGTATTTGTAGCCAACGCGGCAGAGATCTTCGCATTCAGAGCATTGAGCTGAGACTTCATGGTCGGACATCGGGCGTGCTGCCATTGCCGGCGCAGTTTCCTTTTCTTCTCGATCATCGCCAGTATGTAAGCGGGGAGCTGGGAGGGTGTCCTTACGGTGGTGACATCGATTTTTGACTCTCGAAGCGCGGTCTGTGAGACTACGCTGAGATTCGACGAAAGTTTTTCGACGTCTTCGGGCGTCTCCACTGCGAAGGAAGGCGAGTGCTCTGCCAAATAATCGCTAAAGACCCGCCAATCCTGGCGCGATCGAGGAGGTATTTGGAACGTCTGTGGGATGTCGTTCAGAGTCAGACACACCGGTTGGTGGTCTGAAATGAGGTGGTCGTCCAGGACGTCAAGGTATACAGCCGCTTCGATGCCGCGGATGACGGCTAGATCAATGACGTCCGGTGTATGAGCTGCACAGTACGGGTAATGCGTCGGAACCTCTGGTCCTAACACTTGGTACCCGTTTCGGTCTGCATCATCTAGAAGGCGGCGACCTTCCGGGCATGTGGAGTTTGAGTTCCATGCCGTGTGTTTCGCATTAAAATCACCTGCAATTATGGTGGGCAGCGTCGAGTCCAGCAGGGTGTGCATGTCAGCCACTGCGAGGCGCTGCCCCGGTGGTCTATAGAATGCGAACACTCGTGTGGGCTGTCTTCCGATGCAGACCTCTACGCCCAGGGCGTACGCAGACTGTAGTGTCGGTACCGGCAGCGCTTGGTGGACGACTTTTCTCTTGACCAGGACTGCTAATCCCCTGTAAGCAATCCCTCTTGGCGAGCGTTGATCCTCCCGGTAGACATAGTATCCGCCCATTTTTAATATGTCTACTGGTCTAAGGTGGGTCTCGCTGAGTAGGGCTATGTCAACTTGCCGTGTGGCTAACAGCAGCTTCAATAGCCTGGTCTTCTCTGGTGACATCCCGTCGGCGTTCCAGAAGAGTATGCGCAGCCTACGCAGATCCAGACTTTAATAAATCTGATAGGCACTCGAGGATCAGTGGGACAGGGTCCCGCTTCTCCAATAGTGCCATCAATACCTTTTGTAAGGTATTGATGACACTGGTAAGTCTGGTGTCCAGGTTTGCCGTGGCCAGCTTAGAGGCTGGCTTCGGTTGGATTGTCCGCTTCGCCTTCGTCCCCTCTGGTGGGGCGGCGACCACGAGATCCTCCTGGACATTGTTGAGAGACGCTTTTGCCTGGTCGGCCTGCGTCTTCGGCTTCGTCTTACGTCGCCTTTTGCGACGAGAGCGCTCTCCTTGAAGCGGATTGGCAGCTGCCATGAGCGATGCAGGAGCATTACCGTCCTCGACAGTTGCGGATTTCTCTGTGAGCGGTGCGACTGCTGATGTTCGTGCAACAGTGCCTGCCTTTCGATTCCGAATTTCCTGTTTGAAGACAGGACATGCGGCACTGTTTGCTGTGTGTGCTCCTCCGCAGTTGGCACATGTAGGCGGCTCTTCTAGAGGCCGTGGGCACTCGCGGGCGGTATGAGCTCCGCCGCAACGCACACAAGAAAGCGGCCGGTGACAATTGTGGGACGAGTGGCGGAATTGTTGGCACCTGTGACATTGTGCGGGTCCCTTTTTTCCGCGCCATGCTTCTATGTGTACGCCGGGCATACAAAGAAGTTCCGTCACTTCATAAATACCCGGCGTAAGGTTTGCGGTGCGAGCCAGCTGCGCGAAGTATATGCAACCAGGACGACCCTGTCGGGCACGAATGGGGCGCACAAACTCAGGTGTGAACCCGAGTTCTGTGAGCTCTGTTTGGATCTCCTCGGGTGGAGTATTCACTGGGAGGCCACGAATAGCCACCTTAAGGCTGCGTTCTGCGGGAAGGGAGTATGAGAACCAGGAGATATTTTCCTTTGCCTCCAGCGAGTATAGGTATCGCTGGATGGTACGGAACTCCTGGTCTGATTTCGGGATGAAACGGACTCCCTTCCCGAATGGGCGTCCGTTCGGTGCGTGCCCTAGCTGTTTCTTGAGCTCCCGGAAGTGCGTCGACCAGTCCGGAAGTGATTCAACTACCAAGGGCGGGTAGCGGACGGTTGGCTGTTTATTCCCAGTGGCAGCAGTAGGTGCAGCAGCGGCGGGTGCGGCAGCAGAGGCAGTTGTGAATGTACCACCAATAGTAGCAGTGGCGGGCGCGGTTGGTGGATTGGTGTTACATACAGTAACAGACGCGCCAGCAACAGAGGCGTAGGTAAGGCCCATGACCTCCATGGGTGACCCTTTTGTTGTCATAGGTTGACCAAAGGGCGGCGTTGTAAAAAGCGCTCTCCGTTCCTCCATTTGTGGTGGAGATGGAAAGCGATCTGGTGCGACTGCGGCTTGAGGGCCAGGGAAGCGTGGCGGCGGGGCTGACGTCTTTTGCGGTCTTTGAGGTAATCGTGCCCCCTCTGTCAAAGTAGATGCAGGTGGTGTAATATCGGAGGCAGTGGCAGGTATGGCTGTAATGGGTTGAGGCCGGGCCGGGATACCAGCTGGTGGACCCGGTGCAGGAGGTGTGTTCGGTCGAGAGAGTGCGGGGAGGGGAAAGAATTCCTCACCCGCTCCCGACGTCGGTGTCAAAGCGGCATTCGGCGGCGTACTCGGGTGAGCGCTTGACTCGATGAGCGTCGGCCGTGATGGTTGCGTGGAGCGGCGTGCCAGAGAGACTTGATCCGCGGCCACTACGCGGTTCAGCGCGGATAACGCTGCCCCACGGGAGCGAACGTAGATTCGTTTAGCAACTCCGGTGTTTTGTTGCTGCGGGCGAGTCGACCGGCGTGTGACTGGAGGCGGCATGCCAGATATCGCCTTTCTTCCTTATTCACGGGTGAGAAGGTAACATTGATATGGCGGCTTTATAAAGTGCACAACACAAACGACACCTTTCGGCACAAGATACCCACTGAACCGGCCCACCGGGGCTTGCCGCTGGTGGCAGACCGGGGGCCGAGGACGGCAGTGTACCCTGCGATATCCGAGGGCGTCGATATGTGTGCGGTAGAAATTATAAGCTTTACGCGCCAACCGCGATCGTTCGGCGTTAAATACGCAGGGCTATTGTTTACACTTCGCTCGGAGCACGAGGCGAACAACGCCTGTACCGGACGAAGTGACGTAACGAGCGCGTGCGGTGCGAGATCGGCGAGACGTGCGTCCTTCTCGACAGCGCGTAGCGGACTCTGAACTGACTCACTGAACTGAACTGACAGGACTGACTAACTGAACTGAACTGATAGAACTGACTGACTGACAAAACTGACTAAACATACTGAACTGACAGGACTGACTGAACAGACTGACTGGAAGAAGTTAAGTAGATGGCCTTGTCTGAGCGAGAGCTTATAACTTTGACAAACGATCTTGACTTTTCGCTTACCTGCGCCCGCGCGAAGGAAAAAGGTTTGTACCTGAACAACAACGGGTAACAACAGTTTGCATTGAAAAATACATAGAAACAAACAGGAAGTTTCAAGGGGAAATAAGTAAGATAACAAGAAAGATCATTTATATTGTGTGCATGCTGCACTGCATACTGCACTGCACCTGTGTAGAACAGGTGCAGTGTAGAAAAACATGATTATTAATTGTTAGTTTTAATTGTTTGTTGCAACAATTAAAATATTAGTTGCATAATTTAACTGTATCTTGCAATTAAC
Source organism: Phragmatobia fuliginosa (assembly GCA_932526445.1). Taxonomy (NCBI): domain Eukaryota; kingdom Metazoa; phylum Arthropoda; class Insecta; order Lepidoptera; family Erebidae; genus Phragmatobia; species Phragmatobia fuliginosa. The sequence goes on from OW052057.1 coordinate 33,067,620, forward strand.
TTAACTCAATTTAAATAAATTAATTTCAATAAGCAAATAACAGATTAATTGCAATTAAATTAATTGTCATTAAATCAATTGCAATTAAATTAATTGTGATTAAATCAATTGCAACTAATTTTTAAATCAATTACTACGATGATTAAAATATTAATTGATTAATGCCCAACACTGTTGGTAATAAATACGGGGGTTGTCTTAAAGAAAAAATATTATAATTATAATTGTAAACATTTTGACGCAAGCACAGCACTCGAATTTATCTATGAGGTAACATTGTATTTAACATAATGCTTCAATATCCCTATTATTTAGATAATAAAAGGAAAATTTGAAAGCCATACCTAAATTATATGATGTTATTATCTGTTAAGTAATAAAATCTACGTTTAAAGCGAAATAATTGAGCAATACTTTTTATGGAAACAGAAAACTAGCTGATACGAACCTTTATGGTTCCTACCTATTAATTGGTTATTTTTTATTGTCTCTGCCTTACGGCCCAGCGGTGTTAAAACAAAAAGCCCTCGGGTTGCAATGCAGGGCAAAGCTAACCTTAAATAAAAGTATTTCAAGTTACTCCTCACATCATCAGCTATCTGCCATAAAAAATCGCGTCAATTCCTCCTGAACATAGTGACAGAACATACAATTTTTTTTATAGGTACTTATATAAAAAAATATTTTTTATAAAAGTACCTTTATCTCGTGCGACCTAAGATGGCACCTGACTCAAATGTCAGTCGTTTGAAGTACTGAGTGCAGGAAAAATATAATTTATTCTAGTTTTTTTAAATTTCAATATTTATTTTGCTTCAAGTAGTTTCTCTTAATATACTACTTTATCTTAAGTGGTACTTTACTACCTGAGTTAAGAAAATACATATGCATACCAATAGGAAGCAGGCCTCATTCATTATTTACCCTAATGCATTCTTCGTGCAGTGAAATAAATAATATTAGGAAATACCTAATATCATTTTAAATGAAATTAGGAACTAAAATATGGTTATAAAATACAATTTTAAATCGTCATGATAAGCCTTTTAATCCTAGTCTCTAAATATCATGTGTATATGGATATTCTTTATTTTAAAATATTGCGTCTTATCGTAGTCATGCTGGTTTTTTTTCGTGTGACCTTTCTTAAAACAATTGAGTTATCCAGACGAATCTAATGATGTAATAATAAAATAAATTTGTTGAGTGATTTATATGAAATTAGGTAATACCTAATAAACTAAAATTATTATGGTAAGATTCGTGCAACGGTAATAGTGATGCTAACGCTACTCATAAGGGGACAGAGGGGTATCACGCGGGGGAACGGTATCATGTTTCGTTTTGAGCCAGGTGCCATCTTAGCTCGCACGAGTTATATATGATATACTTTAATTTAGCTTTAGGGAAAAGCTTTTAAGTTGAAATTACAAGCACACGCTTTTGTGTTATTTATTTATATGGGTATTTTAATTTGTCATCTATATGAAAAGGTATCTATTGCAACATCACTAAAAATGTCCACAAGTATCGTATTATCACACGAAAGATCCAAATAAATAAAAAAAAACAAAAATGACATTGACTAACTACAATAAACAGTTTTCTGAAGCAATCAGGCATGACATCGACTTAGGTAAAAAAAAGAGTACCTGGGTGACTGATCTTTGCTCGGTTATCAATACTTATTGTTTAATAAGGTCATATATTTTCTCAAGTAGCAGCAGTGCAGCAAGAGTAATAAAGAAAAACGCAATAACACGAAAAACTTGAATTGTTTGTTCCTAGTAATCTCTGCAATGGTTGGACACGTTTTAACGGTACAATCACTGGCGGGACACTCCGACTGGTGACGGATTAAGAATACAGAGTGTCACCATCATCATCATCATCATCCCGCGGGTGTCGTAAAGGGCAACTAGGGGATAAATTACGTAAGACAACATCGATGCAAAGAGAAGGAAAACTTGAAACCAACCCTATACCAACCCGTCTGGCCAGCGTGGTATAGTAGGCCAAAACCTCCTTTCTAAGGAGAGGCCTATGTCCAGCAGTGGACTGTTAAAGGCTGTTGATGATGATTGATGAATCACTGGCGGATAGCTGATGTTATAAGAAGCAAATTAAGCTTCTTTTACTTTCGAGAAAAATATATTAGTACAAAATTAAAACCAATAAGATAGTGAATAATATCCAAATTCCAGTTCAAAAGAAGTAAACCCGCGAGTAGTACTACGGGGCGCGGCTAGTGTTATTTACTAAGCTCTGCTTAGTTGGGGGACTAGATGGCGTTGTGTATAAAATGTCCAAAACAATTATTTATTTATTATATTTTATTTTAAATTAAAGTTGAACTAGTTTAAACATAAACATTATATCACTCATTATAATTGGAAACAAGCTTAATGTAACCTAGATAAGAGGGGTATCGTGATCTCACGACTTGATCTAGTTTATTTTAATCAATGTCCTTTTGTTTATCTATATTATATATATAAAACAGTCAGCTTACACCATTTAGGGCTACAGCACACTAGCTACTTTTAGCATCAGCGATCGGCGATTTTGCGACTGCATCGATGCTGCATCGCGTTTTAGCGACTTCCTGCGTTCGATCGCGGTATCGGAAACGCATAATTTAGCGACTGCTCAGATGCCAAATCGATGATACCGGCATCCGAATGTGTGCGTAGAGTAGCGTTCAGCTGCTGTGTCGCGCTTCTAAAAAGCGACTCAATCTCCGCGTTTGGCGTTTTTAAGTGTGCGGTGTAGAGCGTTCGGTCGCCGTATTTAGCTTCTAAAAAGTGACTAGTTGCCGATCGCCGATGCTAAAAGTAGCTAGTGTGCTGTGGCCCTTAAAGCTCGAGAATGGCTGAACCGATTTTAATAATCTTCTTATTCCCAGCCCAAGATTTGTTCCCAAGATTATTTAGGGTCGGCTACTAGTTCAATAATCATTATTGATTTCAACTCCGCTTAGTATAGCAAAATACTATGTTGCTGTATACTTATGTTGCTATTTAAAAATGAAGTTACATATTTTAATGTTTTCTGCTGAACCGATTTTGATGAAATTTGGCGTAGAGTTACTCTGATTCGTAAGTATTTTTTTTTTATATATAGCAATGTCTATTTGATAGGCTGGAATCTATAAACAACTTACATACGAAACATATAAAACTACTTAATTTGACTTATTCATTAACGCAGAGCTTTATGTTAAGGGCACTTAGTTTATAAGGATTTTGCGACATTTCATACCCACAGTGTATGTTATGTATGTATTGAACAGTGGATGAAATGAAAGTCCTTCATTTACAAAGTTAGAAACATGAAATTATATAAAATCACGCAAGCGAAACCACTTAGCTATTTGCCATATTTAGATGAATTCAATAAGTACTTAAACTATGAATAAAAACTTACTGACCTGCATAGCTTGTAATAGATGTATGCATGATTCCGTGCTTCCACATGGGTCTGTATTAGTTTGCACAACCATTACTTCATTTGTCTTAAATGTAGGCAATAATATGTGGTGTGCCATTGATTCATTTCCAAGATCCCATTGCGACCTGAGCACTAATTGCAATGGCCGCTCTACTGGTGGTGGGAGAACATTTTCTGTAAAGGTGAAGACAGTTTAGTGACTTTATAATGCAAGTATTAATACATAACATCCTTCGATTCAAGCAAAATTAAAAGTTTCGAATATCTCTGACATAAACACAAACACTCCTGACCAATAAGCCTGTCAAACTTCGATCACAAATAGTACTAGATTCCCGATGAGCGCTTCAAAAACGGCCCGAAAAATAAGACCACAAATAATTTTGTGGTCTTATTTCAAATTAGTATAGTCCAATCATAGCCAACATTAAGACGTAAAAATGCTGCAGTGCTCGTTCAAAAACTGCCTAAATAACCACCGTAACAGCAAGGTTTTGGAAGGAATATCTTTTTATTCACTAAGTTTATATCATTCAATGTTTTTCTTAAAATAATAAACATAATTATATAGTAAATATTAATAATATGATTCAATTAACTAATATTGTAATTGTTCGGCCAATGTTTGCTACAACGCATCAACTATTGTATCAAACATCGCCTATTCTTGAACAGGGAATGCATGGAGTAGTGTTGTAAAAAAATTATGTTAAAAAGTTTATATGTGTAAATGTTTTAAACGCATATATTGAAAAAAAATTGTTTTCTGGAAGAAACGAACACAGACATAAAATGAGCCTAATTAAACTTATTATAGAAAAATTCATTGATGTAAGATTACATCATATTTTTAAAAAAGAAACAGCTCGCATAAAAATGACTTCTAAAAGGCAGCTTTATAACAAGCATAATCTGTTTAAAGGTAATTATACCTACATTAGTATTTTAATTACTTCTGTATAAAGAATACACCGAAAACATATTTCTTAATTCCTTTCATTTTTTTTTACTTTATTAATTTTTATTTTTTACTAGCTGAGCCCCGCGGTGTTACTCGCGTTTGCTGTTACGCGGCGAAGCTAATCTAAAAAAAGTAGCCTAATTTACTTCTTATATCATCAGCTATCTGCCAGTGAAAGTCCCGTCGAAATCGGTCCAGCCGTTCCAGAGATTACCCGGAACAAACAGACAGACAGACAGACAGACAAAAATTGTAAAATAAATATTTTAGCATAATGTACCGTGTATACATATTATGCATTTAGTAAAATGCGGTTATTTTAATATTACAAACAGACACTCCAATTTTATTTATTTGTATAAATTACCTATTTGTTGTAATAACGGCAAAGTAAAATAGTACCAACTACTTTTTGAATCGGCCAAAATTATTTGCGACCCAACAAAACAAACCTAAAACAAATATATTCGGCAACTCTTACGTCTTTCAATATTTACTGTGTTCTGAGCATTGAAATGTAATACCAAGAACTAACTCTAGTTCCTTAATACAATAAGCATGAAATTGTAAACAAAATGTTTTTAACCTTATAACTTCATATTTAAATATCATTTTAGAATAAATATTTTTGTACTGATGACTTTCTATTATCAAACGAAATTTTAAATTTATTCTTTATTATTCTTTCTCTGACGAAAGGACCTAAATAAATATATTTTGAAATAGTATTTAAACTTTATTTTTAAGGCATTAAGGTTTATAATAAACTGAAGTCGTTAACATGATTAAACTTTTTTCTAAGAAATGAAGATGTTTACGTGTGTGCAAACGTGGCCACTTGAGCGTCTTAATTTTGTTCCTGATCCGTAATCTAGTACTTTTATTGATCGAAGCTGTCAAACAAAAACATCAAAATCAAAATTGGTGCATCTGTTCAAGGCTACCTTGAACAGATAAACAAACACACACACACACACACATATACAGACAAGAGTCTGTATGTGTGAGTTTGTTTATCATCAAACTAAAGTTAAGTTTGACTTCAAACTAACACTCCCGTCATTTTTGCATCTAGAGTTAAAACTTGTTTCCAACTTAAGCAGTAAGGGATGTCAGAGACCAATTAAATAGTCTCTGACATATTTAAAACACTATTTCTTTTCTTTAATCCTTAACATAACTTTAAATAATTACCTAATAAGGGTTGAAATCAGTTACTTACCCGATTCACTCTGTACAACAAGAAGATAAATACCAATTATAACTCCAGTTATTAAAATAATTAACAAAACGGTAACAATTATTAAAGTACTCGAGTTCCTTGGATGTCTATATTGAGGCAATCGTTGAATTAACGGTGAATTTTCAGATGTCACCGGTCTCTCCTCTTCAGTATTGTTTGTTGAATTGTGCCGCGATTCATGGTCTGTGATTAGGTAAACACATTCACTGTTAATATCTTTTAAATTTATGGACATAATTGTGACCAGAAATATTAAATGCAATTATACATTGTGCTATGATAGATGAACCAAGTATAAAGCAATAAACGACCATTCTCGTTGGCTTTATCAGTTATCAACATATACAGGAAGTGTTAATTTCAATGACAATGATAATAAATAAAAAGCAGTCATTTACGATTTAAATAATTCATTGGTATCTCCACCATTACTTTCTTGGTTCTTTTTTTGATTTAAATCACACCAAAATCTCAATGAATAATCTCACAATAATTTCTAAACAATTCCACTTAATGGTTTGTACTATGTGTACATACAAAAATGTAAGCTCTCATAATGAAATCAATATGGATGATACATGTTTGGTGCAATCAAGCTGAACATGTGGTGTTGGATTAAATAACATCATTATTGTATTTAATTACTACTGATATGTCATAATAGATTTCTGTTCATACATTTAGTCATAAGAGATTACAATAACATATCTAAAGCTAACATTTGATTTGAACCAACTTATCTGTATAGAAATGGTATCAAATCCAATGCAATCTCAATGTTTGGCTTTGTGCATCTGCTGATATGGGTTAAATTTTTGCCTATATGTTTGAGTATGAAGGTTATTTTGATTCACATGGTAACTGGCATAGTTAAAATTAAGTGCAAATTACATCATTATGTTTGATTCAAATTAAAAATATTATGCACTAATACATTAATTTCGAAAGTAGCTCTGTTATGTTTTCACCAATTTGCATGAATTTCAGTGTAGAGATAGATTAGACATTGGTTGGAATCTTGGGCTATCTGATGAAAACTAGGGATATATATTTTTCATGGTGCCATAGCTTTAGCCAAGATGTTATAATTGATGGTAATGACAGGATAGCTGTGATGCCCAGAGCCCACATTCTTGGTTTATAAAATTTCAATTTTTCCTTATAAATATAAAATTTACACCATTTCTTCTTCGAATTAAACCTATACATTATATCTATAGATTTTAACTTAATAGTTTGGTATGTTTCTCATGTTTCCATTACTGCCAATTTCAAACAAAGGAAAATATATTATTAATAGTCATGTACTTACCAACAGTATATAGCGGCTGCATGGTGGCAACTAAAATAAGCTAATAAAGTAAGTCATTACGTTGTTTACGACTGTTATAGCAAGAAGGAAAATTTATAAAATATATCAGAATTTAGATTTTTGTATATTTATCCTCTCCCCAGTTGTCAAGTACGTGATTACTGATTTGACAAAGATGACAACTGACAGTTCTAGAGTAACAACAAATACTTTACATGTACAAAAACAAAATTGTTTTAGTATTTTTTGTGGTCCATAACTCAGAGAACCTACCTTTAGAAAGCATCATCACAAAACTAAAAAAACCAATGCATTATGACTTGAATACTATCCGTATTCAAGTCATAATGCGTACCTACCAAGGGCGGATAGCAATTATTTTATGTATTAGCTGCTAATATGACTCTACTTTGCCTGATGTAGATGAGTAGAATATGTGAGACACTGAACCAATAACACCCAGTAGCATTTAAAAAGTTTCATATGATATAAGATGGCAAACAAGCAGGCCCAGGCATCATTCCTCCGACCTCCGTAGGGTCACCCTACTCTTGGTTTCCACTCATACTTTCCATCAGGCAGATGTCATGGCATGGCAAGTATGAGAAATATATGTAGGCAATGCATGTTTGATGGGGCGGTTGCCCACTTCAAAATGCATTTTGTGTGGCCTGACTACCACGCATACCAAATAAAACTTTATACCACGTATGCTGGCCACGTTTGTTTAATTCTAAAAGTGAAATTGAGGTCTGTGTACTACAAAGTAAAATGCTACCTTCCTACATATCGCGTGTAGTACCACCTATGTTTCATACACATAAATACAACTCGGTGCAATACTTTATCAGTTCATGTCGGTTATTGGTATTTCCAGAACAACTCGGTGCAATTAGCTTATTATTATTACTATTATTCATAATTTAATGTATTTTGACTAAAATCATTAGAATTGAGTGGTTTTATTAATTTTTGAATATTTGTTTTTTATGTCTTTAAATCTTAATCATGCAGTCTTACAATATTCATACCTATTCTAACGCAATAAATTTAAAAAAAAATGTTTTTTTAACCTTCTGCAGTTTCTTAAATATTATCTGTTGCTTTGCTTTACTATTTAGCTTCAAGCTTCACTATGGTAAGAAAGTGACTGACTTAGTTTCGTTTTATTGATTTTGAAAAACTTGGAAACTAGAATTACTTTACTCTAGGGTCGATATTTATGAAACACATAATCAAATTTACAGAAGTAACAACACCGATACGTTAAAAATTATGAAAGACCAAGGAATAAATGTATGGTTCTCCTGACCCCGACTTAGTTGGCTGAAGATTTTTGCGATTTTCACAAACGTCGTCCGATTTATGTTTGTTAAATTGTGCAGAGACGAATGATTATGACGATCAATTCAAAAGTGTTTCATGATCCATACACAGTAAAAGAGCAAAGTGTGCTGCTGTTTTTGCATGTTTAGTAGGTACCAAGCCAACTAGAAGGTTGTCGGTCTTTTTAAATTCTCATCTAGTGCCTGTCATTACTGACCTGACAAACTAAAACAACCTTTTGGTTCAACCAAAAACACGTATTTCAAGAGCTTCTCCTGAAAAGGTAAGTTAATAAAACAGCGCATCTTTATCTGCTGTGTTAACTTTCTAAGTGAATAATTTTCGTTATAATATTTAAAAAAATCTGAGTGCGAATGTAAATTTAGCAAATTGTTCATGCAGATGCTTGCTTGTGATTTAATTTTGTGATTTAAATACATCAAATAAAAACATTTTGGACTAACAGAGAGAATAAGAATAACTTCTAGTAAGTTTTATATTTGTTTGAAGTGTTTGAACACCAGTTACTACATACTCTTACATACTTCAATTGTATTTAATGTCTTTATATTTTTAAGCTTGTGGAAACAATGAAGTAGGTAAACAAACAACTATGAAACATAAACACTGTTTTCCAACCATTTGTAGAAAGAATTATTGTTATACAACTAAATTGTTAATCTCTTGAGTGTAAAGAAGAAAGCTGTGCGTAATTCCTTCTATTGTTTCCTGAGCGATGTAAAATAAGTATAATAATTATATATAGAACCCAGACAAAAACAATTTGTGTCCTTGCAGATCCTAGGGATACTCAATGATACGTGAATTCTATGACAGTTCTGAAGATGATGAAATGGAAAATCAGTATCAAATAGACCCGGAGTGTTTGGTCCTGACCCGTCCTGACTGCGATATGCATAACCGATGCTGTGGCGGTAAAGCTTGGTGTATTAAGGTGAATATAGTTCTATACTATAATCTATTTGTATGTAATATATAAGTCTTTTTACTGCTGCATCATTATCTGCAATATAACGTTTGAAGTTAAAAGTAATTTATGAAAATAAGGTATATAATTTATATTCTCATAAATATGATGTTGGCTCGGTTTATAAAAAATATGACTATAGTACAGTAAATTATAGTTTTGTTTAAGGAAAAATAATATTGCAGAAATATAAATATGTAAAATAAAACAACAAATATATTAAATCTTATGCTTTTTCAACAAAACCCTCTATAGAGATAGTGCTAAAGATGCAAAAGAAAATCAGTTGAAAATATATAAATATATTTCTCAAATGTGTATCAAATTTTATTTAAATCGGTTTAGTAGTTTTGCCATGAAAGCCAGACAGAATGAGTTACTTTTGCGTTTACAATATTAGTAAGAATAATCATTACAAGATATTGTTTTAAACTTTCATGGTCAGTAACATTAAGATAGAAATCCGTGGGATTGCTACCATGTACCTTTTTGCTAATGAGTATCCAATATTTCAGCACGGTTGCAAGCACCATGATCACGGAGTAACTGTTAACTGCGCTTGCAACAGTGCCGAAATATTGGATACTCGTTAACAGAACTGAAGATGGTAGCAATCCTGCAGATTTCTGTTTTAATCATTACAAGATTCCATCATCATCCGTGACTATGTTTCATGATACATATATATTATTTTCACTGTGCTCGATAGTTGTTGTTGTTATGATACTTGTAGTTTATGTAGAGCTACAAAGAGTCACTATTATTATTTTTAAATTGTAACACATCCATACTAAAATTAAAAATTAGAAATTAAACCAATTTGGAAATATTTTGATATAGATTGTACCTTAAAAAAAGACAGGCTACTTTTTGGATAACCGACATCAACTCGGCGGGACCCGTAAGATTGTAAGGTTTACTGTGGGCTTAAATATGGTCTGACCGGTTGGTCTAGTGGTTAGCGTATGCGACTGCTAATCAAGAGGTCTCAGGTTCAAATCCCGGGTCGGGCCAAAAAGTGTTTTTGGGATTTTCTTAGGAAATTTCTAAAAGCAGCCCGGAGTTTGGAAGTTTGGCGGTGATTCACGCCCGTGCCTCGGAGAGCACGTAAAGCCGTCGGTCCCGGTTGTCTGAACATCTATGGCAATCGTTATTGGGAAGTCAGTGCCCTCAAATATACTGACAACTAGTTCAATCTTTGAATTTCAGTTCTCCCTTAGGGTTGCGGAGGTCCGATGCATGTCGCGCCATGGAAAAACTGAAATTCAGATAAAACCAGTTGAACTAGTAGCCGACACCAAATAAACTTGGGAATAAAGGCTCGGAAGATAAACTGTGGGATAAAATATATTTTTAAGGAGAGGCCTAATGCCCAATAGTGAGCTCCTAAGGACTTGGTGACGATGAACAATAATTTCAGTGTACCTACTTATAATATATACCTACTTATATATACACTATAATAAAATTTGTTTTGGTTTCAGGACATATGCGGAATCATCTGTGCAGTGCTAACATGGCTTCTGATACTGTATGCAGAGTTTGTCGTTATGATGGTGATGTTATTGCCAGGTGTATCAACATACCCCGTTTATAGTTATATCAACATATTCATATTCCAAAGTCTCGCATTCCTGGCTTTCGCATCACATCTTAGAACCATGTTCACAGATCCGGTAAGTAGGCAATTTTTTTAAAATTCTGTTTTAAATAGTACTAGCTGACCCCCACGGAGTTACGTGATAAAGCTCGTCTATAACAACTACCCTACGTTACTTCTTATATTTTCAGCTATATGTCGGTGAAAGTCCCGAAAAAATTGGTCCAGCCATTCCAGAGATTATCCTGCACATACAAACAGACAGACAGAAATTTTAATAATTGTTTTTTTTTTGATGTTGGTACTGTATAGGTATACTTGTATGTAGTGCAAAACTGGTAATGAGATATTACAAACACACACATTGAAAATATTTATTGGTCTGAATAGATTTTTTCCTGCTGTTTTGTGTGGATTTTTGTTTTGTTATAAAAAGTAGGAATCTAATACACCTATATCTATACAAATAACTAAAATTGAAGTGTCTGTATGTAAAAATCCGTTTTTTACCAAGTGAATATGAAAGTATATAGGTATGGTACTACACCAAAAAGCAATTATCATTTTTTGTCTGACTGTTGTTCCGGGTAATTTTTGGTACGGCTGGACCGATTTTGACGGGATTTTTACTAGAAGTTAGAAAATATAAAGAGTAAATTAGGCTATTTTTAGGGTTCGGAGCCCGTTCATGACTCGGAATCCATAAAGTTTCGTCATGTCCGTCCGTCCGTCCTCGACTTACCTTCGAAACGGTTAGAGCTAGAAAGATGAAACCGCATGGATATGTGTTTTTATCACGTTGACAAAGTCCTAGAATAAAATCACGAACATTTTTTTTTTTTATATATATATTTAAGCCTGCCAAAGTGACTCTACTCTGCCTGATGGAAAGCATGAGTAGAATCCAGGAGTAGGGGTCACCATGCTTATTGTGAGGGTAGGCAATGTAGCATGGTGACCCTTACCATGGCAGCCTGGTTAGATTATTCTGCATCATTCTCCCGGCCTTCGAAGGGCGGGAGAATAATGCAGAATGATTGGGCCTCCGGTCTCACACTCACCAACGAAATACGACAGCAAGAATGCTGTCATTATTAGGATGGTCTTCTGTGTGAGGGTAGTACTGGCCGGGTCGAGCCGGCCGATTCGTGCTGAAATCAGCGTGGCTCTACTACCTATTTTTATTTGGGGTTCCTCCTGTATGTAAACTCGGAATGATTTATTTCTCGCAGCTACCCCGTCGTGTGGAGTATCGTTAGATAGGTTTTTTAGAACGTTAAGATATTTCTAAGACGATTTTTTGATTAAGGGAGTGATCCCTTAGTTAAACGGCATTTTATGTAGCCAAATATTGTAGATGCTTGCTCTTGCCTGATACCCATAACTCAAGTTAGATCTTACCATGGGTACAGGTAAATTAGCTTGGAGAAATTTTTGCGTTTGTAGTAGTGTATGGTCACGTGGCACCTGCGGACAGCGTAAACTGGTTTATTCTGGTTTTGTGCGTGTTTCCACTTTCCACTATTAAGTGACGATTTTTTGCTTTAGATTGAAATATCTCGAAAACGGTGCGTCCTAGGCCAAAAATAACAAAAATTTTGACGCCCCCGTAGACCCCCCGGAGTTTTAAAAACGTAGATGAAAGGAAAAAAATATATTTTAGTTTAAGTTTCACTTCTATTGTTATTGTTAAAAAAATCTGGAAAAATTCATGATGGTAGTTCATAATAAACTTTAAAGGACTAAAACGGCTTAGATGACTTAATTACTTCAGGAGTTATATGGGTGACTGAGGAACCTTATTCTGTGCGTGGTCTGACACGCACTTGGCCGATTTTTTTAGACTAGCTTATCACCGCGGGTCTCAGCTAGCACTAGATGAAACACGATATTACTTTTGCTTTAAACACTGCAAGCATATCTAATTTATTTATGTACAGAAGTTCAAACTCACTTTGTTGACAATACAATACAAACTTGAATTTAATTTGACGTCAAAGTGAGCATGAACAAAAGTCACTGATATTTATGTAAACGTGAGATATTATTTTTCTATGTGTATGTTTATATACTGTATCTGTGGTAAGAAAGAAGTATTTTAAAATTTTCAGAACCATAAATAATATTCGGAGTTTAAAAATATTATTAACAATTCAATTGCTTGTCATGAGATGCCATAATTGATTTTAAATTAAGGAATTGAATGTTTTAAACTGAATCCCGATTTATGTCATGTAAATTGTATTCACGACGAAAATGGCTCTAACAATAATAACAAAATTGCCGTTATTAAATAAAATTGCTTTACGCAAACAAGCGCGCTGCGACCCCTGTCAGCTGAATGGGCCATGGCCATAACGATGAAATTACAGAGACACGAGTTAGTTAATCGATCCCTCTTCCCTCCCACTCCAACATAAGTTTGAGCTGGAAATACAACCCAAATGTGAACATAGATTTGCTTACATTTAGGTTTTATTTCCAGCTCAAACTTTTTCTGTACTTAACATTTGAAATTACGTTCATATGATAGATCTACCGACAAGGGTATATGTATTGACTTCTTTCTCTTTCTGGCACACCACCTTTTAAAACCACCAAGTCTTGTAAAACTGCATAACCTTTACTCATTATTTATGTAAAGTACCTTTTGTTTGCAAACTACTGTTTGTTTGGAAAAGTGAACGCGCACCGCTTCTCATAATTAGTATTTGTTTGAATTGTTTCTTTTGGCTTAGTTTTTCATTTCTGTGAGACTGTACAATTTCCCTATGTACTTTCTCTGAAAAATGTATAGTTACTCGTAAATGGTATTGGTTGAAAACATGATTTAACAAAATTCCTTTCTCATTATTAGTGTAGTTTATGAATTTTGTTAGAGCTGCGAGGGAGTTGGGGCTTACAAATGTCACTCAATCATCACGTATTTTTATTAAAATTCACAAATAGAGATGGGTTTACGCCCAGGCACATTGGGCATATTGAATAAATGCCCCTGTGCGCCCAATAAATGTCTTTTATCTGGGCAAAAACTTAGGTATCAAAAGAAATGATTAAAATAAAATATAATGACCATCAATTAGGATTTGTTTACGATATCGTTCAACTTTTTTTGTACAAAACAGTGTTACGATTTTTGTCCAGTGCTCGGACATTTATGAGGGCGTAAACTCATTTATGGCCATTGTGCCAAGTTTTTGCCTTTTCGCCCGTATTTGTTTCTGCCTCGACCCATCGGTATACTCTGTCCATTCGTTTATTTTCTTTTTGACACTAAGAAATTTCAAAATTAGTAAAGGCCTCACACGTTACCGATACGATTTGAAATCACAATCGATTTTATTTAAGGAACTTTCAATGGATTTAATGAAATATTTTTAGATTTTAATATTAATTATTCGTTAATTAGTTTTTTTCAATTATATATGAAATTAATTAATGTATAGATGATAAATAAGTAAATTAGAAATATCTATACATATAAATAATATAACCGAGGTCTCAACTGACTAGTCTAGTTTAAATTATTATTATTAAGTAGAGCCTGATGGATCATTGTAATAATTTTATTTGAAACGTGCGTTTTAGCGACTGCTCAGATGCCAAATCGATACTACCGGCATCCGAATGTGTGCGGAAAGTAGCGTTCAGCTGCTGTGTCGCGCTTCTAAAAAGCGACTCAATTCCCCGTTTGGCGTCTTTATGTGTGCGGTGTAGAGCGTTACGGCCTGGCCACGAGTTTTGGTCTTAGCGAAAAGCGGAGCGGCGTCGGTGAGCGGTGCGTTTTGCACGCCACGAACCTTAGTAGCGGTTAGTTGCAGCGGCGACGGTGGACGTATTTAGGTAGTCGAAACGTGTTAAAAATCATGGCGTTATAAAAATTATCCCCTGTCTGTTTAGAAACAACTTTTTTTTTTAATATGATAGAATGAGTGCACGAACTAAATAAAGATCGGTATTTAGATGGTGGATTTAGTGACCTATACGAAGGTCCTACCTATAAGAAGTAACTGATGTTTCCAAGTGTTTTGCTAAGTAGGTACTTACAGAGAGAAAAAACTTTAAAAACTTGTCAACTACTTACATTGCGTATAAGACATACTAGTAGTTTCGTGTGTAGTTATATCTATAGACAAAACTACTGATATGTAAACTGTTTTGCTAATTAGGTACCTACTGACAGAGAAAAAAATTAACTTTTAAAACTTGTCAACTATCCACCTACATTACGTAAACATACCAGTAGTTTTGTCAACATATCAGTAGCTTCGTTTGGTAGGTACCTAGGTTCTATGTTTTTGTGTTATCAATTTAAATTAAACGTAAGTACCATTATATTCCGGAAAACATTGTTTAATTTCTTCCCACAACCTTTATATATTTATGTTGGGGATATTTTGACATCCATATAGGCGGTCTATTTAAATTTCTGTTATAAAAGCCTCGGTATCCATAACCGCCATAAAATCGTCTAAAATTTTTTGTTTTTATTTAACGCCGCTGAGTCCGTTACTCCTGCACCGCTGTCCACGCCGCTCTGTTTCGTGGCGTCTCACATACTAACTTGTGCCTTTGTTCCTGCCGCTCTCCATACCGCTCGCCGCTGTAGCAATTCGATCGGCAAAAACCGCTAGCTTTTTCGCTATGAGCGGCGACTCGTGGCGTGCCTCGTACATTTTTATACTTTTGATATTACCGCTCGGCGTTTCGCTCTTAATTGCCGCTCACAGCGGAAAGGTCGTGAATGGGCCGTTAGGTCGCCGTATTTAGCTTCTAAAAAGCGACTAGTTGCCGATCGCCGATGCTAAAAGTAGCTAGTGTGCTGTGGTCCTTAATCGTGTATTCGATTTATCTTATTTCAAGAACTGTTTTATAGTCTGTGGTTGTTAGTTATGCACAGGCAATCTTCACTACCCGTCTATAAAATACGACATAACTGTAGTACATTATTCCGAAAAAAATATCGGTAATTTTAGAGGATCAAAAAGAAAATTAACGAATGGACAGAGTCCCTGTTTGTACGAATAAATTGTAATTTACACAAATATCATGTTAAACTATTTATTTAATTTGAATTAGGTACTTCGATATTCATTATATTTAATTACTTCTTTTTAGTTGCCATACCATCCCTACTATATATTATATTTAATATTATAAATGCGAAAGTAACTCTGTCTGTCTGTTACGTTTTCACACCTTAACCGCTGAACCGATTTTGGTATAGAGATATATAGAACCTTGGGAAAGGACATAGGCTACTTTTTACCGATAACCGACATACACGCGGGCAGAGCCGCGGGCAAAAGCTAGTTTTAATATATACGTAGAGGCGCAAACTTCGTTACCACACGTCGTAAAAAGCGTCACCACTTTTAAACTGTGATGACGTAGCTTTGTAGCTGGGTCACCCTCCCTTCTCCTGTAAAACCTATCCCACTGGCTCGAGAAATCTGAAAAAAAAATACGATGGTAGTCCATGTGATGAAATTTAAGGGAAAATTATAACCGCTTAGATTACTTCATTAGTTCAAGAGTTATCTAGTGAAATACGTTTACTTGAAAAACTTTGTGCAAAAATTACGTATAAATAATACACTTACAATATCTATTGGACACGATTCGAAATGCACGTGCCATAATTATTGACTACGGCACCCAATTCTATGCATGACACGCACTTGGTCGATTTTAAATGGTTAGGTATTAGTTTGTGGTATATGTCACTAGTATGAAAAATAAATTAATGTGTATATATAGTAAAGTTATTTTTTTTTATTTAAAAATAATATCTGTTTCAGGGAGCTGTACCTAAAGGCAATGCAACCAAGGAAATGATTAAACAAATGAGTTTCCGGGAGGGTCAAGTTATTTTCAAATGCACCAAGTGCTGCAGTATCAAGCCTGAGCGTGCCCATCATTGTTCCGTTTGCCAGAGGTGTATCAGGAAGATGGATCATCATTGCCCGTGGGTCAACAATTGCGTCGGCGAAAACAACCAAAAATATTTTGTATTATTTACGGTAAATGATCATGTATGATATTTATTTTTAATCTTTTTGATGTGCAAATTTAATCTTTCTATTTTTATGCAAATTAACGTAGCATTAAATGGATTAGTTATTTAAATTATTCAACTGTGCTTTGTTAGACTGAAAATAAAATTGTTTACAGTTTTACATAGCGGCGATATCGATCCACGCAATAAGTCTGTCGGTATACCAGTTTGCGACGTGTATCCGACATGAATGGAGGGACTGCAGTACATACTCACCACCAGCTACAGTTGTGTTATTGCTGTTTCTCATCGCCGAAGCTCTACTATTCGCCATATTTACAGCAGTCATGCTTGGCACACAGCTCCATGCTATATGGAATGACGAAACTGTAAGTTGTACATATTATTCTAACACATACCATACATATGATGATTAATAGGTAGTTTCATGGGACAATACAGTAATGGAGACTGGAGTATCTATGCAAATACTAACTGCCTCGGTGGTGCAGTGGTAGCGTATGCGACTACCATACTTGAGGGCTCGGGTTCGATTCCCGGGTCGGACCAAATGTTTGTGTGATCCGCTAATATTTATTTTGGAGTTTGGGTGTTTTCTATGTAAAATATGTTTTTACAAAAAAAGTATGTTTATGTATTTAAATCAATTGTCTAGTACCCATGATACAAGCTCTGCTTAGTTTAGAAGATGGCGTTGTGTGTAAGATGTTAGAAATATGTATTTATTAATGAAATAAATTAAATTATTTTGTTTGTTATATCAAATGAACAGTTTTTCACAAAATGTGTATTAAAAAAATATTTTTTAAACTTTTGTCTCTGTCTGTTTGTCTGTTCCGGGTAATCTCAGAAACGGCTAGACTGATTTTGACGGGACTTTCACTGACAGCTCATATAATAAGGTGAAACTTCATCATCATCATCAACAGCCTTTAACAGTCCACTGCTGGACATAGGCCTCTCCTTAGAAAGGAGGTTTTGGCCTACTATACCACGCTGGCCAGACGGGTTGGTAAAGGGTTTGTTTCAAGTTTTCCTTCTCTTGACAGTGATGTTAGCTGCTTATGTTGTTCCTTTAGTTGCCTCTTACGACACCCATGGAATGAATAGGGGTGGTGACACTTTGTATTCTTAATCCGTAACCACACGGACTAGGTGAAACTTAACCTATTTGTTTTAAACTGGCTTCGATATAGACCTCGTACGTCCTAAAACTATACAACAGATTTTATCTGGGATTCATAGATTTATAATTTTAGCACTAGGCTAGAATATGATCTACGGGATATTGAGAGGTATTTATTTCAAATTATTCTCTGCTCAGTACGACAGTTTTCTTTATTAAGATATCCGTTTTAATTTAAATTGTTCTCGGCTATCGAAATTATTGGATTTGATTAACCCTTCGCTGGCGAATCTCAGTCGATTAAGTACACAATATCAGATCGTTCTGTAACTAACAGTAATCTTATTCTTTTGAATTATTGACCAAAATTTTGTGTGTTGACATAGTCCACTGCTGTGTTTGTGATCCGCAAATATTAGTTATCGAGTTCACGATTTTTCTATGTATAAAATGTATGTACTTACAAAAGAAGTATGTAGGTATATGTATTAACATCAGTTGTCTAGTACTTTTTTTTTTTAATGTACTGTAAATACTTTTTTTTTAATGTACTTTAAATACTTTTTTTAATGTACTGTAAATACTTTTTTTAATGTACTGTAAATACTTTTTTTTAATGTACTGTAAATACTTTTTTTTAATGTACTGTAAATACTTTTTTTGAATGTACTGTAAATACTTTTTTGAATGTACTGTAAATACTTTTTTTTAATGTACTGTAAATCCTTTTTTTTAATGTACTGTAAATCCTTTTTTTAATATATTGTAAATACTTTCAAATGCATTTAGTGAAAAGCTATTATTTTGAATTTAAAACAGACATTTCAATTCTATTTATTTGTATAGATGAACATGGTGTAGTAGATCAAAGCTTACTTTTAAAGGAGATGCGAAAAACAGTCTGTTAATGATGAATGCTCCTTAAGGATAGGGTATCTCATTAAATTACACGATCATTAAATACTCTAGTAAGTAGATAGAAATAATTTTAATTTACAATAATGTATCTATTGTCGACAGGGTATCGAGCAATTGAAAAAGGAGCAAGCTAGGTGGGTACGCAAATCGAGATGGAAGAGCATACAATCAGTGTTCGGTAGGTTCTCTATTTTTTGGTTCTCGCCGTTCACTCAGCCGTCGCCTAAAGCCAAGCAGGAGAGCTACTTATATAGTGTTTAACTACGGAGTTTCTATGTAACACCATTCGTTCATCTTCTAAGTTATGTCTCAACCTATGTTTAAGTTGTAATCATTTTAATAGTCATTTTTGTAACGGGGTTTTCAACAAGAACTTTGTTTTCTAAAACAAAAAATGTAGATGAATATGATTCAAATTTTTATCGTATTACAAAGATAAAACTTTGGCAATTATAAATGAAAAACGATATCTGATAAATGTCCACCACGAGCACGCTGTCAGATGTCGATTCTTTCATCAAAGTTAATCACTTTTTGGCAAAATGGCGGGTCTATTTCGTTGATCACATCACGGATTTTGAGTTTTAAGTCTGCAAACGATTTAATTGGCTCCGTATAGACCCTGTCTTTAACATAAAACTACAAAAAATAATCCAGTGGTGTTAAATCACTCTATCTGAATTTTGTGAAATTATTTGATCGTTTAAATATTGATCGTTTCATTGGCTGTGTAACATGTGGCACCGTCCTGTTCAAACCACATGTCAATGATATCCACGTCATCGATAATAGGCCAAAATTAAGTTAGTGTGCATTGATCGAAAATATCACGAATATTACGAAACTACGTAACTTTAACCGAACAACCATCTTCATCATCGTCAGCCCATCGAAGTCCAGTGCTGGACATAGGCCTCTCCAATTGCACGCCCCTTGGTTCGATCCTCACCATTTTCATAGTGGATTTTAATTATATTAATGCGATTTTCGAGTGAAATTGAATTCATTGTAACAATTGCCAAAGCATCTACTACTAGTGAACAATATAAATTACAAAACTATCATGCTGTTGGTGTTGCCCCAATTGAAAAACAAAGTTCTCGTTGAAAAACCCATTACTGTCATCCTTAGACTTGATCAAGCAATATTATAATCCTGAAAAGTTATCAGTTTCTTTATATTTTGTGTTGTTTGTATCTTTATTTACTATGATTGATATGGCTGATGATGGGATTGGTGGAAAATATAACTAGTTAGGGTACCAAACTTATGCATTTACTATTTTAATTGTTACAGATGGCTTGCCAGATTATTGTTTGGCATTATTCTCAAATTTAATATGTATATCTGCTTAAATAGTTCTGCAGACACAAGAACACCAAGTGCAAATTAGTATATCATGTTATTGTTGAAATATATATCTTATACGTGCATGCAGATTATATTATAAAACAATATATTTAAAATACTATGCGCATATATTTATGACATTTAAAATTAGACTACAAATTGTTCAAATTCTAATAATTAAACTTTTTAAAGTCATCAGGGATCTCGTAAGTGTTATTTTCTTGTGCTATGATAAAAGTTCAAATCACAAAATGTAAAATAAGTTTGAATACATACATATTGTAAGCAAAATGCTTTCTCATATATGTAATGTGTATTTACTGTCATAATACAGTAACAAAGTTACTGTGGTCTATTGTAAGACCAAAATGACAAGATAGATCTCTCTTAATCTAATATTTATATAATTATTTTAACCAATTACTTGAAAATAATGATGTTATAGTGACCAGAGTCCAATTCTATTTCCACACAGTCACATCTAGCTATCATTTTTATTTAAAAAAATAATTAGGATATGGTTGATGTTATTCCACGATGTTTTAAAATATATTTTTATTATTTAATCATGATCATTATTAATTTTAAATTGTATGAATTGTGATTGTATTAATTTTGTTGTAAATATTATGTTCACTTTCTGTTATATGTGTTGTGGAATTTATTTCATATAAATTATACATAGAAGACATAAGAACAATTCTCGGATATGGGAACAAACAAAAATATTTTTTTATTATCATTTACAAAACAATGATGAATGGTATTAAGTAATGGGTTGTATATGTTTATGTATACAAGTTGTGTTGGTCAAGGAATTTATGATATCTGCATGACCGAAAGAGGTAGGACTGACAATGAAATAATTAACAATTTAATGTCTCCAATTTAATTCAAACGTGTCTATTTTAATTTTGAAGTATTTCTTTGAATATAATGTTCACTTGCCATTTTTTTATATTCCTGCATACTTGATTCTGTCTGCAGTATCAGTAAAATAACTCGTGACGGCATATTTATATAAAATGTGTGCTATTTATTAGTGAAATTATATGTACGAGGAATTGCATCTAGCTAATAACTGCATAATACTATAAGTGCATACTTGTATTCGTATGGACGCGCTAAATCGCGTACACGCAATAATTCAGTGATGTTTACATTATGTCTGATTTTATTAAAGGTAATTAATTATCTAATGGCTTTAAACTATTGATGCTATGCATATGATAGTTGATTAGAATTGTCTACTAATTAATATAATGTTTGTCTCGGGTGAGTGGTATTGCGTGAATTATTACATGTCAACTATATATTTATTTATAATATGTACATGTTGCATGATTTGAGTACAGTTCTATAAAAGCTAGTGATTGTAACAAGGAGTAAGCTGGTTACAATCCCTTTAATTTGTAGTGATGTGCATTTTCACACAGCATTTTTATAATCTTATTGTAATTTAAACTATAATACAATATGTGATTATAATGAGCTAAAATATTAATTTCCCGATTGTGTGAAGTAAGTAAAATATGGTTCAAATGAAATACGACATTAAACTTAAGGATTTTCATATATTAAAGTGTAGTGATATGTAAATTATCATTTTAGCACCTGCTTTCAAGGCTACGAGTACACTTTATTATATTCAAGGCTAATACAAAGATAGCATAGTTACTAAAATTGGCCGAGAGACATTATCAGCAGACTTATCAATATTGCCTGGTAGCGAAAAAACAAACTATTTTTTTATATAATACTTATTAGAAAATGTAATAATAGTGTCACAAGAGGGGTATTATTGTCAACTTTACATCTTGTAGCTGATTGGTTTTTGATTTTTTTTCTACAGAATACCACAAAGCATATTATAAAACTATACATATTAGCATATATACAGTTAATAATACTTCATATCTGCCATGTGGTCAATAGCTTGCTTTATTATGAAGGTTTTAGTATTGAATTTGTAGGTGACTAATATTTTTATGAGAAATATACATTACGAGATGAATTGAGTGCGAATTTGCGAAACACCAGACTAGGTGCTGTTGGGATATACTTCGTTCTTTTGCAATCTCGTGTCAACCACATAAAAATAACTGCTAGTTTAAATTTAGGTCATTTTACAAGGTCGAATTAAATGATAAAACTACTACAATTACGAACGATGAATGAATTACCTATGGGTCCGAATAATTTTGTTGTAAATATTATGTTCACTTTCTGTTATATGTGTTGTGGAGTTTATTTCATATAAATTATACATAGAAGACATAAGAACAATTCTCGGATATGGGAACAAACAAAAATATTTTTTTATTATCATTTACAAAACAATGATGGTAGTCTACAATTGGAATATAGGAAGCAAAAGAACGAATATTGACCCTAGCATAGGTTGGAAGCGGCTCATTGTCCACAAAAAGATTGTAATAGACTAAATGATTTTACAATTTATCATTATAAATATGTATGGGTGGTTCTTCAAAATTCGTTTAACTTATGGTCTAATTTTGTCATAGGTGTTTTTAAATTGTTATCAGTAAAGTTCTAACTCTATGCTGGGGCTATAATATCTACTTTGTTGCATCTAAAAGGGCCAGCCACTTTAATTAGAGTAATTAAAGTTCTTTTTTAATTTGTTTTCTAGGGACTGACGAGACATAATAAGGACTGACATTTTTATTGCAAAATTACAAAAAAACTCAGTCTCAAAAATATTCAATTGAGGTATACGATCAGTTTGTTTGAAAAATAGTTATCCAAAAAAAGCTATTTTTGTTTTAATGTCAGTGAAACTTATTGCCTACTTATCTCTAGTACCTAAACAAAATGTGCGATCTCTGAGTAAACTGAATAGTTACAATCACAGGCTTTCTTTCATTATAATTCTTCGTTGAATGAAACATCGATACTTTGAGTTTTACCCAAATCCTTTTATTCAGACATCCGTAATAGAAAAATATATTTTAGATGGATTAGAATATCGAGATTTGTGATTTGAAGGCATCGTGTGTATCAAAAAGTGTAACAAAGTATAAAATGCCAATAATGCGCGAGAGCAACGCGGCGACGAACGTGACGCGTATCGTCCGTAAGCGACACCACATCGGCCTGCGTGACAGGCAGGCGGCCGACTATACCTAAAGTGCGGAGTGACACCCCCCTGGCAATAGGTACTAAACGTGTTTAAGTCGAGTTAAATCAAAGTATGTATTCTTATTTTATTGATTTTTTTTTTAGAATGAGAAGAAGGAAATCTTATATATAAAATTCTCGTGTCACAATGTTGGTTCCCATACTCCTCCGACCGATTTGTATGAAATTTTGTGTGCATATCGGGTAGGTCTGAGAATCGACCAACATCTATTTTTCAAATCCCTAGGACGCGAGCGGAGCCGCGGGCATCAGCTAGTTATTTTATAGAATTAGAGGTGTTTACAAAATTTGGGATATCTTACATGGCTAGGGACTGATATTTGGAGTAGAAGGAAGCGGTTTTATAATGTCGCATATTAGTTGCAAATATTGTATAAAACAGACATAATATGTGAAAATAGCTGCTAACACCAAGTGAGGCAAAATTTGGAGAATCACCCATATACATAAAACTGTCTCAAGATTTATTACATTAACTAAGTAATTTTGTTTTTGCATAAAAAAGATTAAACGAATAAACCTAAAAGACTGGAAAATTCATGTTGTGTAGGATATTGTAAGATTTAATAATTGAGATAAAAGCAAGTTTGTGTGAAAGTAAACAGTTAGAGGAGGTAAAAGTTTGTTATCATCTTCCGTACAAATGAGGATTAATCAGAATAGTTGCGATGTTTGGTAGTTCACAGATTCGGGAGTAATCAAGTTAGGATAAACATCTGACAGTCCGATCATTTATCGTTCATAAAGTGTGTCTTATTATCGAAGTGAAAACATTCTAATCTGTTCATTTTACTTAATCAAATAAATCTATAAGGTTTAACGACTGTACTATCGAGTAAATTGTACAAGGTTGATTCATCTACACTTAGGTACATTTAAGCATGAATAGTGAAATTTGCTGGTTCAAATGTTAAAATATTATATATTTATAATCATCGTTGTCAGTAGTTGTAAGTATAAACGATGAATTGAACAAATAGGCTAAATCCTTATTATTAAATTATACAATATGAACCCCGATGAGACCAGCTCCCCTTGCCATGTTGTAAACATTTTTCGTTTACTTTTCTATTATTTTGTTTCATTGGCTGATATTTTGTTTTGATCACGTGACTAAATGAGATTAGCAAATGAAACTAGAGAATAAAGAAATAGAATAGGACACGTTAAACGCTTGCAACTTGGCAGGTTAGAGGGGCAGGTTATTTTTGTCTCGGAGTCGGAGGTATCACAATATTATCGATTTAGTCATGTATGGTTTCTAGCTTGTTGTACAAGTGTCTTAGCTCTTTGTATTGTTAGAGTTTTAACATTCATTATCCAGATTTTAAATAGTTGAAATGTTAACTAGATAAGCAGCGGTATTATATACATATATAGAGGGCATGATGATAAAGGTCTTTATTTACTCGTATAGTGTCGGTAGTTAATTTACTAGTTCAGCAATTGTGATCTTCTTAATAACACCAACGTGTCATGTACAAAATGAAGCTTGGCGGATATAATGCTAACAGTATAACCGTCAAGCTTCACACTCGCTGTAATGTGAGTGTTTGATGAGGCGATTGTACTCTGTCGTTGCAGTGTTGTCGTCTATCTACTGGTGAGAAATTTTGTGCCTATTTAATAAGCTAAATGCAATACAAAGTAGACTTAAGTTGTATGTACCGTATTTTTTCGAAATGTAGATTTTTCTCTATTGATGTAGATATTCATACACTCCTAGAAACATATTCATTATTATGTATGTTAGTGGGTTAGATGATAATAATGTTACTAACATAATGTATTAAGTAGAGGCTCTTGCACCATTATCTTGCTTGCTTAGAATCAATGTTTTCTGTTCATTTGAAACTAGTGTCTAAAAAATGTTCTCCTAACTTGTGTTTAACCGGCGACCACACGTGCAGTATTAATTAGTTTAATGCCATTACATTTATGATTTCTAAATGAACAATTGAACACTTTTGGTGCAAGTAGGCCTAATTATTTATAAAGTCGTTGCTTTATGAACAAAGCTGTTACACTAAACGTAAATACATGATATATATTTTTTAAATGATATTGAATATAGACAAGCGTAAGTTATGTTTAATTTATACATACCTATGAGGTTTTATGTTAGCGCTTGTTGTTACAGCCTTACATTATTTCTATGTACATAAATAATGTCAGATCGCGTATTGCTATGTCGAAAATAAGTGGCTGGTGGAATTTATTAGACGCAATATTTTGAAAGGCATAGTTTTTTTGCTAATATATCTGGATCGGGTGAATTTTATTTCGTGTAATCCTTCAATCTGTTTGAGTAAAAGTGAATGAAAATATTGACAATGGTAGTAATTTTATTTATTTATTTATTTATACATCATGCACATTGGTACAATATAATTAATTATATAAGGCATTATTTTAATTTTTATGTTTACATCAACAAATTTAAGTCTACCAAAATTTGTTGCTGGATTATATGATTTAAAATCATTGGCTACAGTCTATTTTTCAATATCGCACGCATGGATCTTTAGTTCAGAACTAATTAAAAGTTCTTTCGAGACGCAAGGTTGTTTATTAGTATCTAAAAATATTTAACAAACATCTATTTTACATTGCACCTTATTATCAAAACAATGGCTATAGGTATACTATTTAAGACATGTCAAATTACATATTAGTGATTTTGATTGAAAAATCTACATTATGAGTTTGGTTTAGTCGGCATGTATTTATATGACGTCTAATTTTAGTGCGATACGTCTAGTTTTGCGTTATACACTACAGTCGGCTACACGTTTTATCAGGAGTAGCTAGGATTTGAGATATCGAAAATGTACTATATACCAATGAAATTGTTTGTTTGTTTGTTTTTTAAAAAGACAACTCCCGCATTAGGAATATAAATTCCTGTGTCGCGGGGGACTTTACAAACATACAAGAAACGGACACAAAGAACACCCAGACTCAGAACAACAAATTGTGAATCACACAAAGTGTTGTCCTACATGGGATTTGAACCCACGACACTTGGCATAGTAGGAAGCGGCGTGGCGACCGCTTAAGCCACTAGGCCAACCGTGCAGTCATTATTAAACTACGAGTATATTGTCCAAAAACATAAGGTACCTATAGTATAGATTAATTTAGTGGTGTTTACAACGGAATCACATTCAATTAGGAATCAGTGACACAAATAGTTGCTCACAAAACATTTAAATATAATCCAATCGAAATTAACCAGGTGTCCTTGTGAAATCAACAGATCACGTGGTTTGAATCACACGAAATAAAATTCACACCATGGTATCATTGCGACCTTTCTGGTTCGAAAGGTGACGAGTCTTGTGGTACGTACGTGTCTTAAAAACAGCTGATTTACCTTGCACGAGACTGTTATGACTGTTCTATACGACAGTAATATAACAGTTGTAATATTAATTAATAGTGATTGTATTCAACAATTTCACCAAACTTTATAAAAGGCGTACACGTAGATCTTTGGCGATTGTATTCAATAGTTATAAGGTTATATATGTTATAGACTGTTATGTAAAATATCCAACATATCCACACACTTGGTTCAGTCAGCATCACATACTCCAAGTAGTCGAAATCATCTCGACAGCAATAAGCCAATTACATTTAAGTAGTATAACATACATACAAGTTGTTTCACTTGTTAGATACCAAGTTTTCCCCTATTACTCTTTTATATTTCGTTTTTGTAGTTTAAATAGGCCGTAACTTTATCTATGTCAATGAGCAATTAAGCTCCTAAAGGTTCAATATTAAAAGAACTGGAAATTCTTCCTTTACCCTAGTTTTACGATTATTTTCTCTTTTCCATATTGCATATATTTTATAATTTTTAATTTCTATACACGAGTAGGTGTTTAGTTGATTTTGATTAATCTGTCATTATGATATATTCATGTAAAACAATTTAACAGCTATCTTTCGAATTTATCGAATAATGAAAGTGAATACTCGTAAACGAAAACCTGGTAACTAAAATAACATTTTTATTATAAAGGTTGTTGCGTGCAAACAAGGGAGCAGACATCTAATACTACGTGTGGATAAAACAAGCAAATATAATGCTTCCTATTTGTTAGCAACTGTCTATTACATTAAAGCACACATATTCGGCCTGTCATAAATAGACTCACGTAAACGTTCAACCATGACTTGAATATTTACAACATACATTATGATTAGATATATTCAATGCAAATTATTATCGATTTTTAATGTATTTCCTTAAAGTAATCTGTATGATCAATCATTATATTTGTAAAATTAAAAAAAACTATATTTTGCTAAAAGACATCATACTATAATAGTAGGTAATTTAGTTAATATTTTTTTTCTAAATTATTAGAAATTAAATAGTGAGCCTCTTGAAATGTCTTAGTGTTTCCTAAAAGTCATTTTGTCTATAATTATAACTAGCTGTGCCCGCGACTTCGTTCGCGTGGTTGTCGAGAGCAAAACAACGTCGTTTAGATAAGAGTATATCACCTTTTTGATGATTTAGATAAGAGTCCTGACTTTGGTATAGTTGATTACGTTAATGCTTCTCTATATACTATGTTAGCGGTGGAATTACCCGGAGCATATACAAAAAGGTTGTTTGGGTTGCTAACACGTGATAGAGAAACATAGAGTTGGCCGTGTGAAAAACAATCAAAAGTAAGGTCTACACCCGCAACGGATAACGTCTGGCCTTGGGCTTTATTAATAGTCATAGCGTAACAGAGGCTTACAGGAAATTGCACACGTTTGAAAGTAAACGGAAAATTATTGGGGATAATGGGTATCCTGGGAATGAAAACAACATCACCGGAGCCGCAACCTGTTAAGATTTCGGCTTCGATGACATTTCGTTGGAGATTTGTTACTCTCAACCGAGTTCCATTGCATAGTTTTGGTGGGCTTAAATTTCTGAGTAGAATGATTGGTACTCCGACTTTTAAATAAATTTTGTGTGCTGGAAGACCTGGTGTATTTAGAGAGTCTAAAAACTCTACTGGATAGTGGGTGGCATCTCCTTCTTCTAAAACCGTGTTAATAGATAAATATTCCCTACTTTCTCCAGAAACATGTACCAATATTTGAGAATTTATTGCTGCTGCTTGGTCGTTGCGAGGTGCCAAAATAGCTCGTTGGCATAGCCAAGCAGCGTCATGGTTCGAGATCTCTGATGGATCTCCGTATACAGAGGAAATGAGTTCCTGCTGTGAGGCAACAGAAGAACACAGGCTTTCGACTAAAGTTACTTTACCTCCTTCTTGAGTCGGGTATGTGCCGTTACCAATTTGAAGTAGTAAATTTGAGAAAACCTGCGCGTTTGCGTCACCTCCCAAATATGCTCGCATATTAAAGCTCAAATTAGTTAATATGACACTACGCCATAAAATAGAGCTCTTTAAACAGGCACCTATTTCATCGGCCCTCGTTCCTCTGGGTATTATAGGGAGTGTCTGCCTGAAGTCTCCACAGAATAGCACCGTTAAGCCTCCCATCGGTCGGTCATTTTGTCTTATATCTCGCAACGTTCTATCTACAGCTTCCACAGCTTTACGATTTGCCATCGTACACTCGTCCCAAACGATAAGGGCGCAATCGCGTAAAACCCTTGCTTTATCACTATTGCGAGACACGTTGCAAACAGGGTTTTCTGTGCGGTCCAAGTCGATTGGTATTTTAAATGTTGTATGTGCAGTTTTTCCTCCTGGTAATAAAGTGGCAGCTATTCCTGAGGAAGCGACGGCAAGGGCAATTTTGTTTTGGCTCCTTATTTGAGCCAAGATAACTTTAGTGAGGAAAGTTTTACCTGTTCCACCAGGTGCATCTAAAAACAGCATTTCTCCTAATGAATGTTCTACACTACAGCATACTCTATCAAAGATTTGACGTTGTTCTGACGTCAAATTTGAACAGCCATTTCGCAATATTTCTGCTAACTCTTCGGGGTTGTAATTTATTTCAGATGTATACTCCCTATTAATTCGTTCCCCACCAACTGTCGGTGTCGGCAAGCCGTATTGACTGAGGGGGTTCCCTCCTATACTTGTAACTATATCTTGTATAGCCAGCAAAGCCCTATTATGGCAGCTTTCACGTACTTGGTCAGAAGTTTCACTATTTATATTTTGCTGTCTCAAAAAATCTTCGGCAAACGCGTCTTTATATTTTTGCCACAACTGCCCAGCGTCCGATAGGCCACAAAATGTCAACAAAATGGCAAATAAATGGCGCAAACGATGTGGACTATCACTGACGCATGCTTCGGCTAAAGCATCATCCCAATGCTGATCGCCATCTAATAAATGCCGTGCGCGGCAAGCAGCTTGAAATGTGGGATATTCTATATCGTCCACTTTGCGGAGCTCAGCAAAAGAAGTAGGTCCTCGCACTGTGTGAAGAAGAAGGCGTAAATAATAACACTCTGCATTATTTGGGTGCACCGTGTATACTCTTCCAATCACGTGTTCTTTAAAAATGCCGGACTCGCCTTCTACAGCAGTTCCACGTCTCCTGCGATTAAAAACACCTTGCTGCTTGTTATAAGTATAATAATGTGGCACTTCATTGTACAACAGAGACTTAGCGAAATTGTCTCTTTCGCAAAGGCGAAAGAATGCGAGCAAGGTGGTTTGTCTTGGGTTGTTCATTCTTTCTGCCACATTTTCTGGCTGAAAGTAAACTCGCTGCCCGCCTTCCAGGTGCACGTCAAGATGGATGACTGGCGGATACCTTTCATGAATAGGGAAACTCAAAATGCGCCAAACTGCCTCCGAAGAGCTTATGTATCGGCCAGATTGATACCTTGTCACTTCATCAAATTGGTTGTTATTTCTTAGTGCTATCATGGCTTGATCACTACCTTTATTAACATATTTACATATATATTTTATAGATTCGACGCTATTACAAATTTCAACATTAATGTGTGCTTGAAAAGCGTTTGACAAAACTGGAGAATACGGTACCACCCAACTATTATTTAGAATTATTTCTTGTCCACGGAATCTGACAGTAGCTGTGAAACCACCTTGTGACGGTGATCTTCGCCGGTATTGCGGATACCCATTTTCCCCAGCCATAGTTAGTTCTTTCAGTGCTCTGGGGTATTTTTTTGAGCATTGACCATCTTTCATGCACGGTGATTCCCTGTTTAAGAGGCCACATGGCCCGTGAACCATATGTGTTTTTACTATGTCATGCAAAATCGGATCTGCATTATAGTCCGGAAATTCTGCACTTATGACACTGTCTATAGCATCGGGACGAATTTTTTCTTCCAGCCACAGAAGAATGTGCGCGTGGGGTAAACCACGCTTTTGCCACTCGACGCTATACATAAAACAAAGAGTTGAACCGAAAACTTTCTCCTTTGTAAGTAGATTAATCAAGACTTTGAGTTTTAAATGAAAAATCCTAGCAATAATGTCATGTCTGTCGTATGACGCCTGTCCTGTGAGAAGTGCCTGGCAAATCTCCGTCCACTTTGGATTTGTTGTAAATGTTATAAAAAGGTCCGGCCGGCCGTATTTACGGACGTAACAAAAAGCATCTTGCGTTCGTTCGTGCATATACCGCGGACCGCCTGTGAAACTGGATGGCAAAATAACCAATCGACCCAAGTTTTCGACGTTATTATCTGATTGCATGGCGTCCCGCAAGTGCACGTATTCTTCAGCGCGTAACCGTCGCTGGTTAGTGCGAATATACACTAAACGTTCAGTTTCTATTTTTGCGTACATGTCCACAATAAATTGGCTGAACAAACCACGAAATCGTTGCAAATATACGAAACTGTTTTGCCTTATTTGTAAAAGGTAGGAATAGTATTGTTGAGCAGATATTTTTTTTTGATAATTAGTGACTCTCGTAGTAGGGTTCACTTGGTACAGCCCAAAATTGTACCCATCTTCACCATGACAATAGATTAGTGGATATTGCAGGGCGTCGTAAGCTCGGTGGGTTTCCAAAATGCGTTGAAGGCGATCGTCGCGTGTACGCAACACGATATCACGTCTCTCACACTCCTGGTCGACTAAAACAACTGCAACTTCATCTGCGACGGGTGCATTGTGTCTTCCACGGTGTTCACCCACAGGACGTCTATCGGCACTTATAACAATTTTGAAATCATTGCTGCCTTGTGGAATTGACTCCAATGCAGCTTTGAATTCACGAACGTACTGGTTAACGCGATGCAGCAATTCTTGAAGTTGACCCAAAAGCTCAGCATTGAGCTGGGGAAAATTGTGATTTCTAACATTGAGCTGTTGCGTGTAATCGGATACAAAATAAATTTGGAGAAATTTGGGTTCATTTTCTGGCAGCAAAGATCCAATAAGGTGATAAACTTGACCTTGTACTTTGAAGGTTGGCATGAACGGTCCTTCCGTTATTTGTTTTGCCCCAAAGGAAGTCATTTGGAAAGCACTGTTATATAAACGAATATTATCCAAAAAACGGTTCGACTGGGGATGATCGCCATTCAGGAGACTTATAAGTAAGTGTGGTGGATCTTGGAAATTTGGAAGAACAATTTTTCCATTTGAGCAGCACATTCCATCTGTCTCTTTCCTCCATTTCAAAGCATGACAAAAATTACAAATTTCTCTCATGTCACCCACGAAAGTAAAGCCAGCATAATTAATTCTAGACGAATATGTGAACCCTGATTTTTCCCTATTGTCCCAAGGTAATAAAATATTTGCATCGTCATTTTCCATGGACTCATCAGCTCCGCTATTTGTTTCTCTATTCATATGGTATCGAGCTCGTTCTATTTCTAGGCGAGATTGACGTTGTTCTGCTGTTTCTGCTCGTCTTAGTTCATCTATTCTTTCCCTTTCAGATGCAAGATAACTTTCATTGTTTCTTTGTACACCTACATAGTTATGTCTAGCTATTTCTAATCGTTCTTCTCTTTGGGAGAGAGATTCAGACTCGCGCGAGAGAGCGTGTCGCTCTCGGTCAGATGACAGACGTGCTTGGCGTTCCTCGATACTCTCTTGAGAACGCAAAGTCGCGGTCCGAGTTCTTTGCGAACTTAAGCGCG
Source organism: Phragmatobia fuliginosa (assembly GCA_932526445.1). Lineage (NCBI taxonomy): Eukaryota > Metazoa > Arthropoda > Insecta > Lepidoptera > Erebidae > Phragmatobia > Phragmatobia fuliginosa. The sequence continues at coordinate 33,100,151 of OW052057.1, forward strand.
ACTCCCTTTCTGTGAAAGTCTCTGACTCGCGTGAGAGAGACTGGCGCTCCCGATCAGCAGACAGCCGAACTTCGCGTTCCTGGATATTCTCTTGAGAACGCAAAGTCGCGGTCCGAGTTCTTTGCGAACTTAAGCGCGACTCCCTTTCTGTGAATGTCTCTGACTCACGTGAGAGAGAGTGGCGCTCCCGATCAGCAGACAGCCGAACTTCGCGTTCCTGGATATTCTCTTGAGAACGCAAAGTCGCGGTCCGAGTTCTTTGCGAACTTAAGCGCGACTCCCTTTCTGTGAATGTCTCTGACTCACGTGAGAGAGAGTGGCGCTCCCGATCAGCAGACAGCCGGTCTTCGCGTTCCTGGATACTCTCTTGAGACCGCAAAGTCGCGGTCCGTGTTCTTTGTGAACTTAAACGTGACTCCCTTTCGGTGAACGTTTCCGATTCACGTGAAAGAGCGATGTGCTCTCGGTTAGCAGATAACCGTGCTTCACGATCTTCTTCCGATTCCTGAGACCTACAAAGTCTCATCCTTTTCGCATTTCGGCTACGCAGCGAAAGGTTAGTTTTTTTTCTTTGAGGCATTTTCAAGGAAAATTAAAGCAATAAACAAAACTAACAACACTTATGACTGAATAGCCTACAAACTTAAAAGAACGGTGCGTCGAACAGTCTAGTGTGACAACGTATCGTCTGTTCGTGGTCGTGACTCAACGAATTGGCAACACTAACTTACTGTATAACGATTGGCACTATTGGATTCAAACTACGAAGTAAATCAAATACAATCTTAACTTCGTACTTCAAACCAATGACCAAAGTTGACCAAACGAAACCAATAAGATAAGCAAATACTTTTTTTTCGACCAATTTAGAAAATCGATAAACCAAGCAACCAAAGAACTTTTACGACACACGCAAGAACTTTTAAGACACCTAACGAAACCCAATTTGCCTAGTAAACACGGTGGACGTCATCCTCGCGCGGAAAATCTTAACACCGCGATTCAGAAAATGACGTCATTTGCACAACGCCATCTATCGGATTTAGATTTCAACTATCAACATTAGTTCTATTTTTAGTCTTAAGATGTCGTTGCAAGTACTATACTTAATTGCGTAACGTAATATTTTACTTCTTGAACTCACTAAATTAATCATATCTTTTGATAGAGTGAACCGATTTCGATGAAACAAAAACTAAGTTAAACCTCAAGTTGCGTATAATTTTTGTATATAAACATTGTCAGCATTGAATTCGTAGATTTTACGTGATGTGCGCACAAACAAACAGACAAACAGACAAAAATTTCAAAAATGATGGAAATGGGTTCTGTTACTTATCTTTTCACACGCTGGCTATTTTTTGTTTCAATTTCTTCAATGTACAAAAATGACTTTTCTACAGATTTATTATATGTATAGATAAGTTTTTTGAGGGTATTTATTTTCAATAAAGAACATGTGGGATAAATTCATGTTGTTTAATTTCTACAATCCCTGTTACCCTACATATTAGAATATTCGATAGTCATACGGAGCTGTTAAAATGCTGAAGACGTAATGATACATTAACAACATGAGTCAATGATAGTTTATGATATCATTGACATGAGTATAATAGTTATGTGGAAAGTGTGTGACTGTGCATGGGTGGTTGATATCAATGTGATAAGTACTTGCGTTACAAACGCACGAAGGGAAAGTATTATGTTGCGGAACCGCATTCGTCACGTCGGGCCTGTTAGACTTCTCGGATTTTAGCATGAGTTGTTCGCCTTCAAGGTGATCGACTGCGGCCGCCGCTGTCGAAAGCACACTAGTTTCGCTTACCCCGCTTCGATTTGGATCTGTCCGAGCGATCATTACGCAAATCCAACCCAAACTATCGAGTCGTAATTAATTGGCGGCGAATATCATCATTGTACGTAATCATTTTATATTTATATTGAATAGTTAGTGCGGGTTTAGAAACTGTGCGGTTGTTCCAGATGCAGCTATTATTCATTTTGACATGTTTTTTGACGCTCGTGGCTCTATCTGTGTGCCGGCCTTATGATCCGGAAGATGACGGATTGAAAGATGTGCTGCCATCTGGCGGGCAGTTTGAGGCGTTCTATCCGCGAGAATCACACGGTATACCAAATGGTTCATCGCGGCCTGCGCACGGGCATGGTAGTTTCTACAAACACCGCAACCCAGCGCTAGTTGACGTGAAAAATGCAGCTGCGTATGGATTCCGCTTCGACGGCATGAGAAGATTCAATTTTGACGATGAATAGATATTCCATGTTCCACGTTTTCTTGTCAGTTTTTGTTATACAAGTTGTAAAATAAATATTAAACTAGAAAATATTTTCTTTATTAGTGCACATATTTTTAAATAAAGTGTTTCGTTTTCCTGTAGTTCTTTATTAATTCCCGTCCGTAACCCCAGTAAAAAGTCAAAAAAATTGGGCTTTAGAGAGGTGAGATTAATTTAAAAGTTATTCGGCAAAAAAATTTATGCTGGAGTAACGTTTCAAACGTTAACGCATAAAAAAAAAAAATCAAAATCGTTTCAGACCCAAACGAAATACATGAATAGATAGCTTTTGTTACATATTAAATGTTGCATGGGTAACGCACGCTATTCATTCCTAAAAATACGACTTGGTTTCTGGAAATATTTTCCTTTCATAGTATTAAATATTAGTAAAACTTTCTATTTATTTGTTAATTTTAAAACAGATTTTTTATTTACCTAGCTGCGTCCCGCGGTGTTACCCGCGATTATATTGTGAATCGCGAGTAACGCCGCGGAGTGAGTCTAGTCTCAAAGCAGTTAGTCTAAGTTACTTCATATCTCCTCAGCTTTCTGCTAGTGAAAGTCCCGACATAATCGGTCCAACCGTTCAGAGATTACCCGGAACAAACAGACACAAATATTAAAAAATGATTTTATGATGTAGGTATCGTTTTATACTTTTGCACTTGGTAAAAAACTGTTTGATATTACATAGGAACTTATACTTCAGTTTTATTTATTGGTATAGGTACATAAATAATCTAGTCTTGTAAGTTCTCTTACAGAATTTTATCATTTAGCACCTCTGTCACATAAAATTAGATATTGTAAGTAAGCAGTAGTAACATGTAATGTTAATGCTACGTATAATACGACGAATTAAAATAGTGTTAGGTACTTACATGGGGCCGATGGGGGCTACTTTATGTAACCGCAAATCTCTGCTCTGCTGGTTGTGTGTTGCGTGTTGCCATTTTCTATATTATGATCTTTAGTTTTTAAGCGGGTTTATGAACATAAACTGAGCTGTGCAAACTATCGGACATAAGTCGCTGACGTGACCTTTGACTGACCTTGAGCGTTCGGACGTCTGACAGAAATCTGGCACAAGACTGACTGACGAGACTGTTCACACTTATCAGCCGCGTCCGTCAGCCACGTCCGATACTGTGTCTCCAGCTTAACTTGACAAAAGTCCACTTTTTTTCACAAATGAGTAGAACCCTGAACACCTGTAACTCAGTAGTCATTAAACTCGTAAGACGTATGTGGAAAACAAGAGATGAAAGTGTATTTTTTTTAGTTTTGAGAGTAAGTTTTATTTACAACTAAAAATATTGTTTACATGAGATTTTCTATCTATTTGTCATTTGGCACCCCAACTGCGATTTCTTTTCGCCGCGTGTCGCTAGTTAAGAAATAATATTTATGTCATTGTGTAATATCAAATGACCAGATTTTTACTAAATGCTTAATATGAAAGTACAAATCGCACGCTTCATTCATAAAGTGATGAGCATGGGCGTACCCAGGGGGGGGCAGGGAGGGGCAGCTGCCCCCCCCTGGAATTCTCGCAGAACATGTATGAACTCGCCTAATCAAAGTGTAAAGGGGCCTTATGCTCTAACTTTTAAATAAACCGTGCAGTAGGCACTGGAAAAATCCACGGTGCAATTGCCAACAAACCGCGAGCGATGATGGCGGATGAAGAATACCGAACATTTTTTTTTTCGTGTGGAAAATCGTCATGGGCGGTCATCCCGCCGGGGTTTTCGTCAGCGGGGCGGTGTGTCTGACTCGAACCGACTAAAAACCACACGGTGTGCCCTCTCTGTGCTTTTCTTTTTGGCAGGAGGAGAAGTCCAGGGTGGAATCGCCATCTGGACTCCTCCCAGCGCCTGCCCGCTCCTGTTGAGGGCTCTGTCTCTTGTAGACCCTCTCTTGGGCGGCGTTCGGCACACACGGACGCCGCCACCCCGGCGCGGCTGGCCAACTAATGCAGATGGAGGGAAAACCCGTCCCATCCACCCGCGGCCACACTCAAGGCATTATGAGGCGCAGGTGTTCGCGCCTCCGCCGCCCGCTTTGCCGGCCGTGGATCTGGTCCCAGTGGAGATCGTCCTCCCGGGCCTTCTCCATCGCCTCCTTCTGCGAGATGACGTCTTCGCAGAAGGTCGCGACCGCGGTAAAACAGCTCTCGCTACCGGCCATGGTATGAACGACGGCCGGTAGCGAGAGATCTCCTCCGATGACTGTAGTGAGGGCCTGGCGCTGCGCCGCCAATGCAATGTACATGATATTTTTTTTTAGTTTTTTCAATCTCTTATTTTAGAAGTCACAGGGGGGACTGCACACATTTTACCACTTTGGAAATCCCTCAGCACTCCGATTGAAATTGGAGTGTTCAGCCCACCGTATTCTGGAGGGGCACAGTTGCGTGCAGATCGGTGTCCGAGTCCGGGTACAACAATTGGGATTCACACGCCCAGTTTTGTGCGTCCCACAACACCGATTTCGTCGTCTTCCCGCGCCCAGTTAGGCGAACGAAGACGAGGATACAGGCGGGCGCCAACGATGGAGCACCCAACTACAGAGCCGGTACAAGGCCAAGCGATGGAATGGCAGAGGGGGGAATCCAGCGATAGCGACGCTTCATCGTTCATTTTTGTCTCCTCGCGACCAGCCCAAGTCCGCAAGCGTAAACCGAAGGAGCTGAGGGAGGAGAAACGGCCCACTAAGGTTGCGCGGCCTGGAAGGCGTGCAGTCTGTAGTGGAGGTAGTGGAACGGAGACGGGGACGGAGACAGAGCGCGAAAGTGCAGTGGGCCCGTCCACTCCTCTGGTTCATCCGCACCGACGACAAGCGAATCTTGGGCAGTAGTTGTTGGTCGGAAGGCAAAAGTAAAAGCCGCGAAAAAAGCAGCCCCAGCACCTAAAAAAAATGTTGTGCCACGGCCTTCCACAAATGCGGCTGTTACTATCTCCGTACCTGCTGGTTCGGAGACGAGGATAGCCGAGCTAATGGATAGCCAAGGCCAATATAAATCTAGGTGATATTGGTATCGCAGCCGGGCTCCGCACTAAGCGAGCCCTGATCGGGGCCCTGATTTTACAGATCCCCAGTGAAGGTAGTGCCGCTTTGGCGGACAAGTTGGCGGAACGCCTGCGGGAGATACTGATCGACACGGATGCTATTATTGCGCGTCCTTGTAGGACAGGTGATCTACGGATAATGGACTTAGTGGAGTCGATCACCCAAGCCGAGGTCGCCAAGGCCATAGCGGATGGGGGGGGAGATGCCCCATCTCCGGGCGTGGGTCCGCTGCCCACTTGCGACGGTTCGCAAGATTGCGAACGCTAAAAGGGTGCAGGTATGCTGGGTTTCGACCAGGGTGGGGGCACTTGCGGCACGCCCGTTGCAGTGCTACAGGTGCCTCAAATTGGGACATGAGGCGAAGTGTCCTAACGAGACAGACCGTGGCGCGCGGTGTTACGTGTGCAGTTTCACAGGCCACTTGACACGCACATGCACCGCAGTAACGCCGAGATGCCCGGTCTGTTCAGACCTTGGACGTCCCGCGAATCATCGGCTGGGTAGCAAAAACTGCTGCCCGCCGAAGAAAAAGAAAAGGGGGCTGCAAACCGCCCCCAACCCAGTCCTGGCGAGACATCAGTCAGAACTCGCCCGCTGCAAGAACGAGGCAGCCGGGAACCCGTCCGGCCGAGGAGTCAATGGAGCCCTAAAATTCGCGTCACTCCAGAAAGTATTGCAGGGCAACCTTAATCACTGCCGCGCAGCGCAAGATCTACTTATGCAGACGCTCGCTGAGCAGTTGGTTGCCCTAGCGGTGGTGGCGGAGCCGTACCGAATCCTGGACCACCCCCGGTGGTTTGGATCGGATGACGACACTGCCGCCATATACTGGGCAGGGTTGGAGAAGGGCCTCCACTGCACCCTCCTGCAAAGAGGGTTGGTGTTCGTGGCAGTAGAATGGGGCCCCATGGTGTAACGTGGCTATACTGCCTCGTTCCCCGCCAGCAGGCGAGCGTCTCCCCGCTACTCCGCGCGAGACTATATAAACAGCGCGCGCCTCGAGCCAGCCCTTTTCTGCTCACCCGACTGCCCGGCTGCGGGCGGTCCGCTACTGAAGATAAGTGTCTCCTTTTACTGGGAGGCATTATCGACCGAACTCTCAAGAGCCCACGCCCTAATGTGCAGTGAACTATCCCTTGTACTGATCTAATTGTATATTGATTGTGAAAACAATAAACTTCTTGTAAACTCTCGTGATTTAGTATATATCCTCCTGCTATCGTGCGCAAACCGGCGACTAAAGCCGAGTTACGTGACAATGGTCATTGTGGGTTGCTACATATCTCTCTCTCTGCATTCGAGGCGTACCTGGACGGACTAAGAAGCTGCATCTGCACTTACTTATCCACACAGTGGGGATATCGCTTAGACAACGCAAGAGGAGATACACTCATTGAGTGGGCGGCGGGACTGAATCTCTGTATCGTGAATCGGGGTTCAGTCAGCACATGTGTGCGATGGCAGGGGGAGTCAATTGTCGACCTGACGCTTGCGACTCCCCTAGCTATCGAGCAGGTGTTAGGATGGAGGGTGGCGGAAGAGGTGGTCACCTTGTCGGACCACCGCCACATCGTTTTCGATGTGGCCATCTGCCGCCCTGGTGCAAGGCTGGACCGCCGCAGTAGCTGCCCGCCGCGACGATGGTCGTTCAAGGGGATGAAGCAGGATATGCTTGTCGCCTACACTTTTTGGGATAATAAGCAGGAGAACTTCGAAGATTCAGAAATAATGGAATTAATTCAACAAGCAGAATGTTTTTATCCGAAAGTGAAAACAGCCCTAGAAATTTTACTGGCAATGCCTTATTCTACGTCTACAATTGAAAGATCATTCAGTACACTCGGACGCCTTAGACGAGACCCCTCGGCTGCACCGGGATGTCACCTGTCTTGGGACTTTTGCAGCGGTCACATCTCCCTCTGCCGCGTCCCCTTCGCCGCCTCCTTCGAGCGGAATCGATCCTTTCCCGATCCCACTCTGCGGACTCCTTCTGGAGTATAATGTTCATATAGAAAGAAATCATCCGGCATCCTGACCCTCGCCACTCGCCAGCATTGCCACGATCAATGCTGGCGAGTGGCGCTGGCTGCTCCCGTCCTATTCAATTCAGATACTCACCGAAGCAACCGTGCCCGGTGAGTATCTGAGTCAATTGATAGGTGACACAGTCGGTCCTCTCTACCCACGCTTCGAAGTTTGGCAAAACGGCTCCGATAGCCCGGGCTAACATAGACCTGAATATCGCTTATGCGCGTTCCACCGTAGCATTCCATGCTCATGGTCTGGCGCGGCCTCCCCAGAACTCCGACCAACTGCACGAATTTGGTCGTAGACCGTAGCGTCCATGTCGGCCAGAATGTCGAAGCTTGGAAATCGCCCCGTACGGTCCGTCCGTCAGCCGCTGCAAAATCTTGAGTTGAGCCTGGCAGCGGGAGGAGCCCCCCAGGTCGTCAGACCAGACGGGCCCCCCCTTCCCGTGGTCCCCCAAGCTTGGGCAGAAGGCGATGTAGTGCTCCTGCTACCCCTCGTACTCGGAAGACTAATCGCCCGAACACTACATATACCTAATGTTTCATGTAGGTGTGTGTGTATGACAAAACAGCCGCGGACGATCCGGCCTAAAAAAATTGACTTGCCCCCCCCTAGGCCAGAAGCTGCGTACGCCCATGGTGATGAGAGTTGTCAGGTTATTTTTTGTCATCAAAATTAATTTTCCAAAACTGATTGCAGCCTATGTTTTTTATAATCATCATAATCTCTATAGTTTTACCTAACAAATTCAGCAGCTAAAGTTTCTAGATAACGTAACAAATAATGATAAATTGTAATTAAAGGTTGCTCGGGAATAGTGCATATCTTTAAACGCGGTTTCCCACAACCTACGAATTTAAAATACATCTTTTTTAGGGTTCCGGAGTTCATGACTCGGAGCCCTTATACCGCCCAAACGGTAAGTGCTAGAAAGATGAAACTTTGTATGAATATCATCATCATCATCAACAGCCTTTAACAGTCCACTGCTGGACATATGCCTCTCCTTGAAAAGGAGGTATTGGCCTACTATACCACGCTGGCCAGACGGGTTGGTATAGGGTTGGTTTCAAGTTTTCCTTCTCTTTGCATTGATGTTGTCTTGCGTAGTTTATCCCTTAGTAGCCTTTTACGACACCCGCGGGATGAATAGGGGTGGTGACGCTCTGTGTTCTTATGAATATGTTTTGTAAATATGTCAACAAAGTGCTACAATAAAATTATAAAAAAACGATTTTTATTTGAGGTACCTCCCTACACGTAAAGTGGGGATGTCATATTCCTTTTTTTAGGGTTCCGAAGTTCATAACTCGGAACCCTTATAGATTCGTCATGTCCGTCCGTCCGTCCGTCCGTCCTCGACTTACCGTCCAAACGGTAAGTGCTAGAAAGATGAAAGTTTGCATGAATACGTGTTGTAATTACGTCGACAAAGTGCTACAATAAAATTATGAAAAATAATTTTATTTGGGGTACCTCCCCTACACGTAAAGTGGGGATGATTTTTTTTTCTCGAGGCTACCCCATCGTGTGGGGTATCATTAGATAGGTCTTTTTAAAACAATAAAGGGTTTCCTAGACGATTTTTTGATTTAGGTATCCGTTTGCGAGATATTTCACTTTAAAGGGCACTTTTTTGTAAAAACAGGGCGTCCCCCCCCTCTAAAAGCTAAACGGCTGGCTCAAAAAATCTGAAAAAAATTGTGATGGTGGTCCATCTAATAAACTTTGAAGGAAAACTATAACCGATTAGATGACTTTCTTAGTTCAGGAGTTATAAAGGCTTATATGGTAAAATGCGCTCACTTGGAAAACGTCATACAAAATTAACGTATTAATACGTAAACATAACAATTATCTATTGGATACGATTTTAAATCCACATACCATTATAGGTGACTGAAGAACCCTTTCCTGTGCGTGGCCTGACACGCACTTGGCCGATTTTTAAACTTAAAGGTTTGAAATTTTCATAACTTCATGGGACCGTATACCGGGGTATACGGTTTCAATTCGATTCATTCACGAGCTTAGACTAAGAATGGCCAAGACCTGACATGCCAACAAGCGTTACCACGAGAGAGTGAGATAACGATACCATTTTCCAGTGTGTTAGAGAAAAATAGAGATACGTATTTTTTGTCCTTATCGCCGTATAGGTTTGTCACAAAACATTTGTGTCAAACAAATTTCAAAGCGGGAATTTATCAGGAGTGAAAATAAGGCTTTTTGAGTGAATAACTGTGTGATTTTAAGTTTAACTAATTGTTTTCAACCCAGATACTTTAACAAATATGGTACAGTGTTGTGTTTTGTTTCTATCCCTTCCTGTTGCTATCCCTTACGGGTGCACGCATATGACCGGTCTAGGTCATTCTTAGTCTAAGTTCACGAGTTTCCGAAATAAAGGGGTTTGACAGACAGACAGTTATCAAAGTGAACTTAGGCGATTCACACACTGGCGACGCGAACACGCGCGTAGGCTAACGGCTGCCCTACGCGCAAACACGCGCGTAGGGCAGCCAATCCCGAAGCTGCTAGCCGCACGCGCTCACGCGTCGTATCGTAGCGTGTTTTTGGTGTGTTGGACCTGGCGTGTTTTTTATACTAATCGATGTACTTGCATACAATATTAAAATCTGCCACTACGCGCTACGCGACGGAGCGCGGTGCAGTGTGTGCATCGCCTTATAAGAGCTCCGCATTTACTTTTGCGGTACGAAACCCCTAACAATTACCTAAGTTACTTTTTATAATATCATCTAACTGTTGCGACATACAGACAGACAGACGAACAGACACAAACTTATTTTTTTGTATCGACATAGGAAAACTTAAGCCGCAATAAAATCTAAATTTCGAATGGTCCAAATAACATAATTAAACAAAGAAAAATCAGTGTAAGGTTTTAAAGAATGTTTGTTTTTTAAACAGTATTCAGTTTTCTATTTTGTAAGCCTATTCTTGATTTTGCGGTCAGGACAACTTTCAAATAAAAGCTTTCAAAGTTTTGGCACGATAGGTTTTTTCTAATACCAAAACTTACATCATTTTAGTGGTTCTTCTGATGAATGTCAAAATTACTTACTAGTTATCCACCTATCGTCGTCCACTGCTGAACGAAGGTCTCCCCCAAGGAGCGCCAACCATCCATTCATCCATTCCCAAGGTCTTGTGCAGTCCATTCGCTGCCAGCCACCGCTGCACCGTCCTCAAATCGTCGGTCGCGGTCCTTCGAAACAAAAGTCCTTCAAAGCAGAAACGCCTATACTTAATATGTTCGCCTAGTCACGGTCTCCATTTTAGCATCTTTCGGATCCAGCGACCATCAGTTCATCTGGAGACATGACCGGCCCCTTCAGCGTACTGCTTTTCCATGTGATGTCAGTAACTCTAGTTCTCTGCCCAATAACCTCATTATCAGACAGAAATACACCAAGTATCGCTGAGCTTCTATAAATTTGTGAACCAGTCCAATTGTGAGTGTCATGACAGAACAGCGCGTCCTCGCGCTGATTCTATACTTTTGGTAGAGTTGTAGACTGAGACTTGTAAACTATTGTTGTATAAACTTTGGCTATACAACAATAACCACTTGTCTCTCTCTGCTAAGGCCATTAGTCCCCATGCTGGCCGAGTTCGGGTTGGGTACTTGCAAGACATGCTGTGGCTACGTAATCATTCCGTTGGATGTTTTTATGCGGCTCGAAGGCCTCAAACTAAGCTTCAGGACTGTTATTGTTAAAATAAGTACATTTATGTTATAAAGTGGCAACACCTTCTTGTATCTCTGGTTCGTTGTCTCTTGTGAAATCCATCAGCGATGCTGCATGTAAGTGCTGTGTTTATAAAGTATAAAGTCACCCATTTAGGCCTGACCGCTTAGCCTCGGTGATTGTTTCCAATCACCTAAGGCCACATGGCTAAAAGCGTGTGGTTAATAAAATCGCAACTGCACGATACTCACAACAGGTATAAAACCGTAAGACGCACCCTGAACTTATCCATTAGAATCCCTGCCTCAAAGGCTGTCTGTGCGTGCTTCCAACTGGAACTTTGAAATCGATTCCCTATGTTGGAAACCACGCAATATATGACCACGGCGTCGTCTACTTATTAGTAGACGACGCTTCCGACGCAAGGAGATTCTAAATCTCATGAGGAAAAGACGAGATGCAGTTACCGTCTCACCATCTGAGCGACACTTAATGAGCAGATAAAGAGGCTGATCAAGACGACAGATTTGTCAAGCACTCTTTGCGGAAGGACTTAATTCAGCAGTGGATGGTAATAGGCTGATTAGTAACGAATATTGATACTCTAGTGGTTTTAACCTTGCACTTGCTACTCTTTATATCGAATCTGTGTTCGCATTTAGCGCACAGTGCACACGCATTATTTGTAACTATTGTTTGTTAAAATCTTTGGTTCTTTTATTTACATTAAGTGTATTTTTGCGAAATTTCTAAGTTATACTTTTTAACATTATATTAATATACCAAACTTACTGTCTTATATTCGTAAAACTTTTGCCCATTCCATTCACTTTAAAGCAATAGATCAAATCAAGAAAATTCTTCACTGTGGCTTACATCTGTTTAGCTTTACTTAAAAGACCATGATTGTATGCCATTTACAGCATTTAAAAGTACTAAACATAATAGAAGTATTTGGTTGCCATTTAACATTCTAAATGGTTACAGCGTTCTTTTGATTAGCCACAAAAACATTGCTTTTAATTAGCTTGGAAGGATATCTTGATAAGGATAGATCTGCGTAACATGTAATACATTAAAAAAATAAAAATACACTTTTAAAATCATGTTCTTTTTGTATTTAAGCCTACCAAAGTGACTCTACTCTGCCTGATGGAATTAATAGAATCCAGGAGTAGGGGCCACCATCCTCATTGTGATTGCATACAATGCAGCATGATGACCCACACCGTGGCGAAATATTGAGATGTTTCACCATCATTCTCCCGGCCTCCGTAGGCCGATGAGAGTGGTGCAGACTGATTTTGGACCTCTGGACTCATCATTACCAAAGAAAACCTTCACTACAAATGCTGTCATTAGTGTGGTGTCACTGGTGTCAGTAGTTGTCCTGGTACTGTGTGAGGATAGTACTACCTCGGTCGATCTGGCCCATTTTTGCTGAAATCAGCATCACTCTACTACCTATAATTTATTTATTTACTTAAGAAGACTAATATACTTATGGTTAATACAATAATGTCTTCAAGTTGCTAACTACAATCCTTCGTATATAGGTAACAATATACCTATTACACTAGTCTAAGTGCCAGCTCAAGGATTTACTTATATAATATATTAGATGACCCAGCGAACTTCGTATCGCCCAACTTTGAAATCCCAGAACTTGATCGCAGTGCCACTTACCGGGTCCAATTGCGAATATAAACCAAAAATGATAATCAAAATCGGTTCAGTAGTTTAGAAGGAGTTTATTTACAACGAAAAGTGGCATTGGTTTAGATTAGAATGATATGATGATTATCTAGATTAAAAGATACTTTTTTTCTTTTATACATGCATAAACAGACACAAAAGCAAATAGAAAAATAAGAGAAATAAAAATTAAATAAATTGAAACCAATGGTAAACCAAACAGAACAAATTACAATATTCCACAATAATAATTTTAACAAAAAAGAACCGACTTCAATGAAAAACTATTCCGTGTGCCCAAATCGCGACATTGTGCCTATGATATTTGAGGACTTCCCTCGATTTCCTTGGGATCCTATCATCAGATCCCGATATGGTGACGATGGGACCACCTGTAAGCTACGCCCATTCCAATGCAAAAATAATTTTTGAAATCGGTTCATAAACGACGAAATTATCGCTGAACATACATAAAAAAAAAAACCAAAAAAAAAACCGACGAATTGAGAACCTCTTCCTTTTTTTTGAAGTCGGTTAAAAAACTATTCCGAGTACCCAAATCGCGACATTGTGCCTATGATATTTGAGGAGTTCCCGCGATTTCCTTGGGATCCTATCATCAGATCCCGATATGGTGACGATGGGACCACCTGTAAGCTACGCCCATTCCAATGCAAAAAGAATTTTTGAAATCGGTTCATAAACGACGAAATTATCGCTGAACATACATCAAAAAAAAAAAAAAGATTCCGACGAATTGAGCACCTCCTCCTTTTTTTTGAAGTCGGTTAAAAATATAAAAATTATATAAGAGAAACAATCTAAAACACAATTTCAAATAATAAAATATCATTCGTATAATTATAAAGACACAATATAAATAATACTTACTTATGTTGATATGATATACAGTTTTTGAGTGGCTTATAGCAAATACGTTTTCCTGAGTCGGTATTCACTTTCATAATAATTTTAATTAAGGAAAAGACGCTTCCTTTCAGATTAAAAACAGACACTTCAATTTTGTTTATTTGTATAGATAAATACGATCTAGATGTAGTGGGGCGATGAATTGCTATTGTGTTAGTAAGAATAGGGTATAAAACTCATTGATTTAAAAAAAAAATGTGAGCCGTCACGGGACGCCTGGCAGATGTGAAACATCGCCATTATTTTGTAAAAGTAATATGCAGAAAAGAACATATTGTAATAGGAACTAAATATGTCATAATGATAAAATAAAATATTACTAATTATTAAAATAGTAGGCCAATCGCCAGGCCAGAAATCTATTTTACGTGCGCCTTTCACATACGTGCGCCTATAGATGTTTCACATCAAAAATAATCGTAAATCGCTTGGTACCTATTAATCTACCGGGCTATTGATAGTTACAATGAAACTTCTACTATTTGTGATGATGACAGTAAACAATTAAGTCGTTTACTTAGTATAAGCACGAAAAACGCAGCGAAATAAATAATTCTAAGAAATCCTGAAAATAGTAAAACTATACAAGTCATTATGTGTTATAGCTAAACTACATTGACAAAGAATGATGCAAGTGGTTATAGTTTTGTTTTCAAATTTAAACTAGGTGGAGCTTAACATGAGTGTAAAGTTCCTCCTAGTTAATTGTTTGATGAGAGATGAGATGAGATTAGTCCGACCTCGCAAATTTTAATGCATTGCTTCATTGGAAAATTTGATAAGAGCTCCTGTTATTTATATTTATTCTCTATAAATCATAATTATTCATAATGTTTGGATACATCTCACACACATCAGTCTGATCTGATCTCAAACTAGGCTGAGCCTGTACCACTAGCAGCCAGACTTTGTTAGGTGGTAGAGCCGAATATATATATATATCTATATTTATATATATATATTTACATATATATTCGTCATTTCGGCTCTTCATATTATTATCAATTATAGAATTCTTGTGACACAATGTTAGTACCATACTGCCCCGAAACTACTTGATCGATTCCTGTGTAATTTTTGTCGTAAACTATTTGAAGCATTGATATTTAAAATAAAATATTACGATGACTACGAATTGACTTGATTTCAATTACGTATCTTCTTCGGTATATTGGGACTGATTTAAGTACAACATATTTTTTTTATTTCTTAAAATCATTGTGTCGCTTAGTTGACTTTATCCATTTAAGATTTCACGCTTGGAATAACAATACAAGTGACGGGAATAGCCGGGGAAAAACACAATCACAGGCGTGTTGGCTTGACTTGATAATAAATACTTCGGCCTGATTCGACACGAGCGTCAGCTGCATCCTTCCATGCCATTACGTGTGCACCAGACCGCGAGCGCCGGGAGCTCGCCCACTGTTCCACTCTACTTCAAAAACATCACGTCAAAACACTTAAGCCGCCCTGAGAAAAAGTGTGAAATTATCTTAAGTGGGCAATATCTAAGAAACTCCTTTTCAAAATCAAGCTAATATAACGGTACGTTCTAAGTAAAGATAGAAGTGTAGATAAGTTAATAAGATTATTATTATGCCTCATGCTGAGGTCGGAGACCGGCTCAGGACGGAATGTTTCGGAAATCGTGTATAAAAAACGAGTGATCCCCGGGGATCGGTCATTCCGTGTCCGGAGTGGGTGCAGGCATCTTCGTTCCCAAAATAACGATATTTTTTTGTGTGAAGGCTACTTATTTGTTGAGTCGATTACTAGTAGTTCCGAGAGTTGTCTCGCAGGGGGTGAACGTTGGCTTAATTTTCTCCTTTAGTTAGCACGCCTTATCTAGTGACATGTTTCTGGATGAAGGCAGAACGGTGAGTTGCTTTAAGTTATATTTTAGCGATATATTTTTCTTAAGTGTTTACACAAAGAAATATTGTAACAATGTAATTACATAGGTAATACAATGTGCCTAATTTATAGTTTTCAATCAACCATCTATAGTTAGTGTCGTGTGCACAAATTAAATAATAAATCGTTACCTACGCTTTTTCTGTTGCTGTTATACAGTTTAAAAATGGATCTATTTAAATAAAAATAACAAAACGAACACATGTTTAACACTTGGATGTTTACTTTGATCGAGCTTAATGATTACCTATTGTTAAGTATGTTTTCAATTTATAAGGCGGCATTAACAAGGTTCAATGGGAGAACTGATGAGAGTAGAGATAGCAAGTCATGCGTCGTCAGGTATTCACGAAGACTCTCTGTTGACAGATTCGTTGTGACAATCACTTCTTTATTGATTTATAGTGATTGAACTATTAAGAAATAAATGTTGATGTTTTACGACTGCTACATTGTATCCAAAAAAATCCAAATAACAATTATGTGGATTTATGTTTATTTTAAGACAGTCTCGAGCTATTGAAAATAAAGTCGATGACCCATATGAGGGATGCGTCGGATATAAATTAAACATTTATGAGTTAGGGCCTGACTTGTAACGTTTAACAATTATCCACGGGCAGGTACAAATCTTTATATTATAGTTTTTCTCTAGCGGAACACAGGAAACCATGGCCATTGTCCTGCTCTAGCATCATCGAGCATTTAATAAAAATAAATAAATCTTTTTGTTCTGACGGCTGCATGTATTTACTCTCATGCCACATTTTCTAAAGAGCGTCTTCAGGTTAAGCGATATCCTTTTATTTAAAAAAAACTATAATTTATTTCGAAGAAACAGATATTTAACCTTTGAACAACCAACAACTATGTATCGTTCAAAAACGGTAATTAAAGAAATAATAATTGAGAAGTTAAAATTGTATATCGTATGATCATTAATCTTGTGCGTTAATAGACAAGCAACTCCAATAGATTGTGTGTATAGAATTATAATACATAATTATAAATGTAAGTTCTGTATATTGATTCCCTTTTCATATTTTGATGAGCTTGCGTTATGTTCGCTTTACTACGTGTGCTTTGCGAAAGTTTGCTTTGCGTCTTTTATAAATTAAATACAATATTTATTTATTAGTAAATCAAAAAATTCCATTCGTATTATTTATTCTGTTATTATTATATTCTGTCTTTTATGTGTGATGATTTTAATTTGTGGTAATTGGTGGTTAAATGTTTTCTAAGTTCGGCGTAGCACAATCTGATTATTTCCATCGCTTTTTTCTACAAAGAAAAGTATTATAATAAAATATAATTGACTATTAGGGCATTCTAAAAAACTCTTATTTTTTCACTATACACACAAAGTGGATAAACAATAAAGAGTTACTTATTTCCTAAGAATATTTGTTCTAAGATTTACAAACTATACTATAACTATCAACGACCGGAGCTACTTTTCCACTTTACATTTAAAATGATGTTTGTATCTATGTAATAGTAATAAAAATTCGTGACTATCAAACCGTACCTACTGGCTTCGCACACGGGTGTAAGTTTATTAGTTCGTCATTTATAAGGAATACTAAGATTAAATCTATGGATGTGGCGTAAATTAATTATTTCATTTTTTTCCAACTGATTCAATATTACTTACTTAATATTATTAATTGACGATTAAAATCCGTTCCGTGATTAAAAATGAGTTAGAGGATACATAGACAGACTTTAACGGGTAGATATATAATTAAAAATAGGCATTCAATACATGGATATGTTGGAGCTTATGTTCCAAGTTAATGATTTTAATCAAAGTCATCAACTGTTTCCTGTGTTAGTATTTACTGTTTCAAAAAACTAACATTTCTGATGAAAAGTATTATTTTTTCAAAAAGTAAACATCTAAAACGCTGATAAAACAAGTTTCGAAAGTTTATTAATTGTTACAAGTTACAGTCACCGGATAGATTAACTATTGATTGCTTTATAAGTTCATCACAGAAAGTTTACAACAAAGCTACATAAGTCTGAATGTCAATGAATGTAAAAAAAAACATTTTGTTTCTTGAAGTATATTAGTGTCAATTCTGTTGTTGCATCACTTAATTTTTTTTCGGACTAAATAAATATTTCGAACATGTAACACAATGCCATCTAGCTTCAAACTAAGCAAAGCTTGTACGATGAAAGCTAGATTGACTGATAGAATACTTATTTACTTTTTCTGTACTCCGAGGCAGTCCAAATATCTTCTTACCTCTTATTTCAATATAGTGTTAGTGTTAATTATAGCGATGCTATTTCAAAGACGCTGTTTTGTGTGCATTTGTTTATATTATTAGCATTACGCATTTAATTCTCTCTTCTTCTAAGCCTTTTTCCCAAGTTTATTTGGGGTCAGCTACTAGTTCAACCGGTTTTACCTGAATTTCAGTTTTTACACTAAGCGACTGGCATCGGATCTTCGCAACCCTAAGGGCGAACTGAAATTCGAAGATTGAACTAGTTGTCAGTATATTTGAGGGCACTGACTTCCCAATAACGATTGTCATAGATGTTCATGACAACCGGGACCGACGGCTTTATGTGCTCTCCGAGGCACGGGCATGAATCACCGCCAAACTTCCAAACTCCGGGCTGCTATTAGGAATTTCCTAAGAAAAACCCAAAATAATTTTTTGGCCCGACCCGGGATTTGAACCCGAGACCTCTTGATTAGCAGTCGCATACGCTAGCCACTAGACCAACGATGTAGTTAAATAATCCCAAAGAATCATAAATATTTAGGTCGTTTTCCAGAAACAAGCTCATTTCAGTGATTCTTGGTTCAGTTTAGAAAGTAATCGAACAACAGAATTAGCACTATTATGATTTGTAATAGTCTTGTACTTCCGTTTTCTCCTTATCTTTCATTATAAAGTGTGCTAGTGTTGAACTTCTTTATTTTGTTCGTTACGCGGGCACTCGCGTAACAAGCACACATTTTTTTCTTATTGTTGACTATAACAATGCTACCTTCATTCTTGAATATTGACGTAAGATTTGTTTTCAGATGCATTTTCTACTAATTTTGGCACTGATCGGCTATTCTGAGGCTTTCTTTTTGAAATGGGGATCTGATTCAACGTAAGTACTTTTGAATATTTTTTTAAACTAGCCACTAGCAAAAGCGAATTATTATAATGTGCAAATGTGTCTGCATTCACTATACATCAATATAATAATGGGTATTCAAGATTCAATATAATACAAAATCAAGTAGTTCGACAATGCTTCCATTTTTTTTCTTTTTTATGATGAACAACAACAAAAATATTTTGTAAAATAAAACGTTTCTCAATCATTATATTCTAAAATTATTAATATTATGTTGTAATGACTAAAACACAAAAGTTTCTCTAAAAGTTACTTGATATGTATAAAAACAAAACTTAGAATTAAACTATTGTTATATATGTAATTTGTGTGAAACGAAAATAACAATCGTAGCTATTTCTAAAAGTAACAGAGCAAAAAGTACAGAATATTCGTAATGATTGCGCGAAGCTGTAGGCACATTTTTTTAAGCAAAACAAGCTCTCATCATAAATATACACTGTTTGTATATCCACAGGTCCTTGTAGTCGTATACTATCGGCAGCTTTAAAAGTACTCCAATCGTTCTAAGTATTTTTTTATAGAAAACTTTATTAATTGTACTACGACGTGACGCGGACACTAAACATATTTAAGGGTATGTGTTACTATTAAAAAAAAGTTACTATTTGTTATGACGACAAATAGTAGTACAGTAGTTTGTAGGCGACATTTTACTTTTCGTTTTTCACTTGGATTTCTTCTTTCTTTTTATAATGCAAGGAAACAATAAATCCTATAACCGGTGCCACCAGTACTGCGATACATGAATATGTACTTAATAGGCATAAATCTGTCTATCTATAGGTAAATATACCTATGGACAAACAACTTAGTGTTACTTCATTGCCTCAATGTGTTTTCTTTGTTTCAGGAGCCAAACATCTTCTCAGAAATCGTGGGTTCAGCCTCTGCCCCCAGATATGTCCCCCGGCTATCGTTATCAATACACATACACTCCTTACGAATCTCGCAAAGTGTATCAAATACAGATGCCTCATTACCAGCAGCCAGAGGTCCAACCAATGCCTCAGAATCTTGCACCAATTCCTATTAGTGTTCCTGCTGGAGCTAGTCTTACGCCAGTTTCGCTACAGCACGTACAGCTAGTACCCTGTATGTGTCCAGTTGCCCCTGAAGAAGCTGAGAAACTTCAGGAACAAGTTGGTCCGGGCCCGTACATGGCCCAAACTTACCCTCAGTCGTACGCTGTCCCGCAACAAGCACCGATAGCTGCCGAAAGCGCACAAAATCAAAATAAGCAGTAGAAAAAGACTCGGAGTATAACTTCATAATATCCCGACTGCACCTATTTCTGATAATGTCTAATTTATTTCATTTATTTAAATATTTATCGTCTTGGACTTGAAATATTTAACATAGGCGTATAACATATGTTTGAACTTTTATTCTAAGAATTACGAAGACTGATAGATTAAGATCAACGTATGTTCATTTCTAATAAACTTATTAAACAACTATGTGTATTCATTTCATTCGTTTCAATAAAATACATAGAATTTTTTTGTCTTACTAATATATTTCTAAACTATAGGTAACTAGGTGCGATAGCACTACTACTAGAAATATAGTAAAGGTGCGATTTTAAATAAAATTACTAGGTATCTAATATTCCGAAATGGGTTATCACATCACATGCAACGTTAGGCAATAAATGCATGTGGTAATATGCATGCATATTGGAGGAATATTCTGTAAGGTAAGCAACCACCCATTCGTGTTACCGTGGTGCGTGGTGATGGTGATTGTTTTGCCAGACGGGCGGTGTTTGCGCGCACGCACCTACCTCCGTGCAACCCATTCGGAAACGTACGTAACGTGAAGTAACGCAACGTTACGTAAACACTTTCGTTATATTCGATTTTCGATATTTGCTCGATAGAGAACACTGAGAAAACTATGTCTGTCGCATAGTACATACCTTTTTCAACAAAAATCTATAATTTCCCACTGCTAGGCTCGGGCCTCTTCTCAAGAGATGGTTAAGGCCATAGGTCTCCACGCAAACTGAGTGTGGGTTGTGGGCTGGCAAGACAATTTCTTCCGGTATGTCTTTATAAATAAATATTTCGCACATCTTATACACAAAGTCAGTCCCCAAACTAAGCAGAGTTTGTATTATGGGCACCAAAATACTGATAAACTAACCATCAAACGAAGATTGATCAATTATAAATAATATGCACAGGTGTATGAATACTATTTAGCCAAATATAACTTAGACTCAAGCAAAACAGATAAAAACTATTTCAGTAGCTGGTCTTTAATACTGTAAACATATTAAAAATTTAATTTTAAAATTAACGAGAAACTTGTAACTTATAATAACACGTGAATCTTGTCATATACCAGCTTATGCCTGTGCGCATGATGCATATCGCGTTGGTCATTTTCTGGTTAATTTAAAGGCCTATGACACTCATGAGTAATTAATTTTATTGGTAAAAGAACAGCAGAAAGTAAATCTAAAGATTAACCCCTGCAATTTTAAAAAATTTGCCTCTTTATAATACATTTTAGTATACATTTACATATTGACCAAAAATATCTGTCAAATGTGTATAATAGTCAGTTTAGGGTGCGATAGAAAACTTTTTCTTAATTAAGTATATGCTTTTTTAACATGCAAATATTTGAAGTCAGGAAAACGTATAAACTGTCAAAGTCATGAATATAAATCTCTATTCTGGTATCTGTTATAGTACGTAATTTTAAGCATATTAATGAGCAATATGGTTTTATTTAAACTCAAAGGTGCACAGATCCATGGTCTAGAACTTCAAAGTAAAATAAACGAACTTCATAACTTTTTTTTGCCTATGGATTTAAATGCTGCCTTTTATGATAGTAAAGTAACTGCTATAACTAATTTAAATCGTATTTTGAATCTTTGTGATCGCGTAGCACTACATGAAAGTGATTTCGAGGAAGTACTTCTCTGTGCGTTAACACTTGTGTACTACTTTGGTATGCGTCTGAAACTTAGTAGACTTACATCAAAATATTGGTATTGGTGCGGCAAACGTCAGTTTCACAAAGCTGAGGCAGTCTTCCAAAAAACTATGAATATGTTATTACCAGAATGTAGTGAAATAACCATAAAAATCACATTAAAGTTTTTTAGTGATGTGAATCTATGGCCATTTGAGAGCTTTGTAGCCCAAATTTTTGAAGTTATTTTATACTTCAATAGAGGGAAGACGATGCTTTTCAATATTATGCTCACTGACATTCATTGTGTATTGTTTAGCAATGTTATGTCTGCCAGACACAGAATGCGTGTGTTTTACGACTTGCTTGATAGCCCTAATTGGATCATTGATAAACATAAGCTCTTGCCGTTTGTTACCCGACTTTTAGACTTTTTCGCACACAGCATTAATAAAGATCAAGACAGAATACCTGCATACAAATATTTGAAGAAGGGTTTCGAAGTCTGTCTTCGCCGCATTTTTGAAAGGGTTAACAATCAACACCGATTGATGATTATAATTACTATGCTGGATTGGTTCTGGATTGTCTGTATGAGTCAAGAAGACGTTTTAGAATTTTCCACGCTATTGTGCCATGCTGTGGATCTCTATAAAGTAGAACTATACAAAGAAAGTTTTGAGACAGGATTGATCGAACATATATTGACGCGTTTCGTCTGCTCTACAGAAATTTGCTATAGTCTTGTTGGGTGTCGGCTTCTCGTAAAATTTCTTGATCGAGGAAAAAATAATACTTATCTGAATACTCCTACTCTGTTTTATGAATTTTCACAGGTTAGTTCCATTATTTTTTTAAACAGGGCGAGTCATAATTAGTGCTGTATAGATACTACCAGAATTAGAAATAAACTGTTTGCTTTTCACTATAAATAAGCTCAGAGGACAGAGGGCTCTCTCTAACCACATATAATATGTGAAACATAAAATTGGTATTATTTGTGTTTTACATTAGATTTTAAGAACTACGACTTTACTTCCGTACTTCCGTATTGGTGGATAAAATATTTCATGCGAATAATTCGATTTTAAAGTATATTCGTTAAAAACTGCACTCCTATCGCAGATCGATTGTTGTGAATTACAACAACGACAGTTATTTACCCCCTTTTTTCTCTGTGCGGGAATCCCCACGGATACCACCAGTTGGTGGTTTTGTCGGACTCGAACCAACCAAAACCGCACGCCGTCTCAAGTACCAATGGCCGGGTGTCCCCAAGAAAGGAAATCTCCGCACCATGTTGCCGAGCGAGAGAATATCCACTCCGGTGGCCGCTACGAGGTCACCCCTCTGCACTGCCCACGCTGGGTATTCAGTCAGCGTATGCAGTGACGTATCCACGGTCCAGCCATCGCAGTGGTGGCACGCAGGCGTTGGCTCTTTTCCGATTAGACACAAGTGATCTCCGAAGCATCCCTTCCCAGTGATCACCAGCGTCAACCGGTATGACAGAGTCCCGTGACATCTCTCTAGCCAATCCTCCATAATGGGTCTTACGTCCGCAGTAGCGGCGCGCTCTGCGTTTGGTTGCCTAAGTCGTTCCTTCCACTCCTCCACGAGAACCTGGGGGAGGTGGGATTTCTTATCCTCGATTTCTCAAGTTCAGGACTCCGACCCAACTCCTGCGCCTCCTTGTGCCACTGGTAAAGAGCAACAAGGGCTCTCACCTCCAGGTCCCATGGTGGAGTTCCGGCCAGGAGACTCGCGCCTTAAAAGAAATTGTGCGATACCCTCTTATGACCCTAATGGCCAATACTCTCTGCGGTCGTTGCAGTAGTACGATGTTGTTGGCCTACAGGGCCTGCGCCCAAACTGGCGCCCCATAAAGGGCCTTGGACCGCACAACCCCCGCGTGGAGCCTCCTGCAGGAGTCATAGGGTCCCCTCATATTTGGCAGCAGTCGTGATAATGCACGCGCTGTGCAAACTAGCTTGTGGACCTGACTTCGGAAGTGATATCCGAAGTCCCATCGGCCAGTAATTTACCCATAAAGTTACCAAAAATCTTAAGTTTAATATTAGTTGGTCAACTGCAAGGCTTCACAATCATTGCAGTCTGTCCTTACATAAAATAAATATCCACATGCTTATCGAAATAACCCTGAGCAAATTCTGTAAAATAAAACATTTTGAATATAATGTTTATAATTGTTTTTTCTTATTTAGGCACCAATTAAAATTGGAAAATGCCACTACAGTGATAAAAAATTTGTTCGTCAACTTAGAGAATTAATCCACACATCGCTTATGAAAGGTGTCCAATATCACAACACTAATATCGTTTATATGAAAATAATATACTCTATTATTTGTGCTATCGTATTAGAAGTACCATGCGGATTGACAGCTGCAGCCACCGCGTGCATGTTGATGGAAATTCAGGACAAAGCTTTGAACACCGAGAATATACCTCCATCAAGTAGATATTGGCTGCATGCTCTTGTCGTGTCTGTGATGTCTTTGATTTGTTGGGTACACAAGGCTCCCCTGTTGTACGCTTATGTGAATAAAATTATATCGCGACGGGCACAGGAAGCGCCGCAATTGAATCCACCAATAATGAATTTTTACAAAGTAAGCCACCATCATGTCACGTGGAATAAGCCGACTCTTTTCTTCGAGGATTGGGAGCTGCGATATGCACTTTGGAAGCATTTTCAAGAGAACCGGGTACATATGTTTTCTTAATCTGTTTCAAAAGTTATGAGTTGCGAAGTGGCGACACTCACTTTTCATAAAAAAGATACCGTGCAATTTTTGTTACCTTTTTACAATCTTTGTATAGGTACTTTAACGCATTTAGACGTAGATTCAAATATATATCTACCAAATTAATCCGCCTAGATATTATATTATTTATGGTTTTAAATAGAAATACTTTTGCAAATTTTGCATATCGGCAGCGATATTTCTGGTTAATTACTAAATGTAAATAATCTTTTTGATTTAGTAGAGTTTTTTGTACGTGGATGACACTTTCTATAAAGCCACAAAAGGAATCGCGTGATGATAGGATGGTAATTTGTATGAAACGTTAGAGGATTTCAAAACTTCCGTGGAACTCTATAAAGTTCATACAAATTCTACCAATCTTCATGTCCTAGAAAAAGCATAAAATTGTTTAGATGTATAATTGAAGTAAGATTATTTACTACATTACTTTCAATTTACCATATAGCAAACTATCTCTAATACTGTCGAATATGCTCTCGAAAAAATCCAGTTAAGGTGGAAAAGAATTATATTATTTTTTAAAAGGCGTCATATAAAATTAAGTATATATAAAATTTTTGGAACGCCACATTTGTATTTATCATTAATAACAGTAATATGATCGAGTATTTTCCTATTTGATTTTAGACATCAAAGTTACAATTGAAGCCCTTAGAAAAGAAATTGAAAATACCATCATTGGATTTACGAAATTAAAACATCACAATAAATTTCTGGATAGATTAATAATTGCATGAGTACCTGAGGAAGTAGCATGGGCCAATGTAAGTAAATAGAACTCAATAACCAGTTCTGAATTAGCAGTTGGATTATCAATGTATTCACTTCCTTGTTACGATGAAATATGTTACGTACTTAGATAGATTGAATTGAATCTAGTTAGGGTTTTTGTGGTTAATAAATATAAAAAACGCACATTTTACAGTGGCCGAAAATACAGGCAAGTAACATGACAGTTTTTGAAGTGAATCGAATGAGGCTATCCCTTTGAATTTCCTCCCTGCCCATATTTTGGTAGCACTCGGGCTCATCCTTATTTCTAGTGCCAAGAAAAGTTATATACAAAGTTTATTTGGTGTCTATATTTTGCCTCCAAAATATTCTAATGTGTAAATATGGTATTTGCATAAAATGAAGCGAAATAAAACCTTGAATATTGATACTTTGGAATATATTTAAGTACAAATTCCATACTTCTGATACACCTACATACTAATTATTACTGACAATGTAAAACGTAATTTGCTCATCTCCCATCAGTTTCACTAGCTTCGTATGTAATGAGGCGATGGAGATATTTTTTAAACAACCACACATTCTATTGTAAGCTTGGATTGACGCTTTCGATCTCGATTTTACCATAATATTCAACAGATATTTTATGAGTACCTTATTTATATAGGAGCAATATAATCACTTAGCCAATTGTATGCGCTACTGATCTAATAATTTAATAATTAACATGTCATTACTGCAAAAGATTATGAAAATGTTTGTCACTAACCGCCCGCCCCGGCTTGCACGGGGACTTATAGGTTTTTAACAAAAAAACAATGTATAAATCATAACACACTCTTGGTAGATTTTGAATGCGTTTAACAGTCGAATAAGTCTTGGACAAAGCGATCATTCAAATCACCCAATTGGGAGTTATGATAGATGTTTGAATAAACATAAATCACTTCAAACTTATAACTAGTTATAACAACCCTCACGCTTTGTGTAGGGCATGAATAAAAATTGGCCATGTGCGTCTCAGGCCACGCATAGAATAGGGTTCCGTTCCGTAGTCACCCATAATAGTATGTGGATTTAAAATCTTGTCCAATAGACAATTGGCATGTTAACTTATTACTTTTTATTTTCGTACAAATAAAGTTTAGTTTAAGGGCTTGGGTTACTATCCTGATTGATTCAGATTTTTTGAGCCAGCCGTTTAGCTTTTAGAGGGGGTAACGATCTGTTTTTAGAAAGAAATGCGCTTTCAAGTTGAATAACTAATAAACCGATACCTAAATCGAAAAATGATTTTAGAAACCTCACAATGGTTTTAAAAGACCTATCTAATGAAACCCCACACGCTAGGGTAGACTTGAGAAAAATAACCATACCCTCTTTACATGTAGGGGAGGTACCCCAAATAAAACTATTTTTCATAATTTTATTGTAGCACTTTGTCTACGTAATTACAACACAAATTCATGCAAAGTATCATCTTTCTAGCACCAACCGTTTGGGCGCTAGGTCGAGGACGGACGGACTGACGGACGTACATGGCGAATCTATAAGGGTTCCGAGTTATGACCTACGGAACCCTAAATAAAGGTATAGATATAAATAAATATATAGATGTAGATAGATAGAAATAAAGGTATAATAAAGGTAAAGATAATTTTGATATCATTACACATACGTATAATCCAAGATCCCAGAGCCGCCAGACCTACGTCATTAGTGCAAAGCTGAAATTTTCAGGATTAATAGTACTATGTCTTGTTAAGATGTATGCGTACCCATTAGCTTGAAAGCGGGGCCGTTTCTGAGGTAGCGCGAAGTACAGATGGATAAAAACCTTACTTACCTACGTTAAAGGTGCAAAGGTAGTATTTACATATTTTTACAAGAATATTATTTAAAATTTAAATTCATTACTGCCAGACACTTTCCGTGGGCCATTACTTCTGACAGACGTCTTGAAAGTTGTGAAAAAATTAGGTAAACTACGTTATAGTAGCAAACCTAAATTTTATACATATTATCTAAGGTAGGTACTATTTTAAAACCCTTTGTATGCGGCCAGACCAATCCGAAGGGCTAATCATCCCCCCAGACACCTTAAAAATATTTGTAGTAATTAGGAAGCTGAGGTATATCATCTTTGGTATTATTTCAAGAATAGAATTGTAAAATATTAAATGGTTTTTACACGCTTTTTATTAGCTTCATCTGTATGTTTGTTTGTTTGTAACCAATTCTTTTGGGTGCGATTTTGACCCACTTGGACCCACACACACAAAACATGGGGTGCTGACAATATTTCAATAACGTCGCCCTACGCTTTTTACATTGAAATTATTTTCTATTTCTAGGTTAAAAGCGTTTTTGTTTAGTTTTTTAAAACTATTCTTTTAGAAAAATACAATAGAAATAAATTTGTTTAAAGATTTTTTTTAGTCTCTAGTACAAGAACCTTTTGCCATCAAAAGTGTTAAGATGTACGAAGTGCCGTGAAGGTGCCTATACGTACCTATAATGCATAATGCACATGTACTTTGTTCATACTCTATGGTCGCAACCCAACACGATCGTTGTAAACAGTGTCAATGTACTAAGTTTGTGATAATAATTAAACACCGTTAAATACCAATTTAAACGTATATTTTTTTATATGCCCTAACAGGTTATGGGCCCAGTGAACTATATACAATTGATTTCGAAACATTTAGACAATAAATATAGTGAAATAACTGTGGTGAATAATTAGAATAAATAATGGACTTTCCCGTTTCGTAAGGCTAGCGTCTTAAAGTGAACTCGCCCAAGTTGTTCACATCTTATTCACCGCGTTTGATTTTATAACTGCCGATTATTGATATTTTGTGGAAAATAAGATATTAATATTGTCATGGCTGCTACAATTAAAATTGACCCGTTATCTACAGAAAACTATGATACGTGGAAGATTCACATGAGAGCTATTTTGAAGAAAAATGACTTGTGGGATTACGTATCAGGTACTATACCTAAACCGGCTTGTACCGATCCTAAATATGTAGAATGGATGAAGATGGACGGGAAAGCAGAATCGGACATACTATTGGCTATTAGTCCGAGTGAACTCGCAGCATTAGATGGTTTGGAAACCTCTAGGCAGGTATGGGAAAAATTGAAATCAATGTATCAATCAAGTGGACCCGCGCGAAAAGCTTCATTGTTAAAGAAACTTGTACTGACGCGCATGCAGGAAGGTGACGACCTGCGTAAGCATATTGCAGATTTTTTTGATGCCGTAAAGAAGCTCAAAGAAATCGGATTAGTGGTGATTGATGAATTATTAGCTATTTTACTGTTATTTAACCTACCGGATTCATTTTCAATGTTTCGAACTGCGATGGAATCACGAGACGATTTACCACCTACGGAGATGTTGAAGGTAAAGATTGTCGAAGATTATGAAGGTAGAAAGGCTACAACAATAGACCAGGGAGCAATGTTCGTTAAACGCACGCAGAAAGCGTCTCACAAGAAAATTACACATGATCACACATTTCCCAACAATAAAAACAAAGTGGAATGTTATCGTTGTGGTCGTAGAGGGCATATCGCGAGAGAATGTAGAACTAAAATTGTAAATAAAACTAAGCAGAGTGTACAACAAGCAGAACGGTGTAATATTGAACGACAAGATTTTACAACGATGTTGAGTACAACCGAAGAGGTTAACATGGGTGAACAAAGAATCCTGTATGGTGTATTGACAGTGGATGCACGGGACACATGTGTAATGAAAAGCACATGATACAAGGATTTACGCGACTGGAGAATGAATTAAATTTGGCTAATGATGAAAGTACAAAAATAACCGGTATGGGCAAAGTTGCCATTTCGGTTGATACAGGACGTGAAGAGCGCCTAGTAAATATTCAGAAAGTGTACTACGTGCCAGATTTAAGAACAAGTCTCTTATCAGTATCAAAAATGACTGATTACGGATTCGAAGTTCATTTCAGAAAGAATGATGCTATTGTAGTTGACAAAGACCAAAAAGTCCACATAAGAGCAGACCGTGTTGGTAACTTATACCATGTAAGAATGGGTAAGCAGAATTCTTTTAACGTAGATTTGATAAA
Source organism: Phragmatobia fuliginosa (assembly GCA_932526445.1). NCBI lineage: Eukaryota > Metazoa > Arthropoda > Insecta > Lepidoptera > Erebidae > Phragmatobia > Phragmatobia fuliginosa. The sequence goes on from OW052057.1 coordinate 33,129,544, forward strand.
GAAACCGATAAATGTATGGCATGAGCGTTTGGGCCACATTAATGAGCGTGACCTAAAAGCTATGGCGAGGAATAATTTAGTTTATGGTTTAACATTTGATGACATTGAAAAAATGACCGAATGTGAAATATGTATTAGTCAAAAACAAACATATAAACCATTCCCTAAAGGCGACAAAGATCGCACAGAAGATTTGCTTGAGATAGTACACACAGATGTGAAGTGTGATGTGAGAAAGGAAAATTTGATTCCATTTCACAAGTTGGAATTTTCATGGGCTATGACAAACAATCTAAAGCCTATAGGATTCATGATCCTAAAACGAAAAGGATTATTATAACCCGAGATGTAAGTTTTATGAAAGAAAGTGCTTTCGGTAAACAATATGAAGAGATTATAGATGATGAAGTCGAAGAAGACAAAAATATAGTTATTGATTTAAATGATCGAAATGGATCAAATAAAGAGGAAGAAAAAGAGACTGAAACGAGTGATAGAAGTTTACTCAGAAATAGACAATCAACAGTATCATGGGAAAGATTGATAGGACCTGCAAAGAGAGGAAAGGGAAGACCAAGAATAATACGAACAGGTTCAGTAGGAAGACCAAGAAAAGAATATAAGAACCAACAGATTGAAACAGAAACATTAGATGTTGTTACAGAAGATGTTGATGAACCTGAAGTGCAAATGTCAGCTGGCATAGCAACAGCTGATCCAATGTCTTGGCAGGAAGCTGAAAAGACGAGTGAAGCGAAATATTGGATGAATGCGTTAGAAGATGAATATGTAGCACATATGAAAAATAAAACCTGGGACATTGTACCTCGTCCACGTGATCGTAAAGTCATTGATAACCGATTGGTGTTTTCAAGTAAGTCTACTGGTAAGAAAGTACGTCTTGTTGCTAAAGGTTGCTCACAAAGGCCAGGGGAGGATTTCCACGAAACTTCATCCCCAGTTGTGAGATTGTCTTCTGTGAGATTACTAGCAGCTTTATCAGCAGAGTTAGGTCTGGAGATCCATCAGATGGATGTAGTGACTGCTTACTTGAATGGTACTTTAGAGGAAGAAGTATATATGGAATTACCTGATCAAATGGTGGACATACTAGATAAGGTAATTAATAAAAAGAAGATTGGATCTCGTGGTACAATATTACAAGATAGGAAGATTATAGATGTAGCCAAGTTGTGGAAGAAACAGATGAATGAATGTGAGGATGTTGTCTGTTTATTAAATAAGTCGTTGTATGGTTTACGTCAGTCCGGCTTGCAATGGCATAAGAAGTTAATTAGTCAGTTAAGAAGTATAGGTTTCGAGGCAATGCCTCAAGATCCTTGTTTATTTATTTCACTAAAAGAAGGATTAATTATGTTGATTGCTATATATGTTGACGATATTATTTTGGCTTGTAATGATATTGAATGGATAAATGAGGTGAAAATACAGCTAACGAACGCATTTGAAATGAAAGATCTAGGTAAGATTGGTACTTGTCTAGGTATTGAGTTTAGCCAAGATAAAGAAAATCGAGTATTTTTAAGTCAACGTCAATATTTACATAAAGTTTTAGATCGATTTGGTATGAAAGAATGTAAGCCTGTTGCAACTCCAATAGATAGTCTTGTAAAACTAGAGAAACCCCAACAGGTCAATAAAGAGATCATGGCACAATTACCGTATCAAAATTTAATAGGTGCGTTAATGTATCTATCGATTTCTACTAGACCTGATATTACTTACGCCGTAAACTATTTGAGTCAGTTTAATACTAACTATGATGTTCAACATTGGAAGGCGGCGAAACGTGTTTTAAGGTATCTGAAAGGTACATCTAATTATGGGTTAATGTATGAGAGAACTGACTTACCTTTATATAATGTGGTTGATGCTGACTGGGGTGCGAATACGATTGATCGTAGGTCTTACTCCGGATATGCATTTATTTTAGCTGGATGCCCAGTGAGTTGGGAGGCACGAAAGCAAAAGACAATTGCCCTATCTAGCACTGAGGCCGAGTATATGGCACTCTCTGAGGCCACTAAGGAAGCACGGTATTTGCAGGATGTGTTGAGTAATGTAGGGATAGAATGCGAAATCGTAACAATGTTTAATGATAGTCAGAGTGCTATAAAGCTTGCGCAGTCAAGAAATTATCACTCTAGGACCAAACATATCGACGTTAGGCACCATTTTATTCGAGATATGTGTGAAAAAGGTGTTATAAATCTGAAGTATTTATGTACAGAGAGAATGCCAGCAGACGTGCTGACCAAGGGTTTAAGTACTGCAAAACACCATGAATGCTTGCGTAATCTAGGGATGATAGACATAAAATAATGTATTAGATTCGCTCACGACTTCGAGGGGAGGTGTTAAGATGTACGAAGTGCCGTGAAGGTGCCTATACGTACCTATAATGCATAATGCACATGTACTTTGTTCATACTCTATGGTCGCAACCCAACACGATCGTTGTAAACAGTGTCAATGTACTAAGTTTGTGATAATAATTAAACACCGTTAAATACCAATTTAAACGTATATTTTTTTATATGCCCTAACAAAAAGCGTGCATCATGTTGATTTTTTAAAATCGGCCTAATACTTTTGAAGCTTAATCATTTCAAACACACAGACAAACAATGAAATCTTTCCTCTTTATAATATTAGCATAGACTAGCTGACGAATGCAACTTCATCTGCGTCTAATACTGCCCATACCATGATGCTACATAAGCTTTGAAACTTTAACCGCGTACTTATTGCACACAATAGAAGCTTTAAAAAGTTATGAAAGAACATTCAAATTGGACTAATTCTTTCTGATTTAAATGTGTTTAGCCAAAAATTAAACTCTTTTACAAAGTATTAGTAAAAATATAACACGAGTGAAAATATCTTTTACTTGAACTTGAATTAATATCATGCAGGTTAGGTGAAGGAGCTACGCTGTTTTCAGCAAGAACGGGCCGGCTCGACCGAGGCGTTCCTCCCCTTACACAGAAGACCAACCTAAAGATGACAGTTTGCCTGCTGTCGTCTTTCGTTGGTGAGTGTGAGACCGGTGGCTCAACCATTCTGCATGCAGAAACATCTCGCTGAACTAAACACTCACTCTATGCACTCACATTGAGAATGTTGGTCCCTCCACCTAGATTCTACATATGATACCCATCGTGCAGACTACGACTCAATTTCGTAGGCTTAAATATAACAAAAATCTTATGAATTCAAGTTCTCATTAAATATTTTAGTTTTCAACATAGTTTAAATTTTACCAAGAGTCGTTTGTTGTGATATTTTTGACAGCCCAATTATAGTATTGTTAACATTATTGAGGAATGGGTTTTTAAAGGATTCAAGAGAACGAGCATTGTGGCTGCCTGAAAAAGTAGGGTCGAATAATTGCTTGCAGTTGGCTTTAATCTATAGCATATATAAGTATTGATAGGTGCATCGACGTTCATTGCAAGTTTGTTTTTAGAGGCAGTCACATCGCTTAAGTGGAAAATTGTATTTTGCACTAGTGTTTAATAGCGTTGCATGCATCATCTATTGAAGGTTCGGTTTTAGTTCACACACGCGTGTCTTCACTCTTTTTGCGTCCCTGAAGTACTTTCCACTACATTGTTAAACAACAAAAGATTATGGATTATAGAACCACGGTGAGTTTTTGTCCTTTTCGATGAAAGTAATTATCTGTTAATAATTATAAACACACATTCACGTATAATATTTGTCCATGATCAATGACTTTAAACCAATATTTATAAACGTATTGAAGCAATTTTTTACGAACAAGGTACGAATTTTGCATTTTTTACGGCTGTAAGTTATTTATTGACTAAATACCAAATGCTATTCGATGTATATATAGTACTAGCTGAAGCCCGCAGCTCCGCTCGCGTCCTAGGGTATGGAAAATAGATTTGGGTCGATTCTCAGACCTACTCGATATGCACACTAAATTTCTTATAAATCGATCCAGCCGTTTCGTAGGAGTATGGTAACTAACATTGTGACACGAGAATTATATGTTTGGAAAAATAGATAGTAGTCGATTCTCAGACCTTCTGAATATGCATGTAAAATTTCATAAAAATTGGTCAAGCCGTTTCGGAAGAGTATGGTAACTAACAATTTTATATATAAGATTATATTTAGTTGATTTATAAGTAACGGGTATAAATGTAGCTCGTGAAAGTATAAGTATTGTAGTTTGAATATTACGCACCGGATCGAGCAATAAATATAACAATATGGAATAATTAGATTTAAAATTTTTCCGATCCGAATCCGAGTTTCACTTTTAAAAAGATGTTTAACTAAACTAAAAAATAAGCTTTCCGCCCGCCCTCCAACAGAAGTGACATGACAGCCTCATAATCAGTGTTGTAACTTAGAATACTCGTACGTGAATAATGTCATCATCTTTATTTATCTTGTGGGTAATGCAAGACTCGAATAACGGAGCAAATTACGCAGGACTACATCACTGTAAAGATAAGAAAAACTTGAAACAAACCAACCAGTCTGCCCAACATAAGAGTTATTTATTAATTTATATTTGAACCTGTCAAAGTGATTCTACTGTACCTGATGGAAAGCATGAGTGATTACCCTTAGATTGTACACATGCTTTCAATCATCAGCTAAAAGGCTTTTGAGAGACAGAAATAATTATAATTATAGTCGCAATTATTCCATTTAGGTGAAATGCGAAAACGTGAAAATCATTAATATCAATTTAATTTGTAGATAATTAGTCATAACAAACTGTTAGTTTCCGAAATAAAATAAAATAAATAAATAAATGTATTAATATTGTTAAACTGGTAATTTTTATTTTTAAATTAGTTTTAAAATCTTACAATCATTGTAAAATATGTTTGTAAACTTAACATTTTCCTTTTAATAATTTCAGATCTTGTGCTGTCTTACCGCTCTTTTGGTACTATTGGCGAATACAGAGGGGTAAATTATTTTATCTTTATTTCAAAGCTCATAAATGAGTAGGTGCGTACGCACTAGGTTATAAGTATATGTTTGTCTACATCATGTATGGGCACAAAAAAGAACCGTTAAAAGCATAGGATTAAAAGTGCTGTAGAGATTCTCTACCCTGAATATGTTTAAAAGACATTTAGAACTGATTAATGGTTGAAAGCTGATAATGTCACCACCAGTTAAACATTTCACAATGCAGCATCTAAATGAAGACTTTGCATACAAACGCCAATATGGCTATGTACATTGTTCAATTTAATAAAATAACAGGAAAGATTCGAATGCAATCCGAGCGTATCAGACTGGGAAGCTTCCGAAGTTACTAGTCTATGACGGCACCGCCTGTATTGTTACGTAAACAATGTAAATACATTTACTACCGTTAATTTATTGCTTATTAACTAACGATGACGTATAATGTTCAGTAGATTTTAAATATGATGGCGTTGCAACTTTAAGGCACGTGATGAGCTTGTAATAATTTAAAAATATCAAGCATTGTTTAATTGAGGTCAAACATCTCATAGTAGATTGTTTATCAAACTATTGTTCCTTACATGCTGCTAAGAATTGACAAATGATCGCCAGGGGTCTTTGGTGTATCATAATCGCACTCCTAATCTAACTCCTGGGTACTATTTAAGACCTAGCAGCCATACTTTGTTTATATTGTTTGAAAAATCTAAAACTTGTTTTTCATATTAATTCCTGGTTTGGCAATGATAATTAATTTGGGTTACTTAAATAGTATTTATATGTAAATCATTTTTTAGGACACGTAAGTAACACACAACGTTATCTAGCTTTAAATTTAATAGGGCTTGTACTATGATATTATGTACTTTACATTACTTCATCTTTATAATTTTAGCTACGGATTTTTTTTATTTCGACTGTGCTAATGAACTGATGTCGCCAATATACTTTTATAGACGCAACAAAAAGGTGGTCATCCACGTACCCTACAAAGTTAAGAAGATAAGGCACACGCACACAGTTTTCAAGACAATACACCATCACCACACGCACCACGACTTTGATCACGGATTGTCTCCAACAGAAGAACATGAACATTTTCATCATATGCACCTTCACGACGAATCCCCTATAGGCGCCCATAGTCAGCCAATTGCAGGGATTGGAATTCCGGAGTTCCTACCAGAGATACCCATGGACCGTCCACTTGAAATTCCAGATGTTCCCTTGCATGAAATACCTGGACTAACAAATCGCCACATTGTCCCCCTTTACAGAAGAAATTAGGTAAGTGAATTACATAATGTAGTGCTCACTTTACTAAAGAACAGAATAGGGATATATTTTATCACTGTTTACCTGTCATTATGGAGGTACCATGGAGGTTCTAGAATTACGTTAGGGATTGATTACCAAAATACCAGCTTATATAAATTGTTTAGAAGTAAAGAGAAATGAGTACATTAATTAATTTTGTATAAATTTGCAATTTTTTTTTTTTATATCAAAGACTGATTCTCATTCTATTATGAATCAAACAGTATGTGTTGGTCACTTCAAGTGCTATGCTAACATTGTATTGTTTTTTTGCAGAATAACCAAAAAAGCAAACAGCCAGTTCTCAACATGGAGAGCCATAAAACCCACAAATATTTTAAAGACGTTGTTCATGTTTATATTTTTAAAAAGAGAGCAACACAGGCCGGATAGCCAGGAGTAGCCATAGTATTTTTACAGAACTGTAATATTTGCTTATTTTCGGGGGGAAATTTTCAACTGGCATAAAGAGGCGAGAAAAAAATCGTCCACACTTTACTTGTTAGCTAGCTACCCCGAAAAACAATATATTTCATTATTATATTCTAGCACTTTGTTGATAGCACTAACCGTTTGGGTGGTGAGTCGAGAACGGATGGACGGACGGACGGAAATGACGAATCTATAATTAATGGTTCCGGGTGATGAACTACGGAACCTAAAAAAATTGTATATCATATTATGCTCAGAAGTAAAGATATATTTCTATGCTAGTACCTTTTGATGGAAATCCTTTCTTCATTCCACTTAGTCAAGATTTGAGTTGAGTTATGTTTTATATTGTATTGAGAAATGAGTTAAGTTTTAAGCTTGATGTCAATTATGACTCGTTTAGGTTATCAGATTATTTTAGGTGAGTTATTTTATTAGATTTTAGAAATCTACATGTTGTACAAATCTTGAACCCTTAGCATAATGTTTATATTTTATTAATTTTCACCCTTTCCGAGAAGACTGAGAAGAAGACTTTATACATACTAATACTTAAAAATACATGAAATAATTAATTAAAAAAACCTTTTGAATTAGGAACTCTTATTTAATCTTATAAATTGGCAGCAATTTAAAATGATGTGATCTGTGCTTCTTCGACATGAATTTGACTTAAGAATATTAGTAGAACAGTTACACAATATTGTTAACAGAATCAAGCTGGTTGTTATTTTCTAAAACCTTTGGGTGTTACCCTTGTAATATGGCTCTGTATATGTATGTGTACTTGTGCTTTTAAAATAATAATAATAGTATTAGATTGAACTCTTCGACCAAAGGGCTGTATGTTTATTATGTTGAAGTTCAATAAAATTAGACTCAGACTCGGAATCTGCATGTACTTTGGTTTGGTTGTTTCATTGTCCTGAAGTTGTATAATAACTGTCCTAACTATGCTTATGTATCTTTATTATAATATAAGACATACTTATAGAAATAAAATAAAAATAGAATTTCATTCACAATAATAAATTCATTATTGTAATAGTAAATTGTAACTATGTACCTACAACCTTTAAAAATAGGTTACTTATCGTTTTTTTTTTGGCGACAATTGTCATTAGCCTCTTAATAAACGCTACGCGACTACATTTTGTATTGGATTACTTTTATTATACAGTCTGCGATTGATTTCTAGAGCGCTTATTCATTTAGACACGTTTTATGGAACGGTTTAGAAACGGCCTTCTTCTTCCTAATCTATTAAAAATAAATAAAATATTTCGGACATTTACAACACACAACGCCGTCTAGTCCAAAATTAAGCAGAGCTTGTGCTATATACAAATATTTGCAGATCATACAAACATCCGATCCAGGGATACCCGAGACCTCTTGACCAGCAGCTGCATATACCAACCAGAAGACCAACAAGGTTTCAATAAGGTAGTCTTTCTTTTTCATATGTTTTTTTCTGATTCAACTACTTGTCTACAATTTAACTAGATTAACCTAAATATCAGTTTATCCACAGAGCGACTGGCATTAGACCTCGCGTAACTCTGAAGGGGAACTAAATTAGAAGGTTGATCTAGTTGTGAGTATATTTTGAGAGCATTTACTTTCCAAAAACGATTGCCATAGATGCTAATGACAGTCGGGACGTACGTGGTACGTAGGCTTGAATGTACTCCCCGTGGCACGGGGGGAAATAACAAAGTACCCATAGTTCGGGCTGTATTTAAATAAATATTTTAGTAAAACCCAATACCTAACTTATGTTTATCCTGATGATAAACGATTTACCTTAAGTTGTGAGGTCAAGATGATGAGTGAGATTTATCTTACGTCAGGCGAATGAATTCACATACATCTGTGCCTTATATGAGTGAAGAGTCATCTCGAACATAATGCGGCTATCTGGAGTCCTAGTGAAAGGATGTACTTAACAATAGTTGAACGGATACAGATTAAGTATATCCGGTTTATGTATTTAGAGCTGTACGGAGTATACCCAGGGTATCCATTGCTGTATCCGTCCTTGGTCTATTTTCAGCAGTAGAATATGAAAGGATGTTAATTAACATTTTTTAAATTATTATCTTTAATTATTATAATTGTGACTCAAATTGTAATTATCGCTTTTTCATTGAAAAAATGTCTTTTGCATTTAAGAATATTGTCTGGACTTTAAAAGAGACTGTGATCCCTGAGTTTGTTTCGTCCTTTCTTCTCAGGGCTAGTACAGTTAAGAAAGGCCGTACTCATCTGCTAAAAAAAATAAGATTAACTTGTGTTCATGTAACCTAATTGGAAAATAAATTATTTGATTTCATTTCAATATAATAATAATAATAACTAATAAGGTTAATAATTAATAAGGATAATGATTAATTATACATTATTATTATAAGCAACATGATTCATGAAATCGTGTCATTCAAAGCGGAAACAATATCTAGTAATGCGCATGTTAACCGCATGCCTGAAAATAATTACAAATATGTTTCGGTAGAATGGGCACTGTTCACAATCCCACGTAGGACAACACTTTGTGTGATCCACAATTTGTTGTTCTGAGTCTGGGTGTTCTCTCTCTCTCTTTGTGTCCGTTTCATGTATGTTTGTAAAGTCCCCCGCGACACAGGAATTTATATTCCTACTGCGGGAGTCGTCTTTTTAAAAAGAAAGAAAAAGAAGCGTAGGTAAACTTAATGTATACTCTAAGGTCTCGCTCTCGATATATATCGAATATAGATAGATAAAACACACAGATCTGTGGATCTGTTTCAAGTTGGTTCACATTTGTTGACTCGAACGTCAACGACGACTGCGTTCGGTGTTGCGATTGTTCCACACTGAATTCTTTACCAATCGAGGTTAATCCAGGTAGTTCCGGTACTAGCAGTCAGAGCCATACGCGAATACCGCACGGTGTCCACCGAGGCGGCTTGCGCCTTGGCCGGAACACTCCCGTGGGATTTAGAGGCGGAGGTCTCGCCGAAGTTTATTGGCGAGTGGCTGACTTCCGGGCGGAGAGCGGCTTTTGCCCTCCGTCCGAGGACGTGCGCGAGTGGCCCGCTCGCCAAGCCACCATGTTTAGGTAGTCGTTCTGGCTGGAGACTCTACGCGCTGGCTTCGCCACCGTGGAGGCTCTCCAGCCGGTCATCGCGGAGTGGGCAGGGTGGCAACACGGGACCCTTTTCTTCCGACTGACGCAGGTACTTTCCGGGCACGGTTGCTTCGGAAAGTACCTGCACTCGGTTGCTAGGAGGGAATCGAGTCCCGCCTGACAACACTGCGACTGCAGTAAGGACTCAGCCCCGCACACGCTGTCGCTTTGCCTCGCGTGGGCGACGCAGCGTCGGGTCCTCACTGCAGTCATCGGAGAGGACTTGTCGCTACTGGCCTTCATAGGCTCGATGGCCGGTTGCGACAGTTGTTTTACCGCGGTCGCAACCTTCTGCGAGGATGTAATCTCGCAGAAGGAGGCGGCGGAGAAGGCCCGGGAGGACGACCTCCACTCGGACCCGATGCCCCGCCGGGCGGCGGGGACGCGCATACCTGCGCCTCATGCCGTCCTGAGTGTGGCTGCGGATGGGCGTGACGGGTTTCCCGTCCATCCGCTGTAGTGGCCAGCCGAGAGAGTTTAAATGAAGACGGTGCACGCAACATTGCGGGCAGGCGCCGGGAGGGGTCCAGAAGGAAATAACACCTTGGCCTAAACACGGGCGCAGAGAGGTCACACCGTGTGATTTCAGTCGGTTCGAGTCCGACACATCACCTCACTGTAAACCCCCGGCAGGGTGATGGTCCGTGGGGATTTCCACATGTAAAAAAAAGGTAGTTCCGGTACGTATTCAGATACGTATGGTATCCTTTGTTATTATTAACTTATTTTCCATGTACGAAATTATCAATCAACAGTTTTACAAATAGTTAACATTTTTTTTACTTTCAGTATTTTACTAGAGGTTTTTTTAGCAATTTAAAACGTAAGCTTGGTATTAAAATATTTGGAACTAATTGGAAATAATCTTATATTTACGGATGCAAGAGTTCCATTCGTAACTGGTTACATGAAATAAATGGAAATAAACGACCAATCGGGATGTAATATAAATTCGCACCAAACAGCGCCTCTAGCTCCCCTAGCCAAGTTGCAAACGTCTATTGTTCTGCATGCGCTGACGCCTCTATTCTCAACCTTGAGTAGCCACTATTTTGTTTTGATCATGTCATTGTGACTGAATGACATTAGCCAATCAAACAAGAGAGTAGAGGCGTGAGCGGTTTCAGAACGAAAACCGTTTGCAACTTTGCTAGGGGGCAAAGCCTTGATTAACAATCTACTAACTGGAAACGAGATCTATCTAGATCTCGTTTTCAGTTAATAGATTCTAAATGGAATAAATAATGTTATATATTTTTACGTTGATGGGAAACAAATACGCAGCTTGCTTGATGAGAAACTGTTAGTGAACTTTTCATATTTATTGCGCTTTGCCGATTCGTTTGCCTTTAGTTAAGCCAAAAATTATAAATATTGTTTTTTTAGCGTTAGTAACAAAGACAAGAGATATATTTTATTAACATATTTAAAGCGATTCTTTAAAAAGTGATAAAAAAAGATCGTGAATCAATTCCATATTTCAAATATATAAATTGAATTATGGAGGAATGTTTTGTACGAATTTTGATAGTTTTCATTTCATTTTAATAAACATAATTTTAATTCCATAATTAATGTACAAGATTTGCGTGAGTTCCTTAAGAGGCCACCTAACTAAATATTAGCACAATGGTAATTCTTAAATAATAACACGATGAGCCCAGTATTGATATCTTACTACCATATTACAATGTTAAGCTCAATTTAGGTATTTAACTTAAGCTCAACCCCACTGATTTAGGCAATTACTGTTCTTACAATTACTTAAATAAGACAAAAGTTTTTTTTCTTCTTCAAATGGATAATATAGTCATACTCTCTGTTTTAGGTATTTTTGATTGTTTTCTGTATATTATTAGCATTATTTTTAAGCATATCATTCGATCTATCGTTTTATAATAATATAAAAAGAACACACAAACTTGAGTTTTATTTTAAAGCTCTTATGAAAAACTTTTAACTTTATACGATTTTCTGACAGTACTTGGTGCCTTGAAGTATTGTTTGTCTATAACTGGATAAACAACAATAAAAAAAGAAATAATATTGAAAGCAAAGTCAATAAATTTAAACATAAACCGATTAAATTTTAATGGGTACACTTCTATAATTATTTATGGGCCCGATCTCACGTTACAAGTTTTATTTATTAGTCGCCACCATACACTTAAAATAACTAATCAATTTGTTTCTGTTTACTTTTTTTATTTTCTTCTGAGTACATTCAATATATCTGAAAACGACAGTCTCTAATAGAGTTAATTCAATGTTTAATTGCACCCAGGTTTCCACAAAAATTGCTCGTAATTCCTATAGTTCAATTCAATTCAACTATTCAGGAGCGTTTGATTCAAAATACTTTATTAATAACATCATAGTAATGTAATAATACTTAATAACAACTCTTGCACAACGATTTCGATTTTGAACATGACAAATATCAAAGTGCGATCAGTTCTACTATGGATTCATCTTTTATTCCAACTGTTTATATTAAAAAAATGGTATACCAGTATATCCCTAATTTGGTCTTCCCGTAATACAAGTTTTACTAATTTAGGCGCAGAAGTCCTAATTTTTTTAATACAAACATTTTGAAGAAAAGTTAAATCCATGGAAGAACTGATAGCACTTTGATATTTGTCATATTCAGCATCGAAATCTATATGTCTGACTTTGCTGTGAGGATCATTGTCTAGTAAAGCCCGTCAATTTATATTCTAGTCGCTTTTTGAATTAGTAATCGCGAAAACTCTTTTTCTTTTAACAACAAATTGATAACTTTTAAATTATTCCCATATCGGTGTTGAAATGAACTCGATAATATTAACTCATTTCTCACTGGGTCATATTCACTAGACACATAACAGATGTTTGAATGAATTATTTTGAAAGAAACACGGACTAACAAAAAGCAGGCAAAAATAAAACCCTAAAATTAGAAATATAAAAACTAAAAACCGAGACACAGAAAAATGTCAGCGAATAAGTGAGTAGGTGTGCAATCGTAGTATTACAGCATATACCCTGCGGTCAGTTACAGTGCATTGTTTAGAAATGGTAGTAAAAAAGTTATTACACTGGCATCTACCAAAAACGAATCTATCGGCTCACTTCGTAGCTAGAGAAAAGAGGCTCTGCGTCTATGAAAACTAGAGCGACAATCCCACCCACTTCCATTTTAAACGATGTCTGAAGTACACAAACACTTCGTGGACAGTAGTAAGTAATTGTTGTCTTTTTGTTGATATTACGGGTTTATTTAAGTGAAATTGGATAAATGGTCATCTCGTGATGTTGCGCTATTCAATCCAGTGTGGCGTGGCAGCAGTGCGGTTCTCAGCTCGTGATGCTCTCGCTCCACTGAACTAAAATAAAACTAAAATATCTTAATAAAAGAAAGTACCTATTGGCTGTGATGTAAAACACGATGTGAACGTAGGACCAGCGTGTTGGTGTTACTAGTTCACCTGTATCGGTCACCGCGGGTTGTGGACCACTATCGTGGTGCTTTGTGCTTCATACTAAAGACTGGCTAGCTGCAGGGTGGCTATGGAACTGACCAAGTATTTGACTGTGCTGGTTGTGTTGTGCCTTGAAAGTGGCGAGACTGGAGGAGGCGGGAAACATCAGTAAGGATTATTAACAAGGAAATCTGCTGCAGCTGTTCCTATATCTTGTAGAATCAGAAAAAAATGACGTGTATTCTGTTTTTAAAGTGATTTAAATTCTATGAGAAATCTGCTACTTTGTTTCATATAATTATTTTAAAAGCAGAATCTTAATTGCCTTTGCGATTTAAGCTCATTGCGCTTGTGACTTGATAGTACATCTTCCTGAATAATTAAAAAAAATTTGGTTAGGATTTGGCTAGTTTTATATGACATAGTTTCTTGTGTTAGATTATAATAATATGCTGTGCGAATATCAGAAGTTTTGGGTTGGACCATAATTAATTTTTTGTTTTTACAGCGATCACGTGAAGTTACATATTCCGGAGTTCCACCACCATGATCATCACAAAAAAGTGATAACTATTCACCATCATCATCACGCACCAAAAAAAGAACATCACCATCATCACCATCACCATCATAAGCCACAAATTCCACATGGACATCACTATAGTCATCACCACAAAAAAGTTCATTTGAAAACTCACACTGTTTCAAAAGGAACTGGTCATCACGGCTCTCACGGCCATCATGGAAGTCATCATAAGCATCATGGACATCACGGACACCATGGACATCATGGCCAGCATCACGGACACCACGATAGTCCTAGTTATGGTTATCATTATGATCCACCTGCTGTACCAAGTGTTGGTTACACACCCAACGCTATTCCTACATATCAAGATGAATATTCACCTCCCATACCCTCATATGACTCTGGTATCCCAATCACAAGTTTCTCAGCACCTCAGGCACCACATGTGCATGGCATAAGCCATACTGTTAAGCAAGTTAAAGTTTTTGATTCTCTGCCTGGAGCTTTGCCAAATAAACATTCGGGTAAGGGCTATGAGGTAACTGAAGAAGGAGAGGAAGGTGAAGATGCTTTTATTTCTTTGAATAATATTCATAACACGTATCCAGCAACATTTGGGTATGTGCGTGGTGCTGCTTCCCAACCAACCGATGATCCTTTTGGAGTAATAACATCAAATGGTCTGGTTCAACAAACACACGATCCATTTGCCTCAGCACCTGCTCCTACTTCAGGGGGAATAGAAAATTTTGCCGGATCAGTACCGAGCGAACTCTTTTCCTCAGCAGCTCCAACACAAAGTCATGGACTTCCCAATCAATCTCCTGCAGTAGAATACCCCGTAACATTTGGAGAAGCTGCTTTCGATGATCCTGAGAATTCGTTTACAGGATCTGATGCAGAAGGACCGTCCTATTTATCGAGTGAAGAGAACAGTATATCAAATGACGCACCCGTGACCTTTACAAGAGAAGCGGGCATTCAACAAACTACGAACACAGGCAATGTTGAAACTTTAGTTTACTAAAATCTTTTTAATTAATGCTATTTTTGGAATAGATTTTTTTGTAATTTGTAACTTGGATAAGTTAATAGTAATTAGGTAGAAGGTAAAAGTACAAAGATTTAGTTTTATGTATAGCGTAAAAATGTATATATTTACATAACTGTATTGATTGTTTAATTGTATAAATGTGTGATAAAAAGGGTTGTAATATTATTTTGTTTAGTATTTTCTAAAAACGGTTTTAAAATGTGTAGTTTTAAGTTTATTAGATATTTAAAATTATACAAGGTGAGTTTTTTCGGACGTGACATGCATATTTTATTACAATCACGGTGTAGTAAATTATATATAAGCCATGGTCGGTAATAATAATAATTATTACTCATTCAAAAAGTGAAGATAACTTTGAGCATATGAGAAATTTGGTTTTAATCGTTATAACAAACCGCCAAGTTAAGACAAAAGACTATTTACATAGATTTACTTTAAATTTCAGCACCATTGAAACTGTTTATTACATCATACAACTTACGATATAAATTACTACACTCCAAATATTGAACGACATCAGAAAATTCGATACGCCCTAGATCCGGAATTATATAATTTGTTGGAAAAAGAGCGCCGAGTTCCAACGTAACTGTAACACAAAAATTTAATAAGAAAAAAGCAAGTTTTGTTTCTACAGAGAAATGTTATGCAATTATCTAGAAGAGAAATAGGTAGGTAATACTTATGTTCTATAAATAATTTTCGCTAGCAAAAAGAAGAATATTTACATAACGTCTACATATTTTCATTTTTAGAAAAAGTAATAAGTCGCGATTAACGAGGAAACGCTGGACATAGTACTCTTAGAACGGAGGTTTTGTTTTTCTCTACAATGATGGCCAGACGGGTTATTTTGGTGTTTTTAGGGTTCCGTAGCCAAATGGCAAAAAACGGAAACCTTATAGATTCGTCAAGTCTGTCTGTCTGTCTGTCCGTGCGTATGTCACAGCAAATTATTTCCGAAACTATAAGACCTATACTGTTGAAATTTGGTCAGTCGATGTATTCTGTGAACCGCATTAAGATTTTTATATAAAAATAGAAAAAAAACAATACGTTTTGGGGGTCCCCATACTTGGAACTGAAACTCAAAAATTTTTTTTTCATCAAACCTATATGTGTGGGGTATCTATTGATAGGTGTTCAAAAAGGATGTTGAGGTTTCTAATATCATTTTTTTCTAAACTGAATAGTTTGCGCGAGAGACACTTCCAAAGTGGAAAAATGTGTGTCCCCCCTAACTTCTAAAATAAGAGAGTGATAATACTAAAAAAAATATATATTGTATATTACTATGAAAACTACCAACGAAAATTGGTTTGAACGAGATCTAGTGAGTAGTTTTTTTTTAATACGTCATAAATCGTAAATCGCAATTTACCTTTCATTCAATCAATATACTAGTATAAAAACATCGATGAAAGTTACAACGAACTACAAGAACTTTTATATGATGTTACTTGCTGATACGGAACCCTTGGCCGCTTTTTTTTTTTCAAGGTATACAGGTGGTGACAATCCGTTTTCTCAACCCGTCACCGTACTTTGACCACTTTTCAAAATAAATGTTTTTATGCAGTAAAGGGTCATTTGAACCACCAGGAGACCAGTCCACCTAGTCAAGTTGCAAACGTTTTTCGTTCTGCAATTGCTGACGCCTCTATACTATTGTTCGATTGGCTAATGTCATTCAGTCACATAATCAAAACTAAATATTAGCTAATCAAACACGAGAATAGAAGCGTCAGCGAATACAGCTGAAGACCGATGTAATGGGGACCGTCGTCCGAAAAATCAAAAAACTATCTAATCTAATAAAGATGCATACATCTAACTAATTCATCAATCATTCTAATAATGAAACCTATACATTCTCGTAAAGGTTTGATACTAAACCTTAATAACTAGACATCACATCACATCAACACTAGTCCACTGCTGGACAAGGGCTCTCTTCAGAAAAGCAGTTTTGGCCTACTGTACCACGCTGGCCAGACGGATATGGCATAAGTTTTGTTTTAAATTTTACTTCTCTTTGAAGTGAATTACGCAGAACTGCCCTGCGTAATTTGCTCCCTTAGGCGCCTCTATCCGAGATGAATAGCGCCTCTATACTCAGTGATACTTAGTATTCTTAATGTGTCTGTTTGTAAGTTATCAAGGATATGTATAAAAATGTTCGGAAAAATATGAGTAGTCTGGTTATGATATAACCTCTCCATGGTTTGGGATCAAAACGATTTTAAAAGTATGTACCTCTTATATATCACTTTGCCACTTCGTATTGCAGTTAGTGTTGAGTTTCCATTACGATAGTTACAATAGATAATCCCCACATCAGACAACACTTGTATTCCACAAATGTGTCTGGGTATTCTATACTTTGGGTAATCTCATATGGCATATTAGGTCCTAGAATCCATGAAATATTCAAAAGTTTGATATTGTGCTGTCTACAAGAAATAATAAATTAATTGAGGACGGAAGAATGTTACGAGCAGATGAGTTCCCAGATGAAAAACTACTGCCGCCGCGGCACCGATGAACGCCTGTCTGGAGTAACAAGCGCAATGCACAAGATACCTGTTAGTAATAAATTTTTATTTTTACAAAACTATTCTAGAACTTTATCTGGGTTGATGACAATGAAATATATATCTTTACTTACTAATATTATACATTCAAAGGTAAGTTTGTCTGTATGTCTACTACGGTTGAAATTTATTCAATTCGGTTCAGCGATTTAACGGTGAACCGTTAAATCGCTGAACCGAATTGAATAAATTTCGATATGACCGACATTACCGAGTTACATGTAGGTGGAGCCTCGGGTAAAAGATAGTATGTTTATAAAGCTTATAGTACCATATTGTGTATAGTTCATCTCGAGAAAAAAACGATTTTACTCCATTACACTTATTGATTAGAATATTGCTTTTGTACTCGATTTGTACGAATGCACATGAACTTACAACTTAGCATAGTTTATCGTTATAATGTTATTAGATTTATTAATTAGAATTTTCAACAGATTCAATTTGGTCACGGCTGCGTGTATGCCTTACCCTAAAGAAGTTGGCTTTAATCGTTTTTAGTTCGGCTACAACCGACTTCTTAAGCACAGAGAAAGAAAGGAAGAAAGAAATTTACTGTGACAAGGGTAAACCCGAAATAAATTTAGGGTTTGTTTGAGGTTTGCCTTGTAGTAAGGGTGGTGATACTCGACTCTTTACCATATGATTTTGCAACTATTACGAGTATATTTAGAGTTCTAGTGGGAAACCAAAGGCGGTTTACAGTAAATTAGAATAGCCTTAACTCAATTATTGTGATCAGAGAGCTAATCTACGTACTTACGTGTACGTATGTACGAAATATATTGATTGGTCGTCGTCAAATATATCAAAATATTTCACGGTATTATAAAGGATAATATCCAGTACTCAAAGTGATTCCACTATTGGCCTAGTGGTTTAAGACGTCGCCACGCCGCTTTCCACTGCGCCAAATGTTGTGGGTTCAAATCGCACATGGGACAACACTGTGTAATTCACAAATTGTTGTTATGAGTTTGGGTGTTCTTTTTGTCCATTTCATGAATGTATGTAAAGTACCCCGCGACACAGGATGTATATTATTAATGCGTAAGTTTTCGTTTTAATAAGAATATAGAGAAAGTTCTTGAGAACACCCGATTCATCGACAAGCAGTAGTCCGCTGGAATTTTACAAAGGAGGTTTTAGCCAACTTATACCACCCTGGCTAGACAATTGGGTATAGGGTGTGGAGGATTCTCTAACCAGGCGAGATGAAATTGTTAAAAACGACAAAGGTCTGTTGTACCTAAGTCACTGCACTACAGCTTAAATAAATACGAAACTATGAAATAGATAAGTACGAAAAATAAAAATGATTATCGCTATTTTATAGGTTTTCTCATTCCTCATTGACCACCATCAGTCACCATCCTATGAACAACAATTTGTAAAAATTGCAATAAGTCTAAAAAGTCTTGTCACTACAAAAGAGTCTTTGTCAAAATATACAACTTGACTATTCCACTTGAATAGATAAAAACTAATGATTGACGTTTGTTAGTTTCGTCTATGAGAGAGTCAAACGACAATGGGTCCATGGGAATTACAAACTTATATCATGTTGGTCAGTTACCTCATAAAACATTCCTAATAAAACTGCCAGACCACAATGAAAGTACAATGAATGGAATACTTTTTTATACTTTCAAAGTTATATAACGTACTGGACGTAATTATCTTACAGAAAAATAAAAAAAAGTCCTGACAAGACTCATACATGTACTTCCGTATTTCGCGGCTTATTAAATGAAAGCAAAAACATCTACGATTAAGGCTCCGGCTTGAACGTAAATTAGGTGGAAAAAGAAAAAGAATAGCTATTTGGATTACGGTGCGTAGAGAATCCAGGCGCGGAAAAAGACAAAACGAACAAAGATGTGTCATGTAGAAAGTCAGTTTTCCATGGTTGTTTTTTGCGACAAATGACTATCGCGACATTTGTTTGTAATGTTTCGTTTAGTAGTTCCGTTGTGTTTAAAACACATTGTGTTAATCACTACTTTATCACACATGGTAATTTGTTCTTCATATAGTCTATGTTACATCTGCTGTAACAATCGTATTGGTGAACTGTAGGGTATAAATAAGGATGAAATAACAACACGAACGAAAAATATTTTAAATTAACAGTAAAATATAATATTAACAACAACAGGTACCCGATCACTCCGGGATTTTCACAACAACCATTTTTAATACTACGCAATAATATATCACTAAAACCTTCTTTCAAAAGATAAATTCAGTTCATAGGTACATACATATAAACTATTTAACATGAATTATCACATAGTATAGACAAGATAAAATTGAATTTAACTAAATATTTACTTGATGTACTACTAGAAATATACAATCGTTCATTTATCGACCAGGCGCATTCTCAGTGTGAAACTGTGTTATACCGAATATTAACTGTTTATTAGTACTGTTACATATCAGATTGAGCCTTTACATTATTTAAATTGAATACTTTCATTACAAAAATGACTGTCACAAGGAAGAACATGCTGAATCCTATTCTTCGGTATTTTATCGATTTGGAAGTATTAAGTCTTCCTATTTGTACTATAATAGCATAAATATAGTAAGGTATATAATAATTTTAAAGTTGTATTTACAAATAAATCTAGTTTAAATTAGTATCCGCCGTGACCTCCTACATCGGAACCATAGTCTTCACCGCCAGAAAGCGCGTAGCCGCCGTGATCACCACCTCCAAAACTGACGGGAGATTCTTCATGTCCTCCGCCAATAGACTCTTCTGCGGCCCCCCAACCGTGACCGCCGCCATGGCCTGCAATAATCGTAAAATTGCAATAAATGGTGATGTAAAATTACATTTATACTATGCTATTTGATTTAACCCTTATATTTCCTATTTTATTATATTAACTCTCTTCACCGTAGACTTGGACTGTGATTGAATTAATGAGAAATAAGGCATTAAAATTGATCAAAGTGTTGTGCAATGGGAGAGGCCCAAGTCCAGCAGTGGACTGCGATGATGACGAAGACTTTAAGGGACGCGCAAAATGTTTAAAAATCTCTGAATCCATATCTTCAGATATATTTTTCAATTTAATTTTTTTTCAAATTTCAACAGATTTCAATCGGTAAACTTTCGATGAATATTTTTTAAGAAAAGATTCTATGAAGTTTTTACATAAACATTAGTTGTTTAGGCTCGATTTTTTATTTCATCGTTACCATCCACTAGAAATAGGCCTCTTTCATTAAGTTAAGACGACGCACAAGACTTTTACGAGTACCTTATGTTACGGGTTCCTCTACTCAAATTCTTTACCCTCTCATTACTTTCAACAAATATGTAAATACCATAATTGTTTATTTTTTTAGATACTTACTATATTCTCCAATACGTATACACTAAGAAATGTTACTATTGCTATTTGTTGTGGATAATTTAGGTAGATTAATGACTTGAGAAATATGATTTTCAAACATTATTATAAGAAATCAGCTACATATATAATTCCCGTGTCACGTTGTTGCTCACAATGACCTTCGGTATCACACACTTTTTTGCAAGTATGTGTTTTGGTGGCATGACTGTCTACAGCTTGAATATTATCATGCTTAGATCAATAGGAGTCTAGCATAATTAAAAAGAGATGCACATAAAGTTGCGTGTGTAACATAGTAAACATCGCTAACACATAACTTGGCGTGGTTGACCTCTTCTGAGCTCACTAACAAAAAATTTCTGATATTGCAACATCCTTAGGACATACCTCCACTAAAGTGAGGAGCTGCCTTCGGTTCTCCGTAAGTGTATCCTAGAACTTCATAGTGATCATCGCCACCGCCGCCATGTTTGTGATGTACATGCTTAACGATGGTGTGCTTGTGATGATGATGTTTCACGAACAGAGGCACGTGGATGATCACCTTCTTGTGACCGCCGCCACCGCCGCCCGCCGCGATATAGGTGGAAAGTTCAGCCACGCATACTAATGCGATCTGAAAATAATAATACAGTGTAATGTAACAAAAATAGTAATTTAGAAGATCATTATGTAAATTCTTAAGGTTATTATGATTCCGACATCGTTTAACTGCCAATTTGGATCCTAAATCCTCAATAGGCAATTAGTGTATTTTACTCTGGCTAGCCTTGAGTGGTGAAAGCTATTATTACTATCAAAAATATGAATGAATTTTAAACTTTCTGGTATTCAGTGGCTAGACCTTCGCAAACTCGGAATGTTAAGTATATAATTGAAAAAGGCATTAACATAATTTACAGTAGTAGAAAACTAATAGGGAAACATTAATCGCATAGGCATCGTGCAAAATATAGTAATTTTTCGCTGGGGCTTAAATTTAAAGCAGAGCAAGGTGTTAGATATCGAATGGAAAATTATATCGTAACGCAAATAAATCAGTCTTGAAATAAAAAATAAAAACCACAAAAAGAACGTGACGTTAGAAGTAACTTTCTAACAGGTTGACTAGCGACTGAATTCATGTAGATATTATTAGAATCTTCGAAATAAGTACAAATTAAGTGAGTTTAAAAATTGATTTTTAGGTTAAATTTCATTAATCTAAAACATTGAAGTACGAAGTTATTTGACAAAATCTACCTCATACTCTTAATAGTTGTCTGATCATCTAAGGTTTAAAGATTTGCCAGATATGACTATTTGTGTTTGAAGTGGACTATAATTAAGAAACTCAATCAAACCGAATTGTTTTATGCTATTAATCTAGAAACCTAGACGCCTATCACGTGTCTTACAAGTGTAACAAGTAACAATGAACGCGAAATGACTCGGCTCACGTGATGGAAATTGTGTCAAAGTTCTTAATTGGATATTGACAAGTTGTTTCTTACGCTTGGGTGATGAATGGAGCAATATTTATTGTGTAGCCGAGTAAGTGGCTGATCCCATTGAAGTTTTTTAATATTTTTTGTTTACAGCCCAGTTGTGACACCTTTAATTAGATCTGATAGAATTTGTTGCAAGGTAATATTCACTTCGAAATATCTAATTAATATTATTTATTTTTCAACTGGTAAATAATAATTTTAGCCAAACATTTAAGTGATTGTTAATACATTTCAAAATAATTGCAATATTTTTATAATTAAAAGATAGTTTAAGAGTAATTGTTAAAAATGTTTTATAAGCCCTAATGTATGCCATTCATACTCTATATAACATGCATGGCAAGAAAAATATTATTGCAAATTTATGAAAAAGTGTAACTCACCAAAAAACGTGCAGACATGTTGTGGGAAGATAAGACCTTGTGGATGGCCGAACGCGGGTGCAGACAGTTGGTATGTGAT
Source organism: Phragmatobia fuliginosa (assembly GCA_932526445.1). Lineage (NCBI taxonomy): Eukaryota > Metazoa > Arthropoda > Insecta > Lepidoptera > Erebidae > Phragmatobia > Phragmatobia fuliginosa. The sequence goes on from OW052057.1 coordinate 33,152,421, forward strand.
AAAGAAATTTAAACAAAACTTCCTTTTATATCGCAACGTGGTTGCGTTTCGCGACACTGACTCTCGGCAGCTTTGAGCTGCCACCATGCCTGCGACTAAACAAGTGACTTTCATTTCTATTACAATTCAATAGAATACAATATCAATAAAAATTTACATTAAATAAATAACTGTATTATTTCAATCAGTTTTGGAACTGAAAACATGATATATAAGGTTCAGATTTGATTGTCAAAATTAACGAAAATGTATATTTAGAACTCTATTATTATAGTGAAAATACAATTTACCTTGCAGACGTAGAGTGGAGATTCGATTGTTATGAGAAGACGAAAATATCGTTTGAGATCTTATCGAACAGAACGTAATGTGCTCCGAACATGTAATAATATAAATAAATAAATACAATTGGATTTAAACCATATAACCAGGATACCATATAACACTTATAATTACAAGATTAATTTAAGAGATTTTTTATTAAAACAATTAAAGGGCATGAATTTATTAACATGATTTTCGCCTCCGGCCAACCGGCTCGTTTAAACCCCTTATTAAAGAAAAGAAAAATACATTCTCTAGGTGGGCCTTATTCATAATTTAAATTCATGTAAAGGATAGAGGAAGTAATAAATCATATACTAGTTACCACTAAAGTACATTGGGTTTCAAGTTAATGTGACTCGTTGTAGTGGATACTAGAGTTTCAACATGTGGTAAACAAATCTGTTATTTTTATTGAAATAAATGAACTTTACGATTATATGTACATTTACTTCTGTACAGTGGCAGATCATACTCTTTGTTCTTTTTAAAGTTTAAAAAAAGTGTTCTTTTCCTAACGTGAAAAGATTGGCTTATCTAATAAGGGTGTACTATGTACATATAATCTTCCAATAGTTCAGCGAAATAGTTCAACCTTAAAATTCAGTTCACCCTCAGGGTTTTGGAGATCCGATGCCAATCGCTCCGTGTAAACAAACTGATATTGAGGTAAAAACGGTTAAACTAGTAGCGGACCCAAAATAATCTTAAGAATAATAAAGGCTAGAAAGAAGATATGTATATATAATTCTAGTATAATGAGTGTATATAGTTCTTCCTGTTTAGGGTTCGGTAGTTTATGACTCGGAACCCATATAAATTCACTATGTCCGTATTGTATAATGAAAACAACACCATGAAAAATATGGAATCAAAAAAGAAACAGATGAATTTCACACATGAACGAATATTTTGATAACTGTAAATCATTGTTTGAATTAAAACTAATAATACTAATATCATTATCAACATTTTTTAATAACCTACTGTTGGACTTAAGTCCTTTCCATAAGGGAGTTGAATATAACTTATTTTAATTCCAGGCATTATACGAGTACTAAAATGTTGTTGACCTTAACTTATGAAATACTTTAGGTGTTAGGAATTGTCAATTATCTTTGCTTCACATTGTATACGAAGAACAACAACAGTCCCAACGAAACGTTATGTGCTGCAAAATCACGGAAAATATTACGCTGCAGAGCTTCCACGGCGTAAACTATCAAAGTTGCACAAAAATAATGTATTATATTGAAATCTATAAGAGTGCTAATTTAAAATTTTTAAAAGACTAATTTATCTTTTGAAGTTGGCGCATTTTTAACCATCTTTATGATGATCAAATGTAAACTTTTCAACCAATACTAGACGCAGACGAAATTGTACGGGTCAGCAAAGTGGTTCAAACGTTCCAGAGATTATATAGAGAGATATTATATTTTATATAGATAGAAAAGTATGTAATTTAATATAAAATTGTATTTGTAAATAACACAAAGTGTTGTCCTACGTGGGATTTGAACCCACGACACTTGGCGTAGTAGGAAGCGGCGTGGCGACCACTTAAGCCACTAGGCCAACCGTGCAGTCGATTGTTGGTCCGGGAATTTCAATTCGTAAAATTTTAAATCGTGTCCTATAGATAATTGTTATGTTTACTTATTATTCCGTAATTTTTGTACAGAGTTTTCCTAGTAAACGTATTTATTTTCTATTTCACAAGTTAGGTCTCTTAACTCCTGAACTAAGAGAGTTTTCTTACTTTTCCATCGTAGTTTTCCTTTAAAGTTCATAACATGGACTACCATGGCTTTTTTCAACATAAAATGCCTTTTAAAGTTGAATAACTCGCAAACTGATACTTAAACCTAAGAATTGTTGTAGCGACCTTCATTATTCTCTACATACTGCATTTACAAAGTAGCTACTTCTAACAGAACAGCTTTTAAAATTGATTTCTGCGTACTTTTATTCCTTTTGATGTTTAAAAATGTTAGTTACAAGAACGTTGAAATGCGAAATGCAACATGTTTGCACAGTATATAATTTGTATCATTAGCAACATTACATAAACGTGTTGTAATACAATTGTATGCAATGATTAGAGGAGTCACTGAGGAAGTCTACATTCGTTGGAACAAATCTAGATATGAAATGCAAGTGTGCATACGTCAGCGTGAACGGAAGTAAGACACTTTTACTACAATTTCAATGAAAGGGAAGCTGATGAGATTATAACAGCAATATAATATCGCCATTCTAGAACACTGTTCATTTCTTGCATTCACTAATAGAAATGTTAGTTATATGGATTATTTGTTAAAACGTTTTATGCAGGATCTAGGTAGGGCTGGCTGTGCATTTTACTACTCGAATACATCATTCGATAACCGAAATATAGCTAAGCTTCATGAAAAACTAAAAGTACAAAAAGCCATTTGAAATTACGAAACGTACGTTTTTAACTTTCAAAGAATCTTTTTAGGGTTCCGTAGCCAAATGGCAAAAAACGGAACCCTTATAGATTCGTCAAGTCTATCTGTCTGTCTGTCTGTCTGTCCGTCCGTATGTCACAGCCAATTATTTCCGAAACTATAAGAGCTATACTGTTGAAATTTGGTCAATCGATGTATTCTGTGAACCGCATTAAGATTTTTACATAAAAATAGAAAAAAAAACAATACATTTTGGGGGTCCCCATACTTGGAACTGAAATTCAAAAATTTTTTTTTCATCAAACCTATACGTGTGAGGTATTTATGGATAGGTGTTTAAAAATAATGTTGAGGTTTCTTATATCATTTTTTTCTAAACTGAATAGTTTGCGCGAGAGACACTTCTAAAGTGGAAAAATGTGTGACCCCTCTAACTTCTAAAATAAGAGAGTAATAAAAGTAAAAAAAATATATGTTGTACATTACCATTTAAACTACCAACGAAAATTGGTTTGAACGAGATCTAGTGAGTAGTTTTTTTTTAATACGTCATAAATCGTAACACGCAATTTACCTTTCATCAAATCAATACACTAGTATAAAAACATCGATGAAAGTTACAACGAACTACAAGAACTTTTATATGATGTTACTTGCTGATACGGAACCCTTCATGAGCGAGCCCGACTCGCACTTGGCCGCTTTTTTATTTTGTTTCACTTCATGTTTCACTAAAAGAATGTGTAGTAGACCAAGAAAAGGGATAAATAGGACTGTTTTCTGTTAAAGAATAAATAAATAAATAAATATTTTGGACATCTCACACACAACATCATCTAGTCCCAAATCTGAAGCCTGGTACTATTGTAACAGACATATTTACTCTATGTGGCGTAATTCATGTCCGTTTGTTCCAATTGATGTAGTAGACGATCCCAAATAATCTACGCAATAATAATGGCTAGGAAGATGATGCTGAAGATGACGTCTGAAGGCAGCTTCTGATAGTGAGATAATAATAGAGGTTAAAGTATGAAATTATCGTTTTATTATAATAGGTACTTCGAATTAACATAGAACCTTCATGGTATGAGATTTTTGAATGAAACTTTTTTCAAATCTATGAAGTTCTTCTTTTAAAAAATTTTTGAGTTTCAGTTCCAAGTATGGAGACCCCCAAAATGTATTGTTTTTTTTCTTTTTTTATGTAAAAATCTTAATGCGGTTCACAGAATAATAATAAATATTTTTTTTTTTTTTTTTTGGACATCTTACACACAACATCATCTAGTCCCAAAGTAAGCAGAGCTTGTGTTATGGGTACTAAACAACTGATATAAATACATAAACATACTTTTTTTTTTTGTAAATACATACATATTATACATAGAAAAACACCCAAACTCCGAAACAAATATGACAAACTGATCAAATTTCAACAGTATTGCTCTTATAGTTTCGGAAATAATTGGCTGTGACATACGGACGGACAGACAGACAGACAGACAGACAGACAGACAGACAGACTTGACGAATCTATAAGGGTTCCGTTTTTTGCCATTTGGCTACGGAACCCTAAAAATGTGCAACAATGTTCACACAGTTTTTAGAATCAAGATCACTAGAGATCTATCGCAAAGGTATAAATGACCTTCCTATTAGATGGCAGCAATGTATACATAATAATGGTAAATATTTCGATTAAATAAATATTATGTTTAATGAAAAAAAAAACGAACTCAATTTTTCGGTACAAATCCGCAATTTCATACTTTAACCCCTAATAGATTAGACATATTCACCCTATGGAAGTCTATAGACACTACCCTATATCAAATCGTCTAGCCAGTATGGTCTATTAACGGTTGTTGATGATGATGATGGTGTTGAGTACATACTTTATACAGCTGCTGGTAAATGTTTGGAGGAGGTCGATCCAGGACAAAGAAAGAATAAAATTCATTGTTTCGATCGCAAAGCGATTTGGTAAAACTATATATGAAGATGATGATGACTGTTGTGTTTCAACGCTTATGTGTAATAGAGTTCCGACTATATTCATATCTTCATTATTTCTTATTGTATCAACTGAAATAACTGAAACTTCTGATCACTTTAAGAGTAGGTGAGATTAGTGCCGAACCCTTCGCTGATTTTGGCAGAAAGTAACTTCAATTAGTTCTGAAGCGTTCACTCTTGAAAACAGCTCTAAATATTTATCCGGGTGACCTAGTAGTTTCTGAGATTTCATGATTAATCAGTGAGTGGTATTTCGCTTTTATATACACAGATAGATTTATGTCGACCAAAGTGATTTTACTCTGCCTGTTGGAAAGTATGAGTAGAATCCAGGAGCAGGGGTCACCGTACTCATTGTGAGGCAGAAAAGGCAGCATTGTGACCCACACCATGAGAGCCTAGTGAGGTGTTTCGGATTAGCGCACCGGTCTCATTTTCACCAACGAAATTAGACACGAATTTTGTCATTTTTAGATTAGTCTTATGTATGAGTATGTGGGAAGTAATGCCCGTTCGAGCCTATTCATGCTGAAATCAGCGTTACTCTACTATCTATGCTTATAACACCCGGTCAAGTCTGAATTTGAGAAAACAAACAATCAAAATTAATCGTTTGGGAGCAATGATGATGTCCCAACAATCCATAGACACGAACACAGAACCACACGATAAACATATATTTTTTGATTTTCTTCCTATTTTAAATTTAATTTAATGGAATTAAAAACTACAGAGACCATATCAATTTTGTTTAAACTTTTAAAAGTTTTCACATTATCGTACTTTTCATTGTATCACAAAATTTTTGAAAATATTCAATAGCCCATGTTCATCAGGAACAATGTTCATTTTTCATTTCAAATACCAAACAATCAGGAGGAGGAGGTTCTCAATTTCTATAATATTACCATTGATATACATACACAAATACACGCATACACACACACTGTTGGTCATAGGCCTATAGACATATATACAACTATTTTTGGCCCCCGGCTCCGCCCGCGTATATGTCGGTTTTCGTTTTAAAAAGTAGGATATGGGACATATGTTCTTAGTCTCTAGACTATCTGTGTATCTAAATAGGGTCAGTAGTTTTATGTCAGTAGCATGAAAGCGCGGCAGACAAACAGAGCTACTATTTATAATAATAGTAAGGATTATTAATATTAAAATAACTTATATCTTGTACTACATAGGATAGGTACTCTGTTTCAAGAGATTTTTAATATAACAATCCAGTCACTCAACTCATTTTGTCTCTATTCTTCGTCGTGTTTAAAATAAAAGATGTTTGTGACTAGACCAAGATAAGTACGCACATAAGAGTTATTCAAATGACTGGAGATTGTGTTCACTGTCGTACACTACATCGTCTTCAATGACTAACTACCGCCCGGGTCACATGTCCAAACATTAATAATGTGTCGTGTCAATTGTGTTATTTTACTTAATTGAAGTTTTAGCTTCAGCTTTTATAATTAAAATAATTATAATGCTGTTCGTAAATATGAAAATGCGATTTGTGTACATATATTTACATAATTTCAAAATTGGAAATATTGATATCACTCATATGCATATTTTTAATTACGCAAGTATATCTGGCGACAAGTTTTTGCAATAAATTAATTGTGTCATGACACTATAAGTTGATAGCGAAGTTTTCAAGAAAATCTTTAATTTAATATGTTTATTGCATTTCAAAAAATTTGCTCTTGAATATTTTTCATCATCATCATCAACAGCCTTTAACAGTCCACTGCTGGACATAGGCCTCTCCTTTGAAAGGAGGTTTTGGCCTACTATACCACGCTGGCTAGACGGGTTGGTAAAGGGTTTGTTTCAAGTTTTCCTTCTCTTGGCAGTGATGTTAGCTGCTTATTTTGTTCCTTTAGTCGCCTCTTACGACACCCATGGAATGAATAGGGATGGTGACACTTTGTATTCTTAATCCGTCACCACACGGACCATTTATTTACCGAATATTTTTATCTTTTAAATTATTTTTACTTTTTAGCTGTCACTGCACAGATTTCTTAGACTGTTCAACGCAGATGTCTAGGAGCAAAGTACTTATCAAGATGTATCAATAGAGCAAAAACTAGTAACGGTTACATAGTTTTATTATAAACTTCCTATTATCACATGAAAGTTCTATTTGCCAAGATAAATTCAAACTCAATGAAATTGCGTCGCTTTATTACAGAGTTTCTATGGTTCTATCATCAGATCATCTCCATCCTCTCATCAATCATCAACTCATAACGTCTCAGGAGAGGGTCAGGGTCATATGTCTTTACGCGGTGTGGCTACGTAATCATCCGTTGGATGTTCTTAAGCCGTCCGAAACCCTATAAGTAAGTTATGATGAAACTCTGTTATGATAACCGGATGAATGTAAAAATGGGATGATAAATGAATTAATGAAAGGAAATAAAAAAACTATTTCAAAAAATATTTTCAGAGCGTCGCGTCGTTTAAAGCAACTTGATGTCGTCATGTTTGTGTCCATAATAAGAAATAGGTAGCTATGTTGTCATGTTAATATTGTATAAACATGACTTGTGATATTGAACCTACAGTCGGTCATCACTCGCGCTTTCATCCGTGACGTCTGGAGCATTGGACTCGAAACAGAGAGTTTCCTATGCCCATTTAGAAGGTCAATTTAGGAAATACCCACGTTCTCTAACCTCACCAAAATGATTTCACTTAATACAACAATTTTAATATTTACAACAGGTAACAATGCGTTACATTTCGATCTTTTATGTAGATTAGATAAACATCACATTTGTGAACACAATCACATGAAGCTTCATGTTGTTAAAAAGCGTTTTACATTAGAACTAACTACCTACTACTAACTAAGCCCGTGGCTTCATTCGCCTTTTATTCTGATGTATAAAGCTTTTAATGTAAAGGGTTGAATTAATCCGTTCGTCAGTTTTTGAATCATGGAGTAACAAACATTCATACATCCTTACCAATATTGCATTTGCAATATCTATATGACGGGTTTGGATGAAACTAGGTATACTTACTCACTCACCTTACTTGAGAACCTATACACGTAGTTCGAAGTGAATAAATGATATTTATTTCTGTAAGTAAATCTTTTCAGACATTTTTACAAGTCGGACTTATAGCTAGAAGGTGCCGGCATTTCCTACGACTCACTCTGGGAAGAAACGCCGAAACAAACCACAGAGGTGTCTTTTTTTTTAAGTCCGTGTACAATATTAAAGAGAACTATGTGAGTGCAGTATAGGGTCTGGGTTGGCCTTTTGAAGAAAGGACCATAGTTTTGAGTCAACCAGTCCATACAGACGGCATACGGGCCCAAGCCATCGTGTAGCCTAACCGATGTAGTCAGGATCCACAACCCGGAACACGACACTGCCGCCACAGGAGAAAGTGCTGGGGTTTGCATTTCAAAATCAACCACCATATCAACCTATTGGAATTATATGAAATAATGTTTGTGAAGTTTTCCTTCTGTTTGAGTGCTTAGTACAGTCACGATTTAAAAAATCACAATGATGATTATGTTGCCCATAGTAGGTACTTCCATTACTACCGTGCTACCAGTACCACCACGGGCAAATCCGTTTTCAAATTGTCAAAATAAGAAAATTGGGTTTGTGTGGTAAAAGTGAAATTCTGAGGACAATTTTCTTTTGAATTAAAAAAAACTAGTACAGAAGGCACTAAATCTGATGATACATAATACTGAGGCCTTCATGTCGATTATGTAATATGACTGTGCAATCAGACTACATTCGTAGTTCTGCATTCTAGACTTCCTTGACTATGTCTTTGACTGTATTTCTACAAATCATGTGCATTTACAGAAAAAATGAAATAAATATTATATCAATGCTTAGTTTTGGTCTAGATGGCATTGTATGTCAGATGTTTATTAAATATTTATCATTTTCTCTGAGTGGTTGAGCGTATTATTGACCGTTTCATAACAAATTACGGTTACAAAGAACACAAGAATCGCTTGTAAAAAACACATTGCAAAAACATACATTGTGTATGTTAGCAAAGTCATTAGTATTGATCAAGGTGTTTTAATATATTTTGTGGAAGGAAATATGGGCATATTTGTTAGTCGAGCGGACTGTTTTAAGTTCTCATACAATAGTAAGAATACAATAACAATAGAAATAGATTGATGAATGTAGCATTTTAAATGACGACATGAAAGCAGTAAATACTTAAACAATCTACAAAAGCAACCGTTTAGATGTACATCCGACTTAAAGATACGCGTATCTATCAAACGTACACGCACTAGTACCACTTTTGCACTAGTTACATAATAGAGTGAACCGTACATAAAGAGAGCAATTTGAGCAGACTCTCAGTGTGATACAAATAAAACAAATAAAACGAAAGAATATAATTATAATACTTGGCGCGCGTAACCCATTTATGGTTACGTATGCCATGTTAGCACAATTACTTGACTAATGATGCTATCTTACTTCTTGAATGTCGTTACGTAGCCACGCTTTTGTTATTTTTTTTATGGGAAACCTTTTGACTATTAACTAATTCAAAATATTTAAGAAAACATATACGTTTAACAAGTAAAAAGTTGAACAATCCTTTTTCGCTTGTCTGATATTTCGTTTTTTTACTTCTTTTATGTGTTTCTATAATAAGTTTATAATATGTGATGTAACATGATATGTTTCATGGTTATATTCGTGCTGAAATCAGTATGGCTCTATTACCTATTAGCTATACCATTGACTATGTTGAGCTAGAATTTCAATAATAATAAAAATAATAATTTTGATTTTCGAATTAGCTGTTATTAAGTTGTTGAATATTAAGTTACAACTTAAGCGGCAATTTCACTATGCAGTTTTAAGTTTTTTACTACGCAGTAATCACCATCTAAAAGCTTTCATAATTGACTGATGACAACTTTAAGACTTAAAATATTTCTTAGAAGCTTAACTATAGTGCTGCTAATAATGCTGAATGTAGATATACTAGAGCATAGTAGATAAGTTGGCAGAATGAAAAGAAGTTGTATGTTGTTTTCACTTTTCATGGTTGGAGAAGCAGAAAAGTGTACCCACAGATTTCCAAAAATTTAAGTGAATATTGACTGCCTGCTACTGCCGGCTGCTGTTCAAGAGGGCTCGGATTTGATTCTCGGGTCAGACCAAATGTTTGTGCGATTTGCAAATATTTGTTTTGGAGTCTGGGTGTCTTTTATGTATAATATGTATGTATTTATAAAAAAAGTATGCTCATGTACCTATTTATATCAGTTGTCTAGTACCCATAATACAAGCTCTGCTTAATTTGGTACTAGTAAGTAGTACTTTTGTGTAAGATGTCCGAAATATTAAAAAAAATAACAATGCAATTTTCTGTAAACCCACCAGATATTTAAGGGGATATGTTAGTTAGACGCTAAAGTGCTGTAATTTAAATGTTTGACACTGTGAAAATAGCGTAAACAGATAGCCATGTTATGAAAATGTAACAAGAACATTTCGTAATACGTGTTAGATTTTTACACAGATGGTTTAGTTTGACGTGCAACTTTATTTTTGGATTATTTGATTTAATGACAAAATGTGACAAACATTCCTATAAGTTGTTGAGAGTAAGTCTCACGTGGTATATTCCTCAAAACATAAATTGTTCTCTTTTATTGATTTTAAACTTATAAAAGACTCCACAACGGACCAACAAAACACTAGTAAAACAACTATCACATTACTAGTAAATTAATTAACGAAGCTCCACCCCTAATAGAGCAAGAGCCCAGAGCCGCCAGACCTACGTCATTAGTGCAAAGCTGAAATTTTCAGGATTATTAGTACAATGTCTTGTTAAGATGTATGTGTACCCATTAGCTTGAAAGCGGGGCCGTTTCTGAGATAGCGCGCAGTACAGATAGATAAAAATATTACTTACCTACGTTAGAGGTGCAAAGCTAGTATTTACATATTTTTTCAAGAATATTATTTAAAATTAAAATTCATTACTGCCAGACACTTTCCGTGGGCCATTACTTCTGCCAGACGTCTTGAAAGTTGTGAAAAAATTAGGTAAACTACGTTATAGTAGCAAACCTAAATTTTATACATATTATCTAAGGTACTATTTTAAGACCCTTTGTATGACCAATCCAAAAAGCGTGTAAAAACAATTTAATATTTTACAATTCTATTCTTGAAATAATACCAAAGATGATATACCTCAGCTTCCTAATTACTACAAATATATGTCTGGGGGGATGATAGGCCCTTCGGCCGCATACAAGGGGTCTTAAAATAGTACCTTAGATAATTGTATAAAATTTAGGTTTGCTACTATAACGTAGTTTACCTAATTTTTTCACAACTTTCAAGACGTCTGGCAGAAGTAATGACCCACGGAAAGTGTCTGGCAGTAACGAATTTTAATTTTAAATAATATTCTTGAAAAAATATGTAAATACTAGCTTTGTACCTTTAAGGTAGGTAAGTAAGATTTTTATCCATCTGTACTTCGCGCTATCTCAGAAACGGCCCCGCTTTCAAGCTAATGGGTACACATACATCTTAACAAGACATTGTACTAATAATCCTGAAAATTTCAGCTTTGCACTAATTACGTAGGTCTGGCGGCTCTGGGCTCTTGGTCCATAAGGGAATAAATATGTATTAAAGTTCTATGTTTTTGAATTAAGGGACTTGAAATTTAAAGTGTTATGCTCTATAATTGACTGCCTTGTTGGTCTAGTGGTTAGCGTATGCGGCTGCTGATCAAGAGGGTTCGGGTTTGATTCCCGGGTCAGACCAAATATTTGTATGATCTACAAATATTTGTTTGGAGTGAGGGTGTTTTTCTATGTATAATATGTATATATTCCCATAATACAAGGTCTACTTCTTTTGAGGCTAGATAACGTTGTGTGTAAGATGTCCGAAATATTTATTTGTTTATAGATGGTGTGGAGGTGTACTAATAATGTACCTTTAGAGATAAACCAATTGTTATTGAAGTTAAAGTAATTATGGATAAGATTATATTAATGGTATTTAAGAATAAGAAATAGTAATAAGGAGCGAAGTTTTGTTGTATGTTATATTATAAAAAGTATTTTGGCGTGGACGTATTAAAAATTATGTGCAAGTATATAAATATCCAGTCAGATTCTAGCAATAAACTCTGTTCCTCTTAATGACGCACTACTAAATAAATTAAATGTATTGTAATTGATACATATTTGCAAATATAGTTACGTTATTGTTGTTTTTCATCAAACAAAGTTACAAGACAGAGATTACTTCGGAACACGAAGTATCGAAATATTCAAGGTCTACTATATCCATTCAACCCAACATAACGCTCGCCATTAAAACAGAGTGAACATCTGCATCCATTGTTGGGACAAATATCTAAAGATATATGAAATACACATAAAATTTAGGTATCTGACACAAAATTTCACGTTCGACGGAATAATCAAAGACGGTTTTAGATTTGTTCAAAGTTAAAAAATAAAATTACGTTTAGGCTAAATGCACATCAGTGCAGTCACTAACATATTTCAAATAAAGCAAATTCTCTTTTATTCTTTTTACATCATTTATGAACAACAGCCTGTAGATTTTTTTTACATTCAAGCCTGCTAGCACGCCTCTCTTCTTCTCTTCGCCAGATGAAAAGCATGAGTAGAATCCAATAATAGTAGTGATCACCATTCTCGTTGTGAATGCAGACAATGCAGCGTACTAGCAAATGCTTCTGCATTATTGGGCCATTACTTGTTTTCCAAGCCATTGATAGCATTCGTCATTCAAGGGTATGATTAATGCAAAACTATTAACCGATTTTTTTGTCATTTTTCTTGTTCTTCCTAACCTTTATTCACAATATTATTTGGGGTCAGCTACTGGTTCAACCAGTTTTACCTGTATATCGTTTATTTGGTCATTCCATTACGAAAATTTAGCTCAGATCAGATAACGTTTATTGTTTACTAGATATTATAAATATAAGTGTGATTGAGTTGTTACTGAAATTTTTCAGTATTTTCATCGCGGCAATCGGCATTAAAGTTCTTGTTCTACTGTGACGTCCAAAGATACCTCAAACGGCGCTTCAAATAATGTTTCTAAAACATTAGTAGCGGCCGTCGTGCATTCCGGTATAATCAATAGCAGGATTAACCGAAACGAATACGTACCTCGAGTACATATTCCTTCCCACATCCCATTACCTTACTCGGGGCATGCGTTTCAATCGTTTCCATAGATTCTTTGAAGTAGAGTAAGAACCACTTTTTTGATGAGCTTAATTTCGTGAAAATTGTTTTTTTCCTTTCCCCGAGTAATTTATACTTATATTTAAGAAACAAGACCTTCTGTGCCCTGGAGAGCTCATTAAATACGTAATTAAATCCCGGTGGTAGTTGGAGGCTTAAATAGTCCTACAAATGTCTAGTATACCTCTAGAACATCAATATCACTTGGTACTTGGGTTGAAATGGTTTGATGGAAGTCGCTCCGCAAAAAAATCATAGTTCAACTGTATCGTATTCAACAGCACGGAGGATTATCACATTACACTACATGCGATAAACTTTAACGATGTTTTTTTCAAGTATGAGCCAAAGCGACTTCACTCTGCCTACTGGAAAGCATAAGTATAATTAAAGAGCGGTGGTGACCATACTCATTGCGTAGGCAGAGAATGTAGTATGGTGGCCTATTGCAATCCTTCCGCATCATACTGCAGTTGTACTTACGTTATGAAGACTGGATGAATGAATGAATTTTCAAAACAATGATTTTAAGAATTATTTACAGTTTCAGTCGTTCTAAAGTCTCCGACTCTACATTGACTTATCTGGTTGTCAATTTGTTAAGGCAAGTTTAAGTGAGCAAAGTACGATCACATTCGGTGAATAGTGCAGATAAGCTAAGTATGCAGTTAAGTAATGCTGAGACAATATCTTTGAAACCGTTATACAAGTATCGAACGTACGGTATTACGTGCTTACGTGGGATTCCCTATTTAGATTGGAATTTTGAATCTTTAATATTGTACTAGCTGACCCGTGCCCACTTCGTTGGGCATAACTTATATATAAAAGTTAGACATATGCTGTCGTTGAATTATTTGTAAGCATTTTCAAGCTCCACATCTTTTCTCTAGAACTCAAAAATATATCTTTCATACTTAAGGCAGCGTTCGTAAGAAACGCTTTCATTCGACCGTTTTTTCTCCGATTCACTTTGCAAAACGGACTACCACGTAAAAGCCTTTTTATTTTTCGGTTTTTTATATAACCTATGACACTCAGCAATAATGTGGCTTTCTATTGGTGAAAGAATTTTTAAAATCAGTTCAGTATATCCCGAGATTACCCCTTACAATTTAACAAACACACAAACTTTACTTCTTTATAATATTAGTATAGATTAGCAGGTATAAATGACTTATAATTTTAATGCACTTATTAGGAAACCCTGCTTCTCCGGTAGGGTTTTCTCAACTCGTTCTATTAGCAAATCTAATAAAAAGAAATTATTCAGCAATAATAATTTATTAATATTTAACAAACAGTACAGAAATACAGTTTAACATTAAAGCTCTTAAACTTATTAATTTAAATTTAGTGAATAACAAGAACAAATATAACATTATAGGAAATAATACATAACTGTCATTTAACCATAACCATTAGGTACCGTTATACATCTGGGTATAAATAACCATTGATGTAATATTTTACTCTTAAGCTAAAAATAATTATATTTACGAGCTTAACGACAGCTCAGACATACCAGTTACTAAATGAATGGAAGCAGGCCAAAACACTGTTTCTATTGAAGGTTGTTGATGATGACAAGAAAATACAGAATGGCGCTTGATGATAACTTAATATATGTACTTCGTTTACTGTACATAGTATTTGTTGTCCAATATACCTCCTTTTCTTATGACAAGTAATACAGTCTGTCGCCGTATCGTTTTTATGACATTTAAAATGACTATAATATATAAGAGTCAAATTATAATACATACATAATTATAATATTTTATAATAATAAATCTATCTACATGCTACAACAAAACAAAATGAACGTTATTTAAGCAATTCCTTCATCCTCAACTTTGATAAATAAGTCTCAAAATAGAAAAATGCTTCCATACATAATATTTATAATGGCCATTGAAGTCGAGGTGGGTGGTATATTGGAACCACCCCCCCTTCCTCCCAGCAGTTTATATATACTTATAGCATCCAATCTTTTTTAACCACGACTATTTCAATTAATTAAACTTGGAGTCCTGTGGGCTGACGGTAGTCATTTGTTGAATGGCAACGACGTTTTTATTACTCTATAAGGAATTTATTTTCTAACGGTACAAGGGGTTTAATGTTTCTGTATTCGATGACTTTGGAAACAGTTAAAAATATTACTTTTATCTACATATCATTTTAAGCCGCTTTCATTTTAGGTCGTTTAATATTAAAATATCTAAATAAATAATATCTTTTTAATAGCTGTAACGAAATATGAATGAAATATCGTAAAGGAATTTAGATGTACGGTCTAAATATTTAACAATAAAAACATAAAAATATATTTTGGGGTCTATATAAAATATGATTTTAGGAACACTCCACCTAGAGCTGAGTGGGTACACTAAATTACTTTCAGATATACAAAGTACGACATCGAGTAAAGCAGAGAGATAGAAAGTGTTTTTGCAAGCTTGCAATAATTCGCGTTGAAGAACATAGGTGGCGTTTGTATCTTCACTTTTACTTGTTCAATTTATAAGTGAAATTGATTAAAACTTCTTGTGAAGCGATAACGACAAAAGATTTGTACTAGCAGGTAATTAAGCATTAATTGATAATGTATTTATTAAAATCTTAAATAACAAATTATTGCATTGTATAAGTTAATCGTAGACCACGGCAGAGGCCGGTTCCCGGCGCGCATGGAACGGTTAGATCGAGGAAACGACCGACAAGCCGATTTACCGTAACACAAAAAATGTTCAGATAAGCCGACTTTCTAATAAACCCTACTAGACAACCGAGCCTTCTTCCTTGTACATAATAAATCTTAAGGAGTCCTCTTCTTAAATGAAGCGGTTCCCAATGTTTGATAATTGTGTTGAGATAAAGTATTATAAATCGGATTTTCGATTTCATTATAATAAATAGGGATTGCGCCGTAAAAGTATCAAGACATTTATAACACTGCGGGTTAGTCGAGTACAATGATGGGTTAGTTAATGGATACGAATATTTTATAGGCTTATTCTGTTAGCTATTGTTATTAATATCTAGTCGTTAAATATATTTTTAGAAGAGCTTCAATTTGAATGTTTGTGAAGGTTTATATAGACAGTGATGTTACTTATCACCTTGAATGTTTTGATCTCATTTCCTTTATGAAGATAAAATATTGTACGGAAATAAGGTAGCTAACTTTAATGATACACTAATACTAATAAGAAAGAAAGAAGAAAGAAATAAATAATTATTATTTAGCAGCTATTTGAAAACAGTAAAAGTAAAATATTAAACTAATTTTAACTTAATTGTAAAATAATTTTACTAATTAGAACTATCTAAGAGTGTTTATATAAAAATATACAAAAAGAACTTATTTTCATAGAAATAGTTACTAATCATTTAAGTTCAAAATACAATATCCACTATTAACTGAGAACGTAAAATAGGAAAGATGTTACCATTAGAAGTACAAGAATATATGGCCGAGTATAAAAGTTTTACAGCCACTGGCAGACATTTTAATGTGGCCTAATAATCAGAAAATAAGAAAAAGTTTACGAAGAGTGTGCCGGTGGGCTTTACCAGGCCCTCAGATTGATGCGTCCCTCTCTGGACTGCGTAGGCCACTCTTATCGAGATTTTTTTACCTTTTTATCTTTAGTTTGAATATTGCCTCTCATAATAAGGGTTTGGACCGTTAAAAGTTTGGGAATGCGCTACCCAGTGAATGAACTCCAAAATCCACGTGTTTCGATTTATGGGCTAGTATTGTTTTTTTAATCACTGTTTGTTTCTAGCGTAGTGTGTGGGTATATGTAGTTTTTTAATGATGTAGATTTTCATACACTTGTAAGTAAATAAACTGCTAGTTTAAGTCCAAGTTTAGCTTGTAAAGTTGACTTGGAATAATTAAAAACTTCTTAAATGTAGACTCTATGAAAAGAGTAAGCATATGGGAATTAATAGACAAGTAGGTACCTAACATTATTAATATTATAAACTTTAGGAATCGACCATTTTTTTGCATTATTATGTATGCAGGCACTTACTTACTTCGTTATCCGTTATGTTCATATAGGTAGTTATGGTAGAACTACTTCCTCATTCACAAACGAAGAGGAGGAGAGACCATCCTATAGCAATAGACGTATTTCATCTAGGATGATGAATTTTCAAGCGTGTATGTGTAATATCATTACTAATATTATAAATTCTAAAGTAAATATGTCTGTTTCGCTTTCATCCCTAAACAACTGCACTAATTTCAATGATATTTTGAATGGAGATACTTGAGAAAGAGCATTTCGCAGTAAATAGTAATCTATGTGTAGTATATTTTTTATGGGAAACGTATAACAGATAGGAGACTATTTTTTATCATTATTATTTGCATGATCAGAAAATATCCAGATCCATAACACAATACTAAGATATGAATCAATTTGCAGTTCGATTATTTAAAAAAAGACATCTTTCGAAATCACAACTGAAAACCGCTTAATTTATCATTTAAGTTTTCATTTAAGTTCAAAATTTACTAAAGTGAATCAGGAGTATAGAACCCAGGTTAGTAAACGTTACAATTGTAACGTTAACGTTATAATTGTATTTTACAAGTCACAATTTCCACATTTCTGTTACTTGTTGAATAAAACTTACTGAACAATGGTGAAAAGCTTACAAAACAGTAAAATTATAGCTACAGCCTTCCATAAATATTTCATTCCATTCATCCATCCTTCCATTAGAATTTCTCTTTAAATGTGAGCGTCTATTAAATTGTAAACAAGAAAAATTTCAAAACACGGGAAGAGAATTTTATTTAATAGATTTTAAAGACAGTCATAAGGAGGATTTATTTAGAAGAAAACAAACATACTTAGGGAGATGGTTTTTTTATTTTTTTCAGTAGACGGTCCCCCTTTCATCTCATCCACATTTTTATCATTAAATTCATTACGCCACATCTACAAGCTGTTTTCAAGAGTCATCACGAACCGTCTTGCGCGAAGACTCGACGAATTTCAACCACCGGAGCAGGCCGGATTTCGGAGCATATAGCACACAGTACGGCAGATTATACAGGAAACCTAGGAGTATAATCAGCCACTGTGTCTAGCATTCGTGGACTATGAGAAGGCCATTGACTCGGTTGAGATCTGGTCTGTTCTGGAGTTCCTGCAGCGTTGCCAGGTAGATTGGTGATACATCCAAGTGATGAGAAGTCTCTGCGATAAGGCCACCATGTCCGTCCAAGTACAGAACCAGCAAACAAAGTACCGCTTTCGAGGTTGTTCAAAAATATGTCTACCTTGGGCAGACATTGCAGTTGGGTAGGAATAACCTCGAGGACGAGGTGAATAGAAGAATTCAGCTGGGTTGGGCGGCATTTGGAAAGTTACGTCGAGTCTTCTCATCGTCGATCCCACAGTGCCTAAAAACGAAAGTTTTTAATCAGTGCGTCCTACCTGTCATGACATACGGAGCCGAGACCTTGACACTTACGGTGCGGTTGGTCCACAAATTCAAAGTTGCTCAGGAGCTGGATTCGAGAAGCCAAAAATCGATCGAAGTGGTGTGCAATGGGAGAGGCCTATGTCCAGCAGTGGACTGAGATAGGCTGATGATGATAATGATGAAATTCATTACGACGACGACTTGAAAACTAGGAGACTTCACAATTGAAGACTTGAATTGACATTGACAGAAATAGCTGATATTCGGCTGATTGCCATTTCATCAAAAGAAGATGAATAGACTGCCAATAAATAGCCCTTACTTTTCGGCTTCGCGCTGGTCACGAAAAAAACTTTTTTCTTTAAAATGTGAGTACAATTACAACTTAAAATATTTTGTAAATTGTAGGACAAGTCCTACAGGAATGCGGCCTTGACTCAGAACTTAGCAATGCATAATGTTTACATTTCACCTATCAGTTGGTACATTTTTAACTTCCGATGCAAAAACGACGGGGTTCTCAGCTATATTTTATAGAGAACGATTGACAAGTTTAAAAGATATGGGGAGTAGAAATTATGTATGTAAATTAAAGTGACAAATATCCACAAATATCCTCGAATGGGATATCAAATGAAACAGCGTTATTGTACACATCACAAAATAAACCCGTGTTTTAAGTAAGTATTGCATACTTACCTAAATGTTTTGTATGCTTGTTATGCTTATTTATATCTGGGGTTCTGAAGTTGTTATTTTTAACTTGTTGTGAAATAATTTCTGATTCCTAAACGATGTGTACAAAGTAGTATGAGCCCGGTACTGTATAATATTCACTTGCACAGTTAAGTGATCAGATAGTTGCGTGAGCACACATCGCATTTCCTGTACTTACGCTAGCAGCGGTGAAACTCATAAAATGCGTTGGCAATCAGGGAAATGCTAACGGGAAAGTGATTTATTAATTCTACCAAAAATTCTATGTCGATGATATAGAGGATATACTTGATACAATGTCCAACATAATTATCCTTCTAATATGTTAACATCTGTCGATTGTGATTTTTTTTTAAACCTTTTTACAACTGAGTATGATATTAATAAATATTTACATACATTAAATATAAATTGTATGCAACGAATTCTTAATATAATATCTAAATAAACTCTTTTAACCTACACGTAAATGTAAATTTAAAAGTGCCTAGGCCTAAAATTTTAAGTTCTATTAAATTAAATTATTTAATTAAAATTATCTTCATTTACAAAGTCAATATTTTTTTAATTCCAATTATAAAATTATAGTAAACTAGCTTTCGCCCGCGGCTCTGCCCGCGTCTATTTCAGTTATCGCAGTAAAAAATATTAGTAAATTTTTGTTTTTTTTTTATAAAAAGTATCCAATGTTATTTCTAATACCTCCAAGAATATATATACAAAGTTTCATGATGATCGGTTGAGTAGTTTTCGCCTGAAAACGTAACAAATAAACTTACATTCACATTTATAATATTAGTAGGATAAAAAAACGACTTAATTAACCAAAATGTATTAACACATAAATTGAAATAAAAAAAGAGTATTTCTCGATTCAAATAAGCCACCCTGCATCGCTTCCGGCGCAAAAGTACCCATGATACTAGCGGCATTACTTCACTGAATTGCAATGGACATATGTTTTAATATTACAAACAGATTAATAAAATTATTTATTTTTAAACTATTTGTTGTATAATAATAACAATTAAATTTAACACTACTGGTGGCTAGTATGTATGTATCTTTACATACAAGATGCGGAAAGTAAATTCAAAACAGTTTAACTGGTGAATGAAATAAAAAAAAACATTCAAAATTAATGAATTATATTTGAAATACGATCAGAAAGCAATTCATCCACCCATACACAAAGGAGCTTGATAATTATAGGTCGGTAACTGAAGTACATGTTGCTTTTAACATCGTCTTTTAACGATGTTTTTTTAGCCGATGTAGGTAATCATGCCTATTACAAAATTGAACAACTCTCTCTTTAACTACCCGTTTATATGAGTACCCATTACTGTTGCAATTTACTACAGATTACAGCCAGGAATTACAATTTCGGAATAAAATAATTGAGCCCTATGTACTTGTTAAATGAGTAGGCATTACTCGTTTAAGAAGTTAAATAAGTAAAGTCACATTTTTAAATTTACATTTTAGTGTGGGTCAAAATAGTTTGGCCTTAACCCTCTCTTTGGAGGAGACCCCAGCCCAGCAGTGGGATATTATGGGTTGTTGATTGGATGTTGATGACAAATAGAAACACTTCTAAACTTGAACATATTTTTTATATGTAGCTTTTACTACTTCATTATTTTGTATTCCTATGGTAGTTTATACCAAAGTCCCCAAAAACTTAAGGGCAATTGATATGAGGGGCAACTTAAAGTTAGGTCCTACGTCTCCTTAAATTGGACAACTTGGTATCTTACGAAAAGGCTTAAATCGCGCTTCATACAATTACTTATTGTGTGTAGGAATGTAATCCATGAATGATTAAAATAATAATGTGTAGGTCACTAATCACTTGAACAACAGGCTCAACTAACTTAAATAATCATAACTGATATCTATCTCCCTTTTACCTCATAAGTACACACCCGATTATCATGAATTTTTAAGTATTCATTGTCAGCGTTATTGAAAATGCTATCAAATACTTTCACGGCCCTTCTCTCCACATTGTATGAGTTTGCAACACCTATTTTTTACTCTTCATTTGATTAAATAGTGCTTCTTAATGTAGTGCCTTTCTTGTATTACAATTCAATAAAGGACCTTTCCATTTTCACTTTTGAATTTAAAATCTACAAAATAATTGACAGAACTCATTCGATAACTTTGCAAAGGACTTTATCTATTCCTGGTAGAATAAGAAATAAACTGTTGAGATAAAAGAAAATGGGCTGTCAATGCTGCTGTCGCCTGGAGTGTGAAACTTAATAATAATATGACTTATTTCACATCTGACTTTATTTTAACATAGTATCATCATTACATTACATTACATAGTATAATTGAAAATACGATATTTATGACGACATACATTACATAGTATAATTGAAAAAAATATGTTCAAGTACGATTTGTCATGAAATCGTATTCCTACTATTTACATACTATCATCATACAAGGCGAGAAATTCTTATATGTCCTAACATGCAGTAAAGAATGAGCAAATTACTATTATTTATTTAAGAATGTGAGAAATCCGTCAGATAAATCAGAGCCGCGGTGGATACAATCTACTTCTTTTATTTTAAAGTGAATATGTAAAAAAACAACTGTGATTATAGAGAAACGAACTCATCCGATTCTATAGCTAAAAACATTACCCCACGTCCACAACAGGCGTTTTCACACGATTATCAGTTCTAAGAGCCTATATTAAGTGTTTTTTTTTGTATCAAATGTTCGTTTGTCGGTCGCTTTAGTTAACGCGTGAGACATGCGACTGTTGCATAAGTATACAGTTAGATGCTATTATGTGTGAGGAAATGGACAAGCATTTGATAACATGTAATTTATTTGTTACGAGTGTATGAATGCCCTTAATTTCGGGTAGACATAAACATCTTTATAATATAGTTTTGTTTTGTTGTTTTGAATTTTACTCATATTTTCCATGATTCAGAGTGGAGTGAAGACTGGTTTTTTAGGGTTCCGAAGTTCATGACCCTTATAGTTTTGCCATGCCCGTCGGTCCGTCCGTCCGTCCTCGACTTACCGTCGAAAGGCTTAGTGCTAGAAAGATGAAACTTTGCATGGATTTGTTTTTTTATCACGTCGACACAGTGCTAGAATAAAATCACAAAACATGTTTTTGGTATTTTTATGTTTACACGTAAAGTGGGAATGATTTTTTTATTTTAAGTTTTTTAGTGCAAATAGTATTAATATCAAAAAAATCTGAAACGATTTACTCTAACACTAAGTAAACCATTTATTAGTATAAACCAATTTCATATATCCTATATTTGCTGCCCATTGGTGTCGTAAAGTCGACTAAGAATAACATACCATGGGATGGGCAGCAGCATCCTACTGAGTACGATTACCAACCCGCCTTGCAGGCCTGGCGATTAATGCGAAGGATGTGAAGAATCTATAGACTGGATTAATTTTCTAAAGTACTACTATGTTACGTGTATAATCGGCGGTGTAAAAAAGCCTTTTCTAAGACACTTAGATTTTTTAAATTGTAAAAACAATGCCTTATCAGAGAAATTCATCCAGCCATCGATCCATTTGGAAGACACTAAATTCTAAACAGGCTTACAAACAATAATCAAGATACTCACAACGATCACATAACCTTTCAGTGGCAATCGGGTAAAAAGTAAAAGTTTGTGTGTTAGTAGATAAACAATACCAGCTGATGCTTAAATGCATAATTCACTTTGTAATATATTCTGTTTTAACCTAAATACCCATATACGATTTATACACTTCATTTCATTTATAATTCAACTAACTCTTCTCTGTTTCAACTGAGGCCGTAAAACAAAGTTGTTTTAACACAGTTGCGTAAACTTGCTTCCAGCTTTCCACCCACTTTTTCACTCTTTTCAATACTATGTAATATACCAATCTAATAATAAGAACAATGTACCGTTCTTTAATAGACAAGGGTCGATACTTTCTGAAACTAAAAAATAATAGTAGTGGGATGAAACGCACTGAAAAAGGAAGAGAATATTACAAAAATAAAAGCAAAAAAAGAAAAGCAAAATAAGGTAAAAGAAATGAAATAATTACAGCGTATTTGAGACATAAAAAGGTAAGTTTTTTAAATTTCATGTAAATAATGTTCCATGTTTAAGATAAAACCAAAAAGTGGGATATTAAATTTTTTTACATGTATTAAATTCTGTTTTTTGAAAAAGTCTCGATTTTAAAGTTGTAAATCTTTTTATTACCTACAACATTGCCATTTGGCTTTTTTCCCCTGAACTCGTAGTTTTGCCAGAATTCGAGATTTAACGTGTTTACCCTTAAAAACTCACCCCCTTCCACTTCCCGACCTCAGATCGCCCGTAAATTATTTTTCCTTTCATTTTTAACCGACTTCAAAAAAAAGGAGGAGGTTCTCAATTCGTCGGAATCTTTTTTTTTTTTTATGTATGTTCAGCGATAATTTCGTCGTTTATGAACCGATTTCAAAAATTCTTTTTGCATTGGAAAGGGCGTAGCTTACAGGTGGTCCCATCGGCACCATATCGGGATCTGATGATCGGATCCCAAGAAAATCGAGGGAACTCCTCAAATATCATAGGCACAATGTCGCGATTTGGGCACACGCATAGATCTACGATCTCTGGGCACACGGAATAGATTTTCATTGAAGTCGGTTCCTTTTTCTTAAAATATTATTATATTCTATTCCTTTTCCAATGAGTTTCATCCTAATATTATTATTTTTCACATTTTACCATTTTTAAAGGCTTTTTTTAGCCCTGGTCTATAAATACTATTCATTGTAGGTACTGTGAGATGAATGTATAATGATGGTAGGTATATGATATATAAATAAATTACTTTTAACAAATAATTATGATAATGTCGTACTGTGATTTATTCTGAACTGTATTATTTTAGAAAACGGATTTCGATAATTTATCTTGAATAATATGCACTTTTTATCGTCTTGACTAAACGTGTCACATCACTTACATCCATAACGTGTACATATAACCATTCAGTCGGATCAAGTATCGATGTTTTTTGATTTTTAAGTTAAGAAAGGAGCTATAAAATGAAGAACCGATATTCTGATTACTATCGCTACGGTATGTGTGTATTTACACACAGTATCGCAGCGATCGACTAGGCCGCAGTCGAGGCTCTCGCTTATACGATTTCACCTGCTTCTTCCCACACTAAGTGGGAACTCACTATTAAAATGTTACGACGCTGTAAGCAGGATAATTGTAACCAATTTTTAAACCTTTTTATTACCCATACAAGTATCAAATTGTTATCTGGATCAGTTAAGGACGGACACGCTTCAGTGCCGCTATTTTGTTGTAGAAAGGGGAGCCGCCTCTTGTTTAACGTATCCGTCACTCAATCAATTTCTTAGTACAGTTAGTAC
Source organism: Phragmatobia fuliginosa (assembly GCA_932526445.1). Classification (NCBI taxonomy): domain Eukaryota; kingdom Metazoa; phylum Arthropoda; class Insecta; order Lepidoptera; family Erebidae; genus Phragmatobia; species Phragmatobia fuliginosa. Next base: position 33,177,085 of record OW052057.1, read on the forward strand.
ACACCATAGGCACATACCGCAAGACATGATAATTAAATCTATAATTTTAATATTGACATCGTAATAAATAAACAGGATGGACCCAAAGTTCGTTTGCATTTAAAATGATGATTTAAAAGATCTCATAGAAAAGATTTTATCTATTTATTTAAGTGAGATAAAAACTGTTAATTGATTATTGAAGTACACAAGTGGAGATTTTATTTAAAAAAAAATCTTTATCCATATGGATAAAGGTCGGCCGGATCATGGTTGATTCATTGTTGAACCTGTCTCCTCGAACTTCCGTATCCATTTTCTACCATTGAATGACGTCCAATTCGGTTTCAAGCAGGGTGTTGGTTAGTTGACGCTACGTTGAAGGCCGTAGCGCGGTTAGCTGTTCAATAATATCAAATAATATGTCATTCAGAAGCATCAGGTAAGAACTCCATAATCGCAGGGTGATAAAGTAACTGAGGCAGCTAGACTATTTAACCCTTCGGGTGCCTGGTACCTAAAAATCACTTCGCATGCCTGGTGGGTCTGTGAGACCCGTAAACAAAATGCTTGGTTTTTACCTACTTAACGAGTCAGAAAGCTAAATACAGGGTTTTTATTAATTTTCACTGACATTTAAATTATATGATTGGAAAAATTAAAACTAAAGTTGTTTTACAAAATGTTTATTACCTAATTTAAAATTCTCATATTTTACGTAACAAAAATTCACAATTATCCAATTATCTAACCAGGCCGCCATGGTAGTATGGGTTTCCATGTTACTTTGCCTACCCTCACAATGAGCATGGTGGCCCTTACTCCTGGATTCTACTCAGGCTTTCCATCAGGCAGAGTAGAGTCACTTTGGCAGGCTAAATTATAAAAAGAAAAAAAATCGACGCGTGAGACAAATTACTCAATGGCTGAGCCATCTCAACATCACTGTCATCATTTTCACTATTATTGGGTTCAGCATGGACTTCTGCTACTTCCTCAGCACTATCTTACCCATGTGGTACATTCAAGTAGACTGATTCATCTCCATTATTATCAAAAACCGTATCTTCGTATTCATATTCTTATAAATCTCTCTCCAAAGCTTGACATATTTCAAAATTCGTTACTAACCATTTTTAACTGATAAAATATTATTTTCGTAAACAATTTACCACACAAAACATATTAAACAAGAAAAATAAAAGTAAATACTTACGGAATAAAAGTTACGCCGCGTGCCTGGTCGGGTCCCTGGGACCCGAGCGCACATAAAACACCTCTTAACTGAATGCTTGTGCGTCGCGGATTATGGTAGATGAGACAAAATAGCTGCTAGTTCATATCGCGAAGCTACTGAGAAGCGCAGCGCGTTAGGTTAAAAAAATAAAAAAATATCGTCGTAGTTTTGAAGTGATGGGTCTGTCAGACCCACCAGGCACCCGAAGGGTTAAAGGAGCGTATCGTCATATACGAAAGAAAACCCGTAATGAACTATACATATTAGATTAGATTAGCATATATTATTATACAACATCCCAACATCAATTGTTGGGCAGTGGCCCACCAGGCATGATCACCTCGCCACACACACTCTGTTCACAGAGAATAGGGTGCCATGCGATCTGTGCGTCTAGGCCGGACCTCTCCCTTGGGATTCAGAGGGCGAATTGCTTGCTGTATTTTAGAGGCGGACGGTTGAATTCAGGGCGGGTATCGGCATTTACTTCCCGGCCACCGTCGAGTGGGCAAGTGTCAGCACAGTAACGCTTAATTAAATAAATAAAAATAACTTAATATTTTGGACATCTTCTGCGTAACGCCATCTACTTAGTCTCCAACTAAGCAGAGCTTGCATTACGGGTATTAGATATTTTTTTTTTTATATTTAAGCCTGCCAAAGTGACTCTACTCTGCCTGATGGAAAGCATGAGTAGAATCCAGGAGTAGGGGTCACCATGCTTATTGTGAGGGTAGGCAATGTAGCATGGTGACCCCTACCATGGCAGCCTGGTTAGATTATTCTGCATCATTCTCCCGGCCTTCGAAGGGCGGGAGAATGATGCAGAATGATTGGGCCTCCGGTCTCACACTCACCAACGAAATACGACAGCAAGAATGCTGTCATTATTAGGATGGTCTTCTGTGTGAGGGTAGTACTGGCCGGGTCGAGCCGGCCCATTCGTGCTGAAATCAGCGGGGCTCTACTACCTCAAAAGTTGAAAAAAAGGGTTAATTTCACACATTTTTACACAGTTTTTTCTTCTTCTTCGTTGTTATTTTGAACTAGAGCAACGTTTTGCGTGAAAGTTGTCAATATTTAGTTATGAAGTCTATGAGCAGATGATTACTTCACATTTTAAAATCTTGTCTAGTATTGTACAATCACGTTGATCTAGTGGTTAGCGTATATGACTGCTAATCAAGAAGTCTCGGATTCAAATCCTGGGTCGGGCCAAAAAAGTATTGGTGGGTTTTTCTTACCTGAAACTTTTAATAACAGCCCGGAGTCTGGAAGTTTGGCGGTGATTCACGCCCGCGTCTCGGAGAGCACGTTAAGCCGTCGGTCCCGGTTGTCATGAATATCTATGGCAATCGTTATTGGATACTCAGTGCCCAATATGAGACTAGTGACAACTAGTTCAATCTTAGAATTTCAGTACTCCCTTAGGGTTGCAGAGGTCCGATGCTAGTCGCTCCGTGGAAAAACTAAAAATCAGGTACAACCGGTTTAACTAGTAGCTGACCCTAAACAAACTTGATAACATAGGCTAGGAAGATGAAGATCTAGTTTTGTATAATATGTAGGCAATGAGCAATTAACGATGAACAAGCTTTCCGCTCGAATCAGTTGCTATTTTAACAAAGAGGTATCTTATTATGTGAAAGTAAAAGTGTTAGAAACAATAACGAACAACAAAATCGAGTAATATTTTTAAAGATTTGTTATCATTAAAATTATTTAGAAAATAAAAGGTGGATGGATTGTGTGAAAGAAGATATGAATAGGATGGGAGTTAACAGTGAAATGACGAGTGATAGAATAGAATGGAAGGATAAAACATACTGCGCCGACCCCAAATAAAATTGGGATCAGGGGAGGCAGACGATGATTTGGAAATATCATTTGGTTAAAATATACACGTGAATAAAATTATCTATAAGTTTATTAAAAACTTAAGTTCCTAAACCACGTCATAAGTTCATAACCGATGACGCGATGAGGTGAAGAAATCACAAATAAACTTAGAGTCTACCTTAATTGTTTTATTAAGACCGGATAATAAATTTTGATTATTGTAAACAATGGTCTAATGCATTGTTCACAATAATCAAAATTTATTATACTACTAGCTTTCGTAAGCGGCTCCGCCCGCGTGTATATCGGTTATCGCGGTAAATAGTAGCCTATATCCTTTCCCAAGTTCAGTTCTATCATCATACCAAATTTCATCAAAATCGGCTCAGTGGTTTAGGCGTGAAAGCGTAACAGACAGACAGACAGAGTTAATTTCGCATTTATAATATTAGTAGGGATTACGTTTTTTAGCAAGTGACTTTTAGTTAATGTCTTAAAACTGGAACCCACTTTTGTAGTTTAAAGACCTATTTTTAAATAATATGTTGAACATAATTATTTAATAATGAGTACAACATTTTAGTACAAAAGTCAACCGGTAACCCGTCCCATTGGGTTATTACTACATCTACATTACATCACTGATAACTGTCAAATATGATTTTTCAAATAATTTTAACAAAAAGAAACCGACTTCAAACCGACTGAACTGATTAGAATGTAATTTGGTACACAGATAGACTAGAGTCCTTTAGTACTATAAATTTCAAACAAAGTTTATACAGATATAATTTTAACAAAAAGGAACCGACTTCAATGAAAAACTATTCCGAGTACCCAAATCGCGACATTGTGCATAAGATATTTGAGGAGTTCCCTCGATTTCTTGGGATCCCATCATCAGAGCCCGATATGGTGACGATGGGACCACCTGTAAGCTACGCCCATTCCATGTGCAAATGAATTTTTGAAATCGGTTCATAAACGACGAAATGATCGCTGGACATACATAAAAAAAAAAAAAGATTCCGACGGGGGACTTTACAAACATACATGAAACGAACACAAAGAACACCCAGACTCAGAACAACAAATTGTGAATCACACAAAGTGTTGTCCTACGTGGGATTTGAACCCACGACACTTGGCGTAGTAGGAAGCGGCGTGGCAACCGCTTAAGCCACTAGGCCAACCGTGCAGTCAGTCCCTATGTTGCGAATATATTTGCAAAAATTCTAACGTATATTTTACTGTTATTCTTTTTTAAAATGTCTCTAATAGATTCTTTTTTACATTAAATGGAGCACAAATAGAAGTCTATTCATGAAATAGTTTTATTTCTTGTAAATGCTGCTTCAGTAATTTTAGTAATAACACGTGCTGGCCTCGGAAGCCACCGCTTCAGAGTGGTTGACATACGCTCTCGAACTAAACGGTTCGGCTCTTCCTTTCTGTGCCGAGCAGTTAAAACCTGGAACTCTCTACCAGCGCATGTCTTTCCTCCCTTCTATGACCCCGGGTCCTTCAAGCGGGGCGTGAAAAAGCATCTTACTAGGCCGCCATAGTGTGGGTCACCGTGCTGCACTGTCCGTTGTGGCAGTGAGGATGGTGGCCTTCACTTCTGGATTCTGTTCATGCTTTCCATCAGGCAGGGCAGAGTCATTTTGGCAGCTAATATAAAAAAAAAAAAAAAAAAAAAAAAAAAAAAAAGTTGCCATGTCTACATATAAAATAATTTGTACCACATTTTCTAAGTATAGAAACATAACGTAACAAAGGCTTTACATTTAATTATTGTATTACCGCGATCACTGAACCATGAGCGAAGTGCAAGGCTCCCTAACGACACGGTCACGGATAGCTGCTATGCTTAATTAATTATTACATACCGTAATCATTATTTGTACAACCATTTATTTAGTTGTTATGATATACAACGAGTCGTTTGTTTAATAAATTACTACCTACTTCAATGTTTTGCCCGCTTTTTTCACCAAGAACCCATAGATTCCTCCATAGTCTCTGCGCCTCATATGTGCCCTGGATATGAATGGAATCTTCATGTATGTGTGACTATTACTTACGGACCTACATAAGTGCATCCAAATCGATAGTTGTTGAGTATCATTACACTTTTATAATGTTTACTGTTATTCTTGAGTTTGAATTCCACCCAGGACACATCTTTGTATTAAATATGAGTGTAATTTATTTATAACTAGCTGACCCAGGGAACTTCGTACCGGCTTAGAATATTAATTCATAATAAAGTATTGTGTTTAGTTAATAACTGATAGTGACAAATCAACAGCAGCGTCAACTAACGGGTCTCGGCCGGTACCGCCACAATCACTTTGTTCCTGCATTTTAAATCTGTAATATCTTCAAAAGTATTAATTTAAATTACATACTGTAAAGTGCCATATTAATGTATATTAAATACACAATGTATTTAAGGTACTTAATTGGATAAGGAATAATACTGTATTGCTTAAAATCGCTTCGTAAGTAAGCCATTATTTCTCGTAAAAATAAAAACTAAAAAATGGTTATTGTGGGTTATCCCTAAGAGATAAACATATACCATCACGGACTTTTTTGTAGACCTTTTTAAGATGTACAATACTGTAGTACATTATTTTGATCTATCTCGTAGGGTACAGCCAGCGTTTGCAATGTAAGCGTAAAAAAAAGGGTTTATTGACGACATTAAAATTATTATCTACTATAAAGCATGTATTATACATAAAAACCTTCCTCTTGAATCATATTAAAGAAAACCCCATCAAAATCCGTTGCATAGTTATAAAGATTTAAGCATACAAAGGGACAGAGAAAGCGACTTTGTTTTATTTAGTGACGCAGCAGCTGCACATGCTGCCACTGCGCCATCGAGGCAGTCAAATAATTAATAAATATACTAAATTAATTAAACTTTTGTTCCTCGTTATCAATTATATTTTACGTTCCCACATTGTTTCGTGAAAATTTGTTTACTGTAGATAGATGGTAAAAATTTTGTAATAACTCAGGAAAAAATTGACTTAGTATCGGTGTTTAAATATAGCACATCTATTGTAATATAACCGAATCCATTTTACAGGTTTCAACTATCAACATTAAGTATTTAATTTCCATAAAAGAAATAAACAATTTATAATTGTTACATTTTTAATAAAATGCGGATGCATGTCGTGTGCGTGATGCAGTATACATGCGAACGGTTCCGAATTAATTACAAGATCATTTTCTTAATGCGTATTCATCGACTTTTTATTTTGCAGTTCTAAATGTAATATTGGATAAATGAAGGAAGCTTGCGCAGTACTTTGCTTTTGTGTCTTTCATCAAAAGGTGAGTACGCACTTTGTAGGTATATTTTAATATAAATTATTTTATCAAGTATATTTACAAAAATATGGACGGTCACTTGGAGCTCTTCTAATGCTTTAAATTTGCTCATGCTTATACCACAAACCAAGGTTCTCACGTCATTTTTTCTTATTTCATATTACTCGCTGCCAAAATGATGAGCATTCAATAAAATTCCGTTACGTTTCGTTATATTTTAATTACTTCTACGTTTATTTTATATATCATTGAGAATCAATATAACAAAAAAAGTAACAAGTAAAAAAGTAACAAGAAAATAGTTTCACAATTAGTAATTTTAATTATAATCCTGTTCCTGGTTTCTATGACGATATATAAAGAGGAAAACAACTGATGTCAAAGCGTCTTAAGATCGTTAATCTAGATCTCTACGCTACTCTACTCTAGAATAAACTTGCAAAATGCAGCCTACTGTTACTTAAGACTGACATACGTTTTAGGGCCACAGCACACTAGCTACTTTTAGCATAGGCGATCGGCAACTAGTCGCTTTTTAGAAGATAAATACGGCGATCGAACGCTCTACACCGCACACTTAAAAACGCCAAACGCGGAGATTGAGTCGCTTTTTAGAAGCGCGACACAGCAGCTGAACGCTACTCTCCGCACACATTCGGATGCCGGTAGCATCGATTTGGCATCTGAGCAGTCGCTAAAACGCGCGTTTCCGATACCGCGATCGAACGCAGGAAGTCGCTAAAACGCGATCTAGCATCGATGCAGTCACCAAATCGCCGATGCTAAAAGTAGCTAGTGTGCTGTGGCCCTTATATAATACTTATTATGCCAAAATCTACACGTTTTTATTTCAAGTAGGCCTTTTCAAACACAATAATTACAATAAATAAAATTGAAGTGTCTGTATGGAATATCAAACTATGTATATGAAAGTGTATACGGTACTTATTACAGATTTACAACAATGACCGCGTGTAACGCCGCGCGATTCAGCTATTACAAAATAAAAACATTATGAATAACGGACGAGAACAAAAATCTGTACAATTACTAAGATTTAGGAGGATAGATTTATTACGAGTATATATTAATCGTTTTTGATGTTGCTGTACCTTTTTATGGAGACAACTATCTGCAGCAGGAAGTGTTAAATGCTGTTGATGGTGATGAGAAAGCGAAAAGGAAAAACAAAACACATACCTGCTGAGAGTATTATCTAAATTTACTAATGAATCTACTTTATAATTATTCTAATCTAGCTAGATCAACATGAAGAAAAAAATGAACACACCCATGCGTTAACTATTTATTAATAAAATTATTACCTATTCTTTTCTATTTTTCTCTAGTTTTTGGTCGTACAACAATATGGATGTTTTAGAGAACCTAAATTACATATCTGTTGAACGTGTTTATTGATGATTTGTGACAGTGGTATTCCAAATATCCGGATAGTCGATCGGCGAGATAATTACGTACGGGATACAGGTGCGAGTATGTGAATGTAACAATAAATCTTCTGGTAACGATTATATCTTGTTAGAAAGGTGATAGGTGCATATTTCTGTGACGGGCGCTGTATAAATAATCTAGATTACGATGTTACATCGGAGGAACGGGCCACACAGGTGCTAATACATAAAGCTGTCTGCAGCAATAGCCAACACTAATTGCTTATAAAATAAATCAGGAATAACCAGGGCCGCATTTTTAAAAGATATAAGATTATCACAACTTTTAATTGGACTAAATATCTGAACCATGTATTCGTTGCCTTTATGATTAATACGTCATAAGATACCTAAAGTTTTTGTTCCTGACGATGATTCAGATTACTGCTATCATTGATTTAGATTTATTTGTTGATTTGTTACTGTATAGTAAGTACGAAGACTTTATTTCCTATTAAATTATGCGTTAGGCCGTCTTTAGGAAATTCAGCTTTCGAAGGCTACTACTATCTACGTTTTATTTTAAATATTTTATTTCGAACTACAAATACTAGTTGTCTTAATTTTGTACAGAAAGAAAATAGAGTAACACAAATAAAGTTCTTAATTTTATAGCCTTATGACTTATAATTTAGGTTTTAAGTATTACGGGTTAAAGTATGAAATTGCTGATTTGAACTGAAAAATTGAAATTTGTTTTTTTTTTCATTTAATATATTTATTTAATCAAAATATTTACCACTATTATACATTGCATTGCTGCCATTTAATAAGAAGGTCATTTATGCCTTTGCTATAGAACTCTAGTGATCTAGATTCTGTATTTTGCTCTTCCTCCTGGGAAGAAAACTTTTTATCGCGGAGAAAATTGTCCAAACACGAAATAATGGAAGATGGTTAAAACAAGGTCTGGCGAATACGGAGGGTGACGAATGGTTTCTGATTGCAGTTCCTGTAGAGTTAAAACGGTTTCTCGTGCTGTATGAGGTCTCTCGAGAAACCGTTATCATAGAGCAATAATACTGAAGATCGATTCACGAGTCGGGGCTGTTTCACTACAAGTTTTGCTATCATGGGTCGGAGTTCGGCACAGTAGACATCTGCAGTTATAGCTTGACCAGATCGGAGAAAGTTATAGTGAATAACACTATGCTGAGACCACCAAACAGTTACCATTACCTTTTTATTGGTAAGCTACGCTTTCCGAGTAAACCTCTGAATTTTACTGAACACTGTTTTGACGTTTGATCTAGGATCAGCCATTGCCTTTTTCATTTACGGCTATCGTAAAGAATCCACGTTTCATCACATCTCACAATTCGATCCAATATTTCTTCATTTCCGTATCGATTCAACAAGGCAACACTTAATTCTGCGTCTGAACTCGTATTCAAAAATTACTCGAATTTATGAAGTCTCCATCTTTCTTATCTAAGCTGAATAAAAAAAAACAACAGAAAGTCGGATAATTTGGAAAAATATAATTTTAACAAAAAGGAACCTGTAACACTTAATTTTTAGTTGCTTAAGTTTTAGTAAATATCATTAAATATTGAATTGTGCAGCGCCATCTTTTTGAGATTGTGGCTATCTGTGTGGTTGTCCGAGCGTGTGCAGCGCAAAGATTTCACTGGCATGCGCCAGATGGCGCTCACTACTGAATATATTCTAAAATATTCAAAGCTATTGACGAGATGTCACATTGATATAATATCTGTGACATATTTTTGATCTGTGTGACATCTGTATGTAGTGGGAATAGATTTTTTCGAGAAGTTTCGAGTATTTGTGTATAAAAGACGGCGTCCCGATCAAAAAGAGTCATTCCTTGCTTTACCTCTCGTAGTGCTGAAGTTTTTTTTTATCTGGGAGTATATACTTGTTAATCTCCAACATGGGGTAAAACGATGTTTGTTTGAGCCCACATAATGTGGTAAGTTTTTGAAACCTTGAATTAACTTTGTCGTGACTTTGGGATCGATTTTAGGGGTTGGGTTTCGAAATACGTCACCTGAATCTGAGGGTTTTGGTGGTGTAGGGGGCTTAAGGGAGTTAGTCTTAATCCCCCCCAAGTAATTTTGGCTGCCGGAGTTGCGTCTAAATATTTTTAAAAAAAAAAACAAAAATTTTTAAATACAATTGCAATTATGCAAAACGGAACGTATTTTTATGCTTTAGTACAGTTTTTAAAATGTAATTTTTAGTTTTTATATGAAAAACGTGAAACGAAACGCAACATTTTGACACTAATTGACAGCAAATTTCAAATTTATGTGTCATTCCCTTCTTTGCTTTCGAGTTTAAGTGAATGTGTTCTTCCGTATCGATTTGTGTTTTTTCTACGACTTGGCTACGTTCTTGGATTCTGTTTGGATTACTTTACTGTAATTAATTAATCAAGGTAATTATATTGGCACAATCCGACTTCATTGGGTTAGGTTAGATGGGTAAGGCGGGAGCGTAGCGCAGCGAAGCTGCCGCCTTACCCATCGTGGTTATTTTTTTTTAAACCACCCAGAAATAGGAGCCCCGCGTAGCGGGGCTTCGTCGACTATAATGCATAAAGCAATAAAATATGTATATAAAGTGGTATAAATAATGTTTGTACAAATTTCTGTTTTTGATTTTTCCAAAGGGAATCAAGTATTTTCGGCGGGTAAAAATGGTGAGGCAGGGTTCAGAGGGTTCAGACCCCTCCCCCATCCCCCCAAAAACTCACAACCCCTTAAAATGGCGACGTATTTCGAAATTTTTACCATTTTTGTTTTTAATTTTTTCTAAGGGAACCAAGTATTTCCGGCAGGTAAAAATGGTGAGGGGGGGTTCCGACATCTCCCCCCCCTCCCCCCAACCACTCACTAGGTAGATTTAAAATCTTGTCCGGTAGATAATTGTTGTGTTTACTTATTATTTCTTTGTTTTTTTAATTCCATTATGTAAAAAAATAAAATTATTCCATTATGTGTGTAATTAATTTTTAACTGAGGCCTCTATAACTCCTGAAAAAAAAATCAAACCGCTATAATTTGCCTCGAAAGTTCAATATATGGACTACTATCATGAATTTTTCCGATTTTTGGAGAGATCCGTTTGGCTTTTAGAAGGGGGACACGCCCTGTTTTTACAAAAAAATGCGATTTGAAGTTGAATAACTCGCAAACCGATACCTAAATTGAAAAATGGTCTGAGCAACCTCACAATGTTTTACAAAGACCTATCTAATGGTATCCCACACGATGGGGAGGTCCCAGACGCGAGAAAATATAATCATCCCCACTTTACTTGTAAGGGATTTAATTGCAGCACTCTGTCGACGTAATTACATCATATATTCATGCAAAGTTTTATCTTTCTAGCTCCGACCGTTTGGGCGGTAGGTCGAGGTCGGACATGACGAATCTATATGGGTTCCGAGTTCCGAGTCATGAACAACGGTAGTATAAAAGGATGAAGTAGTCTTTTAGAGAGCATTCATTGCGTTCGCTGCGTAAAAAGTTTAAAGTTTCACTAAAACAATGTACGAAAGAATTTGACTACCTTGTTGGTCTAGCGGTTAGCATATGCTTCTGCTGATCAAGAGGTCTTAGGTTCGGGGGGGTTACCCATAATACAAGCTCTGTTTAGTTTGGGACGATGGCGTAGTGTATCAAATGTGCGAAATTTTTATTTTTAGCCTCTAAAGTTCTAATCTCTATCGCACTATCATGGCATTACGCTATCGGCAATAGCACACGCACATGGGGTTACGTGGTTCAGGTAATATATTTACTTATATATATGCCTTTGTTATCACTACTTTGCCTGTCTCTGTCAGGCCAAAAGAACTCTTATTTTCGTTAGTTACAAGTGCATAAGGTATTTTTTTTGCTTTTTTAATACTGTTTGTTGTTATACGTTAAACCAGTGATAGTCTGCACCGAAGTGGTGTCGATTGCAGTATGATGCATCGTACTACAACAATCCACATTGCGGTACGCACACATGCTTCTCGGGATTCTTTCAGGCGTGAAAATGAATGTTATAAATAATCAAGCGAACTGCGAACAATTATCATATTAGCTTGAAGGCCAGTGCGGTTTCCACATCAAGAGTATAAGTGACATAAAATAACTAATAGCGTATAAAATAACACCCCACCATCGCTGATAGAAGAAACGGCAATGGATTGGTTGAAACTGGTCGGTATCTCGTGAAACGTTTCGTCTGTTTATTATTAAATATGTGATAGTGTGATTTGTGACGAGTTATTTTGTGAAAATGCTATAGAAACACAGTGATACAAAAATTTTATTTGTGGTTGTGAAGTATGAGGGTGTGAAAAGCTATATATTAATTGAAAAATTCCTGAAATTGTCTTGGGACTTTCTAACTTAGACTATTTTTTGACAAGCTTTGCTCCGCAGCGTTACTGGCGATTTACAACAATAACCGCGAGTAACACTGTTAGACTTTAATAGTAAATAAATTAAACTGAAGGGTATCTTTGGAATTTCAATTAAACAGCTCCACATTAAACTATCCTTTCATCGACATTCGTGACAGATTTTGAGTAAGAAATTATGAACATGGATATTTTCTTGTCTGATACCTATTCACATTAATCTGATTTTGTAACTAGTTTCCATAATCTAATTAAAATCTTTATCTTTCTTCGTAATTCCTCACATAAAAAGTCCTCAAAATCATTTTTCATACCTCAAAGTGTTGTATGAAAAATAATGACAGTGGTCGATATTTATAGTTTATTCGTAAGTACATGTTTTATAATTTTACGGTAACGTCAATATTAGAAATAAAATTAAAGAGAATATAAGTATTATGTACTTGAGTTTAGAGGAAAGTCATTATTTGCAGAAATCCTATACTACGAATCTATACTATCAATCTATACCTAAGCGTTATCTTACTAGCCTTTATTATTCCTAATATTACTGATGGGACTAGTAACCCCAAAGGCCCTACACTAGTCCCATCAGTTTTACCTGAATATTTGTTTTTTCTACGGAGCGATGGGCATCAAACCTCCGCAATCCTGTGGGCGAACTGAATTCGATAGTTTAAGTAGTTGACAGTAAATGAGGGCATTGACTACCCAATAACTATAGCCTTAGATGTTCATGACAACCGGCACCGACAGTTTAGCGTACTATTCGAGGCACAGGTGTGAAACACCGACCAACATTCATATACGGGTCTGTTATTAGGAATTCCTTGTAAGGAAAACCAACAACACTTTTGACCCGACCAAGGAAAAGAACCCGAGACCTATCGATCCCCATTCGCATACACTAAACGCAACAATGCCTAAGCATAATATTTATTATACTAAGGGCTAGTTCCAGTGGTTGTTGATAAGGTCGCTGAAAAATTAATTCGAATCTTTGAAATAGCCAGATATTTCGGTATCACAAGTCTTGGGTAAAAACGTGTATGTTAGATATAACTTATGTTTATCAGGAAAATTTTATGAGTTACTAAGTGTTAAATTGTATAATAGTTATTGGAAACTACCCTTAACCTTAACCCAACAGCTTTATTGATAGAGAAAAATGATTCCATTTATGAAAACACTTAGAGCAAGAGCCCAGAGCCGCCAGACCTACGTCATTAGTGCAAAGCTGAAATTTTCAGGATTATTAGTACAATGTAATGTTAAGATGTATGTGTACCCATTAGCTTGAAAGCGGGGCCGTTTCTGAGATAGCGCGAAGTACAGATAGATAAAAATATTACTTACCTACGTTAAAGGTGCAAAGCTAGTATTTACATATTTTTTCAAGAATATTATTTAAAATTAAAATTCACTACTGCCAGACACTTTCCGTGGGCCATTACTTCTGCCAGACGTCTTGAAAGTTGTGAAAAAATTAGGTAAACTACGTTATAGTAGCAAACCTAAACTTTATACATATTATCTAAGGTACTATTTTAAGACCCTTTGTATGACCAATCCAAAAGGCGTGTAAAAACCATTTAATATTTTACAATTTTAATCTTGAAATAATACCAAAGATGATATACCTCAGCTTCCTAATTACTACAAATATATGTCTGGGGGGGTGATAGGCCCTTCGGCCGCATACAAAGGGTCTTAAAATAGTACCTTAGATAATGGTATAAAATTTAGGTTTGCTACTATAACGTAGTTTACCTAATTTTTTCACAACTTTCAAGACGTCTGGCAGAAGTAATGGCCCACGGAAAGTGTCTGGCAGTAATGAATTTTAATTTTAAATAATATTCTTGAAAAAATATGTAAATACTAGCTTTGTACCTTTAACGTAGGTAAGTAAGATTTTTATCCATCTGTACTTCGCGCTATCTCAGAAACGGCCCCGCTTTCAAGTTAATGGGTACACATACATCTTAATAAGACATTGTACTAAATATCCTGAAAATTTCAGCTTTGCACTAATGACGTAGGTCTGGCGGCTCTGGGCTCTTGGTCCAACTGGTTCTCATAAAATTTCTGTTAACTGACAATAACAGAAATGTAATTCTTCATAACTAGATATCGAATAAGGAAAAAAACATGTTCATGATTATGAATAATTTGGTTGAAAACATATGTTCAAGTTAAGTTTTTAGGAACCATTTTTTTGTTTGTTATCTGTCTGTACTTCTGCCAGTTTATCAGTAGGTTTGGCCAATCTCTGTAAAGGCTGGACCGATTTTTTCACTGGCAAATAGTTAATGTTCTAAAGGGAAAGGGAATCTTCAAAGGGACTTAAATTAATTTTAGTTTTACTTTATTTTCTTTTACCAATGCCTTAAAACACAACATAGATCATGATGTTCTATGGAAACAAATGGAGAAAACAATTTCCTAACACAGAATCTAGACAATAGTAATAAGAGATTTCAAAAGTTATGATCTGTTTAGGATTTTCGCCTTCAATGTATTATATATGATGTAATAAATTATAAACAATTAATATTTTGTTGCAGTTCGCTCTTATAGCTGTTGCATCCGTACAAATTACGGCAGATGCGCCTAAGTGAGTACTTACTAAAATATGTTTTAACTATTCCTCTATTTACTTCTTCTGTGATAGATGATAAAGATTTACTATAAATATTATTAGTGAATAAATAACAAGGTACCTGCATGACGATAACAGACAGATTTAATTGGATAAAAAAATGTACCTACTACTACGCTAGACAAGCACAACGGGATACTTAAGTGTTAAATAAATCTTTCTTTCACAAATCATTACTTTATTTTATAGGATCGTTTATAATTGACAAATGTTTTCACCTGTACATATATCAGGACTTATTTTGCTAGCGTCTCTTGATGATTATTTTCCCCAAAGGTAGATAAGTATATTCAGTTTCACTTTTTCATGAAAGGGAACAACGACTGTGTAATATATACAACATTCAATACTCTACATGTAACCCTCACAAGCGAAAGTGCATTAATTATCAGCTATGCGACATAACTCACCATCGTCAATGTCACTATGCGATTGCGTTTAATTGTTGTGTTTCACCGCTTAGCACTAATTATGTGAACTTGTTCTGACCTGGCGCCATGCGCCAAACCGAGTAGAAAGTACAAGTCAATCATCCCCATTATTACCGTACGTTACGATCATGTACAAAAAAAATTAATGACACAAATCGAATAGTATGTCGAGTATGACCGCGGATAGGTAGCGGAAAGCGACGGCCGTCGACTTTGCGGCAACCGAGAGCGAAAGCCGCACGTACGCTACCTAGTCACGCGTCATGCCATTGACACTGCAATAGACGGAACAGCAACGCGAAGAAAAATTTACGAGAGGCATGCATGCAATCGATAACCTTACGATAGAATATCTTGTTATTTTTTGTTGTTACAGGAAAAAGATTCGCATCCATCTACCACAAAAAGTGAAACATATTCACCATCACAAGAAGATCTACATAACCAATCATCCAGCATCATCACAGTATGCACCGGCTTTCATGCCGAGCGCTGAAGGTACGGTGGCAGTGCCGACCAATGTTGCGATGCCGGCTGTGGCGAGTGTGCTCAACACGGTAGAGTTTTTCGATGAGTCACCTACGCGGTTGCCCGGAATCTCATCGGCGGCCTCCAAGCTGCTGCCGCTTTATCGTGCGCGTGGCTATTATGGACCCACACCTACTGAGTGGGACGATCAAGACTACGATTTAGCTAATGCGGTTGAACAGATTGATCAGTCAAATTTACCCACTGGATTCGCAGCTCCAGAATCGGCTCCAACAGGTCCCTCTAATTATTCACCACATAGAGTTAAAATCATAAAGATAAATGAACCTACTCGTAAAAAAGTTGTACGTAAGAACAAACAAAAACGAGTACCGTCTCGACCTAAACCGCAACCTCAAGTTGATGATGAACTTCCTGTTACTACGTTTCATGAACAATTTTATTCGGATTTAGATAGTTCAGGTACCATTAGAAAAGTAAAAAAGCCGCAACGAGTAGAAAAAATTATCGATGGTGATACCGAGCACATTCATACATATAGTGAAGAGCATATTCACAAGTTGGTGTTTGGTAACGGAGTCAAAGTACCTAGAGTCGTTGGAATGGACCCCATTACTGGCATGTCTGCTCTGGCTCCTACACATTCTCTTACACCTCTAAAAAGTTCACAACCCCTTATTGCCATTCCGCCTGACACACTCACAAGCTTCACTGCGATAGGTTCCATGGGCACACCATCTCATCTTGAGTATTCTGCTTACAATCCACGGGAAGTTACACATGATCACATATTTCACGACCATGGAGAAATTCCACCTGGTGTAGATTTATCCAAAGATCACTTAACGTTGCCACCACGCGTGACTTATTCTAGTCAAGGCTTACGCATTGGGGTAGGAGGTAAGGTTTCAAAAACTAAGTACCCACAAAAGTACTTTAAAATACCCCAAAAACATAGTCCAATTTCCGATTTTTCATATTATGAACAAATATATGCACCATACAGTAAGGTTCGCAACTTACAAAATGATGAGGAAATAGAGGACACTGCAGGACCATCTTATAAATTAAAAAATAAAGGCTTAAAACCTCGGCACTTAGTTCCTGCGGTTTATTATGGTCACGGAAAACAAATAACAAACTACAGGCAGCAACAGGCAAGTGCCTCGTCCCCTTATTCCGTGTCTTCTACAGTTGTTCACGAGTACAAACCAAAACAGTATTCAAATCCTACAGTCATAGCTAAGCCTAACAAAGATATTTACACCTATCCAAATAATAACTACGAATATGATGCAGACCCAGCATACCCCTCTGAAAATTATCCTAAAAATTACCCAACTAAAAAGTCTAAAAAGAAGTCTGTATCCACGCAGAATATTAGTTTTGGTAGTCTTGGGCATCAGAAAAACGTAGATTACTTTCAAGATACAGCTCCGTCGGGATCTTCCTTGAACGCAGTTGTGCCAACAGCCTTTGACAACAGTTTTGACCAATCGAGGATTCAGGAAACAGTACATCCTACAGCGTTCATGATTAGGCAGGTTTCGCCGGTTCACCCTTATTACACCGCCATGGCAATAAAAGCATTACATAGTGGAGATCAACTGTCGGTAGCCGAGGCGTCTAATGACAATTTTCAATACGCAAAAGCACCATCTCCATCGACCACTGCTAGCGAAGCTGTCGTTGCCACAACTGCTACCCCTATGTCGGAATATTATGATGTCACAAGTTCTGAAACAGTCACGACAGAAACTACCAACTATGATACTAGGTTAGGAGATGTAATCAATGAGCAAAGCTCCGAAGTGATCAGTATACACAAAGAGCCTAAGATCAATGTAATAACAATCAAACCCAAGAAGTCAAAATCAGGCGCTCGCGTATCCAGTCAGAGTTTTTACAAACCGGAATCAGATAATAATACAGGAAGATTTAAATATGGTGACAAAATTTAAACAACTAAGATCCAAAACTAGAAAGTGCTATTAATATAATAGATTGTGCGTGAACTAAATTATGTAGGATATCAGTGAAAAAAGTTACATGTCTTCCTATGTGTGAATATTTATTTAATTATTTATTATGCATATGTAGTATAGTTATTATAATAGCTGTAATCATAGCTATATATTGAGCGCGAACAAAGATGGTATTCATGCATTTTAAACGACCCTATTGACGAGGTAAAATATTAAATAATGTCAATTAATATGTATTTTATTTCGTAAATTCATTAATTAAAACGGGTAATATATTTGTTTTAGTAACTAATAAGTAATTAAAACAAATTTATTACTCTCTAATCTACTTTACTAGATGGAACAGTTAATGTGGATCAATCGTAATACTCAATGCACTGGCTGTTACTGTTACTTACTGTTACAAACAGTAATATTTAGTTTAGTGTAGGAGGGTGTTTTATAGCAGCATCGTTTATTCAGGCGTCCGCACTCCGCATAGACAGGTAGTAGTAGTAATAGGTATAGTAGGTATCATAATGATACTCACGATACTACTGATGGACATAAATTGTATTTATTTTTTGGGACAAGTAATAAAACTTGCAGTAGAAAGAATATTTATCTATCATTAATTTTCATCGAAACCTGATATTTTATTGTATTCAAATTATGTATTACATTGTGAGCAATATTTGAGTTCTTAAATATTTCAATTGAGTTTTAGTATTAAATATCTTTCGGTATGAATAAATCTAAATGACAACTATTGTTATCTGTAC
The DNA here is from genome assembly GCA_932526445.1 of Phragmatobia fuliginosa. Taxonomy (NCBI): domain Eukaryota; kingdom Metazoa; phylum Arthropoda; class Insecta; order Lepidoptera; family Erebidae; genus Phragmatobia; species Phragmatobia fuliginosa. The sequence continues at coordinate 33,195,651 of OW052057.1, forward strand.
GCAGAACATATACAAAATGTAATGTATTTTTTTATGTTAATATTAATACTTTGGAAACAATATTTTCTATTAGATCTTTAAGATTTTTTATTGAGGAGCCTATTAGGCTGATGGTTAGTGACTCCGAGTGTAAGTCAGAGGTCGCGAGTTTGATTTCGATACCTATCAGACCAAACGTTTGTATGATCAGCAAATATTGGTTTGGAAGTTTGGGTGTTTGTTTTTAGGGTTACGAAGTTTATGACTTCGAAGCCTTATAGATGCGTCATGTCCGTCTGTCCGTCCGTACTCGACAAACGGCAAGTGATTGAAAGATGAAACTTTGCATGAATATGTATTGTAATTATGTCGACAAAGTGCTACAAAAATTTTTTGAAAAATATTTTTATTTGGGGGACGTTTTGTTTTTCTCGCTCATACCCCATCATGTCATATGTTTTAAAAACAATGAAAGTTTGCGAGAAATTCTACTTTAAAGGCCACTTTTTTGTAAAAACATGGCGTCCCCCCTCTCTAAAAGCTAAACGGCTGGCTCAAAAAATCTGGAAAAATTCGTGATAGTGGTCCTTATAATGAACTTTAAAGGAAAACTATAACGGATTAAATGACTTTGTTAGTTCAGGAGTTATAGAGGCTTAACTTTTACAATGCGCTTACTTGGAAAACGTTATACAAAATAAACACATTAATACGTAAAATTATCCATTGGATACGATTTCTAATCCATGTACCACTAAGGGTGACTGAGGAACCCTTTCCTGTGCGTGGCCTGATACGCACTTGGCCGATTTTTATGTTTAATATGTATTTGGTATTATGTTTCTTATGTAAAAGAAGTATGGTATTTATTTATATAAGTTGTCCAGTACCAGCTCTCTTTGGGACGTGGTGTATCGGATGTCCGAAAATATTTAATATTTATTTATTATTATTAGGTCAGTCAGACTCATCTGCAACTTTGGAGAAATATGAGGCTGGCCATAACATATATTAGGTCTTTACCTATAAAATTGCGTTTCGTTAGTACTGGTCATTTCAAATAAAAAAAAGTTTGTAATGGCTCTGTATTCTAAATTCAAATTAATTTTGTTCTAAAACCATGACATTCTATTTACAAACTCAGTCTTTTGTTTTTTGATTAGCGTTGTATTTTGATATGCGTTGTATTTTCATTACATTTGAACATTTTGGCGTCGTCATAATGGATACTTTAAAAATTCGTGTAATTATGGAATATGAGTTCCGTCGTGGCACCAACGCGACACAAACGGCACGTAACATCAAAAACATTTACGGAGAGATCTGCGAACGAACGCACAACCCGTTATTGGTTTTCCCGGTTCCGTTCTGGAAATTTTGACTTAAAAAATGAAGCTCGTGGTCGTCCGGAGACTTTGGTTAACAATAATGAATTAAAGTCGATTGTGGAAGCTGACGAAACTCAATCTACAGCTGAGCTAGCAGCAGCTTTTAATGTAAGCATCAAAACAATATTGATCCATTTGCGACAAATTGGCAAGGTAAAAAAGCTTGATAGATGGGTGCCCCACAAGACGACCTTAACGATCGCCAGCGCAACGTACGCGTCGAGACCTGCCTTGCACTGCTCAACAGGCAAAGAAATGAAGGAATTTTGAAACGAATTGTTACGTGCGACGAAAAATTGATTCTGTTCAACAATCAAAAGCGCTCAGCAAGTTGGTTAGACCCTGGTTCAGACCAAAGCAATGCCCTAAACCAAAAATGACCCCTAAAAAGGTGATGGTCACTGTTTGGTGGTCTAGTGCGGGTGTGATTCACCACAGCTTTTTACAAAACGGCATGATCATTAATGCAGATGTGTACTGTGAAGAACTGGAGATAATGATGGAAAAGCTTGCACATCTGCAACCAGCTTTGGTCAATCGGTCGTCCCCACTGCTCCTTCACGACAACGCGCGACCCCATACTACGCAACAGACAGTCTCCAAGCTACAAGACCTGTGGTTGGAAGCTCTCCCTCATCCGCCATACTCACCAGGACCAGACCTTACACCTACCAACTATTACTTTTTCCAAAATTTAGACAACTTTTTAGTGGGTAAAAAATTCAATTCCCAAAAGGCAGTACAAAATGCCTTTGAAGAGTTTGTTGCCTCCCGTCCAGCTGATTTTTACAATAAGGGTATCAATAAACTGCCCATGCGTTGGCAAAGATGCGTCGATTGCATGGGTGATTACTTCGAATAACAGAAATAAAAAAGTTTGGAAAAATAACTACTTTCACTTATTGCATACAAAACGGCAATTTCATAGGTAAATACCTATTATTTGCCTATGGTCTGCATTCGAGTCAGAGAACAAAATTTAAAACATCATGTATTTCGTCTAGCAATTATCGTTGATGAACGCATAATGTTATTAATTTTTTATAAAAACTAAGAAGCTACCTACAGAAATATAATCATTACATTTTTTTGAAATTTACTCTGCCTGCCTCATTTAGAGTAGAGACTCTACTACCTAACAGAAAGCATGAGTAAATTCGAAGAGTAGTGGTCACCATGACCACACACTATAGTCGCCTATTGAGATGCTCCTGAACCGGGCCTCCGGTCTTGCACTCAATGCATCTATAAAGAGACAAACACTATAATCCCTACTAATCCCTACTAATATTATAAATGCGAAAGTAACTCTGTCTGTCTGTCTGTCTGTTACGCTTTCACGCCTAAACTACTGAACCGATTTTGATGAAATTTGGTATGGAGATAGAACTGAACTTGAGAAAGGACATAGGCTACTTTTTACCGCGATAACCGACATACAAGCGGGCGGAGCCGCGGGCGAAAGCTAGTATTATATATGCGAAAGTAACTCTGTCTGTCTGTTACGCTTTCACGCCTAAACCACTAAACCGATTTTGATGAAATTTGGTATGAAGATAGAACTAAACTTGGGAAAGGACATAGGCTACTTTTTACTGCAATAATCGAGATACAAAGGCCAAAGTTAGGTAATTATAAAAATACATAAATCATAGATGTCAAATTGTATCACTGTTTATCTCCTGTCAAAACTTTACAGGTTGCTAGGCATAACACACTTGCATGGCAACCGTAATGATAGTTTGTAAATGACATATACCATTAGACCAGGATAGATAATTTTTGAAAACAAATAAAATTATTGTAAGATGAAACCTATTGGAAAAGGAGGAGAATATTATAAAAATGAAAGGAAAAATAATTTACGGGCGATCTGAGGTCGGGAAGTGGTAGGGGGGGAGGTTTTCGGGTCCTATAAGCGGGGCGTGAAAAACCATCTCACTAAGCCGCCATACATTAATGTCTGCATTCGCAGCAAGTGTTGTAGCCCCGACTCTTGGATTCTGCTCATGCTTTCCATCGGGCAGGGTAGAGTCACTTTGGATGGCTAAATATATAAAACAAAGGGTAAAAAACGGTTTATTTCAATTTCCGGCAAAACTACAAGTCCTATGGAAAAAAGTTAAATGGCAAAGTTGTAGGTAATTAAAAGATCTACAATTTTTTAGGGTTCCGATGTTTATGACTTCGAACCCTTATAGATTCGTCATGTCCGTCTGTCCGTCCGTCCGTCCTCGACTTACCGTCCAAACGGTAAGTGCTAGAAAGATGAAACTTTGCATGAATATGTATAGTAATTACGTCGACAAAGTGCTACAATAAAATTATGAAAAATATTTTTATTTGGGGTACCTCCCCTACACGTAAAGTGGGGATGTTTTTTTTTTTCTCGCGGCTACCCCATCGTGTGGGGTATCATTATATAGGTCTGTTAAAAATATTAAAGGTTTGTTAAGACGATTTTTCGATTTAGGTATTCGTTTGCGAGAAATTCCACTTTAAAGGCCACTTTTTTGTAAAAACAGGGCGTCCCCCCCTCTAAAAGCTAAACGGCCGCCTCAAAAATTCTGGAAAAATTCGTGATAGTGGTCCATATAATGAACTTTAAATGAAAACTATAACGAATTAGATGACTTTGTTAGTTCAGTAGTTATAGCGGCTTAACTTCTACAATGTGCTTACTTGGAAAACGTCATACAAAATTAACGCATTAATACGTAAACATAACAATTATCCATTGGATACAATTTCTAATCCACGTACCATTATGGGTGACTGAGGAACCCTTTCCTGTGCGTGGCCTGATCTGATGAAATCTGATGAAATCTCTACTTTCCGATGGTGTAATCCCTACTTAATATTATAAATGCGAAAGTAACTCTGTCTGTCTGTCTGTTACGCTTTCACGCCTAAACCACGGAACCGATTCTGATGAAATTTGGTATGGAGATAGAACTGAACTTGGGAAAGGACATGGGATACTTTTTATCCCGAAAATAAAATAGAATAGGGTTTGAAATAGGAGACGAAAGTTTGTGTCGAAGTTCCTTATTATCAAACATAAAATCATGTAAAATTGCTTAATCTACCCTTACCGTGTCGCGCTATATAAACGAATTCCACGCGGGCGAAGCCGCGGGCGGAAAGCTAGTTTATTTATATCAAATAAAAAATAATAAAATTGTTAATCGTTTATTCAGGTGTTCACTAGGAGATTCCTATAAAAGTCTTGGTTGGGAAACATTACGTACATATTTTATTCTTACATTTAATAGTCAATCGCTAGCGGTTTTAATGAACTTCCTGTTTAAGAAGAGTGTTTAATGTAAGTAGGTAGCAAGACAAATACAACAGCTGTCTACTTCCCAGCACTCTCGACTAATGAAATAAAAACTTAATGTGAGAATAAATGCACGTAGATCGTAGATCAAACGAAATCTAGATTGAAGTACATTTCCACTGAGGCGGAAATTCCGACTTCACATTTGAAGTATTGCATCACAATAATGTACCTAATGAATGTGCTTAAATTATTTAACAGCTAACACATTCTAGGGATGTCTTCCGTTACCTAAATCTCGTTTCCTCAAAGCTTCGTTGAAACGTATCCTTAAACGCGGAAGTTCTCTAGTGAAGGGCGGACAAACAGGGTCCGCTTATGCAACAACGATAACCGTTAAGATCAAGACATTTCTTGAGCCGGAGAGATCTGATAGTTACATAACTTGCTTGTTCTTTGATATACATGACCGTTCAAGATATCATATTAAGGACAGCAAACTTTTGATATTTATTGTAAACTAAATGCCATGTAGTTCGAAAAAAATCTTTGGTAACTATTGATTACGTCTTCAACATGATTGGTTTTCTATACAAATAAATATAATTGAATAAATTTTTTTTTTTACTAAATGCTTATGAAAGCATATTATACTATAGTTACATAAACAAGGAACTTTTAACATTTTTGTGATTCTGTATTTCTGTTTGAGACGGCTAATCTCTGGAACAGCTGGACCGATTGTCGCAGGTATATGCGGGATAATCGCGGGTAGCACCACGGAATCGGCTAGTCTCTAATAATTCTAAGCAATGCAATGCAGCAATGGTTTTAAATCACTGACATTGTAATGATTATGAGGCACGGTACGTACGTTTTGCATTTTAATGAACGTCATATATTGTTAGCGGTCACATGCGAAACGTATTATACCTACCTGCCTACCTGGTAGATGATTATAATAATCACACAATTAAGTTATATACAATACTAGTTGACCCAGCGAACTTCGTACCACCCAACTTTAAAATTCCAGAACTTGATCGCAGCGCCACCTACCGGGTCCAATTGCGAATCTAAACCATTCCCAGATCCCCTTGAACACACACAATTTTTTTTATCAAAATCGGTCCAGTCGTTTGAGAGAAGTTCAGTGACATACACACTCACACAAGAATTATATATATAAAGATAAAGATAATATAATAAAACTACGTTTACATACAATATTAATCCATTAAATCTTTATTTTTTAACTCGACCCCATACGACTTCTTTAAATGTAGGAGGCACATCCTAAAAACTAAACAATAATAGGTAGTGGAACCAATGACCGTTCTCACTAGCCAATGCAACCTGTTGCGGCCTATTGAAACAGCTTAGACTTCTCTTAAAATTAAACTATCTCCTTACTACGAGCCCCCATACATAGGTATGTATGGGGGCTCGTAGTAAGGAGATAGTTTACTAGGATCCCCCTTACCGAAGAATACATAATAGTACCCTTACGTAGGTGTTCGTGAAATCGTACATAAGTGAGAATAGTTTCTGTGATTTCCTCGTGTCTATGCTTGCATTCCTAAGGCCTAGCTGTTTGACATTTCAGCCATGATACCAATCACAAGAATCTGGTTACTATACAAAGAAGTGAACTTGAAAGACAAATAAATTTTGAGTCGTTAAATCTCAGTACAAACTTTTTAACAAAAAAATACGTGGGAAATCTCTAAATAGCCAAGGCTTTTACTTTTAAAGCACATAATAATAACAGTCAGTGAATTCTAAATGTATTTTTTCCGTCATTTTTGGAGTCTTATTGTTCTGAATCTACTACGTATAATTATGAGTTTCGTTTGGTCTGCTTTTACTAGTTTTTAGTCTTGGTGAAAACTAAAGGCTATTAAATAAGTTTAATGTAAAAATCGCAAATTGATTAACTATTTACGTAACTAAAAAATGACTTGATGAATGGTATACGATTTCTTTTTATTCATTTTAAATAGCAACCGACCACAATTAGGTTAACTGTATAGTGTTATAAAAAACATAGATGAGTCAACTCTTACAGCATAAACAAATTTACGTAATAAACTCATCACACGAGACCAAGAGTGAAACTAATATTGCATGTTCAATTGTACGTTCTTCCTGCTAAGATAGACAGCAGACTATCTCGATCATACGCTACATCCGTGGCTATTTCTTAGTTTGTGTCGTAACCATTGCAACACAACCTCTGGGCAGTTAAACCATTAACGGCAGGGAAATAACTGCTAGACAAAGCAATCAAATTAGAAACGAATTTTTATTTGTTACCAGGTTATTAATTCGAAATTATGCTTTTAACGAGTGCGTCAAAAAGTAGTTTAAATGAATAGGTCAAAAAAGTCCAAATCTTTTGTAGGGTTCTTAAGTTCATGACTCGGAAACCCTTATAGTTTTGTCAAGTCCGTCGGTCTGTCCTCGACTTACCGTCGAAACTGTTAGTGCTGGAATGACGAAAGTTTTGCGTGGATATGTGTTTTTATCACGTCGACTAAGTGCTAGAATAAAATTATTAAAAATATTTTTATTTGAGGTACTTCCCCTACAAGTAAAGTGTTTCTTTGCTGCCCCATCGTGTGGGGTATCATTTGAAAAGTCTTTTGAAAAATTAACATACACATAACAATTTTTTGATTTAGGTATCCGTTTGCAATTTATTCCACTTTTAAGAGTGTTTTCCTGTAAAAACAGCTTCAAGCTAAACGGCTGGTTAAAATAATCTGAACAATTCACGATGGCAGTCCATATGATAAACTATGAAGGAAAACTATAACAGCTTAGATGGCTTGGTTATTTTAGTAGCTATAGAGGCCTAACTTGTAAAACGCGCTTACTTCGAAAACTACATACAAAACTAACGCATTAATAAATAAACTCAATTTTCTATTGGATAAGCTTTTAAATCCATGTACCATTATGGGTGACTGAGGAACCTTTTTCTATGCGTGGCCTGACACACACTTAGCCGATTTTTTTATTTAGTCTATCTATCTATTTTTATCTAAATCTATATTGGTAGTAAAAACTTTATATGATAATAAATGCAGATATATGTACGTAGATCAAACGACATCTAGATTAAAGTACATTTCCAGTGAGGCGGAAATGCCGACTTCAAATTTGAAGTATTGTATATCAATAATGTACCTAATAAATATTCTTAATTTATTTAACAGCTTTGTGGTACTATATTTTTAAAATGAAATTACTAACATTGTCTCAGTACATGGTGATAAACTCAATTCAGAATGAATTTCTCACTGATTGCTTTGAAGTCTACATAAACAAATTGGGATGATACTGATGCTTTTTCTGTGCTCTACAAAATAATACACTGAAGGATATAATTTCTATAAACATTTGTAAAATAATTAGAAAGAACTGAAGTAGAAACTGAATTAAACTGAATAAGTAAAACGCGAATGACAAATAATTAAATAACAGTTTATTTAAACTTAACAACAATAAGTTATTCTAAAACCTATTTACAACAAGATCTGTACTTATATCGGATAATACATTATCCACTTCAACATCTGAGGGCTATGACTTAGTAGGACGTGTGTATTCCACATTATTATGAAGGTTACTACTTCCTTTTGTGGTAAGGCCCACCGCCGTGGCCTGCTGATATGGCGTTTGTGTAACTATCACCTCCGAAACCACTGCCTCCGCCATGGCTGCCATGACCGCCACCAATGTCTGCTAAACTAAAACTTCCATGGCCGCCACCTCCACCGTGACCGCCACTCGAACCGTGTCCTCCGAAACCAGTACTATAACTGTCTCCACCGCCGAAACTACCACCTCCATGGCCGCCTAAACTGTAGCTATCTCCACCGTGGCCACCACTTCCACCGAAAGAACCACCACCGCCGTGGCCTCCAATGCTGTAACTGTCGTGGCCACCACCGTGTCCACCACCTCCACCACCGCCATAACCTCCGAGGCTAAGGCCACTGTCATGTCCTCCTGATGAAAATCCGCTACTATAGCTATCATGACCGCCAGAGTGATCATCGTGGCCTCCTCCAAAACCTCCTAGGCTGGCACTAAATCCGCCACCGTGGCCCCCATCATAACCACCACTTGATCCTCCGCCATGTCCTCCTCCGAATCCACCACCAAATCCACCGCCGAATCCACCACCATGGTCGTGGTCATCATGACCACCGCCGTGACCGCCGCCAAATCCACCTCCAATATCTCCTCCAATGCCACCGCCATGGTCATGTTCGTCGTGGCCTCCTCCGTGTCCATCACCAAATCCACCGCCACCTCCAAATCCTCCGCCAAATCCACCCCCATGACTGTGCTCGTCGTGTCCACCTCCGTGACCACCGCCAAATCCACCTCCAAATCCACCACCAAATCCACCGCCGTGACCGTGGTCGTCGTGTCCACCTCCGTGACCGCCGCCAAATCCTCCTCCAAATCCGCCACCAAATCCACCGCCACTAAGTCCGTGATCGTCGTGTCCACCTCCGTGGCCACCGCCAAATCCACCTTCGTGACCACCGCTAAATCCACCTCCGTGGCCACCGCCAAATCCGCCACCGTGACCATGATCGTCATGTCCTCCTCCATGGCCACCACCAAATCCGCCTCCTGAACCTCCGCCTCCGTGACTGCTACCGCCAAAATCATGACCACCGCCGCCAAAATCATGACCGCCGCCTCCATGTCCTCCTCCTAAGTCATATCCTCCATGACCTCCACCGAAGTCGTCTCCGCCAAAGCCACCACCAAATCCGCCTCCATGTCCACCGCCTGAGTCACCGCCGAAGCCACCGCCATAACCTCCTCCGTGACCTCCACCATGGCCCCCACCGTGGCCGCCGCCATGTCCACCGCCTCCTTTCAGGTAATCTGAGAATCCTCCGTGTAAGTGGTCCGTCAGAGATCCTCCGTGACCTCCACCGTGATCTCCACCGAATCCACCCCCATGACCACCGCCGCCGCCGCCACCACCGCCGTAACCGCCTCCTCCTCCACCGTGGCCGTGGTCTTCATGATGCTCGTGTACAACTACTTCTTTGGAAGAGTGGTGTTGTTCAGGTATGTGGACTCGAATATGAACGCTGTAACCAGAGACATGAACATTACTACATGCAAATAAATACGAAAATACATATTCATTACGTTCGCATTGTTACGGAAATCCGATCTACGGAAATGATATAACATAATAGAACAATAGATCGCAAAGGCAGGAGGTCAAATATGACACTTGTGAAAACCTATTACAGGGGTAGGTATATCATTAGAACACAATAGCTTGATTTTCACTATTTACCGCAATGAAGAAGCGTGAGAATCGTTATAGAAATGTCAACCAAATTACCCCACCCAGTGTATTTCTTGCGGTTCCATTGCGGACTAGTAGCGTAACTAATAGTTAATATACAGCTCATAGCCTCGCGTGAAATGTAAACAATGATGAAAAGATTTGGTTGAAAAATAGAACATGATGATACTAACTGTTCATGTCCAAAAGTCGCCAAGCAGACGCCAATGCTAGCCAGTAGAAAGCAGCAAAGCTGAAATAATAATAGTAATAATCATTTAATTTTGCATTAAACTTATTAATATAAAAGTTATCCCTAATTAAAACATCATAATATGTTCATTTCTATCTTAATGAAAGTTTTTTCTGAACTGTAACATGTGAGTTCGTTATAATTAATGCGATCGTCAGATAAGGAGAATCCGTACGTCCGCGCGTCCCATGCTCAAATGTTACATAACCAAATACAATGGCGCGATGATTGCAGCTCTCTACTCATCAAGCGCATATGAACTTTTAACATACATATTTTCTCACAATCATGTTGCATATCTTTACAAAATAAAAATTATTAGTATATGATGTGAATAAATGAACAAAAAATTAATTAACAATTATGGTATAACCAGTATATCACAACAAAAGAGGAGTATACAGTAACAATGTCGAGTTATGTAGGTACGTCTAAGACCAGTTCGCAGTGTCTACCTATAATATTGTTACTCACGGCTGGACGGGAAGCCATAATGCGTGGGGAGTGAAGGTGCTCTTAAGGTCGCGACCGCCTCTCCTCACCAGATGTTGAGCGAACGAAAGTAAGAATTCTTATGAAGTCAATGCATCGTGTTAGCCTTTATATATGACAGTGAATGTGCACAACCCCTACTCTTATCTCCTAAACTTTATATTGATAATATAAATATGTAATTAAAAAAAATTACTATTACTGTTAATCTTGAAGATTTAGCCCTAATTGCTTTCTTAATTTCATTTACACACTATTGTATGTTTTGATCTTCATGTTAGGTACATGTTTTTCTAAATTATAGATATAATGGTTTTAAGATCATATTAAAATTATATTTTTTACTTCTTGAATATATTATTTAATTTTTATTAGTCTTGTACCTATCGATTACGGATATGATAGTAGAAAACCCGAGTGTTGTGACGTAAGATTGAGTCTTTGGTTTAGAGCTTAATTGATGACCTCAATTAGGTACATTTTCAAACAGTTTCCTGAATGTCGCAAAACCCTAATATTAATAGAAAAACGCGTAATACACACTGGGTACATTATTTAAATATAAATAAATAATAATATTTAATGTGAATTACCTATCAATTCAGAACAAGATTACTTTAGTCGTTTGGTGTATCTTCTAAAGTCTGATAAAAATAATAATTTAGGTAATACCGAACACTATATGGTTTAGTGTCGAGAATTTAAAAACATGTCACCATTAAATGAGGTTATAAGGCGATTATAATGATAATAAATAAATATTTTTCGGACATCTTACACAAAATGCCATCTAGTCCCAAACTAAGCAGAGCTTGTATTATGGGTACTAAACAACTGATATAAATACATTAAACATATCTTTTTTTTATAAATACATGTATAAGTATATTGTAAGTTCATATTATACATAGAAAACACCCTAACTCCGAAATAGAACCCGAATCCGGGAACAGAACAGAGGTCTCGCCTCTTGATCAGTAGCTGCACGCTAACCACTAGACCAACGAGGCAGTCTAATGATTGATTAAAAACTAGAACACAAACTAGGACACAATATATTGTTTGTGGATATAAAGAAACACCGTATTGTGTTGTGTTAAAAAACCAAAAATTGATAGTAAACTCTGAATATAGTAGAAAGCATAGTCATCATAAATAGCCATTTATTAAACTCTACTGCTGGACACACACCTCTCCTTAGAAAAAGGGTTTTGGCCTACTACTATGCTGGCACTACTACCAGACTATAATCTACTTTTTTTTTCTAAAGACATTAGTGCTGTCGTGTTTTGTTAATTCACAGTTACAGTCGAGAATAGAGGCCCAATAATAATAATGTTTTATTTATATATTGGGCATTTAATTATTTATTTAAAACTTGTTGCACTTGTTGTACAAAGGCGGACTTAATGCCATGAGGCATTCTTTCCCAGTCATCCTTCAGGTGATGTAAAAATAAGATCATCATCAACAACCCATAACGTCCCACTGCTGGGCTCAGGTCTCCTCTCAAGAGAGGGTTAAGGCCATACTTCCCCACGCTGGCCGAGTGCGGGTTGGGGACAGGCAAGACACACAGTAAAATCTTGCTGTTGGATGTTTCTAAGCCGCCCTAAGGCCTCCAACTAAGCTTCACGACTGCTAACTTATGATAACAAAAGGGACCGACTGCTTAACGTGACCTCACGGAAATGCTCATTACATAAAATGCCACAAACGGTCACCCATCTAGGTCCGACCGCGCTGTCGTTGCTTACTCTTGGTGATTGTTTCCAATCACCTAAGGCCACTCGGCTATGAGCGGTAAAAATAAGATGCGGTATGTTAATTATGCAGTAGTATCTCATTAAGGCGGCGTAATGGGTTTCCATTCTGCATGTATGCATTGGCAATGAGAATGGTGACCAACACTCTTGGATTATACTCATGCTTTCCATTAGGCAGAATAGAGTTTCTTTGGCAGGTTCATAGATAAAAAATCGGGCAAGTGCGTGTCAGGTCACTCATAGAATAGGGTTCCGTAGTCACCCATAATGGTAGGTAGATTTCAAATCGTGTCCAATAAACAATTGTTAAAGTTAGGCCACTATAGCTCCTAAAACAAAAAAGTTATCAAAACCGAGTTATGAACTACAGAACTCTAAAAGTAGTGTAATCCTTCACAACAAAGAGAGTTCTAAAACGTTTGTTTCTACTTCTTCTAATTTTTCTCCTTTCCATAATGTTTGTTTTTTGTTATGATATTATTTCTGGAACGACAGCACCGACTTTGAAAGGACTTGCACTTGCAGATAGCTGATGAAATCATGAGTATATAACTTAATTATTAATTAATTCAATAACTTAAAATTATTATTAAATAAGATAGGCTATTATTGCTAGCTTTACTCCGCGGCGTTACTCGCGTTTTAGAACAATAACCGCGGGTAGCACCGCGGAACTCGGCTAGTTTCTAGTAAAAACAGGTCACCGTAGTTTGAATTTTGCAACTGCAAGGATAACTGACGTGTTGGCAAATCTTAAAGCAATAACGTATCAAATATGGTAACCCCTTATTGTAATGAAATGATCATCATCACATGCAATCCCATTATATAGAACACTACTAGCTAACCCGTCTGCGTTTCTATTGTTTGTAGCGTGAACAAAATTATTTCAAATTAAAAGTTTATTGTGAGCTAACCTTAAAACACAGACAAATGCCTTCGCAGACTTTTTTTGATACTATTATTTCCTCGATGAATGGGCTTTCAACACTGTAAGAATTTTCGGTTCATGAGATTAGCGCGTTCAAATAAACAAAAAAGTATTCAGCTTTATAACATTAAGTAGTTTGTATGAGTATAAGCATAGATGTGGAAACGGTAGCTTAGTGACCATTTAAATTGACATTTGATTGGGTGATAAGAGGAAACAGTAGTCTCGGTGTGAAACGATCATATATCGAACGCAGACACATCGTTATAACTTATACCAACCTATTCCTTTAGCTTATCTTGTCACTCATAAACAGAAATACATTTAACTAGCTATTTCGTACTTTTGACTTTGAAATTAGAATGCTTGAAAACAACCTTTCATCCCTTGATAAAAAAATTCAAGAATTCTTCATTACTACATAAAATTCACTCATACTTAAAAAAAACTAAATTTATAAACGAAATTTTGGATTGGCTTATTGATTGGGATCCTAAACATGAATCATTTTATCATCATCATCATCAACAGCCTTTAACAGTCCACTTCTGGACATAGGCCTCTCCTTGAAAAGGAGGTATTGGCCTATTAAATCACTCTGGCCAGACGGATTGGTATAGGGTTGGTTTCAAGTTTTCCTTCTCTTTGCATTGATGTTGTCTTGCGTAGTTTTTCCCTTAGTCGCCTTTTACAACACCCGCGTGGGATGAATAGGGGTGGTGACACTCTGTATTCTTAATCCGTCACCACACGGACACTAAATTGAATAAACTTAATTTATATTAATAATCATCACCTTAATTAATCATTTTATACGCATGTTATTTTATCTGTAAACTTAGTTTGAATTATTGTAATAAAGGACTCTAGACTGTCTGTGTACCAAATTTTATTCAAATCAGTTCAGTAATTTGGCCGTGAAAGAATTACTTTCTTGTTTATAATATTAGTAAGGATTCTCGTATCACAATGTTATAGGCCACAATATTCTAAAACGGGTTAATAGATTCTTATGAAATTGTATGTGTTTATAAAGGACTGTAACTGACTCCTAGTATATAAAGTATGAAAGGTATGCAAACGGAAGCGCGGGCAAATAAAACACAAATAGTTTATGGTTTAATAAAACTGGAAATGTACCACATTAACAGGAGAACAGGCACAACGTTAATATGCTTTCTCAATCTGTTCCCAACCTGATTACCAAGTTCAGTGACAATATTTGGTCAAAAAAAATGTTGCCAAAGCAATTCTCAACGCCTACCGTCAAAAGTAAAAAGCTTAAGCTTTTTTTAAATCTATTTAATGAGCCAATCAGTTAGTCGGGCCACTTTAAAAAAAAATTGCAACTTAGTAGAAAAACTGAGTTAAATACATCGGTATCCTGATGAGTAACTCAAATTAATTTCATATTATAAGTATTTTTATATTACGTCAAATTCTATTACACATGTGTTACACGATTACAAATGAGTCAGCTCAACTTAAACAATTATTATGAGCTTATGCTATGCCGGTCAAATAAAGTAAATTAGTGTGTATTTAAATATACAACTATACTGCCGTAAACATTTACACAATAGATGTTGAAATACGGTAAATATTTCTTAAATAAAACCTGTATACTAAAGGTGAAATAATATAAAATCTTTACATATATATTTTTATATAGAATCCTGCTAAATGGATTCAACTCTGCCTGTGGGAAGGATGAGCGATGCAAGTACATTCACCATACTCATTGCGAATGCTCACATATGTATATTATATATATTATAGTCCATTTAGTAAGCTCGTACTTAAAATATATATGTAAAGTTTTTCTATTATTTCACCATTAGTATATTTAGCATATAATTATATATTTATTTCATTGGACCTACTGTCTTATGAAACTTATGTACGGAACACGACAGCACACATGCTGTTGCTTTTAAGTCGGTCTTCAGTAATCCCAAGAAGGTAGTAAAGCCTCGGAAGTCCGGTTCTCAAGCCCGCCCATTCGTGCTGAAATCAGTGCAGCTCTACAACTTTTTTGAGTATAAGTACTTACAAGGTGACAATGTGACAACAAGGCATGTCGCACTCTTATCATTTAATTCATTTTTACGCTGTTCATATTTAACTTTAATTAAACGACATTACATTTTGAACTTAACGGTTTTCTCACTAAGCTCGTGGCTTGTGTCGCGGAAACCGTTAGTAAATGTTTAGTAAATAAATTATGAAAGTTAAAGTTATATCAGAAGACAACTTGTAGTTTTAAAATATTATAGACTAATGGAGTCCCGCGGTTATTGTTGTACGATTGCCAGAAACGCCGCGGAGAAAAACTAGTCTAAGAAAGTATAAGTCAAAAAAATATAGGAGCACCTTGTGTTATCACTTCATGAGCTATCTGCCAGTGAAAGTGCTGTCGAAATCAGTCCAGCCGTTTCAAAGATTAACCGGATTAGACAGACAACAATTTTAATATTTGCTTTTAGATATAAGTACCGTATATATTTTGATAAGCATTTAGTAAAAAAAAAGCTGTTCATTGGGTAATTTATACCAACACTTAAATTTTACTTATTTATATAGATTTTATTTTTAGCATCGGAAGTTTTCTATTCTACTATAGACGTAATATCATAATATCAATATCATAATATATCGTAATAACTGGCATCATAAAATAAATAAATGAATGCACATTATACCTAAGTGTAGGTTACGTGCACATAATAGCAGGCATCACAAACATGTTTTAGTGTGCAGTACAAGAGTCTATATACGGCTGGATTATACAATACCTTGGATTACACAAAGTAGACCGTCAAAAGCTGACGTGATTAATTGATTAACTTTGTCCTTCAGAAGAATCTTGTTCTGCAAAATACTATGTTTTAATGTAGATCAAGAATATAGGAATGTGTCTCCGATTAAGTCGAACATGTGCATAAAGTTAAAGTTATGGGCTACAGCTTTGTCGTACTTGTTTAAAAGTTCACGTATTGCATTGCAGTTCCCGCTACCATAGGAGAATAACTTTAGAAGTTTTGGTCAATAAAATCTTAAGCATCTATAGGTAGTTTTAATTATTATTAATTGACACCTGACGTTTGATACAATTCAATATTTATACATAAATATATTCTATTTTTTCATTTTAACAACTTTCAGGGACCATCTACTGGCTGCAATTTTAAGCAATTTCCAATTTATTTTCAACATATTTTAGACAATTTAGTTCCTCAAATGCCTTGTTGCCCAATTTTCGATAACTCAAATATTTTCTATGTGTACACACTTTTGTAAAAACGACACCTAAAAATCCCCATTTTATTAGACACTTTTTTAAATTTTCAAATAAAATATCAACAGATGTCAAAAATAAATACGGATACAGGTGTTACAATATAGTTTATTACTTTTCAAATCCCTTCAATCAAACTCGAAGATATAGCCAAATTTTCGTCTTACAGGAAATGTATCTGATACAGTAAACATCTATACAAATAAATAAAATTGAACTGTCTGTATGTAATTATAAATAAGAGTTTTTTTTGTATCACAGAATATACTTTTAAAATGTTTAATTGTCTGTCTGCCTGTTTGTTCTGGCTAATCTTCGGAATGGCTGGACCGATTTTGATATTATATATATTATATTACTTTCACTGGCAGATGGCTAATGAAGTGATCACTCAAGAAGCTTTCGCTCCGTGGCGTTTCTCGTGATTTCGATCAAGAACTACGTGGGACACAGCTATTTAGACATTTAAAACAAAATAAATAATAATGACGACCTCTAGAACAGAGTTCAGGCGACAAACGTTATGCAATGTTGACTATAGAATACGAATCATCACAGGTCAATGAACATCGTAGGTCTTATGATCACTTTTTTGCTGGCGAATATTGTCAGGTTCCTTTGTCGACATATTTACACTATCATGTTAATTAAAACATCATTTCCAATTCGCGAACAGAGTTGTTATGGCATAACAAATGTACACATTGTTAAATATTTCGCTGTCCTCATTGGGTCCATTCTGAAAATGTTCATCGCATCGACCACTGCCCTCGAGTAAAACTGCAACTCGGTCCCGCAAAATCCTGCTCCTCTCTCCCGGACTTCTAAGTGAAAGGGGGCGTTCTTATGGAGGTTACCATTCACTAGGCGAGAAACAGCGGAAGAGTCGCGCAGTGAGTTTGCCATGACTTCGATCGACCATGGCTCAATTATGCCGAAGCATAGCGCTGCCCCGGAGGAGTTTCGATGTGTTATGAATATTTTGAGAAGCTTAGTTGGAGGCCTTCGGCCTAAAATATCCAAAGACATGATTACGTGGCCACAACATTGTCTTGAAAGTCCCCAACCTGTTTTCCAGCCGTTGTAGGGACGTATGGCCTCAACCCTATTCTGAGAGGGTCCTTATATATTAAAATTAAGCAGTGTTTTGAGTGGAATCACTTACTACTATCGCTAACACCGCTAATCTCCTCTATCTTATTATTTTGCTATGACTGCGTGTCTTATGTTGAAATGGTGTAATTTACGTTTGTAGAATGTTAATTTGCTAAGCCCACCATAAAGACGCGCCAAAACTGATGTATTTCAGAACAATAGTAGAGATTTGACCAGAGTCCTTGTGAATATTGATGAAATATAAATATGGAACTATGCAAAAAGCCATTGTTAGATATTAACGCTATAGTTTAAAATAATTAAAATAAAACTATAATTAAAAACTATAAAATTGACACATAAAACACCTCAAGTTTTTTGAAATGTTATATTTAACATTTATCTGTGTTAATGTTACTATACATGTATATAATGAAATAACTCACCTCTTTATAAAAACAACAAAAACAAACGATATATTTGTTAGCATAATCATAATTATCATAATACATCTTTTGTCGGGGCATACCGAAAGTGCATTTGTTCTTAATTAAGTAATACTACATACTCGTATGTATATGTATATGTCTTTACCTACTTACTACTACTACTTATTCTATTACATAACTTAAAATTTAAGCTCGTAACCAAAAAATAATGTTTCATATTTTCTTAGCGTATATTAAGTATAATCGTATTTTAGAACATTAACTGGTATGTAAGCATTTCATGCATTTGCATCTAAATGATAAATTTACCAGTGATAAACCCAATTAAAAATATTAATGAAAAGCATATACTTTTTAAGGTTCCGGAATTCATGACTCGGAACCCGTCCGTCCTCGACCTGCCGTCCAAACGGTTGGTGCTAGAAAGATGAAATGTTGGGTATCATTAGATGGGTCTTTTAAAAAGATTCTGAGGTTGCTAAATTCATCAAACCATCTTTCGATTTAGGTATCCTTTTGCGAGTTATTCAAATTTCAAGGTCATTTTTAGGGTTCCGTAGCCAAATGGCAAAAAACGGAACCCTTATAGATTCGTCAAGTCTGTCTGTCTGTCTGTCCGTCCGTATGTCACAGCCAATTATTTCCCAAACTATACGAGCTATACTGTTGAAATTTGGTCAGTCGATGTATTCTGTGAACCGCATTAAGATTTTTACATAAAAATAGAAAAAAAACAATACTTTTTGGGGGTCCCCATACTTGGAACTGAAACTCAAAAATTTTTTTTCATCAAACCTATACGTGTGGGGTATCTATGGATAGGTGTTTAAAAATGATGTTGAGGTTTCTAACATCATTTTTTTCTAAACTGAATAGTTTGCGCGAGAGACACTTCCAAAGTGGAAAAATGTGTGTCCCCCCCCCCTCTAACTTCTAAAATAAGAGAGTGATAAAACTAAAAAAAATATATGTTGTATATTACCATGCAAACTACCAACGAAAATTGGTTTGAACGAGATCTAGTGAGTAGTTTTTTTTTAAGACTTCACAAATCGTAACACGCAATTTACCTTTCATCCAATCAATACACTGGTATAAAAACATCGATGAAAGTTACAACGAACTACAATAACTTTTATATGATGTTACTTGCTGATACGGAACCCTTCATGGGCGAGTCCGACTCGCACTTGGCCGCTTTTTTTTGTAAAAACAGGGCGTACGTCTCTAAGGCCCAAACGGCTCTCTTAAAAAATCAGAAAAAATTCATGATAGTGGTCCATATATTGAACTTTAAAAAAAAACTATAGTGGTTTTGATCACTTTTTTATTTCAGGAGATTTAGGGCCCTAACTTGTAAAATGCACTCACTTGGAAAATTTCGTACAAAAATAAGGAACTAATAAGTAAACAACTTGGACATGATTTTTAATCTACCTTCCATTATGGATGACTACGGAACTCTATTCTATGCGTGGTCTGTATTATGTATTTTCTGTTAGGTATAGTAAGAATGCCGTTATGTTTTCTAATCATGGTGTACAACATAAATAGGTAATAAGAATAAGAAAAACTTTATTTGGCTTTTATACATTGCAAAACAAAACCTCCTTTTAAAGGAGAGGCCTATGTCCAACAGTGGACTGTTGAAGGCTGTTGATGATGATACATTGCAATTATTGTTACACTTGATAAAAGTTCTTAGAAACTAAAACTTAAAAAAAATCTACACATCTTGAAAAAACATACACACACTAATTTGATTACATTAATATCAAACCTTCATCATCAGCCTATTGCAGTTCACTCGCATTACCAGCCACTTAGATCGATTTTAATCTTCGCACATCCAGCTTGCTGCCAGTGATCTTGTGCTAGTCGTCACGATAAGGGATGATTATAGGGATTCATTAAGTTTGACGACTGTTATCTTGTGATAACAACCAAGACCGACTTGACTTGACCTCTAACCGTAATTTAAAATCGTGCTCAATAGATAATGCTTATGCTTACTTGATGATACCCTACACGTTGGGTTACACGCGAGAAAAAAATCATCCCCCCTTAACAAGCAGGCGGGAGAGTAAACACCAAATAATATTTTCGATTTTGTCGACTGCACTTTGTTGACTTGATAACTATACGTTACAAGTTTCATCTTTCTGGCAACAACCGTTTCGGTGGTAAGTCGAGGACGCACGGACGGACGGACGGACATGCCGAAACTGTAAGGGTACAGGGTCATGAACTACGGAACTCTAAAACAGACGAGGATCTCAATTTGGCTGTATATTTTTTCATCTGTTTATTGCGCATTTTTCAATAGTAATGTAGTTTAATAATATGTTGGAGCGTAAATAATGCTAACAAGACGTTGTATTAAATGTAAAGGATTTAATAAATGCGAAATAAGCGGTCGTTGAACCTGTCTCTGTCATTTAGGTATTACATCAGAGAGACATATAAATCTGTGACCGATGACTTTACTTACACTTATCTCAATATTTACCTCAAGTTGCATCTTGGGAGAAATTACATCACCAGTCTTTGAATTAATGCTTGAGTTGTCCGGTTGAATAACCACTTCAAAGACGCTTACACTTCATAAAGTTTTAAGCAAGTATATTTCTAACTGATAAATGTGAATGTGAGTTTGTTTTTTCGTTACGTATATATCTTCCTAGCCCACATTATTCAAAGATATTTTTGAGGTCGACTAATAATACCGCTTTTTTCACGGAGTTACTGAATTCAAGCTTTTGCAATCCTGAATTCTTAAATTGAATGTTGAAATATCCTTACTAATATTATAAACGCGAAAGTTTATGAGTATGTCTGTTTGTTGCTCCTTCGCGCAAAAACTACTTAACAGATTTGGATGAAACTTTACAGTAATATAGCTTATATATATCAGAATAACACATAGGCTTCTTTTTACTGCAATAATCGAGATACACGCAGGCAGAACGGCAGACGAAAGCTAGTAATTATATTTGAGAGAACTGAAAAACTGAATACCCAATAACGATTGCAATAGATGTTGATGACAACGGAAATCAGCTTGGCTCTACTACCTTTGAAAGGTCGCATGCGCTAACCCATAGATTAATAATATGTATACAGGATACGCTAACCGCTGGAATGACGAAGCAGACGTTATGTGTTCACGAATAAATCACTCTACTGATTTTTTAAAATAACTAGTTGACCCAGCGAACTTCGTACCGCCCAACTTTAAAATTCCAGAACTTGATCGCAGCGCCACCTACCGGGTCCAATTGCGAATCTAAACCATTCCCAGATCCCCCTGTACACACACAAAAAAATTCATCAAAATCGGTCCAGTCGTTTGAGAGAAGTTCAGTGACATACACACTCACACAAGAATTATATTTATTAAGATTTCTTTGTCAATGTAACACCAAAGCGCTCATAGCCAAGTGGCCTTAGGTGATTGGAATTGGAATTAAGCAATTTTGGCGTGAGCAGTACCTATTTGTGGCATTATCATGTGGCATTGTCATGTTAAGCAGTCGGTCTGCGTTGTTATCATATGATTGAATAGTTGTGGAACTTAGTTAAAGCACTTCAGGCGGCTATAAAGCATTACACCGATGTAAATAAAATTTGGCCTGAAGACACTGATACTTGAGGAAGCACATTACCGCGATAGCCGAAATAGAAGCGTTCGCGGGCGGAGCGGCAAAGGTAGGTATCACTACATAGTCACTACATAGTATAAAACAAAGTCGCTTTCTCTGTCCCCATGTACGCTTAAATCTCTAAAACTACGCAACGGATTTTGATGCCGTTTTCTTTAATAGATAGAGTGATTCAAGAGGAAGGTTTTTATGTATAATACATGCGTAATCCGTGTGGTGACGGATTAAGAATACAGAGTGTCACCACCCCTAGTCATCCCGCGGGTGTCGTAAAAGGCGACTAAGGGATAAACTACGCAAGACAACATCAACGCAAAGAGAAGGAAAACTTGAAACCAAACCCTATACCAACCCGTCTGGCCAGCGTGGTACAGTAGGCCAAATCCTCCTTTCTAAGAGAGGCCTATGTCCAGCAGTGGACTGTTAACGGCTGTTGATGATGATGATGACATGCATAATATAGTAGATAATAATTTTAGAGGTTTCTAATGTGTGTTTTTTTACGCTTACATTGCAAACGCTGACTGTACCCTACGAAGTAGATCAAAATAATGTACTACAGTATTGTACATCTTAAAAAGGTCTACAAAAAAGTCCGGGATGGTATAAGTCTATCTCTTAGGGATAACCCACAATAAAAATTTTTTTATTTTTACGAGAAATAATATCTTATTTACGAAGCGATTTTAAGCAATACAGTAAGGATTACCTTATCCAATTAAGTACACAATGTACTTAAGGTACTTAATTGGATAAGGTATATATAGGTACTATATATATATATAGGTACTTAATTGGATAATATAGATTAATATGGCCCTGTACAGTATGTAATTTAAATTAATACTTTTGCTTACATCACGGAGAGTGTTCTGAAGAGTTGTTCCAACTGGTGCCCCCTTCCCCCATCCTCTGCAGGACAACACTTAGTGGTCTTGGAAACCACCGCTTCATCGCTCCGCTTCTCTCGTCGGCTCTTCCTTTCTGTGCCGCGCAGTTATAACCTGGAACTCTCTACCAGCGCAGGTATTTCACTCCTTCTATTAGGAAACCAAGCTATAAAAGTTTTACTTTTAAATTCGTTATATGTATATAATACTAGCTGACCCACGCAGCTTCATCTCCAGCTCTTTTCAATAATACTCGGCTCCTGTTGGTCTCACCTATTATTTCTTTATTATTGTACGAATTATCCAAGTGAGTGCATTTTACTAGTTAGGCCCCTATAATTCCTAAAATAAGTAAGTTAAGGAGATAAGCCGCTATAGTTTTCCGTAAAAGTTCCGTTTAATTTTAAGGGTGGCGACGCCCTGTTTTCAAAAAAAAAAAAAAAATTATACCCGACACAATCGGGTAGAATCGAGAAAAAATAATTATCCCCACTTTACGTGTAGGAGAGGTACACCAAATAACAAAAATATTTTTTGTGATTTTACTTTAGCACTTTGTCGATGTGTTAAAACACATATCTGTGCAAATTTTCATCTTTCTAGCTCTCACCATTTGGGCGGTAAGTTGTGGACGGATGGACGGACATGACGAATCTGTAAGGGATCCGAGTCTGCGGAACCCTTAAAAGTAAGTCTAGCTTATATAGTTAAGGAGTTCATTGTAAACAACAGTGTGACAGGAGAATTATATATATATACCAAAAAAAGGTAGAAAGGAGCCGAAAGGTGCTAGAGTGGAGACCGCGATTAGGCAAACTTAGTGTAGGGCGCCCTGCGGCACGATGGACCGACGATTTGAGGAAGGTGACTGGCGGCAGATGCGGGCTGCCCAAGACCGGTGTGGTTGGCGTTTTTTGGGGGAGACCTTCGTCCAGCAGTGGACGGCGATAGGTTGACACTTTAAATATACCTAATAGATGTGCATTTATCGTCGGTTTTCAGATCTTCCAAAACTGCCGTTTTTCTAAGAGAGGTTTAAGTGGCGTTTAACTAAAACCAAATCTATTAAAGTACCATTAACAAATAGGTAACGTCAGTGAATTAATATACCGATCCTGACTTATAGCATTGCTCATTGACAAACCTATAGGCATCGGGAGTCTTAGGACGTGTCTTTAGTGAAGTTTGTTACTGTAATAGTTGTTCAGCAGTTCTAAAAGAGAAGGAAATCTTTTAGAACTGTGTTTATTTTCTTCATACCTTGTCATAAAGTAGGTATGTTATATGGGACTGAATGAAATGCCTTGTAAAGAACTGATAAATGCATTAATATTACGTGTTATCTATCACTTTAATGTTAATTTAAATGATAGAAAACATTTTAATCATCTGGGTAGCATAGTGGTAGCATATACGACTGCTGTGCTTGAAAACTCAAGTTCTATTACCAGATTGAACCTTGTACGATGTTACGGAGTTTGGATTTGGACCTTTAGAACTTAATTTCCTTTTTAAAATGTCGGGCAATAGAAAATATCATAACTTTTTATGCAGTGTATAACAAAAACTATGTTTCAAAGTCGCGACAGTGTAAAAACTGTTTATTATGTTAATTACCTTTATTTATTCTATTAAACTTTATCTAACTTGCACCTAAAACCACCGTAATTATAAAGAAGAAACGAGGTCATCCTCCGCACCTATTAATATTACAGACATTAGTTTTATAATTGTTCACTTTCATTAAAATCACATAATCCTACTCAGTTTTACAAGCTTTTATTTAACATGCAACGTTTGTTCGGGTGGAATCTTGCACCTCGATTTTGGAACAGATCACCTAAACCGAATAGGCTGAAATTGCAGATAAGATAAGATTAAGATGACATTTACTCGGAGCCGATCTGATGATAATAATGGAAAGTGACCATAGAAACTCTTTAAAACTACGTAAAACCATCGTGTATGGAATCGTTTGATTCATCTTGACGAGAACTTTATAGTTTTATTATACCCAGGATCACCTTATTATACCATGACTGAGCCCGAAGATGGTCAAGGGAAATCTGTACAGAAACTAAGAAACACTGTCCAGTTTGGAAACATTTAATTCGTCTTGACGAGTAATTTTTATTAAAATAACACAACCCCATTGAGTTTCGAATATCTTGATTTGTGACGAGTACTTTGATAGTAACTAGTGTCTGATGCTGAAGATATAAAATAGCCATAGCAACTTAGCAATAAAACGACACAATCAAATCGAGTTTGGGCTTGTTGCATTTGTTTTAACGAGTACTTTGATACTATATAATAATCAGGATTTGATGCTGAAGCTTAAAAGTTGCTAAATGAGCTATGCAATGAAACGATATAACCCAATAGAGTTTGAGTGCGTTTAATTTGTCTACTTTGATCATATATGGTGAATCATTTTTATTTAAATTGCTGTAAAATCAGGTCAACCATTGCTATGCCAAGACTGTCGTTTGTGCATGCTCTAATATAATTGACACGCATCTAATTAGGAGGCTCTACACTTCACACTGTAGTTAAGTTAACCTGTCCAAAAATGTGTAAAAAATTCTAAATTTTACCAGGCTTAATTTAGGAATGTATTACCACTACTTGATAACATTTTTATAATTAATTACCGGTAAGTAAGTGCTATGTTTACATAATTTTGAAGTCATTTTGAAGTTGGTGCTGATAAGCATTAGAAGTTTATATCAGACAAAGATCATCATCAATAAAAGCCTTTATTAACCCACAGCTGGTACTGAATGCCCTTTACAGACAGAGGTGGTACAAAATAACAAAAAAAACTGGTATTATGGCATGAAAGAGTTTCAACATCATTTATTTCGTTATTGATAATCTTGGTACTTGTTGGTATGTTACTATTAGTTTCGTTGTTATATAAAGAGTCAAAGGTTGATGGTATGACGGCGTAATCTCATGTGCTACATGGTCATTACACTTACACAGGCCCACACATAATCGTAGATTTTTACGTCCAAAAGAAACGCGGTTAATCGGTCAATTTATTTAAATTTCAATTTTCACGGAGTATTTATCGAATCAGACTTGAGTGTCTAATACCAGAAACACTTGATTTGAGGTGTCTGGCTCGAAATATAACGTTTTATTTTTCTACTGGCTGAGTCCCACTGTTACCCGAGGTTATAGTCGCAAATCGGTAGTAACTTCAAAAAAGCTAGTATTTTTTAATTTTTTGATGTAAATATCTTAAATACTAACGAAAGGGATAGTATTAGCATAAGAAGGGTAATAATTTTGGTAGTATATCCATATGTTTGTTTGTTCCACAATAGGTATAGCGCCTACTCAATATTTTAAGAGAGTAGGTGAATTTCACAGAACCTGTCCTAAATCCACATGTCAACATTTCTCATAAAATTATATTTATTGAGAAGTGTTCTGTAATGTTTGAAACAATTAAGACTATCAATGTACACACATATCATTATTTTATTGTGGATGTGCTAAATTATATATGAAGTATATTATTTACGAGTATATTATATAAGTATATATTGCTTGTTGTGGGTTTGATTCCCACTTGCGACAATACTGTGTGATTCCCAAGTTGTCATATCACGGTGTTCTTTTTGTCCGTCATATGACTGCTTAGAAGCTGTCGTCACAAGATATTATGTTTCCTAGTGCAGGAATCATTTGAGAAATTAAAAAAAAACTGCGTTTAAATACAAAGTATTCCAAATTTAATTATTTTTATTCGTTAATTGTTTATGCTGAAATACAAACATATTCACCGCATTTAATTTATTTATTTCTTTGTGTAAATATAACTAGACGACCTCTTACGTCTAACACTGTTTAATACATTGCTTATGATCACGTAACTATTAATTATCGGTTATAAAATCAGTAAGTCGGAAGAAGATTTGTAAATAATTATCTGTTTTGAAATTTCCAATTACTCTACGTAACCTTTTTTAAAGAATCATAGATTTTATCATCAACATCCATAATATCCCACAGCTGGGCTCGGGTCTTCTCGCAAGACAGACTTAGGCCATACGGTCCCACACTGGACGATTGCGGGCTAACTGGCAAGTCACGTTGTAGCTACGTACTCATATTCTTGCCGTTGGATGTTTTAAGTCGCCCGAAGAACTCCAAATAAGCTTAACGACTGTTATCTTTCGATAAAAACCGGTGTCTAATGTTTCAAGTGACCTCCGAATCACAGAAACGCTCATAACAACCCATGCCACAAGCCATAATCCATCTAGGACTGACCGATCAAGGACCGTGTGTAGAATCCAAGAGAGAGAGAGAGAGAGAGTCACCACCATCCGCATTTTAAAAGCAAACATGGCCCACAGTATAGCGGTCTAGTAAGATGCTTCTGCATCATCGGGCCTCTGCCTCCAGTCTGGTATAATTCACCAACAAAACACGTGAGCACGAATGTACTCATTTGAGATTGGTTTTCTGTGAGAAGGTTATATTCCACTTGATCATTCGACACTTTCTTTCATAAATTCCATCCAATCCAATGATTTTGTAATGAAATTTAGATTGTCTGCCTAACGTCATCACTACTGACGCTTGACACATCACCTATATACATTCATCATGTCGCATTAAAATTAAATTTTACAGATATTTGGTAAGTCTAAGCACTCAAAACTTATTCTCTTAAACTACATTAACTTATTCTCTCACACTACATTACTCTCTTGCCCTGTAGGGCAGCCACATTTCAATAACACCGGGATGATTGAACCTGGCATTGCAAAAGTTCCTAATTCTTCCTGCCAACAAAGCTCTATTTTATTTACGTGTAATTTTGATACCTATTCTTTGTACTTATCTCATAAGCAATTATGACGGTATTATTGCGACATTATTGTTATTTTATGTGACTGCCAACCACTTCACAATTTTCCATTACTTTTACTGCTATAACACTACACTGCTATGCGACCTAATCGAAATTAGTTTTTAAACCTAACTACAGAGCGGGACAAAGATATTTTTAAATATACATTATCCGTTTGGCGGAGTAGAAAAAAATTACAGTAGATATTTAAGTCCGAAAGCGCAGAACTTCATGACACTTCGACATACCTTAAGTAAAAGTTCGGCCGAATCGTCGTTCCATTTCAAAAGTCACACTTATCTTAAAGTTAATCAAAGTATTTTGATTTTATAGGCTTACGGCAGCTTACAGTTTAAGTTTAAACAAGGTATTAATCACAACAAGATTTAATACAAAGATAAAAAAGAAACAGTCCAAAAACATGTAAAATCGTATTTTTATCTATTTTTACAAAATTGCATTGCAAAATTGCAAATTTTGTAAAAATAGGCCCGCCCCTTGTAAAAATCTGAAAAAATCATGATGGTAGTCCATATATTTAACTTTAAAGGAAAACTCTAACGGCTTAGATGACTTGGTTAGGTCAAGAGTTATAGAGGCCTAACTGGTAAAATGCGCTTACTCCAAGTAAACTTCATACAAAATTAATGCATGAATAAGTAAACTTAGCAATCATCTGTTCGATATGATTTTAAATCCACGTTCCCTATTCTATGCGTGACCTGACACGCACTTGGCCGATTTTTTTTAAAGTAAGTGATTGAGGGAAAATTATAATATTGACTCTAACTTGTAGTGTATATTATGCTAGATTATATTTATTGACAGTTTTTAATATACTTTTTTCTAAGATTAACTCAGAAAAACTGATTGTTGCTATTGTAATTGTTATTAGTAAATGACAATCGACATAAAAAGAATCAGCATCTCCAGTTTTTATTGCATCCCAATCATTCTGCATCATTCTCCCGGTCTCCGGAGGCCGGGAGAGTGATGCAGAAATATCTGACCAAGCTGGTCACCACGCTGCATTGCCTTCTCTCACAAGGAGGGAGGTGGCGCCCGTACTCCTGGATTCTACTCATGCTTTTCATAAGGCAGATTAGAGTCACTTTGATGGGCTTAAATACATTTTGAGGAACGATTTAACAGGGAACGCCCGTTTACTGAAAGAAGTGGGAAATTTCAAAATACTATAGAAAAAAAATGTGAATGCAGCGATAGATGACAAAAAAACTATTAAAAGAGAAAAAGTACACAAGAAAGTAAGTTTGTAATGGAACGATTAATCGAAGAGTATCTAACAAATAGAAATCATTTTTAAAAATAACAGGTCTTTTATACAATGATCCAAGTCTCAAAAAATATGAAGGACTCTTGTCATATTTAAACTTTGCGCTAAAAACCGCAACCGAAAAAATAGTAAAGAAAAAAGCGTAAAGAAAAGTACCCACGTAAACCTAACGAATTACAACAACACTTAGGTTTTTCATTCCTAAGAGTGAAAAGACGATTTGGGTCACCGAGCATGGCGCACACCACAATAATGGTAGAAAGAGGCGCCATGGTAGAACTTTCTTCTGGCCGACGCATTAAATTGTATTCTAATAGAAACTACAATCTAATTCTGCAAAAATCTTGCTAATATATTGTCATCGACCCTTATTACCAAATTGTAACCACTATGTGGCAATGTGCTTTGTAAGTCTGTGTGGTACCAGATCGGTCTGCCTGTATATCTATACTGTACTTACTTTACCCGAATTATGCAATTTTCTCATTTAGTAGGTTATCTTTTTCGATTAGTACAAATTTCCGCTTACATTCATCCATGGTACATATACCTACTAGTTACGAGGTGAGTAGGTATTACATAAAAATGATTCGAAGGTGCGCTCCATAACACTTTTTACAATCAGTAACTGGTTCGTATTATTATGCAATAATATCACAGGTTAATAAACATATGTCTCGTTATAACAGAACCTTAGTTTACTTGATACTCATGAACTTTTCATTGTCAGTGTCTAAGAGCAATAAAAAAGTTAATAAATTGGCCAAGTGCGTGTCAGGCCACGCAAAGAATAGGAGTACGTACGTAGATTTCAAATCATGTCCAATAGACAAAATTGACATGTTAACTTAATATTTATTTATTTTTGTACGAAGTTTGCCAAGTGAGTGAATTTTACAAGTTAGGCCCCCATAACTCCAAAAATAAAAAAGCTATCAAAACCGCTATATGTTTCCTTGAAAGTTCAATATATGGGCTAGTATCATGATTTTTTTCAGATTTTGTGACCCAGCCGTTTAACTTCTAGAGGGGAAGGGACGCCCTTATTTATAAAAAAAATCGCTTTCAAGTTGAATAACTCATAAATAGAAACATAAATCGAAAAATGATTTTAAAAACCTCACAATGTTTTAAATGACCTATCTAATGATATCCCACACTAGGCGGTAGACGCGAGAACAAAAAATCATCCTTACTTTACATATAGGGGAGGTACCGCAAATACATTTTTTTTTTTCATAATTTTATTGTACCACTTTGGCCACGTAATTACAACACGCAAATTTTTGCATATTCATGCAAAGTTTAATCTTTCTAGCTCCAACCGTTTGGGCGGTAGGGCGAGGACGGACGGACGGATGGAAATAGCGAATCTACAAGGGTTCCGAGTCATGAACTACGGAACCCTAAAAAGCGAGGTGGTACGACCAGATGTTGTTGTGTTCATTGTTTAAGCAGTTACTAACCTTGATGTCTCATCAGAGCAGCTTTTAAGATCAACACGACATGCCATGTGTACTTAGTGACACCAAGACGGTATTCATAACAAAATAATTAAGTGTTTAACATTACGCGAATCCGTTCACTTTTATTTGGTAAACAGGAAGTACTTTTTTGATTCGGATATTGTGTAATGCCCTACACTCGAGTCACCTTTATGGCATGTGTAATGAAAAGTTAGATCGCAAATAAATTGCTCCGTTTTGCGTAAATGGCATAAGGAGCTCTTATGCCTAAACTTTTTTACGCTTTACTGTTTTAATGTCAAGTATGCTTTATATACATGTACATGAGTTGTGTTAAGTGAACTGGCCACTTACGAGAGACAAGATAGAAAGTGTTAGGGCACTGCACCATGTGTATAGATATAATGCAATCAGGAAGTGCGGACACACCATAAAGTGGGAGCATGAACTGGTTTAGCAAAGAGCTAGCGGATGTTTGTTGGAAGTGCTGGTTTAAACCAAAGTCGCAGTTTCAAAAATACTCACTTCTTTATATCGCAAAAAGGATAGAACTCTTTTAAACATATTTCTGATTAGCCCAAATGGCTTTATATTATTATACGTTTCCCCTATTATGGTGCAGTCTGTCGTATGGTTTTGAGAATACCTTATTACTTTTTAATAGGAAGAGAGAGACTCCCATATGTATGTCAATTATGTGTGTCCAATGACTAGGTATAGACTAATACATCACATTAATTAACTCCTTTAACATCCGATTCATTACAAGATTACTTAACTAGTCTAGGTTTTGTATTACTTAGGTACTAAGTAGGTTTATATTTACCTAGAACTGCAAATGTATAGCAAAAACGTAAGTCGATAAATATAGGCTTTAATGGCAGCCTAGGACACCATTATGAGAGGCAGTGCCGTGTCTATGAGGTCTCTTGAAGGCTAGGCAAAATTTTCTTACGAATGTTTTGTGATTTACATGAATAGCTTTTAGATGAAGAGTTGTGAGGGAGACCTCACAACGTTGGAACTAAACACTATTTTGTTATGAGTTTATGAGACATCATTATCATCATCTTTATCAGCTTATCGCAGTCGACGGCTGGACATAGGCCTCTCCAATTGCACGCCTCTTAGTTCGACCCTCGGTTACTCGCATTCAGGTCCTACCATTTTACGAAATAAGGATTTGCTCAACTCTTAACTCTACCTAACTTGATATGATTCATGCATATATTTAGTTTTCCTTTCATTGTCCGATATAAAATATTTCCTTTGTTAAAAAGGGCCAACAGCTCCAATTTTATTTGTATCCAAATCTAAAAATTTGTGTCCTTTATTTAATTTTCATCATTTGTCTACTCAGTGATTTATGTCGTCGAAACATCCTACACACTATCCTCCTATTATACTGCTATTCTACATACATAATTATATGTCTATGTCGAAATTCAAATCACTTGACAAATATAGAACTGTACCAAGAGTTGTGGGTTCAAATCCCACATGGGACAACACTTCCTGTTATCCAGAAATTCTTATTCTGTGTCTAGGCATTCGTTTGTATTCGTTTCTCTGTTTCGAGTATGTTTATGAAGTCCACCGCGACACAGGATGTAAATTCTTAATGGGAAGAGTTGTGTTTTTAAACAAAAAAAAGAAAGATCACTTTTCAAAAAAAGCGGCCAAGTGCGAGTCGGACTCGCCCATGAAGGGTTCCGTATCAGCAAGTAACATCATATAAAAGTTCTTGTAGTTCGTTGTAACTTGAATCGATGTTTTTATAATAGTGTATTGATTGAATGAAAGGTTAATTGCAGTTTACGATTTATGACGTATTAAAAAAAACTACTTACTAGATCTCGTTCAAACCAATTTTCGTTGGTAGTCTGCTTGTTAATGTACAACATATTTTTTTTTTTTTCAGTTTTCTATTTCAGTTTTATCACTCTCTTATTTTATAAGTTACAGGGGGGGGGACACATTTTTTCCAAAAAAATTTTTTTTAGTTTCAGTTCCAAGTATGGAGACCCCCAAAATGTATTGTTATTTATTCTATTTTTATGTGAAAATCTATATATGCGGTTCATAGATTACATCTACTTACCAAGTTTGAAAAGTATAGCTCTTATGGTTTCCGAAAAAAGTGGCTGTGACATACGGACGGTTTTTTGCCATTTGGCAACGGAACCCTAAAAAGATCCCCCCCGCTCCCTCTAAAAGATAAACGGCTGGCTCAAAATTCTAAAATAAAATAAGATGTAGTCCATGTGATGAACTTTAAATGAAAACTATATAATGTTGTTAGTTCTGGAGTTATAGAAGCCTAATTTAGACATACTAATAATAAAAAGAACGAAATAACTCAATGCGCAGAATTTACTTCTTTATTGTATAGTTTTTCGTGGAAAGAGTTAAGTGACATAGATTTCTTTATAAAATCAAACATACCGACTTTCTAACGTTTAACCATTGTATCCAATTACAAAAGATAATCTACATCATACATAACTTAAGCAAATTATACGGATGTTGTATTCATTATATAATCTGGCAGCCTCGCTTTGAAGTCACTGGAACGGTTCAAATAAAACAATCTTTTCGTCAGTCGATAATCATACCCACCTATGTATATCTAAGCCGTGTGTCATGCAAAGACATGGGGTCCGAATGGCATTGTTCGTTTGCCTACATACATTGTAAATTATAAAACTGATTGACCAACAATTTTATAATTTCTATAAAAATCTGCGCACTAGATTTTTAGTCTATAATGTTTTAATTTTATTTTTGTACTTAATTAGAAATAACTAACACTAATTTTCTTATCTAACATTATAAAAACTCTCGCAATACAAAAATGTATTTTAAAAGATTCGGGATATTTTACATTAATCTAGAGAATAAATTGTAGATTGTGAATAGCATCAATAAATCGATAACTTTTAAAAGATAGCTAATTTATAGCTCTATAAGGAAGGCTATAGACAATAAATTATTTAAATAATGACAGTTACATACGAAACCAAAAGCCAGTTTGGGAGTGATAACTTAAACCTACGCATTTGCAATGACCAAATTAACTAATAAATATTATTTATGTGGCGACTGACCCACAACAAACAAGTAAACCAACCAAAGTAAACTGACCAAATGATGTCGGACATGTCGGTATATCCATCCGAATAGGTGTAACTACCACAAGCCGGTAATGGGCAGCAGCATCACCGGTTCGACAAGTTGCACCCGGCGATCGCCAACCCGCCTGCCCAGAGTTGCGATTACGGGCAATTCCTCCCTATAACTAAGGCCTATAACTAAGTACACTGCCCCCAGTTCTAGGTAGCCCCACTATTCCTGGTTATCGTGGCAACCACGGTAACGGTGGGGCACGGGATTCTAAGATTCTCCGGGTTACGGGAGGCCACCACAACCGACTGACCCTGGCTACGTACAACGAACGCACTCTACGGCTAGACTCGCATCTGGCACTAGAAGTAGAACTAGGGAAAATTAGGTGGCACATCCTCGGTTCATGTGAAGTCCGAAGGGGGGGGAGGACACCATAACCCTCTAGTCAGGCCACCTAATGTACTTCCACGAGAGACACCAACAATCCCAAGGTGGCGTCGGGTTTCTGGTAAGCAAGTCGATGTCTAACAACGTTGTAGAAATTTCCAATGTGTCGTACAGGATGGCGTACCTCATTATCAAGCCCACTGAGAGGTATAGCCTCAAGGTTATGCAAGTGTACGCACCGACCTCAGCGCACACGGACGGACTAAGACCCACTACAACGTTGTTACGGGTGACTTCAACGCTAAAGTGGGAGTACAGATTTGCATTAGGAATATAAATTCCTGTGTCGCGGTTGACTTTACACACATACATGAAACGGACACCCAGACTCAGAACAACAAATTGTGAAGCACACAATGTGTTGTCCTACGTAGTATTTGAACACTAGGCGCAGTAGGAAGCGGCGTGGCGACCGCTTAAGCCACTAGGTTAACCGTGCAGTCAAGACTTGGAGCCACGAAACATAGAGGGCAAATGCTATTCAACTTCCTCGAACACAATCGGTTCTTCTTGATGAATTCGTTCTTCAAGAAAAAGCCCCAACGTAGGTGGACGTGGCAAACCCGCGACGCTATGACTAAAAATGAGATCGACCTCATCGTGACGAATAAGAGGCACATCTTCAGAAACGTCTCAGTGGTTAATAGGTTTAATGGCGGCAGCGATCTCCGAATTTTATGGGGCTCTCTGAATATCGACTTCAAGGTTGAATGTGACCGCTTAATAAAGTCTAGGCTCCGACCTACTCTGCTCCAGACCAAGATAGGATCTGAAAAGTGAAACTCAGAAAACCGATTCTCTGGAAACCACATCAAAACTAAGAACCTCGAAAATGTGGTCCGGATCCTCAGGGAAGAAGGCAGCGTAAAGGCAAGAAGTCGAACCTTTCAGAGGGAATGTTAGGGTTAATGAGGGAATGGCGTGCAAACCCACTCGTTACTTCGTAGGCAAAGAGGTTGCTGGAGAGAGAGATTAGTAAACTCGTACGACACGGCACCCGGTGCTTTAATACTTTTCTATCGAAAGATCAATCGAGCAGTTTTTTATTTTATTTTTTTTACGTGTGGAAATCCCCGCGGACCGTCACCCCGTCGGGGGTTTACGGCGGGGTGGTGTGTCGGACTCGAACCGACTAAAACCACACGGTGTGACCCTCTCTGCGCCTGTGTATTGGAAGGAGTCCAGGGAGGGGATTTCCTTCTGGACTCTAACCGGCGCCTGCCCGCACTGTTGCGGGCACCACCTCAAAAGTGTACTCTCTAATTGGGCAACGTCCGGTCACACGCGGACGCCGCCCCCTCGCGGTTGGCCACTACTGCGGACGGACGGGAAACCCATCCCGCCCATCCGCGGCCACTCTCAGGGCGGCATGAGACGCAGGTATGCGCGCCTCCGCCGCCCGGGGCGCCGGCGGCGGATCGGGTCCGATTGGATGGCATCCTCCCGGGCCTTCTTCGCCACCTCCTTCTGCAAGATTACGTCCTCGCAGAAGGTTGCGACCGCGGTAAAACAACTGTCGCTGCCGGCCATCGATCTTATGACGGCCGGCAGCGAGAGATCCCCTCCGATGACTGCAGTGAGGGCGCGGCGCTGCGTCGCCCAAGCGGGGCAGACCACCAGCGTGTGCTGGGCCGTGTCCTCACTGCAGTCGCAGTGGTGGCAGGCGTGACTCGGTTCCCTCTTAGCGACCGAGTGCAGGTACTTTCCGAAGCAACCGTGCCCGGAAAGTACCTGCGTCAGGCGGAAGGAAAGGGTCCCGTGCTGCCGCCCTGCCCACTCCTCGATGACCGGCTGGAGAGCCTCCAGCCGTATCGACCATCTCAGCGTGATGGCTCGGCGAGCGGCTTCGCGCCACTCGCGCACGTCCTCGGGCGGAGGGCGAAATCCGCTCTCCGCCCGGAAATCAGCCACTCGCCGATGAACTTCGGCGAGCACTTCCGCCTCCAAGTCCCACGGGGGTGTTCCGGCCAAGGCGCACGCCGCCTCTGTGGACACCGTGCGGTATCCGCGTATGGCTCTGACCGAAAGTATCCTCTGGGGGCGCCAGAGCCGCGCCCTATTCTGGGCGGTAAGAGCCGCCGCCCACACCGGTGCACCGTAAAACGCCATTGGCCGGACAACCCCCGTGTACAGCCGCCTAGTGGGAACACTGGCCCCGCCCAAATTGGGCAGAAGTCGCCCTAGGGCGGAGGCAGTGCCCACTAACTTAGGGCCAAGCTGTTGGAAGTGCTCGTCGAAGAGCCACCTACCGTCGAGGACCAGACCCAGGTACCTCATCTGGGCCCGGACCGGTACGAGGACCGACTTGACCTCGATGGAGGCGCCGGCGGGCGGACCGCGACAGGGCCCATGGAATAGCAGGGCCTCCGTCTTGTCCAGGGCCACCCGCAGACCCAGCGCCTCGATGCGCCCGATCACCAGGGAGACTCCTGTGGTGGCCAGGCGCGCCGCCTCCTCAAAGTTTGCCCCCCGGGCCGTGACCAGGATGTCGTCTGCGTAACAGATTACACCCAGCCCGGGGGGGAGACGCCCTCGTAGGGCCCAGTCGTATCCCATGTTCCACAGGAGTGGTCCTAGGACAGACCCCTGTGGAACACCGCACGACATGGCCCTGCGTCTCAAGGCGCCATCTCGATCCTCGTACACGACGGTACGCTCCTCTAAATAGTCTGCCACCAGCCGCCTCAGG
The DNA here is from genome assembly GCA_932526445.1 of Phragmatobia fuliginosa. Classification (NCBI taxonomy): domain Eukaryota; kingdom Metazoa; phylum Arthropoda; class Insecta; order Lepidoptera; family Erebidae; genus Phragmatobia; species Phragmatobia fuliginosa. The sequence continues at coordinate 33,232,361 of OW052057.1, forward strand.
TACCCTGGCACTCCGTGGTACTGGAGTGTCAAAAGTGTTGCCACAACCTTTGGGAAGACGCCACCTGACGAAGTTGACCGCAAGAAGTGGAGAAGTTGTTACTTCAAAACCGGCAACCCTTTCTGAAGTTGAAATTCACACGCTACCTGAAGGAATGCCCAGCTTGGGACAACCAGTGAAATGATAGCATATTGCGGTGCTCGGTTCTGCGGGTAGTATCTCGCTTCCGACTTTCGTTTTGTCCATGGTCCGGAACAAGACTGTACGCACTACGGAAAGTCATCGCTTCCTTCTGTGAGGCGGTGTAAAGAGAAACGGCGAGACAGGAAGGCAACGTAATACCGTTATTCAGGTGAACGTCAGACGAACAGATACAGGACCCAGTAGCTGCGCAGTGTTACGTATGCGCTCTTAGACCGACCGGACCGGAGCGAGTGGTGACGGTCGCAACGAGTAACATGACCGGTTTTGGGTGAGTCTGATCAATGCCTGTCGGGACGGTTGACGCACAAAATACTATGATTGACGCACTTAAGGACTCTTTACCCTACGCCCGAAAGAAGTTCCAATAGTAGCTACTCTGAGGTACCAAAAATATAGTATAAACTACTTCCACGTTAAATAGAATAACAACAGCATGAAGTTTAATGTTCCAAAATTTATATTGTCTCTAGCTACATAAGAAACGTCAAATAGTATGTTATCAATTGTATTTATAAAAATGTAGGAACGCAAAAAATGGTTGCATATATTTCGGCGCTAAAAAGTTATGTGGCCGGGAGTCCAGAATATAATACATAACTTTCTATGGGAGATTTCATTTAGAGTGATAATTTTAGCTACCGTGTGTTTAATTCAATTGACTGTACAGCCACGCACATATCATATTACAGAATCTGAACTGTTAACGCACTACAAACGCCCCCGTATTGATTCCTACGTGACGCCATGGCAAATGGTATTCATCACTGTTATTGTCCCATCCCTGTCAATATATATAACTTTCCTAGTGGCCAGAAATTACGTAGATACCATTCAAGCATTACTGGCATGGACTCTGGCGATATCATTCACTGCTGCGCTCACAGAAACTTTGAAACTGGTGGTGGGCAGACCCCGGCCGGACTATTTCTACCGCTGTTTCCCAAACGGGAAAATAACCCCAGGCCTCGTATGTACGGGTAAATTGTGCGATGTGCTCGAAGGCAGAAAATCTTTTCCAAGTGGACATAGCAGTTTTTCGTTTTGTTCATTAGGGTTTTTGAGTATATTGATGGGTGGGAAATTAAAAGTATTGTCGCATCGTAACGGTCGCACTCAACATAGTTGGAAAGTTCTTGTCTGTGTGTTGCCACTTATCGGCGCTGGGGCCGTAGGGTGGAGCCGGTACTGCGACAATCATCACCACATGGAAGACATTATAGCGGGAGCAATACTGGGTTTGGCTTCATCGTATGTTTGTTACCAAAAATATTACCATCCCTTAACCTCACTACGTTCTGGAGAGCCATTGACGACAGTAACAGAAAGTGAATTATATGAATCGTATCAGCTGGAGTGTTGCACTAGAAGCTTGGATGAAGATTTATGTCGAATGTTTGAATTATGTGATAAGAGCAGTTTCGAAAGTAATAAAATAAACAACTAGATACTTGCGCTATTTGTGCCCGTATACCTATGGTATTTGTGAATCTGAATATTTATGTATATGAATAATTTGATCATTATAATAACGTAGAACCAAAATTAAGTACATGTAGTTGAGTGGTAGTCACATAATTAAATCAATCAATACAAGGAGTTTGATTAAGGTCCTGATGGCTCAGTAAATTACCTGGGAATACTAATCTGATAATTATTTGTAGTTATTTCTAATACTATAAAGCCGAAGCCGCCTTTTTGGGTTAAAATGTCCGGTTTGTAAGATTATTTTATTGTTAGATAGTTCACCTATTAAGGAAGGCTATAAGCATATATCATCACGCCACCACCAAAAGGAGTGGTGTATTAAAAATGGGGACAAATTATTTCTTGTAAGAGATTCCATCGCGTACGTTACTTGTTAAAATTACACAAAAACAAAGAAACTGGTCAAAAACAGAAGCGGTATTTACTAGAACTAAGCGTAACAAAAATTAATCAAGTAGTCATATCTGGAAGGAGAAACTAAGGTTGTAGGCTACAGGCCCATGTCAAAAATGGATGGGTCATATGAGCCACCAGGTGACGTATATAGGACGATTTATGAGCATAAAATAAGATTCAGCACTATGCCAGAATTGTCAAAAAATGAAAAAAAATTACCGACTTTATGGCGCATCATTTTTTTACGGCACTGCGCGCTTTCTTATTATTCTTCATGGATCTATCAATGGTAAAAATGCCGTACAGAAATATCCAAAATGTACTCACTCTACTTGCACTTTTGAATTCTCACCAGCACACAGTTGGACAGCTTACAAGTGACGGCATAGTGCTGAATCTTATTATTTTATGCTCTTATATCGTCCTATATACGTCACCCGGTGGTTCATATGACCCATTCATTTTTGACATGGGCCTGTAGTCTATTGTACCTAGGTATTTACAGACTGCCTTAACGACCTTAGTGCCCAAAATTTGACCATAAACCATGAATACAAATATAATTGGCCGAAACTGCGACTGTCAAGTAGTCACACCAGTGTCATCATCATCATCAGCAGCGGCAACCCATAACGTCCAATCACAGGGTTTGGGCCTCTCAGGAAAGGGCGGTCAATTTGGTAAATCAGGTAATGTGACAACATTCACTTGGTACAACGCAATGTTTTCCTGCGAACTTCTAGGTCAGCGTTTACAGCTGGATGAGAGTAACAGCACCGATTGTTGTGGCAATACTACTTAGGCCAAACTAAATTCCAGCAGTGACCACATTCGGCCGACAAGAAGAATAAAAATAATGGTATAAATCATAAAATAAAACAAACTCATAAAAATATAAGTTTATTTAGTAAGAATAACAACTAAGTGACTTATTGTCATATTATACATGATATATTTTTTTTTATTTAATTAGTGGAAAAGACTACTTATTGACAAATCTTAAGACATAGTTCACTTCAATCCGAATTTAAGTACTTCATTCCTTGAAGTGTCTGCTAAATTCATTCATCTGGTTAACAATTGATTTCATGTCTGTAAATTAACGGTATCATTAAATATATACTTATCAACGATACGTCATAAATGGATTTAAGACTATGTAAAGATAGTTCAAATCTACTTCGCTATAGAGGCATATACAGTGAACAGTCGTTCACCGGCTTAAATATAATATTGCTTACATAAAATACAATATATTATAATGTACTGTATAATATACTATATCGACAAATGCAAAGAGATCTTGAGATTGTGATGGAACTGAACCTTCAATAAACTTTATTCAATTACGTATATAAGTACAATAAAAACGTGACATATATCGGACACAGTCCAGTCATTTGGTAGTTTTAGTTGGAAAGTCTTCTCAAAACTGCTAAGCACACAAAAATCTACAAAATTAATAATTTCCAACCCCCAAAATAATTCACATATAACCCCCTGGTTTTTCACCAAATGATTGGACCGACATGATTAAAAAATATTTTAAGTCATATAGCCGTAAAAGTTGAAACATGATTAAAAATGGCCTTTACTAACTCTTGTAATAAAACTAATAAAAATCGATCTTTATTCTGTAAATTCTTATTTCACTTCAAATTTATATCAATATTCATTAGAACTAAAAGACTACTTGGTGCAAATATAATAAAATAATTAAAAAAAAAATGTATATTTTTACAAAAACTGTAAGTAATAAAAAGATGAAATATTTTCTAAATATAAAAAAACTATGTAGTAAAGAAGCAGAAGCTTTGCAGCCATACGATATGAGACAATTGATTGCAATATTTTCAATAGTGCAAACACTAATAAAGCGCATACATTGATCATTTCATTGTTTAACATACATAATTATATTACTTTTAAAATATGATCTAATTACAATGATTTTTTCAAAAGTGTAACTTTAGCAAAATAAAATAAAAAACATCTGATATTTTGTAAATATAATATGATAATTCAAAGTTTATTGTCATGTGTGTATGAAGTAACCGTTCGTTTTTACTATGCAATACACATAAAAATTGTATTTATTGTGTGTGTAAATGTGACTGTAAATATATTTATTCCTTCAATGTTTTGTGTATTCATCATCACCAATCTACGAGTTGGATAATGATGATGATGCTGCATTGTTGGGCATAATTCTCTCCCAAGGCACTCTACAGAACCCGGTCACCTGCTGATTGCCTCCAGTCGCCTCCAGCCTTTTTATACAAGTCGCTCCACACTACCGTTTGTAAATACTCTCCACTTTAGATCACATTAACTCAAGCGGTATTCGATTAAGCATCATATATGAGCAGTACATTGACATTTTGACCTACTACCTAACTTTCAGAGCTATGTGAGTCACCTTGTCTTTGACGGATCATTTCATTCAGAAGTGTGTTTCAGAAAGAATACCGAGCGTAGCTCTTTGAACGACATGTTAAGCGACATAAATAGACTGCATTATTTCACCATTAATCTAATATTATAAAATTCTCGTGTCACAATGTTCGTTCCCATACTCCTTTGAAACGGCTGGACCGATTTGTATGAAATTTTGCGTGCACATCGAGTAGGTCTGAGAATCAGCCAACATCTATTTTTCATACCCCTAAGACGCGAGCGGAGGCGCGGGCATCAACTAGTATTTCATATATAAATTATGGTACAGGGCCACATCAGTAGACTAGCCATCTGATGGTGTATGGTTACCTACACCTGCGACTCAGACATAAGGTATTGCTCGATTTTAGGTACCTCAGTATTAAGGAGGGTAAACCGATACCCTCACTTAGTCGGCGATGATGATGATGAAATGCAGTGAAAAAAAAGTATTGCACCAGTCTATCTGGCTTCCCTTTCTCTCACGCATACGACGCATGCGGTATGCAGGCTCCTCCACTCTCACACAAACTCACAGCGCTAGTCTTATTATACGTTTATTCAATATTAAATAGTTCAACTAGTTTAAGTAATCGTATCTGTCGGGCGTCCTCGAGAAGCAAACGTGTTTCTTATAGTCTGCGAATGTTTCTCAGCCTGATGGAAAGCAGGAATCCAAGAGAAGCAGTCACCATGCTCATTAATCAGCATTGGTTGTAAGCATATTTATACAAAACTACATTATCTCCTAGAAGGACATCAAATAGAATCGATACAAAAATAAGACATATATCATGATAACAAGTTCATTACGAGTATTTTCTTAAATGTAATGATAATATGTTTACATTACTCTTACATTTTACATTAGCAATTTGAGATTAAATTTACAAGGTACTTCAAAATAATTATGAAGTTAACACACATAAATAAACTATAATCTGCATTGCGTGTATTGCATTGCGTATGATAAAACCGTAGCCTCGATAATTATCGGGAAATTTGCCTCAAGATTTATTCATTGTTATTCATTAAGTGTTATTCATTTTACATTTTTTAAACATTTATAATGTTATATAACTTTTAATTCTACGCCAAACAAAATGTGCGCTGTAATACTGGTATAATCTAAAGAACAGTAATTGATAAAGACATTTCGAATCGATTGAGTACAAATCAAATCATATTGTAATTTATATATTTCTGCATCGCGCTACAATAATTTTCGCCGCGATTGCCTATATCAAGCGTTGAGCTGCTGTCTACCAGGCGTGATTACTGCGCCGTCATAGAATTCTCGTGATGAAAGGATCATCAGGACAACACTCTCCATATATAAACTAAGAGCTGTGTTAGATGTGAAGTAAAAATATTATTTTTTGTTAAAATTTGTTGATTGAATCTATACAAAACCTATACATCGACGTTTGAAAGGCGTACCAAGAGGCAATAGGACTCACAAGGAGATATATGTACCTCATCGCTTGGAATAATTATTAGAATTACTTAAATATAAAAATACTTTACATCCTTGTTTTTTTAAGTATTGCCTTTTAAACGTCAATTAAATAAATTTGTGTTTTAACATTTTGACTACCTATTTCGTAAAAAGTGTCTTAAACGCTGCAATTAATTATTATTATTACATATGAAAACTCCAGAGTACTCAACTAAATGTAAAAGATGAAAAATAAATGAAATACAATAAAGGCACGATGCCACTGTTTCAAATGACAAATCTAATGGTTGAACTGAACAATTTCTAATTAAAATGTGTTTAGTGAAAACTACAATAATATATCAGAATTGTGAACTGGTTTAGTAATATATAAGGATCACAATTCGTCCTTCACCTTTGAATGACCTTCGCAGAATTTTAACAGATCATCGAAAGAGCGATCCCCTTCGTAAACACCTACTACTTTTCCAGCAACGAACATCTTAAATGTTGGCAGTGTTTCAACTTGTGCCAGATCAGCCACTTTGGGATTTTCAGCAGCATCCACTCCAACCATTTGCACTGGTGAATTCTTATCTTTCAGTGTAGTTGCTACTTTGCTAAACATGGGTTTTGCTGCAACGCAGTGGGAACACCCTGTTGGCAAATAATGTATTTATGAGAAATCTGTTAGAATAGCTCAACACTTGATTCTTTCATTGCTTTATTCCACTTTGTTCACCTGGGTGATATCACCCACACTATAATTACTTTTGAGTGTACTCATTTCACCTTCTAAATTATTATTTTTTTCTTTTTTTTTTAAAAGACAACTCCCGCATTAGGAATATAAATTCCTGTGTCGCGGGGGACTTTACAAACATACATGAAACGGACACAAAGAACACCCAGACTTAGAACAACAAATTGTGAATCACACAAAGTGTTGTCCTACGTGGGATTTGAACCCACGACACTTGGCGCAGTAGGAAGCGGCGTGGCGACCGCTTAAACCACTAGGCCAACCGTGCAGTCAATTTCATCTTGTGGTTGTCACTCAAATGAAATTAAATGAGATTAGTCGATTTAACGGTATCCTTTGTTCACAATTTATTCACCCAGGTGAACTGGTATCTTTGGGAAATCTTATCACCTACAAACATAAGAAATTAAGTACAGAAATTTCGATTCAAATAATTTTAACAAAAGGAAACCGACTTCAAAGAAAAACTATCCCGAGTACCCAAATCGCGACAATTGAGCCTATGATATTCGAGGAGTTCCCTCGATTTCCTTGGGATCCCGTCATCAGATCCCGATATGGTGACGATGGGACCACCTGTAAGCTACGCCCATTCCAACGCAAAAAGAATTTTTGAAATCGGTTTATAAACGACGTTCAATCTTAGTTCTGAAATTCTGACAATGTGATGATCTAGCCTGTCTCATACGTGAGTCAAAAGTCGTGGGTTTGTTTTACAGTCAAGTTAAATAATGCGTTGTGAGTTACTATAGTTCATATAAGCAATACTGCAACAAACTGTAGAATAACAGCGAAACATAGCTGACATATAATAGTAGGCAAAATATAGTTTTTAACGGCCTGGCCACGAGTTTTGGTCTTAGCGAAAAGCGGAGCGGCGTCGGTGAGCGGTGCGTTTTGCACGCCACGAACCTTAGTAGCGGTTAGTTGCGGCGACGGTGGACGTATTTAGGTAGTCGAAACGTGTTAAAAATCATGGCGTTATAAAAATTATCCCCTGTCTGTTTAGAAACAACTTTTTTTTTTTTAAATATGATAGAATGAGTGCACGAACTAAATAAAGATCGGTATTTAGATGGTGGATTTAGTGACCTATACGAAGGTCCTACCTATAAGAAGTAACTGATGTTTCCAAGTGTTTTGCTAAGTAGGTACTAACAGAGAGAAAAAACTTTAAAAACTTGTCAACTACTTACATTGCGTATAAGACATACTAGTAGTTTCGTGTGTAGTTATATCTACAGACAAAACTACTGATATGTAAACTGTTTTGCTAATTAGGTACCTACTGACAGAGAAAAAAATTAACTTTTAAAACTTGTCAACTATCCACCTACATTACGTAAACATACCAGTAGTTTTGTCAACATATCAGTAGCTTAGTTTGGTAGGTACCTAGGTTCTATGTTTTTGTGTTATCAATTTAAATTAAACGTAAGTACCATTATATTCCGGAAAACATTGTTTAATTTCATCCCACAACCTTTTTATATTTATGTTGGGGATATTTTGACATCCATATAGGCGATCTATTTAAATTTCTGTTATAAAAGCCTCGGTATCCATTACCGCCATAAAATCGTCTAAATTTTTTTGTTTTTATTTAACGCCGCTGAGTCCGTCACTCCTGCACCGCTGTCCACGCCGCTCTGTTTCGTGGTGTCGCACATACTAACTTGTGCCTTTGTTCCTGCCGCTCTCCATACCGCTCGCCGCTTAGGCAATTCGCTCGGCAAAAACCGCTAGCTTTTTCGCTATGAGCGGCGACTCGTGGCGTGCCTCGTACATTTTTATACTTTTGATATTACCGCTCGGCGTTTCGCTCTTAGCTGCCGCTCACAGCGGTAAGGTCGTGAATGGGTCGTGAATGGGCCGTAAGGCAAGGCAATATGACTAGCAGTGCACTATTCAGCCTGTTGGTAATTATATTAATTTGAGAGCAGTGGGCTTAGTGTCTATCATATTGTTAAAGGCGGTCAATGTGACAATCTAGTAGATGTAAAAAAAGATCACACTAGCCCTTCAGACGGATGTCAAGATATTATATTATTTCCTTTCTCAGGCCTTAGAGTATCTGAGTACAAAATTGTATTTACATAAGTGCAGTGGTTTTCGAGTCAGACAACACAGACGCGGCGGAGGACTTTATTATATATATTAATATGTATTGATAACGATCAGTACATTAATGGAACCGTTTGTCAATATAGACGTGGAAAATTTTATGTTAACAATTGTCAAGGTGAATCATATTAATACACACATAAAATGAAATGGCCTTGATTTGTATTAACTCCCACAATAATATGTTATCTTAATGTTCCACTGTTTGTTTTGTACTTTATACATTTAACAGGTCATTGTTTACTTGGAGGTCTTGGGAGTTAAATAAGCTTAACCCTTGGAAGGCTTCCTATATTAATGTGAACATTTTAATCACTAAAGTCTCAATACATTTGAGTTATTTTTTATTGATCTCTTTGGATTGACTGATTTGATTGATTTCTAAGTAAGTATTCGTAGTAATTTTGGGTATCTAACAGCAGCTATTTCTGCATAACTAACACATATATACGTAGGTATACATACTGCAATATGTATTTAGTAAAAAGTTTTTCATTTGAAATGACAAAGAGACGAGTAAATTCTATTTATTTGTATAGATAGATAATTATCTCACAAAAATCTTAGTAGTTTAAGTGGTCACCTCACTGTTCTCTACTGCGCTGCGGATTGTGAGTTCAAATTCCACTTTGTGATCCACAAATTGTTTATTTCGTGTATGTGTGTAAGGTCCATGAACACGGGACTGGTTCCTAGTGCGGGAGTTGCTTTTTTATTAATAGGAAAATAATTAAATACTCACAGGTTGCATAAAACATGACGAACGTGGGATTAGCAGATCCAATTATCTGTTCAAAGTCTGCGTCACTCGATAACCTTACGTTCACATTGAAGCCGGCTTCCGTTGCAGTCTGAGGCTTGGCGGCTTGTGGTAGACTCAAATGACTGTGTATGAATGCCACAAAATCACCTTCCTGCAAATTAAAAAATTGAAATACTTTAGTATCTATCAAGCTAGTTCAAAACAATGCAACTAGAAAAACTGCAACACTCGATTTACATATAATATATTAGATTCTTTCGAGAGATAACCTATGCACAATATCGACCCGAAGTTATTCGGTTCCAATATTAAATACGTGCTGCTCTTATGGGTGGGTATTTACATGTAGGGGGAGGTACCCTAAATTAAAATATTTTTTGTAATTTTATTCCAGCACATTGTCGAAGTGTTAACAACACATCCTTGCAAAGTTTCATCTTTCTAACACCAACCGTTTAGGCGGTTAGTCGAGGATGGACAGACAGACAAGACTAAACTAAAAAGAATCTCTAAAGAAGAAATGTTGGATCGCTGTCGTTCACCGACTGTAATCTAGGAAACGGTTATAATATTTCACAGAAATTTGGTATATGGGGGTTTTTAATGGTGAAATATCGATTTAGATTATTCTTTGTATTCATTCTTTCTTTGAAAATGTTTTTGTTTAATGTTGGGGAAAACTAGTTAATTTTTATGCGATTTTCTTTCGCTATTCTTTTAGCATTGCTTACGACATCTATATTACTCTTTCAGTAATAGATTGCGTGGTTAAACAATAAGTAGTAGTAACGAGCAAAAGCTCGGTCGCCCAGGTACCTACTAAGGATAATAATGCTCATTTTCATACGCTTCGATTTCTCTTAAAATTTAGGGGCTACCTACGTTAAGGGTCTCCTAGTAACGAGACGGTTCAAGTATAGTTTGTGAAAACGGGCATAAATAAAGTATAACTCGTGCGAGCTAAGATGGCACTTGACTCGAATGATAGACGCTTAAGGTACCGAGTGCAAAAAAAATGCGTAATTTTTGTTTTTCAAGTTATTTTTCATATTTTAGGGTTAGTTATCAATTCTTAAAAAGGCATGCAGGAGATAATGGAAGAATATTTTCTGTCACCATCTCCTAATCTATTACTGCTATAGTCGCCGTTGTAATACGGTTCATAATGACGTTTATAATTATTATAATAATAAATCGTCCCCTAACTCTTCCATGTTAGATTTAATTAATAACAATAATAAATATCACCAAGCAAATAAGTCTCGAAATGGTAAGATTCGTGCAACGGTAATAGTGATGATAACGCACGACATACTCAACGATAAAATTATAATTTATGGATTGCCACCATTTTTATATCGTGACTGGGTTACACATAAAAATCGATTATTATAAACATTTATTATGTAATTAACGTATACTTACTTTTCTGCCTCCAGTATATTCCTTAACCGCCTTGTCGAAGTAACTGAAATATTTCAGTGTTGGATATCCCTTGATGTCATAGTTGGCGCATAAGTCCTGGTCTTTGGTACAGTCAACTGCTCCGAATGCCACCATCAGCTCGTCGGCAAATTTTTCAGCAGCTTTGACGAACTCTGGTTTAGTGCTTTTACAGTGGCCACACCCTGGGGAGAAATTGTTTCTATATACACACTCACGACTTATGAGCATGGCTCTTTCATTTCCTGGTACCCCATACATTCAATGTTTTAATAGCATTTTTAACACAAATACAATGCAGACGGTCAAATCTCAATCTTTCACTGAAGATGTTTCACTATAGCTTCAATAGAAAATGACTGTCGGTCGTTTAACCATCGAAATAAAATTACCGTAATCATGCCCAGGAATTACACTAAATATAATAGGATATGTGACCTAAATAGAATTAAAGTGAATTAGACTATTTCTTCCTAACACACTTGAATGAAAATATAAAACATATCTGTTACGTGCATAATGTAGATTTCTTGTGTTAGAAAAAAAGAGCAAGAACCTTTTGTCTGTTTCATAATCCACTTTCAATTTATGAAGTAACTACTCACTGAACCACAGAAGAAAGGAAAGGAGGAAGGAAATAAGGAAAACTTAAAACAAACCCTATATCAACTAGCCAGGCCATGGCACAATTGGCAAAAACCTCCTTTCGAAGAAGAGACTAATGTTCAACAGAGAACTATGAAAAACTATTGATGAAGCTAGAGGTATATTGCATAGTTTTTTTTGTAGAACATTCTAACATTTTGGCAACTACTGCAGTTTCTATTTAATTGAAAAGGGGATACAATACACACAGAGTAAACTTACAGGGTGCGTAGAACATGACCAAGGCATGTTTAATTTTTCGCAACGTGCTTCTGAAGGTCGCGGTGTCGAGGTGGCGTACGGCCGTATCTTCCTCCGCCCAGGGTTTCTCTGCCGGCGGTGGTGGTGGCGGCTCTTTTGGATCCTAAATCATATGAATATCAATTAATCCGGATTAATTTCAACATCAATTAAATCATAATTTATCTTATAAAGTCTATTATGAACTTCTGGATTCTGTTCATGCTTTCCATCAGGCAGGGCAGAGTCATTTTGGCAGCTAATATATAAAAAAAAAAAAAACATTGCATTAACTTTATTGGGTAACAGGTATTTGAGTAAATATTGTCTCTTATAAATAGATAGTTTACTGAGCTAGTTCTGAGTTCATAAATAAATAGAAGTACTTCGTTTCTCAGTGTTAAAACTAAGGTTAATTATTATGTAAAAAAATTCGGCAATCATTTGTTAATGTCGAAAAACACAGAGCACAAATTACATACACAAACGTAAAAAGGAGTCCAATAGCTGCCACATCTTGCCGACTATAATTCTGTACCATTTACAGTTAAATGGGATGGGAGTGGGATCTTTCACTAAAGATGTAACGGACCCCAATTATTAAAAAAAGAACAACAGAAAAAAATAAAACCGAAACGGTAGGGTAAAATGTATTGGATAGAGAATAAGCTTAAGTTCGTTCTAAACAAAAGAATTGGCTGTTGGTGAATAAGACGAACGCTCTTAATCATCTCTCATAAGCATAACTTTAATGGTAAATATCTAAATAGAGATAAGGTTCAGGGAACTAAATGATGTAGAATCTGGTTGTTAGGATTGTTCTTAGCTTCAGTCAAGGAACCGGCGATCCGAGGGGTATTTTCACAAACAAAGGATATTAAGAGACCACTACATGTTGAATACCTACAGTACCTACCTTAACAGTTACTAGAAGTAAGTGACAGATGAGCAGGACAGCGAAACTACACGGCACAAACAAGGAGAAAGTAAATTTCAAAATGTGCGAAAAATCGTCTATTCAAGAAAAGAGTTCAATATATCAATTTATTTTAAAAATAAAGACAACAGCTTCCGCATTAGGAATGGTCTTGCGTCGTGAGGAACTTTAGAATCATAGCACACTCAGACTTAGAACAACTTGTGGATCACACAAAATGTTTTCCCATGTAGACTTTCATCTCACAACACTATCGATAAATCATCACCTGGGTGTGATCATTGGTTGTTTCATTTCACCAAAGTGATATATGTTAGGTGAAAGAATAAGACATAAACGAGGATTTGTTCATCTTGAAATTGATTCTTTCAGATAAACAAATGTAATGCATATTTTATATTCATTAATTACCCTTATTAAAACCTTTTAAATTTGAGACTTGCTAATATTTTACGTAAATTAGCGCACAAGGAACCAAGAACATTAAATTCAATATGGAATCTGTTTTGCTGTTCTACTGTAAAAATATATGGGCCCCAGCCCCAAGGCTCCAAAAACTATATGTGATCCGCGTATAGTTTCAGAAATTAAAAGACGTAGTTTTGCCTTATGATTTTCAAAATAGGGGTTGGTTATGTAAAGGTAAAAAATGGTTGTAATTTTTTGATTTCAAATAAAAAAAAACATTCTGCAGAGCGCCTTAATACCACAAGAGTATAAAAATAAGCGTACGTCCTATGTTCAACTATTAAATATCATAAAAAATCGGTTGAACGAATTCAATAACGCTCGATAACAAACACTGACAAGTTTTTTTTCTATATTTTATTATATACCATGTTTAATTACCTTAATAAAACTGATAATTTGATCCTCTTGCCTCGCATGGCCGGCATCAAATTTGTATTCGCCTTTGTTGAAATATTTCAGCGTGGGATATCCTTTGACGCCAAAACGTGATGCCAACTCAGACTGTTTGGTTGCATCTACTGCTGCCAATATACCATTAATCTGCAACGTACATTAACTTACAATATATCTATAAAACAATAAACTTCCATACTTTAACTGATCGATCAACATACATATAACCACTGGGTCTCAAAGTTAAATTTTGCATCAATGCGCATTAGGTCTGTTCTTGACCACAACGCGGAGGAAACGGCAAGCATAGGTTTAGTTTATTTAGATAGTAATTTAATATTTGGACCACTTCACGGTGAAATTTCGTATGCATATGTTTTTGTTTATTTTATATTGCGTGATAATGCAACAGTATGATAACATGGAGCTGATCTGATGTTGGAGTTGGAAAGTGGCCATAGCAGCCCCGCAATACGACGACACAAGTCGGTGGGCATCTATTGAGCTTAACGCCAAGTATTTGGCCTTCCCCACATTAAACTTCAGACTGATGTTTTGAAGCGTCTTCTTCCATACCTGCCTGCCCCTATTCATGTCCGTCAGTGCGATGTAATATCACACATAAGAAACCTAACACCTCTAGGAATATCGCCCTGCAGCTCTTTGAGAGTACCACGGCCACCCCGCTCCCCAACCACGTGCTTGCGTGAAGATTAGTTTATAGCCATGACCAATAAGCCTGGACCTCTTGCCTATCCACCGAGTCTCCAGCTGAAACGCCACCGTCACCCTCAGTCTGAAGAGGACATTGGCCACCTCTCTCCAGCGACCGGTCAGATTACTAATTCACATTGCGAAGTGGATACGAGGTGGGTCTAACTTCTTGAGCCGTGCCCGCCCTGAACACGGCAGCCCTAGCTCACTTGCCACAGGGTCGGACGAAACTCATGCGCGCCTTTTTTCGGCAGCGCACTATCCGTGGCATATTTTCTATTTTCTTCCCTCATGTGTGATTTTGGCATAAAATAAAAGCCTAAAATAAACCTTAAGGCGATACTTGGAAAGAAACTGCATTTTAAACCATTAAAGGACCGTTTTTTTATAGTACTACATATTTTAATACGTACCTTTTGTTCCTTTATCTTGGTAGCAGCCTTCTCAAACTCCGGCTTGATTCGCTTGCAGTGCCCACACCATGGAGCGTAAAATACAACCAACGCGTTCTCAGCTTTTGATAAAGTGCTTTCAAAATTATCCACTGGTAACAATAGAAAAAAGCTTCTTTACAACTAATAAATTACATGCAATTTTAGGAATAGTACAAAAGTACTTGCACTTGTTGTATTGTTTTGAATAATATAATTTATTTCGTTACGTTAATAAATAGGTACAGCTGACATCTAGTAATTTCAAGGATGCAATGCAATGCGGACGTCATGTCCTTCAGATTTAATTTATGACTATAGCCATAGGTACTTTGAATTTATATTCAGCATTAAATCGTAATTCGTTGACGGATTCGTATTACGCAGACTACTAAGGACAATCTTGACACAGATTCTATACCAACCTGCTGTCTGATCAGCCTGGTATAGTGAGTCAAATACGTCTTTCTAAAGCGATACCTATCAAGCAGTAGACTTTCAAAGGCTGTTGTTGATAAAGAACTTCAATATGCGTCCATTGGAATTGTCTTGTTATAAGTTATAAACTACAAGTATATAGATATGGAGACTATATAATAAATAAATTTATGTATATTAAAGAAATCAAGGATTTTACCAGTCTACACAGCGCCAGCAGACAAAGTGCGTATTCTTAGTGAAATCTATAATCGTTTGTGTACACACAGCATTTTGAATAGGGATAAAAAATACAGTAGAAGAAAATAAACAAAATTGATTAAAATAGTTTTAAAAGCTATAACCCGCCTAGTACATTAAGTACATTATTGTATTGAGTAAACCTATATTACTATGTCTAACTGATTTGTCAGGTCATTTTCGTATATAAAATAAATATATCATATCTATCAACGAGTGTAAAATAATCTCAGGTAGAATTTTTACTTGATACTAACCATATTTTGAAAACTATAAAAATTATCATCAACCCTTTTGACTACACATGAATCAATTCAACATCGAAACCATTTTTATATAAGCTCTAACCAACTGACTAAGTTGACACTAAGAATCTTTACCATCCGGGTGGTCTTTATGAGAAATATAGCAAGAAATGTGTGCAGTGACGATCCAAATTGACTCGTGTATACTAGGATTAATTAACAGGACTCGTGAGATTTTCTCGAGACGAAGGTTAATTTAAATCAGACTCAAGAATGCACGAGTGTATAGTATTAATCATCTGGTTGTACCTTTTAAATGTTTCAAAATCCAACGTGAACACTTAAACATACTGCAATTTCGATCATCGTTCTATTATCAATCAAAATAAGGAAAAATCGCAGCCACAAATGACGCCATTATGTTGTATATTTCGAGTGTTTTGATTCAAAATAGTAAATTACTGTATACTTTGTATTGTATTGTATGAACTATTTACTTTATTTAATTGCAAATATTTGAATGCTACTTATAAAAAATTGACACTGTCAAGTTGACAGTGGGTTATTATGGCTAATTATTTTTCTATTAAAGAAAGAGTTGTTATTCAAGTTAGATAAAGCTAAGTATGATTTACGGTTCTGTTTTAAATATTTAAGGAATGTTTAAGAAATCTTACATCATGTATACGCAACAAAATTTAAAATTTTATTATGCTGAAAGATAAATGGTTCTGCTTATTAAATTTTTTTTTTGCTAAGCCTATCGCTTTCATAACCACTCAAAAGTTTTTTTTTAAATTGTTGACGTGCCGACAGGTAACCACGTGATGTGATAGTATAATAATTAATTTCTGTTTTATATCTTCCAGACGTTACTCCACGGCGGAATGCTAAACGCGTAAACCTTTACTCAGAGAATAAGAACACGAAACTTTTTGGTCATTGTAAAATTGTTAAAATGGCTCCCATGGTCCTTAAAAACAATTTAAAAAAATCATAAAAATCCAATTACAATGACAATATCTAGAAAAACATATCGTTAAAGCCTACTATGTTTAGCAATGCATTAAGGTTGTATAAAATGAGATTATAAGTGTTGTAGGTAGAGATGAGTTTAAGCCCAGGCACACATATATTGAATAAATGCCCATTATATGCCCGTTTACGCCTAATAAATGTCTTTCATCTGGGCAAAAATGATAACTCGAATTTTTGAAATATCAGTGACTATTTACATATATTTAACATAGGCAATCATAATAAAAATCTCGATGTCTAGCAGTGGCTTGTTATAGCCGGTGACGATTAATTAGCTACATTTGTGTGAGTAGCAAAGATTAAAGATTAACCGACAATTCGATTTCTTCGAAACTTCGAACACAAAAAAGAAAATGAATTGAGATTCAACAAGACTGTGATTATAATAATGTAAAATAATAAGTTATTTAAATATATTATTATAAATAAATATTTTTTGGACATCTTACACACAACATCATCTAGTCCCAAAGTAAGCAGAGCTTGTGTTATAAAACAACTGATATAAATACATAAACATACTTTTTTTTTGTAAATACATATTAAGCATAGAAAAACACCCAGACTCCGAAACAAATATTTGTGGATCACACAAATATTTGGTCTGACCCGGGAATCGAACCCGAGACCTCTGGATCAGCAGCCGCATACGCTAACCACTAGACCAACAAGGCAGTCATTATTAATTTATAAAATACTATCAATTACGATTTGATTCAAATAATTCAATTTTTGTTTTTACAAAACAGTATTACGCTTTTTAGCCCAGCGCTCGGGTATTTATTGGGGCATAAACTTATTTATGCCCAAAGTGCCAAGTTTTTGCCTTTTCGCCCGTATTTGTTTTTTCCCTCGACCCATCACTAGTTGTAGGTCTTTATGCGTAACATAATATAAAGTAGCTAGATTATAATTGGCATATCTACGTCAGTACACACAAATATTCTCAACAGTCGCTGCACAGACCAGGCTGTAATATTTTGTAAAAAAAAAAGGGCAAGTGCGTGTCAGGCCACGTATAGAATGAGGTTCTGTAGTCACCCATAATGGTGGGTCGACAAAAAAAGATCATCACCACTTTACGTGTACAGGAGGTGCCTTTTTTAAGCAATAGAAGGACATAAATAAATATTAAATAAATAAAAAATAAACCTTTAAAAATTTATACTATTTATCTAAATCTTCATATTGCTTAAGTTCAATCAAAATTAAAACCTTATCCAAATGTACAGTCATTATAAATGCAAACCATGGCTACCTATTACAGCTTTTTATTTGATTGTTAGCGAATCTACTAGTTTATTTAAGTAAAGCACACACCACGGAACCCTAAAATACAAGCGAGTTTAAAATTCTTTAAACTTACTCTGCAACATCTTTTGCTCCCACACTATTGTTGTTCGGAGTGGAAGTCCTTAGTGAATGAATCCTGAGATCGTAATTAAGCAGTAGAATTTTTAAAAACCGAAATATGCCTTAAAAACTATTTTTCATTTATGATTTTTAATATTTGCGCGGAAACGCTAGCCGCCATGCTGCTTCGGCTTGTGACGTCAGTTCGTTAGTAAACAACAGGACTGCGAAAGACCAAGTAACAAGATTTGTGAAAATAATGAATTACAATGTTTATCATTGGTGTATTGTGCCTTAATGCAATAATACAAGTGTAAAAACACCACAAAATAATGTGAATCCAAGTGACATTAAAATGAGAAACACGTGAACCTGGCAAGAAGAGGCCCAAAATCATTGTCCACAAAAACTAATCTGAATCTGAATTCTGTGTGTATTTTAACATGTCTATTAGATAAATAAAAAAGCTTGATGTTAATATTACAAAACAAATGTCATATAGTTTGTAATGTATTTATAGGTTATATTATGTACCTTTACTGTGTAGTGAGTTGAATTATACAGAACTTGATACGATAGTTACTTACATTACTGTTTTAATATTTCCTAATTCTGCAGAACAGAAATCGGTATTTAATGCAAAAAACGCCACCATCATTGGTAGAATTGAATTATAAAATTTACATTGCATTTTGAGAAATAAATACTGACGTTTCTCGTTTATTTTTCTCAAAATCTATCATAACATGCAATTTTTTATTTTTTCTGACATGGTGTAAAATCAGTTTATATAATAAAATTTCGCTCTTAGCGGCGCGGCGCACAGATATTCAACAGTCGCACGGGCATAGGATAATAAGAATACATACCTACATATATACCTTTATACGTGACTATAACTCTTCCTTATCGAAACCAAGCACTTACATGTGCAGTGTTATTTTCAGGCAATTCAAATCGTAATCAAAGCTGTCACAAATTGTATGTTTGTTTTTCTACAATACAAGGAATACAAAGAATTACATAGTTTAAGTCTACTACTGCAGGACTATCGTGTAGTACTTGGACATTTTAATAAAATAATTAATCAACAACAGTGTAACTCACCATTCAAATGCACCACATCAGTATCTTCAGACCAGCTCTCATCAACAACTTCCTTTTTCTTCTGATGCATAGCTGCAGTTGGATCCCTCATGAAGTCTACAATAGCTTGATGTTTATTGTCGCCGTTGTATGGTAATTTATATTGACCTTTCCTGCAATTTGAAATGAATAGCGAATAGCGAATGAGACCCTTTTAGGTTTTAATTGTGTGTCTGCCAAAATGACTATTCTGGCTAGTGGCAAGCATGAGTAGAAAAAAACCCTTACGAAAACAGACTATGAAAAAACAGCATAGTAAACTATGGTGACACCATGGCGGCGAAGTGAGATATTTCTGCATCATTGGGTTTTACGTTTACCAACCAAACAGGACACCCAGAAATGCTGTAATTTTAGGCTGGTCTTCCGTGAGAGGGTTGTATCGCCCCGGTCGAGACAGGCGTTCGTGCTAAAATCAGCGTGGCACTACTACCACAAGTCACAAATGCCTTGCTGATCTTTGAGTTCTTGAGAGTACCTTAAATTTCTATCAATTCAAAATTTACACGGTTGGGCTATTCGATCGTCACGCCGCTTTTTACTGCACCAAGTTAAAGTATCAAATCCCACATGCGATTACTTTTTGTGTAATCCGTAAATAGTTTTCCTGAGTCTGAGTGTTTTTTTATGTCAAAATCCGGGAGATTTAAAAAAAAAGATGTAAAGAGAAAAATAATGAACCATGGGCTGGAGTTGTGGATACTTGCCTTATCAGTTGAAAAGATATTTTGCCTACGATAATGTAACTTAAAAACACTAATCTTGAAATACTTAAGAGATATAGGTACTTACTCATAGTACAAAAGAGTAGGGAAACCAGTTATGTTATATTGTTGTCTTATTTTCGAGTTTCCAGGCTTAGCTACGTCAATAGCGGCTAACAATGATTCACCCTGAAACAAATTAATTGTTAGAGTGTAAAAATAAATGGCCTTGGAAACATTTGAACTACTATGCCACGCTGGTCAGACAGGTTGGTAAAGGGTTTGTGTCAAGTTATCTTCCCGTTTCCTCGTGGATTGCTTCCTTAATCAAGTCGTACGACGTCCGGAATCGGCGTCATCATTTCATAGCCTCAATTGGTCATTGAGTCAATTGATTAGCAACAGACTAGAAGAGTTTGAAGTTATATTAGTTATAAGTTGATTATATTGAAGGCTCTTATTAAATTACAAACAAATGTGCTGTAATAAATGATGGAATAACCACCTCCATAGGACAACATAGTTGTTTTAGGTATCACGGCAGGAATAGGTGTTTGTACTGCTTGAGATGTTCAAGCTTTTATGAACATTGTTTATAAAAATGTAATTTTGGTGACAAGAATTTTATTTCAAATACAATAGGTAACGCTAAACGCCGTTATATTCTCGACAGTATTTCTACATCCTCCCCAGCTGATATCTGGAAGTTCTTAGGGACTCTTGGCATTGGTAGAGAGCGCCACGCAGACTTTCCACCGAACATTGCTTTAGATGACATCAATCACCATTTCACCACTTCCTCTACGTTGAGTCATCGAAGCAAATCTCAAACCTTGGACTATGTGGCCAATCTGCCTAGGGCTAATATAAACTCTTTTGATTTTTCTCCAGTTGCACCAGAGGAAGTCAAACAATTTATCTTGTCCATCAAATCCAATGCCACTGGTTGCGATGAAATTAGCCGTTTCATGGTTACCTCTATCCTGGAACAGCTTCTACCCATCATCACCTACTTGATTAATTATTCCCTAGACTCTAATGTTTTTCCATCTTTATGGCGCAAAGCCTACATACGTCCATTAGCAAAAGTACCTAATCCCTCTCTTCCTATTCATTTCCGACCAATATCCATACTTCCTTTCCTCTCCAAAGTTCTAGAAGCTTGTGTACATAAGCAACTTTCACAATTCGTACACAAGCATAATTTCCTCAACGAATATCAGTCAGGATTCCGACCCGGACACAGCACAGAGACAGCGTTGCTCAAAGTGACCCTTGATATCAAGGCGGCGGCAGAAGAAGGCAAATTAACTGTACTCGCCCTGATCGATTTCTCAAATGCCTTCAACACTGTGAGTCACGATATCCTCCTAGCAATACTATCCCACTTCATGATTTCCGATGATGCACTGGAATGGTTCTCGTCCTATCTTCGAGGACGCCAGCAGTCCGTCCGAATCGATGAATCTTCATCGACGTGGGCCGAACTCGACTCGGGTGTTCCTCAAGGCGGTATTCTTTCTCCTCTTCTATTTTCTTTATTTATCGATCTCATTACCCGTGAACTTCAGTGTTCGTATCACCTGTATGCTGATGATCTGCAGATCTATGCACACGCTGGGGTGGGGAACTTGGATGACGCGATAAATAGCATTAACCGAGACTTAGAAAACATACAGATTTGGTCCAACAGGTTTGGTTTGACGGTGAACCCAATAAAATGTCAGACGATCATCATAGGTAGTCCTAGAATGATTTGTAGAATTGACCCTGACGCTATTCCTGAGATAATATTTAATGGTGCTGTTTTGCCGATCAGTGCTTCGGTTAAGGATCTCGGCCTGCACATTGATACGACTATGAACTGGCAGACCCAGGTAGCCAGCGTCAGTCAGAAGGTCACAAATATTTTACGAGGATTTTATCGCCTTAAACATTTCCTCCCAATTAAAATAAAGACGATGCTGGTTCAAACATTAATTTTTCCTATTGTCGACTATGGTGATGTATGTTATCTCGACTTGAATGCAGATCTGCTCAATAAATTAGACCGGCTTCTCAACAATTGCATTCGATTTATATTCAATCTGCGAAAGTATGATCATATTTCTTCTTATCGTATACAACTGTCATGGTTACCTATTAGGCAGCGCCGCAGTTTGAGAGTGCTAACTACGTTGTACTCCCTTCTTCATTCACCGAACTCACCCACTTACTTAAAATCCCACCTCCAATATCTCTGCTCTAACCATGACAGAAATCTTCGCTCTTCTAATAATCTTCTCCTTCTTTGCCCTGCACACATTTCAAGTAATATCCATTGTTCTTTCCCTGTTCAAGCAGTTGCTCTTTGGAACGCGCTCCCATTGGAAATCAGGATGTCCACTAGCCGATCCAGTTTTAAATTTAAAGTGCGAAAACATTATAGAGACTTGTTGACGGAGTCTTCAGAATAACACTATTTATCATAAATAACCAAGTATTATATTCATGTAGTATATGTCTATGTATATATATATATATGTATATATGTATGTATATATGTAAGTATGTATGTAAGTATGTGTGTGAGTAATGTGTGTATATATATGTGTATGTCTATTATATTTATATGTATTATACGTATATTATATTTTTGCAATTAATAACTTAGTCCCTCGCCTTACTTGTCCCCATATACACCTGCCACAAACAGCTTCGCAACACCCAAAGGTTTGTCTGGAAGATAATGCCTATGGCATTAAGTCCGCCTTGTGCAATATGTTTTGCAGGAAGCTTTAATAAATAAATAAATAAAATAAATAAATAGGCCATATATGTCAGAGCTCTCAAAAAATAAATAAACTGACTACTAATTCAACTTTCGAATTCAGTTTGTTCTTTATGAGTTATGGAGATTCAATCCTAGTCCTTCCATGGAAAACTTGTTACTCAAATAAAATCGGTTCTAACCCCAAATATTAACTACGAATAATAAAGGCCAGGAAGATGATGAGAAAGATATTGTTAAATATTATTCCATTTACCTTTAAATCTGCAGCCGCTTTCACATATTCTGGCTTCATAGTTTTACAGTATCCGCACCATGGAGCATAAAACATTATCAAAGATTTCTTAAAGGCAGCTGCACTTTTCTTCAAGAACTTGTTAAGAGCCTGAAATGAATTGAACAGCTTACGTACCCAAGCAATAATGTAACGGAACATTTGTCTTGTAACTTCCTAAAAGGCATCTCCAGCACTTGCGACATATTCTATAACATGGTAAAATTTACCAACATTCATGTAAATGGTATATTGTTCATTCATTCAATTGTTCAAATAATTTGTGGAACACATTTAGTGACTTATGAAGCGGCAATATAACTTATATTAACTGATAACTGTGCAGGCTTTTTACAGCCGTTCACTTTGTTTGATCACTATTAAATTTGGTAAAAATGGGCCAAGTGCCAATAGAGTTTTGTTAAGTTTACTTATAATTTCGTTACTTTTGTACAAAGTTTGAAAAATAAGTGAGTTTTTAATTTAAAAATAAATAGTTTCCCTTTCAAGTTTTTCTCAGATTAATAGAGTCAACCGTTTCGCTTAGAGGGGAGAGAGACGCCCTGTTTAAGAAAAAAAAATTCAAGTTGAAATTGAATAATTCGCAAACGAATACCCAAATAAAACTTCGTATTAGCAACCTCTCAATGTTTTTTAAAGACCTGTCTAATAATAACCTACACGATGGGGTGTCTACACTATGTCCGTGTGGATTAAGAATACTGAGTGTCACCACCCCTATTCATCCCGCGGGTGTCGAAAAAGGCGACTAAGGGATAAACTACGCAAGACAACATCAATGCAAAGAGAAGGAAAACTTGAAACCAACCCTATACCAACCCGTCTGGCCAGCGTGGCATAGTAGGCCAATACCTCCTTTTCAAGGAGAGGCCTAATCGAGTGTTAAAGGCTGTTGATGATGACAATGATGACGGGGTGGATGCTAGGAAAACAATCATCCCCACTATACGTTTAGAGGAGGTACTCCAAATAATATTTTTTTCATGGTTTTGTAGTAGCACTTTGTCGACGCGATAATATGACATATCAATCAATGAAAAGTTTAATCTTTTTAGAACTAACCGTTTCGACGGTAAGTCGAGGATCGACTGACACACGGACTGACGGACGGACCGACGGACGGACAAGACGAATCTATACACTTATAGATTCGTCTAAAAAGAGAGACCTTATTTTTCATTTATTCAATCATTGAAATACATACACAATCAATTCAAAATAAAATATTATTTTATTTCATCCATAATCATAATAATCACAACAAATCCACCTAACTTGATATAATTGCTTTTTATGATTGGTTAAGTGATAATAATCTTGCTGATAATGCCTTAGTGTGTGAAGATATAAATTTAAAGTATAGAATTTCAATATGTGAAACTTTGTATGTAAGGATTATTTTCCTATAACAAAATTTTTATGTAGGTCCTTCGTTTATGAATTTCCTATTTTTATAGGTATTCTAGCTGATCCAAGCAGCCCCGCCTGCGTCTTCCAGCGTGATGTTATACAGCGTAGAGAAATTCGGAAAAAAACATGATATTAGATATGTTGCCAGTGCTGGAGTCCTGTACTGAGTCCATTACGTTTGATACGCATAAAAAAGATTGCAGTAAGCCACCCTTAAAAGATAAACATATGCTTTTGCCGATCTTTTATAACATTTCAAGAGAAACAATTCTTTTCATGGCAGCTCTCAAAAGAAATCATTTTCACGCGTTTTAAAAAATAATGATACTCTACTTATTGGGCGCAGCGTGTAACTAAATCAGTGCAGTAGTAGCAAAATAAAATCTTCACGTTTATAGATAATATTAGCATAGATAACCCAGCAGACATTTTTAAAGCTGATTATTAATTACAGTGAATAATTTATTATGTACTAGCTACCTACCCGCTTTTTTAACCATGTAACGTAACAATAACGAGAAGGTATTCAACAAATTAACCTGCCTCTACTATAAATCTATCTATTGATGAAAACCGCATTAAAATACGTTATTTGGTTTGGAAGATTGAAGCATACAACATTATATAAAAGAATCTCCTATCTGTATTGTTAATAAAAAATACTCGTACAACGGAAATTCGATAACAGAAAGCTTGATAAAATCAAACCAAATTGATTTTATATGCTCATAAAGAAAATTTACACAGATAAATTATTACTTCATGCTTTTTATCGTAATTGTCTGAAATCATAATATTTTCTTAAGTAATCTGATGTATATAAAACTATTGTAGGTATATATAATCATTCCTTTATTAACCGACTTCAAAAAAAGGAGGAGGTTCTCAATTCGTCGGAATCTTTTTTTTTATGTATCTTCAGCGATAATTCCGTCGTTTATGAATCGATTTCAAAAATTCTTTTTGCATTGAAATGGGCGTAGCTTACAGGTGGTCCCATAGTCAAGATATCGGGATCTGATGACGGGATCCCAAGTAAATCGAGGGAACTCCTCAAATATCATAGGCACAACTGTCGCGATTTGGGTACTCGGGATAGTTATTCTTTGTTAAAATTATTAGAATACAATTTGTAAACGAAAACTATTATAAATCCGTACTAATATTATAAAATCGAAAGTATCTGTCTGTTAGCCTTTTGTGATTAAACCAAAGCACCACATCCAATTTAATTTGGCATGTAGATGGTTTGATTGTTCAGAAAGTCTGTAGGCTACTCTATACCACAATAACCTATATACAACCACGAACGTAATTCATTTAATAATTTATTAATATAATATTCTGTCAGTCAATCTAGCTTTCATACTACAATATCTGCTTAGTTTGAAAGCAGATGATGTCGTTAAATTAAGTTTGGAATTGATGTGTACTTGTTGTTATTTACTGACTCATATATATTCATATTTTAATACCATAATTTTAACAAAAAGGAACCGACTTCAATGAAAAACTATTCCGAGTACCCTAATCGCGACATTGTGCCTATGATATTTGAGGAGTTCCCTCGATTTCAAAAAAAATCCGACGAATTGATAACCTCCTCCTTTTTTTTGAAGTCGGTTAAAAATAATTTATTATGACATTGTAAGTAAATAAATGTGTATGGATTCTAATTATAGATAAAATATAGCAAACCTCGCCATCTTGCAGGTGAAAAATGTCTGTGGCCGTAGGGTCTTCATCCCATGGGAGGTCACCGGTAGGGTCTCGTAGAAAGTTTGATATGGAATTAACAGTCTCACTTCTATCATAGTCTTTATGGAAATCGCCATCTTTGTAATGTTTAATGTTGTATGCTTTATCTGAACTGATTTTTAGTTTCTTGCACAGCTTCTTGCCTTCCCTGTTAAGAACATAAATTGTAAGATATGCAGCACAGAACTGGCTGTTATGCACGGCCATTGCCAAAGGAATTGAATTGAAGTTGCAGTTTATGATGGAATGCAACTTGATTTGGTTGTTACAAAAAACTATAATACCAGAAGAATGAACCATTTCAATGTAGATACATTAACGGAACATTTCATTATGATTTCATATTAGATTGTATTTGATGTAATTTGCTTAATTTATTTTACTTTCTTATATTGTTTTTAACATTCTGGCAAGAATAACAATAATATTATGTATAGTTCCAGATGTGTATATTTGTAAACATTGTCTGAAGGTTGCTGGTACTTATAGCTTGGGTATTATATATTTTAGGTAGAAGCAGAACATTTTTCTGGTGTAATATTTACGTCATACTTGAATTATATACACTTAATTGTTCAGCTTGATCAGGAGTATTGAGTATGTAATAATAAATAAATAAACTAACTAGTCTTGCAGTGTATATTGCTAATTGTCAGTTTGAAGGCCCATTGCAAGACATTATCTATATTTTGACTAGCTTGTTGTTAAGTACATATTAAGAGTTTAATTGAAATTGCTGGGAAAAAGTAATTGTGTGATGATGTACATTTATAAAGATGATAATCATTGTGTTTGGATTTTATTAATATAACCAACATACACAAGGGTGGAACCAAGGGCAAAATATTATTTACATATAAAATATAATGGATAAATACTAGCTATCCTAGCTACTGCCCTTGGCTTCACCAGTCACATGAGTTATAGCAGTAAGTAGCCTATATCGGGAATCATAAAAGTATTACCATGCACAAATTTCATTGAAATTTTTGCTGTAAAGGAAACAGACAGACAGTTACTATTAAATTTATAATGTTAGTATGAATAAGTGTATTAGATATGGATAAGTTACCATAGAACATGCTTTGTTTAGTTTAGTTTGGAACCAGACATTTTTGTGTACAGTTCCTTTAAGTTATTATAATATACTTACACATTATTGCAGTCTATTATAGCTAGAGTTGCTTGCCCTTTCATCACATCTGCAGTACTTTTAAATACATCCGATACTGATGCAGCAGACTTTGAGTTATTTACAAACAGTATAAGAACATTGGTCTTGGTTCTTAGTAATTTTTTAAATTCTTTTATATCATTAATATCAGTCAAAACAGAGGTTTTCTGTTTTTTTGCTTGCACTGATGGTCGTACTATTATTAAACATAACACAAATATGATCTGAAATAATAATATATAATAGTTTTAACAATGATCTCTAAATTTACTTTGGTAGTAATAATATGTTTATGTCAATTTGATAAAGTGTTGAAGTGCTGACTCCGATCCACGTGTGACAACACTGTTTGATCTATGAAGTGTTGTTCTGAGTGTGGGTGTTCTTTGTATTCATTTCATGTATGTTTTTAAAGTCCTATGCGAGACAAGATATATTCCTAGTATAATTGTCTTATAAACAAAATAAAAATCACTGAGCAATTGACTAAATTATTTAAATCAAGAATTGAAAGAGAAAAATAAAGAGAACTAAGGGCGATTAACAAACAGGATATGGCAAAAATGTAGTTGTTTGCGACATTGCATTACACCATGAAATTATTTTTTGATAACACGCCGGTATGGATTTTTTTTGGATGTTTCTGCGTTTTAATAGGTTTTATACTTTCAACATCGAAGAATAATTTACGATGATTCCATTTCTGTGATTTTCTATGCGCGTCTTTTTCACACTGAGTGAGTGTTGAGTGTTATATCAAAAACTCATAAGCGAAAATTCAAAAGCAGAAAGTAGTCTACATACACATACAGCATATTAAAAATACGAAAGAAATATGCAAAATAACTACCTTCCATAGTATATTATGGTCCATGACCTTTATTTATAACACCTTTCTTAAATAAATGACTTTATTATTATAAAATGAAATTCCGAAACTTTTTACGAAGTTACGAACTACTTTACGCACGTAGATACTTTTGGAGACAAATCTAAATCTGACAGTGACAACAACACCTGACACATAAGCATCTGATGGCAACTTGGCAACTATGATGAACTATGGCAAGGACACGGCCGGCGAAGAAACTTTATATTAAAATAATACCAATGATAATAACGTTTGTTCGATCAATTAAATTTATTACAAAAGTGCTATAAGTAACATTGAAAACTATTTTTATAACTACTTTCATAAATATTATTTTTTATTAGTATTTTATGTAAATGATTACGATATGAGTAATGGAGAAACAGTAAAATTAAATCTATTTATCACTGAATACATAGGTAAATAGAGGACTATTTACCTATGAGATACTACTCGACAGAGACGAGTACAGTTAGCATCTTACATGCCTTGATCGCAGTGGCGGATTAACCACGTAGCAAGAGTAGCAAATGCTACAGGCCCCGCGCATTTAGGGGCCCCGCGCTTTAACGATTTCTGACTGCTAAAAAGTATCTACTTATATCGAATCGTAAAAAAGCGGGAAGTGTTGTGACACATGACAAGTATTGCGTTCTTCCTGGCGGTCTGATAGATCTAATTACAATCAAAAGAACATGATGACACTGTTAGCTTCCATAGCCTTTATGTTTTGAAGATTTGACCTGCCATATTTATTGTTTGAAATATTTAGTTTAAAAAAAAAATGTTGTACATATTTTAACATAATAGAACCATTTGCTTTTGTTTATATTTAAGTATATCAACAGTCTAAGTTCTAGTAAATGTACAGGTTGCTTTTTCTCTTCCATGACTCCAAGATGTTCTTTATAAATTACTAGCTTTGATATTTTGAAAAACGATTTTTTTTTCGTGATTTCTTTTTAGCAGTTTGTCGATGCGTTAAAAACGTTTATTTGCAAATTAATTCGAGGACGGACTATGTACATGACGAAACTATAAGGGTTCTAACTATAAAGAATCCTATAGGTCGTGAACTAACAGAACCGGAAACTAAAAAGGAATGATAATAAATGGAATACTTTATCTCACCTCATAAGAAATATTTTTTCTGAAATCTCTCATTAGAACAGACAACGTAGAAATATTTTTTTTTCATAGCAATAGCTTTCGCAGATGATTTGTAGGATAGCCTTTTTTACGCAGGGAATGCTTTTTGCACTATCCCTTTAGTGGGGTATATGATGGGAGTGTGTGGGACTCCCGGAGGAACCGGTCTGCCCCTAAAACTCACGGCGGCCTACATCAGCAGTTCGGAGGAACACCAGGAACGCATCAGCGGCTTCTGGAGACCCCCCTGCCGTTCCCCACGACAGAGACACATCCCGGGGCAGGACGCTGTCATGCCTCTTTAACGCTCTAGCAGTAAGAGGCGCAAAATGACCCACCTTAGACATCCCCGGGCTGCACAGGGAGTGTCACCTCTCTCGTGTCGTTTACAGTGGTCACATCTCCATAAGATGTGGCTGCAGCGACCTTTAGGCGATAATCGGGGGCCTAGCGACCTCTGCCACGTTCCTGCACTTCAGCCCTATCCCGATCTAGCTTAGCAGACTCCTTCTGGAGCATAATGTCCTCACGGAAGGAGACCGCGGCTTCCCATTTCTCGCTAGCATTGCCGCGATCAATGCTGACGGTGACAGGTTTGGTTCGATCTGTCCAACGAGGACTCGACACTCTTACTCCCACCCAGGGCAGTCTTGGCTGCGCGTTGGCTAGCATAGCCCGGAGTTCCGAGCCGTGCCTATTAATCCCGCAGAGAATGCAGGCTCGTGGTCCAACGCTGTCTCTTCGCCATTCTTACTTACAGAACGAATTTAATCGTAGACCATCGTGTTCATGTCGGCCAAAATGACAAAGGGTGGAGATCACGCCAGGACCGTTGCCGCCTCGTGCGGAATCGTGTGGTAGCCTCGTACGACCCGTATTACCACCAGCCGCTGCAGACTCCTGAGTTAATCCTGACAGCGAGTGGAACCCGTCAGGTCTTCAGACCAAATAGACGCATAGAGGAACATTGGAGGATAGTCTGTGCGATACAGTGGTTAATGATCTTGGACAGTGAAAATGAACTTAGAAACACGAAGCCTAAACCCCTGAATCTTCTCACTTTGACGAATATTTAATTTGATTAAACTATAATGGTTGGGCTCGGTATAATCAAATGGATATTTGGTCGGGATCTCAACCCTTGGGAAGACATTGATAGAATAAGATGAGATGGTTCTCATCATTGATGAAGTAATGATACGCGCAGTATTTGCTTGATGCTCTGGATCACTTGCACCAGCGAGCAGTAAGCATACGTACGGTGTCCTACACTCTTGAATTCTACTCATGCTTTTTCAAAAGAAAAATTATTTACCCAGAGAGGTTGATTTAAATAGTATTATTATAAAAGCCTTCATTGTATCAAGATGAGGTTGCTTGTAGCAGCTGTTAGTACCGTCTTTAGGGTGCCGTAGCTCATGATTCGGAACCCTTATAGATTTGTCATGTCCGTCCGCCCTCGAATTACCATCCAAACGGTTAGTGCTAGAAAGATGAAACTTTGCACAAATATGTGTTTTTAAAGAAAAAAGTTATTTAACTTATAAGGGTATTTTTTTCTTGAAACAGGGTGTCCCTGCCCCCCCCCCCCTGAATGGTAAACGTATGCCTCTTAGTTCAGGAGTTATAGAGGCCTAACTTGTAAAATACGCTTCCTTAGAAATTTTCGTACAAAAATAACAAAAAAATAAATAAACAACAATTATCGATTGGGCACGGTTTAAAAGCCACGTACCATTATGGGTAATTGCGGAACCCTATTCTATGCGTGGCCTGACACGCACTTGGCCGATTTTTAGAAACATAATATCCTGAAACTATCCAAGGGCCCCGCGCTAGAATTTGCTACAGGCCCCGCGCTGGCTTAATCCGGCACTGCTTGATCGCACGTACCGAGCAAACGAATGGGCGAGTCAGTACTCTGGGCCGAGTAATAAACATAGCGAACGAAGTGGCGAGACAGTAGCTTGGCTTCCGTTCTACTTACTAGGCCGAGTGACCACCCCCCGCTATCCCGCACTGTCTCGCTTGCAGAGATGCGATTTATTTGAAATACTTCTATATTAAATGAAAATGCAAAATACATATTTTGTATTTTGCATTTAAATGCCTTTTGGTAAAAACATTTTGCATTTTATTTGAAACACCTTTCGAGGTGTATTTTGCATTTTTAATATTCATTTAAAAATGCAAAATACTTTGTGATTAAGTTTAGCCAACATTACTAGTCAAACAAAATGAAATGAACGAATGACGCTTGTATTGCTGAATTTGACCGATAGAGGCGCCTGCTAGCCATGATTTAGGGTTCCTTAGCGAAATGTCTAAAAACAGATACCCTTAAGGATATCCTCATGTCTGTCTGTTCGTTCGTATGTCACAGCCTCTTTTTTACGAATCTATAAGAGCTATCACTTTATTGATACTGAAAATGTCATGCTTAAGGTGCCATTTGGCTCGGCATTGTATCTCTATTTTATTTCTCAGGATTAATACCTATAATAAATAAAAATATGAACTTGATTTGGTCAAAAGGTATTTTATTTTAAAAAGTATTTTGAAAATACCTATTTTGCATTTAGCATTTGAAATACAAAACGCAAAACTATTCGGTATTTTGCATTTGAAATAGTAAATCTGAAAAGTATTTTGCATTTTGTATTTAAATGCTTTTTTAAAACCATTTTGTACATCTCTCTTGCTCACTCGGCAGGTCTGAACGGGCACTGCCTCGCCACTCGGCCTTATGATTGTTATCACGTGAGCGCCTTTTTTTACATATTTTTTTCTTTAAAACAACTCCAAATAAAATATCAATACACCATGTTATGTCTGCTAATATCAAATGGAACGTTGAAACAACTATAAAATTTATACAGTAAAAACTACATCCGTGTCTGTAGAACTTTCAATCCCGGGAATACAAGATGAAGCAAAAACTTAATTCTTCTGCTAATAGTGGAAATAGTAACTTTGTATATTATTTTCTAATAATCATTTTACAATCCATCTTGTCCGAATTATAGTCTCAATAGAACTGAACTGACTGTGCTAATTTCAAAACACGTGTGAACAGCTACTCGCTTACATCACTGTCTCGTCCGACAAACATTTTACTGTCTCGTCCGTTTACTCGGTACGTGTGATCTGGCTTGATTCAAAGGAAAGGTGATACACATTGAACGGAGAAACAGAATCCTGAAAGTATTGAAGTTTTTCGAAAAAGAAAAAGCTATTAATATGATGACTTATCCGGTTGATTAAGTTTTTCCCAAGAGGGCCACTATTTGGAGAAACCTTTGTTCAGCTGGTTGCAGGCAGAATTTCAACCATTCAATCATTTTACTTAAGTACTAGAAACTAGACAAACAAAAATTTACACTGTCTATTTATATAGGAAATGTAAGTTAATAATTTGCATATAGGTACATACCTACTTAAGTATAAATAATCAAAATTAATATACATGTATTAAATTCGACACACTTAGGGGTCATCCATTAATCACGTGAGGCTTGAAAGGATGGGGGAGGGGGTTGGAAAGTATCACAAGGGGGGACGGGAGTGTAGTTTAGGATATCACATGTTGTGTGAAATTTATTTTATCGTCAAACGCATGAATTGTAAACCTTAGACGGCATGCAATGCCAACTTTAAGGTTTTCTTGAAGGTACTAAGAACTACTGAAGGTACTGTATAGTTTGAAGAGCAGGCTGAATGCCGGAAGTTTAGAGAGAAATGAACAGTGCCAAACTCTATCAAAGGCCTTGGCTATGTTGAGCCATGGATCATACCTATCCAAAGCCTCATAACACAGGTGCGTGATGTGCGCTAGAAGATCACCCACGTGGATTGGTTCTACCTGAAGCCATATTGCCGATCACTTAGTAAGGAGTGCTCTTCCAGGTAATGAATTATTAATTATTCTTTCAAGCACCTTGCAGAGAATGGAGGACAGCTGTAGGACGGCAGTTGGTTAGAGCGGTCGCCCTTTTTGGGGATGGATTGACATTTGCCTCGCTCCAGACAAACCATTCATAAGGAGTACAATAGGGGATGCAATGTGCCAGTAAGGAGACAACTCAGGTGCAAAGATCTTTTTTTTTTTTCTTTTTTTTTTAATTCTAGCACCTCCGATGTTCTTCGGAGCCTTTACTACTACATCCTTTCATTCCAGTTCTCACTAGTGCTACTGCTCGTACTTCCATTCCGCATACCTTTTCTTTCTATCATTCTGCCTTTCATACTATCCAGGTGGGATTCCTGGTTCCTACGCTAATGTTTCTGTTTTCATTTCTATTGCTTATTTTCAGGGGTAAATAATACGTACACAGTATTTATTATAATATTTGCCCTACTAATTTACACATGCTCTTATAATTAAATTATGACAATTAAATTAAACCTAATACATTATATATGCTTTTATATTGTGCAAGTTGCTACTAATTTTTTACATTTTGTATATTATGATTTACGTTAATAACTACA
Source organism: Phragmatobia fuliginosa (assembly GCA_932526445.1). Classification (NCBI taxonomy): domain Eukaryota; kingdom Metazoa; phylum Arthropoda; class Insecta; order Lepidoptera; family Erebidae; genus Phragmatobia; species Phragmatobia fuliginosa. The sequence continues at coordinate 33,266,326 of OW052057.1, forward strand.
TTATTAAAGAATCATAACTTTAATCTACTTTATTGCGCTTATTCACTAATTTTATAATATTTGTACAATAATTTATAAACTTATTCCTATATTTGCTAATAACTATCTCGCTCAGATTCATTGTCACAATTTTTATGCCTATTTCTTGTTCTATGTTATATCTCTGCCTGCTATGTACTGGACACTGTGATTAGGTGTGGGACGGTTTCCGCGACACTGGGGTCACAGATGCATGATGGGTTCTCCTTACACTTGAACCGCGTCAAGTATTCGGAGAACCCGCCATGCCCCGTAAACAATTGTGTAGTTGTGCCGGCGATATCCATCTTGCGAACCACGCCATAAGCAGTCAGCGCGCAGGGGAAGAAGAGCTTGGTAACGGAGGCGGTCTCGCCCTCTCTGTACCTTCTGTTCCACTCGTCAAGCGAGGCCTGTCGAAGACTTCGCTTGACGAACGAAACAGGACACAGACCGTAGTCCGGTGCTCTCTTCAACCCCAGAGCCGCCTCCTTGGCCAGCTGGTCAGCCCGTTCATTACCCATCAACCCTGCGTGGGCCTTGACCCAGAATAAGGATATTTCCTTACCCTGGATCATGCCTTGTCGAATGGCGACTCTGGTTTCCACCGCGAGGGGATGTAAAATGTGACAGTTAGTCACCGTTTGGAGTGCGGCTCTGCTTTCGCTGAAGATGCCAAATGTGGTCTCGCCTCGCCTGAGGATCTCACTGGCCGCTTTGCATAGGGCCAAGAGCTCAGCCTGGTAGACGGTACAATAGGGCGACAACGCAAGCTTGAGGGCCTTGGTTTCGGCCCCGTTATTCCATACGGATAACGCCGCGCCGACCCGGCCCTCAATCTTGCTCCCGTCCGTAAAAATGCGTACCAAGATGTTTTCGGTATTGTTTAGTTGTTCCTCGTCTTCCAGGCACTTGAACTCCAAGGCTGTATGCTCCGCGGGGTGAGGTGTCTCAATAGCCGGAGCCATTCGTTCAACCTCCCTGTCCCCCAACCATGGCTGGCCTACCCCTCTCTTGGCTTCGTATAGCGAAGCCACCTCACGAACTCTAAGGTCTAGAGAGAGCAGACCAGCCAAGATCAGCGCCGAGTGCAGGGAGACCGTCCGGTAGCTCTTACACAGCTTTTGGGCGAATCCGCGCTGTACCACATTCAGCTGCTTTCGGACACCAAGCCCTCCTGCCGCCGCGCCCCAACTGCTAGCACAGTACAAGATGGTGGGCTCCACAGCAGCAACGTAGATGGTCCGGATCACCTCGGGGTGTAAGCCCCAGCTGATCCGGGCCATCCTCGCGAGCTTGTTGTAGATCCTGATCGCCTTTCTGCAAATGTTTGTCACGTGTTTTTGGAAAGTGAGTCTGTGGTCGATGGTGAGCCCTAGGACTTTAATTTCGGTGGACAATACAATGTCTATCCCGCCCATGCTTAGGCGCGGGAGATCGTACTTCAGCCTCCGCGTGATAACCATCGCACATGTTTTGTGCGGTGCGAATTTCAGCTTCATTCCGATCCCCCACTCCCGCACATGCTCGAGAGAGGCATTGGCTTGTCTCTCAATCTCGAGAGCAGTATCCCCATCGAACACCAACACCACGTCGTCCGCGAACGCCTGTACATACACCCCTTTGCTTTCCAACTGATGCAACAAGGGATCCAGTAGGAGGTTCCAAAGTAGGGGTCCTCCGATTGACCCCTGGACACAACCCTTTTCAGTTGAACGGCTGTACTCCTCACCCGCATACCGTATTCTTACTTTCCTATCACTGAGGTAGCTGCCGATTGCTCGTCTCAAATTTACCGGACACCTTTCCTCAGCCAGTCGTATCTTTATAGCAGGCCACCAGGCGCTGTCGAAGGCGCCCTCTATGTCCAAGGAGACCATAGTGACTATCCTCTTTTCACGGAGTTTAGCCCTTATGCGCCCCATCAGGTCATAGAGGGCGTCTTCGGTGCTCTTCTGGGGCATAAAGCCGTACTGGCGAGTACTCATCCTCGGCAGTAAATAAAATTTGAGGCGAGCAATCAGCATCCTCTCATAGATCTTCCCCAGGACAGGCAAGAGCCCAATCGGCCTGTATGATTTGGGGGTATCATAAGTTTCTTTCCCTGGCTTCTTCAGCGCCTCCACCACGGCCTCCCTCCATATCTTAGGAAAGTAACCGTGGCGGAGGCACCGATTTAGCAACCCTAGGAATAATGCGGGGTCCGTTTTTATGGCATGGGAGCAGATATCGGCTGTAAAGCCGTCAACCCCCGGAGCCTTTTTCGGGTTGAACTTTGATAGGGCATCGTTCAACTCACTGATTCGAAAGGGTGGATCATCACTATGATGCTCCTTTAACTCTTCATCCTTTCTTGCGGCGACACGAATTGCACGGTGCCCCACCCCGTCCTCTTCGATAAGATCTTCCGGGTAGAAGGTGCGTGCGAGTAGCTCAGCTGAGCCCCTCGCATCCAAGTAGACGCCATCCTTCTTTAACATCTGCTCCTCTTCCCGTACTGTTGCCCTACCTAAAACCCTATACACTCCCTCCCAGAGTCCCTCCCTGTCCTGCCTTCCGCAGAAGTCCTTCCAGCCTTCGACCTGTGCCTTTCTTACCTCAGACTCGTAAACCTGTTTCTGTTCAAGGTACTGCGAGACCACCCACTCCCTCCGGATCGGCGCTGCGCTTCTTATTTTTCGTCTGCTGGTTTTGACGTTTTTCTTCAACAGTGCTAGCCTCTCCGACCACCACGACACAGTGAGTAACTCCGTCTTCGTTTTCTTAGGGATACTCCCGGCGCAGGCCTCCCCAACCAATCGACTGTATGTTTGGATGGTGTTTTCCAACTCGTTCGTGTCTTTTACGTCGTTACCGGTGATATTATTGTCAGATAATAGCCGGGTAAGCCGCGACCCGAAGTCGCCCCAATTTGCTCGTCTGGTGTTAAATATGCGCGTAGTGCGCATTATTCTAGTACCTTTAGCTCTACTCAGACGGATGTTAAACACTATGCCGTTGTGGTCCGAGCTCACCAGTCCTTCGTCCACCTTCCAGCCGTCGATCCAAGCGAGCATATCACTCGTACAAGCGGTGACATCTACGTGGCTGCAGTACCGTCTTCCACCTCGCACAGTGTCGAAGGTCGGAACGTTCCCACTATTCAGGACATGGAGGTCCATCTCCCCAAGCACACCACTCAGCTCCTCTCCCCTACGATCTTCAACCCCACTGCCCCACCAAGTACTCTTGGCGTTTGTGTCTACAACGAACCGCTCGGAGCCAAACTTGCGCCCAATCTTTTTTAAATGCTCTAGGTAGGGCACTATGGGTTCATCCGGTTCGAAGTATACGGACACCAGCGTGATCCTCCAGGCACCGGTCCGGACTCCCACCACCACGATGTTATCGGTGGTGAGTTGTGGGTACTGCACCACATCTAGGTGTGGTTCGAAGATAGCGACAGCCGCCTTTACAGTCCCTTCGCCGTTTCCGGTGTTCTGAAAGACCCTAACGCCCTTGTATCCCTTCATCCTTCTAGCCGTCCCCACATAGGGCTCCTGTAACAGGGCGATCGCGGCTTTTCGTTTGGAGGCTTCGATCATGAGCTCTTCGGTGGCGAGCTTCCGCCTCTGGAGGTTCGCTTGCAGTATCTTGTATGGGGCAGCATTCACTGAGGTGCCACCTTTTCCTCACTGGGCACAAGTTGCTGAATACATTGTGCCCAATGCTGCTCAGCTTCTCCTTCAGGCAGTTGCAGCAGTTTGGCTCTGTATTGGTGGCGTAATCGGGGCATTCGGCTCGCAAATGTAGCCCGCCACAATGACTGCACCTAGGCTCAGTCGTTGTGCAAAACTTCCTGCTATGCCCATACCCCAGACACAGGGAACATTGTACCAACGGGGATTGGTCAGCTACCCTGATCGAATGCAGATCTATATGCAGTCTCCCTATGTCTAGGGCACGCGTCCATACCGCCGGGGAGACCCTGAGCACCACGTGGCACGTATGAGGATTCCTCGCTGTTTTCCGGTACAGAACGGATAATCTGTTCTGTTCCGGGGCCAGGTTTCGAAAGATTTCTTTGTTCCTGGTCCTTACGGCGTTAATGAGGTCCTCGTTCTTGTGTGTTTTGAGGACGCCGTACATAATGAGTAGAGGGTCTTTGTTCTTAATACCCTCTACGGTGAGGTCCTTTTCCTTCTCCGACAGTCTTTGTTGTGCCCTGTCCCTTTCTTCTTCTGTCTTGTAGCCTATTATTACCCTTCTGTCTTTTGCCTTTCTTATTCTTTCTACCCTTATCCATCCTTCATCCTCATTCGAGGCTTTTCTTAATCTTTCCATGACCTGTTCCCCAGTTTCGTTTTCGTTTTTGGACGTGACTACGACTGAGTGCAGCGTCGCTCGCTCTGGGGCCTGGGCTTTTAAACCACTTGCTGCTGCCCCAGCATATGTCATTTGTCCTTTTCTTTCGCGTTCTTCGATTCTTTCCTTTAATTCTTCTATTACTCTTCCGTTTTCTTTTAATAATCTTTCATTCTCTTCCACTTTCCTCAGGATGTCGTTTCCTATATTTTTATTTATATCTCCTGCATCAGATGTTCTCACACTCTGTCCCTTTGTAAGTTTTCTTCTGTCCTCCTCATATGCTTTTATTATTCTTTCTAATAGGTCCACTCTGTCTTCAATTTCTATCCTTATTTCTCTTTTTAAGTTCCTGGCCATGCCTAGCTGTTCTCTAATTATCTCGCAGCTTTGGCTAGCTACCGAGACGCGTTTTAAAGGAGCAGGAACCATTAAGAAGGATCGTTCTGTAGATCCCTCTTTAGACTTTTGTGACTTGGTCGCCGCTTTCGTGTCTTTTCGTTGGGGAACTCCGCGGAGCTCCAACTCATCAACACTACTCCTAACTGGCCTTGTCGGGTTGACTTCAACCACGGGACTGGTTTTGTCACCAGGTGTCTTGTCTGGGTCTGATGGGGAAGAGGTGCTCGCTCCCTTGACCGGAGTTCTCATGCCGAACATTGTAGGTGCGCGTCTTTCAATGTAAGATTGATGGTTAAAATTTTAGAGTAAATTTGTAAAAGTTGTAAATACGGTTTTAAAAGTAAATTTGTAAAAGTTGTAAATACAGATCGCAAAACGTTTGCAGTTAAGTAAAGTTGTAAAAGAGTCTAATATGGAGTAGACTCGTCACTTGCAGGCTCTCTCTACGACTGGTATGCAAAGATCTTTAAAACCATCGATGGGACCCCGTCGGGTCCACGGCTTTCCGGACGTCGAGGGACAAATCGCATCGTAGATTATGTGTAACGGGTCAGCATCCCAGGATGTTAAGCCGTAGTTGGGCCCCTCACTATGGTGCGGGTGGCTAGCATCACCATTGTTACTATTGGTCTGCCTGGCTAACAGTTCAATCCACGACCCCTTTATAGGGACTTCACAAGCGATCTACTGCTCACTCACTTGCTTCGACAACTGTCACTCCTGCATCAATAGGCCTTCGGACTCGCACTTACCAACTAGAGACGACAACGCGAATGTCATCTTCTTCTGTATTATTTTGTACTAAATGTAATACTGAGCAAGCCCGTTCGGCACTCGGCATTGTATTATTATACCTAGGCAAAGTATTACAATAAATAATATAGCATAGATTACGTATTAGAAGTTGTAAGTTATTGTAAAGTGTATGTCGGTCGGTATTTGAATTCAATAAAACGAATGCCCAAAATGATTTAATCCCTGTGTGCCATACAAGTAATTTATGAAACACAAACCTCAATGTCATAGAGGTCAAATCAGTAGCTCTGTTTTCTTTGTCATGTTCAAGGATGACACTTATCAAATGTACTTGTGATTGGTCAATATCTCATCAAAATTGTTTCCACATCACGTTTTATAGGATAACTTTTATATAATTTAGTTGAGATTGATACTGCTGCAAGGAAAACTAAGTCAAGATTACCCTCTACGATCCGGTCGGTCGACCGGTCACTTTCCTGTTTCCCGCTAGAGAATTCAGAAGTTTTTGTAATAGTTTTCAGCACCAGGTAAGGATTCCAAAATGTAAAGTATTGTTATTGAAATTATTGAGCAGAGTGCCGTGAAAATTTATTTTTTATTACTTTAATCATGACGCCGCGGCATATTTGATGTACTTTATTGTGAATTGTTAATAATTATATTTGTAGTTGCATTATATACCTATGTAGATTATAATTTGTTTGTTTTATTCTAATTACTTAGCTAACATTCGATATTTTTCATTTATATATAATTCATGTGCTTTAAGTGCTTAATACACTTGCCTGAATTCAGTCTTTTAAATTCAGAAGCAACTTTAAAAGCAAATTAAGAACCACTGATTACACTTTCCTTACTCGGTAAATGTATCTATTACCTTAATTTTCTAAACGGTTCAGCCAGTCAGATGCCACACTTGCTTCTGAATTTAAGGTGCTGGCTTGCTAATTCCTATTATACTTGATTAAATTGAGTAACGACTGAAATAAACTAAATTGACTAAATTCAGCAAGATTAATAAGCAATTTACTCAAAATTAGCATTGGTAAAGTGCTTATTTTGTGATATTATTTGTGGGAACTTTCCAGACATTGATGATTGATTAGAAAGGTCGCTGTGTGGGATACCTATAATTAGTTTGACCTTTAAAGTTTTTATGTGATTATTAAGTTCAAAAAATAATGTTGATAGATGCCTAACCTTTAGTGATAGCATCTGAAGTTTCACCTTTTTGTACTGATAACTTTCAACATTTAATTTTTCAATAATAAACATATGGTTTACAATAACTAGATTGGGAACAGTGTCACCATCTTATTGTTTAATAACAGAGAATTGTGTACAACAGATAACTTGCAAGTTATTCATCCTATTTTTATAGTATTACATTTGTATTAATTTAAATTGAAAATAAATAAAAAATAAAATATGTCATATTGTAATTATGTCTTTTAGAAGCAGTTTTTACAATTAAATTATAGTTAATGTATTTTTATATCTTCACAGCAATAAAAATCATCATGGGTCGCAAATTTGTTGTTGGTGGTAACTGGAAAATGAATGGTGACAAAAAACAAGCTACTGATATTATAGAAACTTTAAAAAAGGGCCCGCTGGACAGCAATGTTGAGGTAAGAAATTTAACCATTTAATTTTATGGCATAGGTTCAGATGGGTTAGGCCAATAGGTCCATAGAACCTGTAACCAATGGTTCCTACCATTGGTTGATTGCATTTTATATAAAATATGCAAATTTTTGCTGGCGGCTCTACCTGCATATACATATATATTGGTTATTGTGACAGAAAGGAGCCTATGACCTTCTCTAAGGTCCACTCTGTATCAGCAAATTATTTGTGAAAGCATGATAGATAGAGTTTTGGATGTATGAGTCTGGATTTAACGATGTACTTTTCTGTGATACACAGCAATAAGGGAAATATTAGGAGGTATGAAATTGCCATTTTGTACTGAAAAATTGAAATTCTTTTTCTTTTTCATTTAACATATTTATTCAATCAAAATATCTACCATTATTATCTACACATTGCTGCCATCTAATAAGAAGGTAATTTGTGCCTTTACAATGAAACTCTTGTGATCCAGATTCTACAAATTCTGTGTGACAAGTGGAAGAAAACTTTTATCATAGAAAATTGTCCAAAACACAAATAAAATGGTAGTCTGTTGGAGCAAGGACTGGCAAATACGGAGGGTGACAAATTGTTTCTAATTGCAGTTCCTGTAGAGTTAAAATGGTTTCTCATGCTGTATGAGGTCTCGCGTTATCATGGAGCAATACTGGTAAAGATCGATTCATTAGTGGGACTCTTTCACTGCAGGTTTTGCTATCATTGTTCGGAGTTCGGCACAGTAGACTTCTGCCGTTATTGCTTGACCAGATCTGAGAAAGTTATAGTGAATAACACCATGTTGAGACCACCAAACAGTTACCATTACCTTTTTATTGGTAACCAAAATCGTATATTGCGTTCATTAGCAGTCCACTCTCCAAACGCAACATTGATATTGCGAGCTGTTTTTGCAGCGTTAGTTCCGCGTCGGAACTCGTATTAAAAAATTACTCGAATTTTCGAAGGATCCATCTTTCTTGTCTAAGCTGAATAAAAAAAACAACTGAAAGTCGATAATCGAATGTTGCACATTTTTTACAAGAAGAACCTTCATAGTTTAAAATTGTACTATTACAATAAAACGGTAATTTTATACTTTAACCCCAATTATATTATTTCTAATCTTTTGTATAATAGACATGAACCACCCACATTTATAAAAAAAGTTTATTACTTGCCTCTTGTAAGGCATCTTTAAAAAGATGTCAGCATTGCTGCTTCTATGAGTTGACAATGTTGACATGTCTAGTAGCACCTCTGGTGAGAAACAGTAGAATAGATTCTTCACTTCAGCACTAATGTTTTTTCTATCACATACCATCCTGTTTTTGGTCCTAAACAGTCCTAAACATGTAGAACATGGATTTGCACTACAGAACTTATTATTGCTGTTTATACTCAGGTTGTGATTGGTATTCCTGCTATATACCTAGCTTATGTGAAAAGCATTGTTCCTGATAATATTGAAGTAGCTGCACAGAACTGCTGGAAGGTGGCAAAGGGTGCTTTTACAGGTAAGTGATTTTTTAAACACATGCCACATATAATAACTATCTTTGTGTACATATAATACCAACCATATTTTAAATCACTTGACTTACATTACTTAACTTACATTATTAGTATAACTTATGCTTGTGTTCACCAACTATACTTAAACTATCTCCGTACTAAAATCGTAGGTAGCCCCTAAGTTTAAAGAGACATCTAAGTACAGGTAGGTTGCTGAAAACGAAACTATAGCTAGGATTTACTTAACTCTCTCTCTAAGTAAAATTTAGGGGACGTTGGTTAAAATGACCATAAGACTCAGGATCAGAACACACACATTCATCTTAATAAATAGCCTGTTGCAGTCCGCTGCTGGACGTAGATCTCAGCCAATGCACATCACAGAACCTAGAACCCAGAACACAGAAACATAACAACAATATTAATTCCCAATATCTATACTTAATCATTTATGTATAAATCTTTTAGGTGAAATCTCACCAGCAATGATTAAAGATATTGGCTGTAATTGGGTAATTTTGGGGCATTCAGAACGTAGAACTATTTTCAAGGAGCAAGATGAGCTGGTTGCTGAAAAGGTATGAATTTCAAAATAACATAAGATTACTATTATTGCATGGTTACATAATGTTACAATTATTCACCACCTTACATTTCAATAGGTTGCCCATGCACTTGAATCTGGTTTGAAGGTCATTGCCTGCATTGGTGAGACACTTGAAGAAAGAGAAGGAGGTAAAACTGAAGAAGTTGTTTTCAGACAGACAAAAGCACTTGTGTCTGCTATTGGTGATAAATGGGCTAATGTTGTTTTGGCCTATGAACCTGTATGGGCTATTGGTACAGGCAAGACTGCTTCTCCTCAGCAGGTAATATGTTGATAAATTATGTATTATGAATTTGCATAAACAAGTATGTTCATCAGCCGTCTGGTTATCATAGTCCAGGGCTCTGTCTAGTTGGAATTACACTGATTGTTTGTGGGAGAAGTCAAACTGATGCTTTACGTCAAAAGTGAATTAAAAACTTAAAAGATTAAGTACATTTTTGACTTTTTTGCTAGTCATCATTATGCTACAGATTTTATTAATTTATTGGAAACAGTTCAGCCAGCACACATAATCTAGAATCTTGCTGCTTTCAGAATGTCATTTATAGTAATTAAATGTTTATCAAAATATAAAGTAACCTGCGCACCATCTAATACCTTTCTAAAAATGAAATGATTTAATGATTTTTGATTTGATTTTGATGATCATTAGTGCCGTAAATTGCTCTGAATGTACACACTCACCAACTTCACCTATTTATAATATTAGTGAACTAAAGTTGCCCGACTGCCTTGTTGGGGCTGCTGCCCAAGAAGTCTCGGTTTCGATTCCCGGGTCAAACCAAATGTTTTTATGATCTGCAAATATTTGTTTCGGAGTTTGGGTGTTTTCTCTGTGTTATATTGTTTTTATTGTGTACTTACAAAAAAAAGTATACAATGTATGTATTTCATCGGTTGTATAGTATCTATAGAACAAGCTCGGCTTAGTTTGGAACTAGATGATGTTGTGTGTCAGATGTTCGAAATATGGATTTAATCACTTTATTTAACTTGACACTTAATGACTTGAATCTGCCCTGGCGGTTGAGAGTATGTCATGCTCACTCAAATGTCACGCTGATGGTGGCGCGTATGTCTGATCATTTAATTCCCTTCAAAATGGTTGAGTTGAATGGTGCGGATCCATGCGTCATGTTCGTGAACGGGCGCTGTCAGTTGTGACTGGTCATCTCTTAGTTGCCACGGCTTATTTGAATTAATTATTTTATTTTTCAATTGTATTTTTGTTGTACTATGGACACTTTTAACGTGCACGTCTTGCTACATCGTTCTCACATAATGTACCATCTTAACATGAATGATGTAACCATGATTTTGTAAAAACATTTTGATTTAAAAGAGTGTCCATGGAGTTTCTTGCCCTTTCTTCTCCATAGAGATCTACGCTAGGGAATGGGCAACTACAGGCAACTACAGTACTTTCACAGTTTTTATGTCTTGTGACTGGGACTGTAGCTACATTTTTGTTTCGACAATTCAAAAGTGCCTGTAACTGGCCTACTTGAAATAAATGCTTTGATTTTGATTTTGATTTAACTACATAGTTCTTTACATAACTACATAGATAAATAGTTCTTTACGGTTAAAACCATAATTTATACACAAGTTTTTTTTATAGGCTCAAGAAGTCCATGCTGCTCTTCGCAATTGGCTGTCAACGAATGTATCACCTGATGTAGCTGCATCAGTACGTATTCAGTATGGAGGTTCAGTAACTGCTGCTAATGCGAAAGAATTAGCTGGCTGTGCAGATATTGATGGTTTCCTCGTTGGTGGAGCCAGTCTTAAGCCTGAGTTCGTTGACATTGTAAATGCTACTCAGTAACTTCGAAGAGTAGAGTATGGTTAGTTATTATTGTATGGGAGTGAGATTATAAGAGAGAGTTAAAACATAAAGCTTTATCGAAATTGTTAAAATGATGCTTTAATTTTTTTTATTCATATCCATATTGCACGCTTATGATATTTAATTTTTTATCCCATTAGATGTTCTTCTAACACATGCAAATAATGTAAAACCGTACCATTATATTTTGTTATTAACATATATAGCAAATACACGCATATGATATACATTTGCATATATTTTAAATAATAAGTGATAAATAAAATCTGAATTCAGATCATGTTTAAATCATCATAGTGGGGCTTTAGAATGGAAATTACCTAATTAATGATAATTAAATTCTGATGAAATAAAGAGTGTATTATATAAACTCTTTGCATAAAAACTACTTAATTTAGTGTATGTCAAAAAGAACCATTTAACTATATATTTGCGTTTTTTTAAGATTTTCTTGAAATTTTATGATATGTTGCATTTTACAAGTCAGTTATGTCACTTGCTTTTTAAGTGTTTAAAAAAGTATCAATATTTATGTTTGAGTGCCAGAGTGACTACATGATCGTTATAAATGAAGCTAGAGCCTCTGTCTATTATTTATTAAATATGTTTATAAAGTTGTAGAAATTATAAAATCATGAAAATCAATTAAAAGATATTATTTATCTTAGAAATCTTAACAAAATCTTGTATTAAGAAAACATGCAGGGTTATAGATTATGTCGACCTAGCAATTTTATATTCTCGGGATTTAAAACTTAGAAAGGCGATGTCATGTGATCCGTTATGATGATGATCGGAACAGATCGGCATGCACCAGGCGATGGTGTACCCCTCTGTACCCAACAACTGCAGTAGAAACATTATTTTGATTCCGAAAGAAAACGAGTTGCAGTTGATAAAACTCTTATGACCTTCCTCCGAAGAGGAGTGAGATTTGTTGGTGCAGGAGGTTGGTGAGGAGGATGAAGCGATGTTGCAACAAAATGCATAAATTTGAAACTCCTAAGTAGGTGCAAAAATTATCAATTTTGGTAGACTTAACCAGTAACCCTGCATACATTACATTATTTATATTGATACTAAATATGCAATGCAATATTTACAATAATCAAGTGTGTTTCTATTTACATAAAAATATTGTTTTTGAGTAAAAAAATAAAACTTGGTAATGTTATTTGTCTTTTTAATTTAGTTTTTTTTTCACTGAGTGCCTATGAAAAAAGTTTATTAATAAACAGGTCAAGAGATCAGCCCCCCTAGCCAAATTGCAATGTTTTTCGTTTTCTATTCTCTTGTTCATTGACTAATAATAGGTCTTTACCTATGAAATTGCCGTTTTGTATGCAATAAGTGAAAGTACTTATTTTTTCAAACTTTTTTATTTCTGTTCGAACTAATCACCCATGCAATCGACGCCTCTTAGCCACCGCATTAGCAGTTTATTGATGTCCTTCTTGTAAAAATCAGCTGGACGGGAGGCAACAAACTCTTCAAAGGCATTTTGTACTGCCTCTCGGGAATTGAATTTTTTACCCACTAAAAAGTTGTCTAAATTTTGGAAAAAGTAATAGTCGGTAGGTGCAAGGTCTGGTGAGTATGGCGGATGAGGGAGAGCTTCCAACCCCAGCTCTTGCAGCTTGGAGACTGTCTGTTGCGTAGTAGGGTACGCCTGGTTCCCGGCCATTGGTACCTGAGATGGCGTGCGGTTTTGGTCGGTTCGAGTCCGACAACCACCAACTGGTGGTATCCGAGGGGATTTCCGCATAGAAAAAAAAGGGGTTCAGGACACAAGTGTTCTAAAGCAACGCTGATTTCAGTACATAGGACCGTCTCGACCGGATCGGTGCTACGTTCGCACAGAAAACTAACCAAAAACGGCACATTTTGTTCTGTTGTGTTTGGTTAGTGAGTGCCAGATCGGATTCCAATATGAAGAAGCATCTGATGAGGCTGCCATAGTATGGGTAACCATACATCATTGTCTGCATTCTAAATGAAAGTGGTGACAACTATTGGATTCCACTCATGCTTTCCATCAGGCGGAGCAGTCACATTGGCAGACTTATAAGTTAGAAAAAAACTAGCAGTATATCTCCATGCTTAGCGATATCTGGTTACTGAAGTATCAGCAGTCGATCTCAACATTTTCGCTAGGGGGAATTGTTTTAATTCACTCCTGGCGAACCACTGCGATTGAAAACTATTAAGAACTGGCTCAGTAAATACAACAGGTGTTTTGATGTTGTCAAATCCCTCTGCAAGAACGTCTACGTCTCTCCGAAGGTGGGGGAGTCTCGAGAGAAAGATCTCCACGCTGATCCAACTCAACTGATGCTGGGATACTTTCAGCTTCGGAACCGTAGTACAGGTATGATAAACAGTTATTGTATATGTACGTTTCAGGCACAATAGTGCAGATCTTCTTAACAATAATTGAGTGAATACTGGAGGGATTAAATTAATCTATATAATCATTAAATACAAATTTGATGATTGAATTATCAAATATCATGGACCAAATATCTTTCGTCCTACAAATAATCCTTCAAACGTTGTAACAATATAATAACGGAAACATCGTTTAAAATATTTTAAAAATATCAAATAAAATCACATCTCTGTATTAAACATCTTGTAATTAAGTGACAAGTACCAATAATATTAATGCGTATTTAAACCACAACCATGATACATATTTATAAATGCTTTAGATATATACCTAAAGAGCAATCTTGTAGTTTTATTGCAACTTCTAATCGAAGTGAAAGCCTTACATATGATAGTGCATATGAGTGCTATTTCGAAGGTTTCATGATATACCTAATCTTAAATCCGTAATTAATTTTTGATAATCTTCTTGTACTTATCGCTTCTGTACCGTATATACCGTATACCGTACTTAATACCGTAACCCGTTCCTTACCCAATAAGTATATAGTACAGCTATTGCTCTACTGCAATTCATCATTTTTGAAAACCGCAGCACCTAACAAGGGTAGATGTTTGACAACCGGTTCTCCATACTCCAAGATTGTTCTGACTGGTTCAAACCAAGATGCCAGAAAAGATAGAATAAACAACCAGAAGAAGATCTTGCAAATCCAATCCAGTACATATAGACTGAAACATATAAAATTATCCGAATCAATACATTTTTTAAACAAGGTTTTTTAGTGTATTACTTTGTCTGCATGCAGGGATATCAAAATCATTAAGGTATTTTATTCAATATTCTCTTACTTACTTTTCTAATAAAAATACTTAGAAGTTTAATACAACTAAAAAAGTATCGCATTTAACAGGAACACTTACAAATTGTGGTACGATTTGTTGACAGTATTCTTATTAGGATCTTCTTTCAGGCAGAAAACACGGCCTCCTTCTATACATCTGTGCAAGTATTCATTGCGATCAAAATTTGTGACATCGGTATTATAGATGACCCGTTCTTCGTCATTCAATCTTCCTTGAATACTATCATAATTGTCACATGGAAAGCACCACGGTCTCATTGTGAAGTATTGTAAAACTTCCAAACCTTGACTTATTTTTTCTTGGATCCTTATCAATCTAAAAAATTACAAGTGAAATCATTATCATCAAATCAGATAATAGCATGTCAGGTAAGGCATGTGTATATTGTACATAAATGGAATGTGTTATGTATGAATGGAATGTTATTGTTATGGTAACTTTCCATTAATCTAGGACTAAAATGAACTCACATTCTCTTTTGTCCTAATAAAAGTAGTAAAAAGTCAATTAAATATGCTGGCACTAAGTGGTAGCAAATTCTTCGTATTTCATGCAGCACAGGATTTGTAGTGATGTCACCATTGGGATACCAAAGGGGCCACGCCAAAGGATGTTTCGCTGCATATTGCTTTCCCACTTCAAGAACTTTTCCCCACGTTGTTGGTTGCTGGTGTCCAATATTTACGTTGTATACGGGAATCGTTTTGAGTCTGAAAATTATATTAGTAGTACATATTACTTACTTAATTTCAATAGTTTAGTTTTTCTTTGAACAAATTAACTTTATTCTTATATTTACTTCGCTTTCCTGGTTCCCTCGATCATACCAATAGCAATGATAGCGTTTATAGCGGTGTCTACGGGTATCACTTGTGCGGTTAGAGAGCCATCACAAAGCATAGTTCGAATGACACCCTTGCCTGCTCCTATCATCACGCCAACTGGCCCGTTCAAGTTATCTACCCAGCCTGCTACGGGCTCTTTATGTGCTGGACAAACTGAAAAATGAATTAGAATCGCATAAGAGAAGACAAATCAGTATCGTCAAGTTTTATTCAAACAGTTCAGTATTAGTATTAGTATTTTCTATAGCATCTAACTGTCGTTCGAAGGTTTAATTAAATTATTTTATATATCTTTATTTTAGCACCTTGTATTGGTTTTATGATATACAATTTCATAAGAATTTGGTAAAAGATATAAAATGATATTACATACAGATACTTCAATTTTATTTATTTGTGTAGACGTCTCATCCACTAATTACTAGCTATTGAAATATTAGTTGTTACACAAGTTTATCTAAACTCTTATGAAATGCAAACTTACCAATGCTTGGGCGAGCTATAACAAGAGGTAGTTCATTATAAGAATCCCCAACGATAGCTTCCGCGAGCCTCTTAGAATAAGTGTAACAGTTAGGATGTGGTCCCAGCAATGAAGGAGTTAGCATCGTGAGCTGTTTATCGTCCAACCATTCGATCAGTTTTAATACATTTTCAGGATTTGCTGGTGGTGGATGTAGCTGTAAAAATTATGAATAGACATTTAATTTGGCAAACTTCATTACATTGCTAATTTTAAGAAAAAGAAATCGACTTCCAAGAAAAACTATTCCGAGTACCCAAATATTTGTTTCGGGGTTTGGGTGTTCTCTATGTATAATATGTTTTGTATGTATTCACAAAAAAATTGTTTAAGTATTTATATCAGTTGTCTAGTTACCCATAATACAAGCTATGATTAGTTTGGGCACTAGATGGCGTGTGTAAAATGTCCAAAAAAATATTTTTTTATTATTTATATACTACTTTAGGTATATGCCAAGAAATGTAATGTTTTCATGCAGAGCAAAATGGAAATTAATTATAAAATTATATCTAGAAAACCAAACTTAGCATTTGTTTTTGTCTTTTTTCATTATTGTTCAGCTGAAAATTTTCTTACCCTTTCATCTAAGACTTCGTAGTCAGGATAGCAGAAAGCTGTGGATAGGTGTACGAAAAGTGTTAAATTCTTGAACCTCTTCGCTACGTTCAAGGCCCTTTTGGTACCAAAAGTGTTCATATTCACATTGTCTTTTAGAGGTGCTTCTAGCCTCAATGTAGCAGCAAAATGAAATATTATTGACACTTCTTTAGATAGTTTCTCTATTTCTGAATCGGACAAACCAAGATTTTCAAACAACACGTCACCTTGCAATGGTTTTATTTTATTCAATGCACTTGGGTTTTCGCTTCTTAAGCGTTCAAATAGCTGTAAATAGAAAAATAATTATGTTTATACATTGTATATTTGATTTCGTATCACCCTTCGTTCGCGAGTAAGAAGCGCATACGAAACACTTTGCCTCCTAGGCCTGTATCTCTTGCCTTTCAAGAACCAAACCACGGCGTCCAATGCAACGACCAGTAGTTGCACGCGCGATCTAATGTTACTGTCGCGGCTAATGTGGTTCTTGGCACGGGTAGGGTAGCTCCACGGCCATAATAGGGGCGATGGGACTGTCGTTGGAGCCTGCACATTAAGCAAATCGAGTGCTGAACACCAGCTACCAGACGGCCCGACCCGCATTTGTGGATTACACAAAGTATTGTGTCATGTAGGATTTGATCCCACAACACTTGGCGCAGTAGAAAGCGGCATGACGACCGCGTAATCCACTAGGCCAACTGTGCAGCATCTATGTATCCTCTGAAGATTGGGTACATTGGTCAACATAGGCGTTTATCAATGATTATTATCAATTTCATTTGAAATTGTGATTTTATTTTGTATTACCTATATTTTCATTCTTTGCGCCCGCCCCAGCGTTATCACAAATGAAGTGGAATACATTAAAAACATATAAATTATCACCTTAAATGTGTTAGGTGTGAAGCTAGCTTTAGTTGGGGCTGAGCTTTTAAACGTTACCTTACTATTCTTCTGTACAAGAATGTTTTACCTCTAAATGCACTCGCATGTTTCTCAGGAAAATGTGATTGTTTAAAATTAGGTATGTAAACTTACCCTTAAACGACACATGTCTTCCATTCTTTGAATGACAGATTTACTTCTCTTTGGTCTTGCAAGCACGTAGATATTGCCTATATCAGGAATGGTGTACAGAAGTTTTTCTATTAGAACTTTGCCCATGAAACCAGTCCCGCCAGTCACGAGGATGTTTCTACCCTTGTAGAAATCCCTGATTGAAGGGGAAGCCATATCTACGGAAAAAAATAATACATGTTATCGGTTAAAGGTGTTCTATTTAATAGCGACGATTAACAGTAAGATTTTTTTAAAAGTGCTGTTAATCATCGCTGTTTAAAAGAGGGACATTGAAAGCGAAGTAAGTATGTATGTTTCTATCAAAGAGTACATTCGATTGATACAAATCTCGTCACCATGAAAATATAAAGAGGGGTCGGTTCATTCTTATTTTTTTCATTTAGGGAAGGAAGGGGTATCATAATCTAGTATAAATCGTTTTAAGTAATAGGTAAATGGTCCCTTATTGCGAGAATTTCTAAATGTAGACTAGATCGATACGACATTGTCGTGCCCAATCGTGATATCAAATCGATGAACTAAAGATCCGTTTAATTTTGATATGATGACATCACGGCACATTCCGGTCAAGGTAATATAGTGGTAAGGTTAAAACTATTTGCCCTTCAATAAATTTGAACGAAGATGTGACGTCGAAGATCACGTTTGATTTAAAATGATGTTGGCAACATTCGTATTAATTTTCATCTCTATACGAACTCTTGTAGCACTTGATATGCTAGGCTTTTATTTGTGAAACCAAATAGCTAAAATAAAAAGATAACTGTAAGAGTATAATCTTAACATAATAATATTTCAATCCTGAATTTGATCGCCAAATTTGAGCTCTCATCACAACGGCTTCATACATACATATCTCACAATCTTTGTAGGAAGTGGTATAACAGTTACATGAAACTCCACAGTAGTATTTTTTTGACGAGCTTCGCTCTATGACTTTTTTATATTTAATCCTACCAATGACTGTACTCTGCTTGATGGAAAGCATGAGTAGAATCTAAGAGTAAGGGCCATCATCCTCAATGTAAGTGCATATAATGCAGAATTATATATATATATATATATAGCGGCTTAGTGAGATGTTTCTTCATTGTTCTCTAGACTTCTCTTGAGAGAATGATTAGGCCTCCGGTTTAAAAAAAAAACGAGGCGGTGCTAAAATTTGCGTGGCTACTGGTGATTTACAATAATATAATAAACGCGGATAACATATCGTGGACTCCGCTAGTCTATACTATAATATTATAAAGGGGAAAGGTTTGTGAGATGGTGTCTTTGTTAGGAATAATCACTGAATCTACTGAACCAATTAAGAAAGTTCTGTCAATAGAAAGCATTAAATTAAGATGCTCATTGTGTCTTAGTCTATATATTAATCCGAAAACTCATTATTGCGTTATCTAACGTACACGCGGGCAAAAGTTGGTATGTATTTGTATAAAGCGGATTCAAAGCTCATATTATTTAAAATATAATTATCTTTAGATATTAAAGTTTACGAAAGTACAAACATTTCATCATTCATAATATAAGAAAGAGACTGAAGTACTCAAAGTTGTTGTCATACATCGAGATATTATGTACTACTATCTCGATGTTGTCATATTGATTTATAGTTGTAGGTCTGCCAGATTGAAACTAATTATGTCCGGGAAAATTCCTTGGCTCGGCTGTGGTTGTGTTTGCATATTTGAAATATGGGAAAATAAATAAATTCCTATGTAATTATGTGTTTGATATACAGTCATTTCAATCACATAGTAATATAAGATAGGTATATATAGGTATAGAACATCAAAAGAACAACGAACAAATAATAATGATTTTTTTGTTAATTATCATAGGAAATTAATACGTTAACAAAAAAGGTTAAAAACTAAAACCCGACTTCGCAAAACTTGGTGGTGACACAAGATATTTAAATTTAATCAATTTTTTTTTTAAATATATTGACAGCAATTAATTTTTAATTGACTGTCGAAACTATTACCTATTAATGAAATGGGTAAAGAAAATAAATTTAGTAGAATTACACGATTAACCGGCTAGTAGTACTATCCTAGTACTGTTAGTACTGCTAGTAATGTCAATCTTTTCTAGTAGATTCTCGGAATTCGTGACTATAAGTTCTTATTACCAAATATGGTACACAATGGAAATTTCAGAGGTAAGTATTGCCGGATGGGTGTCCAAGCAATCTAACCATAACCTGGTTAGATTGCTGGGACACCATTGCAAACAATATCGGTCGTGGAAACTCTGTAAATATATTTATTTACAAATTGACCATTGTAAACTTTATAATATGACGTAGTTGTAAGTACATTTAAAATCATAACACAATATTTCAAGATCAGAGAAGTCGTTGACCTCAGCTAGTTCTTTGGATAAGGTTTGACTGGCTTTTATTTAGTGCCGTAATTATAATGTAATCTTGTGTCGGTTTTGAATGGAGGTTTCCATTGCAGTCAGTTACATTTACGTTACACAACAGTTGCGCACACATTTAACAATAACAAGTACACCCTTCTATTTAAAGAACATTTTGTAAAAATAAAACGTTTCAAAATAAGTTTATAAATTATACAATAATTTTACTTTTTGCTTAAAATTAAGAGGTAAACAATTTTAAGTTAGAATGTAGATGTGTAATGAATGTAATCATAACTGTTACCATATATTTTTTTAAATTCTTTGGTATTTTACGTAAATAAGTATCTACTTTAATCACAATGTGTTTTTCAAGTTGTGTATTAAAACTAAATCTATTAGATCGATAGTCTTTCAAATGCAATATTTATACGTTTGTGACGCATTTTTATGGTAGTGAGAATTATGTCTAACTAGCTTACGCCCGCGGCTTCGCCCGAGGGTATTTCTGTTATCGCGGTGAAAAGTAGCCTATGTCCTTTCCCAAGTTCAGTTCTATCTTTATACCAAATTTCATCAAAATTGGTTCAGTGGTTTAGGCGTGAAAGCGTAACAGACAGACAGAGTTACTTTCGCATTTATAATATTAAGTAGGGATAAATAATAATTATAATACTTTTATGAAACAGTCTTACGTCTTACTTAAAACAAACATGTTCTGTTGCAGTTCTGTGCACTTCTAAATAGTTTGCCATTACATTTGAGTTGACCGTACCTACTATCGCAACCAATTGCGATAAATTGTATGCATCGCAATTGATTCCTAATTAAAATGGACTATGTCCGACACTTTTGATATTGTACTTACAAAAAATGTCAATGTGGAATTCAGTCTTACCATTTTAAACTTAATCGTGTAACTTAAACAAATATGGTTGAGACATTTCTGTCTCAAATTGGGCCTTAATACCTAATATCACTATTATATAATAACAAACTGAAAAGTGAAGTCTCATAAACATGTAAGAAAATTGATAATTAATAGGTAATGTAGATTTGTAGTCAAATAACTCGATGAAAGTAGTTTAAGTTTATGTGAGTTTCAAAATCTTGGATAATGTTTTCCGAAAACATTCTAAATATCAAAAAGTGATACTCTTTAGTTTCTAGTTTATTTATGGCTCTTGCAAGTTATTTGACTGCACGCCGCTTTACGCTGTACCAATTGTTGTGGGTTCAAATCTGGGAACAATACTTTGACAGATGCTAAAGTTGTTGTTCTGAGTCTGGAAGTTATTTGTGTTAGTTTTATGTATGTTTGCTAAGGTCCTTGTGACACGTGATGTGTATTTATAACGCGGGAGTTGGCTTTTAAAAAAAACTTTAAAATGCGTATTGCCCGCCTAAAACTTTGGTCATGACCTTTGAAACTAGTCGAAGTAAAATTACACAGTCAAATGATGACTAGTCATTATCATTATTAGGTACCTACCTACATTACAACTTGAACAGTTCACGACTTGAACTTTAGTACAATACCTATATACAAACCATCTAATACTTACATCTCTGTGAACATTACAACAAATTAAGATTTTCATTTATTTTATGAGCTAATATAATTATACCGTAGGGATTTTGTAAAAACTCTTTGTACTAAAATACGATACATATATGGCAGTAGCATTTTTAAAGTTTGAGTACCGACAAAAGATGCATTGTATTCTAGAAATTGACAATAAGGAGGTAAAAAGAGAGGTGGAAGTTTGTATAGGTAATCCAATAACCGCTGAACCAATTTACATAAAATAAGTTAAATTAAAAAATAGTAGTAGAGCAGCGCTGGTTACGGCATGAATGGACCACCGACTCAACCGGAGTGGTACTACACTCACACAGCAGACCAACCTAAAAATGACAAAATTCGAGTGATCATATTTCGTTGGTGAGTTCATACTCATATGAGTTTCATCAGGCAGAATAGAGTCACTTTGGTAAGCTTATATTAAAAAAATATGCACCTGCACGATTGGCCTAGTAGTTTAAAGGCGCGCGTCCATTGGCCCGCGCCGAACGCACCGCACGCAACGGATCAAACGGATTTGCCGATGGCATGCGTCCACTGTATCCGGATTTTTTTAATTAGTTTCGAGTGTTTGCTTATCGTGAGTTGACGTATTCGGTCATGGAGATTGATGAAGATATCATTGTTATTAGTTGCTTATTGGAAGATAAAAAAAAACGTAAAACTAAACGTAGAATGTGGGTTCATGAAATAAATTTAAAGCGACCAATATTTGGAGAGTATCATTCATTATTTGTTCCGGATTTACTTCAAGATGAAGAAAGATTTTTTTAATTACATTCACATGTCAAGAGCTAAATTTAATGAATCTTTATGGTTTACTCAAACCCCAATTGCCGAAACGAATCGATCCTATCTCCTCCCAAATATTGTCTACTCTTTGGACATTAGAATAATGTGGATGTTCTAAATTATAAAATTCTTCATATCCCTCTACTATTACTATTTTTAATTTTTTTGCCGTGCGCTCCTCATTTAAAAAAAACAAATAACACGTGCGTAGTGGGCGATGCCAGCGGCGAACTGATTTGTGTGACGTCACCGGCACGCAACGCATTTTTTGCTCATAAATGCCGGCGTCCGGTGCGGTCGGCGATGATAGTGGACGCAGCTCTATATGAATTCGTACAAAGCAAAATAAAATCCGTTGCGTGCGGTGCGTGCCGTGCGTGCGGCGCGGGCCAATGGACGCGTACCTTAAGGGGTCGCCACGTCCCCGTCGCTCTTGAAATTGGTTTTCTGTGGGTGTTCTTTGTGTGTTTGTGAAGAGACAGACGATGTATTCCTAATATGGGAGGTGTCTTTTAAAAATGATAAAAAAAAGTTTTGAAATAATGTTGTGCCATCGACGAAAGATAGTTTCTAACTATTTTTATCGAGATCTCAATTACTATGATAACCATCTAAAAAGATGCAACGAGTTAATTATACACAGTTACGAGTACCTACATACAAATTGCTTTATGATTGAGTCTAATTACTCCTTGCTTGCTTAATTAGCCACCATAGACCGCAGATGCACCCGAGTCTACGTCGGTTATCGCGGTAAAAAATTGTCTGTTCTTTTTCAGGCTTTGGACTATGTGGGTATAAAATTTTATTTAATTAGATTAATTTATTAAGATCCCGGCAAATATACATACTAAGCTTTAGTATGTATATTTGCCGGGATCTTAACCGACGGGAATATATCGAGAGCGTTATAAAGTCGGTTTCGCGGAAGCTAGGCATATTATTATAAACATGGTGAGACGGTTCTCCTCGCTGGAGCATCTGTGCTTTCTATAAAAATACTGCGAGGAGAATGTTCTCATCTCTGCGATAGATCAACGCAGTATTTATTTGACGTCCTCGACCGGTTGCATCTGACTGAGTTCCTTGAGCCCTTGCATTTGCAAGTCTATTCAAAATCGAAGTTCAGCCGTGTCGTAGTAAAATAAATAAATAAATATTTTTACCCGATGACAGCAAAGCCAAAGGAGGGTTATGATTTTGAGAGCCTATGTCAATATGTATGTATGTTTATCTGTTACCTTATAGCCCCTCAAATACTTATTAGAACTGGACATAATATGACGTATCACTGAGGCTCATGTGGCGCCCTCTAGCGGTCATAAAGCATTGGGTTACAAATAAATATGTCATGTTTGGTATCATTGTAAAGAGCGCTTTTTGTACATATCAATATACTATATTATTATGATTTTGTATTTATTCGATAATTGTGATAATTAATACCTTCAAACTACTAGCTTGAATTGATAAAAATTTACTGAGACTGACAATTTATTACTCGGTGTGTTTTGTTATTTACAAAATACTTGGCACATAAAATTATTATTATATCAGCACCAAAACATTTTAAATAAAAAAATGTAAAAACAAAAAGGGTTTTTTAGTTTTTACATTTTAAGCATATACATCTATACAAATAAATAAAATTGAGGTGTCTGTTAGTAATATCTAATTACCAATTTATTTTATTTTCTTCAGACACGGTTGAACTTCCATTTTGTAAGTCTAATAACTGCCATCAGACCTCGTCATCTCAAGTACTAGGAAATATTGAAGCTTCGTAGATACTCGTAGTCTAAAAAAGAAATTTGTACGGCTTCAACTACACGTAACGATTGCAGATGTTCGTATGGCAACAAGGACGTACGGTGACTTAACGTGCTCACCGACGCGGCGACGGCTAAACGTCCTCCTACATTATGATGGAATTGTTTAGATAAACATATTTTATTTTTTAACTTTGTTTCGATTGGATTCAAATTTTAACTTCAAAATAAAATTCTGAACTTTTTTTGTACCAATTTCTTATTTCTAGGAGACAACATTTTCTTTCTAGGGTACTTTTATTTTTATAGTAACTGCTTTAGTTAATAAAGTGCTAGGTATACTTTTATCGCAAGTGCAAATACCATCTAGGTAGTACCTAAGTGGCGAACATGCAAAAAAACAAACATTCTTCGCGTTTCAATTGAATTGAATTAAATGAAGTACCTATATCGACAAAACTACGTTAACATCGGTTAACTATAGGCAATTAAAAGAAGATCACATTTTAGAGACATCATTTTCTCTTGGCACCTGTTCCATGTGATCATGTACAAGTAAATCATGAAAGCCAGTACCCATTAAATTACGTTTTTTTACGTCACAGTCTGCGATCTGATCAATAACAGCAGTGTAAACCATAATGATAGGAAACTGCAAATATACTAGAATTTCTGTAGGAAGCGGATAACCTCATAATTGTGGTAATCTCCATCTGTAATTCAGAAAATAAGGGTTATTTCGATTTAAACACCTCAGTTAAATATTCGAAGTAGTTTGTGAGTAGATATTAAAAGAGAAGTTCCAGAAAATTTCAGACTTGAATTAAATTCTTCAAATTTGCTACGCGGAAGACTGTTTGTGGAATGTGTGGAATACAATTAGTGTTTAGCGTATAAATCCAGGAACAACTAAACTATTTTGTAATTTCGGTCCACTTATCTAGATACACCCATTGTATAAATAACTTTGTAATCCCTTATAAACATAAAATGTGTATGGACGTATGGCCTTAATCCTTTCCTGAGAGGAGACACTAACTCAGCAGTGGGACATTTTAGGTTGCTGATGACAAAGCTACAAAAGATGGCATGAAATGGAATGAAATAGACTTGCCAATCACACTAAACAATTTAATTTAATATACTCGTCATATGTATTGCTTGTGAGATACATTGTGTTTTCATGCGAATCAGTCCAAAATTGATGCGATTGCCAAGTCATTCTATTTATTCAAAACATAAAAGTAGTAATATCACAGAATACATAATAGTACCAGTACAGAAGACTCACTCCTAAAAGTAAATTAAAGAAATAGGGACCCTTGGTGTCATTACATTAAGTGCAATTCAGATTGCACAGCGCCGAAGCACCTACGATTATATTTACCTACAATTGTGTCTCCTTCTATCGTGTAACTCTTATCTGTTCCGACGTAATCAGGTATGTCTTCTTTTAAAAATAAATTTAATATGGCTATAATAAAACATTTTTTTCTAGCACTTTAATTTACTGAAAAAATAACTGTAGATACTTTTGTCAACAAATGACGTTTTAAATAATAACGTATGTATTTACGTATGGCACGAACAGATTAATTCCTACCTAACACCTAAAATATTTTATTCGGACATCCGTAAACAGAACTATGTCTTTTACATGAATTAGAAGATCGAGGTTTGTCATTAAAAGTCATTATCGGATATCGAAAAGTATAAAAAAATCAATAATGTGCGAGAGCGACGCGGCGACGAACGTGACGCGTATCGTGCGTAAGCGACAACCTATCGGAATGGCCTGCGCGGGCAGGCAAGCGGCCGACTATACCTAAAGTGCGGAGTGACACCCCCCTGGTAATATGGAGGTTAGTTAATTACGAATAACTTAAGACAGAAGTTCTCTCAGGTAGGGACTAAACCAATTAACCGAGTTGGTATAACGAGTACATGGATCTAACAACTATTTACGGTAGAAGAATTGGGTGACGACATGGTTATTTTACTAGTTATGTTTTGATGGCACGGTTATAAGCGGAAACTCCTTTGCCGTTACGAGTCGGCAGAGCGTGGTCCAGTTTGAATTGAATCCATATTTTAACTAAGTATTCTTATAAAACAATACTGTAATAGACACATTTAAGATTGGTTACTACGAATACCGTAACCAATGTAAAACGCTACTGCGTTTTCATGAAAACAGAGTTTCAAGTTGTCTAGTTGGAACACTTGTTATACTACTAATCTCACTAATTGATCAATTATCATATATGATGAATTGCTCAAAAATTGGTACACAGGTGTCATTGTTAGTGTTACTACATACCAAAACCAGCCTGCTTGACTTTGTTAACGTCTTAAAATCAAATTTTTCATCAGCAGCCCATTAAAATCTTTACATCCAAATAGGACACAGCCTAGTTGCAACATGATTTAATGTGTGCAAAGCCTTTAAGAGCTACTGAACTTAGGGCTCTACTTTGAAAGGATGTTTTTGGTATAGGATTAGTTTCAAAACTTTTCCTTGAACAGAAGAATATTCTTTCTCTTTGACTTTGTCTATCCATTAAATGAATTGGGGATGGTGATAATCCTATAGCTAGTAATCCGTCATTACACCAATAATTTCTGTTTCATCCTCTGATCTGAGGAATGGAACTTTTAACTTGTTAGTCTAGCGGTTAGCGTATGCTGCTGCCGATCAAGATATCTCAGTCGTAAGTTAAGCCAAATGGACTTTTCTTACAAGTAATTCTTAACAGCCTGGAGTATAGAAGTTTGTAGGTGTTTCACGCCCGTACCTCGGAGAGGACGTTAAACCGTCGGTTCCAGTTTGTCATGAACATCTATTTCCATCGTTATTAGGAAGTCAGTGACCTCAAATATACCGACAACTTTTTTTTTACGTTTGACATCTACCTCGGGTCGTCAATATTTTTTGGGTTAATACATATCGGGGTAGTCGGATTTAGTCAGGTAGTAAGGCAATAGACGACTTTGTAAATTTCAATCGATATTTATTGTCAAAAGTCTTTTCAATTTAATCGGGTGACCTGGTGGTTTTTTGAAAGAGTTTTCTTCTTTTTATGACAATTTCACTTTCTATCCAGCCACTTTCTATCGTGACCCTTGTTTTTTACTACGATCTTTCTTTTTGCCTTGCCCACTAAATCGAAATGGGTGTATTAGAATGGAGGTTGAAAATACTTTTTTTAATTGAATTGCTCCCATTGATAGAATTGACAGTTTTTAGGGTTCCGTACCCAAATTCCAAAAAACGGAACTCTTATAAATTCGTCGTATGTCTGTCTGTACGTTCGTATGTCACAGCCACTTTTTTCCGAAACTATCTTATAGTTTATAGCTATACTGTTGAAATTTGGTCAGTGGATGTATTTTGTGAACCGCATTAAGATATTCACACAAAAATAGAAAAATACAATAAAGTTTAGGGGGTTCCCCATACTAAGAACTGAAACTCAAAACGTTTTTCATCAATCCCATACGTAGGGTATCTATGGATAGGTCTTCAAAAATGACGTTGAGGTTTGTAGTATTTTTTTTTCTAAACTGAATAGTATGCAGTAAACTGAATGTAACTTCTAAACTATGAGAATAATAAAACTAAAAAAAAAACACATAATGTACTGCCACCGAAATTTTGTTTGATCTAGATCTAGTAAGTAGTTTTTTTTAATACGTCATAAATCGTAAACCGTAATTTCCCTATCATTCAATCAAGACACTATTATTAAAACATCGATCAAAGTTACTTTTATATGACGTTACTTGCTGCTATGTGAATAGTGAATAGAATACAATCAAAAAAGAAAGAGTAACACATTCATCATCATCAGCCTTTAACACATTATACCTATTTAAACCAATTCCACCTTAGAATCAAAACAAATGTAAAATAAAACCTGTTTATTAACCTAACGCACTTGCCATATAATTAATTAAGGTAATATTTTAAAGTTTTCGTGTTACATTAAATACTTGCAAGTATGTTGTTTACGAGTAAATACCAAGTCGTATTTACTTGTATGTAGGTTTCTACTTGTCCGATTCGAGGTAAACTAACTAAATATATTCGTTCGAGTAACTTGCCTCGATAAATATGTAGTCAGCCTTGGTAGTTTCGTAACTAAAGTGAGCAGCCGAAGAGTTACCGACAAGCTTTCAACTTTGTTGTTTATTTACTCGTATAGGTTTGATGAAACAGGTATCTCTAATCAGATATCCTTATCCTCAAAATCAAATGTTTATCCGAATATTATCTTTACTGATTTCTTGAGCAAATTTTATGTTGTATAATTACTAATGTCTCTAAGACACTGGGCTGAAAGAGAATAGATCCCACTATACGGGTATCCTACTGTGGATTTAGGTATCACACCCTGTATGTGACAATTATTAAAGATTTAAAAAAATGGGAAATTTGCATACAAATTGGATAGAGTACCAAACTCCTGTGATTAGCGCGTACAAACACACGTGCAAGAAAACAAAACTATTTAAACTATTTTATTCTATTAATTATCGCGTAAAAAAAACTTATCTTGAAATTTAAACTAGTTCACAAAATATAGTCATCGTAAAGACTATGACTAACGTTTTGTGTAATTTAATTGGTTTATATCTTTTCTTATTTATTGCCTAAGTGCCAGTGGTCAAGTTAACGAATTATATTATCTTAACAAATAATATAAATGCTAATGAAATGTATTTTTTGCTTGAACTGTTGTGGAGGATCGGCTCAAGAGGAATCACGAGACCCAATCATACCGGCTGATGCAGGTGATTATTGGGAAAAGATACTTCGAAGTTCACATGTGTCTGATCCGGAAGGAGCTAATTAGTGCCTAAGTGCTACTACCGCGATTACCTTACCGCGGATAAGACGTCCCACACTCTGGTAGAATGTCCAACTTGGACAAAGCAGATTGTTAACAATTTTCATAGATCATAATAAAAAATATTAACAACAAACATTTTGCTTTATTTACATACTGAGTGCGTTGGGTTGGAACACCCGATAACTTGGGCGTAGCGATCATTATGACACATTTTTACAGATCGTACCTAAGTGCTTTTGATATAATTTATTCCAGTGTCCAAAGATTTATAAAAAAGGGTACATGTAAGAATTATAACTATCCAACTTTGAATTAACTAAAACTTAATTGACTATTATAATTACCTAATAAAATACCCAGTCTTACCTAATTACGATAGGCAATACAGTTTTAGATGAATATATTTTACGGACTGTTTCTTTTTCTTAGGCTACCAAAGTGACTACTCTGCCTGGTGAAAAGCTTCAGTAGAATTCAGGAGTAGGGGTTACCACCCATATCATGGCGGCCTGGTCAGTTATTTGTGGAAGATGCAGAATCATTGGTTTCCGTTCTCATACTCAACAACGAAACACGAGAGCAAGAATGCTATCATTATTAAGATAGTCTTCTGTGTCGGTAGTACTAGCGAGCTACTACCTGCTAAAAAAACTGAAAGTGTTGCAATTAATCTATAATATGGTAGCTATTCAACACTCCTATGAAGTTGTGATTTGTCGAAACAGTATTAGAAATCATACTACTGTTATCGTCTAAATGATCTAATTCAAATCACTTGCTAGAGATTTTTCACAACTTGCGCATATGTAATGCAATAACACGAAATATGCAAATTAGTAATCATGAAAACAGTATCTTAATAATGTTAAAAATATTTAACCAATTAAAATCCACCACGTTTTATACGTTCATCATCATCACCAAAATTTAAATAGTACACTCTTAGATATAGGACTCAACTTAGGAAGGTTTTGGCTGAGGATGCTAGTTATACTGTTTGATATATAATTTGTTTTTATTTAAATTCCCTTCTCTATGCAAGTTTGTTGCGCTGCGTAGTTAGTTGGTTCTTACGACACCTACAAAATGACCAGATGTGTAACTAAAATCTGATTACGTATATGAATTTTGTTTGTAAGGTTTTTAAGTAAAAAGATACGTGTTTTACTACGCCAAATACTAACATGAGTGACAGCTTACTTCTGTTGTTCTATACTATCAACTTATTTGAAGAAGATATTTGTGAAAGTAAATTTTGATTCATGGCTTTTAAGCTCCACAAAGTCGTCTAATGACTAACAGAGAATTAGAAATGAAAGTAAAAATTTGTCTATAATGAACATGAGTTGCATTTTTCAATAAACTTGTAACCGTCTTTTAATAGCAACCCAGAGTCACGTTCCTAAAAATAGAAAAGTTGTACATACACGAACACATATAGTATGGATGAATTTAGTTTACATCATTTAGTGTTGTATTATACTGGTCTTTTGAACAGGTTTGCAAGTTATTCAACATTAAATTGCACATTTGTAATCGTTAAGAATTATCATCCAGTTACTACGACAAATCTAACAATATATCAAGTTAGCGAAACGGTTCAGCGGTTCAAATATAATAATTAGAATTTGAATAAAAATAACAACTGAAAGTCATTTTTTTTGTTCCGTACCTTAAAGGTACGATTTGAAAATAAAATTACTCAAAAATCTCAAACTCTGAAGGTTATATGTCAATTTGACGTACCTAATACAATAAAACATACTTTAACCCCTATTATTTGGTCCTTACATATGAAATTGCCGGGAGGTAATTTTTATAAAATATATTTAGTTTATCAAAGTATGCCCGTTGTTATCTATGCACTTTTGCCTTCTCATAGGTCATCTCATTTCATTGATCTTTTTACTAAAAAACCATGGGGGTGAGAAAATAATAATAAACTCTTTGAAAGCGGTTTGGAATGACGCATCGGAGTTGAATATTTTCCTTCTAAGAAGTTGACCAAATTCCGGAAAAAATGGTAATCTGCAAGGTCCGGGGAGTACGGTGGATGTCGCAGACATTCCAATTGTAGCTCATCTAACTTAGGGGTTGTTTGTTGTGCAGTGTATGATCTTGAATTTTCGTGAAGCAGCAGTGGCCTACAGCGATTGACCAATCTCGGTTATTTAGCAGTTAGTTATTCCTTTATGGTTTGCAGTTGCTGACAAAAGATATATGCCGTAACCGTTTGGCCAGATTTTAGAAAGCTGTTGTGAACAACAACGGCGCTAGTCCAATAAACACACTAGTAAATTTTCCTGAATATATTTTCATTTAGGACAGTAATTGGCTGGGTCTCAAGGGTTCAACCATTGCGAAAAGCGTTTCCGATTATCGAACTGTATACACTTGTCATGACAAGTAATGATTCGATTTAAAATCCCTTCCTTAATGTGTCGTGTCAGTGTGTACATGACTGTTTTCAAAACTCAAATGTCCCATCTAAATGAATTTATAAATTTGAATTTGGAATTCTTAACCAAAGAGGATATATTTCAGATCAAAATGGTCAGTACAACAAAACGCTAATTTCATATGTAAAGACCTAATATTATTCCCAAATTATATTTTAACAATATTTCTATATTAAAATAGCAAAGTAAACGATTTCAGAGGCATTTAATATTCTAAATTTGAGTAATTAGTAGTTTTAATGAAAATTAAACACATTTAATTTATCATTTTGTAGAATTTGTTCTCAAATCTCATGTAAGATGTATCATGTATATTAATTATTTCAGCGATGTTAATAAATAACTTTAACATTTAAAGCTATTAATCTGTTGAATATATTGGTTTTGATTGTAAAGTTTTTTTTATTTTAATCAGATCGTATAATCCACCCGCATAATCTGATAATCCATCCACATAATCGAGTCTCTAAAATATCCATACGCATTTCTAGATTTTATTTCTTTAATTTAAGTGAAGTTTACAATACATAACGAAAAACCGGACTTGTTACTTCTGAGATAACTTCTTAACAATATATGAAAACTTCAACATTAAATAGTTAGTTAAAATGCTGTTGCATTGCAACTAAGTATTAAATTTTGAAGTTAATCTAAATTTAAATTATACAGCATATATGTATATGCACCTTTTCCAAGCAACATCATAATTCATTCAATGTTTTTAGGGTTCCAAAGTATATCATCACTCGGAACCCTTATAGATTCGTCATGTCCGTCTGTCCGTCCGTCCGTCTGTCCGCCCGTCCTTCCTCGACTTACCGTCCAAACGGTAAGTGCTAGAAAGATGAAACTTTGCATGAATATGTGTTGTAATTACGCCGACAAAGTGCTATAATAAAATTATGAAAAAAAAAATATTTGGGGAACCTTCCCTACACGTAAAGTGGGGATGTAAATTTTTTCTCGCGGCTACCCCATCGCGTGGGGTATCAGTAGATATGTCTTTTAAAAACAATTATGGGTGACTGAGGAACCCTTTCCTGTGCGTGGCCTGACACGCAAGTGGCCGATTTTTTTTTCATATTTTTTTCATTATTGCGTGATTTTTGCGAGAAAGAAAAGGAAAGAAAAACTTGTAAAACCAATCTTATAGTCTGAACATCTGGTATAATAGGTCAATAACTCTTTTTAAGGAGAGGCTTACTCGTATGTCCAGTAATAAAGTGTTACAGGCTGTTGATAAATGGTTGTTGAAAATGGTTTGGACTGGTGACAGATTATTTTTTAGGTTTATGAATGTAAACCTAGCTTAAGATTGTGGATTTTGCGTTGAATGAATAAACAATGTGGGATGTATTCATAAAATTTCAGAAATCAAACATTCGGGGGAATACTTCCAAGTGTACCAATAATAATCAAGTCTCATTAAAATTTATTCATAAAATTTTGTATTCATAGCGGTAATATCTTATAATCACTTTATAATCGTCAATCAAATTCATTTATTATAAATGTATTGAAATGTTTTGTATGTATCATGTGTTGTGATTAAATACTCGTACAACACTACCCACCCGCTTCTCATACACGTTTGTTTTTTTTTTACATCGGCTAAGAGGACATCATCATGATCAAGCACATTTTAATTGTTACTTTTTTAGTGACTATAGTGACTTTTAATAGTTATAAGAAGATATTTTAATACTAATAAATAAGTCATCAAGGATAATATAAACAATAAAATAAAATTCGCAATGGCTGTTTATTTTATTCGCAAAAAGTCATCTATCAATGTTATTTGACGGTTTTGGAACTTGTTCATAGATTTGAAATTTACAAAAGTCATTCGCATGGCCGAAGTTTTAAACGAGAAAGGCTGAAAAAGTTAGTGACTCATTTCAGATGTCCAACTTTTCGGAGACCCAGGAGCCAAAAGTATATTGAAATCGGTAGGTACAGGTGGTTTAGCGAGCGTAACAGAGAGATAGTGTCACTTTCAAATTTATAATTTTAATTGTGCTTACATCCAAAGAATGTAGTCACTGAATGTACTGTACAAAGAATCGATTACTTAATGTTGAAGTATCTTAGACAGAAAGATATGTTATAAATAGTTCACGTCCAATCGATGTCAGTTCAATTTAGACAGTTATAAATTTGTCACAGACTTTATTGTATGTGTTTAATTTGTTTTATTTCATTTGTTGTGTTGTTGAATTTTCGGCTCATTATTAGTTGCAAAATATACAAATAATTACAAGCAATGGTAATGGTACCTACTCTACGAGAAACAGCCTTTTAACCCGTTCCGTTGTGTATGACGGAACCCTTATAGTTTCGTCATGACCGGCCGTCTTCGAGCTACCGTCCAAACAGTTAGTGCTATCATTAAATAGGTCTTTTATAAAAATTGAGAAGATTGCTAAGACGATATTTTGTTTAAGGTATCCATTTGCAAGTTATTCAAATTTAAAGGACATTTTTTGTTAAAAAATCGCCTTCCCCTCTAAAAGCTAAACGGATGACTTGTAAAATCTGAAAAAAAAAAACACTGTAAACCCATGTGATGAACTTTAAAGGAATACTATAATAACTTAGATAATTTAATTAGTTCGGTAATTATAGAGTAACGTAAAATACGCGTCCTTAGAAAACTTCTTACAAATACAACGAAATTATGGGTAAAAAAAAAAAATTCATATTATTAATGTGATTTATCTATTGAACACGATTTTAAATCCACCTATCATTATAGGAAACTATGGACATGTATTGTAGGCGTGGCCTGACACGCGTTTGGCTATTTTCGTGTATCAGTATTTGTTTTGTTGTACTATTTATTACTAACTGTTCGTCAGTTGTTCATTTAAAGTTAAAGTTAATGGTTTCAATAGAATGCCTACACAAGGGATGCACAAGAAGAGCCTCCCCGAGTGACGTAAAAAAAAAAATCCCGACGTCCGGCGTGCCCTGGACACCTAGCACTCGGCAACGCAGTCTTTTTTTTCTTTTTTTTTTTCTTTTTTTAAAAGACAACTCCCATTAGGAATATAAATTCCTGTGTCGCGGGGGACTTTACAAACATACATGAAACGGACAGAAAGAACAGCCAGACTCAGAACAACAAATTGTGAATCACACAAAGTGTTGTACTACGTGGGATTTGAATCCACGACACTTGGCGTAGTAGGAAGCGGCGTGGCGACCGCTTAAGCCACTAGGCCAACCGTGCAGTCTAGGTGACAAATCCTCTCACCTTTGCGTGTTTGATCCATAGGATCAACACAATCCCACCCAACGACACCAGTCATTGACCTCATCTCAGGTGTTGTTTTTATTAGAGCCAGTCTTGCGCATCCATAAATTTTGAGAACTTCTCCAGCGCTAAATCTGATATCTTGTCGGATCTGTGTCGAAATACTGGCTGCAACGCACTGTGTGTGCAGGAAACTCACAGGGACCTATTGCAACTGAGTCCCCATATCAAGGGCATGGTTCTCATAGCAGAAATGTCCCATCCAAAATATGGCAGTGCAGTATTCTCTAGACCAAACATTTCCATAGTCTCTGTATGCTGTTCTACTCAAAACTCCATAGAGCTGATAACAGTAGAGGTAAACAACTCTCACAATTTCCTCCATCTACAAACAGCCCAATGAACCCTTCATTTTTCAGAGTCTGCCTAACTTCGACAAACACCCCATCAAAATCATTGTTGGCGATTTCAACAGCCATAACATCTCCTGGGGCTATTGTGAGACAAACGTAGACGGACAAGCCGTAGAAGAATGGGCAGACGCATTGGACTTAACATTAATCCACAATGCCAAAACTCCTGCTTCGTTCAATAGTAGTCGGTGGAAAGAGGTTACAACCCGGATTTAATTTTTGCCACCTCACTCATAAGCACACAGTGCAGTAAATCTGTGTGCCAACCCATTCGAAAGTAACGAAACAAATTATACAATCACAATCTAAGTAGCTACTTTTCTGGAGTTAGGAGAGGCTGGTTATCTGTCATACAGGTTTCTACCTAGTACAGAAACCAGTCTCTCACACAGATCTTTGCTTCCTGTATTTTGTTTTTATTTGATGTTAATAATTTCTGTGAAATTGTTTGTGTGAGAGAAGAAATAAAATGTATTTATTATTATTATTATTAATTGTTACTCTTATATAGTCCTATAAAATAGCAAATGTCTATTTTTTAAGCACTAACCTTTTCATGGGAATCAATTTTGTTGCCATTGTTTAACATTATGCTAAGTGCAACAAAAGACGCAGGGGCTGTGTGGGTCAGCTAGGTTAATAATAGTCTACTTGTCTGTGGCAGAGATAGTTCAAAGGCATGGAGAATTTATTTTTTATTACTTAACACCGTAATTTCGTAAGTGAAGGGAAGTCTATTGTTTAGATCAAGATGTTTCTTGAAGTTAAAAAAAAGTATTCTCAAGCTTATAGAAGTTTCCATCAAGAACACGTACACACTAATAAATGACACCCATAGATAGATAGATAGAATAGATATGGGTTATTCTACGTTAAGAGGTCCTCTAATATAAGGCAGGTTGTCCCCATAAAAAATATTAATAATTTATTTATTTTCCTATATTATACTGTGTAATCACGTATTTTGTATGCTGTAGATGAATGGCCAGTTAATCAATCTACTTTTACTAGTATTTTAAAGGATCAGGGAAGATAATCTAGACAGGGTAGAGACATGAAGGCCAGGGCAGGATACCTTACTTACAGGGGCAAGATAGATTGAAAGAAAACCTTAATGTCTTTAGAATCAACTTTAATTAGTCACTAATTATGATAGTTTATTTTATAAATAATATAGAAATTCAGACTTGGATTTTCAAATAGTCTTTTTTTTGTAACTTGTATTAGGAATTAAACTAAGAAACCAAAAATAATTATTATCTGCTAGCGAAAATCACAAAAGTAACATCTTTTTCTAAAATAAAATAAACTAACTTCATCATCATCATCATCATCAGCTTATCTCAGTTCACTGCTGGACATAGGCCTCTCCCATTGCACACCACTCCGATGGATAATTAAAAACTAACTTACTACTACTTAACTTGAATACTGTCTTTTATAAAAAAAATAAGGGAAATATGAGATTCAACGCTGTGAATGCAAAAGATTCAACTTAAACAAGAACTTCTACTTATAAATATAAAGATAAAAAATATGACAATTGAGATCACGCTTTTTCAAAGACGTTAATACGTTAATAATCCTATGCCGTTTCATTTTAAAATTTGGGGCTAGTAAATTTTCAATAACCTGGACCCATGTAAGAAATATCTTTATTATCTTTGTTTTTTCCATAAAAAGCTTGCATAAGTTTGTTAAGGTGTTCAACATAACTCGCTTTTGTTTTCTTACTTCTTGTTTTGTTACTACATCTTTTTTTTTACCAGCACACACTGTTTGAATTTTTTTACGTGAAAATTTTAATCGTTTTTCTCAAAGTTATCTATTTCTTTCTTGTGTTTCTCTTTGTTTCTATTAAAGATAATTTAGTTTTTCTTTTCTGAATAGGTTTTAATAGCTTTTATTCTTCTAACACTCGGTATTTTGAAACAGTTTTCCACTTCCCATTCTCTGACAAAGCCTTTTCTGTTTGAGTCGAAAGAGTCTTTCTCAAAAATTAAAAGATAATTTTTCGTAAATTATCTTTTAATTTTTGAGAAAGAACTTTTCCACACAATAAGTTTTTCTTGACAGTATCTCTTGATTTTGGTGAATTAAGTAACGCGTTAACGCGTAACCTTTTCCTTCTGTAGAGAATACTTTTTGGGATCATTTTTATGCGTTGGTATCTCAATCGTTCTGCCTGACGCTTTTTCCAAGACATTTTTCACGAGGCATGATCTAAAAAAATGAGACGGCTTATTTAAACATTTCGAAAATACAATTAAATAATTGCTACATTTGTTACAGCAGTTGTTTGAAGGTATGATCAAAACAACACCACCATAGAACAGCCCCTACATACCTTTTTCAAACCCTATCTGTATTTAGGAGATACCTACAGTAAACTAATAAAGTCTGTTGATGACAATGATGTTTTTTTTAAGCAATAGCTGCCAAAATTATTGTATACTGTCGGATGGAAAGCATGAGTCAAATCCAAGAGTAGTGATCACCATCCTCAATTCGAACGGGGATACTGCAGTATGGTGGACTAAACTATGACGTTTTAGTGAGGTACCTTTTCATGACCCGATTAAAAGGGCCGGGTTCATAGTGGCAGGGAAACACACGTGTGATGGTGAGATGTAATACTATTTATTTAGTCTCTAAGTGAATCCTTTAAAATGGTGTGGGTTTTGACTGCTCAGAATAAGAAGCAAGAGTCGAATCGTAGGGTTCGAGAGCGGGTTCTAAAGAGGTCACTTTCAAGGCCAGCTCGTGTGTTCCTGTACCAGAAGTGAAAGGGAGAGCCTAGTTGATAGAGCTTTTCAAAACACTTTCAATTGTAAAGTCAACCTCCTTTATAAAATATAATCTCATTCATCTCAGTATTGCAGGTATTATGTCACCTATCCATGTATCGGTTTTTGAAATTTGTCAAGAAACAGCAAAGTTTAATGTATTAAAGGAATTTTATGTTATTAATGAACGCAAAAACTACTAAACGGATTTAGATGAAACTTTAGAGTAATATAGCTTATATATCAGAATAACACATAGGCTACTTTTTACTGCAATAATAGAGATACACGCGGGCGGGGCCGCGGGCAAAAGCAAGTAATTACATATTCCTATCAGTTTGTGCAATTCTAACAGGCGATTCAATTCCGAGATTTAACCAATTTGGTAAGATAAATAAAAACTAGTTTAGAGCACCAAGTAATGGTTTTAACTATGGCAAGTATGGTGTTTTTTTAATTACCGCTCTAACTGTTTACGTAACAGCCTAAGTTTATTTCTGCGTTATAATATTTATGTTTTGGTACCTCTATTATAGTATCATATAGTTAAAGGAATACTAAGATATAGGATGGACATTGTATAAGAATAAATATGAATTACTACTTTTTGTCCGCGACTCCGTCAGCTTGTATGACGGCTGTCGTCGTAAAGAGTCCTTCCTCAGGAATCAAATTATGTCCACGCCAAATCTCATTGAAATCGATGCAGCAGTTTAGACGTGAAAGTGTAACAGGCAGACAGTGTAAGAATTACTTTCAATTTTATAATATTAGTATGACATCATACTTAGCACACGAGAATTATATTACAATACGGAATGTTCTCAATAATTTATTTTATTCTATTGACCAATGTAGCTGTGACTATTATTGCACAGGCTTTTGCTGTGGCGCAATGGTTGCGAATGCGACTGCTGAACTGAGGTCTCGGGTTCCAAGCAAAGCTCGGACTAAATGTTTCTACGAACTGCAAAGGTTTGTTTCGGAGATTGAGGTGTTTTCTATAAAAAATAAGAATGCATTATCAAAGTGTACAACTATTTTATTGCCAATCATAGATAATTTATTTTCTATTGTACACAAATGAAAATATTTGAGTGACACTTTATAACTACATTAATTTTAACGTTACTTTATTTTATGTGGGTATGTATTTAAACTATATTTTTTATTTCAAATTTGATAGCATACAAAATTTAGCTTTCGTATTCCTCAAGTACATTATTTATTATACCAAATAATTCCATAGCATTGTTTGCAGACTGCCAAAGACCTAGATGGTTGGCGCTCTTGAAGGGAGGTCATCGTTCAGCAATGGACGGCAGTAGACTGAAGTGATGTAGTTTTATTAGGTGATAGATTTAGACTACAAAGTGTCACCACCCCTATTGATATGGTGGTTATCGTAAGAAGTAAAGCTTGATTCAAACCCTGTACTAAACGTGGGACAGTAGGCCTAAACATCCATTGTAAGAATAGTCCTATGTTCAGCAGTGGGCTATAAAAGGCTATTATTGATGTGTTGTTTTACTTATATACATTGTAAAAGTATATTTGTTAATTGATATAAATAATATAATATTGTACATGAATTTTATATGTGCCTGCTAAAGTGTCTCTGCCCGATGGAAAGTATGAGTAGGGGTCGCCGTCCTCATAATAGGGAAACTTTAAAACGCTTTTAATTATAAATATTATCAATTTAATATTAAATATCTAAGTGTGAAGTTGTGGTTCACGGTCAGCTTGTGAACAATATATTGATATATGTTCTATCCATAATACATATAATAGTATATTATATGTATTATGTTATATCCATAATACATATAATAGTATATAATACATATAATAGTAATATTATAAATTCAAAAGTAACTTTGCCTCAGTGTGGCTGTTACGTTTTCACCATTGCATCGATTGTAATGAAATTTGGCATGGTGATATTCTGATACTTAAATAAGGACATAGGTTTCTCTTTCGAGATAGCCAACACAGAAGCGTGTGGATCCGTGGGCAAACTCTAGTAAGTATATACACATTTATAGTATATACACATTTTTATTTGTACCACAGAAACAAATGAAAATGTGTATAATATAAATGTTTTTATTATGTCCTTTTTATTTCCAACCTTTTTATTAAGTATGTCAGAAAAAAACCATTTTTTCTGACATAATAAAAAGGCTAATGAATGGAAGGTTTTTCTTTTCCGCTGAGCTGTTTTCTTACGATTGATTTTAAACTTCAATCAAGCTTGTTATTGTTTACGTCATTAATCAAGCATTTATTAAAGGATTTAGGTGTATTTCGCAGTTTTGTTTCATAGTTGTGCGGTAATTAATAGTAATCAAAAAAACTTACTTAAATTATTTGTAGTTGCGAGTTTATGTGTGAGCAACAGAGTGAATGGCAGCCACTCTCGCGCACCTGTCACAGCGGACTGAGTCCAAACCACGCGGCGCGCAGCCTCGTAGATAAACGATTATATCTAACGATTGTGAAGAAACAACATTGAACGGTCTTAGGATTCCGTAGTTCATGACTCGGAACCCTTAAGGCGGAAATACATTATTATACAATTATTTTTACTGTCTCGTTGGTCTCGTGGTTGGCGTATGCAACTGTTGATCAAAATGTTTCGGGTTCGATTCCATCGTCGGACCGTATGGTCGAAGTTTGTGTATTTTCTATGTATAATCTGTATGTATTTATAAAAAAAAGTATGTTTATGTTTTTGTCTCAGTTGTCTAGTACCTATAATACAAGCTCTGCTTAGGCGGTTCACACACTGCTCCGCGCTCCGTCGCCTGGCGCGGTGTGGCAGATTTTAATATTGTATGCAAGTACATCGATTAGTATAGAAAACACGCCAGGACCAACACACCAAAAACGCGTCACGGCGCGGGAGCGCGTCCCGCCAGCAGATTCTGCCGCCAGCCACGGAGGCGCGGGCCGGTCCGCAGTAGTAAATACACTGCGCTCCGCGGTATCGCACCTGTTGTCGTGCTTTAAGGACTTGTTTACGATGGATCTGGAGACGGATAGTGGCGACTCTACAGCATTTCCTCTCTACTAAAATTCCTGGTGCGGCAAATGGCCAGATTCAGAGTTTTTCCAAGTTGTCGGTAGTCCTCATGAAGCCGGTCAACCTCCTCCCCGTGCCCGCGGCGGCGTAGCCGGCTACGGCTTAGGGACCTCCGTGCACGAAAACAGGCTGCACGGAGTTCCGCCAACTCCTGGGACCACCAGTAGACGGCCAACACCTTAAGAGGCTCATGTTGAACGACTGGATCCAGGGTCTGATGCAGAAGGCAGTCCTCGGCAGAACAGACACGGCACTTATAGTGAAGAGGTTCCTGTCTTTTCCCTAAACCCCCGGTTTCTTGGTCCCTGTACCCGAAGTTGGTGGTCTACAGCATTTTATATTATTAAATGTATTTTTTTTATATTTATAAATGTTAAGAATATGTAAATTTATTTTAATAAAGAGAATGATAATAATTATTCTAAATATATCTGACATCTTTCACACAGCGCCATCTATTCCCAAACTAAGCAGAGCTTGTATTATGGGTAGAAAACAACTGTAGATAAATAAAATATTTACAAAAAAAAATGTAATTTTTTTTGTAAATATTTCTTTATCTGAATTTGAAGAAACTCTTTGTTACATTCCAACCTCAATGATACATTCAAGATCTCTAAGGATATCTGAACATCTGGAACTAGCAGTAACAACTTAAATTATTGTACTAGTGTACAGTATTAACTGGTGTACTATAAAGTTTTTTCTATTTTCCTTAATTCGATTTCGTTTGAATTTATTCCATTGTGTTCCGTTCCGTTCCGTCCCATCCATTCCATTCCAATCTATCGATCGATTCATCCATCCGTCCATGGAATGTTGTTTGTGTGAGTATACCTTCTACATCGCAAATTCGCAATAACACCCAAAGGTTGCATGGAAACTGCGGCGGCAGCAAAATACCTTCGCGCGCCGCTGTTACGATTATTAATGTTAGCTACTAGCTGTTTCTTTCATGGCAATTTCGGGCAATTTAGTAGTTAGGAATTTTGGTACAACTTCTTCAGGCTTCTAGGTTTATCCATAACGAAGTTAAAGTGGGTCGAAAATGGCTTGCTTTTGCTTTTTTGCTTGCTTCGAAGAAAGAATGGTACTGCCATGCCGCTTTTTTGTTTCAACTGAAGAAGGGGGGGGGACGGGCTCTGCCGTGACCACAGATTGAAGTGTCCATTTGTAATAAATTTGTTACTAAATGCAAATGAAAGAATACATGGGTACGTAAATCGAAAAAACAGTTTTTAAAATTGTTGTCTGTTTGTCAGTCTGCCTGTTTGTTTCACCTAATCTACTTTAAAGGAAAACTATTACAGATTACATTACTTTATTAGTTCAGGATTTATAGAGGCTTAACTTGTACAATGCGCTCACTTGGAAAACGTCATACAAAATGAACGCATTAATACGTAAACATAACAATTTTCTATTGGAAATTTGAAATCCACGTACCATTATGGGTGACTGAGGAACCCTTTCCTGTGCGTGGCCTCACAAGCACTTGGTCGATTTTTTTAGACTAGCTTCGCTATGTGGTAGCAACCGGGTACTATAATGTTCCGTCACATTCACACAGCGCTATCTAATACAAAAATAAGCAGAATTTGATGAAAATAACCATGCATAGGGATAACAACTGAAATAATACAGATATATGTATTGTAACTTTATTATCTAAACACAAATTATACATTGAAAATAATAAACATAAAGGTACATAGAATATAATGTATTTATGTCAAACACAAAAAACAAATTGAAGCAAAAACAAATTTTAACGTAGACATAGCCTTACAAGCTCAGTTGACTATGGTAAACATGTTGTATGTTTCATGCTTGTTGTGATTACTCTAGGTTTAGAGTAATCACAACTTATATTTGACTTAATTAATTTATTTACTAAAATTGCCAGAATTAAATGGTTTGTAACATAATGGAAATTATTTTGAATGGTTCAAACATGCAGTTTCATATCTCCCAGTCGGTGTACAGGCCACATACATTCACATCCTGCCGGTATTACCAAGGTCCGGGTTTCCCAGCAGTCACTGAAATGAACAATATTTTAGGACGATGTTAAAAGATAACATAATAAATGACGGATTAAGAGTATGGATTGTCCTTTATCAACTCGTCTGGCCAGCGTGGTTGGGATTTAGGTCTAACGACGTCTCGGGTCACAAGACCTTTTGTAAATTTACTTTTCTCGGATTCCGACACTTTAGCCTAGACATGATTATCAAAACTGTTACTTTCTGTTCTTAGTTACTTGGTCTACTAATTACATTTTTAATTTCGAATTTAAGTAAAATTACACTAATTGACTTTGCGAAAGAACTATTTTGCAATCTTTTTGCTTTTTGTCTGATGCATCGCTTATAAATAATGGAATAAGTAGTAAAAAGATAACATAAAATAGACTACATTACTAACATGTATCAAATAACTATTGAACAGCACAAAATCACTGCAAAATTAATTAAAACGTGGTATAGTAGGGCAAACACCTCCTTTCTAAGGAGAGACAATGTATGTCATGCAGTAAACTGTTAACGGCTGTCGTTGATTGATGGTAATGAAAACATGTTGATTTTTTTCTTAAAAGTCCCAGGAAAACGGACCTGATTATGTTTAT
The DNA here is from genome assembly GCA_932526445.1 of Phragmatobia fuliginosa. NCBI lineage: Eukaryota > Metazoa > Arthropoda > Insecta > Lepidoptera > Erebidae > Phragmatobia > Phragmatobia fuliginosa. The sequence goes on from OW052057.1 coordinate 33,309,764, forward strand.
TGTGAACCTGATTACAACAGTACACCCTAACTAGTTGGGATCAGAATCGAACAGATGATTGTAATGTAATGATAGATTGATGGTATGAGGTAATTATTAATTGATGATTATTAAAGGTTTGGGCTGACCTTTATATTGGTGCTGATTTTAAAGTGAGAGGTCCGGAGTGGAGGGATTTACACAGTTATTTATGTAGTAGAAAAGCGCCTACCTTGAGTAACGTCTCCTGGTTAAATGAATGGTTTTATTCCACTGTACACAGGCGAATCCAAGACTGGAACAAATCTGAAAAAACAACGGATTAATGCTTAGCTTTGGGTTACTATAACTGGAAAATACACTTTATTACAAAGACACTGAAATACATACACCTTGTATAGTATAGTGCGTATAGTGTATATCTTTTAATGTTGGCTCACTTGCTCACCTTTTTATGGTAAACATATTTTTTTCGCTGTCTATCATCACGCTACGAACAGAGAGACACGTTAGTACTTTTTACTATTGTCGACGACGATCAATATTTGCGTAAAGAAAGTTCAATTCTTTACTTTAAGAAACAGTCAAGGTTATCATTTTTAATTCTATAACACCCGAGTATAATAAACTATTATTACTTATCTATTATAATTAACTTCTTAAGCTAGTGTAAGCATACCTAAATTTTTTCAGTTGGCGCCAAACAATGCATGGACAAAGATAACAAAAACACCCTATCTATAAAGAAATATGTAAATCGAATTCACGAACAAGAGCGTGTCATCACACTCTACGTAATTAATGTTTTTTTGTTTAGCGCCGACCCATAATTATTTAGGTACGCATTCATTAGTTCATGTAAGAAGTTAGTTATTCAGTTTAAGTAATAATAGTTTATTATGTTATTTTTTCATTTTTTTGTTGCCTTTCTGGTTTAAAAGAAACGATATTTAAGTAGTGGTTGGTAGACTATATTACACGTTTATTATGAAATCGACAATAATAACGTACATCTTCCGAGCCTTTATTCCCAAGTTTCTTTGGGGTCGGCTACTAGTTCAAACGGTTTTACCTGAATTTCAGTTTTTCCACAGAGCGACTGGCATCGGACCTCCGCAACCCTAAGGGGAACTGAAATTCGAAGATTGAACTAGTTGTCAGTATATTTGAGGGCACTGACTTCCCAGTAACGATTGCCATAGATGTTCATGACAGCCGGGACCGACGACTTAACGTGCTCTCCGAGGCACGGGCGTGAATCACCGCCAAATTTCTAAATTCTTAAGAAATTCCTAAGAAAAACCCAAAAACACCTTTTGGCCCGACCCGGGATTTGAACCCGAGACCTCTTGATTAGCATTAGCAGTCGCATACGCTAACCACTAGACAATAATAACGTACATGAAGAAAAAATATTCTATTTTTACTAGTTAAAAAGACAATTTCTACTTTAGAAATAAATCCTGTTTTGGGTGGGACTTTCATAAAATACATGAAACGGACACAAAGAACACAAAGACCCAAACAGCAATCGAAATTGCAATATTTTTAAAATATTGATGTTCTCAAAGATAAAGAATGGTTTATTAATTCTTGATGGTTTCGAAATGTTTCGTAAGCGTAATAATCTTTACAGAATAAACAAATATAAAAATGGAATGAAAGTTATGAGCACAATATCAATTACGTACATAATTCACTTTTTAGGGTTCCGAAGTTCATAACTCGGAACCCTTATAGATTCGTCATGTCCGTCTGTCCGTCCGTCCGTCCGTCCGTCCGTCCGTCCGTCCGTCCTCGACTTACCGTCCAAACGGTAAGTGCTAGAAAGATGAAACTTTGCAAGAATACGTGTTGTAATTACGTCGCCAAAGTGCTACAATAAAATTATGAAAAATAATTTTATTTGGGGTACCTCCCGTACACGTAAAGTGGGGATGATTTTTTTTTCTCGCGGCTACCCCATCGTGTGGGGTATCATTAGATAGGTCTTTTAAAAACAATAAAGGGTTTCTAAGACGATTTTTTGATTTAGGTATCCGTTTGCGAGATATTTAAATTTAAAGGGCACTTTTTTGTAAAAACAGGGCGTCCCCCCCCTCTAAAAGCTAAACGGCTGGCTCAAAAAATTTGAAAAAAATCGTGATAGTGGTCCATCTAATGAACTTTGAAGGAAAACTATAACGGATTAGATGACTTTCTTAGTTCAGGAGTTATAAAGGCTTATCTGGTAAACTGTAATAATATTGATATTTTATGTTTAACTGAACATTGGCTTAGTAGTCATAAATTCTTGTTTAATTTCAATAATCACCAGGTTACTAGCTCGTTTAACAGAACAGACATGATACGTGGTGGCTCATTAATAATCACAAAAAGAGTATTAAAGTAAAGGAACGATTAGATAGTGTCAGTCTGTCTGTTGAGCGAACTATAGAAATAGCTTGTGTAGAATTTGAGCGGTTCATTGTAATGAGTGTGTATGTGTGTATGGGGGCCTGCCCCATGTAGTTTATATGATATATTTGACAAAATCCTTGAAGATGCATTAATTCGGGCTACACAATGTGATAAAACGGTTGTTGTTTGTGGTGACTTTAATATAAATATTCTTAAAAAGTCGAATATAACTATAAAGTTTTTAAATTTATTGAAGTAATATAATCTATGTAACGTTCTCTTTGAACCCACACGTATTACAGCCAGTAGTGCCACTTGTATTGATAATATTTTTACAAATGTGAAACCAATTAATATATGTATTGTAAGTGAGCTAGATTCAGATCATTGCGGGCAGTTCGTTACCTTTACGCGAACAAAACAGAGGTTCAAAGAAAGCGCATTAGTTACGTTCCGATTACGAAGAGCCGCATGAGCCTGTTCAGGAATAATATGGCGGATAAGTTGTTAAGATATGATAGTGACCGAAATCAAGCTTTCGCTTTGTTATTTAATATGCTTAATAATTAATTTAAATTAATTTTAACATCAAAAACATTAAAGATTAGTGATCGTGGAGTATTCAGTGACTGGGCTACTGTGGGTATAATAAAAGTCTACAACGGCTAATATTTATTATATCTATATATATATATATATATATACATCTATATATATTTATTACATATTTTCGCTTTTATTATTTATATTCGCTTTCTCTTTTATTATATATATATATATATATATATATAATAAAAGCGGATGTGGGGGTTGCGACTGAGTTTAAACATTTTTTTACCAACATTCCGATTAGAACAACCAAGACTCTCTCGTCATCCTCTGTCTCTCCTTGTTGTTTATTAGAAAATAGTGTAAGCCGGTGTGATGCAGGTTTGGAATTTTTAGTTGTTAGTGTAAATTATGTTATCAAGCCTTTTAAAACCATAAATGTAAAGAAGACAACTCATTTATGGGGACATTCAGTACATACTATATCTGCAATAATTGATATGATATCCCCATATTAAGCAACTGTTTTCAATTCTTGTAGCGCATCTGGTGTGTATTCTTCAGGACCCCTATGGCGTCCAACAGGGTTCTATTCTAGGTGTATTTCTGTTTCTCATATACATAAACGATCTAGCTTAGTATATAAGTGACAATCATGAGATTGTACTGTTCGCGGATGACACATCCTTAATTTTTAAAGTAAGGCACCAACATGATAGTTTTAATGAAGTCAACAGTGCACTCTCGAAAGTGGTACATTGGTTTAATACAAATAACCTTCTCCTTAATGAGAAGAAGACTAAATTCATTAAACTCTCTACACCAAACGTTCGTCATGACACAACCAATGTTCGACTGAATGGACTAGAGTTGGATCCTGTGGAATCTACTGTATTTTTAGGTATAACTATTGACGCTAAGTTACCAAATAGAAAAACTATCCGGTAGGCTAAGCACAGCGGCTTTTGCTGTTAAAAAGATTCGACATTGAACTGATGTTGATACAGCTAGAATAGTTTACTTCAGTTACTTTCATAGCATAATGACTTACGGTATCCTACTCTGGGGTAACTGTGCAGATATTAATGCCTTACAAAAACGTGCCGTACGAGCCATTTATAAATTAGGCCCTCGAGTTTCTGTCCGCTCCAAATTTAAAGAGATAAATATTCTGACTGTATCTTCACAATATATATACGAAAATTTAATTTATGTTCAAAGAAATTTAGCAAAGTTTCCTAAACTCAGTGATATTCATTCGGTAAATACCAGAAACAAACATAATCTTTGTGTTCACGTCACTCGTCTCCACAGAGTAGGCAACTCGTTCATGGGACAATGTATACGCTTTTACAATAAACTCCCAATTGCTATTAGGAATTTGCCATTACGGAAATTTAAGAATACCATTAAATCTAATTTATCCGCAAAGGGGTATTATACCATAGCAGAATATATTGATGATAAAACTGCCTGGGATTGAGCTGCCCATTCTGCACATGCTGTTTATTTTGAATGTTTAAATTTATGTTGATGTGACGATAATTTATAGTTAAATTTACATTATATATTTAACAAATTTAAATTGTTGCTATTGTTGACATTTTAAAATTATTATCTTTAATTATTATAGTTGTGACTCAAATTGTAAATATCGCTTTTATATATGTATTTTGCATTTAAGAATATTGTCTGGACTTTAAAAGAGACTGTGATCCCTGAGTTTGTTTCGTCCTTTCTTCTCAGAGCTAGTCCAGTTAGGAAAGGCCGAACTCATTTGCTCAAAAAAAAAGTATAACTTGCAAAAGTGTTCATGTAACCTAATTGCAGAATAAATGATTTGATTTGATGAATTAACGTATTAATACGTAAACATAACAATTATCTATTCTGATTGTAAAACCACGTACCATTATATGTGACTGAGGAACCCTTTCCTGTGCGTGGCCTGACACGCACTTGGCAGATTTTTTATTTATATTTTGTTTAGACACTCACTCAGATCTTAGACATAATTGCAGCAAATCTACGAAATCGTTAAGTATTTATCTATATTCTATACCTACTAATATAGCTGAAGAGTTTGTTTGTTTGAACGCGCTAGTCGGATAGTCTCAGGAACAAAGAAAAAGTACTGATTTAGAAAAAAAATCACTGTAGTCCATTTTACTAGAAAGGATATACGAGTATCATCACGCTACGATCAATAGCGGAGTATCTAAGTATATAAGAAAATGATTAAAAAAGGGGAGAAAATGTTAATTTTGAGAGCTTCCATTGCATAGATGGTTAAAGATACGTGAAAATAATGTTATTCCTGTTGAAAAGTAATTAAAAAGTCTGGAAAAGCATAATATATGTCTATCTTTTAAGGTTGGCTCACCAGTCACCGTAGCCCTTTTAAGCTGTCTGATTTGATTTCACGGTTAAACCGCTGCACTAGTTTCAATATTTGTCATGAATATGCTTTGACTCTTGAGGAAGGGAGCTATCTGTTCTTTACCGCGATAACCGATTTACACGCTGGTGGAGCCACGGACAAAGACTAATATTTTAGAATTAAATAATTAACACAGAGGGTAGTAGTTTAATCTGTTCAAAAGCGCTTTAAACGCAAGTAATTTTGTAACAAATCCTTACTTTTACTAGCGACGGGGACTTCAAAAAGAAGCGTTTTCGAGCCTTGTTGATAAAATATGGAACACTAAGTCCAGTCCGTTGTCATCTTTATTTAGTTTTAACAAACTTGTTAGGTATAGTAAGGTTTGGCTGTCTTCTCAAGCCCCGACCGAGGAGGTCGACATACGGCTGGTCGCTTCTGCAGTGCGATTACGCAGATCAGCGACGTGCCTCGCATCCGTGGTCGTCAGCCTCCAAAGAAGGAGATCTACTGGTGGTCCCAGGAGTTGGCGGAGCTCCCTCCCCATTCGTACCCGGAGTTCCCTTACTCGCAGTCGGCGACGTCACCGCGACAAAAGTACCGCGCATCGGGCCCACTCCTCGCTGAGGCTCTCCAGCCCAACTTCCTGCAGGAAGTGATCGAGGGACTATTCCTGCAACGGGCGGAACACACGCCCCCGTTGATGGTCGTTTTGACTGGAGACGACGGCGAGAGCGAGGCTGATGTGCCCCCCGTCAGGGAATCGGAGGTAGGGGCGGCTATTCTATGGAGTCGATCCAAGAACTCCACCCACGGGCCGAACAGAGTACCAGCCCGAGTGCTGGCCCGAGTCCTCGACCATATATCTGACTACCTCAGGCGGGTGTTAGACGCTAACCTGGCGTCTGGACGCTTCCTTGAGTGTTGAAAGAGCGGGAAGTTGGTTCTACTTCAGAAGCCGGGACGGTCTGCTGACTCGGCCTATAGCCTATAGGCCCATCGTGTTGCTGGACGAGGCGGGTAAGCTGTTTGAGAGGGTGCTCTCCGGCACCTACGCGAGGTGGGCCCCGATCTGTCGGACGCCCAATTTGGATTTCGGGAGGGGCGTTCAAAGATCGATGCCATATAGCGCCTGAAGGCCGTGACTAAAGAGGCATTGGGCTGCGGCAGCGTACTGTTGGCGGTGTCGTTGGTCATCGGCAACGCATTTTATAGTCTGCGATTTAGCCGCATCAGGGCAGGACTCCACTACCACTGAGTGCAGAAGTAGCTCCATGGCCGGTAGCGACAGTTGCTTTTCTGCGGTCGCGACCTTCTGTGAAGACGTCATCTCATACAATGAGGCGGCGGAGAGGGCCCGGGGAGGACGACCTCCACTTGGACTGCAACTGAATGAGTGTGGCCGCAGGTGGACAGGACGCACAATCCATCCGCATTATTTATTTATTTATTTTAAACTTATTGCACATGTTGTACAAAGGCGGACTTAATGCCATGAGACATTCTCTGCCAGTCGACCTTCAGGTGTTGCAGAAATGTGATGCGGTAGGTGCAAGAGAGAGTGTGTGATGATACTGATACACTTTTATTGGCACAATCCCTATTTTCGGTTGATTCATATTCAGCTTTGATCTGAATATAAATCGATCTGTGATATTTTATAATGACGAGATATGGCCTTATGGAATGCTATACTGCTGTGATAATAGTAGTAACAATTTTACCTCATTTGTGACGCCAATATCTTCGCTTGGCGCCATGATGCATCGAACTTCCTCGTAGTAAGCGGGCCTGTATTCGTATTCATTCGTATTCAACTTTTTGATTTTTCTTTCCAGGTGACATATGGGGTAATGTTTCTGTCAATGTAGGTAAATCAAATTAGCAGGTTTTTACTTATTACATATGATATAAAGCATTTTTAAAGTCTTTGTCTGTGTGACTGTTTGTTCCGGGTAATTTCTGGAACGGCTGGACCGATTTTCACGCGACTTTCACTAAAATTATTTCATATGCATTGAGTAAAAATTCGTAATTTTATATTAAATTATACAGATTAACGGGACTTTCATTGGCTAAAAGTTGATGACCTAAAGAGTAACGTTACTCGCGATTTTTTTTTGAACGACGACGTAACCCGGACCAGTGCCTCCCGGCACTGGTCCGGGTGCCATCTTCGCTAAGCCTCCCTAATTAGTTGACGTCCAGCACACACTGAAGACGCCTCCTCGCAGTTGGCCACTAAAGTGGATGGAAGGGAATACCCGTCCCGTTCATCCGCGGCTTATACAAAAGTTCTAACCCACTACCCATATTCTAAAAAAATACTAATCTAAGCCAAATTTTAGATTGAGTAGCAGTAAAAATTAATGAACGGCTAATTAAGCTAGTTGTCTGTGACATATAGAAGATAAAGGTACGTTAGAATAAAAAAATACCTGTACATGAACGCCGAGTTGTCTCAGTTCGCGATCTCGAGAGTTTTGTAACGTTTCTGTGTACTCTGGTAAAAGCTGAAAACGTAAATATGTATACATGGAAGTAGGTTTTAATTTCAAAATAGTTCATTCACATTTAAATAGTAAACAACCTTGCATATATTTGTAACTTTTAACGGTAGATTGTGAAAAACATAGTCATATTTTATAATGTTACAATCTATTGTAATTTTTGGAAGACCTGTGCGTCCTCGTTGCTAAGTTAATTTTAATTTACCTAGGGTTGTGCAGTACAAATCTATGTTTCACAACTATTGTCTTTTGTAAAGGCTTATTTTGCCATTAGATAGGTACTTCATTTCTAAGAAGATCGCAATAAATTACAGAAATAACGTACAGAAATACAGAAATAAATACAGAAGAGGTTTCATTTGTAGATTTATACAGCTGCAACTTTCTGAATCTGTTCCGTGTGGTGACGGATTAAGAATACAGAGTGTCACCACCCCTATTCATCCCGCGGGTGTCGTAAAAGGCGACTAAGGGATAAACTACGCAAGACAACATCAATGCAAAGAGAAGGAAAACTTGAAATCAACCCTTTAGCAACCCGTCTGGCCAGCGTGGTATAGTGGGCCAAAACCTCCTTACTAAGGAGAGGCCTATGTCCAGCAGTGGACGGCTAAAGGCTGATGATGATGATGATGATGAACTTTCTGAATTGATCCTTTAGTAATTTACTAGTTCGACATAGATCTTCGCTCGATCAAAGTGATACTATTTCTTTCTGTCTTTATTTTGCTCCACGGAGGCAGTAACCCTGGCTTTTTCTGAATTCTGGGGAGACTCATAGGTCAGTAATACGTTCGTGTACCTTGAGACTGTGTCACTAAGAAATCGAATTAAATTATGGTTGTCTGGAAGAAATCGCCATAAGCGATAAGACCGCCAATTGTTGTACATACATAGTTTGTAACACATTTGTTTCTTTTTTGTACTATTTTTTGTAAAAATAAGGACAATAAATTAAAAAAGCGGCCAAGTGCGAGTCGGACTCGCCCATGAAGGGTTCCGTATCAGCAAGTAACATCATATAAAAGTTCTTTTAGTTCGTTTTAACTTTCATCGACGTTTTTATACTAGTGTATTGATTGAATGAAAGGTAAATTGCGTGTTACGATTTATGACGTACTAAAAAAAAGTACTCACTAGATCTCGTTCAAACCAATTTTCGTTGGTAGTTTGCATGGTAATGTACAACATATATTTTTTTTAGTTTTATCACTGTTTTATTTTAGAAGTTAGAGTGGGGGGGACACATTTTTCCACTTTGGAAGTGTCTCTCGCGCAAACTATTCAGTTTAGAAAAAAATTATATTAGAAACCTCAACATCATTTTTGAACACCTATCCATAGATAGATAGGATAAACACGTATAGGTTTGATGAAAAAAAAAATTAGAGTTTCAGTTTTGGAACTTTGGAACAAAAAAAACAATACATTTTGGGTAGATCATACTTGTGTATGGGGACCCCCAAAATGTATTGTTTTTTTTCTATTTTTATGTAAAAATCTTAATGCGGTTTTATAGTCGGTCTTATAGTTTCGGAACTAATTGACTGTGACATATGGACGGACAGACAGACAGACAGACTTGACGAATCTATAAGGGTTCCGTTTTTTGCCATTTGGCTACGGAACCCTAAAAACTAAGATTTGCGCATGTTACATAAATTTGAGTTGTTAGTTCGTAGCAGTTGTAATAGAATATTGAGTTAGATAACATTGGTAATTAAAGTTTCGCGAAATGTATTACTCAAAACCTTTTTTTTTTATATTTAAGCTTCCCAAATTGACTCGTCTTTGCCTGATGTGAAGCATGAGTAGAATCTAAGAGTATGGGTCATCATCCTCATTGTGAGTACAAACAATGCAGAAATGGTGAACCACACGAAATATTCGACAATATAATTATATACTGTAATTTTTAGGTTTTTTTCTTCTATGAGATCGCGGCCCATTCTTGCTGAAATCAGCATGGCTCTACTATTGTATTAGTCATGTTATGGTTTATACCACACCTATTATTTGGCAACAATACATTCGCGTCTCTTGAGTTGTAGTTGTTCATTGATAGCAGCAGTGACATACCATGTGGTAAAGTCTGCTCGTTTGGCCCCTGTTTCACAAAGATATTTACGTACCTCTGATGGCTCATCACAGTCTTCTTCAGAATTTCGATGTCTGGACAATTGTTGGCTGTTCCTTTCTAGTCTTCCGAGCACCGAGTTTAAAACTTTATCTGGGTTAGGGATTCTTAATACATGCTCAATAAAATCTCTGGCTATCTCTTCGTCGGAAGATGAGGAGGATGCCAGACATAAAGTCACGCAGAGCGCCTGTCAACAATTTAATATCAATATTAGAACTAATAAAATATCACTATCTTTTTTTTCAGTTTAGGTTACCTGACACTATCGGGTCAAACTTGTAATTTTATTTTAAATTCATTATTATTTCATAAATTATAAAGGTAGAAAATCTTCAAGTCATATTTTTAAAATTAATGAAAATCATAACCACAATTATTATCAAGAAGTTTAGTACTTTTTAGCAAAAGATAATCTCTTTGTTGCACACCAGATAATTATTTATAAGTCTCACTGAAGATCAAGGAAGTTCAAGTGACAGCCTTATCGGATTTATTATACAACCGCCGAAAGAACTCAGCAGCAGAAAATTATAGACTTTAATAATAAATTTTATCTTAACCGCAATAACTAACTTCTTAAACTAGTGTAAGCATACCTAAATAATTAAAAGTCGGTGCCAAACATTCAAATAACAAATATAACTAAGTTATATACCTACCATAATTTTAAGGAAAAAAGTAAATCAAATTAACAAAGAAGGGGTGTATCACGCTTTACGTAATTAATGAATTTTCTTATTTGGACCCCAACTCATAATTGTTTAGTCATGCACTTTACTTTTTATTTAAACGACTTTAAGACGTTAGTTGTTAAGGTAAAGTAAATATAGTTTATTATTTTATGCTTTTCAGTTTTTTCGGCGGTTCAATATTTCGCCAAAATTTGTGTTTTATAATTTTTCTAGTTATAAGCTACTAATTGCTTCATATATATTTTTTAGATTTTTACTTTACATTACCAAAGATAGGCAGCTTTTTGCTTTAGCTATTAACTGTTGGAATATCCTACTATGAATTGGTTGGAATATAGATGGACTACCATCTAATCTAAAAGACACTGAAAGATCAGTGAGTCAGCAATCTTACCTTATTTTCTTAATCTTATGATTAGTTTTTTTTTTAATTATATGGGACCTATATCCTTGAGGTGTACACTTCCCAATAAAAAAAGAATTATCGTCAAACTACTTTGTAAAAACTTATGCGTGATTATATTTAACAATTACTGAATGATCAATTATTTGTTGTTTTCCTACCCTTAGATTGTGTTTATTTCGACCTTAATACGTACGTACATTTGATATGTACACCTGACTATCACGTTGGTCTAGTGGTTAGCGTATGCAATTGCTGATCGAGAGGTCTCGAGTACGCATTCCGGGTAAGGCTGTTGTCAAATTTTTCTAACAGGAAATTCTTAATAGTAGCCTCTATGGAAAATGGCGTTGTTTCACGCCCTTGCCTCGGGGAGCTAGAGCCGTTGGCCCCAGTTGTCTTGAACATCTATATGGCAATCGTTATTGGAAATCAGTGTCTTCAAATATACTGACAACTAGTTCAACCTTCGAATTCAGTTCGTCCTCAGGGTTACGGAAGGAGCAATGGCAGACGTCGCCTTCAAAAATTATTATATTCAGTTAAAACCGGTTGAACTAGTAGCCGACCCCACATAGTCTTGGGATTGATGAAAATCAGGAATATGATATGGGGTATTTACACCTGATAAAAACATCGAAAACCTGTGTAGCACTTTGTGATATAGGTACATCCAATTTCGTATGTACTTAGTCGTTGAACGTGGATTGCCATTTTTTTTTGCCCGTTGGCAACTCACGCTTGTATATACAAATTACATTTAAGCTCAATAAATTGGGATCATAAAGATATCTCAAAATTCTGCTAGAACTTCACTTGTTCTTTATGAGTATAGATTAACTGTGGCATTAATAATGGTTTAACTTTCATAAATAACCTAGAACTTAATATTCTAAGTGGCCATATTTTTGAATTCCAAGAAATTAGCCGTTGTATCTTACAATTGAATACTAAATGATTAAGTAATGCATTGTATTGGTATGTTTCATATGTGTTGCGAAATATACGATTATCAAGATCCTATTAGCGACTATCACGCCCAGCCAGTACAAATATATCTAATTTACAGATCACTTCAAAGTTTTAAACTATACCCAATATTCAGACCTTACCAAAATATCATGAAACTGGTACTTTTATGTATTCTGTGATAAAACTTAAACTTTAACCACTTACATAAATAACCGGATACCTTTTATGAATATCTAATACTTATCAATAATTGAAAAGATTACAGAAATATGGTTGTCATAGAATTGCTTCATTCATTCGTTTGCCATTTCACGAGTTTCAGGCTTTCTTCTCTTTAGGCGCCTCTGATAAACAGGCGTGATTGCTCTCGCCTCCAGATCACACGTTAGAGTTCCGGCCAGGAGACACGCTACCTAAAAGGAGATTCTACAGTAGTCCCTTATGATCCTGATGGCCAGCAGTCCATCGGTTGCGCAGTAGTACGATATTGCTGGCCTTCAGGACCTCCACCCATACTGAGGCGCCATATTGGACCATGAACCGCACAACTCCCGCGCAGTACCATATATACCAACAGTGACCCTGGGTCATCTTCGACTTTTAGATGACTTCTTCTTGTGTCAAGACTATAATGTTTTGGTCGCAGCGCTCTACTTAATACATCTCAAAGGTGATTTCAAATAAAAATATCAACAATGAAGTTTTTACAAGTATAGATTACATAGCCCGATATTACAAGTCATTATTCATATTGACATTATTCGAACTGCAGTGGTGAATATACTTTTCACTTAGCTCATAATATATGCATAATGCATATATCAGAAAGAATGAGATGACGCAGCTGCCGCGTCATGTAGTCAAACTCATTCACTTGATTAGTCGCACTCGCCGGAGCTCTGATTGGCAGTCATTCGTAAAGATCTCGACTTCGACCGCGCTGTGCAGGAATCCAGAAGTTGATAACAATTTGTATGTAAAATAAAAATCTTCTAATCCTGAGTTTATTACAATAATCTTAAATCGAGTTCTTATCTTAAACATATTTTAAGTTTTAAATCTGGTATTTTAAAGTAATTCTTTTGTTTATACTTAATTTTTAACCTCAAATAAGATATGTACCAAGCAAAAAACATTAATAAATTAATTTAAACATCGTAATTCAGTATAATAAATACAAGATCGATGTATGTTGATAACACCAAGGACTGGGACAATTCGAATCAGTAGTTTGAATCGCGCCGCTATCATAAATATAATATGTCATCTAAAACCGCTTTATTAATTTGTATGAAATAATTTAGAAGACTTTTACTGGCCCTTAATTGCATGTTGGCAATAGGCATAAAACTGGGGAAAAGTTTTAAAGCTAAAACTGGTATTTATTATTATGTAAACCCAAAAATGATTGTCAAACTCTGCGGTCACCGCTTTGGCCTGTGGGTTGCTCTCCGTATTGCTTCACTTACATTACAATCAATATTATATTCGAGTAGTAGTAACGAAAACTACATTGTTTTCGTCTTTTTTACTTGGTTTAGTTTTGTAGTTTAATAGGTTATCAACATTACTTAGCCTACATTTTTTAAATGCAACTATTAAGTAATAATATGTGAAAGTTCTGGGAAGCTGGTAGTTATGGACTGGGAAGCTATTCCCGTGTCACAATATGTTGTGTTTCTTTATCTATCATCAAATTATTTAAAAGGTAAGGTTTACTTTAAAAAAATAATTATACGCGGTTTAACTGTTCTGCTCATGTCTGTGTTTCTTAAATTCATATCTCTTTTATAATTCCCAACTGAAACATATTAAGTGACTGAAGAATGTCAGTTAGTATCTAAAAAATAAAATGTATACAAGGAGCTCTTGTTGTTCTCGAGCTGAATGAGTAGGTACTCCTTGTTGGTGATTACTGTTGCTTGATTATACTGTATCGAAATTTGTTTTAAATTATAGAATAATAAAATTAAAGCAATAGAAAACATAACTTGTTAAAAATTCAAAGTTCAATTGTATGTATGATCTGCTGTGGTTTCCAGTGGCGTAACAATACCATCTGGGGCCCGTGGCAAATTCTTTTGATGGGGCCCTATCAGTAAAAATCGTTACGTTATACTCAGTTTAATTTTAATAAACTACGAGATTTTCAGCGTACATTACACGTTGTATAGGTCCCACTAATGACCATAGGCCTCCTCTCTTAGGCGAGAGGCAAAGGTCTGTAGTGCCCACGCTAGCCTAATGCGTATTGGAGACTTCACATTCATCCATAGAAGAGTTAGCGCTTTTTGGACTTCAAGAACTTTTAAAGCAAACACGGCATCGTAACGTCCAGCTTATCTAGTAGGGTTTAATGTTTTTAATATTATTGAAGTTGAAGACTCAATTTCTTTATTAGATACATAACTTGATGAAATATATGTAATATCTTTTGATACTATGCCCAAAAATATTATAAACTTGTTAAATCGTTTTAAAAAAATTCTGAATATCAATAACCTCTTTCACTGCATCTTTGAGTACTAGATTTTAATTATGAGCAGCACAGTGAACATATACGGCATTCGGCTCGACATTTTTATGAATTTTTGAACTCCACCATAAGCCCCTTTCATTTTGTTACCACCATCATATCCTTGTCTTCGACACTTATTTAGTGGAATATATTTGTCATTTATGGATTTAATAATTTGCTTGGACATTGCTAAGGCAGTTTGATCCATAGCTTCATGAAATCCTTAAAATGTTTCTTTAGTAACAAGTGCCTTTGGGATCCCATTACTTTCTTTTTTGATCATACAATCACGGTAAAGTTCACAAGCTTGATTAATTTTTGAAATATCTTGAGTTGTATCGAATATGATAGAGTAGAATGGTGCGGCATTACTTCATTTATCAGTGATTTTCTACTTTTAGAACCAGAACAGAAATAAGCTAATTTTATATTTTTGGACTTAAATATTTTACCTGGCCCTTGGGTTTACTTAACAATTCTTGTAAAATCGAGACGTATTTACCTAATAACTCAACAATACTCAAAAAGTTTCCTTTAGAGCTTGGATCACTGCTATCTGCGTTTTCTCTGTGGCCTCGAAAGGCTAAAGAACACGTTGAAAGTGTCAAAGTAACATCAAGAAGCCTAGAAAGTACTTGATGCCAAAAATAGTTTTCTTTTATCATAGACCCTTGCTCTTCATCGAGTGTTCCATGTAGCCGCCACTGTTGATACGAAAGACAGGCATCCAGATGAATTTTTGATGTCTCGTGTCTTTGTAATGGCATCTACAATATGTTTCCAGTCGTCATAGCCCATAATCCAAACATTTTGTATTTTCTTAGATGCCCGATTTGCGAATAACCAACACGTTTCACAATACGCCTTCTGAAGTATTATAGAATAGGATAGCCATGTAAGGTTAAGTTTCATGCCAGACTTGGAAACAATATAGTAATGTTTTTCTAGAAAATATCTATTGTCACTGTCTTATAAGATGTCCGATATTTATTTAATATTTGTCCGAAATATTTAAGAAAGGGCCCTTAGGTTTACAATGTCCGTTTACAATCACGAACCTGTTCACTTGATCAGTTAGCTCTTTAAAATTACCCTTATCAGTAACATATGGCAAAGATACAATATTGTTCATGCTAAAATACGATTCTCTTAGATTTTTGCTAGTACCTCGTTGTGGTTGTTGTTGTGTTGTATTAAGGTCTTTAATTGTTTTACTTTGGATTTTAAGCAGAACTTATAAAAATATACCTTTCAAATAAAATATTCAGGTACAGTGTAAAAAAAATTTTTTGAGCTCGCAGCCTCTTGGGCCGGGGCCCTCTAGGGTCGGGGGCCCGTGGCATTTTGCCAGCCCTGCCACCCTATTGTTACGCCACTGGTGGTTTCTATGAACGAAATATGTTCCTATTTACAAAAAAGTATATTTATATTTATATCAGTTGTCTGGCACCCATAGTACAAGTTCTTTTTAGTTTGGGATTAGATTATGTTGTATGTCAGACGTCCGAAAGCTGATTATTATTATTTTATTCTACCGTAAGCAGTTGTCTCTGTTGTTAGATCTATTTAGTACCATGTGGGGTAAATTATTCAATATCTACTTAAATAAACTTCTATCATAAGTTACTTTGCAATTAGCTATCTAATAACATCCCCTGGGTAACCATAGTAATATAAATAAAAAATCGGCCAAGTGCGTGTCAGGCCACGCACAGGAAAGGGTTCCTCAGTAATTTAAAATCGTATCCAATAGATAATTGTTACGTTTGACGTATTAGGCCTCATTCGCACGACAGTTTTTTTAACGGACGTTAAAAAAGCGTTCATATTCAACAAATGCATTCCCAAGTAAACTCTTTAGCAAAAAAAACGGGCACATAAGCAAAGAACTATTTTTTAGTTACCATTTGTTTGTTTGACAATTTTAGGTATTTTTATCCTCAGAATGTTATAAATTAATTAAAGGATTAATTTCCATCAGTTTTATCATAACATTTAAATTAAATTATTGAGAAATAATGTTTAAGCTCAAAACACTATTATTGTACCTGCTCGCTGAATAAAAATGAAACGCGTTAATTTCTTTCTTTTTATTGAATACATTAAAAGCAGATAAAAGTTTAGTATTGAGTGTGACCCCCTCTTGCTGAAATCACGGCTTGCATTCGTCTGGGCATGCTAGCAAGTTTAACTTTTATGGTTTCTTGGGGAATACGTTCCCACTCCGCGGTAATGACATTCTTTAGCTCTCTGATGGTCTGCGGAGCCGGCTGCACTGAACTCACTCGTCGCATCAGAACATCCCAGACATGCTCGATGGGATTGAGGTCCGGACTTCTAGCTGGCCAGTCCAAACGACGAATTCCGACTTCTAGCAGATACGCTTCCACATCGCCAGACCGGTGGGCGCGAGCGTTGTCGTCCATAAAAATTGAGTTTTCGTCAAGAGCGGTTAAAGCGGGTTGTGCATAAGGAATTAGAACTTCCGTTATGTATCGGTATCCAGTCAGTGTACCGTTTTCGATGAAGACTAACTCCGTACGATCCATAGAATTTATTCCTGCCCAAAACATAACAGAGCCCCCTCCATAAAGTGTGATTTCTTTTAAACATGCCTCTGCTAAGCGTTCTTCTCGTCTACGTAGCACTCGCCGACTACGGACTTCACCATCCAGGGATATTCGGGCTTCATCGGAGAACAATATCCTATTCCAGTCTTCATGAGTCCATGACACACATTCTTCATGAGTAATTTAGGGCCGCGTGCCGGGCGATGACTGTGTATATTAGCAGCGAGAAGCCTCCTCCTGACCATCCATAGATTAATTTGCACATTTCTTACTTCTTCGAGTCTGTTCTTGAGGTCCACATAAGAAGATTTGCGATTTCTCAACGCTTGACTAACTAGAAAACGATCATCCCGTGGTTCGGTACATGTCTTTCTGCCAGAACCAGGCCTTCTCTTGACGGAACCGGTCTCTTGATATCGCTGCCAGGTCCTTTGAACAGTCGACCGACTCACATTTAGCCTCTGAGCCACGAAGCATTGGCTGCAACCTTCATCAAGCAGCGCAATAATTTTGCTCGCTTTTATCAATTTATCTACCATTTTCGAGATTGCTGAACAGCAGTAACAATACTTTTAAATGTCAAGGACATTTAAAAGTATTGTTAGGGGAATAACACACGGCACCGCGCACCGCCGCGGTAAGGTCGGCGAGAGTCGGTGAGAACACCGCTCGACCGCGCGGTCGGTCGGTGTACGTGTGTTAAGCATCAACGGATTCAGTAGATCCCAATATCACATGAGATCCGCTTCACCGCCTACCGCGGCGGTGCGCGGTGCCGTGTGTTAATCGCCTTACTGATAGATATATATTAAGATAATTTAATATTACCTATCTTTATATATATAATTCTTCTGTGAGTGTGTATGTCACTGAACTTCTCTCATACGACTGGACCGATTTTGATGAAATTTTTTGTGTGTGTTCAAGGGGTTCTGGGAATGGTTTAGATTCGCAATTGGACCCGGTAGGTGGCGCTGCGATCAAGTTCTGGAATTTTAAAGTTGGGCGGTACGAAGTTCGCTGGGTCAACTAGTATTATTATAAGATAATAATTTAATAAGAATTGAAAAAAAGTTAGTTATAGTCGATATTAACTTATCTATATAAGTTGTTTTCTTTGAAAACCAGGCTCAGTCAAAAATTTGAATTTGGAAGGTACTCTTATAAACATTATGGCACTTTTATAACTGGCCAGTAACATGTTTATATGATTAAAACCTTTTTGGTATTTTATTTTTTTCAGCCAGGAAGAAAATCGAACCCGCCGGTTTTTTTTGTAAATAAGTGTATATATTCACACGACAGCGTATTTAAAACACGACGCTATTTTATCGAGCAGTGTTGCATTTTCAACTTTGGGCGTTGAAAATAGACCATATATTATTATGCCACTTCATACTTGAACGCTTTTTTAACGTCCGTTAAAAAAACTCTCATGTGATTGAGGCCTTAATGCGTTAATTTTGTATGACGTTTTCCAAGTCATCGCATTTTACAAGTTAAGCCTCTATAACTCCTGAAATAACAAAGTCATCTTATCCCTTATAGTTTTCCTTCAAAGTTCAGTATGTGGACCACCTTCACGAATTTTCCCAGATTTTTTGACCCAGCCATTTAGCTTTTAGAGGGGGGGGGACGCCCTGTTTTTACAATAAAGTACCCTTTAAAGTGGAATATCCCGCGAACGGATACCTAAATCAAAAATTTTTCTTAGAAACCCTTTATTGTTTTTAAAAGACCTATCTAATGATACCCCACACTATGGGGTAGCCGCGAGAAAAAAAAAACATCCCCACTTTACGTGTAGGGGAGGTACCCTAAATAAAAATATTTTTCATAATTTTATTAAAGCACTTTGTCGGCGTAGTTACAACACATATTCATGCAAAGTTTCATCTTTCTAGCACTTACCGTTTGGACGGTAAGTCGAGGACGGACGGACGGACGGACGGACGGACGGACGGACAGACGGACATGACGAATCTATAAGGGTTCCGAGTGATGAACTTCGGAACCCTAAAAATCTACTATGAAAAATCTAAAATATTTGGCACTCGCATTTTAACATTTTTTACATTGTGTTGGCGTGGGCACTCCCGTACCCCAGATTTTTGATGTATCTTTGAATTTACTTACATTTTGTTGATGTTAAGAATTCAAAAATAAATTATTATGCTAGCTTTATTGATAAGAGTACTAACATTGGATTTATTAGAGAGAGCCCCCTAGCCAAGATGCAACACGTTTATCGTTTTCTATTCTATATTCCATTCGATTTCTCTATTAACTTGTTTGTTTATTTAATATTTTGTTTTGATGTCGTGACTGAGTGACTTTAGCCAATGAAACAAGAGAATAGAGAAATAGGGGCTGAAGTCTTAATTTTCATCATAATACGGTATATGTGTAGGTAGTATCCTACCTATCCGATATGACAATATCTATTGAACTTAAACGATCAAGGACCTCGTATCCTGCAAAACAACTCAAATATAAAGCATGCCCCTTTGTAGAACTAAATTTAGAATATAATAGTCGCACCGTGCCACTAAAATAAGACTTGTAGTTGTTATTTTGTTGCAGTAGTAATAGAACGTTGAGTGAGGCAACATAGGTAACTAAAGTTTGCCTATAAATATTCTAAGGTACTAAATAATTTTATGGAGTAGGAAATTTAAACTTCGATCATCAATTAGTTACGGTTACGGTACATAGATTGCGTGAGAAATTCCTACATACGCTACAACCTTCACGTCTGCGACATCGCTAACAAACAACGGGCACCTCACCTGTGCTAGTGCGGCCATGTTTCTCATCAACCGCCTGGCTTAGTGAACTGCCAACGTGCACTGGTAGGAGGTGTAGACCCAGGAAGATGTTATGAAATTAAGCCATCTCAATCATGCACAGCGCAGGAGTGATATGCGTACCAATGACTTCACTATCAGGAAGTAGAAACAGCGAGCAAAGTGGAAAGCGGTCACCAGACTGAACAAAACTTAAGGATAAGCTAAAGGGGAACCTAAGTTTAAACTATGGAATCAACCAGCAATGACACTAAAATGATAATATTGAATGAATGCTAGAAATCATAAAAAAACTTTTGATGAATCACGTGACTTCTCACTTGCGCTAATATACCGTCGTATATTAAAAAGTAAATGCTATACCTACCCAACAAAGTATTATTAAAATAAATTCTTTCAATGTTTTTCTATCGTCACATTAAAGTATAAGTGAATTCCATTAATGTATTAAATATAAAATGCATTCGTATAGTAAATGTCGACGTCGATTCTATCTATTTAAACAAAAGTTAAGCGTAACTAAAGTGGCCGTCCTTGTAAAAATTATTTGAATAACATTATGTTTAAGAAATTATACTGTGTATGTATACTTTAATTTGTTTTAATTTTGGGTTTCAATTTAGAACAAGACTAAAATGCGTTGCAAACACCGGGGAACTTTTCGGGTGGAGACGACGCAAGAATCTGGCAGCATGTTCGGGCAGAACATTTCGGGAGACGGGTATGTATTCGACTCCGAACACTTATCTTTTACAACCATACTCATATTGTGCATCATTCTAAATTTAAAGATACCTACTCTATCTCTAATGAGTTATATACCATTTTATTGATGATTTTATCCATTTATAGGTTCGTGAGTTACCTTAGAAAAATAAATTGAAATAATTTTTACGTATCAGTTATCATTTCCAAACAAATGCTAAATAAAAAATACAATAGTAAAATAATTAAAGTTAGGTAGCTAAAAAATGTACCTTTACAAAGAGTTGTTTTGTCGTCATGATGAATATATATATTTCACTCTTAAAGTTGTCGTCACAAGTTTACAATGAAGACTTTTGTGACTGATTTTCCTAGTGGAACCTCTTTTTATATTACAAATTATCTCAATCCATTACAATTGTCCGAGTGTTTAATTAAAATGTTCACGTTAATCTTTGCCCTGGAATTAGTGAGGATCGCTTTTTCTAAAAACAATTTGATGAAAAACGTCATATAAATATCAAACTGTTTATTAAAAAAATAACTAGTGCTTGTAAGGCAACGAAAAGAATAGGGTTCTCTAGTCATATACAATGTCAAATAGAATCAAAATCGTGTCCGATAGATAATTGTTGTTTACTTATTATTTCATTATTTTTGTACGAAGTTTTCTAAGTAAGGCCCGTATTACACTGTAAAATATTTGTTAAAAGATATTTTATAAAATATATGATAAAATATTTGACGAATGGATCTTTTATAAAAGATGTGTGGCTAGAGTTTACACTACGTAAAATATACACGTAAAATGTCATTGTTGATCAAATATTGGTTTTGTTCAGTTATTATACTTGAGTATTAAAACGTCATTGAAACTGTTGGTCTAGCACTTGTAATCAACATTATCATATACATCATTTTTTTTTAGTTTTATCATTCTCTTATTTTAGAAGTTACAGGGGGGGGGGGGGGCACACATTTCACCACTTTGGAAGTATCTCTCGCGCAAACTATTCAGATAAGAAAAAAATGATATTAGAAACCTCAATATCATTTTTGAAGACCTATCCATAGATAACCCACACGTATGGTTTGATGAAAAAAAATTTTTTGAGTTTTAGTTCTAAGTATGGGGACCCCCAAAATATATTGCTTTTTTTCTATTTTTGTGTAAAAATATTTATTTGGTTCACAGAATACATCTACTGACCAAGTTTCAACAGTATAGCTCTTATAGTTTCGGAAAAAAGTGGCTGTGACAGACGGACGGACAGACAGACAGACATGACGAATCTATAAGGGTTCCTTTTTTTGCCATTTGGCAACGGAACCCCAAAAACAAGTATGTTTATGTATTTACATCAGTTGTTTAGTACCCATAATACAAGCTCTGCTTATTTTGAGACTAGATGACGTTGTGTGTAAGTTGTTTGAAATATTTATTTATTTTTGAATTAACCTCTAAATGGTGTTGCCACCTTACATCAAAAAAAAAATCCTAAATTGTGTAATAATATGGTAGAATTAGGTAGAATTAGGCTTACCTAATTCTACCATATTATTGCACAATTTAGTTTTATTTTTTGTAAGGTGGTAACACCATTTAGAAGTTAACTTCTTCAAAATTATTTTATAAAATGTAATGCCCATCCGTTAACTTTGATAAAATATATTTTATAAAATATGGCCTATTACACTATCAAAGATCTTTGTCAAAGAACTTTTATAAAATATCTTTTATCAAATATTTTACAGTGTAATACGGGCCTAAGCGTATTTTACAAGTAAGGCCTCTGTAACTAATGAACTAACAAAGCTATGTTATTCGATATAGTTTTTTTTAAGTTCATTATATTGACTAACATTATGAACGATTTCAGATTTTTCGAGAAAGCCGTTTAGCTTTCATGGGGCGGGGTGACGTCCGGTTTTTGCAAAAAAATGTCCTTTAAAGTTAAATAATTCGCTAACGGATACTTGAATCAATAAATCATTTTAACAACATTTTCATGTTTTTATCAAACGATACCCCACACGTGTATACGTGAATGTGGTAGCCACGAGAAAAAAAAAACCCACTTTACGTGTACCCTTACTAAAATTATTTTTCATGCTTTCATTGTAACATTTTGACGACGTAATAGAAACACATATCCTAGCAAAAAATCATCTTTCTAGCACTTACCGTTTTGACGGTGAGTCGAGGATAGACGGACATGACAAATCTATAAGGGTTTCGAGTCTTGAACTACGGAACCCTAAAAAGTGGGTGTCAGGCCACGCATAGAATAGGGTTCCGTAGTTACCCATTATGGCTATCGTCGTGTCCAATAGATAATTGTTATACATATTTACTTATTATATCGTTATTGGTATACGAAAATTTTCATGTAAGCGTTTTTAGGGTTCCGTTGCCAAATGGCAAAAAACGGAACCCTTATAGATTCGTTATGTCTGTCTGTATGTCCGTCCGTATGTCACAGCCACTTTTTCCGAAACTATAAGAGCTATACTGTTGAAACTTGGTCAGTAGATGTATTCTGTGAACCGCATCAATATTTTCACACCAAAATAGAAAAAAGCAATAAATTTTGGGGGTCCCCTTATGTATGGGGAAAAAAAATTTTTTTTTTCCTCAAAACCATACGTGTGGGTTATCTATGGATAGGTCTTTAAAAATGATGTTGAGGTTTTTAATATCATTTTTTTCTTATCTGAATAGTTTGCGCGAGAGACATTTCCAAAGTGGTAAAATGTGTCCCCCCCACCCCTGTAACTTCTAAACTAAGAGAATGATAAATCTAAAAACATTACCATGCAAACTTAAAACGAAAATTAGTTTCAACGAGATCTAGTAAGTAGTTTTTTTTTATATGTCATAAATCGTAAACCGCAATTTCCTTGTCCTTCAATCAAAACACTATTATTAAAACATTGACAAAGTTACAACGAACTGCAAGAACTTTTATATGACGTTACTTGCTGCTACGGAACCCTTCATGGGCGAGTCCAGTTAGATCTCTATAACTACTTACCTAAGGGGGGGGGGGGGGAATGACGAATCTACTGATCTGAGACATGAACTACGGAACACTAAAAAAGCGGAGACCTTCAGAAAGTAAATATTAGAAGAATTACAAAGGTATATGCATAACCTGCAATGCGGATCTAACCGAAAACCGTTAGAATAAATTGAGATACCATAATATAATTCTTGTTTATATGTATATGAATTGGTCAACTTGTCAGGTCAACGCGTTTTTGACTATTGATTGTCACCGACCCGTTTGCCCCTCGTTGTCGATGAATTGGTCACGAGTCGACAATATGCTTACCGTTAGCGGGCGACGCATTGCCAACTCGTCTTGGCCGGTCAATATTCCCCTTCTGTTCTTCTTTTTCTTAACGTACAATGAACCCAATAGCTTCTGTTCCTTCAGTTTATTTTATTTTCGTCATCGTCATCTAGTATCATCGCTATTATTGCCAGTTATTGATATGTGAAGCGAGACATTTTACGCTTGCTCTAGATGAAATTCGAGTAACGACTGATAGACCTGGTTGAGGTCGAGCTAGTTGACAAAGCGCTTTCCACTCGTTGACGACGCACTGCTTACTCATTGACGCCAAGTTGTCTCACCAGTGGACAACATGGCGTCAATGAGTGCCTTGATGGCCTAATTGACGACTCGTTGATACCGAATCGATAGTTCTAGTTGAAAGCGTGTTGTATTGGCGTTGAGTCGGTGTAATGTGCAAAGACCATTAAAATACTTACAAAGCCGTTTCAAACATTTTACGTTCCGAAACGACTATGATTTCTGTGTCAGAACAGTGTTATTTCTTTAATTTCGTTATTAAAATAAAAAAAAAACAGTTATGATTAACAATAAGTGATAAAGTTTATTTACAAAAAAAAGGAAATACATTAATTTAAATAATGATTACATAAATATAAAAAATAAACACAATACTTAAATTAACCCTTGCCCGACCGCATCTTGTGGAAAGGTGCCCATTATGCTAGCAGCATTGCCGCGTTGTATGGCAATGGCCAACCTTTGCACCAGAAACGAGCAGGAACGAGAGTCCCCGTTTATTTCAGATAGCCTACGACCCAGATCCCCCACGAAGCCCAAAGTTTCAGCAGCCCAGCTCCCCATTGTCTCCACCGCCACAGTGACGAAGTGTTAGTGTTGCTCCAAAGCCGCATATTTCTGCCTCTTCTTATAACAAGCATCCTCAGCCGCGATCCATTTATCAATAAGTGAGTAGTTTGTTTTTAGGGTTTCATAGTTCATGACTCGGAACCCACAGTTTTGTCATGTCCGTCCGTCTTCGACTTACCGTCCAAGCGGTTTGTGCTAGAAAGGTGAAACTTTGCACAGATATGTGTTTATATCACGTCGACAAATTGCTAGAATAAAATTATGAATAATTTTATTATTAGATAGGTATTTTAAAGATATGGAGATTTTATGATAAGGGTATCTATTTGCATTTATTCAACTTCAAATGATTTTTTTTCATAAAACAGGGTCCCCCCCTCTAATTACTAAACGGCGCGCTCTAAAAATTTAAAATAATGCGAATACATGTATATTACCATCAAGGACTGGGCTTAACTTTTAGGGAAAACTATGTACCTAACGGTGTAGTTAAGTTTATTAGTTCAGGAGTTATAGTAGTCTAACTTGTGAAATGTGCTTACTTGGAAAACATTATGCAAAAATAACGAAATAATAAGTAAACATTACAATAATTATAATAATTGATTTTCTTCTCATAATTCATGGTTTTACAATTTCACTTAGTCGAATATATTCATTTATTTTATGTTCGAAATATCAAATCTATTGGACACGATTCTAAATCCATGTAGCTATATGGATACGGAACCCAATTCTATGCGTGGCCCTACACGCAATTGGCAATTTTTATTTTAAATAACTGAATAGTTTGATATATTTATACTAATATTATAAACCTTGTTAATGTCAATAAGTACCTACTAGTCCAATTTGAAAAATTCTAAGTATTAGATCGCCCAGTTATCAGTTGGCTATATAATTATCACACTACGACCTAAAGGAGTGCAGTATGAACAAATAATATTGCAAAAATGTGTGTAAACGATTCCTTAGGAGAGCTTCCATTGCATACATTACGTAAACGATAAAGTTTCAGAAGAAAAAAATGTGTATAAGAATTATTGTTGCCCTTTTAAAGAAAGGCTGCAATAACATAAGTCTATCTTTTAAGATAGCCAAGCTTAACAGATAGACTATAACATTTATAAGTTTATAAAGAAATTTATTCAGGCTGCCATAAATAAGCTTCTGTAGATACAACAACTATTCACACTTTAATAATTTACATGATAATATTAAATAATTGAACATTAATTGATACCATAGAATAATATTTTGTCAATTAATAACTTACATGTTTGCATATGTACATTAAAGTTACATAACAAAAGACTATTGTCATGAATTTCTTCAAACATTATCCTGGCCGTAGGGAATTTAGAAATTTATTTTAGTGTTACGGAAAATTTTATGAATTTAATTTAAAATTCCACGGCATTAATATTTTCTTTTCGTATAACTTGTTACCATGAAAATGTACGTGCACGCAGGACTTAAGAAAACACCACTTAAGACTGTTTCTTAAAAAAATTCAACATAAACAGCTAATAGAATATCATACAATGAAAAAGAAAGGAAGCTGGTCTTATCCATACTATGACGATGGCGTTAAGGTTTAATTTTGTATATTAGATGTCGGCTTTTTTAGCAGAGAGATTAGAACGCTGTTATCTATCGGAACATTGCTGTTACTTTTCTAATTAACCTGGTAATCAACGAAATGTCAAATCTAAAAATTAACACAATCCACGCAATAAGGTAAATTATCTTGATTGTATTGTTTATTTTACGAAGACAGAATAAGAACAAGGGTATTAAGTATTAGAGTAAAAGCGTGACAGACAGACAGAGTTACTTTTCCATTATTTGTAAGGATTAGTAAGGATTAGAATTATGAAATCTAAATAATAGTACATTGTTCACCGAGGGAGGAAAGGAACCGATTACTAGCGAGGGAGCAGTTTGTGGCCCGAAGGCCCAGCCTAGGGCCACAATACTCCCGAGGTAGGAATGGAACTTTCACCCGAGTGCTACACAGTGCTTTATACTACACCTGTGAGGAACATTTAAAGTATTTATAAAATAAAATCAAAACGTAAGACACCATGTAAGACACAATTTAGCTTAGAATTTGACATAATATTTATAAATATTTCGCGCTTCTTTTGTTTTTTTTATTCTTCACAAAAGGATGTCAGTGGCACGGAGATTCCATATTTAAATTATATGAAAACTCTTTGGGCAGGCGCGCGCCATAGATCAGATAACACATGAGAAATGAAAATTCATACAACTTTCTCTCCCGCTAAAACACGTTAGAAATGGATTTTCATACATTTTTTCCTCCCGCTTATTTAGGTCAAGGAAAAGACTAACTTTCTCTTTTCATTTTCACGGAATATTGAATACTGTTCCGATCAGGTGTAGTATAAAGTTATTTGTCCTAGCCTTTATTAATCCCAAGCTTATTTTGGGGTCAGCTACTAGTAAACTAGTTTCGGTTTAACCTGAATAGTATTTCTGAACTGAACTAAAAGGTTGAAATAAATAATAAAATAGTACATCATAAATTAAATATCATTGTTGCCTACTCGATAAAAATATGTATGAAGTGTAGTGAAGTACCAAGTGGTTTATAATTACAGAGCCCTATGTTCAGTAGATGCTGAGAACTGCGATAGGATAATGATGATATACTATCACGTATTGTTAAGAAAAGGCCGACTTTAATATAAAAATATATTTTCAATATACAATGCCATCTACTCTCAAACTATGAATAGTAAATATATCTAAAAAAAAAACAGTACCTGCATCATCAGTACAGTATTATCATCATTCATCTAATGAAGATAATTAATCTATTATAGACATCTTGTGATCATATCATAAACGATATCGATACTGAAATGATTGAGATTGTAAAACGATTTTAATGGACTTCATGCGCTGAATTAAATTAGCAATTGAGACAATTATAGGAAGGCATAACTTAGAGTTTCGAAACACCACTCCTCTTTCCGAACTGGATCTATATCGTACGTTTTCTAGTCTATACAAATAAATTTAATTGATATGTCTGTTTGTAATATTAAATGAACAATTTTTTACTAAATGCATATGAAAGTACGATACTTTTATCAAACAAGTGCGTGTCAGGCCACGTACAGGAAAAGGTTCCTCAGTGACCCATAATGGTACGTGGATTTAAAATCGTATCCAATAGATAATTGTTATGTTTACGTAATAATACGTTAATTTTGTGTGAGGTGAGCGCATTTTATAAGTTAAGCCTCTGTAACTCCTGAACTAATAAAGTCATCTAATCCGTTATAGTTTTCCTTTAAAGTTCATTAGATGGACCACCATGACGAATTTTTCCAAATTTTTAAGCCAGCTATTTAGCTTTTAGAGGGGGGGGGGGAGCCCTGTTTTTACAAACAGTGCCCTTGAAATTGAAATATCTCGCAAACGGATACATAAATCAAAAAATCGTCGTGGAAACCCTTTATTGTTCTATGTTATGTGGGTGGTTTCCGCACTTAGTCCTTTAAGTGGACCATTGTACGTGAGGGCGGCCATCACTCCAGCCAGCCCACCTCCCTCCAGAAGCGGATAAGGTCTCCAAGCCTGTTCAGACATTCTGCAACAGATTTGGGAGATCCAAGGGTGTTTTTGCGTGTTTCGGTGACACCTGTGCACTCAATGAGTACATGTGACACCGTTTCCTCTGCCCCTAAGCATGCCCTGCATAGGGGACTGTCAGTTATGCCTATGGAGTGAAAGTGTTTGTTTAGTGAGCAGTGTCCGGTGATAGTTCCTGCCACCAGCCGCAGACTGTCCCTGTCCAAACGCAGTAAGCGTTTGGTTAGTTTATCATTAGGAAGTGGCATGGCTTCCTTTGATTGTCTGCAGCCTGGGACAGATAGCCAGTGGTGTTGTACTTGTGTGCGGGTAAATTCTTGCAGCCAGCCACGGAGCTGGCCGAATGGGACGGGCACGATGGGTTCGGGTCCGAAAACCGCCGCGCCCGATCCCCTCCTAGCCAGCTCATCAGCCGCATCGTTACCTAGGGATCCGCTGTGTCCTTTTATCCATTGTATTGTCACTGAATTCCTGCCGGAGGTCGCAACGCGTTCTAACGCGTTGTGACAATCCATTATGAGTTTCGAAGTGACATGGGTTTTATTGAGGGATTTAAGTACCGATGCACTATCAGAGACTATACGGATGTGTGAGTCCGTAATTTTCCTTGTCTCTATAGCGTGGGCCGCCAGGATAATACCCACGCATTCCGCTTGGAATACAGTGTTGAATCTGCCTAGCGGCCTCGATACCTTGATGTTGAGTTCGTCTGAGAATACACCTGCTCCGGTTCCTGAGTTGGTTTTGGAGCCATCGGTGTATATTCTGAGTTCATTTGTATCTGATTTGTCGTGTGGTTCTTCATCTAGATGTATATTATAGTGCTTCTGAAAATTAAATTTCTTCAGCATCCTATCGTTGGGTGATGTCAACATTGGTTGATGTGTGATCGCTCGTTCTCTTATGCGTGTGTGTTTGATTCTGGAGTCATTTCCCAGTGTGCCGGCATTATGAAGTCTAAACGCTGCTAGTGCTGCCTCCTCTTTAACAACTAAGTGTAAGGGTGGCAGCCCCAGCATAGTTTGCAGTGCGGCTGTTGGTGTGGTTCTCATGCTACTAGTGATAGCCACGCAGGCGTATCGCTGTAGTTTTTCTAGGGTTTTTTGGCAAGTAACCAAGTCTGTCCTGGGCCACCAGACTAGGGAGCCATATGTTATAGTTGGTCGAATAACTGTGGTGTATAGCCAGTAAGTGGCCTTGGGACTGATGCCCCAATTTCTGCCAAGCAGTTGTTTGCATTGCCACAGTGATATACTGGCTTTTGTGGTAATATATTCAGTATGTTTCGCCCAATTCAGTTGTTTGTCCAAATAGACGCCCAAGTATTTGGTCTCTGATGTCAGGTTTAGGGTAGATCCGTAAAATCGTGGCAGTTGCAATTTTGCCAGCTTCCTTTTTTTGGTAAAGAGGACTAATTCTGTTTTTGTGGGGTTGACTGTGAGTTTATGCTCTTTGCACCAGTCCTCTACAATTTTCAAGGATTGACGCATGAGGTTACACAGTGTGTTTTCGTGAGTGCCATTTATTATTATTGTTATGTCATCGGCATATCCTACGGTGAAGTAGCCTTTGTCGTTTAAACCACTTAGGAGGCTGTTCACGACGAGGTTCCACAATAAGGGCGAGAGGACACCTCCTTGTGGGCATCCCTTCGCTACAATGGCTCTCGTGGTGTCATTCACCGTGACTTGTATGGCCCTTTGCCTGAGCATGTTGGTTATCCAACTGCACAAGGTAGGGGCCACACTATGCCTTTTAAGGGCTATGTCGATGCTGTGGAACATTGTTTTATCAAAGGCGCCTTCTATGTCTATGAAGGCGGCCAGTGCTGAACCTTTGTGGTCTATAGCGCATTCAATCTTGGAAATCACACTATGCAAAGCGGATTCTGTTGATTTCCCTATTGAGTATGCATGCTGTTGTTTGTGTAGCGGTACCATGCGTAGAGGTCCATCTCTGATGTATCTGTCGCATAGTCTTTCTAGGGTCTTCAATAAGAATGATGTTAGGCTTATAGGTCTATAAGCTTTTGGTTGTGTGTAGTCGGTTTTTCCCGGTTTTGGGATGAAGATAACCTTCACCTCCCGCCAAGCGAGAGGGATGTATCCATGTGCAATGCAGGCTCTGTAGACCTCCACTAGCCATGGTTTTAGGGATTCGATACCCCATTGCAAAAGGGCCGGTAGAATGCCATCCAGGCCTGCGGATTTATATGGTTGAAAGGACTTAATAGCCCACGAAATCCTGTCCTCTGTCACTATTTCGCGGGCTACAGTCCAGTCGCTGTCAGTTGGTTCCGTTCCGGTTTCTTCCTTCCAGATCCCTTCCTCCGAGAGGCTACAGTCTGGGAAGTGTGTTTCAAGAAGGACCTTACAGATTTCGTGGTTTGTTTGTGTAAATGTGTTGTCAGGCTTTTTTAGCGCACCGAGGTTGCGATCTTGGTCGCTGGATAGGATTTTCCTCACTCGGGCAGCTTCGTTGTTTGATTCGATGGATTCGCAGAACTTCCTCCAGGCTAGTCTCCTGGCGTGTCTGATTTGTTTTTTGAAGGTATATTGGGTTTCCTTGTAGAGTTCCCAATCATCCGGATGTCTCGAGTTTTTGGCTCGATTGAATTGTTTACGTAGTGTATTTCTGAGTTTTTCGAGTTCAGCGTTCCACCATCGGTTGGTTTTACACTTGGTGTACGGAACTCTTAGTTTGCAGCATTCGTGATATGCCTCTTTGATGTAAAGTGTCAGCTTAGTCACTGTATGCTCTATCTGTGTGGTGTCTGTGATTGATGTGCGTTGTAGATTACTAGCTATTAATGAAGCGAGAAGACGCTTGTAGCCAGGTATATCTGTCCGACGCGGATTTCTTTTCGGGGTTGGCTCTATTGTGTTTACTGTTATTGTAAAACGAATTCTCCTGTGATCTGAGCAGGAGAGTTCGTTGGATACACGCCAGTTTGATATACGATTTGTAGCGTTATCTGTTCCTAGCGTTAGGTCAATGATGGATTGTCCCCGGGCTGTGACCCAGGTGGGCTCTGAGCCTTTATTGTTTTTAAAAGACCTATCTAATGATACCCACACGATGGGGTAGCTGCGATAAAAAAATATCGTCTCCACTTTATGTGAAGGGGAGGTACCCCAAATAAACATAATTTTCATAATTTTATTGTAGCACTTTGTCGACGTAATATCAACACGTATTCATGCAAAGTTTCATCTTTCTAGCACTTACCGTTTGGACGGACAGACGGACATGACGAACCTATAAGGGTTCCGAGTTAATAACTTCGGAACCCAAAAAAAGCGGCCAAGTGCGAGTCGGACTCGCCCATGAAGGGTTCCGTATCAGCAAGTAACATCATATAAAAGTTCTTGTAGTTCGTTGTAACTTTTATCGATGTTTTTATACTACTGTATTGATTGGATGAAAGGCAAATTGCGTGTTACGAATTATGACGTATTAAAAAAAAAACTACTCACTAGATCTCGTTCAAACCAATTTTCGTTGGTAGTTTGCATGGGAATGTACAACATATATTTTTTTTCAAGTTTTATCACTCTCTTATTTTAGAAATTAGAGGGAGGGGGGGACAGGGACACACATTTTTCCACTTTGGAAGTGTCTCTCGCGCAAACTATTCAGTTTAGAAAAAAATGATATTAGAAACCTCAACATCATTTTTGAACATCTATCCATAGATGAAAAAAAGGTTTAGGTATAGGTACGTATAGGTTTGATGAAAAAAAAAATTTTAGTTTCAGTTCCAAGTATGGGGACCCCCAAAATGTATTGTTTTTTTTCTATTTTTATGTAAAAATCTTAATGCGGTTCACAGAATACATCGACTGACCAAATTTCAACAGTATAGCTCTTATAGTTTCGGAAATAATTGGCTGTGACATACGGACGGTCAGACAGACAGACAGACAGACTTGACGAATCTATAAGGGTTCCGTTTTTTGCCATTTGGCTACGGAACCCTAAAAATGGACAAATGCGTGTCAGGCCACGCAAGGTTAGGGTTCCGTAGTTATCCATATAGTAGGTAGAATTAATATCATGTCCAATAAAAAGAATTATTTTTATATCTTTATTTTTGTACGTAGTTTTCCAAGTCAGTGTATTTTTCAAGTTAAGCTTCTTTAACTCATGAAATAAAGAAGTTAAATAAAAAACCAATGTAATTTTCCTTGAAAGTTCAATATATGGACTACTGTCATGAATCTTTTCAGATTTCTTAAGCCAGTCATTTAGCTTCAAGCGGGGGAATGGGGGCAACGCCCCATTTTTACAAATAATGCTCTTTAAATTTGAATAACTCGCAAACAGATCCCTAAGTCGAAAAACGGTTTTAGAAACCTCGCAATGTTTCTTAAAGGCCTATCTAATGATACCCCACACGATGGGAAAGTTGTGTGAAAAAAATTTCATCCCCACGTGATCGGTGTTTTGGTATTTTTTTAATTCCCTCTCCCTTGGTGATACATGGAGAGGTTTAAGACTACCCCGCCGCCCCTCCTACCCTCTATCACGTGTATTTTTAGTACCTACAAATAATCTTACTTTTTTAATATTTATAAAATACAGGTAAAAGTATCATCTAATTGGTATTGACTGCCTCGTTGGTCTAGTGGTTAGCGTATGCGGCTGCTGATCAAGAGGTCTCGGG
Source organism: Phragmatobia fuliginosa (assembly GCA_932526445.1). Lineage (NCBI taxonomy): Eukaryota > Metazoa > Arthropoda > Insecta > Lepidoptera > Erebidae > Phragmatobia > Phragmatobia fuliginosa. The sequence goes on from OW052057.1 coordinate 33,342,851, forward strand.
TTCGATTCCCGGGTCGGAACAAATATTATTTGTGTGATTCACAAATATTTGTTTCGGAGTCTGGGTGTTTTCTATGTATAATATGTATGTATTTACAAAAAAAAAGTATGTTTATGTATTTATATCAGTTGTCTAGTACCCATAACACAAGCTCTGCTTAGCTTGGGACTAGATGATGTTGTGTGTCAGATGTCCAAAATATTTATTTATTTATTTATTTATTTAATTATAGAAAATTAGAAATATAATTAAAAATTGAAAATCGATCAAAGTGGTGTGCAATGGGAGAGGCCTATGTCCAGCAGTGGACTGAGGTGGGCTAATGATGATGATGATAGAAAATTAACGACAACAATATTATGGTTAAGAGGTGAAGGGAGAAAGCTTGCAGGTTGTTCTTCTTCTTCTTTAGGTACCATCTCCATCACGGAGGTCGGCGACCATATGTCTGTATCTATCCCTTGCTTCGGTGTAGGTTGTTCTTGACTGACATAAAAATAATGAAACAAATGTGATAAAAATTTTTGTTCTTTTATATGAACTTAATATAATACACAGTATCCTCGGACCATGGATGAGCAATACTTTTTTCAACACCAATAAGTGTATAAGCAAGTCAGTTGTTGGTACGTTGTTACGTGATTAATGGACAGCCCCTTTACCTATCTACACGTAAAGTACCCCAAATAAAAATATTTTTCTTAATTTTATTACAGCGCTTTGTTGACGTAATTACAACACAAATTCATGCAAAGTTTCATCTTTCTATCACCAACCGTTTGGGCGGTAGGTCGAGGGTGGACGGACAAGACTCAGGCTGAGTTCAAAACAATATTATTTACTTATTCACCTATCACTGGGTGTTAGTTACTACTAGTAAATTATAGGTTCCCAGTAATTTGTTCGTAGACTATAAATTTAATTGGGTTACATTATGTTAATCACGTCGACCACCGAAAATTGACCGGTGATTGGTGATATTTAACCGACGAAAAAAAAGGAAGAGGTTTTCAACTCGAAGTATCAATGATATTATAAAAAAGGTAGATATCGCACTATCACGCGAAAATTGTTGCGGACAAATGTAGTCAATCGTCGTGATTTCATTTAGTCGGCTAATAGAAGCTAGCGAATAAATTCGTTCTCAGAGCGTTTCCGTGAAGTGCATATTATTACCAAAATGCCGAGCTGTGTGTTAAGAAGGTGTAAAAACTATGGTTCCAAAATAAATAAAAAGGAAGGAGTTACATACCACGGGTAAGTATTTATAAGTAACTACGTAATATTTGTATTTTGTCACGGTTTTGTTTCCCATTTACCGAAATTATTAAATTATATCCAATATTTTTAAAGACGCGTTAAAAAAGGACAGAGGATAAGATTGTAACTGAAGTGTGACAAGGACAAGGCATGCGTAATAGATTAAATCAAACAGAAGGGATATCGTAGGCACAATACATACCTATCGTCCGCGTCCTCCAGTACCGTCTAATTGATACGCTCATATTACTATTATGTGTTTAGTTGTCATTGTCTTTCAGTTAATATGATGATTCTATTATTTGGCAATAATAGTGTTAAAATGTATGTTGGTAAAAAGACTTTATATATACTTTATATATATTTTTACTTTAGATATCTACCTTTTTTTATAATATCATTGGGTACATACATAATAAATATGTACAGTACCGGACTTACGGCGATAGGTGTGACCAAGCGATAGCCATGATAGCTATGAATAAACATAAACCGAAGTTATTTTGATGTCGAAGGCTTCATATATTCTAATGTTTTAATGACTCCCTGGTCCATTGGTTGAAGCAAAAAAAAAAGCTGGTAGTGTTTGGTGGCAAAAATACGACTTCCACCCGTGGATAAATACACTACTTCGAAAGGATACATACGTCTGAAAAAAAATGCAGTGCCTGTTATAAACATGGTAAAATTTGTTTGTATCCATAATAAAATTGTAGTTTGATTAAATCTGTCCTTAGTTTTACATTAAATTTAATTAAGGTGTTTTCACAATTCAAAATGTTGTTTATAATCTTGGAAAGTATATAATTTACAATGACAACTAAAATACTTTTTTCTTTTTAGGATAAAGATGATGTTTCTGATGATGATGATTGGTACTTTTAGCAAATGGTGATATTCAATGTCATATCTGTATCAATTTTAACGAGTTAGTCCATAATTTTACTAGTGTGTGTAAGTGCAACTCGCAAGAGATCGCTATCTCTTTCTTTACCATGCATTCCGTATTATCTTTTGCATTCCTAATCGTAATGTATGTATACACCTATAAATAAGTACGTCATGTCATACCGCAACAATATCGAACTCCGTTTAGTATGAAGGTAACCTATCTTTCTATATAATATCATTATCATTGCGAAGTATATAATACCAGCTTTCGCCCGCGGCTCCGCCCGCGTGTATGTCGGTTATCGCGTTAAAAAGTAGCCTATGTCCTTTCCCAAGTTCATTTCTATCTTCGTACCAAATTTCATCAAAATCGGTTCAATGGTTAAGGTGTGAAAGCGTAACAGACAGACAGACGGACAGAGTTACTTTCGCATTTATAGTATTAGAAGGGATTTGTTTTATATGACTTTGCAGAGTGGCCCGATTTTAATCATTCTATTTTGTGTTGAATGGCACAATCCGAAGTAGGTTCCATATGAATTAATACCCTAAGGGTAGCAAATCAGGGGATGATTGATTGTGTACTCACTGATTAAAAAAATGATCACGCATATTTTTTTATAAAGTAGTCAGATTTCAATAATTCTTTATTTTATTTATTTTTATTAGAAAGGGTGCATCTCCAGGGTAGTCCCCTATAAATTTAGAAAAATGAAACAACTTCAAGGATAGGAAACCGGAAAATGATTCATCACTCACTGATTTTTATTTATAACCAGACATAACTTTTAAAAACTATTAATACTAAACTATAATAACTATCTTCGTAAACCGGTGTAAGTATACCTAAATAATTCTGAGTCGGCGCGAAGCCAAAAAATAATTAATGACGTAAAGCCTTGATAGCTGCTCTTGTTTGTTAATTTGGTTTACTTATTTCTTTAAAGTCAAGGTGTTTTTGTTATCTTTGTTCATGCATTGTTTATCACCAACTGAAAATTCCTTAGGTTTTCTTTCACTAGTTTATGAAGTTAGTTATAAAAGATTATTAATAATAGTTAATGTCTAGTCTTATAGAATTAAGAAATTATAACCTTCACTGTTTCTCAGATAATTGAACTTTCTTTATACAAATATTGAAAAATGTATTTTTCATTGTTTCAGTAACATGCCTAGCGATATTATTTCATCCGGTGCCCAAGGAGTCTTTAGACAGGTAATACAGTTCATATAATACAGTATCTTGGTGTAGCTTGGTATTTACATTGAGTTCTTTAATAGTCAAATCCGGAGGATTTTCTTTTCGGTACAGAAAAGAAACGTCCGACTGCTCTGGATTCGATTTACAGATGGGACAACACTTTGTGTGATCTATGAATAGTTGTTCCAAGTCGGCGTATTTTTTTCCGTTACATAAATTTGCGAAAGACCGCAGGTACAGGATTTACTTGTAGTACGAACGTTTCATTTCTATTTAAATGATTGCAGATTGACGAATAAGCACTAAGCGGGACCACCGTTCCTCGCTAATCCCTATGCTAAATAATCTGTGCATAGAACAAATTATATTTAGAAGACCTAGTTACCTATACTACCTTCAATATAGTTAATTTTCCATCAACTGACAAATCTAGCTGTTTGTCTGATGTGTCATAAAAAAAATATAAAAATCTCAACAAAACACAACAGTAGTCACGTATCATAAAATGAATCAATCATCAATGAAGTTATTAGATAGGTGAGACACACTAACTTGAATAGGCCGGCTCGACCGGGGCAGTACTACCCTCACAGGCCAACCTAAAAAGGACAGCATTCGTGCTGTAAAAAAATGTCACCATGTTGCATGGTTGTTCTAATCGAGGGAATAAGATTAAATGGAGTTCATCAATTTTATCACTTACTTATATAATAGTTCATAAGCATGCATGATGTACATTTAGATGAAGACATCAATATTTAGGTACATATGCTTAATTAATCATCGGTCCCCAGTTCCTACTCGCACAGCGTTGCAGCGTGGAGACGTATGGCCTTAACCCTCTGCTGAGAGGAGACTCCTGTCCAGCAGTGGGACGTTGTGGGTTGTCGATGATGCTGCACAGACTACACACAGCTATGTTACACAGACTGCAAAATCTTTCCTTTTCTCTTTGCCGTCGTCGGGTAAAAATCAATTCGGCGTAGTCAGACCGTCAATTATTTTTTTACAGGCTTCTTCACCTTGACTAGTCTGCTTTATATTCGGCTTCTTTATACCTATCTATACATACAAATAACTAAAATTGAAATGTCAGTATGTAACATCATAAACGATACTTACATCAAAAAAGCTATTTTTAAAAAAATTATCTCACTTTTATTCAGGGTAATCTCTGGAATGTCAGGACCAATTTGGATGGGACTTTCACAGTCAGAAAGCTGATAACTAGGGCCCCGAATATTATATAGATATTGTGATACCTGTTTTACTTCTTTTAGTTAAATGCGTTGAAAGCAGTTGGTTTAAAATTTATCTACAAAATAGTTCTTGTATGTGAAAATAAGTACATATATCATTGTGCCTTTATCCCTCATAGGGTAGCCAAAGCGTCAAAAGGTGCATGTTGATGAGAATCTAGATTTCTCTAATATTTAAATACCTAACAACGCCAATCACTTTAAGTCTCCTCTGCATGTGCAATGAGACGAAGTTGTTTATTAAAGAATTGAAGGGCAATTTAATTGTAACGACAATTGTCATCGTTTGATCAACTGGCTCACATGAAGGGGATGCCGATGATCCCAACTGATCTGACAATACCATTTATATTACTTTCTTTAAAATCATCTTTCACATTAACTATCAACAAGTTTCAAGTTCATAAGTTCGAATTAGTAGAATCGACCTATAATGTATGTTTTAGTCATAGTCAACTATAACTATATGTTATCTTGCCGCTTGACACATACCAATGTTGTCTTATATTGCTGTTACAAATTAAGTTAAGATATAAGTACCTATATCGTTTCCTTTTCTGGAAACGAAGCTCTGATCCAATAAATGTAATAGCTTGTGTTTTGTAGACAATTATCTCTTTACCTATTAAAATTAAATAATATTTTAAATAATTAAAATTATAGTAGTTTGGAAGTTTGGCGGTGATTCACGCCCGTGCCCCGGAGAGCACGTAAAGCCGCGCGTCGGTCCCGGTTTTCATGAACATCTATGGCAATCGTTATTGAGAAGTCAGTGCCCTCAAATATACTGACAACAAGTTCAATCTTTGAATTCCAGTTCTTCCTTAGGGTTGCGAAGGTCCGATGCCAGTCGTTGGAAAAACTGAAATTCAGGTAAAATCGGTTGAAATAGTAGCCGACCCCAAATAAACTTGGGAATAAAGGCTAGGAAGATGAATTAAAATTACAGTAGAAACGTAAGAAGCAAAAAACTAATAATGATTTCAAATAATCTTAATAATCATATAGGTGTTATTTTTTAGAGTTCCGTAATTCATGACTTGGAACCCTTAGTGCACGTTGACTAGCGGGCGCGGTCTCGAGGTATCAAACTTATTATGCCGCAATATCTTAGTGTTCACGTACGAAACGCACGTGCGGTCTAAGTGACGGCAACTCTTAACAAAAGAGTTTATTAGTGTTATTCTCAATTTGGCAATTAAACACCGATGTACCCGTTCAAATTTTTAGCATCTCCCATTGTAGGTATGAAATAATAAATAATTAAATAAAAATAATGGAAAATTATAAATAATGGAGATAGACTTTCGGGAGTTAGAAGTTTTTGGTTGGAAATTTCCTCCTCTTTCAGAATCTTGTTTTGAAATTTCTTAAATATTAATAGTTTATGAAATACATATTGACAAAAAAACGAAATGCCATTATTTTGTCATCTTCAATTTTTTATAACTTTTGCAATTTTTTATGTGTTAATACACGCTTTTGGCACATTTTTCTAGGCGTCATTCCAGATCCAATGAGCTATCGCACATAATTTTTAGAGCAGTATCTCTATTTTGTACCATTTTCAACTTGTCGGCTAGACATAAAAGCTAAACTACGGGCTCAAAAAATCTGAAAAAAATCATGATAGTAATCCATATATCGCATTTTCCATAGCGGTTTTGATAACTTTATTGCAGGAGACCTTGAATGCACTTACTTGGAAAACTGTATAAAAATAAAGAAATAATAAATATAAACATAACAATTATTTATTGGACACGATTTTAAACGGGGTAACAGATAATAATGAAAATACAACGTCATCGCGATATGCAGGTAACTCTGGGTTTAAAAATAAAAACAATACCTAACTGTTAATAACTAATTAGTGTTGGAGTGCTTTTGACTAATAGAATTTTAGGGGTCTACAAAATCAAAAAGATAATAATCGATTCGCTTACAATAAATAATTTTGTTTTTGTAAGTAAATCTTTTACTGATATTTTTTCACTTCGTACTTTAGGCGAATAACACACTGGCGACGCGCTCTGGCGCCCACGCCCACTGGCGTGTTTTCTACTAATCGATGTACTTGCATACAATATTAAAATCTGCCACTCCGCGCTACGCGACGGAGCGTGGGGCAGTGTGTGAATCGCCTTAAGTAATGCCGAAGCACAAATTAATGAACGATCATCAGTATAACTATGTAAATCAGTATAACTATGTATAGTAGTGAAACATCATTTATCGTAATAAAATAGAAAGATTTTAGTCTCTTTTTTTGAAAACGGCCTTTTTTATTTTTCTATGGAATTTTCACTAACAGATAGATGATGTATTGCCATTCTAACATCGTCTCTACTAATCTGATATCATTTACTAACCACGTGTTAAGCACAACCCTGTACGTAGTAACTATTCAGTAATCTGTGCCTGTACCTATAGACCAGGGATTTTACCTCTTAAAATAACAAAAAGTGAACATAAATTATAGTAGGATGAAAACCATTGCAAAAGGAGGAGAATATTGCAAAAATCAAAGGAAAAATAAATTACGGGCGATCTGAGGTCGGGAAGGGGGAGAGGGGGGGTTTTAAGGAAAAAAAATGGCTTATCTCGATTTCCGGCAAAACTACAAGTCCAATGGAAAAAAGTTAAATGGCAAAGTTGTAGGTAATAAAAAGATCTACAACTTTTGCATTGACACTTTTATCACATAACCTCAAATTTTATGTGAAAAATTCAAAAAACCAAGTCTTTGGTTTTTTATTTTTATCTTTTACAAATAAAATTATTTCTTAACGAAAATTTGTGAAAACTTAGTTTTTCATGTCTTGAATATACCGTAATTTATTTGATTTGAAATATCTATTTTTTCACCTTATTTTGACTGAATACCGAAAAAAAGACCCTAATTTTCAATCGAAAATTCGTCCGTCAAAATATCAACGTTTTTCACAAAAATTGGTTGTTTTCTATTTGATGAAATCTCTACTTTCAGATGGTATAAAAATATATATTTACTAGCTGATCCGGCGAACTTCGTACCGCCCGAATTTGAAATCCCAGAGCTTGTTCGCAGCGCCACCTACCGGGTCCAATTGCGAATCTAAACCATTCCCAGATCCCCTTGAACACACACAAAAAATTTCATCAAAATCGGTCCAGTCGTTTGAGAGAAGTTCAGTGACATACACACTCACAGAAGAATTATATATATAACGATTACCATAGTAAATCTTCTCAGAAAATGCAAAAAATGAAAAAACTAGAATTTGATTTTTTTAATCGTTATTGAGATATTTATTAAAATTTACACTTTAATCACTCGAAAAACGTAAGATTGCATGTTACAATGATAAACAAAAATATTGCAAATTGAAATATACTACTATAATTAACAAACAAATAAATAATAAAGTTAATATTAAATAAAACATCTACAATATTTTGAGAAAGTTGCAGAATCTTCTTTAAAGTATATGCGTATATGCCTATTTATTACTATTTTAAGATAATTTAATACCTGAGTGACCTATGAAAAATTTTTGGCTATTAAAATTTTTTCATAGAGAAGTGGGCTAGGCAGGTCTGGGCCTTACTACATACTTGCTATTTCGTAGCAGCTGTAAAACAGAGCAGTGTACGACATCATTTATAAAACTACACGTGCAGGCTGAGTTATTTTCTATGAAATACCTTTTGATGGCCTAAAATTTTTCGTAGGTCACTCAGGTATTAAATTATCTTAAAATAGTAATAAATAGGCATATACGCATATACTTTAAAGAAGATTCTGCAACTTTCTCAAAGTATTGTATATGTTTTAATTAATATTATCTTTATTATTTATTTGTTTGTTAATTATAGTAGTATATTTCGATTTGCAATATTTTTGTTTATCATTGTAACATGCAATCTTACGTTTTTCGAGTGATTAAAGTGTAAATTTTAATAAATATCTCAATAACGATTAAAAAAAAAAAAAAAAAAAGATTTTTCATTTTTTGCATTTTCTGAGAAGATTTACTATGGTCATAAATATATATCTTTATACCATCTGAAAGTAGAGATTTCATCAAATAGAAAACAACCAATTTTTGTGAAAAACGTTGATATTTTGACGGACGAATTTTCGATTGAAAATTAGGGTTTTTTTCGGTATTCAGTCAAAATGAGGTGAAAAAATAGATATTTCAAATCAAATAAATTACGGTGTATTCAGGACATGAAAAGCTAAGTTTTCACAAAATTTCGTTAAAAGATAATTTTATTTGTAAAATATAAAAATAAAAAACCAAAAACTTGGTTTTTTGAATTTTTCACATAAAATTTGAGGTTATGTGAAAAAGTGTAAATGCAAAAGATGTAAATCTTTTTATTACCTACAACTTTGCCATTTAACTTTTTTCCATAGGACTTGTAGTTTTGCAGGAAATTGAGATAAGCCATTTTTTTCCCTTAAAACCCCCCCCTCTCCCCCTTCCCGACCTCAGATCGCCCGTAATTTATTTTTCCTTTAATTTTTGTACTATTCTCCTCCTTTTACAATGGGTTTCATCCTACTATAATTTATTTTGTTTTCAAACATTAAAAGCACTGGTCTGCTATACACGTATTTGCTAATCAATACTTTCCATACTCATCAGTTTTTTGTAGTAAGCCTTCCATCTGACCTTTATATGCTCATCTTTTAATAAATAACGAACAAAAATAAAACAGGGGGGTTTCATTGTTTTTGCTTCAAATAATAATAATAATACGAGTACTCAACAATTTCTTCTCTACTTTTTTCAATATGTAGAGATCTTTTTTCCCTCTGGGATCTTACAGATGTTTGTCCTACCGCTTTCTTTGTCTTCTTTTAGCACTCATTGTATAAAATACATACAGTGTTCCATTCGTTCATTTCCTTTCTCATTTTCTGAAGATATAAAGACGTTCTCCTTTAGTTTCTAGTTTGTAGCTGTTTGGATTTCTTTATGCCACGAGTATGTAGCTCTATCAATAACATCCTTCCCTTTCGTTTCTTCAAACGCTTCTTTCACGGACTTTCTTAAACAGTTTACAATTTTTCTCCAACATTCATTCTACACTGATTAACCGTAAATGCACTGATTAATAGACATTACTATCAAGCCATATTTAAAATTTACTAAACAAAAGTAATAATATGAGAATCTTTCGTTTTATTTCGAAATTTATTTACGTGCACCAATTGAAAATGCCGCCCATGTCCTCTACATTTTTCTTACTATTAAAATTTTTTTTTGAGCCATATTTGATATCTCACTAAAAAAACTAAGTCACCATAAGCTCCAGCATACCTTACTAGATCCCACAGAACAGATATAATCTACTCTGTGGTAGATCCCCTACTAGACCAGATTAACACGGATCCCAAGTTTACATTATGAACCAGATTGTCATTCTAGGTTTTTGCTTTTTTTTGGTTTTAAAAAAGACAACAGGAATGTAAAATCCTGTGTCGCGGGGGACTTTACAAACATACATGAAACGGACACAAAGAACACCCAGACTCAGAACAACAAATTGTGAATCACACGAAGTGTTTTCCTACGTGGGATTTGAACCATCGACACTTGGCGTAATAGGAAGCGGCGTGGCGACCGTTTAAGCCACTAGGCCTACCGTGCAGCAGTTTGCAAGATATATCTTTCATCAAATATCAAAGTATGTATCTTAATGCCAAATTTTATTTGAATAGGTGTTCGGTACACCTACATAAATTATTTTTTTTCTGTAAGCGTAACAGGTAGAAAGACATTCATTATCCAGACATTAAATAATATATTTAATTACATTAGTTGAGTACTACTCTATACATATGAAACTACTGAACTGATTTTGATAAATTTAAAAGAGGCTACTTGCTACCCGCAGTTTTAAAACAAAAAAGAGTTTTCTAAATTTGACCAAACGTTTTCGAGTCAGTAGGTCAAAAGCGATTTACCTACATAAAATATCTTGAGAGCATAATAATATGATATCTGCTAACTTTAGGGTCGAACTAGATGTCAGTGTATTTGAGAGTAGGTACTGACTTCACGATATCGATTGCTATAGATGTTTATGACTGACGTGCTCTCCAAAGTACGGGGGTTAAACACCACTAAACTTCTATACTCCGGAATGTTATGAATTTCTTATAATACGCAATAACATTGTCGCGACGGGGTACACTCTTTCCAATAAAAAAAGAATTATCAAAATCGGATTACTCTGTAAAAAGTTATGCGTCGTCATACATAAAAAAAATATACGCGTTGACTTGAGAACCTCCTCCGTTTTAAAAACGACAAAGATTTTAACGTAACTTTTTCAATTGACTATCGAGGGGCGAAGAAAACTATGTAAAAACGCATCCATCTGAAGAGTTTTTGAGTAATTCAATGACAAATTGTTTATCTGTTACATTCATAGACTAGGTTTCCTACTTCACTGGTTACATTGCCGAAAAATTAGCAGTGAGTTCGCATACTTTTGAACTGAAAACTTCTACAGTTAGGTTTGGATAGTTTTGAATATTTATAGAAATTGGAATCGATAATGTTGATGTAAGGCCACGTAACATGTTTTAACTATAATAGTGCGTATAGTAGGTATATTAAATTAAACTCACTAGCGCACCCTATTCCGTCTTTACCATAAGGGCACACGGGGCACTGGCCCAGGGCCTCCATCGTCAGGGGGGCCTCCGACGAACAGAAAATTTATTTCTCACGCATATTTTCTCGAAAAAAAATCTTTTGCACAGTACATTTTTGCATTAGAAAAATAGCAGTTCAATATGAAATAATCAAAATAATGACTTAGCTTGCAATATTAATTATGAATGAAAAATGAAAACGCAAAGAATTGTTGCCTTCTTTTTAATCACTAAATTCGAAAATAATTGATTTCTTTAATGATAGTCTAGATATTTATTTATTCTAGATATTTCATTTAATATTAAATATGGAGCTGATGTGCCGTATGTATAAAAACTGTGCTTAATGTACTGATTTATAATATCTAGAGATCTCCCATGCAAATCACTTGGATTACAAAGTCAAACTGCTGTTGTGAAAGAAAATATAAGTTTTGATTTCTTCATGATGTCGAAAGGAGACATTTAAATGGTCCACACATCACAGTTAAAATAGTTATATGTAGTAAGCTCAAAACAGGAAAACAAAAAAATCCTAAGTTCTCTTGGTTTTTACCAAAAATCGGGCAAATATGGAAAAATAATAAGAAAGCATTGGAAAATTTGATACTGAAATAATATGGTTTACAGAAGAGAACAATGAACGTAGAATTGTGATTATTTTGTTTATATGTAAGATTTTAGTAACAGACGATTTTATTTGTATTAATGTGAATCTAAAATGTGTATACAATCCCTCGCGAAAAATGGTAAACTGTTTTAGAACTTTTACTATTTTTCGCAATTGCAAAGATGGCCTATACCCCTATGTATTTAAGCGGTCACTACGCCGTTTATTACTACTCTGAGTACCTATTGTAAATTAAAATCCCCACATGTTACAATATTTTAAGTGATTCAATAATTGTTGTTGTCTTCTGTTGTGGTTTCCATTGGTTTGATTCTTTATTAAGTTTCGAGTAACTTACGAGGGGAGGTCAAAAAGTTCGCGGAATGTAAGTGGAGGCGGTTGACATTAAACACCAAACTATTTTTCCTTTTCAATATATTCTCCCTTATCCCTAATACATTTTTCAGATCTTTAAAATAATGTTTATGCCATCAAAAAAAAGAGATTTATCTTTGGTGTCAAAATAGGCTGAAATTGCCGACTTGACTTCTTCATCGTCGTCAAATTTCCTTCCACGCAGCTCTTTCTTCATCAAATAAATAATAGTCACTAGGGGCTAAGTCTGGACTATAAGGTCTGGACTGGACTTTAGCTGTTCAAAGCCGCATCGGTTAATGGCAGCCGTCGGAACATGGCACGTGTGCGTTGCCGTGCCAAAGGAGCACACCTTTTGTCAGATTTACTCTTCTTTTTTCCTTGATGGCTTCTTTCAATCTATCTAATAAAAAAGCGTAGTATTGTCCCGTTATGGTAACACCACGATATTTGTAATCGATCAGTAAAATACCGCCTGTATCCCAAAAGACAGCCGCCATGATCTTTCCGGCCGATTGTGACACTCTAAACTTTGCAGGCGGTGTACCTTTTTTATGCCATTGCATCGACTCTTGCTTCAATTTAGATTCATAATGATGAACCCAGGTTCCACCTCCAGCAACAATCCGGGCCATAAATTCTCCTTCTCCCAGAGAGAAAAGGTTCTCTCTCTGCAGAGCTCCAAAAACAAGCGAGAACACTGGACACTAACCTTAGTCATTTCAAAATGATGATGTAGAACATTTAAATTACTTGTTTCGGATACTCCAACTATTGTTGCGAGCTGCTTCTTCTTCATCTTCCAATACAAGTTTTTCAACTTTTTCAACGATTTCTGGTGTGGTTGCCTCGATTGGCCGTCCAGAGCAGGGGTTGTCTTCAATAGACTCTCTTCCTTGTTTGAAAAGACCATGCCACTTGTAAATCATGGTTTTACTAGGGGCAAAGGCAAAGTCTAAGGGACTCTGCAGTCCCCGTAAACCGCTAACAGCTCTGGAAAAATCGTCAGAGCTGATTTTCCTTGCTTGGTAAGGAACTTAATAACGGCGCGGTGTTCAATTTTCCCCATTCTGACTCAGTTACAGGACTCGGGGATACATGCCTGTTAAGTACACCTTCGTCAGTCCTACTCGTTTTGAAGAATTATCTGTTGAGCATTTCTTCAGATCATGAAGAGATTCCGCCAAAATGACTGTCGTCTGCAAATCGCAAGTATAAGAGGCCATCTAGATTGATTCCCCGTACATCCTAAACAAGCATCTTGAAAACTTCTTATAAGGCATTGGTAAACAGTTATATAGATATGACGTTTCCTTCGGGCCTAGATGCAATTGGATTGGTCTAGTACTCTTTATTTGTATATGGACGGTCATCATTACGGCTTTTATAAGTCATCTCATCGCTTGGAAATATCGGCAATTGAATAGGCACCTCTCCATAGATTCCAGGGTAGCCCAGGTCTCGATGGTATCTAAAGTTTTCTCGTTATCTACTTAAGCTAGGCAGACAGGCTGATTATAATACTCTGCCTTCTCAATTATTTGCCTAGGAGTATATGTAGTCTATGGTATTTAAGTCTTTTTAAATCCCTGCTTGCTCCATGAAGTCATCCAACTTTTGAGCGAGACGGCTTATATGACCCTCGACAATATCTTGTACATGACTGAGGAGTGAAATTGTGCGGTAGTTCTTCAGTAGGTTTTTATCTCCTTTCTTGAAGAATAGTACTACCAAGCTTCTACTCCAAGCTTCCAGTGTAGTGCCAGTATGATTTTTTTTAATATCTAATCCTACCAAAGTGACCCTGCATGAGTAGAATCCAGGAGTAGGAGTCACCATCCGCATTGTGAGCGTAAGCAATGAGACCTGGTGACCCATACCTGTCCGGATGTTTCTGCATTATTCTCCCGGCCTCTGAAAGCCAGGAAAATGATGCAGAATGATTAGGCCTTCAGTCTCACACTCACCGGGAAACTCGTTTGTGAGTGGCCTGTTAGTCAATGCTGAGAGTAAGCGGTGAGCAGGTTTGTGAGGAGTAGAAGTCCTCCTAAAACATTTCTATTTCAGCAGAACCTCTGACTTATAGGTGACGGCGGTGCCTTGTGATGTTCTGTGTTTGGTCAGATGGCAACTGAAGGTTTTTTGGCATGGCGAAGACTTTTGAGCTATTATTTTGGAAAATCGCGTCCTCTATTGCCCAAGAATTTGAGTGCCGAATGTCTCGTCTTAGCAGCCTCTTAACCGTTGTTTCTCGTTTTTTCCTTGTCGGATCCAGGGTCTCTCTTTGGAGTTTCCACTGCTCTTCGATTGAAAGTGGATGGAAGTTCGTGGATGACCCGCACCAGACTGTCAGCAGAGTCGTTAACGTCTTGCACTTTTCGCATTTATTAGAATTTTTTGTGAGGAACAATTCTTTCATACGTTATTTTTGAGAGACTTAAAACTTTTTAAGGAACAATATAACCCCCGTTCCTTTAATATTTTGAAATTTTACTCCACTCTATTTGGTCGTAGCGTGTTGGTACTCGATAACCGGGACCTAAGACTGAAATAATTTTTCAAATCCAATTAGCAGTTCCTATGATTAGTGCTTGTGACCAAAATAAGTCTTTTGATTGTGATAATTGTGATTGTGATGTTGTTGTGATGATGTGATGAAATTTTATTTTTTATATGTTACTATAAATTACCCAAAATAAATTTGACAAAAATTTTTTTTTGGTAAAGTTCACTTTCTTTACTTTCAATAAGGGGCCCCCTAATTCGTATGTGCCCAGGGCCTCCTGCATAGTTAAAGACGGCCCTGAGTGCACCCTCAGCTAGTACCTACACCTAACAATGGTCGACATATTATATTAGTTGAACATCAGATATTTAATTAAAATATCCGTTCAGAATCATTAAACATTTTTAAGGTTTTCACTTCTATTGGCAGTCCATAAGAAAAATTTCTGGTTTTTTACTTCTTGCACGCTATACTCTGTCTAAATGTCTACCAAGTAGACTAAACTATTTTTTGTAGTCTGATTAATTTTAATATTTGGTTTTTACCTAGACTTAAATAATAAATTGTCGATAACCTCGAGTAATTTGTCGATTCACTGAATCGAAATAAAGCTAAGTATTTAAATACTTGTCTAAACTCATTACTGCTAGAATGTGAACAATGAATGGGCAACAGTGTGTTCTGGTTTGCTTCATTATTTGGCAATCAGGGCATTACATTACATTCCAGACCAGTTGTTGTGCTTTCCCCGAAACTGTTTACAAATGTGTTAGAAAATCAACACTCTATATTGGAACGGGCGATGCATCAATATAAACGGTGAATACACCTCCCACTTTACCATTGATAACGTGGTCATCTCAGAACCGTTACTACAAGTTCAAGCAATATTGCACAATCTAAATGAAAAGACTGACAGGACCATCGGTTTCGGTCGATTTTTAGGCCCAAGCTGAAAGATTCGCTGAAGGTGTTTTTTTTGGCTGAACGTGGTCGAAACCATAGCCGAAGCCTCGGTTGGACATTAAGTTGAATTTAAAAAAAAATCAATTCGATACAAACGTGAAATCGATTGTAAATTTAATCAATCATAATTCTCTCCCCAACCCTATTTCAAAGATCCAAACAAATATCTGTAATCTGCTTGCATGTAAGAAAATGCGTCGTTGACATTTGGTATAATGTGTACATTAATAATTGGTTTCTATAATCATAGAAATCATTCGGGGCATGCGATCGTCGTCAAATAACCGCATTGTCGTCATATGCGCGAGTCGCGCGATTGTCAATTGAAACAGCGGCTGCTGGTATTGGAAATTTATTCACTCGCAAAATGGCGACCCATACAAACAGCTCGTGCCCTTGGCCAAATGGCGAAGATGATTACGAAGTAGGAGATGTAATCGGTAAGCTCTTTATTTAGCTAGCTTTAATTGAAGAAATAGTTCGGTACTTTTTCATTCATACTTCCAGAACTTTTATCATTTTCGGCAGGCTTGATGATACATAAACAAACGATCGATACGATGTCGTTTAATATATTTATTTTATTGAATGTCAATGTTAGTTAGAAATACTTGCATCAGTTTAAAAAAGTTTTAAGTTAACTGTTGCTCGTAAATAAAAAAAAATCAATTGATTGATTCATTACATATTATTTTCATTCACAAAAACATTTTATGGCCGATAGTTTGACGTATTATGTTGTTGTTACTTGTCTTTTAGGTGTTGGAGCCACAGCAGTCGTTTATGCAGCATATTGTAAACCTCGTAATGAGAAATGTGCCATTAAACGCATTAATTTAGAAAAATGGAACACATCTATGGACGAATTATTAAAAGAAATACAGGTATGAAAACTACTTACTAAATTTAGCACACAATTGAATGCAACTAAGCAGGTAATATTTTTAATACTAAAATGTAAAAAGTTATGTAAGTTAGCTGCTCTGCGCTGAAGTAAATAATACCTATTCTAAGACAATGTTCATTTTAAATAACTTTGTTTGTTGCAGGCTATGTCTAGTTGTAATCATGAGAATGTAGTAACATATTATACAAGTTTTGTAGTGCATGACGAATTGTGGCTAGTGCTGAGAATCCTTGAAGGTACAATTGAAATATTTCTGATGTTTATTATGTAAATTATGCAATAGTAATGTCAGTTGTTTTATAACACATTTAATTATTTCAGGAGGTAGTTTATTGGATGTGATCAAGCACAAAATGAGAGTGGCTAATTGTAAACATGGTGTATTTGATGAAGCGACAATTGCAACTGTATTAAAAGAAGTCCTCAAGGGCCTGGAGTATTTTCATAGTAATGGACAAATTCACAGGTAAACCACATCTCATTGAATTCATAATTTGAAATTTAAATCATAAGTTACTATAAACAAGAAAACCAAAGTGCTATGTTTTTCTTCATCATACTCAAGCTTCTGGAGGCCGGGAGAGTGATGAGTGATGCAAACAAACATTACGCTAAGCAACCATGATGTGGGCTACCATGCTGCATTGTATGCCATCACAATGAGGATGGTGGCCCTTACTCCTGTATTCGACTCATGCTTTTTATCAGGCAGAGTAGTCACGTTGGTAGGCTTCATTATAAAAAAAATGTAGTTCATTATGAATGTTGTTGCTTTGATAGATAAAACCTATTCAAATGCATTTTTTTTTAGTTCTACTTACAGTTTTGTTGTATGAATTTATCATCATTACAAAATAAAAAAAGTAGGGGCAACTTTAATCTAGAATAGTCTTGTTTCTAAGTAATGGATTTTGTCCGGTATTTAGATACTAGACTTCTATAAAAAAACATTTTTAAAGGTAAACAATTTGCCACTGCAGAAATTATGATTTAGATTTGTTTTGGGAATGCTTGTTGGTAGGTTTGTTCTTGTAATTGAACCACCAACAATATTAATGATTTCTCTGAAGTAATTATTTAGATCAAATTACAGTAGCATGTTTCTAGATAATAAACTACATAAAAACTGCTTGCGTTTGTGACTTAAGACTTGCGACATTCAATAGTTACAACAAATTGCTGCCAAGCAAAATAGCAACTTAATACTTTTGCTTGCGATACACTTTTGCTTTGCTACAACTATTACAAGAACAAAAAAAATAACTGCTGGCGGAATTTTAATTTACAGCTTATATTAAATCTCTTAGTGATTTATACATGTAAATAAAATTAAAGTATGTATCTGATTGCTAATTTCCAATTAATAGGTTCTTGCGAAATGCATATATGAGTCTATAAATGTATGTAAATGATACATCAAAATATTTTCTGTAGTAGTTCTGTAGTTTTTTTGCTCCAGCTAATCTCTGGAAAGGCTGGAACAATTTTGATAGGAATTTTACTGGTTGATATAAGTAGTAACTTAAGCTACATAAAGACCAGCGTCACTTTGCTGTGCTACCCATGCTTATTGATGTAAAGTTACAACAACAACCATATTTAACACTGCAGGGCATAGAATATTGTAGATAGGTTCTAAGGATCAATATAAGTATTCATTTTCTTCAACAGGGACATAAAGGCTGGAAATATATTGTTAGGAGAAGATGGTACCGTACAAATAGGTGATTTTGGTGTGTCTGCATGGTTGGCCACAGGCAGAGACATGTCTAGGCAAAAAGTTAGGCACACCTTTGTTGGAACACCTTGCTGGATGGCACCCGAAGTCATGGAACAAGTGAGTTTGATATTAATATGTTTAGCAGTAATAAGAAGTAATTTAGGCAACTCAGTTTAGAAAAAAATGACATTAGAAACCTCAACATCATTTTTGAAAACCTATCCATAGATACCACACGTATGGGTGTGATGAAAAAAAGTTTTTTGAGTTTAAGTTCAAGTATGGGACCTCCAAAATGTATTGTTTTTTTTACTATTTTTATGTAAAAATCTTAATACGGTTCACAGATTACTTCTACTTACCAAGTTTAAAAGTTCTTATGGTTTCGGAAAAAAGTGGCTGTGACATACGGACAGACAGACCTGACGAATCTATAAGGGTTCCGTTTTTTGCCATTTGGCTACGCAACCCTAAAAAAGAAAAAAGTGTATCAGGTTGTTTTTTTTTCCTGTATGCCTTGCCATTGTAGTACTACATGTAGCCATATAGGGTCATATAGTGATGAATTAAGAACAGAATAACATCTCAAACAAAAGAACATATAATGTCACCACTCCTATTCATCCAATGGTTGTTGTAAATGATGGCTTAGGAAGCAAACTATGTATATCATTGCAAAGAAGAGGGATACTTGAAACAAACTGTATACTAACCTGTTTGGCCAGTGCGGTAATGTAGGTAAAACCTCTTATAAAATAAGTAAGCTGTTAGAGGCTGTTGTTGTGATAATGATGTAATGTGATGCACACATGTCGTTCCATATTATGTATTTTTAAGAATTGCATAACACTGCCAGTTTTTTGTTTTGATGTGTGACATACTAGCAATGTGCCAAACAGAGATTGAACCAGTATGTCTTGAGCCTAATTACTCATTAATTTTTGAGTTTTAGAAGTACATACACAAACCAACTTAACTTTTTATATGATAGAAGATAGAGATAGCAAAATAGTGTCATGGTCATAAATCAATATTTTAAATATTGATCACTTTAGTTCTGTAATTTTGTATTGAAAATGTCATAACATTTACATTTAAGTATGTAGGTATACTAGTGTATACTATAACATGTTTATTATATAAAAGTTAAAGTCTGTGAGGCTGTTGGGGGTAAACCAATAGAAAGCTACATTATGAGAGTCATAGGCTATATATTAACCTGAAAACTGATACCATGAGTGGAGCATGGTGTACAATAAAAAGTTTCTGCTAATTTAGTGCACCACTGACTAAAAGAACAACTAGCGAAAAACGTGTAAAAGCTGTTTATTATATAAATAAATAAATATTTTCGGACATTTTACGCACAACATCATCTAGTCCTAAATTAAGCAGAGCTTGTATTATGGGTACTAAACAACTGACATACATACTTATTTTTTTTAATACATATGTATGTATATAATATTATAAATAGAAAACACCCAGACTCCGAAACAAATATTTGTGGGTGTGGGTGTCCAACCTGGGAATCGAACCCGAAACCTCTTGATCAGCAGCCGCATACGCTAACCACTAGATCAACAAGGCAGTCAAAACTAGTACAACTATTGTGCATTGTCAAAAATCGCATTTGACAAAATTAGAATGGCAATATACAAAAATTTGAATGTGTTCCCAACACTAATTGGAAAGCAAGCATTCAATAAGCTCAAGTTTATATTCACATTCTGGAACATTATTTCGTTACTGTTCTAAATAAAGATTATATTCATTAATAGACTATAATATACTATTTGACATAGGCCTTTCCTTAGAAAAGAGGATTGACCTATTTTGCCTTGCTAGCAACACAGGTTGGTATATATTAAAGGTTCGAGCACACTATGCCGGGCCGCAGCGTGTCGGGGCGAAGCGCAAAAATCCGCTCAAATCGCTTCAATACAAATTGTATGAATTATCGCACACTGTGTCGGGCCGCAGCGGCTCGCATTATTGCGACGCGGATTTGCGTCCGTGCGATGCGGCCCGCCCCGCCCCGCTGCGCCCCGTCAACGTGTGCTATAGCAAGCGGATTGGTGTGCACGCGCGTACGTGTTATTTTACGAAATTTGCGTTTTTTGATACTTCTTCTTCTAACAGCAGGCAAAAAAAAAGAAAGTTCTTCGTCAAAGCTATCCATAAGGTACAGTTGCACTAAATACACAGAAGTTGCGCATGCAGTACACTGTACTCAAAATCCGTCAATGCGCTGCGACCCGGCCCGTCACTAATGTGCTAAGTTAGCATTTTGCGCTGCGCTGCGGCCCGCCCCGATATGCTGCGGCCCGCCCCGATATGCTGCGGCCCGCCCCGACACGCTGCGGCCCGCCCCGACACGCTGCGGCCCGCCCCGACACGCTGCGGCCCGGCATAATGTGCTCGAACCTTTAATTGTCATGTTACTCACAATGCTGTTATCATTACTTAATATTATGTTTTACAATAGTAACATGTTATTGAGGTATGAAAAAATGATTTTTCCATTTTAGGACCATGGGTATGATTTCAAAGCAGACATTTGGTCTTTTGGTATCACAGCCATTGAAATGGCAACTGGAACTGCTCCCTATCACAAGTTTCCACCAATGAAAGTATTAATGCTCACACTGCAGAATGATCCACCAAGTCTGGATACGGGTAATAATCTTTGTTTTACTTTACAAGGCGATGTGATGTTTAATACTTGCTTACTCCGTTGGCTCAGCAACCCAAAGGGAGTCTTGACCTCCGACACAAGAGAACGCCACTCTATTCGATCATGGGCTGCCTGTCGCCAGTTGTCAGCTTGAAGCTCCCCAAGGTCCGCCTCTACTGTATCGCTCCAGCAATATCGGGGTCGCCCAACGGCTCTTTGTACTCCTCGATCTTCTCCCATTTTTTCAACGTGGCCAAGCCACCGGAGCCTATGTGCTGTGATTTGTCCGATGATATTTGGCTCCGCCACGGCATCCTCAACTTCCACGTTTTTCCTGATTCTCCATCCTCCATCAGGTCTCCGCACAGGGCCCAAGATCTTTCGGAAGACCTTCCTTTCTGCAATGAGGAGTTTGTTCTCCTTTTTTGTGTCAGCGTCCAAGCTTCATACCCGTACTAAGTATTGGCCTTCTAACTGTTTTATATTTGTACACTAGGTTGGTAATCTTTTTTTAGTGATTTGATTTGTTGGTAGAATTTCCGTGATTTATTTGACCTAAATGGAGTGTCTCTATTTCCTGCACTATGCCATCTAGATGTTGTTGCTTTGCTCTTCTTATTACCTTCCTTGCCTCTATTGAACTTCTTGGTATTTTCCATCCCAACCCGGACTTTGTTCAGATAGTATTTTATACTTCCTTCTCTCTTCCATTATCGCACTCCAGATTCCACCACTTCTCTCGCTTCTTCAGTTTTTTACGTATCTTTAGTGATGTTTCCCTTACTGTATTCCTGAGCCTTTGCCAACACTCATTCACATCCAGGCTTTCCTCCACTGGTAACTCTTTGAAACGGTTGCGAGTTTAACTTGAAATTAGTGTACACATTCTTAGTCCCTAAGCTTATCTATATGTCTTTGCTCTATATCTGTGTTTCTGCTTTTTTTCATTGATCCTTATTGTGGCCTTAACTTTTATGCCAAGCATGTAGTGGTAGCTGTCGCAGTCGGTTCCCCTGTAAGTTTGGACATCATGAATGGTACTCTTGTGTCTGTCGTCAATGAGCGCGTGGTCAATTTGGTTGATAGTTTTCCCATCCGGAGACTTCCATGTGCCCTTATACATGTCCTTGTGTATATACATCGTGCTTTTGCCATACATGGTAGTCACCATTGCGGCCATGGTGATCATGGATGTTTAATACTCATTTTAAATTTTTGAGTTAGCATGTGTAATCAGTCAGATTTCAATTAACTTCAAAATCATTAAAAAAATAATAATCTTTGGTGATGATGATGGTCTGTGAGGCTGTAGAGATTAAACTAATAGAAAGCCACATTATGAGAGTAGGCTACATATTAACCACTACGAGTGGAGCCTTGTGTACAATAAAAAGTTTCTGCTAATTTCGTGCACTCTTAGCCAATTATAACCACAGCAGCCAGGCTCAATGGAGACTAATAGAGGGTCATCCTTCTATTAGACCAGAGATATTATAGTACACTAGTGTAATATGTAAACACATGTGCACTCTCTGTGTTCTTGCTCTCATAGGCCCATGGAATGGTTATTAGATATGACCAGGGAAAACTCCACTAACACTCTTTCACCAATCCGGGAATCGAATCCCAGACGTCTGTAGCATACGCTAACCGCTAGACTAGATTAGACCATCGCAACAGAACTTAAAATGTATTATTGAAAAAGTTTAGTGTCAGCTTAGGTGAAGATTTTATTAAAGTATTCAAGTACATCTCTGTTTCTCTTATATAATATATAAGTAGGTGGTATGTAATATACGTAGGTAGATAGGCAGGTAATTTTAGATATATAATTTAACGTTATTACAGGCGCTAATGAGCGAGATCAATACAAAGCATACGGTAAATCGTTTCGCAAAATGATCGTCGACTGCCTGCAAAAAGATCCCTCAAAGAGACCGACAGCTGCAGAACTATTGAAACATGCTTTCTTTAAGAAAGCCAAGGATAGAAAATACTTAACACAGACCCTGGTAGCGATCGGGCCCAGTATGGCAGCTAGAGTACACAAGGTATATTCATGATTATGTATTTTTATTAATATATTTGTTTTAAGCATGTTACTTGGAGCTTCATGCGAGAAGCGCAATATCGATCACAGTGGAGTGCAATTGGAGAAGCCTATTTCCAGCAGTGCACTGCGATATGCTGATAATGTTACTCACCTTCTGAAATCCTGCAACTTTACCATAAGTTGATGAAGCTGTAAAATAACAACTAAATAAACTACTTCCAGCAAATCACAAGAGAGAGGTCAATATGAGGGCCCATGTCCGGCAGTGGCCTGCAAAAAGCTGATGATGATAAAAATGATGATGAGGAAGACAAGAACACTTGGTCTTGTATCAGATTTATAAACTATGGAGCTCCTCTCACTCGTTTATTGTTTTCTCTTTTTGTGTTTTTCTAGGTATTACTTAATATTAAGTCCTCTAAATGTATAACCTATGTACAGTATGTCCTATACTGATTTCCACTCCACCCAACTACTAGATAAGAGACTGTGGTCTGCAATTGTACAGTTCATCATCTAAATGCACTTATCCCGATTTTGTTTGAAGTCTGCGCAGTGTGTTTTTTACTTCCACTCTACTCTATCACTACTCATTTCACTTTACCTTCTTCCTAGCTATCCTCTTTCTCACAATCCATCCATCACTTTTTAGTCTTCCTTTTCTTTTGTACCCTTGAAGTTCCAACCTTCAATGGCGCCATTTATATATATATGCCCATTCCTCCTGCATTTTGGTCTTGATTATCTGTTCTTGATCTTAGCATTCATATTTCAACTACGTTTATTGACAAATAATCAAAAAGATTGTGGACTAAGACATGAAATATATGATATATGCATTCAGAAGTATGTAGAATCCTACGAAAAGGGGCATTTAAATTGACACTTCTAAATAGTGCTTATATTTATTGTAGGCAAGTAAAAAACAAGGCACAACAGGCAGGTTACATCGCACAATAACAGGAGAGTGGGTTTGGAGCGAAGAAGAGGATGAACCCACAGATGAGACAGATGCAAAACTAGAATGTCAAGATGAGCAGTCAGTTGATGACAAACGTCCTATGAATCAATTACAGCGAGCTGATTCCAGCGGCAGTGATATTGAAGAAGTAAGTTAGTTTTTATAGTTTGATATTCAATTATTTCCAGACTTTCTTGCACGGATGGCGCGGAGTAGCTTAATGGATCGTCACAGGGCTTCCTATAGTATTGAGTTGTGAGCTTAATATTCAAATGGACTGTGATCCTTAAATTGTTTTTCTGAGTGGATGTTCTTTGTGTTAATCTTTCGTGTTTATTCGTCAGGATATGTTTATTCCTAATCATCATCATCATTATCATCATCAGCCCATCGTAGTCCACTACTGGACATAGGCCTCTCCCATTATTTCTTAAGTGTACAAAGAAATAGTACTAAGTTACTAATATTTAATTGGTGTCAAACTTAATGAGAGTCTGAAAGGCCTTCTATTATTTAGTCTTATGTGCGCATAAAGCTTTCAAAATTGTCTTTATTTTAACCCGACTATGGCAAAGCCAAAAGAGGGTCATGATTTTGTGCTATATATATATGTTAATTTGGACAGAACTGGACAAATGAGGTATCGTTAGAAGCGTTTTGATCGTCCGCTGGTTAGGCTATACGACTTGACACTGAATCTAATATGGCGCCCTCTAGAGGTAATAAAGCACTGTGTTAAAAAAACGAAAGGGGGTCCCTTGTACATTTCAAATACATAAATATATATATACAAGCCACCTGCCCCGGCTCCGCACGGGACTCAGGGGTATTTATTAAAAAAAAAAAAAGTGTATGAATCAAAACACACTCTTGGCAAATTTTCCTTGCTCGGTATGTTTTTGATAAAACAATCATTCAAAATCATTAATTTGGGAGGTATGATAGATTGTATGTACATATGAAACAACCCTTACTCTTTGTGTTAATAAATATTTAATAAAAGCTAATGGATTTTTCAGCAATAACTTTGTTTCCTAAAGCAAATAATTAAGATGAAGATTAAGAAAAGTTTGGCTATTATGAATGAAAAAGCACGCTGACAGATGTCGCTTCTTTCATCAAAGTTTTTAATCACTTTTTGGCAAAATGGTGGGTCTATTTCGATAACCACATCACGGATTTTGGTAAACCTCAAAATCCGTGATTATCGATTGGGCAGGCTGCAATCGATTCGATTCGACGCGACATCGTGATCCATTAGCCGCGTACTGACCAAGCGAGCGGCTTCGCTAGTCAGTTTCGGACACTTGCCGCAGTACGCATGCAGCGCGAGGCAGCCTCGGTCTGTAACTTTTCTAAGCCGCGGCTGCCTCGCGAGGCAAGGCCGAGCCACCGTGAGGATCGACGCTCAGTTTAACTTGAAGGCTGGCTTATTTTTCTCCATGCATCTTCTCTTAGTCCTCTATTTGTGTAATTAGGACATTGCGCATCCCAAAGTCGTCTATATTCACCATAAAGTTATATTAATTTAAGACACTGTTCTTTATCCATGACGCACAACTAACACGCAACGAATAAGCGAGGCAAAACACTGCTGTCTTGAGTGAGCGCGGCAAACGTACTGAGGCGTCTTTGAGTTCATGTTCAGACTGGCTCACGCCTGTGATATTTTCAGTTGAACCGGGTTGTTTAACTGTCGGAAACGTAGATGTTGGCACATTTAGTACCGTGCATGTTGACTCAAAATTAGCCTCCAAATTCTTTATGTTGTCCAAAAATATCACGAATTTTACGAAATTTAACTTTAATAGAACCACCATTTTCATAGAGGATTTCAATTATTTTAAGACGATTTTCGAGAAAATTGAATTCAATTTAACAATTGCCAAAGCATTTACGAATACGTCAAAAAACTAAAATTTCAAAACTGCATGTTGTTGATTTTGCTCCAATTGAAAAACAAAGTTCTTGTTGAAAAGCCTTATATAAATATAATTTTGATATCCTTACACATAGATACAGGAACCATTAGCCTTTTGTATGTATTTAGTAAATACCTACCTATGTCTCGTATATAAAGCGTTAGTCACTGGAGAGTATTCTTTAATAAATTTAAATTTTGAGAAATATTAAACTCATGATAAGTTTGGAATGGTATGTCCGATTTAAATAATTCAAAAAGTTTTTTTTTTATTGTTGTA
The DNA here is from genome assembly GCA_932526445.1 of Phragmatobia fuliginosa. Lineage (NCBI taxonomy): Eukaryota > Metazoa > Arthropoda > Insecta > Lepidoptera > Erebidae > Phragmatobia > Phragmatobia fuliginosa. Next base: position 33,369,096 of record OW052057.1, read on the forward strand.
TTGGAATAGGCGTTTGTCTTCCATCTCACCTGATGGAAAGTGTAGATGAAGACGAACATGGTACACGCCCATCCAAAAGAAACCTGTTCACTCTACTCTTAAAGGCTCCAGAGTTCAACTCGTCAGGAAAAATAGACCGAGGCAGGTCGTTCCAAACTCTGGCGACTCTCACCAAAAACGAGCTGTCAAACCGTTTAGTTCGTCTTTTGGGTATGCCAACAACGTATGGATGAAACTTTTGCCTGCGCCTAGTAGTCCGATAAAGTAATGGAGATGGCTCGATCAGTTCGAAAAGAGCTTTCGAGCACTCTCCAAAGTGTATCCTATAAAAAACCGATAAGCTGGCAACTCGACGACGATATTAATTAGTAATTTTCAGGTAAAGACTTGGCTTTAAAATGTTAAAGTGATTTAACTGGATAAGAAATCATATCACGGTGTTAACTCTTTACAGTATTTAGCATTTACTCGTGACTTTGTGCATATTTATTCTATAATTGTGATATTTCGATGTGTATGCTTGTCTGTTCAGACAATTTAATGCGGTCGGTTTTTAAAGTATAATGGTACGTTTCTATTTAACGTGTGACTAACTAAAACTTGAAAATGTCTATTTCTGAAGACTGGTAATAATTGTGTACGAGTACTATGTTGTTTAAATCTTGTTTCATACTTTTTTAGCGTCGTTTTTTGTCGTAGTTGGGTTTTAGGTTTTACTTTTTTCACCAATCAAAAGTCAGTCAAAATCGGTCCAGCCGTTCCAGAGATCAGCCGCAAAGAACAGACAGACAACAACAACAACATAAGTGTGAAAAGAAGTATTTTGGATCTTTCTTTAAAATATATAGCATTTGATGAAAAACTTTTCATTTCACATTACAGACACTTAAATTTTATTTGTTTCTGTATATATTTAGTATTAGTTAATTATTAATAATTTACACAAGTTGTTATGCATCCATTACATAAAATTTCTTTCATTTGAATGGTCACTGCTGTCTTTCTGTGGATAGATTGCTGGTTGTTGAGATAAGCATTCTGTGTACACATTTTTAAATTCTCAGTTTCAGTTTCTTCTGCTTGAAATGAGAATCTGCTATATCAGTTTCACAGATCTGTCTCTTTTCATAAGGAACCGCTAAATAAATTGAATAGTGACCTAATTGGTGCACCGAATTCCGATCCCGTTCACATCCGTGTTTAGTTAGATAACTCTTTATTTGCACACTAAATTACAGAGTTACAAAAAAGGAACACAATGATCAAATCAGATAAAGATCTTTTATTGGAATTTTTATCTTATAAGATTATGTTATTATATTTTTCAGAGAAAAACAACTCAAGAAATTGTGTCGCCGCCGGCAGAAGAGCAACCTCCGGTCTTAAATTTAGTGTTACGACTGAGGCAAGTGGGACTTGGTTTATTTTTGAAAATTATAATCGTATTAATGATTATAATACTTTTAAGTATTCTCATATATTTTAAAAATCCCCTCTTAAATTTGGTGTTACGACTGAAGCAAGTGGGACTTGGTTTATTTTTAAAAATTATAGCTATATTAATGATTTTAATATTTTTAAGTATTCTTACATATTTAAACCGTAATCGCAGTCGCTCGCTAAACTATAACGAACCGATTTAATGAATGAGATGTCAATAAATTAGGCTGTAAGTAAGCGATATAAATTAAGCATTGTATGTATTCGTAGTGACATGTATTAGCCTTGCAGACGACGGAGTAAAATCAATAACACGTACATAAATTGTACAAATGGATCATGTATCAAAGGAAGTAATGCTAAGTTGGTAGTTATTTATAGTATCATTGTTATTATAGAAACGAACGTAGCGAGTTAAATGATATCCGGTTCGAGTATGTACTGGGCAAGGACACTGCTGAGGGGATAGCTGCGGAATTGGTTGGTGCGGGGCTGGTGAACCCGCATGACTCTGTGCCAATTTCTGTCAACCTGGGCAAGCTGTTGGAAGCTCGGGTGACCTCATCTCAACCACCACCTAAGGCTGTGACGTTCCATTTGGTGAGATTATTATTTGAATATTCCGTGAAATACGTAAACACACATACCAGACCGGACATATTGCAAAAGCATGTGTTAAAGCCACTTCACAGAATCTGATCACATCACCAAAGTAGAAAACAGTGCAAGAACCAAAGATTATTCTGCTCATGGTGATCAGATCATCTAGTCTTACTAGATTGCATGTTCTAGTGTTGATCAATTTATAATTAGTTAGATTGATATAGTATAAGGTACCTGCGGGTAATAAGGCCTGTCGGGCAATAAGGCCTATGTGACAAAAAACGTACGAAATACAGTAATTGACGATCAAGGTTACACTCACACAAACTCAGAGCATATACAAGTCGTTGCGAAGTGACAGACAAACGCTTGCACTTCGCCCTCCGCCAGTGTCATCGAAATCATTCGGCGGTGCGGTCACGCGACACGAATTATAAAAATTGGCTCCAGTAAAACGTAAGTTATTTTGAAAATACCATATTTTCAAACCTGTATTGTATGTCCGTTTATTAATTAATTTATACTTGTCCCTAGGTTACAGTATTAAAGGGCTTGTAGTTGTAAAAAAAAATTAATTATTTTTTTCTATAACGACGTGGTTGGCGGATATTAAGGCCTATAAAATTTTACTATAGGCCTTATTCTACTCCTATTTTTTTAAACTGCTAAATAAGTAGGAGCGTGTTTTTAAAACGTTTGTTGGTGGGTAGTTTGTACGTAGTTATACATTTTCAATTTATTTATCATTGTTTTCAGTGCTTACGGTCACGATACCTCCCAAATGGGCATTGTGCTTAAAAGACGATCTGATCGCAGCTGTTAGAGTAGTACAAAGAGGAACTTTGAGTACGTACAAGTCTGCAGAGAGATTTAAGGTTCCTAGAAGAACAATCAGAAATCATCTGCAGTCTGGCAGTTTAAAGAAAAGTTTGGGACGTAAACCTATATTATATGATTAAGAGGAAGCTCAACTGTACTGCTGTTAAACAGGTAGAAAAGAAAAAAAGAAGTTTAAAAAGACTTTAAATCCTAAGAAAGCTAAAATCGTATCTGCAAAAATGTCTACTACCATCAAAAGTAAATAATAAAAACAAGTGTATTGGTACTGCCATGTCTGCAAAGAAGATAGAATGGACGATGCAATGAGGATATGCTCGCGATGCTCCAAGTGGAGCCACTAAGAGTGTGTCGGTTTGACCGAAGAAAGTACTGATGACTTTCAATGTCCTGATGGATGCGAATAAAGGCAATTTATTTAATTTTCTAAGACCAGTATGCTTCCTATTGCTCTATGTTAATGATTATTGATTTGAAGACTACCAATTTACGTAGTATAAGTTGATTTTTGGGTAGTTTAAAGTATAGGCCTTTTTACCCTACCCTAGTATAATAAGGCCTATAGATTGCGTTTTAAAAAAAGTTAGATATTGTTTTGATTTTAAGCTAGAGAAGCTATTTTTCGTTTAAACTCTGTAGTAATTTAAGTAAGTGACTGAGTAATAATAAAACTTGTTGATTATGTTGGATATTTTTCATTTTATTACAAATTTCCCTTAGCTAGGCCTTAATACCCGCAGGTACCTTACTTATACGAATGAACGCATAATAAAGTACAAATTTTATTACAAATACATTATGCAGATTTACACAATGCTACATAATATGTGAACTTTGTGTGACTGTCAAGATAAATCACTGTTTTATGTATGCTAAACATAAAATAGTCCATTGAAAAGTTACATTTGGGGTTGCTTTTTTAGAGGATGCAGTTTTATTTTTTTGATGTGTAGGGGGGTCAGTGTATAGCTAAAACCAAGTTTGTCCTTATGGGGTTACCAAAATAGGGGTTGAAATGGTTTTTGCGATATAATTATTTGATAAAAAGCATTTGTTAACATTTTTTGTTGAAAATTAAATTGTCTACAACTTTGGTCAGAAATTCGAGAAAAAAATAAGTATTTTTCGATATAGTCTTTTATTTTATCATTATACGAAAAAATTATATCAGACCATTTTTGTAGATCGTTTTTTGAGGAACAACGTTTATACGCAATATTTTTTAAGTCAATAGCTAAGGTTTTACAGCGCTCCGAAGTGAGTACTATTTTTCAGTTCTCATAACTATACATATATTATACGTGTGTACTATTAATGTGTCATCAGTTATTGTATTTTTTGTTATAATTTGTTTAGTTATTAATTTTGCAGTATTATTAATAATTAGATAATTATTGACTCTTTTCCCCACCACCCACGAGATAAAGTCTGGAGGCGCGTTTTTTTTAAGTTTTATCCCGAATAGGCATATTTCACGGTGATTTTCTAATTAGATCTACTCCGTCCTCAGTCTTTTCGATGGACCTGGCTGCGGTTCAGCATCTGATCGGCTTTCTGAATTAAATATAAATAATAAAATAAATATTTTGGATATTTTACACACAACGCCATCTAGTCCCCAAACTACGCAGAGCTTGTATTATGGGTAACTAGACAACTGATATAAATACATAAACATACTTTTTTTTTGTAAATACATACATATTATTATTATACATAGAAAACCCCCAAAACTCCGAAACAAATATTTGTAGATCACACAAACATTTGATCCGACCCGGGAATCGAACTCTCGATCAGCAGTCGCGTACGCTAACCACTAGACCAATAATAATAGTGGGACAAAAAAGACTAATAGTGGGAGAACTGGAGAAGGAAGGGGTGTTAATGTCAGCGGTTCATCGTCAAAGTAATTTTCATTTATTAATTCTGAGAGCCCCATTACGTTGCTGCAAGTCTCTCCATAACAATGGAAGCAAACTGCAGAACATTTCAGCCCTGCTTTTGGACACCCACACATCGCTCCACAGTTTCCTTTGCATTTGCAAAAGATCAATTTTAGGAGTTCAAGGGGTGTTGGAGGTTTAGAGTTCTGCACTGGCATCAATAATTCTTCACATTTTTTCCAGCCCCAGTCTTCAGGATCATTATAATTACATTATAATTAATAAATCGATTTTCTGAACATTATCGCTTATAACTGTTTTATTTATAGTTCTACGACAAAAAGTTACTAGACCAAAGTTGTAGAGAATTTAATTTGTAACAAAAAAGGTTAACTATTTTTTTTTATCAAATAAATAGTTTAAGAGATGTATCGTAAAAACCATTTCAACCTCTATTTTCAAGATGGCGGCTATGGGACAAAGGCGACCCCACAAACTTAGTTTTAGCTTTTCACTGACCCCGCCCTACACAACAAAAAAATAAAATTGCGTCCTCTTTTTTTTTTTTTTAACGTGTGGAAATCCCCGCGGACCGTCACCCCGTCGGGGGTTACGGCGGGGTGGTGTGTCGGACTCGAACCGACTAAAACCACACGGTGTGACCCTCTCTGCGCCTTTGTATTGGAAGGAGTCCAGGGAGGGGATTTCCTTCGCGTCCTCTAACGCAAGGTAAGGTCTAAAAAATATAACATTTCAATGGACTAAAATTAATAAACAAAAAAGGGCGTAAATTAAATAAAAACATGGAATAAACATTACAAATACTTTATTCTGCAAAACCTTTACGTTTACTGTTACTTTGCTTCCCTTCAAAATTTTTATATAAGAGCAACCTTATTATATTTTAATTCATAGTCTACCCAGTGTTACCAGAATATTAAATTGACTTTTCTTACCTCTTTGTATATTAGATTCTCCTTTTTATAATGATTTAAAACCGATCAATATTTTTCTTTTTGCAGAATTCTACTGGTCCCAACGAGCCCTTCGACGATAAAACGCTAATAGGATTTGCGCAAATATCTATTGTCGACTAAGAAAATGAGTGCTTATCGTTTTGTAATGAAGCATTGTGAAAGGTGCGATGATTTGTTTAAAATTAGGTATAGATCTGTATTTGCGTTTTTGACGGTGCTAAATTGTTTAGGCTTTTGGAATCATTGCAATGGTTCGGCTAACTTCATTTCATCAAGCCAAAGATTTTAGTCTTTTGAATACGTATTAATGCTAGAATTGCGTATGAAGCAAAAAAAAATATTCATTTCTGCGTCGGAAACGCTAGAAATAATATTTGATCTTGTCTGTTTAAAACTTTTACTATGACAATGATGGATGACAGAACCAACCGTAAAACAAATGTATATGTACCTTAACCATCAGTGAGATGTGAACGTCATTATTAGTTAGCTTTAGTATGTCACGATTATAACATCGATTTGCTCTTTTAGCAACTGACGTCCATACAAAAAGCTTTTTGGCTCTAGGAAACCATATACTCGATACATATGTTCATGTGTCCTTGCGTAGTATACTTAGAATGTACACACAAATTGTATCTGTATTTCATGTTTGTGATTCCGTTGTATTATTACTTTTATATTAGATACTTAAATATGAAGAGTTTCTACTTATCTCAACATGAATCTTGTTACATTTTTAACGGAACAAAAGTAAGAAATTACAATACTTATACGTAATTTATTTTTTATTAGAACTTACATTTTACTTGCAAACCTCTTTTAAACTAGAGCATTAGTTTTTTTAAGTATAATTACTGTTCACAGTGCCTGGTGATCGTTTCGATCATTAACTAAAAAAATGTCCCCAGTTCAAAACATGTTCAGAAAATATTTAGAAATATCGTGATCAGGAGACTCCGATCCACACTGCTTGATTATACTGAACCCAAGGTGAAAAAAGACCAGTCCTCATAACATTTCTTCATAATAATGTGTTGATGATTTAAAATAAAAAATATCAGTTTACTGAGTACCCAAACTTTCTTTTGGTTATCAGTATGTTCAACAAGTCTTCATCAGTGTGATAGCTCCATTAAGAGATTTATATCATTGTTAGAAGGGCCGTTCTCACTCATTTTCATCTCAAACACAATATTTTTTTGGTAAAGTAAGAATACCAACCATGTGTGACTACTTACTAAGGTATTCACCCATTTGTTTAGTGAACTTAGTGAATACGATATCTAGAATATGATCTGGTCTAAATAAATAAAACCCACCAATTATTATTAATTAAAAATTGTTTTAATTTCAACTAGTTTACAGTTGCCATTATTTGTGCACATGAAGCAACACAAAAGTAGTTGTTGATATTGGTGTAGAATAATATTCATGAATTTTGATCTGTTTTGATGTAATGTGATAGATCATAAGTATTTAATGAGACTATATCGTGAGAAATACATAGTATTTTAGATTATGTTAATAATTTCAGTGTGATGTGTGCCACAGTACTTTGAATAAATTTTCGAAGCGCAAAATGTTATATTCACACTCATACCATTTTAAACAGTGTGCTTAGCAAGCTTTGTAGACATATGTCTGCGAAGCATATTTATATAAAAACCTGTGAAAGGAACCCGTGTTTGAGTTTAATTTTATACTCTTATATGAAACTCTTAGGAAGTAAGTTAATGTAGTAATGTTGAAGTTAGTTTTCAATGTTCAAAATGATGGTCAGCTGCGCAGACCAGACTTCTTTCGTATTATACCAGTGGTGGGTTTACATATTTGCCGCTAGTAAGTCGGTAACTTTACCAATTCTACAAACACCTGGACCGGACACGCCCCTCGTTCACCCGTCCTCTACCAGGCTCAAAGTTAATAGTTTGAGTGCCTGCATGCCCTTTTTTCTATCATCTGATTCAGACCCAAATGAAGTGTTATAACCTGAACGTAAATGGGAGGAGGATGGTTTGACGAGCGCTTTCAATTTATTACTATTACCAAAGCTGCTCTACGACTTTAACTTACTTTGGGTGGACCCGAATTGGGCCGGGTCAATACAACTATACGGCCCCGAGTTGGGCCACTTCTGACACCCTTAGCGAAATTCAAGAGTAACATTCAAATAACACTTCACGTTACCTTTCCTCATTGAAATAGCAAGTCTTTCAGGGTATTTACTCAACTTGGTCGTCGCAGCGTCGGGACCTCATTGCAGTCGTAGGGGAACTATCTTTAGTTGCTGACCGTAGTATTATGCTGTGTGTGTGACCGGCGCCAATATTGTATTTAATCCCGAGATAGGTTTTTGCTAAGATATCATACCACGGAAGGAGTCAGGGTTAAAGGTCGGATAAAGATTTCAACTCCAACCCAATTCGCTGCCGACGAATCTGATTTCGACCTAGGTTCTAGCCCGCTAGCTCAGTCTGCTGATAAATCCGCCACTGTCTTAAACTGATACTTAATATAAATAGTCAAAGAAGCTTGTTATCAAAGATTAATTTAATATGTTCATTGGATGAACTAAAATTATTTTATAGTTTTACATTGTGTTGCTATGATACGCAACACACGTATGAGTGGGATGCAGGTGTATTATTATGATGAGAAATACTCCATTTGGTAGCATCCTTTTCTGAATGTGTGTACTAAGAAACGTCCAGAAGTAACTTAAGTATTGTTTTTGATGCCATCTCTTGTTAGTATTATGTTCTTTTATCTGTGTATCAGTCATTAAATTAAAGTTCCTAGATTCATTTCATTATCACTGTAATAAGTAGTGTTACTATAGTCCGTGCTTTGTATGTTGTCATGTTTTAATAACACTGTAGTGAGGGTCTGAAATAACTTAAACTTACTGAGAAAATAGTATAAAACGACAACAGAACGCACTGCAAAATGTAACAATGTTTATAAAATAACAATAATACAGATTAACTTTTTAGGTATTTAATAACTTATATAGGACTTACCTTTGAATCGAGACATCGATATTAATTGAAATTTAGAAATGAATGTTAGAGGTGTGTATATTAGTTATTTTTAGTTTGCGATTATGATAGCTACATCAGAGTATTTATTATGAGCTGCTTTCATTCCATTGCTATTTCTAAAACCGATTATCAAGTAGGTAGTACGTAGAAACTTTATTTTAAATTAATTTCTAAGAACGCTAGTAAAATACATTCCATCTAATATAGAAGTATGACATTATACTTAAAAATGGCCATAATAAAAATTAAGCATTGTGTAGTATGACTACTTGCAAAACTCATAATTTTGATTGTATATTTTATAAAAGTATTTATATTTTCGGTCTAGGCCTATTTACTCATAGTAATATTTTAAGAATATAATGACTGTACATAAGTATTATTTTGCTGCATAAATTATACGGAGTTGGAATTTATGTTAATATATCATAATTAAGATTGTTTTTTGCAAGCCCATACAGAGATTATTTTAAAATGAAAAAATCTGTTTCGCCATTGATTAAATAGGCGAATGCTAAATTCCTAGTTTACGCTTGTGCCTGAGAGTTCCTTGCTTAAACATTGTGAATAACGCATATATATATATATATTTATATATATATTTTATATTATTTGCTTATTAATTAATGAAATTAATATAAGAAAAATGAAGATTTTAATACAACATTGAAAATATAGAAACACGTTTCCGTTCATTTGCTGTTTACTAACTGTACAAAAATATACTAACCGCTTACCCCGAATTAGAATTATTTGAGAGTAATGGCAACACAGTCGAGCTTTACGCTGACTGTGACCGCTATCGATGAGATGGCGGTGTGTTTTTTGCCACCATATTAGTGTAAAATTCTTTGCTGCATTTTAGTAACATTATTCTGATAGTCTTGAGTATTTCTAAACTAAAATTATTTCATTATTTATAGTCGCAAGTTGTTACGTTTTCTTATTATTTACGATATTTCTTACAGTATAGTCCGATTGCGACACTTGATATTGTGAGTATGTCTTACTATAAGGCTGGCGTCACAATGTAAGTACAATGCGTTTCAAATAACAATAGGATTGGAAATCCGCTTTCTTGCCCTGCAATTTGTTAACAATTTCTGATAATATATCAGTCAGGTATCAGGTATGGTGTGCATATAAATGAGAATTTACAATTAAAAAAGTTATAAATTTTCAATGCCTTTAATACTGTCGTCATCTGAATCAAATTTTAAAAAATGCAAACATATAGTCTTACCGCGCTTTTGAGAAAATAATATAAAGTAAAAGTATTTATTTCATTTTAATATTATTTGGTGTCTAAGCCAACTCTAAATTTCCAGTGAAGTTATAACTCGTGCGAGCTAACATGGCACCTGGATCAAAACGAAACATGATGCTGTTCCCCGCGTGACACCCCTCTGTCGTCTTGCGAGTAGCGTTAGCATCACTTAAATCGTTGCACGAATCGGTCCATAATAATTATAGTTTATTAGGTATTACCTGATTTTATTTAAATCACTGCACGAATTTATTGATTTAATATATTATTAGATTCATCTGCATAACCCAATTGTTTTAAGAAATGCCACTCGAAAAAAAACTCTGCATGACGACTATGAGACGCAATAGTTTAAAATAAAGAATATAGTATACATATGATATTTTGAAACTATAATTAAAAGGCTTATTATGACAATTGGTATTATAATTGGGACATATAATGGTAATTTTAACCTTATTTCAGTACTAAATATCATTTAAAAATTATATTAGGTATTACCTAATATCATTTAAATCACTGCACCAAGAATGCATTCGGGTAAATAATGAATGGGGCCTGCTTCCTATTGGTATGTATGTGTGTTTTCTTAACTCAGGTAGTAAATTACCACTGATAAAGTAGTATGTTATGAGAAACTACTTACAGCATTGAATATTGAAATTTAAAAAAAACTAGAATAATATATATATTTTTTGCACTCGGTACTTTAAACGACTGTCATTTGAGTCAGGTGCCATCTTAGCTCGCACAAGTAATCAGTTATCCAATCTTATTTTTATTTGAAACGCATTATAGTAGATATATCTACATGTGCATAACAAACGCGTTTGTGACTGACGACAAACAATTGACTTTTCGGAAAAGGAAGACTGGTAAGATATATATTCAGGAGTTATAGATGTAAACCTATTTGGCTTAATTACATAGGTAAGATAGAAATGAATTGATGCATCGAAATACTACAACATGAATTTGATACATTTTTTTATATTAATCTTTTGTGGTGTAAGGTTGTGCTTCGGTAACTTGTGAAGAGATTTAATCATCTCAAATTTTAATATCATTTTTTAAAAGTTCATATTCTGAGAAAGAGCAACGACATCAATAGAGGCAGTACCACTTAGCGATTTAACATCACAGTCATCTTAGTATTTACACCTGTTGCTTCGAAAGCTTATATTAGCCCGGGGTCCTCTTTCCTCCTTAGCAATCATCTTGTATCACATCTGTGGAGTCTGTAACATTGACAGCAAATAGAGAAAACTATGTGTTAATGACTCTTCACCACTATCGTGGATTTTAATTTTTAATTGTGTTATTGTCGACTAAGTTGTGCCCTAGGTGTTAAGAGGCGTGTGCAGGCTTGAGGGATTGATCCCATATTGGTCACCTCTACACCTTTATAACATAATGTATAATTTATAAGGAAACATACATTTAATAAGAAAAGTTTAAGCGACTATTCATTTGACTAGTTATTCACTTTAATTAATTATGTATTATTTAAATAAAAGTATGAGTAAAAAAGACTTCAACTTACAAAAGTTGATAAAATTTGTATAGACTAATTTGCACTAGTCTTTATATAATTGACACCTCATTCATTAAAATCGTTGCAGTAGTTTATGCACTACGGTGGAACATGTTTATATTACCACATATAATCATCGACTGTAAAAGCTTATTTGTTTCACAGTAGTTAAGTAAAAAACTGTCCTCTGTAATCACATTCCTTGCAGTTAGATACAAATGTTTTACGTGTACCTACGAGTATATGAGTGAAATATTTACGGAGTCAATTATCTATTATACTTAAATAATCAGTCTTAAACCCTATCTAAAGGGTTTCAATAGCTGACTACAATCGTGATAATAATGTACTTAACTAATATAAACGGTAACCAATCGTATTTTATTTGCATATCTATTCGATCTCGAATGATATCTATTTAAGACTATTTTTGGTTCACTTGCCTCGTGGTAGACAAGGTACTCAAAGGCTGGCTAAGAACACGTGTTTTTAGCCAGCCTTTGACTACCTTGTCTATTAGACACAAAGTACAGAAAATTCATGTGTCTATTTGTAATTTCAAATTAATAGCTTTTCACTATATGTATATATTAAATCATCTAAGGGGCCGTCCATTACTCCGTTTTTTTTTGTAATTTTTTAACCGTCCCTCCCCCTTGGTAATGATACATAGTGAGGTTTAAGACTACCCCCCTCTCCCCCTCTATATCACGTATTTCTTAGTATATAGTCTTATTTTTTTCTTAATATTTGTCAAATACAGGTATAAGTATCATCGAATTTTATTATAGAAAATTAAAGACTACAATAATAACGTTCAGAGGTAGAACCTACCTCTGAAGGTTGTTTTTGACTGACATAAAAATAATGAAGGAAATGCGAAAAACTTTTTGTACTAATACATTACTTCATAATTTAATATCAGTATTATCGGACCACGGATTAGGAAGACTTTGTTCAACACCAATAACTGTATAAGCATCTTGCAACTCAGTTGTTGCCACAGTGCTATGTCAAAGATCAACATCGGTTTCATCAAGCCACTCTGCGTCATTCTTTTCGCTCACTACGAGATTTTGGTACCCTATTCCCCCCGTCCCCCGCCCCCCCTTCGAGCCTCACATGATTAATGGACAGCGCCTAAGGTACTCATACGTTAGAAAATGGCTGTACCCATTTTTACGAGACTTCATACTATACTATACTGATAATGTAACTTGACCACTATGTTTAGACTAGCTACGCCTCGCAGGTAGTTCGTGCTCAGCTAGTTCCTAATATACATTTGAATAACAGTACTTTATTTAATAATATACTTAGGTAAAATAAGTACGTGACCGATTTCACGTATCCTTTAGATAGCTGGGGTTTATTTATAGGCTACACTACCATTGCTTACGAGAGCTATTTGTGTTTTGTATCAGTCCATCGGTAGCTCTTTTTAACTCTGTTTCATGAAAAGCTATTATTCTATTTATGCTGCAAATAATAGACGAGTAGGTATTAGATAAATATAAACACTACCTTGTGAGATTAAAATATCAGATCCCAGTACAAGGAGTTTCCTAATTTATATGAGTAATGAGTGACATAAAAAGAAATATCTAAGTATTGATATGCAGGTCTAAAGTAACTACTTTAAAACCGGTTTTTATTGAAAGTATCTCTGTCTGTTTGTTACGCTTTCAAGATTAAACAGCTGAACCGATTTCAGTTATATTTGGCGTGAAGATACTTTAATTCCTGAGGAACGACATAGGCTACTCTTTACGCTGTACGAAAAACTTGCAAACTACTTAATAATTTAGTATCGTAGAATGTTCTGTTCACTTCAAATTACAATCAAGTCTATCTTGATTATGCCTGTACCAACATTGAAACTATTTCAGACTATCGGTTTTTAAGTCGCATAGTTCTGATTATTGTGTGGTGTGCAGTGCTATCTCCTCTAAATACAAGAGATAAATATGACTCGTGACGTATTTTTGTTTAACATTCTATACAGTGATGGGAGTCTCGTGACATTTCACCTTTGACTGAGTGATATGCTTTTTACTATCTTAATGTAAGCTCAATATTGCTGTTGAAAAATATCCACTTCACCTGTCTAACGAAAATTTAAATCAAATATAGCTGCTAAAGTGCACATGTACATCGGAAAAAACATTTTGTCGTGAAACTTCTTTTAAAAAATTATGTTTTGCTTAATATCACTTTAAAAAAAAAACACACTTGTCTATATCTAATTGTGTTGATTTTCTATCTCTAAAGGTAAGGTAAAACCCAAGCGTCGGGTTTGATTTTTCTTTTTATGACACGCTCGAAAAACGGAGTATATTTTACAAATTTGTTATCATAAAAATAAGCTTCAGGAAATCCGTATTCCCGTACAATATAGTATATATTTAGGTCTTAAAGTAATTTGTAATATCACAAAATGTTTTGAAATGAGTCACGTAGACTTTGATAGCACTATAAGCAGATGCTGGCACACTGATAATATTCGCTCCCAGTAGCTATGTAGCTACTCGAATTCCCATTACCTTGCAAAACTACTCAAAACTTAGTTCCAGTTCCTTAATAGGGTCAGAGGAAAATTGGTGACGTAAGGTTACCAGAAACGGCGTATAATTATGTAAAGAAAGGTGTAAATCAAAAGATATACAAAGATCACACACATGTACTTGAAGGTAGGTATGTGTAATATATTCGAATCTGATCGTACTTATAGTAATCTGATTCTAACAGTACCTACCTACACTAAAATGTTATTTAAGTGTATGGCGGGGATTCCCTCATATGTCTATTTGAGTGTATGTTTATATGATACGATAAGGTATACCTAAGTGGTTTCTTTATGTTTCGTAATGTAACTGTTTAATATCGATGTGTTAAAAAGATAATGAAGTACGCATATATGTTTAATATTTATGATTATACGTACCTAAGTTTTTATACTGTATACCTATTTAAATCTTAAAGAAAAATGAATTTCATATTTGATAAATCCATTGATTTAAAAAAGGTAGGGACGAATGGTCTATTAAGTGATAAATATTTTAAGTAATTGTAATAGTATACGAGGTATAAAACGTTAAGACACGTTTTTTAATTATTCGTACAGAAACATATGTCTTACAAATGATTTCTTACTACATTATGATATTCTTTAGATTTTTTTTTTTTTTTTTTTTATATATATTTAAGCCTGCCAAAGTGACTCTACTCTGCCTGATGGAAAGCATGAGTAGAATCCAGGAGTAGGGGTCACCATGCTTATTGTGAGGGTAGGCAATGTCCTGGCCGGGTCGAGCCGGCCCATTCGTGCTGAAATCAGCGTGGCTCTACTACCTACAAATTTATTACTACAAACTACAAACTAGATTAAGGTTTATGAACTAAGTCTCGTTGCTTCTAACGTGTAACGCAAGGTCTTTCAAAGTACCTGTATCTGAAAATAACTCAGCGGATCATACAACTGTACTCTTCATAAGATTGTTTTATAAATTAATATTAATTATTATTTAAGCTGAAAACGGTTTTCAAGTATTTTAGATATTCTAAATTTCACAACAGTATGTAACATGAGCGACCTAATGTATATCGATGACACTTGTACAAATGCAAGCATTGTATCAAAGGTGTAATTTATTGTACGAATTAATGTAGTATGTTTATGCATTTAGTAATAAGTATTTTGGTCAAGATGACCCATTTTAGTCGATGTCTTTTAAAAGGTACCTGAACTCATGTAACGGCACAATTACATTCGGTTGATGTTTTGTAGATATACGGACGTATCAAAAAACTTTATCCGTTAGAAGTATTTGAAATTGTGTACGTAATTTTCTCCAGTCTATTTATAATGTAGGTAACTGTTTTTTTCTTACAAATAGTTCAGGTATCTGTACATTTTTAATGAGTCTCTTTGTGTGTGTGTGTAAAATGATTTTGTGGTGAAATAAAGAAAAAACAAAAATAGCCGCCTTTTATTTTCCTTGTAAAAACAAAATCTAACAGTTGCACCTTAGACCTAAGCTTTGTCCCGACAAGGTATTGAACCCAATCAATGATTTTCAGCAGGGTGAGAAGTACAGTGTGTCCTTATGATAGCCTTTGCAATGGTGAATAAAGGTAAAATATGACAGGCAATACAATCGCGTCAATACAGGAGACAATTCTGAAGCGCAGTTCTTGTTAGATTTCGAGTGAACGTAGTCCCGCATTATGACATCGTAGGTCGGAATCGTGGGCGGATGCAGGCTACGGTCGTCTATTTGGATGTTAGCCGCAAAGAGATCGACTTTCAACTGCGGAACTGCACTTTTTCCTGCGGGTATTGAGTAAGTGATCCGTCGGGAAAATGCAGCAGTGGTAGCGCGAGCTGGCAGTAGTTAGATGGCACAGATTTAGCTAGTCGCCAGAAGTTACGGCTACCCGAATAGTACACAATGAGTTCCTGGTCAATCTGTGCAATGCGCGTTGCATCCACCCTCTTGTAAGGCCTCTTGCATTGCCTTGTGACTTTGTTAAACGCTGCTTTTAGGTGATCAAGCGCCGTCCCAGGCTTATGCACGATAAGCTGATTGCATAAGTGTAGCCGACCAAGAGCATGCAGAGCACCTACGGGATTGACGCAAAGTAATCCCGGATTTATTCCCAATCTGACGTTTCGTGTGATAGTCCTCATCTTGTAGTCACAAGTCGTGGCGGAGCATCAAGGGCGCTGTGGTGGACACCAGGCAGTGATCGGAGGATCCCGGAGGGGCGAGAACCGATGTACTTACTCGTTAGCAGCAGGTCAAGCATAGAGGTCGCCTGACTTGGTATGACAGGTATCCTGGTGGGCTGTAGTACCGGTTGGAGCGAGTGCGTGGGCGGTTCAACCAGTTTGATCACTTCTGGGAAATCAAAACCAGGGCTTATGGTGGGTGTTATAGTCTCCCAGAAACACCAATTCGGCGGTTGGTAACTGCTCCTGTCCTCTATCTACTGCCAGGCTCAGATCGTCAAAAAGAGTCCGTCGGAGTCTCGGAGTCTCCGGTATAAGTACGTTAAAGGCAGAAAGGAAAAAGATGCGTCCTCGAGGGAGCGCAGACAGCGACAACATGTATCCGGGGTAGTGGTGACATGTCATGTCGAAAACTTTAACAGCTTAGAAAACTTTGTTTGTTGAGGAGATATAAGTAGTCTAAACTTGTAAAATGCGCTTCGCAATAAAGTAACTAAATAATAGGTAAACTTGACTATTGTCTAATCACAGAAAGGAAGCTCCGAGCTGCTTTTTCGATCGTGTAGGTGATTTCGGACAATAAGACATACGGATTGCAGAAAACAGAGATGGCGATTACACTACCGCCAAGGGACCTGACTTTCAAATTAAAAGAAAAATGATTTTCAAGGCCATGTGTAGTCTAGAGGAAGGGACAAGGTGGGACCAGTTTCAAGAACTAACAGAAGAGTCAATTATAAGGGCTATAGAGAACTGGCATAGACACGACATCTCTTCGCACATGTAGAGGCTCGAGCAGCTCATTGACTTCGGGACTATTTGTAATATAGTCTGCTACTTCAACCGTGGGTACCGGATATATTAAAACGATGACAACAGTACTCCACCCATTAACAAATTTGTATTCAGTTCATAGAAAACACAGATGCTCGAGCAAGACAAACGGTCTAATTTCTTTTTTTTCTCGTAATGTTCTCGGATCGAGATTCCAAGCAAGAGAGATAGTAATGGTATTCAACACCGTTGTCTTCGATGTTCTCTACGCTCTCTCAACATTTCTCCAACTGCAATTACCTGGTTTCGCAATTACTTGTTTAGACGCCGGCCGCACATTAATGTTGAAAACACCAAAAGGAGGTGTGATTTTTTCTTTACTTTTCTCTGTTTTTTATCAACTCCATTATCTGTCTTTTTCCTACCACCTTAACGCGTATCATCTCCAAAATTATACCAGGGCATCGCTTAACAATCTGACTGATACTATTAACACTACTAATACTGACTGACTGACTGTTCTATAGAATTAACCCATCGAAGACTCAAGTTATTGTGGCTGGAAGCACGCGTATGATCTCTAAAACTGATTGGACAACATTGCCTCATATCACCTGTAATAGAACACTTATTCCATATAGTGACAAAGTTAAGAACTTGGAATATTTACTTAGATAATACTATATCCTGGAATCCTCAGCTAGAAGAGCAGAGTCGCAAAATGGTTGGCCGCTGCAGAGTCTTAGCTCAGGCTACGCAACTTTCTAGCCAAACCTCTCTTCTTTTCCCAATCCTCGATTATGCCAATGCCAGCTATCTGTATCTCACTGAAGACGATTTGAATTAGCTTGAGAGACTCCAAAATCTGTGTAAAAAATTCATTTTTAGATTATGCGATCCGTATAAAATAAAAAAGGCTTAGTGCCCAAAATGGTGCTCACGTTATTATTAATATCCAGTCAGACTATCTATCATGACTAGTACCTAAACGACTACTTAAAGTCAAACCTCTCCCTGACCTATCACAAAAACTACAGAAATCATTGCCAATGCCGACTGCGGTTTTCTATAGGCGATAGTTACTATTTTGTCAACGACTTATGAATGCTGCATATTTGGAAACGGATGTTTATCGAGATTTAAAGACAGACAATGTTTAAGCACGTTGCACGGGTTTTTTAAATATACTGCTATTAATCTGTTAACCGTGACCCACTTCCAAAAGCGGCCCATCTGCATTTTTATATGATGATACTGTTCTACTTCGTATCGGAACTATATATTATTATATAGCGTCATATAAGTTAGTATACCCAGAACGGAGGTTTTTTAGATTTAGTGTTTACTAAGTAAAAATACTTCGAAATTGATAACAGCATTTTAGTTGTTCAAAATGTACCAATGTTTACTTACGATAGGAAATAAATTTGTTGATGTTTCAACGGTTAGAGCTATAAAGTCCAAGGTTAACTATTTCTTACATCTTACGTATCTGCGTTCTAAGAATCTCAGACTCAAGTAATAAAATAATACCAAAATAGCTATGATAGCCAAAGAACAGGGAGTCAGTGGGTTTTCACTGTTTTCAAATAATTAGGCTACTAATTTAGCCAAGCACTTTATCATTATCCCAGGCCACATTATAATATAATCTCCTTTAAGCGTTGGCTTCTTATTGCTAACAAGAATCGGATCTTTGTATTTTAGTTATAGAAATGCTAGAAGTAAAAGTTATTAATGGACTGTGGTCTAGTGCGATGTATACTTAGTGCGGGAAAGCAGGGCCTTCTTCAATCAAAAGTGTAGCTGCCTATAGGGCCAAGATCTGACTAGATTTAAGGAATTAGCTAAGTCATTAGTCGGTTCTGACAAATAACTTCACTGTGGGACCCAGTAAGATGAACCCCTCATGAGTTTACACTACACTCAAACAAAAAAAATGATAGATTTGTACTGCCGTACATTGGAATTTTTAATTAATGATAGCATAACACACAATAATATTATAAAATACAAAACTTATTGATTTATATACATATAGTTAGATAAACGTGTCAATATTTATAATTATTTACATATAAAAATAGCATACGGAGATAATAGGCATGATAATTTACCTAGGTAGATATATCTGATGTAATTACAACCAACTTCTACGTTACATCTACGAATATTTCTGAATTAGGCAATTATGCTATATCTGGTGCCTACAGAAAGCAACTTAAGTAGACCTTTTTCTTTCATTAATTTTTTCGGGGAATGCTTTTCGCACTATACCCTTACACGCTTACACCACGTAAGCGAAGGGCATGTGTGGGACTTCCGGGGCAACCGGTCTACCTACTAAACCCTCGGCGGCCTACCTAGGCAGTCAGGTGGAGCACCAGGAAAGCATTAGCGGCTTTTAGAGTCCTGTCTGCCGTAGGGGGCAGGTCTATGTTGCTTCCTCAGTAATGGGGATTACTGAGGAAGCAACATAGACCTGCCCCCTTAGCTACAATCGCTAACGACAAATATGCTCTTGTATTTTCGACTAACTAGTATTTAGTTTTTACCACGTGACATGGCGTCTTTCCTATACTTACATTTTTCTGTTTTCCATTATAGTTTACATTTGTAGGATAAATATTTGACATTGGCATAAATAGCTGATGTTATTCGACTGGTTGCCTTTTTATCAAAAGAAGATGAAAAAAGAGTAGACATGTTTGCTGATTGCTGAATATTATATCAATGATAATACCTCTAGATATTTTGAAATAAGACATAACGTAAAAATTGAACAAACACTGGTTAAAAAACTAGGCCAAGTGCGTGTTAGACCACGCATAGTATAGGGTTCCGTTATTCCGTAGCCACCCTTAATGGTAGGGAGATTTAAAATCGTGTCCAATAGATAATTGTAAGGTTTACTTATTATTGTTTTATTTTTGTACGAAGTTTTCCAAGTGAGTACATTTTACAAGTTAGGCCCCTATAACTCCTGAAAGAAAATATTATCAAAACCGCTATAGTTTTCCTTGAAAGTTCAATATATGAGCTACTATCATGATTTTCTTAGATTTTTGAGCCAGCCGTTTGGCATTTAGAGGGGGGGGACGCCCTTTTTTTGTATTTTTTTTGAAAAAATAGGGCGTGCTTTAAAGTAAAATAACTCGCAAACGGATACCTAAATCGAAAAATAATTGTAGCAACCTCACAATGTTTTTTAAAGACCTATCTAATGATTCCCACACGATGGGCTAGACGCGAAAAAACAAAACAACCCCACTTTACGTGTAGGGGTGGTACCCCAAATAAAAATATCATTCATAATTTTATTGTAGCACTTTGCCGACGTAATTACAACACATATTCATGCAAAGTTTCATCCTTCTAGCACTAACCGTTTGGGCGGTAGCCGGTAGGTCGAGGACGCACGGTAAGACGGACGAACATGGCGAATCTATAAAGGTAGTTGTCGTTGCGTGCTGTGCGTGCGGTGCGTCCGGCACGGGCCAACGGATGCGTACCTTAAGGGTTCAGAGTCATGAACTACGGAACCCTAAACAGCTCTTAATTATGTTGACATCCAAGAAATTTGTAAATAACGCAGTATTCTTTCACATGCATTTAGTAAAAAAAAATTAATTTGATATTACACACAGACACTTTTATTAACAATTTTATTTATTTGTTAAGGCGATTAACACTCTGCACCGCGCACCGCCGTGGGCGGTGGCGGTTGAGCGGATTTTGTAGCGGTGCACCGCGCGGTAAGGCGGTTCTCGCGCCTTACCGCGCGGATGGATTTAACGTGGTTTTGACCATTTGATCATATACTGAAGTGGTGGCGGCAATCTGGCTCATCAAACAATTTTATTTCAAATAAACCATACAACGGCACTTTTGAAACGTCAAGTAGTCAGTCGTGAAGCTAATCGTCTGTTCCAATTCGTAGATCCTATGGAGAAGAACAGACAAGAAACTCCATGGACACTCTTTTCCAACATTGTTTTTACAATTTTTGGTTACATTGTTTAAGGCATTTTATCAAATGTGAGGACAATGTAACGATGCTGATATTTACACATGTAGTGTCCAATAACAATTAAACAATAAATAGAAGTTGTGAGATGACCAGCCCCGACTGGCGGCGCCCGTATCACGAGCATGACCCATGCACCAGCCATCGTCCAGTTCAACCATATCGTAGGGAGCCGAACGACCCGCTACACACGCCACCGCCAGCAGGACTTTTGAGCGAGCATGACATACTCACAACCGCCAGTCAACAAACTTATGCTACCAGTGACTACAAAGTGCTCACATGTACAATTCAAAATGTTCGCAGTTATACAATAATAAAAACCATTTATAATTATGCTACTCTCTAAGAATGCGATAAATATTTGGAACATGTCAATAAAAAGTAACTTATTATGCAATAATGTTAATAACAAAAATAATAATAATAATAGAATTTTTTTTTATTTGTATATATAAATTGGCTTTTATTTTATTTACTTTACGCACAAATACATGCATCAGCAGACTTAATGCGATTTTGTTTCTTAGAAAAAAAAGAATATATTGGGTTCATCCATTTTTACGAATCAGAACTCCAAATAGGGCATTAATTTTAATCTTTAAAAGTTCGACCCAACAAACTTACATTTTTTAACTGTACGCGACTATCCTTTTTTTTCACTCCTTTATTTCATTATTCACCAACGATTCACGTCCTGCACCAACGATGATTTTTAATTGAAAATAAAGCACTGTATTTCTGTATAATTACAAATACAGTGTTATATTGTGTACTACATTGTTCTGCTCAAACCGCTTAAACACAATTTCATTGGTGTTCATTATGCATGCCTATTATTGGTCTACATATAAGAACTATAATATGTTGTAAGGCTTTTTACAGTGTTGTATATGTCTACTATTGGCGTATCTACAATAAATAAAATGGTCCGCGCGCTTAAGCGGCGGCCCGTGTGTGAGGCACAGCCCCACCGCGCGGACGTCAGCGCGGAGGGGCGGTGACGGTTAAAACACCGCTGGACCGCGCGGTCGGTCGGTGTACGTGTGTTAAGCATCAACGGATTTAGTATTCCTCAATACGACATGAGATCCGCTTCACCGCCTACCGCGGCAGTGCGCGGTGCCGTGTGTTTATCGCCTAAGATTTGAACGTCAACCATAGAATAATAACTAGAAATTCGTTGCTTTCAATGGAACACGATTTAATCAGCCACGACAGTATCGACATAAATTGCGAACTTACATATTATGTATTTTACAATATTTGATAAAAATATCACATGAGAAGGAGGTCTATAGGTCAACTGTCGAAAACAAATTAGTTCAAGGTCAAGTTCGCCACTAATCAACAAAGTACTTAAAATTGAAATTGTTTTTTTTTTCATTTAACGTATTTATTCAATCAAAATATTTAACATTATTATCTATACATTGCTACCACCTAAAGGGAAAGTCATATATGCCTTTGCGATAGAACTCTAGTGATCTAGATTCTACAAACTGTGTGAAAGCATTTCGTACTGCCTCCATGGAAGAAAACTTTTTATCACGTAGAAAATTGACCAAATCACGAAAAAATGGTAGTCCGTTAAAGCAAGGTCTGGTGAATACGGAGGGTGACGAATGTTTTCTGATTGCAGTTCCTGTAGAGTTAAAACGGTTTCTCGTGCTGCTGAAATGCTAAAGATCGATTCATGAGTCGGGTACGATATGGTTGAACTGGACGATGGCTGGTGCATGGGTCATGCTCGTGATACGGGCGCCGCCAGTCGGGGCTGGTCATCTCACAACTTCTATTTATTGTTTAATTGTTTTTGGACACTACATGTGTAAATATCAGCATCGTTACATTGTCCTCACATTTAATAAAATGCCTTAAACAATGTAACCAAAAATTGTAAAAACAATGTTGGAAAAGAGTGTCCATGGAGTTTCTTGTCTGTTCTTCTCCATAGGATCTACGAATTGGAACAGACGATTAGCTTCACGACTGACTACTGACTGACTACTTGACGTTTCAAAAGTGCCGTTGTATGGTTTATTTGAAATAAAATGGTTTGATTTGATTTGATTTGGGTCTGTTTCAGTGCAAGGTTGGCTATCATGGAGTTCAGTTGACATCTGCCGATATTGCTTGACCAGATCGGAGAAACGTATAGTTAATAACACCATGCTGAGACCACCAAACAGTTACCATTACCTTTTTATTGGTAAGCTTTGCTTTAGGACACTGTTGCGGCGCTTGACCTGGGGTCAGCCATTGTAACGTTAAACCATGCCACTGATTCCCGGGTAGTTTGGCTCGGATCGGCTTCCACCATCTCTTTCAATTCATTGTTATTCACAGGTGTGGGCGGTCTTCCACGTGGTTCGTTCTTCAAATCAAAATTTCCATCACGAACGGTTAAACCAAAATCGCACGGTGCGTTAATTAGCAGTCCCCTCTCCAAACGCAACATTGATATTGCGAGCTGTTCCTGCAGCGTTAGTTCCGCGTCGGAATTCGTATTCAATCAATCAAATCACTCGAATTTTCAAAGTATCCTTGTATAAACTGAATCAAAGAAACAGCTGAAAGTCGATAATCGAATGTAGCACATTTTTTAAAAGAATAACCTCATAGGTACGATTTGAAAAAATCATTCAAAAATCTTAAGCCATGAAGGTTCTATGTCAATTCGAAGAACCTATTATAATAAAACGGTAATTTCATTTTTTAACCCCTATAAAACATTATTGTAAAGTCAATGCTGTGTCTGTGAAATAAGAGGAATAAGAATAAATTATTATAAATAAGCTGACCCATGCAGCCCCGACCGCGTTTGTACTTCCTGAGATTAGTGCGTTTTAACAAACTTTTCAGTTTTATGACATTTGAAGAGATTCATAAAGAAGACTGAAAACGCTCGTAAAATAGACATACTGTGTCAGAATAATGTAACCAAACGCAAGTCGGGAGCAAGCTGTCTAATTTAGTTACCGTTTACTTTTAGTTTTACTTTTACTTTAGTGGCATCATCATTATCAGCCTATGGCAGTCTACTGCTGGTCATAGGTCCCTGTCATTCGTTGCTTACACCACACTGATCAATTAATGTTGAAACCGAAATCAAAAAATTATTATGTCACGTTCAGTTTTTGAAATTGAGATTTGTTTAAGGTACTAGCTTTCACCTGCTTCTCCGCCCCCGTGTATTTTGGTTATCGCGGTTATTTTGGTAACCACCAATTTATCACTAGAAATCAGTTAACATAATTGGGCGGGAACCACTTGCGCATTTCACCTATATTATTTTTTATGGCTTCAAATCCAAATTTTAGTGGAATATCTGTTCTAGAAAAGTGTATTCCTAACTATAATTTTCACTCCCGTTGTTACTTTGAAGAAAGATGTGCATCTAGGGTGTCTTGTAACTTATATTTATTCTAAAACTTTCATTGTTATCTTACAAGAATATTGTGGCACATGTTTTCGTGTCAGATTAATTCTGGCTACACATCTTAATTGAGCGTGTCAATATGTATCAAGTTCACGTAGGTATTCATTATTTTGAGCTTATTATATGCCGACCAATGTGCAACACTATACCTAAATACTTTGTATACAGCCTTAGTAGATTGATCAAGGAAGAGTTTCAGAAGACATTATATTTTATACCTACATAGACTCTAAAATAAAATTTAACTAACCTAAAGGTGTGACTGGAAACAACATACCGATATAGAAAAGTAGGTAAAACTTATCTTAATAATATTTATGTACAAAGCTTGTTTATAATATCAAAACAATGATGTGAGTGAGTACTCCGAATAGGCAGATATATACGCTTTTATTCTACATATAAATGTACATGTATGATTTCATTTAATGCCATAACTCAAGCAGGTGATACCTATGTGAAAAATCTACGAAAAGTTCAGATAGGGTATACGATTGTAAAGAATAATAGTATTAAAAGAGTATACTGTAATAGTTTTTTTTAATATATGGGTTCTATATGTAGAAAGTCCATAGGCTCGCAAATGTGATGTCACGTACATAAGCAGTGTGTACAACGCCGGTTGTTTATCAAATACGCGTGTATATAAACGTGGGATGAAGCTGGCGAGCTCATTCATTACCTTACCAGAACCAAACACGCCACTAACACGGATAGTACTATATAGGTTATAAAAATGAAAATGCTAAAGTATTTGGTGTTAACTTTGATCGCTTTAGTAACGGTTACAGTGCGTGCTTCACCTATACAACCAAAAACAACTTTTGAAAGTAAGTATTACAAGTGTAAAGTATTACAATGAATTAATAAATGCCTAAATGTGTTTAGTTCTATTTTACAGCATGTGAGGACTTTTAAATACATTTCAAAATATATTTTTTGGTGACTTTAAAGGAAGATGGCTTGCGAATGTGTGTTATTTTTACTCATTTCCTCATTGTCAATACATTTGTTTGTCTTTCTCTGTGTTCAAGACATAGGCAAAAAATTTCATAAAAATGCAGAAAAGATTTCATTAGGGTCAAATTGCAACGAATGTATTTATTTTCACTGACGTGAATAGTAATTGTAGATTCTATGGAGGATATCTATGGAGACAGCTTTTGCTGATTCGAAGCTATTATTCGTAAGAAACGTTATTTGATGCTGGTTTTAAGTAACTAATGTATTTATTTAAAGTATTTTTAATACCTATTGAATCTATGTTTTGCGACAGTATTGCCTAATATTTAAACTTCAGGTAAAATCTAAGAGTAATGATCCTCCACCATCCTCATTGTGAATGAATATAATTTAAGGTTGGAGTTCTGTGTAAGGGTAGTGCCACCCCGATTAGAAATGTCGCATGTCAAATACTTGAAATATAAAACAACTTATGGTTTAGGGATAAGCTATGGCTAATTTAAATACGGGTAATCTACATATAATCTAACCTAAACGTTTTATTACATTTGCATTATACACGTGCATTCTTACTACATTGCATACAATGATATTATATAGAAAGATAGGTTACCTTCATACTAAACGGCATTCGATATTGTTGCGGTATGACATGACGTACTTATTTATAGGTGTATACATACATTACGATTACGAATGCAAAAGATAATACGGAATGCATGGTAAAGAAAGAGATAGCTAAAGAGATTTAATCTATTACGCATGCCATCGACCGTTATTAGTCCTTGTCACACTTCAGTTACAATCTTATCCTCTGTCCTTTTTTAACGCGCCTTAACTAATACTGGATATCATTTAATAATTTCGGTAAATGGGAAACAAAACCGTGACAAAATACAAATATTACGTAGTTACTTATAAATAGTTACCCGTGGTATGTAACACTTCCTTTTTATTTACTTTGGAACCATAGTTTTTACACCTTCATAACACACAGCTCGGCATTTTGGTAATATTAAGCACTTCACGGAAACGCTCTGACAACGTGTTTATTCGCTAGCTTCTATTAGCCGACTAAATGAAGTCACGACGATTGTCTACATTTGTCCTCAACAATAATCGCGCGATAGTGCGATATCTACCTTTTTTTATAATATCATTGATTGCATATTTAATAACGTACCTATATATAACTCGTGCGAGCTAAGATGGCACCTAGCTCAAAACGAATGTCCTTCCCCCGCGTGTCTCCCCTCTGTCGTCTTGCGAGTAGCGTTAGCATCACTATTACCGTTGCGCGGATCTTTGCATAATAATTATAGTTTATTAGGTATTACCTAATATCATTTAAATCACGAATTATTTAAGTAAAATATCATTAGAATCGTCTGGGTAACCCGTTTGTTTTAAGAAAGGTGTCTCAAAAAAAACAGCATGACGACTGCAAGAGCAATAGTTTAAAATAAAATATATATATACACATGATATTTCGAGACTACAATTAAAATGCTTATCATGACGATTTTAAATGGTATTTAATAACCATATTTCGGTACCTAACAAATTTTAAAATTATATTAGGTATTACTGAATATCATTTAAATCACAACACGAAGAATGCATTCGGGTAAATAAAGAATAAGGCCTACCTCCTATTGGTATGCATGTGTATTTTCTTAACTCAGGTAGTAAAGTTCCACTTATGATAAAGTAGTATGTTATGTGAATCTAATAAGTGCAAAATAAATGTTGAAATTTTAAAAAAACTACAATAAAATATATTTTTCGGCACTCGGTACGTTAACTGACTGTTATTTGAGTCAGGTGCCATCACGGCTCGCGCGAGTTATACAAGCTAGTTGATTACAACGTTCTACCAGGGGGGTGTCACTCCGCACTTTAGGTATAGTCGGCCGGTAGTCGGGCGCCTGCCTGCTGCGCAGGCCATTCCGGTGGGTTGTCGCTTATGCACGATACGCGTCACGTTCATCGCCGCGTCGCTCTCGCTCATTATTTAATTTTTTTATACTTTTCGATAGCCACATCTATAAAAGCTAAGTTCTGTTTACGGATGTCTGAATAAAAGATTTTAGGTGTTAGGTAGGAACTAATCGGTTCGTTTCATACGTAAATACATATAAAATGAACAGATATTTCGATGTGATGGTATTTAAAACGTCATTTGTTGACAAAAGTACCTACAGTTATTTTTTCACTAAAGTGCTAGAGAAAAAGTAGTTATTATACCTATGTATATTAAAATTATTTATAAAAGAAGACATGCCTGATTACGTCAGAACAGATAAGAGTTACTTGATAGAAAGAGACGCAATTGTAGGTAAATATAATCATAGGTGCTTCAGCGCTGTGCAATCTGAATTGAACTTACACCAAGGGTCCCTATTTCTTTAATTTACTTTTCGGAGCGAGTCTTCTGTACTGGTACTATTAAGTATTCTGTGGTTCTACTTCTTATATGTAGTTCCTTTTAAATCATAGCACCTAATATTATTATCGCTTCAGAAATCGATACAAATAAATAAAATTGAAGTTTATGTAACCAAATGAACAGTTTTTTACCAAATGCATATGAAAGTATATAACTTTGATTATAAAATGTTTAGATAGAGAGTTCGAACGTCTAAACGTTCAAAAAATAGTCTCCAACTATAAGAGACTAAGCTCGTCGCGGCGAGTAACGACGCAGGGCTCAGCTAGTAATATTTATTGGTACCTACGTATCTAACAAGTATCGGATGATTATCGGTTATCGAGTCTCGTAGTTGGTCGTTGCATAACACAAGTTCTATTACTCAGTCTTGTCTCTGCTAATACTAATCAATAATAATTTCCATTGCTGGTTTAAGTAAATATTTGTGCGATGACAAATCGTACTGATATTGAGGTTGGGAGGTCTTATTTTTTATAAATGTTTCTCATTATCAAAAAGATAATTCATGCAAATAATATTTACCAGAAAACACAATGTATGTTGTAGTTAGTAGTGACTGGCTAAAATATATTATATGACATAGGTAAAATAGCCACGCTGATAATCGGCACTTGCTCGACCGGGGCGGTGTTACTCTTTCATAGAAGATCAACCTAAGAATGACAGCATTTGTGGTGTTATATGTAGTTGGTGAGTGTGAGACGGGGAGCCCAATGATACAAAAGCATCTCACTAGGCCTCCATGGGGTCACAATGATGATGGTGACCGCCACTCTTGGATTCTGCTCATGCTTTAAAATGTAAATATCTACTTCTATTTACATTTTGAAGTAAAATAACATTTTTTTTAAAGTACTATACGTATGTATTGTACTTCCAGGGAAATACAATAAATTTAATGGAAGACGCTTAGAAATACTGTATTATTGCCAGTACCTAAATATTAGTATGTCTAAGCGTCCTTTCTTTACTACCTTCTTGAAACTAGATCGGCAATATATGCTTATGAAATATCGCTATTCTTTTTAATATTATTTTCATATTGGTAAAGTCTTCTTCTTCTTCTCTTGATGAAATGGCAACCAGCCGAATATCAGCTATATATCTAGCCAATGTCAAGTAATTAAAATCTTCAATTGTAAAGCTTTCTAGTCTTCAAGTCGTCGTCGTAATGAATTTAATGATAAAAAAATTTGGATGAGATGAAATGGGGACCGTCTTCACAACAAAAAACGATCTCCATTTGGAAAGTCAATTTATCCCTTTAAAAGATTTTATCTTGACATTTATCTGTACTTTTATATATGAATTTTTAATTACGAGTATGGAACATTTTAGCAAAAAATTAAAACGCCGAAAGAGAGAGAGAGAGATAAAAAACTATGTTACTTAACCATAATAACTAGTGTAATCTTAACTAAACAATTATTAAAGCATGATGACAGGCCTTGGTTTGTTAATTATATTTTGTTTTTTTCTTTAAAGGTAAGGTAATTTAGTTAACTTTGTTTATTGATTGTAGACAATCAGTCCAGTAGAGACTTTTGATCCTTATAAAAAACAGAATCGATTGGCATCAAAAAAGTTTTTGTTTAAAATGACCATTTTCTTGCTTACTGTAAAATCTGTAAATGCAGTTCAGAATATCTTAAAAAAATGGGAATAGTCTCCTCCTAGTTAAGGTACCTTACTGTCCCGTCTTAAAAATTCATCCTGTATATAGTTTTACAAAACTGACATTTATCGATTGTTAATTGAACTTTTTAGTTTTTAGCATTTAAGGCTTGAACGATATTTTTTTAATCTGCCTTACTTTTACACGTGTTTACATAGGTCGTAAATTCTTATTGTAATATATAAATATTTGGGAAAATAAAACTAAATCTGAACTACAATGTGATAAAAGAAACGGGTCAATGTCACGCAGATTTTAATGTTTCAATAACACCCGGTTCGTTTACGTAAAATAAAACTGAACTGCCATTGACCTGATTTCCACAAATATATAAGAATCTGGTGAGGATGTTATGATGTTCTACATACCGTAAAGCAATTATAATTCTGTAACATACCATGCTATAGCAAACAAAACTATTGAAAGTATGTACCTACCTATCTAAGATTGAATTGAATAGCTAAACAAACCAAGTAGTTCATTAGCAAGTTCAGATGAGAACTTGTAACTTAAATAGTTTCGATCAAGATGGTTTTGTTTGTTTCGGTAGTGGAGGATATGAGTGAGTATTCACCACTTCATCGGGTGTAAAATAGTACCTTTTTTTTTTAACGCGGGGAATGCTTTTCGCACCATAACCTTCGTGTGGTAAACGAAGGGCGTGTGTGGGACTCCCGGAGGAATCGGTTTACCCACTAAACCCCGCTGCGGCCTACCTCGGCAGTTGGGAGGAACACCAGGAACGCATAAGCGGCTTCTGGAGTCCCCCATGCCTTACCCCAAGACTGGGGTACATCCCGGGGTTATTATTCTCACCCCCAAGGCAGGACGCTGTCAGGCCTCTCACCACTTCACGCAAGAAGAGGCGCAACACCCCCCGGCCGCACCGGAGGTGTCACCTGTCTCGGGTCCTTTTCAGCGGTCATATCTATGTGGCTGGCTGCAACGACCCTTTAAGCGACGACTGGGGGGCTATCGACCTTTGCCACGTTCCCTTCGCCGCCTCCTTCGAGCAGGATCGGCCCTTTCCCGATTCCACTCAGCGGATTCCTTCTGGAGCATAACGTTCTCCCGAAGGAGACCGCGGCTTCCTATCCTTCGCCACTCGCCAGCATTGCCGCTATCAATGCTGACGGTGACAGGTTCCGTCCGATCTGTCCGACTAGGACTCGACGCTCGGACTCCCACACAGGGCAGTCCTACAGCGTGTGCTGGGCGGAGTCCCGGCCGGACCCGCAGTGGTGGCATTGTGCCGTAACCTCACGTCCTATACTATTCAGTCGGTTGTTTTGGTGAGTATTCACCGAAACAACCATGTCCGGTGAGTATCTGAGTCAATCGGTTGCTGACACAGTCGGTCCTCTCTATCCAAGCTTCGAAGCTCGGCAGAACGGCTCCAACAGCGGGTTGGCTGGCACAGCCCTGTGTTTCGAGCCGTGCCCTCCAAGCCCGTAAGGCTTGCGTATGTGCGTTCCGCCTCAGCATTTCAGGCTCATGAGACCGCGCCAGGACCGTCGCTGCCTCGTACGAGTTAAGCCTGGCAGCGGGAGGAGCCCGCTAGGTCGTCAGACCAGACGGCTGCCCCATAAAGGACCATGGATCGCACGACGCCCATGTACAGGCAGCGAACTTGTGGTCCCCCGAGATTAGGCAGCAGGCGATGTAGCGCTCCTGCTACCCCTCGTACTCGGGGGACTAATCGCCCGAAATGCTCTTCGAAGGTCCACCGACTGTCCAGGGTGAGGCCTAAGTACTTCAGGTACCGGCCCACCTGGACTTCAATGCCGTCAATCCGGAGGCATGAGCTGGGTGGTTTCTGGCGCTTACGCAGGCCATGGAACCATATCGCCTCAGTTTTCTTAGGCTTCACTCTTAAGCCCAGCTCACGAATCTTTTCGACGACACAAGCCACCCCCTGCTCGGCGAGCTGGAGCACCTCCTGGAAGCGTGACTCTCTAGCCAGTATTAAGGTATCATCCGCATAGCAGACGATACTTAGGCCAGAGGGCAAACTGGTACGAAGGACCGCATCGTATGCGAGGTTCCACAATAATGGTCCTAATACTGAACCCTGAGGAACCCCACAAAATATCTCCCTTCGATTTTCCACCCCGTTCCGATCGACAAACTTCACAGTCCTGTCACGCAGGTAGGGCCCTATGACAGCCCGCAAGTAGGGCGGCACCTCGTGATGTTCAAGGGCCGCCCTACTTGAATATCACGAGGAAAATAGTACTTACATGATTACTTTACTTATTATGTAGTAAAAAAGTAGTACATAAATTGAATCATTTATTCCTTAATTTCAACCTTAGGTATAGAATTCTCTGAAAACTGCTTGTCTGTTACCGTAAATATTGTCTATGAAATTAAAAAACTTGATTCATAAATTACAGAGTTTGAAGAAGAATTTATTCGTAGGAGGAAACACACAAAATTAATCGAAAACCTCGTCCTTTTATAATCGTCTTTAGGCTCCCAATCGATAAGTAAGCCTTCTACTGCACCTTTTTAAATCGAAGATCAACATCTTGAAAAATCATGACATGAAATAACAAAGTATCTCATCCAGACATATGTACATATGAAGTATTGCTCTTTATATAGTATCCAAATGAATTGATGAATGATGGAAAAATGATGAACATCAGATCAGATGGACAAAATAACTAATGAAGAAATTCTACGCATGGTTAATTAAGTTATTGAATTAAGGAAGGACAAGGGAGGAAGCGAGGATGGCTTATATTGACATACAAAGAAATAAAAAAAAAGAAAGTGGGAATAGAGGCCTATCCAGAGGTTAAACAAATTACAGCAAACAGAGAGAAGTGGCGATTACTCAACCGACTAGGGATAAGCTCTCAAATTGAGTGTCTAATACATATTGTACACTCTTCGTTTTACTCTTTTGAAGAGATGGCAACCAGCCGAATATATTTTCTATTTTTGCCTTTGTCCACGTAATTAAAACACATATTCACGCAATGTTTCATCTTTCTAATCGTGTGGACGGTAGGTGAGGACGGACGACGGACATGGCGAATCTAGAAGAGTTCCAAGTCATGAACTACGAAACCCTAGAAAATGAGGAGATGTCCGAAATATAATATGCCTACTTATGATTTTGATTAAGGTTCATGATTGCTGACTGTTTATCTATACAAAACATATCCTTCATTCTGTCTTTATCATTCATTCTTCTACTTAGTTTTAGATCCGAGGACTGCGGGTGTGCGGAAAAGATTATTTTACACTATATTTCTATTTATACATATAAATAACTACTAACATAAAAGTCACATAGTTAATCTAATTAATTAATAAGTCGCGAAATGTTTTACGCAGTTCTACTGGCCTCTTTATCGGTAGTTGCACGAAAGAGCAAAAATCCTCAAGAGTTCCAAAGTCACGGTTATTTCTTATCTTTTTTCGCGCGCAATATTATAGGTACATAATGTGAGACCCACGCGTTATGCGCAATGTTTTGATTTTTTTAGAATTTATTTTATTTATTTTCTTAATTTTATGCTTTTATAACGCTCGTCAGTTTATTGCGATAATATGTGCATTTCAAATTAAACAAACATTCATGTTTAAGGTATTCTTGAACAAGTTAAGTTGTGCTGTCGGACCAAACTCTCGGTCGCTGTCTGCTGCTGCAAACTTATAATCTGTACTAAACGGGCCAATGCATTTATTGCAAGAAAACATGAAATTATGTAAACATTTTCAGTCACTGTTCTATTAAAACACATATGACAAAATGTTTTGTATGCGATATCAAATGCAACATTTCAATTTCAACATAATAAGTTAACGTTCTTCATTAGCACGTTAGCTTTATGGATACACCCAGATAATAATATAGCATAGTAATAGTGAGTGAGGAGTTATTATTTCACACCACTAGTAATACTGAACGAGTTGATTATTAAACAAAGTTACACAATATATTTATTCTTGAGACTTATTAGACTCCTAAGCTGTAACTAGAATTTCTTGAGAGCTATTAGATTCTCTAGGGTAAAAATATGGCTAGCCCAGCATCTGCTACCAAAGATATACAAATGGGTTGTAGTCCGCGACCGCGTGGTTTCACTATACTCAAACAAGCCCTGACGATAGAATGATGAAGTATGATTGGGCCTCCGGTCTCACACTCACTAACGAAATACGACAGCAAGAATGCTGTCATTATTAGGATGGTCTTCTGAGTGAGGGTAGTACTGCCCCGGTCGAGCCGGCCCATTCGTGCTGTAATCAGCGTGGCTCTACTACCTACCATTGTTTCGGAGTTTGGGTATTTTCTATGTATAGTTTACAAAAAAGCATATTAGTGTATTTATATCAGATGTCTTGTACCCTTGTTGCGCAGTAGTGCATGCTCTGCTTAGTTTGGGGCTAGACAGCGTTGTGTGTGGGATGTCCGAAACATTTCCATGAAATAGTGAACCATTATAGGCGATGACACCATATGCAACTCTCACAGCTTGATTACGAATAAGATTAAGTGGAAACTGGAAAATAAAATATAACTAATACCTTTTTCAACTTCAAAAAATATTTTTGTTATGTTCTATACTTGACTGGTTGTTTTGCTCATTTTACGCAATTTGTAAAATAAATCCTTTAATCAGTGCAGTTAAGATTTACTGGGAGTTGGGATACTAAATTATATATTTTTTATGTATGTAGGTTTATGTTTACTTACTTAGATAATTAAGTTATGTGGTTAAAAATGTAAAGTCAATCTTTCAGTATATACTATTCATAACATGATACTCGTACAATTTTGCAAATTTCACCATCTTCATTGTAAATATTTATAAGACGGTGACGGTGACATACACAATGACGGCCTAGTGATATGCCGTTTGTAGTTTATTTGCTCCTCTAACTATATACATATTTTATATAACTTAATTATTGTAGCTTAGAAGAGTTTAGATAGCCATGAAGCCTATCGAGCAAACCTTCACATATACTGTAAGTGAATGTTGTAGCGTGAAATTAACGCGAAAATATCTTTTTCTTTCCAGTTATTCACTTGGAAGAGGCTTGTGTGCGCCAAGGTGGTATATGTATTCATTCTGACGAATGCGAGCCTGAGAACATAGTCCATTTTCCTTTCAACTTATGTCCTACACAAGCACATCTTGGAGTCAAATGCTGTTATTTGTGTAAGTCACTCAATTTTGTTCTTTAAATCAGATTTGTACATAAACCTATTTTTGTCCTACCTGAGCGGAGACAGATTAAAACACAGATTTACGGAGTGTCAACACCTGATTATGGAAGCAAATTACGCAGTACAACAACGCCGCAAGAGAAGTAAAATTTAAGACTAACCATTTTTCCAACCAGCTTACGGTACCAGTACGGCCTGCGTGTAGCCTACAACTTCCTTAATAAGCCTATGTTTAGGAGTACACTACTAATCACGGAGCAAATACAAAAGGGAGCTGATGCCCTAATGAGATTTTTGTATGAAACAATGCGTGACAATTTGCGGGGTGAGGGGAACTCCCTCTGAGTTTTACACCCCCTCACCCTTTCCCATCTACCAAGCAATAGCAAAACTACTCGTATTATAATGCCTCCTACACACAGTGCCGACGGCATTGCCGGAGGCATTACAAGCCGACCCATGCCGCGCAAAGCCGCCAAGCATCATTCCGGTTGTGACAGTCGTGTAGAACGAACTGCCGCCGGCATCCCATGCAACCCGCCGGCGCACCAGGCGGCCTAGCCGGCGGCTTGTAATGCGCCACTGTGTGTAGGAGCCATGAAGCTTAGTTGGAGGCCTTAAAAATATCCAATGGCAAGATTCTGTAGCCACAAGGTGTCTTGCCAGTCCCCAACCCACACTCGGCTAGCGTGAGAACGTACGGCCTTAGCCCTCTCCTGAGTGGAGATCCGAGCCTCGCACTTGGACATTATGGGTTGGTAATTTGATTTAAAAAGTTGATGTCTATTTATTACAGTATTCAATAATTCAGTATCGCAAAACCTTAAAATAAATTATTTTTATTTTCAGAGAACCTGAAAGCTGCAAGATGCTGCAGGAAAAAAGCAGTGTTCGAGCAACCTTATTTATAGATTGATTACATTAATTAAGTTAAGTTATTTTAAGTTAGTCAAAAGTTACTGGTTTTTCCAACAGTGAGGACTATGTATTCAGCCCTACTGACTTTGATTTTCTTCGTAAGCATGTAATCATTACAACGTTAATTTTAACGTTTTCCATAGAAAAATGCCCTCCGCCTTCTAATGTGTATTCTAGATTCTTAAATAAATGTATATTTTCTATTTAGTCTTGTTATTTTCTATACATTTTTATTCTTACATATTAACTTTTTTAGACTAACACTTAACGTAGGAAATCTAATTTAATCTAAAATCTATCACATTTTTTCCTGGGTATTGCCAACAACAAAGCTATTTTGTTTTAATTGATTCACATTTTTTGTCGAACCACGTGTCAAACATACAAACGTACGCATTAGTTATCCTGGCTGGTGGACATCCTGATTTCGGGAGGCAGCGCATGACAAAGTTGAACTGAACTGCACAAAGGAATGAAAAATGAATGAATTTAATGATAAAAAGACGTGGAAGCCATGAAATGGGGACCATCTTGCGAAAGAACAAAAAATCAATACTCTAGCTAAAATTTAAGTGCTGTTTGTTATATAAATCAATTTGGCGTGTGTGACATATTTTTACATATTCTAAACGATTAGAATTCTATTGGACTCAGATTCTGAAAGAATAATGTATAATGTTTTAGTAATATTATTAATTGCGCAAATACGATTTGTTTAGCTTATAACTAGGATAAGTACAAAGTGAAATAGTTTCCGCTGCTAATCTAAAATACCTGTTTATCATATGATGAACAATATATAAGTCAATAAAACAAGAAAATAGACAAATGGAATAAAGAATAGAATAGAACACGAAAAACATTTGTAACTTAACTAGGGGGGCAGGGGCAGGCTCGTTATGAAGGATTTTAAGCCTTTATAATTCTGTACGACATATTGTGAGATTTCAGACTATAGACGAGAGAAATCAGAAAGATTAACTAATATTTATTGTTTTTATTTATCTTCAAATATTTTAGAAGTTTGGCGGTGATTCACGCCCGTTTTTTTCAACCTTCGAATTTCAGTTCTCCCTAAGGTTTGCGGGGCTCCGATGCCAGTCGCTCCGTGGACGAACTGATATTCAGGTATAACCGCTTGAACTAGTAGCCAACCCCAAATAAAATTGGGAATAAGACTAGGAAGATGGAAGATAATTTTGAACCCACGATGTGTATTTGAATGGTGTATTCTACTAAATGTGAATTCTACTTCACCTGCATATGCAAGAGGCTTTTTACAGAGTTAAGGACTTTGTCAGACGTAACTTTCTTCTGTGACAATTATTTATAGCTTGTAAATACTAAATCGGCAGGTCGGTGTTAGTGTCTCTTTAATATGCTCTTTTTCTGTATTTCAGTAAACGATCAAAACTGAAAATTTTATAAACTGTTTATGGATTTAACTGTATATTTATAATAATATAAAATATTATATTCATTATTGTCTATGTCTATACTTTCAGTTATAACCTAAGTAGTTATAACCCCTATCTATTTACGCCACTCCTAATTAATAGAAGTATTATAGCTAGACATATTATATTTTTATAAAGTCTATACATTTTCAAGATATTAGATATTGGGGAAAGTGGGTTGTAGTGGAATTCCTTTTTTTTTCTAATAAGAATTAACGTATTATCATTTTTCGGAATCGTTAAAGTATAGGATAGTATTTAATTAGGGTTGCTTAGCGGAAATTGCGCGTAGATAGGTCGCTCTACTAACACATGTAAGAAGGATGTCTCCTGCAGCCTCTCACGGACAGCAGCGATATTCTCGGCCGATCAGGCGTTCCTTTCGCGTAAGGGTGTTGGTTGGTGTTTACCTCGAATTTGGTCACCAAAAATTTGAGAGTCGACTTTGAAGGGCTACCGCGTCTGCCGTTAAATGAACGTAATGGGGTCATAAACAGAACATCCAAAAAAATTGTGCATTGCATAAAAATATTGAAAATATTATCTATTAGGCTATTATTTTTACCAGAAAATGTAACTAAACAAACACATTAGTGATTTACCCTAAAATAATTCTATTTTTGTAAATCGTCTAGAAGAAAAGAAAAGAAATGCATCAGTTATGTACTCTTCCGTGGACCGTGTCCAGTTGAGGTTCATATGTTTAAGGACGAATTAAAAATACACTCATCGAAAAATCTGAATTCTTTTTTATTACTTACATTACTTATATCTTGTTATCTTAAGTAACGATAATGTAAAAAATAATCATTTTAAATAGACATATTGTCACACATAAACTTGTTGTTACCATTGGGTCCGACTCCTACCGTGGTCTCATTATAATACGTATTCGATACCGAATAATCGAAACGCATCTTGGCTTTTTTTAATTTTTGTTGGCAACACTGTTTAGCTGTCAGTTGAAACTTTTAAGTCAGTGTGATGCATGTACGCTGTGTAAAAATTGAAATAAAGTTTTATTGTTTTAAATGTTTGTCCATAATTTATGTCAAAGGTCGTTGTGACTTTTCTGTTACATTGATATTTTAAAAAGTATTGTCTTTAAAAATTGTTGCGTTCTTTAACCTAGTGAGATATCGTCGGCCGTTATTAAAATGCACATGAGTTTTTTACTAACCTCATTTTTTTTTATTTTGCACCGCTATTTGTAACCTATTTTCTCTTCCGTAGACAATCTTTCCAGTGGAATCTATGTCCACCGACTTATTATACGGGACTTATTCGGGATAAAATTAAAAAGGTTACGATACCTTCTACTTTCCGACGTTTCCGGGTTATACCGCTCGTGGTCACGTAAAGTAAAAGTAAATAATAGTAAAAGTCGCGAAAGCCTAAAAACCGTTAAACCCGAGTAGTATTTTAATGAGGTTTTATGGTGTGTGCAAGAAGAGAGACAATTATTCGTAGAAGATTCTACAAATACCCTCGTTGAATGATCGGTAGTATGGTTTCAGACCGAATCAATCCACGGGTGATCTTCTAGCGTACGTTACACACCTGTGGGGTGAGGCTATGGATAGGCATGGAGAGTCCCTGGCCATTAGCCTTGACATGGCAAAAGCCTTCGATAGGGTCTGGCACCGTTCGCTGCTCTCCAAGCTTCCGGCATTCGGCCTACCCCCCAAACTGTGTAGGTGGATAGCCAATTCCTGTACCAGTGCCGCATCAGGGTCCTTTGCGACGGCGCGGCCTCCGACTTTCAGCAGCTTAACGCTGGCGTACCTCAGGGATCTGTGTGATTGCCCACGCTGTTTCTTCTGCATATCAATGATATGTTGGCATTAGGAAACATACATATCTATGCAGATGACAGCACAATCCACTTTTGTCTAATAGTAACAGAAAAGAAGTCACTTCCCTGGACATGGTTGTTTTATTTTTTTAATTAAGAAATATTTTATGAGCTATTTTGTTTCTAGTTTTAAACCTTCAAGTACACTGTAATTGTTATCATGTGCAAGTTTATAAAGATTTGAGACTATCATTATTGATTGAAACCGTAGTTTTATCTCTTCCGTTGAAATATTCATCTTTTCGGTGGACACTTAAAATAAAAAATAAGTCCAATTTCCTAGAAAATAAGGTTTTGATCTCTGAATTTGATCATACTGTGATCTTTGTGTACTTTTAAGTAATAAATATTGATTTTTTATGCAAAAAGCGTCATTTTTTTATTTTCAACTTTTGAAACTCACATTTGTTTATGACCCAATGCGCACAACGTTTGCACTAACGAACAATCATTTTGATAAAAAAGTTTTATCTCAATTGTGTAACTTGCCATGGGTATTTGGCACTAGTAAATAAAAAAATAAAATAACAACGCATTTGACAGATGCCGCGAAAACATTGAAAGACCCTTTATAATTTGATATTAAAAGTTTTTTTTTATTTAGTCTCGTGGACTTGAATGTAGGTTTAGGTTTATACTTTTTTGTTTCTCATAAGAACGATTACAGTTCACTTACATGAGAATCAAATATACGTACATTGTTAAATAGCCTGTTAGTCGAATAACATTGTTATACATTATACGGTATATAATAGCAAGCGATCCACCGTCTCAATAGATCCATTGTTACCCACTCTCCTCTAACTAGGTATGACAGTGAAGGCTAGCATTCAATATCTATGCTATGACGTTCGTTAATAAATTGGTAACACAATACGTATGAGGTACGAGTAATGCGTTCAGTTTGAGATGGCATGGACATGTTACGGAAACAATATGGCAAGCATTGTACTTTATTTCATTGGATTAATATGATTACATTTTAACCACTTCTTCTATTATGAAGTGTACTAAAATACTAGGTAATAATAATAGCAGCCTGGAGTTTGAAATTTGGCGGTGATTCAAGCCCGTGCCTCGAAGAGCACGTAATGCCGTCGGTCCTGGTTATCATGAACATCTATGGTAATCGTTATTGGGAAGTCAGTGCCCTCAAATTTACGACAACTAGTTCAACCTTCGAATTTCAGTTTTACCTTACAGTTACGGAGGTCCGATGCCAGTCGCTCCGTGGGAAAATATGAATATCAGTTAAGGTACACTTTCGTCTTCATCTACACTTTCCATCAGATGAGATGGAAGACAAACGCCTATTCCATTTCAAGGTAAAACCGGTTGAACTAGTAGCCGACCCCAAATAATATTGTGAATAAGGCTAGGAAGAAATACTAAAATACTAGGTAATAAAAAGTAACTAACTCATACTTATTTGTATGTTTACACATAATCAACTCTCCTATGTACAGTATTAAATACCCTTTATTTGCTGCTTATTATTGCAAGCAATTCAAGATGTAACAAAAAATCCTGTAGTTTTAGTCGGTGTGCTTTCGAAATATTACTTCACCGTAAACTGATAAAAAAGAAAACAATCGTATTGGTTAATAGTAACGATTAGCGATAGATAGATTAGATTAACGATAGCCAATGGCCAAACATAATGGTTTCTAAAATGTGTTCTGTGTCTGCATAGTTTAATTTACTTGTATTTTTTGTTATGATCTTCTAATTTTTATTATCCAGACTGCAAATATTCAGTATCTTATTAATTCTATTGTTCAAGAAAGGTCCTAAAAATAAAAAAAAACTATGAATCAATCTATGACTAGATTGAGACCTGGCACATATTCATATGCTTTCTTTTCTATGGACTGCCTTGTTGGTCTAGTGGTTAGCGTATCCGGCTACTGAACAAGAGGTATTGTTTTCAATTTCCGGGTGGGACCAAATGTTTTTTAGATCTGCAAATATTTGATTCGGAGTTTGGTTATTTTTTATGGTTTTACATGATGATGATGATTCCCAAGCCGATTTCGGCTACGGTGACTGATTATGTTTGTGCATTAAGTTTCGGGCGTGTGCTCTCGTATGGCTTACGTATCCTATTTTGGCACTGAACGAGCGTGCACAGTGGGGACAAGTAAGCACACCATCCAGGTAATTGTAGTTTATGTTGGGAGTGGGTTTGTTTTTAAGATTGTCTCGTTTGGTATCGAGATCACATCTTCTTTATTCTTCGAAGTTGTTGACACTCTGGTGGATCATCCGCCTCCACTCAGGTCTGTCCCTAGCCAAATCCTCCCAATGAGAGATGTTAATTTTGCATCTCTTCATATGCTTCTTCTGTACATCCTTATATATGAGGAACTGACCGCCTCGCTTCCGCTTGCCGTTCTTGAGTTCAGAATAAAGGATAGCGACCCTTTCCCCGGACATTCTTGCCACGTGACCAGACCACCGTAACTGGAGGTGCATTGGATAGGCTTCAATGCCGTAAACATTAGCTCTTCGCAAAACATCCGTTTTCCTAATGCGGTCGGACCACTTAATGTTCAGAATATCACGAAGACTAGCGTATGTATATAATGTATGTATTAAAAAAAAGGAAATATGTATTTATATCAGTTGACTAGTACCCATAGCTGTTCTTAATTTGGGATTAAATGTGTGGCCCGATGTCAAAAATATTTATTATATTCTTATTCAACGGTATGAAGTTATTATAGGAAAGTCTGAGTGTCATGTAGAGCTGATGTATGGGAAATATAAATGCTACCTTAAGCAAGGCTCTTTAAACGCGTTCTAAAGTCAATGATATTGACTTGGCTGCGCCTCTCCATGGTGTTGATGGTGTTGTGCAATAAGTGAGTATAGTTTGACATTACTTTAAATACACTTGCTTTACATTATGAAGATTCTTGAATGTAATACATAGTGTAGTGTAACGCAGGGCACGCAAATGCACAATCAGCGAATTTTTGGCAGATTTATACCTCTCATTGAGAATGAAATGTATATTGTTTTACTATATTTAATGTTATTAAATTTCTAGATAGCCAGTTAGCCACTATGTTAAAGCTTCTCTGAGCGAGTAGAAGTAGAGCTGTGTCATCCGCATAGGATATTATATACACAGGATATACACCAGAAACAAGATACAGCTTAGAGTAATTCCCTGCTTAGAACTATGGCCAGGGTTCCTGACTTCAGAACTTAGGTAAGGCCATAAACTTCCCTACAACCTGTTTTGGCCACATGGTGCTCAGCAAATAAAAATTTGTAATTTAACTACTATTTCGGATCATTGGTTACGGGCTAAACAACATAAGGATTAAGAAATTATTTTTATAATGACTAACCTTTTTTATTATTTTATGGCAAACAAGTTATATCAGTTAATAGTCTGTATTATTAAATAAAATATATAGAAATACTAACTGATGCCCGCGGCTACGAACGCATTCTACTTGTATGAAAAATAAACATGCACACAAAATTTAATGCTAATCGGTCCAGCCGTTTCGGAAGAGTATGGTAACTAACATTGTGACATGAGAATTTTATATACAAGAAGAATAAACATGTGAAATAAACAGGCTATTATATATGCTCAAGTGAGTTTTAAGAAGTAACTGGTTACAAGTTATTTAATTCCCCCAAGTGATATTCCTTTACCAGTCTCTTAAAAGCAACTAGACTAGTGTCTGCGTCCGACGTCTGATTGCGAATGTTTTTAA
Source organism: Phragmatobia fuliginosa (assembly GCA_932526445.1). NCBI lineage: Eukaryota > Metazoa > Arthropoda > Insecta > Lepidoptera > Erebidae > Phragmatobia > Phragmatobia fuliginosa. Next base: position 33,411,907 of record OW052057.1, read on the forward strand.
AATAAGAGAGGGCCTGTGCCTGTGACAGTGATCCCGAATAGAGTAGTAGGTATGTCATTCTACTGACAGCAGCCGCACGAGGTGCACATGTGCTAACCTATTGGCTCTTAACTCGTTTCAATCTTGATAATCATTTGTGAGATTATTATGACATTGAACAACACAAGTGAATACTTATTTTGATATTCCTGCCGTTGCACCGCTGACGATGGATGACCAAAGCTAAGACCGCTGTGAGGCCTCGTCTGACGCTCCTATAAATCAAATAGGTTCACCAAATAAGTCATACGGCAATACGCCAGCTAAGCGTAAAGCTTCAAGATTCTTAGAGAGAGGAAAAACCTTAAAATTGAGAGGAAAAAGTATCAATTCCTTTTCTCATGCAAACCATAGAGTAAATTAAAACATCTATCATATTTTGATAAAACCTTAATTGGCAGATAGCCATGATATATATATATGTGTAAATTGTGCTACTTTCATTTTAGACTAGCTTTCGCCTGCGTGTATCCCGATTGTTGCAGTATAAAGTAGCCTATGTTGTACGTTGTAGTAGCCTGTGTGTACCGGTTGTTCTTAGAAAATTACAACAACCGATAATACTGGGAAGCACAGCTAGTTGAAAACAAACTATATAGGGTTAAGATATATTATATTTCATCATCATCATCATTAGCCTATCGCAGTCCACTGCTGGACATAGGCCTCTCCCATTGCACACCACTGTGATCGATTTTCGGCTTCTCGCATCCAGCTCCTGCCAGCCATCTTACGCAGGTCGTCACTCCACCTCGCCTGTGGGCGTCCTACACTACGTTTACCGAGACGCGGTCTCCACTCAAGAACTCTTCTGCCCCAACGGCCATCAGTTCTGCGGCTAATATGGCTAGCCCACTGCCACTTCAGCTTGCTAATCCGGTGGGCTATGTCGATGACCTTAGTTCTCTGACGGATCACCTCATTTCTGATACGATCCCTCAGAGAAACGCCGAGCATAGCCCTTTCCATAGCACGCTGAGCAACTTTAAGCTTATGGACCAACCGTACCGTAAGTGTCCAGGTCTCGGCTCCGTATGTCATGACAGGTAGGACGCACTGATTGAAAACTTTAGTTTTTAGGCATTGTGGGATCGACGACAAAAAGACTCGACGTAGCTTTCCAAACGCAACCCAACCCAACTGAATTCTTCTATTCACCTCATCCTCAAGGTTGTTTCTACCCAACTACAGTGTCTGCCCAAGGTAGACATATGTTTGAACAACCTCGAGAACGGTATCGTGTACTGCAACCGGTTCCGGTAGAACATGTTCATTGAACATGACCTTGGTTTTGTCCAAGTTCATAGAAGAATCAGCCAGGTCATTCAGCATCTGTTGCAGGTCCTGCAGTGTCTCTGCCATTATGACGATGTCGTCCGCAAATCGCAAGTGAGAGATGTATTCGCCATTAATGTTAATGCAACGTCCTTTCCAGTTTAGCGTCTTGAACATATCCTCCATTGCATTTGTGAACAATTTCGGTGAAATAACGTCCCCTTGTCTCACTACTCGATGCAATGGTATGGACCTTGTTTGCTGATTCTGTACTTGGACGGACATAGTGGCGGTATCGTAGAGACATCTCAGCACTTGGATGTATCGCCAATCTACCTGACAACGCTGCAGGGACTCCAGAACAGACCAGATCTCAACCGAGTCGTAGGCCTTCTCATAGTCCACGAATGCTAGACACAGGGGCTGGTTATACTCCTGGGTCTTCTGTATAATTTGCCGCACTGTGTGTATGTGGTCTATGGTGCCGTATCCGCTCCGAAATCCGGCCTGCTCCGGTGTTTGAAATTCGTCGAGTCTTTGCGCAAGACGGTTCGTGATGACTCTTGAAAACAGCTTGTAGATGTGGCTTAGAAGGGAAATGGGTAGATAGTTCTTCAATAAGGTCTTGTCACCTTTTTTGAAGAAAAGAACGACCAAACTCCTACTCCACACCTCCGGAGTTCTCCCTTCAAACAGGACAGCGTTGAAAAGCTTTTGGAGCTCCCTCAGTACGGGTTTACCTCCAGCTTTTAATAGCTCTGTTGTAACGCCATCCTCTCCAGGGGCTTTTCCATTTTTAAGCTGTTTAAGAGCCATCTCGATTTTATCGGTACTGACTTCTGGCAGGTCTTCGGTGTAGTGACGCGTTAATGTGGCTCTGGTGTCCTCAATTTCGGGATCAGGTCGAGATGCATGCGAAGCGTATAGCCGGCTATAGAAGCCTTCTACTTCCAAAAGGACTGTCGGTTTCGAGGAAACAACTTCTCCACTTGTTGTGGTCAACTTCGTCAGTTCGCTTCTACACAGAGATTGTACGAACACTTTTGAACTCCGATTTTGCTCGATCGCTCTTTCGATGGTGCGAGTATTGGAGCACCGGAGGTCGTGTCGGACGAGTTTCCTTATCTCTCTGTTCAGCATCCTCTTTGCCAACGAAGTGACGGGTGGGTTTTCACGCCTTTTCCTCATCAACCCTAAAGTCTTCTCTGAAAGCTTCGACTTCCTGCCTTTACGCTGCAGTTTACAGAATCTCGTACCTTCGTCCCTGAGGATTCGAACCACATTTTATATTTGATTTATAAAAACGAATATAAATTATTACCAAAGCAGCAAAAGCATTTCTTTAGATTACTAGATATATATGACAAAACGTGACCCTTAATATTGCGTACAACAAAAATAATATCTCTATTAAAACTCAATGTACACTACCATATTGTCTGCTAATAATTTAAAGTATAAAGAAATGGAAACTTTATTTTCAACATTTTAAAGTTTAATATTAGAAACTGGCACAGTAACGGTAGGTACTCAGACAACTATCAAAAAGTAAAGAAACTGGAAAGAGTGCAGTGGGATTCTATTTATAACCCTTTATTGCACAAAGCTTTGCAATAAGAAACAAGGGGTCATTTAGATCTACTTCTAATGTATAACAAATTTACTTAAAAATTTAAAAACTTGAAACGTCGTAAAGAGTTTCAGAGTATCAACTTTTCATAAGGGGCCTGTTGGTTAGACTTTATTGAATATAACTGCTAAGCCAAAAGTCGTGGGTCCGCCAAAAGTCCCATACAGTATAAACATTTGCGTTATTTCCATCACTTGTTCTATCTCTGAATGTCATTAACTTCCTAATAAATATTACCTATATTAAATTATTATATACTAGCTGACCCGGCGAACTTCGTACCGCTTTAGAATATTAATTCATAATAAAATATAGTGTTTAGTTAATAACTGATAGTGAAAAATCGACAGCAGCGTCAACTAACGGGCCCCGACCGGTACTACCAAAATCGCTTTGTTCCAGCATTTTAAAATACACAATGTACATAAGGTACTTAATTGGATAAGGATTAAGACTGTATTGATTAAAATCGCTTCGTAAATAAGATATTATTTCTCGTAAAAATAAAAAATTGTTATTGTGGGTTATCCCTAAGAGATAGACATATATACCATCGCGGACTTTTTTGTAGACCTTTTTAAGATGTACAATACCTACTGTAGTATATTATTTTGATCTATCTCGTAGGGTACAGCCAGCGTTTGCAATGTAAGCGTAAAAAAATACACATGAGAAACCTCTAAAATTATTATCTACTATATTAGGCATGTATTATACATAAAAACCTACCTCTTGAATAACTCTATCTATTAAAGAAAACGGCATCAAAATCCGTTGCGTAGTAGATTTAAGCGTACATGAGGACAGAGAAAGCGACTTTGTTAGGGTTCCGTTGCCAAATGGCAAAAAACGGAACCCTTATAGATTCGTCATGTCTGTCTGTCTGTCTGCCTGTCTGTCCGTCCGTATGTCACACCCACTTTTTTCCGAAACTATAAGAGCTATTTGAAGCTAGTTGAAACTCGGTCAGTAGATGTATTCTGTGAACCACAATAATATTTTTACACAAAAATAGAAAAAAAGCAATAAATTTTGGGGGTCCCCATACCAAGAACTGAAACTCAAAAATTTTTTTTTCATCAAAAAAATGCGTTTGGAGTATCTATGGATAGGTCTTCAAAAATGATATTGAGATTTCTAATATCATTTTTTTCTAAGCTGAATATTTTGCGCGAGAGACACTTCCAAAGTGATAAAATGTGTGTCCCCCCCTGTAACTTCTAAAATAAGAGACTGATAAAACTAAAAAAATATGTGATGTACATTACCATGTAAACTTCCAACGAAAATTGGTTTGAACGAGATCTAGTGAGTATTTTTTTTTAATAGTTCATAAATCATAAACCGCAATTTACATTTCTGTGAACACAGTATTATTAAAACATCGATGAAAGTTACAACGAACTACAAATACTTTTATCTGATATTACTTGCTGCTACGGAACTCTACATGGGCGAGTCCGACTCGCACTTGGCCGCTTTTTTTATACTATGTAGTGATTTATACAATGTATCCGGTTACGGAGGCATTGTATTTACGCATTGTTTTTAGTGATATTTTAGATACTTATAAAACAACAATATTAATATACAAATACAGCATAAACTTGGGTCCAACCCACCTCCACGCTAAATGGCAGCCATTTTGGTCTTTTTAATGAAATTTCTCTACGTGTGTGCAAAAAACATCATATCAGGAAAAGTTTGAGTTTCAATGGGATAAAAATAGGCTTATTTGCCGGGTAATAATACTGTCTGCCATTTACATTAATACCATTAATATTAAAAGAAAGTGTTTACTATCTACAAACTTTAGAAAATAATATGAAAAACAAGGGCAAAAAAATACGTAAATTAACATATTATTTAAATTACTACAAAATTACTCCTCATAGCCCATTTAATGTTTTACTAGATCGATAGCTTTAGAGCTAAGCAACAACACAACATTAAATTTACAACTGTATGACTATTACTTTAAGAATTATTGTCATTTATACATAGCGTATGCGCCAGCACAAAAGAAAAAAAAACATCCCTACTTTACGTGTAGGGGAGGTACCCTTAATAAAAATATTTTTCATAATTTTATAGTAGAACTTTGTCGACGTAATTACAATACATATTCATGAAAGTTTCATCTTTCTAGCACTTACGGTTTGGACGGTAAGTCGAGGACGGACGGACGGACGTACGGACGGACAGACAGACATGACGAATCTATAAGGGTTCGAAGTCATAAACTTCGGAATCCTAAAAATTTGTGGATTTTATAATTACCTACAACTTTGCCATTTAACTTTTTTCCATAGGACTTGTTGTTTTGCCGGAAATCGATATAAACCGTTTTTTACCCTTTGCTTTATATATTTAGCCATCCAAAGTGACTCTCCCTGCCTGATGTAAAGCATGAGCAGAATCCAAGAGTCGGGGCTACCACACTTGCTATGAATGCAGACAACAATGTATGGCGGCCCACACTATGGCGGCTTAGTGAGATGGTTTTTCACGCCCTGCTTAAAGGACCCAAAAACCTCCCCCTACCCCTTCCCGACCTCAGATCGCCCGTATATTATTTTTCCTTTCATTTTTATAATATTCTCCTCCTTTTCCAATAGGTTTCATCCTACTATAATTTAATTTGTTTTCAAAAATTATCTACCCTGGTCTACTGGTCTATATGTCATTTACAAACTATCATTGTGGTTGCCATGCAAGTGTGTTATGCCTAGCAACCTGTGAAGTTTTGACAGGAGTTAAACAGTGATACATTTTGACATCTACGATTTATGTATTTTTATAATTACCTGGCTTTGGACTTTGTATCTCGATTATTGCAGTAAAAAGTAGCCTATGTCCTTTCCCAAGTTCAGTTCTATCTTCATACCAAATTTCATCAAAATCGGTTCAGTGGTTTAGGCGTGTAAGCGTAACTGACAGACAGAGTTACTTTCACATTTATAATATTAGTAGGGATTAGTAGGGATATACGCTGAAGAGAGCGACACACATACGTACCGTTGTCCTCTTACCGCATGTGTTTGTAACGTCAGTTTGATCGGTACAGGCGATGTTCCGACTATTAACAACGGCCCTGTGTATTAAACGATAGACGACCGCGGTTGGTGCAAAAGCAAATTACTCACATCGCTCACTCGCCTCAACGCAAAGTCCACTGCGTGGGGTTCCCCAGCGGCGGCCACTAGAGGCGTGGCCGTAGAGGAGTAGACGGACTCGGTGGACCTTTGTCTACTAAACAGAAGCCAAGCCAATCCGTGCGTGCGACAACAGGAGGTGGAGGGGTCGATAGTACAAGAAAGAAATAAAAGTTATTTATTCATGGTCCACACACACAGTAAAATATTAGAAATAAATACAGATTTTGTGTACAATACTAAGATCTTTATGGAATGTATGCATGACGACAATGAAGCGCTGATTTGCAGCATATAATCGTGCGCACTGAAAAAAAATTTAAAACAATATTATAAAATCGGCCAAGTGCGTGTCAGGCCACGCACAGGGAAGGGTTCCTTAGTCACCCTTAATACGTACGTATATTTAAAATCGTATCCAATAGATAATTATTATGTTTACGTATGAATGCGTTAATTTTGTATGACGTTTTCGAAGTGAGCTCATTTTACAAGTTACATTATAAAGTCTCCATAACTCCTGAATTAATAAAATCATCTAATCCGTTATAGTTTTCCATCAAAGCTCACTATATAGACCACCTTCACGAATTTTTCCAGATTTTTGAGCCTGTCGTTTAGCGTTTAAAGGGGGAGGGGGAACGCCCTGTTTTTGCAAAAAAGTGCTCTTTAAAGTGGAATTTCTCGCAAACGAATATCTAAATAGAAAAAAAAGCGCCCAAGTGCGAGTCGGACTCGCCTATGAAGGGTTCCGTATCAGCAAGTAACATCATATAAAACTTCTTGTAGTTCGTTATAACTTTCATTGATGTTTTTATACTAGTGTATTGATTGGATGAAAGGTAAATTGCGTGTTACGATTTATGACGTATTAAAAAAAACTACTTACTAGATCTCGTTCAAACCAATTTTCGTTGGTAGTTTGTATGGTAATGTACAACATATTTTTTTTTTAGCTTTATCACTCTCTTATTTTAGAAGTTACAGGGACACACACACACACACACACAACCACACACACTTTTCCACTTTGGCAGTGTCTCTCGCGCAAACTATTCAGTTTAGACAAAAATTATAAAAGAAACCTAAACATAATTTTTGAACACCTATCCATAGATACTCCACACGTATGGGTTTGATGAAAAAAAAAATTTTGAGTTTCAGTTCCAAGTATGGGGACCCCTGAAATGTAGTGTTTTTTTTCTATTTTTATGTGAAAATCTTAATGCGGTTCACAGATTACATCTACTTACCAAGTTTCAAAAGTATAGTTCTTATGGTTTCGGAAAAAAGTGGCTGTGACATACAGACGGACAGAGAGACAGACAGACATGACGAATCTATAAGGGTTCCATTTTTTGCCATTTGGCTACGGAACCCTAAAAATCGTCTTAGGAACCCTATATTGTTTTTAAAATACCTATCTAATGATACCCCACGCGATGGGGTAGCCGCGAGAAAAAAATTACATCCCCACTTTACGTGTAGGGGAACTAAACCCCAAATAAAAATATTTTTCATAATTTTATTGTAGCATTTTGTCGACGTAATTACAACACATATTCATGCAAAGTTTCATCTTTCTAGCACTTACTGTTTGGACGGTAAGTCGAGGACGGACGAATGACGAATCTTTAAAGGTTCCGAGATACGCCAAATACGCTAAAGAGAAAGGAGATGATGGAGAGTCTCGATCGTACCCCTGGGATCGCCCTTATCGCGCGGTGCCTCAAAAGTTCCGCGTGTCGCCCCCCTGCTTACGAAGAGTCTTCAGCCCAGTTTCCTGCACAATGGAAACTGGAAAGAATGTGGTTGAGGACCTACACCCGCAGCGGGCGGAGTACATACCCCTGTCGATAGCCGTCGCGGTTGGAGACGATGGAGAGAGCGGGAGTGATATTCCGCCCGTAAGGGAATCGGAGATAGGGAATCCAACCATCTTTACGAAGATCGAGATGGTGTTTTGAAAGTTCGGATTATGTAGTGCGATATTCCGCTGAGGGTCTGTCCTCGGACCACTCCTGTGGAGCATGGGATACGACTGGACAGCTTGCTCCAAAATACTCTCAGAGGCGTAGTCGTGAACGACGTCAAACTTTCATCCTCTGAGTTGTTATTAAGAATATCTTGTAAGAAAACACCAATAGCAGTGACCTAATTTTAAAAACGAACTCCAGACCTCTTGATCGGCAGTCGCACATGCTGACCGTTACACCAATTCTAAATATAATATTATTTACAATATATGTAAGCAGTATTTTACCAGCTGTACCTAGTTTGGGATAAGATGGCCGTATATGAGTTGTGTGGGGTTTAAATCTTGTTATAATTCTACAGGACAAAAACCCTTTGAAAATGTAGAACATTGGCGGTTATTCACTTGCATAAAGCAGTATTTGCGTTGTACAGTGCTGGATTTACACATTTGCCGCCCCAAAGCTTTAAAATGTTTGCCGCCCCTACTGACTCCTAAAATTAGATACACTGTTTAGGTACAATACAGTTAATTTCTTTCTTTAGGAAATAATCTAGTTACCAGATTACTTTTCCAACTTTTTTAAAAGTAAAGCAAAGCTTGGTTTTTACTACACTACTTATAAAGTTTGGTAGGCTAAGGAAGATATGTAAGTAAGGCCCGATACTGTTAACTATGCACCTTTTTTTTTGTTTTCGCGGGGAATACTTGGCGTAGGGCGTGTGTGGGACTCCTGGTGAACCGGTCTACCCACTAAACCACGCGGCGGCCTACATCGGCAGTCGAGAGGAGCTCCAGGAACGCATCAGCGACTTCTGGAGTCCCCCCCGCCTTACCACATGACTAGGGTACATCTCAGGGTAATCAATAAATTAGCCTTGGTACAGGACGATATCGTGCCTCTCTCTGTTTTACACAATAAAAAGTGGGACACCGACCCGCCCCAAACGACACCAGCCGCACCAGGGTATAGCCTGCTCGGGTCGCTTGTATTGGTCACATTTCCCCAAAATGTGGCCGCAACGACTCTTAGGCAACGAATCTTAGGCAAAGATTGGGACTAGCTGCCTCTACAGCGTCCCCTTCGCCGCCTCCTTCGAGTAGGATCGGCCCTTTCCCGATCCCGCTCTGCGGACTCCTTCTGGAGCATTACGTTCTCACAGAAGGAGACCAGGTCTCTACGCTCGGACTCTCACACAGGGCAGTCTTGCAGCGTGTGCTGGGCGGAGTCCCGGTCGGACCCGCAGTGGTGGCATTGTGCCGTAACCTCACGTCCGTTTCTATTCAGATACTCACACAGTAGGTGGTAGGTGACACAGTCGGTCCTCTCTATCCAAGCTTCGATGCTTGGCAGAACGGCTCCAACAGAGCCTTGGCTGGCACAGCCCTGTGTTTCGAGCCGTGCCCTCCAAGCCCTCAAGGCTTGCGTGTGTGCGTTCTGCCGTAGCATTTCAGGCTCATGATCCGGTGCTGTCCCTTCGCTATTCCGACCGAAGGAACGAATGTGGTCGTAGACCATCCTATCCATATCGGCCAGAATGTCGTAGGGTGGAGATTGAGCTGGGATCGTCACTGTCTCATACCAGATCGTACGGTAGCCCCGTACGATCCGAGTGGCCATCAGCCGCTGCAGACTCCTAAGTTGAGCCTTACAGCGGGAGGAACCTTCTCTTGGTCCCCCGAGATTAGGCAGCAGACGATGTAATGCCCCTGCTACCCCTCGAACCTAGGGGACTAATCGCCCGAAATGCTCTTCGAAGCTCCACCGACTGTCCAGGATGAGGCCTAGTGACTTCATGTTCTAGCCCACCCGGACTTCAGTGTCACCCACTTGGAGGCGCGAGCTGGATAGTTTCTGCCGCTTACGTAGGCTATGGAACCAAATCGCGACCACGACCCTTAGGCCCAGCTTACGAATCTTTTCCACAACACAAGCCACTCCCTGCTCTGCGAGCAGAAGCACTTCCTCGAAGCGTGACCCTCTGGCCAGTATTAGGATATCGTCCGCATAGCAGACGACCGCATCGTATGCGAGGTTCAATAATAATTGGCCCAATACAGAGTCCTGAGGAACCCCGCAACACACTTTCATTCGATTCTCCACCCCATTCCGAACCACAAACTTGACCGTCCTGTCGCGCAGATAGGCCTCTATGATATAACCATGCACCTGTCAACGTCAATATATTCAAGAGTTGGCAGTACTTGGTCGGCGGGTTGTGGAGGAGATACGCGAGCGAGTGAATAAAATTCAACTTCTGCCAACCGGCACGACCTAGACAGCTCCAGGTACACAGTTACCAATGTCAAGTTATAGTCTCAAAACTGCTAAATCAAAATATTGCACATTCGATAAACGTCATTAACTGATTTTAATTTAACTCAATTTAACACAAATTTTATAATCAATTTTGAATTGAAGTTCATAATAATAAATAAATATTTCGGACTTCTTACACACAACGCCATCCAGTCCTAAACTAAGCAGAATTTGTCGGTCGTCTATAGGTCGGTCCGCCTCAGGGAAGTGTTGGACGCTAGCATGCCCTCCGGACGCTTCCCTGACAGCTGGAAGAGCGAAAATTTGGTCAAACTCCAGAAGACAAGACGGTCTGCCGATTCAGTCACGGCCGGTCCATCGTGTTGCTGGACGAGTTGGGTAAGCTGTTTGAGAGGGTGCTCGCTGCCCGCATCGTCCGGTACCTATGCGAGGTAGGCCCCGATCTGTCGGACAACCAATTTGAATTTTGGTAAAGGCGTTCGACGGTCGATGCCATATTGTGCCTGAGAGCCGTGACCGAAGAGGCAGTAAGTAGTGGCGGCGTGCTGTAGGCGGTGTCCGGGGACATCGCTAATCCATTCGATAGTCTGCCATTTAGCTGCAACAGGGAAACACTCCTCTATCACGGAGTGCCCGAGTACCTGGGGCGACTATTTGCAGACTATTAAGACAAGCTGGTTGCACGGTTTTTTTTTGACTGCACGGTTGGCCTAGTGGTTTAAGCGGTCGCCACGCCGCTCTCTACTGCACCAGGTGTCGCGGGTTCGAATCCCACGTGGGATAACACTTTGTGTGATTCACAAATTGTTGTTCTGAGTCTGGGTGTTCTTTGTGTCCGTTTCATGTGTGTTTGTAAAGTCCCCCGCGACACAGGAATTCATATTCCTAATGCGGGAGTTGTCTTTTTAAAAAGAATCAAAGAGCGTACCGTCATGTACAAGTGCCAAGATGGTGTTTTGAGACATCGGGCCTAGTCGTGTTTCACAGGAGTTAATCCTCGGAAAACTCCTGTGGAACATGGTATACGACTGGGCCCTTCGAGGGCGTCTCCCCCCGGGCTGGACGCAATCTGTTACGACGATAACACTCTGGGTACAGCCACAAGAGTAGTCTCTCTTGTGGTTGGGCGCATTGAGGCGTTGGACTTGCTGGTGGCCCTGAATAAGACGAAGGCCCTTTTGTTCCATGGGCCCCGTCGTAGGGTACTTCCCGACGCCTCCATCGTGGTCAAATCGGTAATTGTAGTGGTCCGGGCCCAGATGAATTATCTGGGCCTGATCCTTAACGGTAAGTAGCTCTTCGACGAGCACTTCCGACAGCTTTCTTCAAAGCTAGTCGACACTGCCACCGCACTTAGACGACTTTTGCCCAATTCGGATGGAGCCAATGTCGCGACGTCACAACTGTACACGGGAGTTGTCTGGTCTATGGCACTGTACCGTGCACCGGTGTGGGCATCCGCGTGTTCCGTACGTCGTCATGAAGAGATAAGCAATTCAGTCCCCGCTTCAGTGAGAGGAGGCACTGGGAGGGGTTCAGAGGGCGTAATAACGTAATAACCTTGGACCTCTGCTATTTCAGGTGCAGAGTGGCACACCATGTAGTTTTAGTCGATTCGATGCCGACATAAAGCCCCGTTACAAACACCGGTAGGGTGACGGCCCGAGGGGGTTTCCACACGTCAAAAAAGAAAGTGTTTAAATGGTCGCCACGCGCGTTCTACTGTGTTGTGGGTTCCTACATGGGAAAACACTTTCTGCGATTCACAAATTGTTTTCCTAAGTCTGGGTGTTCTCTGTTTTCATTTTATGTATGTTTGTAAAGCCCCCTGCGACATGGGATTTATACTCATAGTATGTATTTTAAAAAAATATTAACATTTGTGTGTCCGCAACCCTACTTTTTTCTGTACCATATTTTTTATAGGGCCATTTTGCCGCCCCCCTAATTCTGCCGCCCCAAGCTTCAGCTTTTTCAGCTTCTATGGTAAATCCGGCCCTGGCGTTGTAAGTGTTTGAATAAATTATTTTAATTTAACCTCTTGTAAACGTATAAGATTACATTTACAATTCGAAGGAGGAACGAGCTAGAATACATTGTTGCATCATTCATAATATATGAGTATGTATCGATGTCATAGATCGTTGAATTTCTATTTCAATCATATTTTGGTTCAATAACCTTTTCATGATAACAGAGTGTTTCTTGGGAAATTTAGCGTCAAATGTGGTAAAATATAGGAGAATGTTTCAACTTCATGAAGTTACTTATTAAGGAATCTAGTGTAAATGATATAGGAACAAAATGACGACTGACGACCGTAAATGCCTTAATTTGTTTTGGCATAGACAGTAATAATAATAATATTTATTCAACATGCAGTTACATATGGTGGACAACAAAAGGGAATTTATTTAAATTTGGCACTGCAAAAGTCTCTACTCTGCCTGAATGCAGACAATGCACCATGTTGACCCAGACTATAGCGGTCTAGATCAGATGCTTCTGCATCCTTAGGTCTCCAGTCTCGAATTCACAAACGAAATACGACAGAATAAATGCTGTAATTTGAGGTTGGTTTCCTGTGTAAGCATAAAAAGCAGCCATGTGCGAGTCAGACTCGCCCATGAAGGGTTCCGTATCAGCAAGTAACATCATATAAAAGTTCTTGTAGTTCGTACATAGTACCTTTGATAGATGTTATTATAATAGTGTATAGATTGAATGAAAGGTAAATTGCGGTTTACGATTTATGACGTATTAAAAAAAACTACTTACTAGATCTCGTTCAAACCAATTTTCATTGGTAGTTTGCAAGGTAATGTACAACATTTTTTATTTTTATTTTATCACTCTCTTATTTTAGAAGTTACAAGCCCCCCCTATAATTTCTAAAATAAGAGAGTGACACACACTTTTCCCCTTTGGAAGTGTCTCTAGCGCAAACTATTTAGTTTAGAAAAAAATGATGTTGGGAACTTCAACATCATTTTTGAGCACCTATCCATAAATCGTATGGGTTTGATGAAAAAAATTTTTTTGAGTTTCAGTTCCAAGTATGGGGACCCCGAAAATGTATTGTTTTTTTTTCTATTTTTATGTGAAAATCTTAATGCGGTTCACAGATTACATCTACTTACCAAGTTTCAAAAGTATAGTACTTATGGTTTCGGAAAAAAGTGGCTGGGACATACGGACAGACAGACAGACAGACATGACGAATCTATAAGGGGTCTGTTTTTTTGCCATTATACACATAGGCTACAGTGAAATGTGGCAAGTTTCAGGAATTTATTTGAAGATCGCACAAAAAGGAATACACAAAAACAAAACAAAATAAAAGAACTTACATAATCAAAAGCTAGTGCTTCCTCACTTATAGAAGATCACATCGTGCACAAGACAGTTATCATAAATAAATTTAAGAAAATAATAATCTTACTTGAGTCAATTGCCATAAGTACCTACATGACAGCGAGCTTTAAGCGGATTAGACATTTTTAACGGTGTTGTACTGATGCACAAACCTAACTAGTGACGAGTGTCTTCTGAACTTTGTTTGATTAATGGGCGAAGGTAGCGAGGGTGTCTCGAAGGTACGTTGATATCTGTACCAGTAGATCCGGACATTCTATAGCATTCTTAAGCAATTTATGCAGGAATGTCAGATCGGAGATGGTTCGACATGACTAAAGGTCAGTAAGAATATAATAAGATTTAGTCTTTTTTATAGGACATACAATTCCTCAACTTAAAACGAAAAGCTCTGGATCCCTTCGATTTTATTGACGTGTACTTGGTATGAGGGATTGCAAATTGTACTGTACTCGTATTAGTTTCGTACATTGCTGTTGTATAACTGTTAAGTAATGGATGTCTTTTTAAATTCTTTGATTGATCGCAATACGAATCTTAGAGAACGAAATGCAGAGTTTAAAATGTTATCCCCGTGTTCTGTTAAACTGAGCTGACTGTCTTGGTAAAATCCCAAATCCCGGATTGTTTTTACTTCCGTTAGAGTGTTAACTTGGATTCTATATAAAGACTGAATGTAATTGCAGAATACCTTTTTACCACGAGGCGCCAGTAGAGGTAACCTTGTCCTCCAAAATTAAATACAGACAAGGTTCAAGATCAATAGCTCACCAAAAAGAAGCGGCCAAGTGCGAGTCGGACTCGCCCATGAAGGGTTTCGTATCGACAAGTAACATCATATAAAAGTTCTTGTAATTCGTTGTAACTTTGATCGATGCTTTTATAATAGTGTATTGATTTAATGAAAGGTAATTTGCGGTTTACGATTTATGATGTATCAAAGAAAAACTACTTACTAGATCTCGTTTCAACCAATTTTCGTTGGTAGTTTGTATGGTAATGTACTACATATATTTTTTTTAGTTTTATCACTCTCCTATTTTAGAAGTTACAGGGACACACACTCACACACACACACACACACACACACACACACATTTTTCCACTTTGGAAGTGTCTCTCGCGCAAACTATTCAGTTTAGACAAAAATTATATAAGAAACCTCAACATAATTTTTGAACACCTATCCTTAGAACCCCACACGTATGGGTTTGATGAAAAAAAATGTTTTGAGTTTCAGTTCCAAGTATGGGCACCCCCAACAAAATGTATTGTTTTTTTTTATTTTTATGTGAAAATCTCAATGCGGTTCACAGATTACATCTACCTACCAAGTTTCAAAAGAATAGTTCTTATGGTTTCGGAAAAAAGTTGCTGTGACATACGGACGGAGAGACAGACAGACATGACGAATCTATAAGGGTTCCGTTTTTTGCCATTTATCTACGGAACCCTAAAAAACTAAAAATAGGTAGAAATTAGTCGCCTTGGACTGTAATTAACTTCATATCAAACCAAGTATTTTACATATTAGTTCGTAGGTAAATTTACGATATTTAACTTTGTTCACGAATATAAAAAAAACACTCTATGTTACTATATTTCAATAAGTCTCTAAGTAGTCTTTTCAATTAAGTATTTAAGAAGTTGTTATTACTTTTCAGAATACTTTTGTAATAATTTGACATAAGCAGTTGTTATTTTGTGTGGCATAATAATTATTGCGATAGTTTTGTACACAATATACTTTTGTGTTCACGGAATCTTTTATAATATTAAGTACACATTTCACTCCTTTGTTTAAGTTTTAATGGTTTACATATAATATCATCAACCTCTAAATACATGTTTTAATGATGCCCTAGGCGAAAACGGTGGCAAGTTTATTAACGCATTGTCAGAAACGGGTGTTGCTGCGTTTGTTATAAAATTAAATTGTGTGTATGTACTCATACCTACATGCTATCGCGTGTTTGCAGTATCAGTTTACGAGCTCCAAAGCAGACCAAAACTGTTTTGTCAGAGTTTCTAATCGTTTGGATCTGATTCAAAATGTTTGGCAACGACTTGAACTTATATAGCGTAAAGAAAATAATATATTACTAGTTGCAATTTCAATATCAACGAGTAATGACTATGCCAGACTACTATACGAAAGAGTATACCTAACAAACAAAAAAAAAACAATTTAACCAAGATAGTTTATATAGGTGGAAGTTCAACACCCATTATCTGAATATGACTTGATGTGGGTACAAGTCAACATAACTACAAATGGTTTGCAGTTAAGGAACTATATAGTTTAACAAGGGACTGATTGAGAAGTACACTTGCGACAGTTCGCTTCCCCTATTCTACGTAGGTAGTTGTGGATTCTGACGATTACAGTCATCATCTCCACTATGCAGTACTTCCTCTCGTTTTATACAGTAACATATATACGTATAGACCTTAAACCGCAAGATTGATAGCCACTGGGTTTTTATAATTTATTTAAAGCCCGAGGCAAAGTATGAACTAGCCTCTTAGTACTATTACTAGTAGTCTCGGGCTAATTTCATCTATATGCAGAGAACTGCCCATTGATTGCACTATACGAATGTAGTTATTTCCATTTCATTAAGAGGTGTGCTTGTGGTAAACAAGGGCAATCTGTATAGCGGGTAATTAGACCTACCTTAATATACTGAGCCGAGTGGTGGCCAATGCGCGGAAGTAAGGGACGAAAACTCCACGCCATTGAAATTAAAATGTTGAGGTGTTCCGAGGGTAACACTTAAAGATAGAGTCAGGAATGAACATATTCAGGGTACTTTCAAGATTGCGAATAAGACTGACAACCTCACTGAAGCGCGCCTACGGAGGTATGGTCATGTCATGTGACGCAAAAATCACCACATGACAAGATATGTCATGGACATTAAAACACCTTAGTGTGGCCGAGCTAGAACGCCGAATTCGTGGATAAGTACGATAAAAAGTGACCTAAATAAGACCGGATTGCAACCGGAATTGCCGCAGTTGCGCCCAGAGTGGCGAATTAGGACTAGGCGGGCCGACCCCAAAAGACACGGGAAGTAACGGCACGAATAAAGAAGAGTGTACTAGTGGTAAACCAAAGCTATTAATTAATTATGTTTAACTGTTTCAAAATTCTCAACCGTCACCGAAACGTGGAACAATTTAGAAGATAATGATTAAGACATGAACCTATTATTTACTATTCTTCTTATAGACGTTTTCTATTGGGATTTGTGAAATATTCGTCAAATAGATAATATAATCGTATTACACATTAATCAGACATTTATAACGCAAATACTCTAGCAAAACTCACAAAGGTTTGATCCATATTATTTATTAAACTTATTACTTAGCCAAAAAAATATTATGATTCTTGCTTTTTATGAACTTTAATCTAAGAGGCTTACATAAAACCCTAAAATTGCTAGAACGACGTAAGCATACTCAGACAAGTTGGACTATAGATGATGATATTAATTAATAATGATTTCGCACCCTTGGCACCGATGGCGAGCACTTCGTCCCATTGGTAAAATAAAGTTTTACCTGCTTATATCTGCTTGCTTAATGTATAGGTAAGACATTTTCAACTAACATTAATAACATATTTAAAATTGTGCTATATTTATTATACACTACCTTTCGCTCGCGGCACCACCCGTGTGTATCTCTATTACTGCAGTAAAATTAGCCTATGTGTTATTCTGATTCATAAAAACTACTGAACGAACTTTGATGAAACTTTACATTACGTAAAGTTTCATCCAAACCCGTTCAGTAGTTTTTGCGTGAAAGAGCAACAAACATACATAGATTGGTGATTGGTCTGGCCGCATCTAAAGATTCTTAAATTAGTTATGACCTAAGATAATATATTTATATAAAATTTAGGTTTGCTACTATAACGTAGTTTACCTAATTTTTTCACAACTTTCAAGACGTCTGGCAGAAGTAATGGCCCACGGAAAGTGTCTGGCAGTAATGAATTTTAATATTAAATAATATTATTAAAAAAATATTTAAATATTAGCTTTTCTACTTTAACGTATGTAAGTAAGGTTTTTATCTACCTGTACTTCGCGCTACCTGAGAACTGGCCCCGCTTTCAAGCTAATGGGTACGCATACATCTTAACAAGACATTGTACTAATAATCCTGAAATTTTCAGTTTTGCAGAAATGACGTAGGTCTGGGGCCTCTGGGATCTTGCTATATAAGTTTTGATGTTCTGTTTGAACCATTGATACATCATATTTCGTAAGAAAAATGTAAAAATAACGTGCATCAAAGGGTGGTACATTAATTATTGATTAAGGGGTAAATATAATTTATTTATTTTTTTTGTTTTTTATTACTGGCTCATACATTTTCCGTTAATTCAAGCTTTGTGAAGCGAAATGGTGAAATTAAAAGTCAACACGGTAAAAGTTCAAACGCGCACCAGATTTGACAACTGCTTCATTACTTTGAAAATGTATTTACTTTGGCTTCTATTCTTAATTAGAAAATACAAATAAGCATTATTTCTGTAGGGTAAATAAAACTAGTTACTTCCTTAGTTAATAAACTACAGAAGAGTCTTTGTAGGGAAAATTATAAGTTACGAACACGTTTCTTTCATATTAATTCTTGGAAGATAATCACAAGTAAAAACTATGAAATGAAATTGGATAACAAAAGATAGAGGAGAGTAATGATAAGGCTTGGCAACCCCATTGTGGCGTCAAACCGCGCGGTACCTCGACACCGCGGGTATGTTAGTTATGCGAGTCTCAAAGCTTGGGTCGTCAGTCGAGTCTACGGCTTCGCCTCGGTTTGTCGTCACGCTCGCGCGCGCTCCAACCACTCAACTAACTCCCGCTTAACGCAAAGCTTCGCGACGAACGTAAGTTCATAATCAAATATCTATTTTATTGTATTCTGCGATTTCTTTCAGGATGCCTATGTTTTTGTTTATTAATGAATGTGTTGCTCTTTGAGTTTTGAATTTTATTTCACCTATTTAAGAAAAGTTGTATTAAATACTTGTAATAAAATTCAAAAGTTAATACTTCTTTATATTCTTGCAAAGCAAATGTTTACGTTGCGTTTATTAGTTTGCCTATTCTTATTAGATATTTTAAAATACATAAGTACATATAAATATTTGTTATACTAAAAAAACTTTGAGTTTCAAAAAATACATTTTGCAAAACGGATTAATGCAACAAAAAGAAAACAATTTTGCAACTATTAAATAGATTTTTTGGAGGAGTAAGTTTTCTACACACACATTTTTACACAAACATTTTGTGCTCTAACGTAAACCAAACACTTTAAGTAGGTATTTACACAACGAAGCCATATGCTCTTGACAGCAAAATAACAATTTTCCATTTCGACAATAAATTTATTTCATACATGTACCTATTGCATATATCTTGATGGTTTTGTACGGACTTGTGAACCGCTTCCCGTTTATTGTGTTGTAGTTAACACTCTCGTTAGCAGACGTCTTGCGCGGGTTCAACAATAGGCATATTGTCATTTAAGTGTCAAAGGACACTTAACTCTGGCTCAGATCCTATATAACTCATGTTCCGTCTGATGATTGATTAAGATTGAATAAGTTGAACGTTCAACCGTCGATTGGTAGTTAACTCTCAGCAAACGCTACTGTATTTTCTTGTACTAGTTTCTTGTATACTTTTACGATATGACAGAATACTTGACCACCGTTAGCCTGGGGCATCGTCTGGTCGGAGACGATCGCTAACTCCAGCACAGAAATTCATTCCTCTGGCGCCTTCCTTCCTTCCTATTCTTTATGTTTTTGTCTACTATTTACGATCCAAAACATTGAACAGAAAGATTATTTTTATACAGGATCTAATTTAAACGTTAAAACGTAGAATTTTATTTTAAACAAGAAGTTACCGTAGTTACCGGTAGTTTACCCTAATTTTTTGGTCACAGACTATACGTTACACACGAATATTTAAGAAACTGATTGTCCTTTGTATTTTATTATGAACTTTTTTTATAAGTAATTTTGTTATTAAAACATATTTCACTATAAAAAAGTACTCGGGATGACCATAGAAATTTCAATACACAAACTAGAAACATAATAACATAAAAGACTAAAATTACAAAATTATTTTAAATAATGTCACTAACTCGCTATGTTCTGTATATTAACAAACTTCAAGACTATTTGTAGAAGCAGAACAAAATAACTATTATGATAAGTTTAAATAAAGATTAATAAAAAAAAAACAATGCAAAAGCGATTGCTTTCATATAATATCTAAGAAATCCACTTACGGTTCGGCTAAGCGATCACAACATACCTATAGATTATTAGATACCCTTGAACTACCCCAGTCGTCCCTCGTAGGAATTGACATTTAGAATAAGTTCCTCTATTTAGTACCTACCATTATTCAGTATGGTAAAGAGAAAGATAAGGTTTTCTCTATTTGCGAAAAGGTATGTTACGTACACATGAGTACGTAACATACCTTTTCGCAAATAGAGAAAACCTTATCTTTTGTAAGGTAGAACTTTTTTTGCATTAATAATATATATAATATAATCTTATTTACTAGGTAGTTACGTAGTAAAAGAACTTTCCACTCAAGGTGCTGGCGTTTACGTCACCTCATCTGCTCAGTAATCCCTGGTATCATAAAAACCTAGAATACACGATGACACATACCTGAATCTGTAAAAAATAAGTAAGTCTGTCCCTGTACATCATTTTTAAATTCCTCTTGTTTATAATTAAAAAAAAACAAAAATTACTTAACGATGGCGAAGTCATAAAGAAGGATAATAGTTTAGATATATCTACCTATCTATTTAGATATCAACCTACAGAATCAATTTTAATTAATATGGCGTCAATAGATTCACAATAATGCCCCAGATAATTACAAAACACAAAAACTATCGAACGAATTTTCATGACACTTTGAAGTAATATAGTCTTGACATCTAATAACCAATCAAATCATTTATTTTGCAATTATGTTACATGAACACTTTTGCAACTTTTTTTTTGAGCAGATGAGTTCGGCCTTTCCTAACTGGACCTAACCTAGCCCTGAGAAGAAAGGACGAAACAAACTCAGGGATCACAGTCTCTTTTAAAGTCCAGACAATATTCTTAAATGCAAAAGACATTATATCAATAAAAAAGCGATAATTACAATTTGAGTCACAACTATAGTAATGAAAGATAATAATTTAAATGTCAACAACAGTAATAATTTAGGATAAATTTGTTAAATATATATTGTAACAAAATAAGTTAAAATTTATAGTTATTTTTTTATAATTTGGTCATAATATAACGGTAACTTATGTAACTGTCGGAAAAAAAACAGCCCTCTGAGGGCTATTTTGGCGTGCGCTGCCCAATCCGTTGGAGTTACACAAAGATGTACTTAAGAATTATTTGTCATAAATAGTTCTAAATCAAAGTCCGCGGCACCATATTATTATATCTACCTTTTATGTCGAAGTCACTATGAACAAAATAGTGAACCATAAATACAATTAAATTGGATATTTTTTAACAGTGCACATTTTATAATATTTATCGAACTCTTATCAAAATTGATACATTTGTCACTTGAAGTACTGAATATAGATAAACTTTGTCTTTAAGACGAATAGTTTAAAAATTATCACAATATGACTGAACTGAATGATGCATCATTATGCACCTGCTATGAGAAAGAGAGAGAGAGAGAGTGGGGGGGGGGGGCGAGGGGGCGTAAGGGTAGTCAATGCATTGCCAATGTTGATATAGATGCGAAAGTAATTAGGTCTCTTGTTACACTATTAAAATTAAATTATTAAATTGCTGCACCGATATTAATATCACTTGCGTATCGTCTACTTTGATTCTTATGACATTGCATACGCTACGAATTACCACGATAACCAACATACACGCGGGCGGAGCCGCGGGCCAAAGCTAGTATTATAAACGCGAAAGTTTGTTAGTATGTATGTTGGTTGCACTTTCACGCAAAAACTACTAAACGGATTTGGATGAAACATTTCAGTAATAAAGCTTATATATATCAAAATTACACAGGCTTTTTTTACTGTAATAATATCTCGATTATTACAGTCAGGCGGAGCCGCAGGCAAAAGCTAGTAATAGTTAATTTTAATTTCAAGACAGGCTTGATTATTAAGCATGTATTTTAGTAATTTAATTGTTTATATATTTAACGTTTGCTATTTTTTATTTCCATTTTAACAAAATACAATTAAAACACTACAAAATTACAGTGTGGAATATTAAAAGAAATGAAACAAAAATAAGTTTTAAAAGAATAAGGTGATTATTGTATTCAATTGTAACTGATACTTGTATGTTGCAATTTTTTTTTATTATTTGCATGCATCCCTCTCAGGTGAGGCCTTCACCTGAGAGGGATGCATGCAAATAATAAAAAAACTTATTTTCAACTTTCCTTCAACAAATCCAATTTATTTTCAGGCAATGTTGAGAGCGTTCTTCTATTGTTTCCAGATTTATTGTTTATTTTTTGTTTTCCAATTATAACTAGTTTGTTTCCCTTTTCTCTTTCAATTTTACTTGATCCTGTATCAATCTCCCATTTTTTAAGATATGTTGTGGATAGTCGTCTTTAATGTAGTAGTTTGTTACTTTTAAATTTTTTTTTTTTTTTAATATTTGAATTTCTTTTACCATTGGTGGTTAGTGTCACCACAATAGTCTGTTTTTTAGGGTTCCGTAGTCCATACCTCGGAACCCTTATAGATTCGTTATGTCGGTCTGTCCGTCCGTCCTCGACTTACCGTCCTAACAGATACTGCTAGAAAGATGAAGTGTTAAAATAAAATCAAGAAAAATATTTTAATTTGTGGTTTGTTGATTTTTTTTTCTGGCATCTACGTAGTTCATATTGTCAACTTTAAACGAAAACTATAACGACTTAGATAACCATATTAATTCAAGAGTTATAGAGGCTTTACATGTGAAATACGCTTACTTGGAAATATTCGTATAAAATTAACGAAATATTTCCAGACACACATAATTTTAAGTCACGTACCATTATGGGTGACTACGGAACCCTATCTAATGCGTGGCCTGACATACCATGGCCGATTCTTTCCTATTCTTCAGTTTTTTTTTAAGATACCTTGATACCAAAATATTTAGTTCTATTTCTAATTCACAGTGAGTTAATGGTGGACTTTCTTGAATACTTAAAAAGACAATGTTTCTGTTTCTTGCTTAGTCGGTTATTCTTATTTTGTTAATTTTTCTTTTAGAGTTGTGATTTTTTTTCTAGATTACTTATTTTTTCGTATGAAATCATGTTCATGTTTTCTGTAAGTCTTTTGTAACTTCACTGCCATTTTTTAAATAGCGATTTCTTGAGATCTCTTTGAATTCGCCTTAGAGTTGCCATTATTTCCTTAATCATAGTATATTTTTTCTCTGAAGTAAGTGATGGATGATATTCATATCACGTAACTAAACGTAATCAGCAATGCTATCATTGCTGATTTATTAACTAGGTAACGCTCTCATTGAAACTTTGGCGTTTATTAATTTTTTGGCTGTTCTGTTTTGTTTAATTCAGATTATCTCATCAAAGTTAACTCCTCAAGGTCACTATTAAATGGTTTGATATGAAATGAGATATTAAATTGATGTATAATTATCACTTTGTTGTTGTTTAACGAGTACCTACCTACACTTTTGAAAATGTGACACTGTTTTATACTGTCGATTATTTCTTTATTTTTTTATTAATATGTCACTTATTGTTTATATGCTTAGATTGGATACATTTGTTAAAGGAAATTCTCTCAAGGAAGAGAAAAGTAACTGTGTGTTCTTTATGTATGTATGCATTAAAAAGTATTAAAACATCCAATCCGCAACATATATTGCGTATTTCTTTTACTTAGAAAGATTTATTAAAAGTTGGATAGAGAGAGGCTATAATTATTCAGTCTTACTACCAGTCTTAGTTATAGGGATACGACCTAAAATTGCGCGATAAAGCACTTACGGTTGTGACAAGAGAAACAAATTAATTCATTATTTGACCATCAAAAAGTCATATCGTGATATTTTTTAACTATTCGTCCAAATCACTTAGTGTAGAAAACAAAGTTTATCTACATTCAACATTGAAAGTGATAAATGCATCAATTTTGATAAGAGTTCCATAAATATTCTAAAATGTGCATTGTTAAAAAATATCCAATTTAATTGTATTCATGGTCCACTATTTTAGTCATGGTGATTTCCTCATAAAAGGTATATATGCTGCGGCGGACTTTTATTTAGAACTATTTAAGCCGAATAATTCTACAGTAATGATCTTTGTATAACTCCAACGGTTTGGGCAGCGCACGCCAAGACAGCTCTCAGAGGGCTGATTTTTTTTCGTACTTACTTGACAGTTTCTATAAATGTAAACTTATTATGAAAAACTTTCTTTAAATTTTAACTAATAATGTTATTCAGATGTCTAAGCTATATACTGGAAAGTGTCATGAAAATCTGTTCAATAGTTTTTGCGTGAAAGAGTAACAAACACACACGCACACACATACTTACAAACATTCGAATTTATAATATTAATAGGAAGTAGGATTAATGCATCTTCCAAAAAAAAACATAAATTATGATGAAAACCGCATTTAAATACCCTGCGAAATTTAAAGGATCAGAGTGGACAGACAACGCGAGCTACTTTATTTTATACTGTGTAAAAATTTAATAATACATATTTGGCCATTAAATTAAAATACTTTTTGCACCCGGCGCGTAGCTTGAATGAAGCCTACGAGCTTTACAATATATTATGACAATATACATTGCATGCGTTGTAGGACATTAGAAACCGTCTTACAAAGGCGAACAGTTGATGAATATGTAACTTATACTGATTACTAGCTACGGTATGTATGCGACAGTGCGTGATGCGTCTATGTGTATGCAAAATTTATAATATATATGGGTGTTCAATCACAAATTCTCACGCTCGGGGACTGCAGCCTGAATAATACACTTATAGTCATTACGAGAATTTATTTTCTTTTGTCTAAGTCGTAAATTAATAGTCAGTTTTTCCGGTACTACTTACAAAATTTAGGTGATGTAAATACGGAAAATTTAATCTATATTCATTTTCAACTCTATTACTCTGAGTTAAGAATTCAGAATAGTTCTTAGTATTTTTTTATGTCATTATTTGTTATTCCTCTGGTCGGACGTTGCAATAATATAATGAATAAGGTTTAAAATACAAAATTTTAAATTTTTCTTAAGAGTCTTCATTATGATAACTAAAATTTGTCATGACAGTAACTTTTAATATATATTAATTACAATGATAAATAGGGCAAACCACTGAAATTGTAGAGTATAAACTCTCAATTTACTAAACGTATTTAAAAAAATACAATGTAAAGCACATTATTTCTCAGCATCTCTTAAGAAATTTTTTGCGAAATCCGACATGTAAGATACATCAAAACTATTTCTGGGTAAAACAGGGTGTATCATTTGTCTAAATCTAGTTTTACCGTTGTTTCTACAGAATGCAGTTAGAAAAGATGTAACTTCGGAGGTTAAAACATGTAGACTTAAAATTGCTTTTAATACCTGCATACAAAATACAAGACAAAACTTTTTTTTCTCCTTTTTATTGTCTACCCAAAACAAAATGACGTCTCAAGTAAATCAAAGCCGCAAAACTCAATAGACCAGTCCTTATAATGTTTGAAAACAAAATAAATTATAGTAGGATGAAACCCATTGTAAAAGGTATAAGAATAGTACAAAAATTAAAGGAAAAATAAATTACGGGCGATCTGAGGTCGGAATCGTACAATAGAATTTTTTTATGTTTACTTAATTTTTTTGTATTTATGTACAAAGTTTTCAAAGTAAGCGTAAGCGTAAGTAAGTTTCACAAGTTAGGTGTCTATAACTCCTAAACTAACCAAGCTTTCTAAGCCTTCATAGATTTCGAAAATTCAAAACTTCGAGATAGTAGTCCTTAGGTTGTACTTTAGAGGATTAAAGTACAACTACTTTAATCCTTTAAAATCTACCTCAATTTACTACTATCTCGATTTTTTCAGATTTTGAAGAGCCAGCTGTTTAGCTTTTAGAGGAGGGGGAGCTGTTTTTACAAAAAAATACGCTTTGAAGTTGAATAACTCGCAAACGGATGGATACCTACATCGGAGAATAGTTTTAGCAACCTCGCAATGTTTTTGAAAGGCCAATCTAATCACACGATGGGGTAGAAGCGGGAAAAGAAGCATCCTCACTTTACGTGTAGGGGAGGTAACCCAAATAAAAATATTTTCATAATTATAGTAAAGCACTTTGTCGACGTAACTATAATCATTTCAAGTTTCATCTTTCTAAAACTAACCGTTTAAGCGGTAGGTCGAGGACGGACTGACATGACTAATCTAAACGGGTTCTGAGTCATGAACAACGGAACAGCATGGAAAATATTTGCATCCTCCTGTAGTGTTGACTGAGAACAAATTAAAAATTATGCCCCAGTGACAACTAGAAGTGGCTTTTTAAATGGTAGTCGTATTAAGTATATTTTCTGAATTAACTGGCGAAACTACCTACCACCACCTGCCAGTGTTAATATCAGCATCGTTACATTGTTCTCACACATAACTGTTAATAAAATGCCTAAAACGATGTATCCAAAAATTGAAAAATCTATGTTGGAAAAAAGTAGCTATGGAGTTTCTTGCCTGTTCTTCTCCATAGGATATACTAATTGGAACAAACAATTAGCTTCATGACTGACTACTGACTGACTACTTGGCGTTTCAAAAGTGCCGTTGTATTGGTGTATTTGAAATAAAAATGGTTTTGATTTGATTTGAAATCAATACGCTTGTTTCGCGATTTTTGTTACACACTGTAATTTTAAATTCGTAAAATTTGTAGAAGACCTTTCGAGAAGTTACCACTTGCAAACAAGAGTGAGATTTTTCATAAACAAATGAGTTCTAAGGTTACCTTAACAAAAAGTACAGTGTAATTGAAAGCCTCCTAGGGTTAAGTTTGTCACTGTTGTTTTAGATACAAAAAAAATCACGTGGTATTTTGAACTTATTTGCAAAGCAAATAAAATAAACTGTCAAGGTGAAACATAATAATGACGAAACAAGATATGGATCAGGAGAACGTCAGCTGCTTAAAAATATTGTTTTTTTTTACCGAATCAGATAAAGCTATAGCAACCGAAGCATATTTATTTAGTTATGTAAACATTAAAGTAAAAAACTCTTTAATGTAAGTTAATTATAATATGAAAACAGTAAAAGTAAGAAGATGAATCAATAAAACAAAAAGAATAATATAGTTAAATTGAATAGAGACATCTATAGAGGTTAAAATCACTGACATGATGTTGTCGGTTTTGTGGAAACTACCCATTAGTGATATGTGTAATATACTTGGAGTTTGATAGCATTCATTCATTTTATTCAATTAAACACAAATAGCGATACTTCTGTTAAAATAAAACTTTTCAATTAAAAATAATCGGAAAGTCGGTGTGTCAGCCCGTCGGTATCTTAAATTACCTTCGATCGACCGAACAAACTGAAATAGCCACAATCCTATGTCATTTGCGGCAACTGTAGGTTTACTTTGTAAAACCAGTAGGTAAATACATACAGAAAGTAAAATTTAGTGTGTAATGTATGCCGTTGCATTGATGAGCTTATTTTTATAGAAACTAAAAGCAAGAAACGTTGTTGTCGAATTGTGATGAGACCGGTATATAAGTGTTAGTTCATAGTGTATTATTTAACTTCACGAAAGCGTATTGGTTTAAGCGGTCTACACCCTGCTTCATACTGTACTGTATATTGTGAGTTGCATTCCCACATAGGACAATAGTTCATAAGGTCCAAAAGGTCTTGTTCTGAGTCTGAGTGTTCTTTGTATCCGTTTTCTAAATGTAGACAAAATTATCCCACAACTCGCGACCCAAGAATTGGATATCCTCTTACCACAGTTGTTAGAAATTTACCATAAAAACTACCATTTCTGTAGCTTGTAACATTATATTCTCAAAAAATGACATTCTGTTGCGATGTTTTGCGAAAACCAGGAATAAATTGGATTCCCTGTTAGTGATGAATACGAGTATTCCAGTGCTTCTATTGTTAAATTGAAAATAATGTTCAATAGAATTTATGAAATTCTTGGTTTTAGATATTGCCTTTATTGTATGTACCGATATCGAAAGAGGCGTTCGATAAGTATAGAAGGTATAACTAATTCTGACTGCTTCCTTTATTTCCTGTAACGTAAAATGGGTATGAGCAGACCTGGAAATACAGAAATTTGTTGAAGTGGACAATCTTTTCGATCTTTTTAAAAGGATTAATTCTATAATACATTATCTTCACAAATCTTTTACCATTAACGCAGCGCAAGAGCTGTGAGGCTTATTTCACTTTTTGGAAGATTTTGATTTGGAACAAATTGATTGTTTACTTAAGGTGCTTGTAAGTAGCAGAGATAAGGTATAAAAATCGGACAAATGCGTGTGATGGCTCCTACACACAGTGCCGGCGGCCATGCGAGCGGCAATACCGCCGGTGGGTATTCAGGCCGCTGGACTTGCCGCACAAACAACCCGCCGGCTAGGCCGCCGGGTGTGCCGGCGGGTTGCACGAGATGCTGGCGGCAGTTCATTCTACACGACTGTCACAACCGGAATGATGCTTGGCGACTTGTAATGCCAGCGGCACGGCTGCTCGGCATAAAGCCGGCGGCACTGCCGCAGACACTGTGTGTAGGAGCCATGAGACCGCGCATAGAATAGGGTTCCGTAGTCACCCATAGTGGCACGTGAATTTTAATATCTATATAATGTTTAATTATTATTTTGTAAGCATATTTTAATCAATTAGGCTTCTATAATAAAGTAATTTGTCCGTGTAGTGACGGACTTAGAATACAAAGTGTCACCACCCGTATTCATTCTATGGGTGACTAAAGGAACAAAATAAGCAGTGGCCGATCAAAACGCCAAGAGAAGAAAAACTTGAAACAAACCCTTACCAACCCGTCTGGCCAGCGTGGTATAGTAGGCCAAAACCTCCTTTCTAAGGTGAGGCCTGTTAGGCAGTGGACTGTTATGTAGGCTGTTGATGATGATAACAAAATAATGTATTATGCCGTAATAGTTATCCTTTAAACTTCACGGACATTAACATCGCAGTTTTCTTAGATTTTCGAGCCTGCCGTTCAGCTTTTAGACCGGGATGGGGGGTATATATATTGAATTTAAAATCATTGCTACTAAACACAATTTTAAAATATATTTTTTTTATAAATTTTTAACATTGAAGCACTTAAAAAATAAAACTACCATTTAGCTCCTAGCTCATGTAAACAAAATGTGTACTGATATGTCCAATAAATACTAGGTACTATTTAATGTAAACTAAACAGTCGGGAAATGATATACAAATTTGATCAACGAGTTAATCATTTGCAATAACCCGAAGCTAAACCCCTAAATAATCGCTGCACCTGTATCGAATTACGAGTACTGTTCTAATGAGGGTGACTTCTGTGTCCATAGATTTGTAGCAGTATATACTTTGTGAATAATTTATGGTCTGAAGTAACAGAAACCCTCTGTGCT
Organism: Phragmatobia fuliginosa; assembly: GCA_932526445.1. Lineage (NCBI taxonomy): Eukaryota > Metazoa > Arthropoda > Insecta > Lepidoptera > Erebidae > Phragmatobia > Phragmatobia fuliginosa. The sequence goes on from OW052057.1 coordinate 33,441,362, forward strand.
ATCGAATTAGCTCTAGTTTACTCTATGAGAATTATTTGTTTTTCGATAATCTTTTATAGCACACATTATCTACTCAAATAAATAAAATTGAACTTTTTTACTGCACCCATTTTAAAGTACAGAGATCACAACAAGATATTAACATCAATATAACAGTTTAAAAAAAATTTAATCTCTAGCACGGCTGGACGGATTGTGAACGGACTTTCACTGGCAGTAAGCTGATTTAAGGAGTAACTTAGGCGATTAACACACGGCACCGCGCACCGCCGCGGTAAGGTCGGCGAGAGTCGGTGAGAACACCGCTCGACCGCGCGGTCGGTCGGTGTACGTGTGTTAAGCATCAACGGATTCAGTAGATCCCAATATGACGTGAGATCCGCTTCACCGCCTACCGTGGCAGTGCGCGTTGCCGTGTGTTAATCGCCTAAGGCGATTCACACACTGCACCGCGCTACGACGCGTAGCGCGGAGCGGCAGATTTTAATATTGTATGCAAGTACATCGATTAGTATAGAAAACACGCCAGGTCCAACACACTGAACACGCGCCTAGGCGCGTGAGCGCGTGCGGCTAGCAGCTTCGGGATTGGTTGCCCGCGCCTACGCGTGTGTTCGCGTCGCCAGTGTGTGAAGTCCCTTAGTCTATTCTTTTTTGACAAGCTTTGCCCCGCGACATCACTTGCGCTTTACAAAAACGAACGCCGTTAATACCGCGGGACTGAGCTAGTATACTATAAACGTAGATATGCACGGATCGTGTAGTGGTCTATTGAGTCTTTTGTTTGAGTGTTATGGGTTCCACACACATGGAATGCCACTTTGTGTGATACACAAGTGTTTCTTGAAATATAGGTATTAATTACTATCTCATTTTTTGAGGTTTCCTTTGTTTACAGTACGGGCGATTTATGATAGCAAAGAAATATAAATGTTTACATAAATACATATTTTAAGTTAAGTATAGTCTAAAGTCTAAAGAGATAATGTAACTTGCAGATCAGCTCCAATAATCTCATTTTTAACCAAACAAAAACACAAAATCGAAAAGTAATGACTATCGTATTAATTAACGAACAGCTGTTATTACACCTACTAAGTTGCAGTGAAAACTATTAAGTTTTACTGTTAATGTACATGAATATTCCTGTTAAAGCATCGGAATGTAGTACAAATAGAAATGTAAATGCTAAAAATCGAAAAGTCAACATGTCAACCACAGAACCCGGCGCTGATGAATTTTCATTTCATCCTTAAAATCCAAAAATGACGACTCTGTCAGTTTGACTTTTTTATAATTGGTCCACGTCACTGCAAATAAACAATTTTGAGTGATTGTTTTGTAAAATGACTGAGACAGACAAAGGTTGTTTGATGCCATTACTTTAACTAGGTATATCAAACTAAAACCAGCATTAATAACGACTGTCTTTAGTAAAAACAATTGGCCAAGTGTGCGTCAGGCCACGAATAGAATAGAGTTCCGTAGTTATCCACAATGGTAGGTAGATATAAAATCATTTCCAACAGATAATTGTTATGTTTACTTATAATTTCTTTATTTTAACATGAAGTTTTCCACGTGAGTGCATTTCAGAAATTAGGCTCGCATAACTCCTAAAATAAAAAAGTTAACAAAACCGCTTTAATTGTCTTTTAAAGTTCAATATATATGGACCACTATAGTCGTCACAAAATAAGAAGCCCGGTTTGACATTTGTCATCGTGGCGTAACTAGTATTAGTTAAAATTGCACTCAAAAACACGAATTAATCGTATGATTAATTCGTGTTTTTGAGTGCAATTTTTCAATATCAAGTTAAACTTGATCCTTATTTAAGATACGCGTTGTGATAGTGTATGGGTAACATAGTAATTAAATAGGATTATGAATTCGATTTTTCAATTTCTTACATCCGGCATGTCAAATGACAAATGCCAAAACGGGCTTCTTATTTTGTGACGACTATAACATGATTTTGATCGGGTTTTTTGAGCCATCCGTTTGGATTTTAAAGGAGGGGTGACGAACTGTTTTTTACAAAAAAATGGTGACGTGAAAATAAAATCATCCCCCCTTTACGTGTAAGGGGAGGTACCGCAAATAAATTTTTTTTTCATAATTTTACACAAGTGCAAATCTTCCTACATTAGAAGTGTCTCAGCAATGTAGAGAAACTTTAGAATTGCATAGTTGACTCTTTATACCAAATGTTCATAATCTTAAACGGTTTAGTAGATCAAAACTCTAATTAAACATGCATTTTAGATATCCCTGTACTTAATAAAATAACAAAATGGATACATCTGTGTCTAAAACCTATACCGCGGGCAACGGCAAGTCGAACGCTCGATGACTCTCGAACGCTAGAGGCAATTTTCGAAATAATTTTCGAAATGATTGTTCTGCAGATGAGCGCCTCCAGCAAAGTTGCTGGCGGCATCAAAAGCAGAGCTAGGTGTGTTTTAATATCGTCGGCGGCGGCTGAGTGCCAGGGGCTTCGGTGAGGCACGCCGCGACGCGACGCCTTAAGCCATACTACGCCGCCCGCGCCCTCTCCCTCCCGGACCGTACCGTGCCCTTCCTTATTAAACTAAATAATTATATTCTCATGTACGCTTTGTAACCAATGTTGTAAAAATATGTTTTATGACCTCAGTGCATTTTAAGAGTATTGCGTGGGCAATGCGTAATTCGTGATGTACCAACCACATGACCACTCTTGCACCTCATTTTAGAAGCTTATGGATAACCGGGCGTTTATTGTAACTCAAGGTAGATTGCATTGTAGGCAAAATATTGTAAATGTTAGGACACAAAACTAAACTGTTAAAATGCTGGATTTCAAATGTTACAAATAGATGCATCAAAACCAGTTTTATTGGTTGAATGGGCGTCTAATAAATTTAAGAAAACGATATCTGCTATAAAGTTACACGCATAGATATAGAATAATCTATGGTTACACGTGATTATGTCGCAGTTTTAAGTGAAGGGAACCAATTTGCAACGTGATACTGAACTTTCAGTTTGGTAAAATGTAATAGTTGTAGATAATAATTTCAGAAAAATCGTTTTTTCATATAGAAAATCTAGCGAATGTAAAATAGCAAAAACGTGATATTTAAAATGCTCTTTGAAATTTAACTCACAAGCTTAGTTTGGTGATTTTATGAATAAATGATGATATTAATAGTGATTAATTTCATGAAGTCATAACCAATAAATTCCAATCTATGTAGTGAAGTCTTTCTAAAAATATATATTTACCTATATCAAGATTCTGAAGAGATTGTGAACAAATAATTTTAGTGCTTAGTGCTCTTTAAACCACTAATTACTCTTTTATAATATATATCGCCTATTAGGGGCATTTTATCGTGGATATATAATATTACCTACTATAAATTACAATTTAAAATGTGTGTTCAATGTATTCAATCTTACCTTTTAGAAGAATCTAAAATACAATATCAATGAACAAAATTGGAGGATAGCAATATTTATACTCGTTATATTTCTCTCCTACAAAAGTGGTTTTATCTTAAATTGCTTACGAAGTCAATTTAATACTTGTTTCATTGTATTAATGAAATGTGTGTTTCAAAACCTAATGCATGTATGTGTTAAATTAGTTCACTAAATAAAAGTCATCTCCGCAGGCTCCTTTTCCAACTATTTTCAGTCAAGTATTCGTTATCGTTATAGCTGAACTTCGATTTTTTGCTTTTGATTTTTAACCACTATGCTGGCGGCTTGGCCTGCGGTTAGGCCGTCAAAAGCCCTGTGGTGAAACCGATGTACAATTGATCCCCTGGACACAAACTAGTGCCCGTGACCTGATTATATGCCGACGTCATAAATCCCGCGAGGCGTAAACCCGCCGACTAACCACCGGCATAGTGTGTATAATGGTGTCAGGACCTCCATTACCTAAATACTAGGTGACATCAAAGTACTATAGAGAGACTATTGTCGATCTTTTTATTGCTTTAGCTACCCGTAACGATTCCCATCATCCATTGTTCGTATGGAAACTGTAACGTGCTTTCTTCTGAGACATGAATCGGTCTCAATGTACTAAAAGTAGTCACCTGGTCAGGACCTCACGGTTACCATTTTAACATCACCTTTTCAATATAATGAATACAAGAAAATATGATATTGAAGTGAATACAAATAAATATCTTCGCCTTGATCTTCCCTTGTATAGTGATGTAGGTAATTATCTCGCCATCAAAGAATCTATACAAAAATATTATGTTAATTTATAGATAAACTATAAAGATATTTTCATATAGGTTCATAGAGGTCAACTCGACAACGCTCTATTTATAGGAGATGAGGTAGCCACAATTTTTTTCTTTAATTCTTAGTTGAGTTTTTCTGTTCAGTTTACTCGCTAAGTAAAGTTTAAGCAGGCAGGTGGGGTGCGGTGAGGAAACTGAGTTACTTTAAAATATTTTCTTTACAAAAATGTTATGACTATGAATTTCTGAAACTCTAGCTAACTTGCACAATTGTTATTGTTTGTACAAGTACTATTACACTGTTACGGGTTCAATGCCTTGACCAAATTTTTCTAAATCTATCTGGGAGAAAAAGTATGTACCTAGTCTTCCGAGAAAAAATGTGTTGAAGGTAGAATACAATTCTTTTGTACAGCTTTGACAAAAAATAGGATGGTGTGCCAAACCCCTTAGAGGCGAGAGTGCGAGGTGGCCTGCGGCATGAACATAAACTATTGATAAAACGGAAAGGGCGCCTGCAGCTCCACGAGTGCCGCCGGCGGCCACGACAACGTTCTATTACAACCACTCTATTGTGTGTTGACTATACACTAATAATAAAACTCTTGTTCCTACAATGTACCCTAGCCCTACATTATGTACTGTTGTTAAAATTGATAATTAGATGTATGATAAATTGAAAGTATATTTGAATTGTAGCCCTCAGTCTGCAATCTTAATATTAGAAAGCTTAAGACTGTAATTTTTTTTAATACATAAAAGTGCCAAGGTGACTACTAATATACATAATTTTGCACCAAGAGTAGTCACCATCCTCATTACAAATGTGGATAATGCAGCATGGTGACCCACATTATGATAGCCTAGTGAGAAGAATATTAGTATCTAAAGAATCCTTTTACTGAGGAAGGAGGAAGGCTATGTACTACTACGACGTCGAAAATATCAGTAGTGTTAGCTAGTGAGTAATAAAGCTATAAGATGAGTAAATAATAAAGCGATCTCCTCTGCTTTGCTGATTCTGACATCACTTTAAAATAAAATTAGAGTTCGTAACTTTGAATAGATGAACTATCGTTGTTATTGATGGTTTGTTGGTTAATGTTGCCTCACTTTGAATTTGAATTCTCTAAAGGGGCTTAATTTTAAACGCTATTAATAAGTTTACAGTATGTTTGTTACTATATAACCTGCTTTTGTAAAACTGTTTTTAGTTTCTTTAAACTATTATTATATTTAATTTATTTTCAGAAGGGATTTGATATTAAAAAAAAACATTTGAATCTAACAATTGACTAGACAGTTCATATCAATCAAGTCAATAAATGATACTTCACCTTGGAATATCGTCTCTCAATAGACTCAATTCAATATACTTCGATTGTTTAACAGATAGACGCTTATGATTGGCAGTTGCATTTCAATGATTGATTGGCTGTTGACATGATACCAATAAATTGCAATAGATAATTTCAAGACAACTCTTTATTATCTTGCCCCTGTGTCAATACGTCTTGTTTAGAGCTATTAACAGAAGAACAATGACACTATCACTATGTGGAAGATATGACTTCTAAAAATAAAATATGAACTGTCTATGCTACCGCTACACTAACCTTAACAATAAAAGTTGTGGACATAATACTTATGAGAAACAGCAATGTGCAGCAGTAGCTAATGAAGAGTTTTCTATCATATACATACCGATATGTTAGTCAGTGTTCAAGTAGAGGCTAACTAATACAGCGCTTATCATAAGCTCATGTATATTAATAAATACATACTTAAATAATAGACGACAAGATCATTAATTTTGATTGGGATTGAGATTGTGATATTGAACTGTGAACTAAATCACTTGGTGTTCATCTCTAATAATGGATACGATTTGAGCAGACAGAAGTTGTTTATTAGAAATGTTCTCTTTTGATGACTAACGATTTTATTAATGATTTTTTTAGCATAAGGGAAAAGCAAGTAGGCTAGTTCCTAGATAGTAGTCAGGCCCTTTCTCCAGAATCTATTGGGAACTTGAGCCCCCAGTACCTACACTTACTAGCCGTCTAGTCCGAATATAATGTAAGTAAGTTGTAAATTATAGTTCTGGGGTCTATGAATATGTTTTCTTATAAATTCATATTTATATTCATTACAATTAATAATTAATTTATAATTTCGTGCTACACGTTTTAGTACAATACTAACTGGTACCCGTTTTGGTAGGTTCGAGAATAGACAAATAGAATACAAACCGCATTTTGCCAGATATTCCAGCAAATTCAGTGTGAAACCAAAGGTACATTGAAGTACAAACGTGAAGTTTATTGTTTGGCAAAACTCTGTTAACTTACATTGATTATACAAAGAACCGCTACGAAGGAAATGAATACAACCAACTTGTATGATTTTAGCGTCAGAGTGAAATAAAATAAGTAACAAAGAGTTACAAAGATTACGTAAACTGAAGCAGGTACATATAATATAAATGGTGTACTACCTAGTTATTTATATTATTTAAGGTTGAAAGAAAATAATTGTATATTTATTACAATTTATGTATATCAAATAAATACTAGTTTTTTTTAGATCTATATGCCTATTACGTGAACAACCTAGTTTAATTAGATATTTTCTGACAATTTACATAATATAATTTTATGGCTCTATCGAACCAAAAAATAATGATAACACAAAATTGACCTTGAAGAATCGTAACTAGCTTTATAAACATGTGAGTAATTCATTTCGATACATGTAAAATTAGTAAGCAAAAAGAAGTAACGATATTTGTTTTTATTTCAATACCGCCTCGAAGACACCGCCTTGGTAGAACTTTTAATTATTAAATCCTTCGTAATCCGATTTACAAACATATTATACATGAAACAGACACAAAGAACACGAGATTCAAAATAAGATTCTACAACACAGCGCATTAGTAAAAGGCGTGGTGAAAGCTTAATCTACTACGCCATCCGTGCAATCACTAGGATATAGGTAGATAGTGTGTGCATTACGCCAGCAATAACCAAAACAAATAGAGCTTTAAAGAGGTGAGAGTATAACAGAAAATTTGTGTGTTCTAAGGAGTACTTTGTTTAACAGCAAAATTTGTGCATGAAGTAGGATAAAAGTTATTCGGCAAAAACAATTTTTGCTGGAGAAACGTTTCAACTCAACGCACACGTAGACAGTAGCAATTTTAAGCTCATTTAACAAAAAAACTTCAACCAGTTTTGATAAAAACAGGAGGTACTCAATTGAACTGATTTTTCTTGCGTTATCCTTGATAGAACCATGATTGTAGTGCATCGAAGTTGTTAACAGTTTTTCGAAATATCATTTTTGTTACGCTAAATAACTTTAAAACATTTTTTTCGTCTGAAAAGTCAGTAGAGTGATGGAAAAGTTTTAATTCAGCTTGTTGCTCGTGCTAGCGTACCTCACCACGCCTTAGCCCCGAGCCATTAATTACAATTGGAATAAAGGCTGACCTGCCCCCGGGCCAGCCCCGAAGTATATTCGCCACCCTTTGAATACCGCAAAACTAAAACTGTTGAAAATGAAAATAAAGTATATTCGTAACCAATTCATTTATGAACAAAATAATGAGAAAATCGTGACTCCATCAGTGTAAATAACGAATAGTTTTAATAAGTGTAAACGTAATCGATGTTCATACTCGATACGATATTTAATTATAAAGAGAATGTCCCGGCTTTATTTACAAAGAGGTTGAATACTTTATCAAACATTTTGTTTTTGAGGAATGAAATGAAATGAGAAATAATAGGTATATCTCAGCAGCAGCAACGCGGCCGTTTACTGCGGTGATGTCCGACAAGGCATATTATGGTGTAACTAACTTGATTAACACTAACTCGACCCATAAAAATGTCTCAAAAATATATTTTGGGGAATTTCTAGCCAATGGTACACTCTGAATAAAGTTCTTTTATGTATAACATTAAGTATATATTATACAAACAGTTTGTAAAGTACAAGATTAAAAAAAAACATCAATAGCAGCACATTAACAAGTTTAGTCATTTCTCTGACCATAGAATGGATATATCCTCGCTATCCGTTATTTGTACTTTTAGCTACTTTGATTATCTTTTGATTATCTTCAATCGGTATATGGTTCGTCTTAACAACCAGGCTGGTAAACCAACTGGTAACTTTTAAGATTGTGTCGACTTGTGAGAAGGCTAGGAATATGACGATGATCGTCTAGCTGTAGCGTATGAATGTTTCTGTTGAGTGAGGTTTTTATTTGAAAGAAAAATTATTTCAAAGCATTAATTTAGGCAATAAATATTGTTTTTGAGAAAATGTAAAATTATTTACAAATTAGACGTGTTAATCTTAATACAATTCTGTGCAATGTTTCTTAAAATATCTATACCGAATATTCCACCCTGTAGGTTCAAGCGTAAATACGCCAGGAAACCACTTACCATCAATCAGGCTGTGTCTAGGGATTTATTTTTAAATGTCAGTGTTCTTGGGCAGTCGCGTAGCTTACAGCGTAGCTTCGGGCGCTTGCTGTGACCGCCGGCGAGCGCACGAGTGCCGTTAACGCGCTATGTACGCTGCACACGTTATGATTATTGTTTATTCATTTTATGTGCATATATTACTACTTATTACCTTACCTTTTGTTTGTAGGAGTAGTACACAGATGAAAAATTCGTTTTATATATGAAATGGTATTGAAATAGACTGAATTAAATTTTCGAATGTCACACAAGACATCCTTTTCTTTCTGTCGTTATCGTGAACGGGATTCTGAGTTTCAAAAAGTCTCGATCGCAATTTCTTTAAACTTATCAATTCGGTTTCAAAAATAATATTATCTTTAGTAGTTAGTATAGTTGTCAAACTATTTTTTTCTTTTCTTATAGTAATTTTACTGACTGTTTAAAACGATTGCTTTGAAAGTGCAATACTAACACTATCATCAACAACCCTTAACGTCCCACTGCTGGGCTCAGGTCTCCTCTCAAGAGAGGGTTAAGGCCATACGTCCCCACGCTGGCCGAGTGCGGGTTGGGGACAGGCAAGACACGTTGTGGCTACGTAATCTTGCTGTTGGATGTTTTTAAGCCGCCCGAAGGCCTCCAACTAAGCTTCACGACTGCTGTCTTATGACAACAACCGGGACCGACTGCTTAACGTGACCTCCGAATCACGGAAACGCTCATTATATAAAATGCCACAAACGGTCACCCATCTAGGTCCGACCGCGCCGTCGTTGCTTACCCTTGGTGATCGTTTCCAATCACCTAAGGCCACTCGGCTATGAGCGCTTCCAATACTAACACTATAATCCTAAAAATTGTGTTTGGTAGAACACTAATATCAGGGTGTACTCATCTGATTTGATCTAATCTTTCAATATTAGATATCTCAGTCATCCTCCAAATGCATGCGCTAGACTGTTACAAGTTTTACAAAAAATTCTAAAATGAAGTTTGCGATAGCATTTAGCCTTCTTTTACTTTTACCATATAAGACTTTGTTATGGTAAATAAACTTTTTCTTGATGTTACATTATTATCAATTGCAGTCAATTGAAGCCGCAGATGAAGTTGCGTGGGTCATCTAGTACCTAATAAATATGTGAATATATGCAGATTCCTTGAGTTCTACAATTAATAACAAAAAGTTCAAGGCATAACACCACGGTGCTTTTAAAGTAATTTATAACCTAAACAATGCTCTTCATATTTTTACAATTTACAATACTGCTTTACGACATAATAAAGGTCTGTCATGTCATGTCACTTGTTGCTTGCGGTAAATTAGATATTCATTAATTATATTTCTTTTCATCAAACTTGGTGCGCCATGAAATAAGCAGTGTGATAGAAAATGTTTCTGTTACGTGTAACTCGTCAAGCAAAACAATGAAAGTAATGTCACCAGCACACACAAAATTCAATACTATCGTATTTTTTTTGTCATTTTAAAAATGATTGAGACATTTGAATTTCAAAGTACTTTAAAGCATAATCACAATACCAAATGTGAATCTTCATTGTTACAATAAGCACGACATAAATACACAATTGCCCTTTGGTTGAATTAGACGAATCTGTCATCTATTAAGTTGAATAGATCACAGATTCGTTGATGAAGGGACGAAATAGGCAGTAATATGCAAATGGATAAACTACAATTAACAGTTACGACATCATCAGCTTTTGGCGGCGGACATAATTAATGTAAACTACAGATCGTTCGTTCTTCTTTATATCCTATACATGTTTCGATCGTTTTAAATGTATAGTATTGCTTTTATCATTATCAATTAATCAATTGGGATCGTTAATCTTGAATAATACTAGGTAGGTAAGACGATGACTGGGGCTCGTATGCCGGCTGTAAATACAGATTGGACATACTGCCTCAAAACTATGGTCCTTTCTTCAACAGGCCAAAGGCTTTTTAAGTCTGCGACCACGGACTATACACACGGACTATACATAAAATACACTTCTGTGGTTTGTTACGCCGGAACCTTCTAGCTGTTATTATTATTTATTTATTATTATTTATTAAAAACAAAATAAACTAAGTTACATATTTGCCCCCAAAAACCTGGTTGCTGGTTTGACTGGGGGATCGAGTCTAGGACATGTAAAAATATCTGGAAAAGATTTACTTGGTAAATTAAAATCATTTTTCATTAAATTAATTTTCATAAGACAGGTAACAATGTAGATTGGATCTCTATTGCTTTGGCGTTATTAGCAGCACTAAAATTAACTTGTTAAATGTCAACAAAAAAAAATGGTATTGATTACGACACTGAATACATAATTTTCATTTTTAGAAGTTGGTAACAAAAAACTAACAATTTAAGTTAAAAAAGCGTACGTTTCTTCTTTTTAGGGTTCCGAAGTTTATGACTCGGAACCCCTATAGATTCGTCATGTCTGTCCGTCAGTCCGTCCGTCCTCGACTTACCGTCCAAACGGTAAGTGCTAGAAAGATGAAACTTTGCATGAATATGTGTTGTAAGTACGTCGACAAAGTGCTTCAATAAAATTATGAAAAATATGTTTAATTGGGGTACCTACCCTACACGTAAAGTGGAGATGATATTTTTTTCTCGCGGCTACCCCATCGTGTGGGGTATCATTAGATAAGTCTTTTAAAAACAACAAAGGGTTTTTAAGACGATTTTTCGATATAGGTATTCGTTTGCGAGATATTTCACTTTAAAGGGCACTTTTTTTGTATAAACAGAGCGCCCCCCCCCCCCCTCCTAAAAGCTAAACGGCTAGCAAAAAATCTGGAAAAAATCGTGATGGTGGTACATAATATAATGAACTTTGAAGGAAAACTATAACGGATTAGATGACTTTGTTAGTTCAGGAGTTATGGAGGCTTAACCTGTAAAAGACGCTCACTTGGAAAACGTCATACAAAATTTACGCATTAATACGTAAACATAACAATTATCTATATGATACGATTTTAAATCCATTATGGGTGACTGAGGAATCCTGCCCTGACACGCACTTGGCCGATTTTTCATTAGTTTTGCTCAGTAAATCCGATGTCAAAAATGTTTATTCAATTGAGTTATTTATTTTAGCTTTTCGGTATTCAATATTTTATCTTGAAACCCGCTGTTTTTCCTTATACAATAAACTTTTTTGAAGTAACATTATTTGATTACAGCATCTTCTTTGAGATTTAGGATTAAGATAAATTTTAAATTTTATAAGTCTTATTTATTTCCTTTCTTGGCGCAGAATATGGAAAAATGTTTGTGACTAAGGTAATATATTATTTTCTACTTAAACAAAAAAATAAACTTTGCAAATTTTAGTATAGTATAAAAAACCTAAAATACCCTACCTAGTGTAGGAAATCATTAGATATATGTATCATGTAGGAAATCATTAGATAGGTCTTTTAAAAAAATAAAAGGTTGCTAAGACAATTTTTTGATTTACGAAACTGTTTCCGAGTTATATCACTTTAAAGGTATTTTTTTTAAAACCGGGCTTCTCCCCTTCGAAAAGCTAAACGGCTGGCTCGAAAAATCTGAAAAAATTACATGTGATGAACTTTAAAGGAAAACTATAACGGCTTAGATGACTTTGTTAGTTGTGGAGTTATAGAAGCCTAAATTGTAAAATTCGCTTACTTGTAAAACTTTATACAACATTAACGCGTTAATAAATTAACATAACAATTTTTTTTCATCTCTCCATACTCAAATTTTTTTTCATCAAACCCATACGTGTGGGGTGTTTATGGATAGGTCTGCAAAAATGATATTGTGGTTTCTAATTGTCTAAATAGTTTGTGCGAGAGATATTTCCAAGGTGGTAAAATGTGCCCCCCCCCCGTGTAACTTCTAAAATAAGAGAATAATAAAAAATAATATATGATGTACATTACCATGCAAACTAAACCTGACAATTAGTTTGAACGAGATCTAGTAAGTACTTTTTTTTAATACGTCATAAATCGTAAACCGCAATTTACCTTTCATTCAATCAACACAAATATAAAAAAAATGGAGATATAGGGGCCTAACTTGTAAAATGCAATCACTTGGAAAACTTCGTACAAAACTAAAGAAATTATAAGTTAACATAACAATTGTCCATTAAACACGAGTTGAAATCTACCTACCAACCTACCATTATGGGTGACTACGGAACTTGACCAATTTTTATTTGGTTTATTGTCACAACTTTAGTTGAAGCCATTTATCTAAAGATCCTTTGTAAAGCTTTAGAAAGATTTTTCATAAAAATTTAACCCTCGTTTAAAGCTCATTGTATTTTTTATACCTTGCAATATTCTATTAAATCTTTATTAAGAAGTTCGTATAAAAAGGAAAACATCAAGCGAGTACGCTGTAAGCTTGCAATTAATTTCCAATTTAAAGTTGACTGCATCAAAATATTTTTACTTTACTTATTATTTACTTTTGCTTATTGAAAATTACTAATTAACAAACTAACTAGAGAGACTTTACTGTTTAACGTAAAGAAAATAAATGAAGACCAATGACTATTTTCACGACTGTCTTCTCTTAAGGGGAGACGTTTAAGTAATTTATAGAGGGTTAGGTAATCCTTAGTGATATTTTCATTTTCACCAACATTTAAATACCTAGCAAGGACTTTTTAAGTATAGTTAGTGAAAACGAGAATAAGTCCTCTATATTAATAAAGTAATATTAATATTATTATTATAGTGGTTAAAGTTCAACCATAATTCTTTAATTTATTTATTGATTGATCACCTTTTACATTGTTTTGTGTTCTCCATATAAGTTTTAACTGTGCCAAATTTCATACTGCTCCGTTTGCATAATTTTCGTAAAAAAGTGAACAAAGTTTTTGCTTTACGTATAATACCTATACAATATATACATATAGAGGAATCCAAACCGTTTGCTATTAATTATATATATATATATTACCAACAAACATAAAATTTTGCAACTTCGATAGATTAGATCTTAATTCATCAAAATTGCAGAAAGTTAATGTTTACTTAAGGTCCCGTTGTTCGTTCTATAATAATGCATAAGTATTTACAATAGACTACAATCTATAATGAAAAAATCGGGCTAGTGCGTCTCAGGTCACGCATAAAATAAGGTTCCGTAGTCCTATAAGGCCAAGTGATGTTAGATAGATAATAATTGTTATGTTTATTTCGTTATTTTTGTACGAAATTTTCCAAATAAGTGTATTTCACAAGTTAGGCCTTTATAAACTAACAAAGCTATTCGTCATAGTTTTTCTTTGAAGTGCAATAAATGAATTTTTTAACATTATGTGAGCCAGCGGTTAAGCTTTTAGAGGGGGGGGGGGGGTTTGGGCAGTAGATCAAAGACGGACGGACGGACATAACTAAAAGCCTACATGAGCTGAATGAAGAGCTTTCTTTCATAAACCATCCTTTTAACAATGGACTTTCTTTCTCAGATATTTCATATCTAATGATTCTTCTATGTATATACGTATTGAGAACTAAAGACTATACAATGTTTATTGCGTTCGTTGGTATCCAGTGATCAGGTATTTGGGCTGTCGCAGAGCAGACAAATAGCCTGAGGCATATTTATAATGAAAGCAGGCAGGTAAAACTGGTGGCTTGGTTTGCGACGTAACGCCCCCTAGCCTCTCGCTACCGTAATTACAAGCATACAGTAGTCGACTGTACCCGTTTCGCTTCCAACTTGTTTTATTCTCCTTTTTATTCAACGGTTAGTTATATTTACTCCACAGATATACTTTAAATGTTGTTCGATTACATAATAATACCTAATAACTATAATGGTTAAATCTTTTGGCCTACTGGTAGGCCAATGGGTCTATAGGTGGCTTTTGACTGCTGTGCTAGTGTCGGAAGGTTGGATTTCTATCTATATCAAATATATATAAATAAGCACGGTCATTGTTGTTGGATCTTTGTGAATATCAACTCTAAGACTCATGAATTAATTTTTTTAAATGACTATCTCTTTTATAACAAATTTTAATATGTTTTGGGAAAGCTATCAATTTGGGAATAATACAATATCATAATATGTGAATTTCATTTTCTAAATTATTAGTGAAACTAATTGTTAACTTAGCTTTAGAAGCAGTAGAAAGTCTGGATATGATATTTCATATTATATGAGTGGAAAATGTATATTCACAATGTTATACAATTACATCACAATTTAACGCTTAACATGTTCAATTAAACCTTTGTGTTGACAACGATAGACGTACGTACATGCCAAGTAATTATTAGAAAGTAACATAATTAATAATATTAATTTACCATCAGCAAATGTTAAAAATATTAGGTAAATACCGAATACTAATACAAAACGTTACTTGTTCACACATCACATTTTTTTCTGTAACCCACACAGAGATGAATTCAAAATGCAAATATACACAAATGTAGAGTATGTAAGCGGAGACGAATAAAACAGTTTTTCCTTCACAAAACATAAGTCTAGGACGTGAATAGGGCGTAAGGTGTGAAACCTCAGAGATAGGCCACCAGACGACTGCACTGGAGATGCATTCAAGAGATAAAAAATAATTGAAGTCGGACTTGGTCCGGTATTTAGCTCCCAGCGTGTTGTACGACATTACAAATGACAATTTTCATGGCAATTTGTTGCTAAGTCCTGGGCATGTAATATATCATTACTGTTGACCACATAACTGTCTGCAAACTAGTACGAGTATACCCTTTTGCACCTTTATTATTTACTTGCACGTTTAGTTGATGACATTTCGCGCATGGCATTTAATAGTTGTAGTTAAATAGAGTATTTATTTGAAAGTATTTCTTAGAACTCTATTGATAAATAGTGTGTGAAGGATGCCGTGGGAGCGTAGTCAGTCGGTCGCATCTCGCGGGATGCTCCCACGCTGACGGGCCGATAAACCTCACGTCTCCGATGATCGTTTCTATTTTGAAACATCATCGAAATAGATACCTGCAGCTTAATGCCACGTGTTCCATTCTAATACGCTGTAGGCTATGTTGGTCCTAAGGCTGTGAGGATAACATCGAACATGTACATGATGTCAAACATTTACATGTTTGACTTTTACATTTAAAACTTTTTTTCCATATTCATGGATAAAAGTATGTACTGCATGCATAAACAAATATAAAGTAATTAAAATATTTCGTAAACCTCGAACTGTAGTAAATATTTTTTGTTACGAGTGAGCTCCAATTTCATAACACCCAAGGCGATACGCCGCTAGCAACACAAAGATCTGATGGGTTCATGAAACGGGTCTAGCGATGCCCTTAGGCATTCATTCGTTCGATAGCCTTTAGGCTATATCATTATATAATAAATTAAAATTGTGTATGGAACTACGTCAGCTACTGGATGAACCGAAACGATAATTTATGGTATTTAGAGTACAAAATGTTAATTCCTTAATATGTTTTGTATGCAAAAAGTCAGCCATAAAACATTTTTGCTGACATGTTTATTTTTAATATTTTGAACTATTATGTAAAACATTTATTAATTTACATGTTTTAATTGATTGTAAGCAATAGCTATGAAAACAAGACTAGTTCTAGGAACTAAAATAATTAGTATGTCACCGTATCCTGTAGCCGTAGTTAGAAGTATACATAATAATTATCATGCTTAGAATTAAGAAATTTAACAACACAAATATTGTATATTTAATGAGAAAATAGAATATTAAAGCCCTTGAATTCTAACATTAGGGGGAAAGTGGATTTAACAAAAGCAATAACACCCTACTATGGCGGGTGCTTTTTTATATTATTGATATAAGTACCGTACATAATTATACTTTGATATGCATTTAGTAAAAAATAATAAAAACTGTACATTTGATATTACAAACAGACACTACAGTTTTATTTATTTACACCAATAATAATACATAATATTACTACCTCGAGGGTCTGGTGGTTAGCGTATGCGACTGCTGATCAAGAGGTTCAAATCCCGGATCATTGTGAGTTTGGGTGTTTTGCTATCTATATATAATATTGACATCAAACAGTCTTCTTCTTCCTAACCTACTTTCCATTTGAACCTGCGAACTCTTGATAGCAGTCGAATACGTTATCCCCTAGACCAACGAGGCAGTTACAAAAAAAGTATGTTTATTTATTTATATCAGTTATTTAGTACCCATAATACAATGCTTAGTTTGGGGACTAGATGGTGTTGTGCGAAATATATATATTTATTGACAAGGAAGAGGAAAGAGGTACACAGAGCAAAGATTTAGGAAACTAAAGATGGTACTTACTTGTTAGTCTCGATAAGTTGACGAACATTGTTCTATAAGTGTAAATAAAAAAAAAGTTATATAAAAAAAAGTTACTATTAAAATGTCTTTTATGTTGACGGGGTAACAAGTGTCTTCTAAATAATCATATTAGCGTCACTAACGAGAATTTATTACTTTCAGTACTGTTACAAGATGCTACCCGTGAAGCAAATGAGCCCTCAACCCGATGAGGGTCCTATGGAAAAAAAGCTAATTACTGGTATCCCACGCGTTGCAGCCACTACCAAGTTCAATGCACCCGTGCACATTGATGTGGGAGGCACCATCTATACTTCCTCATTAGAAACTTTGACTGCGTACGTATACCTGTTATTTGTTTTTGCCGTATTTAGAGTGCTTTTAGTTTAAGGTAACTATTTGTTCATGCTTTACGCGCAATGAAACCGTTCTTCCAAAATATATGATAGGGCAACATATAGTAGTAGTTGTTGTATTGATGCACCACCATGCACATGAGGTGGGTCTACTGACTAGCGATATAAGGATCTTTAATTCCATTTTTATCCAGGGAAATATTGTAGTAGAGGACAATCATTTGCTCTGTAGTATAATCTATAATTTTTTCATGTTGTTGTTTTTGTTTCAAAAAAAAAAACAAAGGTATGTTTAACAGCAGGCTGGTTAGTACGGGACATACTTTGACTTTGACATATACATATTTTGCAGTGTATATTTATGTGCTGAGTTAAAATGTGTAACGTTTATAGTCGTGATGACTATTTTTTTCTATTTTCTCTATTTTATCTCTATCTCTATTTTCTATTTCAAATTGTTATGCATTTTCGATTGTTATTAACTAAGTATTACAAAATTAACCAACATTTGTTAATGCACCTAGCTTTATATACATAACTGATTTCAAGTGACAAAAATTAAGTTTCAATAAAAGTTCTTGGGCCTAACAAACCGCGTACTGCAATTAGAACTGGAGATTACTTTATTAAAGATTTACATTGATGTAGACCGCGTCTAGCCAGCACAAGACATACAAACTGAACTAAAGTTGTTGCGTGGGTAAACTGAAGGAATATTCTTTTAGTAAAGTTTTCGTTGTTTCTAACGTTTTCAATATTGTTAGAAAATAAGGTACGACCTTATGACTACTTAATGGAATTACATTATAAATTTACATTTAAAATTAAATACCTACGTTTACATTTCAACTATTTTCTATTTAGAAACTTTATATATCGCTGCTGTAATAAAAAAAATTAACGTCTCATATACTAACTAATATTGGAAGTTCGAAAATTACCGGTACTAAATCGATTTTACAAAACTCTTTTACCAATTATGCTATTATCAGCAAGTAACATAGGTTACTTTTTACCTATGATAAAAATGTAGGATTTACCGCCGGAAGAAGTCAGTTAACATATGAAAATATAAACTAAGAAATAATTTTGT
Source organism: Phragmatobia fuliginosa (assembly GCA_932526445.1). Taxonomy (NCBI): domain Eukaryota; kingdom Metazoa; phylum Arthropoda; class Insecta; order Lepidoptera; family Erebidae; genus Phragmatobia; species Phragmatobia fuliginosa. The sequence goes on from OW052057.1 coordinate 33,459,870, forward strand.
AATAATTGAATTTAAACTGAAAAAGATTTTTAATGTTGCTTAGTTTAATTAAAATATTTTTCTATGTATTCATAATCTAAAATCATGTTGTAACATAAATTGTTAAAATGAAATAAACCCTTGTAGAAGGAAGAGACTAAGGTTCTTCATTAGATTAATTAAATCCAGACGTTGACAACGTCCAACGCTGGAATGTACGGCCGGCTTAGCACATAATACCTTCTATACATTCCCATAGTTCGTGGCTATTTAGTTCAAGTGAAGTTCATAATTGAATTAATCTAGGATTCATATAACCAATGGGTTAAATCTGCAGTACAGATTTAGTTATAAACTCTTTAGATGATTATGGTGAAATTTCAGAGGTCAACTGTGTCGAAGTAGGTATAAAAAAGACCTACCTATTATACTACCAGCGTTCTGTCAGTTTTTATTTAGGGAGTTATTTATACTTATGTAAATATTAGGGTTTAAAGTATGAAATTTCTGATTTGTACTGAAAAATAGTTTTTTTTTTTCATTTAACATTTTTATTTAATCAAAATATGTTCCATTGCTGTCAACTAATAGCAAGGTAATTATCTATATGATCTAGATTCTACAAACTGTGTGAAAGCATTTTGTACTGCCTCCTGGGAAGAAAACTTTTTATCACGCTGAAACTTGTCCAAATCACAAAAAAAAAATGGTAGTACGGAGGGTGACGAATGTAGTTCCTGTAGTTATAACGGTTTCTCTTGCTGTATGAGATCTCGCGTTATCATGGAACAATAATGGTGATCGATTCATGAGTCGGGGCTGTTTCACTATAAGTTTTGCTATCATTGTTTGGAGTTAAGCACCGTTGACATCTGCCGTTTTTGCTTGATCAGATCGGAGAAAGTTATAGTGTATAACACTATGCTGAGACCACCAAACATATATCATTACCTTTTTATCGGTAAGCTTAGCTTTAGGACACTGTTGCAGTGTTTGACCCCCAGGTCATCGATGCGAAAAATGCAATTTTTCGTTTACGGTTATCGTAAAGAATCCATAGAGAACGTTTAATTAATTGCTATCGTAAAAAATTTTTAACAATGAAACGGTAATTTCATAAGTATGAAATTAGCGTTTTATTGTAAGAATTTAAGTAAGTTAAATTAACTCCTATTATTTAAGCAGGCAAAAATCATTATTCATACTTAATGACACGTCCCAGGCCTTTCAATATTTGATAAAAATTTGTCTAACAACTAGCAAATTTTGATTGATGTTCTCAGATTCTGAAGCAGGGATGTGATACTCAATGCAATATTTATAATGCAATACACAGTCCACACACTCGTTATTAAGGTTAGGTATATCTTGGCATTGCTTAGGTATTGTTTTTATAAAAATGAGAATATATCAACGAAGTCTAGGACAGCGCGGTGTCATTATTAGTCCGTATGCCATGGAAACGTGATGACTTTTATGCCATTATTGCTATCCAAACCCGAAGTTAGGTAGATTGTACATAAGCTTGGTTTATCTCGACTCAAAGAATTACTCGTATTTCTTAGTAAGAGCGTTCGTGGGTTGGAGCGCCTGCGGCAGCGCCCCGAGCTCTGCGGGATATGCCACGCTTTGCATTCCCGTCTCCGCCTTCACCCCCGATACTGTTCCTTTTAATCAACTCGCTTTAGAACACAAAAAAGATATTATATACCTCATCTTGGAATAATCGATAATAAATCAGATAATATATACATAGATGGATCATAGGTCTATTAATTTTATGGTTCATTCATTTTAAATTGCAAAACACTATACATACGATAGAATTATCTTATTTATGTATAGCTTAAGTCCATTGTCTAGTTTTCTAAAAAGCCTGTTCCATATTTTAGGGAAGTTCAATCCGAACTACTACTAACTATTTGACTTACTAACTATTTGAAAATGACAGGTACTCACTAATTTGATAAGAAGGACGATCCAATACTTTTGATACTTTATATTAAAATTGATTGCATGGTTAGCCCAGTAGTTTTAGTGACCGAGCCTGTTCAGTACGTTTTGTGTTTTGGGCTCAAACTCCACCCAGACAGATCATTTCGTACATCTCACAAAATATTGTTATAGGATAATACTTTATGTGATTGATGCACTAAATAAAACACTGAGCGTGGGTGTTCATTGAGTTTCTTATATGTTTGTAAAGTGCCCTAGGTTAAGGATGTTTATTCCTTATACGGAAGTAGTCTTTATAAAAAAACTAAAACGACAAGATTAAGAATATTTGTGTAGATATGTCTCAATGTTATTCATAATCCAATAACAACTGCACAGCTCTGAATTAGGTATTAATCAAAGAATCAAATGCAGAGCCTAATAATATAATTGAGTTATGTGAGAATGCAACAATTGAATCCCAGGCAATTGGCAACACCAGAATTGGTCTCAACGAATGTACATAGTTACATGTCGCCACCGGATGGATTGCTTTGATGAAATTTATGTGCACGTACTGATACCTCTTATTGTTATTGTTACGGCGCAGTTACCCGGAGTCGAGACTAGGCAAGATGTTCAACGGGACCATCCCCATCGTCTTGGACACTCTCAAGCAGCATTACTTCATTGACCGTGATGGTGGAATGTTTCGCCATATTCTCAACTTCTTGCGCAACAAGAAGTTGCTCCTGCCGATAGAATTCCCCTATTTGGAGCTTCTGCTGCATGAAGCTCATTACTTCGAACTGGATCGTAAGTGTTCATTTATTATGAAATATCAACAATAACATGAAAAGTGTAGCTGTTTGCAATAAGGATTTTCCATAATGTTGTGAATACAATTAGTATATGTGATAAAGTCTTCTTTCATTTTGGAGTATGTATTTACATAGTACAGATGAATATTGATATATTACAGATATGGTCTTTGCTCTGACTAAGATGAAGGGCGAGCGTGAGGATTCGGTGCAGGACCGTGATTGGCTGAACCACGCCACTGAACGTCTGAAGCAGGAGGCCGAACTCATCGTGCAGGAGCGCGACCGCTTGCAGCAACGTTGGTCTTGAACCGTGGTAGGTTTACTTGATAACGGGTATCTCTTTTATATGAGAACTCCAACACTAAGCTTATATTCTGTTTAAGCTGACTTTACAGTACATAAACTCAGAACAACAATTTATGCAGTGGGATTGAACTTGCAAAACTCAGCGTAATAAGAAGCAGACTACAACGCTGTAAATGTGCAATCGTTAATAATATTTTAAGCTAGCTTTTGCTCGCGGCTTAGCCCACGTGTTATTCTGATTCTGAACTTAGATTGCCTTCTTACCCCCTTAGGGGCGGATTTTCCAAAATCCTCTTATATTTTCGCCTGCGCTCCTCGAGGACCAAACATACTAAATTTCAGCTTCCTGCGCCAAATTGTTTCGGCTATACGTTGTCTGTCAGTCGGTCAGTAACGGATCAGTTTTATAAACTACTAGCTGACCCGGCGAACTTCGTACCGCCTTAGAATATTAATTCTTATTAAAGTATTGTCTTTAGTTACTTTTAACGTAAATACGTATTGTAATTACGTAAATACGACATCACATTAGAAACCTCTAAAATTATCAATATTTCTCTACTACATTATGCATGCATTATACATTTAAACCTTCTTCTTAAATCACTTTATCTATTAAAGAAAACAACATCAAAATCCGTTGCGTGGTTTTAAAGATCTAAGCATTGACAGGGACGGACAGAGAGCGGAAGCGCCTTTGTTTCATACTATGTAGTGATTTGTAAATGAGTAATTGTTTATTGTAATTTTGTAGAAACGCTTACTTTTTAGAAGTAAGATGTATAATCCGATAAGCTCATGGGTTAATTTGTGTCTTATGATGATTATTATAAGACACTATCTTGATCTGATTTTAAAAGATGCTACCACCCATTCTCATTTTCTTTAGGCATTTTGTTGTAAACTAGGAGCTGCTTCTTAATTCAATGGACCGTACTCCGATTACTAAGACCTATAGAGCCGTATTTATCGGCGTCTCTTTAGAGAACTAATTATTTTTTGTTTCAGGCCACGTCATCGGCTGCTTCTACTGCTTCCTGTAGTTGTAGCGGTTGTTCTACGAGGTGGAAGAGACGTCGCTTTTAAGTTCCATTACATTCATTAGCTTCTAAATATTTTATGTGTAATCCTTTGTGACATTCCAAAGTGAATTAGATTTAGATAATATTAGTTTTAAGCTTGTATAAGGAGACAAGACCCACTAGAACGCTATCATAAAAAGAAGGTACCTATTGTGTTCTCTCTGTGATTATGCTGCAGTTATACGATAAACGTATAATCTAACTTTTGATAGTGCTATGTAGTTTATTTCTTGTATATTGTAGGGTGATTTCTACTTTAATTTTCAAAATTGGAACCATTTTATCTCGTGATACATTCGGTCATAGGAGTATCGTTATTTCATTATGGACCACAGCACACTAGCTACTTTTAGCATCGACGATCGGCGACTAGCCGCTTTTCATAAGCTAAATACGGCGACCGAACGTTCCACACCGCCCACTTAAAAACGCCAAACGCGGAGATTGAGTCGCTTTTTAGAAGCGCGATACAGCAGCTGAACGCTACTCTCCGCACACATTCAGATGCCGGTAGCATCGTTTTGGGTGGGAAAATTATAGACTACACTATAGCCGACGCGATCCAGGCATCTGAACAGTCGCTTAAACGCGCGTTTCCGATACCGTGTTCGAATGCAGAAAGTCGCGAATGATGCAGCATGACGCGCGATATTGATACTAACGCAAAAAGTCGCTAAAACGCGATGCAGCAGTGATACAAAATCACCGATCGTCGATGCTAAAAGTAGCTAGTGTTCTGTGGCCCTTAGTGTTCTTGTTAGTAATTAGTATAAGTGTTTTATCTGTATTTATACACGTATAACGTATTCACTATAAATTTTAAGATATTATTATGAAGAAGTTATCGATTTAATTATCGATTTTATATTTCTTTTTATATTGATACCAAAAAAACCTAATAATGGTAGATTAATGTATCCCAAATATTTTATGGCTGACTGAGATCTGGGTGGAGTATCTAGTACTTAATATTGATTTATTTATCTCCAAAATTTGCGGACTTAAAACTGATGGTACGAATAGAGATAGTTTATTTTTGTTTAAATTACTGAATATAATTATCTCTACAGTTTTAAACACGGGCCGTGTATTATCTCTAATAGATTTAAGATTGTGTTTATTTTATAAATAATAATTATGCCCATTGATTGCAACAAGACATACCTCGGTATACATAGATTTAAATGTAATTCAACATTTTTTATTTTATAGCTTTTAGTTTTATTATTCCAATTATTAAAAACCTCTTTTCTAAGGAGAGGCCTATGTCCAGCAGTGGACTGTTAAAGGCTGTTGTTGATGATGATGATGATGATTCCAATTAGTAACTATGTTAATATATAATAACTGCACAGAACCTACTAAATTTAATAAGAAATGTTTACTCCTATTGTTGATTTTATAAACGACTTTGAAAAAATAATTAAAACTATGTGTGTGGAATGTGGAACAGGTATTTATGATTTGGCGATTAATTGTCACCTTTAAAATCTCATGGAATACTTTCCTTAAAACTTCAATACAAAATAACCCAAAATTTATTGAAAATTAGGTGTGATAAAAACCGTATATGTTGTTTCTCTCTAAGAATGAAAATTAAGTTTATAGTATATAGGTGCCTAGTTATAAATAGGATGTTACTACGCTAGTCAAACTGGCATGTACATTTGTTTTCTTTTAAGTTGTTCTTTTAAATTATGTTAGATTCAGTTATGTTTATTTTGTGTTTTGCTGTGCTTGACTTGACTGTGTGGTACATGACAAAAATATTTATTAATTAGTTTTCTGAAGAATCTATTCCTTCTCATTTGAGGTGTGTGTTGTTGTGGTCGGTTCTCATTTTTTTAGTTAGTATATTCAATGACCTAAAACTTGGTTGAATAGGCAATGTTTTCCGATGATCTGCAATTATTAGATTAGAATTAATCCATACAGGAGCTTATGCGATCCCTAAATGGACCATATTACTAGAGATTGTGTCCAGGAGTACTTCATAATTGTTAAGTTGTAGTTTAAGTTCATGTACCACATAGTGGTACCATATTTAGCGCATTTATATTCACTGTATTCTATGTATGACTATTGGAAAATAAAACACTGATAACGTATTTAACTATTTTATTTGCTACCCATATAGTTACAAGTATTTATGAAATAAATCGATCCAACGGCTGACAACACTTACGCAAACAGGTTACATGGTTGTAACAGATTTTAATTGTAACGGTACAGATTGGTCTCCTGACCGCTCAAGAGCTCTTCAGTAAAGTCATCGAATGTCATTAGTTGCGATAATGCATAAGCAACAAAATAAACGTTTGTGGCATTAGCTAACGCTTCAGCCAACCCAAGTAGAGTTTTCAAAAGCGTTCTTAGGTGTTGGGATGCTGAAGGAAATCACCACAACTTATTTATCGAGGCACTTTAGGTAACTGGAGTAATGACTACGAAATGACACAAGATTAGGCAGTTACACAATGTCTTCAATTTTTTTTTTTCATAAGTCACTTGTAACGTATGTATTTGGCACAAAGTAAAGAGATATGCCTTATCTCGAAATAATTGAACAACAATAATTTAACAAACAGAAATATTCATAAATGGATTTCAGTTTCATTAATTTCACGTTTAAATCATGTTATGTTCCAATCAAAAAATATTTTGTATGTGTTAGTATGAATTCCTTAATACCTCAATCATGGAAATACTTTATATATGCTAAAATTAATTAATATAATATTTTAAGGACGTATGTAATAAAAGTTATGCAAGTTGCAATATAGTAGAGATTTAAAAAAAAACGATGATATGGACGCTCTATTCAAACAAGTTCCTTAACTATTTGAAAATGAAAGATCATCTAAATTTTGCCACTAAGCATTAAAGGTACAATGTGCCTTGCAATGACTATATTGAAATATAAAAGTTTGTATGTATAAAAGGTTTCAATGTAAGTCATTATCCAATAACAACTATTCAGCTCGCAATAGAGTGTCCATCAACGAATCAAACGTCCTCTGCGAATCAAATGCAAATTATCGCGGGGCTCTTATAAAATATTCATAGGCAATTTAGCACTGTGAGAATTCATCAATTGAATCTCAAGTAATTGGCAACACCAGAATTGGTCTCGATGAACGTTGTTAGAGGCCGGATGCATTGACTTGATAAAATGTATGTGCTCGCACTGATGCGCCTTATTGTTGTGGTGCAGTTACCCGGAGTCGAAGCTCGCCAAGATGTTCGGAACCATGCCCACCGTCTTGGATAGTCTCAAGCAGCATTACTATATCGAATGTCGTGGTGGAGTGTTCCGCCACATTTTCAAATTCACTGTCAAAAAGAAGTTGCTTCTGCCAAGCGGATTCGTGGACCTTCTGCTTGATGAAGATTTTTACTTCGAATATTATCGTAAGTTCAAATTTATATTATTTACTTCAATTTTTTTCAGCATTTGAAGTAAAGTGTATTCGATCCTACAAGCTTACAATCTACAAGATATTTTCTTAATTACATATAAAATTAGACGGATAAAATAAAATATATAATGACTGTTTAATTTTATTTAAATAAGTAGACGAGGATCGAACTAAGTGGCATGCAATTGAAGAGGCCTATGTCCAGCAGTGGACTGCGATAGGCTGATGATGATGATGATGAACAAGAATGAATGACAGACATAAGAAAATGTGAGATATCCTTTTACTATTAATTTGATTAATTATTTGATAATATAGTTTACTTTCAAGTACATACCGTCGGTAAAACTGAAATCTAACGACTCTGACTTGTATGTATTTACTTATATATTTAAATTTACCAGAACTTGAAAATACCACAAGTAAACTGCTATGATAATTTTAATAATATAGTTCGTTTTGTTCGAATAAATTGTGAAAGTCATTAAGAATCATCTAGAACGCAAATTTCATCAATCTTGACCAGAGGGCACCTAAATGTCAATATAATGAACAAGAAGTTTAGTTAGATAAACGTCTAAATAACAAAACGCGGAAGTCCGATGACGGCCAGTCAGTGGAAAAAATGATATTCAGCTGGAATTGATTAAATCAAAAACATAAAATCGAAAATACAACAATGAACATATTCTAGTTATTATACTTTACCAAAGCGCTTATAAGGAAATTAGAGAAGATAGATCTATACTATATTATCTATATCAAAAAGTCAGTTTCTTCGAATTATTAATAAACCTATTTCATATGAAAAGAATGTTAGGTAAATAAATTCAGGGGAATTAGTGCTTGTAATATCTAGATAATATAATAGGCAATATTTTAAACTTTAAAATTTTTCTTGTAAAAGGGCTTTTGTTGCGTTCTGCTCTATGGTCTATGGAAGATCTGATAGTTGGACGTTTTGCTACTTAGAGATTTCGCTGTCATTAGCCTTTGGATTATAGCTACTTGGAGCTTCTGCTTAGAAGGGGATTTCATCATTAACAGCCTCCAAAATAAACTAGTTTTCTAAAAGGCTTCGGTACCACTGACCATATGCATATACGCTGCGGCAAGTTATACAGAAGTTCGAAGAAATATAACAACATAAACAACATTATGACGCTTGGAGTATAATCTAGAAAAAATCCCAAAGCTCCCTGACTACCTTTATTGATATTTTATAATAATTCTAATCTAATTTCCTCAAAACAATTTTCCTACATTTTCATCATCATCGACTGCATATCGCAGTTCACGGCTTTCGATAAGCCTCTCCAATTGCACGCTACTTTGTTTGATCGAACTTTTATTAATCACTATCCATAACCACATTATGAATTATGAAGTTGAACAGCGTGTGTTTGGTTGAACGTGCTAATCTTAGGAAGGTTTACGTTCCAGCCAAAAAAAGTAAAGTTTCAACAAAAATGTTAAAAAAATGGAGAAAATTTACATTTGACAGCTTCCATTTAAAGTTTCACTAAATTAATAAATTGTTTCCCTTTAAATTCTCTAAAAAAAGTAGATACAAATTATGACTGTCTGTCCTTTAAGGTTTGTTCATTAAATAAGTAGGTAAATATTTCGGATACTTACTAAACTAAGTCCTAAACTAAGCAGAGCTTGTATGGTTTACGGGTACTAAATTACTGATATGAATACATAAAAAGAAATTGTAAATACATACACATTATTTATGCATAGAAAACACCCAAAACTCCGAAATAAATATTTGTGGATCATACAAATATTTGGTACAATCCGGGAAAATAACCCGAAATCTCAAGCACAGCAGTCACATACGCTACCATTGCGCCACCGAGGCTGTCAAACATTGTACCCTATTTATGGTAAAAATAAGGTTCACGTTGTTATAACATCAAGCTATAGGCAATAGGAGAAGTAGACGTGGTTGCGTGGTTCAGCTAGTTGCAAAATAAGTACATACACACTTTCTTTCTTCTACATTTTTCCTATTCTATATTCACGTAGAGTCTAATAGTAGCGACTGTCAATTTAACAATGCAAGCACCAGGCGTTATCGAAATTCTGTACAAATAGTCTTTTGGACTTTTTAGGGCTCATCACCAAAAACTTTCGCAGAACAACCGGGGTTAAAGACTCTTTATTTTAAAACTTGTCATAATTAAAAAAAAGCGGCCAAGTGCGAGTCGGACTCGCCCATGAAGGGTTCCGTATCAGCAAGTACCATTATATAAAAGTTCTTGTAGTTCGTTGTAACTTTCATCGATGTTTTTATACTAGTGTATTGATTGAATGAAAGGTAAATTTCGTGTTACGACAGGGGGGTGTCACTCCGCAGTTAAGGTATAGTCGGCCGGCTGCCTGCCGGGTAAGACACGCCGGTCGAACAGACATCGTCAGAACAGATAAGAGTTACACGATAGAAAGAGACGCAATTGTAGGTAAATATAATCGTAGTGATTCGGCGCTGTGATCTGGATTGAACTTAATCTTTTGACACCGAGGGTATCTTTAACTTTAATTTAGTTTTCGGAGTGAGGCTTCTGTACTGGTACTATTATGTATTCTGTGGTTACGATTTATGACGTACTAAAAAAACCACTCACTAGATCTTGTTCAAACCAATTTTCGTTGGTAGTTTACATGGTAATGTACAACATATATTTTTTTTTACTAGACTTATATATAAGGGTTCCGTTTTTTGCCATTTGGCTACGGAACCCTAAAAAGCATTAAAGCATTAATCGATGTCAAAATGTATCACTGTTTATCTCCTGTCAAAACTTCACATTTTGCCATGGATAACACACTTGCATTGCAACCATAATGATGTTACCCGCGTACGTGTACCCGCGTATCGTCACTGGAAACGCAAGTGGCGCCCTCCCGCTTGGACACGATGTTCGGTAGACGGGATGCAGCGATGACTGGCGGGAAGATATGGCGGTGGTCATTCTACCTCGGACAGTCTTGGCATACGCTCAGTACCAACGCACGTGTTTGTTTCCATATTGTAAAAACCGTTAGTAAAATAAAGTTATTTTGATTTAAATTATCTTTCGTTCGAGTACCCAAGTCAGTGCCCACATTTATCAAAAACTATGTCGGATCATAATGAAGACCCAATGTTTCTCATCTCGGCCACCCTGATGCGACATCAGAAGTTGGGATTGCCATGTGTTCAAGGCTGTTCGCTCTCTAAATTCAGTGTTCGTTGTGTTTCTTTATTCAAATCAATAAATAAAGTTTTGGTTAAAAATAATTAATGGCAACAACAACAAAAATAAAATGGAAAGTTAATTCATTATATTGTTATACTAGTTGTACTAGTATAACAATATAATGAAACAATGAATATGGTATATCAAAGCTTTTTTTATTTACTTATTTTAAATATTTTAATGTTTAAGAATGATAACAAAAATAAAATAATAATAATTTTATGTCACATAAAGTTGTATAATAATAACACTTTTACATAAATCGAAACGTGCATTAAGCAAAAAAGACATGCTGATGTCTATGGGACTCTGGTACTCATGTTAAGATCTATCCAGTACCCATAACACATTATGGGTACTGGTGCTTTCTGAGTTTATACATTTCTTACATTTATAGAGAGTGGATCGTAACAGTATACTCGTATATATTTTTAGAATCACTTTCTTTTACAACAAAAGTGTTCGTTTATTTTTATAACCACTTTTATATAGAATATCTTAAATTCTCAGCTTTTGTTATAAATATATACATAAACACCTATCCATATTAATAATAATAAAAAATGTATAAGGAGAAATAATTTCTTGAGTAGATATAGAATAGTAATATAAAAAATTTATACATATTAGGAGTTTTTCATTTTGACACGTATGTTTAATAATGAAAGACCACGCATAACTTAGAGTAAGAAAAGAATTGAAGTTTGATAACTCAGATAGATAGACTATAAAGTAGGATTTTCTAACAGCTAATAGCTAAAGTAAGGTGAGTAGCTTTTTTAAAACATAAAAAAGTTGCAATTAGTAGCTTATAACTACAAACTTATCTCTACCACACTCATAAAGTATAAGTACATACGAAGTTTAGTTTTTTTGTTGTATTAATTATATTTATACTTTAATACTGATGTATTACAGATGTGGCTCATGCCTTGACTGAGGTGCAGTACCGTGATTGGCTGAACCACGCTACTGAACGTCTGAAGCAGGAAGTCGAACTCTTCCTGCATGAGCGCTACCACTTGCAGAATTTTCGCAGATATTAACTTTGAGCTATGGTAGGTATACTTAATATCTATCTTGTATTTCTTTTAAAAAATTACTAAGCATATATAGACCTAGACAGTCTAGGGGGACCAAAGGTAGTAAAGCTGATTTCAGCACGAACGGGCCGGGTCGATCAGGGCGGAACTTGTGCTTTCGTATTTTGTTCGAGACTGGAGCCAAAATCCCTGCTTAATATTATAAATGCGAAAGTAACTCAGTTTGTCTGTCTGTCTGTCACGTTTTCACGCCTAAACCGCTAAACTGATTTGGATGAATTTTGGTATAGAGATAATATGGGACCTCGGGAAAGGACATAGGCTACTTTTTACCGCGAAAATGACACACAAGCTAGTAATGTATAAGTATCTCACAAAACCGCCATAATGAGTATCTAGGTAACTAGTACTCTAGGATTCTACTCATGCTTTACATCAGGCATATATTTTGTTGGCTTAAATATGTTAAATAAATTGCAAACGACGAAACGAATCATCAATATGACGTTACACCAATACAGTATATGAAAAAAAAAACTAAAAAATCTTAAGTAGGATTCAATGTTTAGTATCTTCTCTGCATCGGAAAAAGAAACATGTGTAAAATAGTAACGCTCATTAAATTACAAGTGCGTGTCAGACCACGCAAGGAATAGAGTTCCGCAGTCATATACAATGCCAAGTGAAATTAAAATCGGGTCCAATAGATAATAATTATGTTTATTTATTATTTAGTTTTTGTACGTTTTGATTTTTGACCTGGCTTAGGCTACCTTTGAAGTTGTTCTTGTGCTTATATGCTTCTATTATAAGATCAAATTATTCCCTTTTTCAGGACACCTCATCAGCTACAGTCGCAGTGATTGTCCTAAGAGTTGGGAGAGATGTCACTATTTTATTAATTTTGATTAATATGATTAACTATTGCATTATAAAATGTGTAATCCTGTTTGACTTCATAAAATTTATTATATTTAGATATTATAGTTTTAAGCTTGTTACTAGAAGACACCCACTAGATTGATATTATGAGAAGTAGATATCTACTGTGTACTCTCTGAGTTTAAGCTATCTTGAATTATATGAGAAACATATAATCAAATTATTGCTAGTTCAGCGGTACTTTCTTATATTTTTAAAATATAATCAATTTCAATCAGTTTTTATTAGCAATGGATTATATGATAGTCATACAAGTCTAAGTTAGTCGCTTTTAGTTTTAAAATAAATTATTCTAATGCTTATGATTAAGATGCTATCGATATAACCTTATCTTATATATTATTATAAAATTCTCGTGTCACAATGTTCGTTCCCATACTCTTCGAAACGGCTGGATCGATTTGTATGAAATTTTGTGTGCACATCGGGTAGGTCTGAGAATCGGTCAAAATCTAGTTTTCCGCCGCGGGCATTCTCCTTGTTATTTCTAAATTTGATTTAATTTGACTTATATTAATTTTTAATGTTATGTTAATATATCGTAAATATTTAATCGACGGACCGTGTCCACCGTGACTAGTATCTATAAATATATTTATTTGATAGTTTGTAAATTTGAAATTAATGGTTTCAATAGTGACAGTATCAGACAATCTATCATCGTAAAAAATCATCATCGAAAAGTTTGCAAACTTTTGAACTGTTTTAACAGTAGATGAGATGAGTACCGAACAGTTTGTTGATCTTCTGCAAAAAGTAATTTCAAGTAGTTTTGAATAGATTTCAATTGAAAAATCTGTAAGTTTTAATTCAGTTAACCAACACGTCGATAAACATTGTTCAGGCTATTAAGAACATTTCAGTAAACGCATAAAATTAAATTCTGAGATTAAATAATTGATCGAACAAAAATATTAGACTTGTATTAATTATTTTCTTGCTTGCAATGTATTTATGTATGTAAGTATATTTGAACCTAGATGCTTAACTAAACTCACTTTAAAGCAGATATATATTGAAGATATACATCGCGGGAAAATGCAATACTATGATAACATGGAGATAATGACTATATATTTATATATAAACTAGATGACCCAGCGAACTTCGTACCGCCCAACTTTAAAATTCCATAACTTGATCGCAGCGCCACCTACCGGGTCCAATTGCGAATGTAAACCATTCCCAGATCCCCTTGAACACACACAAAAAATTTCATCAAAATCGGTCCAGTCGTTTGAGAGAAGTTCAGTGACATACACACTCACACAAGAATTATATTTATAAAGATATATATTATTGCGAGACAAGAACAAGCTAGATTATATGTTTATATATAATCAGACTTGTTCTGAGATTAAGTTATGGAAACCCAGTAACTGTATTTAAATTATTTCTATTTTTAAAATTGAAGCCAAATCCATGTAAATTTGGCGTTACACGTGCTATTAAAATAGTTGTCATCACTATTAATTTTAAGGTATATTATAATTTTAGTTTTTCATTATATTTATGCTTGTCAAAGAGGCTCTTCTCTGCGTTATTGAAGCTGCATAAGCAGAGTCCCGGACTAGAGGAATAAGATTTATTTAATTATCTACATATTAACATGCATGTTTAATGTACATAATTATATTCCTATTTATTTTGAGACCAAATAACCTTGTAAGTTTAGATTAATATACACCAAATATTTAGTAACCGGCCATGGAGAGTATCTACTGTGTGATATTAATTTTTATATGTACCTTGTGATATTTATTTCTATACTTCAATAATTTAAAATATGTAGTTTCAAAAGTTACAGTATCAGATCTTCATGAAAAACACAGAAAATAATTCTCTCGTTATAGTTGCAAACACGGGCCATGTGTAATCTCTAATAGATTTAAGATTTATATATTGAGTTTATTTTATATTATAAGTAGATATTAATTATGTCTATTGACTTGATATACTTTTACATTTTCATTCGATCATAAAATGTGTTAATTTAGCTTTAAAGTCTCAAGCAAAGGGTTAGATTACTATAATTTTCTTACTTTTACTTCAGATCCATGTCATTTATGAGCAATTCATTGTTCAGATGTTATTTTCGTTCCTGACATTCAAATTTTAATTAATACAAAACACTTCAACATTGAATAAAAATTAGAGGTGATAAAGAGAGTACTCGTATTAATAGAGGAGACGGTTTGAAACGACTTTCACCACCTGCTTATCATTATATATAAAAAGAACTAACTAATTAAACTAACTTTTACTACTCTTTTTTAAACAAAATTTTTTGCAGACAACGGCATCATGCTTTCGTTTGGTATTTATCGTCTCATGAGTACACTGTTTATTGAAACGTCATTTTTTATTTTTTTATTAATAATAGTTTGGCCATAATTTTTTTAACCATCCCACCCGCGATATAATATCTAATATATTAAATTTCATATAAAATACTTTTCATCCAATAAACAGAGGGGTGAAGGTCGTTTCTATTCGGATCTTAGACAGACAGAGCCGCGGGCGAATACTAGTAGTATATATATTTACAATAGTTCACATTATACTAAGATTTTTGCTAGGTGGAGTTTGATCTGTGCACGCCGTTAAGTCCTCCATACGCGCAGGCCTGGGGATGAAAGAAAACAATGCGAAGATTTTCAAAACCAATTGTTTGGATAGTTTTAAATTCGGACAATCTTATTTCCCTCTAAGATCTAGTTATAAATAAAATGTAACTGTACTATACTGATCAAACTGACATGTTCATTTGTTTTGTTTTAGAGTTGTAATTAATTTAGATTTAGTTATGTTTACTTTGTGTTTAGCTGTGTTTGACTGGACTATGACGTACACGATAAAAAGTAACTTTAATTATGTTTTTCTGTAGATTTTCTATCTTCATATTTGAGGTGTATATGTAGTTGTGGTTGGTTTACGTTTATATTAGTTAGTACATATATTCAATGACCTAAAACTTGGTTAAATGTATAATAAACAAAAGAAGTTTTCATATGATCTCAAATGAATAGATTAGAATAGGTCCATACAGGAGCCCATGCGTGCCCTAAATGGACCATAGTACTGGACACTATGGCCAAGAGTAGTTTTTACTTGTTAATTTGTAGCTTAAGTTCTTACATGACATAGTGGTACTATATTTAGCGCATTTATCTTCGCTGTATCCAATTTATGGCTATTGAAAAATAAAACAATGAAAATGTATTTAAGTATTTTATTTGCTACCCTTAGAGTTACAAGAATAGTTGAAATGTTATCTTATTGCTACACGAATAGGCTACACGGTGACATATCACAGACTTTAGTATATTACTAGCTTATTGTATGAAAAATATAAATCGATTCGGTACAAATTGGTATTCCAGGATAGAGGAATGGTCAAGACCAATTTACAATAAGTCATTAACGCATCAAAGACTTGATGATAAACTCCTAAGTTTGTTTAACTATGAGACAGTTAAGTGTAAGAATGCAAGTGTACTCCAAACCTAGATAAACAAAGGCGTAAGTACAAATATGTCATTTTTATTACGGGTTAAAACAGTACAACTAAAGATGCATTCAGTAATTTTTGCAAGGTTTTATTTGACTTGCAATGTACGTAATGTTTGTACGGGTGGAATCTTGTGACTCAATTTTGACGCAGATATCTTCAAACGATTATGCTTAAGTTTCTCAGATATTTACATTTCTTTGTATTTTTCCATTTTAAAAAGACAACAATTTTAAAAACCTTTAGGTTAGCAGCCAAATGCTGGCGATTAACCGTTGTCAGGCAGCCTGATGGCGCTGGATGTTCGAAGGCAGCAACAGAAAGCAGTTCAGAAGGCAAGTCTTCTTTTACCATAGAAGACCTTTGGCTTGGCTAAGACCATTCAGGGTGTCTCTAACAAGTCAGTGATCATTTCGGCGACAACATCCCTAAATATTTGGCGATTCTTTAGGAGTAGTACCTATATAACTTAAACAACTTCTAAATGATTGCATTTAGTAAGTTTTGTCTAAAAAAACACATGAAGATATGATGATATTTGTATTTCATTATAATATTACTATGACCCGGTATTTATATGTTAATTTATGTAATTTAATATAATGTTTATGCTACCAACCGCTAGATGGGACTATGAAGGCTGACTGAATAGCGTTATTGTTTGTTTACTGCAGTGATTTTAAATAACTAGAGCTCTAATGAATAGTTTTTACCCGATTACGGCATAGCCAATGGAGGGTTATGATTTGGACAGGATATGTATGTATGTTTATTTGTTCGCTCATTGGTCCTCTATTACTTAACTGAACTGTACCAATGAGATACGAGTATCGTTAGAAGCGTCTTGATCGTTCGCCAGTTATAGACTGTTTTGTGTCACTGAACCTAATGTGGCGCCTCAAGCACTCTAAAGCACTGTGTTAAACAAATATTTTTTTGATTAATATATCGTGTTTATTATCATTGAAAAGGGCGTCACTTGCACATTTCAAATATAATATGTATATTATTAGCATTTTTTACCTCGTAACTTTCCGTATTTATTCGGTAACTGTGATATTTCTTTGATATGCTTGTCTGTTCAGACAATTTATTACGGTCGGTTTGGTTTGTTAATATACTAAAATCTACTTTGCAAATAACATGATTAGCGTCGTTTTTAGTCGTAGTTGGGTTTTAGTTTTTACTTATTCTTTTGAATAAATACATATGAAAGTATGTTCGGTACTTACGTAGCAAATTACGTTCCTATCGGTAATGTGTCCCCCAAAATTCTCTAACGTTATATTTATTTTGGACCACTTATTTTCTTAAAGTCTCTAACTGATATTACATTGCCAGTGGGTGTCCTTGTATCACACCATTAGAAAAAATATATTTTCTACTTTTACTGTGAGAATTATTAATATAATGTTCACTCTTGGAACCAAAGCTTAAGATTATCCCTAGTATATCAATTAAATGAGGTGCCTTTAGGCATAACTAAAATGAAATATATTACTGGCTGGCTGGCCGTCTGGGTTAGCGCGCGTTGAAGCAAACGTAAAATTTTTTTCGCACACATTTTGTGCGGGGCGGCGTGGTACGGCGCGGTGCGGTCTGCCAGAAGAATTACACGGATTTTTCGAGCGCCGGACTTTTTGCGCGTCGTGTGCGTTACTGCATATATTTGCATAGGTATATATTAATGTTTGTTTGTTTACTGCACATTATATTCGTACTACTAATTTAATAATAAAAAATATTAATAAACTTTGTCGCATATTCATTCAATATACTTTTAAAATTAATCTTAAAACTTTTTTGGTAATATTTTATCAATTAATTAAGAAATTACGTGAATCATTCATCATTCACATTTAGAATTTCTGACAATGAATAGCCATCATAGACTGAATAAGCTAGTATTATATACATTTGCAAAGTACTAACCCATGTCGCTGTCACTGAGCCATAATTCTTTTCAATGTACAAATACAAACAAAGTTTAGAAATTTATATTGGAATATCTATATTTACATGTGAATATTCACGTATTACAGATATGGTCCATATACGCTATCCTGGTACAAGGGATGTCTTCAAATTAAACGTAAGTGTCGTTTATTTATGTGCGGAAGGTCGGGGATTCTCTTTTTCCGAGCAATTACATAACTTTCTTAACAATTTAAACAATTTAGTGTTAAATCATTCAGATGAAAAGTTTTTAATCCTAGGCGATTTTAACTTGAGTGGTATTTCATGGCAGTTAATGAATAATGTTCTAGTGCCTGCAAACATACGTAGCAGTGATGAGTATGTGCTAACGGAAGAGTTGAGCGTTCTTGGTCTGAGCCAGTATAATCGCATTTTAAATAACTTCGGGAAGACCTTGGATTTGGTTTTGTGTAATGAATGTGTATCGGTTAGTGAGTGTTCGACACCCTTAGTACCTTTAGATAAATATCACCCTGCTCTTTTAATTGATTTAGATTTTGCGGAGTGCACACATTTGATTCCCGCGTCGTACATTCGGTATAATTATGATAAAGGAGATTTTAATTCGATAAATAGTGAAATATCAACTTTTGATTGGGATAAAGTGTTTATGAATCTGACGCTCGAAGAGTGTGTGACGTACTTTTACAAAACTATAGCGAACATTCGTAACAAATATGTTCCTAGCAAGAATATTTGCTTCAACACTTATCCGCATTGGTACTCATCTCAACTTAAACGTCTCATTAAAGAGAAATCGAAGTACCTCAAGAGATTCAAATTATATGGCAGACTTTCCGACCAAGCTACGTTCAAGCTCTTACGTGATAGGATAAAGAAGCTTGAGACCGAATGTTACTCTGATTACCTAGCTTCTACTGAGGAGTGTATTGAAAAGAATCCTAAATATTTTTGGAGCTTTGTAAAGCAACGCTCTAAATCTAACTCACTGCCGAGCTACTTTAATTATGAGAACGTATCGGTTTCATCTCCTCATGAAATATGCAATGCATTCTCTACACATTTCCAGTCTACTTTTCTTGACCCGGCTGCTGTCGCTGCTACAAATACCTGCACTGCAGATACATCATACTCGTCTTGTGATATCAGCTCGATTGAAATTGATTTGGAGTATCTCACCAAACTTCTTAGCGGTCTTGACCCATCAAAGGCGGCCGGTCCTGATCATTTGTCACCTAAATTTATTATAAAATGTGCTAAAACTATTGCTTTCCCGATATCGCTGTTATTTAGGAAATCAATTACGACTTGTACTGTTCCTCAGGTTTGGAAGTCCGCGTATGTTACTCCAGTGCATAAGAAAGGGTCAAAAACGGAAATTGTTAACTATAGACCGATTTCCAAGTTGTGTGTACTAGCAAAAATATTTGAAAAGATTGTTTACAATCAGCTGTACGCAGCACTCAAAAACTGTTTTAATCCTTCACAGCACGGTTTTCTGAAGGGTCGTTCAACGGTTTCAAACCTGGTACTCTTGAACGAATACGTGACTCAGGGTATGGAGGATGGTGCACAGGTCGACGTCATCTACACGGACTATAGCAAGGCGTTCGATAAAATAGATCACGACCTGCTAAAAATAAAGTTATCTAATAGTGGCATAAGGGGAGATTTACTTCGTTGGTTTTCCTCTTACTTAGAAAATCGTACGCAGGCTGTTGTTGTTAGTAACTATATTTATTGAAAAATATATAAAATGATTCCCTTTACATTTTCAACTACAGCCTCTATGTAATTATTATTTCCTAGGTTGTACAATGTACATTTAGATTCTAGTCACTACTTCTAGTTTATCAACCAGTAATATCCTTCGACGCTCTCGCTATCAAATATACCGCCAATACCCAGAACACCAGCCGGTAACCCACCAGGACCTACGCCGACTGTTGTACCTATAGCTGAACCTGACACTGCTTTTGAGGCAACACTAACTGCATTTACCCTTACAGATGGGACAGAAACAAAACCGCATCTACCGAAAAAGATGGCAACTCTCCCGCCACGCTGCCCTGGTTCACGGTCAACAGTCGCACCTGATCGGTTTCCATCGTCACCAGCAATGGAACAACGAAGAGCGCTTTCCACAAAAACGTTCTCGGACCGATTATCGATAACAACAGGGCGGTCAATAGAAGCCGTGAGTCCCACCCCATATCGATGATGCTGCTGCTGGTTCTACCGTTTGCAATAAACAGCTGATGGGTGGTCAGCTTAGTAATCAGAAACTCCCGGACTGGCCAACACACTTCCAGTTTAAGAAACATCTTGTTGTTTCGAATCAGGAGTACCGCACCATCCAGAGTTTAATTACACTCACAGGAGGCAAAGGAGACGATCATCTGCTTTTAATACTCAGTTCATGGATAGTTCACTAAAGAAGATCTAGGTAGAGTAAAGCGAACTTCGGTTTACACCTCATTCATCACCTTTGGTTCATGCGCCTCATTCCCTGCTGGACAGGATCTTTCTAAATATATAAATTTTATACAACTGGCCGCACCACAACCTTACTTCTGACATTTATGAAGTAACAAAACTTCTATGCATGTGCGGCGAACTTCGGCACTCGTCATACAATTACCACAAACCATTCTCCTGTGTACGATATAGCGTCATACCGCTCGTGATTGCTAAATTCATCTGGAAGAGCAAACTACGTGTGCAAATTGCAGAGGAGTGTACACCAGGGCATATATCATGACATCGAAAATTTTCAACGTCGTCACCAAGGTGCGACGCAACCCAGACACTTCCCAGCTGGCTAAAAGACTGGAGACTAACGGTCACTGCTATGTAGGCTCAGATGATATCCATGGGGACTAGTAATCCATGACTGTAAAATACCGCCACATGACCATCTACATCCCTTTCCATGAAGCCTTTTTTTTCTAACTCTAAATTTCAACAGTGTAACTCTAAATCATAAGTATTATATTTCTGGTAAAACTCTTCTTTGGTAGAAAACTCATTGCTCTGAAATTAAAACGTGTAGTTATTGCTTCACAAAGAGTTCTTAAAGTAATTTTTAGCATGTGTACATGAGTATGTTAGCTTCTAATTCAGTGTTGCAGTAGTAGTTACGCATGATAAATATTATTACGTCTTCTGTCCTTCTCATGAGTGTTTAACTAGGCTTAGTCGTAAAAACCTATTCACCTCCTGCACAACATTTAGGGTTGATGTTGATGATGAAATATAATGGAATCTATGCTTCTTTGGTTTAGTTACATAATTAGCTACTCCGTCGTCGTCGTCATCGTGAGCAAGTCGTCATTCTATTGGTCAAAAATCAAATTGACTGTAGTAGAGCCACGCTGATTTCAGAACGAATGGGCAGGCTCGACCGGGGACTACTACAGTACTACTTTCACAGAGAATGACGAACATTCCTTGATGAGTGTGAGACCGGAGACCCAATCATTTTGCATCATTCTCTCGGTCTCCGTAGGCCGGGCAAATGATGCAGAAACGCATGAGCAGGAGCCAAATGGACAGTAGTACTGGACATTATGTCCAGGAGTAGTTTTTACTTGTTAAGTTGTAGTATAAGTTCATGTATCACAAGTGGTACTATATTAAGCGCATTTATCTTCACTGTATATTTTATTCACTGCATGACCAATGGAAAATAAAACACTGATAATGTATTTAACTATTTTATTTGCCACCCATAGAGTTACCACAATTGATATAGGCCGATCGAATTGCTGACAACATTTACACAAATAGACTATACGGTGACATGTGATAGACTAATACATTTCTAGCTTACTGTATGAAATAAAAGTATTTTACGTACAGATTGTTTCCTGGGGTAGAGAAACAGTCATGAGTAAACTTACGAACCTTATAACAAACCATTTAGGCATCAATGACGTGATGATGAGGTCCTGAGTTTGAATATCATTCACAAACACAATTAAAAGTAGGTAAGTATAAGTATGTAGACATTAATCAACTAAGGACTACACTAATTAAAATGTTTGCAGCTTATTTCCGAGATGCCGTTATCCCTAGTTTTAGTTACGTAAAACTAATCACCTCTGCTATTTGCTGATAATGCTAATATAAGATGTAACAGCACATTGAATAAACAAGAATAACTAGATTACTATACCTTCGAAACATTAAACGAATTAAATAAATGTATGTTTGATTCTAAGAGCACTTAAATATGTTTGTAATGTGCAAATGTCATAAATAGACATTGTTGTTAAATATATCTGAGTCACGTAGAAAAACCGAGGTTTTCCTTAGGTTTATGTGATCACCATCGACCGTGTGTGTACCGGTTGTACACGTGTAAGTAATATTTAGGTGTAAGGGAGCTTATTAAATTGAGTTTCAACTATAGCTTTGGAGTTTTAGGTTTTCCAGACATCAGGAATAACAGTTTTCAAAATGTGTGACAATTACATATCTTTATTAGATTAAATTCACTAATCGAATATGTAAACAAGTACTCCCAACTATATTTTATTTTTTATAAAAGATATAAAAAATTGTTTCATTGTTTCTTTGAATAATTTGCCCGAAAAATGGAATAACTTGAGTTACATCATCATCATCATCAGCCTATCTCAGTCCACTGCTGGACATAGGCCTCTTTTATTTATTTTTGTCCAAAAAAAATCTTAATACATCTTGTTTATAATATAATAAGCATTTTATTATTGCTGTTGGTTCTGGGGCGAATCATCTATGGAAACAGAGTAAAGTCCTTTTTTCTAGTCTTTTCTTATAAACATCACTTAACAACAAGTGAAAAAACTATGAAATAAAATAAAATTTAAATACCTAGATACAAAGTCACTTAGAATTATGACACATAGCGTTTGGCTTGAGCACTAGCTCATACAAAATCTTATTTCAATTATAAACTTATTTTTGTAACCATGTCATGTATATTAATGTATATATGGATATAAGTAATTATCTCATAAATCAAACTTACGCAATGTGTGTGTTTACGAAAGGACATTTAAATATTAAGATAAAAATCGAAATAATACTACGAAAGTTTCATCATTCGATAAATTTAATAATTCTCTGTGTTTCCAATCAAATTATTTTCAATAATCATCATCAGATTGCAGATGTTACCACGTCTACTGAAATTGGTATTAAAATTGAGTATCAATATTCAAAATATTATTTTAAACTGAAAATCGTTAGAAACTTCACGTACCCTACTTACTTAAAAACTTCATATAAAAAAGTACTTAAACAAGTACAAAGTAGTTGTCTCAACATTAAACCTTTAATACTTAATAAGTAAGTCAAAATTTCCTAAAAATAGAGCTTGGATATGAGCGCACCGACATTTATATTTTTATAACTAACATCAAACACTTAGATATATGTCAGCGACAATTGTGGCTTATTTATATAGACACATAGTATACAAATAACAACAAAGTAGTGTAATGGTCTATACCTACTAATAATATTAATGGGGTTTTGACACGACCGACCTCCGGCAAGACGACAGATAAACTGATTACGTCATCAAATTAATGTCAACTGCTTGATTCGATTAAATATTATTTTTAATATCTCACCTTGTAATGAATATTTCACTTACATAAAATAAACTTTAGACTTGTACGTGTATATAAAACTGACTTGAAG
Source organism: Phragmatobia fuliginosa (assembly GCA_932526445.1). Classification (NCBI taxonomy): domain Eukaryota; kingdom Metazoa; phylum Arthropoda; class Insecta; order Lepidoptera; family Erebidae; genus Phragmatobia; species Phragmatobia fuliginosa. Next base: position 33,483,788 of record OW052057.1, read on the forward strand.
TTAAATACTTAAACAATCATAGGTGCAAGTCGGAAGTTCGTGATATTTTTTTCTATAAATCATTGGCACGTAATAATAATATAATGACACCTTATTAAAACACCTAGCACCTTAACTTCTAGATACTTGGTTATACATATAATATCAACTAGAGGTCACGGCTGTCATTCTCATAGTGTCATAATTTATAACGAAACTAACAAATGGCAACAATTATAAAATTAAATTGAGTTTTCTTATATTTATTTCGTACAAATAAACATCTAAAACATATTAAAATGTTATTAAAAATCAGTGTATATGATTATTGTTATATGAGATCTATTTGTGTAAAACCAACAGGCAACATTGTACACACTATCAGGTCCTTTTACGTATAAGCGATTATACAAGCCACAAATTATGTGACCGAAATATGGCAATATTTTTGCTGGGAGTTCAATCTAAACAAGCGAAATATTTGGCTTGTATTTTAAGTGATTGAATACAACGAAAACATAATGATGATATTAATCAACAAACAAGTAAGTCCAGTCAAACAAAACAGCACAAAAATTTTAAGTTGAGCACTTTGATCTATAAGCATCACCAGAAAAGCAATATTGTTTTTTTTAATACTCTCCATCTCCATTTTATTTTATTGCAGTTTACGAAGTTTAAAAGTAATCAAATATAATAAGTTTCGCCACCAAAACCTACAATTAATATGCATTCAATTACGAAACTTATAATATTTTCAAGGTCTAAAAGTACTATTGCAGCTAACGTTAAAAAAAATGAATCGGTGATACGAACCTAATTTAACTGTGTCTATCCTCAAGTGATGCATAAACAGTCGTTAAAGTTCTAAATAAAATAAGTTTATAATAAATCCCTTCAAATCATCAAACATTATCAACAAAATGCTCATAAATATAAACTAAATAAACGCTTAGCACTTAGTTTAAATATGACGTCCAACAATTAAAAATACTCAGTCTTGCGATACGTGAAAAATAAATTTGACATTTTAGTTCCGTTTAACACGAAAGACTTGGATTTTATTTCTTTGTTATTTCAATAATTTATTAAATAACTAATCTGCTGGTGACTAGGTTTCAAGTTTTGTTACTATGGCATTGATATGAATCCTTTGGTGTATTGATTTTCAATTAGAAATCAGCTCAATCAAGAACTTGGAGAAAAATAATCTTGGCTTATCAATTTCAGTTTACATTAAATGCCAATATAACTTTTTTTCTTACAACTTAATAAAATTAATAGTGACTACAAGAACCCGTACTGTCTTTAACCACTTGAAATCATTATTTATGGGTTGGTGACACTATAACAATGACGTACATAAAATCACCTTAACTACTTTTACCATAAACTACATAATATTTACGAAAATAATTTTAAGAGATCTTTATAGCGCAATCTTGCTGATTCGCACTATTTAACGAAATGTGGGTATATCTCAATAATTCAATATAATTCATTTTAATTTCGTTCTTAATTGATGGTAAAAATATTCCAAGATTGCAGTAATAACAATAGGTAATCGTATGAACATATAAAACTCATAGAAAAAAGGAGTTAGTGGCCGAATGCCATTGACAAAATTAACTCCTTAAAAATAAAAATGCGATTACAGTTTAATTAATTGAAATCTGGATTTTTTTCACTTTCTGGTGTATTTTCAAGTTCTCCCAAAATTTCTTGCACATCTGTTGAGACCTGGAAATGTTTGTTTCATTTAAAAACTACGGATTTTGAAATTCTTCGAATAAGTAACACATTTGCATTTCAAATAATAAAAAGCGGCCAAGTGCGAGTCGGACTCGCCCATGAAGGGTTCCGTATCAGCAAGTAACATCATATAAAAGTTCTTGTAGTTCGTTGTAACTTTCATCGATGTTTTTATACTAGTGTATTGATTGGATGAAAGGTAAATTGCGTGTTACGATTTGTAACGTCTTAAAAAAACTACTCACTAGATCTCGTTCAAACCAATTTTCGTTGGTAGTTTGCATGGTAATGTACAACATATTTTTTTTTAGTTTTATCACTTTCTTATTTTAGAAGTTAGAGGGGGGGAGACACACATTTTTCCACTTTGGAAGTGTCTCTCGCGCAAACTATTCAGTTTAGAAAAAAATTATATTAGAAACCTCAACATCATTTTTGAACACCTATCCATAGATACCCCACACGTATAGGTTTGTTAAAAAAAATTTTTGAGTTTCAGTTCCAAGTATGGGATCCCCAAAATGTATTGTTTTTTTTCTATTTTTGTGTAAAAATCTTAATGCGGTTCACAGAATACATCGACTGACCAAATTTTAACAGTATAGCTCTTATAGTTTGGGAAATAATTGGCTGTGACATACGGACGGACAGACAGACAGACAGACAGACAGACAGACAGACAGACTTGACGAATCTATAAGGGTTCCGTTTTTTGCCATTTGGCTACGGAACCCTAAAAATGATGTCGGATGAGAATATTGCTAAAAATATGAATTGGAAATTTATTTAATAATCTGTATGATCTGTAGTTTAATTGCTTTCATATGATTGTTGTTATGATGTTTTAGCATAATGTAACACTATTGCCGTCCGAAGTCAATTGGAGAGCCCTATAATACAGCTATAATCTGCAATTACTAGAAAAACGCAAAATAAATAAATTTATGGGAGCATAGAAAATTATAACAACATCTTCACTAATATTATAAATGCGAAAGTAATTTCGTCTGTTTGTCTCTCTGTCGCACTTTCACGCCATAACTATAGAACCGATGTAATTAAATGTAGTAGTCACACACCTGAGAAAGATGTGTGCTACTATTTACCGCGATTACCGACACAAACGTGGGTGGAGTCGCGAGCGAAAGCTAATAATAAATAAATACTCACTAATAAATCAGGAAAGGTTGGGTCAATTGTATCCAAAGAATTGATGGCTGTCTCTATCTGTGTATTGAAAACTACAACAAAAAAATGTTTCAATTACCCTATGAAATTACAATATACGGATTTTTTACTTTTTTAGTCAATAATAAAAGTTAAGACATCGAATAATTTAATACTTACGTGTTTCGTCAAAAAAAGTCTCCAGATTTTGGGATTCTATGTCCGATATTTCGTTTTCTTTGGCCATCCCAATTTTCTTCTTATACATCATCTCCTCATCTTCGAATTCGCTTGGTCGTTTAGTTCCAGTTTGACAATTGACCATTTCTTGTTCCGGTAGCATTTGAATGAAGTTTGATTCTTCAGGTAATTGTAGCAATGGAAAAAAATTGTTTTGGAGATCAATAGCTTGAAATTGAAGTCCGTTGTCATCTTGGTCATTGTAAGAATGAGTTGAGCTTACATTGAAATCATTTAAATGAGAACTTGAGTACTCACTCGTCAATTTTTCAAAAGAGCTCAAATTTGGTGAAAGATGTGAAATTTGCTGAAGATTGTTAATGTTTTCAGAGTTAGAAGTTCTTTCTATACTGGTTAAAGAAATAGACGAGGCTTTACCAAATTGAAATATATCATTTGGTTCCCTAGAAACCAGCTCCACGATTTTAAAATCTTGTAAACGATTTCTTGTACTATTATCAGATTGAGGACAATTTAATCGTTGATTGAATGAGTTTACAGTATTATTTTCTTCCTTAATAACCACATCTTGATTTTTATCAAGTGTCTTGATGACGTCATAGATTTTTTCTATAGCGCTTACTATTTGTTCTTTATCAGGAGGAATGATTGTGATACGTTGAGATGGGGTTACATTTTTTTCTGGAGTCATACTTCTCGCATTATCGTCTAAGTTGTATGTTGGAGGCGATGGTAGATTCGTCACAAGATGCAAGATGACTTCTTCCAAGCGTCTTGGATTTTCAACTGGTACCGGCTGATTGTCATTGTCTTCCTGGAATGTTAAAAAAATATGTAAATAACTAGTTTCATGTTATTTGGAAACATTATTTTACAGTATCATAACATTTTCTTAATTTTACTGTACTAAAATTGATTGGAAAGTGGTTAAGAGTGAAAAAGTTCTCAAATTATCTGCGTGGTAGCAAAGAACATTTTAACATTATTTATTAATTGCATTTATAAATAGGGACGAATTGTGCAATTTAACCTCATTTTTAATCTTTTAGTTATGGGATTTGCTGTTATAAAATCCAAAGAAAAAACCTTACTAAAATTTGGTAAGGAGTAGATTAAGTTAAAATAAATAATAATCACATCTTTGATTTCTTCATCAGGCAATTCACTTGCTGGAGTGTCTTTGTTATTTATCATCATGGCAAATTTCTTTCTCATAATTTTGATCAACTGTTTGCCTTCCTTCTCGTCCACCACTGTATTCGTGCAAACGAAGCTTGTGCAAGCTCCAGAATGTTTGTCGACATCCAGGTGACCGCGGGTCCTCATGTAGATAAATTGTCCATTCTTCGTCATCAAGCGGTAACAAGACTCCCCATACATCTTTTGATGGTCATACACTGTAAATAAATTGTAAACTAAAGCACTTCTACATCGTATTCAAATGATTTTATTAATTTCGCATTAAGAAATAGGTAGAACAGCACAGCATTACATAAATACACAGTCGCTTGAGCATTCTTATTTAACAATTATATTAATTTCATCATGGCGGTAAATGTTCTGAAAGGAAAACATACATAAAATATATAATGATAAACATATAAATGTATAAATACCTATATACAACCGTTAACTTAGTACTAGTACTTCGCAAGTACTTACCTATCTATACTGACTGATAGTACCTAAATCAGTCCTGGATAATTAAATACATAATATGACATATGATATTGTCGTTAAGCGGTGCAGTGGAAATATAGAAAGTGGTTATCTCAAGAAATAATAATTTATTAAATTGAGATAGATGTGACAGATGTGCAGACAGTAAACAAGTGGTTACAGATAATGAGCTTGTCTGATTATTATTATTATATTTACTTGATAGACATTAAATCATGTTTCCACAGTCATTCTTCTTTTAATAAGGAAACTTTCAAAATAAAATCCGATGAACACATCTCAAACATTAAACAAGAGTAGGGCCCAAAGAAAACCGCGAATACATAAAATGTATGAATAAATGAAATAAAAGTGCCTATTAATTAGATAGTTATTTTAGTAGGACGTAATTGCAACGTGTTGAAATGCTCCCTACATAGGCTTTAACTCGGAAGAAAAGTGACCTTCTGCTTTCAGATTAACCGTTTAATTCCTTATAGGTCGTGGTCTAGTAGAATAATTAACCAACATTCCAATTTTAACTAGCAACGAACTGGAGTGAAAGCGACGTGTCAATGTTCAGGTTATGTAAGAGAATATTAGATACAACTCAATTTTAGATTAAGTGTGCTCTTTTCTTAGATGAAGTAGATAAGATAAAATATTTTTCGACACCTATTTCAATAGAATTGAAAAGAGAAAAGAAAGGTCGTTCAAATGGACAATACTAAATCTGTGATTAATAATAAAATTGTCATGTTGACGATTTATTTGAATGCACGTAGCAGATTTTGTCAGAATTACATTTTCGAAATTATAATGAATTCACTTATTCTTTTATTCCACTTCTACAGGCTTTTATTCTTAACGGTAGTAGGGCCATGCTGACTTCAGCATGAATGAGCCGACTCGACCAGAGCGGTACTACCCTCACACAAAAGATCGACCAAAAAATGTCACCATCCGTGCTGTCTTGGTGAATGTGAGACTGGAGACTCAATGATACAGTCGCAATCTCACTGGGCCGTCATAGTAAGGGTCACTATGCTGCATTGTCTCAATCACATTATGGATGGAGACCCCTGCTCCTGTATTCTACTTATACTTCCTATCAGGTTTAGTAGAGTCACTTTGAGGTTAAATAGGAAAAAAAAAATTGTTGACCGATTTTGTCTTAAGGCATTTCCAACCTATATGGTTTTAACATATTCCACCGAGTGCTGACAGTCCAGAGTACTTATAAATTAGATTCTTCAGAATTGCGTAATAACAAGAGCATTCGAAACTATGGATAGTTGTATTTTACAGCATTGAATCAACGTTTCATTCTCCTATAACGAGATGAATAAATATACTATAATACATGTAGAATTCTTAATGAATTTCATTAAAGTTAATGTTTGCGGACCTGTTGCGGATTAGACTGTTTATTAATTTCCACTGTCTGTGTATATGTAGATCTGTTGTTCAGGGTTATTATTAGGATCTTAGTGTTATCAATACGACACTTGCCTCGATATATGTACACGTGCAGGTCTACTTGCTTAAACCATATATATGAATAGATAAACATGTGTTTCAACACCCACCAAGACTAAACGATAACTTTTTAAGTTGTAATTGAATCTTCTTCTTCCTCTTCTTTCTAGCCTTATTCCTAATACTATTTGGGGTAAGCTACTAGTTCAACCGGTTTTACTTAAATATCAGATTTTTCAAGAAACGACTGGCATCGGACCTCTGCAACCCTATGGGACAACTGAAATTCGAAGGTTGAACTAGCTATCAGTAAATTTGAAGGCACTGACTTCCCCATAACAATTGAAATAGATGTTCATGACAACCGGAACCGACGTCTTTACGTGGTCTCTGAGGCACGGGCGTGAATCACCGCCAAACTAATTAGCCGCGTACTGATTGAGCGAGCAGCCTCGCGAGGCTGCCTCGCGAGGCAAATCCTCGGTCGGTCAAGACGTGCCTCGCCCGAGGCAAACGCTCGCGCTGCCTCGCCCGAGCCTGCCGCGGCCCGAGCCGAGCGTTGTCGGTTTTTGTCGATGCTCAAAGGCGCCTCAGTACGTTTGCCGCGCTCACTCAAGACGGTAGTGTTTTGCCTCGCTTTTATCTCTATTCGACTTCAAGTTAAACTGAGCGTCGATGCTCACGGTGGCTCGGCCTTGCCGCGCGATGAAGCCTCGGATTAGAAAACTTACAGACCGAGGCCGCCTCGCGCGGCATGCGTGCTGCGGCAAATGTCCGAGGCTGCCTCGCGAAGCCGCTCGCTTGGTCAGTACGCGGCTATTGAATATTGTATTAAAAATGTCCATTGTAATAATGATTCATAAATATGACAAACGTGTTTTTTTCTTTTGCCTTGATAATGGATTGGCCTGTGCTCAATAGAAAAAAAAGCGGCCAAGTGCGAGTCGGACTCGCCCATGAAGGGTTCCGTATCAGCAAGGAACATCATATAAAAGTTCTTGTAGTTCGTTGTAACTTTCATCTATGTTTTTATACTAGTGTATTGATTGGATGAAAGGTAAATTGCGTGTTACGATTTATGACGTATCAAAAAAAACTACTCACTAGATCTCGTTCAAACCAATTTTCGTTGGTAGTTTACATGGTAGTACAACATATATTTTTTTTAGTTTTATCACTCTCTTATTTTAGAAGTTAGAGGGGGGGGGGGACACATTTTCCACTTTGGAAGTGTCTCTCGCGCAAACTATTCAGTTTAGAAAAAAAATGATATTAGAAACCTCAACATCAATTTTGAACACCTATTCATAGACCCCACACGTATAGGTTTGATGAAAAAAAAAATTTTGAGTTTCAGTTCCAAGTATGGGGACCCCCAAAATGTATTGTTTTTTTTCTGTTTTTATGTAAAAATCTTAATGCGGTTCACAGATTACATCTACTTACCAAGTTTCAACAGTATAGCTCTTATGGTTTCGGAAATAAGTGGCTGTGACATACGGACGGACAGACAGACAGACAGACAGACTTGACGAATCTATAAGGGTTCCGTTTTTTGCCATTTGGCTACGGAACCCTAAAAAACTACTACACCTACTCATGCGCACAACACAGATATATATAAACACATACACAGATTACAGTGTAGTCATATGCAGACATACATATACCATATTTATGTACACACACAGTCGGATGCGCGCGGTGTGCATTCAAATCTTATATTGTTCTCTTTTTGAATTGAAAGATTTGTATTCATACTGCACTGGATTATACAATGTAGTGCACGTTTATTTATAACTTTCTGTAGTCAGTAAACAGTATGACGGAATATTCAGTTCTCTGCCTTTGAGCATTCTGATTTTATCCACAAAACTACTCACACATATCCAATTCAAAATTCAAATCGTTACTTCAATTAAGTAATTTAATTATACCATATCACTATTTGGGTTTACATCAAAAAACTCTCTGTTTGGAAGTCAAAATTACCTTTCACGACTATGCCACCACATGCACAAAGAAACTACATTAAGTACCCACATGAAAAAAAAGATTGCGTGAAAGAATGATTAAGGAAAATGTTGAAAGAAACTCCAAAACATTTAGGAAAGTTGTAGAAGAATGATATATAATAATTTTATTTGAATCGATTTGATGATTTGCTAAGTCTTAAGTAATCAAATATCAGCTAAAGCATGAGTTTAAGAACAAAGGACAAAACTTACTTTCCCTGAGCGCAATGATCACCCAGCGTACATCATCTCGATGCATGAAGTTCATGGCATTCATTCCGCTGACTTCATGGGTCATGTAGCCAGTGACCAGAGCAATGCGAGACTCGCACTGAATAATCTGTCCATCGATGGAATGTCTAGTGCGGTACTCCATGCGGTAGCCCTCCAGCGCACTCTCGTTTATGAAGGTCTCTGTCGAGGGTCTGACGATACCTATGAACACCTAAAAATAATTTCATATAATAGTATTAAATTGGTTATAAGCACAAATTGTTTTTCATTTCTAAACAGGTAAGACTAGGAAGCTAACTGTTTTTTAAGTGACAAGTCACGTAATTTGCACCTCTGTATATTACTCTTTCTGAGTCTGTAATGAAGGCGGGGATCATCTTATAGTAGTTGTAGGTTATAATCAATCTTCTTTTATCGATAAATTAAACCTGTTAATATACCTAGTTTCAAACCTATTTTCAAGTCAAGTAAAGATGGGTATAAATAGGCTTATGGTACTACTCTTACTCAATTCAGTAGTTTGTCACGAGTGTTGGAGAGTTGAAGATACATTTTAACACAAAATTGTAGTGAAACCGGGATTGTAACTATACTTAGATATCAAAAATTTGTATAAAGTGTTTATATTTGGATTCCAAATACAAACACTTTAGATGTCAATACAGCAACAATAGAAACTAAAGTAATATGATAAATTTTCATTGTTTGTTTATGAAGAATGAATTTAAATATTAAGTATTTCATGAGTAAAAAACAAACTTACAATAACACAAGAAATACCATTAATAGTTAAAGGTCCTTTTGAAATTATTTTTATTAATGCCAGGAAAATTTCGGTACATATTACATACTACGTCTTCATAAAATTATTAATTCTCAGTAATGATAAATTGATGCGATGTGTGACGCTTTAAGTTTCACGTTGTAGGGGTAAGAGATCAAGGGTCAGCGTACGCTGCATATTAAGTATGGTTGCAGCTGTGATAATCAGATGTATGCAAGGAGGTTTCGCATGTAAAGGGGGTAGATTTTCCATAACGTTGGACTTATCTAAATTACACAACCTCATTTTAAATGGAAACTTAACTTAACTTATGGAACATTATGTTGTAACTGTGAATTGACTACCTCAATAGAGTAGATTGACTCTTTATCAGTACCTTTTATGTCCAAAAGTAACGTACTGGGACTGCGTGGATGGCTTAGGTGCCTTAAGCGGTCATCGCCGTTTTCCTCCTATCTATTACCCTACTATGTTCGACCCCTACACATTACACGATATCATTTGTATTTTGAAATGGTAGAGCCACGCTGATTTTAGCACGAATCCAATTATCTAACCAGGCCGCCATGCTTTGGATCACCATGCTATATTGCCTACCCTCACCATTGTGAGGTTGCTCACATGCTCATTAGCATGGTGGCCCCTACTCCTGGATTCTACTCATGCTTTCCATCAGGCAGAGTAGAGTCACTTCAGTAGGCTGAAATATAAAAAAAAATAACAAAATGATGATTTAATTTTTTTGTTTGTAAAACTTGTCACAATAATTTTCAATGACCGTAACGTTTTGTCAATGTATTTTGTGCTCTAATTACGTTTACTTGCAATAAGTACACTCACTTAATAGTTCATGTGATCATCCACCTAAAAATGGACGAGAATCTGCTAATTATAAATCACTCTTATTGACATGAATATATATTATATACTCTTCAAAGTTTTTATTTCATATGCATTAAACATTTCATTATACAAAGTAGTTCATGAGTAGGAAGGTCTTAGAGTCATAATCTTCGTGCCAAATATTTCTCATTGTTTGCTGGCTACGATATGTATTTTTTTCTAATAGCATTCATTTTAGAGCTTGATATTTCTTTCAACATATATATATAATATATAGTTTAAGTATATATATATAATATATACTTTAAATGTTATTTACATTACAAGATAAAAAGAAACGTTCGAAAAGTACGTAATTAAAATAAGCAATGCTACATCATAATATCCTTTTTAGCGTTCAGTAGCCAAAGGGCTAAAAACAGAACCCTCGTGGATTCGTCATGTCTGTCTGTCTGTCCGTCCGTATGTCACAGTCACTTTTTTCCGAAACTGTAAGAACTATACTGTTGAAAGTTAGTAAGTAGATGTATTCTGTGAACCGCATTAAGATTTTTACACAAAAATATAAAAAAGTAATAAATTTTGGGGTTTCCCCATACTTAGAACTGAAACTCAATAAATTTTTTTCACTAAGCCCATACGTTGTTTGAGAGATACTTCAAAAGTGGTAAAATGTGTGCCCGGGGGGGGGGGGGGCACCTGTTACTTCTAAAACAAGAGAATGATAAAACTAAAAAAATATATGATGTTCATTACCATGCAAACTTCCACTGAATATTGATTTGAACGAGATCTAGTAAGTAGTTTTTTTTAATACGCCATGAATCGTAAACCGCAATTTACCTTTCATTCAATCAATACACCATTATTAAAACATCGATCAAAGTTGCAACGAACTATATTGTTTTTACATGATGTTACTTACTGCTACGGAACCCTTCATGGGCAAGACCGATTTGCACTTGGCCGCTTTTTTAATTATCTGCTTAAAGTATTCAACCCTTATAGTAAATTCTATAACTTTTCCATTTATTTAGAAAATTTAAAGATTTTTTCACATTTGAATTTAATTTCATGTTATTATTAATCAAATGTTAGTCCAAAGTTACAAGTTTTTTTAAACAATTGTTGCATTACAGGGGTTTCACAGTACAGTTTTAAAACTACAAATTATTAGTGCAAAATTAACAATCGAATTTTGAGCAAAAGTTTAGGACCATCTATGATTCTGCTAGAGTAGGTCACAATATCAGATTTTTAACATAAATAATTAATAAATAAATATAAACAATCATTGTACAATTTAATTAGCGCTACACGCTCTTTTTCCATAGCTTAAGCTTTAGGGTAACGAGAAAAGGTTACCAAAACACGACTAACTATGAAATTGAAACTTATTAGGATACTTACAATATCGTTGCCGCTAGAGCAAGGGTTTTCAGTTCGGGCGCGAACTCTTCGAACTATTTGACAGCACCGGTTGTAGTCGCCACAAGCACGGTCTGATTTCCTCAGTGATCCTTGGATGTGACAAGATAAGTATTGGCTTGGTTCTGATCGCTGGCCCAGCTTCTTCAACCTGTTAATTTTATGAATGACTGTTAGCAGCAGTAACATAATTGGCATCTAATAATTTGTAGATAATGTGAATTGATAATTCTGCGTCATTTACGTTGCTAAATTCATTAGTTTTATCAGTGGATTCTGGTACAGGGCAAAGAGAGTTATTTTCAATTTCAAGTGCCAATCTAAATATTATCCAGGTTATATCCCAATTTCATATTTGTTAAATAACCGAACTTATGACAACAGTTGCAAAATTATATATTATATTATATGTATAAAGAATACGTAAAAAAAATATCCACATATTCTGAAAATTGATAACTTTTAGTACAAGTTCGGCGAGTATTACACGAAGATACATTTCATTGTCAAATCCATTAAATATGCAGACAAAATTACCAGACTAAATATGTAGTAAGAGATATTAGTAATGCCAAACAGTACTATTGACTAAATGGTAAATCAAGAAACGATTTCACTTACCTAATGATGAATTCCCTTTTTTCTCGTGCTAGTGCCTCTTCCACTTCGCACTTAGCACCAGGTCCATCAGGGATCAGAAGCTCGCCATTAGGGCCCAATTTCTGGGTTTTTGGCATGAGTTGTTCTTTTAATGTGGAACGATCATCTTCATGTGTTATATTCAACAGACTTTGACCAAGGAGATCAAGCTGTGCAGGAAATAAGTATGTTATATATATATTGAATTTGAATAAAAATTTTGGAACTAAGAATGTGCATGAGATGATAAATACATAATAAATTGTTTTTTATAACACTTTATATAAACTTCAAGCTAAGTTACTGTTACGTTAAGATAATAGAAAATACGAATATTAATTATTTTTATTGTGAAATATCTTTGCCATTTATTCAATTACGATGTTGTGCAGTGACATAACAATGGTTTTTTTAATAGGTCAGTACTTTTAGGTACTCTAACGTTTAATGGAAATGTTCAATATGCATTAACACCGTAATCATAAAATTTGCTGAATTGAAAGATATTCTGTTCGTATTGATATATACAGTGTACAATTAAACAATTGACATACCTATTTACAAGTAAATTTACTATAACTTATTTCGTATTCTAAAATGTTTTAGACAAATCTGTTCAATATTTTTAGACAGATATGTATATTTATCAATCTTACTCGACTATCGTTTCTTTCCTAGCTCTCGACTGGAGCATTGTGCTATTTTTTTGTATCATCTAAGACCGTAGGACAACACAGGGCCGCGGACTGCCTGCAGTCCACGGCCCTGTAGTAGCCATAGCTTTTTTTTCCGGTACATAGCAGCCTATCATTTTTCGCGTTGGAAATTTTTATAAATACATATTAGAGGACCATATAAAGATAACCACCTGTCACTACCAATTCAGACATCTATATATGTAAAAGAAAGTCGTGTTAGTTACACTACTTATAAATCAAAAATGGCTGAACCGATTTGGCTGTAAATTTGGTGGGGAAGTAGCTTAGAACCAGCAGAAAACAATTTTTTATTTTTTTTACAAGTATATTTCACGGCTTCGAATGTTGTTTAACGTGCTGAAACACCTCCAGCGACAACATTGACTAGTGTCGTTACGATCTGACATAGCACGAACTTTGCTTTGCCAGAGAACCATACTTTCAGCAGTGGATGCAAATAAGCTGAGGATGATGATGATGATGTTGATACGGTAGTTAAGTAGTCAGGTTAGGAATGCCCAATGCTAAATCGTGAAATGAATGACGCATTTGTTAGAATCATGTAAATGTATTTATTAATTAATAACTAAATAATAATAATAATAATAATGTATAAATATTGATATATGTTTGTCAATAGTAATAGAAATAAAAAAGTTTGAAAAAATAAGTACTTTCACTTATTGCATACAAAACGGCAATTTCATAGGTATATGGTATAGGTACCTATTATAAATATTGATATATGTTTGTATTAATAGTTTACTTTAAACACATTCTGAAAATAATGTACTTTGATGAAGGTACTTGATTAAAATACATGTGTCGTACTTGTTTGTCGTCACCTATGAAAGCGAGGGTTCCGACTGGACAGACAGACTTCTCGTCGAGACGTGGACCAGTACGGAGCTCTATACTATTCAACCAGTAATTGAGGATATTATATAGATTTAAAAGCTAAATATATACCATTAACTTTTGTGTATTTCTTTTTACTAAAATGTTCTCTAGTTTTGTAAAAAGAAAAAAAACTAAATTTATAATGTTTGATTTATGGATATGTGTATAATGTGAAATATGTATGTCAATATGTTGGAAAAGAGTGTCCATGGAGTTTCTTGTCTGTTCTTCTCCATAGGATCTACGCCTTGGAACAGACGAATAGAATCACGACTGAATAACAGACTGACTACTTGAAGTTGAAATAAAAATAGTTAATAATATGATTTGACTTGGTTTGATTTGATATACTCAAATTCCTGATGTTTATTCTAATTATATAATATTTTAATGAGTATACATTAATTGTTAGACCAAACTCCTTATAATTCCTTATAAATATTCTAATATTTTAATAGACAAAACCTATCTCTATGTATGTTTAATCTCATATTTTCTCTAATCTCACACATTCAATCGAGAATTATCACCAGGAATTTGATTTAGTAGTTTAAACGAATGTACTACTGTTGAATCCCCAAAAAAGGAAGTTTATTATACATTAATAAAGGCAATTGATGATGGAAATAGTAGTTTATATTGCCTGGATGCCCCTGGTGGAACTAGTAAGACTAACAACTACAAGGTGATGACTGGACTAGGTATATCACGTACCTCACCTAGGTACGCAATGACTCGAGAAGTTTTGGAGGCGTAATGATTTTACTGTCTGGCGATTCCACCAAACACTGCCAGTAATTCTAAGACTAACTGCTGTCCACTGTCGAGTGCATCAATTTCATTTCCTTTGAATTTCTGTAACTTTGTCCCATCGAAAGATGAACTTATCAACAAGGTATTCCCAAATATCATAACTAACCACAAAAATAATAAATGTTTGAGTGAGCGAGCATTCGGCATAATCATTAACAAATCACATGACAAATCCTTGAAAGTTTGTGGTCTGAATCTAGGCAATTTATGTTTTTCAAATAATCATCAAATCATTTATATATGGCATGTGCACGGGTCGGAAGACCAGCTGTGTTAAAATCTTGCGCCTGAAAATACAACGAAAAATAACGTCTATCACAAGGTGTATAAGAATGCAACCCAGCAATGAAAATACATGGCCAATAAAAAAAGTCATGTGGCACTCGGGTACTGCCGCGGTAAAGCTATTGCATAGCACTTTTATCAACTTATGCAATTATAATAATTTAGGTATTTTTTTTACTTTTGCAGTATTTTTTTTCTTTGATATTAATTCAAGTTTACAAAACAATATACACTGTCTTTTTACCAATATACATTCTAACAATATTATAGCCAAACAATATAATAATTCTATCAACCGAAAGACAATGGCAACTAAACTGAGAAAATAATAGTAACATGAGCATATCTTTGGATTAAAAAAACATTAAGAGTCAATAGACGGTACTGGAGGACGCGGACGCTATGTATTGTGTAAAGTAGAAAACAGTTATATATTTTGTAAATGTAATTTTTTTTACAATAATATTATAGAAAAGCAAGGAAGAATCTAAAATTACTGTTGTCAAGGCAACGGATAATGGATGGTAGCGGCAGAACGCATGCGCTATTCTGCCTATAGAGCATGGAGCCGCCACATCCTTTTCGCACTACAGTTACAATCATATTCTCTATCCTTTTTAGGGTGTTAGGTTTTTTCGTTACGGAATTTCTTGATTAGAACAGTTTAATATGTAATATGCTTATTTCGTTCATACTAATCTATAAAGTGTTATGATCAAGTCTACTTGCATTTGTTTTTAAATGGTTCCACCCTTGTTATATACCCATTTATATTTAAACGGCAGGATGGATTATATTAGACTGTTTACCCTCAGCAAACATAGTATACACAGTATTATAAAAAGTTGAAATTGCTTTTAGAAGTATAGTATTTATACAAAGATATTTCCTTTAAAGAGATAAATGTTGAAAAAAGTATTTTGCTAAGACGTTCATAAATCACAGAAAATGTTTATTAAACTGATTACAGAAATCAGTTTAATAAACATTTTTTTTTTATAATTCTCTATTTATACCTAAAGCGATAATTTGTTTTCCTTAATTTTAGGGATGATTACACTACTTATTAGTTTTATAACATACGCGTCCAAAAACATAACCAGCCTATTTTAAACTTGGCACAAAACATATTTATACCAGAATTTCAAGTTTTAATTACAGTCTATTTCATGATATCAAAAGACGTTGATGTAATTTAAATTAATTTTCATAAAATTCAGACTTATTTGACTGTCATAACTATACTTGAAAGATCGCGTAGTTGTCGAACTTCGTCTATAATTTATTATGTTTCATTCTATTTATTTAATTAAGAGAATCTTTAGGAGTACGATTGAAATTTTACTTGATCTTTTAATTTTAATTATTACGCTTACAGTATCACCCAAGATAGTACATGAAAGTATGTCAAGTATGATATTTTTGGTTTTTTTTTTATTTTATTTTTGTACTATGTAACGAGTATATTATTCGTAAACTTTCAACATACTAACTACAACTATACTTTGTACATTTATATACTTCATCAAACGAAACATAATGTCTCCTCTCATGAGATCGTTAAGGTCATACGTACCCACCCTGGCCGACAAGACATATTGTGGCTACGTAATCTTGCCGTTGGATGTTTCTAAGCCGCCCGAAGACCTCCAACTACCTTCACGACTCTTATTTTATGATAACAACCGGAACCGACTGCTTAACGTGACATCTCAATTACGCAAAGCTCACATCTCATGCCAATATCACCTATATAGGTACTGTGCGCACAGAATAGGCTTAACGACTTAAATTATGAATTTAGTAAATCAATAAAAAAAGTATTAGAAACATCAAAAACATAATTGTAACCTGATGATTTACGGCATGCTAAGTTTATGAAATCAGTTAAAATAAACAAAAAGAATTCCTCAAATAACAATTTGAAATTATCTTCTCAAGCTGCGATCAGCTAAAATATTTGACGGAATCGTCATAGAATGCTTTTAGTAATACATATAATTAATCTAGTAATGTTTACCTCTGTGTATCCAAGATATTGTTGTACGTTCTGTGAGACGACAACGATGAGTCCTCTGTACGTGACGGTGATCAAGAATCCGTTGAAGAGGCTCAGGACTTTCATCATTGAAGCTGGTGAGAAATCTTGAACCGACCGATCGATGGAATCGCCAAACACTGAAGTAAAACATATTTGAACACTACTTCGCTAACGATGAATAATTATACGATCGTATTCTTCAATAAGGAAACTAACTTATTTTTTATGTTATAGCAGACAATGAAGAAAGAAGCAGTGGCTACTGTCGTCCGTTGACACTTTCGGCTTCAGTGTTTACACATAAGTACGTATTATCCACACGCTGTAGAGGGGTGTGGGGAGGTTGATGCGAGCACATCTGAGTTTTAAGCATTTGTAACATCTCTGCTCACATTAACGAAATTTCATACTACGTAACGTTAAAAGCCGTTTAGGGTTTATTCGTACAAAGCGAATTCTTGATTGCGTTCACATAACATACGCAGATGGAAAAAGAGCCAGAAAACGGAAAACAGAAGGTTTAGAGTGCATCCAATTCTAAGCAATATAATGACCTTCGTTTTTTATTTCTATTAGAGTAGTCCACTGAACTTTTATTCCATATTGCTTGTCATTTTTCAATTTCATCGATGATTAACTCTGTATCAAAACAATATTTTTCCATGTTTATAATTTCACTAACAAATCCGTCTACTCGCGCTTAGTAACGCGTGTATACTGAACCTAACAAGGAGCTCTAGAGTATCTAGAATCGCGCCCACTACGCGCGTACAGCGAGCGAGTGGAGATTCCGACGCATGACACGCGTATCATGTGAACGGAATCATCGATGAAATTGAAAACTGACAAGCAATTTGGGAAATGAGTTCAGCGGACTGCTCTTATAGAAATAAAAAACGTGGGTCATTCTATCGCGTAGAATTGGATGCACTCGAAAATCTTCTGTTTTCCGGTTTCTTACTCTTTTTCCACCTGCGATACGCGAGCTAGAATCCGACTGCTTCGTCCAAATCCATTTTGATGACTGAAACTGGCCCATATTCTCACGCGCGTAGTCTGCGTTATGTGAACGCGATCAAGAATTCTCTCGCGCGTATGTACACGCGCGTAATTAGCTCTATCTATACGAAGCCTATGTCGAGTTTTGCGATAATAACGTGCCGAGAACGAAGACAAGGCTACAATTTATTCATAGGAAGCCTATCATTAAAAATAGTAATATCGACAAAACTATAAACTATTGTTTTATATAAATAAAAATAAAATATATTGTATGACAACAATTATACATGGCGTATTTGATTTGAATACCAACTAAGTACAGTGTTTATTGAGAGCACGTAATGAACTGCATTTGCTGTAAGAATGTTTCGGAAATTTGGCACGAAAATATTTATTAAAGTAAATATTTACACTTATTTGTGATTTAAATGTTTTTATTTCATTTTTATAGTGCTTTGATATAAAATCAACTCACTGTTAATGTATTTATTTTTCGGTTAGTATGAGATATACCTTGATTATTTCGAGAATTGCGTTAGATAGATCTTTGTTTTGAATATTTATTATGCTATGAAATATATTTTATTTTTTGTCTATTGTATTCTATTTTAATTTTTAGTATTGTTCCGTCTTATTATACATCAATTATGTTGCATATTTATAACTTTAGTATTTCTTAGAGTAAATTTGCACTGTGAATCAGATCTTAAAGATACTTGTCTTACTGGAATGGGTGGAAGGCGCTGACGACTGTAACACAGTTTATTATTAATACAGTCGTCAACGGGCCACGTCAATTCGTTAAATTATTTTTTTATTATTAATATTATAATTCTTTCAATATCCCACAATTATAGGAGTCGGTAAAATTGGCTATTGTTTTTGTGTTTGGTAGACTGATTTATTTATAAATTTGTTTTGTGATTAGCGAAGGTAAGTGTGAGAAGTCTGAAATTATAAGCGCAGAATTCACGGAATCGTTAGTCGCAATATTGTTACTATTCAATCTAGTACTAGTGTGGGAAAAGACTAGTTCGCGCGTTCGAGCGTCGGCCGAGCACCCAACTTATCTGGTTTTGTGTATAATGATTCAGGCACGAAGGGAGAATGACCAGTAGAGTTCCTACGGCAATAACGTCAGCAACAAGGCCAGAATATGTCTCTTAAATTTAAAATTAAAGCCGAAATCCACGTAAATCGATTTTCAATAACAATTTGTCCATGTCTAGGCCCAGAGCCTATGCAAAGATGTCGATGTCCTTTAATAAGTATTAAAATGACTACATCACTGCGGTAAATTGCCGGGCCACCTTTATCATGAATACTTTTGCACCTCTAAGTAATTGAAATAAAAAAAGGTAAATTATTTAAAGAAAATAATGAAACAGGGAAAAAAATTGCTGCCTTCTCAGGGAACATTAAAAAGTATGAAATTGCAGTTTTATTATTACTTCGAATTGATATAGAACCTTCATGGTTTGAGATTTTT
Organism: Phragmatobia fuliginosa; assembly: GCA_932526445.1. NCBI lineage: Eukaryota > Metazoa > Arthropoda > Insecta > Lepidoptera > Erebidae > Phragmatobia > Phragmatobia fuliginosa. The sequence continues at coordinate 33,503,196 of OW052057.1, forward strand.
GAGCGAAACCTAAACCAAATCGTACCTATGAGGTTCTTCTTTTAAAAGATGTGCAACATTTGATCATCGACATTCAGTTGTTTTTTTAAGGTTCCATAGATAAATGGCATGGTCAAACTAATACCCCAATACCCATATGGATAGGCCTTCAAAAATGATATGGAGGTTTCTAATGTCATTTTTTTCTAAAGTGAATAGTTTGCGCGAGAGGCACTTCCAAAGTGGTAAAATGTGTGCGTCCCTGTCCCCAGTAACTTCTAAAATAAGAGTATCATAAAACTAAGAAAAATATATGATGTACTGCAAACTTCCACCGAAAATTGGTTTGAAAGAGATCTAGTAGTAGTAGTTTTTAGGGTTCCGTAGCAAAATGGAACCCGTATAGATTCGTCATGTCTGTCTGTCCGACCGTATGTCACAGACACTTTTTTCCGAAACTATAAGAGCTGTACTGTTGAAACTTGATAAGTAGATCTATTCTGTGAACCGCATTAAGAATTTTACATTAAAATAGAAAAAAACAGTAGATTTCGGGGGCTCCCCGTACTTGGAACTGAAACTCAAAAATTTTTTTTTCATCAAACCCATTCGTGTGGGTTGGGTAGTAACAATACCCACCTATGGATAGGTCTTCGAAAATGATATTTTATATTTTGGTTTCTAACATTATTTTTTTCTAAACTGAATAATTTACGCAAGAGACACTTCCAAAATGCTAAAATGTGTGTGTCCCCCCTGTAACTTCTAAAATAAGAGAGTGATAAAACTAAAAAAAATATATGATGTACATTACCATGCAAACTACAAGTGAAAATTGGTTTGAACGAGATCTATTATGTAGTTTTTATTAATACGTCATAAATCGTAAACCGCAATTTACCTTTCGTTCAATCAATACACTATTATTAAACCATCGATCAAAGTTACAACGAACTACAAGAACTTTTATATGATGTTACTTGCTGATACGGAACCCTTCATGGGCGAGTCCGACTCGCACTTGGCCGCTTTTTTTAATTCTTCACAAATCGTAAATTTTACTTACTTAGATACTTCGAAAATACAAGTGATTTTAGAATCCGAGTTCCGACGCGGAACTAAACGCCTTGCAGAAATAGCTCGCACTATCAATGTTGCGTTTGGAGAGGGGACTGCATTAGAACGCACAGTGCGATTTTGGTTTAAACACTTTCGAGATGAAAATTTTGATTTGAAGAACGAACCACGGGGAAGACCGCCCTCGAATCTGAATAACAATGAATTGGAAGAGACGGTGGAAGCCGATTCGAGCCAAAACTAACCAGGAATTAGCGGCATGGTTTAACATTACCTTACCAAACATTGACTCATTTGCGTCAAATCAATGAACTAAACAAAAATGAATAATGAGTGCCTCTTGATTTGACTGTTCTGCAGAAAGAAAAGCGTGTTGAAACTTGTGTTGCCTTGTTTAATCGATAGAGAAAAGAAAGAATATTGGATGCAATTGTGACATGTGATGAAAAGTAGATTCTTTACGATAACCTTATGCAACAAATGCAATGGCTGACCCCAGGTCAAACACCGCAACAGTGTCCTAACGCAAAGATTACCAATAACAATGTTACGGTAACTGTTTGGTGGTCTCAGCATATTGTTATTCACTATAACTTTCTCAGATCTGGTCAAGTAATAACGGCAAGTGTCAATTGTGCCGAACTCCGAACTATGATAGCAAAACTTGCAGTGAAACAGGTTGAAACAGCCCCGACTCATGAATCGATCTTCACAATTATTGCTCTATGATAACGCGAGACCTCATACAGCACGAGAAACCGTTTTCACTCTTCAGTAACTATAATTAGTAACCATTCATCACCCTCCGTATCGCAAGACCAAAGGGGGGAAAGCAAAAATGCTTTCACACAGTTTGTAGGATCTAGATCACTAGAGTTCTATCGCAAAGGCATTCATGACCTTCCTATTAAATGGCAGCAAAAAGAATTTCATTTGGCAATTTTATTCTTTAACCTCTAATATATGCATAACATATGCCTAACCTAAAAAGTTTACTTTTTACAAAGAAATAGTTAGTACACAATTCATGAATTCTAAGTAAGGAATACCTCTTTCAGCCAAGTCAGCATAAGTAATTACATTAAACGTTTCTTTTAAAATTATTAGTTTTTTATACAAGCTTACCATGGCGTCAATAAACATGTTATAACTCGTGCGACCTAAGATGGCACCTGACTCAAATGTCAGTCGTTTGAAGTACTGAGTGCAAGAAAAATATAATTTATTCTAGTTTTTTTAAATTTCTACATTTATTTTGCTTCAATTAGTTTCTCATAACATACTACTTTACCTTAAGTGGTACTTTACTACCTGAGTTAAGAAAATACATATGCATACCAATAGGAAGCAGGCCTCATTCATTATTTACCCGAATGCATTCTTCGTGCAGTGATTTAAATAATATTAGGCAATACCTAATATCATTTTAAACGTAATTACGAACTAAAATATGCTTTTAAAATACAATTTAAAATCATGATAAGCCTTTTAATCGTAGTCTCTGAAAATCATATGTATTTGGATATTCTTTATTTTAAACTATTGCGTCTCATAGTCGTCATGCTGGTTTTTTTCGTGTGACCTTTCTTGAAACAATTGGGGTATCCAGACAAATCTAATGATATATTTATAAAATAAATTCGTGGAGTGATTTATATGAAATTAGGTAATACCTAATAAACTAAAATTATTATTGAAAGATTCTTGCAACGATAATAGTGTTGCTAACGCTACTCGCATGATGACAGAGGGGTATCACGCGGGGGAACGGTGTCATGTTTCGTTTCGAGCCAGGTGCCATCTTAGCTCGCACGAGTTATAATAAACGCGATAGTGTCTTAGAATCCGGAAAAATCTCATTACAAAAAGTGTACAAACGTTCATAACTACTTCTATTTATTTTTGTTGATTGTGTACATCGCTAATGCAACATGCATGACGAATACGAAGTAGGTAGTTAACTATAGTTTTATAGTTCATATTCTGATTCACAATTATGAGTAGGAAGTAACAGTATGTAAAATTTGTTCTTGTTGGATAAGGTAATGGCTACATTACACCATCGCACGACCAAATAGTGACATGTTTATAGTGTGTAAATTGACATTGAAATGATCAACCCAAAATAACTGTATTCGCAATGCAGTGTGTAGACAGCATAAGTACAAAAGCATGGCTTGGCACGTGCGCCTGCGCGCTCACGTTAATCCACACGATTGTGTTATATTGATAGACAAATATAATATGTTGCACTGCAATTATTGCTCTAAATAGTTAATACTTGTCATAAAATTACATTTATGTAAGTAATTTATTTGTGAATTAATTGTTTTGAATATATATATATATATATATATATATATAACTACAGAATAGTTGTTTTTTATGTTTTGATTTTACATTGATTACAAAACAAGATGATACAGAAACGGATTCCAATTCTCAGGTAGCATTTTTCATTAGTATACGTAGCTACACTACCGAAAATAAAATATTATCATCATTATTTAAACTATAAATACAATTAAGGTCGGTTTAAAACATTTTATAATTTGGTTTAAAGGTTTCGAACTCAAAGTGACGCTAATAAAGTAATGCATGAGTCGGCGCTATCGATAATTCTGCACTTTGCACCATTTAATAATATTATATATTCGATGATTCAAGCGATCATATCGATAAACCTTTACATTGTAAGTCAGATTATTATGGCTTTCAGTGCTTCGTATTCTCTCTCAAAATTATTCCTCTTGTACCTAGTAGTTAAGTATCACGTTGTAAACATCGTTGCTGGAAACATGTGATATTTAAGTATTTTAAGGAAAAGAAAATCGAGTCATTGACGTACACGATTAGTCCAGTTGGCATTTTAATGAAATCTGTTAACACTTTCCCCGCGAAGCGATTACATACGCGGATCTCACCGTACGCGGGCCAATTTTGGCATATTTCAAATGGTCATAAAATATAAAGTTTAATAGATATCTATTATTATTATTTTTTATTATAATATTTCCTTATTATGTTTTGTATATAAAAAATAATTCAATGAAATATATCAATATTACTTTTATTTATTTATTTACGAAAATTATACCTTTTTCATGCAAAAAAAACTCTTACATAGACAAGACGTGCTAAAATTATCTCTATTGATAAGTAGTACGGGTTTAACAAGGTGTAATTGCTTTTGGTATGATAAATTTTGAATTAAGTATTGTTACATAACGGCAGATTACAATTTGGGCAAGAAAATAGTCTCTTTACGTCCCCTTTTGCTAGTATCTTTTTTTTATTTTATCTGCGAAAGCTTTGCAGACTACTGCGTACTTGTTTTTTTTCCGAGGATGGTATCTTATCTATGAAATGTCGACAAGTCAGTCTCGCAAGACCACCTCTCGCATGTGGACCTCGAGACACCTGCAGCTCCTCATTACATTTTCCATCGATAGAAAGGTCCTCATCAGCTTGCCTTAGAAAATTTCATCATTCATCATCATTAACTTGACTTTCATTGTCATCAATGTCCACTTCATCAATCTTCATCACATCGCAAGGCACCTATCACCTAAAAACTCGCGGCATTTAGCGCTAAAACTCGACGTAACCTACCCACTCTTGTAAGTTTGGCTGCGCACTGGCCGCCGCTCGCTCCCGAACGATCCTCGTAGTTTAATGAATTTACTTACACATTTGAATTTTGTTGCAATGTGTGTGAAATATTCACGTGAGTCTTATTTCGTTCACTGATCTCGGATAGGACTCGTCATTTTTGAACAGTGAGTATGAAAAGGCATCACGTAGCCTATTCGTGACTCGCGAGTGAGATTATAACCGCCGTGCGGGCGGTTTCATAAACGTGATCCGCGGGGAAAGTGTATAGACATGTGATGTCTATATTAACAGATTTGTTAGTATAGATCAGGGGTCGGCAAGTAGTTTTAGGTGGAGTCCGGACACTGATGGAAAATTTTAACGAGGTCCATAAAAAAACAAATGATAATAATTAAATGCTATTTATTTATTTTTGGTATCAAATCAAATATCGAACTATAGAACACAAGACCTAAAATTAATGTGAGACCGACGATCTTGAGCCAGTTTTTTATGGTTTGGTTCTAGAGAGGAACAGCTAATTCGTATTGTGTCTTCAAGATGGGCGTCTGTTAATCTCGAACGATATTTGTTTTTCAAAAAAATATTCTTTGAGAAAGATGTTTCACATAAGTATACAACACATTACGATTTTTGGCGGTCCGCGGTTCAACCCTTCGCGGTCCGCAAACGGACCGCGGTCCACCTGTTGCCGACCGTTGGTATAGATATTACATGTCTATATTAACAGATATTAACTCATATGGGTGCGATGGTGCAAAAAACGTTTTGGTATTGATCATAAATGATATAAGTAGTTTTTTAGGTAATTGGCACAAAATATCTCGTAAACGAATCTTTCAAGAGCAAAAATAGATATTTAGAAAGCCAAAAGCCGGCGGTGTAGTTGTCGAAATCCATACGACAAAAACACGATATTAGACACCACTTTTAGGTAGAAAATTTTTCATGACATGACATGACATGATAGTCAGGCTCGCATGTCATGTAGTGATGGAAGGATGGTCAGCGAATAAACATCTCTTTCTTCACCTACTTTTTATTTCAAAAGGATGTGACCGTGATACAAAATATATCAGTATTTGATAAGTATTTAATAGACTTGAGCGCCAGATTCTCTCCAATAATTGCAGTTAGGCTCTAACAGTAAACTAAAGTGTTTTACCCCCATGCCTCTGTGAGCATGACTTTCCCAGTTGTCAACATCTATGGCAATCGTAATTGGGCAATAAGTGCCTTGAAACATACTGACAAATAGTTCAATCTTCGAATTCAGTTAGACCTCAGAAATGCGGAGGTCCGATGACAGTGACTTCGTGGAAAAACTGATATTCAGATAAAACCAGTTGAAATAGTAGCCGACTCCAAATAACTTGCGAATAATAAAAATTACGAAGATGGTGATATTGTATAGGAGGCAAACAAATTAATTGAGTACCTGACGTTAAGTGTCTATCGTCATACATGATACATGTAACTCAAGCATTTTATGAGGGTCTAAAAGTGAATTCCCCTTATAGTATTAAGTGTAAAGCATGCTTAATGAATGCGTACACCTATATTTTATAAAACTTTCATTAATACATTTGTTACTGTCGTCAAATAGCTTAACATTCAACGTAGGCTGCTGCTGACTTAGCTTTATGAAATTAATATTCTAATTTGATGACTCATTGAATCAACGCATTATAATTATATAGTTTATTCTCAGGTGCATGTTGTGCGCAATTATCAAGTTAGGTACTACACTCGTATACTTATACACTTTATAGAACTAAATATAAAAACAAACATATCTATCTGGTGGGGGCATGTGATGACTATCGATGTTCCTTCAAAGGAACCTGAGACGACTTTGTGTTAATTATAGACATAATCTTTCTAGCCTTTATTATATCCAATATTATTTAGGGAAGGCTACTAGTACAGTCGATTTCATCTGAATATCAGTTTTTCCACCAAGCTACTGGCATTGGAGCCACCTATAACCGAGGACGAATTGAATTCGAAGTTTGAACTAGTTGTCAGTATATTTGAGTGCACTGACTTTCCAATAACAATTTCCATAGGTGTTCATGATAAACTGGATCGACCCTTATTATCGTGCTCTCGGTCGTAAAACACATAGTACAGGCGAGAGAGGCCTTAAAATTATCTCCATTTGAAAGCTACTATATTGTCAGCTTATACATTTTTCGTTCTTTGCCTATTCTGCCCTAATAGCAGGTTTACTGCGATCCCGGCTCCTTTAAAAGCAAAGCGTGTAAAGCATCTCACTAGGCCGTCTGAGTGTAGGTCGCCATTTTGCATTATCTGCATTCGCAATGAGTGTGCTAGGCCACCCTTGGATTCCACTTATGTTTCCCATCAGGCAGAGTAGTCACTCTGTCAGGCTTTAGTTTAAAAAAATCTTATAGTATACCCATTGCTCCTTTTTTTTTATTTCTAAATTCAAACAAAACGGTTACGGAGAAAGTTAAAACTTAGCCAAGTGCGTGTCAGGTCGTTCATAGCATAGAGTTTCGTAGTTACTCACATGTTATGTTGAATTATTATTTCGATATTTTAGTACGACATTTTCTAAGTAAGCATATTTTACAAGTTAGGTTTCTATAACTTTTGACTCCACTGTTGGTCTAGCTAGCTTTTAGAGACCTTCTTAGTGATACCCCACGCAATGGGATAGACACGAAATGAACGAAATATTAAGGAAAAAAAATGAGGAAGAAACAAATAAATGACTGTTTTCAAAACTCAATGGTACCAGCTAAATGAATTTATAAATTTGAATTTGCAATTCTTAACCAAAGAGGAGATATTTGAGATCAAAGTAGTCAGTATAACAAAATGATAATTTCATATGTAAGGAACTAATATATTCAAGCAACGGTTTATTTTTCTAGCACTAACCGCTTGGACGGTAAGTCGAGGATGAAAACTAAAAGGGTTTCGATGCATTAACTACGGAACTCTAATCTCTACGGAAGTCTAACAAATTTACTTACTATATAAAAAAGTAACTTAAGCCTGTAATTCCTAACACCATCTGCCAGTGAAAGACCCGCCAAAATCAGTTCCGCAGTTCCAAAGCTTAGCCGAAACAAATAGACAAACAGACGGGTAGACAGACAAAATTTTTAGAAATTGATTTTTTATCTAAGTACCGTATTTAATGAGAAGCTGTTAATTTGAAATTACAAACCAACACTTCGAGTTTTTCAACCGGCAGTGGACGGCGATACTACTACTACTACTTCAAGTTTTTTTAGTTAGTATAAACTATTGCTAAGTAGTGCTACGCTCACACAGAAAATCAACCTAAAATGACGGCATTCATGAACGTCTTTCGTTTGTGAGTGTGAGGCCGGAGACCCAATCATTCTGGATAATTCAGAATGAGAATGATGCAGACACATCTTACTAAGCCGTCATAGTGTGGGTCGCCATCCTGCATTGTATGCACTTAAAATGACGATGGCGACCCCTGCTCCTGGATTCTACTCGTGCTTTCCATCAGGCAGATTAGAGACACTTTTATAGGATTTAATATAAAAACAATATCCATGATATGAATATAATTATACTATATTTTTTATGACATTCAAAATTAAATATTAAGATGCAGAATAAATATTAAGAATACTTATATACAGATGAAGTTAGGATATAAATAATAAATGAGCTCACACTTTTACCTTTTACAACATAAAAAGAAAAAAAAACAGTTTACCTAAAACTTTTTCAAAGCTGCAACTCTGATTTAAAAAATAGTTTTGTAAAACAAGTATCTATATTTTATTATACTACAAAAATATTTTTGAATTCAATTTTGTCCTTCTCTATCTACGAGTTTATTACATACAATGTCCGACATCTAAATACTAATTAATAGCCACTGTCACCTTATTTTATCAAAGTTATACGATCGTATGTGGAAAATGACATGCCATTATTAATATCATACACAATGTGCGCACCTGCATCGTTGACGCATGTCCTACTAAATGCAATTCGCCGTTGACGCGAAGATGCAGTGCTACATGATTGCACTCTTCAATTTAGTCGCCTATGCTTCACGTAATTAGTATGGGTGGAGTTTGCATTCCACCACATAACAATTACAATATGGAATGTGGGGAAACTAGAAAATATTTGCAAATTAAAGCGTAGAACTAGATCACCTACGGGGCAGTAAAACTGCGTCATTATAGAGTTGTACATATATAACATGTTCAACGTAGAATTCTTAACGAACGTCTGAAAAAACTCTTACGCCAGCAAATTTCGCACGCACAGCTATGAAAAGTTGAGTATAGATAGAACCTACAACATGTTCTTTGAACAAACGAATTTTGAATACAATTTTTACTTATCATAACTGCCATGTATTTATTAAACATATTAAAAATTATAACAGACAACCTATTTTTGAAAATTAAAAATTGCTCTTCAAATTCGCTCACTCGTGTTAAAATTATATGTTCAAACTATATTCAACCGTTTTAAATCGCGTTGTTTAAAACTAACATAAAAAAATGTGTTTGATATTTGAACTGACCGTATTGATGAGCCCGTAAATAATGGGCTGTGAGTCGAAGGACTGTTGTTTTATCTATCTTGCGGCGAGCGGCCACGACTGGAGGTACCATAGCAGCCAACTCTGCCACCGATTGGTTCATTCTGTCTCTTCTCATCTTCTCGGCTCTATTGCGGATCTCTCTTGGATTGTCCCTGAAATAAAGTTGAGGTTAATCTTCTTTTGTTTAGTAAGTACAAAAGTATTTCAAAGAGAAGTAAAGAGAAGCAAATAACTATATTGAATACTGTGCTGTACCGTTATCTGAATCGCGATATTATATATATTATATTTTACATATGACTGCCTCGTTGGTCTAGTGGTTAGCGTATGCGACTGCTAATCAAGAGATCTCGGGTTTAAATCCCGGGTCGGGCCAAAAAGTGTTTTCGGGTTTTTCTTAGGAAATTCCTAATAGCAGCCCGGAGTTTAGAAGTTTGGCGGGTGATTCACGCCCGTGCCTCGGAGAGCACGTAAAGCCGTCGGTCCCGGTTGTCATGAACATCTATGGCAATCGTTATTGGGAAGTCAGTGCCCTCAAATATACTGACAACTAGTTCAAACTTCGAATTTCAGTTCTCCCTTAGGAATGCGGAGGTCTGATGCCAGTCGCTCCGTGGAAAAACTGAAATTCAGGTAAAACCGGTTGAACTAGTAGCCGACCTCAAATAAACTTGGGAATAAAGGCTCGGAAGAAGATTTTACATTAAAACATGAAAAAGTGTATAAGTAATCAGGGAGCAATTCGCTAGTATGCAGTAGTTTTATTGAGTCCCTAGTATTTGCAAGCAGTTCAATGTTTTAAAAATAGTTTCAGAGGTCAACATTGCCAGCTTGGTTATTAACAAACTGTCTATTGGAGACGAGCTTGGAAACCATCCGTGAATGAACTAGTCACGGATGGTTTCCAAGCTCGTCTCATATGATACTACATCATCACCAACATGAAGCTTGTAACACAATACATAACAGTACCAGTAATGCAAAGTTTGTGGGTGAGAGGAATTGAGATTGTTTTCAAGCTATGAAACATCAAATTGCGAATAACTTTACCAATTAAAACCAAGTAACAAGCACAGGTGACTTGATAAATACTACATTTTATAATTTATTGGATCCATAATTTCTAAAGCAATATTCAAATGACATGTGTCACATTATTATATTAACACACATAAAATCTAATCACTGTGTCCTATGTCCTGTTTATCGGATTATCGGCCTGTCTCGCCAGCAATGTAGAAATTCTATTTCAGCATGCTCCTTCGGACTCATATGAACTGAATTAATATTTTAATACAATAAATAACCTCTTTTGTAGATACCCTTATTAGGGTTCCGTTGCAAATGGCAAAAAACGGAACCCTTATAGATTCGTCATGTCTGTCTGTCTGTCTGTCCATCCGTATGTCAAACTTAAGAGCTATACTGTTAAAACTTGGTCAGTAGATGTATTCTGTGAACCGCATTATAATTTTTACACCAAATGATGTTGAAGTTTCTGATATCATTTTTTGCTAAACTGAATAGTTTGTGCGAGAGACACTTCCAAAGTGGAAAAATGTGTCCCCCCCTCCCCCCTGTAACTTCTAGAATAAGAGAGTCATAAAATTAAAAAAAAAAATATGTTGTACATTACCATGCAAACTACCAAAGCAAATTGATTTGAACGAGATCTAGTAAGTCGTTTTTTTGTAATACGTCATAAATCGTATACCGCAATTTACCTTTCATTCAATCAATACACTATTATAAAAACATCGATCACGGTTACAACGAACTACAAGAACTTTTATATGATGTTACTTGCTGATACCGAACCCTTCATGGGCGAGTCCGACTCGCACTTGGCCGCTTTTTTATTTATTAAGTATGAATGGATAATGCGAAGGAATTGTTTAACAGTTTATAATTTTAAATATTTTTTAAGTTAATCACTGTAATAAAGTTTCTAATGATATGTGCAATATTCAGTATATCGTACATCGTATCGTGCTTAAAGGAGGGTGTCTAGGAATAGCCTAATTGAAAGTTTACAATACATGACTTTTGTTAATCAAACATCCTGTAACGTGAATATTTTACATTGTTGCGTGTTGGTTCTGGGAACATAATGAGGCAGTTGGCAATAATATACTTTCGTATGTTGTCAATCAATCCATAAAAAGCTTTTGTTCTAAACAAAATCCGATAAAAATACTCATAAATAGTTTAGGACATACATTTTTAAGCAGATTGATTATATTCTATGGTTAGATTTTGTTAGTTTATAGTAATATTTTCAAGGTAGAAGAGCCACACCGATTTCACCACAAATAAGCCTTGTACATACCACCACAAAATGTATGAATGCATGTGTCTAATGTTGCCGGGCCTGTTGGTTTAATGAATTAGAATTAGGAAAATTGATTAAAACTAAATGGTTTATTCACATGTTATTCGACTTTCAATTTTTGTGAATGGATCTGCCCCACTTCCCCATATATACCCCCATACGAATTTTATACATAAATGTATACATACCTATAACAATTTTATTTTATTAAATCAAAAAAATCCCCATTGGTCAACGAAATGAGTATTAAATGAAATAAACTACGTAATGTATCTTTCAAACGTCTTTGCAACGTTTGCAAGGTTTATTTATCGTTTACACTACATTCGTGTATAGACTATCGACTTGAGTCACCATCACTAAGAATAAGATCACTTACAATAGAATAACAAGCTTTCCTAGGTGAGATATATTATATATTAATCTTTAAGTTTGTTGCAACTCATAATGGCAAAGCAGTAGTACTATCTGGTCGAACCGGCCCTTTAGTATTAAAATTGTCGTGGCTCTATTAACTTGAAGGAAACCTTGCCTAAGAAATATCAATGGATAAAAATCATTACAGCCTCTGTTTGTGTTTACACTTATGTATACAATTATAGATCTTATGAAAAAGAACTATGGTATTTAAAATTGAAAAGGACACAACGAAAGAACTACAATAAAACAAGTAATAAAAAACTAAAACTATATAAGAGGTATTTCAAATAATTACCTGTAATAAACAGGTTGTTTATAAAATGAAGAGCAAGCTGCACGTCTCTTTTACAATCACTTCACTAGATTAGTCTAGTAAGATATATTACGAGATCGTGTTCGTATCGCAGTTATATTTCTACTAAGACACATATCCCAAAGGAGTTAAGTATATCACGCCTTCGACCATCTTACTGCGACATAACTATTAATTGAAATAATTTGTTTTTCTTTCTAATCTCTGATGGATTACTAAATACTGTAAATATTAAAACAATTCGTGACTACTCGTCCTTATTTTGCTATCATCTCAGTGTGGTTTGTTGTTAAAAGTTATTTGCATCATAGCTTTAATGAGCGGCTGTTCTCGTTTTATTGTTTATTTGTGACTATACATTTGTTTGGAATGCCGAATATGTACATTTCATTTTTTAAATAATAGTTCTACTAAACAGCCAACTACCTACACCGATTTTTCGAAAACCTTGTTTACTTTTGATAATATTCACATTGTTGAACAGAATTTACTCGAATCATTTCATAAAGTGCTCTTAGCTCCAGAAACTTGTCATTGTTTACTTCTACGCTATCACATACATAAATGCAGTAAGTTATAGCCTGATATTCTAGTGCGTTCTCAACACAAAGGGACGTTCTTTAACGTACTAACTAGCGTATTATGATTCCTGTGGTAAAAGTACGCGAGCTCTGCTATCATAATAACAGTGTTAATGGGTTCATAGACCACACCGCCTGGAATCCCAGTGGTAGTGGACAGCGGTAGGCAGGCTCCTCCCCTCACACATTATATTTAATTAAATTATTAAAACAAGACTTTTCTAATTTAAACCAGAGTAGATTAAAATATTCATCACATTTTGAAGGAACTTTCAGTGGCAGATAGTTGATGACATATGGGTAACTCAGGCATAACAACAACCATGAGACACATCTAGTATATGCATCTATATATATTATATAAAACTGTTCCGTTACTGACTGACTGACAGACAACGCACAGCCGAAAGCACAGGGTGCAGGAAGCAGAAATTTTAGCATGCGTGTACGTTAAGGAGCGTAGACGAGCACTAAGAACGGATTTTAAAAAATCCACGCCCAAGGGAGAGAAAAAAACAATCAAAGTTTTACATCAAAGTAACACGTAGGCGAAGCCACCGGCAAAATCTAGTAGATTATATGGTAGGTCATCAAGAGTGTATTTGGATGTGTGAACTTGTTTCCTATGAGATTCGCATATTTTGTTTCTTTAATCACAAAACGCAATAATTACTAAAGAAGATTAGATTTTCAACCATTAAATTTTCTATATTTGTGTAAATCTTTATAAATAGACACATATTATGTGTGTTGTGTGATCGAGTGCTGATTGCTGTATATACTGGTATGTGACAGTCTAACTAACAATTACTATGCATACGACCTGAAGGACGTAGTAAATAAATTAGAAATGCAAGTATTACCCTCGGGGATTCAATTCTCATTTCTCATTATTCAAATAGAGTCAGTTTAAATGAACTCCATCACTACTTTTGATCAGTACAAAGGCGTAAGTATCCCCGTATGAGCCCATTCTGGTGACTATCTAAGAATTAAACTACGCATTCATAAAATATTTAAATTTAAATTTCACGAATGCATAGTTTATTTAGAATTCGATGTAGATAAAGTATTATGACACAATACTTTTGTCAGTAATTACAGATAATTGTAATACAAAATAGGTTTGTTTCGCGTTTGTAAATAGATTGTGCGATTTTTTTGATAATATTTAATAAAAGTCGATCGCTTGATGGTTACTTAAGTTTTAAGATCATGAGCTCCACTCATGATCATTAAACTTAAGTAAATCTAGTTCATAGATCTCCATGTATGAACTTATTATCACGTATATATTATATTTTGGTCCTTCAAGTCAAAAATGTGTTCTAAAGTACAATTGTAAGCAAAGCAATTAATAAAACAAAGTAGGTAGTGCTATCAACGGAATCTATAAATTCCAACTTTTATTCTTAATAATTGTCCGTCAATATAATCTTCTATAATCTCGATATAAATCGATATCTTTAAAGAATCCCAATGAACTTTTGTTGTATGGTGCCTCATTTAAGACTCTATAATTTTTTCATTTTTATTTAAACATATTGAGTAACATCTGAATGAGGTTATGAAATAATGACATTGGAATGTTAAACCAGAGTATAAATTGTCAGTCTTTACTCATATTTTTTTTATTTAAATTAATATTTGTAAAAGACTCTTAAATAAGAAAAGTTTCGTCGCAAAATATTTTTTTTAAATAATATCTTCCTTAAAGATATAAAATTAAGACTTGCAATAATAAATGAATTGTGATGTTGAAGACGAATTTTTTTAAGTGATTTAAAATTTCCAAGTTCATTATTGATTGGCGTACAACTAAATAAGGTCGGAACTATTATAGCATCATATAAAATAAAAATGAATATCCGAAATGTATGTGTTCACATACATAACTTGCGATCGACTGCACCAAATTTGATTTTTTATTTTTAAATATTTGTTATTGTCAGGACAAGGTTTTTATAGAAGAAATGTGAAAGAATGTTGGAAATGTTATGTTTTTGTAGTCCGTGAACAATTACGGATTACCCTTACAGTACTGACTGTACTTAGAGCAATATCGTGGCGGACCTAATAAGGATATTGGGAAACTGTTATCGAATTAATGCATTGTCATCGGTCCTTGATAAGTGTGCAAAGTTTTAAAATTAATCAAACTTCTGGAAATTGGTGAAAATTATGCTCAAAGATTTTATTATATACATAGATAGATACATACAACTCAAGCTAATAAAAGCGTATTAAAAAAACACTTCTTTATAGGATAAGCGTTTTAAGTGTCCGATATTTTTAACGTGTAAAGTCGGTAGAGTTGAAATCGATTATGAATCGAATTTTATTTTATCTCAAGCTCAGCACTTGGTCTCAAATACGTGACGAACTGTATGTTTCTATTGAATAATACACTACATTATAATACATGCATAAGTATAAATTATATTATTGTATGTTTCCATAATAATGTTTTATGCATAAGCTTATTGACAACCACAGTGACTCCTCTACGTAACGTGCACTCTTCACACAAGTCATCAAAATGCTCACTCAGTATCCTCTTTCAAGTATCATTTGTTATTAGAGAGTCTATAGAATAGTTCTCGAATCAAATATAAAACTCATTCGATTCCCAACCAGGAAAGAGTACCTATTGTTTGCGAGCAACATAATGATTGTTCTTTGTCTGGGTTTTACGTATTCTCTACAATTACACCTTTTGCTCGCGGCTTCGCCTACTCTATTCTGATGAATGTCACTTTAATTACCTTTTTCACTCCCTTCGGGGTGGAATTTTCCATAAGCCTGTCAGTAACGGAACAGTTTTATATACATAGATGAGTATAATTTGTACTAACTGAGTCCCTCGGTGTTACCCGTGGTTGTTGTGGGTAATTTACCACAACCGCGGGTAAAAAAAGTAACGTAACTAACTCATTATATCGTCTCCTTGGAGCTATCTGCTAGGGAAAGTCTAATCAAAATTGTTCCAGAGGTTGCCGTAATAAACAGACACAGATAGAAAATATATTTAAAATTCTTTTTTTTTGTAATGTATGTACCGTATAAACTTTTATATGAATGTAGTTAAAAGCTGTTATCTTGAAATTACAAATATAAACTTTAATTTTATTTATTTGTATATTATAACTCTATCTCTCATCCGCAGCTCCACCAGCGTCTATGTCGGTTATAGGTAAACCCTACCCTATGTCTTTTCTCAGCCTTATTTAAACTACTATTACGAGATTTCACAACGTTTATTTTATTAGTTGCATGTGATTACTCTTAGAATACTACTCTTAGAATCTACTCATAATTTTCTTCAGCCCGAGTAGAGTCACTTTGACAGGCTAAACATAAAAAAAATGTACTGAACTTCCTGACAACAGCTCACTATGTTCAAGTTACAGAAATGTGAGACTGACTGACTCAGTTATTTATTGCTGACACTCCAAAAGCCATTCGCATACACAATCTCTCTATCCGTCAAATAGTTTCTATTCGACGGCTTGGTTGAAAAAGTTGAAAAAATATAAATTGATAAGAAAGTTTTAGAGGTGATCATGAGCAACGATTTGATATGAATCTTTATATATATAATTCTTCTGTGAGTGTGTATGTCACTGAACTTCTCTCAAGCGACTGGACCGATTTTGATGAATTTTTTTGTGTGTGTTCAAGGGGATCTGGGAATGGTTTAGATTCGCAATTGGACCCGGTAGGTGGCGCTGCGATCAAGTTCTGGAATTTTAAACTTGGGCGGTACGAAGTTCGCTGGGTCAACTAGTATTATATATAATTACATGAATGTTTTTGTACTTTCTAATGAAATGAACTGCTAAACCGGCAAACAGGTTTTGAAATATTTGTGAGAATCCAGGGAATGTTTAAACGACATGAAAAGTACTTGAATATCAGGAATTCAGTTAGCCCCTAATAATGCCAATCGTTTTGTTCACATTACATTCAATCAGGATACAGTAGCTATTGTTTAATACCCTCTACTTCTTTGAAGTACAGGCATAAATAAGGGTAAGTAAGGTTTGAAATATCTATATGATATGCTATGATTGATTAGTATTTTTACATATTATGTCACCAGGTTATCTGATGGCCATGTGAAGGCAGTATTAAGTCAATGTATATTAGAACCTTGATGGGGCGTATGTTCAGTAGTAAAAGAGTTTTGACTGAAATGATAATATGATGATGTCACTAGAATGGTAAAATACGATGAATTTTCAAATCCTTGTATGCCCGCAACGTGCAATAGAAAACAAGGTAATATGCTACGGTTCATTTATTCTATTAAAGCTGTGGGCTAAACAAAGTGTTGTTTAAGATTAAAGTATCGAATGGAGACTATTTTCGTCTGCAACTGAGTGTTCTTCAACGCTATATCTGCCAGTTCCGGTATTTAACTAAATATAGTGAAGTTGTAGTCTTCCCTACACTAAAGTTTTAATGCTTTTCGAGCATTGCTTATTGTCAGTAATTATTACATGTTATTTTGTCTGTCCAGTTACAAATATTTAAGTTGAAAGTAAACATCAAAAAGAAAGGGGGTAGCTTATGTGAACGATGTGAGAGATGAAGCAAAACGGTTTTAATATCGCTGAGACCTTTGATTATATACATGTTTATAATCAAAGGCTGAGACCTTTTTTAACCGATTACTTTTACATCGATAATAAAGATGAAAACATGGATACAAAAATGTAAACATATCTTCATTATCATAATTAGCCTATCGGAGGCCACAGCTGGACATAGGCCATTCCCATTGCACACCACTTTGATCGATTTTAGACTTCTCGAATGTCTTCATTAAATATTTATTATTTGAGTTTGTGTGGAAGGATTCATTCACTGCATAACAAACGATTTGTTTGGATCACGACGATTAGATTTTTTGATATATTATGTAGATAGTCTAGAATATTTTGCTTTAAGTTACTTATATTGAGGATTTGGACTGCACAAGACCGGGATGGTTAGCGCTCTTGGAGAAAATCTCTATTCAAAAGTAGACAGCGATAAGTTGATGTGATGAGTGTGATGACATAATGTAAAAAAAAATATCAAAAAAGTAAAAATCTTATACTTACAATTAAACAGATATTGTCATTATATACGATAAATATATAATACGACGTTTCTGTCAGGCGTTGCCTTTTCGTTCATTCAATGAATCATCGTTATGCTTTATTTACTTATTATTAAAGAACATCTCGCGACATGTTAAAATACGAGGCAAGTCGTAAGCAAAAGGGCATAATGCAAATTTTGTTTATATCCTTCTATATTAATTATTAATGAACATGTCAAGACTAACTGACATCGCTAACATCGCACAAAAAAGTCTTCAATTTCTTTTTCAATTCAATTATTCAAATCTTTAATGCGTTTCACAGATATCTTATAACAATGAAAAAAAATCTTAATGTCGTGCTACCTGAACGACCGATGTTGCTCGTATTCGCTAACTAATCTTGCGACAAACCATGATGTGCAGTTTGTATCGTCCGCTTTGTTTACTTAGTGGTGGCAACAAAAAAATTACTTTGAGGTTTTTTAAAGTATAAAAATTTCACTGGGCCCCCATGGCTAATTCGTCTATATAAACACTTAAAAATTCCATGATTAAAGAAGAAAACAATACTTAAGTCGCACTTTGCCTACAAATTACCCTAGTTTAACTAGATTATGAAAATGAACTACTGGCACCGCTCTACCAGTACGTCATTCGAGATATTGATATAATTAGTGTCAAATAACTTCAAAAAACTTTTTACACCGTTTAATTACACAGGTCTGCCTAAAAATAGGCAAAGTTACTGCACGACTATACGCACTACCCCCTAGGTCGTGCGTATTATACGTTTTTTATTGATCTGAGCTTTAGTTAAGGTTTTTGTAGTATTTTATAGTTTACCCACTCAGTGAAAAGTTAAATTTTAACCTATTGAATTATTTCAGAAACAAATAATCAAATTTTCAACAAAATTACAAAACTTTTTACGCATATGTATTATTACCTTAAGTTAAAAATAATATAATGTATGGCATACAATGTGGCTAACTAATACATAAAAGTCGTAAAATCGACAGCAAGCGTTTTAATAAAAAAAACAACAAATAATTTTTAAGAACTTATAGAGACAAATCTAAATATGGATGAAGGTTGATTCTATGCAAATAGGACACTATCATCTAGGTACTGTACTTCAGAACTATTTGGATTGTTCACTAAGTCAATTTGCATTAATATTCAGTCGATGCGGCCCCGGGATAATAATTAATATGCTGTAAAGTTAAACGGAAAAATTAGCACATCTATCATCATCACCATCAACAGTCCACTGTTGTACATAGGCCACTTCTTAGAAAGGAGATTTTGGCCTACTATATGGGGTTGGGGTTGGTATAGGGTTGGTTTCAAGTTTTCCTTCTCTTTGCATTGATGTGGTCTTAAGTAGTTTATCCCTTAGTCGCCTTTTACAACACCCGCGGGATGAATAGGGGTGGTGACACTCTGTATTCTTAATCCGTCACCACACGGAAGCAGAACTAGAACTAGCAGAACGCAAAAAAAATTCTTCCGAAAAGCTGGATTGATTTGATGAAAATCTATTTGAAGAAAGAGCGAAGACCAGCTGATTACTTGTATGTGAGGACATTAATTTGTATATCAACAACCCGTAATGTCCCATTGATGGGCTTGGGTCTTCTTCGTGCCTCGGAGAGCACGTAAAGCCGTCGGTCCCGGTTGTCATGCACATCTCTGGCAATCGTTATTGTACAGTGCCCTCAAATTTACTGACTACTAGTTCAAACTTCGAATTTCAGTTCTCCCTTAGGGTTGCGGAGGTCCGATGCCAGTCAGAAAAACTGATATTTAGGTAAAACCGGTTGAACTAGTAGCCGACTCCAAATAATATTGGGAATAAGGCTAGGACGACGACTTTCTGGAACGGCGGGATCTGTCCTAGCGGGACCTCTTTAATTATACGAATATTTTTAGGTATAATACAGTATTCAGTCTAATATCGACTTAAAATGATCAAATGTCACATGTAATGATAACTTCAAAGATGTTACTAGTTTCTAGACTTCTAATATTGCATATTAGTTTAAACCTGTAAATACGTTTCATTGTAAGATTTGTTGTGCTTCGCTTATTACTAAACAGCGATTTTAAAATTTAAGCATTAGGTACGTACAATTAAAACTAAACAAAGTATCACCTTGAAAACGATTCATCATAACAAAATGTACTTTTGAAATAAGAACATTTTC
This sequence comes from Phragmatobia fuliginosa, assembly GCA_932526445.1. NCBI lineage: Eukaryota > Metazoa > Arthropoda > Insecta > Lepidoptera > Erebidae > Phragmatobia > Phragmatobia fuliginosa. The sequence goes on from OW052057.1 coordinate 33,523,391, forward strand.
ACTATACTCTGTCCATTCCTTTATTATCTTTTTGACAGTTCAACAAAATTTCGTAATTAGTGACGCCCTCACACGTCACCGATTCGATTTGAAATCAAAATCAATCGATATATACAATATTCTTTATGTCAGTATTGTAAATAAATAAAATGTGCACTATTATGATATATGATTGGCCTAGAACAAAGAAAACTTCGTAACACAGTCACTTGACGGTCGGTTTAGTAAGTATTATGTAATTTTTCAAATGTATTTTCTCATAACTCTGGATTTAAACGTTATTAACCACGCTTTTCAAAGTTACATTTTACTATCACGTGCATAGTAACATTTTAAGTCAGTGGTCCTTAAATAAATTAATTAATGCACAGAGTTATTGTTCTATATTCTAAGATTGAACTAAAAATTCAACTTAATTCCTTGCAAATAATCAATCTTTAAGTCATACAATTTTAAATTCCTTTTTATTTTATTAAATTTACAGAAACAATACTTACATGAAGTCAAATTATTTTGATCATAATAATATGATAGATTATTTTAATAGTATAATCGATTTATCGTATTTCAAGAACTGTTTTATAGTTATATGTTGTTTTTAGCTATGCACATTGCCCACTTTCCTACCCGTCTATAAAGTACGACATTATTGTAGTACATTACTACGAAAAAAAATACCGGTAATTTATAGGCGTCACCTGTCAAAAAGACAATAAACGAATGGACAAAGTATAGTGTTACACTAACATTAGTATTTTGATAATTCAACTGACATCCACCACACTATGAGAGATCGCTAAAACACAGACAATCAGTCTGCTATATTTTGGCAGACTCATTGCACACGTAATATGTACTTAACGGCTACATACATCATCGCGATATGAATGTTATCAATCATATACTTCTAGATTGCAGTAGAATAGATAATAGTACTGTCATTACGCACAAACTATTGCAGAGGCGGAAATATTTCTCATCTAATAATATAAACATTACACATTTACATTCTGACCCGTTTACTTGACTTTTATGCAGTTTGACAGGTGCAGTAGTGTCATTGTTATATTAGACAATACTATTTGTCTATGTTATTCAAATGTGTTTCTACCCGTCATAAAGTGCAAGGTTAACATTGAGTAGTTAACAAATAGCTTGAAATAATTATTATTCTGAAGCGTATATTAATTAAAATAATATGGAGAACAACTATAATCCTACTAATATTATAAACGCGAAAGTTTGTATGTATGTATGTTTGTTGTTCTTTCACGCAAAAACAACTGAAAATATTTCGATGAAACTTCACAATAATATAGCTTACACATCGGAATAACACATAAGTTAGTATTTACCGCCATGGGATAACTACACGCGGGCGGAGCTGCGGGCAAGAGCTAGTCTTTAGTAATATTATAAACGCGAAAGTTTGTGAGTATGTATGTATGCATTTTGCTCTTTCACGCAAAAACTACTATAAATATTTTGATGAAACTACACAATTATTTAACTTACATATCAGAATAATACGTAGACTACTTTTTAGGGTTCCGTAGCCAAATGGCAAAAAACGGAACCCTTATAGATTCGTCAAGTCTGTCTGTCTGTCTGTCTGTCTGTCCGTCCGTATGTCACAGCCAATTATTTCCGAAACTATACGAGCTATACTGTTGAAATTTGGTCAGTCGATGTATTCTGTGAACGGCATTAAGATTTTTACAAAAATTTAGAAAAAAAACAATACATTTTGGGGGTCCCCATACTTGGAACTGAAAGTCAAAAATTTTTTTTTCATCAAACCTATACGTGTGGGGTATCTATGGATAGGTGTTCAAAAATGATGTTGAGGTTTCTAATATCATTTTTTTCTAAACTGAATAGTTTGCGCGAGAGACACTTCCAAAGTGGAAAAATGTGTGTGTCCCCCCCTCTAACTTCTAAAATAAGAGAGTGATAAAACTAGAAAAAATATATGTTATACATTACCATGTAAACTACCAACGAAAATTGGTTTGAACAAGATCAAGCGAGTAGTTTTTTTTAATACGTCATAAATCGTTACACGCAATTTACCTTTCATCCAGTCAATACACTAGTATAAAAACATCGATTAAAGTTACAACGAACTACAAGAACTTTTATATGATGTTACTTGCTGATACGGAACCCTTCATGAGCGAGTCCGACTCGCACTTGGCTGCTTTTTTAGGGTTCTAAAGTTTATGACTCGGAACTCTTATAGATTCGTCATGTCCGTTCGACCGTCAGTCCGTCCGTCGGTCCGTCAGTCCCCGACTTACCGTCCAAACGACTTACTAAAAAAATGAAACTTTGAAACAGTGTTGTAATTACATACGTCGACAAATTGTTACAATAAAATTATGAAAAATATTTTATTTGGGGTACCGCCCCTACACGTAAAGTGGGGATGTTTTTTTTTCTCGGGTACCCCATCATTAAATAGGTCTTTTATGAACATTAAAGAGCTAAACGGCTTGCTCAAAAAATCTGTAAAATTAGTGATGGTGGTCCATATAACGAACTTTAAAGGAAAACTATAATGGATTAGATGACTTTGTTACTTCAGGAGTTAAAGAGGCTTAACTTATAAAATGCGCTTCCTTAGAACATGTCATACAAAATTAACACATTAGTACGTAAACATAACAATTATCTATTAGGTACGATTTTAAATCCACGTACCATTATGGGTGACTGAGGAACCCTTTCCGGTGCGTGGCCTGGCACGTACTATGTCGATTTTAATTACTGTAATAATCGCGATACACGTGGGCGTACCGTGGAAGAAAGCTACTTTTTTATAATTTTTTACTCACTTTAGTAATCCTACTATAAACTGAAAAGTAAAATGAAAACTACTAGTAAAATGAAAAGACTCAACTATGATTTATGCTGACTGCCTAAGACCGGTATGGTTGGTACTTTTTGAAGAAGGCTTACGTTCAGCAGTGGACAGTAATAGGTAAGTATAAGTATAAACTCATTTATGAACATGTGATTAATAACCGATAGCCTAATTTAGTGCCAATTTATGTCTTTGGCGAATCCAATTTAACTGCTTTTTTCCGACTTTTGGATCTCTTGAATATTTCTCACTTACTGTAAATGTATATGTCAATAAGGTTTTCGAGTGCCTTAAATATACCAGAAACCAGTGGTGTTTTGTTTTACTATGGTACTTTAAGCGAGGGAAGTCGTTTAAGTAAAGCATAGCAAATTTTTCGTAATTGCATTTTTTTCATAAATGGCCGTTATTGACGACTTTAATCTAAGTCACTTTACATTACAGACATTAAATTGCATCTACAAAAAGAAGAACTAATCCCAATTGCAAGTAAATGGAAATTGCAAAATGAAATCTGCATGAAAACTATTTCAGTTTGTTTGCTTGGTGATTGAAACGGGCTGGTCTGTTCCCTATTGGAGATATTATTATGGAGATGCTATTGACAGACACGAATGTGCTGTTAGTGTATTGATATTTCAATACACCAACAGCATATTCTCCATAATACCACTGATAGATACTCAATGCAGTAGTCTCGAATAAATAAATGTATAGTATAAATAAATGTATATACCTATAGTAATACTCGTAATGATAACGTGATAATTAAATTATCGTTACATAGATTTGTTTAGTGATAAGTTGATCAAATATTCATGATAGTGAGCATATGATACTAACCATAGTCAAAGGGTTAAAGACCCTTACACAAGCATATTTATAATATGCTCAAGTATCGATGACAGTGTTTACTAGGAATATTTCCAACAAACTTTTTTAATTTGAAATTGATAAATACAATCAGAAAAATTCTGTCTCTAGCTTCATCCGAAATTTCAATCCCGTATATAAATTGTGCTTCCAAGGAAAAAAATTCAAAAGGAGAAATGAAAAAACTAGTAAATACTAGAATGTGATGTATATAAATATATTCAAAAGTATTGTAGTAATGTTTGTTTGTTGAATCCATTATTAGTGAATTTTCCTATTGTTAAAACTGGGTTATTACCTAGACAGAACATTAACAAGATTTAAAAATAAATATCGGGATTTGAGTCAAGAAATAATGCCCTTTAAGTTTTTTTATTAGCCCTCGAACGCGTTTTCAAAAAAGGAGGGCTTAACTATCTCTTACATTTCTATTCTTGTGGAATTATCGTTTTTTATCTTCCCTATCATTTTTTTTCATAACTTTGTGTAGTAACGTATAAAACATTCGAAATTTTCATTTTTCCAGCTATTAATGGAACTCTTGAAGCAATAATAGCTGCAGGAACTGTGGAAACCGAATAGAAATCTCCACATAATAAAGTTTATGAATACAGATCTGATACATTCTGAATATTTTGTATAAATTCATAATAGACACTTGGCACGCATCACAGGTAGTTATTTAGTAAATTGGTGAATATTAAGAGACACTGTGGGTGCTGCAACATCTGCACATATTTACTTTTAATTGCGTTTATGCGTCTTCAAAAGAGCGCGTTTTAATGGCTTGTTGTATAATGTAAATATTATGCTGTATGTTTATGGACAGAAAGGTGATACAAATATAGTGAGCATAATGTATTTTGTGGATAATACATATTTAGAAGATACGTATATATAACTGTAACATGTAACGAGAAAACTGCCCAGGTACATACAACTATTGATATAATTTATAAAGCCTACATCACTAATCTATTTACCCTATCGGTTATCGCTTTTGCGGCTAATAAAAAATTTCGACTTCATTGTTAATTCTATGGGCTAAATCATAAGATTAGTACTCTGCCAGATTCTAATACATACATATGTTTTAGCATATGCTCGTAAAATATTATTAAAATACTCCTTATTTTATTTTAAGAGTACTAATATTTTTTATAAGACAAACTTGTAAATATCTGAATCACCTGAATGTCAACTGTCAGAGAATGCCTTATGGCATTAAGTCCGCCTGTAATCAACATGAGTAATAAAGTGTAAATTACTGAATATTATAAAATAAATACTCCGCCGCACCTGTCTGTCTGTTGGCGAGAAACTCAAAAACCACTACATCGGTTTAAATGAAATCTTGTACTCATATAGCCTAAACTCTAAAGCCCGAGAAAGGACATAGACTACTTTTTATCGCGATAACCGACTTAGATGCGATTGGAGCTGTGGGCGAAAGCTAGTGAATAATAAAATTAAAGTGAGACATCCGGTGTAAAACAACGGTCTTTCGTCTCTAATAACTCTGAACCAAAATGGGGCGTGATTGTACCTATAAAGGAGAAGGAATATAAGTATAAGCAGATTACACTACACTACACTACACGCGATGTGATCTAAAGGAATCACTAATGTTGTGGATGGTACGATACAGCGTAACAACATATCAAAACACATATCTTTATATATATAATTCTTGTGTGAGTGTGTATGTCACTGAACTTCTCTCAAACGACTGGACCGATTTTGATGAAATTTTTTGTGTGTGTTCAAGGGGATCTGGGAATGGTTTAGATTCGCAATTGGACCCGGTAGGTGGCGCTGCGATCAAGTTCTGGAATTTTAAAGTTGGGCGGTACGAAGTTCGCTGGGTCAACTAGTATATATATACTAGTATATAAATAAAAATTTTTTTTAAGTTTCAGTTCGAAGTGTGGGAACCCCAAAATGTATTGTTTTTTTTCTATTTTTATGTAAAAATCTTAATGCGGTTCACAGATTACATCTACTTACCAAGTTTCAAAAGTATAGCTTTTATAGTTTCCGAAAAAAGTGGCTGTGACATACGGACGGACAGACAGACAGACAGACAGACATGACGAATCAATAAGGGTTCCGTTTTTTGCCATTTGGCTATGGAACCCTAAAAAACGGGATCCAAGTTGCTGTGGACGTCTCACTCGCTCTGAAATAGCATGATGATCGCACTCCCGGCTGAATAATTTTTGTGTTTAAGGGATGTTTGGTCACTCGAATTTGTCTGACTGATGAAATGTAACTTTGTAATAGTTACTTTAATAACAATAATAACATATTAAAAAATCAGACATGTAAAAATAAGTAAAGTTCATTAATTTTTTGTCGATCTTTAAAGCGTCTGACACAAGCTCTGGTCCATGAAAAGTGTCTGACACTTTATGAAACTAGTTTTGAATAATATTCTACAAAATATATATAAAGATCAGCCATACTAATGTAAGTTAGATAACTCTTATTTTTAGTTACCTTTCTCACCTGATATCTGCCCAGGTGTCACAGGGCTAGTTCCACAAACACGCAGGTATTTAAAAGTACACTAGACGCTACTGAGTAGTTAAGGTTTCATCCATGTGAAAATAAGTTATGTCTGATCGCTCTGGGCTCTTGGACCATTAGGCGGTACGAAGTTCGCGGGGTCAGCTCGTTTATTTCAGGCAATACTGAACAGTATACGTTTGAAATAAGAGACTTTAAATTTATTATCAATACAACAAACTCCCTACTTAGTTAATCTTTGATTGACAGTTAATAAATATAGGTATACATTATGCGTCACAACAACGTACGCTGTGTATTATAAAATGTAATGAGAATAATTAGTATAGGAAAAACATTTCGATATTAAGATTGTAAGTACATGATTACGTTAAAACTGCAGAGTGCATCGGCGTATGTATGCTATGCCAAGATTTAAATTTAGCGTGGCTCGCTAGCCAGTACAGTCTATTACAGACGGCCAAGTCACATGAAAAAAAAATGTTGTAGGTACGTTGTACTTTACTTTTTAGGTTTAATTGACAGCAATTAAACCTAAAAAATCAAATACAACCCTTCAGATCACGATGACGTATGCAATGGACAGCCATACTTCATCGTCATTTGACGGTTAAGGTCAGAATAGATTCAATACCATTGTCTCTACCGTGTTTGAATTAGTTTCGCAACTAGTTAAACTTTGATATCATAACTCCATATCACTAACAATGTTTTAGTTTTTAGATAAAGCAAATAGTTTCTAAAAACTGAATATCTGTTTAAATCTCTACAAATAAACAAAATTGGAGTGTCTGTTATGATGTGGTATTAAATCAACAGATTTTTACTAAATGCATATCCAAGTACTAGTATAAAATATTAATTTAGCGATGTTTCCTGATTCTTCTATGATTTCTAATAGAGACCGAAGTATCTAAAAATAATAAAGAAATTTGCTTATATGATCAGCTCATAACTATGAATGCTTAATTGCATGTGCGATCTCTACATTGAGATTAATAAATTTATCCATCTGGAATTTTCATCTTTATATGTTAAACAGTATTATTGATATAGTACAGAATTGTATAGGTACAATAACAACTCAAATTATAGACTCTGAATTAAAATCAGCCTTGATAGGATGATTTTATTTAGTACTAACAAAGATGTCCCCAAGGACGTCTATCCGAACTGTCCCGGTGTTTGTACGTGTGTGTGTGTGTGTGTGTGTGAAAAGACAGATCGCATTCATACGAATATATATTGTAGTTAAGGAAATTTATTCATACACACAGAATATTTATATTAATTGATTATGCACAGAATTTTTAATCTTATTAGGTACTTCTTCTAAATGTAAACTTTAAATTATCAAAATCTCCGTCTCGTGATTTTAATGGTTCTTATGTATACGACACTCCATGTCGATTCCATTTAAACTTGAACAAAAATATACCTCTAAGATTACCTAACTTCCAAGAAAAAAAAAATTCATGAATATCTTTCGTTTATAAGTTTCAATGCATTCTACTATTATGCATCGTAGATCGGAACACAACAGTTTGTGATGTACTAAACCATATAGGTAGGTATATGTAGTATTATCATCCAGTACTTTGATTCATCGTCCACATTGTTGTAGCGTTTGTGTTGAAATGACATTTAATTTTTGATTTACTGTGTTACCCGCGGTTATTGTTGTTTATCGCAAGTAACACCGCGGAGCGAAGCTAGTCTGAAAAAACTTAGTCTAAGGTACTCGTAGGTCATAAACTTTCACCCGTTAAAATCGGACCAGCCGTTTCAGAGATTAGCCGGTACAAACAAACAGACAAAAATGTTAAAAATGTCAGTCCACTGCTGGACAAAGATCTCTCCCCACGCACGCCATGTTTTTAAACAAAACATACATTACTAAAACATGTATATATTGTCAGCTTCACCTTGCAACGTATTTCTGTGGTTATATGTGTAATAATGGTTGCATTCATAATTATTAACATGTCAATATTGAAGCTCAGTTGTTGCAGAACCTTAGAGATCTTAAATTGTACACAAACCATCTTAACATTTTATGAGGATAAATATTTGAAAATATTTCTTACACTAGGTAAAGATTTCGATTATATTTTGTGAAAGCAAAGAGGTTAGGAAGTGGTTAAAGTTACAATCATCGTCTTTATATAATACTAGCTGACCCGGCGAACTTCGTACCGCCTTAGAATATTAATTTATAAAAAAATATAGTGTTTAGTTATTAACTGATAGTTACAAATCGACAGCAGCGTCAACTAACGGGCCCCGGCCGGTACCGCCAAAATCGCTTTGTTCCTGCATTTTAAATCTGTAATATCTTGAAAACTATTCATTTAAATTACATACTGTAAAGGTCCATATTAATCTATATTAAATACACAATGTACTTAAGGTACTTAATTGGATAAGGATTAATACTGTATTGCTTAAAATCGCTTCGTAAATAAGATATTATTTCTCGCAAAAAAAAAAAAAAATTGTTATTGTGGGTTATCCCTAAGAGATAGACATATACCATCGTATCGACTCTTTTGTAGACCTTTTTAGGATATACAATACTGTAGTACATGATTTTGATCTATCTCGTAGGGTACAGCCAGCGTTCGCAATGTAAGCTTAAAAAAACACCCATTAGAAACCTCTAAAATTAGTATCTTCTATATTATGCATGTATTATACATAAAAACCTTCCTCTTGAATCACTCTATCCATTAAAGAAAACGGCATCAAAATCCGTTGCGTAGTTTTAAAGATTTAGGAGTACATGGGGACAGAGAAAGCAACTTTGTTTTATACTATGTAGTGATGGTAACTTCAGTACAACTAAGTGCTTATATTATATCAATAATATTTCTTATATCCCTTCGAATTACTTGTAAAATCTAGGCTTTCAATGCTGAGTTTAACTTTCATTACCACGATTAATTACCATTTTACACGACTAATTGATATCTGCAAGCGTTCGAACAAGTCATCATTGAGTTATACTGCTGCTAAGATTAACATAGAATGGGTCTCGATATACACATAGTATCAACACTCAATGTATGTATTTTATTTAATAATCTAAAGCCAATGCTATAATAACAGTTTTTATAATTGGAGTGAACAACTTAGTACATTCACTATACGCGTAAGATACCTTCATAAGCTATTATCTTAAACTAGCTGGCCCACGAAGCTCTGCCTGCATATTTTATATAAAATAAGTTACAGTGAGCTAACCTTAAAATAATAATAATATTGATAGTAGTTTATTGCAAAAAGTTAACCATACAATAATAATTCACACAGTTATTTCAAAACTGTAACCTGACTAATTGTAAGGAGAAAAGAAAAAAGAAAAAAAAAAGAAAGACAAACTATGCTTTGGCGTATTTTATTTTGGCACTTTTCAAGAGTAACAATCTTATCATAAGTACCTACATTGTTTTTTACGAATCTTTACACACTTACGTAGCGCACTCGATGAAAGCTCTCAAAAAACCCCTGTTTTTAAAACATTCTTCATTCATCATTGATGCTCCTCTTCTACTAGTCGTGGCGTGATGATGTGTAACTTATTGATAGATATATTATGTTTTTCTAGATAAATGGACTATCTAATAGTTCCTGAGATTAGCGCGTTCACACAAACAAACTCTTTAGTTTTGTAATATTAGTATTGAAAACAGGGTTTCTCAAGCAAGGTGACATTTTTATATAATTCTTGAGTTTAATTACGTATAATTAAAGAACAAATGAAGGAAACTGTTTCAATTATAATGTGTGTGTAATATAAAGTGGTTTAGTGCTTAGCGATACTAAATGCTAAGCTAGAGGTCACGGTTTTGAATTTCTTCCGAGGCAAATATAATACATACATACATTGTTTACAATCACCTAAGGCTACTTGGCTATTAGCGTTCCAGAGATTAGCCAGACCGCACAGACAAGACATACAATAATTTAAAAAAATGATTCTGTTCACATATCTACTTCCATATGGAAATTTAAAAATGTGTAAAGCTTAAACAAGACACTGAAATTACACACTCATACTTTAAATTTGTTTATTTGTACGTAGGCATCATGCTAACTATATTATAGTTAGCATGATGCTAACTATATTATAGTTAGCATGATGCCTACAAAATATAATATTCAAATAGTGTATTAGTTCAGAGTCTAAGTGCAAGACTATTAACAATGTGTAATTACACAATATACCTATGTACGTATAGCTATACAGACACACACAGTCCATTTAAGTGCCCATTCTCTACGAGCCTTTTCACAACTATCCATTACATATTTCTAAACAGGCACTGTTTGTGCTGTATAGTTGATAGTAATGATTACCGTCAAGAAGATGTTTTCCGAAGAGATTCTTCTTACATAGGTTCTGACGCATTGATGACGATTGAATAGTAATTATTTAAAGGATCGTCGAGCTCTGAGGTATTGTAAGCCGCGGGTAAAATCGCGGAACAAAGGTATCCTAAAGGAAAGTAGCCTTAATAACTTCTTGTATCATCATCAGCTATCTGTCAGTAGAAGTCCCGTTAAAATTCCAAGAGGAATTTAGTATTTTTCATAGGGATATGTTCTACTAATAAAACCATTTGATAACCACATTGAGGTAATCTAATACAATGGATTTACAATGAAACAGAATTTATTTTATTATACTGTCATAAGAACTAAAGGTATTTACATAATTTCAGTTCAATATGTTAACAGGAAAGGGATCAAGTTTAATAACTAGATTTGACCCAAACCAGCAAACAGGGCTAAATAAAACCGTTTAAAAACAGACTGTTATTTTTTATAATATTACTTTTTTTTATGTAGTCACGTATAGTTATATTTTCGGGTGGATTTAGTAGAAAGCTGTTAATTTGAAATTAAAAACCGCCACTTCTATTTAATTCATTTGTATGATGATGGTCTAGAGAGCCGCCGTCATGTTTATGTGGCCAACAATACAACAGGTGGCGAACCCTTCAAGGCACTGTGCTCGGTTCAATCGTGGATTATATAAGGATGAATTCATAACCTAATACTGTAGGTAGTAGAGCCACGCTGATTTCAGCACGAATGGGCCGGCTCGACCCGGCCAGTACTACCCTCACACAGAAGACCATCCTAATAATGACAGCATTCTTGCTGTCGTGTTTCGTTGGTGAGTGTGAGACCGGAGGCCCAATCATTCTGCATCATTCTCCCGCCCTTCGAAGGCCGGGAGAATGATGCAGAATAATCTAACCAGGCTGCCATGGTAGGGGTCACCATGCTACATTGCCTACCCTCACAATAAGCATGGTGACTCCTACTCCTGGATTCTACTCATGCTTTCCATCAGGCAGAGTAGAGTCACTTTGGCAGGCTTAAATATAAAAAAAAAAAAAAAAAAAAAAAAAAAAAAAAAAAAACCTAAAATATGTTTGTTTAAATTCCTACCTTTTCTATTGGTCTTTTAATTAAGGTAACTTTTAAAATAATAAACTTAAAACTTAAGACTATTAAAAGCTGTTATGGATTAAACAAAAATATAATTTTACATCGAAAAATATGAAACTATTTTAGGACTTTATATACATACCTACATATTATGTATAAAGTATAACAAAACTAAGCTATAATAAAATATTTATTCTTGGAACATATTTCACACTAGCTGGAACTACGCGGTACATTACCCGCAGTTTATTTGTACCAGCGAGTAATGCCGCGGTGTAAAGTTAATAAAAACAAGTAGCTTAAGGCTTATACCATCAAAAAACTGTCAGTGAAAGAGTCCGAGTTTTTGATTATATATTTTAGAGCGCAATACCCTTCCATCGTAAGTTTATTAAATAGATTATTATTTCATGTTTAAAGCAGAAGTGACACACATATGAGGCATATACCCTCAGAATCTGCCAGTGAAAGTCTCATCAAAACTGGTTTATCCATTTCATATATTACCCGGATTAAACAGACAGACAAATATTTTTCAACGCGTTTGTTTTTTGAGAACGTTTCCTATTAATTTGGTAATCATCATCAACAGCCTTCAACAGTTCACTGCTGGACTTAGGCCTCTCCTTAGAAAGGAGGTTTTGGCCTACTATACCACGCTGGCCAGACGGGTTGGTATAGGGTTGGTTTAAAGTTTTCCTTCTCTTTGCATTGATGTTGTCTTGCGTAGTTTATCACTTAGTCGCCTTTTACGACACCCGCGGGATGAATAGGGGTGGTGACACTCTGTATTCTTAATCCGTCACCACACGGTTTATAAATGTATAAATTTGGTAAAAAAATGATAATTTCGAATCACACACACGCTTTATTCGACAGATATTAAAGATATTCAAGTAAAATATGTCTTTTCTAAGATGAGGTGAAAATCCCCATTTCTTTGCATTACTTTAGTTACCTACTGAAATTATTTAGGATTCTCCCTTCGTGACGGAGGGACACGAAATTCGGTTCCTACACAGGCATATTGTCTGTCATTTGTGATGAAAATAACATTGAATTGCTATTTTCGGTTCCGTCGATTATATAGTGCCATGCTATGCCATTAGATAGTGTTCCTGATATCTACTCAGTGTCTTTTGAAAACAGTAATTAGATTTATTTAACTAAATTTATATAGTTTACTTTATTCATTCACCAAGCGGCCAAAAGTGGAGTAATGGAGAACCATTACTCCACTTTAGAGTGTTAAACTACTTTAGACTTTAGGCCACTGTGAAAAGAATTTCACAACTCAATAATTATCTTCTCATATAATTGAACTTGCGACTATCCCTTAAAGTTCTACCAGACTAGACCAGTCACATTGACACATTTTCATTTAGTCTGTTTGTGTCCCTCGAAATAATTGAATCGGAAAGTTCCTACACTAAAACATCGATATTAATGTAGAGGTATTTAGAGATATTAATAATTCTAATTAAAAGAGACATTAATTTAGATTAGTTAGAGTAGAGAGGTAAAAAGGCTGTATACCTTAAAAGTTAATGAATATCTTTATCTCAGTCGATTAAATCTTTTAGTCTTTTACATATACCCATCTTTAATCATAAATTACTGTGACTAATGGTCGTTTGCCATTAAATTTAAAGAAAAACTTAGAGAGAGAGTGAGAGAGTTAGGGAACCCTTAGTGCTATTTTCATTTACACCAGATGTTAGGGGACACTTAAGTGCTTAAATGTCATTTGAAATTGAGGGTAGAGGATGCGTAGTGATAAGAAGTTTTAAGTATGCTTGATGGTTGGTAAACGCGTATGAGGGAACCAACTACACAGAAGAACATCACTACAAATAGAAATACCAACCCGTAGCCATCTGGCCTTACAGTAGACAAAACTCCATTTTGAAAGAGAGGTCTATGTCTAACAGGGGAATATCAAAGGCTGTTGACGTAATGAATGTAAAATGTAACAACTTTTAATCTTATCTGAATAGTATACATACATTTCTTAATACGACTTTTTATTTAACGGTTAAGAAGCTCAAGCATTTTATTTTAAAAATTCAGCTACTGAACTAAGTCGATCTGCCACTCATAACGACAACAAACTTATGAAAAAATACCTGCCTGTTGTCATCCGGAGCTACTCATATTATCTAAGAACCATAAACAAAGTGAAACGTATTTATGACTTGTTTAGGTAGACCTCTGTTTATAGTTTAAGCATGTCTTGATTACCAGATCAAATAGCGTATACGGTAGTGCTTTCTTCCTTTCATTTCTATTATCTATTTTATTAAATGCCTTATTTAGAGAAGGTTTTCACATAATGGTATATGGCCTCGTTTTCAAAAATTGCCAAGTGAATTATTTCTAATAACTAAATAAAATTAAATACATATTGTAAGAGTGACAATTTATAAAATATATAAGATCAATTTCTATCAATTTCTAATTAACAAAAAATTTCTTGGCTGTCATTGAGAGTAGCATCAAGTAGGAATAGGACTCAAAGATCCATAAAATATGTGAAGTATAAACTATTGACTAGTTTTAAATAGAACATGTAAATACTCTCACCATAACGAACTCCAGTACGAATAACAAACTTAAGAGTAAGTGGTTTCAAAGTGCGACATGCGGAAAGCAATGAAAGTAACAAAGAGATTGTACTGAATCTTTGCAAGAAAGTATTCTCAGCGGAGTTTGGTCGGGGTACGGACAAAAAGTAACGAGTAGGATTCTTTTATGTTGTTTAATTACGTCAGTGCAAGTGCAATACATACGAGTATATATCTAGAACAATACTAAATATTCTCTGATTAATCTTTTCGAATGTTTGTAGCTTTTGTATGTGTAGTTAAGTACATAATTGCAATCACGCATTATTTCAATTTATACATTTGGTTAACAATAAAAATATTCAATTTTCGGATCGTATCAAATGTTTGTATGATCTGCAATTAATATCTATTTATATCGGCTAACTAGTAAAACTGTGCGTGTGAACTGCTGTGAACTTTTTTAGATAGTTTAAAAGGGAACAATTGTTTCATACATTAAATAATGAAACCTCTCAAAAGAAATAATTTTCAACCGATTTGCAACATTTCTTATTATTATTCCGCTCATTTTGCGTAGCCTTCCTTCATAGCTTACTGAAACATAGCCTAAGCCTTCTTCGAATACTAGCTACCTAGCTCTGATAAATGAATACATAAATGACATGAGCGGGTTCAAAAAAATAGACAAACTTTTTAGCTTTATAATAATTAAACATATATGTATATATCTAATAAATTAAAATATAAATGTACTTAGTAGAAGTTAAAATGCTATTTGCGAGTACATATATCAACTCGACAACTTGTAACTATCAAGCTCAGTTTGCATTCAGAAAAGTGCAATGGCAATTGCTCTAAGTATCGTGGTATGACAGCACGAATTGACATCCCTCGGGCCATTTAATTAACTTTGCTAAAATTCTCATTTTGAGGGTTCCGTAGCCAAATGGCAAAAAACGGAACCCTTATAGATTCGTCAAGTCTGTCTGTCTGTCTGTCTGTCCGTCCGTATGTCACAGCCAATTATTTCCGAAACTATAAGAGCTATACTGTTGAAATTTGGTCAGTCGATGTATTCTGTGAACCGCATTAAGATTTTTATATTAAAATAGAAAAAAAACAATACATTTTGGGGGTCCCCATACTTGGAACTGAAACTCAAAATTTTTTTTTTCATCAAACCTATACGTGTGGGGTATTTATGGATAGGTCTTCAAAAATGATGTTGAGGTTTCTAATATCATTTTTTTCTAAACTGAATAGTTTGCGCGAGAGACACTTCCAAAGTGGAAAAATGTGTGTCCCCCCCCCTCTAACTTCTAAAGTAAGAGAGTGATAAAACTAAAAAAAATATATGTTGTAAATTATCCATGTAAACTACCAACAAAAATTAGTTTGAACGAGATCTAGTGAGTAGTTTTTTTTTATACGTCATAAATCTACCTTTCATCCAATCAATACACTAGTATAAAAACATCGATGAAAGTTACAACGAACTACAAGAACTTTTATATGATGTTACTTGCTGGTACGGAACCCTTCATGGGCGAGTCCGACTCGCACTTGGCCGCTTTTTTTTAAACTGTTCATATCCTATAAGGTTAAGGCTGTAAGTAAAGCTTTATCAATGTTAAGTTGTATTTTCTTTTATTTTTAGAATATCATTGACTGCAAGGATTCCTGTATCAGAATAAACAAGAAATGCAAGCTCTCTTCAGTAAACTACTACTAGCTACATGTAATACTATATTCTCTTCTCTGACATTTTACTCTGTCAGGAGTTTAACACCTAGCATATTTCCACATCAATTGTTTCACCAACGCTTCGTCCAGACAAAATTTAAGCACTACTGAGTGTTGTATTCTAAAAGTTCTATTAAAACTTATTCTGTACAAGTTATTACTTATAAGGCACGTCTAACAACGTTATTCTATTCTATCAAGTTTCGATTGGGAAATTTTCCTGTGCATTATTCTGATCGATGTTTATCGCTCTTCAAGTTGAAGTTGTCCGTATAGTACAAGTATTCCCAGGAATGCTAACAATGATACGAACACCGTTATATGCATTTGATATTTATCGTATTAAGTTCACTTACTCGTTGTTCTCTTTAATGTAAGTGATGCGTACACAGAACGTAGTAAGTTTACGAAGACACAACAAACCGATCACAAAACCCCTGTTTATTCGTTATAAAACCTGATAATGTTTGAATTAGGAATATAAAGTGTTATTTCTTTTTAATTATTTAACATTAAATGATATTATTCCCATTACATTTCGTAATTTTACTAGTTCATTTCACACGGTATATATATGTTTTTAGATTGATTTGGTATCAATCTAAAAACATATAAATACCGTGTACGAGATTGTAACTAAATATGAACAAAAAGCCAGGAAAAAATATTGCTGGGAAAAATATTAACTTAATATTTACTAACCAGTAAAGTGTAAATATTTTGACAAAATCTTACACTGAAGGGTTTATTTTAGGGCATTTGTAATGTTTTTAAAAAGCACAGGGCATCGTGTAAGAGCATACATAAACAAATAATTGAATTCAATATTAATCAATATTTCGGACATCCGATACGAGTTGCGAAAATCAGCTATATAAGCCATCTCATATCATCTCATAATACACTGAGACTATTTATTTCCTGTACCCCACTAAGGCTAGATAAACAATAGCTAGTGAAATATGTTTTGCTATTAAATATATATTAGTACATATAATAGATATATATCATACACATATATTAATATATATTACTACTAATAAATATATTAGCTATTTATATGTTTTGAAATTTCCTGACATAGCTTCAGTAAGCTGGATTAGTCTAGAGAGCATGATAAAACCCTTGCCACTGTTATTTATTCAAATAGTGAACGGTCAAAGTCTTAAAGCCACCTATAGAGCGAGATCAAGGCCGCGATTTGGTTCGTCAGAAAAATTGATCAGCTAGAATCATGTCGTGGTCATTTTCAATGACTTTCTCGGTAACCACGTCAGCCGGATGTCCTCGTTCTCCTCATCAAATACGGATATTCGTCCAGATTTAATTTCATTGAACCAATATCTAATAGAAATACATAGAATAAGAATAATAGAGTCATAGATGAAGACGAGTCTCCATTAATAGCATCCACCTTTGCTTTCATCTCCTTCCTAAATGCATTCAAAAATAAAAAACGAACAATTGAACGAGATGTACTGCTTTTATCCATTTTAACGAAAATTCCGAAACACGTCTCGTCAAGTATTCGAATGGCTGCCAAATCCAAACTAACCTATCAATCAGTCTGAAGTGTGTCGTCGATTGATAGCACACGATGATAATAACAACTTCCCACAGGAACGTCCTCTGGTTTCAAACACGGGTACTTGTTGAATCAGTCGTTTATTAATCGCAGCATCGAATCAAAATAAATGTATGACAAGAAAATTAATAAAATTTATAATATTTATTCTTCGCTAATCAAAATTTAATTTCCTATATAATGAGCTTTATGCAAATATGCGATCAGAGCTGTGAATTATGATATAGAAACAAGTATGTAGACGCCTTTGATGAACAGTTATGATTGTAATAAAGAAAATTATATGACCGCAATAAAAAATAACAATATTTTGTTTATAAAACTTCATGTTTATAAGCTATTATTGTAATGACATATTTATTGCAGCCGATGTCAGTATAGGTATGTTAAATGGCATTCACATTGACTGATTTATACCTGGCTTAGAGAGTTGCTGAACATGCATCTGTGGTGACACGTATGTGTACTGTCCTAAAGCTAATCCATGGCTTTGCCAAAAATATTGTGCCGGGACTGTATACAACATTGCAATCATTTACGTTAACCTGCTGGACCCTTCATTCTCAAAAGACTGATAATTAATATCATGATAACGAACGACGTGCTATAGTTGGCATCATAATCGCGTAGCATCAAACCCAGGATTAGTGCGTTGTTTAAAGATGAGGACAACGAGATGCGTCACCTTTGTGACGAGAAAATAGTTATTTATGCTACTTTTATATTAACGATAATGTAGCTGCATTAAGACTAAAAACGCTAGAGTTTAAACTCCAATGTCACAACTGCCTAAAAAAAGGAAATTATGTAGACAACTACATAATTTCCTTTTTATAGGTTAAATTTGCATCCCTTTCTTGATTAACTGACTATTATACTATTTTGGTTGATATAATATAATTAAGATAGAAAGAATGAATTATAAAGGTTTTGAAATAATAATAAGTTAATAATAATAAATAAGTTCACAATATTGGACCAAAAGAAATAGAGAAATTCAGCAAATACCACGATCTTGTAAAGTATAAATAACTGAACTCTGGAATACAAAAACTGAAACCGTACCCATAATGATATGTACATCAGGAATAGTAGTGCTAAGTATACATAGATGCATAAATAGATTAGAAACAAACAAAAACATACATATATTACAAAAACAGGCAGCCATACATACTTGAACTATACTCACAAAAGTTTTAAGGGACACAGTATTTAAGAAAATGAGGTCATCCGAACCTCCGCTTCTCTGAAGGTTTCACAGCGGGAGTTAGTATAGGAAACCGAGAGAAAAACTCGAGTAAGAAAAATCTTAAAAATAATTAAATAAATTCGAAAATAATCTTTACATATAAATTTTACACAAACTTGTGAGATAAGGCTACGGGACGAAATAATGCAGTGATATGATTTAATATAAAATTCTGTGGCCTATTTTGATGGTTTATTCAGGGGCACTTATGCAGACAGGCTGACTGGTACTTATCTAAAGTCTCCCATAGATACCTGCAATTCAGGAATCACAAGTGCATTGCCTATTGTTGTCGTAAGCCCTTTCATGGGTCTAGTAAGGGATTTTCCTCGGAGAGCCCGGAACTGGGATTGTGATTTCTCTCCTGTTTAGATATGCATCACTCTCAGTCTTAATAGGTCAAAGATATTGCCCCCTTCGCCCCGAACCGTGATCACGAGTGGACGTGTGTAAAAAGTAAATTTAATTTATATCTAATGTGCCTATTTCCGCGCAGAGTATTTTCGCTCTTAAGATCGCTTTAAAAGTGTACAATATCGTAGCTTCGGACTAATTATTTTAAATGTGAGGTGTGCCATCCCGCTCGCTCGTGCAGGTGTGACAGTGTTTTGTCTCGTCACTCACTACAGACATTTCTTTGAACTACCGCGCACTTATGGTGAGCAATAGCTTGCGACGTTTTGTGCTAACGGCGTCTGATGTTATTATTTGCTTTTGCTTAAGCTGATATAATAAACTACTGACTATGCCTCTTCGCCGTACACCTCCCAATACACCTTCTAAGGAAGAAATGGTAGAACCCAGCGTCTCTTCTCGTGTGGTGACCCAATCCGGTTCAACCCCTAATCTAACTGCAATGGCAGTCGTACGTTTGAACCTAGTGATGACATTTTCATGGTCAATGGACCATGAAAATGTCATCACTAGGTTCAAACGTAAACGAGACGATGAGCATATCTGCATGGAGGAGATCCGTGAATTACTAACTAAAGCTGCGGTACAATCTGACTCGAAGTACGCAGCGTTAAATGCGTCTATATCAGCCATTAGCTCTCAAAATGAGGATATAAAAAACAGCATTGCATTTATATCCAAGCAGTATGACGACATGATCGTCAAATTGAACCGGTTGGAGTTGGAGCGTCGGGAGGACCGTTGCCTAATACAACGTCTGGAGGAAACTGTTGAAAACTTAGAGAGGCAGTTATGCTCCTCTAAGATTGCAATAAAAAATATGCCTAAAAAGCCAGGTGAAAGCAGACATGATTTGTGTGAGCTTGTGAGGGCAACGGCTACTGCTATAAGCACTCCAATCCTAAATCAGGACATCAAAGACGTGTTCCGTATCAACAAAAAAGATGACCCGTTATCGTCACAAGTTATTGTGGAGTTCTCAAGCGTTTCTACCAAGGAAACCATAATAAAAGGGGTAAAACAATTTAATATCAGGAACAAGGAGTGTAAGTTAAACACAACTCACTTAAGACTTGAAGGCCCTGCAAAACCAATTTATGTGACTGAAAAGTTAACCCTAAAGGCTCAACGCTTATATTATCTTGCACGTACATTTGCAAAGGACAATGCCTATAAGTACTGCTGGACGGCATTTGGAAAAATATATCTCCGTCAAGCCGAAGGTAAAAAACAAATTCCCATACGCAACGAGGAGGACCTGAACAACCTTCGTCTAGACAAGTGACTAGGGACTTCTTTTTGTATTATTTTTCTTAATATTTTTTTGTTATTTACTTACTTCACTTTGCATTTACTTCGTGTCACACTTTCACAACAAACACTATATCACAAATACTCACACACATGCACCAAAAACAATAATTATAATTTTACCTTCTTAAATACATCTCAATACACAGGGTTAACATACAAATATGTTGCATATAGTATTTTGTCTAAACTTGGTTATCAGATAACAGATTATAATATAGTTCACACTTTTACTGTAACTTTGTTTTGTTTACTTTTACAATGACTAATTCAATTATAAATACTTCTTCGGAAATAGATAAACTGAGCATTGCTAACGCTTATAAGTGTGATGCATTAAAGTGTAATACCCTCATTAGTAAAAATGAATCACTAAAGATTTTCTCTTTAAATATTCGTAGTATATATAAAAATCTGGACAACTTGTTGGTATTATTGCACAGTCTAACTTTTGAAAATGATGTAATTATTTTAACGGAGTGTTGGCTACAAGAAAATAAAAGTGTCCCATCTATTGAAAACTATACCACATATATTTCTCACAACTACCTTAATCAAAACGACGGTATCGTAATATATGTAAAAAAATCTATTAGGTGTTCTGTAGTGGAACCGAAATGTTTCGGCGCCAATTTTTTATTGTTACACATACTACCAGATATATTTATATTGGCTTCATATAGATCCCCGTCTATACAATGTATAGACAGTTTCTTAGACTCATTAGAACATATTTTGCGGCCAATAAATAATAATAAAAATATATTGCTTGTCGGCGATATTAATATTGACATTAAAGTTGATAGCACAGACAGACATAGTACATTATACTTGAATCTGATGGCGGAACTTGGTTTGCTACCTGCTCATACTTATCCAACCAGAATGCTTAACTGCCTCGACCACATCTTGATAAAAAGTATATATCCTGCAACAGTATGCGTTCTTGACTCTTTTATAACGGACCACGTTCCGGTAATAGTTTCATTAAGTATGTCCAAAAATGGGATGACATCCAAAAAATTTAGTGTTAATAAATTAGACATAAAAACATGTATAGATCAAATAGAGGCTCTCGATTTCTCCTTTATTGAGTCCATTTCGGATGCGAACGAGGCCGCCACGGTTTTTGTACATAAACTATCAGAAATTATTAAAGTGAATACTAAGGCTTACCAAATTACAAATAAGAAAAGGATTTTAAAACCATGGATTACGAGTGGGCTTCTACGTTGTATTAGACATAGGGATAGACTACATAAAGAACACAAAAAGAGTCCTAATAATTATATGCTAGAAATTACGTATAAACGGTATCGGAACTATTGTAACTCTCTATTAAGAAAACTAAAAATAAATTATGAAAAGTCTTTATTACGAAACGCCAAAACTCCCAAAGACTCATGGACAGCAATAAAATCCATTATAAATTACACTGAAGATAAAACAGTTGCTGATGAGTTATTGAAATCAAATTCAAACAATATTAATACAATTAATAGTTATTTTGCGGAGGTGGGTAAGCGGCTTGCTGATACCATAACTATTACACATACACCTAGTTATAATTTTGAGATCCCGCGCAACCTTAATTCAATTGTCCTCTTACCCCCGGATGAAGCAGAAATTGAAGCATTGATATTAAACCTTAAAAATAACTGTGCTACTGGCTGGGACTCTATTCCAGTTCAGTTACTCAAATTTTGTAAAAAGACTGTAGTGCCTCCCCTCACTTACCTCTTTGGACTTTGTTATGATCAAGGTGTATTTCCGAAAGTGTTCAAGAGAGCTCTCATTACACCTGTGCACAAGAGTGGGGATCGGGAAGAGGCGTCGAATTATAGGCCAATCTCTGTACTGTCATCAATTTCAAAACTTCTAGAAAAAACACTTAATAATAGACTCATTAAATTTCTTGAACATAATAATATTTTGGCAACCACACAATTTGGATTTAGAGCGTCAAAAAGTACAGATGATGCAGTTAGTCAGCTTACTGATTTTGTATCTACTAGGGTTGATGGAAATGAAAAGTGTATAGGTGTTTTTCTTGATTTGGCCAAAGCATTCGAGACGGTCCCGATTCCTGCACTCGTTAACAAACTGGATGTTATTGGCGTGAGAGGAACGGCTCTGAAACTGTTCAAGGACTTTTTATGTGACCGTAAACAACAGATAAAGATTGGCAAACATATTAGTTCCGCTACTAATGTTGTCTACGGCGTTCCTCAGGGAAGTATCCTCGGACCAAGTCTCTTCCTGGTATACATCAATGATTTATGTCTTCAAACACTATACAACGGCAAAATATTTACATATGCAGACGACACTGCCGTAGTATTCCATGGAGGGACTTGGGAGGAGGTGCGCTGCATTGCCGAAAATGGCCTCCATCAACTTAGCCAATGGCTCAGTGCCAACCTTCTAACTCTCAACATTGCAAAAACGTCATTTATACAATTCTCTTTTTCTAAAACTAGCCTTAAAAATATCAATATTAAAGTCCATTCTTGCAATCATCCCAATAGTACTAGTTGCGCTTGTCTTTTTATTAATAAGGTCTCACATGTCAAGTATTTGGGTGTTATCTTAGATGAGAGACTGTCTTGGGAACCACATATAAATCTTATTGCTGGTCGCACTAGGAAGTTGATATGGGTTTTCAAAAAACTCAGACATGCTGCGGAGTTTCCTCTCCTCCGTAATATATATTATGCTTTAGCTCAATCCATACTGGGATACTGTGTGGGGGTCTGGGGTGGTGCTTGCAAATCCCATATGATGCAACTGGAAAGGGCTCAGAGGTCTTTACTGAAGGTAATGACTTTCAAAACGTATAGATATCCAACTAAACAACTGTATGAAAATTGCCAACTTCTAACAATTAGACAATTGTATATATTCCAAATTCTAACGAAACAACATGCACTAACACCCTACAATGAAAATGAGTATAAGAGAAAACGTGTTATCAATAATGTGTGCCTACCTGTAAAATGTCGGACAGCTACGGCTAGACGACAGCAGTCTTTTAGGTTGTCTTACTTATATAATAGAATTAATAAAAAAATTAACATACATCCTCTTACTATGCGAGAAACTAAAATCAAAATTAAAAACTGGTTGCTTCAACTAAACTACGAGCAAACAGAAATGCTATTGGTTAGCAATTAATATCCCCTGTATCTTATAAACACACACATACACCCACACCCACACACACGCACACACACGCGCACACACACACACACACACACACACACACACACACACACACACACACACACACACACACACACACACACACACACACACACACACACACACACACACATACATACTAAAATTTAACCTATCACTAATTGAAATTGTCTTATTCACAATTTGTCTCAACCAAAATGGGAGAGGGCACTGACTTCTGTATCACAGGTTTCTACCTAGCTCAGAAGTCAGGGACTTCATAGGATATATGTAAAAAAAGTTTGTGAATAAACCATTATTATTATTATTATTATTATGTTATGTTACCTTTTTGGGTCTCCCTTTTAGTTTAAAAGGGGATCAGAATCTAACACACGGGGTTTAGCCAAGTGTGCTAGAGGGAGTGATGTGCGATTAAGATGAAGATGATGCGAGAAATTTTCGTGTGAGACGACATGTATTTAGAAGTACTGCTTTTTGAATCAATGGTAGTGTGTGTTTCGGCATTTGCAGTATATTAAGGCTATCGTGGAGAGTCTTCGGAACTACACCGGTTGTAGACATGATAATGGGTACGATTTTAACTCTATCTACTTGCCATTGTCTTTTGATTTCATTGGCTAAGTCTATATATTTTGAATTTTTTTCTGCGTGTGTCGTAAGTAGATTATGTGTATTACATACTGCTATGTCTATGATAAAAACTGTCTTCTTAACTTTATCCAGGATTGTTATGTCAGGTCTATTGTAGTGTACGGTTTTGTCGGTGATTATTGTTCTATCCCAATATATTTTAAACGCATTATTTTCAAGAACTGTACTGGGTTTATATTTATAATAAGCAGTTTTATTGGGGATAAATGAATATTTGTGAGCTAGATTCTGATGGATAATTGCTGCAACTTGGTCATGCCTGTGCTTGTAATCGGTGTGTGCAATAGCTTTACAGGAGCCAGTAATATGTTGGATGGTTTCGGAACTGCTATGGCATCGTCTACATAAGTCGGTAATGAGATTAGGGAGACGAATTATATGTTTTTGGTAGTTAAGAGTATCTATGACCTGATCCTGAATAGCAATTACAAAAGCCTCAGTTTCCGAAAAGAGTTCTCCCCGAAGTAGCCATTCGTTCGACGCTTTTCTGTCGACATGTGTTTGGCTGAGATCGGCGAGGTGTCTGCCATGTAAAGACTTTTGTGCCCACAGGTCTATTTTTTGCTGCCTACTTAGTAATTTAGGGTGAATGTTTCTGTCGCTTAAGTTCAGCGGAGTTAGTTTTTTGTCTATATTGGTTAGGAAATTATGAAGTTGGGATTTTTCAGCTTTGGCATAAAAATAATTACGAAGTCTATCTATAAGTCTATTGTGTAAATTCTGTATATCGATGAGGCCTCTACCTCCATCTTGTCGGGGTAATGTAAGGCGTTGTGTACACGATCTGGGGTGATGTTTCCTATTAGTTGTCATGTGTGTGTTGATTGTGCGTTGTAATTTTAAGAGGTCGCTTTGGGACCAGTTTATGATTCCAAAGGAATAAATGAGAACCGGTATTGCGTACGTGTTAATGGCTTTAATGCTATTGCGTGAATTTAATTGGGTTTTCAAGATTTGATTTAGTCTGGCTTTGAATTTCTTTGTTAATTCTAATTTTGTGTGTTTTTGTTGAATCTGTCTGGACTGATGGAAACCTAAATATTTATACGTTGTATGCTCGTCAATCGGTTCTATTTTTTCACCTGTACTAAGAGTGTAAAAGTTGTATTCTGTCTTACCGTGGTTGATAGAGTGAGTTTTACACTTGTCAACCCCGAATTGCATTTGGATATCTGTTGAAAATGACTGAATAATGTCAGCTAGTTTACAAAGCTCAGTGTTGTTACTTGCATAAATTTTAATATCGTCCATGTAAAGTAGGTGTGAAATTATGTGGAATGAGTTATTGCATCTTAATTTAAAACCTATATTTGTGTGATTAAGTAGTTCTGATAAGGGGTTGAGCGCCATACAAAACCAAAGCGGGCTAAGTGCGTCACCTTGAAATATACCCCTTTTTATTTTTATTAGTTGAGTAGTTGATGAAGTGTTATGTATTAATTTTAATTTTGTTTTCCAATGTGACATTGATGTTCCTAGAAATGATATGAGACTGGGGTGAATTTTGTAATGTTGCAATACATATATTAACCAGCTATGGGGGACAGAATCAAATGCCTTTTGGTAATCTATGTACATCATATGGATATTCCTATTTCTAGTTTGGGCTTGCCTCATTACTATTGAGTCTATGGTTAATTGTTCTTTACAGCCCTGACTATTTTTTTTACACCCTTTTTGTTGTTCTGCTAGCACGTTATTTTTCATAAGGTGACTGTAAATCGTTTCGCTAATGCATCCTGTAATGATTTTATATATCGTTTGTAAGCATGTGATAGGTCTGTAATTTGCAGGATTTTTGGGGTTTGAACCTTTTGGTAGCATGTATGTAATTCCTTGTGTAATGAATGTTGGCATAGTGTCTGGTGACTTTATGAATTTGCAAATATGACTGTGAATGAATGGATGTGTGCAGGTAAATTTTTTATACCAGTAATTGTGGATATTATCGGTGCCTGGTGCCTTCCAGTTATGTGTGCGATTGATAATCTGAGTAAATGTGTCAACTGGGATATTTTCAAATTCCATTTCGTTAATGTTTGATGTGTCTGCCATTTTTTGTAACCAGTCAGCATGCGTGTTATGTTGTACTGGGTTTTCCCAAATACCTGCCCAAAATTGGTGAAGGTCTTGAGGTGGGGGTAATTCTGTGGCTATTGATTCTATTTGGTTATTGTGCCCTAAGGTTCTATAAAACTGTTTTTCGTTATTAATGAAGTTTGCATTTTGCTGTTTGCGTTTGGTACAACTTAAGTATCTTTTAAGCCTACTTGAGGTCGCGTTTAATTTCTGTTTTAGTGTGTCAAGAAAATGTTGTGGATCAGTGTTAGGTTCTTCGTGTTGTGAATGAGTGTTATATTTATTCTTTATTGCCTCTACAGTCTTTAGGATTTTCTGACTTCTATTTCCTCGCATATATTGTGTAAGTCTTCCTATTTCTAATCGATATATTTCTATCCTACTTTCGATTCTTCTTTGCCACGCAGGTTTTCTATGCCGTTTATGAGTATTCGTATTATCTTCATTAATGAATCTGATGCCGTTACAAATAGCAGCCGTATAGGCTGCTGAATAAATTAAAGTGTGTAGTGAACCAAAGTCTAATTCGTGGTGTAAGTGTTTTGGTATAATATTGCAATTTAAATGTTGAGTAATTTCAGCAAACTTTCGTGATGTTTTTTGTTTTGGAATATATGGTCTTACTTCTGGATCAATCATACTGAATCGAGCAAGAACATTATTGAATTCTAATTCTATGCTGACATGATCTATATTGTTACTACTGTTGATATCCGTGTTATGAGTTGTGTTGTTTTCATTGTGAATTGTTGCGGTTGGTTCAGTTAGTGTAAGCGTATTGTCTATTATGCTGTCGTTTGTGTTGTTTGTTTGTGCGGCAATAGAGTAGTTTGTGTCAGATATATTTTGGTTATTCAGTTCTGTTCGTGTTAATTGTAGTTCCTGCTTTAATTCGTTTATTCTGTTAGTATATGTCTTATTATTGAATATTATTCTTCTTTGATCTGCAATTCTCTGTTCTGTTAGATTAAATAAATTTGGGTGTCTTTCTATAAATAATTCATGAAGTCTTTTACGATAGGCAGTCTTGTTTGTCTCTAGTTCCGTTGCTTCAAGGTAGCATCTAATAACATCATCATTTATTTCTTTAGTCCATTTCATCCTATTGCTGCTGGAGACACTGTTTTGTGTATGTGTTGTCTGCTCGTTTTGGCTATGTATATGTGAATTGTTGAAGTTTTCATGTCTTAAGTGTTGTCTTACTTCAGTGGCTATCTCGTCTAACACAAGTTGTGAGAGTAAATTTCTTCTTATTATTGCTCTCCTTTGATCACCTAACCGTTGTCGAGTTGTTTGCATGTCGGGATATTTATTGTCGAATTCTCGATGTAAAGTTTCTAGGTAATTGTTCATTTGAGACGTCTCGCAATTTGTTATGTTAAGGTATGTACGCCATATAAAACGGTTCATTTCTTCAGTCCATTTTTTTCGCGTACGAGAAGGGCCAGCAGTGGGTACAGGGTTAGTAGCTAACGCCTCCTGCACAACAGCTGTTGACCTTGTAGTTCTGGTTGAATATGTAGATGACGGTGATGAGCTCGGTGATCGAAATAAGCTATTTGTTGAAGATGGTGATGGAATATTAGAGAAAAGTGAATGTTCTGACTGTGTGATACCAAATGAGGGTGAAGGTGATCGCTCAGTGGATAGGTGATGCTCAGCACTGTTGAGGGTGTTAGTACTTGACAAGCTAATTGTTCTTCTTGTTGTGTACGAAGGGCGAGTTGAAGGGATAGAAGAGGATAATGCTATTGTATCATCGCCCGGTGATTCGGCTGTAACTTCGACGCGATGAGCCCGCCTGCTCAACTCACCGCGACCGGCTGTAGTAGTTTGCTTGATGAGAGCCCGCCTGCTCGACGTCTCACCACCGATGGTTCGCATGCTGTGGCACCTAGCATCGGCTCCAGATGCGCCCCGGCGCTCCCCGGGCAGCGGCCGTAAATTGTATTTCTTCTTGTCAGTTTCCATAAATTCTCCATAATGGGTTTGGGATCGTTGGTTGGGTAGTTGTAGTATCGGGTCTCCGCGACAAGCGAAAACCCAACACAATGATGAGATGTTAAGATCATAACCAGTACCAGATACCCGTAAGCCCCCCCACCACGGCAAGGTGATCCCCCGGGGGGGTTATTATTATTATTATTATTGCAAGTCAATCCACCTATCCCACAACAGTAGGCTATAGTATCTGACATCAAACTATAAAAGAAGTATAATGTTGGTTAGTTATTAACTATTGTCGAAATTGTAGAGCTCAATTTACTACGATCCTACACTATTGGCGCTTTTTTAACACTTATCACATTACAAAATCCATCATTAACTTAGATTTTTTTTTAAGTTTGATGTCGGATTCTGTAACTTCTACAGCGGAAAAAGTGGAGTGAGTTGCAGAATCTTCCGTCTATTATAACTGAGAGTGATATAGACTATACAGCAGAAGAAGCAGAACTGCTTATGAAATATTTCAATATATTTTCTAACTTAATTACATAACCGTATATTCATATCATAAATATAGCAATTGTAAATAACCCTTAAAAAGTTGACAACTTGGATTAATAGATTAAAATACTTTCCATGAATACATTATCATGAAAGGAAAATCAGACAATTTATCAATCAAACAGGGCCAATCTAATAAGTCAAAAATGATACATAAAACTGTTTACTTTTATACTATAATTTCGATAACAAGTCAATATAAAAGATGCCAAAAATAAAATTAATCTCATTTAGACGCTCATTTTCTGACGACCACTATTGATAACCAGACTAATTTGCCGAATTCAGGGTAATTACCTTTTCAGAAATGATATAAAAAGCTACCCACAAACTGTAATTTGGAAATTAGTCTGCTAATACAAAAATATGTATAAATCCGAGTGGGCAGTTCCAATTAATGTATTTTTGTTACAATCAATAATAATGAATTTTTATATTTTTCGGTAACATTCCACTCCTTCGTAACTCTTATTAGTGTAACCGTAAAAAACAAATCATATTTTCCCATAGATATCACATGTATGCCTACGCACGCAAAATTATAGATATGTAGGTAGGAGCCTGATTTTAGTTATTTTTTATTTATTTTGAGGAATAATATCAATTCAGTAAATATAAAAAAAATAGAGATGAATAAAACTTCTTCTCTGTGCTTGATAGCAACACACAAGCAATAGATTAAACCTAATTAATTGATTCATTAAGTTTTATACAAATAATATTTAATTGCTTTATAAATTAAGAGAAAGGAAGTTCTTAATTGGATTAACAAGTAAAGTACATCCTTGAGTGGCTTAGATTCATTATATCGAGTCTTTAACTCCCAGAAGCATTGGTAGTATTACTAACGTGAAAAATTTAAGGCTAGAAAAGTGTAATACTATTTCTCGTGTTACAGTGTTTTCAACAAATCAAGTCAACACACAAATCAAGTGTCTTCTATGGCACCAATATGGAATCACTGAGAAGGTACTTATCTTGTAGCATTAGAATAAATAACAGTAGCAACCTCTTTGGTCAAATAGAAAACATCTGTATCACAACTCTGTGTAATAAAAATGTATGACCTAATTATTGAACTACGTACTAAGTTGTAATTTATGAGTTAGTAGGAATCCAATAACTCGTAACGAGTAATTGTTGTACATGTACCTACCGATATATTTCATGTGTCATGTCATACATATTTCTGAAACAGCTATAAAGCTTCGGTTTTCCTTTAGTTTATTTCGATACTCATCCAACTATCTATCTGTCCAGGTACACATTATGTAAATTTATCTATAAAGTTATCCTTCCTTCCTTCCTTTACACTTTAAAGGAATTATTATATCAAATTATATTACAACCGGGGCAGTACTACCCTCACACAGAAGACCATCCTAATAATGACAGTATTCTTGGTATCGTATTTCGTTGTTACTCTGCATCATTCACAAGGTCTAAGGAGGCCGGTAGAATGATGCAGAATTATCTAACCAGGCCGCCCTGGTATGGGTCACCATGCTACATTGCCTACACTCACAACGAACATGGTGACTCTACTCCTGCATTCTACTCATGCTTTCCATCAGGCAGATTAGAGTCACTTTGGTAGGCTTAAATTTTAAAAGAAAATATGGACTACTATCATGGATGGCGAATTTAATTTAAATAACTCTCAAACAGATACTTAAATCAAAAAATGATTGTAGCAATCTCGCAATGTTTTAAAAGACCAATCTAATAATACCCTACACGATGGGACAGACGCGAGAAAAAGAAATATCCCCACTTTACGTATAGGGGAAGTACCCCAAATGAAAATATTTTTCATAATTTTACTGTAGCACTTTATCGAAGCACAAGGTACTATACCTTTTGCTTCGATAAAGTGCTAAAGTATTATCTTTCTAGCACCAACTATTTGCGCAGTAAGTCGAGGACAGACGGACCGAGATTGACATGACGAATCTATAAGGGTTCCAAGTCATGAACTACGCAAACCCTAAAAGCAACGAAATAAGAGTTAAGAATTATATTTAACATTAAAGGTCTAAACAAATCAAGTGAAAAAATAGTTAAAATAAAAACAGTGTAACATAAAGGTAAAAGTCGAAGTAGAGAACAGTGTTACTCTTTCCGGTCGCTCATGTGCGATATGCGCTGTTTCTGTCAAAACATTTTAAACGCCCCTGTTCATGCACGTCCGCGTTTACTAGCAAAGCACACTGTTTGGTTCCTGTTCAATTGTTTTACAATAACTTGGATAGGCAAGTGCAGAAACTTTTTAAACACGATAAAATTCATGTAAATTAATCACAGCATGAAAACTAGTTGTAAAGGATTAACAAGAAAAGTTGAGGCCATTGTAGGTTGCAAAAACAAAAAAATCAGTAACCAAATGTGAAACTTTCCAAGAAATTTACAGTATTGATAACATTAAAAGACAAACATTTGAGTAGGTACCTTACGTCGATTGCATTACCTACTTATTAAAATATATTAAATCCTAACGATGTCTGAGTTCATCACCTTCTTAGCTTAATTTGCAATATTATTTGGGGTCGGCTACTAGTTCAACTAATTTTACCTGAATATCAGTTTTTCTTCTTCTTTTTTTATCGGAGCGACTGTCATCGGACCTCCGCAACCCTAAGGGAGACCAGAAATTCGATGGTTGAACTAGTTGTCAGTATATTTGAGGTCACCGACTTCCCAATAACGATTGCCATAGATGTTCACGACAACCGGGACCGACGGCTTAACGTGCTCTCCGAGGCACGGGCGTGAATCGCCGCTAAACTTCCGGTAAATATTAGGAAAGACCCAAAAACACTTTTTAGCCCTACACGGGATTTGAACCCGAGACCTCTTGATTAGCAGTGACATACGCTATCGTAGGTGACAGCGACAAATATAAAACGCTCATATCTTTAAGATTAGTTTTGTTGTTTCGTAGAAAATAATCATAGAGTTTCATTTCCAGAACATTGAAGTTCTAATGATTAAGGAAATAGCAAATAAGTTTCATTTTAATAAAAATTATGACCATTTATATTTAGCTTTTTCTTTTACTTTCTGTTCAATACCTGAATACCTTTACGATAGCTTTGGAAACCGATTGGCAGGTTTAATTTTTACGACCGATTAACAGCTGGTTAGCAGTATAATATCACATTTGTATAAAAATTCTCTAGCTTTGTAGTTAGTGGGATGACTTACCTAATACTTTTATAAAACAAAATATTTATATGCATTTGCTAAAATATGTTGAAGTTAGTATTGAGGAATAAATAAGGAAGTTATATTAGTTTTGAAAATACAAATAGACAACCTGAGACCAAAATTTTATGGGAACATTTTATACGTACGTCCAATAGGTCATCAATGGCAAATGGCATCTCACTTCCTGTTCCTGCTGTCAAGTACCTTTCATAAAAAAACTCTTGTATAATCTTTTTAACATGCTTTTTACCAAGGTAATACTTTCTTGAATTCCATAATTATGTGTGTAGTTAGTGCATAAAATATGACAGGCCTGTTTGCAAAAATTCATTTGCGGTATTAACAGAACTATGTGAACGTCCTTGCGAAGGGTCTTGCAAACTATTATGTTTAAATGAAATTTACGTACACGACTTCGTTAAAACTTTAAATATGTTGGAAGTTTGTGTTTTTTATAAATGAGATAGTGATTATTAGAAATTCATATTTTAGAGGTTTGACATTTAGAGAAAACTGTTTTTACATTTTAACGAATGTTAACAGACTTATGGAATAGATCAAAGTGAAAAACCTCGTAGGTGTACATAATGGGTGTAAGCATATTTTAATAATTCAATAAATAATGTGTGAGTAAGCTTACTAAGGGAGTAAACTATACAGTCTGACAGCAGCGCTGCAAAGTGAAGGATAATTTTAATGAAAACAGGCTTTAAATAGTTAAAGCCGTAAACTAAAATCTCATTTTTAAGAAACCTTTGTCCAGCAATAAGTTAATGAAATCTGACAATGATTGAGATACAGATTACCAATATCATGTATGTAAAATAGTTCAATTTTTACCCTTTTTTCTTTTCCAATACGAGCGTTCCAACTTATAAATCCGATTATAAAAACCAAGTTTCTTTTAATCTGAAACAAGGTTTTATTATTTATGAACCAGAATACTAAAACTAATGATATTATAATATGTTTATATGATATAGCGAAAAGAATTTTATTAAATGAAATTGATTAACCCATAACTTAGTAAAATATTTTCTGAGTAAAGAATATAATTTTCTTTATATTCATTTCATTGTCTGATTTCTTTTTTTATTTTCTAAATTTAAATTTAACTTTATACATTGAAGGAATTTTGGTAGCCAATGATACGCTATGAAACGTTAAAGAAATGCAAAATCGGAGGTCATGTTATGTAATCGGTCTCCGTTATTATCATAAGATAACAGTCGAGAAGCTTAGTTGGAGCTGGAGCTTTAAAAACATCCAATGGCAAGATTAGGTAGCCACAACGCCAGTCTCCAATTCGCACTCGGCCAGCGTGGGGACATATGGCTATAACCCTCTCCTGAAAGGATACCAGCAGGACGTTTTGGGTAGTTGATGAATCATAATGAAACTTCGTCTAAAATATTCAAAAACCATATTTTAGTCTGGTATTTATTATCCCTACTAAAACGTTTATACGCGCTATTTTCGTTGTTATTCTATTTTCTAGACAATTAAAATAGTAGCCAGTATTTAAAGAGAGTCTTTTGATTTTTATAATTATTGGTTGTATTAATGTTCGATTCATATTAAAAAATAACACTGACTAAGCTATGCTACGAAATGACGTATATAGTTTCGGAGGGCACAGTCTAATTGTTATGATTTCTGTGCTGTGTGAGGGCACGAATCGAATGAGCAATAAGCAAACATTGAGGTGTGGCAAAAAAAAGTTGAGTACCTACTATAAAGCACATTTTTAGCATTTACGGTGTAAATATGCAATATTTTAAACTATCATAAAATCAATAACACAAAGAGAACTTTTATCAAGGTTTTATACTTATGGCAAATGATCGAAATGAATTTTTTAATTAAATATAGTTAGCTAAAAACTTATTTTTTAAACTGCTAAAAAACGTTATTCAAAAGTTATTTAGCATAGTTTTAATTATTAATTGCTACGAATTGACATCAGGCGATATTTACGTACCTCTTCTATCATTATTGATGGGAAATAAAATGGCATTGTTTATCTTAAACAACTTCCCATTTAGTTAGGTATATTATGTATGATAAATAGACTATTTTGGCTAGTCTTGACAGGTGTATATATTTACCAACGAACATAATAAGACGAAAACCGATAAAATTTGAAAATTACAGACGTATTATATCGATCTTTATGTTTCTATAAAAAAATTATTATTGCACCATAATATATAGGGCTATCCATTTTGTCGCCTGATCTATTACAACCTCATTAAACGCATGCAAGTTTTACCTCGTGCCCTTATTTGTTGCGGTTTTCGTTAGAGATAGGGTATTATAGCACCTATATTACCAACAGTGAGCTACCAGGTTATCGTGTTTGGGCTTGATAGGTCACATCGAGGAAAGCGGAGATTTTGAGGAACCAGGCTACAAGATTTAATTACATGTATAGCAAAAGTAAGGGAGATGATCAAATTTAATTTTAACAAAAGTACGTTTTTATTGTACCTTTTTCTGGAATTGCAATTGCGTTTAAATTTTTTTATTAATTATCATTTCATTTTTCTACATTAAAGAATAAATTTTTCAACCGACGAAACAAAACAGAAGATGTTCTCAATTCGATGCGTATATTTTTTTATGTATGTCCACTGCCCACTCCACTGTCTATTATATTAAGGAATGTAAGATTCTGGTATCCATAACACAAGTTAGATCTTTCTGTTTTCAACATATGTTATATTGGAATTGTATAGTAACTTGTGTTGTATACCTGGATTCATTTTGTATTATGTTTAAGTCGTAAATAAATATTATTAATATTAATTAAATTGTTTTTTTATGTTATGTCTACGCATAACTTTTTACAAAGTAGCCCGATTTTGTTTAATATATTATTTTTTTTGAAGGACTGAATTCGGAGTAAACCACTCTGGATTCAGTCCCAATAGCAAAACAGGGATGGTTATCAAACAGGGACGCAATTATCATATTAATTTTTGGGTATTTATTTTGTAAATCCATTTCAAAACCATTCAGCTGGCAGGGCGGAGGGTAGATGGAGAATGTTTCAAGTACACCTGCACTAATTATAACTATTAACATCATCATCATCATCATCATCAGCCTATCTCAGTCCACTGCTGGACATAGGCCTCTCCCATTGCACACCACTTTGATCGATTTTGTGCTTCTCGCATCCAGCTCCTGCCAGCCATCTTGCGCAAATCATCACTCCACCTGGCCTGTGGGCGTCCTACACTACGTTTGCCGAGACGCGGTCTCCACTCCAGAACTCTTCTACCCCAACGGTCATCAGTTCTGCGGCTAATATGGCCAGCCCACTGCCACTTCAGCTTGCTAATCCGGTGGGCTATGTCGATGACAAATCAATAATAACTATGATGATAACTATTAACTGCCTATCCCTAACTGCGCAAGACAAAATTAATGCAAGAGAAGGAAAACTTGAAACCAACCCTATACCAACCCGTCTGGCCAGCGTGGCATAGTAGGCCAAAACCTCCTTTTTAAGGAGAGGTCCAGCAGTGGACTGTTGAAGGCTGTTGATGTTGATGATGATGATACCTAACTTACACCATGGCCTTTGGACATTAGAATTTATTTTTTCCCAAAGTCAGTCAATAGGTATTTTATAGACCATAACACGCTAAATAACACCTTCAATTACTAAAGATCAAAATTCAGAGATAGACAAACGTGGCGAAGCATACTTTGTTTATTGGGTATTTACAAAAAAGGAAAATGTTCTTAAATATTAATAAACTTAATATGCACCTACCTAATTGTAAAATTTGATATGGTATATATATTACCCTACTCTGGGAACCTTGTTCTAAGATATGCTAAACTCAAAGTACTATTTACCCTAGGGTTCGCAGACGGCGTCTTGGGTTAACATTTACTTATGAAAGTTCATAACAGGCTAAAAATATCTACATTCTCATAATATCAAACCTTATTTAACAGGTTTTTGCTTTTATTTAACTGTTAAAAATATATTTTGGACATCTAAACACAACGCGATCTAGTCCCAAACTAAGCAGAGTTAGTACCATGGGTACTAGACAACTGATATAAATTCACAAAATTTTTTTTTTGGAAATACAAACATGTTATACATGAAACAAAACGCCCGAACTCCGAAACTAATATTTGCATATGACACAAACATCTCTACCGACTCGGGAATCGAACCCAAGACCTTAAGCACTACAGTCGCATATGCTACCACAGCACCACTGAGGTTGTCGAATAAGAAAACATACAACCGTAGTAATTCGTCAATCATTACGTTTAGTAACTGTTTCTCTTAAACTGTTTACAAGTAAATTAAGTACATGTTTATAATGTAGACATATATTATATTTGTATATAAATTTATGTATATCAGTAATAATTCTGAGTAATAAACAGGTATTTTAGATGTTTAGTTATTTAACTTGTATGCGCCTACCTCAAAAGTTTTCTACAGGACCACCACCTAGAAAGGTTGACCAGTAGAAATTGTACGGGACATTATGTCCGTCGATGTAAAAAATTGCGTAGGTTTATATATATATATATTTATAAAATTTATTAATATTGTAGAAATATCAAATAACACGTGTACATGGTTTTATTACTTTTGGTTTGTTGTGATCCTTACAAAAACATCGAAGCGTGCAAATCGTCACCTACGCTTTCTAAAGGGATTAATTCGCACACAAACAAATGCAATGTGTGCAGCGTTCAAAATGAGTTTTTTTTTTCTTTTTAAAACGTGTCAATTGAAGACCATTGAATTAACATTTTGTAATACTTTTAAAATACAATTTAAAATATAATAACAGTATTATAGACAAATAATAGTACAGTTTCAGAGGGTCAAAGGTATTAAATCTCATAATGAAACTAAATAAACTGTAAAAATAAATTTTGTGAAATTATCCCGTTTACTATGTTCAATATACCTAAGCTATGAAAAAACTTGTAGATCATAGAATTGCATAAAATTTTAGATTGAATCACTTTTTAGGGTTTCGTAGTTCATGACTCGGAACCCTAAAAAGTGTTTTATTAATCCGTTTTAACCCTTATAGATTCGTCATGTCCGTCTGTCCGTCCGTCCGTCCGTCCGTCCTCGACTTACCGTCCAAACGGTAAGTGCTAGAAAGATGAAACTTTACATAAATATGTATTGTAATTATGTCGACAAAGTGCTACACTAAAATTATGAAAAACATTTTTATTTGGGGTACCTCCCCTACACGTAAAGGGGGGATGTTTTTTTGTTCTCGCGGCTACCCCATCATGTCGGGTATCATTAGATAGGTCTTTTAAAAACAAAGGGTTTCTAAGACGACTTTTTGATTTAGATATCCGTTTGCGAGAAATTCCACTTTAAAGGCCACTTTTTTGTAAAAACAGGGTCCCCCCCTCTAAAAGCTATAGAGCTGGCTCAAAAAATCTGGAAAAATTCATGATAGTGGTTCATCTAATGAACTTTAAAGGAAAACTATAACGGATTCGATGACTTTGTTAGTTCAGAAGTTATAGAGGCTTAACTTTTACAATACGCTTACTTGGAAAACGTCATACAAAATTAACGCAAATATGTAAACATAACAATTATCCATTGGATACGATTTCTAATCAACGTACCATTATGGGTGAATGAGTTACCCTTTCCTGTGCGTGACCTGACACGCACTTGGCCGATTTTTATTTAATCCGTCCGTCCGTCCGTCCTCGACCTACCATACCTATGTATACTTTTAAAAACATTGTGAGGTTTCTAAGCCCTTTTTTCGATGTAGGTATAAGTTTAAGAGTTATTCAACTTGTAAGCCCATTTTTTTTCTAAAAACAGGGCGTCCCCCACCTCTCTGAACGCTAAACGGCTCATTCAAAAACTGCAAAATCAGGACAGTAGTCCATATATTAAACACTTTCCAGGAAAACTATAGCGGTTATGATTTTAATAATTATTGGCCTAATTTGTAAAATGCACTTGGAAAACTTCGTGCAAAAATAAAGAAATAATAAGTTATCATAACAATATAAAAGACAATCTATTGGACACAATCCACCTACTATTATGGGTGACTACGGAACCCTATTCTATACGTGACATGCACTTGCCCAATTTTTATTCTATCTACAACAGTTCTCAAGGAATAGTGCGGGAATAATAAAATTAATATTTCGGCCATCTTACACAACGCCGTCTAGTCCCAAATTAAACAGAGCTTGTATTATGGGTACTAAACTGTTTTTTTTGTAAATACCTATATTGTACATAGAAAACACCCAAACTCCGAAACAAATATTTGCGGTTCACACAAGCATTAGGTCCGACCTGGGAATCAAACCCAAGACCTCTAGCACAGCAGTCGCATACGCTACCATTGCGCCTCGAAGGAATAAATAAACATTTAGGACATCTTACACACAACATCATCTAGTCCCAAGCTAAGAACAGCTTGTAGGATACTAGACAACTGATATAATAAATACTTATATAAATACTTGTTTTTTTATTGTAAATACATACATGGTATACGTAGAACACACCCAAACTCTCAAACAAATTTTGCAGGTCATACAAATATTTGGTCCGACCCGAGAATCGAACCCGAAACCTCTTAATATGCAGCCACATACGCCAAGTACTATACCAACAAGGCAGCGACCAACAAGAAGATAGTAAAATCTCATTCTTAGGGAGTTTATCGGGCATCTCTTCTAATAAAATTTTTACCTATATTTCAAGTAGCCTTGAATTTACTGGAAGATTATACCCCGCGGTTGTTGTAGGTACTTTATAATGAAAAATAACAGATTTAAAAAACTAAACAAACCCGCTTTCAAACTAAAAAGTAGAAAATAGTTTTAATGTAACAAAGCGTAAGGTGAATGATTTTCAGAAATCATTCTGAAAATATTTCAACGTTGCCCCACGCTTTGTTGCATTAAAATTATTTTCCTTTATGTTATTTTTTTCTAGACTAATTTGTTTAAACATTTATTTTTAGTTTTTATCAAATTGGTGTATTGTCATCGGTCCTCGATAAATCTACAAAGTTTGAACGAAAACTGGCCGTTTAAAGTGGGTCAAAGTCGCACCCAAAGGAGTCGGTTACAAACATACAGGTGAAGCTTAAATAAAGCGTGTAAAACAACGCGTAACAAGTCAAAGTAAACGTAGCCTTACTACTCCTTACCTCACCGTTCAGTAAATGTACTATCAAAATCAGTCCTACCATTTCAGCGATTAGGAACAAACAGACGAACAGAAAAATAGACCGAAAGATAGAAAGACAGATTAAAATTAAAAATACACGATTTTATTGTAATCGCATATAGTGTTATATGCATTTAGTGAAAAGCAGATAATTTGAAATTACAACTTCAATTTAAGTATATTTATGTATGTATGAAAAGGCTATATCTCAAATTGTGTATGGAGAAACATTTGATCATTACCTTTTAATACGTACACGAAATTATATGAAACTCTTAAACGAGTCTTTAGAATGCCAATGAAACTAAACAATTATAATTGTTCACAAAAATAAATTATATTGACTGGGACGAGCCACTTTATTTTTTATAGTATAGTGACAACCAAGCAGGTGGCTTACCTGACAGTGAAGTGTCACAGATTGAGATCACTGGCCAAAAGAATCAAGCCTATTGCAGACCCTAGCCTCATTTGTTTTTAGTTATGTACATTTAGTGTAAGAAAAGCCAACAACGATTTGCTTGGCACCTATTCTTTGGACTATGTCATAACTTCGTGACTTCGGTCGGGTCGGCTCATGGCTCTCCAATAGCCCTTTTTTATTTCTTTGACCGCTTTTTATCTTACATAAAATATGACAAATACGTTATGCAATGGTTTTAATTTTCTGTTGTAACAGAAAAGGCAAAATATAGGCAAAATCCCGTATCGCGAATATCGCAAAGTAATGTGTTGTAATATAATACGGTATCATACGCTGCTGTTTTTAATTGCCACATAGCGTTGTGGTTGTATACCTACCATCACAACGGCACTCTACAAATTTCTCGATGTGGTGTGTCATTGCCAAATCGCGCCATGAGCGTTTTCCTACGAGGTACGAAGCTTTCGATGTGGTCTATGATTTCAAAGAACTGTAAATTATGACCACTGTGATTACCACAAAGCGTTATAAGCTGTTTTTAGGGTTCCGTTGCCAAATAGCCAAAAACGGAACCTTTATAGATTCGTCATGTCTATCTGTCTGTCTGTCTGTCTGGCCGTCCGTATGTCACAGTCACTTTTTTCCGAAACTATAAGAGCTATACTGGTTAAACTTGGTTCCCCCCCCCCCCCCTGTAACTTCTAAATATGAGAATGATAAAACTGAAAAAAAAATATAATGTACATTACCATGCAAACTTCCAACGAAAATTGGTTTGAACCAGATTTAGTGAGTAGTTTTTTTTAATACGTCATAAATCATATAAACCGCAATTTACACTTCTTTCAATCAAAACTCTATTATTAAAACATCGATGAAAGTTACAATGAACTACAATAACTTTTAATTGATGTTACTTGCTGCTACGGAACCCTTCATGGGCGAGTCCGATTTGCACTTGGCCGCTTTTATTCGCTCCGTCACTGTACTCAGCATACCCATATTATTTAAGGAAATCGAAATCTGCATGTAATTCTACAGTTTATATCTTAACAATAAACCTGAACATATTGTACACATAACTCATATACAAGAAGACTCAATAATTACTTACTTTGTTTTACATAATTATAATATAAATAAAAAGAATTTGAATAGCTAATCTACATAAACATCAAGGCAAACATTGTATTGCAAGTTGAATATTGCTACACGCTATAAATATGTACGCCCGTTTAAATTCTATATTATTAGTTTTATCGAATTAATAATAGAAAATACAACCATGCCCGACGTCAAAACAATAAAGCCCCCATTAGCATTAACGCATTCAGTATACTAATGTCAAGTCCTGTAAAATCTTAAAACAACCTAATTTAGAATCGATATAATTTATTACTTTCAATTATCTTTTCTTTACAGTTCAAACGACAAAAGGTATCAAAAGGTCCTACATACCCTTTGGTAATGACTGAAGATGAAGAGCTGCCATAATGCTGTAAAAGCAGTGCACTATTCGCCGCTTGAGCTGTAGAGGGTTGCACTTGCGCCGGCGGCGGCATTTGGCAATGCGGGGTTCCCGGCGGCGGAGGCTGCATCGCTTTGTGTTGATAGCACGGGGGGTAAGTCGGGAATGGATAATCTAAAAAGTCTATAGGGCAATCGAGATCCGGCAGCGACCATTCAGCCATGGTCTGCTCTGGGACGTGGTTGAGTTAGTACTGCGCACCGACGACAGACGCGTGCAGCGGCGGAGGCAACGCGCGCGCACTGACGCGCCCCGCTTTCGTCTCCCGCCTTCGCTCGGTGCAACGCATAAACAAACTGCAAATCCTTTATCTGGCCGCTTCATGGCACTCGCCGATGTACATCGTTAACCGGCTACTGATAAAGAGCGATCTTGAGCCATATTCACACTTAACTAATTAATAACTACTGTTCGGCCACCTCTCATTGAACCCACGCTATGTATTTACTCAATATTGTAGAAAATGGTTACAATATTATTTTTTTACATTTTTATGAGTTTAGCAGGTGTGTTTACATTACTACGCAGTTTTCACGTGGTCGATTGTATTGTACGGTTATTAAATAATAGCGTTTATACATTGATTGTACAATCGAGACTGTATGTAACACAAATACGTAGAGTTCCGCTATATTATGTTGGACGTTGTTTGTTTCGAGTAACAAACTAGTTAATTAAAATTTATACACATTATTGCAATACGATGAGTGAATGTTACTTGTTGATCTCATAATCAACAGCCTTTAACAGTCCACTGCTGGACATAGGCCTCTCCTTTGAAAGGAGGTTTTGGCCTACTATACCACGCTGGCCAGACGGGTTGGTAAAGGGTTTGTTTCAAGTTTTCCTTCTCTTGGCAGTGATGTTAGCTGCTTATTTTGTTCCTTCAGTCACCTCTTACGACACCCATGGAATGAATAGGGATGGTGACACTTTGTATTCTTAATCCGTCACCACACGGACAACTTGTTGACCACATTAGGTATAAATTTGTTATTTGAGAAAAGCAGTCGCGGGTGATTTTTCTGCATATCTGCATGTGGTGTCAGAGGTGATGTACTTTTTACGAGCTAAGGTAAGGAGTAAATACTTAGACGATTATTACAAAGTTGCATAATGAAAACAAGCCTTGTTTACCGATAAATGCAATACAGATATGTATCAAATGAGGTAGACCTATGTATACATATAACGCCTAATAATTAGATTACACTCGTAATATACGAGTATAGTCTAATTGAAATTAAATTGATTATTACTTCTGAATTAATTGGTAGACTAACTTGATGTTTACCAAATTAAATCGAACTACAGCTTGCTTTATCAAAGCTGAACTTTAAGAAAAGATTTAAGGCCTCTATACACACCACACCAGATAGCTGTTCTAATTATGCTATACCTATGAAACAGGGGTAAGGCCGTAGTTAAATTTACCTTAGTAAAAACGATACCATTCTCACTCGCATTGCCTTATAATGAGTCTTGAACTTTCTGAGACAGATATAAGTAACCCGGGAGTATACAACTGGTGCTGTATATAGGTAACTAGCCGGGAAGAAGCAAGCATAGTACGACTGTTTGCTACTTTAGCTTTATAAACAATTATGGTTACTTACTGTGGTTGATATGTGTACTTTGTCGTCATTGTGTACCGAAATAGGTCTTCGCCTCTGCGGTACTCTACGGTCTTATTAATTGAAAATGTATTTCAATAATCAAGAGGCTAATATGTAATAATCAGTGCCTCGTTGGTCCTGTTGTTAACGTATACGACTGGTGATGAAGAGTTCTCGATTTCTAATCCTGGTTCAGGCTCTTGTTGTGTTTTACGAACAAGAAATTCTTACTAGTAGCCCAAAGTATGGAAAATAAGGCCCGTGCTTCAGAGAGTGACTATCGTTATTAAATAGTCTGTGCCTCCAAATATACTGTGGTTTTTTTATTAGTGTGTGATAATCCCGTCGGACCTTCACCCCGCCGGGGCTTGCGGCGGGGCAGTGGGTTGGACTCGAACCGACTACAACCAAGGTGTGACCTTTCTGCGCCTGTATTTGGGAGGGGTAAAGGGAACTGTTTGCTCCTTCTGGACTCCTCCCGGCGCCTGCCCGCACTACGGTTTCACGCAAACGCCGCCCCCTCGCGGCTGGCCACTAGAGCGGATGGACGGGAAAGCCCATCCTGTCCACCCGCGGCCACACTCAGGCAATAGGCGCAGATGCGCGCCTCCTCCACCCGGTTCGACGGCGGCGGATCGGGTCTGTGTGGAGATCGTCCTCCCGGCCCTTCTCCGCCGCCTCCTTGTGCGAAATTACGTCCCCGCAGAAGGTTGCGACCGCGGTAAAACAACTGTCGCTACCGGCCATCGAGCTTATGACGGCCGGTAGCGAGAGATCCTCTCCGATGACTGCAGTGAGGGCCCGGAGCTGCGTCGCTTGCGTCGGCAAACCACCGGCCTGTGCTGGGACGAGTCTTCACTGCAGTCGCAGTAGTGGCTGGCGGAACTGGATTCCCTTCTAGCGACCGAGTGCAAGTATTTACTTTCTGAAGCAACCGTGCCCGGAAAGCACCTGCGTCAGTCGGAAGAAACGGATCCTGCGCTGCCGCCCTGCGCACTCCACGGTGACCGGCTGGAGAGCCTCCATGGCGGCGAAGGCAGCGCGTGGAGTCTCCAGTCGGAACTCATGTCATGTTACTCACGTCACCATGGTGGCTCCACGAGCGGCTTCGCGCCACTCGGGCAGAGGCCAGAGGCGCGCCCTATTCTAGGCGGTCAGAGCCACACCGGTGCACCGTACAGTGCCATTGACCGGACAACTCCCGTGTACAGTCCTGCCTCGTCGCGACACTAGCCCCGCCCTAATTGGGCGAAAGATGCCCAAGGGTGGAGGTAGAGGCAGCAGACACCGTGTCCGTTCGTAGCCCTATACTCACACATAAAGGTCGTAGTTTACGTACGCCAAAGTATGTGTGTGAGTTTCGACAGATTTTTTTAAATATGCGGTAAGTCTGAGAATACAACCAACCAATATTCATAACCAATTTAAAAAAGGAGTATCTTCTATGATCCACTAAATGTATTTTTTCTTATGTATATTCATCGATTTCTCCGAAGATTGCAGCGGTAGCGCATGCGACTGCTTTGCTTGAGGTCTCTGGTTCGTTTCCCGGGTCAGACCAAATATTTGAGTGATCCGCTCATATTGGTTTAGGGTGTTTTCTATTTACGATATGTATTTATTTACAAAAAGAAGCATTTTCATGTATTTGTGTATATCAGTTGCCGAAAAAACAAAAAAACAAGATCCGCTAATCCATAACACAAGATACGCTTATTTTGCGACTAGATGATGTCGTGTGTAAGATGTGCGAAATATTTATTTTTTGATTATTATATTGCATACGTATGTATGTGTGTTACCTTTAGGCGATTTACACACTGGCCACGCGCCCACGCGCGTTGGCGCGTGGCAGCAGAGCACGCGCGCGTTGACGGAGGAGCAGATCTGCCTTTTCGAGCAGATTTTACCGCGCCTCCGCGCCTGACG
The DNA here is from genome assembly GCA_932526445.1 of Phragmatobia fuliginosa. NCBI lineage: Eukaryota > Metazoa > Arthropoda > Insecta > Lepidoptera > Erebidae > Phragmatobia > Phragmatobia fuliginosa. The sequence continues at coordinate 33,568,365 of OW052057.1, forward strand.
GCTTTGTACATGGCCCGCACCAAACTAAAGGTTACTTTCCATTTGGTCGTCGTCGTCTGTATTCTTTGCATTTCATATCCCAAATTGCTGGGCATTGTTCAATTTCGTATATAAATGTGTATATAACTGCTGCGGCCCGCCCCGCCTAAGCGCGCGGCGGCAGAATCTGCTAGCGGCACGCGCTCACTCGCCTAGGCGCGTGTTCGGTGTGTTGGACCTGGCGTGTTTTCTATACTAATCGATGTACTTGCATACAATATTAAAATCTGCCACTCCGCGACGTAGCGCGGTGCAGTGTGTGAATCGCCTTAGTCGTATTCTTTCAATATATTCAGGTCAGCTGATACTGGAAGGTACTACTCCTTATCGGTTAGGAGTTGAAGGTTCATTATTTCACTTTTTCTCTCTAATATATAATAAAATATTTATTATATTGGTATTCTGTAAAAGTTTCGTTCTACTTATAATGGTAATGATAAGGTTGAAATTAAAGTATAACCCACATATAAGTTCATAAAATTATTCATAACACACATACCCAACAAACACCCAAACTCTTTAACAAATATTTGCGGATAACACAAACATTAATTGATCCGGGAATCGAAACCGAGATCTCTAGCACAACAGCCGTATACACGCTACCACTGTGCGTGGAAGCAGTCGAAATGCAATGTTTTCTAAAACAAAACGAACACATGAAATAAAAAAAAACTGAAAAATATGAAATAAGCTTTAGCCAACCGACCAGAGATAAAACCTACTTTGTATAACCATTCTAAATGTTACTTTTACTTTCATTCATGACTTTTTAATTTCATTAGATTTACGACATTATATTTTTGACCGCCTTGTAGGTCTAGTGGGTTAGCGTATGCGGCTGCTGAAAGAAAGGTCTCGGGTTCGATTCACGGGTCAGACCAAATATTTTTGTGTTCAACAAATATTTGTTTCGTTGTGTTTTTCTATCTGTAATATGTATGTTTTTACAAAAAAGCTGGCAAGTGCTAGTCGGACTCGCCCATGAAGGGTTCCATAGCAGCAAGTAACATCATTTATAAGTTCTTATAATAGTGTATCGATTGAATGAAAGGTAAATTGCGGTTTACGGTTTATGACGTATTAAAAAAAAACTACCGACTTGATCTCGTTCAAACTAATTTTCGGTGGTAGTTTACATGGTAATGTACAACATATATTTTTTTTGGATTTATCACTCTCTTATTTTAGAAGTTACAGGGGGGGGGGGGACACACATTTTTCCACTTTGGACGTGTCTCTCGCGCAAACTATTCAGTTTAGAATAAAATGACATCAGAAACCTCAACATCATTTTTGAAGACCTATCCATAGATGGGTATCCACGTATGGGTTTGATTAAAAATCATTTTTTGAGTTTCAGTTCTAAGTATGGGGACCCCCAAAACGTGTAGTTTTTTTTCTATTCTTATGTAAAAATCTTAATGCGTTCACAGATTACATCTACTTACCAAGTTTCAACAGTATAGTTCTTATGGTTTCGGAAAAAAGTGGCTGTGACATACGGACGGACAGACAGACAGACAGACAGACAGACAGACAGACAGACATGACGAATCTATAAGGGTTCCGTTTTTTGCCATTTGGCTATGGAACCCTAAAAATAGTATGTATAGGTATTTATATCAGTTGTTTAGTACCCTTATTACAAGCTCTGCTTAGTTTGGGACTAGATTACATTGTGTATAAGATGTCCGAAATATTTATTATTCTTATTATGAGTATGGTATGGTTAAGTGTAGTGTCGATTCGAAAAGAAACTGATGAGATCTGAATCTCCCTAGATAAAGGTGCTTGAGGACGGCTTTGGGATGATTCGAATGGACACTACTCCCAACTCCTTTTCCACTCCATCCCTATAATAGCAACCGCCACGTGCCGAAGGTCTTCAACTTATTCCAAGTATATAAATAGATAATTATGTCTACTTATGACATTTTTTATAGACAGACGGCAGGCAGCATGACGTAAACAAGACAGCCAATATATATGCCAAATAAACAAATTATACCATTGAATTGGGTACCTAATCAAAGTAATAAAGGCTTGATTGATCAAATTAACTTCATTGGTGAGCTAATTCGGTCTTTTTTCTCAAAACCGCTCTAACACGTTTTTGGACAAATCGGCCAAGTATCTACGTGTCAAGCCACTGGCGAATTAATTCAAAATCGTGTCTAATAATTCCTGAACAAACAAAGTTATCTAGGTCGTTATATTATTGCTTTAAACTTCATTACATGGACTATCATCACGATTTATTCAGATTTTATATTATATTTTTTATTATAAAAAGCAATAAATTTTGGGGGACCCCCTAAATTTTATTGCTTTTATTCTATTTTAGTGTAAAAATATTAATGCAGTTCACAGAATACATCTACTGACCAAATTTCAACAGTATAGCTCTTATAGTTTCGGAAAAAAGTGGCTGTGACATACGGACGGACAGAAAGACAGGCAGACATGACGAATCTATGAGGGTTCCGTTTTTTGCCGTTTGGCAACGGAACCCTAAAAAGGGGCCAAGTGCGAGTCGGACTCGCCCATGAAGGGTCCCGTAGAAGCAAGTAACATCCTATAAAAGTTCTTGTAGTTCGTTGTAAGTTTGATCGATGTTTTTTTATTAGTGTATTGATAGAATGAAAGGTAAATTGCGGCTTACGTTTTATGACGTATTAAAAAAAACTGCTTACTGTATCTTGTTCAAACCAATTTTCGTTGGTAGTTTGTATGGTAATGTACAACATATCTTTATTTAGTTTTATCACTCTCTTATTTTAGAAGTTACAGGGGGGGGCATTTTTGGGCACATTTTTCCAGTTTGGAAGTGTCTCTCGCGCAAACTATTCAGTTTAGAAAAAAATGATATCAGAAACCTCAACGTCATTTTTGAACACCTATCCATAGACAAAAAACCACACGTATGGGTTTAATGAAAATTTTTTTTATTAATTTCAGTTCCAAGTATGGGGACCCCCAAAATGTATTGTTTGTTTTCTATTTTTATGTGAAAATCTTGATGCGGGTCACAGATTACATCTACTTACCAAGTTTTAAAAGTGACACACGGACGGACAGACAGACAGACATGACGAATCTTTATGGGTTCCGTTTTTTGCCATTTGGCTACGGAACCCTCAAAAAACCACCTCACTTTACGTCTAGAGGAGGTAAAGAATATTATTCGTCATTTTATTGTAGCACTTTATAGACGTGATGTCAACACAAATCCATTAAAAGTTTCATCCTTCTAGCACTAACGGTTTGGACAGTCCAGGATGAACGGACGGACGGATATGACGAATAGTTCTGAGTCATAAACAACGGAACCCTAAAAACGAGAGAAAATATTTTATCCACAAATTATTGTATTTTATTAAGATATCATATAGTTTATTATAATGTCAGTATGTTATACTTATAAGCAACAAAGGTACTTTTGCAGTAAAAGTTAACCCTGTAGTGTGTATAAAACTATGGTCTCAAGAATATACATCCCTATTATCAAGTTTCAACAAGTCGATACCTATCCGACCTGTCATCTAGATTGCTTTTACGTGGATTTGTCAACATATACACTTACTTATTAACCCTGTAATCTAACAAGATCTCCTCTTACGTGAATACGCGAACGGCAAATAAAGAAGACAGTAAGTACTCACTTGGAACGCGGAATCATTGTAAACACCAATCTTGAAATTCGAGTAGACCGCCAGCTAGGAGGCTAGGCTAGCTTAGATTCTAATTCTTAACAATTAAGTTATGGCTCGAAGTTGTTTGATTAAGTAAGTTTTGTTTCATCCGGCACTCACTAAGTAGTAGGATTGAAATATTGTTATACTGATTCCATTATGCCCTATTGGAATACACTAGGAAACTGAGATCAATACAAACAGCGTTCCAGTTTCAACTGCATATAATTTAGAAAATCATCTCTGTATTTTTTGGCTCCGAAATATTTTAAAAATCATCAGATATTTATTCGTTTACATCATACTACTCATCATCAGCATATTACAGTTGCAGTCAGAGAGGGAGGACTGAAGAAATCAGAAGGATTCGGTTCGTTTGACCAGAGTCACTTTCACATTTATAAAAAGCGGCATAGTGCAAGTCGGACTCGCTCATGAAGGGTTCCGTAGCTGCAAATAAAAGTTCTTGTAGTTCATTGTAACTTTGATCGTGATGTGATGTTTTATAAATAGTGTATTGATTGAATGAAAGGTAAATTGCGGTTTACGATTTATGACATATTAAAAGAAAAATGCTTACTAGATCACGTTCAAACCAATTTTCGGTGGAAGTTTGTAGAGTAATGTACATCATATATTTTTGGTTTTCATCATCATCATCAACAGCCCTCAAAAGTCCACTGCTGGACATAGGCCTCTCCTTAGAAAGGAGGTTTTGGTCTACTATACCACGCTGGCCAGACGGGTTGGTATAGGGTTGGTTTCAAGTTGGCTTTGCATTGATGTTGTCTTGCGTAGTTTATCCCATAGTCGCCTTTTACGACACCCGCGGGATGAATACGGGTGGTGACCCTCTGTATTTTATGATTCTCTTACTTTAGGACATAAAGGGGGGGGGGGGGGCACACATTTTACTACTTTGGAAGTGCCTCTCTCGAAAACTATTGAGCTTAGAAAAAACGTATAGTAGAAACCTCAATATCATTTTTGAAGACATATCCAAAGATCATACATATGGGTTTGATAAAAAGAATATATTGAATAACTATAAGAACTATATTTTAGTTTCTAAAATCATTTTTTTCTTAACTGAATAGTTTGCGCGAGAGACACTTCCAAAGTGGTAAAATGTCCCCCCCCCCCCTGGAAGTTCTAAAAATAAAACAAAAGAAAGTATATGATGTACATCACTATATAAACTTCCAACGAAAATTGAATTGAATGAGATCTAGTAAGTAGTTTTTTTTTATACGTCATAAATAGTAAACCGCCATTTACCTATCATTCAATCAATACACTATTATTAAAACATCGATCAAACTTATGGCGAACTACAAGAACTTTTATATGACATTACTTGCTTCTACGGAACCCTTCATGGACGAGTCCGTCTCGCACTTAGCCGCTTTTTCTATTTTAATGTGAAAATATTAAGATGGTTCACAGAATACATCTACTTATCAAGTTTTAACAGTATAGTTCTTATAGTCTCGGAAAAAAGTGACTGTCACATACAGCCGTACAGACAGACAGACATGACGAATCTATAAGGGTTCCGTTTTTTGTCATTAGGGTACGGAACCCTAAAAACAAAAGATCCTGCCATCCATCACGATAAAAATATCAACTAATATCTACATACTTCTTTTTAAGTATACTTTAATTGTAGAAGCCGAGTATTTTAATGTTCCATTACACATTTCCACAACCTGAAAATTTATAAAAAACTAGCTGACCCCGCGAACTTCGTACCGCCAATTCAACGTCACTCAATGGCTGTGAATGACATTGACATTCGTTACGCGCGTGTTTTTAAATATGCAAAATTAAATTTTTATTTTTCAATATTTCTGAGAGATTTTCTTAATATTTTTTTCAGTAAGAACCTTCTTTTAAACTATCCTATCTCTCAAGTTAGATCGAACTGCACATGGTGTGCGAATTTTATTATAATCGGTTAAGTGGTTTAGAAGTCCATTGAGGACAAACATTGTGACACGAGATTTATATATATTAAAAAGATAAGATAATAAAATTGCTGTGTTTGTCTGTAATATCAAATGAAAATTTACATAGTTATTAAAGTCACTTCTTCATTTCACGTCACTTACACCAAAAAATAAATATATAATTTTTTTATCTGTCTGTCTGATTTTGACAGGACTCTCGCTAGCAGAAAACTGATGACCTACGTTACTACGTAGGTCATCAGTTTTCTGCTAGCGAGAGTCACAGGAATTTTTTTTGACTAGCATCGCTTGTAACACCCTGTGACTAAATATATGCCTATATATGTGATCACTGCCTTAAGAATTTCATTTTCACTTTGCACAGTTATAATTTTTTATCATTTAATAATTGCAAGAAATGTCGCATTACCATTAAAGTACTTAAAGCCCTGAAAATAGCATGGCAAGAATGCAAGGCCAGGAGTTTATTTCAACTTAAACAAATTCCTTAATTGAATTATGAAAAATATTTACATGTACTGGCAATTACTTATTTATCATTTTAAATATTTATTTATTTATAAACTTTATGTACGTTTACATGGACGATCTAAATGCCCTGGTCATTCTCATCCAATCAAGTGCCTCATAAGTGCAAAAAACTTACGAGGCAAGTTCACAGAGATTAAGAATGATGTGTTCAATAAGAATGCTCATAGTTCAAAATATGCCTAAACAAATATGTCTATACATGCTCTTAACACATCATAAATACAAATATAATCATACAAATACACACACACATATATATATATAGATTTTGCAGATAGACATCCTACTAATATTATAAACGTGAAAGTTTGTGAGTATGTGTGTATGTGTGTCTGTGTGTATGTTTGTTGCTCTTTCACGCAAAAACTACTGAACGGATTTGGATGACACTTTACAGTAATATAGCTTATATATCAGAATAACACATAGGCTACTTTTTACTGCAATAATCGAGATATATTTTATAGATTATAAAAATATATAAATCGTAGATGTCAAAATGTATCACTGTTTATCTCCTATCAAGACTTCACAGGTTGCTAGGCAACACACTTGCATACCATAAATAAAGTTGCCCGAAAATACGCGGGTAGCACCGCGGGGCGCAGCTAGTACAAATATATATTATATTTATACACTATAAAAGCTGTAGCAATACGATTTACTATGGGTTTGATAGTTCTGCCAGTTCATTGAGAAAGAGATCGTGTACTTTATGAAAATAATCTCTTGGTGGACATCTTGACTTCGAGCGGGATCGCACTCCAGAGTAGTACTGCTTGAACAAAGGACGAACAGATATGAGAGTGACATTAGAGAAGCAGATAATTAACAGATCGAAGATTTCTATCGTTTCTACCGCAGAGGTAACGCAGGTTACGGAGCTAAGTAAGTAGGCAAGGATGGTGAATTAAGTAATGCAAATAAAGTAGTAAAGTAAAGTTAATTAGGTCGACAAGTTGAAAATGGTACAAAATAGAGATACTGCTCTTAAAATTATGTGTGATACCTCATTGGATCCAGCATGAAGCCTAGAAAAATGTGCCAAAAGCGTGTATTACTATTGTTGATAACTTTTGCATTTTTTATGTATAATACACGCTTTTGGCACATTTTTCTAGACGTCATTGCCGATCCAATGAGGTATTAGGACTTCACACACTGGCCACGCGCCCAGGCGCGTGAGCGCGTGCCGCGGGCAGATTCTGCCACCGCGCGCTTAGGCGTGGCGGGCAGCAGCAGTAAACACATTTATATACGAAATTGAACAATGGCTAGCGCCTGTTTTCGTGCTATAAGGACTTGTTCACGATGGATCTGGACACGGATAGATTTATATTCGAAATTGAACAACGCCCAGCAATTTGGGATATGAAAGGACAGGCGCGGTAAAATCTGCTCGAACTGGCAGATCTGCTCCACCGTCGCAGCGCGCGTGATCTGCTGCCACGCGCCCATGCGCCTGGGCGCGTGGCCAGTGTGTGAAGTCCCTACACGTATTTATCATTTGATGAATATAATTTTTTGGCGCCTTAGGTAATTACATTGTGAATTAATATTAACCCCTTTTCTTCATATTTTCAATCCTAATATTCAGTTTTTGAATTCTGGCAAAGCTCACAACAGTAACTAGGCTATTTATTCGAGTCCCTATTATTTTATTTTTAATGTAAAGTTCGAGATAGTACGAAACATTTAAAAGTTTGAAATAAAGTCTTTTATATAGTTTAGAAATAAATTTTGATATTTTATAAGTAGCTTTAGTCCGCGACTCCGCTCGCGTGTTTCTCGACCATTGCAGTATAAAGTAGCTTAAGTGGATTCTGATTTATAAGCTATATTACTGTAAAGTTTCATCCAATTCCGGTTAGTAGTTTTTGCGTGAAAGAGAAACAAAGAAACATACATACATACTCACAAACTTTCATGTTTTTAATATAAAATATATATACTTTTCGTATTTTATGATTTTTATGTATAATCCAGCACCATCGGAAGAAAAAAAAACACTTGAAATGGCATTAAACGAAAGTACTAATTTGTTAGTTCTAACATAATTAAGTTTTGTTCAATATTCCTCATATAACTATTGTTAGATAAAAATGTTCCACTTTACGTTATTTTAGCAATATCCGTAAATTTAAAAATGGAGGTATTAGTTATTATTTAAGGTTCTATTTTGATACAGCAACCGACGGACGGACCGACGAGAGTGGGTGTAGGTCCTGTCGTAACACTAGCGCTGCAGTCGTTCAGACTAGAGTAACATGCTGAGATAGTGAACATTTGAATTTGTTTGTGAACCGTTTCCTTAAATCTGTATAACCAATTATAGTCCTGTGTATGTTGAAAAAAATGATTTTCTTCCTGTCTTTCCAATTCTAAGTTCCAAACCAGTTTCCAGCTTTTTAGGAAGTACTTGAAGTATTTAAGATAGATATGAGCCCAGTAAAACTGCAGGCTACAATTTTATCCCACAAACTAATGTTGTATAATATAATTGTATAATGCAAAAAGTACAGCAATGGTGTGTCGTGCTATGAAACGATATCGTATTAGTTATCTACGACAAAGAACGTATTAATTTACGATACGATGTGTTTTCTTAAATATGTTTTGACGCAAAGCGCGGGAAGCTTCTTATATTACCGTTATATAATCATCAACCATAACGTCTTTTTTTGATCTTTAGATATTGAACACTAAATGACTGCGCCTCCAAACGATACGAGACGTAGTTGTATTGTTAATAAATACCGCGTGCCCGTGGCGTAGCACAATGTTACGGCGACCGCTACGTCCGAATGTTCAATACAACGACATTCCAAAAATAAGAATTTATAATAACCTATTTATGGTTTGTTTAAAAACTAAAAATATTTTCATATTCTATTTCAAAACAGAAATAATTAGACAACAAAATCAGACGTGGAACAGCAAAATTCAAACAACAGTTTTGCTTAATAATTACACACTTTTAATTGGCACCCAATAACTTTTCCGGCACCGGGCAGGTGCCTAACTTCATACTTGTTGTGATATAAAACTGTAGGTCACCGATGTGGCACAGCTTGTTAAAAATTTGAGCTAGTTAGTGCTATCAGTTTCATTCTAGTTTTATGACGTAGAAAATAAATGCAAATTTCCACAATAGTAAATTTCTACCAATATTATAAATGCCAAAGTGACTCTGTCTGTCTTTGTGACCCAGACCGACCGTCGCTTCGCTTCGGAGACAGTTGGTTATTTTTTTAATATAAATGTTTTTTTTCATAAATAAAACCAAAAAATAAAACCTTTATTCACAAAGAAACTTGGGACGAGTAAGAACTTCTGACTCTCGACTACTGACTTCTGACTAGATGTCCATGGATAACGATAGTTGCTAACTTTTAGAAGATCAGTCAATGCCATTGCCAAATGGGTTGGTACATGGCTCGTATTAAGTTTTCCTTCTCTTTACATAGCTGTCAACTACATAGCTTACTGCCTTTGACGACTCTTAAGACACTCCTAGGACGAAAAGGAATGATGACACTATTTGAGCCAAAAGGCCTTGTTGCCAATAAAGTCATCAATCAATTACATTTCATACCAGTATACTCTACTCATTTCGCTGGTTTTGCAGACGCTGGTTTTAAGTCGACCAAACATAATTCATGATAGTAGTCCATATATTGAACTTTAAGGGCAAACTATAATAGCTTAGATAGCTTTGTTATTTCAAGAGTTATGGAGGCCTAACGAACTAAAAATAACCAAATATTCAGTAAGCATACAAAAATATCTATCGGACATCGCTTCACATTTTCTATGACTACGGAACCCTTTTCTATGCGTGGCCTATAAAAGTTACTTGAAACTAACCTATATTGAAAATTTTGATACCCACACTATTTAAATCAATATATAAAACGCAGTAAGTTTTGAGCGCCTACGCTCTTCGTTTCAGCAATCATTGTACATAGACAATTATAAGGAGTTACATTTTACTTTTATATACCTATATGCAATGTCTTATGTAGTGTGATTCAACTCAAAGAGGGTGCGGGTTTTAAAGAGAATTCGGATCATATATGTATGGTAGATGGTATATATATATATATAAATCCCCCCATATCAGGTTTATAAACATTAAAACTATGTAAACATTGGCGATTTGAAAGGAGTGGCCGCGAGTTTTTATTGCCATGTTCTTTTCTCCGGCTCTACCTATTGTTTGCGAACATGGCATAAATGTACATGTAGAATCTTGACCTGTCACAAGAGATGTATTGCATCCTAAGTGAATAAAGAATTTTGAATTTGAATTTGAATTATAACTTACATATATAGCAGAGCTTGTGATAAGGGTACTAAACAACTGATATAAATACATAAACATACTTTTTTGTTGTAAATACATACATATTAACCATAGAAAAATACCCAGACTGCGAAACAAATATTTATGAATCACACAAATATTTGGTCTGACCCGGGAATCGAACCCGAGACCTCATGATCAGCAGCCGCATACACTAACCACTCGACGAACAAGGCAGTCATATATAATAAAAAATAACAAGAGAGTTGGATTTTAAACATAGATTATTTATCTAGTTTCTCGGTAACTTAGAGGATAAGACTAATCTATTATATGCAAGCATATAATATACCTATATAATATACCACAAATAATATACAGATCAATAGGTGTGTCGCTTTAGCGCCTAAACCGCTACACTGAGTTTAATAAAGTTTGCATAGACATATTAGAGATATTTTGTTTGTGAAAGACATAGGCTACTAGTTTTTTTAAACCCCGCCCACGCTTATGCCAGATTTCGTCGTAAACATTGTTTTGGGGTTAATAGCATAAATCCACAAAAATTCACAAATAATGTGGTTTTCCATTGATAAAAGAATTTTCAAAATCAATTCAGTACTTTCAGTGATTATCCCCTTTTTTTTTTTTTTTTTTTTTTCTGTGCGGAAATCCCCTCGGATACCACCAGTTGGTGGTTATGTCGGACTTGAACCGACCAAAACCGCACACCGTCTTAGGTACCAATGGCCGGAGAACCAGGTGTACCCTAGGAAGGAAATCCCTGGAACCCCGAATTACCTCGGGCTATCTACCTACGGCTAGTAGATGACCCTCTTCATAATAAAAGCGCATGGCGCATCCACCCCGGCCTGCTTCTGCTAGGGTGACAGATTGCCTCACCTGTCACCCCCAGGCTAGCGCTTATGGAGGACGGAGATCGTTCTGCGACCTCCGGCGCCTGAGTCGTCTGCGGTACCGGGCCCGTTCCCGGACCCGGCGGACCGGGAGAGTTCTAAGCCTCTCCCGGTCCCGCTCCGCCATCTCCTTCGCCAGCATAACTTGCTCGCAGAAGGAAACGGCGGAGTTCCACGCTCTCTCGCTCCGCACCATGGCCGCAATCATGTTGCCGAGCGAGAGAATACCCACTCCGATGGCCGTCGCGAGGTCTCCCCTCTGCGCCGCCCACGCTGGGCATTCAGCCAGCGTATGGAGCGATGTATCCACGGTCCGGCCATCGCAGTGGTGGCACTCAGGCGTTGGCTCTTTTCCGATTAGACACAGGTGATCTCCGAAGCATCCCTTCCCAGTGATCACCTGTGTCAAGCGGTATGAGAGGCTGCCGTGACGCCTCTCGAGCCAATCCTCCATAACGGGTCTTACGGCCGCAATAGCGGCGTGCCCTGCGCTTGGTTGCCCAAGTCGTTCCTTCCACTCCTCCACGAGAACCTGGTGGAGCTGGGATTTCTGATCCTCGATTTCTCGAGGTTCAGGACTCCGGCCCAACTCCTGCGCCTCCTTGTGCCACTGGTAAAGAGCAGCAAGGGCTCTCGCCTCCAGGTCCCATGGTGGAGTTCCGGCCAGGAGACTCGCCGCCTCAAAGGAAATTGTGCGATACCCTCTTATGACCCTAATGGCCAACACTCTCTGCGGTCGTCGCAGTAGCCCGACGTTGTTGGCCTTCAGGGCCTTCGCCCAAACTGGAGCCCCATAAAGGGCCATGGACCGCACAACCCCCGCGTAGAGTCTCCTGCAGGAGTCATCGGGTCCCCTCATATTTGGCAGCAGTCGTGATAATGCACGCGCTGTGCCAACTAGCTTGGGGACCAGACTTCGGAAGTGATATCCGAAGTCCCATCGGCCGTCGAGGACAAGCCCCAGATACCTCATAGAGGGCTCGATGCCGATGCGAATGCCTCCTACTACGAGGCTGAGTCCATCAGGCGGCTTTCTCCGAGGCCCATGAAAAAACAAGGCCTCAGATTTGTGTAGGGCCACCTCAAGACCCAGCCGCCGAATACGTTCCACGACTTGGGCAACCCCGGCCGTGGCCCTCAGGATTGCTTCTTGGTGAGTCCCGCCACATGCCGTCACAAGGGTGTCATCCGCATAACATGTGACGGCAATACCATCTAAGAAGTCACCGCGAAGCACCCAATCGTAGCCGATGTTCCACAAGAGCGGCCCTAAGACCGAACCCTGCGGAACACCGCACGACATTTCACGCCGCCCGAGACCGGTCTTGCTTGGGTAGACAACGGCTCTCTCCGACAGATATGCCCCGACTATTCGGCGGAGGTAGAGAGGCACTCGATGATACACAAGCGCCTCCCTAATGCAACTCCAGGGCAAGGTGTTGAACGCGTTGGCAATGTCTAAGGACACAGCCAACACCACTTTGCCCCGGAGAACTGCTTCCTCCGTCAGAGTCTTCACACGCAGTATCGCATCTATGGTGGAGCGCCCCTGACGGAACCCGTACTGGGTTTCCGCCAGATCCGGCCCCACCCTGTAGAGGTGCTTGACGAGGCGATGTGCAATCACTCTTTCAAAGAGTTTGCACACCTCGTCAAGCAACACTATAGGCCGGTAGGCAGATGGTGAGTCCGCCGGGCGGCCTTCCTTTCGGATGAGGACCAGTTTCCCCATCTTCCACAATTTCGGAAACTGGCCCTGCTCAAGACATGCGGTGAATAACCCTCTCAGTCGGGGCTCGAGAACCGGCGCCTCGTCATGTAGAGTCAGGACCCATACTCGGCCTGGAATGCCATCGGGTCCTGGGGCGGTGTTTTTGGTTTTTAGCCGTTTCACCGCCAGCGCAAGTTCTACCCAAGTGACCTCAGGCACGTCGTCGTCATCCACGCTAAGCGACTCAAGAGCTGGAAGCGGAGCCATATGTGGTGCGGTGTGCTCCACCACTCGCGTTGGGAACAAGGAGCCAACGATCCCCTCAAGCAGCTCTGGCTGAAGACATCGGGTCAGTGGCGGAGCCCATGGGCGCATCTTGCCTCTAACCATACGGTAGGGGCGTCCCCATGGGTCTCGCTCCAGTGTCCTCAGCAACTCTCGGCGAGCCTCAATCTTAGCCCGCTTTATCGCTGCCTGAAGAGTCCTTTTGGCTACCTTGTATTCCGCTAATAGCTCCGCCTCTTGGGCTGCCGCATCCTCGGGACGGCGACGCCTTCTGCGGAACCTAGACCACTGGCGGCGCGCGGCCACGCAAGCCTGTCGCAGTCCTGCGATTTCCGGTGACCACCAGTAGACCCGGCGCTTAGCAGTGTTGAGATGAGTTCTAGGCATCGCCGCATCGCAGATGCGGGTCATCGCCTCCTGGAACCACTGGGCTTCAGCATCCACGTTGACAGGCCTGTCCGGCACAGGTGCCCAGGCTTCAACTATGGCGGCTTCCAGGAGGAGTTCCCGATCTAAGCGCTTGAGCGCCCAGCGTGGCTCAGGTGGAGTCGGTCTGACCGGCGCGCCACCTGTGGGAGCGGAGACATCAAACCGAATGTATCGGTGATCCGAACCTGTCTCCTCCCCCACAACGACGCGCCAGCCCTGAACACGACGCGATAGCAAGGGGCACGCGAACGAGATGTCCACGATCGAGCTGCCCCTCGCCGTTACGAACGTAGGTTCGACTCCCCTGTTCAGGACAACTAGGCCTGATCTTTCGGCCCAGTTTTCTAATGCCCTCCCCCTTTGATTTGTGCGCTGGGAACCCCAGGCCTCCGACCAGGCGTTAAAGTCACCGAGCACAAGAACCGGGTGGGGGCGACAGGCATCGACGACGACGGCCAACTGAGCGAGCCATTGCTCGTACTCAATTATGTCTCGGTTCGGCGTGAAATACGCGGCCACGACCGCTATATCCCCAACCACTGCCGCTATGCAACCCCGTTCCCTCGCAACCACGGCAAACGGGGGGGTGCCGGCAGCGGTGCCGTGCACTAGTGCCGCCGAGCCATCTAAGTCGGTCTCCCAGGCAGACCCGAGAAACCCATGGACGTAGGGCTCGGCGACAGCAGCGATGTGGATGGACCACTGTGCCATGCTCTGGAGCAGAAGGTCCTGAGCAACGGCACCGTGGCCAACGTTCACCTGTAGAATACGAAGATGTGAATCCATTATTAGATTCACATTTCCACATCCCGCTGCGAACTTTGCCGCTCACTAGCGGCACCTTCCGTCTCCATCGGTAGTGTGGAGGAAGAAGGCTGACCCCCCGGTTTCGGTCCCGAGTCGACGCAGGCCTTACTGCCAACTCTATGATTTGCCGGTTTGCCCCCCGCTGCGCACTTAAAGCAACGCAGCGGAGCATTGCAGTCACCCGCCTTATGACCGGGTTGGCCACAGCGAAAGCAGAGGTCGCCTATGGTGACCTCTGACGTACATTGGACCCCCACATGTCCAACCGACAGACACCGAAAGCATCTTGCCGGTCGGGCCGGCAGGAGTCGTGCCTGCGCCCTTAGGAAATCTCCAACCAGGAGGGTACGTCCGTCTACGACCTTTTGAGCCGCCGCTATAGGGCAGCTGACGACTGCTGTCCCCTGTCCAGTGGGACCGAAGCGTATTGCTCCGGCCTTCACATTGTCCAGGGGACAGCCCCCGACCTTTACAATGGCGAGCCTGAGCTCGTCCGCAGTGACAGACTCGTCCAGGCCTGTGACGCGTACTTCGGCGCATTTAGTAGGCCTGGACACTCGGACGTCAGCTGTATCCAGTGACTCCCTTATTTTTGCCGCTAGGGCATCGGCTTTGGGGCCACTGGTGGCGCCGGGAACCTCTAGGAGTCGGGCTCCCGTCCGTGTATTTTTACACCGGACGCCCGGTATCTCTAAGGCCTTGAGGTCTACTTTGGCCTTGACTTTTGCCAGGACCTCGGCGTACCCCAGGCCTCTTTCCACTGCCTCCGACGTCAGGGTGACTACAACGGCTGTAGATCGAGGTGTACGGAGTTTCTTTGGTGCTCCCGACACAGAGACGGCGGCCCTTCTGGCCTTTTTGGCTGCTTTTTTAGCAGCCTTCTGCTTCTTCCTTTTATCCCCGGCTACCATCCAGCCCTCTTCCAAAAGGGGCTGTGCAGTGTCAGCCGGGGCAGGAACAGGGGTTGGGGTTGGATTTGTGTTGCCCTTTTCTTTCCCCTGGGTGGTCTTCTTTTCTTGTGCGGGCCCTGGTCTGGCCACTCTAACTGCTGGAGGGCCTATTGCGCCGGCTTTAGCCACGGCCGCGTATGTCGTCCTTTGCGTTGAGACAGGTGGGCGACGGTGAGCGCTTTCAACTGCGGAGATACGTTTCATTAGCCGCTCTTCCATTTCGGCCAAAAGCCGTACCACATCAGGTTGCTCCCGGGAGGACGTTGCCACCGATGTCACTGTCTCAAGCGCGGCACTAGCTCCGGGACTAGTTCTGGTACTAGGAGAGCCCGACGCCCTCTCCTTGGCTGCGGCAAGGTCCGATTTGAGACGGGCTTTCTCTCTTTCGTGGGCTTTGTTCTCGGCCACGAGAAGTCTTCCTGCCTCAACAATGGATTGTATGAGTATCAGAAGTGCCTCCTGTTCTGGCCCTTGTCCTCGAGACGTCTGAAGTAAGCAATCGGTTACGCCAATTGCTTCCTCGATCCGTTTTACAGGGTTCCCAACCTTACGTCGTAGCTCCTCCAGGTCGTCTTCACCACATCCAGCGTCCGTGGTGGCCATTTTGTCAGTGGCGACCTTCTCAGAGAGAGCCTTTAGCAAAAGCTCACCCTCGGCCCTCTTTGCTTCCGCACATCGTACAGATGATCTTGCCTGGACGACCCTTCCAGTCTTGGGAGGCCGGCCTCCGCCACGAGCCCCTCGGCGACTTGTAGGCACTTTAGTCACCCTGCCTTCATCACTGGAGACGGACTCCTGCTTATTGGGGTCTTCTAACTGGGGCTGACGCCTTTTTCGTTTTGCAGTACCTCGCTTGTACTGCTCTGCAGCAGATAACAATGGGGTACTTGCCCCACTTCTTTCTGAGGCAGTGTCGGAATCCAACACTGCCTCACGTCTTTGCGCGTCCTCCGCGTTGTTTTGGTCACCGGATTTACCGCTCGGCGACGGGCGGGTTTGGCATTGGTTGCTCCCCCCAGAATACGATTGGGAGCTGCCGGAACCGTTTGGCTCCGGGAGGGACTCCCCAGGCGCAATGCGTCCGGGACCCTCCTGGGTAGGTATTTCCTTATGTTTGCCCATGCCATAAAATATTGAGTTTATCGTCCTCCGACATAACATCCCCTTTTTGTGTGTTTTATTGTAAGTGATTATCCCCTACAACATCACGAACTTTACCTCTTTATAACATTGGTATAGATTATGCTAAACAAATGTGACCAGTATTTTATTTCGGCTCACTAACTACACCTTTGATTATGTACAATTCGCAATACTGTTCTCATATCATCTTATCCACCAGTTTCTCCTCTAGATCACATTCAACTCAGAGCTTCTAACCGTCAAAATGTCTTGGACATTTCTATTCATTTAGGACCTTCTGTTTATACCTCAATAGCCAACTGTTGAATAGTTTTGTTTGATTTGATAAACTAAAAGCGGCCAAGTGCGAGTCGGACTCGCCCATGAAGGGTTCCGTAGCATCATATAAAAGTTTTTGTAGTTCGTTGTAACTTTCATCAATGTTTTAATAATAGTGTTTTGATTGAAAGAAATGTAAATTGCGGTTTATGATTTATGACGTATTAAAAAAAACTACTTACTAGATCTCGTTCAAACCAATTTTCGTTGGAAGTTTGCATGGTAATGTACATCATATATTTTTTTTAGTTTTATCATTCTCTTATTTTAGAAGTTAGAGGGGGGGGGGGACCAACATTTTCCCACTTTGGAAGTGTCTCTCGCGCAAACTATTCAGTTTAGAAGAAAATGATATTAGAAACCTCAATATCATTTTTGAAGACCTATCCATAGATACCCCACACGTATGGCTTGGATGAAAAAAAAATTTTTGAGATTCAGTTCTAAGTATGGGGACCCCTAAAATTTATAGCTTTCTTTCTATTTTTGTGTAAAAATATTAAAGCGGTTTACAGAATACATCTACTGACCAAGTTTCAACAGTATAGCTCTTATAGTTTCGGAAAAAAGTGGCTGTGACATACGGACGGACAGACAGACAGACAGACATGACGAATCTATAAGGGTTCCGTTTTTTGCCATTTGGCAACGGAACCCTAAAAACTGCTGGTGGTGACGGGTACAGACTAGGGAGGCAGCAAACGTGCTACAAATCGAACGTTTACACATGGTTCCGGCTGTCAGTACCCGAGCCGGTTGACGCGTGCGTTTTTAGTCGGTTCGAGTCCGATATAGCCACCAACTGGTGGTATCCGAGGATTTATACACTGAAAAAAAAACTGGATAAGGCGATCTCGAGTACCAGTAGCTAGAGAAGTCCTTGGTACCTCTTACTCTCGGTCATCTACGGTTTATATATGCCCACGTGTGAGGACCTTGGAGGACGGTGATGATAAGTTTAGACAGATTGTTAAAATTCATTAAACATACCCTATGTAATATATAATTATTAAGGTTGATCTGATTATCCTTTATGCGTTATTTATAGTGGCCATACTGTCGTCAATCTAAATATTGGATTCTCACGTCGAGTACAAAATCGAATATTCATCGTGCATCATTAGTCGTTAGTCTTTCATTAAGTTATTGTGAAGCCCTCTCAGATGGCTACATAGCAAAAAATTACAGTTGCAATAGAGGTTCGAATATCAATAGTTACCTGGATGTTGATATTGTTGAAGAATCATCATCTCCAGAGTGCGTGGAGATCGGAGAAGGGACGCGAGGACTCTCTGAATCTTCTGGTGATGCCGGTGCAGGAGACTCTGGAGCCTGCAAGTAGTCCCGCGTACACCGGATGACACCAGGCGTATGACTTTGCGTGTCCGTCATGTCTAATAATCCTGGTAAATAATATCTTGTGTCAACTGGATATTGTAGAAACAAGAACAGCAATAAAGACAAAACAATAAATAAATTAACTCATGAACAGCCTATAATAACCCACTATAGAATAGAGTAAGCAACGACGGCGCGGTCGGACCTAGATGAGTGACCGTTTGTGGCATTATATGTAATGAGCGTTTCCGTGATTCGGAGGTCACGTTAAGCAGTCGGTCCCGGTTGTTATCATAAGATAGCAGTCGTGAAGCTTAGTTGGAGGCCTTCGGGCGGCTTAAAAACATCCAACAGCAAGATTACGTAGCCACAACGTGTCTTGCCAGTCCCCAACCCGCACTCGGCCAGCGTGGGGACGTATGGCCTTAACCCTCTCTTGAGAGGAGACCTGAGCCCAGCAGTGGGACGTTATGGGTTGTTGATGATGATGATAGAATAGAGACTCCTTAGAATGGAAGTTGGATAACTATAATATGTTGACCAGACCTTTGTAGATTATGTCTTGACACATGTGATTAAACAACGTTAAACGGTTACTGAAAAAGTAAGGTAGGTCATCGACAAAACTATCGGTGTACAGAGGTACACCCGAAGACTACGACTGAGTTGTTAATCTACTACTTTTGAGTTCTCAAAACTCGTTAGTTTAATTTAGCCTACCAAAGTGACTCTACTCTGCCTCATGAAAAGCATGAGTAGAATACAGGAGTAGGTATCACCATCCTCATTGTGGGGGTAGGCAATGCAGCATGGTGACCCAAGCCATGGCCGCCGGGTCAGATAATTCTGCATTAATGATGCTGAATTATTGGGCCTCCGGTCTCACACTTACTAACGAAATACGACTGCAAGAATACTATCATTATTACGATGGTCTTCTGTATGCGGGTAGTACTGCCCCGATCGAGCCAGTCCATTCGTGCTGAAATCAGCGTGGCTCTACTACCTATTTAAAAATTATCTCAATGTAAAGGTCAAAACTCCCAAAACGACGCAGTCGTTAAACTTGCACTGTATAGTACAGGTTATACCTACTATCTTTGAACCGAGACCCCACGTTTATGTTAGTTATTATGGTTAAAAGTATCATAATCGATCTTTAGTTCGGATTTATCATTAGTTAGGATGAGTAGACCTTTATAACGTTATGCAACCTTGACTAAAAACATGCAGCGCCATCTAGTTAAATGTACAGAAACGAGGTAACGCCATCTAGATTCGGTTATATTAAGTCAAAGCTAGTAGAGCCAAGTATAATAGATCAGAAAGATGATAAGTTCATAATGTCATTTAGTGAGGTGATTGTACTATATAAAATTTTAAACATTAAAACAATAAACATTCTTGACAACATTAAAGTTAGATTTGTACCAATCAGTTATTTATAAATGTACAAAGATAAAGTCATATTTTTTATTTATGGAAACCTCAAACCATCTATAAAATTCTAATTCGTAACAAACGAGTTTAATTATTTCTTTCGAGTTTAATGCAATGTTTCTAAAATTCAAGACATGCATTTGTAGGTTCAACTTTGTCTTTATGACTGGTACAATAAAGAACTATTTAAGGATATTTATTTTATTTTACATTCAATTTTATTAAATTAGTTTTATCTTTAGGGCTTTCACCCACTGGCCACGCGCTCACGCGCGTGGGCGCGTGGCAGCAGATCACGCGCGCGGCGACGGTGGAGCAGATCTGCCCGTTCGAGCAGATTCTACCGCGCCTACGCGCCTGCCGGCTTTGTCGCCAAATTGCTGGGCGTTGTTCAATTTCGAATATAAATGTATCCGTGTCCAGATCGATCGTGAACAAGTCCTTATAGCACGAAAACAGGCGCGATACTTCGTTCAATTTCGTATATAAATGTGTTTACTGCTGCGGCCCGCCACGCCTAAGCGCGCGGGGGCAGAATCTGCTAGCGGCACGCGCTCACGCGCTTAAGGGACTTCACACACTGGCCACGCGCCCAGGCGCGTGAGCGCGTGCCGCGGGCAGATTCTGCCACCGCGCGCTTAGGCGTGGCGGGCCGCAGCAGTAAACACATTTATATACGAAATTGAACGAAGTATCGCGCCTGTTTTCGTGCTATAAGGACTTGTTCACGATCGATCTGGACACGGATACATTTATATTCGAAATTGAACAACGCCCAGCAATTTGGCGACAAAGCCGGCAGGCGCGTAGGCGCGGTAGAATCTGCTCGAACGGGCAGATCTGCTCCACCGTCGCCGCGCGCGTGATCTGCTGCCACGCGCCCACGCGCGTGAGCGCGTGGCCAGTGGGTGAAAGCCCTTATTATTGCATACCTATACAGAAATACGATTAATGATTAAAATATTGAGATAGGCACGGGATTAATTTGATTAAATAATCTGTAAAACACATTTCATCTTCAGTACTTTTGTACATTATAGTAGTAGAGTTAGTGTTTATTACGACGCATTGCTCTTCTTCCTCACTCGTAACAATGAATAGAATGAGGAACCCGCAGGACGGGGCTTGTTACCATGACGACGGAGTGCACGCGGCCTATATAGTACAAAGGTCGTTCACCCGCAGTGCACTCAAATAAACATAACATTCTTTGCACTTACTATACGTTATCTAGATTTTAACTAATAACGCACTGGCACTCCGAATTACTTAAGTATTGAAGTCATGTACTGTTTTCGTTTCTTTGATCTAAACATTATTTGAATACATATTTACATACCTCTAAGATGCTTTGGATTGTGATCTAAACTCTACATTACTTTTTAACAATCCTAGTTAGTATACCACAAACACTGTTCCGACATCATATGCACTTTCTAACATCCAACACAAAGACCAAAGTCGACACTTGTTTTCTAAATCTAAATAAAAAATTATTACTTGGCTCAAACAAGACGGAGATTCTTACTCCATGAAATGTTTTGAATGTTAGAAAAATCTTTGATGCAATTAGAAATATTTATAAACAATGGAAGCGCCATCTATTAAAACATTTCAAACTATTGAAGCGTTTGTCAAAACGTATTCTTCAGTTAGTCTGCTACACTTTTAAGAGATGGCACTGCTCACAAATCGTAGTAGGACCTATTTCGAATATTTTTTTATTGTATCATCTTAGTGTTGTATTTTTATGTTTTTGTATGTATTCCTTACGTTATGCTTTCACGTTTACAAACTATTATCACATTTCAAAGCTGTTAGTGGTGACTCGCTGTATATTAGAGAAGTGCATTATAGACCAGGGTAGAAGCCTCATAAAATAACAAAAAGTGAACATAAATTATAGTAGGATGAAACCCACTGTAAAAGGAGGAGAATAGTACAAAAATTAAATGAAAAATAAATTACGGGCGATCTGAGGTCGGGAAGGGGGAGAGGGGGGGGGGGGTGTTAAGGGAAAAAATGGCTTATCTCGATTTCCGGCAAAACCACAAGTCCTATGGAAAATAGTTAAATGGCAAAGTTGTAGGTAATAAAAAGATCTACATCTTTTGCATTCACACTTTTTCACATAACCTCAAATTTTATGTGAAAAATTCAAAAAACTCAATTTTTGGTTTGTTATTTTTATCTTTTACAAATAAAATTATTTTTTAACGATTTTTTTTAAAACCTTATGTTTTCATGTCCTGAATACACCGTAATTTATTTGATTTGAAATATCAATTTTTTCACCTCATTTTGACTGACTACCGAAAAAAAACCCTAATTTTCAATCGAAAATTCGTATTTCAAAATATCAACTTTTTCAAAAAAATAAGGTGTTTTCTATTCGATGAAATCTCTACTTTCCGATGGTGTAAAAATATACATATTATATTACTACAGTAAATCTTCTCAGAAAATGCAAAAAATGATAAAAACTAGAATTCGATTTTTTTTAAATCTTTATTGAGATATTTCTTAAAATTTTCACTTTAATCACTCGAAAAACGTGAGATTGCATGTTACAATGATAAAAAAAAAAATGTTAATCGAAATATACGACTATAATTAACAAACAAATAAATAATAAAGTTAATGTTAAATAAAACATCTACAATATTTTGAGAAAGTTGTAGAATCTTCTTTAAAGTATATGCGTATATGCCTATTTATTACTATTTTAACACAATTTAATACCTTAATGACCTATTTGCAATATTTTGTTTATCATTGTAACATGCAAGCTTACGTTTTTCGAGTGATTAAAGTGTAAATTTTAAGAAATATCTCAATAAAGATTAAAAAAAAATCGAATTCTAGTTTTTGTCATTTTTTGCATTTTCTGAGAAGATTTACTATGGTAATATATGTATATTTTTACACCATCGGAAAGTAGAGATTTCATCGAATAGAAAACACTCTATTTTTTGAAAAAAGTTGATATTTTGACGGACGAATTTTCGATTGAAAATTAGGGTTTTTTTTGGTATTCAGTCAAAATGAGGTGAAAAAATAGATATTTCAAATCAAATAAATTACAGTGTATTCAAGATATGAAAAGGTAAGTTTTCACAAAATTTCGTTAAAAAATAATGTTATTTGTAAAAGATAAAAATAAAAAACCAAAAATTGGGTTTTTTGAATTTTTCACATAAAATTTGAGGTTACGTGAAAAAAGTGTAAATGCAAAAGATGTAGATCTTTTTATTACCTACAACTTGCCATTTAACTTTTCTCCATAGGACTTGTAGTTTTGCCGGAAATCAAGATAAGCCATTTTTTTCCCTTAAAACCCACCCTCTCCCCCTTCCCGACCTCAGATCGCCCGTAATTTATTTTTCCTTTAATTTTTGTACTATTCTCCTCCTTTTACAATGGGTTTCATCCTACTATAATTTATTTTGTTTTCAAACATTATCGTCACTGGTGTCTATTAACCAAAAACTTATTTATAGTTTCGTGATTCCATACTAAATTCTTCAGTAAAATATAAGTAAATACTAATAGTAAAGAATTTTAAAACATAATATAGAAAATATGACCATATTTTCATAAGTGGTTCTAACCGTTATATATTTAATAACGGTTGTAATTTAACTTTTTTCCCGATCCCTCTCTGCGGACTCCTTCTGGAGCACAACGTTCTCACAAAAAGGAGACCGCGATTGGTTTCTTGACAGGTTTCGTCCGATCTGTCCGACCAGGACTCGACACTCGCATTCCCGTCTTACAGCGCACACAGTGGTATGAGACCCTAAAAGTTGGACAACAATATCTCGCCTCGACTTACCGTCCAAACGGTTGGTGCTAGAAATATGAAACTTTGCATGGATATGTGTTTCTATCACGTTGATAAAGTGCTAGAATAAAATCATGAAAATAAAAAAAATTTTTGGGGTACCTCCCCTACACCTAATGTGGGGATGTTTTTTTTTCTCGCGACTACCCCTTCTTCTTTAAAAACAAAAACAATAAAGGATTCTTAAAGGTCTTTTAAAAACAATAAAGGATTTCTCAGACGATTTTTGATTAAGGTATCCCTTTGCGAGTTATTCAACTTTAATGCGCAATTTTTTGCAAAAAAAACAGGGCGTCCTCCCCCTCTTCTAAAAGCCAAACGCCTGGCCCAAAGAGTCTTAAAAAATTCATGATAGTAGTTCATATATTTAACTTTCAAGGAAAACAATAGCGGTTTTGATAATTTTTTTATCTCAGGAGTTATAGGGGCCTAACTTGTAAAATGCACTCACTTGGAAAACTTGACCCGATTTTAAATCTACCTTTCATTATGAGTGACTGCAGAACCCTATTCTATGCGTGTCCTGACACGTACTTGGCCATTTTTTTTATTCTGCCTCTTCCTCATACCTTAAGACAGGGTTAAGAGGAGCCTATTTAAAACATCTGCGTTGCAGGCTACCCGGGAAAACTTTCGAGTGTAGTTGAGCCGGAATATTCGGATATGTTTTTTGCGGGCTTCTGCTGCTTCTTCCGATAGTTGTCCAATGGGAACAATGGCTTCCTTTACCACTTCAGCTCCATGACGCAACACTGCCAAACTGCTTTTGGTAGCGATGTGGCTCCATTAAGCCACTCGGCTTGATTTTAGTAATCTGGCCTTTGTGTTGGAAGTAGCTGAACATTTTTGTTTAATATGGTGACTGATGATTGACAGTTTTTGCTTTACGTCAGCAATATTTTGGTCATTTTCTGCATATTGACTGATCAGTCCCCGTTCCGTAAATTGCAACTTTTAATTATCAATTAAAGTATTTGAGCATTCCATTATACTTAACAAAGCATTTGAAATCTTAACCCTTATTCCAGAAGAGCCTATAACAAAAATAAACAAAATATAAGCGAAACTTTCACGTATCGTATGTGTCTACGGAAAAAAAAATCACTAAAAATAGAGGGGTACATTGGGGTGGCTGTTTTATGCTTATTTACATATTTTAGAGTCTATTCTATAACAAGCAATTACTCCTTTGGCTTAGAAATAATGAGATACATATTAAAATTCCCTTCGATTTTCAAAAATTAGTTTTTTTTAGCAGTTGTTTAGTGCTTACTTCTAAAAAATATAAGTAAAGAAAAGCTATAGATTAGTTGTTAAAATTTAATGTCAATTGAAGTACATACCTGGCTG
Organism: Phragmatobia fuliginosa; assembly: GCA_932526445.1. Lineage (NCBI taxonomy): Eukaryota > Metazoa > Arthropoda > Insecta > Lepidoptera > Erebidae > Phragmatobia > Phragmatobia fuliginosa. Next base: position 33,593,438 of record OW052057.1, read on the forward strand.
TGCACAATTCATGGTAAAAACTAACACAAAATCGTTCAGTCACGAAATATTTGGAAACAATGAAATCTCAGCGCATCGAACAATCATTGATGATTGAGCCCAACAATGCACAGGAGCCCCTAGCGTGTTCTATTTTCTGCTATTGTTTGGAGAGATAATACTAATTTTTGGAAACAATGGATTAGAGGCAATAGAACATATATTTAAAAAAATGATTTTGACCAGCTTTTGGAACCAAATACCACTTTGTGCAGCGTATGCTGGGTGAAGGCCCGGTCTAACCAGCAGTGGTGGTATTGTGCCGTAGCCTTATATCCGATTCTATTCAAAAACTCACGGAAGCAACCGTCTCCGATGATTCATGCAGTAGATGACACTGTCGGTCCTCTTTATCCAACTACATTAATAATTTCGTTGGATAAATAATGAAAACATTAAAATAACATTTTTTTCACAAAACATAGCAGCACTATAAACGTAGACAGAGTTTTGCAAAAAAATGAGATTTATGACATAGTTGTGTCCAATATGAGAAGCCTGCCACAACATAAAAGAGTTTCATGGAACTGAATAGCACAGTATTATCAGTAGGCATCGACAACCCATAATCTCCCACTACGGGGCTCGGGTCTCCACTTAGGAAAGGGGTTAGGCCATGAGTCAAGTAATTATGTGGAAATAAACTTTCTTTGATATTTGTTCGATTTATAGGTTGAAATTTTAATCATAGCCACTCGTCACTCGTCTTTCAGGCAATACAGATAGTATACCATACTTAAATTATTGTAGGTACACTGTCAACTCAAAATTTATATAACTGTGGAGGAACGGGTGATGTGTTATTCCAACACAAAGGAATCCTTCGACCAGGCGAGGTGATCTTGCTCGGTGGGCCACGGCCGAACAGTTAAAGCTGGGATGTTGTTTAGCTAATTATCGCGAACTAATCCTGAATCGCGATAGAGAAATCTCTATCGCGATTCAGGATTAGTAGTTACTCCAAATTAGATCGTTCCGCGTTTCTTCGGTAGATGGCGCCGCTGTATGTATTCGCTAGCACTGTATGTGGAAGTCGCCACATAACCATGGACGAATACTGTCTGAACGACCTACCTTTATAATCTTAGAAGCTTATTTAACGTCTTAATGAAATAGCAGTTAACTATACTAGAAAATGGTATTTCGGTGTTAATTCCCGTTCTGACTTCGACGTTTACACCAAGTATCCTTCAACTACCTCTTAAGACGAGTCGACCTTAGTTTTTCTTAAATTCCACAACTAGAATGGAAATTTATGTTAATTGATCCAGTAACTTATTTCTATTTAATTATATGTTAGATATTATAACTTGACCTGACTATGATGACCAGAAGTGGCTATCCCAGCAATGTGCAAATTATAATATCACAACTAGCGCACGTCTTTCCCTCCCACTATAATCCTTATTCCTTCCCCTTTTTTTCCCTTTCAATATTTTAGGCAAGACGTAATAAAGCATCTCTGTTATGTTGGGGTCCTAGCTGTATCTTTGACGCTCTGTTTTTACAAAAAACGCGTTTTAAAGTTGAATAACACACAAACGGATACCTAAATTGAAAATGAATTTTGGCAACCAAGCAATGTTTTTAAAAGACCTATCTGATGAATATGACGGTGTAGACGCGAAAAACAAAAATCATCCCCACTTTACGTGTAGGGGAGGCACCCCAAATAAAAATATTTTTATTGTAGCAGTTTGTAGACGTAATTTCAACACATATTCATGCAAAGTTTCATCTTTCTAGCACCGTTTGGGCGGTAGATCCAGGACGGACGGACATGATGAATCTATAAGGGTTCAGAGACATAAACTACTACACTCTAAAAACGAATGATCGAAATTCTCTGTCTCTCGAAGTCTGTCACAAATACAGATAGTGGTGCCGATTCTGTCATCTCATATTTTCTCTCACATCTCGAAACTAAAGATTATTTATCAATTATCGAATTTACCTTTTCATTACTTTGATTTTACTATACTATATACTCGTGAAATCTTTGTAGTATATTACCCTAAATTTATCTCAAATGTACATTATTAATTTCAAATAGTTCTAAAAACACCACACACTTCTTAGCTGCCTAATTAGTGTATGTTACCCCGGCAAAATGAAAATCGCTGGTCATTAAACATTTTAGAAACTATTGAGTAAGCAAATTTAAGGAAATTAAGGTCTATTAATGGCATTTTTTTAAATATCTGCGTTCAGTCATTTTCAAGTTCTAGGCAAGTCCAAAACATTACCTCAGCAAAATTTTCTATAACTTAAGAACCACATCACACGCAATTTTTTTTTAAAACTATTTAAAACAAGTAGGAAGTAACGTTTAAAAAGTTATTACAGCAAAGTCTGTTTTTTCCAAATAAATTTTAACCTACTACTTGCACAAATTTTGGTATTTGTAACAAATTACTCCTCGGAACACACGAATATTCTATTTTACCTCACTAAAGACCATTTTTTCTTTGTATTTTGCTGGAGAACGATTCGCATTATTCGCATAAAAATCAATCCGTAATCAATCAAAACATTGGTTTTGGAGTCAATACTTATTGCACACGTATTAAATACTAATTAATATATTGTTTCTTCTCTATCCTCCGTGTAATTAAATACTATCTTAGAGTGTATTTTAAATCACAAAACAAATGCAGTATTCTGCCAGAATCCTTTGTATTTTAAGAATTATTAGAAGAGTACACGCTGTTTTTACAAGCGAATTCTTTCTTACTTGTAAAAGTTTTGTTTTATTTTTCTTCTGACTTTTCTTCAAGATGAAGGCATGAGTGTTATCGTGAAAAGGGACGAAAGTGTGTAACAGTGTCCGCTGAGCGTGTGCTGTTGGACTTGGCCACAGAGCACGTGTAGTACTAGACTTGACAGACTTAAAACATAAGATAAGTTTTTTTCATTTCAATAATTTATAATGTAAAAAGGATAATGAAGTCCATAAATAAAGTGAAGTAGTAATTACTCAAAATTATTGACAGATTTTATTTAAAACTTAAAATCAAATCAAAGCATTTTTATTTCAAAAACACCAATACAACGGCACTATTGAAACGTCAAGTAGTCAGTCATAAAGCTAAGTGTCTGTCCCAATTCGTAGATCCTATGGAGAAGAACAGACAAGAAACTCCATGGACACTCTTTTCAACATAGTTTTTACAATTTTTGGTTATATTGTTTTAGGCATTTTATTAAATGCGAGGACAATGTAACGATGCTGATATTTATACTGGTAGTGTGCAATAATAATTAATATAATATAGCAGTTGTGTGATGACCCGGCGCGGCGGCGGGCGGCGCCCGTATCCTGAGCATGACCTATGCACCAGCCATCGTCCAGCTCAACCATATTGTAGTGAGCCTAACGACCCGCTACTCACGCCACCGCCAGCAGGACTTTTGAGCGAGCATGAAATATTCACAACCACCAGTCAAAACCTAACTGAAAAAAATATATGTCACAAATTTTAGAGTTTAGAATAAAGATGTGTCGACAGTTTGTATTTTTGTGAAGTTTTATATTACTCATGCCACAATAAGAGATAATTACTTTTTAAAATTATAGGGAGATATTATGTCATTCAGTTGGGTTGAACTAATTATTAGACATTTTAATATAGTTCAGAGGAGATTAGTGATGATAGAATCGGTATCCACGTGTTGGATATCTATTTTATATGCTGTGACATCTGTGTAATGTTTTTCGGGTGAGACGTTTCTTCGCGCCCGGGCATCTGTGACTTCTTTACAAGACCCAGGTTCGTTCGTGCGTGGAGTAGGTACTGCTCTCATCTTTGCGATGGATCCGCCCAGTATTTGTTTGACGACCTCGATCGGTTGCAGCGGCGAGCAATCCGCATTATCGACAGTAACGAAGTCACCGAGTCCCTTGAACCCCTGCAGCTGCGAAGAAATGTCGCCTCCATGGCAGTCCTCTATCGCTTACATCATGGAGAGTGTTCTAAAGAGTTGTTCCAACTGGTCCGCCCTTCCCCTTTCCTATACAGGACAACACGTGCTGGCTTCGGAAGCCACCGCTTCAGAGTGGTTGCCATACGCTCTCAAACTAAACGGTTCGGCTCTTCCTTTCTGTGCCGAGCAGTTAAAACCTGGAACTTTCTACCAGCGCATGTGTTTCCTCCCTTCTATGACCCTGGGTCCTTCAAGCAGGGCGTGAAAAAGCATCTTACTAGGCCGCCATAGTGTGAGTCACCGTGCTGCACTGTACGTTGTGGCAGTGAGGATGCTGGCCTTCACTTCTGGATTCTGTTCATGCTTTCCATCAGGCAGGGCAGAGTCATTTTGGCAGCTAATATAAAAAAAAATCGTTAAATCATAAGACTAATTCTGTTAGTCTCTTATAAAAAAGGGTATTAATACAACCTTTTTCCTTTTGTATCGGATTTCAAAGCAATATTTTGTTATTTGTTAAAGCATGTTATTAGAATCTACCAAATGTATTAACAATACCATCTGATAACAATACCTTTTACTTAACTACAAACAGCCGCATACGGATACAACATTTAAAACAGAAATAATTTTTATTATTGTATTCAAATAAAACTTATTTTGTTAGTCAAATCAACAACTACCGCAAACCAACCAACGCAACCTTCACAAGAATTTTTAAGTTTTGATTCTTATCGTTTCGATTACTCAAAAAAGGCAAATTCTTGGTTATTGCTGTACATTATAATACTACGATATGAAATGGGTCTAAGTGCGTTTCTAACTTCGGTGACACATTAATCATGGCGAGTGGGGTAACTACACTCACACTAGTTTCATAGTAATGCTCACTGTTTTCAAATGTTTGAAGGGTTGTTAATTTAATGTGGATATTTATCGAGAAATATAAGACATTTATAATAAATATATTATGAAACATATATTTATCCTAAATCTAAAATGCTTAGTTTGGTAACCTGTTGTAATTACCGTAATAAATAAATATAACCTTACATACCATACATAGTAGTCTGGTTTTAAACTAGACAGAACCGGGTCTGTAGAAAAGCAGTCTGCTCTTAAAAATACTTGGTGAATTACATACACCCATTTTTTCTGGGAGATACCAGAATATCTAGATAGACAGGAATCGAAGCTACGATATTTGGCTTAGGAGACAGGAGTCTGGAGGATCATTATATTAACAACCCGTAATGTCTCACTGATCGGCTCAAGTCAGGCAGTTTAGATCCATAGAGGATCAGACCTCCATCAAAAGTTTGCGTGTTCAAATCACGTTAGGGTCACTACTTTGGAGGGGGTATTGTGTCCTTCCAACGAAAAGGGATGTATTTATAAATGCTAAACGGGTCGAGAATTAATTCAGCATTTCTTCGGTAGATAGTTGTTTGCTCTAAATAAGCTTTACTTACCAGGACCGACTTCTTAAATTGACCTCCAAATCATGGCTGTCATGGTATTATAGCACTAACGGTCACTCACCCAGGGACTGACTGCGATATCGCTGTTTACTCTCGGTGATTGTTTCTTATTTATATTTGCTATATATTTAGTAACTTGGCTATGAGTGAATAGCTCTACAGTATAGCATAGGTTTATTTGATGAATGATTTAATCCCTACTTAATATTATAAATGCGAAAGTAACTCTTTCTGTCTGTCTGTTACGCCTAAACGCCTAAACCACTGAACCGATTTTGATGAAATTGGGTATACAGATATAACTGAACTTGGGAAAGAACATAGGATACTTTTTATTATTACTTTTTTTTAAGGTAATATGTTGTGCGATATAACCGAATTCCACGCGAGCGAAGCCGCGGGCGGAAAGCTAGTTACCCAATACTTGAGATAACATCACTTTCTAACACATTGACTATAGACACTGTTTGAAATGTTAGTAAAGATAGTGTAATATATATATACTAGTTGACCCAGCGAACTTCGTACCGCCCAACTTTAAAATTCCAGAACTTGATCGCAGCGCCACCTACCGGGTCCAATTGCGAATCTAAACCATTCCCAGATCCCCTTGAACACACACAAAAAATTTCATCAAAATCCGTCCAGTCGTTTGAGAGAAGTTCAGTGACACACACACTCACACAAGAATTATATATATAGCCGGTTCCAAAAATAACGGGTCAGTCACATAAACCAATAACGGGTCAGTCACATAAACCCGAATATCTCCCGAACTACGTATGCCATCCTAATGAAACGAAGACTGTTCAATTGAGAATTTAATTATACAGATAAAAAATAAAATAAAACTTAGTTACACCCACAATATTAATCTTAAATTAAAAAAAAACTAAAGTAGTCATATTTTTCTTAAGATTACATTTTTTTTATGATTGTTTTTTTGCTGTTTTTCATCACTTTCTTCATTTAATACTTTGTATTGCCTCCACGTGATGAAGCCTCCAGTGATGAAAAACAGCAAAAAAACAATCATAAAAAAAATGTAATCTTAAGAAAAATATGACTACTTTAGTTTTTTTTAATTTAAGATTAATATTGTGGGTGTAACTAAGTTTTATTTTATTTTTTATCTGTATAATTAAATTCTCAATTGAACAGTCTTCGTTTCATTAGGATGGCATACGTAGTTCGGGAGATATTCGGGTTTATGTGACTGACCCGTTATTTTTGGAACCGAGTGTATAAAGATTACCCGACTAAGGTGAAGTCAAAAATAAAGATAAATAGTTTTGTCACTATGTGTTTATATGTCTATAGAATTAATGAGAAATAGCATATTGAATTTGAAAAAGTCTGTATACATTTTATGAAGGCCCTTATATAGTCGGGTTTTGGTTTTTTTTCCTTTTTTAGGATTCCGGAGTTCATGACAACGTTACCCTAAAAGCCAAACAAACGGCTGGTTTTAGGGGCCTAACTTGTAAAATATACTCACTTAGAAAACTTCGTAACTGACTGACCCAGAGATATTCAATAAATATTATGGTAAACTAATGGCACACACACACAAATAATTAGAGTATAACCTAATTACTAAGACTATCTTACACTATATATGCGAATGTGAGTTAGTTTGTTACCCTTTTACGCTCAAACAGGTCATCGTAATGATCAGCCTGTCGCAGTCCACTTCTGGATATTGATGGGTCCTATGTAAATGGGCCAAATTAGCAATTTGGCTAACTAAACTAGCAAAAACTGAGCTATGAAAAAAAAGCGGCCAAGTGCGAGTCGGATAAATTGCGGTTTATGATTTATTACGTATTAAAAAAAAACTACTTACTAGATCTCTTTTAAACCAATTTTCGTTGGATGGTTATGTACATAATATATTTTTTTTAGTTTTATCATTCTCTTATTTTAGAAGTTACAGGGGGAGGGGACACACATTTTTCCACTTTGGAAGTGTCCCTCGCGCAAACTATTCAGTTTAGAAAAAATATATATTAGAAACCGCAATATCATTTTTGAAGACCTGTCTATGGATACCCCACACGTATGGTTTTGATAAAAAAAAATGTTTGGGTTTCAGTTCAAAGTATTGGGACCCCCAAAATTTATTGCTTTTTTTCTATTTTTGTGTAAAAATATTAATGCGGTTCACAGAATACTCTACTGACCAAGTTTCAACAGTATAGCTCTTATACTTTAGGAAAAAAGTGGCTGTGACATACGAACGGACAGACAGACAAACAGACATGACGAATTTATAAGGGTTCCGTTTTTAGCCATTTGGCAACGGAACCCTAAAAAACATAGAAACACGATTTTTTAAGTATAAAGGCGTTTGTAACATGAATGTAAACGTACAAGGTCCAAAGAGTAATTTGAGACTTAAACGCGGGAGATCTCCAGTAAGTTTATTTATAGTTTGTATAATTCTAATTATATTTCAATTAATTAATAAAACTATTGTGTGTTACTTCTATTATTTAATTTATCTATATGTAAACTCAGTTAGCAGGTATGCAAATTCTAAAACGTAAAAGGGCCAATATGCAGTAAAAAAACTGATATAGTTATGTATAAATAAAATACTATAGTATAAATAAGTAGGACAGTTGTCTATCAAATAAGCAAAGTTTCGTAAACATTGGTTTTATCAAACTAAAAATTATAGCAGATTTGAACTTTGATACCCTCTCCTGTAAAGATAATATATCATTTTGCATTTTGGCCCATATACATAGGACCCATCGATATAGGACTCCGATTACACACCATTTAGTTCGGCGTCAAACCACTCAACTGAATTTAAACTTATATTACCAATGAAAAGCTACAGTAACAGATAGTAACTTGGTATTACACTATTTATGGCGATAACCGTCATTCAATGGGGCGGAGATGCTGACAAAATCAATAATTATATAACAACATTATATCCTAAACACACTTGTATTCTATTTGTGTAAAATAAACACACTTTTAATCAATAATTAGCTAAAAAATATGAACTCTTTGTGTTCATAAAAAGTTAATGAAGTTCATTCGTTCAACTTCATAACAAAATTGTCCTAAAAAGTGTAGAATAGCAACAAAATTTTAGTATATTCTCGACTTGAATAAATATTTGAAATAATATTTGAAGTGGTGAATAATAGTGTATGCTTAATATTTTTCTTTGTGTGAATTGATAGTTTCATTGAAAAAATAACCGGTACCTTCATTTATTGTAAGGCAAAATATATACTTGTTCACAGTGAATCGGTGTACAAAAAACGCAACGAAAACAAAATTGGCAATTACTTTTTTTAAATATCAATTATTATGTAATGAAAATAATCCGTTATAAGAGTGATACCAAAATAATTATTTCACAGACCAGAATACATAGTAGAATATTTAAAAGAACATTTAAAATACTGGATTTAAAAAAAAGACGAACAAACCAAAATGGACAACATTTTGGCAACCCTATTGAGTGAATATACAATTTAATAGGGACTTATATTCTTATCTACGCCTGAGTTCCTCTATAGTTGATGATGTAGAATATTCCATAGGATCTTTGGCTCCTCAGAGACTTAGGAGACACGGGTATGTGATATGCGTTCACTTAAAACCAACCCGGTGGCCGATGACAGGCAACCTGCTCTGAGGATAATATAGTTCCCCTTCATGAGCGATGCTGCAACTACCTAGGTTCTACCTGGGAGAAGACATCCTCCTACCGCCGTATGTATCTGCTTACCAGGGGTGATTCTGGTTTGACAGGTCTCGTCCGGCATAGTCGACTAGGACTTTATTCCAGAAGCCCACACGTGAACACGTGAACGTTATTTTTAGGTACGAGTATTGTTTCTCTATTTTTTTTGTATCATAACATAGTCATTTACAGTGAAGGTTACTTAGTTGTTCGGTTGAATGTTTATTATTTAAAGATCTGCTAGAGGTGTAATTTTCATAGTTTTGCCTTCTTTTTCTGTTTGGACCTTTTGATTGAGCTAATATAATTTAGTGCAACTTTCTATATTATCAGCAATGATATAAAACTTTATTTGCGTAACGTAGAATATATTGAAATTAAAAGAAATCCGCTGTACATATCGCAAAGAAGGTCACATAAAACACGAGGTGCTAAAACCATGAATAACCTTAATGTAAATATATAAATCCTTTATCTGTTGTATATCTACCGGATATGTAGGTACTGCGTTATGCTCCACTAAAGAGTCCGAGCAGAACGCTATTTTCCTTCCTTTCAAATGAAGGTTTAACAAAAGATATCAATCTCCCTTACAAATAAATTAGTCTAATAATGCTAATTAAGTACTAAAACATAATTTTTAGTGTATTCAACCACGAGGTTATCGGTTATTTTTGAGTGACATAGTAAGTAGAATTTAAAAACAAATGATAAACTCTCAGTTTTATACTGAATGTTAATTGAATATGTTATTTAAATCGTTATCCGTTTTCACTGAACATATTTTCACCTTCAAATTTAAATGATTGGATTTTTAGGTAGCGTTTAGCGGGCTGCAACTAGAGATTTAACGATTATGAACTTTAAGTCAATTATATATGAGTATGTACTGTTAATCTGTAGATAATTTAAAGCAATGGCAATACAAGGAATATAGTTATAAGTTTTAAGTTTTGTTATAAGTTTTAAGTTATAAGTTTTGTCCAGACTAGAACAATCCACACAATTTGAACGAGCATGACTGAAAGCTATAAAATCTTAATAGTTTTCAGCCTACCCTTGATTGGACCTATGCGTCACAACATAAAAATTATTTAACCAAACCAGTACTACGACTAGCATATTATATAATAATTCCCACGATGATGGATTGAAAGTTTCAATAATAACCCGGTTTACTTTCATATATGACATAGTTTAACCACTCTGATCAAGGAGCCCCTGAGCATGCCTTCACTTTTTAGGTCCAGAAGAGCTCCAGGCTACTTGGGCAATGTAATTTAGCACATCATTATGCAGATTTATTGCAGGTGACCTAGAATAGCTAACATGGTTCTTATCTCGACCTACAATTAATCTAAGTAGTAAGCATATATTTTGATCAGATGTACGATAGTTATAATTTAAATATAAAGGAGTAAATAAATTAACTTATCGATAATAGCGATGTCCTTCTTATCGATAAGCTGTAGGTTTTGTTTTAATTACTATTCATGTCAGTAATCAAATCAATGTTATTGAGAGAACCAACCATTCTCATTATCACTTTTTTCATTCTTCTTCTGGTTTAAAAGTTGTTAAGAAAGCAGGTAAATATAAAAATATATATCTTAATTTAGCAATGTGTAAAAGTTAAGAGTTGGCCTTAAATGTAGAAAGTTGAAAATTGAACCACTTTGCTTTCATTAGATCTCTTTTCATGTAGACTATACTTAATCATGATACGACTTAGAGTGCTTAAATGACGCGAAGGGCTGCTTTATTACCAATGAACGAAACTATGTAATTTAGTTAGTTTAGTAAATATTATTTGAAATACAAACCAGCGATCAGTAGTAGTAAAATTTTATATTCATTGCCAACGCGAGATAAACATCTTGATCTTCTTTCAAAATGAGTGCGACAATGATCTAAAATGACCTCATGTCTAAAGTCACAACCGATATTGGAATCGAATTCGCTTTGCAAGTTTTTTTCTTTGAAGGTTAAACTTAAACATTTCCTGGTCTGTCGACACCAATAGTAAGTATTGCGCCAGAAAGTATACTCTGGAACCACTATCTTCGTGTTGAAGGTTGACCGTCATTCTAGCAGTGTTCCTGGAAACCTTTAATTGATCACGTAGGCCTATCGGAAGCATTCAGACAATGATTGACATAATTTCTTACACGAATATGAGTATTTGCTTTGTCATTATCTTAGATCGTAGATAATTTTTAAACGTAATAATCACCTTAGGCAACTACGTACAAGGTATAGTGCGGACTACATGATTCGTTCGTTGCGCGCGAACCTTGACATTAAAATTAATAATAGGCATAATTATGCACGTTGCAGTAAAACGATATTATATTTATTTAAAGATTCTACCGTCAATAAACTTTCAGAGTGCCTTTTAGCTAGCTGTCTTACGGGCTGGTAACACAAGTATTTTATATTAACTATGGTCCTTGTTTAAAAAGCCCAACTCAGAGCCTGTAATGTACGCACAAAGTTTTTAATTTTTGTTCACGGATATGGAAAAAGATACCTCTGTGGTTTATTATGACACGAATGAGACTTGAGAAATGGAGATCGTGTTTGTTTTTTCGGAAGACGGTCCCCATTTCATCTCATCCACTTTTTTTTTATTAAATTCATTACAACGAAAACTTGAAGATTAGAAAACTTTATAATTAATCACCAAGAGAAGAAGAAGAAGAAGACATGAGAAATGTGGGTGTCTTCTAGATGTCTGACTTGTAAAAATATCTGTAAAAGAATAACTTAAAAAAAATATTAAAATTATTTGCCTCATCCATAATTTTATTTTTTTCAGTACCTAATTTTATGATAATAATTATGGTTCCGTTACTTTCTGTAGGTACAAAATTTACGGTTTTGTGTTAAGTTGCATTTTTGCCTGAGTAGAATATTAAGAAAATTATTAACAAACAAGGAGTTCTTATAAACTTGTATTATAACACCGAAATAGAGGGAAACCTTTAAAAATGGAATAGGGTTCCGTAGTCTCTCATAACGGCACGTGGATTGAATCTGTCATCGTTTTTGAAAAACTCATTCAATGCTACCCCTTCAATGCTTCAAGGAATAAACGCGAGGATAATCTTCCTTCGTTAGGGGAAAGTAGCCTAAAACAATATTTTTGTATGTTTTATTTTAGGACTTTGTCGATGCTTTGGATTTACGTTACCTTACTAACAATAGTGACTCATTTGCGTCAAATCAGTAAAGTAAAAAAAATATGATAACGGAGTGCCTCATGATTTGAAACTTCTGTTGCCTTGTTGACTCGATACAGAAATGAAGGAAATTTGGCTCGAATTGTGTCATGTGTTGGAAAGTGGATTCTTTACGATAACCGTAAGCGAAAAATGCAGTTGCTGCCTCCAGGTCAAACGCTGCAACAGTGTCCTAATAACGGCAGATATCTACTGTGCTGAACTCTGAACAATGATAGCAAAACTTTCAGTGAAACAGCCCCGACTCATGAATCGATCTTCACCATTATTGCTCTATGGTAACGCGAGACCTCATACAGCACAAGAAACTGTTTTAACTCTACAGGAACTGCAATTAAAAACCATTCGTCACGATCCGTATTCGCCAGACCTTGCTCCAACGGACTACTATTTTTTTCGTGATTTGGACAATTTTCTACTTGATAAAAAGTTTTCTTCCCAGGAGGCAGTCCAAATGCCTTCACAGAGTTTGTATGTAAGAGTAAGAGTGTGTATGTAAGAATCTAGATAACTAGAGTTCTATCGCAAATGCATAAATGATCTTCCTATTAGATGGCAGCAATGTGTAGATCGTAATGGTAGATACTTTGATTAAATAAATATGTTGAATAAAAAACTTAACATAAAAAAAATACAAATAGGCAATTTAATACTAATATAGCAACCCCTAATATTTGTTTCATGGTTTCGGTGGTTTCTATTTATATTTCTATATTGTTTGCAAGAAAAATGTATAAAATGTATATAAATCAGTTGTCTAGGAACCATAGCACAAGCTTTGCTTAATTTGGGGCTAGATGATGTTGCATGTCAAAATATTTATATTTTATGTATTTAAAATACTATTAATTGAACTTACATTTAAACAATAAACTTTTAACGTATAACATTTTTAACGCGTATTTTTCAAAAAAACCTTAACTTGTTTCATTAAAAGTTCCTACTATTAAAATTCGTCGGTAATAAAAACTTTAAAAATGGTAATAGACAGTAAACCGTGAATGATAGACATATCGAACACTGAAATATTTTTTCAAATCGGACCAGTAACTCCTGAGATTAACGCTTTCGACCAAACAAGTAACAAACAAACTCTTCAGCTTTATATTACTATATATATTATCATACCTATTATTTTATTGTTGTATGTATAATGCTCTAAAAATAAATGACATTGCCGATTCGTAATGTCACCTTGATTTATTGCCTGCCTTTTCTCAGGAACTAAGCAAAGAATAATAATGTCTTCAATAGTGACTCAGATCCAAGGTATAGTTTGAGTTCCTGTTGTTACCAACAACTATGTTTTGTAACCATGTTCCGTCTTATATCACCTTAAATAAATTCATGGAATTATAGTGTTACAACACTCTCGGATATTTGTACATGATAACACATGAAATGTTCTTTGTCTGTACACTCGTATTGTCCGTCTGGTGTCGGGTTAAGAATACGGTGTATCACCACAACTATTCACGTGGATTTTGTAAGAGGCAACTAAGGAGGCCAACTAGGCAAGACCACATAGCTGCTAAGAGAAAGAAAACTTGAAACCAACCTTTTACATGGCCAGTGTGGTACAGTAGGCTAAACCTCCTTTTCAAGGAAAGGTCTATGACCTGCGTAACTTGTTAAGAGCTATCGATGTAGTATTATGTATAAGTGTGGATATTTAAATTGTATTGAATATTACAGTCCTTATTGTGTCGGATTAAGAATAAGAAGGGTTGTTGTTGTTAACACAAGTTGTCGTAAGAGGCGGCTAAGGTAACGGCTTATGAAGGAACAGAGAAAGAAACCTAATGGCAATCGTGGTATCGAACAACAAAACCTTATTTCTAAAGATAGGTCCATGTCCAACAGGCCAAATGAACAAAATACCAAAAAAACAGTTCTAAAACTCTTCTCACAGCTTATAATAATACTACTATCACACTATCACATCTTAGGACCATTGTTAGTAAGACAAACAATACGTAAAACTAGAATTAAATGCGCATATGTGCCGTACAATTTATTTAAGTTTAGCCGTGGCTGTTAACAATGTATGAAAGAAAAAATTTATGATTTTTTTTTAAGGTTGGCTCACTAAAAGCTTTTAAGGTAAAAAAATCACGATATATAGGAGACAATAGGAGACGAAGATATTGCGTGAGTCGGCGATAGATAAAAATCGGCCAAGTCCGTGTCAGGCCACGCATAAAAAAGGTTTCCGTAGTCACCCACATCGACAGGTGGATTTAAAATCGTGTCCAATAGATAATTGTTATGTTTACTTATTAATTTTAAACGTTACATAGAAAACGTACAATAACTCTTTAAAAAAGCATGACAACGTTTCTTTAAACTAGAATATGTGTATTTCTGTACTCTGATAATTGTGTACGAGTATTATATTGTTAAATATTGTGTCATACTTCGGTTTTTATCGTAGTTTGGTTTTGGTTTTACTTTGTTTTTATTAATTTAAAACGTTTTGGTGCTTTAAGAATATTTATTTATTTGCAAATATATTTTAATTCATAAACCAAACCGATCGTAATAAATTGTCTGAACAGATAAGTTCTAGGATACCTAGAAAAGATAAAATTTCTAGGGTATCCTAGAAATTTTACAAATATCGAAGAAATACAGGAAAGGTCACGAGCAAATGCTAATAATATATATTTTTTTAAATGTACAGGTAACGCCCTTTCTGATGATACCAAACACATCATATTTATCTCTTTTTTTTTAACACAGTACTTTATGACCGCTAGATCACGCCACATTAGATTCAGTCTCTCGTCATATATATCCTTTAACCAGCGGACGATCAAGACGCTTCTAACGATACCTTATTTGTCCAGTTTTAATGAGTAGCTGAGGACCTATGAAGGAACAAATGAACAAACATCGCCTGTCAAAATTCATAACCCTCCTCTGGCTTTGCCGTAATCGGGCTTACTTGGGAAATACGTACAAAAATAATGATATAATAAGTCAACAAAGAAAAAGTTTATACTAAAATCCAACTGCTTTAAAACACGATGCAAAAAAAGTATGAAACAAAATTTTCCAGACATAGGTACTAATTAAGTTTGAAAAGCCGTAGTCACACATTACATAGTAATATACCATAAAACTAACAAAGTGACTACGGCTTTTCAAACTTGAATAAAAATTAAAATATTAATTTGCGGATAACGGATAATAACGGATACGTTAACAAAAAAGTACATGGTAGCAATCCCGCAGATTTCTATTTAAATGTTACTGACCATGAAAGTTTAAAACAATATTTTGAATAAAAATCTTGTTTCATACTTTTATTGCGATGTTTTATGTCGTAGTTGAATTTTAGTTTAATTTTTTTTATTTAAAATATTTTTGTGCCGTTATAATATTATTTTCAAAGTATATTTTATATAACAAACCAAACCGACCGTAATACATTCTTTGAATTGATAAGCTTGCGAACATAACATAATATCACAATTATCAAATAAATACGGACAAAGTCACAAGGTCTCGGGTTTAAATCCGTCGGTCCCGATTGTCATGAAAACCTATGGCAATCGTTATTGGGAAGTCAGTGCTCTCAAATTTACTGATAACTAGTTCGAATTTCAGTTCTCCCTTAGGGTTGCGGAGGTCCGATACCAGTCACTCCGTGGAAAAACTGATACTCAGGTTAATACGGTTCAACTAGTAGCCGACCTCAAATAATATTGGGAATAAGGTTAGGAAAAAGAATATAATATAAATATTTAAAATGTGCAATGACACCAAACACGATATATTTATCGCAAAATTAATTTTTGACACAGTACTTTAAGTTACTTTGCCGTAGTCGGATAATAACAATTATCTATTAGCCGCGATTTTAAATCCACGCACCACTATGGGTGACCACTGAACCCTATTCTATGCCTATGACCTGACACGCTCGCCGGTTTTGTTATTTTAATATTTATTAAATAGATAAAATCAAATCCTGGCAAATATTTGTTTCTCCTTCTTATTCTTCCTATTCAGTAAACGTGTATGTTTCGTTTTATTTGTTTTTTGTTAAAGCGGAAACATAATACAGAAATTCTAAAAACTTCAACTACCTACTACGGTACATGTATAAGATATAGCCCGGACACTGAAAAAATCATGTTTTTTAAACAAGGACCTTTTTTATTATAATGTATGAACGTACTTCTATTTTCAATTATTTGTTGGTAAGTCAGAAATGACATATAATACTCATTCTGCAGCTCTGTTTAAAGAAAGTTTCTGTTATCATCTTCATCCTTTTTGAATAGAACCCTTAAAATTATCAGCACTTAACCTAGAGGCTACTTCTTCTTAAGGCGATTAACACACGGCACCGCGCACCGCCGCGGTAAGGTCGGCGAGAGTCGGTGAGAACACCGCTCGACCGCGCGGTCGGTCGGTGTACGTGTGATAAGCATCAACGGATTCAGTAGATCCCAATATGACATGAGATCCGCTTCACCGCCTAAAGCCCGATTTCCACCGCGAGCGGAACGGACCCATTAATTACTCCTTTTACCTCGCAATACAAAACTGCATACATGTGTTTCCACCAACAAAGAGTTGATTCATTTCTCATTTTCCGTTCGTCTCGCTCCGCCGAGTCCGCTCTGTCATTATCCGCTCGCAGTGGCAAAACTCTTTGTTGGTGGAAATGCAAACCTATTTTGTTTAAAAGGAGTCCGTTCCGCTTACCATTTCTCGCTCATTACCCTTTCGCGGTGGAAACCGGGCTTACCGCGGCGGTGCGCGGTGCCGTGTGTTAATCGCCTAAGTCATATTTTACCTGAGTTACTTTTGTTTTACATTTGCACTGATACATCGTTTATTTATTTATTGACTTCATTGTTAATACAAAATAGTACAAAAGAAAAGAATCATATGAGTTACAAATTATATGTACAACAGTTTATCATATGCAAGAGTCGAACAAACTTCGTGTAACTCAAATCTATATAAACAACCGGTGAAAATAGAATACAACTAGCATTTGCGCGTGGTTTCGCCCACGTGTTTTTCTGATGTACAAAGCTTTATTTCTGTGAAGTTTCAGCAGTTTTTGAGTCAGAGAGTAACAATCATCCATACATTCTTACCAATATTTTCATTAGAAATATCTACTAGACGGGTTTTGATGAAATTAGTTATACAAATGGAATTCACTCTGCAATAGCTTAAAGAGTACTTTTATCGCAGAATTCGATTGGAGCAAGGTCCCGGGGTGTGGTTAATTCCATGATGGAAGAGTTTTTAGGAATAATTTAGTTCATAAGTCAATTAGAAGTGTCTACCTGTACTTTAATAGTATATTATGTGTTATTATTTATATACATATTGAAAGTACAATATGTTTATGTACGTTACGTGTACATTTTTTATTGCATATTGTATACGTATTAACCGATTTCCAGTACTTAAACAGTATGTTTATTTGTCGTTTGTCCAGTGTCACCTTCGAAATTGACTATGATTCCAGGGTGAATGCAAGAATCTTTAAGCTAGCACCTACACAGTGTAAAACCAGTTTTGCAAATAGGTTTCCTAAATATATGTTTCCCTACTTTTATAATATATAAGTAGGGAAACATATATTTAGGAAACCACGTCTTCGCTGCTTTGTTATATATTATACTAGCTGAATCCCGCGGTGTTACTAAAATTGCGACTATAATTTGAGATTTAAACTATCCTATCTCTCAAGTTAGATCGAACTGCACATGGTGTGCGAATTTTATTATAATCGGTTAAGTGGTTTAGAAGTCCATTGAGGACAAACATTGTGACACGAGATTTATATATATTAAGATTAAGATAACAAAGCAGCGAAGACGTGTGACCTGCGGCACTGCACACAGTACCAAGCTAAAATTAATGGTAAGGAATTTATTACCAGCTTGAATTACAGGGATCTAGAACTACTTTTAATATCTATAAATTTATGGGTCACTTTCCAGATACCTCCTCTGGACCTGAACTCGAACGATGGAGGCACCCGGGGGCGGACCACGAACGTTGGAGCTCATTCAACAAAAGGGCTTGCGTCTTATCAAGGGCCGTAAACCCAGCACCTCCTGAAAGTTTGCCCCTGGGCTGTGTGATTGGCGTGACACTCTGGTCATCAGCGTAACAGTTTACGTCCAGCGCAGGGTTCAGACGCCCACATAGGGCCCAGTCGTATCCCATGTTCCACAGAAATAGTCCAAGGACAGGCCCCTTACGGAATACCGCACCACTTTGCGCGATGTTTCAATTTGCCAACTCGGTCATCGTACATGACGGTACGCTACCTCGTGGTAGAGGAGTGATTCTCTAATGTAGGCTATTAATTGTTTCGGCGATGTCCAACGACACCGTTAACAGGACGCGGTCACTGGAGGCCTACAGAACGGAGCCAGGCTCGCCGAGGTGCCGAACGATGCGGGCAGAGAGCACCATCACAAACAGTTTACTCGCCTTGTACAACAATATGATGGGCCTGTTGACCGTGACCGCATCAGCAAACCATCTCCGCTTCTGCAATATGACCACCTTGCCGCTCTTCCAACACTTAGGACAGCGTCCGGACGCCAGACTAGCGTCCAACATATCCTTGGGACGGTCTAAGTTCGGTGCATCACTCGGCCATGTGGGTGTCGGGCACCCGAGGTCTTTCGAGTTTTACCTGGCTCGTACTATTTTATAGACATTTTTCGGAACTTCTTATATATATATATTTTCGGAACTTCTTATATATATACTAGTTGACCCAGCGAACTTCGTACCGCCCAACTTTAAAATTCCAGAACTTGATCGCAGCGCCACCTACCGGGTCCAATTGCGAATCTAAACCATTCCCAGATCCCCTTGAACACACACAAAAAATTTCATCAAAATCGGCCCAGTCGTTTGAGAGAAGTTCAGTGACATACACACTCACACAAGAATTATATATATAAAGATATTGTTGACTAAACACCACTATTTTACATTTTTTGAAGTGTCGGTATATAATGTCAAATGGAATTTGAAAGTTTATTGAGTACTTACATCAAAAAATCCATTTTACACCGACTTTTCTGTTAGAAATACTATTTATCCAACCTTTCTTTTATAAATTTACATTTATAACAATTAGTTCTTACTTTATATATAGATTTAGCTTGGTGGCACAAGAGTTTTCTGACTGGAAATCAAACCCACAGTCTGCAGTTTAACTGTCAAGTGTCACAAACCTCTAAACTAACAGTCGCGGCAACGTTTATCTATTGCTGTCGGTAGAGGAATTAAGTTTCACAATAGTTAAGCAAAGGTGTTCATACAACAGCAATTAAAAATACCCATAAACCATTTGAAACTACGCACAAATAATATAAAAACCCGTCTGCTATATCGAGTATAATTTAAGATTAATATAATTTGACTGCCTCGTTGGTCTAGTGGTTAGCGTATGCGGCTGCTGATCAAGAGGTCTCGGGTTCGATTCCCGGGTCGGACCAAATATTATTTGTGTGATTTACAAATATTTGTTTCGGAGTCTGGGTGTTTTCTATGTATAATATGTATGTATTTACAAAAAAAAAGTATGTTTATGTATTTATATCAGTTGTCTAGTACCCATAACACAAGCTCTGCTTAGCTTGGGACTAGATGATGTTGTGTGTCAGATGTCCAAAATATTTATTATTTATTATATACGCCTATGATGGTGAGTTTATTATCCGATAGTAAAAGACGTTGGGTTAAGTGTATGTAGCCTGTAGGCCCTGTAGCCTATGTTGTGTAATGTATTTTGGGGTTCAAGGTATCGTTTGATTGATTTGATTAGACGCCTATACACTGGGTCTATATATGTTTAAGTAATATAACTTAAAGTTATAGTCGTGTGTAATTTAAAAATTAGGAATTTTTGCTCGGTAACGGTAAGTGCTAGAAAGATGAAAGTTTGCATGAATATATGTTGTAATTATGTCAACGAAGTGCTACAATAAAGTTAAGGAAAATATTTTTATTTGGGGCACCTCCCTACACCCAAAGTGGGGATGATTTTTTTTTCTCGCTGCTACCCCATCGTGTGAGGTATTATTAGATAGGCTTTTTAGAAACAATGAAGGGCTTCTCAGATGATTTTTAGATTTAGGTATCTGTATGCGAGATATTCCACTTTAAAGAGCACTTTTTTGTAAAAACAGGGCGTCCCCCCCCACTCTATAAGCTAAACGGCTGGCTCAAGAAATCTGGAAAAATTAATGATGGTGGTCCATATAATGAACTTTGAAGGAAAACTAAACCGGTTTAGATGACTTTGTTAGTTCAGGAGTTATAGAGGCTTAACTGTAGCGTAAAATGCGCTCACTTGGAAAAGGTCAGACAAAATTAACGCATTAATACGTAAACATAACAATTATCTATTGGATAAGATTTTAAATCCACGTACCATTATGGGTGACTGAGGAACCCTTTCCTGTGCGTGGCCTGACACGCACTTTTTTTATTGCATAATATCACCATGAGGAAAACATGTGACATACAACAAGTCCGACTTTTTTTACTTGATTTAATATTCGGTAGGTGATTCAAAATAACAAATTTATATTCTAGTCAGGGGCATGTTTTTACCTATTCCAATGGTCTATATTATAGTAACGTTCTTTAGTAAAATTAATTTCAAATTTAATTCGCTCTATGGGTTGTGGAGGTCTGATGCTAGTCAGTCAGTGGCAAAACCGATGTTCAGGTAATTAGGTTGAACTAGAATAATTTTGGGAATATTAAAGGCTTGGCAGATGATGACGATGATAAGATTAAAATTACGAATTTTCTTCATTTTACTTTATTAATAGAGGATGGTGAAGTTTTGAAATCATAGACCATAATGGCCAGTTTCGTATATGTATGTTCATATAGTTATGTATTATACTCATGCATATTTCGACCTTGTTTTGTTTTGACGTTTGTTTTATGTCTTAATAAATCATGTCTTTCATATCTGGGGGCACGACAGTGCCCCGTCCAGTCGGACGGAAAAAGCGCGGCAGCTGTACCGTGCTTTTCTCAAAGCAATCCAGGCCCTTTGTTGTGGATATATCTAGAAGTTTGAGTTAGAGTTTCAGAGGATTATAATTCCTTTTTGCTATCATGATCAGGAACAACTACTACTTCTTTGCTTAGTATTCCTTCAACTGTTATGTTACCCGAAAGAAATTAATTAAATGGAAATACATACAAATAGACAGACATTGAAGAGATAGCAAGTTTTAAAATTAATTTAGCTACCTTTAAAATACATATTTGTTAGATAATTTAATGTGCAGACTTAAATAAACCACTGCAGGAAATACGAGTACTCCATTTTTCAAAATTAAGTTATTGAAAATAATTTCTCGATACTTTATTATTGCAACAACATCATCAACACACGCTTCTCAATGCTTAGCTGGAGACCCCAATCACTAGATAAGTATCTGTTTAAGAAATAAATAAAGATATTATGATTATTATTAGAAACAAAAAATATTAGGTTTATTAAAATATTATACTATATAATAATAGCATAATATTTAATTAACCTATAAATAATTTATTTAACCTGCATATCAAACGTTACCGTACCATGTCGACTAAGACGGCGTGTGCCTTGGCCGGAACACCCCCGTGGATTTGGAGGTGAAAGTGTTAGCCGAAGTTTTTCGACGAAAGGCTGACTGAAGTAATGCGCGAGTAGCGTGAAGCCTCTCGTCGAGCCACGATGGCGCGTCAGTCACCACTACGACTGCAGTGAGGTCTTCCCCTTCACACGCTGGTGGTTTGCCCCAGATGGCTGAACATTTCCCATCTCGGAGTGGCACACCGTGTGGTTTTAGTCAGTCTAATTCCGACACAGCACTCTACTTCAAACTCCGTTGGGATGACTACCCGTAGGGCTTTCCACACATTATACAGAAGTGTTTTAAGCAGTCGCCATGCGATTTTAACTGCGCTTCAAATCCTATATGGGACAACACTTAATTGTGTGTGATCCATAATTTATTTTATAGAGAGTGCCCATTTTCTTTAATGTTCTCCGTAATACAGGTTTTACATTTACGGTACCAAAAGGGAAAGGAAACCAGATGGGCAATGTAGAACTACAGTCGGGAAATACTACGGTCGGCAATCACTGTTTGAACAGCATTTTTGCAATCGTGGTAGTTTTAATTTATTTGTAGAGAATATAGATTGTCTTCCATCCCACGATGAAACCAACGTCTGCTTGAAAAGGAACCAATACCGGTAATATTGCAAGAGGAAGCACCGTTATTTTATGCTACACCTAGCCGGGCAATTTACTTATTTACAAACTAAATTGTATACAAAAACTACTTCACACGTAAAGCCAGCTATTCTTAAGAAATACCTACAGCAATCAGTTTCTAGTCTAACCGGATATATAAATCGAATTAGATTGATTTGTATCAGTAGCAACAGTCAAACAACTAAGTTCGACCTTGAACCATACCAGTTTTGGTGCGGTAACCTACTTAACTGATTCGAGTTGACTAGCCAATACGGATTCGTGAAAAAGTATATATTATTTGCCCTTTAATAAAAGCGCATATATTTGATAAGATTTTTAAGGTCGAATTAATAATTTAATTAGTTATATACCTTAAAATGTATGTTTTCTGGTCTCTACCGAAAAAAAATACCGATCCCAATTAATATTGGGAATGAGGCTAGGAAGAAGAAGAATATGGTTGTATTGCTTAGTCGCTATGATAGTTGAAGGGCTTCTAGTTAATATGTAATAGTAGTGCATATCTTTTTAAAATTAAATTACCATCACCACTTAAATTAAATTACCACCATGAAGAAAATGCTTAAAATTATAACAGTAAAGTCTATTTTATTTTAGTTTCATTGTGGACTGAACTGCCTTAACAGCCTATGCTTTTTCTTTTCAGGCGTGCAAATTGGTTTACATAAAGAATTCATGAAGAATGTAACTCAGTCACCAGGCATTATTTAAAAATTGTTTGATTTATTCAATTATAATAAGTTATGGCTCGAAGTCACTTCCTTAATTAGGACGCAAATTTTAGTTTTATAAAGTAATAACTAATTTATATGTATATTATAGACGGCACTTTGGTTTTTTTATCGATGTTTATGTTTTTACTTTTATATTAGTGCCTGTCCACAAAGTAGTACAATCTTTTTGATAGCTTTACTTAAAAGTAAAAACATAAACATCGATAAAATAGTACATTGTTCACCGAGGGAGGAAAGGAACCGATTACTAGCGAGGGAGCAGTTTGTGGCCCGAAGGCGCAGCCTAGGGCCACAATACTCCCGAGGTAGGAATGGGACTTTCACCCGAGTGCTACACAGTGCTTTATAATACACCTGTGAGGAACATTTAAAGTATTTATAAAATAAAATCAAAACGTAAGACACCATGTAAGACACAATTTAGCCACAGTATAAAGAAACATACAGTAGGACGACGCCTTTGATCTCGTGGTAAATGCCGGCAACGTCTAGACATTGTCGCAACTGCTAGGGTTGTCTCAAGTAAACAATATTTATTAATAAATTTATTTATTTTAGATCAACATCGTCATCAACATTATGATTATTATTATAAGCAATAATTAACAATGATCAAAAATATAGTTTTTTTTAACAGTTTCATTTAGCTTGCCTTGTTTATGTCAAATCAAGTAATTGAAATATATAAGGGGGTCAACCCGGCAACAGGAAAGGCCTGTTGCCGGATTAGTCTGAAATTTGGTATTCTAGTTTCAAACATATGTAATTTAATTGACTGCACGGTTGGCCTAGTGGCTTAAGCGGTTGCCACGCCGCTTCCTACTGCGCCAAGTGTCGTGGGTTCAAATCCCACGTAGGACAACACTTTGTGTGATTCACAATTTGTTGTTCTGAGTCTGGATGTTCTTTGTGTCCGTTTCATGTATGTTTGTAAAGTCCCCCGCGACACAGGAAGTTATATTCCTAATGCGGGAGTTGTCTTTTTTTTTAACATAAATTTAAAGAAATATCCGGATTTGGATATCTTGAATTTGAAAAAGTTGTTATTGTCATAATCGTCAACCCAAAAAACCTCAAAATTGACACTCATTTTAAATAATGTCCTCCATGTTGGATCTAGTACACTTGCACGTAGCTATGAAAAAAAAATCCGCGAAAGACACTTGATCTCATTTTTATTTTCAGGCACCTCGCAAATCTTAAAAATTACACCCTTGTCGAAAAATTTGCAAATTTTCGTCGGGGCCATCTTGGATTTTCATTTCAACCCCATAATCGTATTTAGTGACTTCGTAAACCATGGACATGATACCCATGTCGAAAAATTTGCAAATTTTAGTAGACGCCATCTTGGATTTTCATTTCAACCCCATAATCGTTTTTAGTGACTTCGTAAACCATGGACATGATACCCATGTCGAAAAATTTGCAAATTTTAGTAGGCGCCATCTTGGATTTTCATTTCAACCCCATAATCGTTTTCAGTGACTTCGTAAACCATGGACATGATACCCATATCAAAAAATTTGCAAATTTTCGCCATCTTGGATTTTCATTTCAGATGACGACTTGCAATCTTCCACAACACACGTCGTATGCACCATTTGAATTATTTTCCAAAATAATAATATTTTAAAGTGACACACGACAGCCCTGAAAGTTGTTTCCCGAGCTGCTAACACTGTAAATGTATGCAGCTCGGGGCAGCCGTTTCCCCGTCTCACCCCTCACGCCCCGCACGATTGCCCTGTCTAGACATCTTCGTGGGACGACTGTATGTGATTTAGCTTAGAATTTGACATAATATTTATAAATATTTCGCGCTTCTTTTGTTTTTTTTATTCTTCACAAAAGGATGTCAGTGGCACGGAGATTCCATATTTAAATTATATATGAAAACTCTTTGGGCAGGTGCGCGCCATAGATAAGATAACACATGAGAAATGAAAATACATACAACTTTCTCTCCCGCTAAAACACGTTAGAAATGGATTTTCATACATTTTTTCCTCCCGCTTATTTAGGTCAAGGAAAAGACTAACTTTCTCTTTTCATTTTCAGGGAATATTGACTACTGTTCCGATCAGGTGTAGTATAATAGTACATTGTTCACCGAGGGAGGAAAGGAACCGATTACTAGCGAGGGGGCAGCTTTATACTACACTTGTGAGGAACTTTCAAAGTATTTATAAAATAAAATCAAAACGTAAGACACCATGTAAGACACAATTTAGCTTAGAATTTGACATAATATTTATAAATATTTCGCGCTTCTTTTGTTTTTTTGTATTCTTCACAAAAGGATGTCAGTGGCACGGAGATTCTATATTTAAATTATATGAAAACTCTTTGGGCAGGCGCGCGCCATAGAAAACACATGAGAAATGAAAATTCATACAACTTTCTCTCCCGCTAAAACACGTTAGAAATGGATTTTCAAACATTTTTTCCTCCCGCTTATTTAGGTCAAGGAAAAGACTAACTTTCTCTTTTCATTTTCAGGGAATATTGACTACTGTTCCGATCAGGTGTAGTATAAAAATATTAGCAGCAAAAGTATCAAATTGCTGACTTGTACTGAAAATTTGAAATTCGTTTTTTTTCATTTAACATATTTATTTAATCAAAATATTTACCATTATTATCTTTACATTGCTGCCATCTAATAGGAAGGTCATTTATGTCTTTGCTATAGAACTCTAGTGATCTAGATTCTACAAACTGTGTGAAAGCATTTTGTACTGCCTCCTGGGAAGAAAACTTTTTATCACGTAGATAATCGTCCAAATCACGAAAAAAATGTAGTCTGTTGGAGCAAGGTCTGGCGAATACGGAAGGTGACGAATGGTTTCTAATTGCAGTTCCTATAGAGAGAGTAGAGAGAGATCTAAAAACGGTCTAGCGTTATCATGGAGCAATAATAATTGTAAAGATCGATTCAGGAGTCGGGGCTGTTTCACTGCAAGTTTTGCTATCATTGTTTGGAGTTCGGCACAGTAGACAGATATCTGCCGTTATTGCTTGACCAAATTGAAGAAAGTTATAATGAATAACACCTTGCTGAGACCACCAAACAGTTACCATTACCTTTTTATTCGTAAGTTTTGCTCTAGGACACTGTTGCGGCGTTTGACCTGGGGTCAGCTATTGCATTTTTCGCTTGCTGTATCGTAAAGAATCCACTTTCCATCACATGACACAATTCGATCCAATTTTCTTTCATTTCTGTATGACGCTGTTCAGCAGAACTATTAAAATCGTTGATATGAAATGATTTTCTTAAATCTAAAATATTTCATCCACTTTTTGTGTTCATTTTACACACTAACTTAATATGTATTGTCAATTATATTTAGTAAAACAGTAAACTGCACAGGAGAATGACATTGCATTGCAAAGAGAGAAAAATACAAACCGTCTAAGAATTCAAAATCTTTATTGCTAACTAATAGACCAGGGTAGAAGCCTCATAAAATAACAAAAAGTGAACATAAATTATAGTAGGATGAAACCCATTGTAAAAGAAGGAGAATAGTACAAAAATCAAAGGAAAAATAAATTACGGGCGATCTGAGGTCGGGAAGCGGGAGAGGGGGGTTTTGAGGGACCCCCCCCCTCACCCCTATACTATTCTCCTCCTTTTACAATGGGTTTTATCCTACTATAATTTATTTTGTTTTCAAACATTATCGGCACTGGTCTACTAAGTGTAGGTACATTTTGAGATCTTATATATAATATGGTTTGTCTCAACTTAGTAGCCTTTTACAGGCATTGCAAATTTGATGAGATGACGACGTTACACAATTGTTACAATGTTAGAATTTTATAAGGAGAACAAAATTAATAACTTCTAAAAATAATAAAATAAATCTCCCAAAAATTAAATAAAACTTAAGTAAAAAGATCATTGATATAAGCATATCGAAGGTATATCGAACAACATAAGCCTAAAACTAACTAATAAATATTATATATTTATTTGTATCTAGTCATTTTTGTGATTTATTGTTTAGGTAGGATTTGTTAGTGTGTGTTCATTTATGTGTGTGTGTGTGTGTGTGTTTTTTTTTGTGGTATATTTTCTGTTATGTGTTATTTGTGTTTTGTTTCCATGTATTCTTCTACTGAATAAAAGCATTTTTGGATTAAAAATGTTTTCAGTTCTTTTGTTTATACTGAAGGTTTGGTTTATTTTTAATGTGAATCGGTAAATTATTGTAAATTTTAACTGCCATGTAGTAAGGGCCATTCAGCAATTTGATTCTGGATTGTGGTAGGTATAGTTTGTCTGAGGGGATCTCTCGCTGCCGGCCGTCGTTCGTTCCATGGTCGGCAGCGAGAGCTCATTTACCGCGGTCGCAACCTTCTGCGAGGACGTAATCACGCAGAAGGAGGCGGCGGAGAAGGCCCGGGAGGACGACATCCAATCGGACCAGATTCGCCGCCGGCGACTCGGGCGGCGGAGGCGCCAACATCTGCGCCTCATGCCGCCTTGAGTGTGGCCGCGGGTGGACGGGACGGGTTTTCCCTCCACCCGCATTATGTGGCCAGCCGCGAGGGGGCGGCGTCGGTGTGTGCCGGACGCCGCCTAAGAGAGGGTCGTCAAACAGAGACGGTGCCCGCATCAGGAGCGGGCAGGCGCTGGAGAAGTTCAGAAGGAGATCCCACCCTGGACTTCTCCTACTCCTAAACGGAGAAGCGCGGAGAGGGCACACTGTGTGTTTTTTAGTCGGTTCAAGTCCGACACACCACCCCGCCGTAACCCCCGGTGGGGTGACGGTCCATGATGATTTTTCACACACTAAAAAAAAAAAAAAAAAAAAGGTATAGTTTGTCTCTGTGGCGTGTATTTAAATTGTGGGTGTCTTTTACTTTAGTGAAGTTGTTTGGGTTTTTATAAACAAATATACAAATATATCAAATATATATAATGATGGTAGTGTGAGGATGTTATATTTAGTGAAGTAAGCCTACAGCTGTCACGATTTCCAATTTGTGCGATAATTCTGATACATTTTTTTTTGTATAAATAAATCCTGAAAATTTACAATATTCCCCCACATCATAATCTCATACCTTAACCAGGAATATGCGTATTAGCGTAGTAAGCGGATAGTGCAGTTTTTTCATTTGTGCTGCATTTAAGCTGGAATAGGGCGTACGTGAATCGAGATATTTTATTTTTAATAACATCTATGTGTGCCTTCCAGTTTATATGCGTGTCTATTGTTATGCTGAGTAATTTGATTGTGTCTACAGTTTCTAGTTGTGTGTTATTGTATGTTGTGTCAATGTTTATAGGGGTGTTTTTATATGATCTAAATTGAATAGTTTTTGTTTTGTTGTAGTTTATTTCCAAGTTAAGGTCATTTAACAATTTATTTACTGTTTTAAGAGTTTTTTGAAATATTAGTGTGGGATTTACGGACTTATCATAGGCAATCAATATTGAAATATCATCAGCGAATAAGATGGGCAGTTCCTTGTTTAGTATTTTTGGTAAGTCGCATACGTGAGGGGTATCTATGGATAGGTCTTCAAAAATGATATTGAGGTTTCTAATATCATTTTTTTCTAAACTGAGTAGTTTGCGCGAGAGACACTTCCAAAGTGGTAAAATGTGTGTCCCCTCCCCCTGTAACTTCTAAAATATGAGAATAATAAAACTAAAAAAAATATATGATGTACTGGTTGGCCTCGGGTGTTGCTTTTGTTGGTGTCGTTCGTGTCCGTGCCAACGGTAGCAAAATACTCGCTTAAAGCATTACAAATAGTTATTGGACATTTTTCTATGCGATTGTTAATTTTTTGTGAAATATTTGGTGGAGGTAGTT
Organism: Phragmatobia fuliginosa; assembly: GCA_932526445.1. Taxonomy (NCBI): domain Eukaryota; kingdom Metazoa; phylum Arthropoda; class Insecta; order Lepidoptera; family Erebidae; genus Phragmatobia; species Phragmatobia fuliginosa. Next base: position 33,622,704 of record OW052057.1, read on the forward strand.
TTCTTTTTGGTTTGCCTGTTTTTTGGTTTATGATATTCCACATTGTTTTTGTTTTATTATCAGAGTTTTCCATTTCTTTGCTAAATTCAAGTTTTTTTGATATTTGCACACTACGTTTTAGAGTTTGGCTATATTTTTTACTAGCTTTTGCCCGCAGCTCCGCCCGCGAGTGTGTCGACTTTCGCGGTTAAAAGTAGCCTATGTCCTTTCCCGAGGTCCCTTATATGTCTATACCAAAATTCATCAAAATCGGATCAGCGGTTCAGGCGTGAAAACGTAACAGACAGACAGAGTTACTTTCGCATTTATAATATTATGTAGGGATAAAATTTATGTATTATATCATTATGATCTTAATTTTCTTTTATGAGCACATGATTTTTTTAAACCTGTCGTAAGCCATCCCTTTTTTCGCTTGTTGTTTATTTTTATTTTTTGTATCGGTATATGTGTGTTAATTATTTCATGCCACTGTATGTCATTTAATGAAGTGTTATAGTGTGTGATGTTTCTATTTGTGAATAATCTTTTTTGTCCATCTTGCCCAAATAGGTCAAAACCTCCTTAAGGCATGTTATTGTGATGGTCAATGCATATAAAAAAAAGAACTTAACTAAAAGGTGTATGATTCAGATGTAATTGTATATTAAAAAAAAACCAAGCAGTATTATAAGGAAGAAGATCGTCAACTTGATAAGGGGATTTACAAAAACAGAATTAAAATGAACGTTACGAGTCCGTTACTAAGTCCGAATTAATGATTTTACTAGCTGGAAATGGACGTTTTGTGGTTTTTTTTTGAAAAATGATAAATTGAATACTTTTTAGGATTCATCATGTTTAAAGAATGCATCATGACATGACTACGAAACCTTTATAGTTTTGTCATGTCCGCCTGTATTTGACCCACCGTTCAAACGGTTAATGATAGAAAGATGAAATTATGGCTGAATAAGTGTTTATATTACATCGACAAAGTACTATAATAAAATTACGATAACTATTTTTATTTGGGTTACTACGCGTAAAGTAGTGATAGTTATTTTGCTCGCGTCTATACGATGATACCTCACATGATATCTAATCTATCTAATGATATCATGTGAGGTATCATTAGATAGGTCTTTTAAAAACGTTGATTCTTAACTTCTGTTAACAGTGATTATTTTATATACTTTTGCAAATTATTAAATTTAAGTATAAATAGGTTGTCCCTCCCCCTTTAGCTAGCAAGCTAAGCGGCTGGCTAGAAAAATCTGAACAAAATCATGATGTTAGTCCATGTGAACTTTAAAAAAAAACTTTTGCTGCTTAGATAACTTTTTTACTTCAGGAATAATAATGGAATTTGAAAAATACGCTTACTAGGAAAACATCGTAGAAAAAACAAAGGTACTACTTTCAAACTTCCTTGTATGTACTCATTTCTGACCTTATTTATCTGAGTCACAATACACACACATCTATCTCAGTATTTGCCTTTCAGCTACGCTCAGGCGTCTCTTTCCCATTTCATAATGAGTCAACTTTTAGAACCATACAGAACGGCTGATCTTCTGAAATTTTATAGACATGTTCTTTCTTCGTTTCGGCAGCCATCGATGGGGTGTGTGCTTCGTCCCCTTGTTTAAACAGGCTCTTAACCACTACCTGCCTACCTACCCCGTACTATTAGAGAACCAGAGGCGGCTAGTGGCAGTCTAGTTAGAGAAACGTACCGTCACGTACGTTGACCAAGATGGTGTTTTGAGACGTCGTGCCATGTCGTGCGGGGTTTTCGCAAGGGTTTGTACTCGGACCATTTTATGGAACAGAGGCATCACTCCTGGGCTGGGTGCCATCTGTTACTGATAACACTCTTGTCACAGCCCGAACTGAATTCTGCCGGACACCACTGTCCCAGCATACGCTAGCCATTAGCCCCGCCTGGACGAAGCAGCAGGTTTTCACGGAGCCCTGACCGGCCCTGACCTTATTTCAGTATTATCTATACAAATAAATAAAATTGGAGTATCTGTTTGTGATTTAAGTTGATCAGTTTTTTTACTAAATGCATGTTAAAGTATATGCGGTACTTACAACAAAAAGGTTTTTTTTTGTATTTTTGTCTGTCTGTATGTTCCGGGTAATCGCTGGAGCTGCCGGAGCGATTTTGACGGGACTTTTACTGACAGATTGCTAATACCATACGAAGTAACTTATAATAATTTTGTTTAGACTACTTTTTACTGTTACACTTACTATTATTTAATGTACTAAATGTCGAGATTTAAAGTTCAATAAAAACCTGCAGTAAGTATTACGTTCTTAGGTACATAGATTTTAATTAATCTGTACATTCGTGTAAATTTTTTGTCTTTAACAAATCCTTCCTTTAATTTTAAACAAGAAATATTGGGTCTTTACCTATGAAATTGCCTTTCTTCAGTACTGGTCAAATAAAAAAAAGTTTGTAATGGCTCTGTATTCTAAATTCAAATTAATTTTGTTTTAAAACCATAACATTCTTTTTACAAACTCAGTCTTTTGTTTTTTGATTAGACCTGTATTTTCATTACATTTGAACATTTTTCGTCAGAATGGATACCTTAAAAATTCATGTAACTATGGAATATGAGTTCCGTCGTGGCACCAACAACACAAACGGCACTTAACATCAAAAACGTTTACGGAGATAACTGTACAAACAAACGCACAACCAACGGGTTGTGCGTTTGTTTGTACAGTTATCTCCAAAATTTATAAAATTTCCAGAACGGAAACGGGAAAACCAATAAAGATTGGTTTTCCCGTTTCCGTTCTGGAAATTTCGACTTGAATAATGAAGCTCGTGGTCGTCCGGAGACATTGGTTAACAATAATGAATTAAAGGCGATTGTGGAAGCTGACGAAGTTCAATCTACAGCTGAGTTAGCCGCAGCTCATGTAAGCATCAAAATAATATTGATTCATTTGCGACAAATTGGCAAGGTAAAAAAGCTTGATAGATGGGTGCCCCACGACCTTAACGATCGCCAGCGCAACGTACGCGTCGAGACCTACCTTGCGCTGCTCAACAAGCAAAGAAAGAAAATTTGTCACGTGCGACGAAAAATGGATTCTGTTCGACAATCGAAAGGGCTCAGGAAGTTGGTTAGATCCTGGTTCAGCACCAAGCAATGCCCTAAACCAAACATGACCCCTAAAAAGGTGATGGTCACTGTTTGGTGGTCTAGTGCGGGTGTGATTCACCACAGCTTTTTACAAAACAGCATGAGCATTAATGCAGATGTGTACTGTGAAGAACTGGAGAGAATGATGGAGAAGCTTGCACATCTGCAACCAGGTCAATCGGTCGTCCCCACTGCTCCTTCACGACAACGCGTGACCCCACACTGCGCAACAGACAGTCTCCAAGCTGCAAGAGCTGGGGTTGGAAGCTCTCCCTCATCCGCCATACTCACCAGACCTTGCACCTACCGACTATTACTTTTTCCAAAATTTAGACAACTTTTTAGTGGGTAAAAAATTCAATTTCCGAGAGGCAGTACAAAATGCCTTTGAAGAGTTTGTTGCCTCCCGTCCAGCTGATTTTTACAAGAAAGGCATCAATAAATTGCCAATGCGTTGGCAAAGATGCGTCGATTTCATGGGTGATTATTACTTCAAATAATAGAAATAAAAAGGTTTGAAAAAATAAGTACTTTCACTCATTGCATACAAAACGGCAATTTCATAGGTAAAGACCTATTATGTACAGCATGAAATGGAAGACACCAAAAAATAAATAACTTTTAACACAATTGCGAAAAACCGTTAAATTACTTGTCATGCCACGCATAGAAAAAAACCCCAAAACCAAATTTTTTTTCTTGACTTTATCTTAGCACTTTGTTGACGGGACCATGTGTATGAAACACAAAGCGTAGGTTCATATGTCTATGCGTTATTCGCTTTTCGTTATGCAGGTTATTCGCGCGCATATGGCGGAGTGTGGAGAGTATATTCGCCAATATTCGCTTTATCCGTACGCATAACATATAAGCCCGAATAGCGAATACGCGTATCCGTCGACTTGTCGGTTTTTTGACACACTTCAAAAGACACAAATGAAGCGAATATGCGCATCGATTGGCCACACTTCGGTCAGTCATTCGATTGCTTGCGGCGGTCGTGTATCGACGTGTACGGTGTATGCTAAACTGGAGTGGACGAACGGAAAAGATTCTTATGACTACAATTCATCATCCACCAGCATTTTCTTTTCGGTCTCAGCTATGTACTGTGTGTGGACGGCATGTTTGTTGTCTGCGCGCATAACAAATATTTTGGTGAATACGGTGTAGTCACACTACGAATAGCGAATAACGCAGTGTGGTTCCGGCATTACCGTTTGGACGGTAGGACCACTATGGACGGACGGACATGAGTCCGGGTCGTAACTACGGAACCCTAAAGATGGTAAAAATTAGTGGCTGTAAACTACTAACATGGGTTAAGAAAAAAAACTATAGTAACACTATGAAATCTGGCGGTACAATAATGACATGAATTATACTAGTACGACTTGTATACGACGACGAATGAATACAGGTGCCTACTGAAATGACCGCCGCATCCGATGATCCGTGTTTCTACAAGCTGCACACATTCGCCTTGATCCGTTTGCCCTGACTTGAGACAAAGAGAACAAGGCTGCACTTTTCAGTCCAAGCCACGATCGCTATCTGAATTATTTGTAGCAGCCGTGTCATTGTACAACTTTTGCAATTGTAATTTGTTTTATTCTATGAAACAAATTATGAACAGTAGGTATATATGTACTTTTATAACATTGAGAATTGACAATGTTGTTTATTTTTATTTCTGATCGCAACTTAATGTAAAATTAAAATGATTGAATAAGAAACAGTATAATATCTCCGTCTTAATATTTTTTCAGCTTCGCTAAAAGAGACACCGAACAAAGAAAATTATTCTATAGATTATCTAGCTGAACTCCGCAATATTACCACAATCAAGCATTCTCTCTGGACAACAGCATATACTACAATTGACATCGTGAACACGCAAACTTATCTAAGTATTTAAAAATTTTCGACACCACCCCTATCAATCCCGCGGGTGTCGTAAAAGGCGACTAAGGGATAAACTACGCAAGACAACATCGATGGAAAGAGAAGGAAAACTTGAAACCAACCCTTTTTTTTTATGTGTGGAAAATCATCATGGACCGGAGGTTACGGCGGGGTGGTGTGTCGGGACGCGGCGGAGAAGGCCCGGGAGGACGACATCCAATCGGACCAGATTCGCCGCCGGCGACTCGGGCGGCGGAGGCGCGAACATCTGCGCCTCATGCCGCCTTGAGTGTGGCCGCGGGTGGACGGGACGGGTTTTCCCTCCACCCGCCTTATGTGGCCAGCCGCGAGGAGGCGGCGTCGGTGTGTGCCGGACGCCGCCTAAGAGAGGGTCGTCAAACCGAGACGGTGCCCGCATCAGGAGCGGGCAGGCGCTGGAGAAGTTCAGAAGGAGATCTCACCCTGGACTTCTCCTCCTCCTAAACGGAGAAGCGCGGAGAGGGCACACTGTGTGGTTTTTAGTCGGTTCAAGTCTGACACACCACCCCGCCGTAACCCCCGGTGGGGTGACGGTCCATGATGATTTTCCACACATAAAAAAAAAAAAAAGGGGTGGTGTGTCGGAGTGTTCCTTTGACTTAACGGGGTACACAGTCGCTTTGACGGTGCCCGCATCAGGAGCGGGCAGGCGCTGGAGAAGTTCAGAAGGAGATCCCACCCTGGACTTCTCCCCCTCCTAAACGGAGAAGCGCGGAGAGGGCACACTGTGTGTTTTTTAGTCGGTTCAAGTCCGACACACCACCCCGCCGTAACCCCCGGTGGGGTGACGGTCCATGATGATTTTTCACACATTAAAAAAAAAAAAAAAGGGGTGGTGTGTCGGAATTTAACCGACTAAAAACCACACAGTGTGCCCTTTCCGCGCTTCTCCGTTTAGGAGTAGGAGAAGTCCAGGGTCAGATCTCCTTCTGGACTCCCCTAGCGCCTGCCCGCTCCTGATGCGGGCACCGTCTCGGTTTGACAACCCTCTCTTAGGCGGCGTCCGGCACACACCGACGCCGCCCCCTCGCGGCTGGCCACAAAGTGCGGGTGGAGGGAAAACCCGTCCCGTCCACTCGCGGCCACACTCAAGACGGCATGAAGCGCAGATGTTCGCGCCTCCGCCGCCCGAGTCGCCGGCGGCGAATCAGGTCCGATTGGATGTCGTCCTCCCGGGCCTTCTCCGCCGCCTCCTTCTGCGTGATTACGTCCATGGCACGAACGACGGCCGGCAGTGAGAGATCCTCTCCGATGACTGCAGTGAGGACCCGGCGCTGTGTCTAACATGCGGAGCAGACCGCCAGCGTGTGATGAGCCGAATCCTCACTGTAGTCGCAGCAAAACTTGAAACCAACCCTATACCAACCCGTCTGGCCAGCGTGGTATAGTAGGCCAAAACCTCCTTTCTTAGGAGAGGCCTATGTCCAGTAGTGGACTGTTAAAGGCTGTTGGTGATGATGATGAAAGCAATCATCATACATAGATATATGTCTGAAAAATAAAGCCAGATCATTAGCTGCAGAAACGTTACCTAAATCTTCTAAATAAATTGAATGTCAAGCGCGTGGGAATAATCGTGCCGTGCATAGCATCGCTTCGGAGGACGATCGTGTCCAATGTTTATCAGGGCGAGGTTTTTTCGCATAAAAAATCAAGTCATGCACATTCAGGCTAAGGTCTCGTTCGTGGCGTTCGTGGCGCCCCGGTCAAGTACGCGCATCTGACGGCTTCGTGGTGGCTGCTGAACTACATTCATACAATCGTCTCTGTCCAACGACGAACGTCTCTGTACGAGAATTAATTTTACTTATATAAATCTTAACTTCATGGTGTAACGTACGTTCGATTTTACTTATCATGAGTTCGTTATGAGATTGACATAAAAGCTTAAAAGAAAAAAATACTTAGTAGCAACAAATCAAATCATCAGATCAACTACCTTTGATAGATCTCTATTGAAATAGGAGATTTATACCACACTGGGCAGATCTGTTGGATCCCGTTATTGTTTACAATTTTTCTTCTCTTAGCATTGATCGCTTAAGGGAGCAAATTTGCCACCTTAAGCGATCCTCTTACGACACACATGGGGTGAATAGGAGTTGCCCATACGGATGTCAAGACTCTTCTTCTTCCTAGCGTTTCCAAATATTATTTAGGGTCGGCTATTAGTTCAACTGGTTTTACTTGAATGTCAGTTTTTCCACGGAGCGACTGGCATCGTACTCAGCAACCCTAATGGAGAACTGAAATTCGAAGGTTAAACTAGTTGTCACGAAATGTGGGGGCACTGACTTTCGAATAGCGATTGCTATAGATGTTCATGACAACCGGGACCGACGGCTTTACGTGCTCTCCGAGGCACAGGCGCGTAATTCACAGGCACATTTCCAAACTCCGGGCTGCTATTAGGAATTTCTTAAGAAAAACCTAAAAACACTTTTTGGCCAGACCCGGACACTAGTCTTGACACAAGTATATACGCATGTCAAGACTAGTATAAAGAAAAGTTCGATTTTATTTTACATTTGAATCTCCTAACTAATGAGTTCGTTTGATTTAAATGTGATAAAACTTTTCTTCGTTTGGTAATTTCCATATTTAGTGAAAAGCTATTACTCCGCGCCCTGATGGTGAACTGGATATGAAGGTTGACTTAATTGTCAGTATATGTGAGAACACTAAATAAGTATTATATTTAAAACAAATTCTGTTAAACGATGCTAGTGCTATTAAGACTCATAATTTCCTTGGATCTGATGACCTTAAGTTACAAAATTCATTTTTTACAAGAAACAGTAGAAGTGACCTTATTTGGAGAGTCTTGCTATACTAGAAGACTAATAATATAATTAATATAATAAATATTTCGAAGATCTTACAAACAATGCCAACTTTTCCCAAACTAAGTAAAGCTGTACTATTAGTACCAATGATTTATAATATTAGTGATTAGTACTACATAACTTATACATTTATATTTTTTTTTGAATTTTCATACATATTATTAGAAAACACCCAGACCTTGAAACCGATATTAGCAGATCATACAAACATTTGGTCCACCTCGCTAATTGAACACGAGACCTCTTGATCGGCAGCCGCATACGCTAACCACTAGATCAACAACGCAGTCAATACAACATTTTAGTCTTGAATTCTACAAGTCATTTTAACTATCATTTTGAAAAAGTATTTCTTACTTAAAGAAAAACTGTTATATCAAGTGTATAAAAAATAAATTATGAAAAGTACTCGTCAGTGGTTTTTTACAAAGGATGGCAATATTTTTGTCAGTCTATGTTTTCATGTTCATTTCGGTCAATAGAACCAACCGTAACATCATGCCTAGAACAATAGCAGCCAAGCATAATTAAAAAGAGACACACACGAAACTGTGTGGGGTAATTTTTTTCCATAGTCGCATAATAGTTTCTTTCTAAACTTTTTCTTGTTTGTTATACTTACATAAATTTTACAAGAAAATATATAATTTGCACACAAGACCTAAAATGCACAGTAATTTTTGACTTGTTAGTACTTTGTAGAAAGTGCAAACATTCTGTTCATAATAGATTTAGTCACACAATTTACTTTTTAATCTAAAACCGTTCAGCAGTATAATTCTCCATCTAGATAAGAGTCTTAAACCGTGTCGAACGGAACATGCGTCCGATTACAATTTAATTGGTCCTTCTTCATCCTCTATTCCCTCGTACTTAGTAACGATTAGTGTTTCGAAAAAGAGGTTAATTGGTATCACGGCTAAGATGAGCAATTACTGCAATTACGTCGATGCTGAGTTTCTGTGCCGCGCCATCCTTGCTCATAAATAGTGAATATCATTATATGGTAACTTATCATTGTCGTTTGTTCTGTGAAATTGTTATCGACTGACAGTCTTTGTGTCTGATTAATCTCATAATTACATAATAATGTACCTAGTTTTTGAAGGTGTCTTGAACGGAATTTATAAATATAGAACAGTAGATGGAAAAAAACTTTATTAAATGATTTAGTTTTCTCTACCTCAAGTTTTCCACTTTACGTGTATGAAAAGTACCCCCAAAAATTTGGAACGGAACCCGAAAGAAAGGAAAACTGTGGATCAATTGAAACAGTTTTAAAATATCATTTTTACTTCTAATTCGAACTACTCACGTTTTATTTTTTACATTTTAGATAATAATTAAAAAAATAGTTTAAAAAACTAAACCAACACTTTCTTTTAAAAGTAGAAAATATTTTTAATCTAAAAAGCGAGGGGCGACGCTTTTGAAATATTTTAAGAAAGTACCCTACGCTTTGTTACATTAAAATTATTTTCTACTTTTAAGTTTAAAAGCATGTTTGTTTATTTATTTTTTTAATTTTTGAACAGTGGTGAAGCTTAGTTAGAGGCCTCCGGGGGTTTAAAAAATCCAACGGCAAGATTACTTCCACAACGTGTCTTGCCAGTCTCCAACCCGCACTCGCCAGCGTGGGTACGTATGGCCTTAACCCTCTCCTGAGAGGAGACCCGAGCCCAGCAGTGAGACGAAATGGATTGTTAATTGTTTATGCACTTACATAAATTGTTATTATGTCACTATAAGCAGTTTAGTAGGGTGTCGCATCATAATTGCGTTAGTTGTTCTTGACACATACAGTGACCGCGGCACCTCCATGTGGATCATCTTGGAGACGAATACATTGAAAACTGCAACTCTAATTGAATAATGTATAATGAAAACTTGAATGAAAACTTTATGACCACTGCGATGCTCTGATGCGCCAATGTAAGGGTTTGAAGATGTTTGAAGGTCCAAAGATTACCATTTCTTTTGTAATCGAGTAAGAGATGTTACATAGTCGGAATCTGCCGGTATAAAATACACAACTAGCATGATTGCCATTCAATGATAAGGCTGATGATGATGATTCGTTATTGACATATTATAATGATATTCTTCAAAATATAAAACAATAACTAAGCAAACTATGATAATTTACACATCATACAAAATCTGATATATTATATCTTGTTATTGGAAAGTCAGTGAACTAAAATATACTGACAAACCAATTCAACGTTCGAATTCAGTTCGCCCATGCCAGTCACTCCGTCGACAAACTAATATTCAGATACAAATGATTGAACCGGTAGACTGCAGCCTAAATAACGTTGGGAATAATGAAAGCTAGGAAGGTGAGTTCAGATAAAATGTACGTTTTTAAATACAAAGTATAATTATGTTAAAAACAGATAATGCACAAATAATTGTAACATTATTTTTATACTAGTTATAGGTTATATATTATGTTGTTCAAAGTTCAAATAATACAGTTACAACAAAATCTAAGGACGAATTCTAATAGTTCATATAAATGTGTAATAATACTAATTGTATATAAACTAAGTAAGTACAGTTTTTTTATATTAAATTCTAGTTTCAGATAGTTGATAATAGAAATAGTAACCAGTAATGCAAACCAGGGATGACGCGGATGCGGATTTTCGAAGGCTTACGATATTATACTACATAACATCTTTTATATGTATATATAGTATAGATGTATGATGTAGTATATATATGAAGAACAACATATTCATTATTATTTTAATTAAAATTACATTACATTTAAATGATACTTCTATTTTTGTAGCTTTTCTTACTCATATTAGTAAGTGTTTAATTAAAGATAGGAGCATAATACATAATAAAGAGTATTTATTATTCATACTCGTATCGTTAGATAGACTGCCTCGTTAGTCTAGTGGTTTACGTATGCGACTGCTAATCAAGAGGTCTCGGGTTCAATCCCAGGTAGAGCCAAAAAGTGTTTTTGGGTTTTTCTTAAGAAACTCCTTTGGAAGTTTGGCGGTGATTCACGCCCGTGCCTCGGAAAGCACGTAAAGCCGTCGGTCCCGGTTGTCATAAACATATATGGCAATCGTTATTGGGAAGTCAGTTCTCTCAAATATACTGACTACTAGTTCAATCTTCGAATTTCAGTTCTCCCTTAGGGTTGCGGAGGTCCGATGCCAGTCGCTAAGTAGAAAAATTGAAATTCAGGTAAAACCGGTTGAACTAGTAGCCGACCCCAAATAAACTTAGGAATAAAGGAGGAGGAATAAAAGCTAGGAAGATGACTCGTATCGTTAGATTTTATTTTCTGTAGTTTTTCTTTACTCAAGCTCTCAAATGTGGAATAGTTTTTTAGGTGCATCGACTTTGGATAATTTTTCAAAGACGTAGTTGTTCGGCCCTTGCGAGAGAAGATTTATTGAATATTTTTAAATTTACTTTGACAAAATCCCCTATTTTCGGTTTGAAATAATTTCATAAATTACTTTATGTAGGTGGTGACATTGTTAATTAACTGGTTAGATAATCTATCACCAAAACGTATTATCGATGTAACATAATGGAATTTACCTGGCGGTTTTAATGAGCTAGGAATTTACATTAGTTAAACTTTATATTAGTTAAACTAATATAAGATCACTCTTCTATAAGTCTAACTAATAGAAAGTTTTCCCATAAACGTTTATTGACCCCTAACGGTCACTGTATAAAAAAAAACAAAATATCTATCTATACAATATGTAATCCACATCGGAAACAAACACGTAATGATTTATTGACAAGGAATAAATGATACAATCACATCACACGCGTTGGATCTTATTACCAATTTTTTCGCACCCATTGGTCAATTATAACGTTCAAACGGCATGCGCCTTTCGCCGGCACCGCCCAAATTCTTTTTTTTGTCTGACATCCGCATCTGTATGAACATTCGCAGTGATTATTGTGGATGCAAATGCGGATGCAGATGTCCAAATCAGGTATGTTGCGGATGCCGATTATCAAAGGCTCACATCCGTGGATGCAGATGTTTAAGATATAATATAACTATATGAAGGATCTCGATGCGAGAAGCACAAAATCAATCAGAGTGGAATGCAATGGGGAGGCCTATGTCCAGCAGTGGAATTAGGTTAGCTGATGATGGTGAATGATGAATGAAGGATTAAAATAATGACAATATTTAAAGTTTTTCGAATGGCACGCGCTGTTTGACGGCCGCGCCCAATTGCTTTCTTGTGCAACTTGTATCATATTCACAACCGCATGAACATTCGCATTGATTATTGCTGATGCGAATGCGGATGCTGATATCGAAATCTGTGCGGTGGCTCCGCATTATCGTATGCGGATGCGAATATTCGCAATATCTCCAGTCCAACTCTATGCGGAAACTTCACATTTAGAGATGCGCATGCAAATATTTGCAACATCCCCAATGCAAACAAATAGACATAATCATTTAGAGATGAATAAAAAATTTGTCTTTTACCTAATGGTTGGGGTTTAACTAAATGAAATCCCTGAATGCTCCCTGAATTGAATCTTTTGTACTTGGATTATGCGTAGTATTCCTTACATTATGCGTCTAATCTATTTTAACAATTTTGTTGATATTGAATTGTACAGTGTAGTGGATTGTGGCTTCATCTACCAAATCAAACTACGGAGTAACTGTCTCTCACTAAATCCACTAATCCTGTATGGCGATATAGAAACGCTTGTAATCGGACATCTACAACTTCCCATTACCAAATGTTAAGCCTCGGCATGAAAAGCATAATCACCTCACTAGGTTGTAGGATCATCAGAGACACGATATGCTTTCCTCCACAATCAACTGCCTAACGGTATGTCTCATTCTTTGTAAAACTTACAAACTCATTACAACGCTGGCATACGACACTATCTCATTCTTTTACTTTACGATCATATACCTACTACTTTGTAGTACTAAAAAGTCTGTTCATAGTTTAACAGCTTTCATATATCCACGTCGCCTTTCATTAGAAATTAGATAATATTATATTGTTTGGTAAAAGAAGCTGTGGCATATTTTTAAGTAGGCCACAATAAAGTAAGTTTTAATTATTAGCCTAATTCCAATAACTATTAATTTTAAAATGTGTGTTATCAGTTTACCCTGACGACGACGAGGTATAACAGCACAGGTGTACCTAAACGTAATTCCCAAAATTGAATGAAAAACAAATCTAACATTATTACTTTTGCGGTTACAGTTAAGAAACGAACAACAACAAAGCTATATTTACTTTAAAATTACTTACTAGGCGCAAAATTATTTAGGTATGTCAATATAATAGGAAAATTAATAATATTTTATAACCTACTGTAGCTACAAATATTTGACCTTGCAGTTTTGTTTCAATTGAAATACATGTCTTACTTATCTGGGCATCCTCATTGTGTGTCCCATTTACTTATAAATTAAAATATATATTATAAATTAAAATATTATAAAATAAAATATATATCAATAAACTTTTTGAGTACTTTAGTACTCTGATATGACTCCTGCGCTACTTAGATTATGACAGATAACTAATTGACACTGTGTTATTGATAGTATAGTATACAATTAACAATGGAACAGTTTATATACGGAAATATACATCTATCAAGTCGCATAATTACCTACCGTTCTTAAGCTCTTATTATTAATCTTAACAGGTACAATTACTTTTATTGTCAATTAAAATGTAGAATGAATTGACAATCAAGGTCAGCAGTAAGGTTGCTTAACTATTTCAAGTTATAATAGATTAATTTATTGTCTTTTTTAATTGAACTTTGACTATGATTCTGCCTCATTTGTCTTTGGATGTAGTAAGTAGAATCTTGCTTAATGGTTAGTAGTAGGAGTTTGAATGTGTTTCATCTTCCGATTTCTCAACTTCCAAACGTGAATTTGGTTTTTGTCGTTTTACTATAAGTAGGTAACTTTTCAAATATGAATACTGCGGGAAAGTCAAATTGCATTGTTACTCGACGACTCTTCTATTTTATCTATATTCTATTCCTTTTCAATGTTGATGTCTCCTTTCTCAACGATACTAATGATCATTAGAAACCGGAACACTTATAGAATCGCTCTATACTTGGACCAATTAATATGATCATGTATTAAAATTAGGCAAGCAACTCATGGTTATTAAGTCCAAATCAATGGTGATATTCACATACTTTCTAATAAATTTGAAAATTTCTTACAAATAATTTATGCTTGACCTTCTCGTCCTTTTAAAGGCAAACCTTCAACCGCGCCCATTTGGAAAATCTATATTTCAAGATTGTTACTTTTTTGAATACTTTGTATTATGTACTCTTTAATTTTTGCCCTTCTTTATAATAAATATTAATGGATAAAGGGAGTGATGATAAGAAACTATTTAAAATATTTCTTTGGTTAAACGTTCTGATGTTTCTAAAAGTTCACATAGAAAATAATTCAAATCCGCTTATATCGCAATCTAGATGTTACTATTTTGTTTATTTGTTTAGCGTACACACAAGTAACTGTAATATGATATGAATAATACTTAAAACACAGATACGATATTTTTACAATAAAGAATAGGCCTTGTTATTCGCTGATGAAATCTTATCAAATAAGATGATAAAAAAAAAACTTCATCCTGGGGAAGTCATACATTGTTTGCCATGACCAAGCAATCATCTGCGATGTGACTGACCGTGGAATGATCTTAACATTTTTTCTTTTTCTTCAGAGGATATCCGTTCCTTTTAATTTTAACTAGAACGTTGCATTATAATTCAAGACTATTGTGCTAAATATAATCATTAACTTTATTAGTAATCTGTTCCGTTACTTAGTTGCATGATATGTTACTATTGTGTACACACACATCGTATGTACACATCGTGTACCTTCGGCGAGCCACCCATCAACTAAATTGTAAGCATGCTATTAGTAGTAATCTGTTCCGTTACTTAGTTGCATGATATGTTACTATTGTGTACACACACATCGTATGTACACATCGTGTACCTTCGGCGAGCCACCCATCAACTAAATTGAAAGCATGCTATTAGTAGTAATCTGTTCCGTTACTTAGTTGCATGATATGTTACTATTGTGTACACACACATCGTATGTACACATCGTGTACCTTCGGCGAGCCACCCATCAACTAAATTGAAAGCATGCTATTAGTAGTAATCTGTTCCGTTACTTAGTTGCATGATATGTTACTATTGTGTACACACACATCGTATGTACACATCGTGTACCTTCGGCGAGCCACCCATCAACTAAATTGAAAGCATGCTATTAGTAGTAATCTGTTCCGTTACTTAGTTGCATGATATGTTACTATTGTGTACACACACATCGTATGTACACATCGTGTACCTTCGGCGAGCCACCCATCAACTAAACTGAAAGCATGCTATTATTTTGGATTGTGTTCCATGATATGTACTACTACTTTTTAACCTACGAAAACCACGTAGAGGGTTCTGAGTTCGATGCGTATAAATATATGTATATGTACATTTATGAGTGACCACGCATAAATAGACATAATGAATAGTCAAATTTTGAAAATTATTTAAAAATGAATATCCTTAGATGGAAAAAGTTTACTTTGAAGTTGGTCCCATATAAGTTTGGAAAAGTATTTCAACCTTAACGGTAGGATAAAAAGGGTGATAGATTGTTCACTTACTGATTGTATTAATATATGACCACGCATAACTTTTTACAGAGTGGTCCGTTTTCGAGAAACCTTTTTTTTTGAAAAGCATACATACCCATCAAGATTCCACATACAATTAGAAAAAGACAGCCAGCTTAAAGAGTACAGAATAATATTGATTACTCACTGAACATACGGTATCTTTTAGATTAGATTAGAGATGGGATACCCAGGCACACATTTAAAATATCAGTGACTATTTAATATAATTATAATAAAAATCTCATTGCTAAGAAGAGACTTATGTCCAGCAGTGGTCTGTTAAAATCGGTGACGAATAATTAGCTACATTTGTGTGAGTAGCAAAGATTAATCGACAATTCGACTTTTTCGAACCATCTTACACAAAAAAAACAATATACGAATTATTATTCAACAACAAAAAATAAATTGGTATTTGATAAAATTATTAATTTCTAAAATATTTTACAATTGATTCGTATAACATTCAACTTTTATTTACAAAACAGTGTTACGATTTTTTGCCTAGTGCACGGGCATTTATTTGGACTTAAACTCATTTATACCCAATGTGCCAAGTTTTTGTATTTTCACCCGTATTTGTTTCTGCTTTCGACCTATCACTAGATTAGATAGACTACAAAGTAAGATTTTCCAACAGATAATAGGTAGTTAAAGTAAGACAGGAAGCTTCTTTTAAAATGAAAAAAATGTACCTACACACGTGTAGTAATAAGTATATATTATTATAACTACAAAGTGTTATAAGATAAAACTTTTAATAAAAAGTTGAACGGCGGAAAAAACTGAAAAGCAGACACTAATAAACTACATAACATGATGACACGCACTCATTTGTTAATTTTATTTAGTTATTCCTTTAAAATTAAGTTAATTTACTTATCTTTGTTCTATATGCCGACTCAGTTTTTTTCGGCGTTTTAAGTTTTTGCTCAAATTTTTGGTTATTATAAAACAAATAACTTTATTCATAAATATTTAAAAAGCATGGATCAGACTGCTACTTATTCTCTCCAGGAGATTACGGTCGAATAATGGACTGGGTGGCAGTACGGAATCCTTTCCCTCGAGCTGATACAGGTTCCTTTATAATAATTGCTTCAGTTTGAAAGGATCCTGGAGAAATTAAGCACTCGGTTGCCAAGAGGGAATTAAGTCTAACTTGGCATCACTGCCACTGCAATGAGGAATCGACTCAGCACACGCTAATGGATTGCCCTGAATAGGCAATGACCGGACCCTAACTATAGACATCGGACTGTATTTTTTGCTACCAATCATCATACATACTCGTACGCTTCATAGCTAGTAGCGACAGTGGTTTGGTGTACAATCGTATTCTTCTGAGAAGACGTGATTTCGCATGTAGACCGAAATTTAACCGTAGGCTATAAAAAAGGATGCCACAAATGCTGACATATAAAATAAAACATTAATTTGTATTTTGACTTCATTTTGTAGTTCCCGTTTAGAGTTATTATTTATCTAACTGAAGACTCAAATACAGCGTATTTTTGAATATCATAAAATAAATAAGAGCTAAAACTGCCATTATAAAGTTTAACAAACGTCTACTACTTAATTACAATATATGAGATGATGAGACATGACGCAACATGTAGGTAATATTGAGTTAGTCATTTTTTATTAACTTATTTTAATGATATTATTAAAATTGATATAAAATAATACAAGTAGGTAGTTACCGGATTCTTACAACATAATTCTCAATTACAACATAGTTTTTATTAGATTTAATCCTGTGAAGTAGAATTTAAGAGTGGAGGCTACCGTACTTATTGTAAATGCATACGCAAATTCATACAGGATTGTGACCCACATTATAGCGGCCTAGGAAGATGCTTCACGCTCCTTCAGTTGTTCAATCGGGTGAATTTTTGAGACGGGACAGTAAGGGCAGGTACCCTAACCGTTATAGTTACAGGAAAACGCTTTAAGAAGACTATAGATATTTTTTTAAGATATTCTGAACTGCATTTACAGATTTTGAAAAAAATGTACAGCCAGCAAGAAAATGGTCATTTTAAGCAAAAACTTTTTTTAATGCCAGTCGATCCTGTTTCCTATAAGGATCAAAAGTCTCTACTGGACCGATTGAGTACTAGAAATGTCAGAAATCGCAAAAAACTTTTCTCATACATTTGTACGGAAATAAATCATTTTAATATGTATTTTAGACACAGACAACAGATAACTTACATTTAGATGATCTACGAAATAAATTGGTCAAAATGACCGCCGTTTTAACAAATACATTGGTTTTTGTACTGAGCTAGTAGTAGCCGATAATTTTCTTGGAGAGATATCATTTAAAATCGTTGTTAGTGCATCTTTTGTACTTAAGCGTATTTTGTAAATAATAGAAACACGGAATCTGCATTGGTGTGGTACGCGAGTAAGTATCCACTGCGACTAGTATCGTGTGGATGGTGGAGTTTTATGAAGGTACTCTTAATTCTGCCGTGTATAACGACGTCATTTTAGAGAATCTCCAAAACCAGTTGGATGAATGGCTCTTGTCAGAATTGTGAAAAGTTTATTTTCAGTAAGATGGCGCTCCGCCACACAACAGCCGCGTATTTCAGTTTGAATAGGCCGTTCGGGTCACAGTGGCACAGATTAATAAATAGTTACTACGACAGTGGATAGGTATAACTCGTGCGAGCTAAGATGGCACCTCACTCGAATGACAGACGTATAAAGTAACGATTGCAAAAAAATGTTTAATTTTATTTTGTTTGTTTTGAATTTCAACATTTATTTTCCACTAAGTATTTTCTCATAACATGCTACTTTTCAATCGACTTCAAAAAAGGAGGAAGTTCTCAATTCGTCGGAATCTTTTCTTTTATGTATGTTCAGCGATAATTTCGTCGTTTATGAACCGATTTCAAAAATTATTTTTGCATTGGAATGGGCGGAGCTGACAGGTGGTCCCATCGTCATCATGTCGGGCTTTGGTGATGGGATGCCAAGGAAATCGAGGGAACTCCTCAAATATCATAGGCACAACCTCACTCAAAACTCATTCGGTCTAGTAAAGACTTTTGATCCTTATAAGAAACAGGATCGATTGGAAAGTTTTTGTTCAAAATGACAATTTTCTTGCTGGCTGTACATTTTTTTCCAAAATCTGTAAATGCAGTTCAGAATATCTTAAAAAAATATGGATAGTCTTCTAAAAGCGTTTTTCTGTAACTATAACGGTCGGCCCTTACTGTCCCGTCTCAAAAATTCACTCTGTATATATATAGTTGTGTGTGTATAATACGTGTCAAGTAATTAAAAAAATGTTTTTAATTAAAAGATTACTGCTTACCCGCTCTTTACTATATCAATAAAGACAGACATATCCACAAAACTAAACCAAAGAACACCTAGACTCAATATACCAAATCGGAGCGTAGGAGCACTCAAATCAACAAGAGGCGAGACCTCCATACACTTTATATGCTACTACACATATTAGGAATTATCTAACGAGTTGCATCCAACTTTAGTAACGTCGTTCATTCCAAACTTTAAACCAAAATTAGTCTTCATAGTATCTCCCTATCTATTTGGATTATAGTACAGTTTTTTTTAATTCAATATTTTAATTATATACTTATTTAATTACATACTTACTGCAAATTTACATAAGTATCAAAACTACGCTTGATTATTCAGTATAGTGCGGATAGTCATTCAAAAAAATGCCATCCAGCGTAGTTATATGGTGTAAAAATAACACAAAAGTGAAAAAAGTCTCAAGAAAAAATATGTTTTACACGTAAGTACACACAAACGTGTGTTTGTAATAATTTATCAAAACAAAATTTAAAAAAAAATACAGAAAATGTCAATATCACATTGCCGTACCATTGGGAGTAGTTACTATTTTTAATAGCCTAAAAATGGGGTAAGTAATCTTTAGGCAATGAAAATTTATCACGAAGTAGAGAGTAAAACATAAGTATGATTGATTTTAATGACTTCATTTTATAGTGTTGACAAGATTTAGACTTTTTATTTATAGATATAGTTTCGGGATGTTCCGCGGTTTTCCATTCATGAAATAAAACCATCTAGACATTATTGTAGTGAAATATTGTCGTAAGCGACATAATATTTTTTTTCCTCGTTTATAAAAATAGTATCGTTGTTTAAAATACTAGCTTATGATAGCGATAATTTTGACAGAGAGATATTGTTTTCATCAATTTGTTAGACCAATGATTTGGCATGAAATATAAATTGGTACAAATGTTGTTTTCATCACTGAAATAATATTACGCAGTATATGATAACTCAATAGGTTTTATCAATTTTACTCCTAAATATTCAGCAATGTAATGTGTCTGGATTGAGCTTGTTTTTTGTTTTCATATAAGCAATTTTTAAATATATATATTTTTTGTAATTGTTTTGTTTTGTATCGTTTTAACTATGTTATTAATTTAATATTATTAATTTAATGCATTTACGGTACATTGGCGGACCTGCCTGCAGCATTCTATATCAGCCATGCATTGACAATGCAGGGAAAACAAGAATTAGGTTTGTTTTGGCTAAAGACTTAAGTTAAAATAAATTGACTTTATATTATACATATCGAATACACATGATATATACCTATAGCACACACTACACTCAATGCTAATTATACATACAACTAAATAAAATTAAAGACATTAATTATGTTCATTACATTTTTTTATATTATATTTATTTTCAACTTACATAATTCACGTAAATTACAAAACTGCCCTGCATTGTTCCCGGCAAATTTCTTCAACCAATATTTGGCCTCCGAAACCCAACTGCCCAGTCTCCACCGCTTAATTTTAATATATTAAGCATCTGTTTAATAAATGTCCGTTTTAGTGGACATATAAATTACAAAATTCAAATAAACTTCATCTGATTTATTTTTTCAATATTACACTATTTGGTGTTATTAATATAAAATAAAATTAACATATTAAATACGTTTTATATAGTTTGTTTTATCATAATTAAATGTCATAAAAATTAACGTAATGTCAATCCCGATTCCTTATCTAAAGCGGGAAACACATTATTTCTGGTTTTGCCTACCTCAAACATGATTTGCAAGTAGCAGGTATAGTGACATTCTCGTACTTCTAATGTTTCCTTGTACTGTTTTTGGTGCACATCGATGTTTAAATTAAATTATTAAAATATAAAAGAAATAATTAAAATATAAGAAAAATTAGATGCCTTCGGGTGGCTTAAGAACATCCAAACGGCGAAATACGAAGCCACAACATGTCTTGCCAGTCACCAACACGCACTCAGCCAGCGTAGGGACGTATGACCTTAACCCTCTCCTGGGAAAAGACTCGAGTCAATATTCTAGTAGCATTTTAAAAATCTGTTTTGTTTTGGGCACCTGATTAAAACCAGCATTATTAATTCGTAACCTTCATTTATTCATGAATCAATTTGCATTTTATCTTTAATGACCAAGATACCTATCGTTTGTCCCATTCACAACTTCACAAAATATATCCATTGAAATAAATAAAGGACTGAAAATTAAAGTCAAAGTTCACTGAAGTTGATGACAATTTAGAAAAAGCTGTTTAAGTATGATTCTATATGTATTCATATTTATTAGAACTGTTACTGTATCTACGGTAACAGTAACCTCATTAAGTAGGTTTATAAATTGTTTATTACATAGATTATTACACGTCAGGCAAACCAAAAATCAAATCTTACAATATCCGTATAAAAGTTGTTTGGATTTGTGTGTGTACATAATTTTATACTCTATTGCTGTGCAATGAAGGTGTAACATAAAATATATTTCTATGGAGAAAAACATAATAGGGAGAGGTGTTATTGTATTATTAACCAGCGGCTCTAGACTATCTGTGTACTAAATTTCTTTTAATCGTTTCAGTAGTCTGGGCGTGAAAGCGTGACCGACAGATGTTTTCGTATTTAGTTGGTTCATTTTCCAGTATTCATAAGCAGCACTAAGAATGTATGACCAATATACGAAAAGCTCTTAGAATTCTCCTCCTTATTTGAGTAATAGCAGTAATATTACTGTCGAGTCTTGAAAAACTTGACAAGTCCTCCACATAGATTTAATTTTACATCATACACACACACACAGACACACAAATTTGAGTATGCAATTGTATAAAATGTTTTTTTATTGTTGTTGTAATGGAATAGGCGTTTGTGTTCCATCTCACCTGATGGAAAGTGTAGATGAAGACGAAGATGGTACACGCCCATCCAAAAGAAACCTGTTCACTCTACTCTTAAGAGCTCCAGCGTTCAACTTAACAGGAAAAATAGACCCAGGCAGGTCGTTCCAAACTTTGGCGACTCTCACCAAAAACGAGCTGTCAAACCGTTTAGTTCGTCTTTTGGGTATGCCAACAACGTATGGATGAAACTTTTGCCTACGCCTAGTAGTCCGATAAAGGAATGAAGATGGCTCGATCAGTTCGAAAAGTGCTTTCGAGCACTCTCCAAAGTGTAACCTATAAAAAACGGATTTAAGCTGGCAACTCGACGACGATGCTCAAGAGTGTGTAGTCTGCTATTTGAGAGCTTTTCATTGTTAATTAACCTACGGGCTCTTCGGTCAACTGAATGAATGAATCAAAATTTAAAATGTTTTGGTTTTGTAGCATAAATAATTCTGAACTATTTGTTTGACACAATAAAATTTAATTTTATTTTTTTATTTTTAATAGAACCCATCAATGGTTTGACAATAAATATTTCAGATATCTTACACACAACGCCATCTAGTCCCAAACTAAGCAGTGCTTGTAATATAGGTACTAGCCAACTGATATAAAACATAAAATACTTTTTAGGGTTCCGTAGCCAAATGGCAAAAAACGGAACCCTTATAGATTCGTCAAGTCTGTCTGTCTGTCTGTCCGTCCGTATGTCACAGTCAATTATTTCCGAAACTATAAGAGCTATACTATTGAAATTTTGTCAGTCGATGTATTCTGTGAACCGCATTAAGATTTTTACATAAAAATAGAAAAAAAACAATACATTTTGGAGGTCCCCATACATGGAACTGACACTCAAAAATTTTTTTTTCATCAAACCTATCTATGGATAGGTGTTCAAAAATGATGTTGAGGTTTCTAATATCATTTTTTTCTAAACTGAATAGTTTGCGCGAGAGACACTTCCAAAGTGGAAAAATGTGTGTCCCCCCCCCTCTAACTTTAAAACTAAAAAAAATATATGTTGTACATTACCATGAAAACTACCAACGAAAATTGGTTTGAACGAGATCTAGTGAGTAGTTTTTTTTTAATACGTCATAAATCGTAACATGCAATTTACCTTTCATCCAATCAAAACCCTAGTATAAAAAACATCGATCAAAGTTACAACGAACTACGAGAACTTTTACATGATGTTACTTGCTGATACGGAACCCTTCATGGGCGAGTCCAACTCGCACTTGGCCGCTTTTTTTGTAACTACATACATATTATACATAGAAAACACCCAAAAACAAATTGTTTGTGTTTGTGGATGACACAGACATTTGGTTCGACCCGGGATTCAAACTCGAAACCTGAAGCACAGCAGTCTCATGGTAACGACCACTGCCCCACCGAGGCAATCAAATAATGTTAGTCAATATTAACTAAACTTACAATAAATCAAATTTATAATAAACTTACAATGAATTTAGATATTTAAATTATGCACAGCCAATCAAATTCAAAAATAAATGAAACATAACTACATAAATTTTAATTACCGCGAGGTAATTAATAGAAGTCATAATTAAATAACTCAATTAAATGTTTGTATTAAGTAAAAAGAAAATGTATTGGTTATTGAATCAAAATCAAATTTTGATCATTACATCATATCTTTCTAAGGAGAGATATATCGACGGCCCCTACGTTTGTACGTAGGGGCCATGTCAAAAGTAGTGGTTTACAGGAGAGACACCGAAGTTTTCAAAATATTTTCTAAACTAATTGGAAACTATTTGGAATTCTAAACTATTTAAAGAAGGCTTCATTTACTTTTTAGGCTTCCGTAGCCGAATGGCAAAAACCGGAAACTTATAGATTCGTCATGTCTGTCTGTCCGTCCGTATGTCACAGCCACTTTTTTTGGAAACCATAAGAACTATACATTTGAAACTTGGTAGGTAGATTTAATCTGTGATCCGCATTAAGATTTTTACATAAAAATAGAAAAAAAAAACAATTCAGGGGTATTCATACATGGAACTGAAACTCAAAAAAAAATTTTCATCAAACCCATACATATGTTCAAAAATGATATTGAGGTTTCTAACATAATTTTTTTCTATACTGAATAGTTTGCGCGAGAGACACTTCCAAAGCAGAAAAATGTGTGTGTCCCCCCTGTAACTTCTAAAATAAGAGAGTGATAAAACTAAAAAAAAATATGTTGTACATTACCATGCAAACTACCAACGAAAATTGGTTTGAATGAAATCTAGTAAGTAGTTTTTTTTTAATACGTCATAAATCGTAAACCGCAATTTACCTTTTATTCAATCAATTCACTATTATAAAAGCATCGATCAAAGTTACAACGAACTACAAGAACTTTTATATGATGTTACTTGCTGATACGGAACCCTTCATGGGCGAGTCCGACTCGCACTTGACCGCTTTTTTAATAAATCTGCAAGGAATTCTCTTTTAACATTTCATCTTCCTAGCCTTATTCCCAATTTTATTTGGGGTCGGCTACTAGTTCAACCGGTTTTACCTGAATATCAGTTTTTCCATGGAGCGAGTGGCATCGGACCTCCGCAACCCTAAGGGAGAACTGAAATTCGAAGATTGAACTAGTTGTCAGTATATTTGAGGGCACTGACTTCCCAATAACGATTGCCATAGATGTTCATGACAACCGGGACCGACGGCTTTACGTGCTCTCCGAGGCACGGGCGTGAATCACCGCCAAACTTCCAAAGCAGCTATTAGGAATTTTCTAAGAAAATCCCAAAAACACTTTTTGGCCCGACCCGGGATTTGAACCCGAGACCTCTTGATTAGCAGTCGCATATGCTAACCACTAGACCAACGAGACTAATTCTAGACTCTTTCAACATTTATGGCGTATAAAAAGACATGTCATACTTGACTATGTTTACCTTGTTATTCTATAAAATTAAATATTATCATTAATAATTAATTAATAATAATTTAGCACTGCCACATGAATTAACAGGATTACGTGTTACTCCATGTAAAATTAAACATATTACTAATATGTTTAATCTAATATGATATTAGCCAAATTATGACACAGTATAAGATTTTATGTATAGATGTCCGTATATACATATTTGGCATACCAGTTCGAAGATTGGATGGCATGTTTGTTGTTTGCGATATACCGCTAATTAATTCTAATATTTGTCGTCATGTAAGTTTACGTATCTTTAAGTTTATTATTGATAAAGACTGAAAGATTTTGTTTTTACATTGGTATAAGCGTCTCAATAAATACGAGTAGATATAAATCATAAAATAAAAATAAAACACCATTTTTGACATGACTCTAATACGTGGGGGCCGTTGATATGCCCGACAATACACTAATAAAGGCTAATGTGATTTTACAAAATTGGAAATGGATGGTTCTTTATATCTCGATCACTTCAACTTTGAAAGCTGACGTGATCGAGAGAGATGAGAAACAAACCGCACATTAATCGGTCCAGTAGTATAAGAGCTACGATGGCCGAAACAGGTACATATAAAAATACTTCTAAAAAAGTATTTTACACGTACCTCATAGATACTTTTAACAAAACCAAATGTTTAGCACATGTTCAAAATAATTACTTAATTCAAATATTTTTTAGGTGTTGAAATCTTTTGATTTTAATAACATAAACTACATGCAACAAATTGAGTTCTTACGACACTGTACAAATGATATCTGAAGTTATTTACGAACACATCAACAGAATAGTATTTGTAGTTAAACTTCTATTGTTTGGTAAAAATGGTAAAAAAATGTACGCTGTAACTCTGTAGGTATAATATTTACAGTCTAAGGTAGCTACAGATGTGTACAAAAATATAAGATATAAATAATTATATACCTAGTTCATTCATTGCATATAATATTTAAGTGTGGTAACTATTTTGAGCAAAATCATAATTTGTATTATTTACATTCATGTATGTAAGACTAAACTGTAAAAGTATATTTGACAGACAATCACAAATCAGGTCACCAGATAGCGGCGAATAATTTAAAATGGAATATCCTAGAAGACAAACTCAACCGTTTTTTTAAGGTTAGCTACGTGATGATCAAAAAATTAATTGATTCATACAAAAAGAACCAAAAAGCGTTGGTTTAAATTCAACTATAACCAAGTAATTATTAGGCATAATTATTGGATCACTGTTACATAATATGCATGGTTTCCATTATAATCTATGTTACGTGTGCCCTTGACTTTCACCTTCTACATTGTGTGGCGGGCGGCGGCGCGGGCACTGCAACCGAGACAGCGACGTGATTCGGGACGTTACGTAGCAGCCTTGACTTTAACCAAGGTTGTGATTGAACAACATTGGAATGACGACGGGCGCATGCGTGTCAAGTTTTGTGCCATAGATTAGATTTAATACTTAATTTTCATTAACAAGAGCATAATTAACTAATAATGTAATTGGATTTAGTTGCGTTCTACTTCAATTATTTGTCGGAACGATAATATTTGAAATACAAATGAAAGTTTTTGATATAAGTAATAACATGTCTTACAAGTAGGAAACCTTTACTAGCAATTTATTCTAAAGTTAGATCTGATGACACTTCTGAACGATAATCTTTATATATATAATTCTTGTGTGAGTGTGTATGTCACTGAACTTCTCTCAAACGACTGGACCGATTTTGATGAAATTTTTTGTGTGTGTTCAAGGGGATCTGGGAATGGTTTAGATTCGCAATTGGACCCGGTAGGTGGTGCTGCGATCAAGTTCTGGAATTTTAAAGGTGGGCGGTACGAAGTTTGCTGGGTCAACTAGTATATTTATATATTAAAATACAAGTGTAAAATTATGGCGTAGTCGACTTGGTTAGGAACTTATTTACTTTATTGGTAGGAACTTACTGTTCTTCATCATCCTAGCCTTTATTTCTAATATTATTAGGGGTCGGCCTACCAGTTACACAGGTTTTACTTACCTGAGATTCAGTTTTTATACGGAGAGACTGGCATTGGACCTCCGCAACCTTAGGGAGAACTGAAATTCAAAGGTTGCACCAGTTGTCAGTATATTTGAGGATGATTTGAGGGCACTAACTGGACCTCTTAGTTGCCATGGGCGTGAATCACCGCCTAACTACCACTCCCCGGCTGCTATTAACCCAACAACACTTTTTGGCGCGACCCGGGATTTGAACCCGAGACCTCTTGATTAGCAATCGCATACGTTAACCACTAGACCAACAAGGCAGTCATTAGTAGGTACTTACATACAATTTAATTCCTTCGATTTCATAATCCATTCGCGAATAACACTTTTCAAGAAGTCATTTTCATTAAAAAAAATGATTCTGAATCATCCTTTGATTTAGAAGTATTATATAATAACTAACTGACCCGTGCACAAAGTGGATGTAAAACATTTTCAAGCCAAACCGTCTACTATAAAAAAAATCAGTAAGAGAATTCTCAAAATCGGTTCAGTAAATCCAGAGATTATCTCATACAAACTAACAAACTTCACCTCTTTATTTTATTCGAAGATTTTTTTAATTAGGTATGTTTGTGTACATGTTCTATGTACAGAAGAGAATATGTTAAGAAAAACATTGTGATTTTAATTAGTCACGATATTAAGCAATAGATTTCCGTGCATTGTAAATAGGATATGTTGAAACAACCCGTCTGTTTTACCATTATCCTACGCTGGCCTACTCTGCATAATGCTAGTACTTCAGCTGCTAGTACTTCGTATGGAAATTCACATAAAGAAGAAAAAAATAAAAACACATACAGTGAAAATATAACCTCAACCTTTTTTCAAATTGTTTAAAAATCCTCCTAAGATAGTTTTTATTTTTTTTAATCTACGTTGTACAATTGTTATTTCTAACACATGGTAACATATTAAGTAAACTTTACAAAACTTAAACTGTGAGAACCTGAATGCCATACAGAAAACTCTAAATCAATTACGTTCTTACCTCAGTAGTACAGTGGTCGTGAATGCGATTGCTGTATTTGAGGTGTCGGATTCGTTTCCCGGTACGACCTAATATTTGTATGATCTGCTGCTGTATTTTATTTCTTCGAATATTTGTTTAACTATTTAATTATCTTGGTTTTCACACAATTATTTGGCCTAGATGGAATACAAACCCACGAATTCCAACCAAATAAGTCAGGGTCATGACTCATGAGCTAATAGAATAAATAAAAAGCACATTGAACTATGTTAGCCTGAAGAATTTTAAATTTCGAACTCAAATTATTTATTTGCGTAATACAGGTTAAACAAAAAAAGCGGCCAAGTGCGAGTCGGACTCGCCCATGAAGGGTTCCGTATCAGCAAGTAACATGATATAAAAGTTCTTGTAGTTCGTTTTAACTTTCATTGGTGTTTTTATACTAGTGTATTGATTGGATGAAAGGTAAATTGCGTGTTACGATTTATGACGTATTCAAAAAAAAACTACTTACTAGATCTCATTCAAACCAATTCTCGTTGGTAGTTCGCATGGTAATGTACAACATATATTTTTTTTAGTTTTATCACTCTCTTATTTTAGAAGTTAGGGGGGGACACATTTTTCCGTTTCTCGCGCAAACTATTCAGTTTAGAAAAAAATGATATGAGTAACCTAAACATCATTTTTGAACACCTATCCATAGATACCACACGTACCTATAGGTTTAATGAAAAAAAAATTTTGAGTTTCAGTTCCAAGTATGGGGACCCCCAAAATGTATTGTTTTTTTCTATTTTTATGTAAAAATCTTAATGCGGTTCACAGAATACATCGACTGACCAAATTTCAACAGTATAACTCTTATAGTTTCGGAAAAAATTGGCTGTGACATACGGACGGACAGACAGACAGACAGACAGACAGACTTGACGAATCTATAAGGGTTCCGTTTTTTGCCATTTGGCTACGGAACCCTAAAAAGGTCTTGTGATTAGTTTAGGCTGTTGTATAGTACCCCTGTGGGTGTACAAATATTACTTGAATCTATAAACAAGCATAGTGCAATTAATGTTTAATAATTATTTCAGCAAAAGTTGATTTAATGACATAATTAATATAATTAGGTATTTATGGAACTATTAAATGTAACAAATATACCTATTTATGTGTATACTTTACGGCCACGATTCTGCCTACGTGAGTATTTTTATTCAAGGTAGTTAGCAATGCCGATAAACGCGAGCGCGTGTTGTTCTACTAACCCGTTCCTCACGACAACGTATCTCGAAAGAGGCGTGCGAACAGACCCTCGTATAAGAGTTGATTGTCGTATGTAGGAGATTCCAATTCACATCTTTTCGTCTGCACATTATTATATATCAAAATTGCCTGTGCAGACGACACGTCTTAGAAAATAAGTTTTAGTGTAATATACAGACATATTTGTACGGGGTTTATATCAAGTTTTACTTTCCGTGGTTGGGATCTTGCGTGGCTTGCTCTTTTATTCGGCTCTTACGATTCCATATGATTAACAGAGGTGGTGACGACACTCGGATCATCCCCTAATAAGTTCTATACAGTACAAAAATATATCTTACGTTTTCGACTATAAGAAACAAGCTGGCTCGACCGCGGCGTAAGGTACTACCCTCTTAGAGAAGACCGAATTAAAATGATAGCATTCGTACTGCGTTGTTTATGTGTGTGTCGTCACCAATGGGTGGCTTCAAGACTGAAGGACCAATGTCGCAAAGCATTTCAATAGGCCACCATAGTATCGACTAGCTTGCTAAATTGTATATAGGCCGTCGTTTCTGCGCAACTCATGCTTCCCAACAGGCAGAACAGGGGGTCATTTTGGTAGGTTAATTAATAAAAATAATGTACTCTTTTCAGGTCATCAATTATACTGAAATATCATCATCTATCGCCGTTGTGCTAGCTATAGCACGTAACAAACACACCGGCAAACTTAATCTTTGTAATGTTAGATCGTAGAGACATAATTAATATGGGATTTTACACAATATCCAATTCATAGAATCAAAGTGACACGCATTTCATTATAAGACATTTCCGTCAACAAAAGATGCCGGATGTGTTGAATGTTTCATTAACAGATACAGTGACAAGTCACGTAACTGAATACGAGTAATGCTTATAAACATGGAATAATACAGTGATGGTTTAGGAATACAGAGTTTCACCATCCTTATTCATGCCACGGGAGTTGTAAAAAGATTTTTTATATTGAAGCCAACCAAAGTGACTATACTCTGCCTGATGGAAAGCATGAGTAGAATCCAGAAGTAGGGGTCACAGTCCTTATTTTAAGGGTAGGCAATGCAACATGGTGACCCCACCAATGCAGCCTGATCAGATAATTCTGCATAATTCTCCCGACCTCCGCAGGCCGCGAAAACGATGCAGAATTATTAGGCCTCCGGTCTCACACTCACCAACGAAATACGACAGCAAGAATGCTGTCATTATTAAGATGGTCTTCTGTGTGAGGGTAGTACTGCTAATGTAGCCGTCGGGACGATCTTGCGTATGATATAGTCCACAGATCATAGAAACACAGGAGATTAGCTTTGTAAACAAATTTATTCGTGTTCAGATGTCTTCGCGTTTCTCCCACTTACTTCACTAACACAAAAACAAAAATTGTAAGCACGGCACACACGCTCGTATTTCTCCCGCACACAAAGAAACTTACAGAGACACAAATAAACCCACTAATAAAACACATGCGAAAAGAGGGCGGCGCTTCTACCTGTAGCTACGGATTTCGAAAAAGCACACATGTGCAAGTTATGCAACTAGTGATGTGAAGTGATAATCATAGAAAAATATCGAATGAAATTCAGTTAGCTGTATTATCTGCTCTTTCTCCTAAAGATTTTATTGACTGTGTTAAGAAAACTAAACAGGAGTTTCCCTCGAATATAATCTATACAAGCGATGTTTTATCATAATTGGAATATTTAACTACCAAAAAACTGGATATCATCTTCTCGTATCTAGACTAGAACACAGGTAAAACTACAAAAAATTTATTGTTAAGGATTTTATTGACCCGTAAAATGTATATATTTATTTAAAAGTTGCCGCTTAGACAGTTTAGGTGTAGCGTTCCTAATTAAGTAGTGTAATCTTACGGTTGCATATTTTTCCATTACGGTTTTTATTAGTATTATTAAATAGTTATTCATTGGCTATTGATCGTATTGGTGAAAATTTATTGGGGCGAGCATATTGTGCTATTTTTATTGGAAACCAGCGTGGACCCCTTCCTGTCGTATTTATCCACATTTCTTTAATTTTTGGATCCTTCGGATAGCTAAAATTTTGAAACAAAAGCAAGGTATAAATGATGCTTCAGTACCACAATAAATTAAAAATCAAAACTTTATCTACACTTTTTTTACATTTACATAATTATAATATTACAATTTATTTATATCTTTAATAATCATTCGCACTTAATAAGATCGTATAAAATATCGACAATCATAAACATCACATCACATCTCTAACACAAAGGCCGACAGCGGCCGCTTCCCGAAACTATCGTGTGAGTGAGAGTACCAATTATACACTTATCCATTGCGCTATTAGACCAGCCGATTGATTGATCGATTTGTACTAAGCAAGCAATGGTTTTAGTTCCTAATGAAAAGGATTAATTTGGTATTTCGTCATGTTTCTAAAATGTTTTAATGAATTCAGTATGAAAAACTATAATATTATAATATTTAGATATGAAATGAGATGCCTTCTTTCTTGTAATTCACAATACAGCTGTTATTTTTGCAAACAATCACTGAACAACGCGGCATTTTGTTAAAAATCAAGAGCAGTGAAGACGTCGCAAGTTGACATGCGACTAATGTCCGAAAATGACATCAAGCCGCTTTGAGGCCAGATGCGTTCGCAAGCGTCACGCCTCAATTGCATATCTCCTGTATTTCTATGATCTGTGGTATAGTCGGATGGACATTTTGTAAATAACCAAGTTTTTTTTTGTATTCATTGAAAATTAAAATTATGAAATTAAAATCGTCAGTCACGTTGTTAGATTAACTATATTGTTAATTACTTTTTCAATCCAATTCGATTAATGTTTCTTTATTTTAATAAAATTCGCTTCCTTCTTCATAAACATTAATACGTCAAACACCATTTTCAGCAACCGCGAGACATGATCAATAAAAATGGTAACTATAACAGTACAAATAACAACAAGAATCAATAACTATACCAACGAAAAACAAAAACAAAGAAGTAATAATATGAAACTATTCTGAACGCGACGATACTGTCAGAGCTCAGCGAGTATGTGATTCGTGTATGATGCAAAACTACATTCTGCGGTCCGTCTCCTTCAGAGCTATTTTCCAATAGTCTTCTTTTGCTGTAAATAAACAGTCCATGAATTGTTTGTGAGATTTGAGTGACCTTTCAAGATGTGCAGTAACTATTTTACACTGTTCTTACCTTGGAACTTCAGGAACATTGTACTTATTTAATTTAATATCTTTATTGCTTAATTATTATGCAGTTAGATACACTATCAAAAATAACTATGCATAAAAAAGGCCATCATATGATACATTGTGTAACTAAAATGGCAGAGTCTACGACTTTTGTAAGTCTATGCACGTTACAGTTAAAAGACTAAAGCTGAAAACATTATCGGACGCGGCTGACAGCCGCGACTGATAAGTGTGCACAGCCTCGTCTCGTCCGAATGCTCAAGGTTAGTCAAAGGTCACGTCCACGACTTACATCCGATAGTTTGTACAGCTCAGTGCATGTTCTTATTCTAGACATGGCTATCAGCCGCTTCCGATAATGTGTCTCTAGCTTTAGCTTATTCCACTACACAGTCGACAGTTTTTAGGGTTATGAAATTACATTACGTATTTGTAAGGGAATCTAGTTATATAATAGTTTATTAATAAAATAAATTATTCTTACCTTATAGCCTCCATCATAATATGCTTTTGTTTTGTTTTGTAATAAAGTTTTAAAGATTTATCAGCTAAATATAGCGCGTGAGTCGAGCGACATAGATCCGTCTAGCAGCGCGCCTCAGCGCTCACTGTCGATCTCCATAGGAGTGACAGAGAAAAAGCGCTTGAAATAGAAGGGCGTAAGTGCCAAACCACAAAATTCGTTATTTTTTGTAAAAGTTGCAATTTTTTAAAAATCAAACTTAGCCATTTCCTTCAGTTACATATGAAACACATTTTTACTTAATTTCATTTACATTACTTAAAACACAACTGTGTAAAGTCAAAATTCAACTATTTTCAAAGGCTACTTTGTTTTTTTTTTAATCGAGTGAAGTTTTTAAATCGTGTTTTGGAAATAACCACTATGTGAGGAATATGTTCAATTATAAAGAAATTGGTTTTGGTAATGATATGAGCGATAAGTTTTTATACAAAACGATCTTTATTTGTCTGTATTTTGGTTTTCAGCCTCTTATTTGAAAAAAGCGGCCAAGTGCGAGTCGGACTCGCCCATGAAGAGTTCCGTATCAGCAAGTAACATCATATAAAAGTTCTTGTAGTTCGTTGTGACTTTCGTCGATGATTTTATACTAGTGTATTGATTGGATGAAGGTAAATTGCGTGTTACAATTTATGACGTATTAAAAAAAAACTACTCACTAGATCTCGTTCAAACCAATTTTCGTTGGTAGTTTGCATGGTAATGTACAACATATATTTTTTTTAGTTTTATCACTCTCTTATTTTAGAAGTTATAGGGGGGGGGTCACATTTTTCCACTTTGGAAGTGTATCTCGCGCAAACTATTCAGTTTAGAAAAAAATGGTTTTAGAAACCTCAACATCATTTTTGAACACCTATCCATAGATACCCCACACGTATAAGTTTGATGAAAAAAAAATTTTTGAGTTTCAGTTCCAAGTATAGGGACCCCCAAAATTTATTGTTTTTTTTCTATTTTTATGTAAAAATCTTAATGCGGTTCACAGAATACATCGACTGACCAAATTTCAACAGTATAGCTCATATAGTTTCGGAAATAATTGGCTGTGACATACGGACGGACAGATAGACAGACAGACAGACTTGACGAATCTATAAGGGTTCCGTTTTTTGCCATTAGGCTACAGAACCCTAAAAATTGTTTGATTTATTCAATTATAATAAGTTATGGTTCGAAGTCACTTCCTTAATTAAGACGCACATTTTAGTTTTATAAAGTAATAACTAATTTATATGTATATTATAGACGGCACTTTGGTTTTTTTGTGTGTGCCTGACCACAAAGTAGTACAATCTTTTTGATAGCTTTACTTAAAAGTAAAAACATAAACATCGATAAAAAAATATTAGTAGCAAAAGTATCAAATTGCTGACTCGTTCTGAAAAATTGAAATTCGTAACAATATCGTAAACAGATATCTACCGTTATTGATTGACCAAATCGGAGAAAGTTATAATGAAAACACCTTGCTGAGACCACCAAACAGTTACCATTACCTTTTTATTCGTAAGTTTTGCTTTAGGACACTGTTGCGGCGTTTGACCTGGGGTCAGCTATTGCTATTTTCGCTTGCTGTATCGTAAAGAATCCACTTCCCATCACATGACACAATTCGATCCAATTTTCTTACATTTCTGTATGACGTTGTTCAGCAGAACTATTAAAACCGTTGATATGAAATGATTTTCTTAAATCAAAAATATTTCATCTACTTTTTGTGTTCATTTTACACACTAACTTAATATGTATTGTCCATTATATTTAGTAAAACAGTAAACTGCACAGGAGAATGACATTGCAAAGAGAGAAAAATACAAACCGTCTAAAAATTCAAAATTCAAAATCTTAATGCTAACTAATAGACCAGGGTAGAAGCCTCATAAAATAACAAAAAGTGAACATAAATTATAGTAGGATGAAACCCATTGTAAAAGAAGGAGAATAGTACAAAAATTAAAGGAAAAATAAATTACGGGCGATCTGAGGTCGGGAAGCGGGAGAGGGGGGGTTTAAGGGAACCTCCCCTCCCTCACCCCTATACTATTCTCCTCCTTTTACAATGGGTTTCATCCTGCTATAATTTATTTTGTTTTCAAACATTATCGGCACTGGTCTACTAAGTGTAGGTACATTTTGAGATCTTATATATAATGTGGTTTGTCTCAACTTAGTAGCCTTTTACAGGCATTGCAAATTTGATGAGATGACGACGTTACACAATTGTTACAATGTTAGAATTTTATAAGGAGAACAAAATTAATAACTATAACTAAAAATAATAAAATAAATCTCCCAAAAATTAAATAAAACTTAAGTAAAAAGATCATTGATATAAGCATATCGAAGGTATATCGAACAACATAAGCCTAAAACTAACTAATAAATATTATATATTTATTTGTATCTAGTCATTTTTGTGATTTATTGTTTAAGTAGGATTTGTTGTGTTCATTTATGTGTGTATGTGTGTGTTTTTTTTGTGGTATATTTTCTGTTATGTATTATTTGTGTTTTGTTTCCATGTATTCTTCTACTGAATAAAAGCATTTTTGGATTAAAAATGTTTTCAGTTCTTTTGTTTATACTGAAGGTTTGGTTTATTTTTTAATGTGAATTGGTAAATTATTGTAAATTTTAACTGCCATGTAGTAAGGGCCTTGATTCAGCAATTTGATTCTGGATTGTGGTAGGTATAGTTTGTCTCTGTGGCGTGTATTTAAATTGTGGGTGTCTTTTACTTTAGTGAAGTTGTTTGGGTTTTTATAAACAAATATACAAATATATCAAATATATATAATGATGGTAGTGTGAGGATGTTATATTTAGTGAAGTAAGCCTACAGCAGGCTGTCACGATTTCCAATTTGTGCGATAATTCTGATACATTTTTTTTTTGTATAAATAAATCCTGAAAATTTACAATTTTCCCCCCACAACATGATCTCATACCTTAACCAGGAATATGCGTATTAGCGTAGTAAGCGGATAGTGCAGTTTTTTCATTTGTGCTGCATTTAAGCTGGAATAGGGCGTACGTGAATCAAGATATTTTATTTTTAATAACATCTATGTGTGCCTTCCAGTTTATATGCGTGTCTATTGTTATGCCGAGTAATTTGATTGTGTCTACGGTTTCTAGTTGTATGTTGTGTCAATGTTTAAAGGGGTGTTTTTATATGGGGGTGCGGGGTCCGGAACCTCCGCGTGGTGCACCCTGGGCAACGGAGACGGCAGCGCCTCTCCTGCTCAGCGAGGGAGACGTTGCCGCCTTCGGCAAATTCCGGCCGAGGTGGAAGCAACTCTTTGAGGGTTGTTCGGAGGCTTTCCACGTATCCCTCCGTTAAGCGGAGGGCACAGTGGAGAGAACGATAGAGGGCGGAAGAGTTCTTCACTGCTGGTGTTGATCAGAAGTGGTGGACGACCACCTTCCGACCAAGTCGCAAGTCTGAATGCCGCGGCATTCAGAAACGACGGCTCTTTGAGGGCTACGAGGAAGGTTACCTCTTTAAAAAACCATGGGGCGGACGGACTCGGTCTGATGCAGACTCCGTCCGGCCAAACCGCAACCCTGAACGGACAGGACCGGTGGCTCTTAGGAGTCGCGAGGATGTAAACCTCTATAAAAAACCCCAAGCCCACGCTCTGACGCCTGGCAATGGGCTGAGTCGCTGGAGGGAGTCCAGTGCCAAGGGCGTCATGTCGGAGGACGTTAAACTCAATTTTAATGGCATGGGTAAACAGAAAGATAAATCTACCCAGGAGGGTCCCGGACGCACTGCGTTTGGGGAGTCCCTCCCGGAGCCAAACGGCTCCGGCAGCTCCCATTCGTATTCTGGGGGGAGCAACCAATGCCCAACCCGCCCGTCGCCGAGCGGTAAATCCGGCGACCGACTCAACGCGGAGGACGCGGCAATACTGGCAGTGTTGGATTCCGACACTGCCTCAGAAAACAGCGAAGCTAGTACCCCGATGTTGTCAGCTGTAGAGCAATACCAACAGGGCACACAAAAACGTAAAAGACGACAGCCCCGTTCAGGAGAGAAATGCTCACTGGAATCGCCCTCCAGTGACGAGGGCAAGATAATAAAAGCCGTCCGTACTAGCCGTCGAGGGGCTCGAGGTGGAGGCCGGCCTCCAAAGACTGGGCAGAGTACTCCAGCAAGACAGACTTGTGGTAAGAGGGCCGAGGGTGAGATCTTGCTTCAGGCCCTCTTTGAAAAGATCGAATCTGACAGGGCAAGTACTACTGGAACGAGCTGCGCTGACTTAAGCATGGAGGAGCTACGCCGTAAAGGAGGGAACCCAGTGGATCGCATTGAAGAGGCAATCGTTGCAGCCGATTGCTTCCTCCAGGCGTCTCAAGGTCCCGAGTCCCGGGAGCAGGAGCCCCTGTTAGCGGTAGTGCGCAGCATAGTCGAGGCGGGAAGACTCCTCGTGGCCGAGAATAGGGCCCACGAAAAGGAGAAAGCCCGCCTCGAAGCAAAACTCGCCGAAGAAAGAGAGAGGGCGCGGGCTTCCACATGTGTCAACCCTGGTGTCACGATGGCACCATCGTCAACGACACTGGTAACACCGTCCTGTCGGGTGGAACCCGACATAGTCCGTCTAATGGCGGAGATGGAGGAGCGACTGATGAAGCGCATCTCTGCAGTAGAGAGCGCTCATTATCACCCACCTCTGATCCCAGCAAGAACAACGTATGCGGATGCTGCTAGGGCAGGGTCAACAGCCCAACCAACAACCAGGGTTGCCAGACCAGTGCCTAAGGCGCAAAGTCAGACGGTCACTAAGGGAAAAGGAATGGAGGATGGAAAATCAATCCAAACTCTAACCTCAGCCCCCACTGATCCCCAGAACATACAGCAAGAGGGCTGGATACAGGTTGGGAAGAAGAAGAGTCGGAAGGCCGCAAAAAAAGCAGCTAAAAAAGCCAAAAAAGCTGCCGCGGCTGCGATGGGAGCGCCAAGGAGGGTTCGCGCCCCTCGCTTTACGGCCGTCGTTGTCACTCTGACTGAAGAAGCAGCGGAGCGAGGTTTGGGGTACGCAGAGGTCTTGGCGAAAGTCAAGGCCAAAGTTGATCGGCTCTTGAGATACCGGGCGTCCGATGTAAAAACACCCGGACCGGAGCCCGACTCCTCGAGATCCCCGGCGCTACCAGTGGCCCCAAAGCTGACGCCCTAGCGTCTAAGATTAGGGATGCATTGGACGCGGCTGATGTCCGAGTGTCCAGGCCCGTAAAATGCGCTGAAGTTCGGATTGCTGGCCTGGACGACTCTGTCACGTCAGACGAACTCAGGTCCGCTGTGATGGAGGCCGGAGGCTGCTCCCTAGAGAACGTGAAAGCCGGAGCAATACGCTTTGGCCCCAGTGGACAGGGGGCAGCGGTCGTCAGCTGCCCTATCGCAGTGGCCCAAAAGGTCGCGGATGGACGTACCCTCCTGGTTGGAGGTTTCCTCAGGGCGCAGGCACGGCTCCTGCCTGCCCGGCCGGCAAGGTGCTTCCGGTGTCTGTCGGTGGGGCATGTGGAGGTGAAGTGTACAGCGGAGGTTACTGTAGGTGACTGGCCACAGCGGAAGCATACCGCTGTGGCCAGTCTGGTCATAAGGCGGGAGGCTGCAACGCTCCACTGCGTTGTTTTAGGTGCGTAGCAGAGAACAAACCTGCCGACCACAGGGTCGGTAGTAAGGCCTGCGCCTTGTCAGGGCCTAAGCCGGGAGGCCAGCCTCTTAGCTGCTCCCCGGAGACTGCGGTGGGGGTCGCAAGAGAGCGGCAAGATTCGCGACGGAATGTGGAGATGGAAATCCAATAATGGATTTACATCTCCGCATCCTTCAGGCGAACGTGGGCCACGGTGCTATTGCTCAGGACCTTCTGCTCCAGAGCATGGCACAGTGGTCTATCCACATTGCCGCTGTCGCCGAGCCATACATCCATCGTTTTCTTGGGAATGCCTGGGAGACTGATTTGGATGGTTCGGCGGCACTGGTGCACGGAACCGCCGCCGGCACCCCTCCTTTCGCCGTGGTTGCTAGGGAACGAGGTTGCGTAGTGGCGGTAGTTGGGAATATAGCGGTCGTGGCTGCTTATTTCACGCCGAACCGAGACATAACTGAGTATGAGCAATGGCTCGCTCAGTTGGCCGTCGTCGTCGACGCTTGTCGCCCCTACCCGGTTCTTGTGCTCGGGGACTTCAACGCCTGGTCAGAGGCATGGGGTTCTCAGAGCACAAACCCGAGGGGCAGGGCACTAGAGAACTGGGCCGATAGATTTGGCCTAGTTGTCCTAAATCGGGGAGCCGTACCCACGTTTGTGACGGCGAGGGGCAGCTCGATTGTGGACATCTCATTTGCATGCCCCTCGTTGGCGCGTCGTGTTCAGAACTGGCGTGTCGTTGTGGGGGAGGAGACGTGTTCGGATCACCGATACATACGGTTTGATGTCTCCGCTCCCACGGGTGACGCGCTGGCCATATCGGCTCCACCTGAGCCACGTTGGGCGCTCAAGCGTTTGAATCGGGTGCTCCTCCTGGAAGCTGCCATTGTTCAGGCCTGGGCCCCTGTACCTGAAGGGCCTACCGATGTGGACGCCGAGGCAGAATGGTTCCGGGAGGCCATGACCCGCGTCTGCGATGCGGCGATGCCTAGGGTTCAGCCCAATACTGTGAGGCGCCGGGTCTACTGGTGGTCGCCGGAGATCGCTAGGCTGCGACAAGCCTGCGTGACCGCGCGCCGTCAGTGGTCCAGGTTCCGCAGGAGGCAGCCCAAGAGGCGGAGCTGTTAGTGGAATACAGGGTTGCCAAGAGGACCCTTCAGGCAGCGATAAAGCGGGCCAAGATTGAGGCCCGCCGCGAGTTGCTGGAGACACTGGAGCGGGATCCATGGGGACGCCCTTACCGAATGGTTAGGGGCAAGATGCGCCCATGGGCTCCACCACTGACTCGGTGTCTTCAGCCAGAGCTGCTTGAGGAGGTCGTCGGCTCCCTTTTTCCAGGGCGAGTGTTGGTACACACTCCACCACACATGGCTCCGCCTTCAGCGCCTGAAGCGCCTAACGTGAATGACGACGATGTGCCTGAGGTCACAGGGGCAGAACTTGCACTGGCGGTGGACCGGCTCAAAGCCAAAACCACCGCCCCAGGACCCGATGGCATTCCAGGTCGAGCTTGGGTCCTGGCTTTAGATGACGAGGCTCTTGAGCCCCGACTGAGAGCCTTCTTCAGCCCATGTTTCGAGCAAGGTCAGTTTCCGAAATTGTGGAAGACGGGGAAACTGGTCCTCATCCGTAAGGAGGGGCGCCCGGCGGACACACCATCCGCCTATCGGCCTATAGTCTTGCTTGACGAGGTGTGCAAACTCTTTGAAAGAGTGATTGCATGGCGCCTCGTCAAGCATCTCTTAAGAGTGGGGCCGGATCTGGCGGACAACCAGTACGGTTTCCGTCAAGGGCTCTCCACCGTGGATGCGATCATGCGTGTGAAGGCTCTAGCGGACGAAGCAGTTTTTTTTTTTTTTTTTTCATAGTTGAGCCTGCCAAAGTGACTCTACTCTGCCTGATGGAAAGCATGAGTAGAATCCAGGAGTAGGAGCCACCATGCTTATTGTGAGGGTAGGCAATGTAGCATGGGGACCCCTACCATGGCAGCCTGGTTAGATTATTCTGCATCATTCTCCCGGCCTTCGAAGGGCGGGAGAATGATGCAGAATGATTGGGCCTCCGGTCTCACACTCACCAACGAAACACGACAGCAAGAATGCTGTCATTATTAGGATGGTCTTCTGTGTGAGGGTAGTACTGGCCGGGTCGAGCCGGCCCATTCGTGCTGAAATCAGCGTGGCTCTACTACCGTGAGATTATATGATCTAAAATGAATAATTTTTGTTTTGTTATAGTTTATTTCCAAGTTATGGTCATTTAACCATTTATTTACTGTATTAAGAGTTTTTTGAAATATTAGTCTGGGATTTACGGACTTATCATAGGCAATCAATATTGAAATATCATCAGCTAATAAGAATAGTTCCTTGTTTAGTATTTTTGGTAAGTCGTATTAACGACTTACCAAAAATACTAAACATATACATCAGTATATCAGAAACAGCACACAACCTAACACGCTACCCTGTGGAATTAAACAGGTTGTGCTTCTTCTTTCAGATCGCACCATCCTAACTTCATTTGTATCAGAGTCATAATGGTCGATCTGAATTATTTGTGATCTGTTCTCTAAATATGACTTAAACCATGTGTAAGCCTGGCCACGAATGCTAGAACCATGTAGTTTGTTTAGAAGAATGTCGTACTGTACTTTATTATATGCTTTCGTCTTGTCAAGTAATATTCCCAGCACAAGTTTTTTTGTCATCTATATAATGTTTAAGTGCGGTTTGGCATCTATATATTTAAATACTGCTAATGTAGTTGATCTTGTTTTTCTGAAGCCGTTTTGACTGTTATCAAGGATGTTATATTTTTCTAAGAAGTCGTATAATCAGCTACACATTGCTTTTTCAAACATTTTCGAAAGCGAGGGCAATAAAGCTATAGTAGTCCAGTCAAATGAATTAACTTTGCCACTTTAGTTGAACTCCTGCAACCAACGCGAAAATTTCCGTAAGTCTTCGTAAATTAATATACTAAAATTGCAGGGTGCTGTAATACCGGCAAACTGTGCAAATAAATTGCAAAAGGGTGCAAAAACTACTATTTCGTCTATATCTCGCAATTGGCTGGAAAAATAAAAAAAAAATCTTTCTACAAAATTGTAGCAAATTTAATTTCCTACAAAAAAGTGACAGCATATTTTCGCGTATCTCTCATAGTTTTTGCACAAAATGCATTTAAAGGTACAAAATTGAAGAAAAATTATTATTAATCTTCTTTTATTGATTTTAAAGCGATCCTACATGTTTCATTGGGATTTAATTGATATGTTTTGGGCATTTTTTTATTTATTTACACCTTTTTTTGTTATAACCAGGGCTCGGAATAGGTAGTTTAATTTTATGTACTTGCGATTTTGTGACATCAATAGTATGGATATGCCTGTGAAATCCCGGGGAACTTACTATTTTCAGAGGTTGTAAAAATATTATATTGAACTTTCAAAATAGTATTTCATCTTTTAGCTTATTGTTGTAATAATAAGTTGTTAACATAAAATTTTACAATAAAAACGTAAAGAAACGAATAGCAACAATAACGCTAAGGAATGCAAAGTATGTGACCGCTTGCGCGTGCGGTGCACGCGGCACGCTTTCTTTATTGCTATCTCTGTTTGATGCGTACTGCCGTCCTGTTCTACCATAGGTGTTATGTGACGTTGTTACCATCAGCGCAGTTGCATTTTGTAACTTGGAGTGTTCGTGCATCTATTTCGTGCTTTGTGTTTACTACCACCTTATTTGACTTCGGCTTGTATTTTTGGATTTGTACCTGTTCTACCTGATTACCACGGCAATGACAACGGACAACGATCTGTAATTCGCTTTAAATATCGTCAAACTTTGGATTTGGGTAGTGTGGTAAGCCTCTCATAATATTTTATTTATACAAGCAGTATTAATTGCAAAAAAGCATGTTTTAATTGTGTGTTTAACGCGTATGTATATATAGTTGGGATAGGAATCGTATTTTCACTATTTTTAGAATAATACATACAACTCGTTATTTTTTTTACTACTGTTTTCTAAGTTTTTAAGCTTCCGTGGTTAAAACAAGTAACCCTTATTTTCCTCCGTTTGTCTGTCTGTCCGTCCGCGGCCTAGCTTTATGAGTATTAGTGATAGAAAGATGTAATTTTGCATAAAAATACATATTAACCACGCCGACAACTATATGGTGTGTGTCAACTGATTTGTCTTATTTAACAAACAAAAATTTGTGTTACGTACTTACTGTTAAAATTTGTTCTTTCTTCTTATTATTATTATTATTTATTTTAGGATTAACTTGAAAATGGCCAAGAGAAAGGAAGAGACGGTATTGAAGTGGATTGAAAATTTCCCAGAAATGCTTTACGAACATTCTAATGGTACCATTTACTGTTCGAAATGTGAGAGCCATTTCGATGCCAAGAAGAACATATTTTTGAGACATGTTTGTTTTTTACACACTGGAAAAAAGCGAACCGTTCCAATAAATTTTTACTTTGATTTGATTCGGTTCTTGATTTTATGCAACATTCCCTGGTCACAGTTGAACAATCCTGCGGTTGGTCATTTCTTCAATAAATATATGTGCAAATGTACACATGAAGACAGAACCCTTCCCAGTGAAGCATTGCTGCGTAAAGATTATTTAACTAAACTATACGACAACAAGATACAAGAAATTCACACAGCTGTTGGAAACAATAAAATAAGGATTTCAGTTGACGAAACGACAACATTCATGGGTCGAAACGTATTACATTTACTTGTGCGGCCTTTATTTAGTGACATGCCGAAAAAACCTTATTTACTTGCTAGTAAAATATTAGATATTGTAAATGGGAAAAATGTAGCACAATTTGTCGAAGAAAGTTTGAGAAATATGTGGGGCAATAGTTTTGAAGAAAATTTACCTAATGTTTTGATGTTGTGTTCAGATAGTGCAGCATACATGCTTTCAACTGGACGTATTTTAAAAGCTATATTCCCAAATATGAAACATGTTACATGCTTGGCTCATGCATTGCATCGTGTAGCAGAAAAAATTAGGGAAGAATACAGAAATGTGGACATGCTAATTTCCAACGTGAAAAAAATCTTTTTAAAAGCTCCCAATAGAGTCAAAATCTTGAAGGAACACTATCCTAGTATGCCCTTGCCTCCAGAGCCAGTTATAACTCGGTGGGGTACATGGCTAGAAGCTGCTTTTTACTATAAAAAATATTTTAATGAAATATCACATATTCTTTCTTTATTTCATGATGAAGAAGTACAATCTATAAAGAAAGCGAAAGAAGTATTGCAAAATCATAACCTTCGACGTGATCTAACCTTTATTGAAGAACATTTTGGAATAATCAGTATTGCAAATTTAAAATTAGAAAACACAATGTTGTCATTAACAGAGACATTAGAAATTTTTGACGAAGTACGAGCTGTCATAGGCTGGAGTTCGCATGAACCAATAATAAAAAAACTTGAAAATGTTATGGATCGAAATCCTGACTTAGATTTTATGATTGACCTAAATAAAGAAATCGAAAATTCTTTGGACGTTAATTCTTTACAAAATTGTTATAGATATGCTCCCTTGACTTCTGTTGACGTGGAAAGATCTTTTTCGCTTTATAAATGGATTATGAATATGAAAAGAAATTCCT
Organism: Phragmatobia fuliginosa; assembly: GCA_932526445.1. Lineage (NCBI taxonomy): Eukaryota > Metazoa > Arthropoda > Insecta > Lepidoptera > Erebidae > Phragmatobia > Phragmatobia fuliginosa. Next base: position 33,666,927 of record OW052057.1, read on the forward strand.
TGACACCCAGTAATGCCGAGAAAATCATAGTATTATTTTATAATAAACATGACGATGATGAATATGTTGGCGATCTTCAATTCGAAGACGAATAATTACACCATCGGAACAACACTAGTGCTTTAATGTTATTATAAATATATGTTTATTTTGAAATTTGCTTTATATTGTAAACGTGCAATAAATATCTGTAATATCTGAAAATGATTTTTTTCCTTCTACTCACTCCTATAAACCTACAAATAAACAATAAGTGTAATTTTCATGATTATGTAAAATGACATAAGTGTGCTTTGACATTGCATTGCATTATTTAAGGTCCCGGAAATCACGCTGATTTTAGGTTTATCCATGTTATGCTTACGTTGACTTTATTTCTGCAAGTACATAAAATTAAACTACCTATTCCGAGCCCTAGTTATAACTAATAGTTTTGATAAAACAATTACATTTCAATGTTAATATATTTAATTAAATTTTAGTTTTTTTTATTCCATCGAATTTATCACAAATTTGCGTTTGAAACGTATATTTGCAGTATATTATATTACTTCTATATTTACCTGAGCTATTATAAATTTAATTACAAGGGACATTTACTCCGCTACATTTCGGACATCTAACACACAACGCCATCTAGTCCTAAACTAAGCACAGGTTGTAATACTAAACAACTGATATTAATTCATATACATATTTTTTTTTGTAAATATTAAACATAAAAAACACCCAGACTCCGAAACAAATATTTACGGATAACACAAACATTTGGTCCGACCCGGGAATCGAACCCGAGACCTCTTGATCGACAGCCGCATACGCTAACCAACTAGACCAACAAGACCGAGACCTCGGTCACTGGCGGAGAGAGAGAGTGCGGTATATATTTATCTCTTGCTCCCACTGATTCTTTTTTTTATGCGCATGCGCGGCACATGAAGAGAGAATGCGTGCAGTGAGACTACAATTATTCCAATCCTACTTCGTATATTTTTATCCCTTACGCTCGAAGAGATAGAAATATAGAAAGTAGGGAGAATTAGACAAAAATGAGACCCTTGCGCTTAACGAAAATGCCCCATTGAGAACACACGCATGCGCTTATTTTTCTATCTCGCTGAGTGCAATGAGTAAGATTGCAGCAGAAAATACTCAACCGTTTGTCACTTACTGTCACTATACTTCAAACTGTCTTTTCAGGGATATTTCATTTTTGTGATTGTAACTGTCAAAAAGTGTTTTTTTAGAAAAATAATTTGAATGACGGTTTTCAATTGTAAGGAAATAATGGATCCCTCATTTTTATGTTCTATTTGCACGAAGAAAACGCAAGATGCAACATTTGTTGTGAAAATGAGAGGATTGCATACTTTAATTAAAAAAAAGTCAAGTAAAAGATGATAATATATGGAAGCAATGGATAAATCATGAAGAGTATCGTTTCCATGATCAGTACCGAAAACCATATGGTTTATCATCACCCAAGCCAGCATCACGAAGGGGAAAATCTCAAGTGCTATCATCATCATTTGATGAACCATCGACTTCGAGTGATCCTGTAATACAATCAAGTGAGTGTTCAGCTGATTCCTCCATATCATTTCCAGGTTTTCTTACACCATCCTGTGAAAGTAATTTTAGATTCGATGAATTATGCTTTCTGTGTGGAAAAAGTTGGGATCGTCGTCATAAACCTGGTTTTATTGTACAAGGGAACAGTCTAAACAATCGTATTGTTGCTATTGCTGCAGAACGCGAAAATAATTTTGGAGAAGCTTCTGAAGGTGAATATTATGGTATGATGTGCTAACACCCAGTTTGCGTAGTACATTGATAACCAACTTCGATCCTGTTTTGTGAAAAATGTAGGTTCCAACAGCTAGTTGAAGACACGATATGAAGGATTTGGGACGAAGTGCTGAAATAATATTATGGGCAATAGTATCTATTTTTGGGATAAAAGGATTGTCGTTTTTTCAAAAGTAACCTATAGTCCCTAGAGAAATTAAAATAAAATATTCGAGAGAAAATGCAAATTATTTTAAGGAACACTTGTGAGGCCGTCATTGAAAACTTTCGCTCCGGGTTGCAGCAGTGTCAAAATAGTCAAGGATCACGTATGGATAATGTTATTTTAAAAAATAAATCCCGTTTAAATAAAATGTCCTTTAATAATAAATAAACAGTTTTTATCTCACATAACTCATTTCTTTTAAATCATCATTTGAGTATTTCGGAGTGAAAGTTTTATTCAGTTTTTGCATTTACTTCAGTTTTATAACTGATTTTACCAGAACTCACTATTATAGGTCAACTAAAATTATCTTATAGATTTAATTTACCTATAAAACTTTGAAATACAATTATCTGAAATGGTTTTTGTAATATTTTTATTTCATTTCGTTAGACGTAATTCAATAATAGTAAAAAAATCTTCATTAATCTGTTCACAGCCGGTCTATATAAACCAATCGGTACGGAACCCCCCATTTAAATACAGTTCACAGCCGGTCTATATAAACCAATCGGTACGGAACCCCCCATTTAAATACATATACGGAACTCTCATAGCAATTGTCCGGTTTGCATTATTTCTTACAGTAGCAATGATTCATCAGCCTTGAAACTGCTACATTGCGGGATCGAGCCTCGCTAGTAATTAGTATTAACGTAGTACTTAGTAATTTTAAGTACTTAGTGCGAATTATAGTTAGTTTTCTTGTTGTAGCTCTAGTTTTGTGTATATACATAAAAATAAAGCTACAAGAAGAAAATTCAACCATTTGTATAACTGGTTGGATAAATATGTAAGAGTTTTATTGTCATCGACAATAGACTATAACAGTCTATTACTGGAAAAAAACTATAAGAGGGTGTTTACCAAAAGAGCTTGTTCCACAAAAAATCTTCTATAACTTTTAGGTCAATCTTTCTTTCCCCTTTAATTCTAGCAAGCACTACTCATATCTTAGTTTAGTGACGTGCATTGGAAAAAATGATAATTTGCCATTGAAAATAGAGTACATTATCATAGTAAGAATGATATGTCCACTACTCAAGAAGACATTACTTACATTTTTTATTATTCTGAAGTGAATTACATAGCACATTATTGTAATAATGACCCGTCAATCTTCGTATTTCCCAGTACACCTTATTATGAAGACTTTGCTCCATAATAAGGTATTTTTTACTTTTAGAAATTACAAATTGAATTACGATGTCAAGTAACTACATTTATAATCTGGAGGTATTTTTTATTTTATTTGTTAATTAAAATCATGTTCTAACATGTATATTAGGTTTTAGTTACACTCTATCAATAATAAACACAGAGAATAAACACAAATAAGAAAATATATAAGTAATACATTTACTGTTGTATTATATAATGTATGTTAACTGGATCCATAGGTACATATTTCTCATAGTTGACAACCACCAACTATAAGTAACTACGAAAGTGTAGTGATACCTTCCAACCACACAAATGTTATTTAGTGAATTCTGCAATTTTCTTCTCCTCCCCCTCTTAGAAGAATATTGTATTACGCTTCGCCTCATTACTTCTGGATAAAAATCATAGATAGATAGATAATTCTTTATTTGCACACTAAATTACAGAGTTGCAAAAAAAGGAACACAATGATCAAATACAGAGTGTACAAAGGGCGGCCTTATTGCTAAAAGCAATTTCTTCCAGGCAACCTTGGGATAGATCAAATGTTGTAGAGAGACAGTAGTAGTTGAATATGCATTTTAATGATATCCCACTAATTTTATTAATGCAACTTTTTAGAATACTATGACTTTTGTTACTCTTTTAATCAAAAACTACTGATCGGTTTTAGATGAAACTTTACAGTAATATAACTTATGCATCAGACAACACAGGTCATTATTTACCGCCGATTTCAATATTCATACCAGCGAAGCTGCGGGCCATACTAGTTGTTTAATATTACAAGGTGCCTTTACTTACTGTATGCACTGACGTAATATGTATGGATTAGAGTAGTACAGATATTTATTTCTTTGAATCTCATTTTTTCGAAACAAATTAAGATACATTCGAAGAACCTCATGCCGATTAGTAGCGAAAGAAGCTTTTTATGTTAATAACGTAAGGTATTGACAAAATTGCTTATACAAAAAATGCAGATTGAGGTAGTTTTTACGTTGCCTTGGATTTTATTTAATCAGTCCTATAATTATACTGGACTATAAAAAGTAGATATAAGAAACTAAGATGATAAAGCGTCAGTAGAATTAGTCAGAAGTATCTGTGGCGCTTGATAAGCAAAAGAAAATTTTATTGCAACGGCATGCAATATATTTTTCATAAGCTAATGAAATATTTCTCAAGGACCTTTTATTCTGCTTTACATTTTGTTTCGTATTTAGTGAGTTGTGTCTAGATAGGTGGGTGGTTAATTATGCTATTGAATTACAAACCTCTCTCTCTGTTAAGTGGTACCTACTCCAGATTAAAATATCCTCCAAATTTATTAGAATGTCTCAAATGTTCGCAGCTAATTGATGCTAGGAAAAGTTGCTAAATATATGAGCCTACCAAAGTGACACCACTCGGAATGGAAATGGAAAACAGAAGTAGGGAAACCATTCTCATTGTGAGTGCACATGTGACTATTCTAGTCAGATGCTTCTGCATCATCGGACCTCCATTCTTTCCCTCAAAAAAGAAATATGTCATCACGAATACAGGAATTCCCAATTATTAATAGGCGCATTTTAAATTTAGAAGATGTACTTGCATTGTTGATTCGGAAATTACGTCATTTGACCGCCCTACATATTATGTTAATATCGAGTTCATTGAAACCATATTAGTATGTGCATACTATATGTAATAATACATCTATAATAAGTGTGAATTGTGGGAATCAAGTTTCATGTTTAGAACGCTTATGTTCAAAACATACGAATGGTTCTGACTGATGGAGTAACGGGTTTTTGTTGAACAACATAATTCCACCTTGAACTTTCTGTTTTGGTTTCATTTGTATTCATAAATTCGTATGTGAAAAGATTCCGCATCGTCCTTATAACGGTCTGTTTTATGAACTCTTGATAAATTATGAAACTATGTTTATGTAAAATTTATATAAAAGTAAAAAAGGATGTTTTGGAATGCAATTTTTGTCATAGAGTTGTGTTTTGTCAGTTGAATTAAAGAACTTACCATAAAAATAAATTGTTTATTGCTTCTTTAGTTTACTTTAATATTAGTTTTAATTATATTTAAGTATATTAGATTAATTTCTGGAGCTTCTCTGAACATAAATATGAAATTTATACCACCATCTGAATAGTTCAAAAATTTATTATTTCACAATGTTCAAAACAAAAAGTTAGAAAGAAAACTCTGTATTCTTAATTCGTGTGGTGACGGATTAAGAATACAGAGTGTCACCACTCCTATTCATCCCGCGGGTGTCGTAAAAGGCGACTAAATGATAAACTACGCAAGACAACATCGATGTCAAGAGAAGGAAAATTTGAAACCAATCCTATACCAACCCATCTGGCCAGGGTGGTAACTATACCACCCTGGCTACTAAGGCCAAAACATCCTTTCCAAGGAGAGGCCTATGTCCAGCAGTGGACTGTTAAAAGCTTTCGAAGATGATGATGATGATGAAAACAAAAATGGTATGCATTACTAATAGTCATAAACGCAGACAGAGTTACATCCACTAGCTAGTCAATAAAAATAAAAACACGAATGTGTAGTTTAATTTTGGTAGCCTTAGTTCAAAATTTATTTCATTATTTCGTGCTCATCCACATTAAAACTGTTCAATCAAGGTCATTAACCTGAACAGAACAACTAGTCAGTTAATAACAAATAAGTTAATAACTAACTCTATAAAATCATCAATGCACTCAGGTCATTAAGTATTAAACATTAATGTAGCGCATTGTCATGCATGTACGTTGTCTTGTTTACTCCTCGCGTGTGACCCTTTGCGGTGCGTGCACAAAATATTACGTCTTGTTTATAAGTGTCATTCTGTTGCATAATAGTTACCCAGTAATTTAGAATAGAATACAATATGTTCGACTCAAGGAGCAAGATACTAGCTAAGATGAATGACTGATTCGCGGACAGAATAATTGTTTTCGGGGTCTTTTTACGTACGACATCGAAACGTTTGAAGTAAAACGTGGTACTAATACAAATTAACATTTAAAGTACAATTTATTTGAACTACAAGTGCGAAAGGTGAAAATATGTGTGTTAGTGATGTAGCAGTTAGTGAATTAGACTTTATTTATGTTCTTGTTTGACGGTTTTGGTTCAATGTGCTCTCTGTAATACATATTCTTTTGCAGTCTAGATGTCTGCAACTAAATAAGAAATAATAACAATAATACACTTTTAAGATTAAGATCCCTTGATTTATTTCAAAGCAATTCCTTGAATTAGACTAGATGTTTAATATTTATTTACAAGTTTTGCATGTTTGACAAATAAAGAAACCGTGGATCGATATATCGATATAAGTACGGTGGCAACAATAATTAAAAGAATTGTGGCGAGTACTTAGTAACATTAACATTCCTATTATTACGATATAAAGAGGAATAAATTAATAACTTCATGGAAAAATTTACTTTTGTGCAGTATTAATATAAAAATTGCCTCTCACGATAAAAAAGTGTGCCTCACTATGCGTACTAACAGCTTCCTGATACAAAACTGGTTCTAAAACTTGTTCGGAAGTAGAGTCACGTTACCAATGATAATTAACAAATTAATTAGATGTATGGTTTACATTCATTTGTATATATCAACAGTAGACTTGTATATGTGTTGTTTCCATTTAAAATTGATAGCTACGACTTTAATACACATTATCTAAATCCTGAATACCTACCTTCACCGAGTCCAAAATTTGAATCATACTCTATATCTATCTTTATATATATAATTATTGTGTGAGTGTGTATGTCACTGAACTTCTCTCAAACGACTGGACTGATTTTGATGAAATTTTTTGTGTGTGTTCAAGGGGATCTGGGAATGGTTTAGATTCGCAATTGGACCCGGTAGGTGGCGCTGCGATCAAGTTCTGGAATTTTAAAATTGGGCGGTACGAAGTTCGCTGGGTCAACTAGTCTATATATAATCTTTATATATATAATTCTTGTGTGAGTGTGTATGTCACTGAACTTCTCTCAAACGACTGGACCGATTTTGATGAAATTTTTTGTGTGTGTTCAAGGGGATCTGGGAATGGTTTAGATTCGCAATTGGACCCGGTAGGTGGCGCTGCGATCAAGTTCTGGAATTTTAAAGTTGGGCGGTACGAAGTTCGCTGGGTCAACTAGTCTATCTATAAGATTTTACTTTGCGAGTTCAGTATGTAAGTTTTATAATAATAAAATAAATTTCTTTGAAACATTTGTGATTATCTTTTCATTATTGTCCTGCTTACGAAACTTTGTTACCTAAACTAAGTCCTGCTTTTAGTAATGAAAGGTGCAAACCGGTAAGGCGAGTGAATATGTTTCCTGGCAGCCGCTCACGCCTGCCAGCCCATTGCTTGGGTCAAGGCAATAGCCACGTTCAACTTTATTGTTAAATTGCTGCAATTCATATTATTTGCTTTTTTAGAATCGCGATTACGTTAGATGAGGTTAAATGTAATTGTTTAGTTAGTGATTCTCGAAGGGGTCTGTAATTGACACGTTTATTTTTATAACAAGTTATTTTATTCGTACATGTATAAGCTTTACCATTTATTTTATAATCATTAGGCAGATGTGTAACTCCTTTACTACTTTTTCAAAACGTGATTATAAAGGGGCCCTATTAGAATCAATAAGTTTTGAAACAAAAGTCAAATTGAATTTAATCTTTCAATAAGCACACCAAACAAAGGAAAATGAAACAAAGAACGTAATAGCTGAGTAATCCTTCTCCCTACTAATTTTATAAATGCGAAAATGACTCTGTCTGTCTATCTGACGCGCTTTCAGGTCACGACCTTTGAACCAATTTAAATAAAATTTTGTACACAGATATTCTAGGACCTGAGAAAGGACATAGGCCACTTTGTACCGCGATAATTGACATACACGCCGCCGGCTACAGATAGGTTAGTAAATCATCATTTATTCAAGTATGTACTTGGCTTTATTCAAAAGTCCCTGCGGGTAATGAGTGCCGTCCTGAAACCAGTTCCTGAGGCAAGTGATCGTGGAGGCCAAAGATCGCTTAGCACCCTATCCAGAATTAGAGAGTGGTTGACCTCTGCTGCCTTTCGCCGTTTCTTTGTCATACAGCTAGCCGATAGTTACTGATAGCGGCGACCAAATAACTAAGATAAATAAGTCAATTTTTGAACCGTTTTATGTAGCCAAACAACAAATAGGTATAATCTTACACGAAACTGTTTTTTTAAACACATGTTCTTTTCCTGTTGTATGTTTTCCTGGTGTAGTTTTTAATTTACTAGGACATTTTTGACAGAATTGCTCATCAATACTACATCATTAATACTAAGTGTCTCTAGCTAGTTTCATACAGGATAAAGCTAGTTTTTACCAAAAAATAATTTGAAAGATTAATTTACCAGTTTGCAATCGATGAATAGTTTAAATTAAAAGATTCAAAGTTTTTCCTTAAGCTATTGGCGTTATACTTTAAATTCTGTTAATTCTAATATTCCATTCTGAATAATGTCCCAGTTTTCTGCAGTGTTATGTTTATTAATGATTATATAATTTGAGGAACAACATTGAAAATGAACGCTATAGAGGTTATTAAGCTGCAGCAAGGAGCTTCATGGATATATGCATGCATTAGGCGTTTGCCAACCGTGGCCCGACCTTCAGCCGGTCTTATAATTCATATAATTGCCAGTTTTTAGATGTATTTTACGGCAAATTGATAAAAAATGAACGTGCATTATTACAAAACAATGTTAGACAACATTACTTCCGACAGAGGCGAGCTCGTGAAATATTATTTATACTACCTCATAGCAGGCTAGGCAATTTTAGATGTATTTAGTTACACAATAAATCATTTAGCTGAATATGTAGTTACAAGAGACTGTTATAGATTTATACATATTATATAGTTTGCACGTGACTTTAAGAGAAGGTCACAACTACTCTTATAGTAATTAGGCCTAGATCTTGTCTTGTTAGTTTTATCAATTCAAGTCTGTGGAAATCTAGTGTTAGGATCTTCAAACTTGATACTCCAACCAGATTAGGTAGACGATGAGGACCAGCGCTTTATCGCGTAACACACAGTAACTTATTTCTCTTCAGCCGTGTTGTTGCGTTTTCTGTATGTGGATGTCTTCACAAAGATCTGTTAGACACTTAGACCTTTGTTACCGTGACTGATAAATAACGGAAGAACATTGAAGGCACATAATTAAACCATATAAATCTACAATTCATAATGTCCGTCTGCTGGGCTCGGTTTCCTCTCAGGAGGGGGTTAAGGCTATACGTCCCCATGGTGTTCGAGTGTGGGTCGGGGACTGGCAAGACACGTTGTGTATAATTTTAATAATTTGGCATAATTTTATCGTTGTTTGTTTTTAAGCCGCGCGAAGGCCCTACAACTAAGCTTCACGACTGTTATCTTATGATAACAACCGGGACCGACTGCTCAGGTTGACCTCCTAATCACGGAAACGCTCATTACATATCCTACCACAAACCCATCTATGTACTGACCGCACCGTCGTAGCTTACCCTCGATTATTATTTCCAATCACCTAAGGCGACTTGGCTATGAGCGCTTTTAATTAAACCATAATTTATCAATTAAATTAAACCATAATAAACCGCGAATTTTGCTTAACGCTAAAGGAAAATCTTTTATTGAGTATGTTTGTGCTCTGGTTCTTTTATGGTATTAGTTTTAGGTCCATTTTGGTTTGAAAATAAAGATAAATTGAGAATGTTGCATATTGATGAATAACTTCTGAAGTTTCTTGCCGGTTCTTCGCCATAGAAGTGATATTTTGTAACAGAGCAAGTAGAATAATTAATGTAACGTTTCGAAAGTGCCTGGAATGGTCTACTTTAAATAAAAGTTTTCTTATTTTGCTTTTGAGGATAAAATCACTACTTTGGCTAGACTACCCAACCTAACTTCTGTCAGATGCTTCATAGACCGTAAATTATTTGGCCTTTGATTTTATCATTAATTGATCAACTAATTAAGCTTTAAAATGCAATCAATACTAGTAGAGTGACATACGTAGGTGAATTCACGTCACAACCTCGAGACGAATGTCAGAACGGGTAGCCACTTGCTAGAAAATAAAGTTATTATAAATTAACACTCAAGAAATTTTCCGTCAACATTCGTATAAATCAAAAAAAGAACAAAATAATTTTTACTACAGAAATTTTATAGAGAATGGAAAATAGATGTTGGACTATGGTAAACGATATCCTGTACGTATTCGTAGAGATTAGGTTAAAGACGTTAGGTTTAGAAGTAATTATTCCTTATATAGGAATTAAACTAAAATAGCGGCTTGACATAATATTAAGAACGCTTTTCTATGCCAAGCAAATAGCAACTGTATTTTGTAGAAACAAAAACACTAAAAACAGATAGGTATCGTTACTGATTATGATTACCTTCAACGAAAAAGTTCCATTATAAACGATGTGTCACCTATTTTTGTGTGTGTTTACTAAGCAATGTGCATTAAGATTTAAATTGACCATCAGAAAAACTTTGTATACTGGTATACCTATTACAAAACCGAATAAGTTCGTTTATATTATCTTTTGAACATTACAATCCTCCAATGCATTTTGATACATAAATTATAAAGCGATTTGTAATAAATCGTCTGTGGTCCGCGTCGGAAATAAATTCGCAGTCTATTATCGTGACCGGAAGGCGCTAGGGTCCTTGTTCTGACCACGAGACAGCCGCGTTATCTCCAGCAAGTACTGTTTTCATTATTCATATACCTATATACGAATAAGCTGCATAAAGTCGCTAACGAACAATTACTATTGTTCATTTAATTATATTTAACTATAACCTAAAAACTAGTGTTGCTATGTGTGACTTAACAATGATTAATTTCAGACACACTTTTAATTTTTAAAAACTGTGGCAAAGTGTAACTAGTACATTTCGGGAACTTTAATGTGGGAATTATTTTTCTAAGGACAGGCCTGAGACAGCCCAGGAGTGGGCTTTTAAAGCCTGTTTAAGATGACAATAATCGAGGAAATATATATGTAATCATTAATCAATCAAATATATTATTTAATATAGAGTTATATGCAAATCAATCAATGCACACGAAATTATCGTTGATACATTATTTGGGTTTATTCTTTTATTAAGATTACTCATAGCTAATGTTATTTAACTGAGAACATTAAACCAACAACATATTTTTTCGGTAATTTTAAGCTATTTTTATCCTACAGTAAGTGTAAAACAATATTAATAAGCATTAAAATAACGTAGTGTGAAGTACAATACAAACTTAATTGCTAGGTAGGATTAATAAATGTCAACTTCCGTGGTTTTTAAGGTTCCTTAGTTCATGACTCGGAACCCTTATAGATTCGTTATGTCCGTCCGTCCGTCCTCAACCTATCGCCCAAACGGTTGATGCTAGAAAGATGAACATTTGCATAGAATGTGTTGTAATTGCCTCGACAAACTGAAAATTAAATTATGAAAAATATTTTAATTTTGGGTAGGTTTTACTCTGATTTATTTTCTCACGTCTACCGCATCGTGTGTGGTATCATTATATAGGTATTTTAAAAATATTGTGAATTTCCGTAGCTAAATTTGAATTTGAAAAAAACTGAACGATTATGGATTCGTCATGTCTGTCCATTTTTTTTTTCATCCAGATTTTCACCAAAAATAGAAAAATAACAAAATTTTCTGAGTTTCCCTTAGAATTATAACTTAAAAAAAATCATCAAATCCATACGTGTCATCATCTATGGATAGGTCATCAAAAATGATATTGAGGTTTCTGATATTTTTTTTTCTAAACTGAATAGAGACTAGAAAATAACTTCTGAAATTAGAGAATGATAAAATTAAAATTATTATATGATGTACATGCACACTTCCACCGAAAATTGGTTTGAACAGATCTAGGAAGTATTTTTTTTTATTAAAAGTATATACACAGGACGTATTACCACCGTGTCCAACTACGCTAGGAGGCACCCAAATTGATAATATTTTTGGTAATATTTCTTGTCAAACTGGAATATATATTGGCTTGTTTAACTATCACAAGCCTATACCAGAGCCTATATAAGTGGATACCAAAGTCTGACTATTACTGTGTAATTAATCAAAGAAAATGTATGTGAAAATCTGTACTTTATTTAAGCGTTAATAAATATTATTATTATTCTCTTATTCTCTTAAATGAGCTTGCATATAGTTAGGATAGAACTTTTAAGGAAAACTATAGCAGTTACAATAACACATTTATTTCAGGAGTTCTAGGCGCCTAACTTGTAAAATGCACTGTCTTGGAAAACATCGTACAAAAATAAAGAAATAATAAGTAAATAAAACCTCCTTTCTAAGGAGAGGCCTATGTCCAGCAATGGACTGTTAAAGGCTGTTGATGATGATGATGAAATTGATGAAGTACTTAAATATAACAATTATCTAATGGAAATCTACCTACCATTATAGGTAACTACGGAACCCTATTCTATGCGTAACTTGACACACACTTGACTATTTTTTTTTTAAATTGTCATTGTACATTAGTTGTAGGACAAAGGCACGAGTCTGACAGACTGGTATATATTTTGTAATTCGCCTTTAATGGTTAGTATTTATTCTAAAGAATGTTTTATTATGTTTTGCTTTGTTCAGTTGTCTATTAGGTACAAAACTGATTCAATCTTGTAGTATTGAGCATGACTTTGGTTGTGGTTTATATAAAATCAACAGGTAAACAGTGAGTAAAATTTTGAAGGGATACAATTGGATATTCATTTCGAAAGTGGTACGCATGACGGAAATTGAACTAAAGTTATATAGCAAAGCTGATTTTATAATAATAAACTTACTAATCCTTCCTGAAAAAAAGAATTAGATTGATAACAAATAAGACCTGGAAATGATAAAATTAGTTCTGAATCCACCTACAAAAAAGTATTTGTACATACATACATACAAAGAGTCACGCCTACTCTGTACTTAATACGGTCCTGACGCATTGCATTTGCATCGTCCATATCCATCAATCGATGCATGCATGCACATTAGATCCTGGTGCTATTCTGGAGAATATTGTGTTCGAACTCTAGTGATCTAGATTCTACAAACTGTGTTAAAGCATTTTGTACTGCCTCCTTGGAAGAAAACTTTTTATCACGTAGAAAATTGTACAAATCACGAAAAAAATGATAGTCCGTTTGAGCAAGGTCTACCGAATTCAGAGTTTCTAATTGCAGTTCCTGTTAGTTAAAACAGTTTCTCATGCTGTATGAGATATCGCGTTATCTTGAAGCAATAATGGTGAAAATCGATTCATGTTTCACTGCAACTTTTGCTATTATTGTTTGGAGTTCGGCACAGTAGACATCTGCCGTTATTGCTTGACCAGTTCGGAGAAAGCTATAGTGAATACCACCATGCTGAGACAACCAAACAATTACCATTACCTTTTTATTGATAAGCTTTGCTTTAGGACACTGTTGCGGCGTTCACCAGAGGTCAGCCATTGCATTTGTTGCTTACGGTTATCGTAAAGAATCTACTTTTCATCACATGTCACAATTGCATCCAATATTCTTTTTTTTCTCTATCGATTTAACAAGGCAACACAAGTTTCAACACGCTTTTCTTTCGGCAGATCTATCAAATCATGAGGCACTCATTTTTTAATTTTTTTTTAGTTCATTGATTTGACGCAAATGAGTCAATGTTTGGTAAGGTAATGTTAAACCATGCCGCTAATTCCTGGTTAGTTTTGGCTCGAATCGGCTTCCATTATCTCTTCAATTCATTTGTTTTTCACATGTGCGGGCGGTATTCCACGTGGTTCGTTCTTCAAATCAAATTTTTCATCACGAAAGCGTTTTAGCCAAAATCGCACCGTGCGTTCATTAGCAGTCCAAACGCAACATTGATTATTGCGAGTTGTTCTGTAGTGTTAGTTCCGCGTCGGAACTCGTATTCAAAAATCACTCGAATCTTCGAAATATCCATCTTTCTTGTATATATATGCTGAATTAAAAAAACAACTGAAAGTCGATAATCGAAAGTTGCAAATTTTTTAAAAGAAGAACCTTATAGGTACAATTTGAATGAAAATTCAAAGAACCTATCACAAAAAAAAAACCAGTAATTTCATACTTTAACCCTTAAGACAACAAGGGCTCAGTAATAGCGTCTAATCTCCCATAATGTTCGATATGCGAAACGTGGTTTCTATTATGTAGATTAAGATATTTTTTTGACATGACTGCAAGGATTTTTTTTTCAGAGATATTCAAATCATTAACGAGCTGTGCGTCTTGGGTGTTATCCATGATTGTTGTTATTCCTTTATAACAATAACTGCGGTTATTATCTAATCTCAAAGTAGCCTGCCTAACTACACCTGAAAACATCAGCTATTTGCCAGTGAAATTTCCATCGAAATTAGTTCAACCTTTCCAGAGATTAGTTGGAACAAACAGACAGACAGACAAAATAATTAAAAACTGATTTTTTGGTGTACGAAGTACCGTATACTTTCATGTCTATTTATTAAAAAGCTGCTGATTTAGCACTTTTATATATTAAATACTGTTATATGTCAGTGTGTGAGACTGGTCCTTAAATATTTTATCATAAGAAATAAACAGAGTTTTGTTCGTATTTATTATAAGCCAACTACTTTAGTTGGCCTTGACACGTCTTAGTTAATTATTTTGTGAGTCTTAACTTTATGTTTAGCTAACAAAATAAAATAATATGAAATAAAATTATAATATTTTGCACGATATGTCTATACATATCGTGCAAAATATTTTAACGAGGTAACGATGTGTATTTTTATATAAATTATTATATTCCGCCAAAGGAATATTCCGTTAGGGCAATATTTAAGTGTGCAGTGCTATTTCGGAAAAATATCTGCAATACATTGAAACTACTAGTATACCTACACTCAGATTTGTATTGTTACTATAAAATTCTGTTATTCTTCTACCTATTCGGATTGATACTATTTAGGTATTTAAATCTTCATTTATTTGTGGTGATCTCAAGTGGGTATGACATGCACTCCGTCTAAATCCTGATAAGAAAAAGCATTTTCTAAGATTTTGTTTCGTTAATGTAATTAAATCCGTCTATTTCAAAAAAAAAATACTTAAAAAAAACTAAACAAACACGCTTTTAAACTAAAAATTAGGAGGGGCGACGTAATTGAAATATTTTCAGAAAGCACCCCACGCTTTGTTACATTAAAATTATTTTCTACTCTTTAGTTTAAAAGCGTGTTTGTCTAGTTTTTTAAACTATATTTTTTTCTAGACTAAAAAAACTTTTTTATTCGAATTACTGTATTGTCATCGGTCCTCGATTAATCTACAAAGTTTGAAAAAAATCTGATCGTTTAAGTGGGTCAAAATCGCGCCCAATAGAGTTGGTTACAAACATAGAAACAATAATACAAACAAACACACAAAGAAATATACAAAGAAACAAACATATAAAACAAACATACAAACAAACATACAAACAAACATACAAACAAACATACAAACAAATATACATACAAACATACAGGTGAAGTGAAATATAAAGCGTGTAAAAATGTGCTTATTTTGAAAACAGTATTGAAAAAAGAAAATTTTGTGTTTATATCACATGCAAAAACACCTCTATCAAATAGGGATTATCAAATTAGAAACTATGTCTTGCATTCTAATGATTACTAACGGTGGCCACGTCTCTTATATTTTGCTGTTGCTTTTCACGAGTCAAACTAGAGAGTAGAGTCACTTCGGCAGGCTCATATTAAAAAACGTATTTCTATTCACAGCATGGAAGCAAATTGTATCAAAGTACTGTGATAATCGTCTTGTTGTGTTGCTAACCTGGTGTACGTACGACTGATTGATATAACACAACTCGTTTACCTCGTTGTCGTATCCGTATATGCCTAATACTTTAGAGTTTACTATCAACGCTGCTTTATTGACATACATTTGTGATTGATAGCATCACACAGTTTCCGCAAGGATATTAAGAGCTTTATTAAGGTCTAAATACCTTACAAGCACGAAGTAATGTATAGCACACAAATAGTTTTGTGAGAAAGAATTTAGTGAGCAAGTATTTTAGGAAGTCTGTTTTTCCAAGATAAATAACAACTGTGATACCATAATAACTATAAATACGAAGCTGTCGGTATAATAATTTTATTTTACAGCATTATAGTAATTTCAGAAAAAGCATCTTTTTTTATTTGATAGCAGTCAGGTTCAAGTCCAAAGTACCTTTTTTTTTCTTTTTTTTTTCCCCCTGCGGAAATCCCCCCGGATGCCACATAATACACAATGCCAAATAATGGCTATGTCGGACTCGAACCGATTTAAACCGCACGCCTTCTCGGGCACTAGAAGTCGGGAAACCAGGTACACCCTCGGAAGGAAAAACCCTGGGACCCCAACGTAATCTTGGTTTGCAGATGGCCTCCTACTATACGAGAACAAATCAAATACTTGCCACCCCGGCCTGCTTCTGCTAGGGTGGCAGGTGGCCTCACCTGTCACCCCCAGGCCTGCGCTTATGGAGGACGGAGATCGTTTTGCGATCTCCGGCGAAGTCCAAAGTACCTATGTATTATGTATGTATATAGTACAAAGACTATATAGGCAAAGGGCGTGACTGGGGCGCACTTAGTAAACAACGTGTACCTATTAATAGCTATTAACAAATGCATCCTGAACGTTTAAATTAACTCAATATCACAGTTCCGTATCCGTGATAATGTTGATATCAAGAATTTTATTTTATGGTGTTATTTAACTTCCTCATATCATTGCCCCTTGTTTGAACATAGTAAACGAAGAAAACTATGTCAAACGTCCATCTTGTAATAAAGAGAGACGTCATTTATCCATTGTTATTTTAATTAATTTGCAAAACAGCGATACGATTATGTAAATTTGAGTTTGCAACCTTGACTTAGATGAAAACCAGTCAGAATGTGGCAGACGACTCAATTTTTCCTCATACATCATCTAACGGTAACAGGTAAGTTCACGTTTTATGTTAATTTGAGATTTAAGTTCTGGGTCAGTTATGCAAAAAAAATGCGTCATTACTCACTTATTCTTATCTAGTTAGGAAATACCATTAACAGAACCCAATCGGTTATCGGTTATGTAAATACAAATATTTAACTCTTTTGCCTCGTAAATGGTTATATCCACTCTTATTAATGAATGTAGAGGTTAAATTGAAATGTGTCTCACATAGGCATGTCATGAATGTTTTATAGACCAGGCTACACTTATACCTTTTCTATAAGATACAATATGAATTGGAATAAACGATCCAATTATAATGCAAAAATAAAACCTTACAACATATATCAGTCATTAAAAGTTATCATGTCAATATTCCTTCTTAATTATTCCTCCTAAAAGTTATGTACATTGAGTCATTTTTTAATATGTCGAGAGAGACTTTTTTCTAAAAAATTAAAAAATGAACACATAGAACACCCCTAGGAACACCCATGTATGGAATCACAGTTTGAAAGTCAATCTTTTATTCCCTAGGGTCCGGTTAGTTTTACTGTAGTAGTAAAGTCTCTTATTATGTGAGTAGGACCGAATATAAGTCCTAATGTCGGTGTTTAATACACTTTGATCCATCACTTTAACGATACAGGAATATAGGTATATTCTATGTCAAAAACCTTTTACAATCAGTAGGTAAGTTGGTAAAACCTACATAGGGATATTGTCATAAAAGGTTCTACTAGTAACTCAATTGGCCGCTAAATAATACACCGCTGCCACGCTACACCAAGCAATATTAAAACGAAACGTAGACTATCGTATAGCTTTAACAACAAATCGGATGTAGATAACAGATTTAATTGTACAGATCCGCTATCGATATCATAATACTTTTTATAAATGTTTATTTCCTAAATCCACATGTTACCGTCTAGTTCCAGTTACGGGTTTTCTGGTAATAAAAGTCAATGACGTACATCATGTTTATTTTGGTAAACACTCGCGATACTGGTTATTCTGTGTACCTTAATATAGTTACCGTAATACCTCCTATATCTCCGTGGGTGATAACTGGACTGGCACACGATATCGGTATTCCCCGATTCGGTAAATAACCTTTATTTGAATCATCTTATCCTCTTGCACCTTCCTTCTGTTTACCTTAATGAGTATTTCAGAATGTGTCATGGACACCACATCAATTTGTTTACTTTTTTATGTTCTAGGACTAGTAATAGCCCGGAAAAAACCATTCATGAATTGGAAGCCAGTTAGAGGGAAATTTCCTTAAAGTGTGGTAAATTAAATACTAGCTTTTAATTTAGCGAGACAACAAGAAAACATTCTCGTATTTGAAACAAAATCGAATACAGTTTCGTATTTAGCGTTCCGTAGTTGCATCTTAGAACCCATAGTTTTGTCATGTCCGTCCTCGTTTTACATTACTCGTATTTGACACACAACATCATCTAGTCCCAAACTAAGCAGAGCTTGTAATAGTAAAAGCTTTCCTATTATATATATGTATATGTATTTATATCAGTTGTCTTGTACCCTTAGGAGTACTAGACAACTGATATATATATACATGTATACGTTTTATGGTAAATACATACATTTCATAAATAGAAAACACCCAAACTCTGAAACAATTAATGATCATACAAACATTTGGTCTGACCCGGCAATCGAACCCGAGACCTTTTGATTAGCAGCCACATACGCCAACTACGCGACCAATAAAGCAGTCAACACCTTTGCAAGTTTGAACAATTTAAAACCGTATGAAATCGCCTTGGAAAGTGAGTTAGATTTTACAAAAACCAAAGTATGGCACTCGATTCATTCTAAATTAGTTATGTCTATAATGCCAATAAAAATCTGAAGTACATACAACTCCTTGACAGCCTTGGCACAAGTCACCTTAGCATCTTATCAGCTTATTACGGTAATGGTTAATTTGTTTTGCGTGCTAAATAAAAGCCGTGTGGTGACTCATTCTGATTGTGTAAGAAAGTTAAATGTCGAAGGTTGGACTCGTAAACCAATAACTTGTTTTTTTTTTCAGTTGAGTGGTGGTGTGGTCCTTGATCTTAATATTGTCACAAAAATATTGATGATTACAAATGTATTACTTTAAAATTAAAAACTTATATACTCATTTTCTCTGAAATAATCATAATGGCTGTCAATTCTTAGTGAGATATTTCTGCATCAATCATTCACCGACGGGTGAAATGATGGTCATTTTAGCTTCGTTTTCTGTTTGAGGGTAGTACTGCCCAGATCGACCTGGTCCATTCGTGCTGAAAATTGAAAT
Source organism: Phragmatobia fuliginosa (assembly GCA_932526445.1). NCBI lineage: Eukaryota > Metazoa > Arthropoda > Insecta > Lepidoptera > Erebidae > Phragmatobia > Phragmatobia fuliginosa. The sequence continues at coordinate 33,686,515 of OW052057.1, forward strand.
CAGCATGGCTCTACTACCTATCAATATATAATTGATTATCCATAATACATATTCCGCTTAATGTACTTAATATTATTAGAAGATATTTGATAAATTGAAAATTGAATACAGTAAATCTTACATTGGTAGCAGTTGATTTCTCCTGGGTAGAAAGCAATTTGTAGTTCACTTTAAACTTAATCCGATCTACTTTCTTACAACGACAAATTTAATATTTGCTAAAAAGGATCGCTGCTCAAAAATTCCTATATAATCCATTTTAAGAGCTACGCATTAAAACTCAATTCATTTCGTATATTAATTACTGTACACAAATGGTAACGTTTTAGTAACAAGGAAATAAAACAATATAATATTTAGATAATAATAAAATGTTCACTCTCATTTATAAAGGATATCAAAGTTGATCATTGTACCCTAGTAAAAACACACTTTTAAGTTTAACATTAAATTATATTTTGAAAAGTGTTGATTGATGATAGAATTACGATCCACAAGGGCAAACGCAAAGAATTAAGATCTCTACCGTAGCTAAACGACGGTCTTACAGAAAAGATACTCTAAGCAATTATTTTTTAGCTTTTAAAAAAGCAACTAGCCTAACCTCTTTCTTAAAGATGTTATGTGTCATTCGTCTGAAATATTTATCATGGCTGACTATACATTGATTTGTGATTTTTTTCTGGTTTTTATCATCATTTTCAGCAACGTCATGTAAATTGAAGGGGCCAGAGAGTTAGGTTGCCTTTAGTATTATTTGGTTTTCACCAACCCTTTAAAGAACACTTTAGTGCTTAGATTTCCCTTCAAATTTTAGTTGCCTTTAGTTTATCTACCTCAGGGACGGTCTTAAAAAAGAGACGTTTTAAGTACTGTTGGTGAAATCGGGCATCAGTCACTTACTATCAGGTTGTCTGTTTGTTAGTTTATCCCCATACAACAAAAAGAACATGCTACGAGAGTCGAGACTGATATCTATTCCTGATTATATATATTTTAATCTCCTAATGATCCGTTTATTATAGTAATATTAGGTATGGCGATAAGTAGCATTGTTCAATGTACTCGGGTGAAGGCGAACGTGTATAAGTACAATTACTACGCGACTTATGCACGCATATGAAGATTACCAGTTAAGGCCGACTTAGAACAGTTTACAGAGCGCTATATCAACAGAGCACCTATGTATATTATCGGCTACATTAATAAATAAATTATTAGCTCATGTCAGTCTACTTTAAGCAGGAGCTAAGGTCAGCGTCTTCCGGCCTTGTACTTACTCGCAATTTGGATTTCATGTCCCATTTTGTTCAATTACGTAATGATTACTTGTCTACCTTACGCCAGATAACCACACATGGCCAAGATATGGTCATTGTGTTACATTAATACTAAATGATTATATAATGGCATGAGAAGATAATGGTTAAGGTTGGCACGCATGCTCTGTATTTCCGTACACTGTACCTAAGTCAACTCAACTTCATATTGTATCCAGTCATTTTTTGGAATTTATTTGTTATAATATAAAGATTATTTTCTTTATATAAATCAAAAATATTGGTTTGTAAGGATTTTTGGGCAAGTTTATCGATTCTAGCAGGTAATTAGTATCTCCTAATTTAAGATATTGTTAAATTGATCTGGTGTACAATAAAGTAATGTATTATTATTATTATTAAATTCAAAGGTACATGAGGTCACAGTAATACATAATGCACATGCTTGGACATGTCTTATGCACAATTACATGCTACCAAATTAGTCAATGTATAAATATGCTGCATTGTCTGCAATCACAATGATAATGGTGACCACGATTCTTGAATGCTACTCATGTTTTCCATCAGGCAGAATGATTCAGCTGAGTAGGCTTAACATAGTACTTTTTTATGTTTGAGTTTGTTATTAATCATCTCAAGAACGACAGCGCGAATTTTTAAGGTACTTCCACCCATGCAGGCTTGTATAACAGTTGCAGGCAGATATAATAAAAAAATAATAATAAGGTCGATAATAAAAAGAGAAACTTAGTATTAGTAGTTAAGTCATTTTTTCTTAGAAAAAGAATTGTTTAGAATAAAAAGTAGTACTAAATGAAACCGAATATCACTGCTAAGCATTGACAGCTCACCGTTTTTATTAAAAAAATATTTTAAAATTCTGTAAAGCCTATCAGTAACATCAATATTAAAAATCAAGTTCATTTAACACAATTTCTGCTAAGTTAACTTATGAACTTATGAAAAAAGTTCTATTTTTATTGCTTGTACAGTTAAAACAAGTCTACTTATTCGTTCCCTGTGGCTGTGTTTACCACAACTGGTTCTCTATATCCGAGCAAAAGTCAGAGAATTTAAAAAAAGTTGCAGTAATATACCCCAAGGTGAAGCAGTGGTCTACGGTTTGCTACATTACGTTGATCGACTTAATCTATGATATATCTCTCAACTGTGAATATTCTCAGGATCTGTGTTACACGATACGATACGTGAAAGTCAGAATGCGTGCATAATCTACTTTCAATGCATTGCTTCACATTAACAAGTGTCACGTCACTAAGTACATAGAACCTTTAAAATGAAAGTGAACTGATTGATAAATTAAGACAATTACAATTATTTATTGCTTTGTAGGCAAGCTCAACAGCAGTTTTTGAAATGAAAGTAATTATTGCAGTTTTTAATGTACAGGGTCTTTGTGTGAAAGTTTACTGACCATCAGTTTTTACTATATAAAATATAGGGAACTGTCGTTTAACGTATCGTTTAAAATTATCGTGGGAAATAGTAAATATTACCATATTACCATGTTAATGTCATTAAAATCTGAGTTACAGACAGAGTTACTTTCCAAATCATAATATTAATTTCAATAGAACAAAAAAAGGTGTCGATGAATCTATTGAACGTGGAAAAATGAAAACTATTTTACAGTGACAGTAGGACAATCTATTTCAAATTAGTGCATTCCGAGAAGCCCTGGTACCTGGCCATAAATGTGATTGAACTAATCCTATTTTAATACATTTTTTACAGTACATTTCTGGAATACATTTATCATTTAGAGATTATATATTTAGCGTATACTTGATTGGTTGTTTTATCGTCTGTATATGGGTCATTTTCTAACCACAGTAAAAGGTATTGGATTTACAACAGCGGTGTTATTCAAATTAGCTATTGTCAATACATATATATACCTACTCTATTAGTGGTAAAAGAAACATACCCGTCATGAATATAATTCAAATAATAATCGACTTTAATCATTTCACATAACGAAACTATCGGAATCTTATCAATGAAATAGACAGTTCAGATTATATATTTGAAATTACTTGCAGATTATACATATTTCACGTCGACACGTCACGTCTTGCTTGGGTAGACAAATATGAAAATGACGACAAATATGCCCTGACTACGAGTATACGGTGGAGAGGCATTCGATGATACACGAGCGCCTCTCTGATGCAACTACAGAACAGAGAAACTGCTTCCTCCACCAAAGCTCTCATGCGCATAATCGCATCCACTGAGGAGTGCCACTGACGCTACCGTATTTGTTAATCACCAGATCCGGCCCCACTCTGTAAAGGTGTTGAACGACACTGTAACTGATTTTTGTAACTTTGATTTTTCCTATTCATTTCTTTTCATATTCCTTTAAGATATGTTTCCTTCAAGTTACATGTACCGGGTACTTATCCGGTATTAAATACTTTATTTAGCATTCGGTATGATTTAAGATGAAAACAAGATGGTAACTAACGCCAAAAATATGACTAAGTAATAACTATTGTCATTGTATAATTAATTGTCTTAGATATTGCTATGCTTGAACGAAAAACTAATTCAGTGTAACCGGTCAAATTTTTTGCCTACGAAACGGAGTCAATAGGAAATTTAATCGAAGAACCTTTTTGTTGTTTTCGGTAGCATGTCTAATAAGGTTCTATAATTAGATAGATACTTCTATCTCAATTTGTATCTGTTTATAGAAGTACTCTTTAAAAAACTCAATGTCGATATACTATGTGTAAGCACCTGCTTACACATAGTATATCGACATTTATTTATTTTTTATACATTTTTATACATACATTTTTATACATTTATTTACGAGCATGTTATTGTTTGTACTTACCTAAGTACAAACAATAACATGCCGGTGTTAAAAAGATGTCAAATAAATATCTTTGGTTAAACATCTATTGTTGTATTGAATTATTCATTATTATACACAGTTAATATGCTACATATACACACATAGTATATAACTAGAAAGTAGATTTGGAGTTGTATTTTATGGGAAAGTCCGTATAGATACTGGATACTAACTCTGATCCTAACTAATACTGAAACTATGACAGTCTCTAAAAACCTTTAAATAACATTTAACACCGAAAGAAGCTAACACAACCGCATTCATTACAATCGAAGTATGCTCAAGAAAGGCTCATGAATAAAAGGTAATAATCTTAATATAGTTCCAACAAAAAGATTATTGCCTACACCGTCCGTGTTTTGTCTACACACGGCATTTTGTGCACTTATTTTGATTCGGGTTCGGATTCGAATCAAAACAAAATAATAATTAGCCAAGTGCGTGTCAATAGACGTCTATGCACCTCATTCTATGAGGTTCAGAAGTAATTCACAAAGGTACTTGGATTTTAAAATCGTGTCCAATAGGTAATTCATATGTTAACTTATAATTACGTAATTTTTTTTTAGAAAACTTAGACTAAAGTTTAAGATATTTTACTAGTTAAGCGCTATATCTCTTGAACTATAAAAATGCGCTTCAAAGTAGAAAAATTGAACAAGTACTTGTCAGGCCACGCATAGAATAGAGTTCCCTTTTCACCCATAATGCTATCTTTATGCTTTCATTATGGGTGACTATGGAACCCTATTCTACAGTTGAATCTTAGTGTTCTTTTCTACCTATGTAGAAAATAACACTAAGATTCAACAGACGGCACTGGAGGATGCGGACGCTATGTATTGTGTAAAGTAGATAACAATTATATATTTTGTAATTAGGTTTTTACAATAGGATTATAGAAAAGCAAGGCCAGTGGTGGCAGCACGCATGCGCTAATCTGCATATAGAGCACTGAGAAGCCACATCCTTATCGCACTGCAGTTACAAACATACTCTCTGTCCTTTTTTTAGGGTGTTAGTTTTTTTGTTACGGAATTTCTTGATTCGGTCGCCACGCTCAAAGCGCACGATAAAAGATATACAATAGCTTAAAAAATGCGCCTTCCAGTTGAATGACTCACAAACGGATACCTAGAACTGGCACTTGATCACTATTACAATTAAATACAAATAAATTGATATATATTCTAATTTACATTTCTTTGTTACAATACTAAGACATTTTATCTATTACGTCTAATTCAATTCCTAAAAGGAACCTATCTAAATGCTCATGCTCAACCTTCGATCGAATACAAAACTTATCTCAATCATATCATAGTTACCTAAACTCACAATTTGATCAGAACAATTTTAACGCATTCTTATGAGTACGGATCACGGAACCGGATATCGAATTAATAAGTGTAGTTCACTGATTGCTCCGGATCTATTAAACTGTACTTACGTAGGTACAAAACTTTATTGATACCTTTGATTGACATTCCTTGTGATATACTCCTAATTTAACATATTTTTATCAATTTCTTATGTGAAAGTTTACATTACATTTATAATTGGAAAGAGAACATGCACTTTTACTAAAATAAACTGATTTTATTCTGCGTATAATGTATTGCTACTATTCGTTCGTCTTTACAAAAGTAAATGGTTAAACGTCTTCCTTAAAAAAATATTAAATTTTATAAAAATAAGATCATCAATTTGGGGCTAATATAGTTGATTACAATATTAATAGATGGTTTCTACTCAACAAAAGCTCTTTAAGTTCAGTACAATATTGTAAATTTTTATCACGTTCCTACATAACATGAAGCCACGAAAAAAACGAAACGAACTAGCTCGTAAAAACATATCCCATTAACTTAAATAAAATATTATTTCTTCCAGCTGTTAAAGTTTCGTAAACACTACTGCTACGCCGATTTGCAAATTCCCCATACACGTTTTTGCAGAAACCTGTAATGAGAAACAGTTTCTAGCACACATTCATTTTTGGACCACTATGAACGTTATGAGCTGTCATTTTTTTATAAAATGTTCAGTCGATAGAGAACGGCTGTTGATATAATGGTATGTATTTTATTGTTGAGTCGTGCTGTTTGGTGCTTATGGTATTTATATAATCATTTAATTTGTGTACATTATGGATAATCTACCGATATTCGCCATTTATGTTTCCTGTCTCGATGACTGCATTTTAATATATTATAATGAGTGACATAAGTCTTTCCATATACATAAGGGATCTTTCATATTTGTTTTAAATATAGTTTACTTTAACAAATATCTCATAATGTACTGTAATACTATATAATCTACTCTGCATTATTTTTATCTTCTTTCGTTTTAGCTTGAAGAGTTGTAGGTATTTCTTCAGCTAAATTCAATGGTACTCAATATCAAGTGTACTTTATATTGAATTTACTAATATTATAAGTAGCCTTTTTACGGTTCCGTAGTTCATGACTCGGAACTCTTATAGATTCGCCATGTCCGTTCGTCCGTCCGACCATCCTCGACCTACCGCCCAAACGGTTAGTGTTAGAAGGATGAAATTTTGCATGAATATGTGTTAAAAAAGTGCTACCTAAAAATTATGAAAAATAATTTTATTTGGGGTACCTCACTGTAACATACATAGTAAAATTTCTGAAATCATTTTTCGATTTATGTACTCTATGTTAAAGTAAAAAGAACATTGGGCAAAATAGCAGGAACAAATTGGAAAACTTATGCTTTTTAGGTAGTGCTCTTCTTACTTAATGCTTATTTCAACACTAATAGTCCTACCTAAGGGTATTCCTTGTAGGTCTAGAAGACCAAACTAACAATGACAGATTTTATGCTGTTGTACTTCGTTGGTGAGTGCTACACCGGAGGACCAATCATGCAGAACCATCTGCATTATGTATGTATATATGCATTTTGTATTATATAAATTGCGTAATGACATTTTATGTTGATACTAGAAGTTTTCAAGAAATACTTTATTTTATAATTTTAGGACATTTTTAATAAAAGCTTCTTCATGAACAGTTTTTATTATACATACAATGGTTGGAAAAAAGGACTTTATTTACTTCGGTACCTTAACTATTATGCTTCAAATAAAATAAAGTTAATATTAATCGTATATTTTATGATATAAGTAATTACGATGTCGATAATTAACAGGAACCCGATGTATGTACAATACAATACCATAATGTGTAAAATCGTTCTAAAATTGCAAATTAACGCAACTACGATGGGTGAATTTTTGAGACAGGACAGTAAGGGTAGATACCTTAACCGTTATAGTTACAGGAAAACGCTTTTAGGAGACTATCAATATTTTTTTAAGAAATTCTGAACTGCATTTACAGATTTTGGGAAAAATGTACAGCCAGCAAGAAAATGGTCATTTTAAATAAAAACTTTTTTTGATGCCAATCGATCCCGTTTCTTGTAAGGATCAAAGGTCTCTACTGGACCGACTGAGGTTTGAGTACTAGAAATGTCAGAAATCGCAAAAAACTTTTCCCATACATTTGTACGGAAATAAATCATTTTATTATGTATTTTAGACACAGACAAACATAACTTACATTTAGATGATCTACGAAAAAAATTGCATAAAATGACTACCGTTTTAACGAATAGATAAGTTCACTAATTTTGGTACTGAGCTAGTAGCAGCCGATAATTCTCTTGCATAGATATCATTTAAAATCCTTAGTAATGCATCTTTTGTATTAAGCGTATTTTGTAAATAATAGGAACACGGAATCTGCATTGGTGTGGTACGCGAATAAATATCTACTGTGACAAGTATCGAGTGGTAATGGTGGAATTTTATGAAGATACTCTTAATTCTGCCGTGTATTACGACGTCTTTTAGAGAATCTCCAAAACCAGTTGGATGAATGGCTCCTGTCAGAATTGCGAAAGGTTTGCAAGCAAGATGGCGCTCCGCCACACTAGTTTGAATAGTTCTAACTAGGCAGTTCGGGTTACAGTGGATGTCACATGTGGTACAAAAAAAAAAACACAACAGTATTCAGGAGCTGAAAGATGGATTAACAAGGATTTGAAATGAAATCTATTCAAGAAAATTATCGGCTGCTACTAGCTCAGTACAAAAATGAGTGAACTTATCTATTCGTTAAAAGGGCGGTCATTTTAAGCAATTTATTTCGTAGATCATCTAAATGTAAGTTATGTTTGTCTGTGTCTAAAATACTTATTAAAATGATTTATTTCCGTACAAATGTATGGGAAAAGTTTTTTGCGATTTCTGTCATTTCTAGTACTCAAACCTCAGTCGGTCCAGTAGAGACTTTTGATCCTTATAAGAAACAGGATCGATTGGCATCAAAAAAAGTTTTTGTTTAAAATGACCATTTTCTTGCTGGCTGTACATTTTTTGCAAAATCTGTAAATGCAGTTCAGAATTTCTTAAAATATTATTGATAGTCTCCTAAAAGCGTTTTCCTGTAACTATAACGGTTAAGGTACCTACCCTTACTGTCCCGTCTCAAAAATTCACCCTGTATAATGTAAATTAAATATAGTAAAATTATTTTTTTAATTTTAAATAATTTTATATTACTATTTTCAAAAAAAAGTATATAATTCGAGAATAAATATATACTGCTAAATACTCAACTTAGGCGATTCACACACTGGCGACGCGAACACGCGCGTAGGCGCGGGCAGCCAATCCCGAAGCTGCTAGCTGCACGCGCTCACGTGTCGTATCGCGTGTTTGTGTGTTTGACCTGGCGTGTTTTCTATACTAATCGATGTACTTGCATACAATATTAAAATCTGCAACTCCGCGCTACGCGCCGGAGCGCGTTGCAGTGTGTGAATAGCCTAAACTGATCAAAATTTATCTTGACTTCCGACAATGAAATGTTCCATTTCTTAAATTTCATTCTAGCTATAAGGGGCCCCCGGAGGCTGAATTGTCCATACAAACGGTATACCAAGATTATTTGCAGTATAAACATATTTCCACGATGATATGTTGATATTCGGACTTAGACTGTATTTATTTAGGTTATAACGTCTTTATTTTTGAAAATAAACTAATCTAGAATAAAATATGATCAAATTAAATTTTACATATTTTACATTGTAAATGTCATGTTTTCATTTTGTTTTTTTCTGTCAAAAACAAAAATATTTCTAATATTGTTTCATCAATAACATATCTCATATTAATATGCTACTAACACAAAATAAACCGAAAAAATATTAAGTTTTCATTCATGATTTTCGATAGTACAAAACACATCCATATTTTCACAAATTTCAAGCAATTAGTAGTGCTATCGCATCAAAAAATATTTCAATGTGTGTGTGATTCGTGTCAGTCAAATAATGATAGTCGAACCTTCTACGAGAGAGTCCGAATTACTACGAATTAATGTTAATCCACATACACACATATAGCGGTGCACTCGTATCTACGTTGTATTTTGTCAAACAGAGACAGCAATATTTTACGAACAAATTTCAACTTGCAGTTTCGAGTGTCGTACGCCGGCGCAAATTGACTCTCCAACATAGGCCTCTTTGCATTTATACATCTTTTCTTAAATTATACGGCCAATATTTCTATGTTTGACGTATTTATTGTGTACTTGCTGTATGTTCTAGATACCTTGTTTTACCCTTGGGGACCCAGAAAAAAAAGAACCGTAGAAATTAAAAAAAAATCTAAAATACTGAATTAAATATGTATTTATTTTATATTTTTTATGTGCGGTAATTTTAAAATGTAAATAGCACGATATCTTATTTATGGTCACGCAAAAAGCAAAACGTATTACGCGCGCGTATTTCATGCATAATTTATGTAAAAAATTGTAATGAGTTTCTTCTATTAAATCTTAAAATAAATACTTTATACTTTATACTACATATACTTTGCACTTAATCTTAACGTAAATAATAACATTTACATTCCGTTTTTTCAATCCATATAATGCTGCCAGTTCTAATGTTGGAAGACCTTCTAAATTTAATAATAAAAAAGCTAAGCTTAACCATAAATATATGTAAATCATAAAAAAGACATTATCTTATAACATACATACATAAATAATATGTTGGAATTAGCTATACTGAAATTAAAATAAAAATCTCAACAGCCGAATTAGCGCCATGAATGCAAATTAATTTACTCTAATTCCTTCCCACTGTGATTTTTATGAAGTTCAAAGAAAAATAAGTATAGTTTTTCTACCAAAATTTACAAGCAAAGTTACAAAAAAAAGATTAAAACTAAAACAATTTACCGAGTAAGTAATTTAACTGTTATGTACCTTATATAATATAACTCAAATATTAATAAAATTAAGCGTTATATAAATAGAAGAGACTTTACATAGAGTTTTTACATCCAAATAACTAAATACTACATTATAATAATAGAACTAGTAGACAGAACGTCTTTGTTGGTTCTGTCGCTATGATTGAGCCTGACTAGAACACCACAAATGTTTTTCAATTTTTTCATAACGGGCATTAAACACTTTTTTATCATTGAAAGGACCTTGAAACCGAATAGGTTCGATTTGGCCGTAGTTACACCGTGCTCTTACGGATAACCGATATCAGCAACTCTTATATCAATTATTTTCAAGGTAGTAGAGCCAGGCTGATTTCAAGACAACCGGGTCGTCGACTCGACCAGGGCGGTACTACCCTCACACAGAAGACTAACCATAAATGAGAGTATTTGTGATGTCGATTCGTTGGTGAGTGCGAGATCTACGGCCGGATGATACAGAAGCATTTCATTAAACCGCCATGGTGTCGGTTATCATGTCGCATTGTCTGCATTTTTACAATGAGTAGTTCGATCACTATATTTAGATTATATTCATGCTTGTCATCAAGTAGAGTAGTGTCACTTTGGCAAATATTTAAATTCGTCCTTGCGTCGTTATCCTCAATTCTAAGGGTATATTTAAATTACAAAAATATAATTATATTCTACGTGGTTTTGTAAGCGATATTAAAGAAGGTTTCTTCTATTTCTTGGGGCACCTAATAAGCGTCCGAGTACTTGTAAGTTATCTTGAGGTCATTAACTGCAGATTTTCAAAGCCATTTACTATCATTCCGATCTGTCTCTTTAACTCTACACCACATAAACTAGTGTAATCTACCTGCACTGTATGCATTACATAAGCTAGTTAAGACTTAAAGAAGTTTCTGTTGAATTAATGCGAATAAATTTACTATAGTTGCCAGGGTCAATTGAGAATGACGTTGATCGGCAATGACCTTCAACATTAATATTTATTCACAACCACTTAGGTTAAAGATTATCATCAGAATAACATAATATATAGTTATTGACCTTAAAAGAGGTCTGAGTTTCTGAGGTGTAAATTTGTCTGCTTTTGCAAACAGCTAAGCAAAAATTATTCTTCATTCAAGAATTATGAGGTCTGTGAAATAATGAAAGATACAACTTAATTTTCTGTTAGGGTACACAGGAAACGTCATGCCACAAAAAATACATTACTTCTTTCTTTATTTACGTTATTTTTTATATTGTTTCTACTCTAAATACAATCATTAGGAAAATATTGATCAACGTACTATTCTTACGTACTGTTACTAAGTGCAGAAATATTCGGGTCATGTATTCAGTTTGCAATACAGCAGTAAACTGAAGTTGAGAACGCCTTTCTGCAGTCACAATGGCGATAAGTTAAATCCAGTTTCCTCCTAGTAACGAACCAGTACTAAATTAATGCAGAATTAAACAGACCGACTTTGAATCATACAGGTGGAATACCTAATGTGTCAACCCATTCTTAGTGTTTTTATCATTAATATTTTCTGTCTCATAGTAAGTAAAATAAATTAATAATAATAATAACTCACTTTATACTTACAGTTGCATCACACCAGATTAATTACAATGATAACCATGAGATACAAGCCAATCTCTTACAGGCAACCATGAGAAAGAAAAATTGACATAGAAAGTATGAGGTATTAGAAATTTGATATGAAAAAGAACTTACAGCACTCTAAGAGTATGACACATAGTATGGATGATTAAATAAATATATGAATATAAATGAGTGCGTTAACGCATTAATTGCATTGAATTTCCAAGTGTAAAATTACCAATTCAATGGAATTGTACAAAACAGTAACTATTGACAGTTGATTCCCATAAAGGCGGCTGGGATTTTCAAATCGACAGATGACTCGTGTGACTAACTAACATGAATTCTCTCATTGAGGTAATTAACATTTTAATTAGGGTTTTTTGAAACACATTTTTATATCGGAAATGTTAAAGGTAATTATTAAGTTCTATTGCAGTATAGAATGAAGGTACCCATTTTAACTTTTTGACTAGATCGTTGATCCAGTGGCTAGATACTATAACTGCTAACTAAAAGGTTGAGGTTGGCTTTTCGTTTCAATTGTGTGATAAGCCTGTATGTATGTCGGCTATCACGGTAAAAGTAGCCTATGTCTGTTCTCAAAATCTAAGTATCTATGCTAAATATCACTTAAATTGGTTAAGCGGTTTAACCGTGAAAGCTTAACAGACAGAGACCCAGTTACTTTCGAATTAATGGCATTATATAGTACGAAGTATGTATGTGTGTGATAATATAAATTATTCAAGTAATTTATCAGCACCGGTAACTAGAATACTAGTACTCGTACAGGTTTGGTCTGCCTGTCTTTAGTATCATATATCTGTAGGTGACGTATCAAGTTATACATTTTGTTATATTATGATTACTTTTATATTTCGTCTGCGTCCTCGGTTTAATGTATGCAATAGTAAATGATACGTATACTCATTTTAAATAAGATATTACTTACGTTATTCTATACACTGCTAGAAATAGCTGTTACTAAACGCTCATAATCCCATTCACACATATTTTACGATTCGCATTTTTGTTTTAATTATCTTCAGGCTGCCTCTACATATTGTTGGTCGGCTACACATAGGTTTTATATTTGTATGTTGTAATCAGAAATTGAGAATTAACAGATACCTTACACATTACACCCACACATGACATTCGTCATATATAAATAATAAATAAATATTTCGGACATCTTACACACAATGTCATCTAGTGTAAAACTAAGCAGAGCTTGTACTAGTATTATGGGTACTAGACAACTGATATAAAATACATAAATATACTTCTTTATCTTCATCTACACTTTCCATCAGGTGGGATGAATGACAAACGCCTATTCCGTTACAACAATAAAAATAATAAAAAATAAAACATTTTTGTAACTGCATACTTATTATACATAGAAAACACCTAGATTATGTAACAAACATTTACGCATCACACAAACATTTCATCAAGCAAAGCAGTCGCATACGCTATAACTGCGCCACCGATAAATATATTGATAAATATATAATATAATATGTAATAATTATAATATGTATATGTAATCTATGTGTATTTTTAATAAATATAGGTCTATATTAACTCATCAACATGAGTTCATCGTTGTCATATGCTGAACAAAACCCTCTTCCAAAGAGCGTCATCTACGCCTATAGATCACTAACCACTCTTAAGCTTGTTCAAGGATGAAATGGCGGGAAATGTGATTATGATCAACCACAGAGCTAAGAACAAAATATTTGTTTAACAGTGCCGAAAATCGGTAAGTGATTCTCGAAAGGTAACTTAATAAATATCTCTTTCATAATCACTAATCAAGCTAAAATACTTGCCGTAGTATAAACTAATATAACTAATATAATTAGCTCTCAATATTCCTTGTATCTCGTATAATTGATATACTCACTATACTGGGACCATCAAAGACTTTAACGAGTATCGATCGGGACACTAATGGCTTCTATCACCGCAACGTAAACGAGTTTGAGCTACATGAATTCATATTAGTACTGCACACATTCAATTTAGTTCCTAATTGTATATCCAATCACTTTGACTTTACGTTGTTAATAATATGTCTCATATTTTAACACCAACATATTTTAGCTAATGTCAGTGGCGAATACGACCATGCGAAATTTAAGTGTCGCGAGGAGAGAAGTTTATCCATTTATTTAATCGTAAATATATCGAAAAATATTTAAAGAATGGCCCTGCAATGACCATATGTCATTCGCAATTCTCTTCCCTTCCGACCTTGGAAGATATAAAGGACCATAAAATAAAATAACTAGATGCTAGATAACATAACTTGAGATCAAAGACAAAAACCTATGCCTAAAGTCATTCTACGCTTGATATTTTCTTATACATTCATATTTATATTATTTTTTCTCCATTATATGTATACAAAAAGTCATGTATTTATTGTATAGGTGAATATACCGGCCGAGGTGTAAATCACCCAATAAATCGTAAATCACGTAGCGTATGCACATTTATAAATAAATGAGTTAAATGGTAATGGCACAATAGAATCATCAAAGGGCAAAGACACTTCGTCATTTGAATAGTTTTTATTGTGAATATATCAGAGTAATTTTGTAATGTAGTATATTAGTGATTTTTTCTTGTTATTAGTACTCTTTATATATTGTCATAAAAGCATTTACAGAGGTATATATCTTGATACTGTAGTATGCATAAGTAGTGAAAGAAATCGCAAATCGAATTGAATTCATATCCATAACATATAAATACTCCAAGTCTTGTAAATGGTCTACAGCAATAGCTATAATACTTCATTTAAGTTTTAGGTCAAAATTGAAACAATTTAAATCGTGTCTGCAACATTACCATTCCAAATGTTGGTGATAGAAATTAAATAAATTCATCTTGCAGTAGGTTTGCAGCTGCTGCGAGGGAGCGATGACGCGTGTACCGGACGTCACCTAAGCGAGGACGTTTCCTGGGGTCGGAGCCCGCACCAGGAGCGGGCAGGCGGTCCAAAAGGAGATATCATCCTGGACTACTCCTAAAAAAAATCTAATGTTTCAAACAAGGATCTGACGAATTCGAAAATTATGATATCTCTATTCTTTTGTTTGCCTATTTTTTTAGCGGACCTAACAATAGTTTGTAATTCACATTCTATTATATATTTTTAGGGTTCCGTAGCCAAATGGCAAAAAACGGAACCCTTATAGATTCGTCAAGTCTGTCTGTCTGTCTGTCTGTCTGTCCGTCCGTATGTCACAGCCAATTATTTCCGAAACTATAAGAGCTATACTGTTGAAATTTGGTCAGTCGATGTTTTCTGTGAACCGCATTATGATTTTTACATAAAAATAGAAAAAAAAACAATACATTTTGGGGGTCCCCATACTTGGAACTGAAACTCAAATTTTTTTTTTCATTAAACCTATATGTATGGGGTATCTATAGATAGGTGTTCAAAAATGATGTTGAGGTTTCTAATATCACTTTTTTCTAAACTGAATAATTTGCGCGTGAGACACTTCCAAAGTGGAAAAATGTGTGTCCCCCCCCCTCTAACTTCTAAAATAAGAGAGTGATAAAACTAAAATAAATATATGTTGTACATTACCATGCAAACTACCTACGAAAATTGGTTTGAACGAGATCTAGTTAGTAGTTTTTTTTAATACGTCATAAATCGTAACACGCAACTTACCATTCATATAAAAACATTGATGAAAGTTACAACGAACTTGCTGATACGGAACCCTGCATGGGCGAGTCCGACTCGCACTTGGCCGCTTTTTTTAAACGTTCGTATGGTGACGGATTAACAAGCATCGTCATGATGCTTGTTAATCCCTGTTCGGCAGACTGCGCAGGACAACAATGCTGCAAAGAAAAGGAAAATTTAATTCCCACAAACAAAAGGCGAAGTATTTATAGTAGGTCCAAACTTACCTTCTAGAGAGAGGCAGAGGCCCATTCTAGTAGTGGACTATCAATGATTGTTGATAAAAACGTCTTAAAGTTTTGAGAGAAATTCATGACGATAGATGGACATAACTACGTAACCATGATCGGTGTAAAACAAATTTAAAGAAGAAAATTGACGTAGATGACTAACATACTTGTCTATGGCATTGTTCTCAGTGATTTCCGGACTGTATAATATTTTACCAACTGGTCTTAAACCTTCATTACTAGTATCGTTATATATAGAACAAAATAAATATTAACTGCTTTTATACTTCATTTTTTTAACAACCAGATATGATAATTATGTAAATATAAAATGTCGTTTATAAATATTTTTTGTTCACAATACTTAATATTATGAAAAATATACGTAAATTTTATTTTTTTATTTTATTTTATATATGTAAATCATACAACTCTAAAAAATTGTTAAGAGTCTTATACTATTATATAATCATAATGAATAAAAGTATAAAAAGTATTTTTTTGTAAATTATTTAAAATCGCTCATTTAATTGAAATTAGTTTTCTGTACATTTTGCCAAAGAACCTGACTGACACCTTTAACCACTCTAGCTAATTGTATCGTGCTGTAGATAGCTTCTAATATAGAAGAAACTAAACTCTCTTCAGTCCCAAGAGGACAATAATTTTCGATTTATTTTTCTTTTTCATCAACTATAAATAGAGGCATGTGTAAAGCTTCTTCGGAGAGGTGAAGCTACTTTAATGTAAGGAATTTAGTGGTAATTCACTAGAGAACAAATACTTCTTTAGTATTAGAAACCGGGGATCCAGTGCACCGTCGGAAGTTCTTGGATCCTTGAAGTAACACGGGCAACCTTCAGTTTGTAGCTCAGATGAATAAAAAGGTAGATAACGCACTTAGAACATAAAATTGAAATGACTTTTTAAAAATGTGTGAATAAAAAAATGCAATAAACGATACTCATGTTTTACTCTCTACTTATTGGTCCTGAGTTTTCTTAAAAACTCCTCCAATACTCCTAGCAATACTCTCCCAATACGTCAAAGTGATATTAATATTGTCTATGTTGAAAAATTACAAAATTGTGTTTTGTTATCTTATTTAAAACATTGGTTTGTGTATACTTACGCGTGAAAAGTAATTTCTACAGACTATTTGTTCACTTTTGTATTATTTTTACACCATAGACCTACGCAGTGCGGTATTTTATGTAACGAATGACTACTCGTATGATACTGATAAAAAGAAGCGTAGTTTTGGTACATGTGACCGCGTGTGTTTACTTGAACGAGCTGAGTTTTGTGGATTCAGTGATAACAAAGTCCGTGAGTTAACCACCTTTTTTATTTTTCTGAGGTTCTTAGATGGCTTCCTCCTGTGCATAAAAGGTCCCCCCTCTGCTAAACAAAGGGCCAGCGCGCTTTTAATGTGAACCTTCGTTTTAAAAACCAAAATCTTACGAATTTTTATTGTATTGCATTAAACAAACTGTTTGTTTGGTTTAATTTTCCAAATAATCTACCATGATATTTTATAGAGGACATTATATGCGTTGCTACTATCGTACTACTATTATGACACTAACATTCACACTTATACTAATATCAGCAGTTGGCCAATTATTCATAAGCGTGAATATAAAAACTTTATAATCAATATAAAATAGATCATGAATATAATCTCAGTCATTAAATACATATTATCATAAATCCAAGTAATTATGTCGTACTCATTATAAATCTAGCTTGAAGTTCAAAAGGATATTATTGGTATTCTATGAAGGTTGGGATCGCCCACACCTAGGCGGCACCCATTCGTTGTTTTTCCGGGTATTAGACGTAAACTCGATCCGGTATGATATAAAGGCTCAACCACTTTTTTCTGCAAACGTCAATTTTCCATTTAAATGAAATACTAGTTCGGCGCACTAGTTTTTGCTGTCTTTGAATCGGATATTGTTCATTATTGGTTTTAACTTTCTTAAATTAATATATATTTCAGATATCTTACACCAAACGTCATCTAGTCCCCAAACCTAGCAGAGCTTATATTATGGGCACTAAATAACTGGTATAAATATATAAACATACTTTGTTTTTGTAAATACAGAAAACACCCAGTCTCGGATACAAATATTTTTGGATCACACAAACATTTGGTCCGACCCGGAAAACGAACCCTTGACCTCTTGAACAGAAGGCTCATACACTAACCACTACACCAATAAGGCAGTCAATAATAATAAAAGTACTCTAACCGTATAACATTACGGTAACGGTAACAACCGTATAGCTTTATCTGCCGTCAAAACAGTCAAACTATTGACAAGGTTTACGGGAAGTTTGTGATTTTTTTGAAAGATTAGCTGAAACAAACAACAAGACCGTGATATAAAAACTCTAAAAACTATTTCATTTAGTAAAAAGTAGTTAATTCAAAATTACAGAGATTTAATGGCTTGCATAAATGTTTGAGCAAACTCGTCTAAATAGAAATGTTCAAGTACCGTTTTTTCTTTAAATCAATCTGTGTTGAGCCCATTTTTAATTCATTACATAACAGCAGTGTGTTTTCCTAATAATTATTTTATTTCAGACTTTTTAGTTTCATTAAACGACAAATTCTTCAGATGTCAATTTGTAGAGTTCATATCCCGTGTTTTACTATAGTTATTTTTTAACGTAAAATATACATGACTTAAATTTCTATGTACAACCTCAGATCAATAAAAAAAGGTAGATAACGCACTTAGAAAAAGAAAGTGAAGTCATGTGTGAAGTGTTTCCGATTTAAAAAAAATATCCCTGGAAATGTCCAACTGCGCAAAAATATGTGATTTAAATAAATAACATTTTCGGACTTCTTACACACAACGACATCTAGTCCAATAAAAAAAGCGGTCAGGTGCGAGTCGGACTCGCCCATACAGTGCGGTTTGCTACTATGCGGTTGCTAGTTATCGAAATCGCACGCACGACACGTATACTATATCGCACTTACTACACTTTGGAATCGGTAATCGCGACGCTCGCGATTATTCTCAATTATGGATTTTAAAGTTTTGAACTGTTAGTAAATATCAATGCATCCAGAACCTTTTTCTTGTTTTTTTTTTCTTTATTGGACGAAATCGCAACGTATCCTATATGCACTCTCCGGTTGCGGTTGCGGCTTATCGCCGCTCGGCTAACCGCAGTTGCAACCACATCCTGCGGCCACCCGGACGGGCAGCTGCAACGCGGCTAACCGCATAGTGCGTATGTAGCCTTAAAGTATGGTTACGGAAACTCCGATTAATAAGTTCACCACTCATACATTGGAAGAAAATTTTCCTCTATTTTTGTTTATATAGTTTGTTTGTATAGTTTGAAACATTATTATTAGGCATTAATGAGTAAAACAGTGATTGAATAGCTATTCAATCACTGTGTTACTCATTAATGCCTAAAAACCTGGACAAGAATGACAGTTTGAAATCCGATTATGTTTAAATTCTTGTCTTAAGTAAGAAAGTAAGCGCTAGGATTAAATAAAAAAAAATTGAGTTCTGTCAAAAGCACAACTTTGAGGAGAAAATAATAAAACTACAGGTACCTATAGTGTTAATATGAACCATGATTCTGACCAAATGTGCAGTAATGATAATGTTTGCTCGTAACAATTGAAGTACTATAATTAAATTTAATAGTGGTGATTTTATCCAAAAACATGTTGTCCAAGTGGAAGACCTTGACTACCTGAGTGCTTGGAGTACAGACCACGACACGTGTGCTGTCTACACTCAATAATATGTATAATTTAAAGGTATATTAGTTCTGCATACGTTTTATTACGTATTATTTGTATTATGGTAGTCATACACACTACCTGACAGGTTAGCCTGTTCAGTTAAATTTTTCAGGTAAACGCAAATGTATCAATCTATCCTACCGCGTACTTATTATTATTATATTTAGCATTTAATAGTCCTCTGCTAGATACATAGGAAGGAGGTTTAGAGGTGTTGGTCTACTATACCTCGCTGGCTAGAGTTTGAATCAAGAATTCATTCTCTTTACAGAATTGCGTAGTTTGACTCATAGCCGGCTTTTATGACGAAAAGGTCTTAATGGCATCCTTGAGATTAAAGTCATAAAAACGTAGATAAGAACTGAATAATATTCAGAAAAAATCTTAATTAAAAAATATTTAAAATTTGAAATGTGTACATACATATATTCGTATCTAAATTTCAACTTACAATATCTACATCACAATTGAATGTTTGGAATAACTTCAGATGATTGGTATGGAATTGTACCATAGCCTTGAACTTAAGAAATATCAATAATGCACTTAAATTTCGAAGTACAATACTTTTATGTAATGTTATGTAATACTAACATAAATAATGCCCTCTTATTTTATAACGGCATTATTCAGCATTCGTTTATAGCTTTCTGGCTTATAAAATATTATTATATTGATTATTCGCTTATTATTTTCTAATAGTTACAGAGTGTACCGGTTCGAGAATATTCTCTAGGTAGACAGTTTGTGACAAACCCTATTATGGAGGACAAAAAGTATGTGCCAAGAACGTAATGCTGTGGACGCAAGAGTCATGCATATAAGCTCTTCAAACTCAGCTAGTCAAACAAAGAAATATTAATACACTCGCTGACACATGAATTACCGATACTAATATTATAAATACTAAAAAGTGTCTATCTGTCTGCTATCTCTTGAAACCGATTTAGTTGATCCTTATTACAGAGATAGTTTGAAGACGTAAGAAAGTTTTATTTCAGATATTATTCAATGTTTTGATTTAGGTATCCGTTTGCGAGAATTCCACTAAAAGGCACTTTTTTGTAAAAACAGGGCGTCCTCTAAAAGCTGAAACGGCTAGCTCAAAATATTCGTGATGGTGGTCCATATAATGAACTTTAGAGAAAACTATAACGGATTATCTGAATTTGTTAGTTCTGGAGTTATAAATGCTTAACTAGTAAAATGCGCTTCCTTGCATTATGTCATAAAAAAATTACGCATTAATACGTAAACATAACAATTATCTATTGGATACGATTTTAAATCTACGTATCATTATGGCTGACTGAGGAACCCTTTCCTGTGAGTGTCGCTTTTTTTAGAATGACAATAAAACTGTGTTATCATGAACGTTAAAATAACCTTATTTATCAATATTTTTATGATCTATATCTAAGTAAGTATATTTATTTGTAAAAACAAAAAATAACAACCATACACAAACCGCAATATCAAATACGCCGAACAAAAGTGGTAGGTATAAACAGTGACTAAGCTGTGAAAGAAATCCCCAGATTGACTTCCTAGTGACCGTCTACTCTATAACTAATTGATACGATTTCACACCATTTTTTAAGACGGTTCTTCGTAATCTTGTGTTGTTATGTTTAACATAGTTATGTTTAACATAAGTAATTAAATATGGCAAGTTAAAAACTCAACAGTTGTGCTTCGTGTTGAATAAATTTTCATTCGTCAGAGGCCTTAGCAATATAAAAAATTGCAAAGGAGTTGTCCAACAATGCTTTTTTGTATTAATGAGAAAATCCAATGGCGATGTATCAAATACTGTCAGCCATGCTGGTTGAAAACTAAAATTCCGTATCAATTACTGTCGGCCATGCATGTTGAAAACTAAAATTCTATAATATTTTGTTTTCAACAAGCTTGGCCGACAGTATTTGATACATCGCTATTGGAGTTTTTTATAAATGTATAATAAAATCACTGATTTTGAAAAGAAGTTGTGTTTACTTTAACGTACTTTTAAATTAATTGTAAACAAAGTTTTATAACATGGAGATGAAGGTTCTTTTTACTTTTACTAGGCGTTGAAAAGACCAGGCTGAAGAATTCCCGTTTCTCTCTTAAGTCATGTCTACAAGCTGTTTTCTAGAATCATCACGAACCGTCTTGCACGAAGACTCGACGAATTCCAACGACCGGAGCAAAGCAAAGCAAAGCAGGCTGGGTTTCGGAGCGAATATGACACCATAAACCACATCCACATAGTGCGGCAGATCATTCAGAAGACCGTAGAATATAATCAGCCCCTGTGTCTAGCATTTGTGGACTATGAGAAAGCCTTTGACTCGATCGAAATCTGGTCTGTTCTGGAGTCCAAGTAGCGTTGCCAAGTAGACTGGCGATATATTCAAGTGTTGAAATGTCTCTACGAGGCCACCACTATGTCCGACCAAGTACAGAATCAGCAAACAAGGCCTATACCATTGCACCGAGGAGTGAGACAAGGGGATGTTAGTTCTCCGAAATTGTTCACAAATGCAATGGAGGACTTGTTCAAGACGCTGCACTGGGAAGAACGAGCCATAAACATCATTGGTGAACACATCTCTTACTTGCGGTTTGCAGATGACATCGTCATCATGGCGGGGACACTGCAGGACCTACAACAGATGCTGAATGACCTGGCTGATTTTTCTGTACGCATCGGCCTATGGATGAACTTGGACAAAACCAAGGTCATGTTCAATGAACATGTAATACCGGAACCGGTCGTGATACACGGTGCCGTTCTCGAAGTTGTTAAAAAATATGTGTACTTTGGGCAGACTTTGCAGTTGGGTAAACAACTTCGAGGACGAGGTGAATAGGAGAAATCGTCTGGGTTGGGCAGCGTTTGGGAAGCTTCGTCGGGTCTTCTCATCATCGATCCCACAGTGCCTAAAAAAAAAAGTCTTTAACCAGTGCGTCCTACCCGTCATGACATACGGAGCCGAAACGTGGACACTCACGGCATGACTGGTCCACAAATTCAAAGTCGCGTAGTGTGGTATGGAGAGGGCTATGCTCGGCGTTTCTATATGGGATCGTATTCCTCGATTATAAACGAGGTAATCCGGCAGAGAACTAAAGTTATCGACATAGCCCACAGGATCAGCAAGCTGAAGTGGCAATGGGCTGGCCATATTAGCCGTAGAACCGACAACCGTTGGGGTAAATATGTTCTTGAGTGGAGACCGCGTCTCGGCAAACGTAATGTAGGACGTCTACAGGCCAGGAGTCATGATTTGCGCAAAAAGGCTGGTAGGAGCTGGATGCGAGTAGCCGAGGATCAAACTAAGTGGTGTGCTATTGGAGAGGCCTATGTCCAGCAGTGGACTGTGATAGGCTGATGATGACGCGTTGGGAAATTAATTTATCTTGTGGATAGGTAAATGATAGTATTTTATTATCTAATATAGCTATTTCCTATTGGCATCCGCCGTTCTAAATATTTACTAATTTAAGAAAAAAAGTAATATATAAAAGCTCAACATCCACTAGGAACGTCAGTAGGCCTCGTATTTATAATTGAGGGTAGGCGTGAGTTTTCGGGCAAGGAGAATATTCTCGAACAATTACTTTATTGTAACTCTCGATCACGAAATACAGTTAGGACATTGAATAGCAGCCCATGTAAATAAGACACTCCACCGAACACGTGGTGCTCACACGAGATGATCCACAATAATTATGCTCGCCGTACGTACCGTCGGTCGGTCGGTCGTACGACCACGTTTCATTTTAAAGGAACTAACGAATCGAATGAACGAACAATAATCATCTAGGGAAGGGATAAAACCATTGTCACCCGTGATCCTTGTCTATGACTTATGACATGAAAGTAATCGACTAAAATCAATCATTCAATCGCGTTTTTATTATTTTAAAGTGTCAATGATTCCCATCCCTGCAGTCACCGGTCCCACGCGCCAGTGCCCGGTGTTGCGTCAGTGTCTTACCTTTAGACACTTAACAGTGTTGCCAGCTAAAATAACCGATACGCCTACAAATAAATGACAAGCTTTGTTTACATAAGGCCCTGCGCGCACGGGAGACTTTTGTCACTGTGACTGTTTTGTCACTTTCATTATGTCTGTAGAATTATATGGAGATGCGCGCACGTTGCGACGTGACAAAACAGTTTTGGGCCTGCGAACAAGCCTGTGACAAAACAGTCACAGTGACAAAAGTCTCCCGTGCGCGCAAGGCCTAATAAAATATTTGAAACATACAAGATTTAAATGTTATCTTCAAATATTATAGTCGCATATAATGTCATCTTTGATATTAAAGGATGGTAATGGCAGGTTTGTATGGGACTTTTGTACCGCCTTACGTATCACTTGGTAAGGATTATTTTTGTATTAATGTTGCTGCTAATATCATCAACTATGACTTTTAAAATTCGCAGATTTGGAAGCTCGCGTTATAAAAACTGATATTCAGGTACATCTGGTTGAAATAGTAGCAGAACCCAAGCAATCTTGGGAGTAATGAGATACTAGAAAGATGAAATTCAATAATAAGGGGTATTAAATGGGTGATTCAACCATATTAACCATATGAAATAAGCATTAAGCGACGTTAAAAGATTCTAGCATAATAGTAAACAATCACACTTGCACGACGATTATAATCTTGTTGGAAAATGGTTAACTACCGAGCTTTACTTTTATCGCGTTAAGTGAGTAAAGTGAACCTCAGATTGTTCAAGGAATACATGCCAATTTATCTGTAACTTCAATGATATCGTGTGAAAAAGAGAGTGTTTTATTAATAAGTTGGTAGCGGGCCATTGTTTGGGCGATCTTGTTCGTGATAGAAGCTTCACCTTGTAAAAGTGATGATATCTAGCTATATACCTACATTAAATACTAATTACTTTCTGTTAATATTATTTTATGAATAATTTTAAAAAGCATGTTTCTTTGTCTGTAATGGAATCTTGCAAATTAAATTATACCCACTTTCCATGTTTTCTATCTAACTGAATTTTTACAAGCATGTATATATATTGCGTGACAATGCAATATTATGATAACATGGAGCTGATATGATGTTGGAGCTGGAAAGTGGCCATAAGAGCTCTGTAATAAAATGACGCAACCCCATCACATTTAGGCTCCTTTGATTTGTCTTAATTAGTACTTTGATCCTTTATTGTAGCTTTGTGCATTTCTATAAAAGCTGGTGTTTAAAGAAGTTTCTTATTTTTATTTGTTTTATAATTGATTCTTTAATTTTAATTGTAAAATTAAGTAGTTATTATCATACGCATTAATTTTTATTGTAAATTTTCAAAGATAACAATTAGGGACACTTAGATTCAGAATAACAATTTGTGAATCACACACGTGTTGAATTAACTGTGTTGACTAAAACTAGACAACTCCCATATGTGGTTTGAACGTTCAACACAAATCGATACAGGATTATGAGTATTTTCATAATGTGGAAGTTGTTTTTTTTTTTAAAAAAATACTTTCACATCGCCGTTTTTTTCTGTACAGTCACATCTACATGTCACATCTACATATAATCGCAAACTGTTTGTAATAACTAAGCTCTAGCTAAATCTAAGCACTCCAAAAGTTTCTCAATTATATTAGGTAAAGGTATTATTTTGTAGGCAGTACCACCACCTACACAAAATACAACATTAATATCCTACTCATCATCATCATCAGCAGCCTTCAACAGTCCACTGCTGGACATAGGCCTCTCCTTAGAAAGGAGGTTTTGGCCTACTATACCACGCTGGCCAGACGGGTTGGTATAGGGTTGGTTTCAAGTTGGGCCGTGGCCCACCAGGCATGATCACCTCGCCTGGTCGGAGGATTCTCCCTTTGTAATAGAGGAACACGATATCCCTTCTTTCACAATAGGATAAATTGGTGTAGATTTAGATAAAACATATATTTCGCAGCACAACATTGTTGTGGAAATTAAATTTATTGGAGAGTCTCGAGCGTGACCCCTGGGGTCGGCCCTATCGTGCGGTGCGCAAAAAGCTCTGCGCGGGGGCCCTGTTCCTCACGGAGACTCTCTAGCCCAGCTTCCTGCAGGAAGTGGTCGAGGGCCTATTCCCACAGCGGGCGGAGCACACGCCCCCGTCGATGGCCGTCATGGCCGGAGGCGACGATGAAGGCGAGGATGATGTGCCGCCCGTCAGGGAATCAGAGGTAGGGGCGGCTGTTCTAAGGATTCGATCCAAGAACACCGCCCCCGGGCCAGACGGGGTTCCTGCCCGAGTGCTGGCCCGAGCCCTCGATCATATGTCGGACCGCCTCAGGGGAGTGTTAGACGCTAGTCTGGCGTTCGGACGCTTCCCTGAGTGTTGGAAAAGCGGGAAGCTGGTTCTGCTCCAGAAGCCAGGTCGGTCTGCCGACTCGGTCGCGGCCTATAGGCCCATCGTGTTGCTGGACGAGGCGGGTAAGCTGTTCGAGAAGGTGCTCCACGCCCGCATCGTCCGGCACCTGCGCGAGGTGGGCCCCGATCTGTCGGACGCCCAATTTGGATTCCGGGAGGGGCGTTCGACGGTCGACGCAATTCTGCGTCTGAAGGCCGCGACCGAACAGGCGGTGGGCTGCGGCGACGTGCTGTTGGCGGTGTCGTTGGACATCGCCAACGCATTCAATAGTCTGCCATTCAGCTGCATCAGGGCCGCACTCCAATACCACGGAGTGCCCCAGTACCTGAGGCGGCTAGCGGCAGACTATCTGACGGAGCGTACAGTACGCTCCGTCAGATAGTCTGTTATGTACGAGGACCGAGAAGGAGTCTTGAGACGTCGGGCCATGTCGTGCGGTGTTCCACAGGGGTCTGTCCTCGGACCACTCCTGTGGAACATGGGATACGACTGGGTCCTGCGAGGGCGTCTCCCCCCCGGGGTCGGTGTAATTTGCTACGCCGACGACACTCTTGTGACAGCCCGGGGGGCGACCTTCGAAGAGGCGGCACGCCTGGCCACCACAGGAGTCTCCATGGTGGTCAGGCGCATTGAGGCGCTGGGTTTGCGGGTGGCCCTAGAAAAGACGGAAGCCCTACTTTTCCATGGGCCCCGTCGTGGTCCACCCGCCGGCGCCTCCATCGAGGTCAACTCGGTCCTCGTACCGGTCCGGGCCCACTTAAAGTATCTGGGTCTGGTCCTGGACGGTAGGTGGCTCTTCGACGAGCACTTCCAACAGCTTGCTCCGAAGCTGATCGGCACTGCCTCCTTCCTTGGGCGTCTTTTGCCCAATCTGGGAGGAGCCAGTGTCGCCACGAGGCAGCTGTACACGGGGGTTGTCCGGTCTATGGCACTCTATGGTGCATCGGTGTGGGCGGCGGCTCTGACCGAGCAGAATAGGGCGCGGCTCAGACGGCCGCAGAGAATTCTGGCGGTCAGAGCCATACGGGGTTACCGCACCGTATCGACGGAGGCGGCGTGCGCCCTGGCCGGAACACCCCCCTGGGATTTGGAGGCGGAAGTGCTCACCGACGTTTATCGGCGAGTGGCTAACTACCGGGCGGGGAGTGGTGGAGTTGGACCTCCGCCCGAGGACGGGGCGAGTGGCGCGAAGCCGCTCACCGAGCCACGATGGATCGCTGGTCGATCCGGCTGGAGACTCCACGTGCTGGCTTCGCCACCGTGGAGGCGCTTCAGCCGGTCATCGGCGAATGGGCAGTGCGGCAGCACGGGACCCTTACCTTCCGACTGACGCAGGTTCTTTCCGGGCATGGTTGCTTCGGAAAGTACCTGCACTTGGTCGCCAGGAGGGAATTGAGTTCCGCCTGCCACCACTGCGACTGCAGTGAGGATTCGGCTCATCACACGCTGGCGGTCTGCCCCGCATGGGAGACGCAGCGCCGGGTCCTCACTGCAGTCATCGGAGAGGATCTCTCGCTTCCAGCCGTCGTTCGTTCCATGGCCGGCAGCGAGAGCTCATTTACCGCGGTCGCAACCTTCTGCAAGGACGTAATCACGCAGAAGGAGGCGGCGGAGAAGGCCCGGGAGGACGACATCCAATCGGACCAGATTCGCCGCCGGCGACTCGGGCGGCGGAGGCGCGAACATCTGAAACTTTACAGTAATATAGCTTAAATATCAGAATAACACATAAGCTACTTTTTACTGCAATAATCGAGACACACGGGCGAAAGCTAGGTAATTAAAAAAATACATAAATCGTAGATGTCAAAATGTATCACTGTTTATCTCCTGTCAAAACTTCACAAAACGTAAATGGTTAATTTTAAAATGAGTTTTAGATAATTACATATTTAGGCTACTTTTATCCCGAAAATATGCGGGTAACACCGCGGGGCGCAGCTAATACAATCATAATTCCTCCTTTTAGTCTTTGAAATTTTTATGTCATTTATTTTTTTAATCTCTGGGGTTATTTAAAAACACCAAAGAGGTGTTGAGATATTTAATGTATGACTTATTAAAGTTTAATAGTGTATATTATGTTAATGGACCGTTGCTATTTTTCTCTCACTGTATTTAATTATAATCAACTTAAGGCAATTAATGTATATTTCTACCACACTTCACACTAACATAATAACTTAAATTTGTATGTTATTGTGGACGTGCGTGAAATATAATGCATTCATATGAAAATGTCTTTGTTTATTTTATTTTTCAACAAAATTCGGATCCCATATTGTAATGAGTATTTTTGCCCTACTGTAACATTTATCACATTATGGCAATACTTGTTTAAAACTTCAACAATAATATGTAGACGTAACTTGATGCAACCAATAAGATCTAGTTTCATCAATTGTTTTGAATCTTGCTGATGAAATGAATACTCATCTATTCTATTTCTAGACAAAATAATTCCGTTTTATAAACCATGCTCATTATTTCTATTTCGTTTTGATTTATTTGTCTTCGTGTGTTTCCTTATTACTTTTAGCGTATTATGATAAAAATAAAGTTTCCAATTGGATAAAAATACAACCCTGTTTATTCAAATAGTTTATCAAAGGCAGGGATGTGTAAAAATTATCAAAGAATACAATATGATTGTTCATCCTTGGTATAGCTCTCGCCAGACGTATAACGACGTTATTTGTTTTTCCGAGATCAGGCTCATCGGCTGGTTTGTCTTTTTTTTCTTCTTGTCCAGAATATACCTCAAATCTGTAAGCATATCCCATAAGATTACATAGAACAAAAAGCTTATAACCCCACTTGTGAGGCTTATTTGGTAAATATTGCTTTAGGAAATGTGCAATTTTAGTTGAACACATCTGCTCATCTATCGAAAGTCGTTGGTCTATTGCAACTGATGAAAATGTCGTATTTAACTGTTCTATGACAGGCCGAATGGAGGCGATCGTGATCGGAATGGTCTCGCGGAAGATGTTTGGTGTTATCGTTGAAATGTAAGTAGCTCCTAATCATCTCAAACCGATTTACCGGCATTGCGCTCTTCACAGGATCGTACCCAAACTTGGAATGCCAGTATGAGCGTACACTAGAGATATGCTCCACTGACATAAATAAAAGAATTCCTATGAATTTTTTTAACTCCCCAACAGTAATAGTGAAAGATATTGAAGGGTTTTTTTGTACTGCATGTAAGTTGATTTCATCAACAATTTTTTGAAGAAACTCAGGTGTGAAGTAGTGCAAAAAACATTTA
Source organism: Phragmatobia fuliginosa (assembly GCA_932526445.1). NCBI lineage: Eukaryota > Metazoa > Arthropoda > Insecta > Lepidoptera > Erebidae > Phragmatobia > Phragmatobia fuliginosa. The sequence continues at coordinate 33,716,010 of OW052057.1, forward strand.
TATGGTGTATCAAGTTCATTTATAGCAGAGTCTGATGTGCTTGGGTGGTGAATTATATTCGATTCGTCATACAACAAACTGTCTTTTTTCCAAATAAGTTTCCTTTTATCAAACTCTACATAATGTTCCTGATTTTCTTGCATGGGTAATGAAATAATAATTTGACTCGATGGGCTAGGCAAATCTTGAACCAGTGGTGGATCACTATAGGTAGGATCTTCATGGTCCTCTGCGTCCTCGTCTTCCAACTCTCGAATTATTTCTCTTGCATTAGCGAAAAAGGTTTCTTCATCTTCACTTTCATCTTCCAAGCCATCCTCAGAAATATTTCCATCTTCCAAAGCCACCAGAAGTTGTTATATGTCTCTATCTGCCACTTTACGAGACATTCTGGAAAAATAATTATAAAATTCGTCTGAATAAATTACTCTATGACAAATAAGTCAAAAATAAAAGTAAATATAAAATTCGTGTGAATAAATTTATTCACACGAATTTTATATTTACTATATACGTAATTACGTACCTATAAAAAATAAGTAAAAAAATATATATTATACCTACAATAAAACTATTTCTTGCCGATTTTGCATAGTGATGTATTTCTACATCACAGTTATACCGCTGATATTTACAAAAACTGTTATTGTATTTTAAAAAAAATAATGTAATGTGTTCTGCTTACCTTTATCCCCTCGTAAATCAATTTTAGCACGTAATAATACTATTTAAATATCCACTAACATTTAATTACAATTTTACCGCCAAAGTGTGTATTTGAAAGTGTTGCACCAAGCTGTCAAATTATTAAAATTAAAAAAGTGAACTGTCATATCATGAAAACTTGCGTTCAAAAACCAAGATAGATATTTTTAGCACCTATTAAAAGTAAAAATTAATGTGTTTGAGTTACCGTTTAGAAATTACGTAAGCAAGAAAACACTGATGTATATATACATCATCATGCATTTAAGGGTAATTGCCCTACTGTAACATTTATCACATTATGGCAATACTTGTTTAAAACTTCAACAATAATATGTAGACGTAACTTGATGCAACCAATAAGATCTAGTTTCATCAATTGTTTTGAATCTTGCTGATGAAATGAATACTCATCTATTCTATTTCTAGACACTAAAATAATTCCGTTTTATAAACCATGCTCATTATCTCTATTTCGTTTTGATTTATTTGTCTTCGTGTGTTTCCTTATTACTTTTAGCGTATTATCATAAAAAATAAGTTTTCAATTGGATAAAAATTCAACGCAAATAATCTAACACTGTCGTCAAATCGATTATTTCATTAGGTAGTTAGGTAGATATAGATAATCCATTAAAAGCTCGGCCTTATGAACAATGCCGCTCTCACGACCCTGTATCGTATAATAATCAATGCATCAGCAGTTTTCCTATAGATCCTAATGATTATGTACGAGCACCGCCCTCTTTTTTTCATTTAGTGCTTAAAGTGTTTAAATCTAACACGATATCAACTTGTGAGTATATGTGAGTCCTCATGAGACCGTTGCTTCAAAGGCATCTTTCGTTTTGTTTTCATTGTCGTACCAGGATTGTATTCCGTACCACGGAGGTTTAGACTAACATTCACAAAACAGACGCAAACAGAATCAGAACAGACGCAATCAGGGGTTAATGCCGATATTCACAGCATAACTCAACACACACACTCCATATGTGCGCCTTTATTGATGTGATCAGTACCACTTTCGTTTAGTATCTATTCATACCTAGTACCATCACTCACCTTTAAATACCAGTCTTCTGAGCTCCGGAGGCCAGAAGAATGATGCAAAAACATCTCACCAAGCCGCCATGGTGTGGGTCAACACGCTGTATTTTACAAATGCTCCAGGATTCTACTCATGCTTTACATCAGGTTGAGAAGAGACACTTTGATAGGTTTATAAAAAAAAAAAAGCGGCCAAGTGCGAGTCGGACTCGCCCATGAAGGGTTCCGTATCAGCAAGTAGGATCATATAAAAGTTCTTGTAGTTCGTTGTAACTTTCACCGATGTTTTTATACTAGTGTATTGATTGGATGAAAGGTAATTTGCGTGTTACGATTTATGACGTATTAAAAAAAAACTACTCACTAGATCTCGTTCAAACCAATTTTCGTTGGTAGTTTTCATGGTAATGTACAACATATGTTTTTTTTTAGTTTTCTCACTCTCCTATTTTAGAAGTTAGAGGGGGGGGGGGGGGACACATTTTTCCACTTTGGAAGTGTCTCTCGCGCAAACTATTCAGTTTAGAAAAAAATGATATTAGAAACCTCAACATCATTTTTGAACACCTATTCATATCCATATGCACCCCACACGTATAGGTTTGATGAAAAAAAAATTTTTGAGTTTCAGTTCCAAGTATGGGGACCCCCAATATGTATCGTTTTTTTCTATTTTTATGTAGAAATCTTAATGCGGTTCACAGAATACATCGATTGACCAAATTTCAACAGTATAGCTCTTATAGTTTCGGAAATAATTGGCTGTGACATACGGACGGACAGACAGACAGACAGACTTGACGAATCTATAAGGGTTCCGTTTTTTGCCATTTGGCTACGGAACCCTAAAATCAGTGTATTTCATACAATTACGAGTACATAAAAATTAACCGATGTAATCTTTAGTGCAATGGTTGTTAAAATAAAGAGGATCCTTTCTACTCACAAGGATGAATTAAAACAGCGCTTATGTACCCAGCATTATTTCACAACATATATGTACCTAGTTAGAAACTACCTAAGATACTGCATCTTAGGTGGTTTATTTGTTTATAAGTTATAAATATTGTTCATAATTATTATAAAATTATTGTTAATTATAATACATTTACCTTATGGTAAACATAAGGATACAACTTCTTTTGAGATAATGATAAAAGTAATTAACGAGACCCTTTTAGTAAAATTAAACAGAAAATTTAGATTGTTTTTTTTTTGCGAAATAGGGCAGACAAACATGTGGATGAGCCAATGGTAACTAACTCCCACAAAAACCTGGAACTGTAGAGATATAAGTGCATTAAGACCATATATGCCCTTTTCCTAAATATAAGAATGTGGCGACTCCATTCGGGAAAGGGTAACGAAATGTTTACTTAATTTCGGTTTCCTAAAACCTAAATGGGACAACACAGAGTTCTCCAAACTATCTTACTTTTGATAATTTTTCAGCTCCTGTTTATAATTTCAAATTAGCAGATTTTCATTAAAAGCGTAAGAAAGTATATGTATACGGTACCTATTTAAAAATCATTTGAACCTATATAAATCAGATATCGTTTAATATGGAGATCTCCACATGTAAGGTTTAAACACCTGAAATGAAAACCTTAAAAATATGTATTATTTTTTAAACTTAAATAATATTTCAATTTTTACTTTTAACCAAACTTTTAACATATTATGTTAAAAATTTGGTATAAAATTATAATAAGATGTCATGAATATTCTTAAATTTGAACAAAGAATCATAAAAATGCACAAAAAGTGTTTTTAGGAATTAGTCAAAAAAACGACAAAATTCACGTTTGTCTGCAAACATAGTAAGTACCTACATATAACATTTATAAAGCACAAAATAATTATGTTATTTATTTTCCTGAGTTCAAACAAATATGATGACAAAAGTTTAAATTTCAAAGGATAGCCTCAAACCTTAGCGTTAACACCCACTCAGTTAGGGAATCAGGGTCATCTCTGATCTTTAAGACATTCGCTATTAAGCGATTGTAGTTGCTGATCGATAAGTCACCTTAAGAAACAAAGTTTTCTTTGTATTAATTTCTTAAGATGAAATCAAAACCTAATAAATGCACCTTTTTACTGATTACACTGAGATTAAAAAAAAGTATATTTTTTTCGTGTTACATAATAGTATATTACATTTGTCAAAGATAAGAGTACATCAGTCTATATATCCAATCTCTAGAGTATACTCAAGTTCTCTAGAACACAATTCCTGTCTGATTGTAATGTGGCAAGAGCGATACTAAACATCCAATGGTGTCATCATCATCTCCGCCGAATAACGTTTTCTAGTGAACATAGGCCTCCAATATCTTTATAGATCTTCCTAGTTTGAACTTTAATCTTATAGTAATATTATCAATTTTAATAGGTTTAGCTTTTAATTTTTCGTCACTTATTCTTTTTGTTTTTGAGCAGTAGTAAATTATTATCAAACAGATATGCAATTAGTTGAACAATAATAAAGTTCAATTTCTAGACAATAAACCTGCACTTAATTAAAAAATATTTTACCAACATTTCACATTTTAACCACTAAAATTTATTTGAACTGTACTGAGAATTAACATATAAAAAATCCAAGGTAAAGGCCTAGTACAGTTATTCAGTATTTTAACTTAACTTCTTTTTTTTGTCGTAGCATGGTGACCCACACTATAACAGTCAATTGATATGCATCTATGCTTCGGGTCTCGCACGCACCAACAAAACATGACATGGCAAATTAATGGCTTAGGATGATGGTCGAAAACGCTTGTTTGTGCCCAAATCAGCCGTATCTTTACCACCTTCAAATCTTTACTTTTACATGAATATTTACATAATAGCGGAATAGTTTAGTGAATTGTTAGTAAACCTATTTACAATTATAGGAAGGCGACATAATATTTCGATTTAGATCACAGAGTAATACGGTACCGCTGGTTTGTGTTGTTCTATGATTAGATTAAACAAAATAGATTCATTAACATAAAATTGATATATTTAAGCACGTGTTTCCATTAGAAGTTGAATAAAGTTGAATGTCGAATAAAGAGCTACTGCTCCATTACCGTAAGTGCCGTAAGAAAAAATTGTGCGTCCCTTTCTACAAACCCTATTTCAGAAAATAGGGTTTGTAGAAAGGGATTCAGAACTTAGTGCCCTCTTGACTACCAAGCCAAAAATAGTGATAGCTAATTCATTTCAGTTTCTATCAGAATGCTTCAAATATTACTTTAGTATTGCTAGCATACTCGTTTTAAGGAATGGCCAAAGAAAAAAACGAATGAATGGATATTTACAAACAACTAGCTTTCGCTGTATCTCGATTATTTAGTCTAAATATGAATATAGGCTATATTACTGTAAAGTTTCATTAAAACCCCTTCAGTAGTTTTTGCGTCAAAGACCAACAAACATACATACTCACAAACTTTCGCGTTTCTAATATTAGTAAGGATGTGACATATCAATGAACAGATTTTGTAAGTGTTGCTCAACACGAATATAAAATAGCTTTTTACATACATCTGTTAATCCTAATATTCAAAACCAAATAATGTTTAATGTATATTATAGGTACGTAATCTATCTAAATGTGTCGCTTTCATTTATCTATAATCTGAATTTCAAATAACCTTTGTTTAAAGATAATTTTAATTCTATGTAAGTAATCATTAATTTTGTATACTAATGTGTACTTATACAAAACAGATTTCTTAAATACATTATACTTCTTTACCTGAGCTGAAAATATTTTTAGGTACTGCGTTATCTTTCGTTTAAAGTATAAAATATTCGTTATTACGTTATCTATGTCAGCTATTTACTCGTCCCAAGCTGATTTAGGCAATACATACTATTATCATCAAACTCTTGCTGACTCTACTTCTGGCCTATGATCTGTCTCTCTGTCTCTCTATCTCTCTCTCATAGTTTTTCATTTCTTATTTATAATACACAATTGTGCACTATAATTTAACCTGCGTAGTTGGTTAATCGCCGCTATATATTTGCTACGAATAGTGATTTGGCCGAATACCGAATAGTCGGCAACGATGTCGGCCGAAGTGTCGAATATTCGGCACAAAATACATGCGTTTCGAGCAGTATAGGTAAATAAGAATAAGACAAGGTACAACGTCTTGAAGAGGACGTAGTAGTAGAAAGCTGTGGCAACTGAGTTGGATTTTTACTTGATCATTTCGTCTAGATCGGAAGGCTGATGTAAGGATTGTAAGCAAGTAGTGGTCATCATACGAAAAAGAATACGCAAACCTCTAAAAATTTGCTGAACCTCTCAACTGGGAGCAGAAGAACTTGTTTTTATTCATCCCAACTTATCACTGATCGAATACCGAATGCCAGAAAAGTGGCCTAGTAGGCCGATAACATAGTTATAGCCTAATATTCGTGACATCTCTACTTCTATTAATTTCAATGCCATTGTTATGGTTAGGTACATTTTTTAATTTTGCTACTGGTCTTCAATGGTTTGTGAGTAATTGTGACTCTCTTATAGACTTATTTTTGCTGATGTATACATAGTCATATCAACGGACCACAATAGGCCACTGCTAGTCCTAGTTTTCCTTCTCTTGGGGGGGTTCTCTGGTTGCAATACCAGTTCAACCTGACCGTATTGCAAGATCATAACCTACAATAAATTTACTCATTAAAACTAACATATTGAACCCAAATACGATATCGTGTATTTTTGAAGTGATATATTATATGTCTGCAGTGAATTTTTGAAGAGTCAGGTTTTTCGGAAACCATCCTGGTTGCAGCACCAGGTCAAGGTGACCGTATTGCAAGATATGCTATTCAACCCGACAATACGATAAGTTATGGAAGAGTTGGGTTCTGTGCTGACCATTCTGGTTGCAGCATGTCGAAGTTATCAATCAATTATCATTTAACATTTATATTTTACTTTCCTTACATAATTTTGAAAGAGAGCTGATACTTTCACACTACTGGACCGATGTTAACCAAAGCTAAGAACTATTGCAAGGAAACATGCTTTTAAAAGAAAAAAGTCCATCCGTTTGAGAGCTACAAAGAGCTTGCTTGCTTGGAACCGACACGTAGGCAACTCGCGGTCCAGGCATTTTGCGTGGGACTGTTGTCGCGTGATTGGCTCACTATTCACGATATTGTAGGGAGATCCCGATAAATTACAGCTTCGTTGAATAGGTGTGCTGAATATTTAGGAAGGTTTTTAAAATTACGTTCTCCGCCGCCTCTGTCTGTCTGTTTGCGATAAACTCAAAAACCACTGCACTGATTTAAATGATAGATAGATAATCTAGATAGTCTAGAGACTGAGAAAGGACATAGGCTACTTTTTAACGCGATAACAGATATAGATGCGGGAGGAGCCGCTGGCAAAAATCAGTACATTTGAAAGAAATTTCGCCATATCGCACAAACTAGTTTTAGCCCGATACCGATTTGTTTAATCTTTAAAAATAATGTGAGAAACACAAAAAAAATTCCTCTTACACCTGCCTATATGTAGGAGAAAGACTATCTTTAAATAAAACAGTAATAATAGTTTAGGGCATTTGACAGTAGTCGGGGCGTATTTGTCGGAGAGAGCTGTCATCTACCCCTGTAGGACCGGTCTCGGACGGCGTGAAATGTCGTGCGGTGTTCCGCAGGGGTCGGTCTTAGGGCCGCTCCTGTGGAACATTGGCTACGATTGGGTGCTTCGCGGTGCACTCATTGATGGTGTCGCCGTCACGTGCTATGCGGACGACACGCTAGTGACGGCGTGCGGTGGGACGCACCGTGAGGCAATCGTTAGGGCCACGGCCGGGGTTGCCCAAGTCGTGGAACGAATCCGGCGGCTGGGTCTTAAGGTGGCTCTACACAAATCAGAGGCCTTATTTTTCCACGGGCCTCGGATGAAGCCACCTGAGGGACTCAGCCTGATAGCAGGAGGCACTCGCATCGGCATCGAGCCCTCTATGAGGTATCTGGGGCTAGTACTCGACGGCCGATGGGACTTTGGACATCATTTCCAAAGTCTGGTCCCCAAGTTGGTTGGAGTGGCGCGTGCATTAGCACGGTTGCTGCCCAATATGAGGGGGCCCGATGACTCCTGTAGGAGACTCTACGCTGGAGTTGTGCGGTCCATGGCCCTTTATGGGGCCCCAGTATGGGCGGAGGCCCTAAAGGCCAGCAACGTTGCGTTGCTGAGACGACCACAGCGAGTGCTGGCCATTAGGATCATAAGAGGGTACCGCACGATCTCTTTTGAAGCGGTGAGTCTCCTTGCCGGAACTCCACCATGGGATCTGGACGCGAGAGCCCTTGCGGTACTTTATCAGTGGCGCAAGGAGGTGCGGGAGTTGGGTCAGAGTCCCGAGATTTCAGAAATCGAAGCTCAGAAATCCCAGCTCCGCCAGGCCCTCGTGGAAGAGTGGAGGGAACGACTTGGGCAACCGAGCGCTGGGCACGCCGTTATTGCGGCGATAAGACCCCTAATGGGGATTGGCTCGAGAGGAGTCACGGAACCCTCTCATACCGGCTGACGCAAGTGATCACTGGAAAAGGTTGTTTCGGTGATTACCTGTGTCTGATTCGCAAAGAGCCAACGCCTGAGTGCCACCATTGCGATGGCTGCAGCGTGGACACGGCGCTTCATACGCTGGCAGAGTGTCCGGCGTGGGAGGAGCCGAGGCGAGATCTCGTGGCGGCCATCGGAGTGGGAATTCTCTCGCTCGGTAACATGATTGCGGCCATGATACGGAGTGAGAGTGCGTGGAACTCTGCTGTCTCTTACTGTGAGCAAGTTATGCTTGCAAAGGAGATGGCGGAGCGGGACCGGGAGAGGTTTAGAACCCTCCCGGTCCGCCAGGCCCGGCATCGGGCTAGGTACCGCAGGCGACTTAGGCGCCGGAGATTGCAAAACGATCTCCGTCCTCCATAAGCGCAGGCCTGGGGGTGACAGGTGAGGCCACCTGCCACCCTAGCAGAAGCAGGCCGGGGTGGCAAGTATTTGATTTGTTCTCGTATAGTAGGAGGCCATCTGCAAACCAAGATGGCCCGAGGTACGTTGGGGTCCCAGGGTTTTTCCTTCCGAGGGTGTACCTGGTTTCCCGACTTCTAGTGCCCGAGAAGGCGTGCGGTTTTGGTCGGTTCGAGTCCGACATAGCCACATTTATGTGGCATCCGGGGGGATTTCCGCACGGAAAAAAAAAAAAAAAAAGGGCATTTGACAGACAAATAAAAAGTGAACTGATATGCTTCTTAAAAAAAATACCATCTTTGGTTTCTCAAAAGGCAAATCCAATTATATTTAAGTCTTCAACTTTCATAACCTCACATTAATGGATCAAAGCCACATACACGAACAGGCGATTAACTAGCGGTCACTTTTCCGACGAGCTAGGAAATTGGATGCACAAAGGGTCCCTTTGACACTCTACACACACTACACACTACTGCTATTCACTTTGAAGTTTAAGGTTTGTAATTATATTTAGGCCTCTACTGATTATTAGTCTAGAATACTATTTTCGCTCGTTACCTATTAAAGGTTAAATTTAAATACAATTCTGCTTAAAATACAACATTCGGTATTGAAAATTAATTTTTAACACTAAAATAGAACTGAAAGTCCTAAAGTGACATAAAAATCCTTGTAATGACATTTTTTCTTTCTAATCAAGCGTAATCTCATAATTCTACTGCTTCGAGAAAGTTCAGACAATTAATTGAATTTTCCAAGTACCTCAGGGGACGTAAGATTAAGTAATCCGAAACGATTGTGATCAGTATAATTCTATCTAATTATCTTTATTACTATCAATTTTTCTCAACTCAATGAAAACAGGTACACATTCTTGGGCAGCTACATGCATACAACATAAAGTTTAAAAAAGTTAATTCTGTTGCCGAACAATTTGAATATTTATACTATTTACCAAATAAAATATGAAATTCTACCTAGCAACATTATAATTCCAGTTTGTAACAATGTGAATAAGTCTTAAAACTTAAAAATAATTTATTTAAGCAGCGTCTTGACTAAAAATAAACAAAGATGACACAAGAAGCTCACAAAGAATAACATTACAAAATAGGTCGGTTTTGTTGTTATTGTTTGAAAGCAGACGTGCAGATTGTCTGTTATTTTTAATTTACCCACGCTTTCGGCTATAGAGTACATTTCCTGGGTTATTGACACACATTGGTATACCTTAAATGCCTACATTGCATACAATTAGCATCAAAATATATTTGCAAATGCAACACTTTTAAAGTAAACGTAAAATGTTAAGTTAAGTAAACTATTAAGTTAAACAGCTGCAGCGATTATTTTATTAAAAGCAGATGCTCTGCGAATACCGAATATAATATTACGGGGTTGTATCTAAATTTCTGTCTATTATACATGGTTATTATGCATATGCGTCTATTATACATACCTAATAGTTTTCTCTTTTTTTGGCGCTCATACAAGACTGTATTAGAAAGCATACCTACCTCAATATAGCCAGAACTTGCACATTTAACTCATATGAAGTGGAATATCTGAAGTTTTAAAACTATTAATATTACCTCTAACTGTTTTATATCTACTACTCTTACTGATATCAGTCAAAAACGCGGCATAGATGATGAAGTTCATAATTATAACAAGATAAATATAGTACATAACATCTGGCAATACACTTCATGAATAAAATATGAAATAATTGAAATACATTTATGTAGTTCTTTAGTCACATTAGTGCTGTATAGTTACATTGATATGAATTATTGATACGTTACTTAGTTGACCCTGACAGATCTCTCCATATCCTCTCATTTGTTTCAATGAAACTATTAAAATCCCGGAAGGAACATTAAGTTTGAAGTCATTTGTGATCTATTTGGAGCTGCTAACCTCTCGTTATTACTCTGGGCCTTTAATATTCACTTAAGTTATCAATAATAAATGGTTTATAGAGCTAGCTTTATGTTCTACTCCTGATGTTGTTAAATTATCTGATTCGAATCATTTATCTGATAGTTACTGTCATGTCGGTGTTAACCTTTAGTGCCATCAATAAATCTGTTATACTCTAAGCCAAATTATGGTTGGATGGTATGGCCAAGTCAACAATTAAAGGTACAGTTTACCATAATATTTAGGAAATGTTTAATAACCTATATTTTAAAAAGAACACGAGAAGAAAAGCAATATGTAGACTTAAAAATTTGTTTGAACATTTTGTTCACACCAGATTCTTTTATCGAAAAGTAAATATCATTAGAATAAAGAATCAAGTTTTTTTTTATTTTGTATAATGTTAAATTGAAACTTGAGTTATCAACACTTTTCTTTTTAAATTTTACTTCTTTTGTATTTAAAATAAATAAATATTTAGGACATCTGACACACAACGCCATCTAGTCCCAAACTAAGCAAAGCTTGTAGTATGATCATATACAACTGAGATAAAAAAATTTTTTTGTAAAAACGTGTGAATTATACATAGGAAACATCCAAACTCCGAAATAAATATATTTGCGGATCACACACATACGCTACCACTACGCCACTTAGACAGTCGTTGTCGATAAAAAAAGGATATGAAAAGGATGCAATAAAGACTCTTCTGGATATATTGTTGTACCTGATGGACAGAGCTTCGAGGACTGAAACACAGACAATATAACTATAAAATATTTATTATCTCAAAATTGTGATTGTCAGAGTTGTATTGTTTTGTTTTGTTCCATTCCAACAGAACTATTTTTTTTGTCGTGTCGTTGCTTATTTTGTTACCAGGAAGTTTTATGTTTACAATCTGTTTTTATTTGAGAATTATTATATCGAATGAGTTCACTTTTGAGGTAAACAAAATAATTTATCTGTTTAATAACATTAATCTTAATTTCTAGGTTGATATATATTTAAATTTCATTAAATTATTCATGGTTAAAACAATTAATATTTATTTAGTGACCACTGGTCTGTATTTTAATACTTTATGTTATATTTCAAGAAATAATGCGTTTTTCCTGTACTAATTTACATATACATTTATGAGATATTTTAGTTTGGCCCGATATCTCGTAATTTTGCAGTTTACCCAAATATGTAATCGATAATTTCAGAAATTTTGACTTAATTTTCTCAGTATGTCGCTCGGTTAGTCAAATTTATTTTTGTTAATTTTTGTGACACTCAATATGATTAGTATACAGTGGACCCCCGGTAAATCGACAAACGTTTTGCAAGTCAGTGTCGGACTATGGAAATTGTCGGATTATAGAGTACTGCCTAAGACCCCCTATAGTCCGGAATTTTTAACAAAAGAGTACCTTCTAATCCGACAAATAACAAATCCAATAATAAGATTTATATGTTAAATCTTACTTCATTAAGTATGTAGAATTTAGTAAATTAAACAAAACCCGTTTCATTATAAAATTAACGCTATTAATCTTATAGAACATACCTACAAAAATGATAACTTTTCATTGTAACCTGTTCAATCGTGCATTAGTGAAGATTTTCAAAACATTTTTATAATAATAGACATGTCGGATTACAGGGGGTGCCGGATTAGACAGGGGCCGAATTACCGGGGGTTCACTGTATTTCCCTTTTCGACTGCACTACATTGAGCAGACATTAGTATGACCGTTGATTAAAAAAAACAAAAAAAATTATTAAGATTCTGGCCTAGTTACATACCCAAGTCAAAACAAAGATGCTAATAAGTAACGATGAATTTCTGTTATTACATTTATTAAAAAAAAGTATTTTTAATTTGTCAAAAAACCGGTATACACCGTATGGACACAATAGTTTAAAATATGCATACGAAGGTCAACAACTGGTGTGAAAGATATGACGATAAGTCGGCGATTTAAATAAGCATAGTTTACGCACATAAGTGTAATCAGATTAGTTGCGAAGCGGAATTTGGAGAACCAACTTCCGTAGTATTAGTATAGTTACAATGTAGCAATAAGTAAAATTTAAATAGTGGCATATTATTGTATTGTACTTGAATTTATAGGTGATTTACGTATGAAGTAAATTGTATATAAATGTTCTCTTTACATCAGATTTTTATTGAGATATTTTATGCTCGACGTTTAAAATTTACATAGTTCTTAAAATTATATGTATTAGATTAGAGATCTTCTTATATTATTACCTACTCGGTATGACTATATTATAAAGAAAACAAATTTGTGAAGTTATAGGGGTAAATAGGGTATCTCTGAATTTAATGAGCTCATTTTCAAAAATTCCTTTACCAATAAAACAAGTTATATTAATACCATATATTAACACGAAAATGAATAGCAAAAGCTAGTTAACACTAAGCACAAATAAGTGTATTTCTTTAAATAATACATGCATATAAATTTCTGAACTAATACAAAAATATAATAAATATACTATAATTTATTATTGGTTTTTCCATTAATTCATATATCTATGAAATATTAGTAATATTTTGTTTCTTAGGGAAAACCTTATTTATTATTCGTACCGGACAACGTAGCACCAGCGTATAATAAATTTGTCTGTCCATCTAAAGGTTAGTCTAAAGCCCGAAAGTTAACCACTTTGTACATCACAGTGTTTGTTGAATTAAGAGCTTTATGGTTTATTTTTAGACATACAATTTATCTTAAAATATAGAAATATTGATACGATAACATAAAATGATTTGAGAATTTTTTGCCAACTAGCAGTCGATTCGGTAGCGTGAGAATTGCGATTAACAAATTGCAAGACATTTTTGTTCTTGTTATGTTTTTGATTGTATTATTTATTTTTTCTTTTCGAGTATTTTACATTTTATTTATTAACTGCGAGCATTTACAAATCCTAACATCTCTATGCAGAGTCACGTAAACCCACATCTGAAATATTGTTTTAGTAAAAGATTGTTCAATAAAAACGATTTACATTGTGTTTTTTTATCTTCGTTGGTCTACTGGATAGCGTATACGACTGCTAATCAAAAGGTCTCGGATTTCAATCCCGGGTCGGGCCAAAGAGAGGTTTCGGGTTTTTCTTAGAAAATTCCTAATAGCAGCCCGACGACTTTACGTGCTTCGGAGAGCACGTAAACACATAGGTACAACATATCACACAGATTACTTTCTAAGCATTTTTTTTGCAACAATTATGTTTTTGAAGGTTTTTATAACCTTATACTTTATTTCTAGATATACAAATCAATAATTTTGAAGTATCTATCTTTAATATCAAAAGACCACTTTTTTAATAAATTTGGCAATAATTTGACACACATCAAACAAGCATTTTTTTTTACATGTCTGTCTGACTGTTTGTTTCGGCTTATCTCTGGAACGGCTAGACCGATTTTGGTGGATATTTCACTGATATGTAGTTGATGACATAAGGAGTAACGAAGGTATAAATTTAGCTTATAAATTTAAGAGTCATAGACAACTGGTCGAGCGATCAACTAACGTTTTCCATATTTTTGATACTGAACACACTATTTACTTACTTTTTTATGAAACAAATCTAGGAAAGTTGTAAAATCAATATTTTTTCCCTGAACAAACCGTAAATTAAAATGACGTCAATTATAATAAAACAAAGGATAATTACATGGTCTTCTTTTCTCCTTTTCTATAGATAATAATATATATTTGCCCAAAAAAAGTTGGAAAAGGGGTGTGATTTTCAAAGAAAATAAAGTACTGTTGTCCTTGCCATAATTTCTTCGCCAGTGCATTTTTCGCTTCTCTCGAAGACCACAGGCTAAAGTTTGTCAAGTTGTGGGAGATACTTTTTGGAGCTATTGAACCGAGTTTGAATAATCTTATATTAATTGAGATTCGCATTATTTATGAGTGTCATAGGTATTTTTATCACGACAAATGAAATTAATTTATCGTGGTAGTTGGATTTACCAGAGAGTATTTAACGCCCAATTGGCACCAATCAGCTAAGTACTCTATAAGAACTTAAACATATTTTAGTAACCTATTTTAGAATAATAATCTATACAAGTTACCACTAATATATAAATGATATTATAACAATACATAACAGTTTCATCCTGGAAATTGGAAACAATCTGTTGGAAGAATTAAATAAAAATTTAAATTTCAACCAAAACAAGTAAATAGATGTTCAAGTAGAATACTTATAACATAGAGGACATAATATAAATATGTGTATAAATAATATAGTGATAACTAGTTCAATATTAGAATTCCATCAGGGTTGCAGAGGTCCGACGCCAGTCGTTACGTGTAAAAACTTAAATTTAGGTAAATCCAGATGAACTAGTCTCAAGACTTAGGAATAAGAAATTCTGGGAAGAAGAAGAAGAAAATAGAGGACTGATACACCTCTTTTCTACGGACAGGCCTATGACCAGCAGTGAGATAAAATTATAGTTTTCAATTAAACAATATCAATAGAAATTCCAAAGTGGGATATAATTAACTTTGAGAGCATCATTATGAAATGTATTCGTTCCATTAGTTTACACCTATCTATGGAACCAAAAAAACTAAATTGGTGTTTCTGTTGTTGTTGTTGAACTAAATCATTAGAAGTGACAGAGCTCTGAACTATTCAACTACTGAACTACTAAGTGAAGCATAAAATGAAAACCAAATTAAGAACCCTTTTTGTTCGATGGATGAAAAAGCCTGATTCACTAAGTGAACAATCATTCAGTGATCATACTGTAAGGTAATTTGTTGTTGTTATTATAATTATTATTATATAGTCATTTCCAAAAGATGATACACTCGAATAATATAATGACACACTAAAACTTTTCTCATGAGTCAATGTCAATATTTTATAAACATGCGGCACACTAATTACTTCGGGTAAAAAGTTGCCACAGAGCTACCTTTGCCCTCTTCATTCAATACCTTTTCTTACATAAAGGAGTAAAATTGAAGTGTATGTTTGAAATTTCAATTTAACAACTTTTCAACAACAAATGCATATGAAAGGATATTTGGTCTTTACATCAACACATACATACATCCTTTTCAATAATCATCACTTTAAAATGATTTCAGCCTATTCTAAGAGTTTTTTTTCTGCACATATTATCATAATTTTTGTTACATCTATTTATTTTGTCATAGAATTGGGTAATATCACCTAATAGTTACAGCGCACACAGTGTGCCAGATACGCTATCGCTTCAAGTTAGGGTAAAACCTTAAACAATGATTAAAGATAAAAATGTATTATTTTTAAAAGATCTTGGCACAACATTGTACATGCAATTTGTCAGTGTTCTTTCAGTTACACGTTTGTTGGGCTTGTTGTAATTAAAATCCTTGAATTGTATAACTTTTATTTTGTTTTTAACTGCCTACTTTATGAGGTACTGAAAAAAAAACAATTAAGTACAAAATCAATTTATTAAATGGACTTAGTTTACGAGACCTACAATATTCAAGTGTTAGACAGAAAGGCCAGCCAGTTGGAAGTGATTTTCTTGGTCAGAGTAAACTGCTTAAGGTTAAGTGTGACCAAGAACTCGCTACCGGCTTGCTAACCTACTTGTCATACCTGAATAAATAATAACACAAATTTATGATAATTGTCTGTGTCGTGTTGTTTCCTAATGTTATGCAATATATTACAAATACAATTCAAAGCACTCTTTCAATGCATGTGGTACAGATTAGTTTCTGGAATGAGACATTTTTTCATTTTTATTTCATTACATTTTCTTAACATTTTTTTTTAAAATACAATAACAACCTATAAGGCACGATTGATGGGCACGGGTCTCCTCTCAGGAGAGGGTTAAGACCAAACATCCCCACACTGGGTGACTGCGGGTTGAGGACTGGCAAGACAGATTCGGTCTACGTTATCTTGGAGGTTTCTTAGCGCCCGAAGGCGTCTAACTAAGCTTCACGGATGTCATGATAACCGGAACCTACTGCTTAGTCTCGGAAACGCTCACAATAATATATCATGCCACAAACGGTCCCCTATTTAGGTGTGACTGCTTCGTCGGTGATTATTTTCTATCACCGAAGGCCAATATGCTATGAGCTTAAGCTAACCTTACAATTTTGATTGATACGGGGATCGAACCCAGGACCGACAGTCATATACGAAACTAGAGTAGTAAAAAAATTTATTAGTTATGTGCGACATTCTTTACTATAGTATTCTATTTCCCAGCAGGGTAGGCTGAAACAATTGATCTCTCCACTTACTACGCTCCTGTCACACCACTTTTGCTACGTTCACATTCATCAATCGCTGCATGCATGCTCGTTGGTTCCTGATGCTCTTCACATGGCTCTTTTTCAGAACATCACCATTTGGTCTGTAAATATTCGCCGTGAACGATCACCAACACTTTCAATACTTCCACCCACATTCGCTGTATATATTCCTTTCGTAAGTCTTTTATCATCCATCCTATCCTAAATGTTCAAACGATGAATAGATGGCAATAAATGGTACGCTTTTGTATTTCTACTACCTAATGGTCGCCAAGTGATCGAAATTCAACTTCACTTAATTTGGATTATAAGTGGCAACATTATTAAGGTTCCATTGTTCATGTAAGGGATGTTTTATACATTGATTTAATGTTTTTTATTCACTTTTTTTTTAATAGCTTCCTGCACTAAACATGAACTATAAGTAAAAGAAAAAATTGCATACTCCTTTTAAAAAAAATGCATGGACGGATGCATTTTTTTTAACAGATGTTCAAAGCCATATTAGTTTACGTATTAGTTTACAGATTTAATATACGATTTTATAGAGATAAAAGTTGACCAAGTGCGTGTCAAGCCACGCATACAAATGTGGTTCCGTAGTCACCTATAGTAGTAGGGTTGTTTAGGATTGAAAATCGTGACCAATAGATAACAATTGTTATGTTTACTTATTATTTATTTATTTTTTTACGAAGCTTTTTATGTGAGTGCATTTTACAAGTTATAAGTCCTGAAATAATAAAGCTATCTAAACCACTATAAATTTCCTTTAAAGTTCAATATTTGTCTCTCTGGATCTATCTATCTATCTTGAATTTATACAGTTTTTTTGATTCAACCAGCTTTTAAAGGGGGGACGCTCTATTTTTACAAAAAAAAAACGCTTTCAAGTTGAATAACTCGCAAACGGATAGCCAAATCAAAAAATGATTTTTAATGATACCCTACATGATGGGTGGACGTGAGAAAAAAAATCCCCACTTTACGTGTAAGGGAGGTATTCCAAATTAAAATATTTATTTGCAGCACGTTGTCGACGAAATTACAACACATATTCATGCAAGGTTTCATCTTTCAAGCACCAACTGTTTGGGCAGTAGGTCGAGGACGGACGGACGAACATGATGAATAATAATAAGGGTTCCGAGTCCTGAACTACGGAACCCAAAAAAGGTGTGCTATTGATTTTAATAAACTCATATAAAGATGACGGTCAAATACACATAGTATACGTACGCAGGTAGTCAAGGAAACTTTCGCTGCTCGGCAGCATGCAGACAAGATGACGTACTAATGACGTCTTTAGCGCAATTTCATCAGAGGGAAACCCCGGCAAACTTTAAATGGCCACTTTCTGTTTATTTTTTAAAATATAAGTGTTGGAAGTATAGCCAATAAGAAATGTGGATATTATGCGTTTTACAACACAACAAAACACCTCCGAAATGACGGTCAATTGCCAAAGAAATAAGTGTGTTGACCCCAAGTTGTATAGAATGTTAAAGCGCCGTCGATTGTGTTACTTACATACGTTTACAATGTCAGGATTTTTTTTTATTTCCGCATACGAACACACAAGAAAACGCATACAAAATTGTTCTTTTAAAATATCTTATGTGTGTAGTATATGAACAAATATTGTTACATTGTTTTACATGATCATTTAAAACTTAGCCCTGTAGACATCTAAAATACATTGTAATTTATAAAATAATAATAAATGTAAATATTAATTCTCATACACCTCACATCAATCATTATCAGCAACCTATAGTGTCCCACGGCTGGACTCGGGTCTTCTGTCAGAAGAGGGTTACGTCATACGTCCCCATGCTGCACGAGTTACTGTTGGAAGTTTTTAAGCCGCTAGAGGGACTTCAACTAAACTTCGCGACTGTTATCTTATAATACCAACCGGGAGCGACTGATTAACGTGACCTCTGAATCACGTAAATGCTCATAAGATATCGTGCCACAAACGGTCACCCAGCTAGGTGCAGTCAGCGCCGTCGTCGGTGATTGTTTCTAATCACCTAGGGCACTTGACTATGAGCTGACTGTGACTTAGCAGTCAAGATGGCAACGTACTAGTCTAAAAGGGTCGTCAAATAAATATTTAATTAAATCTAGAGCCTGCTAATACATTTTTAATGTCAACATAGTATTAATTTTTGTTGATAGTCAATGTCAATATTACTTCGATCATGAACTGAAGCGTGAACATAGATTCGGTAAGGTAGTCTTATAATTAAAGACAATTCGATGCAGACCGTATTATCACAAGATCGTAGAATTTGAATAAATAATATGTCTTGAATAAATACTAGTAACTGTGTGAATAGGCCACATACAAAATCATCAAATGGCTTCAAAACAATACAACCTATTTATCTCAAATACTAATATATAAAAAATTCAACATGTATTTAGAATACCCAAACTGCGATTTCCAATAATTAAGCATAACTCAAGAACTGGTAGGAGAACGTCGTACTAACGCCTTCTCTGAAGTCGTAATAGGCGAGCGATATGTGCCGTAAATACGATTTATTGACATTGCGGCTGACGTGTGTCACCTAATGGTGCGATTTGACGACTAACTTCGGTTTTTGTGATTTACCTCACCGGAGTCATTCTCTTCCGTTGAATAGCATTTGTGGTTATTACAGATGATTCTTTCATTACATCCATTGATTGGATGTTTTGTTCAATCATTAATCATCACCCAACATTCGATACACCTCTGAATGACGTGACTTTTTTGAATTATTATTTCGTTGCCTTTCGTTTGCGTTTATAATATTATCAGCATTCAAAATCGAATATTATAAACATCTATTAAATGCTCTAAAGTAAATAAATAAGATATATAAATATCCATGATCATGAAGATCATACAATCAAATGATATAATTTTGAAAATCGTTAGATTAATCAGTACAAGCCTATGTTGTCTTATGATTGCTTCCGCAGAATATATTTTTAGTTACATTCATTACTAACTAACTGTACAGAATTTACTCGCGTTTGTAATTGCGAAAACTGCTTTTCTACTACCGTTGCAGTGATTTTATGAGAGCAATAGCCAATAAATTACAAATATTCAATAAAAAGTCACCAAACAAATTCCCAGGCCTTATGGCTTGTTTAGATATGTAGCTTACATACTTAAATTAGTATTAGGTGTGTTCATATTCTAAGGCCATATGACCAAGGTAGTGTGGCTGATATCCGCTAAAAGTTAGAAACTTTCGCGTATTATGAAATACGTGATTTTGATAATTTGTGTAAAAAATAAAACATATATACAAACATAATTAAATTAAATTTTCCTCTGTGAGTCTAGCACAGCCAACAGCCATACTATGCAGTGAGAGAGAGACAATCATTCAACTTTAAAACCATTGCTAATAACTAGTCTTTACAACACAGTTATATTTATTGATCATCTAAATCTCAGCTGGACAGTTTAGTAATAGTTTCATACATATGTTTATGATCATCATCACTACAGCGTTTGACGTCCACAGCTGGACAAAGCCTTCTTCCAAGGTTCCTCACAACAACCGGCCCTGACATTATAATACATAGAAATCACTTTGATTGATATTTTAGGTATGGCCAATGGGCCAATTGGATAAAAAAATAAACCTAGAATTACTTTATGCAGAAAATTCAAAAAACCCCAAATAACAGTATTACAATTGCATACCGACATAGGCATAAAATCATTTCACTGCTCGTTTGTTAAAATTTATGATATTTACTATGTATATTTTGGGCTAGTATTTAACGGTAAAAGTGTTATAAAAGTGTACACGATTGCTTGATTATAAATAACGTATATTAATTAAGATAGTTCCAGCTATATTTTTGTTTGACACTCTCTGGTCTGCATGTTTAAATAGTATTCCTTTCTATTCATATCTAATCCTAGATTATGGTTTTCATATCTTTCCCATTTCTATCCCAAAGTAACCTAAAATCCACCTTGTTGACTGCAATAGACAGAAGTAAATGGGACCAAAATTCCATATATTTGTCAAAAGTCCTTAATTGGTAGGTAATTCTGAATGGTTACATGCGTGAGTTTATACGTATTTACAAGGAAAATCTACATATATGTATTTAATAATATATTTATATAAATACATGATTAATAAGGAATATGTTTTTAAAGTATTTTTTTCCCGATTAATTAGTTATTCACGCCTGTCGGTCTCGGTTGTCATGAACATGTCTATGGCAATCGTTATTGTGAAGTCAGTGTCCTCAAATTTACTGACAACTAGTTCAACCTACGAATTTCAGTGCTCCCTTAGGGTTGCGGAGGTCCGATGCAAGTCACTCCGTGGAAAAACTGAAATTCAGTTAAACCGGTTGAACTAGTAGCCGACCCTAAATAATATTGGGAATAAGGCTAGGAAGAAGAATTTACATTAGACATCTTGCATTATCACCCTTTTTATATAAAGGCAAAATATCTTTCTAACCAATACTGTTCCCAATACTATATAGGGTCATCAGTTCAACCGGTTATACCTAAATGTCAGTTTTGCCACTGAGCGACTGGCATCAACCTGAGGGCGAACTAAATTCGAAGGTTGAATTAGTTGTCAGTATATTTGAGAGCACTGAATGCCTAATAACGATTGTCTTAATTGGTTATGACAACCGGTTTCGCCGACTTAACGTACTTTCCTAGGCACGGGTGGGAAACACCGGTAACTTACATGCTTTAGGCTGCTATTAGGAATTCCTTGTAAGAAAAACCCAACAACAGCCCGATGCGAGAATCGAACCCGTGACTTCTCGATCGGAGTCGTATACGCTAATCGCAGTTTTATTTCTTAAGGGTATAAAAATAAGTTTAAAATACACTTAGACATATTTAACAGCAAAAATAAAAATAATTTTATCAAAAATAAGTCTGTATAATAATCGAATATATTTCTTAGATATTTCTAGGTATATTATTATAATATGTTCCCTTAAAAATCCGTTAAAATAAAAAAAAACTTAATATTTCCACAAATATATCTAAGTATTTTGACTACGTATAAATTATACCCTAAGATGATGCCGAAACGACCACCGAATTCGTTTTTGTTATTCCTTGTAATCTATAAAAATAATAAAATCTGAATTTATCTAACACTTTTTTAATAGCACCGTGTTTTATTTTTATTTATTGAAAAGGTCTTGATATATCTCTATAAACTTACACACTTATAGCCAAATGCACAATACTCCACTACACATAACTACTTTTAGTTATTAACATATTATTTATTAAGGTAATAACAGTGGCTAATAACAATTCTTATTATTATTACCTTTCGACTATCTCAAGACTTTATTTCGGACGGATACTGAGAAGGTACGGCATACGAAGGAAGAAAAGATCTAAATTATTTACACTATACTAATGGAAAAAAACAGAACATACACGTAAGGGAATTATGATGATGAGCACTCTGGGAGACGGGGGATGCCGTTGGCAGATTACCAGGAGGTTGCCAGAGGCAAGCAGCGCGGGGGGGGAGGCATAATGACGCATGCGCGACGAAAGGCGCTGCGGGGTGGGAGGCGTGCGCCTAACACTATTTAAACTGTTCTTACGAACGGTCATCATGCATTGGTCTGTTTGCAATCCAAAGTTTAGTTAGCTATAGTAATACGACAGCTCGAGTCGCAGACAGACTGGCACAAAGCCCGTGGTCGAGACATAAAGCTATCGCAGACAATACGCTAGCTATACGCGCAGTGAACAATCGTTCAGGCTCTACCGATTCCAGTGGTGTGTTAAAAGAAACCATGGCCGTCGCAGCAGCACAGAAGAACCGCGAAATGTTCGCCATCAAGAAGTCTTACAGCATCGAGGTGAGGAGTCGCAGCAGGACCGGCCTGGTGATACCAGTGCCGCATGCCACTGTTGCTTGATAATTTTCTTCTTAAACCTCACTAAAATTAATTGAAAACCAATATTAAATTTAAATAGTAATATAGAGTCATATAATTTAAATAATATGAAAAAATATAAGTGATAAACTATAAAACTAATGGATTTTTGATATAGATATGTGTTTCTGCAAAATAGACCAAAAAAGTAGACTTTAAAGAGATTTAAATATTTTATTAGTGTTTATTATCTCAGCATTAAATAACAACAACTTAAATTAGTTACTGAGATTTTCTAGAACTAACAATCAACTCTGTTATACACTTAATTGGCTATAAAAACGCATAGACTATACTTACACATTATAAATCGTAAGCGAAATCAAACAAAGGAAACTATAATGAATTAGTAGGTAAAACATTAAAGGAAATTAATCAAGATAATTTTGTTCAACAACAACAATAGCTTTTCATAATTTTTGATAACAAAACGTCAACATTAAATTAAAAATAAATGTGTAAATTTGTGTCGAACTGTGCAACATATAAACAAACAAATACAGTGTCGATGATATTATAGTCGTGTGAAATCGTTGCTAATCACCTTGTCATCTCAGTTAATCATCATTGCCTACTTATTACATGTCAAATTCGCCCTTGTACCATTGTATAGTGCAAAACAGTAAATATTAACCATTCTAGCAAAATATAATCTTTAATTAGGCCTTAAACACATTGAACTTTCCGATAGTTACTTTATCACGATAGATAGATTCTAAAATATCGAAATTATATAGTGAAAGTAACCTTAATACGAAAATGCATTCGGTTCTAAAATTTTCGTATTTTCACATGTTATATTTTTCAGTTTAATTATTAAGTTGAGTTTATAACGCGTCAGCCAGGGCCATTGCAACTTTATTATTGTGCCAGGGTAATTAACTCACGCAGCGACACTTTCACGGTAAAATCACATCATTGTGTGACAAATTGCATAATTTTCCACTCAAACAATATGTTCTAAATAAGTCATTGTTCCACGTAATAAGAAATAAACGTTCATAACTCGCGAGCATACCCTGTCTTCTTTAAAAATTAGTGCCGTCGGTTATTTTCGTTTTGCCCATCGATAAAATTTATTTGAAATATTCATTGTTTATAGCAGATTAATTTCCATTGTGGATATTCAATACATAGTTATGAAGTAACCGTTACCATACCAACGAAACATTCTTAGTCACTTGTTGATAGTAACCCACGTTTATAATTATTTGGAGCTTTTCCGAAGTAAGACAGTAAAGACAGCTTTTGCGAATATTGTTGCGAATTATATAAGTTTGTATGTACCTTTTTGAATTGACTTAAATGACCTTTTCTCCATACGGACAGAAATAGAAAATGCATTGCGATAATTTTAATATCTCTCCTCTTTCATTTTCAATTGATTCAATGCTGTGCGAAAACAATCCCATGTGGAACATTCCATAATAATCACATATTTGATTATTAGTGACTGAATAATTGTATTTCCTTGACCGTTGAAGGTCGGAATGCAAGGCAGTACGACGCTCACCGTGTCCACTGCATTCATCAAAGATTGTTCAAACTTTAACAAGTGATCCGATGCACATAATTAACTTGATCAAATCTGTGCAAAGACGTTAACGTCTGCATCCAACACCAAATTTATTTATATTGTTGTTTTAACTTCCGGTATTTATATCACGCAAAGCGCTAACCTAAAGAATTTGGTCCGTAGTCATTTCGAGGTCATTTAAGTATTGTCCTTGACCAATAGACGTTCTTGCAGTCTATTGCATCGTTTGATGACATTCAATGTCTATTAAATACTGTTTTATATTTGAAGGTAAAATACAAACTTCCTTTTTTGTATCCAGCACGAATATTCACAACACAAAATTGTAACAAAATTAATCTGCTAATATTTCTTTGTTTCACATTGAATATTGTACCTATTTACCTGATTTTTGAGCACGAATATCTATCAGTACTAATCTCAAATGGTGTGGTTCGTCAATTGATCGATGAAGTGGTTTTAGGAAGGTATAGGCACCGTAGATATAAGGGTGGATACACGTCGGCACACTCTAGCTTGACTTAATTACACGTCGACCGATTGGAACGGTGAAGTGGCCACTCAGGCACACCAAGGCTAAATCAACCGGATTCCGAGTCCTGTCCGCTCCAGTTAGGCGGACCTTTAAATTAATAATACGAAGCGCGACATTGTGTCCATAATCTTTTGATGTAATATTGCTACGTAGATGAATGTATGGGATAACTAGCGAAGAAACCAATCTCGGTAAGAAAAAGGTTTTAGGTCGAGTAATTATTAACTCCGTTGCATATCAGGGGCTCGGTTACAATAGCGAATGATTAGCTCAACCCTTGACATACATAGTTAGGCCCGCACGACCACTCTAGTGGAAAATGCTAGGTCTCGCCGCCCGCGCACTCGACCAGACACCACGTCACCTGCCGCCTTAACATTACGTTTTCTGCAACTTAATCTTAACACTAAAGGCATAATAATAAGTTCTTGCACTGCATAGCTTTACAAATCAAAGCTTTTAGTGATTTCAATGGGTTTATTGATAAAATATAATTCAGAGATACTTTTAAACAATAAAAGGTTATAACAGTGTTAAAAAGCAAGTATAAGGCATTATTGCTGCCCTTTTTGCATTGATTTGTTATAAGAAACTGGTAGGAATATAGTAGGAATATAGTGCAAGTCGTTAAAAGTATTTTAGTAGATGACTATGCAGTCAGAGTCGGAAACACTGAAACTGCAGTAATTGGCTCTATTCAAGCACAGCCGTACAGAAAGTTGAATTCCTTTGACAGATTTCAATCGCACAAGCCGCATCCGGCGCGCGCCTTGGGTCGGGAATAATGGGAGCACTTTACGCCCGGACACACTTAGAAAATAAGCTTAAGAACTTCGTAAAAGCAATTCCTACTCTCACATGAAATATAACGCGATGTGACCGCTTTATATTTATAAGGATTTGGAAGATCAAGCTGTTTTAGAAGCAGCTCCTTTGTGTTTCCGCCGTGAACTGGAAACCGCCCACATTGTATTACATTATTCTTTTATATTTTACTCTACATTTTTGTAGTATTTTATACTAGCTATATATTTATTATTCTGTATCGGGTTTTACAAACCTTAAAATATTTCGGTTATTAAATGTACAATAAACATAAAAATGTTCATGTGGCTACAAAGTAAATCTAAGGTTCAACGTACGTTCATAATAAATTTACTTGCATTATTTGACTGCCTCGTTGGTCTAGTGGTTAGCGTATACGTATGCTGATCAAGATGTCTCGGGTTTGATTCCTGGGTGAGACGAAATATTTGTGTGATCCACAAATATTTATTTTCTTTTTCTATACAAAATATTAATGTATTTAGAAAAAAAAGTATGTTGTTTTATTTATATCAGTTGTTTAGTACCCGTAATACAAACTACAATGAGTATTTTAATTTACTTCAAGGTTTCGTAGTTCTAGAAGATCACTGTTGGAGACTTTCAATACTAGTATGTGTAATTTATCTTTTTGTAAAAACTTTCGTTGTTTTGTTACAGAACGGCTATCCGTCTCGTCGCCGATCTCTTGTAGACGATGCCCGTTTCGAGACACTTGTCGTCAAGCAGACTAAACAAAGTGTTCTTGAAGAAGCCCGCGCCCGCGCCAATGGTAAGGTTATTTAATTAGCTCTTGAAAAGAGACAACACTCCTTTCGGAAAAAAATATTTTTTGTCAAAAGATCCTTTTATCTTTTTATTATTTTATTTTGTTTTTATTATTTTGTTTCTATTTTTTTCTTTAATTTAGACTCTGGCTTGGATTCCGAATTTCTCCAAGATGGGCTTCTTATTGGCAATGGCGATAATTCCCCAACTGTTGAGGACGGGACCCAACAAGATGAAACTAAGAATAGTCACCTAGGTAATCATCGGATTTATTTTTAATTGAGTACTCTATATATTATTTTCTGTTTTTTTATTTATTTCTTTTTTTATTTTTGTTTTTTATAGCAGATACCGACAACACAGGTGACAAAAAGCTTGACGAAGGTAAGACTACAGATATATTATAAAATGAAAAACCTCAAGCATCTTTATTGTTTTACACACATCTGAATAAAAACATATTTTTATAGATTACACGCTTACTGAGGAGGAGATTATCTTGCAAAACGCTGCCAGCGAATCACCCGAAGCTGAGCAAGCCAATCAACAGGCAGCATTGTTGCTACGTATGCGCGATGGAATGGGATCACTCGCGCGCATCCTCAAAACCATCGACAACTACAAAGGATGTGTACAGCATCTCGAAACTCGTCCTTCCCAATCGGCTGGAGTTCAATTCGACGCTCTAGTAAAAGTCAACATGTCACGCGCAAACTTATTGCAACTCATTAGAGCTCTTCGTCAGACAACATCTTTTGCTGGTGTTAACCTTGTTTCTGAGAATAATATCACCAGCAAGACCCCATGGTTCCCCTGTCATGCTTCGGACCTCGACAACTGCAACCACCTAATGACTAAATATGAACCTGAGCTGGATATGAACCATCCCGGATTTGCTGACAAGGAATACAGGGAGCGTAGGAAAGTTATTGCCGAGATCGCTTTTGGGTACAAATACGGAGATCCAATTCCTTTCATTTCCTACAAAGACAGCGAAAACGATACCTGGCAGCGAGTTTTTAACACTGTGTTGGACCTCATGCCCAAACACGCTTGTAAAGAATACAAGGCAGCATTCGGAAAACTACAAGCTGCAGATATCTTCGTGCCACATCGCATTCCACAACTTGAAGACGTCAGCAACTTCCTGCGCAAGCACACCGGATTCACCCTTCGACCTGCAGCCGGTCTACTCACCGCCCGTGACTTCCTTGCATCTCTTGCCTTCCGTGTATTCCAATCTACACAATACGTTCGCCACGCTAACTCTCCATTCCATACACCTGAACCGTAAGTGATGAGAATTCGTTTATTTTTGATTTCTAAATCTTTTTGATCAAAACGTTATAGACTGGCTGGTAAATTATAACCTCTAACACGGAAACCGCTAAAATGGATATGACCGAAACATTCATTACTGTTAATTTAATTAGGTTCACAATAATTACCTTGACGAGTCTTTTACGGAAATATATATTACGCAACCAGTCCTTCTTGATGTTATGTAAATTAAATTAAATCATAAGCTAATGTAGACCAAACTACGTACGAATTTTTGTTCAATGTCATTTTTTATTTATAAATAATTTACTATCTAAATGTACTTATGCCTATGTTACGAGTATATCCTTGAACGTAAAACAATTTACCGACAGGAGACGGCAGCGTAGTGTCGTGATGGAACTTTAACTTTATTAAATGGCTCGCTCGTAATTGTGTTACACTTTGTACAAATGGGGGCAAAGTTTTTGCATCAAAGAGCAGTACTGTATAATATAAGTGCTATATTGCACTCCTAGTAGCCGAATATAGCACGTAATTTATTCTAATTAATTAGTGCATAGATTACTAACGATAGCAACTATTTATTTTTATTTTTTAAATGTTTGTTAATGTATACGTTCTTTTACAGTGATTGTATTCACGAGCTTCTTGGACACATTCCTCTCTTGGCTGACCCCAGCTTTGCTCAATTCTCTCAAGAGATTGGACTTGCATCTCTTGGTGCCTCAGACCCAGAAATTGAAAAGCTCTCAACTGTAAGTTTAGATTTCAAAAATATCAGTTTGCTTCATTTAGATAAACTATTCTCATTGTGGCAGTGCGAATGTTAATTTTGTGAATGGGCCCAGCTATTGCGATTTCTTTTAAATACTATTGCTGAATTAATAGTACACCCGATGGCGGTGCATTATATATAATGTTTTTTTTGCGCAGGTATACTGGTTTACGGTTGAATTTGGCCTGTGCAAGGAGAATCAACAACTGAAAGCTTACGGCGCTGCCCTTCTATCCTCAATTGGAGAGTTGCTGCATGCGCTTAGTGACAAGCCCGAATTAAGACCGTTTGAGCCCGCTTCTACCTCAATACAGCCCTATCAAGATCAGGAATATCAACCCATCTATTACGTAGCTGAAAGCTTCGAAGATGCCAAAGAGAAGTTCAGGTTAGATATTTTTTCATCTTCTAAAACTATTGCCAGACATTTCAATTAATCTACTTATGTACTAAAATGTATAAATTTAATTTTAGACGCTGGGTATCAACCATGTCGCGACCTTTCGAAGTGCGTTTCAACCCACACACAGAGCGGGTGGAGGTGCTCGATTCTGTGGACAAGTTGGAAACCCTCATCTGGCAAATGAACACGGAAATGCTGCATCTCACCAACGCCGTGAAGAAGCTCAAGGGCTCACATTTCGAGTGATCACTTAAGCCGTAGTATACATCGATGATTCAATGCACGCGGCCTTGCCGCATTCTGTATAGCTAGTGATATAATAGATGTAAGGTTGTTGTTGGCGTGTGTGGAGCGTTTGTGTGAACGAGTGCGAAAACGTGAAAACCATCCGATGGTACTTCCTTTTTTGTACCTTATTGTATTATTTATTATGCCAGCTCATTGCCCAGGGCTCGGAAACTACGGAACTCTGATTGCCCATTTACAGAAGCCGTACAGGTTCCTAAGCCCTTCACTATTATTAGTATTAATTTATAATTTAATGAAACACGAATAAAAAATGGAGCACCAAAAAGACATAAAAATGAATCATAAAATAAATGCGATTGCGTGGACTGAGATGGTTTTATTTCATCACTTAATCATAAAGACAGTTTTTATAAGTAACAAAACAGAAAGAAATCGATAGTATGACATAAACTCACTTGCAAACATAACAATAATTTATTTATCTTCGGGAAAAATAGTTTTCCTAGAGAAACGTTATAAAATAACACCTAAAAAGATCTAGACGAACCGGTCTCTCAATTTTAAACAAGGAAAAAATATGGTTTACTATTGAAAATAAAACCCTAGTGGCTCTATAGATTCAATCAAATTCGAAAGACACATAAAAGTAAAATGGAATGAAATGGAGTAAATGCAATACTCAATCTGTAAACGGAGACTGGCCTGGCCCGGAGCACACCTGTAATAAGATTTGCGTCGTCCTCGGAGGAATATGATCGCTTTCAATTCTTCAAATCTAATCGGATTGTGACATGAAGAATATTAATTGACTTTTTAAGAATACGATAAATTCAGATATACAAATTCCACTGTTTCTTTCCGCTTGTTTCTTATTGATTTTTTGTTTCAATTCGAAATTCATGTCTAGGTTGTTGTACGTAGGCTTATGCAATCAAGTTTACCAAAAGTATCTATAGGATTTTTTGTTTTTATAGCAAAAATTATAATGGTTCATTTATATTTACTACATCTTTGAATAAGATACACGACGCACCAATAAAGCTTACTGATAATAAGCTGATAGTTGCTTATTGGTTTTAACAAATAATTCCAATAAAGTATCAAGTTAGCACTAACCTAACATTTTGCGGACATGGCCAATGAGATTCTTAGCAGGTCTACTCATATAAACACTACTAATAAACTAATTTATTTTTAAGATAACCTTGAACGTAAATTAAATAGTTAACTATTTTGTATTGGTACCAATACTAACACAAAGTAATAAAACAATAAAATGCGCGATGTTTAAGTTACTATTCTAGAATAGTTTTTTATTCAAGTTTCTATGAAACAAACAAAGAAGAATCCAGTGCACAGAATAGCATACAAGGCGTATATAGTAAAAAAATTGAAGTAAATAAATAAAAGTTAAGAATAGCGCAGTTAGTGGTGCGTTGACATTAAACAAGGCAAGTGGAGAGGTACGGCCTTAAATCGAGCAAGGGCGCGCACACCGCCGCTGCCAGCCGTAGCGCGCACCTATCAAGCCTTCCCACTAAGCCAAACCGGCAAAATGCGGACAAGCAATGCCGGTCAGTGCGTACCAAATATGCACGTAATTATATTTGCGCACTTCGATTAAATATATGAATATACCAGTTAATAAAGGAACATTTCCAAAGCAAACCACGTCATTAAGCGAACCTACTCATTTTTTTTATCTCAATACGATACAGAATATCAATACGAGTTAATAAGATTTTACCTAGGTTCTAGTTTATTCAAAATGAATTTTATGTTAGCATTATGATTCAGTTCAAATTCATTCTTTTTGTAAGTTGTGCCCTGACAAAGACACATAAAACTAATTAAATCAGTTATCTGAGTGCAGATTACCTACTCCTTTAAGTATATTATTTTGACGTTTGGCAGGTAATATATATATAGATTTATCGTATAATAGTGTTTTTATATGGTCGACTATACAATTGTTTTCAAAGTAAAATAATCTTACTGGAAAAGGCGCTTAACTCGCGGCACAACCTTGCTGGTTTTTTTTTGTTTTTGTTTAACTTGTTTTAACAATTGTTTTTAGATTTTTATGTTATAGCTTTTAGTAGGACGTGAAAAACAGTATTAATACCAGGCCAAGGCAACATAAGTATTTAAAAGATCTTCGGCCGGATCGTAATTTTAAGATATGTACATAAGTATGAAGTTCCACGCTTTAATGTAAAAATACGTGCCTTTAATACTGTAGGTATAGTTTTTACAATGTATTGTTCAAGCCAAAAAGACAAGAAGCAATGTGTAGGACAGCCCATGAACGAATTACGAGGTTTGTTTCAGCGCGGTAGATGAAAATTAAAGCATCTCGTATATTTAAAGTACAGTAAATTACAGTCTGGGACAGCGGATGATTTCAACAAAAACAATCAATATGTACTCAGTATTAAGATGAGGCAATCATATACAAGTAAGTATAAGATAAAAGTTTACATAATATTTTAATAATCTCACGGTTTAAGGGTTGTTAGTTTCACAAACTTGCCAAAAAAAACAAGCTACCTTGACAGTTTTGAAAGCAAACAATTTTTTATAACTGTTTTCAATGTATTTCATTGATACATACTGATTAATTTTATGTATAATTTTAATTAAAATATAGTAGTAATCGTCAAATGATGTTAAGCGACCAGTTTGAAGAAAGCATATACTCCTATGAATACATACTTGAACGTATGTACAGTCAGCGTCATAATGATATTGGCGTTCAAAGTGGTCAAAATGATGTGAAAAACACTAATTCAATTTTATGTTGGCTCGCAAGGTGCTCAAATTGTTGTACGCATTCAAAGTGGTCAAAAGATCTTAGCAATCAGTTGTCAATAATATGTTATCTGACAGAGTGTTCATATTTATGTTAACAAATAGGTTGTTCATTGGTATCTAAGCGTGCAAACTAGTCAAAAATATCTTAGCATTAAAGATAAACCAACCTTATCACCCACAGATAGAGTATACTTTGCAGTTTCACTACATAGTATAAAACAAAGTCGCTTCCGCTCTCTGTCAGTCCCTATAAATACTTAGAGCTTTGAAACTATGCAACGGATTTTAATTCCGTTTTCATTAATATATAGAGTGATTGAAGAGGAAGGTTTTTATGTATAATTCATGCATAATATTATAGTGGAGAAACATTGACAATTTTAGAGGTTTCTAATGTGATGTCGTAAATAAACCCATTTTTTACGTTTACATTGTAAACGCTGGCTGTACCCTACGAGATAGATCAAAATAATATACTACATTATTGTATACCTTAAAAAGTCTAACGTAAATCCTATCCTATAACGTATATCCTAAAGTAAATGCGATTTGGGAATCGTTACGGGATAATATGCAAGCTGTAATAATTGATAACAATAACTCATCTTTTGATTATAGTGATTAGCATAGAACCTAAGTCATCTTCTGATAATTCGGACTCTGAACTATCAACTAAGAAAAGTAACAATGAGGACAGTACAGAGGAAGAACCAAACACAGACATTAGTCTTTCAGGAGAAACATTTGGCAGTGTATCAATAAGCGAGTTTAAAAAATACAGAGTAATAAGCCCGCTAAAGATGTTAGAGGAAGAAAGAGGTTTAGTTATAGTAATGTGTGTGTTGAAATCGGTACAAATCCATGTGTAGACCAGCCAATATAACATATAAAGAGGCATTAAATGGGTTAGAATCAAGAGAATGGTGTAAAGCTTTACAGGAGGAATCATTAAAATCATTTGAAGAAAACGAATCTTGGAAAGTAGTGGACAAGCTAAAACAAACAACAGAGGTTAAGTGTAAGTGGGTGTTCAAGAAAAAAGTGGACAGTTGTGGTAATGTGCGATATTATGGTCAGTTAGTCGCCAAGGGTTTTACACAAAGACCAGGCACAGACTATACAGAAACATTCTCACCAGTGGACCGTCACTACAATAAGACTATTGCTTGTATTGAGTGTTAAATATAATCTAGACATAACTCACCTTGATGTAACCACAGCTTTTTTGAATGGGCATTTGAAGATGTGTATATGAGTTTACTATACAATTTGGAATGTCATAAAAAGAAAGTATTAAATTTTAAAAAAAAGTGGCTCTGACATACGGACGGACAGACAGACAGACAGACATGATGAATCTATAAGGGGTTCCGTTTTTTGCCATTTGGCAACGGAACCCTAAAAATCGGCCAAGTGCGTGTCAGACAGAAACCATTTCAACTCTAGAGGAATTGCAATTAGAAAACATTCGTCACCCTCCGTATTCGCCAGACCTTGCTTCAACGGACTACCATTTTTTTCGTAATTTAGACAATTTTCTACGTGATAAAAAGTTTTCTTACCAGGAGGCAGTACAAAATGCTTTCACACAGTTTGTAGAATCTAGATCACTTGAGTTCTATCGCAAAGACATAAATTACCTTCCTATTAGATGACAGCAATGTATATATAATAATGGTAGATATTTTGATTAAATAAATATGATAAATGAAAAAATCCCCCACGCACATAAAAGGGTTCCTCAGTCACCCATAATGATACGTGGATTTAAAATCGTATCCAATAGATAACTGCTATTTTTACCTATTAATGTGTTAATTTATGACGTTTACCAAGGAAGCGCCTTTTACAACTTAAGCCTCTATAACTCCTGAATTAATAAAGTCATCTAATCTGCTACAGTTTTCCTTTAAAGTTCATTATATAGACCACCATCACGAATTTTTCCAGATTTTATACAAAAAAGTGCCCTTTGAAGTGGAGTTTCTCGTAAACGGACACCTAAATCAAAAAATCCTCTTAAAAATCCATTATTGTTTTCAAAACACCTATCTAATAATACCCCACAAGATGGGGTAGTCGCGAGAAAAAAAATCATTCCCACTTTACGTGTAAGGGAGGTACCCCAAGTAAAAATATTTTTCATAATTTTATTGTAGCACTTTGTCGACATAATTACAACACATATTCATGCAAAGTTTTATCTTTCTAGCACCTATCCTTTGGACGGAAAGTCGAGGACGGACGGACGGACATGACGAATCCATAAGGGTTCCTAGTCATAAACTTCGGACCCCTCAAAGGCAATCTACGGATTGAAAGAATCAGTTAGGGCATGGTATAGGCGTGTGGATGATTTTTTACAAACCTTGGGGTATAGGAAGTCAATCAATGAACCTTGTTTATTTGTTAAACATATTGATAATGTCAGGATGATATATAGCCTTGTATGTGGTCAATTTTATTTATTTTTTGTAATTGTAAACTGAATACCTTAAGACTAAGTTAAAATCTAAATTTAAATTAAAAGCCTTGGGAAATATTAGACAATGCTTAGGAATGAGAGTCAGATGAAACAATAATGAGATTTTTGTAGATAAGGAACAATTTGTAGATCATTTATTAGCTAGGCTTATCATGAAAAATTGTAACCCAGTCAGTACACCAATGGAAGTAAATTTGAAGCTAGAGAAGAGAGACACTCATTGTACTCAGTATCCTTACCAGCAATTAATAGGAACTTTAGTTTATTTATCTATGTTAATCCGCCCAGATATATTATGATGTTTGTTACTAGAACCAGTTTAATAATAATTACAATGAAACACATTGGAAACATATTTTAAAATACTTGAAAAAAATCAAGCATTTTGGTTTTTTCGTTTATGGGTTATGTCAATGCTGAATGGGCATGAATATGAAGATATCCAGTACAAGACTTACAGTCCACACAATATGATATTGTGTGGACCGCAAGTCTTGTACTGGATACATATTTAAGAAGTGTGGTAGTGTCATATCTTTTAAGTGTAAAAAACAACCAACATTAGCTTAATCTAGCACAGAAGCTGAATATATGACTATAATATTTGTAAGGCAAGTGAATAAGCCATTTACTTGAGAAGCTTATTGTTGGAATTAGAATGCAGAAATGAGTCACCTATTCAAAATATGTGTTGGTATAATCCACAAATTAATTATTAAAAAAAATATATTAAAAATTTCTAAATTATTACTGTAGGTTATTTGTAGTTTATGTTACTCGTAAAATTTTGTCAGTATTGGCTATAATATAAAAAATATTATGTTTTTAAGAAACATTGACTTTATATGTGTTCCACTAAAATAATCCTACTATATAATCCTATTAATATTATACACGTGAAGGTTTGTGAGTATGTATGTATGTATGTATGTGTGTATGTTACAGTAATATAGCTTATATATCAGAATAACACATAGGCTACTTTTTACTGCAATAATCGAGATAAACGGGCGAAATCTAGGTGATAAAAATACATTAAATTGTAGATGTCAAAATGTATCACTGTTTATTTCCTGTCAAACCTTCACAGGTTGCTAGGCATAACACATTTGCATAGCAACCATAATGATACGCGGGTAACACCGCGGGGCGCATCTAGTACACTAATATAATCACATTAATAAATCTTCCCTAAAAGATAACTTTAATTATGATGAAAACCGCGTTTAAATACCTTGTGTAATTTAAATGATCAGAGCGGACAGACAATACGAGCGACTTTGTAATGAACTGCGTAAAAATTTTATATTATTTGACCGTTCGATTATAATAGGTACTTTCTGTACCCGGCGTGTAGCTTGAATGAATCCTACGAGCTTTACGATATGACAAGATACATTGCGTACATTGTAGGACATTAAAATACGTTCTACAAAGTCGAACAGTTGATGAATATGTAACTTATACAAAAAACCAAAAACGCAACCACATCGACTCATTTGCTGAAGTTCCTATGGCCACCTTCCAGCTCCATCATCAGACCCTGGTTACCATATAGTATCAAAGCACTCGTAAAGACGAATAAAATGAGCCCAATTTCGATGGGGTTGCGTCTAATTACGGAGTTCCTATGGCCACCTTCCAGCTCCATCATCAGACCCTGGTTACCATCTTAGAGTGTCAAAGTACTCGTCAAGAAGACGAATCAAATGAGAATTTTTACCCGAAAATAAATAATCGTATCATTAATTCTACTTTTTATCAAAGAAATTTCAATTGGTTTTATCTCATTTAAATACCTACATCCATACTCCTTTTCTCAGTATAATATTGTAGATTACCTATGATTCAATAGAATATTGGACTATGTTTTTTAATAACATTCGAAACAAAAGACATGTCAATTACGTCATGCAAGAAATGAATGAGAAAGGTATTGAAGACAAAAAAGGACAAACATTTAAAAGTAATAATGAATCTGCAAAGTATACTCTATCTGTGGGCGATAACGTTGGTTTCTCTTTAATGCTAAGATATTTTTGACTAGTTTGCATGCTTAGAAACCAATGAACACTCTGTTAGCTAACATATTATTGACAACTGCTTGCTAAGATCTTTTGACCACTTTGAATGCGTACAACAATTTGAGCACCTTGCGTGCCAACATAAAATTGAATTAGTGTTTTTCACATCATTTTGACCACTTTGAACGCCAATATCATTATGACGCTGACTGTACCTACCGACACTAACACTGACAGTTTCCCGCTCCTGTTGACATAACGCCCTTAAAGTGTATCATAGTTTTTTTCATTATGCAAAAGACTATATTGTCTTCGTTCCTTGTTCCATAACCTTTCCTTCATTAGCTAATGATGTTTCCAATGAACGGCTATCACTTCAGAAGTGGCAATTAACTTAGAAGGCAGGATCAAGACAATTTTAGAATGAAGACAAAGTGTTGAAAAATATCCATGTATCGATTTTCAAAAAAAAATGCGGTTCAATGTGATATTAAAATCGTCTGTGCGTTTAATGGGATCAGTTCTTGTGGTTTATTGAATATTCTCATCACAACATATTTAATTAGATATTCAGAGAAAATGATATTCCCAAGATTATTTACGATCAGTAAATATTATGGTCCACCGGCAGCTAGCAAGCTAGTACATTTTCATGTTATTGCTAAAAAAATATAATATTTAATTCAGACAAATTAATCAGACATACATACAAATAAGTAAAAATAAATGATTACATCATTAAAAAATTACAGTTTATTTTGTTTTCATAACAAAAATATTTAATAATCAATTAAATTTCATTTTAAAATAAATAAATTGAATCTATTATCTTTAAACGAGCAATTGAAATATCTGTGTATCTCGGCAACGGCTCTAACGATCTCATTTCTGGTCATAGTGTCGGGGCTCCGCCATGACCACTTCCTTCGAGGCCGTTTCTTGAAAAAGAAGTTCATCCAGTAGAGCCCCTCCCGTTCGAGGAATTTGACAAGCATTTGCTCCGTATGGTTTCTGCTTCCAAACCCTTGCAGCGAATCGGTAATAAGATCCCATGATCCTATTACCGATTCGCTGCAATTTTGTACTCCCACTTTGTCGTTAAATTTCACCCATAACTACGTTATAGTGGGTTTTGTCGTAAGGTAGAGGGCCCTCGATATGTCATCAAACATTTCCTCCACTTTATCGTCCGTGTAGGTAGTGTTCGGTGCGTAAACTTGCACAAGGTATACCTTGCCTGCAATACCTCTCGGTGAGCTTGATTATGAAGTACGTTTTGTATATTACTAGCTGACACGCGCACGTCATGCAGAGGAAATATATGCTCAAAATGGATAGTCATATTTACACTCTTGAACATTTTTTTAGGACTTTGAAAGGGGAACTATTCTTTCCTACATTGATTTAGTGTAACTTTAACCGTTTACGCAGCGCACGCAATGGTAGCTCTCAAAAGGAATCATTTCCCCCTGTTTTTGCAACAGTGACAACTACTAACAGTGAAATAGTTTTTCAAATCAGATCAGTACTTCCCGAGATTAGCACGTTCACTCAAACACATCTTTATAATTTGAGTAGAAACTAACTAACCCACGCAGTTCTGTATGCGTCTTCTCATTACCCGTAGAGTGATGTTAAAAGGCTGCAACATAGATAAACTTAGCAGAGACATATTATGCTATCGCGGAATACGTTAAGAAACATTTTTAAGGGAAACGATTCTTTTATACAATATTTTAAAGAATCTTTAACCATTTATTATTTTGAAAGTTTGGTTTTATTGGAAAACCTTTAAAATTACCATAGTGCAGGGTTTTACAGTAAGATACATAGTATAATACAGATAAATAAAACAGATTTATAACATAATATTGTTTAATGCTAATTAAATGTTAGGAATTATTTAATAAAGAGAAATAGCAAGAGTAATAAGTAGTAAATATAACCGTAAATATATATTTTTATTACTGATTATCAGTATAAACAATTTAGGAAAGAAAAATACTTCGAAAAATTATGTGGTGACGATCTTATTGAACTCGTTACTTTCTTCGTTGTCTGTAAGGATGACCGAGTAACTGTTTTTGAGTGATGTTACTTGACCCTGAAGAGTACGAAGCCTGATTTCGACTAATTCAAAGTTTTCTTGAAGGTTGTTGATTTGAATCTGCAGTCGCTGACGAATCTACGAGTGGAACATTAAAATAATTATAAATAGCTAATTAATTATACAAGGCAAATGTGTCAATGTCGATTAGAGATCACTGAGAATAAGTTGATTCGAAGATCAAGATAGAAAAGAATTGAAATCAAATATGGGAGGAAATGATTTTTGTGTTAACTCTTTGTTAACTGTGTTAACTTCTCCGAAACGGCTGAAATAATTTGCATGAAATTTAAAATTGGCTAGATCTCAGAATTAGCCAACGTCTATTTTTTATAACCCTTGGACACGAGCGGAGCCTCGGATATCAACCAGCCTTTACAAAATTGACATAAATTTCATACATCTGATGCACAACAACATCTTTCTTCAAATTAAGCTAAGCTTGTTGTACTATGACGAACACAGAATAAAATTTTACTTTATTATTATAGTACTTAAAATTATGACCTCTTGGAGGAAGAGCTCATAACATTAAGATATTATCTGTGTATAATAAACTGAAATCTACATATTTGATTTTCCATTGAAACAGAAACAGTATCATTTGGTGTTTTTGTCAAATATCCCAATATATGTGCAATGCGGAACAAAAATAAAATATGATAACATCAGTAATGACATTAGACTAGGATTTGACATTAGATAGAATTATTTATTTAAGATAAAAACGATATTTATATAGCTAACTTGAAAATACATACGTCATCTCTTTCCTTCTGACAAGCTCTATATTGCGCTCGACTCTGAATCAATTGTCTTTCCAGCTCTGATATTTGAGCATGCAGGTACCGTCGCATAGAATCTGCTCTTTCTTTACACCTATTCAAAGACCGAGTGTTCTCGTCTCGCAGTTCTGATAAGTCCTTTATTAATTGAAAGCACTCTAAAGCCTTTTCTTTCGATAGTGCCTCTTGATGTAAAAGCTTTTCTTCTAATCGTGTTACTCTACACCTGGTAAATAAATTGTTAATTACGTAAAATGATTCAAATGAATATGATGTAAGTAATATCAAAACGGTTTATAAGGTTTTAAGATTGAGTTGTGTGGTACTAGAGATTGCTCCTCTACTTTTGTTACCGGCTAATATAATATTTGTACACCTTTATTAATTTTAATTTAGGGTCACTGTGAGATGATGATATATGTAGTATCTAATTTACGGCTGTTATGGAAAGCGACGCGCCAGACATCAAATATTTTATCAAAAACAATAGACAATGAGAGAGCACGGTAAGCGAGCAAATAACGATATGGCATGATATTTCGATTTGAAGGTACATCTTATAACACAGTAAATTAACGTATACTTATAAATTATATTTATAAATTTTAAAAAATGATTGCTTGTTTTGTTCAAATACCTATGTATTTGAACAAAACAAGCAATCATTTTTAAAATAATATATTAATAATAACATAATTTATTAATTATTCAAAAAGCAGTAATTTATTGCCTGAAATAAAGGAGATCAACGCAATGTATATACATATTATACTAAAGATTTTTATCTTATACTAGTTGACCCAGCGAACTTCGTACCGCTCAACTTTAAAATTCCAGAACTTGATCGCAGCGCCACCTACCGGGTCCAATTGCGAATCTAAACCATTCCCAGATCCCCTTGAACACACACAAAAAATTTCATCCAAATCGGTCCAGTCGTTTGAGAGAAGTTCAGTGATATACACACTCACAGAAGAATTATATATATAAAGATATCTGATTTTCCATTATTTCAATAATTCATATTATCTATCACTGATATCTCCTTAGAATCGTAGCTATGTGCTGCATTACAAACATTTTATTGTTCTATTAGCTAATAGGGCTAATAAGGGAAATAATGTCAGACAAGTTTATTTCCTGATTCTTTACAACTTAGTTTACTATTAAAGGTTTTGTTGTCGGTCAGCGCCTGGTACGGATTGAGAAGCAATACATCTGGTATATACTTTGTGAATGTTGTTTTCGAGGTAAATGAATACAAGACAAACTTTTTAAAAGAATACTTGAAGCAAAACTTGAAACACTGTATACTAACCCCATTGGATCACTAAACTTGAAACAATAGTACATTGTTCACCGAGGGAGGAAAGGAACCGATTACAAGCGAGGGAGCAGTTTGTGGCCCGAAGGCGCAGCCTAGGGCCACAATACTCCCGAGGTAGGAATGGGACTTTCACCCGAGTGCTACACAGTGCTTTATACTACACCTGTGAGGAACATTTAAAGTATTTATAAAATAAAATCAAAACGTAAGATTTGATTTGACATAATATTTATAAATATTTCGCGCTTCATTTGTTTTTTTTTTATTCTTCACAAAAGGATGTCAGTGGCACGGAGATTCCATATTTAAATTATATGAAAACTCTTTGGGCAGGCGCGCGCCATAGATCAGATAACACATGAGAAATGAAAATTCATACAATTTTCTCTCCCGCTAAAACACGTTAGAAATGGATTTTCATACATTTTTTCCTCCCGCTTATTTAGGTCTAGAAAAAGACTAACTTTCTCTTTTCATTTTCAGGGAATAATGAATACTGTTCCGATCAGGTGTAGTATAAAACCTTTTTTCTAAAGAGAGACCTATACCTTTTGTCTTGTCTTGACAATAGGGAATATGCATGTTTTTTTTAAATCGATTATTTAAGTCTATTAGACATAGAAAAAAATATAAATAGTCTTGAAAGTCAAATTATTTTTTAAAATGAAATTAAAAACATTGAATAAATTTAAGCTATTCAGACGGC
Source organism: Phragmatobia fuliginosa (assembly GCA_932526445.1). Taxonomy (NCBI): domain Eukaryota; kingdom Metazoa; phylum Arthropoda; class Insecta; order Lepidoptera; family Erebidae; genus Phragmatobia; species Phragmatobia fuliginosa. The sequence goes on from OW052057.1 coordinate 33,757,587, forward strand.
CATTTTACGCGCGCTTTTGATGACGTCAGTTGTCGCGCCGATCGTGTCCCGACCGGCTCGAATATATATATAGGGTGGCCATTCGTCCGGGTTTTCGTGGATTTATTATAGTTTAGAGACCGTCCGAGGAGCATCCGGCAGGGTTTCATTTTTAATCCGGATCGAACCATAACTAATGAAATTTTCTGGTTTTTGGTAGGTCGTTTAAAGATTTAAGGAGTGAAATTGTAAAATGGTACAATTTATATTATTAGAAATATACAATGTGAAACTTATTCTCAACATCTTTAAGAAATATTTGGCATATTTTGATATCCACAACTTAAAATGGTTTTGACGTTCAGATTTAAAGAACATCCAGCTCAGCCATCTGTGTAAAAGTCTGACACGTCGAGCGTGTCCATCACAATTTATTTATTTTTTGCATTTTTCAAATATCGCTACCTTTTCATGTCATTTACAATCTTCAAACATTTAAATAAAATCTTCAAGCATAAAAAATGCAGTTATATAAATAAATATAAAAATATAAGGTAATTTGTCTTTCAATTGTAGTTCTGGAAATAAATAATTTTATTTTTAACTTACACATCTAGAAAAACTAATCACTATCGTATCGTCATCTTCGATCTTTTATCTTTAAGCAAATTAAAATATTATTGTTCACATAATATCTTATAATATCTGTGTGGTAACGGATTAAGAATATAGAGTTTTTTCCCTATTCATCCCGCGGGTGTCGTAAAAGGCGACTAAGGGATAAACTACGCAAGACAATATAAATGCAAAGAGAAGGAAAACTTGAAACCAACCTTATAACAACCCGTCTGGCAAGCGTGGTATAGTAGGCCAATACCTACTTTTCAAGGAGAGGCCTATGTCCAGCAGTGAACTGTTAAAGGCTGTTGATGATGATGAATATCTTTCATCACTCATATTGAATATTCAAAAGAATAGAATAAAAAAATAAAAAAGCGGCCAATGTTAGGTAGAGAGTTTTTTATAAAATTATAAAAAAACTCTACCTAACATATCCTCTAAATATCCAACGCGTTCAGAAACTTTTCCATTGTTATTTTACACCCTTACAATTTATTCAACCCCCAAACAAAAGGTTTTACGTACAACTTCTATTCAAATCAAATTAAATCAAACCATTTTTATTTCAAATAAACCAATACAACGGCACTTTTGAAACGTCACGTAGTCAGTAGTCAGTCGTGAAGCTATTTGTCTGTTCCAATTCGTATGGACACTCTTTTCCAACATAGTTTTAACAATTTTTGGTTACATTGTTTTAGGAATTTTATTAAGAAAACAATTAAATGTGAGGACAATTTAACGATGCTGATTTTTACACAGGTGGTATCAAAAAGTAATTAAACAATAATATAATATAGCAGTGTTGAGATGACCAGCCCCGACTGGCGGCGCCCGTATCACGAGCATGACCTATGCACCAGCCATCATCCAATTCAACCATATCGTAGGGAGCCGAACTACCCGCTACACACGCCACCGCCAGCAGAACTTTTAAGCGAGCCTGACATATTCACAACCGCCAGTCAACAAACAAACTTATGCCACTAGTGACTACAAAGTGCTCACATGTACAATTCAAAATGTTCGCTCTTATACAATAATAAAGCCTTTTATAAAAATAATACTACCATGCTATATGTCAATAAAAAGTAACTTACTATGCAATAATGTCAATAACACAAAATAGAAATGTCAAACAACAAGATACAATTATCAATCCCTACTAATATTATAAATGCGAAAGTCACTCTGTCTGTCTGTCTGTCTGTTACGCTTTCACGCCTAAACCACTTAACCGATTTTGATGAAATTTGGTTTGAAGAGAGAACTGAACTTGGGAAAGGACATAGGATACTTTTTATCGCGAAAATGAAGATGGGTTTGAAATAGGGGCGAAAGTTTGTGTCGAATATCCTTATTATCAAACATAAAATCATGTAAGATTGTTTAATCTACCCTTACCGTGTCGCGCGATATAAACGAATTCCACGCGGGCGAAGCCGCGGGCAGAAAGCTAGTAATACATAAAAGAAATAAAATGGTAATAAAATAAAATCTCAAAAAATAATAATAATAAAAAGAAAGTCAACATGAATTAACATATATTATGTCAGAAACATAATGGTGGTAACATATAAATTGTTTGAGAATTGATCATGTGGAGCAGGACTGGCATTAAGCCAAGCATTCTTGTCAGCAAAGTAATCATGTAATTTGTAATAAGCCTGCTTAGATAGTGCGCGTTTTACAATATTTTTAAATCGTTTCTCTGTCAAATTTAGTACGTCTTGAGGTATTTTATTATAACATTTATTACAGTACTCCATTAAAGATGTGTGCCCTTTTGAGAGTATAAAACGTGGTTGAATTAATTTATTTTTATTCCTAGTATTATACCCATGTCTATCACATCTTTGATTGAAGAGATGTAAATTTTTTCGAACCTACATTATGTTTTCATAGATATACTGACAAGGCACTGTCATGATATTGACCTCCTTAACAAGGTCCCTTAGAGAATCGCAACAACGGAGACTATATATAGCTCTAATGGCTCTTTTCTGCAGAATGAAAATTTACTCTATTTCTGCAGCACGTCCCCAAAGCAATACGCCGTATGACATGATGCTATGAAAGTAACTAATATAAACTATTCGTGCGGTTTCCACATCCGTTAGTTGCCTAACTTTTCTAACTGCATATGCCGCTGAGCTAAGACACCCAGCAAGCTCATTCAATTATCTAATCCACCAAATGCGAAAGGTCCCCATGATGCTCGAGTAAATCGATATTTAAATTCACAACATGACATGTAATTTTATTTTGCTATTTAACAAGAGTAAAAAATTTACAAACAATTGTCTCTTGTAACTTTTTAAAATTGACTATTGCCTTTTTTTGTTTAATATTTTAGTAGTTTAACAATTTTAGCTATAACTCCTTATAATTTCATCATCATTCTTTAACAGTCCACTGCTGGCATAGGCCTAGCCAATATTTATAATTTTATACTCATAATATTTTATTTTTAATAAATTTGAATTTATGATACTTAATTGACAGCAGTTGTAGTTGCTTACCATGAAAAGAAAATATTTGGAAATAAATAATTTAGGGCCCAATAAACCAGAAATTCATTAAATTGGTAAAAAAAACTTGACGTCTCCGAGTTCTAATAATAAATAAATATTTCGGACAAATGATACATAACATCTACAGTCCCAAACTAAGCAGAGCTTGTTACATGGGTACTAGACAACCGATATAAACACACAAACTTTTTTTGTAAATACATATAGATTATACATAGAAAACACCCAAACTCCCTAACAAATATTTGCAGTTCATACAAACATTTGGTCCAACCCGCGAATTGAACCCGACACCTCTTGATCAGCAGTTGCATACGCTGACCACTAAACCAGTCAGTTTGTGGGAGGATATTGCACTTTTGTCCTAGTTTTCAAATTTTAGAGATGGTGACCCTACTTAAAATGTGGCCATCTACGTCATATTTCGTTTCGACCAATCATGGCGCGTTTTGTAAGCTTGAATTTCCCTCCCTTATTTTTCACTTTTTATTTATTATTTTCTGGGTTTAAATAATAACCAAATAAAAAAAACTTTTTAAGGAAAATGTAACGACAATAAAGAACTTAAAAAAAAGTTTGAGCTTAATTAAAATTTTATGCATATTCCCTATTGAGTGTCATAATAAGAGTGATTTTGAATGCACTATTTAGTAGTGTAACAAACAGTAACAGGCCGTGTGATATCAACAATATGTCACCAAATATATACATGACTAGCTGACCCGTGCCCACTTCGTTGGGCATAACTTAAATATAAAAGTGAGACATATGCTGTCGTTGACTTTTGTGTAGGCATTTTCAAGCTCCACATCTTTGTTCGTAAGAATTCATTCAACCGTTTTTACTCCGATTCACTTTGCAAAACGGACTACCACGTAAAAGCCTTTTTATTTTTCGGTTTTTTATATATAACCTATGATACTCAGCAATAATGTGGCTTTCTATTGGTGAAAGAATTTTTAAAATCGGTTCACTAGATCCCGAGATTACCCCTTACAATTTAACAAACACACAAACTTTACTTCTTTATAATATTAGTAGGTATAGATAATGTGGAAATTTTAGGAAAAGCTCATCATCATCAACAACCTTTAACAGTCCACTGCTGGACATAGGCCTCTCCTTTGAAAGGAGGTTTTGGCCTAATATACCAGGCTGGCCAGACGGGTTGGTAAAGGGTTTGTTTCAAGTTTTCCTTCTCTTGGCAGTGATGTTAGCTGCTTATTTTGTTAGTCGCCTCTTAAGACACCCATGGAATGAATAGGGGTGGTAACAGTTTGTATTCTTAATCCGTCACCACACGGACGTCTTAATCCGTCACCACACGAACGGTGTGACATGAAAAGCTCATAGGCTTCATATTTATGTACAGCACAGCGTCGTTAATCTAGCGATCAGTGTATGCGAATGTAAACGAAACTAGAAATGACAACATTCGTGCTGTTGTATTTCGCTGGTGAGTGCGAAGGCCCAATGACGCTTAGGCATCTCAATAGGCCGCCACAATGCTGAATATAGTGTGCATCAACGCTATTGAAAAAAGAGTACCCTAGACCAATACGGTATTATTTTTAAATACGTTCTTTAAGACGGAAGGAAGGTTCCTATGGAGAGAAAAACTTTCCCACACATACCCATAAAAAAAAATTAAAATCTGTTCAATTTTCACGGAACTTACACTGGCAGTTAGCTGAAAATGTAATGAGTTACTTAGGATACTTTTTAGGGTTACGTAGTTCATGACTCGGTCCTTCGTCATGTCCGTCCGTCCGTCCTCGACCTACTGCCCAAACGGTTCGTGCTAGAAAGATGAAACTGCATGAATATGTGTTGTAGTTTACGGCGACAGTGTTACAATAAAATAATGAGAATTATTTTTATTCGGGGTACCTCCCCTACACGTAAAGTGAAGATGATTTTTATTTGTCGCCTCTACCCAATCGTGTGGAGTATTATTATATAGGTCTTTTAAAAATATTGTGAGGTTCTTAAACCCATTTTTCGATTTAAGTATCAGTTTGTGAATTATTCAACATTAAAGAACATTTTCAAGCAATTGTATAGCTATAATCGCGGGCTTTGAGCGCGGCAATCGAATCAAGAAATTCCGTGACGAAAAAACCTAACACCCTAAAAAAGGATAGAGAATATGATTGTAACTGCAGTGCGACAAGGATGTGGCGGCTCCGTGCTCTATAGGTAGATTAGCGCATGCGTGCTGCCGCCACCGGCCGTTATCTGTTGCCTTAACAACACAGTCTTCTAGATTCTTCTTCTTTTTTTTAGTTAATGTTTATATTCCATAGATACCTATTCTCATATTACTATTATGTTCTCTGTTTAGTTTCTCTAAAGTCGGTTTCTTTTTGTTAAAATTATACTAACGGCTGTTTTCAATTTCCTATCTCTAATTAAAACTGCAGATAGTCAATTTTTTTTTTCACAATATGTTTGATTTATCCTATTCTATGCGTGGCCTGACACCACTTACACACTACACACAGTTTTAGACTTATTTATACTTGATACTTTAGTTTATACTAGTTTCTTCTCGCGACTAGCATCACGGTTCGCAAATATTAAAATAAGTTTACAAAAATCATAAAGATAAATCATAAAATACAAGAGCCGCCGAAGATCCATTTACTCCTAATAATACTGAATCACTTTTTTAAATCAAAACTTGTGAGTAGTAAGATATAAATGCATAAATAAAGAGATATACCTTATAAGGATCTAAGAGAAACAATGAAGCTAATGAATTTGCTTTGTTGTACAGTTATAGCAGATTGCCGTGGTAATTATGTATCTTATTGTGTTATTATTTTATTTCAAATGTTTGAAGTTTGTTAAAATTGCAAGTACAAGTACTGCCTATATAATAATATACTTTATTCCGTTACCACGCAAGTCTAACCTCCTTGAAGTTATTGAACCTATAGAATAAATGTAGGTACCTAAATCATCAGTAGACTGCGATAGGCTGATCCTATCGCAGTCTACTGCTGGACATAGGCTTCTCCGAGTGCACGGAATTTGGTTCGATCCTATCTATATCTATTTAATGTATTTATAAATGTGGTGTGTGGTGCCCACGAAATGTATGCAGATAGTGACACTCCATGTTCTTAAATACGGAGTATAGCCACTCCTATTCATCTGTTAGTTCTAATAAGAACCGAGTAAGGAAGGAAACTATACAGAATAATAGCACAGCAAAAAAATGGAAAACTTGAAACAAACTCTATTATAATCCCTCAAGCCAATGAGTGCATAGAATACAGCATGGTGACACATACCATGGCAGCTTGAGAGAGATGTTTCTGAGTTATTGCAGAATGATTCTCACACACACCAACGAAAGACGACAGCATGCATGTTGTTATTTTAGGTTGGTCTTCTGTGTGAGGGTAGTAGGTACTGCCCCGTCAAGCCGGCCCATTCGTGCTGATATCAGCATGGACTACCTACAATAATAGACCGAATGATCGTGATGTGCAGGTTGTGTCTACCCGCACTTGATCGCGTTGATTTCTTGTTGTGTCGGTACCCCTACACACCACACTTATAACATCTGCACGCCTTATTTCATCTTTCCGATGGTGACTACACCCGCTGAGGACTGGATTCCACGATGTTGATAGTCGGTATCCGTCTTACCGGTTGAAATTTTTGTGTTTTTTGATTTCAACCGCTTCACGTACTATTCGGCGAAAATAGTTCCGATCTGTGGAGAGGACCTGCGGGTCGTGTAGTTCAATCCAGTGGTTCGGTCCTGATTCCAGCAGGTGCTCTGCGATGGCAGACTTGTTTGTTTGGCGGTTTTTTACAGCTGCGATATGTTCTTTCGTTCGTTCCGCTATTGTGCGCTTCGTCTGACCAATGTAGGAACTACCACAACTGCAACTCACCTTGTACACTCCGGGTGTCTGCAGCGGAATGACATCTTTGGGTGTCCTTAAGCACTTTACTACCTTGGAGTGCGAACTGTACACAGTTTTTATGGCGTACTTGTTCAGTAGCGTGCCAACTTTGTCCGTCACTCCTTTTATAAACGGTAGAAAGGCTGGTACTCGGTCTACCCTAGGCTGCGCCATCGTCACCTTGGGGCGGCTTGTAGTGAACCATACCCGTTACGTCTTAGTACCTCCTGAACATAGAAGGTATCGTAACCTTTATAATATTATCGCGAATAAGTCCCGTTTACAGTGAAAACATGATGTTCTTTAGTTTAACGTTCAGCAGTGGAGTGATAAAGACTATTAATTATGATGATAATTATAACTTAGTTCATTCGTTATAGTCACAAATTAGGCAAAGGGTAAAATAAATTGTCTGAATGTCCTCAATGACAGTTAGGACGGTGACCCACTACAGGGCAGTCATTTGGGCACCTAACATATATTAAAAAATCTTAAACAAAATAATTAGTTAATCAAAAAAATGAAATGGAAGTATCTGTATCCCGCGAATTAAACCACGTAGCTCAGCTACTCTACCATAACCGTAAAAGATAAACATTAGTCATAGTACATTATCGCAATATTATGCACCTCGTCATAATAGTTTACTAAAGCGCTATCTGATTAACGACTATGCTATTAGAGGAAATAAGTATTGAAATATGTAATTATTAAATCATTTATAATAGGAAATATAAATGGATTTTTAGATAATCACTGAATAATATTAATCCTGGGTTTCTTATTTTTTTTAAGTCAACGCCCGTATTACGAATTTATTTAGTGTCGTAGATAACCGTGCAGTCGAACTATCGGTATATTCAATTTAACAGAAACATCTTTAAACATTTGTGTACGCTGTAAAAACGCTCAGAGAGTTGTACAGCAATTGAGATCCGATTTGGACACTACCTGCAAAACACAGTCATATCAATGCAGCCAAACGTGGCCAGATACATACTATTACATCCATACTAATATTATAAATTCGAAAGCAACTATCTTTCTGTTAAGCTTTCACGGCTAAAACACTCTGCACCGGATTACAAAGAAATTTGGCATGGAGATATTTTAATTTTTGAGGACATATATATGTATATAAGGTAGGTACTCTTTATAGCGACAACCACATAAGAGCTCGATTTGCAAACTAAAGCTAGTAGGATATAAATAGTTCAAAAATATTGAAGTATGGCCTTTACCCTCTCCTAAAATGTTAAAACTCCTATGTAAAAACCAAGATAGGTACTTTATACCTGAACTCTCAAAGTCATCAATCAGATAAATTTTATTCCTATGAGTGCCTTCAATATACATAGGTATATGTACGCAATTTTGTAAGCAATGGTTAAAACAAAAAAAATACTCACTTATAGTCGTCCTGCAACTTCTGTAAGTCATCAGTGTCCTTGCTTTTTTCCTCAAGCGCAGCAGTCAATGATTTATTTTCTTCAATCAGCTTCGATTTGTCAGCTTTCTCTTGATTTAAATTGTTCACGGCAACGACTAACTGTAATAATATTTTTTAACAAATTTATTTCATAAATTAAGTAACTTTGTTATAATATATACTAAGTAGGTACACTATATTACATACAAAACACTATGAAATCGATAAAGACCTTCATCAAGAAAATTTCCAACGCATAGAACTAATTATTCAGTGATAAAATTATTTAGAATCAAAAACACAATACCTAAAATGTCACGTGCAATGATTTAATTAGATTTAGATAATTTTCATTCAGTGGAATGAATTTATTAGGGAATAATAAATCATTTTAAAGAAAGTATTGAGTAAATTTAACAAACTTTTTCTTTGACTCGGTGTAATTCACAAGAAAGTTGGTGTGAGCTGTCTTCGGCTAGGCTTTGAAGTTGTTTAGCTTCTTGCAGCTGCATCTGAGCGCCTTTTAACAAGTCTGGTAATGGTGCTAGCTCTTGTAGCTTCTCTTGAAACTGCATCTACATATATATGCTTCGTTAATTAGGGATTTTGCTAACATATTCAATATAACTTAGTAGTGACTTTAAAAACTATTCATTTCGCTAAATGTAAAAAAAAATATTTAAAAACGAAGTGTAGCAGCCGTATCGTAGTAAAATTAAAGCAGACCCCTCGGTTTATGGGTATTATGGGTACTAGGACTATAAAAACATAAACATACTTTTTTTTGTAATATACATAGTACGTGTAATATACATAGTATACAGGGTGAATTTTTGAGACGGGACAGTAAGGCTAGGTACCTTAACCGTTATAGTTACAGGAAAACGCTTTTAGAAGACTATCCATAATTTTTCAAGATATTCTGAATTGCAATTACCGATTTTGGAGAAAATGTACAGCCAGCAAGAAAATTGTCATTTTAAACAAAAACTTTTTTTGATGCCAATCGATCCTGTTTCTTATAAGTATCAAAAGTCTCTACTGGACCGACTGAGGTTTGAGTACTAAAAATGTCAGAAATCGCAAAAAACTTTTCCCATACATTTGTACGGAAATAAATCATTTTAATATGTATTTTTGACACAAGACAAACTTAACACATTTGATGATCTACGAAATATTGCTCAAAATGACCGCCGTTTTAACGAATACATAAGTACACTCGTTTTTGTACTGAGCTAGTAGCAACCGATAATTTTCTTGGATAGATATCATTTAAAATCCTTGTTAATGCATCTTTTGAATTAAGCGTATTTTGTAAATCATAGTAACACGGAATCTGCATTGGTATGGTACGCGAATAAGTATCCATTGCGACAAGTATCGAGTGGTAATTGTGGAATTTTATTAAGATACTCTTAATTCTGCCGTGTATAACGACGTCATTTTAGAGAATCTCCAAAACCAGTTGGATAAATGGCTCCTGTCAGAATTGCGAAAAGTTTATTTTCAGCAAGATGGCGCTCCGCCACACAACAGCCGCCTATTCCAGTTTGAATAGGAAGTTCTGGTCACAGTGGATAGGTACACATGGTCCAACCAAGTGGTCCCCTCGTAGCCCCGATCTAACGCCTCTCGATATTATTCAGTGGGGCTACCTAAAAACGAAAAAAAATACAGCAGTATTCAGGAGCTGAAAGATGCATTAACAAGGGTTTTAAATGATCTACCCAAGAAAATTATCCTCTGCTACTAGCTGAGTACAAAAATGAGTGAACTATACGTATTCGTGAAAACGGCGGTCGTTTTAAGCAATTTATTTCGTAGATCATCTAAATGTAAGTTATGTACCAATACAATTCCGTACAAATGTATGGGAAAAGTTTTTTACGATTTCTGTCATTTCTAGTACTCAAACCTCAGTCGGTCCAGTAGAGACTTTTGATCCTTATAAGAAACAGGATCGATTGGCATCAAAAAAAGTTTTTGTTTAAAATGACCATTTTCTTGCTGGCTGTCCTTTTTTTCCAAAATCTGTAAATGCCGTTCAGCATATTTAAAAAAAATATGGATAGTCTTCTAAAAGCGTTTTCCTGTAACTATAACGGTTAAGGTACCTGCCCTTACTGTCCTGTCTCAAAAATTCACCCTGTATATACATAGAAAACACACAAACATTTGGTCCGACTCGGGAATCGGAACCGAGACCTCTTGATCAGCAGCCGCATACGCTAACCACTAGACCAACAAGGCACTCAATTCATTATATTATTGTTACAATAAATAATCGTTAGAATCCAATTATTTATTTGATAGGATGAGAATCCTGTACCACCATTTCTACCACCGTCATCAACGAATTTTTTTTCTATACATGTAAAAAATACAGTATTTTTTTTAAATCTTTAAAACAACAAATATTTTAGTGGTAAACTGACTCATAGTGTTTCAAACACAACAAGTACGACTTTCTTTAAATAAAATTGTAATCTAATTTCTAGGTATTTCGGACTACTATGACCTATCGAGTATCAGGTTTCAGATGTTTTTGACTTGTTCACACCCATGTGTTCAGCTCGACCCACTAAAATTTAGAAAATATGCGAATATATTTTAAAATCGTATATAAAATTAGCGACATCTCTTTCAAATGGAGAGAATAAAATCTACAACTAAACTGGTAAACAAAATTCTGTTTCGCATGAAGTAACGGAAAATTCACGATCTTTTCTTTGTTTTCTTTTTCGTGTCAACTTTTATAATGATTTGTTTCCATGTATTTAATTAATCTATAATAATAAAGCACGTAGTGAAGGTATAAGGTAGTATAGGTACCTTCATTTTTTGTATTTCTATCTGTATTTGATCTGAAACCTGCTTATTATCTAACTCGATGACATCCAGTTGGCGCTTCAGCTCTTCCACATGTTGTTGAGCTTGTAAATACTGAAAGTAATAACAATAACTTATAATAAAACCTCTAAACTTCACTTATTTAGAAACTAAAAAAAAGGAAAAAAAATACCTTAGCTCTATAATCCTGTAATTGTTCAGTTTTTTCCGTAATTGTAATTTTCAATTCTTCCATTTCTTCCTTCATATCTCTGATTTGAATTTTCAATGAAGCCACTTCTTCATCAGAAATTTTCCGAGATTCCTATTGTTAAATTATAATAGGTAATTTATTCTAGGTGTGTTTAATGCTACAGTAGAGAATAATCGTGTAGGAAATTTCCGCGCTTGAAGACAATCAACAGAAATAATTTTATGTTAACTAAAATAACAAAAATTTTCCAGAACAGACCTTACAAATAAATATAATATAGACTTATCTAGAAACTCTAGATGAGTGAGACAACAAACATTAGTATCTCGTTGGAAAAACGGATAAGGGTCTTGTTTAATAAAATTTTAGGTAATAAACGTGTTTGAGTAAAGGACGTGTAGGCAAATTAACAAGTGTTCATGTCCTTGAACATGATAAGCCGGAATCTAGATCAAAAAGAGATCTTAGAAAAAAACCGTCTATCAAAAGGTTTCGGGTTCGAGTTCCACATCGTGTTGTTGTTGTGTTTTCTAACAAGTAATTCTTAATAGCTGCTCATATGGAAAATGGTGGTGTGGGCATTTAAGCCTTCGTCCCCGTTGTCATGAATATTTATAGCCATCGGTATTGGAAAGTTAGTGCTCTCAAATATACTGAGTTCAACCGAAAAATTCAGTTCATCCTCGGGTTGCGGGGGTCTCATTCCAGGTGTTCATGGAAAAACTGATATACATGTAGAACCGGTTGAGCTAGTAGTCAACCCCAAATAGTCTTGGGAATAAAAAGCATTAAGAGGATGTAGTACATACGTCAATATAACTCTTACGTGCCTTTATTTCACAAATCATCCCCGTCGTACAAATATTGTTTAACTTTTGTTCTAAATCTTTTAGTTTGGCTTCATATTTTTCTCTTTGAAGTCTCTCTTCTCCTGCAGAATTTTGTGCTGTTATCAGTTCCTCCCGAAGTTTTGTAATCTATAGAAATTATAAGATAAATCATCATAGCAAGTCTACGTGATCGGATGAATCTTAAGAACCTCTAACACACGCAATGATTATGTAATACTCCCACGACTAAGCAAGTATAATACAATTTAATTCTGTAGAAATATCTACGTACCTAAACAATTAAAGTATCTAGAATTAGGATACATCATTTGAATACTTTTTAAAAACAAAGGATCTATCAGTAGATTATACGACCCCAAATAGTTTTGGGAATAATAAAGGCTAGGAACATGATGGTGATGTATTTCTCATATAATGAACTTCGTCACTAGAAAACAATGGTTCTATAAAAAGTAGTAAATAAGCAAAGACCTATTAATATTGTTTTACATGTTGTTGAAAACCCTTGAAAACGTAAAAAACGAACCATGAATTCTATAACTACCTCTGGATGCCTGAACAATTTATCCTCGTGCTCTTTTGCCAGCGACGAATCCAGTATTTGATTTGTTACAACATCTTCAATATGCTAAAACAATCAATTTAAATATTAATCAAAGTACATGCTCAATTTAATGCTTGGTATTAGTCAATAATTACGAGATCAAGGTAGTAGGAGTCACACTAATTTCAGAATTACCGGACCGGCTCCACGGGGGCTTCACTACCCTCATATATATAGAAGAAAAACCTTAAATGACAGAATTCGCGCTATCGAATTTCGTTGAGTGCGAGATATGCGCTATAGTGCATTCCGAATATTCTTTCATTCTACTCATGTTTTCCATTAGACAGAGTCGAGTCATTTTGACAAACTTTAATAGGTATAAGAAAACGGTACTGATAAATTTGAATCACACAGTCTCGATCTATATTTTAATGAATAGAAGTATTTAATGCCACGACAACAAGCAAACTAATAGGTGGTTTAGATTTAGTTTAGATAAATGCCACCGCTTCAGTTCTATGCCAATTTAAAACCATAATTTCGTCATGTAAACCGTACATCTATTCTAAAGTTAGCTGCTTAGAGAGCGAAGTTTTTTTTTATATTTAAGCCTGCTAAATTGACTCTACTCTGCCTGATAAAAAATATGAGTAGAATCGAACAGCAGAGGTCACTATCATCAGTGACCCAGACTGTGGAGGCTTAGTGAACTGCTTATGCATCATTGGGCTTCTGTTTTCGCACTCGTCAACCAAATACAACAGCACGAATGCTGTCATTTTTGGTTGATCTTCTGTACGAGGCGAGGAAAGTACCGCGACCTTCAAGCCGGTCCATTCGTGCTGAAATCAGCGTGGTTCCGCCTTCGGAATGTAAGATGTGAGAAATGTACAATTCACACCACAGAAAAAAAAAATAGTATTTATTTTCTGTTATGCGATTTACACCGTGTTTATATTTCATTTAATACTGCTGCATTCAATTATTACATTTGAATATTTTACTACATTAAACTTCGGTGCAAAAATGTAACCTTCGTGTTCAACATCCATGACGGCCAATTTAACCTTAAAGTTTTAAGTAAAACATAAATGATTTAAATTGGACTATTCTATTACTAGTGTCGAACCGAACAAAAAAATACTTTTTAACCGACGAAAAAACAGAAGAGGTTCATAATTCGTCGAAGTGTATATTTTTTTCCATGTGTATGACCACATATAACTTTTTACAGAGTAATTCGATTTCGTTAACTAATTTTTTGTTTGAAAGGGTAAACTCCGAAGCTGGTCATATATAAAATTGATAAAAGAAATCCCATCTTAAGGGTAGCAAATCAAGGGATCATTAATTGTGCGCTCTGTAATTGTTATATATTATGATAATATTTTACAGAGAAGTCCGATTTCAATTGTTATTCTATTATTGGAAAGAGACCTCTAGGTTAGTCTCATATAATTTTGCAGTAAATAATATGCTATAATAACTAATATGAGAAGAGATTGACTTACAGGGACATAGTTTTTGACCTGTTTACGTAGATCCGAATCTAATCGATCCCTTCTTATAGCTGCTAGCTCCATCTGGATTTCTTTAACTTCGCCTTCCATATCTCCCAATTGTTTATGCTTATGAAATAAATGTTGATGTTAATATTGGTCATATTGGCAAAAAGTCTATTTATAAAGACCTTAAATGTGAGTACGAAAATATAAACTTAAAAATATTATTGCCTCGCATAGACTGGTTTTCTGTACCTACCATCATTCTCGGGACCGGAGTAGTAGGCATTGCAGTTGGAATCTCCAGAACTAGTATGATTTATACCTTGCATTATTTTGCTTTACTTAGGAGGCGGTTGATCGGTATAATATTTTTTACCGTTAAATAGCATCAATAGAATCCGAAAGCAATGCTCATTATACTCATTCCGCTACAGATGTATCAACACTGCGGCGGCCTATTGCGAAGCTTCTGCAACATTGGGCATCCTTGGATGAATCCTCACCCTCAGCATATAGTACATTCGATTTGATATAATGCAACAAATGAACAAGTAAAATTTGCTTATCTTTTTACCCGTCGAAGATGAAGACAAAAGAATCCTCATAGTTTTGCCAGTCTTTGTATGTTTGTATGTTAACGAAACGTCTAAACCATTTATCAGATTTTAATGAATGATACGTCACTAGATTCGTAACAATTACTAGGGTGATATAGGCTATTTAAATTTGATCAAAGCATAATGAAATAAAATTGTAAATAGTAAGTTAATTAAGAAGTACATACTAAAGATGATCCTTCTGTGAGTTCAACATTTTCTATGGACTTCCCTTGTAAAAATGGCCAGAAGTCTGATTGAGGCATTAACATTAATAATTTATCACTGTAAGGATACTAAATTATATGAAATTATTTTAATTACAAGGTTAATTAAAAGAAATATCAAATCTATACAAAATAATCACTGCAAACAGAAATCTCTAGGGAAATGTCAAATTGGTTTCTTAATGGCCAGATATTGTTTGTTATAGGTTAGACAAGTGGGCCTTAAATTTAACAAATTTGTATAAAAAGGTTGTTCTATTCGAAAACTCTAACAGCGATAAACCAAAATAATATATATATATTTATATATACTTCAATATGTAAAACAAGACTAAATTAGAAACACGTGCAGAAATAGTGCAAAAGTTTTTTCTGATTATTTTAGGATTATGTAATTATTTTACAAAACTTTTACAGTCTGTTCTCTGCCCAAACATAAGTTATATTTGTGACAAGCTACTGACGTCCTGTGGTGCACTCAAATGTAGTTTGTGTATCTGTATGTACAGTTGAATTATCACAAACTAAAGATGCAAACCCTTTGTGAAACTTTACACTGTCTGTAGGTACATGTATTAGACTTTAACCGAAAAAAGTTCATCATGAAGTAGCCAATTCTTAAACATTACGCGTTGCCGACATAACTAAAAAACTCTGTCTTAGAAAAAAAGCGGCCAAGTGCGAGTCGGGCTCGCCCATGAAGGGTTCCGTATCAGCTAGTAACATCATATAAAAGTTCTTGTAGTTCGTTGTAACTTTCATCGATGTTTTTATACTAGTGTGTTGATTGGATGAAAGGTAAATTGCGTGTTACGATTTATGACGTATTAAAAAAAAACTACTCACTAGATCTCGTTCAAACCAATTTTCGTTGGTAGTTTAAATGGTAATGTACAACATATATATTTTTTTTACTTTTATTACTCTCTTATTTTAGAAGTTAGAGGGGGGGGGGGGGGGGGGGGGGACACATTTTTCCACTTTAGAAGTGTCTCTCGCGCAAACTATTCAGTTTAGAATAAAATGATATTAGAAACCTCAACATCATTTTTGAACACCTATCCATAGATACCTCACAAGTATAGGTTTGATGAAAAAAAAAATTTGAGTTTCAGTTCCAAGTATGGGGACCCCCAAAATGTATTGTTTTTTTTCTATTTTTATGTAAAAATCTTAATGCGGTTCACAGAATACATCGACTGACCAAATTTCAACAGTATAGCTCTTATAGTTTCGGAAATAATAAATTGGCTGTGACATACGGACAGACAGACAGACAGACAGACTTGACGAATCTATAAGGGTTCCGTTTTTTTGCCATTTGGCTACGGAACCCTAAAAATGATCTTAAAAACTTATAAAGTATCTGTAGATAAACCAAGCGCGACCCACGTCCGATTATTTACCGATTACCAGCTAACTCTGGTAACTTCGTCTGCGGTTTCTGCAAAAAAATTAATCGATCCTCCGCTCCTGGCTGTATGAGCCTTCCTCTATGAATAGGCCAATCATTTATTAGGTTCAACCACTCACGCGTGACCAAGACAAGTAGGGATTAGGTATATTATTTATACACACTAGCTGACCCAAGCAGCCCCGATTGAGTCTTCTATTGCCCGCTTAATTCGCCTTAAAAAGATAATAGTAAGCCAACCTAAAAAGATATACAAGCTATCTAGAACTATTCAAGAGAAACAATTCATTCACAGATTATTTTCAAGAATATTTAAGCATTTACACAGCGCACACAATGGAAGTTCTCAAACGAAAAAAAAAACCGTATTTGAAACATTTTTCATTGACAGGGTCTAATCTAACACAATATTTTCTCAAATCGGACCAGTAGTTCCTGAGATTGCCGCGTTCACACAATGAAACTCTTCACTAAAATACTACATAATAGATTAAAATCTTTTACTTCTTCGTTTGCATCAGAATTTTGATGTTATTAAAGAAGGAAGAGTTGACTTTATATATGTAAATCTAAACAGAGGTGACGGACTTGTACCTGATTTCTGAAACTAGACAGACTTTTTTGTCTCGCTAGACACGACAAAAAAATACCTCCATTGTGTGGGGTATCGTTAGATAGGTCTTTTGAAAACATTGAGAGGTTGATAACACGATTTTCTATTTAGGTATCCGTTTGTGACATAATTTACTTCAAAGAACATAAAAAAGCCTCTAAAAGCTCATGCTTTAAAATTTATTAGATCATGGTGGTAGTCCATATGATGAAATTTAAAGAAAAACTTTAAAGGCTTATATAGCTTTGTTAGTTCAGGAGTTATAGAGGCTTATCTTGTGAAATAGGTACACGTTCCTACTTGGAAAACTTCGCTTCGCAATTATCTATTGGACACGACTATAAATCCACTTGCTATTGTTTATGACTACGGAACCCTATTAAAAAGAAATCATAATATATTTTATTTTTGGCATAGATACGAGTATATTGAGTAACTTTAGTTTCCTGGGCAAGTTATGGTCAAGGAAATATAGAATACACTGCCATCTATCAGAGACACATTGAACTACGAAGTAACTAATATAATCCTGTATCGGGATCTAAAAGTTCTCGCGCTTTTTGATGATGATTATACCATTTCCTTCACAAGTCAGGTGTAACTTCAATCTCCATCACTGTGCGCCTTTCAAAGCACTCTTTGATTCACGCAACTAATGTGTGAAATAAATTCCATAAGTTCTGGACTGACCTGATACGATAGTGAGAAAATAAAAAAAATCTACCTTAGGACCAGCATTGTGCTTTTGTGTGTCGAGTTGATATCTGTATGTTTGCAACTGCAACTGTATGTTTGTAAAAATTTGCAACATTCAATTAGACAATAGGATGGTATTACTCCGAACTTTATCACCAATACAATGCAATGCAAATTAGGGATTACCAAAAATATCTAATACTTATCTGGAATAATTATCTGTTTAAAGATATTTACATATTCCCATAAATTAGTTATAGTTTAGACTGACTCAACGACTCAACAGTGGATACAGCTGCCTCATTACACAAATAAGTATTCTATTCACATTTATTATATCAGATTTAGCTTAACCACTATGACTTGTGACTTGTGACTGTAACTAATTTTCCTACAAAACATGGATTTCTCGTTAAAAGATGAAAACAATTTTTTGCCGAGTAGTGAGTGCTATCTGTAATATACTGAGCAAATTAATTTATATTAAAATTATTTTAGCTACCCCACCCCAGCCTGCAAATTTATGATATTCGCAATAAAAAAAATACTAATCGACAGATTTTAAATAGCTCAATTCAACTACGTAGCCCTTTCAAATTGCTCACCTTTAATTGTTTAATTAAAAACAAATAAAGTCCTTGAAAAAAATTTAATTTATCTGTATATTCAAACTCCTATATCTTGTGTTGTATACAATATTTCAAATTGCTCAAAGTTCTAAAATACTGCTCAAGTTGCATTTGTAATTGCTCAAGTAGAGTTCTCACCAGCTCCACTTTCCTTAATTATTTAATAAATATAAATAGTTTGAATAAATTTTTAAACAAACAATAACCTACCCTACCCCAGAATGCAATGAAAAAAATACTAATCGATAGATTTTCAATAGCTGAATTTAACTACGTACCCCTTTCAAATTGTTCACCTTTAATTATTTAATTAAAAATAAATAAAGTCCTTGAAAAAAAATTAATTTATCTGTATATTCAAACTCCTATATCTTGTGATGTATACAATATTTCAAATTGCTCAATGTTCTCAAATACTGCTCAAGTTGCATTTGTAATTGCTCAAGTAGAGTTCTCACCAGCTCCACTTTCCTTAATTATTAAATAAATATAAATAGTTTAAATAAATTTTTAACCTAACAATAACCTACCCTACCCCAGAATGCAGTGAAAAAAATACTTATCGATAGATTTTCAATAGCTCAATTTAACTACGTACCCCTTTCAAATTGCTCACCTTTAATTATTTAATTAAAAATAAATAAAGTCCTTGAAAAAAAATTAATTTATCTGTATATTCAAACTCCTATATCTTGTGATGTATACTATATTTCAAATTGCTCTAAGTTCTAAAATACTGCTCAAGTTGCATTTGTAATTGTTCAAGTAGAGTTCTCACCAGCTCCACTTTCCTTAATTATTAAATAAATATAAATCGTTTGAATAAATTTAACGTATAGATAAGTGAATGCTGCGCATGCGCGCAAAAAGTAACGCGAGTCGCAAGGCAAAAAAAATCAAGTGTTTCATAACCTCAACATAGTGAAATGAAACTGTAATACTCCAAGCACAACATTATCTATTATCAGGTATTTTTATTATTTATTGACTTATACATTATGTTCAATTTATACAAAAATCAAATCATGACTTAAAGGTAACTTTATTCTGTAACTTTATGTCTGTTTACAAAGTATTTTCTATGTATTCTTCTTTGCTCCAAAACAAAATAAGTAGTAGTATACATGCTCATTATGTTTGCTATCTCCAATAAGAAGTAATCAAGATACCTGTTTACTTCTTCTTGGAGATTCTTATAATTATTTAACCAAACTATAACCTACCGTACCCCAGAATGCAATGAAAAAAATACTAATCGATAGATTTTCAATAGCTCAATTTAACTACGTAGCCCTTTCAAATTGCTCACCTTTAATTATTTAATTAAAAATCAACAAAGTCCTTGAAAAAAAATTCATTTATCGGTAGAGTCTGGCCACGCTAACTCTGCAGTGGAATAAATGGGCAACCCCAAAAAGTTTTTTATATGGTATACTTTTTCTGATGTCACTTTTGTGGTACGTGAGCTGTCACATTGCATATGCGGTTTGTTGTTTTTCATATATTTTAAAGAAAAATAGTTAAACCTATTAAAAGTGGAGTGCGGAAGTTATTAAATAACATGATAAGTAAATTCCAAGATGTGAAGGCACAGTGTGATGTCGTCCTTAGCCAAAAACGACAATGTTTACAAGATAACGAAAAGTTGACGTGTAAGTAAATCTACTGATTTTGATACTTCGCTGTTTTAATTTACCATTAGATGTATCTAAGAACATTTTTTCAAATACTCATAGCCTGTTCATGGTGCTGACAAGAAGCTCGTGTCAAATTAACGTCCAATTTCAATAACATATCTACCTATAGATTTGCTTCCTACAGATAGGATTTAGGTCATTTATATTTATTTAAATTTATTTAATTATTTATATTTATTTAATAATTAAGGAAAGTGGAGCTGGTGAGAACTCTACTTGAGCAATTACAAATGCAACTTGAGCAGTATTTGAGAACATTGAGCAATTTGAAATATTGTATACATCACAAGATATAGGAGTTTGAATATACAGATAAATTAATTTTTTTTCAAGGACTTTATTTATTTTTAATTAAATAATTAAAGTGAACAATTTGAAAGGGGTACGTAGTTAAATTCAGCTATTGAAAATCTATCGATTAGTATTTTTTTCATTGGCATTCTGGGGTAGGGTAGGTTATTGTTTGTTTAAAAATTTATTCAAACTATTTATATTTATTAAATAATTAAGGAAAGTGGAGCTGGTGAGAACTCTACTTGAGCAATTACAAATGCAACTTGAGCAGTATTTTAGAACTTTGAGCAATTTGAAATATTGTATACAACACAAGATATAGGAGTTTGAATATACAGATAAATTAAATTTTTTTCAAGGACTTTATTTGTTTTTAATTAAACAATTAAAGGTGAGCAATTTGAAAGGGCTACGTAGTTGAATTGAGCTATTTAAAATCTGTCGATTAGTATTTTTTTTATTGCGAATATCATAAATTTGCAGGCTGGGGTGGGGTAGCTAAAATAATTTTAATATAAATTAATTTGCTCAGTATATTACAGATAGCACTCACTACTCGGCAAAAAATTGTTTTCATCTTTTAACGAGAAATCCATGTTTTGTAGGAAAATTAGTTACAGTCACAAGTCACAAGTCATAGTGGTTAAGCTAAATCTGATATAATAAATGTGAATAGAATACTTATTTGTGTAATGAGGCAGCTGTATCCACTGTTGAGTCGTTGAGTCAGTCTAAACTATAACTAATTTATGGGAATATGTAAATATCTTTAAACAGATAATTATTCCAGATAAGTATTAGATATTTTTGGTAATCCCTAATTTGCATTGCATTGTATTGGTGATAAAGTTCGGAGTAATACCATCCTATTGTCTAATTGAATGTTGCAAATTTTTACAAACATACAGTTGCAGTTGCAAACATACAGATATCAACTCGACACACAAAAGCACAATGCTGGTCCTAAGGTAGATTTTTTTTATTTTCTCACTATCGTATCAGGTCAGTCCAGAACTTATGGAATTTATTTCACACATTAGTTGCGTGAATCAAAGAGTGCTTTGAAAGGCGCACAGTGATGGAGATTGAAGTTACACCTGACTTGTGAAGGAAATGGTATAATCATCATCAAAAAGCGCGAGAACTTTTAGATCCCGATACAGGATTATATTAGTTACTTCGTAGTTCAATGTGTCTCTGATAGATGGCAGTGTATTCTATATTTCCTTGACCATAACTTGCCCAGGAAACTAAAGTTACTCAATATACTCGTATCTATGCCAAAAAATAAAATATATTATGATTTCTTTTTAATAGGGTTCCGTAGTCATAAACAATAGCAAGTGGATTTATAGTCGTGTCCAATAGATAATTGCGAAGCGAAGTTTTCCAAGTAGGAACGTGTACCTATTTCACAAGATAAGCCTCTATAACTCCTGAACTAACAAAGCTATATAAGCCTTTAAAGTTTTTCTTTAAATTTCATCATATGGACTACCACCATGATCTAATAAATTTTAAAGCATGAGCTTTTAGAGGCTTTTTTATGTTCTTTGAAGTAAATTATGTCACAAACGGATACCTAAATAGAAAATCGTGTTATCAACCTCTCAATGTTTTCAAAAGACCTATCTAACGATACCCCACACAATGGAGGTATTTTTTTGTCGTGTCTAGCGAGACAAAAAAGTCTGTCTAGTTTCAGAAATCAGGTACAAGTCCGTCACCTCTGTTTAGATTTACATATATAAAGTCAACTCTTCCTTCTTTAATAATTCTAGCAATTTTCAGTTTTAGTCAAAAATTGAAAAATATCCAGCAAACATAATGAGCATGTATACTACTACTTATTTTGTTTTGGAGCAAAGAAGAATACATAGAAAATACTTTGTAAACAGACATAAAGTTACAAAATAAAGTTACCTTTTAGTCATGATTTGATTTTTGTATAAATTGAACATAATGTATAAGTCAATAAATAATAAAAATACCTGATAATATGTAGATAATGTTGTGCTTGGAGTATTACAGTTTCATTTCACTATGATGAGGTTATGAAACACTTGATTTTTTTTGCCTTGCGACTCTATTTCATCTTTTAGCTTATTGTTGTAATAATAAGTTGTTAACAACTTTTACATAAATTATAGATACTCAACTCTTAACAAGTATTTATTTTTAGACATTCCAGGTAGTATAGGTGATGAATTTAAACCTCATATTCAAGTTGCCTTACGGATGCTGAAGGCTCTTGAAGAGTTTACCATCAATAGTGAGAACCAGTTTATAAAAAATATCGCTTCAATGACTGGTAAGAATCTGTTACTTACGTATTTATTTTCTAAAATTTTCGTTAGATTAAAGTAGGTACAACGTACATCCAATACATATTGGATTGAATACAAGTTCAAATTAAAGTTTATAAATGATTTATATTTATTTCTACAGGATTCAGCGATCTGGAGGGTTCCTGGCAAAAAGCGTGCAGCACGGGCAACGAAAGTTAATATTGATCATTTTTACCAATGCTCCAAACGAAATACGATATATCAGTATTATTTGACCCGAATAAAAGTTCCTACTCTGCGTAAATTACTACTTCAATTGAGGCAATCAATTGATTTTACTGGCTGCAGAGAAACCTTACGCAAAATATTATTGACGAACGGACAGTCCTTATGGAAAAACATGATGTGGCGGCATGGAGCCTTATGGCCAGATTCCATAATCTATATACATAATAAAAATTTTGTTAAGAAACGAGCCTGTAGAAACAAAAAAAACTAATGTATATGTTGATGAAACCTAAAAATAAATTATATTTATCATTCAAAAATCTATCGTTATTTTTATATTGTCCTTGAGTTGTTTCATAAATCTTAAAGTAAAGTTAGCCTTTTATTATTATTAATGTGTAGATAAACCATAGCCTCAGTAGATTTTTAAAAGTTAGGAATCTGAATTATTACAACCTGTATTGTACCTACTTATGACCCCAAAAACTGTATCAAATCGACAATGCATCGTGCTGAAGTCATGACTATTCTTATCTTATACTCTTATACCAAGAAAAAATCAGAATATAAACAAAATAACTTGGCTAAAATAAAAAAAACAACTAGTATCAAATTAGTTTTTCGTAGTATAGACGGTGTTACCATCTATAGATTTTCAAATTCTATAATTTTTTTCGTTCTGCAGAGTTAGCGTGGCCAGACTATATATTCAAATTTCTATATCTTTTGATATATACAATATTTTAAATTGCTCAAAGTTCTAAACTACTGCTCAAGTTGCATTTGTAATTGCTCAAGTAGAGTTCTCACCAGCTCCACTTTCCTTAATTATTAAATAAATATAAATAGTTTGAATAAATTTTTAACCTAACAATAACCTACCCTACCCCAGAATGCAATGAAAAAAATACTTATCGATAGATTTTCAATAGCTCAATTTAACTACGTACCCGGTACTCCTTTTAAATTGCCTCCCCCATTGCACACCACTTTGATCGATTTTGGGCTATATTTATTCTAGGAATTTTTAGTTTTAGTCAAAAATTGAAAAATATCCAGCAAACATAATGAGCATGTATACTACTACTTATTTTGTTTTGGAGCAAAGAAGAATACATAGAAAATACTTTGAAAACAGACATAAAGTTACAAAATAAAGTTACCTTTTAGTCATGATTTGATTTTTGTATAAATTGAACATAATGTATAAGTCAATAAATAATAAAAATACCTGATAATAGATGATGTTGTGCTTGGAGTATTACAGTTTCATTTCACTATGATGAGTAGGGCTTGGAATAGGTAGTTTAATTTTAAGTACTTGCGATTTTTTGACATCAATAGTATGGATATGCCTGTGAAATCCCGGGGAACTTACTATTTTCAGAGATTGTAAAAATATTATATTGAACTTTCAAAATAGTATTTCATCTTTTAGCTTATTGTTGTAATAATAAGTTGTTAACATAAAATTTTACAATAAAAACGTAAAGAAACGAATAGCAACAATAACGCTAAGGAATGCAAAGTATGTGACCACTTGCGCGTGCGGTGCACGCGGCACGCTTTCTTTATTGCTATCTCTGTTTTCGCTTTATAAATGGAATATGAAAAGAAATTCCTTGACACCCAGTAATGCCGAGAAAATCATAGTATTATTTTATAATAAACACGACGATGATGATTATGTTGGCGATCTTCAATTCGAAGACGAATAATTACACCATCGGAACAACACTAGTGCTTTAATGTTAATATAAATATATATTTATTTTTAAATTTGATTTATATTGTAAACGTGCAATAAATATCTGTAATATCTGAAAATATTTTTTTTCCTTTTACTCACTCCTATAAACCTACAAATAAACAATAAGTGTAATTTTCATGATTATGTAAAATGACATAAGTGTGCTTTGACATTGCATTGCATTATTTAAGGTCCCGGAAATCACGCTGATTTTAGGTTTATCCATGTTATGCTTATGTTGACTTTATTTCTGCAAGTACATAAAATTAAACTACCTATTCCGAGCCCTAATGATGAGGTTATGAAACACTTGATTTTTTTTGCCTTGCGACTCGCGTTACTGTTTGCGCGCATGCGCAGCATTCACTTATCTATATACGTTAAATTTATTCAAACTATTTATATTTATTTAATAATTAAGGAAAGTGGAGCTGGTGAGAACTCTACTTGAGCAATTACAAATGCAACTTGAGCAGCATTTTAGAACTTAGAGCAATTTGAAATATAGTATACATCATAAGATATAGGAGTTTGAATATACAGATAAATTAATTTATTTTCAAGGACTTTATTTATTTTTAATTAAATAATTAAAGGTGAGCAATTTGAAAGGGGTACGTAGTTAAATTCAGCTATTGAAAATCTATCGATTAGTATTTTTTTCATTGCATCTGGGGTAGGGTAGGTTATTGTTTGGTTAAAAATTTATTCAAACTATTTATATTTATTTAATAATTAAAGAAAGTGAAGCTGGTGAGAACTCTACTTGAGCAACTACAAATGCAATTTGAGCAGCATTTTAGAACTTAGAGCAATTTGAAATATAGTATACATCACAAGATATAGGAGTTTGAATATACAGATAAATTAATTTTTTTTCAAGGACTTTATTTATTTTTAATTAAATAATTAAAGGTGAGCAATTTGAAAGCGGTACGTAGTTAAATTGAGCTATTGAAAATCTATCGATTAGTATTTTTTCATTGCATTCTGGGGTAGGGTAGGTTATTGTTTGTTTAAAAATTTATTCACACTATTTATATTTATTTAATAATTAAGAAAAGTGGAGCTGGTGAGAACTCTACTTGAGCAATTACAAATGCAACTTGAGCAGTATTTTAGAACTTTGAGCAATTTGAAATATTGTATACATCACAAGATATAGGAGTTTGAATATACAGATAAATTAATTTATTTTCAAGGACTTTATTTATTTTTAATTAAATAATTAAAGGTGAGCAATTTGAAAGGGGTACGTAGTTAAATTCAGCTATTGAAAATCTATCGATTAGTATTTTTTTCATTGCATCTGGGGTAGGGTAGGTTATTGTTTGGTTAAAAATTTATTCAAACTATTTATATTTATTTAATAATTAAGGAAAGTGGAACTGGTGAGAACTCTACTTGAGCAATTACAAATGCAATTTGAGCAGCATTTTAGAACTTAGAGCAATTTGAAATATAGTATACATCACAAGATATAGGAGTTTGAATATACAGATAAATTAATTTTTTTTCAAGGACTTTATTTATTTTTAATTAAATAATTAAAGGTGAGCAATTTGAAAGGGGTACGTAGTTAAATTCAGCTATTGAAAATCTATCGATTAGTATTTTTTTCATTGCATCTGGGGTAGGGTAGGTTATTGTTTGGTTAAAAATTTATTCAAACTATTTATATTTATTTAATAATTAAGGAAAGTGGAGCTGGTGAGAACTCTACTTGAGCAATTACAAATGCAATTTGAGCAGCATTTTAGAACTTAGAGCAATTTGAAATATAGTATACATCACAAGATATAGGAGTTTGAATATACAGATAAATTAATTTTTTTTCAAGGACTTTATTTATTTTTAATTAAATAATTAAAGGTGAGCAATTTGAAAGGGGTACGTAGTTAAATTCAGCTATTGAAAATCTATCGATTAGTATTTTTTTCATTGCATCTGGGGTAGGGTAGGTTATTGTTTGGTTAAAAATTTATTCAAACTATTTATATTTATTTAATAATTAAGGAAAGTGGAGCTGGTGAGAACTCTACTTGAGCAATTACAAATGCAACTTGAGCAGCATTTTAGAACTTAGAGCAATTTGAAATATAGTATACATCACAAGATATAGGAGTTTGAATATACAGATAAATAAATTTTTTTTCAAGGACTTTATTTATTTTTAATTAAATAATTAAAGGTGAGCAATTTGAAAGGGGTACGTAGTTAAATTGAGCTATTGAAAATCTATCGATTAGTATTTTTTTATTGCATCTGGGGTAGGGTAGGTTATTGTTTGGTTAAAAATTTATTCAAACTATTTATATTTATTTAATAATTAAGGAAAGTGGAGCTGGTGAGAACTCTACTTGAGCAATTACATATGCAACTTGAGCAGTATTTTAGAACTTTGAGCAATTTGAAATGTTGTATACATCACAAGATATAGGAGTTTGAATATACAGACAAATTAAATTTTTTCAAGGACTTTATTTGTTTTTAATTAAATAATTAAAGGTGAGCAATTTGAAAGGGCTACGTAGTTGAATTGAGCTATTTAAAATCTGTCGATTAGTATTTTTTTTATTGCGAATATCATAAATTTGCAGGCTGGGGTGGGGTAGCTAATTATTTTGGAATTGTTCTCTAGTAGTAAAATAGAGTTATGTTTACTCTATGCCAAATGTCAATTTACTTACATAATCTGTAGTTCCGTTTATTTCACTTCATTCGCTAGCTGCTACAGCTATGTTGTCTCTGTATTACAGAGGGGAAAGAGAATATTTGTAAAAGGAAAATAATTTTCCACGTAAATACTGTGCGTACTGAAAACGTTGTGATACTATAAATTTTGTGTAACTTTAATTATGATTGTTTAGAAAAAAAAATCATTCAATGTGTTTAAAATTTATGTAAGATTTATCAAAAAAACATTTGTACACTAGGAAAATGGCATTGCATTTTTTATTTTGCGGACGTGGAACCTACTTGTAAATGTGAATTATACGCCTTTTATTTTGTGAGTTTTTATTGAAACACGATCTTTAAATTTCTTATGCAATTATCGGTAGAATCAATTTTCAGGAATTCTAAACAGGTAAAAAGAAATACATCCTTTTCTATGAGTTTTTTTAAATGTTAAATAGATTTACATACATGTATAAAACATTTATTTTGTCGAAAAGAACGAAGTTTGATGAAACATGTCAAGTCACAGGTCACACCCATTTTTAAGGGTTTTTGTCTTTCATGCCATTTGTGAACATATATTACATTTTCAGAAAAATGGCGATATAAATATTAGATGTAATCTAGCAATTAAATTAGCTAAATGTCAAAAATGGACACCCAGATAGACTTTCAAGATGTTGGTCAAGCCCTAGCAGTTCCTGAATCTAATCTAAAAAAATGGACTCTAAAAAAAGAAACTTCAGTTCTGATTACTGATCAACAAAGTGTTACTCATAGGAAAATTATAAGGGTAAGTAGACATAGTACCTACTTCAAAATTAATCACCCTACACTGAAAATAAATAAAATACTGATCTAAAAACATAAGAAAAAAAAGCTGCCAAGTGTGAGTCGGATTCCCCATGGAGGGTTCCATAGCAGCAAATAACATCATATAAAAGTTCTTGCAGGTCGTTGTAACTTTGATCAATGTTTTATTAATAAATATTTCGTATAAATAAATATTAATAGTGTAACGGATATAGGAGTAGAGGGCGACCAAAGAAGAAATAAATGGACCGTGTGAAAGAGGACATGGCCAAAAAAGGAATGTACAGTGAACTGACGAGTAATAAAGAAGAATGGAAGAAAAAAATTCATTGCACTGACCCTAAATAAATTTGGGGAGAGGTTAGGAAGATGATGATGAGTGTATTGATTGAATGAAAGGTAAATTGCGGTTTACGATTCAAGGTGTATTTAAAAAACTGATATAATCCCCATATATTTTTCTTGGTTTTATGATACTCTTATTTTAGAAGTTACAGGGGACATGGACGCACACATTTTACCACTTTGGAAGTGCATCTCATGCAAACTATTCAGTTAAGAAAAAAAAATTACTAGATACCTCAATATACCTCAATATATGTGTGGGTTATCTATCTATAGATAACCCACACATATGGGTTTCATGAAAAAAATATTTCAGTTTCAGTTCTAAGTTATGTGAAAATATTAATGCGGTTCATAGAATACATCTACTTGCCAAGTTTTAACGGTATAGTTTTTTTTAGTTATGAAAAAAACTGGCTGTGATATACAGACAGACAGACAAACATGACGAATTTTTTTTCAAGTTTTCGTTCCCATTCCAATGATGTTTTCTGGCTTAGATAGACCAGTAATCACATTGAAAGAAACCTATGGTATAAATCTAGGCAGTCTTAATCTGCCTGCAAGGATTAAGAGACACATATTAGAGTGAGATTAACTTTTTTTAATACAATTGTTTTTTATAAAAAAAAAATATTTATTCACTTTTTGACTGCACAGTTGGCCTAGTGGCTTAAGCGGTCGCCACGCCGCTTCCTACTGCGCCAAATGTCGTGGGTTCAAATCCCACGTAGGACAACACTTTGTGTGATTCACAATTTGTTGTTCTGAGTGTAGGTATTATTTGTGTCCATTTCATGTATTATTGTAAATTCCCCTGCGATACAAGAATTTTTATTCCTAATGCGGGAGTTGTCTTTTATTAAAAAAACAAAAAGTAAAAAATAATTATAAATGTAAGTCTGTCTTTTGTAAATACATCTCCATCATAGCTTTAATATTAACTCTTGTTGTAAACTTATCTGTGTTGTTTGTGCTACTATGATTTGTTACTTTAATTAATAACAAAATAGCAGAAATAATAGTAGTAATTGAAGAAGCAAATAAGTAAAATAAATAACACCCAAAACATGTACTGATTTAATGTGAAGAACTCCACAGAGTACTCATCTTTAATAATTGCATAATAAAATCAATCATTTAATATTAAAATGTTTAGAGTATGGTTTACAGCTTTACATTGACAAACAAAATGACAATTATCTGGTCTCTTTAAATTGTTATAATATGTAACTTCATAAAATAAGAATTCTGTTATATTCTTTTTCAGAGATGGAATCGTCTCTCTAGGTTACAAAGATCTATAGTTTATGCAGCAGTTGCTATAGGTGCAACTGTATTAGTATTGTTGTATGTAACTAAAGTTGCTAAAATGGATACTAAAAAGAAAATCAAAAGTAATGCAATTCAGGTAAGACCATGTATGTTTATTATATTGCTCTTAATAGATACAGAAAAATGTCACATAAAATACTCACTATCACTATAAGTACATATCCGTTTTGTAGCACATTTCTCATCATCATCATCAACCTTTGACAGTCCACTGCTGGACATAGACCTCTCCTTAGAAAGGAGGTGTAGGCCTACTATACCATGCTGGCCAGACTGGTTGGTATAGGGTTGGTTTCAAGTTTTCCTTCTCTTTGCATTGATGTTGTTGTGCG
Source organism: Phragmatobia fuliginosa (assembly GCA_932526445.1). Classification (NCBI taxonomy): domain Eukaryota; kingdom Metazoa; phylum Arthropoda; class Insecta; order Lepidoptera; family Erebidae; genus Phragmatobia; species Phragmatobia fuliginosa. The sequence continues at coordinate 33,787,958 of OW052057.1, forward strand.
TAGTTTGTCCCTACATTACTCATGAGCAAACATAATGAGCCACAGAGAAGCATAACGGAGTACAGCAGGGTATATCTATTGAATTCACTTTTTTAAAATTAAGCTTTACAGCTAATTGATCAGCAGTCATAACACACTCACACAACTATATAAATAAATAAATACTTCTAACATCTGACACACAACATCATCTAGTCCCAAACTATGCAGAGCTTGTACTATGGGTACTAGACAACTGATATAAATATATCTAGTACTATTTTTTTGGAAATACATACATATCATACATAGAAAACAGCCAAACTCCGAAAGAAATATCTGCATTTCCTACGAACATTTAGTCCGACCCGGGAATAGAATCTGAGACCTCCAGATCAGCAGCCGCATAACCACTAGACCAAAAAGGGTAATATATATCTATCTATAACTAGCCGACCCATGCATCTTCAGTAAAATTGCATCTTCAGTAAAATTAATGTGAAAACCGGTAAGGTAGTTTCAGCATTCATCATGAGCAGCAATGTGTCATGAGTTTAATAGATATGTACAGTCCGAACCTGAAATTTTTATTAGAACTCATTTCCTGTCACTTTACGTATACATCATTATGTAGGTAGTTGATAACATTGTATGTTCTGCACATGAACATTATACAGAAGCAACATATTGTGTTACAAGATAATGGTTATCTGAAAAACGTTAATTGGGAGTTAGAATAAACTAAATATCGGTTACCTACTTAATGATATAACAAGTTGTTATTTGTTGTTTTTAATATTTAATTTATATTTATCAACCAACCAATGATAAATGCTCTAGAATAATAGATATAACTAATTTGATATCTCGATATATTGTATGTGTAAAACTAAGAATCAATTAGTAATATGATATTATAAGCCACAACGGCGGTAGTTGTCATTTTTGTGGCGCCATCACTTCACTTGGTTATAAATAGGAGTGATCTGTTGTATCGGGACGCATTTCTGACGATTGCGTCGCGGAGTGTGGATAATTGTCTTTGGACAATTAGTACTACTCTGTTAACAGATGTGGAAAGCTGTCTTTGACAAGTTAGTACTGTCTGAATTGCGGTGGGTGCGAGGAAAGCTGTCTAACAGCTAGTACAGCCCTATGTGACCGCCCTTGCTGTATAACTAACTGTAATTTGTTTAGATTCGTTACTTAATTAACGGTTGTTTGTGTCTAATTGCATTTCTAAGATTATTTTGTAATTAATGAAATAAATTGTTTAGAATTAAAGTAAATTGTTTAGAATTATAATTATTTTTATTATTTTTCACTTCTGGACTCTAACATCAGAAGTGGGATCGATCTACGTTCACAAATTATTAATTTTCAATATTTGGGAAACGATCAAATACCGACATTTAGTTAGATATTTTCATTTAATTTGCCTATACTTCATTATCTAGGTGTGTCTTACGATAGAGAGCATTGACAAATGCACAATAGATCGCGCTGTCATATAGAACCAAAGTGAATATACGCAGTGATTCGCCGCAGAGGTCCCGGGAACGATAAACGCGATCGTTCGTTAAAAAAAAGGCATTGCACACTATTAGTGCTCATTTGAACGCTATCGAAATTCAGTGTTCGTTGTGATTTTTAATAAGGGAATCCGACTTTTGTGATATTCTTATCCGCTCTAAATCAAAGTCAAAAATCAAAACTAAATCAGTCAAAAATCAAAACAAAGTCAAAACATAGCAAATATAAAAATCGTAAAGGAAGTGACGACTTCTATATTTGGTTTTTAGTGTCAATTACAAACGGTTTTAAAACGATTATTTTAATAAAATAATGAGGGTATTTGTACCTCACGCTATGTTTCAGTGTGTTCGTGTGTATAACGCTTTCTTTCCAGTTAGTAAACATTGTGCTAAGCGATGGAAACTGCATCCGTGCCAATGTACAAGGTGTACAATGTGGTCCACCAGTGCCGACACGGTAATGAGAGAAGGTTAGAAGGTTCAGTTAAGAAAAACTTGTGAGTTGTGCTTGACTCTGTACTGGTAAGATCAAATCATATTACATGTTGAGTTGTGATTTATTTTCACATAATTTTGATATGTAGTGTACAAAAGTGAATTGTGTGCGCAATTTAAAATGATGAAAAAATGGACTGTTTGGCGCGTATACGAAAATGCCTTAGGGCTGATGCAAAGCTGTGGCTTAACAAAAGGGCTTAAGTAGTTGGTTTAGTTTTAACAATGACCTCATCTCATACCTTTTGTTATTGCGAATATTTGGTACTAGCTATTGCCCGCGTGTATGTTTCTATCTTTATACCAAATGTCATCAAAATCGGTTCAGTGGTTTTGGCGTGAAAGCGTAACAGACGGTTACTTTCGCATTTATTGCGAATATTTGGTATAACGTAAATAGTGAATAGCGCTCAAACGAATGTTTGTAACTACCCCACCTGTGCATAATCAAGTAGGCGTTCTTTGCTATGGTTACGAACTATTTTTAACGAAGGAATGATGAATAATAGCAGTTGTAGTGGCTGCCTAATGCAACCCGAACTTATTACATAAAGGTCAAGTAACTTTTATCCATTTACTTAAAATGTTACACTGACACAGCAAGTGTGACGGGACATAATACCCACACACGTTGTGATTAATCTGTTTAACTTTTATTTATGGAAACGAAAAATAGATACTTGTCAGATTATAACAATTTACAGTGTGTACACCAAGTTACTAGATGTTTCTCCGTAAATTTAAAAATTGAAATGACCATTATTAAACAACTAGCTTTAGCCAGCGGCTCCGCCCGCGTGTATGATGTCCTTTCTCAGGTTCTAAACTATTGGAGTTCCAAAATTCATCAAAACCGGTTTTAGCGGTTTAGGCGTAAAAACGTGACAGACAGACAGACAGACAGTTACTTTCGCACTTATAATAGTAGGGATGATCAAAAAAAAAATGACAACAAGAAATAGTTGATGATCAATTACATTTCTAATTTTTATTTTGATAATTCGATGAATGGGCTATTCTTTTATATTGGTGGTTGGTGAGAGCAAATAAATCGGGAGTATATAAACGTGTGATGTAACTATTCACAATACGGCAAAAGGGTGCGTGGACAGCAGAGCTAGTCCTGACGGAGCCTATTTAAAACAGCTTGAGGAACTCTTATCATCCGCCGGTAGATGTACTATGTCACATTATTTACTGGTGATTGCATTAGTCCACTGTTATTGTAAAATCTATGAAGCGTTATAACAGTGGTAAATGTTTAAATTCTAAAGATATGATGTTAAATTTATTTAATAGTTCAGAGTAGGTAGTACGAAAGTGACTTCACTTGTTATTAATGGTTCAAAGAAAAAAAAAAAGTAAAGAAACTTCTATGAACCTTCTATAGTGGACTCCAAACTAAAACTTCATATTTTAAATGTAATCTAATAGGTTTTACACAACATCAACAACAAATTGTAAATGTTAAAGAAAGATCTCTTATGATAAAGCAAAACATATCGTTTGTTAGTTATGTTTTAATGTTTATCGAAATGCAAAGTATTGATACCGGTAAAGACTGCATGTCTATCGATCTTAATAGTACGTCTACTTAAGCATGCTATTCTTGATGTTATAGAAACATTATGAAAGGTTTTAAATACCCTCACTAGTGTCAGGTATTAAATGAACTATGTTATGTTGTTTGTGTAACAATAATGATTAATGGTCAGGTTAGACCGAGCTAAAATGAGGTTTAAGCACTAGTCATTGTGAGAGTACCAATTAGTGTTCCGGAAAGATAATCCTCATGCCTGACTGGCTATTTCAGGTGTTAAATTCTAAGATCATACACAAAATCATTGTAGCAAACTTGATCGTAAAGGTCTGACATTCATATAGGATCAAGATTAATAACATGTTCATAAGCACGTTACGAGCCAGCTCAGGTTATTGTGATCTTTCTTCCTGACAGAGGTACTTATTGAAACGTCAGTACCAGTGATGATTTCGACTGCTTTGTTGGGTCGACAGTTAGTGTATGAGACTACCGTTCAATATAGGTTCGATTTCTGGGTTGAACAAACAATAACTAATAATACTGTGTACTTCTAATTATAGATATGCTTGTTACGGCCCGAAGTTTAAAAGTTGTGGTCAACGCTCCGTGACTCGAATGAGTACAAAGAGTCGACGGTCCTACGCCTGATCTCTTTCGGGTCATGTTGGGTGGCCGTCTCATCGAACCAAAGGCGTACACCTGTGTTAGACAAGTACTTGCGTGCTGTAGTGTCTACTGTGTTTTTGGTTGCTCACCATTGGGACTGGCCGCCGTAGCAGAAAGGTAAAAAGGTTAAAATGGTAAGGTTTAACTACAGACTCGAGACGATCGACTATAAGCAGACGGTGGCTTATTACAGAAAGTGATTGAACGACACCTGACGGACAAGCCCTGGTTCATAAAATGACTTTGAGGGCAATTAGTCTGAACTCGAATTCACTGCGTGGGCATACTTGGACATGTTTCGGGTTTGCTTGACGACAATCGTCAAGCTGCAGACATAACCAAAACTGGTGACCCGGTATCATATCCTAAGAGCTTTGCGATTATTGGGAACATCCTTAACCGAGTACCGTGAGACTTCTGTAACATTTTCTGACATCCTCCGGGTCTTGCGTCCTGAGAGATATGCGAAAGTTAGTAACATTCTTGACGATATTACTGCGTACATACTGAGGGCACTGTTATTTTTAAATATCCTAAAAGCTTTGCTTGCTAGTATCGCCTTCTAAAAGCTCTGATTATTCATGACGATAATGAAGCATATTGGTGACGTTAAAGTAATACCGTATTCAAAACTAATGCAATTTTTCATGCTTTCCTTAGATGATAACGATGCATTGAGAGCCTCGTCACTGTGCAAGGTGCAGTCTACGCGAGCCGAGCCCGGGCTGTGACCTGGTGTCTGCTGCTGCCTGGTGAGGCGCAGACTTGCGGCCTGCTCGCTGTATCGCGAGGTGCGGACTTGCGTCCTGCATGCCGCTCAGTGATAAGCGGACCTGCGGTCTGTTCTCCGTGTGCCCGAGATGCAACCTTCCGCCTGTTCACCGTGTGTACGAGACGCAATCTTCGGCCTGATCCCCGTGTGCGTGAGGTGTGGTGCAATGTATGGCGGATGGTGGAGAGCATGAGGTGTGTATATTGGAATGGACCCATGGACAGGGTAACCAGCCCCAAACTCGTGGTCTTCCTGAGATAATTTTAAGACCCATGGACAGGGTAACCAGCCCCAAACTCGTGGTCTTGTTGAGAGAGGTAAGACCCATGGACAGGGTAACCAGCCCCAAACTCGTGGTCTTGTTGAGAGAGGTAAGACCCATGGACAGGGTAACCAGCCCCAAACTCGTGGTCTTGATGAGAGGTTTAAGACCCATGGACAGGGTAACCAGCCCCAAACTCGTGGTCTTGTTGAGAGAGGTAAGACCCATGGACAGGGTAACCAGCCCCAAACTCGTGGTCTTGTTGAGAGAGGTAAGACCCATGGACAGGGTAACCAGCCCCAAACTCGTGGTCTTGATGAGAGGTTTAAGACCCATGGACAGGGTAACCAGCCCCAAACTCGTGGTCTTGTTGAGAGAGGTAAGACCCATGGACAGGGTAACCAGCCCCAAACTCGTGGTCTTGATGAGAGGTTTAAGGCCCATGGACAGGGTAACCAGCCCCAAACTCGTGGTCTTGTTGAGAGAGGTTTAAGACCCATGGACAGGGTAACCAGCCCCAAACTCGTGGTCTTGTTGAGAGAGGTTTAAGGCCCATGGACAGGGTAACCAGCCCCAAACTCGTGGTCTTGATGAGAGAGGTTTAAGGCCCATGGACAGGGTAACCAGCCCCAAACTCGTGGTCTTGATGAGAGAGGTTTAAGGCCCATGGACAGGGTAACCAGCCCCAAACTCGTGGTCTTGATGAGAGAGGTTTAAGACCCATGGACAGGGTAACCAGCCCCAAACTCGTGGTCTTGTTAATTTTAAGTTTAAATGTTTAAGACACACACTTATGATAACTGTTCTTATGATATTATGGTTCTTATGGTAACGGTAGACCTTCATGCTGAAGTCTACTCTTGTGTTAGTACTAAGTTTCTAGTTTTATTTTAAATGTATCTAACAGTGACTGTTTGTTTCTAATCTGGCGCGGATTATAAATAATCTTTCACTCTTTTCCTTGGAGGTTCGAACCTTTCTTATTCGTGTTAACTGTTATTATCTTGTAAAACTATTCGTTAACTCTAACTGTTTACGCTAAATTTGATAACTGTTTTTAGTAACTGACCAATTGGACGATGATGTACTTACAGAGGCGTCTAATAAACTTTTATTTTTGTACATGTTCCAGTAACCGCGAATGAGAACAATGAAGAAGTGTGGTCATCCGGACCTGCCGAGGACGTCAGGGTGTCAGGAGAGGCCGTATAAGCCACAACGGCGGTAGTTGTCATTTTTGTGGCGCCATCACTTCACTTGGTTATAAATAGGAGTGATCTGTTGTATCGGGACGCATTTCTGACGATTGCGTCGCGGAGTGTGGATAATTGTCTTTGGACAATTAGTACTACTCTGTTAACAGATGTGGAAAGCTGTCTTTGACAAGTTAGTACTGTCTGAATTGCGGTGGGTGCGAGGAAAGCTGTCTAACAGCTAGTACAGCCCTATGTGACCGCCCTTGCTGTATAACTAACTGTAATTTGTTTAGATTCGTTACTTAATTAACGGTTGTTTGTGTCTAATTGCATTTCTAAGATTATTTTGTAATTAATGAAATAAATTGTTTAGAATTAAAGTAAATTGTTTAGAATTATAATTATTTTTATTATTTTTCACTTCTGGACTCTAACAATATAATTATAAAATTTTCGCCGTCTTTTATCCTTAAGGTTTTTTTAATGTAAATCTTTCAATAGTCTTATAGCCCTTTAATAGTTGCTATGATTAGCATACCAAAGACTACTCTGCCTGATGGAAAACATGAGTAAAATACAAGAATAGGAATCACCATCCTCATTGTGAATGCAGACAATGCAGCATGGTGATCATCACTATGACGACTTACTGAGTTGCTGTTGCATCACTGGGTCTCGTCTCGCACTGTCATATGAGCTTGGTTTGGAGTAGGTCAAGGATAGTACCGCCCAGTTCAATCAATCCATTTATGTTAAAGTCAGCGTGTGTCTACTACCTTATTTTGTTTATACATGTGTATTAATATATAGTAGTACTAAAAGTAAAATGCCAATAAACTTTACGCTGTAAACGAACTTGAACATTTTGCTAATTGAATTATTGTTTTTAAATTTTAGCAACCTCTTAAGAATTTGTCTCTAGTCAATGTGCCCCTGCCGGATGTGATTATTCCTAAGAAGACAGTCGTAGACATTGAATCTAATGAAATACCTGTATTTACAGGTAGGTTACTTCAATCTCTTACATTTATATCTCTAGAATAAAATTAAATAAACATTAATCTTATATATAAAATTCTCGTGTTGCTGTGTTTGTATTTAAACTCCTCCGAAATGGCTTGACCGATTCTCATGAAGTTTTGTGTGCAAATTGGGTAGGTCTAGGTTAGAACCTAGTTAGCCAGTGTGTTTATTTAAAAGCAAATGTTATGTAAGCAGTTGATGTGATAGCGTAGTGATTCAATTTATACTTCGCTGAGTTTTATTTATCTAAAACCTTTCGATTAATTCACGCATAAGGCTCTCCAAGATCAACGATATTATCCTAATGCGGGCGTTGTCTTCTGAGAATAATATGTGGTGCAACTATTTTTCTTTTATGAACAGGACCGAAAAATGCTCACCAATATGCTGTAGTAGAGAGTTTTAGACATGCATGGCGTGGATACAAACAGCATGCATGGGGCCACGATAACCTAAAGCCAGTGACTGGAATGCCATCTGAATGGTTTTCACTTGGCCTTACTATAGTTGATTCTCTAGACACTGCCTATATTATGGGACTGACTGAAGGTTGGTAATTTTTATATTATGAAAACTATATAATACTCCTGTGTCTCAACGTCACAGCTGTCGTGTTTCTACACACTGCAGTATTCCATAAACAGTGTGGTAGTACCTATATCATACTTAGATAAGCCTGTTAATGCTGATGACGCTGGTCTACTGTTTATAAGACTGTTCAATTAATGAAGTCCTTATATCTGCAGAATTCGAAGAAGGAAAAGAGTGGGTAAAGAATGAACTGGTGTTTACTAAGAACAAGGACGTTAACTTTTTCGAAGTTACGATAAGAGTTTTGGGCGGTTTGTTATCTTGTCATCATTTTACACAAGATGAAATGTTCCTGAAAAAGGCTGTAAGTGTTTTTTTATTTATTAACTATATCCCGCGTTAGTTGTTGTAAATTGCGAGTAAACCAGCGGAGCGAACCTAGTGTTAAAAAAATTGGCCTAAGCTACTTTTATGTCATCAGCTATCTGCCAGTGAAAGTCCCATCAAGATCGGTGCAACCATTAAAGAGATTACCCGGAACAAAAAGACATAGCCAAAAAATTATAAAAATGCATTTTGGGTTCAGTACATACTTTCATATGCATTTAGTAAAAAACTGTTCAGTTGATATGACATACAGACACTCCAATTTAATGTATTTAGGAATATATGTATATGTGTATAGATGAATTAAGACTCAGTAACGATACGCTGTTGCTTAGTGAAAACGAATGTTTACTATTTGTTTTGATTACCTACTTTTTGTCTCAGAAGTTATAGGGGTCTCACTTGTAAAATGCACCCACTTGGAAAATTTCCTACAAAAATAAAGAAATAATAAGTAAACATAACAATTATCTATTGGACACGACGAACGCCATTATGGGCAACCACGGAAACCTATTCTATGCGTGGCCTGACACGCACTTGGCTAATTTTTTATTATTAAAACACAAAACTACGGTTTATACTAATAACAAGAGAAAATAGATTTAAAACATGCGTCGAAACAAAAATAAACGATTATATGTCAATCAAATGTTTGAAAGTTCTTATCAATATTGTAATCGGCGTAAAATCACTTGCTACTAAGAAGGTTATAAATTCGAGTATCGTAACTATGTATATAATATCTGTGAAATCATTTACAATAAGCAGTAACTGTGGCTGTTTTTATCTCGTTACATCTTGTTGTTTTTAGATCGATTTGGGTGATCGTTTAATGGCGGCATTTAATTCTCCGTCTGGAATACCGTATTCTGACGTGAATCTTGGTACTAAAACAGCCCACGCGCCGGAGTGGTCCCACTATAGTACTACCGCAGAAGTGACCACAGTACAACTCGAGTTTCGGGAGCTGTCTAGAGCTAGCAATAACCCTGCGTTTGAGGTGAGTAACAGCAACATAACTATAATTGCCAACTACAGGCTATTTGAGTTAAGAAGATAGTGACTAACGATGGATATGTGCTCGCGTCCTGACCCTTCGCCAAGTTGACATTCTACAAACGTTATTATAAAACTAAGAAATATATGAAAATGACGTCACCCCCACGTTAAGTCGCGTGGTCAAATAGAATATTAGTCAATCCCTACTTCCCTACTAATATTATAAATGCGAAAGTAACTCTGTCTGTCTGTTACGCTTTCACGCCTAAACCACTGAACTGATTTTGATGAAATTTGGTATGAAGATAGAACTGAACTTGGGAAAGGACATAGGCTACTTTTTACCGCGATAACCGACATACACGCGGGCGGAGCCGCGGGCGAAAGCTAGTAATTTATATTGAGAGAATAGAGGCGTTAGGATCAGATGTCCCGTCGTGGGGGGGGGGGGGGGGGGGGGATAGCTTGCAAGTTTACGTACGAAGAAACTTTTTGAAACCCCGGTGGTGGGCTTGTTCGATCTTAAGCGAATGGGCTTTAATACAACATAAATATTATGTTGGAAGAAAAACCGTTGAAATTATTACATAATTTGTTAGCTGCAGAGTATAACGACTACATTTTACGTTGATTGTTTTACAAATAATCATAATTTGGCATAAAAACTAAAAATAAAACAAACCGTACCGAGAGAATATTATCACGCCTTAGTAACCTCACTAACTGCGCAATAGTGTTTACATTATAGTTAATTCTTGGACTGTGTCAGAGAGGTTCATTCACTTATCTGTTACAATGGTTTGACCTCCTTCCTACTCAATCCCATGAGTGTTTTAAGCGATAATTATGAAATACTAGCGGCACGCCCCGGCTTTGCACGGGTAGCTATAGATATTTATAAAACCTTTTCTAATTGACAAGTTAATATACTAAAACCTTTCCTTGAGAATCAATCTATCCATTGGTGAAAATAGGTTAGCAGTTTTTAAATTTATCGCGATCTGTGTATAATGTGTATTGATTTTGATTGACTTAAATCACCACCGCCAAACTTCCAAACTCCGGTCTGCTATTAGGAATTTCCTAAGAAAAACCGATTGATTAGCGTCTTGATTAGCAGTCGGATACGCTGTCCACTAAACCAACGAGGCAGTTATAATTGTCCAAACTAATATTATAAATTGAAAAATAACTATGTATGCTTTCAGAGCTAAACAAACTAAATAAATTTGGATGAATTTGGGTATAGGCTACTTTATGTCGCGATAACCAAGACTCACGCGGGTGTAATAATCATTTGTATTAGAAATATGCGGCCGATACCTTATCGTGATATTCGTACCTAATCAACGACCTTAACCTTAAGTAGTAGTCTTATTTTTCATATCTATTAAAAAGAAGTTATCGCACTAATGGCTGTATTTTAAAATTATCTGATCCAGGCAGCCCCGTTTGAGTCTTCTATTGCCCGTAGTGTGATGTTATACTGCGGAAACAAATTTGATGTCCATACAAAAGGTTCAACCTTAAAAACCAGAACATATTGCTGCCGCGGACTTTTTTTAGAACTTTTTAAGGGAAACAATTATTTTATATATTCTTGATCACAATCTATTTTTTCATTTTTCATTTATCTTTCATAATATCTATATTAACAGGACGCAGCATTTGCCGTGTCTGAGAAGATCCATCACCTACCAAAGAAGCATGGGCTTGTGCCAATATTCATAAATCCGAACAACGGTAACTTTTTGCCTCACGCTACCATCACACTGGGTGCAAGAGGCGACAGCTACTACGAATATCTATTGAAACAGTGGTTACAAACAGGCAAAACTATTAATTAGTAAGTATTTTTACACAGTTGCTGTGCGTACATAGCTCTACGCAAACTTTTAACAATACAATTATTGACTTCTTTTAATCGCTGTAAATGAAATAAAAGTACTCCAAGGTTTAATATTGCTTGCGAACTGATGATTACAAATGATGTCATCTACATGCGGTTCTTTGCATGTAATCATAAGCGAAGGTTTATTAAGCTTGTTACCCTTTGCCACAGATGAATGAATCATACCCGTTTAACAATGCTCATCGTCCTCGTTAATTTGTGTCTGAATTAGGCGATTTGTTTGCTTTCAGTTTATTAGACGATTATCTCACGGCTATTGAAGGTGTTAGACAATTTCTGGCAAAGAGATCGTCGCCTAACAAGCTTCTGTTTATTGGAGAACTGTCCGCTGGATCAGAGGTTAGAGGCTTATGAATATTTCTGTGATACTCGAGTTTATTATTTTATCTGCGACAAAAGTCATACATTAAAGTTAATACTAACTTTTATATATCTTTTGTTAGGTTACTGGAGACCATAACATGCACTAGTTTTCAGGATTTAGGCTTGCAATGGTGACTTTTCTTTTTCTTTATCATTTGACTGAACCACTCGTCCCCGTAGTTGGAAAATTAAATAAGTCCAGATTTGGCGAAATTGACTTTTCCCTATTTTCAAAACACCTGAAACATGCCTCATAATTGAGCCTTACAAGCATTTTCGTATCGTATTCCGTTCCAAAAATATAGCCATTTTTGTCGGACAGATGGAATAATATCTTCATACTAACACTATTTTTTGAAGGAAAAATAAATAACTCAGTCAATAAATCAATAACTGTGGTCAATGATAAGTTAAACGTCTAATAATGTAGGTAAATAACATGAGTTGTGGAAATTTACCTCAACTTAAAAAATCTCTCACAAAACACTAAATCGCGTTTATCTCAGAACCACAAAATCAGAGTTATTTAATTTTCCCACTACGGGGACGCACTGGACTATAAGATAACTAGCGATTGTATCACTAAACGCAAGTTAAACATTAAATACTGATTTTCAGGCGTTTAACCCTAAAATGGATCACTTAACGTGTTTCCTACCTGGTACACTGGCTTTGGGACATGCAAATGGTTTGCCGGACTGGCACATGACAATGGCGGAGGAACTCATGAATACTTGCTATTTAACATACGCCGCACATCCCACGTTCTTGGCGCCTGAAATTACACATTTCAATCTGGTTAGTACTTTTGTGCCTTTACTTGCCTGCCAAAGTTATACTCTATCTGATGTCAAGCATAAGTAGAATCCAATAGTCCCAACTAAAACCACCCTCACTACAAAAACAGACAATACTTTATGGTGGTTTAGTGAGATGTTTTTCTCAGAGGAAGGAGTTCCAGTTTTGAACTGCTCGGCACAGGAAGGAAGAGCCGAAATCATATTAGGTTTGTTAACACTAAATTAATATGGTCTTTCACCTCGTATAAACGAATTACACTATCGGAAAAATCAGGCACTTACTCAACATACCTTCAATAGAACAAAACATATGTTGGGCCTTGTGAAATAAATAAATAAAACTAAAAAATAATTTGCCTTAGTAGTAGATTTGTTTATTTCTTATTTAAATTTCTGACTCTAGTAGTCTATTTAAATATGAAATGCGGGCAAAGTACCAAATCTTCAGATCTTAAAGCTGTTTTCACATCTATGAGATAAACAATATTGTCGACACCAGCTGCATGTCACCTGCTTCTCATAGTAATAGACAATGCCAAGTTTTATTTTTGTCAACTCGATTTTTGAAAGATAAAAAGCAAAAGCAGTATAACTAAACAGACCAAGTGCGGGTCAGACACGCGCACGAATAGTTCTGTACCATTATTAATATGTATCATTAAAACGTTACCTGTTGCCGTTATCAATATCGACAAAAAACGAGCAATAAAATCACGTTTGTCGTATGGGATATCCAATAATTTTATGTATAAAATATATTTTATTCGTTTTTTTAGTATTTTTTCTTACAGAAATACATAATCTATTCAAATTTCAAGTTTTGCGGTTCATGAGATACAGCCAGGTGACAGACTGACGGACAGCAATATTTTAATAATTAGGTATCTTTTTACTGGTCTACAAAAAAACCTGCTCCCCTAGTCGAGTAGCAAACTTTTTTCCTCTTCTATTTTCCATGATATTTCTCTATTCTCTTGTTTCATTGGCTAATAATATAATAATAATATATTGTTTTGATCACGTGACAGAGTGACATTAGCCAATGCAACAACAGAATAGAGGAATTGAAAATGAAAAACATTTGCAACTTGACTAGGGGGGCAGGTTCAATAAAAATGATAAAATTATTTAAGTATTGTTCTAGCAAACATGTACTTCATTGCATCGTGCTATTTAATATTTTCAGGCAAGCCCTACAGAGGATATGTATACTAAGACTGCGGACGCTCATTCTCTTTTACGACCCGAGTTCGTTGAAAGTCTCTGGTACATGTATCAGTTAACAGGGAACACTACTTACCAAGACTGGGGTTGGCAAATATTTCAGGTATGTTATTTCTTGTATGACTTACTTGCTTTGTTGGTCTGGTGGTTAGCGTATACAGCTGTTGAGGCAAGAGTTCTCGGATTCGATTCCCGAGTCGGACCAAATCTTTGTATGATTTTAACTTTGCTAATATTCGTTTCGGATTTTGGACGTTGTCTATGTAAATATGTATGTATTTAAAAAAATAAAGTATATAGGTATGTACTTATATCAGTTATAAAAATTACTCCATAAAAGATATGCCAGTGAAACTTGTCAAAATCGATCAAGCCTTATCAGAAAAGAAATGGATACAGACAACAGACAAAAATTAAGAAATACATATATTGTACATACTTTCACATGCATTTAAGAAAATGTTGTTATTTTGAAATAATCTACAGTTACTTAAATTTTTTTGTATAGATAGGATACTTTCAGTTAGTTTGTAAGCCAGAGGTTGTAAACTATCATTTTTGGTCTATAATGGTGCTATTTCTGTATTTGTGTAATGTCTAAAATATTAAAGTACTTGTATGTTTGACAGTAGTTTGGTTGTCATAGCACTGTCCCAGTATTGGATCAGATATCTTTGTAGGAGGAGATTTAAATTGTTATTATTAAACAATGCTTCAGTATGATTCAATTAGAAGATCACCCCCGCCCAACATAATAATAATAGGTTTTACATGAAGTTGAAGGCTGAAACTGATTTAACTAATAAGAAAACTGTCAGGAATGATTCTTAGTATGATATGGCATCTTTTTAACGCCATTCCGTGGAACCCGATTAGACTTACAACGCGAGATACGGAACTAAAGTCATGTATTGGAGACATAATGGATTTCTTTTTCCTATACATACTAAATTCACACAACGCCATTTAGTCCTTAACTAGGCAGAGTTTGTACTATGGATACTAGACAACTGATATAATAAATATATAAAATATACCTGTTTATAATATAAATATATAAAAAGAAGAGTCAGACTTTGAACGGAGGAAGTTCACAATTCAACTGTTTTTTTTTTATTTGTTTTAATACTTTTTTTTATTACAATCATTGTTTAAGACATGATTATATCTTTAATTTTTTTCATGATCCAAAACCAAAAAAAAAGTTAAAAACAATTTAAATATTTGTGCAAATGGAATGATATCTAGTAATATATACAAAAAAATATAATGAATGAAGCACTTGTCCCCTCTTTGAACTTACCTAAAGCGTGCAGTATGTACAATCCACGATTTTTATCTTTCAGGGTTTTGAAAAATATGCAAAAGTACCTTGGGGCTACACTTCACTAGCAAATGTGAAATCCGAGAAACCAGTTCACCGTGACATGATGGAGTCCTTCTTCTTATCGGAGACACTCAAATATTTGTACTTACTGTTTAGCGACGATAGGTTCACAATCGACTTGAATAAGTATGTAATTAACTCTGAAGCACATCCCCTACCTATTTATAAAAACTAGTTATTAATCGAGTAAATGCAATTAGTGCGTGACTGTGAAGATACATGTGTCAATTTGGACTATTCAATCTCGTGTGTACTAGTGAATGTTGTGCTTTTTCATATTCATCTAACAATATTTAAATATTTCATTAAATAATGTGGCGGACATCTTAACCACTCAAGCGTCCATGGATACTAGAGCGTCTAAAAAAAAAGGAGTGTCTTACGCCCATGGATAGTAGAGTTGCCACAGCGACTAGTTGTCTTTAACTCCATCTAGTTTAAAATGCAGCATTGTTTGGTTGTTTTTGATTGATTATTTGGACAGCTAATGAAATAATTCGACTAAAAAACGTAAGATGGCAGTGTAATATTTTTTTGATACAACATGAGAATTTTTTAAGTTCAGATGACTCGTGTTACGTAGGTATGTTTGCGAGTTTCGGTAATTATGTCGTAAGTACTAAACTTTTATTTTTCTTATGTTACAAGTTTTATATATCAAAATAAACTATAATATTTACGCTTTCTGATAATGTTTACATAGCGCAGTAATATGTGATAAATGTAGTCCAATTTAAACCTCAAACTATTGATACTGCCGACGTTCTCATGGTGTCGGCCAATTTTGTGTCTTACACATGAATCACATTATTTCTATTAAAATAATTTTCAAAATATCATATTACATTCATTAATAAACAATATAATACATTTAATGTTTAAAAATATACCAAATTCATTGAAGATTGCTTAAAAATATAGACGTGTTCCTTAGGTTTTCAGTTGCAAATAGTTTAGAGTATGTGTTTCGTTTCGATTTATTTAAATACTTATAGTTAGATTAATGTTATCTTCTATATATCATAAGAAAGGAAAATAAGCCTAGTTTTTGGGATATTAATTTGTTGTTCAAAAATGTAATTGTTTTTCCCTATATTTTAGAAAGATTGAAATGATAATGCTTTTTTTTTCTGAATTATAAGTTTAACCCAGTGTTACGTATTCTATATGTTAAGTAACTATTAAAAAAAATAGATAAGTTTTATCTGTAATCTCTTAAAAGAATTTTAGTATTTTTTTCTTTATTCCAGCTTTTATGGTTAAGTAGTTAAGAAGTTTTTATTTTGGCGGAGCCGCCAAGTTGCGCGCGAATCGAGAGCCGCGAATGGCTGGACGTTAGACCGGAATATAGTCGCGCGGGCTGGACGTTTGAGTGGTTAACAGTGTAAATGTCTTAATAACTATACATGTACATTATACTATTACTGTACCTACTGAGTGCCTACGTTTGCCCTTTTAAAATATTGAAATGCATTAATTAAAAATGCAGAGATATTTAAAATATATTAATATCTGTCACTACATTTTTATTACTGTTGTGACGTATTTACTTTTGTAAACACAACGTAAAAAAATGTTTGATGCCCTTGTATGCCATTAATGTCAATAATATAAACAGTAGAATTTACAACTCACCTTACAAAATAAGTACTTAATATTGGAAATTTGGCGATAATTATCAGGTACCTGTACGCAATTGAAAATATAATATATTACATGTCTATAACCTGCCACACATAGTCATACAATGAAATCATATAAATTGACAGGGCTTTATTGTAACTATATCTTCCGAACGCAATAATTGTTATTTATTTATTTTTTAAATTATTTACAAAGAAAAAAATAGACCAGTGTTTTAAGAGTTCAAATGTTTTAGATGGAAAAGGCTTCGTGTTCTCTTTGAATTCTCAATATTGTTATTTTATGTAACAATATTGTATAATGTTGTGTTTTTATGTACTTATATACATATTAAAGATTACCTTTTGTTACTTAAAAAAAATGTAAAGTAAGAATAAATTGTGTAATGTGCTATTTTTTAAATGATCCTGCCAAAGTGACCATTCTGCCAGAGTATGAGCATGAGTAGAGTCTAGGAGTTAGAGTAGTATCACCATCTCATTGTGAATGTAAATAATGTGCTATCACTATGTTTTCATATATCACACATTTCGTATCACTGTTGACTTAAAGTACATGTTTTATTTTTAATAGACCCAATTACTCTGCCGAATCTTAAAAATGGATATTAATAGGAAAACAGTGTTTTATCAATAAATTTTCAATAAGTCATCACTTTGTACCTTAAATCACTTTAAGTAAATAACTATTTATATTATATATGCATCAAATTATAATGAGTATCTCTTTTATCTCAAGAAAAAGTTTATAACATGATTCCAAGGAATAGTTTGATCACCTTGCTCTTCTAGTATTTCAATACAAGTCGTTCGATATCTTTGGGATCGGGATACGATACGGTAAATACATACATAAAAAAGTGTATAAAATACTTAATAAAAGTAGTACCTAAAAAAATTAAAAATATACGTATTATATAATATATAATATTGTCAGATGTCCTAAATATTTATTTATTTATATTTAATCAAGTATCAGCTAAGGATGGAAAAAAAATCAAGGAGTAATCAGAAATTCAAATAATGTCTGTAGTTAGAAAGTATTGGTTGGATACCAACATAAAAATAGAATATACTTTAAATCAATGCTGATCGTGAAATCAATCTTTCGAATTCAGGCTCATATAACCTATATAGGCTATATACACGAAATACCTATTACTTTGAATGTTTTATAAATGATTACTATAAGTACAATTTCCTGAGAATTTGTAAATATGTCACAATTAGCAGATGTCTCCGCAGCATGAATCTATTCATAATTCTTTTGAACTTTCATAATACTATGAGCTTAGAAAATAGTCTGTGTTGCAGTCGTAAAAAAATCTAATCATACATATCATTCATCTTTTATGACTGCTGACGCATTTGCGTCATGAATCTGATGCACACCCACTAAGGTTTATTATGTAAATAAAACCAAGATGAATAAAATATAATTCTAGCTATTGCACTGAATCAATTTTTAATTAACCTCTGAAAGACAATTAAGTGCTGGATTTACAAAGCTAATAATCCCAATCAGTTACAGGTTTAGAAAGTTCACATGTTATTTGAGAAAGACAGAATTTTCATTCCTTTTTAGTATTACTATTTAAAAGTACCTACGCACAATAATTAAAGGAAATACGACATTGAAACGCTAGGTAGTTGGTTTATTTAATCAATTTGTAGATTTAACTTGATAGAAAGGAAGTAGTGGCTTGTTTTTTATCTTTCTTAAAATCGTTTAATTAAATATTTGTGGTTTAGTAAGTGGCAATAATAGTTTATGTTAGGGAAATGTATATTCTTATATTGGAAAAACTAATTTTCTCATAGTAATTTTTATATATAAGGTAGCAAATTTTTTGCAGTATTTTGTAAACTTATCGTTTTGAAATAACTACATTAACTTAATTTATTTATGGTTAAAGATAAATATTGTTTTATTAGATTTTATATGAAATATAGATAGTCAAAAATAATGTTCGTTATAAGTAGGTATATTATACCAAAAAAAGGTTAGAAATTTGTATATTACAACAAAACGCACATGTTTTGTTTTCAATGTGTTTACTTAATACAACTTCAATTTATTTATTATAAATAATGTTTAGTTACCAAAATACTAGTATGACTAAGTCAATGAAAGAACTTATTTTGAATACAATATTATTTTGCCTTAAATTATGGAGTTCTGGTTATTGGTATGATAAAATACGTGAAAGTTATATTGTAAGCAATATTGAAAATGTTAAACATATGTAAATTATTTACTGCACTAACGCATTCGAGTTCCCGTGCGAGTTTACAACAATAGCAATAGGGAAGACCAGTAGGCGATTCACACACTGCACCGCGCGATTTTAATATTGTATGCAAGTACATCGATTAGTATAGAAAACACGCCAGGCCACGCGTGCGGCTAGCAGATTCGGGATTGGCTGCCCCGCGCCTACGCGCGTGTTTGCGTCGCCAGTGTGTGAATCGCCGTAGTCAGCGACCCAACGGTTCTCAACGTAAGAAAATAAAATGATCTAGGTATGGTACAGTAAATGTCTTAATACTTTGTACTTAATATTACAACTGTGTTCCCATTTAAATATATAAATAACTTTATAGATAGAATATAAAAACTAAAATGGTGATTTTTATCAATATTCGTCTTTAGTCTTGCAAATTGAAAAGCGAAAAAATATAATGTTATACGAATATTGTGTTGTATAAAATAAATTTCATATACCTAGCCATAATCTAATTAAGTCTGAAAATGGGGTAGTGGTCTGTAATTATTATACAATATTAAAAAGATTACATAAATGGTATTGAGAGCATATTGTGTAAGATTAATATGCTTTGCATTTATATCTATATCAATGTCAGCGTACAGGAAGTCTTTCAAGTTGTGCTTATTACATACTGGTTGTAATAAATGTACTATTTATAATATGAACTTTTATTAAGAAATCCATAAGTTTTATGGAATTTTTGAATTTCATCCTTTATATACAGTTCTTGCTGGTGAGACTTTATGAGCGTGTAGACCAAAAATATCAAGACAATGAATCGTTCCAGTTTAGCCTAGGTGATTGTATAGGTCCGTACCTAAATGAGTGACCATTTGTTAGAGGCCTTGGGCTTAAAACATCCAACCCGCACTCTGCCAGGGTGGGGACATATAGCCTAAACCATCTCCTGAGAGAAGACCCTGAGTCTAGTAGTGGGACGCTGTGGCTTGTTGGTGAAGGTTAGAATTTTCATCAGTTTTAACAGTTTTCCAGCCATCAGTATTTGTCTAAGAATTTGCCTTTAGTCCTCTCTAGCACACTTTCTCTGGTTGCGTATTAGGAATTGCTTTCCTAATTAACATATGGCTGACCGAATTTCGACGACTCCTAAAGTCGTATCACAAAAATGTATTTTTCAAGGAGAGCCGATTATTTAAGTGTTGGTTTATTTCATTCGTAATCTTGCACCTATAATGCTAAATTAAAAATTATTATAATATTTGCATACATATGTCGTATTCATAGTACAAACTCTGCTTTCTTTCTTTTTCTTTTAACAGACAACTCCCGCAGTAGGAATACAATTTTCCTGTGTCGCGGGAGACTTTACAAACATACATGGAACGGACACAAAGAACACCCAGACTCAGAACAACAAATTGTGAATCATACAAAGTGTTATCCCACGTGGGATTTGAACCCACGACACTTGGCACAGCAGGAAGCGGCGTGGCGACCGCTTAAACCACTACGCCAACGTGCTGTGCTTAGTTAGAAACTAGATGACGTTGTGTCTCAGTTGTCCAAAATATTTATTATTATACTAGATTCAAGTTCTTTTGCAAATTTTTAATCTTGTAGTACCTTCCTAGGTTTTTTTTTAACAAAGTACCACTTTTATGGTAAAACACATTCCTATGACTTGTGGGAATTATAAAATTAAAACTTCATTTTCTAAATAAATTCAGTCTTTATCCTTTGCAGAATGTATATTTGGAGTCCATAAATAATCTTATATATAAAATTCTCGTGTCACAATGTTCGTTCCCATACTCCTCCGAAACGGCTTCACCGATTGTTATGAAATTTTTTATGCAGATTCAGTAAGTCTGAGAATCGGCCAACATCTATTTTTCATGACCCTAGGACGCGAGCGGAGCCGCGGGCATCAGCTAGTATATGTATATCTACAGATAAATCTTTAACATGAATTAAGAACACCAAGAGTCAGCTCCCCTACACATCATCACATGGTCCTAATAGACAGAGGGGCAGAGCCATAAAGTCTCTGAATTTAGAGCCTGGTTTTTTCTCAAGTGATTACAATCATTATTTACAATAAAATGTTGCGGTCAGTCAAGCGGATATTTATAACAGAATAGAACCGACATAATAAAATCAATTTCTTTTTACTCATGTATTTTACTGTATATTATTATTCGCAATAAAATAAAATGGTTACGATACCTTCTACTTTCCGACTTTTCGAACGGGTTATAACGCTCGTGGTCACGGGTAGACTGATGTGAGCTTAGCGTCGCCTTCGTGATGTGCGGTATGATTTAGTTTAAAAGGCATTTCAAATTAAACACAGTATAATGTTTATTCAATATTATAATGCTTGTCCAAAGGTGTACAAAAATATAAATACATATTTATAAATCTATGTACCACACCAAGATAACTCCTATTGGACGGAGGCTGATTACAAGTTAGTGGGCAAAAAGTAAAAATAATACCTAAAAAGATTTATTATAACTGGTAAACCGTAATACGAAAGACTTACAATAATGGCAATTTTAGGTGAACGATGCAAGAGCGGCGCAGTCAGGTGCGCGATTATCAATACAAAAAGAGTACATTTAAAATTTAGTTTTGGCACGGAAAACCTGTTCAACAATAGAACCGGTCACTAATTAGAAAAAATTGTAGTTTGTCACAAGCTATATTTAGACTTAATACTTTCATAAAAAAAATACAGTACATAGGTTTGCTGACGTATTTCAAATTAGTAAATATTATATTATACAGCGTGGGGAGGTATGGCCTTAACCCTCTCCTGGGAGGAGATCCGAGCCCAACAGTGGGTCGCTATGGGTTGTTGAAGAAGATACTTTGTACAGCCAGTTAAAGTTAAAATTGTATAAACTAGATTTTAATTTTTTTGAAATTAATTACTTTTCAATTTAATATATAACTATAAAATTTAGGGAAGTTTATTAACAGAATTGATTCGAAGTTAATTAAATTCGTTATGATTTCATACACAAAATATTTTACAAAACTTTTCGCTTGGTATATAAATTGCTAATTTAAAATATTTCGCTAGCTAATTTTTGTTTTATGTTTAGTGCTAATAATTAATTTTACCCTTAATTAAAAAGTACGATTACATACACATCATTATATCCAGTCTTACAGGTAGTGGAGAAATTTAAATGGAATGTTATTATTGATGATAGAATGTTTTTAACTGTGATGCATATTACAAGATGATGATTGTAATATGCCACATTGTCAGTGGCTGACTAAAGCACTGGGAATAAAAATGTTGATACCTTGATTTTAACGTTGTTTGTAGGTGAGGTCAATATATCAAGTGCAATTAAATAAATTGATCAAAACATACAGTTAAAAATTTATATGAGTTATTCACAATGGTTACTAGTATTCTAGTATAATTTAAATTACTTACAATTGTATACACAGTACAAAAATATATCATGTTAACACTTTCAAGTATTATCATACTGTAAAATGAGCACAATTCCTAAAAGAGACCTGAGACCTGTCTACCTGTCTATTCATGTGATTATATTTTCGAAAGAGAGTTATTGCTTGAGCATTTGATATCAATATCAAATGATAAACTTAAGTTATAAACGTAACTTTCAGTGCTAAGATTTCTCAAGGTACATCAAAGATATCAACAAAAACTGGCGATTGTAAAATGCAAAAGTTCTCATTGATAAATTATTAGGTCTAGTTATTTTATTAAGATGGTACCACTGTACATACATCTCAACAAACATACACAGTATAAAGACAAAAACTTATTAACTAAATAAACCAATTTAGAGGCTACTTATAATTCTATTGCTATACTTTTATAAATATATTGTGTAAGAAATAACTGGAAAAATTTAACAGATTCAAATCATGAGATAAAAATTATTAGCAGCAAGTGACACAATAGGTGTAATAAGTTACATTTTCAACTGTTTCCAGTCTTAATGGCTCATAAGTCCTCCATCTTATGAAACTAAATGAGCAAAAAGACAAAATGTCTACATGGCTCTATCACAATGGCTAGTAAGTTCATGCTGTTTTTCCATAAAATTAAAGTTAAAATTAGCTTTAATGTTTCAGTACTGAATGTATATTACATCAGGACACAATCACAACATTGCAATGTATAATAAAGGCATCTGATTCCGCAGTCTTCTTCTTCAACAGTTGAAGCATTTGATCGCGCCTTGTGTGCTGGGGGAGGTCTTAAATACACACTGTCTACCTTATCTCCAAATGTGTCACTCTCTTGTTTGTCAGATTTAGTTGTTACTTTGTCATTTTCAAAGTAGTCATCGCTTTTGTCACTCTTGACGTCTCTGTCATTTGTGTCTCCGGCTGCATCCTGTAAACATATGTGTTTTTAAAGATAAATACTATTATTATTATAAGAAGTAAATAATCTAGTATTTACTAGATTATTACTTTAATTAATACTAAGTCTAATTAACAAATAGAGATCATAGAAGGAAGACTATTTAATCTGAAAAAGGATCTCACTAGACTGCCATAGTGTGAGCGTCACACTGCCTGCAATCATAGTGAATGTGGTGGTCCCTAACTTCTGGATTCTAGTACAAAGTGTAAACATCTCTCTTCACTCCACGAGTGTGGAACAATAAAAAGCCAGAACAAGAACATTTTAAACATCCTACCTATAACAACCTACTAGTCCAATTTCATATTGTAGGCCAAACCTAATTTCAAATGATAGGACCTTGTCTAGCAATGGATTGTTAAATACAGCATTATCACAATACAACTATTCAAGAACAAAAAAAACAATTTCTTACAAACTGTGTGTGCATGGTTTGTAATCCAATCTGTTTATGGTTTTATCTATATACTGCGGATGAAGGCACTTTTTTAAAATTTTAGCCCTGCGACTTAATAGTGCACCTACAAAATGAAATCATTTATTCTGCAATTAGGTTACATGAACACTTTTGCAAGTTAAACTTTTTTTTTGAGCAGATGAGTTCGGCCTTCCTAACTGGACTAGCCCTGAGAAAAAAGGATGAAACAAACTCAGGGATCACAGTCTCTTTTAAAGTCCAGACAATATTTTTAAATGCAAAAGACGTTATTTCAATAAAAAAGCGATAATTACAATTTGAGTCACAATTATAATAATTAAAGGTATTAATTTAAAAAATGTCAACAACAGCAATAATTTAAGAATAATTTGTTTTAAACTATAAATTATCGTCACATCAAAATAAACAGCAATCCCAGGCGGTTTTATCATCAATATATTCTGCTATTATTTATTACCCCTTCACAGATAATTTAGATTTAATGGTATTCTTAAATTTCCTTAATGGCAAATTCCTAATATCAATAGGGAGTTTATTGTAAAAGTGTATACATTGTCCCATGAACGAGTTGCCTACTCTGTGGAGACAAGGGATGTGAATACAAAGATTATGTTTGTTTCTGGTATTTACCGAATGAACATCACTGAGTTTAAGAAACATAATTGGAATAATTGGAGAAAAAAACGCAAAAAAAAATGTTTATATCCTATAAATATATTTGATTAGCGGCCAGTCGCAACTTCATATGTGTTAACTATTTGCATATAACATTTAATTACTTATATTCAAAAAAATATACTTTGTATGAAAGTGTGAGGTACATAGTTAATTCTTATGGGTGAAACAATTCATGCTATAAACACTTTATTTGTTAACATGTAAGCTGAAGTACACTCATGGGAATTAATACACCATGTTAAGAACCATACGGTTAGTAAACCCTAACCATTCTGACCAATGTGGTATAGTGGGCCAAAACTGCTTTTCTAAGAAGGTAATGCCCAGCAGTATACTGGCTTAGCTGGCTGCCTGGCTTGGCATTCGATGCAATATAGTCAATATACTTACTTTTGTATCTTCCTTGTCTCGCTGTATAAATTCCTGTTTCTCTTCAGATTTCTCACTGTTGTCTGCAGGTACTTCTCCACTTGCAGTAGCTATTGTTGCTAGAGGAGGTTTTGATCTGTCAGGCATTAATAAATCTGTCTCCTCTTCTTTCTTTTTGTGTGGTTTGAAATCAGGTGAATCTCCAGACATACTTAAAAAGAGAATGATTGCGGTTAATAAAAACCAATAAAAAATTTCAGTCCACACTGTGACTGTGTCAGTGCAAGCGCGACAATAAGGTGTATGAAGACCGGGAGATTGAATTTCACCTCATAACGTTTGGCATACATTGTCATACAATAGCGTACAGCAACGTAACTATTAATGTAAACAACACGGCAAAAATGATGACCGTACGTTTAAATCATATCGAATTACAATATTACCTCACTCCAGCAGAATCTGTTTGTTCCCCAGACAAACGACGCCATGTACTGATGATGGTTTCGAAATTATTGTTTTCTTGCATCTTAGTGTGTCAAACATAAACTAACAAAAAAGTTTTACTTTGTTCACAAACTATAACTGATAACTGCGTTGTTTTTTGACTGTAAAAGCTAACATAAATATTATTAGTAAGAACTTTTTTCTCTTGTATCAGACAGTAAAGAATAAAAAAATATATTGTAAAATTTAAGTGATAATTTTTATATTTTAAAATTCAGAGTATGTGTACCAATTGAAGCCTTGACCTTTCTACAGTAATCTATTGTTTATGTTTGTACGTAAACTCACTCACTCACACATTCACATATCACTCGTAAGATAGTGCAGCACCTTCCTGCATTCGATTAAAAGAAAATGTCTACAGAATACACAAACAACCGGTTACATCAAATGTAAATTAATAATGTTCATTTAATAATTCAGTTTTTCTATTTAATTTTTACGTATGCTATTCCATCACTATCATGTATTAGTGAATGTACTTTGTGCTAAAAAAATACGTCTAAAATACTATTAAATTTCAATTATTTACTTGCCAGACGGATGAAGTGTTAATTTTAAGAAGCTTTTTACTATGTCCCACAGTAGTTTTTTTTAAGACATGTTTGTTAAAATTATTATTAGAGGTTTGCACCGAAACGAATTTTGAGAACCGAACTTGAGTACTTGAATTCACCGATGATTGGGGTAAGATCCGGTGATACACCGGTAATCACCGGTGAATACAGACAGTTACTGTTGTCATTGTTGTCTACAAGATGGCGTAATGTTATAGTTTTTATATGAAAAACCGTCAATCACGATTTTTTGATTCGTCATGAAAATGTTGCTCAAATACATCAATACGCTGAGTCATAAATATCATTCATATATTGTAATATTTATTTTAAAATAGTAAACATTATTATTGGTAATCTGACACACAACGCCATCTAGTTTTCAAGCTACTTAGACTTTTCAGAATGCTTGCATTTTGCAATAGTATCTCATGATCCACAACACAAAACTTTTGCTGTTTGCTAACATTTAATACGTAACAAAAGCTTTTCATTTCATTTCGTCAAATTCATGTAGGTTAGGCGCGTTTGGGTCTGAAACGATTTAAAAAAATATATTTGCTGGTTACTCCAGCAGCAAAATCTGTTTACTAACAACCCAAAAATAATTCCGAATAACACTATACCTACTACTTGCACAAATTTTGCTATTTGCAACAAATTACTCCTTAAAACACACAAATTTTCTGCCTCTCATCTCTCTTGCAATTTTTTGCTGGGGTTACGCATACCTATTAAAGTTCTTTTATCACAGTCCTAAAAATATGTTAAACACATGAAAATAATTTGGTTAATTCTTACAAATGGTTAAAATCACTTACATTTATTTTTGTCATCGGTACAGGCATGCCATTCCCCTTTAAAAGTACTTAGATTTATTTATGAGATAATGCAATCACAGGAGTCAGTGCTGGATTTACACATTTGCGGCCTCAAAGCTTTAAAATTTTTGCCGCCCCTACTGACTCCTAAAATTAGATACACTTTTCACAATTAAGTTAATTCCTTTCTTTAGGAAATAATTTTGTTACTAGATTATTTTTATAACTTTTGTTTTATTTAAGCTTAGCAAAGCTTGTTTTTTACTGCACTACTTATAAGGTTTGGTAGGCTAAGGAAGATAGATAAGTAAGGCCGGATACTGCTAACCATGCACCTTTTTTTTCGCGGGGAATGCTTTTTGCACCATACCCTCCGTGGGGGAGACGGAGGGCGTGTATGGGACTCCCGGCGAAGCGGTCTATCCACTAAACTCCACGGCTGCCTACCTCGGCAGTCGGGAGAAGCTCCAGAAACGCATCAGCGACTTCTGGAGTCCCCACTGCCTTACCCCATGACTGGGGTACCCTTGGGGCAGGACGATATCGCGCCTCTCAACGTTTTACACAGTAAAAGGCGGAACACCAACCCGCCCCAGGCGAAACCCTTCAGCCGCACCGGGGTGTCGCCTGCTCGAGTCGCTTGCAGTGGTCACATTTTCCCAAGATGGAGCCGCAACGACCCTCAGGCAACGATTGGGGACTAGCTGCCTCTACCGCATTCCCTTCGCCGCCTCCTTCGAGCGGGATTGGCCCTTTTACGATCCCTTCTACGACTCCTTCTGAAGCATTACGTTCTCACAGAAGGAGACCACAAGATCAGTGGAGGCGACGTCCACGTATGCCGTGTGTCGCCATGGAGCGTTAAGCAATTGATGGCACCCGCTTCAGCGAGAGGAAGCACTGGGAGAGGTTTAGGGGGCGTAATAACAGGTTCCGATGACCCCTGCTATTTCAGATGCAGAGTGGCACACCATTTAGTTTTATTCGGTTCAATGCCGACATACAACACCGTTGCAAACTCCGGTAGCGTGACGGCCCGAGGGGATTTCCACACGTCAAAAAAAAGGTGTTTTAAGTGGTCGCCACGCTGCTTTCTACTGCGCCAAGTGTCGTGGGTTCCTACGTAGGAAAACACTTTGTGCAATCCACAAATTGTTGTCCTAAGTCTAGGTGTCCTCTATGTTAGTTTTATGTATGTTTGTAGAGCCCACCGCGACATAGGATTTATACTCCTAATGCCTAAAAATAGTACATTGTTCACCGAGGGAGGAAAGGGACCGATCACTAGCGAGGGAGCAGTTTGTGGCCTGAAGGCGCAGCCTAGGGCCACAATACTCCCGAGGTAGGAATGGGACTTTCACCCGAGTGCTACACATTTGCTTTATTTTACACCTGTGAGGAACATTTAAAGTTTTTTTAAAATAAAATCAAAACGTAAGACACCATGTAAGACACAATTTAGCTTAGAATTTGATCAATATTTCGCGCTTCTTTTGTTTTTTTTATTCTTCACAAAAGGATGTTAGTGACACGGAGATTCCATATTTAAATTATATGAAAACTCCTTGGGCAGGCGCGCGCCATAGATAAGATACACATGAGAAATGAAAATTCATACAACTTTCTCTCCCGCTAAAGACGTTAGAAATGGATTTTCATACATTTTTTCCTCCCGCTTATTCAGGTCAAGGAAAAGACTAATTTTAAAAGACTAATTTAAAACTTTCTTTTTTCATTTTCAGGGAATATTGACTACTGTTCCGATCAGATGTAGTATAATGGGTTTTTTCTGTACCAGTTTAGTTTTTGGGCCATTTTGCCGCCCCCCTAATTCTGCCGCCCCAAGCTTCAGCTTTTTCAGCTTATATAGTAAATCCGGCCCTGACAGGAGTATAATCGGTGAACATACGGTTTATCAATTTGATTACTTTCACAGGTGATTCATTTTTACTCACTGCTCCGGTGCAAGTTTCTAATAGTTATGTGCAGCAAAGTGTCATATGAGCCATCGAAACAAGTGTGTTGTTTAATGTTTTTAACCGACTTCAAAAAAAGAAGGAGGTTCTCTATTCGTCGGAATCTTTTTTTTTTATGTATGTTCAGTGATAATTTCATCGTTTATGAACCGATTTCAAAAATTATTTTTGCATTGGAATGGGCGTAGCTTACAGGTGGTCCCATCGTGACCATATCGAGATCTGATGATGGGATCCCAAGGAAATCGAGGGAACTCCTCAAATATCATAGGCAGAATTGTCGCGATTTGGGTAATCGGAATAGTTTTTCATTGAAGTCGGTTCCTTTTTGTTAAAATTATGTGTTATCTACTTAATCCAATGATACCTAGGAATGAAATGGTCCGCATATATCGGTATGGATTAGTTCTCCTGGTTTAGTAGCTCTAACCCTTTTACCAAAAGATTGCTTGTGAGCCTTTCCATAAACACATCCTTCGCAAATATCCGATTGTTTATTCTCCACTTTTAATCCTAGCTCTTGTTTGATGACCTGACGAACGTGTCTCTTATTTTGATGTACTAGCCTTTCATGATAAATTTGTAATGGATTTGACAGTAATTGATTGACTTCATGATTTTTAGGCTTGATACAGATAAGCTCTAGCTTAAATAGTCCACCTTTTATTTTTCTAGTCCCAATTGCTTTGATGTCTCCATTTACTTTTACTATACATTTTTTAGGCGTAGACTCAAACGTACTCGTGTATGAGTTATCATGTACAGAAAGTACCGAGAATAAGTTTTTTCTTATTTTTGGAACATACCAAACGTCTTTGAGTAATATGTGCACAATTTTCCCATTGACGTTGGATTCAGCTCGAATATTGCCCATTCCAATGGCTTCAATGGTTTGCCCATCCACCGCAGTCACCGTATGTGAACTCTTGAAGTGCTCGAAGCTTTCTAAGAAGTCGCCTCTATTTGTAACATGGCTTGTTGCTCCGTTATCAACGTACCAGTTATCTTTATCATAAGGCAATCCATCATCCAACGCTAACACTGTCAGATTTACATTTGAGGTTTGACCGTTATTTGACGGTTTTGGTGGGCGTCCATCATTTATCCATTTTCGACATTTACGTACTGCATGTCCAACTTCTTTACAATAATTGCATTTAAAAACTTTATTCTTCTTCTTTGTCTTCACTGTAAAGTCTTCTTCTGTATTTTCCGTTTCTACTTTACTAGTCAATGCTTTTTCGTAGGCACTTAGTTGCGAAGTTAAATTTTCTACTGTCCGATCGTCTTTTGTTATTAGGAGCCAACTTGACTTGAAAGCGAAATAATCTTTTGGTAAAGTTCCAAGTATTTTACAAATAAGTAAAATTTCGGGCAAATTTGCATCAATTTGGCTTTTTAGATCATGCCAAATGTTTTTTAACGCAGATATATGCTTTCTTATGTCATGCTCAGGATCCTTTTTATAATCAAAAAATTTTAAACAGAGATCATAACTTTTGTCTTCGCTACTTCCACTGTAGAGGCGTTCTAACTCGTCCCATACTTCTTTAGCGCTTTTCAACCGCATGACTTGTTCAAGTATCTCATCCGTCATGTTCGTCGTCATCAGGGTCAAAACAATACAGTCAATATTTCGGAATTGTTTTAAATCCTTTTCAAATTTATCTTTAGCTACGACATCTTTATCAGCTGTAGTTATATCAGGCTTACAGATTTTCCCTTCTAAAATTTCTTCAGCACCGGGAATAGCCCTACATACAGTCAAAATCCTGTACCTCCAATGCTTGTAGTTTTTTCCATCTAGGTGCATTATTTGTACCTTCGAAGCCTCTGCGATCCCCTTATCCATGGTGATGTTAAGACTGGATACAAATTATTTTGCTAGAATTTTTTATTAAATTCTTTCCCAGATAAAAAGAAAACTTTTATCATCCACTTCTTATCTTTATTACTCTGCTACCATATTAAAGATGAAGAATAGGAAGAAAATAGCAGGACTGTGTGACATAAAATAGCTTTGATAAAATATATATTGACTTTTCTTGTAGATTGATAGAATAGAATAGAATAACGAAAATAACAAACATGGTTGCTAAGGTACCTAGACATAGACCACTCTCCAAGAATGTATCAATAAGGAGTATGTATATTCCTAACACTATCGACACCACTTCATCTTGTAGGTACAATATTTACACAAATGAAAATGCAGTGAATGCTTAATCTATCTTATTTCTAGTATATTAAGTAAAATACATGTAATTTTAATTATTTTAGGTCTCTAAACTTGCGAGAGCATGTCCTGCTTGCTGGAGATTGGCTACTAGGATAGTCAACAGACAACAGTAACATGATCTTTATGGCGAAGCCACAGCAAAATAGTAGTATAGATCTTTACACGGCTACGTGATTAAATAATTGTTTTACTGAAGTTAACGTACGTGCCGCCAAACAATAGTAATATTATAATATTATAAATAAGGAAGAACAAACAACATATTGTCAATTAAGCAATTAAGTAAATAATATTTCATAGTAGCGCCCCACCTAAAATTGTCTACATATTACATGGTATATAAGCTTTAGTTTAAGTTAAATAAGTTGGAGTCAATACGGAGTCTTACAGTCATAATGTAGTCATTAATAAATATTACAATCAACGTGTCGTCTAATTGGCTCCCTGGGCAAACACGCAATAATTGGTGACCCCGACGTGATCTATTGGTTTCTAGTGCTGATATAATACCGGGACGACCGGAACCCTATATGGTGTTCAGCAGTGAATCTAGAGAACAATAGCATTACGAAATTATCACATCCCAAAAATGGCTCCAACAACAACACCTTCAAGAGGCGACACGGGTGCCCACCCAGCGAAAACAAGTACTCCACCATCAAGGAACGTCTAATAAACTGCTACGAAGAGAGCGAACACCGACGTTTCCACAGACTACTATCAGAAATGGATCTCGGAGACCAGAAGCCTTCCCAGCTCTTGAGAAAAATGAAGGAAGCTGGATGTGGAAAAATAAACGACGACACTATTCGCCTGCTGTGGCTAAGGCAACTCCCCGCTTCGCTAACAGCGATATTATCGGTTACAAACAATATGTCGTTAGACAACTTGAGCGAGTTAGCCGATAAAATATACGAAAACTTGACCTACAACAAAAGAAATACTCAAGAAACAGCGGTTGACATTAACCTAGTTACAAACATAACGTCACAACTTGAAGCCATGCGAATAGAAATAAATGCATTACGCAGCATACGCGAGCATCAACCTAGGCAACGCAGCAAATACCAAACACGACATACGCCACATTCACGGTCAAGGTCGCGCCACAGAAACTCACATAATGGGTTATGTTATTTCCATAATCGGTTCAAGCAGGATTCATATAGATGCAATAAGCCTTGTTCATGGAAAAATAACAGGCTATCGGAAAACTAAAATTAGCACAGAATACGACGGGCCTCTGTGCTATCCACCCAGCAAACCGTCTAACTATAACTGACTCAAACAGTGGTTATAGATTTTTAGTCGACACGGGTGCTAACATTTCGGTTATAAATAGCACAAATAAGAAGAGCCAAGCATGCGAATACCAATTATTCGCCGCAAACGGGACCCCTATAAATACATACGGGGAACGCACTTTAACGCTTAACCTAGGACTACGCCGAAGCTTTAAATGGACATTTACCATTGCCGATGTCAAGATGCCAATCCTGGGAGCTGATTTTCTGAATCATTATCAGTTATTAGTGGATATACACGGAAAAAAACTGATCGATAAAAAAACAGGTCTGAAAACGCCTGCCAAAATAGTAAGAACAAAAATTGCATCCGTGCGATCTATAAACGCTTCTCTACAGGAACCAATAAAGGGATTATTAGAGAAATATGAAGATATTATAAAGCCTAGATCAATGAATCTACAGACTAAGCACCGAGTACAGCATCAAATAATAACAAAGGGTTTCCCAGTATTTACGCGAGCACGTCCATTACCTCCTGACAAATACAGGATTGCAAAACAAGAATTCCAAGATATGATGGACATGGGAATATGCCGTCCTTCAAGCAGTCAATGGGCATCGCCACTCCATTTAGTCAAGAAGAAGAATGGCGAATGGAGAGCATGCGGAGATTACCGCGCACTAAATAAAATAACAGTACCAGACAGGTACCCGCTGCCAAGGCTACTCGATTTCACGTACGTAGCAAGCGGAAAAGGAATATTCAGCAAGATAGACATAAAGAAAGCTTTTCACATACTGCCCGTTGCTGAACCAGAGAAAACAGCGATAATAACCCCTTTTGGACTTTTTGAATTCATCAGAATGCCTTTCGGGTTGCGAAATGCAGCACAGTCCTTCCAAAAATTTATGGACTCTATATTCAGAGACTTGGACTACGTATTTGTATATGTGGACGACATATTTATCGCTGACAAGAAAAATAACCTTAAGGAACATTATGAAC
Source organism: Phragmatobia fuliginosa (assembly GCA_932526445.1). Taxonomy (NCBI): domain Eukaryota; kingdom Metazoa; phylum Arthropoda; class Insecta; order Lepidoptera; family Erebidae; genus Phragmatobia; species Phragmatobia fuliginosa. The sequence goes on from OW052057.1 coordinate 33,821,174, forward strand.
ACTTAGAGGAGGTGTTTAAGCGCCTACATAAAAACGGCATAACAATAAATACAAGCAAATGTGAATTCGCCAAGTCGGAGATTGATTTCCTCGGTTATCATATAACGAGCCAAGGGTTGACTCCTACTATGGAAAAGATTCAAGCTATAAACAATTACCCTAAACCACAAACGGTAAATGAGTTACGACGTTTTTTGGGTATGATTAATTTCTACAGAAGCAGTATTCCACACGCAGCAAAGCATCAAGCACCGTTAAATAAATATTTAATTAATAGTAAGAAAAATGATAAAACGGTTATCCAGTGGAATACTGAATCAAACCACGCGTTTGAACGCTGCAAGCAGGACATTCGACAATTAACTACATTGGCATATCCGGACAGCAACGCACAAATAGCGTTAATGACAGATGCTAGTCTCAAATGCGCAGGCGCTGTACTACAGCAGCGAAGAAAAACAAAATGGGAACCAATAGCTTTTTTCTCCAAATCATTTAGTGAAGCCCAAACAAAATACTCTACCTATGATAGAGAGCTGCTAGGAATCTATATGGCTATAAAACACTTCAGAAGACTAATAGAAGGACGAGAATTTACAGTCTACACGGATCACAAACCACTAATGCATGCTTTCGACAAGAAGCCATCATTGGATGATACCCCTAGACGAATCAGATATCTGGATTATATATCACAATTCAGTACGGATATCCAGCACATCAGTGGCCACAAGAATGTGGTAGCCGATGCCTTATCTCGAGTTATCGAGACGATAACCTTACCCTCTGCAATTGATTGGCACGAGGTAGAAAAATATCAAAAAAAAAGATAGCGAGTTAAAACGACTAAAAGCCAATAAATCATTAAAAATAGAATTAATACACTTTCCAAATGAAAATATTAAGATTTATTGCGATATATCAACAGGAAAACAACGCCTTTTTATACCACTCAAATTCAGGAAAACTATTTTCGAAAGCTTTCATAACATTAGCCATCCTGGTAAGAATACTACGAGGAAACTTATTTCAGCTAACTATATATGGGAAAATATGAATAAAGACGTAAATGAGATGTCGGAGACATGTTTACAATGTCAACGAGCAAAAATACATCGTCATACAAAGTCACAATTCGGAGAATTCATGCCAACGGGAAGATTTTCCCATCTGCATATTGATTTAGTAGGACCTCTACCCACTTCTCAAAACAAACGATACATACTCACAATGATAGATCGTTGAACTTCATGGCCAGAGGCATTCCCCATAGCTGATATAACTGCAGAAACCGTAGCCAGAACGGTATACGAAGGTTGGATAACCCGATTCGGATGCCCTGAATACATTACCACAGACCAGGGACGCCAATTTGAATCTGAAATATTCAAAAATTTAGCAAACTTAATGGGAGTTCAAAAAATTCGAACCACCCCATATCATCCACAGTCAAATTCTAAAGTAGAACGATTGCACAGAACATTAAAAACTGCATTGATAGCAAGAGGAAACACAATTAATTGGACAAAAGAGTTAGCTACCGTTTTATTTGGCATACGTACGAGTTTACGGCAAGACACAGGATTCTCGGCAGTTGAACTAGTATACGGTTCAACAATTAGACTGCCTGGAGCATTTTTCGAGACACAAAATAACTCAACGTACGCAGATTTTATAAGAGAAATTAAGGATAACTTAGAACACATGATTTCGCGTCCACAAAGACAAAGCAAGAACGACAAGATATTCGTACACCCACAGTTAGCGGAATGTAGGCACGTTTTCTTACGTTGTGACCGACTACGGCCCAGCCTCACACCACCGTACGAGGGACCTTATCTTGTCATCAGTCGCAATGATAAGATCTTCACGATCTTGATAAACGGAAAACAAAAAAGTGTAACTATCGATAGACTTAAACCAGCATTTATTTTAAACAATAGCAAGATAAGCGAACGAACAATCGGAGACAAGATAACAGAATCTTCACAAGCAGATAAGCAAACAGAAAAAAGGACACGTTCTGGTAGAGTCTCCCACCAGACGGTTAGATTCCAATTATAATATATAAACCAGAACTATACAACAATAGACATTCACCTAGCCAGCGTCGAAACAGTACAACATGGGATCTAACGCGAGCCACGAGAAAGAACAAATCAACATGGTGCAGAACAATACACCAACAACAGAAGACTGGTCAAAGCTGCACTCCCAGGTAGCCTCAGAAGTACAAGGAATGCGAAGCTGGATAATTGGCATGGCGATAGCAGGGATAATTATATGTGGCATCGCTACAATGGTCTTCATTTGCAAATCCGCAGCCAAAAAGATAGAGAAGAGGCTCACCACTATAATTAGAGACACAAACGTAGTTTAAAGTCACATCACACCTTTTTTTTTTACAAGGCATAAGGATGTTTCTTCTCTTCAGAGGGGGAATATCTATGGCGAAGCCACAGCAAAATAGTAGTATAGATCTTTACACGGCTACGTGATTAAATAATTGTTTTACTGAAGTTAACGTACGTGCCGCCAAACAATAGTAATATTATAATATTATAAATAAGGAAGAACAAACAACATATTGTCAATTAAGCAATTAAGTAAATAATATTTCATAGTAGCGCCCCACCTAAAATTGTCTACATATTACATGGTATATAAGCTTTAGTTTAAGTAAAATTAGTTGGAGTCTTACAGAGATAACAGAGTCATTATTAAAGCATTACAATCAACGTGTCGTCTCATTAGACTCCCAGGGTAAACACGCAATAATCTTCATAGGCCAACCGGAAATGAAGAAGTTCAAACAACTGATGAGCCGCCATCAAGAATTACCTCTTCTATATACAGACGGGCAGCGAACACTGCTAATCACTGTTTATACATGAACTGTACTGGACCCGAACATCTAGTAATAATATCTGTGTATCGTGCTTACATGCTAATAAACTTAGTGTACGGTGAAGTTTAGACTTTAATTTATTCCTTCGAATTTACCACTACACTACAGCAGCCTAAGGAAAACATACACGCACTTTCAACCCTACACCTCTCTCAATACAAAGTACTTAAAAATCACCGATTTTATATACCAGCGTCGTTTTGAATTTGCCAACACCATTTATACCATGGACCTTGGTGTAAATTAACATCAACACTAACTGATTTTACTGCACAACAGTTTGATGAAATGATGGGTATAATGGAACGGTTGTCTGTTAGAAATACTCTTGATTTCAGTAGTCTGCTTAATATGTCGCCTGACATGTGTCATTATTGGTTAGGAATATCTCCAGATCAATTTAATGAATTAATGTTTACTATACCAAGATTAGATGAAAAGGTACCAAATGCTGATTTAGCATTTACAATTTTTTAAATAAAACTCAGAACTGGAGAAAGCAATGAGAGATTAGCAACTCTGTTTAAAACTTTACTTTACTTTAGAATGGTACATGGATAAAGCCAAGGAATGCCTAATTAATCAATTTGTACCTCAATATTTGGGTTTTAATCATATGGGTGTACAAGAAATAGCGGCAAAATTATTCCTGAGGGGTTATTTGTAAACCCAGAATTATCCCCGGATACAAAACCTGCAATCATTATGTGTGATGCTACTTACATTTTTGTTTAAAATAGTAGTAACTATAATTTTCAAAAGAATACATATAACTTACAAAAGCTTGATAACTGATGATTTATAATTAATTATATATAATTAATATATTTGATTATGTACCTAAAAGTAAATGATTTATCTGGCTATGTAAGAAAATAAATGTATAATCAGACATCTCAAAATATTTATTTGTGTTACCTTGTTAGTATGTAAGTGATTTAGTTTAATTTTAGCAATCAAACTAAAACATGCAGCAACTTATTATAAACCTAAATAAGTAAAGGACTCAATTATAACCACTTTTAACAGTCTTAAGATCATATTCTCCAGGGTAAGCCGAGGCATAACTTAAAATACTACCCATGCCTGTGTTAGTCACAATTACAACTCACAATGTAAAGGGGGCGAAGGAGTCGGGGCCCAATTTATCGTGCTTGTGTAGTATCTATAATATACAATTCGCTACTCAGCAATGTGGCCTAAAAAACATACGCGCTTTATCTATGTCGCAGGTATATTGTCAAAACCATTAGATTATAATCTACCGTAGTGAAATTATAATAAAACTGCTAACCTAATTATAATTTTACTATTATAGTGATACTCTAATATCACGGCACTTACAATGTACCTGCGACATCTATAATAGGTAATCTATAATCACGCTGATTCAAAATTACTAAAATGTTTTCATCAGGCTTTTTGGAACTTAAATAAGTCAATTTCTCTAAAATGCGGTTAAACATTGACAAAATATTTTTGATGGTAAAAGGTTAGATAAAAACTAAACTCTTGACGGCAAATTTGGTTTGACGCAAGTTGGTACGGATCTCCATAGAAAAATGGGCATTGTCCTTTCAGTTAATAAACGCAATAAATACGAAAGTTAACTACTCGTGAAAACCTTAACAATTTAATAGTTTCTGATTTATTCCAAGTTCCAACTACCTATCTGGAGATTTGAAGCTGCAACTGGGTTATAGTATTGATCTTTATGTAAGTAACTGATAAAAAATTACATTTTTGAATGTTACGAAATTTGGAACACATATGTACCTCGCAAATGGATATTACTTTAAAAAAATGGATGAAACAGTCAGTCAGTCAGTAAGGTAATGCAACAGTGAGAGTAGATACTTACAAATTATACATTGATGGTGACCGCTCGCCTTTTCTTACTGGGTATGATTCATTGTGGCTGACATATACAAGGTCCCTCTTTTTATTAGACTTTTTAGTAGGTATCCATATAATGCCAAATCCGGCAGGAGACTTCTTGCTTTTTGGTGTAGCATATGAAGGTGCAGAATAACTTTTAGATGAACTGGCACTTGTAAGTGCTGGCGATTTCCCGATGGAGCTAGAACCTGATGATGTAAGTCCACTTGAAGATTTAGGTGCAAAGCTAGGAGTCTTGTGACCTGAAGATTTCCCAGTAGTACTTGAGCCGAATATACTTCCACTAGTTTTATTACCAGCCGGCTTACTGCTAGAGCTTTTGCCAAAAATACCGGCCCCGGACTTGCTTGTGGGGCCGGATCCTGCTTTTTTTGTAATCGGTGCCAGGTTGACGTCCTAAAAAAATATTTTGTTAAAACTGTTGTTGTTGCACTAAAAGAAATCAATGAAACCAGAGATCAATGTAATAAGGCATGATTAATGTTATTTTTCGAAAAAAATAGAGGACCCAGATTAGAGCTATTTAGACATAAGACATCAAAATCGTTATTAAGGGTTATCCATAGGATATAAAATATACCATCACGGTGTTTTTTTTAGATAATAGCTCTTCCGGTGTATATGTCGCTTGTCACGGAAAAGGTTAGCCTTTCATTCTTCCACAGACAAAGTTTCTTCATGCCAAATTTCATTGTTAGCAGTGGAAAGGTAAGAGACAGAGAGACAGAGTTATTTTAGGATGTACAATATTAATTATTAAGTATGAAAACAATTCTGTATTATGTAGATTTTATTGATATATCCAGTAAAGTTTCGTCAGTTCTTTACACAGGTACTTTAGTATTATATGAAGTATAGCAAAGGTCTTCGCACGTTACACCGACTCAACGACAATCCAACACGCTTCTAAGTAGAACTATCGACTCGGTATCAACGAGTCGTCCACTAGGCAATCAACACATCGGTCACCAGTGGACAACTTGGCGTCAATGAGTGAGCAGAGCGTCGTCAACGAGTGGGAAGCGCTTTGTCAACTAGCTCGACCTCAATCTGATCTATTAGTCGTTACTCGAATTTCATCTAGAGCAATCATAAAACATCTGGCTTCACATATCAAGAACTGGCAATAGCGATGATACTCGATGACGCTGACGAAAATAAAATAAACAGAAGGTACAGAAGACATTGGATTCATTATATATTGAGAAAAAGAAAAAACTGAAGGGGAATATTGACCGGCCACGACGAGTTTCCAACGCGTCGCCCGCTAGCTGTAAGCACATTGTCGACTCGTGACCAATTCATCCACAACGAGGGGCACACGGGTCGGTGACAGTCAATAGGTGAACAACGCGTTGACCACGCGTTACCGTATACCTTTAACTTACAAGTTGACAAATTCACTCATTAAACATAACATAGAGCTTATATTTCAATGCCATACAGTTGAGTTGGAGTTGAGTCGGTGTTGATTTGGTGTAATGTGCGAATACCTTAGTAAGTACTTAGTAATGTACGCTTTTAAATTCCTTATTTGTTTTATCACCTTACACATAACGCCATCAAGTCCCAAATTAAGCAGAGCTTGTATTTTTAGTACAAGACAACTGATATAAAATATACAAGAACATACTCTTTTTTTTTTTAAATACATGATACATATTATGCATAGAAATCACCCAAACTCCGAAACAAACATTTTCTGATCATACAAACATTTGGTCCGACCTGGGAATCGAACCCGTGACCTCTTGTACAGCAACCGCATACACTAACCACTAAACCATGAAATGAAACTAACCACATTAATGAAACTTTCTAGTTAAAGGTTTTGTCAACATAATTTTTACCTTAATTGCTCTGTGGTTTGAGAATAACCTTTTCGTTACCCACGTTTAAATGTACGTCTGTCGCACACACTTTCAGATTTACGTGCTTGTGGATGTTATGTGATCGCATGAATAAAAGTAATAACTGCAAGGTTAGTCTATTATCTAAAGGGTTGCAAACATATATATAAATTAAGTGGGTTGGCACTGGCACTTATCGATAGCCAGCCCATAAAATCTAATACGACTAAGTAAATGAATTCACGACAAAAATCCTCTCGGTTTGGAGATACATTCAGCTATTTCCAGGCACACTGTATGGCTTGAATTAGTCGGCTCTTTGCATCGAATTACTAATATAGATAGTAGGTATGTTGCGTTAAAAGTAATTTTGACATTACCTAATAAGGCGATAGGCCGAACACGTGTATTTGTAACGTGGTTTGAAAAAACTTCCAAAGGAAATGTAATTTTTTGCGAAATCATGTTATGGCTTGAATGTGTTCCTAGTTACGCAGTAACCGATTACTGCTGTATGGACATTGTCATTTAGCGGTTAGGAACGTACCGCATCCAATATACTCCATTATGCAAAGTATCGGTTAGACTTCTTACTGCCAAAGTGCCAATGTACACATCATTCTTCACATACAGATTTCTGCACTGTGTTTGGGATAGTTGTTCTGGGAACGAGTGAGGGATATCCTTTTTGATACATTTTTTGTAATATTTCAATTGTTTTAGTTAAACCACAGAATAATGTTTACTTGTCTGTTTTTTTGTATGATAAGGTACAGATTCTTTTATTAAATACTTGCTTACGCTCATGAGTAGAAATCCAATTACGATCTCTGAGTGCAAAATATATTTTAGCTATGAATTTATTGGTAGATTGAATTCAAAGTATTCTAAAGTATATTTTTAAGCCAGTCCAGCCAAATCTATTGTTTCCATGTTAGCTTTTCTTGGAGTTGAACAGAAATTGTCGGAAAATATTTCATTTTGAAAGAAGTAGATTGGGACGCGCGGATAATCCATACCTCGGGACTTGACCCGGCGTTTGGCCGAAACCACTTTATTATACCTAATGAAATTACACATCCAATGAGTTCTATTGTGGTTTCATGGCTCGTTTACTATTCAACAAGCGAAAAGCTATATATATTGGTATAGTTCATCGAATTGTTATGACTAGAAAAGTTACTCCAACAGAATATACCTACAAAATCTATGCAAAATAATAAAGTAAAAGTTTAAATTAACAGCTTTCCACTAGTGTGTTTATTTGTTGCAACTGATCTCCTTGACGGCTGGAACGATTCGAACATGACATTTACTGGCATGATGTTATGAAAAGGAAGTTAAATTTTAGTAAAAAAGGAGTTACAAATGAGTTAAATTCAATGTTTATTACTAATTTGATGATATAAAAACAGTATTTGTCATTCTAACAATCTCCTGAGAGGTGATCCAGTCCAGCAGTTGGACATTATTGATGATGGCGAAATGTTTTTCTAGACGAGAATCTAAGTAGGTTATTTAGTACCTAGTGAGGATTTAAATGGTAAAAGGAGCAAATGAGCATACCGTACCGATACGGGCCACCAGATAGTAAGTGGTTACTAACAACAATGGGCACCTACCACCATATATTTACAAATGCCTTGACATCCTTTCAGTACCGCTATAACCTACACCACTGATCAGAATGACATGGCGGAAAGACAAGGGGACAGATAGTAGTGCTTCTTGCTTCTTCCTAGCCTTTATTCCCAAGTTTATTTGGGGTCGGCTACTAGTTCAACCGGTTTTACCTGAATTTCAGTTTTTCCACGGAGCGACTGGCATCGGACCTCCGCAACCCTAAGGGAGAGCCGAAATTCGAAGATTGAACTAGTTGTCAGTATATTTGAGGGCACTGACTTCCCAATAACGATTGCTATAGATGTTCATGACAACCGGGACCGACGGCTTTATGTGCTCTTCGAGACACGGGCGTGAATCACCGCCAAACTTCCAAACTCCGGGCTGCTTTTAAGAATTTGCTAAGAAAACCCAAAAACATTATTTGGCCCGACCCGGGATTTTCTACTTTTAATACTAAGGGGTTATAATAATTCATCCTTTCAATAAAATTGTCTAAAAGTGTTTTACATAATACTTCAATTATTTTAACAGTATTATGTTTTCAGCATATATTCTCGCAGTAGACTGGACGCATTCATTACGAAGATTAATGTAGGTAGGTACGCGTTGCTAGAAGTTGAATATTGTTGGTAGGTGGGCTGAGCAAAAATTGGGTTCAATACACTACATTGAATGATAGCCCCGTTCTATCAGGTGTCCAATAACCATCGTGTGTAGGCTGTTGTTAATACTAAAGAGTCTTCATATTTTATATAGCTGATGAATATTTATTTTCCCATTTTTGCGTTACTTTTATTGATGCTCGTCTCTAGTTAGGCTCTAACTTGCTTAAAGCCTTTTTCCATAAATACCGTTTTGTTTAGTTCATTATCGTTCACTGCCGAACAAATATTATCACTAACACTAAAATATTTCTTTAGTATGAAACGTCCTGAGATTAACGCGTTAAAATTAAATGTGTATAATTAAGAACTTATCAAGTGATTCATCAACAGCCTTTAACAGTCCACTGCTAGACATAGGCCTCTCCTTTGAAAGGAGGTTTTGGCCTACTATACCACGCTGGCCAGACGGGTTGGTAAAGGGTTTGTTTCAAGTTTTCCTTCTCTTGGCAGTGATGTAAGCTGCTTATTTTGTTCCTTTAGTCGCCTATTACGACACCCAACGAATGAATAGGTTTGTATTCTTAATCCGTCACCACACGGACCATACCATATCAAGTGATTATACCTTTGAAACAAATAAATAAATTAATATTTCGGACATCTTCACACAACGTCATCTAGTCCCAAACTAATTTTATCATAACATTATATTTTTTCAAATTTTTTAATTTATTTATGGTTGGTATATTTATTTTTAATCAAGTGTTGTTAGATATAAGGACTGCCTGTTGCGGTATAAACCTCCTTTAAACATTGCCAAGTGACTCTATCTTTTAGCAGTCTAGACCACAGGTGGTCTGTAGTTTCCACAATATCGTCACTCTATCTTTTAAAAGGTTTGCCTTTCCGTCTTCTTTTTTTATGTGGATACCAATTTGTCTACGACCATCTTCCATTGGTAACTCTTTGAACGTGGCCGGACCGTTTTCACTTAAGTATCAGAACCTGATTAATCAATCTCGCACTTTTGATCTTTTCCTAATTTGCGAATTTCTTACTCTTCTTTTTAATTTAATACCCATGTAGCTCTATTCTAATCCTCTGGCAAGTTTTTATCATGTTCAGGTTTGAATGCTTAAAAGGCCTTTCAAGCATTCACACCATGCATAAATATTGCATAAGCTAGAACCGGAGTAATACAATGTGTATTGCTTTCAACAACATTCGTCGGTATCGGGATTACTAACATCAGCAATCGATTATAGGAACAAGGAAGGATTGTGCAAGTACAATTTTAGTGACCATTTGAAAGAAATTTGGTAGTAAGTCTACGTAAGGATCTTGCCGGAAGGAAAACTGGAAACAACCCCTATTTAAACCGGTTTGGCCAGCGTGCTGCAGTACCTATGTATAACAGAGGACTGTTAAAAGCTGATGATGATGATAAGGATGAGCAGAGTATATCTTCGTGATAGTGATTTGTTTTAGTGACTTCTATTCTATAAACACATAATTCTCTTGAAACGTGACAAGAGAACATAGACAAATAATAATTTATTCTCTGCACTGGAGATAATTAACTTGTGGCTATAAATCCTAACCTTCGCATGAAATTATTGATAACTAAGAAATGTACGTTTTGTAGATATTACTGTAAGAGAAGATATTTTAACAAATACTATCATTTCACCAGCTCCGATGATTGACTGTCCAATAAAATCATCTTTGATAATATTAATATACATAAAGGACCAATTGACAGACTGAACGATCAACGTAAATCGTGAATTTTTACACAAATATTTTGTGTGCTGTGGGAACTCAGAAATAATTGATGAAAATTCAATCCCTAAAGATTTACAGCTTATATGAATCTTTATATTTCTTCAATGAACTTACTTGAAACTTTGTTTAACATTTAAATTTATGTTTCTAACTTTCTATTTCTTCAATTAATTCGTTTGATACTTTATAAATAAGTTAAACGTTTCATGTAAACTTTAATCCCTTTCTTCACCCCTTTAGGGGTTGAATTCTTAAGTGATGTAAGTTACTACTAAGAAAATAAATTTAAAAATTGCAGACAGACTATAAATATTGTTGAACGGGTTAGTAACAGTATGCAATCACAGAAATTCAGCTATACAAATAGACACTTATATTTTATTTCTTTACCAAATAATCCACAAAAATACTTGCGTCATAGAATGAGATGCTCCCCTGGGCTTCGCTAATACAGAATTTCGATAACGATCAGCACCGACTTCAAACAGTATTATTGTATATATAGGTTACTAGCATACATTATAACACTACTTTATTTAAATTAATAGATAATTAGGAATAGACAAATATGATCACATAGTAATTTAAGTCAGCCAAATGAAAGCCAGTTTATTTTACAAATTTTTAGTGTTTCTAGATAGCGAGTTTTCAATCGATGTCCTTTTTGAAGTCGGTTTATTTATTTTTTCTCATAAATGTTTACAAATTCCAAACGAAATTTCCCGACCGCATAATTTTATGAAATTCAGCGGCTAAGCCAGCTCGTGTGATTTAATACCACATGATTATTGTTTGTGGGGCTATGTTAAGGATAGTCTATACGGAGCCAATCGAATCGATTGCAGCCATAATACTCAAAATTCGTGATATGATTAACGAAATAGACCCGCCTTTTTGCCAAAAAGTGATTAAAAAAACTCTGATAAAAAGATCGACATCTGTCGGCGTGCTCGTGGTAGACATTTGTCAGAAATATCTCATTCATAATTGCCAAACTTTTCTCTTCATCATCATCATTCATCAATAGCCTTTATCAGTCTACTGCTGGACATAGGCCTCTCCATAGAAAGGAGGTTCGTAATGCAATAATTTTATTAATCATCTTCATATAAATTCTTTGTTTTATTTGGTTTAAAAAAAAAGTTTTTGTTGAAAAACCCGTTCCACTTAGAATTTTAGTAATTGAGTGTCAAGTGGAATAAATTTTGTAAACTTTTGAATACGTCAATTGAATTGAAGTTATATTAGAAATAAGTTTTTAGAATTAGTGATTACCAGTTCAGTATTCGAGTATTAATTATTTAAATCCCGTAAGTATTATTTAGTTTAATCAATTACGGCCTTTACTTTAAATGGTAGATAAATTATGATGGATACATTTACTAACTCAATCAGTTTATTGCAACATTAGCATTGAGGTGACAACATTTTAATATGTATTAAAAAAAAATGCTATAAATGCAAACTGCTATTATACAATAACCTACTTATTTTTATTTTGCTGTTACAGATTTTCAATTATTAGCAGTTCAATTTATTAATTTATTAACAACGAACGTGATGTGATTTGAACGTAAGGTAAAGTTTGTGAGTTGTTATTTTTATACGGATCCCTATATTTTTTTTTAATGTTAGCTTATGTTCATCGCGGCTAATAAACGAATCTAATAGTGATATATTTTTCGAAATCGATAGCTTCGGTAGCTTTGGAGCATTTCAAACAAACAATCAAATCTGTTCTCTTTAAAATGTTATAATATGGAAAGATTTACGATACGGTTGTGGTTCATATGCCTATATAATATATTATCTCTTTATCCATTCGTGCAATTTATATGGAGTTAAAGGAAAAAGTTTTTTTGTTTTAAACAGTTGGAGACTATAAATTCACTTATTTTCATAAGAATTCATAATTATTGATAATATTGACTAATAAACATGACCTAACCTAATAATTTTAATTATTTTCTTAATATAAAATAAAACTACTTTTTGTAGCTATATATAAAAGGCATATGCTGTCGCTGAATTTTTGTACTCATTCATATCTCAATCATATAATATCTCCTATCGGTAAGGCAGCGTTCGTAAAAAACGTTTCGTTCGACCGCTATTTCTCAGACTTACTTTTGAAATCCGGCTAGCAAGAAAAAACCTATATAGCCTATATCAGTCACAAATAACGTAGTCTTCTATTGGTATAGGAATTTACAAAATCGGTTTAGTGTGTCCAGAGATTACCACCTCACAAACTTTACCTTTTTTACATAAGTATAGATATATGCAAGTGATTCCTTTAATAATTTATTTTTTAATCACTGACACTCATTGTTTATATTTGATAAATCAATCAAAGGCAAATGTGCCAAAATATAATCGATAGATACTACGAGCATTTATTTGGTATAATTATCTTTATCTTATAAAATATCCATTTCGTTTAATCCAAAACAATTTTTTCAAAATAGTTTAACAATTTGCTTCCAATTTGAAATTAGTAGTGAATAATTAATACGGCAAAACTGGTACTTACTGTTAATCCCTTTAGTAAATCCACAAACACAACACATACATGTTAACGGTAAACCTTAAAAGCGGGACCTACGTGCCGCGTACTCATAACATGTGGTCGCGCAAGCGTTTTGTCGAAGACTGGTGTTGCCTAAAGCGAATGAATACATGCATATCATACTATTGAAACTACAATCCATTGAACTTACTCTTTTAAAATTGACTTTCGTACTATTTAGGACGTAATTATTTAGGCATAAGGGGTCCTTATACCTTTACTGTCCCATTAAGGATGTAGAGCTTCCAATTGTCGTTTGTCAAAATCTATATTTTAAAGAAGTATTCGATAGAAAAAGAAAACAAAATTGTATCTCTTGTCATGTATTCAAAATTAGAATTTTGTCGGGCAGATATTTATTACAAATTTGTAATTTTTTTCATAACCTCTGTGATGAAAGTTCCTTTAATTACATTATCATTTTAAGTCATGCCGTCATCATATTAATATTCTCTTGAAATATTATTACAGAAATCTGTACCTTTTATTCTACTTATTGGAACTTTTCGTATACAGTCTTAACATTTATTTTATATTTTATTTAGACATTCAATAAAAAAAAGGTCTCCCCCAAGGATTTCCAAAAAATTCGATTCTATGCTGCCCGCATTCAAGGGTGTAGCTGCAAACCAAATCAAATGTTTTATTTAAAAGCATATTTTGAGCTATCGCTTATGGGAATCTTAATTATAATCCGATTCGACGCATAATTGTAGTTTCAGTTATAGTAGGCGAGTGATAGTTGTTAAATACTTATCTTTTCGCGCTTTTTCTATGTGGTCAGTATATTCTAAAACAAGTATCAATTTATACTGTTATCGACAACGATCTCAAACAACTTACCTGTTTGATTTAAGTATTGCACAAATAAGGTTAACTGCACAGTATTCTCCATGCGTAAACTATTTCCTGTGTAGTAGAATTGTGTTCTGGTATTACTAAAGCGACGCAAACATGAGGTATAGCACGTATTAACGTACATATAGGTTTATTAAACCGTGATAAACTTTAGCAATAAATTACTCGCAGTTATTGGTTTGCGTCATCGCATGTTATGCCTGCATTCGCAAGGATACGGAGGTCAAGATTCGCTTTTGACTCATGTTGCCTTTCCCTTAATTGGGGTATGATATTCTTGTGTAGGTGACTTTTAAAATGTAGGTATATTTCGCTTTTGATATCAACATTCAAACTAAATATTGTGTAACTATACTCTAAATAACTTGTTTTCGAAAATATATTTAAAAAATCTTGATGTGCAAGCTTTTATTGAAATTTACTCAAAAAAATAAAATAAAGTATTCCTTGAAAACTGTACTACCTCGTTGATCTAGTGGCTAACGTATACAACTGCTGATCAAAAGGTCTCGGGTTCAAATCCCTGGTAGTGCCAAATGTATTTTTGGGTTTTTCTTACAGCAAATTTTTAACGACAGCCCGGAATATGGAAGTTTAGCGAAATTCCAGCCCGTGCCTCGGAGGGCACGTTAAGCCGTTGGTCCCGGTTGTCGTGAACATCTATGATAATCGTTATTGGGAAGTCAGTGTCCACAAATATACTGACAACTAGTTCAGACTTCGAATATCAGTACACCCACAGGTTTGCGGAGATCCGATGCCGAGTCGTAAAAAACTAATATTCATGTACGAGTAAAACCGGTTAAATTATTAGCCTAGGCTAGGAAGATGAAGATTCTTTGAAAACTTTCGCTATCAGCTTATGGCATTACACATTTTTGTACATTGGAAGTTGTAATAAGCAGGTTTGGCCGTCATCGCAACATCAACTGGACGATGAGGCATTTTATAAATATTTTTAGATATTTTATCAGACAGTGTAATAAAGATCTTGAATATATATAATGTGGAATGATTTTAGTCATCTGTTACGCAGGCACATGTTAACCTAAGGTCAAATTAATCTATGTATTTTATCGAAGCAATCAGTTACGCAATGCTCGCCGAGTGTGACCCAGACGGTATCTTAATAATATATTAAATAATATATTAGAGGTGGGATCAGATATTCATGATATGACACTGACCATTTGGCTTTGAACTAAAATGTGTGATCAATTTCAACTCACTAGCTGTGGCATTATGTTTATGCCACATTGTTAGTTTTAACCGTATAGACAACTGTCACTCCCCACTTCGCTCCCCTTATGGTGCAGAACAAAGGGGTTATGGGTAAAACAAAGGTAGAACAATGGTATGATCTACAAATAAATAGTTGATTCAGAGTTTTGGGTGTTTTATTTAATGGTGTATAACAAGTACGTATGTATTTACAAAAAATAAATTCGGTCTAGTGTGTGTCAGGTCCCGCATAGAATAGAGTTCCGTAGTCACCCATAATGGCAAGTGCAAAACTTATTTATTAATATTTTTGTACTTCTTCTTTTTAGCGTTTCGATGATAAACGCTACGTGTCGGATAATATACATTTTTTCAGCCCAGAACGCTATTGAATATTTTTTTTAAAGGTACACGCCCGTAATATCTTACTCCAGTACCACCAACTGGGGAGCTTCGCCGCATGTAATGAGTACATCTGGCACTGGCATTCTCTGATAGAGAATTCACATCCAGGTCGTCTCAAACCGGGCTCCGTTGATGAGCTGTAAGTACCAAGGTGTATCGAAAATCGAAAGATGGAAAAGTAAAATACAAAAGGCATATGTTCATTAATAGACTATTAAAGGCTGTAGGAACACACACTGATGTGCGTAATCTATTATGCAGTTACACATACTATTTGAATAAACAATAAAATTACAGCAGAATCTCATAGCCAAGTGGCATTAGGTGATAGGAAACAATCACCGAGGGAATGCAACGACGGCTTGTCAGTTTCTAGATGGGTGACCGTTTGTGGCATGATATGTTGTGAACGTTTCCGTAATTCGGAGGTCATGTTAAGCAGTCGGTCCCGGTTGTTATCATAAGATAACAGAAAGCATAGTTGGAGACATTCAGGTGGCTCAAAAAAATCAACTTCAAGTTTTACGTAGCTATCGTATCTTGCCAGTGCCCAACCCACACTCGGGCAGTGTGAGGACGTGTGGCCAGAATTTCACAGAAAAAAAGAGGTTGACGCTTTAATTCTAAGTTAGTCAATTCTTATTGACCATTAGACGTTTCTACTACTACTAGCGTGATAAGTAGATAATTGTTATAAAATAATTGATGAGGAACATTTTATACGTACCTGAGACTATAAAAACACCGATAACAATAAGTGGACAAACGAAAAACACTGCTGACATAAATATATTAAAAATATTAGTACTTAATTTCTTTAGAAGCGGTAATGGCCAATAACTTGAAATATCACTGGCCATCATCTAAAAAAACCATTAAGTTTCAGTAAAGTGTATTACGTTTAGCTTTAGAACATAGAAACGAGCTGTGCAAGCCATTCGCAAAATGTATTAAAAACGGTAATGTCCTTACAGTTATTAATAATTTATTGTTGCGTTTGGAGAGGAGACTTTTTCACTATAATCAATGTTTATCATTTAAGACTGTATACTTTCTTTTTCTGGATAAGAGTCTTCAAAATAACAGTTTCTGCCTTGATTATTCATGTATTATAGTACATATATGTGTACATATGTATGTGTCTATGTATATACTCGTATGTATGTATGTGTATATATGTTGGAAATTAATTAATTTAGTTACTTTTCCTAACATATACCTGCCACAGACAGCTTCGCAACACGCAAAGTCCGCCTTGTGTTGTTTATGTAATATGTTTTGCAGAAAGTGTTAATAAACAAATAAGTAAATTATATATTTTCATTATTTATTTATTTATTATTATATTATATATTATATTATTATATAATTATACCTTAAAATTCATGTCACTGAGCATTTATATATGAAATAATAGGAAATTTGGAAAAAAAAAAAATTTTTATAGAAATAAAAACCAAATACTCATTTGCGCTTTTAGACCAGTGCTTTTAATGTTTGAAAACAAAATAAATTATAGTAGGATGAAACCCATTGTAAATGGAGGAGAATAGTACAAAAATTAAAGGAAAAATAAATTACGGGCGATCTGAGGTCGGGAAGGGGGAGAGGGGGGGGGGGGAGTTTAAGGGAAAAAAATGACTTATCTCAATTTCCTGCAAAACTACAAGTCCTATAGAAAAAAGTTAAATGGCAAAGTTGTAGGTAATAAAAAGATCTACATCTTTTGCATTTACACTTTTTTCACATAACCTCAAATTTTATGTGAAAAATTCAAAAAACCTGTCCCCCTTCCCGACCTCAGATCGCCCGTAATTTATTTTTCCTTTAATTTTTGGACTATTCTCCTTCTTTTACAATGGGTTTCATCCTACTATAATTTATGTTCACTTTTGTTATTTTAAGAGGCTTTTACCCTGGTCTATTTGTGATAAATGCAGACAATTGGCAAGCATGAAATTATGGAAGCTTTGGAAGGGTGGTAATTATTCATAATAACAGTGGCGTTGGTTCATTTACCCTTACAATAGCAAGGGGTATAGTAATAAATTGCTGTGACTGTTAAGGGCCACCGTTATCGAGGATGACACACCCTTTAATTAAAAAAGAATGTCTATTAATGAAAAAGAGTTCAATAATAGAATAACGAAGAACAGAAAAGATTTAATAGTACTATTAAATCTTTTGTTATTGATCAAATATAATTTGTGTGATTTAAAAATATTTATTTCGAAGTGTCGGTTTTTAGGGTTCCGTAGCCAAATGGCAAAAAACGGAACCCTTATAGATTCGTCATGACTGTCTGTCCGTATGTCACAGCCACTTTTTTCCGACACTATAAGAACTGTACTGTTGCAATTTGGTAAGTAGATGTATTCTGTGAACCGCATTAAGATTTTCACACAAAAATAGAAAATAAACAATAATTTTGGCTGTTCCCCAATAATAATAATACTTGGAACTGAAACTCAAGAAAATGTTTTTCATCAAACTCATTCGCGTAGAGTATCTATGGATAGGTCTTTAAAAATGATATTGAGGTTTCTAATATCATTTTTTTTTCTAAACTGAATAGTTTGCGCGAAAAACACTTCCAAAATGGTAAAATGTACTCCCTCCTGTAACTTCTAAAATAAGAGAGTGATTTAACTAAAAAAAATATATGATGTACATTACCATGATAAATCGTTAACCGTAATTATTTACCCTTCATTCAATCAATACACTATTTTTAAAACATCAAAACATTAAAACATTATTATTAAAACATCGATCAAAGCTACATCGAGTTCGATGTAACTTTGATAACTTAACAAGAACTTCTATAATAATATGATGTTACTTGCTTCTACGGAACCCTTCATGGGCGAGTCCGACTCGCACTTGGCCCCTTTTTTTAAGTATAGTATGCAGGTATGTATTTACAAAAAAAAAATACTTATGTATTTATATCAGTTGTTTAGTACTCATAATACAAGCTCTACTTAGCTTGGGACAAGATGACGTCGTTGTGTGTAAGATGTCCTAAATATTTATTTATTATTATTTACTTATTATAATTATTTATTTATTATATTAGAGTAAATAGCGAAACTAGTGCTGTTTTGAGTGCCCTGTTTTATAAACTCATCACATGTAAAACAAAAATTGAAACTTGGTTTTAAAAAAGCATCTTATATTATATATATTTGATTTATTAATTTTATTATACACATGTAAAAAGCCTTACATAAATACTGTAAGGCATAATACTCGTATAAAATAATTATGTTGTTCAAATAGCACTCCTGTAAAATCAAATATACATAGTAATATTATGCTTTCGTTTACCGTTTTGTGGGTTCCAAAGTTTATGACTCGGAACCCTTATAGATGCGTCATTTCCGTCCGTCCTTAACTTACCGTCTAAACAGTAAGTGCTAGAAAGATGAAATTTTGCACGAATATGTGTTGTAATTACGTCGACAAAGTGCTGCAGTAAAATTATGAAAAATATTTTGATCTGCTGTACTTCCCCTACACGTAAAGTGGGGATGATTTTTTTTTCTCGCGGCCACCCCTTCTTGTGCGTATCATTAGATAGGTCTTTTACAAACAATACAGAGTTTCTAAGATTTATTGATTTAGGTCTCCATTTCCGAGAAATTCCACTTTGAAGGGCACTCTTTTGAGTACTGATTACAAGTTGAGTATTCTCATAGCCTTATTGTCTTAGGTGATTGGAAACAATCACCGAGGGTGATCAACGACGGTGCGGTTAGTACCGGGTGACCGTAAGTGGCATGATACCATAAGCGTCTCCGTGATTCGGAGGTCACGTTAAGCAATCAATCCCAGTAGTTATCATAAGGTCACAATCATGAAGCTGGGTGGCATTATAACATCCAATGGCAAGATTACGTAGCCACAACGTTACTCACCAGTCCCCATCCCGAATTCGGCCAGCGTGGAGACGTATGGTCCTAACCGTTTCCTTACAGGAACCCGAAGCCAGCAGTGGGACATTCCTAATGAATGAGAGACGACACCTAAAATTTTATTCTAATTGCTTACTAAAACCCCTTCACTTGATGACAATTTTATCGTATAGTGGCCCTCTGATAACCACATATTAAGACACTTGACAACACTCTGTCAGCTAAGTAGTGTTAATCTGACACTTGATATGACAGTTGAGATGTTTGTATGTGAGGAACAATAATTTAAGTACTTTTGACACGTAAATAGTGACAGTTTATGTCAATAAATATGTATAAATTATTGATTTTAAGCAGGAAAATTATTGTTTACTTTTCCGTGCATATTGCAACAACAATATGTTACCTTTTAATTTTAATTTTGATTTGATTTTGATTTTGATTTTAAAGTGTGTGAGCTATTAGCTTTGTATATGTTTGGATAGCGTATGCGACTGCCGATCAAGAGGTCTCGGGTTCCAGTCTCGGGTCTGCTCAAAAGTGTTGTTGGGTTTTTCTTACTAGAAATTCACATTATAAACAGGTTATAAACGGAGTATTGAAGTTTGGCGGTTTTTCACGCCTGTGCCTCGGAGAGCACGTTAAGCTGTCGGTCCCCTTTGTCATGAACATGTATGTCGATCGTTATTGGGAATTCAGTGCCCAACTCTCCATCCTGCAACAAATTATTTAGAAATCTTACAAAACAATGCGCTAGTCAGTTGAATTTTATATATATTAGATATTGTGATACTTGGTTTTCTCTTTTTAGTTCATTACTTTTAAGGTGTCGGATTTTTTTGTTTCTATAATAATTATTTTACATCTCTCATGTTCGGTAAGTAGGTTCTTATTACCTCCAAATGGGGCTTGTAAGTGACTTATTAGCGCTCTAGGTTAATAATGTAGCTAGAAAAGCCCTAGGGCGGTAAGTAATAAAAAAAAAAACGCTTCTTCCTTACAAAAAGTTCGCGTACATCTAACCATCATACTGGCAAAGACATCCATGCATTCAGCCCAATGACCAAAGAGGTCGCTTTGCCATTCAGCCTTGTCTTCGTGTGAGTATATTAGTCATCAATTTTAAATATCGAACGGCGAAGCTCAATTTCATTCTTGAAAAAAACAAATAAAAAGTTCTTTACTTGTTTCTTTTTAATGAAAAGAGGCGGGAATAGAAAACTTTTAATTTAAATATTGTTTTTTTTTGGTTTTTTTTTATAATTACGTGCTAATTAGGAAAAAACATGAATTCTTCAAGTGATGAAGATATAAGCTGTACTCCCGATTCAATGAAAATGGAAGCTTGAAGCAGCAATTAACAATGTTTTAATTGTATAATGCCGGTTTTTAGGGTTCCGTAGCCAAATGGCAAAAAACGGAACCCTTATAGATTCGTCAAGTCTGTCTGTCTGTCTGTCTGTCTGTCCGTCCGTATGTCACAGCCAATTATTTCCGAAAGTATAAGAGCTATACTGTTGAAATTTGGTCAGTCGATGTATTCTGTGAACCGCATTAAGATTTTTAAATAGGTCTTCAAAAATAATGTTGAAGTTTCTTATATCATTTTTTTCTGAACTGAATAGTTTGCGCGGGAGACACTTCCAAAGTGGAAAAATGTGTATCCCCCCCCTCTAACTTCTAAAATAAGAGAGTGATAAAACTAAAAAAATATATGTTGTACATTACCATGTAAACTACCAACGAAAATTGGTTTGAACGAGATCTAGTGAGTAGTTTTTTTTTAATACGTCATAAATCGTAACACGCAATATAACTTTCATCCAATCAATACACTAGTATAAAAACATCGATGAAAGTTACAACGAACTACAAGAACTTTTATATGATGTTACTTGCTGGTACGGAACCCTTCATGGGCGAGTCCGACTCGCACTTGGCCGCTTTTTTTTCTACTTATCTCACAATCGAGATGTAAAGCAGAATAGTTACCTCGGGTGTAAGCACCAATGGCACCCTCGAACTATAGGCGCCCTCGCTGCGCTCGTGCGCCTAAATATCTCGGGCTGCAATCGATGCCTTACAGCTCTTGGGTACTAATCTACTATTATTTCAGACTTTTTAGTTTTATAAACCGATAAGTTATTTGCAAATCAATCTCTACAGTTCAAATCCCGTAGTGATCTCGATATAGTACGCTTATTGTCAATTTGTAATACGATATATGTAAGTATATTTGAAATTACAGTCAATCAAGGTAACTATTAATAATTTTTTTAAAAACATCATCTGAGAGCTCCTTTTCTTTCGACTCGTACTCGTATAAATTCAATAATTTGTACTAAATATTGCCAACGTAAAACCAAAAAAAGTATATGATTATTGTGATTTGACTATCTAAGATATCCTGATATTTAAATTACTCCAATTGCGCATAACTATTGTATTATATTGATTTAATACTTCTGTCACTCACGAGTAGAGAGTGAACACATCATTGGCTTATCACACGCCGCATACGATACTTCCTGAGCGAAAATTTACTACGTAATAAAAAAAAGTTCAGGAATTCGAAGTTATGTTTCGGTCGTTTTCTTATATTAAAGAATAAAAATAGGAAAGGCGCTATAACCTTATATTTCTCATAATGATTGTAGGGTTTCTTTATTTTCGTGTAATAAATGTAGGTAATATATTCTGTAAGTAGTAACTAACACCTGTGATTCTTCAGTGACAATGTAAATTATTAAATAACTAGTGGACCCACAAGCCCCGCCTGCGTCTTCTATTGCCCGTACCGTGGTACCGGACATTGTGTAAGACATTATTAAGATAATTTTCAGAGTTTTTTAAGACAAACAATTCTTCATACATTATTTTGACAAATCTTTAACCACTTAGAAAAAACATTAATGCTTTACTCCCATTGGTCGGGGCGTGATGATCCATAACTTATATCCTTCTCAAATAAACTGTCTATCTAAAAGTGAAAGCATTTTTTAAATCGGACCAGTAATTCTTTAGATTAGCGACTAGACTAGAAACAAGGTCTTTAGCTTTATAACATTAGTATAAAGTCTATAAAACTACGCTAGTCAGAAAAAAAAGTGCTTTTACCGTTCTTAAGCTCAAAACTACGAGCTAGCTACGAGAATGAGAACATATCTGAAATGTACCATTATCGGAAAAGAAACATTAATGCCAAGCAATAGAAAGCAAAATATCTCTTCTTTCACGGTGGCATGAACTGTGGCCCGTATCTGCGACAGTTAAACAATTAAGCTGTATAGTTTATTAGTGGTTAAACATCATTTTGCTAGCCTCTACATTTCCGAAGATTATTTGGAGTCGGCTACTAGTTCAACTGGTTTTACCTGAACATTAGTTTTACACGTAGCGACGGGCAACGGGCATCGGCAAACCCTGAAGGTGAATCGTACTAATTATTTATGAATATATTTGAGAGTATTGCAGTGATTTTTTATTTGAGTTCAGGGCAAAACAATCAACTGAGGGCGCTGTCCTGGCACTGACTTCAACTATAGTGATGTATCGCCTGGAGAGCATGGGTATAATGGCCGTGGCTGAGTGAGTGCAGCACATGGTTCTTAAGGTACTCCTAAGGTAAAACTTATCGTATCGACATCCCACGCCTTCTGTATACGAAATTACAGGTGTACTATCTGTAAGTAAGATATTTGTGAAGAAAATACAGTGAAGGTACCACAAAAATGACTGCGATGCGAGCGATGACTAGTAGTAGTAGTAGTAGTACCTCGTGCTAAATCAGCATTTGTTCAGAGGCATTACAATTTTCTGACGCCCCACATCTCCACACCAGTTAATAAAAAGGAAGTTTAAAATGGAAGTAACCGAATGCCTAAAAAAAATTGATTGTAATGATACAGAGAATCTTCTAAGTGTTGTGACCGTTGTGACACCACTTTGTAGTGTCCACACGCGAACTTACACACGCATACGCAAGCATGCATGCACGCACACACGAATATACACAGACACATTTTCACTCCCTCATGACACACATTCGTATGCATGCTTTACTATAAGTTATGTTTATAACATTGATATAAGTAATAGTTATTTGTGTTGTTGGTTGTCTTGATGTTTATTTAAAATTTTATCTAACATTATCTCCTTTCTTATTGGGAAAGACACTAATTTCTGCTACATAGTTTTTACTAGCGCAGGTGTTAGGGAAGTCCATAATGTATAATTAATTAATATTAATAAATAATAATAATCTTACATTATTATTGACTTCCCAATAGCGATTCCCATAACGGGAAGCGGGACCAACTGCTTAAAGTGCTCTCGCCACAGCGTGACGAAACAAAGAATTTCTTGTAAAAAAACCCAACAACACTTTCTGGCCCAACCCGGGCCCGAAGACCAAGAGGTTCTAGACTATAAAGGCATTATAAATATACTGCGAATTAAATAGTTTGTGAATACTTCTGCTACATTCTTTGATATTTTTTTACATATGAGAACTTCCTCAATTCCATACCACATCTACAAACGTTTGTATGTATAAACGCTCCGTGGTATAAACTGTTCCAATGTCGTCCTACATAATTGACGTTTATTGGTCATGGATTCTAACGTTATTTACATCGTTTACCAATGATGTAATCGTGACCAAGCTTTTATAGTTTCTATTTAATATTTTCTTTATGCCATTTAGTTGAATGTAGTAATTATATTATCTTCTTTTGTCTACTTATTTTCAAGTCATTGTTTAGTATTGACACTCAGTTAATTGACTTGATAGTAGTAGTAGGTACGTTTTTTTCTTTTTATGCTATCCTGCCATAGCAGCTTTACTCTGCCTGATTGATAGAATGAGTAGAATCTATGAGAATTTGGTCACCTTACTCATTGCAAATGCATACAAAGCAGCATTGTAATCCACCCGTAGCTTTGAGTATTTGCTTTCATTTTTTTTTAAAGCTGGTTTAGCATTTATTTCTGATTGTTTCGGATGTGTTCTCTAACTGGACAGAGATACAGAAATTGTTAGTCAAGTGTAAACTTTACATTTAATATTTCAAATGAAAAAAAAAGAGTAACATTAACAGTATATTAGTCCTATTGCCCGTGCTCCGGAGAGCATGCTAAGTCGTCGGTCCCGATTGTCATAAACTTCTATGGCAATCGTTATTGGGAAGTTAGTCTGCCTTAAATATACTTACAATAAGCTCAACCTTAGAATTTAGTTCGCCTTCAGGATTGCAGAGGTCTGATGCCAGTCGTTCCGTAAAAAAACTGATATTCAAATATAACCGGTTGAACTAGTAGCCGACCTCAAATAATCTTGGGCATGATAAAGGCTAGGAAGAAGATTAGTCATATAAGCCTCAAACGACTCGACTTAATTTCAGTTATTTTTGGAAAATGAACACAATACAATATCACAACCTTGCACATATTTGTCAATTAGTTCTCAACCATCGCGTCCGCATTTAACGTCTGTTAAAATGTAGTATTAAGTGGCAATTGTTACTTATTAAATGGTCACGACTTACGGCTAACTATACCTCATGACTGGCCATTAGGACTGATGTACACGTACCACACTTATGAATACAAACTAAAAACATAATATTACGAGAAAACATTTGAGTTTTGGGTATTTGAGTATGCGTAAATGTGATTGTAACTTATTTAAAATTTGAAAAGCATACTTCTAATGTGCTGGTCACTTTAAAAAGAGTTAATGGTAATTACTATGTTTTCTTTTCAACCAACATTCCTAATTACGTTACAATTTATACTAATTAATAATCACAAGTATGTTAAGAAAAAAAACTCATAAGAACTCAGGAAATAAGTAATAGGTACTTAGCTTTACAGGTTAATTCGGAAGTAGCGAAGTTGCAGTAGCTCCTTTCTGTAAACTAGAAACAAAGAATTTGAACTTAACTCAAATAAAACTATGGCTATAAGAAACTTACAAAGTCTAGCCTTTTTACAAAATAACTCTGGAGAGGACTATCAGTAGGTATATCAGACAGAATTGTTATCTTAGAACAATTGGGTCAAACTGCTCTCTGTGTTGTATTCCTTCAAACTGGTAGCCTGGGTGCCTGGAAGCTGTTTTTGACAAGAAATATAGTAGAGCTTTTATTATTGTTGTAGGTTTAGTATATGTCTACTAATTATTAAAAATGTTTTTTCAATACTTCGTCCTAGAAGTACAATAATATAATAAACACTAACAAAACATGGCCTCACTTAGTCATTATGTTTATGAGTGTGAGGTATTCGACTGAACAATGATTGGATGGACATGTTAGCGCTTAGTGTCGTCACCATTGAGTCTTCACTGCCTCGACGGATGATGTTTAATGAAGTGTTTTAGAACTACGTTTGAAATCAATTAAGCAGCGTATGAGACCGTGACTAAATTCTAACTTCGTATCAGGTCGCTCAAGGAGAAACGTGTAAATACTGTTTAGAACAGATGGGAGCATCCTAATAGTTATATAGTAATAGTAAAACTAAAGTCATCAATGTAATTCGAATAATAATATTTACTAGTTTTCTATTTGCCTTTAGCTCTATTGGTGTTTTCTTCAAAAATTATTTCGTACAGAAATTTTAAGCAAACATGCGAACTTCTGTTCTATGATGCATAGAGAGTAAAAGTGATAACGATAAGAACTGAGCTCATAACTGTCTCTCACAAACACAAACATACATAAGTAATTGTGTATTATTCCATATCACATATTAAAAAAAAAGAAATTCAATAATTATTTTTTATTGTGTTTCTAATTTGTGTGTGGTAGTGGTAACATTGTACACAAAACAAGTTGAATATTAAGGTTCGAATAACATGAACCTCTTTTAAGGAGAGGCCTATGTATTGAACTATTAAAATGTGTTCATGATGTTGATGAAGAATATGATTCATCGTAACTTTTTTCTAAGAAAGGCTTTTGGCCTATCATATTACACTGGCCGTCTGGGTTGATATGAGGTTCGTGTCAAGTTTTCCTTTTTAAGTCATGTTGTCCTAGTTTGCTCTCTTTGTCACCTCCTAAGAAACCCACGAGATGAATACACTTTCGTATTGTTAATTCGTCCTAATGTCAAACCTACATCAAAGACTACGGGATTCTAAATACGAATGGCATCATATAATTTGTAATCTTCTAAAAACCGTTTTTGACCTAGAAGTAGGTGTAGTTTATTAACAAGTGACTTCAGAGAACGTCTTAATACATCACATGACGTGACGACGTAAAAAGCTATAAATTTCACAACCTAATTGATGTTGTTTCAGACGTAAATTAAGTGGTACTGAGTCGATCAACAAACTAGCTGTTCAATCTACCACACTCAAATAAACATTGAACCAACTAAAACCAGGCGTGAGTTGTTCGTTGTCTTGTTTAAACAATTTAGTTAATAACTAGTAATAAAATCCTTGTTTGTTGTATAATCAAATCTGTTTCCAGGTTGTACTACGCAAATTCTAAAAAACAATTGATTGTTTTTTTTACTTTAAAATATATTCTGGTGTTCTAATATTGTTTAAATATACACACCTATTGAAATATATTCATTAAATACTTCAGTAATCAATATTTTACAAAATAGCTTTTTAACTTGTTCTAGTATTCTTAATGTTATGCATGTTTTATAAACTTGAGTTAGACTGTTAGGACATTAGAGCTTTATACGTCTTCTGCAAAACAAAAGTATTGAAGTATTGAGGTACATTGTCTAACCTCACAATAAGCATGGTGACCCCTACTCCTGGATTCTACTCATGCTTTCCATCAGGCAGAGTAGAGTCACTTTGGCAGGCTTAAATATAAAAAAAAAAAAAAAAAGTATTAGTTAAGTCAAACCAGTTTGACCACTGACGTGTGCACTTGGTTCGGCAGATAAATGAGTGACAACGTTATATTAAGTTATTTTTGATCATCATTAAAATCCTCTAAAAACAGTTGATGTCGGGTCATTAATAAATGACATAAAGTTAAATAAAAACATGATATCATAGGCTAAAGTCTAAACATTTATTATTATATGGTACTTAAACTGAATTCACACTCGTCCAGCGTAGGGACGTATGGTCTTAACCCTCTCCTGGTCTAGTAGTTAGCGTGTGCTGATTAGAAGTCTTGGTTTCAAATCCTGGATCGGGCCAAAAGTGTTGTTGGGGTTTTTTTAACAGATTATTCTTTACAGCAGCCCAGATTTGTGAAATGAAGTGATTCACGCCCGTGCCTCGGAGAGCACGTTAAGCCGTCGCGCGTCGGTCCCGATTGTCAGGAACATCTATCACAATATTTATTGAGAAGTCAGTGGCCTCAAATATACTGATAGCTAGTTCAACCACAGAATTTCAGTTCTCAGTCAGGGTTGCGGAGGTCCGATGCCAGTCACCTCGTGTTAAAACTGATATTCAGGTAAAATTCAGTTCTACCCCAATAATAAAGAAGTCAAATCTAGAAAGAAGACTTAATGTATTCTATGCTGACCAGAGTTTAGTATTTAAGCGAATACAACTTGCAAAAAAAAATGGGCTTAGAGTTTAAACTAAATATTCCAAAGCAACATAAAAAGAGTTTTGTAACTAATACTCTTGGACAAAAATGTGAACTCTATCAACAAAACATAAATCTAACTCATTAACATAAAAAGTAAAGTTAAATATTCAGACGAAGTCATAAAAATGTCCTACATTTGACGTAGACAGGTGGTACATGTCTCTACTAGACGACAACTTTTTAATTCGAACGACACGGTCACGGAACGACATTACTGAGTTAGCGCAACGTCAGCTACAGTTTTATAGCTGTGTCAATTACATGGCCGGATTACACGAGGTTTATATTGTCATAGTTTGATTGCTTTCAACTGGCTTAGTTTAAGTATGAAATAAACTCGTATTAGAGTTTAAAGTTATTCAGATCTATTTGACTAAATTCGACTCGTTTGCAATTGGATATTCAAAGCAAATAGAAGCAGGCTCTAGGTTAAACATGTTTTTCAGTTTTTTATGATTGTGTAGAAGTCAATACTAGTTTACATATACTTACCGTCGGCTACTTAGGTATAAAAAAAATATTATAGGAGGATCTAAGAAAGAAGGCGTCTTCCAAGTAGAGCTAATTATCCCTGTTTTGGACAGTATGCATTTACTGCTAACTACTTAATTTAAATAGACAGTAAATCATTAAAATCAGTTTTATTTGAATCGAATTATTAAACGATAACATCATAAACCACAATAGCAGTTACGATAACATCATATTTATATAGATAGTATAATTCTATATGTATCGTTAGACTATCGTCAGATGTAAGAAACCTCAAAATATGTAGAAGTCACGAAGTACAAGCGAAAAGAAACATTTACTTTAGAGTAGAGCCTTGAATGTTGCCGCACGAGCATACCTACTTTGTTCATTTTACACTGTTTTGTTCATATATTAAACCATTGCGTTTATTTAAATTACCTACCAGGAAGAGAACCTTAAGAAAGTGATTTAAGTATCTGTTTTTTATTTACACAAAATTATTTACCCATTTCATATAAATCTATACAAGTAAATAATATTGAAGGGTATCTTTGTTTGTGCTGTTTTTGTGCCAAATGAAAACAGGAAAAAAGCGGCCAAGTGCGAGTCGGACTCGCACATGAAGGGTTCCGTATCAGCATGTAACATCATATAAAAGTTCTTGTAGTTTCGTTGTAACTTTGATCGATGTTTTTATAATAGTGTATTGACTGAATGAAAGGTTAATTGCGGTTTACGATTTATGACGTATTACAAAAAGAACACTAATTAGATCTCGTTCAAACCAATTTTCATTGGTAGTTTGCATGGTAACGTACAACATATATTTGTTTTAGTTTTATCACTCTCTTATTTTAGAAGTTAAAGGGGGGGACACACAACTGTTCAGTTGAGAAAAAAATGATGTTAGAAACCTCAACAACATTTTTGAACACCTATCTACACACGTATAGGTTTGATAAAAAAAAAATGAGTTTCAGTTCCTAGTATGGGGACCCCTAAAATGTATTGTTTGTTTTCTATTTTTATTTGAAAATCTTAATGCGATTCACAGATTACATCTACTTACCAAGTTCAACCGTGGCTGTGACATACGGACGGACAGACAGACAGACATGATGAATTTGGCTACGGAACCCTAAAAATAGGAAGAGGATGTATTGGAGTTAAAATAATACAACATTTTCATCAAATAAATTGCAATGTTACTATAAACTTAAATATAAAATACTTGTAACTTATGAACACATACTTATGAATTATAATCAGTCATTCAATCACTCAGCATTGATTTATATGTATTGTACGTAAAATAATATATTAATATAATTAAACATAGTTATAACATAACACTGGAATGCAAATATTTTTATATTTAAAAAGAACACAATTTTGTCACAAAACTATTGATTTTAGTACTGATTAATTAAACACAATAAGATAAGTTATAAAAATAATAATCTAAAAGGCTAGTAAGCTAAGCTAAAGCTAAGTAGCCTTTAACACTGTAAAAAGCCATGTAAGATTCCTAAAATTTTATATAAAAATAATTTTTACAACTAAAATGTTAGTGTTCACCAAAAGTTAAAACGAATTGGATAGTTATGGCACTGTATTATTTTATTAGTAGAAGTGAATGAAAAACTTTTATGCCTATAAGTCTATCTAAAAAGGTGCTAGAAGTTTTACGGTGTCAAAGCACCTCGTAGTTCAATATTTGTAAAACAACTATTTGGTCGCTGTATGCACTGAAGGCTTCTTTACCTAAATTATTTAACGCTAGAAATAAACTACACTAAACTAAAACAAATAAATGCATATCTTAAATTTCTTCATTAACAAATTAAAGTTGTATAATTAAATAAAATTAAATAAAGTGTAAGTTTCACATTTGATCGTCAGTTAATCGAGGTCATGTGTTATTTTATCAAATAGCGATCGTCGTAGCCAACTATGATAATTTTAATCCTTAACAGTCCAAACTCTATATTCAATGACGCATTTTTATTTCAACTGAATTCTATTATTAGTAGTCACTTACATTTCGACTGAATTCTGTTAATAGTTATTTATTTCTACTGAGCTTAGTATAAATATATTATATATATTTATATCCTTGCAAGAAATGGATACAAAGGAATTGATATCTTGTCCTTCCCTCATTAATTGCATGCACAACTTTGTTTGCGGGATTCAGGACTTTAATGACTTCAGGCACAATTAATTTGCCCACTCAATACCATTTGTTTGACTTACTAAAAACACGAATTCAAGCTGCCTGTAAGTTAAAACGACTACTTAAAGTTGAAAAAAGTTAATAAATAAGAGCGTCATTATATAACTAACGAAATATGATAATTTACTGGCGACATACATATATACGAGTAATACTGCTACATAGTTACATAAAAGCTGTGCCAAAAAAAAGTTTTAACAAATTATAATCAAATCGATAAAATCTTGTTATTCTATGATTAAGTCACATACATCTGATAGTTACATACAAATCTGTTAAATTTATATACGCTATAAGCATATTTTTGTCCAATCAATATATACATATACGAGTGTTATGTATACGATGTACATATGTCAAGATATTCATGTAACTGTTTTACAATAACTATAGATTTGAGTGAAATTCAGAAGGTTAATCGAGGATGTCAGAGAGATTATTTGATTATGGTATTCTATATGTTTGTATACCTGTACATACAATAGTATTTGCAGATTAAGAATACTGAGACTGCATCACAGTAACAACAACAATACTGTTCAGACATATTAGAGTTTACTTGTCTCTGAATTAGGAGGTATGAAGACAAAGAGAACTTGTTTATTTGCGATTGGTGCTAATTCTATTCTATCATCACTAAAAAAAAAATTCTCCAATTTCAGTGAAGCAATTTGCAAGCTACTATTTTGTACGTGTATGTACGAATTTGGATAACATCTACTTTTAGTGGGTTTCAACTAACATTAGTCAATCTTTTATATTTAATCAATACAATGAGATGACAGGACAAAAAAAATACAGAATTTTTAGCTTAGGAAGGTTTTCACTAACTTGATTAGTAATTAGCACCATTATCATAATCAGGTTTGCTTGATCTAAACTTAAGTTTTAGGGGAAGCAATCACTCTTACACAAATATGCTAAACAGCCTGCAATACTGTTCGTATGTTTTATCTTCATCTTCCTAGCCTTTATTCATAAGTTTCTTTGGGGTCGGCTACTAGTTCAGCCGGACCTCCGCAACCCTAAAGGAGAACTGAAATTCGAAGGTTGAACTACTGTTTGTATGTTGATGTATTTAAAAAAGGATGTTGATAGTTGTTATCTACCTCATCATTCATTTACTTATGATATTTTGGCAATTTTCTTAAAATAACAATTAATAGAATTCTGTTAAGAAAATTAAGATTTAATGTGATAGCATTTGTTTTCAATGAACGGTGTAATAAGTAATGGACACATAATATTTCTTTCACATAATAATCTTTCTGAGAATTATATATATATGCTTATATATATATAATTCTCAGAAAGATTATTATCAATCAAATCAGTACGTTAAATTTAGAATAAATCAAAACAATAGTTTCCGTATTAGTGTTTTGATCGTAGATTGGGAAATAGCAGTAGGATATAACAGTTGGATATGGCAGGTTCCTTAATATATACTGTATACACCTGTTTAGAACTGTCAAAGTTATAATTATACCTGTCAAAAGAAACATAACACCCACGTAACATTTGCCTAATTGACAGTAAGCAATTAAATATACAAGTTATCAGTATATAGATTCGTTAATACTCTTACTTCACTCCAAATACACAGCACCTATGGAAACGATGAGCATGAAGAAGCTTATAAAATTATGTTTAAGTTATTAAATATTCCACATTTATTATCACTTAAGTACATAGGTGTGTCTCAAAAGGGATCGTTCTTCTTAATAATATTTCGATGCATATGAATCAAAGATTTTTTTTGGGTAACGTGCTACTATATATTGAATGTTTTTATAAATAATTTTCTATGTCATATAACTAATGTCATGTAGGGAATGAAGAACGACCCGACAACGTCTTACGGTTTACGTAAAAGGGCTACGTAATAATGCATTCGAATTGAGATCACTGAAACTAAATTACAACTAAAATACGCGTACACACACCACTGAACTGGACAGCACCATCCACTATCTATAACTGGAAGATATTATTGTATCTAGATATACATTTGATCCATTATTTGACTGTCATACTGATATTTATTGTAATAATTGTATATTTGACTACTAAGCAAAATGTGTACGCTGTTCAAAAAGGTAAAAGTGTGAGCCTCTTTCAGTCTATACTTTCAACGAATTAATTTTTCTTGGTCGTCTACTCTCATAAAGTCTCTTGTAATATCGTAGTTATGTACTAAGACGACAAATTTAATTAAAAATCGATATTCTATTTTATCTATATTACCTTAACCAACCTATTATAATAAATCCCAAACATAACTAGCACGTAGCATTGGGAGTGTTAAACTAATAGTCAATAGCACGACAGCAAAGTTGGACGTGTTCAATAAAGGTGTTTTGAATGACCTTGTAGCTGACATTATCTCAGATTTTTTTTTAAATTAAAATCGAAACTTTTCTTTTTGATCAGCGTACACATAAGCTGAACATTATAGTAATGTATGTTTATTAGCTAAAATTTTTCTCCTGGTGAAGCGTATGGGTATGAGTCGACGTTTCTTCTTAGCGTTCAACTGTAGGAGTAGGTTTCTGGCTTCAGCGAGTGTCGCAGCGTCGTTGCCGTCCTCCATTCCAGATATAAACCCGCTCTCTGGACGAGAAAGAGCAGGCACGTTTGCAGGTAGAAGCGAGAACCATCGGTCTATTTTTGCACTCGAAGTCAACTGTTGTGAATAATATATTAACATTAGAATAATTATGTCATGCAATGTTATAAATTTGCATAATTAACACATTCCCACCACCATAACTAAATCTAACAGAATTCATCATAGGTTTCATCGTAGGTTTATTTTCTAATAACTTTCTGATTTGGATGTAGGCATATTCGTACTGTATAGTAATGATAGTGTCTAATTATATGATTGTTTACAATGTAGCAAAAATTGTTCTAGTTGTGCAATTTAATCAAACTTACAATTTATTTTTGTTATCTACACCACTTACATTAACAATAGTAATTAAATTGAAAACGTGACTACACATAAATTGATTAATGTAGTTAATTAAAATTATAAATGATTTCACCACATAGAACGTTTTATTTCTACCAGCTGCAAATAAAATTTAAAAGTCTATCGATATACCACAGCAGGATTAACTTACATTTAACAGATTTATCAAACTTAACTTACTACATATTATTTTAGCGCCCTGCAATTCCACAAAATAACACAAATATATATAAGTTCTGAATTGTTATTTTTTTCTGTGTGCATAATGTTTTAATCAAATCTGTAAGAGTGAATACTAATTAAACAACTGTCTACTAAGCACACTGGTAGATGTTTCTTCTGCTTTTAAATATTAGATTTAGATTTGTAGTATGTATTGAATACTTCATAAATAAGAGAAAGCACGTGCATAATAGCAAAAAATATTTTGTGATATGCATCTCTGGAGGTATAATTTTCCAATACAGGCAAGGAGGAACAAAAAAGAAACTAAAAGGCCAATTTTTAAGCACCTACTTAAATAAGAAGTTAACTGACTACACCTTTTAACGTCTACTTGGCGTAAGTTTTTTACAAGAAGTAGCAAACTTTACAAGAAATGTGTCGTTTAACACCTTGAATACATTTTTGTGTCATTTGTGTTACTCGTAACGTAGAGCTGAATTAACAACAATGTACCCACTTTGAAAGTCGGTGTTCAAATATTTGTGAATACGTTACGTACTTACATCTATTGTAAAGGCTGAACCTTTGAAATATGCTTGTCATTCTATCTATTCCCTCTCTCACTTCGCAAACAGAGGTGTAAGTGAATATTTTATTACGTGTGGATGCTACGCACGTGTATAGGTCATTTCTATCAGGAGTTCCTTATAGCTGGCACGTTTGTACGACTGTAAAAGGTGACCTAATTGATTCTATACTATTCTAACTTACTAATATTATAAGCTGGCTGACCCATCTAGCAACGTCTGCGTATCTTCAATAGCGTGATATTATACAATGTATTATACATATATGTGGTTATAATATGCTGTCATGGACTTTTGATTGGAATTTTTCAAAAGGAACAACTATTTCATAACTATATAATTTTCATAAATCTTTAACCGTTTACGCAGCACACGCAATGTAAGCATCAAATGAAAAAAAAAAACCATGTTTAAACCATTTTACATTAATACTCCGCTCCTATTGGACGTAGCGTGATGATTTTAGCCTACAGCCTTCCTCGATCAATAAATTATCTCTATGAAGATTTTTTAAATCGGACCCGTACTTCCTGAGATAACAGCGTTCAAACAAGGAAACAAATAAGCTCTTCAGCTTTAAAATATTAGTATACATCCGAATGTTTATTTGTGTGTACTTTTAGCGTGAAATACTATCAAACGATACTCTTTCACGCTAAAAGTACTGAACGTATTTACATGTAACTTTACATAGCTTATGTCATATAATAACACATAGGCTATAGATATAGGTACTATAGACTATACTCGTAGAGTAATTAATAAAAAAGTCGAGGAAAAATTTCCATACTCTTCAAATTTTTAATTGCGATTTGGTTTTATTTTAGAATTTCCTTACAATTTTTTTCCAACATATACTAGCTTTTTTAAGCTACTAGCTAATTTCCTTTTTTAAGTTAACTACCTAAATGTTTCTATTCCGTCTGTTGGGAATCATTAAAATCACGCGTAAAATCTAAGAGTGGTGATCATCATAGCCATTACAATTTCAGATAATGAATCAAATTAGTTTTCTAATAACGTACATGTTTTTAAAATTTCAATCTGCGATTGCACTTGAGTCTATAGGCTTCATCGTTATTTGCTGGAGCTAAAAAATATTGAATATAATAATAAGTCTAGCAATCAGAGGAATAATTTTCAATGAGTGGGTTGTAAGGAATTAGAAGATATTTTAATCGCTATTGCGTACTCTGCTTTAAAGAGAACCGCCAAAGCTTTGGAATCTCGAGTTTCGTCATCGTCAACAAGTTTGTTTATTTAAAATGATTGTAATATATATATCATATACTGATATAATTTTTTTATAATTTCCATAATACCTAGCTGGTTTTATAAGATATAAAGATGTCTAAAGCCTATCTCAATAAATGGGCTTTCCAACGCTTAAATGTTTTTTGGAATTAGTTTATAGATTAGTGTGTTCAACCAAAAAAAATCTGACGCTTTATAATATCAGCCAATATATTCTTCCATTTATTTCAAAACAAGTAAACCAATAAAAACAATCTTGTTTCTTGTTAATTTCAGTTTTGATTATTTTTGGTTTCTATTCCAATTTTAAGTACGGTGCTGCTTAATGTTAAGTATATTTGCCCATTACACATTGTATACGTCATTACTTAAACCCACACCCTTGACATAAACACAAATAAGATAAATTGTGTGCACACACATTTCTGAGATTTTTTAACATTCCTTTCTTTCCTTGTTGTTTAATTTATATATTTTCTATAATATTTTGAGAAGTTGTGGAAAATTTCTCTATTTTAGAGTATTTTTAACCGACTTCAAAAAAAAGGAGGAGGCTATCAATTCGTCGGACTCTTTTTTTTTAGGTATGTTCAGCGATAATTTCGTCGTTTATGAACCGATTTCAAAAATTCTTTTTGCATTGGAATGGGCTTAGCTCACAGGTGGTCTCATCGTAAGCGTGATATATTGACGATGGGACCACTTGTAAGCTACGCCCATTCCAATGCAAAAAGAATTTTGGAAATCGGTTCATAAACGACGAAATTATCGCTGAACATACATAAAAAAAAAGAGATTCCGACGAATTGAGAACCTCCTCCTTTTTTTTGAAGTCGGTTAAAAATGGGGGTTCATCTGACTGACATCATGTAAATAAAAATAAGTAAATAAATATTTCGGACATCTTTCACACAACGTCATCTGGTCCCAAACTCTAAAGAGTTTTACACAAGTAATGTAATACATAAACACACTTATTTTTGTTAATCATCATCATTATCATCAGCCTATCACAATCCACTGCTGGACATGGGCCTCTCCATTCACACGCCACTTGGTTCGATCCTCGGCTTCTCACATCCAGCTCCTGCCAGCCGTTCTGCGCAAATCATGACTCCACCTGGCTTGTGGACGTCCTACACTACGTTTCACGATCACGATCAGTCATGATCTCCACTCAAGAACCCGTTTAGCCCAATGGTTATCGATTCTACGGTATAATGGCCAGCACACTGCCACTTCAGCTTGCAAATCCTGTGGGCTATGTTGATGACTTTGGTTGTCTATTGTATCACCTCTTTCCTGACACGATCCATAAGAGGAACGCCGAGCTTAGCCCTCTCCATAACACGCTGAGCAACCTTGAACTCGTGGACCAGTCGTAACGTAAGCGTCCACGTTTCGGCTCCATACATCATTACGGGTAGGACGCACTGATTAAAGACTTTCGACTTTAGGTGTGTACAGCAACTGATTCCGGTGGTACATGCTCATTAAATATGACCTTTGTTTTCTCCAAGTTCATCCGTAGGCCGATGCGTTCAGAAGAGTCAGACGTCTCTGCCATGATAACGGTTTGCAGGCCATATCTGAATACATATTCGCCATTGATATTGATGCCACGCCCCTTCCAGTGCAGCGTTTTGAATAAATATATAATAAATTTAAATAAATAATAAATATAAATATTTCATTCATCTTACACACAATGTCATCTAGTCCCACACTAAACATAGCTTGTATTATGGGTACTAAACAACTGATATAAATACATGAACATACTTTTTTTTTGTAAATACTTACATATTATACATAGAAAACACCTAGACTCCGAAATAAATATTCGTGGATCACACAAATATTTCGTCCAACCCTGATCTGATCAAGAGGTCTCGGGAATCGACCCCGAGACCTCTTGATCAGCAGCCGCATACACAAACTGGACAAAAAGACATAGCCAAAAAATTATAAAAATGCATTTTGGGTTCAGTACATACTTTCATATGCATTTAGTAAAAAACTGTTCAGTTGATATGACATACAGACACTCCAATTTAATGTATTTAGGAATATATGTATATGTGTATAGATGAATTAAGACTCAGTAACGATACGCTGTTGCTTAGTGAAAACGAATGTTTACTATTTGTTTTGATTACCTACTTTTTGTCTCAGAAGTTATAGGGGTCTCACTTGTAAAATGCACCCACTTGGAAAATTTCCTACAAAAATAAAGAAATAATAAGTAAACATAACAATTATCTATTGGACACGACGAACGCCATTATGGGCAACCACGGAAACCTATTCTATGCGTGGCCTGACACGCACTTGGCTAATTTTTTATTATTAAAACACAAAACTACGGTTTATACTAATAACAAGAGAAAATAGATTTAAAACATGCGTCGAAACAAAAATAAACGATTATATGTCAATCAAATGTTTGAAAGTTCTTATCAATATTGTAATCGGCGTAAAATCACTTGCTACTAAGAAGGTTATAAATTCGAGTATCGTAACTATGTATATAATATCTGTGAAATCATTTACAATAAGCAGTAACTGTGGCTGTTTTTATCTCGTTACATCTTGTTGTTTTTAGATCGATTTGGGTGATCGTTTAATGGCGGCATTTAATTCTCCGTCTGGAATACCGTATTCTGACGTGAATCTTGGTACTAAAACAGCCCACGCGCCGGAGTGGTCCCACTATAGTACTACCGC
The DNA here is from genome assembly GCA_932526445.1 of Phragmatobia fuliginosa. NCBI lineage: Eukaryota > Metazoa > Arthropoda > Insecta > Lepidoptera > Erebidae > Phragmatobia > Phragmatobia fuliginosa. The sequence goes on from OW052057.1 coordinate 33,859,822, forward strand.
AGAAGTGACCACAGTACAACTCGAGTTTCGGGAGCTGTCTAGAGCTAGCAATAACCCTGCGTTTGAGGTGAGTAACAGCAACATAACTATAATTGCCAACTACAGGCTATTTGAGTTAAGAAGATAGTGACTAACGATGGATATGTGCTCGCGTCCTGACCCTTCGCCAAGTTGACATTCTACAAACGTTATTATAAAACTAAGAAATATATGAAAATGACGTCACCCCCACGTTAAGTCGCGTGGTCAAATAGAATATTAGTCAATCCCTACTTCCCTACTAATATTATAAATGCGAAAGTAACTCTGTCTGTCTGTTACGCTTTCACGCCTAAACCACTGAACTGATTTTGATGAAATTTGGTATGAAGATAGAACTGAACTTGGGAAAGGACATAGGCTACTTTTTACCGCGATAACCGACATACACGCGGGCGGAGCCGCGGGCGAAAGCTAGTAATTTATATTGAGAGAATAGAGGCGTTAGGATCAGATGTCCCGTCGTGGGGGGGGGGGGGGGGGGGGGATAGCTTGCAAGTTTACGTACGAAGAAACTTTTTGAAACCCCGGTGGTGGGCTTGTTCGATCTTAAGCGAATGGGCTTTAATACAACATAAATATTATGTTGGAAGAAAAACCGTTGAAATTATTACATAATTTGTTAGCTGCAGAGTATAACGACTACATTTTACGTTGATTGTTTTACAAATAATCATAATTTGGCATAAAAACTAAAAATAAAACAAACCGTACCGAGAGAATATTATCACGCCTTAGTAACCTCACTAACTGCGCAATAGTGTTTACATTATAGTTAATTCTTGGACTGTGTCAGAGAGGTTCATTCACTTATCTGTTACAATGGTTTGACCTCCTTCCTACTCAATCCCATGAGTGTTTTAAGCGATAATTATGAAATACTAGCGGCACGCCCCGGCTTTGCACGGGTAGCTATAGATATTTATAAAACCTTTTCTAATTGACAAGTTAATATACTAAAACCTTTCCTTGAGAATCAATCTATCCATTGGTGAAAATAGGTTAGCAGTTTTTAAATTTATCGCGATCTGTGTATAATGTGTATTGATTTTGATTGACTTAAATCACCACCGCCAAACTTCCAAACTCCGGTCTGCTATTAGGAATTTCCTAAGAAAAACCGATTGATTAGCGTCTTGATTAGCAGTCGGATACGCTGTCCACTAAACCAACGAGGCAGTTATAATTGTCCAAACTAATATTATAAATTGAAAAATAACTATGTATGCTTTCAGAGCTAAACAAACTAAATAAATTTGGATGAATTTGGGTATAGGCTACTTTATGTCGCGATAACCAAGACTCACGCGGGTGTAATAATCATTTGTATTAGAAATATGCGGCCGATACCTTATCGTGATATTCGTACCTAATCAACGACCTTAACCTTAAGTAGTAGTCTTATTTTTCATATCTATTAAAAAGAAGTTATCGCACTAATGGCTGTATTTTAAAATTATCTGATCCAGGCAGCCCCGTTTGAGTCTTCTATTGCCCGTAGTGTGATGTTATACTGCGGAAACAAATTTGATGTCCATACAAAAGGTTCAACCTTAAAAACCAGAACATATTGCTGCCGCGGACTTTTTTTAGAACTTTTTAAGGGAAACAATTATTTTATATATTCTTGATCACAATCTATTTTTTCATTTTTCATTTATCTTTCATAATATCTATATTAACAGGACGCAGCATTTGCCGTGTCTGAGAAGATCCATCACCTACCAAAGAAGCATGGGCTTGTGCCAATATTCATAAATCCGAACAACGGTAACTTTTTGCCTCACGCTACCATCACACTGGGTGCAAGAGGCGACAGCTACTACGAATATCTATTGAAACAGTGGTTACAAACAGGCAAAACTATTAATTAGTAAGTATTTTTACACAGTTGCTGTGCGTACATAGCTCTACGCAAACTTTTAACAATACAATTATTGACTTCTTTTAATCGCTGTAAATGAAATAAAAGTACTCCAAGGTTTAATATTGCTTGCGAACTGATGATTACAAATGATGTCATCTACATGCGGTTCTTTGCATGTAATCATAAGCGAAGGTTTATTAAGCTTGTTACCCTTTGCCACAGATGAATGAATCATACCCGTTTAACAATGCTCATCGTCCTCGTTAATTTGTGTCTGAATTAGGCGATTTGTTTGCTTTCAGTTTATTAGACGATTATCTCACGGCTATTGAAGGTGTTAGACAATTTCTGGCAAAGAGATCGTCGCCTAACAAGCTTCTGTTTATTGGAGAACTGTCCGCTGGATCAGAGGTTAGAGGCTTATGAATATTTCTGTGATACTCGAGTTTATTATTTTATCTGCGACAAAAGTCATACATTAAAGTTAATACTAACTTTTATATATCTTTTGTTAGGTTACTGGAGACCATAACATGCACTAGTTTTCAGGATTTAGGCTTGCAATGGTGACTTTTCTTTTTCTTTATCATTTGACTGAACCACTCGTCCCCGTAGTTGGAAAATTAAATAAGTCCAGATTTGGCGAAATTGACTTTTCCCTATTTTCAAAACACCTGAAACATGCCTCATAATTGAGCCTTACAAGCATTTTCGTATCGTATTCCGTTCCAAAAATATAGCCATTTTTGTCGGACAGATGGAATAATATCTTCATACTAACACTATTTTTTGAAGGAAAAATAAATAACTCAGTCAATAAATCAATAACTGTGGTCAATGATAAGTTAAACGTCTAATAATGTAGGTAAATAACATGAGTTGTGGAAATTTACCTCAACTTAAAAAATCTCTCACAAAACACTAAATCGCGTTTATCTCAGAACCACAAAATCAGAGTTATTTAATTTTCCCACTACGGGGACGCACTGGACTATAAGATAACTAGCGATTGTATCACTAAACGCAAGTTAAACATTAAATACTGATTTTCAGGCGTTTAACCCTAAAATGGATCACTTAACGTGTTTCCTACCTGGTACACTGGCTTTGGGACATGCAAATGGTTTGCCGGACTGGCACATGACAATGGCGGAGGAACTCATGAATACTTGCTATTTAACATACGCCGCACATCCCACGTTCTTGGCGCCTGAAATTACACATTTCAATCTGGTTAGTACTTTTGTGCCTTTACTTGCCTGCCAAAGTTATACTCTATCTGATGTCAAGCATAAGTAGAATCCAATAGTCCCAACTAAAACCACCCTCACTACAAAAACAGACAATACTTTATGGTGGTTTAGTGAGATGTTTTTCTCAGAGGAAGGAGTTCCAGTTTTGAACTGCTCGGCACAGGAAGGAAGAGCCGAAATCATATTAGGTTTGTTAACACTAAATTAATATGGTCTTTCACCTCGTATAAACGAATTACACTATCGGAAAAATCAGGCACTTACTCAACATACCTTCAATAGAACAAAACATATGTTGGGCCTTGTGAAATAAATAAATAAAACTAAAAAATAATTTGCCTTAGTAGTAGATTTGTTTATTTCTTATTTAAATTTCTGACTCTAGTAGTCTATTTAAATATGAAATGCGGGCAAAGTACCAAATCTTCAGATCTTAAAGCTGTTTTCACATCTATGAGATAAACAATATTGTCGACACCAGCTGCATGTCACCTGCTTCTCATAGTAATAGACAATGCCAAGTTTTATTTTTGTCAACTCGATTTTTGAAAGATAAAAAGCAAAAGCAGTATAACTAAACAGACCAAGTGCGGGTCAGACACGCGCACGAATAGTTCTGTACCATTATTAATATGTATCATTAAAACGTTACCTGTTGCCGTTATCAATATCGACAAAAAACGAGCAATAAAATCACGTTTGTCGTATGGGATATCCAATAATTTTATGTATAAAATATATTTTATTCGTTTTTTTAGTATTTTTTCTTACAGAAATACATAATCTATTCAAATTTCAAGTTTTGCGGTTCATGAGATACAGCCAGGTGACAGACTGACGGACAGCAATATTTTAATAATTAGGTATCTTTTTACTGGTCTACAAAAAAACCTGCTCCCCTAGTCGAGTAGCAAACTTTTTTCCTCTTCTATTTTCCATGATATTTCTCTATTCTCTTGTTTCATTGGCTAATAATATAATAATAATATATTGTTTTGATCACGTGACAGAGTGACATTAGCCAATGCAACAACAGAATAGAGGAATTGAAAATGAAAAACATTTGCAACTTGACTAGGGGGGCAGGTTCAATAAAAATGATAAAATTATTTAAGTATTGTTCTAGCAAACATGTACTTCATTGCATCGTGCTATTTAATATTTTCAGGCAAGCCCTACAGAGGATATGTATACTAAGACTGCGGACGCTCATTCTCTTTTACGACCCGAGTTCGTTGAAAGTCTCTGGTACATGTATCAGTTAACAGGGAACACTACTTACCAAGACTGGGGTTGGCAAATATTTCAGGTATGTTATTTCTTGTATGACTTACTTGCTTTGTTGGTCTGGTGGTTAGCGTATACAGCTGTTGAGGCAAGAGTTCTCGGATTCGATTCCCGAGTCGGACCAAATCTTTGTATGATTTTAACTTTGCTAATATTCGTTTCGGATTTTGGACGTTGTCTATGTAAATATGTATGTATTTAAAAAAATAAAGTATATAGGTATGTACTTATATCAGTTATAAAAATTACTCCATAAAAGATATGCCAGTGAAACTTGTCAAAATCGATCAAGCCTTATCAGAAAAGAAATGGATACAGACAACAGACAAAAATTAAGAAATACATATATTGTACATACTTTCACATGCATTTAAGAAAATGTTGTTATTTTGAAATAATCTACAGTTACTTAAATTTTTTTGTATAGATAGGATACTTTCAGTTAGTTTGTAAGCCAGAGGTTGTAAACTATCATTTTTGGTCTATAATGGTGCTATTTCTGTATTTGTGTAATGTCTAAAATATTAAAGTACTTGTATGTTTGACAGTAGTTTGGTTGTCATAGCACTGTCCCAGTATTGGATCAGATATCTTTGTAGGAGGAGATTTAAATTGTTATTATTAAACAATGCTTCAGTATGATTCAATTAGAAGATCACCCCCGCCCAACATAATAATAATAGGTTTTACATGAAGTTGAAGGCTGAAACTGATTTAACTAATAAGAAAACTGTCAGGAATGATTCTTAGTATGATATGGCATCTTTTTAACGCCATTCCGTGGAACCCGATTAGACTTACAACGCGAGATACGGAACTAAAGTCATGTATTGGAGACATAATGGATTTCTTTTTCCTATACATACTAAATTCACACAACGCCATTTAGTCCTTAACTAGGCAGAGTTTGTACTATGGATACTAGACAACTGATATAATAAATATATAAAATATACCTGTTTATAATATAAATATATAAAAAGAAGAGTCAGACTTTGAACGGAGGAAGTTCACAATTCAACTGTTTTTTTTTTATTTGTTTTAATACTTTTTTTTATTACAATCATTGTTTAAGACATGATTATATCTTTAATTTTTTTCATGATCCAAAACCAAAAAAAAAGTTAAAAACAATTTAAATATTTGTGCAAATGGAATGATATCTAGTAATATATACAAAAAAATATAATGAATGAAGCACTTGTCCCCTCTTTGAACTTACCTAAAGCGTGCAGTATGTACAATCCACGATTTTTATCTTTCAGGGTTTTGAAAAATATGCAAAAGTACCTTGGGGCTACACTTCACTAGCAAATGTGAAATCCGAGAAACCAGTTCACCGTGACATGATGGAGTCCTTCTTCTTATCGGAGACACTCAAATATTTGTACTTACTGTTTAGCGACGATAGGTTCACAATCGACTTGAATAAGTATGTAATTAACTCTGAAGCACATCCCCTACCTATTTATAAAAACTAGTTATTAATCGAGTAAATGCAATTAGTGCGTGACTGTGAAGATACATGTGTCAATTTGGACTATTCAATCTCGTGTGTACTAGTGAATGTTGTGCTTTTTCATATTCATCTAACAATATTTAAATATTTCATTAAATAATGTGGCGGACATCTTAACAGTGTAAATGTCTTAATAACTATACATGTACATTATACTATTACTGTACCTACTGAGTGCCTACGTTTGCCCTTTTAAAATATTGAAATGCATTAATTAAAAATGCAGAGATATTTAAAATATATTAATATCTGTCACTACATTTTTATTACTGTTGTGACGTATTTACTTTTGTAAACACAACGTAAAAAAATGTTTGATGCCCTTGTATGCCATTAATGTCAATAATATAAACAGTAGAATTTACAACTCACCTTACAAAATAAGTACTTAATATTGGAAATTTGGCGATAATTATCAGGTACCTGTACGCAATTGAAAATATAATATATTACATGTCTATAACCTGCCACACATAGTCATACAATGAAATCATATAAATTGACAGGGCTTTATTGTAACTATATCTTCCGAACGCAATAATTGTTATTTATTTATTTTTTAAATTATTTACAAAGAAAAAAATAGACCAGTGTTTTAAGAGTTCAAATGTTTTAGATGGAAAAGGCTTCGTGTTCTCTTTGAATTCTCAATATTGTTATTTTATGTAACAATATTGTATAATGTTGTGTTTTTATGTACTTATATACATATTAAAGATTACCTTTTGTTACTTAAAAAAAATGTAAAGTAAGAATAAATTGTGTAATGTGCTATTTTTTAAATGATCCTGCCAAAGTGACCATTCTGCCAGAGTATGAGCATGAGTAGAGTCTAGGAGTTAGAGTAGTATCACCATCTCATTGTGAATGTAAATAATGTGCTATCACTATGTTTTCATATATCACACATTTCGTATCACTGTTGACTTAAAGTACATGTTTTATTTTTAATAGACCCAATTACTCTGCCGAATCTTAAAAATGGATATTAATAGGAAAACAGTGTTTTATCAATAAATTTTCAATAAGTCATCACTTTGTACCTTAAATCACTTTAAGTAAATAACTATTTATATTATATATGCATCAAATTATAATGAGTATCTCTTTTATCTCAAGAAAAAGTTTATAACATGATTCCAAGGAATAGTTTGATCACCTTGCTCTTCTAGTATTTCAATACAAGTCGTTCGATATCTTTGGGATCGGGATACGATACGGTAAATACATACATAAAAAAGTGTATAAAATACTTAATAAAAGTAGTACCTAAAAAAATTAAAAATATACGTATTATATAATATATAATATTGTCAGATGTCCTAAATATTTATTTATTTATATTTAATCAAGTATCAGCTAAGGATGGAAAAAAAATCAAGGAGTAATCAGAAATTCAAATAATGTCTGTAGTTAGAAAGTATTGGTTGGATACCAACATAAAAATAGAATATACTTTAAATCAATGCTGATCGTGAAATCAATCTTTCGAATTCAGGCTCATATAACCTATATAGGCTATATACACGAAATACCTATTACTTTGAATGTTTTATAAATGATTACTATAAGTACAATTTCCTGAGAATTTGTAAATATGTCACAATTAGCAGATGTCTCCGCAGCATGAATCTATTCATAATTCTTTTGAACTTTCATAATACTATGAGCTTAGAAAATAGTCTGTGTTGCAGTCGTAAAAAAATCTAATCATACATATCATTCATCTTTTATGACTGCTGACGCATTTGCGTCATGAATCTGATGCACACCCACTAAGGTTTATTATGTAAATAAAACCAAGATGAATAAAATATAATTCTAGCTATTGCACTGAATCAATTTTTAATTAACCTCTGAAAGACAATTAAGTGCTGGATTTACAAAGCTAATAATCCCAATCAGTTACAGGTTTAGAAAGTTCACATGTTATTTGAGAAAGACAGAATTTTCATTCCTTTTTAGTATTACTATTTAAAAGTACCTACGCACAATAATTAAAGGAAATACGACATTGAAACGCTAGGTAGTTGGTTTATTTAATCAATTTGTAGATTTAACTTGATAGAAAGGAAGTAGTGGCTTGTTTTTTATCTTTCTTAAAATCGTTTAATTAAATATTTGTGGTTTAGTAAGTGGCAATAATAGTTTATGTTAGGGAAATGTATATTCTTATATTGGAAAAACTAATTTTCTCATAGTAATTTTTATATATAAGGTAGCAAATTTTTTGCAGTATTTTGTAAACTTATCGTTTTGAAATAACTACATTAACTTAATTTATTTATGGTTAAAGATAAATATTGTTTTATTAGATTTTATATGAAATATAGATAGTCAAAAATAATGTTCGTTATAAGTAGGTATATTATACCAAAAAAAGGTTAGAAATTTGTATATTACAACAAAACGCACATGTTTTGTTTTCAATGTGTTTACTTAATACAACTTCAATTTATTTATTATAAATAATGTTTAGTTACCAAAATACTAGTATGACTAAGTCAATGAAAGAACTTATTTTGAATACAATATTATTTTGCCTTAAATTATGGAGTTCTGGTTATTGGTATGATAAAATACGTGAAAGTTATATTGTAAGCAATATTGAAAATGTTAAACATATGTAAATTATTTACTGCACTAACGCATTCGAGTTCCCGTGCGAGTTTACAACAATAGCAATAGGGAAGACCAGTAGGCGATTCACACACTGCACCGCGCGATTTTAATATTGTATGCAAGTACATCGATTAGTATAGAAAACACGCCAGGCCACGCGTGCGGCTAGCAGATTCGGGATTGGCTGCCCCGCGCCTACGCGCGTGTTTGCGTCGCCAGTGTGTGAATCGCCGTAGTCAGCGACCCAACGGTTCTCAACGTAAGAAAATAAAATGATCTAGGTATGGTACAGTAAATGTCTTAATACTTTGTACTTAATATTACAACTGTGTTCCCATTTAAATATATAAATAACTTTATAGATAGAATATAAAAACTAAAATGGTGATTTTTATCAATATTCGTCTTTAGTCTTGCAAATTGAAAAGCGAAAAAATATAATGTTATACGAATATTGTGTTGTATAAAATAAATTTCATATACCTAGCCATAATCTAATTAAGTCTGAAAATGGGGTAGTGGTCTGTAATTATTATACAATATTAAAAAGATTACATAAATGGTATTGAGAGCATATTGTGTAAGATTAATATGCTTTGCATTTATATCTATATCAATGTCAGCGTACAGGAAGTCTTTCAAGTTGTGCTTATTACATACTGGTTGTAATAAATGTACTATTTATAATATGAACTTTTATTAAGAAATCCATAAGTTTTATGGAATTTTTGAATTTCATCCTTTATATACAGTTCTTGCTGGTGAGACTTTATGAGCGTGTAGACCAAAAATATCAAGACAATGAATCGTTCCAGTTTAGCCTAGGTGATTGTATAGGTCCGTACCTAAATGAGTGACCATTTGTTAGAGGCCTTGGGCTTAAAACATCCAACCCGCACTCTGCCAGGGTGGGGACATATAGCCTAAACCATCTCCTGAGAGAAGACCCTGAGTCTAGTAGTGGGACGCTGTGGCTTGTTGGTGAAGGTTAGAATTTTCATCAGTTTTAACAGTTTTCCAGCCATCAGTATTTGTCTAAGAATTTGCCTTTAGTCCTCTCTAGCACACTTTCTCTGGTTGCGTATTAGGAATTGCTTTCCTAATTAACATATGGCTGACCGAATTTCGACGACTCCTAAAGTCGTATCACAAAAATGTATTTTTCAAGGAGAGCCGATTATTTAAGTGTTGGTTTATTTCATTCGTAATCTTGCACCTATAATGCTAAATTAAAAATTATTATAATATTTGCATACATATGTCGTATTCATAGTACAAACTCTGCTTTCTTTCTTTTTCTTTTAACAGACAACTCCCGCAGTAGGAATACAATTTTCCTGTGTCGCGGGAGACTTTACAAACATACATGGAACGGACACAAAGAACACCCAGACTCAGAACAACAAATTGTGAATCATACAAAGTGTTATCCCACGTGGGATTTGAACCCACGACACTTGGCACAGCAGGAAGCGGCGTGGCGACCGCTTAAACCACTACGCCAACGTGCTGTGCTTAGTTAGAAACTAGATGACGTTGTGTCTCAGTTGTCCAAAATATTTATTATTATACTAGATTCAAGTTCTTTTGCAAATTTTTAATCTTGTAGTACCTTCCTAGGTTTTTTTTTAACAAAGTACCACTTTTATGGTAAAACACATTCCTATGACTTGTGGGAATTATAAAATTAAAACTTCATTTTCTAAATAAATTCAGTCTTTATCCTTTGCAGAATGTATATTTGGAGTCCATAAATAATCTTATATATAAAATTCTCGTGTCACAATGTTCGTTCCCATACTCCTCCGAAACGGCTTCACCGATTGTTATGAAATTTTTTATGCAGATTCAGTAAGTCTGAGAATCGGCCAACATCTATTTTTCATGACCCTAGGACGCGAGCGGAGCCGCGGGCATCAGCTAGTATATGTATATCTACAGATAAATCTTTAACATGAATTAAGAACACCAAGAGTCAGCTCCCCTACACATCATCACATGGTCCTAATAGACAGAGGGGCAGAGCCATAAAGTCTCTGAATTTAGAGCCTGGTTTTTTCTCAAGTGATTACAATCATTATTTACAATAAAATGTTGCGGTCAGTCAAGCGGATATTTATAACAGAATAGAACCGACATAATAAAATCAATTTCTTTTTACTCATGTATTTTACTGTATATTATTATTCGCAATAAAATAAAATGGTTACGATACCTTCTACTTTCCGACTTTTCGAACGGGTTATAACGCTCGTGGTCACGGGTAGACTGATGTGAGCTTAGCGTCGCCTTCGTGATGTGCGGTATGATTTAGTTTAAAAGGCATTTCAAATTAAACACAGTATAATGTTTATTCAATATTATAATGCTTGTCCAAAGGTGTACAAAAATATAAATACATATTTATAAATCTATGTACCACACCAAGATAACTCCTATTGGACGGAGGCTGATTACAAGTTAGTGGGCAAAAAGTAAAAATAATACCTAAAAAGATTTATTATAACTGGTAAACCGTAATACGAAAGACTTACAATAATGGCAATTTTAGGTGAACGATGCAAGAGCGGCGCAGTCAGGTGCGCGATTATCAATACAAAAAGAGTACATTTAAAATTTAGTTTTGGCACGGAAAACCTGTTCAACAATAGAACCGGTCACTAATTAGAAAAAATTGTAGTTTGTCACAAGCTATATTTAGACTTAATACTTTCATAAAAAAAATACAGTACATAGGTTTGCTGACGTATTTCAAATTAGTAAATATTATATTATACAGCGTGGGGAGGTATGGCCTTAACCCTCTCCTGGGAGGAGATCCGAGCCCAACAGTGGGTCGCTATGGGTTGTTGAAGAAGATACTTTGTACAGCCAGTTAAAGTTAAAATTGTATAAACTAGATTTTAATTTTTTTGAAATTAATTACTTTTCAATTTAATATATAACTATAAAATTTAGGGAAGTTTATTAACAGAATTGATTCGAAGTTAATTAAATTCGTTATGATTTCATACACAAAATATTTTACAAAACTTTTCGCTTGGTATATAAATTGCTAATTTAAAATATTTCGCTAGCTAATTTTTGTTTTATGTTTAGTGCTAATAATTAATTTTACCCTTAATTAAAAAGTACGATTACATACACATCATTATATCCAGTCTTACAGGTAGTGGAGAAATTTAAATGGAATGTTATTATTGATGATAGAATGTTTTTAACTGTGATGCATATTACAAGATGATGATTGTAATATGCCACATTGTCAGTGGCTGACTAAAGCACTGGGAATAAAAATGTTGATACCTTGATTTTAACGTTGTTTGTAGGTGAGGTCAATATATCAAGTGCAATTAAATAAATTGATCAAAACATACAGTTAAAAATTTATATGAGTTATTCACAATGGTTACTAGTATTCTAGTATAATTTAAATTACTTACAATTGTATACACAGTACAAAAATATATCATGTTAACACTTTCAAGTATTATCATACTGTAAAATGAGCACAATTCCTAAAAGAGACCTGAGACCTGTCTACCTGTCTATTCATGTGATTATATTTTCGAAAGAGAGTTATTGCTTGAGCATTTGATATCAATATCAAATGATAAACTTAAGTTATAAACGTAACTTTCAGTGCTAAGATTTCTCAAGGTACATCAAAGATATCAACAAAAACTGGCGATTGTAAAATGCAAAAGTTCTCATTGATAAATTATTAGGTCTAGTTATTTTATTAAGATGGTACCACTGTACATACATCTCAACAAACATACACAGTATAAAGACAAAAACTTATTAACTAAATAAACCAATTTAGAGGCTACTTATAATTCTATTGCTATACTTTTATAAATATATTGTGTAAGAAATAACTGGAAAAATTTAACAGATTCAAATCATGAGATAAAAATTATTAGCAGCAAGTGACACAATAGGTGTAATAAGTTACATTTTCAACTGTTTCCAGTCTTAATGGCTCATAAGTCCTCCATCTTATGAAACTAAATGAGCAAAAAGACAAAATGTCTACATGGCTCTATCACAATGGCTAGTAAGTTCATGCTGTTTTTCCATAAAATTAAAGTTAAAATTAGCTTTAATGTTTCAGTACTGAATGTATATTACATCAGGACACAATCACAACATTGCAATGTATAATAAAGGCATCTGATTCCGCAGTCTTCTTCTTCAACAGTTGAAGCATTTGATCGCGCCTTGTGTGCTGGGGGAGGTCTTAAATACACACTGTCTACCTTATCTCCAAATGTGTCACTCTCTTGTTTGTCAGATTTAGTTGTTACTTTGTCATTTTCAAAGTAGTCATCGCTTTTGTCACTCTTGACGTCTCTGTCATTTGTGTCTCCGGCTGCATCCTGTAAACATATGTGTTTTTAAAGATAAATACTATTATTATTATAAGAAGTAAATAATCTAGTATTTACTAGATTATTACTTTAATTAATACTAAGTCTAATTAACAAATAGAGATCATAGAAGGAAGACTATTTAATCTGAAAAAGGATCTCACTAGACTGCCATAGTGTGAGCGTCACACTGCCTGCAATCATAGTGAATGTGGTGGTCCCTAACTTCTGGATTCTAGTACAAAGTGTAAACATCTCTCTTCACTCCACGAGTGTGGAACAATAAAAAGCCAGAACAAGAACATTTTAAACATCCTACCTATAACAACCTACTAGTCCAATTTCATATTGTAGGCCAAACCTAATTTCAAATGATAGGACCTTGTCTAGCAATGGATTGTTAAATACAGCATTATCACAATACAACTATTCAAGAACAAAAAAAACAATTTCTTACAAACTGTGTGTGCATGGTTTGTAATCCAATCTGTTTATGGTTTTATCTATATACTGCGGATGAAGGCACTTTTTTAAAATTTTAGCCCTGCGACTTAATAGTGCACCTACAAAATGAAATCATTTATTCTGCAATTAGGTTACATGAACACTTTTGCAAGTTAAACTTTTTTTTTGAGCAGATGAGTTCGGCCTTCCTAACTGGACTAGCCCTGAGAAAAAAGGATGAAACAAACTCAGGGATCACAGTCTCTTTTAAAGTCCAGACAATATTTTTAAATGCAAAAGACGTTATTTCAATAAAAAAGCGATAATTACAATTTGAGTCACAATTATAATAATTAAAGGTATTAATTTAAAAAATGTCAACAACAGCAATAATTTAAGAATAATTTGTTTTAAACTATAAATTATCGTCACATCAAAATAAACAGCAATCCCAGGCGGTTTTATCATCAATATATTCTGCTATTATTTATTACCCCTTCACAGATAATTTAGATTTAATGGTATTCTTAAATTTCCTTAATGGCAAATTCCTAATATCAATAGGGAGTTTATTGTAAAAGTGTATACATTGTCCCATGAACGAGTTGCCTACTCTGTGGAGACAAGGGATGTGAATACAAAGATTATGTTTGTTTCTGGTATTTACCGAATGAACATCACTGAGTTTAAGAAACATAATTGGAATAATTGGAGAAAAAAACGCAAAAAAAAATGTTTATATCCTATAAATATATTTGATTAGCGGCCAGTCGCAACTTCATATGTGTTAACTATTTGCATATAACATTTAATTACTTATATTCAAAAAAATATACTTTGTATGAAAGTGTGAGGTACATAGTTAATTCTTATGGGTGAAACAATTCATGCTATAAACACTTTATTTGTTAACATGTAAGCTGAAGTACACTCATGGGAATTAATACACCATGTTAAGAACCATACGGTTAGTAAACCCTAACCATTCTGACCAATGTGGTATAGTGGGCCAAAACTGCTTTTCTAAGAAGGTAATGCCCAGCAGTATACTGGCTTAGCTGGCTGCCTGGCTTGGCATTCGATGCAATATAGTCAATATACTTACTTTTGTATCTTCCTTGTCTCGCTGTATAAATTCCTGTTTCTCTTCAGATTTCTCACTGTTGTCTGCAGGTACTTCTCCACTTGCAGTAGCTATTGTTGCTAGAGGAGGTTTTGATCTGTCAGGCATTAATAAATCTGTCTCCTCTTCTTTCTTTTTGTGTGGTTTGAAATCAGGTGAATCTCCAGACATACTTAAAAAGAGAATGATTGCGGTTAATAAAAACCAATAAAAAATTTCAGTCCACACTGTGACTGTGTCAGTGCAAGCGCGACAATAAGGTGTATGAAGACCGGGAGATTGAATTTCACCTCATAACGTTTGGCATACATTGTCATACAATAGCGTACAGCAACGTAACTATTAATGTAAACAACACGGCAAAAATGATGACCGTACGTTTAAATCATATCGAATTACAATATTACCTCACTCCAGCAGAATCTGTTTGTTCCCCAGACAAACGACGCCATGTACTGATGATGGTTTCGAAATTATTGTTTTCTTGCATCTTAGTGTGTCAAACATAAACTAACAAAAAAGTTTTACTTTGTTCACAAACTATAACTGATAACTGCGTTGTTTTTTGACTGTAAAAGCTAACATAAATATTATTAGTAAGAACTTTTTTCTCTTGTATCAGACAGTAAAGAATAAAAAAATATATTGTAAAATTTAAGTGATAATTTTTATATTTTAAAATTCAGAGTATGTGTACCAATTGAAGCCTTGACCTTTCTACAGTAATCTATTGTTTATGTTTGTACGTAAACTCACTCACTCACACATTCACATATCACTCGTAAGATAGTGCAGCACCTTCCTGCATTCGATTAAAAGAAAATGTCTACAGAATACACAAACAACCGGTTACATCAAATGTAAATTAATAATGTTCATTTAATAATTCAGTTTTTCTATTTAATTTTTACGTATGCTATTCCATCACTATCATGTATTAGTGAATGTACTTTGTGCTAAAAAAATACGTCTAAAATACTATTAAATTTCAATTATTTACTTGCCAGACGGATGAAGTGTTAATTTTAAGAAGCTTTTTACTATGTCCCACAGTAGTTTTTTTTAAGACATGTTTGTTAAAATTATTATTAGAGGTTTGCACCGAAACGAATTTTGAGAACCGAACTTGAGTACTTGAATTCACCGATGATTGGGGTAAGATCCGGTGATACACCGGTAATCACCGGTGAATACAGACAGTTACTGTTGTCATTGTTGTCTACAAGATGGCGTAATGTTATAGTTTTTATATGAAAAACCGTCAATCACGATTTTTTGATTCGTCATGAAAATGTTGCTCAAATACATCAATACGCTGAGTCATAAATATCATTCATATATTGTAATATTTATTTTAAAATAGTAAACATTATTATTGGTAATCTGACACACAACGCCATCTAGTTTTCAAGCTACTTAGACTTTTCAGAATGCTTGCATTTTGCAATAGTATCTCATGATCCACAACACAAAACTTTTGCTGTTTGCTAACATTTAATACGTAACAAAAGCTTTTCATTTCATTTCGTCAAATTCATGTAGGTTAGGCGCGTTTGGGTCTGAAACGATTTAAAAAAATATATTTGCTGGTTACTCCAGCAGCAAAATCTGTTTACTAACAACCCAAAAATAATTCCGAATAACACTATACCTACTACTTGCACAAATTTTGCTATTTGCAACAAATTACTCCTTAAAACACACAAATTTTCTGCCTCTCATCTCTCTTGCAATTTTTTGCTGGGGTTACGCATACCTATTAAAGTTCTTTTATCACAGTCCTAAAAATATGTTAAACACATGAAAATAATTTGGTTAATTCTTACAAATGGTTAAAATCACTTACATTTATTTTTGTCATCGGTACAGGCATGCCATTCCCCTTTAAAAGTACTTAGATTTATTTATGAGATAATGCAATCACAGGAGTCAGTGCTGGATTTACACATTTGCGGCCTCAAAGCTTTAAAATTTTTGCCGCCCCTACTGACTCCTAAAATTAGATACACTTTTCACAATTAAGTTAATTCCTTTCTTTAGGAAATAATTTTGTTACTAGATTATTTTTATAACTTTTGTTTTATTTAAGCTTAGCAAAGCTTGTTTTTTACTGCACTACTTATAAGGTTTGGTAGGCTAAGGAAGATAGATAAGTAAGGCCGGATACTGCTAACCATGCACCTTTTTTTTCGCGGGGAATGCTTTTTGCACCATACCCTCCGTGGGGGAGACGGAGGGCGTGTATGGGACTCCCGGCGAAGCGGTCTATCCACTAAACTCCACGGCTGCCTACCTCG
This sequence comes from Phragmatobia fuliginosa, assembly GCA_932526445.1. Lineage (NCBI taxonomy): Eukaryota > Metazoa > Arthropoda > Insecta > Lepidoptera > Erebidae > Phragmatobia > Phragmatobia fuliginosa. Next base: position 33,876,646 of record OW052057.1, read on the forward strand.
GCAGTCGGGAGAAGCTCCAGAAACGCATCAGCGACTTCTGGAGTCCCCACTGCCTTACCCCATGACTGGGGTACCCTTGGGGCAGGACGATATCGCGCCTCTCAACGTTTTACACAGTAAAAGGCGGAACACCAACCCGCCCCAGGCGAAACCCTTCAGCCGCACCGGGGTGTCGCCTGCTCGAGTCGCTTGCAGTGGTCACATTTTCCCAAGATGGAGCCGCAACGACCCTCAGGCAACGATTGGGGACTAGCTGCCTCTACCGCATTCCCTTCGCCGCCTCCTTCGAGCGGGATTGGCCCTTTTACGATCCCTTCTACGACTCCTTCTGAAGCATTACGTTCTCACAGAAGGAGACCACAAGATCAGTGGAGGCGACGTCCACGTATGCCGTGTGTCGCCATGGAGCGTTAAGCAATTGATGGCACCCGCTTCAGCGAGAGGAAGCACTGGGAGAGGTTTAGGGGGCGTAATAACAGGTTCCGATGACCCCTGCTATTTCAGATGCAGAGTGGCACACCATTTAGTTTTATTCGGTTCAATGCCGACATACAACACCGTTGCAAACTCCGGTAGCGTGACGGCCCGAGGGGATTTCCACACGTCAAAAAAAAGGTGTTTTAAGTGGTCGCCACGCTGCTTTCTACTGCGCCAAGTGTCGTGGGTTCCTACGTAGGAAAACACTTTGTGCAATCCACAAATTGTTGTCCTAAGTCTAGGTGTCCTCTATGTTAGTTTTATGTATGTTTGTAGAGCCCACCGCGACATAGGATTTATACTCCTAATGCCTAAAAATAGTACATTGTTCACCGAGGGAGGAAAGGGACCGATCACTAGCGAGGGAGCAGTTTGTGGCCTGAAGGCGCAGCCTAGGGCCACAATACTCCCGAGGTAGGAATGGGACTTTCACCCGAGTGCTACACATTTGCTTTATTTTACACCTGTGAGGAACATTTAAAGTTTTTTTAAAATAAAATCAAAACGTAAGACACCATGTAAGACACAATTTAGCTTAGAATTTGATCAATATTTCGCGCTTCTTTTGTTTTTTTTATTCTTCACAAAAGGATGTTAGTGACACGGAGATTCCATATTTAAATTATATGAAAACTCCTTGGGCAGGCGCGCGCCATAGATAAGATACACATGAGAAATGAAAATTCATACAACTTTCTCTCCCGCTAAAGACGTTAGAAATGGATTTTCATACATTTTTTCCTCCCGCTTATTCAGGTCAAGGAAAAGACTAATTTTAAAAGACTAATTTAAAACTTTCTTTTTTCATTTTCAGGGAATATTGACTACTGTTCCGATCAGATGTAGTATAATGGGTTTTTTCTGTACCAGTTTAGTTTTTGGGCCATTTTGCCGCCCCCCTAATTCTGCCGCCCCAAGCTTCAGCTTTTTCAGCTTATATAGTAAATCCGGCCCTGACAGGAGTATAATCGGTGAACATACGGTTTATCAATTTGATTACTTTCACAGGTGATTCATTTTTACTCACTGCTCCGGTGCAAGTTTCTAATAGTTATGTGCAGCAAAGTGTCATATGAGCCATCGAAACAAGTGTGTTGTTTAATGTTTTTAACCGACTTCAAAAAAAGAAGGAGGTTCTCTATTCGTCGGAATCTTTTTTTTTTATGTATGTTCAGTGATAATTTCATCGTTTATGAACCGATTTCAAAAATTATTTTTGCATTGGAATGGGCGTAGCTTACAGGTGGTCCCATCGTGACCATATCGAGATCTGATGATGGGATCCCAAGGAAATCGAGGGAACTCCTCAAATATCATAGGCAGAATTGTCGCGATTTGGGTAATCGGAATAGTTTTTCATTGAAGTCGGTTCCTTTTTGTTAAAATTATGTGTTATCTACTTAATCCAATGATACCTAGGAATGAAATGGTCCGCATATATCGGTATGGATTAGTTCTCCTGGTTTAGTAGCTCTAACCCTTTTACCAAAAGATTGCTTGTGAGCCTTTCCATAAACACATCCTTCGCAAATATCCGATTGTTTATTCTCCACTTTTAATCCTAGCTCTTGTTTGATGACCTGACGAACGTGTCTCTTATTTTGATGTACTAGCCTTTCATGATAAATTTGTAATGGATTTGACAGTAATTGATTGACTTCATGATTTTTAGGCTTGATACAGATAAGCTCTAGCTTAAATAGTCCACCTTTTATTTTTCTAGTCCCAATTGCTTTGATGTCTCCATTTACTTTTACTATACATTTTTTAGGCGTAGACTCAAACGTACTCGTGTATGAGTTATCATGTACAGAAAGTACCGAGAATAAGTTTTTTCTTATTTTTGGAACATACCAAACGTCTTTGAGTAATATGTGCACAATTTTCCCATTGACGTTGGATTCAGCTCGAATATTGCCCATTCCAATGGCTTCAATGGTTTGCCCATCCACCGCAGTCACCGTATGTGAACTCTTGAAGTGCTCGAAGCTTTCTAAGAAGTCGCCTCTATTTGTAACATGGCTTGTTGCTCCGTTATCAACGTACCAGTTATCTTTATCATAAGGCAATCCATCATCCAACGCTAACACTGTCAGATTTACATTTGAGGTTTGACCGTTATTTGACGGTTTTGGTGGGCGTCCATCATTTATCCATTTTCGACATTTACGTACTGCATGTCCAACTTCTTTACAATAATTGCATTTAAAAACTTTATTCTTCTTCTTTGTCTTCACTGTAAAGTCTTCTTCTGTATTTTCCGTTTCTACTTTACTAGTCAATGCTTTTTCGTAGGCACTTAGTTGCGAAGTTAAATTTTCTACTGTCCGATCGTCTTTTGTTATTAGGAGCCAACTTGACTTGAAAGCGAAATAATCTTTTGGTAAAGTTCCAAGTATTTTACAAATAAGTAAAATTTCGGGCAAATTTGCATCAATTTGGCTTTTTAGATCATGCCAAATGTTTTTTAACGCAGATATATGCTTTCTTATGTCATGCTCAGGATCCTTTTTATAATCAAAAAATTTTAAACAGAGATCATAACTTTTGTCTTCGCTACTTCCACTGTAGAGGCGTTCTAACTCGTCCCATACTTCTTTAGCGCTTTTCAACCGCATGACTTGTTCAAGTATCTCATCCGTCATGTTCGTCGTCATCAGGGTCAAAACAATACAGTCAATATTTCGGAATTGTTTTAAATCCTTTTCAAATTTATCTTTAGCTACGACATCTTTATCAGCTGTAGTTATATCAGGCTTACAGATTTTCCCTTCTAAAATTTCTTCAGCACCGGGAATAGCCCTACATACAGTCAAAATCCTGTACCTCCAATGCTTGTAGTTTTTTCCATCTAGGTGCATTATTTGTACCTTCGAAGCCTCTGCGATCCCCTTATCCATGGTGATGTTAAGACTGGATACAAATTATTTTGCTAGAATTTTTTATTAAATTCTTTCCCAGATAAAAAGAAAACTTTTATCATCCACTTCTTATCTTTATTACTCTGCTACCATATTAAAGATGAAGAATAGGAAGAAAATAGCAGGACTGTGTGACATAAAATAGCTTTGATAAAATATATATTGACTTTTCTTGTAGATTGATAGAATAGAATAGAATAACGAAAATAACAAACATGGTTGCTAAGGTACCTAGACATAGACCACTCTCCAAGAATGTATCAATAAGGAGTATGTATATTCCTAACACTATCGACACCACTTCATCTTGTAGGTACAATATTTACACAAATGAAAATGCAGTGAATGCTTAATCTATCTTATTTCTAGTATATTAAGTAAAATACATGTAATTTTAATTATTTTAGGTCTCTAAACTTGCGAGAGCATGTCCTGCTTGCTGGAGATTGGCTACTAGGATAGTCAACAGACAACAGTAACATGATCTTTATGGCGAAGCCACAGCAAAATAGTAGTATAGATCTTTACACGGCTACGTGATTAAATAATTGTTTTACTGAAGTTAACGTACGTGCCGCCAAACAATAGTAATATTATAATATTATAAATAAGGAAGAACAAACAACATATTGTCAATTAAGCAATTAAGTAAATAATATTTCATAGTAGCGCCCCACCTAAAATTGTCTACATATTACATGGTATATAAGCTTTAGTTTAAGTTAAATAAGTTGGAGTCAATACGGAGTCTTACAGTCATAATGTAGTCATTAATAAATATTACAATCAACGTGTCGTCTAATTGGCTCCCTGGGCAAACACGCAATAATTGGTGACCCCGACGTGATCTATTGGTTTCTAGTGCTGATATAATACCGGGACGACCGGAACCCTATATGGTGTTCAGCAGTGAATCTAGAGAACAATAGCATTACGAAATTATCACATCCCAAAAATGGCTCCAACAACAACACCTTCAAGAGGCGACACGGGTGCCCACCCAGCGAAAACAAGTACTCCACCATCAAGGAACGTCTAATAAACTGCTACGAAGAGAGCGAACACCGACGTTTCCACAGACTACTATCAGAAATGGATCTCGGAGACCAGAAGCCTTCCCAGCTCTTGAGAAAAATGAAGGAAGCTGGATGTGGAAAAATAAACGACGACACTATTCGCCTGCTGTGGCTAAGGCAACTCCCCGCTTCGCTAACAGCGATATTATCGGTTACAAACAATATGTCGTTAGACAACTTGAGCGAGTTAGCCGATAAAATATACGAAAACTTGACCTACAACAAAAGAAATACTCAAGAAACAGCGGTTGACATTAACCTAGTTACAAACATAACGTCACAACTTGAAGCCATGCGAATAGAAATAAATGCATTACGCAGCATACGCGAGCATCAACCTAGGCAACGCAGCAAATACCAAACACGACATACGCCACATTCACGGTCAAGGTCGCGCCACAGAAACTCACATAATGGGTTATGTTATTTCCATAATCGGTTCAAGCAGGATTCATATAGATGCAATAAGCCTTGTTCATGGAAAAATAACAGGCTATCGGAAAACTAAAATTAGCACAGAATACGACGGGCCTCTGTGCTATCCACCCAGCAAACCGTCTAACTATAACTGACTCAAACAGTGGTTATAGATTTTTAGTCGACACGGGTGCTAACATTTCGGTTATAAATAGCACAAATAAGAAGAGCCAAGCATGCGAATACCAATTATTCGCCGCAAACGGGACCCCTATAAATACATACGGGGAACGCACTTTAACGCTTAACCTAGGACTACGCCGAAGCTTTAAATGGACATTTACCATTGCCGATGTCAAGATGCCAATCCTGGGAGCTGATTTTCTGAATCATTATCAGTTATTAGTGGATATACACGGAAAAAAACTGATCGATAAAAAAACAGGTCTGAAAACGCCTGCCAAAATAGTAAGAACAAAAATTGCATCCGTGCGATCTATAAACGCTTCTCTACAGGAACCAATAAAGGGATTATTAGAGAAATATGAAGATATTATAAAGCCTAGATCAATGAATCTACAGACTAAGCACCGAGTACAGCATCAAATAATAACAAAGGGTTTCCCAGTATTTACGCGAGCACGTCCATTACCTCCTGACAAATACAGGATTGCAAAACAAGAATTCCAAGATATGATGGACATGGGAATATGCCGTCCTTCAAGCAGTCAATGGGCATCGCCACTCCATTTAGTCAAGAAGAAGAATGGCGAATGGAGAGCATGCGGAGATTACCGCGCACTAAATAAAATAACAGTACCAGACAGGTACCCGCTGCCAAGGCTACTCGATTTCACGTACGTAGCAAGCGGAAAAGGAATATTCAGCAAGATAGACATAAAGAAAGCTTTTCACATACTGCCCGTTGCTGAACCAGAGAAAACAGCGATAATAACCCCTTTTGGACTTTTTGAATTCATCAGAATGCCTTTCGGGTTGCGAAATGCAGCACAGTCCTTCCAAAAATTTATGGACTCTATATTCAGAGACTTGGACTACGTATTTGTATATGTGGACGACATATTTATCGCTGACAAGAAAAATAACCTTAAGGAACATTATGAACACTTAGAGGAGGTGTTTAAGCGCCTACATAAAAACGGCATAACAATAAATACAAGCAAATGTGAATTCGCCAAGTCGGAGATTGATTTCCTCGGTTATCATATAACGAGCCAAGGGTTGACTCCTACTATGGAAAAGATTCAAGCTATAAACAATTACCCTAAACCACAAACGGTAAATGAGTTACGACGTTTTTTGGGTATGATTAATTTCTACAGAAGCAGTATTCCACACGCAGCAAAGCATCAAGCACCGTTAAATAAATATTTAATTAATAGTAAGAAAAATGATAAAACGGTTATCCAGTGGAATACTGAATCAAACCACGCGTTTGAACGCTGCAAGCAGGACATTCGACAATTAACTACATTGGCATATCCGGACAGCAACGCACAAATAGCGTTAATGACAGATGCTAGTCTCAAATGCGCAGGCGCTGTACTACAGCAGCGAAGAAAAACAAAATGGGAACCAATAGCTTTTTTCTCCAAATCATTTAGTGAAGCCCAAACAAAATACTCTACCTATGATAGAGAGCTGCTAGGAATCTATATGGCTATAAAACACTTCAGAAGACTAATAGAAGGACGAGAATTTACAGTCTACACGGATCACAAACCACTAATGCATGCTTTCGACAAGAAGCCATCATTGGATGATACCCCTAGACGAATCAGATATCTGGATTATATATCACAATTCAGTACGGATATCCAGCACATCAGTGGCCACAAGAATGTGGTAGCCGATGCCTTATCTCGAGTTATCGAGACGATAACCTTACCCTCTGCAATTGATTGGCACGAGGTAGAAAAATATCAAAAAAAAAGATAGCGAGTTAAAACGACTAAAAGCCAATAAATCATTAAAAATAGAATTAATACACTTTCCAAATGAAAATATTAAGATTTATTGCGATATATCAACAGGAAAACAACGCCTTTTTATACCACTCAAATTCAGGAAAACTATTTTCGAAAGCTTTCATAACATTAGCCATCCTGGTAAGAATACTACGAGGAAACTTATTTCAGCTAACTATATATGGGAAAATATGAATAAAGACGTAAATGAGATGTCGGAGACATGTTTACAATGTCAACGAGCAAAAATACATCGTCATACAAAGTCACAATTCGGAGAATTCATGCCAACGGGAAGATTTTCCCATCTGCATATTGATTTAGTAGGACCTCTACCCACTTCTCAAAACAAACGATACATACTCACAATGATAGATCGTTGAACTTCATGGCCAGAGGCATTCCCCATAGCTGATATAACTGCAGAAACCGTAGCCAGAACGGTATACGAAGGTTGGATAACCCGATTCGGATGCCCTGAATACATTACCACAGACCAGGGACGCCAATTTGAATCTGAAATATTCAAAAATTTAGCAAACTTAATGGGAGTTCAAAAAATTCGAACCACCCCATATCATCCACAGTCAAATTCTAAAGTAGAACGATTGCACAGAACATTAAAAACTGCATTGATAGCAAGAGGAAACACAATTAATTGGACAAAAGAGTTAGCTACCGTTTTATTTGGCATACGTACGAGTTTACGGCAAGACACAGGATTCTCGGCAGTTGAACTAGTATACGGTTCAACAATTAGACTGCCTGGAGCATTTTTCGAGACACAAAATAACTCAACGTACGCAGATTTTATAAGAGAAATTAAGGATAACTTAGAACACATGATTTCGCGTCCACAAAGACAAAGCAAGAACGACAAGATATTCGTACACCCACAGTTAGCGGAATGTAGGCACGTTTTCTTACGTTGTGACCGACTACGGCCCAGCCTCACACCACCGTACGAGGGACCTTATCTTGTCATCAGTCGCAATGATAAGATCTTCACGATCTTGATAAACGGAAAACAAAAAAGTGTAACTATCGATAGACTTAAACCAGCATTTATTTTAAACAATAGCAAGATAAGCGAACGAACAATCGGAGACAAGATAACAGAATCTTCACAAGCAGATAAGCAAACAGAAAAAAGGACACGTTCTGGTAGAGTCTCCCACCAGACGGTTAGATTCCAATTATAATATATAAACCAGAACTATACAACAATAGACATTCACCTAGCCAGCGTCGAAACAGTACAACATGGGATCTAACGCGAGCCACGAGAAAGAACAAATCAACATGGTGCAGAACAATACACCAACAACAGAAGACTGGTCAAAGCTGCACTCCCAGGTAGCCTCAGAAGTACAAGGAATGCGAAGCTGGATAATTGGCATGGCGATAGCAGGGATAATTATATGTGGCATCGCTACAATGGTCTTCATTTGCAAATCCGCAGCCAAAAAGATAGAGAAGAGGCTCACCACTATAATTAGAGACACAAACGTAGTTTAAAGTCACATCACACCTTTTTTTTTTACAAGGCATAAGGATGTTTCTTCTCTTCAGAGGGGGAATATCTATGGCGAAGCCACAGCAAAATAGTAGTATAGATCTTTACACGGCTACGTGATTAAATAATTGTTTTACTGAAGTTAACGTACGTGCCGCCAAACAATAGTAATATTATAATATTATAAATAAGGAAGAACAAACAACATATTGTCAATTAAGCAATTAAGTAAATAATATTTCATAGTAGCGCCCCACCTAAAATTGTCTACATATTACATGGTATATAAGCTTTAGTTTAAGTAAAATTAGTTGGAGTCTTACAGAGATAACAGAGTCATTATTAAAGCATTACAATCAACGTGTCGTCTCATTAGACTCCCAGGGTAAACACGCAATAATCTTCATAGGCCAACCGGAAATGAAGAAGTTCAAACAACTGATGAGCCGCCATCAAGAATTACCTCTTCTATATACAGACGGGCAGCGAACACTGCTAATCACTGTTTATACATGAACTGTACTGGACCCGAACATCTAGTAATAATATCTGTGTATCGTGCTTACATGCTAATAAACTTAGTGTACGGTGAAGTTTAGACTTTAATTTATTCCTTCGAATTTACCACTACACTACAGCAGCCTAAGGAAAACATACACGCACTTTCAACCCTACACCTCTCTCAATACAAAGTACTTAAAAATCACCGATTTTATATACCAGCGTCGTTTTGAATTTGCCAACACCATTTATACCATGGACCTTGGTGTAAATTAACATCAACACTAACTGATTTTACTGCACAACAGTTTGATGAAATGATGGGTATAATGGAACGGTTGTCTGTTAGAAATACTCTTGATTTCAGTAGTCTGCTTAATATGTCGCCTGACATGTGTCATTATTGGTTAGGAATATCTCCAGATCAATTTAATGAATTAATGTTTACTATACCAAGATTAGATGAAAAGGTACCAAATGCTGATTTAGCATTTACAATTTTTTAAATAAAACTCAGAACTGGAGAAAGCAATGAGAGATTAGCAACTCTGTTTAAAACTTTACTTTACTTTAGAATGGTACATGGATAAAGCCAAGGAATGCCTAATTAATCAATTTGTACCTCAATATTTGGGTTTTAATCATATGGGTGTACAAGAAATAGCGGCAAAATTATTCCTGAGGGGTTATTTGTAAACCCAGAATTATCCCCGGATACAAAACCTGCAATCATTATGTGTGATGCTACTTACATTTTTGTTTAAAATAGTAGTAACTATAATTTTCAAAAGAATACATATAACTTACAAAAGCTTGATAACTGATGATTTATAATTAATTATATATAATTAATATATTTGATTATGTACCTAAAAGTAAATGATTTATCTGGCTATGTAAGAAAATAAATGTATAATCAGACATCTCAAAATATTTATTTGTGTTACCTTGTTAGTATGTAAGTGATTTAGTTTAATTTTAGCAATCAAACTAAAACATGCAGCAACTTATTATAAACCTAAATAAGTAAAGGACTCAATTATAACCACTTTTAACAGTCTTAAGATCATATTCTCCAGGGTAAGCCGAGGCATAACTTAAAATACTACCCATGCCTGTGTTAGTCACAATTACAACTCACAATGTAAAGGGGGCGAAGGAGTCGGGGCCCAATTTATCGTGCTTGTGTAGTATCTATAATATACAATTCGCTACTCAGCAATGTGGCCTAAAAAACATACGCGCTTTATCTATGTCGCAGGTATATTGTCAAAACCATTAGATTATAATCTACCGTAGTGAAATTATAATAAAACTGCTAACCTAATTATAATTTTACTATTATAGTGATACTCTAATATCACGGCACTTACAATGTACCTGCGACATCTATAATAGGTAATCTATAATCACGCTGATTCAAAATTACTAAAATGTTTTCATCAGGCTTTTTGGAACTTAAATAAGTCAATTTCTCTAAAATGCGGTTAAACATTGACAAAATATTTTTGATGGTAAAAGGTTAGATAAAAACTAAACTCTTGACGGCAAATTTGGTTTGACGCAAGTTGGTACGGATCTCCATAGAAAAATGGGCATTGTCCTTTCAGTTAATAAACGCAATAAATACGAAAGTTAACTACTCGTGAAAACCTTAACAATTTAATAGTTTCTGATTTATTCCAAGTTCCAACTACCTATCTGGAGATTTGAAGCTGCAACTGGGTTATAGTATTGATCTTTATGTAAGTAACTGATAAAAAATTACATTTTTGAATGTTACGAAATTTGGAACACATATGTACCTCGCAAATGGATATTACTTTAAAAAAATGGATGAAACAGTCAGTCAGTCAGTAAGGTAATGCAACAGTGAGAGTAGATACTTACAAATTATACATTGATGGTGACCGCTCGCCTTTTCTTACTGGGTATGATTCATTGTGGCTGACATATACAAGGTCCCTCTTTTTATTAGACTTTTTAGTAGGTATCCATATAATGCCAAATCCGGCAGGAGACTTCTTGCTTTTTGGTGTAGCATATGAAGGTGCAGAATAACTTTTAGATGAACTGGCACTTGTAAGTGCTGGCGATTTCCCGATGGAGCTAGAACCTGATGATGTAAGTCCACTTGAAGATTTAGGTGCAAAGCTAGGAGTCTTGTGACCTGAAGATTTCCCAGTAGTACTTGAGCCGAATATACTTCCACTAGTTTTATTACCAGCCGGCTTACTGCTAGAGCTTTTGCCAAAAATACCGGCCCCGGACTTGCTTGTGGGGCCGGATCCTGCTTTTTTTGTAATCGGTGCCAGGTTGACGTCCTAAAAAAATATTTTGTTAAAACTGTTGTTGTTGCACTAAAAGAAATCAATGAAACCAGAGATCAATGTAATAAGGCATGATTAATGTTATTTTTCGAAAAAAATAGAGGACCCAGATTAGAGCTATTTAGACATAAGACATCAAAATCGTTATTAAGGGTTATCCATAGGATATAAAATATACCATCACGGTGTTTTTTTTAGATAATAGCTCTTCCGGTGTATATGTCGCTTGTCACGGAAAAGGTTAGCCTTTCATTCTTCCACAGACAAAGTTTCTTCATGCCAAATTTCATTGTTAGCAGTGGAAAGGTAAGAGACAGAGAGACAGAGTTATTTTAGGATGTACAATATTAATTATTAAGTATGAAAACAATTCTGTATTATGTAGATTTTATTGATATATCCAGTAAAGTTTCGTCAGTTCTTTACACAGGTACTTTAGTATTATATGAAGTATAGCAAAGGTCTTCGCACGTTACACCGACTCAACGACAATCCAACACGCTTCTAAGTAGAACTATCGACTCGGTATCAACGAGTCGTCCACTAGGCAATCAACACATCGGTCACCAGTGGACAACTTGGCGTCAATGAGTGAGCAGAGCGTCGTCAACGAGTGGGAAGCGCTTTGTCAACTAGCTCGACCTCAATCTGATCTATTAGTCGTTACTCGAATTTCATCTAGAGCAATCATAAAACATCTGGCTTCACATATCAAGAACTGGCAATAGCGATGATACTCGATGACGCTGACGAAAATAAAATAAACAGAAGGTACAGAAGACATTGGATTCATTATATATTGAGAAAAAGAAAAAACTGAAGGGGAATATTGACCGGCCACGACGAGTTTCCAACGCGTCGCCCGCTAGCTGTAAGCACATTGTCGACTCGTGACCAATTCATCCACAACGAGGGGCACACGGGTCGGTGACAGTCAATAGGTGAACAACGCGTTGACCACGCGTTACCGTATACCTTTAACTTACAAGTTGACAAATTCACTCATTAAACATAACATAGAGCTTATATTTCAATGCCATACAGTTGAGTTGGAGTTGAGTCGGTGTTGATTTGGTGTAATGTGCGAATACCTTAGTAAGTACTTAGTAATGTACGCTTTTAAATTCCTTATTTGTTTTATCACCTTACACATAACGCCATCAAGTCCCAAATTAAGCAGAGCTTGTATTTTTAGTACAAGACAACTGATATAAAATATACAAGAACATACTCTTTTTTTTTTTAAATACATGATACATATTATGCATAGAAATCACCCAAACTCCGAAACAAACATTTTCTGATCATACAAACATTTGGTCCGACCTGGGAATCGAACCCGTGACCTCTTGTACAGCAACCGCATACACTAACCACTAAACCATGAAATGAAACTAACCACATTAATGAAACTTTCTAGTTAAAGGTTTTGTCAACATAATTTTTACCTTAATTGCTCTGTGGTTTGAGAATAACCTTTTCGTTACCCACGTTTAAATGTACGTCTGTCGCACACACTTTCAGATTTACGTGCTTGTGGATGTTATGTGATCGCATGAATAAAAGTAATAACTGCAAGGTTAGTCTATTATCTAAAGGGTTGCAAACATATATATAAATTAAGTGGGTTGGCACTGGCACTTATCGATAGCCAGCCCATAAAATCTAATACGACTAAGTAAATGAATTCACGACAAAAATCCTCTCGGTTTGGAGATACATTCAGCTATTTCCAGGCACACTGTATGGCTTGAATTAGTCGGCTCTTTGCATCGAATTACTAATATAGATAGTAGGTATGTTGCGTTAAAAGTAATTTTGACATTACCTAATAAGGCGATAGGCCGAACACGTGTATTTGTAACGTGGTTTGAAAAAACTTCCAAAGGAAATGTAATTTTTTGCGAAATCATGTTATGGCTTGAATGTGTTCCTAGTTACGCAGTAACCGATTACTGCTGTATGGACATTGTCATTTAGCGGTTAGGAACGTACCGCATCCAATATACTCCATTATGCAAAGTATCGGTTAGACTTCTTACTGCCAAAGTGCCAATGTACACATCATTCTTCACATACAGATTTCTGCACTGTGTTTGGGATAGTTGTTCTGGGAACGAGTGAGGGATATCCTTTTTGATACATTTTTTGTAATATTTCAATTGTTTTAGTTAAACCACAGAATAATGTTTACTTGTCTGTTTTTTTGTATGATAAGGTACAGATTCTTTTATTAAATACTTGCTTACGCTCATGAGTAGAAATCCAATTACGATCTCTGAGTGCAAAATATATTTTAGCTATGAATTTATTGGTAGATTGAATTCAAAGTATTCTAAAGTATATTTTTAAGCCAGTCCAGCCAAATCTATTGTTTCCATGTTAGCTTTTCTTGGAGTTGAACAGAAATTGTCGGAAAATATTTCATTTTGAAAGAAGTAGATTGGGACGCGCGGATAATCCATACCTCGGGACTTGACCCGGCGTTTGGCCGAAACCACTTTATTATACCTAATGAAATTACACATCCAATGAGTTCTATTGTGGTTTCATGGCTCGTTTACTATTCAACAAGCGAAAAGCTATATATATTGGTATAGTTCATCGAATTGTTATGACTAGAAAAGTTACTCCAACAGAATATACCTACAAAATCTATGCAAAATAATAAAGTAAAAGTTTAAATTAACAGCTTTCCACTAGTGTGTTTATTTGTTGCAACTGATCTCCTTGACGGCTGGAACGATTCGAACATGACATTTACTGGCATGATGTTATGAAAAGGAAGTTAAATTTTAGTAAAAAAGGAGTTACAAATGAGTTAAATTCAATGTTTATTACTAATTTGATGATATAAAAACAGTATTTGTCATTCTAACAATCTCCTGAGAGGTGATCCAGTCCAGCAGTTGGACATTATTGATGATGGCGAAATGTTTTTCTAGACGAGAATCTAAGTAGGTTATTTAGTACCTAGTGAGGATTTAAATGGTAAAAGGAGCAAATGAGCATACCGTACCGATACGGGCCACCAGATAGTAAGTGGTTACTAACAACAATGGGCACCTACCACCATATATTTACAAATGCCTTGACATCCTTTCAGTACCGCTATAACCTACACCACTGATCAGAATGACATGGCGGAAAGACAAGGGGACAGATAGTAGTGCTTCTTGCTTCTTCCTAGCCTTTATTCCCAAGTTTATTTGGGGTCGGCTACTAGTTCAACCGGTTTTACCTGAATTTCAGTTTTTCCACGGAGCGACTGGCATCGGACCTCCGCAACCCTAAGGGAGAGCCGAAATTCGAAGATTGAACTAGTTGTCAGTATATTTGAGGGCACTGACTTCCCAATAACGATTGCTATAGATGTTCATGACAACCGGGACCGACGGCTTTATGTGCTCTTCGAGACACGGGCGTGAATCACCGCCAAACTTCCAAACTCCGGGCTGCTTTTAAGAATTTGCTAAGAAAACCCAAAAACATTATTTGGCCCGACCCGGGATTTTCTACTTTTAATACTAAGGGGTTATAATAATTCATCCTTTCAATAAAATTGTCTAAAAGTGTTTTACATAATACTTCAATTATTTTAACAGTATTATGTTTTCAGCATATATTCTCGCAGTAGACTGGACGCATTCATTACGAAGATTAATGTAGGTAGGTACGCGTTGCTAGAAGTTGAATATTGTTGGTAGGTGGGCTGAGCAAAAATTGGGTTCAATACACTACATTGAATGATAGCCCCGTTCTATCAGGTGTCCAATAACCATCGTGTGTAGGCTGTTGTTAATACTAAAGAGTCTTCATATTTTATATAGCTGATGAATATTTATTTTCCCATTTTTGCGTTACTTTTATTGATGCTCGTCTCTAGTTAGGCTCTAACTTGCTTAAAGCCTTTTTCCATAAATACCGTTTTGTTTAGTTCATTATCGTTCACTGCCGAACAAATATTATCACTAACACTAAAATATTTCTTTAGTATGAAACGTCCTGAGATTAACGCGTTAAAATTAAATGTGTATAATTAAGAACTTATCAAGTGATTCATCAACAGCCTTTAACAGTCCACTGCTAGACATAGGCCTCTCCTTTGAAAGGAGGTTTTGGCCTACTATACCACGCTGGCCAGACGGGTTGGTAAAGGGTTTGTTTCAAGTTTTCCTTCTCTTGGCAGTGATGTAAGCTGCTTATTTTGTTCCTTTAGTCGCCTATTACGACACCCAACGAATGAATAGGTTTGTATTCTTAATCCGTCACCACACGGACCATACCATATCAAGTGATTATACCTTTGAAACAAATAAATAAATTAATATTTCGGACATCTTCACACAACGTCATCTAGTCCCAAACTAATTTTATCATAACATTATATTTTTTCAAATTTTTTAATTTATTTATGGTTGGTATATTTATTTTTAATCAAGTGTTGTTAGATATAAGGACTGCCTGTTGCGGTATAAACCTCCTTTAAACATTGCCAAGTGACTCTATCTTTTAGCAGTCTAGACCACAGGTGGTCTGTAGTTTCCACAATATCGTCACTCTATCTTTTAAAAGGTTTGCCTTTCCGTCTTCTTTTTTTATGTGGATACCAATTTGTCTACGACCATCTTCCATTGGTAACTCTTTGAACGTGGCCGGACCGTTTTCACTTAAGTATCAGAACCTGATTAATCAATCTCGCACTTTTGATCTTTTCCTAATTTGCGAATTTCTTACTCTTCTTTTTAATTTAATACCCATGTAGCTCTATTCTAATCCTCTGGCAAGTTTTTATCATGTTCAGGTTTGAATGCTTAAAAGGCCTTTCAAGCATTCACACCATGCATAAATATTGCATAAGCTAGAACCGGAGTAATACAATGTGTATTGCTTTCAACAACATTCGTCGGTATCGGGATTACTAACATCAGCAATCGATTATAGGAACAAGGAAGGATTGTGCAAGTACAATTTTAGTGACCATTTGAAAGAAATTTGGTAGTAAGTCTACGTAAGGATCTTGCCGGAAGGAAAACTGGAAACAACCCCTATTTAAACCGGTTTGGCCAGCGTGCTGCAGTACCTATGTATAACAGAGGACTGTTAAAAGCTGATGATGATGATAAGGATGAGCAGAGTATATCTTCGTGATAGTGATTTGTTTTAGTGACTTCTATTCTATAAACACATAATTCTCTTGAAACGTGACAAGAGAACATAGACAAATAATAATTTATTCTCTGCACTGGAGATAATTAACTTGTGGCTATAAATCCTAACCTTCGCATGAAATTATTGATAACTAAGAAATGTACGTTTTGTAGATATTACTGTAAGAGAAGATATTTTAACAAATACTATCATTTCACCAGCTCCGATGATTGACTGTCCAATAAAATCATCTTTGATAATATTAATATACATAAAGGACCAATTGACAGACTGAACGATCAACGTAAATCGTGAATTTTTACACAAATATTTTGTGTGCTGTGGGAACTCAGAAATAATTGATGAAAATTCAATCCCTAAAGATTTACAGCTTATATGAATCTTTATATTTCTTCAATGAACTTACTTGAAACTTTGTTTAACATTTAAATTTATGTTTCTAACTTTCTATTTCTTCAATTAATTCGTTTGATACTTTATAAATAAGTTAAACGTTTCATGTAAACTTTAATCCCTTTCTTCACCCCTTTAGGGGTTGAATTCTTAAGTGATGTAAGTTACTACTAAGAAAATAAATTTAAAAATTGCAGACAGACTATAAATATTGTTGAACGGGTTAGTAACAGTATGCAATCACAGAAATTCAGCTATACAAATAGACACTTATATTTTATTTCTTTACCAAATAATCCACAAAAATACTTGCGTCATAGAATGAGATGCTCCCCTGGGCTTCGCTAATACAGAATTTCGATAACGATCAGCACCGACTTCAAACAGTATTATTGTATATATAGGTTACTAGCATACATTATAACACTACTTTATTTAAATTAATAGATAATTAGGAATAGACAAATATGATCACATAGTAATTTAAGTCAGCCAAATGAAAGCCAGTTTATTTTACAAATTTTTAGTGTTTCTAGATAGCGAGTTTTCAATCGATGTCCTTTTTGAAGTCGGTTTATTTATTTTTTCTCATAAATGTTTACAAATTCCAAACGAAATTTCCCGACCGCATAATTTTATGAAATTCAGCGGCTAAGCCAGCTCGTGTGATTTAATACCACATGATTATTGTTTGTGGGGCTATGTTAAGGATAGTCTATACGGAGCCAATCGAATCGATTGCAGCCATAATACTCAAAATTCGTGATATGATTAACGAAATAGACCCGCCTTTTTGCCAAAAAGTGATTAAAAAAACTCTGATAAAAAGATCGACATCTGTCGGCGTGCTCGTGGTAGACATTTGTCAGAAATATCTCATTCATAATTGCCAAACTTTTCTCTTCATCATCATCATTCATCAATAGCCTTTATCAGTCTACTGCTGGACATAGGCCTCTCCATAGAAAGGAGGTTCGTAATGCAATAATTTTATTAATCATCTTCATATAAATTCTTTGTTTTATTTGGTTTAAAAAAAAAGTTTTTGTTGAAAAACCCGTTCCACTTAGAATTTTAGTAATTGAGTGTCAAGTGGAATAAATTTTGTAAACTTTTGAATACGTCAATTGAATTGAAGTTATATTAGAAATAAGTTTTTAGAATTAGTGATTACCAGTTCAGTATTCGAGTATTAATTATTTAAATCCCGTAAGTATTATTTAGTTTAATCAATTACGGCCTTTACTTTAAATGGTAGATAAATTATGATGGATACATTTACTAACTCAATCAGTTTATTGCAACATTAGCATTGAGGTGACAACATTTTAATATGTATTAAAAAAAAATGCTATAAATGCAAACTGCTATTATACAATAACCTACTTATTTTTATTTTGCTGTTACAGATTTTCAATTATTAGCAGTTCAATTTATTAATTTATTAACAACGAACGTGATGTGATTTGAACGTAAGGTAAAGTTTGTGAGTTGTTATTTTTATACGGATCCCTATATTTTTTTTTAATGTTAGCTTATGTTCATCGCGGCTAATAAACGAATCTAATAGTGATATATTTTTCGAAATCGATAGCTTCGGTAGCTTTGGAGCATTTCAAACAAACAATCAAATCTGTTCTCTTTAAAATGTTATAAT
The DNA here is from genome assembly GCA_932526445.1 of Phragmatobia fuliginosa. Lineage (NCBI taxonomy): Eukaryota > Metazoa > Arthropoda > Insecta > Lepidoptera > Erebidae > Phragmatobia > Phragmatobia fuliginosa. The sequence continues at coordinate 33,895,094 of OW052057.1, forward strand.
ATGGAAAGATTTACGATACGGTTGTGGTTCATATGCCTATATAATATATTATCTCTTTATCCATTCGTGCAATTTATATGGAGTTAAAGGAAAAAGTTTTTTTGTTTTAAACAGTTGGAGACTATAAATTCACTTATTTTCATAAGAATTCATAATTATTGATAATATTGACTAATAAACATGACCTAACCTAATAATTTTAATTATTTTCTTAATATAAAATAAAACTACTTTTTGTAGCTATATATAAAAGGCATATGCTGTCGCTGAATTTTTGTACTCATTCATATCTCAATCATATAATATCTCCTATCGGTAAGGCAGCGTTCGTAAAAAACGTTTCGTTCGACCGCTATTTCTCAGACTTACTTTTGAAATCCGGCTAGCAAGAAAAAACCTATATAGCCTATATCAGTCACAAATAACGTAGTCTTCTATTGGTATAGGAATTTACAAAATCGGTTTAGTGTGTCCAGAGATTACCACCTCACAAACTTTACCTTTTTTACATAAGTATAGATATATGCAAGTGATTCCTTTAATAATTTATTTTTTAATCACTGACACTCATTGTTTATATTTGATAAATCAATCAAAGGCAAATGTGCCAAAATATAATCGATAGATACTACGAGCATTTATTTGGTATAATTATCTTTATCTTATAAAATATCCATTTCGTTTAATCCAAAACAATTTTTTCAAAATAGTTTAACAATTTGCTTCCAATTTGAAATTAGTAGTGAATAATTAATACGGCAAAACTGGTACTTACTGTTAATCCCTTTAGTAAATCCACAAACACAACACATACATGTTAACGGTAAACCTTAAAAGCGGGACCTACGTGCCGCGTACTCATAACATGTGGTCGCGCAAGCGTTTTGTCGAAGACTGGTGTTGCCTAAAGCGAATGAATACATGCATATCATACTATTGAAACTACAATCCATTGAACTTACTCTTTTAAAATTGACTTTCGTACTATTTAGGACGTAATTATTTAGGCATAAGGGGTCCTTATACCTTTACTGTCCCATTAAGGATGTAGAGCTTCCAATTGTCGTTTGTCAAAATCTATATTTTAAAGAAGTATTCGATAGAAAAAGAAAACAAAATTGTATCTCTTGTCATGTATTCAAAATTAGAATTTTGTCGGGCAGATATTTATTACAAATTTGTAATTTTTTTCATAACCTCTGTGATGAAAGTTCCTTTAATTACATTATCATTTTAAGTCATGCCGTCATCATATTAATATTCTCTTGAAATATTATTACAGAAATCTGTACCTTTTATTCTACTTATTGGAACTTTTCGTATACAGTCTTAACATTTATTTTATATTTTATTTAGACATTCAATAAAAAAAAGGTCTCCCCCAAGGATTTCCAAAAAATTCGATTCTATGCTGCCCGCATTCAAGGGTGTAGCTGCAAACCAAATCAAATGTTTTATTTAAAAGCATATTTTGAGCTATCGCTTATGGGAATCTTAATTATAATCCGATTCGACGCATAATTGTAGTTTCAGTTATAGTAGGCGAGTGATAGTTGTTAAATACTTATCTTTTCGCGCTTTTTCTATGTGGTCAGTATATTCTAAAACAAGTATCAATTTATACTGTTATCGACAACGATCTCAAACAACTTACCTGTTTGATTTAAGTATTGCACAAATAAGGTTAACTGCACAGTATTCTCCATGCGTAAACTATTTCCTGTGTAGTAGAATTGTGTTCTGGTATTACTAAAGCGACGCAAACATGAGGTATAGCACGTATTAACGTACATATAGGTTTATTAAACCGTGATAAACTTTAGCAATAAATTACTCGCAGTTATTGGTTTGCGTCATCGCATGTTATGCCTGCATTCGCAAGGATACGGAGGTCAAGATTCGCTTTTGACTCATGTTGCCTTTCCCTTAATTGGGGTATGATATTCTTGTGTAGGTGACTTTTAAAATGTAGGTATATTTCGCTTTTGATATCAACATTCAAACTAAATATTGTGTAACTATACTCTAAATAACTTGTTTTCGAAAATATATTTAAAAAATCTTGATGTGCAAGCTTTTATTGAAATTTACTCAAAAAAATAAAATAAAGTATTCCTTGAAAACTGTACTACCTCGTTGATCTAGTGGCTAACGTATACAACTGCTGATCAAAAGGTCTCGGGTTCAAATCCCTGGTAGTGCCAAATGTATTTTTGGGTTTTTCTTACAGCAAATTTTTAACGACAGCCCGGAATATGGAAGTTTAGCGAAATTCCAGCCCGTGCCTCGGAGGGCACGTTAAGCCGTTGGTCCCGGTTGTCGTGAACATCTATGATAATCGTTATTGGGAAGTCAGTGTCCACAAATATACTGACAACTAGTTCAGACTTCGAATATCAGTACACCCACAGGTTTGCGGAGATCCGATGCCGAGTCGTAAAAAACTAATATTCATGTACGAGTAAAACCGGTTAAATTATTAGCCTAGGCTAGGAAGATGAAGATTCTTTGAAAACTTTCGCTATCAGCTTATGGCATTACACATTTTTGTACATTGGAAGTTGTAATAAGCAGGTTTGGCCGTCATCGCAACATCAACTGGACGATGAGGCATTTTATAAATATTTTTAGATATTTTATCAGACAGTGTAATAAAGATCTTGAATATATATAATGTGGAATGATTTTAGTCATCTGTTACGCAGGCACATGTTAACCTAAGGTCAAATTAATCTATGTATTTTATCGAAGCAATCAGTTACGCAATGCTCGCCGAGTGTGACCCAGACGGTATCTTAATAATATATTAAATAATATATTAGAGGTGGGATCAGATATTCATGATATGACACTGACCATTTGGCTTTGAACTAAAATGTGTGATCAATTTCAACTCACTAGCTGTGGCATTATGTTTATGCCACATTGTTAGTTTTAACCGTATAGACAACTGTCACTCCCCACTTCGCTCCCCTTATGGTGCAGAACAAAGGGGTTATGGGTAAAACAAAGGTAGAACAATGGTATGATCTACAAATAAATAGTTGATTCAGAGTTTTGGGTGTTTTATTTAATGGTGTATAACAAGTACGTATGTATTTACAAAAAATAAATTCGGTCTAGTGTGTGTCAGGTCCCGCATAGAATAGAGTTCCGTAGTCACCCATAATGGCAAGTGCAAAACTTATTTATTAATATTTTTGTACTTCTTCTTTTTAGCGTTTCGATGATAAACGCTACGTGTCGGATAATATACATTTTTTCAGCCCAGAACGCTATTGAATATTTTTTTTAAAGGTACACGCCCGTAATATCTTACTCCAGTACCACCAACTGGGGAGCTTCGCCGCATGTAATGAGTACATCTGGCACTGGCATTCTCTGATAGAGAATTCACATCCAGGTCGTCTCAAACCGGGCTCCGTTGATGAGCTGTAAGTACCAAGGTGTATCGAAAATCGAAAGATGGAAAAGTAAAATACAAAAGGCATATGTTCATTAATAGACTATTAAAGGCTGTAGGAACACACACTGATGTGCGTAATCTATTATGCAGTTACACATACTATTTGAATAAACAATAAAATTACAGCAGAATCTCATAGCCAAGTGGCATTAGGTGATAGGAAACAATCACCGAGGGAATGCAACGACGGCTTGTCAGTTTCTAGATGGGTGACCGTTTGTGGCATGATATGTTGTGAACGTTTCCGTAATTCGGAGGTCATGTTAAGCAGTCGGTCCCGGTTGTTATCATAAGATAACAGAAAGCATAGTTGGAGACATTCAGGTGGCTCAAAAAAATCAACTTCAAGTTTTACGTAGCTATCGTATCTTGCCAGTGCCCAACCCACACTCGGGCAGTGTGAGGACGTGTGGCCAGAATTTCACAGAAAAAAAGAGGTTGACGCTTTAATTCTAAGTTAGTCAATTCTTATTGACCATTAGACGTTTCTACTACTACTAGCGTGATAAGTAGATAATTGTTATAAAATAATTGATGAGGAACATTTTATACGTACCTGAGACTATAAAAACACCGATAACAATAAGTGGACAAACGAAAAACACTGCTGACATAAATATATTAAAAATATTAGTACTTAATTTCTTTAGAAGCGGTAATGGCCAATAACTTGAAATATCACTGGCCATCATCTAAAAAAACCATTAAGTTTCAGTAAAGTGTATTACGTTTAGCTTTAGAACATAGAAACGAGCTGTGCAAGCCATTCGCAAAATGTATTAAAAACGGTAATGTCCTTACAGTTATTAATAATTTATTGTTGCGTTTGGAGAGGAGACTTTTTCACTATAATCAATGTTTATCATTTAAGACTGTATACTTTCTTTTTCTGGATAAGAGTCTTCAAAATAACAGTTTCTGCCTTGATTATTCATGTATTATAGTACATATATGTGTACATATGTATGTGTCTATGTATATACTCGTATGTATGTATGTGTATATATGTTGGAAATTAATTAATTTAGTTACTTTTCCTAACATATACCTGCCACAGACAGCTTCGCAACACGCAAAGTCCGCCTTGTGTTGTTTATGTAATATGTTTTGCAGAAAGTGTTAATAAACAAATAAGTAAATTATATATTTTCATTATTTATTTATTTATTATTATATTATATATTATATTATTATATAATTATACCTTAAAATTCATGTCACTGAGCATTTATATATGAAATAATAGGAAATTTGGAAAAAAAAAAAATTTTTATAGAAATAAAAACCAAATACTCATTTGCGCTTTTAGACCAGTGCTTTTAATGTTTGAAAACAAAATAAATTATAGTAGGATGAAACCCATTGTAAATGGAGGAGAATAGTACAAAAATTAAAGGAAAAATAAATTACGGGCGATCTGAGGTCGGGAAGGGGGAGAGGGGGGGGGGGGAGTTTAAGGGAAAAAAATGACTTATCTCAATTTCCTGCAAAACTACAAGTCCTATAGAAAAAAGTTAAATGGCAAAGTTGTAGGTAATAAAAAGATCTACATCTTTTGCATTTACACTTTTTTCACATAACCTCAAATTTTATGTGAAAAATTCAAAAAACCTGTCCCCCTTCCCGACCTCAGATCGCCCGTAATTTATTTTTCCTTTAATTTTTGGACTATTCTCCTTCTTTTACAATGGGTTTCATCCTACTATAATTTATGTTCACTTTTGTTATTTTAAGAGGCTTTTACCCTGGTCTATTTGTGATAAATGCAGACAATTGGCAAGCATGAAATTATGGAAGCTTTGGAAGGGTGGTAATTATTCATAATAACAGTGGCGTTGGTTCATTTACCCTTACAATAGCAAGGGGTATAGTAATAAATTGCTGTGACTGTTAAGGGCCACCGTTATCGAGGATGACACACCCTTTAATTAAAAAAGAATGTCTATTAATGAAAAAGAGTTCAATAATAGAATAACGAAGAACAGAAAAGATTTAATAGTACTATTAAATCTTTTGTTATTGATCAAATATAATTTGTGTGATTTAAAAATATTTATTTCGAAGTGTCGGTTTTTAGGGTTCCGTAGCCAAATGGCAAAAAACGGAACCCTTATAGATTCGTCATGACTGTCTGTCCGTATGTCACAGCCACTTTTTTCCGACACTATAAGAACTGTACTGTTGCAATTTGGTAAGTAGATGTATTCTGTGAACCGCATTAAGATTTTCACACAAAAATAGAAAATAAACAATAATTTTGGCTGTTCCCCAATAATAATAATACTTGGAACTGAAACTCAAGAAAATGTTTTTCATCAAACTCATTCGCGTAGAGTATCTATGGATAGGTCTTTAAAAATGATATTGAGGTTTCTAATATCATTTTTTTTTCTAAACTGAATAGTTTGCGCGAAAAACACTTCCAAAATGGTAAAATGTACTCCCTCCTGTAACTTCTAAAATAAGAGAGTGATTTAACTAAAAAAAATATATGATGTACATTACCATGATAAATCGTTAACCGTAATTATTTACCCTTCATTCAATCAATACACTATTTTTAAAACATCAAAACATTAAAACATTATTATTAAAACATCGATCAAAGCTACATCGAGTTCGATGTAACTTTGATAACTTAACAAGAACTTCTATAATAATATGATGTTACTTGCTTCTACGGAACCCTTCATGGGCGAGTCCGACTCGCACTTGGCCCCTTTTTTTAAGTATAGTATGCAGGTATGTATTTACAAAAAAAAAATACTTATGTATTTATATCAGTTGTTTAGTACTCATAATACAAGCTCTACTTAGCTTGGGACAAGATGACGTCGTTGTGTGTAAGATGTCCTAAATATTTATTTATTATTATTTACTTATTATAATTATTTATTTATTATATTAGAGTAAATAGCGAAACTAGTGCTGTTTTGAGTGCCCTGTTTTATAAACTCATCACATGTAAAACAAAAATTGAAACTTGGTTTTAAAAAAGCATCTTATATTATATATATTTGATTTATTAATTTTATTATACACATGTAAAAAGCCTTACATAAATACTGTAAGGCATAATACTCGTATAAAATAATTATGTTGTTCAAATAGCACTCCTGTAAAATCAAATATACATAGTAATATTATGCTTTCGTTTACCGTTTTGTGGGTTCCAAAGTTTATGACTCGGAACCCTTATAGATGCGTCATTTCCGTCCGTCCTTAACTTACCGTCTAAACAGTAAGTGCTAGAAAGATGAAATTTTGCACGAATATGTGTTGTAATTACGTCGACAAAGTGCTGCAGTAAAATTATGAAAAATATTTTGATCTGCTGTACTTCCCCTACACGTAAAGTGGGGATGATTTTTTTTTCTCGCGGCCACCCCTTCTTGTGCGTATCATTAGATAGGTCTTTTACAAACAATACAGAGTTTCTAAGATTTATTGATTTAGGTCTCCATTTCCGAGAAATTCCACTTTGAAGGGCACTCTTTTGAGTACTGATTACAAGTTGAGTATTCTCATAGCCTTATTGTCTTAGGTGATTGGAAACAATCACCGAGGGTGATCAACGACGGTGCGGTTAGTACCGGGTGACCGTAAGTGGCATGATACCATAAGCGTCTCCGTGATTCGGAGGTCACGTTAAGCAATCAATCCCAGTAGTTATCATAAGGTCACAATCATGAAGCTGGGTGGCATTATAACATCCAATGGCAAGATTACGTAGCCACAACGTTACTCACCAGTCCCCATCCCGAATTCGGCCAGCGTGGAGACGTATGGTCCTAACCGTTTCCTTACAGGAACCCGAAGCCAGCAGTGGGACATTCCTAATGAATGAGAGACGACACCTAAAATTTTATTCTAATTGCTTACTAAAACCCCTTCACTTGATGACAATTTTATCGTATAGTGGCCCTCTGATAACCACATATTAAGACACTTGACAACACTCTGTCAGCTAAGTAGTGTTAATCTGACACTTGATATGACAGTTGAGATGTTTGTATGTGAGGAACAATAATTTAAGTACTTTTGACACGTAAATAGTGACAGTTTATGTCAATAAATATGTATAAATTATTGATTTTAAGCAGGAAAATTATTGTTTACTTTTCCGTGCATATTGCAACAACAATATGTTACCTTTTAATTTTAATTTTGATTTGATTTTGATTTTGATTTTAAAGTGTGTGAGCTATTAGCTTTGTATATGTTTGGATAGCGTATGCGACTGCCGATCAAGAGGTCTCGGGTTCCAGTCTCGGGTCTGCTCAAAAGTGTTGTTGGGTTTTTCTTACTAGAAATTCACATTATAAACAGGTTATAAACGGAGTATTGAAGTTTGGCGGTTTTTCACGCCTGTGCCTCGGAGAGCACGTTAAGCTGTCGGTCCCCTTTGTCATGAACATGTATGTCGATCGTTATTGGGAATTCAGTGCCCAACTCTCCATCCTGCAACAAATTATTTAGAAATCTTACAAAACAATGCGCTAGTCAGTTGAATTTTATATATATTAGATATTGTGATACTTGGTTTTCTCTTTTTAGTTCATTACTTTTAAGGTGTCGGATTTTTTTGTTTCTATAATAATTATTTTACATCTCTCATGTTCGGTAAGTAGGTTCTTATTACCTCCAAATGGGGCTTGTAAGTGACTTATTAGCGCTCTAGGTTAATAATGTAGCTAGAAAAGCCCTAGGGCGGTAAGTAATAAAAAAAAAAACGCTTCTTCCTTACAAAAAGTTCGCGTACATCTAACCATCATACTGGCAAAGACATCCATGCATTCAGCCCAATGACCAAAGAGGTCGCTTTGCCATTCAGCCTTGTCTTCGTGTGAGTATATTAGTCATCAATTTTAAATATCGAACGGCGAAGCTCAATTTCATTCTTGAAAAAAACAAATAAAAAGTTCTTTACTTGTTTCTTTTTAATGAAAAGAGGCGGGAATAGAAAACTTTTAATTTAAATATTGTTTTTTTTTGGTTTTTTTTTATAATTACGTGCTAATTAGGAAAAAACATGAATTCTTCAAGTGATGAAGATATAAGCTGTACTCCCGATTCAATGAAAATGGAAGCTTGAAGCAGCAATTAACAATGTTTTAATTGTATAATGCCGGTTTTTAGGGTTCCGTAGCCAAATGGCAAAAAACGGAACCCTTATAGATTCGTCAAGTCTGTCTGTCTGTCTGTCTGTCTGTCCGTCCGTATGTCACAGCCAATTATTTCCGAAAGTATAAGAGCTATACTGTTGAAATTTGGTCAGTCGATGTATTCTGTGAACCGCATTAAGATTTTTAAATAGGTCTTCAAAAATAATGTTGAAGTTTCTTATATCATTTTTTTCTGAACTGAATAGTTTGCGCGGGAGACACTTCCAAAGTGGAAAAATGTGTATCCCCCCCCTCTAACTTCTAAAATAAGAGAGTGATAAAACTAAAAAAATATATGTTGTACATTACCATGTAAACTACCAACGAAAATTGGTTTGAACGAGATCTAGTGAGTAGTTTTTTTTTAATACGTCATAAATCGTAACACGCAATATAACTTTCATCCAATCAATACACTAGTATAAAAACATCGATGAAAGTTACAACGAACTACAAGAACTTTTATATGATGTTACTTGCTGGTACGGAACCCTTCATGGGCGAGTCCGACTCGCACTTGGCCGCTTTTTTTTCTACTTATCTCACAATCGAGATGTAAAGCAGAATAGTTACCTCGGGTGTAAGCACCAATGGCACCCTCGAACTATAGGCGCCCTCGCTGCGCTCGTGCGCCTAAATATCTCGGGCTGCAATCGATGCCTTACAGCTCTTGGGTACTAATCTACTATTATTTCAGACTTTTTAGTTTTATAAACCGATAAGTTATTTGCAAATCAATCTCTACAGTTCAAATCCCGTAGTGATCTCGATATAGTACGCTTATTGTCAATTTGTAATACGATATATGTAAGTATATTTGAAATTACAGTCAATCAAGGTAACTATTAATAATTTTTTTAAAAACATCATCTGAGAGCTCCTTTTCTTTCGACTCGTACTCGTATAAATTCAATAATTTGTACTAAATATTGCCAACGTAAAACCAAAAAAAGTATATGATTATTGTGATTTGACTATCTAAGATATCCTGATATTTAAATTACTCCAATTGCGCATAACTATTGTATTATATTGATTTAATACTTCTGTCACTCACGAGTAGAGAGTGAACACATCATTGGCTTATCACACGCCGCATACGATACTTCCTGAGCGAAAATTTACTACGTAATAAAAAAAAGTTCAGGAATTCGAAGTTATGTTTCGGTCGTTTTCTTATATTAAAGAATAAAAATAGGAAAGGCGCTATAACCTTATATTTCTCATAATGATTGTAGGGTTTCTTTATTTTCGTGTAATAAATGTAGGTAATATATTCTGTAAGTAGTAACTAACACCTGTGATTCTTCAGTGACAATGTAAATTATTAAATAACTAGTGGACCCACAAGCCCCGCCTGCGTCTTCTATTGCCCGTACCGTGGTACCGGACATTGTGTAAGACATTATTAAGATAATTTTCAGAGTTTTTTAAGACAAACAATTCTTCATACATTATTTTGACAAATCTTTAACCACTTAGAAAAAACATTAATGCTTTACTCCCATTGGTCGGGGCGTGATGATCCATAACTTATATCCTTCTCAAATAAACTGTCTATCTAAAAGTGAAAGCATTTTTTAAATCGGACCAGTAATTCTTTAGATTAGCGACTAGACTAGAAACAAGGTCTTTAGCTTTATAACATTAGTATAAAGTCTATAAAACTACGCTAGTCAGAAAAAAAAGTGCTTTTACCGTTCTTAAGCTCAAAACTACGAGCTAGCTACGAGAATGAGAACATATCTGAAATGTACCATTATCGGAAAAGAAACATTAATGCCAAGCAATAGAAAGCAAAATATCTCTTCTTTCACGGTGGCATGAACTGTGGCCCGTATCTGCGACAGTTAAACAATTAAGCTGTATAGTTTATTAGTGGTTAAACATCATTTTGCTAGCCTCTACATTTCCGAAGATTATTTGGAGTCGGCTACTAGTTCAACTGGTTTTACCTGAACATTAGTTTTACACGTAGCGACGGGCAACGGGCATCGGCAAACCCTGAAGGTGAATCGTACTAATTATTTATGAATATATTTGAGAGTATTGCAGTGATTTTTTATTTGAGTTCAGGGCAAAACAATCAACTGAGGGCGCTGTCCTGGCACTGACTTCAACTATAGTGATGTATCGCCTGGAGAGCATGGGTATAATGGCCGTGGCTGAGTGAGTGCAGCACATGGTTCTTAAGGTACTCCTAAGGTAAAACTTATCGTATCGACATCCCACGCCTTCTGTATACGAAATTACAGGTGTACTATCTGTAAGTAAGATATTTGTGAAGAAAATACAGTGAAGGTACCACAAAAATGACTGCGATGCGAGCGATGACTAGTAGTAGTAGTAGTAGTACCTCGTGCTAAATCAGCATTTGTTCAGAGGCATTACAATTTTCTGACGCCCCACATCTCCACACCAGTTAATAAAAAGGAAGTTTAAAATGGAAGTAACCGAATGCCTAAAAAAAATTGATTGTAATGATACAGAGAATCTTCTAAGTGTTGTGACCGTTGTGACACCACTTTGTAGTGTCCACACGCGAACTTACACACGCATACGCAAGCATGCATGCACGCACACACGAATATACACAGACACATTTTCACTCCCTCATGACACACATTCGTATGCATGCTTTACTATAAGTTATGTTTATAACATTGATATAAGTAATAGTTATTTGTGTTGTTGGTTGTCTTGATGTTTATTTAAAATTTTATCTAACATTATCTCCTTTCTTATTGGGAAAGACACTAATTTCTGCTACATAGTTTTTACTAGCGCAGGTGTTAGGGAAGTCCATAATGTATAATTAATTAATATTAATAAATAATAATAATCTTACATTATTATTGACTTCCCAATAGCGATTCCCATAACGGGAAGCGGGACCAACTGCTTAAAGTGCTCTCGCCACAGCGTGACGAAACAAAGAATTTCTTGTAAAAAAACCCAACAACACTTTCTGGCCCAACCCGGGCCCGAAGACCAAGAGGTTCTAGACTATAAAGGCATTATAAATATACTGCGAATTAAATAGTTTGTGAATACTTCTGCTACATTCTTTGATATTTTTTTACATATGAGAACTTCCTCAATTCCATACCACATCTACAAACGTTTGTATGTATAAACGCTCCGTGGTATAAACTGTTCCAATGTCGTCCTACATAATTGACGTTTATTGGTCATGGATTCTAACGTTATTTACATCGTTTACCAATGATGTAATCGTGACCAAGCTTTTATAGTTTCTATTTAATATTTTCTTTATGCCATTTAGTTGAATGTAGTAATTATATTATCTTCTTTTGTCTACTTATTTTCAAGTCATTGTTTAGTATTGACACTCAGTTAATTGACTTGATAGTAGTAGTAGGTACGTTTTTTTCTTTTTATGCTATCCTGCCATAGCAGCTTTACTCTGCCTGATTGATAGAATGAGTAGAATCTATGAGAATTTGGTCACCTTACTCATTGCAAATGCATACAAAGCAGCATTGTAATCCACCCGTAGCTTTGAGTATTTGCTTTCATTTTTTTTTAAAGCTGGTTTAGCATTTATTTCTGATTGTTTCGGATGTGTTCTCTAACTGGACAGAGATACAGAAATTGTTAGTCAAGTGTAAACTTTACATTTAATATTTCAAATGAAAAAAAAAGAGTAACATTAACAGTATATTAGTCCTATTGCCCGTGCTCCGGAGAGCATGCTAAGTCGTCGGTCCCGATTGTCATAAACTTCTATGGCAATCGTTATTGGGAAGTTAGTCTGCCTTAAATATACTTACAATAAGCTCAACCTTAGAATTTAGTTCGCCTTCAGGATTGCAGAGGTCTGATGCCAGTCGTTCCGTAAAAAAACTGATATTCAAATATAACCGGTTGAACTAGTAGCCGACCTCAAATAATCTTGGGCATGATAAAGGCTAGGAAGAAGATTAGTCATATAAGCCTCAAACGACTCGACTTAATTTCAGTTATTTTTGGAAAATGAACACAATACAATATCACAACCTTGCACATATTTGTCAATTAGTTCTCAACCATCGCGTCCGCATTTAACGTCTGTTAAAATGTAGTATTAAGTGGCAATTGTTACTTATTAAATGGTCACGACTTACGGCTAACTATACCTCATGACTGGCCATTAGGACTGATGTACACGTACCACACTTATGAATACAAACTAAAAACATAATATTACGAGAAAACATTTGAGTTTTGGGTATTTGAGTATGCGTAAATGTGATTGTAACTTATTTAAAATTTGAAAAGCATACTTCTAATGTGCTGGTCACTTTAAAAAGAGTTAATGGTAATTACTATGTTTTCTTTTCAACCAACATTCCTAATTACGTTACAATTTATACTAATTAATAATCACAAGTATGTTAAGAAAAAAAACTCATAAGAACTCAGGAAATAAGTAATAGGTACTTAGCTTTACAGGTTAATTCGGAAGTAGCGAAGTTGCAGTAGCTCCTTTCTGTAAACTAGAAACAAAGAATTTGAACTTAACTCAAATAAAACTATGGCTATAAGAAACTTACAAAGTCTAGCCTTTTTACAAAATAACTCTGGAGAGGACTATCAGTAGGTATATCAGACAGAATTGTTATCTTAGAACAATTGGGTCAAACTGCTCTCTGTGTTGTATTCCTTCAAACTGGTAGCCTGGGTGCCTGGAAGCTGTTTTTGACAAGAAATATAGTAGAGCTTTTATTATTGTTGTAGGTTTAGTATATGTCTACTAATTATTAAAAATGTTTTTTCAATACTTCGTCCTAGAAGTACAATAATATAATAAACACTAACAAAACATGGCCTCACTTAGTCATTATGTTTATGAGTGTGAGGTATTCGACTGAACAATGATTGGATGGACATGTTAGCGCTTAGTGTCGTCACCATTGAGTCTTCACTGCCTCGACGGATGATGTTTAATGAAGTGTTTTAGAACTACGTTTGAAATCAATTAAGCAGCGTATGAGACCGTGACTAAATTCTAACTTCGTATCAGGTCGCTCAAGGAGAAACGTGTAAATACTGTTTAGAACAGATGGGAGCATCCTAATAGTTATATAGTAATAGTAAAACTAAAGTCATCAATGTAATTCGAATAATAATATTTACTAGTTTTCTATTTGCCTTTAGCTCTATTGGTGTTTTCTTCAAAAATTATTTCGTACAGAAATTTTAAGCAAACATGCGAACTTCTGTTCTATGATGCATAGAGAGTAAAAGTGATAACGATAAGAACTGAGCTCATAACTGTCTCTCACAAACACAAACATACATAAGTAATTGTGTATTATTCCATATCACATATTAAAAAAAAAGAAATTCAATAATTATTTTTTATTGTGTTTCTAATTTGTGTGTGGTAGTGGTAACATTGTACACAAAACAAGTTGAATATTAAGGTTCGAATAACATGAACCTCTTTTAAGGAGAGGCCTATGTATTGAACTATTAAAATGTGTTCATGATGTTGATGAAGAATATGATTCATCGTAACTTTTTTCTAAGAAAGGCTTTTGGCCTATCATATTACACTGGCCGTCTGGGTTGATATGAGGTTCGTGTCAAGTTTTCCTTTTTAAGTCATGTTGTCCTAGTTTGCTCTCTTTGTCACCTCCTAAGAAACCCACGAGATGAATACACTTTCGTATTGTTAATTCGTCCTAATGTCAAACCTACATCAAAGACTACGGGATTCTAAATACGAATGGCATCATATAATTTGTAATCTTCTAAAAACCGTTTTTGACCTAGAAGTAGGTGTAGTTTATTAACAAGTGACTTCAGAGAACGTCTTAATACATCACATGACGTGACGACGTAAAAAGCTATAAATTTCACAACCTAATTGATGTTGTTTCAGACGTAAATTAAGTGGTACTGAGTCGATCAACAAACTAGCTGTTCAATCTACCACACTCAAATAAACATTGAACCAACTAAAACCAGGCGTGAGTTGTTCGTTGTCTTGTTTAAACAATTTAGTTAATAACTAGTAATAAAATCCTTGTTTGTTGTATAATCAAATCTGTTTCCAGGTTGTACTACGCAAATTCTAAAAAACAATTGATTGTTTTTTTTACTTTAAAATATATTCTGGTGTTCTAATATTGTTTAAATATACACACCTATTGAAATATATTCATTAAATACTTCAGTAATCAATATTTTACAAAATAGCTTTTTAACTTGTTCTAGTATTCTTAATGTTATGCATGTTTTATAAACTTGAGTTAGACTGTTAGGACATTAGAGCTTTATACGTCTTCTGCAAAACAAAAGTATTGAAGTATTGAGGTACATTGTCTAACCTCACAATAAGCATGGTGACCCCTACTCCTGGATTCTACTCATGCTTTCCATCAGGCAGAGTAGAGTCACTTTGGCAGGCTTAAATATAAAAAAAAAAAAAAAAAGTATTAGTTAAGTCAAACCAGTTTGACCACTGACGTGTGCACTTGGTTCGGCAGATAAATGAGTGACAACGTTATATTAAGTTATTTTTGATCATCATTAAAATCCTCTAAAAACAGTTGATGTCGGGTCATTAATAAATGACATAAAGTTAAATAAAAACATGATATCATAGGCTAAAGTCTAAACATTTATTATTATATGGTACTTAAACTGAATTCACACTCGTCCAGCGTAGGGACGTATGGTCTTAACCCTCTCCTGGTCTAGTAGTTAGCGTGTGCTGATTAGAAGTCTTGGTTTCAAATCCTGGATCGGGCCAAAAGTGTTGTTGGGGTTTTTTTAACAGATTATTCTTTACAGCAGCCCAGATTTGTGAAATGAAGTGATTCACGCCCGTGCCTCGGAGAGCACGTTAAGCCGTCGCGCGTCGGTCCCGATTGTCAGGAACATCTATCACAATATTTATTGAGAAGTCAGTGGCCTCAAATATACTGATAGCTAGTTCAACCACAGAATTTCAGTTCTCAGTCAGGGTTGCGGAGGTCCGATGCCAGTCACCTCGTGTTAAAACTGATATTCAGGTAAAATTCAGTTCTACCCCAATAATAAAGAAGTCAAATCTAGAAAGAAGACTTAATGTATTCTATGCTGACCAGAGTTTAGTATTTAAGCGAATACAACTTGCAAAAAAAAATGGGCTTAGAGTTTAAACTAAATATTCCAAAGCAACATAAAAAGAGTTTTGTAACTAATACTCTTGGACAAAAATGTGAACTCTATCAACAAAACATAAATCTAACTCATTAACATAAAAAGTAAAGTTAAATATTCAGACGAAGTCATAAAAATGTCCTACATTTGACGTAGACAGGTGGTACATGTCTCTACTAGACGACAACTTTTTAATTCGAACGACACGGTCACGGAACGACATTACTGAGTTAGCGCAACGTCAGCTACAGTTTTATAGCTGTGTCAATTACATGGCCGGATTACACGAGGTTTATATTGTCATAGTTTGATTGCTTTCAACTGGCTTAGTTTAAGTATGAAATAAACTCGTATTAGAGTTTAAAGTTATTCAGATCTATTTGACTAAATTCGACTCGTTTGCAATTGGATATTCAAAGCAAATAGAAGCAGGCTCTAGGTTAAACATGTTTTTCAGTTTTTTATGATTGTGTAGAAGTCAATACTAGTTTACATATACTTACCGTCGGCTACTTAGGTATAAAAAAAATATTATAGGAGGATCTAAGAAAGAAGGCGTCTTCCAAGTAGAGCTAATTATCCCTGTTTTGGACAGTATGCATTTACTGCTAACTACTTAATTTAAATAGACAGTAAATCATTAAAATCAGTTTTATTTGAATCGAATTATTAAACGATAACATCATAAACCACAATAGCAGTTACGATAACATCATATTTATATAGATAGTATAATTCTATATGTATCGTTAGACTATCGTCAGATGTAAGAAACCTCAAAATATGTAGAAGTCACGAAGTACAAGCGAAAAGAAACATTTACTTTAGAGTAGAGCCTTGAATGTTGCCGCACGAGCATACCTACTTTGTTCATTTTACACTGTTTTGTTCATATATTAAACCATTGCGTTTATTTAAATTACCTACCAGGAAGAGAACCTTAAGAAAGTGATTTAAGTATCTGTTTTTTATTTACACAAAATTATTTACCCATTTCATATAAATCTATACAAGTAAATAATATTGAAGGGTATCTTTGTTTGTGCTGTTTTTGTGCCAAATGAAAACAGGAAAAAAGCGGCCAAGTGCGAGTCGGACTCGCACATGAAGGGTTCCGTATCAGCATGTAACATCATATAAAAGTTCTTGTAGTTTCGTTGTAACTTTGATCGATGTTTTTATAATAGTGTATTGACTGAATGAAAGGTTAATTGCGGTTTACGATTTATGACGTATTACAAAAAGAACACTAATTAGATCTCGTTCAAACCAATTTTCATTGGTAGTTTGCATGGTAACGTACAACATATATTTGTTTTAGTTTTATCACTCTCTTATTTTAGAAGTTAAAGGGGGGGACACACAACTGTTCAGTTGAGAAAAAAATGATGTTAGAAACCTCAACAACATTTTTGAACACCTATCTACACACGTATAGGTTTGATAAAAAAAAAATGAGTTTCAGTTCCTAGTATGGGGACCCCTAAAATGTATTGTTTGTTTTCTATTTTTATTTGAAAATCTTAATGCGATTCACAGATTACATCTACTTACCAAGTTCAACCGTGGCTGTGACATACGGACGGACAGACAGACAGACATGATGAATTTGGCTACGGAACCCTAAAAATAGGAAGAGGATGTATTGGAGTTAAAATAATACAACATTTTCATCAAATAAATTGCAATGTTACTATAAACTTAAATATAAAATACTTGTAACTTATGAACACATACTTATGAATTATAATCAGTCATTCAATCACTCAGCATTGATTTATATGTATTGTACGTAAAATAATATATTAATATAATTAAACATAGTTATAACATAACACTGGAATGCAAATATTTTTATATTTAAAAAGAACACAATTTTGTCACAAAACTATTGATTTTAGTACTGATTAATTAAACACAATAAGATAAGTTATAAAAATAATAATCTAAAAGGCTAGTAAGCTAAGCTAAAGCTAAGTAGCCTTTAACACTGTAAAAAGCCATGTAAGATTCCTAAAATTTTATATAAAAATAATTTTTACAACTAAAATGTTAGTGTTCACCAAAAGTTAAAACGAATTGGATAGTTATGGCACTGTATTATTTTATTAGTAGAAGTGAATGAAAAACTTTTATGCCTATAAGTCTATCTAAAAAGGTGCTAGAAGTTTTACGGTGTCAAAGCACCTCGTAGTTCAATATTTGTAAAACAACTATTTGGTCGCTGTATGCACTGAAGGCTTCTTTACCTAAATTATTTAACGCTAGAAATAAACTACACTAAACTAAAACAAATAAATGCATATCTTAAATTTCTTCATTAACAAATTAAAGTTGTATAATTAAATAAAATTAAATAAAGTGTAAGTTTCACATTTGATCGTCAGTTAATCGAGGTCATGTGTTATTTTATCAAATAGCGATCGTCGTAGCCAACTATGATAATTTTAATCCTTAACAGTCCAAACTCTATATTCAATGACGCATTTTTATTTCAACTGAATTCTATTATTAGTAGTCACTTACATTTCGACTGAATTCTGTTAATAGTTATTTATTTCTACTGAGCTTAGTATAAATATATTATATATATTTATATCCTTGCAAGAAATGGATACAAAGGAATTGATATCTTGTCCTTCCCTCATTAATTGCATGCACAACTTTGTTTGCGGGATTCAGGACTTTAATGACTTCAGGCACAATTAATTTGCCCACTCAATACCATTTGTTTGACTTACTAAAAACACGAATTCAAGCTGCCTGTAAGTTAAAACGACTACTTAAAGTTGAAAAAAGTTAATAAATAAGAGCGTCATTATATAACTAACGAAATATGATAATTTACTGGCGACATACATATATACGAGTAATACTGCTACATAGTTACATAAAAGCTGTGCCAAAAAAAAGTTTTAACAAATTATAATCAAATCGATAAAATCTTGTTATTCTATGATTAAGTCACATACATCTGATAGTTACATACAAATCTGTTAAATTTATATACGCTATAAGCATATTTTTGTCCAATCAATATATACATATACGAGTGTTATGTATACGATGTACATATGTCAAGATATTCATGTAACTGTTTTACAATAACTATAGATTTGAGTGAAATTCAGAAGGTTAATCGAGGATGTCAGAGAGATTATTTGATTATGGTATTCTATATGTTTGTATACCTGTACATACAATAGTATTTGCAGATTAAGAATACTGAGACTGCATCACAGTAACAACAACAATACTGTTCAGACATATTAGAGTTTACTTGTCTCTGAATTAGGAGGTATGAAGACAAAGAGAACTTGTTTATTTGCGATTGGTGCTAATTCTATTCTATCATCACTAAAAAAAAAATTCTCCAATTTCAGTGAAGCAATTTGCAAGCTACTATTTTGTACGTGTATGTACGAATTTGGATAACATCTACTTTTAGTGGGTTTCAACTAACATTAGTCAATCTTTTATATTTAATCAATACAATGAGATGACAGGACAAAAAAAATACAGAATTTTTAGCTTAGGAAGGTTTTCACTAACTTGATTAGTAATTAGCACCATTATCATAATCAGGTTTGCTTGATCTAAACTTAAGTTTTAGGGGAAGCAATCACTCTTACACAAATATGCTAAACAGCCTGCAATACTGTTCGTATGTTTTATCTTCATCTTCCTAGCCTTTATTCATAAGTTTCTTTGGGGTCGGCTACTAGTTCAGCCGGACCTCCGCAACCCTAAAGGAGAACTGAAATTCGAAGGTTGAACTACTGTTTGTATGTTGATGTATTTAAAAAAGGATGTTGATAGTTGTTATCTACCTCATCATTCATTTACTTATGATATTTTGGCAATTTTCTTAAAATAACAATTAATAGAATTCTGTTAAGAAAATTAAGATTTAATGTGATAGCATTTGTTTTCAATGAACGGTGTAATAAGTAATGGACACATAATATTTCTTTCACATAATAATCTTTCTGAGAATTATATATATATGCTTATATATATATAATTCTCAGAAAGATTATTATCAATCAAATCAGTACGTTAAATTTAGAATAAATCAAAACAATAGTTTCCGTATTAGTGTTTTGATCGTAGATTGGGAAATAGCAGTAGGATATAACAGTTGGATATGGCAGGTTCCTTAATATATACTGTATACACCTGTTTAGAACTGTCAAAGTTATAATTATACCTGTCAAAAGAAACATAACACCCACGTAACATTTGCCTAATTGACAGTAAGCAATTAAATATACAAGTTATCAGTATATAGATTCGTTAATACTCTTACTTCACTCCAAATACACAGCACCTATGGAAACGATGAGCATGAAGAAGCTTATAAAATTATGTTTAAGTTATTAAATATTCCACATTTATTATCACTTAAGTACATAGGTGTGTCTCAAAAGGGATCGTTCTTCTTAATAATATTTCGATGCATATGAATCAAAGATTTTTTTTGGGTAACGTGCTACTATATATTGAATGTTTTTATAAATAATTTTCTATGTCATATAACTAATGTCATGTAGGGAATGAAGAACGACCCGACAACGTCTTACGGTTTACGTAAAAGGGCTACGTAATAATGCATTCGAATTGAGATCACTGAAACTAAATTACAACTAAAATACGCGTACACACACCACTGAACTGGACAGCACCATCCACTATCTATAACTGGAAGATATTATTGTATCTAGATATACATTTGATCCATTATTTGACTGTCATACTGATATTTATTGTAATAATTGTATATTTGACTACTAAGCAAAATGTGTACGCTGTTCAAAAAGGTAAAAGTGTGAGCCTCTTTCAGTCTATACTTTCAACGAATTAATTTTTCTTGGTCGTCTACTCTCATAAAGTCTCTTGTAATATCGTAGTTATGTACTAAGACGACAAATTTAATTAAAAATCGATATTCTATTTTATCTATATTACCTTAACCAACCTATTATAATAAATCCCAAACATAACTAGCACGTAGCATTGGGAGTGTTAAACTAATAGTCAATAGCACGACAGCAAAGTTGGACGTGTTCAATAAAGGTGTTTTGAATGACCTTGTAGCTGACATTATCTCAGATTTTTTTTTAAATTAAAATCGAAACTTTTCTTTTTGATCAGCGTACACATAAGCTGAACATTATAGTAATGTATGTTTATTAGCTAAAATTTTTCTCCTGGTGAAGCGTATGGGTATGAGTCGACGTTTCTTCTTAGCGTTCAACTGTAGGAGTAGGTTTCTGGCTTCAGCGAGTGTCGCAGCGTCGTTGCCGTCCTCCATTCCAGATATAAACCCGCTCTCTGGACGAGAAAGAGCAGGCACGTTTGCAGGTAGAAGCGAGAACCATCGGTCTATTTTTGCACTCGAAGTCAACTGTTGTGAATAATATATTAACATTAGAATAATTATGTCATGCAATGTTATAAATTTGCATAATTAACACATTCCCACCACCATAACTAAATCTAACAGAATTCATCATAGGTTTCATCGTAGGTTTATTTTCTAATAACTTTCTGATTTGGATGTAGGCATATTCGTACTGTATAGTAATGATAGTGTCTAATTATATGATTGTTTACAATGTAGCAAAAATTGTTCTAGTTGTGCAATTTAATCAAACTTACAATTTATTTTTGTTATCTACACCACTTACATTAACAATAGTAATTAAATTGAAAACGTGACTACACATAAATTGATTAATGTAGTTAATTAAAATTATAAATGATTTCACCACATAGAACGTTTTATTTCTACCAGCTGCAAATAAAATTTAAAAGTCTATCGATATACCACAGCAGGATTAACTTACATTTAACAGATTTATCAAACTTAACTTACTACATATTATTTTAGCGCCCTGCAATTCCACAAAATAACACAAATATATATAAGTTCTGAATTGTTATTTTTTTCTGTGTGCATAATGTTTTAATCAAATCTGTAAGAGTGAATACTAATTAAACAACTGTCTACTAAGCACACTGGTAGATGTTTCTTCTGCTTTTAAATATTAGATTTAGATTTGTAGTATGTATTGAATACTTCATAAATAAGAGAAAGCACGTGCATAATAGCAAAAAATATTTTGTGATATGCATCTCTGGAGGTATAATTTTCCAATACAGGCAAGGAGGAACAAAAAAGAAACTAAAAGGCCAATTTTTAAGCACCTACTTAAATAAGAAGTTAACTGACTACACCTTTTAACGTCTACTTGGCGTAAGTTTTTTACAAGAAGTAGCAAACTTTACAAGAAATGTGTCGTTTAACACCTTGAATACATTTTTGTGTCATTTGTGTTACTCGTAACGTAGAGCTGAATTAACAACAATGTACCCACTTTGAAAGTCGGTGTTCAAATATTTGTGAATACGTTACGTACTTACATCTATTGTAAAGGCTGAACCTTTGAAATATGCTTGTCATTCTATCTATTCCCTCTCTCACTTCGCAAACAGAGGTGTAAGTGAATATTTTATTACGTGTGGATGCTACGCACGTGTATAGGTCATTTCTATCAGGAGTTCCTTATAGCTGGCACGTTTGTACGACTGTAAAAGGTGACCTAATTGATTCTATACTATTCTAACTTACTAATATTATAAGCTGGCTGACCCATCTAGCAACGTCTGCGTATCTTCAATAGCGTGATATTATACAATGTATTATACATATATGTGGTTATAATATGCTGTCATGGACTTTTGATTGGAATTTTTCAAAAGGAACAACTATTTCATAACTATATAATTTTCATAAATCTTTAACCGTTTACGCAGCACACGCAATGTAAGCATCAAATGAAAAAAAAAAACCATGTTTAAACCATTTTACATTAATACTCCGCTCCTATTGGACGTAGCGTGATGATTTTAGCCTACAGCCTTCCTCGATCAATAAATTATCTCTATGAAGATTTTTTAAATCGGACCCGTACTTCCTGAGATAACAGCGTTCAAACAAGGAAACAAATAAGCTCTTCAGCTTTAAAATATTAGTATACATCCGAATGTTTATTTGTGTGTACTTTTAGCGTGAAATACTATCAAACGATACTCTTTCACGCTAAAAGTACTGAACGTATTTACATGTAACTTTACATAGCTTATGTCATATAATAACACATAGGCTATAGATATAGGTACTATAGACTATACTCGTAGAGTAATTAATAAAAAAGTCGAGGAAAAATTTCCATACTCTTCAAATTTTTAATTGCGATTTGGTTTTATTTTAGAATTTCCTTACAATTTTTTTCCAACATATACTAGCTTTTTTAAGCTACTAGCTAATTTCCTTTTTTAAGTTAACTACCTAAATGTTTCTATTCCGTCTGTTGGGAATCATTAAAATCACGCGTAAAATCTAAGAGTGGTGATCATCATAGCCATTACAATTTCAGATAATGAATCAAATTAGTTTTCTAATAACGTACATGTTTTTAAAATTTCAATCTGCGATTGCACTTGAGTCTATAGGCTTCATCGTTATTTGCTGGAGCTAAAAAATATTGAATATAATAATAAGTCTAGCAATCAGAGGAATAATTTTCAATGAGTGGGTTGTAAGGAATTAGAAGATATTTTAATCGCTATTGCGTACTCTGCTTTAAAGAGAACCGCCAAAGCTTTGGAATCTCGAGTTTCGTCATCGTCAACAAGTTTGTTTATTTAAAATGATTGTAATATATATATCATATACTGATATAATTTTTTTATAATTTCCATAATACCTAGCTGGTTTTATAAGATATAAAGATGTCTAAAGCCTATCTCAATAAATGGGCTTTCCAACGCTTAAATGTTTTTTGGAATTAGTTTATAGATTAGTGTGTTCAACCAAAAAAAATCTGACGCTTTATAATATCAGCCAATATATTCTTCCATTTATTTCAAAACAAGTAAACCAATAAAAACAATCTTGTTTCTTGTTAATTTCAGTTTTGATTATTTTTGGTTTCTATTCCAATTTTAAGTACGGTGCTGCTTAATGTTAAGTATATTTGCCCATTACACATTGTATACGTCATTACTTAAACCCACACCCTTGACATAAACACAAATAAGATAAATTGTGTGCACACACATTTCTGAGATTTTTTAACATTCCTTTCTTTCCTTGTTGTTTAATTTATATATTTTCTATAATATTTTGAGAAGTTGTGGAAAATTTCTCTATTTTAGAGTATTTTTAACCGACTTCAAAAAAAAGGAGGAGGCTATCAATTCGTCGGACTCTTTTTTTTTAGGTATGTTCAGCGATAATTTCGTCGTTTATGAACCGATTTCAAAAATTCTTTTTGCATTGGAATGGGCTTAGCTCACAGGTGGTCTCATCGTAAGCGTGATATATTGACGATGGGACCACTTGTAAGCTACGCCCATTCCAATGCAAAAAGAATTTTGGAAATCGGTTCATAAACGACGAAATTATCGCTGAACATACATAAAAAAAAAGAGATTCCGACGAATTGAGAACCTCCTCCTTTTTTTTGAAGTCGGTTAAAAATGGGGGTTCATCTGACTGACATCATGTAAATAAAAATAAGTAAATAAATATTTCGGACATCTTTCACACAACGTCATCTGGTCCCAAACTCTAAAGAGTTTTACACAAGTAATGTAATACATAAACACACTTATTTTTGTTAATCATCATCATTATCATCAGCCTATCACAATCCACTGCTGGACATGGGCCTCTCCATTCACACGCCACTTGGTTCGATCCTCGGCTTCTCACATCCAGCTCCTGCCAGCCGTTCTGCGCAAATCATGACTCCACCTGGCTTGTGGACGTCCTACACTACGTTTCACGATCACGATCAGTCATGATCTCCACTCAAGAACCCGTTTAGCCCAATGGTTATCGATTCTACGGTATAATGGCCAGCACACTGCCACTTCAGCTTGCAAATCCTGTGGGCTATGTTGATGACTTTGGTTGTCTATTGTATCACCTCTTTCCTGACACGATCCATAAGAGGAACGCCGAGCTTAGCCCTCTCCATAACACGCTGAGCAACCTTGAACTCGTGGACCAGTCGTAACGTAAGCGTCCACGTTTCGGCTCCATACATCATTACGGGTAGGACGCACTGATTAAAGACTTTCGACTTTAGGTGTGTACAGCAACTGATTCCGGTGGTACATGCTCATTAAATATGACCTTTGTTTTCTCCAAGTTCATCCGTAGGCCGATGCGTTCAGAAGAGTCAGACGTCTCTGCCATGATAACGGTTTGCAGGCCATATCTGAATACATATTCGCCATTGATATTGATGCCACGCCCCTTCCAGTGCAGCGTTTTGAATAAATATATAATAAATTTAAATAAATAATAAATATAAATATTTCATTCATCTTACACACAATGTCATCTAGTCCCACACTAAACATAGCTTGTATTATGGGTACTAAACAACTGATATAAATACATGAACATACTTTTTTTTTGTAAATACTTACATATTATACATAGAAAACACCTAGACTCCGAAATAAATATTCGTGGATCACACAAATATTTCGTCCAACCCTGATCTGATCAAGAGGTCTCGGGAATCGACCCCGAGACCTCTTGATCAGCAGCCGCATACACAAACTACTAGACCAACAAGGCAGTCAAAATAAGTCCTCCATTGTGTTAGTGAAGAATTTTGGGGAAATAGCGTCTCCTTGTCTCACTCCTTGATGCAATGGTATGTGCCCTGTTTACTGATTCTGTACTTGACGGACATAGTGGCGGCTTGTAGAGACGTTTCAACACTTGGATGTGACAGACCAGATCTCGATTGAGTCAAAGGGGTTCTCATAGTGCACAAAAGCTAGCCACAGAGGCTGATTTTACTCCTCGTTCTTCTCTATTATCTACCGCACTGTGTGTATTTTTTTATTAAAACTTCCTGCAAACCATATTGCACAAGGCGGACTTAATGTCATAGACATTATCTTCCAGACAAACCTTTGGGTGTTGCGTAGTTGTTTGTGGCAGGTGTAAATGGGGACAAGTAAGGCGGAGACTAAATTAATTAATTTCTAAAATATAATATATATCAATATCCGTTGACATACACATACATAAATACATACATACATATATATACACAGATATACATGTACACATGTATATAATACATAGATGTAATATAAATAGATATAATACATGTTTAACTACCTCGTTAGTCTAGTGGTCAGCGTATGTGACTGCTGATCAAGTGGTCTCTGGTTCGATTCCCGGGCCGGACAAAATGTTTAGTGATCCGCAAATATTTATTTCGGAGTTTGGGTATTTTCTATGTATAATATGATGGTATTTAAAAAAAAATGTGGCCGAAATATTTATTTATTTTATTTATTTATGAAAAACATCCAGACCGAAAACCGATCAAACTCACCGAAAGCAATTTTTTAGATACTTTTAACCGAGTGAGTGGGCTAAGCGAAGTACAAATTATCCCTATTTTCATTTACACTAAAAAATCAGTAACACCTGCTGTGGTAGGTATGCTACTTGCCTTCAGATGTCCAGCTCGTCTCGCTCGCTACGCTCGTTTGCCATCTATACCATGGAAAAATTGGCCGTACATGCGCAGGAAGGGTTCCGTATCATTATCTTCATATATCAAGCGTCTACTTATTGACGTTAATAATCATGAGCAACAACATCACGTTTGTTGTATGGCAGACACTTTAATATTTAATCTATTCCGTGTTTAATATTTTTTATATTAACGTTAACAACACAACGCAACAGTACAACTAACGATGACGGTTTTTAAGATAGACAGATACAGTGACAGACAGACAGACGATCGGACAGTCTTAGTAATAGCATCTCGTTTTACACTTTGAGTATTGAACTCTAAAAAAATACATTTAAAAAATATTGGCCCTGACTGATTGATATTTAAAATTTAATTAAATAGATCAGCTAATGTATTTACATACTTTTTCATAAAATAAGTTTTAGTCAAGAAATTAAGGTCACATAGACTTTTATTGTTTTAAAACGTAAAAATGATCTTAACTGTTTTAAGCAGTAAAGATTTTACGATCACTGGCACCCGGACGGTTCTTAATAAAATGGTAATGAACATTTAGACAGCTTTTCCATTACATCTTCATTGTTCTCAAGACATTTTGTCCAGAATTATTTATTTCAGTAAAATTTTCTAAAAGATCCGTTCATTAGCCAGCGTTTGGCTTTGGCAAATAATAACTTTGAATGAGGTTTTATCGGAGAATGTATTGTTATAACACAAAGAAATGCACTTTTTAAACCGATAAAAATGTCTTAGTAATGATTTTGAAAATAGATGAAAAATATTAAACAATTTGGAAAAACGTGAACTGTCAAGAGTAAACTATAATAAGTTTTTATAAAGCGGCTCCTATGTCTACTTTACATCTACGCACAATATCTGTAAAATCTATTAATTACATAGCCTTGCAAAGACAGAAAATTTCCAGGTCATTTACTTCAGATTTAAGTAGGATAGTCGAAATGTACTGAAAATAATTTTATGGACTTCAGTATTTTAGCGAGAGAGTACTATAACAGTTCCACATCACCAGTTCACATGAATATAATAAAAATAAAGATATACTTTCACCAGTAGTAAAAATCACAACGGTCGTTTTATCACCTTACCTGGCTGCTAATAATCGAAGCCGGTAGTGATTGACTTCATTTGTTATGAAATAAACTCTCAGTAATAGTCTAAATAGTCAGCACTATCTACGATTTTAAATGCAGTAACAGAACCTACTAGAAATATATAATATACTAAGAAAATATACAACACGTTGAGAGTGAGTAACCAAATATTGAATAACCTGGACTCATAACTGCTTGACTGAATTTTACATTTCGCTCGAATGTTACATATACAAACAAAAATCTTATTTGCAGCGGTAAATTTAGACGATATACAGGAATTAACAGTGTATTTAAATAATTGTAGCTATAAAACAACCTGTTATAAATACTTCGTACTTTCGATATGAGGAGGTGGTTACATATGTATACTAGCTTTCGCCCGCGGCTCCGCTTACGTGTATCTCGATCATTGCAGTTTACTGTAACTTTTATTGCATTAAACTGTAGTAGCCTTTGGTTATGCTGATATATAAGCTATATTATTGTAAAGTTTCATACAAATTCGTTCTATAGTTTTATCCGTGTACACAGAACTCATTTAAGAAAGCCTAACGTTGTTATATTTAGACCTTTTTTGAATGTTAAATAGTGATCGCCAAGCTTGGCAAACTTCAAGGTAATCTACCTGTCAACAAAAATGCATTAACATGGTTTAAGTTACGTTAAATATTACTACCGAACGCATTTAAAATAAAATAGTTTTTTTTAGTATCTGGAGACAGGGTACAGAGAGGTATATTAAAACAACATTTTCGAGTGACAAAGTGATATTTAATGTTGTGGAATGATATAACATTGTGACAACTATATATTTAAAGTTCCAGAGAGGTGATTGCATTTAATTTTGCAATACGGTGGTAAACTAGAACAGTTACAATAACTACTTGTAATAGGTCCACTAACAGATATGTGTAAACATTTGTCTATTTTCTACAACGTGATTACATCATTAATTTAACATTGAACATTTATTGGTTACGGCTTGAAACATTGACATCGCTACTATTTATTTTGTATCATAAACACATAGAACAGCAATACATTTCAAAACATATATCTTATACGCGCTTACAATCTATTGAGTACATGTTTTTAATCACTAGCGGTGTATAACTATAATTTAGAATAGCAGATTACGTGAAGAAAATCATTGAGTTTCACAAACAGCGAACATTGATTAAATCTAATTGATTACAAATTACATTTTGACATCAAGGGCTTAACAGTTCCTACAAATATTAATAATGTAGATTGTAATGTGTAGCTTTCTAGAACTACTAAGCGATTAATCGGATCAGGGGTCAGTATCCCTACTATGATTCTTACTTTTAGGATATTACCGTTTTTCATGTGCGCTATTAGAAAATGTTTAGATAATGCGACAGTGATAACCGTAAACTGTAAAATTCCAATACCAGTATGAATTAAATCAAAACAAAATGATCTAAAGCCGGTTCCAAAAATAACGGGTTAGTCACATAAACCAATAACGGGTCAGTCACATAAACCCGAATATCTCCCGAACTACGTATGCCATCCTAATGAAACGAAGACTGTTCAATTGAGAATTTAATTATACAGATAAAAAATAAAATAAAACTTAGTTACACCCACAATATTAATCTTAAATTAAAAAAAAACTAAAGTAGTCATATTTTTCTTAAGATTAAATTTTTTTTATGATTGTTTTTTTGCTGTTTTTCATCACTTTCTTCATTTAATACTTTGTATTGCCTCCACGTGATGAAGCCTCCAGTGATTAAAAACAGCAAAAAAACAATCATAAAAAAAATGTAATCTTAAGAAAAATATGACTACTTTAGTTTTTTTTTAATTTAAGATTAATATTGTGGGTGTAACTAAGTTTTATTTTATTTTTTATCTGTTTAATTAAATTCTCAATTGAACAGTCTTCGTTTCATTAGGATGGCATACGTAGTTCGGGAGATATTCGGGTTTATGTGACTGACCCGTTATTTTTGGAACCGAGTGTAGAAGCAAGTCAATTGAGATTGTTCAAAATACAATAGTACAAGGCATACTTATGAATGAATAAGTCTTTCAACAAATATGCTTTACCGATATTGACATCGGTAATTGAAATTACGACGTAAAATTGTGTACTTTGTTATTAGTCAAAAAACACTACTTTGAGGAATATAACATTTTTTTTACCAGGATGGCTGTATTTATAAGCCGATAAAGTCAACAAATTTGAACTTAGTGTAAACCACTAATAAGAAAAAACATTCAGCTTTGTTGATTAAGAATTATTTTACGGATGTAAATATGGTATGTATATGATAGGTAAATATCTACATGTACATGTATATGATATGTAAATATCTATATGTATCCTGAACAAAACTTTCAGGCGTTTCCTGTTTCATACAGACTTTACGATGTCACCTTTTCATCAAACGAAGTAATAAGTTTGATGTTAACTCTTGGCAAATGTCAATGTTCCTATGTATTACATTTGTCTAATTATAATTATAAATTGACTAGATTATTTCCGTTCCTATATCGTGAAAAAGATTACATTTTAAATTTTCTAGGAAACTAAAAATTGCAGTTCTTATTTATTTTAAATTTCACAAAATAATGTCGTCGGGTTTGAATTTATAATAAATCCCTATCGTAATAAGGGTTTATATTGTATTTTATTTTGGTCCTTATATTTGGATAACATATGTTTACGTGCACTCTAACAGCGTGTCTTTGGCAACTTTATAAAATTTATTATGCCCCTTATAAAGGAAGGCCCTAATAAGACTCATTCGAAAAGATCTTGAAATATAACTTATCTATAGTACATACATAGAATGAACATATTAAAAATTATTTTTAATGGCCAGTTTAATTTAAAACTCGAGACTCATCAGGTATCAAACTTTTACGAACTATCAGCATCAGAACAGGTTTGAAGTTATTCTTATAGCATCAACATCTATATTACATAATATCTCTAATTCTATCAATAGACAACATAGTATAAAGATATATATATATACAATATTAAAGGAACACCTAATGACTAGAATATCTATAAAATTTTGCGGTAACGTATTTGTTATAATGTATTGGAAAAAAAATTGTTGACATTGAAATTGTTTAACATTTAAATTACTACTGAATAAGTTCTATTGAGTGTAAAAAAAATCGCGATAAATGTATATGAGGCACACTGAACCACGAACATGTATCTTGTCAATAAATGACACAACAGTATACTACGAAGCAGTAGATACAAAGTACCCTCTTAATACAATTATCACAAGGGTTACTAAATCGCTGAGAGATATAAACTCTCCCCGATAATGGACTATTACAGTTTTATGGATCATGGAAATCATAAATATCGCTCCGGCTTGCACTTCATACTATAACAATATGGCTCATAAACCTAAAACCTATTTTAATGTCGATATGATAAAGGATATGTATTGTTAGGTACATACCTTAACTTTTATACAAAAATAACTTCAGAAGTTAAATTAGTGAATATGATATGTCATTAAACTTTACATATTCTTTTTTCATTTACCGCCGATCAATTTGATGTGACAAAATTTGGCACCATTTATAGTCTCACATTCCAATGATCATTTTTCCTACTATAAAGTAATAGTTCACATATAATATACCTACATTATAAACATCACGAAAATTATAGATTTTTAGAAGTTGTACTAAAATAAATTACGTTTAGGTAACTTGACTCAATTTCTTTGGTAGGTGCAGCCTACACACTAGTAGCGAGTTTACTTGGTAGTGTGCCTAGTCCACTGTGACCGTAGAGCCGTCATCATCTCACTGCGATTTGGTACTTTCTCGCTAGTGGTACGGGTAATAGGAGCATTGGGAGCGAGAAGAGACGTAGGACGTTCTTGACCGGGCACTTTCAGGGTATGTCCAGAAGTCCCTGCTGCTTCATTATGAGACTCCACAACATCTGAAGTACTTTCAGATGGACTGACGGGTACGATCAAACGGACACGGCCGTCCTCACTGGTAGCAGTCAAAGTACAGTTGTGGGACAGTGGCATTATGAATGGCATTCCTTCGTCTGAGCTGAATTCTTCAGGGGAAGAATCCTTTGATGTGGTAGGCTGGCTAGTACTGTACAGGGAGTTTTCAGATTGGCCCACGCTCATGGCTTGTGCCAAGTTTTCGAGCTCATCGGTTGAACTACCAATATCTTTATATAGCTTATGGTTCAACAAGCTCGCCAAATCCGAATTACTGTAGTGGTTAATTAGCGGCGGGATATTTGGGAACGCATTGCTATTCTGGAAAAACTGCTGATTGTAGTTAATAGTGCTCGGCCTTCGTTCGGCGCTGTCGTTCGGCAGCGACATATCTTGAAACTTTGAAATTAAGAAATTTTGAATTTGATCGTTTGTCATATTACCGAAACAAGGAGCTGAACTGGCCCCGTTTATAGTTTCAGGAGTGGGAGATACACTGTACGACGGCAAGCGCAAATTATTGTTTTCCATATTCTGGGTAATCTTGGAGTTCTGCGAGAGTAAATTGATGAGTGCCTCGGTACTTGCAGGAGAGTGATTTCCATTGCACGTTGGTGACTTATCTGCCTTGATGACATCCTTGTTGGCGTTGTCAGATTTCGCCTGGATCCAGCAGCATTAAAATAAATAAATACTGTAGTAATATAATCTGCTACAACTATATATTAGTGTGCGACACACTCGACGGAACATCACAAACGAAGACAACTAAACATTTAAAGAAAAGCTGTCATTCCGTAAAAAAGCTTGTTATTAATAGAATAATAAAAAAACATGCCACAGGTATTGATAGTAACAAAATGGAAGCTCTTAAAGAATCTGAATTCTCTGTGCAGAGAGATTTATATGGAAGGTTGGAAGTGGCGAATCCGCCTAGCGGTAATCTTAGTTGTAAAAATAGTGAAAATCAAGGTCATGTGGGGTGAGATGGAGACACCGACAAATTAGATGTCAATCCCTCGAGCTTATGCGATTCCGAGATACCGAATCTAACGGTTGTTATTTGTTTTGTTAAGTCAATGTGACAGCGGTGAATTAGAGGAGGTACCTACTTAATAAATATCTCAGAATAGAATCAGAGTTCAATATGAGTATTTATTATAACTTTGGTCCTCTTCCCAAGAATAAATGAAAAAAAAAAATAGATAACAGTTTTGATTATTTTTCTATCTGTTTGGGGAATTTCATCCGTCTCTACTTTTTATTCAACTCAACTCAACCTATTACTTATGAAGGTTAAAATTAATTACTTGTGTGATATTGCAAGTATATATGATACATATTTTATACTAATATATTTACAATGCCATATCACCGGTCCTATATCACTCTCAATTACGGATCTATTAAACATATGATTACGTAATTAAAGATATTCTTATTTACCTTGTCAATAACTACCAGAAAAAATAATACAAACTCATGCAGACAGATACGGAATGTGCATAATCAGTGGACACAAGGAAAAAAATAACACTGGACAATGGCAGGTTTGGTAACTTTAAGAGATACGAAATGTTCTAGTTCTATATCACCTGGTGACACGACAGATGCTTTGCTAATCATTAAAAAAAAACACTTCTTGCTACATCACAATCATAATACATTACGCACATGCCTATTTAATAATAAAAAAAAAAAAATAGCAAAACTCGGTTAACACAAACAATACACAAATCACAATTAATACAAATATATTATGTACATTAGAGACATTCATTGCTTAAACACATAATGACTATTAAGACTCCTAAATACTTAGTTTTGTCAGTACAGTGTTTCAGCAATTATGTTGAATGATATACATAGGATCAGTTTAAGCGTAAGTTCCAAGGAATTTACGCTGTTAACAAATATCATAATGTTTTAACTGACAGTTAATCTTAATTATCTTCTGAACGCCAATGTCATAAAATATGTGACAAACGAAGAGATGAGAAAAACAATGACAAAATTGGTCATGATAAAATAACAACTTTACTTGGTCTTCTATGTGATAAAGGCGTTCAAAATCTTAATAAAAATATTGAAATTGTCAATACCTGGGGCAATAGTGTCAGTTGCTGCGCGCTTATTGGCCGAGAAGATCCCTTCTCTCGGTCTTGCAGGTGTGCTACCAGGGCGCCAATGTGCTCGAGCAGCTCTTTGTTATGGACTAACAATTGATGGGTGCGAGCCTGAAATATGGATGTTGTGCGAGACTAATTACTACATAGTTCATACTTTATAAATACGGTAAAGATAATATTTAAAAATTATAATAAATTACAAAAATCCAAAAAAGTTTATTAGTAAAATAGGAAAAAAGAGAGGGAGAGGAGAACCAAGACATAGCTGTCCGACTACTTTAAGGCGGTCGCAATTGAGATCAAGGAAACAACTCTTGATAGAAAGAGCTAGAAAAGGCTGTATCTATATCTGACTAGAACTTCTTCTTATTCCCAAGATTATTTGGGATCGGCTAGTAAGTTCAATCGGTTTTAGCTGAGTATCGGAACAGTTCCCATGGTTGCGAAGGCCCGATGTCAATCCCTCCATGGAAAAACTGATATTCAGGTAAAACAAATAATCTACGGAATAAATAGTACAAATAATATATTATTCTGAAGGTAAAAATAATGACAAGAATAAGAAAAAATCATTATTAATGAGGCAAAATAGTGCGTCCAGCATGAAACTTTCTCTGTAAGATTTTTTTTACTTCATTATTTTTGTATATCTATATAAAATATTAAGCGAAATACTATCGCATGTCGCGTTACTTATGCCCTTTTTTACTAGAATTTTAAATTTATAGATATCCTGTTTTAATTCCTGTTGATTTAAATTCGGAGAAGTTATAAGCAAAATAGTTCGTCTAATTATTAATCGATGCAAAACGGTTCGTCTCTCGATGAGTTCAATAAGATTATTCTAATAATGTTGCATAATATAAATTTTTAGAAGTAATTCTGAGCTATTTGTCAAGTGAGATAGTAATAATTCTGAAAATTTGTTTTCAAATAGGATCGTGGGAAACCCGTGTGTGAAGAGCTTCGAAAGCGAATAGTTTGTGGGATCGATGCTGGCAAATCAAGTTACCATATATTTAAAGACTTGATACTTCCCAGATCTATATATAAATAGAATGGAACGACTTCTTGTTTGAAGAAAACTGGTCGACCACGCACTACGAGTTCAGCAGAAAACAGAATCCTGAAGAAAATCATCAAAAATAATCGGCATGCTCGAGCTGGAGAACTCACGGTGCAATGCATACCACCAACACATTGTGCAGACATACAGCCTCATTTCATAAGAGACGCCGGAAACTTCACTTTGCGTTTAAGACAGTCAGTATGAAATGCCTCATTTTTTTAACCGACTTCAAAAAAGGAGGAGGTTCTCAATTAGTCGGAATCTTTTTTTATTTTTATTTTTTTTATGTATGTTCAGCGATGATTTAGTCGTTTATGAACCGATTTTAAAATTTTTTTTGCATTGGAATGGGCGTAGCATACAGGTGGTTCCATCATCACCATATCGGGATCTGATGATGGGATCCCAAGGAAATCGAGGGAACTCCTCAAATATCATAC
Source organism: Phragmatobia fuliginosa (assembly GCA_932526445.1). NCBI lineage: Eukaryota > Metazoa > Arthropoda > Insecta > Lepidoptera > Erebidae > Phragmatobia > Phragmatobia fuliginosa. The sequence goes on from OW052057.1 coordinate 33,930,190, forward strand.
GTTGTGCCTGTGTGTGTTGTCGCGATATGGGTACACAGAATAGTTTTTCATTGAAGTCGGTTCCTTTTTGTTAAAATTATTCCGAATCACTTTTTTCCTCTCATCGCCGACTGTCACTTCAAATTTGGACTCGTCACTCCAAATGATATTAAACCACTGATCGGAAGTCCAATTTAAATGATCTCGAGCAAACTTCAACCTCTTTTTCTTTTGTAAAATCCGTAACCCATTCTTTTTAGGTCTCTTTTGCAAGTATCAACTGTTTGACGTCTTTGTGAATTATATCCTTCCAGTTTGTGGATGGTTCTATCAGTGCTGCGAGGTATCAAAACCTTTTGAAAGAGAATTTACTGCCCTCTATTCCGTCACTCAAGCATCAAGATTCCCTCATTTTTCAACAGGCTGCTGCTTCCTGCCATACTGAAAGGTCAATAAAGACGTGGCTACTGGTGAAAAGCATCAATACAATCAAATAGCCAACTAATGGCCCGGACTTGTCGCCGATCGAAACCCTATGGTGGAAAATGTAAAAAGTTCTATATAAAAGTCCATCAAGATTGAAGAGCGACTTAAAGGCTAAATTCTTGGCTGTTTGGGAGTCAATAACGCTTGAGGAGTGTGCAGCGTTGGTTGCAACAATGCTGCTTCGCATTAAAGCTGTCATTGAGAGCAAAGGCGACACAAGTGAGTGGTAGGTGAACTATTTAAATAAATGATGAAGTTGCTTCTTATTATATCTGGAAATTTTAACTTATACGACCATAAAATTATATAGTTCGTATGTTTTATAATTTATATAATGTCACAGCACATCACAGTTAAACAGACTTTTGGACATAGACTTTTCCTTAGAAAGCCGCGGGAAAATAAACAGTAAACTGGAGATGAAATAATAATAGTTTTTAGTTAAAAACTATTTTTATAGTTCTAATCATAAACTTTTGTTTAATTACTCAGTCACTAATTGCAGACAACACGTTTATAATTTGAGTCTGCCTAAGAACTTGAACTTTCTAAGAAATTAAAGTTTTTGCGTCTTATTGTTGTCGTGGCATAGCATTAGCTAGCTTGTATGTAGAACACAGTTCAACAAAGAGTCAATATGCAGGTTACTTATTCCTATCAAGGTTTTCACCTTGATAGTACGAGTAATATTATACATTATTCCGAAGGTGAGGCAAATCACAAGGATACGAGAACTTCATTTTAATTGAGGTATATTTGTCATTGTAGTTTAAAGTATAATTGTATCAGAAAATAGTAAAAGCATTCAAGGTATTAGGGACGTCACTAGTCATCGTTTTAGAAACAGCATTGAAGTATCCAATTAGATAATGGTCAATCAATAAGTTCATTTGAAAATAATATCGATGCACTGTATCCGAAGTAGTATTGTTGTCAGTAGGTACTAATAGTAACTGATGATAATAAAATTGGAACGACGGGTTTCTTTAAACTCTTCCACTTCAAAACCAAAAGTTGAATTAAATAAATCATACTTATACCATCAAAAACCTACTAAACTTAATTCTAAAACTGCCAACGATGTTCGAAAGTAATCAGACGGGATCCTCCTAAACACACATCCCTAACCAATTTATAGCTGGCTTGCATAAAAAAGGAGGGCCTCAATTTATCACTATGTTTTTATCCATATTACCAGTTTATTTGAAAACAGCTGCCATGATTTGAAAAATGATTTCTTATGTTTAAAAGACTATAATATCTAGTTGCTCCCACAGACCTCAGTTTAGTATCTTGAAGTGTTCCTAAAGAAATTAATGCATTTTTTATAACTCTAGCCACACTGAAAGTGGTTTGAATATTTTAGTGGTAATTACTGTGTCTCCTGCTTGAAATCGTTGTTTGGTTTCGTTAAAATATAGTCAAGACCACTAATCCCTAAAACTCTTCTATTTTAAATCTATCATGAGTTGCTACACACTCATTTTAATAAGAATTTATGTCTGTTGTATATGATAAAGTACGGCTTTAGGATATCCACCTCTTAATGTAAAAGATAATCTAAGCTTTTGAATGACTTAAAAAAGTTTTCCCGATTTTGATACGAAAATCATAAATATAATTAGCTTGTAGCTAATGGTTTTCACGATGAAAATCTAAGAACGATTTATTGAAAGAAATATAGTAACATTTCAATTACTGAATGTATGAAAGAATGCCATTCAATAAATTATATTTCTATTTATATAAGTGTTGAAGTGCTTATCCCGAAGTAAATAAAAATCAAAGTCTTATAGATGAAATATATTATTATAGTGAGCTTAGGATATGAGAATAACATACCTATAAGTTTTAGAAAATTTTCCTACTTCATACTTACGATATTAAAATATCATTTGGTTGCAATTGTAATTTCGTATAGGGTTTTGCTGTACATGACACTTAATATTCTGCCGGGTGGTCTGAGTAATAAGTTACCCATGTTCTTGATACCGCTCATAGTGAAGTGGCCTTAGATTAGAGGAAACTATCACCGAGGTTAAGCAACGACGTGCGATTATTGGGTGACCGTTTGTAGCATTATATATTATGAGCGTCTCCGTGATTTGGCAGTCACATTCATTAGTGGGTCCCGGTTGTTATCATAAGATAAAATTCGTGAAACTCAATTGGAGTCCATCGGAAGTCTTCACATTCAACGGCAAGAGCGCCTTAACCCTTCTGTTCTACTCTATCCAAATTCTTAAATCACAGTGTGCTTATTTCATTAGGGCCCATGTTATTGTTCTTTATGAAAAGTCAAGCTTCGACAGAAAAACAATAATACCTTTCAATTGAAAATATGTGAAATCTTAAAAGTTCTGTTAAATATTTCCACTTAGATTTAGTATTTGTAAACTGTGCATGTATGTAACAGTATAATTACGGTTCATACTTTATTCCAAAGGAAAGATAGTCTAAGTTACTTATTACACAACAAAACGCTAAAAGTTATTTGCAAGCATACGAAAGTTTATGATAAGCGAAAACTGAGATCAACCAAAAATCTTAAGAATGCAGTCAAATGTATGACGTAAGTTTAGAGTGTTAGTATTTAGTAAAATGAAGTGAACAAACCTGCGCTTCACATCTTGCAGCTTGTTCAGCTGCTAATTGATCCCGCAACAATAACAACTGGGCGACCGCTGCACGCGTCTGCTGCGCTTGTTGCTCAAGACGTTCGCGTAACAGTTGCAGCTGATGTTGAGCACTAAGAGGCGTTGATGCGTCACCAGTTATTTCGTTGCCAATTTGATCGACTTTGGTGATGCACTCCGGGAGATCGGGAAGATTGATGGTTGGTGGTTGGGTGGTGCGCTGAAATAGTTACGCTTATTAAAATGACAGTTTGTGTATTTAGATATATTTATTGCGTATAGTGTGAACTCAATCTCTTTCAGTAACAAATTCATGATGTCATATCTATCGTACACGGGTGTATGATAGTATAGAGAAATGGCATAATATTCCTAATGATGATGACATCGTAATGTAAATGATGTACATATATCAAATTGTAAAACCTATTATTTTAGTCTATTATTAATTTATTCTCTGTTATCGGTATTAGTACATGACAGTGTTGGGCATTAATCAATTAATATTTTAATCATCGTAGTAATTGATTGAAAAATTAATTGCAATTGATTTAATCACAATTAATTTAATTGCAAAATTTTGCAATTGATTTAATCACAATTGAAATCAATTGTAAAAAATTTGCAATTGATTTTATCACAATTGAAATCAATTGTGATTAAATCAATTGCAATTAATTTTGCAATGAAATTAATTGTGATTAAATCAATTGCAATTAATTTTGCAATGAAATTAATTGTGATTAAATCAATTGCAATTAAAATAATGCAACTAATAGTTTTAATTGTTGCAACAAACAATTAAAACTAACAATTAATAATCATGTTTTTCTGCACTGCACCTGTGTAGGTGCACTCAATATAAATGATCTTCCTTGTTATCTTACTTATAACTTCCTGTTTGTTGCTGTGTATTTTTCAATGCAAACTGTTGTTACCTGTTGTTGTTCAGATACAATCCTTTTTTATTCGCGCGGGCGCAGGTAAGCGAAAAGTCAAGATCGTTTGTCAAAGTTATAAGCTCTCGCTCAGACTTAAGGCCATCTACTTAACTTCTACCAGTCAGTCCGTTTAGTCAGTCCTGTCAGTTCAGTATGTTTAGTCAGTCCTGTCAGTTCATGTCAGTCAGTCCTGTCAGTTCAGTTCAGTCAGTCCTGTCAGTTGAGTTTGTTTAGTCAGTCCTGTCAGTTGAGTTTGTTTAGTCAGTCCTGTCAGTTCATGTCAGTCAGTCCTATCAGTTCAGTTCAGTCAGTCAGTCTTGTCAGTTCAGTATGTTTAGTCAGTACTGTCAGTTCATGTCAGTCAGTCCTATCAGTTCAGTACAGTCAGTCAGTCTTGTCAGTTCAGTATGTTTAGTCAGTACTGTCAGTTCACGTCAGTCAGTCCTGTCAGTTCAGTCACTTCTGTCAGTCCATGTCAGCGGTACTATCAGTTCAGTTCAGTCAGTCATTCCTGTCAGTTCAGTTCAGTGAGTCCTGTCAGATCAGTTCAGTTAGTCCTGTCAGTTCAGTCAGTCCTGTCAGTTCAATCAGTCCTGTCAGTTCAGTTCAGTGAGTCCTGTCAGTTCAGTTCATTCAGTCATGTCAGTTCAATTCAGTCAGTGCTGTCTGTTCAGTTCAGTCAGTCCTGTTAGTTCAGTTCAGTTCAGTCAGTCCTGCTGACTGCAAGGTTATCAGTCAAGTGAGAGCCTTACCCTGTGCCACTCCTCCATCTTCTATTTACTTTATTTAAATTTAATTAAAGTTTAATTGCAGAAACAATTAACAATTGATTAATTGTTAATTGCAAAACTAACAGTTAACAATTGATTAATTGTTAATTGCAAAACTAACAATTAACAATTGATTAATTGTTAATTGCAAAACTAACAGTTAACAATAAAATTGATTAATTGTTAATTGCAAAACTAACAATTAACAATTAATTAATTGTTAGTTGATATTTTTGCAATTAACAATTAATCAATTGTTAATTGTTAATTGTTTCCTTGCAATTAAATTTTGCCCAACACTGGTACATGAGTATACGAGTAATATAATAGTCGTAGCTTTAGTAGCAGGACTTTCTGAAAAATGTATAACTATATAGTTATTAGAACTTTATGTAGGTATTAAAAGAGCTTGTAGGTTTTTGTGGCTTATTACTCATTTATTAAATTATTTATAATATATTGTTTTTATATTGTGCAATTAGTACGCATTGTAATGTAATATGTTGATATTGTAGATGTTTACATAAAAAAAGTAACGTCAGATAATACTATCAGTTTGTATTAGATTCCCATCAGTACTATATCAGATTGAAATTTACTTAAAAATAGTACACTTTCCTTTCTACGTGACGGAGGGGACGGTTTGGACAGGGCCATTTGAAGATAGTAACAGGTCTGAACATGTCAACAGCATATATCGCAGTCATAGCATATTCAGGAACTGTGTATAAGGGTATCTGGAAGACATACTCTATGAGACAATTACCAATTTAAACAAGTTGATTAAGTAATGGAGAACTAGCATTTAAAGGATGACGAATGAGGAAATGTCTCTTGTGTCCAGACTCTTTGAGGTATTAATTGTTGGCAGATGAGGCAAAAGAGATGGTCATTAACGCGAATATTAGGGCACCGTAATTAAACCCACATGTAATATCTGCGTCTTATGATCCAATCATGAATATAATCGTGTCTAATTCATAGTCAAAGATGATCTAGTGTGCCTTCGCCAAGTCAAGCAAAGAAGTATTTTTAATTTCATAATATAATATTATTTCATCATATTTATAATATCAAAGTAGATTGTTTAGAGTGATCAAATAATTATATTTATCCGATTACCTACAACGTAATTCAAATATTTAATAACTATTTCGTATTTCGGTTTAATTAAGTAAGTTTCTGAATTGTAGATAACTAATTGGCAAATGGTCAAATCCAAAAATAAACACACAATGCCTACACAATGGTAAAAAAAGTCATCATACAAAGATAATGCAAGATATTATTTTCATTAGATATAATGAAGGCACAGATAAATTTATGAATAATTTTGTTCAAAGCTTCTTCAAAAGCTCAAAGACTCCCATGTTAAATCAATAGCTAATGATCAAAATGAAATATTTCATTTCATATTAAAGTTTTCGAACTGGATAACAAGATATAAACGAAGGGAAATGATTCCCATTTCAATTCCGCTTTCTGGTTGTGTAACCTCTATTGATTGCCCACATAGATGTGGTTACTGAAGCCTGATGAGAACGGCATTCGAGTGCACAGTGGAAGTTCATATGGCAATGCGAAGCTGCGCTTTTGTGTTGCAGAAAATTGTCTTTTGAAAGCAACGTTCGTGACTAGACTTTCAAATATAAGTACCTACAGTCAAGTTCTCGAAAACACTAAAAGCAACATACATTTGGCATTTTTTTAAAGAGCAAAGTAATGTTCAGTAGTATAATTATGTTCTTACATATACAAGTATAAAAGCCTGTGAATTACTAAGCCTGTGATTAATAGTTCTACTTTCGTTTCATTGAACATTCTAGGATGAGGTGCAAGTTGTTTATCTCAGTTGAATCAGCTGAAAAGAAACCATTTTATGTGCAACACCGCCACGTAAGTACTTAGTCAGTATCAGTAACAGTAATTAGTCTCAAGAGCTACATTTTTTTAGATGTTTAATATGCCTTCTGGGTTTACATGGGTTTCTCCTTTTACATAAACTTAATAAATATTGTATAGACAAATACCGGTGGGGGGGGGGGGGGTATCGTTATTAGTGTACCAAGTATACATCTAGATGCAAAAAGGAGATTATGATACTAGATAATCTACGAAGTTTATTCTCGTAAATTAAATAAATAATAAATATTTCGGACATCTTACACACAACGTTATCTAGTCCCAAACTAAGCAGAGCTTGTATTATGGGTACTAAACAACTGATATAAATACATAAACATACTTTTTTTCACAGAAAAACAACATGAATAGAAGATGCACACAAATGAAATGAAGATGCTGCGCTGGGCTGCTGGGGTGACAAGACTCGATATAGTGCGTAATGAGTATATCAGAGAATCATTCGCTCCTATTGCTGAAAAAATGGCTGAAATGGCTCAAATGCATTCAAATGGCAATGTGAGGAGACGTGACGAAGAAAACGTCGTAAGGAAAGACATAGCTATTCCATATAAGAAGAAAGGCAAGAGACGACCACAGGCATCGTGGTAGACAACCGTTACCAAAGACATGGAACGAGCTCAGGTGGTGGAATAGACAAACCAAGATCGAATGTCTAGGCGCCTTACCCAATAAACACCCAAACTCCGAAACAAATATGTGTATATTGGTAATTCGGGAATCGAGCCCAAGACCTCTTGATCAGCAGCCGCATACGTCAACCACTAGACCAACAAGGCAGCCAATAAATATATAATAGTTGACGTCCATATTTCAATGATACTGTTTTCTTGCGTAGGAGATTCAAAGGTTTCGAGATCTTTTCTGTTTAGATCCTGAAATATGTAGATACTATAGTATCTTAACCTTGACATGTTTGAGAAATAGTCCTTAATTGAGTATAAATAAAATAGATTTATTATATAGACATCATTTAATCTAAGAACCCTCTGGTTGTATTAGCACAGCATGAAAGTATAAGTAAGAAACTTGACACACTAAAATCTTAGCATTATATTTAATTAGACCTATTATAATGGAACTGTTATTCTATGTATGTAACTATGTTTATGTATTTATATCAGTTTTTTAGTACTTATAATACAAACTTTGCTTAATTTGGGACCAGATGATGTTGTGTGTAAAATGTCCGAGATATTTATTTATTATCTATTTATTCTGGTAACTCTGTTCACTACAAATTTATGATTAGGCCTCAGATTAATTTTGAGTAATTTGACGGTTGCTGTATACTTTTTGCTTATATATATTATAGTATGTATAATATAATATAATCAAGCAGAAAGTAAGCTTGAATTAAAAAGATCATATCAAGTAATTCTTTGAGCAGATTTTTCAATTTATGATAGTTTTGATATATCATTAATGTCTGTTTCAAACGTGTTTCCAGTAAAAGCATATAGTCTAAAAACATGTGTAGTAGACGGCAATATGTTCACCTAATATTAGATAAGGCAACAAACATTGTTCACGCAATTGTACAGATGTAAAACAGTATCTGTCCAAAGATAGTTATATTGAAAGTCTATTAAACAATTCACGTCACTATTACTAAGTAATTCATAAGCTCTATTGGCCGAAGTTGGAGCGAAGACATTTACGTTCCGATGATATTATTATAGATTTGATTTATTGGAACGCTTCTTGGATTCAATGTGGAGGAGCGATTATCTAGAGTAGTTACTATTTTCAGGTCGGATAATAATGTATCTATTTTTACCGGGTTTGTTAGAATAATGCTGATCAACATGTATAAAGGTCAAATATTTCATTCATAATCGACTAGACTAATCGTAAATAGCGGGCGTGTGGTGAAGTGTGAAAGAACTTAGCGTCGTGTTGTAGAGTGAAATAATAACTGTGTATGTGCTTGAAACTGGTGTCAGACTTACATATTAACAACTGAATGTGACATATATTATGCAAGGTACGGTTGTGTCTCTTTACTTGCTGATTGCGAATTGGATTTAATATGTGATTTAAATTGCGTACTGTCTGAAAAATATATAAGCACTGAGACAATAATAATACAATCTCTTCGAGATGACGTCTAAGATATTAGTCTGTTTGATGTCTTTCTTAATCAGTTTACCCTAAAACTTTTTGATATGTTAATCCTATCGACCTAGAATAGATCTTTTTTTGATTTACTGCTGTAATTCAAGACTTAATTTTTTTTGTTGAATTAGTAGCCGACCTCAAATAATCTTGGGTATATTTGAGGCCAGAAAGATGAGATGATGAGATACACTAAGTTTCTATGTTTTAAGGTAAGTATATCTCCGTAGGTAATGAATAAATTATGAACAGATATGAAGGCTAAAATTAACAATAATATATTGTTACTAGCCGATGCCCGCGGTTCCTCTCGCGTCCTAGACCTACGCGACCTACTCGATATTTATGCTCACAAAATTTCATACAAATCGGTCCAGCCGGTACTGAGGAGTAGGGTAACTAACACTGTGACACGAGAATTTTATATACAAAATTTAAAAAATGGTTATTTAAGAAAAAACTATTTAGAAAATGAACGGACATTGCGTTACGCCAAAATTTTTCCATCTTTATAGGGTAAAAACTATTCTATATGCTAAAAGTAGGTTTGTTAGAATTTTCGTGATCAGCGAACGGTATATTTCATTGTAAACTAAATTCACTTATTAAATACTACTAAACATCTGTTAAATATTACATAAAATGCCTTTTAAAAAAAAAAGCAGTCATTTTATTGACCTACTTTACTATAAAGTTTCACATAAACTTGTTTAGCAATTTCTAAAAAGAGTAACAAATATTAAGTATGATTTCGTAAATCTTAGTAATACTAATTTTTTTATCAAAGAACATTTCAATTTTATGCTGTGACACTCGTAGTCTTAGAGCGTGATATTACAGTTTAAGGGCCCTTATTTTAAAATATAAAAATAAACCGATAGGAATTTAAAGGTCGGGATACGCTCACAGTGCACAAACGAACAATCCTATCTTTCATTTATTTGCGACAAAGATTTGTCTAAGCTGACCACACAAGCCACGCAAGACCCTCCTGTATTTGCTAATAAGGATTTCCTGTTTGCTCTCTACAAGTCGTAGACACGCGATGTATGATAATAGCATAGCTGCTTGTCTACAGTGCAAAAATGAAAGACTGCAGTTTTACCCAACTCATTAATAGAAAAAGTTAATACTTGCTGACAATAAAACACTGCACACTTAAAGTCTAAAATATCATTCATTGCTACAATAAATCATAATTTACATAGAAAGGCAGAAGCTCTTATGTCATAGACTTAACCTGCTTAAACACCCTTAAAACTGTATTATTACGGAACGTTTTTAAAAGTTACTGTGAATAGTAAATCAAGAACTGATTGTAAAATACGATAATAAGACACGATAATTTGAGTGATTACGTCTAACTATAATAATATTATAATAAATCTTTAATTAAACTAAAAGTAAAACTATAGTGTGAGTTTATTTGACGTCGCGGTGACAACGTTCGGCGTCGTTTTTAATCGACTTCAAAAAAAAGAAGGAGGTTCTCAATTCCTCGGAATCTTTTTTTATTTATTTTTTTTATGTATGTTCAGCGATAATTTCGTCCTTTATGAACCGATTTCAATAATTATTTTTGCATTGAAATGGGCGTAGCCTATAGGTGGTCTCATCGTCACCATATCGGAATCTGATGATGGGATCCCAAGGAAATCGAGGGAACTCCTCAAATATCAAAGGCACGATAGTCGCGACTCGGAATAGTTTTTCTTTGAAGTCGGATCCTTTTTGTTAAAATTATTGAGGAATCTGTGTGCTTAATCGTGAGTGTGATCCCGGTGACGATTGGGTTGCTGTAAACTCACATTCCAACTCGACCCTCAATTTATAATAATTAGAAGTATCTATATATCAGATGTGCCATTAAATAGAGACATGTTCTAAATACAATATTTCTTTTAGTAAGATTGTTAAATTGACTGTGTGATTAATACCAGCCCTCCAGCAAAGTTGCAAACGATCATCTATTGTCTTGTTTCACTGGCCAATGACACTTAGTCACGTGATCAAAACAAAATATTAGCCAATCAAACAAGAAATACAGGAATAGAGGCGTCAGCGATTGCAAATATATGAAATGAATACAACATAGAGTTTTTCCGTACATCTTTTTTACAGATTTTTTACATCTAGATTTACATTTATGTTCTGTACAACTGTAAACAAGAAAATTTTATAACATATCACGACGTGCATGTTTTGTTTTACTTTCAACATCAACATTGTTCCAACATTAATCCACTGTTTCATAAAATCCAATAAACTTTTATACTTAGTCGTTTTTTTTTCTCATTTTACATAGGTTTTTTTTATTTTTTTATATATTTAAGCCTACCATAGTGAGTCTACTCTGCCTGATGTAAAATATGAGTAGAATACAGGAGTAGGAATCACCATCGTCATTGTGAGGGTGGGCAATGCTGCATGGTGACCCATAGCATGGCGGCCTGGTCAGATGTTTCTGCATCATTCTCCCGGCATTTTGAGACCAGAAGAATGATGCTGAATGATTGGGCCTATGGTCTCACACTTACCAACGAAATACGACAGCAAGAATGTTGTCATTATTAGGATGGTCTTCTGTGTGAGGGTAGTAGGTATTCGTGCTGAAATCACCGTGGCTCTTCTACCTCCATATTTTTATTATGTAGGTACGCGAACATTAAAAGCGATAACTTATTATGTTCTTTTTGGGTTTAAAATTTACATATTTACTAATATTTAAAACGAGAAAGTAAATTTGGCTATCTGTAGCACTTTCACGCCTGAAAAAACAACTGATTCGATTCGAATGATATTTGAACTTCGTTACTATAGTCTAGAGCAGGGGTTCCCAAACTTGTTTAGTCTACTGCCCACTTTAGTACTCAACAGCGCTCAGATCTTAAGTTAACACCTGCCAATCAGAATGATTATTGAAATGAAACTTTATAGTATTCAGACAGAGTATCTTGTATTCAAAATAAAACAAACATAATCCATTATTACATAAAACTTATGTGAAGGATGAATCTGATGCTATTTAATAAGTTTGTTGATATCAGGTTCCAATTTACTCAAGAACAGCCGTAAGTCGCCACATTCGGTAACATGCTTAACATGGTAACGTTGCCACAGCACTAAATCCACGTTCACACAAATATGACGATAGGAATGCTGTCAAGAATCGTTAGGCGATTGACCACAATCCCGAGTACAATTGCGGGATCGATTTTTAACAAATTTTATTGATAGGCATTTTTGATCCTGATTTTTATTTCCGTGTTTGTTGTCAATTATTCAAGTTCTTCTTCTAGCTGAGGTGACATTGCTGCGTAGACATTCGAAAATGGATCCAATATCCACTCCTGTATTGCCAAGTTCAAAAAGACGAGCATAACTGTGGAAGCAGCAACGACATTTTTTGTCAGCCCAAATTCTGCAATTTTGCTTGTTGACGTACCCTGACAAGTGAAAATGGGTTTCGTCTAAGAAAATGTTTTTTTTCAGAGAATCTAGCGGGTTCTTCCTGTATAAATTGAGAAAATCTACGGCGATGTAAATGGTCAGTACGCTTCGATTTCTGCACCAGTTAAACCTTGTAAAACTTCAAAGCCAAATCCTTACGCAAAATTCGCCTGTGGTGGTTTTGGTTAACCCCAATTGTTGAGAACGACGAGGAATAGACAAATTTGGATTTTCTTCAACACTGTGGCTCTTGATGTTTTCAGTTAAACACGCGTTGATGTTTGCACATTTTGTACCGAGCCTGTCGAATCAAATTTAAATCAAATTCTAAATAGCGGTCTCAGAAGAACGATTATGTTGTCCCAAAATATCACGAATTATACTAAATGTAACTTTAACAAAACCACAATTTTCGTGGATTTTAATTCTTATATGTACCAGTTCACACTTGTGTATCCTTTGGTCTGATTAGTTCTGTTTCTAATAGTATAAAATATTCTCAAACAATTAAAAATTTGAACATAACATTTAAAAAGAAGTTCTTATAACTGCATAGGTATGAACGAATATAAAAAAACTTATTTAAAAAACTTCTTTAAAATATCACTTTTACCCTAGATATATTCACTACGAATTCAAATAGGTAAAGTTATCAGGCATTATATATTAAATAAATTGGTACTCATTTCGCTTGATATAAAACTCCAAGCACTTAGAAAAGACGAGACTTTCATAAGAGTGTCCGTTGTTTCGCGAAAAACTACTTCGGTAACGACTTCGTAGTAGTTTCCCTTCAGTGAAGTAGATACCTTCTAAATTAGTAACTATTGACTACTTGATATCTTCTCTAAATTTTACCTATACCTTAATATTAGATTGGGTTCTTCTATATTAATTTACTTTCGACAATATTTTACATTACATCTTATTCCTATTTACGGAAGACAATACAACGCAATTTGTAATTGTTTATCGCCATAAATAATCGGATATCGCCTTTTTCTCTTTAGCAAATGCATGTTAGTCTGTACGAGCGTTTTTAACTACCGCGTACCGCACATATAAACAAAGTTATTTCGTGTACTTCAAGAGTACTTAACTTACAGAATTTCAGTTTAATGACCAGACTTGTTAACAAAGTAAAGCAGAGAACTGGTAATGAGTTGTTAACTTCACTAAGAAGTACAAAGAAATCTCCAAATTTTAAGCTTTACTATTTTTGGTTGATGGAATATTTTTCAAACTTATAATGAATTATTAACTTCGCGTTAACCTACAAAGAAAACTTTAAGCTAGTCCCAACCCGCACTCGGCCAGGGTGGTGATGTTGATACTCACCATAGTAATTAAGAACATAATTCCCTGACAGAAACGACCTGCCCCGTCCCTATATCTCTCTGACGACTGATTCTATTTGCAAGAGATTTGATTTATTCATTTATTTGATTTAATATTGTTTTTTGGTAACACAACGTAACAAAAAGTAGTGGCACTAACACTAGATGTGTTAATTGATGAAACTTGTATAAACAAAATGCCGTATGCAAGTGTGACTTGGAGGAAAGACGTATTTGTTTTAGCTTTAGCTATTCTTGCATGTGGAGTAATTATGTTGACTTAGCATAATCTACTCCGTATCGATAACAAAGAGCGCTGAAATTGTTGGCTGAATCACAAAATCAAGTTGTATACTACCAGTACTCTGATTGTTGGCATAAAATAAGCCACATACGCACCTAACTAATACAAGGGATTAAAGTATGAAATTGCTGATTTGTACTAAAAAACTTGAAATTGTTTATTTTTTCATTTAACATATTTATTTAATCAAAATATCTATCATTATTATCTATACATTTCTGCCATCTAATAGGAATGCCATTTAAGTCTTTGCGATAGAACTCTACACAACTGCCTCCTGCGAAGAAAACTTTTATCAAGTAGAAACTTGTTCGATTCACGAAAAAATAGTAGCCCATTGGGACAGGGTCTGGCCAATACGTAGGGTGACGAATGGTTTCTAATTGCTGTTGCTGTAGAGTTAAAACGGTTTCTCGTGCTGTATGAGGTCTCGTTATCATAGAGCAATAATGGTGAAGATCTATCAGCAGATCATACAAATCATGAGGTACCTATTTCTTTTTTTATTATTTATTTACAAAAATTTCAAATCAAGAAGGTTCTATGTCAATTCGAAATACCTATTACAATAAATTTCATACTTTAACTATTATTTCTCTGTGCACTGTTAAAAAACTATTTTCTATACATACAAAATTTCTCGTCTTGGTTGACTAACAGATTCATCAATGCAGAGCCTAAACAACTCTTCCCTATAGGAATGAAAATGAGTCATCTTGAAACTTAGAAAGAAACCAGAAATAATTGAATGCGTATGCTACTGCGGAGGTGTCGTGCGCTCATGACAACATACGGCGTAAAAATGAAGCTACATCGACTCAATTGATTAGAAAATAGGCACAAAAGTTCGAGGAGACAGGTTCAATAATGAGTCAACCACGATCCGGCCGACCACTTACATTGAGCGTCAAGCGTGTAATACTGTCTATTGGTGAAAATCTTGGACTCTCTATTAAGAAGAAGCCTTAGGCGTGCCCAGAACATCTTTGATTCGTATTCTTCACAAAGATTTACATTTCTATCCGTATGAAATTCAAATGGTACAAATCAAGGCCTCAATATCGCGCTCACAGGCTCCAATTTGCAAACGTTTGGACAAAAAGTGATATCCAAAAGAGGTGTCATTAACTGGCCACCTCGTAGCTCGGACTTACCCCAAAGGGCTACGTTCTCTGGGGATACCTTAGAAGCAAAGTTTTAAACAGAAACCTAGACTTAAAGGAAATAAAGGAGGAGGAATTAAAGGAAAACATTCGAGAGGAAATGCAAAACATTTCAGTCCAGGTTCCAGTAGTGTCAAAATAGTCATCACATATTTTATTTTAGTACTTGCTATTAAGCTTTATTAATGTTATTACCGTAGTATACTGGGAACTTAAGCATATGTGAATTCTAACATCTACATGATTCGTAGTCGTAGGTCGTATTACAGCACAAATGGGCTGGCTGGTCGTGCTGTCGTCTATCGTTGGTGAATCTGAGATCAGATATATAAGCCGCTATGGTGTGGATCACCATGCTGCATTGTATGCCCGCACAATGAGGACGGTGGATTCCACTCATGCTTTCCATCAGGCAAAGTATCGTCACTTTGGTAAGCTTAAATATAAAAAAAATACTTGCAATTGCATTTCTCATTGCTTTAGTTATGTTTAGACACTTTAAATGTACAATGGTCAGATAAATGTTATATACACCAGTTCTTACTAGCTGTGAAGTTGTTATTAAACACGATGGAAAATATTTTATGGACACCGTTACACGACTTCTGAACTTTGTTTTTTTTTTTTTAATATGAAATTATTAAACCATTTTTTCATCTCATGTAAGCGTAAAAAGGTTTTTGTTTTAATAGCCTTAATCTAAAATGAAAGAAGAAAATTTAATTATGTTTTACTTAATGATTTACGAATGTTTTACAGAGGGGGTAATTTCATTTGAAGCCCGATGATGGCTAAAGAAATAAAAAAATGTTTGTGTTTTAATTCAAACAAGAGTCAATCCCGAGATTGAAAGTTTTCCCTCGAGAAAGGTCCTAAAAGTATTACTGGTTATAAGTGGCTAAAGAAAACTTCAAAGGCTACCTTTACTTGCGTTTTTTGTTTGAGTTAATATTGATAAAATATGGAAATATCTTCTTTACAACGTTACAGTCATTTTTGTTCCGTTCTCTGTTAGTATTTACTAATAGTATTTATTTTTTCGGCATAAAAACAGACATTAATTTATTCTTTTTAGAAACGACGTTTATAAGAAGAGCGACGCGATATCAACATTGTAACACCCTAAGATCTCGATAGTATGTTAACGTATTTGTCATTCACAAATAAGAGTTATACCCATCAGTATGCACTGGACTCCTCAAATAGGAAATCCAGTCAGTAAAGCTTACTTATAAGTCAGTATGTATCAAAACATAATGGTATCAAATCACTCTCTACTCTAAGCAGCAGTTTATACTATTAGTGTATCATCAACAGCCCATAGGCTCGGGTCTTCTCTCAGAGGAGAGTTACGGCCGTGCGTCCCCACGTCGGCCGAGTGTGGATTGGCGACTGGCAAGACACATTTTGGTTACATAAACCATGCTTCAATATGGTTATCTTATACTAATAACCGGGACCGACTGCTTAACGTGACCTCTGAATCCCGTTAGCGCATACAACATATCATGCCACAAACGGTCACCCATCTAGGTACTGACCGCGCCGCCGTTGTTTACCCTCGGTGTTTATTTCCAATCACCTAAGGCCACTCGGCTATGAGTGCTTCGTTTTCTATTGAATCTATTAGTGAATGATAAAATCAAAAGAACATTCTGACAGATTTAAGGTAAACAGTTTGAAACATCCGATACCGTTGTGTCTATGAATTAAAACCACACATTTAGTCCCCAATTATTTTTTTTCAACTTCAAAGTGTTTTCGCCTATTCTTTTGTGTTTATGTTACATCATATATCTGCGTTTAGCAAGTTTAATTTAAAATCATTATTTTTCTTGTTTCATAATGAAATACTTCAGAACAGAGCTATAAAATTATTTACAATAAATAACATTAAACGAGAAATATTTGTGTTCATCATTGAATCGCTTTGAAGTCGGCTCTTCTTTTTACAAGCTTTCATTTAACTTGCAATGTATGTATTTCACTATGTTTGTTCGGGTGGAATCTCGCAACTCGATTTTAAAGGAGATAACCTCAACCGATTACGCTAAAATTTTGCAGACATATGTATATCACGTGACAATGCAATATTATAACATGGAACTAATTTGATGATAGAATTGGAAGGTGGCCATATGAACTCTTTATTAAAACGACGCAAAACTATTGGATTCGTCTTGACGAGCTGTTTTTTATTGTACCCAGTACAGATGTTTGAGCCTATGGTAAAGTAAAATGTGTAATGAAACGACGAACTCCGCTATAAAACGACACAATAAAATCGAGATTAGGCTTGTTAGTTTTGTTTTAACGAGTATTTTGATATTGTATTAAAACCAGAGTCCGATGCTGAAGATAAAAAGTGTCAAACTTACCTCTGCAATAAAACAACTGAATGGTCCAACAAACGAGTACATTGATTCTATAAGATCAAAGTTCTGGTACTATATTCAGATATACATACTTTAAATATAAATAGGACCATCGTGCCACAAGAAAAAACTTTTCATTTTTTGGGTTATATTTAGTCTATGACACCCACAAATAGTGTCTAGGTTCCTGTTATAAAATAATTTTCGATTATCAAAGAATTCTTAATACTTATTATATGAAGTATATTTATATTTGTTATAAAGATTTCATTCAAAATTCCATCTTACAATATGGTTCTTATGCGTATAATACTAACGGTCTTGAATATTTTATGATTAACTCCGTCTTACATTGTCTTTCAGTCGTATAATACGTAGTGAAGTCACTAGAAGTGTATCTTGCATGAATAAATTGTTCATTCACACAATAGCATTGTATAGAAGAGCACTGGAATGTTTGGAAATGTTTTAACGATTAGGTTTGTAATATAATATTTACTAGCATTTGTTCATGATGCATGTAGCTTTTCTAATTTCGATAAAATACACAACTAACAAGAATTTCATTTACAAATTTTATGGATACCAATAATAAATATAATTTAATAATGAAAGTATTTCTTTATATTGTTCTTAACTGGAATCAGATGTATCACAATTCTAGCTATCGATTTTCATACTTATCTATAATGATATAATATTATTCGTTAAGAGATAAAGTTAGTGAGTTTGTAGTATACGAGTAGTAAGGGGTAGTCTCTAAATATGCTGAATTAATTTGGAAAATTCTTTTACCAATAGAAAGTCACACATTATTTGTAAAGAATTTCATGGTTCTCGGATTAGCTCCGAAATGTTTAAGACCCAACGATGTGAGCTCCGGTCAGTTAGTATTTATGTATTTCTAAATAATGTCTGTAGAATGTAAAAAGTCGTATATGTAGACATCTCTACGATTTAAATCGTATATGTAGACATATAATAAGTATATATATTTTTTTCATATTTTATATGTACATCAAGGTGAGTAGGAGAGAATGAAATGCGCATTTTGTTTATTTAATTTATGAAAATAACTATTTTAAAATCTAATTGATATTAAGATATTTACTTCATTTAATACAAATTTAAGGAAAATGTTTTTTGCTTTTGTTAAAATTTTATAGTTTGACTTTTGCCAAAATTAAACTTGTCAACGAATAATTACAACTATACTCGTGACAAAATAAGAAGCCCGTTTAGACATTTGTCATTTGACATGCCGCATGTAAGAAATTGAAAAATCAAATTCATAATCCTATTTAATTACTATGTTACCCATACACTATCACAACGCATATCTTAAATAAGCATCAAGTTTAACTTGATATTGAAAAATTGCACTCAAAAACACGAATTAATCGTATTAGTTACGCCACGATGACAAATGTCAAACCGGGCTTCTTATTTTGTGACGACTATAGTAAATGTAGATAAAAGGTAAATGACAGTATGTCAGATTTTCTGTATGAATTGAGAAAATCTTTCACATAAAGAAACACTAACATATCACAATGATTTTAATTCTGTTACTTTTTCGTTTGTATATAAAACAATACTTATTTCACTTATTAGGTATGCTGAGGATTATAGTTTTGAACAATAGAAAGTAGATATTAAATTTGAGTTTACATGAGCCGCATGGAATATGTATGATAATGTTTTCATGCATAAGAATCTATGAGTCCAAAAGAAATTTTGTAACATTTCCACGCGTTCGACTGTTAATATATTAGAAGTTTACCAATTTTCATATTACTTTTTGTTCTATTTTCACTGTATTCCTGACGCTGTCATGTCTAAGACTAATGAAGTTAATGTCACCTTTACCGACGATTATTTCAGAAGTAATCATATTGCTTGAACCTATAGAGATTTAATTGTTTATTTAATGCATACATAAGTATGCATTAAATAAACAATTGAGTGTTGTCATTGTATCACCATTGGGTGTATCCAAGAGTGAACACTCTTGGGTGTACCTGATCGGTTTACCTGCATCGTTACACTTATCAGGTAAGCTTGGGCTGAGTAGACAAACATAAATTCATGAAGAAATTTTAAATAGTATGTACACATAGGACATCGAAGTGCATTATATGTATTTTATATTATACTAGCTTTCGCAGTAGTGTATGTATTTTATCTTCGTAAAAAGTTTATGTCCTTTATCAATAATCAAAATATTTCTATGTCCAATTGGAAACTGGTAAAGGAAATGTAGGTATGGATAAAATCTACTCTGCTAATGTATTAGTGGTGACCTATACTAAGTAACCAAGATGATAATGAAGAATATTTATGTTTTATTAAGATTTTAGATTTACTATTTATTTTAGATGCAGAGTGGTATCAATAACCCAAACGGTGGATCTGTTGAAAATGGCTAGTTAAATACAGAGTAGAACGACTAGAGTCGTGGTTTCGTTGGTATATCGATTGGCTTATTAGTTATCTTGTATAGTTTTCTCATAAAGCTACGGCAGAATTTATGCAAGTTTCAGTGGTATTTATTAACCACAATGTTGTTTGACTTGATCAATAATGTTGAAAATCGTTTTTGAGTTTTATTTTAATTTTTTAAGTTTTATTTTTGAAAATAAACAATTATAATATCGTTCGAGCTAAGTAAAGAATATAAACCGCATATTGGTTCCTGGACTAAGGAAATGAAAAGCACGGTTTTTTAATTAAAGTAATATTTAGAATGGATGAGAATTAATACGAAGGCCCGGTGCCGATACCGGTAAACAAATTAATTAGTGGATTTTTACTGCGGGAGTGAGTTTACAGAAAGGCATCCTTTAAACTAACTGTAACTGCCTTGTACCTGATAATTCTTGCACTCAAGGAACCTCAATATACTAGTGATGCTGTGTTTCAACTAATTGTGGATGGTGGTAATTACTTGACGATGTCCACTGAGACATCAGATGACTCCTCTACTCGTTTGACCGTTATTTCATGAAAAAAGACAATGTGTTTCGTTGCATTTTATATAACTAAAATTACCTGAGGCGTTCGCCTTCCTTCCTTCCTCGGTGGTGGAGGCAGTAACTCCAAATGCTTGGGCCGTTCTTCTATTCCGCCTACCGCACCTTCTTCTACATGCAGCTTCGATGTTGAAGCTGCTCCAGCCTCGGATACACCACATTCAGAAGCCGTTTCTGTTGATCGAATATACTTAGTTCTAATTAAAACTCAAATTCTAAATTTTTCTCTGGTCTAATACGTGTAACTATCATATCATTCCGACAGTCAGAGTATATTCGATAATATTCACGTTAATATATTAATTTAAACAGTTTATTAATTACTGGAAGATAAATTTTCACCTATAGTTGAGATTATGTTCTTGGCATCTTGCTACAGCAGTTTACACGTCATGTTAATGCAATGCATGAGCGCCAATATTTGGCGGAAAACGAAACGGTGACGTTATTAAATAATTATTGGAAATGATAATATAATTGACTAAACCAAAAATATGCTAAATATAAAATTCAATCTTGGTACTATGAAGTAAATTTACTAACTTATACACAAAATTGAATGTCATCTATCCACACCACATCCGGTGATGTCGATTACCTCCTGTTCAGCCTGGGTTCTCTCTTAAAGTGAACGTAGAGCGACATTAAGTCAGGTATAAAATATTCTAAATGTATACTTGACCATTGTCATAATTACAGCTGTATATATACTCGTAGATTAAGGTATAATGTAGAAAATTATGACGTTGCTCGTTAAACAGCTGTTACTACATGTTACGTCGGATGTAATAAAACCATACATAAAAGCTAATTATAAGTCACACGTAGAAACAGTGTTAAAAGAAAATACATATTACGCAACTTGAGGTAAAACTATAAAAATAGGTAAAGTAAATCTTCTTAGTAATAACACAATTAATAGATTACACGGAAACCCGTACAAAAGAAATCTGTAGTGTTGGTTCCCAGAAATGACGTCATAATTTGATTATAAAAATACAAATTTGATAACCACGCCCACGATCCTATAAAGTAACAGCGTCATAAATGAACAACTGAGTTGAAACTGTTGCCTTGGCACAACAGAACTGTCGCTTTTACGAGTTTCCGCTCTATGTCTATCGTGCGGTGTGAAGATTGGAGCTTAATGGTGAACATTCATTTTATGTTCGGACACTTTGAACCACCTGCACAAACATAGACGATTAGGGCAATCGTATGCAGAAAATTTGCGTAAACTTGTAACATGCTGCCAAAAATATCTCACAACTGTATTTGTAATACTTTTCATGAAGTTTTGAAACATGTAGTTACTCTGAAATAAGCCGTGTAAAACGTATCTATTATGACTTTTAAAATATATTTATCGTCCATTAATTTAATTTGTTAATAAAATAAATTCAGAAAATAAAATTATACTCTGTCCGACGTCTACATAACTCTTATTAAATTCACACGCAAACATTCTTGACGCGTCGTTTATTTTGTTGACATCTTATAAGTTATTCGCTTTGCAAAAATACGAAGAAACATAGTCGCTATCAGCAATGTGTAAATATGACTCGCTATTGTCAGATCGCGAAGCCAAACAAGTTTAATGAATGTAATGACATTTAATCGCTGGCAGTTAAAGTGGTTCAAAGATCGGTAATCAAAAGACAAAATACAGGCCCTCTCAACAGCGCTATAATTAAATTGTTCATTTCATTTGAAACAGCGATGTCAAATTAGGTCGTATTAATCGCACTCCGACTGAAAAGGGGTCATCTTAACATACATTTTAGTAAGAATTTGAAAAATGTATATTTTTGAGTACCCATTTCTTGTTGTGAATCAAACCTTTGGAAGCAGGGGCGTCGCTAGTGCTGGCTACGGGCTCGTCTGGAGCTGATGAAGTGGAGGGAGCTGGCTGCTCGGGGCTGTTCGTTTGCATCTTGTGGCATACTTCGAATGCCTGACCCACGGTGCGCACGATCCTCATCGCCTGACTCTGTGTAGAAATAATTTTATTTGAATTTTGGTTGTTCATATTTAGGATTTTTTGTTAATTAATGGCCCTTGTCAAAATATGTAGGAGTAATATAGTTAAAGAGATTTTGAATATTCTTAGACTTTATATTTTTAAGTTTACCTCAAAGCACCTCTTCAGCTTTTTCACCCAATGAAAAAAAAAACACTTCTTGGTTGTCAAATAAGCTGAAATTTTGCATGTCAATGTATATTGCGTGACAATGCAATATTATGAAGACATAAATTAGATCTAATGCTGGGCTGGAAGGTGGCCTTAGGCGTTCCCTATTAAAAATAGGTACAGCTCTTTTACAGAGCAAATATTAGTTTTTATTCAGTCAATTTGCAAGTTCAAATAAACTGTTAATTTTGTTATTTTGCATTCTTAAAAATAACCTTCCTAACGTGGTGTTGTGTTAGTACATTTTAGCGATCACCATGTATTGCAAAAAAAAAGAAATATGTTAAATATTTCATACTATCAATAGAAATAAGTATCTATTAATAGAAGTATCTATAAATAACTATCAATAGAAATAAGGAGCGCTGTGTTTATTACTATAGTAATAGGAACAATATACAACTTGAACAAAAGCAGGCTTGATCGTTTTGTTAGGGTTCCGTACCGTCCAAACTTTTAGTGCTAGAAAGACGAAACTTTAGATGGATATATGTTTCCATTACGTCGACAAAGTGCTACAAGAAAATTAAGAAAAATATTTTTATTTGTTGTTTGATGATTTTTTTTACTCGCTAGACGCGAGTACCCTTCACGTAATCTTTGCAGGAAATTGTAACGATTAGGCGATTAACACACGGCACCGCGCACCGCCGCGGTGGGCGGTGGCGGTTGAGCGGATTTTGTAGCGGTGCACCGCGCGGTAAGGCGGTTCTCGCGCGCGGTTGGATTTAACTATACGCGAATATCCTTTTTTTTCTACTCCTTTATTTCATTATTTGTTGGCAAATTTCATTTTTAAATTGCAACACGTCCTGCACCAACGATGATTTTTAATTGAAAATAAAGCACTGTATTTCTACTCTGTATAATTACAAATACAGTGTTATATTATGTACTACATTGTTCTGCTCAAACCGCTTAGAACACAATTTCATTGGTGTTCATTATGCATGCCTTTTATTGGTTTACATATAAGAACGATATTGTGTTGTAATATAACCGCGCGGACGTCAACGCGGTTGGGCGGTGGCGGTGAAAACACAGCTGGACCGCGCGGTACGTGTGTTAAGCATCAACGGATTTAGTATACCTCAATACGACATGAGATCCGCTTCACCGCCAACCGCGGCGGTGCGCGGTGCCGTGTGTTAATCGCCTTAGATAGCTTTATTAGTTCAAGAGCTATATAGGCCTAACTTATGGAATACTCTTACTTGGAAAATTTCGTACAAAAATAAAGAAACAATAAGTAAACTTATCAATTATCTATTGGACACGATTTTGATTCCACTTGCCATTGTATATGGCAACGGAACCCTATTGACTGCGTGGCCTGACACGCACTTGCTCGATTTATTTTTAGAAACCATGAACACATAAAAATGTCTATTTATTTCTATTTGAGAAGAACATTTTCGTTCAGCGTATTTCGAATTTCACGGAAAAATACCCTAATAGTGTAAAATTCGAGACAAAAATTTTTGTTTATTTCGAATTATTATGATTTATGCGTATTGGATTGCTGATACTTGTTAAAATGTTAGTTATTTTGCCGTAGGGCTGGAGTGTCGGGAAGACGAAGAACATCAAAGGGAGGTAACATGACGGGTTCCTCAGGGATCGGTCTTAGGACTTCGTGGAACCTCGCCTATGATGCGGTCGTGAGGACCAGCTTGCCCTTTAGAGTGTGTGTCATCTGCTATGCGGACGACACTCTAATATCTGGTACAAGGGCATGGCTTCCAAGTAGTCTTAGAGCTTACCGAGCTAGGGGTAGCCTGCGTCGTCTAAAAAATCAGCAGCCTGGCTCTGCGGGTTGCACTTCATGAAACAGAAAAAAGCCCTGTGATTTCACAGGAAACGCGGCGGTGAAGTTTCTCACGCAGTTATTTAAGTGAGAG
Source organism: Phragmatobia fuliginosa (assembly GCA_932526445.1). Lineage (NCBI taxonomy): Eukaryota > Metazoa > Arthropoda > Insecta > Lepidoptera > Erebidae > Phragmatobia > Phragmatobia fuliginosa. The sequence continues at coordinate 33,954,796 of OW052057.1, forward strand.
GAGCGGAGGTCGAGGTTGGCCGACACATTCAATGCCTCAGCCTCATCCTGGACAGTCGCTGGAGCTTCGAGGAACATTTCGAGCGGATGATCCCCCGAATCCATAATGTGGCGTGCCCCCTACAGAGTCGATTGCCTAATATAAGGCGGCCACCGGTGGTCCTTCATGTTGTGGCTTTAGAGGGCCGATTCTGAGCGTAGAGGGCACCGGCGGCAACACTTGTCATCGACGGGACCACAAACTGCCAGAGAGCTGATTCATCACTCAGAAACCTCTGGTAGCAGACTAATTACTGGTCTATGATAGAAAGGTGGCCTGGTCACAAATAAGGAGCAAGTCATAATACATCATGATTGGGCCGATAGACGATAGATAGCGTATGTGACTGCTAATCAAGAAGTCTCGGAAGTGTTATTGGGTTTTTCTTACAGGAAATTCCTAAAAACAGCCCGGAGTTTGGAAGTGTTGGGGTGATTAACTCCCGGTTAAACCGTCGGTCTTCGGTTAAGCTTTGTATAAAAGTATATACCTGTCTCCCCTACACGTAAAGTGGGGATATTATTTTTTCTCGCGGCTATCCCATCATGTGGGGTATCATTAGATAGGTCTTTCAAAAACATTCAATGGGTTTCTAAGACGATTTTTTGATTTAGGTATCCGCTTGCGAAAAATTCCACTTTAAATAGCACTTTTTTGTAAAAACAGCGCCCCCACCTCTAAAAGCTAAACGGCTGGCTCAAAAATTCTGTAAAAATGGTGATGGTGGTCCATGTTATAAACTTTAAAAAAAAACTATATCAAATTAGATGACTTTGTTAGTTCAGAAGTTATAGAGGTTTAACTTCTAAAATGCGCTTCATTGGAAAACGTCATACAAAATTACGTAAACATAACAAATAACTTTTGGTTACGATTGTAAATCCTCGTACCATTATGGGTGATTCAGGAACCCTTTCATTAGCGCGCTTAGCCGGTTTTTTAGTATGCTCTGTATATGAAATTCTGGCAACACTATTTGTGTCAAATACCCTTAAACTTGTATTTATGTGTCCTAATGTGTGTAACGCTATTCTTTCAGACTTTTTATTTACTGTTGTGTAATTTCTACACCATTTAATTATACAGGACAGATTTTTTTAGGCAATTAACTGCTTTAACTCTCGAACGATACTCACGACAAGAAGCTTAGTTTAATGCATTTTATGCGAGTACAACAGTTTCAAAATAATTTTACTACACATAAAAGAAAACTATTATCTTGAACATCTAGATCTAGAATCGTGCGATTATTCCCAAGAGCATTCTTTCGTAGATTATGAATTTGCCACAAAGACGGATTCATGGAAACGGGTAGTAAGCCTTGTTAATGATGCATTTAAGTTATATGGAGGTACCTTTTGTAGCAATAAATATTTTTTTTATTATTTCAGTTGCATCAAATTATTATAAAACTATCACAAAAGTGACTTATTTTTATAACATTGTGAACTATGTTTTACATTGCCTCAACTCAAAGCAATCAAATAGTTCTGTTACCCATAATTCGTTAGGGAAAATTTTTCGATGAATATTATCCAGTTCATTATTTTCGCAATAGTTTAAGATACTGTATGCCAGCATAATTATGAAATTAAAAAGATTAATGCCATCACATCCATATGTTCTGAAATGGTTTTATTTACAATTCAACTAACTTTTGTTGTACCCGCGTTTACAATTTGGCTGTCGCGGTAAATAGTAGTTTGTGTTTTTCTGATGTTTAAGCTATATAACTGCCAAGTTTCATCTAAATCCGTTCAATATTTTTTGCCATTATTTCGGATAAAATATTTTAGACATATAACACACAACGTCATCTAAACAGAGCTACTATGGATAGGTACTAGACAACTGATATAATTACATATTTGTTGTAAATACATACATATTATATATAAAACACAGCCAAACTCCGAAACAAATATTTAAAGTTCATGCAAACATTTGGATAGAACCGAGAATCAAACACAAGACCTCTTGATCTCTTGACGAACGAGACAGGCAAAAGAGTCTAGTAAATATCAACTCATCCAAACAAACTTTCCCATTTATAATATTAGTGAGAAGTAACATTTCATTGCATTTTATTATGAAGTTTTAGAGAAAGAAAATTGCCGTTGCGTTGTTTGATTAATTCCGATTTGTTTATTTGTATCGTATCTGGAGAAGATGAAAAGCAAATAGTGAATAATGTTTGTTTTCTTGTTATTTTAACCTTCTGTACCTAAAATACACCCGTATCATAAGGTTACGTATTTCTATAACAATTACATAACGTACCTATGTATAAACGTATTCTAGCAGAATTCTGTAATAACATTTAGGTTTTTACGTGTTACTTTATTTTTAAATAATATTAGATAATGTTGAAACAAAAATATAAACTAGATGTACTATAAACACGCTTCGCTAAAGCATATTGAAGTTTCATAACAAAAAAAATCCGTGGTTATTGCGTATTGCATAACGTGTAGAATTGTGCGCTCAATCGGTGCAATTTTGTGAATTTTTCAGTTTTTGAAGTGTATAAAACCATACATATAAATAATATAGAACTAGCTGACGCATTATAAAGCGTTTATAACTTTGTTCACTACAAAAATGGTTATAGTGAACACCCTAGACAAAAATATGCTATTGCGGACCTTTTTTTATTCGAGTACGGCAAAGCCAAAGGAGGGCTATGATTAGAAAGGCTATATTTGTATGTGTGTTTGTTCATTTGTTCCTTTGTAGCTCTTCAGCTTTTTAATAAAACACAACAAAACAAACAAATTAGGTAGGAGGTTTACTAGTTAATTAATTAGAAACATTAGAAAGAGATTACCAGTAGATTTACCAGTAAATTTCAAATATAAAGCATTTACTTGCTACTTGCTACAAGTGATGTATAGTAGGTGACGTAAACTGAGAGAACCTGCACGCAGTGAAGGCGGAAACAGTAATCTTTCCAGGTCCTCTTACTTTCAAAGACAGACAATTTGTTACTTTAATATTATAGCAACGGCACCAAAACATGTTAAAAGTTAAATTGAAAACCGAATTTCCAGTAAAAAAAACTAGCCGTAAATAGTATGAAACTAGATTTCCATGACACTACATTAAATAACACTACTTAGCAAGCATGATAATTGATCTATAGACCAAGATGTCTTCCAGATTAGAGACCAAGTTGACAATAATGTCGTAGGATACAGTACTATCGTGTTATCAGTGCATTATCAGGCTTTTCAAACTTTAATATGTCTAGTTGGGTTTTATTTTGTGCTTTTTTTAGAACTTTTAAAGATTTTTTTTTACATATATTTCATTTGCGAGAATAGATAACTGTTTTGGGTTACAACAATCAATAGGAACATTTTAACTGATAATCTGCTTCTTTTGGTCACAGCGTGATGATATAGGGTCTGAAGCATTCCTCAATAACTGGGCTATCTAACATTGAAAGAATTTAGAAGTAGTCTATCATTATTTGAGAGTAACGCGTTCAACCAAAACAATCTTCCGTGTTATAATAATATACTAAGTATAGATATTGTTGTTCTAGCGGTTAGCGTGCAGATGCTAATCAACAGGTCTCGGGTTCCATTGTCGGGTCAGGACAAAAATGTTGTTGGATTTTTCTTGCAAGAAATTCTTAGAAACATTCCGGAATACGGAAGTTTTGCGGTGTTTGAAGAAACTGAAATTCAAGTTAAATCGGTGGAGCTGGTAGCCAATTCAAAATAATCTTGGCAATAATAAAGGCTAGAAAGAATAGAATAGAGCATTGGGGTTGTATGTGTTATTTAAAATTCAGATTATAATCTGGATTCACACTGTTAGAACAATTTGGCTGCTGTTTGCTGTCTAGAAATACTCTGAGATATCTTTTAAACGTGTAGATAGTGGTGTTGTAACGCATTTTTCCTTATAATACTGCTTTGGATACATTGTACACTTTGTAAATCCCTGATTATAACATGATAGTAATCCTTAATACCGTAGAGATAGATTGTAAAGTCGTCATGTACGTCCGTCCGCACGTCCTCGACCTACCGCCTAAACGGTTGGTACTAGAAAGATGAAACTTTGCATGAATATATGAATATGTGTTGTAATTACATCGACAAAGTGCTTTAATTGATTGTGCTACAGATGAGCTCGATGTCATAATAATTTTGCATTGTTACTCAATATACATCATCATCATCAGTCTATCGCAGTACATTGCTGTATATAGGGCTCTCCAATTGCACGCTACTTTGTTCGATCCTCGGTTTCAAGCATACTCCTCCTTCAGCCATCAAATGCTGCAATCACTCCACCTGGCCTGTGGACGTCCTACACTACGTTTGCCGAGACGCGGTCTCCACTCAAGAACCCGTTTATCCCGACGGTTATCGATTCTACGGCATTAAAGACAGCCCACTGCCATATATATAATATACATATGCATGCAATATTTATTAATTTGCGGTATAGCCTCTTAAAAATTAATAGTACTAAAATGGTATTAAAGGTTAAGGACATCTAATTTCACTTAGAAGTTATGATCGTGTGGCTTTAGATTCTCAGTCAACTTATCGCTCTAAGCCCCACCGCTGACACACACACACACACCTATACATCTTTAGTGTCATTTAAGTTACTGAACCGCAGTTTATAATATTAGTTTTAGCTGAGCCCCGTTGTGTTACCCGCAATTGTTGATGCAATTGTGGATGTACGCTTTCAACAAAAGCTGCGAGTAACGCCCCAGGGTGAAGCCATCTAAAAAAGTAGCATGAGTTACTCCTTAAATCTCTTGTAATTGTTCTAGCCGTTCCAGATATTAGCAGGTACGATAGACTGATAGAAAAACGGACAGCCAACGACAACATTTTAAAAATTGATTTTTTATACCGTCTTGATTTGTAGTCTTATAAGGAAATTACAAATAGACACCTCAATTTTATTCATTTGTATAGGTTTAAATTGCCACGTTGGTTTAGTGGATAGCGTATGCGACTGCTAATCAAGAGGTGTCCGAGAGTTCAAATCCCGGTTTGGGCCAAAAAGTGTTTTTGGGATTTTCTCGCCCGCCCAGAGTTTGCAAGTTTGGCGGTGATTCACAGCCGTGCCTCGGAGAACATATTAACGTCGGTCCCGGTTGTCATATTCACATCTATTGCAATCGTTATTGGGAAGTCAGTGCCTTCAAATTTACTAACAACTATTTCAAGGTAAGATGCCAATCGCTCCGTAGAAAAACTGATATTCAGGTAAACGGTAAAGCGTTTACTCCGGTGGGACGAGTGTAATGCTTAAAGTTTTCTCTTTTGTGAATAAATTTATGAAGTTCATAATCTTCTCGTCTTGGTAATCGATTCTTGAAGATTATTGTTTGATTCTTCCAAAAGAAAAACTTATAAATATTATCCAGTATGTATATACCTAGGTCTTTTGTTAAATCCAAGAAAAAACACACACATATCTATTTTATTGAAAAAGTTTTAATGTTCTTGGAAAGCGACTAAATTGGTATTCAGTTGTGGAATTTTATTTGAAATGGAGACCAAAAAAAATTATAAGTTTTATTTATAAACAAAGTGGCACACTTTCAAGATCACATCTTGAATGAGTTACTTATATATTGCACTTCAAGATTGACCACTCTCCACCTGATATTAAGCGGCAGTGAGATCTAAATATGAGATTGACAAGTACGGTAGTGTAGTTGTTACTAGACTTATCCCCTTACCTTAAAGGCCTGACCCCTGCTACTATTATACCACGAGCTCTTGAAACTTTACCCATTCACAGAAACACAACAACACCAAAGTGACTGTTGTTTGGCTACAGTTTCTGTAAGGTAATTTATTTAACCAGTAAAGCTGTGAAATAGTTCGCTATGCTACCTCTTATGTCTACAAAGAGTTCCTTTAAAATAAAAGGAAATACAAGAATGAAATAGAATACCATACAATATGGAAAAATTATGAACATTCCGTCAAAGGCGAATTGGGAACAGCTTAAACAGGTTGTGAGATTTAGAAACATGGTCATATTCGCGAACCCCATAAGTATATTAATTTAATACAAAAGCTTAGAAGGTGCTCAAGTTTATTAAGTCCTCCATATAGGAAAAAGGAGAGATGGCAAGCACAACTTTAGTGTCTGGTGGAAGAAAATTTGGTAGTATTAGTGAGTATCCTGTAAGCAATTTTGAACTGATCTCTCACAATTTGAGGCCATAGAATTTCAATAAGTAGAAGGTACTGGCCAAGAAAAAAGTAAAACTATCTACAAAAAGAAAAACATAACTTGTAAAAAATCCAAGTCGAACACAACCCAATTCTTCTACCGTAAAAAGTTTTAAGAGCCATACAATACCAAGTCGGCTTATTTATTCACCACTATTTGTGCATAAATTCTAGTAAAAATAATTTGCAAATCAATTCTTGAATAAGAAAAACAACAGAAAGTACATATATTTTAAAAAATTCGCCTTCATCCTTTCGGAGTTTAAAAATAGTTTTCGCTGTATTCTGAGACCTACTGAACAAACACAAAAAAAGTCCGTCATGAAAACCAATCAAGCCGTTTCGGAGAAGAATGGCTTAATTCTATCAGTAATGTAGCACTTTTATACTAACATCAAGTAGGATATTTATGTATGTTACTCAGAGATCTTATCTACAAATTATAATTTATGCTTATAAAATAACAAACGAGATTATTGACTTGATGCTGCTTTGATCATTATATAATAAAGCTTGTAATGTTCCGCTACTGTTTCGGTAGAATCACATAGAAAAATACTTCAATTACACTATCAAGGTAAAGGTGTTTGATGGTGCATTGAACCCTAAAACCCAATATCATTGGGATAACAGTACACAAGAGAAATAAAAGGGTAAAGCGACGAGTGATATTTTACAAAGGGAGATAATGGGGCGGGCGCGAGGAGCGTGGGAGATGACATGTGTTTAATTAATGTTCCTCTCATTCAATCCGCGTAACGGATGGAACAGATTATTCAGGTTGAACGGTTATGTTTCATACTGAAAGAATCCCCGTGTAATTGAAATGAAATCGGTGGTGTACGATCAATTTGAACCAGCGACGAAGTATGAGAGATCAGGAGACCGAGGGAGGACCGTACCGCTGCCGCGCACAGACTGAACTTTAGGTACTTTATTCATAACTTGACGAGAACGAGAAAGATCAATAAAAATGTAGATCGTTAATAATAATCATATGTGTTTATTTACTCATATCGGTTCCAAAATAAATACTTTTACAACTCTCTTGTTAAGACTAGTGGATTGACAATGATTGAGTGTAGGATACATATAACAGAACTACATCACGTTTTAATTATTCCGTAGAGGTATTCAGTTAAGCGATTGTGCTAATAACGTCATATAACTTTTGATATAAGACTATCATAGGGCATGATGATCTTATAGTTTTTAAAATGGATATTTTATGACGACCAAGTATTATATATATCAAAAACTTGGAAAAATCCGAATGAGCCTAAGTAAATATAAGTTAATCTCATATCACTCATAAGTGTATTTTTCCATAACAATGCCTGTGAAACATCTGATGTCTTTTGTCTATTTATTAACAGAAAATTGTTACTTGGTTGTTAAATATTTATAGTTGCGTTCAATTTTGACCCGATTTTTCACTAATGTACATGTCTCCGGGTCATATAGTAAATAATGTAAATATTCAACAACCCATGATCTCCCACTATTGTGGCGACGCTCTCCTCAGGAGATGGTTACCGCTATACATCCTCACGCTGGTCAAGTGCGGTTTGGAGACTGGCAAGACACAAGGTGAGGCTCCGTAATCTTGCGGTTGGATGTTTTTAGGCCACCCAAAGGTCTTCAACTAAGCTTCACGACAGTTATCTTATGATAACAAATGGGCCCGACTGCTTATCGTGACGTTTGAATTATGAAAACGCTCATAACATCTCATGCCACAAATGGTCACCCCCCTCTAACCGCGCTATCGCGGCGTCGTTACTTTTACTCGGTGATCGTTTCCCATCACCTGAGGCCACCTAGCTATGAGCTCTAATATAGCTCTATTATAAATATTTTGAAAACGAACTACATATTTTTATCATCAAATCAAATAATATTTTTTGCGAAATTATCACCTTCCTAACCTATTTCACTAATTTGATGAGTAGGATTTGCATTCGCGCAATATGTATTTGAAAGTGGGGTGACTGATATACTGACCGCCCAAAGTCGTTAAAAGTAGACTACACTGCATATTAACCCCATTTAAAATTATTCATACTTGAGAAATTTATGACATTGACAATAAATTAGTTACTGATCAACAGTTGCGTATTACAAGTGCTTGAAATAGAACGTTGTCGGAAGGACAATCAAACAGTAAAGTTATCAGATTTATGTTTGTGCTTATTTATCTAATGTATGTATGACTAACCATAAGCCAAGTCCAGCTTACTTACTGCCATATTATTTAACTTGTTTTTAGGCTATCGTATAGCTTTTATCATGAGCTTTGAGCGTGGCGACCGATTTTCAAGAAATTCCGTAACGAAAAAACCTAACACACCAAAAAAGGGTAGAGAAAATTATTGTAACTGCAGTGCGACAAGGATGTGGCGGCTCCGTGCTCTATAGACAGATTAGCGCATGAGTGCTGCCGCCACTGGCCGTTATCCGTTGCTTTGACAAAGCAGTCATTCTAGATTCTTCTTCCTTGCTTTTCTATAATCCTATTGTAAAAAACCAATTACAAAATATATAATTGGTATCTACATTACACAATACATAGCGTCCACGTCCTCCAGTACCGTCTATTGAATCTTAGTGTTCGTTTATTCCATAGATATGCTCATATCACTAATAAGTACTCTGTTTAGTAATCATTGTCTTTCGGTTGATAGGATGATTATATTGTTTTGTAAACTTGAATTGTAAAATATCAAAGAAAAAAAATGCATAAATAAAAATAAATACTTAATTATAATTGCATGTTGATAACAAATGCTATGCAATAGCTTTACCACGGCACTACCCAAGTGCCACACAACTTTTTTTTTGTAAACCGTTTAGTCTGCAAAAAGTTTAAGGTTCAAGTAACTACTAACTAGCTCACTAGCAACAGTTACGGAGGTGAATTTCTCGTAATAAAAATTCGTTCAAAATTCAGTTCAGTTATTCAAACTTGATTTCATAACATTTAAAAGGTATTTTCGTAGTAAAATATTATTTAGGCCAGAATAATACTAATTCAGCTTTCGGTCTTAATCTATACCATTCTATTCATACTAGAATTTTCCATATTGATCTGAAGAATCTTTGACTACCCTATCCGTTTATAAAATGCGTGAAACCTTGGTAAAGAAGTCAATGTGATTGAAAAATAAGAAAATCTCGATAGTTTTACTTTCTTATCATCTCGAGACTTTCTTATTTTCAATCACAAAAACTTTTACAGTGAAAGTTAAAATTGTAATAGCAAATATTTATTTTCTTTTAGTAAATAATTTCAAAAAACTTCGTTAACTAGGTCAGTTGCCTTTTTTCATTTTTGAAATTCGAAGTCATATTGCGTTTCCAGCGCGTTTTCATATTTACCGTTTGTGATTTGTGTTTCCAGACTTCCATTGTCTTACAGTGCAATTTAAATGTCTGTATATTTTAAAATTAAGATTCTGAGTATTTTTTTAATTTATAGATTTTTTTACAGTTTTGAATTTCATATACACATAGCATGAAATTTCCATTAAATACAGGGAATATTTCTGATTAATTAAATAATCACGACACATAGTGTTATCGACTATATATTTATTATAAAGGTTCACATTATGAAACATCCTATAATAAATGTCAGTAATTTTAGGATATCTCAACTGAATGAGCTACTGAACTGGAATCAATGTAATAAGTTTAATGGAGTGGACAGTGGACAGAGTTCAGTGGTAGTCTTTGGACAGAAGCCAGAGATCTACTTATGCATTTCAAGAAAAGAGATACGAAAACACTATTTGTCACATGACTCGTCATTTTAAATAAATTGACACTAATATGACAATTTATTCGTAGGACAGAATATGTATGAAAGAAACAGAACAAGCGATTTTTGTGTGAAGACACTTAATAAAAGTAGAACGTCCGGGGCTTTGTGTTATAAAGTTCTTTATTCATTAGTATCTGTTGTTAAGTACCTACCCTTTAATACTACATTGCGCACTTTTAGAGAATAGACTAAAAATATAACCTGCAGAAATAAATAAATGTATTCCGCGTAAGCCAAATCATCTTAATTTTTTAACCTGCCAAGAATCGCATAGCTATTTCGAAGCAGTAATAATTCAAGTTATTTAATATCCATAATACAATAAATACCAGTAGAAGGGTTTGTGTGAATAAAGACAAAGTTTGACACTGATCGATGATTGAAACACCCAATATTTGTTCGTGGATTGTTGATTGATAAGGCGAGTATTAGCTACCTCCATTGAAATATCAACATAACAGTATGTTTTATGTGAAAAATTCTGAATATGTATTCATTTACATTATTAGTTCTTTTAGACGAGTAAAGGCGTACAAGCGTGCAAGCTTAGATATTATAGTGTTGAGCTGCTTTTTTATAGAAAAGGAGACAAATTACTGCATATATTACATTATTTTTTATTAAGTCTATATACATGTAGCCTAGGTATCAAGTTCATCCCATTGCAAATTCCATCATCTGTGTGCCGAATATCAATAAAGTATCGACAGTAGCCCATTTATATCCTGAATTTAGAATAGAGTCATATAATTACCGTTGATATGTTACATTAAATTAAAACATTAGTAAAAAATAAATTTTTTCGTTTTAATTTTGACAGCTGGTGTGGTTCATGCTGTGATGCGATGATATTTTTAGGAAAAATTGGGACAAGAATTGGTTAGGCCAAGACAATGACCTTTACGCCGATCATAATTTTTGGCTACCTCATTGCCGTGAACACGTCAGTGATCTATTTTTGCTGGCGCCGTCACACTAGTCTGAGTGAGGTCAAAGAAATGCGGTTGGTTTAGGATAAAAGCTTTTGTACGTGATGCGTCGTACTCTGAGCTGAACTGCTGGCAATAAAAGCGCAAGCCATTGTTTACGGTTCATGCATCTACTCATAAATACCTGTGGTTTTGTACTGAAGAATATTAAAAGGGATTGTACAGGTTGTATTGAAACGTTAACAAACCTTAAAAAAATTAAAAGGTTAGTTAAGCGTTTGTAGTAGTGTTTGTATCAATAGAAGATTTTTGACACAGGCAAATGAATATAAATTCTTGTGTGAACAAAATAGCGCTAATATACCTACACGTACAACTGATACAAGAGTTTCGATTATAATATAGTTAGTTGGTTGGACTTTAAGTTACCTCACATGATAGTGAAGAGCAACGTTAGAACGTTTAACTGCCTGTCGGTCCCGATTGTCATAAAAAAATAGATACGTTCCGTAGCGGTTGTAGGCCCCCAACTAGGTAGTCCGATGACCCGGTGAAGGTCGCGGGAAGCCAATAAATGTAGGCAGCACAGTACCGATTGTTGTGGAGAACATTCAGGAAAGCTTATGTCTAGCCGTGAACATTTATCGACTGAGATGATGATGATAAAGATAATATAGAGTGATAAACACCTTACCAAGAAATGTCTTATTTCAAAGACAGAAAAAAATGTATGAAAACAGCTTGCAACTTTAATTATTTTCCAATATCTTAATACTTACAAAGACAAAGACAAAAGTTTGACAGTTTTTTCTTCTGTTTGCTATAAATTTTCTTAAATTTATAGTAAACATAAGATTTTTTTTTAAGAAAATTTATAACAGATGATAATAGATACCTGTAACACAGGTTATCTTTTTATAACCTATATCAGGCACCAGTCTTTCACAAAGGTGGAATCCGGAAGCCAAGTCATAATTGTTACTTTTATATCTTAAAGCAAACGTTTGTGAAAGGAGAATAAATGCTTATTATTATTATAGATTTAAAAATGTAAGGTTTATGTATATTTACAGGTGAAGTAAATACTTTACCCTTCGATTAGATACCTGTCATTATTATCAGTTGGATAATGTGTATTTTTTTTTAAGTGAAATAGTTCGAAATTCGTGAATACATTTTCCTATAATTAGAATAACTGTCATTAACTCAGACCACCCGATAATAACAGGTGCTCCATGATGCGCGAATGATAACCATACTACAGTGTTTTTATTCTTGTGTAAAAACTTTCCGAATATTTTTTATGATACAAATCTATTTAAGTTTACAGTCGATTAGATTTCTTGGAGTTGTCATTATCTATTATGGTCGATTTAGTTTTTAGATCAACTATTTGGGTTTATGGTATGCGAACATTAGGTACCGTGTTTACAGGCACACCTTACAAGTTTTCTAATTAAATATCTTTTAAGATGTATTATCTTTCTCTTCAACTTATACTTGAAGAATATTTAAAACAGTTAGCGCGTTGATGCGCATTGAATGAAAAACCTTAGATCTCAAGTGTTACATTTTAGATTACAATGACAAGCCACGTTGAAAAAAACTATTATACCTAAAAAATTATAATTGCCTTAAAATGTAACTGGCTGATAATAGTTTTAACACATATTATTATATTAGTGGTTACTGTTAAATTGTGTGCTTTATTTCACTCCATTAGCACTTGTATGTTGATTTAGAACGTAAACTAAACGCACCGAGAGAATTAATGATAGCGAAGCTACGTTTTAGTAACTATTCCAGTGCGTTATTCATACGTTCGTGGCGGCAGTTCCAAAATATCTTCAGAGCAAACATAACCAGTTTACTAAAGTTTTCTAAATAATAAATGGAGTTGACGACGGAAGTATTGCCCTTGACGTAAGACCACGCCACGGGAAAATAATACGAAGATAAATGACACTGGATACTTCGACATATGAAAAAATTACCGCTTCCGTAATTGACGTACTATGGAACTACGAGGACTACTGCTTCTTAGAAGTTGATTTCAGTTTTTCATTGTTTCACAGTTTCTTAAAAAAAACCATGTAATAAAATAATGTAACGTAAAATACTTTTATTGTTATTTAAAGTTAGAGTATTTACACATATTATACTCTAAATTCGTAACAAAACATAAACAATTTATTTAAATAACTGAAAGTTAAAGATGATGAGAACAAAAATCTATCCAGTTGATCTGTGGATGGTAAGCTGTTATTTAGCTGGATACCGCTGGTAAGATTAGTTTACAATTTTTTATTTAACTGCTTTATTTTTTATATAAATAATTGATTTATTATACATAAGACATTCTCACTATTTTATTTAGTTAAGAAGAACGTGATTTTTTAAATATTTCTTTAAAATTATACATATTACGCATAACATTCATAGGGTGTACATTGAAATTGGATTCATACTTAGAATATAGCTTTCAATTTGGATTTTAAAAGCCATCTAATATTGACTGCACATCATCGTAAATCATCAACAACCCATAGCGTCCCATTGCTGAGCTGCGGTCTCCTCTGAGGACGGGGTTGCACATTATCAAAAAAAACCGTCGACACCAATTTCAGATTATGTCGATGAACACTTGATTAAGAATAATAGTGTGAACGCCATAAATATTACGATATAGAACATGAAATTTAGTACGATTTAATTCATGACTTCAATTTAATTCATTTATGAAGACTTTCAAGACTCCAGTCAATTCATACAAATATATAATTTTCCAACTTTTAAGTTGGACGTTAGTTTTATAGATTTACGTTTTTTACATGATTTTTTGTATCTTTGTCTGAGTCTTAAAGTTATACACTTGTTTTAATTAATAATCTAGTTGATATTAATTAAAATCTCGACTTTATCTCTTAATTTAGACATAATTAAATTTCGGAACGGAGATGAAAAGCACCGTTTCGTCGTGGTTTCGTCCCATAATGCGACCGCCGGCCGATTCACGGGCTCGGGCGCGGCAATCAAAATAAACATGAAACAATTCTGATAATATCGGTACGGAAGCGTCCCAGCTTTCCACGCAATTTTGTTATAATTTATTTATATTATGACCATTATACAACTTTTAAATGCACCGAGCCATCAATAAAAGTGCACTAATTACAGTGACCTGACGTAATTATACAATCTGATTATGTTTGAACAAACCAGCTTTTTAAATTTTACTATTGGAAAACATTGCGCTTTTACCTTTCTGTGAAATCACCGCATCTCCTTATTTTTAGTTAACAATAATAACTTTATTCCGCTAGTACATTTTTTGGATGATATCTGTCTTATAGTCTTACAAACATTAAAACAGATATTGTAAAAACTTTGTCATGATTTCTATACTTTAATTAAAGATTTTTAAATTTGCTTGGATTCTCATTGGACTGCAACCATATTTCCAATAAATGAAAGTCAGGTTAACAGTTCTTGGCTAGTAGACAGTGTATTAGTATTCAAAGATGCTAAGTACTTACCTCTAAATCTGAGTCATTTCCTTCTAAATTTAAAGAAAACGGTGGTTCAGAACGCAGTGATAATCTATTCGGTCTTTTCGTGAGACTATTAACACCCATCAACTTATTGGAGCGACCTAATGTAGCACTAACACTGCTTACTATCTCAGGTTCACGAAATGACAACTTTTTTCTTGGTCTTTCAATAACATCATGCATTTGAACATCATGATTCAGTCTTTCAGTCACGGGTATCACAAGCCGTGACTGTACACACATGTCTTCTGTGGAGTCAAATTGTCTACACAGAGGCGATGGCTCTTTTAAAAAGATTCCGTTGTGGTAGTCATCTACATCCATATCGTAACGTTTTATCGCTCCCACCGATAATGGTCTAGGCCTTCCCGTACTAACGGCATCACGAGAACGTGCATCATCTATTCTACTTCTGTGCCCTTTTTTTCGAACTTCACTGAATTCTGGTTCCGATCTGCTACTTTTTAACCTTTCGGGATTCTTTTTATCTTTAGCTTCCTGCTTCGTTCGTTGCTGCTGCTCATGTTTAGGCTTTAGAGCACCACTTATCGAGAAAAGAGTGCTTCGTGCTTTTAGTAATACTTCTGCTGGCAAATGTTTTAATAGATCATTTTTCCTATGCTTGCTGTGATCCTTTTGGTTTGACATTGTCACAAAATCACGTCTTTCGTATTATTTTCTAATCACGACACAAACACGTTGTAGTATCATAGTGCGCGCGTCCGTGCGGATTCGTACGGAACAACTGAAGTGGCGAAGGCATGGTCTGCGCGTGCGTCGCGCGTTTCTCCAAGTACCACAAATAAACATATTGGCGTGTTTCTAAGCGGTACACTTCTTTGTACGGAGTGATCATAAAAACCTTATGTAGTTGATTACAGTCAATAATTTTAACGATAAAGAGCTAAAGGCATTAAGTAGTTTTGTACCAATGTATCTACTAATAGTGAACATGCTTGTATATGTATACTAATTAAAGCTAAGCCTTAGAAGTCATGAGACGTGAATCACACCGTAAGGATTTATAATGACTTTAGTTCAGCACAACTTGTTATTAATAGCTTCACTATAATATTTATTACTCTCCAGCTACTTTATATTTGGCAAATGTTATTCGAAGGAGTGTTAATGTAATGCATGACAAATGGTTTATTGAAAATCAATGAGACGCAAAAAGCTTTTCTTAGCGGTAACCAGATCTTTCGTATTGTTTTAAAAGTTCGTGGGTAACGTAGTACAGCAACAGGTTATATGGTTTTGAAGATTATTTATAGTGATGATAGTAGTAAATATTTCAAAGAATATCTTTTAAACTGTAACATAATATGTATTTATTATTTTACTTTGATAGGTTTCGTTCAAATTCATCATAAAGATCTTATCTAAATACTAGAAGCTTATTAACAAAATGGAGAATCTACCAGAACTAGTTTTAAACGATATTATCCATACAGCTTCTATGTCTCTATAGAGACTAAAGAGACGTATTTTCAGTTAGGTTTAATTACGTTTCATGAAGAGATTAGGCAAATTATTGTAAATATCTTTATATACGTTGTTTATTAAAAAGTTTACATAGCACTATATGAAGTTAAGAATGCACGTGCAGGTTTATGTATTCGATTTGGTTAGTTGAACCATAATCGTAATACTGGCATAATAAAATACACTCCAATCAATTGCCGTAATTAAAAAGGGGCCGCAAACGATTCAGCGCAAACAACTCAGTTACTTCTTGAATATTTATGGCATTTTGGAACGAGTGATCGGAGACGGTAATTGATTATAAAAGTCGAGTAGCTTGTAGACTGGAAGATTTATACTGTCTATAAAAAGAAGGTTTGGTATTACGTCTGAAATTAGATGAAATAGAATTGAGAAGTTTGTTCTATGATTGTCAACTTGCTTTAAGTTTATTTAGCCAACAGTGTGGCGTACGAAATATTTGATACTACAAACAACAAAAAGAAATCTGTAGAACAATCGAACTTGAGTTTCTATTATGAATTTTTAACTAAAAATAAAATGTACAGGGGCGTTCTATTAATTGATTGATTTAAAGAAAGAAAAATAAACTAATGCCACGATAGATCGTTAAGATGTGTACTGTTAGTTGGCGTGTGTGAGCCAGACTTTTGATGTAAAGATTTCTTTACGCCATACTCGATACGATATTATGACTGTAAACCATTATATAACAAGTGCTATAAAAATTAAAAACTTACTTCTGAAAATAAATTCTTCAAGAGTTGAAATATAAGTTTCAATTACTTAGGTATACTATTTCATTTATTTCTTACTAGTTTTGCCCGTGGCTCCGCCCGGGTGTAGGTCCGTCATGGCGGTAAATAGTAGCCTATATGTTATTCCGATATGTAAGCTATATTATTGTATGTTTCATCAAAACCCATTCAGTAGTTTTTGCGTGAAAGAGCAACAAGCATACATACTCACAAACTTTATAATTCTATCTATAAATTTCTAATATTAGTAAGAATATTCTGGTTTAGATCGTGGATGAGTAAGTATACTTAAACCAATTCCCTATTGAACTCCGTGTAATGACACATGAGCAAAGTATTAGATCATTAAAATTGACAACATACCGCAAGCGAGGCATATCATTAAAATTATCCGTGTAACTTCCGAAAAGTGTGACTTCTGTATAAACTTTTGATTAATGGCTTTAAGAAAAAGTCTAAATTATATTTCCGATACTTTGCAAGTTTATCAAAATTTCATGTTAACTAAGTTCATTTCCTGCTTACTAATAAGCATACTTTTCTAAATATTTTTTTATTTCTATTATACAAAAAAACAAGTTATACGTTCTCGAATCACAATACAAATAAATATACTTCAAAGTTAACCTCTTCCAGGTAATACTAACATTGCTTACCTATCTTATATATAAGCCAAGTAAGTTGTGTTCCAAGCCATGTTTTCCGATTTTAATTTAATGAAAATGTCAAAGACAATTTTTCTTGTAGCAAAGAAGATGCTAAGTGAAATTTGAATTACATTCTGGTAACTATTAAACTTGACTATTAAAATAGAATTAGACCATAACATAGATCATTATATTGTTTTAATTTGTAACAGCCTGATTATTAATATATCTGACGGTAAGAAACGAGCGGTGTCAGATAAAATAGGTAAATTGCACTACTGAATATGATTTCATCTGTTTAAACCTTTTTATCTATTTGAGGATGCAATGTTGGTCAACGTCTTGTCGGTTTAATTGCATTCTGTACTAACTAGCTGGGTTGCATGAAACTCATGTTCAATTTTATTTAGTGATACTACGGTCTTATAGAAAATCATTAAGCAATCCCCTCTTTGCCACCAGGTCACTCTTCGTTTATCATTCTAATCATTTATCCAGAGTTTTCCGTTACAATACATTGTGTTGTTTAAACAAATTTATTTATGTAATATGACTTTGAGACTTCCGTGAGACTTTCGTTATATTTGTTTTATCTAAACAAGCCATTTGTAATCGAGATGTTGGTGAAATATTAGGGTATGTATTTTGTAGAATACACAACGTTCTCATCAATCTTAGTCTGTCGGGCGTTTGCGGAGGGACATGAAATTCGTGTATGTCGACCTCTGTTAAGCTGCTAAGGGCCGACTTTTGACATGTCCCACGATCCGTAGATGTCACTGGCAACGCCATGTGATACTCTATGGGACACGTGAATTTACTGACAGACGCCAAGGTAGGTCCAATGTCCATTAGTCAAAAGAGTGTTGATGAAACCACATTAAAATGAGTTTTTTTTCAATGTGGAGGACTCATAACGTCGAGTTCTGGTCGGACAGATTGGATGAACCTGTCACCACCAGCATTGATCGCGGTAATGGTTACAAGTAGCAAAGGGTCGGAAGCTGCTATCTTATTCAGTGGTTGTAATAATTTAGAAGGAGTCCGAAGAGTGGAATCGGGGAAAGGTCAACCCCACTCGAGGAATTCGGTCAAGTGGACGCGGCAGAGGTCGTTAGCTCCCTAATCACTGTCTTAGGGACGCTGCGGCCACATCTTGGAGCAATGTGAATTCTGCAAACGACCCGAGTCAGGTGACACCCCAGTCGTCTAAGGCGGGTCAGTGTTTCTATAGTGCAACTGGTTCCTTGGTCTCTAATATACGAGACGGTATGCGGATTTTCGTCGATTCATGTCTTACATAATCACCAGCTGGTGGTATCCGACGGGGTTTTCGCACAAAAAAAAGGTAAAGTTGTACCACACAAATATTTTTTATATTTAGCCATGTTTTTAGAAGGAGATTCACGATATTTTTCTTCACGTCGTGTTTTATTAATTAAACTTTTGAATTAAATGATCACTGTTTACATTTAAAACATTTCGTGCCCAAACAATTGAATCTTAGAATTGCATTTCTATACCTGATATCTTTAGTCATTTCAAATGTTTTGCTCCTATTTTATTTAAGCTGTCATTCTAACTTCTGGCTTTGATACTGGTATTACCTTCTAAAGAAGTATCGTTAAGATTACTCTAATATTACCAGAGGCGAGGATTAATCATAATATAATTAACTACATCGTAAAAATAGCTTTGTTTTCTCATAAGAATATACAGTCCACATTTAATGAGATAGGTTATAGACTCTGTATACTTATAATACGTTTATTTTGCTTCGAGGGATCATATTATTTTAATTTATCCTTATAAAAACACATACACGCTATTATATTCCCTTATAATGTTTGGTAATGTACAATACAGCTGTGCTCTCTCAAACAAAATAATTTCTTTCCATGGGTAGTACAGAAATTATATGAATTCTGTTTTTGTTCTAAGTAATGGCAATTTAGTTGGCCATTTTTTTGAGAACTGTAAATTATTATGTTTGATATTTATATAGTTATATATAGTTTATATAAATGTACGATAACTATATAAAAATATAGTTATTGTACATTTAGTGTAATTGATCCCGGTTTTTATAATAAATAACAGTCGTGAAGCTTACGTCTTCAATATTAGGCTTGGGCCTTCTTTCAATTACTTTTCGATCATTTTAAATTAGTTTTAATAAATTCCACACATGCAAATTACAAATGGTATCTACCTACTTACAAGATCCTATTTACCTCAGTTGCTACTTAGTGCATTCATTCATCCAATCTAAAGCGCCTGTAAGCAGTATGCTTCTATTTCATAAGCCTAAGTAGTAGTTTATTTTATAAAATTTGAATGTTACTTACAGAGGACGATTCTTACTTACAGCAAAAGTCGCTTAACTACAGAGGTAAGGAGACGGATACGACGGTCACATGTCTTTATGATGACACAGCTGGGACTTTAGCTAACATAGAACATAACTTACCGAAGCTCTAGAGTGGCAGGTGAGAGGTAAAAATTGTTATTTATCTCTGAACAGCAAAAATAAACACTAGCTAAATTATCAACAAACGTTTAAAAACAGCTGTGCCAACAACAAGGAACGCTTTGTTGCGAAATCTACATAAGGTTATATTACTTTAATTTTCTTCGCTCATTTTATCACTTCGATCAACAATCACACGGCTTGCTATTAAATAGCTAAAGGAATACAGTATAATAGCTACAAAAGAGCAATTTTTTTCCTACCATAATATATATCATTTATTTGCTGGACAAACCTTTTCATAAAATACTACTCACCTTTGTAATAAGCAAAACTCTCTTTCTTTGTGTACCTATAGGTACAATGCTATTCTGGCCTCGAGTTTTGTCGTTCAAGTCTTAACATTTTGCAAATGATGAATACTAAAGTGTTTCAAGTATGATAATTTGAACGAAGCAAATTATCATGATTTGAATATCACGTCACTATTTTCCTTACGCGAATAGACTATGGGCAGTAACTTGTTATGTCAAGCGTGAAATTTGTAAAACAGACTAGATTACAATTTTTAACGCATTTTCCTTTCCTACAAAATTTATATAAAAGCGTTGTGTCCTATAAAATGTTGAGTGAGCTTACATAATAGGTAAGTCTCTTTTAGTATAAAAGATATAAAGTGCCTAAACTTTCTTCACGTATACTTCTTTTTGAATGCGAATTACATTTCAAACAATTGCTTATTTTACTATTTTGAGTAGTATGTCTGTCGCTAGACTGAACGCTTTATAATTAGCCGTTGTACCAGTAAACATCTTCTTAATAGAATCTGAAGAATGTAACAGTTTTACAGATTAATACGGTGAACTAAAACCGACCGTCTTTGGTATATCAGAATGTAACCCCCGGTGGGGTGACGGCCCATGATGATTTTCCACACATAAAAAAAAAAAAAAAAAATGGTTGTCATAGGAAAATCTTTGGCCGTCGTTAAATCAAATCAAATCAAACCATTTTATGTCAAATAAACCATACAACGGCACTTTTGAAACGTCAAGTAGTCAGTCAGTAGTCAGTCGTGAAACCTTTAGCTATTTAATAGCAAGCCGTGTGATTTTATCACTTCGATCAACAATCACACGGCTTGCTATTAAATAGCTAAAGGAATACGGTATAATAGCTACAAAAGAGCAATTTTTTTCCTACCATAATATATATCATTTATTTGCTGGACAAACCTTTTCATAAAATACTACTCACCTTTGTAATAAGCAAAACTCTCTTTCTTTGTGTACCTATAGGTACAATGCTATTCTGGCCTCGAGTTTTGTCGTTCAAGTCTTAACATTTTGCAAATGATGAATACTAAAGTGTTTCAAGTATGATAATTTGAACGAAGCAAATTATCATGATTTGGGTAACATTACTGAAACTGACCAGTTGTCTGAAATTGACAATAAAATCGTAATACACTATATTCAAATATGCTAATCTTAGTCTTACCTGTAAATCAAACCAAGTGGGGTGCAATTAATGAGACCTACGACCTGTAGTGAACTGTGACAGTGTGATAGTGAACTGTGATACTCGTGCCCCGTAGAGCGCGTTAAGCCGTCGATTCCGGTTGTCATGAACATCAATTTCAATCGTTATTGGATAATCAGTGCCTTCAAATATACAGACTACTAGTTCGTCGCTTCGTGTAAAAACTGAAATTCGGGTAAAATCAGTTGAAATAGTAAGGACGCCAAATAAAATATATGGCTAATATATGGGGAATAAAAGGCTTGGAAAATGATCTTTGTTCTTTGGCGTACCCTAATGCTAAGTTAATCAAAAAAATCAGTAGAAGTGCGTTGCAGGCCACGCGTAGAATAGGGTTCCGTAGTTACTCATAATAGTATGTGAATTTCACTTAGACTTATTTGTTTAATATTGTTATCTTTACTTATTATTTCATTAATTTTGAAGTCTTCCAAGTATGTGTATTTTACAAGTTATTCCTCTGTAACTTCTGAATTAAGAAAGTAATCTAAGCCATTATAGATTTCTTTTTAAGCTATATATATAGTTTGCTTAATGTCGATTATGTTGAAATAATAAGAATTTAGTATCATGTTTAGGATACGATGGAACTGACATATGTTTTGCATAATGGTTCCAAAAAAATGATTTTTAAAAACAGTTATTCAGCTTTTAGAGGCAGGACAGGATTTTTTAAATAGAATCAATGGCAAACGCATTCATAAATCAAGAAATTATCTCAACAACCTCTCAATGATTTAAAAATACCTATCTAATGATACGCCACAAATACTTTAGTGTAGAGGTGGTACAACAAAGTCAACAAAGATCCCATGCAATGTTTTATCTTTCTAGCACTATATTTTTAGACGGTAAATCGGGGACGAACGGACAGACATGATAAAACTATAAGGGTTCCGAGTCACGAACTACGGAATCCTACAAAGAGATAAATTGGACACGTATGCGAAAAGGTGATAATCTATTTTGTCTGACGACTTACGTCGGGAGTCCCGAGTGGCACCCGTTTAGTGCAAATATTCACGGCTGCTTCCATGAAGATGTATATTTGAATTGATCTTGAAGTGTCTATGTGCATATACTAGCTGAGTGCTGATTGTTGTTGTACTTTGAACAACTCCGGGTAATACCGGGCGAAATTGCTGTAAAACTCAATCCTTCTTAATACAGTCACAAGTTTCAAAAATTTATAGAGATAAACATGTTAAAAAAAAACGTTGAGCCCAACTTAGTTCTTTTGCCGCAAATAGTTGTGAAATCCATATAATACCAAGTCGATTAATTTATTCTGTCTTTACAAAAGCGAACTTCTTTTTACAGTGATTTGTAATTGGATAACCTAACAACATCTTATTTAATTATTATTATTAAATTGCAAAATCAATTATTTTTCTTGATTTATACACTGAAAACTTATTACAATTATAAATTTGAAACTTGTTTGTCTGCTAGAAGTGCCTAAGCATTTTGATGATAGGTGAGTGAGAGAATGACAAATTTACGAAATTTTGACTACTTATAACTCTTAAAGTATTAGTTCAAAGTTAATAAAATATTAAATTTACATTTTGTATTTATCATCAACATCAGCCTATCGCAGTCCACTGCTGGACATAGGCCTCTCCAATTGCACGCCACTTAGTTCGATCCTCGGCTACTCGCATCCAGCTCCTGCCAGCCGTCCTGCGCAAATCATTACTCCACTCATTTTGTATTTATATATAGCTTTATCAAAAATGACCAGAATTGCTTCGCAAAAAGGATGGTCCAGCCGTGCCGTTCTTTTTGCTCGACTTGGCGGAGCACTGTCGTGCCCCAGATTTTAAATGAAAGCAACAAAATTGAAGTCTATAACCTTCCGCACGTTTATGACATAGTGATAGCAATGGATATATGTAGTATAGTACAGCATATAATAACTTTGTTTTGCTCTACGGGTGTATCCACAAGGGGTAAAATAAAGTGGACGAGTTATTGTGTGCAGCACACTCGTCGTCTATCGAATGCATTATTAAGGACTTTTAAATTTAAGTAGCCAAAGGCATACTAATGCCCGTTTACGCCAACTACAGTTAACTCGTCTCATTACTAAGAGTCCCTTAACGAAGATAGGTAGTCTCTAAATTTTAAAAGACATCTAAGCCTTCAGATGTCGCTTAAAGATTGGTGAAAACGAAAACATCACTCAGAGTTAACTCACAATCTCTAAGTGGTCGCTTCAATTTGGGGGACTTTGATACAGCTAAACTACGATTTTTTGGCGTGTGGCGACTATCATTAAACCTCCACCTTGCCCATAACCTTTTTGATACCTACTCGATGATCTGTAAGAAGACTTGTCGGACGTTTTATAGAGCTCGATCCGTAACATCAGCATCGTTACATTGTCCTCACATCCAATAAAATGTCATAAACAATGTAACCAAAAATTGTAAAAACAATGTTGGTAAAGAGTGTCCATGGAGTATCTTGTCTGTTCTTCTCCATAGGATCTACGAATTGGAACCGACAATTAGTTTCACGACTGACTACTGACTGACTACTTGACGTTTCAAAAGTGCCGTTGTATGGTTTATTTGACATAAAATGGTTTGATTTGATTTGATTTAACGACGGCCAAAGATTTTCCTATGACAACCATTTTTTTTTTTTTTTTTTATGTGTGGAAAATCATCATGGACCGTCACCCCACCGGGGGTTACATTCTGATATACCAAAGACGGTCGGTTTTAGTTCACCGTATTAATCTGTAAAACTGTTACATTCTTCAGATTCTATTAAGAAGATGTTTACTGGTACAACGGCTAATTATAAAGCGTTCAGTCTAGCGACAGACATACTACTCAAAATAGTAAAATAAGCAATTGTTTGAAATGTAATTCGCATTCAAAAAGAAGTATACGTGAAGAAAGTTTAGGCACTTTATATCTTTTATACTAAAAGAGACTTACCTATTATGTAAGCTCACTCAACATTTTATAGGACACAACGCTTTTATGTAAATTTTGTAGGAAAGGAAAATGCGTTAAAAATTGTAATCTAGTCTGTTTTACAAATTTCACGCTTGACATAACAAGTTACTGCCCATAGTCTATTCGCGTAAGGAAAATAGTGACGTATTATTCAGTCGATGTTTAATTAGGAAGGTAATACTAGCTCCTCCGACGCAAGTACTAGACCCGGCGGCTCTAGCAGACGGGGTACATTGGCTGACACTAGTGTCCGTCGCACAATGACGCTGAGGGCATGATGTCGTGAAAATCTACCTGTTCATCGATGTCAACTCAACCATGGTGCCGCAAGTGTACCGAAGTGGGTCACACACTCTGCAGCCCAGTTTAAGAGCCACTGCCGCAACAAGACGCAAAGAGTCTTCGTCTTGCCAGACGCAAGGCACGCAGGTCAGATGACGTATCTTAAGATAAAACCCGGCTGTTATCATTAGAAGGCAGTCGCGACTGACTGCTTAACGTTACCTCCGAATCGCGGAAACGCTCATAATAAATCATGCTACAAACGGTTACCCATCTAGGTACTGACCGCGTATTCGTTGCTTACTCTCTGTGAACGTTCCCAAACACCTACGGCTACATGGCTATAAACACTGCAAATAACAAAAGAATAGTATATTTATCTACCTGGTATAAACCTTTATTTTTATAATCAGATCGTAGACAAGAAGAACGCATTTGGTATCAAAATAGTTAAACGCAAAAAAGTAACACAAAAACTCGCAGACCAGCCGGAAATTCGTGGCATGACGAGCTTTTCAAGAGAAATTTATATTTCTCTTGAGGAATATGAATTACCACAACACAATACTAAAAAAATGGTTTCTCTTTATGTTTTGAAGGGATCCTAATAATAATAATATTTTTGCAAAACATTTACTTGTTACATTTAGAGATGGTTTGAAATCATATTTTCTTTTTTCTGCTTTTTCTGAAAAGCCTAGTCTAGAAATAATTGCAGGGATTAGTGGCAAAGTCTGTACGACCTGTTGAGTTATGAGACATGTAAAACGTTATGCTATTAGGTAATTCCTTGTCAACTCTTTAGATCTAACTAGCAGAACCATGTGGTTTTATTCACGGTTCCTGTACTCTTATTCCCAAGAGAAACGCCTAAAAGAGTAGCTAGTCTAAAAAGGAGCTTAAGTTATTCCTTATATTATCAGCTATCTGCCACTGAAAGTCCTATTAAAATCAGACAACTCATTCCAGAGATTACATATTCATAAGTATTAATTGCATTTTTTATCTATGCCATTTGTCCATGTAATTTTTCTTTTCATATGTACTGCCTGAATAAGAACCATTGCATCAAATTCACTCATGGTGAAAAATGAAATCCATCAATAACTGTCACCACGGTCAGAGGAAAAAGCAAATTTTCATCAATTATGGATGATCATTTGATAGTAAAATACATTCTGTACCTTTCTATTGCTCTTGAAGACGTTACACTTGAACACGTTAGTAGCGCCGTCTCTTGCGATGTAGGAGAAGATCTTCAAATCAGAGCTGTCATGTGACACATAGAATATACGGTATATCGGATGGTGCATTAGCTCCGTCTCGCTCGTCACACTTGACTTGCTTCCGCGGCTAAACAGCTTAGAGCCTGAACTCTTCTGTAACAAAGAAATATGAATACCTTTTTTATTCTGCTCTATTTTGTTCACTAAATTGCGCTAGTGGTAATGGAAAATTGGGTTGTTAAACTGTTTGCAACCATGCGGATTCATGAGGTTTAAGTTAAAATCAGGGTCAAGCCATTTAAAACCTTTTATTATTTTACATAAAGATAGGTTATTCATATACATATATGATAGGCATATGGAGTATTGGTGTGATTTTAAGAAAAATATTCTTGTGCCAGCGTAATAAATGTTCTATAAATTTTGTCATACACTTAGACCCAGTGCCTTCGGATGTGCGTTGACCGATCAGTCAGTGAATCAGTTTAGTTTAAAATATACAGATTACCTTGTTAAGAAAAACATTTACTTGTAATAATCCCTACTAATCGCTACTATCCCTACTAATCCCTACTAAT
Source organism: Phragmatobia fuliginosa (assembly GCA_932526445.1). NCBI lineage: Eukaryota > Metazoa > Arthropoda > Insecta > Lepidoptera > Erebidae > Phragmatobia > Phragmatobia fuliginosa. The sequence goes on from OW052057.1 coordinate 33,981,322, forward strand.
ATTATAAATGGGAAAGTAACTCTGTCTGTCTGTCTGTCTGTTACGCTTTCACGCCTAAACCTTAGTGGTTTAGGCGTGAAAGCGTAACACCGATTTTTATGAAATTTGGTATGAGAATTTGGAAGAAGAACTGAACTTGGGAAAGGACATAGGATACTCTTTATCGCGAAAATAAAGGTAGAAGGATTTGAAATAGGGGACGAAAGTTTGTGTCAAAGTTCCTTATTATCAAACATAAAATCATGTAAGATTGTTTAATCTACCCATACCGTGTAGCGCGATATAAACGAATTCCGTGCGGGCGAAGCCGCGGGCGGAAAGCTAGTTTTGATATAAAGCTGCTTTTTATATTACACATATTTAGAATATTTACGATTTATAGAAGAAGTGTACTAAGCTTATATTATTTTCACAAGAGATGGGTTATAATTTTAACAAAAAGGAACCGACTTCAATGAAAAACTATTGCGAGTACCTAAATCGCGACAATCGTGCCTATGATATTTGAAGAGTTCCCTCGATTTCCTTGGGATCCCTTCATCAGATTCCGATATGGTGACAATGGACTACCACCTGTAAGCTACGCCCATTCCAATGCAAAAAGAATTTTTGAAATCGGTTCATAAACGACGAAATTATCGCTGAACGTACATAAAAAAAAAACCGACGAATTGAAAACCTCCTTGTTTTTTTGAAGTCGGTTAAAAATTGAAATGATTTAAATTGCCTAGATAAAACTATAACAATCATTATGCAATTAATCATGCAAAGTGTTTATAAAGATTTGGATGAATGAATTCAAGTTATAGTAGTTGTAGTTTATGTATACACGGTGATTTTGAAAGCGTTTTGAAACCGAAAATTTTGAATTAGTAATCAATAACAGAAGCTATATTTAACGTTAATTTAATAAAATATATAAAAAAAATTCATCAAAGTCGATATTCATATCGTTTACAGATAAAAAGTGAGAACCAGTAGTAGCACTATTCAATCACACGTAGGTACATACTACAAATAGAAATACTATGCGTTTTAAATCGTAAATCGTTAATCGCCAATAAAATCAACGATTTCGTCTTTCAATAAATCACGGCTTGCATTGACTGTGCCTGTGCGTGACTTAATCGTCACGCGTCCTTGGCGTCAGTCGGTCACGGTCATCTAACCACGGACCAAAGGTCATCTAACCGGCAACTTGTACTTAGAGATGTTAATTGTTCAGTTGATAAAGTGAAAAGTGATAGAGACACATTTAGAAAATTAAAAGACAATTGTATCAAACGTGGACGCTTGTGTGTTGAACGCGGATTCCATTTTGACCAGTTGCTTCGATACAGAGAAGTGTTAAATAAACTGTAAATAGGTATGTAAGTTAATTATTCTGTAGATAGCTCCGATTTTTTTAACACGCCTGACGTGGTTAATAAATCGAAAAGAAGTTTTAAAAAAATAGGTATTTCCGCCGCAGTCCTACAATCCGTCGATAAATTGATTTGATGTGATTCGTGGTTAATAATCGAAAAGAAGTTTAAATAAATAGGTATATCCGACAATACGACAGTCCTAAGCCCGTATTAAGTATGAAGAACAAACTGGAGTCAACCTACGAAGTACCTACTCGCTAGCTCGCGCATAGGTAAACTTGTAAATCAGCTGTTAGCGTCACCGGCGCGCGGCGTGTTTCATTCATACTACTTTGCAGTGCATTACTACTTTCCAAGTCGATCGAGTAAAAATGAATATTAAAACTGAAACTTTTTTTTAGTCAACATTACAATTGATTTATCCGGATGATTACAAATTAAAATGTTTCGTTTTCAAAACGTCTATAAAATCACCGTGTATAAATCATCATCAACAGCCTTTAACAGTCCACTGCTGAAAATAGGCCTCTCCTTTGAAAGGAGGTTTTGGCCTACTTATACCACGTTGGCCAAAATAATTGTGTAAATAACAAAATAGAAATAAAAGAGAAAATAACAATTACCTGTTGGACACCATTTTAAATCCACGTACCATTGTAGATTACTTTGGAATCCTATCTTATGCGTGGCCTAACAAGCACTTGGCCGATTTTTTAACATATATACTTTAACAATTGTTCCTTAGGGCCACAGCACACTAGCTACTTTTAGCATAGGCGATCGGCGATTTTGCAACTGCATCGATGCTGCATCGCGTTTTAGCGACTTCCTGCGTTCGACCGCGGTATCAAAATCGTGCGTCATGTTGCATCAGTCGCTACTTTCTGCGTTCAAACGCGGTGTCGGAAACGCGCGTTTTAGCGACTGCTCAGATGCCTGGATCGCGTCGGCTGTAGTGTTGTCTATAAATTTCCGATGCCAAATCGATGCTACCGGCATCCGAATGTGTGCGGAGAGTAGTGTTCAGCTGCTGTGTCGCGCTTCTAAAAATCGACTCAATGTCCACGTTTGGCGTTTTTAAGTGTGCCGTGTGGAGCGTTCTGTCGCCGAATTTAACTTCTAAAAAGCGACTAGTTGCCGATCGTCGATGCTAAAAGCAGCTAGTGTGCTGTGGCCCTAAACAAATCCTTCATATATAAATATACAACTTGTTTCTCTTTGTAAATTGAAAATTATTGTAAAAGTTGAGATACATCTGATACGACATACCGATAAAAATTCTGCGGAAATTCGCTCATTGAAAGCAGTTACGTTACGAAATATTGTCCATCCCTATCCCATACGCCTATTGTCCATCAAGTTAAGACGCACCAAGCGAGCGAGACAAGGTACGATTTATGTAGGTGCGAATGAAAGAAAAAATGTGTAGAGACCGGTTAGGGCTGGGAATACAACAGGGGGTATTGTTAGGTTGTCAGTCTGCTTTTGTGCTTCGTACATAGTAGATCTGATATCGTTTTGCTCTTTTTCTCGACTTGGCTGTGATTCTGGACTATTTCTTCCGATTTTTGACTACTGTGTTTGTTAACCGGACTCTGATTTATACCTGGGATACGGAAGTGTTGAGGATGACGTCATACACACCTGAGGAATATGCTGATATGCTTATTTGTTACGGATACTGCGATTGTGTGCGCAAGCTCGCAAGGAATACATAACTCGCTACCCCGGTTGTGGCCGTTTTTGACAGAGTTTATCGAAGACTTTGAGAAACTGGCTCTGTTTTGAGACGAAATACAGACATGGGAAGATTTAAGAGAAAGGATTGTGGATGCAGCAAATAAAGTGAGGACCACGTTGACCACTGGAGTAGTGAAGACTGGTCTCCGTAGAAGGATGCGACAATGTATCAGAAATAGAGGCGGCCATATTGAACATGAACTGTAGAATAAGAAAAAGTGGTCTGAAAACCTTTGATAAATACATTTCATGCTTAACTAATGTTTTAATTTACTTTTTTTGGGCTAAGTACAAATTTTCTTCTCCACTGTCGCCTATGAAACTAAAGTTTTTTCAATGCATTTGAATAAAACCTTAGATTATTAAACCTCATTAGATAGCTGATGAAACGTAGATATTTTAAAAAACATCTGCCGAACAATTACCATAATATTTTTTTTAGATATCCGTTAGAGAAAAAAACACTTCCAATTTTTTTTTTCTTTACTTTCACTTGTCTAATACGTTCTATTCAATTAACTTATGCACTATTTTAATGATCGACGTCCTAAAGCATCTAACTACACATGTAAAAATGCAATAATAATAATAATAAGAGACACAAAATAAACAAAAATGAATGTAGTAGCCTTAAAATCGGCAATTTTCAATAAAAAAATTAAAAGTCGAATATCTCGAAAAGGGTTAAGTTTAGGGTAGGGTGTTTCATAGTGAAATAAGTCAGAAATGATGGGTACTCTATGCTCTTAACGGATCTAGCACGACTTTTCCTGTAACCCTGTATATTTAAGTCATTTACAGAAAAAACATGAAATTTATTTTAAATGAGGGCGTAAATAAAAGTATTATTGTTGATTATAATAGTAAATTTTATGCGGTCAATGATATTATCATTAGCTCACTCTAGTAAGTAGTGCCCACGGATGAGTTAAGAGATGATATATTGTTTTGTCTTTATTGCACACATAAGTATAAACAGATAGTTAAAACAAGTTACGATATAAAAAAATGACACTAGGCGATCACTTACAGCCTACATTTGTGCAGATTAGTAAGTGACAGTAGTTAGGGTAGTAGTAGATGTGAATTCTAAACAATCATTAAACTTTAAATTAAAATCCCTACTTCCCTACTTATATTATAAATGCGAAAGTAACTCTGTCTGTCTGTCTGTTACGCTTTCAAGCCTAAACCAGTGAACCGATTTTGATGAAATTTGGTATGAAGATAGAACTGAACTTGGGAAAGGACATAGGATACTTTTTATCGTGCAAATAGGGTTTGAAATAGGGGACGAAAGTTTGTGTCGAAGTTCCTTATTATCAAACATAAAATCATGTAAGATTGTTTAATCTACCCTTACCGTGTCGCGCGATATATACGAATTCCACGCGGGCGAAGCCGCGGGCGGAAAGCTAGTATATATATATATAAATACTTTAAACATATTACGTATATATAAATAGTGATGATATAAGTGTATGGTATTCATCAATAATATACTGTACACGTGTATAACTCGTGCGAGCTAAGATGGCACCTGGCTCAAAACGAAACATGATACCCTTCCCCCGCGAGATACCCCTCTGTCGCCCTGCGAGTACCGTTAGCATCACTATTACCGTTGCAAGAATCTTTCCATAATAATTTTAGTTTATTAGGTATTACCTAATGTCATATAAATCACTCTACGAATTTATTTTATAAATATATCATTAGATTCGTCTGGATAACCCAATTGTTTTAAGAAAGGTCACACGATAAAAAACTAGCATGACGACTATGAGACGCAATAGTTTAAAATAAAGAATATCCATACACGTATGATTTTCAGAGACTACGATTAAAAGGCTTATCATGACGATTTTAAATTGTATTTTATAACCATATTTCAGTTCCTAATTTCATTTAAAATGACATTAGGTATTACCTAATATTATTTAAATCACTGCACGAAGAATGCATTCGGGTAAATAATGAATGAGGCCTGCTTCCTATTGGTATGCATATGTATTTTCTTAACTCGGGTAGTAAAGTACCACTTAAGATAAAGTAGTATGTTATGAGAAACTATTTAAAACAAAATAAATGTTGAAATTTAAAAAAACTAGAATAAATTATATTTTTCTTGCACTCAGTACTTTAAACGACTGACATTTGAGTCAGGTGCCATCTTAGGTCGCACGAGTTATTTAATATACACTTGAAGTATTTAAATAAAGAACAGTTAATATATAACTTCCTTTCACTTGCTTTCAGGCATTGTGCTGACATCCCTCTTTTGTTGTGCAACATGATAAACGATTGTTCAATAAAAATCGTGGACAATGTTCATGATAAAAGAATTGTGTTATATCTGGAAATTTCTTCGTAAATATTAAAAACAGAGTTCTAAGAAACAAGATTAAAAGATTGATTTCATCATGTCTTGTATCATCTAAGTTGATTTTTATTCACTACTCGATACAAAGAGTTGTGTAATTAATAGGTAACTAAATAAAAACACCAAAATAAGAAATAAAAACTTAAACGTTAGAGATTTAATGAAAAATAATTATTATCTGCAGAAACTGAAAAAACTTAAACTTCTGAAGAAGAATTTGGTACGATCCAGGAATCAAATTTGAAGGTTAAAGCACAATAATTGCATACACTGCCACCAAGCCGTCAAGGTAGGTATAACAAGATCATATTCCAGAACTTTTTATTTTAATAATAAAGCGAATTATTATTTCAAAAAGAGTGACCGTCATTTATGCATAGTTAATAAATGACGGTCACTTTTATTTTTAAATAATATATACGTTTTAATTGTATTTACATAGGTAAATACAAGTCAAATACATGCACACACATGTCATATCAAGCGGTTTAGAATAGCACACTAAAAAAATTTGTACGTAGTGCGATATAATAAATGAGTAATAAATTCAGCAATTAAACTAAAAAATATACTTAAATAAATAAATAAATATTTCGGACATCTGACACACAACATCATCCAGTCCCAAACTAAGCAGAGCTTGTACCTGGTACTAGAGAACTGATATAATTACATAAACATACTTGTTTTTTGTAAATACACACATATTATACATGGAAAACACCCAGACTCCGAAACAAATATAATATCTCCACAGACTATAAGGTCATTAAAAAAAAATCTACTTCTACTACTAGTCACACAATATGTAGTATTCAATTATAATGTAATTTTTTTAGGAATGTCTTACAAAGGCATAGTCGTAAGTAATTTAACATGAGTACTAAAACAATTGCCTGATTGATTTCACTTGAAATTATATTATAAGTTCGAAAAAAATAATCAACAAATTTTTAATTGTCAACTGCTCAGGATTTAGAACTAGTAGCTTTGAACTCTCTAGAACTTAGAACAGAAAATACTCAACGCCTATCGTCTATTTGTTTACATCGTGTGCTAAGCTGTCTGTGATATCGTGCGCACAAAGACTAGTGGTTATGGGAAAATGGAAGGCAAACATATAGATGGACCACAGCTGGAGATACTTGTCAGTGCTGCTTTCTTTCATCAGGCGACGGACCGAATCAGTTGGAGAAAAACAACCGGCTTATTTGGAAGATAGGATCCTCAGTAATGGGGGAAAGATTATGAAGAGTTATAATATTGTGCCAGAAGGCAGACAACATTAAAAAAAAAGAAATATTTTACCTAAGACGATTTGTGTGTGATGTAGTGATGTGTCTTAAATATACCGATTTGTTTTAATCGAAAATCACTGTCAACATTGATGCGAGTGTTGGATCATTCTCAAATATTTCGTGAATAGTGTAGTAACAGAGTTAATTATAAATGGCATTAGTACCTATCCTTTAGTTTAAATAGTTCCTGCAATTATTTATCCGTCACTGTTAATAATAATATAAATTGTATCTGCTCTTGTGTGTGCTCTTATAGTTGTATTTACACCACAATACTTCTTACTTACTTCTCGTAATTTTCTTTGAGTTAATTTAAGAGTTCTTAAATCCTTACATAGTAACAACATCGTTCAAGCCAAGACGAGCGGTGGTGCTCTATAATATACGAGATACTCTACATCTGTGTCCGTCTTTGTTAGTTCTTAGAAACATAAAGTGTTAACCCTAAAGTTTCCTACAAAATAACATTTCCTTCACGTATGTAATATATAACTACTACTAGTAGAAAAATATAATGTGAATAATTAAAGATTATCAAGTTTCAAGAAAATTTTACGTGGGTTTGCCAATTTGATGGATCTTTACCATGGAAATGTTAGTAAAACGGTAGGGAGTAACCATATGCAGGTGTTCTCCTCTAACAAAGCATAATCCCAAATGAAAATATGTATCACAGTATTATGAGACAGAATGTGTTTATGTTTGTATATGAATGTAAATTTTTGTTCTAATTGTTATGTGTTCATAGTATTAGACATGGTGTTAAACTGCCTCGGTAGCATAGTGATAGCGTATGAGACTGCTGTGTTTGAGGTTCCGGGTTCGATTTCCGTTTCGGACCAAATGTTTGTGTGATCCTCAAATATTTGTTTCGGAGCTTGATTGTTTTCTATGTATAATATTTATGTATTAAAAAAAGTATGTTTATGTATTTATATCAGTTATCTAGTGCCCATAATGCAACCTGTGCTTAGTTTGGAACTGTGCGTTTTATGTAAGATGTCCAAATTATTTATTTAATTATTATGTATTTTAAAGTGACAGTGATTGTTTTTGTATGTATGTGAAGATTTCCCTTGCAAAAATTAAATTAAAAACTCTTTTGTATCAGAAAAGGCGCTATGGCTACTCCCCTCCGATCAGCCTGGCCTGTGTTACTATATTCCTAACTGTATCAATATCTACGCTATAGAATATACATCAACACGGGCCATTATGCTCCCTACCAGGTTGCTCTATGTATCGCCAATGTTTTAATTTTAAGTAGGTACTTCAGTATGTGACCACCATGAATTGCATTCATTAATTTCATACTAACCTTCTTTCTTTTCTTGCTCAGAGTTGTAATCCGGACGCCGTCGGTCGACACGTCTACCGTCACCTTGCGCTTTTTCACTCCCCTCGCCTTGAATTCGTACTGCAAAATTAAATTTCAAAATAAGTTTTACATTTAGACATAAGATTTAGTATTTTTATTACAAGTGTGTAAAATAATTTTAAATCGTAAGAGAAAGAGTAGTTTATTGTTTTGTGTTTGTGATGTATGTCTTTTATAATAGTATAGTGTTAAATGAGAGAAGAATGTACCACGACTGGCGAGTCTAGTAGTGGTAAATTATTACTCGATGACAAACACTTTTTTTAGGACATCTGACTCACAACATCCTCTAGTTCTACACTAAGCAGAGCTTGTACTTTGGTACTTGACAACTGATATAAATAATTATATACTTTTTTAAATACATACATGCAATACATATAAAATACCCAAACTCCAACAAAATATCTCAAACACTAAGCACAATAAAAAAGCTTTTTTTATATCTGAATAACTAACTATATCCGTATAATTTTTAGATTAATTACTCTATAAGTGATAAAGTCTATCACTCATCTAAGTATAAATTGACTCTTAATAATGATTTAACACTCATCATCGGTCATCGTGCCCTGCGGCACGATGGACCGATGATTTGAGGAAGGTGGCTGGCGGCGGATGGATGCGGACTGCCCAAGACCGGGACGGTTGGCGTTCCTTGAGGGAGACCTTCGTCCAGCAGTGGACGGCGATAGGTTGACACTATAATGATTTAACACACCATCAAGTCTCAAGTTAATACGTTTTTGCCTGTCTATCAGAACGTGTCAAATTATTTTCTATCCGTAACACCTTATCCTCATCAGTTTATCAAGTGTATTTGGCGTCGTGTAATAAGTCCGTGACGAGGGTTCTTTGAATTCGGATAACTCTAACGAAATAAAGACTATATTCGAGATATTATCGGGAAAAGGCGTTCGTCATAATAGTAAAATATTTTGGCAAATTGCTGGTTTACCTTTGGGTTGTATATCAATTTCAGACATCATAAATCAATTTAGAAGTATACCTAAGTGTTTATTGACAGATTTGACACGGGCCCCAGTTTCGCTGTTTTTATAGTACCCTCTCTTAATAGGAGGGGCAAGCGGAGAAACAGAAAAACTCTCTGTCCAATAAAACGAAAAGCGGAAATAACAACTTTTTCTCCAAAAGAAGAAAGGGGAATTGTTGCCTTACTTTATAAGCGGAATATCTTTGCAACTTGCTTGTAGTACAATATCTCCAAATAATAATTAAAAGTTTATATTTTAATTTTATGATCAAAATAACTGTTTTCTACATATAATATGTATGTATTTACAAAAAAAAAAGTATGTTTGATGTATTTATATCAGTTGTTTAGTACTCATAATACAAGCTCTGCTTTGTTTGGGACTACATGATGTTGTGTGTAAGATGTCTGAAATATTTAATTATTTATTATTTATTTAACTATTTATCAGCAAACTTTCAAAGGTTGTTAGAAATAAAATAAAAGTTAAAATAAGGCACGAGAGTGGATTGTGTCATTTAAGATTCCTAAAGATTCTAAAAAAGCATGATTACTGTTTTATAGAACTGTAAAATCTAAAATCAGAGAACCATGTTTCATGAAATCTTAATTAAGATATCGAAAAGTTAAATAAAGTGAAATTCTTATCTTGTTTAATTTTCTCATTTGTTTTGTCTAAATTCGGAAGGTAAGAGGCGATTAAAATAGGGTAGAAGACAGTGCCCGGTTGTATAATTAAAATGTTGCTAATGTTACAGAAATCTATAATTGATTTTAATCACAGTATTACCTACCGAGACACGGGTATGATTTTTACGGTACCGTCTGACGTCATGGAAAGGAAACACGCTTCGGTATTTGAATCTCATAATTCGTATAAGTGTTGACGAGTTGATCAGTGGACTGCGTTTTATCTATTTTTGACTTGTTTTTCAATGTGCCAAAACGGAATATTGACTCAAAAATCATTGAAGTTCATGTGTTTTACGACAGTTTTGGTCTGTATTGCATTTTGTCAGTCAATGTTGCCGTAAATAATCAGTAGAAAAAAATATTGACTATTTATTGTTCGCTTATAACTTTTTAGTTTAGTGTGATCACCACGCGAACTAGAAATGTTTAAAAATAGGTTTCAGGAGATGTAAAGATGGTTCTAGTTGGTAAATATTACCAATCGCTACAATATATATCAGTGACAGACTTTTCAGAATTGGCTTAGGAGTTGCAGAGATTACCTTATAAATTTAAACAAATATTACCATTTCATAACATTATATAAAGATATTGATAGCAGATCGTGCTTTTCCATTTATATTCACATGAGGTGTCGCACCGCGTGTGCTATTCATATTTCAATGTAACTTGGCTTTCCTATTTCAACGTGGTCTGTATCATATTGCGCATTCAATGATTTCTTTTAACGTACTTCAAAATATTGCTGTAAAAAAAATCTTGTAACATTTTTGGGTGTTTTCAAGTCATAGAAGTTAATACTTTGTATTTAACAGAAAACTCCCTAACCCCTTTTTAGAGTAGGTATGTCTTATCTCCATACATTTAGTTTTCATAGGAAAAGCAAACTATTTGCTTTCTCTTGACTTAAAATCTTAGAAGCGTCACAAAAAGTTAATATTGTTACGGTCGAATTAGTAAAATATATTTTTGAACATTCAATCATCTATACCTTGCAGTCTTTATCACCCATGAACTTAAGATATTTTCGTATCTAAAATGATAGTGACGCTAAGTTTAGTGTACTGTAACTTTTTTCACATCTGTACAACCTGTAGACTAGTAGTCTAAACACATATGTATTCAACCAGAGACAACAATTAAGGTTATGACAGGCAACTGACGTAGTTTAAATGTGTTAATGCTTAACGAGGCGAGGAGGCTGTGCGACATTTTCTCTATTAACTTTAAAGTACATTACAAACCGTCCTTTCGAAATTTAATAACTGACTTTGATTAGATAATTATCTAATTTCAACAAAGCAAAATATATCAATTTAGCTGAGTGATGAGAATTAAGTATTGCACGTGGAGTTACTGTACTGTGCATAATCAGTATTTTTTCATTCAATGTCCCACTGCTGGGCACGGTTCTTCTTTCAAGAGACTGTGATAGTACATAATGGGGCCAAAAAAATGCCATTGCCGGTTTTATTGGTTATTTCATGCGCTTTTTTCCTGAGTTTTTAGTTTGTATTCTATGAAGTATCATTTATATAAATAGATATCTATATGTGTATGTACTGAACCTATTCTGGTTGCTTTAGTTAGCTTACATTACGTTAGCTTACATAAAAATAATAATATTATGGTAGAATGTAAATGGGTCACATATCATATAATTATTTGTATTATACATTATTACGGTCTTTGTATACCTACATTTCTACAAAAATATAACTAAATGTGATTCTCTATCTCTAGACTTATATAGTTAGCGCTACTATAAAATTGATTGAAGTTAGGCATTAGTAACCGTTAACGTGATACTTAGTATCAAAGATGTATTAATTGAGTTTCGTCACATAGCGAAACATGAAACTAATGTACGTGCTGATACCTACGGATTAAATGCTCAGAATGTGTGTAGTACATCGTCGCATGTCTTTCAAATTCAATTTAACTGAGTTGGAGAACAGAGAAGACAGTTCAGCGCATGTCAGCTCCTGTTGTGTATTATTTTCATATATTACCAGATAACTGTTACTTTACTATAGGTTAAGTAACAGCCTTAAGTCCATTGATGGGCTGTTATACCCAATTTTCGCAGTGAATGTACGTCTACATTCACTGCAAGTCAGCACCCCCCCCCCCGCCCCCCCGATATAATTGTGATAAATGGCCGCCGCTCGGGCCTTGAGCTCATCCCGTTTGGCATCGAGCTCATTTCTCCGCTTCCACTTGAATACAAACACCTTAGTGCGAACAGTACGCCTCCAAAGTGGTCTATCCGCCGCAGCAGCCTCCCACTGCGACGGATCAAGGTGGCAGCGTTTCATGTGTCGCTTTAGCACATCCTATTCTTATACCGCAAAAATTGACAAAAATTCAGACAAGTCCTATCAACAGACGCTGTTAACTTAGCAAGCTCATAGAAGTTCGTGTTTTCTTGTTCGACATAATGTAAAATGACCAACTAAGCTTAGCTAAATAAATCAATTTTATGAACAAGTGGCGGGTAGTAAGATCTTGTTTTGAAATGTTGAATACTCCGCAGAGAGCAATTAGTCGAGAGTTTCTCTAGTCTACTTATTTCCTTTGTTAATTACTAATGTTGATTTTGAAAATTTTATCAAAGGTTCTATTTACATTTGTCATAGTCACAGTCTATTGAAGATAATAATCCAGTGGATGTATAACTTTCGTCTTTGATATTTTGTCTTTCTGCATAAACTCCGTCATAAGATGGTAATTTCTAAAAGTAAATCTTTATACAATTAAAGAAAACTATTGAGAAGCGAGATAACCTATTATAGCATTTTTCGTCTTCGTAGAGGAAATTAGTTTCTCAAAAGGAAATTAAATTTTCAAAGGACAATTTCCAATTTAAGTTGGGTCGAGATGCTCGGAACGTCAGATGTTCTTTGTTTAAATCGGAAACCAGTTTATGGAAGGTATGTGTAATGTGTAGTACAGAGTGCAATATTCGTCAGCATACTTACACGAACTCTGCGCATAGCTGCGACAATCTCAACGCGGCTTGTCGGGCGAGGTACGTCCATTGTCCCGATGTACTGTAACAAAAATTAAACTTGAATTTTATTTCATTTTTGCTATTTTATATTATATCGAATAGTACGAAAATGAGACAAAGATAAATTTGCAAATAAGAGTGTATTAAGGAATAACAAAAACAAGCCAAAACCTTTGACCCTAAAAAACAACAACAAAACAATGATTGCGCGTGTTGTATACTTTTTATAAGTAACTGTATTATAATAAAAATCCAATAGCGATGAAGACCGCGTAAATTACTTTGTGAAATCCCTTTGAACTCCGAGGGAGGCCAAACGGTCTAGAAAGCATGAATGTGTGTTGGTTGGCGTCAGACACCCTACTTTAGATAAGTCCCGGACACGTGGCAGCTCGAGTCTGAGAACTATGCTTTATATTTCAAATAATGTTGTTAAGGAAATAAAAGAAGAGTTAGAACAGCCAAAATTAGATCAGAAGGTGCATTTAATTTTTTTGGAAATTGCTTGTGATTAGTGTATTTAGAAACTATTATGTTATTAGACTGTATCATCTCCATTGCTCATTAACTTAAAAAATATTCAAGCGTAATTTATTGAAATCACAATATTCAATATAAGTGTCATATTTTTTTTTCATACAAGTTATTCAATAAATAATAATTTGTAATAAAAGAAAGAGTAGAACTTTTATATTCTATTTTTGCAGGTTGTGTCTTTAGATTGTCCTTTCTTAATCCCAGATAGGATTGAATTAAATTTATTACGACAGTACTTTACGGCGGACACTTTAAAATAATATAATGGTATTTGAATTTGTTGGATTGGATGCAAAGATATATACTTGACAGAGAGACACGGAGTATGTAAATAAAATATAATTATTCGCGATCAAGTATATAGCCAAATAAAAATACAAGAAGTATCTCGGTGGACGAAAGAACGAGTAATAATAATAATAAGACTCCGAAACAAATATTTGTGGATCACACAAATATTTGGTCCTACTCGGGAATCGAACCCGAAACCTATTGATCAGCAGTCGCATACGCTAACCACTATACCAACAAGGCAGTCATATAATAGTATCTACTTTTTTTCTAAAATGAATGTAAGCTTTTTTATTATACATATGAAATTAATGTATTTAGAACTTAGCTATCGTGTTAATTCAATTAATTTCTAAAAACATGTTTGTATATTAAATTTTGAGAAATTAATTATAGCATCAAAAATGTAGGGAGTGATTCAAAAGATGAAGTAGATAATCTGTTCTAAAGATGGAATTTAATTTAAAAACATTATTTATAACTTGAGATGTTTTTGCTTTGACTTCGAAGAGATACTGCGAAAAACTAAGGTGTGAATACTAGTGTAAATTGCAGTTTACAATTTATGACGCATTAAAAAAAAACTACATACTTACTAGATCTCGTTCAAACCAATTTTCGTTGGTAGTTTGCATAGTAATCATCATCATCAGCCTATATCAGTCCACTGCTGGACATAGGCCTCTCCCATTGCACACCACTTTGATCGATTTTGGGCTTCTCGCTTCAGTAATGCACAACATATATTTTTTTTAGTTTTATCACTCTCTTATTTTAGAAGTTACAGGGGGGGGGGGGGGGACACACATTTTTCCACTTTGAATGTATCTCTCGCGCAAACTATTCAGTTTAGAAAAAAATGATATTAGACACCTCAACATCATTTTTGAATACCTATCCAGAGATACCCCACACGTATGGGTTCGATGAAAAAAAAATTTTCGAGTTTCAGTTCCAAGAATGGGGACCCCCAAAATGTTTTTTTTTTTTCTATTTTTATGTGAAAATCTTAATGCGGTTCACAGATTACATCTACCTAAGAAGTTTTAAAAGTATAGCCCTTATGGTTTCCGAAAAAAGTGGCTGTGACATACGGACGGACAGACAGACAGACAGACATGACGAATCTATAAGGGTTCCGTTTTTTGCCATTTGGCTACGGAACCCTAAAAAGTAGGTTTTTTGGAAACCTAATGATTTATTTGAAAACTGATTCCACAGACTAAGTCATGAAGTGTTATTACGATTACCTTACAACACTTCTCGTTACTTTGTTAAGAAGTGAATGTAATCCATCCTTCTTAAATCGAAGTTTTTGGGATTATAGTGTGGTAAGTTAGAAAACAAAAGATTTGTCTTTTTTCCTCGCTGATATGGACTAGATACTAGACATCTAAGTTGATCAGTAATGCAATCAATCAGAATATACATTACAATACTAATGTCGATCTGTTATACATGTCACGTTGTTGTGCATGATTATATCTGAAATTGTCTATTAGATTTTAATGTTTTCGTTTTATAATTTTTATTTTGCTTGCGTTTACGTTTATAACACGGGATAGCTAAGGTCATACTTACACCAACAGTAATATATAGAAGCAAACAGCTTTTAGTATTGTGCTGAAGAACTGCATCACGAAGACCTCGCAAGGTTTTGCTGAGTAACAGTGATTCGTTAGTTTCATTCCAGTCAAACTATTTAGGGTATTAAAAAGAATAGGTACCTTTAAAGTAGGCCGCTATGTATATAAGATTATATAGCCGACCTCCTTTCTTATGAAGGCATATAAAACGTTTTACATCAACATAAACAAGCGAACTTTTGCTCTTTATTGTAATAGTCGTACTATGTTAAGTGAAACGGGCGGCTCTCTGCCGCAGGGCTCAAATCTAGCTTGACCTCTTTGGGTCGTGTTTGCTGACCACCTTTCAGGTGTGATGGAGCTTAGTATGCTTGGAATAACTTTGACTGCTACTCAAATGTTGCCTTTAATACCGCGGTTACTTGTATACTCGTATATATAGCTGGTTCCAAAAATAACGGGTCAGTCACATAAACCCGAATATCTCCCGAACTACGTATGCCATCCTAATGAAACGAAGACTGTTCAATTGAGAATTTAATTATACAGATAAAAAATAAAATAAAACTTAGTTACACCCACAATATTAATCTTAAATTAAAAAAAAACTAAAGTAGTCATATTTTTCTTAAGATTACATTTTTTTTATGATTGTTTTTTTGCTGTTTTTCATCACTGGAGGCTTCATCACGTGGAGGCAATACAAAGTATTAAATGAAGAAAGTGATGAAAAACAGCAAAAAATCAATCAATCATAAAAAAAATGTAATCTTAAGAAAAATATGACTACTTTAGTTTTTTTTTAATTTAAGATTAATATTGTGGGTGTAACTAAGTTTTATTTTATTTTTTATCTGTATAATTAAATTCTCAATTGAACAGTCTTCGTTTCATTAGGATGGCATACGTAGTTCGGGAGATATTCGGGTTTATGTGACTGACCCGTTATTACTGACCCGTTATTTTTGGAACCGAGTGTATGTTAAACATAACATTCCATTTTCGTTTGATCATAGAAGTTTTGAAGTTAAGCTCCATCGCTGAATAACTACTGCAGTTACGCATTGCATAAGTCCCTTAAGCGCATAGAAAACGCAAAAGACAATATAATCTAAGATCTTTTAAATATTTTAATAAATAAAACGAACCCCTCTACGTAAGTTATACCTACTCCGTGGTAAGCTGTTTTGCCAATAAACTGTAATTCTTCCTAAAGATGAAAATAATATTTTTAATAAAAGTAAAACCACTGAGTCCAAATCAGAAGTAAACAAGACCAAATAGAAAATTGATTCCTGGATAAAATGTCAATGTGTATTTATTTTGTATTGTAAACAATTTTGAAACAACAGTTGGCGGTCGTATTGTCCTTGTTGCGAAATCCAATAAGTCGGCAGGCATTTCAAGGAGAAAAGACATCACGGTAATTGTAATAAAATGAAGAAAAACACAAGATTTTCTTTACTGACAAATTTAGTTTTGACAAGAGAATACAACGTGTTGTACTCATACAAGGATATATTAATCATAATCAGTACCACGTGGCGTTCCTAATTCTTTGTAATTGCAACGTCTATGCAAATAAATAAAATTGAAGTGTCTGTATTTAATTTCAAATAAACAGCTTTTCAGTAAAAGCAAATGAAAGTACATATGTACGATACCGATAATGACGGAACACTTTCAAATAGCAGATGATATAAGTATTAACAAGCTATTTTTTTACTAGCTTTGTCCCCCGGGTTTTCCCCGGTGTTTTTTTATGTATAAAGACTAGCTGAGCATCGTGGTGTTTCTCGCGATTACTCAACAATCGCGAGAAACACCACGATGCTCAGCTAGTCTTTATACATAAAAAAACTATTCACGTCTTATCCACCGACTGTTCAACCGATTTTTCATTTTTTTAAACAAAGTATTAATATCATTTGTTACACAATTTTCGAATAATAGATTTTTGAATTCCGTATTATCTTTTTATCTCTATACATACCTACCTTTCTCATTTGAAGTTTCTTCCCGTTGGCGTCGGTCTAAAATTATTTTCTAGTATGAGCTCATTTTTATGAGCTTTTACCATTTCAAATGGAGAAGCTGGAGAACATCGACACGTGAATATAATTTACACACAATAAATTACCGAGAACCAGCAAATTCTCTTCTCAGTTTATTATTTTCCTATATTAGGGTAGGTATATGGGTTATTTCAACTAGATGAAGTAGCCCAAGTTGAAATGAGAAATCTAAAAGTCATCAGTGTATTCATCAGAGTGTATCACTAATGTGAACGATGTGCTTTAAACTATCTTTTGGTAAGTGAAAATATATGTATTTTTAACTCCTGAACAAGTTTTAAGAGCAATTAGACGTTCTATTTAATGGTTAACAAATAATAAAAGGCGATAAATTTAAATATTTGATTTACATTACATTATAATGAAACCTGCAAATGCTTGATATTTTTTTCCCAAAAAAAAACAACGTAGACAGAACGTTTGAGGTGATCAACAGAAAGTGGCGAACTAATGCTATTGCGTTTAGCTCTTTAAAATGGTTCGAAGACCATTATTTTCGGAGCTAAAAAGTAAGTAACAGATTTATTCTAAAAATGTATCATATTGGGCGTTTCTTTCCTCTTAGTCAATGTTTAGGCACAATTTACATTTGAAAAGAAATCGAATTTCATATAAGTATAACATTATTTATGTATTAAGGAGTATCTACCTCTTGTAAGGTTGTAACTACTTAGTATGTTATAAGGGATATCAATCTATCCAATTTTAGGAACTACTCGAAATAGGCTATTCTACCTGATTTTCAACAATAGAAAGCTTCTATATAACAACAATATTAGTCAAGCGGATTGCCAGACCTTATCAGGTACCTATACATCACCTGATTTACGAAAAAACCGTTAGTTTATGGGAAAAATGTAATGTAAAACGCTGTCGAATTTCATGTAACATTAATTGTCTTTGTAAATTATTATTCCATAATCAAATTTACAAGTCTGTTTCGTTCAGTTGAGAGAGAATACCTATTACATATTTTGTTCACAGTTCTTGTCTCTTAGTATATTAGCGATCAGTTTTTGAATAATTTAAGAATATTAAATATAATGAATCAAATATAACCTTGCAGATAAACAAGCTTTCAATGACAATTCAGTTGAAGATTGATTATTTTGCTGTATAACAAGACACTTGACGACCTACCTAAATAAGTGAACAGATGAATAGAAATAGTTGTTTTACGTGTGGTGGTATTAAAGTGTGTTCTTTGTTAGCTGTTACTATAAAAGCTATTAAAAAAAGTTACCGATATCAAAAAAACACATCAGAAGCAAACTTCCTGCCTAAGACGCTAAAAGTGAAAAATTAATTGGCTTTCATTTGGCTGCCTTAAATTACTATGTGACAATTCTTGTCGATACCTAATTATCTAATAATTCAAATTAAGTGAAATTATAATGTGTGCTACTTACCTAAAATCTGTTCGAATCATTTTTCCACATTTCGAATTTTCCACTGTTCGAATCATTTTTCCACTTTTTATCCATGAAACTTCGCAGTATATCATTTCCAATAAAAAAATAATTATATAAATAATTGTCATGCATAAAAAAATATGCGTTGCATTGAAAATCGAATCCGTTTTCGGTTAAAACATTCGCCATGTTGATGTATCGTTGCTCGATATTCCCTCTGAGATGCATCTACATACATCTAAAATATAATGATGTACGTCACCATTTAGGACGATATCCAAACCATATTGGGACCTATGATATTTTAGTAATGGCCTCTTTGGGATTAAAGCTTGTCGTAAAACGGTTCCAAGTTATTGCTAGTAATTGAGTTTATTCTTCGTTGAAGACCCCTGTGATTGGGTCACATATGTATGTAATATGTATAAATATAAACTTTTGAGCGGTTGTAAACGAACCATCTTCAAGAACCAAAAGTTATTTGTCCGAGATTCTTTGTGCTAGTTTTATACGTGCGAGTCGTGTCTAGTTTCCATTTAACAAGTTTCTCTGTGTATTCAAATTATTCTGTTCACAGCGAAATGTCTTAGACGTAAATCTGTGTTAGGCTTTCTGTGCGCTGCACCCAATTTGTCTCAATTTGTTGGATCCAAATATGTAGAAAGCGTCTCATGTAGTTGTGAATAATGCGATAGTAAATGCTATTAATGAGAGTCTATTATAAAAATAAATCATTCATATTTTTTTGTGTAATATAATGTCCGCAATATTAGAATAAAATTTTTAATTTGACTATTCAAAGGTCACTGTTATTCTTTAGCTTCCAGTGGTTGAGGGGACCTGAACGTGAAAATGAGGGGGTTATTCAAAGAACGGCAACATACGTGAGTTTGAGGTGATCAACCTACATGTTCGGTTTCGGTTTTAAGATATTTTTCTTTGCAAAATAAAGTAACGCAATGAGGGTAAGACTCAACAATGTAAAATTGTTTTTACCTCTGATTTTCTGCGCGGTTAGGTCCCCTAGGTAGGTAGCTTTCAATACCTGCCTTCGAAAAGTGATTTAAACGAATATCAGTACATTCCACAATCTCGTGAAGAATAATAAGTCTAACTTTTTATTTAAAATTCTAAGCCCACGTACTTTTCCATTTGTAAAGTTTTTCTCATGTAAATGCAACGTTACGTGCGTATATCGTGCGAATATTTTTACGTTAATCGTTCGTATTTTATTCGGATGTACCGTACCTATTGGAATTACATGAACCTCCCAACTCAATGGTACATTTTTTTTTAATAACCAGAACTTGCACTTATTAATTTTATAGTGCTGTACCTATCTTTAAATGAAATAGATATCTTTACCAAAAATTCATTGACTTACGATAAATAAACGTTGGTGAGTGCTAGACCGGAAACCCAATGATGGTAAAACATCTTACTATATTGCCATATTGTGTGCCGCATTATGTGCACTCACAATGAAGATGGTGAGCTCCACTTTTGAATTCTGGTCATACTTTCTATGAGGTAGATAAAATCATTTTGGTAGGCTCATTTAAAAAAAACACTTTTTTTTGTCAGTTTGGTTGACCGTATGAATGTACATATGAAGATGTACATATGGAATGAGATACACGTATTTAACAGTTAAAGTATAGTTATCGATCTCGGTAACTTAGAACACGTTAAAATGAAAATACAATATCTAAATGAGGTAAATTGTCACAGTATAAACAAATCGTTGAAGTCAGTTTGTGGTTTGAACCAAAAGTTGAATGAAGTGATGAGATGCAAAATTAAACTGTTTGAAACTTTATTACATTATTTTAATTTAATTATTATTCACAAAAATCTATGTTTAGTGTTGAGGCAAAAACTCAAACACAAAGTGATGTTAAAAATATGTGTATGTTGTAACATCGGATTGAAAGGGACGTCATTTGATAAAGGCTTTTATCGTTCTAACTGAAGACGGACGAAACAGGGCTTTTTTTTTGTTTTAAATGAACCGTTGAAATATTTCTGTTACTTTTGAATTCAAAAACATTTATTCAAATTTAATGATGAATAATCTCTTATCATTCCAAATCTGTTGCGGTCAAAGAAGCCAATTTATAAAGCTTTCAGAATCATTTCATTGAAATACACACAAATAATTTGATATTTAGATTGCATCAACATCGAGTAGTTTTACATATTTTAGAATAAGACCTCTGGGCACATTATTATTAGCTGCGGTGGATGATAGAAGAGAGTCCCAGCCGCAAAATTGACATCAGGCCGAAACATAATATGGTAATTGAGTTGAGGAAAGGGGTTTCCCTGCTCAGAACAGAGCAGCGACTGACCATCGGTGTTATTTTTATCAGAAACACCACATATTCCTGACTCCTGGGTCCCCAAGGAGGCAGAGATACGAAGAGATTTTCTACCTCGTCAAAAAATGTATACTCGTGTTCTCAGTGAATTTATTTGCTTAAAATATATTCACTGTATAAAACTTATTGGGTGTACTTATATATAGTTAATTGGTTGTTCGACCATTATGCTAGCACTTAAAACACTTGTGCTAGGTAGAAATGCTTATAAAGAAAGTAAAGCTTTAGAAGTTTTCTACTGTTGTTTTATTTGAACTCCGCATATATAGTTGTCTGTGAAATTAATGATTGTCTGCTACAACGATTTACCTGAAATATTTTTTAAAAGAATCAGATAATGTACGTAGTAAGTGAAACTATTGGAGTCGGACTGTTTTATTTTTATTATAGACCGTTGTGATTGTCTAGAAAAATAAAAATAAATCAAGCTTTCATAAACTCACACTTTTATAACATCAAAACAAACAGTTTTGCATATTAAAGAGTATATAGCAATAGTGTAATTATTTTTGTTGAATTGGTATTATGTTGTAGGTTTATGGTCTGTGCTGAAGTAATCTTAAAAAAAAAGTTTTCATAAGTAGTGGTGAAAACCTGTGTGCTAAATAAGCCAATAGAATTTTGTATATGTGGTTTGCCTAAGTTTTACGAAGTTAAAAAGAACTACCAATTGTTATTCTTAAAAAGTTATGTATGGTCATATATAAACAAAATATACGCGTAGAAATAAGAACTTTTTCTTCTAACTACTTTTCTTCGGTTGAAAGAAACAAAAATACAACAAGCATGCCAAATCTGTGGATCCCGAAAATCGTCAAGAGATTTAGATGGAGCCAATTGTAGAAAACTGGTTACAGCGTAGTAAATGCAAGAAATGAGCTAGAAAAGTGCATTGCTTACATAGTCTAAAAATATTTCGATGTTTAGCTCAGCAAAATATTTTTTACTGAATCGTATGAGAACTGAATAAGTGATATTTTGGAAAACTTTTCATTACATACTTTTGAGACATAAATCTGCATATCAATTAAGACAAATATGAGGATTCAAATCATCATCATATAGTCTACTACTGAACATGATCGATCTCATATATTATATAAATAACTGTATTTATTTATATTATATTAAAATTATTTAGATTTTTTTAGAAGTGTAGGTAGAAATACATTCAGTCACTTCTTTTCATGCTATTTATCAAACCTGAATACTGCCTTTGTCCAACCACCTACAAAGAGTAAAATAATTTCTCTTTCATCGATATACCTACTGTACTGTATGTTCAACTTCAGTACACACAGTCAACAATAATCACAAATTAGGTAATTTGTTCAGCAGGGAACGTGCTGCACATGGTTGAAAATTAATATGTCGTGGGCTTTTCTGTTTAAAGGAAAATAGAATTGGACGAGACCTGTCCCCGCCAGCATGGCAGCAATGCTTGCTGGCGGGGATGGCTGGGGCGCAGTGGTGTCTTTTTGTGATGTTGGAACGCTCCAGAAAGAGACAACTGAACGGGATCGGGAGAGGGCTGATACCAAGCGAAGAACCGTAGGCCGCCAGAGGGTGAGTCCTCAGGTGCCAGATAGATTATTGTGGCTAGGGATGAAATAGCGGCCTGGTTGGATAATAGCAAATCGGGATAATGTCACGCTGGGTTTGATTAGAGAAATAATTTCCCCCGGGACAGAGCCAGATATTGACTGAAATACCTTGGTCTAAGTCCTCCTAGAACAGGGCATCAGAGGTGTTTTTAGCCACTCCGTCAACAAAAAAGACAGATTTTTTAAACCTTTAAAAAAAGGATCGTTTCCATTTTTCGTATCTTTTTTTGCACATTAGTTTGGTACCAATCTCGCTCCAACGTAAAAGCGTAAATGTTCATGAACTTCAAAACAAAATACATAACGAGACATAATGCAAAGTTTAACGGTAAGATCTAGGTACCACTCTTACATTTATATTTCTACAGTTTATATCTAGCTAGCTTGATGGTGAACCGGTCTCACAAGGACACCTCCAGTCACGACTCTTATAGTTTACTGAGATCTTAGGTTACAACGACTATTGACTGTGAAATTGTTTGAGCAAATTGTTTAATACTGTGTAGATTTAGACACAGGGAAATATGTCAAAGGTTCAATTTTTATTATTACAGTAGGTACATTTAATATTTATAAGGGCTATAATGTCAGAGAATGTCTTGGAAGGTGTTCAAAGGGTCCATGCATAATTCAAAGTACATTAAGGTTTCATCTCTCAGATTGCAATGAATACCTGCGCGAAAAACGAACGTAACAGTAGCCGGGTAAAGCACACAAAGTAAACGAGCCCATGTTGACGCTACAATAACACAAGTCAAGGTTGCACTAAAGTCGAAACTATGTTTATCTAACCCTTAGAATGGGGAATGAGGCTCACCTAAGCTTACGGTTCACATTCTGAAGGGAACGCTTTTAAAATCCAATTATGTACTTCATATATCTCCATAATTTAGGTAGGCTATTCTTTCAGGTGATTAAACATTTTTGAAGCAATTTAAATTCTGCCTCGCTTTAAAACTTTATACGAGAAAATTACAGCTTATCATATGCAGGCACCACACTTCGTTATGTGTCTACGCCGTATTCGCCCAAATATTAGTTATGCGCGCAAACAACAAACATGCCATCCACACTTCGAACTGGTATGCCAAATAAGCATCAAATAAGGCAAATATGTGTGTTGTAGAGATGTTTCATTGCCATTTTTATGGTGAACGAAACGAATATACTCTCCACACTTCGCCGTATGCGCGCGAATAACCCGCATAACGAATAGCGCATAGCGAAGTGTGTGCTATAGAATTGCACCCTTATCCACAGGATGTTTATAATAATATGTAGTTAAAACATTTCGTCTCTTAATAAACTGAAATATATGGATGTCAAATTAACCGACCTCTCTTCGACGTTGCTCGTCATCCCGACCTATATAGTATACCTATAAACCTGTCACGAATATAGATAATTCCGCAGGTAGAAGTGCAACTGGTGATGTACCAGTGCCTCTTTGTTGACAGTGACATGTTAATACTGACGGCCAATGCTACTCTCCGCCTATAGACAGCCTCTTCCCATTGCATAACCCAATTTTTTTTAAAAACATTACATACAACCAACCTATGTCCATCAGGGATAATATACAATTTTTATGGTGAAATAATTTTTCAAATCGGGCCAGTAGTTTCGAAGCCTATTCATTTCAAACAAACACTTCCAAAGTGGTAAAATATCCCCCCCTCCAATAACATCTAAAATAAGAGACTGATAAAAAACTAAAAAAAATTACGATGTATTACATTAAATTGCCATTTAAACTTCCACCGAAAATTGGTTTAGTATCTAGTAGGCAGTTTTTATGTAATACGTCGTAAGTCGTGAATCGCAATTTACTTTTCATTTCATTTCACTATCAGAACATTTATTTAAACATCGATCGATCGATCGATCAAAGTTACAACGAACTACAAGAACTTTTATATGAACTTTTTGATGTTACTTGCTGCTACGGAAACCTTTATGGGCAAATCCGAATCGCACTTGGCCGCTTTTTAAAAATGGCTCGTCATCACTGAATCATTACGTACCGAATCACCGTTCAAAGTATATTACATTACGACGTAAAATATTTATAAGAAGGCTTATCTGCCATAGAGCTCAATAAGTCCTGGGACAATATACCACCTACTTAAATAGAAACAATGTAACCGTGAACCAACAAAAACCAATCAAAGCCGTTCCAGCCCCTGGAACTATCTAGTCACATTTAATTATTGGAGGATTTACCCTATATCTTAGTAACAGTCTCGTACCCTTGTTTACTTCAGTGCAAAACAATTAGGTGGTTGATTGAGTTTGATCCTCGTTTATACCGCTCTCAGCCAAACTGCTATTAGATTCATATTAACAAAGTGTTTTAGCTGCATTTTACTACTGTTTTAGGGTTCCGTAGTTCATTTGGATTCATACGGAACCCTTATAGATTAAGTCCATAAAGTGCCTTAATAAAATCATGAAAAATGATTTTATTTAGGGTAGTTATCTCTCCTACACGCAACGTGGGGATGTTTTCTTTTCTCGTGTCTACTTAATTGTGTAGGGTATCGTTAGATAGTTCTTTTTGAGAGGTTGGTAAGATGATTCTTTTGAGTTATTTAACTTTAAAGGATTTTTTTTGCAAAAGCAGTGCCTCCCCCCCTCCCTAAAAGCTAAACGGCTATCTATATATATAATTTATAAATAGGTAGGAAAATCAATGACAGACATAGTACATAAAAAAAACATAAAATCATAAAAGCGTCTTCAACTAAGCTTTTTAAGTTTCAAACATGGCTATAGATGGATTTCAGTTTAGAAATAAAAATAAAATCTGATCTAAATATACAAATAAGAAAAACAGTGAAAGCAATTCTGGTTCAGACAACAACATTTCCTGTGCCAATTTCGGTAAGGACGAACTTTTCATTTCCGTGTCGGAAATATATTATGTGTGTCTGTTCCAACTAGTGGCATGTCTTGACTTTATATATACTTTTTTTTTAAATATCACTAGATAAAAAAATGTAATATAGAAATTCCTATATAGATGTACATAATATATATATTTGGTATTGGTATTTAGAGCCTTAGGTCACAGAATTGAAGCACAAAGCTTTCAATCATTTGACAAGGACTAGTAAGCAGTTCTCAGTTTTCATTTTAAAAACATTCATTTAAAAACATGAAAACGTAAAACATGATAGGTCATAGCTTCCTGGGTAGTGCCTATGATCAGTTTCAAGTTTGTGTTATACAAAAACTTTATGTACAAATTTTAAATGGCATTTCAATTTTTTTTATTCAATATGTATGTGTTTATCAATCATAAATAAGTATTCTCATATCTCTGAATATTACATACCAAGTTTTTTTATTTAAACAAATAATCTTCAAATAGCTACTTACGAGGATATATGATGGATGCGTATTTGAGTGAAGATGTATGGGATAATTTCATAAATGAAGACAAATTCAGAATTTGTGCGATATTAATGTGATATTATTTTTCTTCATAGCCGAAAATGAGAGTAAAATTGTCTTGAAATTTCTTAGACTTGAAGTGTTTTTCTATGAATGTACTTCTATAAAATTGAATTAAATTTATAAATATACACGTTAGAACTCGAAATAGATTAAAAAAAAAAGTTCTGTAAGGATGTTCACTGACGAAACATTATTTTATTGAGAGTAAAAAATCAGATGATGTTTTTAGGGTTCCGTTGCCAAATGGCAAAAAACGGAACCCTTATAGATTCGTCATGTCTGTCTGTCTGTCTGTCCGTCCGTATGTCACAGCCACTTTTCTCCGAAACTATAAGAGCTATACTGTTGAAACTTGGTAAGTAGATGTATTCTGTGAACCGCTTTAATATTTTTACACAAAAATAGAACAAAAGCAATAAATTTTGGGGGTCCCCATACTTAGAACTGAAACTCAAAAATTTTTTTTTCATCAAAACCATACGTGTGTGGTATCTATGGATAGACCTTCAAAAATGATATTGAGGTTTCTAATATCATTTTTTTCTAAACTGAATAGTTTGCGAGAGAGACACTTCCAAAGTGGTAAAATGTTGGTCCCCCCCCTGTAACTTCTAAAATAAGAGAGTGATAAAACCAAAAAAAATATATGATGTACATTAACATGCAAACTTCCAACGAAAATTGGTTTGAACGAGATCTAGTAAGTAGTTTTTTTTAATACGTCATAAATCATAAACCGCAATTTACATTTCTTTCAATCAAAACACTACTAATAATACATTGATGAAAGTTACTAAGAACTACAAAAACTTTTATATGATGCTACGGAACCCTTCATGGGCGAGTCCGACTCGCACTTGGCCGATTTTTTAAGATAAATAGTCATGCAGATTTTCTCCTCTCCCTATCCAGTACCAATTCGCAGATGAATAGCAGCACAATAATATACAATATGACCCACGCATATTCCTATGCGTCACTTTTCAGTCGTACTCGGCTCCTATTCGTAACGTGACTATGCTACTTTTATTCAGTCTTAGTAAGTTTGGAGTTCATTGTGAGCAACAATGTGACAAAAAATATGTATAATAGAATTACAATTAAATACAAAGAAGTAGTCCTATTTTGAAAAATAAACATTACATTGTAATACAAGTTTTGTCGAAAGTGAAATTATTACAACAATGGAGAGCAAATCTGTCTGTGTCGATCTATATCCGCCCTTTTCCAACTGATTGAGCCTTCTGAGAAAAAATAGAGCAAATAATTTAACAGTCATTTTTTTGAATCATTAGATATTTCTAGTAAATTATACAACGATTTTGTTATTCGCTCTTGTTTGACAAGGATAAAAAAAACTTGAATATTGTAACCGTTATAAACCGCTGCAGTTAATGTGTTTATTGTTGTTAACATCCAGTTTTCAGAAATTTCGCAGTTGGATAAAATAAGGAAATGACGATTCCTCGGGACTTCTAAGTTAGAGCAATTTCCAGGCATACTATTTTCTTACCTAATTTATCAGTAATTATAAAAGCAAAAAACTAGACTTCTAAAAAGAAATGAACTGAAAAGAGAAAAACAAGTATCATAATATCTATATAAAATTGAACTGACTAATGTATTTGGTAATTCAGTAGACCCCTTTATGATATAATTGTGATGTTCAAATCATGAAGGTAGAGAGCTTGATAATACAAGACCAGATTTATGATTTTTTACTATTTGCTTCTTATAAATAAAGTTTCTGAGAACACATAAATCATATAGATAAACAGTGATGATTATATGTTCTATCATTTAAGATGTTATTTGTTACTTTTGGTAAAATGCTTATAGAGTTAAGAATAAGCACCCCAATTTTCACACATATCAAGAGAATTCAGCAGTAAATTTCAAAGAGCGACACACATAATTATTGGGACATGTCTGAGACAAGCGGTTCCCGTCGAGTCATTAATTAGAAGGATTTAGCCAAAGCTGACTTTGCAAGCCAACAGGTAAATACATCAAATACCAAGTTTATGATGACACGGTGTTAATAATGCGACGTTCTAATAGCGTTACAAATTAAATTTGGAACACTCAAATTGCGTACGTCAATTAATATTACTTGAGTGTAACGAATGTCGCTCTAGATATGGTTTAGGTTATATAGAAACGATGTACACATTCGCAGGTAATTTTCGGCTTAACGTACATGAGGTTATGTAACTGTGATTAATTTACAAACAAATTTTTTACCTACTGAAAATTAATTAATCGCTATCTAGCTGGTGATGATGATATTATCATTACTGATGATGGTATTATATAGTTGCTTAACGGAAGTAACAAGACGCTGCACATTAAAGGACGAGGCTTAAACATCAATGATGAACACATCTCATTTACGATTTGTGAATGACATCATCATCAAACGCTGCAGGACCTGCAAAAGATGAATGAACTGGCTAACTCTACGCATCGGCCGGCGGATAAACCTGAACAAAGCCAAGGTCATGTTCAATGAACATTTAGTATTGGAACCGGTCGCAGTAAACAGTTTCGTCATCAAATTTGTTAAAAATATGTGTACCTCGAACAAACTTTGCAGTTAGGTAGAAACAACTACGAGGACGAGGGGAACAGGAGAGTTCCGCTGGGTTGGGCAGCTTTGTAACTTCGCCGGGTCTTCTTATCATCAATGCCTTAGTGCCTAAAAACTAAAGTCTTCAACCAGTTCGTCCTAACCATCATGACATACGGAGTCGAAATGTGGATACTCACGGCACGGCTGGTCCACAAATTTAAAGTTACGTAGCACGCACAAGCCACACAAGCCAGTTGGAGTGATGATTTGCGCAAGACGGCTGGCAGAAGCTTGATGCGAGTAGCAGAGGATCGAACTAAGTGGCGTGCAATTGGAAAAGCCTATGTCCAGCAGTGGATTGCGATAGACTGATATAATTTAGAGGTAACAAGTCATGTCATGCAATCAAACCGATTTATTTTTATAAGTACCAAAATAAAATAACATAAGTGTTTTATACATTTTCAAAGAATAGTTCTTACTTTACGTTTAAAGTATGGTTTTGACTTTACGGGCAAAAGTTAGTAAAACCCCGCCGCGTGTATCTCGATTATTGCAGTAAAAAGTAGCCTATGTGTTAGGCTATATTACTATAAAGTTTCATCCAGATCCGTGCAGTACATACATACATACCCACATTCTTTCACGTTTACAATAGTAAGGCTTAAAAGGAGCAATTTGTATTTCCTGATTTTCGTGCATAACAGATGTGTGATGAGCGGCAACTCGACCGTGGGCTACTTGTAAATTCATAAGCAGCGAGCACAACACGAGCTCATTATATATTTATTGGCAGCCTATTTCCGGTACCAAATTGTATTGCAGGCTTAAAAAATTACACATTGAACTTTATTTAGACATAGCATCGACCTATTTTCACACTAACTTCAGTGGATCAGAATCAACAGGAATTAGGTAAAATTTGTTTTCCATTATCATAAAAGAAATAGTTTTATCAGTGAAATTGTAATTCAATTTGATCTTCACTGACAAGAAGCGTATAAGTTTACTATTTTTAACGTGTATCAAATAAAACTTCTAATTCAAAAGTAATTAAAAGTAAAAGTCGTATTTGAAACCCTTTGTGCCCATTTTAAGGTTTTTAATCTTGTTTTAATTTAAATAATATTTCATGTCACAAAGAATATTCAAGGACTATGAGACTGAAAGTTCTATTTTTATTGCAATACATCTGCAATCCTAATTTTGTATTGTAAATTAAAAAGTATGCTTTTGAGGATACTTTTTGTATGTAACTAATTCATTTAACAACAACTTATTTAAATCCTGATAACGTTTATATTCTGTTTTCTGCTCTTGTGGTTGTGATATGTTTCTGCCTTTCGAATAGTTGAATGCTCATGTATGTAATTTATACAATTAAGTTTTAATTTTATTTTATTTATGATACTGATAAGAGAATAAGGCTCACAGTAAAATATAAGGAAGGTGCTACTAATAGTGTAACCTAAAATCGACAATTAGATACCTTAAACTATTACTTTAAAAAGTTTATATAATTATTTCTATTTCATTAGTTAATCTTCAAGTACAATCAAAAAGACAATTAAAAACAGAACAGTTTTTAATGAATTTTAAACGTGAGAAATGATAATGATAATGGATAACTTACTTCATGACCAGACTTTATTTCAACTTCTTATTTTTGCTGTTAGAGGAAGTTAAATGTTACATTATCCAAAAGTTTTTTTTAGTGAGACTAAATAAGTTCCGAATGCCAAATAAGTGACGGTCATGTCTACAGAGGAACCTCTCGTTGCTGGAGATGAAATTTTAATGTGCTAACGCAAACG
Organism: Phragmatobia fuliginosa; assembly: GCA_932526445.1. Lineage (NCBI taxonomy): Eukaryota > Metazoa > Arthropoda > Insecta > Lepidoptera > Erebidae > Phragmatobia > Phragmatobia fuliginosa. Next base: position 34,011,919 of record OW052057.1, read on the forward strand.
CCTTGCGCTACGTTTTGAAGTGAGTGGCTGGCAGCTAGTGAATGCCGTTTGTCCAAGCCCGGTATAGTTGACACTACTAGGGGATGACATTAAGTGTTTTAGTAGGTTAATTTGAAGATGTGAAATATGACATTAAAAACCTTGGTTATAAATTATAACAGATTATTTGCAATGAATAATGATGTCTAAAGTTATTAAAACTTATCTTTACGATACTTTTGTTTGTTGATCATGTGCATAAATAGTTAGAAATGACGACAAAGGCAAAACAGATAAATGTGACAAAATAATCGTACATGTCGCCCTCCCCACCGAACAATATCGTAATGGCAATTTCTAAATTTTACAGGAAAAATTAAATACTGTTTTTGAGTATAATCTCAGCAAGGGAGCATATTAAGGTAACCATTTAAGTGACAAAACAAAGCTAATTTAATTACTTTATATTTTTTTTTGTTTTTTTTTTATTAATAGTTTTCAAAATAAAGTTATTGGCGAAAATAATATTACCGAAATTGCAGCTCAAAAGTTTATTGTGTAATGCATCATTGCCATTTTGTTCGCGTGAAAATCCAACAATTTTAGTCAGTATTAGTACATTACAGTAATATTCGTTAAAATGTGCTGTTGAAAATGTTAACTGTAATATGATATTACAAAATTATTTGCGTGAAATCAAAGTGATAATTTAAAAACTTTATAAAGTTTATCTATATGATACCATTAACAGCACTACGATTTTTCGCAATTATCTATCATTGTAAGAAATCATTGCCAAATTGCGTAAATAAAACCAAAACCCTAAATAATTGTTTTACACCTTACATGAAACACAATTATGTATTTCTTCCACGAATAAAATGGTAATAGTCACTTATCGAAAAAATTAACTATTACATAATCAGTATTAACTTGTTTTGGCATTATTCGTGTAAAAGGGTATGCTAGATTTTAAACGAGTAATATTGTTATGTTCATCAGGGGGTCATTGAAATTAGCGTACTTTTTTAAACAAAAAAAAATTATAAGGTGTAATTAGTGTTCTAAATACCGAATATGCAATAAAACGGAAACTATCGTAATAGCACATTATCATATTATTCGCTGGGGAGGGCGATGTAAGTCTATTAATTATTGTTTCCGAACGGTTCCACATGCTTTATTGAATAGAAGCCGAATTAAGACTGCATGGTTTGTTACGCAGTTAGAACATAAATATTATTATTAGATATCTGAATATTAGTTGTCAAGAAAGAACATGATTCAGTTTCTGTGACTATTATTTTATTAGGTTAATTTTAACAGTTATTTTAGTAGGATATAATTTTCTTATACTTCTACAGCGCTAAATGAGTTTTACGATTTTGATTGGCCATATTAAGTCTGGTGGTTTTCAAATAATTTTACTCATTAATATGATTTAAAAGTAATGACACGAATAAAAATTAGTCAGTACATGTCATACAGGAACCTGATCGGTTCTTCAGATCTCTATAAAACTTATAGAGAAAAACAGGTAAAGAACACCATCACTAGGTTTATGCTTTGCGTATCACCATTTTTCTATAACTTATTTTTATTCTACAAAGGCACGGTAAAATGTAAAAGAAAAATGTGTTTGAAAGGAAGAGAATAATTTTACTTGAAAAGTATTCATCATCATTGTTAGTAATTTAGGCGTAAGACGTGTCAAAGCAATGACTAAAGCAGTTACGGTAATGGAACGCGCCAGCAACAATTTAAATTCTCATTGCTACCTCCGGTTCTGAGAGACTGGCAAAGCGAAGAAAAGCGGTAATATTACCTAATGCAATAGGGAAAGGCGCGCAGGATTTATACTTAAACATACTGAGAAAATGTGGGAAAGTAAGTATGAAAATGTGCTAAGATCACTTGATGAATATTTAACTCTGAAATATTATGTCATTAAGAACACATTTTAGTTTTACAACATGAAAATGGTGAAAGAATTGACAACCTATATTTTTTTCTTTAACCGGTAATAAATTATTACTTCGGGTATTAAGATATCGGATAATAAGAGGAAATTATGTTATTGGAACAGAAAACAATAAACAGTTCTGGAATTAAATGTCAAAATCGGTTTCTGTCTCTTACAAAGCAATCAGTTCCGTTTCTTAATAGTCTTAACTCATGCTACTGGTTAAAACAGATAACTAAGTTATATAATATATGCTTGATTATAGCTATCGAGTAAAAGAGTTGATCAATTTTTTTTCATTTTCATGAATTTAATCTTAGGAATTGTAAATGAATATATTTGAATATTTTCATCATATTTAAAACAGACAAAATAGAGGTTCATTACTAGTTAGGTACAATGTAGTATTAGATTTAAAATGGCACATTAAGTATTTAATTATTGTAAAAGCTATAAAAAAGATTTCACCATAACTTAATCAATTTTACGACAAGAACAAATCAGAAAGCTACCAAGCCTTACAACAAATAAAACAATGTTATAGAGAAAATAACTTTTCTTAGTAATTGTACTCAGAACAACTTATTCTCTCAATAGTGGGGTCATTGCCGATAGAATAAAACCCATTGTGGTTTTATATATAGATAATATATAGAGGATAGAATATAACCCATTAATAAATAATAATAATAATAAATGACCCCACTAAAAACTTTTAAATGTTTTACCCATTTTTTTTACATTAATTCATACTGTAGTTTTTATCCATTAAGATAATTTCAGACATCTTGTAACGTACATCGTCATCTAGGCCCAAACTAAGTAGAGCTTTTATTATGGGTACTAAACAAGTGATATAAATACATAAACTTACTTTGTTTTTTATAAATGCATACATAGAAAAACACCCAGACTCCGAACCAAATATTTGTGGATCACACAAATATTTGGTCTGACCCCCCGAAATCGAACCCGAGACCTCTTGATCAGCAGCCGCATACGCTAACTACTAGACCAACAAGGCCAATAATCGATTTAAAACATTAATCATTTCTTACCAGAAATATCACTGAACCAAACATTTTAGGTATTATTTAGTAACTCACTGTCAGACTGTGAAACCAATCAGGGAACTTCAAACTTACGAACACTTAATTATGTTATCGATTAACGACTTGGACAAAGTATTAGGTGCCCGATTTTCTGTTACGAAACTTTTAGTATCACCCAAACCCGAAACCTTCAAAGTGAGATGATAGTACACTACAGCCTATGAGATATAAAAAAATACGCGTGGCACGCGGGGACTACCGTGGTAAAGTTATTGGATAACATTTTTTATCAATTCATGCAAGTATTTTCATTTATTTATTTTTTATGCAGTTTTTTTTTCTTTGATGCTAATACACTATTATTGTTAAACAATATAATCATCCTATTAATCTAAAAACAATGACAAGTAAACAGGAAACATAATAGTAATATGACCATATGTATGGAATAAAAAAACAATAAGATTCAATTAGACAGTACTGGAGGACGCGGACGCTATGTATTGTGCCTGTACCTTCTATTTGATTAATCTATAACGCATGCCAGGCGCCCGTTATTTGTCCTTGTAGCACTGCAGTTACAATCATATTCTCTATCCTTTTTTAATTTTAACATGGGGTGTTAGGTTATTTTCGTTACGGAAATTCTTGAATCGGTCGCCGCTCTCAAAGCCTGCTATAAAGCTATGCAATAGCTCAAAATCTAAGTTATTATATTTTGCTTAGAAATACAACATGATATGTTACACATAGTAATAAATAAGTGGGTTTAAGAGAACTCCAAGTTACATTTATTGTGGAGTTAGGATACATATTTATGATCTATATTTTTTTTTAATATATAAAGCTGAAGAGTTTGTTTGTTTGGTTGAATGCACTAATCTCAAGAACTAGGTACTGGTTCAGTATGAAAAAATAGTGTTAGATAGCCCATTTATCAAGGAAGGTTATAGGATATATTTCATCACGCTAAGACGGACGAATAGGAGCGGAACACCAAAAAATAATGTTTCAAAACCAGGTGTATTGTTTTCCTCTATAGAGCTTCCGATGCGTGCTAAACGGTAAAGTATATGACAGAAGTGTTCCCCTTTTAAACTTTTAAAAAAGCATTGTATGTCTATCTTTTAAGGTTCGCTCACTATAACCTTTTTAATGGGAAACAAATTTGCTTCCGCAGTATAACATCACGCTATGGGTAATAGAAAAGGTTCAGCCAGTAATAATATAAAGCTGAAGGCATAGACATAGTAACTGACCCCAAATAATCTTGTGAGTAAAGGCTAGGAAGCAGACTATAAAGCTGGAGAGTTTAATTGTTTGTTTGAACGCACTAAATTCAGTGATTTGAAAATTTCTGTCACTGTTAGATAGTTCATTTATTGCGGCAGCCCATATATAGACCATATATCATCACACTATGCATGCTTCTACTAATAGGAGCAGATTATTAATATAAAATGTTAAAAAACAAATTAAAATTATTTATATTAAGAGTTTTCATTGTGTGGTAATAGAACATTCCACAAATGGTTAAATTGTAAAAATAATATGAAAAATATATGAAGAATTATTTCTCTTGAAAACTTCTAACGAAAAGTCCGCGATATGTCTGTATGATATGTATATGTCTATCTTTTAAGCTTGGGTCTCTATAAGGTTTTTGATGGCAAACAAATTTGATACCTCGGTATAGATAGCAGGCGGGGCTGCGAAGGTCAGCTAGTTAAAATATTTATCAGTTCAGATTGTATTCATCTATGTTACTGTATTTAGCCCACGCTATCCAGTTCTTGATAAATTCTACTTAATAACCTTACTTCGTCGATTCAACCGAAAGGAAATGTCTTAAGGTAATGTTGTCTACAACTTTCCTTCAATAAGACGGATGATAGTAAAATATTATTATCTGTTTAAATCAGTGAGAATATTTAAAACGAGTGAAAACGCGTTTTCCTAATGAAAAGAATAAAATAATATTTTACATTCGCAGATCGTTATAATTAGCTGCTTACATAAATCCTTGCGAAATGTAAAGAAATGTTGTATCTAATGAAGGTTACGCTTTAACCCACATTCTAAACAATACCCAAAGGGAATCTAATGACATTCATCGGAGCCCCAGGACTGCGGCTTAGATAAATACTTGTTAGAACATTAAAAATAAAATGTCCATCCAAATCTCCCTGGACTTATTACTTCGTGTTCCTGTTTCCATAACTATTAATATATATGTTTTAAACTGTGCCGGGTTAGAGTTTGAAAATAAATCCTTAGCGAGTTAAAAAACTTAAAGAGTCTTTGAAATTAAATAGCAAACCTATTTTATAAATTGAAATTGAAGATAGAAATAAAATGACAATTCTAAAGTAATAAAAGCCAATGAAATAACGCGTTGGCTACTCCGTCCACAATTTTCTTCTCCCGGTTGGGTCAAATAAATTTAACGAATATAGGATAAATTCAATGAAAGTAGCTTGTAAAGAATATTTTCGCTTATAAAAGAAAAATACCGCCTTTGAGAATTGTTTTTTGGACAATAGTCAGTTTACAGGCAACATCACACTTCTCTAAATTGTTCAGCAAAATTTTATACGTTGATTAAAGTGAAGACAAGACAGTTCTAGAAATAATTATTTAAATATTAAAATCATTGAACACAAATAGTCGGATGGCAAATACTTTACAGTAGCCTGAAGCAACTGGCAAAATCGAATTACCTGAAATAGAACGGTAATTTTATTAAACAAATTCATTATATGATAGGTATAGCACAATTATGGAGTTAACAATTTTGTAAAAAGAAAGAAACTGGAGCAAGCTAATCGGTGCGCTACTCAAACAAAGAGGTTTCTATAAGTTAGCCTCGTATGCCATAGGACCACTCAAAGCGCTCTCTGATTCACTAGCCTGGAATTTATCCGAGCTCAAACAGTTCCTTTTGACCGTTTCTGCAATAAAACAGAACCGAGGAATCCCGTTTCAAATAACAAAAGAAAACATATTCGTCATGAATCATTTTGGCCGGTAAAGGTCAGAATAAAGCTTGTTATTTGAGGACACATTTTTAGACTTCAACGGTCCTTCAATGTTGCTGAGTATAAATATTTAAGTACGCAGAAAGCTAAGTAGTTAAGACGTTTGACAAAACGTAGCCACTTCGTAGCCACAAGGGCCTCTTGCGTGCGTAAACGGATTACAAGGGTTCGCTTACCCCTTGTTAGAATCAAAGTGTTGACTGGGAAGCTAATGGCTGTCAGAACAGGTCCGTAGCAAGATCTCTGTCATCGTGAAGCTTAATTTGCTGGGGGTTCGTTAACTTTAATAAACAACTCATGAATAAAAACGCTTTGTATGAATTTGTGTACGTATCTGATATATTTGTTTGAATTCAAGCAGTTTAGCAGCCTTTGAATAATTTAATTATTTAATTTGAACTACTACTATTAATGCTAACCAGATTAAATTATGTGAATGGAGCAACACATACGCCCTGAAAAACAATCTATCAAATTGGAAATTTGCGATTTATCTCCGAAATTGATTGGTATAAACTATCTCAAATCACTTGCAATGACACCATACAGATACCCTACCGTGACAAGGTGAAGGACTTGGTGATTTACATTGATAGCACAATATCCTAGGGTCTTCGGCTACAAGAGTTGAATCGCAAATTATTTACCGCTGCAGGTTTCCTACCAAATTCAAACAAGACCTTCTTTCTCCATCTTCGATTATGCTGATGTACTCAATTAATCTGGTGTACAATACAATGATTTTCAAAAATACTTATCATCATCATCATCATCATCAACAGCCTTTAACAGTCCACTGCTGGACATAGGCTGAAAAGGAGGTATTGGCCTACTATACCACGCTGGCCAGACGGGTTGGTATAGGGTTGGTTTCAAGTTTTCCTTCTCTTTGCATTGATGTTGTCTTGCGTAGTTTATCCCTTAGTCGCCTTTTACGACACCCACGTGGGATGAATAGGGGTGGTGACACTCTGTATTCTTAATCCGTCACCACACGGACGAAGAAGAAATAGATAGAAAGAATAGAAGTACTAAATTTAATATTAGGACCACCAGTTATTTAAACTTATAAATTTTCTTTCCATAAGTTAAGTCTTCAGGCTTTATAGACATAAATACATAAAATATTTTCCTTCCATACAGAAGTACTTTAAAATAGGGAGTTATATAAAGGCAAATAGAAGCCCGTCTTAAATTGAATATAGAGCTTAGAAACTACTAAGAATACCTCGATAGTGGCTCCAAATTTAAAATGGATATTTTTGCAGAACTTATTGACTTCTAGAAAACGCCCTACTCTAGTTTTTAACATTTAATTGTTTTTTTAAACTGTACCCACAATAATTCTTATTCTGAAACCTTTATATACTGTCAAGAAATTTCTAACCAGCAAACCAGCCTTAAAAACACTCAGTCGAATTAATTTCTTGTTCGTATGGTTGCCAGTGTAAGAATATAGATGAATATTCAGAGACTTCACGCCTTTCATGTTTTAGTTTTCGGGAAATCTCTCGAAATCATAGTAGTAATCTGTACATCTTATAATAATTCAGTATTATTCAGTATTATAATCAGTCAGTATTAGGAAGAGTATGACTGCGTACTGACAAAAAGGTATTAAGAGAAAAAGTCGAAAAAAAAAACAACAATTTACATATATAGTCTGTCATTGTCATTGATAGTTTATCAAGACTGCTATGATTACAAAACATGTTTATAAATCGTCTGGTATTAGTATAACACTGAAAGGAATAAATGGAAAGTTACTTCTTCACGCAATCGCAAAAAAAATGTTTTTCACGATAAAACTACATTTGCTATGTATGTGCTATGAGCCCTTCTTACCCAAATTAGTTTTGAAAAACTTTAGTGACTCTTTGGTACACTTTTTTAAACTTCTTCACCACAGCTACTTAAAAATATATTAACAAAAAACTTCAGCATAATGCAAACTTTATGCGGCAGTCATATTTAATGCATAATGCACCACTGAGACATAGATTGTCGTTTCAATAATGTGTAAAGAAACGAAAATCGGCTCTCCACGTAGTACGTTTAGCTTTCTATCTTACTTCATTTTTAGTAGTGATACCTTATACCAATGTAACTAAAGAATGTAAATCTTAATGTAACTGGAAACTAAGGCCCGTTTCACTAGTTTCTGATAACGTTTTGAATTGTTATTTGCAATTTAATACTATTTAACAGATAAAAGTTATTGATAAATTTATGTTTCATTGACGTATAAGACTTAAATGAGGAGAGATAATAAGATGAAAACTCGTATATAAATTTATTTTGACTGTCTGAAAGTTGTCTCAAAAGTCTCGTAAAATTTCGTGTCTGCGTCTTAAGTTATTCAAGGTCAAAGGTCACAAAAATCAGTTCTTCGTGACGCGAAACAGTTTTTGAGATAGAATACGGAGAGTCCACAGCGCTGAGTCATACTTAATACACGGTCAACCAACAATGTCATTGAATAACCGTGTATAAAAGTGTATAAAAGTTTATTTATTTATTGATGCAATATTATTAAATATAGATTTTATGAGAACTACTCTGTAATTTTTTGTAATTACATTTATATGTATATATGTATATATATATGTATATATGTATATATATGTATATATATATATGTATATATATATGTATATATTTAATAATATTTCTCATGCAAAAGCAGCACACCGGGCTATTTGCGGGTTGGGGAAAACCTACTAAGGGATTCCAATTGTTGTTAGCAAAAGAGCAAAATATCTTTCTAATTATATAACTCTTAAGTCACGAACTTTATTGTCTTACCCTACCTAAATTAAGAACAATTTATTTTAAGCCTCTCGTACAAATCTAATACTACTAAACTTAAATCTTTACTGTTAGATTAAGTTCTATCCATAACGATTTACGAACAGTATATTTTTTGAAGTTGACATTTTAATAGAAGCTACTTCTATTAAAATATCAAGTTCAAAAAATATACAGGTATAAGTTATTACATTTTTTTTATCTAGATATGAGATTCATAATGACATGAGATTTTTGTACGAAGTTTTCCAAGAGAGTGCATAACTCCTGAAATAAAAAAGTTGTCAAAACCACTACAGTTTCCCTTGAAAGTTAAAAAATGAAAGTAGTTGTATAAAATAGTAGTCACAATTACGATTTTTTTAAGATTTTTTGAGTCAGCCGTTTGGCTTTTAGACGGGGGGGAACGCCCTATTTTACAAAAAGACACGCGCTAAATATACCGATACCTAAATCGAAAAATGGTTTTAGTAATGTCACAATGTTTTTAAAAAACCTACCTAATGACACTATACACGAGTTAAGACGCGAAAAAAAAGCATCCTCACTTTATAAGTAGGGGAGGTAGCCCATTTTTTTTTCATAATTTTATTGTAGCACGTATTGTCGACGTAATAACGATTTATATTCGTGCAAAGTGTCATCTTTCTAGCACCAACCGATTGGCCGGTAGCTAGAGGACGGACGGACGGACGGACATGACGAATATATTAAAGGTCCGAGCCATGAACTACGGAACCCTAATAAAAAGTACAATAATTAATTGTTACCATGTTTAGAGACACGATTTACAAATCACACAACATTAATTGAGGGAACCAATTTTTATAACTACTAAGGTTCCTTGAAGTAAGTGGAAAAAACAGTGTTTATGAATCTACATAATTTTTTTACATAAACTTTGTCTATCCTTAAAACATTCTTAAGAAGAAACTTAAAATAAATATAATTTACTCGGAAAGTAATAAATTAATCGTAGTATTAGAATGATCCGCTGACGTATTGGATTTTAAATTGAAGTGACAGAATGATGAAGGAAGGGCTGAAGCTACATCAAGGATGGGCTGACGTGACCTCTTTATACTATCAAATTGCTAAGTTTACGCAAACAGTTAATAAATTTATGGTTAAAGGATACCGATGTTCGAAGGATTTATTATAATTATTTTACAAACTTTTTATTATTAATATATATACCCATTTTAATTAAACGGTAATGTGCAAATAAGCAAATATCGATACTTTACCCAGTCGATTTGCATATTATCGGATCCTACACCGCTAAAACGTTAAACGGAGGATAGTGTAAGAAGCACTTTCAACTCTTATTTTTCCATTTCCCCTTTCATTCGCACTAGTATCCACATCAATCGCAGGATCTACGATCTACGGTTTCAACGTCTTACCGATTGCAAGTGACACTGATTAACTTTATGGTTGGTTGATAGCTGTCTGTCCTGCCTGGTTACCTGTTTCATACTTGGTCTTACTTACTTGGTTTGACTGCATTGCTTGTCTATAGGTCAGCATATGAGGCTGCTGATCAAAAGGTCTCGGATGCAATTGCCGGGTCGGACCTAATGTTTATGTGATCTACAAATATTAGTTTCGTTGTTTGGGTGTTTTCTATGTATAATATGTATGTGTTTACAAAAAAGTATATGTATTTATGACAGTTGTCTAGTACCCATAGCTTTACTTAGTTTAGGACTAGATGATGTTGTGATGATATAAATAAATGAAAAATATATAAGAACTGTTACTGTTTATCCACTACAACGGAATGCACCAGATTATCAGTAGATTATTAAGTTAATCAGCACTCAAACCGATTAATTCACATTGGCGGTAACGTTCACATCTAGTATTTTTCTACTGTTTAATAATGTCGATAAAATTTGATTATTGCGGCAACATGTTAAATTACTAGCAAAGTTATTTTTCTTTCGAAATCACATCTCCCATTAATATTTTGCCAACGTAGAAACAGGATTTATACAGCACGTGTTTTAAATCAGGTCACCTATTTAATCTGGTAACTTTAATTGAGTGTCATACATTGTACAATAATACGGATTTAGATCAAATTTAAATTTTAAATTGAGTTTGGTTTATGTTATTATTTATCTATGAAATACTTGTTTGGTGGTTATCTGAAAGGAAAACTTGCGTTAAATATGTTCGTAAGTTATTACATATTTGTGTCAAAAATATGTTGATGTCTACTCTATACATTTCTAGCTTATGAGAAAAGAAAAAAAAAGAAAACTTTCTTATAGACCTCTAACAATACAATATAAATACATAAGCCAGGCAGGAAATACGAGTGAAAAGATGCGGTGTATATAATAACGTATGTATATAACATTTCATGTTATAATGTGTCGCCTTTGAGACCTCCATTACATCTGCCTTCATAGATACAAAGCTTCCTTTGAATGTGGTATACGCATAATTTTACTCCATCATTGTAGATAATTTCCCAAGAGCATTTAAGAGAAGAAAAGTTTGGTTCACTCGGACGATACCTAACGCACTTTAACAATGATATTTACATTTTTTACGCGTACACAGCAGACTGATATCATAGTCTAAATATTCTTTGCAAAGTTTCTAGTGCCATGATTGAGAAAGGAATTAAATTTTCATTTGGTATAAAGTCATGGACTTCATAGAATCATTAAATAAGTTAGTCAAATATATTATTTATTGCTATGTAATATTTACACATTAAAAGGTCACCAAATCAAGGTATAAATTAATGCAATTATTATTATTAATAGATCAATATGTAGTTGCAGTTAAAATGCTTTGTCATTGAAGTAATGGCCAAAACAATTGAACGGTCATCTATATACCAATAATATAATGCTGAAGAGTTTGTTTCTTTGTTTATTTGCTACAAAGCGCTATCCTCAGGAACTACTGATCTGATTTGAAAACTGCTTTATGTGTTAGATAGCGTATTAATCGAGGAAGGCTTAGGCTATATATATATAATTATCATTACTTTCAGAATGTTGTATAATTGGGTTTCTTTTTGTCTTGAAAGCTTCCGCTGAGTGCGGTGTCAAAGAGGTTAAAGTTTCGCCAAAATCATGTATGAAAAAATTATTGTTCCCCTTTAAAAGTTCTTAAGGCCTACGCAGACCGGGACGACATGGCAAGAGATTTAAATTTTTACTGATGGACATTCAATCGTATCGAAATAGAAATAAATTGCTATACTTTAAAGTGATGCCGTGGCATTGAAAGAGATTTCATTGCACGGCATTGAAAGACGCACCACGGGCTCCCGTGGCGGGATGCCATGGAGTACTACGATAGGCAACGGCATGCTTAAGCCCAATCTACATTTTTTCACAAAATTACAATACTGAGGCAAATCAACACTCGATCAAACGTAACTGAAGACTAGGTATATTTTGACTTGGCGTGCTTTGTCACGCCGCGGCACGCCGTGGCATGCCGTGGCAAGGTGCTGGGATACCACGGTATCTAAGCAGAGTCTTTTTGGCAGAAAAATAAAAAATAAAAAATCAAGTTGTATCGTAGAAAAGTAGTGTATCTTTACCGACATTAACGCCAATAAAGTCGAAAAGTTTACATCTTTTAATATCGGTTTTATCTGTCTCTGTACCAAATTTCATTCACTCTCGTCCAGCCATCCAACTAAATTTAAAAATTACATAAGTCTTATTATAGTATGAGTAAGATCCAGGAGTACGGGGTCACCATCCTCATTGTGAGGGTAGACAATTCAGCATGGTGACCCATAGCGGCCTGGTTTTCTTTATCATTCTCCTGGCCTCTGGAAGCCGGAAGAATGATGCAGAATAATTAGGCCTCCGGTCTCACACGCACCAACGAAATGCAACAGCAAAAATGCTGTCAATAGATAAATACATTAGAAATAAATAAGACATTTTTAGGGTTCCGAAGTTCATAACTCGGAACCCTTATAGATTCGTCATGTCCGTCTGTCCGTCCGTCCGTCCGTCCGTCCGTCCGTCCGTCCGTCCGTCCGTCCTCGACTTACCGTCCAAACGGTAAGTGCTAGAAAGATGAAAGTTTGCATGAATACGTGTTGTAATTACGTCGACAAAGTGCTACAATAAAATTATGAAAAATAATTTTATTTGGGGTACCTCCCCTACACGTAAAGTGGGGATGATTTTTTTTTCTCGAGGCTACCCCATCGTGTGGGGTATCATTAGATAGGTCTTTTAAAAACAATAAAGGGTTTCCTAGACGATTTTTTGATTTAGGTATCCGTTTGCGAGATATTTCACTTTAAAGGGCACTTTTTTGTAAAAACAGGGCGTCCCCCCCCCTCTAAAAGCTAAACGGCTGGCTCAAAAAATCTGAAAAAAATCGTGATGATGGTCCATTTAATGAACTTTGAAGGAAAACTATAACCGATTAGATGACTTTCTTAGTTCAGGAGTTATAAAGGCATAAGCCTAATACATTTATAAATGGTAAAATGTGCTCACTTGGAAAACGTCATACAAAATTAACGTATTAATACGTAAACATGACAATTATCTATTGGATACGATTTTAAATCCACATACCATTATAGGTGACTGAGGAACCCTTTCCTGTGCGTGGCCTGACACGCACTTGGCCGATTTTTTTCTATTTTACTTTCTTAAAATTTCGATAACCAATAATTAAGCCATCGAGTTCATATATTATAAGAGTATTACGATATTAGATCTACAAATAACTCATTCACAATGAACACATATATTACAGCTTCATTATTTAAATACTTTAATGTATCCTAGACATAAGCAATGAAATATTCAACGCTCTGTGGTCCATTTTAGAACTTAGATCCCTTATGAATATTAACATATTTTAGGGAACATTTGCCAAGTAGCAGTGCAATGAATAAATGTCACTTTGATGATGTTAGAATATAAGGTACTTAGTGTACATTTCCTTACATAATCTTGAGATTAACAAGGTCTTGGGATTAACAAGAGCTAGGGAAATGTTGACAGTATATATTTTGGATATCAATAGATAGTCAATATGGTGGCTGAATAAGACAGTAATATATTAAATTTTATCAAAATGACTCTACTCCACCCGATGGAAAGCATAACTAAGAGTAGTGGTCATCATTTTCATTGTAAATGCAGACAAAGTAAAATAGTGACCTACACTATGGCCGCCTAGTGAGATTCTTTTGCATCATTGGGCCTCCGGTCTTGCATTCAACCATGTAGTACTACCATGGACGAGCCGGCCCGTTGGTGCTGTAATCGCGATGGCAATATTTTGCAGCTCATTGAAATGTTGATGAGCAGAGTTAGGGTACTTACGTGTTGGGTCAACCGGTCTCACATGTTCAGTAGCTGTTCAGAGAGTAAGTGTTCCAACTAAGAATCCTTTGTCCTAATACTTAAGCACCCCAAAGAGCGATTGAACAAATAATAGGTAATAACAGCTGTGACTACCGAATGTGACACTAGAAGTCTACTCGTTACTATCTATGGCATATAACAATTAAATTAAATTGAAGTGTATGTTTGTAACATCTAGTGAACAGTTTTTTAGGGTTCCGTAGTTCGTGACGCGGAACCCTTATAGATTCGCCATATCTGTCCGGCCGTCCGTCCTCGACCTACCGCCCAAACGGCTGGTGTTAGAAAGATGAAACTTTGCATGAATATGTGTTGTAAATACGTGGACAAAGTGCTACAATAAAATTATGAAAAAAATATATATACCTACCCCATAGTATATGGTTTTTTTAGGGTTTTCGATTTAGTTATCCGTTTGTGGGATATTCAACTTGAAAGCGCATTTTTTTCTAAAAAAACAGGGCCCCCTCCTCTAAAAGCTAAACGGCTGGCTCATGAAATCTGGAAAAATTCATGATAATAGCGCTATAGCGGTTTGGATAACTTTTTATTTTAGGAGTTATAGGGGCCTAACTTGTAAAATGCACTTACTTGGAAAACTTTGTACAAAAATAAAGAAATATTATGTTAATTCATAACAATTGTCTATTGGACACGATTTTAGACCCACCTATAATTATGGGTGACTACGGAATCCTATTCTATGTGTGGCCTGACACGCACTTGGCCAATTTTTAATAAAAGCATCTAAAAAATAACTGTACTGACATCAAAAAAGCAATTTTAATTTTTTTTGTCTTACTGTGCGTCCGTCTGTCTGACTGTTTGTTAAGGGTAATTTTTGGAACAACTGCACTGGTTTTGATGGGACTTGCACACTTTGATGATACAAGGAATAATTTGAACATTTTTATAGACGCTTCGCTCCGCGGCTTTACTCACGCTTTACAACAATAACCACGGGTTACTCCGCGGAACTGAACTAGTCATAAGTATTAAGTCGCAGTTTCATCTCCTAACGAGGCTGTAGGTCCTTCTTTGGTGTCCCCCTGCCATACCCCAGTTGTGGAGTATGGCAGGGGGGACACCAGAAGCCGCTGTTGCCATC
The DNA here is from genome assembly GCA_932526445.1 of Phragmatobia fuliginosa. Taxonomy (NCBI): domain Eukaryota; kingdom Metazoa; phylum Arthropoda; class Insecta; order Lepidoptera; family Erebidae; genus Phragmatobia; species Phragmatobia fuliginosa. The sequence continues at coordinate 34,027,245 of OW052057.1, forward strand.
CTGGTGTTCACTGCCGAGGTAGGCCGCGGCGGGGTTTAGTGGGTAGACCGGTTGCCCGGGAGTCCCACACACCCTTCCTTGTCCCCCAAGAAGGGTATGGTGCGAAAAGCATTCCACGCGTGTAAATTAAAAAAAAAACTAAAAAACATTGGTATGGATACATGTTCAAGTGTTCAAGTGCATGTTAAAACGTTCTAATTGGTATCATGTTTTATTTGCCAAGAGGGGACATGAGTGGTGATGTTGGAACATCTTATCTGACTCGTATCTTAAATTATTTCATGCCGCCAGACGGTTATTTTGATTAAATTCTGCAAAATAACACATCTTCAAAAGAACAGCGTTGACACCCTTAATAAAAAAATACAACGATGAAATCTAATTCAATAAGAAGCTTGGCCTTGAAAGTATTTTTTTATTCTTTATTTAGTTTTGAAAATGCCTGTTATTAGCATAAAGTAGCAAACCATACAGTTTAGTGACTGTTTTACCTAATTTAGAAAATTACTTTAAAGTACTCGTATATAAAAACATCAAATAATTATTAAACGAATTTATTAGTTTTTAGACTACGAAGGGAAGGTACATATTACAAACATAGAATAAAGATTGAGTCAATTTTAAATTCAATTTTCACTTTTCAGTCTAAGTAATCCTACACTGATTGTTCCAATTCGCTTTTAAAGTTATTTATTAGGTCCGTACGGCACCTAAGGACTGGAAGGATGAGGAGAATGAAGAAAGTGGGTAAAAGATCAGTTAACCTTTCTTTAAAATAAATAATAAGCAGTTACATAACAACCAAAATCATTGAACAGATGAAATTTGATGATAAATTATTTAAGTCTGAAAACGTAACACTGAAAACTCAATTATGACTTTTAGGCACTATTGAGTTCAGTGTTACGAGCTGTGAATATAACGAAGTTAAATAATAATTGATGAATTGGAGGGCAAGTTGTGTTGTAAGATACCAGAATAAAGGTATCGTTTTGCTTTTCAGTTGTTTCTTATCTATCAAAGGAAAAATATGACCAACCTTATCAATATCAAAACATTGCTAAGTTCTAACCGTAACATTGAATTTCGGTTAAAAAATAATATTTAATCTTATATCCAAGAAACTTTTCTTTTGTTGGCTGTATTTTCGCTGCCCAATCTATTCTCATATAGAATTAACTAACTAACGATTATTTTACAACTTGTATTAGGTATGGGGTTATCTACATAGCCACTGTTCTCATCAGTAAAGGTAAACTGAACTACTAACCGCTGATCCTATGTCGCTTGGTTTGTGTTGGACCAGTAATTAGGCACACAATTAGAATATCGACCGTAAACTATCTTCAATATTGTTTGTTCAGTGTAGTCTATAAACAACTTTAATGATTTGAAACTATTACTTTAATTAGACATCTCCCACATACGGTATGTAATAATATAAGTTAATCTCAATGTAACAGTCATTTTTTCTTAAAAAAGAATCGAATCTTTATTCATCTACCTTCTTACACATATATGTCACGTACCATGTAAAAAAACATTGAAAAATTATTTTTTTATGAGAGATAAATAAAAGTATTTCCAACTAATTACTTATTATTTCAGAATAATTACTGCACCTATATTCAATTCTGCCAGGCTTCTGCAACGAAAGAGGCTCTGACTATAGTCTCAAAATAACCTACAGTTTTTTAAGTACTCTTCTTCTTCTTTTGATGAGATGACAAGCAGCGGTATAATATCAGATATTTCTGCCAATGTCAACTATTTGACGTCTACTGAATGTGAACGTCATAATGAATTTAATGATCAAAAAATTTGGATGAGGTGAAATGGGGACCGTCTTCCAAAAAAACGATCTCTTTCTTTGAATATAACTTTGTATCTATGACAGTTATCACTAATGTCATTTTGGAATATAAAAAGGGTTTTTCGGTGCATATTTAAATATAGTTGGCGCCAAACAAGCTCTGTAATTAATTAATTACGTTAAGCGTAATTTAATTGATTAATGAAATAAACACTTTGCTATAATTGCATTAGTTTATGAACTTAGTTATTAAGGTTAATAAAAAACTCAACTATTTACAAAAAAATATATACTTAGGTATAATTTAATTACTTTAAGAAGTTAGTTATTAAGGTTAAATTATAAAGGTTTATTATTTTTTACTTTTCATTTCAAATTTTTGTTAAAAAGTTTTATTGAACTTGCCTTTAAACATACGAACGTTATAATTTTAATTGAAATAGATTTTTCATATCTAGTTGTGTTTTGAGTAGGTGGGTGATAGTATAATCACCTTGTGACCTAAAGTCGCACGTTCCTTGAATAAAAGACGACTGAGCACTGCAAAATGCACAACTGCATACTTAATCTTTTCTCAGACGGCACAGTTCCGAGGAACGATTTTAAATCTTCTATAATATATTTTATGCAAAATACTTTCGTTAGCAGATTTTCTTCTCGCCTGTTTCGGCACACTAAACTTGTTTTATATTTCACATAATTCATATAAAGCCTTATTTATATTATTTCTCACTTGAAAATACATCTATAATTTCCAACAAAATGTAAATCTTATTATCAACCTGCCTATTTTAGTAAAAGGGATAATAGTGAGACATAACTGGTTGGGCTAATACACTTAGCCCTCTATGCATACAAATAAGTCAAATTGAAGTGTCTGTGTGTAATATCAAATGAATGTTTTTTTTTATAAATTTAAATTAAAGTATATATGGTAACTATTCCGGTTAAACTCTAGAACAACTGAAATGTTTTTTCAATTATGACGCGAATTTCATTGGCAGAAAACTGGTAATATTAGGAGTAATTTAGACTGTTTTTTTTAACTAGCTTCACAATCGGTGCTAACTACACTTCAATTTTATTTATTTGCACAAATATGCATTATGTGTTAGTAACACTTGTACACTTCTATAATTATTTTTCAGCTATAGGAATGCAGAGAAAGCATTAATAAACATCGGTAATGTAGCTTTATAAGCGTACAAAGCATCTTCTACGTTGTGTGAAATAGCATTACAGGATGAATATTAATGTGAATTCAGTTCATTAGGCATCAAACTCTTTGATAAGATGAATGACGCAATCAACACATTGTACAACCTATTCATTTAGTGGCTCTACTATGAGACAACTGCAGAGACTGTTTGTAGACCTTTGTTTTGTCAATATTAAATTGTTCGAGAAAATGCCTGCCTAAAATTCTTATGTTGACGAGAGGAAGGTTTCTCTCCGAAATAATATATTTCTATGGAGCACAAGGAGTTATATTATAAAACACTAAAGCAAACCGAACTTTTCAAGAAGTTCGGTTTGCTTTGTTTGTTTGAGTTTGAGTAAGATTTCTTGTACCTAAGAAGTTTCAGATTTCAATACTTTTACAAAGATATTATCGACAAGAGAGACATATTCATAATAATTTGATAACAGTGCTACAACAATATAAAAACTTAATCGGATTTTTGTAAAGTATATATTATTATACTTTAGTCAAAAAGTAATTTGATTCTGTAAGGCAATTCTTAATATCGATAGACATTTTGTTAAATTAATTGTATATTTCTATGAATTTGTTGTTTCATTCAATTTTATTTCTAAAAGTTTGCACCTTAATAAATAGGCGCCTTTAACTGAATATTTTAGTATCAATATCGTCTAAGTATTCTATGATCTAGATATGAACTGATTTTAATTACGAAATATCAACAGGATCTTTTTCTGATTGAACCAAGACAGACTGTACTATATAAAAGTACTTAGGAAAATCGTTGTGCTAAGTACAAAATAGTACAAATATATTACATTGTAATATATTACAAATATTATTAATATTACAAATATATATTTCATAATAATGTAGCGTATGGATTGTTGTGCGGCAGATCAAATGTTTGTATAATCTGAAAATATTTGTATCGGAGTTTGGGTGTTTTATACGCATAATATTTAGGTATTTAATCAGTTGTCTGGTATCCATAGTACAAGCTTTAGTTTGGGACTAAAAGGCGTTGTGTGTCAGATGTGTGAAATATTATAAAGAAGGCAAAGTTTTTGTTTATAAATTTCATTAAAACTATTTTTGTGAAAGAAAATATTCATATATTGTAATCACCAGGCCAAGTTCCGTATTCAGTGTTACTGGGTACGAGTGAAAAACTTCTCAAGAGTCGAAGGGTTAAGTGGGGACTTGTAAAAGATAGATCTACGAGTTTTTTTAACTATGTATGTATTGTTTTCATAAACTGTCATATTAATTGGAAAGTAGAAATATTGCTTACCTAAGAGAATTGCTATAAAAAAATTGCCAAATGCGTGTCAGAACAGGCATAGAATACGGTTCCGTAGTCGGTACATTTTACAATTTAAGCCCCTATACTTGTTGCATTTTACAATCTAAGCACTTTACATGTGTGGTAGGTACCCCAAATAAAAATACTTTTCGTAATTTTATTATAGTACTGTGTCAACGTAATCACAACAAATTATATTCATGCGAAGTTTTATCTTTCTATTACCTACCGTTTGGGCGGTAGGTCGATGACGGACGGACGGACAGACATGACGAAGGACATAATGGAACCGAGTCATGAATTACGGAACCCTAAAAATAAAGCATGGCAGTACTCAAATAAAAATTCTAACTGACATACAGCCGATATTGCTCCGCTTTGAAGTTTAACTTTTGTCTATTTCTAGCTTATGTCATTTTATGTTAAGCATAGGAAAAAATTAACACCTAAACTTATCTCCATATACTACTATGTTGGCAAATACGAATAACTGGATGCAGAAATATGTAAATACATATTTCGTATGTTTTGCGTACATCTTCATAATATTTTCAATTGACACAAAATGAGTTACAAACTTTGACTGCTTCCAAGCCTTCCAAAAGCAAAATAAGCAAAGAAAGTTATAAATTCCTAATTATAAATAAGTATTCGATCAAAGAAGACGTGTCGTATCAGACACAGGAACATGCTCTTGATAATTTAAATTAGTAAAATTTTGGGTATTATATGGTAGCGACAAGCGCCTTAGGGAATAGAACTGAATCTTTGTGTTTCGTTAAAAACACAGGTAATCCTTCCAACCTTAGATATTTTAGATATTAACCTTGGAATGTACTGGAATTACAACGTAGTGTTATTTTAAATTTTATTGTTTAAAAAACGTAAGTTTGACATTAGTGAGTTTTTCGATTAATTAACTTGCTAAGACGACACTTGGTAAAAAATACTGTCTGTGTGAGTACGTTATTTATTGTAATCTCTTTAAAGATCCCAAGGCCAAGTTATGGGACATGGTTTCTTAGAAGTATATCTGACTCCTCGCTTTGAAATCCATGCTGGTAGTTTATTCATGTCAGATAAGAACTCCCGTTCCACCTTCAACCTTTTTTTAAATTAAATCTGTACACGTCTCTTGAATATGTGATTAAAAATTTATCAGTGACGTACTTTGTGTGTGTATTTTTGCAGAATAAGGGTTTTTAATTTACGATAGGAGAGGTTTAATTAAAATAATATTTAATATTATTTTGGCAATGTGCAATTCGTATATTGAATAGTAGTATTCTACAACTATATCCTTAAACTTTATACTCCCTACCACAAACGTGTGATAACAAACTTATACATATTATATCTTGCGTTTGCCCCGGTTTTTAATATAATATTTCACGGTTTTGAATCGGTAACTGCAACGAGCAGCGACAACGGAGTGGCTATGCATAAAAGCAGCCAATGGGAATTCAGTACCATGGCGTCGTAGAGTCATAAACAATGTGCGTACTCAGAAATGCCTACTAATTTCTAACAGTCTCATTTAGATATAGCAAATTCACAAAATTTACAAATTTTTACTTATTTCATCCTTTAAACTAGCGCTATAATTTTAATAAATGACGTAATATTTTACTTAGTACAATTATATAAAATTTATAACAGCAGACGATTAAATAATTTATGGTAATCTTTGCAAATTGTGTGTGGTCGTTGACTTAACCTTTGTACAGAGGCCGTCACAAATATTTGCGAATATAAAAGGGTTGTAATAAATCTCTATGAGAGGGATCGTATAAGCTTTAGCGTAAGTTTATTTGTGTAGTAAATACACTGTTATTTTACTTATATATTTTATATTATACAACAAGGCAAACGTTTTAGCATTTAAAATATTGAATCAAAACACCTATTAATAAAAGCAAAACTTTTGTCATAGATAAAAAAAATAGTACCTCTGATGCAGGAATATCATTCTCAATAGGCTGCCTTCGTGTGGTATGCCATACGCATTGTCTGAATTCGCAATGAGTATTGTGACCACTCTCTTAGATTCTAATCATGTTTACTTCATTGCTTAATATTATTAAAATGAATTTCACTGCCTCTTCTTAAAATGAAAATTTTATATCGATTTTATAAATCGACAGAAAACTTATACACTTTAAATTTTAATTTCATATACGAACATCTTACCTTACTTCGACTGTATGATAAATAAGCATCGATCGTTTCCAGAACAGGAATACGTGTACGATACTAAATTTTAACATAACAAAACAACGCCAATCGCAAGTACAGTAATAATCTAATCAGAGTCTGTGGTTCATTCGTTTCTTCAGTATCGGTTTACGTCGGTTAAGAAATATTTTTTTGTATTTATTAGGGTTCACCGAGTCGTTGCTAGTATGCCATGTAGCATTAGTATTTGCTGTTAATATGCGCCCGACTAACATTATATGAAATCATTGTTCTGCGTGGTTTGCACCTGTTTCTGGTGGTTTTGAGTGTTTCCACGGTCTACCCAAATGCAGTGCTCGTGATCGCTTTAAAAATCTTGAATATTTGACTAATTATCATCAATAAACAACCCTTAATGTCCATCTGTTGGGCTCGGGTTTCCTCTCAGGAGAGGGTTATGGTCATACGTCCCCACGCGGGCCGAGTGCGAGCTTGGGACTGGCAAGACACATTGTGGCTAGGTAATCTTGCCGTTTGATGTTATTAAGCCGGCCAAGGTACTGATTACACCGTCAGTGCTTACCCTGGGTGATAATTTCCAATCAATAATACTGGTTAGATAAGACGATGGTTGGTAGTATGTCGACTTTGTGGACAGGCTGACTTAAAACTATGGTCGTTTCTTTAAAAGGTCAACCTAAATTCTATAGGTACAGTTCTTAGTGTAGCTTAGTTTATTCATTTATAATTGTTTATGAACTTAATGAAAAGACGCATCTATGGGTTGTTTTGAAATTTCATCCTAATTACAGCGAGTGAGTATGAAAATATATGGAAAAGATTTACTCACATAAATAAAGTTCAATTATTTATCATCAACACACGACTAATGTGAAATGACGCTATATATTGTTACATTGTTTGTTACCGGCAGGCCTTAAATTTTACAGGAGCAATTTCAACTAAGTCTGGTTAAGACGTTATACTCATTCACTTTAATCCGACATCACGTTAGTCTGAGAGTACATTACTCCGGGATAATGCCTAACTCACGTTTGTGATCACATTTGGTAAACTTTCATAGACAAGTTAAATATTGACAAGCTGTAACCATGCATGATCATACTCGTAATAACGTTGTTATAAGATTAGGGGTCCGGAAGCCTTCTACAAATAGATCGATAGAACTGATTTTCATATATTGATAGTTATATAACAATATTGTCTTACTGTTCATGGTATGGCTATTATTTTTGTTAGTATTTCAAACATCGGGAATCAGCGATTAATATAAATAGATCTTTAGGCCTGTAAGACATAACATAAGTGTCAACAATGTAAGTTCATTAACAGCGATACTTTAAATCCATTGTACGTACGTAAGTAACATTGACGGTAACAAAGCACGTTCCTTCCTACAAATCGGAAATAAAAATCTATTGAGCCGACCACGGAGTGTTTGTAATGCAGAACGTAAGGGCGAACAGCTTGGCATTTAAATACGACATTCGCGAAGCATTCCAATGTTCTACACATCAACTGCTAAAGCACCGAGTCACTTTGCTCGGTACATCAGCTATTTGCTCTGTATTCGGGCCTCGTTTCGCCCACACGTAATCCTTTAGACACCAGGAGGATGATTGACATTGACGCCAGTAAACCTAACGATAAATAACAATCAGTACATAATTTTATATTTGTACAACAATATTAAATTATATGGTGAGAAAATAATATGTTGCAAAGATTTTATGACAATAATTTAAATTGCATGTACAGGTGTTCGATATACTTAAGTAATTATTGTGTCCTAATAAGGGGATTTCAATTCTCACAACCAACTAAAGAAACAGGTATTCTGAAGCTTTAAACAAATCAATTATAAAAAAGCTCAACAGAAGAATGAACATGGAAAGGCATTTAGATACGTTGAATTGTTTTATCTGATTCTGTTGGATGAATCACGGGTATGCTCAGCAAAGTCTGAGCACTATTCGAATTTATGCGAAATATGCGAATGTGGAATGAGTTAATAACTGCGTTTAATAGAACGAGCAGTGGCATAGTTTATTGTGTTATGCTCGATAACTTATTCAATGCTATACCTTAGCCTCGTAACTATTAAGTTATTGTTTCAATAAACAACTCACGTATTCTTTGTTTAAAATTAGATTTCTTACTTCCTGGATTACTAGAACTTATTATAATAATCATAAATCGTGTACTTACGCGTATATTGTATATGAAGTATATGACATAAAGTTGTAAGTTTAAATATATAAAAGTATAAATACAAACTTCTTAAACTAGTGGAAGCATTTCTATTATATAAAAAAAAAACATTAATTACGTAAAGCGTGATGTTTGATTTATTTATTTCTTTAAAGTTTAGTTATATTAGTTATCTTTGTTCATTGATTGTTTGACGTCGACTTAAATTTATTTAGGTGATTTACAATAGTTTCAGAAGTTAGTTATTAAAGATAAATAAAAATTATTACTTTTGTATTTCAATTCTCACGGCGGTTCAATGTTTTGTAAAAAAAATCTGTGTCTGGAATTTCGAGAACCCTCTGGAGTGAATACATTTTTAATTTAATATGAACGATAACTGCAAAAGCAAATAATATAAAACTAAATTAGTTGTTAGTAGTTGATATTAAATTAAAAATAGAAATATTTATCACCTATATAAATATAATTAAATAAATGACTTGGAATTTTGCAATTACTTATTCTTAATTCTGTGAAGTCACCGTTATTATTTTTAATGGCTCAGTGTTCGATTTCTTGATATTAGTTTTAATTCTATGGCGGTCAAAGCCATAGTAGTGGCCTAAAAGCCATAATCATAGCCTAATGTGCGTTAGATTGGATCAGTGGCTGAAAAAGTCAGTTAATTGGTTGTTTTTATTCATCTACATAAGATTTTTTGACATCTTACACACAACGTCATCTAGTCCCAAACTAAACAGAGCTTTTATTATGGGTACTAGACCACTGATGTAAATACATAAACATATTTTTTTTGTGAAAACATACATATTATACATAGAAAGCACCCAGACTTCGAAACAAATATTTACAGATAACACAAACATTTGGTCCGACCCGGGAATCGAAGCCAAGACCTCTTGATCAGCAGCCGTATACGCTAACCACAAGACTAATAAAGCAACATTGTATTAAGCAAATCAAATTCAAAGATTTTCTTTCAAGTAGGCCTTCTCAGGTCCTAGCGGAACTTTAGATTATTGACGGTAATTGTATGTTGCATGAAGGTATAATTGCCAAATTTCGAAAGATCGCACATCAATTCACGTCAATTACATTTTGTGCAGTGCAGGCATATGGATTTCATCTTTTAACAAAGAAGTAATTAGTATAATGTTAACTGCACAATTACCAAAGGAACGGTCGTCTTTTGTATAGCTGAACGCAGGCGAAGTTTCAGTGGTTGGTGTGGTCGAACCAGTTCAGCCGCGACCGAGACCTTGCCGATGCCTGGCACACAACAATCGGAATTTATTGATTAAAGCTACCTTTAGAAATACCCTTCTACATCAATGAGTGATTGCGGTACACCAATTTATTTCTCACACCATTTTTGTAGATAACTTTTTAATCTAAATCGTATCATTAATTCACATCAATCACGGTAGCAAATGGATTGTTTCCGTGATTGCCTTGGATTGAGTGTCAATAATGAGAAAAATTTAATAACATAATTTTATAAAGTATTTTCTTTGTTGGGCTTATTTAGTTTTGGTATTTAGATAAAACGAACACGCAACGTTCCAAATAGGAATGACTCCAAGTTGAAGTGATTCTCTTAACTTGACACCGTACCCTTTAAAAACTGAAGGTTTTGGTAAAGCATTGTTGAGAGATCAGGATAGGTCTGATAATCTGCTCTCATCTCAGAAGAGCTTATCAAGCTTGATTTGAGTTAACAATTTGGTGATTTAATGAAAAAAGATAGTAAGTTAATTTAGGATTAATTTAAATGTTGACTGATGCGAGAATTTGTAAACTCGAAAATATTTTTGCTGATAAGATTTATTGTAATACGACTATTTCTTGTAACTGCAAACCGCAGAGATATATTATATAGATATAAAAAAGGTTTTTGCTAGATACAAATACAAGAACTCGGTAGCCACCGAAACTAACTGAAAAGTTTAAATATTAAAAAGTGAACTCAGTATAGGGTTTATTAAAATGTGTTACTCATGACTGGACATATTTGAACCCTATTGGTATTGGTAACCCTATTAAATTCTACCGTGTAATTCATTTTACCCAACGCGTCAAAAGACGGCGAATAATGGGAGTAGATATTATATTACACTGTCAAGAAGGTAGTGTTTGATGATGGAGTCTTACTCGATATACAGTCTATATATTAACGTTAATATGAATACAGACAGCCTCTTCAGATTAGTTAAAACATGTTATACGTAGTTGGAGAGAGATAATTAGCAATTAATATAAATTAACTTTGTTCCAGTAATTAATGTTAAAGTATTATAAGATTCAAACCCATTTTCACCGAATGTACTTTAACGTAAATATAAGCAATTAGGTGATGAAAATGAAAATATTCCACATTCTCTGAGTGGCTTTAGGGAACGTTGGTGAAAACGGTCATAAGTTTAGAATTTCGCTACCTATACCTTCCTCTTTTTACAAAAGGTCTAACAAAAATGTCTAATATTTTAAAAGCGTTGTATCTGAAATAAAATTCTTAAGATTTCCTATTGAAGCATTAATGATAATGCAGGATTTTCATTTTTCGCCACTTCTTTACAGTCATCGATATCCAATTCGTACACATAAATTGATTTCTTCCGAATCAGTCACAGAAATAAATAAAAAGAATAATCGGGCTGGACATAGACCTCTACATAAAATGGAGGTTTTGCTCTACTATAGTACACTGTTCAGATCGTCTGCTATACTCTTGTTACCATTGCCATACTTTTTTTTCTTTTTGTTTAAAAAGACGACAACTCCCGCATTAGGAATATAAATTTCTGTGTCGCGGGGGACTTTACAAACATACATGAAACGGACACAAAGAACACCCAGACTTAGAACAACAAATTGTGAATCACACAAAGTGTTGTCCTACGTGGGATTTGAACCCACGACACTTGGCGTAGTAGGAAGCGGCGTGGCAACCGCTTAAGCCACTAGGCCAACCGTGCAAAAAAATACTGTTTTCTACATTCAATTATTATTTTAAAAACACCCGGAATAATGGCGATGGTGACACTGCACATTCTTTATACATCACTACATAATAATTATAACTTTATATTCGTTACAATAAGTAATAATTACAATTATTGATAATCATAATGGTAGTTTTTACCCGACTACGGCAAAGCCAGAAGAGGGTTATGATTTTAACAGGCTATTATGTATGTATGTATGTTCAAGTATTCAAGTATTCATAAGAAAAGAACAAATGAGGTATCGTAAGAAGCGTCTTGATTGTCCGCTGGATATATGACGTGGTGCTCTCTAGCGATCATAAAGCACCGTGTTAAAAAAATATTTAAGACAAATATGCCGTGTGTGGTATCATTAGAAAGGCCGTTACCTGTACGTTACAAATATATATTAAATACTAATAACTAAAACCGACACTGAAAAGGTATGAGTTAAGATTTTAAAAACATAGCACTAATACACAAGTATCAGTGTACATAGGAGATACACTTAATCAAGTTTGAAAAAACGTAGAAGTAGAAAAAAGTAGCGTAATGTACGTTTCTATGTAACGTGTGACTACAACTTTTTAAAGTAATATGGGATAAGTTTTCCCTTAAACATGATTTTGGTCTCGAAAGTTACTGTTATGTAATAGTAGATATTACGCATAATAAAAAGAGTCTTGGACAATCATACCCCAGACCGCAGCCTATACATAAAAATTCTATTGAAAATCACATACAATAGAGTGCGTGTAATCTTAAGCGGGAACCGCTATTTCTTTTCTTATTTATTAAAAGGGTACTTTAGATCTAAATATCTATCGAGTATAAATATCTATTATAACAAAATTACAAAAAATACTAATAATTGTGACATTTTTTTTTATGTTTTAGCTCACTAAAGTGAATCAACTCTGCCGGATGGAAAGCATCAGTAGAATCCAGGAGTTTGGGGACAACATCCTGATTGCGAGTGCAGACGATTCGGCTTGGTGAAACACATCATGGCGGCCTAGTGCGATGTTTCTGCCACCTTAATATTCATTGCATGTAAATTTAAAAAATTATCCTTATATTATTTTAATAATATATACGAGAAAAATATAACGTAGATAGGTCAACAATTAAGTCCCAATAATGTTTTAACCCTTACTTGACGTAACTACCGATTGTGATGATTAATTTATTCATTACTAGTAAATCACCAACTTAAAGCACTCAATTTCATATGGAACTTTTATGGGTTCCATTATCCCATCGGATATTTATATGTGACAATGACCGCTATAAAAGTCAACCTTTTAGGCGCACTCACTCACCAAAGAAATTGCCATTCAACTATGTAAACGTGATTCTGTTTACAATGTACTTGAACAGTTGACAAATGTATATCTAAAGTTATATTACTTACTTATCGTCCATGGAATCCTTCCTGTTCACACATTCATACGAATATTATAAACTCAAAAGCAACACTGTCTGTGTGTTACACTTCCACGGCACGTATCAATTGTACTTCAATAATATTTGATATGGATATACTTTGATTCTTGAGGTAGGACATAAACCGCTTCTTACCGCGATAACCGATATACGTGCAAGTGCAGCCGTATACCAAAAGCTGGTATAAATATAACATAGTCAAGTCATAGTCGTATCAATAGTTAAGAATCACACACACACAGACACACACACACACAGCCACAGATGGACCGTCCCAAATGGAGTAAGACCACAGATTCACAAAAACCGATAGTTAATCTACTTGTTCGTTGATCTTAGCGGAGGAAGCAAAGTTACTAGAGTGCAAAGCTCATTTTCAAGAATTTTCGAATAAATTGAAATACGGTTAAATAAAAGTTGCTGTCCTAATTCGTAATATATAGAAGTTTCAACTATTGACGAAGAAATGGCAAGGATTCAAAGTAATGCGCACAAAATTTTTGAAAATAAATATACATGTGATGCTAACGAATTGCGAATATTTGCAGACCCTTCTCCCTCGTGAGAAAGTTCCAAGATAACAATGTTACGTGGAAAAATGGAAATAGTTGACACTGAATTCTGTAACAAAATAAGAAACATCTGGGATTATGTGGTTATTTTTTGGATATCGCTAAAGGGAGAATTACGTAAATTGCCTCAGTGGGTACTGTAGCCTTGTTTTCCTTTTATGAAATAAGAGTGAAAAATTATTTCAACTAACTTTTCGACTGGCTTTTATTGGGTTGAATACATTTTCCTCTTTAAAGGCACCTCTCATTTTGAAGGTTTTATGCAATATAATTTAACATTGAGAAAACTACGATATCCAACTGAAGACAAAGGGATTCTTAATGTTTAAGACCACAAATTACGGAAGCTTTTAACCTTACACTTTATTACACCATCGCGCAGTCATTAGGCGTTCATTGTTGAACATAAGCATACCAATAAATTCTCAATAGACCTGAATCTACGATTACTCTACGACCTTAGTAAAATTATTTGACCTCTTTGTTAGTAGACATTCCAGGCGCCCTCTGGTCTATGTAGACCAAAACCTTTTAGTATTAATGCCTATCTATTCTGAGAATTAATTATATAGCTTATTGCCACTTAAATTGTTGATATTTTTGGTTGTTTAATCTTTATCTGTCTACGTTTATTCTCCTTCTGTTGCACATGATTGAGATTTTTGTAATTAAATACATAAAAACTATATTACTTTTCTTGATATTGGTTTATCGTATTAAATATGAGATGAATTGGTGAAAGTATTTTTTTAAATTCTGGACTGTACACAAACCCTTCTGAAATTTTCATATCTGTTGATATAAAATTACTACCTATTTGTTTGTTATGAAGAACATATTATAGGGAAGATCAAACCATTCAAAACAACATAAAGAGCTATAATGCTTGTAAAAACATTGTGTGACCACCCAAATCCCACGTGAACGAGTGCTTATATGTCAAAAAGATAAGTTGAGCACTCAACTCCAGTTTACGTCCATAAAACTTCCAATGGAATATATAGGGAGTGTTGTGCGTCGATAAGGGAATGTGCACACCGTGTAGAGGGTGAATGGTTAACGGCTGAACGATCACCGGTATTGTATGTATTAACCGTCTAGAACGCAATCATATACCGCGTCTGCTTCTAATCCTCTTAGTTCTAGTTTTGGTAGGAAAAGAAAATTACATACTGCCTTAATTAATTAATATTATAATAATATTTACACAGTAACAACATAAAGAGTTTCAAATAATTAAATTAATTTAAAAATATGTTTTGCATTAAAATCAGCAATTGTAACAAACTCCGTTATTAGTACGAAGAAACTAGAAATGTTTCACGGAAAGTTCTCAAAAATATTATGCCATCACATGAAAACACAACGTATCTCACAAATAATACATATTTCATTAAATTAGATTGTTTAGGGTGCGATTAGTGATCGATCTATTTATTTCACGCATAATAGATTTTTAATATTAACGGTCACTGTAAGATGTTTTTAGCTTAGCTTATTAAATAATATCCTAAGACAGAAGTTTTCTCTAGTAGAGACAGAATAAAATAAAAACTAGGTATTATATAGATCTAACGACTTTTTCGGTAAAAGAAATGGATTGTGCTCGACTTTTTTGCAAGTTATGTTTTTCATGGTATGTCTTTCCTTTTTGTAGATAGTCCTCCTTTTTGAAGTGAAACTTCTTTAGAATCGTAGTGATTTCAAACCGGATGCAACGAGAAACGACACGTAAGAGACACAAATATGAAATTGGTGAGTCAGAGCGAGAGAGCAAATGTCAGAGTGTACAACCAATCGGAAATGACGTCATGTAAATTCATGAGAGAGATTGCATTACCAATTGAGATGTTGGTAAAAAATACCAGATGTAAAATTAAACAATATTTTATTTATGTGTGTGTGTGTGTGTATCTATTTTTTTACACTTTATACAAAGTGTAAAAAAATTACACTATAATTTTGACCTTTGAAACAGAGATAAAAGTCGCGGCAAAGATGGCGTCCAGCTGTCAAATTTAAATGATTAATAGTGTAAATAAAGAAAAATGTATTTTATTAAAAAAAAAGCGTCGTTAAAAATATTCATCTGATTCTTTTGTCGATTTGCCGAAGTTTCACTTCTATCGTGTGTGAATCGCGCACACACCTTTTTTATACTGGCCAGCACGTCCTACTTCTCAAAATGCATATTGATAATACTTTATATATGGGCTATAGGTTATAGTCAGTAATTTCAGTGTAACGGAAGAGCAACTTGATGAACTTGAGCATCTTCAAAGCTTTTATGTTAGAATCGTATATAGATTACCCGAATTTAATCATGTTTTTAAATCTCGAAACCTGTTTAAGTAACTCCCAATTTGGATACTGGAAAGAATATGTGCATTCCGTCAATGTGCATATTTTTTCCACAGACTATGTTATTCTATTTCAACTTTGTACTACCATTAGTTAAAGGAACTCTTTGTTTTTCTCAGTGGCTCATAATCAAAATACCTGAGATCATCTGAATCTCTGGAACTGACAGTAACAACTCGTTGTACCTTATTATCTTGTATACTATAAAGTTTATTCTATTTGATTCCATTATATTCCATCCATTCCATTGCGTTCACTTTCATTGCGTTCCATCCCTTATTCATCTAATTTGAATCTTGTATGTCTGTTTGATGATCGTGAAAGTGAAAACAGTGAACAGTGAAAACACACCCTATCTAACTATCTGGCCAGCGTGTTAGGCCGTGTTAGTAGGCCAAAACCTATTTATTAGCCTTATTTCCAGCCTTATTTCCAGCCTTATTTCCAGTAGTGATAAGAAAGTAATGATGACAACGAAATTTAAGTTTTTTATATTTTTCAACATAATTGCTTTTTAAGTTATATTGTGTATATTTTTAAAACACCTCCCAAAACCCCTAAACTTTAAATTCATTCATTCATTACATTTTGAGAAGCAAATTGACTGCGACAGAGGGACAGAAAAATGCATTTCATTTAAATCTAACTGATTTAAATTGTGTTTTTAGGGTTCCGTAGCCCAATGGCAAAAAACGGAACCCTTATAGATTCGTCAAGTCTGTCTGTCTGTCCGTCCGTATGTCACAGCCAATTATTTCCGAAACTATAAGAGCTATACTGTTGAAATTTGGTCAGTCGATGTATTCTGAGAACCGCATTTATATTTTTACACAAAAATAGAAAAAAAGCAATAAATTTTGGGGGTCCCATACTTAGAACTGACACTCAAAAATTTATACAGCATTAGGAATAATATTATTCCTGTGTAAAGGGGGACACAAAGAACACTCAAATTCAGAATGTGGGATTTGAACCCACAACACTTGGCGCAGTAGGAAACTACGTGGCGACCACTTCAACCAACTGTGCAGTCTATTACTAGGAACTTCACACTAGAATTTGCTTTACACAAAAGTAATGTGACAAAGTTACTATTTCTTTACTAGCTGAGCCTCGCGGTGTTACCTTTCGTTATTGTTATACCTTTGCTCCTTATATTATCAGCTATGTGCCAGTGAAATTGTATTCAAATTCAGTCCAGCCCTTCCAGAGAATACTTGGAACTAACAGGCAGCCACACAAAACTTTTAATTCTTATACCATTCATAATTACATAATAATATGTATTTAGTCAAAATCTCTTAGAGTATACATAAGTATGTATACTCTAAGGAAAATCTGTTATTTTAACAGACACTTCAAGACACTTCAATTTTATTTATTCTTAAAGACCGTAAAAACAAATAGTAATACAACTTTTGACCTGTATTTTAAAGGCGTTTCGTATCAGTCGTAAGTGAATCTAGTTTTATAAGAGTCCAGCGTTTTTGTTGTTGTAAACCATGGGTAACTTAAGTTTCTCTTTATGGCTTCAGCTATTTGCCAGTGAAAGCCCTATCAAAAAAGATTAGATGTAACAAATACACAAGACACATAAAAATTTAAAAAACATTATTGATTAAAATACCGTATATAATTATATTCGTATTTCAGCAAAAAAAAAATCTTTTAGAATTAAAGATTTGAATTTTCTTTGTATAGCTTTAGTAACTATCTGAATATTATCCAGACACATTTTCAGGAACTGGTGAAACTCGCACTATAAGTATCCCCGAGCGTCATTAAAAAGGGCTTAAGGAATATGAAATTCCTTCACGCGACAGAGTTAAAAGATCTCCATTACCAAAAGCGGATGTATCAAGCTTGAAGCTGCAGCCTATTTACACCCCTCCTCGCAATAACAGGCGAGTCACGCTAAATGCTGGCGAGAATTTATTAATATAAGTAGAATTAGGTATAACGAAATCTTCGTCTTAGAAAAATCTAAGACTAGATTTACAAAAATATATTGATTTCAAGTTTTCCTTCTGTTTCTTTACAGAATGATCTAAAGTACTGTTCTGTGACTTTTATACCAGTTGCCGTAACGAAACCATAGCGCGAGTTATTATTTTGGCATAACGCCATCTATCGAGCAAGCAGAAATCTTTTTACTTTAAAATCTGGAAACGATATCATCGTTTAGCTAGCAAAAAGCCAATTAACAAGGTTGCAAATTCCTAACTTTAAAATAGGTATATTTAGAACTAGTTGAGTCAAGCAGTAATTGTTGTATTCGCGAGTTACACCTGTCGGAGTGTCGGACTGAAGCTAGTCTAAAAAAATCGGTCAAGTGCGTGTCAGGCCACGCACAGGAAAGGGTTCCTCAGTCACCCTTAATGGTACGTGGATTTATAGTTGTTTCCAATAGATAATTGTTATATTTACATTTTAATGCGTTAATTTTGTATGGCTTTTCCGGCGTGTTCCAAGTGAACGCATTTTACAAGTTAAGCCTCTATAACTCCTGAACTAACAAAGTCATCTAATCCGTTATAGTTTTCCTTAAAAGTTCATTATATGGACCACCACCGTCATTCATTATATGCCAGATTTTTTGAATCCAGTCCATTAAAAATGGTTAAATATGCATGTCAAGTGTGATATCCCAAAAAAATATATTTCTAAAAAGTTTTCTAAGAAGGATATTTTTTTATCCTGATTTTAAACACTAGTTTAGCTATGATACTTATTGAAATCCGTTTTAAGCAGTACATTATGTATCTGTAATCAAGTATTTCAATAAAATAATTCAGTTTGTTGGACCGTAGACAGTAACAAAATTAGTAACGTATAAGATATCATAAAAGGTATTCGTAGATATTACTAAATTATTAATAAAACTTCATTATTCATTTTAATATAGACGAGAAACAAACAATATTACATCTAATGACTATAAAGTCTACCCAGTATCCCAAGGCTAAGATTCACTAATCAGATAGTTGTTTACAACTATAATTGAAATATATGAGTAATTATTTTAAAATAATTCATGTTTCACAAATTTATTACTAGGGTTAACAACTTTCCTACTATTACAACGGTAAAGATCCATGTATTAAATATTATATCTGTTACTACAGCTCTCAAGAGCCCGGTAGTCTTAGAGCTGTAAATTATACACAAGTAGTAGTGGTAGGCCATATTACTTACGGGAAGTTAAGTGACCCATTTAATATTATTATTACATAAAGGAGCTACTCTACTGAATATTATATCTGGTTCAAAATCTTCAGCCTCTACGCATCTGATACTGTAATTTATTTGATACAATTTATGGGGTGAAGATTATTCATCCAAGCGAACTAGACCGAAACGTTTAATCGTAAGTCTCGTTTCAGGCTTAGTATATTGTGTTGCAATATTAATTTGTGCCAAATTTAGATCTTGCAACAGACTTATGCATAACTACCTTATATACATATACCTGACTATAAGTTTATTAATTTATAGTCAACCATTTGACTGTCTTGTTGGTCTAGTGGTTAGCGTATGCGGCTGCTGATCAAGAGGTCTCGGATTCGATTTGCGGTTCGGACCCGATTGTATGATCTGCAAATATTTGTTTCGGTGTATGTATGAATGTATTAACAAAAAAAAAGTACATTTATGTATTTATATCAGTTGCCTAGTACCTATAGCACAAGCTCTGCTTAGTTTGGGATTAGATGATGTTGTGTGTTAGATGTCCAAACATATGTTTTTTTTTTCAAAATGACCATTGAAACGCAGGATAAACTTGTGAATTTGCTTCGATCTAATTTTATATAATACTTGAATCCATGAAATCTCGGCGCTGACAAAATCGTAGTTGAGATTTTGCGAAGGAATGGTTATTCTGTGCATGCACGTACGCCGCGGGTTAATAAACGGATCGACCGAAAACTAAGAGGATTCTGGAAAATTTATTTGGTGTTATATTTCCCGATAACACAAAAAGAATGCCTGGTGCGTAGAGATTAATAGTTTAAGCTTGTGCTGTCATCTTCATAAACTACATTTTGCGAAACATGAATAAGTCGTTGTAATTATGAAATTAGCACATCTATCACAATAAAATTTACCTTCAATAAATTTGTGGCACGTTGTCATCGGTTTAGTATGCGATTTGATTGCTTTTAGCTACTTATCTACTTGTCTATTGTCACAGACACTTTTCTCCGAAACTATAAGAGCTATACTGTTGAAACTTGGTCAGTAGATGTATTCTGTGAACCGCTTTAATATTTTTATACAAAAATAGAACAAGAGCAATAAATTTTGGGGGTCCCCATACTTAGAACTGAAACTCAAAAAATCTTTTTTCATCAAAACCATATCAAATCAAATCAAAGCATTTATTTCAAGTAGGCCAGTTACAGGCACTTTTGAATTGTCGAAACAAAAATGAAAATTCAATGTAGCTACAGTCCCAGTCACAAGACATAAAAACTGTGAAAGTACTGTAGTTGGCCATTCCCTCCCCATATTAAAATCCTCAATATCAATTTTAAAGATCTATCCATACCTACCCCGCACGTATAGGTTTGATAAAAGAGAATTTTTGAGTTTCAGTTCTAAGTATGGGGGAACTCCCAAAAATAGTTAATTATGTATCTAAATGGGGTTCACAGAATACATCTACTTACCAAGTTTCAACAATATAGTTCTTATAGTTTTGGAAAAAAGTGGCTGTGATATACGGACGGACAGACAGACAGACAGACATGACGAATCCATAAAGGTTCAGTTTTTTGCCATTTGGCTACAGAACCCTAAATATGATACATTTTATTTCAAAAATATCAAAGATATTTCTGTACAATTTTTTTTAAGATATGATGTGCAAAAACGTGATAAGGTAAAAATATGTTTTATTCGCTCGTTGGCGCTAAGCTTCAAGGCGTGTCTACTTATTTATTAATATATAATTTCAGTCTGTAAGCCAGCATAACATATCTTGTAACGTAAATTTTCATATACTGGTAGAGTCCTTAACGATACGACCAGGTGTTTCGTGAAAGTATCTGAAAAATATTTCGATTTAAGTTATTGAAGAATTCATCCAATAGCAATGTACCGAATTGTAGATGGTAACAGAGGTTATTATTTTTAAATATCATCATAGCATATCCAATTTGAAATAAATTTACTTCTACAATATATCCTGTGTAGACGGAATAATTATTGCTTCACTACCAATTTTATAATGTAAATAGTTTTTGCCCACGGCTCTGCGCAATTTTTATTTATTTATAACCTTCGTACAACGGCGGACTTAACTCCCAAGGCATTCTCTACTAGTTAACCTTAGGGTGGTTAAGAAATCTTGTACGAAGGTAGGTATACACCCGTTATAGATAACGGAAGTACGGGGCAAGGTATGTGGAAGAAAATGGTGAAGTGATAAATGAGAAAAGGGAGGTAAGTGCCCGCTGATTATAACGTAAGCGTATATATTGGTTATCACCATTATTATATTATCCCTGGACTGACAGGGAAATTATAAAGTTATAATGACTAATTATATTTCAATAATTGGGGAACAATATTAATGAGATTTATCTCATTTATATTTATTGGAATAATAATTAATATTGGTTCGAATATTTTAAGTACTGAATACAGTTCGGGTTGCTTGCTGAAAATTAATTGAAATCATACATTTTCCAATTAAATTTATAAATCCACAGATTGTTGTTTACGAAAGAGAGTGGTGGGGCTTAATACTGAAAAGCTTGATAAGTAGGAACATTACGTATATATCTACTGAATAATTAAAAGAAAAATAATAATTTTTAGTTATATCTTTCTCTGCGTAGTAGAAAAATCACCACTCCTGTCCACCCTGTAGATGTTTCACCTTGTAGAGCATATTATTACGGCATTAAAAAATGTTGATGCTTTTTCTTTTTATTACACTTGCGGATGGATGCAGACTGCCCAAGACCGGCATGGTTCCTTGGGGGAGACCTTCGTCCAGGAGTGGACGGTGATAGGTTGACACTACTACACTTGAAGATATTCCGTTTTACCTTAATATTTTTTACAATAAATACTTTGAAATATAGACAGCTATAGTGCGTCTATGTAGTGACGGATTAAAAATACGCAGTATCACCACCCCTCTTCATTCCGACAAAACTAAAACTACGCAGAACCACTACCAGAACCAATACCACTGCTACTCATACTAATTCCTCTCGCCAGCGTGGTATAGTAGGCCAAAACTATTTTACTAAGGATATGCCTATCTCAGCTGCTGTTGATAATGATGATTTTTGGAAGTATTAATTTTACCAATTTCCCGGTTGATATTACGATATGATAGTGATATTAACTGGGAATTAAATATAGTGCCGTAGAAATAAACATGACATCAGCTGTTTAAAGTAATTACGTAAATTAAAACGAAAGTTTTGGTTCATAATAATTTCAGTGTTTAATTAACTATTGCGATAACATCCACTAATCACTGATTTTTGGAATACGAACTGCTTCCAATTTCCTATTAAATTAATAACTTGTGTTTTATTTTACTAGTTATTTTATTACTGTTGCGATGTGATGAACCCGAGACCTCTTGATCACCAGCCGCATACGCTGACCACTAGACCAACAAAGCAGTCATAATAAATAAAATTTTCAATTTACGTAGTTTATAGAGGAAACCTCTAAAGTTACACATTCGTTTATTTAGTAACATGAACCAGTTGAACTTAATTTTATAACTACGTGGGGTATATTTATTTATCCTTAAACCGCGTAGATTCTAAGGGCAAACATTAAGGCCCATATTGAGGTTGCCTTAAATATGTATTTTTTTCTTATGAGACAATAAAGAGATATGATATTAAGAGATATTATATTTAGCGGTAAAACACTTTATTGTGTTAGTTTACGTAAACTCTATATCAAATTTACATGTGAAATAATGATGGTGTTAGGTATGTAATTTCGCTAAATTTAGAATTCCTTGGAATATTAAAACTATTAAAGCACATAAAATTTTATTTCATACTGAGTTTAACCGCATGTTAAGCTCAGTATAAAATAAAAGTTTAGTACACTAAAAGCTAAAAATTGACATATCTAAAAATATACAAATATGTAAACCAATGCAATTAAAAAAGGAATCCAACATCAGTTTTTAATGGATTTTATCACTAAAATCCATTAAAAGTTTAAAGTGCTCTCTGATTCACAAGCGTAAAGCACCGCTTAATTCCATACTCCGGGTTTTTATAAAGAATGTATTGTATGAGAAACGCAAAAAATATTGTTACTAACTGAAGAACTTTTAATTAGCAGTCACATGCGTTACCTTCTAGACCACAGCAACAGAAGTAAATACATTTACAATGAATCGCATTCATACATTAAATTGTAAAAATATGAAATTACCTTATTAAATTAAAAGTCCAATCGATGTAATCTTGGTAACGTAAAATAAATTTAAAGAGTGTAAGTGCACATCTAACTAGTCGGGATATCAATACTAAATCGTTTTCCGATAATGTTTTATATTTACATAGTCGCAGCAACACATCCCCTGTGATTGGCGCTGTCAATCACATTGGACAAATTGCCCAATCTGTCACCACTCTCTCGAAGTCTCGAGTTTCGTAAACCTATCGATCCTTGATATAATTCGTTGTTCACTAAAGAAAATAGAACATATGTACTTTCCCTCGTAACTTTAAGTGAAATAAATATTAAGTTGATACGCTTTAAATCTTTAAAATGTTCTACATTAAGTGATGCAATTTTTTTACAGAATTTTTGCTTCTATCATAGGCACACGTAGAGAGTGCTGAATGAAATTGGAATGTAAATGGACGACGTATGATGGTTATTGATAAAAGTGATGAAAATAATACTCATATTCCTCTATGAAACCTCCTGTAAAAGGATTTATGTAAATTTCACGTCTAGAATACAGCGTGGCAGTGTACGATTAATTTAAAAAAAATTCTAACTACACGTGCCCCGTCGTGTTATACGCTTTTGTTGTAGTAAACCACGTTTAACGTCACGAAGCGAATATAGTCTAAAAAGTATAAGTTACTCTTTAGCATCAGCTATCTGCCAGTAAATATTTCCTCGAAATTGCTCTAGCCGTTCCAGAGATAAGCATGAATAATCAGACAAACCAACACTTTTTTGAAAATTGCTTGAACGCTAGTCGTTTAATACTTTCATATACATTTAGTGACAATTTGGTGATTTTAAATTTCGAATAGATTATTTAATTGTATTAGATTGTATCAATGTATAATACAGTAAAATAATAAAAAAGGTAAAACAATGTTACAAGATAATTCTAAAAAGTAGTTCTGTAGTTTTCAATAAACGAAAACACGAACCAGCACCTATATTTACATAGAGGTCGAATAAAAGTCCCTTTATTTCCAAAGTTAGTTAAAAAGTTAAAGTTTAAAACGATCGGATTTCAAGATAAAAAATACACGAGTACCGTTTGGCTCTCAATTATTTACAAATTGCTGTAACAACATCACAAATAAAGGAAGACTGTACAAATTTCATCTAAAGTAATAAACTGTCCCACGTGTGTATTTTTAAAAGTCCCCAAACAATATGCGTCTGACATGTGACAGCGGGTTTCGAAAAGTGTACTGAAATCGAATAAAGGGCTTACGTCAGCGTAAAATTATAGACATAGGTGTTGTAAACAGAATAATTAGATGTAAGTTTACAACATTCGTTAAAGTATAGATAGACAAACATGAAAAATATACTGAAAATAATCCTAAGTTGATATTCAATTGCTGAGCGTTCATTTTACAAACATAGATATTTTTCTTTTAAGATCTAGCCCTAAAGCAACGTGTGTATGAGTTAAGCAATCATCCACACCTCGGTTTAGGGTTAAATCTATAATCTCTCTTTAGGAAATGATCATTACGGTTCAAATAACACTAAAATTATGCTCTATTCAGTTTACACACAATGTATTCAATTAGCTGGTCCTTTTATAATTCCTATATTGTTCTTCCACAAAAAAAGGGTTAATCTGGCAGATAATGGCATTATTTTCCGACAGTAATACAGGTTAAGACAATTACATATATAATAGAACAAAGGCTGAAACTTTAGGAAGTACTAACTCTGACAAAACCTCGCTAGGCACGGTGTAATGAGCATGATCCAATGAATAGGTTCTTTGTGACCGTCTTCTTGTATACGCGTAATTAAATGCAAAATCTCCGACCTGTCAACCTCTTTAAACGGGCTCAATTTATATGTTCGAGGTTGTATAATTCCCTCTTATTGTCTGAAGCGAGCGGACAGGTGGTACTTCTGACAACCTGTTTCGTTAATTTTATTTTTTGCATGAAAGTTACGAACGCGATTAAAGCGAAATTAGGTTAAGATAAAGTTTCATATAGTTTAAAGAAAACAAGACAAACAACAGAACAAGTCGACAAAGTCAGGGTAAGCCAGGCTTAGGAAGCCGTTTCGGTGGCCAGGTGCGGTGCGGGTTTTCTCCCTTTCTATAATTGCTGTAGCCGCCTCGGTAACACGGGTTCATTTTTAAGTTTTAAATGTTCTTAATTTCATCATGTACGTGTTAAGAATTATTTAGAATTTTACCAATTGATCCACAACATAACAATAACAAAAAAAGTTATTTCTTTCATTTTGTGTAGCATGAATTTAAAAAAATGAAAAAGGCTTATAAAACTACTGATAAAGACTTTGTATTAGACATCTCACTACTGTTCTGATTATTAAAATTGTCCATAGAACTTAAATTGTTTCATTGGAACCAACAATAAATGTACTAATAAATATACAAAGAATTTATGTCATCGTAATACAAATACTTTGATCGATATTGGCTCTAATAAACAAATTGACCATCATTGCCGATCTGTAGGACGCTTCCTCAAAGAATCTCAAAGCTATTTGTTTCTTTTACACAATAATTAAGCCGAAAACAAAATTGCGTGATTTGTTAAAGTGGAAACGTTAATTGAATTTCGAATTACTTTGCTCTCAATAGAGTCGTATTCCTTATTTACCATTGTAGCGACACATCTAAATGTATTTACGTTGATACACCATTGCAAGGTTTAGAACCATATAGCACTTCAAACATGTATAAACATGCATTATAAATTAAATTTCCCCGATTTAATGTTTGGCGCGTAATTCATATAAAATTGTGTAATTTGTGTTTAGCGCAAGTAATTTAATAGTCACAAGGAACTCATGATTTTTTCATACATACTTTGTCAGCATATAGCTCATATACCCCATTGAATTCATTATTATTTACAGGAGTCAGATGACGACATCTCTCATCTTGAATGGGAGACTGTTCGCGTACGCTTTGTGAAGGCCGGCACCGTCGAGAGGCTGGTTGAAGCACTCGCCACTGACGATTTCAGCATAGCGCTTACGGTGGAGTAAATTGTGCATTATAATGAACCTACTGATACCTATTTAGTCGGCGCGTGAGCGCGTGCCGCTAGCAGTTTCTGCCGCCGCTCGCTTAGGCGGGACGGGCCGCAACAGTAAACACATTTATATACGAAATTGAACAATGCCCAGCAATTTGGGATATGAAATGTAAAGAATACAGATACAGCGTGATCTGCTACTACGCGCCTAAGCGCGTGGGCGCGTGGCCAGTGTGTGAATTGCCTAAAGGAGAACTGAAATTCGAAGGTTAAACTAGTTGTCAGTAAATTTATGACAGAAATGTCAGACAATATAGGGATAATATTATTATTGGAAACATCGACACTATAGAAACCTTATTAATTTTTTTAGTCCATAAACTTTAAAGTGTCGTAGGAAAACAATGCTAAGATTTTAAACATACTCAACCAAGTATCTTCAAATTTGTGTTAATTCATTAAAACATAAAGTATAAGCCCCAATTATATTCTCAAAGTGCTTAGAATGATCGCAATTTCATTATTCATAATGTTTCATAGGAAAGGTTTCCTTTCAATTTCGTGATTACTCTAATAACGTCGTCTTTTCACTTTATATCCGTATCCTTGACCACAAGCGAAAGCAAACGCGTAACCATTGACGTCATACTAAGGTAAGTTCCATTAAGTGTTTGTTCTCTAAGTAAAATACAGGGAATCTTACCTTGGCTTGAAAGGTGATACCATACTCGAACGCCACATCGGGGTGCAAGGGGATTCGGGTATCATACTCGTCGTTCGGCACAAGATTATACTGCTTTGTTGATGGCATTTTCCTTGACCACTTTAACAACTTCATGGGCACCCGTTTCCAGGACCTCGCCTTAAGCACTACGCGGAAATATCGAGTCTTGTACCCTCTCCTAAACATTTAGGCGCTTTAGAGGACCACCATCTTCTCAAAACTGTATCCCAATAATTAACTGGTCACCTGAAACAAAGATTTTATTATTAATATTGATGTATGCCACTTCAAACTACAGTTGATTTAATATAAGACATAATGTGTGTGTATTTTTAAATATTTATTAATCAATCAAAAGCATACAGTAATATCCAGTAGGAACACGCGAGGTCACGCTTGGAGCAAATACAAAAGAAATTCTATGAAAAGAATTTTATAAAATACATATTTACACCACCTTTTGTTCGCAAACGATCGTTGCGAAATTAATGTGAATTATTTTTTACAATGTCAAACCGTGTGGT
The DNA here is from genome assembly GCA_932526445.1 of Phragmatobia fuliginosa. Lineage (NCBI taxonomy): Eukaryota > Metazoa > Arthropoda > Insecta > Lepidoptera > Erebidae > Phragmatobia > Phragmatobia fuliginosa. The sequence continues at coordinate 34,055,037 of OW052057.1, forward strand.
ATGAAATAATATAAATAAAAAAAAAAATTGAAATCGTTTCAAAGGTGCTGAGCGTCGCAGCGACGGTAAAAGTAAAATTATTATAATCTTACTCAAGAAATATAAAAATTATTTGTGTTAAGAAAATCTTCTGTAGATATATTATAAATGAAATTGATGTGTTCATATGAAAGTTATTAGGTCCATAAAAAATAATTTTATGTTTTGTCTAGAATGGACGGACCGTTTTTGATGAAACTTGCAGATAGGTTATGATATAAGGATTAACTTAAGCAATTCTTAAACTACTTTCGCTTCGTGGCTTTACCCGAAATTTACAACAACAACCGCGACTAATATTGCTCAATTAATGTTAAATAAAATTGATGAAATTTCGTTTCACCAAGAGTCCAAACATAAGCGCCACCACTTCTGTCACAACTGTAAATTTATAGGAAGCATGTTAGGCAACATAATTACATTAATATTTTGATTAAATGCATCAACTAACGTATTTGTGCCTATTAAGAAACTTACGTCAGCAAATTTCCTAATGGAATAGAAATAGCAACTACACTCGGTTCCAAAAATTACGGGTCAGTCACAAAAATTGAAATACCTCCAGAACTGTAAAAGCTAGATCAATGAAATAAAAAACAGAATAAAGACTTTTTAGTTGCGCTTCTAATAGCATATTATTTAAACTGGTTGATGAAAAAAACTTCATTAGAAAAAAAAAATTAAAAAAATGACTATTTTTAAAAACAAAATTTTTGTTTCATGCCATTATGGATGCTTTCCATTTCTATTCTGTCACAAAAAAAATTATCGTGAACGTCTTCCACGTGCATAATTATTATTCTGTGAGGTGAAGCATGGCAGTCACGCTAGAGGAATGTACCAGAATCCTAACTTTTTTGGAACTTGGGCGGAGCCAGCGTGAAACAGCCAGAAACATTGGTGTATCTTTGTCGACTGTTCAGCGGGTAGTCCAGCGGTACCAAGAGACCGGATCACACCTTAGAAGACCAGGAAATGGCAGACCAAGATGCACAACGGCCAGGGAAGACAGACAACTGGTGGCTACAATGCTCCGAAATCGTTTTCAAACTGCTGTTGGTCTAAAAACTCACTTTATTCGCTTTGGAGGTGGCAATTTAAGCGCTCAAACAGTAAGAAGACGTCTTGCTGAAGCAAATTTGAAACCATTGAGGCCCGCAAATGGCCCCAAACTGGAACGGGGACATCGAATTGCAAGACAGAGATACGTGCGCGAACACCTAAACTGGACACTAGACGATTGGTCTAGGGTAATGTTCACGGGCGAGTCTAAATTCATGCTTTATAAGCATGATGGTAGGCAGTTGGTGTATAGAAGACCAGGGGAGCGCTTCCATCAAGCGTGTGTGGAGGAAAAAGTGGCGTACGGTGGAGGCTCCGTACAAGTTTGGGCTGGGATTTCTGCTGAGGCCCGCACCGAGCTGGTGCTCATTCAAAATGGAACTCTAAATGCAGAGAGGTACGTGGAAGAGATCCTCAATGAACATGTAGGTCCTTTCATGGCCAGGATGGACCGGCATGGCATATTAATGCATGATAATGCGCGTCCCCATACCGCCAGAATTGTACATGACTACCTTGAAGAGGTCGGTATCGAACTCATGCAGTGGCCAGCGCGAAGCCCGGACTTAAACCCCATCGAGCACGCCTGGGACGAGCTTCAGAGATGCGTGAAAGGTCGAAACCCCCCACCAATCACGCTTCCCGAGCTCATACAAGCACTGGTGGAGGAATGGGAAGGTATTCCTCAGCACCGGCTCCGAAATTTGGTGTACAGCATGCCTAATCGCCTGGAAGCTGTCAGAAGAGCTCGTGGAGGCAATACAAAGTATTAAATGAAGAAAGTGATGAAAAACAGCAAAAAAACAATCATAAAAAAAATGTAATCTTAAGAAAAATATGACTACTTTAGTTTTTTTTTAATTTAAGATTAATATTGTGGGTGTAACTAAGTTTTATTTTATTTTTTATCTGTATAATTAAATTCTCAAATGAACAGTCTTCGTTTCATTAGGATGGCATACGTAGTTCGGGAGATATTCGGGTTTATGTGACTGACCCGTTATTTTTGGAACCGGCTTTAGTTGAATTTTTAACAATGACTTCTCTAATAGACTCTATTAGGGTCAAAGATGTGAATAGATGTGCAGCAAGTGAATCAATATCGACTACCGTCGGTTCTGGCTATATAACGATTTAACGTCACTGACTTCTCAGTCATCTAATGTCCACGTAGTTTATGTCCAAACCGAACTCTTGGTAGGTAGTAATTGAACCCTCGTAAAACTATAAATTGAAAGTCCATTGTTAGCCACCTTTGATAAGAAGCTTTGAATGCTATATATAATTTAAAACAGAGAAATTCGAAACAGTCTTATAGTCCCGGGGCTGCGGCTATTATATATAATGCTATAAAATAATGCTATTCGAGGACATATCCTCGAATAGTGACTTGCAAGTCAATTAAATATAATTGACTAATAAGTCAGTCAAAAAGACTAACAAATCAGTTGAAGTATTACCAACTAAATGAACTATAAATTGCTATATGGTATGTAAGCCAGATCCTGATTCATAAGATTTCTTCTTCTCTATTTTATTGTTTCGTGAAGACTTTAAATTTAATAATTTTCTTTCTTTCTAATCAAATATATAATATTTAACAGTATAAACTAAATAGTAGCTACGGACCTTGGACCGAATGTATAATATTAAAGTTATTGTTCAAAGAAAGAGCTCTTCGGGATAATGTGTTTGTACACGTATACGTAGTGTCAAATTAGCTTTACGCACTTACATTTATACAGTGTAATAAAATTTTAAGAATATAAATGTGTTAATAATATGACACACATGCCAAATATTGCCTTTAATAATGCAGCACTTTGTATGTATAAAACTTACAAATATTAGAGGTATACGCCGAATTTTAAAGAAGGTGTGCTAATTATCACCACCAATTACAGTTATAATTAGTCATACATAACCAATATAAATATAATTACCTAGATCATTTATGGTCACAAATGAACCGGGTTGCTGCATGCGTATATTATATATATATATATATAATGATAATATTGCTAAGCAGCTGAATCAGAAGGCTTTTCTAAATTCTAACACTAGATTTTGCGAACAGGTGTGCTTATAAAATATATCGACATAATATTTTACTTTAAGACAAATCTTACAATAAACAACTTTGTAGATGCGGACTCCAGCGAAAAAAAAAGCATAAATGATTGAAAAATTTAGTTACATCGTCAGTACTTATTATTCTGGGTTTTAATTATTTTTTTAACTTAATATGAAAACAGTAATTTTCTTTATACTTGATAGTCGACTTAAAACGATGTTATTAAAAAAATAGTTATTAATACTGTGTTTACCTGTTTATAAATGGCAGACATATATATTTTTATAATATTTGTATAATTTCAAATAAAAATAATTGCTGACGTAAAAGACTTGTGGAAATTAAGTTCTGTCAGAAAACAAGCTGTAAAGTTGGTGAGGTAAAGCAATCGGAGCGAACGATCTAGTGTCGACATCAACATATGACTGAAGCTATTGAAAAGTTGGCTTCCTGATCATGATTAGAGAGTATTAATTACATTAGTTAGGATTCAATTCTCACAAATTGAACGGTTACGTGTTGTTGTTGTAGGTCCATAGCTGCAGAACTGATGACAGTTGGGATAGAAGAGTTCTGGAGTGGAGACCACATCTCGTCAGGCGTAGTGTACGACGCCCATAGGCTTGGTGGAATGACGACTTGCGCAGGATGGCTGGCGAGAAGCCCAAAATTGATCAGAGTAGTGTGCAACGGGAGAGGCCTATGTCCAGCAGTGGACTGCGATAGGATGATGATGATGACGATGAATAGTTGTTGACAAACTATTTATTTTTCATTGATTATGTTAATTATCTTGCATAAAAAAATTGGTATAATTTCACATACCTTAGTCTTGGCTAGGTTGCACAGTTCAAAACATTTTTGTAAGTATATAATTTAAGAAGAATTCGTGTGCGTGTGACGGCTTGATTCTGTTTTTTAGATTCCATCACTTTAATTGCAATGCTATTGTGTTATACTACATAGGTATTTCATTTATAATGCTCTAATAGTTGTATTTGTTACTGCTTACAAGTATATTGAAATGTTTTGTCTGCAGATGTTGAGGATTCTAAGAAAACTGAATTATATTTAAGAGTCCATTGTACTTACGAAACAATTTACTAAACAGATCCAACAGTAGTGTTGAGAGTAGTGATGTATATTAAGAACATTAATATTTTAGAAATTTCAAATTCAATTGAAGTAAATTCAGAAAATGTTATAAATTAATATTATATTGTGATTTTGTACTTCGCTCAGCGTGAGCGGTGAGGGTTATGTTCGGCGTTTTTCTTAAGAGTCGTGTCAGGAACAAGGTGATCCGACAGAGAACCAAAGTCACCGACATAGTCCATAAGATTTATAAGCTGAAGTGGCAGTGGGCTGGACATATATGGCGTAGAACCGATAACCGTTGAGATAAACGGGTTCTGAGTGAAGACCGCGTCTCGGCAATCGTAGTGTAGGACGTCTACAGGTTAGGTGGAGTGATGATTTGCGTAAGATGGATGCGAGAAGCCGAGGATCGAACCAAGTGGTGTGCAATGACTGATAATGATATATGATTTTAAATTCACACCATTCATTCTTTGAGTCTTGAGGAATAAACTTAAATTTCGCTCGAACCATCGTCTGATCTTAAGATTATCAGTATGTGCAATTTGTTTTGATACCGATAATATACTTGATTAACACATAACTCTCGTTTCTTGAACACGAGGACTAAGTATACTTAATAATGTCGCATTTGCGAGTTTTACTCTAAATGTTGACTCCTTTATATTGCAGCCGATATACGGATTTATAATTGGTCAAATACTTCTTTCTCTATAGACAATTTCTTAGGTGCGAGTTTCTTCAAGAGTATAATTGTCAGATTTGAGATTCTTCAAACGCGGTCTAATACAAGTATAAATAGTATCAATATAATAAAGAAATCGAGTAGAAGTAAATGCGTAGTTAAATCTATCGTTTTACCGGTGATCTTTGTAGATTGTACAAAATGATAAAACAGACTTGATTAGATACTTGAGAGGCAACAATTTCAAAAGTCACGTAGATGCAATATCACGGTGGATTTAATTCAAGTTGGCAATTTTGCTTACAGCAAACTTGGCAGTCTCTTCACTTGTATATATTTTATTTATATATTTTTTTATTAACGATGAGTCAGCCTGGATTGAAATAAAAGATTCGCGTAGCAATAAAAGAATAGCAAATGATTGAATAAAGGAAACTGAAAGAACATCTATTATTATTATTACATATCTATTACTTATACACTTTATACAAATACTAGTTATACATTTTCTGAAAATGACTAATTTTTGAGAATACTCTTATCACTTCTGCAAAGTAAGAGCCCTAGAAACATTTTTAAACTGTTTTGTTCATATTGATAAAATATGAACGAGCTGAGTCGGAATAGTCTCTGAATGTTCTTCGGCAATAAAACCATAGCAGTGTTAGAAGTTAAACCACAGTTTCTGGGTCTGTTTTGACATCACAGCTTCTTTATTGATGCACTGACTTGAGTTGGATAAACTGTGTTTATGAAGTGACTTGCTTTATGTTGTAACATTCAACGACCCTACGATTTTTAAACAGCGCTAACTAACGTCTTGTTACTCCTGAATAACGCGTACTAACTCATTGTAACTCCTAAATTTGGGTTACTAACTCATCGTTGCTCCTAAATATGGCTTACTAACGCATCGTTACTCGAAAATAGCGCTTACTATAGGCCAATGTAACTGGCATTAGTCATTTTTCAATCATCATCATCATCAACAGCCTTTAACAGTCCACCGCTGGACATAGGCCTCTCCTTTAAAAGGAGGTTTTGGCCTACTACACCACGCTGGCCAGATGGGTTGGCAAGGGTTTGTTTCAAGTTTTCCTTCTCTTGGCAGTGATGTTAGCTACTTATTTTGTCCATGGAATGAATAGGGGTGACTTGACACTTCGTATTCTTAATCCGTCACCACACGGACATTTATTATAAGACGGACGGACATTAATATAAGACATTTTTCATTAGATGACCTTTATACCCGTTTTTCTTTTTAATCATTAAAATTAAATATATAATAACATTAAAACATTTTTATACAACCATATTATTGCCTTTTATAGAACAGACAAAAAAGATACATCAAACTAAAATAAAAGCGGCCAAGTGGCCGAAGGGTTCCGTAGCAGCAAGTAATGTTTTATAATAAAGTTCTTATAATTCGTTGTAACTTTGATCGATCGATTCGACTGCCTTGTTGTTCTAGTGGCTAGCGTATGCGCCTGCTGATCAAGAGGTATCGGGTTCGATTCCCAGGTCGGACCAAATATTTGTGTGATCTCAGATTTCGGTCTCTGGGTGTTTTCTATGTATAGGATGTATGAATTCACAAATAAAAGTATGATTATGTATTTATATCAGTTTTCTTAGTACCCATAATACAAACTCTGCTTAATTTGGGACTAAATAACGTTGTGTGTAAGAAAGATGTCACAAATATTTATTTATTATTTATGTTTTGATAAATAATAGTGTATTGATTGAATGACGGGTAATTTACGTTTTTCGATTTATATTTAAAAAAGTACTTACTAGATCTCATTCAAACAAATTTTTGGTGGAAGTTTGCACAGTAATGTACATTTTACATTTTTTTTGTTTTATCTTTCCCTTATTTTTAGAAGTTACATTTTACCACATTGGAGTGCCTCTCGCGCAAACTATTCAGTTTAGATAAAATAGTTAAAATTAATGAGTTTTAGTTGAGTACCGGAATGGGGAATGTTTTTTTTCTATTTTTGTGTGAAAATCTTAATGCGGTTCACAGAATACATTTACTTAGCAAGTTTTTTCAATATAGTTCTTATAGTTTTGGAAAAAAAGTGGTATACGGACGGAAGGACGGACAGACGGACAGACAGACAGACAGACAGACATACAAGTTAAATCTATATGGGTTCCGTTTTTTGCCATTTTGTGGAACCCTAAAAACCATGTACTGTTATGAAAAACAAAAGTATTTAATATCAGCCAAGTCTAAAAACAAATAAATTTACTACAATAAACCATTTAAATACTTTTTATGAAGGAACTTTTTTATTTCATATTAAATCTAACGTACATTCCGAAACTTTTCTCATTTTCTCTTTTGGAGGAATCGTACAGTTGAACAAGAATGCAACTTCAGAGTAAAATAGTTTTATTATTATTATTGGTCAACATTACACAATAGCACAGAATAATAAATAGTTACCAGTAAGAATGTAATGCTTTTAGGGTTCCGTAGCCAACTGGCAAAAAACGGAACCCATATAGATTCGTCAAGTCTGTCTGTCTGTCTGTCTGTCTGTCCGTCCGTATGTCACAGCCACTTTTTTCCGAAATTATAAGAGCTTGAAATTTGGTCAGCAGATGTATTCTGTGAACCGCATTAATATTTTAACACAAAAATAGAAAAAAAACAATAAATTTTTGGGGTCCCCATACTTAGAACTGAAACTTGTTTTTTTTTTTAAATCAAAACCATACGTGTAGGGTATCTATGGATAGGTCTTCGAAAATAATATTGAGGTTTCTGATATCATTTTTTTCTAAACTGAATAGTTTGCTGGAGAGACGCTTCCAAAGTGGAAAAGATGTGTCCCCCCCCCCCACCTGTAACTTCTAAAATAAGAGAGTGATGAAACTAAAAAAATATATGTTATACATTACCATATAAACTACCAACGAAAATTAGTTTCAACGAGATCTAGTGAGTAGTTTTTTTTTAATTCGTCATAAAGCGTAAACCGCAATTTACCTTTCATTCAATCAATACACTATTATTCAAACATCGATCAAAGTTACAACGAACTATGTATTACTTTTATATAATGTTACTTGCTGCTATGGAACCCTTCATGGGCGAGTCCGACTCGCACTTGGCCGCTTTTTAGGGTTCCGAAGTTCATCACTCAGAACCCTTATAGATTCGTCATGTCCGTCTGTCCGTCCGTCCGTCCGTCCGTCCGTCCGTCCGTCCTCGACTTACCGTCCAAACGGTAAGTGGTAGAAAGATGAAACTTTGCATGAATATGTATTGTTATTACGCCGACAAAGTGCTATAATAAAATTTTGGAAAATATTTTTATTTGGGGTACCTCCCCTACACGTAAAGTGGGGATGTAAATTTTTTCTCGCGGCTACCCCATCGTGTGGGGTATCATTAAATAGGTATTTTAAAAACAATACAGGGTTTCTAAGACGATTTTTTGATTCAGGTATCCGTTTGCGAGAAATTCCACTTTAAAGGGCACTTTTTTGTAAAAACAGGGCGTCCCCCCCCCTCTAAAAGCTAAACGGCTCAATCAAAAAATCTGGAAAAATTCGTGATGGTGGTCCACATAATGAACTTTCAAGGAAAACTATAACGGATTAGATGACTTTATTAATTCAGGAGTTATGGAGACTTAACTTGTAAAATGCGCTCACTTGGAAAACGTCATACAAAATTAACACATTAATACGTGAACATAATAGAGCAAGATCCCAGAGCCGCCGGACCTACGTCATTTGTGCAAAGCTGATATTTTCAGGATTATTAGTACAATGTCTTGTTAAGATGTATGCGTACCTATTAGCTTTAAAGCGGGGCCGTTTCTGAGGTAGCGCGAAGTACAGATTGTAAAAAACCTTACTTACCTACGTTAAAGGTGCAAAGCTAGTATTTACATATTTTTTTTAAAAATATTATTTAAAATTAAAATTCATTACTGCCAGACACTTTCGGTGGGCCATTACTTCTGCCACACGTCTTGAAAGTTGTGAAAGAATTAGGTAAACTACGTTATAGTAGCAAACCTAAATTTTATATATATTATCTAAGGTAGGTACTATTTTAAGACCCTTTGTATGCGGCCAGACCAGTCCGAAGGGCCAATCATCCCCCCAGATACCTTTAAATATTTTTAGTAATTAGGAAGCTAAGGTATATCATCTTTGGTATTATTTCAAGAATAGAATTGTCAAACATCAACGAAATCTGGCCGTTTAAAGTGGGGTCAAAATCGCAACCAAAGGAGTTTGTTACAAACAAACAAACATACAGGTGAAGCTAATAAATGAGCGTGTAAAAACCATTTAATAATTTACAATTCTATTCTTGAAATAATACCAAAGATGATATACCTCAGCTTCCTAATTACTACAAATATTTAAAGGTATCTGGGGGGATGATTGGCCCTTCGGACTGGTCTGGCCGTATACAAAGGATCTTAAAATAGTACCTACCTTAGATAATATGTATACATTTTTTAGTTATAAAATATAGTTATATAATATAGTTATAAAATTTAGGTTTGCTACTATAACGTAGTTTACGTAATTTTTTCACAACTTTCAAGACGTCTGGCAGAAGTAATGGCCCACGGAATGTGTCTGGCAGTAATGAATTTTAATTTTAAATAATATTCTTAAAAAAATTGTAAATACTAGCTTTGCACCTTTAACGTAGGTAAGTAAGGTTTTTTACCATCTGTACTTCGCGCTATTTCACAAACGGCCCCGCTTTCAAGCTAATGGGTACGCATACATCTTAACAAGACATTGTAATAATAATCCTGAAAATTTCAGCTTTGCACAAATGACGTAGGTCCGACGGCTCTGGGATCTTGGAGTATAATAATTATCTATTGGATACGATTTTAAATCCACGTGACTGAGGAACCCTTTACTGTGCGTGGCCTGACATGCACTTGGCAGATTTTTTTTTAAATATTGACACGTACCTACGAACGGAGTACTTTATGAAGGTCAGTTTACCAAAAGCACCTAATAATTTTCTGATAATGCGACTCATGAGAAAGAGTTCGTAGCTTCGATTCCAACTAGTAATCATCATCATCGTCATCATCATCAACAGCCTTTAACAGTCCACTGCTGGACATAGGCCTCTCCTTAGAAAGGAGGTTTTGGCCTACTATACCACGCTGGCCAGACGGGTTGGTATAGGGTTGGTTTCAAGTTTTCGTTCTCTTTGCATTGATGTTGTCTTGCGTAGTTTATCCCTTAGTCGCCTTTTACGACACCCGCGTGGGATGAATAGGGGTGGTGACACTCTGTATTCTTAATCCGTCACCACACGTACAACCAACTAGTAATAAATTAATTATTTCTATATGATTGAGATTTTGTTTACTCGTATATTATATAAAATGTATTTTCCGAGAACGAGATTACAAACAATACGATGGATGGGTTATCTACTAGGAATCATTAGCATGTCAGCTTATGGGTGCATTCAAACCGGTAACACGAGTCAGTGACCCCAATTTTGTGTTCCTCATATAGAAGATTGCCGTTTTCTGAAAAAAATAATTTCTGTACTAGCCTATCGAATAGAAAGTGTAGTTATATAGTATGACTGACTAAACGTGCCCCGCGGTTTCACCCGCGTTTTTCTCGTTTCCGTGGAAAAAAATGGTTTTCGATTTTACACCTTGTGTTACAAAATAGCAATTTTATTACGGATCCCTAATTTTGAAAAAAAAATTGCCTATTGCCTTCCTCGATAAATGGACTACCCAACACTGAAAGAATCATTCAAATCGGACCAGTAGTTTCAGAGATTAGCGCGTTCAAACAAACAAACAAACTCTGCAGCTTTATAATATTAGTATAGACTAGTCTGGATTTTGAGATATAGTATACAATAGTAAGTACGTTTGATATAAGATCTATTGTGTGTTTACTTAATTATAAATTACTAGCTGTGATTATCCAGAACTCCTTTTTAAATTTAACCATTTACAAACTATCATTATTGTTGCTATGCAAGTGTGTTATGCCTAGCAACCTGAGAAGTTTTGATACATTTTGTTTTTGAAGTTTTGAACCGTGATACATTTTGACACGTTTGACGGTTTGATACGTTTTGACAGGAGATAAACAGTGATTTCGAATGCAGTAATAATTTTAACAAATAGGAACCGACTTCAATGAAAAACTATTTCGAGTATCCAAATCGCGATAATTGTGCCTATGATATTTGAGGAATTCTCCACGGGAATGGGACCACCTGTAAGCTAAACCCATACCAATGCAAAAATAATTTTTGAAATCGGTTCATAAACGACGAAAATATCGCTGAACATAAAAAAAAAGATTCCGACGAATTGAGAACCTCCTCCTTTTTTTGAAGTCGGTTAAAAAGTAGCCCAAGTATTATTCTGATATATAAGCTATATTACTGTAAAGTTTCATCCAAATCCGTTCAGTAGTTTTTACGTGAAAGAACAACAAACATTCATACATACATACTCAGAAACTTTCGCGTTTATAGTAATAGTAGGACGTATAGCAATTCAAACAGCCATTTGGCTATTTCAGAAATGGTTTGTCAACTTAATTTTTTTTTAAAGTTCGAGTACATCTATGGGTATTATAGACTTAGATTTTATTGCAAATAAGTTGGTTAATGCCGGAAAAATAAAATACACCACGAAATATTAAAAAAACTTACGAAGATTCTTGCCGGTTCTTCTGCATAGGAATAGCATCGACTAGATTCAATAATGGTAAGAACTCGAAAGTGAACTACTTGAAAAAAAGGGCATTCTATTTAAAAGAAATATACGTTCATTAACTACAAAATTATAATTCTCCTTCTAATATAGTATAATTAAATTACAGTAAAATTATATACTTTTTTATGAATTCACATTTTTATATACTAACTTTCATCCGAGGCTCGTATGTCCGTTAACGCGGTTAAAAGTAGCCCATGTCCTCTTCCAAGCTCCTTACTATCTGTGCACCATATTTCACTGAAATCGATTCAGTAAATTTTGTTTGAAAGCGTGACTGACGGACAGGCAGACAAAGTTACTGTCGCATTTATAAATAGTAAGGATGACGTAAAACATAAACAATAGAATATTGGGCGTGTTTCCTATTACTTAGAAATACGTTGTCCGACGCATCACTTACCCGTGAGTGATGACTAAAGCCTTATCGGGATCTGTTCCATTACTTCAATCATTGGTATTGGATATGTTTCTCGATATTGAAAAACTAACAATATAGGAAATTACTGAAGTAGGATTGATGGGTGTTCTATAGGAATAATTATTTTCAAAACTACTTCTTATATATATAAAATTCTCGTGTCACAATGTTCGGAGCCGCGGGCATCAGCTAGTCTTATTATAAAATTCTGGCGTGTACTCCGCCGTATTTAATTTCTAGATTTTCATGTGGACTTTACAATAATATTACATGTGATCGTGCACCTTAGTGTTATACTATAAAATCTTTGATTTGGTCATGCAGCACGTCAATTACCTTGCAATATTCAAATCTCGTCTTTACAATAATAATTTATAATATAGAAGAGTCAAGTAGTTGTTCCTTATAATAGCTATTTCATTAAATCTAAATAACCTAGGTCATATTCATAATATTCTTATTATATACATTATTATTATTTCTGATATTCATTAGCAGGAAATATTTATTTATTTATAAGATTTAAATTTACGGCAATACTAGACTTATCTAGTACTAGAGGATGTTAAAAAATCATACCATAGTTAAATTACCAATAGGTCAGTTATTACATTATACATACGATTTATTTCCATCTCGTTAGATGCTCATACATTAAATCGTATTCTGACTGTTCAAGTTTACTGTATACGAACAAATTAAATAAATTGTTTATATACTAGACAGTTGACATATAAACTATATCACTCATAATTTATCATCGCGTGATATAATACTTGACAGTGCAGAAAAAACTCTGCTTACATTTACGAGGTACAAAATAGGGCAACTCGTCGAAGTACCTGCTACCTCACAAAATCAGTCCTTTTATTATTTTCTATAACAGAAACGTGTTATTTATGTACAATAAAAGTCAGCACACATAATAGGTCGAACTTTCCCTTAAAATTTTTCAACCCCTTTGAAAAATCGACCGAACACAAGCGCAGGATATGTTCGTTCGTAATGTATGCTTTACAATATTTTCAGTTGAGTGATTACGCACCGGCTCCTTTGATCAGCTGAAATATATTTGTACAAATATTAACGATTGGTTGTCTGTATTTATTTATTTACTATATTTTTATTTTGTAGTGTTTATAAACATCAATGTAATCCACTTAAAAAAATAAGCCAAAAAAACGAACAAAAGACGCTATTCGGCGGAGTAATTGATCAGAAACATCAACCTTTAGGTCCGCATGAGTTGCGTGCAGAGATTAATAAGTAGGTAGTTAATAAGTTAAAAGGCTAGGTCTACTGCGGGGCCTACGATAGATTAAGGGGTTAATGTTTATAAAATGTCTTTTGACTTGATTGTAGAGTCGCAAGAAGGTGACGGACGAATAAAGGGCAACAAAGGCTTTCTATATGACTATCGTTTTTTTTGTAAGTAATGGAACCATAAAAAATATAATCGAACTGATTATTTAATTACAACTTACTCCTTTTAAAAACGAATTTTTATTAAAATTATGTTTACACTGCATTATAATCATTTTGCAACAAAGTGTGATTATAGTGGATTTTTTTATGTGTTTTGTATCAATTTATTTCAGTTGATGATCAATGATATTATTACAGGAAAACAAAGCTTTGGTACTGTTTGTTACTTACTTTGGTTAGTGCAGTCCATGGCCAGAGGAATGACCACTTCATTATTATGAAATGGAACACTTTCAAGACGTTCTAGTACAGTAATGAAGAGACATAATACTATGTATAATTAAAACAATTAACTGTCTTCATTATTCCTTAGATAAATCTGGATAAGGACCATAAACTAAATAAGGAGCAACCACGGCTCGGATCCGCAAATTAAATCTTGGAGATAGTATTATAAATATAAGTAGCGTCCAATTTTCTTTGGCTTCTGGAAGCTAAAAATATAATACCTTACTATCTTCAGGATTTAACAGCAATTAGATCACTTAGCTTTTCATGATAGTGAAGCATCTCCTTGCCTTGTTGGTCTAGTGGATAGCGTATGCGGCTGCTGATAAAAAGGTCTCGGGTTCGATTCCCGGGTCAGACCAAATATTTGTGTGGTCATCAAATATTTGTTTCGGAGTCTGAGTATTTTTCTATGTATAATATGTATGTATTTACAAAAAAAAAGTATGTATATGTATTTATATCAGTTGTTTAGTACCCATAACACAAGCTCTGCTTACTTTAGGACTAGATGATGATGTGTATAAGATGTCCAAAATATTTATTTATTTATCTCACTAGGTCGCCATAGTACGAATCAACATGCTGCATTATCTGCATTCACAATGAGGATAGTCACTACTAGTCTTAGATTCTACTCAGGCTTTCTATCAGACATACAGTAAAATCATTTTGGCTTTATGGTGTGCCTTGAGAGAGGCCTGAATTCAGTACATAGTGGATTGCAACGAGCAGAGTCTGAAGATGGTGTATGATTAAAAAAAAAGCGGCCAAGTGCGAGTCGGACTCGCCCATGAAGGGTTCCGTATTAGCAAGTTCTTATAGTTCGTTGTAACTTTGATCGATTGTGACGTATAAAAAAACTACTTACGAGATCTCGTTCAAATCAATTTTCGCTGGTAGTTTGCATGGTAATGTACATCATATATTTTTTTAGTTTTATCACCCTTTTATTTTAGAAGTTACAGGGGGGGAGGGACACATTTTACCACTTTGAAAGTATCTCTCGCACAAACTATTCAGTTTAGAAAAAAATGATGTTAGAAACCTCAATACCATTTTTGAAGATCTATCCATAAATACCCCACACTAATGGGTTTGATGAAAAAAACTTTTTGAGTTTCAATTCTAAATATGGGGACCCCCAAAATGTATTGTTTTTTTTTTCTATTTTTATGTAAATATCTTAATGCGGTTCACAGATTACATCTACTTACTAAGTTTCAACAGTATAGTTATTATGGTTTCGGAAAAAAGTGGTTGTGACGGACGGACAGACAGACAGACAGACATGACGAATCTATAAGGTTTCCGTTTTTTGCCATTTGGCTACGGAACCCTAAAAGACCATCCTTATTACAAAATATAATACGAATCTATATTTATACGCTACAATAAAGCTTATAGCAAAAGAGATAATAATATTTTGAATTACACTTAGTGAGATATATGTGAACCGTTGTAAGCGGTCACGCCGAGATTATCCTCAAAAATTTATAACATATTTGAGCCTTCGAATAGAGCAGCTCGGCCCGACAAAAACGCCGCTCACGTAAGCACTTCTCATCGACATTGGCTAAAAATGCCGCATTCGAATTATAGTCAGTGGTTGGCTAATAAAAACGATTCCTTCATTCATGACGCACGTATAAATAACAACATTTTGAAGACTACGTGGCTTTTGTAACACGAGTGGAGTAGAAAAGCGGTAGAAATTCTCTATTCAAAGGTAATTCCTCTGAATAGCGTGATTCTTTCGCTTTTGTAACCATGAAGTGCTAAGCTTAAAACAAGGTCTAGAGTTGCTTATACTTTATCGTGTCGAATTTTTGCAATACCTCTAAATATATTTATTTATATATACATATATACGAACTGCAATAATATATGTATAATTTTTTGCAGTTCAATTACGCTTTGGAGTCCATCAGCTTTCATCACCATATTTTTACTTTGGTGAAGACGAGAGTATGGAAGATGAAATTAATTAGACGAATAAAAAATGTGATTACCAATTCCCAAGTCCAAAAGTGTCTGCCATTATGGCAGACACTTTTACATTTAAGCAAGTAAACAAAGCATATTAAGTGGACCTGAAACATTTTCGTTCACCAATTTACATTTGTACATCTTTAATTGTATTATTCTATTACCACTCGTTATTTGTGTTATTTTTATTGCGGTAAAGCATAACTAAATCAGAATGCAGTGTTTTATAATGTAACACATAATATTTTATGTCATATTATTTCTAGAGAACAATATTACACTGTACTGTTTTTTTTTAATATATCATAATAAAATTAAAATAGTACATTGTTCACCGAGGGAGGAAAGGAACCGATTACTAGCGAGGGAGCAGTTTGTGGCCCGAAGGCGCAGCCTAGGGCCACAATACTCCCGAGGTAGGAATGGGACTTTCACCCGAGTGCTACACAGTGCTTTATACTACACATGTGAGGAACATTTAAAGTATTTATAAAATAAACTCAAAACGTAAGACACCATGTAAGACACAGTTTAGCTTAGAATTTGACATAATATTTATAAATATTCCGCGCTTCTTTTGTTTTTTTTTATTCTTCACAAAAGGATGTCAGTGGCACGGAGATTCCATATTTAAATTATATGAAAACTCTTTGAGAGGAGACCTGAGCCCAGAAGTGGGACATTAAGGGTTGTTGATGAAAACTCCTTGGGCAGGCGCGCGCCATAGAACAGATAACACATGAGAAATGAAAATTCATACAACTTTCTCTCCCGCTAAAACACGTTAGAAATGGATTTTCATACATTTTTTCCTCCCGCTTATTTAGGTCAAGGAAAATACTAACTTTCTCTTTTCATTTTCAGGGAATAATGAATACTGTTCCGATCAGGTGTAGTGTAAATAAGTATTTCTAATCAATCTGGGATGTATTAAACAATAAATATATTTTGACTACAAATATACTTGAATACCTTGGTAATCGATCGATTATCTTGGAATCAACAAATGTAATTTTTTTCGGAAACTTTATTTCTAACTTCAAGTGGCTTGATTTGAATTTGTTTGTTTTATTGTCTAAAAGAATCATAAAGCAGAGCATTTATTTTTAATCATTAAGAAATCTTATTATTATATATTACAAATTGTTCAGTGTTGGAAATTCTACCATTATTTAATTTCTTACTTTTCTACACTCATTTTCAAATACATTTTAACTGTGCCAAATTTCATATTCTCATATGCGTCAAAAGGTTTTTGTATTACGTATTTATTTAAATTCCACGTAGCTATAAAATGCACCATTACCTGTTTCACGAAAATAAACTTAAAAGCTGAAAAGTGAAACAATTTCTTATACCAACTTAGTTAACACTAAGTTAATTAAAGGATGACTTAATTGTCGGCAAACTTTTTGTTTTTATGTTTT
The DNA here is from genome assembly GCA_932526445.1 of Phragmatobia fuliginosa. Taxonomy (NCBI): domain Eukaryota; kingdom Metazoa; phylum Arthropoda; class Insecta; order Lepidoptera; family Erebidae; genus Phragmatobia; species Phragmatobia fuliginosa. The sequence continues at coordinate 34,072,318 of OW052057.1, forward strand.
GAGTTCTTCTGAAATAAACGGAAAGTTTCAAGTTTTAACCTAACATTAAAGAAAATAAAACAAAACCTTGCTGTTATAAGACCTATGTTACTTTGTAACATACTTAACTAAATGAGACCATGGTATGACGAGTCTTACGGGAGGTTTAAGTACGGGCCTCGGTACTTCGAGTGGTAGTTTACTAGCCACCTGAGTAACTCAGCCCTATAGTAGAAGGCACTCGCATCATTATGGAGGATTGGCTCGAGAGGCATCACGATAGCCTTTCGTACCGGTTGACACAGGTGATCACTGGAAAGGGATGCTTCGGAGATCATCTGTGTCTAATTCGGAAGGAGCCAAGCCCTGAGTGTCACCACTGCGATGGCGGAACCGTGGACTCGGCGCTATACACGTTGGTAGAATGTCAGACGTGGGAATATTCTCTCGTTCTATAACATGGTTACGGTCATGATATGGAGCGAGAGCGCGTAGAACTCTATCATCTCTTTTAGTGAGCAAGTTATGCTTGCGAAAGAGATTGCGGAGAGGGACCGGGAGAAGTTCAGATACCGCAGAGAACTCAGGTGCCGGATATCGTTAACCGATCTCAGTCCTCTATAAGCGCAGGCCTGGGGGTGACTGATGAGGCCATCTTTCAACCTAACAGAAGCAGGCCAGGGTGGCAGGGCAAGCAGTACTAGAAACGCGCGCCCTTTATTTTGGTCAGGAAAGGAGCAGTAGGCTTTCCACACAGGAGTTGACCATCTACAAATAGTAGGTATCCCGAGATACGTTGGGGTCCCAGAGGATTTCCTTAGCTTCCTCGGCTTCTAGTATCTGTGACAGCATTCGATTTAGGTCGATGCGAGTCTAACATATATAACTAATGATATCCGAGGGTATTTCCTCACAGACAAGAGACAAGGGGAGGTTTAGGCCCAGCAATGGAAATCTTTCGACTGAGAAGATAGTAAAAAATTAAATAATTTATGTATAAGTTGGATCTTTCCACAGAATAAAAAATAGGAGCTAGTAATTTATATGAACTACTTCTAATATTAAATGATTCGTATAAAATAACGTATAGTAGGTAATAAGACTAATAAGTCTGTCATTAGAAAGAAATTATTACTATACCAAGCAGCCCACGGTGGTCACGCTGGCACGTGTTAATATAGGATTTATAAAAAATTTTTTTTTTGGCACTGATTTTCTTCTAGTCACCTCTTACGATGAGGTGTCACCACCCAATGTAATAAACCTAACATAATACGTAATGTACCTAACATTGCTGTCAATATAACTGCAATAAACAACTATGAAATCACTATATATACATATTCCTGTAACCTATAAAGTAATTTAAATGAATAAATAATACATTATAATGTAATTCAACCAGAAAAATCAAAATATAGAATTTTTGAAAATATATAGAATACAACAGGACAACAAATAATGGCTTTGCCTAAATTACTTTTCATTCATGACTATACAAACAATTTAAAATGCATTGTATGTAAATGTAATGGTTAGGAACTTACTGGTAAAGCGGTTTGAATTTAAAGTTACGTAATAATAAGATAGCAATGTGTCATCTAATGGAGGGATAGGTGTTTTGTATGCACATATAAATCGAATTCTGAGCTTGCCTAAAGCGGTTGACCTTCAACTTCACATTTTACATTCAACTTATAACACACGCACTTCATCGACTCGTAATATCAATGAACTATTGCTATGTCCTCATACCTTAAGTATCTAAACTAGAATTATTATATTTCAATGAAATAAGCAGTTCTACAAAATGTTATTTATGTAATAATCTATATAAATAAACCACAGCGAGTGTTCTGTAAAGTAGAATTTACTGCTTTTAATCAGAATTGTTAACTAAAATTTAGTATACTTCCAAGTAAATCTTTTGTTATTCAACTTATTTATTTGGAAGGTTATTGAAGCGTAATGTGTAACTCGCTATTTCATTGTTACTTGAGCTACATTATTATTAGAATTATTTGTAAGTCTTATTAAGACCTTAAATACCTTTGTTTAAAAAAATAAGCTATATTTACTAGCAACTCGGCTCAGCTTCGGAAGAAAATCTTTGGGATTCTCGGATTTCCTTTACTATGATTATTCATGTATCTATTACATAAGGCGGAAACAACTATATTTTAAGCTATGTAAAGTAGAGCAATTGTTAATTTGTCAGTTATTTTTTAATTTTATAACATATGACAGCAGTGAAAAATGTTAGGTTGATTCGATATGAAAATAGAAGTTTAAAAACTTAAATCAGTCACTAATTAATAAGATAGAACAAAAAAAGCGGCCAAGTGCGAGTCGGACTCGCCCATGAAGGGTTCGGTAGCAGCAAGTAGCATCATATTAAAGTTTTTATAGTTCGATGTAACTTCCATCGATGTTTTAATAATAGTGTTTTGATTGAAAGAAATGTAAATTGCGGTTTATGATTTATGACGTATAAAAAAAAACTACTAACTAGATCTCGTTTAAACCAATTTTAGTTTGAAGTTTGCATGGTAATGTACATTATTTTTATTTTTTTTAGTTTTATCATTCTCTTATTTTAGAAGTTAGAGGGGGGGGGGGGACACATTTTACCACTTTGGAAGTATCTCTCGCGCAAATGATTCAGTTAAGTAAAAAAAAAATTAGAAACCTCAATATCAATTTTGAAGACCTATCCATAGATCCCACACGTATGTATGATGAAAAAATGATTTTTGAGTTTCAGTTCTAAGTATGGGGAAAATTTATTGTTTTTTTTCTATTTTTGAGTGAAAACCTTAATGCGGTTCACAGAATACAACTACTTTCAACAGTATAGTTCTTGTAGTTTCGGAAAAAAGTGGCTGTGATATTAACAGACAGACAGAAAGACAGATATGACGAATCTATAAAAGTTCTGTTTTGTGCCATTTGGCCACGGAACCCTAAAAATGATACATACAGCACATTTCTAGATGTATTTTAAAAGTGTGCAACGCAAATTTCTGGACTTTAAAAGAGACTGTGATCCCTGAGTTTGTTTCGTCCTTTCTTCTCAGGGCTGGTCCAGTTAGGAAAGGCCGAACTCATCTGCTCAAAAAAAAGTTTAACTTGCAAAAGTGTTCATGTAACGTAATTGCAGAATAAATGATTTGATTTCATTTCAAGTGATTGAATTAGAAAACATTTTATTTAGAACTTCAAAAGCTCAGAACTTCTCACTGTTGTAGTCAACAGTGAGAAGTTCTAGAACGCGTTAGTACGCGGCCCATTGCTTTTCGTAAGCATAGACAATATTCTAAAATTTAATTAAATATAATTATTCTCTATTCTATATAGATTTAGGACAGGAGTAAGTTGGAGTAGTGATAAATACTCGTGAAATACCTGTGACTAATCTTAATAAACGAGTAAGCATTAGTTAGTCTTCTAATTAGTTACAATGAATGCTTTGTTGTAAACAGTAAGCTATAACATAAGACAGTGTCGACGTTCACAAGTTGCGCAACTATGAGCTTTTATGTGCACGTGCACCAACCAGCGCGCGTCGGGTATTGTGTCGCACACGACAGCGAAACAATCGTAGAAATTTACACAAAGTAGGTTTCTAATGCACACCCTTATCAAGCTGAATTAACAATTACCTTATTGTACGCTTAGTTCAAATACGGCACACGATATTGAAATCTTAAGAACGTAAGGACAAAAATATATAAATGTACAAATTCTCTTGGATACAATACAATACTCTTGGATTCTACTCATGCTTTCCATCAGGCAGAAAGGAGTCAATTTGGCAGGCTCAATTAAAAATGTAATAAGCATTCAGTGTGTATAGTAGCAATAAATGATTTTCATACAAATAAGGATACGGTAAATATAACATCCTAAAATATAAATTGCCATATCATTCTTGCGTAAAATTTGTTCTTTATAATAACATCCGATGAACTATGGTATAAAAAACAAATCTCCTTTACTTATTGAAAAGGGGCTAGGCAGGTGTCTGCGCTAAGTTCGTTCACCTTTGCCGTGAAGGTCAAACATGAAAGTGCGGTGCGGCTGCACTACACAACGAATGACATCTCCAGACTCTGCGTTATAACTATCACTTTATTCATTCAACACTATGCGTCTTTCTATTTGTTAGACCTCAAAAACAACTAACCTACTTATGATCAAGATTTACGCTGTAGTTTTATGAATGTAAAATCGATAGGCAAACAAGGTCTTCATTTTTAAATACGAAGTATGATGAAATTTATAAGTAATGTGATGATAGACAAGTGTTCGGCAAGTCTCAAAGGAAACCAGCCAGCTAGGTAAGAAATATTATAGTGCACCCGCGTATGCGACAACACAGGTGCACTCTTTGTTCCCTCACTCTCACAACTCGTAGGACCGTCTATTTGACCCGACCAAACAGAGATCAGGGTTAGGACCAACGGCTATACGTGCTCTCGGAGAGCTTACCAGAACTTCTAAACTCCAGACTATTAAGTACCTATTTATTTAAGAAGAAAAACTCAATAACACGTTTTTGGCCCGACACCCGAGTCCTTTGTACCTAACTGCTAGAACTGAAAAATAAGTTTAAAAACTGCGTGCATACGAATATGAATTCATTACAAGCTTACTAGCTTAATAGAGATTTTTTTAAATAGCTTAATGTGAACAGTAGTGACACAAAAGTCAACCTGGGAATCGGTCAGTACAACTTCGTCGAAGAGTGAGGCAAATTTAAATGTAATAGCTGTTACGTGTTTACGTTTACTCCTTTATACACTCATTTTTATCATACAAGGTGAAAAATTAACATTCACTATTATAGTAACAACTAATGCTTTTTCAAACTAAATTTCTTCCTTAATTTGTCTAAAACAGTATATTTTCACAAAACAGGATAGTTTTTCGTGTATTTACCTAAGTAGGTAGAGAATACCTAGTTACGACTTATATAAATATTAGTTAAATTGATTAAATAAGGGATGTTTACAGAATGTACGTACAAGTCTCAAGAAACTCCTCTGCATCATCGCCTGCTGAAAGCGTTCCCAAAACACTAGCATCTAATTATCTATACTTGAATGCCAATGCTAATTCTCAGTGCTAGAAAAATGCAATATAATAATTAATATACCTAACAGGAACAAGAAGAAAAATCAAAGTATTTATGCCTAGTTACAAAATATATGTATATATTATTACAGCGTCTATTGTTAAAGTGCTTTAGCTCATTGCACTTACATGTAATATGCTTTTGTGTGTCATATTTATTTAAAAAGAGGTACAAACACACAGACACAAAAAGGTTCACTTTTATTAGAGATGATGTCTTATATGACAGATACGACTTATGTGACTTACGACGAACACGAAAGTTCGTTGTAGGTCACATAAGTTCATAGGTCTGATGTTTGTAGCTGTTCGAAAAGTCTACACTGAACTCGTATTTTCAATCTGAACAAAGTACTACGCAATTGATTTTAATTGTCATCTAAATATGTCTTTACTGTTAGTGAGTTTCCACTCTACACAAAGTTAGTTCAGGGACGTTCAGCCTACTATTGAGTTTTTCATGGTGCAATTTACAAAACAGTCACTCAAGTTAGTTGATATGGAGTACTCACATAAATTTTACAAGAATACCATAAAATATCTGGGACTACGACTGATACAACTTAGAAATTTACTTTTAAGCTCGACACCTATTACCCAAATTTCTGTTTCATTTGACAGACAGAACAAAATAAACATTCTCTGCAAAACAGTTCAGTTATGCAAGTTGAATATGTATTTTTCAACTAAGTCTTTAAAGCCCCAGGAAGTAGAGCGTCTTTTTTCTTGTAAGGTTTCGTTGTGGTGGTAGCCGTGCTTAACAGTTTATTTGGGGCCATTGCTCCGATTCTATGCCTCGCAGCCAGGTGTTACCTTAGCCATTACTTAGCTTTCTCAACAAACTACCTGACGCAAAAAGTATTTTATGAATAAGTTACTCATGTAACCCGTCATTACCACGTTTCTATAAATAATGAAATTCTTAACTACGTAGTTTTGTTTACAATATCGATTAAAGGGTTTTGTATAATATTATCATCTAAAAAGTACTATGAAACTGAAACCTTCTCAATGAAAAATGAAAAATCATTATTAGTCAGTTGTTACTGAGCTATCGTAAAACTTAAAATTCAAAAGAGAATATTTATAAGGAGGGTTTCATTTTTGTATATTTTTTCTTTATCGATTATATGAGATTTTCTTAGTTACAAAAAGCATCACACAACTACTTAATAGGTACTAATATAGTTTAAATTTATTACTAGTTTGCGTCTTGGCGTCGTCAATACAAATCATGAAATCAAGTAGCAACAGGGCAGTTGAAAAATTATTTATACAACTTCTCGGTGAGAAATTTTGGCAAGCATCACAAATGTTCTAAATCGCAATTAGCAAGAAATTTTCTCAAACGTCACATAACAAAACTAAATTAATTATAGTTTGTAATATAATTAACACAAAACTGTATAATCAAAAACATGCTCTCAAACGCTACCCATAAAAGTAGCCGCTCTTCTTCCCGGATTCATGCAGAATATAAGTGTGTATTAATAACCCGGGTCCGTACACATAGTATTGATTTTTCGGAGTAATATATAGAGCCTATGCCTTACAAATACCTTAGCCTTCTATTGGTTGAATCATTATCGAAATCGGTTCAGTAGATCCAGAGATTTATCCGTTACAACGTCACAAACTCTATCTCTTTATATTTATGTATATAAATAAATAAATATTTCGGTCATCTTACACACAACGTCATCTAGTCACAAACTTTTACTACTGAAACAAAACTTATAGAAGCGCTCATAAGGGAGTGACCTTAAATGATTGGAAACAACGACGTCGCGGTCAGTTTCTAGATGGGTGACGATAGTGGTGATGGTAGCTTTTCCGTGAAAGAGTAATAAATATACACATAAACTTTCGAATTATAATATTAGTAAGTTTATCAAACTTATGGATATATTATAACCATATAAAAATTGTTTTGTTTTATTAACCTATTTAAGCCTACCAAAATCGATAGCTTATGTAGAATCTAGAAGTAGGTGTCACCATCTTCATATGAGTGCAGACACTGCAGAGCTATGCTGAATGCATCACACCATGGCGGCGTAGTGAGTAGGTTGGTTTTCTGTGTTAGAATAGTACGGCTCTGGTCGAGCCGGCCCATTCGTGGTGAATTCAGCGTTGTTCTACAACCACATTCGCTAAGGCGTTCTACAGTTAATATACATATAATGATTGTTAGTGAACTTAAACAATCACGATAAAATGACTCCCTCTTGCCCTCTAAAATCTATCCCTAAGTATCCTATGCCTAAAGTTGAGTCTATTCGCTAGAATGAAATATGATATAAAATGTTTCAGTAAAAGTGCCGTGTTACAAGAAATTTGCAAAAGTTTAATGAAATTTTTGAAGGGCGCAGCTTTCTAGCTCATAATATTTATTGTATTTTCGGGTTTGTGTAGCAATTAATTTTGATAGCTCCTTTATAGTTGTTTTTCCGTAAGTGCATATTATCTTGTATGGACATTTGTACATGGTGGACTTTACAGTTAGATGGCGCCGGTATTTCCTAAGAGTCTGTTTTGTTTTCTCTGTTCAATATTTGCATCTTCAGTTAGGCAAAACTAGTTGATATTTATGTTAGAACCTTCTCAGTTAGTATAGGTTACATAAATCTACTGTAGATAACACCTATTAAAATTTTAATGTTATAATTTTAGCTTTTGCGCACCGCTCCGCCCGCGCGTTTAGATGTTTATCAGAGTAAAGAGTAACCTACGTCCTTCCTTAAGAATCAAAGTCTCTCTACGCCAGAGTTACTTTTGATATTACAATATTAATAATATATAATAATAATATAGGGTGAACTTTCAGAAACGTATTTTGTTAAATGAGATTTTAAGTCTTAAGTAACAAATCGTTACTTACACCTCTCAAAATGACTCACTGCTGGGCTCGGGTCTCCTCTCACGCTGTCCGTGTGCGGGTTGGGAACCGGCAAGATACCTTGTAGCTACGTAAATCTTGACGTAGGATTTTTAAGCCACCCAAAGGCCTAAAAGCAAGCTTCACGACTGTTATCTTATGATACCAACTGGGGCAGACAGACACCCGTCTAAGTACCGACAGCAATTGCTTACCCTCGGTGATTGTTTCCAATCACCCAATGTCACTTTATATGAACGCTTCGCTTTTTTGTAATATTACTTTCATTAATTTTAAAATAACATTATTTGTTCTCCTGACAGAGAGACAAATCCATTTAGCTGAAAGCAGCTGGTACTCTATGCATAAGTTAATTTAAATTTCATAAGATTTATTAACCCAAATTCTCTATTGAGGCAGACTTTACTTGAGCAGGACATAATAAATCATTTCAAAATGTTGGGGGATTTTATAACTGATGGAGGAAAATTTAGCTGATTAGCGGCCTCAGCAAGTCAACGTTAGGGAATTAGTGTTTTATAAAGAAATTAAAAATGTAATGTATAAAATGATTATATTTTCTCGCTTTTGATAATATATTTTATAGGATTACAGAAACGTGAACATTTAGTTCAGAACCAATCATGCTTAGAAACTTCAGAACACGCCTACTCCAGCGGTTATCTGTTCTACGATATATATGACTAGCCCATTGCACCTTCAATCTACTCACTTTAAAAGCTAGGCAGAATTAGCACTAAGAAATTAAAGGAGAGAAAAATCGGCAAACGACAATATAGTAAAACTAATGAAAAATAATAAATATTTCTGACGAATGAAGAGAGCAGTTTGAGGATAGTGATACCGTTACCACGCGTAACTAAAAACTCTTGTTAAGCAACTTTTCGTTGATTTACACCACGTAAGTGTGATCGAAGAAGTCCAAACTCCTCTTTCTTATAATCCTAAGTTGAGAACTTAAAGGCCTGCAACCCACTCATGTCTCTTTTGACTCGTGAGTTGCAGGGGTTCTCAAGAAATTATTGTTCTACTTGATTGCTATCCTATATAATAACTAAGAAAAAGTTTAAAAATTAAAAGTAAACTAGTTGAAGCTAATGCAAGCGTGTTAAAAACGTTTGAGAGCAAACGCTAAATAACCAAATTGATAATTGAAACAACATCTAGGAATCAAGCATTGATAATTAAATAATCGAAGTGTTTTATTTTTACTTTACGTTCCTAAGTTAGAAGTCATTTCAACTATCTTATGATAATTAGGTGTAGCGAAACAGCGAATTATTAAATAAATAATTTTGTTACTTAAGTGAAAAATAAAACAGTATACAGAAACGTGAAATTTGCCTACAATGTCAAGAAATGTTCCTTGTAATAGAATTTCGTTCCCTTGTCAATTATGCTTGTCGTAACAAAAAAAGCTAATAGATGAACACAATTCAGGTCATATATTATGTGATATTTAGTAAACAAATAAATTTCAAATAAGAATATATTAAATAGAAGAACAAGAAAGGTTAAAAGGTTTAATAATATTAGTGTTCCCTGTCATATTGTACACTTTAACCGAGTCCCGCAGAGTTACCCGCGAGTAGGGCTTGCATTTATCTCTTGACTACAAACAATTAGTTATAAGTTACTTCTTATATCATCAGCCATTTAATGTGCCTTATTGGTCTAGTGGTTAGCTTATGCTGCCTGTATCGATTCCTGGATACGATCAAGTGTTTGTATGATCTGCAAATATTTGTTTCGCAGTTTGGGTGTTCTATGTATAAAATGTGTGTATTTACAAAAAAAGTACACATCTATGTCTCTCTATCTTATTTATCTCTGCTTAATTATCGGGTTAGATGACGTTATGGTTATGGGTCAAGTGTCCGAAATATTTATTAGCCAGTGAAAGTAGCGTCAATTTCGGTCCTAAAAATTCAAAACAAAACAAGATATTAGTGTCTTCTTTCGAAAGTTCATCAAATCAAAATTGACCTTAGTACTGGACGTGTGATGAAGCACTCATTTCCTCAATGTTGAGCGTTAGCTTTAAAACATCGTTTGTTAGCATTATGTAAGTAGAGGCGTGCTTAGCGCCGCCGACGGCGACGACCGCGATACGGCACGTGGACCCCGCCTATTGCCCGATAATACAATAGACTGCCATTGAACCGACTCATATTAATGACTACCATTTCTAGTTTGTTTGCCTTAAATATGCATATTAGGTATGCATATTTATTAATATTTTTTGTGATAATTAAATATTGTTTAATAGTCAATAAAAATAATTTTATGATTGTGAATGAAAACTTTGAAATTATTAAAATTCATATAAAAGTTATAACTGATTACAAAAAAAATACTCCAGTATTTTCAGAGTTGAAGTCTAGGCACAATCCCAAGGAACACCACAGAGCCGTTGCTTCCCGTTGTTGGCCCTACGCAAGTCTTGTTGTCAGCGGGCTAGAGGGCGCCCTACACTACGTTTGTCAAGACGAGGCCTCCACTTTAGAACACGCCTACTCCAGCAGTTTTCTGTTCTACGATATACGTGACCAACCCATTGCTTCTTCGACCTACTCTCTTTAAAAGCTAGGCACAATTATTAGCACTAAGAAACTAAAGAAGAGAAAAATCGGCAAACGACAATAGAATAAAACTAATGAACGAAAAATAATATTAAATATTTCGGACGAATAACACACAACATCGTATTATAGTCCCAAACTAAGCCGAGCTTGTACTATGGGCACTAGACAATTGATATAAATAAATGTAGGAGTTTGTTTTGTAATGCACATTTTTTATCCAAGTGTACCAACGTAAATAAAAGTCAATGTTGACTTCACGAATGAATGAAAAGTTTTAACGACACCATTAAGCTCTTGGATATTGAGTTTATGACAATACTGTGTAAAGCATTTTAAATCAAAAAACATTTTACATTCGCAATAATATTATCGTGATTTATGGAATTTGACATAAACACTTACAAAACTATATTTGTCTATGTCACCGTAAAATTGTAAATATCGTTAAATATTAATTTATCTCGCAAGATTATGAATTGTCGAAAGATTGTGGACCGTATCATACTGCTTACAGTTTATTGCATAATTTTTCACAGATTTATATATATTTGTTATTATTAAAATGTGTTTAAAACATTCGTTGCCGCAATCCCGTTTAAAAAAGGACATTACAGACCCCAAAAAAGTTTACAGACACTTTTTGTGTTTAAAAACATTTACCCATGTAGAACAAATGCTAACAATCTCACTTCATTGTAAACTTTATTAAGCGAATCGGTGTTTGTGTTTATATTAGCAAAAAGGAAATGTTTATTTAGCTTCGAACACATAATTTTGTATGTACTCTGTATCTATGCTTAATCTTATTATAAAGCAAAAGTAACTTCGTCTGTCCGTCCAGCTTATTTCAAAAACTACTGAGATTGAGGATTGATTGATTGAGGATTTACATACACCATCTTCGTAAGATGCAATATAAGTTGGTTTTTATGCCCCTACTGTTATTGGAACTTGAAACCTAATCAAGGTCATGATGTCTTTACCAAAGTAGCTACACATTTATTAAATTACAATTCATATCGCCTGCGCCTATCGGTTGCACGTCATTTTACCAAGTTCGCTCCAAGTTCCGCTGTCCTCCACGAAGTCAAAGCCACGCGACGGTAGCGGCAGACAAGGGTCCTTACGTTGTCAAAGCAAAAGTGAACAGTAAGCCCTAAAACAATATTCAACACTCTTTCAGTTTTCCGAACACTATTTTCGTATTTTACTCTCTGAAAGGAAAATTTATTCAAGAGCGAATTTTCTATTTATGAGGAAGAATAAATACCTTTTAAATACAAACTAGAAGAATTGTAAGTTTGTGTGAATTATAATTTGAAATATTGATTTATTGTAGCTAGTTCTCAGATATCGACGCACTACGACATGCCTAAGTCACGTTACCCAGTATCAGTATTTTAGCCTTACAGATTACCTATCCTGTACTTCAGCCCCATTGAACATCAGATAAATTTGTGTTTATGTAGCGCTAGTTTCACAGAAACCAGTCCCCCTAGCAAACGTTGTTCGTTCCGCAATCGTTGACGCCTCTATTCTCTTGTTTAATTGGATAATGTCACTTAGTCACGTGATCAAAACAAAATATTTGCCAATCAAACAAGAGAATAGACGCATCAGAATGGAAGAGTTTTTTTAACTTGGCTAGGCCCACAGATACAATATATTTTATGTTACTCTGTTTAACAACTATTGTGGTCGAAACATTTGTTAGTAAAGAATTTCGCTAAGGTGACGACAGCTACCGCTGTCGCACCTGCCACTCTACCGATGTTCACTCGTTTATATTCCTTCTTATTCTTTTGTACTCTCGAGTGCCATTCAACATAATGGATAAATTATAACTTGCGGTATTTCGAGCTATTCCTATATCGAAAATCAAATAAATTGTTGTAGAGTACAGTGTCTCAGTAATTTTTTAGAATAATATTGTCCGCCTATTTAAATGTCTGTCAAAATCTTTTGTCTTTTAAAACAATTTAAAGAAACGGCCTTTAAAGCCTTATGCTTCAAGAAATTTTAACACTGGTAAATCAGATACGGTCAATCAAAGGCTTACGTTCGTTCTAGTTTAACTAGAATTTTTAAATTTGGCAATAAGTAATCAAAGGTCTTTAACTTTTTTTTTCTTGTTTACGGGATGTAGGATCCTCATGGATGTCCTTCACCCATTGGGAGGAGAGCAAAGGAGTCTGTCGGACTTCTACCGACTAAAAACCACCCCGGTATTCCCCTGCGTGCCAAAAGGTCTTTCACTTAATTAAACCCTAAAGAATTAATAGTCTTTAACTAATATAAATAAAAAAAAGCGGCCAAGTGCGAGTCGGACTCGCCCATGAAGGGTTCCGTAACATCATATAAAAGTTTTTGTAGTTCGTTGTAACTTTAATCAATGTTTTAATAATAGTGTTTTGATTTAAAGAAATGAAAATTGCGGTTTATGATTTATGACGTATTAAAAAAAACTACTTACTAGATCTCGTTCATTTTTTTTTTAATTTCATTACTCCCTTATTTTAGAAGTTACAGAGGAGGGGACCAACATTTTACCACTTTGGAAGTGTCTCTCTCGCAAACTATTCAGTTTAGGAAAAAATGATATTAGAAACCTCAATATCATTTTTGAAGACCTATCCATAGAAGGATGGATTTGATGATATCCATAGTGGACACGTATGGATTTGATGAAAAAAAATTTTTTGAGTTTCAGTTCTAAGTATGGGGTAAGTTTCTAAGTAAGTACCCCCAAAATTTATTGCTTTTTTTTCTATTTTTGTATAATAATATTAAAGCGGTTCACAGAATACATCTACTGACCAAGTTTCAACAGTATAGCTCTTATAGTTTCGGAAAAAAGTGGCTGTGACATACGGACGGACAGACAGATATGACGAATCTGGGTTCCGTTTTTTGCCATCTGGTAACGGAACCCTAATGTACGTAAAACAACAACTTTTTTTCAATTAATCCTTGTTAATTATAACATATTGTCCGACTTTGATGAAACTTTCAATGGCAAATAGCTGATCCTATAATAAGTAACTCAAGCTTTTCGACTATTATATCCTATCCATGGTTATTAATGTAAGACTCAGCGGGTGCAGCTAGTATAACATAAAATGTTATGTAGGTACTGCTATTGCAAACTTATAACTATTTTGCCCTTGTTAAGTTGTTAGTGACGTACATATGTCGATATAGGTAAGACAGTTTTTGATGGATCAGTTTGTTAGAGCAGTGTAATGTCTAGTAAAACTAACCTATTTCAGGAACATTAAATTTGAATCATAAAACCAACATAATTTTCTTTAACAAACATGTATGAAATACATCAGAAGGAAATGAGTTTAATGTATGCACAAGTAAAGAATTTTTGCTTTACTGCTATTGTTGTTTTACACTCGACAATAGTTTATGCCGCAATACAATGCCACTTAAAGGCATTAATAAATTTGAACTGTACCAAAGGTTTTAAGTTACACATTCCTTCAATTTCCTGGTGACTACGTGGCGTTAATACAAACAAAGGAATTTAAACCTCTAAATCCCGTTCTCGAGTTTACACTGCAATTTCAAAGTGAAATTCCTTAATACTACTTTTAGATTATAACAAATGCTTATCTGACTTTTTGTAGCTACATGGCCATTAGTGATGAGAGGTTGAAATTTAGGATAGGAACAATTTTAAGAAGGAATTAAAAAAGTTTTAGTGTTTTTCATTACTTAGCAATAATACTTCCGACATAATACGCCGGATACGCGAACATGAAACTTAAAAATATAATGCCTTGTATTATTATTAATAATTCTATATTTTATGCATCACTAAGATGACAGAAAACGTATAATAAACTTAATCCTTCAATTGCCATAGTCGGAATAAAGTACTAATATCAAATAAGCAACTTTAAGATACTTTGTCGGTCTGTCTGTCTGTTTGTTACGGGTAATCTCTGGAACTGCTGGACTTTTACCTACAGAAAGTTTACGATGCAAGAAGTAACTTCGGACATATTTTTTTTGTATATGCTTCACTCCGTGGCTTTACTCGCGGGTAACGTCGCAATATTCATTACCAAACTCCTCCGAAACGGCTGATAGGTCTGAGAAGCGGCCAATATCTATTTCTCATACATACCCATAGTACGCGAGCGGAGCCGCAGGCATCAGCTAGTAGTAAATAAGTTAGTAATGGTATATAAATTCTGGATTACGTAAATGAAATATAAAAAAATCGTAGTTAGTAAAGTCATATTTATTACTACTAAGCCATGCTTATGGCACGCACTTAAATTAGATTGTACCAGCATGACATCATGACATCTGCTTATCGATTTTAATTAGAATTAATGAAGAGGGCTCTAACGAATACGAATGTTCTTAATTTTATTTCATTGTTTCATTGCATAAACATGTAGATTGTATAATAATACATTAAGTAATTATGAAAATGAAAAATATTACTAATTACAATTTTCTGTATGAATCATCGGAAAAAAATAGAAATGCAGAACATATTTTACAGATCTATTTAGTTATCTATGTACTTAATTGGCAATAAAGTACAATTTAATAATATGTTAAAATAGTTGAATGATTCAGGTATATTGTTCGTGAAAGCTTGCTAAGCATTTTATATATTATCGTGACTGATATTATTAACAAAGACGTATCTAGCTCGTGAAGCGCCCGTGTGCAATTATAACTCTAGCGCCCTTTAGTAACCTGGCAGGATTATAAAAGTGCGGTTGCCAGCGTGGCGCCCGTGAGCACTGCACACCCTGCACTATATGTAAAGACGATATTAAATTATATTGATTTAAAAAGTGACTCTTTTCAGAGCGACGTAAGAATGTGTAAGAATAAAAACAACATACTTACTCAAATTTTTTAAAAGTTTTGATTTTGATTGTCGTTGTAATTTTGATTATCATCTACTCTGACAAGGATTGTAAAGATTTCCGAGAAAAACTAACAGTTTACATAATCAGGAGTATTTTAAATATAGAAAAACAAGGCAAGCAATAAGAGCTATATTCGACTGCAGAAATTAATTATGTATGAAAAGTGTACAAGTAAATGCTGGAAAATTGTCACATAAAATGCATGTTCCGTGCTCCGACTGAATGTGATATTTTTATAAAGTCTTTCGTGACACCACAGCCTTAATTAAGCGACATACGCTACATAATTTATGATTCACCACTACTTCGAAAGCTCGGCATAGATGTAGTTATTTTATATATTGTATAAAAATTGATTGTTAAATTATAGGTAAGAATCACATTTTAATGATTACTATAACATGTATACACAATGGTGTTTGATTTAGAAACAAACCGGCTATGTTTTGTTGTTACCCGCGTTTACATAATATCACTATTGTTGTTATCTAACGATAGCACACAAAAAATGATTTATACAAAGCAAAGTATTGTGCCAAAATCAATCAAAATATTTTACTAGTTTCCAGTCCGGAATCGAAATAAAAAAATAAAGGAAAGCAATACTACTTGTATGAAGCCGTTGAATTACCAAATGCGGTCAACAATGATTGAGCTAGCGAGTCTTCTCAACTGATCCCGATAAGTCACGATTGAACGAAAGTTAAATCTCCACCTGCTTCATAGCTGTAACAATACATCGCCTTATAGCTACTTAGAAAAAATGAACTTAAATTAACTAGTATATAGTAAAAGGTTTACCTTAGATTTAAAAGGTTGTAGCGTACCGTACGTACGTACCGTAACTGTAACTACTTCAACTTACATATTTAGAACTTTTCAACACTTATATGGAACACATTAAAACATAACAACAAAACTATTAAATTATCAAAATCTCGCACTTATAAATTAAAGCTTTATCGTTTTAATCCGAGTTGCCAAACTGTCGTTAAAGGATCCCGTTATGTTTGTGATTGGAAGGGTATCCTAAACTGAGACAGAAGCTTTCAGATAAAACTCGTTGTCAAGACTATATCGTGACCGCTTAGCTGCATCTGCGGCGACCGTTCCTACAGTAATTACATTGGGCCATCGCCCTCAATTAGTAACGCTCACAATCGAATAACTACCTCTCAGCCAATATTAGCAGCTCCGCTTACCGCTTATGACTTAGTAATCGGTGTTGCATTCGGACACGTGCACTCAAGAAACCAGTCAAACGGGCGAGGGCGGTTCGTAATCTTGAAAAGGGGCCTCGTGCAGAGCTCGTACGGACTTGCTTCTGATTCTGTAATGGTGTAATATGTACCGGCTTCGAATACCTTAATGAAGCGTAATCTGTCTTATACCAGTGTAGTCGTATATATCCCTACTTCCCTACTAATATTATAAATGCGAAAGTAACTCTGTCTGTCTGTCTGTCTGTTACGCTTTCACACCTAAACCACTGAACCGATTTCGATGAAATTTGATATGAAGATAGAACTGAACTTGGGAAAGGACATAGGCTACTTTTTACTGCAATAATCGAGATACAAAGGCCAAAACTAGGTGATTATAAAAATACATAAATCGTAGATATCAAAATGTATCACTGTTTATCTCCTGTCAAAACTTCACAGGTTGCTAGGCATAACACACTTGCATGGCAACCATAATGATAGTTTGTAAATGACATATAGACAAGTCGACAAGGGTAGTTAATTTTTGAAAACAAATAAAATTATAGTAGGAATGAAAGGAAAATAATTTACGGCCGATCTGAGGTCGGGAAGGGGTAGGGGGGGAGGTTTTCGGGTCCTTTAAGCGGGGCGTGAAAAAGCATCTCACTAAGCCGCCATAGTGTGGGCCGCCATACATTATCGTCTGCATTCGCAGCAAGTGTGGTAGCCTCCACGCTTGGATTCTGCTCATGCTTTCCATCAGGCAGGGTAGAGTCACTTTGGATAGCTAAATATATAATACAAAGGTTAAAAAACGGTTTATTTCGATTTCCGGCAAAACTACAAGTCGTATGGAAAAAAGTAAATTGCAAAGTTATAGGTAATCAAAAGATCTACAACTTTTTAGATAGATATATATATACCTATAAACCTATACCTATTGATTCGTCATGTCCGTCTGTCCGTCCGTCCGTCCGTCCTTTCGTCCTCAACTTACCGTCCAAACGTGAAAAAAAAAATCGTGATAGTGGTCCATATAATTAACTTTAAATGAAAACTATAACGAATTCGATGACTTTGTTAGTTCAGGAGTTATAGAGGCTTAACTTTTACACTGTACTTACTTGGAATACGTAATACAAAGAGATTGCCTGGAAGAGATTGCCTTCGGGCGATAAGGCCGCCACTTGTACCTTTCTAGTATAAGCTACCGTTGTATATTATTATTCTGGTGTACAATAAAGAGATGTATTATTATTATTATTATTATTATTATACAAAATTAACGCATTAATACGTAAACATAACAAGTATCAATTGGATACAATTTCTAATCCACATACCATTATGGGTGATTGAGGAACCCTTTCCTGTGCGTACCCTGACACGCACTTGGCCGATTTTTAATTTACCCTTTTTTTCACATAACCTCAAATTATATGTGAAAAATTAAAAAAAAAAACAAAATTTTGGTTTAATATTTTTATCTTTTACAAAATGAAATTTTTATTTTTTCACCCTATTTTGACTTAATATCGAAAATTCACCATTCACTACATAATATTATAAATGCAAAAGTAACTCTGTCTGTCTGTTACGCTTTCACGCCTTTAGGCCGTGGTTTACCACTGAACCGATTTTGATGAAATTTGATATGAAGATAGAACTGAACTTGGGAAAGACATAGGATACTTTTTATCGCGAAAATAAAGGTAAAAGGGTTTGAAATAGGGCACGAAAGTTTGTGTCGAAGTTCCTTAATATCAAATATAAAATCATGTAAGATTGTTTAATCTACCCTTACCGTGTCGTGCGATATAAACAAATTCCACGCGGGCGAAGCCGCGGGCGGAAAGCTAGTTTATTTAAATAAAGAAATAGTATCCAAGAAAACCAATGACAAGTATCAAAATTGGTAAAGAGAGCTGCAATATCAAAATTTTTGCAATCACAATTCCAGAAATTTAATGCGATGAAATTACAATGTAGCAAGCAGCAAAGAACATTTGGCGACAATGCGGTGTCCCATTGAATTTAAATAATTCAGCTTTCAACTGTGAACTAGAGCAATGACGTAGCTTTACGGCGGGCATATAATTTTTTCGTTCATTTTATTATTAGTTATAATGGAATTACGAGTATAACTATGTTCTGCTGTTACTATCATAATTATGTGTAATACAAAATATAGTATATATATACATACATTTACTATAAATAAAATTAACCATCATGAGAACTTTATTCATAATTTTTTTGCTGCCTTGACAATACTTTTGTAGGCGGTTTTACTTTATTCCCTCTTTATTGTACTTTTCTATCCTGTTTTTCGTTTGTTTTGATAGTGCAATTCCAAAGTAGAATTCCTGAACATTACTCTTAGGTTATACCTAACAAGTAGGTAATTAGTTGGAAAGGATTTGACATAGATAGTCAATAATTATAACAGATGATTCTATAATTATTAAATTCTTTAACTTGTTTTTTTACAGTAATATGTACGCGTTTCTACTGATCACTATACATTACAGTTATCACTAAGTTATTTCTTTTTACTAAGCTACTACTATTTACCCGTGGTTTTGATCACCTTGAATTATTTATTTTAAGAAAAATTCACTGCTCGTTTTCACTGATAAAAAGCATTTTTTGTTTAAATAAACAAAAAACAAGACAAGTCTCCTGATTGGTAATAATTACTCATCCAGCATCTGCGACTTGATATTTTTATTAGAAATGATAAGGACTTATCCGTCCGCAATTATTATAATTCTTAAGGTGATTTATATTCTTCTTCGTCGTTCCCTCAATGCTGAGGATCGCGACCCCAAGTTATAAGCTTCCACTTCGTGCGGTTATACGCAGAGTGGACCGCTCGGTGCATGCTGCCGCCCACTGCCTCCTTGACATAGTGGAGTGATAGCTCCAACGTGTAGGTGCCCTGCCTCGAGCACGCCTGCCGTCCATTTGCCCAACAATGATCTGCTTCTCCAGACTGTGCTTTGAGGACCGCAAAATATGCCCGAAGCAGCTTAGGGTTCATTTCCGGCAAAGTGAAGACAGCCGCGTCGTGATGTTGATCTCTTTTAATATAGATCGATTTTAATATAGACTCGTAAGGTGATTTAAAAGGGTGTATCAAAATCTAGATATCACATTCTTTGTCTGCATTCACAATAAGTATGGTAATCTAATTGTTTAATAAATATTTTTAACGCCTTTAATCATCTAGGAATATTTTTTCGTGTCGTATTTATACATGTCAAAACAGTAAACAAATTTGTAAAGACAACCTTTCTAATGGTCAATTCAGATTACAAGTACCCTAAATAAAGAGATCTGTATGTTAATGAAGGAAGAGTTGACCGTAATTATATAGGGTCTTCATGAGTCAGGAGTGCTAAGTAATCGGGTTAGTGGTAATCTGAGAGTGAAAAAAAAGCCTGACATAGCTACCCGAAATAAATTAAATTAATGCGGCCCCTTTCTGTTTGCTGCTAAGACGAAATAGCCTTTAGGAATGGTGTCCTATAATCTTATAGAATGGAGGGTGCTTAGGGATTATCCACCATCAAACATGTTTGGTTACTGGTATGGATATCAGTGTAAAAACACATAAAGCTTACATCGGTTACGTTTCATAAATATACACATATTTACATATACATATTACATGTATTTAATAAACAATAGTTAAAATGAACTTCAGAATATAAAGGTTTGACCTACAATGACCCTTTTTACATCGTGATATACTTTTTCTATATATACTACTTGTTTAACAATGTGTAATAAGACAAATAAACTATTTATTACACTTGTTTTACTTAATAAAGACAACTCCCGCATTAAGAATCTTGTGTCGCGTGGGACTTAAGAAACATACATGAAACGGACACAAAGAAACTCAGAACAACAATAAATTTATGGATCAAACAAAGTGTTGTCCCATGTGAGATTTGAAACTACGGCACTTGGCGTAGTAGTAAGGGGCCGGCATCGCGAGTCGCGACCACTTATGTCACTAGGCCGTCGTTGCGCAGTCGCTGTTATGATATATGGTCACACGTAAAATGTGTCAAAGAAAATTAATTATGGTAAAGAAAATAAACACTGAAGATTGTCTCTGGATATTTAAATAATATATAACCTGCTGTTTAAAATAAGCACAAGCTTTAATTAAAATAATAGAATGTGTTTAACATAAAAACAAACACACAATGCTAACAGAAAGTATTTATGAAAGCAGAAATACATGAAACCGCAATGAAATTATTATTAGAAATAAATCATTGTTTATTTGTTCATTTGTTTCTAGAACATTAATTAGAAAATGATGGTTGGCCATATTGCGATAATAATCAACATTTCTGGGAAAAAGAAACAAAAGACGCATTACTATTCGTGTCGGGAATAAAATGCTAAGCCATGTATTGACTAGAGGACATTCCGACTGACTTTCACGAATTAAGACTGTGTGACATTTTGATACTCATTAGTTGTTGAATTGTTATCACCAATACCGATGTTTAAGTAGATTTAGAAATGTAAATACTAATACCTATGTAATTTACCCCTAATTTGCTTTAAATTAACTTTTAAAAATTAAAAAATTAAAATTCACTTATAATTTACAAGTTTTGGATGAGTTTCATAAGAGTAGACTTAACTTAATGTTAGCAGAAAGGTAATCTATACTAATATCATAAAGAAGTAAAGTTTGTGTGTTTGTTAAATTGTAACTGGTAATCTCGGGATCTACTGAACCGAAAAAATTATTTCACTAATAGAAAGCCACATTATTGCTGAGTGTCATATGTTAAATGCAAAACCGAAAAATAAAAAGGCTTTTACGTGGTAGTCCATTTTGCAAAGTGAATCGGAGAAAAAACGGTCGAATGAAAGCATTTCTTACGAACGCTGCCTTAACTATGAAAGATATACTTTTGAGTTCTAGAGAAAAGATGTGGAGCTTGTAAATGCCTACAAAATAGTCAACGACAGCATATGTCTAACTTTTATATTTCACTTATGCCCAACGAAGTGGGCACGGGTCAGCTAGTTTTTAAATAATTTGATGAGTCTGGCTAAGTATTTATAATCAAATTACAATTCTAAGTTCATAGCTATGTCTATAGTTATTTCAACTTACGATCTGCTGATCTAAGTAAGACCCGGGTTTCAGAAATGATTGTTGACTCCTATGTAAAATTCTTCATATTCTAGTATCTTCTTATTCTATGCTTAGTATTCTTCTGCAAATGGTGTAAATAAGTACCAGGAACACTGAGGAACAAGTGTCCTCATTATTCAATAGCTGTCACATGTCGGTCGGTTTTCGAGGGCCACTAAAGATAAATAAATAAATAAATAAATATTTTGGACATCTGACACACAACATTATCTAGTCCCAAGCTAAGCAGAGCTTGTGTTATGGGTACTAGACAACTGATATAATTACATAAACATACTTTTTTTTTGTAAATACATACATATTATACATAGAAAACAAAGATATTATCATACATACATAGATGTGCTCGTCAACGCTCGAGGGTCAACTTTTGATATGTCTAGCGGTCCGTATACATCGCAGGCAATGTCGGGTAATATCGCATGCAACTCTCTGGAATAACTATGATTTGTATCGAGAGACAAGGTTGCTAAATATATATTGTAGCGAAATAAGGCTTTGTTTACCGCTAATCTCAATATAAATCATGTTTGTGTTCTTTCCGAAAGCATAGTTTAAGTCAAAGTAAACTATTGATAGGTCTATTGTTCGTTCTAGTGGTTAGTCTAGCTTGAGGTTATGAGTTCGATTGCCATTAAGTGACTAGGACGATCGTTTGTTCTTTGTCTAGGTGTTACATATACATAATTTGTATGTTTTTAGAAATACATATATTCATAAATAAAGGTATCTAAGTATATGTTTCGTTTCGTTAAGTAAATGACTAGTTTCGTTTGGAATCAAAGGGCCGGTAAGGTGTGCAAGGTTATTTCTTAGTTATGGTGATAAAAAACTGTTGTTACATCACTACATATTATAAAATAAAGTCCTCTGCTGAGTCTGTCTATCTATTCGCAAAAAACTTAAAAACTACTGCACCGACCATGCTGTTTTGAGCAATGGATAGATTTTTTCTCGAGGATGGTTTTAGTAAACATATAAGTTTTGTCAAGTTTTTAAAGTTTTTAAATATCTATATCCACCAGTGCAAAGTCGGAGCGGACCGCTAGTTGTCAAAAAAATAACATATTTCACATTTCATCAAACTAAACGGGACATTTGGTGAAGAATTGTGTCAGAAATCAGTGTCAGCAATGAAATGAAGCGATCATTAAAAATAATTGATGTCAAATGAGAATCTCAACCCGCATTTATGTGAGTCGTTCAATCACTAGTTGTAGTGGCCATCACCCTTAGATAAAAGGATATATTGAGTTTATAAAGACGACATAAACCGCCAGTCGCCTCTGGCCGCCTCTTGCCGATAGTACCTGCGCAAGACAATTATAAGCATCTGGTTCAAGATTATATCCGCCGGAGATTCTTAGGGGCTAAATGTTTTATAATGTTTAACGAAATTGTTTGTTCTTCGTTCAAGTTTACATTTTATTTTTAAAAATCCTGCTAATGTTATTAGTTACTCTCGTCATGCTCGCATCTCAACATAACTCGTGTACTATTTTACCTAAGGTGCTCTATTATTTAAGGAGTAGATTAATCACAATACAGTGTACTAGGTTGGGTACGAACCTGCAAATCCGTCCAAATTAAAACGCCATTTATCGAAGATACACGAAACTACGAAGTAAGACAACACACGGGGCAACTAATAACTTCATATCGCAATATTGAAGTTTTCGTGCCGATTATAAAATAATTTAAATATTTCATTGTTTATCTTAACCTTAACCGTTTAAGTTATTAAAGTTGTAATATTTTTGATTCAAAATTAACCAAAGTAAATTGTTATACCAGTGTTTAATCGTTATTGTTTGTGAACTTTTCAATAACAGTTATTTTGTGATACCAGATAAAGTTGAGTGGTTTAACTAGGAAATAAATAAAATCTGCATTTCACACGTTAGGTAGGGCAAACGAGTAGACGAGTGACTTGATGGTAAGCAACTCCCATGAATCTAATGGGCATCTTCAAATCAAGAGTCAAATATGCATTAGTACTGTTTGAGGCTATTCCAAGAAACAGGGTGAGGAAGTGTTTGACTCGGTTTGATTCGGCAGCAAGCAAACAAAATGCGACAAATTTCTGTTCGGCTCTTTCACTACTATAATAGTCTACTGCCGGTCATTGCACGAACCTCAAATCGACTTTGGTTTTCTGGGATCCAACTATGTATGCGCACATAAACGGATCAATATGATTAAATGCAAGGTGAAAATTCAGTCCGGCAAATAATACAGCTATTTCAATTTCAGTGGATTATATAGTTTACGTGGTCCTAAAACCAAAAATACTGAACCGAAAGATATATTTAGGTCCTTACCTGATTTAATTTCGGGGCTGCCATAAAAATATCAGTTCTATTAAGTTAGATTACACAGATAAACTTTGTCCAACCAGGTCTTTGATATCGGATAATACTTCTTCAGTTGTGTAGATTTTATTCCATTACAATTAACGACATTATTGACTTGACTGCCCCGGTGGCGCAGTGGTAATATTTGCGACTGCTATTCTTGCGGTTTCAGGTTCGATTACCAGACCAGTTTAAATGATCTAAAAATGTTCCTCTGGAGTTTGGGTATTTTCTATGCATATTATGAATGAGTTTACAAAAGAAAAGTATATTTATGTATGTATATCAGTTGTCTAGTACCGGTAGTACAAGCTCTACTTACTTTGGGACTAGATGGCGATGTGTATCAGATGTCCGAAATATAAATATCTTAATTAATACTGATATTAAAATAGCCAAAGCTAAACTGACTGTCTTAATAATTTTAAATATTTATTTTTTTATTTATTTATTTAAAAACTCTTACAATATTTAATAATATATTATTATGCTGTAAAACTATACATATACCATATATGTTTAGTATTCACTCTATTCACTCGTATTCAAAATGCCCACCCCTACAAATTTAACCACAGTTTAAGATTTCATTTACCTTAGGCCTGTCCCAAATATATCCTATGATTTTAGTCGGTTAGAATCCGACATAAAACCCTACCCCAGTAAGTAGGAACTATTGAAATAAGCTAATAATAATGAGATAACATAACAGTTCTTTTCCCGTAACATTTTTTTGGATGGAAGGAAGGAAATTCACAACACCTAAACATTTTTCATTTTTATACCCGCATTTCAAATAATATAACTCAGCGCAACTTCAACATAAAGTAATTATTATGAACGCAGACAAAGATCGTTTTATCTGCTATAAGTTTACTCTTCGTCGTGCAATGAAAAAAGAGTTTACTCGAGTACCACTCGAGTACATCAGTGAGATCAGCATAATATATATTAAAGGTCAAAAACAGCTTCTAAATCACTATGACGTCATAAGCAATCCTAACTATGCACCTCATAATGAAAATTACGAAAAATTATTAAACAAGTTAGGATGTGAACGACATATAACTTTAAGTATTGGTATACATCAGAAACTTCTCAATACAATTTTTTTACATTTAAATTTATTAATTTTACTACTTCAAAATTGTATTGACGTACGTGCACTTCACAGGCATGTTAATTTTAGATTGTAATTAATATGGTACAGCTTTTGTTCTGTAAAACATACCATTTACATTTAAACACTCACTTCATATATAGAAATACATAATTTTGTCAAACCGTATTTATTTTCGTCTGGCCAGCGTGGTATAGTGGGCCAAAACCTCCTTTCAAAGGAGAGGCCTATGTCCAACAGTGGACTGTTGAAGGCTGTTGATGATGATGATGATGATGATGATGTATTTATTTTCAAACACAACAGATGTACTTCAACGGTGAACACTTCGAAGTATGTCTGTTGTATGTCTCCCATCATGTTGGATCCACATCAAAATCTTTATTTTTTATGCGACAGTTCCTTGAAATTTGGACGGTCCCGAGAGGAAACTTAATTGAATGCATTCCGATCCCGAACGAGGTCTCATTCGGATATTATTGTGTAATAACCCGGCTCTGGTAACCGGGGATATTCGGAAAATTTATTATCGCTTTATTATTACTCATGATTGAACCCAACTTCTACATCTATTATGTAATAAATCGTTTCATTTCTAGTGGACATAACGTTATCTTAGAATATCGCTTTGAGTGGTAGTTTTGGACACCTGATACCTTCTAAGGGAATATCCTTCCAAAAAATATCCTTAACTAACTTTTTCAACACAATTCAGTGTTATGAAGACTAATAGTAGTATAAATATTTTAACTTTTATATTCTGTGATGATTATCTTCAAGAAAAAATTTACTCTCACTTTAAAAGTACTACTCCTCAATAGGAACAAATTGCATTTATACAAATTGCAATTGAGGTGCTGGTATTCATAGGAGTTAGTCTTAAAATCAACGAAGGGCCTATCTATGTGTTATCCACTCGACTGCTCATATATCCTAAAGAAATCAATCTGTTTCCAGTCAAATGAAATCTTTTAGAATATCACTTGGTACTCTTACGATCGAATTTAAATCCCAGTAGCTTAATGTAATCCCAAAATGTTTAATCAAACCGCCTTTTCGTTAGCAAATGGTAAACAAAATTAAAATTCTTCACGTTCAATATCAAATCAGTTTCGAAATGGTTCTTTAAAGGGAAAGATACGCAATCTCCCCCAGATTTACCTTCCACGATTACTAACGCAAACAATTCGTTCACAATCACAAAATTGGTAAACTGATCTCTTTTCCCTTGTTTTTATTTGCTTGAGGTAAATTATTTTATACCCATAGATATTTGTCGAAATTAAATTATACCTACCTATTTTTAGTAGTTTTTATCCGTGGCTCCGCCTGTGTGTATGTTGGAAATCGCGTCATTCATTCAAGTCAAGTCACTTTTCGAGGTGTAGCTTTATTAAATATGCGGCTATAGGTAAAATTATTTAGAAAATCGATTTAGTAAATGCATATAATAAACCAATATTTGTCCTAATTTATAAAGCACATAATAACATTAAAAAAAATTTAAACAACGATTACATATTTAATCTTTATTAATATGAGTTATGCATTTGAGCTGAGATTGACTCGACTAACGATTTAAGTAAATTATAACATGGACGCGTAATAATTCTCTCAGGTAACAGACGGGCGCATTTGATAATATCACCAATAACATTTTTTTGTTAGATGCCATATCTACGGTTCTAAAAAATACAGGTAGATATAGAACATATGCTTGCTGCGATGTTTGTAGATTTGAACAAAACTTAAGTTCAATTTATAATATAACGAACCAATGCAATTTTTGCAATTTTTAATAGTCTAGTAAATTTAGATATAACTTTTGGCCGACAAAACGCAGAAATACTTCACTCGAACTCCAAATTCAACTTCTTCTTGTTGTTGTTCCTCTCCAATTACTGGAGGTTGGACATCAGCCCTAAAAACCTCGCTTTCAAAAGAGTTCCGCGGCGCTCTTGACTCCGGTCCACTCGCGGATGTTTCGAAGCCACGTTTTTTTTCTACGGCCTACTCGACGTTTCCCCGCAATTTTGCCCATCATAATGAGTATTTTAATATACTCCAAATTCAACAGAGTACACATACATGGTATCTCCGAAATACTGACTTACAGATTCTGATTCCATTGAATCAGTTGCTTCCTTCTTTGATTGTCCATGGCAGGCTTTATTGCTGTGTTAGGGTATATTTATAAACCACAGTGTGATCTTTTGTAAATGTAAATATTTTGTAGTAAGTCTTGTAAGAAATGGTATCAAGTATTACATTATTACCTAATCATTACCGAATCAAGTTTAGTGATCGCTTTGCATAACGGGTTTTTCTTATAATTAGTTAATCGGATGATATCAAGAACAGATGCACAGAACATTGTAAACACTGGTGATATTAATGGAGTTGAAAGAAGATTAAGGTACAAAAAAAGACGCAGACAAAACTAGCTAATAATACTTTGCAAGATATAACATGAGGTAAGTTTCAAACATACGAGTAGCACATACATTTGAAATAGGATGTGAATGAAAATCATAAACACTGGTAAACATGTAAAATGCTTATAAATATTTCATAATACATTCAGCATTAAATTACACACAAAGAAGCGTAAAATTACAATCATATTAATATTCCTCTCACAAAAGAAAGAAATCAAAACGGTTCAAACTACAGACGTAATTTCGCCGTGTATTATTTCCATTGCCTACTTATTTTTTCCCACAAAAGCAAATATTGAAGAATTCGCGCAATTTACTCTGAATATTCTTAGAATTCTCAAAGAAAAAAGTGGTATGATTTTAAACAAATACAAGGGCTGGTATTGTTTTCTCCTTAAATCGAACAATGGCTGGATTTCCTTCAAGTTGTGTATAAAGACAGAATACCTTTGATTACAGAAATAAGTATTATATACTTACTCTCTCTCTACCTTGCAATAAATGAATGAGTTGTAATTGCAATCAAATAGGTAGAATCCCCCCCTCCCCTTCCCCATGCTAATCGACATGCAACCCCGTACAAGTCGATTATCATAATCGAGAGACTATGTCCTTACTCATGGATCAAAAAGTATCTCTAAGTCACATTTTAATGAAATTAGCACAGTGATATTGCTCTGAAAGCTTGACAGAAGGAGTTACTTACGAATTGACTGCCTTGTTGGTCTAGTGGTTAGCGTATGCGGCTGCTGATCAAGAGGTCTCGGGTTCGATTCCCGGGTCAGACCAAATATTTGTGTGATCCACAAATATTTGTTTCGGAGTCTGGGTGTTTTTCTATGTATAATATGTATGTATTTACAAAAAAAAAATATTTTTATGTATTTATATCAGTTGTTTAGTACCCATAACACAAGCTCTGCTTACTTTGGGACTAGATGATGTTGTGTGTAAGATGTCCAAAATTTATTGTTGCCTAAGTCTAAATACATATTTGCAGTTTGTCGATACTTCAGATGTAATTAGGGTTACGCTTAACTTTTCACCCAACACTGCAGATGTGGGTTACCCACGCAGGTTTTCAGACAAAACTTAAGGTTAAAACTTAAAACGTAAGGTTATTATAAAAAAAAAAAAAAAAAAAAAAAAAAAATTATAATATTAGTACGTTAGTATCAATCTAACCTTCTGTTTTAAAGATCGAATAACAACTGAAAATAGAATATATTCAAAATGACGTTTTTAAGGCATGACTATTCCTTCAAACTTTATTCTGGATAGTTTTGTTTTATAACGTGATTTGATTGTTTTATTACAAACGTCACTAAAGTTCATTAGCCTTTTCATTGCGGTAACGGTATTCATTCGCTTATTGTTTATTCACTACCCACACGTAAACATGCATACGACGGAAATGCATATAGATAGGCGAGACATAGGGAAACAAAAATTTGATTTGTATATGGTTTGTTTGAAAGGCGTGTCTTTAAACCAATGAGTATATAAATAAAAAGTGACAGAAAACTGTTGCTTTTGTGATGTATTTTTGAAATCATTATTGATTCACTTTTAAAGATTACATTTTCTAATTAATTATGAATAAACATTTTTGCTAACATTTCCTTTAGTGATTCTGTTACAACCCATTAGTACAAATTCCACATCACACATGTTTCCAATCTATACTTTTTTGCTATCTTTTTCAAGATTAATTGCCATTCAATTCAGGTTAGATAATACTTTTGTTGCTTTTTAAGCGCCAGAATCTGGGTCAAATGAAATGTGCCGTAGAACTTTTTAAGATAATGCAGTTTCATTTAAATGCACATTTGGATTTAAAAGCTTTTGTATGCAAAGTTTTGCTAATTACGATGATAACTTTGAAATGTATACCTCAGGTAAATGTCAGGTGTACGAGTATAAGGCCACACTGGCCAAGAGCAGGTTGGGTATTGGCAATACAAAGTTTTGTCTAATTAATCTTGCCTTTGCATGTCTTTAAGCCGCCTGAAGGCCTGCAACTAAGCTTCGCTGCTGTTACCCTATGATAACAACAGGGACCCTCAAATCACAGACGCTCAAGGTCACTCAACCAGATACTGACCGCGTCGTCGTTGTTTACAGTCGCTGATTGTTTGTAAGCACCTAGGGCAATTGGGCTATGAGCACTTGTTAATTATGGTACATATAAATTCTGTTTAAGTGATATAATTCTACGTGTGTGTGCAATGTAACTCATTTTTATAAATCCACGATATTGCATTTAAAAACAAACAAAAACTAAAACAATTTGAATTACAAGTAACAAGATGATATAATATTTGAGTTAGGCAAAATTTCGCCTGTTGTATCTGTTTCGAAAAGTATCAATTTGTTCACGTTTCGTTCGTACTGGATAATTATCATCACTTCTAACTGTGAAAAAAAGGTTCGGAGAATGTATTCAAATTGCGCTAATAAACGCCACGGAAAGTCTTAACTTTAGGTTTAACAGTCGGCAACAAAACATTTCCAAACAACAGTACATTTATAAATAGTAAAAATAGGCAAGTTAAGTAACATTCAGAAAGAAAACGACGCCAAATCTGCACTTAAACGAGTGTTTACAATTTTTGTACCGACTTCAATCCAGTGTAATGTCTTTCCACCCCTGGTACCCGAAGGATGTTAAAAAATGTAAAGTGTGTTTGTCTATTGTAGCTTCAAAACGAATGTTTAGGATTACAATCAGATTTTATAGAGAGCATTTTGAACCATTTACCATTTAGTAATTAATAATGTTATATAATTTAGTTATTATTTTGATATATTCCTAGATACATTTATTGGAAGTAAATTAGCTGATTTTTTTTTGTGATATTTTGTGATTTTCCGAAAAATGTGGTTTCTTATAACTATTGGAATAATGATTTTATATGCAAAGCAGATCCAGTGTCTTCTGCTTTTATTCATGAGCTACTTGAATTACTTCTCGAATGATAGTAAAAGGCAAAATACTCGCATTATAGACTTGGAAACAAGACAATTTTTTTGACGAAGTCTAGCAAAAACCTAATCCGAATAAGGGTACCATCTGAAAACCAGCGCTGCACAGACATAGTATATCATTTTACTGAGATGGTAACCCATTCAGGCTCAGTACGGTTAATGTTGTTATTGTCTCTATTTCATGAATTGTGGGCCAAGAATAATCATTTTTTCATTTCACTTAATTTCATCCAAGTTTTAAGACCTTCTCAACTAAAATGAATACATAAATATACGGAAACCACAATAACCAGTATGTGTCAGATTTGGAGAACATTGGTGGTGGCCAATGTTCTCCAAATCTATACCATTCAAGCTGTAAAAGCTTTTGGCGGGTTACCAAACTTGTATGAACTCTAACACCCTCTTAGTGAAACGGTAAACCTTTTTCTGTTGATTCATTTTAGAGTTTCCATTTAAGTGAATTATTTAGTTTGTTCACATGTGCGCACACACACTAATACAAGTTATGTATTACATGGTAAAACGACGAAAATTAATGTAAAAAAAAAATGCACTTTCATTTTGATAAGTAGCTGTGTCCCACGGTTATTGTTATGCACGCGAGAAACGCCACTCAGCGGAGGCTACATAAGTCTAAAAAAATAACCTAAACTTACCCCTTATGTCATCAGCTAACTAGTGAAAGTCCCGACAATATTGGTCCAGCCGTTCCAGAGATTAAGCAGAAAAACTGACAGATAGACAGATATTTATTTTATATTGATTTTTTGATGCATTTAATAAAAAACAGTTCATACAGACACTTCAATTTTATTTATTTTTTACTTATTTATTACATTACTATCTCTAAAAACAGCTATTTAAAAGTTTTTGAACACGATAAAGTTCAAAGGAAACAGTAATCAGACCTTTTAAGGGATATAAATAGAATCTGTGTACGAAATTAACTTAAAAATTTCTGATTTAGGTCAAATATGTAAAATATACCTAACGTAGTTATTTCTGCGTTATTAAAATTTAAATTAAATAAGAAATATGAATATTTACATTATGTTAACTGCCTCGTTGGTCTAGTGGTTAGCGTATGCGACTGCTAATCAAGAGGTCTCGGGTTCAAATCCTGGGTCGGGCCAAAAAGTGTTTTTGGGATTTTCTTAGGAAATTCCTAATAGCAGCCCGGAGTTTGGAAGTTTGGCGGTGATTCACGCCCGTGCCTCGGAGAGCACGTAAAGCCGTCGGTCCCGGTTGTCATGAACATCTATGGCAATCATTATTGGGAAGTCAGTGCCCTCAAATATACTGACAACTAGTTCAATCTTCGAATTTCAGTTCTCCCTTAGGGTTGCGGAGGTCCGATGCCAGTCGCTCCGTGGAAAAACTGAAATTCAGGTAAAACCGGTTGAACTAGTAGCCGACCCCAAATAAACTTGGGAATAAATGCTCGGAAGATGTTTACTTCAATTAGGACTAGCTTTGCTCCGCAGCAATTTTCGTGATTTAAAACACTAACCGTAACACTGTGGTACTCAGCTAGATTAATTTCATGTTCCTTAAACGGTATTATGTTATATAATCTTCATATGAATTCAAGTTATGTATATAAACCTAAGTAACTGTAACCATATCCAAATGAACTTGGCACCGCGTGACGAGGGATGACAGGTATTCAGAATTTTCAAATCATCAGAGCTTATTTTGGTCACGACGACATTCTATAATATGTTTTCTATAACAAACCTTTATTGAAACTGCAATAGCTAGATTTCCATAAATTTCACCTGAATAGGTAAGTGTCAATTATTGATACCTATTCACTTACAATAAAACCTATATCTTTGCAGATTATAGAAACTTTCGACATTCATTCAGTCATTGCCTCATAACGGATAATTTTGTTTGTTTGTTGTCTCAAATGCAGACTTGAACGAGTATTCTAAGCATTTGAAGACGGGGGCTGGCCCCTAGTCCCCACTAATATTATAAATGTGAAAGTAACTCCGTCTGTCTGTCTGTTACGTTTTCATACCTAAACCGCTAAACTGATTTTGATGAAATTTGGTACTCAGATAGTCTAGAGACTGAGGAAAGACATAGGCTACTTTTTACCGCGATAACTGACATATACGCAGGCGGAGACGCGGGCGAAAGCTAGTTACTACAATTTTATTAATTTGTATAGATGTATAGATAAAATTTATATTTGGAAACCCAATGTATGGTTCATTTATCGTGGTGACCGCAGGGAGGATTTTGATTTGATTGCTACCGTTTATTATCAGAGGAACTTGGTTTCAGTAATCTGTTACCGCAACCAAGTTCCTCTGCTCATAAAAGAGAGACACAGAATGAAATTGAAAATGATTTGTCTGCAAATTCATTTTGAATTTCTCTTTAATTGAAATGGACTTTAAATTAACGTAATATACGTTATAAATATAAATATCTTTAATAGTAACAAAATAGATACAGTTATGAATTCAAAAATTCAATATTTTCATACATATCTAATTTGTACTAACTAGGTTTTATATTATTCTTTTTCAATCAATTTTATTTCCCATTTAATATTCTATTTCTTATTTTTTAAATTTGAATTCTCATTTATGATCAGAATTTAACTTATTTTTTTATCTTTTCAAATGTAATAATAAATTAATGTTTTACTTTATTATCATTTGGTGATAAAATATCTATTGAATAAGTAGTGTTAGTAATGATAACCAGATAAGTACTACATTATCCCCATTTTTATAACGACTTACCTTTGTTTCTGTGTTCAGTTGTTTGCTTTTATGTATTTTATTTTTATTTAGGATACAGGTTTAAAATAAAACCGGTTAAGTATAAGTTTTAAATTTAAGAAACACTGGGATACAGTACAAGTGAGTTTAATTTAAAGAATGTATAAATTCAATATAATAATATTAAATAAATTTATAAATATTTCGTTATATTACACACAACGTCATTAAGTCCCAAACTAAGCAGAGCTTGTATTGTGGGAACTAATCAACTGATATAACTACATAAACATACTTTTTTTTTTGTAAATACATACACCCAGACTCCGAAACAAATATTTGTGGATTAAATATATTGTTTCAGTAACAATATTATTCAATCCGACCCGGGAATCGAACCCGAGACCTCTTGATCAGCAGCCGCATACTAACCTAACCACTAGATCACTAGACCTACAAGGCAATAATATAAACTTAAGCCACGCAATTATTAAGTGTGAATCTCTTTTCAACAATGCTTATCTATCGTTAGACTACATTTTAAGCGTGATTTTAATTATACTATCTCCATCGCCATTCAAAAACATATTTAAAATAAAACGTCAAAATGGATTGGATAGATTCAGATTTCGTCGTGAGCAAAAATGTTTTTTGCTTATTGTCTTTTATGTTACTTACAACAAAGCAAAGCTCGTTTCATTTTACGAAATTTGTAATCCATGATCATTGATTAATAAAGCCGGTTCCAAAAATAACGGGTCAGTCACATAAACCCGAATATCTCCCGAACTACGTATGCCATCCTAATGAAACGAAGACTGTTCAATTGAGAATTTAATTATACAGATAAAAAATAAAATAAAACTTAGTTACACCCACAATATTAATCTTAAATTAAAAAAAAACTAAAGTAGTCATATTTTTCTTAAGATTACATTTTTTTTATGATTGTTTTTTTGCTGTTTTCATCACTTTCTTCATTTAATACTTTGTATTGCCTCCACGAGCTCTTCTGACAGCTTCCAGGCGATTAGGCATGCTGTACACCAAATTTCGGAGCCGGTGCTGAGGAATACCTTCCCATTCCTCCACCAGTGCTTGTATGAGCTCGGGAAGCGTGATTGGTGGGGGGTTTCGACCTTTCACGCATCTCTGAAGCTCGTCCCAGGCGTGCTCGATGGGGTTTAAGTCCGGGCTTCGCGCTGGCCACTGCATGAGTTCGATACCGACCTCTTCAAGGTAGTCATGTACAATTCTGGCGGTATGGGGACGCGCATTATCATGCATTAATATGCCATGCCGGTCAATCCTGGCCATGAAAGGACCTACATGTTCATTGAGGATCTCTTCCACGTACCTCTCTGCATTTAGAGTTCCATTTTGAATGAGCACCAGCTCGGTGCGGGCCTCAGCAGAAATCCCAGCCCAAACTTGTACGGAGCCTCCACCGTACGCCACTTTTTCCTCCACACACGCTTGATGGAAGCGCTCCCCTGGTCTTCTGTACACCAACTGCCTACCATCATGCTTGTAAAGCATGAATTTAGACTCGTCCGTGAACATTACCCTAGACCAATCGTCTAGTGTCCAGTTTAGGTGTTCGCGCACGTATCTCTGTCTTGCAATTCGATGTCCCCGTTCCAGTTTGGGGCCATTTGCGGGCCTCAATGGTTTCAAATTTGCTTCAGCAAGACGTCTTCTTACTGTTTGAGCGCTTAAATTGCCACCTCCAAGCGAAAACGATTTCGGAGCATTGTAGCCACCAGTTGTCTGTCTTCCCTGGCCGTTGTGCATCTTGGTCTGCCATTTCCTGGTCTTCTAAGGTGTGATCCGGTCTCTTGGTACCGCTGGACTACCCGCTGAACAGTCGACAAAGATACACCAATGTTTCTGGCTGTTTCACGCTGGCTCCGCCCAAGTTCCAAAAAAGTTAGGATTCTGGTACATTCCTCTAGCGTGACTGCCATGCTTCACCTCACAGAATAATAATTGTGCACGTGGAAGACGTTCACGATAATTTTTTTTGTGACAGAATAGAAATGGAAAGCATCCATAATGACATGAAACAAAAATTTTGTTTTTAAAAATAGTCATTTTTTTAAATTTTGTTTTTCTAATGAAGTTTTTTTCATCAACCAGTTTAAATAATATGCTATTAGAAGCGCAACTAAAAAGTCTTTATTCTGTTTTTTATTTCATTGATCTAGCTTTTACAGTTCTGGAGGTATTTCAATTTTTGTGACTGACCCGTAATTTTTGGAACTGAGTGTACATCAATGTCCATGATACAATAATTTTGTGTGATATTTTTCTTTATCGAGTATTTTACTAAAATATATACTCCTTTTTAGGATTCCGTACCAAAAGAGTAAAACGGGACTTTAATAGCTGTCGGCTGTCCGTCTGTCTGTCATTAATTAATTTAGGTTGTATCTCATGAACCATGTTAGCTAGACAGTTGAAATTTACACAAATTATTTTTTTACTTTTACCACTATATCAACAAATACTAAATACTGCAAACGCGATGTTTTGCCTTACAGTGTATCAATAATGATATGGAACACTTCGTGCGCGAATCCGACTCGCACTTGGCCGATTTTTTTTAGTGGTCATGTGGGTTCAGGTATTTTTAAAAATTCATTATATATTATATTAAATCATTTTCAACTTGTACTAAATTTTCAAATCAGAAATTCACAATGAACTGTTTGTTTAAGTGAATTCTTTTACAAAAGTCTAACTCCGAAATTTGCAAATATACTCGCAGCAAGCCTTCCCGATAACCTTGTCAAACAGCCAGAATGGTTGTTTTCAGCTCGAAAAGGACTTATTGCAGTAGCCACGACCTTTTAATCTTACGAAACTTTTATATTAAATCAAACAAATAAAGTCAAGGATTCCTCATTTTGTACTCTTCAAAGGAGATCTTTATATTTAAGTAGTGAGTTATTTATCTATTATTTTCATACGTAATATCATCGACGAAATATACTTGTATACTTTGTATATACATATAAATATACTTGTACTGTACTATCTTTCGTCCATGGTAATATCCAGTAACAATAAAAAAAACATTTGAAATTAGAGGATGGACAATTTAAAATGCAATAGTTTGCTATTAAAAACTTTAGAGAGTGAAAAATTACTGAATCGGCGTTGCAAATTATCTCAATGTCATCAAAACAACCAAAGTAGTTTTAATCACAACGTGTAGAAAATAAAAAACGACACTTCGATTAATTATTTTGTCAAAATCTTTCTTACTAGTTCTTAGTCTTTTTACATTTGAACGTCAACGTAATCAAACATTAATTCCAGGTATCGACTTAATTTAAAAAAAAATTGTGTTCATGATTATAAAGCTAGATGGTTATCTAATAATCTATTATACTAAAAGAGATTTAAGTCGTGGGTGTATCAATAAATGATGCAAGTCACCATATTTGCCATTAAGAATGACATCATATAGTGACGTATCTAGGTTTTTAGTTGTTAAAATTCTAGGCAATACTAGGTAAAGTCTGTGATTGAAGAAGTACTCTGTCATCGCTGGTAATGAATGTCTAAATGTCAAAATCGAGGAGGTAGTAAATTGATACTTATTGGCATTGACAGCTTTGTTACCTACTATGTACTATGGACAGACTGCACACATGCGTACATTAAATATACAACAGGTTCAAAGTGTAAGTAGTTACGGAGTCTCATAGTTATAAGAAGTTTTTCTTTGCAAATAATCCTATTGAAACTTGACAAATATTTATAGGATTAAAAATTTTCATGGAAATATAATATATGTAGGTTGATTGATGTTTGAGATCACTTGTATGTTAGAATATAGTAAGTAACTTCTTAAATATTCTATAGCAAAGAGAGTAATAAAATGGAGCGTCATTATGTTAACTTTCCAGATAATGAGAGATTAGATTTACGAGGAACTTGTAGCTTTAAATAACTGTCATCACCTTTCTAGCTTAATTGTAAGACGTAGATAGAGTTTGAAAGTAAAAACATGAAGAAGTATAAACAGAGAGATATAGATTGTACTCTGTATATTATTGTAAAATTGTAGTTAATGCCCTACGTGCGCATTAAAAACTCAGTTACTAAACCATAATTTTTTCTTCCTTTCAATTTTTTCACAAAGAAAGTATAGTTTATTATGTGGATACTTGAGTTGTGTTTTATAGTAGAGTAATTCGTATATTCACCAACATTTATGGACATTTACTTATTGCCTCAATGAATAGGCAAGTATCCGACATAAAATGTTTTTTTTTTTTTTCTGATTCATACTTCGTAATATTTTGAAGAAAAGAGACACATAAATTAAATATAATATAGTAGCCAGACACACAGAGTTACTTTCGCATTTATAATATTAAGTAGGGATAATATGTTAGGTGGGTAACGCAACCACGTCTGCGTTTCTTTTCAATCATACACTGCTCCTTTGGGCTTCAGCGTAATGTGTAACTATCCTATCTTAAGCAGGCCAGCAAAACATATATTTAAAAACCTTGATCTTCAATTTCATAGCTTGAGAGTTCATCGTGAGTAACTACGTGATATGAGAATTTTATATAAAACTAGCTGATGCCCACGGCTAGACTCGCGTCTTAGGAGTGACCGGGAGAGGTTCAGAACTCTTCCGGTCCGCAAGGCCCGGGAACGGGCCAGATACCGCAGGCAACTCGGGTGCCGGAGATCGTTAAATGATCTCCGTCCTCCTTAAGCACAGGCCTGGGGGTGGCAGATTAGGCCATCTGTTACCCTAGTATAAGCAGGCCGGGGTGGATGCGCGAGCGCTATAAAGCGCGTGCCGTGTAATTTTCGAGTGGTGTCCCCACACAGAAGGGGTCCATCTACTAGCTGTAGGTGGCCGGAGGTGCGTCGGGGTTCCAGGGACTTCTTATCGAGGGTATACCTGGTTCCCCGACTCATAGTACCCGAGACGGCGTGCGGTTTTAGTCGGTTCGAGTCCGACATAGCCACCAACGTGTGGCCTCCGTGGGGATTTCCGCATGAAAAATAAAAAATAAATAAATAAGGGGTATAAAAAGTAGTTTACGTCAACAAAATACAATATTCCTTAAGAATCAATTACGGAGGACTATGGCAGTTAATATTTTACACGAGAGTTTTACATACTACGTAACCTTATTAATATTAAAAACGCAAAAGTTTCTGAGTATGTATGTATGTTTGTTGATCTTTCACACAAAAAGTACTGAACGGATTTGTATGAAACTTTACCGTAATATAGTTTATATCAGAATAACACATAGGCTACTTTTTACTGCAATAATGGAGATACACGCGGGCGGAGCCACGGACGAAGGCTAGTATATACTTAGGTATTATACATCTCCAACTCGTCGTAGCCGCACACAGTCTGCCGTTATAGTGGCTATACGTTTTAGAACCCTATTAGTAAAAGGATTTATGTAAAAGTGTGCCACCTGACAACATATTGTTAGACAGACAATTGGTCAATCTGAATATTGATGTGGGCAATGTGTTGAAGGGAAATTGAATTGAGTACCGAAATTTCCGTGATATATTGAATGAGAATTTTTGATATTGTTAAATATTCTGGAGCGTTTATTGACATATGAATCATGTTGTAGTATTATATACAATACATTAGTTGTGTCAGTGGTGTTACTCGCGGTTTTACACTTACTGTGTCTGTTTGTTTTAAAAAATACATAAGCCTCCTACACTAGACTCCTCAGGCCATCAGTCGAGCCGTTCCATAGATTAGCCAGAGTAAACACACGGAGAGAAGATGTTAAAAATTGCTTGTGTAATATTATATACTTTCACTAGCTGATGCCCGCGGCTCCGCTCGCGTCCAAGAGGTATGAAAAATAGATAGTAGCCGATTATCAGACTTACTGAATATGCATAAAAAAATTCATAAGAATCGGCCGTTTCGGAGGAGTATGACAACGAATATTGTGAGACGAAAATTTTATGTGTTAGATATGCATTTAATAAAAAAATGTTTTATTTAATGTTCCATGTAGACACTCCAATTTTAATTATTCGTACGAATATAACGTATAATGTATGAATCTAATCTAATATGTAAAAACGAGTAACTCTTGTATAGTATAGTATGTATTTATATACTAGCTGAGAACCCCTGATTTTGTTGTAAATTGCGGGTAACGCGGCGGATCAGAACCAGTCTAAAAATTTTTGCCGAGGTGACTTATTTTTTTCAAAGAAAAGCAGAAAGATGATGACCTATGGAGGTTATCAGCTTTCTGCAGGTGAAAGCCCCGTCCAAATCGTTCCAGCCGTTCCAGAGATTACCCGGAACAAACAGAAGACAGACAAAAATTGAAAAATATGTATTTTTCATGTGAGTACCGTATATACTTTGATATGAACCCAAGACCTCTTAAAATCATAATCACAGCAGCGCCGCAAAGAGTAGGAAAACTTTATAAAAACCCTATACTGTCTGGCCAACGTGGTATTGCAGCATAAGGCTCACTTGGTGGGAAGAGGCCTATGGAGGCTCGATGATAATGATGACGCAATAGTTCCAATTGTATTTCAAGTCAATTTTTTTTATTATAATATCTTGTAGATTCATCTTGATATTCAAACATAGTACTTTCCTCTGCTTTAGGTACTAAACTTAATTAGTCTCAAAATTGAATAATATTTTGATACTAAATAACTAACATAAATAAAAACTTAATAATTTACAGGGAATTTGAGCTCAATAATATTAATGATCCTTTATCTTATTCTTAGAAACCGACTCATTTTATGTTGATACACTACACTAATATTAAGCTAATTTTCCTTTGAGTACGTTATTAAAAGTATATTTATTTTTATCATTTAAATTTGAACTAAAGCGTTTACTTCAAATAAGTACTCCAATAATTTCTTTTGAGTGATAAGAATCGTTAGAAATGAATGCTTCGCTGAGTAATCTAATCGGTGTATCTAAATCGTACCCCCATTCGAGTTATTTCAACAGGTTAGCATGCGTCATATTGTTCTCTCAACTCTTACGTTGGTGTCGTCTTCTCATAATTGTCAAACATTGAAGTGCATAAAGGAGTAAATAAAATACGTACAGCCAGTAACCAAGTCAACTTCTATGCATAAAAGTTATGCCAGAAGGAAAAACTCTTAACTAGGAAGAATGCACGACAATTTACAAAAAAAAATTATGTCTGTGCATAGTAGAAGCCAACATTATATCTCACTTAGAGATTAAAAAAAAGAATATTATTTCCATTGCAGTGAGTTATTAGGCAAGAAGGCAATCTTATAAGATTCTTATGTTAATAGATTAAACAAAATAGGTAAATCATTAAGGTTTTTCTCCCTCTTTTTATACAGCATAACTTTTGTACTAGTGTATAATAATAAGATAAAAAAACTCCTTGAGAAAGGTATGCAGCTCCCCATATTCATCTTCGATTCTTGAGCCGGCTTTGGGGGAATTGGGCCAACCTTTGAGGTACATCCATTCCCTGATGACTCGAAGTTTGTATTAGTCCATTTCGTTCGCAAATACCTTAGGCGAAATTTATTTTACAAATATTCCAGACCCTTGTTATCAATTAATTTTGTGAGTAACGAAGCCCACGCTTGAAAGGAATATTCCAGTATAAATAATAATTTCCAATATAAAGGATGTTTGAGAACGTTTGAAACTCAATAAACTGCATTAGGTAAGGTTGGCACGCTGTTGCAAACCGTAGTTAACATCCTTACCGGAGACCCGTAGCAAGTAATGACTTGAAAGAGATGCTAGCCACGGTAATAACCACCTAATTCATCACGCTGTGCATAGATCGAAAACGTTCACGATACTTAATCTGGCAACGATTAGCACACGCTTTGTGTACCGTTTGAGAATTAAAAAAGCGTTTATAATAGAGATCCCAACGGACACTCGCAACTTATCATTTACAAAATGTTATCAGTGCTTTGTACAGATTTCCCTTATCAGTGTATACGTGCATGATTAAATGAAATCTTACATTATTCGTTGCTTTAGTTAAGTCAGCCTTATTCTGAATACTACTAGTGTTTGTGTACAACAAATATAAATTATTTGCATCGTATACATAAAATTCTCATATCACAATGTTAGTTACATAGTGGCATGAAATGTTATGAGCGTTTCTGTAATTTGGGGGTCACGTTGAATAATCAGTCCCGGTTGTTATCATAAGATAACAATCGTGAAGTTTAGGAGGCCTATGACCCGCTTAAAAACATCCAACGACGAGATTACGTATCCACAACGTGTCTCGCCAGTACCCAACCCTTACTCGGCTGGCGTGGGGACGTATGGCCTGAAGCCTCTCCGGATAGGAGACCAGAGCCCTGAAGTACGACATTATAGGGTTTTGAGGTATGCTGATATAATTGAACATCTCTTTGACAGTTTGGTCGGGTCGGATCAGCGATTGTAAGATTTAATATGTTACAAAACTTTAAAGTATATGTTTTCAAAAGCAGAGTTTTAGTTCGATATGGATATTTGCTTTAAGCGAATGAAAATACATATTTATGGAATAAATCATATGGCTATGGGTTCTGGGACGATTTACAGCAATATCCTTTGAAGGCGATTTGTTTTCGTTATGCTTCACCAGATTTCGCCCGCGGTTCCACTCGCGTGTTTCTCGTTTGTTGCAGTAAAAAGTAGCCTGTGTGGTATTCTGATATATAATTCATTATGATGGTGCCATGGAATTGTCTATTTTCTAAGCCAACTTTAGTAGACTAATTCTACCTACTATTCCATTTCATTTACTGTTTTACAATGATCATTATTTACTGCTAAGTAACTTACGTTACTCCTAAGTTAGTTTTACGCTACTTTATAGATTTAACTTCCCGCACACGCTATGTAGGAGTAATTTTTAATACCAATGTAGTTGTAAATATGGGTTATTTTGCTAACTGTAATTTGGTACAGTAG
This sequence comes from Phragmatobia fuliginosa, assembly GCA_932526445.1. Taxonomy (NCBI): domain Eukaryota; kingdom Metazoa; phylum Arthropoda; class Insecta; order Lepidoptera; family Erebidae; genus Phragmatobia; species Phragmatobia fuliginosa. The sequence continues at coordinate 34,114,841 of OW052057.1, forward strand.
TATCAGTATTATCAGCTTCATATCTTATTTTAAAGGAATAAAGTTAAAATTTTAATGACCTATTAAAGCGCTAAAGAATGCTGTCGCTGAATATGCGTTTATGCGTTGGCTCTTAGTCGACACAGGATTACTCACATAATTCCCCAATTCATCCATAGTTTAAATTTGATATACTCTATAAGACGATGAAAAAGGGTTACCATATAAAGAATGTAGTTACATTGGAAATCAATTTATAGTTTCTGTTGAAATTTAATAAAGTAAAATGGCAGCCCACGTAGGGCGCAAATTGTCGCCGTCCCCACTGACGGTACCAATATTATAGTTTAGATTTTTATACTGATACTAGGGGCTTGATACGGCTTCATACATAAGTATTTGAAATTCTAGAATTGTCTCTACCATATAAATCCTATTGAACCTAATCCTACCATTACTTGAAACAGGACTATAATCCGTTGATTAGTTCAAAAGATCTAAGCGAACAGACAGTGAAAGCGACTTATTTTTATATTATGTTAGGATAATATTATTTTCACAATTTCAGAAAAAAAAGTCAGGCAGTTGCATTATAAGTATTATAACGATAGAAATTGATTGCTAGTAGGAAGACTCACAATGTTTGTTAAGTACACAACGGCCTGGGTTATTAGTAAGTAATGTGCTACGTATGATTCATTTCAGTGAGTTGCATACCATTGCCTCAATTTTGCTGCTTCCATAAGTAAAACATGATTGTATTTATTTATTTAGCTTTGAGTGTTTAATATTCTCTGAATATTTTAATTAAATTTCTGGTTCAGATTCTTGTTTTGACGACGTTTATCTTAAATGCAGATCAGATGTGGATAAGAATCCACTTTGTAGTCTTAACCTTGTAGGTTCATTTCTAAGTTATGATGTCACAACGTGGTAAACTTAGGCCTACTACTTATTTATTTAAACAAAGAAAGATAGAATAGTAAACTAATCTTTTATAGCTTACGACCACACCTAGGAGTGGCATAGGTACACTGTGCATAATGTAAACTCTGGCGTCTCTTTCTTTGTATCTTCTCTTTAATTTCTAATGTGTTGTAATCTCTTTCCATATAGGCCTAACCTTTAACACATAAACACGAGACAACTAGCTGTTTGTATGTATTAATACATTAAAATCTTCAAATGACTATAAATTCTAACTTCCCTGGAGAATTTAATAGAAAAATCAGTTCCTCATCATTGCATCCTTAAACATTTAATTAGTAGGTAGGTATTATGTGGTCTTTGTATTTGTTTTTAAAAATGTGCAACATTTATTTTTTTAATTAATTCATAATTAATGACTAAACGCACTTGATGATATCATAATTTATAATTTAATCTCAGCAACGAAGTGCAAAAGCGCAATTGAAGATTTAACAACCACGTTCACATTGGGTCCTTTTACAAGGCTATTCATACGGTATGCGATACTCAGAAAATAACACTGTACACAATAACTTCTCGCTGGTTATCAAACACTTCGAAGAAATGATTTAATAAACAAGACCTTTGTTGAAAAGTGTCACGGTGTCTTTGAAAAAGCCGAAATACGGGGAATGCAGCTTGACATCACAGCCTAACTTGAAGTGGTCTCTCGATACTCATAGGACATTGAAAAACACTCATCATCAATCATCTCTTCATATTCATATTCTTTATTTTCCCAAATATAACAGTTTTACACAAATGCATCGCCGATATACCACACGCTCAAATTCAAATACACGTTTCCAGTAAAGTTCGTTTTACTTACCGGTTTAGTGAGAACTACGTCCAGCCATGACTTTACCAGCTTACACATGCACACCGCGACCAACCGCAAACTTATAAACAAACTTTTTAAAGTTTTCAAAGTTCCGAACGTATGCGCTAAAGTTCACTTGGATTTATATGGGGCTCATCAAGTATGTTGGGAGTGAATATTATGCGTTGGTTATGTTGTAATAGGAGATTTTCGAAGACGAAACAGGTTTCCGGCGGCGGAAAGTGAGTTTAGAAGTTTGTTTAAGAAGGCGATGCGGAGCGCAGCGAGCCTCGCACACGGACGTTCGGTGGAAGGTACCACGCGATATGACACAGCCGCCGAGCCGAGCGAGCGTTTCTAGTCGCGCGGGTTGAAGGCGGGAGCGGAGCGGCAACGTTGCGCACCAACCCCGCGCGCGGGGGGTTTATTGCCTCCATGGCCCACCTAACATGATGGCGTCATTGTTTCATCATTTGTTATCTCACGGCTCCCGAAGGCATTTCTTTCTACGGGTCGGCTTCCTGGCTTACGAACAGGTATTAAGTAAAAGTTACAATATAAAAGTTGTCTTGAAAGTTCTGTTTAAAGTTTCTAACATTTTTATTAAATTTAAAATGATGGCAAAGGATGATCGTACTTAGCATTTGAACAATTAACATAGGAAATAATTTTGTCTTTGGTAACATTTCAACGTTAAAAATATAATTAAGTAGTTTGGACATTACTAGGGTCACAAAGCGTTATATTCACAAATGCACTCACTAAAGTTCCGGTGACTCACTCTCTGGTATGCACGCATTGCTCACAGTTGTTCAATAGTCCAAATCGATTGGTGACCAATGATAAATAAGGAGTTAATAATATTCCTTTATTAAAAACTAGCCGTGCCCCGCGGTTTCACCCGCGTTTTTCTCTTTTCCGTTGAAAAAATAGGTTTTCGATTTTACATCTTGTGTTACAAAATAGCAATTTTATTACGGATCCCTAATTTTGAAAAAAAATGTAGCCTATAGCCTTCCTCGATAAATGAACTACCCAACACTGAAAGAATCATTCAAATCGGACCAGTAGTTTCAGAGATTAGCGCGTTCGAACAAACAAACAAACTCTGCAGCTTTATAATATTAAGTATAGATTTACACGTATTGTAGATAACATGATCAAAATTGCCAATGCGTAGCGCTCATAACCAAATGAACTTAGGTGATTGAAAGCAATCAGCGAGGGTACCATCAAGATGGGTGACCGTTTTTGGCATGAAATGTTATGAACGTTTCCGTGATTAGTAGATTTAGTTGGAGGCCTTCGAGCTGGTTAAAAACATCCAACGTATAAACAAGAGCCACAACGTATCTTACCATTCCTAAAAATATGAATTCCTAAATTCTGGTGTACCAACAACTGATCAACTTCACTCAACAACCACTTCTGGACAAAAGGCCTCTCTTAAGAAGGAGGTTTAATAATAAACCTACATTTAATAGAACTCGATATAATAGACACAAATATAAACATACATATTTTACTACAAAAACAGGCACACATGCATTATACTCACGAAAGTTTTAGGGGACCTCTTCTCAGAAGGTTTCAGAGCGGGAATTAGGATGGTAAACCGAGATAAAATCTCGAGCAAGAAAAATATTTTTTGTAACTTTATCAATGTTTTGTTATATTTTTCTATTCAAAAATAAGTAAATGATGAAATTTTAATTTGAAACGATTAAATTAAGAACTTTTAAAAATTATAGTCAGTACCAACAGGGTTATTTTTGATGTCGGTTCCTCAGATATCTTCGGAGGTAACAGGATTTACATCAGTCTATTGCTGTCAAGATTGAACGGAAACCTCCTAAGGTACAACCATCTCAGTCTTGGACAGTGCGTATCCATACACAGTTAATCCTTTCCCTCAAGTCGTCAAATCACCGTGCGTGCAGGGCTCACTGCACTACTGACCGTGGTATCCGTATCCATACTAACACGTCATATCGACTCCAGGGAGCTTTAGAGATTTAGGGTACATATTCTTCTTCCACTTTTCTAGTTTTCTATCGAATAATTTTGTTACATCACATCACCTAAGCATATACACAACATTGTATGGTGCATTTATGGTTGCATTGTGTGATATTTGAAGGCAATTTGAATCTGTTCTTTTTTTGTTCTGTTAACAAACGTCAGTCAGTTCTTCTCTTCCGTAACAAATTGTGATATCGAACAAACGTGTTTTACTTCACAGACAGTTACATATTAGGTTTTAAACATCGCGCATCGTGCGGACTGGGTGAAAACTACGTCGATACGCAGTGAACTTTACAGTGCGTTAAATACAATTTATATATATAGCTAGCTAGCTCAATTTATTTAGATAGTTAAAGAAGCACCAGGCGCTTACAACTCATACAAAAATAATGGGCTTATATTACCAATATATCAAGCCAAAATCTTATCATTATTTCTTTAGATACATTTGATAGTAGCTTTTATCGTATTGACCATCAATAAAAATACTTCAGCAATTCCAAGCTTGGCAGGAACATCGTTCCTTTATGTCTAGAAATAAAAATAATAATTGTATTTGTACAATACGATTCATAACATCTCCCCTATGGGACGGAATGTAGCGAAAAAGCAAAATTGAATTGCTATTCGGTAAAATTATTTCCAGAATCATTTGCTGTGAAATAATGTGGAATAAATCTTTATGGATTCTAGGGACTTAGATATATCTAATTCTGTTATGAAACGAAGGCATCATTATAACGCTTGACTACGCTAAATGACAAAGTTAAATTATCTTTAAAGGCTAAATTATAATAAAAAGAGAGCGGCTACTGCTTGAAAAGAATGTGAAAGATCGATAAAATTACTTCAGATTTGTCACTGGCAATGAATTCAATGTCAAAAAAGAAAGACCAACTGATCAGCAAATACAAAATACAAATAAAAGACAAACTGATAATTAAATCCTATAATCGGAACACCATAAAGTACGAAAATTAAAGTACCACTTTATTTTTTTTATTCACCGCAGTTATAACCTATATAATTTCCAAAAAAAAACAAAATAAAAGTGTTTACAGTTGAATGACAATAAATAAAAATCTATTTTACTCTGTACCAAGAAAAAAACAATGTTTGCGTGTAAGAGTATTATATTGTAGCCAAAAGATCTACTTAGAGACAGAGAAGTAATATGTGAAATATTTGTTCAGATCGCGAGGAAGTGTAAATAGAACTCTAGTCATTTAAAAATACGTCAAGTTTCGGATTAGATCAGCACACTGGGAATTTTTGCGGAAATAATATTAGAAACTTTCAAACCCCGATATTTCTATTGGTTTCGATGCTCTAGCATCAATATCCGCAAATTGGATAGAACGATAAAGTGTTCGAACTCAGCATAATACCGGTAAGCTGTAGAAAGCTCGACAAATAAATCTAAAATAGGTAATAAGATGAAGCGCTCATAGCCGGAAGCGCTCATAGCCGAGTGGCCTTAGGTGATTGGAAACAATCACCAAGGGTAAGCAACGACGGCGCGGTTCGGACCTAGATGGGTGACCGTTTGTGGCATTATATGTAATGAGCGTTTCCGTGATTCGGAGGTCACGTTAAGCAGTCGGTCCCGGTTGTTATCATAAGATAGCAGTCGTGAAGCTTAGTTGGAGGCCTTCGGGCGGCTTAAAAACATCCAACAGCAAGATTTACGTAGCCACAACGTGTCTTGCCTGTCCCCAACCCGCACTCGGCCAGCGTGGGGACGTATGGCCTTAACCCTCTGTTGAGAGGAGACCTGAGCCCAGCAGTGGGACGTTATGGGTTGTTGATGAGGTAATAAGATGATCTTACAATAGTTAGTTCTCATTTAGAAATATATGGCAAATTTATACGCATTTGAATGATGGACGCCAAGAGGATTTGCGGTTGCCTTCATATTACAAATTCAAAGTGGATCGATCAGTTGATCTGGTGCATATACGAGTACATACAGAGTCGAAGGAGTAAATCACGAAGAAGGTAGTCATTTAATGCAACTAACAAGTTGTAGTGATAAAGACTGTCACAATGTAGGTTGTTGCATCGTAAAAGCAATATGTTTGTTTTTATATTTTTAAGGTTCCGTAGCCAAATGGCAAAAAACGGAACCCTTATAGATTCGTCAAGTCAGTCTGTCTGTCTGTCCGTCCGTATGGTACAGCCACTTTTTTCCGAAACTATAAGAGCTATACTGTTGAAATATCGTCAATAGATGTATTCTGTGAACCGCATTAATATTTTTACACAATAATAGAAGAAAAACAATAAATTTGGGATCCCCATACTTGAACTGAAACTCAAAAAAAATTTTTTTTAATTTAAACTATACGTGTAGGAATAGGTACGTATGGATAGGTATTTAAAAATGATATTGAGGTTTCTAATTTTTTTTTTCTAAACTGAATAGTTTGCTCGAGAGACACGTGAAAAATGTGTATGTGTGTCCCCCCCCCCCCCTGTAACTTCTAAACTAAGAGAGTGATAAAACTAAAAAAAAATATGTTGTACATTACCAAGTAAACTACGACCGAAAATTGGTTTGAAAGAGATCTAGTGGGTAGTTTTTTTTAATACGTCATAAATCGTACACCGCAATTTACCTTTCATTCGTTCAATAGACTATTATTAAAACATTTATCAAAGTTACAACGAACTACAAGAATTTATATGATGTTACTTGCTGCTACGGAACCTTTCATGGGCGAGTCCGACTCGCACTTGGCCGCTTTTTTATTTCATATTAGCAATTTTATATAATAAATATATAATTGAAAATGTAAGTTTTAGTTTGAGATTAGATTGCTTTCACACATCTCACACATGTGTCAAGTTTTATTTTTAACAATAATTTAATACTTTCACTTAATAAACAACGACTTTTGTTATATTTACACCTTTTCTTTGCTTTACTTTCCTCTATTCTCTACTTTGCCTGATGGACAACATGAGTAGAATGTAAGAGTAGTGATCATCCTCATTATAACTATAGACAATGCAGCATATTATTATACTCACCAAAGAAATACGATAGTATGAACGTTGTCATTTTAGGTTGGTCTTCTCTCCAAGAGTAGTACCGTCTCGGTCGAGCCGGCCAGTTCGTGCTGAAAACAGCGTGACTCCTAATAAACCTATTTATTACCTTTTAATATTATTACCATTTTTTTTTAATCATTTGAGATTTTACGTAGGCTCTTCTACGAAGATTATTTTAGGGAAGTATTATTGTCTGACTATAAAAGGCTGTTAGGAAAAGGTTAGCGTATATAATTTGCATTCTACGAGTCAAAATATTTTAAAATTTATATTAAAATTTAAGTTTCGGAGTTTGGAAGTTTGGCGGTGATTAACGCCCGTGCCTCGGAAAGCACGTAATGCCGTCGGTCCCGGTTATCATGAACATCTATATATCTATAACTGGTTCAACCTTCGAATTTCAGTTCTCCCTTAGGGTTGCGGAGGTCCGATGCCAATCGCTCCGCGGAAAAACTGATTTTCAGTTAAATCCGGTTTGACTAGTAGCCGCCCCCAAATAATATTGAGAATAAGGCTAGGAAGAAGATTAAAATTCAAGTTTATTATGTTATAAATTTTAAGATTAAAATATCGTAGAAACTGCCTCGCTGACGCAGTGGTTTGCGTATGCGGCAGCTGATCAAGAGGTCTCGGGTTCGATTCTCGAGTCGGACCAAATGTTTGTGTAATCTACAAATTCGGAGTTTGGGTGTTTTCTGTATATATTTAGAAGAGTATTTTTATGTATTTATATCAGTTGTCTAGTACCCATAATACAAGCTCTACTAGACTTAGTTTGAGGGCTAGACAGCGTTGTGTGTAAAATGTCCGAAATATTTTTTTATTTATACAGTTATCAAACAAACAGACCACCAACCACCTAGATGTACGCGGTCTAACCGGCTTTTTGTTTAATCATCATTACACAAAGGCAACCACAATCCCTCTTTGTGGAATATATCAAACAAGTGTACAAAGCTGTTATGTGTAAAGTGAGGTTTGTACATAAAGACATTTTGAGAAATACAATCAATTATACAAATCAAATGTTTGTTATATATTTAGTTCCTGTACCCTTTCATGTTTCGCTGTGGCACACTGCGGCTGCAGATATATATATGAAAAAGCAAATTTTTAAAGTGTAAACGACTTAACATTGGTTGGATCCTTCTTACATTCAGCTCCAACATCTCGTTGTCTCGCAACATCTTTAAGGAGTCAGTATAAGTGTACATGGTTTGCATGGTTTACAACCATTAAATGAAATATTCCACTACAGTTTATTAGCGTAGACGAAATTATGCATTTATGTGGATACCAATTAATCTAACAACGTTTAGCGCAAGGTGGACTGCAAAACGTGGTTTGAATAAACAGCTCAATATTCAGTTAATTCTTTAACTTAAAATAATTTATTAAATTTGATACACCAATGTCATGATAAATTCTGACTAATTTGCTTTTACGTTATTCTTTGAGAGTTTAGTTTGTTATTAGCAACTCCGCTTCAACTTTTCGAACTTATTTAAAGAGATTTTTCGAAGTTAGCTTTTTTAGAATTATTCACATTGACACGGTTGTTGTATCCCAGAAGTTTTATTGCAAGAATTTCGACCCACATACTTCAACAAAGTATTAGTGAGTTAAACAAAGTTTTCCGCGTCGTCGTAGTATTACATGAGTTGGGAGGGCAGTGGAACGACAAATGCTACCAAATTGTGTTCGGAATACTTTCAACCGATCCTTCTTATAAAACTATTATGTCGTATAGAACCGACTTAATCGGATTAGTCTTAATTATATCGAGATTTAGTTAACGCTGTGTTTTACTATCAATATTACTTCGTGACCTATAAAACTTTTTTTTTACGAATATACTTTTAAATTCACAATTTTGTTGATTTAGGTTTATATAGTTTGAATAAAAGGTCCATTCGGCAATGTTTTGTTTTTCTTTTGGCGAAAGAACAATAAAATAACATTTAACCACTAATAAAGTAACTTAACATTGTTGGTATTTATAAATTGAAATAACAAAGCTACACTGAAGTCGTGAATTACACTCCCTTCGTTGCAAATTACAAAAGAACGAAAAAATCTGAAAAAGATCACGTACGGTTTCTAACAGTTGTATTGTGAGAAAGGCACGCTATTCGTCTGTAAAGAATGACAGTGAAAATTTCTCGGATCCCTTTTTCGTACCTATTCCATATAATATGAGCGCAACAAAGAACGACCGCAATCTCAAAAACCGCTGATCCCAACCAAGCTTTAATTTCAACTGAAGTGAAATCGACTGAAGTGTACATGCTTTCGCTCTTATTCCCTCGACCCTTCTAGATGGTGAACAAAAACGTTCGCTTTGAAAAAACTCATCTTGGAAAAGTTTGAAGCATGAATATTTAGAAGCCTAGCCAGAACCTGGTAATTGAATCTTGCGTTAAACAATTTTTAAAATGGATGGTACCACTCTAACAAAATACTTTCACCTCGAAGGAGACAGGTGAAAGTTTTTGAACATTTTACATTTTGTACGGATAAAAATTTGTTGCCATTCAGGAAACTTCTTTGTAGAAATAAGTGAAGGAAACCCGTAACACGCGCATGCTGCCAGACAAAATTACGACCAACAAACTTGAATGCAAATCAACAATCAACATCTTGTCCTTTCTTTGTAAACATGAAAAGGTATGAAAATAAATATAAGAAATTCAAAAGTATGAATGCAGTTTCGTGAATATAATCTTTATTGCTTAATTAACCCTTGTGTCTCTCAAATGCTTTGTTTTGGGAGACCAACTTTGTTGTGATAAAGCAGTGAAAACAAGTTATCCTGTTGTACTAAGTAAGATAGACGTGCTCAGTACTTTGTGTAGGTTGGCAGTAAATTAAAAGTTTTACATACAAGAACATAGTTAAAATGTTAGTAGATTATGTAACAAAAATATCACCAGTCAACACTACCTACGTCAGATATCTCATTATTATAATTATTGAAATTTCCATTCATAATTTATATATACATATTATTACTTTTATACGAATTGAATTATGCGATGTTTTTAAACGTAATTTATAACGTTAATTATACTACTATATTTTATATTGTACAGAGATATGCATATTCATGTTTGAAAGTCGTAGTCACGTGTTTTTAAAGTGTAATGTTACGTTTCTCTGTAACGTGTGACTACGAGTTTCAAATTTGAATATGTGGATCTCTGTACACGGATAATTGTGTCCTGAGAATCTTGTTTGACACTGTTTCAGCGATTGGGGTTTCAGGGATTGGTAAAGATAATGACATAATCATCTAATACCTTAGTAGAGGGATTTCGCTGTATTTCATATAATATTTGAACTATGAATTATTAACGATATATTAGCTACGTGTTAGTTGGATGCTAGTTACTCCCACAAATTATATTAATTTACCGGTAATTGCCGCTCGGGTAGTCAGTAATTTGAAATCAGATGGAAGTTTATTTGATATATGTCTGAATTTCAAGCATAGAGAATATTTGCTGCAAGCTCATTTATATTTGCTGTTTGCGTTTGTTAAACAAACATAATATAATATTACTAGCTTTCGCCCGCGGCTCCGTCCGAGTGTATCTCAATTATTGCAGTAATAATTAGCCTATGTGCTATTTTGATATATCAGCTATATTATTGTACAGTTTCATCCAAATCCGTTCAGTAGTTTTTGCGTGAAAGAGCAACAAACATACATACATACTACAAACTTAAAATTATTCCAACGCTATCGATCAGTACTCAATAAATTGCGTAACTAAAGTTAGTTCAGATTCAGACTAATTATTATTACCTACTATGTATATGGTATAGTAGGCCAATGCCTCCTTTTCAAGGAGAGGCCTATGTGACCTATGTCCAGCAGTGGACTGTTATAGGCTGTTGATGATGATTGATGATGATATGGATATGAAAATTTATTCTATGAGTGCACAATTTCTCTGTTATAATTGTTAACGACACCCAAAGATGCAATCGTAGCTTAGTGTCGGACGCTATAGGTTATCATGCTTCAATTTGTTAATCTCTTTTTGTAACTTATGTTTGTACTCCCTTCTACTATTCACTTGTTATTTCTTTAATTATAAAGAAACTTGTCATATCTTTTTCTATCTCGTTATATACGGAGCTATTTCTATTATCTAAAGACTTTATAATATTAATGATATATCATCAATAATCCGAAATGTCCCACTACTAGGCTCCGGTCTCCTCTCAGGAAAGCGTTAAGTCCATTCCTCCCCACGCTGGCCGAGTGCGGGTTGGAGACCGGCAAGACGCTACGTAATCTTGCCGATGTTTTTAAGCCGCCCGAAGTACTCAAACCAAGCTTAACAAGACCGACAGCAGACGGGATCGACTGCATAATGAGACCTCCGCCTTGAAAAAAACGCTTATAAGATATCATGCCACATACGGTCACCCAACTAGTTAGTGAGCGAGCCGTCGTTGCTTAGCCTCAATGATTGTTTCCAATCGCCAAAGGCCACTTAGCGATAACCGCCGAATACATCAATTCAATGATATATCACTGCTTGACAAGTGTCTCAAGTTCTGTCCATTTCTGATTATGCATATGCATAATTTTCAACAGTTCTTCCTATAGAAGAAGCATATAACATTTAGGTCATGGTTTAAGTATATTAATCTGCATTCATTCAAAGTAAATACATATTTCTAATGTCTATATTTATAATTAAATTCAATACCTCAGAAACGTTAACTGGCATGAAATACTTACATAATACAGAGACAAGAACAAAACTATTAATTACACACAGCAAACAACAGAGAAGTACAAACAATGCGAGTTGCCCCGTCGCCAAGATAATCAATATATGATATAATGAAGACGAATTGATACCCGTGTTACAAAACTTTTCATGATGTATATGTACTTAATGGTAACAATTAATAGGCACATGATGGCATAACTACAATCTATTTGTGTGTTTATATAGGTACATCTATCTAGTCTAGATATATATATACATTTTCTACACTAAAATTATAAAGCTGAAGAAATTGTTTGGTGTGTATTGGGGACGATCCCTGTTGTTAGCGGAGTCAGGTCAAATTATACACAGATATCCATTTTCCTGAAATACTTTAATCAATCTCTATGATTTTACAAATAATCAAAGTAACTGCCGTCTCTCGATCTCACATTTCATTTTATAAGGGCCGCTTGCACAGTGTTGTAAACTATATCTTAAAAATCAATAACTCGATAATTTATTTTAAATCGATATTGTTTGAGATAATTATACATTTAGATATTTCACTTCATTCTATTTTTTTTTTTTTTAAATAAAAGTATGGAACGCTAACACTGTGTACCCTCTTTGTTTAATATACTAAGAATGTAGAGTATTACCGTTTGATGCCCGTGGTCCACCTGCCTGGTCCACCTAGGTGGACTATGGGTTTTTTTTTTGCCCATAGTACACCTATCAGGGTATATCAGGGGAAATAATGATTTCCACCAGTAGTGCGTGACTATCGCAAGAGGCGTCTAAAAGAGTAAACTACGCAGAACAGCGCTATACTATACTACTACATTATAAAGAGAAGGAAAGTTTCTGAGAAGAGGCCTATTTCTAGTAGTCGACCATTCAAGGCTGATAATGATGAATGTGTAATGTCGTTTGAATGTAAAAATTTTCAAGATTTATAACCTACTACAAAGATTATTTATTCTATATTTTACATCAGTTTTATTTCCAATTTCTCATCAAACCCAGAACGTGTCACAGCGAAGCACGACTAGTATCATATAAAAGTGCACTTTTAAATTGAATGTGCAATATAGAATGTCAGGAAAAATAGCCGTAGAATACATGTACGTACATGCAGCGCTTAATATTAAATTCCAGAACCCGTATTGGAGTAAAAATCTTTGTAATATATAAATCATACTGTTACAAGTTTCGCATCAGATATATTGAACCTACCAAGTAATAGTACATTATAATGAAATCACTTCCGCTGGCTGTTTGCTTAGATCATAAAAACTGCTCAAAGGATTTTAATGCAGTTTTTAACAATAGATTAAGTGATTCAAAGGAAAAGTGTATGTATATTATATAAACGCATACTATAGAGCAAGAGATCCGAGAATATCAAAAACTTTCATGCAAACCCTGGTTGCTAATATTTTCTAATTTCTAAATTTATATTAAAATCTGGCTGAGTCCTGCGGTATAATCTATGGAATGGCTGACTGATTTTGAGGGGAATGACTTGGGCTAATTTTTTTAAGACAAATTTTGCTCCGCAGCTACTTTATTAGAGCCTCTTTATTTCCATAATATTTTGTAATTACAATAGAAATCAATTATTACAGAAAAATATTGATTATCAATTTATATAAAACAATAATACAATAAATACTATATCTCTACACCCCCCAAAGGTTGGCTGGTAGAGAATGCCTTGGGTATTAAGTCCGCCGATGTACATAATTTTAATAAAAAGGAACCGACTTCAAAAAAAATTATTCCAAGTACCCAAAAAGTGACAATTGTGCCTATGATATTTGGGGAGTTCCCTCGATTTCCTTGGGATCCCATCATCAGATCTCAATATAGTGACTATGGGACTACCTGTAAGCTACGCCCATTCCAATGCAAAAAGAATTTTTGAAATCCGTTCATAAACGACGAAATATCATGCGACGAAATGGGCGTAGCAGGGTACAGATATAGAGATATGGAGGGTTGTAGTCTATATCCCCCGCGGTGACTAGTCGTAATGGGGGATCGAGAAGGGCTGTGTTTAATTGATAATAATTCAGTTGTGTGCATCAGAGAAATAACGTTCATTGATATAAGCTAATCTCGGTTTAGGTACCACGTACTTTTATAGCGGTTGTCTTACTTCTCTTTACAGATTGTTTTGTCGTTTGGTTTTTGGCTACAGATTTCTTTCGCTTTAGGTGACTCAGTAAGTATTTAATCAAAACTATTGATTTTATATTATATATTGTGTTTCATCTAACCATATAATATATTTCAGATACGGTTCAGCCCGAGGGATACCTTACGACCTACAGTCTGGAGCATACTTCTTCGTTCTTACAAGTAAGGGGAGGATGTATTTAAATACAGGCACTTCAATTTTATTTATTCGTATAGACATTCAGGAGATATCCTGCTTTTTTTCAGTTTACGGGGGCTTACTAATCCCAAAGTGTATTTGAAGTTGAACAGTAATATAAAACACTGAACTCACCGATAAGCGTACTCGATACTGTAGATAATTTATTATCGATCGAAGATAATTTGCAAACATAAATTGACTTAACAGCACTCAATAAACAATGGATGTGTAACTTCTGAAATACATTCTATAGAATGGTTCCTGTGACTTTCAGTACCTCGCGTTTTTTAATTACCACTTTCAATAGCCCATTGCTGGAACTAGGCCTTTCATTAGAAAGTGGATTTTGAGCTATTATATCACGCTAGTCTGACTGGTAGTTTTAAATTTTTCGTGCTGTTTATATGAGACCACTTTCATATCACCACAGTGTGTTTTCAGATATATAACTACGAATAAATAAAAATATTACTCCTCAATTAGCTCGTCCTGTCAATGCAAAACATATTTCCTTTACGAATCTCGAGTTAAATGCTGTGTTGTCAGTTAAATATACCACCTACACTATACATACCGTATTTTAACTAGATCAGAAATGAATTTGATTGAAAAAACTGAAACATGAACATACAAAATAGGTTAAAGTTGTTTAAGCCTCAATTTGAACCGTACTAATTGTAACCGTAGTAACAGATTACAGACACCGTATAGTTATAGATAGACAGTCTAAGTCTCTCCTCTACTACTCTACCAGTCTCGCAGTAACACTTATTTGCAGCAAAGCAAGGCTTACTACAACCGGTTATACATAAATTGTATTGTTGTACTAACTTTTAAACTTTCGCGTTCCATGATAATTAATATTATATCACTTATTAAGGGTATTACTATTGTTGTAACGATGATGTAAAAGATACTCGATCTTACACGACCGCGCACATTGTCTTATTACTCTCACCTCGTTGCAATACCCCGCGATTAACGTCAGAGAGTATATTCGAGTTACATGGGTTACGAGTTTGGGATTGAACATAACAAAAGTGTAACGATCTGTCAAATCCCATCTTACACATGACTGGAGTAGCAATTTCTTACAAAGCTGTTTTTTTAAGGTTTAGTGCCTCATGAAAATGATGAAACAGAAATTTACAAACATACAATGTCTCATAGACAATAAATTGTTTGTGATGAAATCCATGAAGACGCACTACACCCTAGAAGTTCTAAGTTCTCTATAACAATCTAATTTAAATTAAATAATAATATTTTTTTTTTAATTAGTTGAAACTGCTATGCGTCTTGATTTGGATTGACAACCATCATCATCATAAGCAACTGTTGAATATAAGCCTCTCCTTAACAAGGAGGTTTTAGCCTGCTATAATATGTAATAATCATATATGTAATAGCTTACTCCCGCAGTGTTCCCCACTGTTATTGTTATGAATCGAGAGTTAACCCGTGAGGCTTCAGAGAGCGAAGGCCTGTGTAAACGAGTCGCGCAACCTGAAGACGGACCTTAAGCAGGGTATTTTAAATGCAGTTGACAAACTGTACCAACTGGTGAAGGAGGCGGAGGCGTCCAAGGGAGTGACACCACCTGTGGCACAAGACAAAGAGAAGGAGACCGAAAAAGAAACAGGAAAAGTGGGGTTGACGAGCATAGAGACGGAGTCCTGGAAGAAGGCGCTCGAGGAGCACAGTCGCCTTCTCAATATAAACACGCAAAAAATGGACGACCTAAAAGAAGCGCTGCAAGCTAATAAGGAACAAGCCGAAAGGCTATCTTACGCCGATGCAGTAGCTAGTCGGACTGTTTTACACGCTCCTCCAAAACACCAACATCAACACGCAGCACTCCACTCGGTGATCGTCAACTCCACCAATGAGTTGGAAACAGGAGAACAGGTAATGGAACACATAAGAAAAAGCGTTAATGCAAAGGAGGGATGGGTAACGATTGATAGAATAAGGAAGGCAAAGGACAGAAAAATTATTTTGGGATGTCGCACTGAAGAGGAAAAGGAAAAAGTAAAGCAAAGACTAGCCTGTGTTAAAGAGCTTTTAAATGTGGAGGACATGAAAAATAAGGACCCTCTCGTCGTATTAAAAGATGTCCTAATAACCAACACAGACGAAGACATCTATAAAGCCCTCAAAAACCAAAATAGAGACGTTTTTCATGGACTCAGCAAAGATGAGGAAAAAATTGAGGTGCTCTACAAAAAGAGGGCCAGAAACCCCCACACGCACAACGTAGTCCTTAGGGTCACCCCCAAAATCTGGACGAAGCTGCAAGAGAAAGGAGCCGTCCACATTGACCTGCAGAGAATCAGGGTCGAGGATCAATCTCCCCTGGTTCAATGCTCCCTATGCCTAGGATACGGGCATGGGAGACGGCTCTGCAGCGAAAAGGCTGAGAAGTGCAGCCATTGTGGGGGTCCCCACGTCAAAGCAAATTGCACAGACTGGCAGGCTGGAACGGTTCCAAAATGCTGCAACTGCATGCACGAAGGCCTGGATCGCGTTGAGCACAACGCATTCAGTGCCGAGTGCCCAGTACGCAGGAAGTGGGACATGTTGGCCAGGTCCAGGGTGGCGTACTGCTAAGGTTGAAATTGGCGGTGCGGGTAACCTTACCAGTACGTGCGCCTGGACACTTGCCGTCGGAAATACGGGAATTCGGAAGAAGCTAGGCACCACCCAACGAAGGTTCAATGCTCAAACCTTTAAGCGCAAAGATATCAGCCAAGCATTGTTTACCAATCCAAGGTCGGCATCACGGGCGGTTATGGGCGGTGCCTCGCTTCATCCACTGACGTTTTGCACTCACGCTATCATGGTTGACACTCTGAACCAACGCAAAGATAAATCCTTGTCTTGGAGCAAAGTACTAACAGGAGAGCTAAGAAAGAAGAGTGCGAACGAACAGGATGGACCGACAGACACGATTAAAAATAGCTGTAAAAAAGGGAATAAATTGGGGAATTATAACAGACAAAAATTGAAAGAAGTATAACAAAGATATTAATAAAAATAAGCAATAATAAATAAAAAAGTAAAATAGATAATAAATAAGATGGTATGGAAAAGACATAGAATTGATTAAATATGTAAACATAAGCAAGGAAATAAATAGTATATAAATAAAATCTTGAATAGATCTACAGGAAAAACAAACGGTAAACATAAGCATAAAAGAAACAATAGTATATTAAAAGTATATCAAAAGTAACAGCTAATTATGGTAGAAAAGAATAATAGTAGAATAACAAAATATAAAAGTAACAATGTAATAATTACCATACAGCAGACGAGAAAGCAATAAAACAAATATTATATTAAATAAGGTATAGATATAGTAAAAAAGAAAATAGTAAAACAACTAGTTGGTAAACATGCTACGAAATTCACAAATTCCCTGAAAACGATACATTAAATAAGAATAAAAAACAACAGCTATAAACACAGACTTTAGAAAATGGATGACCCACCTACGATAAAGTAAGAATAGAACAGAAACAAAACAGTATTAGAACATCAGTGCGAGACGCAAAATGCTAGAATGGAAAAGTAGGATACACAAAGTCTCCGATTATGTTGGAGGCAAAACTTACGTTGTTCGGACATAGATATAGATCCGGACAAAACAAAAAAAAAAAAAAAAAAAAAAAAACCCGTGAGGCGAAGCGAGTTTAAAATAAATTTGCTTAAGTTACTCCTTAGGTCATCAGCTGTTTGGCAGCGAAAGTCCCGAAACAAACAGGCAAACATTTTTAATTTATTTTTTGGTATAAGTAACATATATACTTTCATATGCATTTAATAAAGAGCTCTTAATTTAATCATCATCATCATCATCAACAGCCTTTAGCAGTCCACTGCTGGACATAGGCCTCTCCTTGAAAAGGAGGTATTGGCCTACTATACCACGCTGGCCAGACGGGTTGGTATAGGGTTGGTTTCAAGTTTTCCTTCTGTTTGCATTGATGTTGTTAATTTAATAGACACTTTAAATTTAATATTCGTATTTATTAAAGCTACAGATATCTAGAACTGCTCCCAAACCAACATAAGTCTGTATTTCTTTTAATTAATTGAATGTTTGAACCTTTTAGTTCAAACCCTCCAGCAATAGCCAATCTATTGTTTATTATACATTATATTTAAATTTATATTATGTTAGCTGCGCCCCGCGGTGTTACCTGCGTATTTTAGCCATTTTCAAAATATAATTATGGTTGCTATGCAAGTGTGGTATGCAACCTATGAAGTTTTGATAGGAGATAAACAGTGATACATTTTGACATCTATGATTTATGTATTTTTATAATCACCTAGCTTTTGCCCGTGTATCTCGATTATTGCAGTAAAAAGTAGCATGTGTTATTCTGATGTTTAAGCTGTATTACTGTAAAGTTTCATCCAAATCCGTTCAATAGTTTTTGCGTGAAAGAGCAACAAACATACACAGCAATAAACACACATACATACTCACAAACTTTCGCGTTTATAATAATAGTAGGATTATTTTATTTTACATTATATTATATTATTTGATCCATTGTTTATTTATGTAATCCATTCATATGAGGAATAATTGTGTTTTTAATCATTACTTTCTTGTGATTGAATTGAATAACTTCAATGAAGGCACGAGATTTTATGATACATTTGAGACAACTTTTAGAACATCAAAATAAAGTCCCAGGTTCGTTCCTGCGTGGAGTACTGTTCTCACCTCTGCGAGGGATCCGCGCAATATTTACCCGACGCTCTCGACCGATTGCAGCGGCGAGCAATCCGCATTATTGACAGTCCAGAAACTAGCGAATTCCTAGAGCCTCTGCAGTTGCGGAGAGACATCGTTTCTATTGCGGTCCTCTACCGCCTTTACCATGGTGAGTGTTCTGAAGAGCTCTTCCAATTGGTCATACCTTCTCCCTTCCTTAACAGGACAATACATGCTGGACTCGGAAGTCACCGCTTCAGAGTAGAGGAAATACGCATCAGAATGAAATGGTTCGGCTCTTTATGCTGAGCAGTCAAAAGCTGGAACTCACTACCAGCTCACGTGTTTTCTTCCCACTATGATCCCGGGTCCTTTAAGCGGGCGTGAAAAAACATCTCACTAAGCCGCCCTAGTGTGGGCCGCCATACTTTACTGTCTGCATTTGCAGCAATGGTGTGTGGTTTCCCCCACTATTGGATTCTGCTCATGCTTTCTATCAGGCAGAGTAGAGTCACTTTGGTAGGCTAAATAAAAAAAAAAAAAAAAAAAATAAGGTGTATGTATGTAGGTGTAAGAGTCTTCAGCTTATTATCTCCCATTCCGAGGTGAAACCCTAATTTGACTGGACTATTTAATACTTTTCTATCTTTCCATTCAATGTATTTACAGTTTATAACTGCAAAATACCTTCTAAATGTAACACAATTGAGATTAAACTTATTTAGTTATTAGAAACGCCCATTTGTTCAAGGATAGACTTAATGACCCGAGAAAGTCTGTGTATTTTAGGTAAAATCATGAATAAATAAGTTTGAAAATACCGTTTCACTTTTAACATTTATATTTGTAAATATCTGAGGCAGCAATTAAAACCATAATTAAAAAGTTTCAGCTATTGGCTAACTTTAGACATCTGCGTGTAAAATCATATTGAAAATATAATTTCCTTCATATGAGGATGTTGTAAATGGCGGTAAATATAGGGTAACCGAAAATTAAAATCATTTTA
This sequence comes from Phragmatobia fuliginosa, assembly GCA_932526445.1. Taxonomy (NCBI): domain Eukaryota; kingdom Metazoa; phylum Arthropoda; class Insecta; order Lepidoptera; family Erebidae; genus Phragmatobia; species Phragmatobia fuliginosa. The sequence goes on from OW052057.1 coordinate 34,134,545, forward strand.
GCATTAAGCATATCCTATTCTTACGAGCCGGTGGATACGGGCAGCACAGGACCGACTGGTGGGAAGCGTTGGGGGAGGCCTTTGTCCAGCAGTGAACGCCTTTCGGGTAAGGAGATGAAATGATATCCAATTCTTATAGATCTGTAATATTAGTATATGTATATACACCAGATTTTTTTATATATACCAGAATCTCGTGCCCCAGTGTTAGTCGCCATACTCCTCCGAAACGGCTTAATCGATTCTTATATTTTATGTTTATTCAGTAGGTCTAAGGTAAACTATTAGGATAACGAGGTAAACTATTAAGCTTTTGCATAGCTTATAGCGCGGGCTTTGAGCGCGGCGACCGAATCAAGAAATTCCGTAACGAAAAAACCTAACACCCCGTGTTGAAAAAGGTTAGAGAATATGATTGTAACTTCAGTGTGACAAGGACAAATAACGGGCTCCTGGCATGCGTCATAGATTAATCAAATAGAAGGGATATCGTTGGCACAATACATAGCGTCCGCGTCCTCCAGTACCGTCCCATTGAATCTTTATGTTTTTTTTGTTCCATAGATATGCTCATAATACTTATGTTCCGTGTTCAGTTGTCATTGTGTTTCGATTAATAGGATGATTATATTGTTTGGCAATAATAGTGTTAGAATGTATTTTGGTAAAAAGACAGTGTATAGTGTTTTGAAAACTTGAATTAATACCAAAAAAAAAATTCTGCATAAAAAAAATTTAATTGCATAAGTTGATAAAAAAATACTATGCAATAGCTTTACCGCGGCAGTCCCCGAGTGCCACCCGTTTTTTTATATATTTACTAGCTGAGCCCCGCGGTGATACCTGGGTTTGTTGTTGTAACCGAGGGCAACGCCGCGAGGTGAAGCTAGTCTAAAAAGTAGCCTTAGTTACTCCATATACCATCAGCTATCTGCCCGTAAAAACCCTGTCGAAATTGATCCAGCCGTTCCAGAGATTACTATAGACAGACAGACAAAAATTGTAAATAAAAATATTTTGGTATATTTACCGTGTATGTCCTTTTGTATGTTGACATACAAAAGGACATTAGCTAATAATGATATCATCAGCCTGTAGCAGTCACTTCAATTGCTGGACATAGACCTCTCCAAAAAGTTATCATTGAGAAATGAGAGTAATGATATACACTGAGGTGGAGTGACGACCTGAGTAAGATGGCTGGCAGGAGCTGGATGCGAGAAGCCCGAAATCGATCAGAGTGGTATGCGATGGGAGAGACCTATGTCCAGCAGTGGACTGCGATAGGCTGATGAGGATGATGATTAAAATTAATTTGTGCAAGATTTCAAGTTTATCACGGTTAAAATATGTCAACTGTTTTGCGTAAACTTAATACAAACAATGGAATACCTTTAAACCAATTATGAACTAGTTTAGCTTAACCAACTTTACTGGTGTCCAAGTAAAATAGGTTTGGTCCTTCGTTTCCAGAATACGAAATGTCTTCCTTCTCAATAAGCTCTACAATAATTTAAATGACTTTCAGACGATATTACATCTGAAACAGCATCACAATTCATATCTCATTAAATTGTATATTTTTTATTTGTACTCGTACATAATATTACAGAGGTAAAGTTTGTTAGGGTGTATGGGTAATCGACCAAAGTCTAAAATAAATAATATGACAACCTTATTATTTGTGGGTGTCATTCCTACTAATATAATAAATGCGAAAGTTACTGTCTGTTACGTTTTCACGCCTAAACCGTTGAAAAGGTTTTAATTAATTTTGGTTTAGAGATAGATAAATTGTTAAAGGACATGCGAAGCCGCGGGCGAAGCCACGGGCAAAAGCTAGTGGGCTTAAATTAATTCGAAAAATTATTTTATTCATCTATCTATATATTTATAAATGAATTGCGTTAGTCTCGCTAAAACTCGAGAACGACTGGACCGATTTGGCTAATTTTGGTCCTGAATTATTTGTGAAAGTGCAGATAAGGTTTAAATCGTGAATATATAAAAATGTTTTTTTTTATTAATTACGGATTCCATTTCTTTATTTTAAGTTTATTTTATAAAAAAATGAGTCCTTCTATTTAAACACTAGTCTTGTAGTAGAAAATACGTGACATTCATCACGGCTTAAATACTACAGTGATGTTATATGACGAGACTTGAATTCTAAAGTAACAGATGCGTCAGCTCTATATACTGAAACTAGTTGACCCAGCGAACTTCGTACCGCCCAACTTTAAAATTCCAGAATTTGATCGCAGCGCCACCTACCGGGTCCAATTGCAAATCTAAACCATTCCCAGATCCCCTTGAACACACACAAAAAATTTCATCAAAATCGGTCCAGTCGTTTGAGAGAAGTTCAGTGACATACACACTCACAGAAGAATTATATATATAAAGATATAAAGAAAATTTGCCAATGATTAAATAGGTTTTTATATCGACCCTAAATCTTTTTCAAAAATATAATGAAACTTATAATGATAAAATACTTGTTGTGCCCTATCCATTATATATTATAATTATTTATAATAGTTGTTCGAGGAACTTAGATCATCAATATTGTACTAGTTGTTGAACTGCCAAAAAGAAAATAGTTATCAGATTGATTATTACGGGTCATATTTTCCGAGTAACATGTAATTAGTTGAGCTAATTCTATTAGTAGTTTTAAAATAACAAAAAAAAAATGTTTTCTTTAGATAACTTTTGACTAAGAAGTTAACTTAATTATTAATAGGAGTAAATAACTAAATTAACTTGTCTAGACTAGAGTGATGATTAATGAAATTAGCTCTTACTTTGTATGCCATATGACTTAACACATTCCTCGACACAATGTTTGGTCGTAAAACTGCTTAAACGTTCTCCTCTATATTGTGAATCACTAACACTCAACCACTGCGCATTATAAGAATAAGATAGTAAGCGATAGAATGATAAACGACTCGACTAAATTGCAATTGGAACAAAATTGCATACCAGATCTTCATCTCCTAGTATTTATAATCCCAAGACTATTTGGGGTCGGCTACTAATTCAACTGGTTTAACGAAACTGAAATTCGAAGATTGAATTAGTTATTATTATTTTTAAGAACTTCCACTGTTTTCCCAGTAAAGACTTAAAGTGCTCTCTGAAGTACGGGCGTGAAACACCGTCATACTTTCCATACACAAAGAATTTCTTGTTAGAAAAACCTAACAACAATTTTGGTCCAACCCGGGATTTGAGCCAGAGACCTCTTGACTTGATCGGCAGCCATATATGCTGACTGCTAGACCAACGAGGCAGTCCACAGTCTAATTTGGATGCCACATTAGCTACCATATTAGCCGCATCATCCATACATCAGTCACTTGGCGGATTTATATTATTATAATTAAAAAAAAGTGTTTTAATTGATTAGTGCAGGACAGATCGTTAAATTTTCATGTCATTTTGATCAAATAGTTTAAGCTTTCTGCAGATTTTCCAAATTTACTCAAAAAAAGTATATAAGTAAGTATATTTAAATATAATAGATTTTTAGAATATCATTTCAGTGTAAAGTAAATAGTATTTATAGGATTGGATATTTTCTTAGAATTTTCAAATGTAAGGATCATAATAATTTTATTTATTTTAATACATTTACATTGTTTAATCTGTTTTGTTAATAAGTTTTGTGGGAAAAAAATTAGATACAATTATTTAAAACTTAAGTCAAAATTAAATAACGTTCTACGACTATACATTTAAGTAGTAAGAAATCCGCATATATTTAGATTTCTTCGATGGTTTATAGCAGAATTTAGAATGAAAATTGGTCCATAGGGAAGCTTCTTTCTCATCTCTCCACTTTTTATCCGGAAACTTTTGATATCTTTCAATAAAGAATTAAGACTCTAGGGAGTTATAACGTATGGTCTCTCTCTACTTTTGTCTAAAAAATTGTGTCAATGTATTCATGTAAAATAACAAAGTTTTTGTTGTACTATTAGACAAAAACACCAATACCTAAATTTTCATGGTCTTCATAAAGTGCATTTATATTTTTACGATCCACATCCAAAGTATTTAGGTATTTATGTTTATTTAAAACTTATTGTACATGTTGTACTGAGGCGGACTTAATGCCATGAGGCATTTTCTCCTAGTCAATCTTCAGGTCATGCAGAAATATGATGTAGTAGGTGCGCATATATGTATAAAATTTAACAAAAATCTTTAGGTTATGTAAATGATATACATTAGAATTATTTCAAAATACCAGTGCCTATGATACGATGTACATAAATATACTACATTATACATAAATTTACGTAATTTGTTAGTATTTTTCAGTTTATTTTTATCGAAGTCTACCAACGTGAGTGTGTGTGTGTTATTGTGTGATAAAAACATTTAGTAACTAGAAGCGTTTTTATCAGGTCTTGAAACTTAAAAAAATTTCACCTTTTCATTTATTTTCTGCGTCTATTTTCATTTGCCATGTTCCATTGTAATTTCCTTCTCAGTGCCTATTTAAATACGGGTGTTTAGGCACGAGTAGGTATTTGCACGAAACAACTAGCTTTGTAACTTTGCTAACTCGTCCAACTACTGAGAGTTACGATTCGTGAGCAGTGAATGGAAACGAAGAAAGTCGTAAATTTATGCATAGTAGATGGAACTTGTGAAGTTACATTTCTACAAGCGAAGAGGAAAACGAAAAGTGAATTGTACCTAGAGCGATTTTATAAACTATAAAACGGCAGTAATAAAGAGTACAGTTTATACGAAACTAAATTAGTTTGAATTAGTACTAAGAAGAAATAAAGACGACAAAAATAAAGGATGATGACCGGATGACTTCTAAACTCTTCTTATCTACATCTTGTAATGTTGATTTTTAAAAGTTTATGAATAACAAGCAATTAGCAAACTTGCAGTTATTGATTCTGATAACGTTAACAAAAAAAAAGCGGCCAAGTGCGAGTCGGACTCGCCCATGAAGGGTTCCGTAGCAGCAAGTAACGTCATATAACAGTTTTTGTAGTTCGTTGTAACTTTCATCGATGTTTTAATAACAGTGTTTTGATTGAAAGAAATGTAAATTGCGGTTCATGATTTATGACGTATTAAAAAAAACTACTTACTAGATCTCTTTCAAACCAATTTTTGTTGAAAGTTTGCATGGTAATGTACATCATATATTTTTTTTAGTTTTATCATTCTCTTATTTTAGAAGTTACAGGGGGGGGGGGGGGGGACACATTTTACCACTTTGGAAGTGTCTCTCGCGCAAACTATTCAGTTTAGAAAAAAATGATTTTGGAAACCTTAATATCATTTTTGAAGACCTATCCATAGATACCACACACGTATGGTTTTGATGAAAAAAATTTTTTAGGTTTCAGTTCTAAGTATGGGGACTCCCAAAATTTATTGCTTTTTTTCTATTTTGGTGTAGAAATATTAATGCGGTTCACAGAATACATCTATTGACTAAGTTTCAACAGTATAGCTCTTATAGTTTCGGAGAAAAGTGGCTGTGACATACGGACGTACAGACAGACAGATATGACGAATCTATAAGGGTTCCGTTTTTTGCCATTTGGCAACGGAACCCTAAAAATGAGATGAACTTAATTTAATTCACTGTTGTGAATCTTAGCATGCATCTTTAGGTACTATAGGGCAAATCCTTGCAGAAAACTTTAAGTAATGATAAATTAATGTACACAGAATAATAAATAATGTTTAATTAATATTCTGTTTATTTTTGCGTGCGTTAGCAATATTGGAAGAGGCCTATGTTCAGTATTAAATCGCAATATGTTAAAGAATGCATGTCTTTAAATCAACCTATCACCCTCCACTTCTGAACGTCTTCACCAAGGAGCGCCAACCATCTCAGTTTTGGGCAGTACGCATCCATCCAACGCCAGCCACTTTCTTTAAATTGTCAGTCCATCGTGCGCCCTACACTGCGTTTGGCTAGTTCCGGTCTCCACTTAAGCACACTTTGGCTCCAGACACCATCAGTTCGTCTGGAGACATGACTGGCCCACTTCCACACACCCAATATCGCACGCTTCTCTGCACGCTGGGCCACTAACTTGTGGTCCGGTCCGATGGTGAGTGTCCGCGTTTCGGCTCTGTATGTTAGGACGGCTAATGGGTAGGATGTACTGTTTGAATATTTTGATCAGATCCCGATATGGTGACGATGGGACCACCCGTAAGCTATGCCGAATAAATGCAGAAAGAATTTCTGAAATCGGTTCATAAACAACGAAATTATCGCTGAACATACATAAAAAAATACAAAAAAAAGATTCCGACGAATTGAGAACCTACTCCTTTTTTTGAAGTCGGTTAAAAAGGGTTTTTAAGTTATGTGTTTAAACGTAATTGTACATTATTGTCTTCACTAAACTTAGAAATCGACTGTAATTTGCTGTTTAAGTCTTAAAATCAACTCAAGATTTAAGTTATATGTAACAAAAGTAGATCATGTTCTAGAATCCCTTTAAGAATTCACTGACTGACCCGTCAGCCGCAGAGTTGTGGATTGGGCTCAAACTTTAAGTTGATTAATGTCGGAACGCAGAAATTTCAGTCTTAGCCTCCATTAACTTGGACCAGACAGGCTCTCTGTCGCTGAGAGGGCATTTACTTAATATAAATCTTGACAAACTAAAGACTGACATTGCCAGACGATATAATATAAAAATTATGTTGAACTAATTGCATTGATGCACAAAATAAAAACTATTATATTGTACACAGAAATTACAAATCTGGCAATACAAACCGGAAAGCTAACTGTGGCACGACCAGCAATAAGAAGATGAATGATTTGGTTGTGGTTTTTGAGAACTGATACAGTGTATTTGATATATATACTACACACAGAAATGTAAATCGAATACTATTATACCGAACGAGTGCAAGCGTACGAAGAGCTTTCTTGTGGTTGTTTCAAACTAATATGAAACTACACAACGGATTTTGTAAAACAGAGTTCTAACATAGCCATTTGTTTTACTTACTATCCACACTACATGACTTTGTGTTAGATGTTATTTATGTAACCATATTAAGTCCTGTATAACTCGAATTTCAATCGAGACTATGAGTACTTATGAACAAAATCATTTAATTTTGTTCTGTATCTGGCTGCAATTTACTTATATCGAGTCCTAAGCTTCTGCCCGTGGCTCCACGTGTATTCGTTTTTCGGGTTAATATAGTGCTTGTGACTCCGATAAACAATGTCGCTTTCTATTTTTACAATAAATATTAAAAGTCGATTCAGTAGACCCCAGATATCACTCCCCCATAACGTCAAAAACTTTACATCTTTATAGTCTCAGTAATTTAGTATAGTACATAAATACGTAAGAAAAACCTTGTTGATATTTTAAGTTCGCTAGTACTAAATAGCACAATCAAAACTAAATATTATTACATATTAGCTGACTCGACAGATCCTGTCTTGTCGTGTCTAAACTATGAAGATTGAATTCACATTGGCTTCTATTTATAAAATGATTCCTATTTCCTTTGCCAATTTTGGTAGTTTTTTTTAATATTCCCTAAATATTCTGCTTTTTGTCTTTCATAAAAACCGTTACTACTGTTACAAATTATAATACTCGGTCTATATTTGCACTTGTTATTAAATTAAAATTACAAACAAACTTCAATTTTATTTATTTTTACCACCTCACCGTGATTATCAATTTTATCGCATGTGTATTGCTACTTACCTCTTAGAAGGCGTTTAAAGCTAAAAAATACTATAAGGGACTGTTGGAAGTATGACTATAACTGCTTAAATATTATGTATATGCTATAAAGAGAAGTTGCCAGCAAAGTAGTTAGTGTGTTCATTGAGAAAATTTATTGTAAGCTCACGCTACGGATTGGAGTGGAACATAGATCGTAAACAATTTGAATTTGCAGGAATCTGCACGTAAGGATGGAATACAATGTTGTAAATTGTGGAAGATAAATTTTGTTCTCAGTGGTTGCAATTGATAAAATTCATAAATTCTAATTATAAATTCAAACATAAAAATGTTATGAAAAGATTCCTGGCTATCCATCCAATATCGTGAATGGATGAACAGCCAGGACGTAAATGAACACATCCTCCCTAAATATATAAAGTGCCCATTAGAGAGAATTAGATAACCTTTAATATATTTATTAAACTGGAATTCGATAAGTTAAGTGTAATAAAGCTTATTTTTTTATATTTATCGATTAAAAAATTTGTCATACTCGGTACATATTCAGTTCTTGGATAAATTGAGTACCTATTACTGAGTTACCTATAACGATTTCCATCAACTTCAACATTCTGTTCGCATCGTATCCTTGTACCTAGTCGAGAGTAGTCCTAGATGCTCTCTGACCTGTTTGATTCAATCAACAGTCAAAGATTACCCGCAGACGCTATTAGTGCATTGACAGTTTAAGTGAGATAGTTGGAAGACTATTTAATCTAGTTATCGATATTTATAAGAACGGGTCTACAAACAATATTTTAATTAGTACTTTATTTGTCACGACGCGGCAGTGTCATGATATTAATTGTAGCAAATCTGAAATGCGCATTGCACCATTCATTTGTATGCAAATTAGGCGTTCATAGCACAAATCCATAATTTACGCTCAACCTGAATTACTATCTTCAGCTTTTAATTTACAATCAGATCAAATAATACTGTTTATTTCTAACATATGTTCTTTGTTTAATTTTCAGAAATATGAATAACCTTTGATTTTGTAGTACTTATACATACATACAGACTTACTATATCAAGATAGTAAACAAGCTACCAGAGTATTATTAAGTTCACCTATTATAAAACCACTTTTTCTGTGCGTGCTATGTTTATGTGAGGAGTAAATACCTACTAATATTAGGCAGGTATTTTAACTCCAAAATAAATAGTGAAATATAAGTACTTAATGTCCCTAATAAGGGTCTTGTGCTTCAACTGATGATGTTACTGAACAACAAATTCAGTTACATTGTATTCCCTATCGGTGTTCAAAAGAATTTAGTCTGCTGTTTTATATGAGTGAATTTATATACCTACAGACAGTTATATACAGACCCTATATTAGTCCTCATGCTTCGCCTGACTAGGTTTACTACATAGGTGAGGTATTGTTTTGCATGGTAGTTGAATAAAGCAGTTGAAAATTACAACTACAAACGAAGGGTTCAAGTCAATTTAAAGTTTTGAAAAATTATTTATGTAGCCCTCATTTATTAAACAGCAAAAATAATAATATCTTTCTTGAACACTAGCTGAGCGTTGCGATTGTAGCTGAGGTTACTGTCGTAAATCACGAGTAATGGCGCGGAACAAATCTAGTCTTAAAAAGCCTACGTTACTCTTTAAGTTATTAAATTTCTGCCATTGAAAGTCCCTTCAAAATCGGTCCAGAAGTATCAGATATATTCCGTTACAAAAAGACAAACACGGAAAAAAAAAAATTGCTTTTTAATATAAGCACGGTATATATATATATATATACTTTCATATGCATCCTGGGTCGAGCCAAAAAGTGTTATCTGGTTTTTCTTACAGAAAATTCTTAATAACAGCCGGAGTCTGGAAGTTTGGCGGTGATCCACGCCCGTGCCTCGGAGAGCACGTTAAGCCGTCGGTCCCGGATGTCTTGAATATACTAATATACTAGTTGCCGTGCCGAATAAAGGCTAGGAAACTGATGATACATACTTTCATACGCATTTAGTAAAAAATTGGCCAAGTGCGTGTCAGGCCATGCATAGAATAGGGTCAGTCACCCATAATGGTCAGATTTAGAATCGTGTCTTTATTGTAGCACTTTGTCGACATAATCATAACACTCATGCAAACTTTCTATTTTCTAGCTCCAACCGTTTGGGCGGTAGGTTGAGGACGGACATTGGCAGGCACGGCTCGAAATCCAGGGCTGTGCTTGCCAGCGCGCTGTCGGAGTCGATCTGCCTAACTTCGAAGCGTGGGTAGAGAGGACCGGCTGAGGACGGTTGCTTCGGTGAGTATCTGAATCGAATAGGACGGGAGGCTACAGCACAATGCCACCGCAGACGCTTGAGGACTGCCCTGCTTGGGAGTCCGAGCGTCGAGTCCTGGTCGGACAGATCGGACGAAGGCTGTCACCGCCAGCATTGATCGCGGCAATGCTGGCGAGTGGCGAGGGATGGGAAGCCGCGGTTTCCTTCTGTGAGAATGTTATGCTCCAGAAGGAGTCTGCAGAGCGGGATCGGGAATGGGCCGATCCCGCTCGAAGGAGCCGGCGAAGAGGACGCGGCAGAGGTCGCTAGTTCCCCAAGCGTCGCCTAATGGTCGATGCGGTCACACCCTGAGGAGATGTGACCGCTACAAACGAACCGAGACAGGTGACACTCCCGGTGCAGCCGGGGGGTGTCGTTTAAGGTGGGTCGATGTTCCGCCTCTTACTGGACAGAGCGGTGAGAGGCGCAACAACGTCCTGCCCTGGAGGTGAGTCTTATTTTGCTTTACTACGGCTAAACCAATTTCAATAATTCTTTTTTTTGCGTCTCTAATAATAATTTGTTTGTAATTTTAATTAAATAACAAGTGCCAACATAGACCGAGTCGGTAGAGTTATTTACTTCTAGGTAAATTACAGCACAGAGAACTAAAGAAAATTGTCCATCACATGAGGTAAACTGCCTGCTTAACCTATGTTAAAAAAATAATTCTGATACAAATTTGTTGTTATCTGAACGGGTTATTCTCAATTTTTTTTGATCGGACATCTTATACACAACGTCATCTAGCCCCAAATTAAGCAGAGCTTGTATTACGGGTACTAAACAACTGATTAAATACATAAACATACTTTATATAAATTATATAAATATTATAATTATGTAAATATTATATATAGAAAACACCCAAACTTCGGAACAATCTTTTTTGGAGCACACAAATGTTTAGTCCAACCCGGGCATCGAACCCGTGACCTCTTGATCAGCAGACGCATACGCAAACTATTAGACCAACAAGGCAGTAAATTATTTCACTATTGGATAATCCATTTATCTAGGAAGTCTCTAGAATCGATATCATCCCTATATATATATATATATATATATATATATATATATATATATATATATATATATATATATATATATATATATGTGTGTTCCTTCCCGAACTGGCCTGTCAATATTTTATTGTTTACATTTTATTAGTTTAGCAAACCGAAAGAATAATTGGTAGGTACCAATTATTCTTTCGGTAAGTAGGTACTTATTGTAATTAGCATCCTTCGTCGTAAGATGACAATAGTTGTTTTATTACAAAATTATATCCCATGTAAGTGTTCTTATGAGAAATGAAAAGTCTATAAACCTAACTCTTGGATACTACTTATGCTTTCCATCAGGCAGAGTAGAGTCACTTAGGCAGGCTCAAAAAAAAAGCACATAATATCATAAATTCATTCTATAATAAGTATATTATTCAAAGATAAAATTTCAAAAAAAAAAAAATTAATGGAGTATGTTTGTATTGAAATTGTACACCTCATGAATTTTATTATGCATGTGTCTGTGTTGTATCTTGTGTTTATCAACTGTAATCCTGATTTAGAAATCAACCAGATCAATTTTGAACTCAGTGTAATGAAAAGCTACAAAAATATTTTTCATAACATTAGACACATTTTACGACTAATAGAAGAGCTTTAGTGAATAAAAATGGAAAACAAATAACAATTCGCAAGTAAATAGACATAAAACGCTTAAGAAGGTACTGCACGAAATTGTGGAATTTGACGTATTTTCAAATCAGTAGTACTATGCGCTGCATTAATTAAATACATCAAAAGTATTTGTATAGTTTAGGTCGATCCTTGAACAAGATCTTAGGCATGTTGGAATTTGAAACAGATACATATGAAATTAAAAAACGATACATATATGTTGTGTGTCAGATGAAATCTTAAAAACATTTTTCTTCGAAAAAATAGTAGATTTTACGTATAGAACAATAATTTTCATATGACAATATTTGTATTTACATCGTGCAGGTTATCCGCGTTGTATAATTTAATTTAAAAGTATAAATCTAAAAATATTAAGACTTTTCAATTTTTAACACAAACGCCTGATGCACATTGCACATTGCGCTGAAAAAAACATTGCTCTAATTAAATTACTAGGTCTAAAACTTCAAAGCAGAATGGATCTAATTACTAATATTAATGAGATCGATTTTGTTTTGAAGTTTTTTTAGACTTATGTCAGTATTGTATTGTGTATCATGTCTATATGTCATTGGTTATACTTACTGGCAAATAAGAAAATTGGAAAAAAATCAAATGTCGAGTCGAATCCTGTACAGAGTAGTGCGAACGTAGAGCAACAAATGTACGAAACACAATACAAACGTACAAACGCAAATAGGTAAATATCTCAAACAGGTATGTTTAATGTTATTGTTATAATTTTATTGTAAATTCAATGTTCCGTTCACAATTATTCATCAGTTGCTAGATTTATTATAAACTTTACAATGTCTTCTCTGTCCTTTCTTTAATAACTACATTAATTTTATCGCAGGCTACCTTTGGCAAATCATCGGGTAATCAAGACGGTAGAAAATTTCAAAACGTAAATATTTACCTTTGATTATAAACATGTATTTAATCAAAGATATAATATATCTACTCTTATCAAACTCACTTTATTATTAAAGGCCTATATTTTTCAGGTTACATGTAATCTTGTGGTCAAGAAAGAACTTATAGTAGAAAAGGAAAACACGAATGAAAGCAAAGCCACAATTCGGGTACCTGTTTGAACCAAGAACTTACTCACCACAACTCTCCATTTGGTTGCAACTTCAGTAATTTAAAATTTAATGGAGAATATAGAAATTGTTTTCATTCCTATATGTGTGATGCAAAATTAAGATTGGAAAATTGTAGAAAACCTAGAAACAGCAAGGAACTTGCACTCAATCAAAATATCGTGAATAATTAAGTGTATAGGTATGGGATTCAGTGCCCTGGAGCAAGTCACAACTTCTCTTGATATACCCTGCATGTCAAAACATTTTTATGCCAAATGTCATGCTAAAGTATGTGAACTCTGGGAACTGGCCAAAGAAAATAGCATAGAGGAAGCAACAAAATAAAAATTTGAACTGGCTGAAAAAAATGGTGACGTTAATGCAGATAGCGTACATACACGATGAGAACAGTTGTATTTGATGCGTATTGGAGTAAGAGGTCATACAGGAAAAACTATACGACTTTGTCAGGAGCTACAGATATCATTGGCTACAAACTAAAAAAGTTATATACATGACTGTTAAAAATAAAAACTCTATGGTCTGCGGGCGAGCTCAGAAGCGCAAACTTGAAGTACCTGAGCATGTATGATATAAAAATTACACTCTTTCATCTAGCGGTATGTAGTCAACTGCCATAGTAGAAGGCTTCAAAAGCAACTCAAGGTCTTATTATTATTCTAAACTCAAAGCTGATGGTGATTCCAGCACCTACAAAAATATTCTGGATACCAAACCGTATGCCGCACTTATTGTCGAAAAGATAGAGTGCTCTAACCACCTCCTCAGAAACTTTTGTACAAGACTAGATGAATTATCAAGAAAGACATGTTACCAATTAAAATGCCAAAAATACAGCTCCAAAACGTGCTACGCTTACGACGATCCGTGAAAGGTGCCATAAATCACATTGATTCTCAAAATGAAAAATCTTTCGCTGAAAAAGTCATAGATTTAAAACAAGGCCTTTTCAATGCATTTGTTCACGTTATCCGCGATCACAACTCGTGCAAGTCTTATTTTTGCAAGTACATCCTCATAAATCAAGGCCATCAAACTGATAAAAACGTATTTGGTGAAATAAAATCAGATCCGGTCTTTGCCACCATAATGAAAATACTTTGTCGATTGATTAAAAATGTCAAAAATTTAATGGCGAATAAACTATTCACTTAGACAATCATACTCAGGACGGTGTGCTGCATCTGTTGTTTCATTTAATCCTGAAATTCCACAAACATACATTAGCAAGAATTTTTTTCTGAAAAGTCCCAATCGACAAATTAAAAGGTTAGAGATGTGACGTAATACCAAACGAATAGCAAATTTAAAATGCAGACTTACAAAATCATTTTCTATCAACAGCAATACAGACATTGGTGATAAAGACTACGGTGAAACTTGCCCAAGGCCTGATTTTAGTAAAGCCGATTTCAACTTTGCTAACTCTACGCATATGGCAAAAATACTGTTACAGCTATCCAATGAGGATCGTCACGCACTTGAACGGCGCACTGTATTACAAGCTGATTCGATGGAATGGCTTCAGGAGCGGAAGCTTCGTCTCACTGCCTCTAATTTTGGAAAAAAACATGTAAAAGGGGCTTTATAAGATGTGGACCCCTTGTCATAGCTATTCTCCCAGTGATCGTACCACCTATGCATTCTACCTTCCGAATAACATCTGTACACTCTTATGAATACGCGGTAATCTGGATGACGCGCTGTAGGGTATCTTTCCCTATATAGGAATGCATCAGCACTTGCGCTACTTCTACATTCACCATAAATAAAGTGCATGTTTGCGTATTCTTGTGCCGTATATTGATTACGCGGCATATTGATACACGAAACCAGTCCAGATACAAGCCAAGTCGTCGTAAAATCACCAAACTAAAGTCCAAATCAGTGAGCAAAACGAAGAGTCCAATGATTTCATTGGACTCTTAGTTAAAACGATGACTTCTGGCTGTTTAGCCAGAAATCGTCGTTTTAACACTGATTGACAATCACAGAGAACTGCACATGCGATACCGAACAATTCAAGCGACACACCAAATACTTGCCATTGTTATGTGCCATGGCGCGAGAGAGATAAGGTACAATGTAATAATAATATACTCTTCTCTCGCTCGCTTACACTGTACTTTAGTACTGAATTTATTCACCTATCTCTGTCTCGTAATTAACAAAAAAATACTTCGGCCACACTCAGGTAGTAAATAGTGAAATAACATTATCACACGACCTTTACTACGCTAAAAAGGAAGCTTTAATTTTCTCTCTATGGATAAAATTATGTATTATACTATTTTTTTTAAATATAATTGCTGCTTAGTTTTTCATACATATTTTTTTCTCAAAAATCTCAAATTTTGACATAATTTATTTTTGATCAAATTTCATGTGATTTTTTTTCCAAAAAAGTATAATAGGCACTCATACTATTTACTGCATTTCTAATAAGATTGTTTGTGAGGAATAAGATAACTTCAAGATTTGGGCAACAATTGGATTTTTTTTTGTGGTTTTTTTTTGTACGTCAGATAGCTATACTACTAAGTGCTTTAGGATTACCCATTCTTTCTGGGACACCCTGTATAGATGATATATTTATATTGACAGGAGCTGGATGTGAGAAGTCCAAAATCGATCAGAGTGGTGTGCAATGGGAGAGGCCTATGTCCAGCAGTGGACTTCGATAGGCTGATTATGAAAATGATGATTTATAGATTCTAGAAATTATTACTTTTAAACAAAACTTTCATAAATAGCGACTGAATATTTAGGAGATAATATGTATTACTCTGTGTGGAGCCTACTCTGTACAACTATTTTACATATCTTATATAAAATGTTTCACGTAGGAAGCGGCAACGGTGCTGCCTAGCGGCGCTGCCGCGCAACTCTGCTCGTAAATACCTAAACTCGACGTTTTTTGTTCGCGCAGCACACTCTTAAACTGATTACATTAACCATAATTAGTTAAAAACTTGAATTAGGTAATTTAACTAACTGCAAAAAGTTGTTAAAGAATTTTATAAGCAATTTAAAAACCTAAGAGAGTAACTTAGACGTAATTACAGTTCTTAAACTATACATTTGCGAAGCTTACCTTTTCTATAGAAATAAAAATTACAATTTAAAATATGTAAATAAATAAAGTTCGTGTCAGGCCACGCATAGAATAGAGTTCCGCAGTCACCCATACTGGTAGGTACATTTAAAATCGTGACCAATAGATAATTGTTATGTTTACCTATTATTTCTTTACTATAGCTCGCGAAAAAAATATATCATCACCCCCTTATACATAAAAGTTCAATTTAAGGGTTACTATCGTGAATTTTTTCCGATTATTTGAGACAACCTTTTAGAGGGGCTCTCCCCTCTAAAAGCTAAACGGTGTTTTAAAAAAACCGCTTAATAACTGGCAAACTTAGAAGGTAGTAGAGCCACGCTGATAACAGCACGAATGGGCCGGCTTGACCGGGACAGTTCTACCCTCACACAGAAGACCATCTTAATTATGACAGTGTTCTTGGTGTCAAATTTCGTTGGTGAGTGTGAGACCGGAGACCGCCATGGTATGGGTCACCATGCTACATTGCCTACCCTCACAATGAGTATGGTGACCCCTACTCCTGGATTCTACTCATACTTTCGATCAGGCAGCATTGCACAGCACTTTTAGCAACCTAGCAATATTTTTAAAAGGCTTACCTTATGTTACCCACACGATGAGGTAGACGCAAAAAAAAATCATCCCTACTTTACGTGTAGAGAAGGATATTTCTCGTAGTTTTATTGTTGCACTTTGTCGACGTAATTACAACACATAGTCATGCAATGTTTCATCTTTAACTTCATACTTATAGGGGTTCCGAGTCATAAACTACAGAACCCTAAAATATGAGCGTGTATGTAATATCACAATAACAGTTTTTTATTAAATTCATATCAAAGTATATACGTACTAACAACAAAACATGATCCGGTTCATCTCTGGAACGACTGGCCGATTTTGACGGGACTTTTACTGGCACGAGGCTGATGGCATAAAGAGTACCTTAGGCTAATTTTTTTAGACTAGCATCACCCCGCGCGTTACTCGCGATTTACAACACCAGACGGGGGTATAACCGCGGTGGTCTATATATATAAAAATGAAACCCGTTTTCCTTGGTCACGGCATCACGCGTGAACAGCTGGACCGATTTCGCTAATTCTTTTTTTATAACATTCCTTGAAG
Organism: Phragmatobia fuliginosa; assembly: GCA_932526445.1. Classification (NCBI taxonomy): domain Eukaryota; kingdom Metazoa; phylum Arthropoda; class Insecta; order Lepidoptera; family Erebidae; genus Phragmatobia; species Phragmatobia fuliginosa. The sequence goes on from OW052057.1 coordinate 34,151,627, forward strand.
TACGAGGATGGTTCTTACGGAGAAAAATTTAAAAAATTATCTGAAAAAGTCTTAAAACAATAATTTTCTATATTCCCATACAAAAGATTCGCAATAATACTGAAAAGTCAATTTGAACTTTAATACCATAATTTAAAGTTTAAGTTTTATTGGAGGGGTTCCGAGAAGGCAAAAAACAATTGAGTGATGTTGAATCGACTGTTGGTCAACTCGTAATTTATAAGTATAAATATGTCTTATAATTTTAACAAAAAGGAACCGACTTCAATGAAAAACTATTCCGAGTAGCCAAATCGCGACAATGTGCGTATGATATTTGAGGAGTTCCCTCGATTTCCTTGGGTTCCCATCATCAGATCCCGATATGGTGATGATGGGACCACCTATAAGCTACGCCCATTCCAATGCAAAAAGAATTTTTGAAATCGGTTCATAAACGACGAAATTATCGCTGAACATCATTGATGTATTAAAAAACCCTACATCAATACTGAACATACATAAAAAGATTCCGACGAATTGAGAACCTCCTCCTTTTTTTGAAGTCGGTTAGAAATGGCCTACAACAACAGAGAAACGGTAAGATTTCAATATTCTATCGCTTTATAAATTTTACTAACACTTTTTACTCGGAGTTTGCTCGCATGAATGAAGATGAAGAGAACGTGTGATGAACACGATGAGTGAATTTTGTCAGGGTGTAATTTATCTATGCTATGTATTTATGGGAACTGTGTAAGAATGTTTAACAGTGTCCTCTACACGGATGTCGGTTGTTTCTCTAACAATAAGGGAGGATCCTCCGAACAGGCGAGGTGATCGTGCCTGGCGGACCACTGCCCTTTGGTTGATGTTGGGATGTTGTATGTGTGCTAATCGGCTCGAGAATTCCTCTATCGCGATTCAGGATTAGTATTTACTCCGTATTGTGAATCCCGTGTTTTCTTCGTAGTTCAGTGTTCTTTCGGTAAACTGTTGTATGTATTTTTTTGCGTTTATGGTAGTCGCCACAATCAGTAGTCTGGTTACAGAATTATCTAATACCTTTCAACAAGCAATTCTTGAATATAAATATACATATTTATTTATGATCTCGGAAACGGCCCTAACGATTTCGCTGAAATTTTAGCATATGGTGATTTTGGGAGGTTAAAAATCTATCAAGATTAGTCGTATGTTTGGAAAAACGCGAATTTTTGAGTTTTCATACGTTTTTCTTTATTTTTCATACCACTACTTGCAATATCTATATTAATCTTTCAGTAACACTTGTTGGTTGCTGATTGGTACTCCAACACAACAATACTAAAGCTACTTGAGAGAATAGATGGAGTTGTCAAACAATAAACGGGGTAACCGAGCAAAGCTCGGTCGCCCAGCTGTTTATACTATAACAATGGCAAGGACTAACTTTATTGTTCTATATAACACATGTTTGCAAAACACTATACACAAACAGATGTTAATATTAGACAGAAGTGTAGTTGATAAGGAACTTTGTAATAAGTATGCATGCCTATCAATTAATCTACAACTTTCAAATATTCTACTCGCTTTACAGTACCTTTGGGCCTACAATTTCATTTATTTGGGCCTTTGGGCCTACAATTTGATTTGAAACATTACATAATTGAATTACGATCTTAAAGCACTTAACAAGTAGAGACCCATATCAAGACCGTAAATATTTCCAGAACTAATCTCAAAAACACTAATTGTCTTTATTGAGTGTCTCGATTTAAAATACGCAATAATAGTCACAATTTACAAAGAATGTAGATATGATTTACGACGGAATGTCAAATTATACACGAGCATTAAATACTAACTTTGAAATTTGACCATAATTATAAGTGGCAATCCTATTGCCAAAGAATATAACTTCCTTAATCACGGATTTCACGAAGGCTGAGCTACAATGTTGATATTGACGGAAGAGTATGTATGCGTGTGTCAAATACATGTTAGTGTATTAGTGTAGTGTTCCGACGTTTTATTGATGGATTATTGCATATTTAAAAAAAAACAAAAACTATGTGTGCGAAATTTTATACTCCTCCTTGTGAATGCAATTCTTGTAAAAGGTGCAAACAGTTTTTTGCTTCACGTATTAACATATCTTCTATAATATAAAAATAAATCGCTGAATGTGTTGCTAAATCTCGAGAACAGCTGAACCGATTTCACTAATTCTTTTTATAATATTAATTGAAGTACGAGGATGGTTCTTACGGGGAGAAAAATTTAAAAAAAACTAAAAAATTATAAAAACAACACATTTCTATATTCCCATACAAAAGATTCGTAATAATACTCAAAAGTCATTTGAACTTTAATACCATACCATAAAGTTTAAGTTGTAGTGGAGGGGTTCCGAAAAGGCAAAACAATTAGGTGACGTTGAATCGGCTGTTAAGCGGTACGAAGTTCATGGGGTCAGCTAGTATAAGATAATAACGATTATTCTTAACGATTGCTTTCTTAACACAGCATGGGGAAAATAAGATAAAAATACGTAGCTTTCTTTTTCGTATGAATTAATTTAATTTATTAATTTTTACTAGCCACCCGCCCAGGCTGTAGTAGTTAGAAAACCATCGTTTAAGTCTGGAGATTGTACTTCGTCAACGATGTTTGCGTCCAGAATATCCCCACCGATATATTCAACGAAATATTCATATTTTGGTTCATCTATCACTTTATACCTGAGAGCTGCCACACTGACATTGTGTGCATCCATTCCTAGTAAATGTGTGTGCGTTATTTGTTTTTTTTTTGACAAAACTTTTGTATAGAAAAATTAAAGCTGTTTGAATAAAGCAGTAATTAATAAACACACGAAACTCTTATGGTTTTACTATTTTGTAGTAAATGTATGTAAATAATTATGCTTATTAAATTTAGTCTATAAAGTTTGGTCCAAAATTAACGAGTGATTTTGACAGATGACACTTTCCTCTTTATAATATTTTTAATAATAAAATGTATTGAATTATATTTTTATTTATATATTTTAATTACTCTGGAGATTAAAAATATAGCCAGTCTTCAAAAATTCAAAATGACAATCCAGCAATATTTCGGTGACATAAATTTTATTCAGTCCAATTCAGTCAGAATACTTATATAATTTTAATAATTTTAAAGATTTTTCTGTACGAATATGAAATGTTTGTTTTTAGGAATAATAACTTGTGTATGTCAAAATATATTTTGAGATTTGTTTATCTTCTTTTTATGTGTATCTAATTTGTTTGTGATAGCTTCCATTTTACTATCATACTCACAGAACATTTTAATATAGTTTGATGAATTGGTCTACAAAAAACCGTGAACGTGCTGATAAGAAACAAAGATTTTTAAATTTCATTATTTTTTTCATTCTTCAATTTTATTAAACCTGTTTCCATAATTATATGATAATGAAGCTGTACAAAATACCAATTTATAATTTATTGTAAAATTCCCGAAGTTCTTTGTTAAACACTTTACAAAGATTATAGAATTAGCAACAATGCGCCATTAACAAGTCTTTACAAAGAGAATCTAAATATTTAGAAAATATAAATCTTTCATCATCATCATCTTCATCAGCCCATCTCAGTCGACTGCTGGACATAGGCCTCTCCCATTGCACACCACTTTGATCGATTTTAAACCCTTAGTTTAGCAAAAGTGATAAGTTACTCATGTGTTATGTAAATTGAAATTAAATTACTTTTAAAAATAGTATCATGTTCAGAGTAGCTTTAAAATTTTGTTCCAAATACAATTTTGGATTTTCTATCTACATTGAGTGCAGTGTCTTCCTTAGGGCCACAGCACACTAGCAACTTTTAGCATCGACGATCTGCACCATTTACGACTTTCTGCTTTCGAATGCGGTATCGGAAACGCGCCTTTTAGTGACTGCTCAGATGCCTGGATCGCGTTGGCTGTAGTTTTGTGTATAAATTTCCGATTTGTAGCAACAAGTCGTTTTCGGCAGACGCCAAATCGATGTTACCGACATCCGAATCTGTGCGGAGAGTAAAGTTTGTTTTTTTGACAGGTTACGCCTATAAATTACCGGTACTTTTTTCGTAATAATGTACTATAGTAATGTCGTACTTTATAGATGGGTAGGGAAGTGGCTTGTGCATAACTAAATACAACAAACTATAAATCGGTTGAAATACGAATACTCATAGCAAAAATATCACACTGGTAACAACTGTCATTTGCAGCGAAACATGACATGAAGGCGGCCAATTTCTATGTCTGAATTGGTGCAACGGTTGCCAATGAACCGAGCCATAGAGCACCACTCTCACTATATGTAACTATAAATATATGTTTCATGTGTAGATGATTGATAGTAATTAAGTAGAGACGTGGAAGTTTCTGATTAGATAACTTATTTACGGGACGTGGGTTAGCCACGTTTATGATGAATACGTTCGATATTGGACATCAAGTTTCTATTAAGCGCTGGTTCCCACTACGCCGGACCGGCAGATTTGCCTGGCCGGTAAAACTTCCGGAAGGGCTAGTGGCTGTACAAGTTATATGAAGCTATTTACATTATCCCGGGTCCGGCATTTTTGACGAGTCCGGCATTTTTACCGTGCGTTTTGTCACTACGATCCTCCGGTAAAAACACCGGACCGGGACAATGTGAACGAGTTTGTGCCGGTATCTTCCCCCGCTTGCAACACCTGTGCTCCCCTCGCCCCGTCTATGCTCGTCATTTGGCTCGCATTTTCATCAGTAATTTGTCAAAAGTTGTTGCTGTCATTCGAAAATAATTAAAGAACTTTGATTCGTCACTTCTAAGTTGACCTATTAAATAAATAAATAAATAAAAATTTAATATTTTTGGACATCTTACACACAACGTCATCTAGTCCCAAAATAAGCAGAGCTTGTGTTATGGGTACTAAACAACTGATATAAATACATAAACATACTTTTTTTGTAAATACATACATATTATACATAAAAAACACCCAGACTCCGAAACAAATATTTGTGGATCACACAAATATTTGGTCTGACCCGGGAATCGAACCCAAGACCTCTTGATCAGCAGCCGCATACGCTAACCACTAGACCAACGATGTTTCAAATGTTCCAAGTGAAAATCTTTCCCGTAAAATAGGATGTACTCAATGTTTTCTTTTATTTTGCCTTCTATTAAGATACCACCACAACACAACAATTTCGTCGTACATTGTGTGCACAGGTCCAAATTTAACTGAGCTGAGTACTTGACTGTCCGAGGCTCCGGTGTAATGTGAATACTCTGTCCGGTGTCCGGTTTCCGGCAGATTTGCCGGTCCGGCGTAGTGGGAACCAGCGCTAAGCTTGCATATATGCATACAAGAACATAGGGTCTTTATCGACTGATGAGTATCGTTCATATTTATGAAGAATGGGTCAGACTCTCCTCAGGCGATTATTTTCTAGAGAGGTTTATCAAAATATTTTGAGTTTAAAGAATTAAATATTTGTATAAATATTTAATATTTATATCATAATATCAATTCTTGAATAACGAAAACTACAATATCACGATGGCAAATATATTTTGAAGATTTGTTACAATAGTCAAACGAAACCGGCCAAGTGCTACCCGACTCCCGCACCGAGAGTTCAGTACAAACCGGCCATGGTAATAAATTTCTAATTATTTTAAAAAATGTATAATGTGATGTAATTAAAAATGTAAGGCTTTCGAATTTTTCTATTCTAGGAAGACTGGAAGTATCTTTTAGGTTTTCATTCCCTTGAAACTGTTAAGTACCTACTACAAAATATGCGGTTTAAATTGCTGACATAAAAGTTTTTTTTTTATAAATATTTAAGCCTACCAAAGTGACTCTACTCTGTCTGATGATTAAAAAAGTTCCTCTGTAACGTGTGACTACGACTTCCAAACTTAAATATGTGTATCTCTGTACACGCATAATTGTGTCCTGAGAATGTTGTTTCACACTTCTTCAGCGCCGTTTTTTTGTCGTAGTTGGGTTTTAGTTTTTACTTTTTATATAATACCCGTTAGACTTTAGACGGAACTCAAAAAAAGAACAAAAGACTTAAAAAGTGTACAATACTAAAATTAAAATAGCACTTAGTTACTTTGAAACAAAATAATGACTGTATTTAACTTTTACAAATAAGTTTCTCAAATTTCATTAAAGTTTGCAGTCTCTTCTGTAGGAATGAACGATCAAAGGCATTATTTCAATTTTGTGAACTTCTATAATTAATACATTGTTCCAGCCCACAAATAAGGGGCCAAAATAAAGTTTTATTTTGGCCCCCTTATTTATCATCATGGCATATTACTATAACATTAGAGGTCAATCTAATGGTATGCCAGTCTTATAAACCATAATCTGATAACATTAACTATTTTTATGCGACGAATAAAAACGAAGGATGTTCCCAATCCGACGCGTATTTTTTTATGTATGACCCACATCTATTTACAGAGCAATTTAATTTTGATTATATTGTTTTTATTGGAAAAGATAAACTCCGAAGTTGGCCCCATATAATTTTGTAAAAAGAAATTCCATCTTAGGGGTAGGTAAATAGGGGATGATTGATTGAACAACTCACTGATTGTAATATATGACCACTTGTAACTTTTTAGAGAGTAGCCCGATTTCGATTTAGAATAAAATACTAACCTGAAGGGTAGGAAAATAGGCGATCAATGACCCACTGGTTCTTATATATGACCACGCCTAACTCTTACAGAGTAGTTGGATTTCGATAATTCTTTTTTCTATAAGTGGAATGAAGGTGAAATAGTAGTGATTTAATGTTCACTCACAGATTTCAATGCTAAGTTATATATTATAAAAAAAGAACAATCTTTTGAAGCGACTATAAATTTGTTCTAAATAGGTTTTATAGATAAGACAGACGTGCCGAAATATTGCATGTATATTTTGGCTTCTTTTTAAAGATTTACATTTACTAAAAAAAAATTACTCCATTGTTTACGAAAAACGATTACTGATATTAATTTTCAACACAAAATAAGTTCATTTCAACTTATTTTGTGTTGAAAATTATTAATATATAAGCAAAAAAAGGGCACCGCTGAAAAAACTTAATAGCAGAAAATAATAAACCACTTTATTTATTCCTTACTGAGTTCTTAAAAGAATGTAAGCATACCTAAATAATTTTGGCAGTAAGTAAATCTGTCAAATCTGGGTCAATATATATTTCTGCGTCGTGTGTACATTATAAACATTCAAAATCCTGTATAAATCTACCTAGATATACACGTGTCACTTTAGAAACTTTCTTGACCTCTGCTATAACAACAGTAATACAAGTAAAATAGCTTCTATACTTCATTCTAAAGGGTTAATAAGGAGCTCGTATGACGGCTACATTATCATAAAAAGCGCGGTTACTAATTACATACCACTAATATTTTAAACGCGAAAGTTTGTGAGTATGTATGTATGTGTGTATGTATGTTTGTTCCTCTTTCACGCTAAAACTAATGAACGGATTTGGATGAAACTTTACAATAATATAGCTTATGTATCAGAATAACACATAGGCTACTTTTTACTGCATTAATCGAGATACACGGGCGAAAGCTAAGTGATTATAAAAATACATAAAAATCGTAGATGTCAAAATGTATCACTGTTTATCTCCTGTCAAAACTTCACCGGTTGCCATGCATACAACACTTGCATAGCAACCATAATGATATACGCGGGTAACACCGCGGGGCGCAGCTAGTACATGTATAGAAGATATTTTTGTAGTGAAAATTAATACAACGTTTTGTTTTATTCGTGTCAATTCTTAAGCAGGCACCACACTTCGCTATGCGCTATTCGTTATGCGGGTTATTCGCGCGCATACGGCGAAGTGTGGAGAGTATATTCGCCAATATTCGCTTTATTCGTACGCATCGAATAGCGAATGCGCATATACGTCGACTTGTCGGTTTTTTGACACACTTCAAAGGACACGAATAAGGCGAATACACGCATCGACTGCCCACACTTCGGACGGGTAGTGAAGTGCCCTGTGCATAACTAACAAGCATAGAATATAAAACAGTTTTTGAAATAGATAAATCAATTAAACGATTAAAATAACCTATCATATGATCAAAATAATTAGACTCATTTAAGTATTGTTTCTGTCAATTTAATAAAATAAAAAGGAAATTAAAATAATATGTTTCGTTCGTTCATTGACCATTAAAAATGACAATGCCCTGTGCATAACTAACAACCATAGACTATAAAACAGTTTTTGAAATAGAATAAATCGATTAAACGATTAAATTAGTTTATTATATGATCAAAATAATTAGACTTCATTTAAGTATTGTTTCTGTAAATTTAATAAAATAAAAAGGAAATTAAAAGAATATGTTTCGTTCGTTCGTATGGTTTCGTTTTGTTCACCATAAAAATGACAATGACACATCTCTACAACACACTTAATTGCCTTATTTGATATACCAGTACGAAGTGTGGTGGCGTGTTTGTTGTTTGCGCGCATAACAAATATTCTAGCGAATACGGCGTAGACACATAACGAATAGCGAATAACGAAGTGTATTGCCTGCTTTAGAAAAAATAAAAGATCTATCTTTATATATATAATTCTTCTGTGAGTGTGTATGTCACTGAACTTCTCTCAAACGACTGGACCGATTTTGATGATTTTTTTTGTGTGTGTTCAAGGGGATCTGGGAATGGTTTAGATTCGCAATTGGACCCGGTAGGTGGCGCTGCGATCAAGTGCTGGAATTATAAAGTTGGGCGGTACGAAGTTCGCTGGGTCAACTAGTTATTATATAAAATTCTCGTGTCACAGTTTTCGTTGCCATACTCCTCCGAAACGGCTTGACCGATTTTTATGAAATTTTATATGCGTATTCAGTAGGTCTGAGAATCGGCCAACATCTATATTTCATACTCTTAGGGCGCAAGCGGAGCCGCGGGCATCAGCTAGTTTTAATATATATATTTCATGGTTCTACATTATCAACAAGCATCAATGACCCACTGTTGAGTTCCAGCTTGTGTTGAGCTTGGCTCTCCTCTCAGAAGACCGTTAAGGCAATACGTCCCCACGCTAGCCGAGTGCGAGTTGGAGACTGGTAAGACAACGGTGTATGTAATATTGTTTCAACAAAATGTCTAATTGAATGTCAACGAAATGGGGCAAAATAAGTATCATACGCAATAACTCTAATTAAAAAATTACAACATACCTACAGTTTTATAATTTATTTATATTATTCAACATGGTCCTTCATTCATCCGCGGGTTCATGAGAAACGTATGGAGAACATGCCGAAACACACGAGGCAGCGGTTGGGAATCTGTTCGCGTTTCCACCACAACCGCTATATGAAAATCCTTTGCATTTATTAGCGTTCATATCAAAATAAAATCTAAAAAATAAAAAAACACAAATTACATAAAAAAGTATTTTATTAGTCAATGAAGCGTTCATGATACAAGCTCAGCTTAGTATAAAACTAAATGTTGTTGTATGCAGATTCGTATTTGAAATTACAATCAAGAACGTTTAAAACTGAGGTTATAGAATTTACCATTAACAACTAGCTCACAAATGTAACTTCCTTTGCGTCTCTTTTCATTTTCCTTTGGATCCATAATATCATATTATACTATATAATATATATATCATACACCAAGGGCAAACAGTTCATAGGCTTTTCGATAAATAGACTAGTTAGAGCTAAAACATTTCTGAAATTGGTCTAGACATTTACGCGCGATATTAACATTATTTAGATAATAGTACCATAGGTCCGGTAATCTCACTCACTCGGCGTAATAATCGTATTCCCTCGAAGCTCTCGTATTACTCCGGCCAACCCAGCCCATACAAGATGCATCTCTGCCTACCCATCCCTTACAAGGTGCATCTCCAGCAAGGACAATAAGCGAAACTATGGCTTTAGAAATTCATTCTAAGCTATTCTATATGTTTTTTTACATAAACTATCCATCCCTTGACCAGTGTTTGTACGTAAAGTTCATCTAAATATGCGGTTGCTTTGGGAAAGTATTTTACATTGATGAGCCTAATTCTAATACCGTGACTAAAAGAAATAAGGGTACATTGATATGTATTATAGACATCTAGTTCGATTAGATTAATATATAACTACTTACGATGGGTGATACTCTTGACAAACCCCAAAATCAGGTTGAAACCGACAAAAGACGTTGTTTGTTATGGAATCGTTTTTCTGGAATACAATTAAATCTAAAAAAGAAAAGAGACAAGGAGGATAAATAATAACTCACTTTAAATGAAAATGTTCTTCTTCTTATGAAAGACGTCAACCAGTCGAATAATATCAGCAATTTATGCCAATGTCAAGTATTTAACGTCTTCAATTCTAAAGTCCTCTAGTTTTCAAGTCGTCGTTGTAATGAATATAATGATATAAATGTGGATGAGATGAAATGGGGGCCGTCTTCCGAAAAAACAAAAAACAACTTTTCAAAACATAAAAATGATCATAGTCTAAGGGGGTTAGTTTTAGTTGTGCGTCGTTAGTGGCAATCCATTTATAGATGTGCATTCCTAAGATATATAAATAAAATATTATAGTCTAGACTTAGTGTTTAAATTAGCTCTTACGATTTTTACAACGACTATTTCTAGTGTACAGATATATCTGTGAAGTATAAACAACGTTTAAATTCAGTTATATATGAGTCTATCTTTCATACAGTACTAAACACAGCAAAAATTTGGGCAAATTCTACACAACTTAGCTGTGCTTATTCTTTTTTTCTTATTCCTTGATATTTTTATTTTTATAATATGTTATACTTTCACTGGTTCTATAAACCTGAAGGCATATGACACATTACAGCAAATAAATTTTTTTTTTAGTTCTAATACAAATACTATTATTTGCTACTGTATTTTCATAAAAATCTGTAAAAATCAAGATTTTAATATTTATTTACATCATTATAACCAATAGAAGACAGTTAAGGAAAGATAAAATTGATGTATGTTTTGGTGGACTTATCACTATTAACGTCAAAAGAGTAACAAGCTCCCCTGGCCAAGTTGATGTTATTAAAAAATAACAATGACGCCATCTTAAGACTGTCACGTGCTTAATACGAAATATTAGCCAATAGTTTAAGAGAAATAAGGAGAGGCCTATGGCCAGCAGTGGACTGTTGAAGGCTGTTGATGATGATCATGATGATGACGATGATAAGAGAAATAAGTCTTTAGCTGTTCTAAAAAGAGAAACGACGTGAAATGCAGGTATGTTGCATAAAGGAAGCTACCTTCCTTTGTTACCGACTGAATTATATATTATAGTTAATTTTAAAAAACAACATTATTTTTACACTTACTTTCTTTGCACTGGGTTTTACAAAGGTCGCGTGTAAGGTGGTTATTGTAGGCATGTTTACAGTGACCGTAATCAGTTAGAACACATTCTTTTCGCGTTACATCATAGTAATAACTAAAAAATAAAAGAATTATTAATATAGCACACAATGTAAAATCACAAGATGTATTTATCTCGGTAATCATTAGAAAAGTAGTAATGTTAAGTATGTATTTATATTATTAAATTTTTTATAAAGTAATTAACTGTTTAATAATAAATTTCTCTCCTACTCTAAGTAAGATTATAAATAAGAAAATAAAATTATAAATACAGAAGGCATCACTTCTACTGTGTACAATTTAGAATAACTACATGCTTATAATTTTTTAGTACTGTAAATTATGACTGAGATTAAGATTTTTGTCATGAGGTACTGAGGTCCGGATTATCTTGTAAGTTGCCAAATACCATTGCAGGTAGAGCCACACCATTTGGCTTGTTTCAGATAAATACTAAAATCTGTATCTATTAGAAACTGCGACTAATTGTGATTTTTTTAATCTGATTAAATAATATCTGATGTCTATTGCTAGACATAAACATAGAAAGGATTTTGGCTGGTTAGACGGGATGGTACAGGGTTCGCGGACTTGGAGGACGACCTCCACTCGGACCAGATCCGTACACCTGCGCCTCATGCCGCCTTGAGTGTGACCGCGGGTGGACGGGACGGGTTTTCCCCTCTATTAATTTAGCCAGTCGCGAGGGGGTGGCTTCCGCGTGTGCCGGACGTCGCCTAAGAGAGGACAGGTCTACAAGAGACAGAGCCCGCACCAGGTTCATGTAGTTAATTTAAATTACAAAGCATACCTGCGTTTATTTGGTTTCTTTGAACATGAATATGTGTATGATTGAAACATACAATACGTATCCGAATCCAATTTACTTATATCATCTACAACAAGATTAAAATGTCAGAAGAATATGATGTTTTACTTATTACTAGAAACAAAGCTTTTTTAATTCAATTATTTTAAAATTTCAGCCTACCAAGTGACTCTACTCTGCCTGATGGAAAGCATGAGTACAATCCGAGAGCCTTATTGTGATGGTGGGCAATGCAGAACGGTGATACATACCATGTTGACCTGGTCAGATGTTTGGTAAGGTCAATGTTGTCATTATTAGGATGGTCTTTTGTGTGAGGGTAGTGTTGACCCGGCAGAGCTGGTTCATGGCTCTACTACCTACCATTTACATTTAGTAAGATATTTTATTAAATTTAGAAATACATTTCATACCTAAGTGTGTCACTACCATCTCCTCTGATGAATGTACCGCATACAGAGCTGTGGAAAAAAATACTTAGTAATACATTAAACCACTGACTATAAGAGAACAATAGTTACACCTTCAGTCGGAATTAATATGAATGATCTCCAATATTTTGAATTAACAATATTTTAAACATCACGTGGGGAACTGCGCCTGTGTCTACACTTTTAATAAACCTGTCCGCTTATGAAAGGACGCTAGTGTAATGATAGCACATCTGTGTCTAATCCGAAAAAATCTAAGGCTGAGTGGCCAAACCATGGATTATGGATAGGTAGATGATCCGAAGTATGTCGGAGTTCCAGGGATTTCCTTTCTAGAGTACACCTAGTTCCAAAGCTACTCCATACTGAGAAGGCGAGTGGTTTTTTGTCGGTTCGTGTCCGACATAATCACCGGACCGGAATTTCTGCACAGACAAAATAAAATTGTAATAATTGCACGCGGACACTTCTCAGATTAGATACCGCTCTGAACATAAGCGTCATTACTTCACATTATCTACTGATACTAATTCTAAGTACAGCTGATTTGAAATATATAAATTAATTCACTTACAAATCATAAAAGTAAATAAAACACTACATATTCTGCTGTAAAACATATTCTTTCAAATGGCTATGAATTTAAATTGAATTGACTTAAAATCATAAAACACATTTACGTTTTTATACTATTGCAAAACTATATCAACCATAAAATAGACTTTATTTTCGTTTAAAAAATTAATTTAATAAAGGATAAAATAAGAAAGTAATTCAGCCCGATATCCAGAAATCGATCGCATTTTAAACATACATTTTAACTTAGGCAATATACTCGTATTTATATAAATTTATAAAATGGTCTCTAAGACCTTCCTTTTGATGCCGAACACGATGATTGACTCGCTTATATAACATAGAAAAAAAACTGAGTCAAGCATTGTGTGTGCATGCATGCATCTGAGGTCCAAACACTATCATAAAAAAATTATATAGGTAATTTGTAGTGTTACGAAAAAACCTATTAAACAAGAGTCAAAAAATTGCCACGGCATCGCCGCCTATTCCCAATTCCCATTCCCAAAAGCCTAACAGTAATGCCACATAGAATGGCAATACTAATTCTTTGCGCTAGAAAAAAGCCAGCCTTCTGGTCAGGAGAAACTTCAAACAGTTTCTTATGTTATTTAAACATAGCGCGAGTTCATGCTGCGAGTTCAAACTGCATGAAATGAGTATTCAATATTTTTTAGTATTTTTTTAGTTATAAATTTTTGGTATTTAAGCCGTTTAGGCTTTCCGCAGATACAGCAACTGTACCGGCATAACTAGCGGTACTTGGAAGATGCGATGACACGAGGGTGTCGACGCAAGTTGCGTTCTGCACCAAAGTCTTACCCATATACCGTGGAAGTAACGACATTCCATCTAGTCTCTTGCAATCATCTCGTACCAGACCATTGGGTTAACGTACACGACGATAGTAAGAGCACGACGGAAATTATCGTTAATGCTGGCATGTCGAGATATACAGCCTGCGCTTCTGCTACAACATAGGCATATGTCCGAGACTCACAACAGCTTCTCACAATTTTTTTTGTAGTCACTACACTTGAACCGGGGTGGTTCAAAGATTTAAATATTACTAATATAACTGGTTTTTAATTTTAGAAAAGTAATGTAATTACGCCTTGAGGTTGATCAAGTAGATTTTTCGATCAAGAGTACGTCTTAACTTGTATTAAAACAATTGCGAATATAGTGCAGATATTTCAGTAATAATATTGCCCGTATAGGCAAATCTACATAAGTCTGTATCGGAACATTTACATCAGGTGTTGTCATATGGATTGTAATGTTCAAGGTAATACTGTTTTCTTTTACATTTCAAGATGAAAAATTTATCTAAACTTTCATAATAAAAGTTTTAAGTCACCTGCTTAAGTGTACTAATTAAATTTCAATGAGATTTCTGATATTATTATTCGTACTTAAATACAATAAATGTATAATTAAACACATATAATATAACATGTAAATAATTGGTCAAATTAATATGATTATCCTCAAATTTCAACACAAAACATTTTTTTAAAGTTTAACTTTAACCATATGGAACAATACAGGGTGAATTTTTAAAACGGGACAGTAAGGACAGGTACCTTAACCGTTATAGTTACAGGAAAACGCTTTTAGGAGACTATCCATAAATTTTTAAGATATTCTGAACTGCATTCACAGATTTTGGAAAAAATGTACAGCCAGCAAGTAAATGGTTATTTTAATCAAAAACGTTTTATGATGCCAATCGATCCTGTTTCTTATAAGGATCAAAAGTCTCTCCTGGACCGACTGAGGTTTGAGTACTAGAAATGTCAAAAACCTGCCCTTACTGTCCCGTCTCAAAAATTCACTTTGTATAATAATAACATATTATAACAACAATAACAGAACACAATTATGTTAAATATAATAGAATATTAAGTCTAACTGAGACTACTAAAAATCAATATTTCCCATTCTTTTTTTTAAAGGAAGTTATTTATGAGTTGCATATTTAATTAAAACTGTTGTCAGACCAGCAACAGTTCTACATTTTGCTATTTTACTCTTTTTTGTTATTTTATTCGAGATGCTAGTGCAGATAAATCTTTGATAGCACTACTTAGAGTCTGTTTCTGGATGTCGGGCGTAATAGATTTATGAATATTCTTCAAAATCCACTCAGTCATCCATTTTTGTTGAATATGTTTTTCGGTTCGAGATTTTTTCATATGATACTGCAAACGGTCTCGTACTGCTCGAAAAACCATCATAAGTCTTTCTCTATACTCTGCTTCAAGCTGAAGTGATATATTTTCCTTCTTAGCTACCATTAATGTTTCTTGAGCTTTGACTCGCGTTTCGGCTAACTCACAGTCCTTTATGAAAGCAACATGTGAAGCTATCTCATCTTTGCGACCTTTTTGCATTTCATCTTCTATCGCTTTTACTTCTTTATCTAAAGTTTCTCCTATTTGCCTACCAAAGTTCTTTGTTAATAAGTACACCACTAAAGCAACAGATAACCCCGAATAATATTCATGCTCCATGACCAAGATTTCTTTACTTACAATATAATTTGCTAGCCCGATCATGAGCAAATAAGGTCCTGATATACCAGTCTTTGAATAAAGAAATTGGAACCATTCTTCAGGTATGAACCCCAAGCGACATGGACCAGAATGTGTGGCACGCTTTATTCCAACTCCAGTAGATGCTCCAGTTCCTGTACCTATTACATTACCACTTCCTGGGCATACCTGTTTCTTTGGAGCACACACATTTGAATGCGCTGCAAGTATGACTGGTGCTTGGAATCTCAGCTGATGAATGTTAAATCTTTTTATTCGTCTTGTTATCATTGAGACAAATTTAATTTCCTTTGCTGTTTACATTGGGATCAATCTATTTAAAGATGTTATATAATATTACAACTGTCGGCCCTTTTCTCCATCTAAACTGTGCTTTTGGAAGGAGCTTGGTTGATACAGCTAGCCAACTTTATCTATACCCATACAGGACAGTTTCTAGATCTAAATAACTAAAACTCTTGACAAAATTCAATTCAATTTAATGAAACAGAAATTTATAATGTCAAAAAGTCAATAGTGTATCGTATGACATAATATGTCATTTACAATCACATATATTAAGGAGGTTTTAATAACAATCAGAAATGAGCTTGCAGGTCTAAGTTGAAGAAGTGCTGAACCGTATTTTTTAAAGTTTATGTCAAGTGTTAAAAACATTTAATTACATTAATGTTACACGGCGGCGGTGGCGCGCATATCCTCAGCGCTTCATGCCGCCTTGAGTGTGGCCGCGAATAGTGAAAATAATAAAAGAACTTTATTTGATAAACAGCATATAGCAAATCGATAAAAAAAAATCGGCCAAGTGCGTCGCAGGCTACGCACAGAGAGGGTTCCTCAGTCACCCTTAATGGATTTAAAACCGTATCCAATAGATAATTGCTATGTTTACGGATTATGCGTTAATTTTGTATGACGTTTTCCTTTTACAAGTTAAGCCTCTATAACTCCTGAACTAACAAAGTCAACTAATCCGTTATAATTTTCCTTCAAAGTTCGATAAATGGACCACCATCACGAATTTTTCCAGATTTTTTGAGCCAGCCGTTTAGCTTTTAGAGGGGGGGGGGTGACGCCCTGTTTTTACAAACAAAGTGCCTTTTAAAGTGGAATTTCTCGCAAATGGATACCTAAATAAAAACATCGTCTTAGAAACCCTTTATTGTTTTTAAAAGACCTATCTAATGATACCCCACACGATGTGGTAGCTGCGAGAAAAAAATATCATCCTCACTTTACGTGTAGGGGGTACCCCAAATAAAAATATTTTTCATAATTTTATTGTTGCAATTTGTCGACGTACTTCCGACACATATTCATGCAAAGTTTCATCTTTCTAGCACTTACCGTTTGGACGGTAAGTCGAGAACGGACGGACGGACGGACGGACGGATGGACAGACGGACATGACGAATCTATAAGGGTTCGAAGTCATAAACTTCGGAACCCTAAAAAGCACTTTTCTATACACAGTACAACAGCTACATAGCAGATGACAATATTTTTAAGGCTTGTAAGGTTTGCTAATGTCAATAAAAATTACATGGCATTGATCCCTACTAATATTATAAATGCGAAAGTAACTCTGTCTGTCTGTCTGTCTTTTACGCTTTCACGCCTAAACCACTGAACCGATTTTGATGAAATTTGGTATGAAGATAGAGCTGAACTTGGGAAAGGACATAGGCTACCTTTTACAGTGATAACCGACATACACGTGGGCGGAGCCGCGGGCGAAAGCTAGTATTAAATAAGTTGATGACATGTATTAGCACATTATATTTGTTGAAAACGTTAAAATAATAAAGTCTACATCAACTAATACATATACAAAACAAAAATAAGCCTCAGAAATAGAACACTGAGCTGGTAACGGGGGATGTACGCCGTAACAAAATAGGTGGACTCTCATCGTACACTGCAATGGGCTTAAACTATCACAGAACAGATTTTCAGCATCCACCAAAACAGTCGATTCGACGCCGATAGCCTCTGGTGACTAAATTCCACCATAAATATTGAAGAGTATTAAGCGGGTAAGTGCAGTATGTGATATTATCTTAAATCTTTTTCATTTTATTTTTTCACACGCCCACACAGTTCAGCACAATAAATACTCACAAGGTAATCCTTAATTCCTTTCAGGGGGAATTTATACAAATAATTGTAGAAAGTATATAGGACTCAAATAAGAACAAACAAAAAGGAGATAAAAGCAAACTGAAACCAAAATTAAATTAAAAATGTAAATGAAATTAAAACTGCCGCCTTATCGGGACATACCAGGTTGGGAAGCCAATGCATGCGGATTCCAAGGAAATGCACCTGTTCCATTATAATATTGTTCATGGCTCAGAAACCTAAAGATAAGTAACTATGGTCATAGCTTGTTGTTTTTGCTATTCTAAGAGATATTTTTTAAATTGTTTAAAAAAAATGGTTTCAGATCCCTAATGGGGGTGGTATGGAGTTCTAGCATCGTGTTGCCGCAAATTTAAAACTACCACGAAATTCAGTTGTTCTATGTCCCAGCATGCTGAGAGCCCTAACTGACTGTCTGATGGAATAAGCAAAGTGGTTATGCCTCCAGTCTATTCTCTCATGTAAATTGGTAGTACTCCATTTTTTGACTACACCAAAGAGAAAGCCAGCAAAATGCAGCTTCCATCTTTATGATTCCATAGTCATTTATGTATGGTGTTACGTGGTAACGTCTGGGAATATTGAAACAGTACCGAGCGCAAGAATGTTGGACCCTTTGTATAAGTGCTTCGTTCTTGCCAGTAAGCGTGGGCCATACACCACATTACAATAATTAAATTTGGACAAAACTAGACAGTCTACTAATTGTATCCTTAAAGGTAAACTGAGGTAGTCGCGGATATTGTACAAAACTTTGAGTCTATGAAAACAATTTCTGACTGTTATTTATATGCGCTTCAAATCTCAGCTCAGGGTCCATCAACAGTCCTACATTATATGCCTCATTTACCCTCGCAATCCTTTGTTCATTTATAATAATGACCAAATACTGCAGATCTGGTTTCATTTGGCTTAAAGGATAAAAACAGTTTAACAGTTTTTCCAGTACGGAGCCCTGTGGAACTTCCCTGGTTACAGCCAGGGGACAGGAAGACATAACCGATCCATTCTCCTTGGTTATTTCTACCTTTTGAGATTTCTTTGAGAGGTAACTGTGATACCACTGTAAGGACTCTTCGGCAAACCTGTAATACGACAACTTGGAGAGGAGCAGGAATGTGTAAATGGCGTCAAATGCACAAGAGTAGTCTAATAGGTCGAGTATTGTAGTTGTATTAGAGACGGGTTTTCCCCTCCATCCGTATTAAGGTCAGCAGCGAGGAGGCGAAGTCCGCGTGTGCCACACATCGCTTTAATAAAGAGTTTAACCATAGATGTACATGATTTACCGGGACCAGGCTTAACATACTCTCCGAGACACGGCCGTGAATCATCGTCAAACTTCTAAACTCAGGGCGGCTTTGTATGTTTCCCACATTCTTAACAATGAAATTATTTCAATAAGTTCAAATAATTGAAATAAGTGTGTGTGTATAGACTGTTCTCACGTGAGAGATCTTTCTTCCACACATCAGAGTACAAACGAACGTATCTCACTAGGTCACGCTTAAAGCTGTAACATTGCTGACACGTGTCGCATATACATATATTGTAGAGAGTGCGTATTCCCATCTGAAGTGTATGGGTATTGTGGATAGTGAGTCTCTTCTTAACGTTTATTGTTTGTAGTTTAACTTGTTTAGACTCAGTACAGCTCAGCATTTGTGTGAAGAGCTCGTCACTGTGGAGGCTGCTCTTCCTTAACTCGAATCACTTCTTGAGCGTACACGAGTCACGACGTATGTATCGGGTAAGTATTCATCTGTCATCCTCCTGCCATCCTGTCACCTTTCGTTTCCAACGGCATCAAAACAAGACTCGTAAATTTCTTGTAGATGAGACAATCGAAAGCAGTTCAATGTGTTCTTATAAACAAAGTGTGCACATATAAAACTTTATGAATTCTTTGGCAAATCAGACACTTTCTCTGTTCCACTGCTCTTAGCATTAATAATACAATATGTAGGACAGTAAACAATAAACTTTTGTATAGTAACACCGTCTACGTGCATTTATCTATTGCAATTAAAGTTATAGTAATATTATACTCATAAAAAACGTCTTATAATTTTAATTGTTTATTATTATTTTAGTCCAAAATTTAGGACTGAATTTTTAGTAATACGTATAAAAAATTTTATATGGTTTATTTTTATTACCTCAAAATAGCTAAACTTAGGAATACTTCACTGTCTGTTACTCTTATTCTAAAACTATTTTGGTTCATGAATATTCTTGGAAAGTTATTCCAAGAATATTCATGTTTTCATTTTCCAGTAAATATTTATATTAGCCACCTGCTGAACCGATTTAATGAATTATATCAAAACAAGATCTTTATCAATTCCATATCAAGAAACTTCTACATTTTGTAGAATTTAAGTTCAAAGGTATACTCAGAATATAATAACATGTAACCAGAGTCTGTGACCAATTCATGATGTCACATGGAATACCAACATACATATAACTTTCATTTGCAGTTTGACATGTGGTACCGTCCTGTTGAAACCACATGTCAGTGATATCCACGTCATCAATAATAGGCCAATATTGAGATGTCAACATCTAACGATAGCGTGATCCATTGAACGAGTATTATGTTGTCCGAAAATATCACAAATGTGAATATTAACTACCATTTTCATACTGGATTTGAATTATTTTAATGCGATTTTCGAGCGAAATTGAATTCATTGTAACAAGTGTCAAACCATCTACTATAGTCGTATTTTTAATTAGACGAAGCTACCTGACAGTAGCTAATGTCACTTAGAAAAATAATGCTGCCATATTTAAAGTAATAGTGATGCGTTCAGTTTTCATTCAATCAGATGAATGAACAATGAGTGTGAATAGTTAATCATTTCAAACTATAAAATAATATTATATCTATTTATGAATGAAATTGTATAAAAGTGCTCTGATATAAGATACTAGTAGTATGTAACAACAATCAGTTTTTTGACGGCTCAACGCCGCGCATTATGTTTTTTGACCCAAAAAACAACCATCCTCTTATAATATTTTTATTAAATAGATAAATTAATTTAAAAAGAAAGACGAGAATTCCTGATGTTCAAATGTGCTTTGATCAAAAGATTTTTTTTGTAAATATTTAAAAAAAATTTTTTTATTAAAATTTTAGATCCCATATGAGTTTCTGTAAATCTACTAATGTCCTTCTTTGCGGCTTTAACATACACAAATAACACAAAAATATAAACCATAACATGAAAAATACCGGAGAGAAATACAAACAATGTTATTTCAGGATATAATTTTTTACAGCTATATCTCGTCTTAGTTGGATTCAAAACCATGATAATTAACTAGCCTGCAATAGTACCAGTAATACAAAAAAAACAAATCCTAATCATCCAGGATCTTTAAGTTACAAGCTTCTCGATTTTTGTACTTTTTTATTTGGTTTTAGGGTTGATAATAGAGATATTACTCGTCTGTGGGGAAAGGCAAAGCAAACAGGATGGGTATTGGCAGTATACATGTCAATAAATTTCACTCTAGTGTTTAAATTACTGAACATCAATAGATTTGCTCTATTGTTTTGGTTTGTTTGTTTGTTGTACTTTCTTGCACTTGTGTTAAAAATAAACGAATCGAATTGAGTGACAGACAGACAGAAAATTTTGCCTATTTATACAATTTTTTAAAAAGAATCAATTGTGAAAGTCGGATGTAAAAATTAAATCCTCACAATCTTCAAAGAGATCATTTACATCATCTGGTTCATTTAAATCTGATGTTGGTATTTGATATGGTTGGATCAGTTCTAAAGCCCTCACTGGTAGTGGCTTACGGCTTAATTTTTGTAGCCTCTTCTTCACTCTTACATAAGAAATGTAGGGGTCAGACGACACAAGTGCCCTGTTAAATAGATCTGTCATGTGTTATTCGCGGCCTGACTTTCTAACATGGTGTTCCTGGTCATATCTCTAAAATTTATTTCTAGATTCACCAGTCTGTCCGGATAGCATGCCTATTGGAAGCGCCGAATTTCTTATGAACTCTTTACCTCAAACCAATATTTTATGTAGAGTTACTGTCATCGGATACCAAGGATATTCTGTTACGTATCTGATGGCTGAGGCGCTATGCACAGCTTCATAATTTGCCACTCACATACCAACAAGGAGGTTGGCACCCTCTTGTCCTCCTTGCATTAAGTCAGCTGGTCGGAGCCCAGACTGACATCCCTCAACAGGTTGGGTTAATTCCTGTTGAGGCAAAGTGGCAACATGGGTCTTTGACGGCTCCATGGTGCTTCACCCCCGTTCCTCCAAAAGAAATGTTTAGGTATGCGGTTTTAACCAAAGTCTTACGAGGGCGGACCCCTTCCCCATACCACGTTTTTTCTTTCATTGGAAAATTCCGGCTTTGATGTATGTCAATGAAAACATGACATATAAGTTTGTATTGATAGAAAATACAAAAGAGTTCAAAAACAACGAAAAATACTATTTTATAATAAATAATTATAAATAAAAAAGTATTTTTTGTTGTCTAAGATCAGAAATGTTTATGTTTTTAGAATAGAGGTTCTAGTGTTGGTAGACTGAGTTATAGCAGACGTTCTTCATAGGACATGTTTTTCAAAGAGAAGACCATTTTAGTTACCCTTTGTTGTACTCTTTCCAACATTACAATATCTTTTTTTAAATATGGATTCCATATTTAAAAGGCGAATTCCAGCAAGGGTCTAATGTACGTTAAATAGATGCTGAGAAATAATTCTTTATTGATGACATAGAATGCCTTTCTAATTATATATAATAATGAGTTTGCCTTCTTTGTTATCCATACACATTTGCCGCCCATAAGCTTTAAAGTTTTTGCCGCCCCTACTGACATTGACTGACTGACATGAATTAGATACACTTTTCACAATTAAATTAATTCCTTTCTTTAGGAAATAATTTAGTTACTAGATTAATTATAACTTTTGTTTTTTTTAAGCTAAGTAAAACTTGTTAGGGTTCCGTAGCCGAATGGCAAAAAACGGAACCCTTATAGATTCGTCATGTCTGTCTGTCTGTCACAGCCACTTTTTTCCGAAACCATAAGAACTATACTTTTGAAACTTGGTAGGTAGATGTAATCTGTGAACCGCATTAAGATTTTTACATAAAAATAGAAAAAAACAATGCATTTTGGGGGTCCCCATACATGGACGATAAGTGAGTAAGGCCCGATACTGCTAACCATGCACCTTTTTTTTTCGCGGCGAATGCTTTTCGCACCACTTTTCGGACCCCCGGCGAACCGGTCTACCTACTAAACCCCGCGGCGGCCTACCTCGGCAGTCGGGAGGAGCTCCAGGAACGCAACAGCGACTTCTGGAGTCCCCACTGCTTTAACCCATGACTGGGGTACATCTCAGGGTAATCAATAAATGACCCTTGGGACAGGACGGCATCCGTCCTCTCACCGTTTTACACAGTAAAAAGCGGAACACCAACCCGCCCCAGTCGAAATCCTTCAGCCGCACCGGGCTGCCTCTACCGCGTCCCCTTCGCCGCCTCCTTCGAGCGGGATCGGCCCTTTCCCGATCCCGCTCTGCGGACTTCTTCTGGAGCATTAGTTCTCTCAGAAGGAGACCTCGGCCTCTCACCCCTTCATCACTAGCCAGCATTGCCGCGATCAATGCTGGCGGTGACAGGGTTCGTCAGATCTGCCCGACCAGGTCTCGACGCTTGGACTCCCACGCAGGGCAGTCCTCTAGCGTATGCTGGGCGTAGTCCCCGTCGGACCCGTAGTGATGGCATTGCGCCGTAACCTCACGTCCGATTCTATGCAGATACTCACCGAAACAACGATGTCCGGTGAGTCAATCGGTAGGTGACACAGTCGGTCCTCTCTATCCAAGCTTTGAAGCTTGGCAGAACGGCTCCAACAGCGCGTTGGCTGGCACAGCCCTGTGTTTCGAGCCGTGCCCTCCAAGTGCGTGTGTGCGTTCTGCCGTAGTATTTTAGGCTTATGATCGTACGGTAGCCCCGTACGATCCGAATGGCCATCGGCCGCTGCAGACTCCTAAGTTGAGCCTTACAGCGGGAGGAACCGCCAGGTCCTTAGACCAGACGTGTGCCCCATAGAGGACCATGGATCGCACGACGCCCATGTAGAGGCAGCGAACTTCTTCACTTGGCACCCGAGGGGCGTACCATCGTCTGCTACCCCAGCAGACGATGGTACGCCCCTGCTACCCATCGAACCCGGGGACTAATCGCCCGAAATGCTCTTCGAAGCTCCACCGACTGTCCAGGATGAGGCCTAGGTACTTTATGTACTGGCCCACCTGGACTTCAGTGTCACCCACTCGGAAGCGCGAGCTGGATGGTTCCTGGCGCTTACGTAGGCCATGGAAACAAATTGGCTCAGTTTTCATAGGCACCATTCTTGGGCCCAGCTTTTCCACAACACAAGCCACTCTCTGCTCGGCGAGCAGAAGCACTTCCTCGAAGCGTGACCCTCTGGCCAGTATTAGGGTACTGTCCGCATAGCAGACGACACTTAGGCCAGAGGGCAGACTGGTGCGAAGGAACGCATCGTATGCGAGGTTCCATAATGATGGGCCCAATACAAAGCCCTGAGGAACCCTGCAACACACTTCCCTTCGATTCTCCACCCCGTTCCGATCCACAAACTTCACCGACCTCTCGCGCAGATAGGCCTCTATAATCTAAGCATGCACCTGTCAATGTCAATATATCCAAGAGTTGGCAGTACTTGGTCGGCAGCGGCGGGGTATCGACAAGACCTGTCTAGGTCGTGTTGGTTATCTGGGCCTGATCCTTGACGGTAGGTGGCCTAGACATACAGCACCGTTGCAAACTCCGGTAGCGTGACGGCCCGAGGGGGTTTCCACACGTCAAAAAAAAGGTGTTTAAGTGGTCGCCACGCTGCATTCTACTGCGCCAAGTGTCGTGGGTTCCTACGTGGGAAAACACTTCGTGCAATTCACAAATTGTTGTCCTAAGTCTAGGTGTTCTCTGTGTTAGTTTTATGTATATTTGTAGCTTTGTAGAGCCCATCGCGAAACAGTTTTTTTTTTTTTTTACACACAACATCATCTAGTCCCACACTAAGCAGAGCTTGTGTTATGGGTACTAAACAACTGATATAAATACATAAACATACTTTTTTTTGTAAGTACATACATATTATACATAGAAAAACACCCAGACTCCGAAACAAATATTTGTGCATTACACAAATATTTGGTCTGACCCGGGAATCGAACCCGAGACCTCTTGATCAGCAGCCGCATACGCTTACCACTAGACCAACAAGGCAGTCCAAGATTTATACTCCTAATGCCTAAAAAAAGGTTTTTTTCTGTACCAGTTTAGTTTTTGGGCCATTTTGCCGCCCCCCTAATTCTGCCGCCCCAAGCTTCAGCTTTTTCAGCTTATATGGTAAATCCGGCCCTGTTGTTATCATTGTAATATGCTCATCCCACTTCAGTTTATGTGTTATGATAACTCCGAGGTCTCTTTCGGAGTCCACTGGTTGTAATGGCACAGAATTCATTGTGTACTTGTGTTTAGGATTGTTTTTTAATTTTATTAATTAATTTTAATTTTATTCATTCAGGAGTTTTTTCAATCATTCACTTTGTCACAACACTATTTTTATTTCATCA
Organism: Phragmatobia fuliginosa; assembly: GCA_932526445.1. Taxonomy (NCBI): domain Eukaryota; kingdom Metazoa; phylum Arthropoda; class Insecta; order Lepidoptera; family Erebidae; genus Phragmatobia; species Phragmatobia fuliginosa. The sequence continues at coordinate 34,177,268 of OW052057.1, forward strand.
AAAACTGACAACACAGTAAACGTCAGTGGATATCGTCTAATTAAAAATCCGACTATAGATACGAATACGTCAAAAAACTAAATGTCCAAACTGTCATGCTGTTGGTGTTGTCCCAATTGAAAAACAAAGTTCTTGTTGAAAAATCCTTATTTAATAACTTTATCAAGGTTAAAAGAAGCTTTTCGAGCTCTTTTGTTTATAATGCACGAAGCATACATTCGCTATTTCAAAAATTGTGTAAGATTTAAAAATAAAGTCATAGAAAATATATTTAAAAAAAAAAAAAAATCTCGGAATTCAATACGGAGATAAAGTTCCACACCAGAAAGATTGGATTGATAACATATGTGCATACAATGACACATGATATCATCCATTACAATTCACACTTCATAAAACTCAACTCCTTAAAATTACTGTTCGCTTCTTATTAAAAAAAAACATATACCAGTATTAAAAAACGTTTCAGTGTGAATGGGTCGGCTCGACGAGAGCGGAATAGACCCTCACATAGAAGACCAACCTAAAAATGACAGCCTACATGTTGTCGTTGGTGAGTGTGAAAACAGAAGCCCAATAGTTCAGAAGCATCTCAAACCCCTTCGCTTGTGATTTGGCATTTAGATACTTTGATTCTTGAGGAAGGACACAATACGTATAACTCGTGCGACCTAAGATGGCACCTGACTCAAATGTCAGTCGTTTGAAGTACTGAGTGCAAGAAAAATATAATTTATTCTAGTTTTTTTTAAATTTCAACAATTATTTTGCTTCAAGTTGTTTCTCATAACATACTACTTTATCTTAAGTGGTACTTTACTACCTGAGTTAAGAAAATACATATGCATACCAATAGGAAAGGAAGTAGGCCTCATTCATTATTTACCCGAATGCATTCTTTGTGCAGTGATTTAAATAATATTAGGTAATACCTAATATCATTTTAAATGAAATTAGGAACCGAAATATGGTTATAAAATACAATTTTAAATCGTCATGATAAGCCTTTTCATCGAAGTCTCTAAATATCATGTGTATATGGATATTTGGTATCGTCATGTTGGTTTTTTTCGTGTGACCTTTCTTAAAACAATTGTGTTATCCAGACGAATCTAATGATATATTAATATTAATTCATGGAGTGATTTATATGATATTATGTAATACCTAATAAACTAAAATTATTATGGAAAGATTCGTGCAACGGTAATAGTGATGCTAACGCTACTCGCATGATGACAGAGGGGTATTACGCGGGGGAACGGTATCACGTTTTGTTTTGAGCCAGGTGCCATCTTAGCTCGCACGAGTTATATACAACTTTTTACCCCAATACACGCTAGCATAACTGCAGGCAATAGCTAGTTTCATGGAATTAAATATTCGAATCTTTTTGAATACATTTCAATCACGTTTTCATTGTTGATTTGTGATGATTTGTTGATTTTTACACATTGTTTTTTTTGTGGTCAAAATAAGTAATAGTGGTTCTCGTAATATTAACATACTGTAAAAATTAATATAATTTATTATTTTTGTTGTGTCAATATCCGGAGAGTTTTTTAAGACCTGACCAAGAGAGGAAATTAAGGAGGACAACAGCAGTGCAAAGAACAGACCACCAACACGTCTGACAAGCATACTAGCCCAAAACCTTCTTTCTAACACCTCTAGAGGCCTACGCCCTGATCGGCACAAAGAGGCCTATAGCCATAATTAAATGTGTTTGTATGAGTACATATTTGGTAAATAAATAAATATCATTTAATATTTATATTATATTACCTATACTAACTGCGCGCGAATAACTTTCAACAATATAAATAAGGCTTACGATACAAAGTCACTTTAAAAAAAAACGCTAAAATTGATTATCTGCTTATATTTTACAGAATACTGTAATAAGAATGAATTCCCTACTTTTTTAATTCATGAGACTAATAATGCCACTGCAAACGGCCACACACTTCTGAGCATTCTCAAACTTGTTTCTGTTTCCACCACAACCACCATAAGAGAAACCTTTACACATCCTTGTGGTAATATCGTAGTAAAACCTGTGGATTAATAATAAGCATAAAATTATTGATTGTTATTCATGCAGCACCTTTGCGAATCCCACGTGGGAGAACACTATGTGATTCAGAAATTCGTAAAGTCCCCCGCCATACAAGATATGTATTTATAAAACTAATGAGGTAATTGTCTTTTAAAAAAAAACAGTATTGAATAATATTGAATAAAACATTACACTTATTTTTCTCCGAACCTCTTTTTAACAAATTGGTTTGTTAGCACAGCTAAACTAAGCGACTGATGGACTGTTTTAGCGAGTACTTCCACCCACACTATAATAACACGCTCATCACACCATAACTCCTGTACACCAGGTTCAATGATCATCAGCGAATCACGAACACACTCAGGCAAGTAAGAAAAATTTAACTGACTTGAAACCCGTAACCAAATTTATCGGTAACTGAAGCAGTTACAAATATACTAAGTTCACCAGAAAGACTTTATTGACTAACCAAAGATGTTTGTATGATATCTGGGACTATTGCCGGGTCGGACTAAATGGTTGAGTAATCCACAAAGAGTTGTTTCGGCGTTTGTGTGTTTCCCATGTATGATATGTATGTATTACCAAAAAAAGTTAATTTATGTATTTACATCAGCTCTGCTTAGTTTGGTACTAGATGGCGTTGTGTGTAAATGTCCGAAATTATATTTAAATTATTATTTGTTTATCAGTTATTTGCTCTACTTACATTGGGTGATAATTATGACAGTCTCCGAAGTCAGGCTGAAGACGACAATAAACACTCGGCTTAGTTTCATTAATTCTCTGATAGCCCGCCACTAAACCATAAGAAATTAAAAATAGTACAATAAAACAGTTCATTTTAAAATTATTTTAAACACAATCTATTATATACATATAAAATTTAATGTCTCTTTTTGTGCAATTAATAATATTATAACATGTTATAAAATATCCTTTTGTCACTACAGAGCGGTGTCCATTTCAATTTTGATTGACTTAATAATAATTTGCCTTTAAAACTGTACTATAAAACGCTTTTTTGCTCATTTTCGGAGATACTTGCAAAATAGTTATCAACCTCGTAAGTGCAGTTTTAAGTTTCTTTCTATAGCTTAAGGTCAGTTTAGAATAGCAGATTAATTTATTTAAAAAAAATATGAAGCAATACATTCACAATCTCAAACAACAAAACAATCTAAAACATATATACACACACATTCTGTGTTGTAACAGTGTAATGCATAGTCTATAGCTTTCCTCAATAAATGGATTATGTATCACTGTTTTTTTTTTCAAACCGGCCTTGTAGTTCCTGAGATTAACGCGTTAAACCGAACAAAGAAACAAACTCTTCAGCCTTATATGTTAATATGTATATATATATATATATATATATATATATATATATATATATATATATATATATATATATATATATATATATATATATTTACTAGCTTTCGCGCCCGCGTTTATCTCGATTACTGCAGCAAAAAGTAGCCTATGTGTTATTCTGATCTACAAGCTATATTACTGTAAAGTTTCATCCAAATCCGTTCAGTAGTATTTGCGTAAATGAGCAGCAAACATACACACATACATACTCACAAACTTTCGCGTTTATAATATTAGTAAGGATATATGTATACCTACATAGTCTTACTGAATTCAATTAAAATATACTTGTAGGTGTAAAAATATGTAGGCACGTACCTCGACAATGTTCGTTGCATTCAAATAATGATAAAAAGTTGTTTAGGCTCACTTTACATTCATAGTAATCAAACGTAGCACAAGTATGCATTTTTAAATCGTAATAATACCTGAAAAAATAATCTTGACAATGTTATTTGCATCTATGAAAACTATTGTCTCTATTTATTACCAGCTTTTGAGCGCGGTACCGTACGCGTGTTTGTTGGATTTGATGGTAATTTTTTGCCAATGTCCTGAAACCTTTGAATACCTAATTTGAAGTTATTTAACTTTCTTGTTAAGTATAATGTATATTTCTATAAATAATTTCAAATAAACAAAGTTTACATTTAAGAAAATTAAAATATAAGGCTAATAATTGATAATGATGTAGAAAACTCATTCTATCGAATTTAATTGTTTGATAGCATTCATTAATAAAGTTGCTTAAATACAGGATATAATATTGCAAATGTGTGTGAACTCTGTTATAAAAGATTAATTCTAATAACCCGGATGATGTTGCGTACTTTTACAATTTGGTTGATCAATTTTATTTTGTTAGTTCATCGTCATCATCATCATCTTCAACAGCATTTAACTGTCCACTGCTGGACATAGGCCTCTCCTTGAAAAGGAGGTATTGGCCTACTATACCACGCTGGCCAGACGGGTTGGTATAGGGTTGATTTCAAGTTTTCCTTCTCTTTGCATTGATGTTGTCTTGCGTAGTTTATCCCTTAGTCACCTTTTTCGACACCCGCGTGGGATGAATAGGGGTGGTGACACTCTGTATTCTTAATCCGTCACCACACGGCATTTTGTTGGTTACCAGTCACAGACTTATCGATTTAATACTGATTAAATGGTTAAGTCTGCGGCTGGTAACCAACTGTCACTGGACAGTGTTGCTAAAGCAGTGCGTGTGCGTGGAAATGCGGAAAAAAACGCTCTAATTGCTCTAATATTAAAAAGAAGACGAAAACAAAAGACAATATTTTGGGTGCACACTATATTAAGTAATAGAATAGAATATGGGAAGCATCATACATTGCATTCTAAACTAAGATGTTATCCAGAGAAATTTGAACTATGCAAAACGTACATTTAACTACAGACATACTCGAGCACGTCAATTAGTAGAATGCACGTTTGGATTTTTAGCAAATGAATGGCATATTTTTCATCGTCCCCTAAGTGTCCATATAAATTTTGTTGTAAAGAACATATTGGCAACATGTATTCTACACTAACTAACTACGTTTGCACCAAAGATGGAATAACTTTTAGGGATTCGTTGTACGAATGTCCTTTGGATAAATATCGTCACACAGAAAACAACAGGGGAAGCAATATCACAAATGGTGTATATGTATGTTCGACAGTATCTAACGTCTTATAACACTGAGTTCTGCCCAATTGCTTATTAAAATTTCGCAGACCCTTCCATAAATTATTTTAATATTCATATCAGAGTATTGTTTCAAGTCTTTTTTTTACCACGCTGGCCTTTTTTGCACTTCATCTATGAATTCTTCTGCTTTTTCGTTTGCAACAAGTGATCAGGAGGCAGACGTCGTATTCGTCAACGAAAATTCGGGCGTAGGGAAATCACGCGCAAGCGTGGAGTCGTCATCCATCTTACTGTGCGACTGACCAACAAAGTTGGATAGTCAGCGAACTTGTATAAGGTTACTGTGCCAACGAACAGTTGGCCGATAGTTGGACAACTTTTTAATTGTGCGTAATCGGAAGTGAATTTTGATACTGATGCGATCAATTTCCAATAAATTTTTAATTTTTTTTAATTTTGACATTTGTCATCGTGGCGTAACTAATACGATTAATTCGTGTTTTTGAGTGCAATTTTTCAATATCAAGTTAAACTTGATGCTTATTTATGATACGCGTTGTGATAGTGTATGAGTAACATAGTAATTAAATAGGATTATGAATTTGGTTTTTCAATTTCTTACATGCGGCATGTCAAATGACAAATGTCAAAACGGGCTTCTTATTTTGTGACGACTATAGTTGGACAATTTAGTTGGAGAAGATGTGCGGGCTAGCATATGTCACTATACCTATTAGTATACTCTGCGGGAGCACTAAGTGTCTAACTTAAATTTGAATGGAGCCGACTTACATGTCATTTTGATGATTTTCAGGATATGATTAAACATTAAACTGACAAAGCGGCCTAGCGAAAGAATTATAAAAAAGATATGATAAAAAAAAACATTTAAAACTGGTAGTCGAGGATCGAACTAAGTGGCGTGCAGTTGGAAAAGCGATGACGACGATGATGACTTAAAACCGCACATGTTAACTATACAATTACAATACAATACAATTTACACTATTAAAAACTATCTTCCAATCAGCAGTCACCAACAAAAAGTCAACATTCAGTAGATTACTAAGTAAGAGATAATTAAGTTAGTGCTAGGTCCAAAATAAATATGAAATATAATTCATTTCTTAGCACTCACAGAACGAGTTCCTAGAAGTCCGGAAACGCTATACGTTTAGGAAACAGACAACATACTTGGAATCGAATCCAAGAATATACGTAGAATGTTACTATGTATGTCACTGCGTTCAGGTAATCTTCTTATCATACTTAAATACCTATGTTCTTTCTAGTTTTCACAATTATGTAGAGCATACCTGGGGATACTGGTTGCATTTTGCCATTGTGAACAATCGAAGCTATTTGGCTGCATCTTACATTTTACATCATAGTCTATTGCTAACAAATCATCTGAAATAAGCTTGTCTTTAGGTTAAATTTTAAATTTCTCTGTTTTTAAATTTAGTACCCTCGATTCCAAAAAGCAACAGCAAATTTATATACAGCAACTTTTGGATGTAGGCTCTTCTAAGATAAAAGGTTAAAGGCTGCTACATACGTGACGGGATTTTACATGGACGGGACGGCACGGAAAGTTTTGCAAACATCGTTTCATACAAAATGTATAAGGAAATGCATACTTCACAGAGACACGGACGGGACGGGAACGTGGTACGTACGGGACGAGCTAAACATCGTTGCCGACGATGTTTAGCACGTCAATAGCAATAAAAGCCAATTTTGAAATGAAAAATACTGCTTTCCGTGTTCACAACACTAGCACGTTAGATCCGCATCACGTCCCCATTTTTAACGAGGCTACCACATCCACGTCCCGTCCGAGGTAATATCTCGTTACGTATGCAGCGGTCTTTAGACCTACTATGCCACACATAAACACAAAGTAACAATATGCAGGTACTTGTACATAAATTGAAACAACTCGCGGAAATATAACTTTAAAAGTAATAGTATTTGTAATTAACAAAGTAAACCAATATTATTTAATTTGAAATTTTACCTATCCACGCTGGGTACTCGTATTGAGATAGGTTATGAGAACCAATATATGGAAATAAAAATATATGTAAGAAGATTGAAAACAATTTAACTTGCCCAGTCATTTTTTATCAAATATATGTTGTAACAATAATATGATGTATGACGAATAGTCAAGTTATAGTTGAACATAAAAGTTTTATTGTACTAAATTTGATTTGTGTTTATGAAAAACATATTATTTCTTGACATGAGATGCTAGTACTACTAAATCTCTAATAGCACTACTCAGAGCCTCCTTCTGAAATTCCGGTGTAATCGAATTATGAACACTTTTCAAAATCCACTGTATCATCCATTTTTGTTGGATGTGTGCAATTGCCCTATGTTTTTTCAAGTGATACTGTAAGCGCTCTCGAACGCCACGATACACTATCATTAGTCTTTCTCTATAGACAGCTTCGAGTTGTAAGCTTATATTTTCTTTTTTAGCCGCCATTAGTATTTCTTGAGCTTGGGCCCGCGTTTTAGCTAGTTTACCAGCTTCCAATATAGCGACATGTTGAGCAATCTCATCATCTCTGCCTTTCTGAAAATCGTCTTGTACAGCTTGTAGTTCCCGGTCCAAAGCAGCTCCAATTTGACGGCCAAAATTCTTAGTAATATAAATTATAACTAAAGCTATTGATAAACCAGTATAATATTCATGTTCCATTACCAGGATTTCTTTGCTGGCCACATAATTGGCTAGCCCTATCATGAGTATATACGGCCCGGATACACCAGTCTTTGAATGAAGAAAATGAAACCATTCATCAGGAATAAATCCTAAACGAACTTGACCAGGTTGCTTAGCTCGCACTAATCCAGTAGGCGCCGATGTTTTACCTCTACCAGTACCTGAAGGAGGATGCATCACTTTCCCTTTCTTGTTATGTGTCGGTAAGGTACATCTACTTGACTTCTTTGTACTTGCATTTGCTACTGGTTGGTTCAGCACCAATAAATTAATTGGTGTGAGTAATTTCAACTGCCTACTTCCTAACACAGCTATCGGTAAAGAGAACATTGGAATTTGTTTTTGTTTATGAGTTTTAAAAAGAAGAAAGATTTCTAAAATATATAAACTGATAAATAATACTATGACATTGACATTTTATTTCTTTATTCGTTATTTCATCGATAATTCAAAGAAGTTTATAAACATCGAAGAAGAACTTAACTGAAATAGTAATATAATATCTTTATATATATAATTCTTCTGTGAGTGTATATGTCACTGAACTTCTCTCAAACGACTGGACCGATTTTGATGAAATTTTTTGTGTGTGTTCAAGGGGATCTGGGAATGGTTTAGATTCGCAATTGGACCCGGTAGGTGGAGCTGCGATCAAGTTCTGGAATTTTAAAGTTGGGCGGTACGAAGTTCGCTGGGTCAACTAGTATAATAATATAATGGCCATGTTTGCCAAAATTTTCCCACATTTCATAATAAATTTAGGTGACAAATAATCAGGGCCGGCCGCTTTCGATAGATCAAGATCAATAAAAAATTTAGTAAGATCTCCAAATCAATTTCAATACGAGTATGATGTATCTGCAGTGCAGGTATTTGTAGCAGCGTCAGCAACTGGGTCAAGAAGAGTAGAGTGGAAATGTGTAGAGAGTGCATTGCATATTTCATCAGCAGATGAAACTGATACGCCCTCACAATAAAAGTAGATCGGCAGTGAGATTGATTTAGAGCGTTGTTTTACATAGCTGCGAAAATACCTAGGATTATTTTCAATGCACTCCTCAGTAGAAGTTAGGTAATTAGAGTAACATTCAGTCTCAGGCTTTTTCATCCTGTCACGTAAGAGCCGGAACGTATCTCAGTCGGTAAGTCTGCTATAATATTTGCAGATACAAACATTTGGTCAGTCCCGGGAATCGAACCCGAGACATCAAGCACCTGCGACAGCACAACGCAACCGATGTAGTTAATAATAATGTTAATCTGAATATTGGACCCAGGTTGACTCCAGACTGAAATATGCATATATCTGAAATATTTATTTGACAGGCAAGCAAGTATTTCATTTATATTTAAGGCCTTCATTACTAACAATTCGACACACTCATCACTTTACGATTAAAAGTATATGATAAATAAAACACAGGTGTTGAAATCACAGTGTATTACAAAGATATTATAAAATATTGATCTTCATCATTATACATTCTTATTCTATATATGTAGTACATTTTTTTATTAGGTATAGAATAATAAAAATCATTTTAATGAAACCAATAATAGAACTTAAGCATAAAGGGATATTAGAAATTAGACAAAAACACACATGGAAGTGTGTAGTAAGGCATTACGGACCTACTTTAAGATTAAAATGATGTTTATTGTAGAGCTACTAAAGTTAAACAAAGTAAGAAAAACCAACATACTTCAAAACGGGAACTGTAATTAAACATCTGATTCTATATAAAGTGCATTGATAAACTGAATTTAACTTTGCGTAGTTTATACTTTCATAACTTAAAGTCGGTATTTAGCAGCCCTGAGGATGGGATACTTGTCTCCAGTGCACAATCCACGGAAGTCATCCATGGAAAGATCTACAATGGATACTCCACCGAGATTCTTGGCCCTGAAAACAGAAGTTATTAATACACAACTCTTTTTATCCAAAAATGTCTTCCTGCTCACGGTTATTTTGCTAAAAATGGGCCTTAGATTATCTGAGTGCAACATTTCATTTAAATCGGTGCAATGGTTTATAAGTTATTGAGTGATTATTGAATGAAGCAGCGGAGGACTTTATTTTATAATATGTAGTGATAATTATAATTTACCTACACGAAGAGTTATTTGGCTATGTCTAATATTAAAATAGCCTATTCGATAGATGTTTATAGTACTCATTTGATGCTTTTGTCCGTGTGGTGACGGATTAAGAATACAGTGTCACCACCCCTATTCATCCCGCGGGTGTCGTAAAAGGCGACTAAGGGATAAACTACGCAAGACAACATCAATGCAAAGAGAAGGAAAACTTGAAACCAACCCTATACCAACCCGTCTGGCCAGCGTGGTATAGTAGGCCAAAACCTCCTTTCTGAGGAGAGGCCTATGTCCAGCAGTGGACTGTTGAAGGCTGTTGATGATGATGATGATTTGATACTTTATATTTACAACTCTAGAACTGCATTGTGATGGGTCACAATACAGTTCTAGAGTTGTAGGGAAGAAATAATTTCTAATGCATGTCTATAATTGCTTTTAGGGTTCCGAGGTTTATGACTCGGAAGCCTTCCAGATTCGCCATGTACGCCTGTCCGTCAGTCAGTCCGTCCGTCCGTCCTCGACTTACCGTCCAAACGGCAAGAGCTAGAAAGATGAAACTTTGCATGAATCTGTCTTCTAATTACGTCGACAAAGTGTTACAATAAAATTATGGAAAACGAAAATTATTTGGGGTACCTCCCCTACAAGTAAAGTGGGGATGATTTTTTTTCTCGCGGCTACCTCATCTTGTGGGGTACCATTAGATTTATTAGATTAGGTCTTTTAAAAACAATAAAGGGTTTCTAAGACGATGTTTTTATTTAGGTATCCATTTGCGAGAAATTCCACTTTAAAAGGCACTTTTTTTGTAAAAGCAGGGCGTCCCCCCCCCTCTAAAGGCTAAACGGCTGGCTCAAAAATCTGGGAAAATTCGTAATGGTGGTCTATATAATGAACTTAAAAGGAAAACTATAACGGATTAGATGACTTTGATAGTTCAGGAGTTATACAGGCTTAACTTGTAAAATGCTCTGCCTTGGAAAAGTGCATTGAGTCTTGAGTCCAATTTACAAGCATACAAGAAATGAACACGAAGTAGAGTCAGGTTGTTCTTTGTGTCCGTTTCTTCTTATATGTTTATATATGTACTCCTTGGCAGAGGATATGTAAATATATGAGTTATAATTTATTAAAATGTTGACTTACTTAACATAAGCTGCTCTTTGTCCAGCAGTGTCGGGATCCTCGTATGACACCCAAAGTCCACCCTCACCGCTGTCGTCAGGAACACGGAAGGCGTATGTTCCTTTAAAGTAACAATGCATTTTGTATATCAACTCTTTAAACTAGTACTGTTACCTAGCGATGTCATAAATGTCCTCTAAGTAAATATTATCTGTAGGTTAGATTTTACTATTTATTATTGAATAACGGTTTCTAATCTCTCAAGTAGTTGTAGTGTTGCTGTGTTGGAGTACCAACCACCAACCAAGTGTTACTGAAATGTAGTAGCAGTATAGATGTCACAAGCAATGCTAATACTAATGATAAATATAAAAGAAAAGCATATGAAAACTTGAAAATTCGTTTTCCCAAACAAAAGACTAACCTAGATCGATATTTCACCCCGAAAACCCCCCCGGTTACAAATTTCACGGAAATCGTTAAAGCTGTTCCCGTTTCATATATAGCACTTATTTCATACATATATTATAATTACATATACATATATTATGTATGAAATAAGTGCTGAATCTCAAATGCCTTAGTAATATGGAAAACATTGAACGATTTCATAGTTATGTTTTATATTATTGTTCAAATCTTTTACAAAGACGCAAACCGGTAACTGTACTGCAGATGTGCAACTTTTTTTTATGTATTTTAATCGTGTAACTAACATCACACTTAGCCAAGATGAAAATTATTCTTTGTCCTATGTCGTACTAAAAATACTATGCTACCTTGTGTTACAGTAGTAAGAAGTCCAACTTTTAGACTGTGATATCGTCATGCGTGCGGTGATTGTTGCGCAAAGTTAATTTTCCTATCACCCTTGATATTAAAATTTAAGCACATTACTACAGTAAATACCCCCAGTAAAACCACATGCATGCCTACTGTAGACCCAAAAAAATATCTATCCTGTAATTAGAGGATAGACATTTTTTTTAAATATTTTTAATTATTGAGGTATATAATCTCGAGGGACCTACATAACGTACGAAATTCTGCAAAAGCCTATAGAATTTAGTACGAGTGTATGTGTGTATTTGTGAAGTAGTGACAAGTTAAAATAAGCATTACTTAAAATTATATCTGACATAATAATACTCATATTACGTACCTTAGCCTATGGCTAATTAAATAAGAGGTCAATAAAAAAAATGATCGGGAAACAACAAATCAAAACTAGTTATTCTCCATTTATATAATTCATCAATAAGATTTTAGCATTAAATTTTATTTTATCTTACTGTACGTGTTCAGTCCTGTTTCAATTTTGTTTTATCCAGTAACAATCACATTCCTCATAGAAATCCACAGACTAATGTAAAACAATTAAAGTCTAGATAACCCAATAACCGTGACTAAGTAAAACGGTAAATGAGGATTTACTTAAAAAACTAATTTTCATCAACAACCCATAACGTCCCACTGCTGGGCTCAGGTCTCCTCTCAAGAGAGGGTTAAGGCCATACGTCCCCACGCTGGCCGAGTGCGGGTTGGAAAAACTACTTTAAATTGTAGTAATTGACAAAATATTAATTTAAACTATACCAGTAAAATGTCGTACTATGCAGAACCTTACTCTTTCTTTATTTCCATTAGATATGTGCTAAAAATAAATAGAGCCGACTGAAAATCATAAACGATATCGCAAGATTATGCTATCGGCACATGATATCATTAAACTTATAGGGTACGAAAGACAAGGGCGGAAAGGGACACAGATCCGAACGGCGATAATGAGGGACAACCGAAAATTACCTTGTAGATGTTTGGTAATATATCGTCAACATTTTCGTCACGTCCCGCTTTTAGTTGAATACGATTTATGCGAAAAATACTAGTTTGTAGTTTCAAAGCATTAAGAAGTGTTTATAGTAATTAATTATACACATCAAGACACCACGGCCAATAATGTTATAGTGTTATAGCAAAGCTTAAAGCCTATTAATGAGTACCAACCAAACATAGGGCTTAAGTCGTTGTCCTTGGTTAACCCATCCTCTGAAAAGTTAAATTATAAAGCTGATTTGTTAGGCTTCATTTCATCGATTTACATATAAGAAGCAATATAATAATTATGGTTGTTATTGAAACGATCGCTCCCCCTTTTGATTTCTTATAGACACCAATTTGATAAAACTATTTTCAAATTGGTATCAGAGAGATAAACTGTAAACATTTAAAGTCATTTTCATATCCACTTTTTAGCACGCCTTTTGATAAGCCGATAACAAGAGGTATAATATTTATATCAATAAATATGGTTTATTTTAGGACTGCTGGAATATTTTAGACTACTGTTAGTTAAATTGTACTTACCGAAACGTTTGCTAGGATCAGTAACCTTCCTTAGGTGGGGACGCATGCCCTTCTGGTGATTGGGATTGATTAGTTTAGCGCAAACTTCAGGGTAACTCAGATAACCATCGGTTTTGGTGTAAGGACCTTAAACAACAAAAATATTTAACTTAAAAGTTTTACACATTATTTTTAGTTTTTATTGTGTTCCATATGCTGTTTAAAGAGAGAGCAAACTTCACTGGACATCACCATTGCTATGGAAAAGAAACCAACAAAACTCGTACCCAAAGAGTTGATTTCTCTTGATGTGTATTTTAGCACTATGTTATAACAAAGCAGAGAAAAGAACTTTATGTGACCTATAATTAATAAGTAATAATAATAACAATAAGTCAAATAATATTTAAGAGATAAATGTTTAGATCAAGAATTTGTGCAACCATCATTATGTAATTTACTTATTCAATTGTCTGCGTTTTAATTGTAATCATATATTTTGTGGCAAATTACAATTAATAGGTACGTCATTAAATAGGTGATAATGGGAGTATACCTGCTTCACCAGGGCCATCAGCATGTACGGGAGGAACACCAGCAATCTCACTGTCAGCATCCAGCTTCCATGTACGAGCGAAAGTAGGAATAGACAGGACGAGTTTCTGAGTAGGAGCATGGTTTTGGAGCCTGTGGGAAAAACATCACAGAAATAAATTATCAAGATATTATTTTTTTCTGTGAAATTGCGTACGTTTCGATGTTACACGAAATTATTTTATTATTAGTCTTATTAGAAGCCTATATAAAAAATTTGCCTTTGCAACTTTTTTCATCATCACAATCATTTTCCACACTGTACCTTTTCGCATTTGAGTACAAACATAATAAGGCATTTCTGATCTTCTATCATTTTTTACATTTTAGACAACAATTGAGTTCGTATAAATTAAACTGTAGGTGCTGAACTGTAGTCTATACTGATATTACAAAGAGGTAAAGTTTGATTTTTTGAGGTTGTGAGTTTGTGAATCAGAGACTTACTCTGGATCTACTAAATTCATTTTAAAAAGTTACATTATTTGTGAGTCTCGTAGGCTATATTTACCCGAAAAATGATTAACGTAATATCCGACATACTCGAACATCCGGCAAAAAAACTAGCTTCTAATTTAGATTTCTTGTTAAAATTCATTCGAGACGTATGTAGATCGCAGAAGAAATGTTTTAAAAATAAATCAAATTATAACTGTCTATAAATCGATACATATCTAATACCTGTTTGGTATTTCATACTAATTATTACAGAAATATATTCAATTAGAAAATAAATCAAATATTTGTTTAGAATTTCTATAAAGCACAATATAACTTTATGTACTTTATAAAGCATAAAAAACTTGATAGAGTCATGAAGGCCATTACATTCATTCTATATGCACATGCCTACACGCAACTACGTTGAAGAAGCTCTTAGACTGTATAATACGTGTTAAAACAAACCAGTAGGCGACGTCAGCGTCAGCGTTGTGCAGAGGGTTGCGGTTCTGAGGAGCGTACAACGGAGTAGCGTAGTCAGCCTCTTTAGGATTGCGCTCAGGAGTATAAAAGTCATAAGCGCCGATATTAACGATGTCAACTAAGTTGATGATGGCGGGAACATCATAGTAGACTAAAAAAAAACATGAATTTAATATTTAAAAAAAATTGCTCAATAATTTCGATTCGATAAGGAATGATCTTCTAATGCATTTCAATAGATTCGGTAAGCTTTAAGAAAATGCTTTAAAGGTTGTATACATATTATATTGATATCAAAACAAATATAAATAGATATGTAAATATAACAAACACATTACGTGTTAAATAGGTAAATAGGGCGCAACCTTAGAATCTTTATTTGCGTGAAAATGGTGTTTTGAAATATGTATTCATTTCTTAGAACTAGAACATGGTCTAAATTAAGTATGATAAAAATGCATTTCAGCGATATTATTGTTTTGTAAATAAATGTTACATTATAAAGTAGTACTAGTAACACAGTAGGTATTACGCAAATTTGCTATTGTGTATGACTGAAATAGGTAGTCAAGCGAAAAACAATAGTGGTTATATAGATCGATCGTAATATTGCTATAACACATAAGTTGGTAAAATGTTTTGAAGTATTTTCCATGAGTCACAATTTTGTAAGCTATTGTTCATTTCAAGTCTAATTGAATGATGAATCTGTACCACTTTTATAAATTTTGAAGAGGAAAAAACCTAAGTAAATGTAGTAATTTACTGTACCCACTTCCCATTCATCCCATACAAATCCAACGCGTTACCTTTTTTTTACAAAACAATTAAAGTAAAAGTGATCTTGATAATGAAAACACTTACTGGTAGCATTGACATTGGGAAGAACTGTGATTGCCAGTTGCATATTTGGCTTCACACTAAGAGCTTGTTTCAGTTCACGAACTAGAGCAGTAAAACCTTCACGGTGTTCAGCTTCCTTTTCATCAACAGGGGTTGTACCGAAAGTTTTTTTGATGCCATGCCAGATAGATCCTAAAATAGGATAAATTAATGTTACACTAAAATATACAATATTGTGCGGTGATGGACACTACTCTGCTCGTGGGTGTCGTTAAATCCGACTAAGGACCAACATAGATGTTCATGACAATAGGGACCGTGACTTGAAAATAATGTATCGGACATAACATTATTTTCAAGTCATGGGCGTGAATCATCGCTAAACTTCCTTTTATTAAGAATTTCCTGTAAGAAAAACTCAACAACACTTTAGGCCCGACGCGGGATTTGAACCCGTAACCTCTTGATTATCGAAGCAGACCTTGTCTCACTGGCCTTGCACTATGGTTGCGCTATTTGTGGACAGCACAAAGATGGATATGGTAATACAACGCTACTTACCCCATGTGGATCGGATCTTCTTGGGCTTGTATTTAGCGAACTGCCAAGATAGATCGATACCATCGAAGTTATAACGCTCAGCCAGAAGAACGCCAGAGTTGACGAAAGCAGTACGGGCTTGTGAGGACTCCAGCTGTTATGAAGTATAAAAAAACAATAATTGTAACTTAGATATTAAGAGAAACCTATTCAGTACATTACAATAATACACTATACAAAACAAGCGAGCATACGAGTTACATTTGATATTTTATGATAACGTCTAATGACTACATCAATTTAACCTATTTTAAATATTTCATAATTCAGTAACTAAACTCACCAGTAGATTGTATTTATTTATATCGTCAGTATCAGCATCACCACCAACAGAAAGCAATACTTTCAAACCAGGGTACTTAGATTTGAAGTTCGTTATTGTCCTGTAGTTATCGTGAGCACGGTCAATATCCAAATTCTCGTTCAGGGGGATCATTTTGTAGGTGTCAGGTTGAATTCCGGCGTAGCCATAGACCAAGTGGGTGCAGAAAGATAGCGCTGGGTCCAGGTCCGGTGGCAGCATGCGGGCTTGAGCTGGATAAATACATCCCTCGACTAAATTAAAATGTTGAAAGTGCTTTTCAGGGAACAAAATAGTCTTCGTTATAGCTAAAAGTACATACATATTGATGTATATAACCAAATTAAGATAAAAAAATATTAACTTTTCTAAATACTGGTTAGAAAATAAAAACGTTAACGATAAAAAGTTACAATATAACTTGATCACATATTTATCCGAATTAACATTACCCACGTAGGTGGATGATAATACCTACCGTCATAATGTTATTAAACATCAGTCCTCAATTTTATTTTAATCTTTGTTGTATCTAATAAGGATGTTACAGATGTGTCTGAACTGACTTTATCGATATAAGGACGAGACTTTATATACACTAAGTACATACTTATAAGCATAATAAGGTACTGAATAAATGAATGCTAATTACATCTATGCTTTGGTCTAATAACGAATGACAATCCTAACACGTGAACATATTATGTTACACTGTAGGGTATCATCGTGTATCCAACGTCTGTGAACCGAAATAGTACAAAGGTATAATTGAATTATTGCTCCAAATGGGTGAGTCAGAAACATGCGCAAGTCATGTACAGTTTCGTGAAACATTTTATTAGTATTAAATAAGAGCGTATGGCTCACGTTTAATACGATTGTGTATCCGACGCAGAAGTCTATTTAATAGATATATCATGAAATATGTCCATCAGTGGACTGCGATAGGCTGACGATGCTCTAATATGTTCTAGGATATACTTTCATAATAGGTAACTCTCTCTCGTAAATGTATGTTCTATGTTATTTATGTCGGTTTCCGCACTTAGTCCTATAAGTGGAGCAATGTGAGTGCTCGTAAATGTAACCATTCGTTCTAAAATTAAATAAAATAAATAAATAAAAAAATAAAAAATAAAAAAGCCTTTAATTCTAGCATAGCATGCACAGTTTCAATTCAATTTTTATATCCCTATAACTAAGTTTACTATGTAGTCGCCTCCTCGGCGTAGGCCTCCCCCACCCTCCTCCATAGTTCCTTATCCCTTGCTTTTCTCTCCCAGGCATTGCCACATTTTTCTTTAAATATATCGCTCCATCTTCTTCTTGGTCTTCCTCTTCCTCTACTCCCTTCCCTTGGCGTCCATTCTATTAACCTTTTTGTCCACCTGTTGTCTTTTATTCTACATATGTGGCCTGCCCACTTCCACTTCAAGGTTCGGATTCTGTTTACTACATCTGTTATTTTTGTTTTTTGTCGAATTTTAGTATTTGGTATTTTATCTTTTAATTTTATGCCTAACATACTTCTTTCCATTTTCCTTTGCTGTATAGCTAAATATGTTTCCTCCTTTTTCCTCAATGCCCAGGTTTGACAGCCGTATGTTAGGCATGGCAATATAGTAGACTCATATAGTTTTCTTTTGATGTCCAATTTTATTTCTCTGTTTTTCATTATTTCCTTTAAACTCCAGTACTTTTTCCACGATAGCGCTACTCTTCTTTTGATTTCTTTCTCTGTTTGATTTTCGAATGAAATTAGTTGTCCCAAATAAATAAATTCTTTTACATACTCAATCTTTTCTCCTTCTATTACAATATCGTTTTCTATTCCATTAGTGATTATTTTGGTCTTTGTAGCATTAAGTAGTAGTCCTACTTTTTTGCTTTCGCATGCTATATTCTGCAGCATCTCGTTTAGTTCGTTAGAGTCTTCTGCGAAAACAACAATATCATCTGCAAACCTTAAATGACTTAGGCGTTCTCCATCTATGTTTAGCCCCTTTCCTTCCCAATTTATGCGTCTAAATATTCCTTCCAGTACCGATGTAAATATTTTGGGAGATAAGGGGTCACCCTGTCTAACGCCTCTTTTAATTGGGAACTCAGGACCTTCTCGTTCTAACTTAATCTGTGCAGAGCATTTAGAGTATATACTGTGTATTATATCGATATATGTCTTTTCTATTCCTTGTGTTCTAAGAGCTTTCCAGATTGCTTTGTGGCTTATAGAATCAAAAGCTTTTGCAAAGTCGATTAACCCTATATATAGTGTTTTCCTGTATTCTTTGTATTTTTCTATTAGTAGTGTTACTGTTTGCATATGGTCAGTTGTTGAAAATTTCTTTCTGAATCCTGCTTGTTCACGGGGCTGGTTCTGATCTAGAGTGTTGGTTACTCTATTTAATATTATTTTTGAAAATATTTTATATACGTTTGTTGTTAAACTTACTGGACGGTAGTTATTGATGTTGTTTCTGTCTCCTTTTTTGTGAAGTAGTATTGTAGTTGATTTTGACCACTGCTTTGGGGTTTTTCGTGTTTTAATAATATTGTTGAACATTTTACGTAACGGAGCTTTTAATGGTTTGGATAATGATTGTAGAAGTTCATTTGTGATGTTGTCCTCTCCTGGTGTTTTATCTTTCTTTTGAGTTTTAATTGCAAATTCAATTTCACTTTCCAATATTTCTGGTGTAGGTTCATCTATGTCTTCGCCTTTGTGTGTTATAGTTTCTTTCCTGAAATCCACTATAGGATGCTCATCTGAGTTGTATAGTTCTTTATAGAAATTTGTAGTTTCTTTTACGATGTTTTCTCTGTTAAATATTGTATTTCCCGTTTTTGTCCTCATACTCACAGCCCATTCTTTTTTGTTTGATAATATTTTGTAAGCTTTGTTTGAAGCACCTGTGCTACCTATGTATTTTTCTAATATAAGTTTTCTGGTATGTTTCCTATGTTGTAATATTTTCCTATTTATTTGTTTGCTTACTTGTGATATTTTTCTACTTAACTCTTTGGTTCTTTTCTCTTTGTATAAATTTTTTCTCTGTATCATTAGTTCCTTTATTTCGTTATTTAAAACATCTTTACTCTCTGATATTCTTGTTGGCACTTGTTTTATAAGATTTTCCATTTCTTTTTCGAAGTTATCATATTGTGTTTGAATATTGTTTGAAGATGCTACTGCCTTCTGAAATTTATCTTCCCATTTCTTGCCTGTTTCTTTATTTAGCTTTGGTAAATCTCTGGTGTATTGATGGTTCTTTTTCTTAATATGCAATCTTGACTTACTATATTTTATATTAATTCTACACCTTATCATTCGATGGTCTGTGTAAAAGTTAAGGTTACTAATTATGTCAAATTTATTTATATGGGTATTTTTGTTACTCATGATATAATCGATTTCGTTCTTGGTGGTCCCATCTGGAGCTCTCCAAGTCCATTTGTTTTGGGGCTTTATTTCATACATGCTGTTAATAAGCTTTAAGTTGTGTTCAAGAGCAAATTCTACCAATCTCTGACCGTGCTTGCTTCTTTTTCCATAACTATACTTCCCAAATGCTATCTCTTCGTTATGTTGTTTTGCTCCTATTTGGGCATTAAAATCTCCCAAAACTATTATGTTTTCGACTTCTGCTTCTTCTATAGCTATTTCTATTGTACTGTAGAAATCTTCCAAATCTTCATCAGAGCATTTTTCTGTAGGTGCATATACATTAATTAATGACCACGTCATATTATTGCTTAGGTTGATCCTTAAAGAGGCTATTCTATACGAGTAACTTTTGACTTCAATTATGTTGTATTTTAAGTATTTCTTGACTAGGAATCCCACTCCATAGCGTCCATTTTGACCCTTGGAGTGATAGAGTATATATTTCTCGTATTCTTCAATGGTTTCTTCTGGTCGTCTTGTTTCGCATAGTGCTATTATATCCCAATTTAGGTTTTCGATTGCATACTCGAGTTCATCTAATCTACAGTTGTTTAGTAGCGTTCTTACATTTAAGCTGGCGATATAAAAGCCCTTGGTGCTACGATTTACCATTGTTTGTTTCCTTTTTCCGTGCTCTTGATCATTTCTTGTATGGCTGTTTTCTCGCCTTAGTTTCTTTATGTTGAGTATGAATTCTTTATTTTCTCTTGGAGGGTTTGGAGGGTTTTGGTCAGTCATCCCACGGTGACCAGCCGGATTGGGACCTATTGCTATTGGTGTTTTGTTAATATTACTAGTATTTGGTTCGATCAGTTTACCGGTGTCTATTAATTGTTATAATTTCGGATGTTGAGTATTTTTTTCGGTCACAGAGAAAGTTCTGGCTCTCATGTAAGCAAAAGCGTCTGTTTTGTGGATTTTTGGGACCGTGCCAACATTTTTCGATCCACTAGAATGTGGTATATGTATAGAACTGGGCGATGTCGAGGCCTCTCTTTTCTTCCGTTCAACTTCCGAAGTGTTCCTTATTATTATTTTGTTATTTCTTATAAATGCTTGATTTCCTTTTTCCTTCTCTATTTTCAGTTTTTCTCTTAAGTTTTTTCTCGTTTCTAACATTTCTTTTGAAAAGTCTTCAGTGATATATGTTTTTTCCGGTAATTTGTTTTTCTCTTTCATGATTTCTATCTTTTTAGTGTATGACGTAAGGGAGATAAGTATGGGTCTCACCTTTTCTTGGTGCTGTTTGCGCCCCAATCTATGAAAGTTATTAACTTCGTAAGCTTCGATGTTAATATTTATATTCTTCATAGTTTCTCTTATAATTTTAAATAATTCCTGTTGGGTATTCTCATTTTCCTTTATTCCATGTAGCAATATGTTATTTTTTCTGTTTTTATTTTCTATATTTTTCAATTTGTCGTTTAGTGTTTCCACTTGTATCTTCAACAATTTATTTTCTTCTATCACTGGTTGAATCTTTTCATCGACTGAACGCATGATGGTATCCGTAATGTTTTGTGTAATCGTTGCAGTTTGTTTATCGAGTTCAATTTTCATCAACTGAAAAAGTCTTGACATATCCTCCGACATTCCAATTGTACTCATGTTGCAGTAACTAAACGTTTTTACTCTTTATCTATGATACTGAACTATTACACGGTGTATCCGAACGCTATTTGTTAATGTCGGTACACTTAAATAAATATTGTTTTGCGGACAGTTAAAAATGTCGGTCGCTCTTACTAATTTATATGTCCTTGAATCAGTGTGAGATTTATAGAAGTTTTAAACCATGCGGATCACGTACCTCATATGTATTTTGAGATGTTCCTGTTATACGGATATAAATATGGATGGTACACTTTTAACACTGGTTTGATAACAATTTTATTTCGATTTAAATAACTGGAGCACTTTGTGTATAATGTTGTTGTTTTGACAACCGGAACCGGAACCGTTCTAAAATTACAATATCTTTAATATAATTTTGACCGAACAGTCATGACCGCATGCTGTAGCTAATCTGAGACTGCAGAAAATGAAAATGCAAAACAGAAATTAACATCTTAATAGCGCTTTTAAGCTTTTTCTAAGTAATTAAGTTTTAGCTTTGGTATGAAAATTGTGTGATGGGAAACCCTTGGTATTATGACGTGCATGCATACTAAATGCATTATAAAAAGGCTTGGCAGAGAAATTGCTGTCAAACGTTCAGTTTGAGAATTATGTAAATATTGGGAGGAAAATATTGATAGCCAAAGACGGGGAAGGCTAAGGAGAGTAAGGAATATCGTTCTTAACTCAATTTGGTATTGCAAAGTATCTAGCCTAACATAATAAAATAGAAAATTATATTTACGTTTTAACATAACCTATGGTTGTAACGACTATTACACACATTTGAATAAGAAGACTAGTTTTGGTCTATCGGATTTCTAACATAAGTATCTAATTAATTAATTAAATGCTAGTTATTTGCGAAACCAATAAACAAACTTACAAGCTTAAGGCTTAGGTTTAACACGTAAGTGGACACGTATTATGTATTCACTAAATCTCATTCAGTTGTTGATGCCTTTTAAGGCTTAAAAGATGCCATGTAATGCCAAATTCAGATTAATTTACTCTCAATAAGGTTGCATTTATATCGTTTTTAATTTTTTTGTAGACATTAATATTTTTTTAATAATCCTTCTTTCTGAATTTATAATCTAAGAGTAATTTCAAGTAGAATTTGAAGAGTTGAGGCCCTTTTCGTAATACAATAAAAAAGCATTCTTCATATAGCCATACTAACAGATTCACTTAATGCCTCTCACTTTTGTCTTTTACCCGCGGTTATTGTTGTAAGTCACAAGTAACGCTACGGAACAAAGCTTGTTAAAAAAAATACCTTAAGAAATACCTTATGGAAATACCTTAGAAATACCATATGGAAATACCTTAGAAATACCTTATGGCATCATTAAATGAGATTAGCCAAAACAAACAAGACAGACAGACAGACCAATATTTTAGAAATATCTTTCTTGATGTAAGTACTGTTAAATATGTACTTTCATATGCATTAGTTAAATATTGTTTACTTGCTATTACGAACAGACAATTTAATTTTACTTATCTGTGTGTATAAACCAAATTTCAATGATATTACTAGTATAAATGTCTAGTAAAAAATACATCGAAAATGTACCTTGATATCCCAATAAACAGTTCACCCTTGAATAAACAAGTTCAATATATTACGCTTAATAAATTCGTATGTGGGTGTTAAATGTTCGTGACCATTTTATGAACGAAGAACTGTGGTGTTTCCGCTGCATTAACCACTTAACGACTTGTACGTACTAAAGTGACCTGTATTAAAACTATTAGGTTTTCTTGAGAACGTACATACGAGTATCGTATATTCCAGATAAGTACATATCATGTCAATCTATTCTGTGTATAGCTATATAAAGTATAGCTGTGAGTCAATATACCAATTGAATAAAGACTATATGGTATGTTTATAAATCTAACTCCATTCGATGATAATACAATATTGTATTTGCTTAGCACTAGCAGCTATTCGAGTCTTTAGTTTGTAAATAGACAGGTCACTTGGACACGTATTTTCCTCTATATGTAAAAATATTTTAAGTTTGCTTCGAAAACTTAACGATTGAACAAAGAACCGTTAGAACAAATTGAAATTGGCTATGCTAATGCAAATATTAGATGAATATACAATGATGTCACAAAAAACGCCAAGTATAATATTTTCTAACATATAGTTCATAGAATAAACAGCCTTTAGCAAAATCTACTCGCTTATACTAATTATTTTCTTGCATCTACCTAGGTCATTGATCTGCAAAAAACTGTATAAACCCACGCTATTTATATTTAAAAATCATAATAATAACCTGTTTTAAAATATTCATTTAGATATTTTTCACTCTATATTTAAATTTTATAGATATTAATATAAAGAAACGGGTAATCATTTTTGTCAACGTTATAGTGAGCATGTGTTCACAATAACGTTGACGTTAATTATTCTTATAATGGTAATGTGTATGCGCTGGTTCCCACTACGCCGGACCGGTAAATCTACCGGAAACCGGACACCGGACAGAGTGTTCACATTACACCAGAGCCTCGGACAATCAAGTACTCAGCTCAGTTAAATTTGGACCTGTGCACACAATGGACGACGAAATTGTTGTGTTGTGGTGGTATCTTAATAGAAGGCAAAATAAAAGAAAACATTGGGTACATCCTATTTTACGGGAAAGATTTTCACTTGGAACATTTGAAACATTAATAGGTGAACTTAGAAGTGACGAATCAAAGTTCTTCAATTATTTTCAAATGACAGCAACCCCTATTGACGATTTACTGATGAAAATGTGAGCCGAATGACGTGAGGACTGAGGAGAGCACGGGCGGCGCGAGGGGAGCACAGGTGTTGCAAGCGGGGAAAGATACCGGATGAAACTCGTTCACATTGCTCCGGTCCGGTATTTTTACCGGACGATCGTAGTGACAAAACGCACGGTAAAAATACCGGACTCGGCAAAAATGCCGGATCCAGGATAATGTGAACAGCTTCATATAACTTGTACAGCCACTAGCCCTTCCGGCAGTTTTACCGGCCCGGCAAATCTGCCGGTCCGGCGTAGTGGGAACCAGCGCTATCTTTTATTGGCTTTGGAACGTATTATTGTATGTTAGTATTTCAATTATAAACCATTTTTACGACTTTAGACTGCCTTGTTGGTCTAGTGGTTAGCGTATGCGGCTGCTGATCAAGAGGTCTCGGATTCGATTCCCCGGTCGGACCAAATGTTTGTGTGCAAATATTTGTTTCGGAGTTTGGGTGTTTTCTATGTGTAATACGAATGTATTTACAAAAAAAATGTATGTTTTTGTATTTATATCAGTTCTACCCATAAACAAGCTCTGCTTAATTTGGGGACTAGATGGCGTTGTGTGTATTTTTAATTGTAATTATTTTAGACTAAACCAAATGATTCGTTATGAATAGAATAATCCACCAAACAAATTTGAAATAAATATAATTTCTTATCGAATTCTCATAAAAATCTCAAATATCTTCTTCACGGACAGATCTCAGAAATAAGTTCCATTAAATCGAATTTTGAATTGAGATTTCAATACTAAACTTATAACAACTTACTTCAAACTTTTGCAACAAAAGCTGTCAGCTGTCTGCGGCGTAAATATTAGGTAAGTTGTTCCAATTACTGAGAAGAGAGATTTGAAGACATCTATTCTTCTCCTTCGCAATCTTTATAGAAAGTTATTACTTTTACGTATTCATCAAAATAGGAAATATTAATAATTAATGATTTTTCTAATATTTACATAAGTTACTTGAAATGTAAGTATAACAGCAGAAATGTACCTAAATACGTTTGTTACATTTTACAAATAACATTTATCTATTGTATTATTAAGGGACCTTCTTTAAAACGAATCTATTCATAGATCACGGAATATTTTACATTTATATTTGCTTTTTATTTTGAGTTTGTGGTACTCGCGTTATAGCTATTAGTTCAGATAGTACGTTCATGCTTTTTTTAATAGACATGGTTAAGTAGCTGTCAAAACTCAAAGTAAGTAGGCAGTAGCTTGTAAGTGAACAAAGAAATTTCCAAGAGACAGGAGTATGTCTGTGACACATAATAAATTGTTTGTTCGTTCAGGCCGCTTGTATATTAAGAAAGCTGCTTTAGACAGTTTTATAACTCCTTGATTGTCCCTCAAAACTATCAACCGCAAAGTATTTCAATAAGATTGCTTAATATCTGAAACTAATAAAGCTAAGAAAATTGTTGAATTGTTTTAATGCGTTATTTTCTGGAACATTGTATAATGATAGCCATGACTAAGCTATGTATGATGGTGAAACATATATTAGGACAGACAGATTGACTACTATCTACTATTAACTACTATCTGGCTCACTGTCATAAAAGACCTATGGGCAACTAGGGGGTTCATATTCTGTGGTAAGAAGAGGATAGGACTTCCCATCAATGTTCCAGTTTTAAAGCAAGTAAAATATTATTTCTTAATATTTTCTGTGACTCCAGTTTTAACTAAGACGACTTCCAAGTTTCCCTGTGGACCACAATATTTGTTGCAAATACAGGAGATGAGCTATAATATAGGCGATCCACACTACGAAGGCCTACTGAGATGCTTTTTTACGCCCCGCTAAAAGGACCCTGGATTATGCGCTGGTAGTGAGTTCAATTTTGACTTCTCGGAACAGGAAAGAAGAACCGAAACGTTTAGTTCTAGTGCGTATTTCGACCACTCTGGAAAGGTGAATTTCAGGGCCAGTACATGTTGTTGATTATTCGATGATATTGGGTACACAAAGACCTTTATCTCAATAAGTTATAAACAAACGTTTGCCTATTCAGTTCCAAGTAATTCTAGAACAACATTGTTTGTCCGAGCTGTTATCACTTGCCCCTTATTGATTCGTGATACCCGGGGTCAGACTTGTTGGTAAGTGATTGTCGTAATAAATTCTTATCCATGTTTGTTACCTAAAACTTAAGTTACGCAAATTATCAGTAGCTCAAAAAACTAAAACAAGGCGCGGTTACATAGTAATTCTTAGCTAAGCTAAGGGTTATCATAAGTAAGGCAATGACATTATATTATTTAACGACTTTGGTTCATAGCTTTACTCTTATGAAAGTATATTTTTAAACGAAATTTTAATCAAACTTTTACTTAAAAGGTTAACTTTTCTGTATCCTTGATAAATATCATATCATAAAATTATTCAACACATATTATACAAATGACTTCTGCACCTCCGGCCTAAAACCATCTTTAATCAATACTATATTAAAACGAAAAAGACGACTTAGAAGTCTAATGAGAGTATTTTTCTAAAGGTTATTTCGTCTCATTTTCACATTAAATTAAATAAACCAAAGTAATTATAGCCAAAGTAATATATTAAAATTACTGTTGATAGCTAAACGATGTATAATCAAGGGCTCAGGAGATGTAGAATAAATTAATATTATCTCATTATTAACAACCTAGTGATAATCTCACTTACATCGGTATTTCTAAATTACGTAATACAAACACTTAAACATGTTCTTTATAAACTTAGGTTTTATATAAATCAGCTTTCCTTTGGGGTTTCGCAACGCAAATGTAGATTTGTCCATTTGTCGTGTATTTCTTTGGGACTGAAATAAACTACATTCTATGTTATTTCTTGAAACCTTTAAAAACCATCCTGCTTTGTATGACTTATACTTGTACTTCACCTTAAAAGGGTCCTTCCTCGACATACCGTCCAAACGGTTACCTATTGCAATAAAAATGAAACCTTGCATGGATAAGTTTCTATCACGTCGACAAAGTGCTATAATAAAATCATGTAAAATATTTTAATTCGGGGTACCTCTCTACACATAAACTGGGGTTGATTTTTTTCTCGCGTCTATCCCATCGTTAGATAGGTCTTTTATATCATTGACAGGTTGCTAAACGCGATTCTTTTATTTGGGCATCATATGCGAGTTATTTAACTTCAAAGGACATTTTTTCACAAAAACAGGGCGTCCCCCCTCTAAAAGCTAAATGGATGGCTCGAAAAATCTATAAAAATTGAGATGATATTCCATGTAATTAACTTTAAAGGAAAACTATAACGGGTTAGATAGCGTTGTTAGTTCAGGAAATCAGGATTTATAGAGTCCTAAACTTGTGAAATACGCTTACTTGGAAAACTTTCTACAAAAATAATTAATTAATAAATAAACGTAAAAATTATCTGTGGGACATCACTTGACATTGTATATGACTACGGAACCCTATTCTAAGCGTGTCCTGACACGCACTTGCCCGATTTATTTTCACTAAAAATAATTCCTATTTTGTTATCCTATTGTGCTAGTCTGACTCGCGCCTTAATATTTCTTAAATAAACAAATTTGTGAATGAATTTGTTTGTAGATGTCGGGAAAATCTCCAAAGGCTTAAAGATATTAACGCCAACATGAAAAAATCTTAACATCAAAAATTATTTCATTTTTAATTAGTCTATTTATGGAGAAATGCTACTGACTAAATAACAACACGATTAGTTTAAAAGGAGCTGAGTATAAACGAAAAATGTTTTAAAAGCAAGGATTTTTTTTGTATTTTCCATTGCGTGCACTGCGTGAATGGTTAAAGGTTAGTGAAAATAGTGTATGAAGGTATTGTTTCATTATAATCATTTTAAAGGACAATAAATTTTAGCTTCACGCTACGGGCAATAAAGGATACAGATGGTGTTGCGTGATTCAACTAGTATTAGATATTATTTGAAACATAATAATTCCCACACATTTTTAAGAAACAAATACGTGACTCGTGACTGACGGACAGACGGTAGACGAGATGGACAACAAAGTTAAGGTTGCCCTTTTGTCTTCTTAGTAATGGAGTCTCAAAAACACCCTAAATCTAATTGTTTAATATTTTAATAACTTTCTATCCATACTGTTATTATAAATTCGAAAGTAACTTTCTCTGTCCGTCTGTGTCTGTCTGTTTATCTGTGTGTCTGTGTGCATACGCTTTTAGCTTATTCAATGAATTTGACATTTGGGAATACCCTTTAACGATATAGATATAACGACCGACCGAGTCGCCGGAAAAAGATAATTATGGACAATTCTCGGATCACGTTGTTGCTCACGATGAACTCTGTAAATATCTAACCGATTTTCACCTTCTTTTAAAGCGTTGGTCCTGCTGGCGTTCATAAGACAAAATGATTTACGTCGATATAAAGGAACCTAACATGATTCAAAAGAAAAGTAGACAAATTTGCGTGGATCAGATAGTATTTTATCCATTCGAATGCTTTTGCCTTTACGTTCGAATATAAATACAAGATGTATTGAAGTTGTAGTTCTTACTCCGATGCAGAAATGGGTATACGCCAAGAAAATAAAATAAACTTTACGAAACCGGTATACTGGTAATGTCATTATGTATGTATATACCTATGAATATAATTTATGGTCGAATATTACGTCACTTCTATTTTTTAAGGCTACCGTCCGAAATCCAACCGACTTAAACTGTTACGACATTTATTAGAGCCAGTTTCACCACTTCTTGACAAAGTGTTATATAGTTATCTGCCAAAAATGCCATGTAACAGATTACAGTTGGCGATAAAAATAAGGAAATGTAACATGTAATTTTATGTTTAATTTTCTTCTTTTCATGAGATGGCAAGCTGAATAATGTCAGCCTTTTCTGCCACTATTAGATATTTAATGTCTTCAATTTTAAAGTCTTCTAGTCTTAAAGTCGTCATTGTTATGAATTTAATGATAAAAAAATGTGGATGAGATGAAATGTACAGACCGTCTCCCGAAAAGACAAAAAAAGATCTAGTTAAGTTTAATCAAAAATTGTTGTCATTTGACAAATAAATTGACACATGTCTGTCAGAGACTTTATCAGAAACTGGCTCCAGTTAAGAATTTTTTTTTTGATTATGATGATGGTACATATCTATCAGTGATGTCAGTCACAGGGTCATTAAACTTGTAACTATACAGCAAGTCCATCAGAAGGTTGCCTGCAAAGGATAAGGTAGACCATTTTTTGCTGTTTTTTTTTATTTATTTGTAATCGACATCATACATACATAGGTACATATGTTCCTAATGGTATAGTACGCAATAAAAGTACTGACCCATCTATCTCTCCCTAGCAATAGACAGCAATAGTAGTAGTCTTTAAATATGCAATTAATACAGTAACTAAGAAACTAGGTACTTGATAATTATAAATTTTTTTGTATATACATACACGTGCTTAGTAAACAGATAACTGGTCTTTTGGTAGTTTATAAGGTTCAAATAGAAAGACATTTAATTGTTAGTAAATCTACTTCTGAAAATGCTGAGACCTTGTATTTGACCACATTATTGCATGTAAATACTACAATTGTAATATATACTGTCACTAAAACGTTATAACTAACATGCGACCTTAAAAATGTTTATCAGAAATTTCATATAGCTAATGATCATTATATAATCATAAACGTGATTGTCATCAGTTATAGCTGACGAATAAGTTCATACCAAATGTATAAAATATTATATTTGTACCTACAAGGAAATTGACTAGTTGAAGTGAACACTGTGCAGGATGACTAAAAAAATTAACACATTTGCGCAATTGTTTAGGAAATTCACAGTGTGATCGAGACGAATTTGCAATGAATTTAATACTTGTGATATTTACTTATGATAAAGAATGTTTTCCAAGGAGGTATTCTTAAATCCATTGAATCTGAAATAAATGGTCATACAATTATAATCATTGAGACTCCGATTCACAAAAACGTATTCTATTAGGTAAGCTTTGATTCATTTCTAATCCCACCTGCATACGACGGCAAAGATATATGGTCCTACATGAGAAAGTCAAAGCGAAATTTATTTCAAATACGGGCCTTTTCATTGCCGAATTGATGAAAGATAACCAAAAATAGCCTTGGTAAAATGTTGATATTATCAGTTAATTCAACGTACCTGCACATTTTCTGTGCTTAGTCTTCGATTATCAATAAAATGGATATTTTAGTAACTCTTTTTTATTGCTCTGCCTACTATAGTATTTTTTATTCTCCAGGTTTAGCAAGAAGATGGTAGCTTTATCGTAAATTGCATTATTTATTTGTCTAAGTTTATATTTCAATAAAAATAACGAAATATTATGTAAATTACAAAAATGTTCTTTTTTTTATTAATTTTTCTCAGATATATGAAAGACCTCGAAAATGGATGCAAAACACTTGTACCCATTTTGAACAGCGGCAACCCATTTCTCAAAATTAATTATGAAACTTTGCCTGTATTTATACTTCTGTACTTTAAATATATGAAGCTAAAGATTTTATGTTTGATTGAACGCGCTAATCTCAAGTAGTAGCAGTACTGTTTAAAAACTCCTTTCAGTGTTAGATATAGTTCATTCATCCAGAAAAGCTATGGGCTATGATCATCACACTAAGACCAATAGGAGCAGAGTAGCAATGAAAATCAGCCAAGTGCGTGTCAGGCCACGCACAGGAAAGGGTTCCTCAGTCACCCATAATGGTACGTGGATTTAAAATAGTTTCCAATAGACAATTTATATGTTAATCTTTATGTTAAAATGTTGTTATTTTTCCTTTATTTTTGTATAAAGTATTCCGTGTGAGTGCATTTTACAAGTTAGGCCCTATAAATCCTAAAATAAATAAGTTATCATAACCGCTATAGTTTTTTTGAAAGTTTTTCTTGAAAGACTACTATCATGAACTACTACATGACTAACTATCATTTTTCAGATTTTTTGAGCCAGTCGCTTAGCTTTTAGAAGGGGTAGACTTTTAGATAAATGTGTTTTCAAGTTGAATAACTCATACACTGATACCTAAATCGAAAAATAGTTTTATAAACCTCGCAATGCTTTTAAAAGACCTATCTAATGATGCCCCACACAACGGGGTAGACGCGAGAAAAAGATGTCATCCCCATTACGTGTAGGGGATCCCAGATAAAAGTATTTTGCATAATTGTAATGTAGCACTTTGTCCACGTAATTACAACACATATTCATGCAAAGTTTCATCTTTCTAGCACCAACCGTTTGGGTGGTACGTCGAGGACAGACTGACGGACATGGCGAATCTTTAAGTATTCCGAGTAATGAAGTGTGCATAACAAAATAAAACGAAAAAGCAAATTAAGACAACTCGTATAGTAAAAAGTAAAAACGTATTTACCTTGAAACCACAACGAACAAGGTCTTTGTCAAGTGCGACCTGCATATTCAATATGCTCGTCATTTTCTTCAACGTAATTTTGTTAAAGATGCAACGCACGCTAGTGAGAATCGTGACCAAAATAAATAATTTTGCTTTACCTTCTTACTTAACTTACTTCTTTTATTAGTGTCTACACCTATCTTATCTTTGTCTGCCCTTAACATTTTCTTGGTATTAAATTTTTTTAAAACCCTTTCATCTCAAAGTCTAACAATAACAATCTCAAACATTAACTGTATGAGTTTAATATTGTACCGTACAACTATTCAAATTCATTACCTAAGCTGATGGTTATAAATTGCCTTAATAATAAAAGTATTTATACTACACCTGATCGGAACAGTAGTCATTATTCCCTGAAAATGAAAAGAGAAAGTTAGTCTTTTCCTTGACCTAAATAAGCGGGAGGAAAAAATGTATGAAAATCCATTTCTAACGTGTTTTAGCGGGAGAGAAAGTTGTATGAATTTTCATTTCTCATGTGTTAACTTACCTATGGCGCGTGCCTGCCCAAAGAGTTTTCATATAATTTAAATATGGAATCTCCGTGCCACTGACATTCTTTTGTGAAGATTAAAAAAAAACAAAAGAAGCGCGAAATATTTATAAATATTATGTCAAATTCTAAGCTAAATTGTGTCTTACATGGTGTCTTACGTTTTGATTTTATTTTATAAATACTTTAAATGTTCCTCACAGGTGTAGTATAAAGCACTGTGTAGCACTCGGGTGAAAGTCCCATTCCTACCTCGGGAGTATTGTGGCCCTAGGCTGCGCCTTCGGGCCACAAACTGCTCCCTCGTTAGTAATCGGTTCCTTTCCTCCCTCGGTGAACAATGTACTATTAGTTGGACAATACTACGAAAGACAAAGGTTTGCAATTGCAAAAGAAAATGCAATGCAAATAAGAACAAGATTATGGGTGATGTTTTATTTATGTGTTATTTACTTTTTAACACAATAATTTATCAATCATTGGTATCGGCAAGTTAATAAACACATTAATTTTAACGAATTAATTTTCTTAGTATAGAAACAACGAATTAAATTTCTTAGTATATAAACACACAGATGTAAAACTTTTTTAAATGTAAATTTAGCTACACCAATTTAAAGCTTGAAATCTATGTACATGTTTCCTTAATAAACAATTACCTATTTAATTCTGAAAGGATTTTTCACTTAGAAACTTTCACGTAATGATTGGTGTAACAATTAAAGTGGGGTAAATGAAAACGCACAAACGTTTTACTTTTCATTTTTGTTGGGTGTTTGAAAAAAAAAAATCTACCTCCAAAACCTTCATCTGCTACCAAGATATGATGTGATATTTCAGCCACTATTCCAATTCACCAAATGTAAGAATGATGATGCCCGCGGCTCCGCTAGCGTCCTAAGAGTGTGAAAAATAGATATTCGTCGATTCTCAGACCTACCCGATATGCACACAAAATTTCATACAAATCGGTCCAGCCGTTTCGGAGGAGTGTGGTAACAAACACCGCGACACGAGAATTTTCCATATTAAACAAATGATAAGAACGTAGTTATGTGTTCTGGTCTCAATACGGTGACATCTGTTGGACTGACAACATTATCTGCATCTCTGAGCTTTGCTTTTGTATATTTGTAGTTGCCTGCGCTTATGTATGACACTCTAACGTTTACGCGATTCATCATCATTAACAACCCATAATGGATTACTCCTGGACTCTGGTACTGACAGCGCCCTCGTTGCTTACCCTCGGTGATTGCTTCTTATCACCTAAGGCCATTTGGTTATGAGCGCTTTACGCGATTAATTTCAGAACTCTAAAGAAATAAATAAAATGGGGTACTATGTGGTGATGGATAATCATCATCATCATCATCAACAGCCTTTAACAGTCCACTGCTGGACATAGGACTCTCCTTCTAAAGGAGGTTTTGAAGGATAAACAACATTAATTGCTACCACCTCTATTCATCCTAAATAGTAACTAAGGAACCAACTACGCAGGACAACATCAGCACCCGGAGATGGAAAAATGGAAACAAATCCTACAACATCTGGACCACATGGTATGATACGAGAAAAACTCCTTTAAAAAAAAGTGTCCTTTGTCCAGTAGTAAGGCCTTAACCCACTCCTGAGAGGAGACCCAAACTCAGCAGTGGGACATTAGAGCTTGTCGATGACTTAGATATTCTAAGTCTGTTGCTAATAATAATACAAAAAATTTATAACCAAAAAATTAAGATATTTAAACTACGTAATCCAATTATATAATATACCCACTACCCATATCATCATCATCATCATGGACTGTTAAAGGCTGTTGCTTTAACAGTCCACTGCTGGACATAGGCCTCTCCTTAGAAAGGAGATTTTGGCCTACTATACCACGCTGGCCAGACGGGTTGGTATAGAGTTGGTTACAAATTTTCCTTCTCTTTGCATTGATGTTACCTACCTACATCAACTTACTTAAATTGATTAAAGTACCCAGTTTTCTTTTTTATAATAATTGTAACCAATCTAACACTTTCATACGTTTTTATATTAAACTAGGTTACATACCCAGATACATTTATTTTAGTATTTTTAGTATTAGAGTTTTCTAGGGGAATATTTTTTTTTGTAAATAGTAGTTGTAAATATGCATTTAAAAACTATTTAATCAAAGATGTTTTAATCACAATCAAGCCACAAGACATTATCATAATCAGGTGTCTGTGAAGAAGATTATAGAATGTTCTAGAAAAGTCTCTGTTTTATTTTTCAGAACTGTAGAAAGAAAGTTCGATACTGAGGTACATAGTTATAAAGTTCAGATTAACTCGATAAATATTTATATATTTTATTATGTTATTTTCATTTTGACTTGTACACAATATGCAAACACACTGCGTAATCATAACGAACTTATCGAATTTACTCAAACAATAGATGCTGACAAGGTTTATCGTTCAAATCAATCCATATAATGGTAATTGAATTCAAAATGCAATGTGCTCATGAAAATAGAAAACATTTCCATTAGATTTCTAGAATCATTGCCCAGTGAATTGCAACCTAGCATTCGCTCGGTTCAAATATACCTACATTCTAAATATAAACTTTCTAAAAATTGAATGTCGTCGTTTTATTTTAATCTAAGATAATTTAAGTAACAATAAAACTTGAATAACACATTTCATTAGTTTAATGTTATTATTGTTATATCTGAGACATTTCAATTATTTTCTTGTATCAAATATATGAATTGAACACTGACCGGTCTAAATAGCGGTCATTGTCTAGACTCATTTATACAATTATGCAATAATTTCATAAGTTTAATATACTTAAGTATGTAATTTAAGGTCGTTCAAGCATATAAGGTAAAAAAATCAACGCACATAATTAGCAAAAAAATTCCAACAACAAAAAGTATTGACACTTGTAAAAACGAAACATAATTCGCCAAAGAATAACGCACAGCAATACTTACATTCCCTGACATAGCTCTTGCTGTTGTAGTAACAGAGTACTTTGCTGGTACCGACTGTGGATGCAGCCGCGCAGGCCAGGAACCCTGCCAAGAGGATAAATGTCTTCATGTCTAATAAATAAACTATACTAATGACTGATCACCACAAAGCGCATGTGGCGAATGAGAGCTAGGTACAGGCAGGCTTGCGAGAAACTAAAAGGTCAAAGAGTAATGATGACCGCATCGACTGGTTTCACCGAATCTTATCTTGTTGTTGTAGGTCTTAACCTCATTGTTTACGAGAAAAGATAAACTAGGTACTTATTAATAACGTTTCACTTTGACTTTCTGTGCTATTTCAATTTTAGAAATCTTATACAAGACGGCTAGTATAATTAAAAGCGTATTTGGTTTCAATCTTATCGCAACGTAAAAAAATATCCGATGCAAAACGTTTTCGATCGTTTCATTCTGGCAGTTATTGCTTTATGGTTTAAGAAGTCAGTGGAAGTGTATCAAATTGAATGTAATTACAACTATGCATGTGTGAAGAAGGTTTAACTTAAGTGGAATTTTCCAAGAAACTTATTTTCTAGTGACTTGAAAAACATAACAAACACTACAAGTTAATATGTCTATGCTTAAGCCCAAAGTAGATTTGAAAAGAAGTTGTGGGCTACTAAGCCATGTTCATCGGAGTGGCTGGCTATTTTAAACATAGAGTAAACATTATTTGAATTAATTATTTTTATAAATGCGGCACTACTGTGGAAGGCATAATACACTGGTATAATCTATGGCAGGATGATGTCATTCGTGTTAGTTAAAAAATGAAAAAGACTTCAACGACAGAACGACGAATACGACATTGTCATATAAAAACCAAACTGGTTATTGAATAGAACCCAGCCTTGTCCCAATATAGTGTTGGAGTACTGAATTTTTTGAGTTTCATATAATTGGTTATCACATATTACCTTCATATTTCAGAGATGTATATCTTTTGTCTCAAGACTGTTTAGTTCTATTGTTAATAAAGTTACCTTGCTTAATGTAATAGCCTATCCTCAAGTATCAAACTTGAAGGTAGTTTGTGAGAGGTAGAAAATTATCACTTAATTTTTTTTTAGCTTAACTCTACGGTATTATAAACATGGAGTTTTCTCTTTTCTCTGATATAAACCGCTTCAATACCAATTATTCTTCTTATTTTTATGCTTATTTTAAACCAAATGTTATTGTCATATCTACAGAAATTAAGTGTAAGATGAAAGTGACCACTATCGAACTTATGTAATATCCCTGACTAGCATGTATTGGTAATACTAAACACGATGTATAAACATTACTTGCGTGCCTGTATTTTTTTACGTTTTATTTTTAAAAGTTCATTTTCTGGTTTCACTTTTATATTCAAATGTTCAATTTTAAACATTTAAATGTTAAAATGGGTAAAATTTTGCTTACGAAGAAATAATTATATTTAGATAGTAAAAACCTTTAATGAGAATGTTTTACAAAGTTACACTTGTTGGCAATTTTGACCTGTTCTCGGTAATATCATATTTCGAATGCATAAAAATTATATAGAATGGTATGGCCCTAAAATATTCCAAGTGTGTAAAATATGTTCGAACATATACTTAAAACGTAAATAACAAGTAGAGAAGGAAACTTACCAAGGCTGGACAGTGAAGGCTGTTTCCTTCATATTTTTTTTTATTAGCAGTTTTAAAAGGCGAATCACTTTTAAGAGGGACGTTCATTGTTGTAAATCGGGGGTAACGCTGCAGAGTCT
Organism: Phragmatobia fuliginosa; assembly: GCA_932526445.1. Classification (NCBI taxonomy): domain Eukaryota; kingdom Metazoa; phylum Arthropoda; class Insecta; order Lepidoptera; family Erebidae; genus Phragmatobia; species Phragmatobia fuliginosa. The sequence goes on from OW052057.1 coordinate 34,214,516, forward strand.
AAAAAGTTACTAAGTAAGTAAGTAAATAGGCTCTTACTAAGTTGCTCCTTTTTTATCAGCTATTTGCAAGTAAAAATCCCGTAAAAATCAGTTCAGCCGTTCCAGAGTGAATACCGTATATACTTTCATATGCATTTCGTAAAAAAATCGGCCAAATGCGAGTCGGACTCGCCCATGAAGGGTTCCGTATCAACAAGTAACATTATATAAAAGTTCTTGTAGTTCGTTGATTAAATGAAAGGTAAATTGCGATTTACGATTTATGACGTATTAAAAAAAACTACTCACTAGATCTCGTTCAAACCAATTTTCGTTGGTAGTTTTCATAGTAATATACAACATATATTTTTTTTAGTTTTATCACTCTCTTATTTTAGAAGTTAGAGGGGGGGGGACACACATTTTTCCACTTTGGAAGTGTCTCTCGCGCAAACTATTCAGTTTAGAAAAAAATGATATTAGAAACCTCAACATCATTTTTGAACACCTATCAATAGATACCCCACACGTATAGGTTTGATGAAAAAAAAATTTTTGAGTTTCAGTTCCAAGTATGGGGACCCCCAAAACGTATTGTTTTTTTTCTATTTTTATATAAAAATCTTAATGCGGTTCACAGAATACATCGACTGACCAAATTTCAACAGTATAGGTCTTATAGTTTCGGAAATAATTGGCTGTGACATACGGACGGACAGACAGACAGACAGACAGACAGACAGACAGACAGACAGACAGACAGACAGACTTGACGAATCTATAAGGGTTCCGTTTTTTGCCATTTGGCTACGGAACCCTAAAAACTGTTCATTTGATATTACATATGTATGGACACTAATTATATTTATTTCAATAGATATAGCCCTCTCCTCAGAAGGGGGGATTCGGCCTATTATACCATTTGGTAAAGAGTTTGTTTAAAGATTTTCTTTGCAGTGATATGTCCTGCGAATTTGATCCCTTACTCACCTTTTATGAAAAACCTCTCATTTGATTATAACACTTTAAAGTAGGTAGTACTGTAATTATTCAGTACAAACTTAAAGTTTACTTAAATGTTAAAACACTCTGGCTTTGAGCCGTTTCTGGTGTAAAGAATGTCTGTTGCAATTCAGCGAGGCGACGCTTTGCTAGAATCTTAGGCACTTTTGCACCGGTAGTGATACAGGATGGGTTATTATTACTGAGATAAATAGCATTGTCGTAGTTATTATAGTAAAAAGTTTAATTATTGTAATTTTGTAACGTGTAAAATGGATTACCTTAATGTAACAAATCCTTTAAATAGTTCTTTGCCAAAACTAAGTTTACGGAATGGTTTTTATTGGTTTAATTGGTTCATCATGAATGATCGTCAGCTTATCGCAGTCTACTGCTCAACAGGTCCTGATTAATATGTTATTAAGTTCTTTTCTTTTTTAAATAAGACATCTCCCGCATTAGGAATATCAATCCCGTGTTGCGGCGGACTTTACAAATATACATGAAACGAACACAAAGAACACCCAGATTCAGAACAACAATTTTTGAATCACACAAAGTGTTCTCTCACGCCGGATAAACCCACGACACTTTGCGTAGTAGAAAAGGGCGTGGCGATCAATTAAACCACTAGGCTAAAAGTGCAGTCAAAATCCTCAAATTAAGTTTTTTTTTTAATAAATACTCATAAAAGTGAAAATACTCATAATTTTGTATGGCTACCGATTCCAATCGATTTCCCAAAGGAATAATTTAGGAATAAAAACTGAATGTATAGCAAGCAAAAAAATTATGTACTCAATTTTTCAAGTAACTTTTATCAAAAATCAGTTTTTCTATTTTCTGTAAGGTTTTTAAACCAAGTAAATGTTTTATATAGTTTATGACCTCAAATAACAATTTTGTACTATTTATTTTTGTTGTTTAGCTTTTAAAGAAGTGCCCACCCTTTTTAAACAAAAAATGCGCTTTAGTTGAACACCTTAGAAGCGGATACCTAAAATCATTTAAGCAAGCACTCAGTGTTTTTCTTGACTTTATTTTAGCACTTTGTCGACGTGATTAAAACGCATTTCCGTGCAAAGCTTCAGATTTCTGGTACTAATCGTTTGGAAGGTAAGTCGAGAATGGACGGATGGAAATTACGATAATATAATGTTTCCGATTCGTGACTACGGAACCCTAAAAACTACATTTTATTTATCCAAACTTACTAGCCTTTGTCTTATAACACAAACATATTACTCTCTGCGTTGATACATTCCTGATCACAAAACATTCATTTGCCTTTTCAATTTACCATTAAATCAGTGGAAAAATTACAGTCAGGCATTCTTTTAGCCGTATCAAGGACTACAATAAAATTTTATTACATATCAATGAACTGCTGTGTTATTTATTTCATGATTTATCACGTCGACAAAGTGCTTAAAATAAAATCAAGAAAAAATTGACAGGTTGTTTAAACGATTTTATAATTTAGGTATCCGTTTCTGAGTGATTCAACTTCAAAGCTAATTTTATTGCTTAAACGGCGCGTCCCCTCTCTAAAATCTAAACGGTTAGCTTGAAAAATCTTAAAAATTATGATGATAGTCTATGTTAGCCATGCAATGAACTTTAAAAAAAAGCTATAATGGGTTAGATAATTTTGTTAATTCAGTAGTTATAGAGGCCAACTCGTAAAATGCGCTCAGTTCGAAAACTTTGTATAAAAATAATGAAATATAAAGTAAACAACAATTACCTAGGGACTACCGAACCCTATTCTATGCGTGGCGTGACATGCAATTGACCGGTTTTTTTACGTAGTTTATGAAAACGGTATTCGCATACAAAGTATAATAATTAATATAAACTTCTTGAACCCGGCAGCAACTGGATGAGCAACAGACCGGGCTCAGTGGTGTGCCTTGGGAAAGGACCATCCAGCAATGCACTTATAACCACAGTCAAATAACTCGTTATCCCTAGATAGTGCAGAAGCTCTTTTACCCGACTACGTCGAAGTTAGAAAGGGTAATTGTTTTGGCAGTGTATGTTCTACCGTAGCGCTTTAATTACTGTACCTGTAATATACCTGATTTCAATAATGAGATCTCTATAGGTTCCCAACAATTATTAGGTGACATAGGCTATTTAGATTTGGGATTTTTTTTGTTACCTAGATGTTTCCTTACGCTTCTGTTCTTGCGATCTTAGTGTTAGAGGGTTTTTTTAAGAAAATGCGTTTATTTAATTTTCCTTTTGGTTCATGTCGCTGAATGATTTTCAATGATCAACACAAATCTTTATTACAGCTGGTTCTTCCAACCAAAACTAATAAGTCCTTATTAGAATGTAGGCATATCTACTTTATTAAGATTAATAAAGTCTACAAACTTATAAAGTCTATGGATTAGATTTGACTGTAATTCAATCTTAATTATTCACTGCTCAAGCTTTTTAATGTTCTGCTACTAAGTAAATAAAAAAACATGATAAAATATTTGAAAATAAAAGAGTGATATCTAATATAGTATCTATTTCTTAACCTTTTGGCTCTTTAATCTGTGATAGTTAATATTACCTACGTAAGTTATTAACAAAGCAAAGGTCAGAATGTCTCACTACTGTTGATAAGGTATTTATCAGTGTTCCTCATGCTACTTGTATAAGATTGAAATTTTATTAGAAAATATAAGTGGCCTGATTCTGTTACTGAATAAATATGTATATTTTGTTAACTGCCTCGTTGGTCTAGCGGTTAGCGTATACTACCACCGAAAAAGAGTTCCCGGGTTGGGATCAAAAATGTTATTTAATTTTTCTGATTATAGAAATGCTTAATAACAGCCCGTAGTTCTAAAGTTGGACTCTTAACTCCTGTGCCTCGGCGAGAACATAAAGTCGTAGGTCTTGCATCTCATCGGGTTGTGAGAATGAGAGAACAGAGTGTGTACCTGGATTTGCGAACACATTCGTGCATTACAATAGATACCGCGTAGTTGGCTGGTCTCCCTTAAGACTGGTCACAAAACCTCATCATATTGAACTAGTTGAGTGAAAAATACTAACAGTCTCGTGGATAAAAGAATCTCTACTTTACAAAAAAGAACAAAGAATAACATCCCCGATTCTCGATTACATAGATTTCTTTTCATTCTTTTAACTTTTTAAGAAAGAGACAAATATTCACTTTGAATATTCCTGTATCACGGAGGCCTTTATTAACATACGTGAATCGGACACAAAGAACACTCAAACTCAGAACAAAAATTTGTTTGACACCAAAGTGATGTCGCAAGTCGACCCAGTAAAAACGGCGCATGGCAACCGCTTAACCCACTACTACAAAGAGTTCATAATGATGAAAAGTATTTCTTTCTTTATAAAAACCTTCCAATATAACAAATAACAATAAAATTATATATATACAATAAAATAAAATACGTAAAACACCAAACAGGCACTGTGGTATTCCTTGGACCTTGAGAGAAGCCTTTAAAAGAACTGCAACGGGTTAATAATAAAAATGATGAAGATGTTGCCAGTAGGCAGCTTCTTCATCATTATCATATTTTCGAAGCAGAGGTCTGTGCTTAGCAGCAGATATTATAGGCTGTAGATGTAATGTGCTGTGAAGATGTTGTATTTATTTAACAACACTTTGCCGGCTATTCGAACCTCTGATATAACACTTACCCAAAACTGAATGGTGTATTCGTATAACTATTTTCGTAAACCTTCAATTAATATTATATACCTAAGTAAACGAAAATATTTCAAACACGAGTAGGCTAATAGGTCTAAGTAACCAACCGTAACGTTAGCGTTAAACATTACACTAATTTACCAAACACATATTACCTAAGTGGCTAAACTTTCAAGTAAAACTGGTATTCTTGTTTTAACTGACCAATTCAAACATATGTTTTAGAATTCAAGGAAATTCGAGAATACCTACATACCTGAAACGATGCTCATGTAACCTGTGATATTACGTAGTTTTATATGTTAGAACCACAGTGTATTTAACGACTGATGACCTTGATGAGCCTATATTTGAATATTATCATAATTTAAGTTTTATACACCTCTTTGTTATTTAACAGTAAACTTAAATTTATATAGATAAAAAATATATTTCTTTTGGTACCAACGAAGCTTGTAATAGGAGATAAGTAAAATCATATTTTATGTAACTACAAACTACAAACAGTAAATATAACATACATGCGTCAATTTTTTTATAAATCTATTATCAGCTATCTGCCACTGAAGGTATCTTCGGGTGAATATCGGGCCAGCCTTTCTAGATATTTACCGGCACAAACAGACAGACTATTTCTTTGGTATAAGATCCGTATGCATTTTAAGATTGCACTCGCACCAACACTGCCCATTACTTCGGTTTTTTTCCATCCTAAGGTCGCCTGGAAGAAATTGCTTTTTAGCGATAAGGCCGCCAATTGTACATGATATCATATTGATATGTTCCTGTATGTACCTAAACGATATTAACTGGTGCACAATAAAGTTTATTCTATTTTATTCTTATTTTTATAGATTATATATGTATGTATCATTTACAATACTATTACATTTCCAACATATTTTGAGGCAGCTGTCTGATAGCTGCCTCAAAATATGGAGAAAGAATCCTTAATTATTATTTATGATGGATGGATGAGAAAAGTTATGGGAAAGTTTATAATACGGAAACTTTAGAAAGAAACTGATGAGTGCCGGCATAATTTACTGATGGAATTTCAGATATTGATCTCTGTATAGAATATATTGGAGTTTGAGTATACCTAATGTTTTTTTTATTTATCTGAGAGCTATATATTAACATATATATTTATAGAAATACAGGAAACATGAAGCAGTACATTTATTGCAACAAATGTGTTTCGCGATTTTTTCAAATTAAGAATCAAATCAAATCAAACCATCTTTATCCGTCTTCAAAAAAAAGGAGGAAGTTCTCAATTCGTCGGAATCTTTTTTTTTATTTTTTTTTATATTTATTTTTTTATGTATGTTCAGCGATAATTTCGTCGTTTATGAACCGATTTAAAAAAATATTTTTGCATTGGAATGAGCGTACCTTACAGGTGGTCCCATCGTCACCATATCGGGATCTGATGATGGGATCCCAAGGAAATCGAGGGAACTCCTCAAATATCATAGGCACAATTGTCGCGATTTTAGTACTCGGAATAGTTTGTTTTTTAAGTCGGTTCCTTTTTGTTAAAATTATTATTTCAAATAAACTAATAGAACGGCACTTTTGAAAGGACTAATCAGTCAGCAGTCAGTCGTGAAGCTAATTGTCTGTTCCAATTCGTAGATCCTATGGAGAAGAACAGACAAGAAACTTCATGGAACTAATAGGAATAGAACATGGAAGAAATAGGAATAAAAATTAAAATTATTCCTTAGTAGACACGTTTTCTCTCATACATAATAATATATATGGTATACCTCAACATTCGACCTAAAATACTAACGACTTAAAATATGACCCATTACCAAAACCAAAACTGTGCATCTATCATTAAAAATCGGGCAAATGCGTGACAGGACGCGAAAAGAATAGTGTTCCGTAGTCATATATAGAATGCTAAGTGATGTCGAATAAATAATTGTTATGTTTAATTATTATTTCGTTATTTTTGTACGAAGTTTTCCAAGTAAGCGTATTTCACAAGTAAGGCCTCTATAACTCCTAAACTCTAAAGACGAAAAGGTAATATAAAAAATGGAAATTTGTACTCATTTTTATAGGGAATTTCGCAGAACTCTGAACTCATACAGCGCTCGCTTTAAACATTTTAATTTTATATCACCAAACGATAGGCGAAAACTCCTTGATCTCTCATTCTTGTGTAACGTATTTAACTACAATATATTTTATAAATATTAACTATACTAATCTCAAGAATATACATCTCAGCGCCAAGTAGGTTACCACGCTGTTCAGTTTACGTAGATATAAGACTAATCTGGGGCTTAACTCACCGTTAACCAGTGACCAGAATGGTCAAGCCTTACAACGAACTTTCTCGTTTGCTGGATTTAGACATTTTTGAAGAAAACTTGCTTATCTCCAAAAAAAATTTTTAGATCATCTTGAGTCTTGACTTCGGTGGGTCTGATCTCGCCAGAGTTTAGGTACTGATTGAATTACTGTATTATGTTGTTAATGGCTCTTTTAACTAATGGCTTTCTTCTTTATTATTATTTTTATTATATTCTTTTAATTTAATTTTAATTTAGATGGTACTAATTATCCTGTGTTAGCTGAGATTATTTTTATTTTATTTATTTTTTTAAGAACTTTATGCACTGAGAGTACAATGGCGGACTTAATGCCAAAGGCATTCTCAACCAGCGAACCGTGAGTGGTGCGGAGATTATTGTGAAGTTGTACTTTGGTTGAGAATAGTTAAACAGACATGAAAGAACTAAAAGTTAAGAGAGATATGGAAAATAAAGAATGAAATATGATATATCTGTGATTTATTCATACAAAATACATACACTCATACATACAATATAGGTATGCATTCATATACATATGTATTCATACAAAATATATATAATTACCTATATTCTGCAATGCTCCGAGCAAGGAGAGCCCGCACTCTGGCCTTGAAGGAGTTATAACTGGGTGCCATTCTGATTTCCTTGGGAAGGGCATTGAACTATGAAGGAAGTGTGAACGCATGATGAAGTGTGAGAGGGGCATGATAGAATGAGGCTATTTGTGGAGCGGAGGGTTCTGTCATGATTGGAACCTAGGAAGTGGAAGGAAGAACAGGTAGGTAGGTGAGTTAGGAGAGTTGAGAATAGTTTAGAGAGTCGTTAGGGCTCGCAGGTGGCGACGCTGACGAATAGGGAGCCAATTTAATTCACGGCGAAAGGAGGAGATATGATCATATTTACGGAGACATATCATATTTGATGTGTGTATCATTTTTTGGTGATCCGAAATAAATAAATAAAATAACAAAACTGTCTAAGCCTAACATAATTTTTTACATATTTCGAGCCAGTCGTACAGCTTTTAGAGGGAGGGAGAACGCCCTGTTTTTACAAAAAACGTCCTTTAAAGTTAAATAACTCGTCAACGGATACCTAAAAACGGCCAAGTGCGTGTCAGGCCACGCATAGAATAGGGTTCCGAAGTCACCCATAATGGTAAGAACATTTAAAATCAGTGTCCTATAAATAATTCTTATGTTAACATAATATTTCTTTATTTTTGTACGAAGTTTTCCAAGTGAGTGCATTTTACAAGTTAGTCCCCTATAACTTCTGAAATAAAAAAGTTATCGAAACCGTAACAGTTTTCCTTGAAAGTTCAATATATGGACTACTATCATGAATGTTTTCAGATTTTTCGAGCCAGCCATTTGGTTTTTAGAGGGGGGGGAAGGGTTTACAATAAAATGCGTTTTAAAGTTGAATAACTCGCAAACGGATACCTAAATCGAAAAATGGTTTTAGCAACCTCACAATGCTTTTAAAAAATCTTTCTACTGATACCACACACGATAGGGTAGACGCGAGAAAAAAAACACCCCAAATAAAAATATTTTTCATAATTTTATTGTAGCACTTTGTCGACGTAATTACGACACATATTCATGCAGTTTCATGTTTCTAGCACTAACCGTTTGGGCGGTAGGTCGAAAACGGACGGACAGACGGACATGACAAATCTATTAGGGTTCCAAGTCATGAACTACGGAACCCTAAAACAGAAATATTGAATTAAATTTTCAAAGAATTCGTGATTTATAAGACCTTAATTAATATTGACGAGCTAATATTAAAAGTTGTAAAATCATAAACAATCTTAGGTCAAACTGTTAACATTCAGTAAATTAAAAGTAAAAAGATTTAAAAAAAAATAGGCTCGTGTGACCCGGGCGTTATACTTCGGTTCGCACAACAAGTCGAACACAGCAAGTCAAATGTTAGTTTGCTATTTAAGTGTACTAAGCCTTGGTCACCACAACCTTGTAAGATGTCATGACCTTATAACATCATCACGTTTATAGTCTTTAACAATCATCAGCTAGATCACAGAATACCTAATAGTACCATATAAACCTCTTTAAGAGAGAACCTTTGGCCTACTAAACAATACTGGCCGGTTGGATTGTTTTCCTTTCTTTTTGCAGTGATGTTGTCCTGCGTAGTTTGCTCCCTACTCAGTCATTTCTTATGGGCCCGGTAAACGATCAAATATGTTTGACAAATTTACGTGTTTTTTCAAATTATTTGATAGTGTGCTGCTGTGTTTGACGCGTTTGTCAAACAATTTTGATCGTGTACAGGGCTTTTTTGATGTAAACGTGAAGTTTGACCAACAAATTTGTCAAACAAATTTGATCGTTTACCGGGCCCTTTACGACACCTGTGGAATGTAACAAAATCACTTTTATGAGAATATTTAGAGTAAACCAATGACGAATGGAGATTAAAAGTACCTATAAACTTTATCGTACTCTAGCAAGTGTGAAATAAAAGATATTTCACTTATAGTTTTGATGTAAACGACTACGTATCTAAACAATTTATGTTAGTGTTTTCTAACCACACTTTGCACAGCTAGGACTGAACATACAAGCTGTTTAAATAATTGTGGGTGTTTCCAATTATAATTGACTTCAGAAGCAAATGTTTATTTCCTGATTCCAATCTGATAATTTATGTATTTTTTACTTGAACTTTTTGCCTTGAATTCTAACCAGGCCATGAGCAATTTTTAAGTACCTACCTACGATTTATTTCTCACATAAGGCCATGTTTCTAACCTTGAAGTGTTAAAAAACCTTAACGGCCATTGATTTTGTAGGAGGTAATTTACTCTTAATATTATAAACATCTATTATTCTGTTAAAAACATAACTCTTTGGTCTTTGGTTCTGCGCTAGTATACAATTTTGGAAATCTTGTTAAGCTCGTATAAAATGTGAAAATAAACTGCGAGCTGCCTGGAGGTGGTAACTTCCGATGTCAGATTGATTGCTGCGGTGGATGTAGACCTGTCCCCCTAACACAATTGCAAGAAATTTTTTTTGACGCGTCTATTCTCTTGTTTGATTGGCTAATATTTTGTTTTGATCGTGTGACTGAATGACATTAGCCGATCAAACAAGATAAGAGAGACGTCAGCGATTACAGAACGAAAAACGTTTGCAACTTGGCTAGGGGGGCTTATCGCATCAAAGTGTTCTCACGACGGAATTCAGAGACGTAGAATAAAATTCAAAAGTATTTTATCCTAGCATTAGACCAGATAAGACGCGGAGTGCATCGGTTCGTGCCTGAAATAAAATGGACCGAGTTCTCTCACAGTAGGGCGCTTGAGGACGTCGTACAAGGCCGGCGGAGGCATACTCCTGGCTCCTATATCCCCGAAGGTGCATGAGATCCCACCCCATCAATAAAACAAAAGCTACAAACAATTTCCTTCTAAACTAACAGAAATTCACTACGCAAATACTTATTATTTATTATTACTTATTCATCAATAAGTAAGTGAACTGCTTTTGTTTAATATACGAAATATTTACATCAATTATTTTGAATGCTACTCATAACTAATTTGCATTTCGTGAGTATTCAGAGAACACTACAAAATAAAATTGTTTGTGGACGAAAATATCCACTTTTTGCTGACATAATTATATTGTCAATATTGTCATGCAAATATAAGAAGTCTTTTCAGTATCAAAAACCACAAAGCGAACAATAACAACTGTCTACCTACTGAGGTTATTTTTTACGAACAAAAACCCATCTCCACTTTCCTTATTTATATTCCACTCTTCCACATTTCACCAACATATCGAGTTCAGAGTGCATACTTGTCAAACACTTGGATTGTATTTTTTTCTCCAAAATATGTAGGTTTTTTTGTCTCAGATGACTTACTTGGGGGGGACTTTACAAACATACATGGAACTCTCTCTTTCCAACTGTCTCATTAATGCACATTAATGAGACAGTTGGAAAGAGAGAGTTTAGTAAATATTTCTTCTTTATATTCTTTAGTAAATGTAGGTGAATTCCCTAGTAATATAGCGGGTATGTGTGAAATAGTGTTTATTTCATAAATCTTTATTATCCTGTTTGCTTCTCTATCATACGAAATTATATAAAACATTAGTAAGTATTTACTTATACAGTGTTTTTTAAATATTTGTAAAGATACTTCACAGTAAATCATTATCGTAAATAACATAACAACTCAAATTAGAGTCCTCTTCGGCCAATTATTTAAAAGATATATCAAAAGAGTTAGCTATTAATTACTTCTATTACTATTTTATGTATCTAAATGTAACTCGCAAAAATATTATAAGGTTAACTACACCTACAATCGAATGCATTATTCCGCAATAGCGTCATATCCATTTAATGTACCTAATCAAAACATCAGGTAGGTACCAACGTCTTGTGTGACTAACAGACTTTGTTGTTCAGCCTTATTATATCAACTTATATATCATGTGCCAAGGCACTAGTCATGCGCAGCATACAAAGACCTTTGCCGAGTGATTCAGAACTCGTTTTCATAATTATGCTTATGTGCTACTCACATAGGCCATTACGTAATCTAGATCTAAAATAATTAACAATCATACTTTTGAATGATTATGTAATTCTTGGTAAACTTTAGGTTTTGTTTTGAGTTTTGCTACTAGTAAACTTGAGTTGTCGTATATGATACATGTAGTTGCCTGATCATATGAAGTGGCCCCAATTCTAATTAATCAAAATTGACATGGTGAGCTCACAATAAGGTCAACTGAAATTGCATTTGTCAAATACGAGTAGGTACGTATGTCAAAACGTATGTCTCATCGTAAAGTGCTATTTGTATCGAACACTGCATTTCTTCAATCTATAGCAAGAACTCTTTGATTATAAACATGTCCACAAGCCCTGCAAATCTGGCCTGTTGTTTTTATTGCGAATGCAGCGCAACACTCCATCTAGACATGTATATAATCAAAGCAAGAACTATATAGCGTTACGTTGCCGCGTTGTCTGTCTGATATGGACGTACCTGTGTATGTCAAATGTTATTTAGTGCAGAGTGCAGGCAATCGGTCTTTAAATTTCAATCATAATTTATCAAACATACATGAAATTGAGTTTTACGTTCTTCTCCTGGAATGAAATGTTGTTTTTTATTTGTAGTACAATAATCGCTCTTCATGCAGTAAGCAGTAAATATATTAGATATCCGATCTATTACGTGGCGACTGGGGCGCAAAAAACTGAACCTTGCCAATGACTGTCTCGAGGCATTACGTAAATATAAACAAATAGGTTCTTTAAAATTCTGATTAATTTGACTTCATAAGCACTATGGTTTTATTTACAGTTAGTACTGAACTGAGCCTACTTATTTATTAAACCAGTATATGAATGATTGTGTTGTGGAAATGTGAATGTTTTATAAACCCTAACCTACTCCGAGCTCAGGTTACTAAGATGTAAAGTATGGATGTAAAATACTTAGTTAAAGGCTCTTAGTTTTGAAATCACTAAATACAATGATCGGGTCGAGATCGAGATGAGACTAATGACCTACGGAATCCTAAAAAAAAAAGGGGCCAAGTGCGAGTCGGACTCGCCCATGAAGGGTTCCGTACCAGCAAGTAACATCATATAAAAGTTCTTGTAGTTCGTTGTAACTTTCATCGATGTTTATACTAGTGTATTGATTGGATGAAAGGTAAATTGCGTGTTACGGTTTATGACGTATTAAAAAAAAACTACTTACTAGATCTCGTTCAAACAAATTTTCGTTGGTAGTTTACATGGTAATGTACAACATATTTTTTTTTTTAGTTTTATCACTCTCTTATTTTAGAAGTTAGAGGGGGGGGGGACACACATTTTTCCACTTTGGAAGTGTCTCTCACGCAAACTATTAAGTTTAGAAAAAAATGATATTAGAAACCTCAACATCATTTTTGAACACCTATCTATAGATACCCATCACGTATAGGTTTGATGAACAAAAAATTTTTGAGTTTCAGTTCCAAGTATGGGGACCCCCAAAATGTATTGTTTTTTTTCTATTTTTATGTAAAAATCTTAATGCGGTTCACAGAATACATAGACTGACAAAATTTCAACAGTATAGCTCTTATAGTTTCGGAAATAATTGGCTGTGCCATACGGACGGACAGACAGACAGACTTGACGAATCTATAAGGGTTCCGTTTTTTGATATTTGGCTACGGAACCCTTACAAGTGCACAAATTATATTATGAAGTAGTCACTACGAACTTGCCTTTCTAAGAAGATACTTAGGCACTGGGCTAACGTAGCAGGCACAGAGCTGTTTTTTTATGCAAAATATACCCAAACAATACAATATTAAAAAAAAACTATCTTCCGTATATAAACTTCTCGAGTCACAATTTTAGGTGCCATACTCCTCCGAAACGGCTTGATCCATTCTTATGAAGTTTTATGTGTTTATTCAGTAGGTCAAAAAATAAGACGTAGGTACCTACACAATGTTTATACCTCTATGTAGTAAAGAATCAAACGGATGCTAGCGGATCCACGGGCATCAACTAGTTGATGTTCTTATATATTTTCAGCAAGACCATAAACACCTACTTCAGATTCTGCTTATTATTATAATACAGTCTGGCAATCTGATTTAATTATTTTATCTCTCAATTAAGCTCCACGTCCTTTGAAAAAGACGTGAAATGTCTAGGTGCAGAGGTTACGTTACTGCAGTCTGTTTGTCTGTCGCCCACTAACATAATGGACTAATATCAAAAGCAGTTTATGATTACAAACAAACAAACTCTTCAGCTTTATAATATTAGTATGGATGTTTTCTCATACTTAACAGTCCTGTTGGCCTAGTGGTATCTGATGCTGACTGCTAAGCTAGAGGTACTGGTTTCGATTCCTATCCAGGATTAATCTTGGTGTGCTGAGTAGATCGTGCTCAGCACACCAAGGTTAGTCCATAGAAGATTATTAAATTCTGCCTAAGTTATTCCATAGCTCATCAGCTTTCTGTAAGTGAAAGTTCCGTCAAAATCAGTCCCGAGATTACCCGAAACAAACAGACGGACAGACAAATTATTTTAAAATTTCATTTGTTGTAACCAATATACATACTTTGATAAACATTCAGAAAAAAAACTGTTAATTTGATATTACATTTAGACATTTCATTTATTTGTATAAATTCCACGCTCTGGTTCTTGGGCAGACTTTGCAGTTGGGTGGAAACAACTTCGAGGACGAGGTGAACAGGAGAATTCAGCTGGGTTGGGCGGCGTTTGGGAAGCTTCGTCGGGTCTTCTCATCATCGATCCCACAGTGCCTAAAGACGAAAGTCTTCAACCAGTGCGTCCTACCCGTCATGACATACGGAGCCGAAACGTGGACACTCACGGCACGGCTGGTCCACAAATTCAAAGTCACGCAGCGTGCTATGGAGAGGGCTATGCTCGGAGTTTCTCTAAGAGATCGTGTAAGAAACGAGGCAAATCCGGCAGAGAACTAAAGTTATCGACATAGCCCACAGGATTAGCAAGCTGAAGTGGCAATGGGCTGGCCATATTAGCCGCAGGACCGACAACCGTTGGGGTAAACGTGTTCTTGAGTGGAGACCGCGTCTCGGCAAACGTAGTGTAGGACGTCCACAGGCCAGGTGGAGTGATGATTTGCGCAAGACGGCTGGTAGGAGCTGGATGCGAGTAGCCGAGGATCGAACTAAGTGGCGTGCAATTGGAGAGGCCTATGTCCAGCAGTGGACTGCGATAGGCTGATGATGATGATGATGAGCTCTAGTGAAGTTTTAAGAACAGACTGTTTTTTTTTTATCGAATCCACATTGTGAGAGTAGCCAATGCAGCATGGTGAGACCAAGGCGGCCTGGTCAGATAATTCTGCATCATTCTACCGACTTCCAGAGGCTGCCAGAATGATGCAGAATGATTGGGCCTCCGGTCTCAGACTCGCCAACGAAATAGGACAGCAACAATGCTGTCATTATTAGTATGGTCTTCTGCGTGAAGGTAGTCTCTCTGAGGTAGACTCTTGCTGAAATCAGCATAGCTCTACTACCTGTATGATGCAACATAATGATCATTCTTGCAAAAATTATGCTAGAAGCCTATAAGGAAAAAACTGTAAAAAAATTACCAATCTCAAAGACAGGAAAACCCCAGAGTGTACTGTTTATCATGTTCCTATCAAGTCACTGTGCGTAGGTAGGTAGGTAGGTATATCTACTATATTTACATAATCTCGTTTCTTCGTACTTTGTTTTCACAATCGCGTGTTAATCAGGAAAATTTCTTTGTTTATAGTAGGCAGGGACTTTATTATAACGTCAACTATAGCAATTGACAAACATACAATATTATGCTACCCTGTGTAAATATCTTATTCATATAAATAATACGATGTTCTTGGAACGCATTATTATTGAATAATGTGACAATTATAACTTACTAGCCTAACTCACCCACGCAGCTCTGTCTGCATCTTCTGTTGTCCCTTTTTTTTCGTGCGAAATCCACATGTTGGTTAACTGGTGTAATTAATTAATTTCATAAGACTATAGCAACTTCTAGAATTATAAAGTGAGAGCAAATTTATGAAAGAAGCTAACCCTAGTCGAGAGAGCATTGTCACGTGTTCGAGTTGCAGTTATCCACAGGCGGCGATAGGCACTCTCAATTAGATGACCGGTCTACTCCTTGGTCTCTTATAATCAGGAGGCATATTTTTCTTTCAACACACAAATATTTTACTGTTATGTACTATTATCACCGGGGTGATATTACCTAGGTGAATAAAGTGGAATAAACCAAAATGTGTCAGGCCCAATGATGCAGAAGCATCTTACTTAGACGCCATTGTGTGGGTCACCATTCTGCACTCATAATGAAGATGATGACCCCATACTCCTGGACTTGGAAGTTTTTAGCACTTAGCTTTGTCAAACACATATGCGTGCAAAGCTTCATCTTTCTAGCACTAACCGTTTTTGCGGTAATTCAAGGACGGACATGAATGAAACTTATAAGAGTTCTGAGTCATGACCTACAGAACCCTTTAAAAGGCTGATAGCAGAAACCTGCTGCATAACAAACTGTTCCACTGAGGCCTATCTATCCTTTAACCAACGTGAGAACCTTTAATTCAACAACTTTAAAACCTTAAAACCTTATATATTGCTCAAACTGCTGAACATAGGCGTCTCCTTAAAAATCGGCCAAGTACGTGTTACGCCACGCACAGGAAAGGGTTCCTCAGTCACCCATAATGGTACGTGGATTTAAAATCGTATCCAATAGATAATTGTTATGTTTACGTATTAATGCGTTAATTTTGTATGGCGTTTTCCAAGTGAGTGCATTTTATAAGTTAAGCCTCTATGACTTCTGAACTAACAAAGTTATCTAATCCGTTATAGTTTTCCTTCAAAGTTCATTATATGGACCACCATCACGATTTTTTCCAGATTTTTAGGGTTCCGTAGCCAAATGGCAAAAAACGGAACCCTTATAGATTCGTCAAGTCTGTCTGTCTGTCTGTCCGTCCGTATGTCACAGCCAGTTTTTTCCGAAACCATAAGAACTATACTTTTGAAACTTGGTCAGTCGATGTATTCTGTGAACCGCATTAAGATTTTTACAAAAATTTAGAAAAAAAACAAATCTATGGATAGGTGTTCAAAAATGATGTTGAGGTTTCTAATATCATTTTTTTCTAAACTGAATAGTTTGCGCGAGAGACACTTCCAAAGTGGAAAAATGTGTGTCCCCCCCCCCCCCCCTCTAAATTCTAAAATAAGAGAGTGATAAAACTAGAAAAAATATATGTTATACATTACCAGGGGGGTGTCACTCCGCACTTTAGGTATAGTCGGCCGCCTGCCTGCCGCGCAGGCCAGGGTTGTCACTTACGCGCGATACGCGTCGCCGCGTCGTCGCTCTCGCGCATTATATAAATTTTTGTTTATACTTTTGATACCCACAATGGCAACTAATCACAAACCTCGATATTGTAATCCATATAAAAGATATTGCTCTGTTTACGGATGTTTGAATAAATGGCAAAACAAGGAATCAGAATTATCATTTTTTTAAATTCCTGACGATATTGAAAGGTAAGTGATTTTGTTGTATTAAAACCTTAACAAGTGTAATGACGGTAGTTTGTAATTTATTATTTTATTTTGTACTGTGGAGAAAGACTACACTTTTGAAGGAATTTGCACTCACTCCCTCTCGTGTAACATACACCATTTATATTTATAATAAAACAAAAACAAAACAAAAAAGTACCTATGATAACGTGGTCAAGTAGGTTAACGATTGATATTTTTAGTCTGAGAGCTATAGTGACATTTCTTAAAATGGACATACCAAGAGATTATCTATAGAAATAAATAGAATTGGAGTGTCTATTTGTAATACTAAAATAACCGGTTTTCACTGAATGCAAGTATGTATACAAGGTACATATGCCAAAATATATTTTTTTACAATTTTTGTGTACGTCTGTTTGTTCCGGGTACTCTCTGTAACGGCTACACCATTTCGACGGGACTTTCAGTGGCAGGTAGCTGATGATATAAGGAGTAACTAAGGGTACTTTTTTTAAGCTAGCTTCGCCCCGCGTCGTTGCCCGTGGTTAAAACAATAACCGCGGGTAACACCGCGGGGCTCAGCTAGTCTATAAATATATTAAAAAGTACCGATAATGAAAAGGAATCCGCTTATATTTATAATCTATTATTAATAACGCATATTTAAGAAGTATTTTTTTGTATGTTTATAGTATAGGAGCAATGAACATGTATTGTTTTAAAAGCTCAAGAAGTGGTGTGCGCGTGCCAGGTGGAAGGGACATTTTTATAATTTTATGACCTGCTACCAAAATATAAAATAACAATATTAAAAATATAGTTTGAACCAATATTAAGTCTTTAGGTATTGCCTCCTGAACTACTATTTTTGCGTCCTACGTATGTTGTTCCGATTATTTAAACCGTAATTTATTGAAAAAAGTACCTAGAGTAGTTATAGTACGACGTTAGTCAACATCTTTAAGTAATATCAGGCTGTCTCACATCTCGCAACAGTATCGAAAACGTATGGAGGTATTCGCGAATAAATTATAAATGCTACTAACAACGTTAGTTTTATTTGAAAAGTAATTTGTTCACTAAAGTAATAGAAAAAAGAAATAATTATGATTAAATTATTTTTAAAAGAAGACGACCCTATTATCGTTAGAACAGATAAGAGTTACAAGATAGAAAGAGATAGCAATTGTAGGTAAATATAATCGTAGGTGCTTCGGCGCTGTGCAATCTGAATTGAACTTAATGTAATGACATTAAAGGTCCCTATTTCTTTAATTTACTTTTCGGAGTGAAGCTTCTGTACTGGTACTATTATGTATTCTGTGACATTACCATGTAAACTACCAACGAAAATTAGTTTGAACAAGATCTAGTGAGTAGTTTTTTTAATACGTCATAAATCGTTACACGCAATTTACCTTTCATCCAGTCAATACACTAGTATAAAAACATCGATTAAAGTTATAACGAACTACAAGAACTTTTACATGATGTTACTTGCTGATACGGAACCCTTCATGGGCGAGTCCGACTCGCACTTGGCTGCTTTTTTGAACCAGCCGTTTAGCTTTTGGAGGGGGGGGGGACGCCCTGTTTTTACAAAAAAGTGCCCTAAAAAGTAGAATATCTCGCAAACGGATACCTAAATCCAAAAATCATCTAGGATCCCTGTATTATTTTTAAAAGACCTATCTAATGATACCCGCTACGATGGGGTAGCCGAGAGAAAAAAAAACATCTCAACGTTTTGTGTACCCCAAATGAAACATTTTTCATAATTTTATTGTAGCACTTTGTAGACGTAATTACAACACATATTTATGAAAAGTGTCATCTTTCACTTACTGTTTGGACGATAAGTCAAGGACGGACGGACGAAAGGACGGACAGACGGTCATTACTATTCTATAAGGGTTCCGAGTCATAAGCTTCGGAACCCTAAAAAGAGGTATTGGCCTACTACACCACCCTGGCCAGACAGGTTAGTATATCTAAGTATCAATACAAAATTCCATAAAGTACAAACATTAAAAATATGTAAGATACATTTTAGCACTGATTCAAAACACTAAATAACTTTATGTAATCAAAAGGAGGTGAAAACGAAATTGTGGTACACTTAACTGATTTGTTTTACAATAAAATAGCAGTTAATAATTTACAATAGCAAAATTTTATTACGATTTCCCATATGTATTACACAATTATTGCAATTCTGAACAACTATAAATGGAATATAAAAAAGTCGAGCAAACAATGAAAGCATGACATAAATTTGGCACTCTGTTGGGAAGTAAAATAAATAGTCATTAATTATAATATAACTACAACCATAATTACAGATGTTACAATTTTATTTCTAATGATTACTTCCTACACTAGCTGGTAAAGCCTGGTTTTGTGCTGGGGCAGGTTGTTGTGCTTGATTTAGTGGGACACCTTGTCCTTGATTTGTACCCGATTGTGGCACTTGCTGTTGTTGTCCCTGACTCACATTACTCTGTACCGGTACCTGACCCTGGGGTTGAGTCTGAGGCGCCTGTGCCTGTTGTTGTACTTGAGGCTGTTGACCTTGAGGCGGTTGTCCTTGATATTGTTGCTGGCCCTGAGGTGGCTGTCCTTGGTACTGTGGCTGGCCTTGAGGTGGTTGTCCTTGATACTGTGGCTGGCCTTGAGGCGGTTGTCCTTGATACTGTGGCTGGCCTTGAGGCGGTTGTCCTTGATACTGTGGCTGGCCTTGAGGCGGTTGTCCTTGATACTGTGGCTGACCCTGAGGTGGTTGTACTTGATATTGCTGCTGGCCTTGAGGTGGTTGTCCTTGATATTGTGGTTGACCTTGAGGTGGTACTCCCTGTTGATATTGCTGTCCTGGTGCTTGCTGATATTGAGGAACTTGTCCTTGATATGGTGGCTGCTGATAGGGAGGGACTTGTCCTGGCATATGGCCTTGTGGAATTTGGCCAGGAGGATAATGTTGTTGTTGTTGTTGTTGACCTTGGTAATGCTGTTGCTGCATGTCATGGTAGGCTTGTTGTTGTTGGTAGTGATGGTACTGTTGTAATGCTTGGTGGATTTGATGCTGTGCGCCTGGAAGTGGCTGGCCATGTGCATCAACCTAGGATTAAAATTATAAAAACATAGGTTTAACAGGATAACATCAGCAACTACAGGACATAAGTAATAAAAAAAAGTAAATTATTATAGTACTGTGGTTAAAGTAGGGACTTAAAATATTTTGCAAGCATATTTTTTGTATTAGATATGCTGTGCCTTAATATAGTTCTACATTAATAATTATTTGTTTATATTACAGGTTAAGCCTTTTACATTAGGGGAATATAATTATTGTCAGATTACTATATTGATTACTGTAATGTTTTAATCTATTGGAGATAAATATAAAAATGACTGCCTATTCTAGTGACTCCTTATGATTATATGATATTAAACAAAAACCGCAAAGTGTGCTCGAAGTTATTTCAATATATGACTTTAAAATTTATTATTATGATTATGACTTTTAATATAATTGATTGTTGAAGGGATGATAGAGGTATGATGCAAGGATAGATGAAATAATAAAGAAATTAATTAACCAAGCCACGCTGCTGCAAATATTTCAATTCTTCCAGCTTCCTCCTTTCGTATTCTTGGTACTCATTTTGGGAATAGATTTGATTTTCTTCTAAAGTCTTCCAACCTGTAAAATGTAAATAATTAAATGTATTAATAAATTATTTTTGATTTCTTATGTAAATGTATTATTTGTATATTTCCGTTCAACAAGTTATACTACTATAACTAATGCTCCTTGGTTTGTCACAAATGAACAACTGCATCATGACTTAAATATAGAAACAGTCCGACACGACATACAAACTTTCACAATATCGTACAAGAAAAGAGGATATCTAAACATCCTAACAGTTTGGCATGTGACTTGATGGACCAGACAATTGCAACTCGCACATTGAAATGTAAAATGCCCCAAGATATGCTTAAATAGCAACAAAATAAAGTAGGCTGCGATACAGACGCAAGCTGAGCACGGCAATAAACATCAAGACAGACCTACTATTAAATATCCCAGCAAGGAGACAGATCGTAGTAAGAAAAAGACAAAAAAAAACAAGTATTAAAAAAGAAAACTTTGTCTTGGCACACCTTATTATAAACTATAGCGTGTCTTATTATATTTTTTTATTGCAAGTTATGCAAACATTTTTATGACGATTTCATTGCATTAAAATATGACTTTAATTATCAATACACGTATCAACTGTTCAATAGTTTTTTTGAAATTTTAATTATAATCAGACAGTAGTCAAAAGAAAATAAAACATGAAATCCACTCACAAATAATATTAATATATTATAGTGGAAATAGTACCAAGACGATCTCTTTCTAGAGCCAACAAGGCCGAAGCTCGTATTAAAGGTACAGAGAATAACCTGCATTTAACAACATAGCAACACAAAACAGGTCGGTACTGGACACCTTGGATGTGGTGTAACCAGTTTCTTATTTTATTTTTTAACATAAACATTTTAAGAGCTTATGTGTTATCAAAAAATAAATTGTAACGTAGGTACTTTGTTTACTTATTAGCTGAAGCCTTTTGACAATATATTTTTTTAAATGAAAAAGTTTTAATTTGGTAATAAATATTTTGGTTTTGTAATGCTTCTCCAAACAACATTTCAAACAAGATTTTACTAGATAGAGAATATTTTGATTTATTGATCTAGTTTAAAGTGCTAAAAATTTTTCGTGATAATTGTGTGATAAGTACACTTACTTCTTTAGTGAATAGATGTAATAATAATTAGGCTCCGCCATATATGGTATGCGTAATTAAATAAATCTATAAATATTTCGAACATATGACACACAACGCCGTCTAGTATCAATCTAAGCAAAATTACATTAATAATTACATATAGATTTAAACAAACCACAATTTTATATACAATTAACGGTGTAAAGAACTGTGGTAAGGCTATGGGTATAACCGGTTTTACTAATGCAAAAAACACACCTTCGTCCTGAGCGAATTCCGCCTTTTGCGTTTCCAACATAAATTCATTGAAGTCGATCAACCCGTCGCGGTTGCGGTCGTTCTCCTTGAAAACATGTTCCCGCATCCTTTCCATTTCTTCGGCTCTCTCGTGCAAATCTTTGTTAGGGCCACCAGGTCCATACAATTTATCTAATTCCTTGATAAATAGGGCTTTGACCTCGTCAGCATCCCAAACACCATTACCATCAACATCTGGAAAAGAATAAAATTATCTACTATTATTTTGTTGCTTATAGGACAATTCCCGCACTAGGTATACATCTAGTATCGCGCGGGACTTTACAAACACATACGAAGCGGACACATAGAACACCAAAACTCAGAACAACAATTTTTGGATTACACGGTGTTGTCCTATTAAGTGGGATTTGAACCCACTACTAGGAAGCGTAGCGGCGACCGCTTATACCGCTAGGCCAACCGTGCAGTAAATATAGCCCGTGTCTCGAAGGCTTTTACAAACATTCATGACACTCAAAACAACAAGTTAAACATCATACCAAGTTTTATCCCATGTGAGGGTCAAACGCATAGCGGTCGAACTCATCGCTCGATGTAGGAAACAGCACTGAGTTCGAAGCTACCCACCCATGCAACTAAATTACATTAATAACAAACCAATCATGCAACTTTAAATATTTGGAAAAACCAAATATTTCAAATATTTCAATATTTAAAAAATTATATGCATACTTATTAGTTCCGTATTTAAAATTAAGATATGATAACAAATTACTTATATCTAAATAATTTATCGAACTTCGTCAAGATTATGGGCAAATTCCGACAATCAACAATTAATATGACAAATAATAATATGTGTTTAATAAGAAGTTACTACAATAATACAAATAAGAACTATTCTAAGACAATAACATTTCATAACAAATGCACATTTGGTAAGAAATAATCAATTGGAATATATATATTTAGATGTGTATTTAATGTGTGTGTAAAAATAATGAGTCAAATATACCTACGTGATTTCAGTACATGCGTGAAGTATTCTGTGATGTAATCACTGTAAAACCACGTCAATGTTTTTGTATCGAACTGCGCCTAATTTCTAAAGACCATGTAATTTACTTTTCAAATAGAAATTACAATAGTATGAGTAATCAGACAAATTCAACACAGGACCTACGTAAAATACCTATAGGAAAATGTTTAGGGTTGTACAATTAGAATCCACATCAATATGAAGAATTTAAACAACTCTATTATGGATTCATATCTAAATCGCTTAACCTTAATGGAAAATGGCATGGATATACTTTGATTCTTGGATAATTAGATAGGCTACTTTATACCGTTATGAGCAATAAACACGCAGACGGAGCCGCAGGCAACAGAAGTGCTGTTTTTTTTTATTACTATTCTCTTATTACATTTAGGGTTGTACTGTTGTTGCCTAATCTGAATCTCGAGGCACGGGCATGAATCACAACTCTTTCCATGGCATTGGGTGGTGACATACCAGTAGGAGTGTCGATTGAAGATATATGCAGTCGTGAGACACTAGTATCATCCTGTCATTTTGAATCCTAGGGGTCGCTGCGTTTGGGGAGTTGTGATCACTGAAAACGACTTGAGATAGATGACACTCCAGTGCGGTCGGAGGTATCGTCTAAGGCGGGTCGGTGGTTCGTCTCTGGGATGGATGGCAGGGAGGACTCCAGAAGCCGCTGACACATTCCTAGTGCTCTTCCCGACAGCCGAGATAGGCCGTCGCGGGGTTTAGTGGGTAGACCGGTTTACCCCGGGGTCCCACACACGCCCTTCGTCTACTTCACGAAGGGTATGGTGCGAAAAGCATACCCCGCATAAAAAAGTATAATCAACAAGCCTCCTTTCGATGGATATACCTATTAACCAGTCAAAGTTTTCTCACTTAGACACCTGCAGGTTTAAAGGAGTGGTGACAATCCATATTCTTTAACCCTCACTGCATGGACAAGGCACTAGTAATTCAAGTTTATGTTTTAATGTATGTGAATAGGTATGGAAGCTAATAATTATTTCCAGTATTCAGCCAGCAATTATAAGTGCCAGTGTCAAAACTTGCTGCTAAAGTGCCTGATAAACTAATGTCCAGATAACTATGCCAAATAACTATAGATTTTGGTCTCTGATAGTCCCTTGTCTTGGATACGGACAAATATATCGGATAACCATACATATTTCAGCTACTTTCATCTGTTAACGAGATAGGTAACTATCTGAAACTTTATTAGGAACTTGTGAATCTTACCCTAAGAATAGTAAACAAGTAATACACTATCCAGAAGGTAGTTTAACCATGGATTATTTGATAAGTAGTAAGTGCAAAACACCCATCGTTAAAATAGGTTTTCCCCAAAAAAATTAAATAAATAAAATCAAATAGGCGTAAAAAAATATGTGAATAAATTTTAAAAATAATGTTTAAAATATGGGTGCATTTCGTTCGTGCGTCCAATGAGGGTAGTATGAAAAAATATATTATTATATTAATATGCATTCGCTCACATTTAGAACTACATAAATATGTATACATCAGGGATGTTATGAAGTTCCGTAACCGTAACCGAAACTATCAGATATCCGAAACAAAAATATATCCGCAACCGTAACCGTATCCGTTTCAATAGTTTCGAATAGTTTCTGATAATTTCATATTAGGGCGGAGTCTAATTTAGACTACATCTTTCGACAGTTATGTTTTACCGCTCGCGCACCACGTAAATCTTGCAGTTTGCTTGTTATTTCTAGTCATAACATAACCTCTTACATCACTACTTACTTTTTATTCAAGGGTTAATATGTACTTAATTTATGAAAGTCTTATGTTAAGTATTAAATTGATTACTATAGAGAAAATGCGACCAAAGTTGAGTTTAATTTGGACATTTTTTTATCAAGTCACTGCAGATTGGCACTACTTCACTGAAACTTTATCATAAGATAGACTAGATACAACCCATAAATAAATCAAAATTATTACATACTATTTGTGTTTATGTTTGACTTCAATTTAATATCCGTAACCGAAACTATCCGAAACTAACAGATAATCCGAAATAATTATACATCCGTAACCGTATCTGAAACCGATATAATTTTATTCTTATATCCGTATCCAGATCCGAAATATCATATCCATAACATCCCTAGTATACATGTTATAATGGTATGACGTAGTGCAAGAACGTAAAATCCGCAGTAGCGTGCCGAACCGCCGTATATCGAGTGGCCTACAACATTTCTAAACTACACAGCACGCTATGGACCTTACCATGCATCATGAAAAACACCTTTGGGTTGAAATCTTTTGTGTCCATTTTGTCACCACTTTTCCATATTTCTAATAATTGTTCCTTTGCCACTGGGTGATGCAGCTGTTAGAAATAATTAGAAATTAATAAATAATATTAAAACCTGAACTCACCATGCATCATGAAGAAAACTTTAGGATCAAATTGTTGTTGTTCCATATGATCCTGTTTCTCCCATACTTCCTCCAATTGTTGTTTAGAACCAGGATGATGAAGCTGTATGGTATCAATGTCATGTGTATAAATACTGACTATAGTACAAAGGAATTATGAACCAACCAACATAAGAATGTAAAGGCCCACGTTAAGTTTATATACATATATGAAATCAAAAGTCTTATCAGGAATTGTAAACTATTATGAAAAATGATTTAAATTCAATAGAACATTGAGTATGAATGTTTACATAACATTTCTAGTAGGTACTCTGTCTGATAAAATCCATAAACTTGATTAAAGAAAATGTGCTTACGGGTTTATGATGTTTGATAGCTTCCTCTTCTTGCTTAGTCTTTTCTATATATTCTTTTTTGGCTGTCTCGTCCATGCTTTCAACTTTTTGGTGTTCTTCAAATTTCTTTTGCATTTCGTATTCCTTAAAAATGGATATAATATTTTATGTACACTTATTATTTATCATTGCTCCACTTAACATTCTTGTGTGTTATTCTTCATATTAAGATGCTCGATATTTACTCATCCATAGAAGAGAAACATTGTATCATCTCAATTGTACTGTACCAATATTGTCAATTCGAAAGTAACTAGGTCTGTCCGTCTGTTACACTTTCACGGCTAAACCTTTTAAAGGAGATTCTTTGATTTTCGGGGAAAACTATAGGCTACTCTTTACCGTGATAATCTACACACACACACAAGATCTTACAGGAGAGAGCGAGAGAGATATTATTTATAAGATTTAAGAACAATAAAGCAAACTTCCTTTATTTCGCGAATAGAACTGTCGTATCACTTTCGAAAGATAACCTAATCACAAAAAAATTTAGCCAATACATTAATTTACAGTTTCCTTTACAAAATCTTACAAACCTTGAACTCTTCTTTTCGTTTCTTATCAGCAGCCTCTAAATCAGCCGTAGTCTTTTTAATAAGCTTCTTCAAATCCTCAATTTCAAATGTGTGTGGGTTGACATGATCTAAATGTTCATTTGTAGGAACTTTGCCCATAGGTTCTAGGTTATTTGTCAATTCGAATTGCTGCAAGCATACAAAGGAACGGTTAAGTCTAATTTCAAACAGATTTATTCTAATGATTTTCTTCCACATACAAACTTACTTTAGTGGCCAAATGACGTAGCCTCTCCAATTCACGACGTTTGATTTCGTCCAATTTCGTCCGTACATTATGGTTAACAAAGTCCAATTGCTCAGCTATTTTTCCCGACTGTAAATTTAGCAATAAAACATTGATTGGAATCTATGAACTATAAGCGTCTAGCTGTTTATTGTTTTACTTAGTCAAATTTAATCATAGTTCATAATCTTTCTAGCCTTTATTATTCAAAGAGATTATTTGGGATCGGGTTCTAGTCCGGTTTAAGCTGAATATCAGTTTTCCGTGGAGCAACTGGCATCGGACTTCCGTCAGCCTGGGGTCGATTTGAATCTAAAGTTTGAACTAGTTTTCAGTATATTTGAACGCACTGAATTCTCAATAACTTTGTGCTTTCCGAAGCACAGGCGTGGAACACCGACTTTTTTCAAATTTAGAACTGCTATTAATAATTTCTCGTAAAAATCCAACAACAGCTCTACACGGGATTAAAAAAAACAGAGAAAAACAGAGGCAGATTTAGTCAATTTTAATTTATCTAAATATGTGATGATTAGTTTTGCTCAACTTTTATTTTTATAAAATGTCCAACAAAATAGAACCTAACGGTGATGTGTTAGTGACTATATTTTTATAAGTCCAGAAACACGTTGGCGCATAATATCGTTTGCTATTAGGTACATTTCATTATTTACCGTACTTCACAATTTCAAATGGCCTAGATAACCAATTAGGGTGTCGAAGTCCACCCTTTACGACATTAATGGTTTCATATTAGCGCTAATTTTATCCAATTGGTTTCAGATAAGTTCAACACTTACTCAGAATACAGATAAATACCCAGTAATTCATAGTGACTAGTATGGTTTTCCCGAGTTTTGGTGAGACTTGTTATTACAAATGATTTTGTAGCACCAATTTAAATTACACCTTTTTCTAATTATCACAAAGAACTTACTCGAACATCCTCTTCATCAGCCTTCTCCAAGCGTTCCTTGAAGTCTTGATCACTTTCTAAGGCTTGGACGACCTCCTTTAAATATCTATGGTATTCCATGTAATCTTCCTACAAAATAAACATTGAAACGATCAATAGTCATAATTGAAAGAATTATATATGACTCGTCAGAACAACATAAGGAAAAACGCAGCACCTCAAGACATGTACAAAATTGGTTATTAGAACTATGAGTTAAGTCGCAATTAACAGAAATTCAGAGCAAAAGTATTTATTTTGCAAGACCCTAAGTAATTTATAAACTAGCTTTTGCCCGCGTGTATGTCGTCCGTGTGGTGACGGATAAAGAATACAAAGTGTCACCACCCCTATTCATTCCATGTGTGTCGTAAGAGGCGACTAAAGGAACAAAATAAGCAACTAACATCACTGCCAAGAGAAGGAAAACTTGAAACAAACCCTTTACCAACCCGTCTGGCCAGCGTGGTATAGTAGGCCAAAACCTCCTTTCTAAGGAGAGGCCTATGTCCAGCAGTGGACTGTCAAAGGCTGTTGATGATGTCGGTTATCAGGAGAAAAAGTAGCCATGTACTTTTCCAAGGTCCAATCTCTTTGCCGTCATCCACAACCCATAACGTCCCACTGCTAGGCTTGGGTCTCCTCTCAGGAGAGGGTTAAGGCCTTACGTCCCCACGCTGGCCGAGTGCGGGTTGACGACTGGCAAGACACATTGTGACTAAGCTTCACGACTGCTTTCTTATGAAAACAACCGGGACCGACTGCTTAACGTAAATGAATAAACAAACAAAGTACTATAATGCTTATTTTCCCTAGAACAGATTTACCGTAATTATATATAATATAAAAAAAAACAGATAGAGCTAATAATATAAAATACTAACATAATTCCTTATTTATAATGTTAGTATGGATCCTTGAAAAACAATAAAATAATAAGTTTTGTTTAAAAAAAAAATATCTTTCGGATGTTATGAGTCACTACAGTTAATATCCATTTCAAGGTAAATCTTATATGAAACCTCAAGGAAATAAAGAACATTCAGAATATTTAAATATAAGCGCTATAGCATTGAAAAAATCGCACAGTATTTTCAAGTACTATGATAAGATTCTACAAAAGACTTAGGGAAACATTGTCTCAAAATCTAAGTATGGAACATAGCTTGTTATCATCCTGGTACATATTGTGTTCAGTTATATACAAGGTCAAAAGAGAATAATGGACTGTAATATTGAATATAGTGAGAACTGGAGCTGCCATTGTTAAATTTTCCATTCAAATGACACACAATATGCAAAAGGAAAGTATACTGTTGACACTTATAGAACTAACAAACATGCTAAGGCTAGTTATTGTATATATACATTTTATGTATAATATTTAACCAGTATTATTTTATCTAATAACAACACCAACATCTATGATAAAAATGTACAAAATCAATATTCAGATAAAATTCTTGCAGTGTCATTCAATTTGGGAATAACCGGTAGCTGTGTCATTCTTCACAGTGTAAAAGCTTCCTGTACTATTAGGTGATTCAATGTTATTGTAAGATTGTTAACCATAAGTGTTAAGGTCAAACGCTAGCAGATGCAAAGGCTTAATTTAATCTATGCACATGTATATGAATAAATGAAATTGGAGTGTCTATATGAAATATCTAATTAACAGTTTTTTACTAAATGCGTAACATAGTACTAATAATAATATCTAAGTCTCTTTTTTCCGGCTAGTCTCTGAAACGGCTGGACCGATTTTAACAGGAGTTTC
The DNA here is from genome assembly GCA_932526445.1 of Phragmatobia fuliginosa. Lineage (NCBI taxonomy): Eukaryota > Metazoa > Arthropoda > Insecta > Lepidoptera > Erebidae > Phragmatobia > Phragmatobia fuliginosa. Next base: position 34,244,096 of record OW052057.1, read on the forward strand.
ACTGTTAGTAAGCTGATGACCCAAGGATTTTTGTTTTTAATAAAACTAAAGTTGACTCTCACTCCACTCTCACTCTATGTGGAATGAGTGAGAGTGGAGTGATTTGACTCATTGGATCACATTAATATTTTTAGTACAGGAACTCATTATAAATCACTACAACTGATCTTCAGAACACTTAGATCCAGTTTATCAGTACTTTTACTGGCAGATGGTTAATATAAAAAGTCACATCAATTTTTAATAAAAAGAAACATAATAATGTACATGCAAATAAAACCGCTGCAGCTAGTAAACAATAAAATAAAATAATGGCTCAAAGTATTAAGCTAAAACGAACAACATCAAATTACCAAGTCATCTTTTACTTCACTGTCTTGTTCATTGGACTTTTCCGGTGTCACTGGTGGTGCATATGAACAATGAAGGATCACCAGAAGAAATAGGAATCTTGTCCACAGTCTCATTTTTCCTTTAACAAAACAAAATTAATTTATTAATCACCTCAGTTTAAGTTATCATTTCTAAAATAGCCCTGCTACTTTAACCAAATCATTGACTACTATTTTACACTGTAAGTCTGATTGTATTTGTACCAGCATCCAATGCACTATAGTCAGTCTCCTTTAGCAAATAACCAAAGATAACTGGTTGAAGTGATCAATTTAAATTAACTTACAAAAAGACTATCCAAAACTATTCTTAATCATAACCATTACTTAAACTGTTTATTCCCTAAGAAATGTGTCAACCTCTCGCTGGTTTAATGGTATAGCACTGGACACAGTCATCTCCTTGGAAAGGTGAATTTAGGCAATTATAAAATGCTGGCTAGACTGGCTGGTGGTGTGGTTGTACAAAATACATATAGACAACTAACTTTTGACCATGGCTGCACCCGCTTGTAAGTCAATTATCACTTTCTCAGTCTCTAGACTATTTATGTAGATAATTTCATTTAAATTGGTTCTATCGTTTTGGTGTGTGTGTGAAAAGTGCGACAGACAGACAGTGTTATTTTCAGACAGTGTTAGGCTAAAACACTTATCATTCCTTATCTTTACATTATTGATAGAACATTATTTTGTAAGTATTTACACAAATAAAGCAAATCATTTAATATAAGAGACTAGTAAGCAACTGCTGGATCTTCCCCAATTCATACTATAAAATATTGTTAATATTATATACCATAAAAAAAAAATAGAAACTAAACTCCAAAAACTAAATACTAAAATTAAAATCTGAACACCGCATAGATACAGCTGCCTTTCAAAGAGTGTTAACACTCATCTACTTTAAATAAACTAAAATTAAACATGTTTAAATCTCATTTTTAGGGTTCCGGTGCCAAATGACAAAAACGGAACCCTTATAGATTCGTCAAGTCTGTCTGTCTGTCCGTCCGTATGTCACAGCCACTTTTTTCCGAAACTACAATAGCTATACTGTTGAAACTTGGTAAGTAGATGTAATCTGTGAACCGCATTAAGATTTTCACATAAAAATAGAAAAAAAGCAATACATTTTGGGGGTCCCCATACTTGGAACTGAAACTTGAAAAAATTTTTTTCATCAGACTCATATGTGTGGGATATCTATGGATAGGTGTTCAAAAATGATGTTGAGGTTTCTAATATCATTTTTTTCTAAACTGAATAGTTTGCGCGAGAGATACTTCCAAAGTGGAAAAATGTGTGTCCCCCCCCCCCTGTAACTTCTAAAATAAGAGTGATAAAACTAAAAAAAATATATGTTGTACATTACCATGTAAACTACCAACGAAAATTGGTTTGAAAGAGATCTAGTAAGTATTTTTTTTAATACATCATAAAGCGTAAACAGCAATTTACCTTTCATTTAATCAACGAACTACAAGAACTTTTATATAATGTTACTTGTTGATACGGAACCCTTCATGGACGAGTCCGACTCGCACTTGGCCACTTTTTTTACCACTACCTCATTTATATTGTTTACAGTTATAGCACTTAGACTAGGTCACCTCTGTTTACAAAGAGAAACTTTTCTGATAAATACAATGTTTTCTTTATTTGTTTGAGATTTGTGTATTGCATTTTAATTATCATGATACAGGAAATTATTCACCTCAAATAAGTAATGTTTATACAAATTGTTAATGCAATGTTTTCCTTTTAGGTTTCACAATTTTATTAAATGTTACCTTTGTCCAATTAAACACAATAAAGTATTTATTTACCGACATTATTTTACCAATTTATGTGTTGTATTTCGATATCTATATGAAAACAACTATAGTTTTTTCAATAATTAGGTACTTAATCTGTTAATCAAACTCAAAGAAACTGGACTATAAAAATTGACTTTCTAAAAATTGATTGTATTTCTTTTCATATTTTGTTTATGAAATAATGCACTTACTATTTAAAAAAATATTAATCTTATTTGAATAATCAACACTACAATCAAAAAGTCACAATAAACTTAAAATAATATTTAATTAAACAATATTAACTTGAATCAACTGATTATTATAAAAATACTGTTTCGCTTACCAGTTATCACTACTATTGTCGATATTGTAGCACACGGTATAGCACACAAAAATTACTTTGAAAATAAATGAGATTTCCTCACATTTGGTGAATAATTTTATTGACGTGTCCCAATCGTGAACAAAACAATTTTCAGTGTTGCCATCATACATTTAAAAAAAGGTTTATTCACTCGAAAACCTCAAGAATTAGGGATGGCCAGCTTTTAAATCGATTTTGATTTAATTTCTTTTAAAAATAACGATAGCAATAAAAAACTATGTGTAAAATTCACAACAATCTGAAAACAGGCTATGTTTTTACTATTAGTTTCTAATTTTTAGAGAACTTTTTCTGTTCTCCAGATTTAATGAAAACCAAGATTAAATGGAGTTAGCTACTAGTTTTTCTAGTTACTTCCTTTATTTTAACTTAATACGTGAGAAAAAATTACATTCAGGTAGGTATGTAGAAAAACATGGAGTGATGATTTGATGACTATGATGTAATTTAAACTTACGTGGGAGAATAACACTTTAGATTTAAAAAGTAGCAGGATAATAGACTTAAATTTAAGAGATTTAAAATTGAATTTGAAGCTAGAACTGCAGTTCTTTACTACTCGTGTGTCATGTGATACAGTAACGGTAAACGCCATTTTCTTAATGAGTGTGCACACTACAGTGTCCTGTTAAGGCACGTTCTAGTTATATTTCTGAATAGTACTATTCAAACCTTCACAACCATTAAACGCATATAACACGTACTGCATTGTTAGCCAAGTGGTTAAAGTGGTCACCAGGCCCCTATCTACTACACGGAAAAACACTTTGTGTGATTTACAAAATGTTATTCTGAGTCTGGGTAATCTTTGTGTCTCTTTCTTGTATATTTTTAAAGTTCACCGTGACATAAACTAAACTAAACTATATAAATGAAGTGTTATTGTTACACTTTCCTATAGACGCAAATAATTACTCTATGTGGTTATTTAGAAAATAATTCAAGCCCAAACCAGAATCCAGATTTATTTTATTATAATGGATGCAGAAAATAATAAATACATCAAAATTAAAATGATCGCCACATCGCGTTACTTTATTAATACCTGGACCTGGTATCTATTATCTCAAGTAGCTTTGGTGTTGTTGTATTCTAGTATCAACCACCAATCACTTATGTGTTAACATAAGACTAAAATAGGTTAACAATTTACCTCCAAAAACTCAAATGTCATCAAAATTGGTAGAGCTGTTGGCAAAATCACAAATCTCTACTTATATAATAAAAAATTAAAAGATTACTATACCTTCTACGTTCACCAACGTTTCGATTATAGACTGCATTGGCGTCGTCGAGCTGAGGGGGACAGCGATCTGCCTGTTGAGTATGTTGTCTTGCATAAAAACTGTCTTGAGGAAAACTACTTTTCTTTACCGCGGTTAGTTTTACTTCCAGATTGACGGTGTAGCCATGTGTAGCCTGGTTGCACCAGTGATGGCCAACATCTGGATGGAACACGTTGCTGAAGGGTGACCATCAGCGGGTAGAACAATTTTTATGTATCAGAACATCAGTTTTTCATACGAAGTGGAAATAGATCGTTGGCCTTCTTCGGCGTAAAATTACTCGTGAAACAGAATGGAAGACTGGGACCCACAGTTTACCGAAAGCCTACGCATACGGACAGATACATGCACGCCAATTCGCAACATCATCCACTCCACCTGCGGTCCGTAGTAACGTCTTCATATAACCGAGCTCACGACCTCTGTGATTCTGAACATCTAGACGCCGAACTCGCTCATATCCAGAAGGTACTAAGACGAAATGGATATAGATGCACTACAAGCCACGCCAAGCGATTGAAATGAAGAAGCATAACAATTTCAACCGGGAGGATGGATACCGACTATCAACATCATGGAATCCAGTCATCAGCGGGTGCAGTCACCATTGGAAAGATGAAGCAAGGCGTGCGTATGTCTTAAGTGTTGTGTGTAATGTGTAGGGGTACCAACATTACAAGAAATCAACGCAATCAAGTGCATGTAGATACAACCTGCACGTCACCCGTAACTACGAGCGGTATAACCCGTTCGAGACGTTGGAAAGTAGAAGGTGTCGAACCCATTTTATTTTATCGCGTAACAGTCCCTTATACAGTAAATAACATGACTCAAATACTGATCGACGGATTTCATTGGTGGTACGAGGAAATAGACGGGGAGTCCCCACAAAAGTTTTTATGTTCTGAAAGATAAGTGTCGATTTATTGATAAAATGCAAAAATCTATGAAATAATCTTTTTTGTCTATTAGTCGTCCCTTTTGTGGGACGACTAGTATTTAATCTATTCCCAATTCATTCTCATGAAACATGCTATTTCGGAATGGCGTACTTTTGATTTCTTGAACATGGTCCCCGTTTCCTCTGAAAAACCTCTAACGTGTTGTAAAATAAAGTTTGAATTTAATCACTCTGTACTAAAATTTTCTGATATGTATTCAGAACTGGTACGCTGTTATTGAATTGGAGTTGCTTTATTGAGGCGTATAAACTGCATCATCCATGACTTTTTCGTGCACGGTAAAGGTAATGAATTATCAATTTTTGTAAAACCCATGACTGGTAATAAATAATATAAACATAACAATGTCTAAAGACTTTTTCTAAACGGTGACATGTCACAATTTCAATGTAATCGATTGTGATTACTATTCGAACAGGTATCTTTCATATGAGGACATCACCAATTGATTGTTTGTAAGTCGAACTGTCACTCACAGTCAATCCGAGTAGGTAGGTTAACCGACATCCGTTATTCCGTTTACTTACTGGGGCATATTACACAGTCAGTATTATCACGCGATACTGGTTTTATCACGATAATATTGATGCAGTATTGATGGTATCACAGTATCGTGATAATATCGCAAGTTATCTTGAAATCCACGATACCAAGGGGGCGTGGCGTCAATATTGACAGTGTGGCCAACCCTACAGACCACAATAAAATTTAATTGTTTCGAGTTTAATGTGACCATCTCAAAAAATCTCAATAAAAGAAAACATTGCAGAAAGCGTTGGGTGAAAGATTGAGTTTTAAAACGAAACCAATATAGTCATTTTAACATCACACAAGAAATGCTATTGGGTGATGATTTGAATGATTAAGCAAATTATTTTATAATGAGTGAAGACTTGTTAAATCAAGTATAAAAGCTTCTCAAGCTTTTATACTTGGTTTCACCTTACGTTACTAAACAAGATACACATATGAGACAAGATAATTTAGTGATAGTAATAAATATAATACATTGTAGGGAGAGCATTAAAATGAGAACAATTGTAAAATTACCAAAGTTTTAATCTAATGAAATGTCACAATCAAAAGTCTCAAAGTTGCAATTATTATAGTGCCTGCATGTTAGATAGTATTACTAGCTGCTATTTCATTTTCAATTTGTAAGTCTTCATGATTTTACGTTTCATCTTTACTTTTGTTGAAATTGTATATATTTTTATTGAGATTTTTTGAGATGGTCACATTGAACTCGAAACAATTAAATTTTATTGTGGTCTGTAGGGTTGGCAACACTGTCAATATTGACGCCACGCCCCCTTGGTATCGCGGATTTCAAAATTTCCGGATATCTTGCGATATTATCATGATATTATACAATATGTATATATATACACATACATATATAATATACACGGTGATTTTATAGGCGTTTTGAAAATGAAACATTCTAATTTGGAATCTTCTATAGTACCAATAAAAATTGATAAATCAATTGTAATGTTGACTAAAAAAAAGTTTCAGTTTAATATACATTTTTACTTGATTGACTTGGAAAGTAGTAATTCACTGATTATTCATTCATTATCTTAAATGAGTGAAACACGTTCGTACGTGTTTTACGAATGATTAATAATGAATAATAATAATGATTTTGAAACTGTATATATGTATATATATATTTTTTAACTATATATATATACATATATATATATATATATATAAATCTATGAGGAGGAGCCACTGTGCCACTGTTGACATCGTCTCTGTAATAATATACTAATGTTTACTAATAAATAATTTACGGCATATCAAGTGATACAAATTGTAAATAAACAAACTAGAAGTTAATAAGCATTCAGAAAGTGTAAAGTTTTAGTGAAAAACGAACTAATAGTGACAAAAAACAATCAATACACAAAACACTATGCAAAGAAAAATAACTACTACTATGAGCTAACATAACCAAAAATTCATAAAACACACATAAAAGAAAAAAAAAATCCAAGCCATCACGGAATTACATGATATAAAATTAATTCAGAAAGTACCATCTAGCGGCCAGTGTCGGAACTTCGTCACAACACAAAAATCAAACGCAAAATCAATATTTTCAATCAACACTGATACCACCCAGCCAAGAGTTTCCGCTAATAACTGCAAGAGGACGCTACGCGTACCATTAAAATAATGGAAGAAATTTTGAAAGTGCTTGAGGCAATAAATAAGGATATGGATAATCAAAGACAAGAAATCCGAGAAATGGGAAATAATGTTACTGAGAAAGTCACACAGAATATAAGCAGCATATTCGAAGAAAAATTTTTGACATTGGAAAAAAATCACGAAAATTTGAAGGAAATAGTAGAAAACCAGGAAAAAAGACTACACGCTATAGAGAGACAGGTAAGGAAAAATAATTTGGTATTTTTCGGCATAGAAGAGAATGAAAAGTCATACGATAACTTAGAAAAAAACTTCATTATATGGACGGAACAATATCTTTCTCTAAAAATAAACTACAACGACATCCAAGAAATAAAAAGAATAGGAAAGAAAGATGGAAAACTACGTCCATTAGTAGTGACCTTCACAACTCTAGGCACAAAGATAAAAATTTTGAAACAGAAAAGAGCACTAAATGATACACATTTTTACATTAAGGAAGACTATCCAAAATGTGTACTAGAGAAGAGAAGGGAGCTACAAGAACAACTACAACATAAAAGAGAAAAGGGAAATATAGCTAAAATTAAATATGATAAACTGATAATTTCAAAAAATAACACTAAAAGGAAGCTGCCTTTGTCACCAGAGATTGCCACCGAAACCAATGTAGAAAAAATTACGCAAATAAATAAAAAGAATAAAACACAACAAATTGTTGCATCGGTCAGGAGGTCTAGCAGCTTCTCGGAAGGAATCATTAAACAAGGAATACTAAATTACGTAATCAAAAATACAACGAATAAGAGTTATAATCAAAACAATCAAGCATAGCAATTCAGCGCCTCCTCCTCCGACACAGAACGAACAGACATACAATTAAAAACAAGAAACAAACAAAATAATCTTCCAATCCGGCTGGTCACCGTGGAAGAGTACGACCACAACCCTCCAAAAATAGATACCACAAAGACTTAGAACAGAAACAAAGAAAAACGATAATATATACACATAAAAACATAAAATGTCAGAACCTTATCGTCATCCTACGAACATTATTATTAGAATTAAAGAAGCAATACAAGTTATAGTTATAATAGTAGTAAATTAGTGAAGAAATGTAGCAGGATCCAATAAAGCCTTTTTTTTTTTTTTTTTTATATAAATCTATATATATATATATATGTATATGTATATATATACATACATACATATACATACTGCCTCGTTGGTCTAGTGGTTAGCGTATGCGGCTGCTGATCAAGAGGTCTCGGGTTCGATTCCCGGGTCGGACCAAATATTATTTGTGTGATTCACAAATATTTGTTTCGGAGTCTGGGTGTTTTCTATGTATCATATGTGTGTATTTACAAAAAAAAAAGTATGTTTATGTATTTATATCAGTTGTCTAGTACCCATAACACAAGCTCTGCTTAGCTTGGGACCAGATGATGTTGTGTGTCAGATGTCCAAAATATTTATTTATTTATTTATTATTATTTATATATATATATATATAAATAATAATAAATAAATAAATAGTTTTTTATTTATTTATTATTATTTATACATATATATATAAATAATAATAAATAAATAAATAAATATTTTTTTAAGTCAGTTTTAGCTGCCGGCCTGCAAAAATTAAGATTTCGATGTAAAAAATATATATATTGATAGATCTTAATTAGCCCTTTCGAATTAGTAACACAACCATATTCCAGTAAAGTCAACGTAACACTGAAGTGGTAGTATTGATGATAATATTGATAGTGTAATAGCCCACTTCAGTATTTGCGATCTTGTGATAATATCGTGATTCCAGTATCACGATAATATTGACTGTGTAATAAGCCCCACTGATGACAGTTTATGAACCGTGTCGGTTTGTTCACTGGACGATCATTTCATTAATACATAGAAAACTTTGTAGGTAGATTACCTGACTACTGTTTACTGACCGGGAATATATGAAAAGGATTTCTTTGTGTGCATAACTTATTGCTAACATTCCGTTTATATTTATAAAAAAAACCTTTAAAAATGCACGACTATACTCATGCCCTAATGGCAATAATAAACCCGGTGGCCGGAGAAAATATAGTTAATGACTTCAAAGGTGTACAAGCTGAAGATCTTCGTAATGAAGTTCTTGGCTTAAAGAGAGTTTTGCAAGAATTGAACATAAACGTAATTGAATTAAATACAACGGGTAACATCCGCGAGAAACTTATGATGGAAGATCTGGCCATCATTTGCCACGGCATTGCTGTTATACCTAAGGATTTCAGTTCACCAGCGTTGAATGTGAATGTAAGTGTTTCTAATTCAAATATGCGCGAGCGATCGAGGTTTTGCAGTATACGTATTTATATTTTCAAGTGTTATAATTATTTTCGTTTGCACTTGTTTATCCACTAAACTGATAAATCATCATCATCATCAGCCTATCTCAGTCCACTGCTGAACATAGTAAATATACTATGATAATGTGAAATATGAAAATTAAATGAAAATCTTTGTTTGTAGGCATAGCCGTAGCATTCACCTGACCATTACAAAAATAGTTTCTGTAAATGTCTAAAAAACCAATTATCTAGAACCCACTATAACATATGATTTTTCAGAAATAAATGAACCCAATATTAGAATACATCATCATCAGCCTATTGCAGTCTACTGATGGACATAGGCCTCTACCATTGCATGCCATTCTCATTATAATATAATATTATTTTTAAAGAATATGAGAGGCCTATGGCCTAGTCCAGCCGTGGACTATGAGAGGCTGATAATGATGCTGATGATGTAGCTTACCAAGGCAAAGTAAATAGATAGTTTTGTAATACTTTTGGTTGAATATCACAGGCTTCCTATAATCTCATATAACGGGGTAGGTACCTATAAATAACATGTTAGGTATTTACTCTTTGTATCAATTTCAGGACTCATTCTGTATATATTTTATTATACAATGCTTTTTATGAGTGCTTTAGAAACAAGCCTAATGCCTGCGGCTCTGCTCTCGGCATTTCAACTTTTATTGCTTAGTTGTTTAATACTAAGAGTTCATGTCCTATTCTCAAACCTACTACACAACATTTCATATGAATTGATCAAGCTGTTTCCAAGGTGTATGGCAACTAATACTGTGACATGAGAATTTTAAAATATATGGAATACGAGCTGACCCCGCGAACTTTGTACCGCCTAACAGTCGATTCAACATCACTCAATTGAGTTTTGCCTTCTCGGAACCCCTCCAATAAAACTTAAACTTTATGTTATGGTATTAAAGTTCAAATTGACTTTTCAGTAATGTTGCGAATCTTTTGTATGGGAATATAGAAAACTGTTGTTTTAAGACTTTTTCCGATAACTTTTTAAATTTTTCTCTCCGTAAGAACCATCCTCGTACTTCAAGGAATGTTATAAAAAAAGAATTAGCAAAATCGGTCCAGCCGTTCACGCGTGATGCCGTGACCAAGGAAAACGGGTTTCATTTTTATATATATAGATATCTATATACTGCTTTGTTGGTCTAGTGGTTAGCATATACAGCTGCTGATCAAGAGGTCTCGGGTTCGCTACCTGGGTCAGAACAAATGTACGTACAATCTGTAAATATTTGTTTCTGAGTTTGGGTGTTCTATGTTATGTAGGTTGGTTTCCGCACTTAGTCCTTTAGGTGGACTATTGTATGTGACGAGTTTGGGTGTTTTCTATGTATAATAGGGATGTATTAAAAAAAAAAACTATGTATTTATATCAGTTGTCAGAGAGTCTAGAGACATATAAAAGAAACTGACACTCATTGATCAATGCTTAATTTAAACTGCATGCGAAAATTATTCAGAAAAAAATTATGTTCTAATCATAAGCGGCATGCCTTGCAACTGCAATGCAATAGGCTGATGATGACAGTGCTATAGGCTTTTTCAAAATTACTATATTGTCAATGACATTATCCTTTGCCTGTGTAATATATAATGTCATGGCTGTATCAGCATGTATCCTTTTTTTATTTTTGAGCTCCAGTATTTGTTGTCTAAGAATCTAAAGGAAAAAAAAGAGCCAAGTGCGAGTCGGACTCACCCATGAAGGATTCCGTAGCAGCAAGTAACATATAAAAGTTCTTGTAGTTCTTTGTCACTTTGATCTATATTTTCAAAATAGTGTATTGATTGAATGAAAGGGAAATTGCGGTTTACGATTTTAAACATGTTAAAAAAACTACTAACTAGATCTCGTTCAAACCAATTTTCGGTGGAAGTTTTCAGGGTAATGTACATCATATATATTTTTTTAGTTTTATCATTCTCTTATTTGGACACACATTTTACCACTTTGGAAGTGCCTCTCGCGTAAACTAATTAGCCACACGTATGGGTGTGATGTAAATTTTTTTTGAGTTTCAGTTCTAAGTAGGGAAACCACAAAGATAATTTCTTGTTTTTTTTTTCTATTTTTGTGTGAAAATATTAATGCGGTTCACAGAATACATCTACTTACCAAGTTTCAACTGTATAGTTCTTATAGTTTCGGAAAAAAGTGGCTGTGACATACGGTCGAACACACAGACATGACGAATCTACAAGGGTTCTGTTTTTTGAGTAATTTTTTCATTAGTTTTACTTTATATTTTTTATAAATGTTTAATTTAATCTTATTTTAACCATAGACATCCACTCCACTACCAGTTCTAAGGATATAAAGTGTAAAAATTTGATTACATATATTTTTCCTTGAATGTTTTATTTTAGTCCTTGATCTGCTCTACTGTTATCGATATTTCCACACAGAATCGAATTCGTTTTTTCCGTAAAGCGGGACTTATTCGCTTATATAAAATTATTTAAAAGTTTACCACACCTATACCATTATTTATCCTTCCTTCTATAGGAATTAATCTGTGCTTAAATTGATTTGATAAACTGATTTCGAATGTAAGACTACTCTACTAGCTGTCAGCTAATAATGAACTCTTAAAAATAAATTCGTAAAGTGCTTTGCTGTCAATGTTAATTGATGTCGAGGCTGTTACAGTTGTACTATTATTAGTCAATTCAGCAACAGTCATACGTGCATCGCCACCTCTACGCCCACAGTTTTTCATAGTCAGTCATGTTGTGGATATAATATTACTGAGCATATTCTTAAGTTTTACTGAAGTAGACTTTTCCTTTTGATTCGATAAAACTTAAAGGGTAGGGTAAAATTGGCATCCAAAAAGATGGATAAGCTGAATAGATCGAGCTAACTAATGAAATTATTGTCGATAGCCCAATTATCTCTGTTCGTCTTGACCCCTTGACTTTAATTTCTCTGTGGCTTTACTCAGCATTCGCACGAAATGACGAAAGTCTTTAAATTTCTCAGGTTTCCATGATGATCGTTGGTTAACTGCATTAAAATCTGTTGAGCAGTTTAAAAGGTTGAAGAGAATAAACAGCAAAAGTGCTTAACTTTATATGTACTATTTAAGATACTCAGGAAATAGATGAGTATACATGAACATAATGCAGTTATTTTTTTTACAACACAAATTTATGTGATCTAAACAGTAGGTACTTCGTTCTTTAACTTAAACTATCTAAATACATATAACGACCTTCAAAGTTGGCCTCGGAAAGAGTCGAATTATTACGTGCTTGTTTGTCGAATTAACATTCCTTATCCCCTAACTAGACCAAAGGGATCAGAACAGGTCATGGACTTTATTCATTACCATAATGCGTCGAATGGTACAACTTTATGCCTACTTTCGGTCTAAATGTCACTTTGATATTTTTAAATGATAACTACAATTCGTGACCATAATGCATTGTGAGCTGCTTTTTTCGCTCATTAAATAGTTTTGGGCTTTAAGCCTAACTATACATAATATTTTTTATTTACTGACCATTAATTTATATCTAAGTACATATTTCCACTTTCATTCATTCATTCATTCCGTTTGTTAGGTGACACGCGAAGCCAAAAGGGTAATATTTTTGGCAGTTTGTATGTTTCTATTTTCCACCGTAGTGTCTAATCTACTGAACACATTTTGATTAATCTCAATAAATTCGTAATAATGTGAGTTAGGTACATAAATATTTTTTACGTAGTTGGGTTAAATTTTTTAACTCTTTTGTTTGTTTGTTTCAGAGTAAGTTATTGAAGAAAACTCTTGTTGAATGTGGTTTGACAGTTATCGTACAAGAGCCGCACAGTACAGCAAAACTATCCCCTGCAGACGTCTTGTTTACAGGTGAGATAAACTTTACTAAGGTTTAATATAGTTTAGGGATAATTTTATAAAATGAAGAATAAGATTCTATAGATCGTGTCATTGTGAAAATAAAAAAGTAAGTGGAATCGACGTTATTCAAATTAGATACGAAGATTACTTAAAGAATTTCTATAAAAATATTCTAAGTAACTGTGCTTTGCGCTGTTACTGTGAATTGCGATATTATGTCATCAACTATGTGCTAGTGAAAGTCCCGTCAAAATGAACCCAGCTGTTCCAGAGACCAGCCGAAAGAATCAGGGACAGACAATTTTATATATTTTTATTGTAGGTACCTTACGTATTTAGTAAAAAAACTGTTAATTTGAAATTACGTACCGATAATTAAATTTTATCAAACTCGACAGCTTTATAAAGGGTGTCTCACAACGATTTTAAACTTTGAATATTTATAAAAAAAAAGATTGTATTTATATTTTTATTGTAGTAAATTTTAGTTTATTAGTGCGGATTTTATACGGACACGCGTAGTTGCAAAGACAAGCTGCAGAACCTCAACTGAAATGGCCATAATTTTTGTCGTTACTTTATTCTGCCAATTGAATGAATTCAAGAAACATCATGTTGTTCTGAACTTTGCTACCCACGACTTAATCGAATACTCGGTCTATCACAACTGGTGGATTTGAAAGTAATTAAAAAAATTGCGCTGAAAATCAAAAAAATCATTACCGCACTCATCACCACGCTACCACTCCCGCTAGAGATTAATGTTTAAAGTTTAAATTCGGTGCTGAGACACTCTTTACTAAATTATAAAGCTGAAAAGTTTGATTGTTTGTTTGTTCCAACGTTCTGATCTTAAGAAGTACTGATCCGATTTGAAAAAAAAAAAACAGTGTTAGATAGCCCAGTCATCGAGAAAAGCTATAGGCCATAAATCATCACACTAGTACCAAAAGGAGAATAGTATCAATAAAAAATATTGCAAAAAATTGGGGAATTTATTCCTTTTGAGAGCTCTTATTGCGTACGCTGCGTAAACGGCCAAAGTTTTACAAAAACAATGTACCTATTGAAAAATTGTATTCCTTTAAAAATTCATAAAAAGTCCGCAACAGCATATCTCTATCTTTCAAGATTGACTATGATATATTCTCTAAAATACTTGCTAACTGAACTGATGAATAAAATTATAAATATAAAATAATACAATTTTCAAGAACATAAACATTCTTACTTTGTACAACATATTTTAAAAAACTTAATTTCAAAGCCCAATAGGTATTAACTAGAAGGCAACTCGTGTTGATTCTCAAAAGAAAAAAATACTGTTCTATAGCAGTTTTCATTGATGCTGATTTTTCATGATCGATCAGAAAGTTATGACAATAGTGTCCAAAAGAAAATAGTTTTCTAATTTGAACTAGTGGTTCCTGATATTATCGTGTTCAAGCATCCAGCCAAAAAGCAGTTTCATAACATTAGATTGATTATAATAAATCCATTCTATTATACGTATCTAAAAGCGAAAGGGTACCTTCTGTTTAATGACCGTGTTGCGAAAGTTAATTGACCGTTTGAGATTTCCCTACGAACCTACTTTGTCACATTACGTGCTTGCTCGCATCCTATTATTGTAAGCTATTACAATGTGTTAGGAGAACAGATTATTTTTAGCAGATTTCGTCAGCGAAGCGATGTTGACGCGTAAACGAATTAGAGGCGACTATGAGGGGAGCGGGCACATTTTATTTTAAGTTTACAAGAATATTATATATTTCAGGTAGAGAATTTTTCGTGGGTATATCAGACAACACTAATGAGAATGGAGCTAGCTTTATTGCGAATTCATTTCCTGAGTTTCCATGTACACCTATAAAGGTAAATATTTTTTTTGTGTAAATCTAGACTAAGAAAGAGCTATTTCTCAAGCAATCCGCAATGCGTTTGAATTGTTGTAACTAAGAGTGGTATTGCTAGTGGCATCTCTAGACTTTGAGGTGTCGTGCGTAGAGTTAGGTTCTTAAAACTATGTGATTGTCTAAACGGGTTACCCCCGGCCTTGCTCGTTACTTTACCATGAAAAAAAAAACAGTCAAGTACGAGTTTGTCTCGCGCTTCGAGGATTCCGTATAAGCTTTCAATGGTAAAACCTTAACTTTGCCGTTGGAAAACCGTTGATCCTATTCATCGACATAGATCACGCTTTTAATCACATTTTTTTTTGGGATGCAAATCTTCGATCACAAATACTTTTATTGATCGAAGATGCAAATACAAAATTAACGATTTTCGAATTTTTATTTTAATTGAGCCACATGACATTGCTTCATACTAACGTTCACATACGTAGATTTCAACGATTTAGGCAGCCAAAAGTCATTTTTTCAAAGTCAATTTAGCCGTAAAACTTTGACCGGTACCGTTAGAAGACACTTTCAGGACTCTATCCCCACCCTTGGGCCATGGGCAATGAATTATTTACAGGTAGTCGAATCTTAACCTCCGTTCCCGGTGTACGTTACAGTTCTCGACGCTCTCTGTGCAACTTCTCTTACAAAGTCAATACCTATTTTTTTTGTGAAGGTAATTACCTTAGTGAAAGTGATGGATTTGCATAATTCAGGTATGAATCTTTAAAACTATGTATAATAATGGTGTTTTATTATTGATTGTCATATATTTTTTTCACTTGTCAGACAAGATGTTTTTTGTACAAATTTATCATTGATTTTCGATTTCTCAAGAGTTTTAACTATACTTCAGGGTCCGTCCCACCTGTTTTTTTCTCTTTTACGGTATAAACAGGGTCTTAGTATTATAGTAAATTTGCCGCTAGAAACCGCAAATCTTGGAAAAATCATTAATCAAAGATTGTTTGTAAAAAAAAAAGTTTTTTTTTCTAACGCTTCTAAAATATAGTTTTCTTTGTTTTAGGGTCATCAAATACGGCGTGAAGGTAGTGATGAAAAATGTTTATTTGACCTAATGCAGGGACAAAACTTACCTTCTTTTGATGAGAAATTGGATTATTTAGAGAATTACTTGCTGGTGTGCTATGGTGATACAAAAGACATAAAAACTCTTATGCATAAATCGCAAATGAAACAAAGATGGTTGTAAGCACATAAAAATAAAGAGTTTTTCGAAAAAAATAATAGTTCTTGGTTAGGTGGAACCTTTGAGATTCCGATTGAAACGACTCACCGCCAGGGTCGTCTAAGTAAATCGTTTGCCGATTCGAGTGAGCAAAGCAAGAGAAGGAAAACAGAAGAAATACGTTCTTCTGTAGACCCTGAAGTAATAGTCCATGCTGCGCAAGTACTTTTACAATTAGATGGTAAAAGAAATGCGCCTAAAGTCCTGAAGGACATAACCAATTCGCCAACAAAAGCCAGTCAATACAAAAAGGGTTATTCTTATTCTAAGGTTGATGAAGTTAACCCTCCGTTGACACTCTTCGAAGCATTTAAGATGTTTGTTGAGGCTGATCTCACACGAAGACAATATGAAATAATGAGAACAACAAACAAAAGACATTTCCCTTGTCATACCTTTTGTTGAAAGCGAAGCAATAGTGTTACCCGCGCAAATCGGCTTTACGGGTAACGGCTACCTACGCGGAAATGGACCTTCAAAGCCTAATTGATCACACCGTTACGCGCTTATCGAAATTCCAGGAAGAAGTTTTGATAACACTTAATTCTAATGAAAGACAATCATTAACTATTATATTGAAATGGGGTTGTGACGGCTCAGAACAAACGCGGTATAAGCGGAAATTTACAGTAGATGCCGACTCTGATCCAAATATATTCTTGAGTTCTTTTGTTCCAATTCAATTTGCAAGCCTCTCAAAGGACCGGGCATAATAATAATATATTTTTTTATTAAAATCTTAATATTCATATATATTTTTAGTAAATAATATATTAAAAACTTTTTTTTTACTCAATACAGTGTTTCATTTTTTAGTAACCTCTTTTAATTACTGAAACCCCATTTAAAAGCTATTAACACAGTAAAATAGTTTTGGCCGCCTAAATTCGCGAAATCTACCTATGTGCGTTGGATTCAACTTAGATGTGACCACAGACCTGAGTTTTGATACTAATTTCAACTTAATACCTCAATACGTTTCTAAGAAAAATCAATATACGTATGAATTATAGAGTTCCTCAGTCACGCATAATGGTTCGTGGATTTAAAATCGTATCCAATACATTATATTTGTTTCCTTATTAATGCGTTTGAAGTTTTCCAAATAATTTACGAGTTAAGCATCTCTAACTCCTGAACTAAGTCATGTAAGCCGTTATAGTTTTCCTTTAAAGTTCATCGTATGGACTACCATCACAATTTTTTCCAGTTTTTTTGCCGAAGTGGAATAAGTCGCGAACGGATACCTAAATCAAAAAACCGTTTTAGAAACCTCTTGAAGTTTTTAAAAGACCAATCTAATGATGAACACGATGGGATAGCTGCGAGAAAAATAAATAATCCCCGCTTTTCGGTGTAGTTGAGGTACCCTAATTAAAAATAGTTTTCGCTATTTTATTCTAGAACTTTTTCGACGTGACAAAAACACATATCCATGCTAAATGTGATCTTTCTAGTACTAACCATTTTGACAGTAAGTCGAGGACAGACAGACGGACTTGACAAAACTAAGCTAAGGGTTCCGAGTCTGAACTTCGGAACCCTAAAAAGGGTCTTGATAAACGTACAGATAGACGAACAACAAAGTATAAGGTTTTGCCAACTTTGTGTCTAAAAGGGAACTCTAAAAGTAAGAAGTTATTTCACTAACATTTAAATGAAATCTTATAAACAGTTAGATATCGTAGGAGAACTTTACCAAATTGATCGCTTCGCCCTGTACAAATTTTAAATTTATTTGTATTCCCTAAAACTTTATATACCATTTACACCTATGCCAATACGTTTAATTCAATCCCAATTTCCATCTAATATAAATCAAATTTCAATTTACGCGGTATAGGATTCAAGACTAAGGATCGATCGGAATTAAAATCAAGAGTCACTTACTCTCGATTTCTTAAGAGAGTAAGAGATAAGATTTACCATATCTTAATAACGTTTCGTAGATACCTTTCTGTAGTTTAATTGCCCTGTTCTTTTCTTCAGATGCCGCCCGAGGCCCTATCTTTGAAGAAACATATAACAGTAGCAGGCAACGATATTCTTACTATGTGTGAAAACGAAGTTGGCAAAACATTACTCAAAAAGATAGAACGAGAAGCAACATACACTTATAAGACTTTGACACTCCCGATCTTAGAGGCAGCCAACTGTGTATTTGTTAACGATACTCTAATGCACAAAGGGATCGAGGATATCGGAGACCCTTGTTTTAAGGTATATAAAATAATTGTACTGTTTCGTAGTATGTCGATTTAGCGTGAGATCAACTATGAGTGCTACTAAAATAAAACTTGTTTACTTTTCGTTATTTCATCATCCATCCTAGGGCAGTGACTCTGATTGCCAGTTGATCGTCGTGGGTTCGATTCCTTCTCAGGTTAAGTATTTATATAACGGAACACAATCATTTATTCTGTTTGACTGTCATATATAAGTAGTATAAAATGAAGTAGCTTCCGGGGCTTGTTCTCTTAGATCTTTTTAGACTTAGAGACTACTCAGCAAATTTTGATTCAGTTTTCAGCAATAAATAAAATGATTCAAGAGGAAGGTTGAGGACACATATATGTGTGAGACATGAATATTATGAATATAGTAGAGGAAACCCAAGAAATTCATAGATTTCCGTGAGTAGTCGGGGCGGATAGCTGATTTATAATATTTATGTAATCCCTATTAATATTATAAATGCGAAAGTAACTCTGTCTGTCTGTTACATTTTAACGCCTAAACCGCTGAACCGATTTTGACAAATTTTGGTATAGTGATAGATGAAAGCTTAGGAAAGGACATTCGCTACTTTTTACCGCGGTAACCGACATAGACGCGGGCGGAGCCGCGGGCAATAGATAGTTACAAATGTTGTGAAATGGCATGAATAGTCTGGTGAACACACAGGCTCCGTTTCGTTTGAGATCAGACTGCTCAGTGTGTGTGAAGAGGTCTTTTAAATTTATAAACGTTTATGCTGAAACTCAATAGATTATAAAAATATTCAGGTAAAATCGGTTGAACTAGTAGCCGTCCTCAAATTGCTTGGGTATAATAAAGGCTAGGAAGATGACGATTCGCTTCACACAATTCAGTTCTGTGAAGCTAAGTTCTTCAGCAAAGCTAAATGGAGGAGTTATAGTTTTATCAGTGAATGTTTGTATTTTCCACCGTAGCGTCTAAATGACTATACGGATATAAAATAATGAGGTGTCAATAGATTCGTAATAATGACCCGGTGTTAGGCTCGATCAATTTTATGAGAAGTTTTTACGTAATCGGATTAAAGTTTTTGACCGTTTTTCCTTTACATTTCAGGTATTCTGTGACAAGATCGACTTTCCGCGAAGATCACTGAAGTTTACGGAGCTCACGAAAATAGGGTTGGACCCGAGCTCATTGGTTCTTTTAACAAATATTTTTTAAACGTGATATAAAAGTATAATATGCACTACCATGTGTTCATACAGCTAATAACCTCATTATTAAGAACAAATATTTATAAAAACGCTTTGTCAATGCTATTGTATCTGTTTTTGATACAGAAACGCTGTTTTTGCGCTTTTTATAGTTTTACGAAAGTTGCGTAACAAACAATGGCACTGATTATATGCTGTAAAAAAGTAAATGTCATCAGTGGATAATGAGACCCCAAATATCTTAATGACACATTACAAAGCACGCATAATAATTTTCAGTATTTCGTAGTGTAGGTAGAAAAGGTTTATAATAGTTATAAAATACTGTTGTTTTACAAAATACTTCAAATATATGTACAAAGCATAAGCGCCTTATACACAATTATTTTAGCCTCGTTGTTTAAACTGAGTATATGAATGAGTCGAGACATTGACTCATTCATGTACTCAGTTTAAACAGTGATTTAAAAAATTTCAATAAGTCGATCTATGTGTGTACCTCTGCCGTCACAGATCTGCGACCGGAGCGAGTAGCCATAACGCCTTTTTCCGATACAGACATTTATTTTTGGGGGTAATTATTACACATCATAATAATATACATTTTAACTCGCATACAATCGCCTGTCACTATAAAGTCACACAAAGCAAGTGAAAGAAAACATTTAAAATTTAATACACACACACAAACACATTTTGTATTACGACAGTGTAATGCATGTGTCTATTTGGACTCAGGTATGCTTTGATAGAGGGGAACGCTAGCGTGTGGCTGTTCCGGACCGAATTGTTGTATGGTAACTGCACGTTGTTACAATCAACATCTGACGTCATCGGTTGATATTGAAACTTTGTGCAGCGATATACAACTGCAGATCAGCAAAAATGAAATCATCCCCCATCGACAGTTAAGAATATTTCGACTGCAATGTTAAACCCATATTTACATTGTATATCCATTGAAAACAGTCAATCATGTAATAGAACAAACTGAAGACGATAATAAGACTAAATATGAAATAGTTGTTGAGTAAATGATTCCATATTTTAAAAATAAATAGACTCGATTTAATTATTTCTTAGGATTAGAATCTCATCCGAAAGTACCTTATTATACCACGTGAAGTTTTAGCTTAAACATATTTGTTACGATATTTTAACGTTATACATAATGGCTTATTCCGTTAGATATAATAATTATATTCGAGTGTAGTTATCTTCGCATCATTCCTCACGCTTAAAGACTGATCGTCGTTGAAGCTATCATGTCTTACACCCGAACAAGGTATTAAGTAGCAATAGAGGAAATATTTGCTGACAATAATCAGCTGATAGAGTAGCTTAAATAATTTCAATCATATATACAACTTAACAATATTTACACAATATATACACTTAAACGTCAAGTACATATAATTATATAATCGTTGTGAAATGTATATCTTTTTTGCATGTCGGCTTCTTATAATGTTCTTCTCATTCCATATTTAAATTATATAATTTAATATCTATGACCAAGTACATACATACTATTTTTTAATTTTAAAATACATGCTTTAAGAATCAAAAATATAAAATGGTTTATTGATAAATATTGAAAAAAAACCATAAAAAACTAAACTAAACTTAAACAGTCTGCAGTTGAATTTAAAGGTCCCCTTTTTTATCTAAAATAGAATACAATAACTAATGTTTAATTGAAAAAAAATAGACAACTAAGCCTATTGAAATAACCTTAAGTATTACAGTTCCAGCAATTACTGTTTTTTACCCGACTACGTTCGAAACGAAAATCGTTTTGGCTGTCTTTGTATGTTTAACCGTATCGCCTAAAGCAATTCACACACTGGCGACTGGCGAAGGAGGTGTCAAGAGTTGTAGTAATAGTCCAGGTTAGGTGACTTTTGAAACATATGATAAGTTTTTACGTAGTCGGGTTAAAGTTTCTATAGTTTCTTGTTACATTCCTTCTTTAGAACGTAGTATATTTCCCTTTAGCTATATGTCAAATATTATTTAATATTTATTTCAGTATTATTAATCGAATAAGTTGTGAATTTTATTAGCTTCTTGACCTTTAGTGCCTAAAATTTTGACACGATGTATTCACGCGGTAATAATAGATGCTTACCGTCACATATGTATTTATTCTGCTCTAGGTTGTATATTGTTATAATACATATAGTAACATATAAAGTATACCCTTGATAAAATTCACATATTTACCAATTAAACTGTTTGATACATGTTTACAAACTAATAGTCGATGCTAGGATACAGAAGTATTTCAAAAGGCCGCCATAGTGTGTGTGTCAATATACCCATTGCGAATGTAGACAACGCAGTATTTTTAGATTCTATTCATTATTTCTTTCAGGTAGAGTAGAGTCACTTAGGCAGGCTTATATATATAACAAAAAAATCTTAGAAAGAAAACTGTAACCTATGTTGTAAATGTGTAAATTTAATGTCATAAAATTCTCAACAATATCTATTTGTATATAATAGGTACCATTGTTGATATTATACTTGAATTTAGATGTCGCTGCTATATTATTTACAATACTTAATTTTAAATTATTTATAGATGTTGTAGATATGTTATTAGAGTGTTCTAGAAGGGGTCTAATTAGAATGCGAGTTTACTTGTGGGAGGAGTGGAAACATAGATCTGCCCTATGAACACTCTAATGAGCACAGTGTTAAGAATAATATAATTGTATGCACAAGCAATATTTCATATGCACTAAGATTGTTTATTCATTGTTATTTACTATCATTTATTATATTTTAGCTTTAGTATCATATCCTATGTAGTGAGACGAGAATAAGTACAAAGTTACAGAAATACTAAGCTAATATTTTCAATTGTTGTGTATTTGTTTAAATTTTATTAAATAATAATGCAATAGACCAATATCAGTACAACAGATTATTATGATTAGTTTAAGAATAATAGAACATTGGGTTTTAAAAATACGAGAAGTAAGTCTATCGATGTGTTATGGTGTTTGATGCGCCGATTTGATATTATATTAATATGGCATGTGTTATGAAAGAATATTTTTGTTCGTTCGAACAAAACAATTGTATCTTCGATATAAATCATTATCAATAATCATTATTATGATGACAAATAATCTGATTGTGAACATGATTGAGCTAATATGTTAGTGTGCGATTGTCGAATAATTTATCGTAGGTATACTTATCTGAAAGTGTATCACGTGTAAGGTATACTCATTAGTCATTCAGATAATAACATTAGAAAACAATTTGTCTGTATTTGTATTTTGATTACGGTTTAGCTCGTTTCTTATAAATTTTCATATTTCAAATATAAATTATTCAGAACCTTTAAATATTTATTCATTATCTCATCGTATAGCCATAAGCCAAAAATAGATGTCAAGCGAAAGAAAATCATTGCGAACATTAGTCAACAAAGGAGAGAGTAAGAGATGAAAGAGAAATTACACAAAGCCAATTTGGGTTTAAACCTGAATTCTAGACAACAGATGCCATATTTGCAATGCGCCAACTATGTGAAAAATACACGAGTGAGCACAAAAATATGCATATGGTTTTCATGAATCTCAGAAAGGCATAAGGTAGGGTACCCCGAGAGTATTTTTTCTACTTGAGTGTAACAAACAGACAAACCATACCCCAAATCATTTGGCCAAAGTGGCATAGTAAGCCAAAACCTTGCTGAGAAGAGTAATAATTCCAGCAGAGAACTGTCGATGATTATGATGATATATGGAAGGCTATCGTGCCAGGCACCATACACCTTGGTGCGTGAATGCAAATAACATCGTTTAGGTTGGTGAGGTTCAGAGCAGACTGGAAAAATGGCAACAAAGGAGGCAAAAGGAAATCCGAATGCCGAGATGGATGAGAAGTTAGGTATAGTTAGTAATGAGCTTGTTTGGCATGGGAGTCGATTACAAGAGAAGAGGAAGACCAAAGAAAGGGTGGATGAACTGTGTGGGAGAGGATATCGGTAGGCAGAGACTTAATAATGAAATGATGATTAATAGAGTCAAAGGAAAGAATAAAAGAAATTGCGCCGACGGTAAATTGTATTGTGATAAGGGCAGGCAGCTGTTACAACCGCTTCACAAAAGTGACAAAGCTGCAGCTTAATAATCCAGTGGCTTGAAGATTGTGTATTAAATTATAACGAAGTTTTAATGCTTCATAAGAATAACAAGTGCTGGGCTAAAAACGCATGCAGTTTTAATTTCATATTAGTTTTTTTATTCCTATATATTAAGTATTTTATTCGGTGTGATTCGCGTAGTCGCTAAAAGCGGGTGTAGGTTCTTCTTTATTATTTTTATTATTTGAGTACATAAGACTATCTAATATTAAATATAGCCAACTTTATATTATTTATTTTATTGTTTTATTATTCAGGCCGGCTAATAATTAATTGTTTTAAATACTGTATGACAGAAAACAATTTTATAGTGATAGTCTTAATTTTCAGTACCTTAATTATATATTTTAAGTGAAAAGTTCATATTTTTTTGTGATACCCAGTATTAATACAAGATTTTATGCTTGAGGTGTGTAATCTAAATGTTTATTGTCAAAATATCAATATAATTGCATGGTAGAATGAAATAAAACATGTAGCTATGTACTTTATTATTGTCTTATTATTATAAATATAATCCTTGATAATTTAATTAATCCTTACTAATATTATAAATGCAAAAATAACTGTATGTCTTTTCGACTTTCATGATAAAACTATTGAACCAATTCAAAGGAAATTGTTATACAGATAGTTTAGAGCTTGAGAAAGGACATAAGCTACGTTTTACCGCTATAAAACTGACATACACGAGGCTGAGCTACTTATATATACACCTAAAGTAAAAAAGAAAATACAATACATTTTTTCTTATAGCCGTACGTCGTTTACACGATCTAGGATTGGTCTAGTGGTTTACATAGTGATCGTGACGGAAGAGCCAGAGCTTTTGGGTTCCTTTCTCACCCAGAAGGAGATTCACCGCCTCAAAGGAGATCGTGCGGTACCCTCATAAAAGGGAACCCTCCTATTGGTCAGTCATCGCAGTAGCGCAAAATTGCTGATCTTCAGGGCCTCCGCCCATACTGAAGCCCCGTAGAGGTGCATAGACTGCACAACTTCCGAGTAGTCTCCTGCAGAAGTTTCGCAACAACCGTGAAAATGCACGCGTTGCGCCATTGTAACTTGCAACGTAGTTATCTTGGTGGAGTCAATGTGTCGATTAACTTGCTTCTAAAGTAAAGTTGTTAAATGCAGAGTCCAGATTGTTAGTTAATTTATTTGCAAATTATAGGTATGTTAATTAGCAAACCAAATCAAGTAACAAATCATCTGTCTAAGAAATTAAGAAGAATTGGAAAGGTTATTTGATACTAATCCTTAAACGTAAGAGGAAAATTGGATCTCTATATCTAAAATTAAAAAAATAAGTTTTTTGTCAAGGATACAACTAGACAACGACTTAAAGGCAGCCACGTTTTTATTTTAGAGCCATCTCGTGAGACAACGTGGAACTCTTTGTCTTGTAGTGTCTGAAGCTATCAATCAGCTGTAAAATTAATCAGGTAAGAGTTGTTTGATACCTTGCGATTTAAATAGTTCTTGACACTTTTCAAAGAGGGTGCTCTAAACAATTTCAGTTTTATCTACAGAAATAAAATTAGTATAAGTTTGTAATTTTAAATAAGCATTTTAGCATTTTATTAAGTACATATGAAAGTGAACAAGGGTGGATTCAGGGGGGTCATGGGTCATGACCCCATGACGCCCTGGGTCCGCGTGTCAGAGAGTCATGCCATCCAATAGATTATATGGTTTCTGATTGTAGTGATGTGTAAGGAAGACAGTCTTAGGAGCGATAGTCATAGAGAAGAGAGAACATTGAACATAAAAACTTATTTAAATATTATTATTCCTCAGGAATTTCAGGAAGTTCCAGAGGCCTGTAATGTCCAACCCGTCAAAGGGCGACCGCTCCAATTCCAACCAACTACTGTCCTATAGCTGTCATTCTCTGCTTGGTGCTTGAACGTATAATTAACCAGGAAGCGGTGCATAACATTGAAGATCACTCCCTGTTGAGTGATCGCCAAAATGGCTTCAGATATGACCAAGCCGATCCACAGGTGATATTCTAGAGTACATCACCCACCTATAGGGTGATAAGTATGGAGTGTCCCGGCCATTAGCCTTGACATAGCCAAGGCCTTCGATAGGGTTTGGCACCATTCACTTCTGTCTAAATTTCCGGCATTCGGTCTGCCCACCTAGCTGGATTGCCGCCTTCTATGCCGCTATGAGGAACGTTTTTCCTCATAGTCAACCGGAGCTTGTTGGTGAACTCAACCGATGAAAGCTGGTCCTACTCCAGTCACGGCCTACAGGTCGTGTTGCTGGACGAGGTGGTAAGCTGTTTGAGAGGGCGCTCTCTGCCCGCATCGTCCGGCACCTATGCGAGGTGGTCCGCGATCTGTCGGACGCCCAATTCGGTTTGTGGGAGTGGCGTTCGACGGTTGATGCCATATTGCGTCTGAGGGCCGTGACCGAATAGGCTACTAGGTATACTAGGTGGTACTAGGTTAAGGTAGTAGTGGCCGGTGAGGTGTGCCCCAGAAAGTTTTTGCTGCTTATAAATATCATTGGTCTTTGTCCGTTTATTTACTCATGTGCCACTACTATCACTGAAGTCAACTAGAAGAAGAATATAATATGTTCTATTCTTAAATAGTTTGTTATTAAATATATAACTCACAATGCATACAACGCTGGTATTCTAACTGCATATTTTTGCTGCGTAGGTCGCTTTCTTCATTGTGTGTAGTGTGTAACAACTATGAATAAAGTAGTGAATGATGGCATTTTTTATTCCGTTGCTCACGCTGTCCGCACTTTTACAAAAGCTTGTTTGTTTACAAAGACTCGCATAATGAATTTAATCATTACGTATGCAGGACTATTGTGGTACGTGGTGCCCATTATAAACTTTAGGCTAGTAGAAAATAACAGCGCACTGTAGATTTATTCGGTCAAAACTTGTACCATAAATTTATTAAATTAAAAATAACCTTAATAAAGTATGTCACTTATTTCACAATTTTATATTTATTTTATACTAGCTTTCCGCCCGCGGCTTCGCCCGCGTGGAATTTGTTTATATCGCGCGACACGGTAAGGGTAGATTAACAATCTTACATGATTTTATGTTTGTTATTAAGGAACTTCGATACAAACTTTGGTCCCCTATTTCGAACCCTTCTAAGTATCCTATGTCCTTTCCTAAGTTCAGTTCTATCTTCATACCAAATTTCATCAAAATCGGTTCAGTGGTTTAGGCGTGAAAGCGTAACAGACAGACAGACAGAGTTACTTTCGCATTTATAATATAGTAGTGGTTTAATATATTTATTGCTTACAAGAACAAGATAACAATAATAAACTAACACTTTTTATATCCCAATGATCACAAATAATGAACTGCTGATACTTTAAAAAGGAAAAAAACCCTGTGCTATAAGTCCCAGTACATTAAATTAAGTAACTCGTAATTTTTAATCACAGCTGATAAAATAATTATTACGATAAACCAAACATCGGTTATCAAGTATAGCACACTATTATATTCAACGCCGTTTCTCTGAGACTGACGAGATAGTTTCAAGTATAGACCATTTAGTAGATGACACCAGCATATTTAATTTCCTAAAGAGCTTTTACATACTCCTTACGGATGCATTACTACTTTAACACGAACTTTACTTAATTGACTGTTTCCATTCATTTTCATATTATTTTTAAATTAACTTTGGAAAAGAAATACGTACAGAAGAATAAAGGGTTTAGTACGGAACACAGTAAATATTCGGGTGCTACATTCTGTTGCCGTAAACATAACATACGAGGAAAAATTCGAGGTAATATAACTTGCTGCTTACCCTTAACAAGCAATGTGACGTATTTTTTTCTATTATATCGCGTCGTCTTACCGTACCCACGTGTCACATCATTTTACGAACGTGAAGCTTTCAATTATTAATGAGGTATGACCTGAAAGTGGGTTGTTTGCATCTGACGGGCATATTCGCTTCTCCCTCGTCTAATGAGTTTTTTACCATAGTACAATGTCATGTGAAAATAAACAGAATTTACCGGTGGAACGTTGCCATTTATCATTTGTAAGGATACGGAAAATAAACACCTGTTTATTTTCTTAGAAATCTATTTTTAAAACTAATGATTGTTCGTTTTTCGTTTGATTTACGATTATTTTTGATAACAACAACCCGTAACATCCCACTGCTAGATACGGGTTTCCTCTCAGGAGAACAAACGTCCCCACGCTGTCCCAGTGCGGGTTGGGGACTGACAAGATACGATGTTTCTTTCTTTCCATGTGGCTACGTAATCTTGGCGTTGGATGTTTTAGGCAGCTCAAGGCTAACTACCTTAACTAAGCTTCACAACTGTTACGAAAAAAACCGGGACCATGCTTTCATCAATCATCAAAACAGCCTGTAACAGTCCACTCTCCTTTGAAAGGAGGTTTTGGCCTACTATACCACGCTGGCCAAATGGGTTAGTAAAGGGTTGGTTTCAAGATTTCCTTCTCTTGGCAGTGATGTTAGCTGCTTATTTTGTTCCTTTAGTCGCCTCTTACGACACCCATGGAATGAATAGGGGTGGTGACACTTGTATTCTTAATCCGTCACCACACGGAATCTATGTGGAACCATGCGGTATCTAGCATCATATGGTTGTTTCAAAAAAACAGCCGGTGAAATGGAGAGGACCAGGGACCATGTGATTTCAAGGTTTCCCCTATTCGACACCGAGTCCATATAGGCACTTTGAAACTATAATCTGTCCATTCCTTTATTATCTTTTTGACGGTTCAACAAATTTCTAAATTAGTGACGCCCTCACACGTCACCGATTCGATTTGAAATCAAAATCAATCGATATAATATTCTTTAAGTCAGTATTGTAATTAAATAAAATATGCACTATAATGATATATAATTGGCCCAGAACAAAGAAAACTTCCTAACACAGTCACTTGAAGGTCTGTTTAGTAAGTATTATGTGATTTTTCAAATGTATCTATATATATATATATAAATGAATCGCTATTTCCCTTGGTCACGCCATCACGCGTGAACGGCTGGACCGATTTCAGTATTTTTTGTTTGTTGTGTTTGTTATATTTCAGGAGAAGGTTCAAAATAGAAAATTAAGACAGAACAACGTCTGTCGGGTCAGCTAGTTTTCTCATAACTCTGGATTTAAACGTTATTAACCACGCGTTTCAAAGTAAAATTTTACTAACACGTGCATAGTTACTTTTTAAGTCAGTGGTCCAAAAGTAAATTAATTAATGCACAGAGTTATTGTTCTTTATTCTAAGTTTGAACTTAAATTCCAAAATTTCGACTTAATTCCTTGCAAATAATCAATCTTGAAGTCATACTATTATAATTTCCTTTTTATTTTATTAAATTTACAGAAACAATACTTACATGAAGTCAAATTATTTTGATCATAATAATATGATAGATTATTTTAATCGTTTAATCGATTTATCGTATTTCCAGAACTGTTTTATATGTTGTTTTTAGCTATGCACACTGTCCACTTCCCTACCCGTCTATAAAGTACGACATTACTGTAGTACATTATTACGAAAAAAAAATACCGGTTATTTATAGGTATGACCTGTCAGAAAGACAATAAACGAAAGGACAAGTATAGTCGATTCAATCTCGACGCATAAATGTAAAAGAATAATTGTTACTTTAATTACAGGAAATAAATTACACATATATACATATCTTCTGAACTAACAAAGTTAACCAAGCCATTATGGCCTATCATTAATGTTCACCATGTTGACTACCTACGTTTCCTGCTTTTTTTTCAGATTTTACGAGCAAGCCGTTTAGCTTTTAGAGAGGGGGGACACCCTGTTTTATCAAAAAAATTGTCAAGTGCGCGTCAGGCCACGCATAGAATTGGGTTCCGTAGTCACCTATAATGGTAGGTAGATTTAAAATCGTGTCCAATAGACAATTGTTATGTTAACTTATTATTAATTCTATATTTTTGTACGAAGTTTTCCAAGTTAGTGCATTTTACGAATTAGGCCCCTATAACTCCTAAAATAAAAAAGTTATCAAAACCGCTATAGTTTTCCTTGAAAATTCAATATATGGGCTAATGTCATGATTTTTTTAGATTTTTTAGCCAGCCGTTTAGCTTTTAGAGGAGGGAGGGAAGGGGTGAGGGGGCGTCCTGTTTTAAGAAAAAATGCTCTTTCAAGTGGAATAACTCAGAAACGGATACCTAAATCGAAACATAGTTTTAGATACCTCATTATGTTTAAAAGACCTATTGAATTATACCCCGATGGGGTGGAAAAAAATTATCGCCACTTTACAACCTCCCCGGTAATCCAAATAAAAATATTTTTCATTATTTTATTAGAGCAGTTTGTTGACGTCATTACAACACATATTCTTGCAATGTTTTATCTTTATAGCACCAACCGTTTGGGTGGTAGGTCGGGGACGGACGGACGAACAGACAAACATGGTGAATCTATAAGGGTTCTGAGTCATGAATTGGAACCCTAAAAATGCACTTTAAAGTTGAATAACGAATACCTCAATCATCTTAGTAACATCTCAATGTATTATAAGACCTATCTAATAATATCCCACACGATGGGAAAATAAAAAATATCCCTAAGGAAAGTACACCAAATAAAAATCATGTGTTCAGATCAGATCAGAGTGGTGTGCAATGGGAGAGATCTATCTCTAACTATCACGGTTCATGAGATAATGCCTAGTTACTGTTGTAAATGTACAACCGTGAATAGAACGCGGGACTGAGATTATTTCAGATATTATCTTTAGATGTGGTGAATCATTTTCACTGAATGCCTTAAATTACCTTCTTGGTTTATTAATATATAGCAGATTAGCTGCACAGTGCACCCCGCGGTATTACGCGTGGATTGTTTGGCTCTTTATTATAATATTTTACAGTATTTTTAATATTTTTTCCATTAAACAAAAGCAGCTCAAGCTACTCCATATTACATTCACCATTTCCCAGTAAAGGCCTGGTCAAAATTGGTTTAGCTGTTGTATAGATTGGTCAAAAGAAATAAACAGACAGGTTAAACTTTAAATTTTTTTTTACATCACCTAGTTTCTCGTCTTTCTGACTTGACTGTCCAGAGAAAGTTTAGAGGTATGAGGGTAGAGGAGGAGGACTCACACATCCGTATAGTCTCTGATAGTGCATCGGTACTTAAATCCCTAAATAAAACCCATGTCACTTCGAAACTCATAATGGATTGTCACAACGCGTTGGAACGCGTTGCGACCTCCGGCCGGAATTCAGTGACAATACAATGGATAAAAGGACACAGCGGATCGTTAGGTAACGATGCGGCCGATGAGCTGGCTAGGAGAGGGTCGGGCGCAGCGGTTTTCGGACCCGAACCCGTGGTGCCCGTCCCATTCGGCCAGCTCCGTGGTTGGCTGCAAGAATTTACCCGCACACAAGTACAACACCACTGGCTATCTGTCCCAGGCTGCAGACAAGCAAAGGAAGCCATGCCACTTCCTAATGATAAACTAACCAAACGCCTGTTGCGTTTGGATAGGGACAGTCTGCGGCTGGTGGCAGGAACTATCACCGGACACTGCTCACTAAACAAACACTTCCACACCATAGGCATAACTGACAGTCCCCTATGCAGAGCATGCTTAGGGGCAGAGGAAACGGTGTCGCATGTACTCATTGAGTGCACAGGTGTCACCGAAACACGGAAAAACACACTTGGATCTCCTAAATCTGTTGCAGAATGTCTGGACAGACTCGGAGACCTTATCCGCTTCTGGAGGGAGGTGGGCTGGCTGGAGTGATGGCCGCCCTCACGTACAATGATCCACTTAAAGGACTAAGTGCGGAAACCACCCACATAACATAGAACATAGGGTAGAGGTTTCAAATCAATGTCAAATACCGAGGAAACTATTTATAGAATGGCAAACTTAAGTTTGTATTTCAATCACTCGATAAAATCCTACACAAATATTCCACAATTGGTTTCGAGTGTGAACGAACTATGTACATACGACTTCGCATGAAACCGTTAAATCATCAAACCGCATCGAGCGCGGGTCAAATTCACGCTTGTTCCGTTTTTTTGCTATGATGACCGCCCTTCTTTTTCGTGTGTACAACGTAACTTTATTGATTTTATAGGTTTATTGGTAAATAAAAGACGTAACGTGAATAACCAGTGGATTTACTAAACCGTCATCACACGTGAACAACCAAATTTATTTTAATAATTCTTTCAGTGTTTTTTATGAAGGTGAGAGATAACGTTACAACCACTATACAAACGAATCGAGCATTAATGGAAAAAGGTGCATACGAAATTGCGTGTGTGAGCTAGTTGAATATAATTAGCCCTTGCGGGTGACAGATTATAATAAAAAGGAGTGTCCCACCCTTATTTCATCCTGTAACATCCGAATAAAAGTTCAAAACTGCATAGGAAAACAGCACTACAAAAATAAGGAAACCTGGGCTTAAACCTTATTCCAATTGTTATAGTAGACTAAAACTTACATTCTACCAAGCCGAAGCCTATGTGAAATTTAGAAATTTACATAGTATTTTATTGTATTGTTTTGTATATTTCTCAGTTTCTCACCACTGTACACTAAAAAAATATGCCAACAAAATTTTGTTCGGGTGTTCGCCATTGTTCTTTGAACCGTTTTGAGAGCTTTCATTGTGAGCGCTGCTGGCACACAATGTAAGCTCTCAAAAGGAATTATATTTTGTTTGCAAACAATTTTATTAATCCGCTCTTTATGATCGTAGCATAGTGATATAAAGCCTATAGTTTGCCTAGATAACTAGACTGTTTAACATTGAAATTTTTTTTTTCAAATCGTACCAGAACTTCCTGATATTAGCACTTTCAACCAATCAAACCAATCACTTTCAGCTTTATGATTTGGGTTTAGATTTAGCACAGATAGTAGAGATAGTAGTCTATAAATGATCATTGGGTACTTTATATTTTACATTGTTCTGTATTCATATAAGTCTCAATGTACAAAGAGTTCTTTGAAAGCATTTATACACTAGATTACTTATTGCTCGAAGGATGTAAAAACATGCTCGCAACATATTAGTTTTTTACAAGTTAATCAATATTGTAATATACAAACACACTTTTGGCTCTTTTTTGATCCACTCGAAAGTTCATATGTAAGGAATACCTTGGATTGTAAAAATTGCTTTTACAAATTAATTTAAATATTATTATAGATGTTACGAGAATTCATTTCGGTATTTATTCATAATATTTATCTGGATATGTTGTCTTGCTAACAATTACATAATCATATACATTCATATGTACATTTGGATAATGTCACATACCGGTGCGGGTGGACGTCATTTATAATTACAATTATAAATGATAATTATTACATTTATGGCTACAATTTCTATAATACTAAAGCTTTTTTGATTTAAAAATTGTTTTAATAGCCATATTAATTTAGTTTGAATATTTAAAAAAAAGTAGTTAATCATATCCAGTATTATTTTTCTACACGGGTAAATCTCACGACAAGCCTTTGTATAATATAAATTGTGTAATGACTTTTAAGTTTTTAACTAACCAGCTGATTAATCAAAAACAAGAAAACCTCAAAGTCGGCTTACAAACAAAACCTCGTCCGGACGCTCACAAAACCATGAAAAATCCGGACGGATGAAATACGTACCTACTGTGATCGAACGCGGAATGATCGAATCCAGAATCAACTGAAACTTACTCAATCTTCGCTACCTTTGAATGCTTGCTCTGCTTCACGACCACTGGTGAAGATTATTAAAGATTATTTAGATAGGTTCATCTATGTTTATCAACATTTTAAGGTTCCGTAGTTGATGACTTGAACCCTTATAATTTCGTCATATCCGTCCGTCCACCCCTCCTCAAACAAACGGTTAAAAAAATGCAATAATGCATGGATATGTGGTTTTTGTCACGTTGACAAAGTGCTTATAAAATAAAATCAAAAAAATAAAATCATAATACTTCCGTAGCCAAATGTCAAAAAGTGGAACGTTTACGGAGTCGTCATGTCTGTCTGTCTGTCCGTATGACACAGCCACTATTTTCAGCACTATAGGAACTATACTGTTAAAACTTGGTAAATAGATGTATTCTGTGAACAGAATTAACATTATCAAAAAAAAAATAGAAAAAAAATGGGGTTAACTACTTAGAACTGAAACTCGTTTTTGTTTTATCAAACCCCATTAGTGTGGGTTATCTATGGATAGCTATTTTAAAATTATGTTGAGGTTTCTAATTTAATTTTTTTCTAAACTGAATAGTTTGCGCGAGAGACACTTCCAAAGTGGAAAAATGTGTGTCCCCCCCCCTTTAGCTTCTTATTTTAGAAGTTATAGGGGGGGAGATTAGAAGTTATAGGAGATACATTTTAGACTACATTTAGAATGATAAAACTAAAAAAATATATGATGCGATGATGATGATGCCGCTGCTTGATACAGACGTGCGCGACGACAAGTTACACTAGCATTGTGTAGCTCGCGGCGGATGCGTACTAGTTTTGTCAAATTCCTGAAAATTATAATACTTTGTTCAATAGTGGACTTTTTATGTGGTATGTATACATCCTCCTACATAATTGGTGACCCCGACGAGCCATTGGTTGAAGGCAATGGTAAACAAGGACGACGCAGGACAGTTGGAAAAAAATATACACACATATTTAAATCTGCATAATTGTGAAAAGATTGGTTTACCTATATTACAAAATATTTTAAAAGGTGAGCGATTTATATTATTTTACGATGACTGATAGGGAAAATGTATCACGGCTGTTTGAATACCACCTTTTTGGCCAGAAGAATCAGTACTATGGTTTGCACAAATTGAAGCCAATTTTCAATTTAAAAAAATTACAACTGACGATGTTTCCGAACCGACGAATTTACCTTTCATTTAATCAATACACTATTATTAAAACATCGATCAAAGTTACAACGAACTGCAAGAACTTTTATATTATGTTACTTGCTGCTACGGAACCCTTCATGGGCGAGTCCGACTCGCACTTGGCCGCTTTTTTTACATATACGTGCTTACGATAACAAAGACACCTTAGACGTTGTGAATCTCTTAGTACATCAAAGAGATATCCAAGAATAAGTTTATTCTTACAAAGTTTTATGTGGTTGTCTGATTCTGTACCTTTAAAGAGATTACAGCCACCTTAATCGTAAAAGAATACAATTATATTTATTATTAGAACTTTCTTGCAAAAAGATATACTTAATCAAACAAATAGAATTTATGTTAAATTCTAAAACTATTTTAGCCATTCAGCGTATTCCATCTCTGTCCAGCAGTATGCTAATGCAAACCTACTCTTTACACAAACATAAATCATAGTAATGATTGTTATAGGGTTGTCAATTTTCTCAATATTATCAGTAAATTTATTAAAACACATTGTTAGTGAGATAAGACCTTACAAAACAACCAACTAAAACTCCTTTCTAAAATTTATACAACACGGATAATTAGACAGATCCAAAGAAAAGAGTTTCTTGTTCCGTTGCTATCCTTTGCTTTTACAGTGGAATCCGTTTATAATGACATCAAAGGGAATTGACAAATACGTCATACTAAGCGGACGTCATACAAAACAACCTTCTGCGCAACCTTCTGCGAGGACGTAATCACGCAGAAGGAGGCGGCGGAGAAGGCCCGGGAGGACGACATCCAATCGGACCTGATTCGCCGCCGGCAACCGGGCGGCGGAGGCGCGAACATCTGGGCCTCATGCAGCCTTGAGTGTGGCCGCGGGTGGACGGGACGGGTTTTCCCTCCACCCGCATTATGTGGCCAGCCACGAGGGGGCGGCGTCGGTGTGTGCCGGACGCCGCCTAAGAGAGGGTCGTTGAACCGAGACGGTGCCCGCATCAGGAGCGGGCAGGCGCTGGGGGAGTCCAGAAGGAGATCTGACCCTGGACTTCTCCTCCTCCTAAACGGAGAAGCGCGAAGAGGGCACACTGTGTGGTTTTTAGTCGGTTCAAGTCCGACAAACCACCCCGCCGTAACCCCCGGTGGGGTGACGGTCCATGATGATTTTCCACACATAAAAATAAAAATAAAAAGGGGCAAAAGATTGTTGGTTCACCCCCTTACATTCCTCACCTCCTTACATGCCGCCCTTAACCTACTATCCTACTAATATTATACGCGAAAGTTTGCGAGTATGTGTGTGTGTTTGTTGCTCTTTTACGCAAAAACTACTGAACAGATTTGGATGAAACTTTACAGTAATATAGCTTATATATCACAATAACACATAGGCTACTTTTAACTGCAATAATCAAGATAAACGGGCGAAAGCTACAGGTGATTATAAAAATACATTAAGAGTGCGTTCCACTTAGCGCCCACAACGATCAAAATGCTCCTTTAGTCGTTCCACTTAACGACCGCGGTCGTTGTGGTCGCGGCCAAAACGTCACTCATGACGTCATGACTTACGCTCACGCGAAGCTCGCGACGACCCATTTAAAAAGGTGGGTCGTGGTGATCATTGAGAATATTGGCGGCCTTTTCAAATGTCAAAGCATCAAAAATGGCGACCGTTAAACTTACGTTGAAGTTTTCTTTTTTCACAATCATATTTTCGTAAAATCGTATTCCATTCTTCATCTGAACTGGTTGAACTAGTACTTTCTAGAGCATTAATGAGACTTCTTACCAAATATCCAAGTGCCGCCGCAAACGATATTTTATTTACATTTGAACATAAATTAATAAAATACACCACTAATATTAAATATAAAAATTAAATTATAAGTTTTTTAATATAATTCGATTTAAACAATAATTAATTATTATTTTCAAGGCTTACAGATTATAACCTAACCTCTTAAATCTTTTGTTTTTTTTTAAAATTTTTATATTATTTACCTCCACGCCCAAAACGCTCTTTAATCCATTCCACTTGAGTTTACTATAGTAACGCTCAAAAGCAAGTGGAACGGGAAAAACTGCGGTCGTGAGCGTGATCGTTGTGAACGCTAAGTGGAACGCACTCCAAATCGTAGATGTCAAAATGTATCACTGTCTTATCACTGTTTATCTCCTGTCAAAACTTCACAGGTTGCCATGCACACATGTTCACATTTGCATAGCAACCATAATGATACGCGGTCGACACCGCGGGGCGCAGCTAGTATCTAATATTAAATGTGTGTAATAAAATTTTAATTTTATATAATAAAATTGTATATTTAAATTACTGTCAAACACGTTACATCAAAATTTAAATGTTGACTTTTGAAATGATACAAAAATCTGTATTTTACAAAATTTGTTTTTATAATATCACATTGTATCACATGTATGGACAGCCTCTTAAAAAAAAACAAAACTATTTAAAAATTATTGCCGAATGCATTTAGTACATCCTCATATTTTTCAATTAACACAAGCTTTTTTGTTCGAATTTCGGCCGAAAGCTTTTGCAGAGTTATCGAATATAGCTGTCACCATAATACCGATTAAAAATAATTGAATTTGATATTTGTAAGTAATCATTTGGCCGTTGGGTTTAAGCCCTTTTTAAAAAATTCGGCCAAGTGCAAGTCAGACTCGCCCATAAAGGGTTCTGTAGCAGCAAGTAATATCATATAAAAGCTCTTTTAGTTCGTTGTACTTTGATCGCTGTTTTAATAATAGCGTATGAAAAAATGAAAGGTAAATTGTCGTTTACGGTTTATGACGTATTAAAAAAAACTACTTACTAGATCTCATTCAAACCAATTTTCGGTGGAAGTTTACATGTACATCATATATTTTGATTAGTTTTAGTTTTATTTTAGCCATAGATTGTACTGCCTACCTGATTGCCTACCCCACAGGTATGGGTTTGATGAAAAAAACATATTGATTTTTTCTATTTTTGTATGACAATCTTAATGTGGTTCACAGAATACATCTACTTACCAAGTTCATAACAACAGTATAGTTCTTATAGTATCGGAAAAAAGTGGCTGTGACATACGGACGGACCGACAGACAGACAGACATGACGAATCCATAAGGTTTCCGTTTTTTGATATTTGGCTACGGACCTCTAAAAAGGAGGAAGTTCTGTGTTCCACTTAATGTATTATTTTCAACTGACAGTTATTATTTTATTGAAAAACTAATCTTAATTGAAATGTAACCATAAAGCTTTCGTAAAGAAATTTTAGAATATTATTATGTTCATTTGTAGTATAATTTTGAAAACATTGACGTAGCTGTTTTTATATAATTAATTATTTTAATTCTTCTAATGTTATACTATATTAAAATGGGTATTGATTTATGGAAATTATAGATTAAGACTTAGAAATAAATACCTAACTCAAAAAAAGACTGGAAGCCGGGAGAATGATGCAGTATTGACTAGGCCGCCATTGCTTAAGGGTCACCAAGCTGCATTGCCTATCTTCACAATGAGGTTGGTGATTGGTGACCCCTACTCCTGGATTCTCCTGCTTTCCATTAGGTAGAGTAGAGTCACTTTGGTTGGTATAAATAAATGAAAAGCGATATCGATATATCCTTTTTTAGATCAAAGCATCCTCTTTTAACAGTTATCTATATCACCAATTCATTAGACACAAATTTGACTGCACAATTGGTCTAGTGATTTGAGCAAATTCAAAGCCACTTTCTACTGCTCTGAGTGTTGTGAACCAAAATGTTTATTCAAATGTTAGACAAATTGTTGTTCTGAGTCTAGGAGTTCTTTGTGTCCATGTATGTTAGTAAAGTAGCCCGTGAGGCAGGTTAAATGTCGTTGCGGGCGTTGTTTACGAAAAAAATGAAAGTTGAAACAGAAAGTCCTGGTATCCTTTATATAATTATTATATAAAAACACGGTGCGAAATCAGCCAAATTGAAAGAAGATACGTCTTGTGAGTATCGTAGTGTGTAAACTGTCTTTTTTAATAAAAAATTATATAATTAAAATCTACGAAGTGCGTGTCAGGCCACGCATAAAATAATAATCCATAATAGCACGTGGATTTAAAAACGTGTCCAAGAGAAGATTATTGTTATTTATACTTATTATTTCGTTACTTTTGCATGAAAGTCTCCAAGTTAGCGTATTTTACAAGTTCGTCCTCGATAACTCCTGAACTAATATATAAGTCGTCATATAGACTACCATCGTGACTTTTTGCAGATTTTACGAGTCAGTTTTAAAGGGGGCGGGGAAATCTAGAAAACAAAAACATTCCCACTTTACACAATATTTAAGGGAACTCCCTTAAAAAAAACATTATAATTTTATTTTAATTCTTTTCAACGTAACAAAAACACGTCCACGGACGGGCAGATATGACGAAATTATAAAGGTTCTAAGTCGTGAACTACGGAACCTCTAAAAATTACTCGCAAGGTACCAACAAAACCGTTAATGTTTAAGTAAAAATTAAAAAGTATAGCTAATAAGCTATATTTTTTATCTTTTCTGTCTTAAGTTTAACTCCTAAGTCTCGTTACAAAGCATTGTTTTCGAAATAAAAAGTTACTTCGGTATACAATAAAATTACTAGCCATATCTAATTAAGTATGTCAGTTTCATTTCATATCAGTAATATTTGTTGCATGTTTAAAGAATAAAAAACAAATCGAAAACTATAAAACATAAAGGATTGGCGCTCTCCACAATTTTGTATAATAGCTTAGATTATACCAATAAAAGAGAATTGCTTTTGCGTTAGGGCCTCGAAGGCGAGGCGTCGTTATTGGTCACAATATCTGTAATATTGTTACCACTCCTGTTGACTCAGTGAAAGCTAATCGATGTGTCGCGTTATTACATTTTATCGGCTCTGCAGAAAGGTAGCGGTTGTGGGAATGGCATGATTGTGTACATTGTTTATCCTGAAACGTGCTTGAGGAAATATTACACTTATTATGATAGCAGCACTAACTTTTTTATGATACAGTGGGCATGTAAATATTTTTTTATATCAAACAGTGGGCGTCCCGCCGCATGCTGTCACAAGTCCGCAATTCGCATAACATGTGACGGCAATAACATCTAAGAAGTCACTGCGAAGAACCCAGTCATAGCCGATAGCAGACCATCGACTTCGATTCGGGGACTCTTAAGATGTTGGTCGAGGTTCTTGGCTATCATACCATGAGCAGAAACGACTATCAGAACAATGATCTGCTAATCCACTTACCTCATAAAGACAATCTCGTGAGATGAATTAAAGTATTATATTTGTTTTTAGAGGTTTCACGAGATTCTCGATATGAGGAAGAGCGATATCA
This sequence comes from Phragmatobia fuliginosa, assembly GCA_932526445.1. Taxonomy (NCBI): domain Eukaryota; kingdom Metazoa; phylum Arthropoda; class Insecta; order Lepidoptera; family Erebidae; genus Phragmatobia; species Phragmatobia fuliginosa. The sequence continues at coordinate 34,284,379 of OW052057.1, forward strand.
ACAATCATTGCGCTCTAATCGATCTATCACTACAATACTGATATTGTGGTGATAGATGATAAATAAGCCTGAGCTTATTGGCTACAATAGTTCTGTCTCTGATGATTTACTATTATATATACATATGTTGCTTTGGTATTTGAAAGGCCTCCGTGTGCATCTTACTCTGTGTGTAATTTGAAGCCTTTTAATTTTTCGTTCGGCACGTTTACACTGAAATTTCACGCGTTACAATAAAAATAGAACAAGACGCTTTGACAACTCTTTTCTCGTTCAAAACTGGTTCGGTCGATTTTTTAAGTCACTTACAATCCTGGTTGGTTTATCAGTAAGAGATGAAAGTTAACCCAATATCGCATTTCTCTATAAAGTAAATGGATCAATTTTTATCTATTTAGGATAGCACTTATAATTTATAATAAGAATTGCGTATTTAGTATATATCTGTATGTATTAACGCCATAACATACATAAAGTATGCGGCTGCTGATCAATTGGGCTCGGGTTCGATTCCCGGGTCGGAACCGAATATTAGTTTAATCCACAAACATTTGTTTCGGAGTCTGAGTGTTTTCTATGTATGAAATGTGTATGTATTTACAAAAAAAAATATGTTTAAGTATTTATATCAGTTGTTTAATACCCACAATACAAGCTGTGCTTAGTTTGGGACTAGATGACGTCGTGTGTAAGCTGTCCGAAATATTTACTTATTTATAAGCTAGGTATTGTTAGTTACTGCCTTAATGATCTAGCGGTTAGCGAATACGACTGCTTATGACGAGACGAGACGGGTTTAAGTCCCGGAACGGACTGTCGATTTCAGTTGTTTTGAACATCTAATATTATTATTTTACAATCCTTTCCTATGAGCCTTTCTCAAATATATAAACAAAAAAAAATGGTTTTGTTTTCTGATAGTGGCCTTCTGGTGTCCGATGTTAATTACATGCGCCTCTTCCGTCTTTTCCTTAAATACATTTTCACAGTACACACATAAAGTATGTGTTCTAAGATTAAAATTTATGTTGCATCAACTATCGTGCCGAATACGAGTATGGTGATTTGATAGAATACATCTGAAATTTTTTTTTTGTAAAGAAATATTTTATTTGACTATATCACAAGTTTTTACTAAAAAAGCAGTCAAGTGCGAGTCGAAATCGCCCATGAAGGGTGCCGTAGCAGCAAATAACATCATATGAAAGCTTTTGTACTTCGGTGTAACTTTCATCGAGGTTTTCTTAATATTGTTTGCATGGACATTACCATGCACACTTCCAATCGTATATTTTTTTAGTTTTATCATTCTCTTAATGTAGAAGGGGGGGGGGGGGGGTTGTACATTTTACCACTTTGGAAGTGTCTATCGCGCAAACTATTAAGTTTAGAAAAAAATGATATTGGAAAACTCAATATAATTTTTGAAGACCTAACTTATCCATACGCAATCACGTATGGTTTTGATGAAAAAAATATTTTTGAGTTTCAGTTCTAAGTATGGAGACCCTCAAAATATTATGCATTTTTCTATTTTTGTGTAAAAATATTAATGCAGTTCACAGAATACATCTACTGCCCAAGTTTTAACAGTATAGTTTCGGAAAAAAGTGACTGTGACATACGGACGGACAGACAGACAGACAGACATGACGAATTTATAAGGGTTCCGTTTTTTGCCATTTGGCAACGGAACCCTAAAAAGAGGCCGCGTAGATGTCTTTATGCTCTATGCTCTATTCCGGCTATTTCTAAGTCTGATGAAACGATATGAACTTGCAGTAAACGCAAGATAACTAAATGCTTGTGTTAAGTTACTATTCAAGAAGTTTCTTTGTTATACTGATACGGTAGTCATAAAATTCATTAAAAGTTATTTTTTTTTTAATTGACGTTTGGTAGTGCATAAGACAACATAATACCGCAACTTACTTTTAATTACGCGCAACAGGAAATTGAAATAATTTTAAGAACATAAATGTTTCGATGCTCAAGGATTAATATCTGTGGGTACCCGAAGTGTTTGATAACGGTGTTGAATAAAGTAAACTTTCAATTATAGACAGTGGATTAACTGAGAGATTCTATCAAAGTGAAAAGCTAAATTACAATCTCGTACTTAATAACTAGTATTGTGCTAATCAATAGAGAAGGACCATTTGTTTTATTATTCTTGTTATTCTTTATTATTTTATTATTATTCTTATTATTCTCACTTTGATAGAATCTCTCAGTAAATTTAATAAAAATAAGAAAATCTATCAAAGTGAGAAGCAAAATTACAATCTCGTACTTAAAAACTAGTATTGTGCTAATTAATAGAGAAGGACAAAAATAATATACCATGCCGGTTGTTTAACCGGCATGGTAAGATTAAACTTTACATAGACATGTGTTTTCTATCACGTCAACAAAGTGCTACAGTAAAATCATGAAAAAGGATATTTTATTACGGGTACACACGTAAACTGGTGATGTTTTTTTCCCTAAAATTTATTTTTCCCTGAAGAACTCAAAAAACTCCGCCTGGGAGCTCAGCAGCCGTCCGAAAGGCTGATCACGAAGCGCGCGCCGCTTTTATAGCCGCGGTCGAGCGTTGTGAACCCCGCGCGTTGTAGAGGTTGCTAGTGGGGAACGTGGCGGGGCAGTGTGGCCACGTTACATTTTAAAGGGAAAGCTATAACGGCGTAGATAGCTTTATTAGTTCAGGAGTTATAGAGGCTTTACTTGTCAAAATGCTAACATGGAAAACTTCGTTCAAAAACAACGAAATAATAAGTAAACATAACAATTATCTATTGGACATCAATCGACATTGTATATGACTAGGGAACTCTATTCTATGCGGGACCTGACACGCACTTGCTTGACTTTTTTCGTAAATACATAAATGTATATTTATACATAGAAAACACCCAAACTCTGATCATGCAAACATTTGGTCCGACCCGGGAATCGAGAGAGTTTTTTTTTTAATCATGTAGGGTAAACCACCCAATTATTGGCACTTTAGTGTATGCTTCGTGTCAGTCTGAAATTATTTAACCATAAAATCTCATTTGCAAAAGCTAATAGACAAAGCATAGGACAGAATCAAAGAAAATACTTTAATCTTTGTTTCTTTAATCATTTTTATGTAATTGAATAGTATTTTATAAATATTTAACACTTAAATCCGAAAGACTACAGAAAATCTTATTATTGGCATAGAATGTCCTAATATTGGCATTTACTAGTCTAATTATTGGCACGTAGTTAAAGTAGGAACCTATCATTAAAAATATAAAATAAGCCTACCTATATGTACTTAGGTATAATTATTATTTTTCATATTTTTCATTTCGAGTAGTCTAGCATTTGAGCCCCACGTGCAAAGACGGTAGCCCGTAACCAATAATAATTGTATCTGGTTTAACGCATTTATCAATGGTCTATTGCAATAACGGTACAAAACCGACTTTAGTAAGAGCTCGAGATGGATTGTCAGGCTGCCACTCTAATACGGTCTTCTGCCAACCACCTTTTAGAGGTCTAAAAGCTGAGACATCTGCAGTCTGAAGCAATCGAGTGCAATTGGGATAAAGTGCTATAAGCACAATATCCAATAAGGAACAAAGCTCACTGACGGCGTAGGTGAGGTGAGTTTTGTGTCCAACTACAAATAAAATAACCGGGAATGGTAACTGATTTCGCACGAGATGCGGATGTAACACTTTCAGGAGAAAATTTCAGTTTTCATCCAGCCGTTGTCACTTAGGTCTACACTCAATCTGCTTGTACGGGTAAATAACAATAGGTGAGATAATTTCGCCATTGGCAGCAAAAGTAAACATCACTGCTAATGAACTTTTAGCTGGGGCGTGGTCGATCTCGTAAACATTTTTTGCTCCTTTTGGTGCCAAGACCACACCTGTCTTTGCGCAAAGAACGAAATTAGGTTCGTCACCATTCAAGACTCTTTTTGGGCCTAATAGAATTTCAAACAAACTGTAATTTTTTAGATATCTTTCAATCTTGACTGCACGGTTGGCCTAGTGGCTTAAGCGGTTGCCACGCCGCTTCCTACTACGCCAAAGTCCCCCACGACACAGGAATTTATATTCCTAATGCGGGAGCTGTCTTTTAAAAAAAAATGCCTGAAACATACGGTTGCACTTGCCGCAGTTACTGATTCAACAATATCCGGGTGCCGCTTTAAGAAAAGTTAAACCTGTCCTTTTAAATACATCTTTTTAAATTTATCTCCTCGGATGCTGTCTTTGAATGGGTTAGATCGGCCGCTTTTTTATAATTTTCTGATACGCTCTTCAGAAGATCTTCTTTACGTTTAGGAAAACCCTTCGCATGGCTGACATTTATTTAACCAATTCTTTATATTATTCTCTTTCTACTCTATATGAATAAAAAACATACACATAGTTTATTATATTCTATTATGGGCACTACTGCCAATAAAAATACTGCTTTTGCTATTGGCGTAAAAAATCCTGACATTGGCACTAATGCCAATAAAAGGATTTTGATGAATTCATTGATCCAAATGTTGGCACATGAGATAAATAAAATGTGATAAAAAAAAACTTTGTATCTACTGCTACGATGTGTAATTAAACACATCGTAGCAGTATATAAAATTATTTCGAAAGTATCAATAAGCCGATATATATAGCTGCGATATACTATGATTAATAAAGCTCTCACTTTAAGAAGAAACCAAAATAACTACTATAAATCACTAGCACAAAATGTCAGTTGTTGTTTCTAATTCGCCGTTTTGGTTATTGGAACAATGTTGACAATTCCTAACAGATAAATTAAAGTATTTTACTTTGTAAAGCATACTGAACTTGAATAGATTATAGTTTCCTTGTTTTTTTCAACTAAACTCTAAAGTGCCAATAATTGGAGGAGTGCCAACGATTGGTTGGTTTACCCTCTATATTTTTTTATTTAAAACTAGCTTTCGCCCGCGGCTCCGCCCGCGGGTATGTTGGTTATCGCGGTCAAAAGTAGCCTATGTCCTTTCCCAAGTTCAGTACTATTGTCATACCAAATTTCATCAAAATCGGTTTAGTGGTTTAGGTGTGAAAGCGTAACAGACAGACAGACAGACAGACAGAGTTACTTCCGCATTTATAATATTAGTAGGGATGAACAGATAGGTCACATGTATGGTAAGTGACAATCGCCATAGCCGTGAAAACCTGATTGAGTTTCTACACGTAAATAAGAAATATGATACCGGTATTTTCCTTTTAAAATGTTAATTAGTCTGAATTGAATTTTTTTAAATGTTTTATATATTCTATCACTCGAAAACTACCATAAATAACTTCGCACATTTAAAAAAAATAATCCTTTAATTTAACGAAGAACTTGATCAGTTGAAAACTTAAATAAGAAGACGGAGGTCTGTATCCCCATTGTTATCGACTCTGGTCAATTAAAAATAATTTGTTGCATTATTGAAACATGAAACAATGTTAACTATGTTATTATCAATAAATAAGGATATCGTTACTTTCGCATTTATGTACAATTTATCATCTTTTAGATAACCTAATATTATTGTTTTATTTTTTTCTTGCGGCATTATTTGGCAATTATGTGGCATAAGGGGGGATCCTTATGCCACATAATTGTGGCTATGCCGGACTCAAACCGACCAAAACCGCACGCCTTCTTGGATACTAGAAGTCGGGGAACCAGGTGCACCCCTGGAAGGAAAAACCCTTTGAAGGGTTCTAAACCTCTCCCGGACCCGCTTCACCATCTCCTTTGCAAGCATAACTTGCTCACAGAAAGAGACAGTGGAGTACCACGCACTCTCGCTCCGTATCATGTGCGCAATCATGTTACTGAGCGAGAGAATTCCCACTCCGATGGCCGCCACGAGATCTCGCCTCGGCTCCTTCCACGCCGGACACTGCCAGCATATGGAGCGCCGTGTCCACGCTGCAGCCATCGCAGTGGTGGCATTCAGGCGTTGGCTCTTTGCGAATCAGACACAGGTGATCACCGAAACAACCTTTTCCAGTGAACACCTGCCTCAGCCAGTATGAGAAGGTTCCGAGGCTTCTTTTAGATGCCTACTAGAATTTATTCTAAATAGACATATATTAGGATATATGTGAATTACTGGTACTATTTCAATAGTAGTGACACAAGTGACTTGCACTAACTAACAAAAGCAATTTAAAGTTTCAAACGCAAATTGGTCAAACCAAAATTCATTTCTGAATTTTGTCTATTATCGTCAATAACGCAAAAGCGATGGAAAGTGACAAGTTACTGTAGGTAGGTACTCCGTAGCCGCGTATTTACATAATATATTTCATTACTCAGTTCGATTCGATAAAGTTGGCCAGTCAAACCTGGGATATCCCTAGAAAGTAAAGAATTTATTTGAGGTGATGATAATGTCCTTTGGGAACTTACTCTCTTCTTGTTTTCTATGGAAATGGAACTTAATATCGTAAATATATCAGTAGTAGTAAATTGCCGATATTATTTAAATACTTCAGATCATTAAAATACTGTAGGAGATTTTCTTTTTTTATTCTTCAAATTTATTAATTTCAAATGGCAAGTTTTACCAAGTAATCGGTTTAATTTTTATTTCCACCAATTTCGTGCCCATAAAATGCTTATTGGTACAAATTTTACACAAAGGGATTTTATTTTACCGTCTAAATAATTATGATATATGCAGTGTCGTATTAATCTTGGACGTCTCTGTTTCCTTAGCGATATTATTATCATTATCTGCCTATCGCCATTCACTGCTAAATCCATAAGACTCTTCCAGCTCCTGCTAGCCGTCATACGAAAATCATCACTTCATCCGGCTATGGACGTCCTACTCAATATCCCGTTTACCATAAAAGGCTAATACATCTTTATATTTTAGAACAGATAATCATCTACATTGTCATAGACAATCCAATGTTTAACACATGCACTTCTAGAGGCCTCAATGTAGTTGATATTTTTGTTTGCTTTTTTTTTTCATTTAATACAACTTTCATTTAAATATTTGCTTTTAAATTTATAGTTGCTGTTGAGATGATTGATGATGAGGTGTTGGGCGCTAGCTTAGCATCCCTATGCTTTCCTTAGTGCTGTAAGGCTTACAGGCCCATTGTGTTTCTGGACCAGGTGGGTAAACTGTTTGAAAGAGTGTTCTCACCATCGATCTATCGGACGCCCAACTCGGTTTTGGGGAGGGGCGGTAGAGGATCGACGCTTTGTTACGCCTGAGGGCCATGACTAATGAGTCAGTCAACTGTGCTACTCCGGAACGAATTGGCAGAACAATCGCAACGTCAGTACCCTCTTGAGTTGTTATGTATAACTATTCTATGTCTTAGATATAAAATTTTCGTGTCACAATGTTCGTTCCCATACTCCTCCGAAACGGCTCGACCGATATGTATGAAATTTTGTGTACATATCTGGTAGGTCTGAGAATCGGCCAACATCTATTTTTTATACCCCTAAGACGCGAGCGGAGCCGCGGGCATCAGCTAGTACGTATGTAAATATATCTTGACTTCTATGCGTATATATTCAATATTTAATTATTATTAATTTATGTAATTACCTAATTAAATTATATCGCTATAGTTGGAGGAGAGAAGACAAAAAAGTATCTATGTATTTATATCAGTTGCCTAATATCCATAATACAAACTCTGTTTAGTATAGAATAATTGAACAGGTTCTTTATAAGTTTTAAATTTTGTAATGAATTTAGTACCTATACAAAATCGGCTAAGTGCGTGTCAGGCCACGCATAGAATAGGTTCCGTAGTTTTCCATAATGGCTTCGTCGTGTCCAATAGGTAATAATAATAATAATAACTCTATTGTTTTAAACGTACATAGATACAGGGTTTGATCCCTAGATCCCACACTAGGATTCCCTGTGTCGTGGGATCTAGTCTCCTTCAGTCCGATGGGCGATACATTAAATAATTACAACTTCACCATGTAAACAATAAAGCAATACAAAAAAGAAAAAAGAGTTATACAAGGAAAGCAAATACAATAAATTCATGTAAACAAAAACATCAAAAAAAACAAAATGACATAAAAATGAAAGTGTGTTGTGTGCGCGCGCGCGTGTTTGTGTGTGTGTGTGTGTGTGTGTGTGTGTGTGTGTGTGTGTGTATGTGTTTGTGTGTGTATGTGTGTATATTTAGTTGTGAATTTGTTTATGTACGTTATAATATCTAATATAATCGTTAGTATAAAATATAATACCTGTTTCACAATTTCTATATCTAAATCTATTACATATTCTAGTTTTGCGTCCACCGCATCATACTTCTACATTAGACAAAGATTGACTGGTATAGAATATCTCAAGGCATAGAGTCCGCCTTTGTACAACATGTGCAATAAGTTTAAATAAATAAATAAAATTGTCCGAAATATTATTTATTAATTTGTTAGTCTGCTTTAAGCTGAATTAGTTATGCGCTACACTACAATATAGTGTCAGAGTAATTGAGGTGGCTAGTGACAGAGACCGAGGACCGAGAAGTTATTTTCAGTCGTCAGGCCATTCCGTGCGGTGTTCCGCAGGTCTGTCCTTGGACTAGTCCTGTGGAACATGGGGTACAACTGGTACCTACTATGGCGTCTTCCCCCCGGTCTGGGCACAATCTGTTACACCGATGACACTCTTGTCACAGCCCGGGCGTGGGCTATCGCAGGCTATCTGAGATACTTGTCCAGATCGCAAGTTCTGCTTGCGAGTCAGGGTGTGTCAGAAGTGTGATTCTGAAAGGCTAGTCTAACTGAGCTGGAAGGCTTCCAGAAGAATCGGTGTTAATTGAATTGATATGGATATTCTGTATGACTTAAACTTTTAAATCTAGTGGCTTGAATCCTACTCTCATTCACTACATATACATTTGTTAGTGTTTAGGAGGAACCAAAAGTTCGCATTATTTCGAACAGTTGTCTTAGGTGCTGCTGATGAAGTAAAATTTCCTTCCTATCATCTAGGTAGCCAAAACTGAAATCCAGCCCACGAAAAACCTCGTCAATGAAGCGTTCTAATCTTAAAAACGGGGTAGATATTGTGTTTCTATTAAAATATTATAGTTATATCTAGATGGAAAAATTTTAAAAAACACTTTTCTAATACCGGAACTATTTCTAAAACTTTGCTTTTGCTAGGATATTTGTGTTTACCCTTAAATACGCATATGTTTGCATATATTTGAGAATTGAGAATGTAGAGTTAAACTTATATCTTTAGTTTGAATAGTATCAAGAACTATATCGCAAAATACTATGAATGAGGCCAAACACCGTAACAGTGCCCTAAAGTAAAGCATTCTAGTAAAAGGTAATTATATCTGTTTGGTGACTTTGTAGCTGTTGAAATTACACTCTATCTCTTTAAAGAACTATTCAATTCCTTGTCTGATCTTCTAAAACTTTCGAGAACTCCGAAAACATCGGGATATGCTGACCTATTGTTTATTGCTCGAATAGTGACCTCTTCCATCGACTATCCCGAGTTACTGAACAAGGTGAAAATCTATGTTCCAGTGTATTCGCTGCGCCGAGCTCCATTTTTCTCAACAACTGTACTTGCTACTAGGTATCGTAATAATATTTTCCTTTATTGTTCTTGCAATATTTACAATGACTTCGTGCGTAAACACGACCTTGACATCTTTGCTATAAGCATATCAAGAATGAGGAGAACACTGCACTCAATTTCATTTTAAAATTCAGAATTGTATTTGAAACAAAATTTAAAGTTACTTTAAACTTGTTAACTGGCAGGTACTATTTTTAAAAGGATTTTTTTCATGTACAATTTTTCTATGTACAATACATATGGCTAAGGGTTTATGTTTTTCTAAATATTTAGCATTTATTTGTGGATTACTTTTTGATGGCGTATTGTTGCTACTTCTTTAATCGATGTAAAATGTATTGCTGTAAGCTTCCCTAAGGTTAATAAATAAATAAATAAAAAAAAATACCATAAATTCTACTATAACCAGAGCAAATTAAAAGGTAACGTAAAAGCGTCCTTTCTATTCGTAACAAATTACTCCTTCATCATCATCATCATCATCAGCCTATCGCAGTCCACTGCTGGACATAGGCAAATTACTCCTTAGAACACACAAATTTTCTGTTATCTCTATAAAGCCCAATTTTTTTGGGTTTTTTTCTGGGGTAACGCACGCCAAATTTCAGTTAAAATAAACAGGGTAGCTAAAAAAACCGTTGAGTTATAAGATGTGACAAATAATAATTTTAGTCATCTTAGAGAATTTTAAATTAAAATAATTTTAATTTAAAACATCTGTATTTTTACTGAAAATTACTTGCACTTAAATTAATTAAACTAAGTAAAAATCCAAAAAGTGTTAGATTATCAAGAAAACTCTTAAGTTTCAAATAATCTGATAGCAATACTTCAACACCGCTGAAAACTACTCAATTTAGTTCACCAAAATTTATTCTTGTGAATATTCATTTCACAAGTAGGTCTTGAATGAATAATTCCTACATTGAGCACATTTATTGCATACAAGACTAAAATAATTCTAGACAATTAAGTTATACTAAATGTGCGCCAGGCCCAGTACTATTAGAATGAGTGTTTGACAAATGAATGTGTATGTGGTTGAGGCAATTTGCCGAAAATTTTACAAGCCACGAAATGATAAGTGTACAGGCTGACAATGACGTAGCGAGCGCTTTAACGGGATATTAGTCCCACTTATCAAAGTGAAAAAGTCATTTCATTTTTTTTTGAAAATTTTCTGCAAGGACTCCTTTTGCCATCCCTATTATAAACGAACCTATAGTAGAATGAATATGAAAGTCATTTTACCAAGAGTTTGAGGAAGGTTTTTAGTAAAGTATTATAATTGATAGTCTTTAGAAATATGGTATTAAAAATTACCACTTTACGAGATTAACATAAACGGTACAATTTGGGTTGGCGATATTTGTTACGCTATTATGCAACCACACTAAAGCTTAGTAATTGCAGCGTATTGAGTTGCTTTTGCGTCATTGTTTTGAGTTTACCGCCAACACCCAAAACATTTTGTATAATATGTGTGTATTATGACCGACGCTACAGGACAGCTAACCAAAACACTGCCAACTCCTCTCAGACAGGGTGGATAGTGTCGATGTGTGGCGGCCGACGGTGTGGATAATGCCGAAGAAAGCATGAAATAAGGAACGGGGCAAGCTGAGTTTATCGCCTGGACCGTCTGGTCCTGCATCAGATTATCCGTCTGAAATAAGCCAAACTGAGCGCTGAGCTCAGTCTCTTAACTTGACAGTTACTCGCCGTGGTGCTGTCCTCCTGAAAGCAGAGACAGAAGCAGCATAGTTTTCAACGTTAACATATAAATTTAATCTAACCTACATGATTCAATAACATTCATCTATCGCGTATCTCTTTGGCTATGAATGTATGTCACCACATAAATTCTTAATGGTAATCGCTTATTTCAAACTTATACCACTGTAAAATTGAGTATTTGTAAATCTTAGGTTTTACTGGCAACTATTTTATTACACATAAATGGAAGAAATTGTATCCTAAAACTCAAGTAATAATAACTACTAATACAGTTTATTGATCTAGTTAATTGGCATATCTAAAATATGACTATATTATTCGTACACAACACAGCATTTAAGTAATATGTAAACATTGTTAGTTGCATCTAAATTAATACTAGGTCTCTGTGTACACGATTTAAATAAGTACATATATGAAAATATTCAGATTAATGATGGCGCTGTATATTCCTTTGTTATTTAAGACCTGACCACATATTTAACGGTGCGGACTGTCTGAGAAAGAAGCAAAATGGAAACATTGAACGATGACGTACAGATTTTTGTGCTTTAGCTTTCTTTATTCCAGGTCCATACATGTATCACAAATATTCTTGTTCACATAGAATCAAGTCACAGTGCGCCTTCTTGAATATGCACAAATACTTTTATTATTCCAAAAATCTATCTATAGTTTTTATTTGTAACAGAATAATAATATTTTCCTTTCTAAAAGCAGGACAAATATTTTTGCAAAAACGCATGCATGACATGAGCACGAAATTAATGGAATGAAATTCAAAACAAGAATAAACCACGTTATCTTATCAGTTGAATTCCTTTACTCTTCCTTTTGATTCAGCGTACTCATAACTAGTTATATTATGTATAAATTTATATGTTTGATTTCATTTCAGTTGAATTCATATTGATGTTATATAAATTAGTAACACTTTTAGCAAATATTCTTGCGTGCAAAAAAATCGGCCCACCTCCTTCGCTTTGTTTTTTATTAATCCAAAATTTAAATAATGAAAAACAACATTTAGTGGCAGTGTGAAGATAGGCCTATAAACTTTGTTTACACATACCCTACACTGATAAATGCATTGAGGATGATACAATCGCCTCAAATCAATAGATAGTCTGAAATTACACATTCTTAAAAAAAAACTTGCAAACTTTGCTGTGTATTTAAAGTGTATAAACATCAACATGCAAACTTTGCTGTGTATTTAAAGTGTATAAACATCTATTTTTCACTGAAATTGATAATTCTCGCTACTTTATTGATAATTTTACTTAAGTTTAAGTGTATCTACTTCAGGTGAAGATAGATACATGGACTACACCTATTTAATAAGGCTGCTCAAGTAGTGGCCCTTATCCAGGAGTGGGAAGGAATACCTCAAGAATTTATCATAACCCAAATAAGGTCGATGAAACACAGGATGGACGCTGCAATAAGAGCATGGGGTGTAAATACTAGCTATTGAATTGTCTAACATGTCTATCAAAACCTCAAATCTTTGTCAATAAGCCAACATCAAAAACTTATTTTTATTAATTTTAGTTTTTAATCTATCACTTGTGCAATCAGAGTGTCCAAAGTGGGTCGATTATTTTTCACGCAAGTGTACACATTACATTAACATAATACTATATATGCATTTTCTTTCAGTAAACCAGAAATTGTACAATTGAAACAAATGATTTAAATTATTTAAATTAATTTCTGTTTCAAACGTCATACTCGTACATACTTTGGGTATATTATTACAGAATAAATAACACATAGGTTACTTTTAACTACAATAGTCGAGACACACGCGAGCGTAGCCGCGGGCAAAAGTTATATATAAAACGACAATTTAATTCAATAAGGCTTAAGAATACACATGGAGGTTAAATAAAACAAAGTTGTTATTGTTACTATGAAACATTATAAGATTTTAACAATTACGAAAAGTGCAGAAAATATTTAATGTAATAACGGCGTGTTCAAGTTGTGACTCGCGCCAACTGAATAAAGTATCTTGATGGTACTTTTGTGGTCATTTAATTATGAATCTCAACGTAATGTCCTCATTTATCATAACTGCGAGGAGTTCATTGTGAATCGTGTCATAATAGTTACGTGAATTGATGCAAATTTCAGAATGAATTTAATAACAGGAGTGACATAACTTTTGTTTGTATAGGATTTCTGCTTCACAATTAAGAATAATAGTCACGAACCTAATTGGTATAGCTTAGTTTTAGTTAATTTAGTCTTTGTATCGTATAGGATCAAATACAAATCGATATCCTAACTAAAATTATAAACGCGAAAGTTTGTGAATATGTTAAGTATGTATGTGTTGCCTGGAAAAAAATGCTTTTGGCAATAAGGCCGCCCTTTGTACACTTGATATTTCATTATTTTGTTCATTCATGTACCTCTGTAATATGGTGTGCAAATAAAGAGTTATCTATGTATCTATATATCTATCTACATCCTCCTAGCCATTCTGAAGATTAACAGCATTCTCCGTATAACATCCCGGTAACCGTTTAATAGGCGGCTAAATACACACGTTATGATAAGTAGCCCCTCAGTGTCTTTTGATTTTAGTAACTCGCCTATTTCTATTTCAACCAGGCAAGGTGCAGTTTATATCAATTTAGGACACTGAAAAGTGTAAAATAAATTGGGTTTAATTTGCCGGCTTAAAATACTATGTGAAAATTCTTGTCGATACCTAATTATCTATTAATTTAAATTAAGTAAAATTATAATGTGTGCTTTTTACCTAAAATCTGTTCGAAGTCGGTGCTAGGCCGAATAGATTTTTAATAAGTAGTAGTGAAGATTCGCCCCATCGCATCGGTTACATAAATTATAATTACATACATACATTTTTGGCTTTGTACCGATTTCAAATAGATTTTAGGTACCTAGTACACATTATAATAGCAAGTTCACTATACCGAGTTAACCTTGTTTAATATTGAATTCTAAGAATTCATTTGTATTTACTCGACTATTATTTGCGTAACTGTTTACATCATTGTGAGCACTGCAGTTCTAACCTGACTTCAATACGAATTACAGTTTTGAAGAAAAAAATATTAAACATTTGATATTACTGAGAGTCCGAAAATGAATAAAAAAACATTACAATTTTTTTTGTTGCTGATAAATGCCACCATATTGTGGCAAACAACTCCCAGTGAAAAGCGAAATTATTATTATTTCTTACTTTCCGTTATTTTTTCTCGCAATAACATCGAAATAGGCCTAGATATTTATCCCGGTGAATCTGTATACCCTATTCCATTTATAGAATTAAAATCATGACCAAACACTTTGATGATTAGAAGTTATTTATAATGATTAATTATTATTTTCTTAAATCCGAAACTTTCCGAAGACTTAGGGCTGTCACTGCGTGGATTACAGCAGTAAATATTATAGTTTATTAAAAAAAACAATTTTGGATTCTGGGAAATACCCAAAGTTTGATATTTCTTTTCTTCAAAACTACAAGTCGTATCCAAGTCGGATTTGAACAGCAGTTCTCAGAATGATGTAAACTAACAGTTTAACGAAGAAAAAGTACATGACACAAAAAGGGCTACTTAGCAGCATTGTGCAGCCGAAAGAACTGAAATACAGACAATAATAAACTGTTATTACTTCACCTTAATAAATAAATAAATAACATCTGATATTATGCTAATCAATTTATTGTTGAGAAGTTCTATTTCATTCTTTTATAGAGTTATAGAAATCGAACTACTCTGTCAAAAAATATGCGTGGTTTTATTTGTCATTCAGTGAGTAATCAACTATTTCCAATTTTCTACCCATAGCTGGTTTTTTTTCTAAATTTATATGGAGCTAGTCTCAAGGTATACTTGTTGAAATCGGAGTACTCTGTAAAAAGTAATGCATACTTTTATTCTAAAATCAGTGAGTATATAATTAGTTATCCCGGCCGTCAAAATTTATTTGATACCCCTAGGGTTAGAGTTCATTCGTAAAAAATTTATGGTACTAATTTCGCAGTATACACTTTCAAATAAAAAATAACTATCAAAATCCCACTGCTCTGTAAAAAGTTATAGGTATGTAAAAAGTTATACAAAAAAATACATGCGTCTAATTGAGAACCTCTTCCGTTTTGATTCATCGCTTAAAAACTTAAATTGAAAAGCCTTCTACTCTCAATTTGAATGCAGAAAAACTTTGCAACAGATTTTATTCTTTGTCGGATAGCAAATGAATTTACAACTTACAATGAATCGAGTGTTTTTTTTCTGATTTCAATGCGGTACTTGAAAATTTTAGAAGTTTTTGAGCTTTGCCTACGAACCTGTAATGATTGAAAATTTTAATCCATCCTCGTTTTGTTTCTTACGTTAGAGAGTAATGTATTTAAACTTTAAATATAATTATTTAAAACTTGAATTATTTGAATTTGGATGGACTTCATTGTTCAAACATTTTGATGCATGCACATTATTTGTGATACTATTTTAGTTATTTTAATTACATATATACTCGTATAAATAATATAATTATATATTTAAATACAAGTTAGTAGACTGACTACTCATAAAAATACTAATGAAACTGTTGGTAAGCCGGTCCAACCGATTTGCCTCGTGACCACGGTTGCTGATTTGAATTGATTTGCTCTAAAATGCAAATGAATATAGCAAGTAATGGTATCCCAAGCACGTGCTAGATGCATTAGTTATTCATTGAAGCTATCCACATCATCGCACAATCTCTGGCTGTATTTAGAGCGTTATTGACTGAGCTCAATGCGTTTCAATTGTAATTAATTATCTTACTCATTTGCTCACAGTAATTGCTTAGTGATTTGATATAATGGGATAATTATGTGTCAGTCATGGAAAGTGTAGCTATTGTTTTATTCAGTGTATACAAAGTTCAATTATTGATTAAATATTAATTTAATAAGACCGCCTTGGTGGAGTAGTGGTAGCATATGTGACTGCTGTCTTGGTCTTGGGTTCGATTTGCCAACTGCATGCAAAAAACTGCAGTGGACTGTAACGGGCTGATGTTAATGATGTAAGAAGAGTGCCCTTTACAGCGATACCACAGAGCCTAGTCTGCTGATTTTTACATCCAGTTGCAGTCTCCTTGCATTGCAACGGGGAACGTGTTATTATAACAATTAAATGCGTTTTATGACTGAACAACTGGGTTAACTAAGTCAAATATCGTGTTAGTAAACTCTTATTGTTTTTTAAAACTATTGCTTACACGAAAAAAAAATATCCTTACTTTACGTGTAGATCATTACCATTATAAATAAAATTTGCTGTTTATTTTATCATTTTGTCGACGTGCTTAATACATATCCATGCAAAGTTTTAGTTTCTAGCAAACGGTTAGCGTTTGGAAGGTAAATCAAGGAGGGACGTGTAAGACAAAACTATGAGAGTTTCGAAATAAGAAATACGAAACTCTAAAAGACAGTCGACTTATTTTTCACTTAATTTAAACATTACACATTTGATGTTTCTTTTCTTGATAAGGTTTCTTGGTCGTTTGTCATGTTCTTCCCATTTTAAATTAATTAAATATTAAATTACATATAGTTAGACGTATTATAATATTTTTGTAATAACTACATCAAAATTCGTATATAAAGTATAAATAAATTTGTATGAAGCAGATGTAACTCTCTGGTTTACATTCATTCTCTTTTATTTGAGAAATATATTACGCCTGTTTAACTTGTATCACCGTTTGAGAACATTTACAATGGTAAACTAAGAAACATTAGTTAAGCTAAATTATTTCATTTTCATTTAGATCAAAATACGGACCTTCAGTGAATATTTTCATCTAGAGATATAAATTATTTGGAAAATTTTGTAGACTGATCGAGAACATTTGGACTCACAAAACTGCAGAATCTTGTGGTTGGTTAAGTTAGAATTTGAAAAAAAAAGTTTTTTCTTTATCATTTATAAGTCATATTTTGATTAGTCACATTTAAAGGCACATACAGTAAATACTTCATAATATTGGTAGGTTTGTACATTATAGTAGTAACAGGAATAAATGAGGTCCTACATTGCTTTGATATTTTTTTATAAAACTCAAATAAAACTAAAATGATATTTTTGATATCAATTTATATTATTTTAATAATTGAAATGTGAAATTGAAAACTGTTTGATGTTCGTATATTCAATTCCACTAGTTCATTCAATTATAAACATAACTTCTCTAAACTTAATGAAGGAGTCTTCATACAAAGGCGATTCCTATTAATAGTTACTTTCAAAGTTAATAAGGCTGCTTTGATTACGTTCCTTGGAATCCGTAAATTATAACTCACATACTATTTTAGAGCACTTCAAATTATTTTAAATAAAGTCTATTACCATCCCACATTAAATACAACTGTTAAAATGACTACCTGAGCTTATATGGCCAAGGAACGACTAAAGTGACATTAGTGAGGTCTCCGAAACCTAATTTTTTTAATTCTATATAGGTTTATACTATAGGAAACCTCACACCGACTTGTAATTACAAACATTTTAATAAGTATCTCGTTGTTGAAACGATTAACATATGCTTCTCCCGACCAAGAAGTCTCAAATTTGAATTACGATGAGTGCTCTCAAATATAATAACAACACGGGCCGTTACCCCGCCGGCGGTGTATCGGACCGAATAAAAACACATGGTGTGCCTCATTCTTTGCCTTAAATAGGATAGGTCCAGGAACTGCTTATATTACGATATCTGGATCGGGCGCGGATCTAAAGCGGGCTCTGTCTCGGCTCCAACTCTCTATTTATTTGTCCGGTGAAACATACAAACTACTTTTTTACGTGTGGATACCCCCCCACGGGCCGTCACCCCACCGGAGTTGGCAGCGGGGCGGTGTGTCGGAATCACACCAACTAAAACCACACGGTGTGCCACTATGCACCTGAAATAAGAGGGATTCAGGAACAAGTTTTAACGCCATCTGGACCCCTCCCAGCGCCTGCCCGCACTGACGCTCGGCTACAACTCTCTATTTATGTGACGTACGGCACACGCAGATGTCACCTCCTCGCTGCTGGTCACTGATGTGGATAAAGGGAAAAACCCGTCTAGTCCATCTGCGGCCACACTCATGGCAATATGAGGCGTTGATGTGTGTGTAAGACGGCCGGTAGTGATTTAGACTCAGACTCATTCTGATTCAGTCTCAGTAGTTGACGTCAGTAGCATCGTTAAAAAATGATATTTAGGTAAAATCCATTTAATTAATAGCCGACTCCAAATAACCTTGAGAATAATAAAATAGCAAGTCAAATCAAAGTCAAATCAGCGTTCAGAAAATCCAAATAAACTTTTTATGCAGTAATATTTGACGGCTTTGTTAACTGAACACAAATGATTAAATCAAAGGGCTCAATCAAGTTTTCAGCAATACAATATGTACTTGACAAAAGATTTGAAGTGTCGTTAAGAATAATACCTTTGTATTGAACTCTCAATGAAAAGGAGTAAGTGAATTGAAAAGTATCGAATTTCAGCCTTACACTTTTATAAATATTTTATGAGTGAAAATCTATTTATTTATGTTATAATCGTCATGAACACATTAGTAAAATAAAAAATAAAAATGAAGGGCCTGTTTGTAATATCACAGTTCTTGAAAATCAAAACTTACGTGTAAAGTATATACGGTACTTACATCGATTACATCATGCAGTACGTAGTAATCAGGGCCAATTCTCTGAAACCGCAGAGTTTATCAATAGCCCTATAAGTATTTCCACTTATCATTAATATAAGAGCGAAGGAGTGTGACTTCGATAATCAAGTACTGAACTGTGCAACTAAGACTGGAGGCCTTCTGTTCCACTCAATTACCTCCGGTAGACCTATGCTGTGATAAATTCATGTCGTGACCTGCATCAACAAACTCGAGTAAATTTTGCGAATTTTATCTCTTCTTTTATGTTATTTTCCTAGATAGCTTGTACAGAAAATGTTAAAGTGACACGTAGTAAAAATATCAAGAGGATGTTAAGAGGTAAATTTAAAGAACGTGGCCGAAATTATAACTTTCTTTCGCTAGTCTCTTATTTGCATAACGCTTTATAGAAGTGAGCGATTTATCATATTTTAAGATTTTGCTTTAATATTTCTACCCAATTACAGTAGTCAGGAATTTAGCTAATTAAATAGATTTTTGAACAATACTAATTCAACATTCCATGACTTATTAGTGGCAATTGTATAATATTCATTTATATATATAATAAAAAAAAATACTTATATACAATTAAATGTTTTTTTCTTTCTTTATAATATCAAATTGAAAACTCAACATAACTGCACCATAGTGCAGTTAATATGTTGAGTTTATACTTTTACACTTTCAAGATTCAACTAACAATAGTGCTTACTGCTGTACTATTTTTTTTACATTTGTACATTTGAGCCTACCAAAATGATTATACTCTCCCTGATGGAAAGTAGTTGGGGTCACCACCCTCACTGTGAGTGCAGACAATACAGCCTGGTGACCCACACCATAGTAGCCTAGTGAGATGTTTCTGCATCATTTTCCCTGTCATTTACGGAATGACGGTTCTTGGAACTTCGCCGTAGTCATTGTCAAGAGATAAATATGGGTTGGACCATTTGTTCTGGAAACAATAGCTTCTTAGTTTGGATGTTTTCTATGTATACTAGGCATGCCTTTTAAGTTCTGTCGTTTTCATATTCCTATGACTAATTCAGTTTGATTTGAAATCAAATTGAACCTTACCAAAACATTATCCCATATGAGAACAATGAACTTAAGTTGTATTTAGCTGTTCTCTACTGAACAGTCACTTGGGGCAATGGTTCTGTACTTTAAATCGATCGATGGTGGGTAGTACATCCACCGGTGCCGCTAAAGTTTTGATAATTACTGCTCCGTAATTTCAGTAAGAGATTGTTGACAGTGAAGTATTGCATGCAGACTAAACTAACAATATGTGACTCGGTAGTTGGTTAATGTTTTCTAATTTGTTAGAACTTCACTACACGTATTTATAGTTAGTAGAACAATATGTCTTAAAAGTAATAACATTAATGTGCCATGCAATTTTGAAATTTCAATTGTGTTTTTTACGAGGGACAACTAGCTGACAAAAGATAAAAACACTCTCATGTAATTAAAAAAATTGCACGCGCACTGCCTTCATTGCATTTGGATACAATACAATGCAATGTTTAAGAACTGTGCACATATATTTTTGTCTCTAATGCATTACGAAAATTATGATTCGGCGAGTTAGGTATAAAAGAAAGTTCAGACAAGATGGTTCAAATTTAAGATTTATTCTTAGAAGCTCCATTTTCATTAATAAAATCCGGCCAAGTGCGAGTCGGACTCACCCATGAAGGGTTCCGTAGCAGCAAGTAACATTATATAAAGGTTCTTGTAGTTCATTGTTACTTTGATCGATGTCTTAATAGTGTATTAAGAAGGAAAGGTTAATTGCAGCTTACGATTTATAACGTACTAAAAAAAACTACTTACTAGATCACGCTCTTCGCATTCTTTTATATTATTCTTATAATTAATATTAAATAATTTATTAATATTTGAAAATACCATGTAATATTTTTTTAGCTGATGTAAATTCAAAATACTAAGCAATACAAACGGACCTTACTCGCACCCACCAAGGCGAATACTGCCTCGCGCTCGCTCCTACAGCTACCCTATACGCTTGTCTGGCAAGGGGTTAAAACTATCAAAAATGCCTGAGTTGAGAGCAACACCAGGATCGCGTCGGCAGCTTCTGGTGTCCCACCTGCCGTACCTCAACGTCTGAGGTACATCCCGGGGTGACTAGTTTCACCCCCGGGGCACGATGTTGTTGCGCCTCTCACCGCTAGTACCGTACACCTGCCAAAGCCACTGCAACCCAAACCTCATAATGGTCCATCATTCTTACCTGTGTTGGGAGCATGCGCTGACAAACTTTCAGCTTTTATTAAATGAAGAAGGTCTGGGGTTCACGGGCTCTTAGAGATTGGATCTGGAAAAAAAGTGGCTGTGACATACGGAAGGACAGACAGACAGACATGACGAATCTTGGGTTCCGTTGCCTTTTGGTTACGGAATCCTAAAAATGAAGCACAATCAAAACTATTTCATTCAAGTTGAATCAATATCTTCTTAGGAAACAAAAGTTGATACATGTGATTTTAAATAGAAATAGTTATAAAACTGTTCACTTCTTTTAAACGTCTTTCTTTCCGAATTTCACTAATGTTGGACATATGTTGTTGAATTCTATACATAATAAATAAAAAAAAATCGGCCAGGTGCGAGTCGGACTCGCCCATGAAGGGTTCCGTATCAGCAAGTAACATCATATAAAAGTTCTTGTAGTTCGTTGTAACTTTCATCGATGTTTTTACACTAGTTTATTGATTGGATGAAAGGTAAATTGCGTGTTACGATTTATGACGTATTAAAAAAAAACTACTCACTAGATCTCGTTCAAACTTATTATCGTTGGTAGTTTGCATGGTAATGTACAACATATTTTTTTTTTAGTTTTATCACTCTCTTATTTTAGACGTTAGAGGGGGGGGGACACATTTTTCCACTTTGGAAGTGTCTCTCGCGCAAACTATTCAGTTTAGAAAAAAATGTTATGAGGAACCTCAACATCATTTTAAATCACCCCACACGTATAGGCATGATGAAAAAAAAAATTTGAATTTTAGTTCCAAGTATGGGGACCCCCAAAATGTATTGTTTTTTTTCTATTTTTATGTAAAAATCTTAATGCGGTTCACAGCATACATCGACTGACCAAATTTCAACAGTATAGCTCTTATAGTTTCGGAAATAATTGGCTGTGACATACGGACGGACAGACAGACAGACAGACTTGACGAATCTATAAGGGTTCCGTTTTTTGCCATTTGGCTATGGAACCCTAAAAAATGTCAGTGTATTTTCTCAATAAATCGCTCTAGTTGCCGCCCCTAATATCGATAAAATATTACCATCACCTTCATTGACTTTTATAACACGTCATGAAATATTAATCAAATACAATGTGCCTATCGATAATGAATGCAACAGTAAGTCACGACAGATTTCAATGTCTAGTTTAGTCAGATATTAAACGTCAAATTGCAAATCACATACACATTATTAAGGGGCCCCCGGAGGCTGAATTGTCCATACAAACGGTATACCAATATCATTTGCAGTATAAACATATTTCCACGATGATATGTTGATATTCGGACTTAGACTGTATTTACTTAGGTTATAACGTCTTTATTTTTAGAAATAAACTAATCTAGAATAAAATATAATCAAATTAAATTTTACATATTTTACATTGTAAATGTCATGTTTTCATTTTGTTTTTTTCTGTCCTAAAAACAAAAATATTTCTAATATTGTTTCATCAATAACATATCTCATATTATTATGCTACTACTTACACAAAATAAATCGAAAAAATATTGAGTTTTCATTCATGATTTTCGATATTACGAAACACATCCATATTTTCACAAATTTCAAGCAAATAATAGTGCTATCGCATCAAAAAATATTTCAATGTGTGTGTGATTCGTGTCAGTTAAATAATGATAGTCGAACCTTCTACGAGAGAGTCCGAATTACTACGAATGAATGTCAATCCACATACACACATATAGCGGTGCACTCGTATCTACGTTGTATTTTGTCAAACAGAGACAACAATATTTTACGAACAAATTTCAACTTGCAGTTTCAAGTGTCGTACGCCGGCCTCTTAAAACATAAATCAATTAGCCTATTATTAGCCACTGCGGGACTGTAGCAATATGCGTAATAGCATGTCAGTTATTGATAGAAGTAGAATGAATTGATTCAATCATGAAATTTTACACCAAGTAATAAAATAGCCCAACAACTATGTCATTAATTAATCGAGAAGTAATATTATTAATAGGTATGATTCGAAATTATTTAAAATATTTTTATAATATTCTTACAGAGTCTTTTAAATAATGAGTTTTTCAACAAGAATTATGTTTTCTAAAACAAAATAAAATAAAGAATATAAAGAGGATTCAAATTTTTATAGTATGGAAAATTTTGGCAATTTTGAATAAAAAATGATATTTGACAAATGTCCACTACGAGCACGCTGACAGATGTCTATTCTTTCATCAAAGTTTTTAATCACTTTGTGGCAAAATGGAAATTAACAAAAATAATTTGGTAATTATGAAAATAATGAAAAAAAAAACGAAATTAATATGTGTAATTATTAAAATTATGTGGTGGCGCATTTTGTACCGAGTTGTAACTTGGCGACTTAAATTCTCAAGAGTGGTCTCAGAAGGACGATTATGTTGTCTGAAAATATCACGAATTTCACGAAAATTAACTTTAAGAGATCTACCATTGTCATAGTGGATTTTAATTATTTTAATGCAATTTCTGATCGAAATCGAATTTATTGAAACAATTGCCAAAGTATTTACTACGAATACGTCAAAAACCTATTTGTCAAAACTATAATGCTGCTGGTCTTGCCCCAATCGAAAAACAAAGTTCGTAATGAAAAACCCATTATATACATTTACGATTGATCGTGTCGATTGAAATTTAATTCAATGTATGTTTTATTTCGTTGGGTAATCATTGTTTACGTATGAAGGCCGGCCGGAGATTGGGTGCAAAAAGCATCAGACTGGGCTCTGTGGAATACCTTGTGTGTGTCCTTGTATATCCAGCAATGCACTGCAAAGGGTTGTTGTTGGATTTCAACCAGGGCTATAGAGATAGTACCGCCTAACAGTCGATTTAACGTAACTCAATTATTTTGTATTCTCGGAACCCTTTCAATAAAACTTATTAGATTTTTTTTTTACCTAAGAACCATCCTCGTAGTTCAAGGTGTATATGAAATGAAATGAAATCATTTATTCTGCAATAAGGTTACATGAACACTTTTGCAAGTTAAACTTTTTTTTTTGAGCAGATGAGTTCGGCCTTTCCTAACTGGACTAGCCCTGAGAAGAAAGGACGAAACAAACTAAGGGATCACAGTCTCTTTTAAAGTCAGGACAATATTCTTAAATGCGATAATTACAATTGTCAGAATTATAATAATTTAAGATAAATTTGTTAAATGTATAATGTAAATTGAAACCATAAATCATCGTCATATAATAAAAAAAATCGGTCCAGCCGTTTACGCGTGACGACGGGAAATAGGGTTTCATTTTTATATCTAAGTTTATTATTAGAAAAATTATCATTACAGTTAAGAGACGTTCGCTCCTGGTCATAGGACTCCCCGAGTTTCTCCACAACAATCGGTCCTGAGCTGACATTATTACAAGAATTGATCTCAATATTTATTTCATAGCGAGACTTTTCTTAATTGAGCCCGTAAGTTAACTGTCAGAGAGAAATCTCTATATAATATACATCACAAACAATTTACTAATCAAGATTACGCCGTCTCACAATAATGACAATCAATAGCGTGTTAGGTGTCTTGTAACTAATTCATGTAATGTAATTTGGCATACAACACATCTGAGTGACCTTTTTGTTATCATCTGCCACTCGCTGAGTGAGCATTATACCCTGATAACATTTATCGTATTTACGATGAGACTACAGGCCCTGTTACTTCGTACTTGTTAATAAAATTCAAACTAATAATGATAATATAATTATATAATAGCTAAAAGTATTTTAGAATAAACACCTCGAAAGGCGTATTTTTGTATTCCATTTTTTCATACATTACTAGAACTCTCAACCCAACATAAATTGCAACTTATATGGTAGCTCCGATGAAGCTTTGGTCGTTTTCGTCATTAGAGTGAAATAAAAAGTTGACAGATATTCAATTAAACTGCTTGAAAATATTTCAAAGTTTCAAATATACTATTACGTTGGCCAGCGATTCTATCAAACTTATATTTTAAAGGATCTGTAACACTGCTCCAAAGTAATTTATTTTGCTAAACTTTTCTATTTTACTTTTTCTCCATCGGTTTTTGTTCTTTGAAATTCCAAAGTGTAACATTATTCCAAAGTTATACAAGGACTAGACCAATTATTTTATATAAATTTAAGTTTTTTTCTAATATGAGTAGTTGTGTAAACGAGTCGGTGTAGACACAAGGATACAAAGACAAGCGGGCCACGTTAAAATCATTAATCGGTGAACGTGTAAAGGAATGAGAAAGAGATGCTAACTACAATTGTATCAAACGGAAAACATTTTTGATTGAAATAGCCTTCTGCTCTAAGTTCTGTTTAGTATAATTGTGATGCAGTAATAAAGTATTATGTAATCTACTAATCTGTTTAAGAAGTATACAAGAAAAATTTCTTTTCATTTATTACTTATCATAAATTTAATAAATATGTTATTATTCTCTTTATTATACATACTATCTTTTTAAATCTTGCCACAAGCCACGAGCTTAGTGCTGAAACCGTTCTAAAGTTCATAATGTAATTTCATTTAAGTTAAAATAAATAAATAAAAAATCACTTTGAGGTCGGCAATCAATATTAGACTCAGGATTCAAGAAGCTGGTCGTTATGCTGACTAAAAACACAGGAGCTTTCTAACTATACAAGCCGTGTCCAGAAGGACATTATTATAATTGCCAACCATTGCACCGCTTCCTGCTGCGCCAAATGTCGTGGGTTCAAATCCCACGTGGAATAACAATTTGTGTGATTCACAATTTGTTGTTCTGAGTCTAGGTGTTCTTTGTGTTCGATTCTTGTATGTTTGTAAGTCCCCCGCAACACAGGAATTTATTTCCCTTCTGCGGAAGCTGTCTTTTTAAAACTTTAATCACGAATTGGCGATAGTTATCTTTTAAAACGATACATATTATTATGAAACTACAGAGCGATGGATAAGTACCGATCGTAGCTGTGGTACCTGGCTGTTGACTTATCATCTACTTATTATTGCAAACATAAGCCAGTCACCCCAGTGCAGACATTCAAGCACATAATCTTCATCGATTAATATTGGGGGGAGTGTAATTCCTTTAGCCTATCTCATGTGAAGAGCATATTACGAATGCGTAGTGTCAACAGCCCTTTTCATCCCCTGACTATCATAGCTGAGGATTCAAATAGTAGTTTTCATAAGTAAATTGACCAACAGTTAAACAGTTCTCTCCGTTCTAGAATCCTGTACGGCTAACGCACGCTCACTCATACGTCAAAACGGCGATGTGCGAGTGACGTGACGTTCTGTTTGAACCACCACTGGAGACCTTTAGATCTTAACTTTATGTTAAACTAGCTGACCCGTGCCCACTTTGTTGGGCATAACTTAAATATAAAAGTTAGACATATGCTGTCGTTGACTTTTTTGTAGGCATTTTCAAGCTCCACATCTTTTCTCTAGAATTCAATAATATATCTTTCATAGTTAAGGCAGCGTTCGTAAGAAACGCTTTCATTCGACCGTTTTTTCACCGATTCACTTTGCAAAACGGACTACCACGTAAAAGCCTTTTTATTTTTCGGTTTTTTATATAACCTATGACACTCAGCAATAATGTGGCTTTCTATTGGTGAAAGAATTTTTAAAATCAGTTTAGTAGATCCCGAGATTACCCATTACAATTTAACAAACACACAAACTTTACTTCTTTATAATATTAGTATAGATGACCTTATTTAGGGTTATTGTTGTAGCCCCTTGTGATAGTCAAAGTGTTCCCTTACGTTTGCTAATACAGATTACTCGGCATATGAATCTCACGATTACTATACTACTATTTATTTGGGATGTAATAATAACAGAATGATAGTTGTAGTAACAAATAATCACACATAAAATTTATGAAAAAATCTGCCTCTTGACTAATGGACACACGTAGGACTTATGCAATGTAGTAAATAAATAACCAATCTCTACTTCGATCAATCACCGGTTTCACATTTTTCTTTTACATAGGTCATTTATTTGTTGTTTGTTTATTTATTTATTTATTTGCCTTCATTGTTTACACAAAATAGTACAAAATAAGAAACAAATCTGTTACAAACTATGTATCAACAGCAATAGGCGGTTAACATACAAGTAACACATGTAAAGATATTTAAAAATAGCTTTCAAGAATCACACATGAATACACATTCATTCACATCGCACATAATTATGTATACTTATACCTACACAGTAACTTATATACATATCTTATAACATACATACTTAACATACACATACATTTATACTTTATAAAATAAAACAAAAAGTATTCATAATTACAACTAGTGATCCTTCACCAGCTTTTTGAACATAGTCAAGGTTTTAGCTTGTCTGTCCGACAAGCTAAAGTAAAGCCTGAGGCAAGTTGTTCCAAAGTCGCACTTGTACACTAAAAGATTTGTCTGCAAAAAGAGTGAAATGTGCTGGAATTTTTAGTTTTAAATTATCCGATGACTTCAGGTCTATTTCTTCAGCAAGCCAAGGTGCAGGGAGCAGTTTCACTTTTGTTTGTTGTATCGGCGCATGTTTGTCGTATAATTATTAGGGAAGATAGTAATACATTGCAAGTTAAAAAGAGGACTCTAGTCGATATTGTCAGCATCTCTAGAAAATTTCGACTTTCAAATTACGGAAATTACTATTTTAAAATATTTTAGATTTATGCTAAGGAGCACGAATGCAATAGGAAAGAAAGAGGAGATCGTGGTAGGAAAATGAGTCTGCAGAGCACTGGCCATGTTTGGCAACGTGATCCACAGAGTTGCGGTTAGGCAGTTTCGATAAATATAACATGCTCACCAGCATTTATGCGTGGGGACTGAGGTGACATATCCACTGTGGAGAAAGGAATGTAAGATATTACATGGCAACTCCTTCACCACTTCCACACGTGCGATCAATCCTTGCCAGTTGAAAGCCTGGCAATAAAAACAATACCATGTACAGTTGCGTCACGATTCCGATACAAGGATTGCATGGAAATTCGTATAGTCAAAACTTGTCAGAAAAATATCAGAAAAATGTGCCAGAATGCTTTGTGCTTTATTTATGATAAAAAAAATATATGGGCAATTAAACATCTAAACAGTTTTTCGAAAGAAATTAAAAGACTAGTCAAAACTGTTGAAATTTAGCTAATTATAATAATTTATTGTATTTTTTTAAAGTTAACATTTCAAATGCTCCATTTAATCAACTAAGCTAATGCTTGAACCGGTAGCTTTGATGCTGAAAGTTGACAGCACCTGGCGCGGTCAGTTTGTAATTTGTTTCCATGCACGAATCCAATGCTCCGCAGTATAAAACTTTGTGTTAGTTTTCCGAAACCGACGAAAAAAATGAAAGAGTGTTCAATTCAATGCATGTTTTTTTTATGAATATCCATGCATAATTTTTTACAAAGCAGTTTGATTTTGATGGCTGTTTTTGTTTGAAAGCTATACTCCGAAGTTAGACGGAGATAAATTTAGAAAGCAGGTAGCAAAACCGGAGACGATTGATTGTGTACTCACTGATTGAAGTATATGTTATGATTATGCAGAAATTTTTCCATCCGATTTTAATAATTTCTTTTTATTTGAATGGGTTTGTTAGGTAGGTTTATTCTTATATATTTTGTTATACTCACTGATCATACGGAATCTTTTAGATTATATGGACTACAAAGTAGAATTGTACAACAATTAATAGCTAAAGTAAGGTTAAGCTTTTCTAAAACGTAAAAAATCTACATCTAGCAATAATAGCTTATAACCTCAAAAAATATATAATAAAGCTTTTTAGCAAAAGATTGAAGCGACGGAATAGCTTAAAAGTAGAAAACAATAAACTATTAGTACACTATCTAAATTCTTAAGTAAAAAGTAAATGGTAAATTGAAACTTGAATAAATTGAATTTACCTAAATAAGAGACATTTACGTAAAATTCTTCCAAAATTTTGATAAAAACAGCCCTCAAATGTTATTTTGAAAATATAGATAATTACTACTTTCAGGATTTTCTGGAAGACATTTGGAGCTAAAGAATATTTAATATAAGAATTGACCTTCTTCTTAATTAAGCCTGACATACTAATATATAATTATCGTTTCTTTTCACCTTTCTTCCATTTCTCACAATAAGTGTATTCAGTCATTGGTTTGCCAGAAATTCCACACGTTCCAACACCAACTCTTCCTGTTAAATTGTCTGGTGATGCAAATATACTTTTTGTATTTACACCAGGCTTTTTTGCAGCCTTAGCATGAAACGAGAGCCATTTGTTTTTCCCGCTTTCTCTTGCTTCTTCCATTTGCTTGAATCTCTGTTGTTTTTTCTGTTTCCTCTTTTTTAAATATAATTTGTTGTAGTCTTTTTCATGTTTGTTTTCATCTCCGCTGTGAGGTCCTGTGCCTGTTCTTCTCAAATTATTTTTGTTGACTACTTCTGATGTCGAATAATCATCTTCGCCAACATCTTTAATAACAGGATCCAACGAAGAAACTGCAACATCATGATTATTACTAGAACCATGAATATTTGGTACTTTCGAACCACCATCTTGAGTTTTTATTAGATCTCGTGTTAATGCGATGACTTCTTCCAAATCAGCCTTTAACTGTTGCAACTCTTCATTATGGGAGTCAGTAAGTAAAGCCGCTTCAACCATCTCCAATTGTGCTTCGTGCGTTCTTAAATCATCTGCCATGATTAAATGTCTATACTGTTATATAATATAGTATTTAATAGAATAATATCTGCCGAATTTTAAATTCTATCGTAAATTTAAAAAACACCACGTGAATCACTTGCACTTAAAATTATCTGCTTAGAGTGAACACAACACGACTCTGCCACGGCACAGGTATAACTGAACTGAAGATTTTCTGTGTTCGGGCTCACTATCATAGTGACTCACTAGGTAGATTAAAAAAAATAAGGGTTCTCGGTAAATAGCAATTAATCTTAACAAATAATGATACAATGCATTGTAGGTGCTTTTTAAAACTCTATAGAATTCATTACCTGAGACCCTAGGTTTATTCCCATTGTCTCAATGTCTAGAATTGTGTGACAAATAATTTTTTATCTCATCCGTCAATAACATTTTTAATTTTAACATTAAAGGCTAATTTTGTTACATTATATTTGAACTTTGAACTACGGAGAGTTGGAAATTGTGGCTAGGCCGCATGATTTTAGATAGATATAGCAGAACTCCTCCGAATATACTCCACCTACATAGTATCATATTATAACACATGCACGAACATACTCACGTACACACACATACACACACACGCACACACATACACACACGCACACACATACATGCACACACACATATACACCTATGTTTTTCTTCTTATTTCATTTAATGTAATTTGTATACTTTGTTTGAAATATTTTATGTAACTCTGACGGCCTCAGACCGGAGGAGGCGTAAATGGCTGCGACACAGTTTTTAACTTATGCAGCATTTTCGCAAATATTGTTACTGTCCTGTTTCTTGTGGTTTAAATAAAGATTTTATTATTTATTATTACTAATCTATCTATATTGTAAGGTAATTTTTTTTAATAGTTTATTAGTAAGTATTAATTGTACAAATAGAATTATCTAGTATTGCGTAGGCAATAAGATTTAGAAATTGAAATAAATAAAAATACAAAATAACATTTTATTTCATGTAGTTATTATAATTGTAACAAATAATTCGATCCGAATCTGTAGCTAAAGTCAAAATCTTAAGATGAATCATTTGAAAACGAAGTCGCCAAAGTAAGGGCAGTAATAATTCTTAGGTAGAAACATGGCAATAATGGTGCAGGTCAACACCATCTGCCGCCTCCTGATTTATGACATCTTGGGAAAAAAGGATCTCGTTGCCTCGGTCCGTTTCTTGCGTTCCTACAAATGACGAAAAAAGATTTTAGCACATTTCAGCTGAAGCTGTTGAGTTGACGGGTGGCAGCTACATTTTATTATCAAAGTTCCCCTAACTGCAATGTATTATGAAAAAATTTACTTCTTTCATTTTTGAGTTATCTTAGCAGGTATTTGTTCTTAATAATAATGAAGCGAAACAGTCACCGTAGGAACTACGGCGCAGTCAGTACTGTTTGTGGCATGATTTGTTAAAAGCATTTCCGTATTTCGGAGGTCACGTTTAGCAGTCGGTAGAATAGTATAGAATATACTTTTGTACACCAATTACATTGTTGCAGCTGAAAACAGAAAACAGAAGCTTAGTTAGAGGACTTTGGGCATCTTAAAAACAACTCTCGGCCAGTGTTGAGAGGAGACCTGAGCCCAGCAGATGACATTATGTATTGTTGATTGAATGAATATAATAATCTTTAATTCCTTCAGTCACTAAATCCTTATATCGATCCTTAGATATGTTATTGTTCTCTCTAAGGCACTGGAATGGTTCTGCACTTATCTTCCAGGGCGGCAGCAGTGTATTCGCCTTGATGACTCGACCTCGAGTAGATGTGACCGGGTGACCTCGACCTCTATGCTGGCATCCCTCAAGGCGGCATTCTATATCCTTTTTTGTTCGTAATATTTATTAACCTCATAACTCAATAACTTCGTAGTGCGTATCACTGTGATTATGTACCATAAATTACATTACTGTTAATGATGATTTATTGGAATCATAACTCAATGTATTAGTTTTATTTTAGTATTAAACGATTCTGTAATCGATATTGAATGTATTTAAATAAGATCGGATTCATTCCGAATAGGGTAGTATATGTCGCGCAGTAGCGCGACATTACTAGTAAGTAATGGCGGTCGGTCATTCTACTGACGGCTATCTCAGGAAGTGCATATGTGTGTCATCTATTGGCTCTTAAATCGTTTCAATCTTGTTAATCATTTATGATTTTGCGTTACTGTAAGATGTTTAATTAATACGTCATTGAACTACACAAGTGTACACTAATTTTGAATGGATGGATGGATACACATACGATGGATAGCTAAGACCGCTGTGAGGCCTCCCCTGACGCCCCGGCATATATTACTTAGACTTGAATGTATTTCTCCATAAGAAACTAAACGGACTTCTCAATAACTGCATACGATACATTTTTAATCTTCATAAGTATGACCATATGCCTGCTTTATGCTCCCAACTAAATACAGCTTTATCCGTAATCAGCGAGCACTTACCTTACTTTTTTCATATCTCATTTTTCCTGCATATCTTGCCCCGCACTGATCATGACAGAAAGCTTCGTTCAAAAAATAATACGATTCTCTTTTGTCTATGTACATATATGCATTATCCCACGAGGTTTCACTCAAAATGAGGATAGTGACCTCTACTCCTTGATTCTACTCATGCTTTCCATTCAATGGATTAGACTCACTTTGGTAAGCTTAACATAAAAAAAAGTCGCGTGGCACTCGGGGACTCCTGCGGTAAAGCTATTGCATAGCATTTTTTATCAACTTGTGCAATTATATTTATTTATTTATTGTCTATTTATGCAGTTTTTTTTTTCTTTGAAATAAATTCAAGTTTACAAAACAATATACACTGTCTTTTTTCCAGTATACATTCTAACACTATTATTGCCAAACAATATAATCATCCTATTAACCGAAAGAAAATGACATTTAAACAGGGAATTATTGCATTGTTATCGGTCCTTGATAGGTGTGCAAAGTTTCAAATTAATCAAACTTCTGGATATTGGTGAAAAATATGTGCTTCTAGAATATAAAAATCAGCTTAGCATTTTTGATAAGGTTGCCATCATTCGTTTATTCTCTAGTAAATAACTACTGAACCTTACAAACCCAGTAATTTTAGACACAAAACTGTTAAGGTGTAAGAAATACACGCCAATCCTCACAGAGTATTATGGCAAAGACTAAATTGTTAAAATAGTATAAAATATGATTACTCTGTGTTTATTATTTTTTCTAAAACAAAGCGTAGAACTTTAATCAGCAAAGTGGAGTTTTACTTACACTACCGTATAATGTATAATATTATTATACAACAAGGATATTAAACTTACATCAAATGTAGCCTTGTGACCAAATTTTGAAGACAACCAATAAATCATGTAATAATTATACGTAACTACACAAACTTGTGCATCAAGTATTTGTGCTTCCATGATAATTATCATGAAGGCACATATAAATTAGATGTTTATCAGCGCGGAAGCCGTTGGGTGTATAACGATACGGGAATGCACATTTATTCCGCTAGATTCACTTAATCCTTTATTAATCAAGGTAGCCAAAATAGTTTTGAACTTCCCGCGAGCCAAACTAGTTTGTGAAACTTTTTATTACTATATAACAAATACAAGTATGATAGAAGATGTATCTTTATCAATTAAAATGATATATCCAATCTTAATAATCATGCAGATTGTCTATGAAATAAAATTTATAATTGTAAACTGTGAATTACTTATGAGAATTTTCAGCTTCACTTGTGTCTAAAGAAATACAATTCGTCAGTATACTTTATGATGATCTTTAGAAAAGTAATTACACAATCAAGCACTGATCCCAAACGGGTATACTAATTCCATTCAAGAACAAGGTCAATTATTGATAACACATATATGAAAATATTAATATCCCTCAAACTTTACATTTTACACATCATTTCCCAGAGTATCCATTTTCGTTTTCGTGGTTTTGAAGGAATCAAAAAAATCACATTGTCAATGATAGGTATTCTGGTGAACTGTGTATACGATAAGGCGCCAACCCCACACTGTCTAATTATACACACATAAAAGCAGTCGGAGCGCGACAGTCAAAGTCAACGAGCGTTCTGTCGGAGTTATATTTTTGTCGAAAACAATTTCAAGCACCATGTCCGACGATATCGAACATTTCAAAGAGTTAGTGAGAGGTAAACCTTATGAGAAGTAATCGAATAGCGATTCAATCATAATCGATTAACGTAACAGAGTTTACGAAAGTGCTTTACTATTTACAAAAATGCTTCCACCAGATGAATAATTCATTTAAAATAATGAAATCTATTAGGATTAGAGTATTAAGAGTTTAAACTACGTAAATATCTAGGTAATTAAAATAAATCTATTCACGTTTACTAAACGATTATGGTATTTAAAATCTGTGCTAACTCTGACTTGACATACGTGACATTACATCGATCGACACGTTTCGTATCGAACTATCGATCGACACAGAGAACCCCGTTTATACGTTAAACCTGACTGACTTATTATTTTGGATTCGAGGAACGGCGTACCGATTGGATATTGATTATCATCATGGATCGTTGTGTAAATTGTGACATAGCGACTCGTCGCTGTAATACACTGAGTAGTCGAGTTTTAGATGCTGAAATTAAACTAGCAGTGTAATTCGACAGTGACTTGCACCACAATCTGTAAGTACTAATTCAATTCCTGTTATTAGCTCACCAGCGTCTACCATACTGGCTTGCAATCTTTACTTTTATATATGTACGTTTTCCTTCACCTTAATAAAAATAAAATAATAAGTATAGATAGGTCAACATTTAAAAGCCACTTAGATATTAGCCACATATCTAAGTGGCTTTTAAATAAAAGTAACTTATAAAAGTGACTTACTTTACATTGAACTAAGTAACTATCGGGCAGAGTAAATCAAATCAAATCATTTATTCACATAGAACGTCGGTATTGTACAATAAAGTGGTTATAAAAATATAGTGAGCCGTGTACATTCTACTTAAGTAAGTAGATTTTATCAAAAGTAATCATGTTATCCGTTATTAAAAACCTTTTGGATCTTTCAGGTAAACAGCAGTCACCATGTTTGCCAAGCTTGCTGGGATTTGGCTTAAAATTCACCTCTTAGTGAACGTAGACATCCTAGCCACCATAGTGTTTGTCTCTGATGTGGGCGTTCTCTTGCATCTAGAGTCAGCCATTTACCTAACACTGGCTCGCCTCGTGAGTCATCCTCCTAGCCATTATTCCCAAGTTTATTTGAGGTCGGCTACTAGTTAAACCGGTTTTTTTTTCAATCTCGTGAATTGAGAATTTATAATGTTATTATATACATTTGATTATGCCTAAAGCTATAAGTTAAATCACACACCGAGTTTACATTCTGTTATATAAAAGCTTTTGTTCTAATTCAAATAATTTTTTTAAATACAGAAATGATCATGTATTGTTTGTTGCAGACAGAAGTAACCAGTCACATATGCCATACTGCTTGGGTGGCTGCAGACAGAGCTGCTGTCAAGGCAAGGCTGTAGGCAAATGAACTATAGGCTGCTGCGCCCATGTTATGTCAATATTATGATATCTTAGTTGGGCTGGGAACCAAGAAAATATAGTAACAACTGCGGAATTCCTGGATGACGTATTTGTCGTAATTGAAGATGAATAATAAATATTAATAAAACCGATTTTGATTTTTAAACATCATCTTCTTCCCACTCTACAAAATATATAGGTAATATTTCATATTATCTAACTTACATTAAAAGAAAATCTCGACTGCTAAGAGTATTAAAACAATGTAAACGAGAAGAAATAGGTACATGCTGTGCAGTCGAAGGATACATCTGGTTTATAATTGTTTTTATATTTTTGAAATCATTTCCTAAAACCTTTTATATTGATGCCCCACACGATTAGTTTGGAAGAAAAAGATATGGGTCCCATAAAATTTTAAGGCGCCCAAAACCTGCCATTTTTTCAATATTAGTGTAGTGGCACTTGCAAGATTAAGACGAATGGAATGAAACCAATGGGTTTATCAAAATACGTTATCTCCCTTTGGCAGTCAGGTAAAAAATGACAATCGCACTTCAAAAATTACCTGTTACGAACCTAACCTCACTTTTCCTAAACAACTTTTACCTCTGCTCTCAGATTGCCAAAACCTGAAAAAAAATCAGTGATTGTTTGTTTAATTTAGTAGCTATCAATCGACATCAATTTTTTTTTTTTACATCCAGGCCCAAAATTGTATGAAAGCATATCCATCTCTTTTGTGTCATATGAGTCGGTGCTATAGGCTGCAGTATAGTGTCTGGCACTTGTATATTATTATATTATATTAATTTTGTGTTGAAACTAGAGTGGCAAAAATAAAGTGAATTTTTTTTAAGAAATATTATACGAATAAAATGAATCAAGATAAAAAACATATTATTACAAGTCGCTCCCAACTGAGTCGTGGTTGATGAAAATAGAAAATCAGCCAATTGTCAGGTCACTCATAGAAATGGGTTCCGTAGTCACCCATAATGGCAAGTGGACTTAAAACTCGTGTCCAATAGATAATTGTAATGTTTATTCATTATTTCGGTTTTTATGTACGAAATTTTATTAATAAACGTATTTTACAAGTTTCCTCTATAACTATTGAACTAACAAAGTTATCTAAGCCATTCTAGTTTTCTTATATAGTTCATCACATCACATCACTATCATCATGATTTTTATTCATTTTTTTCCAGCACGAGCATTTTGTTTTTAGTATAAACGGGGGAATGCCATGTTTCTACAATAAAATGTTAAGTGAAGTTGAATAATGGACACCTTAATCAAAAATCTTCTTAGCAACTTTCCATGTTTTTATTAGACCAATCTAATGGGTTAGAAGAGTTACAAAAAACATTTCTTCTTCAGGAGTAGGGGAGGGACCTCATATAAAAATATTCTTCATTATTTGATTGCGGCAATTTGTCGACGTGAAAGAAACACATATCCATACAAAATTTCATCTTTCTATCACTAATCGTTTAGATTACACCATAATTTATACCTAAGTAAGTCGAAGATGGATGGACGCACTGATATAATGAAACAATTAGGGATCAAGTATTGAACTGCTGAACCCTAAAAAACAACCACTAATCGTCCGAATATCAAACACAAATGGGTATACACGTAACTACTCAAGTCCCTAATGTAAATATGCTTGACCATATAAACAATAATTAAACGCAGGGCTTGTTATCTTGAGCCCGAAGCGGTAATATAGAATGTTTTAGAAGATTTTTTAAGTAAAGAGGAACGTGTTTGAAGGTAAACATAATTTATCGTATTCACTATTAACTTTTGATATATTATTTCTGTGCGAAATGGTAGAAGAAAGTGGCCAAATACAAGGAGATTAACTTACTTCTCGACGCCTGAAAAGCCTCTGTTACAGTAAACAGTTGAAGCGGGTTCGCTTTGAGCTATGTGAACAATTAGCAACTAGAGTAATTGGTATCGGATTGTTCTGGAATAGCACTAACTGTGACTGTCATGTACTCACTGCAATTATATTCATTGCGAAAGGGTTACCTCATACGTATTTAGTATACGACATAATTAAGTATGTTTTTTAACGAGACATTATAACATTACGACATATGAAATTGGCGTATTGTAGGAAGGAATATAATATATAGTCTTTTTTTTTTGGTAATATATCTCTAATTAATCAAAGTATGCACCGATGTTATCTCTGCACTTTAGCCATCTCATAGGTAGTTCATTGATCCCTTTACTAAAAAAAACACGGGGTTGAGAATCAATAAACTCTTTGACGGCGGTTTGTACTATCGCATCGGTGTTGAATTTTATTCCTTTTAAGAAGTTGTCCAAATTCCAGGAAAAATGGTAATCTGTTGGAGCCAAGTCCTGGGAGTACAGTGGATATCGCAGAAATTCCAATTGTAGCACATATAACTTATTGGTTATTTGGTGTGCAGTGTGTGGTCATACATACATAGAAAAATGCCTAGATTCCGAAACAAATATTTGTGGATCACACAAATATTTGGTCTAACTCGGGAATCGAACCCAAGACCTCTTGATCAGCAACCGTATACGCCAACCACTAGAC
This sequence comes from Phragmatobia fuliginosa, assembly GCA_932526445.1. Taxonomy (NCBI): domain Eukaryota; kingdom Metazoa; phylum Arthropoda; class Insecta; order Lepidoptera; family Erebidae; genus Phragmatobia; species Phragmatobia fuliginosa. The sequence goes on from OW052057.1 coordinate 34,322,607, forward strand.
CAACAGGGCAGTCAAAATAAGTTGCGATCATTTTGTTGCGGAGTGTATATTTGACCCAAAATCGAACAAAACTTGCATAAACGCATTATTTACCAAGTAACAAATATTATAAACGATTTACATTGAATTGACAATGTATATTCTAATATGATAAATCATATCTCAGTATTACCTATCTCTGATTCACTCATGCGAAATCAGTGTTACGGACATCACTAAAGATGATAAATATACCTGACATTAGCAACATGTTTTGTATTGATTATCCGCAATAATGGAAGTAATTCGCACGAATCAGTTGTTACAGATCACCGACGGATAGATTCGCAGACGCAGATGTAATTTATATAGCTGATTTATATACTCCCATGTTCCATGTGAGGATGTAGACATTTGTTTTCACGTACAACCAACCGCAAAGGTTCAGAAAGCTAAATCCATTATAAAAGCACGGGATACCTTTTTATGGTAGCCCATTATTAAGCTGCGTGAAATATTTATTTATCTTACGGTTTAATTTAAGGACTTTTTACAAATGCACGTTTAAGATAGGAATATTTGTTTTAAAAATTACAACATTGGCACGATATTGTAAAAGTTTTAACATAATGAATTAACTCTCTGACCAGGGTAGTAGAACCTCATTTCCAAGATGTTTAATGTCCAGCAGAGGGCTATTAAAAGCTATTGGTCGCGATGATGATAAAAGTAATGAATGTTTGTGTAGGTGATTATTCATTTTTATCATCATTATCAACCTGTTACATTCTACAGCTCATTGGTTTTGAATATCTCGTAATAGATGCGACAAACGCAAAATAAGCATTTTTTTAAATAATGATTTTAGTCTGGTTTGAATTTTTTTTAATGTAGCATAACAGTTAAAACTACACCTAGTTGTAGCTTTAACAAACACATCATCACATAATCATACTATCTCGAATAACAAAATCACAATTTCCAATCACATGACAATATACGCTTCATAAGATGTATATATATCGCCAAAGCCATACAATCTCGAATAACTAAATACTTTTACATACTTCGGATAACGAAAGGGAACATAACCACCTTGCGGTGTGTTACAATTCATATCGTGGTAGTTTCTTCATCATTGTCGTTTATTTAATGTGAATTTAAATCTTAATTGACGGAATAAATAATTAGTAAATGTTTCACTATCGAGGTTTGGTTCAACGAAATCGTGTGGCTTCGGCGTTATGATTATGAAATTGCTGATTTGTGCTGATTGCTTAAAAATTTAAATTAGTTTTTTTTTCATTTAAGATATTTATTTAATCAAAGTATCTACCATTATTATCTATAGATTGCTGACATCTAATAGGTCATTTATGCCTTTACGATAGAACTGAGGTCTAGCGTTATCATGGAGCAAAAATGGTGAAGGTCGATTCATGAGGGCTGTTTCACTGCAAGTTTTGCTATCATTGTTCGGAGTTCGGCACAGTTGACATCTGCCGTTATTGCTTGACTAGAACGGAGAAAGTTATAGTGAATTTAATCATGCTGAGAGCACCAAACAGTTACCATTATATTTTTATTGGTAAGCTTTACTTTAGGACACTGTTGCGGCGTTTGACGGTTATCGTAAAGCATCCACTTTTTATCACATGTGACAATTAGATCCAATATTCGTTCATTTCTGTATCATTGTTCATTTCTGTATCATTGTTCATGGTAAAAGTTTCGAAATACGTCACCTGATTCTAGGGTTGTGAGTGGTTTGGGGGGGAGGGGGGAGGGGAGGTGTCGGAACCCCCCCTCACCATTTTTACCTGCCGGAAATACTTGGTTCCCTTAGAAAAAATTAAAAACAGAAATGGTAAAAATTTCGAAATACGTCGCCATTTTAAGGGGTTGTGAGTTTTTGGGGGGAGGGGGGAGGGGTCTGAACCCTCTGAACCCTGCCTCACCATTTTTACCTGCCGGAAATACTTGGTTCCCTTAGAAAAAATTAAAAACAGAAATGGTAAAAATTTCGAAATACGTCGCCATTTTAAGGGGTTGTGAGTTTTTGGGGGGAGGGGGGAGGGGTCTGAACCCTCTGAACCCTGCCTCACCATTTTTACCAGCTGAAAATACTTGGTTCCCTTTGAAAAAATCAAAAACAGAAATTTGTACAAACATTATTTATACCACTTTATATACATGTTTTATTGCTTTATGCATTATAGTCGACGGAGCCCCGCTACGTGGGGCTCCTATTTCTGGATGGTTTAAAAAAAAATTGCCAATTCGGAGTAATACAGTGATATTAATTACCTAATAATTATATCCTGTTCTTATACATTTCCTTTAGCACATAATATATAAAATATAATTACCTTGATTAATTAATTACAGTAAAGCAATCCAAACAGAATCCAAGAACGTAGCCAAGTCGTAAAAAACACAAATCGATACGGAAGAACACATTCACTTTAACTCGAAAGCAAAGGAATGACGCATAAATTTGAAATTTGCTGTCAATTAGTGTCAAAATGATCCATCCAAGATGGCGGGTTGCGTGTCGTTTCACGTTTTTCATATAAAACCTAAAAATTACATTTGAAAAACTGTACTAAAGCATAAAAATACGTCCCGTTTTGCATAATTGCAATTGTATTTAAGAATTTTTGGAAACTGTTTAAAAATATTTAGACGCAACTCCGGCAGCCAAAATTACTTTTGGGGGATTAAGACTAACTCCCTTAAGCCCCCTACACCACCAAAACCCTCAAATTCAGGTGACTCGTTTCGAAACCCAACCCTTGTTCATTTCTGTATCATTGTTCATTTCTGATTCAACATGGCACACAAGTTTCAACAACGTTTCTTTCTGCAGATCAGTCAAATCATGTGGCACCCAATATTCATATTTTTTATTTAATTGATTTGACACAAATGAGTCAATATTATTGGTAAGATAACGTTAAACCATGCCGCTAATTACTGGGTAGTACCTTCTTGAAGTCAAAATTTTGAAAGGGTTTGAAACAAAATCGCACGGTGCGTTCCTTAGCAGTCCCCTTTCCAAACGCAACATTGATATTACGAGCTGTTTCTGCAGCGTTAGTTCCGCGTCGGAACTCGTATTCAAAAATCACTCGGATTTTCGAAGTATCCATCTTTATTGTCTAAGCCGAATAAAAAAACAACTGAAAGTCGATACTCAAATGTTGCACATTTTTTAAAAGAAGAATCTCATAGGTACGATTTGAAAATAAATTCAATCTAAAATCTCAAAACATGAAGGTTCTGTCTCAATCCGAAGTATCTATTTCAATAAAAGCGGCCAAGTGCGAGTCGGACTCGCCCATGAATGGTTCCGTATCAGCAAGCAACATCATATAAAAGTTCGTTGTAACTTAGATCGATGTTTTTATAATAGTGTATTGATTGAATTAAAGGTAAATTGCGTTTTACGATTTATGACGTATTAAAAAAAAACTACTAACTAGATCTCGTTCAAACCAATTTTCGTTGGTAGTTTACATGGTAATGTACAACATATATTTTTTTTAGTTCTATCACTCTCTTATTTTAGAAGTTACAGGTTACAGTACACACATTTTTCCACTTTGAAGTGTCTCTCGCGCAAACTATTCAGTTTAGAAAAAAATGATATTAGAAACCTCAACATCATTTTAAATCACCCCACACGTATAGGCATGATGAAAAAAAAAATTTGAGTTTTAGTTCCAAGCATAGGGACCCCCAAAATGTATTGTTTTTTTTTCTAGTTTTATGTAAAAATCTTAATGCGGTTCACAGAATACATCGACTGACCAAATTTCAACAGTATAGCTCTTATAGTTTCGGAAAAAATTGGCTGTGACATACGGACGGACAGACAAACAGACAGACAGACAGACTTGACGAATCTATAAGGGTTCCGTTTTTTGCCATTTGGCTACGGAACCCTAAAAACGGTAATTTCATTCTTTGACCCCTATTATAATGAAGTATTACAGTCATATGCAGTGCTCATGAAAACCGTATATGATACTAGCTGAATCCCGCGGTGTTACCCGCGATTATTAAAATTGCGACTATAATTTGAGATTTAAACTATCCTATCTCTCAAGTTAGATCGAACTGCACATGGTGTGCGAATTTTATTATAATCGGTTAAGTGGTTTAGAAGTCCATTGAGGACAAACATTGTGACACGAGATTTATATATATTAAGATGACATTTTAGATTACTTTGACATCTTACTTACTTAATTAATAATCCACAAACATCTCTTTAAAAATTTATCCATAATTGTCTCACTATAAAGTGTGATTGTTAAGCATGTTAATACACGTACTACTTCCGCTACACAAATTCTGTAACTGACTGGGCAATGCGCTGATTGGGGGCTACTGAGAACAGGAAATTCTATTATCATTCATAGTTAAGCTCTGCAGAATAAGTATATATTCCTACGCTCCAGAAGGAAAGGGGCAGTGCTATTTCAGAGTACAATTTAACTTGTAAATTAATGTGTTTTTGTACATAGGACTGTATTATTATATTATAATTTAAATTCAAATATCAAAACACACTAATGTTTGAATTTTGAAATAATTCTAGGTCATAGGTCATATATAGATACCAGAAAATATCGAAAACTGATATTTCAAGTTCAAATAACGAAGGTGACCAGCGTGAATTTTAGCCTGCCAAAGTAAAATTATGTTTAGTTGACAATAAAATACTCATTTAAATTAATCAACAGTAAACCTTCTCATCAATGGATACGTCGATGGATATTTTGAAATTAGCTACATTTTCTTATCAACATTTTTTGTGACATCTGTACCCCGTCATGAGCACCTAGGCCATTCAGAAATACCTTTTTTGTATCAGAAGAGCATGACATGCTTCTCTCTTTAACAAGATTAATCACTTAACCTTGTCCTGAAAATTCCACTTGATGATTACTTGTTGTTGGAAAAAAAAGAACTCAAATGCGTACTTTAGACAGTGAGCAAATCGATGTTACTTTACTAAGTTTCCAATTTATCTACCACCACAAATTGTTTGAAAGTTTAAAGAGGAGCCAATGAAAAGGGTTGATAACTCTTAATTATACTGCTAAGTGAGATCCTTGACTTTGGCGATGATCTTTCAATTTGCCTAAGGTGGGTAAAGTTCGGTTTAATGTTATTTCAGGTTTATATAGAATATTTATAAATCGTTTTATTAAGTTTAGCTCTGTGGTTTGAGTTCACGATGTATTTTTACCTGACTACGGCAAACCCATATGAGGGTTACAATTTTGACAATCTATGTGACTGTTTATTTATGCCTTCATGGCGCCTTAACTACTTATTAGAACTAAAAAAAAGTGAGAACACCAGTAGATCATTAGAAGTGTCACAATTATGCTCTAGACATTCTAGGTACTATATTAAATGGTGCATATCAGGCCACGCATAGAATAGGGTTCCGTAGTCACCCAGATGTAATGATAGGTCGATTTAAAATCGTGTCCAATAGATAATTGTTTTCTTTACTTAATATTTCTTTATTTTTGTACGAAGCTTCAAAAGTGAGTGCGTTTTACAAGTTAGGCCCCTATAACCCCTGAAATAAAAAAGTTATCAAAACCGCTATCGTTTTTCTTGAAATTTCAATATATGGACTACTATTATAAGTGTTTTCAGATTTTTTGAGCAAGCCGTTTGGTTTTTAGAGGGGTGGAGGGGACGCCCTGTTTTTTGAAAAAAAATCGGCCAATTGCGTGTCAGGCCACGCACAGGAAAGGGTTCCTCAGTCACCCATAATGGTACGTGGATTAGAAATCGTATCCAATGGATAATTGTTATGTTTACGTATTAATGCGTTGATTTTGTATGACTTTTCCAAGTAAGCGCATTGTAAAAGTTAAGCCTCTATAGCTCCTGAACTAACAAAGTCATCTAATTCGTTATAGTTTTCATTTAAAGTTCATTATATGGACCACTATCACAAATTTTTCGGCGGGCGGGACGGCCTGTTTTTACAAAAAAGTGGCCTTTAAAGTGGAATTTCTCGCAAACGGATACCTAAATCAAAAAATCATCTTAACAACCCCTTCATTTTTTTAAAAGACCTATATAATGATACCCTACATGATGGGGTAGCCGTGAGAAAAAAAAACATCCCCACTTTACGTGTAGGGGAGGTACCCTAAATAAAAATATATTTCATAATTTTATTGTAGTACTTTGTCGACGTAATTACAATACATATTTATGCAAAGTTTCATCTTTCTAGCACTTACTGTTTGGACGATAAGTCGAGGACGGACGGAAGGACAGACGGACATGACATATCTATAAGGGTTCAAAGTCATAAACTTCGGAACCCTAAAAAGTTGTAGATCTTTTAATTTCCTACAACTTTGCCATTTAACTTTTTTCCTTGTAGTTTTGCCGGAAATCGAGATAAACCGTTTTTTACCCTTTGTTGTATATATTTAGCCATCCAATCTGACTCTACCCTGCCTGATGGAAAGCATGAGCAGAATCCATGAGTCGGGGCTACCACACTTGCTGCGAATGCGGACAATAATGTATGGCGGCCCAAACTATGGCGGCTTAGTGAGATGCTTTTTCACGCCCCGGTTAAAGGACCTGAAAACCTCCCCCCCTACCCCTTCCCGACCTCAGATCGCCCGTAAATTATTTTTCCTTTCATTTTTATAATATTCTCCTCCTTTTCCAATAGGTTTGTCTTTCTTTCTATTCTTATAGTTTCGGAAATAATTAGCTGTGCCATACGGACGGACAGACAGACAGACAGACAGACAGACAGACAGACAGACAGACTTGACGAATCTATAAGGGTTCCGTTTTTTGCCATTTGGCTACGGAACCCTAAAAATACGCTTTAAAGTTGAAAACTCGCAAACGGATACCTGAATCGAAAAATTGTGTTAGTAACTTCATTATTTTTTTAAAAGACCTATCTAATGATAGACCACACGATGGGGTAGACGCAACAAAAAAACATCTCCACTTTACCAGTAGGGGAGGTACCCTAAATAAAAATGTTTTTCATAACTTTATTATAGCCCTTTGTCGACGTAATTACAACACATATGCATGCACAGTTTCATCTTTCTAGCACCAACCGTTTGGGCGGTAGGTCGGACAGACGGACGGACGAACATATCAGATCTATAAGGGTTTATGAACTCCGGAACCCTAAAAATTAATTTTGGGCTGAGCAGTAGCTGCTTCTTCACAAACAGCAATAGCCGCATAGTTTAGAAAAGAATGTGCATCACTAAGACTTTTCCTGCCGGGGTCTTATTACAATGTGTCAGCTACCAAGTCCACATTATATAACGAAGAAGGGATTGTCAAGTATTCCGTATAAATACAGCACCAACCAGTAGTAGGTGACAGCGCTGTATAGCTCGTACTTTATCCGATAATCGTTGTGCTGATACGCTTACGGCTGGCTCAAACTCCTGAAATAAAGAGACTAGTCTTACACGGTACGCAGTGAGGTTCGTTTTCAGCTCTGTAGCCCGGAAATATGCGTGACATGACGGAAATATTCGATTTATGGAATGTGTCCATTTCATACGGTGACTGCTTTGTTGGTCTAGTGTATGGTGATTTTTCTTAGGACATTTTTTATAGCAGCCCGGAATTGTGAAGTTTGGCGGTCATACACGCCCGTGCCTCGGAGAGCATGTAAAGCCGTCGGTCCCGGTTGTCATGAACATCTATGGCAATAATTATTGGGAAGTCAGTGCCCTCAAATTTACTGACAATTAGTTCAAACTTCGAATTACAGTTCTCCCTGAGGGTTGCAGAGGTCCGATGCCAGTCGCTCCGTGTAAAATCTGATATTCATTGGGATCGGGTTTGGGATCAAATTGGCAATAAGGCTAGGAAGAAGAAGAAGTCCATTTCATACGACGCACATCACCATCTTTAGCGGGGTCCCTGTTGGAGATCTGTGGCCCTCGAGGACCGAAACTGGTTGACCCGGCTTCTTCCCTATCGACGTACACGTGTTGGCGACGTCGGCGGAGAGAAAAACTTGTCAGTGAAAGATGAGCTCGACGCCTCTGCAATAATTGGAACTTCTGTTCTTGTGTCCAGGAATAGCAAGGCAGAGTAGATCAGCGAGTCGTGGGATGTTAATTGTGCATTACGTTTTACTCTAGCTTTCGTTAACATTTTTAGAAATTTCTCAGTATAAGCAATTTCGACATGAAGTTTAACGTCATGAGTTGTATCAGATGTACTTTCTTTTAAAAAAAATTCAGCCTTATTTTTACTTTATTTTTATTACTGTTATCCATTTTAATACTTTTATATGTTTTTGTGTGTAGAAATATTGGTCATAAAATCATGAAAATAAATAATTTTAAAAAAATAAGTGAGAAATTCTTACTGTTGGTTAGCCGTTTTATTTATATGATTACTATGTAGTACTAGTTTTCCTCCGAGGCTCCGCTCCGCTCTTAGTATGTATAAGCTTGTGTCGTAAAAATATATAGATATTAAAAATACTATTCACTTGACCTGTACATGTGAACTCGTTTATGATGTAAAATTGAATAACTTTTTAGATAAATATAAATGTTTTATACATTCTGATTGTAAACTATAAACGTTTTTTGTCACTTTTAGTTCAAAACATTTTATAAAGCAACAGCAGCTTAAAATACGAAGACAATAACGATCAACTGATATAAAGTTTATCTTGAAATAACTTTGGGAACTTCATGTTTAATGCAAGCGACGGTAGGTGCTTTATAAAATCTTTGGATGACTTCTGAAGTTTCTTACTTCACGTCCCACAAAATTTCGTCCTTACGTAAAGAATAAGAAAGATATAGTTTTTTTTACAATGAAGAAAAAACAAAAAAGCACAAAACTGCAAAACATGGAACATGAATCCTAGGTTTTAATTGTAATTAATGTGATTAGAAATATTTGTTCCTTTACGCTTGTTATTGATGGCTGGTCGTGTAGATATTGCCAATGTTTATTTTTGTATGTTTTTCACTTTCTTTTTTTACTTTATTTTTCGCTATTGAGAAAATCAAGTGCTAACATTCCAATTATACACATTATTCTGTATTACAAAAGCAGTGCAGTTGGCATATGGACAAATTACTGTTTTTATTTTTACAAATTTGTTTTTATTATTTATTTTTATATATTTGTATCTATTGTTTTTTAAATACTGTTACTATATTAAGTATAAACAATGACAGCGATGTAGACAGTTTTTAGTCAGCCATACGGTCGCTGTCTGAAACTCACGTCACAGTTTTCCGATGTGCCTGGAAATTTTATTGTAGTCCACATAAATGCCCAGAGTATTCTGGCCCATTTCCCAGAGTTACTGATCAACTTTGACTGTAAGAATATTCATGCAATTGCATGAATATTCTTACACACTTCCAAATTTTAACTTGATCAGAAGTGATCGTGCTAAGGTAGTGCAATCGCCATTTACTTACGGAAAAGTATCTCCTATCATATTGTAAATTAGTCACCTCTACCAGATACCGGTAAACACTTATTTCTAAAATTAGAGCTATTCGGCGGCAAACTCCTGCCAGGAGTCTATTACTGTCCTTCTTCATGCATTAACTTTTTCTCTTCTTTTGAGAAGTTTCTGGAACGTCTTGCACCTTTTTACAGTCATACCATCATTATGGGAGATTTTAACACATGTTTACTTAAATCAGATACCCGTACTTCTTTCCTTCTTCACCAGTATTTTTGAGTCATGCAGCTTATCGATCTTGCCTGTAAATGCCACTCATAATTTTCCTAACTGTACTCCTTCTCTTCTCGATCTTATTCTTGTTTCCTCAGCTCAGTTAGTCGCTAAGCATGGTCAATGCTCACCAGATGACTTTTCAAATCATGACTTGATATTTATCTTGTGCAAACTACGTCCCCCTAAACTAGAGCCCAAAATTCTTAAGCAATGCAATTTTGGTAACATGAATCTTAATAATTGGATAATATTGGATTAATTGATTGGAGTTCTCTTTTATCTGCAGACTGTATTAATGATAAGGTGCATATATTCAGTGGTAAGCTACGTACGATGTACAATCCGTATGCTCCAATCCGAATTGTTTAGATTAAGCGTCTACCTGCATCTTGGCTTACTACTGAAATAATAGCTTTGATATTGAACAAGTCAATTACAAAAAGTACATCCTATTAACCGAAAGACAATGACAACTAAACATCGAACACAATAGTAATATGAGCATGTCTATGGAATAAAAAAACAGGCCATGAGCCTGTTTTTTGTCCTTGTCGCACTGTAGTTACAATTACATTCTCTGTCCTATTTAACACGGGGTATTAGGTTTGTATGGTGCCTACGATTTTCCATCTATTTTATTAATCTATGACGCATGCCAGGCGCTCGTTATTTGTCCTTGTCGCACTGCAGTTACAATCATATTCTCCATCCCTTTTTAACACGGGGTGCTATTTTCGTTACGGAATTTCAGAATTTTTGATTCGGTCGCCACGCTCAAAGCCTTTCGATAAAAGCTATGCGATAGCTTAAAAATAATTTAACAAAGTTTTCTTTTCTGCGTGAAACTAAATTCAGCATTTCTTTTTTAATCAGCAGCGAAAAACCTAATTTTAAAGCATCGTTAGCAAGTTCCAGATCGGCATTGTCTATTAACTATAAAAAGTATAATTTCTGTTAAAATGTCGATTGATTTCACCATTGTCACATTTTTTGAAAAGCCATTTACTTTTACAAAACGTTTATTGAATTTTCGGAGAGTTACCTATCTACTCGTACAATTGCTTAATTGAGAGAAAGGTTCGTCTTCGGACCTTTTGCTAAATTTGTCTTAGTGAGTTATATGGGACGGCAATATGATACATGGTACCTCATTTATGTACGGTATTATATTCAAGCTCGACACCTTTATTTTATGTTTTATTATCTAGAATATGTTTTACGCTTACACAATACATATACTTCTCTCTTAAAAGTTTTCTTATATAAGAAATTTATGTAACCTAAAGATAGCCTGTACTGTTTTTATACCTCAATATAAGTTTATATAAATGATATAGAACAGCTTGATACCATTTGCATAAACGTAAAAATAATTTAGTAAAATTGTTAGAGTGTGATACGGGACTATAATAAGCAACGACGGAGCGGTCCCTCAGATTCATCAGGTCAGACCTAGATATGTGACCGCTTGTGACATGATATGTTATGAGCGTTTCCGTAATTCAGAGGTCACATTATTTATGCAGTCAGCACACACATAGCACAGCACAGTATTTATCATGAGATAATAGTCGTAAACCTTAGTTGTAGAACTTCTTGCGGTTTAAAAGTATCCAACGGCAAAATTACTTACGTGCAAAACGTGTCTTGCCAGTCCCCAACGCGCATTCGTCATGCGTGGGGACTTATGCCTTTAACCCTCTCCTGAGAGGAGACCCGAGCCAAGCAGTAGAACATAATGCGTCGTTACTGATTTAAAAAACATATTTTATACTACACCTGATCGGAACAGTATTCAATATTCCCTGAAAATGAAAAGAGAAATTTAGTCTTTTCCTTGATCTAAATAAGCTGGAGGAAAAAATGTATGGAAATCCATTTCTAACGTGTTTTAGCGGGAGAGAAAGTTGTATGAATTTTCATTTCTCATGTGTTATCTTATCTATGGCGCGCGCCTGTCCAAAGAGTTTTCATATAATTTAAATATGGAATCTCCGTGCCACTGACGTCCTTTTGTGAAGAATAAAAAAAAACAAAAGAAGCGCGAAATATTTATAAATATTATGTCAAATTCTAAGCTAAATTGTGTCTTACATGGTGTCTTACGATTTGATTTTATTTTATAAATACTTTAAATGTTCCTCACAGGTGTAGTATAAAGCACTGTGTAGCACTCGGGTGAAAGTCCCATTCCTACCTCGGGAGTATTGTGGCCCTAGGCTGCGCCTTCGGGCCACAAACTGCTCCCTCGCTAGTAATCGGTTCCTTTCCTCCCTTGGTGAACAATGTACTATTCTAATAGTCACGAGGTCTTATGTGAAATGTGAATTCGATTAATAAAACTTGCTTTGTACCGTTTTATACCTCGACGCAAAAACGACGGGGAGTTATAAGTTTGACGTACCTTTGTATGTGGATGTGTGTCTGTCTGTGGCATCGTAGCTCCCAAACGGAAGAACTGATTATGATTTTGTTTGAAAGGTGAATTAGAGGGAAGTGTTTTTAGCTGTTTGATAAAAAAAGTTAATTTTAATGAACTATTATCAAACAAAATGAACTATTATCAAACACTATGGCAGCTTTTTTGGAAACATACTGTTATAAGTAATAATTTAAGAATGGATTTTTAATACTTCTCAATAAAACAAATTTGCGAAATCGATGGACAGTTTATTTTTGTGTTTTTAAATGTTTCCTGAATATTTTGCTTTAGGATGCTATTATAAATAAACAACATTAGTATACAGTCACATAAATATTAATTTTTGTAGAATAATATTATACATTGTCAAGGTTGAAGCATTCAGATTTGATTAGGTTAAATGTGGATGGCTTTTAATTTTAAAATGAACGTTTTGCTTGTAAAACTAAAGCTAATACATATTTTTACTTCATTTGTAATAAGAAAAACTATTTAGCCAATCGTAAAAAGACTAACTTTGTCAAATGATTGAAAAATAGTAGCATGAAATAGTTGCACATGTCAATCACTGTCCACTAACATCATTAATTATAAATAATAAAAAAATATTCTGATTATTTTAATAATTTTACTAACCTTAATATTAAAATAATTGTAATTAACAAAAAAATGGACACAAAGTGGTCTGAATAAATGATTTATTATTATTATTTATTATTATTATTGATGTGCAACTTTTCGCGAAAGTACCCACAATACATACATTTTTTTTAATATGTTACCTAACAGAACAAAAAATTCTAAATTGTGATAGTTCAATCTATTTTGCATCTTAACTTAAATTACTTACAGAACAAATAGCTTGTATAAATACGTTTTGTGTAGCTCTAAGCTAAAATGCTCTCCATATTGTTACACTGCTGTTTTAGATTTATTCTATAAAGTTTTTGTAAAGTGTTGTGTACGTTCTATCCAGTATTCGTTGAAGATTCGAGGTAAAATGTTGCATTGCACCGACTTGTCACGTCGCCAGTGTCAAATAAAATAACAGATTATCGAGCCAAGGCCCGTGCGTGGAATAACAAACCCTCAATGGCTAAAAGCGATATGAATTGAGAAAGCTCGTTATTACCCTCGGAAACTTTACTTCAGTAGATATGTTAATTTTAGGAGCATATTTCAATATTTTAATTGTTTTAAACATTATTCAGATAGACATAGACTATTTCTAAGTGTTAAGCTTTTTATGGGTCTATAGTACCCTAGCTAAAATTAAAATGTTGCCCGGTCATATACCATAGCACACAACCTCTACTATTTCGCTGGCACTGCATTGCCACGTGACAGATCGGCAGTATCTAATAAAAACCCATACAGACATTTCTAAATTAAAAATATTGAGTGATCGTGAACTCCACCTCAAATAATGGGTTGGTGGAAGAGGAGGGTGCCGCTGTTGAACTAATATCCTTTTTAATTTGCGCTGACAGCTACTGGTACCCAACTCCAAATAATATTGGGAATAAGGTTAGGAAGAAGAAGAAAATTTGGGATGCCGTGGTGTGTTTCATAGGAGTTTAAGGGTACGTAAAAGGCATGAAAGTCATCGCCGCAGTGAAAAGACGGAGACTCTGGAGGTTATATTATCGTGTGACGATAGGGAAAGGCGGTGACCGAACCGTTGAATGGAAGGGCCCCTGTACCCTCCCGGAAGTGGTCGCCGGGTCCCATCGTCCAGCCACCAACCGGCACGATGAGCCACTCCGAGATCATGTGTGACCTGACGGTGTAGCCTCCCTAAGTGGTTAATCGCGGTTGAGCTCCTCTCTATACCACGGGCGGCCAGCGGCACCACCGTTTCTACGGATCTGCTTGGCCAACGGATCGATCCACGCCACCCACACAATACAAGTCTGCTTGGATTCCACCGCTCGCATACATACCGTGATAACTGTCACCCCTACATCATTGGGCATCCGGTCTCTCACTCGACCACGAAAGGTCACAATACTGTCACTTTAGGATGGTCTTCTGTGAGAGGGTAGTACTACCCATTAGTGCTGCAATCAGCGTGCCTCTACTACCTTACCTTGACCTCTATCATACTTTTTGAATTTTCAGAAGAATTACATTTGTTATGTAGGCTTCTCTTTGCAACTATCTATCTGTTGGTCTATCTCTGGAACCCTAAGCTTTGGTAGCTTGGTACCTATACTCGATACCAATAAGACTACTGAGCGGTTTAATAAGTATCCGTGATAAAAATGAAGATACCATTTTTTTTCAACATGATCTCCTTAAAAATAGAAACACTTCTCCCATTGTTCCGGCCGTTGTTTAACCCCTCCAAAAATGGGGTGCGTGGAACTCTCCATAATACGGCTCTATCTCTCTTTTGCCTGTGATCTACTTCTGCATGTTAGGAAACGTAAAGTCACTTGTAGCCAGGGTAAATACGAGGAGCGCTAGATTTACAACCAACACTTTTTTCGTCAAATGCGGTGGTGTCTCGTTTAATAACTCACAGTAGTGTACTCGTATAGTGCATTCATCGTTCTTCCTTTTTCTATAAAAATCATGAGGATAACACCCTTCGCGTTCCAAAAAAACGTAGCCATGACCTTTCCAGCAAATGAAACTGTCTTCGCCTTCTTTGAAGCAGATTCATTAAGACAAATTAATTGTTTTTATTGATGATTAGTTACTGGTGCATAATGATGAATCCAGGTTTCATCAACGGTGACAAGTGACAAATAAAAGCCCTTCGGATCTCGCTTAAAATACTACAAATACTGTTTGGACGTTATCAGCCGCATCGGCTTGTTATCCACCGTGTGCAATCGCGGCACCCATCGGCCTCGTAATTTTTTAATCGCCAACTTATCGTCTAAAATATTCATTGTTATTCCGTTCAACACACCTACTTCGCGAACTTTTGTTCAGTGATCAGCGAGAGTCAAGTGGTAGATTTTTTCAATGATTGTCTCGGTAACTACGTATACCGGGCGTCCTGGTCGCTCTTCATCAAATACAGACTGATGTTCGCTCACGCTTCAATTTATTGAACCAATATCTAACTACGGTCATTCCTCTCGAATATTTGGTTGCTGTTAAAAACTTTGCTTTTATCCCTATCCCCCAAAAAAGAAGTCCATTGGAAATAAGTCTGGGATACGTGGTGGCCATTTAATGACACCTCTTATAGATATCACTTTTTGTCCAAAACATTCGCGAACAGCACGAGTCGTCGGAAGAGTGGCATGTTGTTCCATCTTGTTAAAACTACGATCGTTGATTAAAACCATCGGAATCCTGTAGCGGTGGTGAAAAATATTTCCGTAGCAAGGCAATGTACCGCTCTGTATTCACTGTTACAGCATTTCCTCGATCTATAAATAAGTATATATGCCTCTTGCTAACAAAGCTGCCCAAACAGTAAAATTTAGTGAATGCAGTGCTTAAATTTAGGATTAGTGTAATTCCAATACCTGCAATATTGCGTATTGACATGTCCATCATTTAGATGGAATGGTGCCTCATCTGAGAAAAAAATGTTAGCAAAGCTGGTTAACCTCTTTTACATTTCATTTGCAATTTGGAGTCTGTGAGGCTTTAATTACTATACCATTTGAGTTTTTTACGGATGTAAATGTAAATCTTTGTGTAGAATACTAATCAAAGATGTTCTGGGCACGCCTTAGGAGTTCTAGCGTTCAAGTAGAGAGTCTAAGATTTTCACGAAGAGACTCACTTCCATTGCTTATAAGATGTATGTAAAATGCTTAATAGCCTGTACTTAATTACAGCCTTAAGATTCAAAATATTTTGTGCTGGATGTGTTAAAAGTTGGCCCCTAATTTTGTTTAGTTATTTCCTTTTGTTACCGATTTTTTTAGTTTTTTGTACTCCAGTTATAAAGTATAACTGGAGTACAAAAAACTAAAAAAATATATAATCCTCCTCCATATAAATTTCAACTGTGCAGAATTTCGTATCTCTCCGTATGCATAATATTCATATAAAGAGGTACAATGTTTTTGAATCATATTTTCCATACTTAACAATACACGTTTTTCATTAATCATTTTTTTTATGTAAAGATCTCCAACAAAAGAAGTGCACAATGATACACAGTAGTTAACTCAACTGATATACATAATTCACTCCTAAGTAAAACATCAAGATTTCTAAAATAGACTAATTACTAAATCTATTGATTTACTAGTGGCATATAGCACAAAAGCTACTTTTACTGCCTCGTTGGTCTAGTCTAATGGATAGCGTAGGCGAATGCTAATCAAGAGGTCTCAAATCCCGGGTCGTACAAAAAGTGTTTTTGGGTTTTTCTTTGAAAATTTCTAATTGCAGCCCCGGTTTTGAAAGTTTAGCGGTGATTCTCGCCCGTGCCACGGAGAGCACGTAAAGTCGTCGGTCCTGGTTGTCATGAAAATCAATGGCAATCATTATTGGGAAGTCATTGCCCTCAAATTTACTGACAACTAGTTTCACTTTCGAATTTTAGTTCTACCTTAAATATTGCGGAGATCCGATGCCAGTCGCTCCGTGGAAAAACTGATTTTGAAGTAAAACCGGTAGAAGTCGTAGCCGACCCTAAATGATATTGGGAATAAGGCTAGGAAGAAGAAGAAGATATAGCACAAAATCTTATAAATACAATTTTCGTATCACAATTTTAGTTACCATACTCCTCCGAAACGCCTGGATCGATTTGTATGAAATATTGTGTGCATATTTAAGTCTGAGAATCGACCAACATCTACTTTCCATACGCCTAGGGGGTGAGCGAAGCTGCGGGCGTCAGCTATCCTTACTAATATTATAAACGAGAAAGTTTTGAGTATGTATGTATATTAGTTGCTCTTTCACGCAAAAACTACTAAACGGATTTGGATGAAACTTTACAGTTACATAGTTTATATATCAGAGGCTATAATTTATTTCAAAGTAATGTACATTGCACCAATGGATGACTTGACTACTAAGAAATTTTAAACAGTATTTTTTTTCAAATGGACACCCCATCCTAAACTAGACAAGTGGAAACCTATTTGTATCTTAGTACAATAATCGAGACACACGCTTGTGGAGCCGCGGACAAAGGTAATAATATATAAAATTCTGATTTTCATATGGTAGGTAATATTATCTATAACCAGTCATATCAGATTAGAAGATGTATCAAATAGATGGCTGCTGAAATGATGTAATTTCTTCGAAAAGAACCCACTTCAATCTCAAGCTTGAAATATTGCTGTTTATAGGTAAGGTGAAATATTGTAATTTATATATTCCATCAACTGTTTTTAGACTTTCGAATACTCTTTAATTATCGCGAATAATTCCCGTTTACGGTAAAAACATGAGTATGTATATTCCAACATTCAAAGATTACCAGTATTATATATACATATACCTGGAAATTAAGGCTAGGAAGAAATATGCATAGTTCAATACGTAAAGAATAAAGTAGAATAGAGTAGATAAAAATATAACACGGTAATAATCTCGTAATAGTACTGGATTTTTTTTTAATTGTTTTTGTTTCTCATTTCATAATAACCTCCTTTCTATGGAAAGGCGTATTCCAGTAATGAACCATTAAAGGCAGTTGATACTGAAATAATAATTTTAGTCCTGGGAAAATTCACGCACAATAGTCTTAACCCAAAATTGTCTACACTTTTTTTGTGTTTTAACTACAAAACCTGCACGGCTTTTGTAGGCAGAACGTCGAGGTTCCCGCACAGTGAGGGTCATCAACGAACTGTAGGTAGCCCGAGGTATATCGGGGTTCTACGGTTTTCCTTCCGAGGGTACATCTGGTTCAAGGTTTTTGGTCGGTTTGAGTCTGATATAGCCACCATTATTTGGCATCTGGTTGGATATCTGCATGGAAAAAAAGAAAAAGAAAAGGCATAAAACTATGTCGAACGATATAGATTTACAAATGATTGAGTAAAAGTAATAAAATTCTATTTTGTATGAAAAGAAATTTCAACGATTCCAACATACTTTGAAATAGTTAAGCCCTTACAAACTCTTTGACAAGATGTAAACTTCACTGAAGGGCGTCAGACTTTGAGCTCAATAAAACTTACTGAAAATTACTGAAGTAATAAAAAACTTTATTAAGTTATCAATTCAGCTGAATTGAACTGAAAAGCCTAATTTTATTGTTTTTCACATACTTTTATTAGAGAAGATAGATTGGAATTTAATAAATGTTATACAAAAAAAAGAAAATACTTCTTTTTTGTATAACATTTATGATATTGAAGTACAAAATTGTATCACATCATACATCAATAGTCTTCAATAGAAAACTCCTTTACACAAACCTTTCTATAGAATATGAGTCAGACCAAATAATTGTGAATCACACAATTAAGTGATTTTATAATGTGTGGAGTTTCTGTAATTTTTACGTGTTGATGGTAACAAAAAACCGAATCACTAATAAATAATCACTTTTAACGGTAGGGGAACCTGTTGAACCTTGGCACTATGTGAACCTAGGCCCCTAGTTTGGGTTTAAGTATTCGCTCTATATAAAATTTTACTGACTATCGTATTCGGTACATCACTACCGACTATTCCATGTAAAGTTAGTCACATACCGCCAATAAGCCGGTGTTCGCTGTAATCGACCATAAAATTTTTTTTGGCGAAAAAGTAAGTATTTCTAATATATTTTGAAGTCTGATGGTTTTAAACGTTTTATAATAGTCAATTATTTTTTTTAAAGTTAAGTTATTAGTTTCTTTTGTAAACAAAATCAAACAATCGTCTTGCTGTAGATAGAGTAGTGTTGTACCTCGGTCACTGTCGATCAGTTGTTACTTGGTTATATTTATCTTTATATTGATAGTATTCTTATAAAAGCTAGTCCCAATGACTGATTAAAAGTTATGCGAGAAATGATAATTTATAAAGTTAATTGTTTAAATATTAAATTATCTATGATTTGTAAGATAGAATTGTTCTATAAATATATATATATATATAATGTGATATCTTCATATCTAGGTCTATGAACTATATTCTAATTTTAAAATTTGTGATGTGACAGATTAGTAATTAAAACTTTGTTGTTTTTGTTTAAAGATTTTGTTTAAAAAGCAAAAAAACGAATATTATTTTGACTTTCTCAGAATTTCTAGGGTGTTTTGTTAAGGAATATAATAGACCGAACATTGATATAGGGTTTTTTAAGACAAATGAGACCGAATAAAACGGTTTTGGTTAAGAAAAGTTAATAATTAACTTAAATTACCTCCAAATTCTCAATGTGTCCTAGGTACAACGTAGTATTGGCCCAGGTACATAGGGTATGTTGTACCTTGGCCTTTATTGCCGTTTTTTTATACTTTAAAATCTATGTACTAAGTATGAAATGTACATTTCTGATATTTTGGTGGTGAGTACCCAAATAATTACCTTTCAAAATATGCAATTAATATTTGTGTGCTGTACGTCAAATCACAATGAAGAATATATATCTAAAAAACTGTTCTAGGTACAACAGGTTCCCCTATATCAGAACAAATTTGAAAAATAATTTACGCAAAGCTAATATGTTGATAAAAGCGCATATTATATTTTAACATTTTCGTGGAGATTTTGACCACCTAATAGAGGAAAAATCTTCAAAATTCTAACAACTAGGTGTTTAAGTGTTTTGCCGTATTTATGTTCATTGGTTATTACTGTTTTTTTTTAATTAAGAAAAAAAAATAGAAAACTCAAAAAAATTATAACGAAATACCCATGCTTCTTATACTTCATGGATCGTAGAGCCAAAGGACAGCATTACACTAAAAGTGATTGGCCACCCCATGAATCTTTAAAACCTGGAGGAAAAATATTATCAATTCTACTTTTGTACTACCAGAAAAGGTTTGATGCCCCCTCTCCGTATCAAATTGGAGTTGATTTAGAGAAATTCCACTAGAAACTAAATATAGAAATCGGAAAAAGGATTCGGCGAAATTTCAAGGCTTTTCCTTGATATACATACTACAGACATACCATACAAACTTATGATACCTTATAATATTGTTACTATATGTCTGAAAATAATGTCTCACTCCATCCATTATATAATCTAAATTAAAATGGGATTGATTTATATTTAGATTATTTGATGCGTGTTTAGATATAGTACTTCGCAGTTTGATTCAATATGGGTCCTGAATATATTATAGTTAGTACATATGCTTGTAAAAATACCTTTTTAAATCGTCATGATAAACCTTTTAATTGTAGTTTCAAAATAATACCTATGTATATTTTTTTTACTTTTAACTCACAGGGTCTCACAGTCGTCATATTAGTCTTTTTTTCGAGTCACCTTTCTAAAATATAATTGAGTTACTCAGACGATTCTAACGATATATTAATTAAATAAATTAGTGTCGTGATTTAAATGATAGGTAATAAAGAATGCAAGGCAGTCGGGTAAATAATGAATAAGTTCTGCATCCTATTGATGAGCATAATATATATGTCATTCGAGTTAGGTGCCATCTTAGCTCGCACGGGTTATATTTTTTATAACTAGTATGATTTATGTCAGAACTCTGTTGCTAAGAGGACGTTTACTGGTTAATGATAATGATGACTTCATTAAAACCCGCAATTGTATGGTTCTATGGGATGGTCCTATTTGAGTAATGGCCATAATTTATATGGTACCGTTATGTAGATTTATCAATTAAGGGTAGGAAACTTTACTAACTACAAATATTGGCACACCAATTAACATTCGGGTATCAAAGACACTTCTGTGTTTGTTTATTATCTTACTATGACGATATCCTTGGGATTAGCGCAAAATGAAGGTAACCTAAGTTAGTAGCCATGAATTTACAGATAAAAATTGAACTTGGTCTTCCAATTCAAATCCAATACAGAACTTTTTTCGAAGTGATTGTTTATTTTTATCGACGTAGATCTATTTTAAAAAAACAGTAATTATGATACACTACTTGCAATGTCTAATAAGTGATAGTACTTGGGCGACCGAGCTTCTACTACTGAGCTCGATTACTACTATTTGTTGTTTAATGACGCCATGTGTTCTCTCAAGAACACGTAGCATTACTCAAGAAGATGTAGTATTACTGTGTTGGATTACCAACCATATATCAATTGTTACTGAAAGAGTAGTATACTCGTAGATGTCGCAAGCAATGCTTAGCATAATGTGAAAGTAAAACTCATTACAACTCGAATCCAGAATAACTTATCCAGATCAATAAATAATGAAATCATTAAATCAACAGCAGTGTTATTTTTAAAATATTCATCATTGTTTTGCAGAGCATTGCTAATAATGGAAGAAATTGTATTCATTAATAATCTTGTCGTGGGTATTTTGATCATACCTTTAGATGGTGATGGAGGTGGATGGGCTTTTTAACACTGTTTTTTATATGATGTGCTCTGAGGGTTTGGTATAGCTAGTTTATTATTTAAATTATCTACTGATTCTGTTTTGTTACAAGAACATCAAAATATTTGGATACAGCCGGGTCGAGTTTACTAGCCTCGCTGTATGAAATACAGTTAAGTGACATGCTTAATTTAATTTCTCTTTGTCTATTAAATTCGGAACAATTTTATTAGAGGCATAATGGTATCCTGAGCACATTAAACATACAGTACAAATGTTCACACACACACACACACAACAGTACAAGTTTCACCTTTATGTTCCTGAGAGCATTTAGAGCATCTAGGACGGGACCGACAATTTAACTTAGTATGTCCATAGCGATAATAATTATAGCATTGAATTGTTGGATAGATATACAATTCTACTGGCAATGCATTGTAACATATATGTTCTTTTGGGGAGAACCTGTCCATCAAATGTGAAAGATGATCTTCAGAAATACTGCAACTATTCACTAACAATGAATCTTGATCAGAACATTGGCAATCGAGATTACTTTTTCCTCGATGAGAATGCCGTCTCCTTTTTCTATTGCATTGTTTGCACATTTTTTCTTTTCTTTCGAGATGCTGAACCTACTGCCTACTGATGCATCAGTGTCTATATCATTTCCTCCATCTGCAACAACAACATTAAAACCCACGGCGGGGCTTAGGTCAAAGCCTAAGTCTCCCGTTATAACATTCAAATTAAGGGTCTCAGTCATTCAACGTCTATATTATGCACAAAACTAAACTAGAATAAAGAATTACCGGAGATAGAATTATGTACACAAATACAATAGATATTTAAATGTTGGGCAATACATAAAAAACATCGTCTATTTTCAGATGCAGTATATCCACCGATAATCGTATCGTCTTCTTTTTTTTTGTAACTTTCTAATTTATACATATTTTCTTAGATACTGTATTACTTCAGTACTTACATATTTTATAATACTAGAAGATATATTATATACTGTAAGTACACGTTCACGGTTAAAATTCCCCTGTTTCTCTACACATGTGGCTGCCAAAGAAATAAATGAGAAATCGCCCTCTTGGGACATTCTTTATTTAGAGCAAAAACGTTATACCAGAAATTTCATTCAAACAAAAATATGTAGAAAATCCGTAGCAATTCATTGAAGTTCGTTTATTTAACGAAAATTCTTAAAGTTAATAATCAAAATAAGTTTCGTATTTAACGTGTACTAAACAAAGTTTAAAGATGAGGATAGTCTAAGACTTAAGAAGATTAAATACAACTTTACCTTAAGAAGTATAAGAAAACAGCTTAATTATTTTAATTTGAATAATACAAAGTTAGTTATGGTGTTCAAATCCTATGAGCGGGGCGTTAACTTTGAAACAAAAAGGAGATTAACTTCTATGAAGTTCAGAGATAAGTGCAAAGGGAGAGTGCATGTTGGATGAAATAATTTAATGGGAATCTGGACAGGGTGTATGTGTCGTAACGTGACTCGAAACAGTCGCACAATTTAAATGCTCTAAATAGTTCCACTATTATGATATACTACTGATTAATAAAATTATGATTCTATAAAATTATATATGGCAACAAATCATTCCTGGCAATACATTCATGCAACCTTAAGTTGTTACTAAAACGATGCTTACAATTACCGAAAGGTATTAGATAGTTTAAATGAAATGATGTAAAAATGATGAGGATGCTATTTGATGAAGTTAAATAAAGGAAAAAATACTTCCCTTGATAAAAAATATCTTACTAACAAAGTCTGTTATATATTATCTTTCAAAAATAAAATAGAACTTTATAGCGTTCTAAAATGTCATTGATCGAATTTTCGCGATGGCACCGGATATATTTGAATAGCGATTGAGCCAAGACTTTATTATAAATTCTTTACAGAAATCCATGTGGCGTCATCATAAATGTTTCAGAGAAATTTTATATTTGTCGTCGAAGAAATATGAAAAGCATATTGCATAGACTTATTGCACCAGGTTGTAATGTAGGTACGAATGAAATATATTAACAATCAAATGAAACATTAATATTATAACATAATGCAGTGAAAATTATATTTATGATGAAATATTGTATAATTGCAAGTCATCACAACTATAATAAAGAAAAATTATCTGGTTTTTTCATTGTTAGAGCTGCCGTCGTCGTATACTAGTAATGTTGTAGTAGTTGTGGAGCGAAGTTTTGCTCTTCATCCGCTGCTTATGGTATGCGTAAGAATGGATTAAGGTATCCGTTTGCGAGATATTTCACTTTAAAGGGCACTTTTTTGTAAAAACAGGGCGTCCCTCCCTCTAAAAGCTAAGCGGCTGACTCAAAAAATCTGGAAAAATTCGTGATGATGGTCCATCTAATGAACTTTGAAGGAAAACTATAACGGATTAGATGACTTTGTTAGTTCAGGAGTTATAGAGGCTTAACTTGTAAAAGGCGCTCACTTGGAATACGTCATACAAAATAAACGTATCAATACGTAAACATAACAATTGACTGTTGGATACCATTTTAAATCCACGTACCATTACGGGTGACTGAGGAAACCTTTCCTGTGCGTGGCCTGACACGCACTTGTTCTTTTTTATCTTTATTTGTATTTTTAGCCGGCGCTTGATGAATGAAGCCGGACACAGTTCCTCCGACACCAAAGTGTCGCTTCCTTTGCCAGCTGATCGGCACGCTCGTTACAGTCGATGCTAGTGTGGGACTTGATCCAGTACAATGCCACACGTTTGCCATGGATCAAGGCCTCGCTGAGGTTTCAGCGCACCTAGGTCGAGAGGACGCAGGGTCTCCGGTTTCGGCAATGTCACTGCATATGGCCAAGAGCTTGGCCTGATAGAGTGTGCATTACGCTGTCAAGCTCAGTTTCCGTCTCCGTAGTTTTGCCCGGCTGTCCCATATTGACAGCCGGGCGTCGACCTTAACCTGAAACTAGCTTCCGTCGGTGAAAATGCGGAGCGACTGCACGTTCTTCTGGTCTACCAGGCTTGGATCCTCCAGACTCTGGACAATTACTTCTGTACGCAGAGCTGGATGCGGGAGTACCGCAAACCGTACCATGCGTTCCACGTCCCGGTCTCTTAGCACTAGCCGAGTCAACCCTTTGCGCGCTTCGTGGTGAGCGGCTGCTTCTCATGTGCACAAGACCAAAGGGAGTAACCCAGTCAGTAGTAGGGCTGAGTTTAAGAGGGTGCGGTACAATTTGCAGATCCTCTTTCCAGCAGCATCTCGACATTCGCGATGACCGGCTCCACTCCCGCGGTGTAAATGGTCGGTGTGACCTCGGGGTGCAGCCCCCAGCCTGTTTTGGCTATTCACGAGAGCTATTTGTAGATATTTAGGGCCTTCTTACAGACGATTCCGACGTGGGTATTAAAAGTCAGCTTGTCATTTCGCCCTCCCCAGCGAATAATATGATAATGTGCTATTACGATAGTTTACGTTTTATTGCATATTCGGTATTTAGAACTCTAATTACACCTTATAATTTTTTTTTGTACTTTTTATATGGATATTTAGAAAAGTACACTAATTTCAATGACCTCGTGATGAACATAACAATATTACTCGTTTAAAATCTAATATACCCTTTTACGCGAATAATACCAAAACAAGTTGATACTGATTATGTAATAGTTAATTTTTTCGATAAGTAACTATTACCATTTTATTCGTGGAAGAAATACATAATTGTGTTTCATGTAAGGTGTAAAACAATTATTTTAGGGTTTTATTTTTATTTATGCAATTTGGTAATGATTTCTTAATGGTAATAACTTTATTTTGAAAACTATTACAAAAAAAACAAATGAAAATATAAAGTAATTAAATTAGCTTTGTTTTGACACATATATTGTTACCTTACGATGCTCCCTTGCTGAGATGATACTCAAAAACAGTCTTTATTTTTTCCTGTAAAATTTAGAAATTGCCATTACGATATTGTTCGGTGGGGAGGGCGATTTATACTTGGTAATTTACCCATACTAAGGAATGAGGGTCCTTTAGCTTGTAGGTCAGCAGCATGGCGCCCCACCCATGAACAAAATCAAAGGTGGCATTGGCATGTCGGTCGCTGCACCTCGGACGCTGTATACTCACGTATTCCTGGCAGAATACTCACCGTTCATGTAGACCCTTCAGAAGGGTCTAGGAAGATATCTTACACACAACATCTTACACACAACGACAAATACTCCGAAACTTAGCAGAGGTTATATTATGGGTACTAGACAACTATTTGTCTAACCGAACAAATATTTGTGAATTGCACTGTCGCGTCTGACCCGGGAATTGAACCCGTGACCTCTTGATCAGCAGCCGCATACGCTAACCACTACACCAACAAGGCAGGATGTGTCCTCTGTCTGATCTGTCGTCTAGGTAGCTATCCAGCAAGCACCTGATATTGACCGAGCAACCTTCCTCAGTCAGTCGGACCCTGATGGCACGCTACTATGGCAATCGTGATTGGGAAATCGGTGCCTTCAAAAATACTATTTTTTATAGAAATGTAATTTTTAAAAGATTATATTTGTAATAGAGATTTTAAGAAAAACACGGTTTTTGCTGCAAGTAATTTATTATAATTAGTTATAACAAACATTTATGTAAGATAGTCTTCACTTACGAACATTTAAAGTACGACGACACTAAATATGTGGTTACAATTACCTAAATTCTTTTGGTTATAAGGTAAAGTGAAGAATGACGTCATAAAACTTAGCACACAAGATTCGCAATCATCATCGATAATTGGTTGTAGCAAATTTCATCATCAATTAGGCCGCAAGGAGAGCACATTAAACAGGCAAAGGATGCACATTTTAAATTGTTCACAAAGATTATACGTGCAGCCCACTCCAGCTTTATTTTAATGCCGTCATTCTGCAGGTTACAATAATTTAATCCTCACATAAATATGCCAGAAATCTTTGGCTGACATTCCATTTAGATTTAACGATAAACTTTTAATCATAAGTCTAAGACAGCTTTCAATGAAGGATTGTGTAAATCAGTCGTTTGAATAGCTAAAGATATACATAATATATGTATACAATTATACAATATGCATAATAATTGATGTGTATACGTATATGTATGACAAAAAATAAATAGTACTTTAAATATAGCATAACATATCATAGCTACAAAAAGTACAAAAGAAATTAGCTGGTCAAAGCACGGCTGTGCAGTTAGACAAGTAACAAAGGATTCCATCAATATTAGGCTGTCAAGTCAGGAGAATGAATGCGGTTCTATGAATCAATAATAATAGTCGCAAATGATTTTCTTCGAAAATCGATGTTAATTTATGTTATGTACGTCACAATGTACTAATGTTGTTATTGTAAGTAGAATATTATTTCATTAGGATTATAATGTTTACAACTGTTCCTTTGGTCAAAGCTGATATTAGCGATAGTATAATGGTATAGCGGTAACCTACCGTCATTAGTTGAATATGATTAATATTTCTCAAATTTAGTTTTCTTAAAAGCTTTTTGCATCAAATCGAGTTGAGGTTGACCTCGTTCAGACGGACGGATGTAACCGCACATATTATTTGATTTGATTTCTAATTCAAATCAAGCGTTATCATTAAAATGTTGATACGCAACATTATTTTAATTATTTTGAGCACATTGATATTGAAAACAAACATGACTTCATTAGTGTTACTTAATGAACGTACGTTATTTCATGTTAATAAGATACTTTTAGGACGGAAGCATAATTAATTTAAGAAGCAATATATATATATATATATATATATATGTAAATAAGCATCATATATATGCATTAATCATCGTTAAAATCTTCAAAACAATCACTGTGCTAAAACTTGATGTGTAATTTTACATTGGTTGATATGACATCTTACACTGCCTTTGGCATTAACTATCCTACTTAATAATATAACAACACCAAATACTTCATATAAAACTTAATGGGCAAAATTTACATACATTTCATAAATATCAAAAAATATTTCAGATCAAGAAGTTTAAATAAAAAGTCAGTTGAGATTTTAGATAGGAATATAGGATATAGTTCTAAAACATGCAGATAGTAAGTTAACTGCAGGTTTAGATTGATTCATCTACTTTTCCTACCTAATGATAGATAACAGACAGCAACCGTACATTTAGTTATATCTAGAAACGAATATGACATAAGACAACTACTTTTAAGACGTGGGTTCACATGTAATTATCATATTGTGCTTACGATTACTACTAATGGATAAAAGTGATGGTATATTAATCATGTATATGCTTAACAGGGTTCACTCGGATATAGGCGGGATAGGTCAACACATGTTACTACATATACTAGTAAATCGGTAGGGCATTGTAATTGATATTACTTACAGGTTAGTAGAGTAGTAGTGTAATAACTATCTGCTAAGGTGGACTGAGTTACAACAGTTATAGAACAATTCCAGAAAGGAATTTGCCTGAGATTTAATCAAATTACATCAATTTAATGATAAAATGTTCAGCTCTGGAGATTTAGATTGTATGTCATTCAAATTGACCTGACATCAGATTTCGACGCGTAACAGTATGTTGTTTTATAAAGGTTTAATAGAATTATAATCAGTCCATCATCTCTTGCGATCCTTTCTACGTTTTCATCATTTACACCGTGATATCCGAATCGTGATGAAAATAAAAGAACTGTTTTTTAAACTAAATGTTTCTAATATTTTGACGGCATACAAACAACATTCATGAGAATTCAAATACAGCGGTATCTTATCTCGATCAAATGTAGTAACAGTTTGTTTATAAATATAACTAGTACAAGCTATGGCTGTGTATGTATTGCTGTGTTTCAAGATTCAGAATATTAACTGTAATGAGAGTAACTAATTACCTGGTATAACTTTTAGTATTACAGGATTTTGAATTCTATCGCCTAATTTCAAAGTTTTACTTACTAAACACGTATTATACGACCCTGATATATATCTACTGAGTAAATTACGTCAGGTTTCTTACGTGATTATACGTCTTTAATTATTTAAAGAAAATCTCGAACAAACATTGCACATACTTGTATCTATCTTTCCCTTCCATACCTTGAAATTAGAAAAGAGTAAGAATGACTATAGTAGCAGAAGTTCATAAAGTAAGGAAGTTCCAAATAATAAAAAACATTTAAAATAGTAAAAAGGAGGAAATTGATGCAGATCTAGAGTAATTATTTGGTAGCATTTATTAATAACCCGTAGCAATTTCCATAGTCTTTTTCTGTTGTTAATCTAAATTCAAAAACTTTCAATGACAATGTAGATGGTAAAAATCGATAGTAACAGCTGTTAAATTTACAGCTGATACAGATCCATGTCACTGTCCATATGCCTGGAGTGGGATGGTCGCCGAAGAGTAGCGCCCTCCCGGGCCGAGGATCATACTTGTGTGAAGCTGGCTTGCAAAGCCGTCTCTTCTTGGCCGATCTGGTTAGCGGGGGTGTAGTACTGATGGATAAAACAAAAATGAATAATTGAAATATGCATAGATTGTTCAAATAAACGTATTCGAAAATATCTGAATAGCTGTTTTAAAAAAAATATGTCTGTGCCAATTTATTTATATATTTTTCACTAGGTATAGTATAATAATAATGTGAGCAACTTCTTCAATTTCAATTAAATATTAATAGCTTCCATAATAAATAACTACAACGCGGTTATTGTTAGAAAGTCACGAGTAACGCCGCAATAATATAATAAGTCCAAAAAGAATAGCCTAAGTTACTCCTTATGTGATCAGCTTTCTGGCAGGTTAAATAAGTTGAGCCGTTCCAGAGATTACCCAGAACAGGCAGACAAACAGCCAAATTTTTAAAATCTGCTTTATGGTATACGTACCGTATGTATATGAAATATGCATTTAGTAAGAAAACTGGCACTTCAGTTTTACTTATTTGTACAGATAAGTAAGTTTCACAAAATAGTTACTCACACCGGCAAAAGCTCCTCCATTCCAGTCAAGACGGTCATTGTCGCGTTGAGGATTACGTAACGGTGGGGTCTTTCTTTCAGGGCGACAAGCTAGCTGAGCTCTGGCTCCCAATTCAGCGCGAAGTGGTACATTAGCACGTGCATCTTCATGCTGTACACGTCTATGTCGACAGAATTCAACCAAAGCAACTCCAAGAGCCAAAACAAGTCCACCAACCAAAACGTAGAATAATCCAGCGACTTGCCCAAGAGTCAGTTCAGATGCACGCGGTTCCTATGAAAGTTTAATTCAGAAAATTAATATAATTTTCATAAGGTTAAACTAAAGAATTGAGAATTGGTAAATGAGACATAAATTAAAAGATGACAAACCGTGCAAGAAAAAATTTAATTTGTTACTTACGGGGTCAACCAAATCACATTCAGTTTTAGTGAACCATTTGCGTACAAGTCTTCCCAACTCTTCCTCGTCCTTCAGCGCTTGCAGCGCTAGGTTGACTCCCTCCCTATAAAATATGCTATATAATTTCATGCTGAAAGCACTTCAAAAGCAGTTAAAATTTAGGCTTTTACTATTATTTAAATTACATTCGCAGTTTAGACAAATAATAAATATCGCTAGGCAAATTTCGCTTCAGGCTTGAAAAATTGTAAAAGGAAATACCCACCTCAGTTTAGATCCCTTTGGAAAACCTATAGCGAAATCTTTTACTCCACTACTAGTTATTTTTACCAACATTTCACAAGGTTTGTTTTCGGTTTTAGTAGAACGATCGAGTACGTAAGCTAGCCAACCATGTTCGTCAACAGCTGAATCTTGAGGTATAGAGACCGTTTTTGACGCATCGGCAGTGTCCTGTATACAATAATTGAATATTAATCACTAGTCAAGTAATTAATTACTACTTGATTAATTACGAACTTAAACTGTACTATTTAGTACCTCTGGACAAGTAGCAATTTTGCCATATGATGGAATAGGTTCATTCATCTGAGCCAATATCAAGTACGTTGCCAAATGAGCAGTATATGATGAAATGACAACGGCGGTAAAGATCCACCATACACATCCCACAATTCGACCAGACACAGACCTAAAAACAAACACCGAATTTATATTCATTACAACTAAATATACTATCTTTTACAAAATTCAGTGAAGAGATTACGTAATTAAAACAGAGTAGGTATATAAAAATGTCAGACCTTGGTGTAATGTCACTACCCTGCTGCATAAAAGATCCAAGAGTGAACCACAATGAGTTCCAAAAGTTGAATTCGTTGACTACAGCAGTCTGAAATGAATCGTTCTTGTGAGACAAATCGATTTTCGAAAGCAAACAAAATGGTTTTTTTGCGGTATATACCTTGGTCGTTGCGACTTCTGCATTTTCAGACGATTGAGTATCGGTAAAAGAGACTATGCGCCATTCATACGGAGAGAATCTCGATACTATGAATAAAACGATGCTCACGGCAAATAGACTGCATATGATGCACAACTGAAAGGAAATATAAATTAAATTTTATTTTGAAACTACCTTGATTGAACAATTCAATGCTTTACTTTACTAATGTTTTTTTTTGTATATTCTGGTACGACAAACAAACAAACGAATTTTGCACCGCAAATTGTGATGTCGTTAGGTGCGGTGGTTTTTCTATAGTAATAGTAAATAATTTGCTTAACGTCCAACTACAAAAGTGGACTAGATTCGGAATAGTATGATAATTTAGTACCCAATTTCGTTTTACAATAATTAAGATATATCTATAATGTCTTCCACTAAGTAAATATTTGTGCAAAAAAAGTAAATAATGGTGTCATAAGTTTTAAATACAATAAAACAATAGTCCCATACCGACTAAAGTTCAGTTCACTTGACATCATCATCCGTCCATCACTTACATAGCGCATACTTGTAACTAATGTAAAATTCATAAGGTGAGTAAGGGAATTTAGTTTTAATAATAGGTCTTTACCTATCAAATTGCTGTTTTGTATGCTGAAAGTACTTATTTTTTTAAACTTTTTTATTTCTGTTATTCGAAGTAATCACCCATGCAATCGATGCACCCGCACTAGACTACCAAACAGTGACCATTACCAAACAGTCTTTTGGTTTAGGGCATTGCTTTGGTGCTGAACCAGGGTCTAACCAACTTGCTAAGCTCTTTCGATTGTCGAACAGAATCCATTTTACGTCGCACGTAACAATTTTTAATTTTAGACAACTTTTTAGTGAGTAAAAAATTCAATTCCCGAGAGGCAGTACAAAATGCCTTTAAAGAGTTTGTTGCCTCTCGTCCAGCTGATTTTTACAAGAAGGGCTTCAATAAAATGCCAATGCGTTGGCAAAGATGCGTCGATTGCATGGGTTATTACTTCGTCCTATAGAAATAAAAAAAATAGAAAAAATAAGTACTTTCACTTATTGCTTAAAAAACGGCAATTTCATAGGTAAAGACCTAATAATATTAGGTCTTTACCTATGAAATTGCCGTTTCTTGTCACGATCACGGTTATTCACGCCCGTGCCTCGGAGAGCACGTAAAGCCGTCGATCCCGGTTGTCATGAACATCTATGTCAACCGTTATTGGGAAGTCAGTGCCCTAAAATATACTGACAACTAGTTCAATCTTCGAATTTCAGTTCTCCCTTAGGGTTGCGGAGGTCCGGTGCCAGTCTACGTGTAAAAACTGAAATTCAGGTAAAACCGGTTGAACTAGTAGCCGACCCCAAATAAACTTGGGAATAAAGGCTCGGAAGATGATGAGTGACGATCACGATTTCTTAGATACTAGTAATTTCACCAAAAATTATCAACTATTTTAATGCTTTTTAAAGTGTTTATATAAACCCTTCCTTAAGCATTAAAATGAAACTGAAATGATATTTTAAAACTCAAGAGTGACTTAGACTTAGCTCTAACCGATTCGTGAATACACATTTAGATAGGAGCAAAATTGTAAAAAAAAATGTAAGACAAAATCTTAAATGAAATCACACAACATTTCGATAGGTAAAAATAATATTGACCGTGCTACTTTTGTTTTCTATATTTGCAATAATAATAATTATAGTGTCGTATACATTCTAACATACTGCTTTAGCATTTAAAGAAATAGCTAAAACCATTGGACGTACTTACCCAGATTTCTTTTGATAACGGTTGCAAAAAGCTAAATATTGAGCCAATATCATTCGTAGAGGGCTTGGTAGGCTTAACGTCAAAAGACAGGAAAGGTTTGCTAAAATCAATTACCGTCTCTCTTTCCAAGGTTACGGTCATTGGAGCGATCGCCATATCGGCTTCCTGTAAGTTAAATAAATTATTGTCTATTTCATTTCTAATTCAACTTCCATTATTCTGCCCTATTTCTATTTTTTTTCTAATATTTCTATCTTAATTAAATATGGGGTTATTAAATATTGTTCATGAAGACATATTATTATTGTTCATTAGCTGAGCCCCAATGGTTTGAAGTTTGAGCCCAGCAAAATGGTTTGAACGAGATCTAGGAAGTAGTTTTTTTAATACGTCATAAATCATAAACCGCAATTTACATTTATTTCAATCAAAAAACTATTATTAAAACATCCATGAAAGTTACAACAAACTAGAAAAACTTTTATATGATGTTACTTGCTGCTACGGAACCCTTCATGGGCGAGTCCGACTCGCACTTGGCCGCTTTTTTATACTCTACAGTGATAAAAATACAAACTACAACATAGCTTTTAGACAAACGAGTATCCGGGACTATCTAGGAGTATTTCATGGGCGAGTCCGACTCGCACTTGGCCGCTTTTTTATACTCTAGAGTGATAAAAATACAAACTACAACATAGCTTTTAGACAAACGAGTATCCGGGACTATCTAGGAGTATTTCAATTTCTAATCGGAAAACCACCAAAGTTACACAATGAGGTAGATTAAGGAGATTCATTTGAGTCCAGTTCAAATCAAAATTAGGCCTTGTCATAAATACGAGTTCAGTACACCTCTGATAATAAATCCAATGCCCTTGTTGATTATGATGACAGTTAAGTCGT
Organism: Phragmatobia fuliginosa; assembly: GCA_932526445.1. Taxonomy (NCBI): domain Eukaryota; kingdom Metazoa; phylum Arthropoda; class Insecta; order Lepidoptera; family Erebidae; genus Phragmatobia; species Phragmatobia fuliginosa. The sequence goes on from OW052057.1 coordinate 34,356,271, forward strand.
CAAGTTTGTAGTAGCTGAAGGATAATTCCATAGGGGTTTGAACTTTATCCGACAAATATTAATATTAAGATTTTGAGTATATATTTGATATTTTTAAACTATAATCATTAGAAAATTCTTCATTATTTTAACATTAAATCTATTAGAGCCGTTATTTTTTATAAGCAGTTACCTTCAACCGATTACGCTGACTCGCGTGACATCGTATTTGGAATAGTTTTTTTCGTCTCGACAAGAATATTACATTTTACCTAGGGTCTAATTATTATTCCCTCTATTCCTTAGCAGGACTTTTTTGATTCATCGGTGTCCCAGGGTTTTCATCAACAGCCTTGAACAGTCCACTGCTGGACATAGGCCTCTCCTTAGAAAGGAGGTATTAGCCTACTATACCACGCTGGCCAGACGGGTTTGTATAGGGTTGATTTCAAGTTTTCCTTCTCTTTGCATTGATGTTGTCTTGAGTAGTTTATCCCTTAGTCGCCTTTTACGACACCCGCGGGATGAATAGGGGTTGTGACACTTTGTATTCTTAATCCGTCACCACACGGCCAAGGTTTTAGTTTTTCCCAGGGTTTTAGTCAGCTCAAATCCGACATAGCCACTATTGTATGGAATCGGGGGGGATTTCCACACGGAATAAAGGGCCTAATTACTAAGTCGGAAGATGGTCAAGGGATGTCTGTAATGAAACTAGGATGTACATTGAGGTTGGAATCATGCGATTCATTCTGACGAGTTCTTTTAATGTTATCCAGGCTCTGAAGCTGAAACTAGAAAGTAGCAGTCGTGATGAATCAAACTATTTCTAATAGATTGAGTGATTCAAGAGGAGAGATTTTTATATATAATACAAGCAGGTTTCTAAGTTTCAAATGTTGGCTGAACCCTGCGAGAAAGATCAAAATAATGTACTACAGTATTGTACACCTTTAAAAGATCTACAAAAATGTCTGCAATGGTATATGTTAACCTCTTAAGGATAACCGACTATAATCATATTTACAAAACGGTTTTAGGCAATATAGCATTTATTCTTATCCAATTATGTAACTAAAATATATAGTGCACTAGCTGAATCCCGCGGTGTTACCCGCGATTATTAAAATTGCGACTATAATTTGAGATTTAAACTATCCTATCTCTCAAGTTAGATCGAACTGCACATGGTGTGCGAATTTTATTATAATCGGTTAAGTGGTTTAGAAGTCCATTGAGGACAAACATTGTGACACGAGATTTATATATATTAAGATATAATACTGGTCAATTTGGACCTTTACAGCATGAAATGTAAATGGATATTTTCAAAGATATTACAGATTTAAAATATAATAAAAGAATTTAACTAAAATATTACATCTGCCTTACCTTATTAATGAGTTCGCCAACCATGCCATCCCATCCAACCATTGTCTTTGGATTCTCATGGCCGTATTTACCATCTTTCACCAAACGTATCATATCTGTCAAACATTAATTAAAAACATATAAAGTTTATTATTTAAATTTTGATTCAAATCGATTACAATTGATAAGCATAAAGTGAATTAATATTAAACTGCTTACCACAGATATTTATTTTATTTTGAACTGAAATAAAAATGATAACTTACATTTTATTTCCAACTTTTCTGCTATCAATTTGGTAAGTTCTTCACAAAAGCCTTTAAAAGGTTCGTTTCTCCTCATTTCGACACTGTCAGGAGCATTTCGTATTATATACGGAGGTTCTTCAATGGTGGTCACGATGAAGGTTTTATTTCGATCGTAGGCACCCGTGGGTCTAAAAGGAGTGTATTTCTTGACCAGTGGAACAAATCCCCTGCTGTCGTACCAGGTCGCCACCTGTTTATTAATGATTTTTGTACACTATTGCTATAACGAAAGATTTTTAACAAATATGATTTATTTACTTTAGTGACGAAACATTTGCATACTACAATACTGTTGCCGTATTTATTAAGTATATATATTCCTAAAATATTTACGTATGTTTATATATTTATATCCTTAGGAAGTTAGAAAGTGACGGTTAATAAAACAACTTTTGTTTTCTGACTTAGATAAATTAAAAAATCTGCTTTAATTACTTACTGATAGATGACTTTCAGAAACTATTCTTGTTAATAAGAAATGTAACCAATACTGAAGTTCTAAAAGTCGGTCTTTTATTTGGTCTTAAGATAGCTCATATTAGAAAAGTTAATTCAATATCTGTGTTGTTATTATATTTCAGTTTTATGATTTGCATGCGTATGTCTCACCTTTTTCATATCTCCATCAACGGTTAGTTCCATGACTTGCAGACTGAAGTTCTTGCGGTGGCCTGCTTCATTGAATCTGATTAAGCCCGACAGGCCATATAAATCCGTCTGAAGCAATAATACGATCCTTGTGGTTCTATTTTATATCAAACTTGTGTAACATTAAATCGCAAAGCACTACAATATCAGATTACATCGAATATTAAAAAAATATCAAAAGAAATCATACATTGGTCGCGTTATATAATTGTCTGCTCGAGCTAATAACATTTTATCTAATCTAACAAAATCAAATAAGTCCCTTGGGATCGTACAAATACGAGGCCTTTGTTTAATACCTCACATTTAGTACCGGTAGTAGTGTATTCTGCTTAATTCAATGTAGCGCTCATATTGTAGCAAGTGTAAAGGGAGTGACTGTCTCATATTCATCAAACGTAGGATAAAAGTAAAATACATTATGTCAAACTGTAGTCTTCAAAAACTAGTCAAGTTGCAGTAGACCATTATGAAGGAGAGTTTGGGCTACTATACCACGCTAGTTAGTCGGATGGGTATGGGTTTATTTCAAGTTCTGTATTGCGTAGTTTGGTGCACGTGGGATGTGCAGGAGTTTTAACATTAAGAGGTAATGGAAAACTTCTAGAATGCTGTATTTAATAAAAATTAAGAAACTTTACAATTACAGTATTTTATCGGCTATAACTTGATTGTGACATTGTCTCTACACGTAAAGATAAGGGTTGCCCAAATAAAAGAAAATTATAACGCTCTTTAAACAGTAATTTGCTTGAAAATATGTAAAAAACTAAGACAAAATAATAAATATTACATGTTAATAAACATTATAAATATCGTAAATAGTAGATTATTGATGGGTCATTTATCAGTAGAATGTCTGAAGTTGAACTTCTCTGTATAACAGGTATTACCAATTGATTGAGTATCTTAACATTAAGTTACTAAAGTCTATTTTCGTGTGACCACCAATTTTTTTCAGTGATTTAATACTATATTTCACTTAACGGCAAGTACTTAGTTTGTCAACAACGTTGATGTCAAATGCGATTACAGTATTACATTGGCAATACAGAGAAACTAAAACTTACGAAATCTGTACAGAGCTTGTAAAGGTCACATCGAGTGTAAATATCGAGTAATATGAAAAGTGTATTTTTCTTAAAGAAATACAAGGCACTGAATGTATTGCTATAATGGTACTATGAAAAAGCAAAAAACATTCGCTATTGAATGACGCATTTTTACTCGTTCGCAATAGCAATATACATATCTCCCAAGACTAAAGATTTGTGTCAAGTCTTTGTAAACTAAGTATGATGTTACTCGTTTAACTTTCCGTGCTTGATGTAATTATGTAGACTGAAGATTTCTAAATTGAATTTTTATGTTATAATACTGACTATATAATATAATAATGATTAAAGTTCATTAAAAATATCTGAGGTACACCAACTCTTTGGGGTAAAACTAACTGTTCTGGAATAATGATCAAATTCAAATTTTTGGCACTAAAATACTATTTACTTACTTTATTTACTTGGTAAATGTTAGATAAATCAATGTCCTTGTGAGAATTTCTTTTCAAACCTTGAAAGCTTGTCACAATTTTTACTATATTCCTTGGACATTGGTAATAAAAAGTAATAACTGCATAACTTTTAGAGGCTGATCGTCATTAAATTAAATAGGATAGGATAGGTGGATTAAATAGGAGGATATCAATTACTTCTAAAGTACATTAGCAATTTAATCCAAACACGAAAACATAAAAAAATAAGACATCAAACAGGACAAGTGAGAATAGTTTTAAAGATACTTTAAGAAAATAAAGTAGTACCTTTCTAATCATCTTGGAAATTTTTTCTCCGTGTTCAAAAGGCGTTACTGGACCAGTTGGGGTGCACTCCAATGGCTTAGTAGAGTTTTCTTTTTGGATGCGCTTTGTCGGAGTGCGGAGCATATCTGGTTTTTTACGAAGAGCACGAAGGATGGCATCTACCAACACTTGAACTGCGTCGTACATGAGAGCAGCTTGAGCCTTTTGAATAGTTAGATTTTATTATAAACAATATACTAAATTAAAAACAGGCAGAGTTACTTCTCAAATCACGACGGACTCGATGAAAACAAAATTTGATATATATTTTTTTATAGAATAAAGGCCCTTCTAAAAACAATACTCCTTCTTTTTGTGTCCCCCATCTTCCTATTTATTTTATTCCAAAGCCTGATTTCTTACCCCACTTTTACATTGTGTATTTCTACTTCCGTAGTTTTATATGACAGTTGTTTCCAATAAGGGAGAATTCGAATTTGAGTATCTATACATAATTAATGAGATGCATAATTGTTCTAATTTGTACCATTAGTAAGTGGGTATAGTATTTATATATTTTATAGTATTCATAATAAGTTTAAAAGAATAATACCGAAATGGAATCTCTCTGCCAGGTAGCAATAAATTCTCTGACTGCTCTACGAGAGAAATCCAGAACTCGAAATCCAGTTATGTTGATAGCACCGAACTCTATAACTTCTTTCTCCCAACGGTCGTCCATCACCTGAATCAACAGAGTTCTACAGTTTCAACTGTTCCTAGATATTAATGTAGTATAGAAAAGTCAGTGGTTATGAAGTCTGACTTAAAATAAAAAGGTTGCAGGTTAGAAACTCACCCAACGCTTTAACGCTAGATTAAAAGTGTTTACAATAATTACTTAGTGTGAGGTAAAGAAAAAATCTTCCAAGTTATACAAGGAGAACAGTTAACATTGACACTCTAAATTTTGATACAGAAACTTTCTAATTCGAAATCTTAGAATACCGCAGTTTAGTTCTTAACTATAAGCCATCGCATTACTCACCAGTCCGCTCAGGAAATAATGATAGTTTCTTCGTCCGAGATGCACATCACGCACATGCATAATGAGTGTCTGTTTTGCTAGTTGCGTACTTGAATCGAGTATAACGTATTTGTTGCTCCACCGATCAAGACGTTCGATTGCTCGTAGAAAATAAATCACTTCGGATGCATTTACAACTCGCTTCACATTTGAAATTCGGAACGTTGCTCTGCCTGGTTGGAGACTCTGGTAGAAGTGCTGTAGACGCAGCAGACCTAACATAAGATGTATACAATGAAGATACTGCTTTTTTTATGAATTACACAAACGGTGTTCTAGAAATATATATTAAAGTTTTCAACTCTTAGTAATTGCACAGCATATGTGAGTGGTGTGGTGTGGGGTGTGGTGACGGATTAAGAATACAAAGTGTCACCACGCCTATTCATTCCATGGGTATCGTAAGAGGTGACTAAAGGATCAAAATAAGCAGCTAACATCACTGCCAAGAGAAGGAAAACTTGAAACAAACCCTTTACCAACCCGTCTGGCCAGCGTGGAATAGTAGGCTAAAACCTCCTTTCTAAGGAGAGGCCTATGTCCAGCAGCGGACTGTTATAGGCTGCTGATCATGATATTGATTATAGTTAGTTCGCGTTAAGAATGCAGTGAGTCATCAGTGCAACTGCAGGGTAAAGGTGTATTCACAGTGGTGTTAAAATTCAAACAAATTCTATTTATAAAGATTAAGTTTAATAAATTTCAAAAATAGACTTGAAAAATTAAAACCTTAAATTATTCATTAATATTTTAAGTACTTAATTCTAATTTTACTTCATTCTTAACGCGAACAAACTATAGACTAAACTGAAAAGATAACATTAATCATCTTTTATTTTTAAATTATTATATTATTACAAGGGAAATCTTTATCAGTAAATACACTTTGTGTGCTTTGCATTATAATAATTCCATTTTGATTTTCACCTTATCCTACGAGTATACAATTTTGTAAGTATTTGGTACACTACGAGTATAGGAAAAGTAAATAATCTACTCGTAAATATGTATATAGTGTAAGTATACAGGCTTAAAAATTTAAATTCTAGCTGTTTGTTTGGCAGTTAGGTACGTCGTTGTACAAAAATGCATAAAACTAAAAATAAATAAAAACATCAGTTACTGTATTTTGATTAGTTGTTTCAAAAGCAGTTCGATACCTCGGAATTAATGTTGCTCGTCTCAATGAAATTACCTTTTAGTTGGTCGTAGTTTGTTTTTAATTGCAAAACGAGAAAAACTAAAGCCGGTTCCAAAAATAACGGGTCAGTCACATAAACCCGAATATCTCCCGAACTACGTATGCCATCCTAATGAAACGAAGACTGTTCAATTGAGAATTTAATTATACAGATAAAAAATAAAATAAAACTTAGTTACACCCACAATATTAATCTTAAATTAAAAAAAAACTAAAGTAGTCATATTTTTCTTAAGATTACATTTTTTTATGATTGTTTTTTTGCTGTTTTTCATCACTTTCTTCATTTAATACTTTGTATTGCCTCCACGAGCTCTTCTGACAGCTTCCAGGCGATTAGGCATGCTGTACACCAAATTTCGGAGCCGGTGCTGAGGAATACCTTCCCATTCCTCCACCAGTGCTTGTATGAGCTCGGGAAGCGTGATTGGTGGGGGGTTTCGACCTTTCACGCATCTCTGAAGCTCGTCCCAGGCGTGCTCGATGGGGTTTAAGTCCGGGCTTCGCGCTGGCCACTGCATGAGTTCGATACCGACCTCTTCAAGGTAGTCATGTACAATTCTGGCGGTATGGGGACGCGCATTATCATGCATTAATATGCCATGCCGGTCCATCCTGGCCATGAAAGGACCTACATGTTCATTGAGGATCTCTTCCACGTACCTCTCTGCATTTAGAGTTCCATTTTGAATGAGCACCAGCTCGGTGCGGGCCTCAGCAGAAATCCCAGCCCAAACTTGTACGGAGCCTCCACCGTACGCCACTTTTTCCTCCACACACGCTTGATGGAAGCGCTCCCCTGGTCTTCTGTACACCAACTGCCTACCATCATGCTTATAAAGCATGAATTTAGACTCGTCCGTGAACATTACCCTAGACCAATCGTCTAGTGTCCAGTTTAGGTGTTCGCGCACGTATCTCTGTCTTGCAATTCGATGTCCCCGTTCCAGTTTGGGGCCATTTGCGGGCCTCAATGGTTTCAAATTTGCTTCAGCAAGACGTCTTCTTACTGTTTGAGCGCTTAAATTGCCACCTCCAAAGCGAATAAAGTGAGTTTTTAGACCAACAGCAGTTTGAAAACGATTTCGGAGCATTGTAGCCACCAGTTGTCTGTCTTCCCTGGCCGTTGTGCATCTTGGTCTGCCATTTCCTGGTCTTCTAAGGTGTGATCCAGTCTCTTGGTACCGCTGGACTACCCGCTGAACAGTCGACAAAGATACACCAATGTTTCTGGCTGTTTCACGCTGGCTCCGCCCAAGTTCCAAAAAAGTTAGGATTCTGGTACATTCCTCTAGCGTGACTGCCATGCTTCACCTCACAGAATAATAATTATGCACGTGGAAGACGTTCACGATAATTTTTTTTGTGACAGAATAGAAATGGAAAGCATCCATAATGGCATGAAACAAAAATTTTGTTTTTAAAAATAGTCATTTTTTTAAATTTTGTTTTTCTAATGAAGTTTTTTTCATCAACCAGTTTAAATAATATGCTATTAGAAGCGCAACTAAAAAGTCTTTATTCTGTTTTTAGGGTTCCGTAGCCAAATGGCAAAAAACGGAACCCTTATAGATTCGTCAAGTCTGTCTGTCTGTCTGTCTGTCTGTCTGTCTGTCTGTCTGTCTGTCTGTCTGTCCGTCCGTATGTCACAGCCAATTATTTCCGAAACTATAAGAGCTATACTGTTGAAATTTGGTCAGTCGATGTATTCTGTGAACCGCATTAAGATTTTTACATAAAAATAGAAAAAAAACAATACATTTTGGGGGTCCCCATACTTGGAACTGAAACTCAAAATTTTTTTTTTCATCAAACCTATACGTGTGGGGTATCTATGGATAGGTCTTCAAAAATGATGTTGAGGTTTCTAATATCATTTTTTTCTAAACTGAATAGTTTGCGCGAGAGACACTTCCAAAGTGGAAAAATGTGTGTCCCCCCCCCTCTAACTTCTAAAATAAGAGAGTGATAAAACTAAAAAATATATATGTTGTACATTACCATGTAAACTACCAACGAAAATTGGTTTGAACGAGATCTAGTGAGTAGTTTTTTTTTAATACGTCATAAATCGTAACACGCAATATACATTTCATCCAATCAATACACTAGTATAAAAACATCGATGAAAGTTACAACGAACTTCAAGAATTTTTATATGATGTTACTTGCTGGTACGGAACCCTTCATGGGCGAGTCCGACTCGCACTTGGCCGCTTTTTATTTCATTGATCTAGCTTTTACAGTTCTGGAGGTATTTCAATTTTTGTGATTGACCCGTAATTTTTGGAACCGAGTGTATAAGAGTCGGCTTGTTTCGAGAATAAAATCTAATTTAACATTTCATAATTTTGATAGATTTTAATGGTTTATGATTACAATGATTTTTATAATCGTGATTTTGTATAATCTTACATTCTCTTACCCAGCCAAGTCTGTTATTATTGCCATTTAGGCAATTTTAGGGTAGACCTATAAAGATTAGGAGGACAAAATAGACGGACAAGAAGAAAATGTAATTATGAGTGTGTGATACTGCTATACCGATGGATAGGTCAGTACAGTACGCTATAGCTCATTTCTTTCTTCACGAGATGAGAAAGAAGTGAACATAAATTTTCTTATATTTCTTAACTGAACCTTGCAATTTTAATAAGTTACACCCAGTCCATAATAGAACTTTAACTTACCGATGAATTAACGTTCAATCCGACAAAACTGTGATGATCTAATACTAAAACGGAACAGTACGAGGAAAACTACTTTTCAATGTCTTTCAAGCTATGAAGTAGATTACCGGTTGACCTAAAACACCTTCCTATAAGAATTTACTGAAGGAAATTATTTTCCTGGCTGAAATATATGTTTTCACAAGGTTATTTCACAGTAAATGAGAGAATATGCTAACCCAAACATCATTTGACTAATTAGAACTTTAGGATTTCCTACCCAAAGGATAAACGGGACCCTATTACTAAGACTCCTCTAAGCGTTTGTCACCGGGCTGTATCTCATGAATCGTGACACTCAGATACTTGAAATTTTTATAGATGATGTATTTTTTAGACATAATTTAGATATTCCAGTCAAATAACCAAAAATAAAAGGTTCAACCACGCAACGGGAGATAATATAAGCTGTAAACTCGTAAACACCGTTTTTTGAATATTCTAAAAGTTGTCTCAAAAGTCTCATAAACCTCTTTCAATGCACTTGCAAAAAAAGACCTGTGATTTTAAAACATAACTACAATTGACTTGAAATTAATTTTAACTTGACTTTGCAATATATTAATACTAAGTAATTTTTTGAAATTTAATTTTTATACAAATGTACTTTATGAAAATAATATTTTAAATAAATATTGAATCTTCCAGTAGCTAAATAGAGGATATCTGGTGTAAAATTATTAAACACCTGTAATGTACTCTATTAATATAAAGAAAATAATCTAATTACATTTAAGCAGCACGAATAGCACAGAAAATCCTTTCGGACTTGTTGGCGAAGAATGTTTGGCGACGAGATTTCCACTGATCTTCATATTACTAAAACTATAAATTAAAGATATAAATTTTAAAATGGATTTTAGAATTAGTAATTTTAGTAAGTGCTTGTTGGTTCCACGTAATCCATACCATAAATACAAGAGTAACCTTGTCTGTCTGCTGCGCTTCCACTGCCAAGCCGTGAAACTGATTTGGATGAATTTGATAAAGAAATAGATTGGATCTTGGAAAAGGACATAGGTTATTTTATTGTTGCCAAAACGACAATATGACGTGGGTGGAAATGTTGTTACAGATGTGTATCTAAATATTATTCGAGAGTAACTCTGTCTGTTTATCTGTTGCGCAGTGCGCTTTAATGACTAAACCACTGCATCGATTTTAATTTAATTTGCCATACGAATACTTTCATTCTTGAGGAAGGATATGGACCACTATACATACTGACGTACACGTTGGTGGAGTGTGTTATAAATTAGATTGCGGGTTGTGAGTTGGACCGCGCTTAAGTCATTAGACCTGAGGCACAATAAGGTTTTACGCTCATAGGTTTTCACTGTATTCCATATAATACACAACAGTTTTTAAATTTAAATAGTTAAATGAAATTGTAATATGTTCCTTAGTTCCAGTAATCAATTTTAAGTATCAGTAGTAATCATACAACTCATGGCTTATATTTGAATGTATTTTTCGTCTTTCAAAATTCGGACTGCAATAGTATACTGCGGTACGAATTTCGAAATAATTGTATTTAACCCATGAGTTGTATGACTACGATTATTAAATATTTTCGGGTATCGTAAGGATAGAAATATAGAAGGAAAAGTGTGTTTGAGGAGAATACCCGCCGTCGTCTCGACTTACTCAAATTGATTCCACCCGTAACTGATATTTTGTTAGATTGCCGTGTTGTTAATTTTGTGCGAGTATACAGGTCTACGAGGAATAATCAATAATCCTGAAACACCTAACAGTATAAATACCAGGTTTTTAAGATTTTAGATTGCTCACAAAAAAATACAAGTGTGCACCAATATGTTAGGTTAAAAATAATAGTACTGAACGAGTTCATTTGAACTACATAACTGAACTAGATCGCTCCCTATAGTGTACGAGCAAGCACAAGCCTAATAACATAGAACCAAAATAGCTAAAAAAGCGGCCAAGTGCGAGTCGGACTCGCCTATGAAGGGTTCCGTATCAGCAAGTAACATCATATAAAAGTTCTTGTAGTTCGTTGTAACTTTGATCGATGTTTTTATAATAGTGTATTAATTGAATGAAAGGTAAATTGCGGTTTACGATTTATGACGTATTAAAAAAAACTACTCACTAGATCTCGTTCGAACCAATTTTCATTGGTAGTTTGCATGCTAATTTTTTTAGTTTTATCATTCTCTTACTTTAGAAGTTACAGGGGGGGGGACACACATTTTTCCACTTTGAAAGTGTCTCTCGCGCAAACTATTCAGTTTAGAAAAAAAAATGATATTAGAAACCTCAACATCATTTTTGAACACCTATCCATAGATACACGTATGGGTTTGATGAAAAAAAAAATTTTGAGTTTCAGTTCTAAGTATGGGGACCCCCAAATTGTATTGTTTTTTTTTTCTATTTTTGTGTGAAAATCTTAATGCGGTTCACAGATTACATCTAATCACCAAGTTTCAAAAGTAATAGCTCTTATAGTTTCGGAAAAAAGTGGCTGTGTTATACGGACAGACAGACAGACAGACATGACGAATCTATAAGGGTTCCGTTTTTTACCATTTGGCTACGGAACCCTAAAAAGTGCTTACTAGATTTCGTTCAAATCAATTTTCATTGGTAGTTTGCATGGTAATGTACAACATATATTTTTCTAAGTTTTATCACTCTCTTATTTTAAATGTTAGATGTGGGGGGGGGGGGGGGACACATTTTTCAACTTTGGAAGTGTCTCTCGCGCAAACCATTCAGTTTAGGAAAAAAATATATTAGAAACCTCAATATCATTTTTAAACACCTATCCATAGATTATGGGTATGGGTTATGACAAAAAATTTTTGAGTTTCAGTTCCAAGTATGGTAATGGGTTTTTTTCTATTTTTATGTGAAAATCTTAAGGCTGCGGTTCACAGATTACATCTAACTACCAAGTTTCAAAAGTGTAGGTCTTATGGTTTCGGAAAAAAGCGGCTGTGACATACGGACGGACAGACAGACAGACAGACATGACGAATCTATAAGGGTTCCGTGTTTTGCCATTCGGCTACGGAACCCTAAAAATTAGTTATATTTTCTTATAGTTACCAATACTTCATACTTTACTTATAGGCTTAGGACTGTCATTCTAATATCAATTTATAAACAAATCATATCTGTCTTGAAAAAAATTAAAGAAGATAGATTATAATGGCGCCTTTAAAAAACAAAATATTTACTCATTTAGAAATCAAAATGAACTAGAGAACTAGACTTACGTGTTTTCAAAATGATCAACGGCAAAAAGATTCCATATCTTTAAATTTTTGTAAGTAAACCTACTAATATTATAAACGCGAAAGTTTGTGAGTATGTATGTATGTATGTTTGTTGCTCTTTTACGCAAAAAGTACTGAACGGATTTGGATCTTACTCTACTTATATATCGGAATAACTTACCTATAGGCTACTTTTTACTGCAATAATTGGGATACACGCGCGTAAGCCAGGTGATTACAAAAATACATAAATCAGAGATTTTAAAATGTAATAATGTTTATCTCCTGGCAAAACTTCACAGGTTGCTATGCATAACAAACTTGCTTAACAACCATACTGATAGTTTGTAAATGCCTACTTTCAAAATGAGTTCTGGATAATCATATATGTAGGCTACGTTTTATCCCGAAAATAGGCGGATAACATAGTGTTATATAATTATATGATCCTTAGCCATCCATCCCTACCAATATCATAAATTCGAAAGTAAGTTTGTCTGTCTGTCCGGCTTTCGTACAAAACTTCTGAACCGCTTTGAACGAAATTTTGTACATAGATAATTTAGAGCCTGAGAAAGGTAAAATACGTGGGCGGAGCCGCAGGCGAAGCTAGTGTATTTTATATAATAATTCTACTCATAGCTTAGAGAACTTCTGTAAAATTAATAGATAAAAGACTTATGCATATTTAATCAAAAGCTAAATTGACTTTGTCTTGAAATATGCTCCCCATGGAGTCCGAAACTAGTTAGGTAATTTTTATTTATAGCCGTGAGCGAAACAAAGAGGTCATGTCATTGGGTCATGTATATTTGAATGCTAAACATATATGGACTATTTCACTTCGTCACTAAGAAAAGTGGAATAAAGTGTAAAATATTTAATAGAAATTTCTACGTGAATTGAGTAATTATAGTAAACACTGAAAACAAATATAAATAGTGTATTTCGATAATTTTAATGATGTCTACACACTTGAAATGAGAAATTTACGCCAAGAAAAATAAAAGACGAAAAATAAACTTCTCAATTTCATACAGATAGTTTAGATATTGTGTCCTATAAGTAAAATATGCACTAAAAATCTCTAAAACAAGTTACTACTTGTGTTTTTTTTTATATTTTGATACCTACCTATAAAATTGTATTACAAGATCTAGTTTCTTGTAATACAAATTTTATTTGAATAAGTTAAGAATTAAATACTAAACCAAAATCGTGTTGATAAGTTCAATTTACAATCAGGTTATTTTCCTAAGGGCTACAACGTTGGTTCATAATAGAGTATACATTACAAATAAATTGATATTTAAATTAAAGTAGTCCTCCACCTTGTAAAGTGTTCACAGTTTAGTTTTCATTTAGTTCGCAGATGAAATGAAAACAGTTAGCTGCTTATACTGTCACATCTTGACTGACATGACAGCTACTGCAAAACGAATCTTAGATTACGGATTGAGTAACTAAAGGGGTGTTAACGTACAGCACAAGGAGATTAAATAACTACTGAGAATCAAGAGCTGTTCGAAAATCAAGGATAAATTCCCTGTAACTTTTTGTTATAGCTTATTAAATCTGTATAGGTAGCTACTTAAGTTTTGTGTTTTTGTGACTATTACTTTTTTAACGTAATCGCTTGTTAATAAAATTTGTTGTATTGTATTTCTCTAAAAGTGTCCTTATTACTGTTTTCATGTAGTTTAAAACTTTTTAACAAAAAATTTAATCACTGAAAGAACCGAAAAGCAGAAAATAATGAGCTATCATACTTAACCTTAATAATATTATACTAAACTAGTATAAGCATATTGAATACAATAACTGTAATTGTAACCTACTAATTGGCACATACATACAATACGCAATCAATCATCTTACTTTTTGCTAACTTTAGGGCTAGAATTCATTTCATAAATTTATATGGGAACTTCGGATTATACTTTATTAAACGAAGAAAGAATTTCAAAGAATAATTATGCATGATAATTCATTATATAATTGTTAATAAAAAACATACAATTGCGTACCTCTTACGTTTTATTACGTCGGTTAAAAATGCAGATACGTCTATAAACACAATGTTATTCTATTAAATTATTCGATCAAAGTTTCAATGGAGGATAAAACACGCCATTCATAACTATTTTTGATACATTATGCAACTCTCGATGTGACGCTTTTATCATAATTTAAAGGTAATATCCGCGAAAAGATTGAAGCGGTGACGAAGACGCGCTGCGAAGAGGGTTGATGTACCCACACGTCAACCCTCTTCTCGCCTCGTCGCAAATGAAGCCGTTATCGTCGGATTTGTCGAGGCTCGCTAACTTCCCACTAACTTCATTGCAATTTCATACAGTGTCAAAAACGTCACATTCTACTTAATGCCTTTAAGATTTCTTTCTTTTGGGGTATTCAATTAAACGCTCATTTCTTGAGATTGAATGAATAATTAACGATATCAAATGAATCTGTTATAGCTATCAGTTTTCTGTCCATGGAATTCGTAAACCGAATAAGTAAGAATAGTACATTGTTCACCGAGGGAGGAAAGAGACCGATTACTAGCGAGGGAGCAGTTCGTGGCCCGAAGGCGCAGCCTAGGGCCACAATACTCCCGAAGTAGGAATGGGACTTTCCCCCGAGTGCTACACAGTGCTTTATAATACACCTGTGAGGAACATTTAAAGTATTTTTAAAATAAAATCAAAACTTAAGAGGCCGGCGTACGACACTCGAAACTGCAAGTTGAAATTTGTTCGTAAAATATTGCTGTCTCTGTTTGAAAAAATACAACGTAGATACGAGTGCACCGCTATATGTGTGTATGTGGATTAACATTAATTCGTAGTAATTCGGACTCTCTCGTAGAAGGTTCGACTATTATTATTTGACTGACACGAATCACACACACATTGAAATATATTTTGATGCGATAGCACTACTAATTGCTTGAAATTTGTGAAAATATGTACCTATGTGTTTCGTAATATCGAAAATCATGAATGAAAACTAAATATTTTTTCGATTTATTTTGTGTAAGTAGTAGCATAATAATATGAGATATGTTATTGATGAAACAATATTAGAAATATTTTTGTTTATAAGATAGAAAAAAACAAAATGAAAACATGACATTTACAATGTAAAATATGTAAAATTTAATTTGATTATATTTTATTCTAGATTAGTTTATTTTTAAAAATAAAGACGTTATAACCTAAATAAATACAGTCTAAGTCCGAATATCAACATATCATCGTGGAAATATGTTTATACTGCAAATGATCTTGGTATACCGTTTGTATGGACAATTCAGCCTCCGGGGGCCCCTTAAGACACCATGTAAGACACATTTTGCGCGCTTCTTTTGTTTTTTTTATTCTTTACAAAAGGATGTCAGTCACACGGAGATATATTTAAATTATATGAAACTCCTTGGGCAGGCGCGCGCCATAGATAAGATAACACATAAGAAATGAAAATTCATACAACTTTCTCTCCCGCTAAAACACGTTAGAAATAGATTTTCATACATTTTTTCCTCCCGCTTATTCACGTCAAGGAAAAGACTAACGTTCTCTTTTCATTTTCAGGGAATATTCACTACTGTTCCGATTAGGTGTAGTATAAAATATATATTTTAATCAGGTAGTATAGCTTTCAATTTATTTTCACTGTTCCTTTTGTGAAGAATAAAAATCAAATAAATAAACATAAGAAGCGCAAAATATTGGTCAAATTCTAAGCTAAATTGTGTCTTACGTTTTGATTTTCTTTTAAAAATACTTTAAATGTTCCTCACTGGTGTAGTATAAAGCACTGTGTAGCACTCGGGTTAAAATCCCATTCCTACCTCGGTAGTATTGTGGCCCTAGGCTGCGCCTTCGGGCCACAAACTGCTCCCTCGCTAGTAATCGGTCCCTTTCCTCCCTCGGTGAACAATGTACTATAGTGCATCCCAAGAAAAGTATAACTACTACCTATGTCACTTGTGATAGTTATGACAAAGAAGACTTTTTATTAGAACACACAACGAACAAACCAGAAGTCGGAACCTGAACTATAAAGACAAATGTTATAAATTGTATTAACAAACTACACTTTATTGAAGTGGCTGATCATTGAGATCTATTGAAAGTTTCAGTTATTTGGAGGCACCGATGGGGCATTCGTATTTGAAATGCAGTAACTTCTCAAACATCTTTTTAAAACTTGTGCCGAATGGCGATCGAAAAGCTTTTCTTTTATCTTTGGAAGTCCAGTTCGGTAACGACTCCAGCTTATCTATTTACCTAGATCTAAGTTTCTGCATTCAGTAAGATTAAGATGGGTATGTTCAAAAGATTATCTACCTGTTTAATATAGTAAGTTATTTTATTTGAACTTGGAATAAAACACGGCGTAACGATCACTTAAATCACTACACCATTCGTGAAAATCATCATGATCAGTAAATAAAGTATTAAATAGTTTTTATTACAATATTTACAATATTTACAATAATAGACATTATACAATAATCCATACTAATATTATAAATGCGAAAGTAACTCTGTCTGTCTGTCTGTCTGTTACGCTTTCACGCCTAAACCACTGTATCGATTTTGATGAAATTCGGTATGATGATAGAACTGAACTTGGGAAAGGACATAGGCTACTTTTTACTGCAATAATCGAGACACAAAGACCAAAGCTAGGTGATTATAAAAATACATAAATCGTAGGTATCAAAATCTATCACTGTTTATCTCCTGTCAAAACTTCACAGGTTGCTAGGCATAACACAATTGCATGGCAACCATAATGATAGTTTGACAATGACATATAGACCAGTAGTTCAGGGTAGATAATTTTTGAAAACAAATAAAATTATAGTAGGATGAAACCTATTGGAAAAGGAGGAGAATATTATAAAAATAAAAGGAAAAATAATTTACGGGGGATCTGAGGTCGGGAAGGGGTCGGGGGGGAGGTTTTCGGGTCCTTTAAGCGGGGCGTGAAAAAGCATCTCACTAAGCCGCCATAGTGTGGGCCGCCATACATTATTGTCTGTATTCGCAGCAAGTGTAGTAGCCCCGACTCTTGGATTCTGCTAATGCTTTCCATCAGGCAGGGTAAAGTCACTTTGGATGGCTAAATATATAAAACAAAGGGTAAAGAACGGTTTATCTCGATTTCCGGCAAAACTACAAGTCCTATGGAAAAAAGTTAAATGGCAAAGTTGTAGGTAATCAAAAGATCTACAATTTTTAGGGTTCCAAAGTTTATGACTTCGAACCCTTATCGTCCGTCCGTCCGTCCTCCTTACCGTCGAATCGGCAAGTGCTAGAAAGATGAAACTTTGCATGAATATGTATTGTAATTACGTCGACAAAGCGGTACAATAAAATTATGAAAAATATTTTTATTTAGGGTACCTCCCATACACGTAAAGTGGGGATGTTTTTTTTCTCGCAGCTACCCCATCATCTGGGGTATCATTATATAGGTCTTTTAAAAACATTAAAAGGTTGTGAAGACGATCTTTAATCCCATTTTTTGATTTAGGTATCCGTTTGCGAGAAAAGGGCCCTTTTTTTGTAAAAACAGGGCGTCCCCCCCCTCTAAAAGCTAAACGGCCGGCTCAAAAAATCTGGAAAAATTCGTGATAGTGGTCCATATCATAACTATAAATGAAAACTATAACGAATTAGATGACTTTGTTAGTTCAGGAGTTATGGAGGCTTAACTTCTACAATGTGCTTACTTGGAAAAGTCATACAAAATTAACGCATTAATACGTAAACATAACAATTATCCATTGGATACAATTTCTAATCCACGTACCATTATGGGTGACTGAGGAACCCTTTCCCGTGCGTGGCCTGACACGCACTTGGCCGATTTTTACTTAAATTATAAGCGAAAAATTAAAAAAACTAAGTTTTTGTTTTTTTTTTATCTTTTACAAATAAAATTATTTTTAAACGAAATTTAGTCAAAACTTACCTTTTATGCCTCGAATACACTATAATTTATTTGATTTTAAATATTTATTTTTTCACCCGAATTTGACTTAATACCGAAAATTCACCCGTCAAAATATCTACTTTTTTCAAAAAATTAGGGTGTTTTCTGTTTGATGAAATCTCTACTTTCCGATGGTGTAATCCTTACTTACATTATAAATGCGAAAGTAACTCTGTCTGTCTGTCTGTCTGTTACGCTTTCACGCCTAAACCACTGTACCGATTGAAAATAAAGGTAGAAGGTAGGGTTTGAAATAGGGGACGAAAGTTTGTGTCTAAGTTCCTTATTTTCAAACATAAAATCATGTAAGATTGTTTAATCTACCCTTACCGTGTCGCGCGATATATACGAATTCCACGCGGGCGAAGCCGCGGGTGGAAAGCTAGTAGTATCATAAATAGGTACAATAGCATAAAATGACATTTCAGTGATCTGACATTCACGTAAACGACTGAATTTACAATGTACCTATCTGTGTAACAAAAATTTACCTTGTATCCGAGATTAACTTCTATAAATTCAAGTTGTATGACAGACCCTATTCCTATAATCTCTGATCGATAGCTAGTTTTCTCGTAAAACTACATGTCGCCTTCTGTAAAATACTTTACCAATTTAACCGTTTCCTAGTATACAATGGTTAATATTCTTAAGGTTTATGATAGTGTGGTTATTTACTTTATGTTTTCTACCGATGAAAGTCCTGTCAAAATAAGTCCAGCCGTTCCGGTAGTTAGCCGGAACAAACAGGCAGAAAAAAAATTAAAATTGCATTTTTTATGGAAGTACTGCAAATACTTGTATATGCATTATGTACAAAACTATTAATTTGATATTACATACAGAAAATTCAGATTTACTTGTATAGATTAAATTACAGGTAAGCATATCAGTGAAATACGTTGTAATTTTACAACCTACACGTTGAACAGTGAGTCGCAGCATCTCTATTGCATTTTTGTCAAAAGCCATTCAAAGTAAGCATGTTAACCTTTGCTACTAAAATATATGTACTGAATAGAAAACCTTGAGAGACTTTTCATAATATATCTGTGCTTTCACAAAGGATACCGTATCACTTTGAACTTTATATATGTCTCTGTAAGAAGTATTACTGCTTACAAAGCGGTAATACTACGGAATTCAGGGCCTTGCTATTTGGAATTTAAAGCTAATTTAATTGGAATATAGCACGGCTCTGAATTCCATATACTTAAAATATTTACCTTATTTTTAATTTAGATGAATGTAAATATTAGTATAGTAGTATTCCATATAATAATATATCATATTTATCACATATTATAAATAAACTAGCTGATGCCCGAGGCTCCGCTCGCATTATAGGAGTATAAAAAATAGGTATTGGCCGATTCTCAGACGTACCCGATCTGCACACATAATTTCATATAAAAGATAATTTCAACTGTATAGGCACAACATATATAGTTTTTATCTACAAATATTAAGGCAGCCTAATAATATTACGAGGAATGTGAAAACGTGAAAATTTTATAATAACTGTAAACAATAAATCAGTTTCTTTTTGTAAAGAAAATTATCAACGGTAGGCACTAGAAGGGATGTCGAGGCAGACGGAATTCCGGCGTTGTCGCTCGTTCGACGTGATTCCTCTGTAGACATGATTACGTCTTTTCTTATATTGTGCGAGATGAATAGAGGCCCCGATGCTGGCCAAGAAGTCAATTGCTCACGGTTCGTGACTTAGGGCAAAACGCCTCACTGTCGATCTTGCAATCTTTAGTTAAACTCACTCAATGACGATAAACTCTACTAGAGATCAATGTGACAATGTAATAATTGTTATTTTTATTTATTTAGTAATGAAATGTTATTTTTGTTTCCTTGGTTACGTGAAATTTATTTCTAGCCTCAATGATAGTTTTAGCAATACTTTCTTAGGAAACATTTTCAGCTTTTTATAAACAGTTTGTTGTGTATAAATAATTGTCAACTGTGTCAATTATTTATTGAAATAAATATACTTACATATACGCCTCTGTACAAGCATGTTGGCTTACAAGTTTTTCGTGATATCTTTCAACTTTCACCTTCAGATGGCTCTAAAAATGTTGTTTATCACGGAAGATTTAACCTTTAGTCTTTCCGCACAACTAATTGGCTACTAAAGCTAAAAGAGCCATGGTCAGAAAGATCATCTTTAAGCCACCATAATACAACAGACCTTAACCATTAGTATTATTCTTAGTTTATTGTCTATTTTATACGATTTTAATTTTACTGGCAATAACTTACGATACGCAAAATATGTGAAAGCCAAATTTTTTAGAGAGTACTAGCACTAACTATTCTCTCATCGAAGTTCATAGTAGTAACAACATTAAATAGTTTTAAAAAGAGTTCAGTAGTAAATTAATTCTCCGTCTAGAGGATCTGCTAATAAAGTCAAGGCTTCTCTTGCAAGTCAGTCTTTAATAAATCTTAAGTAAACTCCTGATAAAAGTAAGTCACTTTGTGATCTTAATGAATAAATGATTTAGTTTCTCGCTAACTCTTAATCTCTAAGTGAGTAGTAATCTTGTTTAATAATAAGACAAACTCAGTCTAGTATTTTTATATATTACTTAGACGGATATCTTTGATTTAAACTCGTTGTCGTAAAAACATACCAATAGATTTTCCTTTTTCACGGGATAGCATTATTTTCAACTTTTATTAATTATTTACAAATAGAAGACTATATTATATGTAAGTAAAATGAAAAAAATATATAAATTTAATTAAAGATATTAGTCGTTCATGATGATTCCAGTATACTAGAAAAAATAAATAAAGAGATACCAAAAAAATAACAAGGCTCCAGAAATAGATTCTTTTTCATATCACACTTATTTCCATCTTATATTACATTTTATTTTCCATGCGGATTAGATCCTACCGACAGAAGCATCTAACTAAATCCGTAATCGGATTGTAGTGATTCTGATCTGGATTCACGCATTATAATGCACCACTTGCAAAACTTTACTTTGAATTTTTAGCGATTGGTTTTTTGCTCTGAATGCATTTTTGGATCTGACTTAA
The DNA here is from genome assembly GCA_932526445.1 of Phragmatobia fuliginosa. Classification (NCBI taxonomy): domain Eukaryota; kingdom Metazoa; phylum Arthropoda; class Insecta; order Lepidoptera; family Erebidae; genus Phragmatobia; species Phragmatobia fuliginosa. Next base: position 34,377,718 of record OW052057.1, read on the forward strand.
AACGCAATAAAAGTTTAAAATAAATAATTTGGTGTTCGTCAGGCTGGAGCTGGCTCCACTGAATTTGGTCATGAGATTTGAATTAATTGAATGTGGAGCATTCAATTAAAAATAATACAAATATACAAACTTACTTCGTTTTGAATGTACCTCTTTGGTAAAGTTATAAGCACTTATTAGAGGACTTGCTGAAAATGTTAAGCTGGCCGTGCCTCCTAAAATATCGAGAACCAGAAAACTTCAGGACAAATATAGATGTAGATATTACAAATACTAGTAGGTACTGAAGAAAAATGTCGTTTGAAAAATCGCTTTTATTTTTATTTCATTTGTCATTTGGTCCTTAAAATATATTTTGTACACACGATTATTATATTTGTGATAGTTTCTTCAGACCCAAACTGTGTTACAGTTCCTTAAATTAAATTTCAAAATGTTCTTCTAGAAAATACTCAATTTGAGTATTTTCTAGAAGAACAGTTTCATCATGAAACTCGAATTCAAAAGATGCACTGGAAATTTTTCAGTAATAATTTAATGTGAGCTTCATTTAGTTTATGGAAATATTCCACTCATTTACGCGTCCCAAGGGTTCATAAACTCTACTAGCTTCGCTCTACTTCTCACCTTTCGGAATGAGAATATTACTAGCTTATTATGGACTTCGATGGGGTAAAGTAAGTTATTTTTACATTAGTCATAATAAATTCCCAGCCTCTAAACGATACATAAGGTGCAATAAAGTCTGCTCATATCTCGGAAACCTAGACAATCGAATAAAATAGTTTCCAAGCCCAAAATCGATCATAGTGCTGTGCAATAAAAGAGGCATTTGTCCAGCAGCGGACTACAATTGGCTGATGATGATAATGATGATATCTTGGAACGCAATACTGAATTTCGAATAGTTTTTAAACATGAATTGATACGTTTATAACTAAAATAATTTTTTGTAACTTATTAGTTAGGTTAGTAGTACTTGTATTTAGATTTTAAACTATTTCTGATTATTATTATTGTGTAGTAACAGTACAAAAGTGGCATAGTCAGGTCATGCCAGTTTCAATTAGTTAACAAAGATCGTTATGCGATAATTTTAAAGAGATTAATTGAAATGTTTTCGAAACAATTTAGACGGTAATTGGTAATGGGAACATAACTAATATACATTGCACTATAACACTGGGACTAAAATGTATTCTAAAATTCTAGAAAACATACCAACTATAATATATGAAAAGTAATACAATAAATGTCCAATACACACAATAATATACAATAAAGAAACAATATTACAAAACAGTTGAAGTTTTAGTAAATTTTAAATTATTATTATAATGATATTAATTAGATAATATTCATGACATACTCATATAAATTCTTCAAAGCAACGTTCGCAATGTTATGTAAATTAACAATAAAGGGTCATGAATTTGTCACAAAAAATTCAACTGGAATTTTTTCTCCGAAAATTTATAGAAAAGGTTATTATCAGTCAGACTTACTGATATATGGTTATGAGGCTACTACTTCTATTGATACGTAAATCGAGTCAATACTGTAGTAGGTATTTGCAAAAGCCAATTTGCAGCAAAAAAAACAAGTAAAACTACGGTTGCAGCATCACTGACTACAACAGCGAGCCTAAAATAAAAAGAACAGGGTAAGAAGTTTTTATAGGCCAAATTCTAAATTCTATTTAGCTTTGATTAAATTTTGCTGTATAACCAGAGGGTAGAGTAGATGTTTGTTTAGAATACTGAAGGAGACATTTGGATAATTTTATTTTAGACAAAAAAGTTACGTATACATTTAATAGATGTTTTAGGTTATTATTTGTAGCTTTTTTATTATATTGGTTGGTGTGTCAAAATATGTACTATTGAGTTTAGTCTTTATATGTCATAGAACAGTGATATTGGCCAAATATAATAATAATCACCAACATTTAGCACACAACTATAAATTCATTAGTCAAAAGATTCCATACTCTAAGTATAAACCTGATACAATACGAGAAAATAGAGCTTGTTAAATTTAGTGGGACAGAACAATCATTACAGAAAAAACCATTCATTACAACCGTCCAGATATAACAGTTCATGACAAAATCAACAAAGTTGTTTACATTATAGATATAGCTATCCCGATCAGCCATAACCTTCAATCCACCATTTCAAAAAAACTCTCTAAATACCAAGATCTGGCAATAGAACTTAAAACTCAGTGGAAAACTCCCACAGTACACATAGTCCGAATAGTTCTATCATCAACAGGTATAGCACCTACAACACTCACTCAAAATCTTGAGTTACTTCACATGCCTTCACATTCTTCTTATCTTCTCCAAAAAGCCACCATACTCAACACCTGCCTCATTACTCGTAAATTTCTAACATCTTCTTCTATTTCTGCAACTTATTCAATCTAACGTATCATGCTTGGTTCAGGCCCGCATTACTCGTATTATACCCCTCTAAAAAGGGAGATAAATAACATTTTAAAGAATAATAATAAATAATAATTAAAAAGTTGATTTTCCAAAAAATGGTTTTTACAATATATTTAGGATCCAATACATTCCATTCTAATTATGTATACTATACTATTTTGTGTATTCATTAATGTATATTGCTTTCAACAATATGAAGATTAGCTGATTTCAAACAATCACATGAAAAGTAATATTCCTGATCGCAGTAGATTAAGAACTTTTCACATTATAGCCAAAAGATAAAACAGGGTAAAATCTTAACTATTTATGTGAATCCGCTATCCGGTTTCAGAGTATCAAAGTGAAAGCTTCTTATCTCCAGACATGATAAGAAAAGAGTAGGAACCTTCAAATATACACTATATTTGAAGGTTCCTAAATACTATTATATATAAAAAAGAAATGCTTGTTCTGCTTAGATTTACTAGGTAAAATGGTCTTCTTCCGAGCCTTTATTCCCAAGTTTATTTGGGGTCGGCTACTAATTCAACCGGTTTTACCTGAATTTCAGTTTTTCCACGGAGCGACCATCGGACCTCCGCAACCCTAAGTGAGAACAGAAATTCGAAGATTGAACTAGTTGTCAGTATATTTGAGGGCACTGACTTTCCAATAACGATTGCAATAGATGTTCATGACAACCGGGACCGACGGCTTTACGTGCTCTCCGAGGCACGGGCGTGAATCACCCGCCAAACTTCCAAACTCCGGGCTGCTATAAGGAATTTCCTAAGAAAAACCCAAAAACACTTTTTGGCCCGACCCGGGATTTGATTTTACTAGGTAAAATGAGAAAATCCTTCTCTAGGACAAGTCCTCAACAATGAATCACAAAGAACATCAGTACCTATATATACCTATGTGTTAGAATGTGTGATAATATTTTTCTGAAGCGTATGAATATGTATTTTTTTGGAAATTTTCTTGAAAAGTAAGACTGGTAAAATGCTTACATTTTCAGTGAATTAATAAAATTATTTGCTTTAGAATAACATGATCGTGATGATAAAAAATGTTATACTATGTCCAGCAATGGACTGTTCAAGGCTGTTGATGATGATGATGATAATTAATTGTAGTACATTTGTGATAATTATGTACTATATTGTAGTACATTTTTGATTTTAATTATGTTACAAAAATGTACATGTAAATGTGTTTTACTATGAGTATAGTTTGAGAAACTAATGTGAAATTTAATTGTCCCTCAGCAGTACTAAATCTAAAATGTAATAGTAATAATTTTCATTATAGCTCCGGCAAGAATCCAGGCCGGTGAGAGGCTTGGAGCGGAAAATCCAATGGTTTTATACATTAGACTATCTGAATAAATGGAAAGTCGATAAAACAATTTCTATCTAAAATTCACATTGATCTTGATAGTTACTCTAAAATACATATACATAAAATTTTATTCTCTACAATATGAATGTGAATTGAGGAAATTTGTTTGTTTAAATTACGACTACTACACTTTGACTTAAATTAAAATAAACAACTATTAGTAAAGCGCCTTGGGAATGATTTTTATACAGTCGTAGATTAGTTTTAAAAATTACAAATGTATGATTCCAATAGCACAACTTATACTAAAAATTAAGGTAGGTAGTCAATATTAATACTTAATACTTTTTCATCATTATGATCAACAGCCTATAACAGTCTGTGCCTATGCCTCTCCTTTGAAAGGAGGTTTTGGCATACTATACCACGCTGGCCAGACGGGTTGGTAAAGGGTTTGTTTCAAGTTTTTCTTCTCTTGGCAGTGATGTTAGCTGCTTATTTTGTTCCTTTAGTCGCCTCTTACGACACCCATGGAATGAATAGGGGTGGTGACACTTTGTATTCTTAATCCGTCACCACACGGAAAATGTTTAATATTATAAACCAACAACTACATGACTATTTCTAAAAATACTGAATGGTATTTATTATGTTTATACATAAGATAGGATAGATAAGTAGTTCTGTCGTCTGTCTTGTTTGTTTGCTTAGAGATCGTTAGTAGTCAAAAGTTTTCTAATGTAGGTAACATGGAAAACTTTTACTCGTAGACATGAAGTCGAGGTAGGTACTAAGAAGTTAGTTAATTAACACAACATTCAAAACTGTGAAAGGTCACAGTGATGAACTCTGAACAAATTATAATGAAGTCGTGTACTATATAAACAGAGGCTCAAAAGTTTCTTTTGCATTTGACCCGCAAGCGCCGTGCAATGTGATTACAAAGGTATTTACTTGGCTGAGTCGAGACGGTAGCTTGTTTTATTCAGAGTTTTAGTAAATCCTTCCCATTCTGATGCGACAATACGTCGGGATCACGTCTCTATTGTTGCTTGTATCGAGTTGACGATTAAGGAGTTTCAATAAGAGACCGCGACGCAAAGTAATCTATCGCTGTCATAAAGTCTCTTAATACAGTCACACACAGCGCTGAAGCGTTATTGCACAAGCCACCTTAAATATTTTACAATTTTATATGACAAGTATGTAAACGGTTCCTGTTTTTGACTAAAGATTTCGAATATATTCTTGTTCAACTTTAATGTCATAAAAATAGGGACTTTGTAGTTCTTGCTCTTTCTTGTAATTTTGTATAGGAATACGTACAAGTCAGTCGTTATTATTAAAGTGATACATACGGCTGATGAAAAATAAGGAAAATGGTTTCGAGCCTAAAAGGAGACAGTGTTATTGCTAACGGAGAGTTATTGTTACAAACTGTTTAGTATTGGTGAACCACAGAAAAACGAAAAATGAATTCTGGCTATAATATGAAAAAAAATACTTGCTACAGTAAATCAACTTAGATACATTTACATATATTGAACGGGAAGTACTTGTTCGCAATCATGTCTGCTGTCAATGGAGAGAAATTTAAAAGTGCAAACGTCTGCTATTCAGCAGAGCACCGCATCGATGCCGGTAATGACGGCGTTAAACGATTGCTTTGCATATGTTCAGTAATAAAAATCTAACTAAAATATAACAGTCAGTCATATACAGAGTAAAATAGTTTATGATAGACTGTAACAGTTAGATATTCGTTTACTAAGAGTTAATAGAACAGTACACATAGTCAAACACTATTATTACACACATACACGTACACTTAAACACTATTAAATACCATGTATGTACCTAGACGGCATGTAATGTACATACTTCTGATGCATACACCACTCCAATGCGCTAGTAATTTATTTATATTACAAAATATTCGACGTTTATTTACAATATTTTACACTGAGACCCTCTGTTGAAGTCTTTCATGTGTCAGCTTGGCTCAATGACACTTGAGGAAAACTGAAAAAGTTTTGTAAACTGAACTACCTCGGGAGCGAGAAAAGGTATTTCAGATTGTCACATTTCATAACACAACTTCATTTAGTTACGATTTTAAGTATTTCAATGTTTTTTATTGTCTCAGCTAAAAATATTTTATATTATTAAATATAATTTTGCACTGGTGTTAATGTGTTATTTTAATTCACAAAAGTGCACATTAAGTAAATTACATTATGACGGAATTTTTTATCATGGTGAGTGCTTGAACTCATACTACAATTAGTTTTTTACAGAAAATCCTATCGTATTGGTGACATTAAATTCATTCTTCGAGGCTATGCTAAAGTAGATAGGCATTCAAATTAGTATCGTACGTCTATCGACTTTGATGTGACAGACGCTGTGAAGAGGGTGTTATTTGGATATCGAAATCATTTGTGTTCCGTCTACGTTGCGAATCTGATCTTCACTTTATTTCCGTATTTTTTCGAGTACCATTTGAAGCAGCGTCGTATAACCTTAATCCTTTCTTTAATATACACTTATCTAGAATAGTTCTTTGGAACAGCTAAAAGTCCGTTTTTTATGCCCTGCGTCTTTAACATCTATAAGACATCCGGTGCCCGCAAGTTGAGGCTCTTGCAACGACATCCGCACTTGCTTTTAACGTCTTTTTCATTATTATAGTCTCTTAGATGGAGAAGATATATCCCAAGAGAACTTTAGTTATGAGGACTTGTATTTGTAAGAGTACATCCTTCATTAAATAAAGTGGCCTAAATTGATTTGATGAAGTTGAGGTATCTTACATTATGTGGCTGACTTCCGGGCGGAGAGCGGATTTCGCCCTCCGTCCGAGGACGTGAGTGAGTGGCGCGAAGCCGTTCTCCGACTCACCATGCTCAGATGGTCGTTCCGGCTGGAGACCCCACGCGCTGACATCGCCGCCGTGGAGGCTCTCCAGCCGGTCATCGCAGAGTGGGCAGGGCGGCAGCACGGGACCCTTTCCTTCCGCCTGATGCAGGTACTTTCCGGGCACGGTTGCTTCGGAAAGTATCTGCACTCGGTCGCTAGGAGGGAACCGAGTCCCGCCCGCCACTACTGCGACTGCAGTGAGGACACGGCCCTGCAAACGCTGGCGGTCTGCCCCGCATGGGCGACGCAGCGCTGCTGGCCGTCATAAGATCGATGGCCGGCAGCGACAGTTGTTTTACCGCGGTCGCAACCTTCTGCGCGGACGTGATCTTACAGAAGGAGATGGCGGAGAACACACCACCCCACCGTAACCCCCGACGGGGTGACGGTCCGCGGGGATTTCCAGACATTAAAAAAAAAAAACTTACATTACAGAAATAAATAATAGAACTTTTTCTAGCATCGGTACATACACTTATCTATATACTCATCTTCTTTATAACCACATTTTATATGTAAATGGGTTTTTCCGTTTTCAAAGTGCTCCTTCTTCGTAGGTGATCCTATGACTGTTACATAATATGAATTCTACGTCGCGATGGATCCTTGAGTGCGCATCTAAAATCTTATTTATATTCGTGTTTATGTGATTCTATTGGCTTATAAATACTTTATTTAGTTATAAATTTTGAAAACATTTAATGCTATACTAGCTCCCGTCCGCGGCTCAGCCAGCGTCAATATTTATGTCAATATCGGTTTTATTTCCTTTAGCTATAGCTTATTTCCTTTCTCAGGGTTTAAACTATCTGAGTGCAAAATTTCATTTACATTAATGCAGTAGTTTTTAAATTTATCGCGAACAGACAGAAGTGGCGGTAAACTTTATTTTAAAGTATGTGGTGACTAACTGTGTATTGCGGAGTAAAAGTCCTATCAATATCGGTGATGCAGACCACAAAGTTTATGTAAATTCAGGTTATATATAAATCAACACATAATAGTATATACGTTTATTCTTTAGAAATGTTCAAATTACCTATCACGATAGTTTTTTTTGGGTTTCGTAGTTCATGACTCGGAACCTTTATAGATTCGTCATGTCCGTTCGTCCGTCATTTACCCCATCGTATGGGGTATCATAAGATATGTCTTTTAAATAAATTGCGATGATGCTAAAACCATTTTTAGATTGAGTTATCGGTTTGCGAGTGATTCAACTTTGAAGCGCATTATTTTGTGAAAACAGGGCGCCCCCCCTGGATTATCCATTGGACACGATTTTAAGCCTACCTACCATTATGGGTGACTACGGAATTTTTTACTACTATACGGTGTTCATTGCATAAATGTATAAAAGAAACATAGTAACAGTCATAGATAGACCGCAGAGTACTTCGCGGTTCGCTTCACACCTGTGAGTACTAGGACAAGCTTTCCAAGACCGACCAACAGACTCTGACCAAATAGCTCTTCATTCAAACTCGGTCAACCGCCTGCAAGCCAACCCTCGTCTCGTACATTACATTAATTAAATGTTCAAACATATATTTTCCTTTTATTTTATATAAAGTTTATGTATTATAGAATCCAATATAATCGTTTTAATTATAATTATAGTCAGTGCATATTTTCCAATCATTGCCCAAAACATATGATTCGTAAATTAATTCAAATTAAACTTAATAAGAGTATTCTTCTTTTGATATTTCTCCAATTACATCGCTTTTTTTTTTAAAATGCTTATTTAACGATACCCGACATAATTGGATAGACGCAAGAAAAAGGAATCATCCGCACTTGACGTATAGGGGAGCTATCCCTTATAAATCATCTTCCTAGCACTCATAGAATAGTGTTTCGTAGCCACCATAAAATCGTTAAAATCGTTTCACATAAATGTTGTGTTTACTTATAATTTACTTATTTAAGTACTATGTCCACGTAATAAAAACACACATTCATTCACAGCACTAACCGATTGGACGCTAAGTTGAAGATGGACGGACGGACATAAGGAAACTATAAGGGTTCCGAATCATAAACTACGGAACCCTGAAAAAGATTCTTCGAATCTGGGAGTTGAGAGTGAAACTAAACAGTGTCATTTGGAATTTGTTTAAAATTAATGAATGAGTACAGACTGGAGAAACAGTTACATTTAAATGTATTTTGAACGTTTTAAAGCAATAATTATAATCAAAAATAAAACTAATTTTATATTTTATCAATTAAGTTTTATTTTACATTCTTTAGCAGTATAGCACTTTCAAATAAACTGCATAAAGAAACTGTAAATGTACACATCTGGTTTTACAGAATTTATGTTCAGAAGACGATTGCATATTTCCTTGCGCTGGTTGACAATCAAAGTCACCTATACATAAAAGCAAGCAACCAAGAGATAGCGTATGACTAAATTAGCCATTCGTGCAATGAATATTAAATTTACTCATTATTGTAAATACTGCACTCATTATTCGAAGAGGGGAGTAGAAAATATTTCACCCCTCGCTTTGAATTAAAATTCCGGACGCGAGAATCCCTTAAAAATTCGCATTCGTTCTTTCAGAAATAAAGGCGTAACATTTACCCCTTTTAATACTTTCCACAGACAAGAATATTAATAAGGACATAAAATATATCTGTACAAATAAAATATCGAATAAATGAATACCTACCCTTAATTAATATCGATAGTTAACTCGATCATCGGATTATAATAAAGGAACAAAACATGTTATTGAGTTGGTACTAGCAGGCAACTGCGTTTTACGAACTCTCTGAACTTGACACTTGAACTTACAAAATATTTTTTTATCAATTATTTACAGAACTACAATACAAAATACATTTTTTATTGATGTTACTTGGGAGATTTGACAGCCTGCCGATATAAATTTATTGAATGGCAAAATGAAAATTATCCACTAGTTCCAATGGACTGAATATTTCATCTAATGTTATCATTCAAGTTATCCAGCATATTTTTGTTTTTTGGCATGCTTCCTTAAGCAAAAGACTAACTTTATTAAGTGTGTTTTGTGTAGACTTACCATCATGAGAGTCGTAGATGAAGATAATGTTCTTCCAGCCGTAGTATTTGATGGTATCAATAACGGCGCGGTGGTAGTCCGGACGCATACTCACTGCATGGTCATTCATCCCAGAAGATGGCATGTGCACCTGTTGGAATAAATATGAGATTGATATGAGATCCTTTAAATGTTCTTAATCATAGCTCTCAGATTGAGATTTATACTCGAACTTGAATCGGGCATTGCTTTGCAGGTGAATATGTTTTATCACGAAAACTAAAATACTTGCTTTCATTTTCGGGAGATTCATGTGTTAAATTGATCTATAGTGTCTATATGCTCTGCTATCTACTGACTTATTGACTGCCTCATTGGTCTAGTCTATCAAGAAGATGGTTTCAATTCCCGGGTCTGGCTAAAGAGTAATATTGAATTATTTCTGATTATAGAAATATTTAATAACAGCTCGAAGTATGGAATATAGGTCTTAACCCCATATCTCGAATAGCATGTATTGCGGCTGACTTCTACCAGGTCATGTCAGATTGCTCTACCATTGGATTGTGAGAGTGAGGGAATTGACTATAATATCTGCTGCGCCTTCTCTTCTGTGGCCTAAATAAGCTAGAAGTACATTATCATCAAGATTTCATATATCTGAGAGAACGGGTAAATGATAACTTTCGATTACGAAATAATACTTCTAATGACTACGGTATAAGATAACAGTCAATTTACATTAAACAATGCCGAATCCGACTTGAAAATACTAATATCTCGTTATCGTAACTAGCGCTATTATGATTATACAACAATATACGTAGATGTGCTATTTGAGAAAATGATATTATTGTTTCAGTATTGATACGAAATTTCGTCTAGAAATTTCATCCATTTAGTTATCATTCATTAGTCTTTTCTATAAGTAAATGAACGAGCACGTCCCTGTTTGGTAGTCGTTTTTCTCTGTCAAACCATGAGACTAACTTAAATGTGACTATCCATTAGTTGAAGATGTCCAAAATATTTATTTGTTGTTATATTTGGGTTGGCAGTGACAGGCGATTGATTTTAAATCAACATAACCATTAGCCTATCGCAGTCGACTGCTAGACATTTGCCTCTCCGAATGCACGCCACTTAGTTCGCTCCTTATCTTCTCGCATCCAGCTTCTGCCAGCCGTCTTGCTTAAATCACATCCACCTGGCCTGTGAGTCTAAAATGTAAGCGACTGGCATCGGACCTCCGCAACCCTAAGGGAGGACTGAAATTCGATGGTTGAACTAGTTGTCAGTAAATTTGAGGGTACTGATTTCCCAATGAGTCAATCAGCCTATCTCAGTCCAGCAGTGGACTGAGATAGGCTGATGATGATGATGATAATGATTGTCCAATAAGAATTACCATAGATGTTCATGACAACAGGAACCGACGGCTTTACGTGCTCTCCTAGGCACGGGCGTAAATCACAGCTGAACTTCCTAACCCCTGGCTAATTAAGGAATTTCTTAAGAAAAACCCAAAAACAATTTTTGGCCCGACCCAGGATTTGAACCCGAGACCTCTTTATAAGCAGTCGCATACCGTATCTACTAGACCAACGAGGCAAATAAACAGTTCTATTTGATAAATTAAATAATCGGTAGGTCTCATTTAGTTATGACGAAAATTATAAACGCATATATATTTAGGTGATATGAAGTTGACTGACTCATCTAATAGTTTCTGAATTGTATTTTATTGCAACCATAATAACATATTATTCTAGCTACAAAAAAGAAAGTATAAATGGATTATTTATAGTTTACGGGAATCTAAAACAGCTTCTAAAAAAATCCGACTTACACAAACCCCTCTTTTTAATACCCCTTAACGAAACATTATTTTATGTACTCACTGACAGTATCAGGGTTTCAAGGAAATCCATTGAAGAGGTAAAAGTTTCTTAAAAACTCCAATCACTCTCTTTGCGCCCTAAGGGTAATAGTTCTAAAATTTCTATTCTTAGAACTGATTTACATAACTTAGAAAATGTATTGATAAAGTTTAACCCCTTTTTTAACCCCCTGAGGGTAATAATCCACAAATTTATTTTTCAGCATTTACTTCCATCACTTAAGAAACCTATATACAAAGTTTCTAATAAATCCATTGAAAGCATTAAATTTAGAGTAGACATAATAGTATACAAAGTTTCAAGTGAATTCATTGAAGAAATAATAATTTTATAAACAAAGTTTGAATACCTTTTTCTCCCCATTAGGGTCAGAACAATCAAAAAAATTATATTAGTGCTCGCTTAGTGCAAGAAACACACATGCCAATTTCCAGCTTCCTGCACCCAGTAATTAGGGTGTGCGTTTTCTCTCTGTCAGTCAGTAACTGAACTGCTTTATTTACAGATCTCATGGACCATAAAATTGGTACTTCGACAAATTACTTAAACTTTTTAAAGTCAACGATTAGTTTTTGACTTGTACTTGGGTGAGAGTGGCACGACTAATTTAAAAACTGTCAAAAGCTTATAGAATTCCTTTGAAACCCAGTTTCCAGACTAGTGAATAGTTTTATTCTAGTTTACAAAGATAACGAGATTTATTAAGTATATATTTGTGTATAACTTTTCACATTACATAATTTCATTTATTACCGGAAATAGTTTTCATGTTTCCTGTAAGCTTTCTAAGCACTTGAACCTCTTTACTGATTTTAAGACCTGTTCGCAACGGTCAAGGAGTAACGGCAACAGTCATCAAGTTCACCACTTGATGACTATTGCTGTTACTTCTATGAAGCAGTCGCATATGCCAACCACTGCGTAATCGAAGCAGTTTAGTAGAGTTAGAGGTAGTTAGTTTACCCTGTTTGGCTTTCACTGACTGATATGATATTCTCATACATTTATGAAATATTTAAAGTAATTATAAAATTATAGTATTTTTTTACTATATTAGATCTAAAAACATAGGTTCACCCTGCTCTCGACTTTGGTCCTGTAATTGGGGTAGGGAAAATATAGACTCTCAAGTTCCTTTTCTCAGGCGAGTTCCCATTTTAGTTTCAGATTACAATTGCTCAGACAAGAGCATTAGGCGGTTAAGTAGTATCTTCGTAAAGTATTTGTGGAATAAAAAGGATGTGAAATATCCCTACAAGAGTTGTAGATATATATATATAATTTATATTAAATTCTCATGGAATTTGAAATTACTATCTTTTTATATGAATATTTGTTTCGTCTTACTTTCAAACTACAATTTTAACATAGTTTTAGCAGATTCCAGATTCACTTATAGTTTGTGTAATCTAATGTAAAAATGTATAATTATATTTTTACATACAGCTATATATCTTTCAAGGGACCGGTGTAATAAATAAATAAATAAATATTTCGGACATCTTACACACAGCGATATCTAGTCCAAAACTAAGCAGAGCTTGTATGGGTACTAAACTACTGATATAAATACATAAACATACATTTTTTTTTGTAAATACATACGTCATATTATACATAGAAAAACACCCAGACTCCGAATCAAATATTTGTGGATCACACAAATATTTGGCATGATCCAACATCACTAGACCAACAAGTCAGTCAATACATACAAATTATACATATTTAAAAATTAAAAATATAAAATTTAATTGCTTCGTCACTTTGATATTGTTTGTGTTTCGGTTTATTTCCCTCCCCATATAGTATACAAGGTAATCCTACGTGCTTCCACTATAATTGATAGACAATTTATTTCTTATTCATACACCTTTTCTACGCGGTTATGCTTTTCTATCAAGATTTTCTTTCACCGTACCCTACACCCCTGTTACTGTTCTACACAGTCAAAGGCGATACACCGACCCGTCTTAAGCGACACTGCCGGCCGCAATGTTGTGCCGCCTAACTCAGGTCGTTTTCAGCGGTCACATCGCAACTAGATGTGGTCCTAGCGACTCTAAGAGAGTGACTATGAAACTATCGATCTCTGCCGCTAGGGATCGGCCCTTTAGCCCGAGCTGCCGACTTCTTCTAAAGCATAAAATTCTCTCTCTCGCCCGGCCTAGGACGCTGAGAGAATAACGCAGAATGATTGGGCCTCCACCTATCGCCAATTGCCTGGAATTCACTTTGAAGCTCCACTGAATGTCCAGGATGAGGCCAGGTACTTCATGTCCTGACCCTGGACTTCACCGTCATCATCATCATCATCAAAACAGCCTTTAACAGTCCACTGCTGGACATAGGCCTCTCCTTAGAAAGGAGGTTTTGGCCTACTATACCACGCTAGCCAGACGGGTTGGTATAGGGTTGGTTTCAAGTTTTCCTTCTCTTTGCATTGATGTTGTCCTGCGTAGTTTGTCCCTTGGTCACCTTTTACGACACCCGCGGGATGAATATGGGTGGTGAAACTCTGTATTCTTAATCCGTCACCACACGGATTTCACCATAACCTATCCGAAGGCAAAAACTTGGTGGATCCTAGCATCTTCGTGGGAGATGGAACCATCTTGATTTTCCACTCTTTTACTATTGATATACTTCACCATTATGTCGCGCAAGTAGACATTTATGACGATCCGCAGGTGGGACGGCACCTCGTAATGTTCTAGGGCCGCTAGGGGAGAGCAATCATGCATGTGAGGCTCTGGCGGAGGAAGCAGTTTCCTGGGATCAAGTGGACTGGTCTCCGTTGGCGTCAAATGTCGTGCTGTCTTCCGGAAGGGTAATTCTTAAGGCTGCTCCTGTGTAATATCGATTACGATTACGTACTTCGCTGTGAATTCTTAGATGGCGTCACCCGTCACCTGCTATGCAGTAAACACGCTTGTCACGGCGTGCAGTAGAACGCACCGTGGGCAACCCAGAGGGCCAATTTTTTTTTTTTTATATTTAAGCCTGCCAAAGTGACTCTACTCTGCCTGATGGAAAGCATGAGTAGAATCCAGGAGTAGGAGTCACCATGCTTATTGTGAGGGTAGGCAATGTAGCATGGTGACCCCTACCATGGCAGCCTGGTTAGATTATTCTGCATCATTCTCCCGGCCTTCGAAGGGCGGGAGAATGATGCAGAATGATTGGGCCTCCGGTCTCACACTTACCAACGAAACACGACAGCAAGAATGCTGTCATTATTAGGATGGTCTTCTGTGTGAGGGTAGTACTGGCCGGGTCGAGCCGGCCCATTCGTGCTGAAATCAGCGTGGCTCTACTACCTGTAAGTTGAGTGAATCCGGCGGCTGGGTCTCTAGGTGGCCTTGCACAAATCCGAGGCCTTGGGGTGCCGATGGGACTTCGGATATTACTTCCGAATTCTGGTTCCAAAATTGGTAGGCGCAGCGCTAGTAATGGCACGATTGCTGCCTAACATGAGGGGCCCAATGACTCCTGAAGGTTGTGCTACGCGGGAGTTGTGCGGTCCATGGTCCTTTATGAGGCCCCAGTGTGGGTGAAGATCTGAAGGCGATCAATGTTGCGCGCTACTATGCCGACCATGGCGAGTCCTGGCCATCAGGAGCAGAAGGGGGTACCTCTCAATCTCATTTGAAGCTGCGAGTTTCTTGGCCAGAATTCCACCATCGAACCTAGAACCTAGTAACTTTTTGCCGTAGAACTATAAATAAAAAAGTTATAAGCGAAAATATTCAGAAAATTGTAGAATTTTTTATTTTTTTTATTTTTTGTACAAGAAACTTGGTTTTAGCTTTACACTGACCTACACATCAAAAAAATTGAAATGCGCCCTCTAAAAAACGCAACCCCAAATGTAACTTTTCCATGGACTATGAATGAGTGGAAGAATGTTATTACATATGAATTTATGAATTACGAATTACATGTGCATTTATGAAACAGAAAACCATTGAAAGAGATTAACTTTATACAAGGTCAACTTTGTCAAAAGCCATAATAAATTAAAATTGTCATTTTTACAATCTATTTGTATTTAATAAACCAACGTAAACTAACCACCATTAAATTGTCACAATGTTACAATTCTAGTGAGATGAAATAAATGTTTGTGTTTTTATGACCACACCAAAGTGACTACTCTGCCTGATTGAAAGTTTATGTAGAATCCATTAGTAGGGGCCACCATTATGATTGTGAATGACACCATTGTGGCTTAGTACGATTATACTGAATGATTGTTCGTCCGGTCTCACACTCAGCAAGCAAAGACGACAGCACGAATCCTGTCAATTTAACTTGAATTAAAAACTTGTAAGAGGTTAGTGCTACTACGCTAGTACTACTACTATTCGTACTGAAATCAGCGTGGATCATTGTGTGTGCTACTATTATTAGTCCTAAGGTAATTTTTAGTGACACATAGGGTTTCTTGTCATTTACCAAAAAAAAAAATCATAAACATATTTTATTTTATCCTCCCGGCCTTCGAAGGGCGGGAGAATGATGCAGAATGATTGGGCCTCCGGTCTCACACTCACCAACGAAACACGACAGCAAGAATGCTGTCATTATTAGGATGGTCTTCTGTGTGAGGGTAGTACTGGCAGGGTCGAGCCGGCCCATTCGTGCTGAAATCAGCGTGGCTCTACTACCTGTAAGTTGAGTGAATCCGGCGGCTGGGTCTCTAGGTGGCCTTGCACAAATCCGAGGCCTTGGGGTGCCGATGGGACTTCGGATATTACTTCCGAATTCTGGTTCCAAAATTGGTAGGCGCAGCGCTAGTAATGGCACGATTGCTGCCTAACATGAGGGGCCCAATGACTCCTGAAGGTTGTGCTACGCGGGAGTTGTGCGGTCCATGGTCCTTTATGAGGCCCCAGTGTGGGTGAAGATCTGAAGGCGATCAATGTTGCGCGCTACTATGCCGACCATAGCGAGTCCTGGCCATCAGGAGCAGAAGGGGGTACCTCTCAATCTCATTTGAAGCTGCGAGTTTCTTGGCCAGAATTCCACCATCGAACCTAGAAGGGAGAGTTCTTGCAGCACTTTCTTCACTAAGATTAGAGAAATCGAAACGCAGAAATCTCATATCCGCCAGAGCCTCTTGGAGGAGTGGAGAGAACGACATGGGAACGTCATTGCTGTGGTAAGACTCGTGATAGAGGATTGGCTCGAGAGGCAACAGTGATCACCTGTGTCTGATTCGTAAGGAGCCAACGCTCGAGTGCCACCATTGCGATTGCCAGACTGCGGACACGATGCTCCATATGCTGGCAGAATGTTCAGCGTGGGTGGAGCCGAGGCGTGATAAGGTGGCCACCATCGGAGTGGGGATTCTCTCGCTCGGTGATATGGAGCAAGAATGCGAGGAACTCCTCTGTCTCGTTCTGCGAGCAAGTTATGATTGCGAAGGAGATGGTGGATGGGGACCCGGAGAAGTTTAAAACTCTTCCTCCACCAGGCCCGGGTACAGGCCAGGTACCGCAGGAGACTCGAGCGCCGGAGATCGGTAAACGAACTCCGTCCTCCATAAGCGCATGTCTGGTGAGGCCATCTACCACTCTAGCAAAAGCAGGCCCGGGTGGCGGCATGAAGGCTACCCAGCGTGCACGCCCCTGTTTTGAACAAAAAAGGGAATATCGGGGTTCCCACATAAATGGGGGTTATCTATAAGCCGCACGTGGCCCTAGGTACGTCGGGGTTCCAGCATTTTCCTTTCGAGGGTACACATGGTAAATCGGCTCATATTAACCGAGACGGCGTGCGGTTTTGGTCTGTTCGAGTTCGATATAGCCTATATACTAGTGGTAGCCGTGGGGATTTCCGCACAAAAAAGGGGGAATGCGGAAAGCGTTGACAATATCAAGGCTAACTGTCATCGCCTGCTGATACGGTCAGAGATAACCCTTTCGATGAGCGATGAACCCGTAATTAAATATAATTGATTAAGTATAAAATTATTCCATACTATAAAAAACAAGAATACAATTCTATAGGTTATGCTTAAAAAATAATTTTATGCTGGTATATTTGAAATAAATCATTGTATCACTAATAATAATAATAATCTTTATTGCAACAAAGTGGTTAACATAACACTGTACAGCCCTGACTCCCAAAAAAAGCGCTAACTGTGTGTTGGGAGTCAGTTCCTTATCAAAGGCAAATAAACAAAACAATAGTTACAATATTAGACATTTAGTTTGTAGAGTTAGTTATGTTTGTGTGTCGATGTGATGTGGTGTGTTGTGTGTGATTGAGTATGGTTTGTTGTGTGTTTGTGTGTGTAACATTATTCAAGGTTTTCATCCTTTTATTATTTGACTATTTGTAGTAGGCTTTCCACATCATCAAATTCCAGATCCATAAGCCACAATTTTACGATTTGTTTTATTTTAAAGTTTGATAAGTTTCTAGTTTTATAAGTTACATTTAATGTATTATAAAGCCTTGGTGCAAGGTTAATATAATGCTGTTGGGCAAATTTACTTGCTACCCTTGAAACCGGACATTTGTCTATCCTTTTGCCCGATGGTTTTAGATGTGGAACAATGGTTTTATGATATCTGCGTATTGTCTGATATATAAATAGTTTTCGTACAGTAAGAACATCAGCATTCTTATAGACTAAATGTGTAGGGTGGCGATTGTCAAGATATTTATAAAAACAGTCTTAAATTATTTACCTATTAAATTTATCCTGTCAGTTTAATTATGGGAGAAAGAGTGATAGCGAATTAAAATTTTATTCGTTTCATCTTTAATGATCGAACACAGGTTTTACTATCTTTGCATGTCGGCAGCCTGAACGCTATAGGATTAGTTTATCAAATTATATACTCGGCTAAAAAAGGATGCATGCATGCAATGGATTTACACATTCTGCGAAACCAACAGAGTATTGTCTTGATTTTTACTTTTTAATTTGATTTTAAAAATATATAACTATTGCAAATAAAATATGTTTATGTTTTTTTTTTGGTAAATGACAAGAAACCCTATGTGTCACTAAAAATTACCTTAGGACTAATAATAGTAGCACACACAATGATCCACGCTGATTTCAGTACGAATAGTAGTAGTACTAGCGTAGTAGTACTAACCTCTTACAAGTTTTCAATTCAAGTTAAATTGACAGGATTCGTGCTGTCGTCTTTGCTTGCTGAGTGTGAGACCGGACGAACAATCATTCAGTATAATCGTACTAAGCCACAATGGTGTCATTCACAATCATAATGGTGGCCCCTACTAATGGATTCTACTTATACTTTCAATCAGGCAGAGTAGTCACTTTGGTGTGGTCATAAAAACACAAACATTTATTTCATCTCACTAGAATTGTAACATTGTGACAATTTAATGGTGGTTAGTTTACGTAGGTTTATTAAATACAAATAGATTGTAAAAATGACAATTTTAATTTATTATGGCTTTTGACAAAGTTGACCTTGTATAAAGTTAATCTCTTTCAATGGTTTTCTGTTTCTTAAATGCACATGTAATTCGTAATTCATAAATTCATATGTAATATCATTCTTCCACTCATTCATAGTCCATGGAAAAGTTACATTTGGGGTTGCGTTTTTTAGAGTGCGCATTTTTATTTTTTTGATGTGTAGGTCAGTGTAAAGCTAAAACCAAGTTTCTTGTATAAAAAATATATAAATAAATATTTTTATTTTCTACAATTTCTGAATATTTTCGCTTATAACTTTTTTATTTATAGTTCTACGGCAAAAAGTTACTGAACCAAAATTGTAGAGAATTTAATTTGCAACAAAAAATATTTTCAACTTTTTTTTTCAAATAAATAGTCTAAGAGATATATCGTAAAAACCATTTCAACCCCTATTTTTAGAAAAAAATAAAATTGCGTCCTCTAAAAAACGCAAGGTAAGGCCTAAAAAATGTAACATTTCAATGGACTAATAGATACGCACACACAATCGCACGTACACACACACACACATAGTTAAACTCACATAGCACAAAACCTGGACTGGTCCCCCTACACTCTTGATCTGAGCCACTTGGTACAAAATAACAAATGAGGAATAAAACCAATACATTATTGTTGAATAAATGTTTACAATTTTTATTATGTTGTACCTGTTGTACCACTTACCATTTCTAGTATGTTGTGAGTATATTTGTAGTAAAATCTAATAATATGTATTTACATATAATAAGCCTTTTGCTGCCGTGTGGTGACGGATTAAGAATACAGAGTGTCACCACCCCTATTCATCCCGCGGGTGTCGTAAAAGGCAACTAAGGGATAAACTACGCAAGACAACATCAATGCAAAGAGAAGGAAAACTTGAAACCAACCCTATGCCAACCCGTCTGGCCAGCGTGGTATAGTAGGCCTAAACTCCTTTCTAAGGAGAGGCCTATGTCCAGCAGTGGATTGTTGAAGGCTGTTGATGATGATGATGATGAAGCCTTTTGCATACACCTACATAAGCAATTTGAATAAATAATTATAGAAGAGCGGGGTCTTCTGATACAAGTATTCATTAACATAAAAGAAGGCCCCAGCAACTTTGTAAGTCATGTAGACCAATAGTTATAATTAATAAATATCTTTCATTTTGATCATTATTAGTTTAGTACTACTTGACAAACTGATAACTATGTTCACTTTAACACCAAAATTTGTGCAACACATTTGTACAACAAACATTGCTAATGATGATAATATTTTGCAAAGGTATTAAACTTGAATTTAATTTGTATGTAATATATTTCAAAACTATTAGATTAACAATGAATATTATATAAATCCAAAGACCTAGAGGTTAAATGCTATAGTTACAGACATGCTTAAATGAAGTAAAATGTTTGTGATCATTTAATAGGTTTACGTGCTATATGTACATACCTTCTCAGGAAACCACGGAGTAACAAAAGGGATCTGGAACGTATTGGAATAAGAGTGTAATGTATCGAAAGAGTCCGGAATCACAGCGCCCATCATGGATATTACACCACGAGCAAACTGGTTGCAAACTGTAACAAAGAAATTTAAATATATTATTTATTTTGATAGTATAGTCACGCTGATATCAGCGACGGGCAGGCTCGACTATCACAGAAGACAAACGTTAAAATGGAATTCATGATGTCGTGTTTTGTTGATGAGTGAGAGACCGAAATAGTGTCGGTCCAAATAGAAAAATCAATCAAAAAATCTATTTATTAACATATTTATTTATTCAAAATATCTACCATGATTATTTACATACATTTATTATATATATTATAGATTATTTATGCAGCCATCTAATAGGAAGGTCATTTATGCCTTTGCGATAGAAGTCTAGATCTAAGTAGTGATCTAGATTTTACAAACTGTGTGAAAGTATTTTGTACTGCCTCCTGGGAAGAAAACTTTTTTTAACGTAGAAAATTGTCCAAATCGCGAAAAAAAGGTAGTCCGTGGGAGCAAGGTCTGACGAATACGGAGGGGGACGAATGGTATCTAATTGCAGATCCTGTAGAGTTCAATCGGTTTCTCGTGATGTATGAGGTCTCGCATTATCATGGAGGAATAATGGTGAAGATCGTTTCATGATTTGGGACTGTTTCACTGCAAGTTTTGCTATCATTGTTCGGAGTTCGGCACAGTAGACATCTGCGTTTATTGTTTGACCAGATTGGAGAAAGTTATAGTGAATAACACCATGATGAGACCACCAAACAGGTACCATTACCTTTTTATTGGTAAGCTTTGCTTTAGGACACTGCTGCGGTTTTGACTTCCACGTGGTTCATTATTCAAATTAAAATTTCCATCACAAAAAGCGTTTTCCTCAAAATCGCACGGTGCGTTCATTAGCAGTCCGATCTCCAAACATTGATATTCGTTGGTTGGTTGGTATTTGTTTGCAAGTTACTTCACTTTAAATGAATTTTTAAAGGACAAGGAGCGTGTCCCTATCTAAAATCCAAACGGCTGACTCGAAAATCTGAATTTATTCACGGTGGTAGTCCATGTGATAAAACTTTAGAAGGAAACTATAATGGCTTAAACACCTTTATTAGTTCAGAAGTCATAGAGGCCTAACTTATAAAATTAGCTTTCTTGAATTACTTCGTAATAGGAACATATTAGAAAGTAAACCTTACAATAATTTATTAAACACGATTTTAAATGCACGTGTTAAAGTCCATCTGTTCTCGGTCTACCGCCAAACGGTCAGGGCTAGAAAGATGAAACTTTGTACGAATATGTTTTGTAATTACGTCGACAAAGTGCTACAATAACATTATGAAAAATATATTTATTTGGGGTACCTCCCTTAAACGAAAAGTGTGGATGTTTTTTTCTTTCTTTATAACCTACTAGCTTTCGCCCGCGGCTCCGCCCGCGTGTATGTCGGTTATCGCGGTAAAAAGTAGCCTATATTCTTTCTCAAGTTCAGTTTTATCTTCATACCAAATTTAATCAAAATCGGTTCAGTGGTTTAGGCGTGAAAGCCTAACAGACAGACAGAGTTACTTTCGCATTTATAATATTAGTAGGGATGTGGGGTCTCGTTAGATAGTTCTTTTAAAAACATTGCCAGGTTGCTAAAATTGAACTGAAAAAGTTTGCGATTTATTGAACTGAAAAAGTCTACAAAAATCATGATAGTAGTAAATAAAAACTATAGCGTTTTTGACATTTTTGTTAATTCAGGATTTATAGGGCCCTAACTTGTAAAATACGCTCACTTGAAAAACTCCGTACAAAAATAAAGAGATAATTAATAAACATAACAATTATCTATTGGACACGATTTCAAATCCACTTACGATTACGAGTGACTACGGAACCCTATTCTATGCGTGGCCTGACACGCATTTTTCCATATATTTGTTTATAATTTGTAGCCTAGCTTAGCTCCTGTTCCTCTTAGCGTAACAGAAGCACACTAAAGGAACAAGAGTCGATCATCAGTTAAATATGTTATACGGAAAAAAATGTACTTTTAGAAATTTTTAGATTGTTTAATATACCTATTAAACAATGAGTTGTGATTTACGATATCGAATTTTGACTTATTATCATCATCTACCAAGTCAAATGAGTAAAGATGCATACATTTTCTAGTTGATTTGCGATCATGTATTAAAAGTATGCAAATCTTTTATTACGAGACGTAAAGAAATCTTCACCATGAGACTTAATCATATTCTAAAAGCCGTGTTGCTTAATTAACCTCGACGTTAGTCTCTGTTCACCGAGGCAAGGAAACAACGGGGCTTGTAATTTATGCCTTATATTAATAAAGAGAGAATAGCATTCCCACTGTTTAAGAGGATCACTAACCACATCATAGGCGCCAGTAGCTGCCGCGCGCCGTTCAGGTAGGTATAGATGTTTTAAAGTTAATAATATCTTGGGACATATTACACATCGCTACCTAGACACTAACTTAACAAAGTTCATAGTGGTAGTTATTTTAGGAGTTAATTTATATTGTATAGTAGATATTGAAGCGCGTGTGCGAAACTTTTGTGTGATTAATATCCGACTCTCAAAGGTACTTCTTAATCTAAACAATGTACGGCAAGGCTACAAGGGTACGGATTATTTCTTGAGCTTTTGATTAGATTAGCTACTTCAATTTACGATATTTAGTCTAAACACAAAGATTTAGTAAACATAGTATATATTAATATTATGGAATTGAAAAATTTTTTTTACTAACTAGTGAATATAGTTATTAATTTATACCGGAGTTTAAGCTTTGAATCGCTCATCCTGGATAAATTAATAATTAATAATAATAACTTAATTTAAACACATTTCAAGTTTTATACACTCCGAATGTCTTTTTTAGGATTCCGTAGTTCCAGACTCGGAACCCTTAGAGATTCGTCATGACCAGTACTCTCCAAACGGTTGGAGCTAGATAGATCATACGTTGTATGAATATGTGTTGTTAGTACATGGACAAAGTGCTACAATAACAAAAAAATATTTTATGTGGGGAACCTCCCCTGCACGTGAAGTAGCGATGTTTTTTTTAAATCGTGTCCAGGCCTATTATAAAAATATGTAAAGTTGCTAAAGCTATTTTTCAATTAAACATCCATTTACAAGGAATTCAATTTTAAAGAGCATTTTTTTGTAAAACGGGGCGCCCCCCTCCCTCTAAATGTTAAATGGCTGGCTTAAAATTTTGAAAAAATCTTGAAAATAGTATATTATATTGAACTTTCAATGAAAACTATAGCAGTTTATACAACTTTTTTATTTTAGAAGTGATAGGGGCCTAACTTCTGAAATGCACTCACTTGGAAAACTTCGTACAAAAATAATTAAATAATAAGTAAACATAACAGTTCTCTATTGGAAATGATCCACGTGCTATTATGTTTATTTATGGTCGTATAGTAATGGAATTCTAATATGAATAATATTAGCTATTGTTGTTTGGATTAGTCTAACAAGAACCATGCAGCATACAAATGCGGCAATTGGAGTCAAATATTTAGTGCGGAATAGTTGGGAGATACAAACCCGCAGATAATAAACCGTTGTTAGCAAAACGTTCGTAATTTATTTGTGACTCTCCTTAATGTATACGGATACCGGGCGAACGTTAAACCCATAATGTAAGTTATTACTTCATAAAATCTTTGTTTTCAGTATTTATGTGTGAAATGAGTATTAAACGCCATAAGAAACAAGAACTATTCAAATAAAAATTGCACTCAATAAGTCTTTTGAATACACCTGCAGGATAAAAAAAATGCACAAGACTAATTAAGGATCTTTTGGTTTCTATTCAATGATACGTAATATCAACTGTATGTGGAGAGCCAATCCTTTTCTATACGCTAAAACTACTTTCTACTTTTAAATCGAAGCAACCGCTAGTAGCCCCTGTTAACTATTCATTATTATGGCCGTCATGTGTAGATACGTTAAGCATATCGAATAGGTGATATCATTTTTCCTGCCACGCTCGCATTAGTGCTTTCAGTACTCCAAATATTGTTTGGGGTATTCGTGTTGAAATATGGATGCGGTAATAAAAAAAAAGCAAATATCGCTCGGCCCTCCCGCAGGGACAAGCCGGTATGTGGATCACGTCGGGTCGGCATCTCACTACGACTATACACTCGTCGACGTGTATACTCTAGATTGTTAGTGTTTCTCTTACCAAATTTAACAACAATCTACTAACATTTTAAAACTTTGATTCAGCAAAAAGTCATCTTAAATTCCTCGCGGTATGCAATTCATCCTAATATATATGTATAACCTAATATTCCAGGTATTTGTATAGTTTTTGGAGTTTGAAGTTTCAAAATTGTATACAATTTGTAAAGTAGAACCTAGGGTTATTGTATTTTTTGTTTATTATTTGTTAATAATAACACAAAAAAAAAACAG
This sequence comes from Phragmatobia fuliginosa, assembly GCA_932526445.1. Taxonomy (NCBI): domain Eukaryota; kingdom Metazoa; phylum Arthropoda; class Insecta; order Lepidoptera; family Erebidae; genus Phragmatobia; species Phragmatobia fuliginosa. The sequence goes on from OW052057.1 coordinate 34,402,762, forward strand.
TACATCTTATACTTAGTCTAATTTAGGCTGTACTTGGCTTTTTAGGGTTCCGAAGTTTGTGATTTAGAACCGTTATAGATTCGTCATGTCCGTCCGTCCGTCCGTCCTCGACTTACCGTCAAAACGGTAAGTGCTAGTAATATGAAACTTTGCATGTACAATAAAATTTTGAAAAATATTTTTATTTGGGGTACCTTCACTACACGTAAAGTGGTTTTGATTTGTTTTTCTCGCGACTACTCGATCGTGTGGGGTATTACTAGATAGGTCTTCTAAAAACTAAAAAGATTTTTCACATTATCTTTTATAAAATATAAGATATTGGATATGACTATCGAACCCTATTCTATGCGTATCCTGACACACACTTGCACGATTTTGTTATTGTTATGATTGTGAAAAATAGTTGATTTCAGTTTAAATTTTTTATTAAATTTTACAATTATTTTAATTTCAGTTACTGTTACATAGTAATAACACATTCCAAGCAACCTTTATGTGTACTAGATTTTTATAACATTGTCGATAAGGGGCCATTCATTTATTATGTAATAAGATTTAGGAGTGAAGTCGACCGTGTTTTATTTTTTCTCAAATGCGAGTGGGACGGAGTCTTGAGAGTTCTTAGGTAAGATGACAAATAAAATATACCTAGAATTAAGAGTAGTGATTATATCCAAATGATTCCACTCAACATGATTCGTGAAAAATATTATTCAAAACCAGCCAAATTATTTATAGTTTTTCCTTTAGATTCTTGCGTAATAAACGCCATGCACGAGGGAAAGGATCCACCTATTCTTCTATTGTCATATTTGGGGAATGTTTGAGGTAAAAAATTATCCAGAATCTTTTTATGTTATATATGAAGGGCCCCTTAGAATTTAAATTTCGAAGATTCAAACCTTTTGAAAAGTGAGTTCGAGTCTTTCTCTAATATCGCTCGTATACTGTGATGTCTGTACAATAACAATGTATGTTGCCAAGGGCTAACAGGTCATTGATATGCTGAAGAAATGTGTAAACATCTGCATCGTTACATTGTCCTCACATTTAATAAAACGCTTTAAACAATGCAACCAAAACTTATAAAAACAATGTTGGAAAAGAGTGTCTATGGAGTTTCTTGTCTGTTCTTCTCCATGGGATCTACGAATTGGAACAGAGAATTAGCTTCACGACTGACTACTTGACGTTTCAAAAGTGCCGTTGTATTGGTTTATTTGAAATAAAAATGGTTTGATTTGATTTCATTTGTAAAGCGTGGGTGATAAGACAGAGCCCAGAGGTACGCCTGCGTTTATCTGATGAAAATCAAATGAATGCGGCGTTGATGCAGGAACGCGACAATCCAGCTACACGGTTTGGAAGCTTAGAGGGAAGCGAATGATGCCAGACCCTATTAAAGACCTTGGTCATATCGAGGCTGATGGCCAGGGACTCATAATACCCCTAAGAGTTGACAAAAGAAGAGAATTGTCTGATACAATTTTGATTAATTAAGCATCGTTTTGTGTTTCATATTGTCCCACTGCTGGGCTCTGGTCTCCTCTCAGGAGGGGGTCAAGGCCGAGTGTGGGTTGGAGACTGGCAAGATACGTTGTTTTCTTACTTTTTATTTTTTTATTTGATGCCTGCCAAAGTGACACCACTCTGCCTGATGGTAAGCATGAGTAGGATCTAGGAGTGGCTACGTAAATCTTGCCGTTAGATGTTTTTAAACCCTTCGAAGAGCTCCAACTAATTTTCAAATCTATAAGCCTTATCCTCGTAAGGCCCAACCTAAATTTAGGACGATATACACTACGACCCAATGTAATAAAAATAGGCGCAAGTAGTTGCGGCCCAGAACTTTGGTTTAGTAAAAAAGTGTTAAAATGTAATGTTTTTGGCAAAATTATTTTAGGGGGTATTTCCTGTACCGAAAGTTAACTATTCCATGCAAAAAATATGTTGAAATAATTTGTCCTTTTTTTAGGTTACTGGGTCATAGTTTTAAGTATAATTGTTCGAAAAAATCAAATTTAGTAAATTTTTGATCATGTCATAATTTTAGGTCGCTGGGCCGTAATTTAATAATTTTAAAAACTGTCTTGGGCCGGAACGTCAAAATGTTTTTGTCATTAAATTAAGTCGTTGGGCCTTACGAGGTTATAGGAGGCCTGAACCGGGTAACTAACTAATTTTAATACTGTTAATTAACCTTGTTAATAATAAACCTTGAAATTAAACCTTCATCACTTAGATGTGTATAATCATATTTTTTTGAAAGGTTTTGCTATAATTGGCTTAAGTTGGTACTAAGTTTACCCTTAGGGTAAGAACATTTAATATGTAAAGTAAACCTTATAAAGTAAAATAAACAATACCTTTGTAACCACAGACTGTGAAAACCGTTAAGGACAGCAACAAATTATTTTATTTTAAAGTAATGTATGATTATTATTAGAACCATTATATTCTTGGTAAAATTAAAGGTATGTCACAGCCACTTTTTTCCGAAACTAAAAGTACTATACTGTTGAAACTTGGTAAGTAGATGCAATTTGTGAACCGTATTAATATTTAATATAATATTTTCATACAAAAATAGAACACACAGAACACACAAAACTTTGGGGGTTCCCCATACTTAGAACTGAAACTATATTATTTTTTTTGACCAAAACCCATGCGTATGTCTAAGGATAGGTTTTCAAAAATGCTATTGAGGTTTCTAAATTCATTTTTTTCTAAACTGAATAGTTTGCGCGAGAGACACTTCCAAAGTGGTAAAATGTGTGTCCTGTAACTTCTAAAATAAGGGAATGATAAAACAAAAAAATATATGATGTACATTACCATGCAAACTTACACCGAAAATTGGTTTGAACGAGATCTAGTATGTAGTTTTTTTAATACCTCATAAATAGTAAACCGCAATTTACCTTTAATTCAATCAATACACTATTATTAAAACATCGTTCAAAGTTACAACGAACTACAAAACTTTTATATGATGTTACTTGCTGCTACGGAACCCTTAATGGATGAGTTCGACTCGCAATTGGCCGCATTTTAAGGATATGTCGCCTTAGCTACTAGCTTACGTAAACACTTGTCAGGCCCGGTTGCTTCGATAAGTGCCTGATGGACTCAGGGGTCGCCAGAGAGAGAAAACTTCAGGTTGCTGATTAATGTGTCAATTACAGCTGTAGGGAATAGGAGGAGATGATACTTGTAGTGTTGCAGTCATATCTAATATGTAATTATTTTTTTAACTTAACGAATGTGACTGTTTCTTTTTTATTTTTTATTTTTCTTATTTTCACTTAAAACCAATTCGCATAACAGGGGTAGCCCAATACAATAGTGTTTCTGATTATCACTTGATGATTTATTTTGCAATTCATTTGTGAAAAAGTCACAAATGTTATTAATAGTTCAGTGCAATAATGTTTTTGTTTTTTGTAAAAGATTTTCGTACCAAAAACGGACTTAACCATACTACGAAATCGCTAAAATGTCATGTTTCATTTCACTGCTAGTCTTTTTCATACAAAACCGTTGGGCAGGCAGACAAAATGCACAAATAAAAGGGTGCGAAAACGTTATTTCATGTTGGCCAAATGAATATATATGGTGCTGACGGAGAGCACATTTCAGAGCCGACTTATTACTCAGTGCATTAAAATTTGGTCAATAAAATACTTCTGCAATCGTGTCGTGACACTTACATCGTTTCGGTTACGTATACGCTTATAACTAAGTTAAATTTACTTCATATGTTTGCAAGACAATTACTTTATATTAATTTTTGGTTTTCACTAAAAATAGCCTATGTTCTTTCTTGAAAATAAAGATCTTTGCCAAATGTTGGCAAAATTGATTCTGCGGTTTAGTCAGTGCAACAAATAACGCCTTAACAATATTAGAAGAAACTGTTATAAGGAAGCATGTGATCTCTTTATTCTTTATTACAGTAGTTATTTTAAACGACTAACATTCATGTCTACATATTTTACATAATCTTTGAAAGTATTTCCACATAGAAAAATAAAACTTTATTCACATTGCGTGTAGCTAGCAGGATGTGTAGGTGCAATGTACTAAACTCTATGAAAGATGTACGTAGAAATTGCACAGCCTAGCGGCGTGTAACATCTGGTGCTGGCAAATCGGCACGTACCCAGGGCGATACCCATAATTGTAACCTATGATGTCCTCATTGTTTGTTCACTTTATTACAAATGCTAATTTTTTTATTGATTTAATTTGTAAGTAGAGTGAAAAAAATATTCATCATCATCAGCTTATCGCAGTCCACTGCTGGACATAGGCACACTACTCTGATGGATTTTAAGCGTTTCGCATCCAGCTCTTGCAATCTTACCAGGGGTGTGTCACTCCGCAGTTTAGGTATAGTCGGCCGGCTGCCTGCCGGGTCAGACACGCCGGTCGAACAGACATCGTCAGAACAGTTCAGAGTTATACGATAGAAAGAGACGCAATTGTAGGTAAATATAATCGTAGTGATTCGGCGCTGTGCGATCTGAATTGAACTTAATCTTTTGACACCGAGGGCATCTATAACTTTAATTTACTTTTCGGAGTGAGTCTTCTGTGCTGGTACTATTATGTATTCTGTGATCTTACCCAAGTCGTCACTCCACCTCGCCTCTGGGTGTCCTATACTACGTTTGCCAAAACGCGATCTCCACTCTAGAACTCTTCTACCTTAAAGGTCATCAGTTCTGCGGCCAGCCACTTCAGCTTGCTAATCCGGTGGGCTATGTTGATGAAATTAGTTCTATGACGGGTCACTTCATTCCTGATACGATCCCTCAGAGAAACTTTGTGCTGTGGACCAACCATAGTCTGTACCGTAAGTGTCCAGAGCTGATTATACTCCTGGGTCTTCTGTATAATCTGCCTTGCTGTGTGGATGCAGTCTTTAGTACCATATTCGCTCTGAAATAAAGCCTGTTCCGGTGTGAGCTCCTTCAAGTTTGAACAGGTTTAAGTACGGGGCCGAACAAATAATATATTCAACAGAGCGTTCAGAGTTAGTTATATGAAAGATAATTAAATAATAAATATCTTGAATGCCATTCATTGAGTAAGTACCGAAAATAATACACTATGGGCTCCCGGCACTGCTAACGGATAGTAGTCTTCATTGTTTACTTTATTCCCATTATTACTTTAATGAAAGTAGTATGAGGTACACATATTTCTAAGGACTCAAATATAATAATACTAAAGCTACTCAAAAAACATTCAATTAAACGAAGTATCCGTGTCCAAGTAAATGAAGTCAGCAACCATAATGTGGCAGATGTCAAAACCAGAGAGAAAACGGTTAACGAAGTTGACCTTACAAAGGAAATGAATGTCAAACAGCGGTCAATTCCGATTGTAGTGACAGTACGGAAAATAAGGTCACAGACAAACTTATAGCGACACGTTTAATTAGACTTCCACCGAATAATTATGGCTTTTCCGCTCAGCGTACATAAATAATTCGCAGAAGTAGTCATGACACACATATAAATATGTTTATGATAAACTAATAAGAACATAATACAGAAATTAAGAACAGCTCGATCAGTTCTATGATTTTGTGTAATATATTCATTGCATTATAAAGGTTTTAATGGAGAGACAAAACGTAGATATTGGAAAAAAAAATAGTAAAACAATTTTTGTTTAATCCAATACAAATCATATCTTGTATTGTTTGTCTACTTGATGCTTTATTTTTCTTATTAAATCTTCCTTGATGTCTGATGGTAGTGCATTGTATAGCTGTGCTCCCACAAATGTCAAGGAGTTTCTGCCATAGTAAGTCCTTATAGACGGTAATACTAAATGATTAGGTCTACGAGATGAATATTTTTGTGTTTCCTTTTTTTTGTGAAAGTGATATATGTTTCTATATATATTTAGAAAAATAACTCACTGATTGTAATAGTAAATGTAATATATGATCACGTATAACTCTTTACGGAGTAATTCGATTTTAATATTTTTTTATTAAAAAGAGTACATATCGATATTAACATAAATAAAAAGATCCGTAAGGGTAAGAAAATCATAAGATAGCTTTCAGATTAGATGAACTACAAAGTAGGACCTTCCAACAGTTAATAGCTAAAATGTAGTATGTAGGTAGCTTTTATAAAAATATACATGGAGCAATTAGTAACATATAACAACAAAAAATTATAAAATAAAACTTTTTGCTCAAAATAAAAGAAACACCGCCGAAACAATTGAAAAGCAGAAAATAATAAATAAACTATAACATAATCATAATTACTAATTTCTTAAATTAGTTTAAGCATATTTAAATAATTGTGAGTCATCGCCAAACAATAAAAAATACTTAATTAAGTAAAGCGTTAATTAAGTAAATTGACTGTTGATTTTATTTACTTATTACTTTAAAGTTATGGTAATAGTTATCTTTGTTCATTGATTTTTTGGCGCCGGCTCGTAATTATTTAGGTATGATTACACTAAGCGCTCGTAACCGATTGTTCTTAGGTGATTGGAAACAATCACCGAGGGCAAGAAACAACGGCGCAGTAAGACTTGGATGGGTGATCGTTTGTGGCATGATATACTATGAGCGTTTCCGTGATTCGGAGCTTACATATAACATCATTTTCATATATCGATTTCAGTGTCTGATTTATGATTTTCTTTTCTAAAGCAATAAATATCTTTATACATAGAAGAAATGAACATCAAAGAAATGCAAGGTCGGAGATAATGTCAAGCAGTCGATCCCTATTGTTATTATGATAGCAGTCATAATACAGTGGGACATTATCGGTTGTTGATTGAAGAAGATAGTTATTAAGGTTAAGTATGTTTTCGGTGGTTCATTATTTATAAATACCAAGGTAACTTAATCGTGTCTTTATATTGTAACTTAAACAGTTAAATAAATACTTTTTTCATTAAAATTTTTGCAGATAGTTTGTGAATACCCAACAATGGGTTAGTTTCTTGAAGTCTCTTGGCGTATTGGTATATGCAGCATTGTAACACGCTACCGCCTACTTCAGTTTTATATAAGTAGGACGCGTGCCCTAAGCATTCCTGCTGACCCAAATAATTGATTCCGGCCCTGGTACTGCCTTTTCAATAACTACGTTCTACAACCGAGATGCCTTTCCACACCATTAGCTGAATTTCAAGTAGTAATTCCCGATCGTGCGCTGGAATCGAAAAGATTCCGATACAGAAATTGATATTAATTTTACGTAATATCAATGTTTCTTTGTTGGGATTTCAAGTAGTCTTTGAAACTAATATACAAGTTCAATGATTTAATGTGGTTACGTTCTTATTATATTTATTTTTATATTTCAGATTTAATGCGTAATGTGTTCTTTGTCAGCCTATTTTTGATTTCCCGTTTTCCGATTCTGATTCCCGATAAGCAAAATTTAATATAAATTGTTCCAGCTGGTTTAGGTGAATTTGGTAACATGTAATTTGATATGTTAGATGTTAGGGCCACAGCACACTAGCTACTTTTGCATCGCGTTTTAGCGACTTCCTGCAATCGATCGCGGTATCGGAAACGCGCGTTTTAGCGACTGCTCAGATGCCAAATCGATGCTACCGGCATCCGAGAAGCGTTCAGCTGCTGTGTCGCGTTTCTCAAAAGTGACTCAATCTCCGCGTTTGGCGTTTTTAAGTGTGTGTAGAGCGTTCGGTCGCCGTATTTAGCTTCTAAAAGCGACTAGTTGCCGATCGCCGATGCTAAAAGTAGCTAGTGTGCTGTGGCCCTTAAATAAATAAATAAATATTTTGGACATCTTACACACAACATCATCTAGTCCCAAAGTAAGCAGAGCTTGTGTTATGGGTACTAAACAACTGATATAAATACATAAACATACTTTTTTTTCCTAAATACATACATATTATACACAGAAAAACACCCAGACTCCGAAACAAATATTTGTGGATCACAAAAGTATTTGGTCTGACCCGGGAATCGAACCCGAGACCTCTTAATTAGCAGCCGCATACGCTAACCACTAGACCAACAAGGCAGTCTGTTAAAGAGTTTTTAGTGGTGTTTTTCCGCTACATAATTCCCGTACATTTTTCAAAGAAGTAGTAATGACATGTAAGTCCTCAATAAATTTTATCTTTACATTCCATAAAGGATTTCAATGAGAATTACAAAAAAAGAACCAAATATTTTCGGAGTAATGGTACATGCATAGACTAATTTTATAGATTTTACGTAGCTATAATTAATTTAAAAGAATTTTAAAATTGGAATTTTCCCATTTTTTTCCAAATTCCAATTTTAAAATTCTTATAAATTATACATTTCCATTTTGTTAGGGAAAATTCCCATTTTAAAATTCTTATAAATTAATTATAGCTACGTAAAATCTATAAAATTGATAAAGTACCTGTAGTTTAAAATAGACCAGTAATATGAAGAATATTTCATCATCAATTCTACATCATTTTCCACTCACTCTTATTCTATTACATTAGCAAGCATACTGCTTCATTATTGCCGAACCCATTATCGCATTGCTTACTTACTTAATACATATCGCATTGAAGATGCATTTTCTATAAAATTTACCTAAAAGTATTGAAGGAGATCATATTCTTTACCCTTTGAAACAGGGATACTGATATGTTGATATGCTTAAAATGCTTCTGTTAACACATTGCATTGCATGCATTATGTAGTTAGATTTAGTTTTATATGCTTCTAATAATGAAATGTCTTCAGCCAAGCATTTACAATTTTATCCTAAAACTATCTGTTGCCCGTAGCTCAGCTCGCGCCCTAGGGGTATGTAAAAAAGATGTTAGCCGATTCTCAGACCCACAGAAAACAGAATGTCGTGGCGTTAATACAATATCTATTTCAATGTTTGTTGTGTATTTACTCGTTTAGCGTACATTTTAATATCTTTTACACTATTTGCTTATTTTAGCCTCCTAAAAAGATCGTCTTGAATAAAATGTTTAAATACACAAATAACAAGTATTGCTTTAGCTCGGTTATTAGTATCTAAATATTGATAGCTAAAAATCGGCCAAGTGCGTGTCAGGCCACGCACACGAAAGGGTTCCTCAGTCACTCATAATGGTACGTGAATTTAAAATCGTATCCAATAAATAATTGTTAGGTTTACTTATTAATGAGTTGAGAGTTGAGCCTTTATAAAACTCCTGAATTGCCTGATGACTTTGTTAGTCATCTAATCCGTTATAGTTTTCCTGTATAGTTCATTATATGGACCACCATCATGAATTTTTCCAGATTTTGTGAGCCTCCCGTTTAGCTATTAGAGTGGGGGGGGGGACGCCCAGTTATCACAAAAAAGTGCCCTTTAAAGTGAAGTATCTCGCAAACGGATACTTAAATCAAAAACCCATCTTAGAAAACCGTTTTTATGAGACCTATCTATGATACCTCATACGATGGGGTAGCCGCGAGAAAAAAAAATCATCCCCACTTTACGTGTAGGGTAGGTATCCCAGGAAAAAATATTTTTTATAATTTTATTGTAGCACTTTGTCGACGTAATTAAATGACATTTCATCGTTCTAGCATAAGTGCAAGAAAGACCTACTGTCCAAACGGTAAGCCGTTTGGACAATAGGTCGAGTACGTACGAGTCATAAACTTCGGAACCCTAAAAATTAATAATTGTTAATAATTAATACTTAGATATTAACTTGAGATTACTAGTTTAAAACTCATTAAACTAATAATTTTAAAATTTATTATTTATAAAATTTGTTGTCATGATATAATTCTCATTATATAAATCAAAAGGACTAAGGGAAAGAATTACTGAATAAATATTAATGAATTAATAATAATATTATAAATAGATTCCCATCTATTTATACAATTCTAAACTCTAAGAATTCTTTAATTCTTAAGATATTTTAGATTAAGCTTCTTCACTGTACTGTATACATTTGTGATGAGAAATAAAAGATATTATTATTACTTAAAACGTTTTTCAGTTAGCCACTTTTTTGGTGTGCATTAAACAATTTGAAGTGCAGTTCTCTTCCTAGCTTTTGGGGTAGTTTGTTATTTATCACACATGAACATGCAATTTTTGTGATAAAGGGCAGTCCTGCAATTTGGTACAACTATCCTTGTAGAATCACTTTGACTGAAGAGGACTGCTTTCGATGATTTTATTATTTATCTGAGGGTGTTTCCTGACAAACAGTACAATTTCTAGAATATAAAGAGAGCTCACAGTAAGTATTTTAGTTTTTTTGTCACAGAAATACTTCATGGATTAAACTTGGATTACCTCACAATAGTAAACCGTATCGTAGTAACGATGCAACATAACCATGATAAGCAGTAATTGCTATACTTTCTGTTGCTGTTGTTCGTAACTGTTTCAAAGCGTAAACGAATTTTTTTTTTGCATACATTGTTGATGTGTAATTTCTAGTTGCAATTATTGTCTAAGGTGATAACCAAGAATTTTATGGTACTAGTGCTGTTAATAGTGATATTATATATATTAAGGTGGCGGTGGTGTTAATTGTTTTATTGTTAGATAATTGAATGTATTTAGTTTTATTTACATTAATTTTTAAGCCATATATGTGAGGCAACGTATAATTTTATGTAATGTAATGTGTTAATTTCCGTTTCATAGTTCATTTTGTTAATGTTGGGAACAATTACTGAAATATCATCAGTGAATAATATACATTGGAGACTTGTTATATTTGAAAGATCGTTGATATATTAAAGGAATAAAAGGGGCCCTATTACAGAATATCATACAATTAAGTAAATATATATGTGGTAATTAAATCAACTAGTTATGTTATTGGGGAACTATCTTTCACAAGACTGAGCCTGATTTGATTAAAAAAGGAATATCTTAGAGGTAAGAAAGAAACTCAGAGGAAGCTATTTATGAGATCATGATTTTTTGGAGGGTGGGGTAATATATGACCTCATTTTCTCACCCTCACCCTCTACTCACCTTCTACAAAATTGTTATTTTTTTACTCTCGGGAATATTTTGTATTTCTCTGTCATTGTTTATATTACAACATAATTGATTAAAATTCAATAAACTATTGGTACTTCTCAACATAAAAATAATAGCTGCTAAGGCGCCTATAGTATGTTACTGCAGTCTGAGAGACTAAAGGATACTAAATAATATGCATCTTTAAGGATCTTTTAATTGTTAAGAATATTTTTATTATTATTTATAGCCTGCCAAGGTGACTCTACTTTGCCTGATGGGAAGCATGAGTAGAATCCAGGAGCAGCGGTATGCTGTATTCAATGAAACTCAATTCTATGAAAGTCTTGCACTCGAGCGATTCAGAAATACTTAGATGTAAAGATAGTGTTCTTGTTGGTGAGTAAATGTAAGAAAAAAGAATACTCTTCTTAATTATTATGAAAGTTGAGTATTGCATTTGTTTAAACAAAAGTAAATAATGGAATAGTATCCTTAACAACTCAGCAACATGAATTCAGCTAGTTTACCATTTGGTGAAGAGCATTAAATCTTTTAGGATATATTTTTAATTTAAAGAAATATCATGAGGCTATTTCGGGACCGTCTTATAGTATTTGGGAACTAAATTGCAACAAGAATTTGAGGGTATTGGTGCTGGTTTCTGGCATCATATTATATAATATTAGCTGTCGTCTACAACTCCTCCCGCGTGTATGTCGTTTTCACGGTTAAAAGTATCATATACTCTTTCTTACGCTCTTGACCATATGACTACAACATTTCATTAAAAGAGTGAAAACACGACAACGAAAACAGACAACAGCTACTTTCGCATTTATAATACTAGTAAGAAAAGGATTAATTAAGATACTGGAATATTTTTTAATCTCGGTTAAAATCTAGCTATAATTAGTTATTAAACGCTTAAACCTAATATTATTTCAAAATAATATACCGACACATACACACCAAGATAAGCACACATTATGCTTCGTTTCATTCATATTAATTCACGAACCCATGCAAGTCTGCTTCTAATCGTTGAAGAGGTTATGCAAAGCTTTCTATGCAAATATTCTCACGAAACTATTAGCACATAATAGCTGTAAAAAAACTTTTCTGGTTTCCAGTTTCTGAGATACACGTTATATGAAAATGTTTAAATATGTTTTTGATATTATTATACAAAATATTTTTTATTTTATTTGTTACATTAGTTAAACACTTAGTTTATATGACATTTGTACAGAAATTCGTGGTATCGAGTTCCCCTTTTTTCCAATAAAAATGTCAACGCCCGCATCAGAAATATTTCCTTCTGCTAGGTTGTAAAGCGATGCTGATTTCAGCATGAATGGGCTTGACTGGGGCAGTACTCCCCTCACACAGAAGACCATCCTAATAATGACAGCCGTCGTATTGCGTTGGTGAGTGTGAGACCAGACTGCCATAGTATGAATACACAATACTACATTGCCTACCCTCACAATGAGAATGGTGACCCTACTCCTGGATTCTATTCATGCTATCCATCAGGCAAAGTAGAGTCACTTTGATTTGGCATATTAAAAAAAAGAATAGCCAGACAAATTGTTGTCCCATGTGGGAGTAGAACCCACAACACTGTCAAGTCGAGCACGAAAGCGGTACGGTCGTACCATCCTTTTTTCGATACAATTCAGGTCATTTTGTATCCCTATAATTTTATTGTAAATAAACATAGGTCTAATTTTTATATGTAAAACCACATTTAATTTGAACCAGTAGTTATTATACTAATAAATTATAACTATTCAAAGTTACTTAATTTTTGTCACTCACTCATCCGATCATCAAAATGCTAAGGCACTTCTAGCAGACCCTAAATCTTTAAATTTAGAATACAATTAGCATTTAGTGTATAAATTAAGAAAATACTAGTTAAATACAGCTTCTCTCGAATGTAACCGTGACTAATTTAAGGTTACTTATTCAGAAACATAAAAATGTTTCAGAATAATAATAATTTATAGGGCAATATGACATTAAAAGAGTTATGAATGAGAAAAGTAGACAACAGTGAGTCAAGAGTGCTTTACTGAGCTTGATTATAATACAAATTTATTTTTTATTGTTGTTGTTAGTAAAAATGAACAGAAACGTAGAAAATACATAATTTTTTTGTATACAATGGTTGTAATATACCTAATTATGATAAATAAAATCATATAACCAGATTGGAATAGTAATGAGGTGGAACAAATTAGTTTTTAAAGCAACAAAGTTCAAAGAAAACATTATTTACTAGTGAGGTTTATAATTAAGACTAAAACTATTTATCAGCCTGCCTCGTTGGTCTAGTGGTTAACGTATGCGGCTGCTAATCAAGAGGTCTCGGGTTCGATTCCCGGGTCGGACCAAATATTATTTGTGTGATTCACAAATATTTGTTTCGGAGTCTGGGTGTTTTCTATGTATAATATGTATGTATTTACAAAAAAAAAGTATATTTATGTATTTAAATCAGTTGTTTAGTACCCATAACACAAGCTCTGCTTAGCTTGGGACTAGATGATGTTGTGTGTCAGATGACCAAAATATTTATTATTATTATTCTTTATTTTCAAGGAAGTAATGAATAGACTAGATTGTGGTTCTATTAAGCTTCAAAGAACTTTTATAAAAGCTAAAGTGTTTTTAGATAGAATAAAGAAATAAAATATGCAGCTTAAAGAAGTCTTTTTTCTTCGTTGATGATCTCATCCTATTGTTTTGGGAAACATTGATAAAAAGAAGCACTTACTTAAGTACCACCGTTTTCATGTAACTAATAGATTTTATTAAAGGTATCATAAATGACATAACAAATGGAAGCTGAAAGCATCCCTACCATTAGGTAATGTTGGAGTTGTAAAATGAATATTGCTACGATTTTACTGGTATGCACAATACTGCGAAAATTATTTTGAAGGGCTTTGGTGCAAAATATATAAATTTATATATTCAACCCCAAAATTATATTGTATAATATATATCGAACATCTATTTAATGCAGAGTTCTTAACCGTTTGTTATTTTCACGAGAAGATTAATTTTACTTGTGAACTTTATACTGATGACTTCACATTCGTCATTTTGTCTAGCGAGTGACCTAAATAAAAGCTTATTCAACGGATTCCATTATTCCAATTTAATATAATCATGAGAAATACAATATCATCCCCAACTAAGAGGAACTTTAGTTTACTTTTCTATGTAGAGCACATTTTACAATTCTAACTATGTATATCTAAGAATAGTTGAAGCTTTGTTAAATAGACCCCTATTTCGATTATAAATTTCACATTGAATTATGGAAATAGGTCAGTTTTGTTGATGGTAAACGTTGAAAGTAAAACGGACCTGAAAAGAAAAAGTTATTATTGTAAACGTCTAAACGTCTTAATTGAGAAGGTAAAATTCAGATTTTCCCCATCAGCGAAAATGTCTATGAACATTATTATCAATCCATTTTGTTTAATAAAATTTACTGTTAGTTTGAAACTATATATTATTGTATTATGTATTATTACTGACTTTTAATAATAAAGCACAATAAACAGGTTTTATTTCAAAAGCTTTTGTTTAATATTTAAGGCTCAAACACCAATTGGAACATTAATTACATTAGAGTATTATTCGTATCCAAACCCAATTGCTTTAAAGAGGATTATATTTTAGACCATAGGCAGCTTACATGTAATATGTATTGTATAGTGACAAATTTGTAATTCCCGCTGAGAACCATGGGACTAATCCTTTTTTTTTTTCAGGTTTTTATAAAGAATACACCTGGTGACGAGCGATCTACATAATGTAAGGAAAAGTACTTGCAACACGAAGTGTTTTGATATACTAAAACGCTGTTCAATAACAAAATATTGTAACTCATAAAATATTATTAATGACTTTTAATAATAAAATACATTAAACAGGTTTTATTTCAAAAGCCTTTGCTTAATATTTTAAGGCCCTAACATCAATTGGATTAATTAATTACATTAGAGTATTATTCGTATCCAAACTAAATTGCTTTAAAACGGATTATGTTTTAGACCATATTTATATTTACAAACGTAGTCGAACTAAAATAATCAGTTTTTATTATCATTCAAAGCAAGTTTCTATGTTAAAGTAGCTTTTGGAAAATGAAAATTTCGTTTTATGTTTTCTAAAGAAAATATTTTGAAGTAGCAACAAACAAATTATTTTCATTATTTTTGTTTTAAGACAGCGAAGCAAAGAAAGGGCTTGTTTCATTTTAGTTTTCTTTGTGAATATTTAAGTCGAAGTAATCATTGACTCTTTTTTTTGTTATAATACGTAGCATTCACGTGTTTACTACGTCTATATTTCCCTAAAGGATTAGACTATATTATTTAATGCTAAAAGTACTGAATTATTATTGTGATTATGCTTTTGTGTATATATGTGTGATATATGTGCATATGTACCTTCGATGGATTAGGACTTTGGAAGAAAACAATCAGATTTTTCTTTCAACAAATAAATCAAAGAAGTAATTACAGAGTGTGTCGTATCTCACCTAGGACTAAAGTTAAACAAAAGAAAAACTATGATACTACTGAGAACTGGGAATGATGGGAAGATAAATGACTTCTACTCATAGTATTCGAGACGGAGTGCGATTTTAGTCGGTCCAAGTTTGACATAGCCACGAACATGTGGTTTACGTGGGGATTTTAGCAGGGAAAAAAGGGAGATAAATGACTCATAATTATGACTTCAAGATGGAAAATCGTAAGATTTGTCACATTCCTTCTGACAAAATAAGAGCAAATATTTTAGGCTCATCAAAGTTAGGTTATTCAATCTCTATAAAAACTTTTAGTAATTTTCGGTTCCAACTTACTTAAACTTATTTTTAATTGTGATTGCTACCAAAACAGCGGGTGCATAGCAAACTAAAATATTTCCTAACAGTAAAAAATCTAATGCTCTTATAGAAAGACACCCATCAGTCCTTGTCTCCTCATTCTTTGTCTCATGATGGAATAGACGGTCAATTATACTCCATCAAATATAAAATTTACTATCAAACAGTTTGTTTTATTTGGTTAATATGATTTATGCACTATAAGAATAAAATACAAGGGAGACGCTATGACGGAAGTTTCTTTATTTTATTTTTATATTTTATTCTCTTCCTGTATCGAATCCTCCTAGCCATTATTTTTACAATTTTATTTGGGGTCGGCTACTAGTTCAACCAGTTTTACCTGAATTTCAGTTTTCCTACGGAGCGACTGGTATCGGACCTCCGCAACCCTAAGGGAGAACTGAAATTCGAAGATTGAACTAGTTGTCAGTATATTTGAGGGCCACTGACTTCCCAATAACGATTGCCATAGATGTTTATGACAACCGGGACCGACGGCTTTACGAGCTTTCCGAGGCACGGGCGTGAATCACCGCCAAACTTCCAAACTCCGGGCAGTTATTAGGAATTTCCTAAGAAAATCCCAAAAAGACTTTTTGGCCCGACACGGGATTTGAACCCGAGACCTCTTGATTAGCAGTCGCATACGCCAACCACTAGACCAACGAGGCAGTTTTATTCTCTTCCTGTCTCATATAAAAAATATAATTTGTAATCATATTCATTTTGAGCCCAATATAGCCGTCCAAACTTTGGATTAAAGTTGGCTACGTTTCTAGTACACTGATGCCATTGTAAATATCTAGAATTACTTCCCCAGCACATGCGAAAGACCTTCCTTGACGAGTCCTGTAGCCTTTAAGTATATGTCAAATACCTGTTTGTACTTTCTGCAAGAGCTGGCATCAGTCACATATCCCATTGGCAACTTAAGCTTCCCGTGACGTAAATTTTTGGGTTTTTCTGCCGTCATCTTTTCTTTTGGCATTGCTTAGCGTGTTCGCTATTTTGTTTCTTACTATTGACTAAAATAAACACTTTTCGAACAGTGTTTTTAATACGAAATCTTTCCACTGAGGACTTAAAAAACGCCGTTTTGCATTTGTTTACACCTGACACCATGTTTTATACGGTTAATAAGATATATGCACTATAAGAATAAAATACAAGAGTGACGCCATGACGGAAGGTGGTTTTATTTTATTTTTTAAAGTAGCTTTTACAAAATGACCGTCTATACCCTAACATATCACACTACATGTTAGTCTAACATGGTGTTGTTAATTACTGTTGTTAATCACTATATCGTGCCGGATCCCCGAGCTTTTTTCTTACGGACCTCTCCATAATTGTACATTAGTATGTATGTTTCACAGCAAGAATTTTTAAATATGTGAAAACTCTCAACATTAGTTATACAATGAAACTGAAAACGATAATCAAAATATGATTGAAACTCTAATGAAGGAAAAGAACATAACATGTATTTTGTGCTTCAAAAAATGTAAACCACTTTTTCAAAATTTTGAAGTCACACGCCTACGAACAAATATCTAAAAGTATATAAAAATATTGAGTAGCATTTTACTATATGAGCAAGATTTGTGAAGGTTACATTGTTTACACTGTTTTTAACCTCAGAAGTAATGAGGCAAGTCAACAAAAGACAACGTGCGTGTTTATTATGTCTTGTATGCTACTGAAAACTAATAGCTGAAGTTGGGTTCAGCTAAGTTCCGTAAACACTTGTGTTCGGTAAGCCTTAACGAGCGAGTCACTCAAGGTTTTAGGCGGGTTCTGATTTATTTACCACTAGCACCATCTGTTACATGACACGAGTGTCTAAATGATACTTTGAAGTGGTCAAATTATCGCGTGCTTACTTCGGAAGATTGGGATCATATTGTAAGTTCTCGAAAATTACTCCGTGCCCTTAGGCCCGGATAGTGACGCTTTGTACATATACAAGTTTCGAACCGAATTCTCCGAGATATTAATTAAGGCTATCAATCTCATACGTGAATGTATTAAATAGGTCTGACAGTGAAACTAATGATCAAAACACACTTACTATTTGTTTGCTTGTAGAAGTACTTTTTATGATTAATATTTAACATACATAAGTAACAGATATACTTTTAGTAACACTTACGATTTGAACTTTAAGAATATTTACATACAAACGACAAAAATTTTCTCCGTGTCATCGCTTACTGGTAACGTCATAATACTGGCAATATTGCCACTTTGAATAGCAATGCTAATTATTCTCTGTGCTAGAAAAAAGCCAGCTTTTTGACCACGAGAAGCGTCAAATAGTTGCTTATTTTATTGTTTAAATATAACACGAGCACCCCATGAACGTAACGTGGAGACGTTAGGTTCATGGGGTCCCAAAACGGATCAAGAATATAATCAAAAACAAATAAACGAATATGAATTATTATTTTATTTCTAATGTCGTTAAAACACGAAGAGTGAAATATGATTAAACACAAATAACAAACAATAACAAGGTATGCTCCGTGTTGTAAAAGAGCTGGTGAAAAAAGTTAGGACAGCTATTATTAATGTCGTGGCAAAACTGTAAAATGCGTTTGAGCTTTAATAATTTATTGTTGGTAAGAATTTGGAAGATGTTCAACGAAGTGCACACGATAAGGATTTAATTCCATGAGTACGTCGCAGAGCTGTGAGTGTAGAGCAATGCGGTGCTCCCGGCTTCGCCAGAAGTGACCACAACGGAACGTTGAGTACAAAGATTAAATTGAATCTGGCAACCAGCCAGTTTAGTAGTACATGAAATTACAAAATATTATGCTTATTTTATAGTTTGACTAAGACTATTTATATTTACCTTCCGTAACTGTTGAACTTAAAAAAAACAAAAATATATTTCACTGAAATATTTAACTTTGAAAGCAAATACACAAATATTTTATTTGTACATTTCCAATGTTAAAATTTGAATTCATTTCTTATTAGAAAGTATACTAATTAACGAAATAAAAACAAGAATTCAACCATTAAATAGGTTATTTTTAAAACAAAAGAGGTGTTTCACGAAGTTATCGGGATGTGTAAACAAAAAATCCAAGGTGACCTTTGAAAACAAAAAAATAAAGCAGTTTTAACCTAAAGATGTCTCTGGAACTTTGTTGAATTCTATAAATCTAACTTTTCCATTGTTCGTGCCTCAAAAATATAAAATGTACCATTTTATTTCTATGTACATACACGTATAGGTATTACTTTATTGTTAAGTACATAGGCAAGATATGAGATAAATCAATCGGGCAGGGTAAGGCAGGGTAGAGTAGAGCTTTGGTAGGGTAAATATATAAAAAAAACGCCCACATGGGATTCCCAACATTTGATGTTGTTTGGCGCATACACGGGCGATTTCGCCTAGGTGATTAAAGTAGGCTTCTCGTTTCTTTCCTCTCATTTTACCTTAGATGATTTACACTTAGACGTTCATCATTAGCACTGTCGAGGGTTCAGATGAAGACATAAATATACGAGTATGTGCATTGTTTAACAGGACCGACGACTGTACACAGGGCCGGATTTACCATAGAAGCTGAAAAAGCTGAAGCTTGGGGCGGCAGAATTAGGGGGGCGGCAAAATGGCCCAAAATATAAATTGGTACAGAAAAAAAGTAAGTTTGCGGTTTACACACAACTGTTCATACTCGTACAAAAGATCATACTCGCATTAGAAGTATAAATCCTGTGTTGCGCGGGGCTTTACAAACATAGTTAAAGGAACACAGAGAACACCCAGACTTAGGACAACCATTTGTGAATCGCACAAAGTCTTGTCCCACGTAGGAACCCACGACACTTGGCGAAGTAGAATGCAGCGTGGCGACCACTTAAAACACTTTTTTTTTGACGTGTAGGAACCTTCTCAGGCCGTAAACCTACCGGAGTTTGCAACGGGGCTGTATATCGGCATCGAACCGACTAAAATCACATGCACCTGAAATAGCAGGGGTTGAGAAACCTGTTATTACGCCCTCTGAACCCATCCGAGTGCCTCCTCTCACTGAAGCGGGCGCCATCAATTGCTTAATCTCCATGGCGACGTACGGCACACGTGGACGTCGCCTCCTCTGAAATCTGAAGGCCACTGAAGCGGATGGAAGGGAAAACCCGTTCCGTCCATTTGCGGTCACACTCAGGGCAGCATGACCAAGGCATAGATGATGTCTTCCCAGAAGGTTGCAACCGCGGTAACCGTGTATGGCTCTATCCGCCAATATTCCACTGCTTACTGCCTCTTCGGTCACGGCTCTCAGGCGCAATATGGCATCGACGATCGAACGCCCTTCCCAAAATCCGAATTGGTTGTCCGACAGATCAGGGACCAAGTCGCGTTGGTGCCGGACGACGCGGGCAGAAAGCATCCTCTCAAACAGCTTGCCCAACTCGTCCAGCTACACGATGGGCCTATAGGCCGTGACTGAATCGGCAGACCGTCCTGTCTTCTGGAGTTAGACCAGCTTTCCGCTCTTCCAGCTCTCGGGGAAGCGTCCGAACGGCATGCTAGTGTCCAACACCTCCCTGAGGCGGACCGACCTATCGACGACCGACAAATTCTGCTTAGTTTCGGACTACATGGCGTTGTGTGTGAGATGTCAGAAATATTTATTTATTATTATTAACTTCAATTCAAATTTTTTTTTAAATTTTTGTTAAATTGAGTTCAATTAAAATCAGTTAATAACGTTTATCGAATGTGCAATATTATCTGAAGGTTGACTGGGAGATAATGCCTCATGGTATTAAGTCCGCCTTTGTACAACATGTGCATTAAGTTTAAAATAAATAAATATTTTGATTTAGCAGTTTTAAGACTATAACTCGACATTGGTAACTGTGCACCTGGAGCTGTCTAGGTCGTGTCGGTTGGGAGTGTCACCTACTCAGATACTCACATGGTTGTTTCAGTGAGTATCTGAATAGGATCGGACGTGAGGTTACGGCACAATGCTATGCTACCACTGCGGGTCCGACCTTAATTCCACCTAGCACACGCTTGAGGACTGCCCTGCGTGGGAGTCCGAGGGTTGAGACCTGGTCGGGCAGATCGTACGAACCCTATCACCGCCAGCATTGATCGCGACAATACTGGTGAGTTATAAAGGTGTAGTATGGGGCGAGTAGGTGTCCTATCTTTTACTGTGTAAAACGGCGAGAGGCACGATATCGTCCTGTCCCAAGGGTAATTTATTGATTACCCTGAGATGTACCCCAGTCACGGGGTAAGGCAGGGGGGAATCCAGAAGTCGCTGATGCGATCCTGGAGCTCCTCCCAACTGCCGAGGTAGGCCGCCGCGTTGCTTAGTGGGTAGACCGGTTGGCCGGGAGTCCCACACACGCCCTCCGTCTCCCCCACAGAGGGTATGATGTGAAAAGCATTCCCCTCGAAAACAAAAAAAAGGTGCGTGGTTATCGGGCATTACTTACCTATCTTCCTTAGCCTTCCAAACATTATAAGTAGTGCAGTAAAAACCAAGCTTTGCTTAGCTTGAAAAAGAACAAAAGTTGTAAAAGTAATCTAGTAACTATATTATTTCTTAGAGAAAGGAATTAACTTTATCATGAACAGTGTATCTAATTTTAGGAGTCAGTAGGGGCGGCAAAAATTTGAAAGCTTTGGGGCGGTAAATGTGTAAATCCAACACTGACTGTACATCATAAGAAATAAAAATTATTTCATATTTGAGGTTTCCATCAATAGGGTTTTGCTTCAATCGGAACAAATGCACATGCACAAAATCATAGGAATGGGAAGAAAAACAATTATTAACAAAACGACGTGTTGACCAACAAAAATAAAAGTTATGGCTATTTGCAATATCTTTAAATTGTGAGTAAAACTCTCTTTTTATTTTAATAACACTGGAAAAACGAAAGCTAAACACATAAAACCGCTTCTGTAGCTACGCAGTTTGGACGTTTAAACTTTTTATAGCGGTTTTTAGAGTGAAAATTCAACGGATTTTTGTGAACAAATAGTAGTCCCTAAAGGACGGAAACTGCCATAAAAATTCGCGTCGTCGTCATTAGTCTCAGACGTGTTTTGATCAGGGGCCGTACTATGAAGTGTTAGAGCTAACATTGTCCCTTTGCGAGAAAAAGACGAGTTCATTCTTTTCGTATATTGTTATCTTGCTCTCGCATACAGGATAATAACCCCAATGATACTTTGTAGTAAGGCATCAGAACACAGACCCGCCTCTTTTTATCTTCAACTCTCAATTTCAAATGAGTCCCCGTGAACAAAAACTTAGCCTTAAAGAATTCTGAATTTTAATTCCCAAATAAGAAATAAGATTCTTTTTCGTGTCGGTTACAATGAATAACTATGTTCACGTAGGGTAGGATCGTAAAGTTTGATTGGAGATGTGTAAAAATGAGGTAAAATATTCATAGCGTTTGAGGTACTGCTTAATATGTTACCGTAGGTGTGAGAGGAGATAAGGAAAAATGTGATCGTTTTAATAATCGAAGTAAGAAGAGGAAAACATACAAATGTCATTATCAGAATAAGATTAACACACAGAGATGGAATAATAAATTTGATAATAATTGTAACTTATTAAAAAAAAAAAACTAAGTTAAAAAAGAAAACATTCCTTATCGAAGTTCTTTTTAAATAAATAATAAATAATTTGCTTCTTTTTTTTAAAACTGGGCCTCTATTAATATTACTTCTTGTTATAAATGACAATTCCCGCGTTAGGAATATAAATCCTGTGTCGCGCGGACTTTACAATCGACACACAGAACACCCAGGCTCAAAACAGCAATTACTGGATCACACAAAGTGTTGTTCCAAGTGGAATATGAAGAACTAGAGAGCGGTTGGCGCTTGAAACTAGAATAAAAAATGGAGTCGTTTTTGCTTTGGGTTGATCGATATCATGAGTTAACAGCAGATGATAAACGAAATTATATTTAAGATTTGAAATATTATGTAATGATTTTGATATGACTGATGAATTTGATGATTATAATGATTGTTACGTTATTTGACAATTAGAACCTGTTAAGAGTTTTCCAATACATTAGTCTGTTCATGAACTTCGACAATTCTTAGGATCAATTAGTTATTTTCGTAAATTCCTACACAGAAAGGAACTTGATTTTGGTTTAAATGCAAAGTTTCTTTAACTTTGCATTTAAACGGGTAGAGCCGAAAATTATTGCCAGTATATTAAAGGTGTTCTCATTTAAAGCACGAATGAAAGGGTGGCGACTTCCACATACAGCGAAGGCAAATAAAATTTGACTGCCTTGTTGGTCTAGTGGTTCGATTCCCGGGTCGGACCAAATATTATTTGTGTGATTCACAAATATTTATTTCGGAGTCAGGGTGTTTTCTATGTATAATATGTAGGTTATTACAAAAAAAAAGTATTTTTATGTATTTATATCAATTGTACAATACAAACTCTGCTCATGTTGTGTGTCAGATGTTAGAAATATTTATTATTTATTTAACTACGAGGACAAACAAGTTACGATCGTATAGTTAGTATACGGAGTAACTACTAATCCTGAATCGCGTAAGAGAAATTCTCACGTTTATTAGCATATATACAACATCTCAACATCAACTATTGGGCAGTAACCTGCCAGGCACAATCACCTCGCCTGGTCGGAGGATCCTCCCTTTGCGTTGGAGGAACACGATTCCCGTTCCTCCACAGTGATGACACCGACGTGAGCATTTCAATAAGATTTAATCCAATAAATGGATTACATCTTATTGAAATGCTACTTCTATAAACTAGAGGTTGAATTTAAAATCGTTCCAATACTTTTACTAACGCTAGAACCATACGACATTCCAATTTGTATTATGGTTTGCATCCAAACTAAACTTGTGGTGATCGATTGAGGGAGCACCATCTGCCGGCTAGTTTTTATTATAAGGTAAGAGTGATAGGTGCGGTTAAGGTATTTAGTAAATTTGTATTTAAACATATTTCATTACGAGCAGCCATAACTAACTTTCAAGATATTATTATGTATGTCTATTAGTTACGTCACGTCACGTTTTAAAATCTTGGTGCAAAATTCACAATCATTTGAGAACTTTTACTAAAGTCTGGTTGATTCAAAATTTCAAATTAAAATGTGATCCCTTAATAAGAACGTAGCCACATTTTTGTCAGTAGCATACCTAAGAAAATATATTATATGTGTACCAGTTTAGTGAATATTCGACATTTCTGTTAGATACGTAATTGAAATAGTTGTGAAAAAATAATTAACACAGTTTGAAAGAAAAGATTCATTTCAAACAATTTTTGCCACCAAATAATGAAATGAGGTGGAGGAGTAGAGGACAGCGAGCCACATCGTAGCCTACCTCCACGAGACAGTAGCAAACTGTAGCCCGACGATAAGCGGATCTTGGGCAGTAGTTCTTGGTGGAAAGGCCAATGCCAAAGCCGCGAAAAAAGCAGCCGCCGCGACGGAGCGTGGTGGTGATGACCCGTCACCTAAAAAAAAGGTTGTGCCACGGCCTCCCACAAATGCGGCTGTTACTATCTCCGTACCTCCTGGTTCGGTGACGACGTCAAAAAAGGCACCTAATAATATCTATGAAATGTCTTATTTTGAAGCGCTTTTTGGTCGTGTAAAATGGTCTCTAACACATAATATATTTTGACATTCTGCTTTTTAAATGATAATCAATATAGCGAGACAAAAATTGCCCTAAGTAAGTTACTTGTAATCAGTTTCTTTTAAACCACAATGGGAATAAATAGCATTGTTACTATTTGTGTCGTGAATCAGATCGTCCCAGTTCTTTTCTTAACAAAATCCTGAAGGATTAGCAACGTCGTCAATTAATTACTGTACCTGAGTTTTATACATCTGTTACACACGCATTGTTGCTTACTCAGTGATTAAATACGTATATAATATATTAGTATAAAATGTAAACATAAACAACTTTTTATCAAATTATCTTAAGTAAAGTCTTGAAATATACCGAAGCTCTTCAATCTGTTTCAATTGTGGCAATTTAAAAAAAATTACTGTAAAATTTTAACATTATACTCTCTTTATTATTGTTTGTTTATATGATTCGTAACAATGATCTATTATTTATACACTTAACTAACAAGCACAGAAGGAAAACGACAATTTTCAGTTAGTAAGTTAATTATTATTCTCCTTAACTTACCTGTAACGCTAATTGGATTAAAATGTAAGAAAAGACGTATTTTTAACCGACTTCAAAAAAAAGGAGGAGGTTCTCAATTCGTCGGAATCTTTTTTTTATTTATTTCTTAAGGATGTTCAGCGATTATTTCGTCGTTTATGAACCGATTTCAAAAATTATTTTTGCATTGGAATGGGCGCAGCTTACAGGTGGTTCCATTGTCACCATATCGGGATCCGATGATGGGATCCCAAGGAAATCGAGGGAACTCCTTAAATATCATAGGCACAGTGTCGCGATTTGGGTACTTGGAATAGTTTTTCATTGAAGTCGGTTCCTTTTTGTTAAAATTATAACAGAAAACCTTAATTTATTTACATAAACAATACTTTCAAAAATGAAAACTGTATTAAAGAGACTGTTTTTTTAGTAATTCCGTTTACTTAATAACTAAGGGGAATATGTACTTGTGAATTGTAAGTTTATGTTGAATGGATCACCGATCTTCTTATGCTTAGGTTTCCGGTGCCGTCATATTGCGGCCGTAATACAACGGTCAATGGTGTCACTAGAATGTTGTCAATGTAAAGCTTTAGTTTCCTAGGATAGTGGTGCCGTCATATAGTGTCCGTAGGCGTCACTAGAACGTTGTCTATGTAAAGTGTGGAAAGGTAGCCGTATTAACACACTGTCTGTTTCCGCAACAGCTATCGCGGAACGTTTCTGAACGCTTGTCAAACTGACAGGCGAAGTGACGTTTGAGATGAAGTGACAACGTGATTGGAACCGCGCCGCGAGCGTCAAGCGCGCTTATAAAAAACCCGATAAATAATATTCTGCTCAAATAATCACGCGAGTGAGTGTCCCAAACCCCAAATCAGCTCGAAAACCCACCTCACCGTGGTAAATAAGAACTACAGTGCCAAGAAAAATCGGTGCGTACCTAGCACGAAGCCGACAATCAGCCCTGCCCGCCATCCGACATCACCACCACGTGAGTACACAGCCATACCTATCAGCTCCCAGCCCTTAACATCCAAACTCCCCTCATGTCGCTGTAGTGTCTGCGACTGAAAAAGGCGTGGACATTACATATCTGGTCCTTCGAACCGGCCTCTAAGGCCATAAGATGAGGTTCCTCCTGCAATGCAGTCGGCCTCTCACCCCCCTAATGGGCTTCAGCACATCTCCGCTCACGCCACACAGGCGCGTCCCCCTAATAAGCTTCAGCAAATATCCGACCACGCTGCACAGGCGAAATGCCCTCTACGAAGACAGCGCTCCCCTAATAAGCCTCAGCACATCTCCACGAAGACAGCGCCCCCCAAATGAGCATCAGGACATCTCCGTCTACGCCGTACAGGCAAGCCCCTCTCCACGAGGACCGCGCCCCCCTCCACAAGGACCGCGCCCCCCTAATAGGCCTCAGCACCTCTCCGCCCACGCTGCACAGGCGAGAACCCCTACATGAACCAGCTCTCCCCCAAGTTCTCGGTCGCCTGGCCGGGAGTCTCGGGGAGGTCATCGTCATCCACAATAACAATTCTCAGTCCATAAGCTACGGCCATGGGCATCTCCGTCGCCCCCGGCATTTCTAGTTCTTATCATTTCTTATATTTTTTCTTTACACACTCAGCACACACATTCAGCACACACTTCCACACCCAACACACCTTCGGCACATGCTTCACCTTATTGAAATTCAGCACTTTAGTAACGTGAATAGCGATGCAATTACCCACAAACTTGCTCGTCAGCACCTCGGTTCGGTGCATTTCATGAAGTTAATGTAAAGTCAGCAATGCAGCTGCTGTACCGCGTAATTGGTGAGCAGCGCTTCCCCTTTGAGGAGTTCTCAACCTTCTTAGCTAGAATTGAGGCAGTACTCAATTCTCAGCCCATCAGCCCAAAATGGCCGGCCATGAAGGGTTCAAATCTGAAGGTTCAGACCTTCAGATTTGAACCCTTCATGGCCGGCCACTTTCTCATCGGTCGGCCTCTCACGGTTCTCGCCCAAAGAGGACAGATTTGTCTCCCCTTAGACGCTTTCAACTCATGAAAGCTCCCTCTCAGCACTGTTGGACTCTATGGACCAACCCCTACCTGCATCCCTCCACACCCTATCCAAAGGGCTCTCCCCATCTCCTAATCCTCGAGTTTGTGGACTCAGCTCGGGATGATGGATCTGTCCCGGCCCCCCAGGATGTTTCCGCGACAGCTATCGCGCTTGTGTGTGTCCCAAACCCCAAATCAGCTCGAAAACCCACCTCGCCGTGGTAAATAAGAACTACAGTGCCAAGAACAATCGGTGCGTACCTAGCACGAAGCCGACAATCAGCCCTGCCCGCCATCCGTCATCACCACCACGTGAGTACACACCCATCCTTAATTCCTTAATACTTATCTACTTTCCTAACCGTCGCTGTACTGTGTTTTTTAAACAAACGTCGAAAAGTATCCAAAAGAGAAAATGACTTTGATTTAGCTTTAGTTTCATGGTTACGTACGAAATCTATTAAAATTTCGTCGTCCTCGCATTTTGACGTTACGGTGTCAGTTAACGTATACTGATATCGTAACGTCACCTACGGACGCTATATGACGGCACCATTATCCTAGGAAACCAAAGTTTTACATAGACAACGTTCTAGTGACGCCGTTCTCCGTTCTATTACGGCCGCTATATGACGGCACCGCTATCCTAGGAAACCAAAGCTTGAGCGCCCTACTCAGTACATTGCTTTTTAGTGGAACTAATGATATTAATGCAAATGCAAAAAATAAGAATTGATTGATTAAAAACCAATGGCGATCATTCGGCTTGTATATATACTATAAAATATGTATAGTATAAAGTAGGATGTGAAAATGTTTTAAAAATAGATTCTAAACGACTTCTTAAAAAACTGTATTCAACTCTTGTCATCGTTTTGTTTTCATATTGAATGCATTTTAGTATTCCTATTCAGCTATCATTTTATGAAAAAATTGGCCAAGTGCGTGTCAGGCCACGTATAGAATTGGGTTCCATAGTCAGCCATAATGGAACGTGGATTTAAAAATCGTGTCCATTAGAAAATTGTTATGTTTATTTATTATTTCTTTATTTTAGTACTGTTGTCCTTGTAATTTGTCAATTATTTTACAAGTTAGGCCCATATAACTCCTGAAATACAAAAGATATCTAAACCACTATAGTTTTTCTTGAACGTTTAATATATGAAATATCATCATGAATTTTTTCAGAATTTTTGAGAGTTTAGCTTTTAGAGGGAGGGATGCCCTGTTTTTGCAAAAAAATGCGCTTTAAAGTTGTATAACTTAAAAACGAAAAATAGTTTTGGCAAACTCATAATGATTTTAAAAGCCCTATCTAGTGATACCCTACACAATGGGGTAGACGTGAGAAAAATTCAACATCCCCGTTTTATGTGTAGGATACCAGAAATCATATATACCACAAATCATTTATATATATATAAAAATATTTTTCGGAATTTTATTGTAGCACTTTGGCGGTGTATATACAACACATATTCTTTGAATTTGAGCTAGGGTACTGTAGTCCCTAAATGTCTAAAATCTAATCTAAAATCCACATCAAATGAAATTTTGAATTGACTTGAATTTATCATATATATCATGCATTAGAAAAGAAGGTGCACATAAGCGTTAGACTACCAGCTAGAGAAATAAAAAGGAGCTTTATTACTAGTTTTTATATTTATGCAGTGATCGTCAGTACCCATACACAATCTATAAAATTTACTTTTTATAACTTTTAAAATCCATTCTTAGAAGCCTAAACCAATATAACTTGAATAGTTTCAATTGCTTTTTTACAAAGCTTTCAAAAGTCCAAAGTACTATATACGGTAGTAGGTATTTCTTTGACCCAGAGTAATGTATGCGCATAATTTCAGGCAGGTATCTAGTTAACACTTTACAAAAGACCCATTTTTACTCACGCCAGCCTTACTGACACGCTCGTAATACTTTCGAAACTTCTACCGTGACATTATTTTGTGAACTGTCGCTTTTAAGAATTAATAGTTAGTTAGTTGTACACATTAATTCGTTCTTAAATATAAGGTGCTCGAAGTAACATACCACGGCCTAATCAGACTTTAGAATAGCTTGTAAAAATTAGGCAAGTGCGTGTGTGGCCATGAATTAAATAGGGTTTCGTAGTTACATTAAATGGCACTTGGACATAACGATTACAATTAACAAATTTTTTGAGTGTCAGTCCCAAGTATGGGGAACCCAAAAATTTTATGTTTTTTTTCTATTTTTGTGTGAAAATCTTAATGCGGTTCACAGAATACATCTACTTACCAAGCTGTACAGTATAGTATAGTTCTTATATAGTATCAACAGTATAGTTCTTATAGTTTCGGGAAAAAGGGGCTGATGATGATGATGGTAAGATGATAATGAGTGAGTAATATTAACAACAGAATCACGGCCAATATCAATGTTTATATTTTTTTTTATTTTTTTCCAAATGTAAATCTTTACAGTGTTTTCATGTTTCATATACTAAAAAGTCATCCCAGTTACATCGCTCAAAGTAAACAAAAGAGTTTGGTTTGTTATGTTACGATACTCTATCTACGGGGATTATGCAAGTAACTTAGTTTGCCACTTTATAGTGTGACTAAGTTCCAACCCTCGAAGCTTTACATTACTCGTAAAATAACAACTTTATATAAACATATACACAAACTAAGAACATACTCAGAAGCTAAAAATGTGTGATAAATGACATAATATTATGTAATTTTAGCTTCAACTTTCAGTTAACCATTACGATACCTAAGTTTTTGGTGCAAAGCTATACGCAAACAAACAGAACGTTAAGTGAATAGTTAAGTATTTAATTTTGTCAGAACATATCGTCCGAAGGAAAGGCTTAACTTTGTTAATTTGCCATAACAACTGTTGACAGGTTGCGTACTTGTTTTCAACAAACTGCCATAACTTTTATGAGTATAATAAAAATAGAGTGGTACCTATAATTTGATTATAAATTATTTTCTTGTTCTTTTCTTTTTTACCATTTAGAAATGACTATAGCTTATAAAGTTTAAATTGTGCTATGTTTTAAAAGACAATTATTGAATAATAAATAATAAATA
Organism: Phragmatobia fuliginosa; assembly: GCA_932526445.1. NCBI lineage: Eukaryota > Metazoa > Arthropoda > Insecta > Lepidoptera > Erebidae > Phragmatobia > Phragmatobia fuliginosa. Next base: position 34,433,014 of record OW052057.1, read on the forward strand.
AATATTTTGGACATCTTACACACAACATTATCTAGTCCCAAAGTAAGCAGAACTTGTGTTATGGGTACTAAACAATTGATATAAATACATATACTTACTTTTTTTTTGTAAATACATACATATTATACAAAGAAAAACACCCAGACTCCGAAACAAACATTTGTGGATCACAAAAATATTTGATCTGACCCGGGAATCGAACCCGAGACCTCCTGATCAGCAGCCGCATACGCCAACCACTAGACCAAAAAGGCAGTCAAAAAGAATAAAAATAAACATACTGAAAAAAGCTCAAAGAAAAATCATAGGAAATAAGATTAAGATTAAAGGAACTGCCATTTCTGAGATCCCATAAAAAGATAGGTTTTTATCGTTTTCTCACGTTATCCAAGTCAGTATTAGATTTGAAAGTGATGAATGGACACACATCCATCCCAAACTATAATTGTCAATTTTGTCATGTAATGTTTCGTGACAGCCAAACATAACAAAATGGCAATACATTTTATGGTATTTATTATATTAATCGTAGTAAAGTCATTGTTATTGTAATGAAAATTTGATAACAATTACTGATTATTTTATAAAAAAATATAGGTTTATAATCTTCTATTTTGACTTTTTAAAATAAACGCATTTTTATATATTTATATTTACATAAATTTCGGATCATCATCATCATGAACTGCCTTTAAGAGTCAGTGTTGAAAATAAAGATCTTTTTAAAAAGGAGAAAAAATAATCTTGTGTTTTTTTTTTTTATATATATTTAAGCCTTCCAAGTGTATTTATATGATTGCAAATTGAAGGTATCAAATATTTTTTTTTGATTTCATGGTTCAAATTAGAAATTAAAAGATACATACACGAATGGAGGTTCCTAAAGTAGCTAAAGTCAGAAAATTAACGTGGCTATGTGCATAACATACGTCGGGGTCAGAATAACAAGCACCATGAACACATTGAGAGTAATGTTTCTAATGCAGGAACTACTCTTGATAATACATAGTAATGTGTGACTAGTGATACCGACTCACAGCTACCTTAAATACATATATATTACGATAAAACCAATCGCTAAAATGCTTGCCGTCACGTTTTGATTTCAACAAAACATAGACTGTCCGAATTCTACGTGCTCGTTAATAGATTCATGTCTGAAATATACTGAGATAGCTGTAAATAAATTGTATCAATTACTATATGAAGATGTATACATATACAATCACATATTGATATGATCAATTGTTAAAAAGTTTCTGGTATTTTTTTTAGTATTGTGATGACAACATGACAAGGGGTTATTTTTGGTCTGTGGTAGTGGTTTCAAAATAATATCTAAAAAACTGTCAGTTTTAGTGAGAGCTACACTACATACAAAGATACTTACTGAGTCTAGAGAGCTTGAAAGCATCAGCGGTGTTAATGATGTCTACGAAAAGTTGAAAGTCAAGGTGCGTTCTGTTGATGGCGCCATACTGGAGCATTCCTAGCTTGAAAGCACTCTGAACCTCTTCAGAGTTCTGATCAAACACCAATCCTAGAACAAAAGAAATTAATTAGTTTATTATTCGACAGAAAATTATCTTATTTCTAATAAAATATCTCTAATGCGTAAAGTACATATTACGGTCTCAATGATATCTGTTGTTTAATTCTTGTGTTCTCACGACGAGTTGCTCACGATGAACTATAGAACTACCTAACCTATTTTCACAATATTTTTAATGTGTGTTTTGCTGGAATGTCTAAGATAGGATAGTTCACATCAAGCTCAGACGACGAAAGATGGCGAAGTTAGGTGGATTAGCTAGTCCCAAATAAAAATGTTTTTTTTAGTTATTTTGTTGTTTTTTTACCCGACTACGGCAAAGCTAAAGTTAGGTTATGTTTTTTCCCAATCATGGCAGAGTCAAACGACGGTTATGACAAGCTATGAGCCTATGTATGTACATCTGTTCTGTCCTCAACTACTAATTAAAACTAGATAATGAGGCATCCTTATGAGCGTCTTGAGCGTCCGCTAGTTATAGGTTGTCACTAAAAAACTAATGTGGCGCTTAATATACTGTACTCAGCGGTCATAAAGTACTGTGTTAAAAATACGTTTGATATAAATATACCGTGTTTGGAATTATTAGAAAGGGCGATACTTGTACATTTCAATTTTTTTTTATTAAATTACTAGGATTTGTTCGTGACGTTCGTGAGTATTTATTCGACAGTAATGGGATTTATATGTCATGATTGTCTGTTCTCTTATGATTCTCACGTTATGATTCTCTTCTCCCTTCTACACTACTTTTGACAAAAACACAAATGGAATATCGTTATAAGCGTCTTCATTCTATACTAATTATAAGCTGTTTGTGGTATGCCATGAAATCAATGTGATGCTCTCTGGCGGAGAATAAATCTGAGATTGATTGTTTACGACCATCAAATAATTGCATTGTTAAGTTCAATAATGTCCTCAATAGATGGCGTGCACACCGTCTTATATCGCGATATTTTTCAAATCACAGCAGTAGTAGGTATTTAATAGTAAGTTAAATTTGTAAAAATGAGATAAATAAACCAGTTAGATCGATTTCCGGATGGTGTTTTCGTTATTTAACAAACCCTAGCTTTGTTCAACTAACATTTTGGTCCTTCGAGCCGGATCTTTTCGAAATAAGCACACTTATTTATCATAAAGTGAATAAATTTTACTAAAATTAAAAATAAAGGCAATATTCTGACCTTATAAAATTTTCATACACACACACACATACTCTCACACTCACTTAATGTATCTTAAAAGTCAATCTTAAAATAGCAGACATATAGAGAAATAAGATAAATAAATATTTTTTGGACATCTTACACAAAACGTCCTCTAGTCCCAAAATAAGCAGAGCTTGTGTTATGGTACTAAACAACTGATATAAATATTATACATAAACATACTTTTTTTTTGTAAAACATACACATTATACATAGAAAAACACCCAGAATCCGAATCAAATATTTGAATATATTACGATTACACCTCAGCAATGATTAAATAAAACCTTTGGTCATTCATTGTTTTATGAATATGACTACGGAGTGCGACGGACATTTGGAATTTATTGTTTTGCAAGCATACGCGTGGGCATAGTATTCCGGTATGAAATTTATAGCCTTACTCGGGTTCGAGAAAAATATAGATTTATTGGTCCAGCTTCGCAACAAATAGTTATTGCTTTTAGAAATTTGATGTTCAATATTCGACACAATGCAAGCTATTAATTGCTTTATCGGTGGAATCGTTACCGAATGAACCAACCGTTTAAAGCTATCAGCAGTAAACTCCATTAGAACTAAAATAATATTGCCATAGTACAATGTACTTTTTTGTAGAATTAAATTTAATAATATAGAAATAAAATCGATATGAGTCCTAAACTTGATTTAATATTCATTGTTATAACTCATGATCCTTGAATTTGTTGGTAAGACCCGTTTATCAGTAAGCTCATAAGAAGTCAGTTTCGAGAGAAGGGATTAATTTTAAACCTATTCAAAATTCTTCGGTGTCCATGTAATAGTACACCTTCCTCTTTTTAGAGTTCCGTAATTCATGACTCGGAAGCCTTATAGATTTGTTATGTCCGTCCGTCCTAACGGTTAATGCTAGAAAGATGAGACTTTGCATGAATATATGTTTCTATTACGCCGACAAAGTGCTTCAATAAAAATATGAAAAATATTATATTAGGGGTAGCTACCGTACACGTAAAGTGGGGAGACTTTTTTTTCTCGCGTCTGCCCCATTGTGCGGGTTATCATTAGATAAGTCTTTTAAAAACATTGAGGGGTTGCTAAGACGTTTTTTTGATTTGGACATCCGTTTGTGAATTACTTTACTTAAAAGGGTATTTCTTTCTCAAAACAGTGTATTTTTCGATGATCTCGGCCAGTTTTTTAAAGAGATTGATCTCGGACGGAAAAGGGGCGCGTTTGATTGAGCTCGAGCATAAAAATTATTTTACTTATTCGAAGTGACATACCTATTTATTAATTAATCTGTAATATCGAATGGATCTACTGAGTAGATATAGTTACATGTAATTGATAATAATATCTCACTATAATAGTTAACTCAACTTGGATAATAACTTTAATTTTTTTGGACTTCTAGTTCTTTCGTTTTTTCTAAAAGAACTGTTTCATTACTAAAATATTTTTGTTTGATAATAAAAGAGTAGACTGGTGGTTATTTTATTTGTTATTTGATAGATACGTACGTCAAAGTTTTAGTTACTACTTGGAAGTTTATTAAAAAAATATAGATAGATACGTCAAACAATGTTTGATGTCAAAAAAAAATTGAAAAATATCGTGGAAAAAAATGATAATCTCATAATACTCATAATTACTATTTTATTTTTTTCATTTATTTTTTTTATTTGTGTAGGTTAGTTGTGGCAGTAAATAGTAGCCTATGTGTTATTCCGATATGTAAGCTATATTATTGTAATTTTTTATCAAAACCCATTTAATAGAATTATTGCGCGGAAGAGTAACAAACTTTCAATTTTGTTAGGATTTTAAATGTAAATATGATTATATGTGACTACGGAACCCTATTCTATGCGTGGCCTGACACGCACTTGGCCATTTTTTAATACATTCAAAGATAAAATATTTAACTTAAATTATTCAGCCCTACGAGCTATTCAAATAAGAGGTAGTACAAAGAAAATTAATTGGAAAAAGAAAAACGCTTTCCAAATTTGAATTACAATATAACAAGATAACTTTTGACATTAAATACTTTGAACCATTATTTATATTTATGTACCTATTATACGGTTTATTACAGGTTTTCTATTCAACATAACAATTTTTGCTAAGAATTGCATATATTTTAAATATAAGGTTTAATTCTCTTCAAGGATATTGTGTACATAACCTTAAGTATTCTCAACTCGACCGCAGGTTATTTAGTTTGTTATAGATTTCCGGATCAAGAGTATACAGCTTCAAGCTAACTCTCAATTTAAGACTCGTTAATAAATTTATGCATAAATTATGCGCTCTACGATCGATGACTCATCCGCGTTTTGCTATGTATGAGGAAATTTTTTATTCATATCGAGCATGTTCCAAATCGGTCACGCAAAGGATAGTTTTGAAACAATTCATATTAGAATACCAACAGTTACACTTCAAACATAACAAATCACCTTAAACTCGCCTTTGAGAAATAAGCCATGAACTTTTTTTAGTTCTTACTTGTTTTGACATGCATACCAACCTGTAAAAGGTTTCGACGAAGAAAATATGATGGCTTAGTTTTTATTGTAACGTACATAGGCCCGGCTCAAAGGGAACTTTCTTTTACGTTTTACCGACAGATGTCTTTAATGTTCGGGTTCAGTTTATAACCTTTGCAAAATTAGTTCTAATGGCACAATTGTATCTAAACGTTCCCTTTTTCTTGCTTAGGAAAGAAAACTACCTTATTTGCAGTTACTTTCAGCAAATTTGATGTTTGCAAATATACTTTTTCTATCATTCCTGCATTTAGAGGAAGAGTGAGTGTACCCCTACTTCTTGAAGTAGAAACCTACCGCTTTATAGCTATCTAAAAGTGTTTATAATCAACACGCGATTAAGCACAAATTCATCTTATTAAACATGCCTATTTTGTTATGTTATTTAAAAACAACGTAGTAAAATACAGATAATATAAATGTTAAAAAAATTTTATTTTATTAAAATTTGTTTTCATTTAGAACGTAATTTTCAAATTTTTTGTGTCATTTATTTTAGGTTTACTACTCTGTACTTTGTTTTGATAGTACAAGTTCAATAGGCAAAAGTTAATGATTCAGACGGATTTTAATTCATATCATTACAATGCAGTTAATGAAAAGTCATTTCACTGATCTCAGCGCAGCTTGATTTATTGTTTTAATAGCTAGATGGAGGCATCTTCTTGCAAAACTGATTAAATTAATTACTTTCTAAAGACAGCGTCAGAATATTAAACACACCCATAGAATATTTCATTCATCTTCTTTGTTTTCTCATAAATATATTAGATTTGCCGTGACCTGCTATTAATTTTAAAGAAAACAATGCAGAAACTTTTGAATATAAGTTTATTACATAAACTCGCTGTATTCGCAAGAGTAATATTTCGCAAGGATTTTCAATTTGGGGTCAAAATTGCGCTATCGGCCTTTGAACTGAGAGAAACAAAAGATAGTGGTACTCGTATAGTACTAGTAATCCAAGTGATGATTTTATTATTATTTTTAAGGTTCCGTAGCCAAATGGCAAGAAACGGATCCCTTATAGATTCGTCATGTATGTCTGTTACGGAACCCTTCATGGGCGAGATAGACTCGCACTTGGCCGCTTTTTCAATTCTAATTATGTTAATTTATATTCATGTAAATTGTATATAGTAGACTGTTAAACCACTGGGCCTGTTTCAGATATTTGCTCTGTATACAATTGTACTGTCTATCGTATTCGGTACATCACTACCGACTATTCAATATATAGTTAGTCACATACCGCCATTAAGCCGGTGTTTGCTGTTATCGACCTTAAAACTTTTTTTGGCGAAAAAGTAGGTATTTGTAATATATTTTGAAGTCTGATAGTTTTAAACATTTTATAATAGTCGATTAATTTTTATATGCTGTGGTTTCTTTTATTTAACAAGTGTTCAAACATTAAAAACTTACAAGAATGGTAACCTCAAAACTATTTAAAATCCATCGTTTTGTTGTAGTTGGAGTAGTGTTGTACCTCGGTAAAGGCGCAGAGGGTCACACCGTGTGGTTTCAGTCGGTTCGAGTCCGACACACCACCCCGCCGTAACCCCCGACGGGGTGACGGTCCGCGGGGATTTCCACACGTAAAATCTTTATATTGATAGTATTCTTATAAAAGCTAGTCCCAATGACTGATTAAATGTTAAGAGTGAAATGATAATTTATAAAGTTAATTGTTTAAATATTTAATTTTCTATGATTTGTAAGATAGAATTGTTTCGATAAATAGTTAATTAGTTATTTATTAGTAATTCATTATAAATAATTAATTAGTTAATTGTTCACAATAGTAATTGAAAGTTTTTTTTATTAAAAATTTGGTTGAAATAGCAAAAGAAGAAATTGAATATTATTTGGATTTTCTTCAGAATTTCTAAGGTGTTTTGTTAAGTAATGTAAAACTCGACAGATTAAAACGGTTTTGGTTAAGAAAAATTAATAATTTACTTATATTACCTCCAAATTCTCAATGTGTCCTAGGTACACCGTAGTACTGGCCTAGGTGCATAGGGTATGTTGTACCTTGGCCTATATTGCCATTTTTTTAAACTTTAAAATCTATGTACTAAGTATGAAATGTACATTTCTGATATTTTGGTGGTGAGTACCCAAATAATTGACCTTTCAAAATATGCAAATAATATTTGTACGTCAAATAACAATGTAAAATATATATCTAAAAGACTGTCCAAGGTACAACAGGTTCCCCTACTTCCACTGTACTGCAGTGCTGTAGAATCCAATAGTAGTCACCATAGACATTGCAGATGCGTGTGAATACAAACATTGCAGCTTATGACTCGCACTATGAGGATGCTTCTGATCATCGAGCCTCCGGTCTCGAACTTAGCAAACGCCAGCAGTAATACTGTCATCATCGGAGTCTGGATGTTTTATATGTAGGTAAAATATGTATGTATTTACAAAAAAAAATATGATTATATATTTATATCAGTTGTCTAGTACCCATAATACGAGCACTGCTTAGTTTGGGACTAGATGATGTTGTGTGTATGATGTCCGAAATATTTATTTATTATTTATTTATCATAAGTTAGTCTTCTGGGAGAGGGTTGCATTACTTCGGAATCGGTCCGTTGATGATGAAATAAAGTAAAATAAGGCGGTGCCACCCAAAACTGTATGCGACCTTTCATAGTTATTTAAGTGCCTAAAAAAAGAAAACGTCTACAATTCAAGTACAAAATCGAAATAATTTTTAATAAATTGATACTAGTTTACAATAGTATTTGAGACACTATTAGAATTTGTTGTCTAATACCCACTACTACCACAAGTCAAACTAAGCAGAGTTTGTATTACGAGCTCCGCTTGGTTTGGGACTAGATGAAGTTATGTTGAAGATGTCTGAAATATTTATTTATTTATTCTTTCCAGTAGGGTGTCATGGGTTTTATGACTAGAACGATTCAAAGTTTACGCTTATCGCAACCACAGAATTTCAAACTATAACGCAGGAATATGTGGTGTATTGTGTCATAATACAATGTACTTGTATATATGTGGTTACATTCAGTACGTAGCTACGTAGGTACAATATATCCATCTTCATTTGCGAATTCCATTGGAAATCCAGAGATATTATGGAACTTGAATATATTATATTTTGCTAGGGTTGGAAGGATTAGAAATTTCTGAAATTATCAGTAGTCGATTTGGAAATTCCAGTCTAGTCCAGTACCGTTCAAATGATCACACTTAGAGAATAATTTAGGCGTAATAATTATATATTTTGTAGTATTTTCTGTAGACAAGTATGTTTATAGTCGACCCCAAATAATCTTGGGAATAAAGGCTAGGAAGAGGAAGAAGACGAGTAGATTTTTTTTTATCACAAAATTCGATGATTGGAAGAAAGAATAGCCAAGCTACGGTTATTATATTTGATTTAAAATTTGAATTAAAACATGTTATACAACCAGATATACGCAATTCTTTCTCATCAATATGGATTCTCGCCCATAGCCAAGTAGACAAAGAAAATCGACCAAGTGCGTGTCAGGCCACGCACAGGAAAGGGTTTCTCAGTCCCTCATAATGGTACGAAGATTTAAAATCGTATCCAATAGATAATTATTACGTTTACGTATTAATGCGTTTATTTTGTACGACGTTTTCCAAGGAAGCGCATTTTACAGGCTTAGCCTCTATAACTCCCAAAACTAACAAAGTCATCTAATCTGTTAAAGTTTTCTTTTAAATTTTAGTATATGGACCACCGTCACGATTTTTCCTAGATTTTTTGAGCTAGCTATTTAGCTTCTAGAGGGTGGGGGACGCCCTAATTTGACAAAAAAGTGCCCTTTGAAGTAGAATTTTTCGCAAACGGATACCGAAATACAAAAATGTCTTAGAAACTCTGTATTGTTTTTGAAAGACCTATCTAATGAAACCCCACACGATGGGGGTAATCGCGAGAAAAAAAAACATACCCACTTTACGTGTAGGGGAGGTACCCCAAATAAAAATAATTTTTATAATTTTATTGTAGCACTTTGTTGACGTAATTACAACAACATATTTTCGTGCATAGTTTTATCTTTCTAGCACTTACCGTTTGGACAGCAAGTCAAGGACGGACGGACGGATATGACGAATCTATAAGGGCTCGGATTCATAGAACCCTAAAAAGCTACAATAACTATTAATAATATATGTCAGTGGTATAAGCATTTACTTATCGTTTACCCAAAAGCAAATAAGATTTAATTGATAAATTATGAACTAATTGCCGTGAATTTCTTTCTTGTTAAGGCCGTTGAATGATGTTTGCTTATTAAAATTGGTATAACAGATAAGCATTCGACCTGACAGCACCGATGTCAACGGCTATTATTGATATCGGTAACTTGTTTCCATTAATTACACGTAGTTGGCTTTCTCTTAAGATATATTATATAATTTACCTTTTCCATACCATATTTTAGTGGTGTTAATTGTCTTTTCTTCTCTATTTGATGTCATGAAGATTGGTTAGAGCTAGTAGTGTTACATTCACTATCCATATATTATTGTTTTGTTATTCATATGTATAATATGAAATTCGCATTAAAACATGTTTGCTTAAAGACGTTGTTCGTCGCATTTTTTTTATTATTCACAGCAACTCTGATATTACTTGATCACAGATTATAGAAAATAATCTTATAAATAATTTATTACATGAAGAAATGTTCTAGAAATATCAAGATGGCAAAAAATCAAGAAAAGTATGAAAAATATTAACATTTTTTTTTCAATATTTATTATTTGCTATAGGAACTAGACATAAACGGAATACTACGCAATATACTAAACTTTATAATTCGACATGTATAACAAGAACAAAGTGTTTCTGCAACAAAGAGTTAATATACATAGGTGAGTGATCATTAAGAGATGATTAGTGTGATGTCTCAATGTTTTGTTAGTGAAATCAAGAATAGCTGAGTCTCGCAGTGGATATGTGTCGGATGAGTTGGTATTAATCTGTGTCGTGTAAATAAATGTCGGGTGTATGTCAGCAGCGTGGCGGCGGCTGCAAGGCGGGGCAACGTCCGGAAGCGCCCATTCTCCACAGATATAATATATACTTACGGCATGTATGATATAACGCTTGCCAAATTATTCTTTACAGGAAAACAAAACCTTCATCGAGTCGAGTAAAAGATGCTGGTAAACCTTGAAAATGAAACGACAAGCAACAATTTTCTTTCTATTCTACATTAATTGGATTGCCTGCCGATTGCTTGACTAAGTAGATGTGTGTTTTTTGTGTCTGTCAAGATGTACAAAGTAGATTATTACATTACTTTTAATGATTTTCTGTCGTGTAAGCAGTTTACACAAAGTGGGTCATGAGCGAAAGTAACCTAAACTAATTCTTGAGTTACAAAAATTGAAGTCAAGCAATGATACCCTGTTAGGTGAAGTTTGCTCCATAATAGCGGATGGCGAAATGAACACCGACCAAAAGAAGCATGTTACAAATGTCTGTCGAAAGATAGAGTATAGCGTTTCAAACGGCCGTATTGTACCAATTTCTCTCAAATACTATTCTTGCGCATACTACTATCCAACATTAAAAAAACAGCGTCGTAAAAGCTAACTTCTGTAAACAGAAATGAAGCTCTTTTGACGACTTGGATAAAAGATGTATTAATTTTTACGCCCAAGCAACATCAGTACCCGTGCTATCTATCCTAGTGACAATACCAAAACAAGTGAGGATACCAAGTCTTTGGTTTAAAAAAATATCTCCCATGAGGAACTAAAACTGTAATTACAAGGTCTTAGTCATGGAATGGAGGCGTCCGATTGGCGATACATCAAATCATGACAAATTTACTATGTAAAACAATAAAGAAATCAAAATCAAAATTTATTTTTATTTAAAAGGGGCCTATATAGTTGTGTATTAGTATGTATACTACAAGGTTGTAGACTGTAGTAAGATATAGTCAGTTTCAAACAGTGACATGATTATCTTTAACGTAAAAATTACAAGCATATATAGGTGAATTAATTACACAATATTGAATTATAAATAAAGCTCAAAATCGAACACGGTGGTGTGCAATCGGTAAGGTCTATGTCCAGCAGTGGACTGCGATAGGCTGATAACGATGATGATAATGTATAATGAAAAATAGCTTTCCGTCATATATTCTTCTATAGGAGTAAAGTTTTCGTAAGGAACTCATACTATTGATGTTAGCTTGCTCTTATCCAAACTATTTTTTTATTTATATGTATAATGTATCGGTACCATAAAGATTTATAACTTTTTATCCATGTTTAAACATATAATTATAGAAATAATATGGTATTGTCCTTACAGTAAATCTACTATTAGAATATATTTAAATTATCGTTTTCTGAATCCAACGATACGATAAATTGACAGCGATTCACATAAGTGTCGACACGAATAAAAAAATTAAAATTAAACTTGCGGACTTGCGCAATTAATTCAGGCTATTATAAATTTAATCATTCGTTGTCAATGCAGCTAGCGTTTATTTTACGCATTAAGGGGATTATTTTGCGCTATCGGCCCGTAATCGGCTATATATATATAAATGCTATCGAATATATTGTTCGTGCTCAACATGCACCACACGGTTTAACAGACTGTTGAGCAATCTAAATTGAATTAAAAGGGGTTCTACACGGTTGACACCAATTTCCAACCACCCTGACCTTGATCGAAAAAGGATCGTGTAGAAACGGAACCAATGTCCTACCACCCTGATCTTGATTGGAAATGGATCGTGTAGAATTCGTTTGTACGATCAATAGTGGGCGGAGCCGCCGGCTAGGTTGGTTCGTTGGTTGTTCGGCGGCGCATCTCGCGACAGGCTGCGTCTGTGTGCGTGTGCCATCGTGTGGAACGCTGTCGACCAACGCGAGCGCCTCAGTGTGCGCTGGGCAGGAGTCGCGGGCGCACTTAGCACGTCCCGTCATCGTGTGTTGCAATGAATACGCAATGTTCGCGTGTTCAACAGATAATTATTATGTTTACTTCTTATTTTGTACGAAATTTACCAATTAAGCTCATTTAACAAGTCAGGCATCTATATGATCTATAACTCAAGAACTAACACTATAACTCAAGAACTAACACTGTAACTTTTATTACTACCTACTTTACGTTACTAGCTGCGCCCCGCGGTATTGCCCGCGTATTTTCGGCTATGTGCTATTCTGATATATAAGTAGTAGGATAAAATAGTATAAGCAAGGCCGTCTTAACCTATTCGGGAGGCCCTGGGCACACAAGAATTAGGAGGCCCTTTTGGAAAGTAAGAAAGATAATTATACTAACATCTTTATACTATGATCATTTATTATGGGTAGATTGTATACATTATGCGCTCATAGCCAAGTTACCCTAGGTGATTAGAAGCAATCAACGAGGGTAAGTAACGCCAGTGCGGTTAGCACCTGGATGGGTGACCGTTAGTGGCATGTTACCATGAGCCTCTCCGTGATTCGCAGGTCACGTTAAGCAGTCGGTTCCGTTTGTTACGATAGGAATTGTCAATTGAACACGATTTTATTTTAATTTGAATTCTTTATAGATGATAAAACAAAATTAAAAAAAGTTCACAACGACAATTGATAGGTGGCGTTATGCAAATTTTTGAATCAATGCAATGGTTTCGTTACAACAGGTTATTTAAATTTATTCCTAGTTAAACTAAAAACCGTATGCGAGCGCCATCTAGTGAGAATACCTTGAAAGTACTTGTAAGTCGTGAATTCATTATATATTTAGCGATCTATTCATATGAGTAGTTTATGTAGTCTATTCCTCATTCATATTTTTATTTCTTGCACTAATTTTAATTTATTTTTAATCTTCATTTATTTCCTAACCTAAGTTATTTTTTTCTTATTTATATCGTGCTTATAAAATGTATATATGCTTATAAGTAAATGTGTTTTTGAGAAAATGTCGGTTCTTGGGAAAAAAAATCGTGAAAACGGTGTAGAGTATTAGTAGTAAGATAAAAAGTAGGCTATGTGTTATTCTGATATATACGCTATAATATTGTGAAGTTTCATCCAAATCCATTCAGTAGTTTTTCGTGAAAGAGCAACAAACATACATACACACATACATACATAAATACAAACTTTCGCGTTTAAATAAGTCATCAGCATCAAGAATCCGTAAAATATTAAGGTTATTGTAAAATCGATCTTTTGATTCTTTGAGAGACAAGAAACCATCGTGAATACCGGAGTAGGACTGAAGTCAACTCGGACTAATGAACATACGAGTGGGCGGAGCCGAGCGTTCGGTCGGTTGGTTAAATCGTGTAGAAGCCGTTCCAACGCTGTGTATGTGTGTGTGAGGTTGGTTGAGTTGGAGTCGTTGCCGATCGTGTATTCGGCGCTTAAGCTTTATTATAGCAAGAATGTGACATTTATTGGAACATTATATTCATAGACACGCCTGTGTTACGTCATCACAGTTATTACAAGTAAACATCAAATTTCTATTACCTTATTTGTCGAACATAAAAACCTCGCCAAAAATATTGTTGCTGACCGGTCCTAAAGTTGAAGAAGGGTTTCTTTGGAATGTGACAAATAAATGTATGGGAGCTTAGTGAAAAGTATTGAACGTAAACGTAAAATTGGAGTATGAAAACATTGTAGGTACGTGACAGATGGTACAATTGCTGAGACCGTACTTAATACATCAATATAAAAGTTATGGGAACAAGTTGTATCGGCAAATTCACCCCTATTGTGCTCAGTCGTTCAAAGCCGTTCTGAAACATATTATCACGTTTGGCGTTGTTGAGTCTACTGGCTGAGCATGTGTTGCACTGAAAAAGTTCATGTCCAATCATAATACCGAGAATTTCGGTGAGGCCGCCGCTTGTTTATGGTGATATAAATAATTTTAGCTGACAATACATTTTTTTGTAAACTCTCATGAAATAAATAACTTATAAATTATCAAGTAATCATTTAAATTTACTTAAATACAATTCGTTATTACATATACGAGTATTTTGTGTACTGTTTAAAATTTTAGGTACAAATGAAATTCAAAGTATTAAGAAACTATTACTTTTATATATTTTTTACTCAGAATACAAGTCAAGGACTTGCGCCCTTGGCTTTTGGCGTATCTATATGAAATGATATCTCCTCTAGGAATCGAATATGGTACCAAAACCTAGTGGATGCTTCATATTCATATCTACATATTTCTGTCTTCGCGTATCTCTTTATTACAGAGACAGAAATACGGTCGTATTTATTTGATAAGGTTACATTATCAAATAAATACGACCTTATTACACCCCTTGCTGTGAAAAGCACTAGGATTGGCGCTTTAATATGAGGGAGATGAGGCAGTCTTCGTGTTTTTGCTTATTATTTTGCACATCTTTATATACTCTACTAGCTGCCCCCCGCGGTTGTGCGTGTTTACGGGAAACTATAATTATGGTTGCTATGCAAGTGTGTTATGCCTAGCAACCTATGAAACTTTTACGGGAGTTATACAGTGATACATTTTGACATTTACTATTTAAGTATTTTAATAATCTATACATAAAATATATCTCTAATATTGCAGTAAAAAGTAGCCTATGTGTTATTCTGATATTTAAGCTACACTCGGTTCCAAAAATAACGGGTCAGTCACATAAACCCGAATATCTCCCGAACTACGTATGCCATCCTAATGAAACGAAGACTGTTCAATTGAGAATTTAATTATACAGATAAAAAATAAAATAAAACTTAGTTACACCCACAATATTAATCTTAAATTAAAAAAAAACTAAAGTAGTCATATTTTTCTTAAGATTACATTTTTTTTATGATTGTTTTTTTGCTGTTTTTCATCACTGGAGGCTTCATCACGTGGAGGCAATACAAAGTATTAAATGAAGAAAGTGATGAAAAACAGCAAAAAAACAATCATAAAAAAAATGTAATCTTAAGAAAAATATGACTACTTTAGTTTTTTTTTAATTTAAGATTAATATTGTGGGTGTAACTAAGTTTTATTTTATTTTTTATCTGTATAATTAAATTCTCAATTGAACAGTCTTCGTTTCATTAGGATGGCATACGTAGTTCGGGAGATATTCGGGTTTATGTGACTGACCCGTTATTGGTTTATGTGACTGACCCGTTATTTTTGGAACCGGCTATATATTACTGTAAAGTTTCATGCAAATCCGTTCAGTTCTTTTTGCGTGAAAGAGCAACAAACATACATACACACATACATACTCACAAACTTTCGCGTTAATATTAATAGGATAATTGGGAGTTAGAGATGTAAATTAAAAAAAAAAACGCCCATCAGCATAAACAATAAGAATTACATACGTTCTTTTTTAAATCTTGATTTTTCTTTAACAGTAACGGTTTCTAGCAGAATTTCAATTTCTTCTTGAAATAAATGTTTCCATATAAAGTAGCGTTATTTATAGCTCATTATTAATTAGTGCACAGAATATGTATGAAAGTACAAATATATTTATAGTTATTCATGAATTGAAGTGAATAATTAAAATGATAATAAATTGCATTTAGTACATTTCTATTAGTCAGTTTAACTTTATCCTTAGTTCAAAATTCTAAACAATTTCCTATACATTTGTAATCTTTAGAAAACTAAGGTAATAATGTTATTACCATTCTGTAACTTTGTCCTGACTACAATACATTCTAAGCTATCGAATATTGTCATTAACTCTTAATTAGTTTTGTTTTAATCTAAATTTGTTACGTTATTAATTTTTCGATGACATAATTAGATTAGTCTACCGCGTGAATATTTTATCAGTAACCTTAGATGACACGTGAAAAGATCGTAAGGCGGCTGAACCACTAGGAGCTGTAAATGGTTATGCTATTTGTATAAGCGTAGGTTATTAAAACTTTAAAATCCTAATAGCACAAGTACCTGCACCTTGATCTTTAATAAGGAACTAATTTCAGGTTCTAAACTCCTTGGAAGTCATGTACGAGTAGTTTTAGTAAGTCCATCTATGCCTATTAGTAATTTATGTCAATACTAAAAGTCTATATTTTTAATGGTGTTAACAAAGTTTTGCGTAATTTTATTGTATCACTTTGTCGATATAATTACAACACATATTCATGCAAAGTTACATCACTCTAGGACGGTCGAGGGTCGGGGACGGACGGACGGACATAAGAAATCTATAAAGGTTCCGAGTCATGAAATATGGAACCCTAAGAAATGACTTTGTGATCTACAATTTCAGTTAGAAGCCCTCTGTTATCGAATCAAAATAAAAAAAACTACAATAAAACTTAGTTTCAAGATGTAAAACTACCAGCAAGAAGTCTTAGAGTACAACAATACAGTTATTGATTTAATTGTTCGCCGTAATAAATATGTAGTTTCAAAAGCTTAAAAGCAATGCTAGTATTTTCTTTCTGTATGCGGGCAACTATAATACTTAGAGCTGTGCCATTTTATTTTTAATGTTCGAGTATCGGCCTTATACATATACACCGACGTAAAATTACAAATATCTGTTTGTAGTAAGTACGAGTAGTATAGAACTGTTTAGAAATTATTATTGTGCCTGGAGAATGGCCAGCGGAACATTTGTAGGCTTCCTGCAATCACGAATTAGCGTGCCAAGTCTGTTAGAGCACGCTATAACTGTAGCCTGGCTTCAAATTCAAAAGTAGTTTAAACCAGAGAATTATTCATTCTATGATTAATTTATCATTATCAAAGGCATTTGGCACAATAACTTCTAAACGCAATGTTCTAATCTGATATTAAAAAAAAGTTTTTTTTTATACTGACATTCGCAGGACAACATATGGTTGAAATATAATCTAAAAGTAGTTATAGAGCCTTGTGCACAGTCAGAACCGACACCTACCTTAGGACATTGCTGCATCCTGAGGGACTTCAGTGCTATATTTTTGAAAGGGTCCACATCTAGTGACCTCGGTTTGTACGTCTGCGTGAGTTAAATACCTAGACGGACACTGTCATATGCATGTCGTTATTGTGTATCGTATAGAAATAAGACTTAATATTAAAATATACATGCACTAGCTTTCCACCCGCGGCTTCGCCCGCGTGGAATTCGTATATATCGCGCGACACGGTAAGGGTAGATTAAACAATCTTACATGATTTTATGTTTGAAAATAAGGAACTTAGACACAAACTTTCGTCCCCTATTTCAAACCCTACCTTCTACCTTTATTTTCAATCGGTACAGTGGTTTAGGCGTGAAAGCGTAACAGACAGACAGACAGACAGAGTTACTTTCGCATTTATAATGTAAGTAAGGATTACACCATCGGAAAGTAGAGATTTCATCAAACAGAAAACACCCTAATTTTTTGAAAAAAGTAGATATTTTGACGGGTGAATTTTCGGTATTAAGTCAAATTCGGGTGAAAAAATAAATATTTAAAATCAAATAAATTATAGTGTATTCGAGGCATAAAAGGTAAGTTTTGACTAAATTTCGTTTAAAAATAATTTTATTTGTAAAAGATAAAAAAAAAACAAAAACTTAGTTTTTTTAATTTTTCGCTTATAATTTAAGTAAAAATCGGCCAAGTGCGTGTCAGGCCACGCACGGGAAAGGGTTCCTCAGTCACCCATAATGGTACGTGGATTAGAAATTGTATCCAATGGATAATTGTTATGTTTACGTATTAATGCGTTAATTTTGTATGACTTTTCCAAGTAAGCACATTGTAGAAGTTAAGCCTCCATAACTCCTGAACTAACAAAGTCATCTAATTCGTTATAGTTTTCATTTATAGTTATGATATGGACCACTATCACGAATTTTTCCAGATTTTTTGAGCCGGCCGTTTAGCTTTTAGAGGGGGGGGGACGCCCTGTTTTTACAAAAAAAGGGCCCTTTTCTCGCAAACGGATACCTAAATCAAAAAATGGGATTAAAGATCGTCTTCACAACCTTTTAATGTTTTTAAAAGACCTATATAATGATACCCCAGATGATGGGGTAGCTGCGAGAAAAAAAACATCCCCACTTTACGTGTATGGGAGGTACCCTAAATAAAAATATTTTTCATAATTTTATTGTACCGCTTTGTCGACGTAATTACAATACATATTCATGCAAAGTTTCATCTTTCTAGCACTTGCCGATTCGACGGTAAGGAGGACGGACGGACGGACGATAAGGGTTCGAAGTCATAAACTTTGGAACCCTAAAAATTGTAGATCTTTTGATTACCTACAACTTTGCCATTTAACTTTTTTCCATAGGACTTGTAGTTTTGCCGGAAATCGAGATAAACCGTTCTTTACCCTTTGTTTTATATATTTAGCCATCCAAAGTGACTTTACCCTGCCTGATGGAAAGCATTAGCAGAATCCAAGAGTCGGGGCTACTACACTTGCTGCGAATACAGACAATAATGTATGGCGGCCCACACTATGGCGGCTTAGTGAGATGCTTTTTCACGCCCCGCTTAAAGGACCCGAAAACCTCCCCCCCGACCCCTTCCCGACCTCAGATCCCCCGTAAATTATTTTTCCTTTTATTTTTATAATATTCTCCTCCTTTTCCAATAGGTTTCATCCTACTATAATTTTATTTGTTTTCAAAAATTATCTACCCTGAACTACTGGTCTATATGTCATTGTCAAACTATCATTATGGTTGCCATGCAATTGTGTTATGCCTAGCAACCTGTGAAGTTTTGACAGGAGATAAACAGTGATAGATTTTGATACCTACGATTTATGTATTTTTATAATCACCTAGCTTTGGTCTTTGTGTCTCGATTATTGCAGTAAAAAGTAGCCTATGTCCTTTCCCAAGTTCAGTTCTATCATCATACCGAATTTCATCAAAATCGATACAGTGGTTTAGGCGTGAAAGCGTAACAGACAGACAGACAGACAGAGTTACTTTCGCATTTATAATATTAGTATGGATATATATACATATCTGTAAAAATAGACATTGACAAACTTCAGAAATATAATTCATGGAAAAATATTAGTAAGTTGTATCTATATTAAACTACATTTTCTGAGTATGACAAGTTTAATATATCTTGACAATATAATAAAACTGTTGTTATAAGAGTAAGATATTGAGATTGTGTCAAAGTAAGAGGATGAACGTTAAGGCCTTTCAAGTTGAAGCCTCTCCGTATTCTAAGCACAATACTCCTCCAAATCCCCCAATTGTTTTATTTAATTTTATGAAATAAAATACATGCCTATATTCATGTAATCAGAATTGATGAAAGTTGAATCTCATCTGAATTTAATTCAACTACACTAAATACAGTTCAGATTGCAATATTAAATTTGAGAAGTGTATTTTTGGTTTATGTTCCCAAGGGTAAACAAAAAACATATATCGAAAATATTTGTTACCTTTAGATAGTTGTTTTCTTCATGTTATGTGACATGTATTTTGAATTTAGTAGACCTGCGCTTATTTCGTGTGGGTCGGGTCGACCGGGGTATTACTACCCTTACATCGAAGACTAACCTAAAATGAATTGTGCTGTTGTATTTTGTTGGTGAGTGCGGAACCGAAGTTTAAATGATGTAGAAGTATCTCACTAGTCTGCAGTAGTGTGAGTCACCATGCATAATTGTCTACACACACAATGAGAATGGTGTGCTACTCTTGGATTCTACTAATCGCTTGCTTTCCATCAGGCAGAGTAGAATCACTGTCCTAAGCTTAAGAGTTGTGTATAGATACGGAATAGAGATGATTTATCCGTGGTGGTACGACATCAACCTAACAATCAATCTATTTTTCTGTCCAATTTTTGAAATTACTGGAGTAATCAGGTGAGATTGTATGTAAAAGTTATTGTTATAAAAAAGTCCTTCCGCACAGTTAACCTTAGAATCTGTAATATAATTTAATACGTCATACGGTATTAAAATCGTTTTAAACGTTAATAAATACGAGAAAGAGATGCATTAAAGTAGCTACAATAAATTCATTTATTCTTCAGTCATAACAATGCACTCGACCACTACGAGGCCTACCTTGCTGCGAAATTAGAACAGTCTGACATATTGTACACATAAAGGAGAAGATATATTACGAGTATATTAGTTTTTGTTTACATTTAAGATTGGAATGTCACGTTATTTAGTTTTTCTAAAAGCGAACCGCTTATTTAATGTTATTATTTCATTTCAGCATACTAAATATTTCGTATATTTTATCACTATGTTAAATAATGATGCCTTTTTTTAAATTTTCAACTTATTCTTATGGTGTTGATGGCAACACTTTGGCCGATTTTGGCCCAGTGCTCTGCGACGCGGATTGCGTTTGGTCTTGTGTCGTACACGAATCTGGGCTCGTGGGGCATGTCAACAAATGGCCCATTGTCTGTGGTGAGGCACCAAATTAGCATTTATTTGCGCTTAGGTGTATAAATCCCCACTTTTTCAGCTTGTCCCCAGTTCTGCCAACCTGGGTACGAAGCCTATTAAGCGCCTTTAAGGTTGACCATGGAAGCTTATATTGAGGAAACTGTTTCGACTTTTCAGCCTTTTCGTGGTTTAGTTTTGGCCATGTATTGGATGTCTAGGTCATCAGTTTTATGTTTCCATTTTTCTATAGCGGAGGCTACCTCTCTGCGGACTCCAACAAAAAACTGTTATAACTTAAATTGGTAAATAATTTTATTCTTATCTATATATTTTAGAATTTATAAATTGAATTAGTAACAATGTTGTTAAATACGATCATTCCAAATCGTACAACATTCTACCTGGAAACACTAACTTCCTATACTTCAAAATACCAAGGAAACAAAATGTTCTGCCCCTTATTTTTCTTATTTTGATCTTAGCAGATAGCTGTGACTTTACTGTCTATTTAACAGTCCTTGGAAATCTACGAATACAAGTTGAGTTAATTTGTAAATCTGTATGAAAAAGGTGTCGCAGTAGAAATAAATTTAGCTAATTTAAAGTAACATCAAGAAAGTTCCTAACTTTAATTACTGAAATTATACTAAACATATATCACAAACAGCCTTTAAAAGATGAAGGAAAATTGACATATAAAACTTTGTGCGCGGAAAAGTGCAATACATGCTAATAATGTTCGAAATTTTACCTTCTACAAGTAACACTGTCAGATCTACTACTGAAGAGAACAGTTGAACTAGTTGCCAAAAAAAACTGGCTGTTACAGATGAGATACAATAATTTCCAGTAAGGTTTTTAAAACTATGCTTTATACATATACAAACCACAATACACAATGCTTATAAAACGATTTTCATTTACGTCCAAATTATTAGTTTTCATTCCAAAAATTTCCCAACAGCTGCAATATCTCAAAAACCATGATTTTTATAAATTTTACCAACATTTTTATACAATACGCAATGAAAACTAGAATACTCATTTCCTGGGGAGCTGAAAGCATTCTATTCCGCTTTTGAGAATTGAATCGTTTAAATGCGACGCTACTGTCCGATAAAATCGACAGCTGCCAATGAGACAGCCACCAATGTGTTGGAAATGGAAACATGAGGTCCTGTTACAATGCATTTGTTTACATGATAGGTCGGACCTTAAAACATATCCTACCTTAAAATATTAGTCTTTAATTAGGGTAAAGCCAGAATCGACTCATATAAAGTAAAAACATGAATATTTACCATTTGAGACATTTTGGGTGTTGATATTTGAACTGTTTACACAATTTTTTTTGTAATCTTTGCTACCGGTATTCAAATAACTCGCATGATATATGTGACGTTTTAGATTTTAACTATCAGTAAAAATGGATTTTGTAACATAAGTTTTTTTTCTACTTATTCATAATCACTTTAGGATGGCACAAGGTAATAAAGCCAGGCGGAATTAAGCACGTATGGGCCGGCTCAACCGGGGAAGTACTACCCTCATACAGCTGATCATCCTAAAAATGATGGCACTCTTTACGCTTGCTGTCATATTACATTGGTAAGTGTGAGATCCAATCATTCTTCATTATTCTCTTGACATCTGGAAGCCGAGAGAATGATGCACAAACATCCGACCAGGCCGCCATGATGTAGGTCACCATGCTGCATTGCTTAACCTCACAATGCGGATGGTGACCCCTACTCCTGGATTCTACTCATGCTTTCCATCAGGCAGAGTACAGTCACTTTGGTAGGCTTAAATATAAAAAATTGAAAAAAAAAGTATTTTTTAATTATTTTTTTTGCCACTTCATCTGGTTAATATTTTGTTATTTCTTTGTTTATTCCGAAGTAAACCAACATAAGATGCTTTACTAATTTGATCATTAATCATTATTCCCTTATTCATTTATCACATTTATTTGATTCATTTATTATTGTTGATCTTCATTCAATTCGTTCTAGTAGCATGTGAAGAAAACTAAGCGTTTATTTCCGCAATTTGGCTATTTTTTTCAATACTATACAGACTTGAGCATACCTGTAATGGAACAGGCCTATGTTCAGCAGTGAGCTCAGCAATTTTCAATTAATATCTGTTCTTATTTGAACTTGGGGAAACTTGGATTATAATGTACCGGTTACACATATTAGTTACTAGCTTTCCACCCGCGGCTTCGCCCGCGTGGAATTCGTATATATCGCGCGACACGGTAAGGGTAGATTAAACAATCTTACATGATTTTATGTTTGAAAATAAGGAACTTAGACACAAACTTTCGTCCCCTATTTCAAACCCTACCTTCTACCTTTATTTTCAATCGGTACAGTGGTTTAGGCGTGAAAGCGTAACAGACAGACAGACAGACAGAGTTACTTTCGCATTTATAATGTAAGTAAGGATTACACCATCGGAAAGTAGAGATTTCATCAAACAGAAAACACCCTAATTTTTTGAAAAAAGTAGATATTTTGACGGGTGAATTTTCGGTATTAAGTCAAATTCGGGTGAAAAAATAAATATTTAAAATCAAATAAATTATAGTGTATTCGAGGCATAAAAGGTAAGTTTTGACTAAATTTCGTTTAAAAATAATTTTATTTGTAAAAGATAAAAAAAAAACAAAAACTTAGTTTTTTTAATTTTTCGCTTATAATTTAAGTAAAAATCGGCCAAGTGCGTGTCAGGCCACGCACGGGAAAGGGTTCCTCAGTCACCCATAATGGTACGTGGATTAGAAATTGTATCCAATGGATAATTGTTATGTTTACGTATTAATGCGTTAATTTTGTATGACTTTTCCAAGTAAGCACATTGTAGAAGTTAAGCCTCCATAACTCCTGAACTAACAAAGTCATCTAATTCGTTATAGTTTTCATTTATAGTTATGATATGGACCACTATCACGAATTTTTCCAGATTTTTTGAGCCGGCCGTTTAGCTTTTAGAGGGGGGGGACGCCCTGTTTTTACAAAAAAAGGGCCCTTTTCTCGCAAACGGATACCTAAATCAAAAAATGGGATTAAAGATCGTCTTCACAACCTTTTAATGTTTTTAAAAGACCTATATAATGATACCCCAGATGATGGGGTAGCTGCGAGAAAAAAAACATCCCCACTTTACGTGTATGGGAGGTACCCTAAATAAAAATATTTTTCATAATTTTATTGTACCGCTTTGTCGACGTAATTACAATACATATTCATGCAAAGTTTCATCTTTCTAGCACTTGCCGATTCGACGGTAAGGAGGACGGACGGACGGACGATAAGGGTTCGAAGTCATAAACTTTGGAACCCTAAAAATTGTAGATCTTTTGATTACCTACAACTTTGCCATTTAACTTTTTTCCATAGGACTTGTAGTTTTGCCGGAAATCGAGATAAACCGTTCTTTACCCTTTGTTTTATATATTTAGCCATCCAAAGTGACTTTACCCTGCCTGATGGAAAGCATTAGCAGAATCCAAGAGTCGGGGCTACTACACTTGCTGCGAATACAGACAATAATGTATGGCGGCCCACACTATGGCGGCTTAGTGAGATGCTTTTTCACGCCCCGCTTAAAGGACCCGAAAACCTCCCCCCCGACCCCTTCCCGACCTCAGATCCCCCGTAAATTATTTTTCCTTTTATTTTTATAATATTCTCCTCCTTTTCCAATAGGTTTCATCCTACTATAATTTTATTTGTTTTCAAAAATTATCTACCCTGAACTACTGGTCTATATGTCATTGTCAAACTATCATTATGGTTGCCATGCAATTGTGTTATGCCTAGCAACCTGTGAAGTTTTGACAGGAGATAAACAGTGATAGATTTTGATACCTACGATTTATGTATTTTTATAATCACCTAGCTTTGGTCTTTGTGTCTCGATTATTGCAGTAAAAAGTAGCCTATGTCCTTTCCCAAGTTCAGTTCTATCATCATACCGAATTTCATCAAAATCGATACAGTGGTTTAGGCGTGAAAGCGTAACAGACAGACAGACAGACAGAGTTACTTTCGCATTTATAATATTAGTATGGATTATACCAATAAGTTAAATTATATTGCAAGATTCCCTTGACCATGTTTATTTAAACTATTATAGATCTTCTTTAAAAACAGTGGCAGAAACAGAAATATGTCATTTCAAGTTTCTAATATCTTTGCAAAAACTAAAGTGTAGCTTTGTTTAGAAAAGACATAGCCCAGAAAATAACCTACGACCTCCAAAAACCTTGGATAACAGGAAAGTGTATAGGAACTGCTGGACAGATTAGATCCACGATACCACCAACAAGGAGTATTATGTCAAGGAGATCCGTAAAGCCATAATATAATGTACTCATGAAGATCGCAATAGGTTGAATGTCCGAGAGATGATTCATAGAGGTCAAGGTTGTTTATTTCGTTAGCTATAACTAGATTAGGTCTTGGAAAGCCAAACCACTTTTTTATGCCATCCTAAAAGACCAGCTAAATAATTAATTTTCTAAGTTCTATTATTCTATTAACTTAAATCTTAATTAATTGGAATACTCCATCTCTTTAATCTAGTAATTTTCCTTGAATGAAACATTCTCATTTAATAATAAGTATTTAATGAGCGGTTCTTTGTAGTTCGTAAATAGATTTTACTTGTATCACAGTGTACTGTTATCGAACAAGAGTGATTGATGCGAAGCTGTTGTAATTAATTACGAAGTCGTTTCTGTCTAATAGTTGCACGTTACAACGACAATAACGCCATGTGCTATATCTACCCTACTAGTCTCCATTCCCCCGTGCCCATTAGACAGGCTGTGGTTACATTTCATTTGACCTTACCTTTTAGGCTTCTGTATAACCTGTACAGAACCAGAAAACAGAAGATATTCAAGTGAACTATTCAATGATGGATAAAGGATATCTTAGATCTCTAATTTATGAAAGTCTCAAATAAATTTAAGGTAAAACGAGATTTACAGAATCATCTACTTTTATTAATAAAGACCAAAGTGCGAAAAATATAAATGAAAAGAAGTCTATGTTCAAATTCGTACGGCGTCTATGATGTATAAGTAGATTATAATGCTGACTTACGGTCTTCACACTAAAAGGTAACTTGTAAAGCGAGACAGTATTTTACTTAACTGTATGAATAGCCTTACGTAGTGACACCAAGAAGCATCTCCTACATATATTTATAACAACCCGGGTTATTTATGAATTTAAAAAATCCTCCTAGCGATGATTTAAATAACTTAGTTTCTAAGCCCTTGTTAAATTTGGTAGTGATTGTATTAGACAATGTTCAAAGTAGCATACACGAGGATTAATAATTTGAACTCCTATTTCTTTACATATCATTGGCTGTAATTGAACTCTATGTAATTAACCAATACACGCATTTGGAATCTTTGTGAACTAATTCAAAAACCAGGTTTATCTGTTCATGATAGATTAATTAATTTAACAAACACAACAAATTTACAATTAGAAATGATTCTGTGAGTGTAAGTAGATAACTAGCGTATGTGAGAAGATGTAGATGTATTATGTAATGTAGAATAAATAAAATATATGCTTTGGTGATGCCAATGATGCCAGAGAAACTCAACTGAGTTTATGCAGTATTTGATATATTTTTGAAATTGTGTTGTGTGATCTCAAAATAGACCTCTTTTGCATCGTCCATTTTTATCAGTAGCTGCACGCATTTTCGTCGATTTCTGATACTTTACCAACTTCACCAACTTGATTGATAAATGTTCGCATCATTTCCACACACTTTCGGTCTATAAATTCATTTTACAACTCTTCTATCATTCATCCTCTCTAAGTGACCAAACTATCGAAACATGTACTTTTTAATCATTGTCACTACATCTACTTTCAATCCGCAACGTTATCTTGATTCTATATTCTAGACACTGTCATTAATATTAGCACCACACACTCTACTTCTTACTTTACTAACTTATGTGTTAAATACATTAAAGAATAAGAAATTAAGGGATGAATGATCACCCACTAATCATACGGTCTTTTAGATTAAATGGCCTACAAAGTAGAATTTTCTAATAGTTAAGAGCTGAATAAAGGCGAATCAAACAAGAAAAATCACTATTTACGTAAAGCTGATGACTCGTACTTGTTTGTGAATTTGATTTACTTATTTCTTTAAGTTTAAGGTAATTTAGTTAGGATTGTTCATTGATTCTTTGGCGCCGACTCAAAAATATTAAAGTATATTTACACTAGTTTACAAAGTTGGTTTTAAACATTAAGTAATAATAGTTTAATATTTTCTGGGTTCTGAAGTTAATGACTCGGAACCCGTCCGTCCGTCCTCGACTTACGTTCCAAACGGCTAGTGTTAGAAAGATGAAACTTTTTATGAATATGTGTTGTTATTACGTCGACAAAGTGCTATAATAAAGTTATAAAAAATATTTTTATTTCGGGTACACGTAAAGTGGGGATGTTTTTTTTCGCGGCTACCCAATCGTGTGGGATATCATTTGATAGGTCTTTTAAAAGCAATGCAGAGTGCCAAAGACGATTTTTTGATTTAGTTATCGGTTTGCGAGAAATTCCCCCCTCCCCCTCTAAAAGTTAAACGTCTCTCTCTTTGTTGGTTCAGGAGTTATAGAGGCTTAACTTGCAAAATGCGCTTACTTGGAAAGCGTCAAACAAAATCAAAGCATAAATAGGCAAATATAACAATTATCTATTGGATACGATTTTAAATCCACGTACCATTTTGGTTGACTTAGGAACCCTTTCTGTGCGTGCGTGGCCTGATACATACTTGTCCTATTTTATTCAATTCCTTCGGCGGTTCAATTTTTTCCAAAAAGCATATTATTTACGATATATACAGGCGTCTTAAAAAAAACCAGGTGTTTAAATAATGACGACGATGTATAAATACGAATAAAATAGGTACATATTTGCGGAGTAATTTTAAATTACGGATTGGAAGGTTTCAGTTTTCACCACCAGTTAGTAATTTCTCAAGTACGGTTCGTATATCTAGTTTAATCTAGTCATAAAATACTTATAAAGATTATTATTACACCTTTGCGAAGATAGGGCAGGTTGTTAGTTACTGATATTGTAGTGATTTAAGTCGTATACGTTACACAAGTTTTGTTATACTTGTATTCAAAATACCTAAATGAGTTGAAACACTCAGGGGTGATATTTGAAACATCTGTTACAATATTAATGTTGTATTTCATATCACGTCGTTTAAATAAACCAGTAGGTATTTATATTACTTTTTGGACGTAACAGGTATTACTTGGCTTTGCTAAAGAAGTTTAATTAAATGTTTTTTATTACCCGAGTGCGTGAGAAGATGGTTAGGTTTTTCGAGCGTATGTCCATTTCTTTGGCACGCCCTTGAGCCCGAACGTATAGACGGATTTTGACAAATGAGGTATCGTTCAATTTCTTAGAGTTTTGGTAGTGCCACAGTCTCTACAAAATTTCATAAGTAAAAGAAAAGAGGAAAACAAGTATAACAAAATCTATATAAAATTTGTCTTGCTAATGCGTTGTTTTGCAAGCTTATTAAACACATAACGGTGTTGCAGGCGGACACAAACAATACTTTGTTACCTACGGGCAAAGGATAATTAACCATAACTACATTAATATGCACTACATGCGGCACCATAAATTGTTTTAGTAAGCTTACAAAACAATGTGCCAGTCAGACCAATTTTATACAGATATTGTGATACTCGTTTTTTTCGTCGGGTTTTGGTTTCTCTAATAAAATTTGAGGTTATGTGAAAAAAGTGAAGATCTTTTTATTACCTACAACTTTGCCATTTAACTTTTTTCCATAAGACTTGTAGTTTTACAGGAAATCGAGATAAGCCATTTTTTCCCTTAAACCCCCCCCCCCCCCTCTCCCCGTTCCCGACCTCAGATCGCCCGTAATTTATTTTTTCTTTAATTTTTGTACTATTCTCCTCCTTTTACAATGGGTTTCATCCTACTATAATTTATTTTGTTTTCAAACATTTTATGCACTGGTCTTTAATTGCTGTTTATGATTTATGATGTATTAAAAAAAACTACTTACTAGATCTCCTTCAAACCAATTTTCGTTGGAAGTTTGCATGGTAATGTACATTATATATTTTTACTACTTTGGAAGTGTCTCTCGCGCAAAATATTTAGTTTAGAAAAAAATAATGTTAGAAACCTCAACATCATTTTTGAGGACCTATACAAAGATGGTATGATACGTATGGTTTTGATGTAAAAAAATTTGATTTTCAGTTCTGAGTGTGGGGACCCCCAAAATTAATTGCTTTTTTTCTGTTTTTGTGTAAAAATATTAATGCGGTTCGTAGAATACATCTACTGACCAAGTTTCAATAGTATAGCTTCAAAAAAAGTGGCTGTAACATACGGACGGACAGACAGACAGACAGACATGACGAATCTATAAGGGTTCCGTTTTTTGCCATTTGGCAACGGAACCCTGAAACGGCCTTCGGTCTAACACTCAGCTACGATATACGACAACATGAACGCTATTTTTGATCGGTCTTCTGTGTGAGGATAGTACTGCTCTGGTTGACGCGATAAATCGGTGCTAACATCAACGTAATTCTAGCGAATTTTCTCTTATTTAAAATTTAAGGCCTAGGTTTTAGCCATCTTCTGTTGCAATGTTTCAAAGGATTTATGTTTGTAAGATGACCTGAACAAGACCAAAAACTTCAGTTAGTTTATTGTAGTCACTGGTGTCACTGGTGGACTTGCAATAAGTTGTCAAAAAGTACAGTGCAGATCAAGAGGGTCATTTAAATGAACTGTCTCCAGTAACTATGAGACCTAAATACACAAATGATAAAATGAAATATATACATAAAAATGGCTTCGTTTCTTCCTAAATTTCTCTATAACAATATACGAGGCATGCCTTTTAAGATTTGACGTTTGAAGTAAAAACACAACTAGAACCTTAAAGTACTTTTGATTGTTTCTAAAAGTATTCACCACGTTCACGCTTCATACACTATTCCATTCGCTCAAACCAGTTTTTATAATATTTATTCCACTTTAAAGTGGGGGTGTTCAAAATGGCTGACTCGAAAGCGACGATTGCTTCTTCACCGGACTGGAACCTTTGACCACGAAGACTTTTCTTAATTTTTAGGAAATGTAAAGAAATCGTTAGGGCTTAGGTCAGGACTGTATGGAGGATGGTCAATAATTGCTACTTATTCCTGCTTCAAATACTCAATTGTTTGACGAGATAGTTTGAGCTTGCGTTATCGTGGTGCAGAATGATGCGTCGCTTTGAGTTAGGTTTTCGAAGTTGGGCGATGACTTGTGGTAAACAAACTTTGGTATACCACTCTGCGTTAACCGTTCTACTTTTTTTAGGTATAATAGTCGCAAAATGAACGGTTTTTTAAAGAAAGTGGTCACCATCTTCTTTGAAATGCTTCGAGAACGAACGATTTTAGTCCACTGACTGGGAAAAAATTCCCTTCATGGTTAGGGCTTGCGCCCTCCCTCGCGATGGCAGATCCACAACAGACCCGCCGATAAGCACGCCAACCCTGCAACGCCGCGACCAAGGCATGCCGGGGGGCGCCTGCTTTGACCTCAATATCTCCTTCCGAGAATACTGGAACCGCTGTGGAAGTAGAATTAGTACAGCTCACACTTCCAAAGACTGTTTTACTGTGTAGAAACGGACTCCCCAAGGAAGTCAAATTTTTCTACAACAGTGGGGTTGAGGAACAGATTCCTCCGTGTAACACCGAGTGTGCCTGGGCAACTTTGAACTGTCCACTGACTGGGAACAAATTCCAAAGTCAGCTTTGACTCGTCTTGAAAGAATTGTAGATTTTGTTTGGAATCAGGATCGTAGGCATAGATCCTAGATTGATCACTGATGATGTCGTAGACGTGATTTGACTCTCCTCGGTTAAACCTTAGCAGAGTTTTCTTAAATGATCTGACGCAATCGCCGGAAAGCAGATGCGTTATCCAACGGCAAACTACCTTTATCACACCAAGCGCTTCATGCAAGGTCTTCTGAATGGTTGTCCCTGAGATGTCTAATAGAGCCTATATCTCTCGATATGTCACATGACGATCTTCGAGAATTAGTTGTCTCACAGCAATTATGTTATCTTCAGCGAAGGCGGAGGGCGTCTTCCGCGAGATTTGTCACTAACACTAGTATTTCCACGTTGAAATTCTAAATACCAGGGTTCGAAAGTCCGCAGACATAGGGCTTAATCGCTGAATAACGATTCTACTCATGTGAATGTTGTTATCACAAATATTTGAGCACATATAGTTTTTACCTTTGTTGTAAGTAGATGCTCCTACTATGTTGTACCCACTGAGGCTGTTGTTTTTTTTTTTTAAATTAGCATAAGTTCTAATTTTTAATCACTATAATTTGCATCAGTCCTCTAACATGGTGTATAGTATATTAGTGGCAGCACCTTACCCCCATATCAGGTTTATAAACATTAAAACTATGTAAACATTGGCGATTTGAAAGGAGTGGCCGCGAGTTTTTATTGCCATGTTCTTTTCTCCGGCTCTACCTATTGTTTGCGAACATGGCATAAATGTACATGTAGAATCTTGACCTGTCATGAGAGATGTATTGCATCCTAAGTGAATAAAGAATTTTGAATTTGAATTTGAATACAGATGTTAGCCCTTTAAAACACTAAAGCCGTGTCGGCCTCTTCTAAAGTTGTAGAAAATCATTGCATGAACATTTTTCTTACACAGATTCATTTTCGAAAGTAACGAACAGTTCCAAATTCAAAATTGCCTGGAAATATGGAAACGACAGAACTTAAAAGGCATGCCTAGAATTATAAATATTTACGCATTTTAAATGCACTACGAGTAAGTTTTAAAACGAAGTTAAAAAAATTAGAATATTTAAAAGTAGAAATCATAAACTAACTTATATTTGCTTTACTTAACCAATTTTTATTAGCTGGATGCGAGTAGATGAAGATCGAACTAAGTGGCGTGCAATTGGAGAGGCCTGTGTCCAGCAGTGGACTGCGATAGGCTGATGATGATGATAATGATGAATCTATTTTTCCAGTTCAGCTATTTTTTCTTACATCAATATCTTATTAAATATGAATGCGTTTTCATCAATGTCAAAATTCATACAAACAAATTACAAATGTCAGACAAGTCAAGGTCATAAAAGTTATATAAAGTTCGATGAAAAAAGTTATGAATTTCACTTTTATTCATACATTATAAGCAAATATAGATATACTCTATATAGAAGTAATGCAAGGAGGCGGTTAAATTAGGATCAATAACAGATCAACTTAGAAATCTGTCATGTGTTTGAGATGTTAGCCATGAACCTTTACCCAAGAGATAGGCAACTATCATGCACATTGTCACTAGTCAAATCTATTAGCTACCTCTAAAGTTTAGTTACCAGTAATATACATATATGACAAATTTAGTTCAGCAGCACGTTGATATACCTACTTTAACTCGGCTCATCAGTTTGAATAGACGCGAATAATTCTTAATTAGTACATAATGTAGTAATTATCGGATTTATAACAATGACATTATAAATCATTTAGAATTAAAAGTTAGCTTAATTTAATAATAGACTTGTGTATTCATAGTTGATTTGTTTTTTTTTATTCTTACGCCTACCTATTTTTGTTACGCTTACCTACCTAATTTTCTAAGGATGCTATAGTCAAAAATTTAAGAACGAGTGATTCTGGTTCCCCGTATTAGCACCGGAGGGTGACGACATTTGCAGTGAAAACGTGTAGGTCCACGAATAAAATCTGTATTAAATGTCTCTTAACAAAAAAAATAAACATAATCTAAAACCCACATCACATAAGACCTGCATTAATTTAGTTGTATTTACAGTTGTATAAAGTATTCATTGAGTTCTGTGGTTTATTAATAAAATTTACAGTTAAAGTATTTTTTTCAGTAATCGTGTTTTCACATCACAATACTTCGGATATATATGTCCTCATTTCTTTATGGGTTACTAGACAACTGATATTAATACATATACATACTCTTTTTGTTAATACATAGATACATATTATACATAGAACACCAAAACACCAAAACCAAAACAAGAAACACCCAAACTCCGAGACAAATATTTGCAGATCACAGAAACATTTGATTCGACCCGAGATTGGAACCCGAGGCCTCTTGATCAGTAGTCTCATACGCTAACCACTAGCTAGACCAACGAGGCAGTTAGATTCTATAACATATCTATCTACTATAATATAGATTATTATTATTTGCAAAGTATATTTAAAGTTAAAGTATAAAAAGAATAGCCAATATAGTAGACTATAACATAAATTTTATCCATACAAGTAATTCAACACTGTCATTAATGTGCGAGATCAAAAATCAGCTTTGGTGCAGTTTAAAAGTAGTATAGGCAATTAGGAAAGTTACATATTTGATTAAGATTTTACTAAAGTAAAGTGCGGCTTTCTTTATGAAAGATAGCTACAATGTAGTTCGGACTTATATACCTAAAGCTTTAAATACACTGTAAGTATATGAATTAAAAACATTTTTCAATCATTGAAAAAATTGGAAAGGGTAAGTATTAGGGGAAATCAACTTGGTCTGCTGGAAGATTACTTAAGTGATAGGACACAGTGCGTGGCTGTTAACTCATTAGCGCGCACCAGTAGCGAGCTTCCAGTGACTCACGGCGTGCCGCAGGGCAGTATCCTCGGACCGACCCTCTTTCTAGTATTCATAAACGATCTCTTGAATCTGCCCTCATTTCCGGGAAAAGTAATCTCATATGCAGATGATACTGCCCTCATATATTTGCCTCTAAAACCTGGACTGAGATTTATCACGCGGCCCAGAGTGGTATCAATAGCGTTAAAGTGTGGTTACAGGATAACGTATTAACTTTAAATATCGATAAAACCAAATACGTTGCCTTTAGTATTCGCGGGTCAATAAATGACTCATTAACTTTGATTGCTCATGACTGTCTACATATTGCTCCGATATCTGGGTGCACATGTACGCCATTGCAAAGAACCCAAACAATAAAATACTTAGGCATTATGATAGACGAGAATCTTCATTTTAAATCTCACATTGCAGCACTGAGTGGAAGGATACGCAAACTTGTCCACGTATTTAAAACTTTGAGACATGTAGCTACTCCCTTAATTTTGAAACAAGTATATTACGCTCTCGCTCAATCACTCATTAGTTACTGCATTATATCATGGGGAGGAGCAAAGAAGTCAAATCTCACAAAACTAGAAATCTTCCAAAGAGCTGTCTTGAAGGTGGCGGCCTTTAAACCATATAGATTCCCAACAACTAAACTCTATGAATACTGTGAGGTCCTCATACTACGTCAACTTTTTCTTTTAAATATTATATTAAGACAGCATTCTACCATAAAATATACAAAGAGTTTAACGACTAAACGGAGAAACCACACAGTATGTGACCGCATAATTCGACCGAAAACATCTTTTATTCCCAGTTTTCCCATTTCTAGGTCCTTATTTGAAGCGCTCATAGCCGAGTGGCCTTAGGTGATTGGAAACGATCACCAAGGGTAAGCAACGACGGCGCGGTCGGACCTGGATGGGTGACCGTTTGTGGCATTATATGTAATGAGCGTTTCCGTGATTCGGAGGTCACGTTAAGCAGTCGGTCCCGGTTGTTATCATAAGATAGCAGTCGTGAAGCTTAGTTGGAGGCCTTCGGGCGGCTTAAAAACATCCAACAGCAAGATTACGTAGCCACAACGAGTCTTGCCTGTCCCCAACCCGCACTCGGCCAGCGTGGGGATGTATGGCCTTAACCCTCTCTTGAGAGGAGACCTGAGCCCAGCAGTGGGACGTTATGGGTTGTTGATGAAGGTCCTTATTTATATAATAGGATAAACAAGGCCATAGATATTTACTCTTTATATAAGATATAACTGAAGAAAACAGTATCCCAGTGGCTCGGCAAATTTACATATGATGCAACGGAATCTTTGCTAACTATACCGGTATAAGTGAAGCAAATAGAAATCATTTCTTCCATGTACCCTCTCATGACCAATATCTCAGAGAATCTACTATCCCTTCATTATACTAGTATCTACACACCCTCTGACACTCACTCACTCATATATACATTTCACACACCCAAAGGACACCAACCAATTTTGTATTATTATTATTATTCTACCATAATCAATAGCTTTGTGTTTTTTATAGATTTATGTTATTTTACTATTTAAGTAATGTAACTAATTAATCTTTGTTTCATAACAGTGTACTAGCGGGAGAGGGCACTGTCTCCTGTAATAAAGGTGTAATACCTAGCATGGGAGACAGGGACTTCAAATAGTTGTATTGTGTATTATATGTCAATAAAGATTATTATTATTCTCTTTATTTGATAATATTTACATATAAATTACTTTTTTAAATATAAATGTAAAAAATACATTTAAAAATATAAATATAAAAAATACATTTAAAAATATAAAAAATAGTAGACCACCGACTTCGGGTATAGGGACCAAGAAACCGGTGGTTAGGGCTCCAAAGACATGAACCTCCTCACTATACGTGCCGTGCTAAGAAGAACTGCCTTCTGCATCAGTCCCTTGATCCAGCCATCTAACGTGAGCCTCTTAAGGTGTTGGCCGAGGCTCTTGGCTATCAAACCATGAACAGAAACGATTATCGGAACAATGATCGCCGAATCGACATTCCACATATCGACAATCTCGTGAGATAAATCCAAATATTTGATTTGTTTCTTATTATTATTATTATTCCTCATAAGTACAAAGCTGTGCTTATCGAGAATTAGCAAAAAAAATTGTTAATGCCGGAATAACAAAAGCAGTAATATCATATCAGAGGGTGAGTGGATATCAAACTCTTTACTTTCATATTTTAGTGGATAATAACACAATATTTGTAATCAAAATGAATGCCAAAAATATTTAATGTTAATTAAGACTTTAATTATTGAAACGAGTCAGTTTTAGATATAATATTGTTAGACATTTTTAGGGTTCCGAAGATTATGACTTCGAAACCTTATAGATTCGTCATGTCCGTCTGTCCGTCCGTCCGTCCGTCCGTCCTCGACTTACCGTCCAAACGGTAAGTGCTAGAAAGATGAAACTTTGCATGAATATGTACTGTAATTACGTCGACAAAGTGCAATAATAAAATTATGAAAAATATTTTTATTTAGGGTACCTCCCCTACACGTAAAGTGGGCATGTTTTTTTTTCTCGCGGCTACCCCATCATGTGGGGTATCATTAGATAGGTCTTTTAAAAACAATAAAGGGTTTCTAAGAAGATTTTGATTTACGTATCCGTTTGCGAGAAATTTCTATTTAAAGGCCACTTTTTTGTAAAAACAGGGCGTCCCCCCCCCCTCTTAAAGCTAAACGGCTCCCTCAAAAAATCTGGGAAAATTCGGGATAGTTGTCCTTATAATGAACTTTAAAGGAAAACTATACGGATTAGATAACTTTGTTAATTCAGGAGTTATAGAGGCTTAACTTTTACAATGCGCTTACTTGGAAAACGTCATACAAAATTAACGCATTAATACGTAAACATAACAATTATTTATTGGATACGATTTCTAATCCACGTACCATTATGGGTGACTGAGGAACCCTTTCCTTTCCACTTAACGGTTTTTTTTTCAATATTTAATTGGTAAAATATATTAAGAGTTAAATAGGCTAAATAAGTAAGAAAAAAATAATTCTAACAATAAGTACCACAGTTTGTTAAGTCTTGATGGAATTCTTACATCAATGCGTAATTTTTTAACAAATATTTCCAAGTAATCGTAGAAACTACGAAATTCTTCGGGATGGAATATTAACAGTAAGCAATGTAGATATGTGATTGATTATGATTATATTATGTGGATAGAAAATTCCAGCATTTTAGAAGTTTTTTAGCTACAGCATAAGCAGGGACGTCAGTCACACAAAAAAGTACAACAAGAGCGGAGCAATCAAAAATAAAATAAACGTTAGCCGCTCCTACAACAACAACGGAGCGTACGAATAAGATAAATGCTTTTCAAAAAGTTATAAAACGAGGATAAGTCCGATTTCCGTGACAATGGCATGCGAAACACAGTTGAGTAGAACTTTAAATTTATTTTGCTTTGTAATTTTTATTGCGTGTCTCGGTTAAGTCATTTGTAGAGTCAAATTTAATTTGTAACCGGACTCTCTTTGCGTTATTTATAAAATAGTAATAAATTTTATGTAATGGATGACACTAACCCCACTCTCAACCTTCCTCCCATTTCCGGCTTTTCCCCGCAGCATGCTTATCCCCAATTTAACTTGTTAATTTCTATTGCCATCCATACGTCAGTCTACAGTATGGTAAAATTGGAATTTGTTAAACTGTAACATGATTTTTTTCTACTACTAAAAGCCAACTACACCAAAAAACGACGTTGAAAAAGTATGAGACAAGATTATTAAGACTGGATTAAACATCGTTATTGAATATGATTATACACATAGTCAAGTTTGAAAAGTCGTAGTCACGTGTTACATCTAAAGGCACCATAATATTTTAGCAACGCATGACTAGGGCCTTTCAAAGTTGAATATAACTATGTATCGTACACGAATAATTGTCGATTAACGATATCTTGCTTTTTCAGTAACTTTGTTCAATCCAGTGTCTTAAAAATTTGTAATACTTTATCAGCTTCATTTTTTATCGTAGTCGTGTAAAAATAAGTACGTTTCTAGTTCGTACTGGTTCTTTCGAATGAAATTCGTAGACATGAAAAAAAATCCCCACTTTTACCTCCCTTAGGTACCCCAAATAAAATTATTTATAGTAATTTTATTGCAGCACTCTTTCGACGTAATCACAACATACAATTTTGCGAAGTTTCATATTTCCAGCGCCAACCATTTGGGCGGTAGGTAAGGAACGGACCCCTTAAAATTAGGATAATTAAAACCAGGCTGCATACTTACTTATTATCAGTCAGTGATTAAATATTTTGGAGTGTCATGTATTTATATAAATATTTATAAAATTTGGTCTGCAAGTACTTCTTAAGATTAAATAGATCGCCACATGTCTTCTGGAAACTCTGAAGCGTAAATCACTTCATCTCTAGAGATTTTCAAAGAACCTCATACTTATCATAGTATAATAGATATCCTATCGTGATTCAGTTAAATATTAAAGACAATAATAGTCTACATTAAGAGTTTTTTTTTAAATCTGCTTAGTTACATGATTTTAGCAATTTCCGTTTTAAGACTCATTAAATTATGGACAAACACTATAAAGAAAATGTTTTCTGCTGTTACCTATCTTATCTTTAAATATATAATTCTTCTGTGAGTGTGTATGTCACTGAACTTCTCTCAAACGACTGGACCGATTTTGATGAAATTTTTTGTGTGTGTTCAAGGGGATCTGGGAATGGTTTAGATTCGCAATTGGACCCGGTAGGTGGCGCTGCAATCAAGTTCTGGAATTTTAAAGTTGGGCGGTACGAA
Organism: Phragmatobia fuliginosa; assembly: GCA_932526445.1. Classification (NCBI taxonomy): domain Eukaryota; kingdom Metazoa; phylum Arthropoda; class Insecta; order Lepidoptera; family Erebidae; genus Phragmatobia; species Phragmatobia fuliginosa. Next base: position 34,471,326 of record OW052057.1, read on the forward strand.
GTTCGCTGGGTCAACTAGTTTCCTATAAATGTTAACAATATTGAAAATAATCTATATTCATATATTTAACAGATAATTTATTTCAAAGCGTTCAGTATCATTCTTCTATATGCATAAATTTGTGAGTTTAAAAAGTTAAAAAATTTTCTATCGAAACTTAAATGAATAACATACATATTATTTTTTCTTTTCAAAAGAAAAGAATTTACTCACAATAGTCCGGCCAGTAAATTGAATTGCTCTTTTACTTTCTCAATTTCCTGGGAGACTGAATGTTAATGGACTTTAATTACACCGAAAATGAGCGCAAGTTTATATTTAAATGTCTACGTATTTAGCGTGCCACTTTGATTTGCCTTAAAACCGTGACTCAATTTAGGTTTAAGTGAGGTGATCTATTATGATGATAAACTACTTAAAAACTTTTGGTTTATTTTAGATATCGTAGCAGAGTCTTCTTAGTTTAGGAAAATAGGAATATGACTATCACAAGTGTCTATAAAATCAATCATGTGTTCAAATTATCTAACTAACGCTAAAATTGACGTTGCACATCACTTACTACGTTGAAATATCAATGTTCACGATTTTTGGTAATAGTCGGTTTAGGTGTTGGAACACTTCAATTTTCTCTTAAATTTAGTTCATATCCAGTTCATTACAGAAAAATAGTCTTGAAATTAATTTATACGAATTATAAAACACATATTTTACTTGTTTTTTTTTGTGTTGTTACTATAAAGCTGTGTTTAAATTTAACTAAATTTATGAAATTGGAACTGCAGTTGTGGTTGCAAGATAATAATAAATAATTCAATAAATTATAAGTACTGAAATAAAAGGAACAGTTAAATACAACATCTGTTACTTTCTATTTTCTTTTGCTGACTAGGCACTACATTATCCACAATCCAACAACGCTCGAAGTAACTTGGAAATGACATATGAATGAAGCGATGCGAGACTGTAAATGAACAAAGTGAGGTTCTATGTTCCGTTATGTGGGCACAATTGAAATAAACAGTTGGTTGAAACGCTAAGAGTTATTGCAAATATAAAAAGCGGCCAAGTGCGAGTCGGACTCGCCCATGAAGGGTTCCGTAGCAGCAAGTAACATCAAATAAAAGTTTTTGTAGTTCGTTGTAACTTTGATCGATGTTTTATTAAGGGTGTATTGATTGAAATAAATGTAAATTGCGGTTTATGATTTATGACGTAGTAAAAAAAAAATACTTACTAGATCACGTTCATACCAAATTTCGTATGAAGTTTGCATGGTAATGTATATCATATATATTTTTTAGTTTGAACACTATCCTATTTTAGAAGTTACGGGGGGGGGGGGCACATATTTTACCACTTTGAAAGTGTCTCTCGCGCAAACTATTAAGTTTAGAAAAAAATGATATTGGAAACCTCAATATAATTTTTAAAGACCTATCCATAGACGTATGGTTTTGATGAAAAAAAAATATATTTTTGAGTTTCAGTTGTAAGTATAAGAAGAAAATTTATTGCTTTTTTTCTATTTTTGTGTAAAAATATTAAAGCGGTTCACAGAATACATCAACTGACCAAGTTTCAACAGGATAGCTCTTACAGTTTCGGAGAAAAGTGGCTGTGACATACGGACGGACAGACAGACAGACATGACGAATTTATAAGGGTTCCGTTTTTTGCCATTTGGCAACGGAACCCTAAAAAGAAAAACCAGAGAAGGGGTCATTATAGTCATTAGTCAGTACATTTCTTGAGTGTCATTTGAGACATTGTTGACACGAGACTTGAAATACTAGATCCCTTTTAACTTTATAAAAAACTCTTTTGCAAAAAAAACGGGCACCTAAGCAAAGAACTATTTTATAGTTACTATTTGTTTGTTTGACAATTATAGGTATTGCTATCCTCAGAATTTTATAGATTAATTAGGAAGGAATAGTTTTCATTAGTTTTATCGTAACATTTTGATTAAATTATTGAGAAATAATGTTTAAGCTCAAAACACTACTATTGTACCTGCTCGCTAAATAAAAATGAAACGCGTTAATTTCTTTATTTTTATTGAATACATTAAAAGCAGATAAAAGTTTACTATTGAGTGTGACCCCCTCTTTCTGAAATCACGGCTTGCATTCGTCTGGGCATGCTAGCGAGTATATCTTTTATGGTTTCTTGGGGAATACGTTCCCACTCCGCGGTAATCACATTCTTTAGCTCTCTGATGGTCTGCGGAGCCGGCTGCACTGATCTCACTCATCGCTTTCGAACATCCCAAACATGCTCTATGGGATTGAGGTCCGGACTTCTAGCTGGCCAGTCCAAACGACGAATTCCGAATTCTAGCATATACGCTTCCACATCGCCAGACCGGTGGGCGCGAGCGTTGTCGTCCATAAAAATTGAGTTTTCGCCAAGAGCGGTTAAAGCAGGTTGTGCATAAGGAACTAGAACTTCCGTTATGTACCGGTGTCCAGTCAGTGTACCGTTTTCGATGAAGACTAACTCCGTACGATCCATAGAATTTATTACTGTCCAAAACATAACAAAGCCCCCTCCATAAGGTGTGATTTCTTTAAAACATGCCTCTGCAAAGCGTTCTCCTCGTCTACGTAGCACTCGCCGACGTCGGTCTTCACCATGCAGAGATATCCTGGCTTCATCGGAGAACAATATCCTATCCCAGTCTTCATGAGTCCATGATACACAATTTCGAGCGAAGCTAAGCCTGGCAACTCGATGTCCACGGAGTAATTTAGGGTCGCGTGCCGGGCGATGACTGTGTATATTAGCAGCGAGAAGCCGCCTCCTGACTGTCCATAGACTAATTTGCACATTTCTTACTTCTTCGAGTCTGTTCTTGAGGTCCACATAAGAAGATTTGCGATTTCTCAACGCTTGACTAACTAGAAAACGATCATCCCGTGGTTCGGTACATGTCTTTCTGCCAGAACCAGGCCTTCTCTTGACGTAACCGGTCTCTTGATAGCGCTGCCAGGGCCTTTGAACTGTCGACCGACTCACATTTAGCCTCTGAGCCACGAAGCATTGGCTGCAACCTTCTTCAAGCAGCGCAATAATTTTGCTCGCTTTTATCACTTTATCTACAATTTTCGAGGTTGCTAAATAGCAATAACAATACTTTTAAATGTCAAGGACATCAGATAATTTAATAAAAATTGACAAAAAGTTAATTAGAGTCGATATTAACTATAGGGAATTCGCGCCACAAAATGTAGATAAAAGTTGTTTTCTTTGAAAACCAGGCTCAGTCAAAAATTTGAATTTGGAAGGCACTCTTATAAACATTATGACACTTTTATAACTGGCCAGTAACATGTTCAAATGATTAAAACCTTTTTGGTATTTTATTTTTTTCAGCCAGGAAGAAAATCGAAACCGCCCGTTTTTTTTGCAAATGAGTGTATTAAGGGAAACTATTGAATATTCTCACTATACTTACTCGTATTTTCTAACTTTACTTACTTTACATTGTTTAAAAGTTTATTTTCATTTAACGCCCCTAAGAAGACAATATTACAATGGTATATGTTTGTTTTACACTCCAATGGAATTGTGCTTTAATAATAACTACAGTGTACTAAGGTCAATCAAGAACTACAATAAAAGCATAAGAAATATGTCAGTAGCACATAAATAATAATAAATTTGGATACATGTTAATTACTTAAATTAAATAATTTTCAAAAGGTAGATATAAACATTTAAAAAAAACGACGGTTTTATCGAAATTCAGTTGAAGATATCGGTGAGTACATTCTGGACGCAAACAGTATCTGTGACGAACTCCAATCTGCAGATTCAGACGACGGTGTTCTAACTACTGCAAAGGAGGAACAGATCGGACATAGGACTTATTTCAATGAGGATATAGATAGACAATTTTCTAATAACTGTAAAGGAGGAACATAGAGAAGCCGTCATTCCCGGTAAAACTGCTTGAATTAGTAACCGACGAAGATTTCTATGAAATACTTTAACTCGGTGTGTTATAAGTAAATTTAGAACGTAATGAGCAACATTAAGTTTCATCGATGAACGATCAGTCCCATTTAAATTTTCCCTTAGATCTTCAGGCAACACAAACTACCAGCGTTTTTATGAAATAGAAGATGCTGGCATGATTAATTGACTTGGAGACCACCTGTATTAAATTTTACAGGTAGCATTTACTCTACTGCCCGCCAGTAATTTTCAGCTAAAGAGCTTGGTATAAGTCCATCATAAAATTGAGTACGGTCCCTAATGTTCTAAATTGTTAAAAATTTGTACATTCTTTGAATTCAGATGAATATAATTTTGTACAAAATTTATAAATTTGCTACTTTCTAAAACTGACTCTTGGTTTTCGGATAGTCCAGTACAGAATATAATAACTGTACGAGATAGGCATTGATTAATGCCTCATTTCGAATGTCATTCGTAATTTTCTATACCTGCCTGACTTTTGATACCTTAAGTCAAATAACTTGTGCGCTGAGTGCGCTTATAAGTATTGCTTTGTGTATTGAATTTTTGTATACAGATGACCTAATACGGTCAATGCTAATGCGAGTATAACTATGTGGTCTTTGTTATTTGTTCAGATGCTTGAGATGAGTGTAAAGATCCTCTACTGAAAATTGTATTTTCATTTCTAAACAATTATTACTCAACCGATGGTCACTGCTTCTCATTTAACGATCTTTCTATCTATTTTCTTCAGCTTATTGCCGTACACATTACAATTAAATTACGCCAAAGAACACAGAACAAGTGGTTGTATTCGTAATACAATTATTTTTCCTGCAGTATCATTGAGAGTCACTAACCAGATGATCAAGAAGCACGTAGTCATTAGTAAATCTTAACTAATTTGCATAAAGACGGTAGTTTCTTTCGCACATGAAATGATCACTCAGAACCAAAACCTAACCACCAGTATCTTTGTCACTAACGAAAATATTATAAATCAATGGAAAACGACTCTTTTTAGTGAAAATCGTGTCCATTTGTTGAGACTTATAGCAGTATTAACGTAATGGCTATGGGCTCACATTTGCAATGAGAGAATGCGGATTAGAATCGCACCCGTTCACGTTACATTACATCTAATAGGAATCTACTACCAACATAATTATTACGCTTAGTTTGAGAAGGCAGAAGAAAATTACATGTCATTTTTAATTTTAGTGAAATACTTTAATATATTTCATGTACCACGCTGCGCTCTGTCTGTGCTAAGTAGAACTTCTGTCTTTTCTGTATTAAAAGTGCACTAACTAATGTACCTCTCTCCCTGAACTGCTTTTGAATGATAAGATCTCTCAAACTTTGTTTTTTTTTGTAGTCGTTTGCTTATTCTGAAATTACTGAGTTAAGAAACACTAAAAATTGGTACCACTAAGTACCAGTTATGTTATAGTTTATTTGCTAATATCAAGAATAAAAATGTTGTCACATAAGTAATATAAGATGTTTATATTTTAATTGTGACCGTTTTGTTTGAAAAAGTATAAAATCCCTATCATCATCATCCTTATCATTGCCAGCCATTAACAATCCACTACTTTAAATCGACCTCTCTTACGTCTTTCTATATTCATCATGTTAAATATATATATGTTAGTTTTTGCTCTCATTCACAATTAATTACAATAAGGTAATACAAAGTAGAACAGTTAATAGTGAATTTTTATCCGTTTAACGACAACTGTAAACAGTCTACGGTCTATTATATGGACATACTTCTCAACGCCCTGAGGGCTAGACGGAGCTCTATTTTTTTAGTAGCAGCTCGTGTATTTTTTAGGGTTCCGTAGCCAAATGGCAAAAGCGGAACCCTTATAGAATCGTCAAGTCTGTCTGTCTGTCTGTATGTTTGTCTATCCGTCCGTATGTCACAGCCATTTTTTTCTGAAACTATAAGAGCTATACTGTTGAAATTTGGTCAGTAGATGTATTCTGTAAACCGCATTAATATTTTCACACAAAATAGAAAATAAATTTTGGGGGTCCCTTAGAAAAAAACTTAGTACTGAAACTCAAAAATTTTTTTTCATCAAAACCTTTCGTGTAGGGTACCTAAAGATAGGTCTTCAAAAATGATATTGAATTTTTTAACATCATTTTTTTCTAAACTGAATAGTTTGCGCGAGAGACACTTCCAAAGTGGTAAAATGTGTCCCCCCCCCCCCTTGTAACTTCTAAAATCAGAGAGTGCTAAAACTAAAAAAAAAGTATTATGTACATTACTATGCAAACTACCAGCAAAAAATGGTTTGAACGAAATCTAGTGAGCAGTTTTTTTTAATACGTCAAAAATCGTAAACCTTAATTTACCTTTTATTCAATCGATACACTATCATATCGATCATATCGATCAAATAAACATCGATCAAAGTTACAACGAACTATAAGAACTATGATACTTGCTTCTACGGAACCCTTCATGGGCGAGTCCGACTCGCACTTGGCCCCTTTTTTATTTGAGTTTAGAACTGATTTCGAGAAGTTTTAAGTTATATATTTGTGAAAGATATATCTGAATTGGATAATTTATGGATTATTTTTATATTTGGTAACTATAATTGGCCACAAGCAATTTTATATCAGGAATTGTATTTTGATAAGATAGCTTATTAAAAATCGGTAAAGGGGGTGTCAGGCGTTGAATAGGGTTCCTCAATCACCATACTGGTATGTGGTTTTAAAATCCTATCCAATAGATAATTGTCATACTTACTTCTTAATGCGGTAATTTTGTATGAAGTTTTCCAAGATTTCACAAGTTAGGCCTCTCTACTACTTCTGAACTAATAAAGTCATCTAAGCCGTTATAGTTTTCCTTTACAGTTCTTAATATAGACTACAATCATGAATTTTCCAGCTATTTGAACCCGCCGTATAGCCTTTAGAGGGGGGGGACGCCCTACGTTTAAAAGTGGAAAAACATCGCCACATTACGTGTAGGGGAGGAACCCAAAATAAAATGTTTTTTGTGATTTTATTCCAGCACTTTGTTGACGTGATAAAAACACATATTCGTGCAAAGTTTCACATTTCTAGGACTAACCGTTTCGACGGAAGGTAGAGGACGGACGGATGGATAGACATGACGAAACTGTTCCGATTCATGAACTTCCGAACCCTGTAAATGTATAATCTCGTAGACTTGTCCTATTTTAAGAGAAAATTTAACTAAATACGAAAAGTCTGGCATTTTTTATATGGAATAGACGACAAAAAAGCAGACGAACCTTCAAATCGGTCTGATTTCTTATCATTTTGAACACTTAAACCATCATATCCTAGACATAGGTTTGTCCTTAAAGAGAACATTACAACTTCCCGTACCACGCCAGATGAGTTGATATAGGATTGGTTTAAAGTTTTCGCCTTTATTCGCTTCTTACAACATCGATACTGAACTAATCAGAGTGGTGACAATCAGTCAGTGGTGATAAAGTAAGGCAGAAAAGTAAGGTTTGGAATTTGTTTCACTTGGTAAAAATAAAAAAAATGGTTTACAGCGGTCTTCCTTACAGGAATATATAAGTCTGTATATAACGAAACAATTCAATACAATTTCAGTACATTTTGAGGCAGTAGGTTACGAGATAATTTTATTTGTATTTTATTTTTCACTAGATCTTTTAGATAAATAAGAGAGCAATACATCTGAAGCTTTCGAAGCCGCTCGTAAAATTATACTCACTGCCAAAACCTTAAGTAATTTCTTAGGATCAACTCGTAAAGTCGCAGTAAAACAATTGGTATAACTAGGGAAAACGCTACATGAACAGTAAGAAATAAAACGTTTGTTATGTTAGTGAGCTCGATTAACTTGGCTAAGAGGTATTGAAAAGCCATCGACGTAGTTATTTTTATTATAACTATATATGAGTGGCTTTTATTATAGCTTTTGTCGCTTGAATATTTCTAATTTTGTAAATGATGACCTTGAATTCGACCGTTCATACCTTATTTGATAATACTCTTAAGGGTATGATGTTCAAAATTCTTCTTTTTAAAAGATAGCTAATAAACTCATGATTTTTTTAAATTTTAAGTTTGTTGCCCATTTTAGTGAGGCTCTCCATTGATGAACCAGTCAGTCACTCAAGACAATTAATTTTATGTAACTGTGTGTGTTTATATATGAGTGTAACATCTACACAGTATCTTACACTTTAAATAATGTGGTTTGAAATTATTTAATTAAGAAGTTAATTGTATTCAGTTTTCTGTATTATATTTATTTATTTAAAACTTAATGCACATGCAGCATAAAGGCAGACTTAATTCTCTGGCATTCTCTGCCAGTCAACCTTCAGGTGATGTAGGAATATGATGTGGTAGGTGCAGACTTAGGATATAAAACCTGACAAGTTAGTTGTTAACGTAAGTATTATCTTTATAGTAAACAATTTTAATTTATTTCAGATTTAATACTTCTGAGTAGTATACACAAATTTACTGTTGAATATTAGGGTTTATAATAATGGATGAAGATACCAGACAGGTATATAAACATACGTATATACACATACACACATAAATCCACATATACACACATATATAGACATACATATACAAATACATATATAAATAAATTTAAATATATATAGTGTCAACCTATCGCCGTCCACTGCTGGACGAAGGTCTCCCCCAAGGAACGCCAACCGTCCCGGTCTTGGGCAGTCCGCATCCATCCGCCGCCAGCCACCTTCCTCAAATCATCGGTCCATCGTGCCGCAGGGCGTCCTACACTACGTTTGCCTAATCGCGGTCTCCACTCAAGCACCTTTTTTAAATATATATATTATATAAATACTCAGTCGGGTATTATCGTTGTGACCGTTCTGCCAATTCATTCCGGAGTAGATCACGTACTTTCATTTTGAATGTAAGGCGGTTTGTGGACATCCTGATTTTGGTAGGTAGCGCATTCCATAGAAGAACTGGCTGCACGAAGAAGGAAGAATTGATGAAATAATAGGTGATAGGGGGGCAAAGAAGAAGGACATTGTTCTTTGACCGAAGGTTTCGGTCATGGTTTGAGCATAAGAGACGAAAGTGAGGTAACGATGGGGAGTAGAGGAAAGAAAAAAGAGAAGTGAGTGCACGCAAACTGCGGCGCTGTCGAATTTGGAGCCATTGCATCTGGGAACGTAAAGCAGACACATGGTCATACTTGCGAAGATTGAAAACAAATCGAATGCAGTAATTGAGAAGGCGATCTAGTTTATTAAGGAGGTCTGCATTCAGGTCAAAATAACACACATCCCATAATAGATCAGGGGAATTATTAGGGACTGCAGAAGCGTAGCCTTGGTTTTAGCGATAAGGAAGTTTTTAAGACGGTATAAAGCGCGAAGAAACGAAGTAACTTTCTGGCTGACATGTGTCACTTGTGCCCGCCATTCAAGTGTAGAGTGCATATGTAGCCCCAAGTTTTTTACTACTGCACTCAGAGGTATCGTCTGGTTGTTGTATACAACTGGAGGAATGACTGCCATATCCAACCTACTTAGCATTGGTTTGCTCCCCATGACGACCACTTGACATTTGGTAGGATTAACAGATAATCCAATCCTTGTTGACCAGTCTCTTATAGATTACAAGTCTCTGTTCATTTTTAGATGGCATATGATATGTCCTCAACACCTGACTGCGTGTATACTTGTAAGTTATCAGCGTACAGGTGATACGAACACCGAAGGTTCTAGGTTATGATATTTAATGAAAATTTAAAATAATAAGCGAGAAAATATGCCGCCTTGAGGGATGCCAGTGAGAAGATTCTATAGTCTATAGATTATATTATATTCTATAGTCTAATATTCATTGAAAAGTTTTATTTTTTTTATTATGTAATGATGCTAAAATTTTACTTTTTATCTATTTTGATACGGACACTTATAGATCGTCATTGAAAGTAAATTTTCAATACAGTAACGTTACTGGAAGGCAAACCGCAGTGTAGGTAAGTCACCCGGATTTCCAGATCCAACTACCTGGAGAAGGTTTTGGGAAGCCATTTGACACAGCATTAACGCTTCTTGTGAAAATGTTGCGGAAAACTATATCTGTCAAGAGAGGGAAAACTTGAAACAAACCATTTACCAACCCGTTTGGCCATCGAGGTATAGTAGTCCAAAACCTCCTTTCAAAGGAGAGGCCTATGTCCAGTGAGCGACTATATATTATTGACTGTACCTATTTTCAGAAGGAATGTGAAATATACGTCACGATTGGTACCAAGAAAAATGCTAATCATTGCGCAAAAGGATGTTTAGTACATTCTTGCAAATTGTATATTTTTTGTTTGTTTCGCATCCATTCCCAGTGTGTCAAAAGTCTTTGTAGTGGAAGTAACGCGATATGGCTCGTAATGTATTTCTTTTGTTACTCGTGTTACTTTATATAGTGTCGGTAAGTACACGTTAAATTGTTTCTATGGTTACTAAATGTTTAGATGGTTACTATATAGGTAGAAACTAATTTTATTCTAAGTTGAGTGTTCTTGTTTTCAAATTATTGTGGAAATTTTAATTGACATTCATCTTGTTTCTGCCCCTGTATGATAAAATACATATCGTATATTCGAATTGTACGATACTCTTAAAGTATTTTTACTAATTTGTTTTTTTTCTACTGATTTTCGTCAATTGGGTATGCATTTGCCAGCATGTCAGTTTCTTATAGCCTATAATCTTACTCTGTACTCAAAATACTAACATACATTAACTAAAACTTATATTCTACAAAATGACGACATTATAGAATAGTACCTACTTGGTGAGACTTAAAATAGTAGGTATATCATCAAGGGCATTTTATAGTTCACAACTCCTTAGAAATATTTTTTTTAGTAACAATCGCTGTACAGATGAGTATATAATGTTAAATTATAGTTTTGCTTTAGTCAAAAATGCTTTTTGGTACTTATTTATTACGGTATTTATTAACAGGTTAACGGATCTACATTTGACAAGAAAACAGTAGATGGAATGATTTTAAAAACTCTTTGGACCAAAACTTATCAAGGATTTGATGCGAAAACCAAAGAAGCAGCAATCAAACAAATACGAAACTCAGGCGATTATGACAAGCTAACAAAATATTTAATGAAAGTTAAAAAAGAAAAGGTACAACGGCTTTTGAATTTGTTTTCTGAAATTATATTAATTTATATGTCGAATTAAATATATTTAGATGTGATTATTATTATTTTTTTAATAAAATCAAATTGTCAATTCTTACTTAATTTTCCCTACTGGGAGAGAGGCGTAGTCATGTAAGTTTTACTTGAAATTATATGACAATATTTTCACCGTACTCAATAACCTTAATATCACTTGCATAACGATAAAGGACGTAGGAATGAAAACAGACTAAATGTAAATGAAACCAACTGTAAACAGAGCCTTAAGTGATAGAATAATAGGTATGGCTGACACTTACTAATATTTCAAGAAGGTAGTTGAAATTACGCCAGATTGGAAGTTATTTCGAAGACAACATTCAGTATAAGATATTCTACTGATATTTTAGTAGTAAAATCGTTTTCTATCCTTAAAAATCGCACTATTATACAACTAATTTCGTATGTCCAAATTTAATCTAATAAGAACATAATAAATAAGTTCTGATTAGGTTAAACACTATTATATACCAAATTTCGGTATCTTAAGGTAACTTTACATTCGAATGGCTTTGAGAAATTAAATCTAAAAATAAAAGCCATGTATCAACTATATTATAGTGAAAACTTGGCCTTTTCTTTTAGACTTAATTAACAGGAATTTTCAGTCTAAAACACATTTTATAATGTTATTCTTCTCTCATGCTATGAAATTAATCTTTACTATTTTTTATATATTCGCCATGTCCGTCCATAAGTCCTCGAGCTACAGCCCAAACGGTTGGTGGTAGAAAGATTAAACTTTGCATGAATATGTGTTGTAATTACGTGGACAAAGTGCTACAATAAAATTATGAAAAATATTTTAATTTGGAGATAATACTGATTGTAGAACCCTGAATAGGATTTAAATTAGAAATTTTCATTAACTGATCATGTCATTTCAGTTTATGTATTCTAATCTTGGTTATTAGTATGTTAAAATAATCTAGGATTCTCTTAAACATACTAACAAGCGCCCTTAGAAGAAAGTATTAATTTCATTATAAGAAACAGGTTGTATTTCTTAAACGTAGCTTTACTATGGATTTAATAAACCGCGAAGTATAAGATCCCGTTAGTAGCAAATAAGAGTATTTGTAACCAAACACACTGTAAAAATAGCGGCAAGCTTTCGAGTGCTCGGAGTTACGAGCCTATGTGCCCCTAAGGGCCACAAATCACTATCTAACTACACTAACTCACATGATGAGGTTTTGTAATGAATGTATCTTGTGTTAGCCCACTGGTGTAAACATAAATAACCCCAAAATTGTGTCTTGGACGTGAGTATTTCGTTTATTGAAAAACGTACTTAATACTGGTGGGTTAAATCATCGGTCCTCATTTGTAGGTGTAGGACATTTAATAACGGGTCCACCTGATATACGTCATGGTGTTAACATGTGAGTAATTTAAGAAGCTGAGTATATTACCTGATTCTAGTAAGTAGAGATAAACTGTAATTGACATATTCAATTAAATATCTTTTTTTTTATTCGGCTGGAAAGGATTTGTTTCTTATCATATTGTATAAAATTGTTTTTACAATATTCTATCCAAGTTTTAAGAGTATTATAAGTAGTACTCTTAAAACTTGGTTAGAATATTGTAATATTATTTGTTAAGTTATCAAGTTAAAAACAAATCCGTCCGTAGTAGTTTCACCTCTACAAAGCACTGAGTACTTACAAAAACGCAACTATTTTGGCAATAGGAGTAAATACGAAAATCGATCAGAGTCGATGGCAATGGGAGAGGCCTATGTCCACCAGTGCACTGCAATAAGCTGATCATGATCATGATAATGATGAGAAAATACGACACGTTAACTTTGCTCGTTTGTACTCAAGTCAACTGTGATCATGAAAACACTGTTACTGATATGTTATTTTCCTAGTGCAACACAAACATGATACTTAAATCATTAAAAACTGTGAGATGAAACAATAGTCCCATTTTGTACAAATTTATCCGGCATAAAAATTAGCCTATGTGCTGTTATTGTAAACCGTTTGTTTAATTTCATTCAAATAAATCTTAGAATTTTGGTGTTCTCAGCAACTAGTACCTCGGAAACATTGAAGCACTATTTTGAATTGCATAACAATAAAGTTATTTGAAAATAAAATAATATCCAGGTTCCCTGTTAGGGTTTGAATTAACTTGATTAGGTGAATTGGTGAAGGTGAGTAAGGACGCTCTTGGTCCAAACGGGTGGTGCTAGAAACATGAAAATTTGCATAAATTTGTATTGTGATTACGTCGACATAGTGCTACAATAGAATTATGAAAATATTTGTATTTTGGGTACCTTCCCTATCGTGTGGGGTATCATCAGGTAGGCCTTTGAAAAAACATTTTGAGGTTGCGAAAACAATTTTTCAATTTAGGAATCCGTTTGCGAGTTATTCAACTTTAAAGCAATTTTTTTTGAAAAAGCAGGCCATGTTGCACCCCCTCCCCCCTCTGAAAGCTAAACATCTAACTCAAATAAATCTGCAAAATACGTGGTAGTAGTCCATATATTGAACTTAAAAGGAAAACTATAGCGGTTTCGACAGCTTTTCTATTTCAGGATTATAGGGGCTTAATTTGTAAAAAAAAACATCGTACAACAATAAAGAAATAATAAGTAAACATAGGTTGGTACGGCTAGTTCATAAGCTCAAAGTTGCGCAGCATTTTTTTTTTGTTTCTTTTTTTTTATTGTTGTAATGGAATAGGCGTTTGTCTTCCATCTCACCTGATGGAAAGTGTAGATGAAGACGAAGATGGTACACGCCCATCCAAAAGAAACCTGTTCACTCTACTCTTAAAGGTTCCAAAGTTCAACTCATCAGGAAAAATAGACCCAGGCAGGTCGTTCCAAACTTTGGCGACTCACACCAAAAACGAGCTGTCAAACCGTTTAGTTCGTCTTTTGGGTATGCCAACAACGTATGGATGAAACTTTTGCCTGCGCCTAGTAATCCGATAAAGGAATGGAGATGGCTCAATCTGTTCGAAAAGGGCTTTCGAGCACTCTCCAAAGTGTATCCTATAAAAAACCGATAAGCTGGCAACTCGACGACGATGCTCAAGGGTGTGTAGTCTGCTATTTGAGAGCTATTCGTTATTAATTAACCTACGGGCTCTTCGGTGAACTGAGTCCAAAGCTTCCAGATGATATTTGGCTGCACCGTCCAAGAGGTGAATGCAGTACTCCATGCAGGATCGAACTTGGGCAGTGTAAAGATTAAGCAGCTGTTCAGAGCTGAAGTACCGCCGAACCTTTGACAGAATTGATAATTTCTTGGACGCTGTTTGTGCCATAGACTCAATTTGTTGGCCAAAGTTGAGGTTAGAGGTGATGGTAATACCTAGAAGCCCTAGATGGTTAGTAATCGGTAAGGATACACTTTCGAAAGTGGGTGTTAAATCAAAGCTACTCTTTTTCGCGGAGAAAAGACACGCTTGTGTTTTGGAAGGGTTGAACTGGACAAGATTGGCGTCACCCCAATCGGACACCCACTGCAATGTCACGTTCACCCGTTCAATCATGGACTCTCTCAAGGACCGTATTTCCTCTGGACTAGCATGCAATGAAAAGGGCTATGCTCAGCGTTTCTCTGGGGGTTCGCATCAGGAATGAGGTGATCCGTCAGAGAAATAAAGTCATCGACATAGCCCACCGGAATTAGAAAGCTGTAGTGGCAGTTTATTGGCCGCAGACCTGATGAACGTTGTTGTAGAAGAGTTTTGGAGTCCGCGTTGACCGCGTCTCGGCAAACGTAAAACGTAGTATAGGGCGCCTACTGGCGAGGTGAAGTGACGATTTGCGTGGGATGGCTGGCAGGAGTTGGGTGCAAGAAGCCTAAATTCGATCAGAGTGATGTGCAATGGGAGAGGCCTATGTCCAGTAGTGGACTGCTATAGGCTGATGATGATAATAAATAAATAAATATTTCATACATCTTACACACAAAACCAACTAGTCCCAAACTAAGCAAAGCTTGTATAATGGATACTAGACAACTAATATAAATACATAAACATACTTTTTTTTGTAAAAACATACATTACATATAGAAAACACCCAAACTCCGAAACAAATATTTGCGGATCACACAAACATTTTGTAAGACCCGGGAATCGAATCCGATACCTCTTGATCAGCAGCCGCATACACGAACCACTAGACCGACAAGGCAGTCAAAAAGTAATGAAGTAAACATAACAATTTTCTAGTGGACATGATTTTAAATCCACCTGCTATTATGGGTAACTACGGAACCCTATTCTATGCGTTTCCTGACACGCACTCAGCCAACCAAGGTGATGCTATGACTATTATGCATGATGGAAAGTATGAGTAGGATCCAGGAGTCTACCACATTCTCTGCGAATGAGGGCAGCGTGGCGATGCCGATCCACACTGTGGCGGCCTAGTGAGATGCTTTTCCACGATCCTCTCAAGGAATCTGGGATCATAAGTTATTAACTATACTTGCACAGGAAGGACAAGCCGAATTATTTATTTTTAGTGTGCCATCACATGTTTTTCTATAGAAGAAGGTAGAAGGTGGAATATAGATTGGAAGATAAATTTTAGTCTGTGTGTCTATTTCTTTCGGATAATCTCTAGAATATCTGAATCGATTTTGACAGGACACTCACTGGCAACTAGCTAGAAAGCAGATCTCGCAATTTATAACCATAACCGCAGGTTACATCCAGGGTCTCGGCTAGGAATTTAAAAACTGATTTTGGTAGACAGATAGCCTTTCTCAGGGAGATATACACGGGCTGGTGGAAAGACTTACTAAACTAAGCAGGTAAAAATAAAAATAAACATCAACAATACAACAGGTAAAAATCGCAGGCTTAAAAAAGCAAGGTACTGTCAAAATGCGCTTCAACTGATGTGGTGAGACTAGAAAAGTGGGTTCAAGTGGTTTCTAGACTTTTGACTGAATAAATACGTATACGTTTGCCACCAAACGCTTTCCTAACAATATAACAAAAACTATAGCCTGACATCCTTGTGGTTGAAACTTTGCATATTAAACTAAAATATAACATGAAAGCTCTATCTCAAAGCGCTTGTGAAGCGATATTATTGAACTTTCTTGTTTTTGTTGTAATTAAACATGTATGTAATAGAAAATGTATCATTTGATGAAGTCTAAAAATATTATACTTCAAACAGATACATTTTCTATATGGTGTAGACTAGTAGTTACCAAAATTAATTACATATCAATCGGAGTGGCAGTAACATCAATATTAAATGAACAATAAAAACTTAAAATATCAGTTTATTTGAATATTAGTTTACATTTAATCTAATCGCTCTTTAAATGCAAAGTAAACCCTAAAACTTACCTAAAACACTTTGACTTTGACACTGGAAAATACCTTTTCTTGCGCCAATTCAACTCGGAGAACAGTAGAGTCCATAAAAAGCAATAAAAACATCGATTTTGCATAGGAATATCGCAGATGCGGTTGCCGCTTGGTCGAATTCACAAGACGACGAAGAATGCAAGAGATGCGAGGGACGATTAAGCTCATTCGATATCAAATTTCTTCCATTGTTTTCAATGTTCTATAAAATCTATAAGTAATTTCCTATTCTTAAGTATTCATTCTTGGACCTGCTCCATATATTGTTGGTACTTTTATAATTATGACAAACTATTCTACACCGCCTCCAGTCAAGAAGTTAAGTCAGCTGGGTATACTTCAAGGCATCAATGCACAATATTAATTAATATGATTTTGTCCCATTAGGTGTCGAGACCCTTGATCCGTGAAGTCCTAGTGCTATAAAGCTTTTTAAAGAAATACCAAAAAGATTAGTCGACATCACAGGAGACCGAAGTCCTGGCAGCTACCTCGGATAAAGAATTAGTCTTGCCATTCAAAGGAGGAACGCTGCCATGATCTTCGGAACCATGCCTAAAGGGACTCCTTTTAATGATGTATTTTAGTAACATTATATTTTTTAAGGTTTTTAGTTTTAGGTTCATTGTTCAAGTTTGTAACCAATATTTAACATACATTAAATGAAATAAATTTTGTAAAAATACGTACAATACATAATATATTATCCGTCAATCGCAGTTTTAAGATTCTAAAGTACAAAAATTGGTTTATTTGCCAGAGAAATGAAATGTTGTTGTCAGAGAATTATACAATATAACACATCAAGTGAGGTTTACCAATCTTACAATTTTCTTACAATGATATCAATGCTGCTGTATGTGATGTTATTAAGATATTATGAAATAGTATTATAATATTATTATTAAATATTATTTAGATGTAGTTTGAATAAAATAAAATATAATTATTCTACCCTCTAGTTATACTAACAAACATTATAATTATACTAAGTATTTTTCAGACAGATTTCAGTTTATAAATAAATTTTAGAACATCTAACAAGTAATTTAAAAATTTTGGAGAATGTTAAGTCAGAAATCATCATTTGTGTATTGTAGTTTTAAACTTATATTTTACTATTAATAAGTGCCAATGCCAATGTTAACAAAAAAATAAATCGTGGGTCTCATCATTCAAGGAATTTAATATCAGGGATGACATCAAGTCTTGTGTAAAGGTCAAAGTTAATTTAAAAAAATTGTACATTGCTAACAGTAATCACGTTTAGATATTTTAATTAAATTTTATTTCCTTTGATAAAATTGCTTTGACGACAAGCCAAATACAAATTAAATATTAGTTAAAAATAATAGCAAAATTGACGATTATCTTAATAATCATCGATATCGATAATAATTTTCATTTATCAGTTATCAAACCTTACTTCATATTATATAAATTATAAAATAACTCTACCCGCCTGTTCATCTGTTACAGTTTCACGACTAAACCATTTAATTGATTTGAATAGGTATCGTCCATATTTATTGTAGTGGTAACTGATATATACGTTGTCGGAGCCGCACCCAATGCCTAGGGTTATATGATTTTTATCCAGAATCCCTTTATAAATACATCATTAAGAACACGCCGATTTTATTACAATACTCGCAATGGTGCAAGGACTAAAATTGACTTTAAAGTCTCTTCTTTACATGGAAAACCAAATGGTTTTAAAAAAAAATCAACTTCACATATAAGAAGTCACTTGTGCTGTGTATGCTTAGATTTTCTAATGTAGTTTACTGTAGTAAAGTTATTCAAGAGGACAATGTGTATGTAATGCATTCATGTTATAGTAGAGGAAATCAGAGACTTATAAAGACTTCGTTAGTTTGAAAAAGTAGGTAGTCTGTTAAAATCTTGCAGCGTACAGTAAAAATATATAACTCTTATGTCTTTGACTTGAGAAATGCTTACATAAAGTAATGTAAACGTTGTGTTTTTACTTTTTTGCCTAGAAAATGTTGTAGTTTTCAACTTCAAATTAATAGCTTTTCACTAAATGTATATAGTATGTAAGTAAATGTATATATGGTTCTTAACTTAATAGGATGCCTCTAAAATCTAAATGGTTGACTAAAAAAAAATGAAAAAGTCGTGATTGTAGTCCATATGTTTAACTGTAAAAGGAAACAATAGCGGCTTGGATAACTTTTTTAGTTAAGGAGTCAGAGATGCCTAATTTGTAAAATGCACTCACTTGTAAAACGTCGTACAAAAATAAAGAAATATTATCGAAACATAACAGTTATCTATGGGACACGGTTTGAACTCCATCTGCCATTGTCGGTGCCTACGGGACCCTATTCTATAGATGCGTGGCCTGAAAAGCACTTGGCCGATTTTTTATTTTCAATTTAAGCCTACCAAAGGCTACCTACTTTGCGTGATGGAAAACATGAGTAGAGTCCAGGAGATGGAATCACCATCTTCATTGTGAGTTCTGGAAATGCAGCATAGTGACCCACACTATAGCGGCATAGTAAGATACTTCTGCGTTATTGAGCCTCCGGTCTCAGACTCACCAACGAAATACGACAGCATGAATGCTGTTATTTTAGGTTGGTCTTCCATTTGACACACTAGTAAGCCTGCCTCAGTAGAGCAGCGAAACTCGTACTGAAATCAGCGTAACTTTACTACCTTACTAAAATAATAATTGTACTAAGTAACTAAGTGTAGTTTTTTAGTAGTATATCTATATAGTAGTAGTAACTTAATTGTGTAAATCTGACAAAATAACATTGAAAATTCAGAACATACTTTGTCTGTTCTATATAACATAGTTATAATCATAAGAGTTAATAATAATTTAAATAATATATAAGTATTAAGGAAAATATAAAAAATGTGTACTTGTGTAATGTGTCTTTTTTATAACTCCATTAAAAGTATGTTTATTGAGCTTGTTTAGAGAGTTCTAAAATTTGTAAAATATTTTTCATAGGACTTTATAGCATATTAAGCGGAGCGTATCTTAAACTTGTTCAATATTTTACTTGTTTAAAGTTATATTATCAGCAACATTATTTTGTGTTAAAATTATGGATTTATGCTTCTTCTTTTTCGCCTCCGAGTTTTTAGTTAAGATAAATCTTCATAAATGCAGATGATACATATATTCCGATATTTATAAACAGTTCATTCTGATCAATAAACGTGGATAAAATTAAAGATCAATTGACTTTATAAAGATTTACACAAGTTGGCAAGTAATCCATTCTATAGAGACAGGTAAGATTTATTATAATCTCGTAGAAAAGTAAGCAGTAATCTTAGATTTTAGTAGTATTACTGAGCCTTAAAAAACTTTTGAAATTCTAGTTTTTTAACCCCTGGTACACAAACACAAGTAGATGATCAATATTTGACTGTGTGTGATCATCAAGGACATGTGGCTTTTTTGCTCTTGCAAAAAGCATTTACAGATTACCATCGAAACTTTTAGAATATCACGTTTATTAGAATCTCAAGTATCAGTTTGTATTTTATATTTCGTGTACGGCTTTACCAAGTTTGCAAATAAAAAAATAATAAAATAAAAAAAGAAGTATCAATTCTAATTTCATTCATCATCATTATCATCATTAGCCTATCGCAGTTTCAGCCAATGCTGGGGATAGGCCTCCAGTATCCAGCTCCTGCCATCATCTTGCGCAAGTCATCACTTCACTTCGCCTGAGGGCGTCCCACACGACGTTTGCCGAGGCGCGGTCTCCACTCCAGAACTCTTCTACCCAACGGTTATCAGTTTTGCGGCTAATATGGCTAGCCCACTGCCACTTCAGCTTGCTAATCCGGTGGGCTATGTCGATGACCTTAGTTCTCCGACGGATCACCTCATTCTTGATACGATCCCTCAGAAAACGCCGAGCATAGCCCTTTCCATAGCACGCTGAGCAACTTTGAGCTTGTGGACCAACCGTACCGTAAATTTCCGGGTCTCAGTTCTGTGTGTATTGACAGGTAGGATGCACTGATTAAAAAAAAAGACTCGACTTAGCTTTCCAAATGCTGCCTAACCCAACTGGATTCTTCTATTCACCTCTTCCTCGAGGTTGTTTCCACCCAACTGCAATGTTGTACTGTACACTGTAATGTACTGCAACCGGTTCCGGTAGTACATGTTCATTGAACATGACTTTGGTTTTGTCCAGGTTCATCCGTAGGCCGATACGCATATAGGAATTCACTAGGTCATTCAACATCTGTTGCAGGTCCTGCATTCTCCTCCTGTCTCTGCCATTATGACGATGTCGTCCGCAAATTGCAAATAAGAGATTTATTCGCCGATGATTTTAGGGAAAAACGTCCCCTTGTCTGTCCTCGATGCAATGATATGGGCCTTGTTTGCTGATTCTGTACTTAGACGGACATGGTGGCGGTATCGTGGAGTCATCTCATCACTTGGATGTACCTGGCAACGCTGCAGGGACTCCAGAACAAGCCAGATCTCAACCGAGTCGAAGGCCTTCTCATAGTCCACGAATGCTAGACATAAGAGGGCTGACTATACTCCTGGGTCTTCTGTATAATCTGTCGCACTGTGTATATGTGGTCTATGATGCTATATCCGCTCCAAAATCTGGCCTGCTCTTGTGGTTGAAATTCGTCGAGTCTTCGCCCAAGACGGTTCTTGATGGCTCTTGAAAAAAATGGATCGATAGTTTTCAACATGGTCTTATCACCCTTTTTATAGAAAGCATTAAAAAACTTCTACTCCACACCTCCGAAGATCTCCCTTCAAACAGAACAGTATTGAAGAGCTTTTGGAGCTCCCTCAGTACGTATTTACCTCCAGCCTTTAATAGCTCTGTTGTAACGCCATCCTCTCCAAAGGCTTTTCAAATTTTTAAACTGTCTAAGAGCCATCTCGATTTCGTTGGTGCTGACTTCTGGCAGGTCTTCGGTGTGGTGGAGCGTTAATGCGGCGCTGGTGTCCTCATTTCCGGGATCATTCTCATTCAGTCATAATTATATTGACATTTAATTTAGTAATGATTGTCTATTATTTTTATGTATACAAAACTATTCGCCAGTTTAAAATTGAGCTCAAAAATCACAAGTATTGCATATATTTTAATAATATACGACGTCAAATTCCACAGTATTCGTAAAAGCTTACCTGTAAAAAGTTCATAAAAGAATAAATAAAAAGTCAAGTTTCCTTAATAAATTTGTAATGTAAGTTAGGCGAGATATAAGAGGCACATGAAACCTTATACTCGAAAGAAATTCTAAACATATATCATTGGTGATATATCATTTAATAACTTCGCTGTCCATAATCGAGCAGATAATACATTTATTCTCACGAAGAAAATACATACCGACTAAATTTCCATATTATATAGATAAATAGAAAATATATTGTGGAGTTGCGCACCTGTTGTATCTGTATAAAATGTTCTTATTTTTGTTATTTAATTACTTACAAAAGCAAAAGGTCACACGATATTGTGTATATCGGCGCAACACAACATTCAAAGAAATAAGTCATCGCTGCACGTGTTCTTAGTGACGTAAACAACTCGCAACGATCGACCGCCCCACTACAATGCCTATAAAAAGCCGCCCGCTACAGCGGAGAGAGGATTCGTTTGGTTGCGCTCGGACAGCAAACATCTAACTTATTGTGAAATATTCGAAGCTTTGTAATCAATACTAATTAAAAGTGAATTCCGGTTGAAGTAAAGTTTATTTTAAGTTATTTCTGAAAATGAAATACTCCAATAATAATAATAGTAGTGACGTCACTGTCCTTAAAACATTACCGGGCATCACCGTCTCGTCATCAGAAGTGAGATTACCATGTGTTCTAGACTGTTCGCTATCTAAATTCAGTGTTCGTTGTGTTTCTTCATTCGAATCGATAGTTAAAGTTTTTGTAATAAATAACTACAGACAACAACAAGAAAAATAAAATGGAAAGTTAATTGACAACGTCGGAACATAGAAATCGTAAATTAAGTGACATGCAGCCTATATCGGGTTTTGAGTAACAATTGCAAACGAATTTCAATCGTTTTTGTTTTCAGAAATGTTATTAAACGTGTGATACTTAAATTAAAAAAAAAAGTGGGTACTTCACTATGTTTCGGTAAGTTCGTGGGTATAACGCTTTCTTTCCAGCTAGTAAACATTCCAAACGATAGAAGATGCATCCGTGCTTATATGGAAACAACACAGAGTTCAATGTAAAGGAGATGTAATCCAGTTCACCAGTACCGACAGGGTAATGAAGTGAGGTTACCGAAAGGCTTGTGAGTTGTAATTGGCGCTACACTGGTAAGTTCGAATCATATTTTCATATCAGTGAAGGCCGAGCTTATAAAAGGTTTAAGCACTAGTCAGTGCGTACTACAGTGTGAGAGTACAAGTCTGTATCTGGCTGACTATTTTCTGGGCCAAGTTTAAAATTCTTTCGTTATAATGACCCCAGTGCTGGTTATTTTTAATTCTTCCTTCCCCACAGAATGCTCGAGTGTTTGCACACACACTTGCGTACTACAATATCTTCTGAACTAATGACGGTTTTCGTAAGCAGCCTAGTGCTTATCTCAGCGGCGAACTTCAGTCCTTTCGCTATCTACGCGCGTTGAGCGTGTACTGTGATCTGCGGTCTACTCTCCGTCAGGTGAGGTGTGGACCTGTGGTCTGCACACCGTCTACGCGACGTGAAACCTACGGCCTGTTCGCCGTATGTGCGAGGCGCAACCTGCTGGATACTCACTATCTGAGGGAAGTATAACCTTTGTTCTCTTCGCCGTCTAGCAAATGAACGCTGCATGCGTGCTCAGCCCACTTCGAGAGAAGATGTGTTTAGGCCTTTGAGAGTACATACGAGAGTATGGGCTTCTGTTTTAACAGCTTTGCTGTTATGAGAAAGTGTTTCAGTGTCACACATTCATAGTTTGAAATCGTTTGGGTCTACGCAATTAATGCGTGAAAATGATGGGCTAACTAGGGTGCCTCTACCTGGGTGGTGATCACACATCACGGATGATGCGGGTTGTCGTGATCACAGCTATTATCATTTTAAATTTGATACTAAAATCTTGATGTTAAGAGTTTTGTTTTGAAGTTCTCTTTATTTACTGGTGCAATGACACGAGAGACAGAGCTATGTGATGCTGTTTGTTAAATGTTGTTTCAGAGTAGCACACAGAGGCGTGTGTCCTGCTACTTCCGCTCAACAACCTGATTATACAAGGGAATCGCGACCTGAATGCACCGGTTGTCGGCTTGCTTAAAGGAAGTGCAAAGCTACAGGAA
Source organism: Phragmatobia fuliginosa (assembly GCA_932526445.1). NCBI lineage: Eukaryota > Metazoa > Arthropoda > Insecta > Lepidoptera > Erebidae > Phragmatobia > Phragmatobia fuliginosa. Next base: position 34,495,219 of record OW052057.1, read on the forward strand.
CCGACCGTATCGGCGTTAGAAGACTACACTCCAGTATCGGTTAATGAGCCTACACCATCCACTTCACAAGCCAATGCAACAGAACAAAGAAAGAAAGAAAGAAAGAAAGAAAAAAAAAAAAAAAAAAAAACAAAGGAACTCAGGTTATGTTTTACAATCCTATTCTACGCAACACAGTACCACAGTGTACGACATGACTTATACCACAGTGTACGACATGACTTATACCACAGTGTACGACATGACTTATACCACAGTGTACGCCACGACATAGTACCACAGAGTACGCAACGACATAGTACCACAGAGTACGCAACGACATAGTACCACAGAGTACGCCACGACATAGTACCACAGAGTACGCTACGACATAGTACCACAGAGTACGCTACGACATAGTACCACAGAGTACGCTACGACATAGTACCACAGAGTACGCTACGACATAGTACCACAGAGTACGCTACGACATAGTACCACAGAGTACGCTACGACATAGTACCACAGAGTATGCTACGACATAGTACCACAGAGTACGCTACGACATAGTACCACAGAGTACGCTACGACATAGTACCACAGAGTACGCTACGACATAGTACCACAGAGTACGCCACGACATAGTACCACAGAGTACGCCAACACATATTACCACAGAGTACGCCAACACATATTACCACAGTGTACGCCACCACACATAGTACCACAGAGTACGTCACAACACATAGTACCACAGAGTACGTCACAACACATAGTACCACAGAGTACGTCACAACACATAGTACGCTATGCTCATATCCTACCACAGTGTAGACGTCAATATAATTAAAGGTACACAGATGCCAATTCAAAGAAAAATATTTACGTTTTACAGATAAACTCATCGGAAAAACATCAACAACACGGCTAGTGCAGAGCGCGCACTGCCGGTCAGAATGGTCGTATCGGCGCAACACAACATTCAAAGAAATAAGTCATCGCTGCACGTGTTCTTAGTGACGTAAACAACTCGCAACGATCGACCGCCCCACTACAATGCCTATAAAAAGCCGCCCGCTACAGCGGAGAGAGGATTCGTTTGGTTGCGCTCGGACAGCAAACATCTAACTTATTGTGAAATATTCGAAGCTTTGTAATCAATACTAATTAAAAGTGAATTCCGGTTGAAGTAAAGTTTATTTTAAGTTATTTCTGAAAATGAAATACTCCAATAATAATAATAGTAGTGACGTCACTGTCCTTAAAACATTACCGGGCATCACCGTTCCGTCATGTATAATCTACGTTTATAAATAGATATATAATTATCGTGTCCCGTTGAAGCTCACATTGAACTCCGAAACTTTCTAACAAGTTTTCTCTTTACTTTCAAAAGTGTTTTTAAAAATATCATAACTTCATTTAAAAAAAATACGACTCATCATGGTATTAATACAATTCAATTATAGATCCCCAAAATTACATAAATAGACTTATTAAGAATTAATTTCATTAATAGCAAAATTGCTTTATATTTTACCAACTGATCCGGTGGACTTCATATCGCCTTAGAATATTAATTCTTATTAAAGAATTGTGTAGTTATTAACTGATAGTTCCTGCATTTTTAATCGGTAATATCTTCAAAAAATATTAATTTAAGTTACATACTGTAAAGGACCTTATTAATTATTAGTATCACTTAAAATCGCTTCGTAAATAAACCATTATTTCTCGTAAAAAGGAAGAAATTAAAAAAAATGGTTATTGTGGGTTATCCTAAGAGATAGACATCACCATCAAGAATTTTTTGAACTTTTTAACTTGTACATTAGTGTAGTACATTATTTTAATCTATCTCGTAGGGCACAGCCAACGTTTGCAATGTAAGCGTAAAAAATGGGATTATTTACATTAGAAACCTCTAAAGTTATCAATGTTTCTCTACTATATTAAGCATGTATTTTGCCTATAAAACTTTCTCTTGAATCATTCTACATGTTAAATAAAACGGCATTAAATCCATTGCGTAGTATTAAAGATCTAAACATTTAGGGACAGACAAAGCTGAAGCGACTTTGTTTTACACATGTGAAGAAAAGTCATTACTTTTACAAGAAAGTGTTGGAAGCTGTTGACAGTCTTGGACATCATGGCCTTTCTTATAGCAGATGAGCTGGCCGCATATCTCGACTTGGCAATATTAACGACATTATCCGTCGTACTAATGTTACCGCGGGCCTTCCAGCTGTACGTGAACACAATGGTCTGGTACGAGACGATGGCAAATGACCAGATGGTGTGTCTTTAGTGGCACGACTCGAGCCATAACATCTTCTAAGTACAGCTGGTTATGCCGGCGCTGCTGCTGCATCAGCGAAAACCTCAAACGGCTAAATATCAACAATCAGCAGCTAATTATATTTTGAACCGTTTGGGTTAGAGACGATAGATTCATGGGGCCCAAGCGCTCGTACTATTTTAAACAACTATCTAAGCAACAGATCGATGATAGATAGATAGATAAATAAATAATATAATAATAAATATTTTGGACGTCTTACACACAACATCATCTAGTCCCAAAGTAAGCAGAGCTTGTGTTATGGGTACTAAACAACTGATATAAATACATAAACATACTTTTTTTTTGTAAATACATACATATTATACATAGAAAAACACCCAGACTCCGAAACAAATATTTGTGGATCACACAAATATTTGGTCTGACCCGGGAATCGAACCCGAGACCCCTTGATCAGCAGCCGCATACGCTAACCACTAGACTAACAAGGCAGTCTTAATTAATAGATAACTCTTTATTTGCACTCAAAAATACAGAGTTACAAAAAAAGGAACACAATGATTCTTCCAGGCAACCTTAGGATGGATCAAATGTTGTAGGGAGACAGTAGTAGTTGAATGTGAATTTTTGAACCTACTATTTGCTATTATGTACTATATCATACTACATACACTACATAATATATATTAAAGTAATCTACAAACATTTAAAATTTTACTTACACATAAAATGCATACTTAATACAATAAATTATATGTACTTACATTTACATACATACATACTATACCAGTAAATATACATATATGGATACATAATTAAATGAATAAAAAAAGAAAAGAGAAACAGTTTCGTTTCACCCTCAATCGTGTCGGACTCAATTAAGGTGAATAAAATTCCTGTACCATTTTCTTGAATCTATTTAATGATTGCGCCTGATGTTAGGCGGCAGTGCATTCCATAAGCGCACAGCTTCAACGGTGAAAGATTGGTCATAACATTTGGTGGAATGCAGTGACATCTCCAGTTGTAAACTTACGGATGACCGCAGACATTTTTCATGTGTGTCATTATGGAACTTGAATCGTTCTTTGAGGTAGAAAGGGGTTTTAGGATTGAACAAAATGTTAAGGAAACTAAGGATATGAGTATTCCGGCGAGAGCGAATTGGAAGCCACTTGAGAAGTTGACGGAATTCAGAGACGTGATTGTATTTTCGTTAACCAAATACGAATCGTATACAGACATTTTGTAGTCGGTCAAGCTTATCGAGTTGGGCTTCAGTGAGATTCAGATAGCTGACATCGGCATAGTCGAGAATTGGGAGGAGAAGTGCTTGTGCAAGCGCAGCCCTAGTTGCAGTTGGAAGGAAGTTGCGCAGTCTTCGGAGAGATCCGGCTGAAGCAAATATCCTACGACTGACCTCTTGCATCTGTGAACCCCATGTTAAAGTGTTGTCTATGTAGATCCCTAAAATTTTTCACACTAGTGCTGATCTCAAGATCTGTTTCACCGAACTGGAATATTGAGGGCTATCAAGTTGATAAAAAAATCTTGAACAGAAGTAGCACAGATTAATAAATAGTTACTAGAAGTAGAGCGAGCAGTAGAAATAGGAAATAACAGTGATGCAACATTCAGCTAAAAGGAATATTTGAAGCTCGGTAGTTATATTTGAAGATTTGAATATTTTAAACGGGACTTTCATCATAATTTTGTCATTTGACTGCCTAGTGCCTATTGCCTGGTCTAGTGGTTAGCGTATGCGGCTGCTGATCAAGAGGTCTCGGTTTCTATTCCCGAGTCAGACCTAATTTAATTGTGTGATCAACAAATATTTGTTCCGGAGTCTGGGCGTTTTCTATGTATAATATGAATGTATTTACAAAAATGTATGTTTAAGTATTTATATCAGTTATTTAGTACCCATAATACAAGATCTGCTTAGTTTGGACTAGATGATGTTGTGTGTAAAGATGTCCGAAATATTTATTTATTATTGTCGGTATATCGTGTTGATTGAATGGTTCTTTGTTTGGTACGATATTTGGTTGTATATATAAATGGTTTATTAATTGATTAATGACAGTGTAAACGGTATAATGATTTAAGATCATACATTAATTAAAATACAACTGTTTATATATGTTGTATTTGAATACTAGTTAGGTATTACTTATATAGGTATAGGTATAGGTATCTTTATATATATAATTCTTGTGTGAGTGTGTATGTCACTGAACTTCTCTCAAACGACTGGACCGATTTTGATGAAATTTTTTGTGTGTGTTCAAGGGGATCTGGGAATGGTTTAAATTCGCAATTGGACCAGGTAGGTGGCGCTGCGATCAAGTTCTGGAATTTTAAAGTTGGGCGGTACGAAGTTCGCTGGGTCAACTAGTATAGGTATATTTTTGTGTAAAATCTCATGAATTGGTATTTTAACATTGTAATATTGGGTGTGATATCGAAAACAGTATTATTGTAGGTATTAAAAATTTGCAATTATATGACTAGCATAATTTTAAAATCGCACATTATAGTTTGTATTCAGGTTTAAAGACTTAGTAACGCAACTTATAATTTAATTTTAATTGTTTTTAAAGTTCGAGTCATCTGTTCCGACTTTCTGGCAGCAGTTAATTTGGGTTACAATTGTAATATAATCATATACAAATAACTCACAATTATACAAAAACTAGTCCATTTGGCGTCTATCTCCATGTTTTTTATTTTAAGTTCCAGTAATCAAAAACTATTCTATGTTACAATTATTGACTTATAAATACAAATATATAAATAGGTACAGACTTCAAAGACCATTATATGAAATTCGAAACTTTCCAGACAATTATAAATCGAAATGTTTCATTACTGTTTAGAAATGGCCAAATTAAATACTTTAGATAATGTGTACATAATATCAAATCTCGATATTACAAATATTAGAAAGTACTTTGATATTTGATGAGTTTGGAATATTCCACAGACTATTTAGTTTGATATTGATAGCATTCATAGATGATGAAATATTTATTAAAATTACTAGCTTTTACCCGCGGCTCCGCCCGCGTGTATGTTTTCGCGATAAAAAGTAACCTATGTCCTTTACCAAGTTCAGTTCTATCTTCATACAAAATTTCATCAAAATCGGTTCAGCGACTTAAGCGTAAAAGCGTAACAGACAGACAGAGTAACTTTCGGATTTATAATATTAGTAGGGATTATATAGTCATATAAATATGGACATATTATATATATACTGCCTCGTCGGTCTAGTGGAGAGCGTACTAGTATATAATAATAAATAAATAAATATTTCGGATATTTTACACACAACATCGTCTAGTCCCAAACTAAGCAGAGCTTGTATTATGGGTAATAAACAACTGATACAAATACATAAACATATTTTTTTTTTGTAAATACATACATGTTATGCTACTGCTCCACCTGCGTTAGCGTTAATGTTAGTGGCGAACTACGCGTTAGTTAACGTGTTAAAATGCGCGTTGGCTACATTAAGGTTACAATGCGGTTAGGACGTAATTCCTCGTGAATTAACGCGTTAACACACAACACCCACAATGGAACCTAAAGCAGCTAAACTAGTTGCGATAATGAGCCTCATAAATTATTTTATGTAATATAAAAAGGGAGAAAAAACTAAAAAAATCGGGATCTGATGATGGGATTCCAAGGAAATCGAGGGAACTCCTCAAATATCATAGGCACAATTGTCGCGATTTGGGTACTCGGAATAGTTTTTCATTGAAGTCGGTTCCTTTTTGTTAAAATTATTGTTAAAATTATTAGTGCAATAATCAAGATATATATATATTTCAGATGTTGTGTATGTTGTAGGAATAAGGTATGAGGTGAATAGAGTTGACTGGCAATCAGTCAACAACCAATCAACTAAAATTATATCATTGAGCAAAACTTTATTGTTCTGCATATAATGTTGTACTCACGAACACAAAGCTATTTACCTCCAAGCGAAGCTTTAATTTTAAAAGTTATATAATTAGGGTTCCGTTGCCAAATGGCAAAAAACGGATCCCTATGAACAAATCCCTAAGAAATAGACATTTACCGTTGCTGACTTTTTGTAGATCTTTTTAAGGTGTACAATACTGTAGTACATTATTTTGATCAATCTCGTAAGCTACAGATAGCGTTTGCAATGTAAGCGTAAAAATGAGTTTATTCACATCACATTAGAAACCTCTAAAATCATCAAAAAAATTCTACTATATTATCATTGATATATAAAAACCCTAGATGCACAGTCTCAAACAAAAGCGGCATACGAAACTGTCCCACTTAGTCATTGATGTATAAAAATATCAATGTGGGTAGTTTTAGTTATGCTATAAACATATCTTTTGCAAATTCAACCTTACGCGCATTGGTTAAAGTTTTTATTACAAAGCAGTGTACCATGACCAATCAAATTTTACTACCGAAGTTTTGAATAAGAACAGGATTTTTTTTTCTCTTATATCACTCTATCTATTCAAGAAAACGGCATTAAAATCAGTTGCGTAGTTTTAAAGATCTAAGCATTTACATTTAGGGACAGACAGAGAGCGAAAGCGACTTTGTTTTATAATATGTAGTAAAGTATATAGTAATTAACAAAACAAACCGAATAATAAATTACCTGTCTCAAACAACTTGTAACAGTTCTACTTAGTACTTTAGACAGTATGAAATATCACAATCATCGAATAAAATACGGCAAAGTCAAATGGATGAAGGAAGACAGGGCTTAAGCCACGATTCCAAAACAAGGTTACCGTGAATATATCGCGGGGTACTTTAAAAACATACACGAAACGGACTAAAAGAGATTTCAAATTTAGAATAAAAATATCTTTTGTAATACTCAGCGCAACAGGGATCGGCTAAGTAAACCACCACAACTGCGAAATCCAGTACAGTCAATCAGGAGTAAGCTATGCTAATTTGTTCCTGTAAAAGTACAGGAACAACCACAGCTAAAAAAATGAATACACTGTAACTATTTATTTTGATCACAACGTTACCATTATACCCATTATACCATAAGGATCTATGGAATGTACAGAATGGACCAAAAGTTCATTTAAATTTGAATCGGTAGCTGTGAAGCGAAGCTGCGGCGGGGTGGGGCAGTGGGGCTACGAAGTATAAAAGCATCCGATGGGATTACCATACCATAACGACGATTCTTTTACTCTACTCAACCACCATACCGACCTAGAACATCAGCAGTTCCTGAAAACGTCGAGCATGTAAGAACGTCTATTCGTAAAAATCCTGGATTCTCTAGGCGTGCCTAGAACATCTATGATTTGTATTCTTTAAAAACTTTAAAATTTACATCCGTTCAACATTTGAATGGTAAAAGTTTTATGGCATCAAAATCACCCTCATAGGCTTCCATTTACAAAAGAAATCGACAAAAAGTGATAACCAAAAGAGGTGTCAGTAACTGCCGTCCTCGTAGCCCGGACTTATCCCCAATGGACTTCTTTCTTAGAGGATACCTTAAAAGCAAAGTTTTCTACAGCAAATAGTTTCTTTTTAGTACACGTCGAGGTTTATTTTGTACCATACCTGTATCGTAATAATTTCAGGTATCTCATTATGTTTTATTATGTGAACGCAGAGTAATTGAGTGAATATTACTTTCAAATATTTAATGCTTGAAAGTCAAAATTTAACGACGCCGCGAAGCTCTAATCAAAGAAATAAGTTAAAGAGAAAACAAATTGTAATATTTTTTTCTGATGAATCCATACGAATATATCAGTTTACATAAAAATAGATTCTATAACATCTTACAATATTATCTTTGATGTGTTTAGCAGAAAACGTTTTCATTTACGTCACGACTTTATTGACGTAGGTGCTCTTGAACATTTAGTGAAAATTGGAAAAGTGAAGCCAAACCGTAGCGATCTTGTATTCTAATTAATCCTTCCTTTAATAAATATTGTAAAACCAGGATATTTTAATCAAAAGCTTTCTTGGCCACAAATTAATGTGGTGGATCCAAATTTATACCTTCACTCAATCTAAAGCAATTCTTTATATATACAGCGTAGGTACAGCTAGAGGGAAATTCCTACCTGATTTAATTTATAGTCGATTTTTTAATTAATATTAAATCATAATTGTGAATCACACAAGCTGACTACCTATGGTCCCAGAATGAATTGACAATTTTTATTAGGAATAGTCCTTCTAACTTATTTGTAAAAAAAATAATTAAAAAATATATTAAAAAATTAAACTATTAGCTATAATCATCATAATCATCAGCCTATCGCAGTCAAATGCTGGACATAGGGTTCCCCCATTGCACACCACTCATTTTGCACTGCTCGCATCCAGCTCGTGCCAGCCATCTTACGCAGGTCGTCACTCCATCCCGCCGGTGGGCACGATTGCACAACGTTTCCCGTGACGTGGACTCCACTCCAGAACTCTTCTACCCAGTCATTAGTCATCAGTTCTGTGGCTAATATGGCCAGCCCACTGCCACTACAGCTTGTTAATTTCGGTAGGCTATGTTGATGACTTTAGTTTTCTGACGGGTCACCTCATTTCTGATACAATCCCTGAGAGAAACTCCGAGCATAGTCCATTCCATAGCACGCTGAGCAACTTTAAGCTTGTGGACCAAACGTACCGTAAGCGTCGAGGTCTTGGCTCCGTATGTCATTTTACAGTTAGGACGCACTGATTGAAAACTTTCGTTTTCAGGCATTGTGGAATCGACGACGATAAGACTCGACATAGCTTTCCATACGATACCCAACCAAACTGAATTCTTTACCTCGTCTAGTAGGTCTGTTAGGTAGATTTAAATCGGCCAAAAAAGCCACGCATAGAATAGAATTCCGTAATTCTGAGATCACCGACTAGAGATCCCTATTCTACGCGTGGCCTGACACACACTTGGCCAATTTTTAGGGTTCCGAAGTTTATGACTTCGATTCCTTATAGATTCGTCATGCCCGTCTGTCCATCCGTCCGTCTGTCCTCGACTTACCGTCTAAACGGTAAGTGCTAGAAAGATTAAACTTTGCATGAATATGTATTGTAATTACGTCGATAAAGTGCTACAATAAAATTATGAAAAATATTTTTATTTGGGGTACCTCCCCTACACGTAAAGTGGGGATGTTTTTTTTTTCTCACGGCTACTCCATCATGTGGATTATCATTAGATAGGTCTTTTAAAAATAATAAACTTTTATTGGGTATAATTAAAAATATAAAAAGTAAAAAAATAAAAAGTAGAAGAATTCAATTTATTTCTCAACAATTAAACTAGAACGTGACAGAAATTTTATCATGATATATACTGTAGACTCAAAGACGACATAAGCCATCTGACAAAAAATATTGTAATTGACTGGTCTCATCATTTCCTATTTCTTAGAAATAGAGCTTTAGATAAGAAATAGAAATAGAACCTTTACTTTCTGCTGATCAAGAGGTCTCGGGTTCGATTCCCGGGTCGGACTAAATATTTGTGTGATCCACAAATATTTGTTTCGGAGTCTGGGTGTTTTTCTATGTATAATATGTATGTATTTACAAAAAAAAAGTATGTTTATGTATTTATATCAGTTGTCTAGTACCCATAATACAAGCTCTGTTTGGTTTGGGACTAGATGACGTTGTGTGTAATATGTCCGAAATATTTATTATTATTAATATTATTATTTAGGTTTTGAGGAAGTTTATTTATGGATATTGGGATTTAAGTGTGAATAATATCATGATTCGATTGCTTAACACATGAGGTATATTTTATAATAAAAAATCAACCTGCAACGTCCAACTGCTGGGCAGGGATCTCCTCTCAGGAGAGGGTTAAGGCCATGCGTCTCCACGATTGGCGAATGTTACTTGGAGACTGGCTAGACACACTGTGGCTACAAATCCTGCCGTTATGTAAGCTTCATGAATGTTATCTTATCTTGATAACCGGAACCAACTGCTTAACACAACCGAGGAAATGCTAATAACATATCATGCCACAAACGGTCACCCATCTATATCTGACCGCGTCATCGTTGCTTACCCTCGGTGATTGTTTATTCTCAATTACCTAAACATACTTGGCTATGAGCGCTTCTACATACGTGTTTATGATTATTTCCATTAATTTTGTAATAGTGTTCTTCATTATAGAATGTGTAAACTATTCTTTACATAATCATTTCAAGTAAGATTAGAGCAAAGAGTTTAGTATATTAATAAGTATTATGACCTTGTGAATACTGGCATTGAACACCTCGAGCTGTTCCGCCTCTAATGCAGGGTTGACGCATTGCTTACTCGTAAATAATAACTTCATGCATAAACAATGGAAGGCATCTACTAAACTAAGCTACGTTTATACGCTTCTGCACTCTCAATAACGTGATCTACTCATAACTTTCATGAAAATAATAACGATATTGAGTTTAGTTAACGCTGACTGAAGTTTAATATTTTTCTAGATATAGGCAGTTTGTATAATGAAACAAATAAGTCAAAAATCTTGAGTAAAATAATCAATTTGACGTATCTTGTACTTAATTTTAATGTATTCATAATCTTAGTTTAGAAATCACAACTTTAAAAAAAGCTGAGTAATAAAAGAACAGTAGAATAATTAACCTACCTAAATAAAATCTCTGTTAATTGCAAGATTACGACAACCCATAGGTATACATTATTAAAAACGGATTACAGGTTTATCATTATCAATCCACTTTTAAGTAGATTTATGCCCCAAAAATGAGATGTTGTTGTGGCTTGTTTCTAATATTATTAATCAAACTCAACGTCTCTTTATTTATTTCCCTGTATAATGTTATCGTCCTGGGATCTGTGCACATAGGTACGTAGATTTTTTAACCTAATTATTCAATTGTTTTACTTTAAAGTATCTTTGACCTTTTTGTTAAGCACCTATGTACCATCTTTCTTGTAAGTGGTTGTCCAGTGGCAAGATCGTCTAATTTCTAAACTATCTAGAAGAGGATTTAAATCATGTATTTGAAATAAGCTTTACTCGACTCAACCACATAAATAACTTACCCGAAATTCACAGAATGAATTTCATTGCTCGTAATACAATTGTTTCAAAGTATCGCAATTCACATACATTTTCGTGTATGACGTATGGAATAAAAGCGTCTCGAATTGTGTCCTACACGTACGTGAAGTACGAATAACAAATGGTGGTTACGGCCTGATTGAGATCTAATTTATTGGCTCGCATTCTGAGAACAGCCGCATTCTAAATCACAATAACGGCATACGGGCCTCGTTCTAGCTCAAGCCTGCAAATTACGTGTATTGTTAACGGTGTCTCTCCACACATTATGTGCACGGTGTCGTTACATTTAATTAAGGTGGTTTGTACAACATATCGATACGTCACTGGCAGGATTCAGTAAAATGCATTAGCAGCGTATCAGGTGCGATCACAATTTTAAATTGGATTGATTTATTTGATTTCGACGCTTAGTTTTGATGATTGATTTTACACCACACATGTAATATGTACATACTACTTACTCTTCATCTTCTGTCAGTACTTTCAGTTCTCAATCAGTACTTATAAATTTTTAAATTTATATTATTATAACCACCGTTGATCGTATTAAGCTGTTTAATTGTTTTCCAATTCAGAAACAGAGTACTTAATTAACTGACTGATGGTTGTTAAATATTTAGATCGTTATTACATGTAAAACTAACTATAACCACGAAGTAGTATGAGCAAAATCGATGTTTGTAAACATGAATAACAAAACCCGTGATTAGTACAAAACACAGTCGACTACCACCGTCACTGCGAATTGAGACAGTCGATTCTCCATCAAAATCCACTCATTCTTAATTAATTTCTAACATAGTACAGCAGGTATATATTTTATTTCTAAAAATATATTATGACGGAAAAATACCGTGAGACAACAATACGAAAGAATAGAGCTTGACGCTAACACGTTGCGTGGTATTATCACTTTATTTCATCTATAAGATCTACCGCGTGTCAATAAAACGACTGACGTATTCGTCCACTGTACGTAGCTTTGTGAGCAAAATATTTCGGAAATGTTTCAAGTCAACTATGGTATAATAGAAAAAGCAAAATAATCAAACAATTCGACAAATATTGATATAATTATAGTTATAACAAAAAGAAACCGACTTCAAAGAAAAACTATTCCGAGTACCCAAATCGTGACAATTGTGCATATGGTATTTGAGGAGTTCCCTCAATTTCCTAGGGATCCCATCATCAGATCCCGATATGGTGATAATTGGACCACCTGTAAGCTACGCCCATTCCAATGCAAAAAGAAGTTTTGAAATCGGTTCATAAACGACGGAATTATCGCTGAATACATATAAAAACTCCGAAACTACCGAGTTCCTGGAGCCTCTGCAGTTGCGGAGAGACATCGCTTCCATGGCGGTCCTCTATCGCCTTTACCATGGTGAGTGTTCGGTAGAGCTCTTCCAACTGGTCCCTCCTTCTCCCTTCCTTTACAGGACAACGCGTGCTGGACTTGGAAGTGGCCGCCATACTTTACTGTCTGCATTCGCAGTAATGATGTGTGGTTTCTCCCACTCTTGGATTCTGCTCATGCTTTCCATCAGGCGGGGTAGAGTCACTTTGGTAGGCTATATATAAAAAAAAAAAAGATTCCGACGAATTGAGATCCTCTTCCTTTTTTTTGAAGTCGGTTAATAATAGGTGAATCACCACCATTTGTTTTGTGTATGAGTGTTCTACAATATTGTGATTGTCTACCCGTGACCACGAGTAGTCGCAAAGAAGAAGGTAACGTAATCTTTTTAATTTTATCGCGAATAAGTCCCTTAGACAGTAAAAAACATGAGTATGTGTAAAAGTTGCGATAGTCTGAAAACAGTTATTGTAATTGTGCTTCTAAAATAATGTTATAAAATATATGCATTTCAATGTGTATGTAAAACACATTAGCCATTTTTAGGTTTTCCATCAAAATAAAAAATCTAAAAATCATTAATTCACACACTTCAAAAAATATAGCTTTGCAAATGTTATCACTAAGTTTTATTAAGGGTTGGTTGTAATTATTATTTATTAGCACTTGAGTAATAGAGACAGACAGCCTTAACTATATAAGAAAACATTGAACATCTAGTAATCTGATACTGATTACGAACGTCGCAGATTGTAAACAGTGTTCTGTTACACACTCTATATCTGCCCTGTGGGACACATCCTACGTAAAAGCCAAGAGGGTACAGACTTCGTGAGTGGATAGGATTATCGGGGCAGCACGAGATCTTAATAGCCACAGCTATGTAATAGGGGTCGATCCTCACTAATACATAAGAGAAACATTGTCCGTGCCTGTTCGTTGGCAAATCACTCCCAAATGGCTGCACTCTAGTAAAGAGATAGCAACACTTTGATGGAATTGACTGTTGTTTAAGAGTCCTCCTGTTTTCTTCTATTAGTATTATCTTGCTCATTTATCGTTATGTTATTTATGTTGTATAAAGTTTTTCCGGTGTATTTGTGTAGTATTTGTACTGCTTTAGGTCATTCAGTCATTAAGCTCTTTTAAATTTCTGCCGTATATTCTGCAAATTAATACCAGGCACATACATTTACACAGTTATTTCAGATTAACTGAAACGTAGTGATCAATCCCTACTATCCCTACTAAATAATATTATAAATGCGAAAGTAACTCTGTCTGTCTGTCTATTACGTCTTCACACCTAAACCACTGAACCGATTTTGGTGAAATTTGGTATAAAGATAGAACTGAACTTGGGAAAGGACAAAGGCTACTTTTTACCGCGATAACCGAGATACACGTGGGCGGAGCCGCGGGCGAAAGCTAGTCCCTCATAAAAATCTACATCACACATGTGAAACCTAGTAAAACTTAACACGGTTTCAAATAAATTTCAGTGTCAAATAGTCGTAGAACTCTTCAGATTGTTTAAAGCAAAAATTGGCTAAGTGCATGTCAGGCCACGCATAGAATAGGGTTCCATTGGCACCCATAATGATAGGTAGATTTCAAATCGTGTCCGATAGACAATCGTCATATTAACTTATGATTTCTTTATTTTTGTACGAAGTTTCCCAAGTGAGGGCATTTCACAAGTTTGGCCCATATAACTCCTAAAATAAAAGAGTTGTCACAAACGCTATAGTTTTCCAATATATGGGCAACTACCATGATTTTTTTCAGATTTTTCGAGCAAAAAATACCTCAAACGATGGGGTAGACGAGTGAAAATATTATTATCCAAACTTTACTTTGGGAGGAATCCCAAATTAAAATATTTTTCATATTTTTTTGTAACACATATTCCTAGCACCAACGGTCTGGGCGGTAGGTCGAGGATGACTCAGAAGTTATATTTTGTTATTTCCCGTTATAGAGTTTATATAAGAACAATAAAAAAAACTGAGACCTGTTATATATCTGAAACTATATTTAAAGATATATATAAATATGTAAATAGTCCGCATGCACACAAACATGCTGGCTGACCCACTTAGCCCCATCTGTGTATTCTATTACCCGTAGATGTTATACAGGGTAAGCAAATGTGTTTCCCATTAAAAGGTTAAATTGAGCTAACCTTAAAAGATAGACCTAATATGAGTATGCTATCATTGATTTCTTGTAAACTTTTGAAAAGCAAAAATTATTTCATGCATTATATTCACGAATCTTTAACCATATATGCAGCGCAGTAAATGGAAGCTTAAAGAGAAATAATTTTATCTCGTTTTTAAAACATTTTTCATTAATACTCCATCGAAGTTATTTTTCAGAGAAAACCTTAAATTTTTACCATGAAAAAAATTGCAATCATTCGAACAATGCGTAGTGAGCAAAAAAAGCTGCGCAAAGGATTGGCTTCACATTGAAACAATTTACATTACAACAATATGCATAATGCATATTGTTGTAATGTAATGGAGACTATCAAAACTTGTACACTAAATACCTATTGTTGAAATAACGTACAACTGTTGATATAACAAATTCTACATATAATATGTTCGTAGCTCAACGTAAAATGAAAAGGTCAAACGCGCGAATTAGCGACTCGCCCAAGGGTTTCGTTGAGGCTTTGAATTAATTATCCTTATCAAAAAGATAATATTATCATGGGTTTTTACATTACTTTGTTAGTACATCATAATAATTCAAACATGTGGTACTGTTATTATGTATGCGCCACCATAAAATCAAATAATTGTATTGATATAACAAAATCATAAAAATATAATTTGTTTGACTTTCAGATTTTTTCGTAACTTTGCCTTGAAATAATTTTTTGTTTCTTTCCCTATAAAGAATTTTTCTAAGCTATTGTATAGCTTATATCGCGGGCTTTGAGCGCGGCGACCGAATCAAGAGATTCCGTAACGAAAAACCCTTACACCCTAAAAAAGGATAGAGAATATGATTGTAACTGCAGTGCGTCAAGGATGTGGCGGCTCCGTACCCTATGAAACCGGCCGTTATCCGTAGCCTTGACAACATGTTCTTATTCATACATATGTTCTCTGTTTAGTTCTCATTGTCTTTCGATTAATAGGATGATTATGTTGTTTGGCAATAATATTGTTACATTGTATGTTGGTAAAATGACAGTGTTTATTGTTTTGTAAACTTGAATCTCAAAGAAAAAAAAATACTGCTTAATTTTTTTTTTATAGTAAAGTCACATTGGCAGGCGTTATATAAAAAAAAAACTTGCATCGGTTGATAAAAAATGCTATGCAATAGCTTTACCGCGGCAGTCCCCGAGTGCCACACTACTTTTTTGGCAATAATATTGTTAGAATGTATAATGTAATAATGTTGGTAAAATGTCAGTGTTTATTGTTTTGTAAACTTGAATTAATCTCAAAGAAAAAAAAAATACTGCTTAAAAAATAAAAAATAAATAATTGCTTAAGTTGATAGAAAATGCTATGCAATAGCTTTACCGCGGCAGTCCCCGAGTGCAACTTAATTGATGTATCGGTTTCAAGGCAATAAAAACTTATTGCCTTGAAACCGCTTGTATTAAGGACCTAATTTTTTTTTACGAGACTTTGTTAATACAAAGTCTCGTAAAAATTGTGTTATTAAACAAGTAGATGTTTTATACGTCTGTGCCTAGCCCTGGGAAGGTGCATATTTGATATGTATCTATCATTCATAAAGATGAGGACGAGAGTTATAACCATTTTTAGTGTTCCGTAGCCAAATGGCAAAAAACGGAACCCTTGTAGAATCGTCATGTCTGTCTGTCTGTCCGTCCGTATGTCATAGCCACTTTTTTCGGAAACCATAAGATTTATACTTTTGAAACTTGGTTAGTAGATGTAATCTGTGAACCGCATATAGATTTTCACCCAAAAATAGAAAAAAAAACAATACATTTTGGGGGTCCCCATATTTGGAACTGAAACTCAAAAAAAATTTTTTCATTGAACCCGTACGTGTTCTATATATATATATATATATATTTGAATACCTATCTATGGATAGGTATTCAAAAATTATATTGAGGTTTCTAATATATTTTTTCTCTAATCTGAATAGTTTGCGCGAGAGATACTTCCAAAATTGAAAAATGTGTCCCCCCCCCCCTGTAACTTCTAAACTAAGAGAGTGATAAAACAAAAAAAGTATATGTTGTACATTACCATGCAAACTACTAAAGCAAATGGGTTTGAACGAGATTTAGTAAGTAGTTTTTTTTTTAATACGTCTTAGATCGTAAACTGCAATTTACCTTTCATTCAATCAATACACTAAAAAAACATCGATCCAAGTTACAACGAACTACAAGAACTTTTATATGATGTTACTTGCTGATGCGGAACCCTTCATGGGCGAGTCCGACTCGCATTTGACCGCTTTATTTTTCAATATTAATACGTAACACCATTCGTGATGTAGATTTATAGCTGCTGGTAGATCAGCAGTACCTAGTAGTACCTAGTACCTACCTAGTAGTACCAGTATCTAGTAAATAGTGTTTACTAGTCTATTTGTATTAAATTCGTTACTTCATCATCATCAGCCTATCGCAGTCTACTGCTGGAGATAAGCCTCTCTCTAGCTTGTTCGTAAAACATTAATTTTGTACCATTTTATTAGCGTTAACTATTAGGTTAAAACTTTGCGAAAAGAGTAGGTAGGTAGTCTCTTCGTAAATGCTTTTTGTAATGGTACGTATAATTTTGCGCAAAAGTCTAAATAATCTGTTAAAAGGCTTTTTTAGAACATATCACGTGTGTAACACGTATTGAACCAAAATAAACTTTAAACTATTCATAATTAAAGCTGATATCCTGTTAAAATTTTGCACATATATTTCAAGGGACGGGTCAACTATAACCTATCCACTGAATATATAATAAATTAATGCATAATATCATAATTAGTGTGAGAAAAACTCTATATCACAATACATTTTGTAGTTTAAAATGTATTTATTTTTGTCAACCTTTTAGTAATGATAAAAAGAGAATCATGACCATTACCAATAAATGACCGCAAATCATCAAGGAGCCAACACAGGCCCACTTACAGCTATTGTCAAAGTTTGATTGATGGTTTTATTTCTTTGTGACTTAAGGAGTTGCCATTAATTAGTAATAAATAATCGGTAAACGTTTTTTTATGTACTTTTCTAACTTAAGATTTGTTTGATTTTCATTTATTCTGATTCACGGGTACACTTAGATTATTATGAACAATAATTTATAGATCAACTAGCTTTGGCCGCGGCTATACCCGCGTCTATGTCGGTACTTGCGGTAAAAAATAAGCTTATGTCCTATGGCTCTCGCGCGATGATGAATCGAAACACGTGGCGTGTTATTGAAGAGGCTTAAATTCAACAGTGGACTGCAGTAGGCTGATGATGATGTTTAAATTTCTAACTGATTATCTACTTCGACATTATCAATCAACCAGCAAAATAATCACCGTTGTTTACATCTTTTAAAGCTCCGTCAAAACGTAAATTATATTCAGCTGCTATTAAAACTTTTATTAAAAAAAACCATTTCGGTTTGACAGTATGCAGATATAATGCACTCCTAAATTTCTAACCTAGCATTTTTGGATCATGCCTGGATTTTCCTACTTTTTTCATCATTAAATTTTATTTTTTGAACCCAAAAAGTACCCGTAACTATAAAGTATAATATGTATGAAAATAGAGTTTAAAGCTTTCGTGCGCTTCAACTGTGTAAGCTTAGCTCAGTTGTCCAGTCCCAAAGTAAGCAGAGCTTGTCTTATACAAGCTCTGCTTACTTTGGGACTGGACGATGTTGTGTGTAGATGTCTGAAATATTTATTTATTTATTATTTATTTTATTTAAGCTATTAAAACAAGCTTATTAGTGCTGTGATATTCACAAACTCATTCTAGGTTTGGTGTCAGAGCCTTTCAAGCGCTGGTATGAGACCTGTGTCTCATACCACCAGGGATTTTTTTATTCATCACATATGGCTTCGATGAACATATAAGTATTTAATTATCTAAAGAGTATATTAAGATTTAATCATTCCTATATGCTTAATAAATTGATATACAAGTAAAAACAAATTAGACATACACAATTTTTATAATAATTGTGTATGTGCAATTGCTACGACAGCCTCTGGCAGTTTTCAATACTGCATAGAAGTATAACGGTGGCCGCGATTGGTTAGGAGGCGAACTTGTGCAAACAGAATATTGGGTTACCAAGAAACAACCAATGACGGAAATATTTCAACATCATTAATGTTTCCCCACTCATTTATCGTGTGCATGTGTCGCAGTTCCTAGAAATTTAGTATGGTCCGCGTAACAGCTCATTAATACGCTCCTCAAAATAGTGATATACAAATATATCAAAATACTCGCTTATTGGTAAATAAATGAAAATAGGGAAATGTGCTAAAGATAGTCTTTAAATTGTTACTCACAATTTACTACATAATTTCTATCATAATTTACTAAATCTATTGTTAACTATTGTTTTGTCAAAAATAGACTTCATAGACTTTTCTTAGCGTGGAAAATCTACTGAGAATGTGCTGTGAATATATATATATTTGTTAAATACCTATAATTCCTGATTTAGGTATCTGTTTATGAGTTCTATATTATTTGAAAAGCTTTATATTACAGAAAACTAAACGGCTGGTTAAAAAAATAAAAACAAAACATGAAAATAGTATATTGAAATAATAATACAATAATAATATATTGAATTTTGAAAACTATAGCGGTTATGATCATAGTAGATATGATCAGGAGTTATAGGGACATACTTGTAACAAAATCATCCTCTTCCTACCCTCTTCCCAAATTTATATGGGGTCGGTGCAATGAATTATCTTCTTCCATTTTTCTTTATTACTCGTCAGTTCATTGTTTATTCCCTTTCTGGCCATATCCTCTTTCACGCAGTCCATCCATTTCTTCTTGGGTCGCCCTCTACTCCTATATTTAATTTTAACACAAGTTTAATCTTACCGTGGATACCAGAGCCTGACTATTACTGTGTAATTAATCAAAGAAAATGTATGTGAAAATTTGTACTTTACTTAAGCGTTAATAAATATTATTATTATTATATTATTATATATTATATCCGTCAACTTTTATACTTAAAACTTTCTTCACTACATTTTGCGCCTCTCTACGCATCACATGTCCACACCAGGCTAATCTCCTGCTTCTTAACTTTTCATCTAAGGGTGCTACTTTCAGGCTTCCTCTAATAAACGCATTCTTCACCTTGTTCATTCTGGTCACACCACACATGCATATCAAAATTCGTATTTCAGCCACATGTAGGCGTCTCTTATGCGTTTTCTTTATTGGCCAACATAAGGAAAAAATAAGTTGACATAACAATTGTCTATTGGCCACGATTTTAAATCCTGCCTCAGACGCACTTGACCAATTTTTATTAATTAAAAACGTAATCAAACTGAAAATCGTAAAAACGTCTCGTGGCTTTCACTCATACTGGCAATCGATACCCTCGTTTGCACATCATAACAGCAGTCTTATTTGCGCCCAGAATTAATTAAGCAACCGTATATCATAAATAATAGGAAAAAATAGCTTAGCTACGTACGTAAGGCTAATACGTTATGAGTGCATTAATGTAACAAAATCATGCCTATGTACACCTAGCTGCGATGAGTTGAGTCCAAGTGATTTTTCTGTTTATATATCTTGCCGTAAAGTATACGATATTTTATTGAAAAACAAACCAATGAAATTTGCGTGGTTTATAGTAAAAATGCGTTAAAGACTCGTATTTTCTATATATAAAAAAATACTAAAAATACAATTCTTTCACATTCCAAAAGATTTCTTTAAAATGCTTTTAATATCTGATTGTTGTTAAATATTTTATTTAGTTACTATTTTTTTTTCATTGTTTCTGTCATTTGCCCTAGTGCGGATTCGTAATTAATATTCGATTTGTTGACGGTATAGTATAGATCAACCTTCGATTTTCAGTTCTCCCTTAGGGTTGCCGAGGTCCAATGCCAGTCGCCCCGTGGAAAAACTGATATTCAGGTGAAACCGGATGAACTAGCAGGCGACCCGAAATAATAGTGGGAATAAGGCTAGGCAGAAGAATACGAGAAGAATACGGCAGAATAATATTTGTTGTTGGTACACAATTCAGTTTGTCTCTGGTTTTAACACTTTGGCAGTAAAATAATAGAAATAAGTTAGTGTTATATATCATATCTGAAAATTCAACAATTTATATGAATTGAAAATATTAACATACTGGCATTCATTTTATATTATCCACTATTATGGATTTCAAGCTTAATAATCCAATTTGATTCGGGCAACAACAGCTCTCATTTTGATTCGGGTCTTTTATTTTGCCTTTTCGTGACGTGGAATATAATATTTGAGATACCCATTAAATATGCTACCATAGCTGAATTCAATTGACTTGTTTCGGGACAGATGAACATACATACATATAGAGCCCGTCAAAACCATAATCCTCCTTTGGCGTTGCCACAGTCATTTTAGTGCACTAATTCTGCAGCCAAATCTCACACTCTAAGAGATTGGTATTGGTAGATAGGCTGTAGGCTACATGCAGATGACACTTCGTTGTTTTATTTTGGCCACCCAATTGACACTGTGATTTCGAATGCACAGAGTAACCTTGAACGGTTGAACGAGTGGTTTCTCAGTAATTTACTAACAACTAATACCTCTAAAATGAACTTTATAATTTTCACGGCTAAAAGAAAAGACATAAATTTTCCCCCTTTAACTATAAATAATACTAAAATTAGTCAAGTGAATCAAGAAAAGTACTTAGGTCTGATTTTAGATAGCCATCTTACATGGAAACTGCAACTTACAAAAACTAAAAAAATAATTTAACTAATTAACATGTTGTCTCATGGATGTTGGGTGGTTTTCTGTAAAACTTGTATAACCTACTAATAGAAGTACGGGGTACAGCTGCCAAAAGCAATTTAGCAACCTTACAAACGTCACAAAATAAACTAATAAAGAAATTATTCCATTATGATTTTCTCCTGCCATCTCTAAGTTTATTTTTATATTAAGCCATTCAACTCTACCATGAGTGATGGAAAGCGTGAGCAGAATCCAAGAGTGGGGGCTACCACACTTGCTGCGAATGCAGACAATAATGTATAGCGGCCCACACTATGGCGGCTTAGTGAGATGCTTTTTTAAGCCCCTCTTAAAGGACCTGGGATCATAGTAGGAAGGAAACACGTGAGCTGGTAGTGAGTTTCTTTTTCTTCTTTCCTATGCTGAGTAGTCAAAGACTGGAGTCTTTGACTACTCAGCATAGGAAAGAAGAATTTACACAGAAACTAAAATCATGACTATTGTATGTTCAGTTTTTTGAAAATCAATCTTCATCGATTGTTTAAATCTTAATACTTGTATATATTCAAATATTTTAATAACTAAATAAATCAATACGTAATAAATAATGATACAAAAAATAAACCTATAATAATATACAATACTTATATTAACCCGTGCCCGATCGCATCTGGTGGAAAGGTGCCCATTATGCTAGCAGCATTGCCGCGTTGTATGGCAATGGCCAACCTTTGCACCAGAAACGAGCAGGAACGAGAGTCCCCGTTTATTTCAGATAGCCTACGACCCAGTTCCCCCACGAAGTCCAAAGTTTCAGCAGCCCAGCTCCCCATTGTCTCCACCGCCACAGTGACGAAGTGGTAGTTTTGCTCCAAAGCCGCATATTTCTGCCTCTTCTTATAACAAGCATCCTCCGCCGCGGCCGACGGGGAGCGGACTGTGCGGCTCAGGTGGCTGGCGGCAACAGTGCTGACGCAAGTAGCACATAAGTATTGTATATTATTATAGGTTTATTTTTTGTATTTATGTAATCATTATTTAAATTAATATAATGTTTGTATAATATATAGTTTAGTTGTAATAGAATGTGAAATAAATGCTTCTATACGTAATAAATAATATTATATATTATATACTACGCTACTATAATGACTTGACGTGGACACTACCATGCCCGCAGATAATAGGATCTTGCTTATCCTTAAAATTTTATATATGTCTCTTTTCAAACATACTCTGCTCCTATTGGCCCGAAATCACAAATTGTGAAAAAAATAATAATTTAAACTACTAACTGATTTGGTGGCCTTCGTTCTATTATAATATAATGAAATAATCTTCGTTATATATTATATATAATTGAAGAAATTATATTACGATTAAAAATTAAAAGCCACACCCTGTTGGAAGCCAAAAATACTTTTAAATAACTTATTTTCATACCCGTCGAATTCACAAAAAAAGTTTCATTAAAATCGTTCAAACCGTTCCGCAAGAGTTCCACAATAAACGCGGTGACACAAAATATTTAAATATATACATTTTTTATATTATACAATAAACAAAACCCAAATTAAATGCTATCTATATACAGCTATTAACTAATCTGGTCACTCAAGTCTCAAAGTACAAACTGGGATGAGATAGCCAAATAAGATTTCAAGATAATCGAACCCGAGAAATTCAATCACTTTGAAATTTAGTACTGCCAAATTCGGAATATCCCTGGAGCGTAGGCTCTTGTTCTGCATTAGACTTCACAAATATTTAAGGAAATTAAACTGAAGGCACCTCGACTTGGAGTAAACTTAACTGAATTTAAAATTTTAATACATTACTTTTCATTTTATGTCGTTGTATGTTTGTTTTGTAATTTCTTATCTCTAACATTTGAATAAATATATATAAATAAATAATTCAGCCATTTTGTAAAAGTGTTTAATGAGGAGACAGGTATTTTAAGTTAAAAGGAATAATTGTGCTATTATATAGACACGTTTTATTACCTCCACAGTAGGAAAAAGATACCGTACATGACCCTTGTCGGTACTACCATCATTGTGTACCTACTCGTGAACATACCTTACTGTTTCACGACTGGGTAAGGTCCACAAGGGTTAATGTCTGCGTGTCATAATATACCGCATTAATCCTAATCACTTCCGTTTCTCGAAGATCTTAAAATTTTAAGATATATTTTTCCCCTTTTGTAAATAACAGACAGAAGATAGCGCTCTGTAACCAATTGTATTTTCATTACTGAAAATGGGCTTCATGACCACCAGAAGGTTTATCCTCATAATCACCATCCATTGGTGACCTGTGTTTTTTTTTCATAAATAATAACGACTTTTATAGTTTGTTTGGGTTAGAAGATTTCACGTATTATAATAGTTATGACAATTTTAAAAACGACTTTCTCCACGTAAAGTAGTGATCTATGTAACTGAAATTAAGTGAAGTACAAAAAATTGATATCTGATAATGAGATCAAAATAATTGAAAATTTTATTAATTATATATTATAATCATTACTTATATATTTAAACAATTTTTTATAATTTTGACTAGATTCTTTCAAATTAATATCTAAATTTTGACGTTTACTGCGATGCTTAAATTGGGCAATTATCCGAAACTCAAACAGTTGTCAATGTCTAAATTGATTTAAGGTCGTAATTACCATTAATCAAACGATATTTACTTGGTTAGGAAAACTTTTTTACTTTTAAACATTCTTTAAATTAAGGTATAATTATGCTTTTTATATTAATCTTGATGATATGATCTTTAAAAATAGTAACTATATTTTTAAAATCGCGCTCTGTTTTCTAATATCATATACTATATACTTATTATTATAAAGCTGAAGAGATTATTTGTTTGTTTTGTTGAATGCGTTAATCTCGGGAACTACTAAAACGGTAAAAGCACCAACGAAAAATGTTTTTAAATCGAGTTTTTTTTCCTCTTGAGAGTTTAAGTAAGTAAGGTTCGCTTCCCATAATCTTTTGAAGGGAAACAAATTTGTTTCCGCCATATAACATCAGTCTATGTGCAATAGAGACGCAGACGGGTCTGAGTGGGTCAGCTAGTATGTGTAAATGATAAATAAACTACTAGGTACCAAAGCCACTCATTTCAGCACGAATGGGCCGGCTCAACCGGGTCAATACTACCCTCATACAGAAGACCATCCATTTAATAATGGCACTGTTCTTGCTTTCGTATTTCATTGGTAAGTGTGAGACCGGAGGCCCAATCATTATGCAGAAACATCTGTCCATCGTATGAGTCACAATACTGCATTGCATACCCTCACAATGAGGATGGTGACCTTTACTTCTGGATTCTACTCATGCTTTCCATCAGGTAGAGTGAAGTCACTTTGGTAAACTTAAATGTATAAAAACAACTAATTTCTAAACTATTATCCAAATTAGAAATACCTAACCTATGCCTAGCCTATACAAATCGCCTATAAAAATCTTTTTAATGAAAAATTGAACCGTCGGAAGAACTAAAAAGCATTAACTATTAAGACTTAACCTTATAAAAATTTATTAATTACGTAAATCATGATAACACGCCTTTGTTTATTATTTCCATCATTGATCATATTGACATCATATAGATTTTCATTAAAAAAATAAACAATTAAAAATATATCGTAGTCGTACTGCTCTGTAAAAAGTTATGCGTTGTATTATAGTCAGTAAATACGAGTACACGGTGAATTATTGCCTGTTTTTCTACATTTAGGGTATGAATTTTTAATCCAGATTCAACTTCAAAGTATACTCTTTAAAAAATAATTTAATTTAAAAAAAATAATTATCGATATCGAACTACATATGACTAGGTAGAAAATTGTAGACCCTTCATACAAAAAGATACACTCGTCAATTGAGAAGTTTATACTGAATATTTGTAGATGATTATTTACTTACAATAGTGGTAAATTATAAAGAAAACTAGCTAAATTACTAGTAACATATATTATTCTTTCTTATTTAATAATTTTATTTGAAGTAGTATATTTTTAATAAGTTGGGTATCAGTTGTTAGTATCAGAACCTAAAACTATGATACTACTAGAAATGGAAATAAAACCAATTTTTTTCTGATTCACCTAATTTATAAAAATTAAACTTTTTCGTAAACATTTTAATGTCTGAATTTTTAAGTAAATAATTTTATTTATTTGGTGTTATTTAATTTCATACCGTAAGTACATCTGAAAAGTTTTTTTATTTAAAAAGAAACCATAAATTTATAATAATTCACAAGATATAAAATAATACTACTTACCTATTGGAACCTTGTCGTAAACAGGTGGTCCTTGTCCAAAAGAGTCAGGATATAGAGTTATAACAGACAGAAATATAGTTTGCAAAAGTTTTATAAAAACTCGACACAGCCTCATTTTGGTAAAATGAGCTATCCTTTCAGCAAAAAAGAAATCACATGCTTTTATTCGGTCACTTATTTCAAGTGTTGGCGCGATACAGTTTCGGAAAATTAGAGTTCGTTATGGATAGAAATTGCAACTAGCGTCGGATTCCGTGCAGCCAGTATACTCCGCGAGTGTCGACGAGCGACTGGGCGCTAGGACGCGCGCCCGCCCTTCCCAGCCCTCGCTCCATGACGGCTTCTACATCCTCTTTTCTACACGATACGCACGACTTGTTTTATTACTTTTATTTTTCTTTAATAATCTTGCTTAATGGACTATTTCGTTGCTCGATGAGACTTTTTAAATTTCCTTTTTGAATGTAACTCGCGTTCACAATAAGTTTCCAACTGTCTTTTAGGCGAGCTCATTTTATATCAGTCTATATTTGTTTGCATAATTTAATATAATTTTAGTGTTTAATGTTTAAACAGAATGTGTTTCTGCATTTTCTCCGCAATGTTAAGATGAACCATAGAGCTACTGAAAAAATATTTTTACGGAACTTAGGCTCTTCCAATTAATAAACTCTATGCTTACGTCAAAATGTATAAAATAAAATTAACAAACATACACATTCGTATGGAACAATTATACTTACATTCGATAGTTATCAAGAATTAAAAGAAAAACGGAGTAATTTTTACTGCCATAGACTGATTTGAAAAAAATGGTATTTTAGGAACAATTTGCTTACTAACCATATTTACATACATTCTAAGTTATTTCTTAAATACACACATTGTTTGTAGAAAATATATTTCGCATCTCGATCAAATCAATGTTTACTATTACGGTGTATAATACTTATGATACTTTTTAATGCCTAAGGTTACTGATGAAATAAGAGGTGTCTTAGATGTCTCACCCTTTTAGGACTTTTGAATTAAAGTAACGAAACTCAGTTTCAAAAAAGTTGTATGTTTATATGGGATAAGCTTGTTGTTTGTTATAAAAAAAAATTGAATTAAATAAATATCAAGTAAGAAAACAATAATTATCTACCCTAGAAAAAAAAACATCAACTAAAAGGTGTATAATAACTACTGAAACGTATGTAACGTGTGTGTAAAACTCATATATTTTCTCTCGACGTTTCAACAATTTCAATAGATGAAATAGAAAAACAGAGTTTTCATTCAATCTAATTCAATCGTCATCGATGTTCGTGAATGCAACTCTATACTTATTTGATCAAATGGTTAAACTACTGTGTACCTAGATTACATTTAATTTTTTAAGGTATCCTGTGTTGAATTTTATACTTTTAAACTTTTTAGGTTATATAAACTTCACAATGTTAGTTACCATACTTCTCCGAAGCGGCTGGACCAATTTGTATGAAATTTTGTGTACAAATCGGGTAGGTCTGAGAGTCGGCTAGCATCTAATTTTAGTAACCCTAGGATATGACCCGAATCAGCTAGTTGTCTATAACTGTAATCGATCGAGGCTTACTCATGGCATTCATTACAAAAAAAATTGGAGTTATTTTTTTCTGAATCTGTCAATACGTTATAAGTAACGTCATAAGTAGGTGTCGAAAAATAAAGATTATTTATGGTTAGAACTCTTTACAATTACTTTATTTTAACGTAATGAATAAAATGATCCCGATCTCAAATAAAAAAAATGGTTATTACCGTAACTGCTACGGCGTAGACGTCTACAAATGCTACGAAAATAGAGTTATTTTAAACACAGACTATTTGAAGACGAAAACTCTTTCAAAACACATGTTTATACTTATGCTATACGTATATCCGTCGGCCTGCAAGGTAAAGCATAAAGTTCGCTTTTATCACAGATTTTTTATCTCTATTTTCAGAACTACTGTTGAGGTCCATTAATAGGAATAGTGAAAGCATTTTGTTGGTAATGAAAAAGTTTGAGAGGTTAGTGTAGTTTAGTTTTCCTCTGAGGTAGGGGCGGCTGTTCTGCGGATTCGATCCAAGAACACCGCCCCCGGGCCGGACGGGGTTCCAGCCCGAGTGATGGCCCGTGCCCTCGACTACATGTCGGACCACCTCAGGGGAGTGTTGGACGCTAGCCTGGCGTCCGGACGCTTCCCTGAGCGTTGGAAGTGCGGGAAGCTGGTGCTCATCGAGAAACATGGCCGGCCTGCCGATTCGGTCGCGGCCTACAGGCCCATCGTGTTGCTGGACGAGGCGGGCAAGTTGTTTGAGAGGGTTCTCTCTGTCCGCATCGTCCGGCACCTCAGCGAGGTGGGGCCCGACCTGTCGGACGCCCAATTCGGCTTCCGGGAAGGGCGTTCGACGGTCGACGCGATCCTGCGCCTGAGGGCCGTGACCGAAGAGGCGGTGAGAGGCGGCGGAGTGGTGTTGGCGGTGTCCTTGGATATCGCCAACGCCTTCAATAGTCTGCCATTCGGCTGCATCAGGGCCGCACTCCAGTACCACGGAGTGCCAGGGTACCTGAGGCGGCTGGTGGCAGACTATTTAGAGGAGCGTACCGTCGAGTACGAGGACCGAGATGGCGCCTTGAGACGCAGGGCCATGTCGTGCGGTGTTCCGCAGGGGTCTGTCCTAGGACCACTCCTGTGGAACATGGGATACGACTGGGCCCTACGAGGGCGTCTCCCCCCCGGGCTGGGTGTAATCTGTTACGCAGACGACACCCTAGTCACGGCCCGGGGGGCAAACTTTGAGGAGGCGGCGCGCCTGGCCACCACGGGAGTCTCCCGGGTGGTCGGGCGCATCGAGGCGCTGGGTCTGCGGGTGGCCCTGGACAAGACGGAGGCCCTATTATTTCATGGGCCCCGTCGCGGTCCGCCCGCCGGCGCCTCGATCGAGGTCAACTCGGTCCTCGTACCGGTCCGGGCCCAGATGAGGTACCTGGGTCTGGTCCTCGACGGTAGGTGGCTCTTCGACGAGCACTTCCGACAGCTTGGACCTAAATTGGTGGGCACTGCCTCCGCCCTAGGGCGACTTCTGCCCAATTTGGGCGGGGCCAGTGTCCCCACTAGGCAGCTGTACACGGGGGTTGTCCGGTCGATGGCACTTTACGGTGCACCGGTGTGGGCGGCGGCTCTGTCCGCCCAAAACAGGGCGCGCCTCTGGCGCCCCCAGCGGACACTGGCGGTCAGAGCCATACGTGGATACCGCACGGTGTCCACAGAGGCGGCGTGTGCCTTGGCCGGAACACCCCCGTGGGATTTGGAGGCGGAAGTGCTCGCCGAAGTTTATCGGCGAGTGGCTGACTTCCGGGCGGAGAATGGCTTTCGCCCTCCGCCCGAGGACGTGCGCGAGTGGCGCGAAGCCGCTCGCCGAGCCACCATGCAGAGATGGTCGTTCCGGCTGGAGACCCCACGCGCTGGCTTTGCCGCCGTGGAGGCTCTTCAGCCGGTCATCGCAGAGTGGGCAGGGCGGCAGCACGGGACCCTTTCCTTCCGGCTGACGCAGGTACTTTCCGGGCACGGTTGCTTCGGAAAGTACCTGCACTCGGTCGCTAGGAGGGAACCGAGTCCCGCCTGCCACCACTGCGACTGCAGTGAGGACACGGCCCAGCACACGCTGGCGGTCTGCCCCGCTTGGGCGGCGCAGCGCCGGGTCCTCACTGCAGTCATCGGAGGGGATCTCTCGCTGCCGGCCGTCATAAGATCGATGGCCGGCAGTGACAGTTGTTTTACCGCGGTCGCAACCTTCTGCGAGGACGTAATCTTGCAGAAGGAGGTGGCGGAGAAGGCCCGGGAGGATGCAATCCAATCGGACCCGATCCGCCGCCGGCGCCCGGGGCGGCGTAGGCGCGCATACCTGCGTCTCATGCCGCCCTGAGAGTGGCCGCGGATGGGCGGGACGGGTTTCCCGTCCGTCCGCAGTGGAGGCCAACCGCGAGGGGGCGACGTCCGCGTGTGACCGGACGTTGCCCAAATAGAGAGTCGAAACACGAGTAGGTGCCCGCAACAGTGCGGGCAGGCGCCGGTTGGCGTCCAGAAGGAAATCCCCTCCCTGGACTCCTTCCAATACAAAGGCGCAGAGAGGGTCACACCGTGTGGTTTTAGTCGGTTCGAGTCCGACACACCACCCCGCCGTAACCCCCGACGGGGTGACGGTCCGCGGGGATTTCCACACGTAAAAAAAAAAAAAAAAAAAAAAAAAAAAAAAGTTTAGTTTTCCTGTGCGGTGTAAAACATTAATTACGTATCTAAAATGTGTACGATATAAACATATTACTTTAGGTGATACATGTTTACCTCTAATATAAAATGAAAGATGGGACAAGCAAAATATATTTGCATATTATAGGAAATAAAGTGGTATAAAAGGTTTTAATTCAGAAAAATGTACTGTTCCTTTATGAATTTATGAGTCATGATCCCCTGAAGTCCTATTTAGACACTGATATCATATAACTTCTTCTAGCAATAACTCCTTTCCTTTTATCGCTTCACAGAATAGAATATCTGATACTATATTCTCAGTTTCCTCTGTAGATACTTAACTGATTTGATTCACTTAAACCTTGTTGAATTTCGATATAATAAAGAGTGAAGTACCAATATTTAGGTTTTGTATTTTATTGTCCTACTATTATATTGGCTGTATATTAATCTACTTTGGCTCGGCAGTTCCCCCGAAAAGTCGAGCAGAAAAACCGCACGGCCGTTTCTCTAAGCAATTCAGACCATGTTCTACACCCTCTAAGTTCATTGTACAAATCCTAGAAGCATGACTTTCAGTAACCCAACAGGCTTTATATAAAAACACTATATTTTAGATTTCATTGAATTTAAAGCAGCAGTTGAGAAATGCACCTAGTAAAAGTTTCTTAGTTTTATCACTCACTCTATCAGACATAAAAACTTGACATTTTGAATTAAATTAGAATTTAGTATATCAACCAAGAAAAAAATAAAGTATATTGTGATTTGTGTCGAGATTTCTAGACACATTAACTACATAAACACGTTTGTAATTCCTTATAAATATTTTTGTTAATTTTGCTGTTAATGACTATGCCTTTATGTAATTATAATTATTAACAGTTTATGTTCAAAGATAAGTTGTGAAATGGTCAACAGAAAGAAAAAGTAAGAATTTAACATGTCTTATGAAGTTGTACAATTAAGGTTAAAATTATCAAATCATTAAGGGGCCGGCGAACGCTGAATTGTCCATACAATTTTTTATACCCAACGTCGGATTTACAAAACACCAATTTTCAGTAGGGCCTGTTAACATTTTTAACTTGCACCAAACTAATAAATATCTACATATTGAAACCGAATTTCGTGTTTACTATAGTTTTAAATGTTTGTGAAGGTCGTAATAGGAAAAAGAAATAAAATTATAGCATATGCTAGAAAAAGCAGATGTTACACTGTTAACCGAAATCGATAATAGCAAAAGTGTCGGAAGTGTCAAACCCTATAATGTTTCACTGTTTCCTATGAAAGTTGTAAGTGTCACATCACTTGAAATTTAGCTAGATTATTGTATGGGAACAATTGTCCTTGTTTGATATTTACAAAATTTTAGTCAGGTGTGTGGTATTCTACGCTTTCTAGACCTTGAATACAAAAGATACTTAAAGAAACATAGTAGAACTTTTATTAATACGAAATTAAATGTAATTTAAAAAGATAACTTTTTAAATCTAATTGACTGAAGTGTTACTGATTAATATTGTAACGTGAAATTGGTACTGAACATATTTAATAAAGAAAGTAATTCACTGCTGACACAATTTTGGTCTCTACAGAATATAAAACTTTAGTAAAGAATATTAGGTTTATCAGTAAGTGAATAGTTATTTTTCTTGTTTTAAATTTGTACTACTTTTAGCTATGGTTACAGTTGCTGAGGTAGTCCTTGTTTAATTCTGAATTGACTCATATAATTTATGAGTATTACTTTTAACTGAGATTACGCCGAGTTAGATAATATAAAATGAAAATCGGTTACTAAAAACCTCAATATCAAATGTAAAAACTTATTAATTACTCATTCTATCATCTTTTTAGTATTTATCTATAAAAGCTTAGACAGTAAGAATAGAAAAACATCTTTTTAGGGTGCCGAAGTTCATAACTCGGAACCCTTAGAGATTCGTCATGTCCGTCCGTCCGTCCTCGTCTTACCGTCCAAACGGTAGGTGCTAGAAAGATGAAACTTTGCATGAATGCGTGTTGTAATTACGTCGACAAAGTGCTACAATAAAATTACGAAAAATATTTATAAGTGGGGATGATTTTTTTTTCTCGCGGCTACCCCATCTTGTGAGATATCATTAGATAGGTCTTTTAAAAACAGTAAAGGGTCACCATGACGATTTTTTGATTTAGGTATCCGTTTGCGAGATTTTTCACTTTAAAGGGCAGTTTTTTGTAAGAAAAGGGCGTCCCCCACCCCTCTAAAAGCTAAACGGCTGGCTCAAGAAATCTGAAAAAATTCGTGATGAAGGTCCATCTTGAACTGTCAACATCTGAACTTTAAAGGAAAATTATAACGGATAAGTTGAATTCAGGAATTCTAGAGGCTTAACTGGTAAAATGCGCTCACTTGGAAAACGTCATACAAAATTAACGTATTAATACGTAAACATAACAATTATCTATTGGATGCAATTTTAAATCCACGTATCATTATGGGTGACTGAGGAATCTTTTCCTATGCGTGGCCTGACACGCACTTGGCCGATATTTTTATTTAAAATCACAGAAACGTAAATATCTAAGATTGAAAACACAGTGCTAAGATCACTACACTATTATTGAAAATATATAGCAACCATAAAGATTAAAAACATTTAACTATTGACTAATTCTAAATTAGAACTTCTGAGGTAGTAGAGCCACGCTGATTTCAGCACGAATGGGCCGGCTCGACCCGGCCAGTACTACCCTCACACAGAAGACCATCCTAATAATGACAGCATTCTTGCTGTCGTATTTCGTTGGTGAGTGTGAGACCGGAGGCCCAATCATTCTGCATCATTCTCCCGCCCTTCGAAGGCCGGGAGAATGATGCAGAATAATCTAACCAGGCTGCCATGGTAGGGGTCACCATGCTACATTGCCTACCCTCACAATAAGCATGGTGACCCCTACTCCTGGATTCTACTCATGCTTACCATCAGGCAGAGTAGAGTCACTTTGGCAGGCTTAAATATAAAAAAAAAGAACAAACAATTTAGTTAGAATTATAATTAGAAAGTATCAGTGACAATAGACTTTTCAATTAAATAGACTTTTTAATTTTCACGACCGATTGATGAAAATGGAAAAATCTTGGAGAAACAAATTAAACCGCTCGTGGTCTCGGTTTAGAATCGTATCGAAATCTTTTGAATAACTTTATTGCGAATAATTCCCTATTAGACCAGGGTAGAAGCCTCTTAAAATAACAAAAAGTGAACATAAATTATAGTAGGATGAAACCCATTGTAAAAGGAGGAGTATACAAATAAATAGAATAGTATAAAAATTAAAGGAAAAATAAATTACGGGCGATCTGAGGTCGGTAAGGGGGAGAGGGGGGGGGGGGTTAAGGGAAAAAAATGGCTTATCTCGATTTCCTGCAAAACTACAAGTCCTATGGAAAAAAGTTAAATGGCAAAGTTGTAGGTAATAAAAAGATCTACATCTTTTGTATTTACACTTTTTTCACATAACCTCAAATTTTATCTATAAATTTGAATACCGAAAAAAAAAACCTAATTTTCAATCGAAAATTAATCCGTTAAAATATAAACTTTTTTTTTAAATATAGGGTGTTTTCTATTCGATGAAATCTCTACTTTCCGATGGTATAAAAATATGTATACATTACCACAGTAAATGTTCTCAGAAAATGCAAAAAATGAAAAAACTCGAATTCGATTTTTTTAATCGTTATTGAGATATTTATTAAAATTTACACTTTAATCACTCGAAAAACGTAAAATTGCATGTTATAATGATAACCATTCAACTGTTAAAATACTAGATTAGTATTCACAAAAATTTTATATAACTGTGTATCTACTCGATTAGGACATCCGTCCTCCTTGATTTCTTCGTATAGAAAACACTCTATTTTTTAAAAAAATAGAGTGTTTTATATTTTGACGGATAAATTTTCGATTGAAAATTAGAGTTTTTTTTTCGGTATTCCGTTAAAATGAGGTGAAAAAATAGATATTTCAAATCAAATAAATTACGGTGTATTCAGGACATGAAAAGCTAAGTTTTCACAAAATTTCGTTAAAAAATAATTTTATTTGTAAAAGATAAAAATAAAAAACCAAAAACTTGGTTTTTTGAATTTTTCAAAAACCAAGTTGACACTATGTCAAAATTACCAGAATCATTGTAAGATAATTTGAAACTTGGCCCGCACAGCCTAAACCAAAATTCCTTGAATCCTTTTTCTACGTGATATTGTATAAAATTGAAAAGAGAACAAGTCACTTCGATTGATCCTTAATTGATTGAGTAGCCAGCCTCTATTTGTAGTAAAGTACGCAAACCCGTTATCATAAGGCGGCACTAGAAGTTTTTGGAAAAACAAACGCTTAACATAGATTTTATTTAAATTTTCTCATACGTAGTGGGCCTCGACAACGGGGAAACCTCGTTTATAACATAGTCGCACACAATAATCACATCGTTAAAACACATTTCTTATGTTCGCAACATCCTCGTTTATCTTCTTTTAGATTACTTCTATCATCTGTTTTCCAAGATGTAGTTACCACACGCTCAATTAATGATATCGCATTGAGGAACATGGTCTTGCAAACTTAAACTGCTTGATTCTCAGCGCCTGGAAGAAAGTATTGGAAGGTGTTTTGTTCAAATAATCTACTTCTTCACTGTCCCACCCACCACTCTGATTTTGTACACTCCACTTCCCTAATACAATCTGTACTGCTATGGAACGCGCTCCCTCTCGAGATCAGTATGGCAAAAATACCACAAAGTTTCAAACACACTGTCAAAATCATCATAATTTTGAAATCTCCTTTTAAAATTATATTAAAGTATTTATTTTTGAACTGTATTGTTTATATTTATATAGTATATCTTTTTATGTATGTCTAAAAGTAAGCATATAATATATGTTTATATTTTTCTTTTAAAATTACAACTTGCATTTCTGTGCATCTACCATGTCTGGCTCTGCATCAACCAAAGGTCAACTGGGAGAAAATGTAAAAATAAGTCCGCCTTTGCTGTATTTGAATAAATAAATATCATAAATTAATGTTTTTTGACATCTTACTCTCAACATCAACTAATCCCAAACTAAGCAGAGCTTGTGCCGAGCCTGGCATGCGTTATAGAATAATCATAATTTTAACAAAAAGGAACCGACTTCAATGAAAATCTATTCCGAGTACCCAAATCGCGCAATTGTGCCTATAATATTTGAGTAGTTCTCTCGATTTCCTTGGGATCCAATCATCAGATCCCGACATGGTGCCTATGGGAACACCTGTAAGCTATGCCTATTCCAATGCAAAAAGAATTTTTGAAATCGGTTCATAAACGACGAAATTATCGCTGAACATACATAAAAAAAAAAAAAAAAAAGATTCCGACGAATTGAGAACCTCCTCCTTTTTTTTGAAGTCGGTTAAAAAAGAAGGGATATCATAGGCACAATACATAGCGTCCGCGTCCTCCAGTACCGTCTAATTGAATCTTAGTGTTTTTTTACTCCATAGATATGCTCATATTACTATTATGTTTCTTGTTTAGTTGACACTGTCTTTCGGTTAATAGGGTGATTATATTGTTTGGCAATAATAGTGTTAGAGTGTATGTTGGTAAAAAGACAGTGTAGTGTATATTGCGTTTTTTTACTAGTATCATTTTTTTGACATCTATTCATAACACTCTTTCAGTAGCACTTAGTTGCTGGTTAGTAATCTAACACCGCAACTTGATAGAATAGCTTGCGTTGTTAATCAATAAATATGATAACCGAGCAAAACTCAGTCATCCAGGTATAAATAATTTAAATACTTTAAAATATTTTTGGAAAATATCCTAAACTAGTATCTTGTATAAAAATATCACAGTTACAATGAAACATGCGTCGACTGCCTTAAACTGTGCACCCACTCACCAGAAATTATCACGCTTTTCCGGGCCGCAATGCTTGCCAAATATCTCCTCATATAATATAAATTGTTGTTTGACGCATTACGGCAAATCTATGAGAAAGTATTATTTAGGTACATTATGAGCTAAGTAAAATGTATGGTTATTTATGTTTGAGATGTAGAAACTGTTAAATAAGATAGAAATGGGAAAAATTGAAACTGTTAAATAAGATAGAAATGGAAAAAGTTGAAACTGTTATATAAGATAGAAATGGAAAGAAAAACATACATACATGCAAAACATAGCTACAGGTAGTTTTTTTTTTTACTTTAAATAATCTAGATATTATTTATATGGGGCATTACGGTACATCTTAAACATATGATAAGTGTGCGGTTGAACGGGTGTCATATCCCTCCAACACAAAAGGATGATCTAGGCAAGCTGATCATGCCTGGTGGGCCTCGGTCCAATTTTTGATGTTGGGCAGTTGTATACAAGTAATATTTTACTTTTGTTTAAATTTCTTAGAAATCTAATCAATTGTCTTGTTTTTAGGGACAGCTATGCAGGCAAATACTTTTTTCTTTGATGAGTTGTACATCTGACATTAAAATATATTTGTAAACTTTGTATGACTTAGGTTTCTTGATGTCTTTAATATTATTTTATTATTACGTTCTGGTTATATCATACCTTTAGGTATTTATTAAATACATATATTATAGTTACATATTTTAATGTTCAAAATTCCAAATATTAATGGTAACAAATTATTTCACACCACATATTTAATATTAATTAATGTTTTGCTTATATTAATCACATATGGCGTTTCACACAGCCCTTGATTTCAGCGTAAACAAAGTTGCAAAACTTTTAAATTGAAATTATGATCACAGGACGAAAGTTTTAGGGACCACTGCCCTTCCCTGCGAAGTAGGTAGCTCTGTAATCCGCTCACCCAAACTCTTAATACTTTTTGATGCTTTAACTTTGATGTTTATGCGTGTTCCGTAGCTTTATATAACTTGATATAATAATAAGACATGAAAAAAACCCTCGTACTAGATAGAGAGAGTAGGTAGTTGCAGGCAGAAGGTAATTAACATCATTAACAGGGCCCTTTAATTATAAACTAGTCAGTCTGTGTTATAGTCAGCAGATTGCTGATGAACATACTAATAAATTTCTTAATATATAGAATAAAAAATTAAATATTACGTACATCTATCACTCAACATCATATAGTCCAAAACTAAGAAGAAGATGTAAGATTTGTCACTTCTAGTTAATAACTAAACACAATACTTTATTAAGAATTAATATTCTAAGGCAGTACGAAGTTCGCCGGGTCAGCTGTCAAATATAAAACTTAAATCAAATGAGATATAAACATATCGGTGTATAAACTCCATTCGATGAGACCATGGTGTGTGGTTTCTCCCACTCTTGGATTCTGCTCATGCTTTCCATCAGGCGGGGTAGAGTCACTTTGGTAGGCTATATATAAAAAAAAAACAGAACTATGACATAATAAGCTTGTGGTTATAAAACACATGAACGTTCAAAAAGCTTCAGGCCTAGCGCAATCCTTTAATATTTTGAAAACATGATTTCTGGGCCACAAACCGGTTATCCAGATATGATCCATCCAGTCAAATTTGAATTAACAATCGGCCGTAATTACTCGCTTGCGTAGCTACTAGCTACATTAATACAAGGCCTCCATCAAACATCCAATACTCCATCGAAAAGTAATTATCTGCATTCTCCGCATTGGATTTTCAGTAAGCAAAGGAAATACACCTAATGCTAGGCTGTTATTTTCAAAAGTAAAGTATTTGTGAGAGAGATCAACCTTGGCTCGTTAATAAACAAGGTCAAAATGTTTTATCTGTACTCAAGGCTCTTCAAACATATTACACTTTTATGGAACCAATTTGCGTTTATTCACCAATATAAATCATCTCAATTTAACTGATTACCCCTTTGACAGTGTCTTAGTTGGACTGTTCTGAATACATATTATGTATAGCCTGTGTAATGACTGTTAGAGACTTATTCACAACTGCGCTACAGGGATACTAGACTATATTCAGATTCAATAGGTGTTATTTCTATGAGTATTAACAATTCATAACAGCGTACTCCTGCCTACAAAGCAGGCTACTAATCCAATATAATACTATCCAGTATATATACAGTATACATATGTGACATATTGGGTACACATAGTGACATATTGTATTTTTTTTAAATAAAAGTCATTCTTAAAAAATCATCCAAACTTTATAAATAATAACAATAATAGTTTATTTTCACAAATATAAAATACAGAGTTTCAAAGTAAACATCTGTAGCCGAACTAGGCAATGCCTGTATTTCGGCTATCAGATCCAATCCTCTCGGATACAATTCAAATAATTATCTTAACATAATATTTTAATAAAATTATTTAATTATAATTATAAAATATTTCTCTTTAACATGAATTGATAATTAATCAGTAAAAACAAAATTTGAAAATGGAATGGTCTTCATGCAAAAATGTGTGTGTGTATGTGTGTGTGTGTGTGGTGTGTGTGTGTGTGTGTGTGTGTGTGTTGAGCAAATTTGGTTTTACAAGTTACCATTCGGGGACAAACAATATCTTTTCTTCGTTTCTCCAGAAGTTGTGGGTCAAATGTCAGTTTTTTTATGTTGAAAAAGACACACACTTATTACAAACAGCTGACGAACAGTCAGAACCTCCACAGTCCGATATAGTATTGTAGTAGGGAAGAATATGGGCTTGAAGGTACAAACTTTCAATATTGCACGCTGGGCGATTTCAATCGGTTTAACAATTGTTTTTGGAGCGCCACCCCAGGTAGATATGCAATACATCAAGAGCGACTGGCAGAGTGAATAGTTTATATACGTACTATACTATCTATTTTATCCGTATGTTATCCTTACTTTTTTCATATTTGTTCATTCAGATATGATTTCCCACTTATAATCGAAGTAGAATGGAAATGTAGACTACGCTTACTACCATTAGGCGATAACTACTGTAAACGTAAAATAACTGTAAACCACAATTTTTTCGTTTCTAATGTCTTATTGTTATTATAAACTTTAATAGTCACAAGAAAGTATTTAGGAATACTACTGGATATGGTATGATGCACGATCGGTGCTTTTTCTTGCGATTTTCGAATTAGTAGCCTCTATTATTTTTATATTAAACCAATAATAATCGTTTTGGCGGTTGTAGCTGAGTCGCATATTTTCCTCTAGAACTGTCTACAAAAGCCATATTAGCTAAAACAACTATAAACTACAACACAACTACAACAATAAACAACTCTGAAAATGTATGTAATAAGATTTGTACAACATAGTGCTTGTACACAATTATAAGTTTTACTAAAAATATTACGGTGCCGTTTTAATATTAATTATTTGCAAAGTATATTTTAATTAACAAACCAATCCGACCGTGATCAATTGTCTGAATAGACAATCATAAGCATAGAAATATTACAATTATCGAATAAATACGGACAAAGTCACAAGCAAATGCTAATAATATTTTATAATAGGGGTTAAAGTATGAAATTACCGTTTTATTTTAATAGGTACTTCGAATTGACATAAAACCTTCATAATTTGAGATTTTTTAGTAAAACTTTTGCAAATCGTAGCTACGAGGTTTCTCTTTTAAAAAATGTGCAACATTTAATTATCGACTTTTAGGATTCCGTAGCCAAATGGCAAAATCGGCCAAGTGCATGTCAGGCCACGCACAGAAAAGGGTTCCTCAGTCACCCGCAATGGTACGTGGATTAGAAATCGTATCCAATGAATAAATATTATGTTTACGTAATAATGCGTTAATTTTGTATGACGTTTTCCAAGTAAGCGCATTGTATAAGTTAAGCATCTATAACTACTGAACAAACGAAATTATCTAATCCGTTATAGTTTTCCTTTAAAGTTCATTATATGAACCACTATCACGAATTTTTCTAGATTTTTTGAGCCAGCCGTTTAGCTTTTAGAGGGGGGGGGGACGCTGCTTTCAGCTGAGTTATCTGCTAGCGGTACTGATCGTTATAGCCTTGCTTATACAGACAGAACGGATAAGGTCGATATGGATCTGCTTGAACCGCGATCATGGTAAATTGAACGATTGCAATGGAGCAGATACGTGTCGGTTCACCTTAGCACGTTGGAACGCAATACAGTCCCTGCAATGTATAGACAAAGCGTTCAGCAATCAGCTTGGCTGATTGATCGCCTGGATGGCTAAGCGAATGTAAGCTGTCGAATACCTGCCTGTGGCAGGTTTTAGGTACAAATGGCCTGGAGGTCGCTGTACTAACGTCGTAGTACAGAGGGACCCGACGTCCAGGTATTTGCATCTTTTTCGAGGCGTAAAGAAGCACCCTCCTCAAGAAGCTTGGTAAGTTCGGCATAAGGAGGCTTGGCTGTGAGCTAAATTGGTGAGACACGCCGGTGCTTGTAGCTCTTCGATCCGGGACAATGTATCGGCCACCATATTGTTCTTCCGGCCTATAAGGCTAACGGCCGCCAAGAGCCGTCCTTTGACTGCTGTAGTACTGCGCCTATCGCTGTATCTGAAGTGTCTGTTACCAAGGCG
The DNA here is from genome assembly GCA_932526445.1 of Phragmatobia fuliginosa. Lineage (NCBI taxonomy): Eukaryota > Metazoa > Arthropoda > Insecta > Lepidoptera > Erebidae > Phragmatobia > Phragmatobia fuliginosa. Next base: position 34,536,101 of record OW052057.1, read on the forward strand.
AGGATTGCTGAATAGTCAGGATGCGCTAGTAGGGATGCGTTGCACAAGCTCTCCTCAGAAACTTCAAATGCTGCTAAGGCCTCACTTGACAAGTTGATCGTTAAAATGATAATAGTCTCTCAAAAATGAGTGAGTTTTAAAATAATGTTATTAATTTATTCTGGTTGAAAATATTTGTCGAAAATTTTGTCCCGCCATAATGTGATCTGAAATACACGATTTCCTAAAATTATCATAGCTTGACTAAATACTTCGAATTAACGAAGTTGTTAAGAAAATGATATTATGGTATTCACTATCAATTTCAGAGTAAAGTTGTATTAAGATTTACCGTTTTCAATAATATTAAATTAAAAGATACAACGCTATGTAGCTTTTAAGCTATTCTATAGCTTCTATTGCGGGCTTTGAGCGCGGCGACCGAATCAGGAAATTCCGTCACGAAAATTACCTAACACTCCTTGTTAAAAAAGGACAGGGAATATGATTGTGACTGCAGTGCGACAAGGACAAATAACGGGTGCCTGGCATACGTCACAGATTAGTCAAATAGAAGGGCACAATACATAGCGTCCGCGTCCTCCAGTACCGTCCAATTGAATATTAGTGGTTTTTTAATCCATAGATATGCTCATATTACTATTATGTTCCCTGTTTAGTTGTCATTATCTTTCGGTTAATAGAATAATTATATGGTTTGGCAATAATATTGTTAGAATGTATGTTGGTAAAAAGACGGTGTATATTGTTTTGTAAACTTGAATTAATATCAAAGAAAAAATTATACTGCAAAAATAAAAAATATAGAAATAATTATAATTTCATATGTTCATAAAAATGCTATGCAATAGCTTTACCGCGGCAGTCCCCGAGTGCCAACGTTTTTTTTATTTGAGCTATTGATCCAATTTCTTTTAAGTAAATTAATTAACACTTTTATTATAATCAATAGCAACGAAAGTTCTTTACGTTATTTGGTTGACCGGTGAAATACGTCTTAATATGGATCGCTTACCGAGCCAAAAATTTAATTATCAAATATTCTACTTTAAAAGTTCGAAGATGCTTGTCATCCCGTAAGAACTTATTACTTTCTCGACAAGAATAATGCAAGCGAAGCTCGAAGGGCCTGGCATGTGATAATTAATAAAAAATACACGAACTTTTGGGCCAAACAATTGTAAGAAATCTAATACTCGATTTTGCTCGAATTTATCATAGATAGTATATATATATGTGTTATTCATGTTTCTTAAACAGGAATTATAAAGTAAAAAATGAGATTAGATAAGAAAATAATAGGGGTATGAAATTACCGTTTTACTGTAATAGGTATCGACTTTCAGTTGTTTTTTATTCAGCTTAGACAAAAAATACTTCGAAAATTCGAGTGATTTTTAAAAACGAGTTCTGACGTGGAACTAACGCTGCAGAAACAGCTTACATTATCAATGTTGCGTTTGGATAGGGGACTGCTAATGAATAATAAATCTTTACTTAATATTATAAATGCGAAAGTAACTCTGTCTGTCTGTTACGCTTTCACGCCTAAGCCACTGAACTGATTTTGATGAAATTTGGTATGAAGATAGAACTGAACTTGGGAAAGGACATAGGCTACTTTTTACTGCATTAATCGAGATACAAAGGCCAAAGCTTGAAAAGATTAAAAAAATACAATCGTAGAAGTCAAAATGTATCACTGTTTATCTCCTGTCAAAACTTCACAGGTTGCTAGGCATAACACACTTGCATGGCAACCGTAATGATAGTTTGTAAATGACATATAGACCACTAGACCAGGGTAGATAATTTTTGAAAACAAATAAAATTATAGTAGGATGAAACTTATTGAATAATAGGAAAAATAATTTACGGGCGATCTGAGCTCGGGAAGAGATAGGGGGGAGGTTTTCGGGTCCTATAAGCGGGGCGTGAAAAAGCATCTCACTAAGCCGCCATAGTGTGGATCGCCATACATTATTGTCTGCATTCGCAGCAAGTGTGGTAGCCCCGACTCTTGGATTCTGCTCGTGCTTTCCATCAGGCAGGGTAAAGTCACTTTGGAAGGCTAAATATATAAAACAAATTATCTCAATTTCCGGAAAAACAACAAGCCCTATAGAAAAAAGTTAAATCGCAAAGTTGTAGGTAATTACAAGATCTACACTTTTTTAGGGTTTCCAAGTTTATAACTACGAACCATTATAGATTCGTCATGTCCGTCCGTCCTCGACTTACCGTCCAAACGGTAAGTGCTAGAAAGATGAAACTTTGCATGAATATGTATTGTAATTACGTCGACAAAGTGCTACAATAAAATAATGAAAAATAATTTGATTAAGGGTACCTCCCCTACACGTAAAGTGGGGATGTTATTTTTTTCTCGCGGCTACCCCATCATATGGAGTATCAATATATAGGCCCTTTTAAAAACATTACAGGGTTGTTACATTATCCGTTTGCGAGAAATTCCACTTTAAAGGACACTTTTTTGTAAAAACAGGGTGTCCCCCCCCTCTAAAATCTAAACGGCGGGCCCCAAAAATCTGGAAATATTCGTGAAAGTGTTCCATATAAAGAACTTTAACTGAAAACTATAACGAATTAGATGACTTTGTTAGTTCAAGAGTTATAGAGGCTTAACTTGTACAATGTGCTTACTTGGAAAACGTCTTACAAAAATAACGCATTAATACGTAAACATAACAATTATCCATTGGATACAATACCTAATCCACGTACCATTATGGGTGACTGACGAACCCGTTCCTGTGCGTGGCCTGACACGCACTTGGCTGATTTTTTATATAATCTTTTTTTCACATAACCTCAAATTATTTGTAAAAATAAAAAAAAAACAGTTTTTGGTTTCTTATTTTTATCTTTTACAAATAAAATTATTTTTAAACGAAGTTTAGTGAAAACTTACCTTTTTATGTCCCGAATACACTTTAATTTATTTGATTTGAAATATTTATTTTTCACCCTATTTTGACTTAATATCGTAAATTCACCCGTCAAATTAAGTACTTTTTTAAAAAAATAGGGGTATTTTCTGTTTGATGAAATCTCCACTTTCCGATGGTGTAATCCCTACTAATATTATAAATGCCAAAGTAACTCTGTCTGTCTATCTGTTACGCTTTCACGCCTAAGGCGATTCCCACACTGGCGACGCGCCCACTCGCATATGCGCGGGGCAGCAGATCCCAAATCAGTAGATTTGGGATCTACTGATTGCTCACGCGTCATAGCGCGTTTTTGGTGTGTGGGACCTGGCGTGTTTTCTATACTAATCGATGTACTTGCATACAATATTAAAATCTGCCACTCCACGCTACGTGACGGAGCGCGGGGCAGTGTGTGAATGGCCTAAACCACTGAACCGATTTTGATGAAATTTAGTATAAAGATAGAACTGAACTTGGGAAAGGACATAGGATACTTTTACCGCGAAAATAAAGGTAGAAGGGTTTGAAATAGGGGACGAAAGTTTGTGTCGAAGTTCCTTATTATCAAACATAAAATCATGTAAGATTGTTTATTCTACCCTTACCGTGTCGCGCAATATAAACGAATTCCACGCGGGCGAAGCCGCAGGCGGAAAGCTAATAAAAGATTATATACTTCGGACAACTTACATCTACTCCCAAACTAAGCAGAGCTTGCATTATGGGTACTAAACAACTGATATAAATACGTAAACATTCTTTTTTTTGTAAATACATACATATTATACATAGAAAAACACCCAGACTCCGAAACAAATATTTAGCTTAGAGCAAAAGCTTAGCAGCCTCCGATAATAGTTTTGATACACTTAGCTGAGTAATATGCTTCTTCTCAAGGTTTTGAAAATATGCTACATTCTTGTGTTTTCTTATCTGAATGCATTTTATTCAAATGATCCTTCGGTCTTGAAGGCTTCATTGTTTCATTCTAAAATGTTTTTAGACATAGAAGGCACAAAGGCAACGATGGATTTGTGGGATTTTCAGTGAATTCAAATTTAGTATATTCTGCACACTTTTTTACTTCAGACATTGTTTTGTTTTGAGAAATACGAGCGCCTAGCTCCTTCCTCGCAACAAAGACTTCGGTCATCAGGTCAACTTATCGAACTACGAATGTTTACCCGCAAAAATGGTGCTTATATTCAGTTCTCTTCTTTAGAAACCTTTCACCGCTCCTTTAATAACTATTTTCCCAAAAAAAAAAGCCTGAAAAACTATGTTCTCTTGATTTCCAGTTAGATTCTCTAGTTTCTAACTCAGTTTCTGAGAGACTATAACCTCCATGATACATATTTTCCTTACTACTAACGAATTTCTGAATTTCCAAGGACCTGTTCAAATACATTGTAACAGTTCTTTTGAACATAGGCTTTGTCTTTCCGAAAAATGTTAATCTGCTGAAAACTACTGCTTGAGCTTGGCTTTTCTCTGAGGAATTTCGTCATTAATTCTATGTCGACAACTACATATATCTTCAACTACCGCCACTATGCCCCAGGTAAAGACACCCCTGACAAAACCGTTAGTTAGGTAAAGGTACTTTAATATTTCACGGCTTCTTAAATAAAACTGTTGAACATTATGGTCAAATTGTAATATAAATGTAACCTAACATCTCTTAGAAAATAACCTCTAATATTTCAGAAGAAATAATTTGTGATCTATACCAATAAATAAAATTTAAGATTCTGTTCATTTCTGTTTCGTTTAATGCATATGAAAGTATGCATTAAACGAAACAGAAATATGCTACATTGTTATGGCTTACATAAAAAAAAGAATGTAGCATATTTGTCTGCTTGTTTTGTTTCGGCTAATCTTTGACATAACTATATATAAATATAACATTAACAGGATTTTCACTAACAGATAGTTGATGTTATAAGAAGTAACTTAAACTACTTTAACTTGTCCCGTGGTATTACGCGCGACTGTTTTAAAGGTAAATGTACAAAACGAACGGTTGGTAACACCGCGGGGTGCAGCTCGTTTATAATTAAAAAAGTTATTCCTCATAATATTCGCTAAATATTAAAACCACACATTTCGTTCAAAGTAACGTAATATAAAATAACTAGCAAAGTTCAAGATATCCTTTGACTTGATACTTTCACTTTGAATTATAGACTTCAATTCGCTTTTCATTAGGTTGATGAAAATTCTTATACCAAAGTCATACTACAATTCAATTCTTAGCTATATTTTACGGCGAAATTTCCAAAGCAAATAAAATTCCTTGCAAGATCTAAGTATAGTAACAATAATAAAATAGTAAATACATATATTAAAAACTAGCTTTCCGCCCGCGGCTTCGCCCGCGTGTAATTCGTCTTACATGATTTTATGTTTGATAATAAGGAACTACGACACAAATTTTCGTCCTCTATTTCAAACCCTTCTAGCTTTATTTTATGTCCGATAAAAAGTATCCTATGTCCTTTCCCCAAACTCAGTTCTATCTTCATACCAAATTACATCAAAATCGGTTTAGTGGTTTAGGTGAAAACGTAACAGACAGACAGACAGACAGAGTTACTTTCGCATTTATAATAGTAGTAGGGATTACACCATCGGAAAGTAGAGATTTCATCAAACTGAACGCACCCCAATTTTTTGAAAAAAGACGAAATAGGGTGAAAAAATTAAATATTTCAAATCAAAAAAATTACAGTGTATTCGGGACATAAAAAGGTAAGTTTTCACTACACTTCGTTTAAAAATTATTTGATTTGTAAAAGATAAAAATAGAAAACCAAAAACTTTTTTTAATTTTTCACTTATATTTTGAGGTTATGTGAAAAAAAGTGTAAATAAAAAATCGGCCAAGTGCGTGTCAGGCCACGCACAGGAAAGGGTTCCTCAGTCACCTCAGTCCATAATGGTACGTGGATTAGAAATTGTATCCAATGGATAATTGTTATGTTTACGTATTAATGCGTTAATTTTGTATGACGTTTTCCAAGTGAGCACATTGTAGAAGTTAAGCCTCTGTAACTCCTGAACTAACAAAGTCACCTAATTCGTTATAGTTTTCATTTAAAGTTCATTATATGGACCACTATCACGAATTTTTCCAGATTTTTTGAGCCGGCTGTTTAGCTTTTAGAGGGGGAGGATGCCCGGTTTTACAAAAAAGTGGCCTTTAAAGTGGAATTTCTCGCAAACGGATTTCTAAATCAAAAACTTGTCTTAACAACCATTTAATGTTTTTAAAAGACCTATATAAAAATACCCCACATGATGAGGTAGCCGCGAGAAAAAAAAAACATCCACATTTTACGTGTCGGGGTACACACGTAAAATGTGTGTACCCTAAATAAAAATATTTTTCATAATTTTATTGTAGCACTTTGTCGACGTAATTACAATACATATTAATGCAAAGTTGCATCTTTCTAGCACTTACTGTTTGGATGGTAAGTCGAGGACGGCCGGACGGACAGACAGACGGACATGACGAATCTATAAGGGTTCGAAGTCATAAACTTCGGAACCCTAAAAAGTTGTAGATCTTTTAATTACTTACAACTTTGCCATTTAACTTTTTTCCATAGGACTTGTAGTTTTGCCGGAAATTGAGATAAACCGTTTTTTACCCTCTCATCTTCCTAGCCTTATTCCCAATTTACCCTTTGTTTTATATATTTAGCCATTCAAAGAGGCTCTACCCTGCCTGATGGAAAGCATGAGCAGAATCCAAGAGTCGGGGCTACCACACTTGCTGCGAATGCAGACAATAATGTATGGCGGCCCACACTATGGCGGCTTAGTGAGATGCTTTTTCACGTCCCGTCCGAGGAGGACCCGAAAAGCTCACCCCCCTACCCGACCCCCCTCAGATCGCAGATCGCCCGTAAATTATTTTTCCTTTCATTTTTATAATATTCTCCTCCTTTTCCAATGGGTTTCATCGTACTATAATTTTGTTTTCAAAAATTATCTACCCTGCTCTACTGGTCTTTATGTCATTTACAAACTATCATTATGGTTGCCATGCAAGTGTGTTATGCCTAGCAACCTGTGAAGTTTTGACAGGAGATAAACAGTGACACATTTTGACATCTACGATTTATGTATTTTTATAATCACCTAGGTAAAAAGGTAAAAACCTTTGTATCTCGATTATTGCAGTAAAAAGTAGCCTATGTCCTTTCCCAAGTTCAGTTCTATCTTCGTACCAAATTTCATCAAAATCGGTTCCTTGGTTTAGGCGTGAAAGCGTAACAGACAGACAGACAGAGTTACTTTCGCATTTATAATATTAGTATGGATTATTATCTCTTCGTATCACCTTAATGTAGATTTTAATAAAGTAGCGGTTATTATTATTAGTTATTAATTTTGTATCATGTGAACTTATGGGTCGAAGAGAATAACAACTACGGTGGACACAATAAGAGTAATATTTAGTATTCCGGAACTCACACTTATTTATTACTCTCATCATCATCATCAACAGCCTTTAACAGCCCACTGTTGGACATAGGCCTCTCCTTTGAAAGCAGGTTTTGGCCTACTAATATCACTCGCTGGCCAGACGGGTTGGTAAAGGGGTTGTTTCAAGTTTTCCTTCTCTTGGCAGTGATGTTAGCTACTGTCGATTGCACCGGACAAGAAAACTTCACAAAAATTTTATTGTTAGTTTGCTCCGGACAAGTATTCTTGTCCAAACGACATAACCACGACGGACCTTTTAAAAATGTTTTATTTCTTTCTATCACGTAAATGTGCCATTTAGTGTCTCTTTTGTACATTATTCTGTTCTAATATCGCTACGTTGAAAATATGACGTCATTCGCACACAGTCATGTCTCGACTCGTAATAAATTAGTACAAGTCAGTCTCCGGTACCGCGTTGAAGCGCTAACGCGCGTCATTTATTTAATAGTATTTTAGTCGTGTTTGTGTTTAATTTCAATAAACTAAGTGATTATTACGTATATTTATAATATACATTTGTGTTTTGTGATGGAGTTGGCAGTTCAGAGTGAGTTTTTTTTGATTTATAACAAGTTTTGTCGGCGTAGAGAATTTTGGGGGTTTTAAAAGTCTATTTAATCAATTCCATATTTTTCTGTATTTTACAAACCTACCAAGGAAATCGTAATACAATATCGTACAACATGAGCATAGCTATAATATAATAATAATATTTCTTATTTACGTGAAAGCGTATGCTCCTAATAAATTGTTTAATATGCATAGAAAAATATTCACCGTTTGAAAATGTTTCGTGATATTCCTTATGCCTGTAATTTTATATTTTTGTACTATGGAGTTTGTTTTTTTAATTTCATTACGAGTAGATAGGTCCATTCCACCGTTAAAAGTAATAAAATATGCATGCTATCTATTTACTTTATAAAATAATTTAGTTCACAATATACATAGTGATTTTTTCAACCATAGTGAAAGTTTGCAGTCGTTTAACCAACATTACAAACTAAATCTCAACAAACCGTCCGTACTACGTCATAGCGTCGTTCTTAACGCACACAAATAACATTAATCGTACGTACAATTGGCACTATTGAGGCCACAAAAAATTTATAGGTAAGGTCTCCCGGCGAAACGCGCGGCGTCGACTCGCTGACGTCAGAGGCCGGGTCACTTGGCGGGATTTTGCGTTTTTGACAGGTCAATCGTCCGGTTATGGAATGAATAGGGGTGGTGACACTTTGTATTCTTAATCCGTCACTACACTATTCATTACTCTAATAATATTTAATACTGTATGACTGTCGGTCTACGAATAAATAATAAGTCAGGAAGTCTAACTACGCTCTAAAAATGACCCAACAAAAGTCGGGTCCAAGTAGGCGGGGCTTAAAAGTCGTGCCCACCGCGTCATTAGTCGGACATTGTTCTTGCCAGCGATCACACTTCACAAGGCTAAAATGTCCAGGGATCACTTTTCACTAGTAAGTAGTAGCTTATTTAAAATTATATTTAATGATTTGCAAATATGTTATCAAACCGAGATGGATAACACTATGCAACATGAAGTCAGTAAATTTTTGATTGAATTTTTTTCTTCTTGGTGAAATATTGAAAAGAATATAGATAAAATATTTTATTACTATATAATATGGGTATATTCATTCTGATAATTTTATAACGATAATGTATTTTGCATAATTTGTTTTCTTTTAGTTTTCCTGCCGATGCAATTCGGCCAAAAATTGGATAGCTGCAGGTAAGTTGAAAAGACAGTAATATGACAGGATGCCTGTGAAAACCAGCGGAGTAGGCTCTATTAATTTTGATGAAAAAGTTTTTTACAAATCATTAAAAGGTTAAACAATGTTACACAAAACTGCAGTACCAGTTTGTACAGTAAGTACTTACCGTTTTATTATTAAAATAATTATATTTATTATCCAATCTGAAATGAAACTGTTTTTTTTACGCAGACGATTCGTCTTGAAGAAACGCTAACATCTTCAAGGAATACTACAGAAAATGAAAACAGCACCAATGAAAGATTACAATCGATATGTAATGATGGTCCAGCTTTTTACACTTGTGAGAATTACTATAGCATTGAAAATAACAAGTTCATTGTTTAGTGGAATTAAAGCATGTTTAAATTTTTTTGGTTGATGAAAATTCACGTTCTGAAAATTTTAAAGTATGTGATTTACCTGAGCAGCACTAAAACAAATACTGCAGAACCTCAAGCGCTTAAGGCACAAAAACGTAAATAGGCGCGGTTTGACTGCTATTTTTTACACCTAATCTTTGGGTTCGATGTTTTTAATTTAGCTGTATATACGTATCTATTTTAAATAAAGACCGTCTTTCCTAGATTTGAAATTGATCATCTATATTATTTTCAGGAGAATAAAATCATCACTGAATATAACGATGGTGTTAGATCCAAGAAAAAAAAAATTGAAAATAGACTTGTTTCAAACGAAATCAATACTTTTAAAGAAAGAGTATTATGCGTAACGCCAATATTAATATACCATCATGAGATATTGAATACACCTAGAACAACCATGTTAAAACATAAACTACGAAAAAAATTTATTTTGGCAGTGATACGACTATCACTAATCAGAAATCTAGTACGCAGGAAAAATGGTGATACTGCGAAAAAACAGTCACCATACAAATAATGACCATTTTATTTTTTTTATAAAATGTGTAATCGTTAAATTTCTCAGAATCCGTCTTCACTACATTTTACCACTTTCGTAGTGCCTCTCGCGCAAACTATTTATGTAGTTTAGAAAAAAATGATATTCCATAAATATTGCGAAAAAAGATTATTTTTTAATGTCTTCTAAGCAAAAACAATTAATTATTATATTTCGAGGAACATAGCGTTTTTACAAAAAAATATAAAAATTATACAATTATATTGTTTTATTATTTTATTAACTGTCCGGTCGACTTATTACATAACATCGTTCACGCTGCTGTCATAGCAGATATTGCAGCAAGCGCATTAACCAATCCCTGCTTTTGTTTTGAATTCAAACCAATCACAAACAATGTCTATTTCTAACCTCGGATAAGATTGGTTTTTGTTTCATATGTCGTTTTGGTTTCAAGTTGGGCCACTTTTTGTATGAAATTTGTTCCGAGTTAGACTTCCTGACTTATTATTTATTCGTAGCTGTCGGTACTGAATTCCAGCTATATTAGACTCGCCCATGAAGGGTTCCGTAGCATCATATAAAAGTTTTTGTAGTTCGTTGTAACTTTCATCAATGTTTTAAAAATAGTGTTTTGATTGAAAGAAATGTAAATTGCGGTTTATGATCTATGAGGTATTAAAAAAAACTACTTACTAGATCTCGTTCGAACCAATTTTCGTTGGAAGTTTGCATGGTAATGTACATCATATTTTTTTTTTTTAGTTTTATCACTCCCTTATTTTAGAAGTTACAGGGGGGGACCAACATTTTACAACTTTTGAAGTGTCTCTCGCGCAAACTATTCAGTTTAGAAAAAACCTATTAGAAACCTCAATATCATTTTTGAAAACCTATTCATAAATGGAACACGTATGGTTTTGATTAAAAGAAAATTTTGAGTTTCAGTTCTAAGTATGGGAACCACCAAAATTTATTGTTTTTTTTCTATTTATGTGTAAAAATATTAAAGCGGTTCACAGAATACATCTACTGACCAAGTTTCAACAGTATAGCTCTTATAGTTTCGGAAAAAAGTGGCTGTGACATACGGACGGACATTTTGCCATTTGGCAACGGAACTCTAAAAACCTATCACTACAATGCATACAATTATGTCTTAATCTTAACGAAATAAAGACTTCCCGAATTCTAACGTGATCGATAACACTCTCATATCTGAAATATCTAGAGATAGCTGGGCCGACTTTTCTATAGATAAATTCTATATGAAGTAGAAACAGTGATGTAATCTAAATAAATTGAGGTTCATTTTTATTTAACGCATTAAGTTATCAAAGAGATGACTAATCATAAGGTTACGTAACCTAGGGATGAAAAAACTAATTTAAAATAACCATCGGGCTAAGTAACAGCTGTGTCATTCTTGAAATTTGATTTCAATTAAGGAAACAAAAGCCAAAACTTTTATTAAAACGGAATATCGTTTGTGGCTTCTCTCTACATTGTTCAATATTTAATACATTCTTAAGGTCAAAGATAAATTGGATTTTCCGTTATTCCCAAAGTTAAGCTTTACTGCTTTCGAAAGCAGTTAGAAAGTGAATGCTACGCTGGTAATAAATAGTTATGAGTTAGTCTCATAATGAATATAAATGACCAACAAAGGAAGAAGTTAAATAAAGAGCAGTAATATGTTACTATGGACACATGGGCAAATATATCTGCCTCAGAAACGAGTATAATAATATCAGCCTGCACAAACGCAGCACAAATATCTGACGTTAATAGGCATCATATTAAAGTAACAACTCCTCAAAGCAAAAATATGTGACGATATGAGCTCTAAAATAATTTAATATCTCTTGGAATCCGAAAATATATAACGGTTATTAATTCTGTGTTTGCGGACAGACTATGAATTGATTCCTCTGTATCTTACATAAGTTATTTTTCATTCAATCTTTTATGTTATTTTTGCGTTCATAAAATATTTTACTATGTATAATAAAGACTTTACCCATGTACAGTCACAAGTATGTGGCGGTCCTAGGTAGTCCTGCCTTAGTTAGAGAAAAGAAGGGGCTTGTAAAAGGTAAGGCAAGCAAGGAGATCAATGTCTATTTATTTTTTAATGTAGTAAAAGACTGTTGTAATTAAATAGATATATGTTCAGTTTACTATTTCTATGTTTCTATCTGCATCTCCCGACACTTGAAGGGAAAAACATTTTGGTTTGAGCATTGTGGTCTGTCTGATATCTACGGTTTCATCCGTCGAGTGACTCGTTTCGTATCTGATGCTTGACGAATCATACTGTATACAGATCGTAGTCGGATTTCCTAAATAGGTGAAAATTATGCTCAAAGATTCCATTACATACATACATAGATACATACAACAAGCCAAGCTAATAAAAGCGTGGTAAAAAATTAGAATGTTAGTAGAATGTTATTCTTGTAAACTTGATTGATAAATAATATCAATACTCATGCACGCATAATCTTGCCTACGCCTTATAGACTAGGGTCGTAAATTTCTGAAAACAAAACAAGTTCGGGTTTGATAAATTCTCCTTCTTCAAGAGCTTGGTCATGCTGGTTAACCATGTTAACTGGGGTCAACCCCAGGATTTTTTTTTACTTTTTACTTTTCATAAGCTTAGAGCATTCTGCATAACATTCTGCTTCCTCATAACATGTCCGTACGACTTGAATCTAGTTTTAACTTGCTTTATATACACAAAAACATACTATAAAAAAACATTATCGTCCCTTTGACGCAGGCAGAAGAGAAGAATAAGGCTTGTTTACAATATCACTTACGAAATGACCACATCTTCATAAAACTCATAAGTAGGTAAAAGTGACTTATATTAAGCGAAAATACAACTTATACATAAGCCTTTACAAACTGGACAGTGTGTCCAAAGACTATCCATATCAACTCTTGAACCACCTTTGGGAAATAACCATATGTTAACTGTATCGCAATACTGTCAAACTACATAGGTCTAACATTGTCACGGGTGACCCTAACTGTGTTTTGGATATAAATTGGGTTAGAGTTATTCAGGAAAGGTCTTTTGAGAAAAACTTAATTTTATTTGTTTAACAAAACAAACAAAACACATTTACGTATGCGTCGCTTGATCATTTTTACACGTGTTTTCTATATAATATTCACATTTGTAGTTACTAGCGTAGGGAATACAATTTTTTTATTGAACATTCACATGTTCTGTGATGTAATTATTTTCTCTTATTTTTCCTTATTGACGCCTACACTAAACTCACGTAGGTACCGCGTTTAAGTAAGCACGTAAAGTTATAAACAAAATGCAATATTCTACATGTCGCTCAAAATCATATGTTCACATTTCACTGCTCAAATATGTGTATGTAAGTACATTGAGATTGCTATAACAATCTCGGGTGAGGCTGTTAAGCAGCATATTTAAAATTGAGAAGGCATCGTATTGTGTTCAAAATGTGGGGCTAAATGTTGTGAAGGATGTCAATTATCGCCAAGAAATATCATAAGAAGAATCTATAGAAAGCCAAATACTCATTACATCAGACACTGCATACAGAGAAAATGGGTGATTCCGACTGTAAAAGCGTTTTAAGCAATATAAAAACCATCAAAGTAAAGTTGAATTCAATTTTGCAAAGTATTTAAACATAGATTTACCTAATAAATGGTTTGTTATTGCGTGCTACAGACGTACTTAAAATGGCGATGGCGTCGGCTCTAAGTACTCAATGTGAAAAGGCAATTAATACTACGGCCGCGCATTATGCTGGCAAATCGTTCAAATCTTTTACTTTAGCAGTAACATATACGGCTCAAATCTCGGTGTTTAAATGTGGTAATGAAGTGGCGAGAGGTAACATACGAACGGAGCTTGCAGACATCGCGCACGATGTTGAATAAGTAATGAATCTCATACAGAAACCGTGGCACAGACGAGTTTTAAGAAAACATACTACCAATGTTACCTACTGCAAATATACGAAAGAAAATTACGTAAGAGTTAACTCAAAACAGTACTGCTTATAGGTTCGTGATACTTTTCATGTAATTTTATTATTAGTTACTGTTTATTATAAGTTTTGTTTAGTGGATATTCTTCTAAACATTCAGAAGAACCAATGCATACTTACTGCCATCAAACGCAAAACTAGACTAACAGTTCAATATATCTTTGTATTCAAAGTTATATAAGAAGATCCTTATTTGATAATATAATATATGAGTCAATTCAAATCATTTACATATAGCAAGTATACAGCTACATAAAATTGTGCCTGAGCAGTATCTCACGGTAAATTTTCTGCTTTCTAGAAAAGTTATCGTTGTTGGCCCTCGGGACTACATATCGCACGCCTCTACTCCCCACCTCGGGGTTCACCTCTCCGAAGTAATAACGAGCAACTTTATAACCCAGTAGGCTTCAGACTTACAACACTTTCCCATATCTTCCTCAGCAAGCAACGTCCCCCAAATAAAATCTAAGACCCGATTACAATGGGTCCAGTCAAAGTCCGTAACTTATTCAGAAATCCGTGTTGATTTAATGTCCTCCAAGAAGTCACGGATTTAAAATGATCTTTGCTGACACAGATTCTATTAAAACGCTCTCGAGATTCTGTTTGTTACTTGTATATTCTTTTGAGACTCGTATTTAATATAAAATACAGGAATTAAAATGTCTTCAAGACAAGGTAAGACATGGTCAGGAAAAATCATCTATCTATCATCACTTTCAAAATATTAAACGTATAGTAGTATAGTAATAACGATAAAGCACATATTTCAAACAATTTTGGCTATTTTAAGTCGCAGATATTCTTCTTAGAGTACTAATACGCAGGTATTTGTAATAAGTAATATGATGTATATAGATATACAGATTTTTTTTTCTATAATTTGTACAAAAAAATAGAGGTACAAAATATTTGATTACTCATTAAAATTTTGAAAGTTAGTATTGTTTCATACCTTATAAGTTTTGTGATCATAAAATCTCAATTTTAATGAGATTCTGTATGGTTATAATAGTAAGTAAGTATAAGCATACTCGTCGACGTCTTTGCCGTTTTTTTTACTTCCCTGTTGGCTGTTCTTTTTCTTAGATTAAGTCGGTGGTTTCGTCTCGAAGTTGTCAAAACTCTTAACATAATCACAGATGAAACAGTTCCTTATTTAGAAAACAATATAGTTTATTTAGATACCCACGTATTTCTATTATATATACATATTATACTTTAATATAAACTTTTTTCAACGTGAACAGTTTTAACTGTTGGGTAGCGGAGCAAGGCTGTAAAGTTTCCAACTAGTCTCTTTACGAGGGCTCTCCTCGTAACAAAATGATTCTGCACTGAGCTTTCCATAATCAAATGCTCTAAGTTAAAAAGAAATTGTCGTGACATGAATGTCTTACAATCGGAAAACTTTAAAACACAATATACATTTTCTACTTCAAGATGTCATCTTGAAATAGAAAATGTATATTGTGAACATCATCATCCTAGCCATTATTCCCAAGTTTATTTGGGGTCGGCTACTAGTTCAACCGGTTTTACCTGAATTTCAGTTTTTCCACGGAGCAACTGGCATCGGACCTCCGCAACCCTAAAGGAAAACTGAAATTCGAAGATTGAACTAGTTGTCAGTATATTTGAGGGCACTGACTTCCCAATAACGATTGCCATAGATGTTCATGACAACCGAGACCGACGGCTTTACGTGCTCTCCGAGGCACGGGCGTGAATCACCGCCAAACTTCCAAACTCCGGGCAGCTATTAGGAATTTCCTAAGAAAATCACAAAACCCCTTTTTGGGATTTTCCGAGACCTCTTGATTAGCAGTCGCATACGCTAACCACTAGACCAACGAGACAGTCAGAAAATCTATTGAACATCATTCTACAAAAACTATGTAAGTTTGTTTTACTAGAGAATAGAGAACCAAAAGATGAATAAGTAACTAAAAATAGATTTTTTAAACGCACCAAATAAAAATTTATTTTAAATAGTGTTTGCTTGACGGTCCAATCTATCTTGACACTGAAAATCATCCAAATCAGTTCAGTGGTTTAACCATAAATATTAAAATATGTTTATATAAAATATTAGTATGGATTAAAACTTTCAATATTATGGGTGTATGTAAGCACTGCGGATGATGTGTTTGCATTGATACCATATATCAAAATACAGACAGCCGAGTCGATTCATTTGCTGGCATAACGCCAGCTTTGTTTGTACAAAATATTAAGAATTTGAATAACCCCGCTTAACATTAGGTTTGAGAAGCAAATGCAGAGTACATGATCGTATGTTAATAATAACTCTGACGCCGTTTTAAACTTTTAAGGTATGATTAAAATTGTATCATACCTTAAAAGTTTAGAAGTTAGTATTGTAACCTGAGAAGTCGGTATTGTATAATACAATACTAACTTATTTTTGTCACACACGTATCAAAATTATAATACAAGAAAATGTTTAAATAAATACAACCTGACTACGTAAAATCTATAGGTAGGTAAAAACTGTAACCTTACACAGAAGAGTGGACGTGGTTAGATTGATCTAACAATGCAATCTGACCACGGGTACTGAACCATAAATTTAGGTCGGTATCGCTTAGTGGCAGTATCAAAACAAAATAAATATTCTCATTATTTATTTTCATTTGGCTGAAATATCAAAAAAAAAAGTTGGATTGTGTGAGTATTGGGTGAGTAATCACTAGAATCCATTAAAAGTAGGTTGTGTCTTGCGAATGTTGTACTGTGTAAACATTTTACACAGTAGTTGGTGTCCAGTACCTAAATAAGTGCTGAGTAGCAGTTTAAAATTTTTATCAATAAAATAAATATAAATAAATAAGAAATTAACCACTACCTATACATTGAAAACTCCCAAACTTCGATAAAAAAAACAGATCATACAAACATTTGCTCCGACCCGGGAATCGAACCTGAGACTTCTTGATCAGCAGCCGCATACGCTATTAGACCAACAAAGCAGTCGTTTATCGAGAGATATTGCACTTTTGTCCCTGTTTTCAAATTTTAGAGATGGCAGCCCTACTTAAATCGTGGCCGTCTACGTCATATTTTGTTTTGACCAATCATGACGCGTTTTATAAGCTTGAATATCCTTCTATTATTTTTCAATTTTAATTTAATATTTTCTCATCATCATCATCATCATATCAGCCGTAAGAAGTCCACTGCTGAACGTAGGCCTCCCCCATTGATTTCCATTTCGACCGGTCGGTAGCGGCTTGTATCCAACGGGTCCCTGCGATCTTAATCAGGTCATCCGTCCACCTTGCGGGAGGCCTTCCTACGCTGCGTTTGCCGTCACGTGGTCTCCACTCAAGAACCTTTCTGCCCCATCGGCCATCGGTTCTCCGAGCTATGTGCCCTGCCCACTGCCACTTCAGCCTGCTGACTCTCTCTGCTATGTCGGTGACTTTAGTTCGTCTACGGATCTCCTCATTTCTGATTCGATCCCGTAGAGAGACCCCAAGCATAGCCCGCTCCATAGCTCGCTGTGTGACCTCGAGCTTCCTTATGAGGCCCATAGTTAGAGACCACGTCTCGGCACCGTAGGTCATCACTGGTAACACGCACTGGTTAAAGACCTTCGTTTTTAAGGACTGTGGTATTTTGGACGAGAAGACACTGCGTAATTTCCCGAACGCCGCCCAGCCGAGTTGGATTCGTCGATTGACCTCTTTCTCGAAGTTGGATTTGCCTAGTTGGACCGTTTGTCCCAGATAGACATAGTCATCAACGACTTCGAGAGCCGAGCCTCCCAGTAATACGGGGGTGGGCGAAACATGGACATTTGACATGACTTTCGTCTTGTCCATGTTCATCCTCAGGCCCACCCGCTGGGACACTCTATTGAGGCCTCCGAGCATCGTGCTGAGCTCTTCCAAGGACTTTGCCATGACCACGATGTCATCGGCAAACCGAAGGTGAGTGATGTATTCGCCATTAATATTGATGCCGAATCCTTCCCAATCCAGAAGCTTGAAGGCGTCTTCCAGGGCATTTGTAAAGAGTTTAGGCGAGATAACATCACCCTGCCTAACTCCCCTTCGCAACGGAATAGCCTCTGTGCTCTGGTCCTGTACTCGGACCGACATGGTGGCGTTTTTATACAAACACTTCAGCACTTCGATATACCGGTAGTCAATGTGGCATCTTTGAAGAGACTGCAGCACTGCCCAAGTCTCGATCGAATCAAAGGCTTTCTCATAGTCCACGAACGCTAAGCATAGTGGCAAATTATACTCCTCGGTCTTCTGTATAATTTGCCGCAGCGTATGAATGTGGTCTATGGTACTATAGCCTTTACGGAAACCAGCTTGTTCGGGAGGCTGGAAGTCATCAAACCTCTGTGCGAGACGATTCGTAATCACCCTCGAAAACAGCTTATAAACATGGCTCAGAAGCGAGATGGGCCTGTAGTTCTTCAATAAGGTTTTATCGCCTTTCTTGAAGAAGAGAACCACCACGCTCCTGTTCCACGCTTCGGGCGTAGTACCGTCGAACAGGACGGGATTAAAGAGCCTCTGAAGGACTTTCAGTACCGGTGTTCCACCCGCTTTCAGAAGCTCCGATGTGATTCCGTCCTCACCCGCCGCCTTGTTGTTTTTTAACTGTTTGAGGGCCATCCTAATCTCATACAGGCTGATGTCCGGGATGTCTTCTGTGTAGTGTCGGGTTAATTTGGCTCTTGGATCTTTATCCAAATCGTCAACAGGCGTAGCACTCGAGGTATATAGCTGTCCATAGAACCTTTCGATCTCCCTCAGTACCTCTGGCTTAGTAGACGCTACACTGCCATCTTCTTTCTTCAGCTTCGTCATATTTCATGTTCAATATTTTCTGGGTTTAAATAATTATTTTATAGGGGTTTATATGAATATTAAAAAAATAACAAAACTAACTTTTTAAATATGACAGAACACACAATACTTTAAAGTATAATATAACAGACTATAAAAAAATATTAAAAAGTATTTGAGACTGATTTAAATTTTATGCATATTCCCTATTAACAAATAATATTATTATAGTATATTATACCATATATTATACATAAGCCTTAATTGCCATTTCACAGGGTTTAAAACTACTTTCTACTTAATTTCAAACAATACTCAACTTAAAACTTAGACTACCTACATACTGTTTATTGACTCGGCGCTCGGTTTCCTTTTTTTCCAGCTTGTCTATCGACAAAGGCCTCCTCTGAGGCTTTTCACTCGTATCTGTGCTTTGCTATACGTAACTATTCCGGTCCAGCTACTATCTTCAAATTGTCTTCCTATCGTTTAATCTGTCTTCACAAAAGTGCAAATAACTTACAGAGAACAGAAATGGTGTTGGACTAGGCACATGTCGAGAGAAAACAACGAGAAATGGACTAGAATAATTACAAATCGGTACCCAAGGAGTAATACTATAGGACTAGTAGTAATAAATCAAATTACAATTATTAATGTACATAGTACAAATAAATATTAATGATGTATAAACATCTGTCCTATGCACTTATATGTTATAAACTTAAAATAAACTTTCCACAAATTAATAAATTCAACTCAAAATTATAAGGTGTAGTATTATACGCAGTTTATATATTATATATATATATTATATACGTATTATACACCTCGCGAAGTAGTAGTATAGTAGTATTAGTAGTGTAGTATTATACCATGAAGTAGAGTGATTTTAGTAGGTTTAAAGAAAAAAAATACATGGTCTTTCTCAACAGGGCTATTATTATAAATCTATTGACACGTCATTTAATAAAATCGAATCAGTGGGTTGACGGCTATGGTATAACATACAAATATGCATGGATTGCTAGAACCATTATAATTTGCTTTGCAAAAAGAAAATGAAAAATAACTTAGAAAAAGTCATGCATACTAAAATTACTGTCATTTTAAACTTATTTCATTTAACAATGTTAAACTAAATTGATATTTTCGAACATAATTGAACTCTTTTTGATGCGGTTTGAAATTTTTTACATATTTCGAAAGCAGTATAAAAGTTAAACCAAATTCTTGTCAAGCATTTATACGCTCAGTTAATACACGTGCACTAGCCCGTTGACCCTCCAAACGCAAAAATGAGAACAAACAAAGGCCTTTTCCTCAATTAAGCAATTTGTGTCGACATCAATTCAGTGTGTATATGGTGCTCACAGGTTGCCGAGATGTTTCAGTTCAGTTTGTGGAACGCCGTTCATTTTGAACTAAATGTACTAATGCGAACCTACATACATTCGGGGCGTTTCTTGTTTTTATTGATGATTTCAAAAACTTAAGTTTTCTTGCCAAACAGTAATTAGAATAGGACGTAGTGTAGATGTAAAACCATATTGTGGTATTTTGTAGACTATTTTAACACGTTAGTTATTAATGATCATCACATGTGTGTTGATTTGTAGCGGACTGTATTCGTAAGTATACTTTTTAGTTTTCTATTCCAAATATACATATTAGGTCCTAACAAATGAAATTGGCGTTTTGTACGGGAGGAATATAAAGTAATTTTTTTTTAACATATATTTAATGAATCACAGCATACACCGTTGTTATCTATGCACTTTTGCCATATAATAGATAGTTCAATGATCCCTTTACTAAAAATACCATGGGGCCGAGAATCAATAACTCTATGAAGAAGGTTTGGACTACCGCGTCAGAGTTGTTTTTTTTTTCCTTATAAAAAGTTGTCCAAACTCCGGAAAAAATTGCAATCTATTGGAGACTAGTCCACCAAATACTCAAAAGTATTTTTTTCTGAGTCAATTTTTGCTTAGGTCCGGGTTTTGCTGGGTCTTCAGGGTTCAGCCAAGCGACGAGCGCTTCCGATTATCGTGCAGTATCCACTTTTCATTACAAGTAAAGATTATTGTGTCAATTGAGTAAAGTACAACAAGCAGTACAAAGCTTGTTTACAGTAGTAATTAATACAATCATCTTCCGAGCCTTTATTCCCAAGTTTTGTTTGTTTGGGGTCAGCTATTAGTTCAAAAAAAAAGTAACACAGCAGTCGACGCGTGTTGGCAAGTTCGATTCACACAATTTATGAGGTTCCCATCATGCAAGCTTTTTAACTTTTCCGATTTGCTTCAAGTAGATTAATACAGTTTTACCACTTACCCCGAAGCCTGCAGCTATCTCTGAAATGCTTTGTGATGAATCCGCTGCTACAATAGCCTTCATTTTATTCACATTCCACAATATTCTTCATTTTCCACATTGGCCTCCGGCCGAAGGCCGAAATTTCCAGAACAAAAACGTTGAAACCAAAAACATATCGTGCTTTCTTTTACGACATCAGTGCCATACACATTATTAATCCTTCAAGCTGTTTCTGCAGCACTGGTGCCACGTTAGAACTCGTACTCGTAAATATACCGATATTTCATGTTTTTCATTATGCGATACTAAACGACGTCAAAGAAAAAAATATTCAATATTCATATTCATTTTCATTTTTTTTCATTTTCAAAACTCAATTGCTTTATCAATTTGAATTTGGAATTCTTAACCTAAGAGGCCAATTATTGCCATTCTTAACCATGTATTTTTCTTCAGATAGAAGTGATCAGTACGACAAAACGCTAATATTATATGTATGGACTTAATATATAATATATATATATATATATATATATATATATATATATATCACCTAATATATAAATTACGTATTCCTAATATATAACAGTCAATCTAGCTGTTAAAGTAATAACTCTGCTTAGTATGAAGCTTTCAAACAGTGAAAAAATATTTTTATTTATTACTTTACACTTCATCGCTTTTTAAGGTTAGTATAGATTCTTTATTCAGCAAAATAATTTAATATTTTTAAGGACTCTAGATTAGGCTAGGACCTAAGACACCTATAAAAATATGCTCATAAGTATTTGGTACTCCTACGGGGAAACCGTCGTTCAGCAGCGGACGACGAAATATCAATTTGATTTTATACTGTTAGATACTAGAATCTTGATGAGTTTCAATTTTCTTTTTTAACTTAGATATATAGTGTCAAGCAAATGAGGTTAGTGGAGACAAAATTTCCCATTCGACTGATTCTAGGAGTGGGTAATCCTAGTAGAAAAAAAACTTCGTTGTCGCCTTTTGATGCGTTAAAAAGGTGATGATGATGCATAACTTGTGAATCTAGAGTTACAGCTAGTGGATACAGACGTTAGCATTAATTAATTCGTGATAATTTATATGCTAGTTCTCCGTGTGCCATAAAAAAAAATTTGAAAATTTGGATTCGTTTTATTTAGTAACCGGCCGGCTTCTAACGAATATCTTCTAAAGTGCGCAGCTGAGTCCAGTATTCTCATCTCACTTGAATGTACATAGATTTTACTAATATTATAAATGTGTAAATATGTTTTCCTAGTAGCGTGAAATTGGAGATGCCTATGTCCAACATTGGACTGCAATTGAAATAATCGGGTTTATGAAGTTCCTGTATTCCTAACTGTATTTTAATCATAACAGAAACTTGTGTGTGTGTGTGTGTCTTTTAAATATTTTTTTTATTCTTCAGCTTGTGGAAATCCGTATGTCAGTATTCAGTTCGTCATTTTCCGAAATACCTAACCTCAAGAAACCAGGATCATCGTAATTTTATGAGCCATCACAATAATAAAAATGTGTAATTTTGTCTCTTTAGTGTATAAACTCATATTCATAGATGCATGTACTCAAATGTGTATATATGTATACATCTGTGTTCTTGTTGGGAATATTCTTTACTCAACACTCTCGTATACTTTTTAATGCACCTACTCTCACTCACTGCATTATCCTAAGATACACCAGCCAGAAAGCTTTTAGCATTAAGTCTATCATGGTGCATAAAGTGATAGGAACATACAAAAATAAAAAGGATTTAATAATCTATACTTTTACCTTCAAAAATATGTGTTCATATTAAGCTGAAATGGTATGAACAGAATGTACAAGTTATACTAGAAATGATCGAAAAATGTTAATGTATAAAAATAAACAATAACAAAATGAACAAGATTGTGAACCTCACCTGGCCGCCATAGTGAGTCACCTCGAATGCTGTATTGCAATGAGTTTGGTGACTATCACTCTCAATAAATTTTGCTCTTGCTTTTTTAAGTTATAGGTTAGTAGAAAAATAATATGTTCTATCATTAGATAGATATATTAAATACATTGCGAGGTTGATATAGTAATTATTTGATTTAGGTATCTGTGTGCAAGTTATTCAACTTTGAAGCGCCCCTCTAAAATCCAAACGGCTTACCGCAAAAAATTGAAAAAATCATGGTAGTCGTCCATGTTATTATTATATTGATCTTTCAAGAAAAATTATAACGGTTTTGATAACTTTTTTTAAATATACTTCAGAGTTATAAGACCTAACTTGTAAAATAAACTCACTTGGAGAATTTCGTACCAAAATAATGAAATATTAAGTAAACTTAACAATTATGTTTTGGACATGATGTTAAATCTAACTACTAGTATGGCTAACTACGGAACCCTATTCTATGCGTGGCCCGACACGCACTTGGCCGATTTAATTCGTATAATATATTTTAAAGCCGAGTCTCTTTCTGGGTGCAAAGAGAGCAAACTCTATTTTATCAATTAAAATCTAAGTACTTATTATACAAACAATTGTGCAGCGTCATGATTTTAAATTAAAACTTGAGAAATAATTTTATTTACTAGACTTTCAGAAGCTTGTTTAGTCGGGTGTTTATTATTTCCTGGTGCTGTTTATGATATTCTGTTTATTTTCATTATGTAAAATAATAAAGATAAATGTGTCGTGAAAGCGGAAGCGTAAACTAAAGGCTTAAAACTATTTAAGTTCTCTACCAGCATAAATAAGCAAACTTTGAAACATTTTCTACTTTTGAAACGAACTGTACTAAAAAATATTGTAGAAGTGAACTCGACTACTTATATCGATATTTTTAATACATAAATAAATAAATATTTTGGACATCTGACACACAAGTAGTCCCAAGCTAAGCAGAGCTTGTGTTATGGATACTAGACGACTGATATAAATACATAAACATACTTTTTTTTGTAAATACGTACATATTAACCATAGAAAAAACCCAGACCCCGAAATCAATATTTGTGAATCACACAAATAATATTTGGTCCGACCCGGGAATCGAACCCAAGACCTCTTGATCAGCAGCCGCATACGCTAACCATTAGACCAACGAGGCAGTCAAAATGTAGAATATTTTAATTATTAATTTAATTTACACTTAGCATAATTAAGTCAAAGGTAACTTTATTTTTCTGACTGTCTCGCATTCACATATAACGCTAATTACCATTGATTCTTGAGAACAGACAAACGCTATTTACCACTAAAACTGATATGTAAGCGAGGGGAGTGATTGGAAAAACGGCTGGACTAAGTTTGACTGGACTTTCACTGGAAGAAAGTCGATCATATAAGGAGTACATGAGGAGTAATAGTAGGCTTTTTCAGACAAGCTTAGTTTCGCGGCGTTATTCGCGAATTACAAGAATCTGTACTGAGCTAGTGAATAATAAATACAACTAAAACTTTCCCAGACTTTCTTTATAAATTAGGTAATATGAATAAATAGGCCACCTACAATACCTACAATATAGTAGGCCAATACCTCCTTTTCAAGGAGAGGCCTATGACCAGCAGTGGACTGTTAAAGGCTGTTGATGATGATGAAAAAACTATACCAACAAATGTATTTTTTTTCTAATTTTCCATGATGGACTTTTCACTAAATATCTATTTATGAAAGTAAAAATAGTACTTACATTATATGTTTAATAGATTTTTACCTGTCGTGGGTTCAAATCCCACGTAGGATAACACTTTGTGTGATTCACAATTTGTTGTTCTGAGTCTTGGTGTTATTTGTATTTCATGTATGTTTGTAAAGCCACAGGAATTTATATTCCTAATGCGGGAGTTGTCTTTTTTTAAAAGAAAAAAATAAATAAAGAGTTGCTTGGCCCCTTGGCATAACGCGACGGTAAGACAGTGGGACAAATTTAGATAGTTTAAAATAAATATTTTCACCAATATGAGTGATTTATGAATGATGTGTCATTTTATCTCAAGTTTCAACAAATTTCTTTTGATAACTCCTGGGACATCATTAGGTTGGCTTTAATTATCTTTCTTCATGTTTTACCGTCATTATGTATTTATTAATTTAAGGATAAATATTTCATCGGATTTTAAACCTAGTGTAAAGAGTTAATGACACATGAGAAGTCAATTTTCTTATTTTTTTTATAAAATATGCAATTCGTTTTTGCTCAGTCTCTAAAACACGGCATACATATATATACTTAAACATATTCTTCCTAATATAAATAATAAAATATTATGACATCCCATCTTCAGGTACTCGTGCTTATAGTGAAGCTCATTATAAGAATATATTTTCATAAGACAATCAATTGGAATTCAGATATTCCTCAAGGAAGTATCGTATTTCCTATCGATACCCTTTGAATTCCCTGATAATGACAGTTTGTTAGAAGGGTCAATATTGAATTGCACAATATATAAATATATATGGATTTCACATTAAAGGTTATAACATTAGTATACTAATTTTATTTTAAAGTAAAAATTTCAAAACTATCAATCTGAAATAACATTTAATAGGTCTGGTAATTTTTCATGAATATTGTTAAATAATAAGGAAAATATTTTCCAAAAACCTATTTACGCAAGTTTATCAAATATTCGAAATAACAAACAGCATATTGAAATAGCTGCATGTCGATACGTTAAAAGTTTTTTCTTTCTATACAATTATATTAATGTATGAATAACATAAGCTTTTTTTTAAGTATTTACTTATTCATGACTTAAACTGCTTACACATTTATAATATTATATATATACTAGCAGATGCCCGCGCCTCCGCTCGCGTCTTAGGGGTATGAAAAATAGATGTTGGCTGATTCTCAGACTTACTGAATTTGCCTAAAAAATTCATAAGAATCGGTCAAGCCGTTTCGGAGGAGTATGGGAACGAACATTGTGACACGAGATTTTTTTATGTAAGAATATGTGTAAGTGTGTACTCGTATATTTCTTCATCATTACTAATATTGCATATTTAATAATAGATTATAATATAAAAGTCCTTGAATTATAACATCAGAGGAAAGGGGACATAATAAAAAAAAGCAGTAAATAGCTCGGTTTTTTCTTTAACTGAATAGGGAAAATGGGTTTCAAAAATGATAATTCTGGAATATGATATTAAGTCAATTACTTTATAACAATAGTCAATTAACTGTTCTAAGATAACTTAAACACGTTTTATGCTAATTTATGGTAGTCTAATTGTTTTTTTTGTTAAATAGATAATAGGGTACTTACCCTATTATCTATTACCTTAGTGAAAGTAGAAAAGTTATTTAATTAAGTAATTACTTAATTACATAATTAAATAACTTTTCTACTTTCACTAATATAACCTATGATTTATCGATTTCCCTCTCCTGCATGGGAACCCCTATGTTACTTTGCTGTTCCCGAGAGGGCACGTGCGCTCCATAGCTTTTTTACTGCCACCCCAGCATGCTTCTGTTAAGTTGACAGATCTCACAGGCCACACCTGTTACCGAAAGCCTTCACTTATGCTATCGAATGTACTTATTACAGCCTTTACCGAATAATTTCTCTACATCAAAGATAGTAGTAGATACTGCAGCGTGGTACACCGTGTAGGTCTTTAATCACAGTTCGTTTCCAATGCAAGCCCTAGTTGGGTCAAGGGACGATGAGATTTCAATATGTGAAAAATCACAAACGTAATGTAAACTAATTACCACATGAGTTATGAGTTTTATTTGTTACTAGTTTTATAACCAAAAGAGACAATGAACATGAAGTTTATAATTCGTATTAATTAAATAAAATAATAACAATTGAAACTCTATTTAAAAAAAAAACTTGAATTTCAAATGCGATATTTGGAGTAAACCGTGTAATGAACCTTCGGTTACCTATTAAGTCGATAGAGCACTGGCACAATTGCTGGCAATCGTAAATACGTCAGACTTGACAAGCAGTATCCTCTATGAATACCAATCTAAAGCAAAGGTTTCTATTTGGCGGTGGATTTGTCCTTAGGAAAAAGGTACATTTGAGTCGAAATATACGCAAAACTGATACTGTCATTCACCTAAACACTTAAATAACATACTCATGTTAGGAGCAAGAAAATATTTGACCAACTTTGTTAGCCTGCCAATCCAGCGTGACGCTGAAAGAAGAGACTTATGTGATATGATACATATTTTGTTTTACATTACACTACATTATTACATTACATTAAAATATGTCGGTCTCGATCTCACATAATGTTTGAATTTGACTGAATCGATTTAGGTATTTTTAAATTAATTTTATTATATTGTCATCATCAACCTATTACTGCCCATTGTTAAATTTAAAAAAATCCCAAACACTGTCAACTATCATAGTATGTTATTACATCTAATTATGTGAATGGCAAGAAAGTTAGCTTTCAAGGGAAAACGAATACGTAAACTATTTGTAACTTTGCTTAAATATTTACAATATATAATTATACATACAGATATTCGAGTAGAGTCACGCCTACTTTCGAGGGGGGTAGACTGAGGCTCTCTACTGTTTATAGTCCTGAAATATCTCTTGTGCTTTGTCTACACTCATCAATCGCTGCATGCATGTTTGTCTGTTTTTGGTGCTCTTCATATTGCTCTTTTTCAGGATATCACTAAATCACTAAACTTTCGTTATGATAAGTTCGCCGTAGTCTATCTCTTTCGAAACTTTCACACTATTTCACACTATGAATTATTTCCGTGAGTTCATTTCGATACTCTTTATGTGGGCAAAAATTTACGTGTTCAAATAATTATTTTTTTTGGTGATACAAACAACAAACTGTGAAGTGTCTTCGTGTCTTTAATACTTTTTGAAGGTGTTTCCCGCTGTTCTTAAATTTTGTTTAGTAAGAGTTGTTTTATATACAAAACATAATCTTTTCTTTGTGTTTTACTGTTGTATTATGTAAACAAGATTTTTCAGTGATTAAAGAACATCTTGGATATATATTATCTATTTTGGTTTTGAAGAATAATTAAGGTCATGTCTATCAATTAATACCCTGGTTCTCAAACTTATAATTGATTGGATGTATTAAAATGTCTTGTAGGTTCTTTGTTTTTTGGTTCGGTACTGATGTATTTGGATGTATTTAAAGTGTTTGAGTATGCTGGCTGATTCATTACATTCATAAAGTATGTAAGTAAACTTATATGTATTGATGATGATACTGATGCACAGAAAAACTCGAATGAGTTATTGTGGCATCGGATTTGTTGCTTGAACTGTGTAACTTTTTTGTAAGAATAAATAAATAAATCTAGGTCATTTGCAATCATTAACATCGCCTATATGTTTCTTAACGGAATAATGATAAGAATAATATTTATTATAACAAGTGTACCAACATAAACTCTTTTACGTAGTTTATCGTTTAACTAAGAAACCCAATTGAGTGGTTTCATAGAGCTAGTGCCAAAGTGGTTGAACTCCTGATGTTTGGACACCATTTAATCTGTACTCCAATAGTCATCCAATATTTATCTTACATTTATATTAGTCAAGTAAACGAACCAAGTGTAACTTTTATTTCTAATAGCACAATTGTAAAAGAATAGAGTAATAAAATTCTATTAGATTAATTCAATCCTGTAACTCGAAGATTGATTAGTTTTTTTTTTGTTATATTGAAGCCAACCAAAGTGACTGTATAATTCACTTTGGTTGGCTTCAATATAACCTCTACAATATAAATCTGCCTGATGAAAAGCATGAATAGAATCTAGAAGTAGGGGTCACCATCCTCATGCAGCATGGTGACCCATACCATGGCGGCCTGGTCAGTTGTTTCTGCATCATTCTCCCGGCCTCCGTAAGGCTAGAAGAATGATCCAAAATGATTGGGCCTCCGGTCTCATACTCACCAACGAAATACGACAACAAGAATACTGTCATTATTAGGATGTTCTGTTTGAGGGTATTACTGTTCCGGTCGAACCCGACCATTTGTACTAAAATTGACTGCACCAAGTTTTATTTTCTAAGATATTATGAAGATAAGTCTATATATTATTTGTATATGTTTTGCTGTGCATATATCACACAAAAATATTTGTGTTACTTTTTAAATAGAGATTTTTAGTATTGAGGTTTTATTACTTTTGTTTTATGCATGAGTGATATCATATGAGGGTTGGGTGGGAAATGGATTGCTCTCAGACAGCAATAAAAATATTTACCGATGATATTGTACCAGTTGGTAAACGGTGTTACAGAAAAATGCTGAATAACCACTCGTCTCGAAGGCCATTTCCACGACCGCTCACAAACTTTTATGTTGTGAAACTTGGCTGTTTGCACTTGACATTTATTGCTTTTATATTTTATGATCTTGAGAGAGACGACTTGTTAAATGTTGTTGTAGAATGTAGGCAAAAATAATCACACTTTGTTGATTTGACTTCTATACGTTCTAAGAAATTCTCCGCGGATACAAAATATGCTTTGTGGTAGTTTTAAGGTAGTCAACTATGCTTATGAACACCTTCGACGAAAAGCATTTTGTTTCTTGTCAGCCTTTTAGTATAATGTATTAATTAGCTTAAATTAGTATAATATCTGTCCAATGAAATCTAAATAATTCGACATAAATAAAGAGAGCAGAAATTATGCAATAGGTACTAACTGTTAAAAAGTTTTAAAATGTATAGACATTATAAAACTTTTTAACAAAAAATAAACCATAGAAAGATCTGAAAAGCAGAAAATAATAAGTTATTATTACTTAACTTTAATAACTAACTTTTTAGAGTAGTGTAAGCATACCTAAATGATTGTGAGTCCGCGCCAAACAATCAACGAACAAAGATAACTAAATTACCTTAACTTTGATGAAATATGTAAATCAAATTAACAAACAAAAGCGTATCGTTGTGCTATATGTAATTAATATTTTTTCTTGTTTTTTTCATCGATGCTTTCAATCAGACAGAGTAGAGTCACTTTGGTAGGCTTAAGTATAAACAATTAAAAATATACATTATATTATTAATAATAAAATATTGAACATTATTTCACGAGCTTGTCGGTATGTAGAATGTGTATAAGATGACATTGAATTTGTTCTAATTTATTTATTCAACTGCTCACTGCACTTACAGTTTACCCATCAGGTACAGCGAGCCATTACACTATATTAAATAGTATTACAAGTTTAATAATCAAACCTACCACTATTTGTAGATAGATAGATAGATAGATAGATAGATAGTCTTTATTTGTAAAAACATGGTGTACATACATTGCATGCAAGATCTTAATAATTTAAATAGTCTCAGTCATGTTTGGCCGCATTAAACGACATACAAATTAGTTGGCCATAGGCCATTCTAGTGTTTTTTACAGTATAGCCGAAGCTTCACAATTTTTTTGAAATCAAAACTAATACCTACGCAGTGAGTCATTAACAATAATATTCTAATTAGTCAAAAATAAGTAGACGACAATGTCAAAAATATAATAATTATTTAATTTTATGAAAGAAAGCAAAATTACACAGGCAAAGTTATTGTCATATTCATATTATATTCTATCAGTAATTTCGAGCAACAATTAATAAAATATTTCACAACATCAGCACTTCAGAGACAGGAAAAACCTTCCTCTTTCAAAAATCCAGAAATATCATAATATGCTCTTTCAAATAAAAAGCTCCTAAGTTTGTTTTTTAAAATTGAAGTACTTAGTAATTTCCATGACTTTGGTAGTTTATTGTAGATAGTCGGAGCTATACAGAAAATACTTTTGCGCATAAAAGTACCAAACCTATTAATACCTACCAGTCAGGAATTTTACAAATGCACTCAGATTGGTGTAAAATAAGTCATCCGGATACTGAGTAATCAGAGACTTGAGCAGACTGACTGCCTGGCTGATGGGAGCGTATTGTGCCGTGCATGTTCGTGCCTGCGGCGCAGTGAGGAGATGTCACGAGCGTAGCTTTGTATACTTTTGTTAGGTACCCAGAACCTGCAGTTACTGAACATATTCAGTATATAGAAATGGAAATTCAAATTATTTTTATATTTTTTTTATTTAAGTACAAGAGTACTTAAATATATATATCAGAGCATTAATACGTTTTCGTCTATTGTATTATTCCCTATGAATCAGATTGGGAAAGGTACGCAATTAAGACCATTTGACAGTTTAAACATACATACATCAGCCGCTCCTTACAATAGAGATTTTGATCTGGAGTTTGTTTCAAGTTATTCTAGGTTTGACGAAACTCTGCATTCTCGTCCATCAGCACACGCAATATGCGAAAGTGATATGGACTGCAGTAATCTCATTAATTCGGTGAAAAGCAAGGAAGAATGCTCAAGTGACCTATTTAAGTAAACTCTCTCAAGGTTAAAAGCGAGGCGATTATCAGTTCTTATCCGATTTTATGATTTAAATTGGAAAGTTTACATAACTAACGTTATTCTAAACTATCATATCGCGATTCAGAATAAAAAGTTACTATGTGGTTGTGGTACAGGTACAGGTACAAGTCATAAATCTACAACGTTACCAAGTTAAGTATGAGAATTTAATTTTTCGGTCAGTATACTAGTCAAATTTATTATTGTTCACGAGTCCCTTAAATTGTTTTCTAATCAATTAATAAAAATATTGATAAGTTCATCAATGTATAAAACAATATTTTAGAGTAGGTTATACTTACAAAGAAATTAATATGCGTTTAAAGTTTTTGAGTAATTTAAATTTACTAAATTACGCTATTTTTTTCGATCATCAGGTATTAAATTTTCTATAACAGGCCGGTAAACGTATTTATGGAACTAAATATTTATTATTATAGTAAAATGTGAATGCGATCCGAAAAATAAAATGTATTCATTTTAACACACGTTTTAAATTCACATTTCAATTTATGGTATTTTCACTTATAGATATTTTAAATGTAATATATTCTAAATTTGCTGAAATATCTACATATCAAAACAAAATAAAACAATATATAACTTAAAATGAATCCAATAATAAATACAAACACAAAGGTTGACTGGAAGAAAATACCAACTGCATTAAGTCCGTCTTATGAAATGTATTTGAAGGTAGTGTAAATAAATAAAAAATAAAAAACCTTTTATACAAACAATTAAACACTTTAAAAGTATTATTGTTTATAAAATTATGTAAAATACATTGTGTGCATTATCTGTAACATAATTATTATCCGTTCATAAACCACTGAACAGTATTTGATAATTTGTCAGGCATTACTTTATCCCTCTCTTATTGCGTTCTTTGAAAAGGACTTAGAATTTGGGTCCATTAAAACAAACGTTTTTAAAAATCTGGTAGGTAGAACTGAGTTCGACCTTGTTTTACTCCCGGAGTGTCGATCAAAATCAAACTTGCGCAAATTTGCAATGGAAATAGCTTTTTATTTCCCCTTTGAGCTTTCAGGGTTTAAAGGGACTAGGATCGCCAAGTGCTTAAGGATATTAATCTTCCTATTCGTTGCATCAAAGTTGATTTTAGACAGCTTTTTATACACTCATTTGCAAAAAAACGGGCAGTTTCGATTTTCTTCCTGGCTGAAAAAAAGAAAATACCAAAAAGGTTTTAATCATTTGAACATGTTACTGGCCAGTTATAAAAGTGTCATAATGTTTATAAGAGTACCTTCCAAATGTGTGTGTGTGGCGCAAATTCCCAATAGTTAATAGCAACTCTTATTAACTTTTTGTCAATTTTTATTAAATTATCTGATGTCCTTGAAATTTAAAAGTATTGTTATTGCTGTTTAGCAATCTCGAAAATGGTAGATAAACTGATAAAAGCTATCAAAATTATTGCGCTGCTTGAAGAAGGTTGCAGCCAATGCTTCGTGTCTCAGAGGCTAAATGTGAGTCGGTCGACAGTTCAAAGAACCTGGCAGCGCTATCAAGAGACCGGTTCCGTCAAGAGAAGGCCTGGTTCTGGCAGAAAGACATGTACCGAACCACGGGACGATCGTTTTCTAGTTAGTCAAGCGTTGAGAAATCGTAAATCTTCTTATGTGGACCTAAAGACGGTCAAGAGGAGGCTTCTCGCTGCTAATATACACAGTCATCGCCCGGCACGCGGACCTAAATTACTCCGTGGACATCGAGTTGCCAGGCTTAGCTTCGCTCGAAATTGTGTGTCATGGACTCACTAAGACTGGGATAGGGTATTAGTCTCCGATGAAGCCAGGATATCTCTGCATGGTGAAGGCCGACGTCGGCGAGTGCTACGTAGACGAGGAGAACGCTTTGCAGAGGCAGGTTTGAAGAAATCACACCTTATGGAGGGGGCTCTATTATGTTTTGGGCAGGAATAAATTCTATGGATCGTACGGAGTTAGTCTTCATCGAAAACGGTACACTGACTGGACACCGATACATAACGGAGGTTCTAATTCCTTATGCACAACCCGCTTTAACCGCTCTTGGCGAAAACTCAATTTTTATGGACGACAACGCTCGCGCCCACCGGTCTGGCGATGTGGAAGCGTATATGCTAGAAGTCGGAATTCGTCGTATGGACTGGCCAGCTAGAAGTCCGGACCTCAATCCCATAGAGCATGTCTGGAACGTTCTGAAGCGACGAATGAGATCAGTGCAGCCGGCTCCGCAGACCCTTAGAGAGCTAAAGAATGTGGTTACCGCGGAGTGGGAACGTGTTCCCCAACAAACCATAAAAGATATACTCGCTAGCATGCCCAGACGAACGCAAGCCGTGATTTCAGCAAGAGGGGGTCACACTCAATACTAAACTTTTATCTGCTTTTAATGTATTCAATAAAAACAAAGAAATTAACGCGTTTCATTTTTATTTAGCGAGCAGGTACATTAATAGTGTTTTGAGCTTAAACATTATTTCTGAATAGTTTAATCAAAATGTTATGTTAAAGCTGATGAAAACTATTCCTTCCTAATTAATTAAAAAAATCTGAGGATAACAATTCCTCAAATTGTCAAACTAACAAATAGTAACTATAAAATAGTTCTTTGCTTAAGTGCCCGTTTTTTTGCAAAAGAGTTTATTTATTTTTTTGTATTAATGAAGTTACTTAGGTACTCTAGTTTTAATTTTGATAGTTCTAACTACATAGGTAATTCTTTTTTGGGTATGGAACATGCTATCAATAAGTGGATGGTCCATTTCACAGATAATACTTATTCATCAGCAACATAAATATAATATATCGATAGTTAAGTAATAATGATTCATTGAAACTAATGACTTTTTGTATTTAAACCAATTATGAACTTGGTACCTACCTAACTAATATTTTTAAATGCCTGTTTGAAAACTTACATCAAGTTAGATCAATAAGAGCCGAAATAAAAAAAGTAGAAAAACATGAAAGTAGAAAAAAAAATTTAAACAAAAAAATTGGTTACACCTAAGAACCCTCACTATTCAACCTCAAACCCATTAGTGTAAAAGTTTCAGAATTTAAAAGAAGTACCAGCCTAACTTTGATGCGGTTTTCTTTTTGTATTTGCATAAACAAAATCTTACTGCAGCGAACCGTAGTGAAATGTCAGCGTAACGTGTATTTAAAAACACGTGCCAATCATACCCTGAAGGCGTGATGGATGAAAACCTCATTAAAATGGATCTAATAGTTTTGGCAACATTGGTTTGAAAAATCATTATCTCATCGCAAACACTCCATCGTTCCATTGTGGATAAAAATTACTGTATTTTGTTCTAAAATCAAAAAAAAAATATTTTAATTCTGAATAATGGAATATTAAGTACCGTACATACTTTATTATTTATAAAGATAAAAATACATGAACAATGAAACTAAAAACCTTAAAAATTATAATAAAACTAGAATATATTATTATAAGGAGTCCCTTTAGGCAAGGTTCCGAAGATACTGGCAGCGTTCCCCCTTTGAATAGCTATACTAATTCTTTGTCCGAGGTAGCTGCCAGCTCTTCGGTCCCCTGTGACGTCGACTAACCTTCTTGATATTTCTTTAAAATCCTTATAGCGTCTCGGGTCTCGACACCGAATGGGACAAAATCATATTCGGAACCTAGACCCTTGTATTTGCATGCTTGAGCTTTTTCAGCCGCTTCACAAGCCGCACCAGCTCTGTTGTTGGTTCCATGTAGATGGGAAGGGACCAGCGTGTCTGAACAGGTGGCATCCCATACCAGCACCCGACCCATCTTCCATGGAATCAAGCTCATACCGTCTGGTCTCTTGCCATCGTCTCTTGCAATACCAGTCGGCTCAAGTAGACTTGGCACGTTGACGGTGGCAAGGGACCGGCGTATGATATTGTTAAGTGCGGCATGTCTCGAGAAGCGACCTGCACTTTTTTGGCATGACAGTCCGTGATGTCCTAGCTTGTCAACATCACTGCCACATGGACATTTATGAGGAGCGCAGACCGGAACCCCAAGCCGTAGACAGGTTGCGATTCGGAGCGTGTCAGGCTCAAGGAATGTTCCTATATTTGACGAAGGGTACGCGTGAAGCCAGTAGCCGGCCTCATGCGCACCCACGGCCAAAAGCCTAGCACGCGCCGAACCTGTACTACTCAAAGTTAAACATTGTTCTTACTTAGTAAATTAAAAAATGAAAATTATGTAAAATGTAAATCTTTGGTGCAATGTCACAGAAGTTGATTTTTAGTATTTGGTGCTTCAATTTAATTATATTGAAATGTTAAATAAATAATAATATAATAAACAAATAGGAAGGAAGAAAGGAAAGAGATGAGGAGGCAGCACTTTAGTGTCGTAGGAGGCCTGACTATCATTGGGTACCGTTCTCGTTCGTCAAGAGGTCCATCCATGAGGATACCCTAAACGAATGGAACCGGAGGTGAGTTGTAAGTCGAAATTATAATGTAGAAATAAGCGAACCAGTTAGATTAGCAATAGACCCATATCTTGTAATCAATAATTCTATATGTTTAAACTGTTTAATGATGGAACACATTGATTACTTATTTTGTATAGTATGCTTCAAGCTGCTCATAATTTTATAATATATAATATGTACTGAACTAAAGTTAGGGATCCGTAATTAGCTTACTGATGCAAACCTCTGTATTAAGTATTTTTTGGCAAAGCTATTGACCCTCCAAGCAATATAATATAATAATGAAGTAATTCATTCAATAAATAATTAAAAAATAAATAAATAAGCGAATAAATTGATGAAATGAATGAGTGAATAAATGAATTAATAAGTTCTTCAAGGAGGTGGCACTTAAAAGACAGACATATAATGATTATATAACCTACCCAAAAGGCTTATAATTGATAAGCCTTTTGGGTAAGTAGAGATCCTAAATAAATAAATATATTGGACATCTTACACACGATGAAATCTAGTCCACAACTAATCAGAGCTTGTTTTATGGATACTAGAAAACTGATATTATATAAATGAAAAAACACACTTTATTTGTAAATTTTATTTGTATACAAAGAAAACACACAAACTCCGAAACAAATGTTTGCGGATCACGCAAACCCTTGGTCCGACCTTTATGCTGTTGAAGTTTGATAGTTAGAATTCAAGTTAGTTTGACACTGAACTGCACCGTGAAACTTATTAGATATACAAATGACGAAACTAGCGACTTCTAAATGTTATTTGTAGCAAGTAGGGCACAAAAGTTCTTCCCCTATAAGGTAATTGCATAAATAATTACTGTTCCATAGAATATTGCTGTAAAGCTAAAGGTGCTAACTTTTCTACATACGTAGTTTGCTTGGGATTATACAGATGCTGATCATTACGTTTTTGGTACTTATAAAATATACTATACTTTGTTCATTCGTTTATTGTCTTTTTGACAGGTCACGCCTATAAATTACCGTATTTTTTAGAATGTACTACAGTAATGACGTATTTTATAGACATGTAGAGAAGTGGGCAGTGTGCATTACTAATAAAAACAACATGTAAAACAGAGTATAGCTGATGCCCGCGACTCCGCTTGCGTCTAAATGTTACTAAAAATGGATTTTGGCTGATTCTAAGACGTACTCGATATGCACACTAAAGTTCGTACAAATCGATCCAGCCGTTTCGGAGAAGTATGGGAACAAACATTGTGACACGAGAAAGTATTTTCAGTATTTATTATAATTAATTTTTGTGCATTATAATATTTAATAACAGTTCATAACACCTTGTATTGAAAAATAAATAACACTGATCGTATTTATTTAAAAAACCCTTTGAGCAGACCATGGAGAAAAATTATTGGCAAGACGGAATGCGATGATCACGCTTCAAGGGAGTCGGGGTGTGTGAGGGCGGTACGACCCTTATCTCACTGGGACGACGCGCGCACCAGTTAGCAGGGAAATATATTTAGACTTCTAGGAACAAAGAAGATGTGTTATAGCACTAGGACTTTTAGACTTAATAAAAAAATGTATTCTTCATAAATCTATGTGTCCTCGTAACTTAATCATAATTATAGTAACATAGTTTTTAGCGTCGTTAGAGGCTTCCTGCCGAAATTGTATTACATGTAATAATATATATACGAACTTTGCTATAACGAGGATATCAGAAAATAATCGCAAAACAAAATTGGATTTTGGGACTAAGTTTAGTGAGTAAGTGAGAACGCGTTTGGCGGGGTGGGAGGGGCCCCCGCGACCCATGCCACGCTTGTTCGCCATCAGTCGCCCCTAAGTCTCAGGTTTGCACACAGCATCCCGACAGTCTATCTCTATATATTTTCACTGTATAATATACAAAGACTTTTTAATAACGTGTACTTTACTATGTAACTTTGAATCAGTTGGAAATATTTTTTTGTACAAAATGATAGTTAATACTAATTACGTTACGGGTTATACCGGCTTGTTATTATTACAAACCATGGTGTTATCAGCACAGCCTTTCGGAGTCGAAAAAATAGTTGTGGGTAAGTTACTTAGCTACTAGTAATATACATAACTTAAGTTAAAACTTTACTGAAATACCGATTGGCCAAAATATGTTATGAACGGCATTCTAAATTTAAGTCGTTTTAGTATGTCGTGTCTATTACCTGTATTTATTTTTTGTATAATATTTACATTATTATTGAAAACGTTTTACTATAACATTTGTTATATTGTCTATAATAGCCTGTTTTGCTTTCATCTCGCTTCAGCGCGAAGTGTTTTCTATGCTGTAATTGCCATGTAAGAGAATCGATTTTCTCTTTCTATCATAATGTCTCTGTCCTGTTCGCTCTAGTACATGCGGCGCGGTGGTTTTAGGTAGGGGTGAACAGTTTCAGGCGGGTTTTAAAATAACTTGCTTTCATTGCGATATGACCCTAGTTGTGTCTGTTATCCTAAATTCTATATATAAATACAATAATTAAATACATGTATCGTATTTATCTATATGGATCAGCCAATCATCATCATCATCAACAACAGCCTTTAACAGTCCACTGCTGGACATAAGCCTCTCATTAAAAAGGAGGTTTTGGCCTACTATACCACGCTGGCCAGACGGGTTGGTATAGGGTTGGTTTCAAGTTTTCCATATAAAGCAGCTTTATTCATAGATTCATACTATGCCTTCGCTTTTTATGTATACGTAATGTATTCTTGAACTTGCAACATTACTTAATGTATCTTTGAGATGTATGTACTAGTATATTTGGTTTAAGATTTTATAGACATTGTCAACCGTTAACTACAACCATGGTAGATTGCTCTTAAGGTTCTACATTAGAAACAAAAATAATACAGTTGTTTAGGGTTCCGTAGTTCATGACTCGGAACCCGTACCTATAGATTCGGCAGGTATGTCCGTTCGTCCGTCCTGACTTACCGTTCAATTGGTAAGTGACAGGAAGATGAAACTTAACATTGCATAGCATAAAAGCATAAATCTTTTTCGGGGTAGCTCTTCTAAGTCATCCTCCTAGCCATTATTCCCAAGTTTATTTGGGCTCGGCTACTAGTTCAACCGGTTTTACCTGAATTTCAGTTTATCCATGGAGCGACTGGCATCGGACCTCGGCAACCCTAAGGGAGAACTGAAATTCGAAGATTGAACTCGTTGTCAGTATATTTGAGGACACTGACTTCCCAATAACGATTGCCATAAATGTTCATGACGACCGGGATCGACGACTTTACGTGCTCTCCGAGGCACGGGCATGAATCACCCCCAAACTTCCAAGCTCCGCGCAGCTATTAGGAATTTCCTAAGAAAATCCTAAGAAAATCCCGACCCGGGATTTGAGCCCGAGACCTCTTGATTAGCAGTCGCATACGCTAACCACTAGACCAACGAGGCAGTTAGCTCCTCGAAGTATAAAGTGTTTTTTTTCTCGCATCTACCCCATCGTGTGGGGTATTATTAATAGGTCTTTTAAAAAATTGCGAGGTTGCTAAAGCCATTTTAAGATTTACGTGATGAAAGCGCATTTTTTTATAGAAACAGGGCGCCTCTCTCCCTCTAAATTCTAAATAGTTTACTCAGAAATCCGAAAAAACAATATGAAAGTAGTCCATGTATTGAAATTTAAAGGAAAACTATAGCGGTTTAAATAATTTAGTTATTTCAGGAGTTATAGGGGCCTAACTTGTTAAATGCAGTGACTTGGAAAACTTCATACAAAATAAAAAAATATTATGTAAACATGACAATTACCTATTGGGCACAATTTTAAATAACTTCTCTAGCGCCTGCCCGCTCCTGATGCGGGCACCGTCTCTGTTTGACGACCCTCTCTTAGACGGCGTCCGGCACACACCGACGCCGCCCCCTCGCGGCTGGCCACATAAACACATAAACATGGAACGAACGATGGCCGGCAGTGAGAGATCCCCTCCGATGACTGCAGTGAGGACCCGGCGCTGCGTCTCCCATGCGGGGCAGACC
The DNA here is from genome assembly GCA_932526445.1 of Phragmatobia fuliginosa. Taxonomy (NCBI): domain Eukaryota; kingdom Metazoa; phylum Arthropoda; class Insecta; order Lepidoptera; family Erebidae; genus Phragmatobia; species Phragmatobia fuliginosa. The sequence goes on from OW052057.1 coordinate 34,576,349, forward strand.
GCCAGCGTGTGATGAGCCAAATCCTCGCTGCTGTCGCAACTGGACAAAGTCCTATCCCAAGGCATACCACAGAGCCCGGTCCGATGTTATTTGCATCTAGTCGCTGCCAGCGGTTTTGCAACATATATGACTAAGCTTTATCGGTAATGCTGGCTAGTTACTAATTTTGTCCTTCAGAAAGACTCCAAGCATTGCTCTTTATATTGCACGTTGAGTGACTTCAAGCTTATGGACTGGCCCTATAGTTAGTGTCTACGTCTTAGCAACGTACCTCATCACCGAGATCACAAATTGGTTGTTGACTCTCTTGAAGAAGTTCTTTGGTACATCCTACATTTGGTATAATATATTATATATAGGTATATATTATATACTATAGTATATTCCTTGATAGCTTCAAGAAGCGTGCCATTAAGGATTAACGGTCTCGAAGGGACGAGGTCATTGTACATGATTTTCGTCTTGTCCAAGTTCTTTCGGAGATCAATTTATTGCCACCTACAGCAATTCTGCTATGATTACGATATCATCGGTAAACCTTATGTATAAGATTTATTCGTCGTTGATGTTGATGCCTCAGTCGTTTCAGTCAAGAGTCATAAAGACATCTTACAAGGTATTCGTAAGCAGTTTCGGGGATATTACATCCCCGACGGCAGCGTCGTACATGTTTCGCAGCACCTCGACAAATCGATGAATAACTTGAAACCGCTGCAGTGAATCCAAGAACAGACCAAGTCTCGTCAAGTCAAAGGCCTTCTCATAGTCCACGAAAGCGAGACATGAAAAATGATTGTACTCCTGGGTCTTCTGTATAATTTATATATATTATGTGTATGTGTATGTAGTCACAGTATTGTGGCATGATTCTACGCGCAACTCGAAATAATCTGGTCTATATCTGTACTAATAGCACCCACCCCTTCGGCATGCGTTGCGGGATGTCATCTCGTAACTGTGGATGCGTTAATATTGTTGGTCGGGAGCATGGACCACATACAACAGCAAAACTGAGTAACAGGGCAATCTAATTTTTATTTATTTAGATATTTCTGCAGTTGTCTTTGGAGATTACGAAGTTTTGAACGCCAATTTCCGTTAACACAATATGTAACTTTTGAATTATTTCTAGTTGTGTGAATCTTTATTTGGGTGTGTGATATGGAAACACAAATAACTAAGAAAGAATCGAGACTTTTTTTTTGAAAAACATAAAATGTATGTACCTAGTACAAATATCGCTGGAAGGTGATAAATCCTAAACAATTACGAACTAAAGAAAAGATAGTAAAAAAATCAAGTATAATACTATCAAAATGACTCTAATTCAAGGTCCTTGGCCTTGAATTATAGTACTTACATGTAACTACTAAAACCGGTTTAGATACTGGCACACTAGATGATAATAATTTATCAGTTAAAAATAAGTAATTGATTCCAATATAAAGCATCAGATACGTCGTAACTGAAGTGATAAATACGAGTTTATAAGTAGTCCTCTGAAAAAAGTAACAACGTTCATTGAGATAACTTTTTAATGAGTTTATATTTTTGAGAACTCGATTTAAATGTTCTTTGTAGGGTACCGTAATTTATGACACGGAACCCTTATAGATTCGTCAAATCCGTCCGTCCGTCTTCGGCTTATCTTCCAAATGGTTGAAAGCAAGATGAAAGTTTGCATGAGTATGTGTTTTTATCACGTTGACAAAGTACTACATTAACATTATGAAAAATATTTTTATTCGAGGTACCTCCCCTGTACGTAAACTGGGAATGTTTTTTTTTTTTCGCTTTTACCCCGTCGTGTGGGATATCATTAGATAGGTCTTTCAAAAACAAATAGTGGTGGGTAAGATGATATTTTGCCTTAGATATCCGTTTGCGAGTTATTCAACCTTAAAGGTCATTTTTTTCTCAAAACATTTTGGTCGTCTTTACTATACGCAAACTTTAAACGAAAACTATAACGGAATATGTAACTTTATAATTTAGGAGTTCTATGTTATGTAGGTCAGTTTCCACACTTAGTCCTTTAGGTGGACCATTGTACGTGAGGGCGGCCATCACTCCAGCCAGCCCACCTCCCTCCAGAAGCAGATATGGTTTCCGAGTCTGTCCAGTTATTCTGAAACAGTTTTGGGAGATCCAAGGGTGTTTTTCCGTATTGTGGTACACTCAATGAGTACATACGACACCGTTTCCTCTGCATAGGGGACTGTCGGTTATGCCTATGGTGTGGAAGTATATATTTAATGAGCAGTGTCTGGTGATAGTTTCTACCACCAGCCGCAAACTGTTCCTGTCCAAACGCCAACCGTTGCGGTAAACGCATTCTTGAATAAAGACCTCGTCTCGGCAAACCTAGTGTAGGACGTTCAAAGGCCATATACTAATATAAACATACTCTCAAAAATTCTCTCTGCATCGTTAGAGAGAATTTTTACACGTAAATTTTTACACGTAAATCTACGTTACTGCAAATTTAAACTGCAAAAACTTTGCATTTGTATTCCTTAATCTTCCGAAATCCTTTTATTATAAATTTCCATTTATTTATTTATAAAGCCTGTTAATAAATCTTAAGACCAACACAAATACACAATTGGCCAATTGTGTATATTATTAATATACACAATTGGCGTTAAATGAGAACACAATGCATATTCAGAAAATAAATTTGAGGTTGCGAATGGCAATGTAATCAAGCCCATCTACAAGTTAACCGACTTTTATAATATTTTTATTTATGACTTTTATAATTGAGTGGGTTAATTCATGTAAAAACTGTAGTATTATGATCAAAATAAGACAGTAAATATTGTAAGCCAAAAAATTCGTACTACTTAACAATTTAAGCGATCAATGTTTCAAGTTCCTCGTTTTCTTTCATTATTTTGCTATCATATCATATAAATAAAAAACTTGACAGGCAATCTCTTTGCCAGACAGTCAATTAATTTTGTCTTTGTCTGATGGAAATTTACGCGATAAATTGAATAGACTCAGACTGTAACTCTGATTACTTCCAGTATCTTCAGTGTATATTAATATATATTATTACTTTATATGTCATAAATCAAATTTAAATCAGTAAAGGTAAATTTCTTTTTCAGTTAAAATTTACTATTATAACGTACAGTTATGATTTTATATAATTGAAACAAGTGGTGAAAGGTTAAAATATTATATAAAGATTTTGCATCCATCAATTTTACTAGCTTGGTGAGTTCGAGTACCGCATCTTCTGTGGAGACCCCACATCGAAAGCTAAACTAATTTTAAACTATGAAATTATATTTCTGTAAGTAAGTTTTGGGGAATAACCTCAAAACTTACTTACAGAAATATAATTTCACTACTTACTAAGAAATTTTTGAAACAGACATAGTTGATAATATTGAGATAGGTCTATATAATATATAATCGAATTTCCGTTCTTTCTTAGGGTTGCGGAAGTGCAATGCCAGTCGCTCCGTAGTAAAACTGATAGGTAAAACCGGTTGAAGTAGTAGCCGACCCCAAATAATATTGGGAATAAGGCTACGAAGAATATTGCCAAGTGATACAAATAGCGTAAAACCCATAGAAAACGTGTTATTTTCTAAAATAAAAACGATTTTATGTCCTTTGACCCCTGACTTTCAAACTTGCGGCCATCCAATTATATGTAAATTTTGAGAATAGTTTAACTATGCCAAAATAAAAGTTTTTACGAAGTAATATGCTGGGTATGTCGATTTTCCGAGATATTCGCCTAATTTGACCTGCGATAAACTGGACTATTGGTGCTTGAATTGTTTGTATTAGTTTTTAAGTACTATTAGTCGATACACTGTTTATATATATAGAAATGGTGTGCCCGGTAATGTTTTTAAAAACAGTGACGTCATTACTATTATTATTTTTGGAGTATTTCATTTTCAGAAATAACTTAAACTTTACTTCAAGCAGAACACACTTTTTACACAGTTCTAGTTCGTTGAATGTTGTGTTGCGCCGATATATTTATATATATATATATATATTATAGATATGTTTTCGCTATTTATTAGTGAAAACATATCTATTTACACGTCAATGAACTTTTGAAAAGTAAGAAATTAATTGAAATATTTAATCAATGTTACAAATTATAAATTCTGGAAAAGCATCAACCAAAGTGGATTATTTTAGATATTTTCATCTCGACCAATAAAATGGCTAATGTTTTTGGGACAAAAGCTTTCATTGTACCTAATGGCAACTTTTAAGGTTAATTGTTGGAGTTATCTATTGAATTACCTGTCTCTCTCTTTTGTAAAGTCTGGAGGTCATAGAAGATAATTGCAACTTACAGAAGGGTCATTAAAGAATTGTCGATAAAATTGATAAAATTTACATTAAAGACTCAATTTTTTTTTATATATATTTAACAAAAAGGATTTTTTATAGAATGAAAAATATTATTACATTCCTAATTTGAGTACGTAATTGTAATACTTGTTATAAAAGTTAAAAATTGCACTATACTTTCTATTAAATTGTTTAGGTATTTGCATTGCAATCTTATTTTCCAGAACATAAAACATGATAATTGCAATGAGAGTCTTTTAAATTATTATGTAATAATTCTCACGATTTCATTTCGCATTTCATTTTGATATTCATATAATTAATGTAATATTTATCTTTATTTATGATGAAACTCAATACTTTTTTTTTATTATATTTATGTACTAGCTTTCCGCCCGCAGCTTCGCCCGCGTGGAATTCGTTTATATCGCGCGACACGGTATGGGTAGATTAAACAATCTTACATGATTTTATGTTTGATATTATGGAACTTTGACACAAATTTTCGTCCCCTATTTCAAACCCTTCTACCTTTATTTTCGCGATAAAACGTATCCTATGTCCTTTCCCAAGTTCAGTTCTATTTTCATATCAAATTACATCAAAATCGGTTCAGTGGTTTAGGTGAAAGCGTAACAGACAGACAGACAGAGTTACTTTCGCATTTATAATATTAGTAGGGATTACACAATCGGAAAGTAGAGATTTCATCAAACAGAAAACACCCCAATTTTTGAAAAAAGTAGATATTTTGACAGGTGAATTTTCGCTATTAAGTCAAAATAGGGTGACAAAATTAAATATTTCAATTCAAAAAAATTACAGTGTATTCGGGACATAAAAAGGTAAGTTTTCACTAAACTTCGTTCGATTTTATTTGTAAAAGATAAAAATAGAAAACCAAAAACTTTTTTAATTTTTCACATGTAATTTGAGGTTATGTGAAAAAAAGTGTAAATAAAAAATCGACCAAGTGCATGTCAGGCCACGAACAGGAAAAAGTTCCTCAGTCACCCATAATGGTACGTGGATTAGAAATTGTATCCAATGGATAATTGTTATGTTTACGTATTAATGCGTTAATTTTGTATGACGTTTTCCAAGTAAGCACATTGTAGAAGTTAAGCCTCTGTAACTCCTGAACTAACAAACTCATCTAACATATTATAGTTTACATTTAAAGTTCATTATATGGACCACTACCACGAATTTTTCCAGATTTTTTGAGCCGGCCGTTTAGCTTTTAGAGGGGGAGGATGCCCGGTTTTACAAAAAAGTGGCCTTTAAAGTGGAATTTCTCGCAAACGGATTCCTAAATCAATAAATCGTCTTAATAACCCTTTGATGTTTTTAAAAGACCTATATAATGATACCTCACATGATGGGGTAGCCGCGAGAAAAAAAAATCCACATTTTACGTGTCGGGGAGGTACCCTAAATAAAAATGTTTTTCATAATTTTATTGTAGCACTTTGTCGACGTAATTACAATATATATTCATGCAAAGTTGCATCTTTCTAGCACTTACTGTTTGGATGGTAAGTCGAGGACGGACGGACGGACGGACAGACGGACATGACGAATCTATAAGGGTTCGGAACCTCAAAAAGTTGTAGATCTTTTAATTACCTACAACTTTGCCATTTAAATTTTTTCCATAGGACTTGTAGTTTTGCCGGAAATTGAGATAAACCGTTTTTTACCCTTTGTTTAATATATTTAGCCATCCAAAGTGACTCTACCCTGCCTGATGGAAAGCATGAGCAGAATCCAAGAATTGGGGCTACCATACTTGCTGCGAATGCAGACAATAATGTATGGCGGCCCACACTATGGCGGCTTAGTGAGATGCTTTTTCACGCCCCGTCCGAGGAGGACCCGAAAACCTCCCCCCCCACCCGACCCCCTCAGATCGCAGATCTTTCATTTTTATAATATTTTCCTCCTTTTCCAATGGGTTTCATCGTACTATAATTTTGTTTTCAAAAATTATCTACCCTGGTCTACTGGTCTTCATGTCATTTACAAACTATCATTATGGTTGGCATGCAAGTGTGTTATGCCTAGCAACCTGTAAAGTTTTGACAGGAGATAAACAGTGATACATTTTGACATCTACGATTTATGTATTTTTATAATCACCTAGGTAAAAAGGTAATAACCTTTGTATCTCGATTATTGCAATAAAAAGTCTATGTCCTTTCCCAAGTTCAGTTCTATCTTCATACCAAATTTCATCAAAATCGGTTCAGTGGTTTAGGCGTGAAAGCGTAACAGACAGGCAGACAGAGTTACTTTCGCATTTATAATATTAGTAGGGATATAAGTACGTTCGCACTAGCCACGTAAAATAAAATTAAATTTTACAATGTAGTGCAGTTGTAACGGTATATGTGTTATCTAAAATTATATGGTCTGCGTAATTAATATATATAGTCTGTGTAATTGTACATATATTATATATCGAAGGCTCCCTTTAATAAATATATATCTAATGCACAAACACGGTGTTATTGTCATATATACATATATTAGTATACCGACCGAGTATAACCGAACAAAGCCATGGGTGAAAGAGCTTTGCTCGGTTATCATTATTTATTCGTTAACAACCATAATATCTATTCTCCTAAGTAGTTGTAGAGCTACTGTGTTGAAGTACTAACCATCAACCAACTAAGTGTTGCTGAAAGAGTAGTATGGGTGTCGCAAGGAATGCTAAATTAATAAAGAAAAACTCACGCAAACTTGCGTTTTCACAAACGAAAGACACATACATTTTTCGCTCCGGGAAACTCCAAAAAATCATATTTCAGCACAACCAATCGTGCCGATTCCGAGTTTAAAAATTATGTAACGACAAGCTTTTATGAAATGAAAAATTATGTTACTATTAGCTCCGCCCGCATGTATCTCGATTATTGCAAAAAAAGTAGCCTTTGTGTTATTCTGATATTTGTATAAGCTATCTGATATATACAGGGTGAATTTTTGAGACGGGACAGTAAGGGTAGGTACCTTAACCGTTATAGTTACAGGAAAACGCTTTTAGGAGACTATCCATAATTTTTTAAGATAGTATGAATTGCATTTACAGATTTTGGAAAAAATGTACAGCCAGCAAGAAAATGGTCATTTTAAACAAAAACTTTTTTTGATGCCAATCGATCCTGTTTCTTATAAGGATCAAAAGTCTCTACTGGACCGACTTAGGTTTCAGTACTAGAAAAGTCAGAAATCACAAAAAAACTTTTCCCATACATTGGTACGGAAATAAATCATTTTAATATGTATTTTAGACACAGACAAACTTAACTTACATTTAGATGATCTACGAAATAAATTGTTTAAAATGACCGCCGTTTTAACGAATAGATAAGTCTTGTATACTCGTTTTTGTACTGAGCTAGTAGCAGCCGATAATTTTCATGGATAGATATCATTCAAAATCCTTGTTAATGCATCTTTTGTATTAAGTGTATTTTGTAAATAATAGAAACACGGAATTTGCATTGGTGCGGTACGCAAATAAGTATCCACTGCTACAAGTATCGAGTGGTAATGGTGGAATTTTATAAAGGTACTGTTATTTCTGCCGTGTATAACGACGTCATTTTGGAGAATCTCCAAAACCAGTTGGATGAATGGCTCCTGTCAGAATTGCGAAAAGTTTATTTTCAGCAAGATGGCGCCACACCAGTTTGAATAGGCAGTTCGGGTCACAGTGGATGTCACATGTGGTACACAAAAAAAATTACAATAGTATTAAGGAGCTGAAAGATGCATTAACAAGGATTTTAAATGAAATCTATCCAAGAAAATTATTATTTCTAAATGTAAGTTATGTTTGTCTGCGTCTAAAATACGTTAAAATTATTTATTTCCGTACAAATGTATGAGAAAAGTTTTTTGCGATTTATGACATTTCTAGTAGTCAAACCTAAGTCGGTCCAGTAGAGACTTTTGATCCTTATAAGAAACAGGATCGATTGGCATCAAAAAAAGTTTTTGTTTAAAATGACCATTTTCTTGCTGGCTGTACATTTTTTCCAAAATCTGTAAATGCAGTTCTTAATATCTTAAAAAATTATGGATAGTCTCCTAAAAGCGTTTTCCTGTAACTATAACCGTTAAGGTACCTGTCCTTACTGTCCCGTCTCAAAAATTCACCCTGTATATTATATGTAAATCTGTTCAGTAGGTTTTGCGTGAAAGAGCAACAAACATATAACATTAGTAAGGATATACACAAGAATTGATCGTTTAAAGATATTAGATATCACTTCTTTATATAAATTTAATTACCTTCAACCGTTAAGTTGACCAGTAGATATAATTACTAGTATATTCAACTTACTCTTTTGTGAAATAGGATTTCATTAAACATAGAGAAGCCTAAGAATATTATTTTAAACACAGTATTTTTCAGGTAGAAGTATGAGTAGTAAGCATTTTGTTTATAATTTGCAGAGTAAAATATTGTTTATTTGAAGGTTGATCAACTGAGTCGCCTATAACTCGTGCGAGCTAAGATGGCACCTGGGTCAAAACGAAACCTGACGCCGTTCCTCCGCGTGACACCCTTCTGTCGTCTTGCGAGTAGCGTTAGCATCACAATTATCGTTGCACGAATCTTTCCATAGTAATTATAGTTTATTAACCTAATATCAAAGAAATCACTAATTTATTTATAACAATTTATTTAATTAATATATCATTAGATTCGTCAAATCACACAATTTTAAAACTCAACAGACACAAAAAATTAAGTACATAGGTTATTCATAAATTCATTCATAAATCAATACATCTTGATTAACTAAATTATCCGAACTTCCATATACCCCAATAAGTACTGATAATCGATGTTCTACTGTTATTTAGTATGTTTGTATTTAATTGTTTCAAATGATAGTTTTAATTACGGTTTTTAGCAAATGACGGATAAACGCCATTTTGTACGCTTGGATTTACAATGATTCAGAATACCTATATTAAATTATATCGTCATCGGAACTAAAAGTATGCACCAAATATCAAATTAATATGTCAACTTTTTAATTGAAGTTATTTGATAAAACAAATCACACAACACCACGTCGTTTTTGTGTTGTGGGTTAAAAAAATTTGAGTACATAAATGTAGGGGAATGTCAATAGTTTAATTTATTTTATACTAACAATAAATGTATTTATCATTGAATTATAGAATTGAAATTCACAAAGAGTTGTAAAATTATTTTATTTTCAAACTTTCCAGTGAACTGTTTAAATAAAATAACACATGCGTGATGCCGCATTAAAAAATATATTCAAATTTAGCGATTTCTGTTCCAAATTTACTTGAATCTCCTTACTATGAGTAACGGGTAGAAATGAAAACAATTTACAGATAAATAACACCTAATTGCAGTTTAAAAGGTTTAGAGACTGTCTATAATAAATCACACGCAATCTTTAGTAGTCAACCTTAGTACTACTTTAGTACTGCTTCACACAGTTCTCTCTTTAGAAAAGATGGTGTGGTCAACAAATTTAGACATTAAAGAAAACAAAGAAATGAATCTAACGTGATTTATTAATGATGATAAAATGATGATGATAAATCATTTTATCATCATTAATAAATCACGTTAGATTCATTTCTTTGTTTTTATCTATATTGTATTAATCTATATTTTAATACGTGAAGCTAGCTAGATTGTCACACGAGTCAATGGACAACTACCATGGACCACCATCTGGCTCATGGTAGTGTTTTAATGTAGTTTTGAGCCACGTGAACACTTAAATTTTATCTATAGAAAATACATCGAGTCGAGATAGACACAAGTAATTATGAAGTCATTAACTACTTTACCAGTGTATTTACCCTTCATGGGCAGATGTATTGTCTGCAACCAGTTACCGAGCGAGTTCAGGATAGTAGTAAGAACGCATTTTAGTTGATGATTTTGCCGAAGTGAAAATAATGGAGAATAAGCAGCATTTACCTTCTTAATTTGCACAAAATCACTGTATAGACATGTGTCAAGTGACGCAACCCCATATGTTTGCAGTGTTTGCGCTCCTTGTATCAAAATAAGTACCAATTTGATTGATTGTCTTATTTTTTTTTAGTTTTAAAAAACTAAACAACGACGCATTTAAACTAAAAAATAGAAAATAATTTTAATGTAACAAAGCGTAGGGTGCTTTCTCAAAATATTTCAATAACCTCGCCTCACGCCTTTTAATTTAATATTATTTTCTACTTTTTAGAATTCATTGAAACTATAAAAAATAGGAATGCAGCTTATTTCGAACATGTCTATAGAACTATAGAAATCCCTACTAATATTATAAATGCGAAAGTAACTCTGTCTGTCTGTTACGCTTTCACGCCTAAACCACTGAACCGATTTTGATGGAATTTGGTATGAAGATAGAACTGAACTTGGGAAAGGACATAGGAAACTTTTTATCGCAAAAAAAATTTTGTGTCGAAGTTCCTTATTATCAAACATAAAATCATGTAAAATTGTTTAATCTACCCTTACCGTGTCGCGCGATATAAACGAAGTCCACACGGGAGAAGCCGCGGGCGGAAAGCTAGTAATAAATATAATATAATAAAATTAATAATCGAAGGAAAAATTCAAGAGGCTGGAATCCTATATCTTGGACAGAGAACTTAAGAAACTGGTGTAAGGTGAACAGCACAGAAACATTAATTCGCATGACCGAAACAAGGTGCACATACATACCTACATGTGGTCGCTGACCTCCGTGATGGAGATGGTAACTAAAGAAAAAGAAATATTTCAATCGTTTTATTTCAAAACCGGACATCTATATTTTGATATCAAATTTATCGAACTCAGAAATTCCTGTATTTGAATGAAAAATAAACGGGGTTTCATAACTGTAGAGTTCAACAGTAGTATTTAAAATAACAGTATACTACCAAAATAAACCCGTTAAAATAAATGTAACTTTAAAAAGTTCACAACAATTATCGTTTTAATTTACAATTATTACGCCTCCAATAAAGATTGTAATACTTAACATGAAATGAATTTTTATGACATAAAATGTATCTCTTATTAGGTACATGAAAAATTCCTATATAAACTGTTGGCTCCCGGCCAGCTTTTGCTATTCTCACCCTGCTAGTCTCTATAGAAGTTAAAATATTATCTACGTCCTAATAAAGCTGCATTACTGAACTTCGTGTTTATGATTTCATTTTCTTTATTAGAAATAGTAGAACCCAGTGGCGAAGTTAAGTAACACCTAGAGTTTATATTACGTAATGGGAACTGTGCTTGTCTTGAAGGTATTAGGCAATATACGAGTTAGAACATTATTAAAGGCTTTCTCAAACGCGTAAGGAGGATAATCACATTATTGCTTAAAAACATAAGAAAAATACAAAAATGCTCTATCATTTAATATTAAATTTTACTGCATCTGATCTATATTAATTTATGTAATATTTTACTACACTGATTTAAAATCTAAGCATCCATTCTAGTGATATTTTAAATTCGAAAGTACTAGCAGTTGTTGCCTTAAAACAACTCCGCGAAGTGCACCTAGTGAAAGCAAATGAAAAGTAACCTAAATTAGTCCTTATATTAATACATATAAACTATACTTATAGTAATAATATAACAGCCTTCCTTAAGGATGTTTAATCCAGTTCCTGAAAATCTTGTTCATACTTTTTCAGCGTCGTTTTTTGTCGTAGTCGGGTTTTAGTTTTTCCTTATTTTACTTTATTCTAAACTAGCTGCTCCCCGCAGTGTTACCCACATATTTTCGGGATAAATTAGCCATTTACAAACTATCATTATGGTTGCTATGAAAGTGTGGTATGCATAGCAAACTGTGAAGTTTTGACAGGAGATAAACAGTGATACATTTTGACATCCTCAATTTATTTATTTTTAACCGATTTCAAAAATTTGCATTGGAATGGGCGTAGCTTACAGGTGGTCCCATCGTCACCATATCGGGATCCGATGATGTGATCCCAAGGAAATCGAGGGAACACCTCAAATATCATAGGCAAATTGTCGCGATTTGGGTACTCGGAATAGTTTTTCAGTTTTTTATTGAAGTCGGTTCCTTTATAATAAAATTATTATAATCACCTATCGCCGCGTATCTCGATATTTGCAGTGTCAGTAGATTTTGCGTGAAAGAGCAACAAACATACATGTACACATATACATACTCACAAACTAACGCGATAAAAAAAAAATGGAGTTCGAGTTTTTTCATTTTTGGCATTTTCTGAGAAGATTTACTATGGTAATATATATATATATATATTTTTACACCATCGGAAAGTAGAGATTTCATCGAATAGAAAACACCCTATTTTTTTAAAAACAATTGATATTTTGACGGACGAATTTTCGATTGAAAATTAGGAATTTTATTCGGTATTCAGTCAAAATAAGATGAAAAAATAGATATTTCAAATCAAATAAATTATGGTGTATTCAGGACATGAAAAGCTAAGTTTTCACAAAATTTCGTTAAAAAATAATTTTATTTGTAAAAGATAAAAATAAAAAACCAAAAACTTGTTTTTTTTAATTTTTCACATAAAACTTGAAGTTATGTGAAAAAAGTGTAAATGCAAAAGATGTAGATCTTTTTATTACCTACAACTTTGTCATTTAACTTTTTTACATAGGACTTGTAGTTTTGCCGGAAATCGAGATAAGCCATTTTTTTCCCTTAAACCCCCCCTCTCCCCCTTCCCGACCTCAGATCGCCAGTAATTTATTTTTCCTTTAATTATTGTACTATTCTCCTCCTTTTACAATGGGTTTCATCCTACTATAATTTATGTTCACTTTTTGTTATTTTAAGAGGTTTCTACCCTGGTCTAAATTAAGGAGCTATGAGGGAACACATGAACATACAAATATACATACATGTACATACATATATAACCTGTCAAAATCAAAACCCTCCTTTGAAACTGCCGTAACCAGGTATTTAGGCGTTTTCAGATTTAAAGTAAAAATCTTGGGATACTTACAGATAACAATCACTCATTCTAACCCCATGTGAATTTGATTATTGCAAGGCTGAGAAAATTGACATATTTATTTAAAAATTTAAGGAATGTAGCTGATCCTATATTCCTTAAATATAATATAATTAATTAAACAGGTATACATGGCTCTGGCACAATCTATATTCGAATATTGCATTACGGTGTAGTAGTCTAGTCGACAAGTTGAAAATGGTACAAAATAGAGATAGTGCTCTTAAAATTATGTGTTAATTTTGTATGACGTTTTCCAAGTGAGCGCCTTTTACAAGTTAAGCCTCTATACCTCCTGAACTAACAAAGTCATCTAATCCCTTATACATTTCCTTCAAAGTTCGTTATATGGACCACCATCACAATTTTTTCCAGATTTTTTGAGCCAGCCGTTTAGCTTTAAAAGGGGAGGAGGACGCACTGTTTTTACAAAAAAGTGCCCTTTAAAGTATTGTTGCAAACGAATATCTAAATCAAAAAATTGTCTTAGAAACCCTTTATTGTTTTTTAAAGACTTATCTAATGACACCCCACATAATGGGGTAGCCTCGTGAAACAAATGTCATCCCCAATCCCCTCAATGAAAATATGTTTCATAATTTTATTGTAGCACTTTGTCGACGTACTTAGAACACATATTCATGCGTAGTTTCATCTTTCTAGCACTTACCGTTTGGACGGTAAGTCGTGGACGGACAGACGGACGAACATGACGAATCTATAAGGGTTCCTAGTCATAAACTTCGTAACCCTAAAAAGGAAGAGCGCCGTCGTCTAAAATACAAATATTTAGTTATCTAGCTTCGACGCGGATGTAAACTGGCTTGTGAATTTGTTAATGTGTATCCGAAAACGTTGCATCCTAGAAATAAGAGTTTATCGTTGAATAAATTATACTTATTCTCTTTATTTCATAATATTTACATATCAATTACATTTATAAATATAGATATAAAAAAAGTCGTGGGGCACTCTGGGACTATCGCGGTGAAGCTATTGCATAGCATTTTTAATCAACTTATGTTAGTATAATTATTAATAATTTTTTTAATTTATGTGGTATTTTTTTTTCTTTTATATTAATTCAAGTTTACAAAACAATATACACTGTCTTTTTACCAACATATATTCTAACAATATTATTGACAAACAATATAATCATCCTATTAACCGAAAGACAATGACAATTAAACAGACAACATAATAGATGCAAAGATAATACTTATTTGGCATAAATTCCGTTTGACAGTTTGATGAATTGGGATGGGGTCGTGCTCTGTGACAGTTCTCGAACGACTGACGCGTGGCTTTGGGTGTTGCCTAGAAACATACCGCGCGCGACGCGTCAGATGGCGTGTTTATCCCCACCATGCACCACAACACGCACCTGCCACGTCTGGATCGGGTGGCGTGTGAGCGCATGGCATCGCGTCGGGTGTTCATAGTGTGATTCTGGTCTATAGAAAACAATACATTTGATTTGACTCAACATGCATATCGTTGCATCGAGTCGCGTCGCATGTTCGTAATGTGCAATGCACATGTCACAGAGTATATACGAATGAGATGTCATCATAACCGTTATAGTTTTCCTTTAAAGTTCATTATATGGACCACCACCAGGAAATTTTCCAGATTTTTTCAGATAGCCGTTTAGCTTTAAGAAGGGAGGGGGACGCACTGTTTTTACAAAAAAGTGCCCTTTAAAGTGGAATATATCGCAAACGAATACCTATTTTTTTTTTCTTCATTTGGAACAAAAAACAGTTACATGCTAAATTCTTAACTAAATAAAATTACATGTACATATAATAAGCATATAACCCACACCATTGTTCATGGATTAATATTACACAATTGAGAAGAAACAGGTCAGAATTGTGTTACAGTGAGCTAAAATATTAATCAGTGTGTAAGTATATAAAAAGGGCAAATCAATATGAAAATAGTAAATAATGAGCTATTTTGTTAGCAAAGCCGATAATATTTTAATGGCACGACTCCTAAAAAAGCCAATGGATGAAGCAATGTCAATTTCACTGCAATATTTATTATAAGTTACTAGAAGGCGTCGAACAGGTATGCGCACATCAGCATTGGTCCTACAAGATGATGCGTAAAAGAGTTGGTATTGATGCACTTTTCGCCTGTATACTGTTCTTGGTACAGTGTAACAAATTTCATTTGTGAGGCGATGCAGTCAAATCTATTATTACATAAGCCATGTAACATCATGACTTTGAGAAGTAGACGTCTTGATTCCAAGCTCAAAAGCTTAAAATATTTTAACAATTCAGTATACGGTAGTTTAGATCTTGTACACTTGTAACAAACTGAGCGTAAGAATTTTTTCGCACTAATTCTATTCTATAACAATATTTCATGTAGATATAGTTCCAAACAGCTATAGCATATTCCAATTGAGACCGTTAAAGCGTTTTGTACAATTTTGTACATAAATCAAAAAATCGTCTTAGAAACCCTTTACTGTTTCTAAAAACCTATCTAATGATGCCCCACACAATAGGGTAAAAGCGAGACAAATAAAATATCCCCACTTTACGTCTAGGGGAGGTACCCAAATAAAAATATTATTAATAATTTCATTGTAGCACTTTGTCGACGTAATTACTCGACATATTCATTTACACCGGCACCGTTTGGACGGTAGGTCGAGGACGGACGGAGGGAAATGACGAATCTATAAGGGTTCCGAGATTTTTCCATATAACATCAGTAAAATACTTCGCAAAATGTCACGTATGAAATTAAATATTTCTTTATTTAGTTTGTAAAAGTTCTCTGAATTATATTTTTAAAATAACTTTGCGACATGCAACACTAATTACATTTTTTTTAAATTATTTCAATATTTTATTGAAATAATTTTCGATCACATTGTGCGCAAATAAATATTGTTGCATTTAATATTATGAGTGTTTATTAACATACTTATAATATGTAATGTCGTATACTTTTCGAGCAACTTAAAAAAATGTTGTATATACAATATAAAATTGACGCATTCAAGAATATTGACACAGGTTCTATATTAAAAATAAAGTGGTTTGGTCGCTATTGTGGGCCTTCCGACCGATAATAATTTTGATTTACAGCGGGTAAATTTCATTTGGGTGCGCATATTTCGCTACTTTGTATGTCTTCTTGCTGTACCCTTACTTTCTAAATGGATAAGTTGAAACATTTTGTTTATATTAGTATGGTTTCTTTCAAGTCTCTGTTGTACTCTTATAGACGTTAAACGTCATGTCAAAACGATTGTATAGTATAGAATTTCCAGGAGATCTTTTTTTGATTTTTCGGAAGACGGTCTCCATTTCATCTCATCCACATTATTTCTTATTAAATTCATTACAACGAAGACTTGAAGACTAGAAGACTTTACAACTGAAGACATTAATTAGGTACTGTGCATTGGTTAGAAATAGCTAATATTTAGCTGGTTACCATTTTATCAAAAGAAGAAGTAGAAGAATTTCCATGAAAATGCTTACAAGAGCTAGAAAAAAGGCACAATTAAGATCTCCGGCCTCGTTGCTGTGCTTCGCGACGCCAGCCCTAGAGTCAACAGAAGAAGTTTCGTCTGTGGTTGAGGCGCCGAGCAGTAGCTCAAGCGACGAGTATGTCCTCCGCCGACGCTGTTATAAATAAATAT
This sequence comes from Phragmatobia fuliginosa, assembly GCA_932526445.1. NCBI lineage: Eukaryota > Metazoa > Arthropoda > Insecta > Lepidoptera > Erebidae > Phragmatobia > Phragmatobia fuliginosa. Next base: position 34,593,408 of record OW052057.1, read on the forward strand.
TTTTTAAATAAATAAATATTTTTGGACATCTGACGAACAACATCATCTAGTCCCAAGCAGGGCAGAGCTTGTGTTATGGGTACTAGACCACTGATATTAATAAATAAACATACTTTTTTTTTGTAAATACATACATATTATACATATAAAAGACCCAGACTCCGAAACAAATATTTGTGAATCACACAAATAATTTTTGGTCCGACCCGGGAATCGAACCCGAGATCTCTTGATCAGCAGCCGCATACGCTAACCACTACACCAACAAGGCAGAGTTATAATTGACGGCCTTATTAAAGGTTGCTGAAAACTTTAGTAATTTTATTAATGTTTAGTGTTTTGATTTTGAATTTGAAGGAATAGAACTTTCCAATTGAATAAAACTCAGATCTCTCTCTACTTTGCTGCGAAACCTACAAGGTTCTAGCTTTTTCAGAGTTCTTGGGAATACCTGAATTTTGACATGAAACAAATGTTTTGGGAAAGCTTATTTAGCCATCTGCAAAAAGTACTTAAAAGTCTTTTATCGGGGCGTAACAAGGTTCGTACCAGTATAACCCAATCAGATCGTGCCTACAATGGATGGGTCAAGCATGTTCGGATGTATTCCTTCTGTATACTTAGATTCACTCAGACTTCATTAGATGCCCTAGAGCCATAGCTAACTCCATTCTGACTGCACCATCCGCATTCATCGGTTATTAGATAATATACCCCCGAAATTTTGGAGGTCGTGGATTATTAAATGTCAATAACCGTTAGTTATACAATTCAGAGAATATTTTCTACAGAAAGCTAAGTAACTGCAATGGATACAGGATTTACTCCGCTCGATCAAGCTAAAGAGTAGTACTTAGTACTGATGATCGCAAAAAGGTACGGAAGGGCAAAGAACTTCATGATTAGTTTTATCAGATTTTTAACGGGTCCGATCATCAATCATCATCATCATCAACAGCCTTTAACGGTCCACTGCTGGACATAGGCCTCTCCTTAGAAACTAGGTTTTGGCCTACTATACCACGCTGGCTCCGCTCGCCGTCTGGGGTACTATTAGTCGAGGATCCAGGTATACTCACAAAAAAAGCCCCTAGAACCCCGACGTACCTCGGGCCATCGATGAGCTTGTAGATGGTCCCCATTGCGTCCAACTCAGTTCACGGGAATGGTCGTGCTACGTTATATTGAGATCGATCTATTATCACAGGCAGAACTATTGTTGCCAATAAGCCTGATATTGTGGTGATAGATCGATTAGAGTGAATGCAACTTGCAATGATTGTCAATATCGCTGTTCCTCATGACGATTATCACGTGAAAGTTGGAAAGAAACACAAATATTTGAATTAATCTAACATAGATTGTCGAAATATGGACTGTGGATTCAGCGATCATTGTCATCGTCATCATCGGCGAACACAGAACAGTGCGACAGCTGTTTGTGCACCAACTGATCCTAAGAAGACATTTAACGGTACCCCGTCCAGATCTAAACAAGCGAAGTAAAAAATCCGTAATTTGTGATGCTTCTTCCAAAACGTCTTTTGCAAGACCGCAACATGACAGTTTAAGTTGCAATTTAAAAATAATATGGCCACTCTAGGTAGTTATGAAGTGAAACAAATCACGGAAAACTTGCTTAACTACATCACATAGTGACTGTTTCTTAATTTATATTTTCCTACGTACTCATGACTACACACTTTCACACAATCCCTCCCACACTCACTCTCACTAAACATACACTGCTTTTCAGACACAACATTTACTCACAATACAATTTTATAAGATGTGTACTACACCATTTAAATAGAAACAATACTTTTAAGAAATAAATTAAAATATATCACTCGATTACTGCGCAACAACATTCACGACTGTTTGCAAAACTTGTGACTATATTATAATCCACAACTCAACCAAAAAAAACGGGCTTTGCCTAGTTTGGTAAACAGACTCAGTACCTAAAGTGAATATAGAAATGAATAGCGTCTAAAATTTATGTACGCACTGTGAATGGACTAAGCAAAAATATACTACTATAATTAACAAACAAATAAATAATAAAGTTAATATTTAATAAAACATCTACAATATTATGAGAAAGTTATAGAATCTTCTTTAAATTATATGTGTATATGCCTATTTACTTTTGTGACTGAGTGAAATTTTAGGCCATCAAAAGGTATTACATAGAAAAAACTCAGCCTGCACGTGTAGTTTTATAAACGATGTCGTACACTGCTCTGTTTAACAGCTGCTACGAAATAGCAAGTATGTAGTACCTAAGGCCAAGACCTGCCTAGCCCACTTCTCTATGAAAAACCTTTTAATAGCCAAAAGTTTTTCATAGGTCACTCAGGTATTAAAATTATCTTAAAATAGTAATAAATAGGCATTTACGCATATACTTTATAGAAGATTCTGCAACTTTCTCAAAGTATTGTAGATGTTTTATATAATATTAACTTTATTATTTATTTTTTTGTTAGTTATAGTAGTATATTTCGATTTGCAATATTTTTGTTTATCATTGTAACATGCAATCTTACGTTTTTCGAGTGATTAAAGTGTAAATTTTAATAAATATCTCAATAACGATAAAATAAAATTGAATTCAAGTTTTTTCATTTTTTGCATTTTCTGAGAAGATTTACTATGGTAATATTTATATATATATTTACACCATCGGAAAGTACAGATTCCATTGAATAGAAAACACCCAATTTTTGTGAAAAACGTTGATATTTTGACGGATGAATTTTCGATTGAAAATTAGGGTTTTTTTCGGTATTCAGTGAAAATGAAGTTAAAAAATAGTTATTTCAAATCAAATAAATTACGGTGCATTCAGGACATGAAAAGCTAAGTTTTCACAAAATTTCGTTAAAAAATAATTTTATTTGCAGAAGATAAATATAAAAAACCAAGTTTGAAAGTTGAAAATGAGGTTATGTGAAAAAAGTATAAATGCAAAAGATGTAGATCTTTTTATTACCTACAACTTTGCCATTTAACTTCTTTCCACAGGACTTGTAGTTTTGCCGGAAATCGAGATAAGCCATTTTTTTCCCTTAAAACCCCCCTCTCCCCCTTCCCGACCTCTGATCGCCCGTAATTTATTTTTCCTTTATTTTTTATACTATTCTCCTCCTCTTACGATGGGTTTCATCCTACTATAATTTATGTTCACTTTTTGTTATTTTAAGAGGCTTCTATCCTGGTCTATGATAGATACTCAAACTTACTAACACCACTCCAGAAAGATACGTACATCCATCAACAGTTCACACCTCATTGCACTGCTATGTCACAACACAGGTAAAACGGATAAAGTGGGACAAGCCTGCTCACGAATTTGCAATGGATAGATATATGAGTAATTTTGAAGAGATGTATATACGCTGTACTATAAAGTGTTGAAAAAAAATGATTTTTTTATCCCCACATTTTTAATGATATCTGATAGAGTATCTTGAGTGTCATGGGACCCCTTTTATTCCTAATATATCAATGATATTCCGAACATAACAAGTCATCAATATGTGTGTGTGTGTCTTTGTTACTCTTTCACGCAAAAAACTACTGAACGGATTTTAATGACACTTCGCAGTAATATAGCTTAGACATCTGAATCATCATCCTCCTAGCCATTATTCCCAAGTTTATTTGGGGTCGGCTACTAGTTCAACCGGTTTTACCCGAATTTCAGTTTTTCCACGGAGCGACTGGCATCAGACCTCCGCAACCCTAAGGGAGAACTGAAATTCGAAGATTGAACTAGTTGTCAGTATATTTGAGGGCACGGACTTCCCAATAACGATTGCCATAGATGTTCATGACAACCGGGACTGACGGCTTTACGTGCTCTCCGAGGCACATAGCTTAGACATCTGAATAACATATTAAAATATTAAAATTAAAATGCTGCTGTCAGAAGCTAGTAGTATCATAATTAACAACACTAGTATCATAAAATTCTTAGTCATCACCTCAGACAACAATTGCAACTGGAAATTACAAATTTTTTTTTTAATTAATACGTATTTTTATCACGTTCGAAATAAATAAAACTAATGAAGATTTAAAAATCTCTTATTTAAATAAGCCTTCTCAATATGTCAGCTAAAGGAAAGTATGAAGAGAAAAGTTCTCATAAATTGTTATCGTTTTATCTTATACTATTATATACTCTCTCTTCCTACACGTGATTAAAATTCGATTCTAATTTTACTGTTTGTTTTTTTAAATAAAATGAACGCCACTTATTATAAATGAAGTTACTATTAAATCATCGAATATCAATAGGTATCACAAAAACTAGCGAAGCATCAGATACCTAGGTTTGTTATGGGTACAGTCGGTTTTCCTTGTATCGATGAATTCAGAAATGCACCTAAATGAAGCTCTTTACAGCCATTAATAAGCAAACGAGCACATATACACGATAATAGTGAGCTTTCAATATGTCCCATGCCAATAGACCCTTTTAATATCATATATGTATGAGGATTTAGGACAAGGTTATTGTTTACTTCAGGGAGATTAGGTAGTTCTACCATCTCCTTCACTATTCACCTTGATCCATTTGCAAAAGATGACATTAATAATAAAAAGCCGATTATTAATTAAATATTAGTAGTATTTTATAGAATCATAGATTTTAGTTCAATAATTTTAATAAAAATCTAGTCAAGGATTTTTTTTTTTTTTTTAAAGACAACTCCCGCATTAGGAATATAAATTCCTGTGTCGCGGGGGACTACAAACATACATGAAACGGACACAAAGAAGACCCAGACTCAGAATAACAAATTGTGAATCACACAAAATGTTGTCCTATGTGGGATTTGAACCCACGACACTTGGCGTAGTAGGAAGCGGCGTGGCGACCACTTAAGCCACTAGGCCAACCGTGCAGTCAATTAACATAGAGATATTATCAGTAATGTTGTTTAAGAGTTATTAAAATCTTCTCCTATTTTTTAATAAAACTATAAAAATGTCGTATACAATAACAGACAACAATATGAATTTCTTTGGTGGAAAACGAAGTTTGAATACAATCTTCGATATAACTACCAAATAACAAAATTCCTTAATAATTCATAAATAAATATAATAAATATTTCAGACATCTTACACACAACATCATGCAGTTCTAAACAAAGCAGAGCTTGTACTATAGTTATAAAACAACTGATATAAATATATAAACATACTTTTTTTGTAAATACATATCTATACATATTATACATAGAAAACATCCAGACTTCGAAACAAATATTTGTGGATCACACAAATATTTGATCCGACTCGGGCATCAAACCCGAGACCTCTTGATTAGCAGCCGCATACGCTAATCACTAGACCAACAAGGCAGTCTTAATGACCCACTGCTGAGCTCGGGTCTCAGGTCCAAACGGTTGGTTTAAGAAAGACAAAACTTTGCATGAATATCTATTGTAACTGCGTTGACAAAGTGCTAAAATAATATATTTTTTATTTGGGCCCACCGTCCCTTCACGTAAAGTCGGGATGATTTTTTTTCTCGCGTCTACAACGTCATGTGATTGATATCATTAGATAGAACTTTTAAAAATATTGCGAGTTTGCTGAAAACCGCGAAAAATATTAAAACTATAACGGATTAGATGACTTTGTTAGTTTAGTTAAAAAGGCTTAACTTGTAAAACGCGCTTACTTGGATAACTTCATACAAAATATGAAATCCACTTACCATTATGGGTGACTGCAGAAAAAATTTTGGATACGCACATGGCCGATTTTTTAGAGTTCCGTAGTTCATGATTAGGAACCCTTATAGATTCGCTATGTCCGTCCGTCTGTTCGTCCATCCGTCTGTCCGTCCGTTTGTTCGTCCGTCCGTCCGTCCTCAACCTACCGTCCGGTTGCTGCTACAAAGATGAAACTTTGCACGAATACCTATGTGTTTTAATTATGTGGACAAACTGCTACAATAACAATGTTAAAAAAAAAATATTTGTGGTTTGAGGTTCCCATACATGTAATGTGGGGAGGATCTACGAGTGGAGTATATTTAGAATGATTTTTTTTAAGAACATTGTGAGATTGCTCAAACCATTTCTCGATAAAGATATCCGTTTGTGAGTTATTTAACTTTAAAGCGCATTTTTTGTGAGAACAGGTCTTCTCCCCCTTATAAACGCTAAACTGCTGACTCAAAAATATGAAAAAAAAACATAGTAGTAGAACATATATTAAACTTTTAAAAAACTGTAGCGGTTTTGATAACTTCTTTATTTCAGGAGTTATAGGGGCCTAAATTGTGTAATGCACTTGCACTCACTTGGAAAATGTCTTACAAAAATAAAGAAATTATAACTAAACAGAACAGTTATCTATCTATTGGACACTATTTTAAATCTACAAAACGCTATTCTATGCATGGCCTGATACGCACTTGGCCAATTTTTTATTCTGTGCAGTTGTAAGTGGCGACTAGGATACAAACGACTCAGAAGAACATCACTGCAAAGAGAAAGAAATCTTAAAACAATCCTGTTACAACTCATCTGTCAAGGGTTACCTCTTTATTATAGAAAAGCCTATACATTTGTTAAAATAACATTAAAAAATAATGATATAGTGGTATTATATACAGTTAAATATTAAACAAAATATTATCAAAACTAAGTCCAAGTGTTAATAAAATGTAAACATTACTCTTGTACGAGTAGTATTTTTTAGAACGATAATATAAACAATCTAATCTTGTAAGAATAGCATATAATATATTAAACACAACTTTAAATAGATTTTATGTTTAGTAAATTACATTAAAACATGTCTCCGAACTGGTTGGAAGAAACGGAGTATTGGCACCGACAATTAGACTCAATTACCGCTTTCAGTAAGCAATTATTTTACTTCCAGTGCAGACAGATCTGTAGAGAAGTAAAACTCCTCATTAACTCACTTTTATACTCAACTTTTCTACACAGAGAGAGATTTAAGTTACTTTTAACTTAAAAATTTTTACTACTAATATTGTAAAGCTGGAGAGATTGTTTTTTTGTTTTTACCTACTTTAAGAGCCGAGTATTAACAAGAAACAAATGAAAAAAAGCATCTTTACCTAATTACTTTATTTGTAATGAGTATGTATTTGCAATAATTTTAACAAAAAGGAACCGACTTCAATGAAAAACTATTCCGAGTACCCAAATCGCGCAATAAACGACGAAATTATCGCTGAACATAAATAAAAAAAAAAAATAAAAAAAAAAAATTCCGACGAATTGAGAACCTCCTCCTTTTTTTGAAGTCGGTTAAAAAGAATGTGAAAACAGGAAGCAGATTATTTCTTTTAGCAACTTCCATTGCACACACTGCGTAAACGGTTAAGGTTTAACAAAAATAATGTGTGAAATTTATTATTCCTTTTAAAAATTAAAAAAAAGCAACAGCATGTTGGTTTTTAGGGTTCCGTAGCCAAATGGCAAAAAACGGAACCCTTATAGATTCGTCAAGTCTGTCTGTCTGTCTGTCCGTCCGTCCGTATGTCACAGCCAATTTTTTCCGAACCTATAAAAGCTATACTCGATGTATTCTGTGAACCGCATTTAGATTTTTACATAAAAATAGAAAAAAAACAATACATTTGAGGGTCCCCATACTTGGAACTGAAACTCAAAAATTTTTTTTTCATCAAACCTATACGTGTATCTATGGATAGGTGTTTAAAAATGATGTTGAGGTTTTTAATATCATTTTTTTTCTAAACTGAATAGTTTGCGCGAAAGACACTTCCAAAGCGGAAAAATGTGTCCCCCCCCTGTAACTTCTAACATAAGAGAGTGATAATACTAAAAATATATGTTGTACAGTACCATACAAACTACCAACGAAAATTGGTTTGACGAGATCTAGTAAGTAGTTTTTTTTAATACGTCATAAATCGTAAAACGCAATTTACCTTTCATTCAATCAATACACTAGTGTAAAAACATCGATCAAAGTTACAACGAACTACAAGAACTTTTATATGATGTTACTTGCTGATACGGAACCCTTCATGACTCGCACTTGGCCGCTTTTTATTTACAATTAGCTCACTACTACTCTTTTAGGGTTCCGTAATTAATGAGTCGGAACCTTTATAGATACGCCATGTCCGTTCGTCTGTCCAGCCGTCCGCCCTCGATCTACGATACGCCCAAACGGTTGGTGCTATAAAGCTGAAACTTAGCATGAATATGTATTGTGATTACGTCGACAAAGTGCAACAATTTTCTCACGTCTACCCCATCATGTAGGGTATCATTAGATAGGCCTTTTGAAAACATTATGAGGTTGCCAAAACTATCCGTTTCCGAGTTTAAAGCGCATTTTTTTGCAAAAACAGGGCGTCCCCCCTCCCTCTAAAAGCTAAACTCCTGGCTAAAAATTTGAAAAAAATCATGATGGTAGTCCACATATTGTATTTGAAAGGAATAATATAACGGTTTAGATAACTTTTGTATTTCAGGAGATATAGGGGCCTAACTTGTAAAATCGAGTCCCTTGGAAAACTTTTGAAAGATTTTAAATCCACCTACCATGATAGTTGACTACCGAAACTTCTATGCGTGGTCTGAAACGCACTTGGCCAATTTTTTTATAATCAAATTTGGTCACGCTGTTTAACATCACATTGTTACCAATATGAGATGCAAGCGAAAGTCATACACCTTGTGAACTAGTGTACTTAATAGACTGATGAATAATTACATAATTATTATAGATGCTGCTTTCAAAATAAAAGATGGTGCTTTATTAGAAGAGCATACCTGTTTTATGATATTTCTACGATATTTGATACTTAGGTAAAGCTATGTTCATCAAGATTGAAATTCGAGATTTTTCAAAGTTATTATTGTAATCAATTCAAAATAGTCATATAAATAATGTAAAGCTTTTGTGTATTGGCTATTTCCGTAACCTTACTCTTACCCGATCTAAGCAACTTAATACTAACCTTACGAAGTTAATAACTCTTAAGTCTTCAGCTGTGGGTTGGGTAATTGTATCCACTATTTGATACGACAAGGTTTCTTCAAAGTTTGAAGGAGTTTTAAACAAGTTTTAGAATTCACAGGTACAGGCAAATATCGACCGTACCCTTTCTATTAATTACTAAAATGAATAGAACTAAGTCAATATTACAAACCATAACAAACTTTTGATGTTAAGCGAATGAAATTTGATTGATCAAAATGAGTTTATGTTGTCTCAACTTAAAACTTCGTTTATGTGAAATTCTATACTATACGAAACCACATAAATTCATTTTAAAGGGAGCTTTTATTACTATACGGAAGTAATATTAGATTTTAGAAATACCATTTTGTTAAACAACGATACATATTTGATTGCTTTCCTGAACTAAGCTCAGATAAAATGTTACTAAGTAATATTTGAATATACTTCTATAAAATTAAGGTCAAAATGGATTGAAAGAGAGGACCTAGCATTCACTACTGTAGGAACATAATTTATGAATCAAATCAACATGAAAGGTTTCAACTTCAACGTGAATTACGTTTTCAAAGAATTTTCCGGATTTTAATGTCAAAATTGCGTTGGAACCAACTGGTTTCTTTATTTTTAACCATCACACAAATTCAAGAGCCGAGTTGTCTAATATTCTTTGAATAATTACTGCTTTCATAGGTTCATACTTTTCCACAATTCTTATTCAGACGACTGGTGGCTAACTTTATATTAACTGCCACTAGATTGTTTTGAAATAAAATTAATTTATCTTTGCAATAAAAACTCATTGCGATAAAAAGCATTTTGTACTCTCCTTTTTAGGGTTCCGTAGCCAAATAGCAAAAAATGGAACCCTTATAGATTTGTCATGTCTGTCTGTCTGTCTGTCTGTCCGTCCGTATGACACAGCCATTTTTATTTTATTGTTTGCATATTTTACAATTGGTTTTTCTTTTATATGGGTTTTTTTTTATTTTATTGACTATTCGATATTTTCCTTTAATTAAAAGATTTCAATCAGTGTTGGTGAAAAGATAATTATGAAGTCGATTACAAGTATTCAGAGGTTTTAATTATAGTACAAGACATTTGATAAGTATTCTATTGAGACGCTAAAATTAACTTATAGAATAATATATTTAACGGATTCACTTTGGAAAAAGCATAGCCACAGCCGGTCAACGATAAAAATCATGTATTTGTTACTTATACATAACTACAATTATTCTATACAATTACAAAATTACTAAAGGGCGATGAAAGGCGATGTGACTCTACAATAGCTGCTTTTACGAAAAATTCGTACCATTTCTCCCGGGAGAGCATGAAATCTATCAATAAGATTCTCACGAATGGCACATGATTCATCCGTTTCGAAAAAAATGTATTAGACGTTGGAGATCGACTAGAATGTTCGTGAATCTTTATAAAGTTGGTACAAAATTGCGAAGCAAGGCTAAGAAACGTCTCAGTAATAAGATTTATAAATTTTTGCGTTAGAATAATGTGAGTATACCCAACTAATATTCTTGGGTATGTTCACATTATTTAGATAACTATTGTGCAATCACGACTGTTGATTCAATCGTTAAAAGCAGTAAATATAATGAAATGCGTATAATAGGATTGAAACACTCATAGCAAAGTGGCCTTAGATGATTGGAAATAATCACCGAGGGCAAGCAACGTTGGAATGGTCAGCACCTAGATGAATGACCGTTTGTGACACTATAGGTTAGGAGCGTTTCCCTGATTTGGAGATTACGTTAAGCAGTTGGTCCCGGTTGTTATTATAAAATAACGATCTTGAAACTATGTAGTAGGCTTCGGGCTGCTTAAAAACATTCACCGGCAAGATCACGTATCCAAGACGTGTTTTGACAGTCCCTAACGCACACTGAAACAGCGTGGGAATGTAAGGCTTTAACCCTCTACTGAGAAGAGACCCGAACCCAGCAGTGGGATGTTATGGGTTGTTGATGGATAAAAAGCATGAACAGCACTTGTTTTACGCCTAACGCCTAGTACTTGAATTCTTCCTTTCTTAGTTAGACTTTTTTAGTAATGTGACAGCCATATTATGTGGGTAGAATTGTTATTCACCATCGCTGCTCACTTTTAAGGTAGCTGGAAGGGGTAAACTTGGTAAATATGTGCTGCACTGTTAGATAAAGTAAAATTACTATTTACTTTACTTAATTTTATTGATGTATTACTAATTTAAGTATGAGTACTTAAATTTGATTTGATTTCTGTTAAACTTTCTAGATAATTAAGAAAATGTTCATGTGGTTCCTTTTAACATTTAGTAATTGATATGTTTTCTCATATTCAAAAAAGAACCACAACCCAGGGATTAGTTGATATAAATGAAATGTGTTCATATTAACGTAATATATATCTTTAATTCACCAAAAATACACGTTATCATCAATTGGATTTCAAAATCCACCGCGTCTAGTCTATTTAAGTCACCTTCTACTGTATCATCACAATTGAGGCCATTATAAATCTCTGTGCATCTTAAGGAATGAGATGTAATATGGACTGAATATCGGCTAGTTTCGCGTATAATACTGACGGCCATAGTACGGTTTCTACTCTTTTAAAAGTGACTGGCGATATTAAGGTAGAAATGGAGAATGTTAAGGTTACGACTGTACTAGTAGATTTTTCCAATGCTTTCTATACTGTCAGTTAAAAACTCCTCCTTGCTATTCTATTCCACTTCTCGGTCTTTCAAGAAGCTCTAGACTAGTTCTCCTCTTACCTTTCTTACTCTTACCTGCGGGTTCATTAGAAGTCAATCAAGGTAGAAGATTCTTCCTCAGGCTTGTGTGCTGGCGTCCCCCAAGGCGGTGTTCTCTTCTATTTGCTATCTTCATTAACCTTATCACCTTTAGACTTCAATGTTCCTATTATCTTTATGCTGATGACTTGCAAACATATTATCAATGCAAGTTGTGCGATGTATCAAGAGTAAATAGTGACCTGGCGGCCGTTAAACACTGGTCCGATATATTTTACGTATCGATGAACCCGAATAAATGTCAGGGTATAAATAAACACACACACACACTCTGGACTTCTCTTATACTTACATTATGAACAATATTTTTATATTCATTACACAATCGGGAATGAATCAAATATGGATAAACTCTAGGTACTCGTACTTCTCAGATTCATTGAGTACTAATAAGCATATAATAATTAAGCATTAAATAAAACTATTTACCTGTTGAATCTTTATTATTATCTTCGGTGTTTATCTTTTAATCATAATTCACCAATTGCTTGCCTCTATTAGACATTTTTACATTTAATTGGAAAGAAATTAACTTAAAATACAGTACTTTTTCGCAAAGATAAAAAACCGTCATCACGCATTCGAACTACTTCGTTGAATGTCACCTGTTTTGACAGATTTTTATGGATTTTTAATGTTTTACTTTGAAACTTTGTGTCATTGCTCTTTGAGCCATACACGAAATGAAATAAAGTAAATATTTCGTTGTTTAAATTGAGAGACATGTAACAAGTCACGTCATTTTTGTACCTTTGGGTAATCATATGTTTCAAAATGTTATATGCAATAAGGAATCACCTACCAGTGGTTTTACTGTTTTACAATGTTTATAACACGATAGAACCGAATGCTCGTGGTTCCATTTTGCAAAAAAATATTAGCACCTAAATATGAATTTATTTTACGCATAACGAAACCACAGAAACTTTGTACCTAAACATAATCGTTAGTAATAGAAATATGTGTAATGTTTAATGGTGGATCTGTTTTGTATAAAATACTATGGTAGTAATATTGGTTATTTGTATGAACAATACGGTCCCATTGTGCTGCGATTCCGTTTTGCTTTACATGTAATGTTTGCTATTGCTGTTGGTTCAGTTCTGCTTTTAGTATACCCTGTTTTCAAGGGAAAAATCAAGTGGATCTTTTTTGTATGAGAATTTAGACCACTTTTAAATAAGTATTCTTCAAAAAAAGTAGAAAATAAAATTTGTCCAGTGGTTCCATTTTGCATAATTACGGACTATGGTACCAAGTTTAAAGTTGTTTTTGATGGATACAATAATAATAGAACTCAAGCGTCTGAGAGAAGTCGTAGATATAAAAGTAAATCTTTAATCGATTATTATTTTGAAAAAGACTTGTGTCTTACTACAACTAGAGAGCAATTTCATAAATAAAATAAATATAAATCTTTCATAAAACTGCAGCTCACGATAAAGTTCCCGCACTGTTTGACGGTAAGAATACTTTATGGAGTTGAAAAAGTTTTATTTAAATCTCCTTTTAATGAAGTTACTGGCTTGCAACAGACAGACACTTTACAGAACAAACAAATCCCCTAGTATAAAACAACATCTCAAAATAAACATGATACAAAACTCTTGCAGTTGTTTTGAAATACAGTTTTTAGGGTTCCGTAGCCAAATGGCAAAAAACGGAACCCTTATAGATTCGTAAAGTCTGTCTGTCTGTCAGTCTGTCCGTCCCTATGTCACAGCCCATTTTTTCCGAAACTATAAGAGCTACACTATTGAAATTTGGTCAGTCGATGTATTCTGTGAACCGAATTAAGAGTTTCATATAAAAACAGAAAAAAACAATACATTTTGGGGGTCCTTATACTTGGAACTGAAACTCAAAATTTTTTTTTTCATCTCACCCTTACGTATGTTGAGGTTTCAAATATCATTTTTTTCTAAAAAGAATAGTTTGCGCGAGAGACACTTCCAAAGTGGAAAAATGTGTTTACCCCCCACTGTAACTTCTAAAATATGAGAGTGATAAAACTAAAAAAAAATATATGTTGTACATTACTATGCAAACTACCAACGAAAATTGGTTTGAACGAGATCTAGTAAGTAGTTTTTTTTTAATACGTCATAAATCGTAAAACGCAATTTACCTTTTATTCAATCAATACACTAGTATAAAAACATCGATCAAAGTTACAACGAACTACAAGAACTTTTATATGATGTTACTTGCTGATACGGAACCCTTCATGTGCGAGTCCGACTCGCACTTGGCCTTTTTTTATATTATTTCAACAGATTCAACCACACATCTCTTATAAGTTCATTTTAATATAAATTCCATTTATTTATTTTATGTTAAAATTTATTTACAACAAAATAACAATATATTAAATTTTTTATATAATATTTGAGTCAACTGCCAGAGTTTACAATCATTACTTGTTTAAGAGTTTGTTATACTTTATTTGATGTATAAAGAAATTTGGTGATAAAGGTGTAATTTAATTTAATATTGATGAAATTATTTCTATTTCATTCATACGCAGAACATCATGGATACTCTTTACTGTAAAGAGAAGGAAAACTCAAGACCTCAAAAATGCATTTTCAGCATATGCGAATCACATGAAATAATCAATTTTCGATATGACTCTTGAATTTGACAAAAATAGATAGCTTTTAGTGTAGGATTTTTAAAATACTTTCATTTTAAATTACATCAATCAAATAACTTTGTTAATTTCTTTCGCACGCGGCTCCACCCGCTTGTATCTTGATTATTTCAGTAAAAAGTAGCCTTTGTGTTATTCTGATATATAAACTATAATACTGTAAAGTTTCAATTAAATATGTTCAGTAGTTTTAGCGTGAAAAAGCAACAAACATACATACTCGTACATACATACGCACAAACTTTCGCGTTAATAATATTAGTAAGGATGTTCCCATATACCAAAGATTGAGTCCATTTGAACATGAATTAAAAATTTCAAGAGACGATGTGACTCCATAAAGCGGTACCGTAAAACATTCCAGCGTTATACGGAAAGAAATGACGTTGCAAATAGAAGAAATATTGCCAGAAATGGAGCTACCAAATGGCTCTTAGGACATAATGTCCGACGGGTTGGAGTGAAAAAAGACACAGTGATAGTATGCGGGCACGTAAAGCAAGCTGGGTTTGCGTGTTCCGACGGTATTAAAGTAGCCAGCGAGCTGTGGCTTCAGTGATTCAGATAAACGTTTCGGTCAGCACCCATATATCAAGAGGATGACGCCTTTCGAATACGGGTGTTCTGGCTTTTTCACTATATGACCGATAAAGATATCCAATGAAGAATTCTGCCTCTTGTTTGCTGAGATTTTCAAAAGAGGACAATTTATAAAAGACGTATCTTGAGTATTGTTTTCTGATCTTAGATCATGAGATCTTTTATTTAGTCAGTTTAATTAAAAAATTCATGTTCAAACTTCCGAAATATTTTAATATACAATCTGTGGTAAAGATGGACAAGCTCTATTAAGAGGAAATACACTATTACTTTATTTCTTTATTATTTTTAGGGTTTATGTAAACATATAAAACTTTGGTCTAAATGAACGTACTTTTATAATACTAAGCCCTTAAGGACGCAAATGAGTCTACTACTATACATAGCGTTTGTGAGTACTACAATGAATATCAAAAAGGTTTTTTTCACGATATCTATCATTACTTACGTATGTTCTGAAGGTGTAATATTTTTTATGCTAAATAACAACATTTATTACACTTATTTATTTTTATCTTTATGTATGTTATTTTATCCTATTCACTATGTGTATTATATTAACTACTCTAAAATCAATAAGTTCAAATGTTTTTTTTTTTATTTATTTTTTAATACACCAGTGACTACCACATACTTTTAACTTTCTTTCTCTCCATCCCATGGTTGCCTGTAAGAGATTGCCTTCGGGCGATAAGGCCGCCACTTGTACCACCTAGTTTAAGCTACCACTTTATGTTTCTTTTCTGGTGTACAATAAAGAGATATATTATTATTATTATTATAACCATAAAAAATAAAATACAAGAATTTTGATTTCTTTCCAGGGGCTATATTCGACCAGAATACTGAAGAGATCCAGAATGTCTTCAAATACGCCATGACAATTCACAATCAAAACATTAGCAGCAGACGTTTGGAACTACAAGCCTATGTCGACGTGATCAATACTGCTGATGCATTCAAACTTTCACGACTGAGTACGTATTCTGCTGTTTCTTTTAATCATGATTTCATTAGCTTCATCGGTATGTTTGTTTGTTCATAAACGGCTTTTGAAAGCGTGTCTTTTAGTTTTTTTAACTTTATTTATTATTTATGCAATAAGTATGCAGTTTAAACTACAGCACAAATGACCTCATTTTAAATTTAAATAGTCCATAATACTATGATTCACATTATAGTTTACGCACAAAGATATGGTCAGAGGTTTTTACTATAAAATTAGAGACTCGTATGCAAAAAAATATGCAATAATTTTATAAAGGTAGGTTCTTTTTTAATGCGATAGACAATACACTAGCGAGGGAAGTCACAGAAAAGATTTATCGATGTTTCAATATTTGATTAAGATTTCTATAATTACAAATTTCAACCGAATACCTATTCAATTTGCTACTACAGTATTAGATACCTGTAAAGTACACAATAGGTCCTTGGCTTTATTTGCCATGTAGAGACTAAACAAGTATTCTGAGATTTAGTGGATTCCCGACACGAGTAGACTATTTAAGAGTACCTTATGGTGGATACGATCAAGATCACACCTGAGCTCCTTGCTACATTTTCTCAAAATAAAACCTTGACACAACTACAAGACACTACATAGTAAATAATAATTTAATCTTATCGTTCTTCAAACAACTGTTCTGTTCAAGAGTTTTGGAGAAAACACAATGATCTAGTTTTAGATATTGCATTCATCATTTCTTTTGTTCTTAATTTTGAATATCATAACAATACACTTAAATACTGTTTTGTTTAAATATATAGACTGTTTATTGCGACATTTAGTACAATTTAGAAACAATGATATATGTACAATTTAGAAGTAAAGCGTAAAATAATTGTTTCGTTTAGGGACAGGTACTTTATTGATATTTTTTAGTATAAATAAGAAATAATAAAATATACTTTGCATAGAACACATCAAGATCTTTCATATGATCTGAATGATGAACTAATCTGAAATTTGAACCGCATAGAAAAATACAGACATCATATTCCATAAGATTAATTTAAGTCTCTCTGTCAACAATTAATTATTGATTACATTTAATTATAAATTTCTGCCATCATGTTGATAGATTTGTGTGAGAGTTAGAGAGAGAGAAAGATTGGTTCTGGTGTCAATACAATTAAATAAATTCTGTTTCATTGTAAATCCAAGATGGTGGTCAAAAGCTATCAGTTTTCGTTAATATGTTTACTGACAGTGTTCATATTAATGTTATCAAACAGTTTGTTCAATTATACCTAAGCATTCATAGTAGTCAGAAGTCATCATGGACATCAGTTTTTGTTTGCAAATTAGAGCCTGTGAGCGCAATCTTGAGGCTCTAATTTATGTACCACTTAAATTTTGTAGGAATAAATGTAAATCTTTGTGAAGAATACGAATCAAAGATGTTCTGGGCACGTCTAAGGCGTTAGACTGCTTCCAAGTAGAGAGTCCAGGATTTTCACGAATAGACGTTCTTAAACTCTTGATGTTCTAGGTCGGTCGGATCGTCGGGTCCGACCAGGAACATCAAGAGGTCCTTTGCAGCGGTCACAGTCAGCGGAAATTCTGTACCCATTTTCTAATCAATTGAATCGATGGAGTCTTATTTTTGTGCCGTATCTTGTAATGAGCGCAAAATTTACCAGAGTAAAATATATTCGTTAAATCCTTGTATATTTGCGTACACAGAACGCACGTGGTTTATCCTCTTCGTATCCCCTCTACTCCACCCCGCCGTTACTGCTCGTCGCAGATACCGATTCAAATTTAAACCAACTTTTGGTCCATTCTGTATTATAATTTTTTTGATATTTCTCGATTTATTTTATTGTTACATTTAAATTTTGGATTTGGAATACTAGAAGAAGACAAAAAACTCAACAAGTTATAGTTATACCTACATATATTATAGAAATTCATAATAGTGAATATTTTTTTTTTAGTCAAGTACCATAAACAACTGTGAATGACAACTAAACACACACAGATAAAATAATAATTGTATTCGTCAACATTATTAATTATTCATTAAGGCATATATTATTTACAAAAAATGTAAATAGTAGTTTACATGTTTTGTAATGGTAAAAGTTCATTTGTATGGTAAAAAATACCATAAAAATAAACGTTAATATAAATATTTTAGTTATCATTAGTTATAAATATCATTCCGTCTTAAAAAGTTGTGAAAATTTAATGGGACTGGCACCCACTTCATCCTCAACTCTGTTTTGATTGCACGTCTTCGACTACATCTCAGAACTTCCCTCTTTTCATAAAACTCAGACTTTGTACTGATGTTTTGAATCCTAACTAAAACTAATTACTCAAACAAAGCAAAAATACAAAATAAAGCAATCAGATCATTAATAGCAATCTAAACTTTGTAGGACTAATACTTGGCAAGTGGCAAACGACTGGCAAAAAATCTATAAAACATCCATTCCCATCAGTTAGACAATTATCACATCACTACTGTGTACTTCAGAAAATACTTTTACCTCGCACTATGGACTTTTTTTACAAAATTGGTTATTTGTAGTAGTTAAAAAAACCTTGTTCCTACTACTTATTAAGGTAAAACACTTGCCACTTAGAGACTTACAAATTGCGAAGGTGTTCACCAACCATCTGGTGACCTGTTTGCTCATTTGCTCCTCTTATCTTGAAAACATCTAATCGATAAAAATGTAAAAATCTACTACGAGTGAAAGTGCCGTTTCATCCACCTCTTTTATTTGAATCCAAGTTATTGACTTCATTATTCCTTAGACTTCATTTTCTTCAGGTGAAACTGAAACAAAATTTGCTCCTCATCGGAAACAATTCCTTTAATATTTTCTCTGTTTGTCCTTTTTTTTTTTTTTTAACGGGGTTACGGCGGGGTGGTGTGTCGGACTCGAACCGACTAAAACCACACGGTGTGACCATCTCTGCACCTGTATATTGGAAGAAGTCCAGGGACGGGATTCCCTTCTGGACTCCTCCCAGCGCCTGCCCGCACTGTTGCGGGCACCACCTTAAATTTCGACTCTCTAATTGAGCAACGTCCGGTCACACGCGGACGCCGCCCCCTCGCGGTTGGCCACTACTGCGGATGGACGGGAAACCCGTCCCGCCCATCCGCGGCCACTCTCAGGGCGGCATGAGACGCAGGTATGCGCGCCTCCGCCGCCCAGGGCGCCGGCGGCGGATCGGGTCCGAGTGGATGTCATCCTCCCGGGCCTTCTCCGCCACCTCCTTCTACAAGATTACGTCCTCGCAGAAGGTTGCGACCGCGGTAAAACAACTGTCGCTGCCGGCCATCGATCTTATGACGGCCGGCAGCGAGAGATCCCCTCCGATGACTGCATTGAGGGCCCGGCGCTGCGTCGCCCATGCGGGGCAGACCGCCAACGTGTGCTGGGCCGAGTCCTCACTGCAGTCGCAGTGGTGGCAGGCGGGACTCGGTTCCCTCCTAGCGACCGAGTGCAGGTACTTTCCGAAGCAACCGTGCCCGGAAAGCACCTGCGTCAGCCGGAAGGAAAGGGTCCCGTGCTGCCGCCCTGCCCACTCCGCGATGACCGGCTGGAGAGCCTCCACGGCGGCGAAGCCAGCGCGTGGGGTCTCCAGTCGGAACGACCATCTCACCATAGTGGCTCGGCGAGCGGCTTCGCGCCACTCGCGCACGTCCTCGGGCGGAGGGCGAAATCCGCTCTCCGCCCGGAAGTCAGCCACTCGCCGATAAACTTCGGCGAGCACTTCCGCCTCCAAATCCCACGGGGGTGTTCCGGCCAAGGCGCACGCCGCCTCTGTGGACACCGTGCGGTATCCGCGTATGGCTCTGACCGCCAATATCCTCTGGGGGCGCCAGAGGCGCGCCCTATTCTGGGCGGTCAGTGCCGCCGCCCACACCGGTGCACCGTACAGTGCCATGGACCGGACAACTGTTTGTCCTACTTTAACTTGAACATTGGTAGTGTTTGGCCTAAAGGTCAACGCATACTATACAAGCACGTACCGACCGCTCCAACACAGCGATTAGCTTGTCATTTGAATTTGACCCTTAAACCGTATGTCGTATAATAGTTGCGGGTTGTTAGCGCGCTGGCAGCTAGCGGTAACCAAAATTCAATACAGAGCCGTGCCGCAGCTGTGCCGTTACAGTGTGCTATGACCTTAAGATCTTGATATCAAAATTAATGTAGACATCAGATTCTCGCTAGAGAAGCGACAAATTTGTACCCTAGCCTTAAACCACTGTTAGAACCATTATCTCTGACAAGAAGCCTTCTATACTGAATGACGCTGTGAAGTTCTCGTTGTATTCGTGTTTAGTATTCCACCAGAGTGCAAAATACGGTATATTGATAGCTTCCAATAAAAATCTGGGAGTTAGCGTTACCCTAATTGTAGACAAACTTTATATTTGAAGTCCTAGAAGTCGTAAAAGATTATTTGTTACAGTAAAGATTATTACTTATTTTAGCCTGTATAAGCATTTAAGCGATGTCATCATTCTGACGCTCCAGTTAATTGGGCTTGATGACGTTTTTTTAGAACGTAGACTGATTTTATTAATAAATTTTATTTTAATATAACGTCTCGTTAATTAATGAATAAATTCGTTGAACTAATTAAACTGCTTTGCCTGTAACATTTCTTTAAATGTTTTTGAAAAAATAATTTAAAAGTCTTTAAAATTCTAGAACTACAATAATTTTATTGTATTTAGGCCGATTATCTATTTATATTAGTAAATTAGATCCATACCGTCAAAGTCCTATTCTGCATTAAACCGTGAATTGTACCAACATACCATTACAAATTTGCTACTGCTGTAATGAGATGGTATGTGCAATTTGATAGATCTTTTGGAATTAAAACTGGAGACAAATAGAGCATCTTCTTATAGATAAAAATAATGAAATCCGGAAATGTAGAAATTATTCTTTGACAAAGTGGAAATCTGATCATAACATTACAAGAAGCGAATAATCACATGTATATTAGGTACGCTCATTTACTGTTGGATAAGATACAGTTTTAATCAAGACAAGACAAACGACTGAGTCTTAATAGTTGAAATTGATTTAGTTTTACATTAAATACATTAACACCTTTGACTATAGTTTCCTTTTTGTTTATTTTATTTTATTTTCATAATTGTCAACAACTTATTACAGTACACTGCCGAACATTACTTATTTTATAAAATTATAATATTATTGTTAACACATAAAACGATGAAAAGCGTACACAACTTTACATGCTCAAACAGACATGAACATGTCCATTGTCTCAATGACGAACGAATCTTTTAAAGTACTGTCATCGGCAGGTAGCATGATCAGGATATTGTGTGATTCGTTGATTACTACATGAACGAAGCTTTGATCGATAGCCAAGAAGACTTTTATTACATTTTATACGACAGACAGCTTATGAAAATGTCGAGTAGGTAAACAGAATATATTACGAATGCAAGATAATTCCCTTCAGCTCACTCAGGCAGATACTCGCGAAACATAAATTTTATGTCAACCACCAAAGTATCTTTTTCTTCTGATGTAGATACGTGTGTGATTTGACGTGAATCCAATGAAATATTATACGTTTGTATTCATATTCATTCAAATTTAAGATACTATTACCTTTTTATCTTAATTGTAAAGTTGATATAATAGTTTTATATCCCAAATTATGGCCTTATGAATTATATCTTTTAAACATTAAATTGATTAGATGTTTAATCTTTAATGTAATTACTCTTTGAAAACAAGACTGTATATTTCACAGTTTCTCCTTTACTTATAATACTCACAAATACAGGACAATCATTAGTAACTTTACTTTTTATTTGTAAATATTATTAAAGTTTGTTATTGAGTCTCTCAGTGAAAGTTATTTAATTAGTTGAAAATAATTCGAGTTCATAAACCTTAACGTATACTTGTGAAATATGTAATTAAATTTTCACCTCGGTTACAATACATATACTATAGTGTAGCTATGTAATAATGTATGATTCAAAGTTAATTTTGTGCGTAGAACATATTATGCTCTGGGAGGCTAAGAGATTTGATATGAAACCACGGAAACTCCAGGAACAATCCATAAATTACAGTACAAGATATTAAAATTCTTATAGATTACAAAGAGCAGTCTCTCTATCTTATTGTATTGCATTAAGCAGGTAATTTTACATAATACAGTGAGGATCAAAAGTTCATTTACATTTCAAATTATGATTTAAAAGAAATTAGTTACGGGAGTTAAAAACTGTTCAGTTTTTATCTCAGTGCACAAATTACATCATCTATATGTGATCCTTGACTATTTCGACACTGCTGCAACCCGGAGTACAAATTTTCAATGACGTCCTCACAAGTGTTTTGTGATTATTTTTTCCTTTAGTCTCGAATATTTTCCTTTAATTCCTGAAGGGACTTTGGGTTGCTGTCGAAAAGTTTGCTTTTAAGGTACCCCCAAAGAAAAGTACATTGGGAAAAGTCCGGGGTAAATATCCAAACGAGGTGGCCAGATAATGACACCTCTATGGGATATCACTTTTTGTTCATTTCGTTTGCAAATTGGAACCTGTGAGGGCGATCTTGAGGCTTTAATTCCTGTACCATTTGAATTATGTACGAATGTAAATGTACATTTTTGTGAAAAATACAAATCAATGATAACGCCTAAGGCGTTAGACCCGCTTCCAAGGACCGCTTCCAAGAGTCCAGGATTTTCAAGAATAGACGCAATTACATGCTCGACGTTTTCGGGATCTCTTGATTAGTATGATTTAGAAGGATGAAGTACCTAAATATATTTTAATTATTGCCTCCTTTTATTTTAAAACTAGATTTCTACCGCAATAAGTTTTGAATTAATCAGCTACAAAAAAATACAACAAAAAAGTTTCCAAACAAAAGAAAAATGAAACAGAAGGGTTACGACAAAATCTCAAAGAGTAACGACAGTGGACCTTATCGCAGTACCTAGCCAACAATTGAGGCTTATAAAGAAAATGAAACAATAGATAATAATAGCAACATATTTTTTTATCTCGTGAAAAATTGTGACAATGCGATAATACTGACGAGGAAATTACAAAAGAAGAACAAAGCAAACCTTAAGGAAGATGATGAACGCAGACATGACAACTACTAATATGCTTGCCTAAGTGCCAAACTATGTGAACTTATTAATCACAATTTGCAGGGTTAATAACTCACGAAATGTGTAATATTAGGAAAGTTGTTTAGTATTAGGGGTTAAAGTATGAAATTAACAATTTGTAATGAAACAAAACACGAAAAAAATGGTAGTTCATTAGAGCAAGGTCTGGCGAATACGGAGGATGACAAATGATTTCTAATTGCAGTTCCTGTAGAGATAACACGGTTTCTCGTGTTGTATTTTTTGCGTTATAATGGAGCAATAATGGTGAAGATCGATTCATGATTCGGGGCTGTTTCACTGCAAGTTTTGATATCATTGTTCGGAGTTCAGCACAGCAGTCATCTGCCGTTATTGCTTGACTAGATCGGAGAAAGTTAAATTGAACGTGTTATTCACATGCTAAGACCACCAAACAGTTACCATTATCTTTTGAGGGTTCAGAAGTTTATGATGTGGAACCCTTATAGATTCGTCATGTCCGTCCGTCCGTCCTTCCTTGACTTACCGTCCAAACGGTAAGTGCTAGAAAGATGAAACTTTGCATGAATATTGTTGTAATTAAGTCAACAAAATGCTATAACAAAATTGTGAAAAATATTTTCTCGCGGCTTCCCTATTGTGTGGGGTATCATAAGATCTTTTAAAAATAATAAAGGGTTTCTAAGAAAAAAATTTGACTTAGGTATCCGTTTGCGAGAATTTTCACTTTAAAAGTCACTTTTTTGAAAAATAACTTTTTTAAAAACTATAACAGATTAGATGACTTTGTAGTTCAAGAGTTGTAGAGGCTTAACTTGTAGAATGCGCTAACTTGGAAAAAGTCATACAAAATTAAGGCATTAATACGTAAACATGACAATTATCTATTGGATACGATTTAAATCCACGTACCATTATGGGTGACTGAGGAACCCTTTCCTGTGCGTGGCCTGATACGCACTTTTTTATTATTGGTAAGCTTTGCTTTAGGACACAGTTGCGGCGTTTGACCTGGAGTCAACCATTGAATTTTTCCTTTACGGTTATCATAAAGAATCCACTTTTCGGTATCGATTCAACAAGGCAACACAAATTTCAACACGCGTTTCTTTCTGCAGATCAGTCAAATCATGAGGCACCCCTCACCGTCACCCCTTTTTCATTTTTTTTTGTTTTTGATAAGGTAACGTTAAACCATGCTAATCCCTCGGTAGTTTGGCTCAGATCGGCTTCCACCATCTCTTTTAATTCATTGTTATTCAAGTATTCACATGGTTGGCGGTCTTTCACAGGATTCGTTCTTCAAATCAAAATTTCCAGCACGAAAGCGTTTAAACTAAAAGCGCACGGCGCGTTCATTAACAGTCCCCTCTCCAAACGCAAGATTTATATTACCAGCCGTTTCTGCAGCGTTAGTTCCGCGTCGGAACTCGTATTCAAAAATCACTAAAATTTTCGAAGTGTCCATCTTTCTTATCTAAGCTGAATAAAAAAACAACTGAAAGTCGATACTCAAATGTTGCACATTTTTTAAAAGAAGAACCTCATATGTACGATTTGAAAAAGTTTCACTCAAAAATCTCAAACCATGGAGTTTATATGTCAATTCATTATTCCTATTAAAATAAAACGGTAATTTCATACTTTAACTCCAATTATTAAAATCGAACCAAGGTGTCTTACCCAACGCATATAACTGTATTGTAAGGTACTGAGTTCTTCAGGTCTGTTTCCACTCCATAATCCGATCATCCACATAGCAATTTAGAGATCGAATTCGCAATCAATGGAAAACTACAGAAATACAGTGTATGTTTATCAATTTATTGTAAACAAAACTGATATATATAGCCGGTTCCAAAAATAACGGGTCAGTCACATAAACCAATAACGGGTCAGTCACATAAACCCGAATATCTCCCGAACTACGTATGCCATCCTAATGAAACGAAGACTGTTCAATTGAGAATTTAATTATACAGATAAAAAATAAAATAAAACTTAGTTACACCCACAATATTAATCTTAAATTAAAAAAAAACTAAAGTAGTCATATTTTTCTTAAGATTACATTTTTTTTATGATTGTTTTTTTGCTGTTTTTCATCACTTTCTTCATTTAATACTTTGTATTGCCTCCACGTGATGAAGCCTCCAGTGATGAAAAACAGCAAAAAAACAATCATAAAAAAAATGTAATCTTAAGAAAAATATGACTACTTTAGTTTTTTTTTAATTTAAGATTAATATTGTGGGTGTAACTAAGTTTTATTTTATTTTTTATCTGTATAATTAAATTCTCAATTGAACAGTCTTCGTTTCATTAGGATGGCATACGTAGTTCGGGAGATATTCGGGTTTATGTGACTGACCCGTTATTTTTGGAACCGAGTGTATTTAAATAAACTTCCGACATCTAGTACTATCCAGCTTCAGCTTCTAGCTTCTAGTACTAAAAAGTTTCAGCTTGTCATGGGTACTAGAGAACTGGTGTAAATACATACAATGTTTAATACATCATCATCATCATTATCATCAACAGCCTTCAACAGTCCACTACTGGACATAATAATATGCCTTTCATTAGAAAGGACGTTAAATACACACATGTTATTAGAGAACACCTACACTAACGTTTGGTCTAACCCGACACCTCAAGCACAACTGAACACAGTACGAGTAATACGTGTTAGAGATAAATGTGTCATTTTGTTTTAAAGTATGATTCATAATAATTAAATATTTTACGAAATATAAGACGCAATATAAGTACGCAGCTTATACACTGAACCCATTTATAAAAAATCTGAATAATTCATTCATTAACGCTTATAACAATACTCTTCTTCTTACGTTAAGACAAAAAAAAAATATGTCGTTATAATATGTAACTGAATATTATAACGACAAAAGGATTTAAATTTTCGTGTTCACCAAAATAAAAAAGCGGATAGTGCGAGTTGGACTCGCCCATGAAGGGTTCCGTAGCAGCAAGTAACATCATATAAAAGTTTTTGTAGTTTGTTGTAACTTTTATCGATGTTTTTATACTAGTGTATTGATTGAATACGTATTAAAAAAAAACTACTTACTAGATCTCGTTCAAACCAATTTTCGTTGGTAGTTTGCATGGTAATGTAAAACATATATTTTTTTTAGTTTTATCACTCTTTTATTTTAAAAGTAACAGGGGGGGGACACATTTTTCCACTTTGGAAGTGTCTCTCGCGCAAACTCAACATCATTTTTGAACACCTATCCATAGATGGGTTTGATAAAAAAAAAATTTTGAGTTTCAGTTCCAAGTATGGGGTCCCCCAAAATGTATTGTTTTGTTCTATTTTTATGTAAAAATCTTAATGCGGTTCACAGAATACATAGACTGACCAAATTTTAATAG
Source organism: Phragmatobia fuliginosa (assembly GCA_932526445.1). Taxonomy (NCBI): domain Eukaryota; kingdom Metazoa; phylum Arthropoda; class Insecta; order Lepidoptera; family Erebidae; genus Phragmatobia; species Phragmatobia fuliginosa. Next base: position 34,620,030 of record OW052057.1, read on the forward strand.
TATAGCTCTTATAGTTCGGAAAAAATTGGCTGTGACATACGGTCATAAGGGTTCCGTTTTTTGCCATTTGGCTACGGAACTCTAAAAAGAATAGTATAATGTTATTTTTTTGGCTAACTAAGTAATCTGCCCAATATAGCTGCACATCTATCGTTCAGCTTTAACAGATTAACCGAATGATTTACACAAAGCATATACAGATCCTGAGATATCTTAATTCTATCAAGCTAAACCCATATTTATGTATGTATATGTAATCGAGGTCAGAATTTAATTAAATCAAGACTCAGTCATGTAACAAATTGCTCACATAAGTTACGTGAAATCTAGTTACCATAAAATGACTGTAAATTTCAGTCTTAGCAAAGTTAGCAGGTAGTGCTACAATATATCTTTGACATGATACTATAGAAGATCATTAACCCGCCGTCACTCGCGCGGGGTGCTGTCAGCACCCCATGCATGTTTGAACGTAAAAATGACAGATAATTTCTCTAGTTACACATCTGCGCGTCTCAGTACCTTCAAGTGATCTTTAAAACAGTCGATAAGGGGTGAGAGGGGTAGTGTTGTACCAGCGCTTGCAACGTAAGGACGTGTTAAATTTTGTATGGGGTGCTCATGACACCCCGCGAGCGCTCGTGTTATACTTTTGCGGAGGTTACTTTATAGCAAGGTACGTGTTTTCAATTATTTTGTAAAAGTAAATTATCTAATTGTGCCCTTACTCACTATAGTATAAGTAGTGGTGTTTTTCGAAGCATATATTTAATGCTTTTTTTTAATTTAGTAAGTTTTTTTTTAATCTTTTTGTTTTCAGACGAGTTGACAAGAGCAAGCGAGATTAGCTGTTTTGTTAGAAGAAATAATATTGGATAACAAGGACAATGTTGCAGTGCCAGCATGTATTAAGATTTTTTTCAAGAATGTGATCATGATTCTTTGTCAGAACAGGATGCTTCATGGGTTGATAAGTCTGAAATCAAGGATCATCAACGTAATTACATCGAGAAAGGTACAGTTACTAAGTAGCACAAAGTCAAGGGTCGTAATTCAATTAGAAGTCGCAATTTCAATTATCTACGATTGGAATATAACGCAATCGCAACCTGACATTAAAAGTCCTGAATTTTTGGAATCATTGGGTTGGAGCATTCTTCAAGGTCACCTTGAAAAAAGATCTTCACAACTAGGGGTACCCAAACCACTCAAGAGGATGTTGAATGCTCATAGCACAAGCACCGAAGGAATGATACCAACAAAAATCAGCGCTGTATAGTTTGTCCGCACTCCAAACGTTGAGTCACTGCAATTTTTGCAAACAAACCATGGCTCAAAAACACACGAAGTTAATTTGCAGTTCTTCTTACGAAAAATAAGTTTTTTTAAAATAATTTTGTTAATAAATCCCTATATTTTTGATTTACAATGAGAAAGTTCATGTTAGAAACTAAGAAGTTTTTTTTTTTTTGGTTCTTTGAGGAAAGATCTCAATATTGTTACTAAAAAGACTGATTACTATAATGTTTTGTACAACAGTAATAAAGAACATTATAAAAATTACTTTTTTAATTTACATATGTCATACAACACTAAATTATAAAATGCTGGTATAATTCCATTAACTGATAATATATATATATCAATGTACATTGAGTGTGTGGGGTGGCTACAGCACCCCGCGAGTGCTCACGAGGCTAAAAACCGCGCGAGTGATCGAGGGTTAAGATCAAGCTACTATAGATATAATATACGAATACATTTTTTGCCATATAATGGCACCAGTATAATATTAAGTACAGTTCCTCCGTGATCACGGTGATTACTGCAGTGCCAAAATATCGGAAATTAATACGCAAAAATAAACATTGTTGATATTCTATTTATAATAAAACGAAAATGACGGTGATAGTTTCGCTCAATCAATATCTGCTCAAATACTTTTACTAAGTAAGTAGTAATACTCAACTTGTATTTATTTTTGTAAACTTTGAACAGAGACTGAATACATATAATAACATTATTCGAACAACTGAAACTTTCTAAAGTCAGGCAAGGTTACCTTGTATATATATAATATATCAATAAAGAAGCAACGAACCTTCTATTACGAACTTAAATATTCATCTTTTCTAACAGTTATATATCGTGACATAATCGTGCCAACCTATATAACCTATATACACATTAGAATTTTAACATAACAAATTGAAATTTTGATTTGAATAACGTTTTACATTTCATTAACTGAGTAAATTCACTATCTAAGTAAATACTTCACTAAAGCATAGGCCAGCTAAAAGCGATTTTTTTTATTAAGGCTTTTATGAAAACAATGTACTTTTGTTCAGTATCGTTATTTCGTATATAATCACAGCTTCTTATTAGAGTTCCGTAGCCAAATGGCAAAAAACGGAACCCTTATAGATTCGTCATGCCTGTCTGTTCGTGCGCACGTCACAGCCACTTTTTCCCAAAACTATAAGAACTATACTGTTGTAAGTAGATGAATTCTGTGAACCGCATTAATATTTTCAAACAAAAATAGAAAAATACTACATTTTGGGCTCTCCATACTTAGAACTGAAATTAATTCATTTTTCCAAAATTCGGCTTCCAATCAAGAATCGTTTCTGCCGCCAGCCCCCTGCCACTTCTTCTTACTAATCCTGTGGCCTCTGTGGGTGAATAAAATTATCACCTTGTCTCACTAGTCGATGCAGTGGTATGGGACTTGTTTGCTGATCCGGTGCTTGGATCAACATAATGACGACCTCTTATGAACATTTCAATACTTGGATATATCGCCAGTCTAGTTGGCAACGCTGCAGGAACTTCAGAACAGACTTGATCTCGATCGAGCTAAAAGCTTTGTCTTAGTTCATAAATGCTAGATACATGATTATATTCGTTAGTCTTTTGTATAACCTAAGGCACTGTGTGGATGTGGTCTAGCTTGTGGCTTGACTTAGGAGGGAAATGTCGATAGTTCTTTATTTCATCTACTGCTAATAGCAAAGTTTAAAGGGTTTGTTATTTTTTAATAAATAAATAAGTATAAATAAATTATCTGCAGTGTTACTTAATTTAATAAATGTGTAAATATATAATAGTATTTGATTTATTGCAATAGCAGCTAAGCAGCAGCTAATTAAAACATATGCGTCAATTTTACACTTGAGTATCTTATCCGTACTTCACAATGCCTTGTTGGTCTAGTGGTTAGCGTATGCGGCTGCTGATCAAGGGGTCTCGGGTTCGATTCCCGGGTCAGACCAAATATTTGTGTGATCCACAAATATTTGTTTCGGAGTCTGGGTGTTTTTCTATGTATAATATGTATGTATTTACAAAAAAAAAAAGTATGTTTATGTATTTATATCAGTTGTTTAGTACCCATAACACAAGCTCTGCTTACTTTGGGACTAGATGATGTTGTGTGTAAGACGTCCAAAATATTTATTTATTTATTTATTTATTTACAATATGATTATCTTCCTAGGGTTAAAAAACTAACAAAGTTATTCTCATTTATTTGAACATTTTTAAAACATAAATATCAAAACAAAATACCAATCACTTATACAAACCAAATGATATCTATTTGCACAGTTTTATAAGACTTTCAGCAACTTAAACTATTACTGTAAACCATGGACGTATATACGTCCATGCTGTAAACACTCACAAATCGCGTCGACTACTACCGTCAAGCACTGAAGCCAACCATCAAAATAATGTTTTTTTTGAGAGTGTGCCGCCTTTTATAGAAATCGTCTTAGGGTAGGGATGAGTTTCCTAACTATATAATCATCCTAATAACCAAAAGACAATGACAACTAAACAGAGAACATTATAGTAATTTAAGCATATCTATAGATTATAAACACTAAGATTCAATAGACGGTACTGAAGAACGCGGACGCAATGTATTGTGTCTACGATATTCCTTCTATTTGATTAATCTGTGATACATGAAAATCGCCCCTTACTTGTTCTTCCAGATCAGAAGGTTTAGGCTTAGGAACATAAAGTCAAAATCGGCCAAGAGTGTGTCAGGCCACGCACAGGAAAGGGTTCCTCAGTCACCCATAAGGGTACGTGGAATTAAATGCGTATCCAATAGACAATTGTTATGTTTACGTATAAGTGAATATTTATTTATTATTAAATAAATATTCACTTATTTAATAATAAATAAGTGAATATTTAGGTATTATTATTAAATATTTATTAATAAATATTTAATAATAATATTTATTATTAATATATTATATTATTATATTATATTATTATAATAATATTTTTATTAAATATTATTATTAATATTTAAGTTTATTTTATGTTTATCTAAAAATAACATTAATTTTGTATGACGTTTTCCAAGTGAGCGCATTTTACCAGTTAAGCCTCTATAACTCCTGAACTAACAAAGTCATCTAATCCATTATAGTTTTCCTTCAAAGTTCATTAGATGGACCACCATCACGATTTTTTTCAGATTTTTTGAGCAAGCCGTTAAGCTTTTAGAAGGGGGAGGGGGGTACGCCCTGTTTTTACAAAAAAATGCCTTTTAAAGTGAAATATCTCGCAAACGGATTCCTAAATCAAAAAGTCGTCTGGGAAACCCTTTACTGTTTTTAAAAGACCTATCTAATGATACCCCACACGTTGGGTTAGCCACGAGAAAAAAATCATCCCCACTTTACGTGTAGGGGAGGTACCCCAAATGAAATTATGTTTCATAATTTTATTGTAGCACTTTGTCGACGTAATTACAACACGTAATCATGCTAAGTTTCATCTTTCTAGCATAAGTGCTAGTAGAAGTACGGTAAGCCGTTTGGACGGTAAGTCGAGGACGGACGGACAGGTGGACATGACGAATCTATAAGGGTTCCGAGTTATGAACTTTGGAACCCTAAAAATTAAATAAAGTAGATAACAATCATAAATTTTGCTCAAAGCCCGCGATAAAAACTTTATTTAGCTTAAAATTTTTTTTGAAACTAGAGATAAAAAAGGTTCTATACGTCTTACTTTTTAGGGTTCCGTAGCCTAATGGCAAAAAACGGAACCCTTATAGATTCGTCAAGTCTGTCTGTCTATCTGTCTGTCTGTCCGTCCGTATGTCACAGCCAATTATTTCCGAAACTATAAGAACTATATTGTTGAAATTTGGTCAGTCGATGTATTCTGTGAACCGCATTAAGATTTTTACATAAAAATAGAAAAAAAAAACAATACATTTTGGGGGTCCCCATACTTAGAACTGAAACTCAAAAATTTTTTTATACGTATCTATGGATAGGTGTTTAAAAATGATGTTGAGGTTTCTCACATCATTTTTTTCTAAACTGAATAGTTTGCGCGAGAGACACTTCCAAAGTGGAAAAATGTGTGCCCCCCCCCCCCCCTCTAACTTCTAAAATAAGAGAGTGATAAAACTAAAAATAATAAATGTCGTCCTTCATCATCACCCTTCTGGCCAGCGTGGTATTGTAGGCCAATAACTTCCTTTCTAAGGAGAAGCCCTTTGTCCAGCAGTGGACTGTTAAAGGCTGTTGATGATGCTGATGATTATGTGGCAACTACATTTTATTTCTTTGGATTCATTACTAAGTATTTTATAAGGGTGTAAGCTTTGGAGTTTTACTCTTGCATTTATTTCTAAACTCGACTATGTAGAATGATACTAAAACGAACAGTTTCAAACAATTTTAAGCCGATTGCTTATTACTGAGATAGTTCTGAGATTCGATTACCGAAAAATTTAGTTATGAAATAATCGATCTCCATATTCTTCTTATAGACCAGTGCCAATAATGTTTGAAAAAAAAAATATAGTCGGATGAAACCCATTGTGAAAGGAGGAGAATATTACAAAAAAAATAAAGGAATAATTTTAACAAAAAGGAACCGACTTCAATGAAAAACTATTCCGAGTACCCAAATCGCGACATTGTGCCTATGATATTTGAGGAGTTCCCTCGATTACCTTGGGATCCCATCACCAGATCCCGATATGGTGACGCTGGGACCACCTGTAAGCTACGCCCATCCGAATGCAAAATGAGTTTTTGAAATTGGATAAATACTTACAAAAAAAAAGATTCGAATTGTGAACCTCCTGCTTTTTTTAAGTAGGTTAAAAATAAATTACGAGTGATCTGAGGGGTTTAGAGTAAAAAATGGCTTATCTAGATTTCCGGCAAAACTACAAGTCCTATGGAAAAAAGTCAAATGGCAAATTTATAGGTTATAAAAAGATCTACAACTTTTGCATTCACACTTTTTTCACATAACCTCATATTTTATGTGAAAAATTCTAAAAACCAAGTTTTTGGTTTTTTATCTTTATCTTTTACAAATAAAATTATTTTTTCAAGAAATCAAGTGAAAACTTACCTTTTTATGTCCTGAATACACCGTAATTTATTTGATTTGAAATATCTATTTTTTTAACTCATTTTGACTGAATACCGAAAAAAAACCCTAATTTTCAATAGAAAATTCACCCGTCAAAATATCAACTTTTTATAAAAAAATGAAGTGTTTTCTATTTGATGAAATCTCTACTTTCCGATGGTGTAAAATATAAATATATTACCATAGTAAATCTTCGCAGAATATGTTAAAATTAAAAAACTCGAATTCGAATTTTTTTAATCGTTGTTGAGCTATTTATTAAAATTTACACTTTAATCACTCGAAAAACGTAAGATTACACGTTAATCCTCCTTTTAAAATGGGCTTCATCCTACTATAATTTATGTTCACTTTTTATTATTTAAAGAGGCTTCTACCCTGGTCTATTAGTGTTTCGATGACAAACAAAATTATATTTTTTCATCCCAGAACGGGGCACTTTAACAGCGTTATCGATCCCCTATATTTACGGTAGCTCCCAATATAACATATAATCGCGGATGATACACGAGGCAAGCAATAACAGGTAAAAAATATGCTTATTCTGATCATAAATACTGTTCCAAACACTACATAGTTAGTGATGGGTCGAGGGCAAAAACAAATACGGGCGGAAAGGCATAAACTGGGCAAATTGGGCAAAAATGAGTTTACGCCCGAATAAATGCCCGAGCACTGGGCAGAAAAAACGAATACCTTTGTTTTGTGATAAACAAACGTTTTCTTAATCTATTTTTTCTTAATTTAAATGAAAGTCAGTATTTTGTAAATTAAAACTTTTATATAATTATTATTTATACATTTTTGTAATTAAAATCACAAATAATCACAGTTCATTTCATTATTGTTGTCGAAAATTCGTAAAAAAATAACAATTATAACTCTTGTAAATATGTGTAATAATAATAACATTTTTAATTTTTTCATTCGATATTATTTTTTATATATTTAAATGTATTTTTTAGATTTATATATTTAGAAATGTAATGAATAAGTATTTTAATTTTAATAAAGAGAACAATAATAATAATAAGTGGCAGCTTGGCAGTGTAGAATAAAACGAATTGCTGAGTCCAGGACACTCATCGCCAAATTAATTGCCAAGAATCTGGTAATACGCGACCGAGAGTCATGCGCTTTATGAAACAGGCATTTTTGGAGACTACCATCAGTCCTCAACAGTATACAGGGTGAATTTTTGAGACGGGGCAGTAAGGGCAGTTACCTTAACCGTTATAGTTACAGGAAAATGCTTTAAGAAGACTATCCATAATTTTTTAAGATATTCTGAACTGCATTTTCAGATTTTGAAAAAAATGTACAGCCAGCAAGAACATAGTCATTTTAAGCAAAAACTTTTCAGGCAGGATCAAAAGTCTCTATTGGACCCATTGAGATTTGAGTACTAGAAATGTCAGAAATCGCAAAAAACTTTTCTCATACATTTGTACGGAAATAAATGATTTAGCATGTATTTTAGACACAGAAAACAGATAACTGCCATTTAGATAACTTACATTTAAATAATCTACGAAATAAATTGCTCAAAACGACCGCCGTTTTCACAAATACATAAGTTCACTCATTTTTGTACTGAGCTAGTAGGAGCTGATAATTTACTTGAATAGATATCATTTAAAATCCTTGTTAATGCATCTTTCAGCTCCTGAACAATGTTGTATTTTTTTGTAGTCTTTGTTTTTAGATAGCGCCACGGAAAAATATTAAGAGGCGTTAGATCGGGGCTACGAGGTGGCCACTTGGTTGGACTATGTGTACCTATCCACTGTGACCCGAACTGCCTATTCAAACTGAAATACGCGGCTGTTGTGTGGCGGAAAGCCATCTTGCTGAAAATAAACTTTTCGCAATTCTGACAAGAGACATTCATCCAACTGCTTTTGGAGATTCTCTAAAATGACGTCGTTATACACGGCAGAATTAAGAGTACCTTCATAAAACTCCACCATGACCACACGATACTAGTCGCAGTCGATACTTACTCGCGTACCAAACCAATGCAGATTCCGTGTTTCTATTATTTACAAAATACGCTTAATACAAAACATGCATCAACAACGATTTTAAATGATATCTATCTAAGAAAATTATCGGCTGCCACTAGCTCAGTACAAAAACCAGTGTACTTATGTATTCGTTAAAACGGCGGTCATTTTGACCAATTTATTTCGTAGATCATCTAAATGTAAGTTATCTCTTGTCTGTGTCTAAAATACATATTAAAATGATTTATTTCCGTACAAATATATGGAAAAAGTTTTTTTGCGATTTCTGACATTTCTAGTTCTTAAACCTCAGTCGGTCCAGTAGAGACTTTTGATCCTAATAAAAAACAGAATCGATTGGCATCAAAAAAAGTTTTTGTTTAAAATGACCATTTTCTTGCTGGCTGTACATTTTTTCCAAAATCTGTAAATGCAGTTCAAAATATCTTAAAAAAGTATGGAAAGTTTCCTAAAAGCGTTTTCCTGTATCTGTAACGGTTAAGGTACCTACCCTTACTGTCCCGTCTTAAAAAATTCACCCTGTATGTCAAGTGTCAATAAAGAGAATAATAATAAATCTTTAATTTCATTATCATCGTCATTTAAGTCGATGTTAGACGTTACATCAAAAAATTCGGTTCGACTGGTTGATTTTCATGGTTGAGCATCATGAGACGTATTAATTTGACTCTTATCATCATCAACATCAACGAGAAAGTCATCAAATTTTGAATCCGACTCGTTCAAGTTGAATAACGGTAGGTTGAGCAAGATCAAGTCTTAATTTACAACATTTTTTATTTGATGCCTACCAATGTGACTCCACTCTGCATGGTAAGCATGAGAGGGGGCCACCACACTGCCTGCGATGGAGGAAGTATGGCGACTCTGACCCAAACTATAGCGGCTTTGTGAGATGCTTTTTCACACACCTCTTAAAGGACCTGGGTTCATAATGGGAAGGAAAGACGTGGGATGGTAGCGAGTTCCAGTTTCTAACCGCTCGGCACAGGTCTTTCCTAAACCAAGTTTTTTTTCGGTATCAAGTCAAAATGAGGTGAGAAAATAGATATTTCAAATCAAATAAATTACGGTGTATTCAGGACATAGAAAGGTAAGTTTTCACAAAATTTCTTGAAAAAATAATTTTATTTGTAAAAGATAAAAAAAAACCAAAAACTTGGTTTTTTGAATATTTCACATAAAATTTGAGGTTATGTGAAAAAAGTGCAAATACAAAAGTTGTAGATCTTTTTATTACCTACAACTTTGCCTATAGTTTTTTTTTCATAGGATTTGTAGTTTTGCCGGAAATCGACATAAACCGTTTTTACCCTGAAAACCTCCCCCCTACCCCTTCCCGACCTCAGATCGCCCGTAAATTATTTTTCCTTCCATTTTTATAATATTCACCTCCTTTTCCAATGGGTTTCATCACTTTCATCCTACTACAATTTATGTTCACTTTTTATTATTTTAAGACGCTTCTACCCTTGTCTATTATGTCAGTTTTACATGTAATAGGTATATACTTATACTATCGACTATTGTTATCGAAACAAAAAAACTGTGTTTATGTCACAGATGACTAACTATAACATATAAAGAACTGCTATCATTATAATACTCAGTTTGGTTTTTTTTTATACGCCCATGAGCATAGATTTAAAGAAAAAACTAAAATAGTAACATATTTATATCCAGGAATATATCATATTTTTTTGTTAATTACTCTTTGCTGCATACACATATATTTACACACAATTTAAATTAATAAAATGTAAATTGAAGTTTTTGCCCAGTTATAGGGCATTTATTCGGCATTTACGGGCATTTATCGGGCGCTTATTCAATGTGCCCAATCCGCCCGGGCAGAAACCCATCTCTATACATAGTATAAAACAAACTCGCTTCCGCTCTCTGTCTGCCCCTTTAAATTCTTAAATCTTTAAAATTACGCAATGGATTTTGATGCCTTTTTTTTAATATATAAGTAGAGTGATCAAAAGGTAGGTTTACATGTATAATATAGTAGAGAAACAGTGATAAATTCAGAGGTTTCTAATGTGATGTCGTAAATAAACCCATATTTAAAGCTTACATTACAAACGCTGTAAACGTAAACGCTGTACCCTACGAGATAGATCTAAATAAAAATAACAAAATGGTCTATTAGAAACTCCGCGATGGTATGTGTCTATTTCTTAGGGATAACCAAGCATTTTTTTTAACTTAGAAATAATGTCTTATTTACGAAGCGATTTTATGCAATAGAGTATTAATCCTTATCCAAGTAAGTCCCTTAAATATATTGTGAATTTAATATAGATTAATATGGTCCTTTACAGTATGTAACTTTAATTAATATTTTTGAAGATACTCCAGATTGAATATGCAGGAACTATCAGTTAATAACTACTAAATTACTAAACCCAATACTATAATAATAATTAATATTCTAAGGCGATACGAAGTCCACGGGTCAGCTGGTAAAAAATAAAGCAATTTTGCTATTAAAGAAATTAATTCTTATTAAGTTTTTGTATGTAATTTAAATCAATATTTTGGAATATACATATTACAGATTTAAAATACAGGAACAAATCGATTGTGGCGGTACCGGCCCTGGCCCGTTAGGTGGCGCTACTGTCGATTTCTCACTATCAGTTTATAACTAAATACAATACTTTAATAAGATTTATTATTCTAAGGCGGTACGAAGTTCGCCGGATCAGCTAGTTAAAAATAAACTAACATAACATTTTATTTTCAACCGCAGTCCACTGATGGACATGGACTTCACCAATTGCATGCTACTGAGTTCGATCTTCGGCTACTCGCATTCGGTTCCTCCCAGCCGTTTTGAGCAAAAGTCCGATCAGAAAATTCATCCGTTTCCTCATTATGTTATATTGCTCTGGCTCTGATTCAGATTCACGAAGTTGCTCTTCCGAATGATCAAATTCCCCGTGAGAGCTTGACTCAAGCTAATGATCATCTAAAAAAAGTTGATAATCATCGTTTCGGCCCTTAGCTAGCTTCATTTAACTACGCCTCAATCTGAGAAGCTTTGGTTTTGATGAAAATATAAAACACATAAATTTTCAAAAGCAGAAGATAATGAAACGGAGCTAAACTTGAACATTTACGTAAATTTTAACATAAATTAAGAAGATTTATGTATTTATAAGTGTATTAAAAAATACTTATGTATTTAGTCGCACAAACTACCTGTTTAGTCAAGGAACTTTGTCAACTGTTTTAGAGTAATTTTGACCACGTGGTCACTGCAGAGTTAAAGTATAACAAATAACAGTTGTTCATTATTACAAATTACTCGTATATAAAATTAAGTAATTGTGAATAGTCACAATTAACACCCATGCATGGGTGTTATTGATATAGTTTTAGGTATATTCATAATATATATGTGGTTCAACCAAGTACTCTAATAACTAAGCTTCAGAATAATCTATTTTTATTGTAAAAAAATAATTAAAAAGTAATTAGTAGTAAATTGCGAGAGTATCTAGTCAAGAGAAGTAAAAATGTACATGAGTGTGTTTATTTAATACGCATCATAATTAGTTAACGCGACGGTCTCGGTGCATGTAGTTACTGCATAAGTTTATTACACAAATATAAAGTTGGTGATTCACACGAGACCGAGTTCGTAAACGCATGTTTAGCTTAGCTTCAAGTACTTATACTTTGTCCATTCGTTTATTGTCTTTTTGACAGGTCACGCCTATAAATTACCGGTATTTTTCTCGTAATAATGTACTACAGTAATGTCGTACTTTATAGACGGGTAGGGAAGTGGCTTGTGCATAGCTAAACACCACAAACTATAAAACAGTTCTTGAAATACGATACATCAATTACACAACGATCAAAATAATCTATCATATTATTACTTCGATCACAAATATTGATCGAAGTATTATTATGATCAAAATAATTTGACTTCATTTATTGTTTCTGTAAATTTAATAAAATAAAAATAAAAATAGTATGACACCGAAATTGTATATTTGCAAGAAATTAAGTCGAAATTGTGGAATTTAAGTTCAAACATAGAATAAAAAACATTACCTCTGTGCATTAATTAATTTATTTTTGGACGACTGACTTAAAATGTAACTATGCACGTGTTACTAAAATTTCACTTTGAAACGCGTGGCTAATAACAGTAATAACGTTTAAATCCAGAGTTATGAAAATACATTTGAAAAATCACTTAATACGTGCTAAACCGACCTTCAAGTGACTGTGTTAGGTAGTTTTCTTTGTTCTGGGCCAATTATATATCTTAATAGTGCACATACTATTTATTTACCATACTGACTTAAATATCGATGGATTTTGATTTCAAATCGAATCGGTGACGTGTGAGGGCGCCACTAATTATGAAATTTGTTGAACTGTCAAAAAGATAATAAAGGAATGGACAGAGTATATTGTGAAAGCTAAACATGAGTATTAGAACTCGCTTATGTCTACGTTCACTTTAAAGTCAGTAAGCGATTCGACCTTAAGAAGTGAAATTTGAATGAAATTGAAATTTGTTTTCTTAAAGTATAATTTATCTTGTTTAATTTATCTGACCAACAGGTCTAGTGGTTAATTATCGTGTCTATAAAGCTAGGGGGCGCTGTTTTCTTACCTATGTAGGACGTACTGCATACTACGTTTAATAGTAAGGATTAATTTGTTACTAGCTCACACCCACGACTTTCATTTATCATGTCATATCATATCATTATATTCTCAAATTTATACTTCGTACCAAATTTCGTTTAAATCAGTTTAGTAGTTGTGGCGTGAAAGCACGGTAGATACGCAGAATTACTTTCACATTTATAATATTAATAAAGAGTAGGGATTGTATTTCACGTTTATATATTACAATATCCATTTCAATCAATAAAATAAATTGGGGCCAATTGAATAATACAAACTAAAACTAACATTATCGTAGCATCAGAGAGAATAAGAATTTCAATTATTTACTTTAACATCGTCGGGTCGTTGTTATTAGTAGACACTCAACGAGGCACCTACTGTCAATGTAGTTGCACCCTAATTCAATTGCCTTAAAAGCCTGTCAGAGTAGTTAAATTTTAGTGTACTTGAAAATAAAATTAACTTTCTTATTTAATCCGCTTTTTTCTATTTTAAACATTTTTTTTCTTATTTCATAGCACAGGTTATTTTACTATGTTTTACTAATTTTTAAATATTATTTAAATCGCGTTTTGTTTATTTAAAAGTATATATCTTCTCAAATGTCAAAGCCTTATAAAACTAGGTTGATTACCAAACCAATCCTGCAAAATAGGTCACTAAGCCCCTAAATTAAAAGCAAAGTGTTTTTACTGTTCTCGAAAGTGAAGGGTCATTCGTTGAAACAATTCTTAGTACGACACAGTCATAAGTAATTAAAAACAGAGTTTCCAAAAAGTGTCAGATGAGTGTTTACAATAGAAATTGAGTCAATTTAAATTACTCGTGAGACTAAATTAAAAAATTGTTTTCACATCATTTTGAAATTAATAATGATTTTAATTAAATGTTTTGTTTTTTTTCAATATTAATGAAATGTAACCAACATAGAATATGTCATTAGAATAACCCGTGTACTCGTATAATTGTTATTTCAGTATAGCTTGGGTCATAAAGCTTGGGTAATCCTAGTTCTTGCTAGAGCATATCCATTTATCGTTAGTTCCTATTTCATAAAACTTGAATTTTATCTGTGTGCCTTATCACAAGTCGTTTATCGTCATCATCTGTCTATTGCATTATTTTATTCAAAATAAACTTGCTTGTTTAAATAAATTATTACTAGATTAATTATGTACAAAATTAATATAAACAACGTTTTTAAAAACGGATTATTTATACACATAAGTTGGAAGGTGGATTAATCAAATAGCTAATTCATAATATTTAGTCCCGTCAGTTTATTGTGGCTTTAGGTTAGTGAAAGCTAAAAAAAGAAATAAATAAAAAACAATTTACAAAAATATTAAATCCCGCCTCACATTTGATCATCTTGATTTATTCTACGACGGTGAAACAATGTCAACAATTTCTGTACAGTTTGCAACCAGTTCGCACGTGGAGTGTTTGCGATGCTTGGTGCGGTGACGCCGGAATCTTTCGACACCCTGCACTCGTACACAAACACATTCCAAATGCCTTTTGTCACTCCCTGGTTCCCGGAAAAGGTATGTAGAAATAATATTTATATTTGTATATTTTACTCTTTGAATATGATTATCAGTACAATAATCTATTAAACATTATATTATTATGCCTAGTGTCATGTTGTTGCTCATAATAAACTTTGAAACTATCGATTTTCACCAGTTATATTAACTGTGTATTTTGCTGGCTTGTCTAAGATAGGATAGTTAATATCCCAAAGATGATAGGAGAAAGGAAAAACTGCACTCGAGCATGATCCCTGGGGGCGGATACTCTACGGCCCAGCTTCCCACAAGAAGTGGTCGAGGGCCTATTACCGCAATTGGTGGAACACAGGCCCCCGTTGATGGCCGTCTTGGTCGAGAATGACGGAGAGAGTGAGATGCGGTGGCTCTTCGACGAGCACTTCCGACAGTTTGCCCCAAAGCTGATCGACACTGCCGCCCTTGGGCGTCTTTTGCCCAAACTGGATGGAGCCAGTGTTGTGACTAGGCAGCTGAAGTGGCCTGTAAATGAAAAGGTCTATGTCCTGGCCTATGTATGAATAAATATTAGATTTTGTATTGGAGATTAAACCGTTAAAGTCCTGCAATAGCTTAACAGCTCTTTCACTTGTGTCATTTAACATTTGTGAGCCGATAATCCTGACTTTGTGTTATTTTTAGCTTTAAATATAAATTTTTCGAAACTTGAATGTCACAAAATTAATCTATAAATCCTCTAAAATAATGAGAAGAATTATTATTACAAGTTTAGTGTTAAAAGTTTATCTCCCACTTAAATTATAAAGACTCGGGCATCTCTTCCTTCGATAAAAACGTCTCTTATCAAAAGCATATATGCTTTTTCTAAGTTGAGAACAAAAGAGTGCTGGTGAAACCGTTTTTGAGAAATACCAGAGATGTTCGCTGAATTTTGATAGCGGCTCTTTGGAGTTTACTTCGTCAATATTTTGTTACTATTTTAACGACTTTAAATAACAAAAAGTATTGGTTCAGCGCCTTCACTGTCAAATTGCATGTACGTCTGGATTTTATGTATCCTGTCATAATGAATAAGCAGAAATCTTGCAATGCTTCATTGTCCACATTGCTTGCTTGAGGTTAAGAATACAGCAAACCTATTTTAAAGAGTAAATGAGTTTGGCCATCCATTGGGCCTGCATTTTGCATCACTACAGGAGTCTTGTTTGTGAATTTTCAGTTTTTATCTCCTCCGAAGAATATGGTAGATCATTCAATCAGCTTCAGATAATTGTCTTAATTGTTACGTTAAATGATAAATAATATAATAATAATAGCTTTATTTTTTCTCACACACAGTTTACAATACATATACAAAAATTCACAAAATAAAAAGAAAAACAGCTCACTATGTGATGATGATGTGTAATCTGTTTGGGAGACTGGCTTCTGTACTAGGATGACCCGTATTATATATTACCAGCGACTCCCAACTCCGGACAGTGGAATGTATGGTTGGAGAAGAAGTGAGCATAAATTTAAATGGATAAAAATGATGAGTTTAATTTGTGTGTGTGTTTGTGTATGTGTATGTGTGTGTGTGTGTGTGTGGACGTGTGTGTGTGTATGTATTTGTATGTGTGAAGTTGTATGAAGTTGTATGAGTGTGTAAAAGGAGATCACTGAAGCACCGCAAGAAACAGATCAGGATAAAGGAAGTTATGAGGGCACACAGAGTAGATTTACAGTTTTCTCGTAAATAAGAGATTTTAAGTCGTTATAATTTATGGTTAAACATGTATCTATGAATAATCACATAACATGCATTAAAAACATCTAGTGCTTCCACTGTATCCTGAAATATAGCAAAAGAATCCCTGGCATCTATCTAAAACTGCAATTAGTTTAGTCGGCATAAAGTATATCCTTCCCCTCTTTTGAATAGTTACATAACTTACAGATTGATATGTGCAAAGTTTGGGATTCTCGATACTTTCTTCAGAGCTAATAAATTTATATATTTGTTCTTGATGTGCAGTTTTAATATTTTTTACTGTTTTTTGTTTTTGCATTTTTTTAAATATTGACTTGATGATGATGAAATGTTTCATAGGTTTTGTTAACTAATCAGGAGGAGCTTTGGTAGGCATTTGAATCTTTACTAAAAATGTTATATAGGCTGGACCAAAAGTTCGTTAACATTTTATATGATCATTTAAAAGAAATTAGTTGTGTGCGATAAAAACTGTTTATTTATTATTTGTAATTTACGCAAATGGGGATTTAATTTTTCGAAAAATTACATCATTTTTATGTGATCCTTGACAACACTGGAGCCTGTAACCTGGAGCAAAAATTTTAATGACGGCCTCATAAGGGTTTCGTATATACCCAAAGAAAGAAGTCCATTAGGGATTAGTCCAGGCCACGAGGTAGGCAGTAAACGACACCTCTTTTAGGTATCAATTTTTGTCGTTTCGCTTGCGAATTGAGGTCTGTGAGCGTGATCTTGAGGCTATAATTGCTGTAGCATTTAAATATTTGTACGAATGCTAATGAAAATCTTTGTGAAAAGTACGAGTCAAAGATATTCTGGGCACGCCTCAGGCGTTAGATCACTTCCAAACAGAGTCCAAGATTTTCAGGACTAGACTCTCTTACGTGCGCGATGTTTTCGGGAGCTCTTAACTTTCTAGGTCGGCCAGATCGTGGTTGATTCATTCCTAAACCTGCCTCCTCAAACTCAACTCAAACCATTTTCTAATCAATTTGATATGTAGAGTAAAAGAATCCGTGTTGTGGACCACCACAACAACCCGATTCAAATTTAAACGAACTTCCGGTCCACCCCCTACATTCCTGAATTACTAGCTTTGCACTTTCTCTTAATCGTCACTTTAATTTCACGAATGTTAAAAACAAAACTGGGTGTTGTTTGTCATCATAATGATCAATATCACAGCCTGGTGGGCGAATCTTTGGCACCACCCCCGCGCCTGAATCGTGGTCAACTCAATCCTTGTAACGGTTCAGAACCAGGTACACCATCTGGGCCTGAAACGGTACGAGGATGTCTTCTACTTAGACCTAATTGCCGTCAGGGAATCAGGAGGTGTAGCCATTCATATCAGCTTATGTGGCCTTGAGTGTGGTCGCAGATTGACGGATGGATGGATTGATATGGGTTTCTTCATCCAGTAGCCAGCCACGAGGAGGTACGTTTCGCGTCTTTACGTCATCTACATAGAGAGTTTTACTAGGTGGTCGTGCCCGCGTCAGTGCCACACAGTGCTGGAAGGGGTCCGGGTGTCTAAATAACGACAGTTCTCGGATCAGCCCAGTCACTGCAAACTCCAACGGATTGTTGGCCCGCAAAGGTTTCCACTAGTACAAAAGTTATCAGTATATTTAAGAACACTGACTTCCCAATAACGATTCCCATAGATTTCATGACAACCGAGACCGACGGCTTAGTGTTTTTTCGAAGCACGGGCGTGAAGCAGTGTCTATCTTTTCTGTTATTAAAAATTCCTAGTTAGTAAAACCCAATGACGCGACCTGGAAATGGAACCCGAGTTCCATCGTTTGGCTAGTCTTCTACAAAGCACGAGCGTGAACCACCGCAATTTTCTGTAGTTCAGACTGCTATTAAGTATTTCTTATAAGAGAAATCCAAAACAACCCGACTCAGCAACCGAACTCAATACCTCTTGAGGGAGTTACTCAATATCTTTATAATTTTACCTATATTTAATTCTATCTCATGTAAGGTTTCATAACCTTTCAATTAACTTTAAAATTAATACTTTTCATTTTTCTTCTCTTTGGGTGTCCAATCATATTTTGTATCAAGCACAGTATTCATTTTTACACCAAATTTATAAAAAATGCGCATTATACGGTACCATATATGGTCCCGTATTTCATGACTTGGAACTCTTCTAGATTCGTCTATAAGGGTTTGCGGGACCTGAAACGCAATTGGTCTATTTTTAAAGCATTGATCTTGGGCATGTTTAGAATAACAGTAACAATCAGGCTAATATCCTGAGCTCTTGAAATAACATCAGGCGTGACATGTTGAGTTAAAGATCCCAATTCTGTTTAAGTGCATACTTAGGAAGGAAATTAGCAACACACATTTAAGGTTTCGTGAGATTACTCAAAATGCTTTAAAAGCGTATTAGGGGGTATGTGTTTCCTCACAGTACATTCCGCTCTCTTCGCCCTAGTTATATATATAGTGATAATGAATGAGCTGAGGTTAAAGGAACCATAAGTATTTTCCTTAATGTTAAGCTTAATTCGTACTTTACACTGAATTACAAACTCTTTGTTCGTTTTAAAGACAATTGCCACCCTGTAGAATGAAGCATGTTTCAAGGGGAGTTTTTAATAAATTATACGACATTGTTGGTACCGTTGGTACAATGTAATTTAAAACGCTTATAGTCTGTCCATTCATTTATTATCTTTTTGACAGTTCAACAAATTTCGCAATTCAATCAAACAAACAATCGTCCTCACACGTCACCAATTCGATTTGAAATCAAAATCAATCGATATAATATTCTTTAAGTCAGTATTATTAATACATAAAATGTGCACTATTATGATATATAATTAGCCCAGAACAAAGAAAACTTCCTAACATAGTCACTTGAACAGTCGGTTTAGTAAGTATTACGTGATTTTTCAAATGTATTATCTTATAACTCTGGTTTTAAACGTTATTAACCACGCGTTGCAAAGTTAAATTCTACTAACACGTGCATAGTTACATTTTAAGTCAGTGGTCCAAAAATAAATTGATTCATGTACAGAGTTATTGTTCTTTATTCTAAGTTTGAACTTAAATTCCAAAATTTCGACTTAATTCCTTGCAAATAATCAATCTTTAAGTCATACTATTTTAATTTCCTTTTTATTTTATTAAATTTATAGAAATAATTCTTAAATGAAGTCAAATTATTTTGATCATAATAATATGATAGATTATTTTAATCGTTTAATAGATTTATCGTATTTCAAGAACTGTTTGCATAACTAAAAACAACATGTAAAACAGTTTTGAAATACGATAAATCGATTAAAATAGTCTATCATATTATTATGATCAAAATAATTTGACTGCATGTGACTTTGAAACGGGTGGTTAATAACGTTTAAATCCAGAGTTATGAGAAATACATTTGAAAAATCACATAATACTTACTAAACCGACCTTCAAGTGACTATGTTAGGAAGTTTTCTTTGTTCTGGGCCAATTATATATCATAATGGTGCGCATTTTATTTATTTACAATAGTGACATAAAGAATATTAAATCGATTGATTTTGATTTCAAATCGAATCGGTGACATGTGAGGGCGTCACTAATTTCGAAATGTTGAACTGTCAAAAAGATATTAAAGGAATGGACAGAGTATAACAATCCAACACCAATAGATATATAAAAATATTAATATAACAAAAATTGTTAACAATCCAATGAAAACAAAGAAAAGGTAAAAATATTTTTCCGAAACCCAGCTAAAAGGACTAAGTCGGCCGTGACATACTATGATCAATATATTATATTATGTACGGAGGATGTCAAACGCGACAGTTCCCAACGATTGTCTTGATTTTTCTGCTGACAAAGCCACTGTGATTCAATTTTTATCTTTAATACTTGAAAGAGCAGTTGTGGTTGAAATATGGATGATATTGAAAACCTAACCAATGATTCAGAGTTAGTATGGATTTATTTTACAATTGTGTTCTAGTAGAACGACGCTTTAACGCTAATATTATATATCTTAACATTAAAAACGTTAAACCATGAAACAGACTAAAACTACCTTTGAAATTATCTATTTAGAAGATTGTATTTCTATTTAATCGAATTTAAAAATCGACTAATTAAATTAACAACCATGCTTCTTTTCCTTGAAACAAAGTCTTCTTCGATAAACTGTTTCATAAGTTTATCAATTATTTACTGTCTGTATCGGAATTCCTTTATTCTTATTAGCTGCATTTCGGAGTTTTGGTTGTTACTATTTGGTTGTTGTTATGTATATTTAGGAAAATAATCACGATTAAAACAACATGTAGCAGTTAATGTAAAATAAAGGTATTCTATTTATAATGAACTTTAAAAATATTTCAAACAGTGAAATCTGTTTGAAAATAAACTTGACTGAAAGACTATCCTTAAAATAAAGGTATCATTAATAAATTTCATAAAGGCATTTATTGGTCAATTTAATTCATTTTAGTAAGTCTATTCATTAATAAACAACCCACTCTATTTTGAAATCACGTTGATTCACGTTAGTATAAATTAAGCGTGATTGAATTAGTAACACCCTGACAATGTTTAATATTACAATAATTCTGTTTGACAGGTCATTCCACCCTCTTCGGGTTTAATCGACCATGCAGTGAGCATGCGACCAGATTATCACAAAGCGATCGTCGACACCATTCTGTATTATGGATGGAAGGAAATCATCTATATGTACGACTCTCATGACGGTAAGTTCTGTTTTATTTACTGCCAAAAGTGATTATCTACTCTTAAAATATGATGACAGAATTTGTTTCTAAAAGATTCAACTTTTAAACCATTAGTCGCTGTGGAATCAAAACAAGACCTTTAACCATTCAATTTTTTTTTTATTTCTTTATTATTTACCTATGAATTAGTCAAAGTGACTTTGTATTATGGAAAACATAATGAAGTAATGGTTACTTCTACGTCATTAGGCTTCCGGTCTCACACTCATCAACAAAACACGACAGTACGAATGCTGTCATATTGAATTGATATTCTGTGAGAGTGAGTCCCAACTCAGTTTAGGATGCTCATTCCAACTGATCCTCGTATCTTCAATTTTGTCTCGTATGAGACGTGATGGAGAGAATGGTGATTCTCAACCTGAGTTAAACTCTGATGAGGAAGTTGATTATTTGGAAGAGAAATATCATGAATCTGAATTAGGACAAGCAAGATAACATGAATGAGGAATCGGATGAAAGCTCTGCGACGACGCCGTACTGAATTTTATTGTAGACACATTATGGTCAAAAACTATAACTTTGAACAAAAGTAGAACGGGAAGGCTCTGGACGCCTGCACACAGAAAATAAAACTATTAAAGTGTTTGCCGTCATGACTTACCCATAGACTTGCCACTGGCTTGAATTAGCAATTGGCAATCCTCTTATGAACCAATGGTGAAACCAAGAAGATTGAGCAAAAATCCTAGCAAAGGTCCCTAACAGCAAAGAGATTAACCTCGAAGGTGATATCGAATGTACTGCACCGTTTTCATAGTTGTGGAAGAGTGCATAATAAAACCATAAGAAAATCATACATACCGTACAAAAAAAAATGTGGAGATCAATCCAAGATGTGTCTTTGTTGGGCAAAAAATATGATAAATAATATAATTTTATATTGTAGCAATTTTTTTTGTGATCTCAATTAGAACGAAACCTGTGATTTTTGTGAGAATTTAGAGAAAGTTTTTTTTTGTTTAGTATTAATAACAAAGAGGTTGTGAGTTAATTACGTTGACTCTAGAAAATATAGAATTGACATTTCAATGCTTTTTCATCTCAATTCAAAAATGTAGTCCACGCGACTAATGCCGACTCATTTAGAGGCGCGACCACTTGCAGGGTTAAAGAGATTAACTGGAACAAATATAACTGCGAAAGTTGGAATATAATTGTTTTTTTTATTAAAATG
This sequence comes from Phragmatobia fuliginosa, assembly GCA_932526445.1. Lineage (NCBI taxonomy): Eukaryota > Metazoa > Arthropoda > Insecta > Lepidoptera > Erebidae > Phragmatobia > Phragmatobia fuliginosa. Next base: position 34,642,382 of record OW052057.1, read on the forward strand.
AACAGACACTTTAATTTTATTAATTTATACAGAAGTATTGATTTGTTTTATTTGATATTTATTTAGACTAAATAAAACCATCTAGTAATCGCATAAGAAAAATCAGTACACGGAAGGAAACCTTGACACAAACCTAGTAGTATATAGGTAGTGTCCTTGTGTTTGTAAGGACTCCGCAAATAATCAATAGCCAAAACTCCGCTAGGTGCGTATCAGGCCACGCATAGAAGGAAGTTCCGTAGTCACCTATAATGGCACATAGATTTAAAATTGTGTCCAATAAATAGTTTTATTGTTATGTTTACTTATTATTTCATAGTTTTTGTATGAAGTTTTCCAAGTTAAGGTATTTTACAAGTTAGGCCTATATAAGACTTGAACTAACAAAGTTATGTAAACCATTAAATATTTAAAATACTAGTTTTTCTACAAAGTTCATCACATGTACTACCATCATGAATATTTCATATTTCTTGAAACAGCCGTTTACCTTTTAGAGGGAGGATGCCCTGTTTTAACAAAAAAATGCGCTTCGAAGTTGAATAACTCGCAAACGAATACCTTATTCAAAAAAGCGGCCAAGTGCGATTCGGACTCGCCCCTAAAAATCATCTTAGCAACCTATCAATGTTCTTAAAAAATCTGTTTAACAATACTCCACATGATAGGGTAAATGCGAGAAAAAGGAGCTAACTCAAACAAAAAATATTTATCGTGATTCTATTTTAGGACTTCGTTGATGTGATAAAAACATATTTTCTTACAAAGTTTCATTTTTCTAGCAATAACTGTTTGAATTGTAAGTCGAGGATGGACGGACATGATGAATCTATTCCGAGTCTTGAACTATCCTAAAAATGAGTTGAAATTCATCAAAAGTAAAACACCAAAAATAAAAACATTGATCTGACATTTATCTTAGCTCACAATTACATTAAGTTCTAAGAGATAACGAAACCGAGCAGGTATCAGTGTTGTTTTTTCGTATTAGCTTTTTAATAACAGTGAATATTAAGATAAAAGAGAGACCAGCAACGGGGTAAGCATCGCGAACTCGAGGCTTACTATTCTCTTTATCGTTTTGCTTTACAACAGAGAACGGTGGTTTTATAAATCGTAAATTGTACCGCTCGCCGGGGATTACACCGAAGCTGACTCCACCGATAATAAAATGTCGACACGAAAGAGATTGCGGCAAAAATGTTGGCCGGGGCTAATAGTAACTAGAGTCTCTTTAATAGGGTGCCTATTGCTGATAGAAATGCGCCAAGCAATGCTAGCCTACTTGGATTTTACACTTGAAAACAGGGAATAGTAATATCATGAAAAGTTTTGGTGTTTTGGTGTGAAGAACATGAATGACCGCGTTAGAAATCTTTTGATTAAATTACGGAGGGTAATGACATATAATAAATAGTGTTATGATACATTTTTCTACTTAACTTAACGCAGTTAGAATGCAAAATTTACATTCATTTCATAACTAGCTTTCACCGGGGGCTCCGCCCGCGTGTTATTCTGATATGATATAAGCTATATTATTGTAAAGTTTCATCCAAATCCTTTCAGTAGTTTTTGCGTGAAACGGCAAGAAACATACAAACATACACACATACTCACAAACTTTCACGTTTATAATAAAAGGGTGAAATTACCGTTTTATTGTAATAGGTGCTTAAAAATAATATATTTCACTCTTTTTCTAAAGATATAGTGTGATAATCTTGAGGTATGTCGACTTAATGGTTTCTGATTTGTTAGTGAGATTACTGATTGCAAAAAATACCTAAGTCAATTTTAAATTATTTTATTGGTTCTTGTTACTAAATTACCCATTTAAAAAGACCTCTAAAGATCTTTTGATTGCTAGAACTTAAATTAAATTGCAAGTGATTAAAAAAACGATTTGCGAAATATATTCCAATGGAACTGCAAAGTAGGCAATTCCCCTATCTTTTTTTGTTACTTTAGCCTTTGAAAACACTTATACGTAGGTATAGAGTTGTTTATATTCTAAAAAGGAAAAAGGACGTCAATGTAATAGCTATGTGAAACTACCTAGTCTCTTATTTTTCATCTTATTTTAAATTTCCGTAAGCCTTTACCGGCTATAAATATTATTTATGGCACGAAAGCCGTACACTTCATTCGGGACCGCCCTGCGTCGAGCTTTGAAACTTCAACGGATTTATAAGCAAAATGCTAACAACTAAACATACATCACGAAACGATCAACTTTTATCCAGGTTATAATACCCTGAGAAAATTTTCCTCACGAAGAATTTTCATTTTATCGACACCAAAACTGCGGGGCTATGATAGTTTCTCCTTCAATATTTCACATATTAATAAACCTTAAAGTATTGGCTCAAGAATGGAATTACGACTATTTATTCAGGAGAATCAGAAGAAATATTTCAAAATAAATTAATAAGGACTGATGAAATTGGGTGTACCGTGACGTGAGTGATATGTCAATCCAGTTAAACTATTTAGCGAGAAATCAAAGCACTGCTAACAAAAACAATGCTGAACTATTTTCAAATAAGATGTACTTAGAGCAATTGGAAAATATTTGTTTAGCTATTCCAGTGCTCAAGTTCATGTGTCAGAATTTTATTAGATTATTATATAGCGTTTGTTGAGTTGACCGTAAAGTTTTACGATCTTCCTAGCATTGTGGTTCCTTTTAGAGCTGCACCTAATGAAATAACAGTGTGTTCTCCTTATTACACTGGTTTACTTTAGGTATTATCAAGAATCTAAAAAGGAATTCCTAAAGATTAATCAAACTTTCCTCCAGTTTGCGCCAAAGGCGTTTTTATTATATAAGTATATTCCTATTCTCTATTCTAATTACAGCTTAAACCTTTTATTAGACTAACTTGATTTATACAGTATTAAAGTTGTTTAAAACTTCAAGGTCGTTACTTGCAATTAAATTCACAACTTTGGCTTTCATAGGGACCGTTCGAGGTTAACTCTGAATTCTGATTTACAGGGTTAAAGAACGAACGAATTAACGGTTCAATTTGGAAGGCTTACACAAAATCAACATGTTTTTTAAATTATTATTTTTGGGCTTGAAACTACTCAAGGCCATTTTAAAAAAATGAAAAGTAAACGACGTATCACTCAACATAATCTTTATGAAATACAAATCGACTATTGTCGGTTTGTATGGTAAATAATTGCAAATAAGACACTAATAAATTAAATAGTTTAAATTACAAAAAGTATACATAACTGAACACAAACAAAATGAACAAATAACAATAATAACACAATAATAATATATGTACTTAATATAATAAATATTAGGGTCCGCTATAAAGCTTTCTGGTGTAAGTTCGTTGTGTTTGTTCGACTGATGAGTTAAATGTAATAAAAATGTTTTACTCTTGGTTCGCGTTTCATAATATAGAAAACCAATAAAAATATTTACAGTATTTCAACAACAATATGTGGTTCAATAGCGCTCATAGCCGAGTGGCCTTAGGTGATTGGAAACAATCACCAAGGGTAAGCAACGACGGCGCGGTCGGACCTAGATGGGTGACCGTTTGTGGCATTATATGTAATGAGCGTTTCCGTGATTCGGAGGTCACGTTAAGCAGTCGGTCCCGGTTGTTATCATAAGATAGCAGTCGTGAAGCTTAGTTGGAGGCCTTCGGGCGGCTTAAAAACATCCAACAGCAAGATTACGTAGCCACAACGTGTCTTGCCAGTCCCCAACCCGCACTCGGCCAGCGTGGGGACGTATGGCCTTATCCCTCTCTTGAGAGGAGACCTGAGCCCAGCAGTGGGACGTTATGGGTTGTTGATGATGTGGTTCAAAACGGGTTCCATCTCAACAAAATTTTACCCGGTGTCCGTGTGGCGCTGATTTAAAGAATTAGAAACGTACGAGTTTGTAAAAAGTTGACATTTAGAGTACTTATGTTTGACTTGTAAAAAAATTTTCTATGGATTACCATAGATAATTTATATATTTATAAAACATAAAGTTTAGTTCGTTATTTATACAACTAGCCCAATTTTGACGTAACTTTCACTGGTAGATGACTGATGACACGAGGAGTAACTACGTCCTTTTATTTTAGACTAGCTTTACCCCACTTTGCTATTACCCGCTGTTGTTTTTATAAAGGCACAAGAACTTGGCCGTTGGGAGAAAATTGGATAGTCTTCGTAAAGATCCTGCCGATGTAAACAATTTCCAATGGATCTCTTACAATTTGAGATCATAGGTTAAAGTGTTATTTATCGATATAAATTTAAAGTAATAAAAGATACGGGCCTGGAAAAATGTAGGGCCATCTATAAAAAAAAATGAGATGTCATCAAAACATAAATTGTCCAAGTCACTTAATTAATTCAGTCCCTACTTATATCCACTTACTATTCAAAGTTACTGTTTATAACACTCTAATCTATTATAACTAATAACTTAAGACAGAAGGTTCCTTAAGTAGGGACTAAATAAATTAACCAACTTGGCATTATATGGCTCTTACAACTTTTTACGGTAGAACTGAATGGTGCTAGACTTGGATTTTTTATAAGTTATATTTTTGATAAATTAATCTCACTAGCACTAATTGTTTGGACGATAAGTTGAGGACGGACGTACTACGGACGGATGGAACTATAAGGATTACGAGTCATGAACTACAGAATCCTAATTACATATGCTATTTAGAAAGCACATGTCAAATACGGTTAATTTATCTTTTTATCGAGTACGAGATGCCCACCCAGGTTCTACCCGGGACATATAGGTATTCATAAAAAAAACCATTAAAACACACTCTTGACAGATTTTACACGCTTAGAACAAAAGTATAAGTAATTTTTTGATAAAACAATAATCCATTTGTTAGTTATACTAGATGTATGTATACACATAAATGGGATCATCGGTATCCCCTTCATATGATCTAGATGACCAGCTCCATGATAATGGTCGCTAAATTATAATGTTAGGACAATTATCCTTCAATTTCTTAATAAGCAACTCTGTCTTATTGCACATGCAGTGGGTACTTAAATTCAAAAGTATGATTGGCGGTGTTAGGTATTTAAATATAAGAAAAATCTAGACTGTCATCATTATATATACTCCTTGACGCTCTGTCTATGCTCATAAAGGATATAGGCATGATGTTACACTCATTTACATATACAAGAGCCCTTAATTAATTTTTTTGAATAGTACCTATCTGTTATTGATTAAAGCGCTAGTCACTTGAGTGTTGTTCGTTGAATTTCAATTTTGAACAATATGAAACTCAGAATAACTTTTGAATGGTATGTCCAACTGGAAAAAAACAATTTATATAAAATAATACAAAAAATAATACCCAGGAAATAATACTGATCCTTGGTATGTATGTTTGTGTGACTGTAACATTGGTCTAGTGGTCTAGCGTGTGCGATTGCTGTCCTAGGGGTCTCGGGTTCAAATCCCGGATTGGACCAAAAATTACAGGTAGTTCTTATTAACATCCTGGGGTATGGAAGTTTGGCCGTGGGTCCCGGTTGTCGTCAATACCTGTGGCAATCGTTATTTGGAGGTCAGTGACATCAAATATACTGACAATTAGTTTAACCTTCCAATTCCAGCTCTCCCCAAAGTTGCGGAGGTCGGATGTCAATCGCTGTGGAAAAACTGATATTCAGGTAAAACCATTTGAACTAGTATAGACAACCCCAAAATAATCTTGGGAATAACGGCTAGGAAGTTAGTTCCGACAATTTTGAATAATTTACCACTAAAAAGTAGTTTTTGTGACATAACTATAATAGTTAGACATATAGTATCATAGACTTTATTGTAATTATTGGTATATTCTATAAAAATGTGGTACATTTTACTTTATTCTATTTTCAATAGTTTTCGAAGCGTACTGTTATACCCCATCTCTACTTCTGACTATGCTTACTCAGCCATTTGTCAACATCTAGTTTATTAGTTTATTTAGTACTACCCTATTCCATCAGTCTCTTCCCAGATTCGATAAAGATTGGTTGGCTCAATCCTAAATTCAATTCTAGTTCAATATATTTTTTTAGAGCCAAATAGTTAATTTGCCTGTAATAATAATATCATCATCATCAGCAGCCTTTAACAGTCCACTGCTGGACATAGGCCTCTCCTTGAAAAGGAGGTATTGGCTCTAATATGGTTTTTTTTTAAAAGCAAGGTCCAAAAACCCGTATAACGCGTACGCAAAATTGGATTTTTTGGGTAAGTTTTTAACAACTTGGGTTGCATAATCTAAGTTTTCATAGGATTTCCTAAACTTTTAGATAACATTTTCCAGCCTATGTTTATGAGGAATAATGCACGTTCTAATAGTGAAAGATCTCCGAAACCGGTCCAGTCGTTTCGGAACGTATAAGTTTCGAATAAATAAAGAATGAAATCTTTCTTCAAAGAATGAATACTTTGAAGATATCCATGTCTGGTGTGTAATGAACGGTCTATTGTTAACATGATTTCTCAGAATAAAGACAATGCCTGTTAAACAAACATTGCTTTTTTAGCTTTTCCATAACCACCAATTATTTATAAGTATGTAATAAAATTCGCGATGCGTGTGATGAAAGTGATCGTATTTGAAACGAAGTAAGGTAACCAGCAGAGAACTAGTTATCGACATAGTCAGACACAGGGTTAGCACAAGCTGAAGTGGCAATGGACTGGTCATATTAGGTGGAAAACTGACAACTGTTGCGATAAACGGATTCTCGACTGGAGATCGCGTCTTAGCAAACTGTGTAAGATGTCCAGAGGCCAGGTGTAGTGATTATTTGAGCAATACGGCTTGTAGGAGCTTGTACGCAGGATGCGAACAGCCGAGGATCGAACTATGTCCATCAGTGGACTGCAATAGGCTGATGATATAATAAAATAAATATTAAATCCTAGTGATCAATAACATAGATACCCAGGCTCTGAGAAAATAAGTTGTTTATACTCAAATATTATTGTAAAACCCATTATTTGTGAAGAGAAACTAATTTTATTACATATTTAGTTTATAATTTTTTTATTCATACCTAGCAAAATAATGATCTTATTATCTTATGAATGAATCATAAGTAAATCACAGAAAATATTTATATTCAAACTTAACGTTGAAGATAGAAATCTCATGTGCCGTGAACTGAGCTTGGAGATCATATCGATATTCAATTTATTCAAGGCGGTCCTGGCGTCATAGAGTTAAAGGATATCTGTAGTTCACTAACAAATAGCAATATTTTTTTACCATTCATACCCTATGGTATGAATGGTAAAAAAAATCTTTTTGACTGCATGTGGTCATTTATAAGTTATTTATGGTAAATCTACGAGTATATGAGGGGCAACTGTTGAAGTCTAGAGTTTTTTAGAGAGTTAGTAACTTCATTTACTTTTTCTATATGTAAATCATTACATATTATTAACATTTGTCTGCAGAAATACTTAAAAAACAATAACGCATCAGTGGAGTTCTCATAATTTCTCGATGGGAGGTAGAATAATATTTTGTCGAGCCGTGCACTCTTTTGCGGCGCAATATCTAAATGTGAATTTATTGCAAATAACAGAGAAATTGATATTTATGAACAGTCATAAATTGCTGCGAGAAGAAACCTTCACTGTAGTTCCCAGCCCCAAATGAATAAGAAAGCCAAGTGTACGGTGACTTAACTGGTTTTAAAGGCAATCCCTTGATTATAGCCTTTTGCTCAAACTGAGCTGATTTCGGTCTTTTAATTAAATTTATTTCAAAAGATTTCTGGAAAGGTAGGTTTTGTAATTAACTTCAAAACAAATTATGAATGAGAAATTCAACGATAAACGAATGACAAGAAAGAAGTGAAGAGTTATACCAACGGGCTATATTATAACTATTACTCACTCAATCACTCAGTAAACTATGGATATCAATAAACGTTAGCTTTAACTCTAGAACCTTGGGGTACTGATGCACCTTAGTTTATTACCTATAGGTACATTAAAATTTATGCATGAAAGTATTTTAGTTTGATTGACGACTGGCAATTCGCTAGCGCTGTGACGACATTGCAGTTATGAAATCATCTGTTGAAGTACGTGGAGTAGGTATGTGTGCTCCTTATTATATGAAAATCGATAGTAGTATTTTTATTACTACGTTTTTTATGTCAATGTATTTCATTGTACTAAAAATGCTTAGTTCTTTTAATTTTTAATTTATAAAATATCAATAATCGCATAAAATAGTACTAGGTGAGTTATAAAGAATAATTAATTTTGAAAAGAAATCTTAAGTAGATGTCAAAGACCTAATTTTTATTTCAGCTACAGTCAAATAGCTTTAACGCCAAGATTGTACGACTTTTAAACAATGTTCATGTCCGAGTCTTCCGAGAACTGCCATGATTAAATATGTAGGTATTCCTGTTGACCAAACAATTTTGAACCATATATCGACACCCTGGTTTCAAGGCCGCGGTAGTTTATATATGTTTAGGGTTGGCATGTAGTGTATAACGAGAATAATGAAAAGGATCACTCACGGACCACAGAATAACACAGGAGTATAATATAGTCAGAAAACAACAAGTAGTTCACAATAGTTATTAGAATTACACTTAGCACAGCTCACAGAAGGAAGCAAAAGAAATATAATATTTATAGACTAGATAAGCAGATAGTACATAACACGTAACAGTACCACAAGCAAAAGCAAAGCGCGGCGGTGGAGCAAACAGTACGGTGTTCGCTCCGCCATATTTCGGTGGCCATATAACGGTATATATCTAAAACTGTGTAAATATGTAAGTATGACTTTTATGATTAATATAATATAATATTCTCTATACATATATAAGGGTATCCCTGCAATGTCATTAAGAGCTTACGATACGATTATCTAAAGGGTTTACTTTGCGCTTTGTATCTCGTCGATTATTTAATGTTTAACCACGTGGGGAGGCGCTGCCAAAACACATATTTTACAAGTTAAAAGGGCTCTGCTTAGTATTTTGGAGGCGGGTGCAGGTCTCCTAAATCGGTTTCCCATGGCTCAACTCTAAGCAGATTGGCATGTGTTACCTAAGACAAACCTTCATACTCAATATCATAATTCAGCAACATACACTGATATTGTCAGGGACAGGCACCGAAAAACTAGGGTATGTAAGACCGGGAAACTTAGAACGCCGACTTTCTCATAGATTTTTCTGCTTTCTTGGATGGCCTTTGTAAATACCTTGTGCCTTGACCTTTATAATATATATAATATAATATATATATTTTTATGGGTCGAAGGTGAAATAGAAACAAAAATATAATTAAATTATATCAAACTGTTTTTAATAAGCTAATTGTCTGTTCCAAGGAGTAGATCCTATGGAGAAGAACAGACAAGAAACTCCATGGACACTCTTTTCCAACATTGTTTTTACAATTAATAATCATTACAGTACTTACACAATAAACTAACTTTTATTAGTATTTGAATAGAAATAGTTACTTTAGATTTCCAACTCTAACAAGTTAATTACTTACAATACTCGCAGTTCTTACTTTACAATTTGATAATAACGATGTAACAATATAGCAAAGATCACATTAACACTCCTTCAGAGTTACCACGACGAGCGCCGAACAAGAAATGTGTTATGCACAGGCGCGCGCTGCCTTTTATACCCTAACTTATGAAATATCTAATACGGCCTCTCCTGACACCCTGACGTCCTCGGCAGGTCCGGGTGCCCACACACTTCTTCATTGTTCTCATTTGCGGTGACTGGAACCTCTATCAAAAAGTTAATTAGACACCTCTGTAAGTACACCATCGTCCAATTGGTCAGTTACTGAAAAAAGTTATCAAATTTAGTGTAAACAGTTAAAGTTAACGAATAGGGTTTATGATAATAACAGATAACACGAATAGGAAAAGGTTCGAACCTCCAAGGAAAAGAGTGAAAGATTATTTATAATCCACGCCAGATTAGAAACAAACAGTCACTGTTAGATACATTTAAAATAAAACTAGAAACTTAGTACTAATACAAGAGTAGACTTCAGCATGAAGGTCTACCGTTACCATAAGAACCATAATATCATAAGAACAGTTACCATAAGAACAGTTACCATAAGAACAGTTACCATAAGAACAGTTACCATAAGAACAGTTACCATAAGAACAGTTACCATAAGAACAGTTACCATAAGAACAGTTACCATAAGAACAGTTACCATAAGTGTGTGTCTTAAACATTTAAACTTAAAATTAACAAGACCACGAGTTTGGGGCTGGTTACCCTGTCCATGGGTCTTAAACCTCTCTCATCAAGACCACGAGTTTGGGGCTGGTTACCCTGTCCATGGGCCTTAAACCTCTCTCATCAAGACCACGAGTTTGGGGCTGGTTACCCTGTCCATGGGCCTTAAACCTCTCTCATCAAGACCACGAGTTTGGGGCTGGTTACCCTGTCCATGGGTCTTAAACCTCTCTCATCAAGACCACGAGTTTGGGGCTGGTTACCCTGTCCATGGGCCTTAAACCTCTCTCATCAAGACCACGAGTTTGGGGCTGGTTACCCTGTCCATGGGTCTTACCTCTCTCAACAAGACCACGAGTTTGGGGCTGGTTACCCTGTCCATGGGTCTTAAACCTCTCTCATCAAGACCACGAGTTTGGGGCTGGTTACCCTGTCCATGGGTCTTAAAATTATCTCAGGAAGACCACGAGTTTGGGGCTGGTTACCCTGTCCATGGGTCCATTGCAATATTACATACCTCATGCTCTCCACCATCCGCCATACATTGCACCACACCTCAGGCACACGGGGATCAGGCCGAAGATTGCGTCTCGTACCCACGGTGAACAGGCGGAAGGTTGCATCTCGCGCACACGGAGAACAGGACCGCTTATCACTGAGCGGCATGTAGGACGCAAGTCCGCACCTCGTAGCCACCATCAGCGTAGAGTGCACCTTGCACAGTGACGAGGCTCTCTCAACGCATAGTTGTCCTCTAAGGAAAGCATAAAAACATTGCATTAGTTTTGAATACGGTATTACTTTAACGTCACTAATATGCTTCATTATCGTCATGAATAATCACAGAGCTTTTAGAAGGCGATACCAGGAAGCAAAACTTTTGTGATATTTAAAAATAACAGTGCCCTCAGTATGTACACAGTGATACCGTCAAGAACGTTACTATCTTTCGCTTATTTCTCAAGATACAAGACCCGGAGGTTGCTAGAAAATGTTACAGAAGTCTCACGGTACATAGTTAAGGATGTTCCCAATTATTGAAAAACTCAGGATATGATACCGGGTCACTAATTTTGGTTATGTCTGCAGCTCGACGGTTGGCGTCAAGCAACTTCGAAGCATGTCCAAGTATGCCCACGCAATGAATTCGAGTTCAGACTGATTGCCCTCAAAGTCATTTTATGGTCCAGGGTTTGTCCGACAGGTGTCGTTCAATCACTTACTGTAATAGGCCACCGTCTGCTTATCGTCGATCGTCTCGAGTCTGTAGTTAAACCTTACCATTTAAACCTTTTTACCTTTCTGCTACGTCGGCCATTCCCAATGGTGACCAACCAAAAACACAGACATTACAGCACGCAAGTGCTTGTCCAACACAGGTGTACGCCTTTGGTTCGATGAGACGACCACCCAACATGACTCGAAAGAGATCAGGCGTAGGAACGGCGATTCTTCCGCGACAAGCAAATCTATAACTGGAAATACTCAGTATTATTAACGAAAGAAAAACGAACGAGGATCACATATGAATGTCACACCTTTACGATCAAGTGTGCTAGAATGTTTTTGTTTAAGATCTTAAAACTTAAAACCCGAAATAGCTAGTCTTATCTTTATGTAACACTACTTGATACTCTCGCATTGACTAGTGATTAAACCTTGTTTTAGCTCGGTCTAACCTGACCATTTGTTATTATCGTTTCACAAACAACATATTGTCTATAATTTAATACCTGACACTAGTGAGGGTATTTAAAACCTTTCATAATGCTTCTATAACTTTAACCCATTGTTAAAGTTATGCTTATGTAGACGTACTAATAAGATCGATAGACATGTAGTCTTTACCGGTATTAATACATGGCATTTCGATAAACATATCAAAACATAATTAACAAACATACGATATGTTACGCGTTATCATAATCTTTCTATAAATTTGTCGTTGACGTTGTGTAAACCCAATAAGATTACATTTGAAATATGAAGTTCCAGTTTGGAGTCCAAACTACGTATTTAAATATATACGCCGTCTAAAGACGAATTTAAAGAAGTTTCTTTGAACCTAAGATTACAATTGTAGTCATTTTCGTACTACTTACTCGGAACTATGAAATAAATTTAACATAATAACTTTAGAACCTAAACGTTTGCCACTCGATGTCATAACACTATACAGATTTTACAATAACAGTTGACTGATACAATTACCAGTAAATAATGTGACATAGTACCTCGTACTGTCTACCGGCGGAAGATTCTCGAGCTGTTTTATACAGACTCCGTAAGGACTAGCACTGCTGTCCACGCTCCCTTTCGCCGTATTATGAATAGTTACAACACGTTTTTAAACTCTCGATGTATTTGTTCTCACCAACCACCAATATAAAAGAAATGAGAAATGTAATTGATCATCAACTATTTCTTGTTATTTTTTTTGATCATCCCTACTATTAAAAATGCGAAAGTAACTGTCTGTCTGTCTGTCTGTTACGTTTTCACGCCTAAACCGCTTAACCGATTTTGATGAATTTTGGAACTCAAATAGTTTAGAACCTGAGAAAGGACATAGGCTACTTTTTTACCGCGATAACCGACATACACGCGGGCGGAGCCGCTGGCTAAAGCTAGTTGTTTAATAATAATCATTTCCATTTTTACACTTACGGAGAAACATATCTAGTAACCTGGTTTACACACTGTAAATTGTTATAATCTGACAAGTATCTATTTTTTCATAAAGAAAGATAAATAAATTAATCACAACGTGTGTGGGTATTATATCTCAGCGTACTTTAGTTTACGTTAGTGCAACTTCGTTTCATTTTACGTAAATCAATTAAAATGTAGTTAGCTTTGCATTAGTCAGCCACTCTAAAACTGCAACTGCTATTAATTCATCCATTCGTTAAAAAATGCGTAACCATAGTATAGACGCCCAGTTGTTTATGCACAGGTGGTATAGTTACAAAAATTAGTTTCCATCACGTCAAACAAATTATGTTAAACTATGAAATAACTTGGTAAATTTTGTTCAGCTACGATTACTACCAACCCTTTTGTTAAGCTATAGCTTTACACCAGCTTTGGATTATTAATTATTCATAAGCGTCATCAATCATTACGATCGTTTTAACGATTTAAATTACGCACACGGTTCACTTTCGTACACTACACATCAGTTAAGTAAAAATAAATCAACACACGATATGAAAATATGATTTGATCTTACCAGTGAAGCGTTAACAGCAACTTACAGGCTTTTCAGTAACCTCACTCATTACCGGGTCGCACTGATGAACTGCATTGCACCCCTTTCACATTATACTAGTTCCCGTATAATGCACGGGTGCAGCTTTTGTCAGCAGAATATTATCTAGCTAGAAAGAAAACATTACACACAAACACACCGACACAACATAGCGTCAACTACCCGCGCTATTCACATTTAACATAAAACATTGATGGCAGTAACAGAAGGATCGAAATCTGAGACATAATTATTTGACCTACTTAGATGCAAGGATTGGATAGCTTTAGTCAAATTTGCTGATCTAGGATCACAGTTATGAATAGTTGCTTTAGTCAAACTACACTTTAGGGTTCGATGTCAAACTACCTTCGCCTACCGACGGTCGGTCGTTCGATATAGTTATTTACCGGCGTATTTGTTGTAAATTGTATCTACAACTCTGATGTACAAGTATTCTGGTCAACAAACAAAGACGTGATCGAATCAAGAAGAATTGTGTTATTCGTATTGGAATTATTTGTTATTACCTGCCTACTAGTAGGTTTTACACAATTCTGAAGTGTATCATCCACCTGGAGTCGATTTATTCGACTCGATGGCATTAAATCATCATTAAAATCGTATGAAATGTATTTTGCACATCGGTGTCGCATACACTACAACGACGGGAACATGAACGTGACTCATGACACCGAGTATGCTCATTACGCTAGTGGGTAGGCGAACGCGAACGTCGAGCGCGACGAGAATCATGGTTACTACTACGACTTATTGACACGCTGTCACGAGAGTAATCTCGAGCCCTATGCCGTGTCCTAGCACAGGACCGGTGTCGTGATCTGCTACGGAGCAAGTTGCAAAACTTAGACACAAAAATACCACACCATATACAAGCAAATTCAAAAAAGTGGGTAGAAAAGAAAATAATATAAAACGAATTAACGAGTTGGAAATCAAAGTTTTATAATGCTAATGAGCTTGGTTCTTTATCGCACTTCTGATTTTATGGGTCGAAGGTGAAATAGAAACAAAAATATAATTAAATTATATCAAACTGTTTTTAATAAGCTAATTGTCTGTTCCAAGGAGTAGATCCTATGGAGAAGAACAGACAAGAAACTCCATGGACACTCTTTTCCAACATTGTTTTTACAATTAATAATCATTACAGTACTTACACAATAAACTAACTTTTATTAGTATTTGAATAGAAATAGTTACTTTAGATTTCCAATTCTAACAAGTTAATTACTTACAATACTCGCAGTTCTTACTTTACAATTTGATAATAACGATGTAACAATATAGCAAAGATCACATTAACACTCCTTCAGAGTTACCACGAAGAGCGCCGAACAAGAAATGTGTTATGCACAGGCGCGCGCTGCCTTTTATACCCTAACTTATGAAATATCTAATAATATAATAATATAATATAATAATATAATATAATATATATTTAATAAACTGAATGACGCTTTAGACATACATTAATAACTGTATTCGCTATAAAGACTTAGAAATGAAGTATTAAGGTACACTTGTACACACACAATTTAGCACACGTATTTTGCTGTACAAATTTTCTGGCAGATATACTTTCACTCTTCCTTATCTACACTCTACAAGGAATTTCTTGATCACTTTGAAATAGACTTAGCGGGAAGACCCTGTGACCTGCAATACAGATATTAACAAATCTCCATCAGCCACCAGTCTGTCACGTTAGTTTTCTTTGCAGAAATGTGTATAACTCTTTCTAAAAATTATAATCTACATCATCATCATCATCATCAACAACAGCCTTCAACAGTCCACTGCTGGACATAGGCCTCTCCTTAGAAAGGAGGTTTAATCTACGTAATTCTAAAAACGAAACGATTTAAAATCCATATGCAATTATGGGTTACTACGGAACCCCATATTATGCGTGGCCTAGCACGCATTTGGCCGGATTATAAAATAACTAAAATATGTAGAAATAGTCACGTGAATTAAGTAGCGGGCAGTAATTGGACGTAGTTCTGCAAACTAGAACCAACCCTCAAAAAGTAACTTTCGAGATAATTAGATTTTTGTTTCAAGAGTGTGAAGAAAAAAATTGGTAAGTTAATTAGGATATAAAACTTTACAATAATATGTGTAACATTGATGGCAATATAGGACAACACGATTATTTTGATTTTTCTTTGATTTAGCTTTTAATTTAAATCAAAAACCTGCTGGTTCCATACTGCAAAATTAAAGTCTTGTGGGTTGGTTCTTTTTAACAGTAAACTAGGGTTTTAAAGATAGGCAGATACATTAATATAACTTGTGTTTTATAATATTTTTATTGTAACTTGAACATAATAATTTTAGATATACACATTAAGTTGTATATAAAACTACTTACTTACGTATCACGCCACTTTACCTAATCAAGATTGTCCATTTCTATTTCAAAATCTACTTGACCAGAATACCCATCTATGTCATGTCATGGTTCCTTTTAGCACAAAAGAGACGAACATAATTTGTAATTTTCTTTTTTAAAAAGAACCATGTGACTTGGTTCCATTTTGCGTATTAAAAATGCTAAAGATCTGTAGGTACCATGTGACATGAGTCTTTTTAGCTTTTATAAAGTGAGTATATCTGTGGTTGGTACCCTAAGCGGCCTCATTTATTTTTGTTTTGGATTGATAAATTGACCAGGGTCTTTTCTAAAAAGGTGTGAAACATGGTTAGGAGTCTATCTCAATATGTAACTCAATTTGACTCGAGTTGTGGGTTGGTTCTTGTTTGCATAACTATGTCCAATTAATCTATATCTATATATATCAAAATGAATTGCTGTTCGTTAGTCTCGCTAAAACTCGAGAATTGCTGGACCGATATGGCTAATTTTGGTCTTGAATTATTTGTGGAAGTCCAGAGAAGGTTTAAAAGGTGAAAAGTTTAGGTCTTCTCCTTATCGAATGAGGCAGTACGAAGTCTTCCGGGTCAGCTAGTTAGGTATAAAAAATGCGCATAGTCCCTTCTATTTTTTACTTAGATATAATTACACCTTAAATATCAAATTGATAAATTTCGACTAGAATCTATGTATTATCAACTTAAAAAAATCTACATTATAATACGTTCGTAAACTTCATTGGTAGAAATGAATTTGGTAGAATTTAATAATGTCTTACTGATTGATCTTATTGTTTGATTTATTTTAATACTTTTATTACTTTGTTGTATGTGGCATGATATGTTATGAGCGTTTCCGTGATTCGGAGGTCACGTTAAGCAGTCGGTCCCGGTTGTTGTCATAAGGTAACAGTCGTGAAGCTTAGTTGGAGGCCTTCGGGCGGCTTAAAAACATCCAACGGTAAGATTACGTAGCCACAACGTGTCTTGCCGGTCCCCAACCCGCACTCGGCCAGCGTGGGGATCTATGGCCTTAACCCTCTCTTGAGAGGAGACCCGAGCCCAGCAGTGGGACGTTAAGGGTTGTTGATGATGATGATTACTTTGTTGCTTTTATGTTCTCTTTATTATTTTTGTTTTCATTGGATCCTTTTTTGTTTCTTCATAGTGCTTGCCAGGCTGTACAGTCACAGAGCTAATAAAATTAATTTCATATAGGTCTATATTTGGTGTATATGTAATAGTATATTTATCTATACTGAGTAAATGTGTAGTAGTATATTTATTTATACTGTAGTATAATATTAGGGACTCCATATTGAAACAATTTAAGAATAGAATAGAAATGTTCGGCCGACTTATTCGCAAATTTGAAGATCTAATTCAACTGCCTCCAATGCAAGAAAACCCAGTATTCGATCAACCAGGAATAATGGCGTGAATCTTTTTAAATCAAGTTAAAGGAAAACATGAGGGAATAAAGTTGTGATAAATTCGAAAACTTTTGTACAATATAAGAGTAGGTGAGATAAGTACTGAACTACGCCGACCTTATGCAGAAAGTAACTTCATATACGTAGTTCTGGAGAGTTTTCACTGTAAAAACTTTATGTAGATATACAAAGATACCAGCACATCAATAAAAATAATGCTGGTATAATCGAACATATTAGAAATAAAAAGATAGAAATGATTATGGTCCGAGATAAATAATTTCTCAAATGGAAAAAGAGATTTGACTGATGTTGATCACTAGCTTATATTTAATTCGCAACGTATCAATATGTAAATATATGTGTATGTTCGAGTGAAATCTAGCAACTTTATTTTAAATACCACTAAGCGATGATGCGGGGGAATGTTTTGATGCCTGTATGGAAATATTGTAATTATTCTTATGTTAATTTTGTAAATATATTTTAAAGTAGATTTCTTACAATTGATTGTTCTGAAATATTTCAGACATTTAAATATCCTTTGACGATGTAATATTATGATGACATGGAGATGATGTGATGATAGTGCCATAGAAACTCTATAATAAAGCGACGTAACTTCATCAAGTGTGGAATCGTTTGATTCGTCTTTGGCAAGTGTAGTTAAGGGGGCCATAGGATGTCCGCAATGAAACGACGTAACTACTTTGAGTTTGGGTTCTTTTGATTCGTCTAGATAAGTACGTTGCTCTTTGATTTCTTGCTACAGCTATGCGATTAATGAGATGAACAGACTGAGAACTCTTTGCAGTTATATGTAAATAAAAGTAAAAATAATAAAAGAAAAAAATCTTCCACAGCCATTTTTTATTCATTAACAATCCACGTCCACTGCTGGGCTCGAGTTTCCTCTTAGGAGAGGGTTAAGGCCATGCTAGCCGAGTGCGTTTTATTGAAATGCCCTAAAACTATAATACTTGTTATTGTATATACTCTTTGGAAAAATGAGATGTATCAAATACATTAACTTTTAAGTAAATGAAGTAAATTAAAGCCTTTAGGTGAGTTATTCATGATTGAAAATTTTAATATAAATTAAAAAGCATTTCATTACCAAACATCAAAAAGAAAAAAATGGCGAAAGATATAACATACCGTTTAAATATACCGAATGTGCTTCATTTATTGAATGTTATTATATATTTGCAAACATTGAAAACATGTTTATTAAAAGCCTCTCATTTCGTCTGTACAAACAGATAATTCATTATCATTTATTTGTATATACTCTTCCGTATATCAGAGAGTTGTGACCTTTGTTCTGTCTCATGGCTATGTGTAGACTCTAGAACAGATTGAACCACCCGGCGCCCGTCCGTTCTCGACTTACCGTTCAAACGTTTTATGCTAGAAAGATGAAACTTTGTATAATATTTTATTTAGGGTACCTCCCATACACGTTAAGTGAGATTTTTTTTCGTGTCTATTCCATCGCGTGGGATATCACTATAAAGGTTTTAATAAAAAATATAGATTGTTAAAATGACGAGGATCTATGTTGCACTGTGGTTTTTTAAGAGCAATTGTGATGTTACAAAAATAAACAACCTTATTATTCAGTCACGCACAATTAAATCCATAATCAAATTTTTATACCTGAAATAAATTATTTAGTCATCATTATTAGGTCAGTAAGTCACAAATTGTATTGTTTTTATATGAATTTGATATATTCCATGTAAATGCATATTGATGTGTTTCATAATATCAAAACAGATTGAAACATGTATAGGTTACTCATAGCACTAATGGCTACACAAGCACTTAATCCGCATGCCACTTTGTGTCAACGTGTATATTGTATAGATCATTTCGTAGGATTTAGAGTTACTAACTTCAAAAGGTGAACATTAACCGTATGAATTTGCCGGCATAAAACCGAGTCTTAGAATATTCTTGGAAAGAGCTTAGACGATGAGAGACAAAGAAACCAGCCCTAATCGCGCTTTGATCAAATACGATTTCTGGAATATTACAAACATTAGGATATGTACTAATATCAAAAAATTGTACATTATTATGAAGTTTTCTATTTTAACTCTTAGCTTAATATCTAGCTACTTTATATTAGCTTCACCTGTAATATTTTTTTTTGTTTCTAACCGACTCCTTTGGGTGTGATTTTGGGCCACTTTAAACGGCCAGATTTCATTCAAACTTTGTAGATTTATCGAGGATCAATGACAATACACTACTTTGAAAAAACACTTGAAAAAAACTTAAATTAGTTTTTAGTCTACAAAAAAATAGTTTTAAAAAACTAAACAAACACGCTTTTAAACTAAGAAGTATTTATTTTATTTTTATTAATTTTTACCCGTTATTTTAAGATATGGGATTTGCTCGCCTTATTTTGGCCCCCTTCTGTGTGGGAACACCACTCAAAAAATTCTACGGCGCACGCTTTGTAGCGCTCGCGCCTCCACCCAGGCCTGCCGCTGCTAGGGTGTCAGATGGCCTCATATGTATTGACATTTATTATATTGGTCCTCTATAAGCGCAGGCCTTGGATTATCCAGGCGTGCGCTTATGGAGGACGGAGATGATTAAACGATCTGGCCTGTTCCCGGGGATGGCGGACCGGAAGAGTTCTGAACCTCTCCCGGTATCGCTCCGTCATCTGTTTCGCAAGCACGACTTGCTCACATAAAAAGTCGTTGGCGTTCCACGTGCTCTCGCTCCGTATCATGGCCACAATCATGTTATGGAGCGAAAGACTCTCCCCACCCCGATGGACACCACGAAGCTCTAGGAGCAGAGACGTGACCTCGTCGTGTCCTACCACGCCGGACATTCTACCAGCGTGTGAAGTGCCACGTCCACGGCCCGGCCACTGCAGTGGTGGCTCTCAGGCATTGGTTTTTTGCTTATCAGACACAGATGATTTCCAAAGCACCCCTTTCCAGTGAATACTCCATAATGGGTCTTACCGCTGCAATAACGGTGTGCCCAGCGCTCGGTTGTCTAAGTCGTTTCTTCCATTCTCCTATTAGGACGTGGCGGATTCCGGATTTCTGATTTTTGATTTCTCGTTTCTCAGGCCTTTTATCCGACTCCTGCGCCTTCTTGCGCCACTGATATAGAGCAGCAAGGGCTTTCACTTCCAGGTCCCATAGTGGAGTTCCGGCCAGGGGACTCGCCGCCTCAAAGAAGATTGTGCGATACCCTCTATTGATCCTGATGGCCAGCACCCACTGCCGTCACCGGAGTAATAATGCTGGCCTTTAGGACCTCCGCTCATACTGGGGGAGATACCATAAAGAGCCATGGACATGACGGCGACACCATTTAAAAATGCACCGCGAAGCACCCAGTCATAGCCAATATTCCACAGGAGTGGCCCTAAGACCAAGCCTTGCGTAACAACACATGACATCTCACGGAGACCGAGACCGGTCCTACTGAGGTAGGTGACGGCTTTCTCCGAAAGATATACCCCAACAATGCGGTGGAGGTAGAGTGGCACTCGGTGATACATAAGTGTTTCTGCAAATCCAAGGCAAAGTGTTGAACGCGTTTGCTGTGTCAATGGATATTGTCAACGCGTTCATCACTTTGCCCCGGGAAACTGCTTTCTCCGCCTGGCCCTCACGCGAATGATCGCATCCACGGTGGAGCGCCCCTAGCGGAAATCATATTGGTTCTCCGCCAGTTCCGACCCCACCCTGTAGAATTACTTGACGTGACGACGTGCAATCACTTTTTTAAAGAGTTTGCACACCTCGTCAAACAACACCATTACCCCATAACCATAGGCCGTAGCCTTCTCATCTAGAGCCAGGACCCACGCTCGGCGTGAAATGCCATCGGGTCCTGGGTCAGTGTTTTTAGCTTTGATCCGATTCACCGCCAGCTCTAGTTCGGCCCGAGTGGCCTCGGGCACGTCAACTTCATCCACGTTAAGCGCCATAGGTGACGTAGTAGGATCTGTGGTGGAGTGTGCTCCACTACTCGCGATGGAAACAGGGAGCCAATGTTCCCCTAGAGCAGATCTGGCTGAAGAAACCGTGTCAGCAGTGGGGCCCATGGCGCATCTTACCCCTAACCATACTGTAAGGGCGCCCTCATGGATTCCGCTCCAGCGTCTCCAGCAGCTCTAGGTGGGCCCTCACATTTAGCTCGCTTTATCGCTGTTTGAAGGGTCGTTTTAGCGGCCATGTATTCCACTAATAGCTCCGCCTATGTTCGGCTCTACCGACCGGGTGATGTTACTGGTGTCAATGACACCTACATGACACCCCACGTCCTCTTTCTCGCTGCATCGAGGTTCATTTCGAGGCGGGTTTTCTACTTTTCGTGGGCCTTATTTTCAGCCACAAGCAGTCTTCCCGCCTCGACAATGCTCCGCACGACTTTTAACAGGACCTCTTATTCAGGATTCCCGGATCTTTGGGACATCTGAATTAATCAATCGGCTTGACTGATAGCCTTTTTAATGCGGCCCACTGGGTTACCTACTCTGCGGCATAACTCGTCCATATTCGAGTCAGAACTGTCAGACTCCACCTTTTCAAAGAGGGCTTTGAGCAGGAGTTCAACCTCAGCTCTCTTCGCTGAAGCAGGTCCATTAATCTGCCTCACTCGGGCAACCCGGTAAGTCAACCTGCACCGCTTGTAGCCACTTTAAGTGACTTGCACTCGTCACTTTAGGCCGATTCCAGGCTTTTATCTCCAGTTTTAAGCTCTGGCCTTTTGCGTTTTTGCGAGCTTTTTTGCTCTGCAGCTGACACCATTTGGTCGCTGGATTTTTCCCTCAGTGACAGGCGGTTTTGACATTGGATGCTCCCCAGAATACGACTGGGAGCTGCCAGAGCCATTTGGCTCCAGGAGGGATTCCTCCAGGGCAGTGCGTCTGGGACCCTCCTGGGTAGGTATTTCCTTTCGTTTTGCCATGTCATTATTTTTTGAGTTTACCGTCCTCCGACATGATGACCTCGGCACTGAACTCCCTCCAGCGACTCGGCTCATTGCCAGGCGTCAGAGCGTAGGGATAGGGGTTTTATTATAGAGGTTTACTCCTCGTAATTCCAAAGAACGTGGAGAAACGTTGGAACGTCTCCCTCGCTTGGCAGGAGAGGCGCTGCCGTCTCCGTTGCCCATGGTGAACCTCGCAAATTTTCTGGACCTCGCATCCCTACTTAGTTCTACCTAAATAATATTCTTAATTTACATATCAAGTATTAATCTGATTAAAATATAGTAACGCGCAAAATAATAATTACACAGAATCAATTCGGGCAATTCATGAAACAAATCGGGAATAAATTCTAAACAATAAATAAGTGATGTTCATTGAACTAAAGTCAAGATACGTGAAGTGGCAGGCAGATTATAAAATAAACTAATTTATACAAATAAAATAAAATAAAAAGTGACTCTTCTTAAAATTATTATCAGGCATATTACAAAAGTTTCTTACGTGTCCAAAAGGTGAACATCTTTAAAAATATATGAAACAGTTAAGTCCTAGCCACTTGTTAATATATATTTTTTGAACTAGCTTTTCTCTATGGCGTTACTTGCGATTTACAACAATAACGCGGGTAATACCACGGGACCCAGCTTTTATTTTATAAGACCGTCTTTTACTTGGCACGATGACTTTTGAGCGTATTTTCTGACACAAACTGGGAAAGTGCGCAGTCCTTTGCCTTTTGATGTCTTTATTAAGTGAATCATGAACTTTAGTTGATGAAATTATAACAGAATTCGTATTACTCCTCGCTTCGTCATCGATCCTCACCGAGCATTTCATTAATTAATAAGATCCAAAGTTCGAGAACTTCTATTGTGTTGAAGAAGTACTCAACAAAATCTATTCTCGACTAATCTTGAAACCTGTTTATATTACCTGTTTATATTAATTTTGCATGTTACTTTTTAGGGTTCCGTTGCCAACTGGCAAAAAACGAAACCCTTATAGATTTGTAATGTATGTCTGTCTTTCTGTCCGTTCGTATGTCACAGCCACTTTTTTTCGAAACTATAAGAGCTATACTGTTGAAATTTGGTCGGTAGATGTATTCTGCATTAATATTTAAATATAAAAATAGAAAACAAACAAAAAAAATTGGGGGTCCCCATACTTAGAACTGAAACTCAAAAATTTTATTTCATCAAAACCACACGTGTGAGGTATCTATGGATAGGTCTTCAAAAATGATATTGAGGTTTCTGGTTTCGTTTTTTTTTCTAAACTGAATAGTTTGCGTGAGAGACACTTACAAAGTGGTAGTGGTGGACACTTCCATTTGGATACGGAACCCTAAAATTGACAGCATTTGCGCTATCGTCTTTCGTTTGGTGAATGTGAGACTGGAAGCCCAATCATTCTGCATCATTCTTCCGTACTCCGAAAAATGATGCAGAATGATTGAGCCTCCTTCCGCCATGGTATGTTTAAACTCACAATGAGTGTGATAGCTCCTACTCCTGCATTCTACTAATGCTTTCCATCAATTAGAGTAGTAGTACCACTTTGTTAGGCATACAAAAACAATAAATTGTCCTGTTACAAAAAATTTAATGAGTACGCATTTGCACTTGAACGTCAGTATGAGTTGTTAGCCTTTGTGAGGGACCTAAAGAAATATTCTCACACTAAGTTGCTAACAAATATAACGAGATATTTACTCACAATTTCAGTACTTCACTTTAGTAAAGATCATTATGTTTTCAAGGTTCAAATAGCCAACAATATTTGTTGCGCCAAAGAGACAATTTTTATTTTCTCGGAGATAATGATTTCTAGAGATCGGTTCACCCCTTCCGCTTTTTTCTTTGAAAGTAATGGCTTTTCAAATAAGGAAAGAGGGTTCAATATTAAGTAAAACGTTTTACTGAGTCTTGATTTTTTGCCTTTAAAAGTAACGGTTACGCTTCATGACAATATTGGATCGGAGAGATAATTTTAAATTTATTCTCAATAACACTGTTTATTCATTTGTAACACTTTAAATAACAGGTACATATTTTATACGTGCATTATATCTTTGAAGAATCATTGATAGGGTTTGGCGTGGACTCCTTTTTAGGGTTCCGTAGTTCATGACTCGGAACCCTTATAGATTTGTCATGTCCATCCGTCCGACAGACCTCGATCTACCGCCCATAGGGTTGGAGCTAGAAAGTTGAACTTTGCATGAATGGGTTGTGATTATGTCGACAAAGTAAATTATGAAACATTATGAAAAAATATTTTTTTTCACGTAAAGTTGTGCTGAATTTTTTTTTCGCGTCTACTCCATCCTGTGAAGTATCATTAAACAGGTCTTTTAAAAATATTATGAGGTTGCAAAGATCATTTTTCGATTTAGATGATTATGGGTGACAACGAAACACTATCCTATGGGTGGCCTGACACGCACTTGGCCAAGTTTTTTTATTATTTTGAAAGGCTTGTTAAATTCTGGAAATAACATTTACTTTTTGTATTAAAAGTTATAATTTAACCTAGTTTCGTCAAGAAAAAACGTTTGATGTGAAATAAATTTTGATGAGACACCAGACCGTGTCTTTCTAATACAATTTGTAACCTATAAGCAAAGATATTGAAATATAAGGCTAAAATAGAAAGAAAAAAATAAAAAGATCTCATCAAATAGAATTGGCGTAGAAATGAGGGCGACGAAATGAATCCGCGGATACGAATGTAGTGGGGTCTGCAAGACTCATCTATAGCGACAAAGGGGTTTCTTTCACTAATTTCGCTTTGAATAATTGTGTAAATTATCTTCACGCATTCTCTCTTAGTATTTAAATATCACCATGTACTATTCTGTACTAACAAGATACCTAGCTTCAGTGCCAAAGTTGAAAATTCCTCACGCAGTTAAGAACTTTAGAGAACTATTAACATTACTCATAATCATCGCTTTCGAGAAACTTAAGTTTCGTAGTAATTGTCACAAAAGGCTAACAAAGCCACTACGTCCTTGTCACCTTAACAGTCGAGACCTTTTGAATTTCAAAGTTTAATTTATTTGCTCATTTTGTAATACTAGAACTTGTAAAGACTATTTTAGCAATCAGACTGCTATAAAAGTGGTAAGCAGACCAAATTTCAACTTGTTGTAAATCAGCAATGATAATAATTGTTCACTTGTGGTTTTCACTTTGTATTATAAGAAAAACAGACATTGTGTGGGTGATTTATAACGTCTTCGATAACTTTTCTATATATTTAGGGTAGCACATGATGGTTGACGCAGCTGACGTAATAAGCCATTAGTCGACTGACGACAGTGGAAACCTCAAGGGTCACGAGTTCAGACAACACATGGTGAGAATAGTCCGGCTGCGGATGAAACTTTCACCGCATCCCGATCCGCACATTTATCTCTTAACAGTGAAACTGTTTGGATCCTTTTGGAGCATTCGCGGCAATGGCCAAAATAAGGTTGAGATTTAATCACTTACACATTTACTATTCGTTTAATCCATTAATATTTATTTATCAATTCCAATGCATCACTAGTTCTCCAAGATAGATCGATAAATAGATTCTCCGAGATAGCATCGAGATTAGATCTCTACTAATCCTTAGCTCTAAGGATGTAATAAATGATTATACGATAAGATATATATTAGTTCAGTAATATAACAATGTCTGAGTTTGGAACACGGCGTTGTTCAAAACATTGAATCGCTCAAGAATCGCACCTTTATATATTTTGTCATTAACTTACTTTTATTTACCAACTAACATGTAACTAGTAGTACGTAGAATATACGTAGTTCCAGAAGGCCTAATAAAATTTTAAATTCGATTTTTTTTGTTGTGACTTTGATGCTAAACTTTTAAGATTTTTAGTGGAAATGTTTCGTTTAGTGTATCTTTGTATCCAATTGGGCATAATTGCACTTATCGATAGTGTATACACAAACGTACACCGAGAAATTAAAAAGCTAAGAGTTTATATGTATATAATAAGTCAATTGATTTTATACCTTTCTCACTTTTTCATCTCCATTTATAAGAGAAGTATGATATGTGCATCATTTTTTACGACATAAAAAAATAAGTGTATTAGCAATGTGCTACAATATCTTGTTTAAGCTGCCAGATTGCTATTGATATGAAAACAACAATAACTGATAAATGAAGGAAGTATCTATAAACATCATAGACAATCGTATCGATTGTTAAGAACTTTTATTGTAACTGTTACAGTTTTCTCAAAAAGCTACACCATGAAATGGAAGTCGTGATAAGGTTACTATGCTCACTGCGGTAGGGGCATTAAGACTGTTTCTGTCACCATTTCTGCTGTACATTAATATTTTGGTTATTAATTTCAGTTGGAATACTATAAAGTTGTTATAAAATTTGATTACAGCATTAGAATCATTATTTAATCAGCTAAAGCTATGAGCAGCAATGCTCTACTTACAAGAAACGCAATAAAATCAGTGTATGTACCACTGCACTCATACCCATTACACGAATATGTGTATTATGTATGTAATAAATACAGTATACTCTCTGGGCTACCCACTCAAGCAAAGGGAGAGTTTTTATTTATTTTTTTGCCTCTCCCGAGCACGCTTTGTCCCTTTTTCGATCCGGTTGTTTTATATGGGGCGTTTAATCCGATAAAATTCGTGTGGACTCGAATTGGTTTAAGAGAAATGGAAAATAGACTGGGATATAAATGCTTCACTGTCCCTGTTGGTGTAATTATTTTCTTTTTACCTACTTTAATTTTATGTGAATGTATTTGCTTTTATAATCAAAATAAGGCCTTCCATTTCATGTCTTATCAAAAAATAGGTCAAAAAAATTTTTTTTTTCATTTTAATATTATCATATTTTCTTTTTAATATTTATATTTACAATATACATGATTTGTGATACATCCAAACCCATCTGTAGATTTTTATTCTACTTCAAACATTGAATATTACTTAAAATTATAGATCTGCGATTTGGTGGATGCTACGTGTCAACTGTTTTATTGTATGAATAATTGCTGTCGAATGTCACAGTTAGTAAATCTCTATTATCGGCAAAGGTAACAAGACACATTGTTAACAGGATTACTGAGGTTGCAGCAACTGTATCAGACCATGCAGCCGGGTCGTACTACGTTTAGAATCTCGCTCGTGAAGCGAATTAATAACTCGTCAGAAGCAATAGAATTCCTGGTGGCTTTAGAGCAATTTGACCGTTGGGGCAACAAGCGCATAGTACTAGATTGCAACGCCAAAAATGCCAAAAGCATATTGGTGGAACATGTGCGAAAAGTTCAATTGGGACGTAGAACCTATCACTATATGCTCAGCGGCCTGGTGAGTATTGCTTCCTCGTGCCTAAATAACGAATACAGTTTTAACCTTGCTTTGAAAAATACGTCCTATTTCAAACTCATTTCTCGCAATAATGAACAGTTTTGTTTTGATTTTCTTTTCCTGCATTTAAGCGATATCAGAATCTCTGTTATTTTATAACTTTCACTTTGCACAAATAGATTAGAAAATGAAATTAATTAGAGTTAAGAGTGCATTTAGTCTATAATTTTATCGCATACGTGAAAGATTTACGATTTAATTAAACAGGAACTTAAAATGTCCTATTAACAGGTAATGGATGATCATTGGGAGAACGAAGTAACAGAATATGGTGCAGTCAATATAACTGGATTCCGCATCGTCGACCACTCGCGCAAGATTGTACGCGATTTCATGGACGGTTTGCGGCGAATGGACCCTCGGTTCAAGGGGACCATATCGGTAAGTGCTTTCATTACCTCAAATAGCTAAATGTTTTGATATTTGAAGATAATATAAATTTAATTAATGAATTGTTTAGGCATGAAAGTTAATTTTCACTCTAATTTAGAGAATACAAGTCGAATAGTAAACATTTACAGAATATTAGAAACCTAATAGTATTTGTTTCATCTCAAGGTATTAATGTAAATGGATACTTTTAACTAGAAGAGTTGTAAACTTATCAATGTTACATTATACCTAGATTGTGCCAATTTATTTACATTCAATTTTCAGAATTTTATATCAATACTTGAACTTATTTTTTAACCTTTGGAAAAAGCTTAGTCCTAGTTTTTTCGGAGACAGGTAAACAATTAATTTGATTCGATATAGAAATAGAAAGTAAAATCTTGAACATTTAAGTACTAACTTGAGTATTTAAATAGTTTAAACATTTCAAAATGTTCAGAAGTATCAATATTATCCATGGAACCATTAGTAAGATTATTAACTTTTCATCATCTGCAATGTAAGTGATTTGGAGGTTATAAACTATGCAATATTAAGTTTTTTTTTACCGCCATAAAAGGATAGGTTATTAAGTTTTTTTTTACCGCCATAAAAGGATAGGTTATTAAGTTTTTTTTACCGCCATAAAAGGATAGGTTGTAAGTACTAAAACGCGAAAGCGAAACAGATTATAATATAATGAAAGGGGTTAAAACAGCGTCCGTAGGGGTAATATTCTGATTTTATTAAAACTTGAATATTACATGGAAGAAATTTTATGATATGTGACTTACAACATAAACCACACGAGCTAAAACTAACGTATCCCAAAGAAAATTTTGACATGGAGCAATAACCCGTTTCACTAACTCACGAACACCCTAATGAAACAGTGAGTGGGGGCACGCAGCATTTATTATTTCATATGATCTCCCTTTTCTGTGTAAATACACTAAGGGCTTATACACACGAACGGCATGTTGTCGACGGCAGTCGTCGACACGGGTCGACGACAGCCGTCGTCAGTTCACATAGTATAGGAGTTTACAGATTAGATTTCCGAGATGAAACATTGTTATTGCTTTTACTTCGTCGAAGCCGACAAAAACGAAAAATAAAAACACGTTCATTACGGATTATTTAATCGCTGATAATTTCTTCACATACCGCCATCCATGCTCGGTTTTTATTGTTTTATTACTGTATTCTTTCAATTTTTAATTACAAATATAATTCCAACCATTTTTCTTAATGACCACAATTAGCAATTCAACATCAATTTCGTCGTTTCGGTGTGCAATAAAATAATTTATTATTATTATCATTCGGAAATCTACTAGAAATCATTTTACATATTTCCGACGGCTGCGCACTCTTTAACTATAGGTATGCAATCGACTGACAAAATAGCGGACGCGGCTCGCTACAATTGCAAAGTAAATCGACGGCTACCGTTGACAACATGCTGTTCGTGTATATGAGCCCTAAGGCCTTTTTCGACTCGACAAGTAAAATTTACTCAGCACAGTTGTTAACGCGCCTCGTGACTTTAACGTGACCAAATATTTGTGTGATCTGCAAATATTTGTTTCGGAGTTTGGGTATTTTTTATGTATAAGAGGTATGCATTTCCAAAAAAAGTATGTTTATGTATTTATATTAGTTGTCTAGTACGAATAATAAAAGATCTACTTAGTTTGGGACAACACCTAGTCCTAAACTAAGTAGATCTTGTATTATGGGTAAATCTCACACACAACGCGATGGCGTTGTGTGTAAGATTTACGAAATAATAAAAAAAAGTTAGGCAAATATTTTGATCCTTGTTAGATTTTATAGTAATTGTAAATTTATTTTTAATTAAATCAGTAGTCATCAAACCTAAAACTTTGGGTAATTGTCTTGAAAAGAAGTTTCGAGTCAAAGTAAAGCATTAACATTAGGTATAACTCAATATGGTTCTTATCATTTTCTGACAATAAAGAAGAATACATACCAAAAATAACTGGTTTGTATACATAGTATTGTTGATATGCACTATAGAATAATACTATATATAGAAACTATTTATTTTTAGCAATCATGATATCAAATTTATTAGTAAATACTTTACTATTACTACTCCTTTAAAAAATTGTATTTTTTTTTATTTAGGCTGAGACAGCTCTGATGTACGATGGCGTGCAAGTCCTCATGGATGCTTTAGGGAGACTATGGCGAAAAAAACCTGACGCCTTCAGAAGTGCTTTGAGGCGGGCAGCTGGTCAGGCAAACTCTACTAAGGTCATTGATTGTAATCCGGGAAAAAGCTGGGTAGTCCCTTTTGAACATGGTGACAAAATATCAAGACTCATTAAAAAGGTATATTGTGTCACTATTTTTAAATTTAATTATTGCATATTGATAAGTAACATTATATATGATTTCTATGGTATAAATTTTTAGACAGACATCGAAGGCCTTACCGGCAATATTTCATTTAATGATGAGGGACACAGACATAACTTCACATTGCATGTTATGGAGATGACCGTACAGAACGCTATGCTGAAAGTAAGTCAGTAGCATTTTAAGATAAGATTTATTTAAGTTTACAGCTGAATAAAGACGACAGTATATTAACTAGCAAGTAAATTAAATTGAATGGTTGATACTTTGGTCGTGCACTAGACATCTTATGATAAATTTAAAGTGACACTGTTCATATCGTAGATCCATTAAATATTATGAGCATTATTAAATTTACGCTAAACTTTGCACCTCCGTTAGCTGGTAATTTGGTAAAAGTTAATTTTAACTTTGTTTTCGCCTACTTCTGTTCCACAGCTCACTAATGATTTCTCGGCGTCCATAAATCAATGCGCACAAACTTTTCGAGCCATTCTTTCAGTCACCACTTAGAACTTTCAAAATTTGTTTTTGACATGGGGCTTCTGTTTTTAAGTGAACCACTGGTTTTTGTAGACAACTGATTTACTGTTATTTGAATTTCACTATAATAAAGAACTCGATTCCGGTAATCTCAAATGAATATTCTACATTTTGTAAGTCATTGATTTCTTTATTGTTCTCTTCTTGTGCACATAAAACAGATACTAATTTGTATTTAAGGAATAGTATTTTTTTTATTTTGGAAAAAATGCTTCAGTAGATTAAAAATTATTAATCAATAAATTAATTTAAGGTGGCTACATGGACCGATGCACACGGTCTACAAAAAGCTACACCACAATACGTTCAACTACGGTCTCCAGCCACATATGAAACAAACAGAACGTATTTAATGACTTCTGTTATTCAAGAGCCATACCTAATGCAAAAACAAGGAGACTTCGGTCAAAAAGAAGAGTTTTTTGGACTCTGCAAGGATTTTATGGACATGATCTCAAAAAAAATGGGAATCAAATGTTAGTATGATAAAGTACTAGTTCTTTATTTATGTATAACATAACACAAACTTATCAAAACGTTATGTTTTTTTGTTTTTTATTAATCATGTACCTACATAACTGAACGTGGTTACTAAGTTATTTATATTTTCTGAAATAAATAAATACTTTAAGAATACATAACAAAATCAAGTCCTATTTTGGTTTTCATTCGTACTTGTTTAGATTCAAATTATAGGGTTTATGTTAGATTAAAAAAAAAACTTAATTTTACACCAAAATTAATGAAAAGGACCTATATAAACACAGGACATGACACTCAGCAGAAATAGGCAAAGTTATATTATTTTAGTCGTCCCAAACTAAAAATAGTTATAATCAATGAGATCCTTGGCAAACCATGACACAAAAACTACGTGACTATCAACTTATTAGATCGTAAGCGTTTACATACAGTACCTATTAAACCGAAACCAATAAGTTGTAGCAATGAGGGCATTACACACCAAAATGACCTTGTAAATACAAAATCAAAACATTTTGGATGTGCTTACTCTTGAGTACATTACATACCGCTATCTGCTATTAGTGCAGTCATTGAAGCGAA
Source organism: Phragmatobia fuliginosa (assembly GCA_932526445.1). Lineage (NCBI taxonomy): Eukaryota > Metazoa > Arthropoda > Insecta > Lepidoptera > Erebidae > Phragmatobia > Phragmatobia fuliginosa. Next base: position 34,674,512 of record OW052057.1, read on the forward strand.
AAATACCTCCGAATTTTTTAACTATGAACCGATTTACATGAAATTTTGGAATTAGGCTCATCTTACTCTTAATTTATTTCAAAAGTGAAAATGATCTGAACTCCGCCTATTATTTTTAAGGGGTATAAACAACCGCTTAATGGAAAAATTGACATTGAGCCATTCTATCGCTAGAAAACATGTCTAATAGTAAGTGGTGAAATTTTAAAGTATTTTCTAACATAATTACCTCATATTAAAATCATTTTCAACCCCTTGAAAATCTTACAACCCTTGCAAACAACCCCTAAATTGAAAAAATCACAAAAAAATACTTTGGTATGACATAAAAAGATGTAAGTATAGATATTCTCTATAATAATTATCAAATTTTTAACCCCTTTTCAACCCTTGAAAACTACCCCTTGAAAAAAAATTGTAAAAATAATTATTTTGATAAAATGAAAAGGATTTAAATATTATTCCACACTCTCGAAAATGATTATCATATTCTTAAGCTTTTCTACCCTTGAAACTGTAACATCAATGAAACACAGAGGCTGATGGCTGACTAACTGCTTTATTGACAACGTCAAATCACATACATTCATAGAGGTCAATAGGCAAAGGTGTCTATAGTTATAAATCCTAACATCTTCCCCTCTCAAATGATATGCTCACTTAAAACACCCATACATAATAGATGGTACTCAAAGTACCTATAGAAATTACATACTAAAAAATTAATAATCAAATAGTTACATTCTACCGTATTTACTTAATAGGTAGATACTTATAAACGTATAACATAAGAACATAAACTTATAAGTTATAAATTGGTAATTAACTAAGTATTATTTATTGGCTCGTTGAGCCCTATTGAGAGCGCGCAACGCTCGGGCCGACATGTCTGGGGGCAACAGTTGATGCGGCGGCGGTGACGTCACCGAACTGCACACTTGTTTACTGTTGCTGTCAGAGACCGGGCTATTATGATCTGCCGCCGCCATGTCACTTTCACCCTCTGACGCATCCTCAAATGTAACATCAGCGTCCTTATCAACTTCTACCGAGTCATTGGCAATTGTATTAGCATTCGCCCGCGTTAATGAATACCGGTTCCTATTTACTGGGATCAGCTGATCCGAATGTCTCCGCCATTGTACATCTCGACCTACGTCAACTTTGTACGAAACCGGTCCGGTTTGTTCGACTAGCTTTCCTTCCGTCCATTTTCCCCCCCTCGCGGAGTAGTCCCGCGCCAGCACGGCATCCCCCGGCTGTAGCGCGCAGCGCGGGGAGCCCGGCGCGTGCTGCTGCTGGCGCCGCTGCGCGCGCCGCACCACGGCCGTCATGTCGGGGCGCAGCGCGTCCAGCCGCGAGCGCAGGCGCCGCCCCATCAGCGCGACCGCCGGGGCCACACCCGTCGTCGCATGGGGACAGTTACGGTATTGTAAAAGAAATTTTGATAAAGCGGTAGCAACGTCCTCCCCCTCATGTACCGCCCGTTTTAAACATTTTTTTACTGTTTTTACAGCATTTTCTGCCGCCCCGTTACCTTGCGGCCTATAAGGAGCTGACGTTACATGTTGAATGCAATTCTTTTCACAAAATTCCTTAAACTCTAAGCTAAAGAAGGGAGGGCCATTGTCGGTCACCAACTGCGAAGGTAAACCAAATGATGCAAAAACTGATCTAAACACAGCTATTGTCGATCTCGAGTCTGTACTACGCATCATAATGGCTTCAATCCATTTAGAGTTTGCATCTACTATTATTAAGTACTTTTTACCCCCAAATTCCCCGAAATCTGCATGAACCCTTTGCCACGGGTTGAGCGGGAACTCCCAGGGGTGCAGCGGCGCGCGCGGCGGCGCGTCGCGGACCGCGCGGCACGCGCTGCACATCCTACACATCTCTTCTATATCACGATCTAAAGTAGACCAATAAACATAATTTCGTGACAAATTTTTCATTTTATTTATACCCAAGTGGCCCTCGTGAATTTCTTGTAAAATCTTTTTATGTAATGTGCCCGGTATCACTATTCTGTACTTATAAATTAGACAACCTAAGTCAATTGTTAGCTCCTGTTTACGCGCAAAATATGGTTTTTCTTCATCGCAATTAGTGTTCGACGGCCAACCAAACAAAACATAACCATATATTTGACTTAGCAAAACATCTTTCTTTGTCTCTTTAGCAATGTCATTAAAATTTATAGGTATTGACTCTTCAATCAAGTTAATATAGTTAACAACGTCCTTTACACGACCTTGCTGAGGTAACGGTAAACGCGATAGTGCATCGGCCGGGCCATTGTCCGCCGATCTAACAAATTCGACCGTAAAATCGTACGCAGCTAAACGAGCTGCCCACCTCTGAAGGCGACTAGCCGCAGTCTGCGGAATGCCCCCTTTAGGCCCAAAAATATAACTTAACGGCTGATGGTCCGTTCGTAAAATGAATCGACGCCCAAAGAGATACTGATGGTGTTTGGTAATTCCGTAAAATATAGCTAGCGCTTCCTTGTCAAGCTGACTATAGTTACGTTCCGCCGGGCTGAGCGTGCGCGAAACACAGCTGACGGGGCGCTCCGAGCCGTCCTCGTAGCGGTGCGCCAGCACGCCGCCCAGCCCGTACGCGCTGCTGTCCACCGACAGCACCACCGCGCGACCCTCCTCGTAGTGCGCTAGTACACGTTCACTCAGCAAAGCCTGTTTCGCTTCTAAAAAAGCCTTATCGCATGCTGAGTCCCATTTCCAGTTCGCTTCCTTTCTTAACAAGTTATGTAACGGATGAAGTAAGCTACTCAGGTTAGGAATGCATTTACCATAGTAATTTAACATTCCTAAAAAACCTTTTAATTGTGATACATCTTCAGGTCGTGGCGCACTGGAAATAGCCTCTAATTTAGTAGGATCAGGCCTCAAGCCATTCCTATCTATTATAAAGCCCAAGTATTTGACCTCATTTTGCATAAATACACATTTACTTAGTTTAATTGTAAGTCCCATGTTACGTAACCGTTCGAGTACAGCTCTGAGATTACTCATATGCTCCTTCTGATTAGCACCCGTACAACAAATATCATCTAAAAATACTACAGTACCCGGCACCCCTCGTAATGTCTCTTCCATTAACTTTTGGAATTTTTCCGGAATACACGATAACCCGTAAGGGGTACGGCGGTAAGCGAATGTACCCATATGCGTCGTGATAGCTGTATACGGCTGTGAGTCTTCTGTTAATATACACTGTTCGTAAGCATGTTTTAAATCGATTTTAGAAAATTTTTCACCTCCACTCAAACTGGCAAATAATTCCTCAATGCGAGGTAACGGATAAAACTCCCTCTTCAATTTAGGGTTAATTGTTATCTTATAATCACCGCATATGCGTATCTCACCGTTCTCCTTGACGACCGGTACGATGGGGGTGCCGTAGTCTGAGTGGCTGACGCGGTACACGGAGCCGTCGGCCTCCAGACGCTGCAGCTCGGCCTCCACGCGCGCCCGCAGCGCCAGCGGCACGGGCCGCGCGCGCACGTACACTCCCTCTGCGTCACTCAGCTGTAATCGAATGGTTTGCTTACATGTACCCAACTTATCTGTAAACACCTCCGGAAATTCTGCCCGTAACTGGTTCACTAATGAGGTCTCGGATATTTCATTGAAGTTTATCTGGTTAACTTTCAGTGCCCGCATCCAATCCCTACCTAGTAAGGGACGGCTTCCATTTCTAATAACGTATAGTGATAAGCCCTTGGCCTTTTCAACACCTAAAGTAACGTCTACGCTAATATAACCGAGTGACTCAATTGGTGAACCAGAATAGCAACGTAACATTACATTATCCGATTGTAACGGGTAGCAATAAAATACTCGTTTATAAAAATCTTCACTGATTGCTGATATTCTGCTGCCCGTATCAATTTCACATTCTATCTCGCAACTGTCTATCAGTACTTTAATAAAATAAGGTTTCTTACCCTGTGCTGTGACTGTGATGTTTAACATGTCCTCGTCCGACTCCTCATTCACGAAATGATGCCGCCCGACCCATTTATTATCACTGTTATTTATTTTTTTACACATAACTTTTAGGTGACCCCTTTGATTACACTGATCACAATTATAATGTACAAACTTGCATCGATCCGGCCGATGTGGCTTCCCACACCGCCAGCACTGCATTGCGGCCATGGCCCTGGGCCCTGGGCCGTCGCCGCCGGGGGCGCGGGCCTGCCAGCGCGGCCGGGAGCCCCCGCCGCCGCCGGCACCGCGCCGCGCGCTTGCCTGGTGCAGACCCTCGCCTGCCTCGCTGCCGCCGCCTGAGGTCGTCGCAGCCGACACGCTGCCGCTCACCTCCGCATGCTTCTCTGCAGCCTCCAGCGCCAGAGCCAGTTCCACCGCCTCTTTATACTTAATTGTTGTTTCCGCGAAAATCCTAGACCTCATTGCCTCACTACCAAGGCCTGACACAAACTGGTCTCTCAAGTTTTCCTCTAGGTTGCTCTTGAAGTTGCAGGTGGAAGCTAGGTGCTTGAGGCTTTGTAGGTAGTCCATGAGTGGCTCGCCTGGGCGCTGGCGCCGTAGTCTGAACACGTGGCGCTCAGCTATTTCTGACCGCTTCGGCTCCAGGTGCTCAGAGACTAGGCTCACCAGCTCGTCGAAAGTCTTCTTTTCCGGGTCCACCGGCGAACAGAGGTCACACATCAGCGAGTACGTGGCCTCGCCGACGATCGTAATTAACATCGGCACTTTTAGCTCGTCCTTAATTTCATTAAGCAAAATAAACTGTTTTACCCGTCGAATGTACGCTAACCACTGTTTCGACCCTAGGTCAAAGGCTTCTATTTTCCCGATTGGCATTTTATCTAGCGATTTAAGATATCCACACGTCGAAAATAAAATGTCCGCTTCCGCTCGTCGCCAATGTAACATCAATGAAACACAGAGGCTGATGGCTGACTAACTGCTTTATTGACAACGTCAAATCACATACATTCATAGAGGTCAATAGGCAAAGGTGTCTATAGTTATAAATCCTAACAGAAACTATCCCTAAATTAAAACAGTAAATTTATATGATTACATATTTAAAAATAATTTAATTGTGTTATATATACATATAAGAACGTTGGTATGTATTCATGCTTACGTTTCCAAAATATATATGCCATATTATGTGTATATATATATATATATATATATATATATATATATATATATATATATATATATATATATATATATTATATCGCCGCTATATGGCATTGACCACATCGATTAAATTTCAGACACAATAAAAAAACGGCTTTGATCTTTAATATCTAGCATAATATTGCACTTAGAATACTTTATAAAAAGCAAATTTTTATTGTTTTACCTGCTACAATTTTGTCCTTTATAAAATTTTCGATAAAACGTATATTTTTGGAGATATTTGCAAAAAAAAACCGATGAAAAACGTGAAAAAATTCCGAATTTTCCGAATTTGAAAAGTATTGGATTTTTTGAATAACTTTATGGATGATTTTTTACTTAAAATTAGGCCTTTTATCGATATCCGAGGTTATTTAGAAAAAAATTAAATTACCCCCGAGAAGGGGTGGCAACCTACCCCAGGGTGGTTGCGGAGTTCAAATCATTTTCACTTTTGAAGTTAAGGGTAAGATGAACCTAATTCCAAAATTGTATGCAATTCGGTTCACAGTAAAAAAAATCGGAGCAATAATGCTTCAATGACTGCACTATGTGGTAAACCTATAAGACTACAGATGGTAATCTAAATTAACTGAAAATTATTAAAATAAATTACTTTACGTAATGATAACTAAAAAATTATAAAATATACATATTATGTTTAAATTAACATTGTACTCCTTTACAGTTAGTACATATCAACTATGTACTAACTGTAAAGGAATACACTGTTCATTTAAACATGCGAAATATTATTTGTTTCAATAGGAGTTTTGGAACTTTACTGATTACATTTTCTGTTCTAGATGAGATAAGATTATCGAAAGAAGGAAAATACGTAAGCGACGCTACTCCGGAAATTTATACTGGGGTAATCGGAGACATTATGAGAAAGGTAAGTGATAATAATAGCTTGTAAAATATGTAATAAGAAAAGGAAATTTTGTGACTTTTCTTCACCGTTAAGCCTAGGCTTAAATATATTTACATATTCTCAAATCGGTTCCATAGTTTATTTAATATTTTGTAATTCGCCAGAATACCATTTGAAATGAAAATAAATAAAATCTTCAAGAATAAGCTTAAATTAAAAGGCACTAAAATAAATTAAAGTGTTCCTAGAAAAATTTTAATATGAACCTTTAATATCATTAAACAAACTATATTTTAATACAAAAGCTAGTCGGAAGATTTCAATTCTCGCATTATTGAGCAAAGTATTTAGCAAGACGAGTCAAAATAAATATATACAAATAAATAAAATTGGAGTGTCTATATGTAATGTAATATCAACTTGATCGTTTTTTTAGATCTAAATCTTGTTTCTAACTTTAATAAAGTTGCTGCTCACGGACAACTTGCCGCGCCTTTTACATACCATGACCTAATTTTCCTCTCATACAAAGTCATTTCTCCTAAACCTAAGTATTTTACGCAGTCTTAGAAATGTTATAGAACAGAATTTGAGGGATGATGAGAAAAAGTTAGATTGGTCTCCAGTTTTCAATAGTGGCGATATTGACACTAATGTTGAAATATTCAAAAAAACACTTATAGATCTGTAAAATAAACAAGCGTCGCAAAAAGTGTGAGAATCAAAAATCTACCTGCACCTTGGCTCTCCGAAGACATTTAACAACTTATGTACAAGCGGGATAGAGCCATATGAAGATACAAAAAGAATAAATCTGATGAAAATTGGTCAAACTATAAAGTTCTCAGAAATTGCTGCAGTCGTCTGTGTAGGGATGCTAAGAGTTGCCACATTTACGACTCCATAAAGAATTTCAACTCACCACAAGTATGGCGATTCCTTAGATCAATCGGTATTGGTAAAGCCACTAACGACGCTTCCACTGATTGACCTTAATGTTATGAATTCACATTTCTCCACTCCACCGGCTTGCTTAGATAGTTTGGAAAAAATATATACTCTTATCTATCTGTCTAGTCTTCCTTTGCCGCAATGTACCTCGTTTTCTTTTCACCTGGTTGCAGATTCTGGTGCTAAAAGATATATCCTATCTACTTCCACTAAGACTAAGGGTGATGATCATATTCAACCACAAACTTGATGTTATTTTATATTTATTTAAAATGACCTCCTTCCGGCTATATTAAATACTATATTATAAAATCGTCATTAATCTCATTATTATATAATAATAATGAGATTAATGACGATTCCATACATCCACTACTCAAACACCTACAACCCTACACAATGAACCAACCCACTTAGCGTAAGCCCGTGTTAGGTTCACAGTTACCAGAATTAGCTGAGAAAAGAGTTTTCACAATCCATAATAATAATACTTATTTAGCTATCTCAAAAAGGTAGGTAGGTACTCAAAGGGCTCATGGAGGTACCGTTAGCGCTTTGAGTACTTTATTCCTAAGAATAACCTCTGTCTTTCCTAGTCTTCACTCCTCCTTCGAACCCCTTCCCATAAGACAAGTCGCTATGACAGTTCATTTAGTGCTATGCTATGGAATACCTTGCCACTTGTAGTACAAAAAGCCTTTCTTTAAACGTGTTAACAAAGAAATTCAGGGATTATTATCTCTCCCTCCACTAATAAGGCTCCTAGTATATAGTTATTAAGACTGATATTTTTTTTTGTATATTTTATTGTATGCGCGTGTGTATGTATGTAAATATATGTTAAAAATATATTAGATCTTGCTATATAAATGAATATTCATAACATACGGATTAAGTATTTTTTTTTTTTTTTTGGGTAATGTTAGTATGCAAAGTTTGCCTTTACATGTATTCATTCTAAAGGTTCGCTGGAAGAAAATTCAGGTCTGGGTTAAGCTCGCCTTTGTACATGTAATCTCCTTGAAGCTTATTTAAGAAAATGTGTGTACAATAAAGAATAAATACCAATACTACTTTTTTGTTAAATGTACATGAAAGTATAAATGTTTGTTAAAAAAAAACAATTTCTTGTCATTCTGTTTATTTGTTCCTTGTAATCTCTGGAATGGCTTGACCCATTTTGACTGGACTTATACTGGTAGAAAGACCTAAACGACGTAAAGACGGTAACGACCTAAGGAGTAACTTAGACTATTTTTAGATAAGCTTAGCCCCGCGGCGTTACTACAATAACCTCAGGTATAACCGCGGGACTTAAGGCAGTAATAGTTAAATATTAAGCTGTTTGAATATTGAGTCAATAATGCAAAACATCTTATACGTCCCGTAATGAACTCTTAAATGAAATATTTTGCTAAGCTTACGTTATTACGTCAAACTTCTACAAAGAAGAAATATAATTTTATAGAGTCTCTCAAACGGATTTTCGTTATAACACACGACCTAAAGGAGGCATGGAGTATAGCAGATGATTCAAATCGACCCTATCTTCATTCAACGCACAATTAGTGAATAAATTACTGTGTTATAATTTTGATGGTCTGTTTAAACCTATTACATATGCTATGATATATGCTAAGCAGAGGTAATATTTTATACTCGTATGTGTTACATAACTCGTGTAGAAATGAACTACACACTATGACGGGGTACCCCTCGAAGATAATTTTACAAACTTATTTTTCTGTTCATATTCACCAGGACTAGATTAGTTAGAAATTTATTCTTATTCCAAATTTAAACAAGAAGACAGAATCCCTACTAATATTAAAAATGAGAAAGGAAGTTTAAGAAAACTACTCATCCGATCACCATTTGTACCCATATTCTTGAAGGTATTAGAAGTAACACAGGATACTTTTTATGAAAAAAATAACATTTTATACTAAATATAAAAAATGTTTGTGCGATCAGAATAACACCTCATCAAGGCCGCCATAATGTTGTTCCCCATACTACTTGCATTTGCAGTGAGTATGGCGACCCCCACTTGTGGATTTTACTCACGCTTTCCATCGCACATAGTAAACTCACCTTGGCAGGCGTTTTAAATAAAAAAAATATAGGCTACTTTTAATGCAGTTATTGACACACACGTGGGCGGAGCCGCGGGCGATAGCTTGTATAAGAATAAATTAATTGAACGGAAAGTCACCGAGCCGCGTTCCCAAGATTCCAAAATCGATTAGCCCCGCAAGCACAAACGACAACGCATAATTGAAACATAAAATAGATTAGGTTGTCATCTAGCATAACTAGGTAACCAGTTGAGCTTTCCTTTGTGTTACGGAACCATACTAACAACTTGTTTTTGCAGGCACTCATTTTCATCCCGGAAATTGTATCCAAGGGATATGCAAATCACTGATATAATATCGTAAAGCTTGAAGTGAAGCCACGAGGAATAAATGATTGTGCAAGAATAAATTTTGGTCTAATATTTTTTAATATTTTGGAATAGTATCTAGAATGCAATGCTACAGTGTACTGAACTAATTTAAATAGTTTTTAGTTTTACTGTTATTAAAACGTTACAATGTACTTTTCAATTTAAATGTGATTAGAATTTCACCAAAATGTAATTTAATAATAGTTAAGCTTTACTATAATCTACACTATTGAAACCAAAAGAGTATACGTGAAGTATTATTTATACCACATACACAACATAAAGTGAGTATATATTATTATGTATATATAACGTTCCATGAAGACTCTTTTGAGTAAAATCCTTCTCTAAGGTATTTCCTTTCATTCTAGCATAGGGCACCTTGTCTTTTTTTCTATATCACTTTTTCTGATCACATCACATTCTTACAGTCACTTTGATTTCCCAGCAAGCCAGAAAGTGTCCGTATGTTTTCTAACGAATAACTACACTTCTCTGTCTAGTTCTCCTAGGGTCTCGGAACTCTTATAGTTTCGTTATATACTTACGTCCGTCTGTCTATCCGTCCTCGACCTACCAAACTGTTACTGCTTGTAAAACTTAGCATTTATATGTGTTTTAGCTCCGACGATAAAGCGCTAAAATAAAATGAGAAAAAATGTTTTTGAATGCCTCCCCTTTGTGTAAAGTGGGTTTTGGAAGTGTCATTAAAAAGGTATATTGAAATCATTGAGAGGCTGCCAAGACAATATTTTGATTATGGTATCCATTTGCGAGTCAACTTTAAAATATATATTTTTTTAAACTCTAAAAGCCAAACGTCTACTTCGAAAAATATGACAAATATTGAGATAAACATATGATGTAAGCGAAAAATATAATAGTACAAGATCCCACTGCTCGATTCTGCAGGTATCTGTTTTTTCGATGAAACTAATTTTAAATGAATGTTTATAAAGTATACAATGGATTAGGGATAGGTTGCCTATAATAAATTAGCCGCAATTACCTGCAATTAATTTTAGTAAAATTGTTTCGCTGATGTAATTTGCAGCTATATGTTTTTTTAATGGATTTTACGACATTCGTTAGAAAATAATGTTACGAATTCAAAAAGAAATGGTTGCCAGCTCTCAGTCAGCCGCAACATTAGGGTTGCCAGGTGTAAACAGGTATGTTAGTGTTAATTATATACACTCACTTGCTTTTTTTAAATCTTAATACAAAATAAATACATTTAATTTTTGACAGGTACCAGTCACCTTCCATCAAACATTGCGAACGTGAAAATTTGGAAAGAATTAATGTTCCATTTACAATTCACGGGCCTTTAGACCCTAGGCCTAAAAACTTCAGCAACAGTTTAAAAAAAAATCCGTTTCCTCCAAAGGATTTTTTTTAGCTGTCAAATTTTTAGCTACATTCTGGGAAAACGATTGTTTTGCTTCAATATAACTTCATTAACACTGTTTTATCAATGTTGGAGAACAGTGCTTTTCTTATCATCTATAATGAGAATCTCTAAAGAAAATCGGAGTTTCTTTGTTTATTTCTTCCATGTTCAGGTATAGTAATGATTCTGATTTCATTGGATTATACACGGCTTGTTTCATTATTAATCTTATCAATATTATCATATTTAATTTGGGATAATTACTACACATCAATTCACACTATTTTCATAAGTCAATCAGAGCAATGACTAACGTCACCACTTTATGTTCCACTTGCTCTAACTTTTATTTAATTTTTTTTATTAAAAAAGTAAAAAACATTTTTATTACAAATTATGTGTTCAAAATTATACTTATTCTATGCATATAGAATAAGTATAATTTTACATGTCATTTACAATCTTATAATTATACATGTCTTTATTTTTTCTCATTCATTGTCTATATCGGTGTCGATATCTTCTGAATTATTAGATTATTGAATTTATAAGATGTTGTGTCTTATCGTATATGTGTCAAAATAAATATTATTTATACTACACCTGATCGGAACAGTATTCATTATTCCCTGAAAATGAAAAGAGAAAGTTAGTCTTTTCCTAGACCTAAATAAGCGGGAGGAAAAAATGTATGAAAATCCATTTCTAACGTGTTTTAGCGGGAGAGAAAGTTGTATGAGTTTTCATTTCTCATGTGTCATCTGATCTATGGCGCGCGCCTGCCCAAAGAGTTTTCATATAATTTAAATATGGAATCTCCGTGCCACTGACATCCTTTTGTGAAGAATAAAAAAAAACAAAAGAAACACGAAACATTTATAAATATTATGTCAAATTCTAAGCTAAATTGTGTCTTACATGGTGTCTTACGTTTTGATTTTATTTTATAAATACTTTAAATGTTCCTCACAGGTGTAGTATAAAGCACTGTGTAGCACTCGAAAGTGAAAGTTCCATTCCTACCTCGGGAGTATTGTGGCCCTAGGCTGCGCCTTCGGGCCACAAACTGCTCCCTCGCTAGTAATCGGTTCCTTTCCTCCCTCGGTGAACAATGTACTATTTCTTTCTTTCTTCTTTTCTGTTCTTCTTTCTTCTTTTCTGTACTTTCCTTTATTATAAAACGCAGCTAAATAATCACAGCTAGTAAATACATGGAATGATGCAATACACGACATAAAATTGGGCATAACTTCACCGCTAGTTGCGTATTGCGTACAATTTATAAAACCTTCATCTTTCTTCGTTTTTTTTGTTTTGTACCAGCCCGACCAATTTCCCTATCTGGTAGGTAGGTACTTTGTGAATATTGCCTGATAAAATAATTAAGACATCGTTGTCATTAGCTTTTAGTAAAACTTTTGTCTCTGGAGGTGCTTTGTTTATGTGAAACATTATGCATCTGTCAGCTTCCTCATGATGACAACTTAAATTAATGTCTTCAGTGTTTATGACATGGTCTCCTTCTAGATGATAAGAAAAGCACTGTTCTCCAACGCTGATAAAAATAGTTTTATTAAGTAATGTTGAAGCAAAACAATCGTTTTCCCAGAATGTAGCTAAATATTTGACAAAGGCTTCTTTGAAATGGATTTTTTTTAAACTTTCGCAGAAGTTTGTAGGCCTGGGTTGGAGAGGTCCGTAAATTGTGTATGAAACATTCATTTCTTCTTGATTTTCACGTTCACAATGTTGGATTGAAGGTGACAGATAGCTGACAAAAATTAAATGTATTTATTCTGTATTAATATTTAAAAACAAAAACAGGTGATTAACAATTATAAACTATATTATTATTAATTATAAACAATTATAAAAATAATTAACACTAATATATCTGTTTACACCTGGCAACCCTAACATTGCGGCTGACTGAGAGCTGGCAACCATTTCTTTTTGAATTCGTAACATTATTTTCTTTCAAATGACGTAAAATTCATTAAAAAAACATATAGCTGCAAATTACATCAGTGAATGAATTTTACTAAAATTAATTGCAGGTAATTGCGGCTAATTTTTGATAGGCAACCTATCCCTAATCCATTGTATACTTTATAAACATTCATTTAAAATTAGTTTTATCGAAAAAACAGATACCTGCAGAATCGAGCAGTGGGATCTTGTACTATAATGGCTTAGATAACTTTGTTAGTTTAGGAGTTTTAGACGCTTAACTTCTGAAATGCGCTTTCTTTGTTAGCTTTGTACGAAAATAATGAAATAATAAGTAGACATAACAATTATCTATTGTACACGATTTTCAATTACGAGTCATTATTAATAACTACAGACCCCTATTTCAAGCGTAGACTGGCATACACTTGAATGATTTTTTCATAATTATATCCAGACGACTTTGTTCAGTTCATCTTTGAGGGATCAGAATTTTTGTCTTTTGTTTAGTAACAGAATGTCAAAGTGTGGCAGCCGTTGGTTAGAATTAGTTACAAATTTTTATTTTCTTTAATAATTTCTTAAAATATCGAGTTTTTTATTTATTTATTATTATAAATTAATATTAATGTTAATTTTACAAATAATTCTAAAACTGATTATGACTGAACAAGAATCATAGCTATCTTTAAGTCAAGTTAAATTAAGGTATACTTTCAACAAAAGTTTCGAAACGTGCCAGCTGGTAAAAGCTAAAATATTTATATTTTCACATCATTAAGTCTACTGAAGAAGTTCCACGAACTTAATTATCATTGGACACAATACCTGAAAGGTTTTCAGCTAAATAAACTTAACAATTACGTTCTACGAGTCGCCGCTCATAGCGAAAAAGTGAGCGGATTTTGCAGAGCGAATTTCTACAGCGGCGAACGGTGTGGAGAGCGGCAGGAACAAAAGTACAAGAATATATGTGCGACGCCACGAAACAGAGCGGCGTGGACAGAAGTGACGGACTCATCGGCGTTAATAAAAACAAAACATTTTAGACGATTTTATGACGGTAATGGATACCAAGGCTTTTATAACAGAAATTTTAAATAGACCGCCTATATGGATGTCAAAATATCCCCAACATAAACATAAAAAGGTTGTGGGAAGAAATTAAACAATGTTTTTCGGAATATAATGGTACTTACGATTAATTTAAATCGATAACACAAAAATATAGAACCTAGGTACCTACCAAACGAAGCTACTAATATGTTGACAAAACTACTGGTATGTTTACTTAATGTAGGTGGATAGTTGACAAGTTTTAAAAGTTAATATTTTTCTCTGTCAGTAAGTAGATACCTAATTAGCAAAACAGTAAACATATCAGTAGTTTCGTTTGTAGATATAACTTCACACGAAACTACTAGTAGGTCTTATTCGCAATGTAAGTAGTTGACAAGTTTTTAAAGTTTTTTCTATCTGTAAGTACCTACTTAGTAAAACACTTGGAAACATCAGTTACTTCTTATAGGTTGAACCTTCGTATAGTTCACTAAATCGCCTTTTAAGTACCTATCTTTATTTTTAAAAATAGTTGTTGTTTCTAAACAGAGAAGGGATAATTTTGATAACGCCATGATTTTTAACACGTTTCGACTACCTAAATACGTCCACCGTGGCCGCTGCAACTAACCGCTACTAATGGTTCGTGGCGAGCAAGTCGCACCGCTCACCGACGCCGCCCGGCACTTCACTCCGCTTTTCGCTAAGACCAAACTCGTGGTCAGGCCGTAATGCCGGAACCACACTGCGTTATGCACTATTCGTTACGTGACTACGCCGTATTCGCCAAAATATTTGTTATGCGCGCAAACAACAAACATGCCATCCACACTTCGAACTGGTCCGCTGAATTATGCCAAATAAGGCAAATATGTGTGATGTTTGCGTGGAGCAATGGACGTGTTGAGAGTTACCATTTTAGCATACACCTAGGGTTGACAACTATACTGTTTTAAACAGTATTATATTCTTTTTCACTAAATTATACTTTTATCTGTTGAAAAAAAATTAAATAAAGTATACAAAATACCGTTTTCAGCGTCAAAATGCAAACGCATTATTATTTGTTTTTATTTAGTCAGAGAGCGCTTACTGCTCAGGGCAGCGCAGCCAATTTGTATGGACTCAATATTGGTATGGATGATTTATATTCAGAATTATCAAATTTCAAAGTACTTTATGAAAAATTTCTGAAGACAAAGATTTTCTCGAAATGAGTACTGACCAAAATGGAGCCATTTATAAGTAAACACTTCAGAAGGATTCTAAAACATAACTAAAATTGTCTCATATCTACTTTCTGTTCCCGCCACCTCAGCATTTACTGAAAGAGATTTTTCAGTAATGAATGCTAAGTGGCGGGAGCATAGAAATAGAGCATATAATAATTTAATAAAAAATGAGCTCCTCATTAATTTTTATTTCAGTTACAATTGTGATGAGGGGTATGAAGTTTTAAAGAAATGTTCTCGCATAATTTACTCCTTTACAGGAGTAAAATAAGCGAGAATCTAAAAAATATGTGTAATATATACGTATATAATGTATAAATATATAATTTTTAATTATAATATACAATATTATAAATACTGTTCATTTTTCAAAAATACTATTTAATAGTTACATAGACCTGAATACCTTTTATTTCTTGTAAAAAGAGTTGGCAACCCTACATACACCATACACGTCGATACACGACTGCCGCAAGCGATCGAATGACTCACCGAAGTGTGGACAGTCGATGCGCATTCGCCATAAGGTATCATACCTTACCTTTTTTATACCTTTTGAAATGTGGACTTACCGACGCATGCTCTCGATCAGCTGGACTCAGAAAATCTCCAATGTTGAGGTTCAAACACGTGTCGGTCAAACCCGCAAGTTGATGAAGACCATCAAAACCAGGAAAGTTAAAAGAAGAGATACAATTTACTGCAACTCATTATGATGGGCAAAATTGCGGGGAAACGTCGAGTAGGCCGTAGAAAAAAATTGTGACTTCGAAACATCCGCGAGTGGACCGGAGTCAAGAGCGCCGCGGAACTCTTTAACCTCGCCAGGGACAAAGCGAGGTTTTCAGGGCTGATGTCCATCCTCCAGTAATTGGAGAGGAACAACAAGAAGAAGAATTTATGAATAAAACTTAACTGTTCTTTAACGATTAACGACAGTACTCTCCGAATTTTTCTTCATCACTTATCAAATGGCTTTTGATCAGCGTCTTATAACATCCTTCCCGTTGTCTGCTTTTATAAAATGTATCTGGTGCTTTTCTTTTATTATTGAAATAAAGCAACAACAAATCATCGTCATCTTCTTCCTCTTCCAACAGTATAAATAAAAGTTGGTCATCAATCGCCATCTTGTCAACTCAAAGTAAACTAACGAATACACAATAACGCATCACCACGAACAGCGACACTGCCGCCATGCCTTGCTCGGAATTAGCGCGGCAGGCAACACTGCTGGGCAGCACCTTAGTGGCAGCATTGCGGCAACAGCACTGCTGCTTGTTGCCGAGTTCGGAATCACACCTTTATTCGTGTCCTTTGAAGTGTGTCAAAAAACCGACAAGTCGACGGATACGCGTATTCACTATTCTTATGCTTATGCTTATGTGTTATGCGTACTAATAAAACGAATATTGGCAAATATACTCTCCACACTTCGCCGTGTGCGCGTGAATAACCCGCATAACGAATAGCGACTAACGCAGTGTGGTTCCGGCATAAGAGGAAGTGGTCACCAGGTGTGGCCTCTTTGCGCGTTTGCCTGTAACGTATACACTTATACTGCAATACTATTACAGAGTTTACTTGGTAGTATTAGTTTAACTTTGTTCGCATTCCACAAAGTGGACCAACCAGTCCAGTGAAGCTAGCGCGGAGCTCTCTGATGAGGGTAGCACAGAAACGGTTGTTGTGGATCACCTTAGTGGAGGCCTATATTCAGCAGTGGAGGTCTTTTTGATGAGATGATGATGATTGAAATGCTTGTGACGATAAAATATGAAAGTGATTCTACTTTAAATTCCTAAAATTAGAGTCAACAAAAATATGAGACAGTATTAGACAGAGTACATAAAAATAAAAAAAATGCCAATGAGAAAAAAACATCCCCACTTTACGTGTAGGGGAGGTGCCCCAAATAAAATTTTTCACAATTTTATTGTAGCACTTTATCCACGTAATTACAACACATGTTTATGCAAAGTTTAATCTTTCTAGACGAACAGTCATGGCAACTATATAACTCCTGAATTAAAAAAGTTATCAAAACCGCTATAGTTTCTCTTGAAAGTTCAATATATGGAAAACTGTTATGATTTTATTCATATATTTTGAGCCACCCGTTTAGCTTTTAGAGGGAGGACGCCCTGTTTTCAGAAAAAAATGCGCTTCAAAGTTGAATAACTTGTAAACGGATAATGAATCGAAAAATATTTTTATACTACACCTGATCGGAACAGTAGTCAATATTCCCTGAAAATGAAAAGAGAAAGTTAGTCTTTTCTTTGACCTAAATAAGCGGGAGGAAAAAATGTATGAAAATCCATTTCTAAAGTGTTTTAGCGGGAGAGAAAGTTGTATGAATTTTCATTTCTCATGTGTTATCTTATCTATGGCGCGCGCCTGCCCAAAGAGTTTTCAAATAATTTAAATATGGAATCTTCGTGCCACTTTTTTCTTTTTTCTTTTTTTTTTCAAAAAGACAACTCCCGCATTAGGAATATGAATTCCTGTGTCGCGGGGGACTTTACAAACACACATGAAACGGACACAAAGAACACCCAGACTCAGAACAACAATTTATGAATCACACAAAGTGTTATCCCACGTGGGATTCGAACCCGCGACACTTGGCGCAGTAGAGAGCGGCGTGGCGACCGCTTAAACCACTAGGCCAACCGTGCAGTCGCACTGACATCCTTTTGTGAAGAATAAAAAAAAACAAAAGAAGCGCGAAATATTTATAAATATTATGTCAAATTCTAAGCTAAAATTGTGTCTTACATTGTGTCTTACGTTTGATTTTATTTTATAAATACTTTAAATGTTCCTCACAGGTGTAGTATAAAGCACTGTGTAGCACTCGGGTGAAAGTCCCATTCCTACCTCGGGAGTATTGTGGCCCTAGGCTGCGCCTTCGGGCCACAAACTGCTCCCTCGCTAGTAATCGGTTCCTTTCCTCCCTCGGTGAACAATGTACTATTAAAAACTTAGCAATTTTTTATAGGTCCCCAAATAAAAATGTTTCATAATTTTAATGTAGCACTTTGTCGACGTAATTAGAATACATGTTAATGCAAAGTTTCGTGTTTCTAGTACTAATCGTTTGGGTGGTAGGTCGAGGACGGACGGAGAGACATGACGAATCTATAGGGGTTCCTACTCATAAACTACGGAACCCCTTAAAACAACGGAAGAATCTATTATGTGCTCGAGTAAGAGCTATAAGTAGGAATTATATTAAATAACACAGTAAAAAAGAAGACTCTTCATGTCTGACTAATAGAAATATTATGACACATATACCAAACTAAATAGCAAACTTTACGACTGACGCAAACATAACGAAATACATACAAGCGTATGTATTATATAATGGGTACTTATGACCCATGTTTCTGTTGTAAAGCAGAAAAATAGCGCAGTACAAGCTTTACTGAAATATACTAAATCTCGCAGTAGAAAGTGATTTTTTATTTATACTTAGATTTACAGATAGAACTAACAAATTCAATACATAACAAAAGTTAAATTTAATCGCCATCAATGCCATCTGTAAATACAAATTTGAAGGAGGTAATTAAATTAGATTTACATCACTTGGCATATAAAAACAAAAAGAAGTAAAAGGTTTTAATTAGAGGTTTATGGGATCGATAAAAGTACGTAAACGCATTGAAACTTCAATCGTTAAGATTATTGTACATAATATTTTTGCGTATTTTAGAAAACGGCATCAGGGTGTAGTCAAAGCCTGTATGCGCTGGTTCCCACTACGCCGGACCGGTAAATCTACCGGAAACCGGACACCGGACAGAGTGTTCACATTACACCGGAGCCTCGGACAGTCAAGTACACAGCTCAGTTAAATTTGGACCTGTGCACATAATGGACGACGAAATTGTTGTGTTGTGGTGGTATCTTAATAGAAGGCAAAATAAAAGAAAACATTGGGTATATCCTATTTTACGGCAAAGATTTTCACTTGGAACATATGAAACATTAATAGATGAACTTAGAAGTGACGAATCAAACTTCTTCAATTATTTTCAAATGAGAGCAACCACTATTGACGATTTACTGATGAAAATGTGAGCCGAATGACGTGAGGACTGAGAAGAGCACGGGCGGCGCGAGGGGAGCACAGGTGTTGCAAGCGGGGGAAGATACCGGATCAAACTCGTTCACATTGCTCCGGTCCGGTATTTTTACCGGACGATCGTAGTGACAAAACGCACGGTAAAAATGCCGGACTCGGCAAAAATGCCGGATCCGGGATAATGTGAACAGCTTCATATAACTTGTACAGCCACTAGCCTTTCCGGCAGTTTTACCGGCCCGGCAAATCTGCCGGTCCGGCGTAGTGGGAACCAGCGCTTAGACATAGAATACAGTATTAATTATGTTCTTGTTTTAAAAGTCGTTGTTGGTTTTCAAGTGAACTGATCCACTGGCAATGTGTAAAATTTATATATTTTGGTCTGTATTCATCAATGTTAATTAAGCATCTATAAAATTTTAGTTCATTACATCCCAATTTCTGTCAATTTCTGTATTCATCAATGTTAATTAAGCATCTATAAAATTTTAGTTCATTACATCCCAATTTTATTCAGAACCACGTAGGTTTAGAATAGGTTAGAACAATGATCAGAGCCAGATCTGTTTATGTTGAATCTTTTAAATTAAATGAGTTTGAGTATATTGTTTTCGAACTGTTCTCGTACATTGCACATTTCCAGCTGTACATTAGGATTTGCAAAGAATACCTGGGCAAAGTATTAAATAAATAATATGTCATACATTATCTGCACGTTCTAGGAATCGTACTCGTATTTGCCTAAGTACTCGTATAATACCGGATCAAACAGATTGCTGATAACATGTTAAACAAACATTATTGGATTATTTTGAATGAAAATTTTTTTTCAAAAACAAACCTAATGTACTGTTTTAAGAATGGAGAGTCTGCCAAGAGTGTGTTAGAAAAATAATTATATATTTGACACCAAGCCGTATTACTTCAAGCTTCTTTCTGTGGAAACATGGTATTTTAAGTAGTGAAGTGAATTATTGTTAAATTCTATGTTGATCACATTTAAGCTTAAAACAAAAATTTTAATACCAAACAAATATATTGTGTTTCGAATCATAAATTATCTATACAAAATATATGAGAATTCTGGCATTACTTATCTTTAAACTCTGTGTTTGGTTATCTTTAGTTCAAATGAAAATTCGACATGATCTTATTAGGGAATATGCATAAAATTTTAATTTGGCTCAATCTTTTTTATTAAGTTCTTTATTGTCGTTACATTAAACTTCAAAAGATTTTTTTTTATTTGGTTATTATTTAAACCCAGAAAATAATAAATAAAAAGTGAAAAATAAGGGAGGGAAATTCAAGCTTACAAAACGCGCCATGATTGGTCGAAACGAAATGTGACGTAGATGGCTACATTTTAAGTAGGGTCACCATCTCTAAAATTTGAAAACTAGGACAAAAGTGCAATATTCTCCCAAAAACTGACTGATTTAGTGGTAAGCGAATGCAACTGCTGATCAAGAAATGTCGGGTTCAATTCCCGGGTAGGACCAAATGTTTGTATGATCTGCAAATATTTGTTAGGGAGTTTGGGTGTTATCTATGTATAATATATATGTATTTACAAAAAAAGTTTATGTGTGTTTATATAGGTTGTCTAGTACCCATGGTACAAGCTCTGCTTAGTTTGGGACTGTAGATGTTGTGTATCATTTGTCCGAAATATTTATTTATTATTAGAATTCGGAGACGTCAAGTTCTTTTTTTTTTCAATTAAGTGAATTGCTGATTTATTGGGCCCTAAATTATTTATTTCCAGAACAACAATTGAAAGACAAATAACCTTATATTTTTATATTTATTTAAATAACGGCATTTTTCATGCTTGAAGATGTTATTTAAATGTTTGAAGATTTTAAATGACATGAAAAGGTAGCGATTTGAAAAATGCAACAAAAAAAATTGTAATGGACACGCTCGACGTGTCAGTTAAGTTTATGTTGAGAATAAGTGTCTAAGTATCACTAAATTTGTGGTTAATAGTTTTAGTCAAGCGTCGATAGATGGCGTTATGCCCATTTTCTGTATCGCGCAAATTTTTGTCTCCGAGACGAGTATATAAGCTCGAGGAACATTTGTTCAAAGACCTGATCATGACTTATGGTAGCATAGTATTTGCACACGTTCATCAACACAGGATCCATAGGTTACAAACATTACAGAATAAATTCATGCGCCGAGCTACGGGAGCACCGTGGTATGTGCGTAATGTCGAACTTCACATCGACCTACGACTGCCGACTATCAGGCAATTCATGAAACAGTGCTCTCTTAGCTACTTTGACTCTGCTTCGACTCACTCCAACCCTCT
Source organism: Phragmatobia fuliginosa (assembly GCA_932526445.1). Lineage (NCBI taxonomy): Eukaryota > Metazoa > Arthropoda > Insecta > Lepidoptera > Erebidae > Phragmatobia > Phragmatobia fuliginosa. The sequence continues at coordinate 34,696,022 of OW052057.1, forward strand.
AGTGGTTGCGGCTAGTAATTACACTCCAAGTACAATTTCACGTATACGTAGGCCTAAACACGTTTTAGCTGACCTAGAAGATGACATTACACTCGCTCAACAGAGAGCGCACACAGCTCGCGCAGCTATCACAAATCGTCCGCGGTTTCGCCCCCGCCGTCGGGGTCGAAACACGCGCCGCGCTAATAATAATTACGTAAATGTGGGTCTTGGTCGCCCTAGTTTGCCAGCAACGCCCCAAGCCGAGGTTCGTACCCCACATGGGGTGCCCTTGGGCGATGTTGCTTAAAGAATGACAGGTTGAGAGACCTCAGCGCTCACCTTAAGTCCGCGTAAGACTGTAGAGGCCATCTTAGGCCAACAGTCATACATCCTACAAAAAAAAAAAATGTTCAAAGACGATTCCACACCCAATAAACATTTAGTACAGAGTTCTAGTGTTTTATTGCGGTTCACACCTGGCAGACCCTTGGAGTCGTATGCAATAAGTTTCACATCGTATATTTCTAATAACATAAATTGCACCATTTTACAATTTCACTCCTTAAATCTTTAACCGACCGACCAAAAACCAGAAAAATTCATTAGTTATGGTTCGATCCGGATTAAAAATGAAACCTTGCCGGATGCTCCTCAAACGGTCTCTAAGCTAGGAAAAATCCACGAAAACCCGGACGAATGGCCACCCTACGTATAATGATATCCGAGCCGGTCGGGACACGATCGGGACACGATCGCGACAACTGACGTCATCAAAAGCGCGCGCAAAATGGCCGTTTGAATGTCTCAAATATAATCAATGTTTTTAATTTCATTTTAAAAAATAATTTGACTCTTTTCAAGACTATTTATATTTTTTTCTATGTTTAATAGACCTAAATAATCGATTTATAAAATAAAAAAAAATCATGCATATTCCCTATTCTGAGGTTTTATGAATAATAAGTAATAGTGAAGGTTTTTTCGCACATCTTTTGATAAGGACTCTTTATTTCAGCTTACGAAGAAATTTGACCGTCAATCTAATATTCTGTGAAGGTTTGCTCTTAATCTCTCTGTCTCTATATGAGTTGGCCATGTGTACGCTTCGCATTATTTCATGGCTCGTCTCAATGTCTAATGAAATATTTGCGGGGTTAGTTTCCCTTACCTCGGGTGTAGCTTTATGTACTTAGAGGAAAACGCAAACCACTACGTAATGTGTCTGTTGATTCGCACAGAGTATAATAATAAAGTAACTCCCAACTAATGTGTTTTATAAGTTCTTTGTTTGATATCAGCATTATCATAACAAGGACTTTGGCTAGCTAGCTGGCTAGAAAAAAATAACATAAAATCCTTTATATTATTTTTATATTTTAATATGTATTGTATTAAGTCTTAACAAAAAAATGTAGCAAGTATAAACTATTAATAGAGGCGTACAAAAAATGGAGACGGTCTTTTAAAATAGCCCAGTCAATAAAAGCTTAACTTTGCCATTTTGGTTGAACACCTGCAACCAACGCCAAAATTTCCGTAAGTCTTCGTAGATTAATATACTAAAATTGCAGGGTGCTGCAATACCGGCAAAGGGTGCAAATACATTGCAAAAACAACTTTTTCGTCTATATCTCGCGATTGGTTGAAAAAATAAAAAAAGATCCTACTACAAAATTGTAGGAAATTAAATCCCCTACAAAAACTTGGAAACGTATTTTCGCGTATCTCTCATAGTTTTTGTAAAAAATGCATTTAAAGGTGCAAAATGAAAAAAATGTTACTATTAATCTTTTTTTTTTCATATTGAAGTGATACTACCTACATGTTTCATTGGGATTCCAATGATATGTTTCGGGCATTTTTTTTTTATTTATTTACACCTTTTTAGGGTTCCGAAGTATATCACTCGGAACCCTTATAGATTTTTTTCACGCCCGATAGTCGTACGAAGTGGACGTATGTTTGGATATTGATTGAAAGCTCAAGTTGGAAGTCAAGTGATATTAATCGTTGCTTAATTGGTAATAAAGTTTTGTTTGCAATAAAAAAGTAACCCGCGCATGTGACATTAAGGCAGAAACACACAGCAGTAACAGCTCTCTTCACCCCCGCGGGTAAGCAAGACCTCCTCTGATTTTTTGTCCCGCTTACTAGCGATCTACACAACGCTTGCGCACGGAAACTGTATTATCGCTCCAGTGACATCGTTCGAGTGTGGTACAAAACATGAGCGTGAAGCGTTCCTCACCAACCCGTAGTGGTTCATTGAGTGACATAACAACGCAAATGGCAGAAAAAACAGAGCGACAGGTCACCTCTAATAAACGTAAGCAACCAGAACAATGTTGTGACTGTGCACAAGAAGTACAGAATTTTCGCAAGGAGATTGCCAGTATGTTGAATAAATTTACAACTACTCAAGAAGATACCTTAAAATTTATGCGTGACACTATTGTTGAATTCAAAACCAATCTGAATGAGATCAAGACTTCAATTGACACTCTCAATAATGATCAAAACGCTCTTAAAACTCAATTATTAGATATGGTGAATACAAATAATGATACCCAAAAGAAAGTGAAAGCGCTTGAAACAGAGCTCACTGAAATAAAAAAAACTGTTTCAACCTCGAAATTAACAATTCACAGCAATGAAATTATAATGCGTGAACTAGAGGAACGCACAATCAGGAACAAAAATATCATCTTAATGGGAATACCGGAACACAGAGGATCATCTACCGACGAAAGTCAATGCTCCGATGAAGGTGAAGTGTCTAAAATTATTAACAGGGTGATTGAAAAATGTCCAAAGCCCAGTAGAGTTTTCAGACTTGGAAAATATAATCATACCAAAGACCGCAAAATAAAAGTGTGTTTCGATTCACCACAAGTAGCAAAGTCTTTACTACGAGGCAAAGAAAAATTGCCAAGTGGCATAAAAATTATCTCTGACCTAACTCCAGCACAGCAGACTTATCTGAGGGATCTAAAGGATGAATTAGAGCAACGTACAAAAAACGGCGAGAATAACATAACAATAAAATACATCAAAGGAATACCAAGCATTGTAACCAGGGATAACACAAAAAACTAATAAATCCTCCAATCACTGCAAGTAAAAACTGCACCACTACAACCTATCAGGTATCTAATAATAACCAGGACATATCTACTGAGAAATCAAGTCTAAATTTCTTCTATACAAATATTAGGAGTATTTGTAGGCCTGGCAAGTTTGATGAGCTAAAATGTGTAATCAGCTCTTTTAAAAAATGTATACATATCATACTGCTATCTGAAACTTGGATAAGGTCAGACCAACAAGCTAAACAATTTGAACTACAAAACTACACACATTATTACAATATTAGACCTGACGTAATTGGTGGTGGTGTATCAATCTATGTCCATAATAATTTAAAACATGAAATGACATTAACAACCTTCATTGATGGAAACAATTATTTATGGATAAATCTTCACAAGTATGCACTTGAAATTGGAGTTGTGTATAAGCCTGGACACTCTAATCTTAATGATTTTCTTATTAGCTATGAAAAACAATTATCTCAAAAGAAAAGAGCTATAGTCTTTGGTGACATTAATATCGACCTACTGGCAAACGATTCTAAGACAAAGCGATATAACGACATGCTTACTACATCTGGATATAGAATAATTAACAAAAAAGATACTATACATTGTACTCGTGAAACAGCAACAAGCAAAACAATTATAGATCATGTTTCCACTAACCTAAGAGAAAATAATTTCCATTTTGCACTTATAGACTCGTCTATGTCGGATCACAAGAATATATATGTAGAAATAAAACACGTACAACCACCTCAAAAACAAAGATATCAATTCGATGCGATTAATTATGAAAAATTATACACATTGACCGAAAAAAATATATTTGATAGAACGCAGCATGAATTCAATGAACTGGAAGATTTAATCAAGAAAATGCTAGCAAAGAGCAAAACGATAAAATTTAAAATTATCAATGAACCCCAAAAAGAGTGGATAAACAGAAAAATTATAACCGAAATTAATGAAAGAAACGAGTTATGGATTAAACTTAAGCAAAACCCCGGAGATGAGACATTACGAACTAACTTCAAAGCAAAAAGAGACAACGTAACACAAACAATAAGAAATACAAAAGACAAATACTTCTACGGAGAGTTCATGAAGTGTACTAGCAAACCAAAGAAAATGTGGAAGTTAATAAACACTCTCTCAACTAACAAAATCTTGAATAGCTGTGCTCCCCCAACATTAAAATCAAAAACTGGAGAAATAGTTTCAAACCCTAAACAGATTTGTGAGATATTTAACATCTACTTTACGAGTATAGGAACACAATTAGCTAAAAATATTCCATCAACATTTCACAATAATAGCGACGCATATACACTACCTAATACTAACACGAACACAAGTAAATACACTTTTTCTCAATTTTCACCATGCACGGCCAACGAAATATCTAAAATCATTGACAGCCTAGACACAAACACAAGTACAGGTGTTGACTGCATGAGTACCAAGGCCTTAAAATGTATCAAGAACTTGATTCTTCAAAATTTAACGGAATGTCTGAATAGATTACTAACCGAGGGTACGTTTCCGGACAGTTTAAAAATTGCTAGAATTACTCCTATATACAAAAATGGTTCAAAATCTGAACCAGAAAACTATCGCCCAGTCTCAGTGCTGCCAATACTTTCCAAAGTATTGGAGAAAGTTATGTGTAAAAGATTGGATGAGTACCTAACAAAAATCAACTTTTTATATGAAAAACAGTACGGTTTTCGTTCGAAATCAAATACACTTGGTGCAACCGTAGACTTAATAACAACTATAAAGACTAAAATAGATCAAAAACAGATTGCAGTCGGCGTTTTTATTGATTTAAAAAAGGCCTTCGATACAGTCTGTCATAGCTTGCTACTGAAAAAGTTGCGGAGTATTGGCATCACTGGAACGGCATATAATATGTTCCAGTCTTATTTATCTAATAGACATCAAGTTGTACAGATTGGAAAACATCAAAGTTCTTTTCAATGTTTAACTTGCGGGGTACCACAAGGCTCAATACTCGGGCCTTTATTATTCCTTATTTATGTAAATAACATATCTGAATTGGGTTTGTTTGGACAAGTCTCACTGTATGCAGATGACACGTGTATGTTTTACTTTGGTCATGATCTTAACTTAATTTTGCAACAAGCTCAGGACGATTTAAACGTTCTGCACAAGTGGTTCCAATATAACCTTCTAACAATTAATATTACAAAGTCATCATATATAATTTTTTGTGCTAAAAATAAAAACCTCGCCAATCACGATAATCTATCCATAAATGGACAAATGCTTAAGAAAACTACTCAAGAAAAATACCTTGGCTTAACAATGGACAAAAACATGACATGGAGTGCACACATACAGCGAATACAAAGCAAGCTTTCATCCCTAATAGGATCACTACACAACATGACAAGATGCATCCCACAACATGCTCGTCCGCTTATATACAATGCACTTGTAAAACCTCATTTACTGTACCTCATTGAAATATGGGGTAGTGCAGCTAAAACTAATATAAAACCGATCCAAACATTACAAAATAAAATAATAAAAATCTTATATCACTATGATTACTTAACACCTACAAAGACTATATTTGAGGAAACCAAACTAATGAATATCCAGCAACTTTATACATATAACACATGCATACTCATATATAAAATTATCCACAAATACATACATTCACATATCACTTTCACAACAAAAGGAAACACACAAAAATATTCATCTCGTAGACCTAATCATTTAGTATTACCGTCTATAAGGACTAACTATGGCAGAAACTCCTTGACATTTGTGGGAGCACAGCTATACAATGCACTTCCATCAGACATCAAGGAAGCGACCTCACTGAATATGTTTAAAAAAAATCTACACAATCACATTTTAAATAATACTAAGTAGTAATAAAAAATCGAATCGCTTGTCGCTCTTAACTTGAGCCATACTACTTTGACTACAGTGAGCTCGCATCTAAAGATACGTCGTTGGTCAATATTATTATTTTTTTGTAAATACCCACCTGTATCGGGTTAATTATTTCAATGAATGTTTTATTCTCATGTAAGTGACATTTGTCTTTTTGAGAAATAAATATCTTTAAACCGAACCCTTATAGATTCGTCATGTCCGTCCGTCCGTCCGTCCGTCCTCGCCTTACCGTCCAAACGGTAAGTGCTAGAAAGATGAAACTTTGCATGAAAATGTGTTGTAATTACGCCGACAAAGTGCTATAATAAAATTATGAAAAATATTTTTATTTGGGGTACCTCCCCTACACGTAAAGTAGGGATGTATTTTTTTTCTAGTGGCTAACCCATCGCGTGGGGTATCATTAGATAGGTCTTTTAAAAACAATAAAGGGTTTCTAAGACGATTTTTTGATTGAGGTATCCGTTTGCGAGAAATTCCACTTTAAAGGGCACTTTTTTGTAAAAACAGGGCGTCCCCCCCCCTCTAAAAGCTAAACGGCTGGATCATAAAATCTGGAAAAATTCGTGATGGTGGTCCACATACTGAACTTTGAAGGAAAACTATAACGGATTAGATGACTTTATTAATTTAGGAGTTATGGAGACTTAACTTGTAAAATGCGCTCACTTGGAAAACGTCATACAAAATTAACACATTAATACGTAAAAATAATAATTATAATATCTATTGGATACGATTTTAATTTAATTTTTAATTTTATATTAATAATTTTATTTAGGTGTATGTATGTATGTACTAAGATCTTTGGTACCCAAGTCAACCTCACGTGCTAGCTTGTACACCTGCTAAACAATAGACTTCGCCCGATTCGCCCGATTCCTGTGGCAAGTGAGCTAGGGCTACCGTGTCCAGAGTGGGCACGGCCAAAGAAGTTAGCCCCACCTCGTATCCGCTTTGCAACGTGGAATATTGGTACACTGACAGCTCGCTGGAGTGAGCTAGCCAATGTACTTTTCAGACGGAGGGTTGCGGTGGCGTTTCTGCAGGAGACTCGGTGGAAAGGCAACAGGTTCAGACTTATTGGTCACGGTTATAAACTGATACTCCGTGCCGTGGTACTCTCCGAAGAGCTGCAGGGTGATATTTTGGAAGTGAAACGCTTCTGCGACAGACTCATTGCCGTAAGGGTGCTTTTTAACGGTACTGTCACCCATCTGATAAGTGCCTATTCACCACAGGCTGGTTGTAGCGACGCCGAAAGAGGACTGTTCTGGGGTCGACTTGGAAATGTGCTCCGGGATATTCCGTTGTCACAGGAGATCGTTTTGGGTGGTGACCCAAACGGCCATGTGGGTTCGCGGTGTCAGGAGTTTGAGCGAGTTCATGGTGGGTTTGGATATGGGATTCGCAATGCCATTTTCTTAGAACGTGTGATGCTGCCGATCTCGCCATCGTAAACACCTACTTTCAGAAGAAACCTGACCACCTCATCACCTACAAGAGCGGGGATCGAGCTACTCAAATCAATTATACCACTAGGAGGCACCAAATTAGTAAAGTAGCGAACTGCAAAGTCATACCCGGAGAGAGTCTTACTGCGCAACATCGTCTCCTTGTCATGAATCTCTGCGTAAAACTCAAAGAACCCTCAAAGATAGTGTTGAAGCGGACCCCGGGCGTCCCAGACGCAACCGGGATTAACGCTCGGATGATGATGATTGGATACGATTTTAAATCCACGTACCATTATCGGTGACTGAGGAACCCTTCCCTGTGCGTGGCCTGACACGCACTTGGCCGATTTTTTCAATTACCTAATAATCTTGGCAAAAAAACATTTAATTTTTATTATATGACTAGCTGACCCCGCAAAGTTCGTACCGCCTCAGAATAATCATTAAAATATTATGCTTAGTTATTAACTGATACTGATAAATTGACAGCAGTGCCACCTAACGGGCCCCGGCTGGTACCGCCACAGTCGCTCGTTGTCGCCACAGTTGATCTATCTCGTAGGGTACAGCCAGCGTTTGCAATGTAAGCGTAAAAAATGGGTTTATTTACGACATCACATTAAAAACCTCTAAAATTATCAATGTTTCTCTACTTTTATGCATGTAGTAGACATATAAACCTTCCTCTTGAATCATTCTATGTAGTAAAAAAAACGGCGTTGAAGTCCATTGCGTAGTTTTAAAGATCGAAGCATTTATACATATAGACAGACAGAGAGTGGAAGCGACTTTGGCTTATACTATGTAGTGATAATTTAATTTTAGTTTTTTTTATTCCATTGGATTCAGCGCAAAATAGCATTTGAAACGTATATTTGCAGTATAAATTACCTCTCCATTTACCTGAGCTATTATAAATTTCATTTCAGGGGGACGTTTATAATAATATATCACTAGCGGAGAAAGAGCGTGGTATATTTTATATTATTCTTTCTACTACTATTCTACTCTTTTGCTCCCACTGATTCCAATTTTCTATATAAGAATCTTCAATCTAAGAGTGAATTGGGAGAATAAGACAAATATGAGACCCTTGCGCTCGACGTAAATAGTCCCATTCAAGATCTATAGGATAGGATCGAAAAATAGGACCCATGTGCTCGAATAAGACCATACGTTTCCTAATAAGAGCGAAAGAGATAGAGATTTAGACAAAAATGAGAACCTTGCGCTCGACGAAAATAGTACCATTGAGAACACACACACATGCGCTTGTTTTTCTATATCGCTGAGTGCAATGAGTAAGACTGCAGCAGAAAATGCTCAACTAACTGTTTGTCACTTACTGTCACTATACTCCAAACTGTCGTTTCAGGGATATTTCGTTTTTGTGCTTCTAACTGTCCAAAAGTGATTTTTTGCAGAATAAACTTGATTCACTGTTTTCAATTTAAACGAAACAATGAATCCTTCATTTTTATGTTTTATTTGTATGAAGAAAACGTAAGATGCAACAATTGTTGTGAAAAGTATGCAATCTTCTCAGGATTGCATACTGATTGTAGTGATTGGTATGGTAAAAGTGAGGACCGCAGTGAAATGGCTAAGAAAATAATTATCACTGTATGCGCAGAAATTTTACAGGACAAATTAAAGGAAACTCTTTACGAAACAAAAAGTTATCTACAACCGGACAAATTCCCTGATAACGTTGTATCAGAAATACCCCCACTATTAACTTGCTTCCTACATAAATTATTATTAAATGATGAAAATATCAGAGAAGATATCAGATGAATGTCCTGTTATCCCAAAAAAAGATAGTATTGGCTATAGTATTATTTCAGCACTTCGTCCTAAATCCTTCATTCGTTTCTTCAACTAGCTGTTGAGACATACATTTATCGAAAAACAGGATCGATGTTAGTTATCAATCTACTAAGCAAACTGGGTGTTTGCATATCATACCATAATATTCAGCTTCATGAAATTTCATCAATAATTTAACCTCAGAAGACTATAATTACTGATGCTATCCTTTAATATGTCTTTGATAATACTGACCGTAATACAAGGTGGGCCAAAAGAAATCACCCTTTTGAAAGATGCTCTTATTTTTGCAAATGGCGGCCAATGTCAAATCTGTTTCGACATTTGTAAACTAGACAGATGTAGAATACAAGTGAACAAGCCATGGAGCGATACACTCCCCGCGGAATGCGGAATAATCGTGTCTATTCTTTTGCGTAATAATTCGTCTGTGGTGTTGGCGCAGCGCGAATTCCATCGCCGATTCCCCGGTCGTCCGGCACTAACTGCGCAAACACTGGGCCGTTTGGCCAGGGACTACAAGAGACGCTGCCAAGAGTTGCCGGCCCCGGAGCACCTATTCTGCCGAGAATATCGCAGCTGTTGCTGAGGATGTCGAGCTGTCGCCTGAAACATCAACCAGACGCCGTACCTCGCAATTAGCCATCAGCCGGTCGTCCCTAAGGTGACTTTTGGTCAAAGAACTGCGCATGTCCGTGCATCAGCTGCTGCCTGTCGACCACTAAACGCGTGTAGCCTACGCCCATGCGATTCTCAATCTCGAGGACGAAGTAGACGATTTTTCGAGCAAAATAATAATGAGCGATGAGGCTCATTTCCACCTCAACGGGTACGTGAACAAGCAAAAACTATCGCTTCTGGGCACCGAAATTCCACGAGTGTAGCACGAGGAGCCATTACTCCCGCGAAAAGTAACTGCATGGTGCGCTGTTCAAGCTGGAACAGTCATCGGTCCTTTTTTCGAGGACGCCGCTGGTCAAACGATAACAGTGAACGGTGCGCCCTATATGGCCATGTTAACCGAGTTTTTTCTGCCACAATTGAACGAATTGAGACTGGAGAACATGTGGTTCCAACAAGACGGAGCAACGGCACACACTGCGTGAGACAGAACCGATATTCTGTAGGCAGTGTTCCCGGGTCGCCTCATCTCTAGTTTTGGCGATTTGCACTGGCCCGCAAGATCGCCCGATTTAACCGTTCCAGACTTTTTTGTGGGGTTTTTTGAAGTCTCGTGTTTACGTGAACAAGCCCGAACACATGAGTGCGAGAATCTGTCGCCCGAAGTTCTCGCTGAAGTGATGAAAAATGCCATAAAATGAGCCCGTATAGCAATCGATTGTGGCTGCGCCCATTTGGCCGATATCATCTTCTCGACTTCACTATTAAAATTCTAAAGGTTCAAATAAACATAATCTAAAAACAAAATCGAAGTTTTTTATTTAGAAAAAAATTGAGAGCCGAACAACATCGGATGACTTCTTTTGGCCCACCTTGTATAAGAACCTCAGGTGGTCAGGAGACTTTTCATTGTTTAGGAGGCATAGCAGTGTACACACCAGCAAGTAGTGTTTGATAGAAAAGAACTCCAATCAAATGTAAAAAAATCTGCAGCGCAATTAGCATCTACAACAGATATCACCGATGAGATGTAAGATGAGAGATTGCCTTCTGGATTAAAAACATCACCTATGCAGATCCTAGTAAACTATGTTTAGGCATTTCACCTCTTGTATCACCATCGTATATAACATTTCTATCAGGCATATTACATGCCTCCCGATCATTAGATGACCATCCTCCCAAATTTGAAAATTTGCGAATTTGCGCTGAATCCGATGGATTAAAAAAAATATAAAATAAAAATATCATTTAATAAAATTGAAATGAATTTTTTGTCAAGATTATTAGGTATATGAAAAAAGGTATAAATAAGTAAACAAAAATGTCCGAAAAATATTAATTAAACACCAAGGAAACATGTAGGATCGCTTCAAAATGAAAAAAAAAGATTAATAATAATATTTTTACAATTTTGCACATTTAAATGCATTTTGTGCAACAACTATGAGAGATACGCGAAAATACGTTTGCAATTTTTTGTAGGGGATTTAATTTCCTACAAGTTTGTAGTAGGATCTTTTTTTATTTTTCCAGCCAATCGCGAGATATAGACGAAAAAGTTGTTTTTGCACCCTTTTGCAATGTATTTGCACCCTTTGCCGGTATTGCAGCACCCTGCAATTTTAGTATATTAATCTACGAAGACTCACGGAAATTTTGGCGTTGGTTGCAGGTGTTCAACCAAAATGGCAAAGTTAAGCTTTAATTGACTGGACTAAAAGCCAATTTATAACTTACTATAACATACATATATAATAAAACCTCTGTATTAAAACTTAATAGAATGTGAGAGTGCTGTAATTCAAGACAATTATTGTATATAAACAATACACAGTTCTTGTGGAGTGGAAATTTAAAATTTCCTAAAAAGTTTTTTTTTTCATAATATTGAAATGATTGGCATTTTTATTACCCTTTTATGTTACATTATTATACGAGTTCAAAACATAGTTTCATAAATTATTATTATTTTTATCATATATGTATAATTGCTCAGAACCTAATCGTTAACTAAAATTAACGAAAATTTTCGCCAGTTGTACTAAATACAGTTTTTTTACAGGAAGCCGATATCGCGCTAACATCACTCTCTGTGACACCTGAACGTGAGCGATTAGTGGACTTTAGTGAACCATTTCTTAGTATAGACACGCCCATCACCTACACAAGGACGCCGAAGCAGTTATCCGACACCTTCAGTTTCCTTAGGCCCTTATCAAAAGAAATATGGGTGAGTACACGCTATTTGTGAGCGATGAATCCCAAAATATATTTTTGTCGCTTATCATATTTCCTATTCAACTTTCGACTGTATTGTTGTGTAGTTTACCCAACTTTTATTGATATTTCCTTCAGTGTTAAAAAACTGTTATTTATCCTTCAAAATATAATGATTAAATATTATATTATAAAACTGTCTCGTTGGTCTAGTGGATAGCGTATGCGACTGCTGATCAGAGGTCTGGGGTTGGGCCAAAAAGTGTTTTTGGTTTTTCTTTGGAATTCCTAATAGCTTGGAAGCTTAGCGTTGATTCACACCCGTGCCTCGGAGAGCACGTAAAGCCGTCGGTACCGGTTGTCATGAACTTCTATGGCAATCGTAATTGGGAAGTCAGTGCCCTTAAGTTATTTACTGACAACTAGTTCAACCTTCGAATTTCAGTTCTCCCTTAGGGTTGCGGAGGTCCGATGCCAGTCGCTTCGTGGAAAAACTATTCAGGTAAAACCGGTTGAACTAACCGACCCCAAAATAACATTTTGAATAAGGCTAGGAGGAAAAGAACATTAAATTTCATATAAGTTTATATTCAGTCAATACCTAGTCTACATCTTTTGCCATGCCATGTCTACATCTTTTATTTCTAGGTGAAGCTGATGTACACAGATCAAAGGTAATCATTATAATACATTCGTAACCAATAACTGTTACGGTATGTTATTGTTATGTGCCATATCATTATATGTTTTAAATCGAAATAATGAAGTCAACTATTTCATTTAATTTTTTCTAGAATAGTGTCCAATATGTCACTAGAAGATTTTGATTTAATTTAGAAAGTGAAATTAATACTTAGCGTTAAACATGGTTACTGTTAAGCTCTCGAATACTTTATTTTATAGTTAGTTAATTATTTATGTCATAATAGTAAGACTATCCACTCATACAGCTGAATGCGTAATGGTAGTACACAATTATTAAATGTTAAAAGCCAATTATAGTGTGCAACTAAAGGAATAAAGTGCATTGAAATGTAGTTACGACAACTTAGGGAGCAACAAGATACTAACAAGTTATCTCGTTAGTGTTTGAACCAATTTTATTTAAAAGTCAAACTGAAAGTCATCGAAACGGGAATTGATATTTTTACTTATTTATTACTTTATATACTACCGAACATTGACGTGACGCGTTGGTCATAGAAGAAAATCGTATGCCAGTGATGACCTATGGTACGGAGACGTGGCTACTCATTATGGACCTTATAAGAAAGCACGATACAAGCAATGGAGACGTCCACGCTTGGAGTTTCTCTTGCCAGTGATCTTGATCACTGGCATTGCCCGAATAATTGCTACACTTAAGTGGCAAGGGCAGAGACACATTACTCTTAGACAGAGTAGCCTTTGGGGCCTAAAAGTCCGTCCTAGATCGGTGACCTCGTAGATGCAAGACGGAGCGTAGCTAGATCCCATACAAGGTGGTCTGACGACGTGATGAAAGGGCTATGTCAAGCAGTGGACGTCTTTCGACTGAGATGATGATGAACATTCACGTTTACAGGCTATGGCCAGTTAAACTTGGTGGCGCAGTGGTAGCGTGTGCTTGAGGTCTCGGGTTCGATTCCTGGGTTGGACCAAATGTTTGTGTAATCCGCAAAGATTTATTTCGGAGTTTCTCACTAAGCCGCCATGCCCTAGGTCACCACGCTGCGATGTGCACACTCACAATGAGGATGATGACCCGTACTCCTGCATGCTACTCATGCTTCAGACAGAGTAGAATCACTTAGACTTAAATTTATATACTAAAAATTATTATTATTATTGTTCACAGTTATGTGTGCTATTCAGTTTCTTTGCTGTCAGTATCGTATTGTTCCTAGTTTCAAGATTCTCGCCTCACGAATGGAAATCAGTTTCCATTTCTGACTCCCATTTGGATCACGCTATTAGTAGTACCAGCGAGGTAAGAGTACTTAAGATTAACAACAACGTTGAATGTGTCTCATACCCAATTCTTAGATTTTTTCTGAAATGTAAAACTTTTTTTTAGATAATTTTACACAACGAGTTTAGCATTTGGAATTCGTTCTGGTTTTCGTTGGGATCATTTATGCAACAAGGCAGTGATGTGGTGCCAAGGTACGTAAAATCTCACTACGTAGTACCTACAATCGTAAAATTAATCGAAAACAAAACAAAATAGAAAACAATGGCAGTTTCCAATACCCGAGTATTTTAAGTAATGCGGTCAATATTACGAGCCGTGCAGACTATGGAGTTCTAAATTGAATTCCTTGTCTTGTATTAAACTAGCTATCGTACGCGGCTCCGCCCGCGTGTATCTCGATTATTGTAGGAAAAAGAAGCCTATGTATGTAGTATATTTATATATATATAAATGTTTATATATATATCGTAAGCACCACCCACCCTTCCGGGTAGGAATGTTTGACATTATTATTGTAATTTATATAGTTTGGAGGTAGTAATGAAACGCATTCCAGCACGAATGTGCTGGCTCGACCAGGGCAGTACTACTCTCAAACAGAAAACCATTCCAATAATGACAGCATTCTTACAGTCGTATTTCGTTGTTAAGTGTAAGACCCGAGGCGGAGGCTGGGAGAATGATTCAAAAACATGTGACCAGACCGCCATGGTATGGAGCACAATGTGCATTGCTTACCCTCACGATGATGATGGTGACCCCAACTCCTAGATTCTTCAGAGAAGTCGCTTTGGTACGGTTACTTATTTATAAAAAAGTGGATTTTTTTTATTTCTTTCACTTCTAATTACGTTATACGTCATGGTGTCATAGGAGCCTTTTCCTAGCCAATATACCAAAAATAAGAAAAAACATAGTTTTTATGATTTTATATGGATAAGGGGTAGTAAATTTTTTATTTTTTTAGTTTTTTTAGTATTTCTAGGTACTATTTCTATAACCTAGACTTATGAGTACCGTCAGGGACTTTGGGTTACTAAGTAACTAATAAAATAGGAACATTCAGTACTTCTTTATGGCTCGAATTATAAAATAAAAGTATAATAAAATGAAACATCGATTAAGATTAGCATCGTGGTATTCTACTAAACAATTCTTTTATACATTTATGCACAAAAATATATTGCAGTGTGGACATTTTGAGTGAGGCTTTGACTGCACCTTTTTCTTGCTGTATACTTCACACCTCCCTATATTTGGCACAAACGTTTCCTAAATAAACGTCTTTAAACGTTTAGAAGCCAGTTTTGTGCCTCTTAGATGGCCCAGGTCTAGGCACAGAGTATACCTTTTCTTTAATGTCCTTCATAGACATCAACCCTTGCGCAATAGATCTCCTAAAGTCTTTTACAGGTATTTGGCTCAGCAAATATGGTTCTAATGCTGCCTCAACATTTTCGTCAGAATCGCTAGTTGCTGGGGTAGCTAGGGTAGCTAGGGTAGCTAGGGTAGCTGTACTTCGGGAATGTTTTCGTCGTCAGATAATTCCACATCAGTAGTTTCGGAACAATCTGGAAGATTTTCCATAAGTGAGTCTTCTATCAAAGCGGTATTCTTCGAAATATTCATTATATACCTGTAATATAAGATAAACAAATATCAAGATATATTCGGTCTTATTAACAAAAAAATCATCCAAAGTCACTGACGGAACTAATAAGTCCTTGTACATTTTTATCGTTATTTTAGCACTTAAATTTTAAATTATAATCTAAAACCATAATCAATGAATAGTTGAAACTACAATCTAATAGAATAATACAAAACAATAACACACCTTGTTTATTCTATTTTTAAATATTTTCTAAAACAAGAGCAATCCGCAGTTCCCCAATCCGAAACAGGTCGACACTTGAAAGTGTCACTTGCTGGCGGTAAATAGGCAAAATTTAAATAAATCACTGTGATTGGCTTGCTTAGTGTTCCCCGAAAGGATCGTCGGTATCAAATAGGTAATGCGCGATCATATTGTCGAAATAATGGACTAGGAATCACCCGGTACAAAATAAATTGGTACCAGCGGTTAGGAAAGGGTTAACTTTTAATTTCCTCATTAGAGCTCGATTGTTTTATAGTTAGAGATACTTATAATATTCAAATTTTTTGTCACCTACTGTACTGTCTGATTCACCTACTGTATTGTGATTTAATATTTATTTTTGATTTCTTGTTTACCGTATTAAAGAGCAAGATAATTAAATGACAGCCGCATTGCAACCGCACTAAAAGGAAATGTAAAGTGCTTACTGCTAGTTACGGAAGAAGGAGGAATGGAAAAACATTTTTAAAAGACAAGAATCATTGAGTTAGCATTTAGGAACGTAACTGTATTGACATACTCCGAATAGCTTTTAGAAAGATGGCTACACCTCCACTACTTCTCAAAAAGTTATTCTATTTATGTTGAAATGTTTAATGTAAATACGGTAGTAGTGTCGTCGTCTCAGCTATAAAAATATTAAGGATGTTCTAAAAGTTCAACTTTTAAATTTACAATAAAAACATTAAACCAGAAAATATTATTATGTGCATTATAGAGTGCTAAATGCAATATTTATTAGATTGTAATGTGTTTTGTGCATTGCAATATATTTGAATTATATTAAATATTTTATTAATTTTACTTATTAAGGTTAAGTAATATATATATACTAGTGATCGCCAAGTGATCGAATTTGACCATAATTAATTTCAATTATAAGTGGCAACATTATTAAGCTTCTATTCTCAAAAACTATAACCTAGAAACTATAATTTAGATTGTAAGTCGAAAAACTGACATGACGAATTTACAAGGATTCCGAGTCATAAACTTCGGAACCCTAAAAAGCCAGAATCCAAGAGTGGGGGAAACCACTACCATTGCCGCAAACCATAAAGTATTGCGGCCCACACTGTGGCGACTTACTGAGATGCTTTTTCACGCTCCGCTTAAAGGACCCGGGATCATAGTAGGAAGAAAACACGTGAGCTGGTAGTGAGTTTCAGCTTTTGACTGCTCGGCATAAGAAGGAAGAAAGAGCTGAACCGTTTCGTAAACATTAAATATGCGTAATTTTCGTGTAAAATGGGGATCAAAGTTTTTGCTTCACGTATTAACAATATACTTAATTCTTGTCACAAATGCTAGATATTTTATTATCAAGAGCACTTATCTGTTTGTACCGTATCGATATTAGCGCAAAAATAAGCGTTATGATCAACATCTGGGTTAGACAGTAGGTACAGATTGTAAAAGTTTACCAGGTTCCGTTTTTTGCTATTTGGCTACGGAAGCCTAAAAAGGCTACTTTGTGGCACATGCTATATTTTGATGTCACACATTGCAAAATTTACACTTTACATACTTTATATAAATTAAGATAAACAACACTGTTATAATCTGCATATTCACAGACCAGTGTTTCCAAGCCGCTAAGGGATTTCTTGAGACCTGGTAAAATTTCAATAAATGTCTAGATCGCGATACTTTTTAAAGATATACATGCATCAAAAAGATGAAACAGAGTACATAAAAACTAATAAGCAAACACCTTTTCGATCAATTTCTATCGCACATTTCAAGTAGACAAAAGCTACTATGTACTGGAAGAAATAAAATGGAAATTAAAGGTAAACAGAGCCGATAACAGAATAAAACTCAATTTCATCAAACAGATTTATTTTCAATCTCTCCATTCTTATTTCAAACATGGTTATGCTACGTTTCGTTGGATTAGCGACCGCTTCGCCACCAATCCATTTGAACTCTCAGAATTCTAAAGCAGTGATCAATAACGTTCTAAACAAGAAATATAATACAATTATATTATTATTGATTTTAGTCATATCAAAGTGTTAGTAAATTAACTTTGTTATGAAAAAGAGACTTCTTGTTCATTTTTAATTGACGAAAAAAAATGGAGGAGGTGCTATTATTACTTAACTTTACTTAATAATGATTAAATAATGCTTATACTAGTTTAAGAAGTTAGTTATTAAGGTCATGTAATAATAGATTATAATTTTTTGCTTTCGTGTATTTTCGGAGGTTCGATTTTTTGCTAAAATGTTTTATATTCACGAAACTGAGTATTAGAACTCTGTTTCACACATTGAATTTATACAACTATTTTCCCTATAGATATATTTACATTACGTTTAAATATTATCTACACAGCACCCTTAATTAAAAGCATGAATATTTTTTTTCTATTTTTTTAGATATGAAAGTATTCATGAAGTGGCTGGTTTATTATTTTTAAAACAGTATCGTGTACTAACTGATTAATTTATTTTCAGATCCTTATCGGGCCGAATTGTTGGCACAGTATGGTGGTTCTTTGCTCTCATCCTAGTATGCTCGTACACAGCTAATTTGGCTGCTTACCTCATAGTTGAGCGAATAGCTGATCCAACACAATCTCTGAACCGTGCACCAAATGTTGCATTTATCGAAGTAAGACCTACATGCACTTATACGACATTCAGGTAACAAGCCAACTTGTAACGGCGATTGCTTAAGCGAATTAAAATATTTTGTGCTGGGTTTGCTTTCGTGGTTTTGGTTAAAACTTGTTAACTCCATAATTCACAGTTTCATTTTAAATATTTTAACATTTGGTCAATCCAATATTTGATTTGTTTGCCTTCCGAGTTGTGTTGTTACTTGAGGTATTATTACTGTATTATTTTACATTTAAATATACCATTATTACTGTCACTACGATAAAATACGACTATATGTATTATTATCATAAATTACTACTATGCATTACAATAGTATACTTATAATAGTAATACTTATTATTGTAGACTTATACTAAATAAAATGAAAACGGAAAAATGATGATTTGAAACCATCCAGTTATTTAACTACTTTGCCTTCCACTTGTAATGTTTCTTTTAGCTCAGCGATTACTTCTTCAGCGAAACAAAAATCGGTTTTTATATTATGTATGAAATGAAATAATCAGGTAAGCCTGATGCCACCACTGTGATGGCCAGACATCCGGGGAAACGATCTCCGTCCTCCATAAGCGCATGCCTGGGGGTTGACAGGTGGGGCCATTTGTCACCCTAGCAAAAGCAACCCCGGGTGGTAGCCCTGTCGATGAACTAAGTTCTTAAACTAATGTAAGCGTTGTTATTTTATGAAATTAAGGTAATTTAGTTATCTTTTTACGGTTCTGTAGCTCGTGTCTCGGAATCCATATACATGGGTATTTTCGCAAAAAGTTGCTCAAGTGACGGAAGTGGAACTTTATTCATTTCTGTCGAAATATAATCATTTTAAATACAATATAATATAAAATACATTTGTAATGATATAGCGTTACTAACGTTATTCAATACTTTTAACTCACACGGAATCACACATTACAAACCTGTCGTCACGTGTTTCAACTCCAAATTAACTCTTATCAGATACAATGGCAGCTTTTTGAGAACATAATGTTATCAGTATTAAAATAAATAAAAACGAGTTTTATTCTTCTCAACAAAACAGTTTAAAAAACCATTTTACTGTCATAACTATGTAGAATTTTCCACGTTATGCGAAAACGATAGACATGTTTTACACGATTTTTTTTAATATGAAAATTTTGCTTTACAGTTTTATTTTATATATTACCAAGTTTGAAGACTTCAAAGTTGATTAGGTTAGTGTATGACATAGGAAATTTGGATGGTTTGAAATTATGAAATGGATGTTCTGCTTGAAAATCTAAAGCTAAAACAAATTTTTAATTCATAGAAAAACTATTTTACTAATTGTACAGCGTTAAATGCTTGATAATAGTAGCACTGCATTAATGAAGTTACTGGACAGTGGTTTTTGCCCATGAGCAACTTTTCGCGAAAATACCCAAATTGTGTTGTGCGTCCTTCAATCTATGGGTCATCGACGTACCGCCCAAATGCTTACTGCTAGAAAGATGAAACTTTGCATGGATATGTTTCTATTACGTCGACAAACTGCTACAATAAAATCATGAAAAACAGACTTATTTGGGATACGTCCCCTACACACAAAGTAGGGATGATCCCTACTTTACGTGTAGGGGACGTACCGTAATATGAATTTTTGCTCGCGTCTTCCCCAGTGTGTAAGGTACCGTTAAAAAGGTATTTTAAAAAAAATCAGAGGTTGGTAAGAATCTGAAAAATATCATGATGGTAGTCCATGTCATTAACTTCAAAGGAAACTTATAATGGAAAACAAATCGATTTTTCAACAAATTTCTTTACAGAGTGTTGCTGGGCCATCTAGAAGTAATTTCATGAAAGAAAATATTGTAAACGATGAATGTATTTTGAACCATCATGAATCTTGTGGAAGGTCGCGAGTTTGCCGATATAAGCATGTCAACTTTGTTATCGCTACAGCAAAAGGATCTCCTCTCAGGTAAAATAGTTAACACTATCTACAAAACTTCTCTTTTATAAGTTCATCGTTGATAGTGAATTGCAGTCAGTTCTTCGACTTCTAAAGTATTTTTAATAGATTTTTTGTTTGATGGACCAACAGTTATCTACAATAATTAATTATAAGAGATCCGCCCATTATTGTTCAACATTATTGGGCTTAAACCTAATTGCATAACTAATAATGCACAGCACGAATTCAGTTCTATTATAATGTTTATAAATTATGTTATTTCATTCTCAAACTACAATAATTAAGTTAGTCTTATAAGGGCTTATATCCTAAAACAGCTCCAAAGCTGATTCTTGATCCCACATTCCAATGAGAGTGCTGAATCAACCGTATTGAAAAAGAATGTTATAATTGAGAATATACCCAAGGTTTGATGAGATGTGAACATCTCATCAAACATCGGGTTATCAAACCACGATTACAAAAATAAAACTAGAATTTTTACTAACTTACCTCTCATATAAAACCTAAAACCACAAGGTAATATAATATATCAAATCAAATCAAATCATTTATTCTGCAATTAGGTTACTTGAACACTTTTGCAAGTAAAACTTTTTTTGAGCAGATGAGTTCGGCCTTTCCTAACTGGACTAGCCCTGAGAAGAAAGGACGAAACAAACTCAGGGATCACAGTCTCTTTTAAAGTCCAGACAATATTCTTAAATGCAAAAGACATATATAAAAGCTTTTGGTGCTTACGCATGGAGGTTAATGCCCTTAATCACCACGCTGGGCAGGCGGGTTGGTGATTGCAGGGCATAGCTTGTTGTACCGAGGATCGAACTGAGTGGCGTGCAATTGGAGAGGCCTATGTCCAGCAGTGGACTGCGATAGGCTGATGATGATGATGATGATATATAAAAGCGATAATTACAATTATATCACAACTATAATAATTTAAAAATTGTCAACAAATTAAAATATTTTTTTTAAAATATATAATGTAAATTTAACTATAAATTATCGTCACATCAACATAAATTTATTGATATAAACCATATGACTCAGTTATTTTAATACTTTACCAATACAAATGAAACTTAGTATATAAACTCGCTTATTATAATGCAGGCTCTAAGTGGTATGGTTTTCAGATTTTGCTTACTTTTTTAGTAAGACATTAAAATCTGAACTTTTTCGTGCGCGGACCAGATTGCTGTCCAAATGTCAGTCGCGCACCGGCGCGAGCGCTTGTATGGGGAACGCGTTCACTCTTAAAATTTTCACAGTAGCCTTCCAAGAAAATACAACATAGATGATCCGTTTTAATGACCAATTGATTGCCTCTAGCATTTTTTAGGGTTCCGTAGCCAAATGGCAAAAAACGGAACCCTTATAGATTCGTCATGTCTGTCTGTCTGTCCGTCCGTATGTCACAGCCTCTTTTTTCCGAAACCATTAGAGCTATACTTTTGAAACTTGGTAAGTAGATGTAATCTGTGAACCGCATTAAGATTTTCACATAAAAATAGAAAAAAACAACACGTTTTGGGGGTCCCCATACTTGAAACTGAAACTCAAATTTTTTTTTTCTTCGAACCCATACGTGTGGGTTATCTATGGATAGGTCTTCAAAAATTATGTTGAGGTATTTAATATTTTTTTTCTGAACTGAATAGTTTGCGCGAGAGACACTTCCAAAGTGGAAAAATGTCCCCCCCCCCCCCCCTGTAACTTCTAAAATAAGAGAGTGATAAAACTGAAAACACTCGCACTTGGCACCTTTTTTTTCTATAGGTAACATAAATTTCATGAATTTCAAAAGGTTGTAAAAAAACGACTTTCAGAGTGCTGGGTGCTGGAAAAAAATATTTGATCCAGCACCCAGCACCTAAAAACAATTGGTTAATATATTAGACGCACTTAATGGTTAGTGGTTAACTGATGATAAAATATAACTGTTTGCGCGCGGCCCATGGCAAGTTTTGGTGTTAATTTCATGATAAATAAATATAAGAATATAGATTTTAATTTCATGTAACGTAAAAAGGTGTTGAATTTTTAACTTATGTCTGTACTGTTGCATTTATGTATTTGAAATTCGGTATGATGATAGCTTAATTTACAAGAAATACCTATATTTATAAAATTATTATTATTATTTTACTGGGAAGTCAGTGCCCTCAAATAAACTGACAACTAGTTCAATCTTCGAATTTCAGTTCTCCCTTAGGGTTGCGGAGGTCCGATGCCAGTCGCTCCGTGGAAAAACTGAAATTCAGGTGAAACCGGTTGAACTAGTAGCCGACCCCAAATAAACTTGGGAATAAAGGCTCGGAAGATGACCTATATTTATAAAATAAAAATAAATAATAATAGCCTTTCTTGCTGTCACTTTTATACTATATTCGGTATTATACTTTTATATTTTTCGGTTATCGTTATCCTTTCTTAGGTACTAGACTAGAAATGTTCTTCAAATCTTTCTTTTAATTACAAATATCGGTATCAAACGCCACACAGCACAGCAGCAGACTGGCCAACTCAACCGAACTGTAACTCCGTTAAAACAACTGTTTCGCTTTTCGAGCCGTCAGCTTTTGTTTTTAAATAAATATTTGTGGAACTGCGCCGATAGAACGCTTTTAAATAAAGCTTTGTTTTGCAATGTAAAATAAATCAGCCAAAGTTCAGCAGAAAACTAAAGAGGTAGGTATTAGATAAAAAGTGTGAAATAAAATAATTTATAAAAAATAAATAACCAGACTACTGAAAAGCAATGAACTGAAAAGCGTAAAACAAGTATCGCAATATCAATATAAAATTAAATTGTATACAAAATTTGTTTATAATATTGTTATATAAAATTAAATATAAAATTAAATACTGATAAGTAAACTTACAAAACAATACATTAGTCAGTCATATTTTATGTAGATACAAGCTTATGCCCACGGCTCCGCTCGCGTCCTAAGAGTATGAAAAATAGATGTCTGAATCTCAGACCTACGCGATACGCACACGAAATTTCATACAAATCGGTTTAATAATTTTGCAGAGTTTGCTAAGAAACACTGTGATACGAGAACTTATATATATATATATATATATCTTAGATTGTGATACTTGTTTAACTATTTTCAGTTCTTTTTCTTAAAACTTTTAAACAGTCGGGTTTTTTGTTTGTTAATTAATAATAATTTAATTGTGTAATGTTTTATTTAACAAAAACCTATGATTAGGTTACTTGGTCTTTATTTCCTCAGTTCTCAAATAGCTAGAGGCAAAATTACTAAACACTATCAATCCCTGAGCCCCGCCGCACAAGCCCACACTCGCATTGGTCGTCACGAGTCGCGTGCGAGTGGCAGTATTTAAAACCTATGGCGCAGTACCAAACTCCGCATTTGCTCTCACGTGTCGACGCAGGCGCGTACATGAGCGTGCACGCGCGTGTCGGCTAAATGACCGAGACATTGTTTCGAGTGGCAGTGGCGCGAGTGTTTGCAAAATGGACGAACTCATTGAAGCTGTTCGAAGCGATAAATGTTTATACGACGTAAAACACCCAGAATAGATGAATGCAAAATTTAAGGACTAATTCAAATTTTTAAATTTTTCGTCTGAAAACTCAGAAGTTAATTTGAATTTTGCATGTATTTTCCTTTTGAACATGTAAGAGCTCTTCCATATTTTTTTTCTTGCTTCGTATTCGTATATGAATGGTAGAGACACTGACTGATGTAGGTACGACTCGTGAAAGCAATTGCGGACACACACGTGTCCACCAATGTCAATGCGACATTGGCACAGTGTCGTGAACGAGTGCGAGTGTGCGATGTGCGGCGGGGCTAAGAAATTAACAAACTATTTTGGCTAAGAGTTTCATTGATCAGAAAATATTTTCGCTGACTTAAATTTCGTTAAAGCACTGGAAAGAAAAAAACCTATTAATTTTTCTTACAGACAAGAAACATATCGATTTTAAAATCTCAACTCTGTATGGTAATTCCCAACGGCATGCTGAAAAGTCGTAAATTTTACATGGTGCCCGTCAATTGGGAAGGCAGTGCACTCCGCGTTTCGAATTTATACTACCCATTTTTATGGTACACGATTTGGCGGACGTGATTTTTGACAACAAGTTAAAATTTACATTTTATATTATATGTCGGTTTTATGGCGCATTGCGATTGACGAGATACATGGGGGCTTATGAAACGAGAGGTTTGTTTACTAAACAAGCTTTTAACGGCTCTTCTCTTAGGCTAAAATCAATTTACCCTTGATTGAATGGTTATTTAACTGCGGGGTAAAACTATTTTGAAGTATTAAACATTTAAAAGTGTAACTCAAATGATTTTAAATAAATAAATAAATAAATAAATAAACAAGTAGTTTTGAGTTAAAATATTAACCATGCAACACAGGCATTAACTTATTATAAAATTAAAGATTTATTATCTTAATGTTCATCAAATTAAAAACAGAACTCATTATTTTGTCACAGGGAAGCAATCAACTTAGCAATCATCAGTTTGAAAAAAGAAGACCTAATCACAGAACTTTGGCGCAAGTGGGCCACCTACAGTAAAAAAAATGATTGTGATGCGAAAAATGAGGTAAAATTGGTTTTTATTGTAATTATACATTGTTGCTTTTGTGGTTTTATTTGTAGGTACATAAAATAAATTATTTCTATAATAAAGGAGGGATACTTGATACTATGAAAGATGATTTTTGAAGATATTCAGACTATGTTCATTAGATATTATGCAGCGTATACAAATTAGATTATATTACATATAATTCAAAGTCTACGACTTAGTAAGCTTATTTTAAACTAAATTATTACTTTTGATATTTTAGGATACCACGATAACAGAAATGACGTTGAGCCAAGTAGCGGGTATATTTTACGTCTTACTGGGTGGCTTGGCAGTTGCTTTGGGCGTTGCATTAATTGAGTTCTGCCAACACGGACGCGCGGAAGCCGCAAGAGCAAATGTTCCTTTGAGAGCTGCATTACGGGCAAAAGCTAGACTTGCCTCACACACAGATCGCAAGACACCGCCACAACGTACGCAAAGTGACCACGATCGTCTTGGTTGGAATGGAGCTGCGTTTGCTGGGGTCAGTACTTGAACTAGAATTACGCTATTAGCTTAATTATATAAACAACAATAATTTGTTATTAATAACTTTGTTTTTGTAATTACCTCGTTGGACTAGTGGATAGCGTATGCGACTGCTAAACAAGATGCTTCGGATTCAAATCCCAGGTCGGGTCAAAGGTGTTTATGGGTTTTTCTTAGGAAATTCCTAATAGCAGCCCGGAGTTTGAAAGTTTGGCGGTGATTCAAGCCCGTGCCTCGGAGAGCACGTAAGGCAGTCGGTGCCGGTTGTCATGAACACCTACGGCAATCGTTATTGGGAAGTCAGTGCCCCCAAATTTACTGACAACTTTAACTTTAAATTCACTGAAAAGTTCAACCTTCGAAATCAGTTCTCCCTTAGCGTTGCGGAGGTCCGACGCCAATAGCTCCGTAAAACATATATTCAGGTAAAACCGGTTAAACTAGTTGTAGATCCCAAATAATATTGGGAATATGGCTAGATAGAAGAACTTTGTTTTGTTGTTAAATTGTTTACAAAAAAAAATACAGTCGATTGCTTTACATTCACATAAACACATCTTTTCTCGCATTTTAGTTTTCATTCATATTTTTATTAAAAATCTACTACTGACTAGCACTAAGAAACAATACGAGTTTTCTACCTAGACCACAAGATGAAAACGTTTTCAACCATTTTTTCGATCAAGTAATAGGCTGGTGTTCAACTTTTGTACGAGGGATTCATCTGTCAGTACAGCTAGTATTTAGATATGCAAAACATTACATATATGTATATAAAATAATCCGTAAACTTTCTGAAAATTATCAATATTTGCAGATTATTTAATTTCATAAGGCAGGCCATTATTAAAGAAACATACATTTGTTGAGTTTAAATGGTTTTCCCACTCTATGGTTAAATATATGTCAATATGTCATAATGTATTTAAATTAACATATTCTAGAACCTTTATTACCCTTAATTATTGATTTTTTTTTTTCAATAGCATTTCTAATGCGCACATTGTTTTGTTCACATCATACCTAAATAGCGCATTTGTTATACATACGTCAATCTACTAATTTATGTAAACTGTTATAAATGATGATGACAGTATGACGAGTAAATATAATCGTTTACCTTAAAATTGTACTATAATTAATTAAATGAGAATATTGATGTATTATACTCCACAGCAGTAATAAATCCTATTCATGCCGTGCCATACGGAGCCTAATCGTGGTGAGCGTTTAGGGCTTCGTGTGATTTTATTCAACATCAACTAAATCTCGGTGACAAATAGGTTCGTCAGTGTCATTGATCAAGATTTCACCGCGGGCTAGTTACAACGCCAAACGCGGATATTATGACGTTCGAATATATATTATGGCAAAAATGTTTGATGGTTTGACTGTTGAGGTTTGATGCCAATCGCTCCGTGGAAAAACTAGAATCTAAGTAAAACCAATTAAACTAGTAGTCATACTAAGTAATCTTGAGAATAATAATGGATAGGAAGATGATTAGGTTGATTTGAATATATCAGAGTAGATCGTGCCCCAGAGGCTGGATGAAATTAAAAAATCAACTAAGTGTTCTATGAAACATAACTTATAGACTAACAGTTCGATTACTAATTTTATTTTCATTTTGTTTAGTACAATGACTTCCTCCTCGGGAGAGAAGTGATGGGACATTTCCATCGCAAGTTATATTAGGCCATAATTTACTAACGTAAGTCTACACTTTAGGTAATGTATACATTATCGCTACCCAATATCCAAATTTAAACCAAAATTGAATTAGTATTTCCTTTTACTCTATTTAAACCACCTTTTGCAAAGTACATTAAATTAAAACTTCCCTCCGCTTTAAGACTGTCCGCCTTAAGCCTATAAAAAGTATGTCTTTATTCAAAGCCAGTTTCCAATAGTGTGTTCGTTTAAGCACATTATTTATACCTGCCAATATATTGGTTCTTGCCAGTGTTCCTGGCAGTTCAGGAGCTTAGCTCAAACAATTTTAATCTCGGATATTTGTAAACTTTTACAATCTTATAATCTACATTGTTATTGTAATAACTTGAACAGCCTATGCGGAAGATAGAGTTCTTCTTTGCCTAAACTGAAAATTTATGAGCTTTAGTATAAAATAAAAAAACCCATAATATTTTACGATGTTATTTAATGGGACAATGTTACTATGCATTTTTCTTTGGAGTGAAAACTTGAATAACGCAATTTGGTTCTACATACAACATACTTAATAACATGTGATTGATATGTAAAAAAAATACATTGCTGAAATCTTAGCTTCTTATTTGATTTATTATTATGACAATATTTTCATTTTGAAATCAATAATATCTAGTAACTTTTAAAATATGTATGTCGTATATGCACATCCTGTGTTTATGTCACTTACCAACTTCCAATTCAATACAGTAGTACGATCATTGACCATATTGTTGTATTCCACAGTAAGCTATGAAATAGCCTTGCACGAATGTTTTGTGAAAGTAATAATTCCTTAATCCAACATTTATTGTGACCGTACAAACAAATTTTATGTCCTAAGTTATGTATATTGAATACTTTTTTTCTAATATCTCTGCAATGTCCTGAAACGGTCCGGGTACTCTACCAAATTGTTTGGTGAAAATCTTAATGATACATTATATTTATGGTAATAGTCAAACAGCTACTCAGTTGGCAGAGTATTTGGATTGGATCTGAGGTTTGGTAATTCGTATAAAACTAAATAAAATTTTACTTATTAAAATACTTTCAATACTAATTTCAATTGTTTATGTGGTTTTATTATTATATTTTCAGTACTTTCCGGCCGGTACTCAAATCGCCCAAGACGATGCGGTGCACGCCAGCTTCACACATGTGTGATCTGCGGAAAAGACCGGTGTCAACATACGCCAGTCTTCAACCACGAAAATATTAAATAACTCAGTGGATCTCTATCAACTCTAATTTGTAATTTCTATAATTCTTTGTCAATCTTACACCACGACAACGCTATTCTGCAGAAAGATTTAGGATTGAAGATTTTTTTTTACGGAAGCATTTTTACTGTAATTGGTGATACTATACACAGTCTAATCTCACTCGGTTCTATTATATCTTAATGTAGAAAACATAATTTATTTAATTGTACTAACATTGTCATTATCACTAATCTATGACGGTTGGCTATCAAAGTCAAATATTTTTAGTTGACTACCTGTGTGTAAAGATCTATATTTCGTTTGTTTCCAATTACAGTATCTTAAAGGCCGGTAACGCACCTGTGACTCCTCTGGTGTTTCGAGTGTCCATGGGCGGCGGCAATCACCTACCATCAAGTGATCCGTCTGCTCGTTTGCCCCTAAAATATAAAAAAAGCATGGCATGGGTCGACGTTCTTGGTTTGTACACTACCTACCCTAAAAAGACATAACAACAGCGGTGTTTTCTTTAGCCAATGTTTTTAATCTAGACAATGTAATTACTAATGTAATAACTAATTTTGGATTTCATCGGTTTTAATCCTACTATCAAACTTTTCAAATATTTCATAAAAGGTATAAATATATCTTTAGGCAAGTATAACATTGAAAGTATTTATTAGTCAATGTTTTAATAATCAATATTTATTACGTTAACTTTTAAAATTAGTGCATGTAACTCAGCATTATATTAGACATAACTAGTTATAAGATATTTTTAATAATCATCAATAACCCATAACGTCCCACAGCTAGACTTGGGTCTCCTCTCAATTCTCTAAATTTTGAATAGTTATAGTTAAGTCTAAATCCAGGAGGAATGGATAAATACGTATCAAATTTACAATTTAGTGACTAAAAACATACATTATTACGTGCTTTAGTAAAGCTAGGCATTAACCTCACGTATACCTACATAAAATTCGTCAGGAGTCGTCAGTCATCGTATGCAAGGAAAAGTAAATGTTTCGAAGAAAGCATTCGTTGAATGTTGATTTTTAATGTTATCGCTTTTTGAATTCATCTTATATTAACCTGATAAACTATACACATAAATATATTGTAAAATTATTATAACATAAATCATGTCACTTTATAACTACTAACTTATAACGTATTAATTTTAAACCATCAAGTGTTATATCGGTAAAAGTTACAATAATTTTCGTGAATCTTCGTGAACATTAGACGAACGAACATAAATGGATATATTATTAAGTACTAGTCTATAAGGTAGAATTATATTCCATTCCATTTCCATTTCCATTCCATCATATATTATCTAAAAGGTAAAATATGTTCCAGTTCAATATTTACCCTTTCGTGTGAGGTGAGGAAACTGACTTGAAATCAATTGCTTAGCTACATTATTAAATCTGATAAACGTACCTGGTCTTGCCACCCCGCTAAACTTCCTTTCTCTTTTCTCTTTAAAAAAAACATATAAATAATCAGTGGCATAGTTACGTAAAATATCTAAGTTTGAATTGTTATGAATAGTTTGGGATGTTTATACCAAATTGTAGTCAAAATATTAAAATTGGAGAACTTTGTTCTTTCATTTCTTTTCAAGTTCTTCAAATATCTGTTTCAGTATAAATTGTATACTTTTACTTTTTTCTATTCTTTTCAAAAGAATACATATACAATAGTAACAAACTCAATAGTACTTCAACTGATTAGGCTTTTATGGCCATTAATTGGGTATTTTACACTATATTTATTTATCGAAAGTATCAAATCATATTTTGTGCCTCTCATCCATAATTAGATAAAATCTGTCTTATATTCTGTCTTAAACATAAAGAAACAATATATTTTTGATCGGTTATATGTTATATATTAATTACGTGTCTCAATGCTATCAAATTGATTAGAATTGTTATATAAATAAATAGACGCTAAATGAACTGCTTAAGTAAATTGGTTGTTATTGTTGAATTAAGTAATTTTTTGTATTTGATGTAGATATTATACATTATGAAAACGGTCGAAGCCCATACCAAAATCAATACAAAATATTTACAAACTATAGTAAAATAAGAAAATTAAACGGCATGCTCGCTCTGCAGTTGCAGAGCGAGCATGCCGTTTAATTTTTTAGTTGTATAGATAAATCATTGAGTATCCAGTTGGATACTCAATGATTTATCTATACAACTAAAAAAAATTAAAGTGTCGGTTTGTAACTTCAAATTAACAGATTTATACTAAATTATGAAAAGTAAATACGTTACCAACCTTGAAAAAAACACCTTTTCATATTTTTGGTCTGTCTGTTTGTTCCGGGTAATCTCTGAAACGAATGGACCAATTTTGACGGAATCCTTTTGGATGTTTATGTAAAATCCTCCGCTACACTGAACATAATATTCCTGTATTGAATAACATTTGAAAATAGAATAAGTTCAGTAAGTCGAGTGGTAGAGTGTGCAATCACGTTACGACATGGTTTTCCTTAATCAACATTTGACACCAATATTAAATGAATCGCTAGATTTGAACATAACATAGTACAAGTAAAAGCATAAAGTTTTGATATTCTAACAATATTTTTAACTATTAACGTAGGAATTGTTAACTTTTGCATATATCCATACAGGTGGTGATTTTATAAATAGAACTAGGGTAAATTTGTCAGCGTATTGTATCACTATATTATCATATGTACACATGTACACATACTCATGTTGTATGTTGCACAGCGAGACTTTTTGGCGATAAAGTTATTTTAAAAACAAAAAGCGGTCAAGTGCGAGTCGGACTCGCCCATGAAGGGTTCCGTACCAGCAAGTAACATCATATAAAAGTTCTTGTAGTTTGTTGTAACTTTCATCAATGTTTTTATACTAGTGTATTGATTGGATGAAAGGTATATTGCGTGTTACGATTTATGACGTATTAAAAAAAAACTACTCACTAGATCTCGTTCAAACCAATTTTCGTTGGTAGTTTACATGGTAATGTACAACATATATTTTTTTTAGTTTTATCACTCTCTTATTTTAGAAGTTAGAGGGGGGGGGGACACACATTTTTTCACTTTGGAAGTGTCTCTCGCGCAAACTATTCAGTTTAGAAAAAAATGATATCAGAAACCTCAACATCATTTTTGAAGACCTATCCATAGATACCACACACGTCTAGGTTTGATGAAAAAAAAAATTTTGAGTTTCAGTTACAAGTATGGGGACCCCCAAAATGTATCGTTTTTTTTCTATTTTTATGTAAAAATCTTAATGCGGTTTACAGAATACATCGACTGACCAAATTTCAACAGTATAGCTCTTATAGTTTCAGAAATAATTGGCTGTGACATACGGACGGACAGACAGACAGACAGACAGACAGACAGACAGACAGACAGACAGACAGACTTGACGAATCTATAAGGGTTCCGTTTTTTGCCATTTGGCTACGGAACCCTAATTATGTTTAAAAGATACGAAGGTATCTTAAACTTTTTAAATAGTTTTATGGCATGAAGGTCTTTCACTATTTAAATTTATAAGTATTGGAAAATACTTAGTAAAATATAACATTCGGTTACTTATGAACTCTTCAATTTTATATAATAATATAAGTTTTTTAGAAATTCATTAGCAAAGCAAAGCAAAATATTTCGAGTCAATATATTACATTATACCTAGTTACAATATATTAAACCTTCATTATATTCTTTAGCAAATTATTTATTTAGTATGTTGATATTTATACGTTCAAATATTATATTGTATGTGGATACTTCTCTATTTCTAAGAAGTATAGATATTAACATAGATAATGACTGTGTATTGTTATAAGCAATATATTATTATAACACACATAATAAACGTTTAAAGTAGTTGCCTCAGTCAAGAACTTTAAATATAATCATTGCAAATACAAATCAATTGTGAAAAAAAACAAACGAAACGAAAACATTCAAATGTTTTGACAATGTTTCAGTGATTTCATATTAATAATATCTATTATTACAATAAATGTTTCATTATTAATCAAGCCAGAGCCAAGAAAAATATTCAAATAAAATTAATTGTTAGTATTTAATATAAAATATATAGATTTGTCTGTCTAGGTTTTAAAAGTAATCTCTTAACATCATTTTTTCAATTCAATTTCGTAGTAATATAAATCCATAACTATTGTAGTCTTTTCACTGTTACATCACTCGCTAATGTAGTATTAGAGACATAGATAGATTAGGCTCTTAGATATTTAACTGAAAAATTATAATGTAAGACATCTGTATCTTAAGCATTCCAACCACTAAAGTATATTGATGCCCGTTTTCACTAACTATACTTAAACTGTCCCCTTACTAGGAAGGAGATGATTTTATTTTAGTTTAGTCAAATGTTAATAACCTAACCAACCTATGTGGCGTCTAAGGGTTGGTAAAAACAGAAATATCACTAAGGGTTATCTAACTCTTTTTAATTGGCTTCTTAAATTTAGTTGACGTATGTAAAAAGTACCATTAGTCTTTTAAAACTAGAATACTTCTTTTGGTCATTTATTGAATGTTCGTATATAATTTCTACATAATATTTAGAAATGGTTTTACCAGTGTACAACGTCAAATATCAATCTAACATACTTCCATGCGTTTGAAAGATTAGTTATTTATATTAAGTATTTTACTTTTTGTACTTTTTACTTACGTACTTACAGGTATTATACTTTTTTATAATAATTTTTAGTACAAAACTAATTATTTCGAAAGTTTTTGAAGTATGCAATAACTGCAAAATATGTATCTAAAGTTTAATAATTACTGCGATAGATAGGTTTATGGTACGTTTTTATAACAACACAAGCTCATGTACTAATTATACACTATTCCTGTCATAAAAACCATGAACACACACACACAAAGGCGTAAGAACACACTCAATATATGCTATAGTACCGGTTACAGTCATCGATTGAAATTGTATAATTATTTTCATCGATGTTTGGTACTGGCAGCCAATAAAGATACTTTGTGGTCAGCCAGCTACAAGCAAAACTATTTATGGGAAAAATGGTAATAAATGATGCACGTAAATTAATCCCAAACATACTATTGAACCTCCAATCAAAAACCTCCTTCCTAAGGAGAGGCCTATGTCCAGCAGTGGACTGTTAAAGGCTGTTGATGATGATGATGATGATACTATTGAATGCTGCTGTCCTGATTGACAGCTAAGCTCATTGACGTGGTTGGAACACTTAAGGTAGCATCTTTTACAATTTCCAGTTCTTCGTAAAATTAAATATGATATCACTATTATTACTCATTATTAAATACTATGCGATTGCGAAACAACTTGTTTTATTTGATTATATAAATCTTTAAGCTCTTGATAAATCTTTGTACCCTTTTAAACAATGGGATTTGGACCCATGTTATATTTGGAATATCTATGACTATCTAGGTGGTCTAGCAGTTAGCGTGTGCAACTGCAGATAACATGATCTTGAGTTCGATGCCCGGGTTGGTGCATATAGTTTTATTTAGTTCTTGTGGTGAAAGAAATATTTAACAACAGCCGGAGTTTGTAAGATGGGATCTTAATCCCCATGACTCGGAAAGCACGTAAAGCCGTCGGTCTTGCGCCTGATTTCTAAGATAAGATCGCACCTGTGTTCCCACACACACTTTAATATCTTCCTCGTAGTTGGCTGGTCTTCGTTGAGAGTGTCCACCGAAGTAGAGGCGCAAAGCTCCACAGGGGGGCGCTAGTTTTTTAACATAGAAAAAAACACTAACTTAATCGTAATCACTGCTTTTTGTGTTACTTCTGTGTATGTGTATCTATGTGTAATTGAAATCACTGTACGTTTTGGTAAAAAGGAATTGGTTGGTTGTACAATAAAAGACTATGTTACTTGTAGGCGAAAGTAACCAAGGAGGCATCAACGTCAATTATTCACTTGACTAAAGTCCTCCTAATGCACCATATATAGTAGGTTGAGCTCTTATGGTATGTAATACTGTATTGAAACCAAATTCACATGTGAATCTTTTAAGTTTAAGCTAAGCAACGAAGTAAATTCCATGGAAGTTAGTGGAATCTCTATCACCTAGTCTGTACTACTGTCTATATACTACTACATACATACATACAAACATGCATACTACTTGCTAAACCATAAATATACATATATAAAAAAAATGTACAATTTCTTTAAATCTATTTAAAAATTTGCGCCTGCCTGATGTTATGCGTCAGTGCATTCCACAAGCGCACAGTTTCAATAGTGAAAGACTAGTCATATACTTTTGTGGAATTTAGTGGCATCTCTATTTGTAAACTTACGGATAACCGCAGACATATTGCATATGTGTCATTAAGGAACTGTAATCGTTCTTTGAGGTAGGAAGGGGTTTTGGGATTGAACAAAATGTTGAAAAGAAAAATAAGGATATGAGTTTATAATTTAGGGCGAATTAGAAGTCACTTGAGCATTTGACTGAATTTAGAGACGTGATCGTATTTTCGTAAACCAAATACGAGTCGAATACAGAGATTTTGAAGTGCTGACGCTTATCGAGTTGTGCTTCAACGAGATTTAGATAGGTGACATACGCATAGTCAAGAATTGGGAGGAGAAGTACTTGTGATCTTTAACTGCAGCCTTATTATATATATACTGCAGCTATTCGTTGCAGTTGGAAGGAAGTTGCGTGGTCATCGAAGAGATGCGGCTGAAACAAATATCTTACGACTGACCTCAAGTCGTCAAGATACAAATATCTGTGAACCGCATGATAAAGTAGTATTATCCCTAATTTTTAACACTAGTGCTGATCTCAAGAGTTGTGCCACCGAACTGAATTTGGGGCAGTTGAGTCCAGTTAACTTTAAATATGAGCCTGGGGCTGCCAATAACAATACCTGTGTCTTCACAGGATTAATCGGTCTATAGTTATAACTCCACTCGCCAATGCGTTGAAGATCAGCAATAATAATGTTGAATGCATCCAATAACTTAAGCACATATTATACAAAACTAGATACTACTTTCTACAGTAACGTCATCTGTAAATTTAACACTGAAACTGGTACTCGGGATAACTTGTAGCTCGTGTTTTCTTTCATAAAAAAGGTTACTGCATGTTATTTGAGTGACTTCCAATAGATGTCGTAACTAGCTAAAATAATCATAAATTCAGAACTGTATGGTTCTATTGGTATTACTTACTAGTTCATAAACTAAAATAAGTAACTTTTTAAAGTAACAACAATTTTTGAAAAATACTTTTTGATAAGGTTCTGTCTTGATGACATTAAACTATCAAAGGGATAAAAAGGCGATTCACACACTAACCACGCGCCGATGCGTCTAAGCGCGGGGGGCAGCAGATCACGCGCGCGGCGATGAAGGAGCAGATCTGCCTCTTCGAGCAGATTTTACCACGCCTCCGCGCCTGACGGCTTTGTATATGGCCCGCACCAAACTAATAGTTACTTTCCATTTGGTCATTGTCGTCTGTATTCTTTACATTTCATATTCAAATTGCTGGACATTGTTCAATTTCGTATATAAATGTGTTTACTGCTGCGGCCCGCCCTGCCTACGCGCGAGGCGGCAGAATCTGCTAGCGGCACGCGCTCACGCGCCTAGGCGCGTGTTCGGTGTGTTGGACCTGGCGTGTTTCCCATACTAATCGATGTACTTGCATACAATATTAAAATCTATTACTCCGCGCTACGCGACGTAGCGCGGTGCAGTGTGTAAATCGCCTAATGGTAATGCGAGACTATAAATATATTCGGAAAATAGATGAATACAATAAGTACTTTTTTAACTTCCTCTTTGACGTTAATAATGTGCGGAGAATGGTAGTGAATGAAAAGTAAGTACAACGAAGCACTGTTTTAAAAAACCAATCCTGTACCTTTACACGGTCAGGTACTGATCCAAAGTTAATAAAACAATTTTACAATTTAAAACGTTAGAGCGTTGCAAACAATCACGATGTTATAACAATAGCTTCAAGCAAGGGCAATCAATTAATAGTTTCAAGTTCGAGCGAAACGAAGGAAAATAGTGGAAATGTTGTCGTGGACTCTATTGTACTAATTTTAATAGAACTACAATAGTTTTTTAAACTAAATTATCGTTTCACAGCGATAGTTGCTTGTCAGGGAATAGCTGGCTCCCTATAGAGGCGTTTGGCTGCCAGAAATTTTGCCATGTCTATTATAGGTGCTAAGATCCTAACAGTCTCCTTCCACTACCAAGCCAAGCTCAATCATGTCAGACGGACATGACATATCTGTAAATGTTCCGAGTCATAAATTTCGGAACCCTAAAAAGGCACTTAATGACCTTTCAATTCACTATAGATACGCACTTACGATTCGACGTTCGACTATTAGACGTTCGGTCCAACTCCAGGCTCATGTCAGGGAACCGACGCGACGGCTCACAGATCAGCGAATAGATTCATCTCGCAAAGCGCTGTTTGGATGAACAGCGCTTTGCGAGATGGTGAAATGATCATAATGATAAAAAAATGACACCAAAGCTGGATGGATAGCTTTGGTGACATTTTTTGTAAAAACGCAATGGAACGAAAAACCCTTCAAGCAGCAGTGCTATTGTTAATACGATATAAAACACGTTCATAGTGGACATGTGCACCTTGATAGTCTGAAAATGTGTATCGTTGTCTTCACCTAAAGCAGTTTGGGCCAAAAATACATCCTATTTCTCAACCTTTCATTGGCACATGATGACGAACTTGTATAAGCTAGTGTTCTAGCTTTTCATAAAAAATAAAATAAATAAATAAATATTTTGGACATCTTACACACAACATCATCTAGTCCCAAAGCAAGCAGGAGCTTGTGTTATGGGTACTAAACAACTGATATAAATACATAAACATACTTTTTTTTGTAAATACATACATATTATACATAGAAAAACACCCAGACTCCGAAACAAATATTTGTGGATCACACAAATAATTTGGTCTGACCCGGGAATCGAACCCGAGACCTCTTGATCAGCAGCCGCATACGCTATCCACTAGACCAACGAGGCAGTCAAAAATGAAATGACTGGATTTTATTATCACGCCATAACTCAAGTCTCACATGCGTCTAGAATGATAGTGTGCACTATTCACATTTTAATATATGCTAACAAAAGTTTGCGGCTGCAATTACATTATTCTCGATTATTTGATACACTTGGAGAAAGCGAGTCGCGTCAACTCACAGGATCGCCATATAGGGATGGAACCGAGGATCGTTAAAAGACGTGTTTACAGCAAAACTTTTTGTTTACCAAAGGCGAAATCTTCAAAACCGCAGTCAGACTAGCTGTGACATACGGTACAGAGTGCTGGGCTATAAAGAAAACCCATGAACATAAAATGCACGTGAATGAAATGAAGATACTAAGATGGGCAACAGGTGTAACGCGACTCGATAAAGTGAGAAACGAGTAATTCAGAGGCAGTTTCAAAGTTGCACCCATAGAAGAAAAACTTACCGAAAGTCGCCTACGATGGTTCAGTCATGTCATGAGACGCCCTAAAAGCCATGTAGTGAAGTGGGCTCTAGCACTGCCAAGTACTAAGAACGGTAGAGGACGCCCACTAGCCACTCAGTGGTCCACGGTGGGAAAGGACTAACCCAGGACAGATTGACATGGCACCGCAAACGAAGAGAGCCGACCTCAAATAATGGGAAATGGCTAGGACAAAGAGATAATCTTATAGATATTACTAAAAAAATATATTTGTTTTCAGCAACTGAAATTTCACAATTAAAATGCTTAGACATTTGAATAAAGTAAAATATAACAACTATTGTACATGCATTGTAGTTTTTTTATTTTATCGAACTATTGGGAGACAAATAATATAAATTTTTGAATTTATGATTTTTTTAAGAAAACGATACGAATCGAATAGCACGTATGGCGTTTTATTTATTCATAGATGCTTTTCGAAGATACAATACAAGGTTTTAAGAAAAAAACTACTTCAATTTTTATAGTTAACAAATCGCGCAACGACTTTGTCAAAGAATAAAATATACAACACTTGATAAGTTTAAAATTGTTTACATCTCGCTATTCTTCAAAATTCAACCATTTAAATTACCAAAGGCTCAAATGAATGAAAGATACCACTACAAAATAACACCATCACAGTTAAAAGTTTTCTTCAAAAAATATTTTTCCCTTATTAAAATATGAAAAGATATCCAATAATGATCTTTTACGAGAAATATTCATATATTCATATGTAAATACCCAAGACAATAAGAAATGTTAGGTTATCAAAAAATTCAAGCTTTAAATTCAAAAAGGTTTAGTAAAAAACTAATCTACGTTACATTATCCTTTAACCCTTTCAAAATATAAAACAATACTGCCAAGTAATAGACATGACAATAGACAGTATTGGTACAACTACATGCACGTGTGTAAGAACCTAAAATCTTTTTGAAATCGGTGCCAAGTCGAATAGGATTTCGATAAGTAACGTACATCCACCCTCACCACATCATTAAATTATACATTTATAAGAAATACATGCATATAATTTTGATAATTAGTTATAACCACAGATAAAAGAAACACAGGAGATTAGGTTTGTACACAAATTTATTCGTGTTCAGATGTCTCCGCGTTTCTCCCACTTCCTTCACTAACACAAAACCAAAAATTGTAAGCACGGCACACAAGCTCGTATTTCTCCCGCACACAAAGAAACTTACAGCAACACCAATAAACCCACTAATATAACACATTCAAAAAGAGGGCGGCGCTTCTACCTGTAGCTACGGATTTCGAAAAATCACACATGTGCAAGTTAAGCAACTAGTGATGTGAAGTGATTCATAGAAAAATATCGAATGACATTAAGTTAGCTGTATTATCTGCTCTTTCTCCTAAAGATTTTATTGACTGTGAAAAGAAAACTACACAGGAGTTTCCCTCGAATATACTCTATACAAGCGATGTTTTATCATAATTGGAATATTTACTAATTAACTACCAAAAAACTGGATATCATCTTCTCGAATCTAGACTAGAACACAGGTAAAAGTGCAAGAATTTTATTGATAAGGGTTTAATTAACCAGTAAAATGTAAATATTTATTTAAAACTTGCCGCTTAGACAGTTTAGGTGTTGCGTTCTTAGTACAGTAGTGTAATCTTACGTTTGCATATTTTTCCATTACGGCTTTTATTAGTATTATTAAATGGTTAATCATTGGCGATTGGTCGTATTGGTGAAAATTTATTGGGACGAGCAAATTGTGCCATTTTTTGTTACGAACTAGCTTGAACCCCTTTCTGTCGCATTTATCCACATTTTTTTAAGTTTTTGATCCTTCGGATAGCTAAAATTTTAAAAATAAAAGCAAGGTATAAATTATGCTTGAGTACCACAATAAATTAAAAATCTAAACTTTTTTATTTACACTTTTTTTACGTTTACATAATTATAATATTATAATTTATTTATATCTTTAATAATCATGCGTACTTAATAGGATCGTATAAAATATCGACAATCATAAATATCACAACACATCTCTAACACAAGCCGGCCGGCAGCGGCCGCATACCGAAACTATCATGTGAGTGAGAGTATTAATAAAACACTTATCCATTGCGCTATTAGACCAGCCGATTCATTGATCGATTCGCACTAAGTAAGCAATGGTTTAAAAAGTTTTTAGTTCCTAAAGAAAAGGATTGATTTGGTATTTCATCATATTTTTAAAATGTTTTCATGAATTCAGTATGAAAAACTATAATATTATAGTACTTATATATGAAATTAGATGCCACCTTTCTTGTAATTTACAATACAGCTGTTATTTTTGCAAACAATCGCTGAACAACGCGGCATTTTGTCAAAAATCATGAGCAGTGAAGACGTCGCAAGTTGGCATTCGACTAATGTCCGAAAATGGCATCAAGCCGCTTTGAGGCCAGATGCGTTCGCAAGCGGCACGCCTCAATTGCATATCTCCTGTGTTTCTTTTATCTGTGGTTATAACTAATAAAAATACATACATTACGCACGCTTTAAGTTACCAAAAATATTGTAAAGTTTCTTTCCATAGGTTGATAATATGACTGAAAAGTTTATGCAATCATCCGACGGAGAGAGAAACATATAAAAAATATTTCAAGAACAAATTATTGAATCTTTTTCAAAAATATCTCTTAAGTTTGTAGAAAATTGAAAATACAACTGCCTCGTATGGTATCTCGCTAGCATGATATCGTTCAAAGTAGTTGTCGGTAATATTCCATTCTCGATGTTAGACGAGCCTACCTCTAGCCACCCGCCCCCACCGGTATCTCCGCAGTCATATTATGGTTCGAGTGCACTAGATTGCCAGGAAGATTTTCATGTGCCAAGTTGTGTACTTCTATTAATAGTTATTACTAGATATATATTATTACCTTTCTAATATAGTAGTACTTTCTTGTAGAAATTTTGAAAGCTATAAAAAGTTTTTGAACATTGTTTGATTTGGAGTAAACATACAAAGAAAAGGTAAAGAGAGCTTAATATACTTTTCGAGGTACCGAGTCCAGGCTGTTATTAAAAATTTCTTGTAAAAAACGAACAAAACTTTTAGCCCTACCCGAGATTTGATTCTGAGACTTCTTGCGAGAGATCACCTGTCGCATACACTTAAGCTGTTTTACGAAATATAAATGTGAAATTGAAAAGAAAAATTAAAGTTTAAAAATTCTTTCAGGGTATGAAATTAATAGTTTCGATGGAAAATACACTTTCATCATCATCATCAGCCCATTGCAGTCCCCTGCTGGATATAGGCCTTTCCCATTGCACACAACTTTCATCGATTTTGGGCTTCTCGCATCTAGTTCCTGCTATCTTGCGTAAACAGTCACTCCAACTGGCCTGTGGGCGTCCTACACTACGTGTGCCGAGTCGCGGTCTCAACTCCAAAACTTTTCTACCCCAACGGTCATTAGTATTGCGGTTAATATGGCCAGCTAACTGCCACTTCAGCTTGCTTATCCGGTGAGCCTTATCGATGACCTTAGTTCTCCGACGGATAACCTCATTCCTAAAGCGATCCTTCAGAGACACGCGGAGTATAGCCCTTTCCATAGCATGTTGAGCAACTTTAAGCTTGTAGACCAACCGTACCGTAATTGCCCATGTCTCGGATCCGTATGTTATGACAGGTAGGACGTACTGGTTAAAAACTTTAGTTTTTAGGCACTTTGGGATCGATGATGAGAAGACTCGACGTAGCTTTCCAAATGCTGCCCAACCCAGCTGAATTTTTCTATTTACCTCGTCTTCGAAGTTATTTCTATCTTACTGGGAAGACATATTTTTGAATAACCTTGGGATCGGTATTGCAATCGGTTCCAGTAGTACATATTTATTGAACATGACATTGGTTTTTAGGGTTCCGAAGTTCATGTCTCGGAACCCTTATAGATTCGTCATATCCGTCCGTCCGTCCGTTGGTCCGTCCGTCCGTCCTCGACATACCTTCAAAACGGTAAGTGCTAGAAAGATGAAACTTTGCATGAACACGTGTTGTAATTACGTCGTAAGTTCTACATTATAATTATGAAAAATATTTTAATTTAGGGTACCTCCCCTACACGTAAAGTAGGGATGATTTTTTTTTCTCGCAGCTACCCCATCTTGTAGGGTATCATTAGATAGGTATTTTAAAAACTTATAAGGGTATTTGACACGATTTTTTGATTTAGGTATCCGTTTACGAGATTTTCTACTTTAAAGGGCACTTTTTTGTAAAAACAGGGTGCTCCCCCTATAAAAGCTAAACGGCTGGCTCAAAAAATCTGTAAAAATTCGTGATGGTGGTCCATATAATGAACTTTGATAGAAAACTTATGCACATGCACTTGGCCTATTTTTTTTATTTCCAAATTCATCCGTAGACCGATGCACATAGAAGAGTCAGCTAGGTTATTCAACATCTGTTGCAGGTCCTGCAGTGTCTCTGTTATTATAACGATGACGTCCGGAAATCGCAAGTGAGAAATGTATTCGCCATTGATGTTAGTGACACGTTCTTTCTAGTTTTCCCAAGTTCTGCCTCCAGTTGTGACAGATGCGAGTCTAGCCGCAGCGTACGTCCGTTAACAGTAGCCAGGGTCAGTCGATTGTGGAGGTCTCCCGTAATCCGGAGATTCTTAGCACCCCCTGTCCCATCGTTACCATGGTCGCCATCATATTCAGGAAGCCTTTGTTACATCTTATTGTACCGGTGATGCTGCTGGCCACTGCATATACTGCCGACTGACTCCGAAGAAGTTTTCTTTAGTTATT
Organism: Phragmatobia fuliginosa; assembly: GCA_932526445.1. Classification (NCBI taxonomy): domain Eukaryota; kingdom Metazoa; phylum Arthropoda; class Insecta; order Lepidoptera; family Erebidae; genus Phragmatobia; species Phragmatobia fuliginosa. The sequence goes on from OW052057.1 coordinate 34,738,981, forward strand.
GTGTTTTCAGCCTGTAGTGGAAGATATGACATAAAGGTTTCAATAACAAAAGAAAACAAAAGCCAAGTTAGTACCTAACATTCAACAAAAGGTTGTTTAATATTGTCATGTATCTGAATGACAAAAGAAATATGAATTTAAGCTTCAATGTTCTCATAAAATTAACGTCAGCCTAATCCTGTAAACAACATAATAATCTTGGGAAGTAACTTTTAGTAAACCACTTTCAAAAGTTTTGATACAACTTTTAAATGTAGCGTCTCTTTTATCGGTCTTTTCTAAGAATATTGCGTTCCATTTGTTTGGTTGCTTCAGCTATTAAAATAAGCATATTTGTATTATGGTGTGCTAAATATTGAGCTAGTATGATTTTTTCTATACTGGTTGAGATCATTTTGATGAATTTGAAGCTTTATCTGACAATAATATTCGAACCACAATCTTATAATCACGGAAATATTAAAACTTTAAGAGAAAAGATTGCTTTTAGAGATCAGTTCTTTGTCTCTTGCCAATAATAAAATGTAAGTCATGATTGAAAAACTAAGTAGTTAAAAATACGCCCCAGTTGGTGGTGTACCTTTTTTTAGATATTCGCAGTTTTTCCTGTATGTAAGAGACCTGTCCAAGATGATACCCAGGTACTTTGGATGGTGGTTGTGGTTAATAGGTTCGTCCGGACACATGATGTTGAGCTTTCGAATCGATTAGGGTGCAAGAAAGGAGCCTCCACGTTGTAACGTACTATATAAGCCACGTACGTCCGGCGCACCCTGGAAACGATGGGCGTACCTCCTGTCGATTGGCTAATCCTTTCACCACGATGGCAAACATGAACCGCAATTAACTAGTATGCATAATACAAGATCGAGAAACAGCTTAGTTCGAGACTAGATGACGTTATGTGTTAGACGTCCGGAATATTTGTTTAGTATTCTCCGTTTATGTATGTTTCCGAGCTCATGAGTATAATTTTAAAAGTTTTTGTCTTCACAAAAACTCGCTTAGTGACAAGAATTTTGATGGCGAGATATTTGATAAAAATATACCAGTTGGTGTATTGTTAGGTTTAAGTAGTAGTCATGGTAGGGAAATGACAGGCTTAAATGAAGCAAAGGAGGTACAGGTAACAGGAAGAAGGTATCTTCATGTCTACTTCCAACAGCAACGTCGCAACGAGATTGTTTAATCAAGGACCACTACGTTTACTTAATTTAAGGTTGTACAAAATAAATCTTTAGGTGACGCACTAAATTACGTATTATAAGGGTGAGTAATTCTGAATAAACTGGAGGTTGTGGGTGTACTCCTTAATTAGGATATTATTATCGTGTGATTTTTTTTTTTTTTATAAAGACAACTCCCGCATTAAGAATATAAATTCCTGTGTCGCGGGGGACTTTTACAAACATACATGAAACGAACACAAAGAACACCCAGACTCAGAACAACAAATTGTGAATAACACAAAGTGTTGTCCTACGTGGGATTTGAACCCACGACACTTGGCGTAGTAGGAAGCGGCGTGGCGACCGCTTATGCCACTAGGCCAACCGTGCAGTCTTATCACTTATCACTATCATCACTTAAATACACATATTACACATCAGAAGATTCAACATTCGGCATAGGGCTTCACTCCACGTCTATGCGATATACTTGTAGGTGGCAAAAGAGGCATTATGTTTATGGTACCTTTGTAAAATTACCTTCACAAATATCTTCTTTGCAGATAGTACAACTGTTGGGATGTCGATACGGTAGATGAAAGAGTACCTTAAAAATTATGCGTTGCGTTCGCTTAAGCTCTATCAAATGGGTTCTTGCTGCAACACCTCATGAGCAAATGCAGTATCTGATTATGTATTCCCATAGTCCTTGATAATTTTGTATCAATATTGCGCAAGTTCATGTAAACTAATTTCCTGACTCTAGCTAGTTTGCAGGCATTGGTTGTGGTATATAGATATGTGCTTTAGATACGTCAGTATAGTTCACGTTAGTATCGGGATGGCGTCCTGAATTGATTATTTTGCTCTTAAACTCTTATTTGTCAGGATGTAATTTATGTATGTTTATCAGCATTCTGGTTACTATACTACCGTTTCTGTCTAATTGGGATCAGACGACGTTAGTGTTCGTATTTTTGTTTGTGCCGTGAATATATTATTGTATTTTAAAACATCATAGATCAATTACCAATATAGAATACAAACTATTGAAACAAATTCAAGCACTTTGTGAACTTTTAGACTTTAAATGAAACGAAAACATTTCATGAATAGCCATTATAAAAATAGTAAACATTTTTTACTCACGCGATTGGCCGATAATAACATGTAATATTGAAGTAATTATTGTAAAAAGTCAGCGCTTTGATTTATTTATATTTATGTGATGTATTTCAAGCTGCATATTCCTAACATATAATGCTTTTTCATCAGGTTTGTATATTGTTCTGCCCGCTCATGGTTTAGCTTAGAGATTGCTATCAGTAGACAGTAACTTGTTTTTAGGGTTTCGTAGTTCATGACTCCGAACCCTTATAGATTCGTTATGTCAATTCGTCCGTCCTCTACCAAATGTTTAGTGCTAGTGATATGTATTTGTACCACGTCGATAAAGTGCTAAAATAATCATCACCATAAATATTTTTATTTGGGGACCTACCCTACACGTAATGTGGTAAGGTTTTATTCTCGCGTTTACCCCATTTGTGAGGTATCATAAAATAAGCTCACTTCGTACAAAATAATAATAATAAGTAAATATAATAATTTATTGGACACAATTTTAAATCCACGTGCTATTATGGGTGACTACGGAACCCTATTCTATGCATGGCCTGACACGCTCTGGACTGCTTTTTCATGTTTTTCCTAGTAACAATTGATATTCTTAAAAACCAATTATACAGGATATTGTGTCTACGTAACTAGGTACGGTCGTTGTGTTTAGCTTTTAAAAAGCGACAAGTCACCGATCGTCTATGCTAAAAGTAGCTAGTGTGCTGTGGCCCTTATTGTATTTTCTAACTTTCTCCATGCGCTTAGTACTAGTCCAAGGTTTGTGTAGCTGGCTTTTGATAGGTACAATGAAACCTACTCTGTTTGTAGTAGAAAAAAAATACGAAAAAGATAATCAGAGCAGTAAGGGAAAGAATTCAAAAAAATCCTGTCAAAAAGCAAAATACTAAAGATAGCTGGGAGCCATCTTCAACCATGCCGCGTATTGTTCAATATAAAAAATTGGGTCATTTCCGACCACGTTCCTAAAGACGATTTTTGGGATGGCGATCTAAGCATTTTTAAAGATGACTTACAGTTTTTAATTCAGGACTTAACTGATCATCTAAAAAATTAAGTAAATATAAATAAATAAAGTCGCGATTGGTAAGGAATAAACGTTCCGGACTTTATTATGGCTGAAGACTTGCCGACGTTTAGGCCCCATCTCAAGGCGCTAGATTGTTTTGTATGATCAGTTTTATTTTTAGATCAGTTTTAGATCAGATTTGTAGAGAGTATGGCTTGCTTTAACCGGCATGATAATTTTGAGAGTTCAAAGCAATCCACAAGGTTGACATTAAAGAATTTTCTCATAGAAAGAGTTAGTACATATATAACAGACAATGGAGATTATCGATTATGCTTCATACACTTTAAATGCTCTTATTTATCAAATTGTATGTTATAATTAATAAAATTATCTATATATATAGAAATGAAACCCGTTTTCCTTGGTCACGGCATCACGCGTGAATGGCTGGACCGATTTCACTAATTCTTTTTTTGTTGTATTTGTTATTATTAGGAGAAGGTTCTTACGAAAAAAAAATATTAAGAAAATCTCTCAGAAATATTGAAAAATATACATTTAATTTTGCATATTTAAAAAAACGCGCGTAACGAATGTCAATGTCATTTACAGCCATTGAGTGACGTTGAATTGGCGGTACGAAGTTCGCGGGGTCAGCTAGCAATATATATTTATTTAAACCAAAATTTATTTTCGAAAGAGAAGTTCGTGTCCAACTGTGGATTTTTGATCAAATGATGTGAGTTGATATTTATTTATACTTATTTACAGTATTACTCACGTTCTTAGCGATGACCTACTGCCTTCAGATACGGTGGAGACCCTTTGTCAACGAGTGAAGCGTCTTACCACAACTGGCAGGTGTCACCCAAATTTGTGGGCAAAGCCAGGTAAAGATATAAGATTTTACGATTTCATTGACATACGTTACACAAAATACTTTAGACTTATAATGATGGCGCAATGGTTTTTCGACAGTTTTATGTATGCGTGTTAAGACCTCTACGACATAAAACTTATTTCTGTTTCGGGAATGTCCCTTATTATTCAAGAAAACAGCTTCCCAAACGAAACGCTTGGGAAATTATAATTGTTTTAATAATAAATTCTTATTTCATCTTCCTTGCATCACATCGGAAATATTCACCATACATTTTCTCTTCTTTACATCCCATAATGCGCCTTTCATTAATTCAAGATTTCTAACTTTGTTTTTGATGAGATTTAAATAATGACGCTTACATCTTTGTTTTAGTCCCGTAATACCAACATTTAATGACGGCTGACATCAGAATGCTTTCCAAAAGTCGTCACCTCAGAGTGAAAATCCAAATCTTTGATAAATTAATGTTAGTATTTTATTCAGATTGATTGATTATATATTGAGGGTAAAACTGTATAAACTAATTAGGTGCTCCCATATAAATTCTTAGTATTAATACTAGAAAAATACTGATAGAAGATTGTAACAGTGTCAAAGTGTGTTTAGATTTCAAAGGGAGATAAAACTTGAGTTCTTTTTTGCGACATCCATCGCTTAATTTTCGTATCAGCCAATTGCGTCGTACATGCAAACTGTGAATGTCGGCAAGGATGAAATTAAACTGTCTTGAAGTAATTTATTGGCCTATCCTAATGTGACTTTCTATGGGTATTTTTTTTTTATATTCAGAGATTAATAACTATAACGTCATAGTTGTCCACAAAGTTTATTAACTCTTTGTAATAATGCTAATACAGATAACTTGATTATTTTTCTCAGGAACCTATCATTTTCTCTATATAAAACGTTATGTATCGAAATGTACACTAAATATAAATAATATACATGATTCCAACTCATATTGCAATTTATGTAAGTATTGCAAAACAATCTTATTTGAGAAATTTATAAATTTTCAACAGTATATATTTTAATTATTCAGCCAGTAATATAAACGAATAAATAATTCGGCCAAGTTTGATATATCCGCGAAACATTTCAAGCTTTAGTTTAAAAGCAAAGACGAAGGTACAGTCACACTGTCACTTTTTCAAAGACATTTAGGACATTTTCAATGACTAGTAACAATTTTATTTATAATATATTGCACGTAAAACAGCTTGAATAATTACTTATAATTAAAAAGGTTATAGTGAGCACACCTTGCAAAATAGACATAATATGCTGACATCAACTGTTTTTAGGATTCCATAGTTCATGACTCGGAACCCTTATGGATTCGCCTTGTCTGTCCGTTCATCCGTCCGACCTCGACCTACCGCCAAAACGGTTGGTGGTAGAAAGATGAAACTTTGCATGGATATGTGCTGCAATTACATGGACAAAGTGCTCCAATAAATATATATAAAGTATATTTATTTGGGTACCTCCCCAACATGTAAAGTATGGATGTTTCGCTTTTTCACGTCTACCATATCGTGTGGGGTATTATTAGATAGGCCTTTTAAATAAGTACATTGTGAGGTTGCTTAAACTATTTTTCGATATAGGTATCCGTTTGCGAGTTATACAACATTAAAGCGCATTTTTTAATAACATCAGGGCGCGCCCCCCCTTCTAAAAACCAAACGGCTGGCTCTAAAAATCTGAAAAAAAAACCTGATAGTAGTACATATATTGAACTTTCAAGAATCACTATAGCGGTTTTGATAACATTTTTTTAGGAGTTAAAGGGGCCTAACTTTTAAAATGCACTCACTTGGAAAACTTCGTACAAAAATAAAGAAATAATAAGTTAACATAACAATTGTCTATTAGACATGATTTCAAATCTTCCTACCCTCCCATAATGGTGGATACGGAACCATATTCTATGCGTGACCTGATAATTGGCCATTTTTTTTACATGAGAACTTTTAAGGAGGATCAAAGCTTTTGACTATTGTTTTAGTGAAACTGTAACCATTAAAGCTGGCTCGTTTTAAAAGCTCTCTGAGAAAACATCCAATCCTGGTTGCATCATATTTATTGACACTCTCCAATTTTGTCGTAGTGTGTTGATATAGCCTTCCTCCATAAGTGGGCTGTCTAACACTGTAATATTTTTTCTCAAATCGGGTCAGTAATTGTCAGTAATATCCGTGTGGTGACGGATTTAGAATACAAAATGTCACCACCCCTATTTATTCCATGGGTGTCGTAAGAGGTGACTAAAGGAACAAAATAAGCAACTAACACCACTGTAAGAGAAGGGAAACTTGAAACAAACCCTTTACCAACCCGTCTGGCCAGCGTGGTATAGTAGGCCAAAACTTCCTTTCAAAGGAGAAGTGTATGTCCAGCAGTGGACTGTTAAAGGCTGTTGATGGGTCAGTAATTCCTGAGGGTACCGCTTGCCGTCACATAAACAAATAAATTTTTAGCCTTAAAATAGTAGCAGACATTTTAACATTGTTGTAAATATTTTAGTTAAATGAAACTTTTAAATAAGATAGAAAAAATCTTAAACTCGTATACCCAAGCTTACCCACTGTAGGGTAGCTAACGAATGTAGTAGGTAACAGTCATTTCATAAGTATATCAATAGAATTGTTATTATGTTCTAGCATGCCATCTTTAGTACTATGAATTTATTGAATGAACCTACTTATATATAACATTTTTGTTATCAAACTCCTTCAAAATGGCTAAATCGATTTGTATGAAAGATTCATAATTTTAAATAACTCGTTATATGAAAGAAGCTTAAGCCTCGAGGGCATGGCAAAAATGCAGTGCAAAGAGATTTGTTTCGTGCTTCAACGTGACGTATGCTAGTTGATCTCTAATAAAACCATTCCGGATCTTATAGACCGGATGCCGTTCATTTCTTCAACATCGACATACTATATATCTTTTATACGTAATGAACTATAATATGCATTGTACTTCTATTTATTATACTATATAATATTATATATCTAAAAAGCTCTTCTACTTTAGCACTAAAACATAATTTAATTTTCTTTATAGTTTGGCAATGGGCTAGTATAAAAAAGTGGTTGTAAACAAATTTAAAAGAAAATGATTAAATTTACAGTTTAGTAGATAAAACGAGCAGTTAAATGTTTTAACAGATATAACAAATATATGAAATGTAAATAGATAAATGACATATGTATTTAATCACAGAACAACTACTCAAGAAATATATTATATATTTGTAATAACAAGTAAATTATCAACACATTCTTTGATTACGATCATCTCAAAAGAAATCAAAGTATGGTTTTATGTATGTATATTTTTACATTCTAAAACTGGTCTCTGAGCGTAGATCTTTGTCTTTTTTTTATGTTGTTGACTTAACCATTAATTCCAGTTTCCAGTTAATCATCCAGATTTGTTCTTCGACCCTATAAAAATAACTGAATCAATACATCAATTTAAGTTTTCTTATACAAGTACTTTCTGTCTTCTTTGTCTTCTTTCAGTATACTGGATATTCTCAAATTTCAATAAATCCGCTTCCCTTTTACCATGTGCAATACCTATAGTTCCCACTGTCCCCAAGGGAATAGAGAAAAATTGTGATTCTCTTATAAACAATCATTTTACTTAAAAATACTCTTATAGTTAAGTAATCACATTCTGAACATAGTAATTAATATATGTATTTAAAATCGTAATAATAATGAACAATATAGTTACGAAACAATAATCCATCTAGTTATTAAAACTATTTAAATATTTCTATATTAATTTAAAGCACTTCTCACTTGCTTTTTGGTCATCTATATACCCTGTCTTACATCTGCTAACTTAAATTTTAAAAACAATTTACGTGCCCCACTTGCACAAACTTTGCTTACATTTAAAATAGTATGTGAACCAACAATGAACCAAAAATATTATGTAGAGAGCTATCAATATGTTGTACAGCTGGAATCCTCGAATATAAAATCAAACTAATCGTAATCACGGGACACTCACTTTCCTTTTTTTTTGTTATTTGCTCCATATATCTGTCTATACCTATCTGGTGTAATGAACTGGGTAAGAATTTGCGAATGAACAAGCCAAAAAGTCATAGTTACATTATCATACCACTTAACAATTGTGATCTTTTCTTTGTTGTCTACGACTTGGCTAAAGGAACCTCTGCATTTTTCCTTTAGTTCTTTGTTACTTAGCTGCCCCTTGTTAAAACCTTGCAGTTTGTTTTAATTTATGGTTTTGAGACTAAACAGCTTCCGCTGTTCACGTAAATACCAGATCAAGTTGAAATTGTTAAATATTATCGAAATATACAGCACATTCTGGACCTGATTTAGGACCCAGTGTCATCTCCTCCCTAAAATCGATGAAGCGGATCATGTCATCACCGTCATACAGTATTAAAAATGGGCTTTTCCCGATGCACCAGCGCATACGACGATGTTGAATCTCCATGCATTAGGTAGGTACCCGTAGCTTCACTTGTGTACCACGTTTTTCATGGTTCTTAAGTTTATGAATCAGAACCCTTATAATTTTGTCATGTCCTTCCGACTTCCGTCCATTAGTTACCGACTTACGCACACTTGGTTTTTTTTTCAAGTTAATATATTGTCAGTGTCACTCCCAAAAAATGTGACTTACTGTTGGGAAATTAATTTTCAAAAGAAATTCAATAAATCGAGAGATAAATTACAAGGTACTTGTTTGTTAAGAGTTCTGGCACTATAATAATTGTTAGTTTTTGGAACAATATATCTGACGTCTATCATCGAGCTAGTATTATGTTTAACAGTAACCTTTCTTCTTGAAATTATAAACATTTAGTATTAAATTACACTTATTAACTTTGAAATTGTTTTAAATGTCACTCTTTTAACGAAGACACGCTTCAAAGTTTTCGAAACCGATATACTTGTTTGAAAAGTTTAATGATATTAGACGAAGCGTGGGGTATCTGACAACGGGAATTCAACGGCACTTTTATGTGTACAAAAGGAAGAACAATATAAAACTAAGTGCAAAAATGAACTCATAAACACACTTGTATGAATTTTTTTAAGGATTCCGTAGTTTATGACTCGGAACCCTTAAAGATTCGTCATGGCCGTCCGTCCGTCCTATACCTACCGCCCAAACGGTTGGTGCTAGAGAGATGAAACTTTGCAAGAATATGTGTTGTAATTACGCCGACAAAGTACTACAATAAATTTTTATATGGGGTACCTCCCCTATACGTATCATGGGTATGATTTTTTTTCTCGCGTCTACCCCATCGTATGGGGTATTTAACTAACATTATATATGCGAATGTAACTTTCTTCTCACGCCCTTACTCTAAAACTAACAAAATTAATTAAAAAATAATAAAAACTCTTAAGTTATGTTATCAGCGTGCTAATAACTCCTTTTTGCTACAATTAGAGACATACAAGCGCGGTTTTCTAAATCCGCACATCGAGGCTACAATGTTATTAAATGACAGATACCAAACATATAATAACTTTGAAAAAAAAAAGCGACCAAGTGCGATTCGGACTCGCCCATGAAGGGTTCCGTAGCAGCAAGTAACATCATATAAAAGTTCTTGTAGTTCTTTGTAACTTTGATCGATGTTTTAATAAATCAATAGATTGAATGAATGGGAAATTGCGGTGTACGATTTATGACGTAGGTATTAAAAAAAACTACATACTAGATCTCGTTCAAACCAATTTTCGGTAGAAGTTTGCATGGTAATGTAAAAAGTGTCTCTTGCGCAAACTATTCCGTTTTGGAAAAAAAAAATGTTAGACACCTCAATATCATTTTTGAAGAAATAGTCACAGATGTGTTTGATGAAAAAAAAAATTTGAGTTCTAAGTATGAGGACCCCCAAATTTTTTTGTTTTTAATCTATTTTATTAATGCGGTTCACAGAATACATCTACTGACCAAGTATAGTATAGTATATAAAAAAGTGGCTGTGACATACGGACGGACAAACAGACAGACATGACAAATCTATAAGGGTTCCGTTTTTTGCCATTTGGCTACAGAACCCTAAAAATGAAACAATTCAATTTCTATTTGGTACACTGACCCCTCTTAAGTGAGCGTTCCTTTTAAAAGGGCTCGTTAGAAGGTTTTTTGAGGAACACTGATTAATATACAAAGACGAACTTTTTATCGCTACCGATTTTACTTTTATGGCGTACATACATTTAAATAATTTAAACATCTAATAAACATGTCGGAAGTTTAGCTCAATAAATATTTAACAACTTTTTAGTGACGTCATCACATTGTCATATTTAAGCAAAAATTTACCAAGTGCGTGTCAGAACACGCATAGAATAAAGTACCTTAGTCACCTATAATGGTAGAAAGACTTAACGTGTCCTATAGATAATTGTTATGTTACTTAATCATTTATTTATTTTTGTACGAAGTTTTGTGAGTGCATTTTACAAGTTAGGCCCTATAACTTCTGGAATAAGAAAGTCATCAAAACTATTATAGTTTTCCTTGAAAGTTCAATATATGGACTACTATCATGTTTCTTTTTCAAATTTTTCGAGAAAGCCGTTTGGTTTTTAGAGGGGGGGACGCCCTGTTTTTAGAAAAAAATGCGTCTTTAAGTTGTATTATTCGCAAACTACTGATAATAAATCGAAATATTTTAGCTACTTCACCCCAAGACGTTATGAAATACATTAAAAGATATATTAGACTCGCAAAGTGATAAGTAGACGGACTTGATCAATCCACAGCCACATGTTTGAGGGTTCTGAAAATGTAGATTAACTCGTTGTGTTGATAATTGGTCAATGTGCTCCCTGAAACTTAAAATTCAATTAATACACTTAACACACTAACGTATTATTTGGACAGGTATGACAAATAATTTCAAAGTGATTTTCTTTTACTAATGGACATCTCAAAGAGAGAGTCATATTTCTGGTTTTGTCTTCATTAAGAAGTAAGACGTTAGCTTGCAAACACCTGTTGATTATGTCAAAAATTTTCAAAGCTTGGAATAAAACCTCAGCCGAAGTATACCCCAAGTAAATTTGTGCTGTGCCATCAGCGTAAGTGCACATTTTATCATAAGAATGATCCCACTGATAACTTCGTTAGTATAAAAAGGGTCATCATCATCATCAGCCTATCACAGTCCATTGGTTTAGGTTTTTTTATCTGTGTTAATCTCAGAGTTGTTAGTTGGTAAGAACACAAAAGAGTGTAAACACGTTTTAGGTAGAACCAAGTTTTTATAGACACAACTCTATAAAAAATCAGGTGCTAAGTTACCAACATCATAGTAATTTATTGGTCTAAAAGCAACTAGCTTAAGAATTTTATCAAACTTTCTATTACTAGCCTATATATAGAGGATAATATGTTAGTGATCGTTTAATTAAAATTCGCACGGTGCGTTCACTCAAAACTCTCAAACGCAGAATCTTCTATTTTATTCATTTAGTGAATAGTATATATTTTAAGAGAAAAAATATTATTCAGGAAACTTTACAACACTCGCATGTTAAAAAAGGCAATATACTCGTGTTGACCATCAGAGTAACGCTTGGCATCTTCACAGAATATAATTCCTGCGTCAAAAGCCAGGCGTGAATGCTTGTAAAAATTTATATATTGGAATACCGACGACATATTGATGACTACATTTGCCAACTAAAATTATTCGGCTGAGCTTCCTAAGACTTTAGCGTTTATTGTTTTGACCTTTACAGAAAATTATTAGGCCATACAAGAAATGTCTATCTTTAGTAAAAAATATTATTAAGAGTTTGTTTATTACTTTGTTCAAAATCGTGGGCTACTATTGGATGCCGACAGCATAGGCCGATTTTTATGCGAAGCCTTGGGGGAGGTCTATGTTGTTGTTGGTGCTGGACTCTAGCCTGGCGTCCGGTCGCTTACCTGAGCGTTGGAAATGCGTGAAGCTGGTCCTGATTCGAAAGCCGGGACGGCGTGCCGATTCGGTCGCTGTGCCGATTGTGTTGCTGGACGTGGCGGGTAAATTGTTTGAGAGGTAAAAATATTTTTTATTTTTTATGGCGCGATCTTGATAAGTATGTATGTTAGAAAGAATCTACGAACCGAATTTTTTTTACAACCATTATTTTAACACTTTTTCACTTACAATTAAGACAGTAGTCCGAGAAAATTTTGACAATTGTTTAACTTGTTGAAAAATTAACTTTGAGTGAAATTTCCAACGATAATAAATTATTTATAGCGTTCAGAACACGCCATAATTTTTTCAAGTTTAAAAAAAATATTCAATACTTTAAATAAATTATTTATTGTGCCGTACTCGCCTTTGACGCCACGCGTGCAACCTAAAAATGTCGCGTGCAGACCAATGTTCAGCGTTAAGTTAAAATTATAAATAATGGACTTAGAGTTCCGAGAGCTAAAAGTTTTTTATTGGAAATTTTCTATTCTTTCATTTTCTTTTTTGAAATATCTTAAATATTAGTAATTTATGAAATATTGGCAAAAAACGAAATCCCATTTTTTTTCATCTTTAATTGTTTATAACTTTAGCAATTTTTTATGTGCTAATACACGTCCAATCCAATGAGCTATCGCACATACTTTTAACAGCAGTATCTCTATTTTGTACCATTTTCAACTTGTCGACTAGACTAATCTGGCCTGTGGACGTCCTACACTACATTTTCCGAGACGCGGTCTCCACTCAAAAACATTTTTACCCCAATGTTTGCGTTTACTTTTATCTAAATACTGTTAAATAAATAAAAATAATGAAAATATAGACTCATAAGTCGTTTGTTTTTTTTTAAGATGGAACATTTATGTGTCATGTGATGAGTGAGGTTTGATGAAAAAGCTTATGAGAATGAACTGCGCTTGGGGGGTAAAAACCTAGTAGATAATATACAAGAAAAGGAGTAAAACTATAAAAATAAAATAAGCCTTGATTGTTCGTTAATATAGTTTAGAATATATCAAAGAACACTCAACTTAAAACTTGGTTTAAATTGGTTTAAAAACTTGAATGCGGTCTTATATCTTCCGTTTTTTCTAAAGTCGGAGGTCTAATGTACGATCAAGAATTATTATGGTTTATTAACCGACCTCATAAAGAAGGAGTTTCTCAATTCAACTGTATTTTATGTATGTTTGTCACGCGATGTAAAGACGAATAAACCGATTTAGAAAATTAGTTTTTTTGTTTGAAGAGGTATTTATTACTTAGAGTTGCCTCATAGAAATTTCATAAATATCTGATGATGAACGTGGAAGATGTAGAGAAAACTCTTTCTTCATGGAGTAATGGTAAATTTATGATTGCAACGATTTCTATACTGTTTATATGTGACTTTATGATTACGTTATACGTTAATGTCATTAATTGTTCTTCAAGTAATTAAACTATTATTTTTCACTTCTTAATTAATCGCTTTTCATTTTTACATATATTTTATTTGTTCGTATAAGATTTATCCCTTGTGTAGGAAAACAGAATAAGCAACAATACTTTTTATTGAATGCATAGAACCTAATAGGTATTAGAGCGAAGACATAAAAACAAAGTCTTTGAATTTTAACAGTTCATTATCATCTTCTAGGTAGGCTACGGCTATTAGGTATGATTACGAAAAAAAGAAAAAATTAACTGGTGAACAAATATTTTATTTATTCAATTTACAGTACTAGGTTCCCAGGACGACCGTCATCTTCACTAATACTTTCTAATTTTGTTCTATATTGCTTCTTTGATAACGCGTGTTTTCGAACTCCTATTATCCCGCCGTACTGCTGTTTGAATGCGTTTCGCAAGTGCTTGCTGGGTGTCCGCCGTGGACTGTGTGTATTTTCGCGTCTCTCTCTGTCATGTCTTTCAGGTTCTAGTCTGAAAGTTTAGACTTCTTGCTTGCATGTGTATTGCTTGCAGAACTTGTTATCTGCATCCCTTATCACTAAATTTTCGGCATTATAAATTAATCGCCTCTTACGATACCCGAAGTGTACTGGGTATGAGCTATTCTACGGTACTGGACACCACGCGGCGTAATAGTATACTATTGTAACTGTTACAAATAAAAAAAAATAGTAACACATAAATATCTATTACTTTATTTTATGACAAAATAATTATTTGCAATACCTAACCAACTTTTAGTCTTAAATTTCTAAATAAGTTTCAAAAGTTTTTAAAATGAAGATTGTTCTTGTTACCTTGTTTTTGTTGCCTTTGCCAGAATAATAGACGTTCATTACAGGTTTTATTAAATATAATTCTTTTGGAATTGGTTAAACAAAAATTTTAAAGTATAATCGGTGAACATGTATAAAAAAGAAAATACACACAGTGATACATAGAACCTCCTCCCTTTTTGAAGTCGGTTAAAAATCAAGTGGGATTCCATCCAACAAACGAATGAGATTGAAGCTATGCTAATGAGATTTTCACGTAAATTGTGCCTCGTAATCCTTGCCGATTGAATAACTAATGCACACACATAGCATCGCAAATTGAATGGTGTGAATGAAATTGCTATCGTGAACACCAGGCTCTCTTATTATGAGCAAAATGTTGAAGTCTTTTCATTGCTTAAATATTTTAGGTTGGTAAATATGTATCTTATATATTACCTGTTAATAAAAAAAAGGTAATGTTATTTATTTGGTTTATTATTTAATGTACGTCGTTGTCCGTGGCCTGGCACAACTTAAGGACTTGTTTCCATAAAAAATGACTAGTTTCACCAATGTAGTACCTATTAAGCACGAACTTATTTACTATAGTTATCGCTTCGCCCTGGGATGTATAAGTATTTAACAAAAAATAAAAATGTATAAATTATAGCACCCTCTTGGCTTACTTTGAATGCTTAGAACAGTCGATTAAGTATGTTTTTGACAAAACAACCATTTAAAATCATCCTTTTCTAAATTATGATAGATGTATGTACATACATAAATGATTAAGAATGTTTTTGACAAAACAACAATTTCAATTCATCCACTCACAAATCATCAACACATAAATCACTTCAAACTTATAACAACATTCGCAATTTGTGTTGGGACTTAACAAAACAAATTATAAATTATATTACTATAAACCTTATATGTTATATATATAAATGTTATGAGCGTTACCGTGATTTAGAGGGCACGTTAAGCAGTCGGTCTCGGTTCTTATCATATGATAACAGTGGTGAAGTTTAGTTGGGTTGCTTATAAACATCCAAAGGCAAGATTACGTAGCCACAACGTGTCTTGGCTACTGCAACGTCGACAAAGTACTCTTTGTCGACATAATTACAACACATATTCATGCAAATTTTCATCTTTCTAGCACTTAGCATTTGGACGGTAGGTCGAGGACGGACGGACCAACGGACGAACATGACGCATCTTTATGGGATCCGAGTCATATACTTCGGAACCCTAAAAAAGTATTCCCATGTATGAATTATCAATTTAATATTAATATATGTAAATATATATATATAAATAAATAAAAGTAAAAGTAAATATGTTTATATGTGTAAGAGATGGACTACCAATAAAATTATAGTGCATTGGATGAATATAAACGTCGTTCTTATAATAGTAGATCTGTCACCAAATAAGTCGATTGTCAATCCATGACTGCGACTCCTTTTTAGTTGTTATTTGTCACCAATCCAGTAATTATATTTTATTTCGTTCAGTTATTATAATAATAGTATTCGTTCCCAATTTAATACATCAATTTATAAACAGTATATGTTTTAAAGTTTTACAAAAATTATACGTTAAATAGGTACCATTTGAGCTACCGCCAATTTAAATTATATAGTACAGTAAGCATTGCATTGTAATAAGTATGAGCTTTAAATATAAGTATATAATAGGCCAAGAAAACCAATACAGGAAAGTACATCGAACAAACATTTACTTTTTATACAGTATTGACTCAATATAGTTAATGTGGCAAATGGCCACCGACTGCCGTTACGTTGATGGTTTATACCTTCATGTAAAGAGCTCACGTTCCTGCTTTTTACATGATTACATGTTGCTACCCGATTAATGTATAATGTATTTCACAGAGGCATTTTGATGTAGATAAGCAGTAAAATGCCTGCAATGTTGGTTCTAGAAGTGAATCAATTAAATCATTTACTACAGTTTGTTTGTGTTATTAGTGACAAAAATTGTAATGACGACGAGAATTTATTGTCAAACACCAAACATTAATCACTACATTAATGTGGTATTTCAGGTGTTATCAAAAATGATAAATTATTGACAATATTGGTGTAACTAATGTTCTGAATGACTGACGTTGGATAAATTTAATTTTATGAAATGTAGGTAAGTACTAGGGTCACGCAACTTATTCCAAATATTATAAGCTCGGTACGCTTTCACAGTCAAATCCCAGTGATTTAGCCGAGAAAGCGTACCAAACTTCCGATCTTGGCTTTCCTGTCAAAGCTTCCAACAGAACATATCTGCTTGGTGTTCCGTTGGTTCTTCGCTCCTAGAGCAATATGGAGAAAAATCTCATTAAGAATAAACGAGAACGGAGACGGTCGGCGTGTACTTACACCATCACCGAGAAGGCATTGGGATGTTTAATTTTGCTGCTACCGTCAGCATATCTGTGAAAATGTCACATAGTCTGAAAAAAAGTGCTGTCGTTATGTCTTGCGGCTCTGTTCGGGGCGTAAGTAAACGCCCGGACTAGAAAGGCTAAGCTCTAATATAAATAAAAAATAATGTGAAGACATGTGAAGTAATTCAAGATTTTTAGGGAGGGTTGTAGGTACTATACCTGTTGATGATAGAACTATTGAGACTATGTGTACTGTGTGAGTTTACCACGAGTTTTAAGTTCTATTGCTAGGTGTTGGTATTTAGAAAGTTTTTCTGAAATGATGAACTGTTATATCTGGACGGTTAAATAATTGGTTTTGTCTGTATTGATTGTTCTGTCCCTATAAATTTTACAAGCTCTGTTTTCTAGTATTGCGTCAGGTCTATACTCATAGTATGGAATCTTTGGACTGATAAATTAATAGTACTAAATTTTGATGAATAATTGAAGCTACTTAGACGTGTGAAGGTTTGTAATCAATTTGTGGTAGAGCTTCATAGGCGTCGGTTATATATTATGTTGTATAGTATCTGGTGCGGCACCGCAATTTCTGTATATGTATATTGTCTGATTTGTACATCTAATAATAAACTCCTTATACTTCCTAGTTGTAATTACCTGGTCCTGAATAGCAAGCATAAATCCTTCCATTTTCGAAAGCAATTCCCCTTTCTAGAGCCATTCTTTCAACTCATTGTCGATGTAATTTTGGCTAAATCGGTTCTACTTAATGAGCCATTTCATTAAGTAGAACCGAACGGCTCATAAAAAATAATAAAGTCGGGTCGGTTCGGTCTCTCACAGTAGACACCGAACCGACCCGACTTTATTATTTTATGTTCTATAGTAACTATCGTATGGTCCTGTTGAGTATGTTGATATAGCAAGTTTAAAGGTGAAAGTTTGATACGAGTGATTTGGTATGAAATTAGTTTCTGAGTAGTGTATTTTGCTTGTTATGTAAATTTTGAATGTCAATTAGACCTCTTCCTCCTAAATTGGGTTAAATTTAAGTGTAAGTTTACTATTAACGATTTTAGATGATATTTCCTGTATCTAGTCATGTTACGTATGTTCGTTGTAAGTTGTTAAGATCTGTTTGTGACAAGTTAATAATACTAAATGATATGATGAGTCAATATAGTACTAGAAAACGAGGCAATCGCCTAAATTATGTCTTTCGAATTTAAGTAAGTTTTCAAAATGTCTGTATTTAGATTTCTTTGTTTAGAGACTACAGTTATTACTAGTTTTTGTCCGCGGATCCGCCCGCGTGTATATCGGTTATGGTGGTAAATAGTCTAGCCTATGTCCTTTCCCAAGGTTCCGTCTATCTCTATACTTAAATTCATCAAAATCGGTTTAGAGGTTTAGGCATGATAACGTAACAGACAAACAGACAGAGTTACTTTCACATTTATAATATTAGTAGGGATTATTCACTTCATCTCATATAGATACATGTCAATTATATTTTTAAACATAATTGTAATAAAAACATATAAATAAAATAAATTGTAGACCACCGACTTCGGGTACAGGGACCAAGAAACCGGTAGTTAGGGCTCCAAAGACATGAACCTTCTCACTATACGTGGTCTGTGAAGTGGTGGTGTCTCAAGGAGGTCTGCCATCTGCATTAGACAGTTGATCCAGCCTTCTAACGTGAGCCTCTTAAGGTGTTGGTCGAGGCTCTTAGCTATCAAACCATGAGCAGAAACGACTATCGGAACAATGATCGCCGATTCAACAATCCACCTTTCAATAATCTCGTGAGATAAATCCAAATATTTTATTTGCTTTTCTTTTTCTACTTTCACGAGATTCTCTTCATGAGGAATAGCGATATCGACAATCATTGTGCGGCGCTCTAATCGATCTATCACCTTATTATCATACTTATTGACAACAATAGCCGTCTGTGATAATAGATTGATCCAAATAAATCATAGCACGACCATTCTCGAGAACATGGTTGGGCACATACCTGTAGTATGACACGTCTAAATTCACAATTTGGTTTGTAAGTTGTTTACCTACTGATCCAAGCTACTTGGTTGTGCCTGTCCAAGTATTTGTCATTAGTAAGACGGGAACAACCAGAAATAATATGCCTGATAGATTCTTCAGAATGGTGAAATACCCGACAAAAGTCTACGTACCATCTTTCGGGAAGTACTCCCGATAGTTATTCGTCGTGATAAGTTGGTCCATAATCGCACAAACAAAACTCGGTTCGGTTTCTCCGAAGAGATCGCCATACCGTAGCCAGGTCGGTGATGCTTTGACATGTATATCAGGCCCATTTAGGTCAGGTTATAACCGACCAAGTAGCTCTTTGTCCTTCCATACATTCCTATGATCATCACTACCAAGTACTAAAGGTTTTCACCAATTCCACACACCAATTCGGTCTGAGTTCATCTACATATACCAAAGGAATAGTTTTAAAATGGTATTTGATGACCCAATCATTGTAGGCTCGCACCTTGCTACCCCTGATAAAAGACTTTAAAGTATTTTTTTCCTAATCGGCCAAAGAATCATTCCCGCAACGTTTATTTCATGTCTGATTCTGGTATGCCCAAAGTGGCAACGAAAGATCTGGGATTTGTTGAATCTGAAAGTTCTATTGTTTCAAATTCTACAATCACACCTTTTTTTACATACATAGCTGGCGTCTGCACACTTGTATAGTTTTTACACCAAATGCCGTCTTGATAGAATTACTAAAAGTACATATACTAAACCCAAAATTTTCAGTGTCCTTTAGTAACGCTGTCAACTGTAATTTAGTTGCAAGTGAAATATAAGCTAGTAATTAATATCAGTCTAATCTTTTTTTTTGTGCTTCGGAAGCTGGATACCATCAAATGATTAATTATTCGTCAGGACGAATTAAATAATTCTAAACTCAACAGTACTTTCTCGTTTCATTACAGATCAATCAAAACCGGTTCAATCATGAGACCCTAAGTACAATAACAATATAAAGTACTCGTCTAGATAAATCAAAAGATTTAAAATCGATGATTTTGCGTCGTTTTATTTCAGAGTTTTTTGGCCATCTTCCAGGTCTACCATGAGATCAGCTCGATGTCATCATCATAATATTGCATTGCCATTACATTGTTATGTATAATAAAACTTTAGCGTAATCATCGTTGAAGTCATCTTCTTCAAATTTTATAAATTGCAAGTTTAAAAACTTGGAAAAAAGCATATGAGGTTCTCAACTCGACTCGTATATTACGAGTCGAATTGAGAGAGCTTTTTTCGTCGTTTAAGTAGGTTTTTTGCAGTTTTTATTGAGAGTCGTATAGCAAACGTACATAATCAAAAAACAATACAGCCAAAGAGACGAAGAAATTAATACTCAGATAAGAAAAAGAGCCAGGGTTGTTAGCAGCTCGGAAAGACCAGGATCGCATACCAATGTCTATGGTTTGTGACTGGTCTAGTGACTGCTACAGAGACATTAACGTAGGTTCTTAAAAATCTATTATATTCGTACTACTTATCTTAAGACTGATGGTGCCATTGACGACATAAAAGATTTTTGGCTATTGTTCTATTATCCTTATTTTCACGTGCCATTTTAGTAACTAGGTACATTCTTTTAATATCAACGTGTGTAACTTATAATTAGACCAGTAAGGAAGGACATTATGCTCACACGAAATCTTTGTCGTGAACGAGACATTTACCTATTACAGTTTGACGTCAAAGTCCGATCAGGTCAACGTACTTCGTGATCCCCATGAATAAAAGCGCTCATCCATCTAGATATCGACTATATTCAACGGCACTTAATCTCAAACGTAGATTTTAAACTGCTATCGTAATATTTCGTATATACATAGAAATCTGTAGTACTCATCTAACAAAACTGCTGCATATTCTCTTATACAGTGCCAAAGTTGTGGATCACAATAAGATCTTAATTAGTGAGGCTTGGACGAGCATAGTGTAAATTTCAAATTTAATTTATCCTTGAGTATAATGAACATGCAAAATGATGTAAATTACGCTATTATTCTGCTTAATGTCTCATTTATTTACCCTAGCCTTAGCAAGGTATATTTGCTTAGAAACTTACATAGCTTTCAGAATGTTAGATTTGTTTTAGGCTATAACCTCATGGAAAAATTAAGTTAATGTTCCTAAAAATCTGATATGGTTCCCTCGCCTCTTAGTTCTCTTTTTGTATTATGTATTTAACTAAGATACACGGTATAAGTTTCTGTAGTTCTTTTAACAAGAATGAAAAACTTCAGTATGATCAGTTAGGAAAGTAAGCCATAAAAGAAAAGCAAAGAATTGGATTTATCTTATATATAAAATTCTCTTGCTACAATGTTCGTTCCCATACCCCTCCAAACGGCTGATCCGATTTGGATGAAATTTTGTGTGCATATCGGGTAGATCTGAGAATCGGCCAATATTCATTTTTCATACCCCTAGGACGCGAGCGGAGTGGCGGGCATCAGCTGGTGATTACAATATTATTAGTTAATATTAGTTTACCCGTGCACCTGTTAGCATTCTGCTCTATATTTGACATTATAATGAAAACTGTCAATTAACCTTTAAGCTTTAAAAATTAAAACGAATTAACACAGAGATTCTCAATGAATCTATTAACAGACAAAATGTCTTACGTTCTTTCGAAGACCAAGCATTGGCCTGGCAAGGCTTTTGAGTATATTCTAAACATTATCGAGGCTTGCACTAAGCATACTACTAACTAATGTCATCGTTCCTAAATAATTTTGAGTCGGCGCCAAATGGCTAAAACAGTTTTGTTACCTCGGTTTTTTGCTAAAAGTCATAATACACGTATTTAAAGTTCAGTCATGTTAGGGTTTCACCTTAAAATGAGAGATAATAAGCTGAAAACTCGTATACACCTTTATTTAGATGTTCTAAAACTGGTCTCAAAATTCTCATAACAACTTACGACGCAGACACGAAATTATGTCTGCGTCGTAAGTTGTTCAAGGTCTCAATATTTTTTGTGATTATCTTGATTACCATAATATGTAATAACTGAAAAATAATAAAAAATGTTTATTTTAAGAATATTCCATGAATAAATAAACTTAAAAAAATAATATTATTCACTGAGATTCACGGTTAGCCGTGCATTTAGTATGGCTGAGCGCAGTGGATGTTCACATGTTGGGCTGTTACATAAATCATTTACGAACTAAATTTGTACCAAATGTTCAACAACCTCTTAATAAATTTTAACATCATTGGATTTACAGAAACTGCCTCGTTGGTCTAGTGGTTAGCGTATGCGACTGCTAATCAAGAGGTCTCGGGTTCAAATCCCGGGTACGGCTAAAAAGTGTTTTTGGGATTTTCTTAGGAAATTCCTAATAGCTGCCCGGAGTTTGGAAGTTTGGCGGTGATTCACGCCCGTGCCTCGGAGAGCATGTAAAGCCGTCGGTCCCGGTTGTCACGAACATCTATGGCAATCGTTATTGGGAAGTCAGTGCCCTCAAATATACTGACAACTAGTTCAATCTTCGAATTTCAGTTCTCCCTTAGGGTTGCGGAGGTCCGACGCCAGTCGCTCCGTGGAAAAACTGAAATTCAGGTAAAACCGGTTGAACTAGTAGCCGACCCCTAATAAACTTGGGATAATGGCTTGGAGGATGATGGATTTACTGAAACCAAAGTGATTGCAAAAAACTGATTTTTTTACGTTTGACCTCGAACAACTTGCGACGCAGATACGAGACTTTATGAGACGTTTGGAACAACTTTTAGAACATCAAAATAAAGATGTTTACAGCTTATGATTTCTCATTCTGAGGTTGAGCTCTTTATTTTGCTTACTTGGCATAACTAATAATATGTCTAGTCATTTAAATAAAGTAATTATTATTATTTTCGACAAAAAAACTTCTATTATTTGATATTTGTATCCCAAGGACCAACAAGATGTTTCTCTATAATTATAACAAAAAGGAACTGGCTTCAAGGAAAAACTATTCCGAGTGCCCAAATCGCGACATTGTGCCTATGATATTTGAGGAGTTCTCTCGATTTCCTTGGGATCCCATCAGATCCCGATATGGTGACGATGGGACCACCTGTAAGCTACGCCCATTCCAATGCAAATAGAATTTTTGAAATCGGTTCATAAACGACGAAATTATCGCATACACATACACAAAAAAAAAGATTCAGACGAATTGAGAACCTCCTCCTTTTTTTTGAAGTCGGTTAAAAAGTATAATTATTCTAGTTATAATTTGATTCACAAGTACATTAATAACGACCTTGGCCTTCAATAAGCTTTGAGGCGCTATTAAGTTTTGTTTATTCTACATAATTATTATTATTTATTTCTTCAATCCGCGAGCAAAGATACTAAACTGTATTGACAGGACGTGACATTGACCAAGTCTGTAGTATCAGACAAACGTGCCTTATTATTATTAATGAAATATTTCATGTACTTTCATGCTCTTTATTAAACTTACTTCTCATTAATGTTTAGTATTTTAATATATATAAATAATTTTAATACTAAACATTAACTACTATGACAAGGTCGCCATCAGGTGTGAAAAACAATTTGTTTGTAATATATCTCTGTTTGAGGTTACAATTCTACTTAATCTATGTAATAATTAAATTTCACAAATTGTCAGATAAATATTAAATTAGAGTAGGTAATTTTTAAAAACACAAGATGAGTTGTTTCTTATTTAATTTTTTACTTTAACTTCCTTGTTCTCCCAGTATGTAAATCTTCTTCTTCTTAGCCTTATTCCATTATTTGGGGTCGGCCACTAGTTTAAACGGTTTTACCTGAATATTGGTTTTTCTGGCCAGGCCACCTACCGTCGAGGACCAGTCCTCGACGGTAGGTGGCGCCTCTGGCGCCCCCAGAGGATATTGGCGGTCAGATCCATACGCGGATACCGCACTGTGTCCACCCTGGTGGCTTGCGCCTTGCCCGGAACAACCCCGTGGGATTTGGAGGCGAAAGTGCTCGCCGAAGTTTATCCGCGAGTGGCGTGAAGCCGCTCGCCGAGCCACCATGCTTAGATGGGCAGGGCGGCAGCACGGGACCCTTTCATTCCGACTGACGCAGGTGCTTTCCGGGCACGGTTGCTTCGGAAAGTACCTGCACTCGGTCGCTAGGAGGGAACTGAGTCCCGCCTGCTACCTCTGTGACTGCAGTGAGGACTCGGCCCAGCCCGTCTGGCTGGCGGTCTGTCCCGTATGGGCAACGAAGCGTCGGGCCCTCACTGTAGTCATCGGAGAGGATCTCTCGCTACCGGCCGTCATAGGCTCGATGGCCGGTAGCGACAGTTGTTTTACCGCGGTAATCTAGGCGTCACTCAATTTGAGAGTTTTTTGTTGAGATGGCGCCCGCATCAGTGCGGGCAGGCACTGAGAGGAGTCTAGAAGGAAATCCCTTACATAGACTCCTCCTAAAAGTGAGGCGCATAGAGGGCACACCGTGTGGATTCAGTCGGTTCGAGGGGATTTCCACCCGTCAAAATAAATAATAAAAAGTTGTCAGTAGATTTGAGGGCACTCACTTCCCTGTAACAATTGCCATAGATGTTTATAACAACAGGGTCCGACGGCTTTACGCGGCACGGGTGTGAATAACCGCCAAACTTCCAAACTCCGGGTTAATTAGGAATTTCCTAACAAAAACCCAAAAAAAATGTTTTTAAAGAAAAACTTACAAAAGTATACTTAAAAGACATGACGTTTTGTAAAACGATGTACATTTAATGTGAGAAATTTGAAATACCAATGCTAACAAGAGCTAGACGGAGATCACTACTAAAATCCCCGAGCTGGTAACTCCGCTCCACCTTTTCGTGATTGGAGAAAGTATAGAAGTTATGCATGGTGCAGAGGTTAGGCGATTCACACACTGGCGACGCGAACACGCGCGTAGGCGCGGGGCAGCCATTGCAGCCAATCCCGAATCTGCTAGCCGCACGCGCTCACGCGTCGTAGCGCGTGTTCAGTGTGTTGGACCTGGCGTGTTTTCTATACTAATCGATGAACTTGCATACAATATTAAAATCTGACACTCCGCGCTACGCGGCGGAGCGCGGTGCAGTGTGTGAATCGCCTTAGAGCTCTACTTCAAGCGACGAATTTTTCTCTCCGCCAACACCTGTAGAGAGCCTGGCCACCTTGAGATCTCAAAGATCGCTGATCTCGAAAAGGGTCCTCGCTACCGATGGTGATGTGCACCGCATGAAAATTAAACATTAAATAAATGAGAACTTCAACTAATTTCAAGACAACGTTGTGTCTACGTAATCCTGCCGTTCCATGTTTTTACGCCCCCCAAAGGACCTCCACTAAGCTTCACGACTGTTATTCTATGATAACAACCGGGATCGACTGCTTAACGTGACCTCCGAATCACGGAGAAACTCATGGTATCATTTCACTAACTGGTGCCCATCCATTACATTAGTAATATTATTGTCTCTTTATTATATACTAGACGTGCCCCGCGGTTTCATCCGCGTTTTTCTCGTTTCCGTGGAAAAAATAGGTTTTCGATTTTACACCTTGTGTTACAAAATAGCAATTTTATTACGGATCCCTAATTTTGAAAAAAAAATCCTCGATAAATGGACTACCCAACACTGAAAGAATCATTCAAATCGGACCAGTAGTTCAAAAGATTAGCGCGGTCAAACAAACTAAATCTGCAGCTTTATAATAATATTAGTATAGATAAATATGTTATCGTGAAATTGTAAACACCGTTAGATTATAACCTATCTTGCGAAATTATGAACTATCGACAGATTGTGAACCATAACTACTGCTAACAATTTACCGCATTACTTTTAGGTAGTACAGATAAAAGAATTTCGAATACATTTTCAAGAGGATAAAAAAACGTTTATTTAATGCTATAAATTGCGTTAACTAGCAATAATCGCTATTGCTCTGAACGAAGACCAAGACAATAAAAGGAGGAGGAGAAAGAGATATTGGGTGACGATGAGGCGTTGTTTCCGTTACTGGCTCCTGGCGGAAGGCTCGCGGACGTCTCGCAGTCGGCGTGCGTTATGCATGCGGTCGACACGCCTGTCAAAATCAAAATCAAAATCAAAATCAAAAATCAAAATCAAAGCATTTATTTCAAGTAGGTTTCAAGTAGGCCAGTTACAGGCACTTTTGAATTGTCGAAACAAAAATGTAGCTACAGTCCCAGTCACAAGACATAAAAACTGTGAAAGTATTATAGTTGCCCATTCCCTAGCGTAGATCTCTATGGAGAAGAACGGGCAAGAAACTCCATGGACACTCTTTTAAATCAAAATGTTTTTTACAAAATCTTGGTTACATCATTAATGTTGAGATGGTACATTATGTGAGAACGATGTAGCAAGACGTGCACGTTAAAAGTGTCGTTAGTACAACAAAAATACATTTGAAAATTAAAATAATTAATTCAAATAAGCCGTGGCAACTAAGAGATGACCAGTCACAACTGACAGCGCCCGTTCACGAACATGACGCATGGATCCGCACCATTCAACTCAACCATTTTGAAGGGAATTAAATGATCCGACACACGCGCCACCATCAGCGTGACATTTGAGTGAGCATGACATACTCTCAACCGCCAGGGCAGATTCAAGTCAAGAAAAGACGTAGGTTTTCAGTGAATGATAGCTTGAATAGCTTCCTAGTACATAGTACTCACACAATATGGGCCATGCCATTATATAATACTAAAGAGATTGAATCTATACAATGCAAAGAAAGTTGTACAATCTTCAGCAGCTCCAACAATACCATTTAATGCTATCAATTTATGCGCCCCTGTCCTTGTGAAGCAGGACCAGCATTGAGCCAAGCATTTTTATCAGCGATATAATCGCTCAACTTGTAATATGCTTGCTTACATAGTGTGCGTTTAATGCATGTTTTAAATTTTGTCTCATTCAGTTCAAGAATACTTTGTGGAATTTTATTATAGCATCTCAAACAGTACCCCATAAAAGAAGAGTCTACTTTAGCGAGTCTAAAGCCTGGCTGAACTAGTTGGTCCCTATTTCTAGTACTGTAATTATGTTTGTCACCTCTTTTGCCAAAAAGATGAAGATTTTTCCTGACGTACATTATGTTTTCGTAGATGTATTGACTATGTACCGTCATGATGCCAATATTCTTAAACAGTTCCCTTAGAGAATCGCGCCTACGAAGATTATATATGGCTCTGATGGCTCTTTTTTGCAGAATAAATATAGACTCAATATCTGCAGCCCGTCCCCATAACAAGATGCCGTAAGATATTATACTATGAAAGTAGCTGAAATAGACCAGTCTAGCGTTATCTGCATCAGTAAATTGACGGATTTTTCTAATAGCATATGCTGCTGAACTTAGCCGCCCCGCAAGAGATGTTAAATGAGAACCCCATTGTAGCCCTGCATCAAGCGTAATCCCCAAGAAAACAGTTTTATCTACGAATTCAAGTTTCTCTTTATTCAATATTATATCACAATCACTACTCTTAACATTCGGTAAAGCAAATCTTATGCATTTGGTTTTTTTTTCATTTAATACCAAATTGTTTGCTGTGAACCAATTCTGGACTTGAACTAGGGCATTATTCACGTCATCTAGATTTTGGGCCCGTCTATTTATCTTAAAAATTAAGGAAGTGTCATCAGCAAATAACACCATATTTTGAGGTTGATTTTTTAATAAATATGGTAGATCATTTATATATACTAGAAAGAGGAAAGGACCCAATATTGAGCCTTGAGGAACCCCCATTTTTACTTTTAAACCCTGTGAATTAACACCATTTATTTGCACATATTGTTGTTGTAGTAGCGTGAAGACCACTACGAACGGTTGTTAGGTAGCAGCAAGCGCGCAGACACACCGCTTTTAGCTTTTAAACTACTTTTAACGCTTTTTACTAACGTTATAAAACATATTGTACGACATACGATTTAAGGGTCAAATTCAAATGACAAGCTAATCGCTGGGTTGGAACGGTGCCGTTACCGTGATTGTATAGTGTGCCATGACCATTATCTTTTGCCTATGCATAAACCCTGTTACAATTGACAAGTACTATTGTTTGGTTCACATAAAGCATGACTCTCGGCCGCCTTGGAAAACAATTAATTTATCGATAGCTGTCCTGGTCTCAATACGACGTTCGATTGTATACTGCCAAGCTAGAAAAGTGTTTTTGGGTCGAGTAGCACTTCTGCGTTTAAATAATTTAATACCAGCTACTCAACAAACTATGTGTGTCCCTAAGATCTTCGCTATTATCAAATAATCTGATAATAATGAATTCTTACCAGTGCTAAAATATGTTTAAAAATGGGCAAACGGGGCAACCAGGCTCTGTTATTACATTTCACATGCCGGTATTTCTGAATCGAATCCTCCTAAGCGCTCCTTATTCTATCATTTTATGATAGTGTACTTAGGGATATAAATTCCCTCTCCTCTAATTCATCAATATCATTTTTATGTGGCAACTGTGGTGTGTTATTTGCTCCCAAATTGACAGCATGTGACGTAGAAGAGATGTTCAAGGTATACCGTACGTCCAAGCGTTTCCTTTCAAGTTTCATCTTGCAAATGGCAACGCTATAACAGTTTTAAACAAAAACTTTTTACAAATCAAGTTTTGGTGGCTTAAAATTAAGCAATTTATTGTCAATGATTATTTCCTACACAGCGACAAATATCACATTACTTCACAAAATGTACAAATAAAATGCCTCTATCTACATGTAGGTGTAGGTATATGGTCCTTTCTGTTTACCCAGTTCTATACTCTGCTGGTTACGTATTCAGTGAATACGTTAAACTACTGAAATATTCATTTTGTATCCTTGACGAAAGGCTAAAAATCGAGAAATTGTAGCTCGTACCAATACCACCCCTTTTCTTAAATTTTTTTTTTAGTTTAAGTGCACTGAATGAAGGTACAGAAATATATGAAGAGTATATGCCAATCCTAGAAGTTAAGGTACTATTTGTTCAATGTAATATATACAGAACGTATACATATATATATTTTGAAGTGGTTCGGTGTCAATGTCGAGATGGTGCTATTTAATGCAAGCTTATGCCTAGTACTGCTATATCTACTACATACAAACGAACTTGTTATACTTTTAACAAAAAGGAACCGACTTCAAAGTAAAAGTATTCCGAGTACCCAAGTCGCGACAATTGTGCTTATGATATTTGAGGAGTTCCCTCGATTTCCTTGGGATCCCATCATCAGATCTCGATATGTTAACAATGGGACCACCTGTAAGCTACACCCATTCTAATGCAAAAATAATTTTTGAAATCGGTTCATAAACGACGAAATTATCGCTGAACATACATAAAAAAAAACTATAATTTACTGCATTCATAAATTTCTGTCAATAATATCTATTGATTATGAATTGCCTTAAAAATTTGATTCAGTACACCGAAAACAAATTGTATGGCCGCCGATCTCGTGTAGAACTAAAGGCCACAGCACACTAGCTACTTTTAGCATCGGCGATCGGCGATTTGGCGACTGCATCAATGCTGCATCGCGTTTTAGCGACTTCCTGCGTTCGATCGCGGTATCGGAAACGCGCGTTTTAGCGTTTTAGATGCCAAATCGATGCTACCGGCATCCGAATGTATGCGGAGAGTAGCGTTTAACTGCTGTGTCGCGCTTCTAGAAAGCGACTAAATCTCCGCGTTTGGCGTTTTTAAGTGTGCGGTGTAGAGCGTTCGGTCGCCGTATTTTGCTTCTAAAAAGCGACTAGTTGCCGATCGCCGATGCTAAAAGTAGCTAGTGTGCTGTGGCCCTAAAGTGGCACAGCGACATTTTTACTACCTTTGCAACTATCTGTACAACAGGGTAAACAAAATTTTGAATGTGTACCCTATGACTAAAATAGAATGTAAATTAACTGTTACAAACTGGTTGGTCAATTTGGATTATGAAGAACGGAAAAAAATTTTAACACACACACACACACACACACACACACACACACACACACACACACACACACACACACACACACACACACACACATACACACACATTCTATGTAATTTATCAGTGTGTCAATTCAACGATGTACATAATCTAAGAGAGAGATAAAAGAATATTATTATATCATTATATCATTTGGTCCCCTAACATTACCTTAAGACGCTGAGTGCAGCCAATGACCTTGAGCAATGGATACACCCCTTTTTGTTCGATAAAGCAGCGCCGCGTTTGAGACGCGGTTCGTTATCGGTACTACCACAGTCTCCGAGAACTAATATTCGTCTTTGAATTTGCATTCTGCTTTTAACACAGGGCTTTAGAATATTTTAGATAGGGCAAAATAAAAATGCTATCTTAATGGTATGATAAAAAAAAGTCATGTGGCACTCGGAGACTGCCGCGGTAAAGCTATTGCACAGCATTTTTTATCAACTTATGCAATTTAATTATTTTTTATTTATGTAGTATTGTTTTATTTAATATAAATCCAAGTTTACAAAACAATATACACTGTCTTTTTACCAACATATGTACATTCTAACAATATTATTGCCAAACAATACAGTCATAGTATATGTCGGCGCGTTATGTTAATTACAGTTTGTAATTACGTACTAAATAATTAATTCAGGATAATCAAATCAATTTTAAAAGTACTATAATCCCTTAGTACATTTTCTAACCTTTATTATCAATTCAATTGATTTTGTATTTTTATTAGGAGTTTCAAATGCTCAAAATAAGTGGTGAATTATGTGAAAGGTTTTATTAACTGAATCACATTATAAATTCCTATTGTGATTTGTAAACATCAATCGGTGTGTTTTTATCTTACGGAAGTAACATTTGATTTAAAAGGAAATCTAAACTGAAATGGTGTCCATATTGCTGCTTTTGATAAAAACACATCCGATTTAAAATAATGTCAGCTAAACTTTAGTTTAATCTTTTAAAATTACTAATAAATTCAGTTAGTATTTGTTGATTTATAACGAATACATTCGTTACTTATTATATGGTCCACAATGTTAAATCATTCTAAGTTAGTTCCGGTGGCGTGATCGGCCATATTGTTTTCTTAGTTTTGAATTGTCTTGGAAAGTAAAACTAGTGATTTGGATTCAGTGTGCCTTTGGAAATAATAGAGAGTGGAAGACTCAGAAAAATCCTGTGAGTAAATAGATTCTTATTAGTTGATTATTTAAGTGGTTGTAAAGCTAATATTAAGTGCATTGACTAAGTATATAAATCGTAACGTTTTCCTCTATTTTGGTGTTTTCATTATCCTGCAATGTCCGAGGAACAATAATGAGAGTGGTGACGTCAGCAATGCTGACGTCACTCTTTCTTAAAAACTTAGATGGCACGTCTGCTACGTTATCAGAAGTGCGAGATCTACCCACTTCTGCCGGACATTCTGCTACAAACAATGAAAATGTTTCTGTTTACGTTAGCGGCGTGTCCACTGAGTTCTTCTCGCGGATATTGCAGGTCATGAAAGGCATGACCGATCGTATGTTTAGACATTCTGAGAGTTAAAATCATTGACGTGTTTTTACCGTCGTACGATCCGGACGCCAGTATGCGAGAATTGTATCAACACGTGAGCACAGTCATGGAAACCTACAGCCTGACAGATTATAATGTTAAGATGAAGGTTGGAAGTCTACTTAAAGGTCGTGCCTACTTAAAGGTCGTGCCAAGCTGTGGGTGGATAAATGGTTGATTTCCACATCCACCTGGCAGGGGTTGCGTGATTTATTAAATGACACACCTAAACCCGAAAATAGGTACTCTCGAGACATTCTCCGATTCATAGAGAATACGTATGACAAGCCTAAAGTTATTGTTCAGTTTCTGTCTCAGGCTTGGGTACTCTGGCGTCGCATCACAAAAGACAGATAATCCGACGTGTACATTCTGCTCAAAAGTAGGCAAATGTTTCAAGCGTGAACGTGAAATTATATCTAAATTAATTGTGCGGGTATAGTATAGTAAGTTTGCTTCTATACATATGAGAATTGGGAATGTTAAGATTAAAGCTGTTGGATAGCTGTGCAGAATGTTCGCTTATACGCGAGACTCTAACAGCTGAGTTACCTGGGATAAGAACGAATGAGGTTAGCTATTTAAAGGGTATTGGTAAGTTTACAATGCCCTCACTAACGAAAATAAAAACGGTATGTATTATCGACAATTTACAAGTAGTTTCAATTTCATGTAGTAGCTGATAATTAAATATATTCTGATGTCGTTATTCGTATAAATCCTCTTGATAATACAAATAATGGTGTACCAGTCACGTCACAGTGTCAAACTGTTTCATCAACCGATAGTAAATGATCTGAGTGTTTTAACTTTGATAATTTAGATTGTAATCTATTGAAAATATTGCTTAACAAATTTGAACATGTCTTCATTAGCGGGTTCCCAAAAACTACAGTTAATGACAGTGAATTAGAAATTTGACTAAAAGACCCTACTAAGCGAGTGGAATGTCGACCATACACTTTGAGTGCGGTTGAAAGGGAGAACTCCTTAAACACAAAATCATACGCGAAAGTAAATCTTCGTTTGCGAGTCTAATAATATTGGTCAGAAAGAAAATGGCGAGGACCGTAAGTGTGTTGACATCATAGAAATAAACAGAAATACTCTTAGGGACAATTACCCTTTAGCAATAATTTTAGACCAAATAGACCAACTGATTGGTGGTAATTACTTCTCCACTTTTGATGGCAGCTGCATTGCGTCAGATTCCGAATAAATAATATTTGCAATGACATTTGGTCTAAGCAACGCCTGCTCGATTTATCAGCGTTGTATTAATAAAGCGTCGATGCCATTATTGATTAAGCAGGTATGTCAGGTTTACGTAGATGACTAGGAAGTCAAGGAAAGGATTCCAAATGTAAGAATTTCCAGGAATGTATATCTAACATAGAGCAAATGTTTATTGCTTTGCAATGGTTTCTCAATTAATATCAAGGGGGTGTCACTCCGCAGTTTAGGTATAGTCGGCCTCCTGCCCGCCCGGAAGAGCATGCCGGTCGACTATACATAATCAGAACAGGTAAGTTACACGATAGAAAGAGACGCAACGGTAGGTAAATTTAATTGTAGTTGATTCGGCGCTGTGCGATCTGAATTGAACTTAATCTTTTGACGCATAGGGTCCCGATTTCTTTAATCTAATTTATGTAGTGAGTCTTCTGTATGAGTACTATTATGTATTCTGTGTTAATATTGAGAAAACTGCTTTCATTAAACGCTCCATTGAGTATTTGGGCAATAGAATAGCTGATTGGCAAGTTGGTCCAAGTCCAAGGAGAGTGTAGACTTTAACAATGGCACCGGTACCAACTACAGTTAAACAGGTCGGACAATTCAATAGTCTTGCTAGCTATTTCAGGCGTTTCATTCCCATTTTTTCCAGTGTTAAGATGTCTCTCTACGGCTTCAAAAAAAAAAAAAAAAAAAAAAAGAGACTAAAAAAGACTGGAACGGCAGACCCGATGAGGCTCGTAAGAAAATTATCCAATATATGTCTACTGCGCCTACCTTATCTTGATTTCAGGAAGATGTGCCAATTGAACTCTACACTGATGCCAGTAGCCTTGGGTACGGAGCTGTACTGGTCCAGAAATCCTTCCATGGAGTCTAATTAATTCATACCACACATGGGTACATCATCCGGAATGGGAGAAGACCCTACAAAAACTGAAGCAATCTTCCTGGTTTGATAAGATAAGCACCGGCGTGAGGAACTTTTTCGAAAACTGTACCGTACGTAGAACTTCAAAGGGGCCTTCGGTGCAATTCAGGTGCAACTAGATCTTATTCGAAAACTCACTGCACCATTTCAAGTAATACAAATGGACATCAATGGTAAATTGTGCACCAAAGACTCTCATGGATATGATGAGTGAATTAAAGGTTTGTGACCAGGTTCGTATGATATTCTTTCATTAGCGCCAGGAGTCAGCCGAGCAAATGGACAGGTGGAAAGTGTGATGGGTACGTTAAAAATGCTCTTACTATGATAAAAAACTATAACACCGAGAAATGGCAAGTCGCATTGTAGGTTGCCTTTAATTGTACAACACATCGAATGACCAGTGTTGCACCCCTCACCCTCCTAACACGACAACAACATTGTTTTCCACCTGAGCTGCTGATATTGGTAAACACGGACGATGAGTCAATGGATTTCATTTTACTAGAACAGCATGTACATCAAAGATACTCTTGCAGCACAATATATTAAGCAGCATTTTGATAAAAATAAGGCAAAACTAATACCTTTCCAAAGGAGAGAATCCATTCTCTTAAAGAACAACCCAAGTAGTCATACTTCTTTAGATTTGTAATACAGTGAACTATTTGAGATTTACAGAGTGCTGGGCTATAACCGCTACATGGTAAAAAGGGTGACAGGCCGAGGACGACCGCGTAAGGTGGCTCAAGATCAATTCGTAGAGCTCCTCAGCCAGGCAATCAGGCAACCGTGTCGGCGGAATCTGAAGAGGATGATGAACAACAACCTGGAACATCCCAGCGTATAACTCCAACACCGGAGCATCATTCATTACAAATCTGTCATGTGAATGTCTAATAAATTTGGTGAGTTCAATCCGTTACTAGAAAACCTGGTTTTCAACTAGAAATTGTGGGTGTGGTGAATTGAATACTTATAAAGTTTATGAGACCTACTCAAAGACAAGCACTACTGCACTAGCATACCTATTGTGTTCGCAAAATATTGATAAGTTCCTTCACGTCTCATGCTTGCATTATTGCTGATATTTATAAAAATGTAGACCAGATGGCTATGTTATTAAGACCTTATACGATAAGGTCTTTTAATATATATTTTTTTTACATCCCGTGTGGACCACGATCATTAAAAATGATCCAGACCACACCATCGACCTAGACCCAATTCCTTTAGGGCCTCTGTGGACCACGGCGTTCAGGGCCGCCCAGACCACAGCATCATCCTTTTCTATGATGACATAAATAATACAGGGTTACGTGGAGTAACTGTATTAAAATAAAAAAAAGAAAAAAAAAAAAAAAAAAAAAAAAAAAAAGAGAAAAAAAAATTAAAAAAAAAAAAAAAAAAAAGAAAAAAAAAAATTAAAAAAAAAAAAAAAAAAAAAGGAAAAGAAAAAAAAAAAAAAAAAAAAAAAAAAAAGAAAACATAATTACATATGTAGTGGCATGATGCAGTTGCATTGCCACATAAACATATTTCATTCCAATATCTAATATTTACTAATGTTATGGACGTGTAATGGAACTAAATATAATGATTGCTCCATGCAGCTGATGACTTGAAGTTATTAAGCTGACCTACTTATCAATAAAAAAAATAAAAAAAAATAAAAAAAAAAAATAGCAAATAACATGGTTAAGTAAGTCTATGTATATGCGCCAGACTAGAAACTTAACATTTCACTCTTCAGAATGATTACCTCGGGCTGGTGCAGAGCGCGCACCACCTCGCAGAATGGCCGTGTCGGCGCGTTATGTTAATTACAGTTTGTAATTACGTACTAAATAATTAATTCAGGATAATCAAATCAATTTTAAAAGTACTATAATCCCTTAGTACATTTTCTAACCTTTATTATCAATTCAATTGATTTTGTATTTTTATTAGGAGTTTCAAATGCTCAAAATAAGTGGTGAATTATGTGAAAGGTTTTATTAACTGAATCACATTATAAATTCCTATTGTGATTTGTAAACATCAATCGGTGTGTTTTTATCTTACGGAAGTAACATTTGATTTAAAAGGAAATCTAAACTGAAATGGTGTCCATATTGCTGCTTTTGATAAAAACACATCCGATTTAAAATAATGTCAGCTAAACTTTAGTTTAATCTTTTAAAATTACTAATAAATTCAGTTAGTATTTGTTGATTTATAACGAATACATTCGTTACTTATTATATGGTCCACAATGTTAAATCATTCTAAGTTAGTTCCGGTGGCGTGATCGGCCATATTGTTTTCTTAGTTTTGAATTGTCTTGGAAAGTAAAACTAGTGATTTGGATTCAGTGTGCCTTTGGAAATAATAGAGAGTGGAAGACTCAGAAAAATCCTGTGAGTAAATAGATTCTTATTAGTTGATTATTTAAGTGGTTGTAAAGCTAATATTAAGTGCATTGACTAAGTATATAAATCGTAACGTTTTCCTCTATTTTGGTGTTTTCATTATCCTGCAATGTCCGAGGAACAATAATGAGAGTGGTGACGTCAGCAATGCTGACGTCACTCTTTCTTAAAAACTTAGATGGCACGTCTGCTACGTTATATATAATATGAAACTATTCTGAACGCGACGATACCGTCAGAGCTCAGCGAGTATGTGATTTGTGTATGATGCAAAACTACATTCTGCGGTCCATCTCCTTCAGAGCTATTTTCCAATAGTCTTCTTTTGCTGTAAATAAATAGTCCATGAATTGTTAGTTAGATTTGATTGACATTTCAGGACGTGCAGTATTTTACAGTTCTTACCTTGGAACTTCAGAACATTGAACGTTTTGTGAGAATTCCACATTTTGCAACCTGTGATTAAATAATAGTACTTATTTAATTTAATATTTTTATTGCTTAATTATTATGATGATAATATTAAGCGGTTAGATACACTATCAAAAATGACTATGCATAAAATAAGGCCATCATATGATATATTGTGTAACTAAAATGGCAGAGTCTACGACTTTTGTAAGTCTATTTATGTTACGTTCTTCAAGACTAAAGCTGGAAACACATTATCGGACGCGGCTGACGGACGCGGCTAACAGCCGCGACTGTAAATTGTACAATATTTTATTAAAACACTGATAGAGTGCCTTGGTAATATATTTTCATTCAATGTATTAAAATATTGACTCAGTAATATACATATTTATGATAATAAATTGATTTAAGTGGAAAAATAAGTGTGCACAGTCTCGTCAGTCAGTCTTGTGCCAGATTTCTGTCGGACGTCCGAACGCTCAAGGTCAGTCTGTCCACGACTTACGGCCGATAGTTTGCACAGCTGAGTGTATGTTCATACTCTAGATCACGGCTATCAGCCGCGTCCATTAGCCGCTTCCGATAATGTGTCTCTAGCTTAAGCTTGTTCCACTACACAGTTGACAATTTTTAGGGTTATGAAACTACATTACGTCTTTGTAAGGATATCTAGTTAAATAATCTTACATGTCAATCAAATTATAAGTTTATTAATAAAATAAATTATTCTTACCTTATAGCCTCCATCATAATATGATTTTGTTTTGTTTTTTAATAAAGTTTTTTAGATTTATCAGCTAAATATAGCGCGAGACGAGCGACATAGGTCCGTTTAGCAGCGCGCCTCAGCGCTCACTGTCGTTCTCCATAGGAGTGACAGAGAAAAAGCGCTTAAAATAGAAGGGCGTAAGTGCCAAACCACAAAATTCGTTATTTTTTGTAAATGTTGCAATTTTTTTAAAAATCAAAGTTAACCATTTCCTTCAGTTACATATGATACACAATTTTACTTAATTTCATTTACATTACTTAAAGCACAACTGTGTAAAGTCAAAATTTAACTATTTTCAGAGGCTACTTTGATTATTTTTTTTATCGAGTGAAGTTTTTCAAATCGTGTTTTGAAAATAACCACTATGTGAGGAATATGTTCAATTATAAAG
This sequence comes from Phragmatobia fuliginosa, assembly GCA_932526445.1. NCBI lineage: Eukaryota > Metazoa > Arthropoda > Insecta > Lepidoptera > Erebidae > Phragmatobia > Phragmatobia fuliginosa. The sequence continues at coordinate 34,776,594 of OW052057.1, forward strand.
ACATTGATTTTGGTAATGATATGAGCGATAGGTTTTTATACAAAACGATCTTTATTTACCTCTATTTTGGTTTTCAGCCCCTTAACCAGTGCACTTAAATTAAATAAATAATTCTACTATAAAACTACAATTTTTATTTTATGAAACGCAAAAAAATTATGGCATTTATATATACACATTTTAATGCAAGAAATTGTAAATCGGTGATAGTTCTAAGTAGTGTGGCTGAGAGTCGCAACTTCAAAAGGGATGAAATTACTTTTTGTATGGGTACAGTAAAGAGTTCGATAGCCCCACAGTCCTCTTAAGACACGCAGCGTAGGAAGGTAGTGTTGAGTGATAGCCCCGCAGTCCTCTTCACTACCAACATTGGGATATATAACTTGTATTTATACATATGAATAAATACAAGTTTTTGCAAAATAATGTTCTCTTCCGAAATAACTAAATATTATTAAATAACTCGCAAATGGATATCCTAATCGTCTTAGCAACCTCTCAATGTTTTTAAAAGACCGATCTACTTTTATGTGTAGGGGAGGTACGCAAAAAAAAAATTGGCATGATTTTATTGTAGCACTTGTTCAACGTAATAAAAACACATAGATATCTATGCAAAGTTCCGTGTTTTTAGAATTATCCGTTTGGACGATAAGTTGAGGACCGACAGACATGACGAATTTGTAAGGATTCCAAGTCATAAACTACGAAACCCAAACAAAGGTTAACAAATTGCATTGTTAAGCACTTCTTGTGTTTTGATTTCTTTTTCTTGCAACGGCTGGAGTTTCATTAGATAGGTTATTATGTGGGGTATCATTTAAAGATTAGAAAGTACCCTGTCACTCTAAAAGCTAAACAGCTGGTTCAAAAAATCTGGCCTAATTCAAGATGGTAGTCCATATAATGAACTTTAAAGGGAAACTATAACGGTTTAAATGACTTGGTTAGTCGTTTGGGTAGCGGTCAGGAGTAATAGAGGTTTAACTTGTAAAACACGCTTACTAGGAATATTTCATACAAATTTAATGCATTGATAAGTAAACATAACAATCATCTCCTGGATACGATTTCAAATCCACGTACCATTACAGCATTCAAAAGTAGTGGTCATGACCCTTAATTAGAATGCACAAAATACAGCATGTTGATCGACACTCCCACGTTCTCACCAACGAAATATGACAGGACGAATGCTATTAATTAAGGTTGGTCTTCTATGCGAGGGTTCTACTGCCCCCGGTTTAGCTGGCCAGTTAGTGCTCAAATCACCGTGGCTTTACTATTACTATAACCTACTCGATTTCTATTTGCGTACAAAACCTTCATGACTGTAATATGAATTACATGATTTTAATATCGAAAGATAATTCTTAGGGGGATTATTAATCCTTCTAATACCCCCAAACGACCCATCCTTCCATCGTAAACGCAACACCATAGCTTACTGAATTCTCAACGCACAAATATCTGCACATTATAAGCCCATAGCAATGTACTGCTAAACATTGACCTCGCTAATAGCATACCACTTGGTACGATTCTTGACTTCTCGCATCCAGGTCCTGCCAGTAGTACAGCTAGAGAAATAAGCTAAAATACGTCGTCAGGCCGGAATACTTGAGTGTTGCTCTTGATTACTCTTTAATTATATCATCAGATATACAATTCGAGAGTAATAAATATCCTGTTGAATACATAAAGAATTTTAAAAATGATCCAAACATGATACAGCTATCGAGTAACAAACCTAAAAAAATAGACACTAAAACAGAAAACCTCCTCCAGCAACGTATTCAGATGCTTCACCATCGTTGGGTGAAACTTTACACTTCATGAAAAGTCATATTTATGCGTGTTTTCTGACTTCTCCTTCAACAACACAACACTTCAGATGCTCTGCACTATTTTATACATACATTTTTTAGATAGTAAAAAATATGTGTTGTTGTTATACAGAAGCGAAGTGGGGGGATACTTTTATTGATATTACTGGCTTGTTATGATATAACAAAAATTATATTCATCATATAAGTCATTCATAATGACCTCTCAACAATATCTTAAGTAATAGTGAGGAGCTGAAAATATACATAAAATTAAAGGTAAGTATATCACCAGCTCTTTGTATTCGTTGCTTTCCTTTTCTTTTCATTATTTGTTATTTAATTAAATAATGACCAATCAACTGCTTTACTCCAAAAGCCACGAGACTATTTAGATATAGTAAACTTTTGACATTTCAATAATAATGATATTTTCTGGTAACACCACTTCAACGAGTTACAAACATATATATAAGCGTATACTGTTAAAGCTAGAATACCTATATATTAATACTATCGATTAATACAGAGAAAACATTGTGACCAATTTTGGAATACAGTTTATTTAGATTAAGTAGGTCGACCAACCTACACGTGTCTAAAAGTATCTTGCAGTTGTTTCTAAATTATTGCAATGAAAATATATAGAATTCAATAATGGGTAGTTAGTTATTGCACCTCATCATAAATAGACATGTGCACATATACATTTTTTCAGCATATATCTAGACAATAAATGAGATTAAACACTAGTAAAATATTTTTGTTTCCTCACCTCTATATTATTTACCTTAAACTGAGTAGTGGCAAATGTCCAACCTGGAGGGAGAATTTACTTGGCACGGTCCCCGTTCTCATACAAGAAGCGATAATCGCGTATTTGGCAAGGGGCCCACAAAATTCTCTTATTATAGTTATACATAAAAACCTTAATTTATAATTCGTTAATGTTTTTATATTCCCGGGCACCTATCTCTTCTTTATTAAAAACATAGACACAGGTTTAGGGACGACAAAAACCTGATGACACTGATTGCGGACATCCACGTGAGGGTAAAAATGCAATAAATTTGAACCAATTTAGTTAAAACAACTAATACAAAGTAATCATATTTTTGTTACGTATCATTTAGGTACCATTGTTAGTTTATATAACAATTATATGAAGAAATGAAATAAAAAAGGCATTTTTTTAATTTATTTCTTCTATTTATTGAGACGCATATACCAATATTTTTTTTATTCTTTATTCACATGAATTTAAAATATAAAATTAATACATATAAAATCTCTTACTGTGTCATAATTTGGCTAACATTCCACGTTAACTCGGACAAGACTCGAAGGTGACCTTTAACATCATTTACATGGAGTAACAGACGTAATCGTGTAAATTCATGTGGTAGTGCAAAATGATACTAATATTATATTATTAATTATTTTGAATATTTTTTTAGTTACTGTTTTGTTTGTATAACACTTTTTACAAGAGCGGCAAAATAATTTAATCTCACACCAGCATCAATCATGAAATGGGTTTGTATTTAAATGGTTTAAGAGATTTCCACTAATTAAACTCCGAAAATTATTACTCTTAAGTAATGAAAAAAAGTATGATTCGACTTGTGACAAGCTTTGTACACTCATGAAGTCATAACACTTGCAAATAATCAAGAAAACCATATTTTAACAGTGAGCTATATTTAAAACAGTTATAATGTAACAGAAAATAGAGCTTTTTCTGTACAGAAATGTGAAGATATAATAAAGAGTGATCTAAATGGTGCCTTCCATTTATCAAGGAAGGATCAATGTGATATATTATATGCCAAATAAGAACAACGCTTCACCATCGGATACTGATAGAATAAAATGAATGCTAAATTGATAGAAAAAAATTCCAAAATAAAATTGCTAATAAAATTGAAGTCCAATCCTATTTTACCCTAGTTTGCACAAGTATTTTAATTTCTATAAGATAGAGAACACTCTGCACGAAAATTAGTACTCTAATCTATAAAAATAAACTACTTATCTGCTTATAATTTTACGTTGTAATGTGCAAATCTTAAGCTAGATGGGAGCAAAGGAAAATTACCTGCGTAAGATGGCTGGCAGGAGCTGGATGAGAGAAGCCCAAAATCAATCACAGCGGTGTGCAATGGGAGAGGCATATGTCCAGCAGTGGACTGCGATAGGCTGATTATGATGATAATGATGATGTATTGTTCATCACAGACTTAAAGCTGTTATCAAATATCTAGTGACAATAGTTTGAATTAAGGAAGTCGATAGATATAGGCGTAGGAAACGACTAAAGAGAAAATAGATGGACTGTGTGACAAAAAATATGGCTAGGGAGGAAACAGTAAACTCACGAGTGATTAAGGAGAATAAAAGAAGAAAATTAATTGCACTAACCCCAAATTAAGTTAAGGGTAGAGAGATGATATGTTGCTAGCAAAAAAAAATAAGAGAAGTCACCGGAATAAAATAAGAGATAAAAGTGCGGGAATCGACGAGATCTTGTATTTTGTATAGAAGATTTTATAAATATGTATATTCACTTAATATATAAGTATAGTCACTTAAAATGTGACAATAATTTTAAAATGATTACTAAAAACATTTGATAACGCACAAAATGTTTACCTATTTCATTATAAATAATTAATTTAGATTGAATATGTAATGTTTTAATAGTAATTTATTTATTAATTCAGAAGATGTCTGTGTTTTCATTGCTGATTCTAAACTCTGCCCCCCCCCCCCCCACCCTACAACTTCTAAAATAAAAGAGTGATTAAACTAAAAAATATATATGTTGTACATTATCATGCAAACTACCATTGAAAATTGGTTTAAACGAGATCTAGTAAGTATTTTTTTTGTAATACGTCATAAATCGTAACCCGCAATTTACCTTTCATTCAATCAATACACTATTATTAAAACATCGATAAAAGTTACAACGAACTACAAGAACTTTTATATGATGTTAATTGCTGATACGGAACCCTTCATGGGCGAGTCCGACTCGCACTTGGGCGCTTTCTCCTACGTACAAACTTGCATGTAGGACTTAAACGTTTAAGGTCCTTCTATACGACTTTAGGCATGTCCCTTTATGCGTAGGGGCCGTCGCTATATCCATGTAGGATAGCTTTATTTTGTACTTTACCACTATAAAAAAAGCTGAGATCAAATTTTATTGCATAATTCACTGACTAAATAATTAATTCCAACAGTGATAATTGAACCCTATATGTATATTTGAAGATACCTTCATATTAATATTATATTTAGAAACTTCCAGCCTAATATATTCTTAATTCTTTAATTATTTTTTATCGGGCTAAAAGTAGGGTAAATCAAGCCACTCAGCACATTGGAACCTGTAGACATTAATGCTTTATAGAAGACAAGGGAGAGACTAAAATGCTTTTAAGAGAGATGGGAGCTGTAGAAACTGTTACTGCAATTACTAACGGCAAACGCTTGAAAATAGTCATAAGAATGTCATTTGGTAACACAGTCCCGAGGGATTTATATCTTTATCGTTCAAACTAAAGAAACTTATAAAAGATGTATCTCTTTTGTTTATTTTTCAACTCAACTGTTAAACTTTTAACGATAAAGTGATATGAATCATGACAAGTCAATTTTCTAAACTTTAGGAATGCACTGGTCCGAACTTATGACTGGAAGTTTAGACTGCTTATAAAAATATTTTTAATGTGGATAGACTGAGTATTGTCTTTCATTCATTTTTTTGAGTAAATGAAAGCTTGAGGACGTGGTAAGTAGTTCGAGAATTAACGATTTTTACATTCATCTACAAGCAAATTAAACGTAGTACATAATGCCGCAGTTCTACTTTGAAAAAATAGTGACAATCGTGTCCTTCCAAGTTAAGATTCAAACATATATATAACTTGCTATAAACTTAAATTATGTTTGATTTACTCTGTGGATTTAACCTTTAAGGAGTTTGTAGGATTTCAGACAAATTAGGAGTGTTCAAAAAATTTAAAAGTCATTTAAAGAAGATACATTTAGTGGCAACCGATCTAAATAATTACATGTAAAAAAAATGTCTCTTAGAAGATCAGTCAATAATGACAGATTTCATGTATGCATATATATTTTGTTCTTAGGGTCCACTTATGCTTTCAACTTGGCAAAGTAGAGCCATCTTGGAACGCTCATAAAAACTACTTAAGGAGATTATTTAAAAAAATATATTTAATATCTCAAATATTGAGTTTCAGATATTTCTGGAAAACTATTTCCTTGTAATTGCACATAATATTTTAAATTTTTTAAAAGTTCTATTTAACGTGCAATGTATAAAACTATGTTTGTTCCGGTAAAATCTTGCACTCAAATTTGAAGTAGAAACCCTCAATGGATAAAATTCGACATAGAAGCTATGCGATAAAACGACACCACCTCAACTAGATTGGGAGCGTTTCATTTATCTTCGCAATGTAATAAACTGCCTCCAGTGTTAAGAAACCAATTATGCGATCAATCAGGTAGCATGATCCTAGTAACATGTTTGTTGATCCTATTCTCCATAATAGAGCGACTCGTTTTCGTGGAGTCACTTTGTCGACTTGACAAAAACATTTATCCACGCAAAGTTTCATTTTTCTAGCACAAACCGTTTGAACGACAAGTCGAAGACAAACGAACGGACATGACGAAACTGTAAAGTCCTGAAACACGGAACAAGTATAAAATAAATACTATATGTAACCAAGGTGAACTGTAAAAAGAAGAGATCACAAGATTTTCCTCATTTATGGTCATATTACAGAAATCGGTCGATTACAATTTCATAATTCTTGTAATTTATAATCGATGAGATATGCGTGATATCTGAGCATAACTTACATAAATTAGATCACGTAATACAGCCATTATGTCCAATTTCATACATATTCTTCTTATTATGAACTTAATTAAAAATTTGATGGGATTTTAGTTAGCTGTAAATTATATTTAAAAAAATACTACAAGAAATATTATTAATCCAATTGAGCTTTATATATATATATGGCAATAATAAATATATATATGGCAAGTTCTACAGAGAAACATGGACCGAAGAACTACATATTTTCATACGCAGTATCTCACGATTGTCTTTTATGATTTGTTCTTAAAACTAATAAGCAATTTTAATTAGAAAAAAATATAATCCCATTAACATGCAAGATTCTATTGAGTGCTATTTATTTCAGTACCTACTATGTTTTCAATTCAAAATATAACATTTAATTATTATTTAATGCTAAACAACAGTTCGAAACTGAAAGACCTTTATATCAGTTGAGGAATTATTTACATGAATATAATTTCATACGAAGTATAAGAATTCGTTCCTCTTGTACAATAATTTGTAACGGTTTTGAAAACAAAATACTACATATACATTATCATAACGGAATCACGAATGTCAATAAGTAGTTAAAATTACATGAAAACAGTCCTCTTTTCAGATGTTTTTAATTTTTTTAATCTCAGTTTTGTTCCAAACTTATGACTTAAGCTGGATTATGCTTTGTTTAGAAAATAAACGACCAAAAATTTTTATAAGCAAAGCATACAATTACGTCTTGCAGTGGACTGTTAAAAGCTACTGATGATATATAACTGTAAAACGTTATACATATTATCAAAATATAAAATAAAAATAAAAATTGAAAAATAAAATAAAAATATTTATCTTTTACTATTGGAATAAAAAATATTTAGGTAAAAGATAAGTGCTACTTATCTTTTACCTAAATATTTTATTACTTTAGAAGTTTATAGGACTATGTTTTAAAGGACCATCCTTTGCACGATATCATAATTTTTTGTTATTGTCTACAAAATTATTTCATTATTAATGACTTTATACTTTTTATGAATTAACAATATCTTAAAGTTACCAAATACTAGATCTGTGCACTATATATTTGATTAGCTTCTTAATCACAAATAATAACAACGTGCTAACTTACCAATGACGACGGTTCACTGCAGTACCGTGCAGTACAGTGCGGTACAGTGCTGATCGAAGTCAATGTTAACATATCATCTATTTATCTACAATAATTTTATATACAAAAAATAATCCACAATCACCTTATATTGTATGCGTATGAATTGCAATCACTCTCGGCTTCAATTCCCGGGTTGAATCAAAACATGAACACAACAGATAACACCCCAAAGTATGAAGGTTTGGCAGTGTTTCGCGCCCGCGCCTCGTAAAGCACGATATGCCGTCGGTTTTTTGTTATCAAAACATCTTTAGCAGTCATTTTTGAAAAGTCAAAGAAGGAGAGAAAAATATAAATTTTCGAATTCAAGGTTGCGGAAGTACAGCACAAATCACTCTGAGGATAAACAGAGATGAGATATTCAGTTAAACTCGTTGAACTAGCCGACTCCAAACAAATAAAGACTAGAAAGAAGACAAACCCAAAGTAAAATTAGAAAATAAAAGTTTATTGAACAGGGAAAATAATGAACTGACCTAATTCAACCCTGTTTGCAGAAATGCAAAAATAAATTAGCAATTAAACAACGGTCGTTTGTGGGGTAGCTTACCGTGTCGGGTGGCGTGGCTGCATATTAAAAATTGACTGTAATCTACCTCCTCCAGCATAGTACGCCATAACTAAATGTATTACATGCAAAACAATTACTGCGGCACTATACATAAATATTTCAATACTCAATTAGAAATAATTTTAACAAAAAGGAACCGACTTCAATGAAATACTATTCCGAGTACCCAAATCGCGACATTGTGCCTATGATATTTGAGGAGTTCCCTCGATTTCCTTGGGATCCCATCATCAGATCCCGATATGGTGACGATGGGACCACCTGTAAGCTATGCCCATTCCAATGCAAAAAGAATTTTTGAAATCGGTTCATAAACGACGAAATTATCGCTGAACATACATAAAAAAAAAAAAAAAAAAAAAAAAAGATTCCGACGAATTGAGAACCTCCTCCTTTTTTTTGAAGTCGGTTAAAAATACGAAACATATATTAGTAATCGTCTTTAACTTTTAATGAATTAGTATGTGAAGCTTGTTATATTCAAGTTCTAATTTATTTAATAATTCATGAAGTACAAATAATTGAAAGAAAGACTACACACTACTTATTGTACTAATCAATAATAAGTTGATAGCTCCCAACAAAAACTAATATAGTTCGTAAGTATTATTTAATTCCGTTTCAATAAAGTAAATTGTTATTATTATGCCTATCAGAGTAACTACATCATTAAACTTCATAAATAAAGTTGTCTATATTGAGTGGATATGTAGGGGCATATATTCACTCTAAACGTGCGTGTGTGTGTGTGGGTGTAAATAATAAAGCAGGATAGTGTGCTTCCGGACCTTTCTGAAGTCAAATTTATTCTCTGTTGTTCAATGGGACAATAGTTATATAATATCATAAACACGATAGCATCTAATATAACTTTTTAAGCTAAATCTTTAGGCGGAAACACGAAACAAAAATTATTTTATATAAGTTGTTAGTATTTTTTTAAGCCATTGAAAAAGTACTATGGTGGAATTTTACTAAAGTTATCTTGAACATCCTGTTAAAATCACGTGTCAGTGTGGGTGGTACATCAAATAAAAATATTTTATTTTAAAAGCTAGACTCGCCCATGAAGGGTTCCGTAGCAGCAAGTAACATCATGTAAAAGTTTTTGTAGTTAGTAGTACCTAACTTTCATCGCTGTTTTAATAATAGTGTTTTGATTGAAAGAAATGTAAATTGCGGTTTATGATTCAAGACGTATTAATAAAAAACTACCTACTAAATCTCCCTACTAAATAAGAGTTCCGCTTTTTGCCATTTGGCAACGGAACCCTAAACAAACATGATAATAGTCTAGATATTTAACTTTCAAAGAAAACTAGCGGCTTAGGTAACTTTTTTATTTCAGAAGTTATAGGAGCCTAACATGTAAAATGCAGTCACTCGGAAAACTTCGTACAAAAGTAAAGAAATAACATAACAATTATATATTGGACACGATTTGAAATCTACCTACCACTATGGGTGACTACGGATCCCTAAATTATATGTTATATAATAATATGTTTTTGATAAGTACAGGCGCATTTAGTCCCCGTGATTCACCCAAGTGGAGAATTTAAGTAAAGCATGTGTGCTTCACTTAAATTCCAAATATTATTAAATAGCGAGGAAAACTACCCATTGCCAGAGCTAAAAGATTTATGAAAACATTTTTTTGTATAAAAGGCTAGCTAGTGGCTTCTTATTATTTTTCCAATAATATATTTAGAAAACATTGAATGTTGTGACGATGTCCAATATAAATATATAAACAAAATATTTCGATCATCTTACAAACATTGTCACCTAGTCCCAAACTAAGCAGAGCTTGTATTATGGGTACTAGACAACTGATGTGAATACGTAAACATACAATGATACCGCCAACAGCACTTAGCCACAGCTCACTGCTTATTCGGTCACAGCCCCCAGGCATATCAAACGTTGGGCCGTGGCCGGCCAGTCACGATCAACTCGCCTGGTCAAAGGATTCTCCCCTTGTATTACACGATATATCCGTTACTCGACGGTGGTGAACCTGCTGAGACCGAGGTTGCTGATTATCTGAGACTTCAATGATGCTCATCGCATTGGTAGGGAACAAGATGGAGCTGCTGATCGACTTCCTAAAAGGTCCCTTTCGATCATATCAGGGTCGACACTGTAAAAGTTGCGGATTATAGGTAGAAAAATAAATACATATGTTGTCACTTACTTAATTTCAAGTTTTATAATGTCACGGTAACTTCACTAGTATAGCAATTGAAGGAGTACAATCTTGGAAGACTACAATGGAAAGAGAAAGTACAAGAAAAGTTTTACAAGCCCAGCAATGTCCAAAGTCCAATCGGAAGACGCTTTATTGCTTTCAACGCAACATATCCGCCTTCCGCTTAAACGTTGGACATTACTGTGCTTGTAAAACTTTTACTTACTAACTTAGCGCGGCTAAAAATATACTGACCAACTACAAAAATATATTAAAAAATATATTAAGAAATTGCTGTACCTTCGAATTTCAGTTCTTCCTCAGGGTTGCAGTGCAGGTAAGCATCAGACCGGGCTCTGCGGTGTGCCTTCGGAGAGGCCTATGTCCAACAGTGAACTGCAACGGGTTGATGATGATAATGTATCTGTATATATATATCACATACACACACAAACACACACACACACACACACATACACACACACACACACACACACATTTGTATGCATGCTTTAATAATTTAATAACTTGATTGTTCACTTTAATTTAGAGTCATTAGCTAATTTTCAGTATTTTCAATATATTATCTTGAATGTTCAAATTGATATAACGCTATTGTCACATTCTTATTGGGGAAGACACTAACGCCTGCAACACAGTCTTTACTAGCGCGGGTGTTAGAGAATCCTATACTGTATTGTACATTTAATTTATATCAATAAAGAAAGAATATATTAATATTAATAGAACACGATGAGATTTAATTTTATTTTTATTACAAATAAGTTTATTTGGTCGATTGCTAACCAATTAAATTTGAACCTGTAAAATCTAAGGGACTATTGGTCCGAATTAAGAAAAATCTCCACTATCAAATAGCTCAGTTATCGAGGAAGGCTAAATGTCACGATACGACCAGTAAGGGCGAAGTATCAATGAAGAATGTTTCATAAACGGGGGAAAATAATTTCTTTCCAGAGCTTCCGTTGCGTGCGCTGGGTACCTAAATAGTTAAAAATTCGTGTAAATGTTTCAGAGATGTGTACCTACGAAAAAAGGCAAAGTTCTAAAAAAGTCAGCAACAGCATAATAAATGTATATCTTTTAAGGTTAGCTTACAAACTTACTTATCTAATCCGATTTACACTATAGAGACGTAGAAGGAGCTGCGTGGGTTATCAAGTAATAAGTTAAAAGCTTTGAGTTAGGTAGTAGGACGGGTACAGAATGTTAACTTGAGTTTTACATTTAAAGCTAACTTATACAAAGCTGCGTTTATGTAGTAAATGACAATACGTTATTGTAATTAGTGAAATATGAGTGGAACCGTTCGAGTGATTTGGTAGAATTGCAGTTTAATTCATAGAGCAACACGATCAGCGGACTTGTGCTGCTCTGAGTTTAAGAACACAATCTAACTTGATCGCCATCAGAACTTAAATAATTACCTTCTTGTTTCCCATTTTAAAGTTATGAAATAGAACATAGGTAGGTACTAATTTATATTGTTGAGTGGAATTTTGAAATGTTATTTTCAAAATTTCATAGTTGTTAATACCATTATTTTCAATGTTTAAAAAACAATCATTTTTTAAACCTTGTCCCGATATATTAACTACCAAAAATATTTTATCGTCTTAGTAACTGTTTTGTACATACAATGTTGTGTTCTCTAAAATCAATAAATTCTACCACTTTCAAATTCACAATATACAGCGCCCTGGCCAAGTTGCAAACGTTTTTTGTTTTTTACTCGGTTAAAGTTGTGATTCGCACGTCTCATGCCGATAAAAATTGTAAAAATCAACAAGTTACCCGTTATCTAAATTCAGATTGCTATCATCAAAAAATACCAAAAAAAGTATACCTTATGAACTTTATTCTACATTCTAGAAACTAATGAAATACACAATTTTTAATGTCTAACAAGTTTTAAAGCAAGTTTATTTCCCAATTTAGGCTCATAAAAAATATCCAAGTTATTGCATCTAATTGAATTTAATCATTTTTTTGGAAATAAATTAAAATGTCAAACTCATTCAAACCAATTTATACCCTGGCCGCGCGTAATTAAATGTAGGTAAAATCCTTTAAATCTGTCAAGTCACTGTGTCTGCAACAGATTTAAACTAATTAAAAAACCAAGTTTATTTTCCATTGCCGGAGACAAATAAATGGGCCTGTATAACAGCTACACAAAAAAGCCTGAAATTAACAACTATGAAATACGCCAACTTGCACGTTAACATTTTCTCCGTATCTTCATAATAAAAACATTAAATGTATTAGAAAAATCCGAATCAGATATACGACCAAAATAAAATTACAGGAGAATAGCCATCAGATTGATGATTTCACAGCATTCTAGATTACTAATACATTATAGACATTCTCGAAAAGGCCTTAAAATAATTGACAACACCTTCATCTTCCCCATGTACATTATCAAAAACTTTGGCACTGAAAGCTGCTGATCAAAGGCGCGTTGAAGCCTTAGAGATGTGGTGTTGGAGGAGGCTGTTGGCGCTCCGGCCGTCGTTCGTTCCATGGCCGGCAGCGAGAGCTCATTTACCGCGGTCGCAACCTTCTGCGAGGACGTAATCACGCAGAAGGAGGCGGCGGAGAAGGCCCGGTAGGACGACATCCAATCGGAGCAGATTCGCCGCCGGCGACTCGGGCGGCGGAGGCGCGAACATCTGCGCCTCATGCAGCCTTGAGTGTGGCCGCGGGTGGACTGGACGGGTTTTTCCTCCACCCGCATTATGTGGCCAGCCGCGAGGGGGCGGCGTCGGTGTGTGCCGGACGCCGCCTAAGAGAGGGTCGTCGAACAGAGACGGTGCCCGCATCAGGAGCGGGCAGGCGCTGGAGAAGTTCAGAAGGAGATCCCACCATGGACTTCTCCTCCTCCTAAACGGAGAAGCGCGGAGAGGGCACACTGTGTTTGTTTTTTAGTCGGTTCAAGTCCGACACACCATCCCGCCGTAACCCCCGGTGGGGTGACGGTCCATGATGATTTTTCACACATAACAAAAAAAAACAAAACAAAAGGCTGTTGGCGCTGAGGCGAAAATCCTGTATAACTGCAATAACGTATTCATGAGCATTTCTCAGAGCAGTTCGACCAATGCTGTCTTACACACCCTTTGAGATAGGAGCAGGACGCGAGTTAACGTATGTGGAGGGAATAACGACCCTCAAGGTTCATAATAGCAACCTAAGGAGGACATACACAAAACTACTTGTTACTTGTCACTCAATATAGAAATTCTTATATTATTTAGGCTAATGACACACAGATTGATGATTACATATATCCATTTCAATGAAAATGGTAAAGCTGTTTACAAATGGTGTTAATGTAATTGATTAGTTGAAATAGATATATTTTGAATAGGTTTTCCTTGCAAATTATGTGTATTCTTAGCCTATACATTTTCATTTTGTCACGTTGTGAGGGAAATGCACTTGCAGCAATGAGGGCAATGCTTAATTCGAGTAATTTCAAAATAAGTTTTTTAAATGAACTAGGAGGCATTGCCATCAAAACAATAGCATTCAAATGCTTGTTATAACTGTCAACTAATCTGGGCATCAGTGATCTATTACGATAATTAGTTTGGCATCGGCTAGTTGCAAAAATGCTACATATCTTACGGCAATGAGTTCTAATGGGTACCACATAACAAATCCTACCAGTAAGTATAATACAGTCATAGTTACTATGGCATAAGTCATACAGTAGCACAACTTCCAAATAAAAGCGCCAGTGCTCTAACGTTATAAGATTATAGTTTATTAGTAGCTCATTGTATGGGTCTGATTTATGCTTACAAGCTTTGGAACTTACTATCTAATAAGACTCCTTGGTCTCGTATCACCTCTACGTTGCCAAATTGTAAACCATTTCAATTATGAATTTACTACTATTTTTCTTAGTAGTGAAATGTTATTATTTATATTTATTGACACGTAATGCTAGTTTATTTTAAATCATTATAAAATTCAGCAACAACCTTGCTGAATTTTATAATGATCGTCCATCTGTTCGACCCTATTATTATTATTATTTTGTATGACGCACTAGCGTTTAAGGAGCTGATGCGTGTGTTTCAAATAGCTTGGAGATATGTTTGTCGAGCCTGTTCTTAAAGCAGTTTAGTATGGGAGCCATAACCACGCTCTCTGGAAGCCTGTTCCAGGCTGTCACAACTCGGTTAGGTAAGAAATGACTCTTAGGGTTTTTTTTAGATGAATTTTGCCATAGTCTCAGAGGATTTCCTCGCAAGTGTATGTCATCGTCCAATATGTAAAGTTCCTGAAAACAGGGTACGTCATAGTGCTCTTTGAGTATTTTATATGTCTTTATGAGACTACCCCTCTGTCGACGTTCTTCTAGTGTGGTTAGTCCTAGATATTTGATTTTTTCCTCAAAGGGCTTATTGGAAATTGTGTAAACCACCTTAGTTGCCTTCTCTGCACTGCCTTCAGTATAAATTTTTTCTTTTTTTAAATATAGGTCCCAGATGATATACGCATATTCGAGAAGGGGTCTTACATAGGTCTTATAAAGTTATAAGAAGGTTTTGGCCTTAAGGCATCTGAAGGCCGTAAGGCCTTATATATGATGTACAGCATGGCATTCATTCTCTTAACAATTAAATAAATGCGAGTCTCCCACTTGAGGTCATGTGGAATAATTACGCCTAGGTCTTTCTGAGACTCCACAGGTGTTAATTGTTGGTGATCAAGGTAATATATTGTACTGTGTTGTATGATCAGATGCTTATTTCATAAGAAAGAGGAAGGTATGCCGTTAATAATGAAAAACAACATCAGCAAAATGGCCACCACGACCACGCTTACAGGACCATAACCTTTTCATGAAATTTTCCATTACCAAATCTTTGAGGTCTTGAATCGACCCTGGGCTGTTGACGTAGATCTTATCTTTCACGTGGCCCCAAAGGAAGAAGTCTTAAGGTGCTAAATCACAAGATCTCAGTGGCCAATTGCGATCACCTCTTCGAGAGATAACACAGTCCGGAAACTTTTCCCGTAAAAGATCAATGGTTTCGTTGCTTGTGTGACATATAGCGCCGTCTTGTTGAAAGTAAACGTTATCCAGATCAATATTATCCAACTCCGGCAATAAAAAATCATCTCTGGGTGGCGCAATCCATTCACCGTAATTGTTGATCCAATATCATTATTGAAAAAGGAAGGTATTTCGCACCAAACAGTCACACGTTGAGGATGGAGAGGCTTTTCAACATATTTTCTTGAAAACAATATTTTAACGTAAAAGCAATAATAAAATAACAATAAAAGTCCAAACGTAACAATGAAATGTTTAAAAATTTACCACGAAAACAAGTTAACGCGTTTATGCAACGAAAGTGCTAACCGTACTGACGCGCCGTGGCGAGCGCGGGGAGGTGAAAGGAGAACGGGGGGGGAGGTTCGCATTCCAGCGAGGTCTCGAGATAATGTGATCGCGTTGTAAAACAATCATTTATACTAAAACAAACGAGTATTATTTATTTATAACAGTATCGATTTCCATTAAATCGATACTATTTTAGGAATGCTACGTTTGTGGAGCTACGTATATTGAAATAAGTGTTGCAGAGGTTTACAAAGATTGTTTAGAACAATAGAATTCTACTTATTTTCTACACTTGGCCATTGCAAATGAAGCTAAGATTTCGATAGGTTAATCAAGCAAAATAGACGATTTTTTTGGTATATATCCCATTCGTGTAACGCTTAGGCTCAGAATCGGGATTCTCCTTTAAGCTCAATCTATACAGAATTGTGTTTACAATTGGGTTCTGTTTAGAAACATATACACAAAACAATGCTAATATATTAGTATATAAAAGTTCAACATCCACTAGGAACGTCAGTAGGCCTCATATTTATAATTGAGGGTAGGCGTGAGTTTTCGGGCAAGGAGAATATTCTCGTACAATTACTTTATTGTAACTCTCGATCACGAAATACAGTTAGGACATTGAATAGCAGCCCATGTAAATAAGACACTCCACCGAACACGTGGTGCTCACACGAGATGATCCACAATAATTATGCTCGCCGTACGACCACGTTCCATTTTAAAGGAACTCACGAATCGAATGAACGAACAATAATCATCTAGGGAAGGGATAAAACCATTGTCACCCGTGATCCTTATCTATGACTTATGACATGAAAGTAATCGACTAAAATCAATCATTCAATCGCGTTTTTATTATTTTAAAGTGTCAATGATTCCCATCCCTGCGTCCACCGGTCGCACGCGCTAGTGCCCGGTGTTGCGTCAGTGTCTTACCTTTAGACACTTAACAGTGTTGCCAGCTAAAATAACCGATACGCCTACAAGTAATAATTTATATTAATACAGTAATAACAACAGTAATAATTATATTAATACAGTAACTTACTGAAATTATATTAAACAAGGTAATATTTAATATTTTAAGGTGTAAAAAATGCATGTAAAATATGTGAAAGACTATAAATTTACTTTCGGTAAGATTTGGTAAAAAAATTACTTCTAAAGTACTTCATATTATATTAGACATTTGTTTCTTAAATTGATATATTAGTTCCAGTCCTTCTAAGAAAGAGTTAAGACCTCAAGTATCAGAAACAGGAACTTGCATAATATATTTTCGTACAACAGAGTCAAAACTGAGCCTTTCAATGCCGTTTAACATATATTTAGATATATTTTGACTAATGTCATTCAGTGACGTGATCAACATACATACATATTTGTAAGATGGTCTCTTAAACCTTTATTGCAAAACCATAGATATGATCTAAGTTAGGGTTTCTATGCGACTTAAACATCCTCTAAAATTTTCATAGCTTACTAAAGTCATTATACGAATCTATTGACTCCTCATTGATTAAAATCAGTTCAATATTTAAGGCACTACGGTGAAAAATTAATACTTGGATAAAAATTATTATCTTTCCTCTTAGCGTCGCCATCGCTGTAATCGATTAAAAGAAAAAATCTTTTCAAATATCGTTCGTAAAAGTCGCGGAGAAATAAAAACAAAAGAACTATATAGTTTGTCTCGACGCTATCTCACCGCAATGCGCGCCACGTTTACACATGAGATTCGTTCAATTGGGATTGGGACTACTTTGGATAAGGCAGCTATGACACTTTTGTAGTATTCGATTAAGATTACGAAATACATGGCCACTCATATACAATCGAAATACCTAAATGCAATTTGTTGATACTGGCATTATACGTACACATCACTTAACATAGTATAAAACAAAGTCGGTTTCTCTGTCCATAAGTATGCTTAAATATTTAAAACCACGCAACGGATTTTGATGACATTTTCTTTAATAGATAAAGTGATTCAAGAGGAAGGTTTTTATGTATAATACATGCATAATATAGTAGATAATGATTTAGAGGTTTCTAATGTGATGATTTTTACGCTTACATTACAAACGCTGGCTATACCCTACGAGATAGATCAAAATAATGTATATAAAACTACAGTCGTGTACATCTTAAAAAGGTCTACAAAAAATTCGGCGATGGTATATGTCTGTATCTTAGGGATAATCCACATTAACCATTTTTTGCATTTTTTCTTTTTACGAGAAATAATGGCTTATTTACGAAGCGATTTTAATCAATACAGTATTAATACTTATCCAATTAAGTACCTTACATACATTGTGTATTTAATATAGATTAATATGGCCCTTTACAGTATGTAATTTAAATTAATCCTTTTGAAGATATTACAGATTTAAAATGCAGGAACAAAGCGATTGTGGCCGTACCGGCCGGGGTCCGATAATTGACGCTGCTGTCGATTTGTTACTATCAGTTAATAACTAAACACAACACTTTTATTATGAATTAATATTCTTAGGCGGTACGAGGTTCGTCGGGTCAGCTAGTCTAATAATAAATGCTAATATTATTTTGCAATGTAATAGTGTAGTTAAAAACAAAAATTATATTTTCATGATTACTTTAATTTCAGAAATTTAAAAAAATCTGGGTTTTTGAAAACCTAGTCCTTAGTTTAACGTCAGTAAGTTGTATATTCCTACATAACTTTTTATTTCTTCATCTTTTTTTTCCTGAGGCATTCCTATCTTACCGAAAGACTCATTAGATTAATACCGTAGCTACGCCAGTGATTTACTATTTATAATCATAATACTGTTCGTCTGACAAAAATTAAAAAAAAAGAACATTAGTAGTAAAAGCTACCTCAAATGTTTCTTGTTAATTAGTTCTTAATTAGAACATCAAGAGCATCTTATCAACTATTTGAAACAAAGTAATCATAATTCTGTTTACTTAATTTTGGCTAGTATCGTATAAATATGTATCTGCCTAAATACATTACCTCCATATTGCATGTCATATATATTATTTTCTACGTTTATTATAAAAAGCCTAAAAGAAGATTTGATAGCCTGTTGAGCTAGATATCATATTAAATCATAAAATATATGTACCACTGCATATCGCAATTATAGGCCACGTAAAGTCTTGCCTTCTGGACATGAGGCGTATCGATAGGCGCTAGGCCTTATAAAATTATTACCTTGTAAACAGAACAAATAACTGAGGTGATCATTATTAATATAATACCATGAAAATATCCGTGGTCTGAAGTTCACGTTAAGGAGTCGGTTCCGGTTGTTACCTTATGGTAACAATGGTAACAGACTTACCCACTCCTGAAAGTAGATCTGAGCCCAGCAGTGAGACATTATAGGCTAATAATGCAACAGAACCAGTCTAAAGATAAAAAGCTCAAAACAAATCATTGTATTTATAATGTTTCTTCAGTTTTTATTACACGCTCAGAACATTGTTAGATATGAGATTGTATGAATAAGTTTACTAAGCTGGGAATAAGTTCTTGTGAATCATCCAGTGCAATTATTTGCTACTTTTACAAATAACTGCACATCATTTACCCTGAATAATTTATGATTTTATTTTTATTAAATTAATCAATACTATGTTAATAATAATAGGGATTAAAGTATGAAATTACCGTTTTATTGTAATAGGTACTTCGAATTGACACGGAAACTTCATGTTTTGAGATTTTGAAGTGTTTTTTTTTTTCAAATCCTACCTATGAGGTTCTTCTTTTATAAAATTCGATTATCGAGTTTCAGTTGTTTTTTATTCAGCTTAGAAAAGAAAAATTGATACTTCGAAAATTCGAGTGTATTTTGAATACAAGTTCGCGCCGAACTAACGCTGCAGAAATATCAATGTTGCGTTTGGAGAGTGGACAGCAAATGAACGCACTATGCGATTTTGGTTTAAAGGCCTTTCGTGATGGAAATTTGGTTAGAAAATAGAAAAAAAACATACGAAGTTGAATATATTATTAAATCTATTCTACCTACAGACCATGATGTATGAATTAAAGCAACCAGTGTAAAGATCTTTTACACATCTTTTTATCACAATTCAACACAATTCATCATTACAATTTTTTTGGGCCGGTCTGTTAGCTTTTAATGTGCTGTCTACCTTCAACCTTCTCTTAATTTCTTTGTCCAAGATGTACGTTTTCGGCCTCTACCTCGTCTCCCTTGAATTTTCCCTTCGGTAATTAGTTTAATTACATTATATTTATTCAATACAACTTTCATGATGACTGACGTTAAAAAATATATTTTATGATGCAATTAAGTTAGTTTTTTTTTAGTTTCGCTGATCGATAGAAGAAATGCTGCGACCACGTCTTACAAGAATAAAATGTGGTATTTTGATGACGTCATGGAACACGCCGCAGATAATTCTTATATTATAAATACTTATGAGGACAATAGTGATGTCGATTAAAATATTAATGACTTATTTTTGATTTTTAACTTTTATGTGTATATTTTAAATTCATTAAACTTAATCTTTAAAAATATAATTTATATGAATTTTAACACCACTGTGAATACACTTTTACCCTGCAGTTGCACTGATGACTTACTGCATCCTTAACGCGAACGAACTATAGCGTTGGACCTCCGCAACTCTGAGGTCGAACTCAAATTTTTTATGAAACAAGATATTAATATTGGTGGTTAGAGCCATACGCGGGTACCGCACGGTGCCTACAGAGGCGGCGCACGTTTGGCTGGAACACCCCCGTGGGATTTGGATGCGGAAGTGCTCGCCGAAGTTTATCGGCGAGTGGCTGACTTCCGGCACTGACTGCCGGCAAACCTGCCCTGAGTGTGGCCGCGGATGGGCGGGACGGGTTTTCCCGTCCATCGGTATTAGTGGCCAGCCGCGAGGGGACGGCGTTCGCGTGTGACCGAACGTCGCCCAAATTGAGAGTGTAAGTAGAGATTGTGCCCGCAATAGTGCGGACACAATCTGACGCTGGGAGGGGTGCAGAAGGAAATCCCTTTCCTGGACTCCTCCTAAAACTGAGGCGCAAAGAGGTCACACCGTGTGGTTTTAGTCGGTTCGGGTCCGACACACCGCCACGATTGATGACATTTGTAAAATCGACAGTGGTAAAATCGTATTCCGTAAAACTGTTATGCTATAATACTTTTGAAGTAGATGTTAGTTTTTATTTATAGTAGACACATATTATATCCGACAAAAGTGCTAACCAACGTAAATTATTATACTAGGGAAATAAAGATAGCAGCCGAGATTGGCTCTTAAGTGTCACCTCTTCCAGCACCTGGTCCAGAGAGTCATTAGGGCAGCCAAGATACATTACATGTATTTTCAAGTTATTCATTTAAACTTTACTTTAATATGGCTACAATTAAGATTAGCATTTAGCATAGAATAGGGCTCCCTAGTCACCCATGATGGTAGGTAGATTTAAAATCGTATCCAAGTGAAAATTTATATTTTAGTGAATTACTGAATATTTCCTCATTTTGTACGAACTTTTTCAAGTTAATGCATTTTACAAATTATAAGGCGGTTCACACACTGCACCGCGCTCCGTCGCGTAGCGCGGAGTATCAGATTTTAATATTGTGCGCAAGTACATCGATTAGTATAGAAAACACGCCAGGTCCAACAACGCCAGGAACACGTAGTCTAGTCGACAAGTTGAAAATGGTACAAAATAGAGATACTGCTCTTAAAATTATGTGCGATAACTCATTGGATTCGGAATGTAACCTAGATAAAACCTAGATAAATGTGCCAAAAACGTGTACCTAAAAATCGTGAATTACAAATTGAACAGGTATATCAAATATCCATTAAACATATACTACATCATTATCTATTACCTAAATTGTTTTGCAATGTAATAATTGACATTACATAAAAAATTGCAATATAAACAATTAAATATGAAAAAAATGGCATTCCGTTTTTTGCCAATATTTCATAAACTATTAACATTTAGGAATTTTCAAAAAAACAATATGAAATAGGAGGAAATTTCCAATAAAAACTCCCAACTCTCGCGACTCTATTTCCATCATTTATAATTTTAATTTAACGCTGAAAATAGTTTTTAGGTTGCACGCGTGGCGCCAAAAGCGAGTACGGCACATTAGTTAATTTATTTAAGGCATTCAATATTTGTTTTTAAATTTGAAAAAAATGTAGTGTGTTCTGAACACTATATATAATTTATTTTCGTTGGAAATTTCACTTAAAGTTAATTTTTCAACAAGTTAAACAATTGTTAAATAACAAAATTTTCTCGAAGTACTGTCTTAATTGTAAGTGAAAAAAAAAGTTTAAATAATGGTCTTAAAATTTATCGCTTAGTAGAGCTTTTCTTATCTTCATACTTAACAAGATCTTTCGGTAAGATAGGAATGCTTCAGGACAAAAAGATTGATTAGTATAGAAAACACGCCAGGTCCAACACACCGAACACCCGCCACGGCGCGTGAGCGCGTGCCGCTAGCAGATTCTGCCGCCGCGCGCTTAGGCGAGGCGGGCCGCAGAAGTAAACTTATTTATATACGAAATTGAACAATGTACAGTAATTTGGGATATGAAATGCAAAGAATACAGACGACGACGACCAAATGGAAAGTAACCTTTAATTTGGTGCGGGCCATGTACAAAGCCGTAGAGGCAGATCTGCTCCTACGTCGCGGCGCGCGGGCACAGCTGCCCCGCGCCTACGCGCCTGTGCGCGTCGCCATTGTGTGAATCGCCTAACTCTTGAAATAAAACGGACGGACGAACGAACGGACGGACGGACATGACGAATCTATAAGTGTTCCGAGTCATAAACTTCGGAACCTTAACCCTAGAAAGATAGTCTGCGTCAAATTGACGCATACGTTTTCGAAATTTTGCTCTCTTTTTCTAAATAGCGCGAATCCATAACTGTGCTTTTGGGACATCTCATTCTATGCTGGGAGCTGACGTGTGGCATATTTGTCAATAAGGTAAGTGTCACCGATTTTGAAATATAACGATCACGTGAGTCAAATTGACGCATGATTATCTTTTACGTGACTTTTATGATATTTACTTACATATATGATAGTTTTTTTTTCGTGTGTATAAGTACTTTATATCTTAACTTTTATTTTATTTAGTTTTCTAGATCCATAGGCAACAATATAATACAATGGGGAGTAGAAACTTGGATAAAGACCATAGATATGGTCTTTTTCCAAGTTTCTTCTCCCAATTGTAGGAGGAGGTAGCTCTTATGTAAAGTGACGACGAGCTTCCCTGTGAGGTTACCGACAGTAAAGTAGCGGACCATAAAAGTATAAATGAAGTGCAGAGCGACACAGAAGAAGGTCGTATAGACACACAAAAGCCGGGGTAGATATACTAGATCAAATGTGTTCTCTGATGGCCTTTAGTAGGAAAACAAATAGACGGCCTATGGCTTTCTTGTGTGGAATGACAAACATTGCTCGTATAAACGCATATAAAATATACTGTCACAACGTTAACAACAAAGAAAAAAACCTCTAAGTCGCAAAAAGAAATGAAAAATCTTAGCTTGGGTCTGTCTTCTTCGTTTATGCGTAGAGGTTTAGAAGCACCTATCTTGAAGAGATATTTGATAGATAATATATCGAATATGTTACCAAATAAAGTACCTAGCACATGAGAAGTCAATATTGATGAGCCAGTAGTAAAAAAACGTACTTATTGTACTTTTTGCTAATCCAAAATAAGGTGCGTCCTGCGAAAAATGCGTCCTGCGAAAAATGTAAAAAAGTTATATGTCGTGAGCAAAACGTTGAGATGTGACAAAGGTGTTTGTAACTGATTTTTGTATATTTTCCTCATAGTAGATATGTCAGGTTGTTGATTTTGTATTAAAGTAAATACTTATTATTGTAGTAAAAAATAGTTTTGATATGTAACAGTAAGTGTTAAAAAAATTCGTCGATTTATAGCAAAGTTTATAGGGTTTGTTTTTTTCAATAAACAAATGATTATAAACTAAATTATCTGCAGTGTTACTAATTCTAATATATTTGTAAATATATAATAGTATTCGATTTATTCGAATAAATCAATATACTTCGCCCAATAGCTAATTAAAACATATGCGTCAATTTTACGCATGAGTATCTTTTCCGTACTACAAAATATGATTATCTTTCTAGGGTTAATAACTAGAAAACGGATACTTAAAATTAAAAATGGTTTTGGTAACCTCGTATTTTTTTAAAAGACCTATTTAATAATAAGGATATAATCTATAAGGCTTCCGAGTAAAGAACTATGGAACCCTAAAAAATGGCTTTAAAGGCGCTATGAACAAAAATTGGATCGATTTCATCGTAGCGGACAAAAAGCACGTATTCAGAGACGTCTCAGTAATCAATAGATTTAAAACAAGAATAATTCAGAAACATCTTAATAAGGTGTGGATCACCGTACTGCATTGTATGCATTAAGTATTGTGGGCACTACTCTAGGATTCTACTCCTGCTTTACTTAGAGTTACCTACTTTGGTAGGCTAAAATATAAACAAGTCAAATCTAAAAATGATAATATAATATCAAATAGCCCCTTTATATAGAAAATATAATGTAAAGAACAAATATTAAGGCGATAGATAAAAGTAGTTTTTCACGTTTTTGACAAAGGCAAAAGGCCTATACAAATAAGCTGATATTGAGTCGCCGAGATGTGGGTCTTTAATACGTAGAATGTAGGGCAGATACATACGCCACACACAATACATCGTAAGTGCAGAGATTAAACAAACATTCTCGGACAAATGTAAACTTTTTGTTACATTTGTAGGGGAACCTAATAATTTATTTTTTATACCTAAGCTGTTGTGCTGTCTTTTGTTTACAAATATATATTTGTGTATATATATTCATTTACCTATAACATTCTTACGTCTACCAATTAAGATATTTATAATCCAATGCAGTTTGAGTGGATAATTGGTTTTAATTAAATTAACTATTACCAAGTTCACATTATGTAACCTTATTATATAGTATTGTATATTAAATGACATATTTTATTGCCAGGATCACAACCGAATACTTACCATAACCAAAAATGGCCAAAACCAATTGACAAACGCGAGCCTAAAAGAGAAATAACTGACGTCACGCGCGGTAGAAAGCGGTGATGTGATGAGTGCCTTGTCACCATGGAATATTAAAGGAAAAAGTATAAATAAAACACCTATATTTAATTTCATGAGTTAGTTAGTATTTTATTAGTTAATATGTATTATAATATGCAAAGCTGATGAATGTCAAATAAAACAGAATGCCATTTAATTTAAATAGGTACTATTTTGGCGATTTCAAGGTTTAAAATATTATTTAAATTTGCAAGGGCTTTAACTTTAGGCAATGTATTTGTGTCAATTTTTGAATTTCTAGTATATACCTACAAATAAGTGTAATTATAAATTTTGTTACCAATATTTTCTGTTTAAATATTAAATAAAACAAAACAATTTTTAAAACAAAAGCTGTGTTAATTTTAATGATCGAAGCAGCGTGTTACTATTCAGATTGCAATGTGAAAATAATTTATATTTAGAGTGGGTCTTCAATCTTAATTCTGTATGAAATAAGATGAGATTTATTTTCCGCGGTGTCGCGCGCAGATTTGAAGTTTTAATGCGAAGGAGTCCGGTTGTATAGTAATTAAGAGGTGAGTACGCGTCGCATGGGCTGCGGCGGCGCGACGGTCGATAGCTGGAGCGACAGGCGGTGCCGGCCCGGGTCACGCCTGCTGCGATCGATACCGGCGCGGCGGCGGGAGCACAACGCGTCGGCAGCCCGCCACCGGACTCGAGATCTGCTAGTCCGCCGCGTGACATCGGCGGGAAACGGCGAGCGAGCAAACGCGGCCGGCTCATATACGCGCCGAATTCCCATGCGACTTCAGTACGCGACATGACCGGCGTCCGCCCCCGCAGCGCGCCGTTGCTGCTGGCGTTAGCGGCCGCCTTTCTACCACAAGCAAACCATGTCGCGTAAGTATTTTCATACATAATTCTTAGGATTTCACTAAAATCTTTACGTACGTACATGAAGAGTACTCATAAGCGTAAATGAAAGTGTAACTAAGCAAACTAACTAATTAACATGTTGATTAACTTAAGCTCTCAGATTTATTCAATCGTGACAATCGAAAAGAAATTCAAGTAATTTATTTGTACGTATTTAAATAATATAACAATAACGTAAGTAAGGTCATTCATTATATAATTTTTTTAATAGTTTAACTGCTTCTATTACTTAAACTAATAATAAAATTGGTGTAATTTTCATTAAGCACTTCAATTCACAAGGTTAGCGGTCGCTGCCTAGGATTTTAAAGTATTCAAGTTAAATTATTATTAAAGTATTGTAAGTTTCGTGTTACGTGAACAGAAAATTAATAAACTATTTTTATTTTTAGCGTAAATAATTTTTAGAATAAATTTTAATCTTCTTCTTAAATAATTGATGTTCCAATGGCTATTAGCCATTTCACTTTGAATTAAATCAGAAAAAAACAATAGTAAATTACAAACAATTATATTAAGTGAATAAATACAATGTGACTATGTGTACTGTTCTATACGTTAGGGTCTTTGTGAACTTTCATTCAATGCGTCGACAGAATATGTAAATGATGTTCGAGTGCCCCGCACATCATGCGCCAAATATTCTAAAGATGTTTTCACATAAAATGTAAGGATAGGAGGTACCTATTCAGAGGTTTACTGTTATTTCACCAAACCCTATGACGTCATTAGCTCGACTCGTAGTTTACTCTCAGCGTGCACTTATAGTGCTTCGACACTATATATCGGCTCAACACTTTATATTGAATCAACAATGTTAGTTATAAAATAGACACGTCAGACGTTGTACTGAACTTAAGATTACTTCTGTACCTACAAAATTAAATTTATTTTCATTAAACACTTTGATGACAATGCGGCATTGCAGATTTCATAAAACATTCCACGATGAGAATTTCTTCAGTACAATCCTTTGTTCCGATTTTCAGGTTCATCACCTTCAAGTTCTTCTATTTGATTGTTTTTAATCATATGGATGTGGTATATAAATAATGCACAAATCTATGTATAATCCAACATTATTGTTTTCATTTTTAGTTTGTTTAAAATTGATATGAATGCGATAATTACAATCAGACTTTAATAAAAATATTTTATATAGGCCGTTGTACAAAAAAAAACCATGAAGAATTATTTATCCTAAATAGTTCCATGCATTTTTCAGTCAAAGTGTGGTCAATTATCCAAAACATTTTGTAGATCATTATGAACAACATTTTTTTTTCAAATTGTAACTTTGGAAGAAAGCGTTTGACTGCTTGCTAAATTAGTCATCAAGCACCTACTAGGAGTGAATAAAAAAAAATTACAATGTTCAAATCTATAAATATATATTCATCTGTGTCCCTGAAAAGGAAATATCTAACGTGTTTTTTAATAATGTTTATGATGTTCGACTCCTATTGGTGGGAGCGTGATGTTACATACTGGATCCATTGAAAGACCAACAATAAATTCTCAAACTAGAATGAATGGTTCAATGGCACGTTTCACTCAACAAATAACCCCTTCAGCTGTATAATATAGTATATAATCATTAAAGATACAATGTACACTATAATAATATTTGTTATTTGCGAAAATTTTCTTTCTTCTATCATTCAAGATAAAATGCAGTATTCTTTCACCGAATCGTTCTATTCAATTTTGCACTTCAAAAACGTGAAGAAATGTGATATTTTTTAAAGGCTTATGGGATATCGGTAAAGAGCCCATTAGTAATCTAGAAAACGGCTTTCTTCAATAACTTTCAAATTTTTAATGAATTCAGTAATTTTAGATATCAATAGTTTGCATTTATTTTATCATTCTCATCACAAATATCACCTATTTTTTCATCTGGTAAGATTTTTTAGCCATACAAATGTTTTGTATCTATCACATTTTTATTAAAACAATATTATTAAAGGATAAATGATATTTATTTCAGCAAGTAAATCTTTTCAGACATATTTACAAGTCGGACTATATAACTAGAAGGCACCGGCATTTCCTACGACTCACTCTGGGAAGAAACGCCGAAACAAACCACAGAGGTGGCGGTTTTTTTTAAGTCCGTGTACAATATTAAAGAGAACTATTTGAGTGCAGTATAGGGTCCGGGTTGGCCTTTTAAAGAAAGGACCATAGTTTTGAGTTGACCTGTCCATACAGACGGCATACGAGCCCCAGCCATCGTGTAGCCTAACCGATGTAGTCAGGATCCGCAACCCGGAACACGACACAGCCGCCAGCAGGACACTTGAGTAGGCCGTGGAAACACTCAAAACCACCAGAAAATTACTAAAATATAAACTAACATTACAAGCCTATACTATACTCACATTTACAAACTTGCACAAAAAAAAAATACTATACAATTCAATTTCAACGAAAAAATAAACAAATTCGAACAAATGAAATACAAGTAAAAAGAAAACTGTGGGAGCATCAATCCCAAGCAAATTTGTCATTTAAATAATCAGTAACTGTGTAGTAAGCTTTATCACACAGTTTTCGTTTAACTAAGGACTTAAATTTGTTAATACTTAGTTCATGAAATTTGCTTGGAATCTTATTGTAGAATCTCATACCCTGACATCGAAAAGACTTGCTTACTTTTTGTAGTCTAGTCGTTGGCAACACGAGTTTATCTTTATTTCTAGTGTTTATATTATGAATGTCGCTAAACTTTGTGAATAAATGTATATTTTTCTCAACATACACTAGATTTTCATATACATATTGAGATGCGACTGTCATAATACCAATTTCTTTAAACTTATCCCTGAGTGACTGCTTATAACTGAGATTATAAATTGCGCGAAAAGCTCGCTTTTGCAACACAAAGATACTTTGAATGTCAGCAGCATTTCCCCTCAACAAAATACCGTATGACATAACACTATGAAAATAGCTAAAATATACCAGTCTTGCGGTGTCTACATCAGTTAATTGGCGAATTTTATAAACCGCGTATGCTGCAGAACTGAGTCTATTCGACAAGCCATCAATGTGTGGGCCCCACTGCAATTTAGAATCTAGAGTTATACACAAAAACTTAGTGGTGTCCGCAAGATCCAGATTAAAAAAAATATACAACCAATATTATTAAAAAATAATATTAAATTGTTAAAATAATATTGACCGGCGTCGGTAACAAAGTTCTGATTACAAAAAATGCATCAGTCAGTTGTATTTTATTTAGATTAATAACTAACTTCATAAACTAGTGTAAACGAACCAAGAAAATTGCAATGACACGGCCTAACTTGTTATATTGATTCAAAATTATTAAGGTATGCTACTCTAGTTCAGGAAGTTAGTTATTAATGGTTGGAACTTATTATTTTCTTATTAATTTCTGCTTTTCAGTTCTTTCGGTGGTTCAAATTGTGAATAAAACTATTTGTGTTAAAACATTAACATTACAAAAGTGATTTGAAAAATTGATATTTTTAAAATGGTATTTATACGATCTTTCATTTGATGCCCTTATTGTTAAAGTGTCTGTATGTAAAAGTCTGTTTTAAAAATGTATTTAACCTATGTCACTACTACAGTTAACCGCAGCAGCACTAACGAATTGAACTACACCACATACATATGTCAAACACATGGACACACATACATAAATCCTCATATATACATAGTTACATACACACGTTTGAAAAGCATTACCCTACTTCTGACTCTGTCGGGTAATATAGTACACTACAATACACCTTGTTTACAAATAGTATTTTCGAATTTATTACAAACAAACTTCAAAATAACACAAATCAGTTGAAATATAAACAATAAATGACCAACAATAAATGATCCCAAACTAGGTTTATCGCCTATGACTTGGGATCCAAGAAATAATATTCTTTATTGTATGTCAATAACAATATAGAAGTTGAATAGATATGTATGTACAATGGCCGGCTCCATTGTTAACCTCACAAAAATGTATTTTTCTAGTCCAATATACCTAACTTAAATATGTGTGGTTCTTTTTCTGTTGGTCTGTATTTCTTCGGAATCTATAATTTATTTTATAGGGATTCGTTTCCAAAGAGTTGAATGGGACTCTGTTGATTAGATTCCGCTATATGTCCATCTGTTCATCTGTCATCAGTCTATATCTCATGAATGTGTGATAATGATGTTACCGCTATAACAGCAAATACTTAAAAAGAAATCCGCCAAGTGCTAGCTACGCATATAATACGAGTTTATCCCTATTCACCCACAATCGCACGTGGATATAAAGTCTTGTCCAAAAGATTACTGTTATTTTAACTAATTATTTCGTTGTTTTTGTATGAAGTTGTCAGAGTAAGTACATTACACATTACAAGTAAGGCCTCAATTACGCCGTTAAAATTTTCGATTTAAATTCATTTATTTCCTTATTTGAAATAATAAGCATTACAAACTTACAGTTAAATACCAAAATGTGTGTATGCCTAAATTATTAATTATTTAATTGAATTACAAATAAATTATTAAATACATTGAATTGCAATTTTTTTCATGTCATTAAGGTATAATACTAAAATTAGTGAAAATAGCACTAGGTGTATCAAAAAGTATGTCTGTATCTGGACTACTTCTAAGAAAAACAATTTAATATCTAATTCCTCTAACTGTATAGCTTTTACGTGCTTGAGTGCGCCAAGCTGATGGACAGGTGAACAGTTGATGCTGCCGTCGTCCTGCGCCACTCAAATAATTATTCGGTACATATATCTGAATGCACTTATGTACCGATGGATTGTCTACCTTATTGTTTAGCAACAAGTGATAAGTGTAACACGTGAATAAACTCTCGCCTGAATTGCAACGTATTGTGACCAACCATCCCAGATACAAACATCGACGGATACATAAATGGGTAGTATCCGTAGGCATGTTTATAAAGGAAACTGACTGCATGGTTGGCCTAGTGGCTTAAGCGGTCGCCACGCCGCTTCCTGCTACGCCAAGTGTAGTGGGTTCAAATCCCACGTAGGACAACACTTTGTGTGATTCACAATTTGTTGTTCTGAGTCTGGGTGTTCTTTGTGTCCGATTCATGTATGTTTGTAAAGTGCCCTGCGACACATGAATTTATATTCCTAATGCGGGAGTTATCCTTATAAATAAAAAAAAAAACATGTGACGATGCATTTTTGAGATTCTCTGAGCCAGACGATTAGCTTTTAAAAGGGGGCAAATCCTGTTTTAACAAAACAATACACCTTAAAGTTATATAACTCACAAACGGATCTAAATGAAAGAATTGTCTTAGCAATCCCTCAATATTTTTAATTTTTAAAAGATCTATCTAATGATACCCCACCCTGAAGAAGATGTGAGTAAAAAAGCATCCTCACTTTAAGCGTTGAGGAGGTACCCAATTATTATTTTTTTTCACAATTTTTCAAAATTTTACTTTAGCCCCTTGTCGACGAGATAACAACACACATTCGTGCTCCCATACTACATACGTCATCATCATCATCAGCCTATCTCAGTCCACAGCTGGACATAGGCCTCTCCCATTGCACACCACTTTTATCGATTTTGGGCTTCTCGCATCCAGCTCCTGCCAGCCATCTTGCGCAAATCATCACTCCACCTGGCCTGTTGGCGTCCTACAATACGTTTGACGAGACGCGGTCTCCACTCCAGAACTCTTCTACCCCAACGGTCATCAGTTCTGCGGCTGATATGGCCAGCCCACTGCCACTTCAGCTTACTAATCCGGTGGGCTATGTCGCTGACTTTAGTTCTCTGACGGATAACTTCATTCCTGATACGATACCTCAGAGAAACGTCGAGCATAGCCCTTTCCATTGCACGCTGAGCAACTTTGAGCTTGTGGACCAACTGCACCGTAAGTGTCCACGTTTCGGCTCCTTATGTCATGACAGGTAGGACGCACTGATTAAAACTTTTGTTTTTAGGCACTGTGGGATCGACGATGAGAAGACTCGACGTAACTTTCCAAATGCCGCCCAACCCAGCTGAATTCTTCTATTCACCTCGTCCTCGAGGTTATTCCTACCCAACTGTAATGTCTGCCCAAGGTAGACATATTTTTGAACAACCTCTTGAGCAGTACCGTGTATCAATCGGTGCAATTGGTTCCGGTTGTACATGTTGATTGAACATGACCTTGGTTTTATCCAAGTTCATCCGTAGGCCGATGCGCATAGAAGAATCAGCTAGGTCGTTCACCATCTGTTGCAGGTCCTGCAGTGTCTCTGCCATTATGACGATGTTGTCCGCAAATCGCAAGTGAGAGATGTATTCGCCATTGATGATAATGCCACGTCCTTTCCAGTTCAGTAAACATAATATATCCTCCATTGCATTTGTGAACAATATCCGCTCCGAAATCCAGCCTGCTCCGGTGGTTGAAATTCGTCGAGTCTTCGCGCAGGACGGTTCGTGATGACTCTTGAAAACAGCTTGTAGATGTGGCTTAGAAGGGAAATAGGTTGATAGTTCTTCAGCAAGGTCTTATCACCTTTTTCGAAGAACAACACGACTAAACTTCTACTCTACGTCTCCGGAGTAGTCTCCGTCTCCCTTCAAAGAGGGCAGTGTTGAAGAGCTTTTGGAGCTCCCTCAGTACAGCTTTATCTCCAGCTTTTAAGAGCTCTGATGTAATACCATCCTATCCAGCGGCTTTTCGATTTTTAAGCTGTTTAAGAGCCATCTTGATTTCATCAGTGGTGACTTCCGGCAGGTCTTCGGTATAGTGGCACCTTATTGCATCTCTGGTGTCCTCATTTTCGGGATCAGGTCGCGAAGCGTATAACCGGCTATAGAAGTTTTCCACTTCCGAAAGGACCACCGGTTTTGAGGCAACAACTCCACTTGTTGTGGTCAACTTCGTCAGTTGGCTTCTTGGTTGTACGAACACTTTTGACCCCCGATTCTGCTCGATTGCTCTTTCAATGGAGACAGTATTGAAGCACCGGAGGTCGTGTCGTACGTGCTTACTAATTGCTCTGTTCAGCCTCCTCTTTACCGACGAAGTGACGGGTGGGTTTTTACGCCCTCCCCTCATCAACCTTAGAGTTCCCTCCGAAAGTTTCGACTTCTTGCCTTTACGCTGTAATTCTGAGGATTTCAACCACATTTTTGAGGTTCTGGTTTACGTCTGTTGTGGTTTCCAGGGCAGCGAATCGGTTTTCCAGGTTTAACTGGAACGTTTCAGATCCTACCATGGTCTGGAGCAGAATAGGTCGGAGACTGGCCTTCATCAAGCGGGCACGTTCAGCCTTAAAGTCGATATTCAGAGAGCCTCGGACAAGTCGGTGATCGCTTCCGGTATTAAACCTATTAAGCACTGAGACGTCTCTGAATATCTGCCTCTTGTTCGTCATGATGAAGTCAATCTCATTTTTAGTCATAGCGCCGGGGCTTTGCCACGTCCACCTCCGTTGGGGCTGTTTCTTGAAAAACGAATTCATGAAGAAGAGCCCCTCGCGTTCGAGGAAGTTAACTAGCATTTGCCCCCTATGATTCCTGACTCCAAGTCCATGGGATCCTACTACTTATTCACTGCAAATCTGTACTCCCACTTTAGCGTTGAAGTCACCCATAACAACGTTGTAGTGGGTCTCAGTGGTTAAGTGGAGGACCCTCGATATGTCGTCGAACATTTCCTCCATCTCGTCGGTGCGTACACTTGCACAACTTTGAGGCTATACCTCTCAGTGAGTTTGATGATGAGGTACCCTACCCTGTTCGACACACTGGAAATTTCTACAACGTTGTTGGATATTGACTTGTTTACCAGAAACGCCACCTTGGGATTCTTGGTCACCCTCTCGGAAGTACATTAGGTGGCCTGACTCGAGGTTTATAGTGTCCTCCCCCTCTCTTCGGACTTCACATAACGCGAGGATGTGCCACATAATTTTCACAAGTTCTACCTCTAGTTGTGCCAGATGCAAGTCTAGCCGTAGCGTGCGTCCGTCTTAAGTAGCCAGGGTCAGTCGGTTGTGGTGGCCTTCCGTAACCCGGAGATTCTTAGCACCCCCTGCCCCACCGTTACCGTGGTCGCCACCATAACCAGGAATAGTGGGGCTACCGGGAACTGGGGGCCGTGGCCTTAGTTGCATATGCATGGTGATGCTGCTGCCCATCACCGGTCTGTGGTATTTGGCTGCACGTATTTGTATGGTTATACCGCCATCAGTCGGTCGTCAGAGCCTCGTTCGTCGATCAGCAGGACGTACCTCGTGCAGGTGAGGTTGGCTTGAGGGCAAAAGATGATGCTTTGCCTCCTTACATCCCTTTGCCTCCTTACATCCCTTTGCCTCCTTACATCCCTACAACTACATACGTGATTTCTTTTTACTGATTTTTTGAAACAAATATTACTGAGAGTACCCCAAAACATCTAAGACCGAAGCAAGGGCATGAAACATCATCAATAAAGAAATTAACAAAATCACTGTATTGGACAAAAACAATATTTTTCTTTGGATGATGATACTGAAATATTAATTGAAAAGACAGCAGTGTAGCGGGCTGTTCATTTCACATAAGTGTGAATCTTCCTCTTGAGATACAGTTCTAGGGTGATTAACACGGCCTTGTCTAAATATCGCACAAATTGCATTAATTGTATTAATTTAAAACATCTTCATGAATTTACACCGTGGAATTAACACCATGTTATACATGAATTTACAGTTAACAACCCATCCAACACTGCTTAAAAGTTGTCACTAAAAAAAAATCGAATTGTAATAAATCGATAGTTGATTCTTTATTATATGTCAAAACGATACTTTTGCACATTCTGTTATTCTTGCCTCTGTAGTTCTAGTACAACCTGGTACAACAAGGTATTTACCTATTTGTTTTTTTTTATGAGAACTATTTAGGTGTAAATAAGACGATAAAAATCTTAACGTACCTTCATATTTTTAATTAAAGTCTCCCAGTGGCGAAGTTTCGACTAAGCAGGAAGTAAAGTTAAATAAAGCTACCAAGACAACAAAACAAATCATACAATGCAACGTAAACAAAAATCAAATTATTCTTAAAAGCGTGGTCTTTTTTTCTATCATCATTTTAAATAAAAAACAATACCACTTATAAATAGGCAGGTATTTTAATTGTAAAAAAAAATTCAACTCTGATTTTCTACCTTCTACGAGTTGCTGAAACATAACTTATATTTGCATACACCATTGATTACTCACGCGATGACTTACACGCGAACCCGTATTTATCTAACAACCTCACCAACCTAGGTAATAAGCCATTTTTAGGATTCTATAGTTTTCATCCTTCGGTCGAACCCTTAAAGATTCGTCCGTCCGTCTTCGATCAAACAATAAGTGCAATAAGTGCTGGATATGATTTCCAACGTTTAAAAAAAGTACCACAATAAAATCACAAAAACTATTTGTGGTACCTCCCCTGCTCGTAAAGTGGGGATGTTCTTTTTTTCTCACTTATACCCTACCGAGTGAGGTCTTGTTAGATAGGTCTTTTAAGAACATTGGGAGGGTGCATAAAAGAGCATTTTTTTGTTAAAACAGGTCTTCCCCTTTTTAAAGCTAATCGGCAGGCTTAAAAAAATCTGTCAAAATGCACGATCGTAGTTCAATTAATGCAGTTTAAACGAAAACTATAATGGCTTAGATAACTTTGTTAGTTCAGGAGTTTAAGGGCCTAACTAAAATATGCTTATTTGGAAAAGTTAAATATATAAACTTATGTATAAATTTAAATAAAAGTGTTATTTTGTTCTTACGTTCACTCGGCTGATCGTTTTGTAGACTTTAAGACTTTGAATTCCTGAGTCATATTAGCAAATGTTTTATGTTCTTATAATATTTTTATGAGTTGTATTACATTAATAACTTTCCTCCAAAAAATTTAGGAACAGGGTTGGGCGGTCGTTCCAACTTAGGCAGTTTTTGCTATTGCCTTTATGCGTAACATTCACTACAATCGGCGAAAGTAACAAAATAAATTTTGGGACCTGTGTGGGTGTTACGAGATGTTTATTCTAAAAGTTGTAAACAAAATGAAAACTGTTTGTGTAGCGTTTTGCTCGCTTAAACAAGGATTAGGACGATATTTTGTTTAGAGTGGTTACCGACAGGATAAAAATGTGGATTATTGCTCGTGATAAAATATTTAAAAATGTTTAAGAATTATTATTAGTGTCTTTGAAATTCGAAGAACAGTGTCGAAAGTATTTTAAGTTAGTATAAATGCTAGATTTTTATAGCTCTATCTCACCATAAACCTCGACATTATCCTAATCGCGTCCCTATATAAAAAATATTTTCTTACGCCGCGTTGATCGGTGGAGATGTAGGTATACAGAATCCTTACTAATATTATAAACGAGAAACTTTGTGAGTTTTTACGTTTGTGTCTTAGTTGCTCTTTCACGCAAGAACTACTGAATCTATTTTGATGAAACTTCACAATAATATAGTTTACATATCGGAATAACACACAGGCTACTTTTAACCGCCATGACGGACATCCACGCGGACGGAGCCGCGGGCAAAAGCTTGTAATATATAGAATGAAAACTGGAAGCGAGACACATAACTTTATCTTAGTCGAGCAAAACTCTAGGGAACGTTCGTGGCAGCATTCAACAGCAAACTTCAGCAGATTGATCAAATAATAGGAGATGAAGTCTCATCCCTACAGAATTATCGCGCAAGTTTCAGTAATTTTACCGCAGCGGGCTTTGAATGGGTTGTTTGTATGTTTTATCACCGGGTATAAATGTGTAATATGTGTATATAAACATAAAACACATTCCATGGTATTGATTTTCGATAAAGAAACGCAAATAGATTATAATAAAATGTATACAACCTAAAGAGCATATGATCTTTTGTTTTTGATTGATTTGATAAATGTTTGTAAGAATCTAATCTCTAAATATGAAAGCACATTACCATAGGTCTGTGTTGAGATTTAAATGTCAAAAGGCTTAACCGAAATATGTTCTTATTTAGGGTTCCGAAGTATATTATTGTGTTGATATCGTCATATAAAAGATTTTTTTTAAAAGAAGACGGCAATTTCAACGGTATGTTTAAATAAAAAATTGTACTACAAACTTCTGATATTAAATCTTATAAAAGTGAGGCAAAAAAAATAATATTACGGCCAGAGACTATTAATGATTAATTTAGTTCAGGTGTATAACACGAAAAAAAAGGTTTTTCATAAATTAATTCTAGCACTTTGTCGACATGATAAAAATACATATCCATATAATGTTTCATCTTTCTAGAATAGTGAAAATTCTAATTGGGCTTCCGTTCTCGAACTCACCAACGAAATACAACAGCATGCAAGCTATAATTTTACTAGCTTTTATTTAGGTTCCCCTGTCTCTATGTCTGCACTGAAATCCAGCAAGTTCAATTTGACCCACTTCCCGGTTTTCTATTAACCTGAAACTTTACATGCATAAGTATATTGCGTGACAATGCTATGTTATAATTACATGTAGTTGATCTGATGCTGGAGCTGAATGGCCATATAAGTTTCACAAGCAAATAATACAAACCCATCGAGCTTACCATATTATTACAATATTTATTCAACTAACAAAATAAGACAGTAGTCTTGGTATCGTGTTTCGTTGGTGCTCTATGTCACCTTGCTACATTTACAATTAATTTACATTCTCACAAATATTCTCTTAGATTTTGCTCATGTTCCCCATTATGCAGAACAGAGTTATTTTGATGGGTTGATATAAAAAAAAATCGAATCCTCATCACTGAACGGAACAGAAAATTTTAATGACAACGACAAAATATAAATTGTTGATATGATTTTAAATGGGTTCATGATTATCAATTAATTGGCAAGTGTGTAAGGCCTTAGTATAATTTATCACTTAACATTATGTAGTTTTTATACAAGAGCTGTAGGAAATAAATAAAAAAAATGATTAAATATGAAAAACACATATCTTTCTCATTTTAAAACCAATATTAACCAATATAGTCAGTGTAAGAGAAACTTACAGACCAAATAAAAAAAAAGAAAAATGACAACGAGTTGAATAAACATTGATTTTACTACAAGCACGAAACGAAGGAAATTACAATTCCACGCGTTTCTTGTCAGAGTAAAACTGCTTACCAAGTTCCGGACCCAATTGACGATTATTAAGTGAGTTATTTATTTGTTGGAATGCGGATTGACACAGCATATATACTTTAAGAAAACAGTAAAAAAACGTAGTTCTTTTACGCATTTTGTACAAGTAGACCCACGTTGATTTCATGACGAATGGTCCTGCTCGACTGGGGCAGAATCACCCTCACACAGGAGACCATCTTAATAATGACAGTATTCTTGCTGTCATATTTCTTTGTGAGTGAGGTGAGTGTGAGACCGCAGTGCCGCAGGCCCAATCATTCAGAACGATGCAGAAATATCTGACCAGGCCGTCATGGTATGGGTCACTATGCTGCATTACGTACCCTCACAATAAGGATGGCGATTCTACTCCTGGATTCTACTCTCGCTTTCTGTCAATCAGAATTCAGAGTAGAGTGGCTTTCACCTATCATGACTATTTATATCAGATTATTATTTACTCCAGTCGCAAAACTTACTATAAGATGATTTACCATGTTAATACCGGATAATTTTAAAGGAAATCGTTGGAAAAGATGAGAATCTACTTAAAATACGTGGAACAACTTAGATGTACGTAGTCGTGGCAGCTGGGTCGGGTAAGTTATAAATGATAGAACCCAAAACCCTTTCCAATACGATTGCTGAATCATTTATACTAAGATAGTGATCGGTTTGGAATTTATATGAAATTTATCAGTGGCAAGATTGTGGCTGAGTAGATAGTTGTGTTGATATTACGATTTAGTTGGTCGTTTTTACAAATTTTACCGACAATTTATCCAATTACAAGCAATCAATCATTTGAATAGGTTTATTGTAAATAGGACTTCAATCATTCTTTCTTTGAATAGACATTAAATATGATTAATTTAAAACTGAACTCTTTATCGTTTAAAATTGCCGTAATGTCCTTTTATAAATAATAAATTAATTGTAAAGGCGACGTAAATTCTGTTGTGTATAATTTATAACCCGATTAATTTATACCAGTAATTTGCTGTTGGCTAGTAATACTAAGTTTATGTACAAATGATCAACTGAGAACATATTATTTCCAGGATATCATTCAAACTAAATAAGTCAGAAAACACAATTGTATTATAATATATTATTATAATAATAATGTATTTATTTCTCTCATCACAAAGGTAGGTACAATATAATATGAAGTTTAGGAACAGTTCAGTAAGGCTACATTCCTTTGTGAGAGACTGGTGTCTGTGGTAGGAAGAACCTGTGTTATAGATCACCGGGCTCACACCTCCCAGACAAAGAAAAAGAAAACATTTCTCGTAGCATGTACTCCTATACAACAAAAATGAGTATATGCTTTCATTTATATGGGTACGTTTCAAGTACTTGGGTTTGTGTGAGTATTATCTCGTGTGTGTGTGTATATATATGTGTGTGTGTGTGTGTGGTGTGTAAGTTAGTGGTACAAGTAAATTCTCTGTATCATCATAGGAGAGACCCTGTAGCCATGATGTCAATGCTTATGCTTAACTTAAACTTATTTAAAAAGTACATGCAAAGAACAGCGTTAATTTTATGTTATAACTTTATTATTGTTTTATAAAAGATTTTTAACAAATAAAAATAAACTGTCTCAAAAAAATATCAAACGAAAACTCAGAACTAAAATAAACTGTCTGCTTGACTGCATTGAATTATTAAGTGACAATTAGTGTGTAGGTACTAGGTTGCTAAAAATTTGTTTGACGTCGAAAATATTTGTCGTTTATTATAATACGTCACTTGTTAGAAACCTATTGGTACCAAAACACCATCACCACAACCAGCACCACCACCTTCAGCACCACCACGAATAACTCTTGACACCGATTTCAAACAGAGTTTAAGAACGTAGTATAAAGCCAGCCAAATTCCAATTATTTCCATTTGGAGTGAAAAGAATCGTAGGTAAGTAATTAATTGAACTATTCCATACAAATCGAGGCAATCTACGGACACGACCACCATCAAATTGTTCTTCCTGCTGACGCGTATAATTGTAGTGATTTGAAGCACGTGTAAGAACTGTTTTTTTTACTACCAAAACTACTTTTTACTTTCCAAAAAAATCGACACATTGAAAACCTCATTCTTTTTTTAAGTCTGTTAAAAAGCGATACATTATAAATATATATATACTTAAAATAGGTGCGTTTTGTAATTATTATTTTTATCAAATTACGAAGAAAAATAATTTTGCTCTGTCGAAGTTATTGGATTTAGGTAGTATCTATTACCGCCTTACCGTAATATATAACTTATCAGAACACAATCATATAGTTGATTAAATAGGGGATGTTGACCTTAGTTTAACTGCTACTTCATTAAGTTTGTTTTTCGTGTCAAGTACCTATGTGTTCTATAAAGTTTAATTGTTTAAAAACCCATAGGTTATTAAATTTAGCTATGTTATGTAGTCTGCGTTGGTCATTTATTGTGTGGAGAAACTTACAAGTTAGACTAGAAGATTATTGACTATTACGATTTGTTTTGATTGAATTTAATCTTTCGTAACCAGTAATTTGGCCAATATTTGAGCACATATAGTTTTTACCTTTGTTGTAAGTAGATGCTCCTACTATGTTGTACCCACTGAGGCTGTTGTTTTTTTTTTTTAAATTAGCTTAAGTTCTAATTTTTAATCACTATAATTTGCATCATTCCTCTAACATGGTGTATAGTATATTAGTGGCAGCACCTTACCCCCATATCAGGTTTATAAACATTAAAACTATGTAAACATTGGCGATTTGAAAGGAGTGGCCGCGAATTTTTGTTGCCATGTTCTTTTCTCCGGCTCTACCTATTGTTTGCGAACTTGGCATAAATGTACATGTAGAATCTTGACCTGTCACAAGAGATGTATTGCATCCTAAGTGAATAAAGAATTTTGAATTTGAATTTGAATTGCTAAAACATCCGTTGTGCTTCGTACAAATTACATTGAAATCCTGTATTTCAGGTCTTTTCTCCTTTTTAACGAGATACTTTGAACATAATAACTACATGAATCAAAATTGATTTGTGTGAAATAAAATATTTAAATTGACGTAAT
Organism: Phragmatobia fuliginosa; assembly: GCA_932526445.1. Lineage (NCBI taxonomy): Eukaryota > Metazoa > Arthropoda > Insecta > Lepidoptera > Erebidae > Phragmatobia > Phragmatobia fuliginosa. Next base: position 34,817,968 of record OW052057.1, read on the forward strand.
ACACATACGTGGGATCTACAAAACTAAAACGATTGTGTTTCACTGCTATGCAAAGCATATCTCATCATTTGTTTACAAAATTTCATTAACAAGTTATCACCTCTTTTTCAAAGTAGTAAAGTAGTGTAGAATGCAAAAAAAAAGTCAGGTGGAGAGATGATTTTAGCGAGATGACTGGCAGGAACTGAAGCCGAGACACAAAAATTAATCAGAGAAGACTGAATTGGTTAGGGCCTATATCCAACTGTGCAATAGGCAGATAGTGATTGTAGTTGCGTTTAATTGATTGATTCAGCTTTTAAAAAAGAGTATACGAAAATCTTGACCAAAGCCATCCAAACGTGAATTAGTATTCAAGGTTTCGCCCCATGTTGCATTCACCCATAAAACTCGTGGTGGAACGAGTGTTAACGGAAAGGTCAATATTATAACTCAACCACCCAAACCAACACAACGGGCTATGTTTCAACATTTAATGTTCATGAGGCTTGTGACAAAGTTACGCTAAGCATATTATGACCTGCGCTATTAAACGATGCTGACAAACTTGGTGGTTTTCTTCTGATTATTTGCAGTTAAAATTTCACAGTTTAAAATAGTAAGTCACATCATATTAGTATATATATTAGTATTTATTGATTCTCTAAAATACTGAATAGAAAGGAATTATGGGTACACAAATGAAAGTAGGTCACTAAAATATTACATAAAAAATACTTTATTACCATTTCGGTCATCTTACACATAAAGCCATCCAGACCCGAACTAAGCAGAGCTTGTATTATGACGACTAAACAACTGATTTAAATATATAAACATTTTTTTTTTTCGTAAATACATACATATTAATGAAAGGAGAGGCCTATGTCCAGCAATGGACTGTTAAAGGCTGTTGATGATGATGATGATGATACATATTAAACGTTGAAAACATCCAAACTCCGAAACTAATATGTCAAACCCGAGATCTCTAGCACAGCAGTCGTATATGCTCCCACTGCACTACCGAGACAGCAACAGTAACAATCTCGGCAATGAAGTATGCTAACTTACTAAAACAAATGTTGTTTAATAAACGATCTAAATACTATATAGATAAATAATTGTTTATTTATCTATATATCAATTTATTTAAAAGTGTTCCGTTACTGATTGAAAGACAACGCACTAGCGAAGTGTGTAGGAAGCTAAAATTTAACATATATTATGTTCCTCGAAAAATGGAGGCGAGCACTATGAGAGGATTTGGGAAAAAAGGCAATTAAACTTATATATGAGAATAACACGTTGAGGAAGCCGCGGGTTAAAGCTAGTTAATCATAAAGTATTATTTTCATGTCAGAACATAAATAAAAAAGCGGCCAAGTGCAAGTCGGACTCGCCCATGAGAGGTTCCGTATCAGCAAGTAACATCATATCAAAGTTCTTGTAGTTCGTTGTAACTTTCATCGATGTTTTTATACTAGTGTATTGATTGGATGAAAGGTAAATTGCGTGTTACGATTTATGACGTATTAAAAAAAAACTACTCACTAGATCTCGTTCAAACCAATTTTCGTTGGTAGTTTGCATGGTAATGTACAACATATATTTTTTTTAGTTTTATCGCTCTCTTATTTTAGAAGTTAGAGGGGGGGGGGGGGACACACATTTTTCCACTTTGGAAGTGTCTCTCGCGCAAACTATTCAGTTTAGAAAAAAATGATATAAGAAACCTCAACATCATTTTTGAACACCTATCCATAGATACACGTACAGGTTTGATGAAAAAAATTTTTTTGAGTTTCAGTTCCAAGTATGGGGACCCCCAAAACGTATTGTTTTTTTTCTATTTTTATGTAAAAATCTTAATGCGGTTCACAGAATACATCGACTGACCAAATTTAAACAGTATAGCTTTTATAGTTTCGGAAAAAATTGGCTGTGACATACGGACGGACAGACAGACAGACTTGACGAATCTATAAGGGTTCCGTTTTTTGCCATTTGGCTACGGAACCCTAAAAACCAGGAAATGTGCTATTTTATTTTTATGAATTACATTTTATTTTAAATATTTGTGTTTTTTACACAAATTATTTTGCTATTGTGATATGTTATACACTAAGTTTCGTTTTGCGATGTAAGAAATATAATAAAGTGGGGCTTTTGTTGTTTCACGCATCGTCTCTACGTGTCTTCAAACATCTCGAACGGGTCGATATTCTACCTGATGTTTATCACTACATTTAGTCGCTGTTCAGTTCTTGGAGGTAGTTTTTCACAACTTCATCACGATAAATTGTAACAAAGAAACAATTTACTTCTTTATTTTGTTAGTTTATAATACAAATTTAAAAAATGTATTGTCGGATCAATAGCTTTTAATAGTCTATTGCTGGACAAAAAAGGATTATTCGATGAAGAAAAACAATCTGCTTAGATCTATGACTTCAAGAATGTGTACCTAGATCTAAAAAAAATAACTTTCTCTATGTTGTTACACGCTCTTAACGATAATTTGATAGCTTCAGAAGTTAAAATTATTTTCTCGGTATTTAATAAAGAGATATAAGTTCTTAGCATTGCCAAGTCAATTTCACTTTGTCTACTACCACACCTTGTTCTCATCACTTGTACTAGTTGCCGGCTGCACAAAGAAAACTATTCAAAGCCAATTATTACGCGAAAATTGAGTTTATGTTTGAACAAAGGTGTTTACAATTTTCCTTATCCTACGCTTATTGATTCGAAATTTCAAATTTTACCGTCTTTGTACTTATCTGAATAGCTATTGGTTCAGCTCTTTACATTTTTGTTGTTATAGCGGGCATTTTGATTGAGATTGTAATCAGTTAATTTACTCTACATTTATTTAATAATTATCGCATCACGTCGTTGCTCAACGTGAACTCCGAAATTATCTAACCGCTTTTCACGTTTGATTTTTGAAAATGTGTAAATTCACTAGCATGCGTAAAGTAAGATAGACTAATGATTCAAAAGGGCAATTTTGTAAGCTTTTGACGTTGTTAATTATCTCTACATTTATTTAATAATTATCGCATCACGTCGTTGCTCAACGTGAAGTCCGAAATTATCTAGCCGATTTTCACGTTTGCTTTTTGAAAATGTGTAAATTCACTAGCATGCGTAAAGTAGGATAGTTAACATCGTGCTTAGACTAATGATTCAAAAGGGCAATTTTGTAAGTTTTTGACGTTGTAGGGGGCTAATTCTGGATCTACTGACCCTATTTACAAATATATTTTTTATTATACATTTACTCATTTTTATTAGTTAGTTCTATATTTTATTATATAGTTAGTAGTTATTAAAGTACGTAATGTTTTGTAAGCTGAAGAGAGTCTGTCGGTACACTTCTATTTAACGACCATTGACTGAATTACGGTTCGATTGTATGCTGAACATTTAACGTAAACTAAATTTAGCGAATTCAAGACCCGTGTCTCCCGAAATTGTTATTATCCTCTTTGTGACACCAGATACAAAATTAAGCGCCTATGGGACTGCGTCATTCGCAAAGTTTACCTTACTACTTACGCATACTGTTGTACCTGAACATTTGGAGCTTTAAAGATAAATATAACACAGCACAATACAATATTAAGAATACTACCAATTTGAATTCGAATGAACTGAAAGGAAAAACAAGTACATCACAATAGCCATATGAAATCGGACAGACTAGAGCTCAAATCCACTGAAAACGTTAGTAGGCCCGCAATATTTTATAGGGGTATTTTATATATTAAAGGGTATGTCGAAAAAACTGGCCTCGAAAACCTTTAATGTACCTAGAGGAACAATCCAACCGTGATTAAGAAAGTCTTAAGAAAGTCCATTACTTACTAATAAGTGTAAAGATAATAACTATAAAAATTGTAAACTTTGTTATGTTTACAAATAGTATTAGATTATATTATTTTTTTATCTTTAAATACACATTACCTGCCTATAAAAAAATTATCTAAGAGGTTACATATACTAATAACCATTTTTATTTCAAATACCACTATCACAGTGCTGTTAATCACAGGCTCACTCTATGCTATTATTAGGTGGTGATAGTAAACAGTCCAATGGTCATTTTTTACTCTTGCCTATCTAAAACAAAATTAATAATGACAAACACTTTTTTTTTAATAATCATCTTACTGATCGAATATTGAAACTAGAAAACTTGTCATAACGGGTGAAACAGTATTTTTTTGCTATAAACGAACTTTCGTAGGGACTAACTCTTAAAGTGCTGATAATTGGATCAGTTACCCTACTACTATTTCTAAGAACTATATTTATTTATTACGTTAAAAACCAACAAATCGTCAATTGCTTACCGCGATCTTTTGACGTAATGCAAATTGCTTTGAGCGCTCTTGCTCACAACTATTTCCCACATTCTTCTGAAACATTAATCAATACGAAGATGCAAATATATATTATATATAAAATAAATGCTGTCTAAATCTTTAAACAAAAGCCAGATATTTGACGTAAATTTGCATTTTCTGCCTATATATATACATATATGTATGACGTAGGGACGTAATGACAATGGAGCGAGAAAATTATTAGGTCTGAACAACGCGAGTCCTGTTCCCGAAATAACGGGAGAAGGTACATCCCGAAATACAGGCGCCGTGTACTGCGCAGGGCAGGTTTAAGCGACCTTACTCCGAGATACCACGGCTATTTTTAGAACGACTGAAAAAGCAGTGAAGTCCCTTAAAAATTTAAGTTCAATACGTGTGTGGGTGAGTCGCAAACTTTATTTATGTATAGCGGGAGTAATATTAATGGAAACTGTGCGAAAACAATGGTTTTCTTTATTACAGAAATTTCTTTATAGACTTGTAGAATTTTATACTTTAAAGAAATACTCAAAAGATCATGAATCCAACGATCATAAAATGTATGGTAGCAAAACATCTAGCCAGATCAACTCATAAACTAAAGACGTCAGCCGGGATAAATTGAATACGTAAATCGAAAGACCAGAGTGACGTTAAAATACAAAAACCAGCTATCGATTCTTGAAAATATCATTATAGTGATGTCATAATGAAACAGTGTAGTTTTTTCCAAAAAAGTTCGGCGTATATCACGCTTATCTTACAACCTGTAAGTTATTAAATACAATCATTTACATTAATTATTTTGTTTCAAAGCCTTTTAACAAGCCTTCCATGTTTTATCTGTAAATAAACTGCTCCGCCTTCTTCAACAAGCTATTTGCAAATTTTCAATGTTAGTAATAAAACCTGTTGACACCGTATCAAACAAAAAGCGGCAAAAGTTAATTGATTACATTGAAGTACACTTGTCTACAAGTGCTTCTCGAAACCATTTGAAGCATCATTTGCCTTTTAATAGCTTTGGTGAAAATATATGTATACTGACTATGAACCGATATTATCTCAATATGACAATGTACTTAATTGATGTTATACACTATTTAGTGTGTTTTTACTTTTTTTTGTTTGGTGTTTTTGCACATCTGCTGCCGTTGCTTTGTCCTACAGTCTACCTATTTCATACATGAAGATATTATTAAACAGTTGTTAACACTTTGTTTTAAATATTGTTGTAACCGATAAAAAAAACACCAGGTTAACTATATATTGCACTAGTTGCTACGCCAAACTTTAATTTAAAACTGCTGTTGATAAACAAATGGTACATGAAAAAGTTGAGACATTATTTAAATTTTATGTCACGTTGTTTAAACTGAACTCCTTTTGAATAGTCGTGTCATATTTCTTATTAGTTATTAATTAAAACTGTAATAATACTGTGCAAATAGAAGGTTCTACTAGTTTTGTTTTATATTTTATTAACTGACTCGTTGGTCTGGTGGTTAGCGTATGTGACTGCTAATCAAGAGATCTCGGGTTCAAATACCGGGTCGGGCCAAAAAGTGTTTTTGGGTTTTTCTTAGGAAATTCCTAATAGCAATTTGGTGGTGATTCACGCCCGTGCCTCGGAGAGCACGTAAAGCCGTCGGTCCCGGTTGTCATGAACATCTATGGCAATCGTTATTGGGAAGTCAGTGCCCTCATATATACTATTAAAACTTCGAATTTCAGTTCTCCCTTAGGGTTGCTAAGGTCCGATGCCAGTCGCTCCGTAGAAAAATTGAACTAGTATCCGACCCCAAATAAACTTGGGAATAAAATTTTATTAGCTATGGATAATTATCTCAAGTTAGAAGTAACACATAACTCCTTAGCCCTTAGGAGCCCCTATGAATACCGTTTACTTCAATTTATTTTACTTGCATATAATACACACATTTTCAAACTATATTATATAGCACGTATTCTTGCTATGGTACTTATATCTAAACGCACTCATTGTATTTAAAAATCATAAAACAAATGCAGTCGCAATAACAAAAACGAATCACTCATTAACCAGTATACATTTTAATCACAATTCAACATTGGACACCACTGAAGATATGTTGGTAGGGAAACGGAAAAAAAAATGCCAAAAATACTAACAGACCATTTTATCAACGCGGGTGCCTTGAAAATGTCCAAATGATCATTAATCTTGGATGATAGCCTGGTTACGTTTGCAAGGTTAGAGCACAGATTTGCGCATTAGCTTCATTAGCTTCAATCAAAGGCACGGTGTGACAACAGTGTGAATGGAAACTTGAGGGAAGATCACATCACTTGATCGCATTGATTTCCTTTCGAGTTACTTTGGTCGGAGTTAATGTGTGAGAGACAGCGAGTCGACAAAAACTCGACATAGATTACAATTTTTGATAAACACAGCATAGATTAAGAGTAAGCAGTACTTTTTTCATGTCACCAAGTAGTAAGTTCTCGGTTGTGAACTAAGTAGAAGTAAAATAGTAAGCATAATATTTTCGTTTGCCAAGTTTGTTGACTTAAGTGGTTGTTCCTCTGTCAGATGTTGAAATATAATAATAAGAGTAGATCCTTTTAAATTTAGCCGTTTGCAATAAGCCTAAAGTAACATAAATTGGGCGCGTAACATAAAATGCGCTTGTGGGCACACCCCAACCTAACAAAAACTAAAGAGCCGCAAAAGTTTTGCATAAAGTGTCGGACCGCTTACCTTGCACCGGTCCCAAGCAAGGTGCAAGCTGTGGGGAGAGAAGGTGTCCTTGCCGAAACCGATTAAACGTTATTAACTTGTATTAAAAAAAAGATATTATCTAAACCTATTAAATTTCCCTCGCAAAGCATATTATTTATGAGTCATTTATCATGTACGGTATGTAGGTAAATATGTTATCATTTATTTTTATTACCAAAGTACTAGTAATTACCATTTATCTTTCTCTTTACATACTTTAGTGTTGTGACAAGAGCTAGATGTATACAATAATTTCTAATACAAGTTGTGGTTTCATTGTGCGCATTAAATATGTTTCAAATTTGATTGAATTTAACCATGATTGATTGTCTGAACATAGTACTGTGTGAATAAATTAATAATATAATTGGACCCTTGAAGACGAAATCTTACCATTGCAAATTCCGCTTTATAGAAGGAAAGATAAAGTATACAATCCATATTGAACTTATAAATTGGAAAATAAATTTTTCTGTCTGTTATACTTTCGCCTCTCAACCGCTGAGACAATTTGTATGAATTTCGGTATATAAGACTAAGAAGAAAGAGAAAGGCTTTTTTATATAAAAATCGGCCAAGTGCGTGTCAGGCCACGCATAGGAAAGGGTTCCTCAGTCACCCATAATGGTACGTGGATTAGAAATCGTATCCAATGGATAATTGTTATGTTTACGTATTAATGCGTTGATTTTGTATGACTTTTCCAAGTAAGCGCATTGTAAAAGTTAAGCCTCTATAACTCCTGAACTGACAAAGTCATCTAATTTGTTATAGTTTTCATTTAAAGTTCATTATATGGACCACTATCACAAATTTTTCGGCGGGCGGGACGGCCAGTTTTTACAAAAAAGTGGCCTTTAAAGTGGAATTTCTCTCAAACGGATACCTAAATCAAAAAATCGTCTTAACAACCCCTTAATGTTTTTAAAAGACCTATATAATGATACCCTACATGATGGGGTAGCCGTGGACAAGGACAGACGGACATGACATATCTATAAGGGTTCGAAGTCATAAACTTCGGAACCCTAAAAAGTTGTAGATCTTTTAATTACCTACAACTTTGCCATTTAACTATTTTCCTTGTAGTTTTGCCGGAAATCGAGATAAACCGTTTTTTACCCTTTGTTGTATATATTTAGCCATCCAATCTGACTCTACCCTGCCTGATGGAAAGCATGAGCAGAATCCAAGAGTCGGGGCTACCACACTTGCTGCGAATGCGGACAATAATGTATGGCGGCCCACACTATGGCGGCTTAGTGAGATGCTTTTTCACGCCCCGGTTAAAGGACCCGAAAACCTCCCCCCCCCCTACCCCTTCCCGACCTCAGATCGCCCTTTTTCCTTTCATTTTTATAATATTCTCCTCCTTTTTCAATAGGTTTCATCCTACTATAATTTTATTTGTTTTCAAAAATTATCTACTCTGGTCTACTGGTCTATATGTCATTTACAAACTATCATTATGGTTACCATGCAAGTGTTATTCCTAGCAACCTGTGAAGTTTTCACAGGAGGTAAACAGTGATACATTTTGACATCTTCGATTTATGTATTTTTATAATCACCTAGCTTTGGTCTTTGTATCTCGATTATTGCAGTAAAAAGTAGTCTATGTCCTTTCCAAAGTGCAGTTCTATCATCATACCGAATTTCATCAAAATCGGTACAGTGGTTTAGGCGTGAAAGCGTAACAGACAGACAGACAGAGGTACTTTCGCATTTATAATATTAAGTAGGGATTAAAAAAAAAACTACTCACTAGATCTCGTACAAACCAATTTTCGTTGGTAGTTTGCATGTTAATGTACAACATATATTTTTTTTAGTTTTATCACTCTCTTATTTTAGAAGTTAGAGGGGGGGGGACACACATTTTTCCACTTTGGAAGTGTCTCTCGCGCAAACTATTCAGTTTAGAAAAAAATGATATTAGAAACCTCAACATCATTTTTGAACACCTATCCATAGATACCATACACGTTTAGGTTTGATGAAAAAAAAATTTTTAAGTTTCAGTTCCAAGTATGGAGACCCCCAAAATGTATTGTTTTTTTTCTTTTTTTATGTAAAAATCTTAATGCGGTTCACAGAATACATCGACTGACCAAATTTCAACAGTATAGCTCTTATAGTTTCGGAAATAATTGGCTGTGACATACGGACGGACAGACAGACAGACAGACAGACAGACAGACAGACAGCCAGACAGACAGACTTGACGAATCTATAAGGGTTCCGTTTTTTGCCATTTGGCTACGGAACCCTAAAAAGCGGCCAAACGCGAGTCGGACTCGCCCATGAAGGGTTCCGTAGCAGCAAGTAACATCATATAAAAGTTTTTGTAGTTCGTTGTAACTTTCATCGATGTTTTAACAATAGTGTTTTGATTGAAAGAAATGTAAATTGTGGTCTATGATTTATGGCGTATTAAAAAAAACTACTTACTAGATCTCGGTGAAACCAATTTTCGTTAAAAGTTTGCATGGTAATGTTTATCATATATTTTTTTTAGTTTTATCATTCTCTTATTTTAGAAGTTACAGGGGGGGGGGGGGGGGCACACATTTTACCACTTTGGAAGTGTCTCTCGCGCAAACTATTAAGTTTAGAAAAAAATGATATTAGAAACCTCAATATTATTTTTGAAGATCTATCCATAGATAATCCCACGTATGGTTTTGATGAAAAATCTTTTTTGAGTTTCAGTTCTAAGTATGGGGACCCCCAAATTTTATTGCTTTTTTTTCTATTTTTGTGTAAAAATATTGATGCGGTTCACAGAATACATGTACTGACCAAGTTTCAACAGTATAGCTCTTATAGTTTCAGAAAAAAGTGGCTGTGACATACGGACGGACAGACAGACAGACATGACGAATCTATAAGGGTTCCTTTGTTTGCCATTAGGCAACGGGACCATAAAAACTATCAAAATCTCTCTAGACAAATCAAAGACTCTACTCTGATTAAAATATAAAATCTAAATACGATTTATCGTACCCGTAAGCGTAGTTTCTGAAATAGGTACTTATGATATATTTTTATTCCAGCATTGTTCATGGAAAAAAATTGTATATGAATGACATCATACGAGAAACTGGCTTAATACAACGGCCCTGTTATATTGTAACGTTAAATTAGTGGCCGATATAAGAATATAGCATCTCCATTTATTTATAGATAAACAACAGTTTTGTATATAGTATTATTTCTTTAAAGATCTTTGCACTTTCCTCAAAAATCAAAGTACCTATTTAGATGCCAAATTAATTGAAAGCGGTGCCGCAATTTAGCTATAATTAAAGATGGTTTCTAATTGGTAATATTAGTAGAGGAGTTTGGACTAAGTTAATATGATTCTGTGCAATTGAGTAATTGGGTCACTTTGGGTTCCCGTAAGGTTGTATCACTCTATATCTATATCACCCTATCACATGGTTCACCCACGAAATATGTACGTTATTAAAAATTATTGAAGCAAGTTATGGATTTATTAAATGAATCAATTCGTAATCAGCAGTCAAGGTAAGGAGCATCTGTGTCTTCTCTACAAGACCCAAGTTCGTTCCTCCGTGGAGTATTGTTCTCACCTCTGCGATGGATCTGCGCAATACTTGCTTGACGCTCTCGACCGGTTGCAGCGGCGAGCAGTCCGCATTATAAATAGTCCCGAGACCACCGAGTTCATTGAGCCTCTGCAGTTACGGAGAGATATCGCCTCTATGGCGGTCCTCTATCGCCTTTTCCATGGAGAGTGTTCTGAAGAGCTCTTCCAACTGATCCCTCCTTCCTTTACAGGACAACGTGCTGGACTCAGAAGTCACCGCTTTAGAGTGGAAGAAATACGCACCAGAACAAAACGGTTCGGCTCTTCTTTCCTATGCCGAGCAGTCAAAGACTGAAACTCACTACCAGCTCACGTGTTTCCTACCCACTATGTTCCCGGGTCCTTTAAGCGGGGCGTGAAAAAGCATCTCACTAAACCGCCATAGTGTGGGCCGCCATACATTATTGTCTGCATTCGCAGCAAGTGTGGTAGCCTCCACTCTTGGATTCTGCTCATGCTTTCCATCAGGCAGGGTAGAGTCACTTTGGATGACTTCATATAACAAAAAAAAAAGTCAGACAGTAGGTACTACCCTCACACAGAAAATCAACCTAAAAATGACAGCATTCGTGCTTTCGTATTTCATCGGTCAGGGTCAAACAAGAAGCCCAATCATTCACTAGACAGAAACAGCTCACTATACCGCCATGGTGTGTGTCACCATCCTGCATTATCTACACTCACAATGAGGATGGGGGCCCCTGCTATTAGATTTTACTCATGCTTTCCTTTAGGTAGCGTAGTATCACTTTCACAAAAAAAAAACACCAAAATTACGTTTGAGACCGCATGCGGCACCATAAACTATTTAATAAGCTTGCAAAACAATGCATTGGTGAGTCCTAATGTGAGCTGGATATTAAGAAACTTGTTTTTATCTTTTCTGTTAATTATTTTTAAGCAACCGGGTTTCTTTTTTATATAATAATTAGATTATCTATTGATAAATACTGTAAAACAATACTGTAAAATATTACAAAAATAAATAGTTCATATTTAGGCTAGGAGCCCTATAAAGCTGTCGAGATCCTCTATAATTCAACTTTTACGTTAATTTTTTAATTTATTTTATGTGTTTGTTTTATAAGCTGAATAAATACCATCTATAGCAATTTACCTGATTATGGACTCATAAACTATTCGTGGCTATAACAGTAAGCCGCTTGTCGGTTCAATACTTCATTTACATATTTGTACTCTATTACGGTATTGACAAAAATAGTGATGAGACATGAATGGAGTCAACCAAATGGTTTGAGTTAGTGCCAGTGTCTATTCAGAGTGCCTTCCTCAAGGTCTTGAGGGGACCATGCGCTATGGCAGATTACTTAAACACATAGTTAGATGCTGATCAGAAACGTAGTTTTTTCACAGGTATATTTTAGATAGCATAAAAACCACGACAATCACAGCATCTTGGAAGAACTTTTTTATGCTTTCTTCAAAAAGTCTAGTAAAAAGATGAAGTATCAAAGATGACTAAAGAAATTATTATACTGTATCAATAATAAAAATCGGCCGAGTGCGTGTCAGGCCACGCACAGGAAAGGCTTCCTTAGTCACCCATATAGTGGAACAAGTACAGAAGGAGTTCGCGCGTTTTTTGTACTTCAAAGAATATGGTGTTTACCCGTTGTACCCACTGATGTACCCTAGTTTGTTCGTGTTAGGCATGATGGGTAATGTTAGGTTGGGTTTGAAGCTCAACGTCGGCTGCACCAACCGGGCGTGCTGGCGTGCCTGCAGCTGTATGCTCCAAGCGGATGCGTGGGTGCTCGTCGTCGCCTAGCCGCACTCAGCGTCCCAGGGGCAAGGACTAACTTGCTGGAATTCGCTCCCTTATTGCGAACAATATAGTCAATACTAAAATTTATATTTATAATCGTAGCTTGCCGAAATTCACAGAAATAGCGCAAAATTGGGTTATACCTTGTACCTGGTTGAAGTACTACGTATTACTTCGATAATACTAATCGATGTCGTATAGTCGTATTAACTTGCAATGTTGTTTTGGGAATGAATCCTGGTAAGTGGATTTAAAATCGTATCCAATAGATAATTTTTATGATAACGTATTAATGTGTTGATTTTGTATGACTTTTCCAAGTAAGCGTATCTTCAAGTTAAGCCTCTATAACTCTTGAATTAACAAAGTCATCTAATCCGTTATAGTTTGTAACCGCTTTTGTTAGAAGGGTCACTCACCGGACAGCCCGCGGTAGTTCGCACAAGAATCAGGGCGCCTTTGTCTGCAGAGGATTGATATGTGTGTGTGCCCTGCCGATGCCCCAGGAAATCAAGAAAACTCTTTCTCAGTTTCACAGATATATATTTTACACATAGGCCCTTATACAGAGTTGTACTAATCTTAGTTCTACAAGTAATAAATTAAGTGGGTTAACAAACAAAATATAAGTTCTAATTCTCCTAGTCACCGTCGTGTTTGGACTGGAACCAGGGGTAGATCCCTGGGTGCAGACTTCTCTCCCGGATGTGTTGGATTCACAAGGGCCGTCTTTCGGAGATGCTCACCAGAAAAAAAAAAGTATCAAAAATGGTATTGTTATCAAATGACAATTCAGTAGCCCTCTTTGTGACACAGTAACTGCTTAAGGTATGTTCGGCGCTTTATGGCCACCACCACTGGCACTCGCCTGTATCTGGCAGTGGAGTTTCAAATGAGAAGAGGGGCTTTTCTTGCAATATCCAGGTACTCCTGGCGAGGGTAGTAAAAAAACTATACCAAGCGAAGCGACCCTGTGAAAAAGATTATCTTCTAAGATACACGTCCAGAACACACGATAAGGCCGAGATACAGTTTACAGATATAAAATATTAACTCACCACAAATTGCGGGTACGGTATATAAAAATTAATCTTCACAAGTAACTAACAACAGCAAAACTTAGTTCAAGATATAACACAATAAGAGAAATGAAATTTCTATGAGTGAGACCGGCTTTATATATCCTATTTCAAGGTCTATAGGATATAACTAACCTACCCCCTTACAAAATAAGACAAACATCACGCCATTTTCAGAGACACAACTAGAATTAAAAAAACTATTAATACATAGTCTATGATTGAAATCAATTTGAACCCGACATGAGCGCCACCCAGTGCCTAGTTGGAGAAAACAGGACGCCTTGCGGAAGATAATAGGCGATGGAGTAGTCATTGTTGCCCAATGATGGCGCTAATAGCAAGATCGCTTCTGTGGGATTCAATTAATTTTGTTTTATTCGAACAAAGCAAAAAAGAGTGTTATAGTACCCCCTCCCCCGTGAAATTTCTTGAGCAGGGGGCGAAGGAAATTAAAATACCAAAACAACAAAGTAAACTACTAAGAGAGTGTTGATCGCATCGACTGCGAACAACATACTATCCATACTGGATAAATCTAAAATTTGCTAAACAAATAAGCTAAGTTAACTAACATACCAAGTCGCTGCAAGCTATACACGTATGTGGATAACGTGTAGAAAGGTATGAGCTGAAAAGGAAACGCACGATGCGCAATGTCACACTTCATGGTCAGTTAGAAGATTTAAATACAGAACTGATACAACGTGGAGCAGGAACAGAGAGTGGCTCCTCTTCACTGTACTTCACAATGTCCTTGATATGATAAGCTCCCAGACTCTTACCATCCAGATCTGATAATTCATAGACCAAGGGCGAACGTTTTGCCGATATTATGCATTTCAAAAATTTAGGGGCTAACTTAGATGTAAAATTCTTATCCTTATTGGACAAGAAGTGAGTTCTCTTATAGACCAACTGTCCCACCTTCAATTCCATTGGTCTTTTCCTGAGGTTGTAGTACTTTTCGTTACGCCGGTGAGCGACACCTAAGTGTTTGCTCACCTGGTCGTAAATACGATGAAGTTCCTTCAACCTCTCGCCAAACGACACAGGACTGTCAACAGAAACAGAGTCGGGATGAGCAGAGATCTCCTCCTGTCTATAAAGATCGCCATCTCCTATAAATTCCCTTCCATGGACCAGAAAATATGGACTGAAGCGAGTAGCTTCGCTGACTGCCGTGTTCAAGGCACACTGCAGTTCTGCAAGGTTCTCATCCCACTTCCTGTGATGAGTCTTTACGTAGCAGGAAATCCCCTGCACCACGTTACGAATGGCTCGCTCTGCCTGGTTAGTCTGCGGGTGATACCTGGGGTTATAGTAGACATTAGGCACGTTATATTTGACCAACAAGTCCTTGAAGGGTTTGCTAACAAACTGAGGGCCATTGTCCATATAGATTGTTTTGCAGACACCATGTACTAGGAAAACATTCTTCTCGATGAATCTCGCAACAGCTATGCCTGTAGCAGTCCGTATAGGATACAACATGACATATTTACTGAAGTAGTCTGAGACCACGATTAAATGTATGTTTCCCTTGCTAGAGGTAGGGAATGGGCCCAAAAGGTCACAAGAGATGGCTTCGAAAGGTTTCGACACCCGTTTTGGATTTCCCATGAGACCAGGACGGGCAGTGTTCACAGGTTTATACTGCTTACAAATTTCACACTTGCCCACGTATTCCTTAACGCTTTGATACATCTTAGGCCAGTAGTAGTTGAGAGCCAGTCGTTTGTGGGTCTTCCAAACGCCTCCATGGGCACTCATGACATGGTCATGGTACTTGGTGAGCAGGGATGCTCTATCCTCTTGAGGTACCACTAGTTTCCAACTGAAATCAGATGTCAAGGAAAATTTATTTCTTGACAACCTATATAGTGCACCATTACGAATGTCGAAGTTCGGTAATTTTCGTGGGTTTTTTAACACACTGTTAAAAGTATGGAGATACCAAGAGTCTTTGGTGTCACTGGTATGCAATGCACCAATCTGTATTCGAGACAGAGCATCGGGAACAACATGATCCTTACCCTTCCTATGCTCTATGTCGAAGTCAAACTGACTCAACCTCATGCTCCAGCGGGCGAGACGACCAGTCGGATTCTTTAACTTGTGAAACCACAATAATGAAGCGTGGTCCGTGACTACGGTGCATTTCTGACCTTCCACGTATTGTCTGAACTGTTCTAATGCAAAGATCACAGCTAGCAGCTCACGTTCAGTGGTGCTGTAGTTGACCTCGCTCTTGTTAAGAGAACGACTGCAATACGCGACCGGGTGTTCGACACCCTCATGTGTCTGTGTGAGGACCGCCGCCACCGAGTAGGAGGATGCGTCACTAAGAATCCTGAACGGTAAAGAATAATTAGGCATTTTCAAAATAGGAGCAGAGACCAAAGCGGACTTCAAGAGGTTGAAAGACTCTTCCGCTTCGGGTGTCCACATGAAAGAAACATTTTTAGAAGTTAATTTGCATAAAGGTCTGCTAATCTTAGAGAAGTTGTTGATGAAACGTCGGTACCACCCAGCCATGCCCAGGAAACGCTTCACCTCCTTAGGATTGGAAGGAGTGGGATAGTTGAGAATAACATCAACTTTACCCGGGTCAGTCCGAAGGCCGTGTCTATCAACAAAGTACCCGAGGTATTTTAATTCGCTTCGGCAGAAACGGGATTTTTTCATGTTGATCGTGAGGCCGGCCTCTCCGAGGCGCTGATGGACTCTATGTAGGAGATCCACATGCTCCTCAAAGGTGTTGGACACAACGATGATGTCGTCTTGAAAGGCGAAGACTCTGTTGTCAAACTCTGGGCCAAATAGACGGTCCATGAGGCGCTGCATTGAAGCAGAAGCTCCGACGAGCCCGAAACACATAACATTGAACTGAAACAAACCCCGTCTAGGGACAGTAAAAGCAGTCTTCTCAGCAGATTGTGGTGAGTCAAAAGGGATCTGCCAATAAGCAGCACTTAGATCTATAGATGATAGATATTTGGCATTATTGAGATGGTCTAGGATTTGATTTATGTAGGGTACCTAAGGGATATGCATCACTTTTTGACACGGAATTCAGCTTCCTAGAATCAAGACAGAGTCTTAGGTCACCATTCGCTTTCTCCACCATCACCACTGGCGAGTTCCACGCAGACTGAGAAGGGGATACTACTCCCATCTCCAACATCCGGTCCAGTTCTTCTTCCAGGGCTTTCTGTTTACAGGGAGAGAGCGGATAGTACCGTTGCTTGATTGGTTTGCTGTCACCCGTATCAATGACATGGTGCACAAGAGATGTACGGCCTAGACCTACTTTATCAGTATTGATCGTTTCGAATTTGTCAATAATGTTGTTTATAATCCGCTTTTGATCAGCCGACAACTTGTCGTAATCCTCCAGACCATGGTTAAGCGCCAGTGATTCCACAGGACTACAATCACTAAAGTGGGATAGATTGACATCCCGAGTGGTCAATCTATTTCCCAAATGAAATTGTTGCCAGAAGTCAACGCCAAATATCATGGCGGTAGTAATATCTGGGACAACATAGAATTTAATAACTCTGACAACAGAATTATATTCAACAGGAAGTGAGATACAGCCCATACACGACAGACTAGAGCCGTCGGCTGTAGATAAACTAAAGGTGGGGCTGATGCCTTCTAGCTCAAACCCTAGTTCCAAAAAGATGCGGTGCGAACCCTTGCCTAACACAGAGCAGGCCGCACCTGAATCTAGTAAGCCCAGAACATTTAAGTTTAGGACCTTTACCACTAAATACGGTCTAATATCATTATCCCGTTTATTAAACAGGACCTTACCAGAGTAATTACCAGACAGAGAAGGAACGGACAGACCGACTGGTAGGCTCCTTGCAAGGCCCTGACTTACTCGTTTTTTGGCGAGACGTTACATCGGGGACAATCCGGGATTCTGACACCTCTTCGACCACACCGGAAGCACACCACCTCTCTCGACTGCGTGCAGCGTGCAGCAAGATGGCTGCAATCTCCGCAGCGAAAGCACTTGGGTTCGCTTGAGGTGGAGGGACCGGACACCGCAGACACCTGTCGAAAAGATTTATGAGAGGATTTATTCTTTGTGATATGTAAGTCTGAGGTTATCTTCATTTTGTCCAAAGCTGGTTCGACAAATGCCTCAGCCCTAGTACGAGCAAGTTCAAGGCGCCTCCCCAATCGCTTCAGATCGAGGATGGACCTAACGTCATGAAGAGCTAATTCTTTCATGTAATCTGGTCTAATGTTGTGCATAAGAATGTCCAGCTGTTCCTCACTAGGCATCTTGCACGAGAGTCTAGAGAACATGGCCTGCATCGTAGAGATGAAGTTTCCCAAAGTCTCAGATCGGGCCTGTGTACGCTGTCTTATTTCCCTGCGGAGGCGATAATCATAGTCAGGAAGATCGAAGTTCTCCCTCAACTCTTCCAACATGTGTTCATAAGAAGTGAACTCGCCCTTGTTGGTGCGGAACCAAGACAAAGCCGGACCCTCCAACAGGTCGGAGAAAGCCATGAGAATTTTTTCTTTTGTGACCTCCCGAGCGCACCTAAGCTCCTCCAGTCTCTCAATGAAAACCCGTACACATGAGGAGCCATCAAATTTTAAATTGAAAGAGTTCAGGTTAACTGGTTTATCCCTGACCACCAAGGTTGGGGCTGAGTGGGCAAACGTAGCCTCGGGTGACATCGAACAAACCCCCTCCAGCTCTGCTGGGGTGTGGTGCTCCCCGTCACCAGGGGCAAGAGCTGCCTCCTTCTCCGAACCATCGGAGTCAGATTCAGACTCCGCCTCAGACACAGACAGAATTTTAACTAGCCGGGCCCGTATACCAATCAATTCGGGGCAGTCGAAACCACTCCTTGCTAACCTAGCCAGAAGATAGTTAGCCCTCAATGTTACCTTGTGGCGACTAGACTTATTTGAAAGGAAATCACCTGAGGAAATAGCTCCTTCAAGTTCTTGAACCTTGGGCTCGCAGTGTGACAGCTCCGAAGCAGCAGAGGCAGAGACAGAGGCGCTGGCTTTAATGCTGCCGCGCCGGAGAAGCCGCAAAGCAGTGCGCAGCTCACTCCTCAAGCTAGTTACTGTGTCATCCGGATTCGCTGAAATCCCCACGGCAGACAATTCGTTAATAAGTTCATCCTTTCTAAGGTAATTAATGCACTTGATTAAATGGGCCATTATGTTATTCAGAAAAAAAAATCAAAGTTCAAAGTTAAGATTCAAAGTTAAGATTCAAAGTTACGATTCAAAGTTACGATTCAAAGTTAAGATTCAAAGTTAAGATTCAAAGTTAAGATTCAAAGTTATGATACAAAGTTAAGATTTAGAGTCTAAGGTTAAATAGTGTTATAAACACAACCAAAGCCTACAAAAGAATAGCTAGGTTGGTTTCAACTATATACACTAAATCATACACAGATATTATAGTTTAAACAAACAACCAATATGTTGAAAGTTAAAATATTGAAATAAAAGTTTAAACTTATTTACAAGACTCGATAAATAACACTCAAAGTTGTTATAACTCAACATACATTCACTAATAACTGTAAGACAGTTATACTACAAGATTTTAAACAAACTTTAATGCTAAATTGGTTTCAAATTCACAAAGTTATTAAAAATAAAAAGAATAGAAATGATCGAATGTACCTGTTACAGAGTCTAGGTTTCTAGAGATTATATACATATATTATAACCTATAAGGAGGTTATGTTCTGAAATGAATTTTATCAGATTTACGGCACACAATACACAATATAGTCACGCACTATTATTTGTAACAGTTTCACTGTTAACTTCACAAAACATAGGTTACTAGAGTTTTTAAAATAACCAAGTATATTTAAATGGTTTAACAAAATTTAAAGAAAACAATAACCTTAATAAAAGTTAGGTATTGTGATGATAAGATGAGAACTTGATATGCAGTTCAAGCTCACAGCTTACTCACCCACTTTGTAAGTAGGTAGTCCAACAAAGTGTTGAAAAAAAAAGTTACCCTCAATAAGTGACTTTTTACAACAAAGCTAAAAATAAGGCTAAAAATAACGCTAAAAATACATAAATGTGAAACCGAATCAAAATAAAAAATAGGGGACAATACACAGAAACATATAAACACAATAATTCCGAATAGGAAAAGGCCAAAACTTACCAAACAACAGCAGTATTACAATTTAAATATCAATTTAGAATTTAGTACTTTTGCATGCCGCAGAGATGGTGGTATACTGGGCTGAAAAATGCAAAAAAGAGATTATTACATGCGTACTGCTATCGCATAACCAATTAGCGTCCCGGGAAGTCTCGGACGGAAAGGTTCTCTTGAAATCCAAGATGAACACCCACAAAGCACACACACAAAGGTTCGGGTAGCTAGCCTAACGTTGGTCGCCAATTTGTAACCGCTTTTGTTAGAAGGGTCACTCACCGGACAGCCCGCGGTAGTTCGCACAAGAATCAGGGCGCCTTTGTCTGCAGAGGATTGATATGTGTGTGTGCCCTGCCGATGCCCCAGGAAATCAAGAAAACTCTTTCTCAGTTTCACAGATATATATTTTACACATAGGCCCTTATACAGAGTTGTACTAATCTTAGTTCTACAAGTAATAAATTAAGTGGGTTAACAAACAAAATATAAGTTCTAATTCTCCTAGTCACCGTCGTGTTTGGACTGGAACCAGGGGTAGATCCCTGGGTGCAGACTTCTCTCCCGGATGTGTTGGATTCACAAGGGCCGTCTTTCGGAGATGCTCACCAAAAAAAAAAAAGTATCAAAAATGGTATTGTTATCAAATGACAATTCAGTAGCCCTCTTTGTGACACAGTAACTGCTTAAGGTATGTTCGGCGCTTTATGGCCACCACCACTGGCACTCGCCTGTATCTGGCAGTGGAGTTTCAAATGAGAAGAGGGGCTTTTCTTGCAATATCCAGGTACTCCTGGCGAGGGTAGTAAAAAAACTATACCAAGCGAAGCGACCCTGTGAAAAAGATTATCTTCTAAGATACACGTCCAGAACACACGATAAGGCCGAGATACAGTTTACAGATATAAAATATTAACTCACCACAAATTGCGGGTACGGTATATAAAAATTAATCTTCACAAGTAACTAACAACAGCAAAACTTAGTTCAAGATATAACACAATAAGAGAAATGAAATTTCTATGAGTGAGACCGGCTTTATATATCCTATTTCAAGGTCTATAGGATATAACTAACCTACCCCCTTACAAAATAAGACAAACATCACGCCATTTTCAGAGACACAACTAGAATTAAAAAAACTATTAATACATAGTCTATGATTGAAATCAATTTGAACCCGACATGAGCGCCACCCAGTGCCTAGTTGGAGAAAACAGGACGCCTTGCGGAAGATAATAGGCGATGGAGTAGTCATTGTTGCCCAATGATGGCGCTAATAGCAAGATCGCTTCTGTGGGATTCAATTAATTTTGTTTTATTCGAACAAAGCAAAAAAGAGTGTTATAAGTTTTCCTTTAAAGTTCAATAAATGACCACCATTACGATTTTTTTCTGATTGTTGAGCCAGTTGTTTAGCTTTTAGAGAGGAGGGACGCCCTGTTTTTACAAAAGTGTCCTTTAAAGTGGAGTTTCTTGCAAATAAATACCTAAACCAAAAAATCGTCTTAAAAACACTGTTTTTTAAAAAAATAGACCTATCCAATGATACCCTGC
Source organism: Phragmatobia fuliginosa (assembly GCA_932526445.1). NCBI lineage: Eukaryota > Metazoa > Arthropoda > Insecta > Lepidoptera > Erebidae > Phragmatobia > Phragmatobia fuliginosa. The sequence continues at coordinate 34,839,294 of OW052057.1, forward strand.
ACGATGGAGTAGCCGTGAGAAAAAAAACATCCCCAATTGACGCATAGGGGAGGTACCCCAAATCAAAATATTTTTCATTTTATTGTAGCACTTTGTTAACGTAATTACAACACATATTCATGCAAAGTTTCATCTTTCTAACACTTATCGTTTGGACGGACGGACGGACATTACGAATCTATAAGGGTTCCGAGTCATAACAGGTCTCTTTATAGGGTAGGGTAAAAACAGGAACGAGGCAAACTGGTCTCTTTATAGGGTCTACCCGAGAAATCGGTGTAATTAGGTGGTACGCAACGCTTAGCGCTGCCATATTTATCAATAATTTCAACTGTTCTTCTGCTTCCCATATCTAGAGATTCCTTGGCACCCTGGGCATTGGTAAATCCGGTAAATGTATCTCAACTGCAACGTTTGATTTGGATGACGTTAACCGGTATTTCATTTCTTTGCCACAATTTGATCACCAACTTAAGAGTCAAACTTTAGGGTACCTGGCTGACCTACCACGCCCTAATATTAATTCCTTTCAATTTTCTCCAGTTGTATCAGATGATATCAAAAAGATAATCCTTTCCCTTAAGTCTAACGCAACGGTAACATTAGCCGACGCATGATCACTCCAATCCTTGATCACCTTCTTCCTGCGATTACGCATATAGTGAATTTTTCACTCGACTCAGGGAAGTTCCCTTCACTGTGGCGTAACGAGTATGTTATACCCATCCCTAAGGTCGCTAATCCCACCCTTGTAAATCATTTGCGCCCAACTTTTATACTTCCTTTCTTTTCCAAGGTGCTGGAGACCTGCGTACATCAACAGCTATCACAATTTATGCATCGGAATAAATTACTTAGTCCGCTTCAATCTGGCTTCAGGCCTGGGCACAGCACAACATCCGCTTTCCTTAAAGTGACTGGTGACATTCGGTCGGCAGTTGAGAACTCCAAGGTTACTGTGTTAGTTTTAATTGATTTCCAAATGCTTTCAACACCGTCAGTCACGATGTCCCACTGTCTATCCATTCGTATTATATGATATCACCTGATGAATTGGAATGGTTCTCTTCTTATCTTCGGGGGCGCCAGCAGTCCGTTCGTGTCGACGAATCTGACTCCGTATGGTGTGAACTTGACTCTGGTGTCCTTCAAGGCGGCATTCTCTCTCCACTGTTATTTTCTATCTTTATTAATCTTATCACCAAAAATCTTCAGTGTGCGTACCATCTTTATGCCGATGACTTACAACTTTATCACCATGCTGCTATAGATAACATAACAGAAGCTATTGCCACGATGAACCACGATCTGGATACTATTAGTAGTTGGTCTGTAAGATTCGGTTTGACTGTGAACCCTGCAAAGTGCTAAGCTATCATATTAGGTAGTCAGTATATGACCAGAAGGCTTGACCCAAAAACACTACCTTCTATATCATTCAATGGGTTAGCTGTTCTTCTAAGATCTACAATAAAGAATCTAGGCCTGTTCATCGACAACAACCTTAGCTGGCAAACACAGGTCAGTAGCGTAAGTCGGAACGTTACGGGCACACTGCGGGCGTTATATCGACTCAAAAACTTTTTACCGCCCAAGATTAAAGCGATGTTGGTGCAAACTTTGTTTGTACCCATCATTGATTATGGTGACGTGTGCTATTACGACCTGAATGCAGACCTACTCAACAAATACGACCGACTTCTTAATAACTGCATTCGATTCGTTTTTAATCTGCGTAAATTTGACCACATCTCCTCCTATCGCCTTGAATTGAACTGGCTCCCTATTCGTCAGCGTCGCCACCTGCGCGCCTTAACGACTCTCTATACTATTCTTAACTCTCCTAACACGCCTACCTACCTAACTTCATCTTTCCAACTCCTAGGATCTAACCATGACCGAAGCCCTCGCTCCACTAACAGTTTGCTTCTGTCATGCCCCTCCCACACTTCTGCATGCGTGCATTCTTCCTTCTCTGTTCCACCTGTCCTTTTCTGGAATGCCTTTCCCAAGGAAATCAGAATGGCATCCAGTCGCGATACCTTCAAAGCAAAGGTACGAGCTCTCCTTGCTCGGAGCTTATCATAGTCGTCACAAAATTAACATTTTATATTCAAAATATTTTTATTTAATTTATTATATGTATTCATGTTTATGTATGTGTATGTGTGTGTATTTATGTATACTTATATATCTATGTGTATGTAGAAAATGTATATATTTGTGTATGTATGTGTGTATGTTTATGTATACTGTATAAATGTATGGATTTCGTATGAATAGATTTATCGTATTACTCATTTATTCCTCAATAATTGCGGTGCACCTTCTCAATCATCTCTGCACCACCCGTCGGTGGACTGGTAAAGAATGCCTGTGGCATTAAGTCCGCCATTGTACTTACAGTGCAAAAAGTTGTAAAATAAAATAAAAATAAATAAAATAAAATAGACTTCGGAACCCTAAAAAGGAAACGAAATGACGATGATATAGATTGTGACTTAAATGTATTTATAGAAAGTTATAACATAGTAGAAAGAAACAGAACTTTACAAATATAATAATATCAAAGACTGTTAGATAATTTATATTTATTTTTTTGTCATGATTTGTGAGAAACATAAACCACCAAACAAAACCTTTATTCAAAACTTCAATGAAACCGAAGAAAGTGATTGGACTGAATTTATACTTTCTCATTAATGAGTATTCATACTCGTTCTACACTGCAGAACTATATTTATGTGTAATTACATACTGCAGTACATTGCATAGACATTCTCCAATCCAAGAGAATAATGTTTGGTTCAAATAAATTTTACAACTATTAAAAACAAAGCTCTATAATCAGATCTGTTCTTTGTTTTCTATTTAATATTATTATTAAGTCCATAGATATGAAATTAGCGTTTTGTTATACTTACCACTTAGATCCGAAATATTCCCCCTTTGGTTAGCAATTCCAAATTCAAATGTATAAATTCATTTAGCTGGTACATTAGACTTTTGAAAACAGTTATTCATTTGTTTTTTCCTCATTACTTTTTTCTATTGCGTCGCTTATTACCGCACAATAGAAAACATGAAATGTCGGTATATTTACGAGTACGGGTTCTACCGTGGCACCAGTGCTGCAGAAACAGCTCGAAGGATTAATGAGCACGGTAAGTTTTTGGTTTTAAAGTTTTCGTTATGAAAATTTCGACCTACAGAACCAACCCCGTGAACGGCCGGAGACCAAAGTGGAAAATGAAGAATTAAAGGCTATTGTGGAAGAGGATCCATTACAAAACACTTCTGAGATAGTTGCAGGCTTCGGAGTAAGTGATAAAACTGTATTAATCCACTTGAAGCAAATCGAGAAAGTAAAAAAACACGAACAATGGGTACCTAATTAATTTAGTGAATTGGACTTGCAAACACGGGTCGACTACTGTGTTACTTTGCTCAAGCGACACAATAATCATTACTTGTAATGAAAAGAGAATACTGCACAATAATCAGAAGTGCTCCTCGCAATGGCTGTACCCTGGAGACCCAGCCAAATCCTTCTCCTTAACGAAAATTGAATCAGAAAAAGTTACTTGTCGTTCATTACAGCTTTCTGAAATCTGGCCAAACGACTACGACAGATATCTGCACACCATGTACCATCTGTACCATCTGTAACTGCAAACCATGAAGGAAGATCTAGTTGCTAAACAACCGAGATAGATCAATCAATCTAGGCCACTGCTCTGTCACATTTAACCAGAATAGTAATTATCTAAAACTATAATCTATAATTTATAAACTAATAATCTCACATCTACACAAATTTAAAAAAGACAATGACTAAAAACTATGTACACCAATAGACATACTTGTTAGTTAGGCCTATAAGTAATATATTTTGTACTACGGCTATGTAGCCGTAATAAATATTATTCTCAGTGAATTGTGAAACCCCGTGCTCGGGGTTCAAGTTCACCCTTACTGCTGTGCACCTCGACTTGACTACATCAGTTCGGCAATGCGGCGTACAAGGAATGTCTTATTCTGGTCAGATAATCTTAGGCCAAGAATACACTCGTGTGCCGAACCCACTTTTATTTTTTTATCACATTATTATGTGGAGGAACGGGAATCGTGTTCCTTCATCACAAAGGGAGGATCCTCCAACCAGGCGAAGTGATCATGCAAGGCGGGCCACTGCCCAATTCAGAATTGAAGTAAAGTACTTCAATTCTGACTTAATGTTCTTTATGTTAAACCTTCTGCTTTGGAAGAACTATCCCATCAGGACAAATAACCGGCGCCTGGCATGTGTCATAGATTAATCACATAGAAGGGATATGGTAGGTACAAGCACAATACATAGCGTCCGCGTCCTCCAGTACCGTTAGTACTAGTCTAATATGATAAAAAATGCTATGCAATAGTTTTACCGCGGCAGTTCCCGAGTTCCACACGACTTTTTTTTATATTCTTTTAAAAAATAAGTATCTATAAACCTATTGTAAGATATCTAAACCCTAATACGAATTTTTAGTTTTACGTTTTCTTGTTTCAGGGGTGCTGGTGGGGGAGGCATGTTCGGCGATGTCAATATATCAGCAATTTTGGATTCTTTTAGTATAAGCTACGACAAAAGAGTAAGGCCAAACTATGGAGGTAAGTAGTAAGACTTTTTGAAAGCTCTTGACAAAGCAACGTAACAAATTTTGGTAGCAGGCAAAATAAAAGGAACGCTTTTGTAGCTAACTATTGTGACATATTTATGAACTGATACTTTTTACAGTACAAACGCAATCACTTCTTAATCTTCTCCAAAAAGGATTTTTATGTATATTTTAAAATATTTGCCAACACAGCATAATATGTCTACCAATTTTATATTTAATTACTTATCAAAAAACTTATTATGTAAACAAAGATCCGCCAGAACTAAAAGTTTAAAAGCTCTTATCTACGCGTGTTCTATTATCTACAGTTTGAAGGGGTTTTACAATATAATTTAGTTTTAACTAACTTGAGAGGTTATTACCGTTAGTTAGATACAGAGCTCGTACGACGAAAAACTAACACTTGTTATGTGCTGTGTATTATGTCGTTTTCAGGACCACCCGTGGAAGTGGGGGTTACCATGTACGTGCTCTCCATCAGCTCTCTGTCTGAAGTGAAAATGGTATCTTATTTTCAAAACAATATTAAAGACACAGCGCATACATAGCAAGATTTTGTCCCTTAGCATTATCACCAGCATTAAACCGTTCATCGTAGCACCCGTGTCCACGGTTCGATTGCATTTGATCTATACAGGCGTGACACCGCGACATTTAATTCATTTAATTCACACGTTGTTGATCGGACTTGTGTGGCTCACACTGGCTCATGGCGTGCCTGCGACTGGGACCACACCCATCGCTCAGCATGCTATGTGTACCAGCCGCGCTCGAAATGCCCGACACCTGCACGCAACCCGCGCCTCTCGCGTACCCTCCGCTCCGCTCGCCTGGCGATGGGGCACGTCACCGTCCTCTGGTTTGGTTTTCACAGCGCGAGGCGCGCGCGCGACTCACGATTGGGCTTGATTGCAGGTCCGCCAGTGGAGGTGGGCGTCACCATGTATGTGCTCTCTATCAGCTCCGTCTCCGAAGTGCTCATGGTACTCGCCACTGTCAGCTCACGCTTGTCTCGGTCGCTCCGGCCGCGCGCTGGGCCGCTGCGACCGAGCAGCCCCAGATACGAGGCTGCGAGCATGTCCGCGTTTGGTGGAGCAGATCGCCCTTTGTCCGCCCACTTGCTTTCTTATTATGTTTCCTGGTAAACTCGTTCGATTTGGAGGAACAAAATGTATTATGAGACCATAATAAGAAAAGCAACCCGTTAAACCTTGAAATTACCCAGTTGTGTGTCCTGCAGTACTCGTAACTCCAAAGTTGCTGCCTCGTGAAGTGATGATGTCTATATCCTTAAAATAATTGGATTTTTTCTATATTAATAATTTTTGATAATATGTAAAAATGGGAATGTTTATTTCTTGTAATTTGTATATATTTTTCACAGTTTGCTTTTAAAAAAACTGTTACGTAATCTTTGCATTAATATGGCACTCAATTAATTAATTTTATGACATCACCACTTTAACTATTTCGCTTGATAGACAAATAAAACCTGAACTAAATAAAAAACATTGAACATGAAGGTAAACTAAAAATAATGAAAGCAGTTTTAGACTGTTACAGCAACAAAGCAATATAACGTACATGACCTGGATTAATGCTCTATGGATTTGCGACGACTGTATCTCTTATCGTGACTCATTTTGTAGTTTGTTGTGTATGTACGTATTATGTGTATTTACTGAAATATGGCCAATATAATTGTAACTTTCTATTTTCTCCAGTGACTTGGAACATCGATACTATCTGACCTTGTTTTGTTCAAACATTTCGTGAGTTTTTCTACTTGTTAATAAGCCCTCACGCAATAATTACAACGTAAGTTTTTCGGTCAGAATATGAAACTGCATTCGGTTTTCCAATGTGCCAAATTGAGTGAGCTTGCTAGGTGTATTTTTTGGTGAAGGACCCCGAAGTGGAAACCAAATCAAGGTTGGGAAGGTCACAATGAGACGTGACCCATGGCCCAGGGTGGAGAGGTTGCCTAATTTACGATTTGCAAGCTCTCGATTCGACCTCATTAATAAAAGTTAATTTATTCCACAAACCTGGTTCAAACTTTATTGGTGGCAACTTGTATACGTGCCGGCTTGTTAGCTTCAATTAAGAGAGGATTGCATCTATCGAGCCGTGGGTGTCCGCCTGCGCCGCCACCCACTCACCTCGCCCTCTCCTGTCACTTAGAGCACCCACCTCCCTGTTCATTCTTAGATCACACCTGTGTTCTCTAGGCTTCATATCACCTTCACACTCTCTGCACATTTTATTTCTATTCATATTTGTTTAAGCTTACAGCTCAATTTGTCTATTCGATGTAGTGCAGTGTCTATTATATATTTCGAAGTGTTATTTCAGTCTAGAGTAACAGGAAACACGCTTCGTTTTGCTGTATTAACCAATAAAATTATAATAACATAGTCTCTTGACTATATTTAGTGCAGTGTATACAGACTGTATTCTTGCGTAGGGTGGAATTCCCAAAATAGCATGCAAATGTTAGATGTTTATGTATTGTAATCTAACTAATATATAAAACGTAGGAGTACTTGCCTAGCGCCTATACAGAAAAAATGATACTATAAACAATACGAAAGTATCACTATAGTTCAGAAATAAGTTCCTTCTAAATATTTTTGACAGTTACAATTTTTATATTTTTATACGAACATCAAAGTGTTTAGTTGGAACTAGTATCCCCTCAGTAAACTGTCCTACAGATACACTACAGCATATCCCATTATCATTCAATACTGTCGCTTTTCTATGTCTAGATTCTTACGAAATAAAAAAAAAACAATAATATAACAGCTTACATTTTCTTTTCCTCAGGACTTCACGTTGGATTTTTACTTCAGACAGTTCTGGACTGATCCCAGATTAGCGTACAAAAAAAGAACCGGCGTGGAGACATTATCTGTAGGCTCTGAATTTATAAAGAATATATGGGTACCTGATACGTTCTTTGTGAACGAAAAGCAATCATATTTCCATATAGCCACCACTAGCAATGAATTCATACGTATTCACTATTCTGGCTCAATCACAAGAAGTATCAGGTAATTTAATTATCTATTTTAATTTTGAATACACAGTTTTGTGGGAAATTCTTGTGGTCATATGTGTATTACTTTTTAAAATGAAAATGAAATATTAAGTTTTACGAATATTTTTAATTTTAACGATATTAAAAAAAAATTTTTTTCACTAAGTCCACTTCTTCCCTATGTTTCAGATTAACAATCACAGCATCATGTCCTATGAATCTCCAATACTTTCCCATGGATCGTCAACTGTGTCACATAGAGATAGAAAGTTGTAAGTATCTCAACCAACTTCTTAACAATCAAATTGTGTTTCTAACATAATTTATTTGTATATTAATCACGACTCGCTAAAGTCATTGATAATACAATCTTGTAATGTTTTAGCTAGTATGTCAGAGTGTTGCTGGACAAGCGCACGCTTTGTGTGTCTGTTGTAAAAAGTTTAAACTCATTTTAAAATAACAAGGTTCGCTTATTTATCTCTTTTATTACTAAAATATGTTAGGAAGTGTGAGGCACTAAATGTTACAGGTGTTGAAAAATTAATAGAAAATATAATGTGCGAGTGTACTGTACTCACTAAATCCATTCTTAAATTGATCTTTACCACGATGCAAATTATCACTAGGCTTACAGATGTTGTTTTGTGATCACTTTATTGTATCACAGATGTATCTCAGGGATATTCTGTGAGTACAAGCGGACAACTAACCGACGACACGTGCTGCGATTTTTCTCGTGTTCTCATAAGTTGGAATGTCTCCTTCTCGCATACAGCACCCGCAGAAGGTAGACCGTAAAATAGTAGGCCTTTTATTCTCACGTACATTAAGCGAACGAACTGATACTAGGACATCGATGTTGCGATATGCTGAACGGGCCGAAGGAGGCAGGGGCCGGTGGGGTCTGTAAAACCACCGAGAACCGTGCCGCAGACGGAGCGCACTGCTGCGCCCCCTAGCGTAAACATAACCCACAATACCTTACACTACCGCTGCTTACGCTCATTAAATGCACTGACTGATTTAACGTTACCATATATTGCATCTCACTGCTTGTTACTTGTTCATTTATTCACAATGCTATTTAATACTATTTATTTATCTGTTTTAATAACTTATAATTATCTTTCGCTATAATGTAGCTTAGATTTGGTATCTTATATGTTATTTTTGTTGTGGTTTTAAATCACTCTTATAGGTAGATTTCTATTTTTCTATCATCTACTATTAGTCAGATCCAGTACGACGAATTTCTTGTCTATACGTTTAACTCGATACGACTCAATTATTCCATCAATTGAGTTCAAGTATCCAATCTTCAACAACGTCTCTGCAACGTGAGGGTAACGCGATGCTTCGCAGCGTAAGTGATAGCGTTTTGTGTGTTTGACATGTCTCCGGAGTCGGGTACACAATGAGAGATATTCGATACCATTGGAAAGATGGCCTGACCAGCGTCGGTATGAGCAATGAAGTGCAGCTGCCACAGTTCCGGGTACTTGGCCATCGTCAGAGGGCCACTGTTGTTACATTGACGACAGGTAAATGTTCGCGTTAGCTGCTCCCTCTTGCACAGTCCATCCATCGCTCTACCACCGACCCCGTCTCCCTCAGCCCGTGTGCAGACGATCGATACCGCGACACAAGCACAAACGCTAAACACAACACGACAATCGCACGACGAAACGCGCGACACTGATTTCGCGACTTTCCCGCTCTTACCCCAACCGAAAGACGATTCGTGTTGTAAAACCCATTGCAATGGGCCTGGGGTTATTTCATTTATAATGTCCGCTGCGCACAGTCGGCTACACCATGCGGGACATCCGATACAAATGGAACGAGGGGCCCAACTCTGTGGGTGTTTCCAGCGAAGTGTCACTGCCGCAGTTCAAGGTGCTGGGTCATCGCCAGCGAGCAATGGAGATCTCCCTTACAACAGGTACTTGAGTTCATGGGGGATTCTAACAGTAGAGAATTTACATAAATTAAGTTAGACACCACTTTGTGGAACACTGAACAAAAACAGCCACGATTCTTTTCACGTCCTGCTTTTGTATTATTGCACAAAACACTATGAGTGGTGTGAAAGAGTTTATTTATGTTATTTATTGTTTGTTAAAAATTAATGAAATCGACTAGGTACTCGATGAAAGAAAAAACTATTGTGACTGTATCGTATAAAAGTACTAACATTTATAAAATAGAATAACCCTAATAATAGCATCGTAAAGCTGATTTATTTTGACAGTAGCAGACTTATTATGGATTATTGATGTACCTACATACATATAATGTTTTAATTCTAAAACTGCTTACAGGAAACTATTCAAGATTGGCATGTGAGATTCAGTTTGTTCGTTCCATGGGTTACTACCTCATTCAGATTTACATTCCTTCGGGTTTGATTGTCATCATATCATGGGTATCATTTTGGTTGAACCGAAATGCTACACCGGCCCGAGTAGCTCTGGGTGTAACTACTGTTTTGACAATGACAACGCTCATGTCATCTACAAACGCCGCTCTGCCGAAGATTTCGTACGTGAAGTCCATCGATGTGTACTTGGGAACCTGTTTCGTCATGGTGTTTGCCAGCTTATTAGGTAATCTTGGATATATATGTTTTACTATCTTCTATTAACTATTTTGGCTAAGCAAAATCTTAAAATGGTTGCGAATTGTAAATAAAATATTTTAGCAAAGCGAAAGTGTATGCGTTTAAGTACCACACTTGACATTGTTATAGATATAGTTCTCCTATCTTTATAGAATATGCAACTGTGGGATATATGGCAAAGAGGATACAGATGAGAAAACAAAGGTTTGTAGCCATTCAGAAGATTGCGTCCGAAAAGAAGATACCAGTCGATTGCCCTCCAGTCGGTGATCCACACACTTTGTCTAAAATGAGTACTCTTGGTAGATGCCCACCTGGAAGGCCATCAGTAAGCATCAGTATAACAAATTATATTTATTCCCATAGATTAGAATAACTACTATACTCGTAAATGTATTGCAGGAAGTGCGATTCAAAGTTCATGATCCGAAAGCTCATTCTAAAGGCGGAACACTTGAAAATACCATAAACGGAGGTCGTAGTGGGGCAGAAGAAGAAAACCCTGGCCCACCCCCTCATATTCTACACCCCGGAAAGGTAAACATGTTAATATACTTTTGTGCTGAAGCGATACTAACTGCTTGCGTAAATGTATCAATATTTATTATTGTTACTTTATAATGCCTAGTGCTGGCGAAACAAACTTATTCATATGTATTGATATTCAGTATTATATATAAATTATGATAATATAATTTTATTTATTTAAAAAGTTGTTTTGATTTTCAGGACATAAGCAAATTACTCGGCATGACACCTTCGGACATCGACAAGTATTCACGTATAGTATTTCCAGTATGCTTCGTGTGTTTTAACCTTATGTACTGGATCATATATCTCCACGTATCTGACGTCGTGGCTGATGATCTGGTTCTACTGGAAGAAGATAAATAGAGGGCGCTGTACATAATCCACTTGTTTTCCACGTGTATTCGTTGAATAATAATTTGAAACTATCCTAAACAAATGACAACGGAAGATAAAATTGTGCTTATCTAAAATAGTCTTTGTGGGCAACTTGTCTATTTATTTGTAGACTTTAATGAAATGCCCTGTAAATATTGTAGAGTTGAAAGCTATAGATGATTTACTGCGAGTGGTAGCTTAGAATTAAAGCAAGATCGGTTTCTTGGACTCCAAGTATAATCCATCCGACCAAAGATCAATCAGTTACATATTCAATAAGCTCACAGTTCATGCCTGAAAAAGTAGCAATTATTTTAAGGCAATTTTTTTTTATTTACTAATAGTAAATTATTAATTCAGACTAGAAAACTTCAATTAATTTAGGAAGTTTTCGTCTCGTTTTGGACGAAGTTACTCCACAAAATATTTTTGTTCATTAAGTTATTAAAAATTAAACGAATATAGTACTTTGTTTACAAAATAAATAATGTTTCAAATTATTATTGTCTACGTGGTAAAATGAGTAGGGTCCACATATATTTTTAGTACTATGAATCTGATGCTCAAATTTTTCTGCTTGAATTCTTAATTAGTTAAAGTAGGTATACTTTTGTAATTGTGTACTATCCATAAAGTTAGAGATTTGTTTATTTTTTGCTAATATTATTGTAATAATAATCATTAGGATTTTATTTTAACTGTAGTTGCAAATCATTTCAACAATCCTAAACAATTTTATTTAATACAGTAGCTTTATTTTCTAAAGTTTTGTAAACTATTTACGTATGTTTTGAGCAATTGACTTTGCTTTTCATCAGCGAATGCATGTTGAGTTTTTGATATTGGATCATTTCGTTTCATACATAGTTATAATTTAATGTCAGAAATCAACTGCATTCAGTTATTCTAAGTACATATCTTTTACACAAATTGAATATTTATTCACCAATTACCATAAGTATTATAATTATTCTAATTTTCATCATTATAGCAGAGCAGATCAGTTCCACTAGAGGCATGCAGTCGCCTAAAGTACACTAAGTTTTACTCTCAGCATGGATATACCCACTTTTATTATAGATTACTTTGATAGGGTCTGAAATTTTTTAAAAACTTCTGATTTGAAATCAAAGCTTTACATAATATCAATCAAATGTGATTTACGTTTCGATATCTAACACTAACTGCCCGTGTAAACATGGGTTGGTAATCGCTGATTTCAATTTTATATCTTTAAGGTTTAATAACATTCTCAAGTAATTTTACTTTATATTATCAATAATATTCCAAGACAAGATTGTAATAACGTATTGAATTATGTGATGTACTTCACCTTTAATGCTACTGTTGTAGATTAGGTAATAAAACTTAAATAGGAACTTTCAAACCTGAATACGTGATAACAATCGTATTATTTAAATGTGGCTTTTTGACAGCCCTTATTTATCAGGATTTAAATTTAATTATTATCAAGCTAAACTATTTAACTATGTGTCTCAATGTGCTCCTTAAAAGTGTTAGATGTAGTAAGGCAGACCGTAAACGAACCACATCTATGGCTTCATCAATTCTTGTGAATTCCTAATAGTTAGAATAGGAATATTTTGTTGGCCGCATGCCAACCAAACGATGCAAACCTGGATATAAAATTTTATTTTGAAAATCGCTAGTCACCATTGTATTATTTAGAAACTCGCAATTTTAAAATGTTTTAGATATTTTTTTTAACCATCGACTTTATTAGATATTACTATTTTCCATAGTAAAGCATAAAATATACTTAAAAAAAACTATAGCTTAACCCTTAATTAATACAGTATTTTTCTGAAAATATTTGCTATTTCTTTACTAGTCGCACAATAGTCCATGCAATGCTTTCCTAAATTAGTAAAATTTAGATAAATTAGCTTTTTTTGTTCGCTAGTACTCTACCAAAGCTCGAGTAGTTGAAGCATAATTGAGCATTAGAAATTCGTTGTTAGTTTAGGAATATCAGGTTTTTGAGCGCTAGTCATATTTCTGGAAACCAGTAAATATGTGGTGTGCTAAACCAATACTCCTTTACTAACAACATCTAACTGATCATTCACCCTCAAATATCTGACAAGCAGGGCTCCTGTCTTCAGCTACGACATCATCTTGGGTGCATAAAAACTAATATTCATTAATATATAATTAAACAAAACTATAATCTTTTTTGGATGATATTAAAGGTAAGCTTTAAAGAGTCATAGTGGTTGACATAAAAAGCTACTCGAAAAATATATTAAAGATGTTGTCAGTTAATAATTAATCTACTACAAAATGTATACACATATTGCTGCCACCAATTATAAAGCGGAAGCTCGCTTTCAAATTGACTAAAATGTAGATATAAATTAATGTAATTGTTTTTGTAGATGAGCTAGCACATTCTATGAATATTTATAACGAGTACGTTTCTTAATTAACTTAGGATTCTATTGAAACCTTTCAAAGGGTGGTTTGTTTACCTGATTGATGACAAACTTATTTGTCTCGATTAAAACCTTCCAAATAAAATAAACGTTTTCGTCGTTAAATTATATTAATTATAAAATAAATATGATGATATTGATGCAATTCCATTTGTGTATTAGATTTAAAAACACATGACTTCACTTTTAAAGTGGTCACTTATGTTATGGTCAATGCTTGACGTATAATAAGTAGATTGTGTACATTTAGTCTCTGTCTAGATGTAGCATATTGTACTATTTAGGCACTTTCACTATAATATTGTGTACGATAATATATTTATTATATTAAAACCAAATCGATTATAAAAGAATACTTAATCAACTAAACCTTTCTTTCATCACGTCGTGTTTTAGACTTTCAGAAATAAGATGTAGAGCAATTTGGATTAATGAATTAATAAATAGGTAAGTCGCTCGTAGAAAAAACGAATAGCTCCTATGACAAGGCCGTAGCCTCGTCTTCCCGAAACGAAATTCTAAAATAATTGTTTAGTGATTAGTTTATAAGTTTGAGGTAGATAGGTATAAGCTCCAATAAAGGTATCTTAGATATTGTCTAAATATATGTGCACGTTCACTTGTAAGTCACAGATTTTACTTATTAAAATAGACTTAAGAAATTTAACATAATATCCGTTAAACTACCGAGTTTGTCGCTTATTTAATAATAAACACATCACTTTCAATTTTCGTATTTGAACTATAATAATAATTATTATTATATCCACACATACAAACATTTTACTATAAGATTATTCAATTTGTAGTAAGATAGAATTTTATTTAATTATAATAATAATTATTTAATTATGAAGTTATGATTATTTAATTATGAAGTTTATGATTTCATCTTCAAAAAAATCAGTACTGGCTTTAAAAATATTAAAGTTTTCAGTATAGTGTAATTGTTTATTGTAATTTCAAAGTCACTTAGAATCGATGTTGTTGCTACAAATAGCTTGACTCGCGCTAACAAGTTAGTTCTATTATTTCTGTGTATTTTTATACAAATGTTGCACTTAATAAAACTTAGATTGAAACATAAATATCTCACTAAATATTTATAAATGTTTGCACTATTCTCCCTATCTTGCATTTAAAAAGGATAAGTTAAAATTATAAATTTGCCTAACTACATTGTATATACTAATTCAGCATTCTTATTTATATGCATCAAAAGTGTTGTAAATTTTGATTAAAGTAATATTTATTTTTTTTGAAAACGACATTACTTTTTCTTATCGACTTCAGGAAATCTTAAGTTACCCAAATCAACAAAACTATAATAATATTAATTATAATATGTAGTCAATACTTGAATTAAACGTACTTAAAAGTAATATAATAAATAAATTTAGTAATATTATTCTAAGATTTGAAATAAAATAAAACATAGCATAAAATTTATAAAAGTACACTTACAAAATACATAACGAAATAGGTACTGTTATATTAATCATTGTGGAACGTTAGCGATAACATAAAGGTTAATTCAACAATTCCTAATAGTAATAATAGATCTTATGAAAAGACGCTAGATAGACCTTTCAATGCTGAAAAATGAAGATGACATTTACGCGCGTGTCTTATTGTATTTTATTTAGAATATAATGGAGTTTTCAAAATAGCTCTTACAATCGCTTTAAAATATACCGATGACATTTACAAATTTTACAGAAGCAAATACAAGTTTCGTTTTATATAAACATTTTTTTCCGTACAAAGTATGTTTGGGTACGTACTAAGACAGTACGTAATTCATTTAAATATTTTTAACTTTACGATGATACTTTAAAAGTACGTTATTGAAAACAAGAAGTAATAATAATCGTATATGAAGATATTACGAAATCCCCTAAAAGTTACATTTATATATTTGATGTTCAATTTATTACTTCCATATTGTTTTCCTGCTTCGACGAACTTTCATCTTTAACTGTCGTTCAAATATTTAGAATTAAAAAAGTAAATAAATTATAAAATATTTAAGTTACTAAAACTCACAACTCTCTATCATTTCTTGTCACTTTAATAATGATTCTCACAAAACTTATCACTTTCAATAAAAATATATCTCGCACTTATCGACTCCATTTGATAACAATGGTTATGATAGACTAGAATTTAGTACGTTAAATAATTGTATTGCTCACACTAAGCATAAGTATGTATTGGAAAGTCAACTAGTCTGTATATGTACATGCACTAATTTCAAATAAATAGTGTTTAAGCCTTCTTAAATTATCGAGAAAACCTTATAAAGAAAATAAATAATGTTAAAAAAATATTGGAAATAGCATGGTTTTGTTACACAGTAACTTTCGTTAGCATCAATTGTGGTAGGTATATTTATAGACGTATTAAATATAAAAGGAACATAGAAAAAATAGAACATTTTACACACATAGCATAATCATGCTCAAATTGGAATGTAGGCATAACTAGATTGCGTAAATCAGTGAAATTACAACATTTTACTGAATAATGTACCTAACATATTGTAGCCTTAGAAAAGAAAACCTAGACTATTTGTATTAAAATCTTTACATCACGCGTTTTGATAGTTTTATTCAATTTCAAGTTATTAAAAACAAAGCAATGTACACACACCAAAAATAGTACACAGTCATAGCAAATGTATTATATGTTAATTTATTTTAATTACTCGGTTTACAATTTGTGTTATTGTACTTTATTATTACATTACAGAATGTCAGTTTTGTAATATTATGTTTAGATACACTACAATTATTTTTATTCTAATGAACTATTGTTATTATCTAAAACTATAGAAAAATAAAACATTTTTAAAATTTCAAGTGTTATTCTTTACAACAACCCTGTATTGATTAAAAATGCGAAGGTAAATAGGAAGACACGCGGCTCAGCAGTTCCGTGAAGGGGCAAGGAAAATTAAGTATTAAAAAAATTGTGAACTGAGAATTTATTGAACTGAGAGTTTCTTCCTGGTCAGTTTTTTACTGGCTTTTCAGAATTAGATTTTTTTCATATTTATGCAAGCCACAATGACTTTCTGCCAGAGGGAAATCATGAGCAGAAACAAAGAGTAGTAGTTTCATTTTAAATGTAGACAATGGTAGAATGCTTAATCTGCATCATTGGGCTTCCGGTCTCACATTCAACAATGAAACACACATAAATACACGAGTGCTGTCGATTTGGATAGTCTTCTATGCAAGGGATGTACTGCCATGGTCAAGCCGGCACGTTCGTGCTGAAATCAGCATGGCTCTACTATATTAAATATATATTCGTATGTATTTCATACATTATACGTAGTGACAACAAAAGTACTGCAAATTATCAAGCTAAAATAAATAAAAGAAAGAATTTACCGAAATACTGAAGTAGTCTGAAGTATTTTATTTATAACTCATGTCATCACCATGAGCCATGTCGTAGAGGCATTCATATACTTATCACATACCGTGGAAATCATAATATTTGTTATTGTACACTGAAGCACGGTTGCGTCAGTGTACTATGGTATACACACTAGTATACGTTCATGGGTTCTTTTTTGTTATAAAAGACAACTCCTGCATTAGGAATATAAATTCCTATGTTGCGGGGGACTTTACAAACATACATGAAACGGACACAAAGAACACCCAGACTCAGAACAACAAATTGTGAATCACACAAAGTGTTGTCCTACGTAGGATTTGAACCCACGATACTTGGCGTAGCAGGAAGCGGCGTGGCGACCGCTTAAGCCACTGGGCCAACCGTGCAGTCAGTATATAATACAGTATTGTAATTGTAATACAATATTGTATAATACAATGGGACTTAATCAATAAAATTTGTTTGCAAGGACACGATTACCGAAACACCTAGTTCTTCTGACATATACATAAATACAAATTAACGCAGCTTTTATTTGAACGAACGAGCATTTACGTTTAATGCAAGCGTGTCCTCATCTTCTTTTAAATTCTATGCACGAATTGTTCCGAATAACATGTTTACAACTGCTCACAATCAACCGTTGGACCCGTGCTTCATCAGGCATGATTATTGCACCTGCTTGGAGAATCCTCCTTTTGTGTTGGAGGAATATGAAATCCATTCCTCCATAAGCATAACCATGTTAGAATCGCAAATGTCTAAAAAAGGTTAAAACCATTATTTATAAGATTTGATCAAATAGAATAAAGCGGCAAACGGCGAGCTACGTAACCATGAGCGTAGCTAACTAGATTTTAACTAGAAGGGAGGGGCGGGGGAAGTTTTCAAATAACTTTAATACTACCTTCTCAGTGCTGCTGGCATACAGTATTTGTGATGGCCTTTTCCAAAGGGGACAACTAGTAAGCGTAGTAGTAACGGTGGACAGTGCTTCTCCTTGCCCTTACCAACCTACTCTCATAAGAGTAGGATGGTAAGGTGGCAAGGTGCATAAGTGTACTGTTACGGGGTGGGTCTAGAAGTCCTTTTTAAAAAAAACTAATTTAATTCAAACTGAAATAATATTTAATAAAAATCAAAGAAATTACATTAATATGAACCAAGTGCCCGCAACGATATCGGAAATAAGTCTGACGTAATTATGTTGAAGTATTGTTTAGCAAGAATCGCGTCGCTTACGTGAATGCAAGCGATGCAGTTTTATTTATATAGAAAGCCAGGGTTGCGACATCGTAACAACCCCCCCGTTAAGATTGATCTTTATAGAAAAAGTAAAGATCAATGTATTTACTTAAAACAGAGATCGCCGTGGGCTACAGAAATGGATAATTACTACAACATACTTTTATATTTATCTACTTAACTTTAAAGCGCTTATGAGATATTACAATTAAAACTTTATATTATAACTTTACTTATAACTTCATATAAACTAGTTTAACTTAACTATTATAATATTAAAATATTCTTATTATAGACCGTTGAACTAGCAGTAAGTCGTTATTTAACATAACGTAATTTAACAATTATATAATTGTATTTCTTTTTAAATTAGGTAAGGATTTTACAGATGAGCGAGGATCATCTTCCTCTGAGGAGTCAGATGTACAACGCTGTGACCTTCGGACTACTATGTCCTGAGTTTTTTTTTGATTCTTTGTTTTATTATTATAATTTTTATTATATATATTGACGCAGAAGCCTGAATGTTTATTACAGACATATCTTCTACTTTTAAATAAGATGTATAATAGAACGACGGTAGAGATTACATAAGTTAATGATAAATAATGAGTAGAATATCTTTCTAAATGAGAAGGCTCTTCAATTTTCCTTATCTGGTTTTCAAATTCGTTTAACTGTGTACTGGCCTTAACTAAGGAATCCAGATTATTAAATTCAGTTAACTTTATTAAAGGAACCTGATTAATGCTTTTATTTAAATGTATGTTATCGCAACAATCAGTTACAATATTAAAATTCGAGATTGAACTGGTAATATTTGAAGTAAAACTGTCGGTTGGTGTAAAAGTTAAGGTTTTATAAAAAGCAGAACACGATTTTGGTACATGCATTATTCCTGAACCGAACAAGATTTCATCGGTGTTACTGGTGGCTTTGTCACATACGAAATGACATTTTCCTGGTTCCGATTGTACGAATATCCATCGATTGTTGGTAATTTTTTGGAACAAATCCACTGAACCTCGAAGAACTCTTGTTTCGCAGGACTTTGGTAACTTAAAGATAACTTCCGTTAGCAACATAGTTTCACACGTAGGATTCGCGATCGTCGAGTAAACGTTTCCGAGAACACACACATAGCACTGATCTTTTATTATTTTGCACTCACTCACACTATCGAGTAGTGAGTAAAACAGTCTATCCGAAGTTATTGCCAAATATTGTTTACTAGGTGCGACAAGAAGATAAGTGTCTGGTGCAGAAATATCAAATGGGACAGGAAACGGGATGTTTTGGTAAAGGTTGTAAATCTGAGGAAGAACCAGCGGTATTTTTACAACTAAAATAAGCTTATTGTCGTGGTAGTAACATACAATGTCACATATATTAATTATGTCATTTATGTTATGTAATGATAAGCGAATAGGTAGTTCAGAATGCTTAGGCAAATAGTTAACGTGTAACTCGAGCTCCTTGTATAATTGCATGGGACTGAGTACTGTCGGGTGCAGTACGTTTATTTTACTAAATAATATCGCATTGTTTATATCGTCGATATCAAAGGACAGAGTAATGACAATACTTTCTATTGAACTTAGCATAAGAGATAAATGAGATCTTATTTCAAGCTTGTCGTTGGTGTTTATCAATTTTTGAAAGGTTTTTTCAATAACAGCCATATTTTGATTTAGACGATACTCATTTTCTTTGACCTTTGACATAGTATTGTTAAAAGTAGAAATAGTGGACTTAATAACATGAATGTTATCGCGCATAAGTACCGTTAACTGTTTTTCGTCCGACTGTACTTTATTAATAGCGTCCGTGAACTTGTTTGCATCATCAGAGTCTAAAGTACCAAAGAACGTTTTTAATATGGAACCACCGGCGTCAAATAGCCCGCGTTTAGAGCGTTTTGTTTCTTTTACATTTACTAAATAGGAGATGGATGAAAACTTTTTAATATTATTGCTATGTTGAGTCCTCAACGCACTTAAAGAATTTAAGCAGTCATCTTTTACCTTAGAAGATTGTGTTGAATCGCAATACTTAGAAACTCTATCTAACAAAAATTCTACGTTTTCTATATGTGGTTGAATGTGGCTTAAATCTATATAGGTGATAACGTTCCAGTAATCATTTGTAAACTTTAAATCTAGTAACTTATCGAAATATAACCCGGGAGATCCGATTAACTTAGTGACGAGTTGACTCCCGGAAACTGCTGACAGTAACCTGTAACCAATAGAATGGATACATGTTTACACTAGACGGAGGCGGGTTTAATTTCGTCATAATGATGACGTATGTGCTTCCTATCTACTTGGACTGTGACGGTATGATTTCCGTTTAACTTTACTATCCTGTAAGGACCTTTCCATACTGGAGACAGCGCTTTGTTTTGTTTATGGTGACACCGTATATAAACCATGTCGCCTATATTATACGTCACAGGCCGGGAATGTGAGTCATAGTAGCGTTTAGAACGTTCTTTAGATGTTTGTATGTTTTGAAGCGCCTTTTGCCTACTGTAATATAATCTGTGATTGAGCGCCCTTACGTAATCGGTGTATGTATTAGTATCTAAAGCGTCTATAGACTTAGGAATATAAGGTTTATGTCCCAGAAGAAGCTCGAATGGTGCAAAGCCGGTTGTTGAATGGATGTTGGAGTTATAGGCTAACATTGCTGTGTTTAGGTACAAATCCCAAGTATGAGCGTTGTCTTCAATATAAGATCTTAAATATTCCTTTAAGGTAGAATGACTTCTCTCTAACGCGCCACAAGTCTGTGGGTGATAAGGTGAGGCGTAAATGTGTTTGATGCCAAATAGTTTCTCTAGCTGTTTAAACACATCTGAACAAAAGTTTGTGCCTTGATCAGTAACGATAGTTCGTGGAATGCCTAAATGGGAAATGAAATGAACCAGGCGTTGAGCAGTTTCTTGAGCCGAACAGGATTGCATGGGGTAAGCTTGTGAATATTTCGTAAGGTCGTCTTGCAAGGTCAAAATAAATTTATACTTGTCAATTCTAGTTTCAGGTAGAGGTCCGACTATGTCTAAAAAGAGTTTTTCAGTAGGTCGTGTAGCTGTCGAAGTAATTATCATCGGGGCTTTATTAGTACCCCGCAAAGGTTTGTTTATCTGACAAGACTTACAAGACTTGACATAGTTTTCTATGTCTTGGCGCATATTTTTCCACCAGTATAAGGTCTTGAGTCTTTCATACATTCGGGATATGCCCGGATGGCCCGCAGAGGGTGAGTCATGGTTATCTTTTAATATTTGAGGGACCTCCGAGGGAGTCGGGAACAAGATATTGTTATGATAGATGTGTATTTTGATGCCTGTATTATGAAATAGGAATGCGAGCATATTATATATTTTATTAAACGACAATTTATTGAAAGGGTCTTTAAAGTCAGATATGGCGAATTCTTTCTCTTCCAAGTACCAAGTCGAAATCATATCTCGGTAGTCTCTCAACATGTTGAAAATGTCAGTATACGTCATCTCGTCGTAATGATGGACACGTAAATACAAATGTGTGTAGACATGTTTGTCGTTGGAAGTACTTTGGAATGTATATAATTCTCGTTCTAAGGTCCTTATGTCAGGCGAGTTGTCATCAAACTTAGAAAGTTGTATAATTTCAGAGCAATACGGAATCGAATCATCTAAATCAATTGCAGTCGGGTAAGTGATCATTTTACATTTAGCCTTAAGTAGTGAGTCATTATGTTCTTCTATTAATGTGTCGTAGGAGAGGTTTTGTTGTTGGCTAAGTTTTAAATATTTTTCATATGTCTCAGACGCGGACGGAGTGTCAGGATCAATGGCAAGGACAGGATTTCGGGACAAAGAATCAACATTGCAGTTTAGTTTACCCTTTTTGTGGATTACTTCATATTCAAACTCTTCTAACTTTAAACGCCAACGAACAATTTTTGAACTAGGATCTGTGAAGTTAAAAAGCCACTCTAAGGGTTTATGGTCCGTTACGATTTTAAACCGGCGGCCATATAGATATGGCCGAAAGACCTTTGTGCCGAAAATGATAGCAAGGCATTCTTTTTCAGTAGTCGAATAATTTCCCTCAGATTTATTTAATGTGCGTGACGCATACGCAATGGGCAGATCCTTATTTATTTCGCCCTGGGAAAGAATTGCTGAGATAGCGTAATTGGAAGCATCTGTAGTAAGAATGAATGGCTTCGTAAAATCGGGGTATTGTAAGATTGGTGCTGTTGTTATTTTTTCTTTTAACGTATCGAATGCTAACTGTTGTTCAGAAAGCCATATAAACTTTGTGTCTTTCTTTAAAAGGCTGGTCAAGGGTTTAGTTATATGGGAAAAGTTTTCTATGAAACGCCGATAATAGCCGACTAGACCTAAGAAGGATTTAATGTCTCGAGGATTTTTCGGAACTGGGAATTTTTTTACACACTCAATCTTTTTGGGATCAGGTTTCACACCTTTGTCAGTTATAATATGACCTAGATATTGTACTTCTTTATGAAGAAACTCGCTTTTGTCGGGTTGTAACTTTAGATTATGTTCACGTAATTTTTCGAAAACTAGTTTGAGGTTAGTCACGTGATTTCGGAGGTCATGTCCGAAAATTACGATATCATCCATATAGGTATAGCAGTGGAGGCCTTGAAGGCCTGAAAGTACGACATTCATCAAGCGTTGAAACGTGGAAGGAGCATTTCGAAGTCCAAAAGGCATGCGGTTAAACTGATAGTGTCCTGGTTGACCAGAAACACCCGGAACACTGAACGCTGTCTTCTCAGCATCAGACTCTTTCATCATCACTTGATGAAAGGAAGATGCCAAATCTAGGGTTGAAAAATATTTGCTATGGCCCAGCTGGTCTAGAATGTCGGTGATGTTCGGAATAGGGTAGGCGTCACCGATCGTTATTTCGTTAAGTTTACGATAATCGATGACGATACGCCACTTAGGTTTTCCTGACGCATCCTGTTTTTTCGGCACTACCCATATTGGAGCTGACCAAGGAGACACAGAAGGACTGATAATACCTTGATCTAGCATACTTTTGACTTGTTTACTGACCTCGTTTTTATGACATTCAGGAAAGCGGTAGGTTTTAGCATGGATAGGTGTTTGGGAAGTGGTTCGAATTTCGTGTTGGACCGTCTTAGTTGCTGTCAAAATGTCACCCTCTAGATAAAATATGTCACTAAACTCCGAACACAAACTGCGTAGAGATGACTCTTCTTCTTGAGTCAAATGATCGCATCTTAAGGCCTTTTGTACTCTGTTATCGCGGTCCAAATCAGACAAAGTGGTCTGGAAGCATGAGGCAGCTTCCAGGGGAGAAGAAGGTATTTGCTTTAGAATACTTGGCTCGAGAACACAAGATACGGGTTCAAGAGTGAACTTTATAGGATTAAGGAGAACTTGGTTTTCGGACGTGTTTAATACAGAGATAATGATTTTACCGTTAGGCCTCACGCAAGTTAAACATTTTGAAAACGTAAGCTTCGGGTATTCCTTTAATTTTGTACATAAGACTAAACCTTCTCTTACTTCGGGATTTGTAACAGGACATTCAATTAACATTTCGCTACGAGCAGGAATCACGTACGTTTGGTCAAATGTTTTTAATTCGAAATGTATAATTGTGCCTGTAGGGACTTCGCACTTGAGTTTCGAGTCTGAGTATAATATAGATGCTTTATGAATGGACAGGAAATTCGTGCCTATGATGCCGTCATAGTCGAGATTAACATTAGATACTACATGAAAATAGAATGGGATCGAGACCTCGCCAGTTTGAGATGAGTTGAGTATGGTCAAAATAAATCTACCTTTTGTCTCGGCGTGTGATCCAACGTCATTTATACCTTTGAACTTGACAGTATGAGAGTCACACATTGGTTCTTTTGACAAACTAGAACCTTTCACGAGGCATATGGAACTGCCTGTATCTACTAAAAACTTCAGTGGACTTTGAGAATGAGACGTATGAACTTCAATATATGGTAACGAGGTTCTCTTATTTTGTGAAATATCGTATACCATAGGGCATTCTTCAGGTTCATTTATGTATTGATCAATCAGATCTTGATAGCCTAGAGAGTCCTTGGAAATAGTATTTTGTTGGTTGGGTGATGAATCAGTGTTAAAGCTATTTTTCGATTCTGATATAGAAGAAATAGAACGTTCATTGCCAATGGGATTTTTATCCGAAATAGAAGACAATGTCACGTTGTCACCGTTAACAATGGGCATTGTAGCCGAAATAGAAGATAACGGTGACTTAGATTCAGTGGAAATAGAATTAGATTTAGTATTTCGTAGACTGGACTTAGAAATTGGCTTACTTGATTTAGAAACAGTGGGTTTGGATTTCGAACTAGTAGGGCTGGTACCTAAAATTTGGGATTTGCGTTGGTACCGATGCGCAAACCCAGCACTTAGTTTAAACAATCGCCATTTTCTATTTCCTGTATTTGTGGAGGCAATGATGTTTCGGAAGCCGTTTCTATACAATTTTGTTGATACGCTCTTGAACTATTAGGGTTGTTATTATTGAAGGATCGTGAATTATTGTACTGTCGTTTCCGGCATTGTGAAATATCATGGCCCACGTTTTTGCAATATCTACATGTAATTGTTGTGTTAGCATTTTGAGGCTTGTAATTATAATTATTATTCTGTGGCCGTGAATGAACTTGATACTGTGAGCGTTGCATATCGCGTTTCAATTTACCGTAGCATTCTGACTCTACATGACCCGCTTTATTACAATTTTTACAATATTTAGATTTTATAGACGTATTTTTGACTAAATTTAGGATTTTTTCCTCCTCGATTGCAATATTAATGGCTGCATTCAGTATTTTAGGGTCTCTACACCGTACGATATTACTAATATTAGGTTGCAACCCTAATGTAAAAGTATAGAGCGCCAGATCCTCAGTCATGGCGATGCGACCCGCTAGTTCTTTCTTCAGGGAATCGGAATTATGTATCTCAGACTGTAAACTAGTCAGGCATGTCTCTATTCTTAGGGCATACTGAGCTACTGTTTCAGTGGGCTGCTGTTTGCATGACTGAAGGTCTAAAAGGAGATGGTTATAGTGCTTTCTTTCCCCAAAATTTTGTTTAAGAAAGTTTTTTAGATCCTCAAACGTATCGAAAACTTTATTTGAACACGCTATCTGCGCCTTTCCATCTAATTTAGATACAATATATTTAAGTAATAACTCTTTTTGGGACTCGGAGGCAAGATCCAAAGCATTTTTACAGTTGGTCAAAAATGCTGGTAGCGTGTCTCTTTGTCCGCTATACGTGTTGATGAAATTACATAGCACTTGAATTGGGAACTTTTCGGAAAGGATAGCGGTTGTTTTATTGTCCTGAGGCATCGTTAAGTAATGATACAAAATTTACAGGTCTAGAACTTAGAGATAGATGTAATTTAAAACGCGAATATGGCAATAACTAGGGAAAAATAGTTTTACTCACAGTAAAATCGCGCAGTGGACGAGCATCGTTGGCTGGCTGGATTCTTCTCAGGAACAGCGTCGGTAGCGGTGTCTTCACAGGAATGGCAGCTCGTTATCAGCGACGGGATTACCTTGCAAGCGGCGCAAGATTTTCTGTCACGGGCAATCGCGACGGGATGCGGCGGAATACGGCGAAGTGCAGTAGGGCACTGCGGGATACAGTGGGATACGTCCTCTGATGTTGTGTGACAGAGGAGCAGCGAGATACGGCGAGATATTCGGTGGAATCTTGAGTGTGAGACTTATTGGTTTTGTCAGGAAGGACGATAGAACTACGATATGGCTTAGAAATGGGCACTGGTTGTTTTAATTGGAATGTTGGGCACACGTTTTTCTCAGCAATCTTACCCAAAAATCCCACTTCTGACACCACTGTTACGGGGTGGGTCTAGAAGTCCTTTTTAAAAAAAACTAATTTAATTCAAACTGAAATAATATTTAATAAAAATCAAAGAAATTACATTAATATGAACCAAGTGCCCGCAACGATATCGGAAATAAGTCTGACGTAATTATGTTGAAGTATTGTTTAGCAAGAATCGCGTCGCTTACGTGAATGCAAGCGATGCAGTTTTATTTATATAGAAAGCCAGGGTTGCGACATCGTAACAGTACCCCGTAAAACATCCGGTGGGATAAAACATTTCTGTGCTAAAAATCTAGTGAAACGTAGTGAAGAGAAAAAATAATAGGTATATGATTTGGTGATAAATAGTACTCTAGGTATGTGTAATAAATTCAAATTGTATGTTATTTAGCTTTAGATTGATGAATTTCGATAAAGTAAAATAAGTCAATGGACATCAACTATCTCTGCTTATATAGCTTTGGGAAATCGATGTGACTTAATGTTAATTTAAGTAATCAATTCACAATGATAAGAGGGGTGTGAAAAAGCATCTCACAAAGCCGCCATAGTTTGGGTCAGCATCGCCATACTTCCTGCATTGCGGGCAGTGTGGTTGCCCCCACTCTTGGATTCCATTCATGCTTACCATCAGGCAGAGTGGAGTCACATTGGTAGGCATCAAATAAAAAAAAAAAACATAATTAGACTCTCGTCAACCAACCATATTAAAGGTATAAGTACATTTTGAAAATCAAATCCTCTCTATAGCGTTTCCTTACTTATAATATTTAATGCATAAGATGTATTCAGTTTTATCAAAAGCGATGACAAATAAAATTTATATGATATAGGCATGTTGAACTGATGATTGCTGGAGCCAAAGTGTGCTTGAGTGGAGACCTCGACTAGGTAAACAGAGTGTAGGGCACCCTGCGGCATGATGGATCGATGATTTGAAGAAAGTGACTGGTTGAGGGGATTGATGCGAACTGCTCAAAACTGCGATGGTTGCCGCTCCTTGGGGGAGACCTTCATTCAGCAGTGAAATACGATAGGTTGATTTGATGTTGAAACTATACAAAGATAGAAACCTCATTATGAGGGCCCTACACCTGCATACTTATGACTTGAATATTTTTTTGTAAGTTATGCATTAATTTTGTAGTTTTGTTTTAGGGTTAGTTTACAATGATTTCATGTCCAATTAGTCTCTGATACTGATGCATAACAAATAAAGCTTTTATATTAGTAATACAAAACAACAAATAAGGCAACAACTCGTTCTGTGTAATAATTTAATTCCTAAACCAATTTAACATGTTATAAATACACTTACTGCTAAATTGACACAAGAATAAAAACACTTCTATCGTTTGAGATTTCAATGTGGACAGCAACAGGACGGTTTGTATTTAAACTTTCGTTTTAACTGTTGTGCGCTGAGAAAACTAACCTGGAAAGATGAAAAGGTTTTTTTATAATTTTATCATAAATGTCAAAATAAAAGATAGGATGGGTGCTTTGTGGGCTGGCTCTACTACATAAAAAAATCGGCGTTGTCTATATAAAGTCTATATTTTCTTCTGTATTTTACTATATTTTTTAAAATCTGCATCTCTCTAAGGACTTTCAAGGAAAATTGACATATTGCATCGTATCGTAGATGCGTCCCATTCATCTTGACTCGCCTTTAAGAAAGCAAGGGCAAAATGGCTTTGAATTTTATGTTATAAGGTATATCGATGAATGGATTCCTTAACTTAACTGCCTCGTTGGTCTGGTGGTTATCGTATACGACTGCTGATCAAGAGGTCTCATGTTTGAATCCCGGCTCGGGCTGTTGTTAGATTTTTACTACAAAAAATTCTTAATAGCAGCAGAAATCCCGTGTGGGCAGTCGTTATTGGGAAGCCAATGTCCTTAAATATATTATATAATGAATGAATGAATTCGACGTCAGTTGCACCGTATAAAAACTGATATTCAGATAAATCCAGTTAAACTACTCGATGAACTAAGTCGACCCCAAATAATCTTAGGAATATTAAAGGCTAGAAAGATGATAGATCCCTTAACTTACATTTCTTTGTGTCTAGCTCAAATTGAAATAAAAAAAATTAAAAGTGTTTAGTGGGTTCATTAATCATTAATTTGAATTTTTGAGAGCGTCAAGTCTTAGTTTAAAATAATTCAAAAACTAAGCACACGCAACATTAAAAAATTGATATCAAATGCACAACATTTCATATCAATTTTTTGGGATGAAATTTGAGTTTACCTTATTGTTCCTTTGATCAAAGTATTTATTCAACAGCGTATACGGTATCGGGTTTCTCCCCATTTTGAAAACGGCACCACATCTTATCATAGAGCATTTCGAGTCCACGTGCATAATGTTCACAATCAAACAATGTGCTATCCAGACGCGCCTTAGAAACCTTAGCTTGAATATATCTTAGGCTGTTAGAAAAAAAAACGAAAGATGGTTCTTTCATTATTTTATGATAAGTATACGTGCTTATATCGTATATGCTCATATATATTAATAATAATAATAATTTTCAATATATTTTATATATATAAAATGTATTGAATTTGTATATTATTTTGAATAAAGAGAATAATAATATTCATACCTATGAGTAAGCAATGCAAACAATGAAGTCATAGGATATCCTTAAACTACATTATATGGTTTTAATATCATTTTATAGGTACCAGAAAAGTTAAAATAACTATAGTTATTTGTAATACCACAATAAACTTTTTTTAAATTCCATAAAATAAGTATACAACTAGATAAACGAGACGGCTGGCAGCAAGCTGAGGCCTATGTCCAGCAGTGGACTGCAACGGGCTGATGATGAAGTAGCAAAACCCTATGCCTCCTAGAGTTTGTATACATGTCTAGTTAATACTCTCCATTATCTTCAGTTAGTTATAACTAAGATTCGAATTATTTAGGGTTCTGTACTTCATGACTCGGAATCATTATAGTTTCGTTATGTCCTTCCGTCCGTCCCTCCTTGACTTATTGCAAAATGGACTAAAAATTTTGCAATAAGTCAAGGACGGACGTTACAAAGATGAAAATTGGTATGGATATGCTTTTTTATCACGTCGATAAGGTGTTAGAAGAAAATCACTAATAAAATATTTTTTTCCACCCGTAAAGCGGGGATTTTTTTTCTAGCGTCTACCCCATCGTATCATTAGATAGGTTTTTAAAAACATTGAGTGGCTGCCAAGACAATTTATTGATTAGCGTATCCACTTGTGAGTTATTTCACATTAAAGGGCATTTTTTAAACGGCATATTACCACCATCTAAAAGCTGAACGGCTGTCTCTAAAATCTGATAAAATCAGGATGGTAGTACATTTGATGAACTTTAAAGGAAAACTACAACGGCTTAGTTAACCTTGTTTCAAGTTCAGAAGGTATAGAAACCTAAATTATAAAATGCACTTACCTGCAAAACTATGAACAAAAATAACGAAATATTTACTAATAACCGTCCGTGTGGTGATGGATTAAGAATACAGAGTGCCACCACTCCTATTCATTCCGACGGTGTCGTAAAACGCGACTAAGGGATAAACTACGCAAGACAACATCGATGCAAAGAGAAGGAAAACTTTAAACCTACCCTATACTAACCCGTCTGGCCAGCGTGGAATAGTAGACTAAAACCTCCTTTCTAAGGAGAGGCCTATGTCCAGCAGTGGACTGTTAAAGGCTGTTGATGATGATTATGATGATAGTAAACATAACTATTACGTATTGGACACGATTTTAAATCCACATGCCATTATGAATGACTACGGAAACCTACGCGATTGGGCGTTTTTTTTGGGGTTCCAAAGTTTATGATTCGGAACCCTTATAGAGTCGTCATGTCCGTCAGTTGGTCCGTCCTCGACTTACAGTCCAAACGGTAAGTGCTAGAAAGATGAAACTTTGAATATGTTTTGTAATTACGTCGACAAAGTGCTACAATAAAAAGAAATTTTATTTGCGGTAGCTCCCGTACAAGAAAAGTAGGGGTGATAATTTTTTTCCAACGGCTACCCCATCATGTGGGGTATCATTAGATAGGACTTTTTGATTTAGGTATCCGTTTGCGAGAAATTCCACTTTAAAGGGCACTTCTTTTGGAAAAACAGGGTGTCCCTCCCCCTCTAAAAGCTAAACAGCTGGCTCAAAAGATCTGGAAAAATTGGTGATGGTGGTCCTTATAATGAACTTTAAAGGAAAACTGTAACGGATAAGATGACTTTATTAGTTCAGGAGTTATAGAGGCCTTACTTATAAAATTGCGCCTACTTGGAAAACGCCATACAAAATTATTGCATTACTACGTAAACATAATAATATTGACTGAAAAACTGATTTTTAAATTCAGATATAATGTAAGGCAATAAAGGAGAACCAATAATAACTTGAACTACATGAATAACTAAAAATGAAATCATCAACTTATCTGATTGATTCATTTTCTTTAAACCTCGCGTCTATACCGTCTACTAATCACTTAGTATACCAGTTACATATTACTTACTATTTACTATTTGTTCCCAAGTTTATAGCGATATCTTCATAGTGTCTTTTACTTTTGGCAATTAGTTCTGGACATCCAAGAGCATTTAACTGTGAGGCTGCTACCCTGAAAATATAATATTTTAAAAGTTTTATCTCCATCTGTCAAATACTTTATAAAACATGTAGTGGAATTGTTTATCAAATCAACCAAAACCGATAATCATACCAAAGTAAAAGTGAAGATTATACATTACCTACTACGAAATTCCGAATGTAATAATACTTAATACATAATTTAATTACCTACTAATATATAGTGGAATAGTCGCAAATAAAGACCAGTTGTGATACGTCGAGATGCTCAAAGTATTTTGTATAGTAGGTAATGCAATTAGAAAATGGTCTTACCTGGATGCCAGTGTTTCACCAGGCAGTGTGACTATTGGCGTGCCAGCCCATAATACGTCCATAGCAGTTGTGTGTCCATTACATAACGGTGTATCTAAACATATGTCAGCTAACTGTCCCCTTCTCACGTGTTCCTCTTTACATGCGATGTTAGAAAACAAAATACGGCCAGATGGTAACCCTGCAAAGAATCTAATGTTTTATACGATAATTGATTATGTCTTATGTGAGTAAGCAAATAATGTCAGTACCTAAACTCTGAGCATATTTATGAATATTCGGTTCGCCAGCAGCGGGAAAACTTAACAGCCACAGAACACTATTTGGTACCTTTTTCAGTATATTCACCCACATTTCCAATACTTTGGGATCTGTTTTGTATAACTGGTTGAAATTACAGTATACAATTGCTTCATCTGGTAAACCATATTGTCTTCTTGTAGTAAGTATTACACCATCGAAAACTGTCTCTGCTGTTGCTACTTTTTTATTAAAATAATTTAGTGATAAGCCATTTTGTATCGGCACGTCATCAACCATGACCTTAAACAAAAAGAGCAAATGATGATATACTATATATTAATGTTATATGACAAACATTTTTGAGTACATTATTTCTGCGTTTATGTAACTTCTTGAACTCACCCAAAAAATTTGAGGATCTAATGATGATTCCATTACATCACTTGAAATGTTCACTTCTTTCGATCGTACTTCTATGGACTCCAAATCTTTGTATTCTATAATCTCAATTGTCTCAGTGACGTTTAAAATATTTCCAATGTTTAACTGATCAGATACATTAATCACAGCACTATTTAGATGAAAACTACTATTTTCGTTTTCAATTTTAACTTTATATCGGTTTTTCAAATGAGGAAACATTTGTTTATGATCACCAACAAAATATGTGTAAGGCATGATCGCAAACTTTTCTGTGAAATCAGAACTTGCTGATATGGGTGAAGATGTTTTATCTGTTATAAGATAGTCCATGTATTGTGCACCGCTTGTGCCTGGATATCCTAACCACATAACTTGAATAGGAGCTGGTTTTAGAGCAAAAATTTCGTTTCGAGCTCCCTTTGTATATCCGTTCATGTTTATTAAAATATGTATACCATCACTATTAATTTTTCTAGCAGCTTCAACGTAACAAGAAACTGACGATAGGTCAACAAAATGTTTAGATTCTTTAACTATTTTACTACGGAATGTTGTTCCATCGTCTACATTCAGCGCATAACAAAAAATTTCAAACTTTGAGTGATCATGCATACCTGGTATTGATTGCATCAGGTGAGACGTTGGATGGTTACCAAAATCACTGCTCACGTATCCGATCCGCAAACGTTCTTTAAAATTTTTGTTGTGTATAAAAGTAATTTTATTCAACGTATTGACTTTCTCCGCATATAAGTTGGCATGGCGAATGGCTATTTCTTTTCTGATTTCATTCTTAAACGGGTATAAAATGGAATGATGTGGATGCACAGAGGATAACTTATCCGTTTTTAATTGTTCTTTAACTATTGATACTATGTTGTTCATACGCTCGTCATATGCATCCCAGTTACATACTATTTGTAAACAATGAGTCAAATTGCAATAAGCATCAGGGAAATCCGGTTTGTATTTTAAAGCGCTTTCGTAGTAATTAATTGCCTCAGCAATATTACCCATGTCTTTATAAATGCTTGCTAAATTACAATGAGCATCAGCAAAGGTTGGATTTATCTCTATTGCTTTCTTGAAACAGACAAGAGCCCCTGTTATATCTTGCAATTCTCTTAAAGTGTTTCCCATATTACTATAAGCATCTGCAAAATTTGGTTGAATATTTATAGCTTGTCGGTAGTGCAATAACGCTTCCGGAAGTTTTCCTGTAATGTTATAGAATTATTTTTATTAGCCATGGAATAAATTTTAGCTTTAAATACGACTCTTTAATACTACTTTACTTTAATAATAATTTATTATATCATATAATATAATCAATAACTTATTTTTTGTAAATTTTTACATATCTGAGCATAACAGCAAATCTATATCGCAGTGAGTATATGCTAATTGCAGTACAAGTTGTGAATAAGCTCAATGTTTAACAATGTTTTGCTTTATTCACACTAATGAACAACAAAAATTTGCATGTGTTTTATAATGAATGCTAAGTAATACGTGTTTTTTTCTGCAGCATATTAAATAAATAACAACAATAATTCGTCATTACTACATTTCTGATGATGCGAATAAACATTATTCACTCGAAAGCATCTACCCTAAATGAATTCATTGTCATTAATATAAATTTTATTACTAATAATCATAAATTAAATATTCGAACTAATACAAACCTTGGTGCTGTAAAAGTGAAGCCAAATTACTATGTGCAGCTGCAAAAGTAGGAAAAACTTCTAAAGCTTTCCTATATAGTTTAGTGGCCTCATCAATTTTTCCCTGTTCACGTTTAACATTACCAAGATTATTTAATGTATCAACGTGAGAGGGACATAAACTTAAAGCTTTGTTATAACATTCCTCGGCTTCAGTGACATGGCCTTTTTCTTTTAAAGCATTACCGAGATTGCAGTAGGCGTCAGGAAAATTGGGCTTCAGCTGTATTGCCCTTCGGTATGTGTCTATGGCAAGATCTATAAACCCTTGCTTGTAATATAGACATGCTAGATTACCATGTATCTCTCCACCATTTGGGGTTATTCTTAATGTATGCAGGTATACCGCTACCGCTCTGAAAGGTAAAGTTCATAAGTGTAATTAAGCTATCAAATGACTTTTTTTAATTTTACATTTTTAATTTCAGTCTTTTTAGTATCCTCTAAAATCATAGAATAGTAATTAATTAACATTAAGTACCAAATTCCTATTATAAGACATCTTAAAAATATTTACCAGAAGTTGTTTAATTTGTTCAAGATATTGCAAAAGAGGAATAGTTGTAAGAAAATAAAAGTACCTACTTCATCTAGTAATTTATCAGTTAGGTACTCATTAATCGCTATTATTTTAGGCTGAACAATACTTAAAATTCATATTTTAAATCAGCTGAGTTCAACTACGACTATGTTACTTACCTTTTGATTTTATTCTTAAACCATGCGATGCAGCCATTGGATAACTCCGCTGCCTGTGCTGCGAGACGCGGAGGCGCGATGTTGATGACGGTATACACGACGATGCATTGGTAATCCATAACACGGACATGTCCTCAGCGCGAGCAAGGTTTTACTGAGCGTTTAGACGCGGGAGACACGGCCGAGTCAGGGCCCGCTGAGTCGCGTCACAGCAACAGTCGAGCCGCGCGCGCGCAGCTTGCCAACTTCCTCGGAGCGACGACGTTACGTCAAGGCAAGTGACGGCCTTCGTTCACTACGTTTATACACTCAAAATCGTGAGCGTATATCACAAAATCTATTAACGATGTGAAAACCATGCGCACACGCCATTTAGTCACCTTCGCATTATATTTATAACATCATCTGTATTACCATTAAAAAATCTAACCCTTACTCTGGACTTCATCGAAACTGCGACAATTTTATAATAATATGTAAAGATTTAGATCTAGTGAAATATTTGGCTTCAAGAATTTCCAACTCGTGTACAGATTCAAAAAATACAAGTCTTGTAACCCTGCTCATTGTCCTTAAAACAATCAACTGTTTTCACTACAACCAGCTGTTCGTATAAATAACAGCTGTTCCGTGATCTCGTTTGTTTTATCATCTATTGTTTACATTCGGGCTATAGCCTGTCACAGTCTACAAACTAGTAAACGACAGAATATACCGTGACGAATAATAATTTTCTTTGAGGAACTTCATTATCAAACTTTTTAAATAACCGTTAAATGTTTACGCGTGGCTATAAAAGCGTGTATGTGCGACAACACAGTAAATACAGTAATATCGATTTGCGGGGAAGCAGGAAAGCGACGACGGAGTGGCGGCGTGGTGACGCGACGGAATCTCAACGCGACTGCGGCCATTGGGCCTACACGCTGGAAGCTGGCACGAAATTCTACTACAGCTACAGGGCGTACCTCATAAACAACAAATCATATTTTGAAACAATACGTATCTAACTGACTTACAACTTAACTCTTAGATTTGCATTCATGTGACAAAGATCACACCCAGCACATACTGTTAATTTGCTGTTCTACTGACCTATTTCCAGAAATTGTGGTACAAATAAAATACATAATCGACGTAATGTATAAAACAGTAGTTCCAGCTGAACTTTTATAAACTGTACAATTTAGTCGATTGCTTTAGATTAGTTAAGATAAACATTTATGTTTATTTATGTATATATAAATTTTCAAATGAATGAAAACTTGTTCAGTTATTTTAAAGTAAAGAACAAACTCATCAGTTAACAATTAGTAATCATAACGTAAAGAAGAGAATAATTGTACAAAGAATTGTGAATAATTGAGTCAAGATTTCATATCTTAAATCATAGCTGATCTATAGTGTCTATAGTACATATAGTGAAGAAATTACAGTACAGTGACATCCAAGATGGTACTAGAAAAGGTTGCTTTCTAACGACAATAAGAAAGAAATACACGTTTGTTGCTCGCGGTTTTAGTCAAATTCTTGGTGTTGACTATTTTAAAACATTCGCACCAGTCGTAAAACTAAGTTCTGTTAGAATTTTCTTGGCTAAAGTTGCACAAGAAAATTTTAAATTATAAAACTAGATGTTGTTACAGCTTTCTTAAGGCACTGTACAAGAAGTAATATTTATAGACAAACCGCAAAATATAAAAATTATTTGACATAATGTTGGAAGAAAGCTCAAACGACGACATGACTATTTACAAAATAGCTAAACAGATGTTAGAAGACATGCGAAGAACTCAAGGTAAGATAACTTGCAAACTCAACAAAGCCAAGTATGGGAAGGTGGCAGACAATGGTTTTAAAAGCTGGATGAAAGATTGAGGGAAATGAATTTTGAGCCTGCAGTAGATAAGCTAATAAGATAAGCTCGGTATCCCGGGTATGGATATTTGCCGAGATCTCCATCTACGGCAGTATATTGAAAGCGTTACAAAGGAGGCCTTGCGTAAACTTACGTATTTTTCCTTGTGGCCTTCTTGAAAGTGTGGCTGTATCCCCGAGGAGAACGTGATCTAAAGAGATTTCGCACTTCGTAAACAATAAAGGGCTAAAAACTTTTCCAACTTGTGAAATATAAAGTTAACGGTTTTATTTCTTTATGCACTTTGTACAACGGCGGACTTAATGCCCAAGGCATTCTCTAAGGTTTTCCTAATCAAAGTAAAAAAAATGACTTAAATATATTAAGAAGGAAACGCACATGACATCTAAAATTTTCAATGTTAAAATCTAAATTTAGCTCAACTCTTGTCGCTCACTTGCCAACTTTCATACGATTTTGACAGATACGTAAGTGGGTATGTAGTTATAATTAAATTCAAGCATTGCCAAGGACTGTGTTTAATAATGTAAACTGTAGTGTGTCAGATGATAGTGTGGTTCATTTTGTACTTAATAATTCACAATATTTATATTGTGAATTATAGACAGATGGCAGTAGACAGATCGCATCTATATTTATATAGATGCGATCTGTCTACTGCCAACTTAATTTGCAAATATGCTTATATTGAGGTACTGTTATCAACCTCATAATTTTTGATGTCATTAAATAATATACGAACTAACTATAATTTTAACTATATAAATCATTCAAGCTATGCATGACCTCATTTCTTTAACATTCATTGCGTCACCTAATGTAAAAATTAATAGATTAATATTTTGGCAGTCTGCCCAACCGCTACTCGTCCGGACCGGCTGCGAATTACCAGACGGTTTATCAGTTTATCTCACATCAGCTTTTTGTACTTTAATTAAGGATTGTTTTAAGATCCATCATACTTTCAAAATATATACACTGAGATGTATGTAAGTGTAAGTGAATGAGGCATAACTGTAAAGATTAAACTTAACTTGTTAATTAACCTAAATTAAACTATTTAAATAATTTAGATTCCAGATAAACAGTTTCACGAGCAAAGTTATCAACTAACACACAAAGTGAGCTGTAGGTAATCATAAACGTAATGTAATTTAGCGCGATTGTCGTAGTGTACCTACAAATAACGTAATAATGTTCTATATATACAGTATTTGTAGACTATCAACTTTCAGTTCAAATCATACAAGGTTTTTTTTTATTTATATTATAAGTAATACTGTAGAATCGCACAAAATTTTTGTCTGTCCTGCCATTATACATAGAAAGCGTGTGAAAATTATGACACCGTTAGAAAAGCCATCCGATAAAATAAATATGAAATTAAGTATGTAGTGGAAAATACCGTCTTTTTATTGGCAGTTACACATATGTAACAATATATGAACATCTTATATCAGTTTTTAAGTTAGTATATAGAAGACCACTTAAACATTTCACACTCTTCATTAATAGGCTTCTTCCTAGCCTTATTCCCAATATTAATTGGGGTCGGCTAGTAGTTCAACCGGTTTTACCTGAGTATCAGTTTTTTCATGGAGCGACTGGCATCGGATCTCCGCAACCCTAAGGAGAAACCGAAAATCAAAGGTTGAACTAGTTATTGATACTAAGTATATTACTCAAAATCAGCAGCAAGCAGATCAACAATGAAATATAAATACATATATATATATTATAGATCGGTAATAATTCCTTAGTTATTTTTATAAAACCAACGTTGCTAAATAAATACATAACTGATGAGGTTTTAAGGCTAATTAAATGAATATGAACTTTTATAAAAGACGTATAAATATTTACGAATAAATGACTGTCCTCCTTGTAGTTCTGCTGTTTTGAGCATAACCTTTTTAAACATATAAATATACTTATTAAAATATTAAATTTGACGTTACTTCGTAAAGAAGCCTTATCAATAGCAATAGCCACCCGGTCCTGTTTCCTACGAAAGACTTTGAAATTTTCGGATTTCCTCTATGATTTGCATGTATTACAATTTAATCCTTTTTTTTAATCACTCAATCTAGTTCTGAAAACCGTAGATATTAAAATTCATTGGGTACTTTAAGTTAA
This sequence comes from Phragmatobia fuliginosa, assembly GCA_932526445.1. NCBI lineage: Eukaryota > Metazoa > Arthropoda > Insecta > Lepidoptera > Erebidae > Phragmatobia > Phragmatobia fuliginosa. The sequence goes on from OW052057.1 coordinate 34,877,593, forward strand.
ACTAAAGTTCATAAAAGGCACAAAGTACATTAAGTATGTAAATATTTATGTTATAGTGTTCATTTTAGAATAAACTTTATTAAACTTATTAAATAAATTATATTCTTTATAATCTCTCAAAGTATTTAATACAGTATATGAAATAGGAATATCACTGCCAGACTCTTACTAAAGCGAACTTGCTTCAATAACTTCTTTACATTGAATTAAATTAAACTGCGTGAATGCGAACTAGTAAATTATATATTCAGTAGCAGTACAAAACGTTGAATCAAAATTAGTTCTCTTTAGAATTACATTCAACTTGAGTTGATTATATTATAAGCGTGACGTCAAGTTCAATTATAGAGTCTGAAAGAGTGCAAACAGATATATAGTTCAATTAAGATAACTTCACCATTGTATTAGAGTATCTGTAGATTTATACGATTTATTGCTCTTACATTTTTTTTATCTCTGGCTTAGTTCCAATTTAAATATGATAGTTTAATACGTTTGAATTTTATTATTTTATCGCTATAAAACAGATATTGATGATCCAACGTCCTATCATTAAATCGGCTCTATTTTAGTTAAAGCTGTAAACTAATGTTTATTGGGAAATCCAGATAGTTATTTTACAGCCCCTTCCCTTCTGAGAACCGTTTTCATTTGCACATATAACATGCAGGTGTTGTAAGTCTGGTGTTTATGTAGTATAAAATTACATGTATCAAATTTCATAATTATTAATAAAATTGTAAACTTTAGATAGGCATTTTATGCAAAATATTTTAACTACAAAGTATCTGAAAAAACTGTAAATGTTTTATCCTTTTAATGGTATTAATTCATAATTTCATCATTCACATTTTGATAAATACATATGCTCTTGACTATATTAAATATCTATTGCATATATCTATTGTTTGAATCAATCGATCAATAAATCAACAACCCATAATGTCCTAATACTGGAGTCAGGTCTCCTCGTGGGGGAGGGTTAGGGTTCCATATGTCCTCACGCTGCCCAAATGCGGTTTAGGGACTGGTGAGATACGTTGTGGCTACGTAATCTTTCCGTTGGATGTTTTTAAGCTGCCCGAAGGCCTCCAACTACTTCACGAATGCTATCTTATGATAACAACTGAAACCGACTGCTTTACGTGACCACCCGAGAGACAGAAATGCTTAACATATCATGCCACAAACTGTCACCTACTGGGAACTGACCGCGTCGTCGATGCTTACCTTCGTTGATTGTTTCCAATCACGTAAGGCTACTCGGCTATGAGCTCTTCAACCCAAAGTTCACAGAAATTTGAAAGAAATTCGTTTATAATAAAAAATATTATAGTGAGCCTAGTTGAATCTTACAAGACATTATAATATGTTTCTGACTTTTCTCGAACTTTCGAAGAGGAATAATAGTTTTATGCATTGGTTTTATAAAACTTTAACTGTTTACGCAGAGCACGCTATGGAAGCTCTAAAAATTATAATTCACCACTGTTTTTGTAGAAACAACATTGATACTCCATTACTTGAGGTACTTACTAGCATGATGTTATGTAAACCATATATATAGTCTAACTAACACTGAAAGAATTTTCTGAACCAGATACCGGTACCACCAGACCAGTACTAACCTAAGATTAGTGGGTTCAACCAAAGCAACAAACTCTTCAGCTTTCAGGTACAATGTATAATTATCTGGAAATAATAGGGGTTAAAATATGAAATTACCTTTTTATCATAATAGGTACTTTGAATTGACATAGAACCTTCATGGTTTGAGATTTTTGAGGTGACACTTTTTCAAATCGTACCTATGAGGTTCTTCTTTTAAAAAATGTGCAACATATGATTATCGACTTTCAGTTCTTTTTTTTTATTCAGCTTATGCAAAAAAAATGGATACTTGGTAAATTCGAGTGATTTTTTAATACGAGTTTCGTCACGGGACTAACGATTTGATTTGAAGAACGAATCTCATGGAAGACCGAGATGTGAATGACAGATGTGAATAACAATGAATCGAAATAGATGGTGGAAGCCGATCCGAGCAAAACTACCAAGGAATTATGGGCACGTTACCTACCAATAATTTTGACTCATTTGCGTTACATCAATACAATAAAATAATAAGAGAAATGGGTGCCTCATGATTCGACTGATCTGCAGAAAGAAACACGTGTTGAAACGTTTGCATTTTGGAATCGATGCATAAATAAAGGAATATTGGATCGAATAGTGACATGTAATAAAAAGTGGATTCTTTACGATAACGGTAACTGAAAAATACAATAGCTGACCCCAGGTCTAACGCCGCAACAGTGTCCTAAAGCAAAGCTTATCAATAAAAAGATAATGGTAACTGGTATTCACTATAACTTTCTCCGAACTGGTCAACAATGGCAGATGTCTACTGTGCCGAATTCTGAACAATGATAGCAAAACCTGCAGTGAAACAGCCCCGACTTATGAATCGATCTTCACCATTATTGCTCCATGAGAAGGAAATACCTCATACAGCACGAGAAACTCTACAGAAACTGCAATTAGAAACCATTCGTATTCGCCAGACCTTGCTCCAACGGACTACCATTTTTTCGTGATTTGGTGAATTTTCTTCGTGAAAAAAGTTTTCTTCCCAGGAGGCAGTATATAATACTTTCACATAGTTTGTAGAATCTAGATTATTAGAGTTCTATCACAAAGGCATTAATGACCTTCCTATTAGATTAAATGAAAATAAAAAGGAATTTCAATTACTCAATTCAATTCGGTAGAAATTATTCTAAATATTATTAATATTATTATTTAATATTATTAAATTTATTCTAAATATTAGGGGTTAAAGTATGAAATATACTTTAACCCTTATTATTTAGAATATAAGGTACTAGAGCAAGAGCCCAGAGCCGCCAGACCTACGTCATTAGTGCAAAGCTGAAATTTTCAGGATTATTAGTACAATGTCTTGTTAAGATGTATGTGTACCCATTAGCTTGAAAGCGGGGCCGTTTCTGAGGTAGCGCGAAGTACAGATGGATAAAAACCTTACTTACCTACGTTAAAGGTGCAAAGCTAGTATTTTATCAAGAATATTATTTAAAGTTAAAATTCATTACTGCCAGACACTTTCCGTGGGCCATTATTTCTGCCAGACGTCTTGAAAGTTGTGAAATAATTAGGTAAACTACGTTATAGTAGCAAACCTAAATTTTATACATATTATTTAAGGTAGGTACTATTTTAAGACCCTTTGTATGCGGCCAGACCAATCCGAAGGGCCAATCATCCCCCCAGACACCTTTAAATATTTGTAGTAATTAGGAAGCTGAGGTATATCACATTTTTCACATTATGTACTTTGTATCTTAAAATTCTGTATTTTCGTCCCAAAATTTACGTATGTGCTCCGTTGCTGCTCCTTTTGGAATCACCCAGATCTTTTAACACAAATCTACGTCTTAATCAAAATTAGCTTAAAATCAATTCTAAATATGCAGCTAAACGAGCAATCTTGGACCCAAGCATCCCTACCCATCCGATATGGCGGTTTAGGGATTCGCAAAATTTTCAGTGTTGCTTTACCAGCCTTCCTATCTTCTGTTCATAGTTCAGCAAATCTTATGAGTAAAATTTTAAGGACATCCCCTTCAAACTTTGAGATTGGTGGCTTGAAAGAAACTAGAAACCCTTTCTTAATTGTATGCCCAGGTCAAAGTTTTTCAGTTTCTCAAAATTCACAGAGGAGCTGGGACGACATAAATTGTAAATTGACTTTTGATAATCTTTTGAGCTGTAGTACAGGTTCGGTGCGTGCTAGGCTTTTGGCCGTAGGTGCGCATGAGGCTGGCTACTGGCTTCACGCGTACCCTTCGTCAAATACAGGAACATTCCTTGAGCCTGACACGCTCCGAATCGCAACCTGTCTACGGCTTGGGGTTCCGGTCTGCGCTCCTCATAAATGTCCCTGTGGCAGCGATGTCGACAAGTTAGGACATCACGGACTGTCATGCCAAAAAAGTGCAGGTCGCTTCTCGAGACATGCCGCACTTAACAATATCATACGCCGGTCCCTTGCCACCGTCAACGTGCCAAGTCTACTTGAGCCGACTGGTATTGCAAGAGACGATGGCAAGAGACCAGACGGTATGAGCTTGATTCCATGGAAGATGGGTCGGGTGCTGGTATGGGATGCCATCTGTTCAGACACGCTGGCCCTTTCCCATCTACATGGAACCATGGAACCAACAACAGAGCTGGTGCGGCTTGTGAAGCGGCTGAAAAAGCTAAAGCATGCAAATACAAGGGTCTAGGCTCCGAATATGATTTTGTCCCATTCGGTGTCGAGACCCTTGGTCCGTGGGGTCCCAGCGCTATAAGGCTTTTTAAAGAAATATCAAGAAGGTTAGTCGACGTCACAGGGGACCGAAGAGCTGGTAGCTACCTCAGACAAAGAATTAATAAAGCTATTCAAAGGGGGAACGCTGCCAGTATCTTCGGAACCTTGCCTAAAGGGACTCCTTATAATAATATATTCTAGTTTTATTAAATTTTTTAAGGTTTTTAGTTTTTAGGTTCATTGTTCATATATATTTATCTTTATTGTTAAATAAGTTACAAAAAGTAGTAATTTGGTATTACTTCAAGAATAAAATTCTAAAATATTATATGGTTTTTACACGCTTTTTACTAGCTTCACCTGTATGTTTGTTTGTTTGTAACCAACTCCTTTGGGTGCGATTTTGACCCACTTTAAACGGCCAGATTTCGTTCAAACTTTGTAGATTTATCGGGGACCGATGACAATCTAACGTAACGTCGACAATCTAATCTAACGTCGGAGTTACAAAATAAATTGTTAGCAATCAAACGTTTACGTCACTAATCACGAAATATTATCAGCACCCATATAATGATTAATGGGATTAAAATTATATTTTTGATTGATTGATTACAATTGTAACATACATTGTATTTCTACCCAAGTGTTTGATATCAATAAAATTATAGTTAGGTTTAGATGAAATTAGTTAATTTGTTTCTCCAAAGGTAAAATTGAAAATTAGCATATATAATTATCATCATCATCATCAACAGCCTTTAACAGTCCACAAAAAAAAATAAACTGTAATCTAATTAACTAGTTATATATTTTTCTACTTCATCCAGATCATTGCTAATCTTAGTTTATGCCCTGTTTATAGAGTGTAAATACTTAAAACGAATAACTCAAGCGCGAGCTATACACGGTTATTTCTTTTGTAATTTGGTGTTGGCACATTGTCCGTTTCCATTTCAAAGTTGCAACACTTTTCTAAAATTATGTTGCTCCATTTACCAAGGGCATTTAAAAATACTAACCCATGGAAAAAATATTCCACTAATCAAAGTTATTATAATTTCCTGTAGTACATTTTAGGGTTCCGTAACCAAATGGAAAAAATCGGAACCCTTATGGATTCGTCATGTCTGTCTGTCGGTCCGAATGTTATAGCCAGTTTTTTCCGAAACTATAAGAACGATACTGTTGAAACTTGGTAAGTAGATGTATTTTGTAAACCGCATTAAGATTTTTACAGAAAATTAAAAAAAAACAATTATTTTTATATAGCTGACGTCTACGACATAGAACTGAAATTAAAAAAAAAATTAATACGTCATAAATCGTCAACCGTAAAAAACCTTACATTCAATCAACTCAAACATGAAAAAAAAAAACTTTTAATTCATTAACATAAACCTAAACCGTAAACCTATCGATACACACAGTAGACACAGTAAACCATTATTTTCTGATGTTACTTGCTGCTACGGAATCCTTCATAAGCGCCTCCGACTCGCTTGGCCGCTTTTTTCTAAAACTATTCTATTGATCACTATCTTGGTACATAGTTTGTTAGTATTCATGTGAGAGTTCACTTTGTTATTTAAAAATGAATCCTTTCTTCAATTAATCTTTCGTGTTCATTTTATTATTTTAATTTATACTATATTTTTTGAAACTGAAAAACAAAGGAAACCTTTTATTAATCAATAAAATGCATTTTATATTTTAGTAAAATTAGTTATCATTTTCCTATTAAATGAATGTAGTTTACTGTTTCAACCCCAAGTAGCATGGATAACATTTTTTTTTTCATTTCTATTTTATTATTATCATTTCAATTTTCCTCTACATGTTAGTTATCTGCGAAAACTTCTAACTGGCTTTTTATCGTACTTAATTTGCATCTTATATTAATTTCGGTGCAAGTTTTCTTCAATTATGAATTTCATATAATAATAAAGACAACAAATTTGTGCTAGGATATCATTTATTTATGTTTATAACATTCCATTCAAATATTTTTAAATCTACAAGATCATAAAGGCCTATAGCTAATACTATATAGGTAAACTTTGCAACAACAACGATCGCACAATGAAGTATATATTATAGAGATTAAATTTTTTATTAAATTTTATGCGAGTACATTTTAAGTAAAAAGCATAGAACCAGGTTCTCAACAATTACAGTAAAAATCTGAAAACTACGTAGGTACCTATCAGATATTTGATTTAACGTTTTTTGTTCTTAATATAAAATACATTGTAAATACATATACAAATACAAGAACCGGACTAATTATATAGAAAATTTAAGCATTTGAATTAACAATAAATTTTCAAATACTTAATATAATAGTATTCTCTACACGAATACATGAAGCATTATATATTTAAAGCATAAGTATAAATACGAATTTAGTGTTTTGTAATTTACTTAGAAGCATCTGGTCGGGGTGAGACACCTCGTTCGGAATTTGGTGTGCTTCCGCCCGAAGTGGACTGTGGACTTCTCTCCTGGACCTACAGGAAAAATGAAAGTATCAGTCATGAGGATTAAAATAAATGTTAAACGTGTTTCTTTTTACCATTCTTGATTCAACACACACCTACTTATATATTGTTACTTCATTTTTCTATCGGTTTAATGGGAAGTATCTTGAATGGCCGATGTTGGTATTAGATAAAGTTTTGATGTAGTGCACCAGGTAGATACAGTACTTAGGTAACAAAAAGGTGCACATAGGTAGTACAAAATAGGCTAATGTGTAGGTACAGATGCATCACCATCATCAATCTGTTGCAGTTCACCGTTGGACATAGACCTCTCCCATTGCACACCACTCCTTAATTATTTCGAATTTCCAAAAGGGAACTGTTTTCTTAATATGTGTGTAGAAACTTTTCCTTTGTACAAATAAAAATTAAACCAATCAACTGTATGAATAAATTATTTTATTTTATACTAAACGATTCTTCGAACAAGATACTTTAAATAAAAATAGTTAAATAAACCATTATAATAATTGAATTTGTCTTAATCTTGATTTAGGAAATTTAATTATTTATATTTCTCTGATTGTTCTATTTTACATTGAAATGAAAAGTGGAATAATGAGAACATACATTAGTCAAAAAAAAAAAACAGGTTTTATAAGGGTTGCGTGGAAATCTAAATCACACAGAGGTTTGATAGGTCCTTCTCATCGGAGTTCATACACGAACAGTTTAACTAAAGTAGTTCAGAAAGGGACTGCCGTTTGTAGATAAAATATTTCAAGGAACATTTAAATGTACTACAAAATAGTTTTCACATATTTGGACCAAAACTTTCAACCGACAGAAGAAGAACTAAGTATTGCAAAGGTATTTTAATTATTTAGTAAGGATGGTATGATAATGGTAGGTGGTAAATTACCTCCTCAAATTAGTAAAATAAATATAAGCGACAAACCGAATGATTGATACTGAATTAATGTGTATGATATAAAGAAGAACTCTGATGTTTAGCAGTAATCTTATAAAGAATCGTATTATGCTTCTTAGAAATGGAACTCCAAAATGAATAATTAAATGAACAGTGAACGATAAAGATGCTGTAAATAGAACATTTCAATAAAATTATTATCAACATTTACGGTCTAGTGAGAGAAATCGGAAACATTGTATTAATGATGGTAAATTAAATAATGTCAGTAGATCATATAATTTTTATTAATGTTTTCTGATGTAAAAATTTTTTGGGAAGATTAACTCAGACTTTAAACCGATGCAGTCATGATAATGTAATTTCTAGTTACAAAGAAGTGAAATGTAAAATGAAATATATGTTGTAAACCAACTTGATATTTGAAATTAAACTATAGAACAATAACGTAAAGAGAAAAATATAATGATGAAAAAAATGAACTTATGATACAAAAAAAATATAAAACTGCTTCAGCTTTTTTTCGTAATTTATTTAATTATTGAAAAGAGAAATGTTTTACTCTATTATCTATATATATATATATACAGTCTACTCAGAAAATAGAACATTTCCAGTTTTCATACATAATATAATAAATAACTTTGCTGAAAACTATAATAAATTTGCTGCAGTCAATCTTTAATCATATTTGTAACATACATACATTTTGGTGTTTCATTTTTATTTACACAGATATATAAAGTATAGTTGCACTACTAAAACGGTTAAATTGAATATTAAACGGGTTTTAAGCTCAAATACTGAAATAGAATTCGAGAACGGGAACGATTCACATCAATATTCAAAGAGAAGCAAGTCGTGTCTGTTAATTGAAATAAAAAAGATTTCTTGAACACGTGCTACTTTTGTCAGTAGTTCAAGGAAATAATTTATTTAAATATATGAATAAAACTGTATGTTGTTATATGAAGTAGTATTCATATTCTAAATAAACATTGTTAAATTGTAATAGAGAACGTAAAGCATTCACTTAATTTAGATACGAAAAAAGTTAACAGTTAAGATTTTCGATAATAAGCTCAATCCACAATTTGAACATTTTAATAGATATTTCATACTTAGGTTACATGATATATAAAAATTAAAATAAATATTTCCGGACATCTTACACACAACGTCATCTAATCCCAAACTAAGCAGAGCTTGTTTTATGGGTACTAGACAACTGATATAAATACATAAACATACTTTTTTTTGTAAATACCTAAATATTAAACATTGAAAACACCCAGACCCCGATACAAATATTTGTGGATCACACAAATATTTTATGTGACCCAGAAATCGAACCCGAGACCTCTTGATCAGCAGCCGCATATGCTAACCACTAGACCAACAAGGCAGTCAAATAAAAAATGAAAGTACATCAGTCGTACAAACGGTATGTATGAGGGAACAAAATATTAGCCAAGTAATCGACTTTCGATATTCGATTTTCTTAAACAAACAATGACAACCGATTAAAAATTTACACACTCATAACTTAAGGAATTACGGTTCATTTTATTAAAACATTAACAGCGAGGTGACAATATTGTTGTATATTAATACAATTTAGCTAATAAATGCGGCGCCCCGGTGCGGTGGCACGCGTGCTAATGAAGAAAAGCTTACCCCGAAAACATGACATTTAACTCTAACTTTATAACAACACAAATTTTCTATTTACGTTGAATACGTACAGTGCAAAACCATATAAAGCGACAGAAAGTTACCCTAAACAGTTTTCTTTTTCATGAGTTATACTATTTATAACATTTATACTCTTAGATGAATCAAGAGGTAGATAATGCACTTATAAAATGAAAGTGAAGTCACTGTTTAAATATGTGTCATGGAAGTGTTGCCACATTTTAAAAAAGTCCCTGGAAGTTGCGCAAAAATATGTGATATTGGTACACAATACTATATTATTACACAATAAACAAATAATACAATATCTGACAGACAACGTCATCTAGTCTAATTAAAAAAAAACGCGTAAATATGCGACAATTAGTTTGTTTCTTATCCCTACTAGTCCCTAATAATATTATAAATTCGAAAGTAACTTTGTCTGTCTGTCTATATTTTACGTTTTCACGCCTTAAACTGTTGAACCGATTTTAAAGAATTTTGGTTTATAGATAGATGAAACCTTAGGAAAGGACGTGGGCATTCATAAGTTTGTGCGTACTTGGGCGTGAAACGTTATTTCTTGAGACTTTTGTGTTATTTTTACACCATATAACTACGCAGGACAGCATTTTTTGGCAAAGTTACTGAACGACTACCCGCACGATACTGAGGAAATGTAGCGTAGTTTTGATACATGTGATTGCGTGAGCGCGTGTGTTTACAAGAACGAGCTGAGTTTTTTGGCTTCACTACTAGCAAAGGCCGTGCGTAATTTACCTTTTATTCATCTGAGGTTATATTATAAGAGGAGCAGTTAATGTTACACTTTCTACTTCGATTGTGTCCATTTTCAAATTTTTTTTTTTAATTGGCGGGTATAATTATAATGTGACACTTTTGGCATAGAAATCACTAACCTTTGGTTCGTCGTTGTGAGGCCCTTCCTCTCACATAGTTACTCATATTTTGGCCAGACGCTTATTTATTTATTTGACAATTATTATCATTGTAACAGTAAATAGTTTAACTTAGATTTGTCTAGAGAGATGCACACGTTTTTATGGCTCCGTAGCCAATGGCAAAAAACGGAACCCTTATAGATTCGTCATGTCTGTCTGTCCGTCCGTTCGTAACAGCTATCATTTTTTTCTAAAATAAATAGGTTGCTCGATATGTGCGTCGGTCCCCCCCCCCCCCTGAAACTTAATGATAACACTATAAAGAAATTATGATGTACATTGCCATGCAAACTTCCGCCGAAAATTGGACTGGACGCTTTTTTATAATTTAAGTTTACATTGTTGGATTAACACTTGAATATAGACAATGGAAGTAGTTGTTGTCTGTATTTACATATCTTAATATGTATTACACTTAAATTCTTGTAATACCTCATCCCAGTTAAAACAAAGTGTATGCTAAATTTTAAAATAATTTAGCATTCAACCCGACGTAAACTGAAAATATTTGGCTAGCCAACGTCTGTTCGTATTGCGTATACTACAAACACGATACTTTGTTTTATATTTAAAAATACAAACGGGATCTTTGATCTTCAGATCAAAGGTAACTTTCAAAACGTTGAATTTACATTACGTGTAAACTTCATATAATACTAAAATTTCAAAGTAAATTTTACTAACCAATATTATTTGTTCAGTAATGTTTATGTTCAGTAAAAGTAAGTGCACCTAGTTTTACATTACATGATAAGCTTTTACATTTTTTGATGTTACAACATAATGTAGAGAGTCTACATCATATGATGAAGATATCCGAAATGTGTATTTATAGAGCAGAAAAAGATCTCATGGGAAGTAACTACCATTCGTTCCGTACGTATTGCTAATGAAACATTGTATTTTTTTGCACCAATTAGTTACTAATTCTACACTGCTAGTCAGTTAAGACGTTATTATAGAAGTGTAAAAATTATATTACCTGCAATCCAGTATGGAGCATATTTGCAATCGATTCCACATCTAAAGTGGAATCTTGAGCAGAAATTTTCTTGATAGCCGAAGACACAATGCAGATATCTCCTCTCAGCTCACGAACCAAGGCTGTAATCTTCTGCGCATTGCTAAGAATATCCACGCTTTGAGTGTAAGGATTGTATCGGACACCAAATGGGCGTTGTATGCTATCGGCAAACGATCTGTGCAATTTAAAAAATAAATATAAATTGAAGTAGGTAGGAAAAAAGTTTATTGAAATGTATCAAAAGTACTGACATTGTTTTGGCAACAAAGACTGTAACGACGGTAATTACGAAGCTGTTCCTAGGAATGCTACAAGGCTATTTGTGTATAATTTATGTTTTAGAATACAGCATACTTTTAATTTTAACGTACGTTTTATTAATATTGTTTTAATTTGGGAGTTACAACATGCACAATTATTTTAAATCATTTTATATTTCTCTAAAATATCGTTCACCATAGAACAGTTAAACTTTGCTAACATTCTCAGAGGTACCTAACAATTACTATTGATAATATACTAATTCTGATTCTGGGTCCTCTAAGCGATTCGAGGAAAAGCATCTCATTTGACCGCCACAGTGTGGGTCAACATGCTGCATTCGCAACGAGTATGGTGGTTCCCACTCTTGAATTTTACTCATGGATTAACAAATAGACACAATCATTGTTATGTCATTGGAATAAAATATTAGTACTACTTGTTGCATATTAGATTTATTAACGAACCTCATTTTCTCCTTAGCTTCTTCAAAGGAATCCGTGTAGTAATAAGCATTTTGGTAAGAAGTAATAATACATTCTTCATTAACAGTGACATCTGGATCAAAACGTTTAATCTTGTCTGGCGTGGTGAGCGCATGCTTTAATTCAGCAACGGACGATAGTAATCCAGCACCATAGACTCGGAAGCTACCATCAGCTTGACGGCATAAGCCAAATTCAACAGTAAAGAAGTACAGCTGAAATATACTAAATGTATTAATTTCTATTTAAAATTAGGTAGAAAAGTGTTTCAATACAGATATTGTATTCAATATATATTTTTAAATGATGAGTATGTATAAAAATATCGTTAGAGACGATGCTGTACCTAATACAATGGGTTAATATGGATTTTTTCAAAACTTGCAAAACTATTGTTACCTAAATAATTTTAGGTTGCATACACATGGTTCTGTTACAGAGCTGTATTTTTTAGCAATATATGTAAGTACTTCTGTTTCGAAGAGTTGTAATAAATACGTATTAAGTCTCATATAGGATTATACGCACATGATTGATATTAATTCAGATATTAAATTAACTACGTCGTAGTTGTTCAAATTATTACCGAGTATTGAGTAATCGTGCTATTGTGTTACTCTTTCAACGTCAACAACACACAAAACTACATTCCTACATACCAACGTGGTTCGTTCTTATAAACATCTTCGTATTAGGTCATTTGGACATAAAAGTCTGATTTTATAATGTGGTTGAAATACTGTAAGCAATTCTTACAGTATTGTATACTTAAAACATTGTTTGAGTTGTATAGTACATGCAAAGATTCTGTAGACATTTATAGTTTAGATCAAAAATTTATACTTCCTGACTTCGGAGTAACACAATCATTCATCGCAACAGTTAATATAGCCAAGCATTGTAATGTTTAGCATAAATTTCAGTTACTGCTTAAATTTATGTATGTTATCGTTGTTGTATATTGGTATTTTCTATTAATATATTAAGTTTTATTACGGCATATTTTATATTTAAACATAAAGCTGAAGCTATACCTACTATAAATTAGTCAGAATTATAATATTGAGAGTACACTTCATAAATGCCAAGATATAAATAAATGATTGTTACCGTTGCCAATTTATCGATATCATCGTCGGAAGCACCAAGTGATGCGAGTCCAAGTTCTTGCGAAAATTGTGCAAAGCTGGGGTTGGCAAGCAGAGGCATGTGTCCCAGCAGTTCATGACAGCAATCACTGTTACGTAACAATAGAATTATCCATATGGTCAATTTAAAAATGGTATAATTTAATGTATGTGTTTTAATACACCGATGTTCGAAATATTTATTAATGTTGTTTACTAATTTTATATTTGTTCCACCCAAACCAATTTAATTAAGTATCACATTAAACGAATACATTCTTATCATAAAAAGAAAATTACTACTGAAGTCTGATTTATGGATCTATAAAAAGAAAATAAAATGTAACTATCCTATCAAACAAACTGATTCTGAAGTGATACGAACTATTTATTTTATTTTGACTTCGATAAATTGATTTGAAATACATTTCTAGAAAAAAAAATGCGGTGGATTTGAAATACATACGGTTCAGGCGTATAAAATGGATCCGAAGAATGTCGTATATATTGAGTGCAGTGAAACACTCTGAAAGCCAGCCCAGACAGAAAATCTCTCGGGGATAGGTATCCAGCAACAGGACGGAGTTGGAAACCCGTTTTGCGCTTAAGGAAAGCACTCACATCCTCCAACTGTAAATAATTTATGTGAGGTACAAAATCACTATTGGTATTGAGTAAGTAACCCAACATTATTATGTTATTTATTACAAACAAATCAGCAGAATATTAACATTATGTTTCAAAAAACAGTTTCAAATTGAGATAAGCATGAATTGTTTGACTCATAAGATGAAGTAAACTTTACCTGGGGTAAATTATCCTCTCTGTACCCGCAGTACTTGACTAGTTGAGGCCAGTTCTCAAGGTATTCCTCACATGCGTGCTTTTGATACAGTTTGTGAAGTTCGCGAAACACGATGCCCCTGAAAGGAGAATTAAACTTTAGCAACTACTCCTAAAGTAATCATAGATGTGGGGATTGTCCAAGATGAGCTTCCAAACTTAGTCTGTCACTTGATGCTAGTTTATAATTTAATGTAATATTTACATAGAAGATGAGTAAATCGAATCTCCCAACCAAAAACTCTGTAATGTTTTATCAGGTTTTTGCTGTTATGTTAAATTCCTCATCTGCGAACTGGAATACACTTGAGTAAAAAAGAAATCTAATGATGATATATTTACGAATATAATATCATGATAGTATAGTATAGTGATAGTATAGTAGATAAAATAAATATAATATCATGATAGTTATTTACTTTAATTACTGAGAATTTAGAAACACAAATATATCGTTAAAAGATCTGTACAGAAAAAACTATTTATTTATTTTTGGTAAGTTGAGTTTACTGAAAAAAAATTGCTTTAACAAATTCATACATACTTGCTTACTCCCACTTGCTGAAACTATATTCGATAAAATCTGTAAATCTTTTCTGTGGTAATATTTTGATTTTTCATTTACCGGATTATTGCTTAGAAGCGTCGTGATATTATAAAGAAATAAATGCAATGGCAGCACCCTTTTTTATATAATGCCTGCCAAGGTGACTCTACTATGCCTGATTGAAAGCATGAGTAAAATACACAGGTGGGGGTCGCCATACTAACTGCAAATGCAAGCAGTATGGCGAACCACATTATGGCGGCCTAGTGAGATGCTTATTCACGCCCCGCTTAAAGGACCCGGGATCATAGTAAGAAGGAAAAACATGAGCTGGTAGTGAGTTCCAGTGTTTAACTGCTCGGCACAAGAAGGAAGACCCGAACCGCTCAGTTCTGGAGCTTATGTCTTCTACTCTAAAGGGGTGACTTCCCTGGCCAGATCGTGTTGTTCTGTAGAGGAAGGGAGAGGGTGGGATGAGTTGGAAGAGCTCTTCAAGACACTCCCCATGGTAAAGGCGATAGAGGACTGCCATAGAGGCAACATCTCTTCGCAACTGCAAAGGTTCCAGGAACTCGAATATATTTGGATCTAATAGCCGTGTGTATTCCTGAAAATCAAGCCTTGACAATTTCCGTATGCCTAAAATCGAGAGTTCCCTCGATTGCATATATTCCATAATACATGGAATATGTGCATGGTTAAGATTGTTTTAAGTTATAGTCACTTTGAATCTTACTAACTTACCAAACGAAAACTTCGCATTTGTTTAAAAAGTGAATAATTAATATTCCACAAAACTTAAGTAGATAGAATATAATGAAACACAAAATCGCTCAGGCATTATTTGACGCTCGCAATATTGCTAGTGTGTAAACAGAGGCTAATAACAAGTATTTGAAACCAAAACAGAATAACATTAGAACAAAGCGCTAACTAATAATAACAAGGTATTATTAAAGCACTTACCAGGTCTTAATCTCAACATCTGTGTATTGTACCTTAGGGATTGGTTGGCCACTGTAAGAACACGAGGTAAGTATAGCTTATTTTCAACAGAATATAGTGATTAATTCATGTAGAGTACGTAAAATACTACCTTGGAATCAGCAAAACATTATGTCTCTGTAATGTTTTACCTACACCACAGACCTCGCGACATTTTAAGAGTTGTCCAGATTTTCCTTACTTTATTTTACTAAATCACGTTTAAAGGAAGAAGGCATTTGTTAAATTTTGTATTTTTGCTTCCTAATATTTCTTCCTATTATTTTAACCATAAAGGATGAAAAGCTGCCAATAATTAGAGTTTTGTTTAAAAACTTTATAAGCAGGTAATTAAATAAATATGAGTTTGTGCGATAAACGCTAATTTTCTTTTATCGCACTAGTCAAATAAACAAAATAAAGGATTCTACCTCAGAATAAAATAAGCTGTAAACTCGTATATGAGGAATATATTTTGGTTTACTAAACGATGTTACTAAAGCCTAATAAATCTCGTGTCTGCATTGTAAGGGTCAAAGCTCACAAAAATATTTTTTTGAGATCACCTTGTTTAGCTTTTTGTTTAGGTACATTCGACGATGTTAAAATTTATTACAAAATTGCAGAGTATAAAATTTGCGATAAATTGGGGTTAAATTTTTTTCAAGCTTATAATCTCTCATACCGAGGCTTAACCCCAATTTGATTGGACTAAACTGGTCTCCATTTAGTTCTTAACTATGAACTTAAAAGTTCTTAACACGTTAAACGCCACGTGAAAAATTGAGTATTTCCGTATAGGCCACGGGACAAAGTAAGAGTTACTTGGACAACTTCCGCAATAAGTAGGTACTTTTTTGGTTTTTCTCTTAGCCTGTTTGCTACCCATGATTGACATGTTTTCTTCGAAACATTTACGACATGTTCTTCTAACTTTTCTAGCCAAACCATATTTCTTTTCCAAGATGTGTTTTACTCTTTTCGGTCGGAGCGGCGGTAAGACTCCGCAAAGTTTCATCCATATAAAAAAAATATACAAATAATTGATAACAGGAGGTGTTATCAATTATTGGTATATTTTTTTGTCACTCATTTAAACAAAGTTAGAGCATTTACCATCGCAGTATTATACAATATATCTATTGCCAATTTCTTATACTACTTTACAAGTGGCGTACGCGCGGGTGAGCCGTAGCGTGACCCCGCGGCCCCGCCGACGGAAAATCTTTATTCCTTTGTAGGAGGTCACGCGACCCACCCGTGAGCCTTTTGCTATATCTCTAAAACTAGACGGTAGAAATTGCAAATTTTAATTTTCTGTACAAAATTACGCATTTTATAAATGTAGAGATGAAAATTTCAAGTTGACAAAAAATAGTAACTTCATGATTTTACCTTGGCCCCAATAGAATAGTAGACTAGGTTCACCGGTAGGCCGTAAAGCGTCCAACGTGTTAAGCGTGTATAGTTAGCTGTATATTAAATAATCGACCATTAAGTCCTCTTCACTTAACTATAACAGTGTCTATTAAAAAAAGAATGATATATGTTATTCCATCTAATCTTCTTTTAATATTATTATTATAATATTCCTGGAATCTTTCCTTTTGTGTATAAAAAAGCTAAAATTAAATAGTTTGTAAATTTACAATATAGGTAAATATTAATACATACAGATGTGAAAATGTAAATATACTAGCTTTTGCCTAGGACCGTCATGGCGGTAAATAGTAGACTATGTGTTATTCCGATATATAAGCTATATTATTGTGAAGTTTCATCAAAATCCATTTGGTACACATACATAGCGTAACATACATACATACCCACAAACTTTCGTGTTTATAATATTAGTAAGGGTATTAATGTTGATCGCGTACTGTTGATTGTGTATTCAAAACAATTTACTTACTAAATTTCCCAATTTTCCAACTTTATTAATATTACTATAATAAGATTACTTCTGTTTTAAGACTCTAAACCTACTAATTACTACCTAATTTGTCGCGAATAAAGGTATTTCTTGGAATAGGTATCATTTCTTGTAAAATTAACTTTTCAACATGAACTTAAGACATTGTAAAAATGTTACGAATCGAGATGTGTAAATTATGAATAGAACGCTTGTCCTTCTATTATATTAAAACTTTTATATCATCCCATGACTTGTTTGTAGAATAGTTTAAAATAAACAATTTAGTTTAAGACGCCCTGGCATCGGTCTATTAACAAATAAAAACGTCTGTGAACGGGTCGAGACGACAATAACGAAGATCAAATAAAACCATCTCTCGGTTCATTTGCTTCTGCCAAGAATATATTTTTTAAGAAGTCATAAATATAGGAATAAATGTTAGTTACTGTTGGAGCGACATTTATCTACGCGAGTAACAAGTTAATGCAAATCAGAACAGAATAACTATAAATAACCGACATCGCTCATGGGTGAATTATGTTTTTGTTTAACTGATTGAGAATAGTTTGGTTAGTCTGGTAAACTTATTTTAGTTAATGTTCAACTTCTGTGTAATTTTAAGTGAGTGATTTTAATGTCATGTGTGTAAGTAACTTATTTGGTAATGTATTAAATAATGAAATTAACAATACAGAACCAAAAATTTAATAAAGGAAAACCTACTTTATGTTTAGGTAAAATACGCTTATTTGTAAATCTTCATTTTTTTCGAAATAATTGATAGATATTACATTCATCTCGACTTCGACTGCCCTGTTTGTCCAGTGGTCAGCGTATGCGGCTGCTGATCAAGAAGTTCGATACCGGGATCGGAACAAATATTTGTGTGATCTACAAATATTTCTTTGATCCACAAATATTTGTCTGATTCACAAATATTTGATCAAGTGTCATGACAGTAGATATTTTGAATTTGATTGATAGATGAATAAATTACTAATTAACGTACAAACTACTGCATTCTTGTACAACATTCAAAATTACTTACTACTTGTAATTATTAGCAATGGCAGCAAAATGTTCCCTTCGTTTGCGATAAACTGGATCCTTAAAGCCAGGATGATCGGCGTCCAGCTCCGACCCGTACATCAAAACGTTTTGAGCGCGGTCTAAATCAGCAATCTTACGAGGGAACCAATGCATCTCCCCGAAATCTGAAAATTATTCATACATACAAACCTACTTTGTCGAAAAAATTTCGCCGTTTCTAAAAATATTCTGAGAAAATTATTCAATCAACGAGCTTTCGCTTTTCTAAATTGAAATGTAGTCTTTGTATACACAGTTAAATAGAAAAGAATATTGGACAAAATGATAAAGGGAAATGTAAAACCTTACACAATTTATGTACATTTTTATTATAACTGATGTTTTCTCTAATACTAAGTCCGCATGTCCTAGACATCTATTTAGACTGTTAAGAAAGATTCACCCAAATCACAACTATCGTTTTAGTTCGAAAATAATTTACAAAAAGTAACTACTACATTTTTTTAGCTTAAGTCACTCTTTGTGTCATTAGCTATCTGCCAGTGAAAGTCATATCAAAAGCGGTTCAGCCGCTCCTCAGATAAACCAGCACAAATAGACAGAAATACATATAAAAATAAAAATAAAGATGTTAGAATACTATAAAATATACTTTTAATTTTCAATTTTATTTACTTGCATACTTAAATATTAATTTGTATTTTAGATTTATCCAGATATGATGTGTAAATAGATACATTTATACGGCTGTGCAGATTTATGTCATATAACACTAACGAAATGAACGCGACGTCAGTAGTAAAATTAAATGACATTTATTGCTATATTCTTTACACATTTACGCTATTACAAAGTACGAAAAATATACCAGCAGATGCCTTAAACAGTATATAAAAGTCATGGCCGGTATAAAATTTAAAAATATATCATCAACCGCGTTATCTCTGACTTTTATACCTGTTACGACAATAGACCCTTTATTCGTTTTAAAAACGTGGATTCATAAAATAAATGGACCCAAGAATACAAGCATTATAATGTTCATAGTATATTTACCGAAACTAGCAGTAGCTGACAAAGGTGTTGGTGGTGGAAACTCTTCGCCACTATGTGAAGATATCACTTCGAAATCCTGAACTTCACGTTTAAGCATCCTCTTCAACTGCTCCAATCGATGGGAATCACATTCAACATCTACCAGAATATCGGACTAAAAGAAATACAACATGATTTATAGAATAACTCCTACAACACTTGTAAATGTTCATTATCATAAATTGACATATACCTACGAGTAAGTAAACTAATGAAAATAACCTTAATTTATTTCTAAACTAAGTCGTATGAGAAGTAAAGAGACATATCACTTGAACCTAATTATAATTCTAGAAAAGAACAATATAAGTTAACTGAGAACTAAATAAACATAGAGTTAACGGGTTTTTTTTGTATTTTAAAATTTAAAATTTATGCTATCAAACGAGTCATTAGGATGGTAAAAATGAAGTAAGAAATTGTTCCCAAGACTTACTGATGACGTTTCGGTAACGGATTTCCGTGATTCAATATGGAGTACATTGATGCCGAGATCTTGAAAAACTGATAACGCCTTAACAAGGCCTCCAACTTGATTCCGTAAAGTAAAAATCACGGAGGTTCTCTCGGCTTCTGAAGGTTGGGAAATCTGCTGCATTGCCATGTTTTGCAGTTCGGCAAGTTTTGGATGATGTTGGGCTTCATTTTTTACTTCCCAATCTGAACCATTTCTATACAGCCATAGTCCTAGAAAACCCTTTCCAGAACCGCTCATTTTGCTTTAACTGGAATAAAAATTTATTTGTGTTAAAATTATCGATATTTCAGAAATCACTTAACTTCAGGAAATTTACTTAATTAGACTGGCACGACTTTATGAACTGCTATAAATTTGTTAGGAATTTGGAGAATAATACTAATTAGAAGATGTGTCGTTGCAATGCCTGGGACATACTGCGCCTTCCCTCGGGCTCTGTTCGCTTATAAAGAGAAGAGGAGCGGGAGACTCGCCGGAGGGTGGGTATATTTGATTGGCTGAATCAAGTGTTCGGCGTAACTTGGAAAACGGTCTCTTTTCACATCGTAAAGTCACGGACACACTTTGGCTATGTTTTATTTGTTTTTAATATTGTTCGTCCTATCGAGGAAGACGGATATAGATGAAAACTCTATATTAATTAGTCAAAATAGAAACATAAGCGCATAATTTGACACGAATCAGAAAATACAAAATACGAATGAATAGGTCAAACTTTAAAGCGTAGCTTCTTCTATGATTAATATTTTGATGATTGGTATTGTTTTGATTACTAGTTCAAATTAATCAATATAAAAATATCAACTATGTATCTTACTTTCACTAATCCCACTTTTACATTTAAATATTATAAATTCAAATGTTAACTCCTGCTGTCAATCTGTCTCTTATGGCTGAACCGCAGAACTTCAATGAAATTTGGTGTTTAGATACTTTGATTTACGCGAACAGAAACGCATTCAAAAGCTAGTTAGCTATCTACTTAGTATACACTCTCCAAATTTACAATAACTAGAACTGAATTACTAAAATCAAATGAAGAAAACTATATATTAGATTATTTTTATTATTATATTACTTTTATTATCTTGCTATTCTAAGCAAGTGAAACATAGTAAGTGTTGTAAATTAATAGTCGGAGTAACTTTACTAATGAGTGATTAATAACTTTTGGCATTATTTTTTTAAATTTAGGCAATAAAGGCAATTTACCCTCATCATTTATTTCTCTTTACTATTACTTCTATTCTCTACCGAACAATGCTTATGTAAGTTTAAACTTTATTAACAAATAAAACCAGACTTTTAGCAAACACTAACTGAAGTCTTGTCCTTATGCTTATCCCCTACCACCCACACAGCAATAGTTTCAATGTTAGAGTAGGTACATCTGAACAGAACTCTACTACCTCGAGCCGTGGGCTGACGGGTGTTAAGCGATCGAGTCGCTGTATTTATTACCATTGTTTAGCGAAAAGAGCATCCCTTATCATTCATTATCAAGAAGAGGGGTTCGCTATTTCTTCGACCTATATCTTTGTCTTAACATACATAGTTGGAGCAACAATTTAGTAAAAGATTAGAAGTAAGAAACTAGTTTAGATTTAGCGTTTAAAGATCTAGTGGCTTCGATGCTCACAGATTTGATTGAGTTAATACTATATCTTTTAAAAATGATCTCGGATTTTCAATATGACATATGATTGTATTAAGACTGCCTTGTTGGTCTAGTGGTTAGTGTTCGATTCCCGGGTCGGACTAAATATTTGTGTGATCCACAAATATTTGTTTCGGAGTCTGGGTGTTTTCTATGTATAATATGTATGTATTTACAAAAAAAAAAGTATGTTTATGTATTTATATCAGTTGTCTAGTTACCCATAGTGCAAGCTCTGCTTAGTTTGGGGACTAGATGGCGTTGTGTGTAAAATGTCCAAAATATTTATTTATTATTTATTTTGAATAAAGTTCATTGAAGAAAATCGAAGTGGCATGCAATGGCAATAATTATAGTTAATATTTCATTCACTAATGAGGCTTCATCTTCTACGCACATATAAGTAAAATTATCATTATAGTGACCTGGTTTAGAGAACTTCTTTAAAAGTTATAATATGTAGTAAAAATTTGATGTTTTTATTTAGTTGAGACAATATAGGAACTGTTTTTTTAATAACGTGTTGAATATTTTCTTTTTATTCAAGCAGTGTTATATTTTCATATTAATTGAAATATCAAGTGAACTGTAAAAAAATTGGCGGAATGCGTGTCAGGCCACGCATAGAATAGGGTTCTGTAGTCACCCATAATGGTAGTAGGTAGAAATAGTGTCCAAAATATAATATATATTTTTTTGCATTATTTCTATATTTTAGTACAATTTTTTTTTAAGTGAGTGTACATGACAAGTTAGGCCTCTATAACTCCTGAAATAAAAAAGTTATCAAAACAGCTATAGTATTTATTGGCATTGGCCCAAAAAAATAGAAAAAAATCACGGTAGGAGAGCTACTATTGTGATTTTTTTCAGATTTTTAGGGCCATCCGTTTTGCTTTCAGAAGGGGGGGACGCCTTGTTTTTACAAAAAAGTGCGCTTTAAAGTTAAATAGCTCCCAAACGGATACCTAAATCGAAAAATGATTTGAACATTTTTCGAGCATTCATTGAGCAATGTTTTTAAAAGACCTAGGTATCTAATGATACCATACACTATGAGCTAGTCTGAAAAAAAAGTCATCCTCACTTTACGTGTAGGGGAGGTACCCCAAATAAAAATATTTTTCATAATCTTATTGTAGTACGTTGTCACACTTTGTTAACACAAATTCATGCAGTTTCCTCTTTCTAGCACCAACCGTTTGGGCGGTAGGTTGAGGACGGACGAATCTATATGGGTTCCGTGTCACGAACTACGGAACCCTTAAAAGTATAGTTTTTATTTCATCCAATATAAGCAAATTTTTGCGCAGTATGGCCCCTACCTTTCTAACAATCTTAAATATATAAACGTATATTTGGTCATCTTGTAATCAGATACGACCCTCATAGCCACTGTTCGCTTTGCATGACTCTTACTAAAGTTCATTCGTTGGTGACGTATCTTAACTATTTACGGTTCGTTAGACAAAAAGGTTAGGGTGTATACACATCACCCATTAAAATTTCGATTGTTAATTTTATTATTGTTTTTGTGTTAAAAACTTGTTTGTTGTGTTACACAACATTTCAGTTTTATTATTTGATAATTTTACATTATTTATTTACTAGGTAATCCGCGCAGTCCTAACCGCGGTTGTTGTTGTAATGGTAGAAAGGTACAGATGAAGCCGCCAGGCTAAGCTATTTTAAAAAGTAGTCTTAGTTTTCTCTTTATATCATCAGTTTTCTTCTAGTGAAAGTTCCGTCCAAATCTGTGCAGCCGTGTCAGAGAATAGCCGAAATAATAAGACAGATAGGCAATAAGCATTTTAAAATGAATAATTGTATTTAAATACCTTATACACTTTCATATGTATTGTGCACGTAGTGAAAAGATAATAAATTTAAATTATATACAGGCACTTCAATTCCATTTATTTGTTAACCGACTTCCTTTGGATTAAAATTTATGAATGACATTTTGCATGAGGCGAGAAGTTTGTTATTATTTTGATATATATTTATGACTGCCTTGTTGGTCTAGTGGTTTGCGTATGCGGCTGCTAATCAAGAGGTCTCGGGTTCGATTCCCGGGTCGGACCAAATGTTTGTGTGATCCACAAATATTTGTTTCGGAGTTTGGGTGTTTTCTATGTATCATACGTATGTATTCACAAAAAAAGTATGTTTATGTATTTATATCAGTTGTCTAGTTACCCATAATACAAGCTCTGCTTAGTTTGGGGACTAGATGGCGTTGTGTGTAAAAATGTCCGAAATATTTATTTATTTATTATTTATTTATGTATTTACAAAAAAAATGTATGTTTATGTATTTATATTAGTTGTTTAGTACCCATAATACAAGCTCTGCTTAGTTTGGGACTAGGTGACGTTGTGTGTAAGATGTCCGAAATATTTATTAGTATTATATTATTATTTTTGTTTCAGGAACAAGAGTACACTATCAGACGGTATCCCGATGTTAAACGACTACCGGCAATCTAGAACTCCAGAAAGATTTTTTTATTTATGTATTAAATCTGTAAATTTGCGCAGTTAATGAGATATAAGTTAAATGTTATTAAGTGATGATTTGCGCAAGACGGCTGGCAGGAGCTGGATGCGAGTAGTCGAGGATCGAACTAAGTGGCGTGCAATTGGAGAGGCCTATGTCTAGCAGTGGACTGCGATAGGCTGATGATGATGATGAAGTTAAATGCATGCATAAAGGAATGAGACAGCCATTAATTATTAGAATGATTGCTTAAAATGACGTAATGTCTCGGGTGTGTGATTTTCTTTGTAATTTAGATTCAAGAACTAACATATTTTATGTGGTTTATAATAATTATTATTGCTATAGCTAACCTTTATGTAATCAGAAACTATTGAAATGAAGAAATTCACGGAAAAATTTGCCCAGTATTAAAATACGCTTATCCGCCTTGGCCCTCTAAAAGAAGCGTGTTATCTCTGATAATCTCACAGTAAAAGCACATATTAACAAATAGTTACTACGTAAGTTAAATATATTAACGGCGGAGGGAAATTTGCGGGGCATTTAGACTTGTAACTGTAAAAATAACGTTTTTTGCGCCATCATAATATGATTGCTGAGAAACTGTTAACATTTTGTTGACAACGGCAGTAAACCTAAATTTCTTAATTAATAGTTTAATATTAATAGTGTTAAAATAAAATACTACAAAAACAACTAAAGTTATAATTTTATTTCAAAGCAAACAAAGATAATAGATGTACCAAATTCATGTGTGTGGTTACCATAGAAAAAATTGGATTCAGTATTTGCTTCATTCAGTATTTGGTTTGTAAAAGACGTAATTTAAATTTAAACTAGAACAAAAGATAATTTATTCAAGTTAGTGTAACATAGTACAAACTAAGTTAAGATCGCAATGAATTGAAGTATCTTTTTTTTACCTAGTCCTCAGAATTATACCATCATCATCACAAATTATGGTACTTTAAATAATGTTCTACTGATATGCTCTGCAAGAGTTGCTCCTAATTATAGATCCAAAAATGTATTTCGTATCATTTTTCACTTGGTTGAACTTTTCGTTTATTTTATAGTATAGGCAAGGTCCTTCAGTATCTTGACTCGCAGCGGTAGACTGGTGACTCCAGTATCAACTTGACATAGGTGCGAAGACCACTCATGAGTAACCCTTCCCTGTTTTAGGTGAAAGGATGATAGAGCTTTTACCTTACTTACTATATGGTCAAGAATTGTTTAATACTTTTATTGCTTTGTTTTTATGTGTGTCTACGGTCATGTCTCGTGTTCATCATCATTTTCTGATGTACGGTATAACTTAAATAATTTATAATTTCAAACATAAGCACGGTATTACTTTATTTTGCACCAAATATTGTAGAAACTAAAATCTCTAGATATTTAAGATTAATGAATGCAATATAATTCGGGTATGTGGAGATTTCGCACTTTACGGTTTAATACTTTAAACATATATAAATGATGAAAATATAACCAAAGATAATACACTTATAGACTTCAGCAATTTGTGTTTGTAAGCTCAGTAATAAATGATAACTAAACTCACAAGCGAGACGCTTTTAATCTAATTTCCTCAGAGACGTTTCAAAGCGTCTTTCTGATTTGCAATAAATTGATGTTTGGTTTAAACGTAGACAACAATTCCTTTTTTTGTATTTTCTAGATTAGATCAAAATAATAACAACTTAATGGCAAATTATCGTATTTAGATGTTTGTGTTTTACATGAATACTAGCTGACCCGGCGAACAACATACCGTCCAATTTTGAGGTTATGCTCTGAAATATGAAAAATCAAAATCACAGAACTTGATCGCAGTTCCACCTACCACGGCTAATTGTAAATGTAATCCTCGGAGCCACTTGAACACACAAAAACTTTTAATAATAATGGTCCAGACTACGAATAAATAGGGCCCAGACGTTTGTAAACAGTTCAGTAATATCACACGCTCATAAGAATTATATATAAAGATTTATTTCAATGGTAGCATGTGAAAAACATATCCAAAATGTCCACAATCAAAGTCTGATTTGCTGTTTTTAGTCAATAATAATGTCTATAATAATGTACACTACTTTACTACGACAAGAAAGTGAATTATGAATCGTGTTAAATGTTACCTCTTCTATAATTTTGTAACCAAATTCACCAAAAATTAAAAATGTAAAAGAAAGAAAAAAAAAATGTGTCATAATTTTATTATAGTGGCTAATTTACATTGAATACTTATACCAAAGAGATAGCTAATATAATGCTTTCATCTTATTTCTACTTCCAGAGATACGAACATACATAATATGCAAGAGAATGGTCGTAGTAGGGTTCTAATAAATGTGAAGTGCTTATCGTGACATGCATATTCAAGAATATGCTGTCGGCTTAATCGTCGAGGCGTCAGTTACAGGGCAACTAACTGATTTATTCTTGCGTACACTTCTATATGTTAATCTGATTATAATAAAGCTACCGTTTGGTAGGAACTGTTGTCCACGTCCATCCGTCATTTCTTTGGACATTTTCAAAACTTATATTCATCGACTCACTACTTTTTTTTTGTAACATTTTATTTAATCTCTAAGTATTACATGTCAATCTATAGTCCGACGATGCTACTTCCAGGACTTCCTGATGTACTCATTCCTTACCCTATTCATTCTGGTCACACTACACATCCATCTCCACATTCACATTTAAGTTATTTAAATTGTACTTTATTGTTTAATACTCAGATCCTCACTACATCCTGCACTGATTCGATGCTGTACAGACAGAGGGGCAAAATCAAAGGGCGAAATCAAAGAATAACTCAATTTACTGCCTCGTTGGTCTAGTGGTTAGCATATGCGGCTGCTGATCAAGAGGTCTCGGGTTCGATTCCCGGGTCGGACCAAATATTATTTTTGTGATTCACAAATGTTTGTTTCGGAGTCTGGGTGTTTTCTATGAATAATATGTATGTATTTACAAAAAAAAGTATGTTTATGTATTTATATCAGTTGTCTAGTACCCATAACACAAGCTCTGCTTAGCTTGGGACCAGATGATGTTGTGTGTCAGATGTCCAAAAATATTTATTATTATTATTATTATTTATTTTTAACTCTTAGGTAGGTCGATAGGTTAGGTAAGGACGAATGTTCTTCCAGTTTAGGCGGAGCTAGTGTCGCGACGAGGCAGCTGTAGACGGGGGTTGTCCGGTCTATGGCACTTTGCGATGCACCGTTGCACACCTCAAATAAACTTGGGAATTAAGGGCTCGGAGCCTTTAATTCCCTGGGGTCGGCTACTAGTTCAACTGGTTTTACCTGAATTTCAGTTTGTCCACGAAGCGACTGGCATAGGACCTCCGCAACCCTAAGGAGAACTGAAAATCGAAAGTTCAACTAGTTGTCAGTAAATTTGAAGGCACTGACTTTCCAATAACGATTGCCATATATGTTCATTACAACCGAGACCGATAGCTTTACGTGCTCTCCGAGGCACGAGCGTGAATCATCGGACTTCCAAACTCCGGACATGTGTGCTTGCAGAATCAAATGCTAAAAGTTTATACCTATGTGAAAACAGTTCAATTCTAATTTAGTTGTATTATGTAGAAACAGTACAACTTTTTCTAAATTCAAGTGCTCATTGTATGTAAATACAATGATATATACTAATAATATAATATAATGATAAATACTGTTATATATCCCGAACGAAAAACTATTTCTCTTATTTCATAAGCTTTTTTACTATGTAACGGTAGTGGGAAGTGAAGATAGAAACATATCAGTGTAAACAAAATCTAGATGTTGATCGATCGCTTCTGGTAGCGTCAGTCAACATCCTGAAAACGATTACATTATAATATTGCAACACTAACATATCAAGGTGAATACTAATCGATACAAACATTTATTATTATAATATTGATAATATTTGTCAATATTTGTTTGTATTACTATATACACAAACTATTCAGGTTTATGGCTTTAAAATAATAAATCCTTGTGTTTCTAAGGTTTTATCTATACTTACCACATTAGGTATATACATCTTTGCATCCATTCATGACTTTACGGACGCAAAGAAGACCCAGACTCAGAATAACAATCTATGGATTACGCAGTGTTGTCTCATGTGGGATTCGAACCTCCAACACTTGTCGTAGTAGAAAGCGATGTCTCGACCGTTTAACTGTTACTAGGTCAACCATGCAGTCCTATTTTAGAATGATCAAGTAATTAGTAAGTTACTATATAATTATCACCCTAGTATATAATTACCTGAAGGTAACCTCCTCTCAGGAGAAGGTGTTCCCTTTATTGAGAGGAGACCCTAGCCTAGTAGTGGGACATTGTGGGTTGTTGATTTGAATGAATCGACTTGTTTTCCATTTAAAAAAGACAACTCCCGCATTAGGAATATAAATTCCTGTATCGCGGGGAACTTTATGAACGTACATAAAACGGACACAAAAACACCCAGACTCAGATACCAATTTATGAATCACATTAAGTTTTATCCCACGTAGGATTTAAACCCACGATACTTAGCCCAGTAGGAAGCTGCGTGGCGACCGCATAAACCACTAGGCCAACCGTGCAGTCATTACTGATTTGACTTACATAAAATTTGTTAACTACCCGGACACTAGTAAGTAATGAAATTAAATAGTATTTCTACTATTAGTTTACTACAATTTCTTCTACTTACAACTATAATTTCTTAAACTTGTTAGTGTGTTGTAGTAGAAGTACAGTACATAATTAAGTGGATAAAAATGGATCCGTTACATTCTTTAATTTCTTGATGAAATAAATGATAATGCATCGCTATATTTAAGTACGCCATTGTTTGACATGTGGTTCTAAAAATACTACAGTAGAAAGTCGCTAGAATATACTTCTGTCGGTAATCGCTCATCCTAGAAGTCTGAAAGCGAGCACGTCCCGAGGGTTGTGTCAACATACTAAGCCTCTCTGGCGCCGTCCACAATAGGAAGACTTAAGAACCTCTCGAACTAAATGTTGTTTTATTTTTAGTACAAGTGATTTCTAAAGCTTTAGTTGAATACACATGTATTTGAAATGTTTTAAGTTTAACACATTTCATGAACTAGTAGCCGACCTCAAATAATATTGGGAATAGGGCTAGGAAGAACACATTTCCAAACTTACGTAGGATAGCTTGTATCTGCAGATCGCCTAAATAAGATCAGACAGAGAAGATGTAGTCACAATTAAAATAAAACTAAATTACAAAAAGGGTTAAAGGAAATGCATTTTTTAGGGTTCCGTAGCCAAATGGCAAAAAACGGAACCCTTATAGATTCGTCATGTTTGTCTGTCTGTCTATCCGACCGTATGTCACAACCACTTTGTTCCGAAACTATAAGAACTATACTGTTGAAACTTGGTAAGTAGGTGTATTCTGTGAAACGCATTATGATTTTATTTTCATACAAAAATAAAAAAGAACAATAAATTTTGGGGTTCCCATACATGGAACTGACTCAAAAAATGTTTTTTGTCAAACCCATACCTATATCTATGGATAGGTCTTCAAAAATTATATTGAGGTTTCTAATTTTTTTTTTCCTAAACTGAATAGTTTGAGCGAGAGACACTTCCATACTGGTAAAATGTGTGTGTAACTTCTAAACTAAGGGAGTGATAAAACTAAAAAAAATATATGATGTACATTACTATGTAAACTTCCAACGGAAATTGGATTAAACGAGATCTAGTAGGTAAGTAGTCTACGTCATAAATCGTAAACCACAATTTAGCTTTTATTCAAACAATACACTTATTAAAACATCGATCAAAGTTACAACGAAATAACTTTTGTGATGTTACTTGCTTCTACGGAACCCTTCATTGGCCAGTCCGACTCCCACTTGGCCTCTTTTTTTTAACACCAGTCAAGCCATGGGATATATATATAACACTAATGCATCTGAATATTTCATATCACTGCAGGGGTGACTAAAGAAGTGAGCGGTGTTGTTTCTTTAATATTAAATCATGTACATAATTATATTATTTTACTCCTGTTGTAAAAATACTCATTAAATAATATTTGAGAGGGATATACACAACTATAATAAATAACAGTATACGTACGTTTTGGAAAGGTAATCGATATTAGTACCGTACAAATGGTGGTCTATGGTTTCGTGACATTTGTAATCACTTATCAATGTAAGTGATTACTTTTCTTCCTAGCCTTATTATTCCCAATATTTTTGGGGTCAGCTACTAGTTCAACTTTCGGATTTCAGTGACAACACATATTCGTTTAACCACACACACCAAGTTTCATCTTTCTAGCATCAATCGTTCGAGCGGTAAATCGAGCACGCAGGGATAGACGGACATAACGAGTCTATAGTGGTTCCTATTCATGAACCGGGGAACCGGTCAAAAAATAGATATTAGAATCATTGGTAAAAACCTATTGGGCAAACTACCGATCTCCTAACAAGATAATTTTAGGCTTTGGTAGTATATCAATATAACAAAATCTTTTACTGTATGTAAATTGGATACGAAGGTATCTCGAGAATAGATTTCCCCAAGGAAGCGTCTTAGGGCCATTACTATTTCTGGTATATATGCAATATGTACTATATTGGGTATATTTATAGTTAAGTTTCAAAAGTATAGCTCTTATGGTTTCGGAAAAAAGTGGCTGTGACATACGGACGGACAGACAGACAGACATGACGAATCAATATGGGTTCCGTTTTTTGCCATTTGGCTCCGGAACCCTTAAAACGATGATTGTGTGACATTCCTTGGATTAATTACAAATTCTAAATTTAATTGGAAAGCAAAAAAAGCAAAAATTGCAATAAGAAAAACGATTTGCGCGGAATGGTCTACTAATAATAGTTCAAAGTTCAGAATAGATGCATTGCTGAAAAAACATGCATTAGATCCAAATATTTTCTTTTAATTTTAAGCCTACCAAAGGGACTACTCTGCCTGATGAAAAGCATGAATGTAGATTCCAGAATTACGGGTCACCATTCTTATTATGAGTGCATAAAATGCATCATGGTGACCCACACCATGGCAGCTTAGTGAGATGTTACTTCATCAATAGACACCTCTGCTTTGCGCTTCCGATCTCACCCTCACCAACGAAAGACGTCATGTTGTCATTTTAGGATGTTATTAAGCCGCCCGAAGCCATCCAACTTAGTTTCACTACTGTTATCATATGATAACAAATGGGAACGACTACTTAAATTTGTTATTTTTTTAGTTTTTTTTTTTTTTAAAGACAACTTCCGCATTAGGAATATAAATTCCTGTGTCGCGGGGACTTACAAACATATATGAAACGGACACAAAGAACACCCAGACTCAGAACAACAAATTGTGAATCACACAAAGTGTTGTCCTACGTGGGATTTGAACCCACGACACTTGGCGTAGTAGGAAGCGGCGTGGCAACCACTTAAGCCACTAGGCCAACCGTGCAGTAATTGACCTTCGAATCATGGAAACGCTCATAATACATCATGCCTCAAACGGTCACCCAATTACTTATTGATCTCTCTGTCGATGCTACCCTCGGTGATTGCTTACAGTTACCTAAAGGTACTTGGCTATATGTTGTTATTAGATAATAATAACAAATATTTCAGATATTATACACACAACGCCAGTCGCCATCTAGTCCCCAAACTAAGCAGAGCTTCTATTATGGGTAGGGGGGTGTCACTCCGCAGTTTAGGTATAGTCGGCCGGCTGCCTGCCGGGTCAGACACGCCGGTCGAACAGACATCGTCAGAACAGTTCAGAGTTACACGATAGAAAGAGACGCAATTGTAGGTAAATATAATCGTAGTGATTCGGCTCTGTGCAATCTGAATTGAACTTAATCTTTTAACATCGAGGGTATCTATAACTTTAATTTACTTTTCGGAGTGAGTCTTCTGTGCTGGTACTATTATGTATTCTGTGTTATGGGTAACTAGACAATATATATAATAATTACATAAACATACTTTTTTTTGTAAAAACATACATATTATACATAGAAAACACCCAAACTCCGAAACTAATATTTGCGGATCACACAAACATTTGGTCCGACCCGGGAATCGAAACCGAGACCTCTTGATCAGCAGTCGCATATGCTAACCACTAGACCAACGATAGATATTATGATAATAGTGATTCCTGCAATGATTACCACTAGAATATTACTTAACTGTGTGAAAAAACTTGTTGATGCATTTCATGTCTCTTAAACAAGGACCTTTAGGTATTACAAAGTTTAAATAATGTGCGTTTGCGTAGTTACACAGTTTATCAGATATGAGAGAGAGCTAAATAATCTTTTAAATATAAACAAAAATAACAAACTCCCAAACTCTGAAACAATTATATTTGTGGATCACACAAACATTTGGTCGCACACGGGAGCTCAAGCACAGCAGTCGTATACGCTCTCACTGCACCACCGAGATATACAAATATGGATAGGGATAATTCACTACAATATAGAATCAACGCAAAGGATAGACAAGATGTAAACGCCTTAGAAGATATTGGTTAATTAATAATTGTCACATTGTGTCACAACTTCACCTATTGATTTGTGCTTTTTGTATTGTATATATAAGGTAAATAATTCGGTTGCTGACACTGTACCTAATGCTGACACTTTCAAATATCATCATCATTATCAGCCTATCGCACTTCACTGCTGGACATAAGCCTCTAAAATCGCTCGCCACTTAATTCGATCCTCGGCTACTCCGGTAAAAATAGTAGGTACTTTTGTTACTATTACATAGCCTAAAACCAGTTTAATTATTAAGCAATATTGCACTTACAGTTATTGTAACACTATTTATGGGGTAACAACACTGACGGAGTGAATAAAATAAGATACTCTCTTTTAGATGTTTTCGTTTTATTTTAATTTAATTGACGTTAATGGTTAGAACCTGTCAAGGTAAATATCTTTCCATTTAAGTAATTGTTGTTGCATACCTGCTATTTTAAGTTTTTGTATTGCTATGATGTCTTTATTGTTTGGAACATGCTCTAACTCTAAGCACTCTTTTTATAACCTAGTTATTTTATTTGTCAGATGGGTACTGGAACATAAATCAAATTATTTCAAGTGCCTGACAGTCTATGACTCCTTCTGGTTATAAATATTCAAACTCTTTTTTGTTGCTTTTCATGCATTAATATTATCAATTTAGTTTTATTTTTTCGTTGTCTAATTTTGCACGTTTAAAAGCATTGGCATGAGAACATGTTATCAGCTGAAGATGCTATGAGGAATGAAATGCCGTGTGCCTCTGGAGCTAAAATGTTAAAAGTGCCCCACATAACATGGCTTTATAAGTTTCGGGAAAATATCCAGAAGATAGAAAAAAATTGGACCAGACTCTCGTTTGACTAAATCAGTAGAGGATACAATTGTTCTCAAGATATACTTGGTGGCTTAACCAGTGTCAGTTACAAGTACATATATGTAATTTTTATTGAATTAAATGTTGGAATCCTTGAAAGAAATCTTAATAAAATGCACATGGTATCTAGACAAAAGTATAATTTACAAGATACTTTGCTTAAAATAGCTTCACCATGCTTATTTTGAATAAAAAAACAATGGAACCTGATACTATAACTTTGCTATATTTACTAATGCGTGTGTTCAACTAAGAACCTCTTCCATTTATTTCGTCGGTAAAAATCAACACACTGCTTGTATTTCCAAACATCATGAATGAACTGAAAGTTGACAGAGACTTAGGCCGGCTCACCATCAGCACCGGTTTCCACTACAGCTTCCGGAACCCCCCTAGAACTTCCAAACATCATATTGCAAAACTATTTAATATGGCGTTATATTTTTTACAATGTGAACCAAATAAAAGTAAATGCCGCATGAACTTTTGTTACTTATAAAAAGTAACAAAAGTTCATGCG
This sequence comes from Phragmatobia fuliginosa, assembly GCA_932526445.1. Taxonomy (NCBI): domain Eukaryota; kingdom Metazoa; phylum Arthropoda; class Insecta; order Lepidoptera; family Erebidae; genus Phragmatobia; species Phragmatobia fuliginosa. The sequence continues at coordinate 34,911,922 of OW052057.1, forward strand.
GCATTTACTTTTATTTGGCTTAATTTATTAAATGAGATCAGTTAGCTTTAAAAATACACTGAGTAATTCATAGCTTCAAAAATACCATCTAGCGGCAAGGGTTTGAACTATAAGGTAACAACGTGGCGTGTGGCGTCGACTCTAATAAAAATCCTCCAATATGTCCTTATAAAAAACTATATTACTAAAGCGTTTGCTTTAGTAATATAGTTTTTTATAAGGACAGTTTACAGATTATTATCAACCCACAATATCAAAATATGTGACTTAATAGACCTTAAGGACAATTTTTTTTAACCAGAGTAACGACTGATCATTGAATGACAACTTACTAAAATTTATTTATCTTATTTAATCTCACAAAAATAATTTGTGCCTAAAATAGTTAACACGTTTAGATCGCGATATCTCATGATATATGCGCCGCCGGTTAAAAATTTAATATTTCTATAAATTCATGCAACCCCAAATAGCTAAATGGATTTCCCGCTGGTGCATCATAGAGTTAGTAATATGTTTCAAACACATGCAAACTTGCGCCGTGGGGTGACACTGTCTGCGCACTAAGGTTGGACATGCGCACTGTACTACCCTTCCCCGTCACTCGGTCGATATACATGCAGGGCTCAGTCGCGCATGCGACATCCTCTCTTCCTAACAATCAGGTGTAGCGACATGGCCGATAGCGAATTCGAAGAATTTCGCCGAGTTTTCGACAGATTACCTCAACACATCAAAGCCCCAACGCCATTTTATTCGTGAGTACCTTTACTAATAACACTGGTCAGTAAATATATTACCGATTACATCGCATATTATATCTTTTACCAAAGTAATTTTTCACATGAGTCTGAAGTGAAGAAAATCAAAGACATTACGTATAATCTTGGCGCAATGACTTACACTAAATAGGAAACATTTACCAATTTAACTTTAAATATAAACTTATCTTATAGATTAGTGCCAAATGTGGGCTTGGAAGATGAGTCACCATCATCTAAAAGTGAGGGTTCGCCGGAGGAAGACAGAGTATGTATGGGGGACGCTGATGGAAATACTAAGACAGGCGCCGAAGGCATCGTATCGCCCACACCTCAGCCTGACGTAAAAGAAACACAAAGAAGTCCCCATCATCAATCATTTACAAACGGTGAACGAAGAAGAAGAAAGCTACCAGAGATTCCTAAGCATAAAAAATGTGAGTATATAATTAATTTACTAGAAACACTTTTTTGTTTCTGTAATAAATTGAAAGTACATCGATCAATATCTCAGTGCTGGCGCCAATATGTACAGATATAAGCACATATTGAAAAATTGCATCGACGCTTTAGCGACTCCCTGTTCTTAAGTTTTATCATATAATTATTAAGCTGAGCGTTATTGATAAACGTATGTTTTATTTTTTATTTTAGACTTTGGACTCTAGTGAATGGTTAATTTTATAACTGTCATTTTATACATAGTATCAGATCAGTAAAGATTTTAAGATATTCGAGAATTGTTTCAACATTCCATTCAACTAATCTGATAAAATCGGACGGTCATAAAAATAAATGAAACAAAATAAAAATAATATTGTCATTTATTTTTCTTTCATCGTAAAATATTACCGTTACATGTTATAAAATTAATTTCTACTTAAAAATTAAGTTCATTTGTTTATATCGTGATCTACGAGATCTATAAAATATATTTGTGACATTTAATAAAACTATTTTGAAAAATCTATTATTATTCAATACATCTTAATGTGATACTACATGATGCTACTACTATACTACAATAAATTCATAGATTTTATTTTTCGGTAGCAATTTATAGTAAGTGTTTCTACGTAAGGCCTGATAGACTTTAATCAATTTTCATTTTTGATAATTATCTAATAATTTTCTTTATAATTTTTGAATTGCAATCACTTAATAATTCGTACTTTATAAAAACATATTAAAATATTATTTTTTAAAATATTTGTTTTTCAACAAGAACTTTGTTTTCTAAAAGAAAATAAAACGAATAACTTAAATGACGATGGTTCAATTTTTTATTGTATAAAAAGAGAAAAGATTGGGAATTATAAATGAAAAATAATATCTTACAAATGTCAACTGACAGAAGCCGATTCTTTCATCAAAGTTTTGAATCACTTTTTGGCAAAATATCGGATCCGAATTTAGAGTTTTAAGGCTGCAATCGATTCGATTGGCTCCATATAGACCCTGTCTTTAGCATAACGTCATAAAAAATAATCCAGTGATGTTAAATCACATGATCTGGCTGGCCACTTAACATCTGAATTTCGTGAAATTATGTGATCGGGAAATTTCCTTTGATCCTTTTATTAGAAAATGATCCTCAAAATGCGGTAACGGTCAAAGGAGCACGCTATCGCAAGATGATTACAACTCAATTTTGGCCTATTATTGATTATATATTATGACGTGGATATCACTGATAGATGGTTTCAACAGGACGGAGCCGCATGTCACACAGCCAATAAAACGATCAATTTATTGCAAACGAAGTTTCCAGATTAAGAAAAGCCCTTTTAAGTATAATATAAATATTATACTTCAAAGTTTTTTTTAATTTGGTTATTATTTAAACCCAGAAAATATAAAAATGGAAATATAATGAAAGGAAATTCAAGTTTACTAAACGCGTCATGATTAGTCAAAACGAAATGTGACGTAGATGGCCATATTTTGAGTAGGGTCACCATCTCTAAAATTTGAAAACCAGGACAAAAGTGCAATATCCCCCGACAAACTGACTGCCTTATTGGTTTAATGGTTGGCGTCTGAGGCTGCTGATCAAGAGGTCTCGGGTTCGATTCCCGGGACGGACCAAATGTTTGTATGATCTGCAAATATTTGTTTCCGTGTTTGGGTGTTTTCTATGTATAATATGTATTTACAAAACGAAAGTTTATATGTATTTTCAGTGATCTAGTAGTCTTGCACCCATAGTACAAGTTCTGTTTAGTTTGGGACTGTAGATGTGTGTCATTTGTCTGAAATATTTATTCATTTATTTTTTTACTCGAACATGTTAACAGTTCTATTTTCAATTTTGTGAATTGCTGATTTATTGGGTGCTAAAATATTTATTTTTTAGATTAAGATTAGATAATAGAATGAATAAAAATTGTACGTTAATATATTTTTTGTGACGGCAAAATGTACGGAATGCCTTTTGTTTTCAAAAATGTAAGGGGGCAAAATAACAATAGAAAAGTTTTTGAACACGTCGGATATTTATATGGTATGTTAGTTGGATGATTTTCATAATTTTTTTTAATCTGCATTGATATAATTTAATAAAGAACTTTAAATCAAAAAAATTAATGCCACTATTTAATGTTGAAACTTTAATTTAAAAAAAAAAGTGAAAAGGTAACAATATTTTTAAAATGCAACAACTTTTTTGTTGCATTTTAAAAATATTGTTACCTTTTTTTTATAATTTCATTTTGTAATAGACACGCTCGACGTGTCAGATTTTTATACAAGTGTCTGAGCTTGATGTTCTATTGATGCATATATTTTAAATCTGAACGTCAAATCCATTTTAAGTTGTTGATATCTTGATTTAGTAACAAAATATGCCAAATATTTCTTAGTTGTTGTGAATAAGTTTCATATCGTATATTTCGTAAAACGTAAATTGTACCATTTTATAATTTGACTTCTTTAGTCGACTTGAAGTCATTAGTCTGGATTTGATCCGGTTTTAAAATTAAAACCCACCCCAATGCTCCCCGAACGGTCTCTAAACTAGGACAAATCTACGAAAACTCGGATGAAAGGCAACCCTAATAATGATATTCGAGACAGTCGGGACCCGACCTGCGCTACTCTTGACGTCATAAAATGTGCGAACATAATGACTGTTTGAGTGGCTGAAATCTAATCGATGTGTTAAATTTAATTATGAAAAATAATTTGACTCTTTTCAAGCCTATATTTATATATTTTTGTCTGTTTTTAATAGACGTAAATGATCGATTTAAGAAATAAAAAAAACAGCCACATTCCGTATTGCCAAACTGTTCTCTTTATAATACAATAAAAGTCTTCATACGAATTAGCTTCACAAAAATATAAATTCATTGTTTTGTTTGTTTTAGAAAACAAAGTTCTTGTTGCAAAACCCGTTACTAACGCACTTTGTACATAAATATGTAGTAAATGTCATCGAAACAAATTGAAAATACTGGAATTATTTTTAAATAATATAATTTACTCCTCCATTTCCTGTATCTGGTAGACCGATTTCTATGCTCCTGGAAGGTAGCTGCTTCTGTAAAGCTTAGTTTGGACAGATTAAATATTTCATTTTGTATCGAAAGAAAGATAGGTTATAGTCCAAGAGCCCAGAGCCGCCAGACCTACGTCATTAGTGCAAAGCTGAAATTTTCAGGATTAATAGTACAATGTCTTGTTAAGGTATGCGTACCCATTAGCTTGAAAGCGGGGCCGTTTCTGAGGAAGCGCGAAGTACAGATGGATAAATAACCTTACTTACCTACGTTACAGGTGCAAAGCTAGTATTTACATATTTTTTCAAGAATATTATTTAAAATTAAAATTACTGCCAGACACTTTTCGCAGGCCATTACTTCTGCCAGACGTCTTGAAAGTTGTGAAAAAATTACGTAAACCACGTTATAGTAGCTAACCTAAATTTCATACATATTATCTAAGGTACTATTTTAAGACCCTTTGTATGCGGCCAGACCAATTCCAAGGGCCAATCATCCCCCCAGACACCTTTAAATATTTGGTAAGTAAGGTTTTTACCCATCAGTACTTCGCGCTACCTCAGAAACGGCCCCGCTTTCAATCTAATGGGTACGCATACATCTTAACAAGACATTGTACTAATAATCCTGAAAATTTCAGCTTTGCACTAATGACGTAGGTCTGGCGGCTCTGGGATCTGGCTCTATTACACGTAAGCTAAGCTGCGCAGAGAACAGCTACGTTGATTAATGATTATTTATTTAATACTTTTAGATTCTTTATAGATTTTACTGTCAAAACCTATGAGAGAATTTTCAATGTTTTCAGCAAATATCTTAGCATGCAGTCAGCAACAACCAGCCTCTTTAGCTGATGAACTCGGGGCTCTTACTGGACTACTTGTGAGGCCAGGGTGTCACGGCCGACCGCTACTTGTTCTCAAGTGCGGTTATTTATTAGATGAGGACTCCAGTCCAGACTCCGAGAGACTGCAGAGTCTAGGTGATGTAGACAGCGGACACAGTACTGCACATTCACCTATTGACACAGGACCGAAAAGTATATCTCCTACACCTTTACAACAAAATGGTAAGATAGTATTACAAGTAAATATTACAACTTGAGTACTTACATTTATTTTCTTTTATCAACGTAAAACTCTAGTAGATTTCGTTTTACTAAAAACTATTGTTAAAGTTGTCATAAAGCTTTATTTAGTATCTAAGGTCTTCATCTTACTCAACTTTAGATCATATAATATCTAGAATTAGTGTAAAAATGTACAATAATAAAAACCTGAATACATCAAATCTTATTGCAATAGGTAGGTACTTCTATACACAACTACGGTCATAAGCTACTTTTAATTTTTTAATAGAAATGATGTCGTATAACATACTCGTATAAGGTAATTATAGAGAACATGCAGTTTGGTTGACCGTAATACACTATAAATAACAGTTCCTTGAAGGTTTAGTTAATAATATCGATTTTTCAACGATTTTCTCATAATAAACTAGAAGGCACGTGGCTAAATTTGTTATCAAATATTGTATATATCTTAGATAATTTCTAGCCTCATTTCTAATATTATTTTGGGGTCGGCTACTAGTTCAACCACTTTTATCTGAATATCAGTTTTTCCACGGATCGACTGGCATCGGACCTCCGCAACCCTAAGGGAGACCTGAAATTGAAAGGTTGAAATGGTTGTCAGTAAATTTGAGGGCTCTGACTTTTCAGTAACGATTGCCATAGATTTTCATGACAACCGGGACCGATGGCTTTATACTCCCCCAGTCACGGGCGTGAATTACCACCAAACTTTCATACTCCGGGCTGATATTAGGAATAAGAAAACCCCAAAAACACTTTTTGGCCCGACCCGACCCATTTGAATACAAGACCTCTTTTAGCAGTTGCACACGCTATTCAACTAACGATTCAGTTAGACGATAATATAAAGTTTGATATGAAAGATGATCAACAAAGAAGACAACATCCAAAATAGTACAGTTGCTGAGATAACGGTTTAGTCCTCATTAAATTATGAGAGAATAATTCATACTTAGACATTTTTTTTTCCAATAAAGCAATATAAAAAATTATGAATAATTTATTTGCTATGAAATGTTTTTTTGATGAGAAACATGACTTGTTTTAATATTACAGTACAGAAATATGTCAATACTATTCAAACATGCATCATAAAAACTTTCATTCGAACCGAACAACGAGAACATGCTATAAATTCTAATCAATTAAATTGATATTATTCAATGAAAATTCCTTTGTTTTGTTGACGTTATCAATCATCAGAAATCATAAAACTGCATTAGATCTCTGATCAATTTAAGAATTTGATTAACCCAAGCCGATATTTTCCTTAAAAGAAATTGAGATGAAAAAAATAAAAGTTTAAATAGATTTGTATCTAGGTTTCAAAGAAGAGTCTCGAAGTGTGCCTTTTTCAGTTAGGATTTACTTTCAGTTTCGCCGTCTTCAAGTTGTAGTATCAATGGACTCAACTTCGCGGGTAATATGTCAACAGTTCCTCACAGTCAACTCGAGATGCTTGAAGCAACACATAGAGGCCTACATAAATTTAATCCAAGACATCACGACGAGATCGAAGTGGAAATTGGTGACCCCATTTATGTACAAAAGGAAGCCGATGACTTATGGTGTGAAGGTAATTTTTTTCTTTCCATAAATATCAACTTAAGGTACCAAATCATACTGAACTCGCTCTTTTCTATTAACATGTCACTTGAATTTAAGTCTTCTTAAGTATTTTATTCTTATTCTACTTTTATAATAAACTCTTTAATTAAAATTTTCAAATGCAATTTTTATGAAAAAAATTTTTACAGGGGTTAATCTAAGAACTGGTCAACAAGGAATTTTTCCATCAGCATACGCGGTAGATATGGATTATAATGATTTCGATCCTGCAAATGCTAAAGTGAAACGGGAAAGGTATCTTTTAGGGTAAGTAAAGCATTGGATCGGGTAGTTAGAACTCGATACCCTTAAGTATTATAGTACCAAACATGCAAACATTTGAAAGTTATAATAATCTTTTATTCATTCTCTTTTCGTATAATAAAATGCTTTGAAATTAGGTACATGGGCTCAGTAGAAACCTTGGCTCACAAAGGCACGGGAGTTGTTTGTCAAGCCGTAAAGAAGATTGTTGGAGAATGCAGTGGAGATCCAACAGTTCAACCCTGTATATTGGAGGTATCTGATCAGGGTCTACGTATGGTAGATCGATCAAAACCAGACGTAAGTGTTATTTTAATAAATTGCTTTTTGGACACTGTAAAAGTAATATTTCAAAAATTAAGTTGTAATATACGAGTTATCATCGTATTTTTAAAAGAGAAGAAAAGTGAATAAATTTTATGTGAATATATAGAAACAGTATAATTTATGATTTTGGATATAGAATTATGTTCATTTTATTTTATTCGCATTATAGAACTGTATCCTGTGGCACATATTGTATTAACTGTATAAAATCAATCACTACATATTAAATGAGCTTAGTCTAAAACCAAAATGTATTGCCATAGTTTTAAATATTCACATCTCATAATCATCATGATCAGTCAGTAAATCAGAATGTTTCTAATGCCTACAACAGTCCACTGCTGGACATAGGCAAATAAATATATAAAAATATTCATACCTGTCAGTGCCTATTATCGTATTCAGCTTTTTCTGAAGTCCTACTATCTGTTCTAAATATTTGATTAGGTTCAGAAGTAGAACATGTCGATCGATTTAATTCTGTCGGTTTCTGTCTTGGGTGGATTTTATTAATGTTCGAAATTTACTCAGACATAAAAAAATATTATGAGCACGAGTGGTATAAACGAATTCACAATAAAGATAAATTCGACGGGTGCAAAGTAAATAAAGTTATCTACAAAATGCTGATTTTTAGTTTATTGTACAATCGTTTTAAGAAAACAATTCTTTACAATATGACATTTTTTTTTTTGCAAATATCACATTATTTCAATCAATTTTCGTACGTAAAAAAAGCCAACTACGTATGTTCTTTCAAACACTACGAAGTAAATACGACCAAGTAACGTTGGCCGCATTTACACGGGGCCGCGGGACTTTCCCCGTGCATACACAAAAGGACATCAGTCAGTTGACATGCGCTACGTCGGCTTGATTAGATTTTTGTTATTATTTATGTTAAATGAGGTTTTGTGTCTGATATCTGTGATATTTCGAGGGTTTGTTGTAGTCTTCATTTGAATTAGTAAAATCAATAAAGAACGACGGCAACTGTTGAAGCAATTATGTAGAACAGGAAAATAAGTTACTATCATGAAAACAGAAGATCTAATAAAACTCACAAAATTAAGTGATAATCGTGAAACTGCTGGTGTGAATTAATTTTGTTTAGTAAATATTCAAAGTTGTAAATGTGAAATTCTTAGATTTGTTGTTTGTAGAATAATAAATCTATAAGAGAGGTCATATTTTAAAATACCGACGCATAAACGACCATCTGCCACCTGAATCATTTTACTTCGCTATCATCGTAGATGTTACAATTTACTTCGGTTAATTTTGTGGAAAATGAAGTACCTACCTATTTGTAAGGTGTTTTTTAAGATTGTTAGGGTTAAATAGTCCTTACAAAGAACCCTTATAGTTTCACCATATCAGTTTGTCTATCCGCAGTTTAGCTTAGAGACGTTTGTTCCGACAAATGTCTGGAACAGCGAGAACGATTTTGATGGGACTTTCACTGATAGGTAGCTGATGATATAAGGAGTAATTTAGGCTACTTTTTTAGACTAGCTTCGTCCCGCGGCGTTACCCGCAGTACGACAATAACCACGGGTAACACCGCGGAGTTAAGCTAGTATAAAATATAAAAAGAAAACATAACTACACGCAAAGTGGAGATGATTTTGTTTCTCGTTTAGGCTATATTATATCGTTGGAGAGGTATTTCAAAAATGTACAGAGAAGTTATAGGACATTCTTTTATTCAGTGCTCCGTTTACGAAATATTAAACTTTAAAGTGCAAATGTTTGTAGAGTCAAAAACTATCACGGCTAAGTTACTTGAGAGGCCGACTTGTGCTTAACCACTGAAAGAGAATGACCACTGAAAATGATTCAAAACGCAACTTCAGTGTATTATACACTTCCCGTTGGCTTATGACAAATCTAGCCCTAGAAGTGTAAAAGTTTGCAAAACAATCATTTGTCCATCCATTGTCCACAACAACGAATTCGTCCATCAGTCACCAATTTATATAGAGCGCTTTGGATAAATATGATTAAAATACTGGGAACCGTTCAAAGGAGTTAAGATAACAAAAATAAGATAAACACAGCGGCTGTAATCGAAGGTGTCTGTAATCACGTAAAATCTTTTCAGCCTGTGGAGTCCCGTTATATAAGAAAAGACTCAAATAAATTTTACTTATCCGGTGGCTAGAACTTCTCAATTATATTCAAATTATATCAAGCATGTACAGAGGAAAATAATGTTTCAAAAGGGTTTAATCAACACATGAAAAATAAAGATGTTGCAAGGTCTCTAAAGAAACAGGATAAAAATCAAGCAACTGCACATCCTGACAGTGTAACTTGAGCTACTTTCGACTTTCAATTTTTTTTATCTACGGCTCAGGGAGAAACAAATTTATTTTATTCCCCCTGTTAGCCGTAGTTTCAGGCCACATGTAACATATTCCTTTTTTAAAACCAATGGGTCATAAAGCTCTTTACATGTTAAGCACTTTTTATGTTTGAAATGTTATACACTGTAAAATTAAAGAAAGTTTATAATAAAATGAACTTGCTTCTCCCTGAGGCGTAGAAAAAATAAATTGAAAGTCGAAAGTAGCTGAAGTTACACTGTCAGGATGTGCAGTTGCTTGGATTTTATCTTATTTCTTTAGAGACCTTGCAACATCTTTATTTTTCATGTGTTGATTAAACCCTTTTGAAACATTATTTTCCTTTGTCCATGCTTGATATAATTTGAACATAATTGAGAAGTTCAAGCCACCGGATAAGTAAAGTTTATTTGAGTCTTTTCTTATATAACGAGACTCTACAGGCTGAAAAAATTTTACGTGATTACAGACACCTTCGATTACAGCCTTAATTCCTTTGAACGGTTCCAAGTATTTTTATCATATTTATCCAAAGCGCTCTATCTAAATTGGTTACTGATGGACAAATTTATTGTTGTGGACAATGGATGGACAAATGATTGTTTTGCAAACTTTTACACTTCTAGCGCTAAATTTGTCTCAAGCCAACGGGCAGTGTATACGTTACACTGAAGTTGCGTTTTGAATCATTTTCAGTGGTCATTCTCTTTCAGTGGTTAAGCACAAGTCGGCCTCGCAAGTAACTTAGCTGTGATAGCTTTTGACTCTACAAACATTTGCACTTGAAATGCAATTGCAACTGATGATGATGGATTCTTAATACAACGATTTGATAAAACTTTGAGAGCAAAATTAATACTTCCTAGGTATCACGAATTTTCTTTTATGAATCACGAAACTATAGAGAACGAGATTAATTTATTGCTACTTTTTTAATTATGTATCGATAATAATATATAATTAAATAGCTACGTAAGTTTAAATGTTGATTCAGGTTTTGGTTAATCATCACATAAAAAGAGTTATATATTTTGTTTCTGTGATTATTGTTTGACAGGCTAAAGTAAGTAAAATATGTGTATTTTTCTTTATCTAAATGTTATTACTTAATTTCTATTATTTTCAAACGTAATTGGAAAAAAAAGCCAAAAAAAAACAAGTTTTAATATTTCATTTGACCGCATTGTGTGTCATTTATTACTTTAGAAATACGACGCATAAAATGCTATCTACATTATTATGTTCTATAATAGATCTATTATTAATTAAAGGATGTTGGGTAGTATTTATCATTAAAATTAAATGTTTCAATAAAATCTTAATACAGTAAATTAAATCAAATTCAATTTATACACGAAATTTAAAGTCCCTCGTATATACGACCAACTGGCAGTTGACACAATTAGTATTATTTATAATACAATGTAGATGCGAACAACTGCAAAATTTCGTGAAATAACAAGAAATTCCTGAAATAAATATCATATATAAATGTGTAAGAGTGTAAAGATGTATTAATAAAATTTACAGAAAAATCGATTCATTAATTTAAAAAAAAACACACTTTTTAGATCTTTTCGCTCTCCTGTAAAGTAGCTATTTTGCAGATAACTCTTTTTACTTTGCACCCGTCGAATTTTATATTGCACTTTAATTTCACTATAATTTCTATTTTCTATTTTTGGGAAAAAATTGTTATGGACGACTGCTAAAATTATTTTTAGTTTTTGAGAATTATTTTGAAATTTACCTGTTCATACTTATAACGCTAATATGCACTCAATCAATATCGCTTGCATCACTGAGCAAAGGTTATTTTCGTTAGATAAAAACATCTGTGTACTTTCAAAATACATTATAGACCGTTGCGAAATTATAATTCATCGTTTTCAAAACAAACATAAAATATTTCAGGTGCAACATAATAGCTCACCTGTCTACAATGTTAACTTACGATATAAATCATAAAGAAATATGTTTCAGAAACTTTGAGGCTAAATATAACTTGATTATGAATTTTCTTAGCTACAATGGTTGTAGTTGTCGTTTATTTTAAGCGTTTACCAAACAATTAATAGGTCTTTCGACTTTGTTACTTTCATTTTAAAACCAATGATATTATAATATTTGATGCAAACTAACAAAAGTAAAACAATTGATCTCTTCAGTCTTATACCATTAAATCAGAATGTTTCTCTTTTCACCTTTGTTATTGCTACTTGTAAATAAACGAATTCTTTTGTAGGTACTTCTTTTCTGTCGTTCTATGAATCCTTTTAAATATTTCGTTAAAACGGTTCTTTACATTTTTTTATTAATAAATAAATACTTTGCCATTGCTAACCCCTTTCGAGCTCTTTCTCGTGTTAGAAATAGATCAGATAAATAGGAGACATCGCCAACAGAACTCATAACATACATCTTTGGCAATATGGCCGCCCTTTGTACACTACATGTATATGTCATCTAATATTGTAACTCTGTAACAAAGTGTGCAAATAAAGACTTTTCTAGTATATTCTATTCTTTTTCAGAGAAATCGAAGTGGGCCCTGCATTGATTACTTCTATTCCTTGAAAAACGTCTCGTTCTGCGCGTTTCATCCTCGCGATCACCGCTACTTAGGATTCATCACCAAACATCCTACGTTACAACGATTTGCATGTCACGTGTTTAAAGGACAGGAGTCGACGAGACCCGTAGCTGAAGCTGTAGGGTGAGTAGTCATACATGTTTTCAGAATGAGCTCGTTTTATGTATGAAGAGTTTTTTACTATTTATCCTATTTTTAGTATGGATAACTAATAATAACTACTAGCTGTAGTACTCTACATGATTTTAATTAATATAATGCAAACTGTAACTTCATATTGAAGGTTAACTTATTTACTTTATAACGACAAAACCAAGGTATATATAAATATATAAGAAGAAAAAAATTATGCACAACGCAATCTAGTCTAAAATAAGCAGAGCTTGTACTATGGGTACTAGACATCTGATATAAATACTTATATATATATCTGTGAAAACACCCCTAATATACCTACATAGAAAGTACCCAAAACAATCGAACCCGAGTTTAACTGCTAGTCTGAGTCGAACTGCTAGACCAAAAAAGCAGATACGTTTACTCTGGTGATTGAGCACGCACTATAATAAATACTTTGAAATAACATCAGTATTTTTGCAGTTTGATACCTGTTTTTATATTAAACTAATTTCCTTTACAGGAGGGCATTCCAGAGATTTTATCAAAAATTTATAGAGACAGCGTACCCGATTGAAGATATCTACATAGAATAGTCGTTTCATCAGTATGTAGAACGTTGCCGGTATAATAGCTTCACTGACACTGGCATTGAAATCGCAGCCCAAAACGTTATAAGTAGAAAATGTATTTTAGTGATGCACATGAGTTTTTCAAGTTTTTTCTATTTGTTGCTGATACAGATTATTTCTGTATCATGCCTTTAACGCTAGCGTCATTGTTGGTGGCTCTTAGTGTACCTGGAACAGGAGGATTACATGTTTGTATTTTATAATTATCGTCGTCGACAGATTGCTTTTGAACCATTTATATTTTCATCTAAGGCATCTAATTGCTATTAATATCATAAGTGAAATAATTCGTAACTAGAAAACTATGTTTCTATGTAATATAGTATATAAGAAATATGAATGATGTGGCTTCGTGACTCTATTCTAAAAGAAGCATTAGTAAACATTTATACGTACTTATCTGATACAATCAGTAACAAACCGTACATTCAGATTATTTTCAACCGTGCCATCGTAGTAGTACTCGAAGTCAGATTTGCAATTAATATCTGAAAGTTAATTTTGCACTACGATATTGAGTTAACGAAAATAAATATCATGATTTTGTCTAATTAAATCGTGAAAAATAATTATAAACCAGTGAATATTTCAAAAACAGCGGATATTTTCGGTGCCTGATGTCAACATTTAGCAAGGGTAACAAAATAATATTTTGTGCCCGATTACGGTAAAATATAAAGTGAGTGTAAAAATTTTGGCGGTCTATAATTTGATCAAAGCGCTTAAACTATTGAACCAATTTTTATGAACGATTCGTAATAATGAACCTGCTGATTTAGACTAAATGAAGTTATATCGTCTTTGTCACCCAGGATTTTTACATAATCGGGTTGTCCTTTTCAAACTTTTCAAACAAACAAAAAATTGTAGCATCGTGAAGTTATTAAATTGAAAAATAAAAATCTTTTAACTTACTAGAACTAATTTTACGGATATAAATATAGCATGAAGCTAAATTAGAAAATTGAGCCATTTATGTTGTAATAGAAAACAACGAAAAACTGTCATAATATCATAGAATTCATATAAAATAACTTTTTTCTAACTACTTATTGTGACAATAAATATAGGCAATACAATAAATATAGTACTGTACATAATCCGTAAAACTAGTTTTGTATAGTGTCTTAAAAAAACGATTTTATAAAACGGTGTTAGCTTGCATCGTGAACTGCGACGACAGTCTACGTTAATAGTTGTTTGTTTAAAGCTTTGATTATATACATGTCTAGATGGAGTGTTGCGCTGCATTCGCAATAAAAACAACAGGCCAGATTTGAAGGGCTTGTGTGCGTATTACACACACATGCAAGCGTTGCCTACGGGCGCGCGCATGACGTGGAAGCGTTCTGAGTGATACCAGCCCTTGAATGTTTTCCATAAAAGGAGGGAAAATAATTGTGTATTGATTTTGAGAATTGTAATTTGTAATAAATTTAAAGTCAGTCAATATGTATTAGAGTTTTTGCTTTTGAGTTACTAGGTAAAATATATGTTGGTGAAAAAGGGAATTGCTATTAAAGCTTATCTATTCTTAATACTTAACAACAATTTGGTTAATATCAACAAATTATATTTAATTTAATTACTATATTTTTAACTAGATGTTCCTCGCAATTTCTCAAAATCATGTTTTTATATCGTTCTCGTTAAGAACTCAGAGAAATGTAGCTTCCGATTAGTAAAAGAATTTTCAGAATCGGTTCAGAAATTCCGGAGATTAGCTCGTTCAAACAAACAAACACTTACTTTCATTATTAGCATCCATGGAGCGGCAAAATCGACACGCATATCAGATTTTAAATAAAATAAACAATATCTACCACCTTAGATTTAAAAAATTATACTTTATAAACATAATATATGATATGTATTATCCATCACTATAGTTAAGTTGAATTGGCTTGAATTCTCGAAATATACTTTTTCGATCATGATTGAACAATTTGTAAATTGGCTAACACTCACATGGGAAATTTAAATTCAATTAACAGGCTACCCTGTAAACATTCCGTCAAAATGGTGGTCGAACTTTTGATAAAATTTCACTGAGTTAATTTAATTGTTTCTTTACAATATAGTCATTTAAAGTTTACTTACCGATAATAACTAATTTTTTTAGTTGATTTCAATCGTCCAAAGTAATTCCTGCACACTTTTATCATGCAAAACGTAATTTTTATACGCCACTCAATACGTGTTTACCGTACAATGACAGAAACGCCACTGATCGGCCGCGACGAGCTTAGTCTCTTACAGTTAAATACTATTTTTTTGGACGTTTAGACGCTCGAACTCTCTATCTAGACATGTTTATAATCAAAGGTTTAAAGTTAAGTCATGAACTGTTGCTTAACGTTTACTGAATAGGGCTATAAATATATCATCATAGAGAATGCAAACCACGCTCAAGAGCTCTGACACAAAGACGAGACTTAAGACACTTAAAGTTTTCGTGATGTAACTAATAATTTATTAAAGAAAGCTTCATCACTTCTTCAAGTTATTGTCTAGTCTAAAATAAAATGTTTGATACACATATCATACTAGTTTCACCGTTAATATCATCATCTCACTTATTCCATACCCAATGACTAGGTAAATAGCTGTCTCACGCAGCCTTGATTGATCGTCTCCTTGTTTTAAAGATTATCGTTAGATAGGGAATTTTGTTGCATCACCTCTTTTGTTGAGTTTATTGGTGACGATTGCAAAAATTAAATATTCAGCAAAAAATATATATTGGCAACTAATATATATAAATATTTAAAAAGAAGTTTAATCTTACAGGTTACTCAAGAAGATTATAAGAGTATTAATTTTTGATAAAATTTTCAAAGAAATGTCTCGCTTCTTATGAAAAGTTAATAAAATAAGGCATAAAACTGAGTTGAGCTAAGACAAATATTGAACTTTAAGAATATCTATTAGCTGAAAATCGAGAGTTATCACTTTTGTAAAATGTGCTGATAATATACGGAGCTTATGCAGTTCGTTGTGTCGTAGTCAGCCCGTAAGTAACAGTTTCATTTTGTATTCGGCAAGACATGTGTGCAAGCTGGTATTGAATGTTTGTGCCTATTGTGACTAAGTAGTAAATGGAGCCTTAAACAGAACAAGTTGTGCAAATGAACACAGAGAATTCGTTAAATATTCATATCAAATTCAATGATATAAAAGTAATCGTAAATATCAGAAGAATCTCAACCACTGTGATATTTGATCCTTTAATTTCCAACCTCGTTTAGAAAATAGGAAGATTGAATTGTATCTATTGAATTGTATTCTATTAAGTATTACTATCAATATGCTTAATCGATTGTAACTATAACATTTGTAGCTATTTACATAAGCTAGGTGATTGTACAGTTTAAATACTTGAGCACTCGGGCAAGTCTTGTTTAGCGAATAATAGCCGCCATTGCTTAAGCAATGTTTACATGTTTATTCGCTATATACACTTATCTTACACAATTACATATAGCGCTATATTTGAATTGTAAATAGGTTTAATAAGGAAACGGTCACATTGCAATACATACTCTATTAATTACTATTTAATATTTTTAAAAACAAACAACTACAAAACACCATAAGAATATCATCTCTTGACAAACATAGAAACAATGTCTTACAAACTGTTGCGGTTCCCAATTCATTGTTTTATAAATGTTTGTGAGCAAAATTTTAGTCGTCTGTTTTACGAAAACATTTTTGCGTTCGGTTTGGGTAGCTCCCAGATTTAATGGTCACCATGTTGAGATCAGGTAATGGGATACCACAAAAATAGAAGGCGATCTTCAGTTAAACTTTTATGTGATAATTCTTGAATACACCTAATTATCCATTCATTTAAGTGAAGTAGTATTAGTTTGTGTACTAGGTACCTAAAATTGGTTTGAAGTTGATTTGAGTAAATTTTTGAGAAGTAACGAACCTTGCCAATCGCTTACGTATTAAAGTAACTTTCATACACTTTAGATAGCACTTTACCTGCACACATCTTAGTACTACCTAGTTATTAATTTGGTACCTCTAAATTTTATAGACATATGCTGTCTTGACTATTTATTCTAAAACTATTCAAATATTTGCGTTTGTAAGTCATCATCTCATAATGATGTGCTGATGATGTGAGAAACAACTCCTTAACAACCAGGAGTTGCAGAATAAATTATTTTGAGGCCTATGTTTGATAGGTGCTTAAAAGTAGTAAACAATAAAACCGTGAAATAAACGGGCTTGAATTTACCTTGTTTCAAATATTAGGTGAATTTTAGAATATATCTAATTATCCATTATTTAAATGTAATAGTATTATCATGTGTGCTAGGTACCTAAAATTTGTTTACCTACTCAAAAATACATCAAATCAAAACGCTCTGCTTAGAAATACTAAGAATTAATTTAATATTTTTTTTCAATTTATTTTATATTTCTTACTGGAGTAGTTTTTTCTTAAAAATGTTTATATATAAATTTTTAGAGAGCCTTTGATCATAATGACCAAGAATTTTTTGAATCGATTCTATTTAGAAATGACATCATGAACGGCAAGTAAATAATCTTGAGATTATTAAAATTTGAATTAGATTAAAAAATATTGTAACCATTTTTATGGTTAAATATTTTAAACGATTGCTTGATTGTGTTGAATATTATGGATTATTATTGACCATTGCAATGTGATCGTCATCCACAACTTGTACATAATTTGTCAACAAGATTATAGTGTTTTACAATTGGTAAAGCTGTGACTATGACTCAAACAAAAGTAAATATTTATTTTTCCAATGAATGTCACGGCGTATTCTACATAAATGCGGAAAGTATTAAATAATAAAATAATATTATTTGAAACTGATTAACAGCCGTTTTATTTAAACAGTCTTATTTTGAACATGAAATTGTCTTACTATAAACACCCCTATGATTTTATTCCCCTATCTTATTGTGACGTCACTAGAGTATTGGAAAGAACGCCCTTCTTTATTCACCCTTAATCACGAAAATCGATATTTTGTTTGTTCCAGTCAGCTGACAGTAAGCTTACTGTTTGATACAACTTGACGTACAACTTGATTATGAATGATAATTATTAGCTATTGTTTTTTTTTTCTTTTATTGAGGTAAATAAACAATTACACAATATACAATTTTCAAATAGTTCACATAATAAATGTAGCAATTGTGACACCAGCGGCGTTTTGGGTCCTAAAAGGAACGGTAAGTGCCCGTTACAACTTGTGATCTCACGTAACACTCATTTAAATTCACGTAACATATCATTTAACGTGCATAAAACAAAAATAAAATAAATACAACTGAAATATAGAAAAAAACAGCAAAAAAGAAAAAATATATAGAGCATATGGCAAAAAACAATAATAATAAGACAAATTAGAACAATGCCAGTCTCTCTGACAATAATCAATATATTATACTAGATCAATACCGTTGAAATGGGTGTTATTGGATTCAACTAGGCGATGCATTGGGGCGCGTCTACCTGCATTTCTTCGGCATCTGGTTGTTGCGAAAATTTAATACATATTACACAGAAAGAGATATATATATATATATATATTGTATATACATATATTAGATAAAAGACTATGAATTCCACTATTCTACCATCACTGCAACCGCGGCTCAGCCTTTGCCTTCATTCACTGTCTTAAATAAATATCTCTGTTACAATAGAGACCTAGTCCTACATCTAAGTATATTCTATACTATTAATACGAGTATAATATAAAGTTTAAGAGTTTGTTTGGTTTACGGGCTAATCTCAGGAACCACTAGTCCGATTTGAAAAAATATTTCATTGTCAGATAGCCGATTTATCGTGGAGTGGTAAAGGCTATATATCATCACGCTAAGACATAGTAGTAAAGCACCAATGAAGAATGTTTCAAAATCGGGGATTTTTTTCCTCTTGAGAGCGTCAACTGCGTGCGCTGCGTAAACGGTTAACGTATCACTCATCAGTGTAACTCAAAATAGCGACATCGGCGCGTCTGTGTGTCAGCTTTGTGGACGCGCACAGAAGGGGGGGTCTGAATTTAGAAAGACATGATTTTCTCTAAATCGATCTATTCTATCTTTAATTAAAAATATAAATTGAATTCCAATTAGATTTCTTTATGTTTCTTTCTAACACTTCAATGGCCTTTGAAATGCCATTCGAACGTGCTTAGCCAATAACAGACTCACCTGGAACGCGAGGGGCCCCATGTGGGGGCCAATTTTATTTTCCAATTCTTGAAAAATTACGATTTTGCTATCACTATATACACTATTTACACATTAAAACACTAAACACTTAATAACACAAACAAAACACCATAATATCCTCTAAACACTAAGATAACTAAAATTGGCGCCAAAGTACGCTATCAAAAAGCCGTTGAACGCGGCCACAATCCGACGCCGACTGTCAAAAAAATTTCTACCAACGAAACATTGAATTAAATTTGGTAGGATGGACCGATTCGTTCCTGTTCAATCGTGAACGACAACCGTACAGTAGAAATGGTAGATTTCGCCAAAATAAACTTTAAACAAAGGTCTCAAGTGCGTCCACAGAGATGACTTGCACAGAATTATCCAAACCGGTGTGGTTTTACACTGACAAGTGGTTTCTAAAACAAAGTAAGATTCATGAAATGTGTGATCATTTTTTAACTGATTTTGGAATCATCATCATCATCGTCAACGGCCTTTAACAGTCCACTGCTGGACATAGGCCTCTCCTTGAAAAGGAGGTAAGTATTGGTATTTTGGAATACCAGCAACCGACATAACTTTTGTTACTAATTATGTATTAGCTTATGGTAGGTCTCAAGAAAAACTGGATTTGGCCGTAGCGTCGTCGGGTATTGCTGCGACTATGCTCATGGGAATACGCACCACTCATTGAACTTTAAACTGCCTTTGACTTTTTAGTAGAAATACAGCGTGTGTTTACAAGATGTTAACTTAAAAACTTATCCACTATGGAAGTTCCTTCACAACCTAAAACTTTCTACTAATATGAGAACACATTTAAGTGGAGGTATTAGAAACTTTCCTTCAAAGTTACTTTTAATAGGAGACGTGAAAATACCTGATGAAAACAAAATTTAAATTGATCGTGATTTAAGTGGGAAAATTATCAACATTAAAGACCTAATCTCCAAAGTCTACCCAGTAGTCGTTGTCCATTTAGGAAAAAAACCTATTCACAATTACGTGATTAGTGCTACAGTTTTAGCTGATACCTCGCATGCATAAGATACCAACGGATTTGCCTTTTAACTTTAAAATAATTCAATTTTCGGTAAAGGTGTCGTTTACGGTAAAAATTAACAAAGCCCAGGAGCAATCATTTACGCACGTAGGAATAGATTTACGCCGAGAGTGTTTATCGCACGGGTAAAATAAAACTAAACATATAGTGTAAGCAGAAGTACTATATAATAACATTAGTTTTGAGTACTCATTTACAAAATAACCTACAATCTACATGACTTAAGTGTGTAAATAAAGTACTTTCAAGTAAAGTTTTAAAGTTTCGTTCTTAGTAATAAAAACGTGATGAAGGTTAAGAAAGCTCCATATCGTAAGTATTATTTTTATTATTTTTTTCTCTATTGATAATCTGCAATGAGCTATAGCTATAAGCAGGTGAGTTCAGTGAATATTAGCTTTGAGTGTATCTATTAGCAAAGACATCTACTCATTCTTAGACCACTGCACATAAAATATGTTTATAGGGCCAGTATGTCCTTTCGCTTCAGTCTTTTACTATAGCTACATGTTGTCAGCTGGGCAATTAATGAATTGGGATGCTTTTCTGGTCCCCCTTATATGTCTCTGTACATTTCCCAATTTCCTCCTGTACAGTACTCATCTCGAGATGTTGGTGAATTTCTTTATTGGTAGTGAACCATGGGGCATTACATAGATTTCTGAGTTGATAATTACAAAATATGATTATTTTGTACTCGTTGTAGTATGATAATGTTGGAGTTGCAAGCGCTGCCCCATAGTTGTAAGCCATACATCCACACAGGCTTAAGCACACTCTTGTAGATTAACAGTTTGTTGTCTATAGACAGCTTGCTATTTCTGCCCAGTAACCAAGACAGACTGTGGTAACGGAGCTTGAGTTCATGTCTCTTGGTCGCAATGTGTGGTCTCCATGTTAAGCGTCGATCAAGATGTAGTCCGAGGTACTGTGTCTTGGTGAGGCAGTATAGTATCTCCCAGCTGCACAGCAGGACAGTTCCCCTTACGCAGCGTGAAGGTAACATGAATGGATTTAGATGTATTGGCCTTAATCCTCCATTTGTCGAGCCACTTAGTGACGTTGTTTAGGGACTTTTGTAGTTTTTGTGTTGCTACGTCAGAGTTCTTGTCACTAGCCAATATTGCGGTGTCATCTGCGAATGTGGCCGTAGTGGCATCCTTCTCTTCCGGTAGGTCAGATAAGTACAAGACATGGCTTTTCTTGGTAATTTAAGGAGTACTTCCTTTGTGATAAGGTCAAACCCAGGATTTTTTTCTCGAACTGCCTTTTCAAATCTAGTTCTGTCAACACTTAGTCTGGTATCCTGCCAAATTCTTCTGAGTCTCCGTTTTTCAAGTACCGCTCTTTGGACTTCCACAGGGTAATTGTTCTGGGCAAATGAGCCAGCAAGCTTCTTGAATTAAGATCGTGATATAGCCAGTAGCAGATTCAATATCCTCACATGTTTTTAGAGCTACTTTCAGTTCTATTCTATCTTCAAGGAATTCCTGAAATGACACCCAGTCAGTGTACCTATTGTATAGTTTTTCTGCAACTGCAGGCTCCACAAGCATTGTGCTGACAGTTAGCTGTACAGTACTGTGGTCAGATGAGCCATCATAACAGGATTCGACTTTCATGTAGTGCTTACAGAATCCTTTCGTAATAAAGACGTACGTATTATTTAAAAATATTTTCACATTCTACGTAAACGAAGCCGGGTGTTAAAGTTTGCGTTGGCTCAAAGCAACTATTCCCAGCGAACGAAATCGCGAACCGAAGTTATCTATCATAATAATATGTTCAGGTACCTTCAAAGTCTTCAGGTACCAGATACAGATACAAGATTTCACCTCAATTAGACATCAGAAAGTAGTTAAAATCATATATTTGAACTACACATACCTAGTACTTAACTACTTAACAATCATGCGAATCACACCAATAACATAAATCAGAAAGTTTGTGAGTGTGTGTGTATATTTGTTACTTTTTCACGCTCAAACGGTTTGACCTACTTTGCTAAAGTATGGTATGCAGGAAGCTGACACTCTGGATAAACACATATACAGGCGAAAACACGGCTGTAACACCGCGGGACGCAGCTAGTATAATATAATTATCCATAATCCTTCTAATAATATAAACGCGAAAGTTTGTGATTATGTACTATTTGTGTATGTTTGTTTAAATTAAGCAAGACAACATCAATGCAAAGAGAAGTAAAACTTGAAACTAACCCTATACCAACCCGTCTGGCCAGCGTGGTATAGTAGGCCAATACCTCCTTTTCAAGGAGAGGCCTATGTCCAGCAGTGGACTGTTAAAGACTGTTGATGATGATGATGTGTAACGCAAAAACTACTAAGCGGATTTGAATGAAACTTTACAGTAATATAGCTTATATATCAGAATAACACATAGGCTACTTTTTACTGCAATAATCGAGATACACGCGGGTGGAGCCACGGGAAAAGTTAGTGATAAGTATGTTTACTAGCGAACTACAAAGACGATTTGTCATTAGTAACAGCGCTATCTCTTTAATTTTATTAACAACGCTACATCGTAGACTTCTTTTACGTACCTGAAAATGTTAGATATTTCTGATAGATGGCGTGTTGCAAAGAACTTTGAGTTTTGCATAGATGGCGGTAATATGAGACAGGATGAACGGTACAAAAGTTATAAAAGTTTAACTTTCGAAATAGTTTCTATATAATTGTGTACCCAGCAAAATCGAAAAAAAAAATAGCCTTAGAGAGGTGAGAGTATAACATAAAATTAGTGCATTCTAAGGAGTAATTTGTTACAAATATGGATTCAGTGAAATATTTATATTATTTTTTCTATTTTTATCTATTTATTT
The DNA here is from genome assembly GCA_932526445.1 of Phragmatobia fuliginosa. Lineage (NCBI taxonomy): Eukaryota > Metazoa > Arthropoda > Insecta > Lepidoptera > Erebidae > Phragmatobia > Phragmatobia fuliginosa. The sequence continues at coordinate 34,935,313 of OW052057.1, forward strand.
TCTACATATGTTTGTTCTTTCCCTTTGAAATTTATAGAATGTAATCTTTAATAATATTTACAGTACAATTAGCTTAAAACGTGACATTCGATGGTTTGATAAGGTGTTTACATATTGTAATAGCAAATAGAAATGATTCAGACAACGAATCAATGTCCTTTTTCCAATCACAAGAGGGAACGAAGGGGTCCATCGATGTCTTATTGACTCAAAATCACTCTGGTATTCCTCTATTTGCCAAATGCCGGGAGAGCGAGACAGGGCATTGCATTCTTCCTGCACCTCAGACTAGCAATCCCTACCAGTCAGATTCGTCTCACAAGACAGGTCTCGTCCATCACGTTTCGGTAATAATATTATTTCACATATTGGAGATCGTTAGTGACGTTAGTGTAATTAACTAGGCTTTGCACTAGTAAATATAGGTACTTTATAAACATTTGGCAGCCTTTACATGCATGCTTAGAACACGTGATTTCGGCTTTAGCTCAGCAAAGCAAAGCTATTTAATTTTATTCTCGCGTCCGTAATTTATTTTTATAAATTACGGGCGCGAGAATAAAATTACGCCTAAACTAAACTAGACTTAAATAAGACCCGGCAGACTTCGTACTGCCTCAATCGATAAATAGAAGACCTAAACTTATGTATTTAATAAACTTAAAAAACAAAAAAAAACATAATTAGTGAAAAAAATGCATTTTTTTATATATTCACCTTTTAAACCTTCACTGGACTTCCACAAATAATTCAAGACCAAAATTAGCCAAATCGGTCTAGCCGTTCTCGAGTTTTATAATAACGCCGTATTTTCGTTAAAATTATAAGGTGTAAAAGAGTAAAATTATGTGCATAAAATGATATGGATTAATACTGTGTGTTTACTTACATTAAGCTTTACCGCTTTATAATTGGCCATTTTTCATTTGTTTCGTTTTCATATCAAACCCTATCCCGAGAACCTCTTTCTATTGTTGAAAATAGCATGAAAATCGGTGCAGTAGTTTTTGAGATTATCGCGAACCGATAGACAGACAAACGCGGCGGAGGACTATGTTTTTAAATATGTAATGGTGGTGTACGCCCATTTATCTCGATTATTGCAGTGAAAAGTAGCCTTTGTGTTATTTTGATATATGTATTAGTGTTATTACTGTAAATTTTCATCCAAATCTGTTCAGCAGTTTTTACGTTAAAGAGCAACAAACATACATACACACATACATACTCACAAACTTTCGCGTTTATAATATTAGTAGGATAGGATTATAATATTAGTAGGATTTCTCGTTTATAATATTAGTAGGATACAGGTACCTTGCTTAGTTTGGTCTAGATTAATGTTAGTTTAGTAAGATGTCCGAAATATTTATTTATTTTATTTATTTTCCTATACGAAGAAATCAATTTTTAATGCTTTTTCCGTCTTCTGTTCGTCTGTCTGTTAGTTTGTTTACTTTGACGGAACTTTCACTGGCAGAAAGCTAATAACCAATTGCACAATAAGTAACAAATTTTACTTTTTAGACTATGTCATCCGTAATTATCAGCCTATCGCAGTCTACTACTGGACATAAGTCTCTCCCTTTGCACACCATTCTGCCAACTCCTACCAGCCAACCCGCGCAAGTCGTCACTCCACCTGACCTGTGGACGTCCTACAACACGTTTAATGAGACGCGGTCTCCACTAAAGAACTCTTCAACCACATTTTTAGGGTTCCGTAGCCAAATGGCAAAAAACGGAACCCTTATAGATTCGTCAAGTCTGTCTGTCTGTCTGTCTGTCTGTCTGTCCGTCCGTATGTCACAGCCAATTATTTCCGAAACTATAAGAGCTATACCGTTGAAATTTGGTCAGTCGATGTATTCTGTGAACCGCATTAAGATTTTTACATAAAAATAGAAAAAAAACAATACATTTTGGGGGTCCCCATACTTGGAACTGAAACTCAAAATTTTTTTTTTCATCAAACCTATACGTATGGGGTATCCATGGATAGGTCTTCAAAAATGATGTTGAGGTTTCTAATATCATTTTTTTCTAAACTGAATAGTTTGCGCGAGAGACACTTCCAAAGTGGAAAAATGTGTGTCCCCCCCCCTCTAACTTCTAAAATAAGAGAGTGATAAAACTAAAAAAAATATATGTTGTACATTACCATGTAAACTACCAACGAAAATTGGTTTGAACGAGATCTAGTGTGTAGTTTTTTTTTAATACGTCATAAATCGTAACACGCAATATACCTTTCATCCAATCAATACACTAGTATAAAAACATCGATGAAAGTTACAACGAACTACAAGAACTTTTATATGATGTTACTTGCTGGTACGGAACCCTTCATGGGCGAGTCCGACTCGCACTTGGCCGCTTTTTTTTAATAATATTTTGAAAACTACATTTTATTCACTCTTAAGAAATATGAAGAAGAATAAAAGAAATGGAAAAGAAACATTGCCCGTTCATCAAGAAATTAATCTGCTATCAGTCGATATAGACATGAAAATCATAGTACATTTTCGATGATATGTTCTAGAGTCTAGAGCGAAAAAAATTAAAAAGATTGTGTGAAAGTTGATTTAAACTATTTTCTCTTTTTAGAGAAATAAGGCAGTCATATAAATATGTATTTTGTGATCTATGGTATTTATTGTTAATATACATATATATTTACATGTGCATTTAGTGAAAAACTGACTTCAATATTATTTATTTATAAAATTGTAATAATAAAGTAAATCCAAGAAATGAAAAGAATATAGTTAGTCGTTCTGGGGTTCAGCAAGCCTTTCACTAACTCACGAATTGTACACGTGATTCGAATCGAAACCAAAAGTACGCTGTATAAAGATAAAATAAAAACCATGGAATGCAACTGTTTAGGAAGTATTACAGAAGTTGAACGTCGTAAACTAAATTATTTAAAGAAAAGTATTTGACGTTACCTACCTAGACGTTAACAAATGTTAAATTTGTTCAACTTCAATTAATTTTCTATGCTTTATTTCAACTTCAATTAGTTTTCTATGCTTTATTTCAATATATAAATAAATGTGTGACTCGCTCATTGAATTTGTCAATAATATGCACATGACGTGCACCAGGTGGAGTTTCGAATTACAAAACAACTATCCGACAACCTGATTATGCTAGAACACGTGTAAATGTACGCTGGTGTGTGTAGCGCTCTGACCAACACAGCGAAATGCGAGCTAAGGATCCTAGAGGCCTTCAAATGAAGGTTATGTTTCTCCGACTTTTTGACAGATTTGATAATAAATTATCTGAAACAGATAATGATAAAAAAACATTATCATCAAATTTCTATTAAGGTTTATTTATCAGTGTAGATACTGCTACATAAAAAATAGAAAATCTAATATTGCACACTTTAAAAGGTCTCGAAATCAATTTAACCCTACTGGTTTGGAAAATGTTTTCGGTGATCCCATATTTTTCTAATTTTTATCTACCTACACTTTAATAGAATCACGATGCCACCAAACCAAGTAAAAATTGAATGTGCAAACTAAGTCAAATGTAGTTTGAAACTAATAAATATGGTTTATTTCGAAACAACTTTTCTGATTTCCCCAAAGCAAAAACTTTTTATAATCTTTTTGCTTTCAAATAGATAAAAGCGATGAAAACTAAATAAGAAATGTCATTTACGTGCTATTCTCAATTTAATCAGAACTTCATAACGTTCATTAAAACCTTTCCGTACTTTTTCTTTGACAAATGATCGCAAAAGGAAAATACATTTCACCTCAAAGCGTGCGATTTACAGTCGACAGCGTCATTGCGGTAACTTCTGTGAAACAAACATGGCTGCTATACAGAGATTTGTAGTGGAAACCCTGAAATTCTGCTCCCCTTTTGATTCAAGACCAAGTTCAACTGAGCTTTGTGCATTCAAAGGTCAATGTCAAGTCCTGGCTTTATGGAATTAACGTTTCGAATTTCGCAAGCATTTGTGGTCTCCTTTTCAAAGTGGGGAAACATGTAAGCACATTTATATAACTTGAGATGGTATTGAAAATCCTTTAGAATTTACGACGCAAAAGCTACATCTATTAATTCGAAATCAGTTTATTTTCAGTTAGAAATGATATGATATTTTGTACGACACTCAAAGTGATTATTGCAGGATAATGAGTGTTTCGAGCATGTAAGAAGTACCCATACAGTACCAGAGTTTATGTTTTTATGCCTTTGAAAATATGCTAGATAAGAAGATAAGATATTGATAAATCGAGGATAAAATCAGGTGATTGTTTTATGAATTGAATGAATTCTGAAATTTTGAGAATATTTATTCAATGAATGAATTAAGAAAATGAAATAAATTAAACATATATATATATAATCACAGATCCATCTATTCCTTCAATTCTTTTTAATCTTATGATGCAGCTCAGAGGACAAACTATCGGTGGTGTACTTTGTATTCCGTAAAAATAGAACCTTTGCATAAGCAGTATCGCAGACGACGCGCAAAAGGTCTGGCACACAAACAATTCGATTACTTCTGGTAGAATGCACCGCGCCGCACAAAACGAACGTGACAAATATAAAACGTTTGATTCAAATTACGCTTACGCAGACAGCGCATACTTCAGTCTGCAATCGTTAGTGGTGAATATACATATGCAGTATAAACTATACTTTTAAAGATCGATGTTAATACAAAAAATACATATTGACCAGCAAATTAAGATACCTCTATGACACAATGTCATAAATGAATATATCGTATCGATTATTTTAGCTGGCAACACTGTTAAGTGTCTGAAGGTAAGACACTGACGCAACACCGGGTACTGGCGCGTGCGACCGGTGACCGCAGGGATGGGAATCATTGACACTTTAAAATAATAATAACGCGATTGAATGATTGATTTTAGTCGATTAATTTCATGTCATAGGTCATAGACAAGGATCACAGGTGACAATGATTTTATCGGAACGCGGCCGTTGACGAGCAGAGGTGTCGCGGATCGTCTTGTGTGAGCACCACGTGTTCGATGGAGTGTCTTAATTAAAATTATTAATCATGGGCTGCTATTCAAATGTCCTAACTGTATTTCGTGATCGAGTGCTACAATAAAATGAATGTACGAGAATATTCTCCTCACCCGCTAAACTCACGTCTACCCTCAATTAGAAATATGAGGCCTACTGACGTTCCCAGTAGATTCAAGATTTAACAAATATTTAACAACAAAATTGTGAGAAGAATTATGCTGTTATTTATATTTTTTTCTTCTTGCATTAGGTTGTTATTGTTGTATTCAAATATTTCAAAGTAGATATAGCAGTGATTAATTAATTGAAACAAACAGACAGACAGATAAACAGGCAAATATACAAAAAATTATAAACTATATTTTGGAATTGGTACTGGAAAATTGATAATTTGACATACAAACAAATACGTCAATTTTATTTTATTTGCATAGATATACATTATCGTATCGAAATATGAAAGCACTATTACACGTGCACCTGATACACATTTTCCTTCCGACTCCAAGAGTTGCGAAAGTATGTCAACAGTCCATATATGTGAGTTTGAGAAGAGATAAGGTATATCCAATAATATAGTCATATTGATGTAAATAATATTTTAAATTGAATATGCCACATTTATTTACAATTTAGTAAGAAGTAAGCTTATAATTCTGTTTAGGTTTACATAACGTACTTTACAAAAGTTTAGTAAAACTTTGCGTCTAAAAAACTATACTTACTGATTTCTAACTTAGCTGTCTTCCCATTGCTGTTTTCTGAAATTATAATGGTAAATTATAAATTACGAAAATAATTAAATTTATGTTAAGAACCACATTCAAGTTGTTGATCAGACTATAGAGAAATACTTGAAGTTCCAAAGAACCCCTGGTCTACCTGGCTCTTAAAGACTATTAAAAAGCTTTTATCTCTATATCACATGACAGCATCTGGGTAGCTTTGAATGCATTTAATATTGAAGAAAAATACATCAATATTCTAAAAAATATGTACAACATGTACAGGTAAAGGTAAATTACATAGAGTAGTATCAACAATCAGTATAAAGAGGGGAGTTTGACAAGGCGATCCAATATATCCAAAACTGTTTATAGCCGTCCTACAACAGGTAATGAGTAAACTACCATGGTCTAAACGAAGCATAAACATAAATATGCCAATCATGGACGTTTGATAGAAAAATGTAGCACAAAATTCAAACCACCCAAAAAAGAATGGAAAGAAGCATCATAGGCATGAAACTTATATATGAGGTAAAATGCACGGACATTTGTGAGAAAACCAAGGTAACAGATGCTTTAACATTTTCATTGCAAAGGAAATGGAAATAGGCAGGATATCTGGCTAGATACAACGACAAAAGATCGGTTGTGTTGAGAGGTCCGCAAGGAAAGAGAGCGATTGAATATTAGTTTTAATCACGTTTTAATAGTAATGTTAGTACTAGCGGAGTGTCAATAAAAATGAACCTATAGAGAGCTTTCATAACGCGTGCTGTGTAAACCTTTTAATTTTCACAAAAACAATGTATCAAAGCATCATACCTTGAAAGAAAAAAAATCAAAATGAATGTTTATATTTTAAAAACGAATTTTATGGCAAAAAAAACTGTTATAACTTTAAGCTACGGGCTATAGGAGACGCAGACGAGGACGTGTGGGTCAGCTAGAATTAAAGATTAGCTGTGACCTACGATTCCCAAAGCTAATAGTATAATAATATAAAGCTAATATTATATTTAGTAAATTATATTAGCGTTCCCAATAAACAGTAAATATCACGCAGTAGTATTTTTCTAATTGGACTTTAGATCCCATGATTAACCCATAAACCAAGTAAATAGAAAAGTTAATATAAGAAATCGTACGTGTATTGTTCAGTTTAGGCGGATTGGTTTGATCCTAGGTCACCTTAGACTTTTGAAGGTTTGTGTGTTTAATAGAAATCTATACTATTATTATAAAGAGGAAAGATTTTAGTGTTTGTTTGTTTGTTTGCAAGGCTCCGAAACCACTGGACCGATTTAAATTCTTTCACTATTAGAATCGTCCATTATCCCTGACGAACATAGGCTATAGAATGTTTTAAAAAATGATTGGGATCCTTATGAAAACTTCGATAATGTAACCCAACGTTTGAAATGATAACATTCCAACAAAATTCCTCTTATGCGTACGCTGCTAAAACAATTCAATAATAGAGCAAAGCCCTAAATTTTAAAGAGAACATCAATTTTTACAAAAAAAAATCTGCGATTTCATACATCTTACTATTATACTTATGTCACAATGACTACTTTTTTATAGTAAAGTATTTTATATTTACGTCCTTACAAACTAAGGAAAGTATTAACCCCTTGATATCGCTTGCGCTCTAAGTGACTAACGATTTTATTTATGAAAGACAGGTTACACGTACAATTTGAGTAATGGTTTCTGTCTAATGTATGTTGCCGCCAACAAGTTTAATTAGCCGTTCAATCAACAGCCTAGACTCTGCTGAGGCGTCTATTTATACACATAAAAAAATAACCTTTTTTTTACGTGTGGAAATCCGCTCGAGCCTTTACCCCGCCGGGGTTTTCTATGCGACGGGGTGGTGTGTCGGAATCGAACCGACTAAAGCCACACGGTATGCCCTCTATGCGCCAGACTTTTAGGAGGAGTCCAGGGTCGAATCTCCTTCTGGACCCCTCTCACCGCCTGTCCGCCTGTGATGCGGGCTCTGTCTCTTGGGCTACGTCTACTCTCAGCTTGCCAAATAATGTGGATGAAGGAGAAAACCCGTCCCGTCCGGATTTTGTTGCACAAAAAAATTATAAAACATATAAATAAGAGACATATTTAGTGGACTATAATGTTATTAAAAGTAATAATAAAATAATTCGTTAAATTAATATTCATACATATGAAACATTTAACCAAAATAATGTTGGTTCAACGTTTCAGAGGTATGTTATGGCTATTGTTTTACAGTCGTTATATAATGAATGAAAAGAAATCAGAACTTACTTAATTAAGATAGGCTCAAAGAAAAGACAAGGTAATATATTGATAAATAAATTGAGAAAAGCAAATAAATAACCTACGAAATATTTAAACTCACTAGATGACTACAATTAAAATTTAAGCAACCAGGGTGATGATTTGATTGTCCGAGGTTTCTGTGAAAAGATTATTACATTATATAGTGAGATAGTAGATTTATGTCAGAGTGAAGGTTCTAGGTCCAAACATATCGTAACAATGACTACTTTTGATCTAAAGATGGCTTTGAACTTATTAACCTGTATGACTGATACAGAGGCTAATACGAAACAATTAATTCAAAATATTGATCTTTATAACTCTTAAATGGAAAAAGAACCATGTAAAAAGAGTTTAATTTATTTTGTCTTAAAGAGTAGATTGTCTCAAGCTGCAAAATTAAGATTGAATACGAGTTATTCTAGTGTAAATGATTTAATTAAGGATATGAAAAAAAAACTTTTACTCAGGCAGGATGCTATTACTGAAATTTCAAATAAATTAGAGCATATTAATCAAAATAATTTATCCATTTCAGATTTTAGTTAACCCTTGTCAGAATTATTCGTGGACCTTATGATATCGCAAGCAAATGGCATTACGGAAAATTATAGTTTAAAAAGGCGCTAAATGAAGATATAAAATAAATAAATAAACATTTCGGACATCTTACACACAACGTCATCTAGTGCCAAACTAAGCAGAGCTTGTATTATGGCTAACTAGACAACTAAATACATATACATACTTTTTTTTAAACTTTCGAAACGGGATTTTCGAGGAAACCGACGGGGATAGGATCATCAATTTTCAACCCGAAATACTTTAACGTGAGGTCATCAGTTGTCAGCCGTCCTGCCTACCTGCCGTCCTGCCAATCAGTCCGCCTACCAGCCGTTTTGCGATGATTTGCACAAGATGGCTAATAGGAGCTGAATGCGAGTAGCCGAGGATCGAACTAAGTGGTGTGCAATTGGAGAAGCCTATGTCCAGAAGTGAACTGCGATAGGCTGATGATGATGATGATGATGAGGTCATCAGTTCAGAATTCAGCAGTATAGAAGTAAGTCTAGAGGAAACCAATAAGGGATAAGCCAACGACCAAATGTTAACGTGTTAAACGATGAACCGATTATAAATTCACAGACTTTTTTCAATTGGGAACCTCACAGTTCACAGTTAGGTACACATACCTAAAATATTTTTTCGTGACCAACAGTATGGAGCATTCCATTCTATCGTGTGACAGCGACTGTTTTGCTCATTTCTCAATATAGTATCATTTCTCATTATTAGCAGATTCGGGTGTGTCTTCATGTGCAATTAAATATAAACATGTAAAAGAGTAAAATCTTACCTTGCATAAACAGATATAAGGGGTTAAAGTATGATATTGGCGATTTGTATCGAAAAATTAAAATTCGTTTTTTATTGAAGATATTTATTTAATCAAAATATCTACCATTATTATCTATACATTGCTGCCATCTAATAGGATGAACTCGTGCCTTTGCGATAGAACTCTAGTAATCTAGATTCTATAAACTGTGTGAAAGCATTTTGTACTGCCTCCTGGGAAGAAAACTTTTTATCACGTAGAAAATTGTCCAAATTATGAAAAAAAATGGTAGTCCGTCGGAACAAGGTCTGGCAAATACGGAGGGTTACAAATGACTTCTAATTGCAGTTCCTGTAGAGTTAAAACGATTTCTCGTGCTGTATCTCGCGTTATCATGGAGCAATAATTGTGAAGATCGATCCATGAGTCGGGCTGTTTCACTGCAAGTTTTGCTACCATTGATCGAAGTTCGACACTGTAGACATCTGCTGCTATTGCTTGACCAAATCGAAGAAAGTTAGAGTGAATAACACCATTCTGATATTAGCAAATAGTTCCTATTAGTTTTTTATTGATAGCCTTTGCTTTAGGACACTGTTGCGGTGTTTGATGCAAAAATGCAATGACTGACCACAGGGGTCAGTCATTGCATTTTTGCTTACGGTTAACGTAAACAATTCACTTTTCATCACACGTTACAATTCGATCCAATATTCCTTTATTTCTATATCGATTACACAAGAAAACACAAGTTTCAACACGCATTTCTTTCTGCAGATCACGTCAAATCATGAGGCACCACACCACCACCCTTTTTCATATTTTTTTATTTTATTGATTTGACGAAAATGAGTCAATATTGTTGGTAAGGTAACGTTAAACTATGCCGCTAATTCCTTGGTATTTTGGCTCGTATCAGCTTTTACCATTTATTGTCATTCACATGTGTGGCGATCTTCTACATGGTTTAACATACACAAAAAAAAATCCGACGAATTGAGAACCTCCTCCTTTTTTTGAAGTCGGTTAAAAACGGTACCTATATTATACCTATTCCAATAGAACGGTAATTTCATACTTTAACCCCTATTATGAATATTATTATTAATAATAAAAAAGTACTTTGAGTAAGTTTTGCATCGTTTTATTTTAGAGTTCCTACGTCCACCTTCCGGGTCTATCTCCAGACCAACTTTATGTGATTATAATATTGCAGTGTCACGTGATATACATATTTCTGCAAATTTCAGTGTAATCGGTTGAGGTTATTTACTACAAAAATTGAGTTTCAAGATTCCACCCCATCAAACATATATACATTGCTAGTTAATTAAAATCTTGTAAATAGAATACAATCATCTTTGTTTGCTTCGATGTCATTCATAGTTATAATTTATACGACTGCTGTAATCGAGGTCTTTAACTTCCGTATCGGACAAAATGTTTTTTTGATCTATAAACCTTTGTTTTGGATTTGGGGTTGTTTTCTATGTATAACACTTCGAAATAAATATATTCACACATACTGTGAAAGCGAACAACGTCAATTAGCTCAAAACTGAGCAGAGCTTGTACTAAGCTATTCTTAGTTTGAAGCTAGATTTCGTTGTGTGCGTTTTGTTATTAATTTATTTATGTATTTTTATCTTTTCTTGGTACCCTAAATTAACTTACTTACAATCGCTAATTATTCATAGCATTTCATAACTCCTTGAAAAATAAGCTCTCGTTCCAAATACTTACAAAAGTATCAGTAGTAGCGGCTCCAGCTAAGGGACTTCACACACTGGCCACGCGCCCACGCGCGTTGGCGCGTGGCAGCAGATCACGCGCGCGGCGACGGTGGAGCAGATCTGCCTGTTCGAGCAGATTTTACCGCGCCTACGCGCCTGTCGGCTTTGTTGTGTGTGTTCGCCGAATGAATGGTTACTCTCCATTGGGTCGTCGTCATCTGTATTCTTTGCATTTCATATCCCAAATTGCTAGGCATTGTTCCATTTCGTATATAAATGTGTTTACTGCTAGGCGCGCCTAGGCGCCTAGGCGCGTGAGCGCGTGCCGCTAGCAGATTCTGCCCCTGCGCGCTTAGTCGGGGCGGGCCGCAGCAGTAAACACATTTATATACGAAATTGAACAATGCCTAGCAATTTGGGATATGAAATGCAAAGAATACAGACGAAGACGACCCAATCGCGCGCGTGATCTGCTGCCAGGCGCCAACGCGCGTGGGCGCGTGGCCAGTGTGTGAAGTCCCTAAATTGTTACGTTGTGCAGGACAATAAGGAGCTCTAATCTTAAATCATAATGCAAAAACTAGCCTTTACCCGCGTGTATGTCGGTAATCGCGGTAAAAAGTTGCATATATGTATGTCCTTTTTAGGGTTCCGTTGCCAAATGGCAAAAAAAGGAACCCTTATAGATTCGTCATGTCTGTCTGTCTGTCCGTCCGTATGTCACAGCCACTTTTCTCCGATACTATTAAAGCTATACTATTGAAACTTGGTCAATAGATGTATTCTGTGAACCGCTTAAATATTTTTACACAAAAATAGAACAAAAGCAATAAATTTTGGGGGTCCCCATACTTAGAACTGAAACTCAAAAAAAATTTTTTCATCAAAACCATACCTGTCGGGTATATATAGATAGGTCTTCAAAAATGATATTGAGGTTTCTATTATCATTTTTTTCTAAACTGAATAGTTTGCGCGAGAGACACTTCCAAAGTGGTAAAATGTTGGTCCCCCCCCCCTGTAACTTCTAAAATAAGAGTTATAAAACCCAAAAAAATACATGATGTACATTACCATACAAACTTCCAACGAAAATTGGTTTGAACGAGATCTAGTAAGTAGTTTTGTTTTAATACGTCATAATTCGTAAAACGCAATTAACCTTTATTTCAATCAATACAGTAGTATAAAAACATCGATCTAAGTTACAACGAACTACAAGAACTTTTTATATGATGTTACTTGCTGATACGGAACCCTTCATGGGTGAGTCCGACTCGCAATTGGCCGATTTTTTCATTTTATTTAAATGGATTCAGTAGTTTTGGCCTAAAAGTGAAATAAACAGAGAGGCAGACCAAGTTACTTTTGCATTTATTATTAGTTGGGATTTATTATCTATAATCTACCAGTGTAAGAAATTCTTGCAACACTTGATCGCTATTTTACCCTTTTTTTAACTGAAATCATCGTCTTATGGATCATGGCCATACCGAGACTCACAGTGAATCGGAAATGGTATGTCGGATCCAACTTAATCACATCGCAAGTCAGTCTATTGCAGAGGAAGAATGAAATCTTTGAGAGTGCGATTCACACACACTACACTACACGTGAATATTGTTTAATAACCTTGTTAATTATCTGGGTACATTTTACATAACAGGTAAACTGACAAAGTGATTCTACTCTGCCTGATGGAAAGCATGAGTAGAGTCCAGGAGTAGGCAATGCTGCAGCAGTTCCTTTCGAATTTATAATATAGAGAGTAAGTATTAATGTGTATTTATTATATAAGTATGTTTATTTAGAACTGCCTCGTTGATCTAATTCTAGTGGATAGTGTATGCGACTGCTAATCAAGAGGTCTCGGTTTCAAATCCTGGTACGGGCCAAAACGTGTTTTTGGGTTCTTCTTAGGAAACTCCCGACAGCAGCCCATAATTCGGAAGTTTGGTGGTGATTCACGCCCGTGCCTCGGAGAGCACGTAAAGCCATCGGTCCCGGTTCACATGAACATCTATAGCAATTGTTATTGGGAAATCAGTATCCTCAAATTTACTGAGAACTAGTTCAACCTTCGATTTCAGCCGCTGCGTGGAAAATGGATATTCTGGTAAAATATATAGGATATTCGTTTGCGTTGAGAATACAGTGAGTTATCAGTGCAACTACAGGGTAAAGGTGTATTCACAGTGGTGTTAATATTTAAACAAATTATATTTTTGAAGATTATTTTTATTTTATTTTATTTATTCGAACAAAATACAGATACATGTTGGATTATAGCTAGATACAAATGTGTAGATCAAATTTATAAACATGTAACCCACACCATTGTTTACAGGTTAGCAACAAGTCATGTTACTCATTCAATTCAATTCTAAGTTTACAGTTTAAAAGGTAATACTAAAACAAATTAAAGAAAAAAACAAACATTTATATGACAGACAGCTGGTCCATTTATAATTAATCAGCGTTGACAAATCCTAGTGAGAAATACGCAGAAGTTCAATGGCTTGCCTTTTAAATTGATAGCTAGGAAGAGCGAATATGACGAGAGCCTACAAATGTCTATCTTAACCATCCACAATGCGATGAAAGGGTGCACGGACACCAGCGTTAGATCTGCTGGTGCCTGCATAGAATAGCTTGGGAACTCGATTTCCCCGCCGCGCCAGCAGACAGTACGAGGCACTATGTAACATAATTTACTAGTAATTACACTACTGTCATCTCTATTATTGCAAAATCCATGCAGCTTCGTGATATTCAGTAGTAAATGTCTAGATTCTAAGAAGATTATATTACTTTTTTTATTTAAGTTCTGGTAGTGAACTTAAATAAAAAAGAACTTAGATAGTGTTTATTTTCATTACAATAATCGTATAGTCTATTATGGTCTTCCTGGAGAGAGAAGCAATCTTGAATGGTTTTACAAGGCATATAAATTTAGACGTATGGCCTTAACCCTCTCTTGAGAGGAGACCCGAGCCCAGCAGTGGGACGTTATGGGTTGTTGATGATGTGCACAGTAGGATCCATACTATGTCCTAGTATGGATCCTTGTGGTACACCAGATTTAACCACTATTTGAGTTTGATTGTAAATGTATGAGGTGAACCATCGAAGCAAATTACCCCGTATCCCATTAAAAGCAATCTTGTCTAGAAGCAATGAGTGATCTACCTTATCGAATGCCTTTTGAAAGTCAGTTTAGATGGCGTCTACTTGAACTTGCTTTTCAAGATTTTCAAACAAATGATCAACAAAAATCATTACATTGGTACAAGTTGATCGGTTCTTGACGACACCATGTTGTTCTGGTATTATAATTTGATGAATGTAAGAATACAATGCGTCATGTATTAACCTCTCAAAAAACTTTGACAGAGCCGAAAGAATTGATATGGGGCGATAATTCCTTAATTCACTTCTGTCACCACATTTTTATATTGGAGTCACAAATGCATGCTTCAAAACTATAACTGTAAACACTTATTAAATATAATATGTAAGGCTTTGTAAATACTGTCAGATGTTATTACAATGAAGTATGGCGGTATTCCATCTGGTCCAACTCCCTTAGTTGTATCAAGAGATTTTGTAGCTTCGGACTCAGTTGACCGAAGAGCCCGTAGGTTAATTAACAACGAAAAGCTTTCAAATAGCAGACTACACGCCCTTGAGCATCGTCGTCGAGTTGCCAGCATATTGAATGGGCGTATACCATCTTCGTCTTCATCTACACTTTCCATCAGGTGAGATGGAAGACAAACTCCTATTCCATTACAATGCTCAGCTATGCAGGTGCTCGCAAGCTCGTCATTAATATGGTCATAATTGGCTTTATAGTAGTTATGTTTAGGGGCTGAAAGACGCTTCATTGGTGTAGATAGAGTAGATACGGTAGTCATCAGGGAGAATGGGGGATGATGATTATCAGGGTTTAATAGTGCATTACAAACTACAGCCTCACAATCCACGTTAGAAATAAATACCGTTTATGACGTATTATTGTTTTTTTTTGATATTTTTGTGTGAAAATCTTAACGTGGTTCAGAGAATACATCTACTTACCAAGTTTCAACAGTATAGTTCTTATTATTTCGTGAAGGAACTATAGTAGCCGACCCCAAATAATATTAAGAATAAGGCTAAGAAGAAAAATAAGTTTATTATGAAAGATATGTGCAGTTGCAGTGCAATAAGTATTGGTTGGCAGTAATAAATTTTTTCCCCACTTTGTGTAGCATACCACTGGTAAAATGAGAGTAAAGAGGGAGAGAGAGAGAGTAAAAATGAGGACCGGAGTAATACTAAATGCCTTTTATGTAGTAAGTGGAAGCTAAAACTTTTTTTATAACGTAGCTATTAAGTCGCTTTTAAGTCTATAAAGAATCTTCTCTTTTTGGAAATAATCAATATTATGTGTTATCCTAGCCGATTTCAGTCACGGCGACTAGTCTTAATGGAATCGAGCCAAATATATATAACATAGGAGATATTATAGTGCACAAATGTGTACCCAATCTCAGGTGCACATGATCTTCTCCCTGCCTGTTGCATTTATATGGGATCGATACATTACGTAACATACCCAAAAACCTTATGGGATTAAAAATTTCGCTTCTCACAATTTTTTTTTTTTAGTTTACCGTGAGGTCAAGCATTGAGTTTAAAAAATCACCTCTATGTTTCCTACCGTTGTCATTTTCGTTTTTTATATAGTTTTACTCATACTTAAAAGAGTAACTGTGTTGTCTGGACGATGGTAAATAATGAATACGGAGTGTCACCATGCCTAACCATGTCGCAAGAGGCGATAGAGGGTAGCAAACTATGCAGGACAACGTCACTGCCAAGAGAAGGAGAACTTAAATCAAACCCTTTTTTTATGTGTTTAAAATCATCATCATCATCATGGAAAATCACCGGCCGAAGGGCCTCCACGGTGGCGAAGCCAGCACGTGGGGTCTCCAGCCGGACCGACGAGCGAACCAATTTCGCGCCACTCGCGCACGTCCTCGGGCGGAGGTCCAACTCCCCCACTCTCCGCCCGGTAGTTAGCCACTCGCCGATAAACGTCGGTGCGGTAACCCCGTATGGCTCTGACCGCCAGAGTTCTCTGCGGCCGCCTGAGGTGCACCCTATTCTGCTCGGTCAGAGCCGCCGCCCAAACTTGAATCAAACCCTGTACCAATCTGTTTGGCTAGCGTGGTATGCTACACCAAAAGCTTCTTTCTTAGGAGGCTAATGTCCAGCAGTGGAATGTTGATGTTTTAAGTATTAGATTCCTGTTTTATTTAATATGTAATTTCTTAAATTAACATATCACCAAGTTCTTTTGATATACACATGTATACCTACATTTTCACCTGTTGCTTCGGTGGACTTTCATACTAGCTGCTGATTCTTGCTGACTGCGTTTTCTTATTTTTCATTCATAGAATATGGTTATGTTCTTATGCAATACTAGGTGATTTTAAATATATTTTTTCTCAGATTTTTATAACTGCCGCCTATAATTACCTGCGACACAAAAGTCGGCTCACTGCCGTATTTTGAACTAAAGTTATGCCGTTTCATATTTGGGGATAATAATAAGAAAAAATAAAATAGCAGTAATAAAGATCATACAATTTACTGGATCACAGAACTAAATTTCATACAATGTAACTAGGTTTTCCATTTAAAGTTATTCAGTTTGAGCAACACTTTTAACCACATCAATTCAGTAAAATTTAGTTTTGCATCGAAGAAGATTATCTAGTCACAGAGTCAACATTCAGATATAATTTGATTAAACTAAACACATGTAACACTTGCTTATACATTGTAAAACCATAGTTATTAAAACATATAAATAACTGTTAGAACATTGACACAATTTTGTACAACAAAGATTTAGAATGTTTCATGTAGTGCTAAAGTACTAAGTCTCTAAATAAATTTCATTCTAGAATTGAACTGGACCAAACCTAAATTTTAGGAGTAGGTACAGTAGATATTTTTATGCAATTTATGTCCTATGGAAAGGGTGCATTCGATTACGCTTCATTTACAGAATTCAACATGTAAACTCTTTCCGATTTGATGCAAATGACTTTAACCTGTACTTTTTTTGATATCGTTTAGATTTAAATACAATTATGATGTTTAGGTATTAGTTTGAGTGTTGTCTGAGTCTAAAATTACGCCATTCTTTTACAGTAAAATTTGATGAATTTAATTGAAAAGATAACGTTTTAAAACATAATCGTTTCTCTAGATATATGTTATCTAGTTCAACTTGTTGGGATTTCGTTTCTGTAATTGTAATTTAGTAGATATCCAAATAACGGACGGTGTAATGTAAAGCTGCACAACCGTTAGCAGTGTTTTAAAATCTGGTTTCAGGGATCACAATACTTGTGATGAATAAAACTAATTAGGTACTTCTAGGTTGATTTAAAATGTCGCTACACTTGTATCAAATTATATAGTAAAGGAAGGATAACTAGACATCATTGTTAATGATGGATAGAGAAAAAACAAACGAAGTACACAGTCGTGATAATACAATTTTAATACATTATAAAAGTATATATAATAATGATATTTACGACATTAGTCGGTTCGTATGTATTTAGTTTTCTACTATTCAGCAATTAAATTAATAATTCGATGTTAATATTCAGATATACTAATATGTATGGTTCATCATTTATTGTCATTACATTTGGTCGAATTGATATTTGGACCTTTGGGAAAGTACACTATCGTTGATATAATGATGTTATTTGGTTCTACACTAAATTTTAATGCTTCGTAAATGTTAATTTATGTTTAACTTAAATAAGATAATTAGTAACAAATCAATAAATCAATAATTTAACTCGTTATTTAATTGTATTATCGTTTTATCATAATAAAGATAAATGTTCATTGTTGTTTTGGAAGTTTAGTATACTGTTTTTTTTTTTAATTTGTAAAGCCTCAAAAAAACTAAAACTGACTATAATGAGTAATAATTTATAAGGAATTGTAATGATTTTAAGTTAATGAATATCTTATAATGCGACATAAATTGCATTACATTACACTGTCTGTAAATGAAGAAAATTTCTGGATAGTTCCATTTAGAGTTTATAATATCAGGGGATACTAAAGAACCATATCTTCTTCCACAACTTTGCTTCAAACTGTAACATCAATATTATATTTCTTTATAATAGACTATATTTCAACTCTTCAGAAAACTGCGATTTAAAACAGATTCAATATCCAACTAACAACATAGTATATCTGTTTAGAAAAATACATTCTAAATCAACATTAAAATATTGATAACAATAACTAAATTTCACATAGGTAGTATTAAACAACCTACTTTATCTTCAAGTTAACAGATATGGTAGTTATACTTTCATCATGAGCGATTTTTTTAAAGCGTTACGTTTGGCACTATTCGATTAAAAAAAAAATTGACAGTAGTACGTAACCCTAGTATTGTTTTGGCAAATTGTTGCAGAAAATAGAGCAGAACATTCAAAACACCTGAGAATTTTGTAAGATTGTATCTCAATATTATCCAAAACAACGATCATATTGAAATTACGTCAGGGCAACCATTTTATTTCCATGTGCATAAGATGGTATCATACAATAGCCTTAGTTTTATAGAAATTCACAACTTTAGAAAACAAAGACTTTTCTCAATAGGTATTTGTCAGCACTGCTTCTAAAATCCAAAGACATCATCACTTTAAAATAGAGTGTAACGAGTGCAATAAAAATATATATTTGTGGTTACATATATCGAGCAATAGGAGATCATTTGAGATGTGATATTTATTAATTTCATTACAAATAATCTGATTTCTAATTAAAATGTAAATTATAATCTCATTTTCCAAATTACTCCCACAATACAAAATGTTTATATACACTAGTTTATTCTTTACATTAATGTGATTTAGAATCTGGTTTCGCGAACGAGGCTTACGGGTAATGCGCCTGGTGTGACCGTGATATTCATTGTGATCGTGTCATAACGCCATCCGTCTAAACCTAGACTTTGATTATGTTTTTTGGTAGTCCGGGTTTTTCACTTCGGCGCACAAAGCCTGCGCCCCCGTAAGCTAAGCTACGCTACTTACTTACTAACTAGGTGCAATATAATGCAAATTCCCATCTTATATTTTTTTTTCTTTTCATACATTTAACACATAAATCATTTGAAGTTTACCTAGTAAGTAATCACACATTAGAAATACACTTAGAATTTGGCTTTTGTAACTAGGTACTAGTTATAAAATAACATTCTTATACATAATATTTTCTTCTACAACATAATATTTACTTCACTTTAGTGATAAATATATTTTTTCTGTTGTTTTAATAATCAATCTTAGGAAAGTAATTGATGCGTCAATCAGGGGAACTGATAGATAACTGTTGTTCAGTACAGTTCTAAGTATAAGGAATCAAAATTATATTGATTCAGTCTTCATACAATTGATAGGATTAATCATATTACAAAAAATATATACATTTCTGATACTTATTGTATTATAATTAAAAAACTATGCAATTTATATAATACAAGTAGCTAGTCTTAACAAAAAAACGTGAGTATGAATATGAAATAGAACCCAATTTAAAATTAATCAAAGATATGAAAAGTACCTAACCTAATTATCAAAATATAAAAAAAAACAACTATTTGTATTCAAATAGATAATTACAATTAGTATCTTTGAGAAATGTTGAGCAAATTCAGAAATAAATTATAAGGGATGCTTCTTACAATATGTTTGTAGCCTAATATGTCAAAAAAATCGAAGTTACTATGTAAATTATAATAAAAAATGGAATCACTCTAGTGGAAGCATCTAATAAAACGTAACAAGTTTACAATTCAAACAGAACACGTTATATGCATTTATATTAATAGCGAAACAGAATAGTTACAAGCCATCAAATTACAAACGAACGAAGATTTAATTTTTCATTCATATATAATAAGTTTAGTCACCCTAATTTTTATTATATTTTCAATTACTTGTGTAAAGAAAATTTAGAATAGTCACAGCTCTAATAACGGTACGCTTTGAACGCTCTTCGTTTCAATGAGTTACCATGTTCATTTAATGTCTTAATCTTTAATGTACCTGCTAAGATTTTAGAATATATAATTTATTATTGACAACTCACCCGTATATTGTTGCCGCTTAACATTACTACAACTTTCATTTTGTTACCGAGTTTGGTTTTGGTTACGTTTTGGGTTAGGTTACGTTTCGCAAGGAAGTCATATTTAAAGTTTTAGATGATAATATGATAGTAATTATTCAGTAGAAAATATTGGGCCTACGTCACCCAGTTAGGTCTCACACTTTACATGCCTTTGTACATGTAATCGTTAAACTACGTAGAAAAAGTGTTTTGTGCACTAGCATTAAGTGTATATTTGTTAAATTGAACCAAATATTTTTTTTAAACTAGGGCAATAGTGTATGTGTATCATAATCGTATAAATATAATATATTGAGTTTAATATATACATCTGGTCTGACTACGACATCGATTAGAATATCGATATCAAGTTCTTTTCAAATTCCGTTGTTGCGGTAACGGTAACTGAGGTTAAATATGAATGTGAATGTCAAATCTCCTGCCCGAGTATTGATATTGGTTTGGATAAAGAAATCAAACAGCGTAAACGCGTTAATCTTTAAAGAACTGGAAATATAAATATTTAAGTCTAGTATACATTTTTGATAACAATGATAAGAAATTTAATTGCTTTATCTTTCGGAATATAATATATTTATATATATATTAGTGTGTAAATTAGATTTTTATAGATATAAAACATTTTTTGTATCTCAGTTAATCTGTTTCAAAATCTGTACACATATTTTTCTCTTTCTACAGAATCTCGGAATGTAGATATAATTATACTAATAGTATATTGTTTTTTTACTTCATTTTTGCTTTCTTATTTTCTATAAACAGTGATCTAGTATTTTCACAAAACCTATTTTTTTTGTCATATTTACCTTTGTATGTAGTAATTATTATTCTATGATAATTGCTACTTCATAAACTAAAGCAGTAAAGGCAGCCACATTCTGGGTTGGCAAAAAAGCGCTTAAATTTACTACTATTCAGTAAAGCATGTGAAAATTGCACTATTACTGAATAAACATAACGAATTCAATTAATGATAATTCGTTTATATTTCATAATCTATTGAACATTGATAAATCGTAAGAATATAATATTTTTTTAACTCTGCAGAAGTACAGTTTTGTTTTTTAGACACATTGAACTTTATATTAACTCTTTTGCCTCAGATTGCCTGTGTCAATACATACAACACATATCTATTACAATCATAGTGATCGTAACTGTCACATTAAGAAATACAGAAAACACTAATAGACTGCTTGATACAACTATGATTATAAAAACTGATGGGTGTTTAAACATCACCACCGTTAGAATCAACAAATGCGGGTCCGGTATATCCAAGAGAGCTTAGTTTTCCTCGCCAAGTAGAACTAAATCGTCAGCAACAACATCCGATACATGGAGATATATAATCCAGTACATCAGATTGAAGCAAACGAAACACACGGGAAACACGATGCGCGAGTACTTGTCGATGTCCGATGGACTAGTGCCGAGTAGTTTGTTGAGGTCCTGTACAAAATATGTAACCTTGACTTTGATGATTTGATTATTAATCACTTGAAAAAGAGAGACAAAAGTTTCGCAAAAACACTACTATCGCATTCGCTGCAAAGCTTCGACAACTGACATGCATTTGTCGCATTTGCAATTGTAAATATTTAAACAGTCGCTTGTGAGAAACTATACTTGTTAGAATTATTTATGTACAATACCTTCGGAGCAGGGATAACATGTGGTGGTGGCATTATTTCTACTTCGTTCTGTGTAGCAGGGCCAGGTATTGGTAGTCGTACGCTGCACTCCTGGATTCCTGATTGTCGTGCCTGAGGGTCGGGTACATGGAATCGAACCTCCTAGACAAAAAGTAATATTACCTTCATTCTTATTATGATACATTAGGTTTCTTCAGATGAATTTAATTAATTCAATGAAATAACTATGGTGAAAAGGTAGTGTTGTGTTTCAGTTAGTCAATTAAATATCTATAAAAATAGTATATTACGGCGGCAAGGTGTAGCTAATAAAACATAATATAATATAACATAATACACAAAAATCTGTATTCGTAACATTCTGTTAGATCCAGTCATAGTTATATTTATTTAAAAGAAACCTATTAAGGGTATAATTTAGTATTGTATTTTTATAAGTGTTTGATAAACTCAAATAATTTTGAAACATTAATAAATATTTTATATCGTTTATAACAGCGCTTAAAAATAAACTCGACAGTTGTCCTAAGTTACAACAATAATCAATTTTCATGTACCTTGGTATAGTATTTTCAATAAACATATGTAAAACCATTTATTGAAAGAGTTCAGTACTTAGTTAACATGAGTAAATAAACGTACAGAGCTTCAAACAACCACGTCACGGTAGGTACATCACTACTAGTATGATGCGCGTGTGTGCGTGAGCACTGGCGGCTCGTCACGTACGGAAAAAAACCTGTTTATACTTTTTCGGCCAGTGCTCAAACAAAGGGCTCACTCACCCACAGAGCAACTTCTACTAGAGTCAGAACTTACCCATAGAGCTTGGAAAAAAGTTTCAGCGCCTCCAGTGTTTGAGCGGGGAACTACTTTATAATGGCGGGTAATTTGAACTCTGCACTATTTTCGCGGTTCTTGATTATTATTATTGTTTACTTTGTAAGGAGGTGAGAGGAAAGAAACATTTATATAGTTAAAGATATTAGTTTATTTATACATATTTTCTAGACCATCTAATTACCAATATCAAAGAGAAGGTATTGGTACTCAATATATATGTAAGAAACAAAACAAAATAAATCACTTTTATCTTAGAAACAAATTAATTTCTTCTAAACATATTCGTCGTTTACCTAACAACGTCGTTTACGTCGTTATTCGTCGTTTACTTAACAAGGCCTCTTCGTGTACCTGGCACAATACAATGTTCTTCAAAATGTTTCTCACATACCATATATGATTTATATACATTGTCTTTACTAAGAGCATTTAGTTTATCATTCCCAATATTTTTCAATCAAAGATCGAAAAGATAAGGTGAAGACTATGGATGGAAATCTATGCCGTTTACTTTACATGTCTTCGCAGTTGGGAACACAACACTTTTTAATATATTTAGGCATGGCTATATTTTTATGGCGTAAGAAATAACTGAAAGAAGCAAAAGTTACATAGTACACAATCACAAAATGGTCGTTTGGTGAAAAAATCAACACTACACTTATTTATTGTAGGTTAGAAACACAAAGTACAATGTTTATAGGTTAGAATAGAAAACGAAAATCTTAACTAATTTTGACATTAAATTTAGACCAATCAAATAGCCCGACGCTAGCGCCAAAGTTATGCAGCGGGTGAGCGGGTCCCTAACAATTATTTAACAGCTCCTTAAGAGTGATTTCTCTATAGTAGTTGCTCTGTGCACTCACCGCTCGTCGTCGTGTCGCGTCGTACGTGTTTGTTTCAATTTGAAATTTGAATTAACTAGAAAAAGTGTAAATATGGCTTATTGTACTGTTTGCATGAATAACAATCGAAAATCGAAAGACTCCAACTAGGTAAGTAGTAACTATAATATACTGCCTTGTTGGTCTAGTGGTTAGCGAATGCGGCTGCTGATCCAGACGTCTCGGGATCGAATCTCGGGCGTGTGATTCAAAAATATTTGTTTCGGAGTCTGGGTTTTTTCTATTTATAATATGTATTTACAAAACAAAAAGTATGTTTTTGTATCTATATCAGTTGTTTAGTAACCATAATACAAGCTCTGCTTAGTTTGGAACTAGGTGACGTTGTGAGCAAGATGTCCAAAATATTTATTTATTTTTACTTAGATAAGATAGATACCCATAAACCTTAAATGTATTTGCCTCAATTTCGAAAGAAACTCATTTGCGATTGTGCAAAAAACGTTTTGGTATTGATCATAAATGATTTAAGTAGTTTTAGTAGGTATGTTGCACGAAATATCTCGTAAACGGTGCGTGCAAGGGCAAAAATAGTTATTTAGAAAGACAAAAAGCAGCAGTCTCTATTTGGGTATCCTTTAGATATTACCTCTGTTTATAAATTAAAATACTATTCATGGTTTTATTACTATTTCAGACGACAAGAATGGTTATAAATTATTGGGCGAAAAGATCTCCTTGCCAAACTTGTAAATGATATAATAAGGCAACAATACAGAACTTTACATTAGATTTAGAATTTATCATTCGATTAAGAGGTATAACAAATTATTAAGTAACAAAAATAAAAACTATTTAGAGTATGCAATTTGTACAAAAAATACATACTAAAAAAGCTGAAAAACTTTTTGTGTATTTATTTTAATCTACGCATGCCAACCTCTTGGTCTCTGTACGTATATTTGCTCATGTGCTTAGACTTCATTGTACGTGTATTTATATTTAAAATTAGTAAACGATGTATTTATGTAGAGAATTCTATTTAAACATCGACTCTATTTAATTATTCCCGTAAGGCATAGATTAATTTCATTGTTGTTTGAAAACACTTTCGTTTTAAATTGGATCAAGATTTTTTTTACAACAATAATCCGTTTGTTGTTTTCTAAAAAAACAAACACCCTGAAGAAAAGTTAATACTGGTGCTTGTAAAGTATTAAAATACAAATAGAAACGAAAGTTAACAAACAATAAACCTATGATAAAGTGATAATTGGTAGATTAGTTTATTGTAAATTGGGGAACATCCTCAATCCCTTCGTGCCTAATTAACAGATTAAGTCTTCAATTCAGCCCTCTTATCCATGACGGAAGTGTTTTGCGTAGCATTTCTGTCACGATTCTTACCACCTCTATTCTTAAATATTATTTCAATTTAGCAGTATGATTATTTTGTTTTTTACTACAGAATTTTGATATCGTCTAATACCTCAATGAAGTTTGATGACAGGCACTTCATAGAAAAATCTGAGTTTAGCTTTATCAGACTGAAAGCCAACACCACCTTGATTTGGGAAAGCCTCGAATAATGAGATAGATTAGAATAACTTCTTACCGAAGACCTGTTGGGAGGTAAAGGTCTATTAAGGATACTGGTTCTTGGCGGAGGTATAGGTTCCAAAGGAAGTGGCGGCAAATCAACTTGTATTTTTTTCTCAGCTGACATTTTTTGCACAGCGGAGATTCGTTGTTTCCTCATCTGTATCCTTTTAGCCATGTATCCCACAGTAGCATATTCTGCAACGAAAATAATTATGTCAATTTACATACTTCATGTAGCTTAAAAGTTCGCCGAGCACATTTTATTAGAATCAGCGCAGCAAATTATATAAACATTCGAACTAATACTAAGGCACATTAATTGATGTACTGTTATTTAATATTGTACAATCTCTAAAAAAAATAGATAGCGACGTAAGCGCATAGACAGAATACTTAGAAAACTTTTGTCAATACATTTCGTTGCTAGAGGTTTAATAAGTGTCTTACTATATTTATATACAAGTTATATATGTATTTACCCCAATTTCAGTAAGACATTTCAAGCATCATCCCTATGGTGATTCACACACTCTCCCGCGCTCCGTCGCGTAGCGCGGAGTGGCAGACTTTAATATTGTATGCAAGTACATCGATTAGTATAGAAAACACGCCAGGTCCAACACACCAAAAACGCGCTACGACGCGTGAGCGCGTGCCGCTAGCAGATTCGGGATTGGCTGCCCCGCGCATACGCGCGTGGGCGCGTCGCAAGTGTGTGAATCGCCTGTTCTTGATTAATAAATCTGATTAAAGTACCAATTTATGAGATAGCTTCTTCCACAATGTTACCTAATAAGCTGGCGAAGACCATCACGAAGCAGGTACCCAGGTACACGTCGATGGACTTGACGTAGGATATCTTGGGGAGAGCGGCGTTGGTAGATGACATCAGTGTAGTCATTGTCAATACAGTGGTTACACCAAGGGATACCCGAGCAGGTGTGGCGTTGCGGTTCAGCCAAAAGGATACCCACGAAATTATGACAATTAGACCAGATGGAATATAAATTTGAATTAAATAGTATCCCATCGAACGCACAAACTGAATCTCGCATGCTAAACGTGAGTAGTTTCCTGTAAAAAAATGCCATATTATAATCAAACAGCTTTTATTTTAAGGATTTAAATTCCAATTTAGATTGTTTTTACATAGGTAAGTTACAATTAAGCTCAACTTTCCGTCTCCAGTTCATCAAAGGAAAGTCCTTAATGAAAATGATGGGTTAAAACGAATGCATGCATGTCTTAAACTGACAAAAAAAAAATAAGAAGTCTGTTAAATGGAAGCATCAACCATGTACCTGTCGTCAGAGAAATCTCCATGGCTCGTTGTCGATGGCCCAGCACCTTGAATTGCGGCAGTGACACCTCGCTTGATACTCCTACAGAATTGGGTCCCTCGTTCCACTTGTAACGGATGTCCCGCATGGTGTAGCCAACTGTACCATGCAGAAATATGAAACGATAAAATAAGCACCCATCGCACTGGGTTTTCAAAATATTCGTATATGTAAATGAAATTGAGCCTACGGCTCTACCATAGGTGATTAGTGTTATAACTGTGACGTCAGATGGAATGAACATAGTACAAGTAGTTGAAAGCTTTATAACCGTCGAGTAAATTTTTATCTACTGAAGATGAAAGCTTCGTGGGTTTGCAGCTCAAGTAATAGCAAGTAATTGTGTTGTTTTGATACGTCATTTGTTTCATCTAGCAAAAGACGTGGCGGATTGTTATAAAGTATTTTATTTTATTCATTTGAACTATAGTATAAGCTGTTAAATTAATAATAAATTAAAGGAACTCACAACTTTCTATTTCTATATTGCAAAGTTGACGATCCATCGGAAAATACTGTAGATCCATTGGGCATGAAGCAGTTATTGTAAGTCTGCAAAAAAAACAAAGTTATTTCAGAACTCAGAACAGATTTCAGAACAGGTTGTTGTCAAAGACTCATCACTTGCCTTATACTCCTAGTAATAGACCCAGTGTGGTGAATGCGTATGAATTCGTTGCTCGTGGTCGCTATGTGGAAATAAGACTGTTTCTCATTTACAAAGAAGGTATCAGGTACCCATATGTTCTTAATAAATTCAGAACCCACGGAGAGTGTTTCAACGCCCGTTCGTTTTTTATAAGCAAGCCTAGGGTCGGTCCAAAACTGCCTGAAGTAGAAATCGAGAGTAAAATCCTGAAACAGTTTCTTTATTGTAGGACACAATGGAACCACTCAAATAACTTGTATTTATACAACAATGCATATGATTTTGTGCAATTGTTTGAAACGGCTATCATTCATTCAGTTTATAATGCAAAGTTATTTCATGAATAATTGCAGAGAATAAAAGGATGCACTTGACCAGATGCGTTGTATGCGGATTAGAGATGTTATTGAAATATCAGCAGACAAACTTGAACTGCCTATCATACATAATATATGTGTCTGAATAAATTGAAGTTTTGAAATTAATCGGATATTTTTTTCGTGAATTCTTAATAATTTAAAAGAATTTGTCAACGCAAACTCAAACTCAGTCAAGTTTGTTTCTGGTACTAATTGTGTTAACTGTATCTTGATATATTGTTAGCCATGCCAAGCTAATAATAACTGTATTACACTTGTTTTACTAAGCAAATTATACATATTTACAAAAATATAGTAACGATGTAAAGATCAAATTTGATTCTACATTATGTTTATATATAGCTTGGACCGGCAATTGCCATAGCATTAATGGCGATTAACTAAATCGAATCAAAATCATCTTCTTTTATATTTAATAAATGGTGATTTGCTGATGCCTACTGTTATAAAATTTACTTTTTTTTTAAATAAAGAAAACAGAACTCAAGTTATCGAACATTTTTATAATTTGACATATTGTTACATAACCATCCATTACATATTGTTAGTGGTTACATATATCCATTGTAAACAAAATAGTGTATTAGCTTAATAGAAATTTCAACATCACAATATGAACCAATTGATGTAAGTTGTCAATATGAAATTTGTTGGCAAGTTTGGTCTGTCCCGTTCTTGTAGCATTTACTGTACTGTAAAGCGCAATAAAGCCTAGAACTATTACCGCAATTTACCTAATTTTAGAATATATGTATCGAAATTTAATAGTTGAATCAGTTTGTTGATAAACGACTATTTTTCTGCTTATGTGATAATAAATGAATATTATATTATCAGCCAGATGCAATAAAAAAAATTAAAGATCTAGGAGTAGTATGTGAACTTGAAACTTTAAGAATTAATATTACTTTTACTCTAACGCGTTAAAAAAAATCATCTAAACTTGCGAATAATTCTGATGCATTAGCTAGTTATTGAAACTTGCATGAGAGAGGTAGTGAACATAATAGTATTGAAAACCACATATATAAATGTCTTCGGAGTTAATGGCATTTAGGAGATGTCTTAATGATGATTATGAGTCGATTTGGTTTGTCGCGATTCTGATTTATTTTAATAAATTTAAAATATTTTTAACTAAAGAATAAGTATCAATATACATTAACGATTATTACAACGATAACGATTCATTAAAAAAAGACGAAAAGTCACGTACATATATTGGCAATTCTCGATTACATTACTAGTTATGGTTAATAAGCCGAACTGAGGGTGTCAATATATTTTATTGATATGTGTACTTTTCGTCTTATTACTAACTTCTATATCTATTTTCGTAATAGGGTCACGTCCTGAAGTGACTTTTCAGTCGCCTTGATTTGGTTTTCACTAGGGGTCATACACCATGGTCTCGGTCTGACTACTGAACTCTGAAAACGTTATCAAGTGTATTTCGTCTATTACAAATATAAGATATGAACCCTATAGGTGTATCGGTACCCACTTCAGCAAAATATAACTTGTATAATATCATTTACGTCAGTCAACCACCATTCAATTATGGACAAGCAATAGTTTCCAGTTACAAATTGTCCAAGACTCGGGAACCCAGTATTTGATTCCTTACATAAGACAAACATTTTAATAACACAATAAGTTCTTAGTTTCTTTATCAACTGGAACTCGATGGGCAGCGATAATATAATTAGATACACTTATAAGAAGATTACTAAAAGTTAAAACTGTTACAGCATGTCAGGGGTGTTGGACGCCATCGAAATACAATAGTAATAAACCCACAGTCACAAAAATTACCTAGGTACTTCAAGAACATAAAAGTTTAAAACAAATACAACAACTGAACAAGTTTACGACTGTGTCTTGTTTGGAGGGATGTTTAATGACCGAATACATTTTAGAATGTATTTTGAAGACACTACTAAGTCTGAGCAATTGAAAATGTAGAATAAATTATTGAAAATATTATAGTGAGGAATATTGAAGAACAGTGCGTTGTCGTCCGGGAGGTCAGCGACTGCTGCGTCCGAGCTAACAGCGACGAGTACCATGAGCACCTCGGAGACAGAACTGATAGAACACATACATGGTGATGCCCACCTGCACTGGCGGACCTGCAATCAAGTCCAATTGTAAGTCGCAAGCGCGGTTCTAGCTGTGAAAACCAAATCAGAGGCCTATGACGTGACGAAGGAATCCCGAAGGAATCGAACGCGGACAGCACATCTTTAAATATTAAATTATTAAACAGTGTCCTTCGCTCGACCGAGATTCCTGTCACGTATTTACTAAAAAATTACAATCTACTTAAAAGTATTTTTGTATTATTAAATACCATTTTAACTTCTGATAAGGAGCTTATGGAGAGCACGTACATGGTGACTCCCACATCCACTGGTGGTCCTGAAATATTACATTGGTTTCATTACTTGAAGCTATTCTTTGGCAAGTGCACATATCTCCTCTGCCTCGCCAAATAGATTTTAGAATACAATAAGTTACATTCTAAGTCACAACGTCAGATTGTGTTGATTTGTTTTGATATAAGAATTGTTAAATGATATAGTCGTGATATGAGTAAACGTCCTAACTAATGATTTATTGATCATCTTGTTATATGGATATATTGATATTATTTTTGTGTTTGTAGCTAGTGAATGTGCAATCCTATCGATGTTACATTTTTCCACAAATTGTTTATTTATGTAGTTGTGAAGATGTATTTTGAAAACTATTATTTATTTTGAAAACTTCATATAGATAATAAAACTTTTTCTATTATTTATTCAGGAAACTTTAAAAAAAATAGTAAATCCAAATGCATTTATACTACCCAATGAACTGTAAACTGACATCATATCGATTAAGCTCTATACACATTTCATTCAAACATTTTTTTCACAATCTTACCTAACGCCGTGACTAACAAAGCCCTATCACAACCCGCAAAGCTAAGCAGAGGAAAAAAAAAGATATTGACTAATTAATTATACAAACCTCCATAATTGGGCCTTACTCTCTTGTCATAGCTAACGCTTAGCGAGTCTAAAATGGCTGAGATATTGACGTCACCGAACATCCCTCCTCCACCCGTTCCCCTGTAATGCAAATCTTGAAAGCTACTGAAATATATATGCCAAAAAAAAACATAAATGTCATACCTTAAACAATATTATGTTTTAAATAAATAGAATGAGTTGACTATCGCAATAAAACATAATTTATGTTCCAAGTAATACATATTATTCTAATTGTCAATCTATTGATTTAAAACACGTTATTTTTATTTTATATTAATCTGGTCACTATAAAATGTTCTTAGCTTAACGTAATAACCTAAGACAGAAGGTCCCTTACGTAGAGCCTGAATAAATTACCTTACTTGATATTACATAGATATTACGACTATTTACGGTAGAATTAATAGGTTAACTTGTCTTGATTTTTACAAATTATATTTTTTAATAGTATCACATTTAGATTTCACCTCGCCTTAGATTTTCCTATCACAATATTGGAGACTATATTGATAGAGTTATTACATATGTATGCATATGTATGTATTATATATGTATATATATACATATATATATATATGTTATCGGCAATCTGATAAATACGATATTCTATACAATACATAGGCAATATATATAATACTTAAAACGTTAAGTTGTATGAAATATTTTTCATTTTATACTTTGCCTAGGCATTCTATACAATACTGAATGCGCTGCCGGCAATGTGTGTAAAAGTCTACGAGCTAAGCTTTTTCATAAAGACCTAAGCTTTTTAACTGAGTAAATTAGATTATATTAGTTAACACAGAAGAATTTTAAGTTCAATGGTAATTCATTGTGATTTTACTATATTAGGTGTAGCCGATTTAATTTGGTTAAAGAACAATGCCCACTCTCCATACTGCCTCCGGCCTGGAAGTGGACAGTAAAAAATCGTACTACCTGTTTCTGCATTAGATAAATGAGCGTTTAACTAAACATTTGAGATTGATTAGAGGTCGGCCACATTCATTCTTTTTTTTAAAAGTACTTTTATAACCTCAAAAGAAAACAACTCAGTTATGCTTTTACTGATGTATCTTAGTTATAGTACAGCGTTGTTTCGTTGATTTGAGTAAAAAAAATGGACTATAAGTCATAGTAAGGGAATGATGGCTAAGAACAATAAATAATACACTGTTTTCAGTTGTCTTCTATATTATATTCAGTATCAACATGACACAGAACATCGTCCAGAAATTGAGCAGGAGTCACTACATTTCTTTCAAATCTCGCCCAACCAACGTACCAATTAATAGTCATTATATGTGCCCTACAACCAACTGTACGTTTTCCTATAATACAGTTACAATAATATTATTGTATTGCTTGTGTCCCGTAGTTCTTATTATTGATCAAAATATATACAAAATATATTTGATATATATAAACTGGATATATATAAACTGCATCATGGATATATATATAAATTGCAGTAACTACACCGTTGATCTTCCATTTTAAGAGGTTCAGTTCTCCGTGTTAGACAACTGTACAGGGGCAATAATTTTATTTGTTAAAGGAGTCCGTGAGAAAAGTCTTAAGTCGTTATAGAAACTCAAAGACAAAATCATTAACAATTCACGCGAACGAAGAAGGACATAGTTGGATGACATTTACTAAGCGCAATAAAGTGTTGTCATTTTGACTTATTACAAACTTGCTTTCGCCCGCGGCTGTGCCCGCGTGTAACTCGGTTATGTCATTTTTTTTTATTTTTCATAAAATATATATTTTTTTAATAAAAAGTATCCTATGTTACTTCTAATACCTCAAAGAATATGTGTACAAAGTTTCATGACCATCGGTTGAGTAGTTTTCGCATGAAAGCGTAACAAACAAACTTATCTTCACAATAATAATATTAGTAGGGATAATATTGATTAATCTTTTATCTATTACACGTTTATAGTTCAGGACATTAGAACATCTTTTTAAATATACATTTTGAATAAGTTTATTTCCTGGACTTTAGTATTATCTATAAATTATGTTTTAATATACAATAATTATCCAACAACTAAATAATACTGTATTTTGCTGTCCACGAGTTCGAAAATTAGGCCGAAAATGGGCATTGTTCTTTAAGTATTATTTGGCTTTTGGGTTAGGTTAGTTGGGTGGCGGTTAGCGGGCAGGCGCTGGAGAAGTTCAGAAGGAGGTCCCACCCTGGACTTTTCCTCCTCCTAAACGGAGAAGCGCGGAGAGGGCACACTGTGTGTTTTTTAGTCGGTTCAAGTCCGACACACCACCCCGCGGTAACCCCCGGTGGGGTGACGGTCCATGATGATTTTTCACACATAAAAAAAAGGTGGGTGGCGGCTCTGACCGATCAGAATAGGGCGCGCCTCTCGCGGCCCCAGAGAACGCTGGCGGTTAGAGCCAACGATGGTTCGTTGGTCGATCCGTGTGGAGACTCCTCGAGTGGGTAGTTCGGCAGCACGGGACCTTTTCCTTCCGACTGACGCAGGTTCTTTCCGGGCATGGTTGCTTCGGGAAGTACCTGCTGAGGACTCGGCTCATCGCACGCTGGTAGTTTGACCCGCATGGGCGACGCAGCACCGGGCCCTTACTGCAGTCATCGGAGGAGATCTCTCGCTACCAGCCGTCGTTCGATCCATGGCCGGTAGCGAGCGGGCAGACGCTGGGAGGAGTCCAGATGGTGAAATCGCCATCTGGACTTCTCCTCCTCCTAAAAAAGAGAAGCGCAAAGAGGGCACACCGTGTGGTTTTTAGTCGGTTCGAGTTGGACACACCGCCCCGCCGAATAGAAAACCCCGGCGGGGTGACGGTCCATGATGATTTTTAACACGAAAAAAAAAGGTTGGTATTTTTATGTATATAAATAGACGCCTCAGTAGAACCGTAACAAATGTTTTAAACCTGGGTTGAACCAACGGCTACCGTTTACACCTAGTTATAGCCGGCTAGAACCCTTCTACTTACATACTTACATAACATTGATAAATACAGGCCCAAATATAATTATTTTATACATTGCAGGTGGACCAGCAAGAACTCTTTAGAATACCTAGGAATTGTATATGGGGTCTACCATTTTTTTTTTTTGTTTTTTTTTTTTTTTGTGTGAAAATCCCCGCGGACCGTCACCCCGTTGGGGGTTACGGCGGGGTGGTGTGTCGGACTCGAACCGACTAAAACCACACGGTGTGACCCTCTCTGCGCCTGTGAATTGGAAGGAGTCCAGGGAGGGGATTTCCTTCTGGACTCCAACCAGCGCCTGCCCGCACTGTTGCGGGCACCAACTCTTCTCTCGACTCTCTAATTGGGCAACGTCCGGTCACACGCGGACGTCGCCCCCTCGCGGTTGTCCTCTACTGCGGACGGACGGGAAACCCGTCCCGCCCATCCGCGGCCACTCTCAGGGCGGCATGAGACGCAGGAAAATGGGGTCTACCAACAAGAACGTCCTGGTTTGAAAATTGAATAAAACACACATTTTTTATAATAAAATGCATCCTATTGATTTATTTGATAGATAATTTTATGCCATTTATGTTTTGAATAATATATCTGCCAAATGACCGCCGCGGCTCTTTTTGCAGACGGTCACGCGCTCACGCCAATTTTAGATGACGCGGTGCACTATTTCGGTATGTCGGCTAAGGCTAAGGTTTTTAGGTCCCAAATTGTAGCTGCATTATTGCTGAACACTTTAGATTTGACGTAAGTGTAAAGAAAATAGTCTAAAGGTGTTAAATCACACGATCTTGGTGGCCAACTGATTGGTCCATTTCTCGAAGTTACTCACCAAACTTTTCACTCAATAATTCCATCTTCACTGGAGTAATGTAAGGTGGTTGAAAATAAAAGTCATCTGCATGAATATCATCACATTCCGGAAAGAACTATTCGGTTGACATCAAGTTATAGCACTCGCCATTCGCAGTAACAGACTTTCAAAGAACTTCCTTTCCTTCTTCACTTTCATAGAAGTACGGACCAATGATTCCACCGTACCATAAACCGCACTTGCAACCGCAAACTGATATTTTTTGCGTTGCGAATGCAATGGTGATTCATGGACTACACGACATGGACATGGACACGTGGATTTGACATTTCAACTTCCAACATTTCCAGTGCATAATCGGCTAATTCACGACAGATACGATTGTCGGATGGTTTCAATTCCTGTGCCAAAACAATTTCGTATGGGTGTAGGTCCAAATCCAACCGCAAAATACGCCAGGTGGTCATTGGAGAGAGCCTCAATTCTTGTGAACGGCGTTGATCTGATCGATATGAATTCGCATCAACATTGGCCTAAACGGCTTCGATATTCTCTTCACTATGGGCATTTCTTTGTCTCACAGGCACAGCAGTATTGTGGAGAGTGAATTCACTTTAAAATTTTGTTATTATGCGATTTATAGCGCGGACAGAAGGAGCACTATGACGACCGTTTTTTGGGCGAAACGCTCTTACTGTATCGGTAGGAGAACGCGAATTTGCGTAATAATTTTGGACAATTTCCAAGCTTTGGTTTCAAATGAAACATGACATAATGAAATGGCAAACCTTACTGAAAACAAATGTCAAGAGAAGTCAAAGATCTATCATCAAACATGGCCGCTTTGAGCTGTCAAAACCAGGTCATTCCTATTGGTAGACTCTTTACATTACCCAGGTAAAGTATATACTGGAAAATAATATTCATAATACTTCATACATTACCTTAACATTTAAGGTATTCTATACATTACCTAGGTAGTGTTTAGAATACCTGAATTATACAGATTGCCGGTTACATATATAGTATTAGGGGTTAAAGTATGAAATTGCCGATTTGTATATTTGATATAATATTAAAATTGAAATTTACATCCGTACAAAATTCAAATGGTACAGGAATTAAATTTTTAGTATGGCACTGTTCACGAAACTTTTTAACAAAAAGTGATATCAAAAAATCGGCCAAGTGCGTGTCAGGCCACGCACAGGAAAGGGTTCCTCAGTCACCCATAATGGTACGTGGATTGGAAATCGTATCGAATGGATAATTGTTCTGTTTACGTATTAATGCGTTAATTTTGTATGACATTTTCTGAGTAAGAGCATTTTTTTTTTTCAAATCAAATCAAACCATTTTATTTCAAATAAACCATACAACGGCACTTTTGAAACGTCAAGTAGTCAGTCAGTAATCTGTTCCAATTCGTAGATCCTATGGAGAAGAACAGACAAGAAACTCCATGGACACTCTTTTGTTACATTGTTTGAGGCATTGTAATAGATGTGAGGACAATGTAACGATGCTGATATTTACACAGGTATTGTCGAAAAATAATTAAACAATAAATAGAAGTTGTGAAATGACCAGCCCCGACTGGCGGCGCCCGTGTCACGAGCATGACCTATGCACCAGCCATCGTCCAGTTCAACCATATCGTAGGGAGCCGAACGACCCACTACACACGCCACCGCCAGCAGGGCTTTTGAGTGAGCATGACATACTCACAACCGCCAGTCAACAAACAAACTTATGCTACTAGTGACTACAAAGTGCTCACATGTACAATTCAAAATGTTCGCAGTTATACAATAATAAAACTATTTATAAATATGCTACTCTCTAAGAGTGCGATAAATATTTGGAACATGTCAATAAAAAGTAACTTATTAAGCAATAATGTTAATAACAAAAATAATAATAATAATAGAAATGTCAAACAACAAGATACAATTAAAATATCAATAATACGTACATGTCAGAAATATGGTTATCCAATGTCAAAAAAAAGAAAGAAAAATATAAGAATGTCAATCATTAAGATAAAATTAACATATGCCAGAAATACAAACTAACTTCAAACTAACTTCTAAATAATTTGAGAATTAATCATGTGACTGTGGAGCAGGACCAGCATTAAGCCAAGCATTCTTGTCGGCAATGTAATCCTCTAATTTGTAATAAGCTTGCTTACATAGTGTGCGCTTTACAACATTTTTAAATCGTTTCTCTGTTAAATCTAGTATATTTTCAGATATTTTATTATAAAATTTAATACAGTACCCCATAAAAGATGTATTTTTTTTTTCCAAAAAAAATAAATGAAGTATGAACTTTCAAGAGTCTAAAACGTGGTTGAATTAATTTATCTTTATTCCTAGAGATTTTAATTTTTTCGAACATACATTATGTTTTCATAAATGTACTGACAATTGTAAAAGTTGTAACAGTTATTCTCTATAACTCCTGAACCAACAAAGTTATCTGATCCATTATAGTTTTCCTTTAAAGTTCATTATATGGACCACTATCACGAATTTTCCCAGAATTTTGGAGCCAGCCGTTTAGCTTTTAGAGGGGGGGGGGACGCCCTGTTTTTACAAAAAAGTGGCCTTGCAAACGGATACCTAAATCAAAAAATCGTCTTAGAAACTCTTTATTGTTTTTAAAAGACCTATCTAATGATACCCCACATGATAGGGTAGCCGCAAAAAAAAAAAAACATCCCCACGTTACGTGTAGGGGAGGTACCCCAAATAAAAATATTTTTCATAATTTTATTGTAACACTTTGTCGACGTAATTACAATACATATTCATGTAAAGTTTCATCTCTCTAGCACTTAACGTTTGGACGGACGGACGGACGGACGGACGGACGGACGGACAGACGGACATGACGAATCTATAAGGGTTCGAAGTGATGAACTTCGGAACCCTAAAAAGAGGTGATATAATCTGGCCACCTTTTAGCCCGGAGTTATCCATATGAACTTCTTTCTTTAGGGATACCTTAAAAACAAAGTTTTTAACAGCAACCAAGTGTCCCTAGAGGAATTAAACAAAAATAACCCTTGTGAAACCGTCATATTTCGCTTCAGGTCATTGCATCATTGCGTCAAAATAGATCAAATATGGATGATGTAATTTTTTAAAATTAAATCATTTTTGTATACTTCGTAAATAAACAGTTTTTATCTCATCATCATCTTCCTACCATCTTTTCAAATTTATTTGGGGTCGGTGCAATGAATTTTCTCCATCCATTCTTCTCTATTACTCGTCAGTTCACTGTTTATTAGTTTTTTGGCCATATCCTTTTTCACGCAGTCCATCCATTTCTTCTTTGGTCGCCATCTACTCCTATATCCGTCAACTTTTATACGTAAAACTTCACACAACTAATTTCTTTTAAATCATCATTTGAAACATAAACGAACTTTTAGTCCAACGTGAATATATTAATAATTTACTATGAATTGAATAGGGTCGTCTACTGTGAATTTGGTAACAGTTAATGTAATTAAAACAAATTGTATACATACACCGCATTAGATTCTAATTATTTATATATATATAAAAATCAATTGCTGTTCGTTAGTCTCGCTAAAACTCGAGAATGGTTGGACCGATTTGGCTAATTTTGGTCTTGAATTATTTGTGAAGTCTTGAGTAGGTTTAAAAGGTTAATATATAAAAAAGAATAGCATTTTTTATTAATTATGGATTCTTTTTAGTTTGTTTTAAGTTTGTTTTATTCAAAAGTTTAGGTCATTGATTGAGTCAGTACGAAGTCTACCGGGTCAGCTAGTCTATAATAATAAACGTAAGAGTGTTAAATAAATAAATACACAATGATTTAAGTAAATTTCAATTATAATATTTCTTTTATTTTTGTTTGTTTGTAACTTGTGAACGTGCAGTTGTATCGACTTCTTCAATCAATCGTTGAAGGTTAAGCTACAAACATTGTTAATGAATATTTGCAAATTGATCGAACTACATTATGTATTTTTTAAAGCTAATCCCAATTTGATTTCGTAAAGGTATGCTTTGTTCGCATCCACGTGTAATTTTTTGAATAAAATCATTTCACAAATAAAAGCGCAACGAATTCACTAACAAAGCAATTCGTAAGTTTTTGTCATGTAACCTTAGTCTATTCACTTTTTAAACAAGCTCCTGAACATAATATTTTAAAATTAAAACTAAGAACTAAATGGTTAAGATTTTTAGTTTTAGTTTTAGTAACCATCAGTTGTGTACTTTCTCAAACTACTAATTAATATAAATGCTGTATAAATAGATATACTAGCAACAATGTTTAAAATATGGTTTTAAATTACTATTAAATAAAACAAATAAAGACAATCGCTGAACAAACAAAAGAATAGAAGGTTTTGGAATTTATCTAGCTTAGTATTTTATTTTCAATGATTTCGCTCTGCTGTAACGAGCAACAGAATTGTTCAATGAGAAAAGATATTGTCTCACTAGCGATGAAGGACACAATGGCGTAACATCAAGTATCAAAGCAATGCTTAGTAGCCATAGCAATGCTTAGTAGCCATAGCTTTCAGTTTTTATCGATACGTCCCACTACTGCATTGTGTGACAGACAACAAACGTATGCCTCATGTCACTACCATGACAGACAAGTAAATAAACGCGCAGATAACTTAGATACCTAGAAAACATTTCCTATTATTATTAATTTACCAACGATATCAACAAGTAGAAAGAAATGAACTAAAAAGTCGGATATATAAATTTTTAGTCTTATTTTTATGTCTAAACGAATTTAAGGAAAATATTTATGAATGTTGCACGTAACACACAATATTACTTTCTTCAGGATAAAAATATAATACCATTCTAGGGTAACGAAATAACATAGTAACGTATTTTTAATAAATACACCTAAGCTGCAAAAAATTATGATTAGTTGATTAAGCCTTTTTTATGATAATTACTTAATTATCCTAATTAAGAAACTATTTTTTTATTCAAATAGTTATTTTACTTTTTTGTGTGTTTTGTTTATGATGATAGCGAGCAAGAAAATCCACACTCCAAACACCATCTAAGAATGCAAATTCAAATTATTTATTGCTTACTAAGTGTACAACTTGTTCTTACAGTCATGACATAAGTACTTAAAACATAGTGTTTTTTTAAGCATTGCAATATTAACGAAATAATCAGAGCATATTACTTTATACTACTTTATATGGGATAAAAATCTCACACACTTTTTTTGGATTAGGAAATGTTCCTTTATATTAACGCTGTTGCCCTAAAGCATCATGCTTTGGGATAGTACTTTTGCATAGCGGATGGTACAGTTTACATA
Source organism: Phragmatobia fuliginosa (assembly GCA_932526445.1). Lineage (NCBI taxonomy): Eukaryota > Metazoa > Arthropoda > Insecta > Lepidoptera > Erebidae > Phragmatobia > Phragmatobia fuliginosa. Next base: position 34,975,188 of record OW052057.1, read on the forward strand.
TTGCTGCTGTGTTTAATTTGGAAGAGATCGTAAGTATATTTAGTCAACTTCGATTTGATGTTGTTATATGTGCTATCAAATTAAGATGTGTCTCTATGTTGATTCCTATTAATTAAATGTCTCAACTTCTTCAATTGGTATATTTTCATGAGTTATAATGATGTTAAAGGGATGCTTTTTCTATGATCTAAACTGCATAATTTTCTTTTTATTTATGTTAATTTCTAAGTTATGATCTGTAAGCAAATTTGTTACCATTTCGAGAGTGTTTTTTATTATGAAAGGGTAGTCAATAGGGTCGTTAAAATTTAATAATCTTAATACATCATCTGCAAATAATACGGGTAAAGTTTTTTCTTTTTCTAATGATTTAGGCAAGTCATTTATGTAGATTAGAAATAGTATGCAGCCAAGTACGCTTCCTTGCGCTATGGAACTACTTCGCTGTTTTACTTGAAATCGCATTAATTCTATTTCATTTTTGTCATTTTTGCAGCGTTCTATTTACACTATTTGTGCCCTGTCAGTTAATTATGACAAACCTATCCTAGGTGGATCCTCGTGCACCACCAGCTTTCATTAGAAGAATATCATAGCGGAATTTATCATATCCCTTAGTCATGTCTAATAGTAATCCGATTACGTGCTTTTTGTAGACACCCAGTGTTGTTGACTTCGCAAGCACGACATTTCACGTCGACTATGACCGGTCCTACTTGGTTAGATGACGGCTCTCTCTCACGGATATGCCCTAACTATGCGGTATACCCCTACAGAGGTAGAGAGGCACTCGATCATACATCAGTGCCTCCCTGATGCTACTCCAGGCCAAAGTGTTGAACGTGTTGGCGCATTCCAAGGACACCGCGAAAACCACTTGACCCTAAGAAACTGCTTCCGCTGCCAGAGCCCTCACGCACATGATCTTATCCATGGTGGAGCACCCCTGATGGAAATTGTATTGGTTGTCCGCCAGATCGCTCTCCTTCACGGGGTTGTGTGCAATTACTGTTACAAAGAGTTTGCACACCACGTCAAGTGACACTATGTGCCGGTAGGGAGATGGTGAATCCGCCGGGCGTGGATATTTTACCTTAACTTAGTTTGTTTTTGTAACGACTGCAACTGCAAAGATTTCTATTACAATTTCCTAACTTCATATCTACAGAGAGTTCTATATTCAGCAGTGGACTATTGATGTTGTAGACTATTGATTTATTACGTATGTATGCATTTGACATTTAGGATCAAGTAAGCTTATGGAAAAAAAGTTAATTCATAATACTTACCGACTTAACGGAATGGAGCATCGGGCAATGGCCTAATCTGGCTGAAAGGCTGTATGAAAAAAAAGAAAAAAAAAGTCGTGATGCACTCGGGGACTGCCGCGGTAAAGCTATTGCTTATTATTTTTTATCAACTTATGCAATTATAATATATATTAAAAATGACTAACGCAATGAACATATAACAAGATCCCGTTTACATTTTTTAATAGTATGGTGTTTCAGAGATATGAGGCATGAAATGTGTATTGTCAATAATCTACAAAGAGCCGGCTTTATCACTTCGAAACGGTCTCTTACAGGCTAACTGGCCAATTGTATCGTTTGTATTTTAATCGGATGAATATCCGTTCTATATTCTGTACGTTTATGAATCAATATTTTGCTTAATATTCCTTGATGACTATGAACAAATAAACGATGGGATCCTCGTAATCGCGAATATGATGATAGCCGGGTACATCAGTTCAGGGTTTGAGAATGGAATGAGGTATGACCGAAATGAAATTATTTATTTGTAGGCATCTATGGGTCCGTGACTGTTGTCACTAATATCGTTTCCTTAAATAAAACGAGTAGTAGATTGTCCTGACAGGGAAAACTTCATATAGTATAGGATCATATGAATTCTGAATCCATGTCATCTGTTTTGATCACCGATTTTTTATTGGATTTTTGGGCATATTCTACTGATGAAAGAAACTTCGTTTAAGTTGAATAAGCTTGACGTTTTAACAGACACAAAGACTTCTCTTCATCTGATGTATTAAATATATATTAACTGAAATCATTACCTACCGATAATTGGAAATATTACAATCCGATTGTGGCAATGATTGGTAATAATTGAAAACGTTGGAGGCAAACAGAAATAGGTATCTGTACTTGATTTATAATGTAATTGAAAGCGAATTCTGAAATAATCGAATTTCGGTTGATTCGTTAACAATTCACTTAATTATATAATACTAAATATCTCTTGAAGTAGTTATCTCTACACTAATTGAAAGGTTAATTTTAATTTCTGAGATTTTGTTGATGAAACACTTGCCACATATGGGCTCACACACCCTACTATCATATATCTAATATAATATTATTTCATATTAAAAATATAAGTTGTCAAAGTATTTATAGATTATGAAGTATAAATATACAACGTAGATGAAAAGTGTATGTTTTTTTCAATCAAATCTAAAAATTACCGTATTCACAAACTCCTTAATTTAAATTTTATTACATCTTACAATTTGATAATATTTTAAAACGTCGTTGTTAGGATACTAACCCCTATTGAAATGGCCCTTTAAGAGTCAATATTTCATGTCATTAGAAGAAAGCTTAAGGGTTAATCGCGAGGTAAAGGAAGAGCCTCTCGATACAGGAGCCCTCGACGAAAAGCCCACTTCTTTGCCGCCACTTTCATCTCCCTCTTGAAGTTCATCTTTTCATTTCTTTTAAACCCTCTAAGGACATTTTATCACAAACATTTTCATAATTCTTATTAATATTCCACGTTTTCTGACTTGTCGTTACGAATATTATACAAAGACGCTTGTTTAATAACTTTGTTATCCATAACTCGATATTTTAATTGAGTTTTATCATTTAAATTCATGTTTGTGAGATGGCTGCTTGAGCTAGATGCGACTAGCCCAAAATCCAAGTGGTGTGCAATGGGAGAGGCATACGAGTATGTCAAGCAGTGGACCGCGATGGGCTGATGATGATAATGACTATAAATTTTATTTTATGACATTCACCAGTATAGTTGCTACACGTGTAAAGATAAAACTATCTGTAAGATCATCTACCTTATATTTTTATACCCAAGATTAATTGAGGATTGCTACTAATTCAATTCTTTGCAAGCCCGAGGGCAAATAGAATTCGAACTGATAGTATATTTGAGGACACTGACTTCCCAATAACGACTGGCATAGATGTTCATATCTACAAGTACCGCCAGCTTAACATGCCCTCCGAAGTACCGGCGTGATACCCCACAAACTTTCAAAACCAACCACACTTTTGTTCCAAAATTACTCGTTCTCATTAGCAATGACACAAAATTTTACATTCTTCAGTACGCGAGTTTCTTTAGAAAGAAATCTAGCTAACCTATTACTGCATAGAATAAGCGCAAATATTTTATTATATGCTTAAACACTTTTCACGAAGAAATAAGAAACGTATAGTGTACCTGGGAGTACGGATAATATTATGATGTGTTATACGAAAACAAATGTTAATATTGGTGACCCAAATAGCACAGCATTGGAATGCTCGCTTGTTGTAGGTATTGTGTGCTCAAATATATGTTACACAAATATGCAGGAGGTTTTATCTATGATATGATACCTCTTTAGTTATAAATAACAAACAAACTTGGCATTCTCAAAGTTTTGATCTGAATTGCAGACGAGCTAACTGAAAATAACTAGGTTTTATTTGAATGGAAGGAATAGTACAAGAAACAATTTTAAATAACGTTGTAATTCCAAGAGTTAGTGAATTAGTTTCTTTATTACGCTATCATGACTTAATTAACAAGTTGGCAGTGCTACAAAAAAGGCAAATAGAATTTTTAAAGAACTCAGAAACGATTGTTCATATTTCAAGTGAGAATCTAAAACTCAATCAGAATGAGTGATGAGCAGCTTTAGTTATGTAAGCCGAGCTCTTAGGACTTGTTCTGGTGTTCGAGACGCGTAGCATCGTTTATAAGTTATGGTAAGTCTGAGTCGGTTAAACTAGATTTATTCTTATATATACTAACTTTCAGAATTTCTTCATAAGTTAATTAAATAATTAATAAGAGTTACATATAGTTTTTTTTTTAATTCGATTTCATTGTTCAAATTCATTGCAACGGTACGCATTAATAGCCTGGTCAGTGTGGTATGTTAGGTGAATGGGTAGCCATTTTTAAATTAAAGTCAGTCTCCGTTACCATTATCTGTCACAATCATTACAGGTAATTGCAGCTCTATAAGTTCGACACTAGACTTTCTATAGAACTTCAATAGCACTTGGTTTGTAGAAGTAAAAATGAGAATAGAAATATTCTAAGTAATGTAAAAGTAAAGTAATGTTACAAAAAATCTAAGAATTTTGTATAACAATTCATCAACAGCCTTTAACAGTCCACTGCTGGACATAGGCCTCTCCTTAGAAAGGAGGTTTTGGCCTACTATACCACGCTGGCCAGACGGGTTGGTAAAGGGTTTATTTCAAGTTTTCCTTCTCTTGGCAGTGATGTTAGGTGCTTATTTTGTACCTTTAGTCGCCTCTTACGACACCCATGGAACGAATAGGGGTGGTGACACTTTGTATTCTTAATCCGTCACCACACGGAAACATAACGTATAACAATTACCCAGAAATAAAATGAATGAAGAGTCACTTTCCTGCAGTATTTTATCTTGAATATTTTACCTGTATTCAAGCTTAATATTTAATGTATATACGCGTCAGTATGCATTTCCATGTTCAAATATCAAGTTACGTACAAGGCGAGCTTTGCGTCTCTGGGTTTAAGTGTACAATTTATATAAAAATGGATTTGACTCAAGCATGTATAAATTTTGTTTAAAAAGTTGTGAAATATAATATGGGGTTTTTCAATAGGGATGATATGATTTTGAAGTGACTTTTCGGCCATTTGTAATGATCAAGATCTGTCATTTATTTGTAATTGTATTCAGTAGTGTTTACAATTTCATCATGGAGACATATACGCAAGAACAACGTTTACAAATTATTCAGTTTTATTATCGAAATAATCGTTCTCCAATTGCAACTTTTCGTGCGCTTTTGCCATTGTATGGTCGTAATAATCGTCCAAGTGTGCTCGCTATGCGTCGAATTGTTGAAAATTTTGAGGTTACATTTTCTTTACATAATGTTCAAGTGCCAATAAGAAAAAGAACCGCTCGAAGTAATGCAAATATTGCTGCCGTTCAGGCAAGTGTTGCTGAAGACCGCAATTTGTCGATTCCAAGACGTTTTCAACAATTGGGACTGTCGCAAACCACAACCTGGCGGATTTTGAGAAAGGATTTGGCTTTGCATCCGTATAAAATTGTTCTCACTCAAGAACTGAAGCCATTGGACCACCATAAACGTCGTGAATTTGCTGATTTTGCCGTGGAACAACTTGGAAATGATAACGAATTTTTTAAGAAAATCATCTTCTCCGATGAGGCTCACTTTCATCTGAGTGGTGCGGAAATAAACAAAACTGTCGATTCTGGTGCAAAGAAAATCCACAAATTATTCATGAAAAACCATTACATTCACTTAAATTAACAGTTTGGTGTGGTTTTTGGTCTGGAGGAATTATCGGTCCGTACTTCTTTCGAAATGAAGCTGGTAACACCGTTACTGTCAATGGAGAGCGGTATAGATCGATGATAACCAACTTTTTATGGCCGGAATTATGAAGTTGATCTTGACAATATTTGGTTCCAACAAGACGGGGCTACGTGCCACACAGCAAATGCAACAATTGAATTATTGCGAGAAAAGTTTGGAGATTCGATTATTTCAAGAAATTGTGATATTGAATGGCCTCCAAGAAGTTGTGATTTATCACCATTAGACTATTTCTTGTGGGGTTATTTGAAGTCATTGGTCTTTCGAAATAAACCAGACTCTCTTCAAGCTTTACAAGTCAATATTGAACGTGCCATTGATGACATACGACATGATTTAGTGGAAAAAGTGCTCGAAAATTGGGTTCATCGAATTCGTTCCTGCAGAAGAAGTCGTGGAGGCCATTTGAATGACGTTTTATTTACAACTTAATTGTATCGATTGTACTTCACATTAAATAAAAAACTTTTGAATTTCCTTAACAATAAGTGTGTTTTTTTTTTAAAAGAAATCATATCACTCTTATTGGAAAACCCTGTATATAGGTAGGGGTTAAATTATGAAATAACCGTTTTATTGTAATAGGTACTTCGAATTGACATTAAAACCTTCATGGTTTGAGATTTTTGAGTGAAACTTTTTTGAAATCTTACCTATGAGGTTCTTCTTTTAAAAAATGTGCAACATTCGATTATCGACTTTCAGTTGTTTTTTTTTAATCAACTTTGACATGAAAGATGAAAGTTTTTTGAATACGAGTTCTGACGCAGCACTAACGCTGTAGAAAGCTCGCAAAATCAATGTTGCGTTTGGAGAGGGGACTGCTAATGACTGCACCGTGTGATTTTGGTTTAAATACTTTGATTTGAAGAACGAACCACGTGGAAAAACAATTGATTTATAGAAGTGGCATTTTTTTAGTAATTTGAACAATTTCCTACAATACGGAGTAACTGAAGATCTTGCGGGTGGGATGTTATTAGCAGACATATATTATCGGTCTACCCTCTTTCGCAGTATTTTACTACGATTGCCCCCGGTACACTGTTCACCAATTCACTATTTACTCGTAACTGTTCTGGACACACAACACTAAAGCCCGATTTCCACCGCGAGCGGAACGGACCCATTAATGACTCCTTTTACCTCGCAATACAAAACTGCATACATGTGTTTCCACCAACAAAGAGTTGATTCATTTCTCATTTTCCGTTCGTCTCGCTCCGCCGAGTCCGCTCTGTCATTACACGTTCGCAGTATCAAAACTCTTTGTTGGTGGAAATGCAAACCTATTTTGTTTAAAAGGAGTCCGTTCCGCTTACCATTTCCCGCTCATTACTCTTTCGCGGTGGAAATCGGGCTTAACAGTATCTGATCGCGAAACTATGTTTTGTTGATTACACCGTTTTTTGCACATTCGAATCACTGGATTCCAGACATTTGACAATTTAAACCCATCTTCACGATTGAAATTTTTGTATTTCGTAATTTCAATCGCTTCCCTGACCAATGTAGGTATGTAGCGGCGTCCAATCCAATGATTTGGGCCCGAGTCAATCAAATATATCGCGATTGCCGATTTCTGTATGTCATTGTTTTTGACCGCTTTTATGTGTTCGTTCATTCGGCACGCGATGGTACGTTTAGTTTGGCCGATAAATGAACACCCACAGTTGCAGTCAATCTTGTAGACACCATGCTTCTCCAAGGGGAAACTGTCTTTTGGGGATCGGAGACATTGTGCCACTTTTCTGAATGGATTGAGGACAGTATTGAGCGAAAACTTATTAAGTATGTTTGAGTTCTTATCTGTTACTCCTTTTATATATGTCAGAAATGCTGGTGGGAACTTCACCCTAAGTCCATTGTTCCGTAGGACATACTCACAAACAAAAAGGTACATGGTGGGAATCCCGCAGATTTATATTTAAATGTTACTGACCATGAAAGTTTAAAACAATATATTACTACAATACGTTATATAGCAGCAATGTATTATATAATAATGGTAGATATTTTGATTAAATATATAAATCGGAAATTTCATACTTTAACCCCTAATATATTAAGGTTTAGACTAGATATGAGATTCTATAATAATAGTATTTTCAATATATGTAATTAGATCTGCAGACGCGCTACGGTTTTTTTTTCTAATTAGTAAAGAAATAAATAGTTTCTGGTCAACACAGAAACCTCCAACAGTCAAAGGTGACCTAGGATCAAACCAATCCGCCTAAACTGAGCTAATTCACGTACGACTTCTTATATTAACTTTTCTGTTTATGGGCTAATCCTGGGATCTATAAGTCCAATTAGAAAAATACTACTGCGTGTTATTTACTGTCCATTGGGAACGCTAATATAATTGACTAAATATAATATTAGCTTTACATTATTATTCTATTAGCTTTGGGAATTGGAGATCGTAGGTTACAGCTAATCTTTAATACTAACCCACACGACCTCGTCTGCGTCGCATAGTGTCACTATCTATAACTGCCTATATTCATATAGCATACATTGAAATAAACTTAAATTAAAGACTGTACCATATAAAACACACCAGCAAAATGCAGGTTTAAATGAACGATCTAAATTTGAGGCGAATCTTTCGAACATACGTTGTGACCGAAGGAGACTAAATACTTATATATAATATTTTTATCATTTTCTTGTTCACACGTCACAGCTCAGTGCCACGTGCCAAATAACTTAGTGAAGTTCTTTATCAGGATCGCGTGGAGTTGTGCCGTGGTATAAGGGACTTATATGTTTAATAAAGACATTTAGATCTACCTTGCAGAATACATTAAATTATGTTATTGTTAATTTAAGTTGACTAAAAGCAGAACTAGTTTCATATCTATAACTATTTAGGATATTAATCATCATTATCATCTTCCTACCCTCTTCCGAAATTTATTTGGGGTCGGTGCAATGAATTTTCTTCTTCCATTCTTCTCTATTACTCGTCATTGCACTGTTTATTCCTTTTCTGGCCATATCCTCTTTCACGCAGTCCATCCATTTTTTCTTTGGTCGCCCTCTACTCCTATTTCCGTCAATTTTTATACTTAAAACTTTCTTCACTATATTTTGATCGTCTCTACGCATCACATGTCCATACCGGGATAATCTCTTGCTTCTCAACTTTTCAATGGTGCTACTTTCCTTTAATAAACTCATTCTTTACCTTGTCCATTCTGGTCACACCACACATGCAGGCGTCTCTCATCCGTTTTCTTTGTTGGTCAACGATATGAGTAATGAGTATGAAGTATTATCTCATTATTCAGTCAAACATTATGTAACCAAACAATAAAAGACGCCTATTTAACTATACTTATACATATTTTAGTAAAATTTCTTACGCGAAGTCTATTTCCACTTCTTACAAGTAGCTGCTCTCGCTCCGCTGACATTTGCAAGATTAAAAGGTAGGTGGAGACCCTCGACATCTAATCAAGAAAGTGCATCGTAGCGCGTTAACTGGAAACTAGTGTACTCATCCGCAGTAATAAATTTGCTGTAGAAGCTTCGTGAGAGATAACATGAACACAAAAGTGTGGTAATTTTAAACACTACAAATTAACCGAAATTATCAACAGATTTTATTCGTAATATAACCATCACAAACCTTATTTATTTCGTAGAGCAATATCAGTACCACTCAATGAAAAAAACATATACACGATAGTACACTTTTAAGATGATTTCGTTAATAAAATATTCAGAACCAGTCTTCAAAATGCTTCAAAAAGTATTTTTTATTTCATAGCCTGTCAAAGTGACGCTACTCTGCCTGATGGGAAGTATGATTGGAATTCAAGAGTACCTGGTTACCATACTCATTGTGGATACAGACAATTTAGCATGGTGACACTTATTATGGGGGCCTATTGAAATTCTTCTGTATCAGTGCACCTCCGGTCTCATACTCTACAAGGCTAGTCCAAATGCTGTAATTTAGGGTTGGTCTTTTCAAGGTTCTCAGTTACTGTATAAGTAACTTTAAATCTTACCCAAAACGTAGACTTTGTATATAATCCTTAACTAATTCATCTAACTACTTTTTCGCGCAAAAACTACTAAACGAATTTGGATGAAACTTTACAATATATAGCTTGTATATCAGTACATATAGGCTACTTTCACTACAATAATCGAGATACATGTAGGCGGGGTCGCCGGCGAAAGATATATAGTATACTATTTATTTATTCCGCACGTACACATAGTGTGAGAGGTGTTATAAGTTTGAAGTGATCTGTGTATTTAGGTATGTATACACTGGTATACACTATACATACATCTATAACAACTCACAAATGGATGATTTTGAATTATGGTTTTGTCAGAAACTGTCGTGCTGAGTCTCAGTGTTCTTTGTTTTCGCTTCACCTATATTTGTAAAGTAAAATAAGTTTAGTCTTGGGGTAACTTAAATACCTATGTATGTATGTTTACTGTACCACAAATTTATAATTTGTATTATTTTATTACCAACCCTCTTTAACAAAGTTAATAACTCTAAATGTAGTTGAGACGATATCAAAGAAATATCCATAAACACGAGCTTAATTCATAATTTTCACTTAGTCTACTCCGGAGTAAGGTAAATATGAAACACATTATTAACTAATAAACTGAGATTTAGGTTGTTCACAGACCCCGCGGCATTTCACTTACTTTTAGAAATTTTAACACTGTTGTAATTTCTGTATCACAGGTCTAGTTAAATAATTAAAGGAGTATATATACATACCTACAATTAACCTTTGTTATGAATTTATTTAGTTGTATATAAAATATTTTTATAAGAGTCGAGTTTCGACTGGAGTAGTTTGGAATTTAAACTACGAGTACAAAATGATTATCATTGGAGCTAATATGTAGAGATTAGATATAGATCACCGCCTTAATCAGCAGATTAAGGTGGAAATACATTTAATTAACACGCGACGCGACGTGTCGACACCCGATGCACCTTGCACATTACCAACACGCGACGCCACGACATACTAGCAATTTCTGAATACAGTTAGCTAACAGCAGTTTAAGTGGTCTATGGTTATCTACTATGAATTTAATAAATAACGAGTCAGATTAAAACGTTGAAGAGGATTTGATGAAAATTTTGGCTCCACTATTTCAGCACAGTAGGTACAGTATGATATACAGATATCATACTGTACTATATAAACGATATCCAGTTCTATATCACATTAATATAGCTATATACAGAAATAGCTATATTAATGTGATATAGAACTGGATATCGTTTTGCCAACCCAATTAATTGTCCGTCGGTCATTTAGCTAAATAAATGCAAAAAATATTACGTAATATTTGCCAATTTATGGCATAAATTCAGTTAGATAGTTTGAAGAATATGCAGTTTGCATGGGGTCAAAGAATGCATATATGCTCTGTGACAGTTCTCGAACGACTGACGCGTGGCGTTGTGTGTTGTCTAGAAACATATTGCGCGCGACGCGTGGTGGAAAAGTGGCAACATTGGTCTCACGGTGTACAGAGCCGAAACCAAAATATTGATAGTGGATCGAGCTGGAAAGGTGACTGGTACCACCTGCAACATTCCTAGCATTGACATTGTCGACCGCTATTTCTACCTGGGCTCCAAAATATGCAACGATGTCAGCTGTGTCACCGAGATAAAAAACAAAAAAGACTCGGGATGTCAAAGGATGCTATGACCGGTTTGAGCAACATCTGGAAGAAATGAGGAATTGGTATCAAAACCAGGATCAGATTGATACGAGCTCTGGTATTCCCTATCTTCCTGTATGGAGTGGAAACGTGGACAATACTGTCATAGAAAGGCAAAGTATTGATGCATTCGAGATATGGTGCTGGAGACAGATGTTAAGAATACTGTGGACTGCGAAGTGCACCAATGCATCGATTCTGAAGCAGCTCCAAATAAAAACTCGTTTGTCCACCACGTGCCAACAATGCATTCTTTCCTATTTCGGCCACACAATGCGCAGAGGCGACGGAAATCTGGAAAAACTGATTGTGGTGGGGAACACCGAAGGCAAATGATCTCGCGGTCATTCACCAACAAGATAGACCGATCAAGTAAAGGAGGAGTATAGGAAGTTGTGAGAGATGCGCTGTACAGAAACCGGTGAAGGAAGATCATCCACTTCAGATGCAACCTTGAAGCTGACCACGAACCTCAGACATGAGGAACTTCAGAAAGAGAGAGAGCAGTACCTAATCACACATTCTCTACATCAATCATTTATAAGCAGACATACAAACATTTAGATTGCATGGTATACATTTTCACAAACGTGTACACATGCACATTCATGATCGGCAGTACAGCAACTTTCTATCAGATGCGTCTATCATACCATAAAAATACAATAGTCTTATAATGTTCTTTGTTTCTATTTCTAGTAAAGATAGTTTCTAGGAGCATGAGAAGATGAAAAACTCAATTTTTATGGACGACAAAGCTCGCGCCCACCGGTCTGGTGATGTGGAAGCGTATTTGCTAGAAGTCAGAATTCGTCGTTTGGACAGGCCTGCTAGAAGTCCGGACCTCAATCCTAGAGCTAGTCTGAGACGTTCTGAAGCGACGAGTGAGATCAGTGCAGCCGGCTCCGCAGACCATCAGAGGCCCAAAGAATGTGATTACCGCGGAGTGGGAACGTATTCCCCAAGAAACCATAAAAGATATATTCGCTAGCATGCCCAGACGAATGATTTCAGCAAGAGGGGGTCACACTCAATACTAAACTTTTATCTGCTTTTAATGTATTCAATAAAAACAAAGAAATTAAAGCGTTTCATTTTTATTTAGCGATCAGGTACATTAATAGTGTTTTGAGCTTAAACATTATTTCTCAATAATTTGATCAAAATGTTATGATAAAACTGATGAAAACTATTCCTTCCTAATTAATTTATAAAATTCTGAGGATAACAATACCTAAAATTGTCAAACAAAGAAATAGTAACTATAAAATAGTTCTTTGTTTAAGTGCCTGTTTTTTTTGCAAAAGCGTTTATATCTAGATTACTGACATCAACATCGTAGCCTAAGTTACTCCTTATCTCATCAGCTATCTGCCAGTGAAATCGTGAATCGTCGAAATCAGTCCAGCCGTTCCAGAGATTACCCGGAACAAACAGACAGACAAAATTGTAAAAAAATATATGTTGGCATATGTATCGCAATTTTAGTGACTGATTCAAAAACGATTTAATCGTACTAAACACTATTGTGCATCTATAATTAATATTTGCAGAACTGTATGAACGTTCATTGTGTTCCAAGAACCACCTACAGAATCCAATTTGAATTACTTTCTGTCCCCGAAAATGGACTGAACTTGTTAATAGATATTGAACCTATTCCAATAGAACTGTACAATGTGCAAATATTAGTGAAACATAGTTATGGCATGTTTTATCAAGTCTTGCAAATTAAATTACCATCTGAGGTTGAACCTCGGACGAGGTTTTAAAAACATGATGTACCTAGCTGATTTATCTAGTATCCCACTAACTCAATAACGTCTATATAAGAATAGTCTCTCTCTGATCAGCAAAGTATAGATTTTTGTTCTTCCTTGGAAGCGGTCTTGACTATTTATTGTCATTGCCGGTCAAACAAGTTATCTGACCCAACGCAATTTGGCACAGACCACCTGTCTGTACCAAACTGAGTCAATTGTTTTTGAACAAATTCAGAATCAGTGAAATTTGAAGAATTTTTGTTAAGTTTTCTTTTCCGCAGTCGTCAACAGTTAAATGAGATCGAAAAACGTACCAGGAGTTGAAACAAAACAACAGCCATACACTGTAATCTTTCTCAAAGAAATAAAGTGTGATATTTTGGTTTAAATATATAACCACCTTAAAACCCACACCACTTCAATAGCATTACATAAAAAGTTGAGAAGAAAGACGGAGCATTGTTATAAGGTTTCTTAATCGAGATGATAGTATTTCTTGAAAACAAGTTTTCGAAAATTTCTCATCTGAATCTTAACTACAATAAATACATCATAAAATATACAAAGAGTAAAATTTAAACCAATACAGGTCAGGAACAGATAAATATACCTACAATGAAGTATTTACAAAATTCTAAGAGCAAACAAGCATGAACACAACAAAGACAACAAAGAAACACCCGCTTCTGTCCAGACCACGACTCTTGAATATAAACATAGACTTCTTCAAAGGAATACTTTTAACATCGATTACGCAATTCTAGAGGAATATTTATATTTTTCATATGTAATAAAAATCAGAAACAATTATCAGTTCTAAATCATTATGAATCATAAGTTTAAAAATTAAATGAAAACAGCAAAAAGCAGAAAGCAATACCCACAAGACTTTTTAGCGTGCCTTGGCAACTTCGGATTAAGGTAAAATATCTTTCCCGACCAATGTAAAGTTATTTGGACTCGTATTTAAAGTTCTCAAATATAATGTTGTCTATGTAAAAAGAAGTAATAAAGTTTTATTATTAAGAGTGCACCGATAACGATTTATTTATCGTTTTAATAAAGAATGTCAAGGCTCATTTTATTTTTGCAACTTTAGTGTACCTCACTACACACCTAGACAAATTGATAACTTGACGAATTCATTGATACCGACGCGGGTCAACAAAAACGTTCATCCACCACTGCGATGGCCGTACCGTACCTTCTACCATCTCTTTCAATTCATTGTTAATTTCCATCACGTAAGCGTTTAAACCAAAATCGCACGGTGCGTTCTAATGAACTTGCGTTTGAGGAAGGGACTGCTAATGCAGTCCCCTCTCCAAACGCAAGATTAATATTGCAAGATGTTTCTGCAGCGTTAGTTCCGCGACGGAACTCGTATTCAAAAATTACTCGAATTTTCCAAGAATCCATCTTTCTTGTCTTGAAAAAGTTTCATTCAAAAATCTCAAACCATGAAGGTTATATGTCAATTCGAAGTACCTATTACAATAAAACGGTAATTTCATACTTTAACCCCTATTATTAAACAAAATTAAGAGAAAAAATAATTTAAGTTGGTTCGTAGTATTCTTTAGTAATAAACAAATATAATATAGACAGCAAAGATTCTAATTTGCTAAATTTGAGATACAGATTTATATTTAAAAATTTACGCGTACTTTTATCTACTGAAGGCGAGAAATCTTCTTTACTAATTTGTATCATCATCAAACATGTTCTTGGGACATGTCCCAAGAGAACACGGTAATAATTGTACTGTTAAATTGCTCCGCGGAGGAACAGAAGGTATTATCGACCTTGTTACATTAATTACTAAACTGAACACAATACAGTACCTGAACACAAAACGATTTTACTGGTATGTCTTGCGGCAATACGGCTAACAATACGAATACAGGACTATGTATTGTATATCAAAGGAGTTCTAACGATGAGCCTTCTTTGAGATCTATACAGCATAGTTGATATTTAAAAATAATATCTAGATTATGGCAACAATAATCAAATACCTATTAAATAATTAAGAGATGTAGTCTAATACGTATTTATTTTTCAAATAGTTCCCATTGTCAGGTTTCAGAATAATACATTACTGAACTTTTCTAGTGAAACATGAATATTTTGACGGGGTTGGTCATTTTCTTCAATTAACCGATTTCTGGCATTTCTGGCAATGGCAGGTTTACAAGAAATTATTTTATGGTGAAATTATTGTGGAATTCATTTTTGGTCAATTAGTAATTCTATGTGACATGTAGCACAAATGTAAAATATTTTCTGAATTTAATCAGAATGAAATTAATGAAATATATATTTTAGTTGTTGAGTCACATTAAATTAAATTGCTTTTAGATACATGATCTTTTCATTCATAAATTGTTTGTTATTTGCTTGAGTTTTGAGTTTCTTTAGATATTCTTTTACCTTTTAATGTATCGCTTTCTAGACTTTTTCTTTTAATGGGTTGTTCATCCAAAGCAAAACATCAAACAAAAGTGTTCATCATTGCTAAAAGTGTTCATTATTGCTAAAAGTATTCAGTGTTGATTACTGGCTACGATCACTTTGTGTATCTATAACTGTTCTGTATTTTTATTGTTATCAACTAAACGATGAAATCTATCCCATTCCAAAGAGTGAAAATAAGATAGACTTATATAATAAACAAATATATTTTAAACTTTATTGTTCACTTAGTTTGCTATTGCCTCTAAATTTTGTCGAATATTGCCGCACAGTTGCTTCCTAAAGCAAGATAGCAATCGAGCGGGTGTAATCTCTGCATACAAATGTTTAAACTGCAACTGGTTCTTGTTACCGAGAGACTTTTAGATACAGAGCGTCACCATTTAAAGCCTTCCTCAAAATCTGTCTCTATTATATATGTATTTTGAAAATTGATTTACGTTCTGCTTCTTTTTAAACAGTAAAATAGAAAATTGATAGTACAGGGATAGAACTGAGTTTCTCTTATGAGGAACCTAGGTTTATAGCAGTAATGGAGTTCCGAAACATGCAATAGACATAGAGGAAAGCTATATAAAATAAAGTCAACAAAAGCAGAATAAAAGGGGATAAGAAATACAAGTATATTCATAATTCCACACTTAATAGTAACATCTGTGAGAACAACTCATATGTACAAGAATTAAAGCATTCTGTCAGTTCTTTAAAAATACCTTTATGTGTATAAAAGTTTAACAACGGTAATATTTGTAATATAGATGACTAAATTTTTTTTTTCGCTTTTTCATATTGATCAAACGAGCACCGTAATGACCACAGACTTTCCTATTGCCCTATACATAAATAAAGTACCCGGCTTACGGCGATAAGAAGTTGCGTATTAAGTGTATTCCTTTAGTAATACGATACTTTATTACTTCGAATTTGCTAATAATTCTTTATTGAAACTTTTCTCTCTAGTTTATGTACAACTGTACTGACTCTAGCAATCTCATCTGCGCCTCCTAGTACCCGTAGCGTGATGTTTGTTTCTTACATAAATTTGTTTTCCATAAATAGTAGTTATAGTGAGCCAAGAATAAAAGACAGATGTATGATGTTCCGATTATTTTTTGAAGTTTTAAATGGGAACAATTCCTTCATTTATTGTTTTTGTGAAACTAATCGTCTGTGTAAAGTACGCGATAGAAGCTCTCAAAAGGAATAATTTTCGCCCGTTTTTGTAATGGTTTTAATTAAAAATCGCGCTTTTTGGTTAAAGCATGATGATGTCTCCATATCCACGACAACTGGGCCATCTAAGAATTAAAAAATATTTCAAATTGGATCTTTGCACTTCGAGATTCAACTAAACAAATAAAATTTTCAGCATAAGAATATTGGCATTGGTATGTTGTTTCGGCTCAAAATATCTGATGCATTTTTATGCAATTGAATTAGTGAGGTATTTGTTGTCACAAAAACATTGGTACGCTATGGAAAGCTTTTAACGTTGAACTTGGTGGTTATTAAAACTAAAAGCTTTTAACGTAGAGTATCTAACGCATAGTCCACAAACATTCAATGAAAAACCATACAATGAACGGTAAACTCTTACGAGACCAATCAATTTTAACATTTTACAGTAAACCAAATATATGAACCGAAGACTATTAATTAATGAGTTGCCTTTTATTACTATGACACAGATTTTTGAGTGTAACACATAACTTCAAGTGACAATAAAATTACGACGATTCTAACGAATAATTTGTCAAGATTGAAAAATTTAAAATACAGAGGGATGGTATCGAAACTATATTATCTAGTTTCTGTACTAGAGAATATAGTTTCGACAACATTTCTCCATATCAATATGAAAAAGTATATACGTATAGCATGGTATGATACACTAGTCGAATTTAATATATTAACTAATCTATCTATTAACAATAGTATCTAAATTATATTAACTATCAATTATCAATTTTCAAAACATAAATAATATCAAAATAGTATCAATTATCAAAACACGTAGTGGCTACGTAATCTTGCTGTTATATGCTCTAAAGCTGCCCGAAGGCCTCAAACTAAGCTTCACGACTGTAATCTTATAATAACAACCGGACCATAGCTTAACGTGACCGGAACGCTCATAACATATCATGAAACAAATAGTCACCTATCCAGGTACCGACCGCGCAGTCATGGCTTCCGCTCTATTATTGTTTCTAATCACCTAGGCCCTAGGTTGGCCCTTATTGCCAAGTTGCCCTAGGTCCAAGGCCAACTTGGCAATGAGGGCTTCATTTTAGTAGTTTTACTTAATTTTATGAATTACAATTTTCGCGTGACGATGGCTATGAAAAGTAACGACGCCACGGTATGGCCTCTTCGCAAATCGCAATTGCAACTTTTGGACGAACATATCAATGTCTATAGTGAAGTGAAAATTAGAAACCTAAATCAGCTTACTCAAGTTTTAATAAAAAGTTTTAGGCAATTTTGAGCAATAAATTTATTTGAACCCGCTAAATGACCTCAAATCAAAGAAATATTATTCGTGTTGAACCTTAGTAGTTTAATATTTATCAACATGAAAGCAAACTATGCGAAATTGTTTACGTGCAATATCTCTTCATATTAATTAAGGCAAATTACCGTGTTTTTAAGCATTTTTCGTCCCAATAAAGAATGAAACATTCCAGCTGATCTTTAATGTATTTTCAGCTTTACCTTCTATTTTTTTTAAAGTTATTTATCGTTTGTACTTTCTTGTCAATCACTACAGTAAATTCAATACCTAATAAATTATACATTCCTACAGTTAAGTTTTGATTAAATTTATTGCGAATTCAAAAACAGCTTGGTTTTTAGCTGGACCCGAGATCCGTGTTTGTGTAGTTTTGAAAGTGTTACGAGTGAAGGAGTAATAAATTACTAAAATTATAATTGTCTTTTACTAAATATATATATATATATATACGATGACTGACATACCCTATTAGGGTAAAAGTCCCTTAAAAAATAAATAAAGAGAAAAAATATATATATATATAGGATATAATTAAAATCAAGCCACTAAAGAAAGAGTCTTGAACCAGCTTCCCCTACTGGTCAGTGCATGCATTCTGTGTATAAAGGTAGATAATATATAGATACTCAAAGTATCAAATATGATTCTTATGCACTTCTTAACATAAAATTTAAACTTAGCCCAACTATCAGTGACTCTTTATAGAGCAAAAATATGATAATTTGATTTATCTATCTCCCTCGATGAGACGAAAACGATGAAAAATAAATGATAAACCGATGTAATAAAAGAATTCCCTCGCAATAACAATATTATAACAGCGAGAACATAAGTGCTCTTCTAGAAAAGACGTGGGATGCTCCAAGGTCTTTAAAATATTCCATCGATAATATTCCATCAACTGCCCACTTCAGACAGAATATAATATATAATACTACTAATTGCCACTCATCAGAGAAAATTCAAATAAATTCAAGTCTTCTTTCCAAAACAAGTATGTAAAAGGAAAATTTCGATCTAAAATGATGTAGAAAATAAAATCAAATTTATAGGTAAATTAAGTAGACTTTAAAATATTCTATCGGTAATATCCCATCAACAACCCTCTTCAGACAGAACATAAGAATAGAATACTGCTAGTTGCCACTCATCAGAGAAAATAGAAATATCTTCGAGTATGTTCTTTAAAACAGAAGTGGTTTTTATAGGAAAATTTTGATCTTAAATGTTGTAGTAAACAAATTTACTGGTAAATTATGTCAGGTAAATCTTGAAGAAATGTTTTGCTCCTTAAAATAGTCCGTCGGTAATATTCCATCAACAGGCCACTTCAGACAGAACTTAAGTATATAATATTACTAATTGCCACTCATCAAAGAAAATAGAAATAATTTTGAGTTTCTACTCTTAAAAACAAGTGATCTTTTAGGAAAATTTTAATCTAAAATGTTGTACAAAATACAGTTAAAGCAGAAACAATAACATGTATGAAATTACATAAAAAATCATGGAGGCAGCAGTGAATCTGTTAAAATAATGTCGTCTTAACAAAACAAAACAAAGAACTTAACCAACACTGTGCACAAATGAATGCAGTGTAAGTTTTGAAAATAATCATTTGTGCATTTATTGACTTATGTTTTATTAACGTTTATATACGTGCGAAGAAAAAAAGAAAACATACATATTATCATTCTGTTTCATATTTTTTGGTTTTTAGTTTCGTTTAAAAAAAAAGACAACTTCCAAGATTAGGAATATAAATCCTGTGTGGCCGGGGATGATCAATCATACATGAAACAGGCAGAAACATAGATATGACATATTACACACGTGTGAAGGTATGTTTAATATGGCCGGGCCTATTGACACCGAAGTTACCATCTAATCAAATTATTACACTTATTTGAACTTATCGGATAATATCGTGGTCAATTAAAATGTTACAAGTTTTAATTATTAACATGACAGTAACGGGAAATAAAGTTAAAAAGTGTTTTTTTTTTTTAGATTTTTATAATTGAATCCTACAGACGTTTGCCGGCTGCTTCACTTGTATATCAAATCACGTAATCACGTCTTTTTCCATACTTCAACTGATGATAAATCAAAGGTGGTGTACAAGTCAAAACGGATATTTTTTATGTATGACCACACATAACTTTTTACAGAGTACCTAGTCCAAATTATGATAATTCATTATTAGACTTTATTGGAGTATGACTCGAGGGTGGTCTTGTATTATCTGACCAAGCATAACTTGTTACAGAGTAGTTAGATTTAAATAACTCTTCTTTTGAATAGAAAA
This sequence comes from Phragmatobia fuliginosa, assembly GCA_932526445.1. Classification (NCBI taxonomy): domain Eukaryota; kingdom Metazoa; phylum Arthropoda; class Insecta; order Lepidoptera; family Erebidae; genus Phragmatobia; species Phragmatobia fuliginosa. The sequence goes on from OW052057.1 coordinate 34,995,645, forward strand.
AGTAAACTTCGAGGTAAACTTATTACTACTTCCATATAAATTTAGAAAAATATGGTTCTAAGCTCAAGGGCTCAGCTACTGATTGTAATATGAGTATATGACCAAGGATAACTTATCGGGTAAGAATAAATACAGGGACGTCCGATTTTGATTATGTTTTAAATTAGGGGTGCACCTAAAAATATAACCCACATAGTTTTGGAAAAAGTGCTATAAGTAGTATTTTATGGGTATTTTATTGCTAACTAACAGTTTGTAATGTTAATTTACATAATTTAAAAATAAATACAAAATATTTACGCTTAAAAACAAAAAAGCTCAGGAGCGCATGTAATTTGCTCTAAAAAGACTGACAGAAGTGATGACAGATTATATGTTAAAAACAAAAAAAAAAACAAAAAACAAAAAAAACAAAAACGCTTAAAAACAAAAAAGCTCAGGAGCGCATTTAATTTGCTCTAAAAAGACTGACAGAAGTGATGACAGATTATATGTGGTATATTACGTCACTTAGCTATAGTTAAATTACTTTAAACACTAAGTTTTTAATTTCTAACATAAATGGTTTATTTTTTCCGATCCGATTTATAGATGTCTGAAATATTTATATAAGTTTTTTTACCTAACTTTTGTGACCAGATATTGGTAAACTATTATTAGTAGATAATTATATATTTATATATATATATATATATATATATATGCAGTGCAACCTCAATACAACAAATCCGACGGGAAATCATAAATATTAGTTAAATCAAGTAATTCGTTAAACTGATCTTTGTTATATTGAGGTAAGGTTGGTCTAAAATTTTTATAAAGAGGTAAAAAAAAAATATTCTACTGTTTACAGGTAAACCACTTTCTTCCGACAACCTATTTTTAAATTGTAGTAAATGTACTTATGGGAATCCTGAACTTTTTAGCTACATCTCATATTTTCGTCATAGGATTTTTATCAACATAATTAATGATGTTTCGCTTTTCTGCGACTGATAAGGAACACATTTTACGTTTCTGAGTCATAGTATCTAGAATCTTCAACAGCATTGACGAGCAGCACAGTTAACACTACTTTCCATCAAACGACTTCCGATTGGTTTGCGAAAAATACGTGTTCAAAAAAAAAGCGGCCAAGTACGAGTCGGACTCGCCCATGAATGGTTCCGTAGCAGCAAGTAACATCGTATAAAAGTTTTTGTAGTTCGTTGTAACTTTCATCGATGTTTTAATAATAGTGTTTTGATTGAAAGAAATGTAAATTGCGGTTTACGATTTATGACGTATTAAAAAAACTACTAACTAGATCTTGTTCAAACCAATTTTCGTTGGAAGTTTGCATGCATAATGTACATCATATATTTTTTTTGTTTTCATCATCATCAATCATCAACAGCCTTTAACAGTCCACTGCTGGACATAGGCCTCTCCTTTAAAAGGAGGTTTTGGCCTACTATACCACGCTGGCCAGACGGGTTGGTAAAGGGTTTGTTTCAAGTTTTCCTTCTCTTGGCAGATATGTTAGCTGCTTATTTTGTTCCTTTAGTCGCCTCTTACGACACCCATGGATAGAATAGGGGTGGTGACACTTTGTATTCTTAATCCGTCACCACACGGACAAAATTTTTTGTTTTATCATTCTCTTATTTTAGAAGTTACAGGGGGGGGACACACATTTTACTATTTTGGAAGTGTCTCTAGCGCAAACTATTTAATTTATAAAAAAATATATTAGAAACCTCAATATGATTTTTGAAGACCTATCCATAGATGACACGTATGGTTTAGAAAAAAAAAATTTTTGAGTTTCAGTTCTAAGTACCTATGAGGAACCCCAAAAATTATTGATTTTTTCTATTTTAGTGTAAAAATATTAATGCGGTTCACAGAATACATCTACTGACCAACTTTCGTCAGTATAGCTCTTAAAGTTTCGGAAAAAGTGGCTGTGGCATACGGACGAACAGACAGACAGACATGACGAATCTATAAGGGTTCCGTTTTTTCCCATTTGGCAACGGAACTCTAAAAACTGTCGCAACTAAATCACATACTATGGGATTAAGGGTCATGTTGGTGAGAACGTTATATAGAGGTTACACTTCTTTGATAGTTGAAATTTCGTTGTAAAGAAATAGTTCATAAAAAAAATCGTAATATAAAGGTATTTACCTTGACTTTTGTGGACATTTCAAGGGGATTACGAAAAATTCTTTAAATCGAGAAAGTTGTTAAATTGAGGTTCACTATATTCGGTTGCTCTGTAGTATGATGGGACATTCGCGAACAGATAGTTGATGTTATAAGGAGTAATTTCATACCAACATACACTCAATACAAAATGGTATAAATCTCTAAAGAATTAGAAGACAGCTATTGATAGAACATATTGTATGTAAAGCCGGTTCCAAAAATAACGGGTCAGTCACGTAAACCCGAATATCTCCCGAACTACGTATGTCATCCTCATGAAACGAAGACTGTTCAATTGAGAATTTAATTATACAGATAAAAAATAAAATAAAACTTAGTTACACCCACAATATTAATCTTAAATTAAAAAAAAACTAAAGTAGTCATATTTTTCTTAAGATTACATTTTTTTTATGATTGTTTTTTTGCTGTTTTTCATCACTTTCTTCATTTAATACTTTGTATTGCCTCCACGAGCTCTTCTGACAGCTTCCAGGCGATTAGGCATGCTGTACACCAAATTTCGGAGCCGGTGCTGAGGAATACCTTCCCATTCCTCCACCAGTGCTTGTATGAGCTCGAGAAGCGTGATTGGTGGGGGGTTTCGACCTTTGACGCATCTCTGAAGCTCGTCCCAGGCGTGCTCGATGGGGTTTAAGTCCGGGCTTCGCGCTGGCCACTGCATGAGTTCGATACCGACCTCTTCAAGGTAGTCATGTACAATTCTGGCGGTATGGGGACGCGCATTATCATGCATTATGTTTCCGCCGATATGGCGTAACGCTTTTGTACTGGCAACATTCTGACGCGCGTGTGGCGCCGCGTGTTGAAAAGTCGAACTTTGCAAGTGTCAATGTCACGAACTAACCGCGCGCGTGCTTATTAGTGCAATTCCTCAAATATTACGAAAAACCCGGTCCTGCAAGTGACAAAACCACCCACGATCAGCTCAAGAACCCGCATCGCTGGCCAGCTGAATACCGAAGCCCGCGACCAGCTCCCAGCTCCGCGACACGTGTCCACGTGTTCAGCCCACAAACCAACCGCCTCTCAGGTGAGTACCTACCCATATCATATTCCTACTCCCATCGTCGTTGTACTGTCTCCACCGCCGTCAAGGTGCAGACAATACATATTGGTCCTTTGAGCCGGATCCGGTACTCACCTGAGAGGCGGTTGGTTTGTGGGCTGAACACGTGGACACGTGTCGCGGAGCTGGGAGCTGGTCGCGGGCTTCGGTATACAGCTGGCCAGCGATGCGGGTTCTTGAGCTGATCGTGGGTGGTTTTGTCACTTGCAGGACCGGGTTTTTCGTAATATTTGAGGAATTGCACTAATAAGCACGCGCGCGGTTAGTTCGTGACATTGACACTTGCAAAGTTCGACTTTTCAACACGCGGCGCCACACGCGCGCCAGAATGTTGCCAGTACAAAAGCGTTACGCCATATCGGCGGAAACATAATGCATGATAATGCGCGTCCCCATACCGCCAGAATTGTACATGACTACCTTGAAGAGGTCGGTATCGAACTCATGCAGTGGCCAGCGCGAAGCCCGGACTTAAACCCCATCGAGCACGCCTGGGACGAGCTTCAGAGATACGTGAAAGGTCGAAACCCCCCACTAATCACGCTTCCCGAGCTCATACAAGCACTGGTGGAGGAATGGGAAGGTATTCCTCAGCAACGGCTCCGAAATTTGGTGTACAGCATGCCTAATCGCCTGGAAGCTGTCAGAAGAGCTCGTGGAGGCAATACAAAGTATTAAATGAAGAAAGTGATGAAAACAGCAAAAAAACAATCATAAAAAAAATGTAATCTTAAGAAAAATATGACTACTTTAGTTTTTTTTTAATTTAAGATTAATATTGTGGGTGTAACTAAGTTTTATTTTATTTTTTATCTGTATAATTAAATTCTCAATTGAACAGTCTTCGTTTCATTAGGATGGCATACGTATAGCCGGTTCCAAAAATAACGGGTCAGTCACATAAACCAATAACGGGTCAGTCACATAAACCCGAATATCTCCCGAACTACGTATGCCATCCTAATGAAACGAAGACTGTTCAATTGAGAATTTAATTATACAGATAAAAAATAAAATAAAACTTAGTTACACCCACAATATTAATCTTAAATTAAAAAAAAACTAAAGTAGTCATATTTTTCTTAAGATTACATTTTTTTTATGATTGTTTTTTTGCTGTTTTTCATCACTTTCTTCATTTAATACTTTGTATTGCCTCCACGTGATGAAGCCTCCAGTGATGAAAAACAGCAAAAAAACAATCATAAAAAAAATGTAATCTTAAGAAAAATATGACTACTTTAGTTTTTTTTTAATTTAAGATTAATATTGTGGTTGTAACTAAGTTTTATTTTATTTTTTATCTGTATAATTAAATTCTCAATTGAACAGTCTTCGTTTCATTAGGATGGCATACGTAGTTCGGGAGATATTCGGGTTTATGTGACTGACCCGTTATTTTTGGAACCGAGTGTAGTTCGGGAGATATTCGGGTTTATGTGACTGACCCGTTATTTTTGGAACCGGCTTTACATACAATATGTTCTATCAATAGCTGTCTTCTAATTCTTTAGAGATTTATACCATTTTGTATTGAGTGTATGTTGGTATGAAATTACTCCTTATAACATCAACTATCTGTTCGCGAATGTCCCATCATACTACAGAGCAACCGAATATAGTGAACCTCAATTTAACAACTTTCTCGATTTAAAGAATTTTTCGTAATCCCCTTGAAATGTCCACAAAAGTCAAGGTAAATACCTTTATATTACGATTTTTTTTATGAACTATTTCTTTACAACGAAATTTCAACTATCAAAGAAGTGTAACCTCTATAAACCTCTATATAACGTTCTCACCAACATGACCCTTAATCCCATAGTATGTGATTTAGTCGCGACAGTTTTTAGAGTTCCGTTGCCAAATGGGAAAAAACGGAACCCTTATAGATTCGTCATGTCTGTCTGTCTGTTCGTCCGTATGCCACAGCCACTTTTTCCGAAACTTTAAGAGCTATACTGACGAAAGTTGGTCAGTAGATGTATTCTGTGAACCGCATTAATATTTTTACACTAAAATAGAAAAAATCAATAATTTTTGGGGTTCCTCATAGGTACTTAGAACTGAAACTCAAAATTTTTTTTTTTCTAAACCATACGTGTCATCTATGGATAGGTCTTCAAAAATCATATTGAGGTTTCTAATATATTTTTTTATAAATTAAATAGTTTGCGCTAGAGACACTTCCAAAATAGTAAAATGTGTGTCCCCCCCCTGTAACTTCTAAAATAAGAGAATGATAAAACAAAAAAAATATATGATGTACATTATGCATGCAAACTTCCAACGAAAATTGGTTTGAACAAGATCTAGTTAGTAGTTTTTTTAATACGTCATAAATCGTATACCGCAATTTACATTTCTTTCAATCAAAACACTATTATTAAAACATCGATGAAAGTTACAACGAACTACAAAAACTTTTATACGATGTTACTTGCTGCTACGGAACCATTCATGGGCGAGTCCGACTCGTACTTGGCCGCTTTTTTTTTGAACACGTATTTTTCGCAAACCAATCGGAAGTCGTTTGATGGAAAGTAGTGTTAACTGTGCTGCTCGTCAATGCTGTTGAAGATTCTAGATACAATGACTCAGAAACGTAAAATGTGTTCCTTATCAGTCGCAAAAAAGCGAAACATCATTAATTATGTTGATAAAAATCCTATGACGAAAAAATGAGATGTAGCTAAAAAGTTCAGGATTCCCATAAGTACATTTACTACAATTTAAAAATAGGTTGTCGGAAGAAAGTGGTAGCCACCAGTTGTCTGTCTTCCCTGGCCGTTGTGCATCTTGGTCTGCCATTTCCTGGTCTTCTAAGGTGTGATCCGGTCTCTTGGTACCGCTGGCTGGACTACCCGCTGAACAGTCGACAAAGATACACCAATGTTTCTGGCTGTTTCACGCTGGCTCCGCCCAAGTTCCAAAAAAGTTAGGATTCTGGTACATTCCTCTAGCGTGACTGCCATGCTTCACCTCACAGAATAATAATTATGCACGTGGAAGACGTTCACGATAATTTTTTTTGTGACAGAATAGAAATGGAAAGCATCCATAATGGCATGAAACAAAAATTTTGTTTTTAAAAATAGTCATTTTTTTAAATTTTGTTTTTCTAATGAAGTTTTTTTCATCAACCAGTTTAAATAATATGCTATTAGAAGCGCAACTAAAAAGTCTTTATTCTGTTTTTTATTTCATTGATCTAGCTTTTACAGTTCTGGAGGTATTTCAATTTTTGTGACTGACCCGTAATTTTTGGAACCGAGTGTATATTTAGTGTTACTAAAATAATGTAAACTGTTGGCTGTACTAACACCGTTTCACTTAAACAAAGAGCCTTAGACTTTAAGATTTTAAGACTGTGCTCGACTAGAAACTGCAACTCCGTTAATCGATAAATGTTAAGTAATTTTATCGCAAATTACTTAATACGAAAATTTCTAAAGGTCGCACGTTTCGCGAGACTGTGTAAAGAAACTTGGTAAGGTCTTGTTATCAATCTATAGAGCGAGACCTTGAAATATGAAACGTTCAAGGACAAACGCGCTCAATAAATACACAGCCATTTTGATTTTCCTGTATTTTTCCATCGGGCATTGGATGCTGCGCTACGTCTATATTTTCACAGATGTATGTTTCAATACAAAGAATGAGTAGTAATAGTAAGGCAAATAAAATATATATTTTTCAAGTGAGAAATTTGGCTTCATGAATAGTTATTATTGATGCAACTTGGTGCCCCACACTAGGACCACTCCACCTAATGAGATGCGTAAGATGGGCACTAAGATGGGTAGTTTCGCACTCAACAATGAAACACTAGTAGTGAGAGGTTCCCTTTAGCTACCCCGGTCAAGCCAGCTCGGTCATGCTGACATCAGCGTGGCTCTATTACACTTTTGGAATATAACGTAATGATAATTTTATTAATTAAAGATGGAAGGTAGATAATCTAATACACTACTTTTGTAGTTAGCCTTTTATCAATAGATGTAAAAATTTAAAAAAAGCACAAGCTTTTGATTGAGCTATTATAAATATATTATTATACCAGTTATTGCAGGTCTAAATTCTTACTTCACTACGCTAAAATGCCAGAACAAACTAAATTCCGTCAGATACAAGAATGTACAAATTAAAGCCATGTTAGTTGTTTTAATGTTGTATAGTACTGACGCGTCCCCTCCCTTCCTTACACCTCCTTGTCTCAAGCGTAATATATTATTACGATTTTATGGTCGTTCTTTGATAGTAAAATAGCAGAGCCTCTCGGTCTTACCACGAACGAGCGAACGAACCACGAAACTAGTTTAGGACAAAGTAGCCTAAGTTACTGGTTATATCATCAGCTATCTGCCAGCAAATTCTTCAGATTATCCGTAACAAAGAGACAGGCAGCTGGAAAAAAAATATACAAATTTGATGATTTGGTATAGGCACGTACCGTATGCAAGCATATAATGAAAAATGATAAATTGATATTACAAACAGACACATCAATTTATACATTTGTGTAGAAAAATACCGCTACTTTATTTTTTTGAATATTGAATAAACCAATATTATATTATTATAATTTTTTTCGTGTGGAAATCCCCACGGATGTTACCAGTTGGTGACTATGTCGGACAAACATAGTCACCAACTGGTAAACTAAAACTCGTCTCGGGTACTATGAGTCGAGGAACCAGGTACCTATACCTTCGAAAGAAAGTCCATGGAACCCCGACGCACCTAGGGCCGTCTGTGGCTTGCAGACGGCTCCCTACCGTGCGAGAACTCTGGTGCTCCCCTTCCTCCAAATACAAAGCGTGCGCGTTTTGTAGCGCTCCAAGAATAAGAAGAAAGAGTTCTAAACTTTTCCCGGGCCCGCTCCGCCATCTTCTTCGCAAGCATAACTTGCTCGCAGAAAGAGACAACGGAGTTCCACACTCTCTCGCTCCGTATAGCCGACAACCATGTTATCGAGCGAGAGGATCCCCACTCCGATGGCGGCCACGAGATCACGCCTCGGCACCCCCCACGCCGGACATTCTGCCAACGTGTGGAGCGCCGTGTCTGCAGTCTGGCCATCGCAGTGGTAGCACCCAGGCGTTGGTTCCTTAAGAATTACACACAAGTGATCACCGAAACATCCTTTTCCAATGATCACCTGCGTCAGCCGATATGAGAGGCTCCCGTGACGCCTCTCGAGCCAATCCTCCATAACGGGATAATAAGTAGCCTTAATATGTGATTCTACAGAACTCATTTTTAACCGACTTCAAAGAAAAGGAAAAAGTTCTCAATTCGTCGGAATCTTTTTTAGGGTTCCGAAGTTCATCACTCGGAACCCTTATAGATTCGTCATGTCCGTCCGTCCGTCTGTCCGTCCGTCCGTCCTCGACTTACCGTCCAAACGGTAAGTGCTAGAAAGATGAAACTTTGCGTGAATATGTGTTGTAATTACGCCGACAAAGTGCTACAATAAAATTATGAAAAATATTTTTATTTAGGGTACCTCCCCTACACGTAAAGTCTGGATGGTTTTTTTTTCTCGCGGCTACCCCATCGTGTGGGGTATCATTAGATAGGTCTTTTAAAAACGTTAAAGGGTTTCTAAGATTTTTTTTTGATTTAGGTATCCGTTCGCGGGATATTCCACTTTAAAGGGCTCTTTATTGTAAAAACAGAGCGTCCCCCCCCCCCTCTAAAAGCTAAACGGCTGGCTCAAAAAATCTGAGAAAATTCGTGAAGGTGATCCATATACTGAACTTTGAAGGAAAACTATAAGGGATTTAATGACTTAGTTATTTCGGGAGTTATAGAGGCTTAACTTGTAAAATGCGCTCACTTGGAAAACGTCATACAAAATTAACGCATTAAGGCCTCAATCACGAGAGTTTTTATAACGGACGTTAAAAAAGCGTTCAAGTATGAAGTTGCATAATATTATGGTCTATTTCCAACGCCCAAAGTTGAAAATGCAACACTGCTCGATAAAAAAGCGTCGTGTTTTAAAAACGCTGTCGCGTGAACATATACACTCATTAGCAAAAAAAAACGGGTGGTTTCGATTTTCTTCCGGGCTGAAAAAAATAAAATACCGAAAAGGTTTTAATCATTTGAACATGTTACTGGACAGTTATAAAAGTGGCATAATGTTTATAAGAGTACCTTCCAAATTCAAATTTTTGACTGAGCCTGGTTTTCAAAGAAAACAACTTATAACTACATTTTGTGGCGCGAATTCCCTATCGATCCCTATAAAATCGACTCTAATTAACTTTATGTCAATTTTTATTAAATTATCTGATGTCCTTTACATTTAAAAGTATTGTAATTGCTGTTTAGCAATCTCGAAAATGGTAGATAAAGTGATAAAAACGAGTAAAATTATTGCGCTGCTTGAAGAATGTCGCAGCCAATGCTTCGTGGCTCAGAGGCTAAATGTGAGTCGGTCGACAGTTCAAAGGACCTGGCAGCGCTATCAAGAGACCGGTTCCGTCAAGAGAAGGCCTGGTTCTGGCAGAAAGACATGTACCGAACCACGGGATGATTATTTTCTAGTTATTCAAGCGTTGAGAAATCGCAAATCTTCTTATGTGGACCTCAAGAACAGACTCGAAGAAGTAAGAAATGTGCAAGTTAATCTATGGACGGTCAGAAGGAGGCTTCTCGCTGCTAACATACACAGTCGTCGCCCGGCACGCGGCCCTAAATTACTCCGTGGACATGGAGTTGCCAGGCTTAGCTTCGCTCGAAATTGTGTGTCATGGACTCATGAAGACTGGGATAGGGTATTGTTCTCCGATGAAGCCAGTATATCTCTGCATGGTTAAGTCCGACGTCGAAGAATGTTACGTAGACGAGGAGAACGCTTTGCAGAGGCATGTTTTAAAGAAATCACACCTTATGGAGGAGGCTCTGTTATGTTTTGGTCAGGAATAAATTCTATGGATCGTACGGAGTTAGTCTTCATCGAAAACGGTACACTGACTGGACACCGATACATAGCGGCAGTTCTAATTCCTTGTGCACAACCCGCTTTAACCGCTCTTGGCGAAAACTCACTTTATGGACGACAACGCTCGCGCCCACCGATCTGGCGATGTGGAAGCGTATATGCTAGAAGTTGGAATTCGTCGTTTGGACTGGCCAGCTAGAAGTCCGGACCTCAATCCCATAGAGCATGTCTGGGACGTTCTGAAGCGACGAGTAAGATTAGTGCAGCCGGCTCCGCAGACCATCAGAGAGCTAAAGAATGTGAATACCGCGGAGTGGGAACGTATTCCCCAAGAAACCATAAAAGATATACTTGCTAGCATACCCAGACGAATGCAAGTCGTGATTTCAGTAAGAGGGGGTCACACTCAATACTAAACTTTTATCTGCTTTTAATGTATTCAATAAAAACAAAGAAATTAACGCGTTTCATTTTTTTCAACGAGCAGGTACAATAATAGTGTTTTGAGCTTATGCTTCTTTGCTTAAGTGCCCATTTTTTCTAAATAGTTTACTTGGGAATGTATTTGTTGAATATGAACGTTTTTTTAACGTCCGTTTAAAAAACTGTCGTGTGAATGAGGCCATAAACGTAAACATAACAATAATCTATTGGATACGATTTTAAATGACTGAGGAACCCTTTTCTATGCGTGGCCTGACACGCACTTGGCCGATTTTTTTTATGTATGTTCAGCGATAAATTCGTCGTTTATGAACCGATTTTCAAAAAAAATATTTACAAATTAACCATTTCCAAACTTTCATTAAGGTTGCCACCATTATGAATAGCAACCTGTGAAGTTTTGACAGGAGATAAACAGTGATACATTTTGACATCTACGATTAATGTATCTTTATTATCACCTTGCTTTCGTCCGTGTATCTCGATTATTGCAGTAAAAAGTAGCCTGTGTGTTACTCAGATATATATGCTATATTACTGTATTGTTTCATCTAAATCCGTTGAGTACTTTTTGCGTGTAAGAGCAACAAACATAAATACACACATACTCACAAACTTTCGCGTTTATAATATTAATAGGATTAGTAGGATAAATTGCATTATGTAATTACATCAATATAGACTTAGACAATAATGTTGACGAAAAAAGCTATTGAGCATCTTGCTAAGCATTATTTTCAAACAGTTTATTTTGTATTAGAGCCACGCTGACTTCAGCACGAATGGGCCGGCTCGACCGGGGCAGTACTACCCACACAGAAGACCAACTTAAATAATGCATCATTCTCCATTTCTCCGGAGGCCGGGAGAATGATGCAGAATCATCTGACCAGGCCGCCTTGGTATGGGGTCACCATGCTGTATTGCCTACTCTCAGAATGAGTATGGTGAAGTCTACTCCTGGACTCTACTCATGTTTTCCATAAGGCAGAGTAGAGTGACTTTAGGAGGCTTTAATTTAAAAAAAAATTGTCAACTACCGCGACCAAGCATTGCCATGACAACACGTAACTGGCCGATCTTATTATATCTCAATAGTGGGCTGTTAGGAAATTTCTGTTTTGTACGGCATTTCCCCTTCCATACTTTACTTGACAAAATAATTCACAGCCATAAATACAAGTAAAGTCTATTATCATTTTTGCACCAGAGGTTCATCAGTTTACAAAACAACCCTATTGTATTCCGTTCCTTTTATTCGTAGTGCTTAGCTGGAATGCTATACAAAATACTGAATAAAGTCATAGCACCGACCAAGCATCTACATTAAAGTTTGTGAAACACAATCCAGCCCCGGTACTTTCCGGCTCATTCCTAAGTATCTTTAATTGGTTCCGCAATAACATGCCTTCATAATAGCAAGGTTTTTATTTTCAAACTAGTAACTGTAATACGGAATCACGCTGTTTTGTGTGATTCAAACATGTTTATTGTCTAGATCTTGGCAACTTGGAAATTAATGAACCTATAATATCACTTTAATTTTAAGTTATTTTGACTGATAAATCGAAAGCAAAAGTTATCGGACCCGGGTTGAATACAGTACAGTAATTCATTCTAGAAAATTTATATTTTCATATTTTTGCATACCTATCAGTTGGCGAATTTTGGAGCTTGTAATATGACAACCAATATTGACACCTGCGAGCTAAGATGGCATCTGGCTCAAAGGAAACATGATCCCGTTACCCCGCATGACACCCCTCTGTCGTCTTGCGAGTAGCGTTAGCATCAATATTACAATTGCATGAATCTTTCCATAATAATTATAGTTTATTAGGTATTAACTTATATCATTTAAATCACTGCACGAATTTATTTTATCATTATATCATTAGATTCATCTGGGTAATCCAGTTGTTTTAAGAAAGGTCACTCGAAAAAAAAAAAACATGATTATGAAACGCAATAGTTTAAAATAAATAATATTATGCATATGATATTTTGAGACTACAACTAAAAGGCTTATCACGACGCTTTAAAATTGTATATTATAACCATATTTCAGCACTTAATAACATTTAAAATGATATTAGGTACTACCTAATATCATTTAAATCACTGCACGAAGAATGCATTGCCGTAAATAATGAATGAGACCTGCTTCCTATTGATATGTATGTGCATTTTCTTAACTCAGATGGTAAAGCACCACTTAAGATAAAGTAGTATGTTATGTGAAACTACTTGGAGCAAGATAAATATTGAAATTTAAAAAAACTAGAATTGAACATATTTTTTGGCACTCGGTACTTTAAACGACTGTCATTTGAGTCAGGTGCCATCTTAGCTCGCACGAGTTATATACCATAACATGGTATTATATATGCATTACATTCGTATGTAGTACCACTGATGTTGTAACGTACAGTAGGCTTTATTTATAATAAGTTGAGAATTTCCACACAACCGTTCGATTTAGACATCTCTCAAATTAAGCAGAGTCCGTACTATAATTACCAGACTGCTGAAAACCATACAAAAACATTTCTAAGTACTTTAATAAATTTTTTTTTCCTTTTAAGCCTGGATACTTAAAAAAAGCTGCCAAATGCTAGTTGGACTCGCCCATGACGGGTTCCGTAGCAACAAGTAACATCATTTATAAGTTCTTATAATAGTGTATTGATTGAATGAAAGGTAAATTGCGGTTTACGATTTATGACGTATTAAAAAAAACTACTTACTAGATCTCGTTCAAACCAATTTTCGGTGGTAGTTTACATGATAATGTATAACATATTTTTTTTTTGGTTTTATCACTCTCTTAGTTTAGAAATTACAGGGGGGGGGGCACATTTTTCCACTTTAGAAGTGTCTCTCGCGCAAACTATTCAGTTTAGAAAAAAGTTATATTAGAAACCTCAAAATCATTTTTGAAAACTTATCCATAGATATGGGTTTGATGAAAAAAAAAATTTTCGAGTTTCAGTTCCAAGTATAGGGACCCCAAAACGTGTTGTTTTTTTCTATTTTTATGTGAAAATCTTAATGCGGTTCACAGATTACATTTACTTACCAAGTTTCAACAGTATAGTTCTTATGGTTTCGGAAAAAAGTGACTGTGACATACGAACGGACAGACAGACACACATGACGAATCTATAAGGGTTCCGTTTTTTGCCATTTGGCTACGGAACCCTAAAAATGATTTAACTCATTACAAAGTGATATTTCCCAAGTAAAATCGAACTTTTATAGCTCTGTGTGTCTACAAAGTGTACATTTATAGTAAGACTATTTATTTCAAGGAAAGATATGAAGCTTGACGCAAGATTAAGTACTCGTATTTAATTAGTTTGAAAATTTTAATAGTGAAAATCAATCACATAAATTAATTTATTTAACTAGTTTATCTAGAAAATTTAATCTTTTAAAGTCATTACATACACCATACGACATAAAATAGTAAAGGTATTAACTAAAGTTTCACATTCAACTTAAACATTCAAATAATAGCTTGAAAAATTAACCATGCATTATCATCCATATTGAACCTATAAACAAAATTTCAGCTAAATTGGTTAAAGATATCTGCTTCAAAATTGAATTACACAATTTCACCCGAACAAACATATATACCTACTCGTACATACGTACATACATATATACATAATAAATAATAAATATTTCGGACTTCTTACACACAACATCATCTAGTCCCAAACTAAGCTGAGCTTGTATTACGGGTACTAAACAACTGATATAAATACATAAACATACTTGTTTTGGTAAATACATACATATTCTACATAGAGAACACCCAGACTCCGAAACAAATATTTGTAGATCACACACATATTTGTTTTTCAATATTTGGTCGAGTGATGATTTGCGCAAGACGGCTGGTAGGAGCTGGATGCGAGTAGCCGAGGGTCGAACTAAGTGGCGTACAATTGAACAGGCCTATGTCCAGCAGTGGACTGCGATAAGTTGATGATGATGATGATGACAAATACTTGGTCCGACCCGGGAATCGAACCCGAGACCTCTTTTTGAGCAGCCACATACACTAACCACTAGACCAATAAGGCATTCGACATACATGCAAGTTAAACAATAGCTTGTAAAGTTGATAAAAATTGGTTACAATTACTAGAAAAACAAAAATAATAATGCAAATGCCGCTTACTTTGTTGTTGTTATTTTAACTTTACTTCTCAACATCTTTTCTTTCCAAAACTAAACGAGAACTTTTATCGATTTATTTATTATATACCTATAGTTATCATAGGAAGAAATAAAAAAAACGAGACCTTAAAAAGCAACGAGAAGTAATTAGACATGCGTTTTGCTGTGAATTGAAACCATTATCACATAAAGATTATACAAATGGAAACGCTTTCTAGGAAATACGTTCATTTTCAATATTGCGCGAGATCTTGATCTTGACCTTAAGCGCCGCAGGTCTCGAGTTACTAAATGTTTTATACAAGTAAAATTGTAATGTCTCGAGTTTTCCGTATTTTTCGCCGATAAGAATGTTTGAAAGTATTTCATACACTACATGTGTATTCATTAACTTCCAATTAATTCAACGAAGTGATACAAATAGATTTTTAAAAGTGAAAATATTGTAAAAGCTCATTTTTTTATGCAAATGCATGCAATTAAACATTGACATTTCAAATATATGAATTAAATAGTTAATGCCGACGCACTATGTACGATTTAAGTTATTGCAACTTATCAAAAGTTCCTTGTTGATTTATGAAACCGTAAGTAAATATTTATTTTGTCTTTAAAATGAGTTGGTACAATTTTTTATATTTTACTTTTCATTGAAATAAAATGAAAGTACAGCACCTTTTAAATTATGTACTAATTTTCCTGATAGAAAACATGAATTGAAAATAGACAAAATGAAAGTCATAATATCATAAAATTTTGGACAAAGATTTATGTGAAATATATTATGTACTTAAGTGCACATTATAAAAGTGACTTTTTTATTTTATTTTAATGCTCACATTTGTAGATGATGCTATGGAATTTAAGCCCAGTTAAACATAACAATTTCTTATAAAACTCATAAATTAGTTTCCCAATAAGTTTTAAGGATAATATTGTATTTCTTGTTTTGATTGGTGTAGGGTAGGTACATGCTAATTGTTTTTACCAGTTTTTGCTATCCTTTCAAACATGTCAAAGCAAACATAAAAAATTTAGACCTTTTAACAGGTAATGAAGACAGCTAGATAAGTTCAATTGTTGATAATTATTGATAATTATTTTGAAATTCGGAGTGTAGGTATCTGCGCATAATGAGTTCCTTAGATGTGGTAATATGTACTTTAAAAGAATGCTAGCAGTTTTGTTATTTTTCCTTCACAACATTATTAATTTGGATTAAAATATTTATTTATCAATGTCTGACATTCTTAGACCTCTGTAATATTTCTAACAGCGTCCTCTAAGGATGACAAGAAGATAAGATAAATCACTGTAACAACAAAAAATCGGTCCCAGTAGGCCTCATAGCAGGCCTTGTTTCTTCTATATTAATTAAAAGTTTCAAACTATATACCTAGTGTCCCTAGAACTAAAAATATTATTGATGTAAATAATTTCTGAATTTTCGTAAGCGATATTTAGCCAAAAACATACTTTTTTTATAAAACCTACAAGTTAGCGACACGTAGCATATATTTTTTTCTAAGAAGATTAATTTTTAATAAGCGAGTAAACTAAGGGCAGGAATCCTTGAACCCAACTCTTTTCCTTATTAGCCTATTTGTGAGGGATTAGCTTCGAGGCCGTGTTATAAACAAATCAAACGCGCGTCCGGTATGTGAACTCGCGGCTTTGAAAGATTTACACGCACGCTATGGCTTCCCGAATGCATAAGGGGCGCGCGTACTTAAACTTCTTTGCGAAACGTTCTTGATGTGCAGCAAAACTTGGAGATGATGAAGATCTGGTTCCTGAAAAAATACTTACGCGGCTTGGTCAGCAGGAAGGCAGACAACGGCGAGAGACATCGCGAGCGTTAAGCTGCAAACGCTGTGCGAACGTCTACTACGAATGTTTCTCGATTGCATGTTTCTCAATTGCACGTTTCTCGATTGCATGTTTCTCGAATGCATGTTTCCCGCGTACGTGTTCGTCCCAAATAGACGCTAGTTGCCGGCGGCCGAGTATCAGGCTGCCGGCGGACTGGCGGGTTCTTGTAGCCCCTTCGGCGGCAAGGGTCCGCGCCTGCGCCTTGCCGCCTATCGACCGCGGCCCAGCCGCCCCTTTCCGCTCAGATCCTCACTGGGAGCCTTGTTGAGCTACAAGCGCTATATACGCTTTATCTTGACACTGGTACGGTATCCTTTACGCTGCCGCCTATGTTTTATTAACACCTTCCATACTTTCAATTTAATTTTTTCATAATTAATAATTCAGTTCAATTAAAATGAGAATAATTAGGAAAAACTGATAGTGATTAATATTATCAGTATTATAGTTAATATATAAGGGGGTAAAAGTATGAAAATGCCGATTTGTAATGAAAAATTGAAATTAGTTTTTTTTCATTGAACATATTTATTTCATCAAAATATCTACCATTATTTTTTATACATTGCTGCCATCTAATAAGGAGGTCATTTATGTCTGTGCAATAGAACTCTAGTGATCTAGATTCTACAAACTGTGTGAAAGCAATTTGTACTGCCTCCTGGGAAGAAAACTTTTATCACATAAAAAATTATCCATATCACGAAAAAAATGGTATTACCCTGGAGCAAGGTCTGGCAAATACAGAGGGTGAAAGATGGTTTCTTATTGCAGTTTCTGTAGAGTTCAAATGGTTTTTCGTGCTGTATGATATTTCACGTTATCATGGAGCAATAATGGTGAAGATCGATTCATGAGTCGGGACTGTTTCACTTTGCTATCATTGTTCGGAGTTCGGCACAGTAGACATCTGCCGTTATTGCTTGACCAGATCGGAGAAAGCTATAGTGAATAACGCCATGCTGAGACCACCAAACAGTTACCATTACCTTTTTAATTGGTAAGCTTTACTTTAGGACACTGTTGCGGCGTTTGACCAGCCATTGCATTTTAGCTTACGGCTACCGTAAAGCATCTGCTTTTCATCACATATCACAATTCGATCCAATATTCCTTCATTTCTGTATCGATTCAACAAGGCAACACAAGTTTCAACACGCGTTTCTTTCTGCAGATCAGTCAAATCATGAGGCACCCATGTTTTATATTTTTTTATTATTGGTAAGGTACCTAATGTTAAATCATGCCGCAATTTCCTGGGTAGTTTGGCTCGGATCGGCTTCTGTCTCACACTTAACCTACAAAATACGATAGCAACAATGCTGTCATTATTAGGATGGTCTTCAGTGTGAGGGTAGTAATGCCCCGGTCGAGTCGACTTATCCTTGCTGAAATCTACTTGACTCTACTACCAAATAAAGTTATGTAAAGTCAGACTATTTCAAAAGATTTCAAACTGTAATGTAGGTGATGTTCGGTGCTCTTCTATTTCCTGAGCGCTCGCGTGACAATTGCATTTATTTTATTTTATAGTCACTGCAAGAACTGTGAGGTACATTTTTGACGTAGAAATTGTCAGACTATAGTTCGTAATATCTCGTGATTTGTTTTATTCATTCTCCTGTTTATTCTCCTGTATATTTCAGCACCGTTTTGAGGCGCCATTACGTTTTAAAAAACTTCAAAAAAGAAGAGGTTCTCAAATCGATAGCTGATTTTTTACCAAATCTAAATGGAATCACTCTCGGGCATATCTATCAATCAGGGCAGAATTATCAAAATCGGAGTACTCTGTTAAAAGTTATGCGTGTATAAACATAAAAATCCGCGTCGACTTGTAAACCTCCTTTGTTTTTTTCATCAGTTGAAATATGGAAAGGGTCGTAACTAATACATGTGTTAAGCAGTCATCAAACGACAGTAATGGTTAATTGTAACAAATTTAATAAAAAATACATTTTTCAACTTTATTTTCCATTCCAGTCATGCTAATAATTAAAACTTGTAATATTTTATTTGACTACAAATTATGTGATAACTTCAAATAAGTGTATTAATTTGATGTTATGTACGTGTATAATAAGTGTAATGTTAGATGCTAACTTCGTTGTCATTAGGTCGGCCAAATTGTACGAGTATTTACATAGATATGACATATTATTTTGACTACACCGTTGGCCTAGTGTTTTAAACGGTTGCCACGTCGCTCTCTACCTCCCCAAGTATTGTGGATTCAATTACCACGTGGGACAACATCACAAATGTTGTTCTGAGTTTGGGTGTTATTTGTATCCGTTTCATGTAAGTCGTTTATATTTCTAATGCAGGAATCCAAAAAAAGAATCATAGTAATAAATATGTACATTTTCCTTTTTTACTTGATAGTTGATAAAATATAAGTGCATAAATCTACAATTCATTATTCTCCAAAACCACACCGCACTCAATAATGCACTGTTTTGGTTTTTGTCTTCGTTAAAAGGCGACATCATTTTAAGTGAGTGAAGCATCAGTGCAAAAGTGGGATAATAATGAATAGTGACTATTCATTTATTATCTTGAGTTTGCTTTTATGTAGGCACGTATCAATGGCGTGTCTGCCTACATGACTTTTTATATAATTTTAAACATGTTGTTTTTGCTTTTCAATTGCTGTAGACTATATTTTCTATAATATTTCATATCAAAATTTTCCTTTAAGATCACTACTTGTTTTTAAGAGTAGAAACTCGAATTTGTACTAAAACTATTTTCTCTGATGAGTGGCAAATAGTAGTATTATATACTTAAGTTTTGTCTGAAGTGGGCTTTTGATGGAATATTACTGATAGAATATTTAATAGATAGATAGATTTTAAAGATCATGTCTACATGATTTACCTAACATAATTTTCCTGTATCGATTTTATTTTCCTTTAGTACCTGCACTCGGTCGCCAGGAGGGAATTGAGTCCCGCCTACCACCACTGCGACTGCAGTGAGGATTCGGCTCATCACACGCTGGCGGTCTGCCCCGCATGGGAGACGCAGCGCCGGGTCCTCACTGCAGTCATCGGAGGGGATCTCCCACTGCCGGCCGTCGTTCGTTCCATGGCCGGCAGCGAAGCTCATTTACCGCGGTCGCAATCTTCTGCGTGGACGTAATCACGCAGAAGGAGGCGGCGGAGAAGGCCCGGGAGGACGACATGGACGGGACGGGTTTTCCCTCCACCTGCATTATGTGGCCAACCGCGAGTCGGTGTGTGCCGGACGCCGCCTAAGAGAGGGTCGTCGTACCGAGACGGTGCCCGCATCAGGAGCGGGCAGGCGCTGGTGTTCAGGAGATCCCATCCTGGACTTCCTAAACGGAGAAGCGCGGAGAGGGCACACTGTGTGGTTTTTAGTCGGTTCAAGTCCTACACACCACCCCGCCGTAACCCCGTGGGGTGACGGTCCATGATGATTTTCCACACATAAAAAAAGGGCTAACTTTAAGTTGAAGTTAACTTTAAGTTAAGTTGAAGTTGAAAATATTTTTAAATAATACGTACGTCAAGGAGCAATTTTAACCTACATTACGCTTTTATCAGTAAGAGTTGAACTTTAAAAAGCACTGAGTTTTATGATTTTATGTCATGTCGATTGTAGGTTTGTCTGATTGTAGGAAGGCAAGAAGAAGAGAAGAAGAGAAGTATCTATAAGCAACGGTCGTATTTGTCCCCTGTGCCGTTAAAGTAAACTACTTACTAGTTAGGTTACAAAAGGTCGTGCCAGGAGCATTTTATAGTAATATAAAGCAGGCCAAGAAGATTTAGATTTAAATCAGCAGGCGCTAGGTAGACACTAACTGACGATAACGACGTCGCTCTTGATCTTGACCTTAACCGGTACCAGAGTTACCTCTCATAATTACTTTGCCCATCCAATTAGTACTCCTTGTACTAGGATGCGGGCGCCATTGTGATTTCGAAGGGCACGCCACGCTACTCTCAAATGATTTACCCTTGTAATATAAGTTTTTAAACATAATTTTATGTTTATCTACACACTGTCGTATAAGTTATTATGAGCTTTATTGTTTTTTGTAGACATCAATGTAGGAAAACCAACAGATTTGCTATCTATACTTACATAACGCAGTCATCGTGAAGACATATCTATCTAAATCGACTGACAATATCGTAGATTTATTAATAGGTAATATTGTATATAATAAAGCGATATTACTATTAGTAAAGTAAATGTAGTTATTATATGTAGTCTTAAACAATGGATGAAGTGGCGGCAGGTAACGGGAACTATTTGCGACCCTAAGTTCCCTTTAACGTTAAAGAGACAAAAATATAAAACGTTAATTAGACCTGCCATCCTGCATGGATCTGAGTGTTGGCCAAAAAAGATGCAAGCATGTGGCTGAAATGCGTTGAGATGCATGTGTGGTTTGACCAGAATGGACAAGGTGAAGAAAGAGTTTATTAGAGGAAGTCTGAAAGTAGCACCATTAAAAAAAAAGTTGAGAAGCAAGAAATGATCCCGATAAGGACTTGTGATGCGTAGAGAGGAGCAAAATGTAGTGAAGAAAGTTTGAAGTACAAAAGTTGACGGTTTTTTTTTTTTTTTTTTTTTTTTTTTTTTTTTTTTTTTTTTTTTCCTACATAATAATAATAATAAATAATAAAAATCTTTATTAGAACAAGGAAACAGTATACAAATTCACTCGTGTACGAAAATAACCACATTAGTTATAAACTGTGTCGTGGCTATTATCGCCCACCTCCAGAAAATTACAGATATCAGTTCTACATTACTAATTATGTAAGCATTGTTATAAGATACAAAATTATGGAATAATAACAAAGATAAATTAACTATGTGTGTGTGTGTGTGTGTGTGTGTGTGTGTGTGTGTGTGTGTGTGTGTGTGTGTGTGTGTGTGTGTGTGTGTGCGTGTGTGTTGGTATGTAAGTGACGGGTGACTCAACCATATATAAGTGATAGCAAGAATGTTTGAGAAGAAAGATGGAGAAAGAGCTATAACAAAACTACAGTTTCACTATTGATTCAAGTTCGTCATACGTTAAGGAAGTCAACCATTCATCTATAATTTTCTTACATTCGCGGGAGGAGTGTGAATAAATGTTTAAAACTTTATTGATTCTGTTGTATAAGGATGGAGCAAAGTGCGTGTATTGGCGACGTACAACCTCCAGTTTAGTAGTGTGAATGGGACATACCCGGTCTGATCGACATTTGCGTGAACACAGATCAAGATTAAAAGGTAATTCAGCATGTTTACGCAGGATCGTGTGCAGTATAAAGGAATGTCTCACCGTAGGTATCCTGCACAGGTGATACAAGTCACTAGTTGGGAAACGTATAGGTTTGTGAACCATGACTTTTAGCACCGCTCTCTGGGCTCTCTCTAAACGTAGTAATAGGCATTTTCCAGCGTTTCCCCAAGCAGGCACACAGTATGTTATAATTGAGTGGGCTAAGGCAAAATAAACCGTACGAAGGACTGAAAACTCAGCCGAGCTTCTCAAATTTTTGAATACATGAATGAACTTGCGTACTCTCGATACCAGTGAGTCTATTTGACAATTCCATGATAATGTGTTGTCAATATAAACGCCAAGATATTTTATTGTTGTAGTGCGTGAGATTTTAGTGCAGTTACAGTAACTATTCACAATTGAGTCACACTCACGGACTGTCAAATTGTCAAAAGCGGTTGGTTGTGATGACAGTATTGGACTAAATGTAATGAACTTTGTTTTTGTAAAATTGAGAGTAAGTAGATTATGATTTAGCCATTTTATCGTGTCCTTCAACGCTGACTCGGCAGACAAGCGCACTTCACTCCAATCCCTGCCCCGGACCAATATAGCAGTATCATCGGCGTAAGTAATTATGTTGGCGTTGGACAGATTAAGCCCACAGAGATCGTTTATGTATAACAAGAAAAGCGTAGGCCCTAGCACACTTCCTTGCGGAACTCCGTAATTAAGGTACATTACTTTGCTGCTGTACTTATCGATCTTGACAATTTGGGAACAATCACTTAGGTAACTCCTGAAGATATTCAGTGCAAGGCCCCGAACACCGATCAATTCTAGCTTTTTGATTAGGCGCGGGACAGAGACAGTGTCGAATGCTTTTGAGAGATCTAGGAAGATAGCTAAAGTCTTAAAGCCATTGTGTATAAAGCCATACTGGTTTGTTGCAAGTATGTTGTTTGAATTGAGATAATTTAAGAGTCGTTTATTTAGTATTTTTTCAAATAATTTGGAAAATATAGTTAAAACTGAGATGGGTCTGTAATTATTGACACTGGCTCTGTCCCCGCTCTTATGGATGGGGTGAACCAGGGCTCTTTTAAAAACTGCAGGGAATACTCCAGATCCCAAAGCAAGATTGAAAACATGAGAAATGACAGGAATAAGAATGCTCCTAGCTGAGTTTACCAGAGTGGCTGATATGCCATCCCAACCCGCAGCAGAGTTTAATTTAAGGTCTACAATGAGTCGTTCAATTTCATCACAATCAGTGTCAAAGAGAACCATGGAATCTGGACAGGCATACTCAGGCATGCACACTCCACTCGTGCGTGCACTCTCATGCATTCGATTGTCTATTTTGGATGCCAAATTGGCTCCCACATTGGCGAAGTATTCGTTTACACTATCAATCGACTGCAACGGATCAGACTTGACGGTCAAAAGCTCAGTGGGAGGCACCCTACACGTATTTAAATTAGAAATGGTCTTAATAAGGTTCCAAGTGGCTTTGGGATCCCGACGGTGTTTCTCAAATTCAGTTTTTTCGTACTGTTTTTTCAAATTTTTAAGCAGTTTGTTACAGAAATTTCTGTAGCGGACATAAATAACTTTGGTGGTCTCGTTGGCATCTTCTTTTTTAGTTTTGAGATACAATTTATCTCGGTTTCGCATACACTTTAGAATTCCAGGAGTGATCCATGGCTTTATGATGCGTTTCCTACTTGGTACATAAGAAGTACTACTATTGGCTGCAATAACCGAGGATATAATGTTTACCAGATTGGATGCAGCAATATCTGCGTCGTAACAATTTAGTACAGGAGAGAAGTCAGTATCACCAAGGACATCAACACAGCCTCGAATGTCTACATGTCGTCGAATAGGTATGTGTCTACAGCTACTTATTGGATCGATATTACAGAAAGCAAGAACCGGGGCATGGTCCGTAACGAAAGAATCAAGTACTAAACTAATACATTGCTTATTCGATTTAATCATTACGTGATCCAAGCAACTATCATCACGTGTAGGAAAAACATGAGCCGACAGCAATGCGTGGGATGCCATGGTGTTTAGGTACATGTCGGTATTAGGGTCTACACACTCAGGTGCTATATTTATATTAAGGTCTCCTACTAAAACCACTGTTCCATATTGATTAAGAGTATGAAGTATCACATCCAAACTGTTCAAGAAGTTTTGTATATTACGATTGGCAGGTGACCTATAAACTGCTACAACTGCTATACCATTTCGATTCTTTAAAACAAGACAATTAGCCTCCAGCATAGTCGGTTTTTCAATCACGAATTGCATGTCATGCCTAAAATAAACCACCACTCCGTCATTTTGGTTAGAATGGTCTGACACAGATGACAAAAAACCGGGCAGCGTGGGTAGATTTGGACATTTAAGAAGCCAGCATTCAGAAAGGACTATAACATCAAACTGTACACTAATTCTATGCAATAGTAATATAAGGTTGTTAAAATTCGAAGAGTTGCCAATACTTCTAATATTCATTTGAAATATTTTAAAACTATAACTGGTTTCACTAAGGTAGTAGGTAACTTGTTCCGGAGAACATTTGTGTGACGTGACCCTGTACAGACTCTCCAATTCATCAATTATCGTCAGGTTATCATCTATACTTTAAATATAAGAGACAACAACTTAACAAAATGAAGTATAACATTAAGATAACATAAAGTATGGCAATACAAGGCAACCATGCGACAATAACCACCCGTACAGAATAAATTACTTAACGAGTGTATTTGTTTTAGGCGAATCCTCATGTGGCGAAAATGTGTATGTATGTGTTTAATGAAAGTGTTAATGCGTTTATGTAGTTTAAGTACTAAGTGTTTGTATGATGTGTGTTTTTGGTGTGTGATTATGTAAGAGTAAGCATATGTAGGATCTAAAGTATACAAAATTAGCATTCCTCTGTAGGAAATCATAAAATTATAAGTAGCCGGGCATAACCAAACCAGTCACTTATCACAATTTATCTTCACAAGGTCGGATTCATCTCTGATTACGATGTGGGAGGTTCCCTCTTTTTTACGTAGAAATATTTTCCCGTTTTTTATCCAGCAAAATTTATATTGGTTACTATTCGCAAAGTCACGAGCCAGGAAAAATAGTCTTTTCATTCTTTGTGTAAGGTTTTCAGATATAAAGATAGGTTTTGATTCTCCACAAAGTTTCAGTCTGTCCGTTGTTAGTTTTCCACAATCCCTATTGTGCTTTTTATACATTTCAATAAACTTTTCTTTCAATAAGTTCCTGGTAAAATCCACAATTATGGTTCTATTCTCAGAGTCCTTGCTGCCTATACGATAAATGTCCTTTATATCCAAAGGTTGAACGGCTAGGTTAAGAGTAGTACCGATCTTATTAACTACATCCAGTAAATCTAATTTATTTTCACTCCTATTCACAGGAACATTTTTAATTTCTACGCAAGATGATCTATTGCCACGTTCCAGGTGTTCCAATTTCTCTTCCAAAGAACGCATGTAATTCAAATTACTTTTACGTTCTACTTCCAATTGCGACTCCAACTGCTCAATTTTATTTTTTAAATTATCATAATCCTGCGACAAGAACGATACTGTAGATTGTATGTTAGAATTTTGAAGCTTGATTTCCTCCATAGATTCACAAAGCATTTCAATTTTTTTGTTTTGTTCGTCTTTGAACTCACAGAACATGTTCTTCATTTCAGTCATGAAACTAGATAAACAACTCTCCGGGTCAGTTCTTGACTCCATACATTTTCGTTTGTTACGGCGTTTCACATCAGGAATCTGGCATTCGACACGAATGGACTTGTCGCCCTCAGATATGTTAGGTTCAGATGTGCTATGATGCAAAACAGGTACAGCCGGTGCCGTTGGTGACGTCGATGTTATAGAGGTTTGTGGCGGATATCTGTTGGTCGGCATCGTTCTGAAGTTCTGGGAAGCAGAATCTGAGCAGTATGGGCAGATGGCACGATGCTGATGAGATGTTTAGATCAGCAGACTTGCGGCAGTATGAAAATCGGTCGAAAAATTATGAACCCTCAGTTAAAATAAAATATTATTTTTATCATTTGTTATTTGTGGTACAAATTTCAATCTTAATACTGGCAACACTACCCGGAAGTAAGTGTTCGATGACAGGTTGATGAGTGTCTTTGACAAGTGACGATGTCGGGTGACAGTTAATATGTCAAATAATAGGGAGACTTAGCTGCTATATATGTCTCGTATGTTGCTGTCTTCTTCGCACAGACACCGCCAACTGCTGTCACCTTATAAGCGCCTGGTACTTCGTCACTTTATGAACCAATTTATTTTATTTTAAAATACGTATTTTATTTAATTTTTCAAGCAAATAAACAATTATACACACGTCCGTTCACTACAGAGGTCCGGAGGGAAGGGGATATAGGAGTAGAGGGCATCCAAAGAAAAAATGGATGGACTGCGTGAAAGAGGATATGGCCAGGAAAGGAATAAACAGTGAACTGACGGGTAATAGAGTAGAATGGAAGAAGAAAATTCATTGCACCTACCCCAAATAAATCCGGGAAGAGGGTAGGAAGATGATGATATGTAATCTTAACTTTTTTCTTTTCTTATTTAAAGTAATAATTTTATTGATCTTATTTTAACATTTTACTTGGGTTATAATTGTATGATATTATGAATAGTAATATATTTTAAATTTTTACCCGACTGCGTAAGAAGCAGGGTAATGTTTTTCGAGCGTATATAGCATGCATGCAACATGCATATAGCATGTATGTTTTTCGGCACGCCTTTCAGCCAACATTGCGGCCGTATGAAAGAGGGGTAGGTTAAATTTCTTTTCTTACCTTAGCAAGATAGGTATCAAATGAAAAATCATAATAAGATCATTTCAAAGATAGATGCATCATTTAACGACTACTACGGGATTTGAACTCTACAAATTGACATTTAAAAAAGAACTTGACGGTTTATATAACTGAAAACTCTTAAAAATATATAGAGTAAAAGAAACCCGGCTACGTAAAAATAAATAAAGCCGGTTCCAAAAATAACGGGTCAGTCACATAAACCCGAATATCTCCCGAACTACGTATGCCATCCTAATGAAACGAAGACTGTTCAATTGAGAATTTAATTATACAGATAAAAAATAAAATAAAACTTAGTTACACCCACAATATTAATCTTAAATTAAAAAAAAACTAAAGTAGTCATATTTTTCTTAAGATTACATTTTTTTTATGATTGTTTTTTTGCTGTTTTTCATCACTTTCTTCATTTAATACTTTGTATTGCCTCCACGAGCTCTTCTGACAGCTTCCAGGCGATTAGGCATGCTGTACACCAAATTTCGGAGCCGGTGCTGAGGAATACCTTCCCATTCCTCCACCAGTGCTTGTATGAGCTCGGGAAGCGTGATTGGTGGGGGGTTTCGAACTTTCACGCATCTCTGAAGCTCGTCCCAGGCGTGCTCGATGGGGTTTAAGTCTGGGCTTCGCGCTGGCCACTGCATGAGTTCGATACCGACCTCTTCAAGGTAGTCATGTACAATTCTGGCGGTATGGGGACGCGCATTATCATGCATTAATATGCCATGCCGGTCCATCCTGGCCATGAAAGGACCTACATGTTCATTGAGGATCTCTTCCACGTACCTCTCTGCATTTAGAGTTCCATTTTGAATGAGCACCAGCTCGGTGCGGGCCTCAGCAGAAATCCCAGCCCAAACTTGTACGGAGCCTCCACCGTACGCCACTTTTTCCTCCACACACGCTTGATGGAAGCGCTCCCCTGGTCTTCTGTACACCAACTGCCTACCATCATGCTTATAAAGCATGAATTTAGACTCGTCCGTGAACATTACCCTAGACCAATCGTCTAGTGTCCAGTTTAGGTGTTCGCGCACGTATCTCTGTCTTGCAATTCGATGTCCCCGTTCCAGTCTGGGGCCATTTGCGGGCCTCAATGGTTTCAAATTTGCTTCAGCAAGACGTCTTCTTACTGTTTGAGCGCTTAAATTGCCACCTCCAAAGCGAATAAAGTGAGTTTTTAGACCAACAGCAGTTTGAAAACGATTTCGGAGCATTGTAGCCACCAGTTGTCTGTCTTCCCTGGCCGTTGTGCATCTTGGTCTGCCATTTCCTGGTCTTCTAAGGTGTGATCCGGTCTCTTGGTACCGCTGGACTACCCGCTGAACAGTCGACAAAGATACACCAATGTTTCTGGCTGTTTCACGCTGGCTCCGCCCAAGTTCCAAAAAAGTTAGGATTCTGGTACATTCCTCTAGCGTGACTGCCATGCTTCACCTCACAGAATAATAATTATGCACGTGGGAGACGTTCACGATAATTTTTTTTGTGACAGAATAGAAATGGAAAGCATCCATAATGGCATGAAACAAAAATTTTGTTTTTAAAAATAGTCATTTTTTTAAATTTTGTTTTTCTAATGAAGTTTTTTTCATCAACCAGTTTAAATAATATGCTATTAGAAGCGCAACTAAAAAGTCTTTATTCTGTTTTTTATTTCATTGATCTAGCTTTTACAGTTCTGAAGGTATTTCAATTTTTGTGACTGACCCGTAATTTTTGGAACCGAGTGTAATAATAATGTAATAAAAAAGTCCTTAAGTCTTTTGTCAGGGGGTAACAAGGTGCGAGCCTACAACGGTTGGGTCATGCCGGTTCTGATGTATTCCTTTGGTATACTTAGATGGACTCAGACCGAATTAGATGCCCTTGACAGGAGAGTTCGTACCTTACTGACTGCATTCCGAATGCACCACCCACGTTCATCGGTTATGAGATTGTACATCCCGCGAAAGTTTGGGGGTCGTGGATTTTTAAATATCAAGACCCTACATAATCGCATATAATCGCCCTACATAATATACAATCTCAGAGAATATTTTCTTAATACCGACATGGGGGTGCATCGCAATGTAGTTACGGTGGATAACGGATTCACTCCACTCGCTCTGGCTAAAGAGAATTGGCGCAAACCTGTAGTACTTAGTACTGATGATCGCAAGGAGGTATGGAAGGGCAAAGAGCTTCATGGTCGGTTTTATCGGGCTTTGAACGGGCCCGATATAGACTTTAAAGCATCGACTTCCTGGCTGCGGTACGGTGATCTCTTTGGAGAAACCGAAGGTTTTGTTTGTGCAATTATGGACGAAGTTATCATGACGAATAACTATCGGAAATATATACTGAGGGACGGTACGGTTGACATATGTCGGGCATGTCACCGACCCGGGGAATCTATCAGGCATATTATTTCTGGTTGTTCTCGTCTTGCTAACGGTGAATATTTGCACAGACACAACCAAGTAGCCAGGATTGTACATCAGCAACTTGCCCTTAAATACCAACTTGTAAATTTGGAGGTGCCATACTACAGGTATGTGCCCGACCCAGTTCTCGAGAATGGTCGTGCTACATTATATTGGGATCGATCTATTATCACAGACAGGACTATTGTCGCCAATAAGCCTGACATTGTGATGATAGATCGATCACAGCGCCGCGCAATGATTATCGATATCGCTGTTCCTCATGACGAGAATCTCGTGAAGGTTGAAAAAGAAAAACTAATAAAATATTTGGATTTATCACACGAGATTGTCGATATGTGGAATGTCGATTCGGCGATCATTGTTCCGATAGTCGTTTCTGTTCATGGTTTGATAGCCAAGAGTCTCGACCAACACCTTAAGAGGCTCACGTTGGACGGCTGGATTAAGGGTCTGATGCAGAAGGCGGTCCCCCTTGACACGGCACGTATAGTGAGGAGGTTCCTGTCTTTGGAGCCCTAACCACCGGTTTCTTGGTCCCTGTATTCGAAGTCGGTGATCTACTATTTTTTATATTTTTAAATGTATTTTTTATATTTAAATATTTAAAAATGTAATTAATATGTTTATTGACTTAAATAAAGAGAATAATAATATATCTCTTTATTGTTCACCAGAATAGAAACATAAAACGGTAGCTTAAACAAGGTGGTACAAGCAGTGGCGGATTAACCACGTAGCAAGAGTAGCAAATGCTACAGGCCCCGCGCTTCAACGATTTCTGACTGCTAAAAAGTATAAAATAAAAAAATAAAATAAAAATAATTAGCTTCCATAGCCTCTAGTTTTTGAAGATTTGACGTGCCATATTTATTGTTTGAAATACATTTAGTTTAAAAAAAAATTGTACATATTTTAACTTAATAGAACCATTTGCTTTTGAATATACCTAAGTATATCAACAGTCTAAGTTTTAGTAAATGTAGGGTAAAAGCCGGATAGTTGCCTTTATGATATGAACTTTCTGAAAATTATTTAGCATGTATGTATCTCAAACATAGTCCTTTTATCTTCTAAAATAGCCTATTTTTGTATTCTTAATTAACAATGGTTTTGAATAAATATCGTTTTATTTCACCTCCTAGAAAAGGGACAGTTGCCTACTATGGCGGATAGTAGCCTAGCGTGGAAAATGCTTCGGGGGATACTTGCCTCGTGCGGGGATATACCTAAAATATACCTTGAGTTAGTAGTTGCTGGTTACTTGTTTCGTAACGTCTTCATAAGGTTCGAGAGGATATTCCGTAGGTTCGAGAAATTTCATTAATACCTTTTTTTCTCAATTCTTTTAAGGCAATTATTAAGCAATCTTCTGTCCAGTTGATATTGCGCGGCACCACGCCTGGTTTTCGCTTATATTTACTGCTGGATGCTAGGATATTTTGATTATTTACTTATATTGACACAATACATTTTGCTTATCTAGAATAAATATATAAAACAGTTAAGTAGATTTTTTTTTAATTACAACAAGTTAGAGTCACAAGGCATTCGAAAAAACAACAAAAAAATAAAATTCGTCTTTACTTCTTTGAAAATGTTAAGACGCTGAGTGCAGCCAATGACCTTGAGCAATGGATACACCCCTTTTTGTTCGATAAAGCAGCGCCGCGTTTGAGACGCGGTTCGTTATCGGTACTACCACAGTCTCCAAGAACTAATATTCGTCTTTGAATTTGCACTCTGCTTTTAACACAGGGCCTTAGAATATTTTAGATAGGGCAAAATAAAAATGCTATCGTAATGGTATGATAAAAAAAGTCATGTGGCACTCGGAGACTGCCGCGGTAAAGCTATTGCATAGCATTTTTTATCAACTTATGCAATTTATTTATTTATTTATTTTTTATTTATATAGTATTTTTTTATTTAATATTAATCCAAGTTTACAAAACAATATACACTGTCTTTTTACCAACATACATTCTAACAATATTATTGCCAAACAATACAGTCATAGTATATAATATGAAACTATTCTGAACGCGACGATACCGTCAGAGCTCAGCGAGAATGTGATTCGTGTATGATGCAGAACTACATTCTGCGGTCCATCTCCTTCAGAGCTATTTTCCAATAGTCTTTTTTTGCTGTAAATAAATAGTCTATGAATTGTTAGTTAGATTTGAGTGACATTTCAAGACGTGCAGTATTTTACACTGTTCTTACCTTGGAACTTCAGAACATTGAACGTTTTGTGAGAATTCCACATTTTGCAACCTGTGATTAAATAATAGTATTTATTTAATTTAATATCTTTATTACTTAATTATTATGATGATAATATTATGCGGTTAGATACACTATCAAAAATGACTATGCATAAAATAAGGCCATCATATGATACATTGTGTAACTAAAATGGCAGAGTCTACGACTTTTGTAAGTCTATGTACGTTACGTTCTTCAAGACTTAAGCTGGAAACACATTATCGGACGCGGCTGACGGACGCGGCTAACAGCCGCCACTATAAATTGTACATTATTTTATTAAAAGACTAGTAGAGTGCCTTGGTAATATATTTTTATTCAATGTATTAAAATATTGACTCAGTAATATACATATTTATGATAATTAATTGATTTTAGTGAAAAAATAAGTGTGCACAGTCGGACATTCGGACGCTCAAGGTCAGTCTGTCCACGACTTACGTCCGATAGTTTGCACAGCTGAGTGTATGTTCATACTCTAGATCACGGCTATCAGCCGCGTCCATTAGCCGCTTCCGATAATGTGTCTCTAGCTTAAGCTTGTTCCACTACACAGTTGACAGTTTTTAGGGTTATGAAACTACATTACGTCTTTGTAAGGATATCTAGTTATATAATCTTACATGACAATCAAAATAAAAGTTTATTAATAAAATAAATTATTCTTACCTTATAGCCTCCATCTTAATATGATTTTGTTTTGTTTTTTAATAAAGTTTTTTAGATTTATCAGCTAAATATAGAGCGCGAGTCGAGCGACATAGGTCCGTTTAGCAGGGCGCCTCAGCGCTCACTGTCGTTCTCCATAGGAGCGACAGAGAAAAAGCGCTTGAAATAGAAGGGCGTAAGTGCCAAACCACAAAAGACGTTATTTTTTGTAAATGTTGCAATTTTTTTAAAAATTAAAGTTAACCATTTCCTTCAGTTACATATGATACACAATTTTACTTAATTTCATTTACATTACTTAAAGCACAACTGTGTAAAGTCAAAATTTAACTATTTTCAGAGGCTACTTTGATTATTTTTTTTATCGAGCGAAGTTTTTCAAATCGTGTTTTGGAAATAACCACTATGTGAGGAATATGTTCAATTAAAAGACATTGATTTTGGTAATGATATGAGCGATAGGTTTTTATACAAAACGATCTTTATTTACCTCTATTTTGGTTTTCAGCCCCTTAAGTCTCTCTAGGGGCAACTATCCGCGCAAGTAAGTAAGGCGACTATCCTTTTTGACGTGGATACTTGCCCTTTTTATTTATTAAATAAATAATTATTATTATGCAATAAAACATAATAAACAATGTTATTTAAGCTCTAATGCATGCAAAAAAACAAAAAGATAACTGAAACGACGATCGACAAGAAAAGTATTCAATAAAAATTACATAGCAATATAAATAAATATTTAAAATATTTAAATAAATATTTTGGACATCTGACACACAATATCATCTAGTCCCAAGCTAAGCAGAGCTTGTGTTATGGGTACTAGACAACTGATATAAATTCATAAACATACTTTTTTTTTGTAAATACATACATATTATACATAGAAAACACCCAGACTCCGAAACAAATATTTGTGAATCACACAAATAATATTTGGTCCGACCCGGGAATCGAACCCGAGACCTCTTGATCTGCAGCCGC
Source organism: Phragmatobia fuliginosa (assembly GCA_932526445.1). Classification (NCBI taxonomy): domain Eukaryota; kingdom Metazoa; phylum Arthropoda; class Insecta; order Lepidoptera; family Erebidae; genus Phragmatobia; species Phragmatobia fuliginosa. Next base: position 35,028,894 of record OW052057.1, read on the forward strand.
ATACGCTAACCACTAGACCAACGAGGCAGTCGCCTCTAAATATAACGCCCTTCAAAGTTCCGCCGCGGAAGATATTTGCTCTCACGGTCAAAACACATGCTCTATCCCGATGGATTATGCGTCACTTAGGTCTGCTGGGGGTCACTACTCATTGTAGTAAAGAGCTAACACAACTTATATTCTTAACATACTGTATTCAAAACCGGGGCATGTATCCGTCCGAGGCAACTATCCGGCTTTTACCCTACAGGTTGCTTATTCTCTTCCATGACTCCAAGATGTTCTTTATAAATTACTAGCTTTGATTTTTAAAAAACATTTTTTTTTTTTCATGATTTCTTTTTAGAATTTTGTCGAAGCGATAAAAACATTTATTTTCAAATTAAGTCGAGGACGGACCACGTACATGTCGAAACTATAAGGGTTCTAACTATAAAGAATCCTATAAGTCGTGAATGAACAGAACAGAAAAATAGAAAGGAATGACAATAGATGGAATACTTTATCTCAATTCATAAGAAATATTTTTTCTGAAATCTGTAAATAGAGCAGACAACGTAGATATCTTTTTTTCATAGTAAGTGCTTTCGCAGATGATTTGTAGGATAGCCTTTTTTACGCAGTAAATAATTTTTGCACTATCCCCTTATATTAGTGGGGTATATGACTCCCGGAGGAACCAGTCTACCCCTAAGCCCCGCGGCGGACTACATCAGCAGTTTGGAGGAACACTAGGAACGCATCAGCGGCTTCTGGAGTCACCCCTGCCGTACCCCACGACCGAGGTACATCCCGGGGCAGGACGCTGTCGTGCCTCTCACCACTCTAGCAGTAAGAGGCGAAAATGACCCACCTTAGGTGACACCCCCGGGCTGCAACGGAGTATCACCTCTCTAGTGTAATGACACGAGAGATGTGACACCCTTAGGCGTAGGTCTTAGGGAGATGTGACCACTGTAAATGTACAGTGGTCACATCTCCCTAAGATGTGGCTGCAGCGACCCTTAGGCGATAATCGGGGGCCTAGCGAACTCTGCCACATTTCTTCACTTCAGCCCTATCCCGATCCAGCTCAGCGGACTCCTTCTGGAGCATAAAGTCCTCACGGAAGGAGACCGCGTCTTCCCATTCCTCACCACTCGCTATCTTTGCCTATTTTTGTCAGGTTTCGTTCGATCTGTCCGACGAGGACTCGACACTCTTACTCCCACGCAGGGCAGTCTTGACTGCGCGTTGGCTAGCGTAATCTAAGCAAAGCCGTGCCTATTAATCCCGCAGAGCATGCGGTCTCGTGGTCCAACGCTGTCTCTTCGCCATTCCTACCGACAGAACTAATTTGAGATCACGCCAGGACCGCCTCGTACGGAATCGTGCGTTAGACTCGTACGTCCCGTATGGCCATCAGCCGTTGCAGACTCCTGAGTTATACCTGACAGCGGGTGGAACCCGTCAGGTCTTCAGACCAGATGGGCGCCCCATAGAGGACCATTGGAGGATATCCTGTGCGATGAATTATTGCAGTTCAATACATTGCTGAACTCTGTTGTAGGTAGTGTAATTAACAGCAAGAAACAAGAACCGCTGGAACGTCAGATTTACAAGCTTTAATATAATTATTCCATACAATCTTATTACCCGAACGTTGAAATTGCTTTGCACGTTTTTTTATAGCAGATGATCAGCAACTACAGTAGTTAATGATCTTGGACAGTAAAAAGGAACTCAGAAACCCGATGAACCCAAAACGCCTGAATCTTCTCACTTTGACGAATATTGAATTTGATTAAACTGTAATGGCTGGGCTCGGTATAATCAAATAGATATTTGGTCGGGATCTCAACCCTTGGGAGGGCATTGATAGAATAAGGTGAGATGGTTCTCTTCACCCGAGGATCTCGTACGCAGCACATAAGACACAAGCTGGTACGTGAAGTACTGTTCTCATCACTAATGAAGTGAATACGCTTAGTATTTGCTTGATGCTCTGGATCACTTGCACCAGCGAGCAGTACGCATACGTACGATGGCCCACACTCTTGAATTCTACTCATGCTTTCCATCAGGCAACCAAAAAAAAAAGTTGCTTACGAGTTAATTAACTTTAAAGGGTATTTTTTTCTTAAAACAGGGCGTCCCTGCCCCCCTAAATGGTAAACGGATGCTTCGAAAAAACTTAAAAAAAAATTGATTGTAGTCCATATGCTGAACTTTAAAGGAAAACTATAACGACTTTAAATCTTTTTTTAATTCAGGAGTTATAGAGACCTAACTTGTAAAATATGTTTCCTTAGAAATTTTTGTACAAAAATAACGAAAAAATAAATAATCAACAATAAAATTATCTATTGGACACGGTTTAATACCATTATGGGTGATTGCGGAACCCTATTCTACGCGTGGCCTGACACGCACTTGGCCGATTTTTAGAAACATAATATCCTGAAACTATCCAAGGGCCCCGCGCTGGCTTAATCCGGCACTGGGTACAAGTCTCTTACAGGCAACCATGGCTATACAATAAAGACAGGCAACCATGAAATAAATAACTGAAAAGAGAAAAACAAGTATCAATAAATGTCAATTTATCGTCTATTGTGATGCCTAAAATTTTGAATTCTTTATAAGTAACAATGCCCGTCCCATCTATGCTCAACCATGGAGTATACTTGAAAATGCTTTTGATGGTTATGGTTTTGAGTTTAGTAAATTCCAACTTCTTCTCACCACCCACTTCTGAATCCGAGCGACAGTGGTACTGACCCATCTCTCTATTTCTTGGGCCATGTCACCGTGAAACTCTAGCACAACATCATGCGCGAATGCTTGCTCGTAGTTCCCGTTTGCTGTCAGCTGTTTTCTTATCCAGTCTGGCTTTAATGTCCTGCATGAGAGTTTAGAAGGCGTCTTTACAGCCCCTTTGTGGCATGAACCCGCATTGATGGTATTATAGATGCTTTCTGAGACTAGATAGATGAGACTGCCTTGTTGGTCTAGTGGTTAGCGTATGCGGATGCTGATCAAGAGGTCTCGGGTTCGATTCCCAAATTTGTGTGATCCACAAATATTTGTTTCGGAGTCTGGTTGTTTTTCTATGTATAATATGTATGTATTTACAAAAAAAAAGTATGTTTATGTATTTATATCAGTTGTTTAGTACCCATAACACAAGCTCTGCTTATTTTGGGACTAGATGACGTTGTGTTTAAGATGTCCAAAATATTTATTTATTTATTTATTTCCCACATACTTTTACTATTCTGTTCCGTACAGAACAGTTTCCAGCTCACCGTTTGGGTCTTTCATCATCATCATCATCAACAGCCTTTAGCAGTCCACTGCTCGACATAGGCCTCTGATTTGAAAGGAGGTTCTGGCCTACTATGCTATGCTGGCCAGACGGGTTGGTGAAGGGTTTGTTTCAAGTTCTTGGCAGTGATGATACACATGGAATGAATAGGGGTAGTGGCACTTTGTATTCTTAATCCGTCACAAGACGGAGTTTTTTGTTTTGTTTGAGTCTTTGCTTCTGCTTAATGGTTTTTACTACTAAGTACTTCCCCACAATCTTCACTTTACGAACTAGTGCGGCACATTTGATCCTTAGTCACTTAATGTTAACTCTCTTTTCAGCTGGGTGAGTTTGTCAGACCACCATGGAATTCCAGTCCTCTAGTTATCCTTCAGAGGTGTGGCGTGTTTATAGTATTCTGTTATGTTTTCGACATATAGGTATGTTGATGGTGATGTCTTAGAGGCTCATTAATCCATATTATCTATTATCTTTAAACGAGTAATTCTTGTACATTTGTTTAAACACATTCGCCGGCGTCGGATTGAGTTCAAATGGAGGTCTTCCTTCTGGGCCTACTCCGCTGCCTTCTTCTGTCAAATGACGTCTTCGTAGAAAGTTGTGACCGCAGTAAAAAAATTGTCACTATCGGCCATGGAGCGCAAGACTTCGGTGACTGCAGTGAATGACCGAGTCCTCACTGCAGGCGCAATGGTAAAAGGCAAGACACACTTCCAGCCTAGCGACCGAGTGCAGGTACTTCCCGAAGCAACAGTACCCGGAAAGTACCTGCATTTACATAACATATCTCTTCGGGTGGAAACCGAAAGCTACTCTGCGCCTGGAAAACAACCGTGTGCCGATAAACTTCAGCAAGCACTTCCTTCAAATCTCACGGAGGTGATCCGACCAAGACGCACGCCACCTCAGTCAACATGGTGCGGTAACTGCGTATAGCTCAAACCAGCAATATCCGCACCTGCGCATCTTACAGTGCAGTAGACCGAACAAACCCCTTGTACAGTTGTCGTGTTGTGACATTGGTTCTAACCAAAATGGTCACACAAGTGCAGAAACAATGCTGACCAGCTATGGAATTCGTCGAAAAGCCTGCATAACAAAAAACAATACTACATTCTGTATAGTAATGTAAATGCGTAGGGCCATTTGGGCTTTTACTCAGACAAAGGACGCCTGCGCCTAAATACTTAGTTTTGCTCTAGGGTTCATCCCGATACCGCCTAATAGAAACAAATTGTTACGAGTCCTTTTTATGGAGGTCAATATAATTACGGTGAATTGTCAGTATATCTATGAAAACATAATGTATGTTCGAAAAAATTTACATCTCTTCAATCAAAGATATGATAGACATGGATATAATACTATGAATAAAAATAAATTAATTCAATCATGTTTTAGACTCTCAGAAGTGCACACATCTTTTATGGGGTACTGTATTAAATGTTATAATTGAATACAGTACCACAAGACACAAGATTTAACAGAGAAACGATTTAAAAATGTTGTAAAACGCACACTATGTAAGTGTTACGAGCTGGGTATTAAATAAAATAAAGTCGTCGATTACCAAAAAAAATAACACAATATTTATTCACAACACTTTTTATAATTACAATTCACTAAATCACCCGTTAGTCGCACTAGAAGATCGCTTCGATGTTTATTAGCTGTATCTTGAACAATACTGACTGTACGGCAAAGACGTCTCGCTTTTATATGGCTGTCGAGATAACTGGAATGTTCGATCGATGTTTCTAGAATGAATAGATTAGTCTAGAGCTAGTTGTGGCGCCACAGTTGTGCGCTACTCGACACTAGATGGCGCTGTCCTCGGTTCTATTGTCTTCTAGATTATTCCCGTACAAACGAGATTGATCTCCTTATGGTGCAACATAAGCAAGCTTATTACAAATTAAACGATTACATTGCCGACAAGAATGCTTGGCCCAATGCTGGTCCTGCTCCACAGCCACATGTTTAATTCTCAAATAATTTTGAAGTTAGTTACCACCATTATATATCTGACATGTGTTAATTTTTAACCGACTTCAAAAAAAGGAAGAGATTCTCAATTCTTCAGAATCTTTTTTTTATGTATGTTTAGCAATAATTTCGTTGTTTATGAACCGAAAAATTCTTTTGCATTGGAATGGGCGTAGCTTACAGGTGGTCCCATCGTCACCATATCGGGATCTAATGATGGGATGCCAAGAAAATCAAGGGATCTCCTCAAATATCATAGGCACAATTGTCGCGATTTGGGTACTCGGCGTGTGTAGCAGGTCGTTCGACTCCCTACAATATGGTTCATAGGTCATGCTCGTGATACGGGCGCGGCGCCAGTCGGGGCTGGTCATCTCACAACTTCTATATTATATTATTGTTTAATTATATTTTGACACTACCTGTGTAAATATCAGCATCGTTACAATGTCCTCACATTAAATAAAATGCCTAAAACAATGTAACCAAAAATTGTAAAAACCATGCTAGAATTCGTGGAGAACAGATAAGAAACTCCATGGAGTTACACCACAGACACCACAGACAATTAGCTTCACGACTGACTACTGACTGACTACTTGACGTTTCAAAAGTGCCGTTGTATTGCTACCCCATAGGTCTTTTAAAAACATTAAATGGTTTCTAAGTCAATTTTTTGATTTAGGTATTCGTTTGCGAGAAATTGAACTTTAAAAGTCATTTTTTTATGAAAACACCCCCCACCTCCCTCTAAAAGCTAAACGACTGGCTTAAACACTCTGGAAAAATTCGTAATGGATAGGTGACATTGTTAGTTCAGGAGTTAAAGAGGCTTAAGTTGTAACAAGTAAACATAACAATTATCTGTTGGATACGATTATAAATCCTCGTACCACTAAGGGTGGCTGAGGAACCCTAACCTGTGCGTGGCCTGACACGCACTTGGCCGATTTTTTCATATGCGAATGTCATATTGTAAATTTATATAACCGCATATCACAACCAATAATCTAACAAATTCAGCAACACCTCATATGTCAAAAACCGCCCAGCCGTGGGCTGTAGGGCGTACCAAAGAAATGAACATACATATATACATACATACGGTCGAAAAACATTACCCTCCTTCTGACGCAGTCGCGTATAAAAAGTAAAAATTTCAAGTACCAATAACATGTTTATTCAATAATAAAATTCAATAAAATTTTATTTTTCACGAGGGTACTCAGATGCGATTATTTCTTTTTCCAGTAGACTGACGGCGCGGCTGCAAAGTATTGTATTCATCCCTATTGCAAAAAAACCATTGAAAGAAATGTGAAAATAGACTCCAATTTTAATATTTTCTATTACATAAGAAATAGTCTCTACTTTTCATAATATTTATGCTGGAAACTTTACAAAATATAATGATTTTATACTTGCTTTTTTGACTATCTTATTGGTCTAGTGGTTAGCGTATGCGGCTCCTGATCAAGAGGTCTCGGGTTCGATTCCCGGGTCGAACCAAATATTATTTGTGTGGTTGTTATTATAAAGCGCGGTAAACGCCACCAGGCGCAGCTAGTTCAATAGAGGAGCCTAAGTCTCTTCTTATACGTTAATTTTCTACCAGTGAAAGTGTCGTTAAAATCGGTTCAGCCGATGACATTACAAATAATAATAATAATAATAATTGTATTTATTGTTTCTCTCACATAGTACAACTTTACATTATGCATTACAAAATAAACTTCATTAGACATATTGCCATGCTCCTATGTGAGAGACTGGCATCCGTACTAGGACAGGCCTGTGTGACGGATTACCAGCCTCTCCCAACTCTGAATTTGTGCAGTTTTAGATGTCACGTAAGTGTTATTATTGAGAGTGTTTAAACACTATTAATGAGAGGCAGTGTGTAAATCTATGAAAGTTGAGCGAGAGTGAGCGCGTGTGTTCGTGTGAGTGTCTATGTATGTGAGCGTGTATGTTTGTATGTGATTGTGTATTGTGTATATTGCATGTATGTGCGTATGTGTGTGCGCGAGTGTGTGAGTGATACTGAAAGAACAGAAAAAAAGTAGGAACCTGATGGAGTTTAAATATGTGTGTGTATAATAATAAGAAGTGATAAGAAGTAAGAACGCGTTGTGTTACGAAGGAATATGTAAAAGACTTTCTGTTTCATCGTAATTGAGCGTCTTAAGCCAGGAGGTCACAACTTTGTTGCAATGGAAACGCGTGACGGAGTATATGTCAGTCTGTTTGTTGATCTTATTATAAAGAAAGCCTCCCAGAAAACCGAAGAATCTCCTGGAGAAGGCTGTAGTCCTTTGAGTGGTCATTGTGTCACAGACTTGATGTTTCCGTCGCTTCTGTTTAATTATAAAAGGATTATAGGTAAGAGCAACGTGCTGTTTGAGTATGATTCCCAAGATAAATAGTTGCCTCACTGTCAGTACGTTGGCAAGCTGATACAGATCTTTGGTAGGGAAGAGAAATGGCAAGGATCGACTCACCTTCAATACTGCCCGTTGGGCTCTTTCCAATTTTATGAGATTTGTCTTACATGCTCCACCCCAGACCGTTATACAGTAGCTTATCATCGACTGGCAGAGAGCCAGATAAACCATATTAATTATCTGTGGGTCCGCTATGTGTCTTAAATTTCGAAAAAGGAACATTTGTTTACGTACTCTTGAGGAGAGTAGGTCTAGGTGGTGGCAGAAATTCAAGGAACTGTCCAGTACAACTCTCAGGTATTTAATGCTAAAGACTGCTTATTTAGAGTAGTGCAAGAGCAAGGGCCGCAAAGTGAGCAGGTATGATATAAGATGCCATGATTGTCCCGCATAGGAAGTGGTATGCTCTTGATGTAAAAAGGCATGAAAAATGTTTTCTCAGGATTTAGTGTCAACCCATTTTCTTGGAGCCATGAAGACACAACATTGAGACCCAGTTGTGCAGAGCTATACGCATCATCCCAAGACTCACCATGGAAAACCAATGCAGTATCGTCGGCGTATGTCACTATCTTGCCATTAGTGAGTGAAAGACTGCACAGGTCATTTATGAAGCATAGGAAGAGTGTAGGTCCCAAGACACTACCTTGGGGTACTCCACAATCGACAGGTAGATCATCACTAATGACGTCACCAACTCTAACTCTTTGCAGTCTGTTAGTCAGGTAACTAGTGAACAATTCTAGTTGAGCATTACGAATTCCCATCCTCTCAAGTTTACCCAACAGGAGTGGGACGCGGACCGTGTCAAATGCCTTAGCCAGATCTAGAAATACTGCCACAACTTTCTTCCTCTGGTCAAGTTTGCGAACTATGTGGTCGGTTAGTTCATGAACAGCATCGCTTGTTGAGATGCCAGCTCTAAAACCAAATTGTGAGTTCGACGGAAGATTTTTCGACTCAAGGTAGTTTATAAGTCGTTTGTTCAAAAGCTTTTCAGCAATTTTGGAAAGGGCAGAGAGGATGGAAACAGGTCTATAGTTATTAACACAATCCACGTCACCACTCTTGTGGATAGGAATCACCTCAGCCATTTTAAAATCATTTGGGAAGACTCCGGTACTGAACATAGAATTGAATATATAGGTGAGTGGTGTAGCAAGAATTTGGTGATATCGTTGCAAAAAATAACCAGGGATGCCATCGCGACCAACGGTGTTTCCTTTTTTTAAGCTTAAAATGATGTTTTGAACCTCTACCACATCTGTTGGAGTCAAGATAAAAGAAAACGGCTGAGAATCGGTGTACAAGAGATAGTTACAAGAGTTAGTGTTTATTGTTTTATTGGAGAGGTTTTTACCGACGGACGCAAAAAATGTGTTCACCTCGTTAACCGACTTGCATGGATCATTGGAAGAGAGTAGATCGGAGGCTATGGTATGCTTCTTATTACTGTATGCTATCTGCTTAATGGTGTCCCACAGCACTTTGGTACTGGTATGAGCTGCTTTGTTTATTGATTTTGTTTCGTATTCTCGTTTTAATTTTTTTAGAGTTACAGAAATTTCTGTATCTTGTATACGTTGTCTTGATTAGAGTGTTATTAGGATTTTTCTTCGATTTCGCGTGTAATTTGTCGCGGTTTTTCATACAACGGAGTAAGCCAATCGTTATCCACGGTTTTTTAATTCGCTTGCGATTAGGAATTATTGAAATAGTTGTGTTTCTTTGTATTTTTGAATTCAATTCCATAATTAGATAAGAGGTGGCTACATTAACATCAAGTGTCTCATAGATTGATTTTAAGCATATATTGTCCATGTCTTTGTCTAGTTCGTTATAGTCAATTTTCTTGACTACCGTTGGTTGCATGGATTGTGTTTGATGTTGCAATAAAAAGACGATACAATCATGATCAGTTATTGATGTTTCCGCGACAAAGCAAAAAGCTGGGTTTTTGGTTTTGAGCATAAGATGATCCAAACAGGTCTTGCTGTGTGTGGGCAATTGATGGGCCGGCAAGATACCGTGTGAAGCTAACATATTTAAATATAAAGATGCATTTGGGTCTTTGGTGTCAAGCATTATATCAATGTTAATGTCGCCGATTAAAACAACATTCACATAATGCAAATCACTGATTAAGCAGTTAAGCGATTCTATAAATGGAGTAACATTTTTGTAGCTTGGGGGTCTGTAAATTGTGACAATTACTGTGCTGGGGTTGATATGTATTGTAAGGCAATTAGCTTCTTGTAAACTAGGCTCCGACACCAATACTCGCATATTTTGGTTGTAGTATACAAGTACACCTTCGTTTTGTGATAAATTGTTTTCAGTTTTTGTGTACCTGTAACCGTTCAAAGAAGGAATATGAGATGTGTGTCGCAGCCAACACTCTGTGAGGACTACGAGGTCCCAGTCAGTAGCAGAGCGCTGAAGTAACGTTAGAAGATTTGCGAAATTGCGATTGACACTACGGATATTTTGATGAATGATTTTTGTGTTAGAGTAACTTTTATTTATTAATTTAGGACAGTCTTCAATTTCACAAATAGAAGACTGTGCTATGTTGAAGCTATCAAGATCATTGTTTATTGAATTAATACTATCGAATTTTTGAAGCTAGTATCATAAGGAGGTGAGGTCGCATGTGATAAGAATTTATAGTTAATTGGTACTAAGAGCGGTACATCTGTTTTTAAAGGGGGTTCATCAGGCTTGATTTTAGTTACATTGATGGCAGTACTCATTAAATAACGCACTTTCAAAGGGCATTTAAATGACAGGACAACGAGGTGGAAGGCACATTCTTGATGTTTGAGGGTATGCAATGCGCTAGAATAAGATGTATAATGTATTAGTGGTGAATAGTGTGATTGAGTGATGAATGTGTATTGAACCAAGTTCTTAATGTAGAAACAAACAAAACAACCAAAAAAATTAGTCAGTAACAATACTAGAGCAATAGCAAATAGTCACTTGGAAATAAGTGCTTGCAAATCTTGCTCGCTGTCTATACGCAACGCCTTAGAGTCTAGGGTTTTCCTTATAAAAATTTTGCCGTAGGAGGTCCAGGTGCTATGAAAATTCTGTTCCTTGATGAATTGCCTGGCCAAGTATGCTAGTCTTCTTCCCAAGTTAGTGAGAGATTCATCAATATATACTGGCTTTGAGGGCCCAGGTAACAGAAGTGAGGTGGTGCTCAATCTGTTGTCATTCCTAGTCTTGTTGTAGCTCCTGCATCGTTTTATAAAACTATCTTTGAGTGTAGTTGAAGTAAAGTTAACTATTATATGGCTTCTGTCTTCCGATCTAGTTTTTAAGCGATAAACATCTCGAATGTCGGAGTCAGTTATAGGTTGTTCTATCGTTTCACCCAGTTTCTCAACCATTGAACGCAAGGTGGATTTATTTTCTGACGGTTGCAAGGGAATGTTCCGGATCTCGATAGCGGTTGCGCGTGAATTACGCTCAAACTGCTCGATCTTGCCCTCGACGGCTACTATCTTGAGCTCATAGCTCCGATTTTCTTTTTCCAGAAAAGTTAATTTATTTATTACATCATCGTATTTTGATGACAGAAAGTCTATACATTTCTGAAATTCTGTGTTCTGGTCCTTAATAGTGTTTACAGATTCCAAGAGCCTCTCGAAACGTGAGTTTTCTTGTTCTTCAAAGGCAGCAAACATGTCCCTCATCTGCTTCAACAGTGTTGAATTTTCAGGTGAATTAACATCAGAAAGTTTGCGTTTCAGTCTTCTTGTAGCAAGCTCAGCCTGAGTAGTCTCAAGATTAAGTTGAGAATCTGACCCGTAACTCAGCACTGGACTGGTAGGAGTAACTAAGCGTGAAGACTTCGGTGGAGTGCGGTGGGACGACATAATTACGACAAATCAATAATTTTCAACCGTGTAATGTCGTTGATTGGAGCACAGATAATGGTGTTAATGCTTACTATTGATAAGCATAAAATTACTTGGTTATAATACCTCTTCTACTCCGCAAACAACAAAATACACTACTTAACAATATTTGTTTACTTCTTATAACAAATGCAATAGGTAAATAAGAATGAAAGCCCTCATATGCAAGTTCGAAAGCAGTCACTGGTGAGCTCGCGGCAAAAACGTCGTAACCGCCGTGCACAACGCGTCGCTTACGCGTAATTGTAAAACACACTAGGATAGTTGCTTATTGACGGTATACTTTTTTAAGAATATTGTATTTGTTATTTATAATATATTAAAACACTGTTTTTAATACAGTCACTATTAGGAAACTTTGAACACAAGCTTTATAGAACTGTTTTACTGTAAATATTGTCACAGAAATCACTTCTTTACAATAATATTAGCAATTATTACCCGGAGCAAACAAAAAAGGTGTTAACTGCGCGGTACCCAGAGAGGGAGAGAGGACAATTTTATATATAGGACAATTCAGTTTTATCGATATGTATAGATTTAATTAACCTAAATATAATCTGATTGGCTTCGCCCTATAGCATTGCCAAAAGCCTCTACTCAACAGTTACTGGTACAAAAAATAACGTGTAGTTTTAGTTCTGTGTATAAATTTTATTGGATGCCAGAGTCGTGGTTATTTAAACCAACTGAAACCGTACGCGCTTTCTCGGGGATTACTCGTAGTAGCCGTGCAGTCACGAGTAACTACTCGTGACTGCACGGCTACTATTAACTAATCCTCTATTCCTACTCCCAAACCATATAAACAAATAAATATTTCGCACATCTTATACAGAACATCGTCTAGTCCAAAACTAAGCAGAGCTTGCATTATGGGTACTAGACAACTGATTTAAATACTTAACAAGTGGCCAAGTGCGAGTCGGCCCATGAAGGGTTCCGTGTAAGCAACATCATATAAAAGTTCTTGTAGTTCATTGTTACTTTGATCGATGTTTTAATAATAGTGTATTGATTTAATGAAAGGTAAATTGCGGTTTACGATTTATGACGTATTAAAAAAACCACTTACTAGGTCTCGTTCAAACTAATTTCGGTGCAGGTTTGCATGGTAATGTACATCATATCTTTTTTTTAGTTTTATCACTCCCTTACTTTAGAAGTTATATGGGGGGGGGGGACATTTTACCACTTTTTTTTTGAGTTTCAGTTCCAAGTATGGGGGAACCCCCAAAATAAATTGTTGCACATTTTTTTAAAGAATAACCTAATAGGTACGATTTGAAAAATGTTTCACTCAAAAATCTCAAACCATGAAGGTCCTCTGTCAATTCGTAGAACCTATTTCTATAAAACAGTAATTTCATACGTTAACCCCTATTATATTTAGAATACCGAAACCTATAGCCTCTCCCAATAAGATATCAAAATTTTAAATCACAATTGTACAAAAATAAAATCATCGTTCAACCTTTAAGCAAATTTGCCCTTTACATTCAGTCTCATCTCATGCACAAGGTTATATTTAAAGTTAGATTCCACATTGAACTTCAGCTGTCACTCTTAATAAATTTTATAATGCAAAGGCTTTTACGAATACCTATTAGTTTGATTCCAAATATAAATATTTCAGCACAGTGCATTTTAATGCTGAAATTTTAAAAATGTTTCTCGCTGTTATTCGATGGAAAGATTTTATTTCCGAACTGTAAAAGCCTTTAAGGTCAGACGGTTTTTTTTATAGTTATGAAGTTTATGGTCAAGTATGATATAGACTAGATTTAAAATAAATTATAATACAGTTGGCTCTCATCACGTGCAGTCTAAAATATGTACACGGGCAAAATGTGGGTGGATCTGGGTTGTCACATAAGAGTAAATACGTTTGTATGAACTGAAGATTTTTAGGATAGAAATTATATTATCATAATGACTGATTCTATTTTATGATTAGAGTTTTAAATACTTTGTTTTGAGTTAGTTTATATGTACCTTCATACATACATTTAGTATTTATTCAATCAAATAAATACAATAAATATATTTATATTTATTTGATTGAATGTATGAAAGTGGTGTATTAAGGTCCTCATTCTCCACCAGTACATGCAGAGACAGTTTTGTGAAAGTAGTTTCATCAGTGTTGAAAAAAAAAATGTTGACACGTCGCAGCCATATAATTATGATGGCAGGCGCACTGCAAGGTGGTCTGACGACAATGTTGACGGTCGCGGGAAGCCGTTTGAGCAGGTCTCTCGTCTTATTGTAGGGAGCCTTGGAGGAGGCTTGTGTCTAGGAGTGGACATCTTTCGCTTGAGATACTAATGATAAGAAAATATTTTTACTTACATAACATATTTACTAAAGTGTATCGACTTAATATCGGCTACAACTTTTACTTGTACAATTCAATAGTCACGCAATCATCTGAATAATTCACGTGATTGCGTGAAAAAAGCACCATAATTTGATTCTAGTTATCGGCGATATATTTTCAAAATAAATTGAAGTGGGCGAATTTATAATCTGAATTTTTGTGTATAATTGTGTGTAACATAGTATCAATACGTATATAGTTTTGATAAAAAAAAATGTGAACTAGTAAAGTTTTTAAAGCTAGTATAGTTAACTTACAGTAATACTCAACTGTACTTAGGTACGGGTATAAACTAATACTCATGATGCGGAGCGAGAACGCGTGGAACTCCGCCGTCTATTTCTGTGAGCAAGTCATGCTTGATGACGAAGAGATGACGGAGCGAGACCGGGAGAGGTTCAGAACTCTTCCGCTCCGCCAGGCCAGAGAACGGGCCTGGTACCGCAGGCAACTCGGGCGCCGGAGATCGTTTAATGATCTCCGTCCTCCATAAGCGCAGGCATGGGGGTGGCAGATGAGGCCAACTATCACCCTAGCAGAAGCAGGCCGTGGTGGAGGCGCGATGGTAAATACCAGTTGTTGCTATCCGAATTGGTATAGAACCATAACCCCATAGCACAAATTATTTCAGAAATGAATTCATCGAACGAGCAACAATAATTACTGTTATTAACATTAGTATGCATTTTATTCTGTATTTCTAAGTTGTTGATTTTAGTTCGAATAAAATGATGATAAAACTTATTCTCTAAGTATATATGTAAATCCATACTACTTAATACAGTCAAATAATAATAAATGCGAAAGTAACTCTGTCTGTCTGTTACGTTTTCACGCCTAAACCGCTTAACCGATTTTGATGATTTTTGGTACTCAAATAGTTTAGAACCTGAGAAAGGACATAGGCTACTTTTTACCACGATAACCGACATAGACGCGGGCGGAGCCGCTGGCTAAAGCTAGTATATAATAAACTTATTCTATATGTTTACTTAATATATGTATGACTGCACGGTTGGCCTAGAGGTATAAGCAGTTGCGACGCCAATTCCTACTGCGCCAAGTGTCGTGGGTTCAAATCCGCCGTGGGATAACACTTTGTGATTCACAAATTGCTGTTCTGAGTCTGGGTGTTCTCTGTGTCCCCCGCGACACAAGAATTTATATTCCTAAAATGTAATAATAAAAAAAAATGTATTCACTTTTACCTTTACAAAATATCAGATAGCCGAAAATCACTTACAATATTGACTTTTGTTTCTCGTTCTCGTAAATAATAACGCATCCACCACCCTTTCTTTCGTTTCATCTTTTTTCCCGATATAAGACTGTACGCAGCACTAACCAACACAACCGCTTCGGGCGACATCCGTCACTGGCTAGTGTATACAGCATGTCCCGCGACAATTTTGTCCCCGAGACTCTTTCACGTTGTTGACGAGCGTCATGTTCGGGGACATGTTGCACAATTTGTCCCCAAGTGTATCTGAGCCTTAATAGTCATACGGTACTTTACCGTAATACGGTTGTATTATAGGTCAATCTTGACTCGGAACTTAGAAAACAGCAAGCAGGAAAAGTAGAAAGTAAAAAATGTGAAGTACTTTTATATACATAACTAAGTTAAAGAGGAAATATTTGATTGCTTGTTTGTTTGAAATAAATAGACTCCGAAATTACTAGACCGTTTCGCAAAATTATATGGCTATAGAATATTATCAAAAAAGTTAGGTTATGTAAACTTTGGTAATTTAACCCAAAGTGTTACAAAAGTACCCCATTAAATCACTATTTTGCGTGAGCTGAGAAAACTGTATAGACTATAGAGAAAAGTAGTGTACTACATTTTTATAGAGTACATCAATATCTAAAAAAAAATCCGCGATGCCATGTGTCCTATTATAGTTATGTCACAATAACTACTTTCTCTACTGACTAACGGTATTATATACGAGAAATAGGTACTAGGCATTTACAATTTAGCTAATGGTTCCTGTATGTAGGAATGTGAAGATCAAAACTTTCTTTATCGTGATAAACGATTATTTTATTAGCCCCAACACAAGGTGTGAGGATTGTTATAAGTGATTTATATAAATACATACCTACATCTATTATAAATCTCAAATGTATTTTAAATTGTTCTTTTATAAAAAACACTATTGTTCTAACCATGGAAAGTCTGCCAAGTGTTATAATTTCATTTTTTTACAACATATAATTTACACGGAGCCGGGGCGGGCTACTATAATTCATACATTTTTTTGTTCCCGGATGGATCCAGAGCAGTCAGCTAGTTAAATATATCTTAAGGTTTTCAGAATCACGTTCTAATAAAGAGCTAGAAACCTAATAAATAAAACTATTTCTAAGTAAATACACTGCCCACAGATTCGAAATTGAATTGTTATAGACCCGAAACTTTATAATAAGAGAGATATTAGTTAGTTGTTACTTTATAGTCTCAATAGTTCTGAAAAGATAAATAATAAATATTTTGTACCTAAATCAATAGTAGCTATTAATTTAGGTGCAAAATGTTTAAAAACATTAAAATGTCCAAAAGCACTTAGAAATACCTTGAAAAGTTTAAATGTAGTAGTAAAGTTATTTAATAAGCAAATATTACAATCTATGCTTATATTTTTTGTTATAAAGTAATAAAAAGGATAATATGATCAAGTTACTTTATTTTGTACATTATTTTACAGTTGTTACTGGCTAAAGTCGATCGAGAAGACTTATAAGACACTTATAAGACCTAAAAAAGCTGACAAGTACACACTTATTTCACAATATTATAAAAGTTTATCTCTGCTATGCTCTTCAGAATGATAAATATTTGTGAGTGAATGTTCTTGAAATGCTTCCAATGATGAACTCTTTTTACTCACTGGCAAGGAATCATGATAACAGTCAAACCACTCCTGTAAAAAAAAATGAATTCAAATTATTGTTACAGTTTTGCAATAAAATTATATAAAATTCTATCTCAGTGACATTTATTACTTACAAATAACATTTATTTTGTAGTGTTCAGTATTAGACTTAGCTACATGAACACGGTTTGGTGTTAGTGAAATCTATAAAAATTCCATTGGTGTGTAGCTGTCTCGAAATAACATTAAAATATTTTTCTTTTACTTTGCTTTGTACCAAACAAAGAACGAGTAGGTACTGAATAGATTGTCAATAGTCTGAGAAGAGATTATTTTCACTGTTTGATGTCGGTTCTTTATATTCTTACTTGTAAAGATAGTCGGATTATTTACACCTGAAGCCGAAAACTACAAAGGCTCCTTGGAAATTTAATTCCTTTTTTCGATAGAAAATGTAGACAGAGCCTACGTGACAGTTTTATATTTGAAGTATCTCTATAGAAATATTAAAATAAATACAAATGAATCGTTCATAACATCAAAAAAATACAAATTCATCTCACACATGATCTAACATGAAATTTTACTCCTTAGTATTAAATAGTACAAATACTGTTGTACAAAAAAGTCCAAATATTCCATTTTTCGCTAACCGATTGGAAAATAATTTCGGGTTCTGGGTCTCCCGGGAGACTTCATCATGACCCACACCCTGATAAACAGCTTTAGATATCCCACTCAGGATTTCATCTCATCCTCATCTCGTAAGAGATCCAACTATCCTGTGAGTACATATTTATTGGCAGGAACTACATGTATGGGATGGAATACGAGATGTTCAAGTGAATTTATATACTAAGTATTTTATAAGACCAAGTTAAGTAACGTTGTGTTAAGAAAAAATACTTAATCTAACACAAAATACATGCTGTGTACTTTTTGCTACTAAGACTCCCGGTGGCTTAAGCCAACACCACTTGCTGGTGCACCTGCTGACCAACGGACGAGCTCTGGCGTGAGTTTTCCCCTCGGTTGGAAGGTCAGATGGTACCCTTTAAGCGGAGGGTAGCCGTAGTGTTCCTGCAGGAGACTCGGTGGTAGGGCAGTAGATCCCGGTTCATTGGGAATGGCTACAAACTGATATATACAGGAGCACCTGGTAGAGAGAACAGAGTGGCCGTGGTGCTTGCCGAGTGACTTCAGCATGGCATTTTAGAGGTGAAGCGTTATAGCGACCGTCTTACTGTCGTGCGGATGCTTGTTTATAGAATTATTACCCATCTGAAAAGTGCTTACGCGCCATAGATAGGTTGTAGCGAAACCGAAAAAATGACGTTCTTGAGCCAACTCGGGAAGATCTTTTGTCGCAGGGAATTCGAATGTCGAAGCGTGTTCATGGTGGTTTCGCCTACATTACTCGCAACAAAGAGCGTGAGGAAATTTAAAAAATATGTGCGGCTACCGATCTTGTCATTGTGAACAAGTTCTTGAAAAAGAAACCGGAACACCTCATCACCTATAAGAGTGGGAGGTACACTACTCAGTAAAGTGGCCTACTGCAAAGTTATACCTAAGAGATCGTATGCTTGTCATGGACATTGTGTTAAGCCCAAAGACTAACATGTTCAAAATTCAAATTCAAAATTCTTTATTCATTTAGGATGCAATACATCTCTTGTGACAGGTCAAGATTCTACATGTACATTTATGCCATGTTCGCAAACAATAGGTAAAGCCGGAGAAAAGAACATGGCAATAAAAACTCGCGGCCACTCCTTTCAAATCGCCAATGTTTACATAGTTTTAATGTTTATAAACCTGATATGGGGGTAAGGTGCTGCCACTAATATACTATACACCATGTTAGAGGACTGATGCAAATTATAGTGATTAAAAATTAGAACATAAGCTAATTTAAAAAAAAAACAACAACAGCCTCAGTGGGTACAACATAGTAGGAGCATCTACTTACAACAAAGGTAAAAACTATATGTGCTCAAATATTGGCCAAATTACTGGTAACGAAAGATTAAATATAAAATATTAATTTTAAGATCAAAAGAAAGAGAAGAATGGCCTTTATTCGTCACGTAGAATCTTTACTTACAAAAGTAAAATCATGCTCTTAAACAATGTGATAACAACATTCACATGAGTAGAATAAAATGACAAGGAGCAAGTAGTCAAATCCATTTTTCTTTATCATTTAAAAATTCGTCAACTGTATAATAACCTCTACGTATACAATCCGTTGAGCGCAATCATGTTGAGCGCTGCCAGCGCCGAATCAAGTGATCAGCTTAATTAAGTTAGTCGAACTCATAAGTTAACCTCGACCTTACGTAACAAATGCGCTGGTGCTGAGAGCAAATTCAAGATATTTGGGACAAGATTTCAGGCAGCAGCTATTCTTGATTCGACGATGGCGGTACTGGGCGTGTCTAAAGGTGGACGCAAATGTGACACAGATACTTTTTGATGGAACAGCTCAGTCCAGAGGGAGTTCCTCTTACGATAATTTGGTCCACAAAGGGGTTCTAGAGACCTATTTTGACGTAGTTTGAGACATTTACCATGTACCGCTGTTGGTGACATGATTTTTTTTCCCATATCTGTCATTTTACACCAAGGATCTGTCCTTAGTCCGCTTCTATTTAGCGTATTGCGTGTTTACCCAGGGAGCCAATTAGACGACACGTTGATTGTAATATTTTAATAATGACTCTCTTATGACTCTGTATGACTCAGTCTAATTTAACTTAAACTAAAGCTTATATACAATATGTAATATGGGCAGTTTTAGGTGGGGCGAACTAGGAAGTACTGTTTACTTAATTGCTAAATTGACATTATATTATTTGTTCTTCCTTATTTAATAATTTACAATATTACTATTGTTTGACGGCACGTAGGTTAACTTGAGTAAAACAATTATTGAAGCACGTAGCCGTGTAAAGATCTAAACTACTAATATACTGTGGCTTCGCCATAAGCGTTATACTAGACGTTCTGTAGGACAACATCAGAGACACACATGAGCAGCCCCCTTGGTTACTTATGTATGCTGACGATATCGCAGTTTTAGAAGCGGCGTTTACCTGTACAGATCCCTCGCACGTCGTCATCGGCAATAACTTAGTCCAGCGCACGGACCAGGATAAATACCTGGGATCTGTATTTGGCGTATCCGGAGACATCGATTGCGACGTCAAGGCACGCATTGCTGTCGCATGGGCCATATGTCGTAAGATGACTGGTGTCAATTGTGACCCCAAAATGCCGATTAGGCTTAAGGGAACAGTATATGAAATTATCATTAGGTCTGTCCTCTTACATGGTTGTGAAGCTTGGCCGGCTTGAGCGATACAACAAGAACTGTGGGTCACTGGGAGGAATACACTGCGGTGGATGTGCGGAATCACGCGAAATGACTGTGTGAGAAAATAGAAAATATCCCGCATTCGCGGCGGTCTTCATGTCTATGACATCGCAGATAAAATGCAGGTGAAACTCGCCGGAAAGCGGACCCCGGACTCCAAAGTGCAAGTTGTGGGAAGCAACCGGGAGCAACTAGCATGATCATAATAACGGTAATAACGATCATAATTATAAAACAAAAAATACAATATGTTTATTTAATAGTATCTTTGAAGAATACATAATTCTTGTATTTATATTGATTTATATGTATATATTTGATGTATTATATATATTTATATTTATTTATGATGATCTCAGGTTTTAAAGATTTCACTGAAACATGGTATTAGGTTTTGGTTTTCGTTTTTAAAAATCGATCTAAATTAGTTTTGTTTTTAAAAACACGAGATTTTAAGTTTTACTAGGTCGCCCAGATACTAAATAAAAACTAGTATTAAATAAAAATACTTACATCTATAACCATACAATTATGCATACATTTCCTTTGCCGTTTGCATTCATCATAAGATTGTCTTCGTTTTCGATCATCTGAATCTGGAGGGCCGTATAATTTACTTGCTCTGAATACTCCAATGATATTCTGAAACATTGAATTTATCTGATAAGATTGGCAAGAACTTAGGTTTAAACTTAGTTCAAACTATATATATAACTTAGTCTTCGTATTATCAAAGAAAGATATGCTACGCTGATTTCAACATTAACAAGCTATCTCTGTGTATGTACGTGAGAGGGCTCACAGAAGAGCAACCTCAAATGAAAGCATTCGTGCTGTTATGTTTCGTTGGTGTGTAAGACTGGAGGCCCAATGATGCGGTGTCATTTCAGTAGGCCTTATAGTGGGTCTTCATACCGCATTATCTGCTTTTGTAGGGAGTATGGTGACCACTATTCTAGGGTTCTAGTCCCTCTGGTTCCATCATGCAGAATGGAGTCAATTTGGCAGTCTCATTGGAAGTGAGGGATACTTTGAATTCAAATGTAACACTTGTAAAGAAAAAATGTTTCATACGGTTGTTTTTGTTTATAAAACTAAGGAAACATATTTAAAAACTTATATTCATATGATAGATGATATCTTCTCCGTCCTAGCAGACAAAGATATTCTCATTCAGAATTAGTTTTGCTTTTGTTGACTGTTTGCGGTTAAGACGTGGTGAGTTTGATTTTTTTTCTTAATGTGATACGTTTAAAAATGCTGTTTCAGCGATTTGTCAGTCACATATTGTTATACACAAAAAATTGGACAGGTGCGTGGCGTACCACGCATAGAATAGGGTTCATTGCTATGTCTTCTTTTTATTTCGTTACTTTTGTACGAAGTTCTCCGAGTAAGCTTGTTTTCAAGTTAGGTCTCTTGTGACTCTGAACAAGTATAGTTATGTAAGCTTCATTAGATTTATTACATGGACTACCAACACAATTTAATTCACCCACCATTTAACTTTTAGAGGGGAGACGTCTTGTTTAACAAAAAAATGCCAAAAAAGTAGCATAACTCTCAAAAGGATACCTGATACAAAAAAAATCGTCTCAGAAATCTCGCAATAGTTTTAAAAGACCTATCTAATGATACCCTAAACAATGGGATAGACACCAGAAAACATCATTCCCACTATAGGTGTACGGGAGGTACCCCAAATAAAACATTTTCGTGATTTTAATTTAGCATTTTGTCAAGGTGATACATGCAATGTTTCATATTTCCAGCACTAGCCGTATTGGTGAGTTGAGGATGGACATGACGAAACCACAAGAGCTCCGAGTCATAAACTCCTAAACCTCTTAAATGAACATCTTTTCCGCCGCATTCTAAGTCGAAACTATGTCGTCGTATAGCATCTTTAATTTATTTTCAGGAGGTAACATACCTATATCGGAATACTACATAAACTTTGTGCATTCGTATATTATGTTTTTGCCAGTTGCCAGGGAATGATTTCAAATTAAAATCAATTTTATTTAAGTACAACTTTGAATACATTTTATTTAAGATTTATAGTTTAAATATTAATTACTAGCTTTTGCCCGCGGCTCCGCCCACGTGTATGTCGGTTATCGGAGTAAAATGTAGCTTATGTCCTTTCCCAAGGTTCCGTCTATATCTATGCCAAAATTAATCAAAATCAGTTCAGCGATTTAGGCGTGAAAACGTAACAGACAGACAGAGTTACTTTCGCATTTATAATATTAGTAGGGATTAGTTAATTAGTTTTTTAAGTATTATGAAATAAATAAATATATAAATAAGCGATGATGCGGGAGAATTTTGTGATGGAAAATTTGATTTGAAGAACGAACTACGTAGAAGACCGCCCACACGTGTTAATAAAAAATCGGCCAAGTGCGTGTCAGGCCACGCACAGGAAAGGGTTCCTCAGTAATTTAAAATCGTATCCAATAGATAATTGTTACGTTTACGTATTAGGCCTCATTCGCACGACAGTTTTTTTAACGGACGTTAAAAAAGCGTTCATATTCAACAAATGCATTCCCAAGTAAACTCTTTAGCAAAAAAAACGGGCACTTAAGCAAAGAACTATTTTTTAGTTACCATTTGTTTGTTTGACAATTTTAGGTATCTTTATCCTCAGAATGTTATAAATTAATTAAAGGATTAATTTCCATCAGTTTTATCATAACATTTAAATTAAATTATTGAGAAATAATGTTTAAGCTCAAAACACTATTATTGTACCTGCTCGCTGAATAAAAATGAAACGCGTTAATTTCTTTCTTTTTATTGAATACATTAAAAGCAGATAAAAGTTTAGTATTGAGTGTGACCCCCTCTTGCTGAAATCACGGCTTGCATTCGTCTGGGCATGCTAGCAAGTTTAACTTTTATGGTTTCTTGGGGAATACGTTCCCACTCCGCGGTAATGACATTCTTTAGCTCTCTGATGGTCTGCGGAGCCGGCTGCACTGAACTCACTCGTCGCATCAGAACATCCCAGACATGCTCGATGGGATTGAGGTCCGGACTTCTAGCTGGCCAGTCCAAACGACGAATTCCGACTTCTAGCATATACGCTTCCACATCGCCAGACCGGTGGGCGCGAGCGTTGTCGTCCATAAAAATTGAGTTTTCGTCAAGAGCGGTTAAAGCGGGTTGTGCATAAGGAATTAGAACTTCCGTTATATATCGGTATCCAGTCAGTGTACCGTTTTCGATGAAGACTAACTCCGTACGATCCATAGAATTTATTCCTGCCCAAAACATAACAGAGCCCCCACCATAAAGTGTGATTTCTTTTAAACATGCCTCTGCTAAGCGTTCTTCTCGTCTACGTAGCACTCGCCGACTACGGACTTCACCATCCAGGGATATTCGGGCTTCATCGGAGAACAATATCCTATTCCAGTCTTTATGAGTCCATGACACACATTCTTCATGAGTAATTTAGGGCCGCGTGCCGGGCGATGGCTGTGTATATTAGCAGCGAGAAGCCTCCTCCTGACCATCCATAGATTAATTTGCACATTTCTTACTTCTTCGAGTCTGTTCTTGAGGTCCACATAAGAAGATTTGCGATTTCTCAACGCTTGACTAACTAGAAAACGATCTTTCTGCCAGAACCAGGCCTTCTCTTGACGGAACCGGTCTCTTGATATCGCTGCCAGGTGCTTTGAACAGTCGACCGACTCACATTTAGCCTCTGAGCCACGAAGCATTGGCTGCAACCTTCATCAAGCAGCGCAATAATTTTGCTCGCTTTTATCAATTTATCTACCATTTTCGAGATTGCTGAACAGCAGTAACAATACTTTTAAATGTCAAGGACATTTAAAAGTATTGTTAGGGGAATAACACACGGCACCGCGCACCGCCGCGGTAAGGTCGGCGAGAGTCGGTGAGAACACCGCTCGATCACATGAGATCCGCTTCACCGCCTACCGCGGCGGTGCGCGGTGCCGTGTGTTAATCGCCTTACTGATAGATATATATTAAGATAATTTAATATTACCTATCTTTATATATATAATTCTTCTGTGAGTGTGTATGTCACTGAACTTCTCTCATACGACTGGACCGATTTTGATGAAATTTTTTGTGTGTGTTCAAGGGGTTCTGGGAATGGTTTAGATTCGCAATTGGACCCGGTAGGTGGCGCTGCGATCAAGTTCTGGAATTTTAAAGTTGGGCGGTACGAAGTTCGCTGGGTCAACTAGTATTATTATAAGATAATAATTTAATAAGAATTGAAAAAAAGTTAGTTATAGTCGATATTAACTTATCTATATGTTGTTTTCTTTGAAAACCAGGCTCAGTCAAAAATTTGAATTTGGAAGGTACTTATAAACATTATGGCACTTTTATAACTGGCAAAGTAATTAGCGGCAGGGTTTAACGTTACCTTACCATTAATATTGACTGATTTGGGTCATATCAATAAAATAAAAAATATGAAAAATGGGTGCCTCATGATTTGACTCATCTGCAGAAACAAACGTGTTAAAACTTGTGTTGTCTTGTTGAATAGATACAGATACAGGATCGACAGTTTGTAGAATCTAGATCACTAGAGTTCTATGGCAAAGGCATAAATAACCTTCCTGTTACGAGTAGATGGCAGTACTGTATAGATAATAATGGCAGATATTTTGATGAAATGAATATGTTAAATGAAAAAGAAACGAATGTCAATTTTTCAGTACAAATCGGCAATTTC
This sequence comes from Phragmatobia fuliginosa, assembly GCA_932526445.1. NCBI lineage: Eukaryota > Metazoa > Arthropoda > Insecta > Lepidoptera > Erebidae > Phragmatobia > Phragmatobia fuliginosa. The sequence continues at coordinate 35,053,933 of OW052057.1, forward strand.
CTACTTTAACCCCTAATATCAGATATTGCCGGTAGAATATCATCAAGGATAGTAACAATCATACGTCGGCTGATTCCGACTCACCCCATAGCAATGGAATGAATGGACAGGATAATCCAGGGTGGTTTAGACTAGCTATATAGCTCAAGGTTTGACTTTTAGTTTCATGATTCATCTTAGGTGTGGCTGAGAAGTGACGACTGATATCATATATCTCAGGTTCTATTTTTCTTCATAGTGAATTCTTCTGTACCTAATTTATACGAACGATCCCTGCATCTCATGGCCACTCTAGTTTCTTCCGACGTCCATAGAGCCGGGTGCGCTTTGACTTTCCTAATTGGTACGTAGGTATATTATAACTTAAGAACGGCGTCATTAACACAATACAGACTATCATTTGTATCTGTAGATGGTCAAGCTGGTTCAGTCTAATTTCTCAGTTCAATTTTTCAACGATCATTTTTCTGAAACTACGAATATGCAGTATTTTGAGAGGGAATTTAGGAGCTTTTAGGATCTATAAGAAATGTAGATTAAGTTATGATGGGAAATTCCAGGAACAGGAAGTAGACCGTGGGTATAGATGAACATCTCCACGTGCTTTTGTTGTTATTGTCTGACCTCGTATTGCCGTTGTTGTACTTGCCCGAGGATGATGCTTTTGGGAGTTTGAGCATCAGAGCTTTTAGCTCTTCAGTGAATTTATTTTAATTTTAAATCGACTATTGTCGCAGGTTTTGATTACAATATTTCCGTTCTGTGTCCAGAAGGCCAACATGCTTGCCGGGTCATAACGAAAGCTGTAAATATCTCTAGGAATGGTAGAAGCTCGGAACGAGTTGAAATATTTATCGACTTCATCGTCCATAAAATAAATTACATTATAATATGCCAACATTAACTTATAAAAACTGCGCTAGGATATATTTATAGTACGTTAGAGTATTTTATTAAATACTCTAACTTACCATCTAATGGTTCAAGTAAAGATTAGATAGTATTTTGATCTAACAAGCCCATTACTATGTTTGCAAAATGCGAGACATTTATAACTATTTTAAAACCAAATTTCATCAAATACTTACATTTTGTATTAAATGAGATGCTATAGTTCTTATTTGAAAGATAGACACTGGTATAAACGTTAATAATATGTATATGAAGTGTTTAAGTTGTGTAGTCAGCGGAAACACTAACATGAAAGCTTGATTTACAAAGAAACCCTGAAAAATGCAATACACGGTTAATGAATAATATGGATATAGTAGATATAGTAGTAGATAAGTCGATATAGGTAATAACAATACTTTTTGCATAAACTTAATTATACAACACAGTTATTCCATTTACAATAATGTCAATTTTAATTAGTAATGATCATGATGAGTGGTTCCACTTAGTGCGATGTAATATATATGAATTTTATCTATAACAATCTACAATGAAATCTGAATAAGATGAGCACTAAAATATATAGATGTGTTGGTGAGTGTGCATGGGTGTGTATGGGTATATGCATGCATGTATGTATGTGTGTGTACATAGACGTGTGTGTATGTGTATATGTGTGATTGTCTAACTCTGTCTTAGCAAACTATAGAAAGCTTACTGTGTCGTAATAGTCTTGTGAGTTTAACAATTGTTCAATTTTTAGTTTGACTTTGTACTTCTTCTGAAATTTGAAGGTAAGTTTTTTTTGGGTTAGTCGAGATTTCTGGCACAAAACGTTGTTCTGATTTTCATAATAGTAAACAAGGGTCTTCTTACAATGTTAGTTGTAACTACATACGGTGCTTGCATGATTTTATGTCGGTGAAGACAAATCCGTAGCACAGAGTTGTATAATAGTGAGACATACTGCGTCCTCAGAAAGTTGATTGGTAAGGTATCTATAAGATTTTCGAGACTTAATTTTGAGGACCGCTCTAGGTCCATGAACCTAGTCTAAGGAGATCCTCCCAAACTGGAATGCAGTATGTCATGATAGATTCGCAAAGGGATGTAATAAACAGCTTTAAGAAAGGGAAAGTCTGCAGGGTAACGATGACTATTTTGTAGTGAGCAATAAAACTGTCGAGATTTCTTGTATTGCTGTTAATTTTGTTACATTGTGGAATATATTAGAAGTCAAATATAAAACAGAAGGCAATAAATTTAGCATATTTTTAAATGTCATAAAACATGATTACTACAAGCTACTAAGTCTTGTACATGTAGGCTTACATCTTCTATGGTTAATTATACTACATACATAATGTAATAATAATAATATAAAGTTAATTTGAAACAAGATAAGAAAAGAAATTGATAATATTATGTTTGTAGTTCCACAAAGATCATAATCGAATGGTTAAGGTTCGTTTAATACTTACTATAAGTACAAAAGGCAGAAATCCCCAGATATAACTCCAAAATTTCGTAGGATAAAAACCAAGCCAGAAATGGATATCGGTTGCAAACGTTTTTACTCCATACACCCACATGATAATAGCCACTCGAAAAGCACTTAGATATAACACTAAAATATCTAGACCCAGAATTTCTACTTCCCCCGTGGTCATCTGCTGTCTTATACCATACGTAAACGATATCTAAAAAAAAGGTAACATCAGAAATAGCTATGAAAGAACCTAAAAGTTGAGAAGTAACAGGTTAAAGTGTACCTCAGAGAGATCAAACAATATTGATAAATACCAAAATATAGAACGACTCTATACGAGTATATATCAATGAACTAAGTAAGTAAGAGGGCATAGTGTTCCGAGAAACCTACACAATTTTAAAAATTGTTAGCCACATTATAGTTTCAATACAAATCTCCTTGATGACAATCTTTTAATTAGAAATCTTATTAGGCTTACGTTTGTCATTATAAACGTCTCAGTACGACTAGTTAAAAGCCACGGCAAGCCGTTAGATATCGAAAACACACAGGACAGGTAGTCTTCCTTCAAGTGAGATGATGAGGATGAATGGTTTTGTTATATGATCTTACAAAATTTAGCAGTAGTTTAAAACATTATGAAAGAACACAACCTACAAAATATGAATTGATATCACAAAAAATATATTTAAAGTTTATCTTACTAAGTTTGTACCATCTTTTTTTTTAAATAATTAAATGGTAAATAAATTAGTTTAATGAGGAATTTCGTACAAGCTATTATTTTATTCACAAATCAAACAAAGTTATAATATTCATAAAAATTCGACCGAACATCCATTAATTTTGTTTCTGTATGTGTGACCGTGATAACTGGTACCAAACCTGTACGAGCAAGTAAATATAAAGGGATTTTTATCATCCAAATAACTTCTTCTTCTTCCTAGCCTTATTCCCGGTCGGCCACTAGTTCAACCGGTTTTACCTGAATAGCAGTTACAGAGTAAGGCGATTCACATACTGGCGACGCGGCGACGCGCCCACGCGCGTAGGCGCGGGGCAGCCAATCGCGAATCTGCTAGCGGCACGCGCTCACGCGTCGTAGCACGTTATTTGTACGTGTTTTCTATACTAATCGATGTTCTTGCATACAATATTAAAATCTGCCACTCCGCGCTACGCGACGGAGCGCGGGGCAGTGTGTGAGTCGCCTTAAGGAGCGACTGGCATCGGACCTCCGCAATCCTAAGGAAGAACTGAAATTCGAATGTTGAACTACTTTTCAGTTCATTTGAAGGCACTGACTACCCAATAGCCGCGTACTGACCAAGCGAGCGGCTTCGTGAGGCAGCCTCGGACATTTGCCGCAGCACGCATGCCGCGCGAGGCGGCCTCGGTCTGTAAGTTTTCTAATCCGAGGCTTCCTCGCGCGGTAAGGCCGAGCCACCGTGAGCATCGACGCTCAGTTTAACTTGAAGTTGAATAGAGATAAAAGCGAGGCAAAACACTACCGTCTTGAGTAAGCGCGGCAAACGTACTGAGGCGCCTTTGAGCATCGACAAAAACCGGCAACGCTCGGCTCGGGCCGCGGCAGGCTCGGGCGAGGCAGCGCGAGCGTTTGCCTCGGGCGAGGCACGTCTTGACCGACCGAGGATTTGCCTCGCGAGCCCGCCTCGGACATTTGCCGCAGCACGCATGCCGCGCGAGGCGGCCTCGGTCTGTAAGTTTTCTAATCCGAGGCTTCCTCGCGCGGTAAGGCCGAGCCACCGTGAGCATCGACGCTCAGTTTAACTTGAAGTCGAATAGAGATAAAAGCGAGGCAAAACACTACCGTCTTGAGTAAGCGCGGCAAACGTACTGAGGCGTATCGATTTTCTTAGGGAAATTCCCTAAGAAAAACCCAAAAATACTTTTTAGCCCGACCCGGGATTTGAACTCGAGACCTAAAGAGGTCTCGAGTTCAAATCCCGGGTCGGGCTAAACTGCTAATAAAGATTAGCAGTCGCATACGCTATATCAACTAGGCAGTTATTATCATAATAACGTGAAAAATATTTTGTAATTCCAATTTAAGTTTAAACAAGTGTTTTCTTCAAGTATATGCAAGGACAGTTTACGATTTCAGTCTTGAGTTTACACCTAACATGTATGCAAAACAGCCTGTAATCCACTCCTTCTTGTAAATGAATTCTTCTCAAAACTAGAGAACTCTCGACGAATTAAGCTCTTACAGGTAAGGTCAGTACTTGAGTGAATTACACCATGACAATGTATGTTTTACAAAGTGTCGACTCACTCACCTCTCTCATGAATTACTTTCTAACAGTGAAACCCACATGAGTTAACTTTAAAACCAACAAAATATTTGCTACAATTTTATTTACTATAATTCCATCTATCCACTCAGCAGTGAAGGTCAATAATGCGAATTATGCTTATATGACGGCCGCCTATAATAGGTTGTCAACAGATGCGCGCGTTCATGTCAGGCGCCTAGAATAGGACATTCCTACACCACGTACTTTAATAGTCTATTGTGTCGATATCTACGGTTCTCACTTTATGGTTTTTGTTTACAATCGACTACTAAAGAATTGGCCCACCGCACTCATTAAATTTGTTTAGTCTGTGGCACGAATTGTTTTGACAATCGTTATCATAAATTATGACGGCTTCCACTCAGCGTCAAGTGCTTGTTTCCCGCCAATTTGTTGTGCAAGTTATTATAAACAAATTCTGTTCTTGATGATATGGTCTTGTGTATAAGTTATTAAGTGCTTAGTGTTATAATGTTTATATAGTGTCTATAGTGATAACAAAGTCGTGATTTTTCATTAATTGGAAAATAAAAGTGGGCCCGAAATGACTTTATTACAATATTTTTTTCCATTTTAGGTGAGTCATTTTATTTCTTAAAACACAGTTGCAATGCATTTCAAAGTCAAGTGAAGTATAAGAAATTACATAAAGAAATCTAATTAAGAATATAAGTTATTATTTGCTTTATTACATTTATCAATTGATTTCGAGAAAATCATGGTTTTCTAAACTTATAGCCTAAAAATACCCTGTATGTCACAACAGCCTATATTAGGCTCCACATGAACGCCTAATTAGCATTTTTGACAGCGACATGAGCGCCATCTTTTTTAAGAGCCCAATCGAGGCTGTCCACTGTTGAGTGGCTATAGGATCAGTTCTCAATACCCTGAATAATACTCAGAACATATACAGATACAGCGAGGAGTGAGGCGTAGAAGGGTAATTTCTATGAAACTATTAACCGTAGCACTGGAAGACATTTTAGGCTTCTGGACTGGAACGTACTCTGCGTGAACATTAATGGCGAGTACTTCATGGAGTTTCTTTAGACGAGTGAGCATTATTATATTCGAAATGGACAAGACGAAAATTAAGTCTAACGTTCTTTTCGCTACTCACTACAAAGAACAGGAGACTCTACATTCGAAATTGTTGACGATTATATATACGGACTGAATAGTCCTTATATATAGCTACCTACCTAGCTGGATAGCTAGGTAGGTTCAAGAAATTGAACCTTCTGAAAGAAAAAAGAGGTCAATCGTCAATCCAACTCGGCTGGGTGACATTCAAAAGGCTATGTGATTTTTTTACTGGAGTAGTAACTATGTACTGGAAGACGGAGCGTGTGTAGGCCCCATACAATGCCGTACAATGGCTTTGTGAAAGTCGCAGGAAACAGGTGGTTATCAGCAAAACAGGAGTGGTTTTAGGGAGCCTTGGGACCCTTTATCTAGCTTCGGACGTCTTCCGACTGAGATAATGATGATAAAGGGAAACAGTAATTAATATTTACAAGTTAAATCTCCCTTGTCCTTCTAAACAAATAAGCCCAATAGTTACAGAAATAAGTCGATGCTATTCACTAAATGAGGTTACTGATGCTCAAACCTTACCTCTCTCTGACTTTTGGGGATAAAATTCAAAGAGCTTTGATTATGAACATTGAAGTATTACATACTACTAGTCCACTCTATTGACCACTGTGGGTAGGACTTATTAGTTATTAAGTCAGGTAACCTGCTAGTAGTTAGTACTGCTAGCTACTTGCTAGTAACCCGCGCTCGTCACCTACCAAACAAATGATATAAAACTACCAGAAGCCAGCTTACATGCTTTATGGCCATGACATTCCCTTTCCGTAACCAAAACCGATTACATTTTCGGTTTACTTTCAGACCGGAGATATTTACACATCTCCAGTCACGCTTCGGAATCGCTTTTACAAGCATAACCTACTCGCAGAAAAAAAAGACAGAGTCGTACCCTCTCGTTCTATGCACCAGCATTCTACCAGTGTGTTTAAGCGTCACACATAGATCGTTATTTGGGATTTAGACGGCCAAAAGTCAAAATTGCTAAATTGAATAATGATAAAGATTTTTTAACTGGTATAGTGGATTATTCGACGTGCAATTTGTGTGAATTGAAGTCTCAATTTAACGATGTGTATGGCATTAAGACCAGAGTGACAAACCTACCCCCAGTTATTTTATGAAAAAGTACTTCAGGTATGAATGTTTTTTTTTTTTTTTTTTTTTTTTTTATATTAGCTGCCAAAATGACTCTGCCCTGCCTGATGGAAAGCATGAACAGAATCCAGAAGTGAAGGCCACCATCCTCACTGCCACAACGGACAGTGCAGCACGGTGACCCACACTATGGCGGCCTAGTAAGATGCTTTTTCACGCCCCGCTTGAAGGACCCGGGGTCATAGAAGGGAGGAAACACATGCGCTGGTAGAGAGTTCCAGGTTTTAACTGCTCGGCACAGAAAGGAAGAGCCGAACCGTTTAGTTCGAGAGCGTATGTCAACCACTCTGAAGCGGTGGCTTCCGAGGCCAGCACGTGTTGTCCTGTATAGGAAAGGGGAAGGGGGGACCAGTTGGAACAACTCTTCAGAACACTCTCCATGATGTAAGCGATAGAGGACTGCCATGGAGGCGACATTTCTTCGCAGCTGCAGGGGCTCAAGGGACTCGGTGACTTCGTTACTGTCGATAATGCGGATTGCTCGTCGCTGCAACCGATCGAGAGCGTCAAACAAATATTGAGCGGATCCATCGCAGAGATGAGAGCAGTACTCCACGCACGAACGAACCTGGGTCTTGTAAAGAAGATACAGATGCTCGGGCGCGAAGAAACGTCTCACCCTGTTCAGTACGCCCAACTTCCGCGATGCCGCCTTAATGACGCTCTCAATGTATTCACGCAGGTTGAGATCGTGACAGATATCCACCCCCAGGATACTGAGCCTATCCTGCAGTGGCAGTTGAGTGCTCTGAAAAGTAGGGAGGGGAAGAAAGGGAGACTTCTTGGTAGAGATCGCGCATACCTGTGTTTTCTTGGCGTTGAACTCGACCAGATTCTCATTTCCCCATTGAGAGATGCGGCCGAGAACCCGGTCAAGCTCAGCGACAAGCTCCCGCCGTTTTTCCTCAATGTCTGCTAGCTTGGCTGTAGGGTGTCCAAAATATCGCCCATGAACTGTGCTATCATCTGCATAGCAATGTATGTTGCCAAGGGCTAACATATCATTGATATGCAGAAGAAACAGTGTGGGCGACAGGACGGAGCCCTGAGGTACACCAGCGTTTACCTGTCTAAAATCAGAGGCCGCGCCGTCGCAAAGGACCCTAATGCGGCGTTGGTGCAGGAAGGCGGCGACCCAGTCGCAGAGTTTGCGGGGCAGGCCGAATGTGGGAAGTTTGGAGAGAAGCGACCGGTGCCAGACCCTATCAAAGGCCTTGGCCATGTCAAGGCTGATTGCCAATGACTCGCCATGCCTATCAATAGCCTCACCCCAAAGGTGTGTTACATACGCTAAAAGATCACCCGTAGATCGGTTCGGCCTAAATCCATATTGTCGATCATTTAGTAGGGAGTGATCTTCTAGGTATTTGACCAATTGTCTGTTGATGATCCGTTCGAGCACCTTGCAGAGAATGGAAGTGATGGCTATTGGTCGGTAATTGGCCGGATCGGAGCGCTCGCCTTTTTTGGGGACAGGCTGAACATTCGCTTCTCTCCAGGCCTCCGGGACAATTCCTGAGGAATAAGACAGCCGATACAAGCGCGTCAATACAGGAGACAACTCTGGGGCGCAGTTCTTGAGAACCACCGCTGGGATACCGTCGGGTCCACTGGCTTTCCGAACGTCGAGTGACCGCAGCTCTACAAAGACATCCCTTTGCCGAATACGAATGTCCCGCATAGTGGAGTCGCAGATCGGAATCGTGGGCGGATGCACGCCACGGTCATCGATTCGGGAGTTAGCCGCAAAGAGATCGACAAGCAACTGCGCTTTCTCTTGCGGCTCATGAGCAAGTGTTCCGTCGGGATATTTCAGCGGTGGTAGCGAGGGCTGGCAGTGGTTAGCTTGCACAGCTTTAGCCAGTCGCCAGAACTTACGGCTACCCGTAGGGTGTGAAATGAGTTCCTGGCCAATCTGTGCAATGCGCTGGGCATCCGCTCTTTTGTAAGCCCTCTTGCAATTCCTTGTGGCTTTGTTAAATGCTGCTTTTAAGTGATCGATGTCAGGGTCGCCTTGAGCGCGGGCCCTGGCCCATGCACGATAGGCTGATTGCTTAAGTGCAACCGCATGAGAGCACTCGCTATTGAACCAGGGACGCGTCTTCGTGCTGACGACATCACTGTGGGGAATATAATATTCCATACCGACAGTGATCTCATCAACAATGGCAGACACACTCTGCGACAGATCTTTTTCTTTAAAGCAGCGTTGAGCCCATGGGATGGATGCAAAGTACTCCCGCATTCCATCCCAATCTGCTGACGAGTAGTGCCATAGTCGTCGTGATGCAGTCACAGGTCGTGGCGGAGCATCAAGGGGCACCGCGGTAGACACCAGGCAGTGATCGGAGGATCCCAGGGGGGCAAGAACCGTTGTACTGTACTGCGCTGGGTGACTCGTCAGCAGAAGGTCAAGCAAGGAGGGCGCCTGGCTCGGTATGTCTGGTATCCTGGTGGGCTGGAGTACCAGTTGGGTGAGGTCATGCGTGAGAGCGAATGCGTGGGCGGTTCGACCTGCATGGTCAGTTCTGGGAGATCCCAACCAGGACTCATGGTGTGCGTTAAAGTCTCCCAGAAGCACCAGTTCGGCAGTTGGGAACTGCTCTTGCGCTCTATCCACCGCCAGACTTATATGGTCGAATAGACGAGTTGTCTCCGAGTCTCCTGTGTGGGAACGGTAAAGGCACACGTAAATTCGACTCGTAGAGCCGAAATCCACGTGCACCCCGAGGATGGAGAAGGATGGATCCTCAAGGCAGCGCAGACGGCGACAACAAACATCCGCCCTGACGAAAAGACACACCCCAGCCTTCGCGAGGAAGCTCTCCTCAAGCTGGTATCCAGGATAGAGGAGATATGTCGTGTCGGCAGGGCGGCGTATCTGTGTCTCCGTTAGAAATAGCATAGCCGGCCGTACCGTCTCAAGGTGCTGGTGGACGGCATTGAGGTTTGCATGGAGTCCACGAATATTTGTGAACTCCACCTCAAAAAGCGGGTTGGTGGGAAAAGTGGATGCCGCTGTGGTACTTATATGCCTTCTCTTTATTGCTGCCATGGTTTAGTTAGTGTAGGGATAAGGGGACGTGAAAGGCATGACAGTCATCGCGGCAGTGTTTGACCGAGACTCGGAAGACTGTGTCGTCATGTAACGGTGAGGCAAGACGGTGACCGAACCGTCGGACGGAAGGGCCCCCGTACCCTCCCGGAAGTGGTCGCCGGGTCCCACCGTCCGGTCACCAACCGGCACGACGAGCCACTCCGAGATTATGCGCGACCTGACGGGGCAGCCTCCCGAGGTGGTTAGCCGCGGTTGGGCCCCTCTCTATGCCGCGGGCGGCCAGCGGCACCACCGTTTCTACAGGTCTCCCTGGCCGACGGTTCGACCCACGTCTCCCCCACAATGACTCCACAGAATTCCACTGCTCACACACATACCCCGATAACTGTCACCCCTGCATCTTTGGGCCTCCGGTCTCGCACCCACCATCGAAACACGAGCAGCACGAGTGCTGTCATTTTAGGCTGGTGTTTTGTGCGAGGGTAGTACCGCCCCGGTCGAGCCGGCCCATTCATGCTGAAATCAGCGTGGCTCTACTACCTTTGATGTGAAGTGGAATGGGAAGTATATGAATGTTAACTTTAGGAAGCTCCACAAGCCTCAATCTTTCAGCGCCAGTTGAGTTGAAATTTTCACAAGACGTTACCTTCAACCTCTTAGAAATATATTCCTGATTCTCACAAAGAAATAAACATAATAACATTTTTTCCATATTTCTAATGAATGCATCCATAGTGCAATAAAAAAGAAATGCTTGTAAGATAGAAATTTTGCCCTTCAATGGCAAGGTATGGCAGGGTACAGCTAGTTTTATTTATTAAAATAGGATTTAAAAAATTGTAATTTCCACTCTTTACTTTTTTCAAGATTCTACTGCGACGGTTTGAGCGTTATAAGTACCTTTGCATCCGGAGTGACGCAGAAATGAGGATATTCTTTTTAATGTATAATTTGAAACGTGAGACAGTTATTATTTTTTAAATTATTAACATACTCATGTAACAAATACGTAAGTGAACTTACTCCAATAAAAATCACAGTTATACCAAAACCCGCAGCACACACCATCCCAACCATGTAAACCTGTTTTACTTGTTTAAATTCGTATTGTAGAAACTTAGACATCGTTGTTATTAAGAAGGTCTGTGAAGAAGTTTAAAAAAAAATTATGTCTTTATTTATTATAATCATCTAATAGCCTATTGCTGGACTTAAGGCTTTTCTTGGAAATAAGGCTTAAGCCGACTATGACACGATTGCCAGACAGGTTGATATCGAGTACGCGTCAAATTTTTCTTCTCCTTGCAGTGCTGTTATACTGAGACACCCTTGATCAGCTCTCTACGGATAATATTTTACCATAACATTTAAGGTTACACGTAATCTATAACATATTAACAATAAATCACAACATAACATTATCGCATAACAAAGTAGTATGAATAGCAACAGCGGAGTGTAACGAAATCGAAAGTGGAGATCAAAAAGTGGGGTGCAATGGGAGCGGCTCGTATCCAGTAGTTGACTGAAATAGGTTGATGATTATGATGACTTGCAAATATTTGCTTAATTCTGCTTAGTTGACGGTGTTTCGTGTCAGATATCTGTAATATTCTTTTTGATATCATTAATAATCCTTACTAATATTATAAACGTAATCGTTTGTATGTTTGTTGCTCTTTTGTGCAAAACTACTGAAACGATTTTAATGGTAATATAGTATACAGTAATATAACTTATATATCAGTTATATATATATTATGTATATATCAATAACACATAGGCCACTTTTTACTGCTAGATAAAGTCGCGGACGAAGCCGCAGGCGCAAGCTAGTTATTATAAATATATAACCTGACACGTAAGTAATTATGGAATCCATTTATACAGTAAATAATTTCGAGATTCAATTTACCAACTCTCTGTTATCGGCATACTGTCAAAGAAATTCTCAATAACATACTAAAGTACAATAGTGTTAATACTACTTTGTTTTAAGGTACGCTGTAACACTGTTTATTAAAGACGAGTCTTTTGAATTATAATATATAATTAATGTGTATAATAAGTAATTAATCCATTCGATATATAAACTTACCTCAAAGGACATTAACGTGACAACTAGATTTCCCAATATAAATAACAAAAACAATTTCTTGACATAAAAGAACTCAGTGGTAGATGGTAACACTGCGTATAAAAGATTATGCGTAGTTATCACAAATGTCTCATCAATTACCACGCATTTAATCATTCCTTTATATAATGTTTTTATTACCCATGACCTCAATATTGATAAGATTGTTAATGTTATCATAAATAATATGCAAGCAGTGTCAACCATGCTGTAGGGAGAAATTGTGCCATAATCGTATATTCCTAAAAAGCCAATGCCGTAAGAGTAAGCTACGTGTTGCATAGACTTTACCTGAAACAAAACGTAAAATGTACACAAAAGCTAAAACACTAACTGGTATTTTTGCTAAGATAAATTCACGAGCATCAACAACCCATAATGTCTTCGTGCTGGGAGGTTTGAGGCCGTCTCAAAGCTGACCAAGTGCGGGTTGGGGACTGGCAAGAGACGTTGTGGCTACATAATCTCACCGGAAACGGCTGCTTAATGCCACATATTATATCACAAACGATCACTCATCTAGGTACTGACCGCGCTATTGTTGCTTACCCTCGTTGATTATTTCCAATCACCTATGGCCATTTGTCTATGAGCGCTTTAAAGATAAATTACTATTCATAAAAACATTTCCTTTTTAGTTTTATTGAAAGACAACTTCTGCAATAGGAATATTATCCGTGTCTCTGGGGATTTTAAGTGCAATAAAAATAGGCCAAGTGCGTGTCAGGCCTCGCACCGGAAAGGGTTCCTCAGTCACCTACAATGGATAATAATGTTATGTTTACTTACCAATGCGTTAATTTTGTATTACTTTTTCCAAGGAAGCGCATTTTACAAGTTAAGCCTCTATAACTCCTGAACTAACAAAGTCATCTAATCCATTATTTATTTCCTATAAAGTTCATTAGATGGACCATCACGTTGTTTTTAGATTTTTGGAGCCAACCATTTGGCTTTTAGAGAAAAAATCGTCTTAGAAACCCTTTATATTTTTTAAAAGATCTATCTAATAATACCCTACACGATGGGGTAGCCGCGAGAAAAGAAAATCATCCCCACTTTACGTGTAGGGGAAGCACCCCAAATAAAAATGATTTTCATAATTTTATTTTTGCACTTTGTCGGAATAATTTTAACACATATATTCAAGTTTTATCTTTCTAGCACTTACCGATAAGGACGGTGAGTCGAGGACGGATGGATGGACGGACGGACATGACGAATCTATAAGGGTTCTGAGTCATAAACTTCAGAACCCTAAAAATGATGAAAAGAACACCCATAACCTTAACAACAATTTGTGTTTTTTTTTTTCCGCATTAGGAATATGAATTCCTGTGTCACAGGGGACTTTACAAACATACATGAAACGGACACAAAGAACACCCAGACTCAGAACAACAATTTGTGAATCACACAGTGTTATCCCACGTAGGATTCGAACCCACGACACTTGGCCCAGTAGAGAGCGGCGTGGCGACCGCTTAAACCACTAGGCCAACCGTGCAGTCGATTTGAATTGCACAACTGTTAACCGGTAGCTACCGCTTTATCCACTACTATGTCATGTATGCAGCCGTTTTAAAAATAATCATCAACAGTTTCATTAGTCCACATCTGGGCATTAGCCTTTCCTTCGAAAGAAGATTTTGACCTTTTATACCACGCTGGCCAGAAGGGTTAGTTTGAGTTTGTATTAAGCTTTCTTACTTTTTTCAGTTATATTGTCCTGCGATTTGTTCCTTATGCTAAGAACTCAAGACACGTCCGCAGCTATAGCAAATATATATGGGTACAAAATCAAAGCACATTTCATCAAAGAAAATTTTACATGTATTCTTAGCCTTTAGTCTCACAACACCCATGGGAAAAATAGGAGTGAAAATACTTTGTATTCGTAATCCATCGTCACACGAATATTAAAAAGATAATTTATTATTATTACTTTAATTTCAGAGCCACTTATATGTTGTAATGTGTATTCATGTTATTACTTTGATAAAAAAATCAAGTCGTTTCCTGTGAAAATATGATTTCAAGTCCTTGTTTATTTATGAGAAGGAGATACCATTTGACAAGTAATATTTTCTTACAATATATTTTCCTTTCCTTTCATTTTAATAAATATTTAAATTTACTTACAAAAGTTACCATGTTATACTTAATCCGTGTTATGTCCCTAATTTAAAAAATCTTATGTTTAGGAAAATTATAACAGGTACTAAAAGATACCCACGTTGTCATAACCTAAGATAAAAGTAGATTTAAAAGAAAATGAGAAAAGAATCGAAAATTTATGGTGGCCAAATACACACAGACGACAATGTACACATGAAATATTCAAAAATGTTTTGACAGCCAGTGTTCCTACCGCACGAAGTGGAAACTTATAACTTGTGGTCGCGATCCTCAGCATTGAGGGAACGACGAAGAAGAAGAAGTTCCTACTGCCGAAGATTTGCTTTGAAGATTAATAAATTTCAATGAATTGTATTGCACCAAAGAAAACAGATTTTTTTAATTTCAAACGAGGATGTCTTCGTTTAGTTTGTGATCAATTAATAAAGATTAAAGCTCAGTGGTAATCGTTGTAAGAGAAATGAAGAACGCATATTGCTATACGACATTGGCACAAAGAAACCGTGTGACCTACGAGGAACCTACGAGCAGCTTGTAGATGGCAACTACCAGGTTAAGGTCAAACGTTCCACGTGTACTGTTATTCTTGTTAACTCTCCCGAGTTGGTTACTTTGACAGAATAACTAGTCTGTTGCGGTAGAATACACGAGTTGTTTCCAATTACTAGTAGTTTTCGAATTCTATTCTAAAATATTTATATTCTAAAATATTTAGGATGCAAAAGTAATCTCCAATAAACACGTTTTGATTGAGACTACGAGAAGTAAAATTTATTGATAAGTTTTAAAATACTGTCAATGCTTTCGGAAAACCTGACTATGTTTTACCAATAATTTCAACTCTATTTTTAAGAGCTCGTACAGCACCAGCCAACTACCTGAGCCCACACATTGAATTTCAAGCATGCGTAGTGACAACTGGTAAACATGTTTACATCGCTATCTTCTTATAATACCGATTGAAGTAGCTCGTGGGAGTTAAAGTACGCCATTGTAAAAAGTTTCTCGGTACCAATTTATGTGTCCTAACCTTGGCACACGATCTATCATTTAACAGTTATAAAAATATCTTTAGACATCAAATGATAAATCACAGTATTCTTCTCTCTTATAAGTAATTCACCTAAATTCGTTTTTAGACTAGTATCTGGTAATGAAGCCTTAATAATTACCGTCACCCACTGCTAAATGAAGGTCTTCTCGAAGGAGCGCAAACTTTGCCGGTCTTGAGCTATCCACGTCCATCCATTGCCAAAGACTCTCTTTAAATTGGCGATCCACGTGCAACAGAATGTTTTAATTTCTTCGGACAGAGAAATAATTGGCATAGCACGCTGAACTACTTTAAATTTGTGAATCACTCCAATGTTGAATGTCCGCTTCTAGGCTCCATACGTCATTACAAGTAGGACACACTGGTCAAAAGTCTCGATATTTAATAAATGCGGGCTCGACGACTCGACAACAAATCCTTCTATCAGTCTCGCACCCAGTTGGAGAGTTCGACCAAGGTATTCTTGCACAACCAAGATGGCAGCATTATTAGCGATTACGGAACTTATGAATACATGCCTATTATGCGTGACTATGGTTTTTAATGTTCATCCCATTGGCGACTCGAAGATAGGACATAGCTTTTGGTACGCCACCCAAAAAAAAAATACAATTCTTGTAAAGGGATATTCATATTGATATTTCCTAATATCAACATATTAGTAAATAAAAAAATCATTAATATCCCGCGGTGTTACTCACAGTTATTGATTCTAGTCTAACAAAAACTAACCTAAGTTACTCCTTATGTCAACAGCTGTCAAAGTTAGGCCAAATTGGTCCAGTCTTTCTAAGACAGATAAAAAATATTATTCAAAATTGCTTTTTGATGCGTGTGAGTACCGTCTTTACTTTCATAGGCATTTAGTCAAATATTTAATAACTCAACGTATGATGCATTCTATATCATATCTCTAATCTGTATTAATTTAACTACAAATGGACAACACTTGTTTGTTTATCATTTACCATTATGCAATACCAGTATTTCCTCGTACCTGTGTTTTTGGTTTCATATATTCTCTTAATTTCGAATCATGCACAATATACAGGGTGTAAAAAGACTGAAATCGAAAACTTGATGGTTGCATTCAGACCATGATACTGAATAGGTTTAGCGAAAAAAAAACGCAAAATATATGTTGATTTATCTAAGTTCTTTTTTGTATTTTTCTGGTTACATACACATAGTACAACATAATAGGACACTAACAACCTAATTATCTCATTTAGAAAACCAAAAAATAAATAAAAATAATAAAACTGCAATGTATTTTTAAATAAAATCAGTTGACCGGGGGTCATTACACAGTACCGCATGCGGTTCAATGACCGCGGCTAGGACGCGCGGGCGCGTCCCGCCCGCAGTAGGTACCTAACACTAACAAAAACTTTAAACGAAATCACTCTCTAATCTGGCTTTCTGATGGGTTATCAACCAACGCTTAAATAATAATGGTATCCTGAGCACTTGTTATTTTTTTGCGTTCGTATAATGAAATCATTCATCGTCTTCAATGAAATTCAAGTTTATTTTGAGCCGGGAATCGAACCCATAGCACCGTGCGTCTGAAGTCTTAAGCCTAGACGTGAGCCTACGCCTACGGTTTTCTGATTAGCAATGCCGATTCGGCAATCTATTCACATTCGCTCTTCTTACATACCGTGGGAGAGCTACGCTTCGGCATGAATGAGTCGGTTCCACCAGAGTGATACCACGGCCTCACAGAAAACCGGTGTGAAACAGCGCTGGCGCTGTTTGTGCCGCCTATAGTATTGCGGTTATCCATTGGCGTCGGTAATCGCTTACCATCAGGTCATACTTCAGCTCGTTTAAACCCTATTCCATAGAAAAAAAATACAAAATTTCCAATACAAAACGCGAAATTTGTCTAGGAAACCTACGGATGCATCTAGCCGTAAAACTTTGAATTACTTTGAAAATTTATTATTTTACCTTAACACGGGGGATTCGCACTGTAACGACATGTTTGGTGCGCCTTTGTCGGCGAATATCAAAAAATCGTGGTCTTTGAGTTTATGCGACAAAGGGTTTCCGATGTCATGTCGTATCCTATCGATACGTCAGATCGGCGGCGTGTTTCAAAGAACTTTAATTCCCTAATATTATAAATAGGTACGAATTAGACCAGTCGGTCTTCAATGTTCGCACAGTCTGGACAGTTGCGTGGTGCATTATAATTTTTAAGGGAATTTTTAAGGGACTTTCACGAAAGTTTTGTTGTAATTTTCCTTTTTAGGGTTCCGTAGCCAAATGGCAAAAAACGGAACCCTTATAGATTCGTCAAGTCTGTCTGTCTGTCTGTCTGTCTGTCTGTCCGTCCGTATGTCACAGCCAATTATTTCCGAAACTATAAGAGCTATACTGTTGAAATTTGGTCAGTCGATGTATTCTGTGAACCGCATTAAGATTTTTATATAAAAATAGAAAAAAAACAATACATTTTGGGGGTCCCCATACTTGGAACTGAAACTCAAAATTTTTTTTTTCATCAAACCTGTACGTGTAATCTATGGATAGGTCTTCAAAAATGATGTTGAGGTTTCTAATATCATTTTTTTCTAAACTGAATAGTTTGCGCGAGAGACACTTCCAAAGTGGAAAAATGTGTGTCCCCCCCCCTCTAACTTCTAAAATAAGAAAGTGATAAAACTAAAAAAAATATATGTTGCACATTACCATGTAAACTACCAACGAAAATTGGTTTGAACGAGATCTAGTGAGTAGTTTTTTTTTACACGTCATAAATCGTAACACGCAATATACCTTTCATCCAATCAATACACTAGTATAAAAACATCGATGAAAGTTACAACGAACTACAAGAACTTTTATATGATGTTCCTTGCTGGTACGGAACCCTTCATGGGCGAGTCCGACTCGCACTTGGCCGCTTTTATTTAAGTAGGTATAGTAAGTTAATTGTTTATTTTTTCGTTTTTTATTCTCTTATCACCTAATTTGTGTTAAGTTATTTTTAGAATAGGTACTCATATTTTAACAGTGATAGTGATTATTTATAATGTTTAGTGCGAGGGAATACGGCCAAATGATTATGTGCTATGGTGTAGCCCGCGGAAATGCATCACGGGCTTTACCGTTGTATTTACCGTGATAGGTTAGTCATCACGGCTGCCTATCAGAGAGTTTTGAATAATGAGAGGATTACATCCCAAAGGCATGGAGAAGGCCTAGAAGTAGAGCTTCGAGTGGACGAACAGGTCTTGGCTCTTGTTGAGAGAAATCCTCGGGTCGGAACACGAACTACGGCAAAGTTAATTAGAGGTCATGGAACCCCAATATCGCATCAAACAGTGCATAAGATTATAAGAAAAAATAATAAAATAAGCTCAGTTTGTGCCATTTCTGGGTCGACCGAGACTCTCGCAGAATTTGGTAAGTAGCGTGAAGTCACTAGGTAGGTATTTTCGTTAATAGGAAACTTTACCGACGCCGCGACGCGTAGGTAGTTAAATTAAATAGTTATGAAAGGCATTGACCTAGCTACTCAGTGCGCGCATACATTACATTGCTGGCTTCGGAAATTAATAAAAATCTTGATACATTGTTTTTTCCGGATACAATTTTTTTTTAAAGACAACTGTTTGTTTTTTTAATTAGTTTTGGGGTGCTGAAGCTGCATCTTTCGTTTTCGGAAGTCGTCTGGTTACACCCTGTATATTAATAATGAATTTTCTTCTTAATAGTTAAGTTTTAAATTTACTTACATTTAAATATCATCAAGAAGCTTGTTTTTTATAAATAAATAAAATTGTGTAACTAAACCCATACTTGTTTATTTCAAGATTAAATGCACTAGTTGTGTTTGGTACTTTCGTAAAATTTGGTTTAAACGAGCTCTAAAATATTCAAGCACAACATACAAGCATTGAAACTATAACATATAATTGAACAAGCACGTATGAATAGACCAACAGTAAGTTCCAATGAATTCGTCCTGGTCAATAGAACAATGTTAGTGTGTCCTAAATCAATATATAGGTCAATACTGTTTATTTACTGTTCACAACAGTCTATTGAACGTGATATTCCCAATGCTCCGCTTGCATTTGACTATTCAAATGTATTCTATTGGTTGTGGTAGCTTACTGCGACTTTGAACCATAAACAGTTAATTTAATATAGACAGTTTTACTGTTTTCAATTAAAAAAGAATGTCATACACCTGGACCCAAGCAAGTTTTGCCAGTCACCATCAACCTTTCGAGGTTATCATCGGTCCTCCTCGCAATATTATTAAAATATCAGAGGATCCTATGAGGATATAGAGATGACGGGCACTCTCGAAATCTTCTTTGAGGATGGAGTCCTTAGTGCGGTGTCCAGTAGCTTCCTCTAGCACCACATCTCTAAGGAATCAATGCGGCAACGGTTGACCACTTCCAGCGTCCATGCGTCCACGCTGTACAGAAATGTTGGGAAGACAAGATTTTGTACCAATGTCAGTTTTGTTCTTTTAGAGATGTTACGGTCTTTCCATATTCTATCCAGTTTTTGTATGATCCGGTATAATGTTAGAACCAAGGTATAGAAAGTCTTCTATCATCTCAAGGTTAAGATAACCCGTGTGTTCCAGCTACTAGTTCTATCAATTGCCATAACTTTAGTTTTGACTTTGTTAATTCTAAGCCTTAGGCTTTCACTGGCTACCTCAATTCGGCTCAGAAGATCAAGCATCTCGGCCTCATCGGCTGCTTGGAGAGTGGTGTCGTCTGTGCTTTAAAGGTTGGAGAGTTTGACGCCACAAAAAGAGTAACATTTATTCGGTCCGACCATATAAATGAGTTAACAGAAATACATCTACATATTTTTTGAAAATAAGTTCTGTGTTGAATACACAGAACTCATTTAGTTCTTTTATTCGACTGCACAGTATGGGACTGCACGGAAGGGGCCATCTGCAAGCCATAGATGGCCCGAGGTGCGTCGGGGATCCCGAGACTTCCTTTCGAGGGTATACCTAGTTCCTCTACTCATAGTACCCGAGACGGCGTGCGGTTTTAGTTAGTTCGAAGCACGAAAACAAAAAAAGGGGCCAAGTGCGAGTCGGACTCGCCCATAAAGGGTTCCGTAGAAGCAAGTAACATCATATAAAAGTTCTTGTAGATCGTTGTATCTTTGATCGATGTTTTTATAACAGTATATTGATTGAATGAAAGGTAAATTGCAGTTTACGATTTATGACGTATTACAAAAAAACTACTTACTAGATCTCGTTCAAACCAATTTTCGTTGACAGTTTGTGTGGTAATGTACAACATGTATTTTTTTTAGTTTTATCACTCTCTTATTTTAGAAGTTACAGGGGGGGGGGACACATTTTTCCACTTTGGAAGTGTCTCTCGCGCAAACTATTCAGTTTAGAACAAAACTATATTAGAAACCTCTATATCATTTTTGAACACCTATCCATAGATACCTCACACATATGGGTTTGATGAAAAAAATTTTTTTGAGTTTCAGTTCCAAGTATGGGGACCCCTAAACTGTATTGTTTTTTTTCTAGTTTTATGTGAAAATCTTAATGCGGTTTACAGAATACATCTACTGACCAAATTTCAACACTATAGCTTTTATAGTTTCGGAAAAAAGTGGCTGTGACATACGGACGGACAGACAGACAGACAGACTTGACGAATCTATAAGGGTTCAGTTTTTTGCCATTTGGCTACGGAACTCTAAAAAGGGCACGAGATTGAACGTTATTTAAAAAATCGGCCAAGTGCGTGTCAGGCCACGCATAGGAAAGGGTTCCTCAGTCACCCATAATGGTACGTGGATTAGAAATCGTATCCAATGGATAATTGTTATGTTTACGTATTAATGCGTTGATTTTGTATGACTTTTCCAAGTAAGCGCATTGTAAAAGTTAAGCCTCTATAACTCCTGAACTGACAAAGTCATCTAATTTGTTATAGTTTTCATTTAAAGTTCATTATATGGACCACTATCACAATTTTTTCGGAGGGCGGGACGGCCGGTTTTTACAAAAAAGTGGCCTTTAAAGTGGAATTTCTCTCAAACGGATACCTAAATCAAAAAATCGTCTTAACAATCCCTTAATGTTTTTAAAAGACCTATATAATGATACCCTACATGATGGGGTAGCCATGAGAAAAAAAAAATCCCCACTTTACGTGTAGGGGAGGTACCCTAAATAAAAATATATTTCATAATTTTATTGTAGCACTTTGTCGACGTAATTACAATACATATTCATGCAAAGTTTCATCTTTCTAGCACTTACTGTTTGGACGATAAGTTGAGGACGGACGGACGGACGGAAGGACAGACGGACATGACATATCTATAAGGGTTCGAAGTCATAAACTTCGGAACCCTAAAAAGTTGTAGATCTTTTAATTACCTACAACTTTGCCATTTAACTAATGTAATATTTACCTTGTATAATAATTAATAATATATAATAATAAAGTATGGTTTGGAATGTTGTAGTTCTACGCAACGGTTAAGATTGAAAGAAATATGCGTTTACGATAATAACTGGTTGCGGTTTCAGTGGACTGTAAATTTTGATGCGGGGTTTACAAAATGGCGGTCGGGTATTGGCTACCACGATCTATGCGGTTTGTGGCTAAGCTGACTGACGATTCGCGACATAAAGGGATGCGAACTGCCCTCAGGAACATGAGAACAGGGACAGGCAGTTCAAAATAGATAAAGGGACTAACCTCTCAGTGGCGCCTTCTCGCGTTGGGCCTGCCGGCTGCTTGGCCCAAGTCACTAGGCTTGTCACTGTACGTAATGACACTCCTTCCACGGCGGTTTGAAGCGAAGGACGAAAACACTTCCGTAGATGCGTTATGCGGGAGCTCGCGAACACGTCAGGTCAACCTGAATGCGGGGCTTTGACACGGCCTATTCGCACGGAGATCAGCGGGGTTCTCGGTCAAACGTCAACTTACAATTGACATTTGACATAACAATACGACGTTTCGTATTGGTCGGCCATTCTTCTTGCGAGGTACCAGGAAGGACAGTGGCTAGGATTGGCGCGTTCATCAATCAGCTTAGCGTGACAATTAACAAAAGGCCAAAATGGCGCATCCAAAGTATAAATAATTTTCCTTGTAGTTTTGCCGGAAATCGAGATAAACCGTTTTTTACCCTTTGTTGTATATATTTAGCCATCCAATCTGACTCTACCCTGCCTGATGGAAAGCATGAGCAGAATCCAAGAGTCGGGGCTATCACACTTGCTGCGAATGCGGACAATAATGTATGGCGGCCCACACTATGGCGACTTAGTGAGATGCTTCCCGACCTCAGATCGCCCGTAAATTATTTTTCCTTTCATTTTTATAATATTCTCCTCCTTTTCCAATGGGTTTCATCCTACTATAATTTTATTTGTTTTCAAAAATTATCTACTCTGGTCTACTGGTCTATATGTCATTTACAAACTATCATTATAGTTGCCATGCAAGTGTTATTCCTAGCAACCTGTGAAGTTTTGACAGGAGGTAAACAGTGATACATGTTGACATCTTCGATTTATGTATTTTTATAATCACCTAGCTTTGGTCTTTGTATCTCGATTGTTGCAGTAAAAAGTAGTCTATGTCCTTTCCCAAGTTCAGTTCTATCATCATACCGAATTTCATCAAAATCGGTACAGTGGTTTAGGCGTGAAAGCGTAACAGACAGACAGACAGAGGTACTTTCGCATTTATAATATTAAGTAGGGATTAAAAAAAAAACTACTCACTAGATCTCGTTCAAACCAATTTTCGTTGGTAGTTTGCATGTTATTGTACAACATATATTTCTTTTAGTTTTATCACTCTCTTATTTTAGAAGTTAGAGGGGGGGGGGACACACATTTTTAAACTTTGGAAGTGTCTCTCGCGCAAACTATTCAGTTTAGAAAAAAATGATATTAGAAAACTCAACATCATTTTTGAACACCTATCCATAGATACCCCACACGTTTAGGTTTGATGAAAAAAACATTTTTGAGTTTCAGTTCCAAGTATGGAGACCCCCAAAATGTATTGTTTTTTTTCTTTTTTTATGTAAAAATCTTAATGCGGTTCACAGAATACATCGACTGACCAAATTTCAACAGTATAGCTCTTATAGTTTCGGAAATAATTGGCTGTGACATACGGACGGACAGACAGACAGACAGACAGACAGACTTGACGAATCTATAAGGGTTCCGTTTTATGCCATTTGGCTACGGAACCCTAAAAAGCAACATAATCGATACAGACTATCAAGATGCTTTAAAAAACGTACCATAAAACTTTAACACCTCCAAATCCTAACCCTCCTTAGGATTTGCCGTAGTCGAGTAGAAATAAAATATAAGTGCTACTATATTTTTAACTTATTTTAGCATTACAAAAAAGGGGTAGCTTTCTTTACAATAATTATTCACAGTATTTTTTGTCTCTTGAAACATAAACAATAAATTTAATTCATAATCAACTCACCCACGAACTATCCGTAGAAAAATCGAATATATCCAAAAATGCAGCTCCAGTTTGAGAATTCTCAGCGTATAATAAAAATACAATTGTGATGATTGTTGAGGATATTGTAAACAAGATAGTTAAATAAAAAATCTGAAAACAGAAACAGAAATATCAACATGTCATTCAAGCTATTGATACCGATGGTACCAATTAGGGTTCTATTCAGAGATAGAAAAAATCAGGGCTCCCTCCTACGCAGTACGTGATTTGAAAATATTTATGGGTAGAACTGAACTGCTTTTCACAACAATTTTGTGAAGTTTAATTATTGTTTTTCCCTTTTATTAAAACACAATTGTTTCATATCTTAAATAAAATTCATTTGCTTTTTGTAAAATCTTGTAGATGTCGTGTTGTAAACAAAGCTTTACAAATAAACAACATCTTTAGAACTTATTTGGCAATTGATAAGACGTTTATTACAACATAGTTTAAAGACTGTCAAAGGCTTGTTCTTGTTATATTTTAACTAAATATTTTTTTTGATAATAAAGTACTGCTTTGTCTGCCTAGGATGGCTCATATTGAATAAAATAAATACAACTATTTTTTAACTAACATGGGTAATTCTCATGAAATTCCGAAATTCTGGTCCTAAAGGTTTTATCAAAAAATGTAAGAAACATGTGACCAATACATACTCGTTCTTTTTTCAAATAAATAAAACTGTGATTAAAATATTCATTATACTCTGTCCATTCCTTTATCTTTTTGACAGTTCAACAAATTTCGAAATTAGTGACGCCCTCACACGTCACCGATTCGATTTGACATCAAAATTAATCGATATAATATTCTTTAAGTCAGTATTGTAAATAAATAAAATGTGCACTATTATGTATGATATATAATTATAATTGGCCCAGAACAAAGAAAACTTCCTAACATTGTGTCACTTGAAGGTCGGTTAAGTAAGTTTAGTATTGTGATTTTTCAAATGTATTTTCTCATAACTCTGGATTTAAACGTTATTAACCACTTTCAAAGTAAAACTTTACTAACACGTGCATAGTTACATTTTAAGTCAGTGGTCCTAAAGTAAATTAATTATTGCACAGAGTTATTGGTCTTTATTCTGAGTTTGAACTTAAATTACAAAATTACGACTTAATTCCTTGCAAATAATCAATCTCGAAGTCATACTATTATAATTTCTTTTTTATTTTATTAAATTTACAGAAACAATACTTACACGAAGTCAAATTATTTTGATCATAATAATATGATAGATTATTTTAATCGTTTAATCGATTTATCATATTTCAAGAACTGTTTTATATGTCGTTTTTAGCTATGCACACTGCCCAATTCCCTACCCGTCTATAAAGTATAACTCGTGCGACCTAAGATGGCACCTGACTCAAATGTCAGTCGTTTGAAGTACTGAGTGCATGAAAAATATAATTTATTCCAGTTTTTTAAAATTTCAACAGTTATTTTGCTTCAAGTAGTTTCTCTTATCATACTACTTTATCTTAAGTGGTACTTTACTACCTGAGTTAAGAAAATACATATGCATACCAATAGAAAGCAGGTCTAATTCATTATTTACCCGAATGCATTCTTCGTGCAGTGATTTAAATAATATTAGGTAATACCTAATATAATTTTAAATGAAATTAGAGACTGAAATATGGTTTTAAAAAACAATTTTAAATCGTCATGATAAGCCTTTTAATCGAAGTCTCTAAATATCATGTGTATATGGATATTCTTTATTTTAAACTATTGCGTCTCATAGTCGTCATGCTGGTGTTTTTTCGTGTGACCTTCCTTAAAACAATTGTGTTATCCAGACGAATCTAATGATATAATAATAAAATGAATTCGTGGAGTGATTTATATTCATACCTAATAAACTAAAATTATTATGGAAAGATTCGTGCAACGGTAATAGTGATGCTAACGCTACTCGCACGATGACAGAGGGGTATCACGCGGGGGAACGGTATCATGTTTCGTTTTGAGCCAGGTGCCATCTTAGCTCGCACGAGTTATACGACATTACTGTAGTACATTATTTATTACGAAAAAAAAACGGTAATTTATAGGCATGACCTGTCTAAAAGACAATAAACGAATGGACAAAGTATAAACATTTTTGAACACTTTTAAGTAACATGCTTTAACTGTTAAAACTGTTCAGTGTGTTAGTTTAGTATTTAATTTCAACTAAAATTTTAACTCTTTTTAGGGTTCCGTTGCCAAATGGCAAGAAACGGAACCCTTATAGATTCGTCATGTCTGTCTGTCTGTCCGTCCGTATGTCACCGCCACTTTTTTCCGAAACTATAAGAGCTACACTGTTGAAACTTGGTCAGTAGATGTTAGGGTTTATTCCCGGCTCGAGAATTCCCGGGAAATCGTTGGGATTTGTTCCCGGGAAATCAAGCTCGAGAAAAGTCGAGAACTCGAGAAAAGTCGAGAACTCGAGAAATCATGTAACTGTAGAGAAATTAAATTGCCGATTGTTATGTTGCTTGGAGACGCGTACCAAAGCGCAACGGCACCCTTGATCTCGCTGCATGCGCTCTGCGGCGTCGTTTTTACACGATAGTTTACGTAGTGAATGTTTCACAGATTACGTGATTAATTGAAATCAAACAAGTAAGTCTTATCACTTTTTATCAATAATATAATCTTAATATGATCTTAAATTTTACTAGGTACGAGTAGGTACCTATGTGTTCTTTTCTATTATTTTAGTCAAACTTTAATACATCAAATAACTGACGATACATTAATTATACTACTTAGTCTTACTACATTTCATATTTTTGTAAAACAACAACACACAAGCTTAGTTTTTAATTATTCTGATATGTTTTTTATACGTTAGTAATTTGAAATTAATTAATGTGTTATTTCAAATTTGTGAGACGAATATTGCCAGTTGTGTTGTATGTGTGTGTGTATCACATATTCTTCCAAGGGCTTATTATCATATTGATTAGGGTTTGTTATAAATTTTACCGAAACGTCACTATAACAGTAAAGACGGAAGCATCAAAAGTATGGAAATATTTAAAAAAAAGGAATCTGCAAGTGCGCTATGCCTAAAGTGCCCAAAAACCATTGCTTGCAAAGGTTCAAGTACTAGCGGGTTGGTGACACATTTAGCAAGTGTGCTTATAATTAATATTACTAAATGCGGGACCCAAGAAGAGTTCGAATCTGAAGCATCTACAATTTCAGGTGTGAGTGCACCGAAAAAAAACAGGCCTGGGTATGAAAGTATGAAACAACAGGAACTAAACTTTAAAACTCCACCGATACAATCATTGGGTGAAATATTGACGAGGCTGGCTGCAAAAGACGGCTTCACTATAAATGGAATTACAAAAAGTGAATTCATTTATGATTTACTTTCTGTTGGCATGGTGCTGTGATTGTAATTTAATTATAACTTAAGATATAAACGTTTTCTTTATGTTGATTTTTTGTTGAGTATAATAGAAGGTACTTTTGTTTATAAGTTCTAAATAACCTGCCAAAAATGTTGCTGTCATTATAGTTATGAGTCCGAATAATATTATTTGTTTCTTTTTTAAATTTAATTAGCTTATTTAGAAGATTGATGTTTTGTAATAAAAACAATAAAAGTTTTGTAATTAATTTGATACTTTTATTTGTGAGGAAAACTACTGACTTGATGTTTGACTTGGTCATATTGCTTTTCTATTACTTGAATTACTTACTCTTGAATTTATTGTTGCGATCTTATTGTGTGGTCTAATAAGGGCAAGAAAAAAGAAGATTACCGAAGAAGAAACAATACAGGGTATAAGCATAAGATAAGCAGTATAATATTTACGTGACAATGATACCATTACACCATCAAGTTATTGTTCTCTTCCTAAAAATAACACGCTCGAGACTGTCGTGTTATGGACACAGTTAGTGCCTTTTAAATATTTACAAAATACAGATACTAAGCGATAGAAGTGTAAACCAGTACCAATACAAGTTCAATATTAACATTGTATTTATATTTTTTTCTTGGCATTAATTAGAAGATAATTACATAGCGCTACTATATGAGGACCGCTGACGCCGCACTTGCACAATGCCCTGCACATATTGTTTTATTTAAATTATAGAGCTGATTCATGTCCGGCGTTCATCGATTTCATATATTGTAAATTAATATATAACACATATTTTATTTTGTAAAAGGAATTTATTTTATTTAATTTATTATTCCATATTCCTACTTTGAAGTGGAATGATTATTCATTAGGGATAATTTTGTAGTTTTATTTTATTATTGAAATTAGTTGTAAAATCATTTCTTTTTTTTTTCAATCTTTCTGCTGCCACAAACGTAATTAGATCACTTCTTCTAAATAATGCCAAGAAAAAAATTCAAACACAAACCACGTCGTACTACTTAGATGGTTCACAGTACAACAAAGTGACAATACAGCTTATTACATCGGTGATTTTGTTCTTATCAAATGGAATGAAAAACTTTATCCAGGGAAAATACTATCAGTTTCTGAAGAAGATACTTGTGTCAAATGTATGAAAAGAGCGATTAAATCTTGGAGATTGCCTATAATCAAAGACGAACAGTTCAATGCCTGGAATGATATTACGCAAAAGATGAAACCCCCAAAATTGATCTAAAGGGGATGTTATTCAGTAAAGGAAATAGATTAGTTTATAATATTGAACAAGTTGAGACGGTCTAGAAACGTTGAGACTGAAAACAGAACCAAATTATTTTAGCAAATTTTAAATAATTTTTATAATAATTTTCAAATTCGTAAAAAAATATTGAAATGAAGAGTTTACATGATTACTAGATTCGTTTGTTATTTATTTATACTGCTATTATGATTAATTGCAACATAATATAAAGTGCAATGCGGCCTTGTCCTTTTTTGATTTTTAGAGATTCCTACTATGTATTGTAATAACATTTGATTGCGAAATAATGGTTGTGTAATTATAAAAACCAATTTTCATTCCTATATTCTTGAATTTCTCGTAATGTTTATTCCCTCACAAAAGTCGTCATTCCCTCACATTCATATTTTTAATATCCTAGTCAATCTCATAGAACACGTTAATTTGGGGACCACTACATATTCAAAATCTAGTAATATTATTACAGTCCGTGTGGTGACTGATTAAGAATACAAGTGTTTATTTATTATTCATTCCATGGGTGTCGTAAGAGGCGACTAAAGGAACAGGAAAAGGAAAGTAAAACTTGAAACAAACCCTTTACCAACCCGTCTGGCCAGCGTGGTACAGTAGGCCAAAACCTCCTTTCAAAGGAGATGCCTATCTCCAGCAGTGTACTATTAAAGGCTGTTGTTGATGATGATGAATATTATTACCACAAAACGCATAGAAAATTAATACAAATTTATTTCAATTTTATTTTTCTGTTTATCATGATCGAATTTCGGCATTTCGTGAAAAATCTCCATTACCTTAGATAAAAATATTTCTATTAAACTCTCTGAAATTAACATATATATGTTGTTATAATTTCATACATACTTAAAATATATAAATACATTACGTTATAACAGTATTCCAGCATAATATATTACACTAATGTCTTTGATAACGTTTACTTTGTGCCGTTGAATGGCCACGTTGATAATATTAAACCAAAACAAAGTAAAATAATACCTTAACAATAGTTTCATCCGTTACAGATGAGAGTAAGAAAACGAGAATCCATACTATAGCAGTCACAAATAATCTTGAAGAAACAGTATTTCTATCTCCACCATGAGCAAAATGATTCCTGAAATCAGAGTAATAACTGATATAAATAGAGCAACACAACACATGCTCCGAACCGGATAGCCTTTTTCCGGCACAAAACAGTGTCATTTTCGACAGAGGCAAAGCTTCACACACATAGACAATCGCCTGTCACTATAAACTCACACAGCAATTAAAATTTTGCAGATACACGAACACAGTGTCATAACAGTGTAATACATATGCCCATTTAGGCCTACGCTTTAAAAGGGAGGGAAACGTTTGCGTAATGCTACTCCATACCCTATTGCTCTATGATTGATATAACTTATGTACTCGTATAGGTGACTTTTCCATATAGGTACTTAAATTTCATATACATACTCTGAAACAATCATTTAACTATGTCTGAATAAAAACAAAATAATAACGAGACGAAAATAAAAAAATACAGTAACTCTATATCATAAAGAAAACAAAAAAATACAAGATTATAATGTTACCCTTTGCACAACTCAATGTTAAAAGTTATAGAGTAATAATTATTTTCCAATAGAAAACTTTGAGTATTTTATTTTTTATTAATTCAACCAGATGAAATTTCAAATTATATTAGAAAATAAAATGAAGATTCGTTTATGGAAAAAAGCTATGTCTAACTGTAAAAGTGCCGGTGAAGATAGAGAAGACCTACACCCAGATGAGCATTTTTAAAGATTACAAATTTTGTTAGTTTGTACCCCTTTAACAGTTAGTCTATCGCAAACAAGTATTTTTAAAATTATTTAATTATTGTTTATTAGTTTTATAATTTGTTTTTCTCGCCATGACTCTTTTGATAACCTACTAAAATCAGTCCCAAATAATAGGGGTTAAAGTATGAAATTACCGTTTTATTGAAATAGGTTCTTTGAATTGACATAGAACCTTCATGCTTTGAGATTTTTGAGTGAACCTTTTTTCATCGTACGTATAAGGTTCTTCTTTTAAAAAATGTGCAACATTCGATTATTGAATTTCAGTTGTATTTTTTTATTCAGCTTAGACATGAAAGATGGATACTTCGAAAACTCGAGTGATTCCTAAATACGAGTTTCGACGCGGAACTAACGCTGCAGAAACAGCTCGCAATATGAATGTTGCGTTTGGAGAAGGGGCTGCTAATGAACGCAACGTGCGCTTTCTGGATGACAATTTTGATTTGTAGAACGAACCACATTTGAATAACAATGAATAGAAAGCGATGCTGGAAGCCGATCCGAGCCAAATTACCCAGGAATTAGCGGCATGGTTTAACTTTACCTTACCTACAATATTGATTCATCAAATAAAAAAAAACATGAAAAATGGGTGCCTCATGATTTGGATTATCTGCAGAAAGAAACGCGTGTTGAAACTTGTGTTGCCTTGTTGAAACGATACAGAAATGATGAAATATGGGATCGAATTGTGACTTGTGATGAAAAGTGGATGCTTTACAATAACCGTGAGCAAAAAATGCAATGGCTGACCCCAGGTCAAACGCCGCAATAGTGTCCTGAAGCAAAGCCTACTAATCAAAAGGTAATGGTAACTGTTTGGTGGTCTCAGCAGGGCGTTATTCACTATAGCGTTCTCCGATCTGGTCTAGCAATAACGGCAGATATCTACTATGACGAACTCCGAAAAATAGCAAAATTTACAGTGAAACAGCCCCGACTCATGAATCGATCTTCACCATTATTGCTCCATGATAACGCGAGACCGCATAAAGCACAAGAAACCGTGTTACCTCTACAGAAACTGCAATTAGAAACCATTCGTCACTCTCCGTAGATAAGGTCTTAGTCCTCGCCTGAGAGGAGACATGAGCCCACCAGTGGGACATTGTGCATTGTTGATGACCGACATTATGGCGGCTTAGTAAGATGCTGCTGCAAATTTGGACTTCCGGTCTTCACAGTCACCAACGAAATACGGCAACACGAATGCTGTCGCTTTTAGGTTGGTCTTCTGTGTGTGGGTAATATTGCCAGTTCATGCACAAATCAGCGAAAATGAAGAAATTTTGCTCTTTTTAAAATCATTTTTAAAAATCTTTAAAATACAGGCCCTACCTATCAAATTTAACGGTAAGCCTGTTGACATTCAAGTATCGATCGGTACACTTGTTGAGAGTTGTTTATCAACGGAAAATTCTGAAACTCAATATCAATGTCAAAAGCTGGACGCAAAAATATTCCAGCAACCTTCGCCTCCTTACCGATATTTTCCAAGAAATCGTAAATAACATTTTATCCTTATTGATAGCGATTAAATCTAAATCATTTATCAAATGGCAAGTAAGAAAACTTTTTATAAGGTATTCATGTATTTTGCGATGGAAAAATTGGAGTCTGTTATGAAAATTTTTTGCACATTGAAACGGTGGCTATTGAAGTATTAACGTTAACGCGTTATTTTACTGTAGTTATTAGTTTTTCATTATTTTCACAAGATTTTTACGAGTACTTAAGTAACATTGAAAATATTAAAAACTTGCCTTAATAGGCGATATCCGATGACATCGATGTTATAATTACAGGTTCAAGTATCTAAACTTTTCACACTACCATAGAATATTGACTTTAGATAACAGTTCCTTGAGTATTGTCACACCTTTTTTTTTCATGTCATCTCCATGGATACCACCAGCCTCCCAGGTTGGACTCGAACCGACTAAAAACCGCACGCCATCTCGGGTACTATAAGCCGAGGAACCAGGTACACAATCAAAAGGAAATCTACTGTCTGTAAATGACCCCCTTCGGTGTGGGAACCCTATTATTCCCTACTGCCTAAAAATGTCCGCGCCCTCTTTGCAGCGTTCATGGAGTATTGTCACACCTGGAAATGTCTAAAAGTGTTTGTCAAGAGTAATGTTCGAATATATTTTATTGTAACAAATAAGAACAATAAACCAAAGTCATTCTCATCAACTTTGCAATAAAATAGAAGTATTGTTAAAAATAACATATTTTGAGTAGACTGCTTTGTTGGTTTAGTGGTTAGCGTAAGCGGCTGCTGATCAAGAGGTCGCGGGTTCGATTTTCGGGTCTATTTGAGTGATCCGCAAATATTTGTTTTGGAGTCTGGATTTTTTCTATGGATGTATTTAAAAATTAAAAGAAGTATGTTTATGTATTTATATCAGTTGTCTATAACCCATAATACAAGCTCTGCCTAGTTTGAAACTAGATGGCTCTGTGTGCAAGATGTTTAAGTATATTTTAATATATTTTTAAAATCGTTCTTGACATGCCCCCCATTTTACATGTGTATACTGTCAGAATTTTTTGTTTGGAATATGGAAAAAGCCTTGTTATTAAAAATATCCACCTCTTTGACAACTCCTATCTAGATTTTCGCAAGAATTTTATATGCTAATTTTTTTTAAATGTACGTACACTATTCTTGAATGGAAATAAAATAATAAAGAATTTGTAGTCGATGAATCATGCTTGTGATTCGACCAATACTATAATCAGCAGAATAAACGTTACGGAAAACGTCACGTAATATTTCTAATTCTCTATTTAAGAGCCTGTTATACAAATCCAATAATTCTCAACATACGAGAGACATATTTTAAAACCTACATAAAATATCATAATGGATGTCAATAGATCGGATATCATAACTTTTTATGATATTAGGCTACTCTTTAGTAGCCTGACACCTTAAGCTATATTATGTACTAGCTGACCCGGCGAACTTCGTACTGCCTTAGAATATTAATTCTTATTAAAGTATTGTGTTTAGTTATTAAGTGATAGTGACAAATCTACAGCAGCGTCAACTAACGGGCCCCGGCCGGTACCGCCAAAATCGCTTTGTTCCTGCATTTTAAATCTGTGATATCTGCAAAAGTATTAATTTAAATTACATACTGTAAGGGGCCATATTAATATATATTAAATACACAATGTACTTAATTGGATAAGGATTAATATTGTATTGCTTAAAATCGTTTCGTAAATAAGATATTATTTCGCGTAAAAATAAAAAAATGTTTATTGTGGGTTATTCCTAAGAGATAGACATATACCATCGCGCACTTTTTTGTAGAAATTTTTAAGATGTACAATACTGTAGTACTTAATTTTGATCTATCTCGTAGGGTACAGCCAGCGTTTGCAATGTAAGCGTAAAAAAACACACGTTAGAAACCTTTAAAATTATTATCTACTTTATTATGCATTTATTATACACAAAAACCTTCCTCTTGAATCACTGTATCTATTAAAAAAACGGCATCAAAA
Source organism: Phragmatobia fuliginosa (assembly GCA_932526445.1). NCBI lineage: Eukaryota > Metazoa > Arthropoda > Insecta > Lepidoptera > Erebidae > Phragmatobia > Phragmatobia fuliginosa. The sequence continues at coordinate 35,087,831 of OW052057.1, forward strand.
TCCGTTGCGTAGTTTTAAAGATTTAAGCGTACATGGGGACAGAGTAAGCGACTTTGTTTTATACTATGTTGTGATAATGAAAACGTAAAAGCGTAACACATTACTTACTTGTAATAGAAAAATACCGACGTATGTTGAAAAGACGTGGTTCTATTCCGGGCGCATTTCATCACCACGTCTTTCATTGATACGCAGGTTATATTGACGTCACTGCTACACGTTGCCCACAACGGTACTTCCCTGAAGACTCCCCCGAGGAAACGCATGGTATCAGCCATAAATGAGCCGTGCTAAAGAGAGCAATACTTTATGAATTAACCGTAATAGTTTTTGACTCCGTGTGGTGACGGATTAAGAATACAAAGTGTCACCACCCCTATTCATTCCATGGGTGTCGTAAGAGGCAACTAAAGGAAGGAAAACTTGAAACAAACCCTTCACCAACCCGTCTGGCCAGCGTGGTATAGTAGGCCAATACCTCCTTTCAAAGGAGAGGCCTATGTCCAGCAGTGGACTGTTAAAGGCTGTTGATGATGATGTTGATGATTTTTTGACTTCAGTTGGAAACATTCCCCACAGTATGTATATTTGCAAGACTAATTGTTTTTCTCGTTTTTAACATTGATACAAGCTTTATTTTCAAGTGTACTTTACTGACACTTTAATTGACAAACACTTTGCAGAGCAAATAGATTTTAAAATATCAAAAATTTAACAAAGACCAAAAGATTTGCGCAACAGATGTCAACATAATTGTACGCAATTTAACTTTAATTTAAAGCTGAAATACTTTGAAGACTTACATTCTATAGCATTGTTTATTTATAAAGTAACTTATTTCTAGACTTTTGATAACGAAACCTGATATTAACTTCAAGAAATCGTGCTGAGTCGAATTGACAATTGATCGATTTATTTATACGGCGGAATTTTTAAATCTGATGCCCAACCATAAGGCCAGTTTCTACTAATTGGTAACTGTAATTATTCATAATAATGCAATCCTTAAGGGCTTTGGGCAGGAATGGTGTTGATCGATACCTGTTTTTAACTTACACACATCAAAAGTGTCTAGGGATCAACATATATTTTTGCAATAACTTTTCTCCTGATTGATATTAATTAAAAATTTCTTTAAGGATTCATCAAATAAAGTGTTTTCGTTTGTCACAGTAACGATAAACCAAGTCACCTTTGCATTAGTAAAGAAATTTGCCATTTTCCTAATAAAGGGATTTTTGACATTTGAACCACTAACATTAAAGTTCGAAAAAAAGACTGAAATAACAGTTTTCTTTAAAATTTTATTAGGTAACTTAAACAATTAATAATCCGTGTTTCTACCGCGAACACTAACAACACAGGAACATCGGTTTGGCATACTCAAAATGAGTTCATCCAAATCACGCTGTGGAATGGCCGCCCATGTTCGTTGCAAGAACAAAAAAAGGTCTTCTTGCGACTGGATACCCTCCATATTCGGCAGAGCTCTTCTCTGTAGCATATCTCATGCATGCTCAATCGGGTTCAAGTCTGGCGACTGAGCAGGCCAGGGCAGGACATTGATGTTAGCTGCGGCGAGAGTCTGTCTTACAACTCTTGCGGTGTGCGGTCGTGCATTATCATGCATTAACTGAAATAAGGGACCGATTTGCACTTGTAGAGGAACGATGACGTCTGATACAATCGTCTCAGCATAAATTTGAGCGTTGAGGTTGCCTCTGATCCAAATCAACTCAGTTCTTCCGCCGATCCAAATACCCGCCCATACCATGATGGTTCCACCACTATAAGGATGGACTTCCTGGCAGGATTTTAATCGCTGTTGGCGTCCAGGGGTTCTCCAGTGTCGTATACGTCTTGTATCCGGTCTCATACCAAAACGAGACTCATCAGAAAAGCACACGAAACGCCATTGTTCTTCTGCCCAATTTCTGTGTTCAAGAGCCCATTGATATCGAATCCTACGATTGTGCATTGCTATAGGTGGTACCCGTAGCGGTCTTCGGGAATGAAGGTTCACTTCATGCAAGCGGTTTCTGACTGTTTGGTCGCTAATTAAGTTCCCTGAAGAGTGATGAAGCCTCACGGCTAACATCATGGCGGTTATTGTTGGAGCTCTTCGAGTTAAGATTTGAATGTATCGGTCTTGTCTCCGTGTGGTGCAGCGATACCGTCCTCCATGGCGCTCAGCCACGGTACCAGTGCTTCGGTAACGTGTCCAAAGTCGACTGATAACACTCTGACTTGTATTCAGAGCTAAAGCCACAGTACGTTGCCGGGAACCAGCTTCTATCATTCCCACGGCTCTGAGCATTTCTTCCCTGCTTAAATGACGTCGCCGCTCCATAATAACGTTGGTTTTAATCAGTAGTAGGGAAACAGTAGCACTAATAATTTCTTCAATGCGTTGTATGTTTTTATAGGGAAAATATTGGCAGCTGATTTTCATCTTTTACTCGAATTTGATTGACAGTTCCTGATTCAAATTATGAAATGCACCAAAAAGGATCCATATAAATTTATAAAATCATAAATTTATTACAAAGCCACATCTCAATCTCAAGAAATCCGCATAAAAATGCTTGATCCCTAGACACTTTTGATGTGTGTATTTGACTGCATCGTTGGTCTAGTGGTTAGCGAATGCAACTGCTGATCGAGAGGTCTCGGTTTCGAATCCGATGTTTGTGTGATCCGCAAATATTTGTTACGAAGTTCGAGTGTTTTCTATGTATAATATGTATGTATTTACAAAAAAAAAGTATGTTTATGTATTTATATCAGTTGTGTAGTTACCCATATTACAAGCTCTGCTTAGTTTGGGGTCTAGATAGCGTTGTGTGTAAAATGTCCGAAATATTTATTTACTTAATGTTAGAAAGCTGAAGAAGTGAAGCTTGTTTGTTTGCTTTTTTTACCATTTGGCTACGGAACCCTAAAAAGGGAAAACTAATATAATATACGCGTATCAAACTTACTATTAGTGAAAAGTATCCCGTCTGCATTAATTGACCGTAACTTATTCCTCTAAGTAATGGATTCAAGTATCTACTACAGTCGTATCTTCTTGTGTACAGCTTTGTAAAGCTATCCATGAATAAGTAAGATATACCCACCGTCGACTCCAGTATAATAAATTCTGATATTCCCACTGAAAACCGTTAAAGTTTAACGATGGTCATATACATATGTACCACATTATATTCGGACAATTGAACGATTTTAATACCTGAGACATCGAATTCCTAATCGACATGTAATAGCAGTGATTTTGTACCTGATTACAATGGAACCACTTTACTGTACTGACTCTCAAAGCCACCATAAAGTTACTATGAGTAACGAAAGCATTTGAACGAAAACATTAAATCTAATTTTAAATAAATAAATATGATCTTAAAGCTTGTTTTCTATGAGCAAATATTTGTGAATTCTTTATCGAACAGTGTCTTCTTCTGGTCTCTTATACATTCATCTGTTCACTATCCAACGCAGTGATAATGCCATTCCATTGCCAATACGCTGGCCAAAATTTGATAGTTATATTCGCTCCCAAAAAACCTACCATTCGTAGTGATTTTAGAAAAAAGGTCATAATTAAACGCAGTAGATGACATTGTGGTCGCTATGCATATAAACTTCTTAATACTTTGCCACCGAAAGTGAGCGTCTGTATTCCATTCCTGAAAGTAAGATTAACGAATTAACCCATCAATAAACTCCTGTATTTGACAGCCAGATACTCGCCCTTAGAGACAAAACAATTTCAAACGATTTAAGTCTCTCCTGAATCATATTGAATTTTTAATTTACATTGTAGTACTCGTACATATTAATGAAATTAACGTGTTCCTTTTCAATGGTTTTGTTAATAAATATTATGGTGATTTAGAATAGATCAAATTCTTACCAATTCTCTCCCTGACAGTAAACTTGAAGATGAAATTATTATATTTGAGGGCATCATTTTTTAAATTATTTGCTTACATTCCGGCAGTTTATCTGCAATTATGAAATTTTTAAACAAAAAAGTAACAGGTGCAGATAAGGCATTCATAATACAATTTAATTAACTTAAAGATACTAACATACGAAAAAAGTGGCTGTGACATACGGACGGACGGACAGACAGACAGACAGACATGGCGAATCTATAAGGGTTCCGTTTTTTGACATTTGGCTACGGAACCCTAAGAACATCAGAAAACGGTAAAACTTTGAATTAACAGCGGTAAGGTTTAGTAACGGGAATATACCTATCGCTGACGCCTCTAATTGCGACATGTGTTTACATTAAAAAAACTAACTAACTAACTTTAGCTATTAACTTTTTGTTGATTCTACAATCAACAACAAGTCTGTGGGTGAAGATTTCGTGCTTTTACAGGATAATGCTCGGCCATATACCGCAGCAGTAGTCGCCCAGTGTCTAAGCCAGGTTCTAATTCCAGTGGCCAGTAAGAAGCCTTGACTTTAATCCAATTGGACACCTATGGGATGAGCTGAAGAGAAGAGTCAGGGCAAGAAGTAGAAATTTGCTATCAAGGAGGAGTGGGAAGGAATAACCCTAGAATATATCACAACCCAAATAAGATCGATAAAAAACAGGATGGATGCTGCAATAAAAGCAAGGGGTGGAAATACTAGCTGTTGATTTAGGTTTTTATTTTAAAAAAAAACATTTTTTACATGAGAAACTGTAAAACCTCACAAATAAAAATTTTGTATATTATTGAGTACCTGGGCGAACGAGCTTTTCTGGGTAACTACTATTTACTTCCCCTGTTTAACAACGCCATCTATTCTCTCAAGTAGCTGTTTTGTGGTTGAATTGGAATACCAACAACTAACTAATTATTACTGAAAAAGCATTATAGATATCGCAAGCAGTGCTAATAGTAATGCCAAAGAAAAACGCGTTTTCTCAAACAAAATGACAAATTTAGGTCGATTTTTCATCCCCCATAATTGAACGAAATCGTTAGAGCCTTTTACGAGATCAAAAATGAATATATAAATAAATGTACAAGAATTGCTCGTTTAAAGATATTAGATATTAACCTTATGCTCTGACTGAACTACTTCAATCATGTTAGAAAAAGGTAGCGGCAATTGATCACGTTGATGAGTTTCCTTTGATCAAGCTTAAAAAGATTAGCCAGTGGGCAGTCTGTAAAGAGTTCATTCACTTAGTACTTATCAAGACATTTAATAACGTAGATATACTTTATTTATTTACCCTAGTTGTGATTCACAATTGTCTCGCTTTAAATACAACAATACTTTAGTCAAATATGCAAACTCTAGTACTATATATACTAACTTGACAGTATCAATACAATATAATCTTCGGCTGTAAATATTTTGAGTGAAATTATAATATATTGATAAATCTATGTAATACGGTGTTGAAAAGTAGATATTATATGGAATAAAAATACTAAAACAATGCCCGACAATGCTACAACACCAGGTGTCATGGTGACTTTAATATCAATCTCAATGCACTATGGTCACTAAGTTATACCAAAACCTCGAAAGCAAGGAGGAAGTATAATATAATATTATGTCAATCATTAAGACTAATATGATTGATATGAGCTACAAAGTACATTTTGTTTTGATCGTTATTTTAAACAACATGACTAAGGGCTTTCTGCCCGCGGCACGCGCTCACGCGCCTGGGCGCGTGGCTAGTGTGTGAAGTCCCATAGGCGCGTGAGCGCGTCCCGCGTCGTGCCCCTAGCAGATTCTGCCACCGCGCGCTTGGTCGGGGCGGGCCGCAGCAGTAAACACATTTATATACGAAATTGAACGAAGTATCGCGCCTGTTTTCGTGCTATAAGGACTTGTTCACGATGGATCTGGACACGGATACATTTATATTCGAAATTGAACAACGCCCAGCAATTTGGCGACAAAGCCGGCAGGCGCGTAGGCGCGGTAGAATCTGCTCGAACGGGCAGATCTGCTCCACCGTCGCCGCGCGCGTGATCTGCTGCCACGCGCCCACGCGCGTGAGCGCGTGGCCAGTGTGTGAAAGCCCTTAGGGCCACCGCAGACTAGCTACTTTTAGCATCGGCGATCGGCGATTTGGCGACTGCATCGATGCTGCATCGCGTTTTAGCGACTTCCTGCGTTCGATCGCGGTATCGGAAACGCGCGTTTTAGCGACTGCTCAGATGCCAAATCGATGCTACCGGCATCCGAATGTGTGCGGAGAGTAGCGTTCAGCTGCTGTGTCGCGCTTCTAAAAAGCGACTCAATCTCCGCGTTTGGCGTTTTTAAGTGTGCGGTGTAGAGCGTTCGGTCGCCGTATTTAGCTTCTAAAAAGCGACTAGTTGCCGATCGCCGATGCTAAAAGTAGCTTGTCTGCGGTAGCCCTAACACATTTAATAACATCATCTCAGTGAGCGAGTGTGTTACTACTTTCAAAAATATCAGGGAAGTATGCTGTAAGCTATGTTCCCAAAAAGAATACATTAAGAGTGAACTATTCTGATTTATGTAATTATATTTTTTTATGAAATATCCTCACTATTTTGTGACATTTCATATTTTAGAATATTATTACTTATTCGTTCAGCAGTGCAATTACAATAGAAGCTGAAAAACCTGACGTTTACGGCGTCAAACTTAGGGAGGTAGCCTATTGGCCAAAAAAAATTTGGGACAGAAAAAAGTAAGGCTGTGGACACACAAATCTTTTTATTAAAAAAAAGATAACTCTCGCATTAGAAATATAAATTAGACTCTACAAATATACATGAAACGAACACAAAACACTCAGACTCAGGACAACAATTTATGAATCACACAAAGTGTTTTCCCATGTGGCATTTGAACGCACGACCGACGACTTCCACTCGGATGGAGGTCTTTCTCCGTCGCCTTCTTCTGCGAGATGACGTCTACGCTTTACTTACTTTTGGTTGCGACCACGGTAAAACAGCTGTCGCTACCGGCCTTGGAGCGTTTGACGGCCGTTAGCGAGATATCCTCTCCGATGATTGCAGTAAGAGCCCGACACTGCGCCGCCCATGCCGCCAGCGTGTGCTGGGCCGAGTCCTCACTCAGTCGCACTGGTGATAGGTGGTTCCCTCCCAGCGACCAAGTGCAAGCACTTCCCGAAGCAACCGTGTCCGGAAAGGACCTGCGTCAGTCGTAAGGAAAGAGTCCCGTACTGCCGTCCTGCCCACTCTAGGATGACCGGCTGGAGAGCCTCCATGGCAGTCAAGCCAGCGTGTAGAGTCTCCAGCCGTAACGACCAACATACCGTCAAAGAACCACCTACCGTCAAGGATCAAGTCCAGATACTTAATCTTTGCCCACACCGGTACGAGGACCGAGTTGACAACGGTGGAGGTGCTGGGGGGTGGCCCATCGAACAAAAGGACCTCCGTCTTATCCAACGCCACCTGTAACTCCAGGGCCTCGATGCGACCAATCACCAAGTTTTTAAATGTCCGTCACAAGTTGCTTTGAAATTAACACATGTTAATTTCAAAGCAACTTGTGACGGACATTTAAAAACTTTTATTTATTTCATTTAAACCTCAGATAACTAACAAAGTTATTTGGGCCTGTATACCTAATTTTTCTTTGAAGTTCATCACATGGACCACCATCGCATTTTTTTATATTTTTCTTGTCAACCGTTTTTCTATAAGATAGGGAGAGGAGACGCCCTATTTTTACAACAAATGTGCTTTAAAATTAAATAACTCGCTAACGTATACCATAATAAAAATAAATCTCAACGACCTCTCAATGTTTTTAAAAGACCTATCTAACGATACCCCATACAACGGACGTGGACGTGAGGAATAAAAACATCCCCACTTTACATGTAGTGGAGGTACTGCAAACAAAAATTATTTTACTGTAGAACTTAATCGACATGATAGAATACTCATCAGTCATAACGTTACTCATAAAAAACAAATAATTATTTTTTACTAATCTAAGAATTGTGTTTTACAGCAAAAAATTTGGTAATTCTGCAATCCCAAACTTCACTCACAAATAAATAGCGTATATGTACCTCAGTATTGACTTAGAAAAAATTCCGTCCAATTTTATACATCTCCATCCCTGCAATGAAATGCAGGTTAAAATTTATCTACAAAATAGGATATCATGGCATTCTGTTAATGTTTAAAATATACAACCTCTTTGAAATTAGATATTGTCGAGGTTATACACGTGGATTTGCATGCACTAAGCATGCACGTGTCATAGTTTACGTTTTGTAAAACGCTAGGGAAATAATATGACAACAAGATTATTTCAACGTATGCAGAATTTAATCTCTATCGCGTCTGTGAAGGATGAGATAACACAAATAAGTCACTTTTAAATCCGTAGCGTTATTTACGTCCATATGAAGTTTTATGCAAATACCTACTTCTCAGGTTAAACTTAAGACCCTCATTAACTCTTAATTGGTGTTCCTCTCCGTCTGAGGAGGCTCTATTTATTGTATACTAGCGGCCCGTCCCGGTTTCGCACGGGTGTACAATTGTTGTAACATTTCGGTTAAACATATATAGATTGGCAAAACTGATCATAGTCTTGAAAATCTTGGACCCCACGGTCCAACCCAAAATCGAAAATGTTACAGATAGAAATGTCTTCTGACATAACCACCAGCTAGTTGGCTGTTATGTCGGACTAAAAACCGCACGCCATCTCGGGTACTTGAAGCCGAGGTACCAGGTGCACCCTCGAAAGGAAATCCCTGGAACCCCGACATACCTCGGGCCATCTACGGTCTGTACATGACCCCCTTCGGTGTGGGAACCCTATTTTTCCCCATTTCCTCTTTTGAGAATCCGCGCACTCTTTGCAGCGCTCACGCCTCTACCCTGGCCTGCTTCTGCTAGGGTGACAGATAGCCTCATCTGTCACACCCAGGCCTACGCTTATGGAGGACGGAGATCGTTCAACGATCTCCGGCGCCCGAGTCGTCTGTGGTATCTGACCCGCGCCCGGGCCTGACGGACTGGAAGAGTTCTGAACCTCCCGGTCACGCTCCGCCATCTCCTTCGCAAGCATAACTTGCTCACAGAAAGAGACCATGGAGTTTCACGCGCTCTCGCTCCGTATCATGGCCGCAATCATGTTACGGAACGAGAGAACCCCCACACCGATAGCCGCCACGAGGTCACGCCTCGGCTCTTCACACGCTGGACATTCTTCCAGCATATGCAGTGCTGTGTCCACGGTCCGGCCATCGCAATGGTGGCTGATTGTACTAACCTAACAAAATGTTAAGATTGAAAAAATACCCTGTGAATTCATTTGTTTTGGTGCGTGAGCGCCTAATGGGAACTACTCTTTACTGTATCTGCAAAATTAAGGCACAGTTATGATAAACACTGGTAAAACACGCCATAAATGTATCATCGTGTGCAATATGGAATATTGTTACACTCTATAAGTTTTTAAATTAAATGTTTTTTTACTCTTTAAAGATTTTTTTATTAATTTTACATTTATTTTCCACTTTTAACCTTATAGCTTTACTTTAGTTAAAATATGTTATCATTGGTATTTGTGTTCAACATTTTATAAGTTTTTATTTCTCGGATTGAGTATACAGGTTGTTGTTCTAAAGACACCGACAACGGTAATCTAAAAGTAGAGTGAGCAGTTTTCCCATTATTTAATAGGGTTGCAGCTATTCCGGACGACGCCACTGCCAGTGCTGTTCTTCTAGATTGACGCACTTTTGCCAATACTAAATTAGCAAGGAAGGTTTTACCTGTTCCACCGGGAGCATCAAAAAAGAATAGAAGACCACTGTTATTTTCGACACTTTTAATTATAGCATCAATCGCTATCTTTCGATCTGTTACCATTCGGGTACATTTGAGTTCACAAATTCTGTCAACTCGTTAACATCATAATTATGTACGGTTTGGTATGGCATAAGCAATATTTTCTGACCGGTTCGGAGAAGTTAATCCAAATTCTCTTAAATTTTGATCGTTCAAGTTCTAAAAGTTTATTTTCCATCTGTATCAAACCTTCGTTAGATACATCATAATCCAGACCTCGTTGATGTGCTGCATGTCTTTGTCCCATAATGTTAGTGGTTCAGAAGGGAAACAAAATAGTAATACAACCACAAACAACTCTCTTAGCTTTACCAGACATTGAGAAATGGCAGCTTCCGCGAGGTTTTTTATAGAAATTAATAAAAAACCTCGCGGTCCTTTAATATTGTAGAACATATTTTTGTTCTATCATTCATAGTTTTTTACTTAGTTTGCTTATAATCGAACCCAGGACAGAGTTAGGGGCACTGTAACAACAGGCCAGGTAACTCACGCCATGGCGGCTTAATGAGATGTTTCTGAATCATTCTCCCGGTTTCCGGAGCAGATCTCTCAAGGAAAATGATTTAGAATTATTCTCACACTCATCAACAGCGCGTATGGTGTCATTTTAGCCAGCTCATTCGTGCTGAAATCAGCGTGTCTCTACTAACTGGGAATGTTCGAGCGTGGCAGTACTTCCGTCACACAGAAGACCAACGAACCATACGTGATGTCGTATTTTTTCTTGTTAAGGGTAAAACTTGAGGCCCAATTATACAGAAGCATTACACTAAGCGGCAACAGTGTAGGTCACAATGTTGCATTGTCTAAGATGGAAAGTATGAGTAAAATCCAAGAGTAGACACTCTTGGATTTTACTCATACTTTCACTCATCAGTCATACTAATTTGGTAGACTTATGTTTGAAAAAATGACCAAATGAATAACCTCAAAAAAATAATAGCGGTAAAAAAATGAAATTACCGTTTATTGTAATAGGTACTTCGAATTGACATAGAACCTTCATGGTTTGAGATTTTTAAGTGATTTTTTAGGGTTCCGAAGTTTATGACTTCGAACCCTTATAGATTCGTCTTGTCCGTCTGTCCGTCTGTCCGTCCGTCCGTACGTCCGTCCGTCCTCGACTTACCGTCAAAACGGTAAGTGCTAGAAAGATGAAACTTTGCATGAATATGTATTGTAATTACGTCGACAAAGTGCTATAATAAAATTATGAAAAATATTTTTATTTGAAGTACCTCCCCTACACGTAAAGTTGGGATGTTTTTTTTTTCTCGCGGCTACCCCATCATGTGGGGTATCAGTAGATAGGTCTTTGGTGTGTATAATAAATTATTGTTATAGTAACTTGACTATTTAGGATACTCAAGTTACACAAAGCGGCCCAGGGACAACGAATATCGCGGCCTCTTACGTAGCGACAGTATTAAACAAGCTTTCGTACTAAACAGGTCTTTGATTGTTCTCACCTACGACTCTCAGACAGTTCATTGGCGACGAGGAAAATTACATATTGAACCCATAAACATATATATATATATACCTGGTACACTTTTTATATATATATATATATATAAAAAGTGTACCAGTGCATAATGGCGAATTATATTGGGAATATGCAAGTTTTCGACCATAGAAATCAAGAGTGGTGTATTTTTATTAGTCAGTTAACGCAATTTTTAAAACTAAATAGTATATCCGATATTAACAAAAGTGCGGTACTACTGACACACCTGTCTGATGAAACATATCGTTTGGCGAGAGATTTAGTACATCCACAGAAGCTTGAGGAGTTATCGTTTGATGACCTGATTAAAGCGCTCGGAGGTCACTTCACACCGAAGAGGTCGCCATTTGCTGACAGGGCAATGTTTTACGAAGCTGTGAAATATGACAATGAGAGTATCGAAGATTGGGCGGCGCGACTCAGAGGGCTCGCTGTTTATTGTGAGTTTGGAACGTCGCTGGATACCTTATTGCGAGACCGCTTCGTGTTGGGCCTGGGTGTAGGAGTGGTCCGAAATCGTCTGTTCGAACAGGACTCGAGTTCATTGACCTTGGTGAAGGCGCTGGAAATTGCTCAGCAAGTCGAGTGCGCACGGCGCGCCCGCAGCAGCGTCACGGGGGTTGGAGTCGGAATGGAGCAAAGCATCAAGGAGGAGCCGGTATATCGTGTAAATGAACGCCGGGGCGCGGCCCACGCGCATGTCAGCGTCGGTGATGAGTTGAGGTGTTCAGTGTGTAGACTCAAAAATCATGACGCATCGAAGTGTCGTTATAAGAACTACAAGTGTATAGTGTGCGGTAAAAAGGGGCACTTAAAGAAAGTGTGTAAAGTGCAACGGGCAAGTGCGTTACTAAATAATATCGACACAGAACCGGAAGAGTACGCGGACAATGAGGATAATTGTAAGGAATGTCAATTGTTCAATATTAGGTACGTAAAGTATGAGCCAATTAAATTGTCAGTTTTAGTTAATAATATTAACCTAATAATGGAGCTAGATACGGGTTCTGGGTCGAGCGTGATTTCAGAAGAATTATATTTAAAAAGGTTTTCAAAATGTAATTTACACCCAAGTGATTTAAAGATGTGTTTATATAATGGACATAGTATCATACCTCGGGGTTATTTTGTTTGTCAAGTAACTTATCTCAAGAAATCAAATAATATTAAGTTTTATGTTATAAGTAACGGAGGACCCGCATTACTGGGACGGGATTTTATGTCAAAATTTAACATATGTTTTACAATCAACAATAATCATATTAATAGTCACGGCCCAAATGAGGTACAGCAATTATTCAATGCATTCCCAGAAATATGGAAGGATGACTTAGGTTGTTTTAATAAATTCGAGATCGAGTTACATTTAAAAGATAATGCAATATCAAATTTTTTTAAACCACGGCCCATTCCTTTTGCGCTTAAAGAAAAGGTGGATTCGGAAATTGACCGACTGGTAGGGTTAGGGATATTAGTGCCCGTAACTTTTTCTGATTATGCAACGCCCATTGTGCCCATTCTGAAGGAGAACGGTCAAGTTAAAATTGCCGGGGATTGTTTTTGTACATTAAATAAAGTTTTACAAATTGATAAGTACCCCCTGCCTCGGATTGAAGAAGTATTTGCTAAGATTGGTGGGGGCGAGTATTATTCTAAATTAGATTTGAGTAACGCTTATAATCAATTTAAACTAAAAGACTCGTCACAACATTAACAACCATCAATACACCTAGAGGTTTATACGCGTCTTGTGTACGGACTTGCGAATGCTCCCGCAATTTTTTAACACACAATGGAAACGCTGCTGTCGGGCATAGAAGGTGTTAGTTGCTGGTTGGACGATATTTGTATAACGGGATCTTCGACTGAAATTCATAAGCCTAGGTTAACCGAAGTCCTTAGGAGATTTCAAGATGCCGGTCTCAGGTTGCAAAAAGATAAAATGTTCGTTTTTTTCAGCCAAGTGTGACATATTTAGGGTATGTTATTGATAAAAATGGTTTAAGAACGTGCCCAAATAAAGTTTCAGCCATAATCAACGCAGCTGAGCCAACGAACGTCACTGAGTTAAAGCGTTTTTTTGGGGTCGTAATTTATTACCGTAAATTTTTACCTAATGCATCGACATTGATGCACCCGTTACACGGACTATTGCGGCAGGGCGCACCGTGGTGCTGGACCGATAGGGAGCAGCGTGCACTGGATGCCGTGAAACTGAAGTTAGCATCGGAGCGTGTGTTGGCGCACTTCGAGCCGGGGGAGCCGCTCGCACTCAGCGTAGACGCGGGACCCGCCGGCCTAGGCGCGGTGTTGGCGCACGTCAGCGCCGACGGCCAAGAGCGTCCGATAGCGTTCGCGACTCGGGCCTTATCGGTCAGCGAGAAGAATTATAGCCAAATTCAAAAAGAGGCGATGGTTATTATTTTTGGAGTTAAGCACTTTCATCAATATTTATATGGTCGACAGGAACCTTTTATTTTAATAACCGACCATCGCCCCCTCTTGTCTATATTCGGTAAAAAAGCTGGTATTTCCGTTACGGCCGCGCTACGATTGCAACGGTACGCCATTATCCTATCTGCATACAATTATACAGTGCAATATGTGAGTAATAGTAATAACTTGGTTGCGTATTTTTTTGCCCGAGCGCCATTGCCGTTAAACGAGAATAATAAAGGCGTATACGACGAGGAAGACGGGAGATATTTCCTTTTTCTAGAGAAGGATACACTACCTGTCTCATTCGATGAAATTCGGCGCGCGACCGAGCAAAATACGATATTACAAACAGTAGCCAGGTATATGAACTGTGGCTGGCCGAGGAAAATTAAATGCGGTAACATATTGCCTTATTTTCATTGCAAAAATGATTTACAACTTAAAGACGGGTGTTTGTTTCGGGGACATGGGATAGTGATTCCCCCAGAGTTTCGTAATAAAATACTGAAAGAGTTACATTCATCCCATTTTGGTGTAGTAAAGACAAAGTTTAGGGCTCGGGGCAGTATGTGGGGGCAAAATGGTCAAATGTATTATATCAGAAAATAAATTACCGAATTGTATGATTCAAGAAAAATTAATAGATTTCCTGTTTGATTACCGTAACAAAATACATTGTTCGACGGGTGTCACACCGGCGACGTTAATGATGGGCCGTAATTTGCGCGGTCGGCTAGATTTAATTTTACCTGTAAAAAAAAGCGGCCAAGTGCGAGTCGTACAACATATATTTTTTTTAGATTTATCACTCTCTTATTTTAGAAGTTAGAGGGACACACACATTTTTCCACTTTGGAAGTGTGGACGGACAGACAGACAGACAGACTTGACGAATCTATAAGGGTTCCGTTTTTTGCCATTTGGCTACGGAACCCTAAAAATTGGTAAACGAATGTATGAGGTTTATTTTGAAAATTACAACACCACGTGCAAAAGGCATATAGATCAAATAATAAAAATTAGTGAATGCACTAACAGCATTATGTTAACGGGGATGACGGGTTCTGATTCGTTTTCGTCATGGCCGCAACAGGAACAATCGTTGCCTCCTACTGTTGTAAATATACCTGTCAACTCATCTCTCGAAAGTAGCGATACGGGGGAAGATGACAGTAAAGCGCGCGGTGACGAAGACGTGATGAGGGCGGCCAACGATCAGTTCGTTGACAATATTGCCTCTGGTCAAATGGCTGACCCATCTCCCGGACCGGTTAGTGTGTCTACTGATTTACAACCAAATAGTAATAAGACGGCAGAGCGACCAAAGGGTTCCTTTCTGGGTCGTATATTAAGACCCAGAAAGGAAATAGATTATAAGCAATATTTTTAATGACTTTTAATTGTTACAGAGCTTGAAAGTAATGTGGGAGGGAATGGTGTGTTTATTAAATTATTGTTAATTAAAGCGGCCCAGCGACGACGAATATCGCGGCCTCTTACGTAGCGACAGTATTAAACAAGCTTTCGTACTAAACAGGTCTTTGATTGTTCTCACCTACGACCCTCAGACAGTTCACATTAACATACTCTTTTTTGTAAATACACACATATTTTATATAGAAAACACCCAAACTCCGAAACAAATATTTGCACATAAACATTTGGTCCGACCCGGGAATCGAACCCGAGACCTCTTGATCAGCAGTCGCATATGCTGACTACTAGACCAACGAGTCAGTCGAATGAATGTAACTTCAAATTAGACAGTTTTTTCTAGTGCACCTTGTGTCTATGGTATTGGAATAAAAATAATTGAGATTTACAAAGTCTGATGAATAACTAAAAATAAATAGTATCAAGATTTAATATTTCAAGAAATGGGTACCGCAGCGAGAGTGGAACACAAGTTAAAACTTTTTAGCACTTTAGTGTAAATGTGCTGTCAGTCTTCACAAATATCAAATAGAAAAAGCCATTACGCTTCTTTGCTTTGCTAGTAGAGTTTATTCAACTGCATGCGAGTGAATTACGTCTATGGCCTGTCAAGAAAACTTATAGCACCAGAAACGTTAATGTACATGAATTGATAAATAATTACACCATTCATTTTATTAATTTTTTATGTTAGTAACGTCAATTGTGACTTAAATTTAAATTATTCATTATTGTTTGTTGTATTTTTAACTCTGGGAGTAAATTCCGCAGTATAGGGCTTGGGTGAGGAGAGTATTCCTATGACTGGTGTGTCAGAAGGTATGTGTCCATTTGCACATTGGATGCGATATTTCTGAAGTATCCCCACTAAAGTTATAAATATGAATGACTTCGCTAGGGAGTCCCCGGGGCAGCGTCTGCGACCTGAAAGAAAAATAAATAGTAAACGTTCGCATAAAGCAATTTATTCTATTCATATAAACTAAAAAGCTAATGTAATTGAATTATCCCTACTTCCCTACTTAATATCATAAATGCGAAAGTAACTCTGTCTGTCTGTCTGTTACGCTTTCACGCCTAAACCACTGAACCGATTTTGATGAAATTTGGTATGAAGATAGAACTGAACTTGGGAAAGGACATAGGCTACTTTTTACTGCAATAATCGAGATACAAAGGTTTTTACCTTTTTACCTAGGTGATTATAAAAATACATAAATCGTAGATGTTAAAATGTATCACTGTTTATCTCCTGTCAAAACTTCACAGGTTGCTAGGCATAACACACTTGCATGGCAACCATAATGATAGTTTGTAAATGACATAAAGACCAACTTAGACCAGGGTAGATAATTTTTGAACACAAAATTATAGTACGATGAGTGCGTTCCACTAAGCGTTCACAACGATCAAAATGCTCCTTTAGTCGTTCCACTTAACGACCGCGTCACTCATGACGTCATGACTTACGCTCATGCGAAGCTCGCGACGACCCATTTAAAAAGTGTGGGTGGTGGTGATCATTGAGAATATTGGCGGCCTTTTCAAATGTCAAAGCATCAAAAATGGCGACCGTTAAACTTACGTTGAAGTTTTCTTTTTTCACAATCATATTTTCGTAAAATCGTATTCCATTCTTCATCTGAACTGGTTGAACTAGTACTTTCTACCAAATATCCAAGTGCCGCCGCAAACGATATTTTATTTACATTTGAACATAAATTAATAAAATACACCACTAATATTAAACATAAAAATTAAATTATAAGTTTTTTAATATAAGTCGATTTAAACAATAATTAATTATTATTTTCAAGGCTTACAGATTATAACCTAACCTCTTAAATCTTTTGTTTTTTTTTTAATTTTTTATATTATTTACCTCCACGCCCATAATCCTTTCCACTTGAGTTTACTATAGTAACGCTCACAAGCAAGTGGAACGGGAAAAACTGCGGTCGTGTGCGTGATCGTTGTGAACGCTTAGTGGAACGCACTCGATGAAACCCATTGGAAAAAGAGCAGAATATTATAAAAATGAAAGGAAAAATAATTTACGGGCGATCTGCGATCTGAGGGGGGTCGGGTAGGGGGGGGAGGTTTTCGGGTCCTCCTCGGACGGGGCGTGAAAAAGCATCTCACTAAGCCGTCATAGTGTGGGCCGCCATACATTATTGTCTGCATTCGCAGCAAGTGTGGTAGCCCCGACTCTTGGATTCTGCTCATGCTTTCCATCAGGTAGGGTAGTCACTTTGGATGGCTAAATATATAAAACAAAGGGTAAAAACATTTCCGGCAAAACTACAAGTCCTATGGAAAAAAGTTAAATGGCAAAGTTGTAGTTAATTATAAGATTTAGAACTTTTTATGACTTCGAACCCTTATATATTCGTCATGTCCGTCTGTCCGTCCGTCCGTCCGTCCTTGACTTACCATCCAAACAGTAAGTGCTAGAAAGATGCAACTTTGCATGAATATGTATTGTAATTACGTCGACAAAGTGCTACAATAAAATTATGAAAAATATTTTTATTTAGGGTACCTCCCCGACACGTAAAATGTGGATGTTTTTTTTTCTCGCGGCTACCCCATCATGTGGGGTATCATTATATAGGTCTTTTAAAAACATTAAAGGGTTGTTAAGACGATTTTTTCTCAGTTTGGGAGAAATTCTACTTTAAAGGCCACTTTTTTTGTAAAACCGGGCTTCCTCCCCCTCTAAAAGCTAAACGGCCGGCTCAAAAAATCTGGAAAAATTCGTGATAGTGGTCCATATAATGAACTTTAAATGAAAACTATAACGAATTAGATGACTTTGTTAGTTCAGGAGTTACAGAGGCTTAACTTGGAACTTGGAAAAAGTCATACAAAATTAACGCATAAATACGTAAACATAACAATTATCCATTGGACACAATTTCTAATCCACGTACCATTATGGGTGACTGAGGAACCCTTTCCTGTATGTGGCCTGACACGCACTTGGCCGATTTTTTATTTACACTTTTTTTCACATACCCTCAAATTATATGTGAAAAATTAAAAAAAGTTTTTGCATTTCTATTTTTATCTTTTACAAATAAAATCATTCTTAAACGAAGTTTAGTGAAAACTTACTGGTTTGGAAAGTTTTAATTATACGCAACGGTTAAGATTGAAAAAAAAATGCGTTACGATAATAATCGTTTGCGACTTCAATGGACTGTAATTTTGCGGGGTTTTACAAAATGGCGGTCAAAATAGCTACTACTATCAAATGCGATTGCTGACCTGACTGATGGCTCGCGACAAAAAGGGGACACGAACTGCCTTAGGAAAACATGAGAATATGGACAGACAGTTCAAATAGGTAGGGACTAACCTCTCAGTGCCGTCTTCTCGCGTTGGGGCTGGCAGCTGCTTTTCCCACTTCGCCAGGCCTGTCACTATCCGTAACGACACACGCCTTCCACGACGGTTTGAAGCGAAGGACGAAAACACTTCTGTATATGCGGTATGCGGGAGCACGCGACCACGTCAGCTCAACCTGATGCGTTGGAGTATTGACACGACCTCTTCGAACGGAGGTCGACGGGGTTCTCTCGGTCAAATGTCAACTGCACTTGAAATTTGACATAACAATGCGGCGGTTTCTATTGGTCGCCCATTCTTCTTGCGAAAGGTACCGGAAAGGGAGTAAGTGGACAGGATTGGCGCTTTCATCAGTCAGTCAGCGTGACAATTAACAAAATGCCAATATGGCGCATCCACTTACCTTTTTATGTCCCGAATACACTGTAATACATAAAATCATGTAAGATTGTTCCCCATATCCCAATCTACCCATACCGTGTCGCGCGATATAAACGAATTTCACGCGGGAGAAGCCGCGGGCGGAAAGCTAGTATATTATAACTTGAATTGTATGTAAATTAAATTGAAATCTATGATAGAAGATATTGCTTTTACCATGAAGTTGGTATTTACATTTAAATTACAAATTACGCATTGTCTGATGGTCAAATTATAAGAATAAATCGATATTTATGAGAGTGAAATACCACCCACTGGTTAATCACGAAATCTCAGACACTGTAACACCTACAAACTTGAAATTTTTCAGGTAGGTTCCTTATAGGGTGTAGACATCCGTTAGGAATAATTTTATGAAAGTTTAGCTCTAAGGAGGTAAAACCGGGGTTGGGAGTTTGTATGAAAGACCAATGTTTTTGAAGTAAGAAACTTGAAAATTAACATGTTCTAGATGTGTCATTAGAAATCAATCTTCTTTTAGTTACACGGGTATTGTTTACTTTTCATCATTAATTTTATTATGTTATATATAGCCTCCCGCAAACCTTTGTTGGCGATGTAAACATTCCTATTTCGAAAGACTCTTCGCTCATGACAAACTACTTACAAGCTGTTACAGTATTTAAAAAAAAATAAAAAAATTATGGACATCTTACACACAACATCATCTATGTCCCAAAGTAAGCAGAGCGTGTGTTATGGGTACTAAACAACTGATATAAATACATAAACATACTTTTTTTTGTAAATACATACATATTGTACATAGAAAAACACCCAGACTCCGAAACGAATATTTGTGAATCACACAAATATTTGGTCTGACCCGGGAGTCGAACCGGAGACCTCTTGATCAGCAGCCGCATACGCTAACCACTAGACCAACAGTTTTTGAGTGGATGATAAATAACCTTTCTTTAAGTATTTTAGTGCGGTATAAATTGATGTGGAATGTTTGCTAACTTCAAAATCATTTTAGTATACGTAGAAGTGAAAACCTTTATGTTTTAAACTACCAATTCTAGCTTTCAGTTGGTCACACACAACCATTGTGCTCTCATATTTCGTTGGTCAATGTAAGATATGAAGACCAATGATGCAAAAGGCACAAGCCCGCCACAGTGTGTATCACTATGTTGCATTACTTGCACTCACAATGACGATTGTGACCCCTACTCCTGGATTCTACTCATTCTTTCCATTATGTAGAGTGGAGTCACTTTGGTAGGCTCTAATAGAAAAAATAATCGTAAGAGACTTTTCTATAAAGTAGAGAAATATTTGTTTATTACCAAGTTAATACTTCAGTACAGAAATAAATTGACAACTTATATAATGTAAAATTGAAATATAATGTTTGTAGTTTAAAGAAATATACAAATCTCAAGTCGTGTAAGTCTTGTCCGATTGGGTTTCACTTAATTGACTGGAAACTGAATAGAAAGATCAGTCATCTCCTATCCAAGTTTTATTTGGGGTCGGCTACTAGTTCAACCGGTTTTACCTGAATTTTAGTTTTTCCACAGAGCGACTGGCATCGGACCTCCGCAACCCTAAGGGAGAACTGAAATTCGAAGATTGAACTAGTTGTCAGTATATTTGAGGGCACTGACTTCCCAATAACGATTGCCATAGATGTTCATGACAACCGGGACCGACGGCTTTACGTTGCTCTACGAGGCACGGGTGTGAAATCACCGCCAAACTTCTAAACTCCGGGCTGCTATTAGAAAGATGAGTATTTACTAAAAAAGTTTTCTGACAGTTCACTCCGTTTCAGCCTTCAATTTTATGTAAAAACAATAGATTTTTGTACTACACTTATTAATACGTAAATTTTCCTATTACTATATATATACACCTATTATTAAACAAGCTTTGAAGTACGAGTAAGCAGAGTTTGTTCTTGTAATAATTTTGTTTTATTTAATATCATTATTGTGAAAAAGAATTAAATTATATAGAAATTTCTTTCTTTTGTTGTAAAATGTGAACTGGCACATATAACAATGTGTAAGTGTGTGTGTCTGTGTGTCAATTATAAAAGTGCATGTTTTCTTCCGATTAAAATAATAACATGTTCCGTGCCGACTGAGCTTTGATATGTATTAGCTGTTAGGTTAGGTTACATGATCCATCAAATATCGTTAGTATAACGTTACTATAATAATATACAATTCAAGAAACACAGACCACTGTGAATGCGATAATTCAGAAAAAATGACAATTATTCTTAGAAAAAATAACAATTCATATAAGAAGCTTATTGCTAATAGATGACAAAACAAAATGCTAAGCCAATTCGCCTTTAGCAGTGACCATATGTACCTACATAAAATCGCTTTGAAATGCTATACTAATTCGTAAACACAACAATAAACACTTTTACGCGACAATATACAGAAACACGTCAAGAACTTATTGGCACCCACCTAATCCGAAATGGTACATATGTTCTGAATTTTTCAGTTTTCCATTTTCGTCAATAAATCGTTCAGGTTTGAATATATGCGGGTCCTCCCACAATTTCGGATCAAAGTATATATCACCAATTGACATGAGAATTGTGGCGCCTTTTGGTATCAAATATCCATCTATCACGGTGTCTTTTTGTAGAAGCCTCGGTCCAACCATGTGGACTATCGAGTAATATCTGTGCACCTCTGATATGAACGCTGTTGTGTAGGAGAGGCTGAAAATTAAAATTACATTATGTAAACTCTTTTTGTTTATGTTTACCTAAATGAATAAAGCCACGTATTCATTAGTAAACATTTGTTGATAAACTGTTTATGACAAGTTTACAATAAACACATGTTTCTGAAACTTGGCCGTCCACACTTGTCCGTTGTTTACAGGATGTCGCCCGAGGAGGTAGTGATGCTCTCTGCTGCTTACATAATAATTAACAAGAGCATTAATCGAAAAAAAAAGAAGAAAAGGTAGTGGATTCGAAACTATTTGTTGAATAGAAGTTATATATTTAATGACCTCCGCGGATTTGATGGGTTAATTCAGAACTTCACCAGAATGTCACCAACTGATTTTGAAATGTTATTAAGATTGATTGGACCATCAATAAAAAAATCGGCCAAGTGCGTGTCAGGCCACGCACAAGAAAGGGTTCCTCAGTCACCCATAACAGTTCGTGGATTTAAAATCGTATCCAATAGATAATTGATATATTTATGTATTAATGCGTTAATTTTGTATGACATTTTACAAGTGAGCGCATTTTACAAGTTAAGCCTCTATAACTCCTGAACTAACAAAGTCATCTAATCCGTTATTGTTTTCCTTCAAAGTTTATTATATGGACCACCATCACGAATTTTTCTAGATTTTTTGAGCCAGCCGTTTAGCTTTTAGAGGGGGGGGGACGCCCTGTTTTTCCAAAAAAGTGGCCTTTAAAGTGAAATATCTCGCAAACAGATACCTAAATCAAAAAATCGTCTTAGAAACCCTTTATTGTTTTTAAAAGACCTATCTAATGATATCCCACACGATAGGGTAGCCGCGAGAAAAAAAAAACATCCCCACTTTACGTGTAGGGGAGGTACCCCAAATAAAAATATTTTTCATAATTTTATTGTAGTACTTTGTCGACGTAATTAAAACACATATTCATGCAAAGTTTCATCTTTCTAGCACTTACTGTTTGGACGGTAAGTCGAGGACGGCCGGACGGACGGACAGACGGACATGACGAATCTATAAGGGTTCCGAGTCATAAACTTCGGAACCCTAAAAAAAGAAACGAAATTTCGGCATCCTATTGAGAAAGAATACTACGTTGGTGATAAAGCTCTATGAGAATCGAAATTTGGTTGTTGGACCACACTACCTCCATGTTTATAAACTCGCCCAAAACACGTCCACACCTGTTGACTTATGTTTATAAACTAGATGTTTTGTCTTGCTCTCCACCCGTAGTGGAGTACGCACACAGTAGAGCACGGCAACACGTATCATAAACAATGTTTCATGACCTATGTTTATGAACTGTTTGTAAACTGTTTACAGAGATGATGAAACATTGGAAAATATTGTTTATGAACTGTTTATAAACAGTGTTTATTAACAAATGTTTACTAATGAATACGTGGCTTAAACATCGCAGTCGGCTCATAATCATTTGTTTAGTCAGACTCATAAATATTGAGTACATTTTATCTGATTGAGTCAACACTCGAGAAGATTAAAATATAATGTCTTCTATAATAAGTTTTCGAAGTATTACAAACGAAAAAAAGAGGGAGAGAGGGGGGGGGGGTTAAGGGAAAAAATGGCTTATCTCGATTTCCGGCAAAACTACAAGTCCTATGGAAGAAAGTTAAATGGCAAAGTTGTAGGTATTAAAAAGATCTACATCTTTTGCATTGACACCTTTTTCTCATAACCTCAAATTTTATGTGAAAAATTAAAAAAAAACCAAGTTTTTGGTTTTTTTATTATTTTTTAACGAAATTTTGTAAAAACTTACCTTTTTATGTCCTGAATACACCGTAAGTTATTTGATTTGAAATATCTATTTTTTCACCTCATTTTGACTGAATACCGAAAAAAAAACCCTAATTTTCAATCGAAAATTCATCCGTATAAAGTGTTTTCTATTCGATGAAATCTCTACTTTCCGATGGTGTAAATATATATATATATATTACCATAGTAAATCTTCTCAGAAAATGCAAAAAATGAAAAAACTTAAATTCGGTTTTTTTTTATCGTTATTGAGATATTTATTAAAATTTACACTTTAATCACTCGAAAAACGTAAGATTGCATGTTACAATGATAAACAAAAATATTGCAAATCGAAATATACTACTATAATTAACAAACAAATAAATAATAAAGTTAATATTAAATAAAACATCTACAATACTTTGAGAAAGTTGCAGAATCTTCTTTAAAGTATATGCGTGTGTTAGGGTTATGTTAATGTAACTAAATATTATATATAAATATTGATTTATGCTTGTTAATTGTTTACTTTAAATATTTTCAGAAGATATTGTTTGATGACGGTAGTTGATTAAAATACAAACTTGTATGTTATATTCGCTTGCCGTTGCCTAAACACTGTTAGTCATGTTAATGTAATCATTACTACTTTTAACTATATATTTTATGAAATATTGATATTTGTTTGTATTAATAAATTACTTTAAATACTTTCTGAAGATAGTATAGTTTGATGACGGTAGTCATACAATATTGAAGTTGCTTGTCCTCGCCTATAAAAACGAGTGTTCTGACTGGATTAAAAGATTTGTTGTCGAGAGGTGGACCAGTACGGAGCTCTCTGCTAGTCAACCAGTAACTGAGGATATTATATGGATTTAAAAGCTAAGTATATGCAATTCACTTTCGTGTATTTCTTTTTACTAAAGTGTTCTCTAAGTTTTGTAATAATTTATAATGTTTGATTTATGGATATGTGTATAATGTGAAATATGTATGTAAATATGTTGGAAAAGAGTGTCCATGGAGTTTCTTGTCTGTTCTTCTCCATAGGATCTACACCTTGGAACAGACGAATAGAATCACGACTGACTGACTGACTACTGGACATAGAAATAAAAAGAAAGTTTAATATGATTTGATTTGGTTTGATTTGATATACTCAAATTCCTTTCGTTCTAAATATTCTAATATTTTAAAAGATAATTAATCTCATCTTTTCTCTAATCTAACGTGTATGCCTATTTATTACTATTTTGAAATAATATAATACCTGAGTGACCTACGAAAAATTTTACCAGTCGTATCCATCGCTTCCTACCGCTGTCCCTCCGCTTTACGCCGATGACCCGAAATAACACAATTAGAACCAGCGGCGCATTGGCTCAGCACAAAAAAAATTCAGGAGTCAGAGAAACCTCAAAAAATCGGTGAAAAAACGATTAAGAATGTTTTATTTTGAAAAATATATTTGCTCGTTCTCAAGAAAGGCCACGACTCTTTAAGTCCTGGCCTTTCTTGAGAACGTAATCGTTACATATGTTAAATTGAATAAAATAAGAGTAGTAACCTTTCACTGTCATTCCAACAAGGTGTTCTGTCACCTATAAAAGTTTCTATTTCTTTATAAATCTTATCTTGAATATCTTGAGATTTCAACAACCTTAGAAAACAAAAATTTAAGACATCACTACTAGTCTGCGTTCCAGCTATCAGTAAATCCAGACATACAATTTTCAACTGCTCTTCTGTAAATAAAAGAAATATGATAAAATGCACTCTTATGATTTAGGTCAACTTATTTCTCAGTTATAATTTATGTGCTTACCTGAAAATGTTGGACTTTTCTTTGCATACATCTCTTGTAAAAATAAATAAATAAAATCATTTTTATTTATTTCTTTACTTTTATGTTTTTTGATGGCTTCCTGAAAAGACGATTTTTTTGGTATTTGATATAATGTCACTACAGATTGCCTATGCAATATTACATTAGACAATTATAAGTAGTAGTATTATTTAGTCGTGATAAATGACTCCATTGACTTTAATAGACTTATGGGGCTTCTCCGCCCTTAACCAAACCCTTTCCTCCTAACCCCGACATTACGGAGTTACGTACACGTTGCCGGGGTTTATATATATGTATATATAGTATTTACTTCGACATATTTTAATATAATTTTTACGTGTGTGTTGAAATTGAACCGACTGAAACCCCACAGAGTGCCCTTTGTGCACCTGAATGTTAGGAGAAGGCCAGGGAACAAATATAATGACAATTTCAGTCTTCCCTTAGGGTTACGAGGATTCAATGAAAGTCGCAATAATCGCACAGTCAAATTCTGTTCTTTACTTGCATTAAACTACGAATAATAAGACATCCACAGGCCAGGTGGAGTGATGATTTGCGCAAGACGGCTGGCAGGAGCTGGATGCGAGAAGCCGAGGATCGAACCAAGTGGCGTGCAATTGGAGAGGCCTATGTCCAGCAGTGGACTGCGATAGGCTGATGATGATGATGATGAAACTACGAATAAAATGATTAAACTAACCTCTATAATTTCATTAATTTCTTGATTAATTTTAGTTATCAATGAATAACCACTAGTTTCGGGTATAATAAACCTACACCACGGTAGGTAATTTAACAGTCCACCAGCAACCGAGAAAGCCTTTGATCGTTGTCTGAAGAGCTCCAACAAATACCTCATTTTTTCTTCTGGAATGCGTTCCCCTAAAGTACCAGATTTTTGATTACATATTAAATTAATAGCAAGCAATACAGCCTGGTCACTGATTTATTCTATACATATAACCATATATAATAATAATATAAAAAAGTTAGATACGGCTATTAGACTTACATTAAATACCATTAGATATTTTTATTATTTTATAGTCTAACATAAGGTGTTGCATATTTTAAAATACGATACACCGGTGACAACAGAAAGTTGACCCGCGACATACCTTCCATACAAGTTCAGCATATTATTTTTTAAATATAATAATATATTATTGACCTTTTGACTCTAAAAATTTAGAGTTAATATAATACACGTTAAACCCTCACCAAAGTCTCACAACTGACTTTATATTTTCAACTTAACAAAAATTAACTTTAAATAATTCTATTTACTACAGCCACCTTAAACTTTTCTTTCGCATCACCTAATTAAATTGAAATTCAAGACTTAAACAACGGCAAGAAATGCAGTACTCTGTGCTAATACAATAAGAATTTTCTTTGAAACTGTATTCACTTTGTGATGTTCTTAGAATTACTCGACTTCTTGTGTATGTTGTATTGTAAAACATTATAAGGAATGTGTCAACATTTTTAACTTACTAGCATCAATAAGCAAAGTAGTCGTCACTTGTACACGGAATAAATAAATAATAAATAAATAAAATTCGGACATCTTACACACAACGTCACCTAGTCCCTAACTAAGCAGAGCTTGTATTATGGGTACTAAACTACTGATATAAATACATAAACATACTTTTCATTTTGTAAATATTTTACATAGAAAACACCCAGACACCGAAAAAAATATTTGTGCATCACACAAATATTTGGTCCGACCCGGGAATCGAACCAGAGACTTCTTGATCAGCAGCCGCCTACGCTAACCCCTAGACCAACAAGGCAGTCAATAAACAATAAATAACAATCAAAAAACATAAACAAATAAAATCGGCTGCTATAAATATATTTGTTGTAATAAGTAGGTTTTCGTCAAATTTTCCTTCTCTTTGCAGTGCGTTTTTATTTTCCGTTAGTGTTATTTTACCCAATATAGTTGGGCCAAAAAACTCTAATTTATCCAAAAAAACTCTAATTTGGCCAACTATCGTATTTCCATTCTAGGCATACATCTAAAGCAACCCAACAAACGAAAGAATTAATTGTCAATTTATTTTTAAATATTTCCGAACTTACCAGCTACATAAGTCCAAAGAACATTCGTTATAGATTCACTTAACAAACTTATCAAATTGGTCGGTTGTTTTTCGTTGATTTTAATATGTTCCAATATTCGAGACAACTCATTCTGAATATGTTGCTGCATAGCAGTCTTTCCATAGCCGACGTGCTTTAAATTTTTCACTACAAACTGTCTATGCTCTTTCCATATCTCTCCATTAGCAAATGTTATACCTAAAAATTATTAAAAATTTATTAAGATTAGTAGAGGTCAATTTTAACTGGAAATTTCTAACTAATTAAAAAGATGATAAATTTTACCCATATTCTTTTTTCCGAGACACCGTAGCTGTGCAAAAAAATTATGTGGTCGTGCATCGAATTCCTTATCGTTGAATACTTGGCGGACATTCTTTTCTCCGAACACGATAACTAATAATTCCGAGCTAGTTTTCATACCCAGAACATTTGTAGAATATTGTCTAGATAATTCTAAGAAAGCTCTGAATACCGATCCATGCTTTTTTGTCATCTTCTGTAAAATAGTGGTGCTACCAATAAATGGAATCCATACTGGACCTTAAACAAGACAAGAAATACATAATTAAGACATTGTTACTTGGTCGTAAACCTTTAACTTGGTAGAAGGAGTCTCAATCTAGAAATGTACTATTTCTATACCCGTAACATAAACATAATATCAAAAGATTCTACATATTTCTTTTGACATCAAGATGCAACCGTGCAGATAGCCCACCTTGTTTTTGGGGAATGCGTTTCGCACCATACCCTTCTTGGGGACAACGGAGGATGTGTGTGGGACTCCCGGGCAACCAGTCAACCCACTAAACCCCGCGAAGGCCTACCTCGGCAGTCGGTGGTATACCAGGATCGCGTCAGCGGCTTCTGGTGTCCCCCCCTGCCGTACCCTAACGTCTTAGGTACATCCCGGTGTAACTAGTTTCACCCCAGGGGCAGGACACTGTAGCACCTCTTACCACTCTACGCAGTAAAAGGCGCAACACCGACCTACCTTAAACGACATCCCCCAGCCTAAGCGGGAGTGTCACCTGTTTCGGGTCGCTTAAAACGGTCACATCTTTCCAGGACAGACTCGCAGACAGCCCACCTATACTGGTTTATAGATACCTGGAACTAAACACAAATAATTTACAACCGTTTGAGTGCCATCCGTCTCCTTTTTCATGGATAGCACTCCAATGGAATGGGAGGACATGGTATTGAAAGTTATTAGCATCTCTCGCAAACTCACAAAATCACAGGAACGCAATGAAAAAATTGCCTAACTACATTTGTCAGCGATGCAACACTCAGCAAGCCAGACCATGTGAGCCGTATCATTGTTTCTATTATCTATTCTATCTCATTAGGCAAAAAGCATCTACTACTAGGCCGCTACCTGGGTATCTTTGAAAATTATGTAAAAATAAAGTATATTGTAAATGACAACCAACCAACACTACTGGTAAGCGTTTGATGAGCTGAAAGAAAAAGGCTGAATTGAAAGTGAACAAAGAAACAAACAAATCACCGATGTTGATCGACTCGGCTAAATAGATTCTACAGTTATAACCTAAATTTTGTGTTTTATGAGCTAAAATTATGTATTAATGTAATGGGAAGCTTTGCTGTTATATTCTATAACAAGGTGATGAGGATTTGGGCCGACTTGGGCAAGTATTTCAAAAATATATTATATATTTTTAGGTATAGGGTGGGTTGGCGTAAGTAATTGTAAGTGAATAAAATCTTGCTTGAAGCTTCAAATATATGAAATGGGCATAAATCAATGCTTTCTATAAGCAGATGAATTAATATTACCCTCTGATATGGGTTTTTTAATTGTTACAGTAGGGAATTCTTAAAGGTTATGAATATTTTAAATGTAGGTAAGTTTGAAATTATTATAAAACTGTGAAATTTGTGCAGAAATATGGACAATAGGTACCCTTTGAGCTCAGGAGTGGTAAGTTGCATGTATTTAACAATACCAGAGATATATTGAGAGATCAGATATATTGATCGGAGTGAAAATAATGTTTTTTTTTTTCTAATAATAATAAATCTTTATTTGCAAAAAATGTGGTTTTTATAATAGGTGGTTTTTAATGTCTAAAGTGCGAGACACATTTCGCCATATATAGATAGCATGCAAATCCATACTAATATTATAAATGCGAAAGTAACTCTGTCTGTCTGTCTGTCTGTTACGCTTTCACGCCTAAACCACTGAACCGATTTTGATGAAATTAGGTATGAAGATAGAACTGAACTTGGGAAAGGACATAGGCTACTTTTTACTGCAATAATCGAGATACAAAGGCCAAAGCTAGGTGATTATAAAAATACATAAATCGTAGGTATCAAAATGTATCACTGTTTATCTCCTGTCAAAACTTCACAGGTTGCTAGGCATAACACACTTGCATGGCAACCATAATGATAGTTTGACAATGACATATAGACCAGTAGATCAGGGTAGATAATTTTTGAAAACAAATAAAATTATAGTTTGGAAAAGAAGGAGAATATTATAAAAATGAAAGGAAAAATAATTTACGGGCGATCTGAGGTCGGGAGGGGGTAGGGTGGGGAGGTTTTCGGGTCTTTAAGCGGGGCGTGAAAAAGCATCTCACTAGGCCGCCATAGTGTGGGCCGCCATACATTATTGTCTGCATTCGCAGCAAGTGTGGTAGCCCCGACCCTTTCATTCTGCTCATGCTTTCCATCAGGCAGGGTAGAGTCACTTTGGATGGCTAAATATATAAAACAAAGGGTAAAGAACGGTTTATCTTGATTTCCGGCAAAACTACAAGTCCTATGGAAAAAAGTTAAATGGCAAAGTTGTAGGTAATCAAAAGATCTACAATTTATTAGGGTTCCGAAGTTTATGACTTCGAACCCTTATCGATTCGTCATGTCCGTCTGTCCGTCCGTCCGTCCGTCCTCCTTACCGTCCAAACGGTAAGTGCCAGAAAGATGAAACTTTGCATGAATATGTATTGTAATTACGTCGACAACGCGCTATAATAAAATTATGAAAAATATTTTTATTTAGGGTACCTCCCCTACACGTAAAGTGGGGATGTTTTTTTTCTCGCAGCTACCCCATCATCTGGGTTATCATTATATAGGTCTTTTAAAAACATTAAAAGGTTGTTATGACGATCTTTAAACC
The DNA here is from genome assembly GCA_932526445.1 of Phragmatobia fuliginosa. Taxonomy (NCBI): domain Eukaryota; kingdom Metazoa; phylum Arthropoda; class Insecta; order Lepidoptera; family Erebidae; genus Phragmatobia; species Phragmatobia fuliginosa. Next base: position 35,118,448 of record OW052057.1, read on the forward strand.
CACTTTTTGATTTAGGTATCCGTTTGCGAGAAATTCCACTTTAAAGGCCACGTTTTTTGTAAAAACGGGGCGTCCCCCCCTAAACGGCCAGCTCAAAAAATCTGGAAAAATTCGTGATAGTGGTCCAACTTTAAATGAAAACTATAACGAATTAGATGACTTTGTTAGTTCAGGAGTTATAGAGGCTTAACTTCTACAATGTGCTTACTTGGAAAACGTCATACAAAATTAACGCATTAATACGTAAACATAACAATTATCCATTAGATACAATTTCTAATCCACGTACCATTATGGGTGTCTGAGGAACCCTTTCCTGTACGTGGCCTGACACGCACTTGGCCGATTTTTTATTTTCACTTTTTTTCACATAACCTCAAATTATATGTGAAAAATTCAAAAAAATAAATTTTAGATTTTTTATTTTTATCTTTTACAAGTAAAATTATTTTTAAACGAAATTTAGTGAAAACTTACCTTTTTATGTCCCGAATACACTGTAAGTTATTTGATTTGAAATATTTATTTTTTCACCCGATTTTGACTTAATATCGAAAATTCATCCGTCAAAATATCTACTTTTTTTAAAAAATTGGGGTGTTTTCTGTTTGATGAAATCTCTACTTTCCGATGGTGTAATCCCTACTAATATTATAAATGCGAAAGTAACTCTGCCTGTCTGTCTGTCTGTCTGTCTATCTGTTACGCTTTCACGCCTAAGCCACTGAACCGATTTTGATGAAATTTGGTATGAAGATAGAACTGAACTTGGGAAAGGACATAGGATACTTTTTAACGTGAAAATAAAGGTAGAAAGAAGGGTTTGAAATAGGGGACGAAAGTTTGTGTCTAAGTTCCTTATTATCAAACATAAAATCATGTAAGATTGTTTAATCTACCCTTACCGTGTTGCGCCGCGCACGATATATACGAATTCCACGCGGGCGAAGCCGCGGGCGGAAAGCTAGTATTTAATAATTGTTAAAGGGAATCTACATTAAATATTCCTAATTAGATATTACATTTAGATTAACTAGTTTAGAAGTCACATAACTTATGACTAAAATATATTATATCATTAAATTTGTTATCTTTATATAATTCTAACAAAAATAAAAGAAGGGAAGACTAAAGGAAACAATAACTAAATAAATATTACGAATAGATTCCTAACTATTTATACAATTCTAGACTCTAAATATTCTTTGATAGTGTAGAAACATTTTTCAGTAAGCCATTTTTTTAGGCGTGCTTTAAATAATTTTAAGGGCAGTTCTCTTAGCTTTTGGGGTAGTTTGTTGTAAACTTTAACACACATGAACATACTATTTTTGTGATAAAGGGCAGTCCTGCATTTTGGTACAACTATCTTTGTCGGATCCCTTTGACTGAAGAGACTGCTTTCGCTGATTTTTTTAAATATCTGCGGGTGTTTCCTGACAAACAGTCCAATTTCTAGAATATAAAGAGAGCTCACAGTAAGTATTTTAGTTTTTTTGAATAGCGGCTTGCAGGAGTCTAAAGGTTCAGAGTTGCAAATTGCTCGTAAACATTTTTTTTGGCACAGAAATACTTTATAATAATATGGGTAGGTATATGTAAGCATACCAAAATATACTATTTAAGGGCTGAGGGCTGAAAAGAGCTTAGAGCTGATAGCTAAAAAGTGGACTGTATAAAAGGATGGTTCAAATCCGGCTCGAAGGACTAAGTATGTAATGTCCACGCCTTGTACAGACGCAAACATTACAGCGACGGTTGAGGTTAAGGGAGAAGTAGGGTAGGGTACTCACGTGTTAGTGGTTGGTTTGAGCTGGTTGCAGGATCGGCTGGTTGTCAGGATCTGCATTGGGTGGCCGGCCTCCAGGCAGGTGTGCACTATTGTTCTTGGCACTGCAGTCTTTTAAAGGGCCACTACCACGGCGAGGTGGGTTTTCGAGCTGATTTGGGGTTTGAAACACTCACTCGCGTTTATAGTTTGAGCGGGATATATTTTAAGGGATTTTATAAGCCGCGCCCGGCGCCCGCGCCGCGATTCAACACGAAGTCACTTTTAAGTTCTCTGCCAAATGTCACTTCGCCTGTCAGTTTGGCCACCGTTCAGAAACCACCTCCCCTACACGTAAAATGGGAATAATTTTTTTCGCTCACGTCTACACCATCGTGTGGGGAAGGTATCATTACATAGGTCTTTTAAAAACATGGAGATTTTTTGATTTAGGTAACTGTTTGCGAGTTACTTTACTTTAGACGACATTTTTTGCAAAAACAGGGCATCCTCCCCCCCCCTTCTCTAAAAGCTAAACGGCTGACTCTAAAAATCAAAAAATAATTATGAGAGTAGTCCATGAGATGAATTTTAAAGGAAAACTATTGTGGTTTAGATAGCTTTGTTAGATCAGGAGTTATGCTTTGCTGCTGTTCAATAGGTCTCGGGTTCGATTCCCGGGTCGGTCTAAATATTTGTGTGATCCACAAATATTTGTTTCGGAGTCTGGGTGTGTTCTATGTATAATATGTATGTATTTACAAAAAAAATATGTTTATGTATTTATATCAGTTGTTTAGTACCCGTAATACAAGCTCTGCTTAGTTTGGGAGTAGATGACGTTGTGTGTAATTGTCCGAAATATTTATTATTATTATTATTATTATTATTATTTATTTTATTATAGAGGCCCTCAACTTCGTACAAAATAACAAAATAATAAGTAAATATAACAAATCTATTGGACAACACTTGGCATTATATATGACTACGAAACCCTATTCTATGCGTGACCTAACACGCACTTGCCAAATTTTTAAAGGTATATTGCTAATACTAAATTCGATTACTAGATTACATTAAATTAGATTACGTGTGGTGACGGATTAAGAATACAAAGTGTCACCACCCCTATTCGTTCCATGGGTGTCGTAAGAGGCGACTAAAGGAACAAAATAAGTAGCTAACATCACTGCCAAGAGAAGGAAAACTTGAAACAAACCCTTTACCAACCCGTCTGGCCAGCGTGGTATAGTAGGCCAAAACCTCCTTTCAAAGGAGGACTGTTAAAGGCTGTTGATGATGACTAAATTTGATTATGCGTATTGAGCAAAATCTGCATCCTACATCGGTAATAGAGATTTACATAATTCAAATACCTAGTTAAATCGGACAGTAATTTATTCGGGCAACCATGACCACACTGTGCAGTTAGTTAGTATTCAAGAAATTTAAAAAATTTAATCAAAATCACGCTTGATTTCAGATCGTTAACTTTTTTCTATTTATAATAAAGAGGGCAAACGAGCAGACAAATAACTTGTGTTAGGTGATTGCCGCCGCCCATGGACACCCGAAACACTAGAGGAGTCAGAGGTACGTTGTCGGCCTTTAAGAAGGGAGCACGCTCTTTTTTTGAAGGTTTGAATATCGTATCGGTCCGGAAACACCGCAGGCGACCAGTTCATTCCACAATTTAGACGTGCGAGGCAGGAAATTTCGGGAAAAACGCACTGTTGTGCACTGCCAACCATCTAAGTGATGGGGATGGAAATGCTGTCGCGTGGGACTATGACGGAAAGAAGCAGCAGGGATTAATTGGAACAATTCCTCGGAGCACGCACGAACAGGTTTGTGCTCAGACGTCTCTTCAAGTTATTAAGGCTTTTTACGCCCAAATCAATGGAGATCGTCCTGTTCCGTACAAAGCGAGGGTCGGCCCTAATAATAGTAGTTTCGTTCCACGAGATACTGTTAGCGGCATCTATCGGGATTTTTTTTCAACTGAATTTACGGCTTGTACTTTTCTAACTATTCCTACTTGATGGCTGTCAGATGGCGGTGTTATCAATTGAGCAAAGTAAAATAAAAACAAAGCTTGAAGAATTATTACCGAATTCTGTTGTAGAATTGTTGTTGTTAAAAAGGCATTAAAAATAAAAAATAAGAATATATTTTAATATTGGTCACGCGATGATACGTCTCTTAAAATTATTTATACAGAAATCATTTATCACGCCGTAATATTTTGAATGTAATTATTACTACTGAGCTACGAATAAATAATAAGTCAGGAACTGTAACTGCGCTCTAAAAATGACCCAACAAAAGTCGTGTCCAAGTAGGCGGTGCTTAAAAGTCGTGTCCACTGCCTCATTAGTCGGATATTGTTCTTGCAAGCGAGCACACGTCTTATTTAGATTTATCATTGTCTTGTCAATAATCATGCCCGCGTGTGTTGTGAAGTGGTGCAGGTGCCATACAAGGCTAAAATGTCCAGGGATCACTTTTTACTAGTAAGTAGTAGCAAAATTATAATTATTTTTAATGATTTACACATATGCTATCAAACCGAGATGGTTAACACTATGCAACATGAAGTCAGTTAATTTTTGATATTTTTTTCTTCTTGGTGAAATATTGAAAAGTATATCGATAAAATATATTTTATTATAAAATAGGTATTTTTATTTTGATAATTTTATAACGATAATGTTTTTTGCATAATTTGTTTTCTTTTACTTTTCCTGCCGATGCAATACGTCAAAAAAGTGGATAGCTGCAGTTAAGTTGGAAAGACAGGATATGACTGGATGCCTGTGTAAACCAGCAGAGTATGCTCTATTAATTTTGATGAAAAAGATTTTTACACATCATTAAAAAGTCATACAATGTTACACAAAACTGCAGTACCAGTAAGAACTTACTGTTTTAGTATTCAAATTCAAATTCAAATTATTTATTTCGGACCTTGAATCCATATTGTGTTAGTTACATTGACTTAACCTAGTGTTAGTATAGAAAATATATTTAAGTACATACATTAAAATATAACATATACAAGTACATACCAACAAATTAACAAGTGTGGACATACAACCACCTTGTCATGAGGGAGGAGTCCCACCTATCTGAAAATACATTCAGGATGCTGTTAGAGGAGGAACGGAGGCGCGCCAGCATGGAAGCACAACGCTTCCGCATTTTTGCAGCGAAACCATCGACATTAGCCTCCGCGAACATGCCTGACGCGCTACACCTGCATGGCAATCCCAAAAGCACCCTGAATGCGTTGTTATATTGCACTCGGAGGTCGCTGTATGTCCCCTGTGTAAACCTAGACCAAAAGCTGCAGGTGTGTAATGATTGGCAATAGGCTTTAAACAACGTAATTTTTACACTGTTACTACATCGCGCAAACCTGCGGGCCAGCATATTGCAGCGGACAGCCAGCGATCTGCGCTCCCTATCTATGTCCACATTATCTTTTAAATCATCGGTGACCCAGTGGCCCAGGTATTTAAACCTCTGAACACGACCTAAAGGGGATCCCGAGGGTGAGAGTTCCGGCAGCTGTTTGTACGTAAAGCTACCTGACTTAAAAACAAGCCACTCACTCTTATCGGCGTTGTACCTGAGCCCATGCGACACCGCATAGGTTTCACAAATTTTGAGGAGTTTCCTCATCGCGCCAACAGAAGGACTCAGTAACAGCATATCATCAGCATAGCTGATTTTGTTTATACAAACACCATCTAAGTGGCATCCTATCTTAGTGCTACTAAGTTCTTCAATCAGTTTGTATATATAGAGGTTGAACAAACGAGGGGAACTCAACCCACCCTGCCTCACCCCACATTCCAGACCATAAGCATCGGAATACGCGCCCGCCCATTTCACTCTATTTTTTTTTATTACTGTACCAAAATCTTAACAATTTAACTATATCTTTTGGAACAGTAGTTTCGCGTGATAGCTTATGCCAGAGCAGCTCATAATTTACCAAGTCGAATGCCTTCGATAAGTCAAGAAAACAACCTATTACTGGGGTCTTTCTGTCTGTGTAATATTGGACAGTCTGCTTGAGACATAGGATAGCACTTTCGGTCAATAAATTTGGCCTGAAACCAAATTGATTATATTTTAAAACAATATGTTCTGCAAGAATTTTATCAAGCAGACTATCCAATACCTTCGCAATCACCGTTACAAGGGAGATAGGTCGATAGTTCTCAACATCGGAGGCATCACCAGTTTTATTTTTTACAATTGACACAACAATTGTTTTAGTAAGTTCTGCAGGTAGATAACTATGACCCATACAGAGGTTGAAAAACAAGGCAAGTACCCTTGGTAAGTGAACCCCTGAATATTTAAGATGTTCGACGCTGAGGCCGTCGTGACCAGGGGACTTCCCCTTCACCATACTTTGTATAGTTTTCGCAACTTGCTCATCTGAGAACCTGACAAGTCGTGTCCCGGTCACGGCCGCCCCAGCGTCTACGCACCCCGTATTACTAATGTCGGAAAAAGGTGAACTTACTTTAAAGTGCTTTAAGAAAGCATCCGCAATGGCCTTGGGCTCCGCCGCACTCGCGACACTCATTGGAACACCCGACTTATGTTTTAATTTGTTTGTTAAGTTCCAAAATTTAGAAAACTGTTTTCTTTTGTGACATGTTGCTAACATATCCATTTTAATTTGCACTTGGTTATTTTGACAGTATTTTAATTTAGATTTAAAATTACTTTTTGTTCTACACATATTTTCAAAAATATAACCTTGATTCGGTTTGTTATACAATAACCACATTTTGTAAGACAGACGGTCGTCACGATGAGCCTCACGAACGTGCTTGTTCCACCCTGATACATATTTACCCTTATTAAGCTTTTTAACATAGTTAGTGTGTGTATGTTCAGCGCCTTGCTTTAAAATACAAACAAGATTGTTATATATTTTATCTAACAACAATCGATGTTCGGTGTTCTGACACATAATATCATTACAATTATGAAACTCTAGTGGAAAAGCTATTTGTTTTAATTTATTATTACAAAATTCAAAATATTTATTTATTTGATCTACATTCCTCTCTCCCCAAACAATTTTGCTATAGGAAACGCTTGAATTTACTATTTTAGGCTTAATTAAATCAATATTACATTCTATCAACAACGGAATGTGGTTTGACGCATAAACATCGTTTAAGATGAACGCATTCCTCACTAGATGCCTAGCTGAGTCAGTGACAACACAATGATCCAGCCAGCGTAGGGATATATTAAAATTTATTTATTTATTTAATATTTGCTACACAATGTTTACAACTTTTGGAGTACAATCTTCAATGTATACAAGTAATTCACAATTTTTTGTACGGCTGGTACTTAATATAGGGAGACCTGAGCTATAAGTACCAGCAATCTTTCAATGACACATTTTAACTTTGCTACATTATTTACTTAACTAACTTAATAAAGGCACAAACCAACAAAACATCATATAAAACTAAGTATAATTAAAATTTGAGCAATTTGTAAGCTTGTGTTCGTATGCATGCATGTTTGTGTGTGTGTGTGTGTGTTTGTTTGTTTGTTTGTATGTGTGCGTGTTTGTGTATGTTTGTTATGGATGCGTTAACTTATTGGATGTATTAACTTCTCAGTATCACCATAAGACTGACGTAGGAGCCAATCCTTTACCACAACCTTACACTCATGTCCGCTTCTGTCCACAATTCGCAATGCCGTATTTCCTATTATAGACGAACGGTCCTAGAAAGTAGAAAAATCGTTGGCTAAAGGATGTTCGGTGTTTATTATTAATGGGTATTTTGAAACGACGCTTAGCAACCTGTTGAGAGTTCGGTGTAATTTGACTGTGCTTTTTTTTTTTTTTTCTTTTTTAAAAAGACAACTCCCGCATTAGGAATACGAATTCCTGTGTCGCGGGGGACTTTACAAACATACATGAAACGGACACAAAGAACACCCAGACTCAGAACAACAATTTGTGAATCACACAAAGTGTTATCCCACGTGGGATTCGAACCCACGACACTTGGCGCAGTAGAGAGCGGCGTGGCGACCGCTTAAACCACTAGGCCAACCGTGCAGTCAAAATGCGTGCGTGCTGCGTGCTGTCTCAATACAATTTGCAAGACAAACAATTGACGAACCGTAAGAACTTCACAGTATTCATAAAGATCCTTGGTGGGGTATGTATAGGTATGGTTGAAAAGTGGATACCTTCAACACTGCTCTCTGGGCTCGTTCCAGTCGTATTATATGGGTCTTTGATGCTCCACCCCAGGAAGTGATACAGTATGATAGCAAGGACTGACAGAGAGCAAAATAAACTTTTTTAAGCACATCGGGATCTGCAACATGTCTTAAATGTTTAAATACAAATATCAGCTTACGGATTCGTCCTGACAAAAGATCTATGTGGGGTACAAAACTTAGTCTGTCGTCTAGGACAACACCTAAATACCGTATGGTACCAGAATTCTCTATTTTCCGGCAGTCACATGTAATGGTAAGGTCGTTATTTGTTGTATGATTGTGTGCCGTGATGCAATGTCTACCCCCATCCAGGGTGGCTGTCGGTTTCCTAATGTTAAATGTTAGGTATTTTGTCTTGTTTACATTAAGTGACAATGAGTTCAGTGTTAGCCAGTGGGTTACTTTATTCAAGCCAATTTGTGCTGCGTTAAATGCTTGTTCCCATGTTTTGCCCCTAAAAAGGATAACTGTATCATCGGCGAACGCAAATAGTTTTCCATGTTCCAATTTAATTTTACACATCTCGTTCACGTATATAAGAAAGAGCGTAGGGCCAAGTATACTGCCCTGGGGAACGCCGTGATCTATGTGAAGACAGTTACTTGTGTGTTCGCCTATTTTTACGCATTGTGTTCCATTGGTAAGGTAACTATGGAACAACTTAAGCTGCCTATCCCTGATACCAATTCCTTCAAGTTTTATTTTATTTTATTTATTTATTATTTTACAACTTTTTGCACTGTAAGTACAATGGCGGACTTAATGCCACAGGCATTCTCTACCAGTCTACCGACGGGTGGTGCGGAGATGATTGAGAAGGTGCACTACAATTATTAAGGAATAAATGAGTATATGATATATCTATTCATACGAAATCCATACATTTATACAGTATACATAAACATACACACATACATACACATATATATACATTCTCATATATAGATATACATACACATACATACATATATAAATATACATAAATACATACACATACATAAACATGAATACATATAATAAATTAAATATCAATATTTTAATATAAAATGTTAATTTTGTGACGACTCTGATAAGCTCCGAGCAAGGAGAGCTCGTACCTTTGCCTTGAAGGTATCGCGACTGGGTGCCATTCTGATTTCCTTGGGAAGGGCATTCCAGAGAAGGACAGATTGAACAGGGAAGGAAGAATGCACGCATGCAGAAGTGAGGGAGGGGAGGGGTTTTACTTTTAGTAGAGGGATAGAGAGCGTGTCAAATGCCTTAACCAAGTCTAGAAAAACGCCAATGCATTTATCCTCACTATCTAATGCTTCCACAACAGATTCAGTAAGATCATGAACTGCATCACTGGTTGAGACATTATTGCGAAAGCCATACTGATTTTCCGAATTATTATATATATAATCTAAATAAACTGTATTTTACGCAGATGATTCGTCTTGAAGAAACGCCAACATCTTCAAAGAATACTACAGAAAATGCAATCAACACTAATGAAAGATTACAATGAAAGAATTACTATAGCATTGAAATTAATAAGTTCAATGTTTAATTTTTTAGGATAATGAAAATTCACTTATCACAAGTTAATAAAAAATATATGAAAACATAATACCATTATATTGTTTAATTATAAACTTTGTTCGGTTCACTTATTACATAACATCGTCCACGCTGCTGCTATAGCTAACATTGCAGCAAGCGCATAAACCAATCCCTGTAGTGCAGTCATTGAAGGGAAAAATACAGTCTTACCTCCGAATTTTTTTACTGGGAACCGATTTGCATGAAATTTTGGAATTAGGCTCATCTTACCCTTAACTTCAAAAGTGAAGATGATCTGCACTCCGCCTATTATTTTTAAGGGGTGTAAACAACCACATAATGGAAAAATTGACATTGAGCCATTTTATCGCTAGAAAACATGTCTAATAGTAAGTGGTGAAATTGTAAAGTATTTTCTAACATAATTACCTCATATTAAAATCATTTTCAACCCTTCGAAAATCTTACAACCCTTGCAAACAACCCCTAAATTGTAAAAATCACAAAAAAAATACTTTGGTATGACATAAAAAGATGTAAGTATAGAGTAAGTAATATTTTATATTCTCTATAATAATGATCAAATTTTTAACCCCCTTGAAAACTACCCCTTGATATTTTTTTTTTTTTACAATGAAAAGGATTTAAATATTATTTATCACTCTCGAAAATGATTATCATATTCTTAAGTTTTTTTCTACCCTTAAAACTACCCCTAAATTAAAACAGAAAATATATATGATTACATATTTAAAAATAATTTAATTTAGAGTAAAAAATTGCCATTTATTGAACAAAATATTTACAAATTATATAAAATTGTACTATTATTATTAAAATATAATATTATTATTCATGACTCAATGTCGGAGTCGCTGTAACATTCAACATCTTCTGGCTGAATTGGAGGGCTATTTTGGCAGTTATCTCCACTGCACGTTCCACAGGTACTATTACAAAACAGACCAACTTTTCTGCATCCGTAAGACGCTTCACATCCTTTTTTGCAGTTGCAAAAAATCATTTTCAACAGTTCTTGTGGTGCGGGTGGATCTACAGACTTAAGTGGATTTAATAAACCGTCATTCATGACCCACCCCAAATCCGTTGGATGAATGTTTTTGTTGCCAAGCCAAATCTGGGTTTGAAAAGAAACCCTCTTAGTATGCTCATTTATGGCACCAACGGTTGGAACTAAGGATGATAATTTTACGGCAGTGTTTTTCGTAGCAAAATATATGAGCCACATTATTTATATATATATATATATATACACATTACTTGACACACTTGACAGAGTGGATAACTAGCGAAGGATGTCGGCAAACTAAGAACGCCGTATCAGTTCCTAACAAGAAGTTTGCCCGCACCCTTATCAGACTGAACAGAGACAAACTCCGTAAAATTATAGGAACCCTAACCGGACATTGTCTCCTCAACAAACACCTACACACGATAGGAGTAACAGATAGCCCCCTATGCAGAGCATGCATGGAAGCAGATGAAACGCCACAGCATGTCATCATGGAATGCAGCAGTGCGGCCGAGCAACGGGCACAATTTCTCCAGTCACCGGCAACACTTAAGGAGGCCTGCAGTAATCTCCGGAGGCTGCTCTCCTTCTGGACCGATCTGGGCTGGCTGGAGTAAACGGGAAATTTCTCGCACGCACAATGGTCCAATAGTAGGGACTAAGTGCGGAAACCGCCCAGAACAACAAAAAAAAAATACACATTACAATAGTTGTGGGTCTCTATTATACTGCGTACTTTCACATTGCTCCAAATATTCACACTCCGAAATTTTCAGTTACTAAGTAGAAAAAAATATGATAAGTTTTTGGACCATAACTCCTTCAATTTTCATGCTATCACAATTTATAAAAAAACCATTATAAAGGTAATTATGAGAGCTACAACATCCTTCATTGCAATATATATAGTCCAGTCAATTAAAGCTTAACCTTGCCATTTTGGTTGAAGACCTGCAACCAACGCAAAAATTTCCGTAACTCTTCGTAGATTAATATACTAAAATTGCAGGGTGCTGCATTACCGGCAAAGGGTGCAAATAAATTGCAAAAGGGTGCAAAAACAACTTTTTCGTCTATATTTCGCGATTGGCTGGAAAAATAAAAAAAGATCCTACTACAAAATTGTAGGAAATTAAATCCCCTACCAAAAATTGGAAACGTATTTTCGCGTATCTCTCATAGTTTTTGCACAAAATGCATTTAAATGTGCAAAATTGTAAAATATTATTATTAATCTTTTTTTTATTTTAAATAATAATAATAATAATATCTTTATTTGCATAAAATGTGGTTTTTACAATAGGTGGTTTTAATGTTTAAAGTGCGAGACACATTTCGCCATATAGATAGCATGCAAATATTTAGAAAGTAATAATTGTGTGAAAGGAATCTACTTAAAATATACTTACTTAGGTATTACACTTCGTTAACTAGATTAGAACACACTTACATACTTAACTTATAATTTTAAATTATTCATTAAATTTGTTGTCGTTATATAATTCTAACATCAAGAAAAGGACTAAGGAAAACAAAAGGTAAATAAATGTTACAAACAGATATAGATATATATATACAATTCTATTCTATTCTAGACTTTAAGAATTCTTTAATGGTGTAGAAACATTTTTCAGTTAGCCATTTTTTTAGGCGTACATTAAACAATTTTAATGGCAGTTCTCTTAGCTTTTGCGGCAGTTTGTTATAAACCTTAACACACATGAACATGCTATTTTTGTGATAAAAGGCAGTCCTGCATTTTGGCACAACTATCTTTGTCGGATCTCTTTGACTGAAGAGACTGCTTTGGCAGATTTTTTTAAATATCTGTGGATGTTTCCTGACAAACAGTCCAATTTCTAGAATATAAAGAGAGCTTACAGTAAGTATTTTGGTTTTTTTGAATAGCGGCTTGCAGGAGTCTAAAGGTTCAGAATTGCAAATAGCTCGTAAACATTTTTTTTTGGCACAGAAATACTTCATGAATTAAACTTGAATTGCCCCACAATAGTAAACCATATCGTAGTAGCGATGCAACATAACCATGATAAGCTGTAATTGCTGTACTTTCTGTAGCAGTTTTTCTTAGTTGTTTTAAAGCGTAAACAAATTTATTAATTTTTGTGCATACATTGTTGATGTGTAATTTCCAGTTACAATTATTGTCTAAGGTAATACCCAAGAATTGTATGGTACTAGTGCTGCTAATTGTGATATTATTGTATCATAAGGTGGCGTCGGTAGTAATTGTTTTATAGTTAGAGAATTGAATGTATTTAGTTTTATTTAGGTTAAAGCGATCCTACATGTTTCTTTGGGATTTATTTAATATTTTTTGGACCTTTTTTCATATACCTAATAATCTTGACAAAAAATTCATTTAAATTTTCTTAAATGATATTTAAATTTTATATTTTTTTAATTCCATCGGATTCAGCGCAAATTTGCACTTTTTCAAATTTGAGAGGATGATCATCTAATTAATTTAATAGAAATGTTATATACGATGGTGATATATGAGGTGAAATGCCTAAACATAGTTTACTAGGATCTGCATAGGTTATGTTTTTTAATCCAGAAGGCAATCTCTCATCATAAATCTCATCGGTGATATATGTTGTAGATGCTAATTGCTAATTGCGTTGCAGATGTTTGTACATTTGATTGGAGTTCCTTCATATCAAACACTACTTGTTGGTGTGTACACTGCTATGCCTCCTAAACAATGAAAAGTCTCCTGACCACCTGAGGTTCTTATACAAGGTGGGCTAAAAGAAGTCATCCGATGTTGATGGCTCTAAATTTTTTTCTAATTAAAGAACTTCGATTCTGTTTGTTGGTTATGTTTATTTGAACCTTTAGAATTTTATTAGTCAAGTCGAGAAGATGATATCGGCCAAATGGGCGCAGCCACAATCGATTGCTATACGGGCTCGTTTTATGGCATTTTTCATCACTTCAGCGAATACTTCGGGCGACAGATTCTCGCACTCGAGTCGAATGTTGTCCTTAAGGGCTTCCAGGGTCTCGAGCTTGTTCACATCAACACGGGACTTCAAAAAACCCCTCAAAAAGTCTGGAACGGTTAAATCGGGCGATCTTGCGGGCCAGTGCAAATCGCCAAAACGAGAGAGACCTGGGAACGCCGCCTTTAGAATATCGGTTGTGTCTCGCGCAGTGTGTGCCGTTGCTCCGTCTTGTTGGAACCACATGTCCTCCAGTCCTAATTCGTTTAACTGTGGCAGAAAAACTCGGTTACCATGGCCATATAGCGTGCACCGTTCACTGTTGTCGTTTGACCAGCGGTGTCCTCGAAAAAAAATGGCCCGATGACTGTTTCAGCTTGAACCGCGCACCATGCAGTCACTTTTCGCGGGTGTAATGGCTCCTCGTGCATCACTCGTAGATTTTCAGTGCCCCAGAAGCGATAGTTTTGCTTGTTCACGTACCCGCTGAGGTGGAAATGAGCCTCATCGCTCATTGTGATTTTGGTCGAAAAATCGTCTACTTCGTCCTCGAGATTGAGGATCGCATGGGCGTAGGCTACATGCGTTTGGTGGTCAACAGGCAGCTTCAAAAGTGAAAATGATTTGAACTCCGCAACCACCCTAGGGGTGGTTGCCACCCCTTCTCGGGGGTGAATTTTTATTTTTCAAAAATAACCTCGGGTATCGATAGAAGGCCTAATTTTAAGCAAAAATCATCTGTAAAGTTTTTCAAAAAATCCAATACTTTTCAAGTTATTGGCAATTGAAAATTCACAATTTTTACACGTTTTTCATCGGTTTTTTGCAAATATCTCCAAAAATATACGTGTTATCAAAAATTTTATAAAGAACAAAATTGTAGCCGGTAAAACAATGAACAATTTGGTTTTTTATAAAGTATTCTAAGTGCAATATTAAGCTAGATATTAAAGATCAAAGCCGTTTTTTATTTTGTCGGAAATTTAACCGATGTTGTCAATGCCATCTAGCGGTCCACCAAAAGGGTTTTGTAGTGCTTGAAATAAGCTTTAAAATGAGGACTTCTAAAAGTCTTTTGCACGTAAAATAAGTGAGCTGTATTGCAAATAAGTGGAGCATCTAATGTTTTCTCTTTTAAATCAATGGGTTCCATAAGTGCCATTTCCACCAAAATTAAAGTTAATCGTATTTCGCCTAGAATTAACTTTATTATGAAGACTTTGTTGAGACACATGTTTTTCAAAAAAATTACGATTAAAAAAAAATTCATTTTTTTTAAAAACCCACTTTTTTTTCATAATATCTCAAAAAAGACGACAGATACGTACAAAAGTGTATGGATTAAAAATTTTGGTATTTTTCTGACAAACAATTTGGTTTTTTTTTGTTTTTTCTGTCAAACAAAAATTGACGGAGATATGATTGTTTAAAGAGCGCGTAGCAGCGCAATCACAGCCTCTCTTAAGCCCTTTAACCCTTCACCGTTTTAGAAAAAGGTTTTTTACTATTAGTCCAGTCAATGAAAGCTTATCTTTGCTATTTTGGTTGAACACCTGCAACCAAAGCCAAAATTTCCGTAAGTCTTCGTAGATTAATATACTAAAATTGCAGGGTGCTACACTACCGGCAAAGGGTACAAATATATTGCAAAAGGGTGCAAAAACAACTTTTTCGTCTATATCTCGCGATTGGCTGCAAAAATAAAAAAGATCCTACTACAAAATTGTAGGAAATTAAATCCCCTACAAAAAATTGTAAACAATTTTCGCGTATCTCTCATAGTTTTTGAACAAAATGCATTTAAAAGTGCAAAATTTAAAAAATGTTACTATTAATCTTTTTTTTTCATATAGAAGTGATACTAGGTACATGTTTCATTGGGATTTAATTGATATGTTTCGGGCATATTTTTTTATTTATTTATACCTTTTTTAAATTACCTAATAATCTTGGCAAAAAAAAAACATTTAAATTTTATTGAATGACTAGCTGACTCGGCAAACTTCGTACCGCCCCAGAATAATCATTAAACTATTGTGCTTAGTTATTATCTGATACTGATAAATTGACTGCCTCGTTGGTCTAGTGGTTAGCGTATGCGACTGCTAATCAAGAGGTCTCGGGTTCAAATCCCGGGTCGGGCCAAAAAGTGTTTTTGGGTTTTTCTTAGGAAATTCCTAATAGCAGCCCGGAGTTTGGAAGTTTGGCGGTGATTCACGCCCGTGCCTCCGAGAGCACGTTAAGCCGTCGGTCCCGGTTGTCATGAACATCTATGGCAATCGTTACTGGGAAGTCAGTGCCCTCAAATATACTGACAACTAGTTCAATCTTCGAATTTCAGTTCTCCCTTAGGGTTGCGGAGGTCCGATGCCAGTCGCTCCGTGGAAAAACTGAAATTCAGGTAAAACTGGTTGAACTAGTAGCCGACCCCAAATAAACTTGGGATAAGGCTCGGAAGAAAAAAAACTGATAAATTGACAGCAGTGCCACCTAACGGGCCCCGGCCGGTCCCGCCACAATCGCTTTGTTCCTGCATTTTCAGTCTGTAATATATTCAAAAATATTAATTTAAATTACATACGGTAAAGGGTCATTAATCTATATTAGATGCACAAAGTATTTAAGGTACTTAATTGGATAAGGATTAATACTGTATTGCTTAAAATCATTTCCTAAATAATCCATTATTTCTCGTAATAAGAAAGAAAGTATTGTAAACCTTTTTAAGGTGTACAATACTGTAGTACATTATTTTGATCTATCTCGTAGGGTACGGATAGCTTTTGCAATGTAAGCGTAAAAAGTGGGTTTATTTACGACATCACATTAAAAACCTCTAAAATTATCAATGTTTCTTTACTATATTATGCATGTATTATACATATAAACCTTCCTCTTGAATCATTCTGTCTAGTAAAGAAAACGGCGTCAAAATCCGTTGCGTAGTTTTAAAGATTTGTTTGCATTTATACGGACAGACAGAGAGTGGAAGCGACTTTGGCTTATTCTATGTAGTGATAATTTAATTTTGTTTTTTTTTTATTCCATTGGATTCAGGGCGAAAATGCGTTTGAAACGTATATTTGCAGTATACATATATTTCGGGACGTTTATAATAATACATCGCTGGCGGAGAAAGAGCGTGGTATATTTTATATTATTCTCTCTACTACTATTCTACTATATTACTCTCTTGCTCCCTCTAATTCTATTTTTTACGCATGCGCATGAAGAGTGCATGCGTGCGAGTGAGACCACAATTATTCCAATGCGAACGTAAGAGATAGAAATATAAGAGTGAATAGGGAGAATAAGACAAAAATGAGGCCCTTGCGGTCGACGTAAATAGTCCCATTGAGGATCTATAGGATAGGATCGAAAAATAGGACCCATGTGCTCGAATAAGACCATATGTTTTCTAATAAGAGCAAAAGAGATAGAGATTTAGACAAAAATGAGACCCTTGCGCTCGACGAAAATAGTACCATTGAGAACACACACACATGCGTCTGTTTTTCTATCTCGCTGAGTGCAATGAGTAAGACTGCATCAGAAAATGCTCAACTAACTGTTTGTCACTTACTGTCACTAAGATACCAATGATATTATTTGCCTATACTATTATTTCAGCACTTCGTCTTAATACCTTCATTCGTTTCTTCAACTAGCTGTTGGAACACATTTATCGAAAAACATGTTATCAATCTACTAAGCTAACTGGGTGTTTGCACATCATACCATAATATTCAGCTTCATGAAGCTTCATCAATAATTTAACCTCAGAAGACTATAATTACTGATGCTTTCGTTCAATATGTCTTTGATAATACTGACCGTAATACAAGGTGGGCCGAAAGAAATCACCCTATTGAAAGAGTCCGCTACGCGCAGCCGAGAAAGACGCACGTCTCGCTGATTTCTCACCGTTCGTGTTCGTGACGTCACTTCGTTCGGTACAGGCGTTATTCGCCTCGTGTTCCGAGCGAAGCGACAATAACAAACCCGCGTATTGAACGCCGAACGACCGCGGTTGGCGCGCCAAGCAAATTATTTTAACACCGCGTACACATCGACGCCTTAGGATATCGCAGGGTACACTGCCGTCCTCGGCCCCCGGTCTGCCACCAGCGGCAAGCCCCGGTGGGCCGGTTCAGTGGGTACCTTGTGCCGAAAGGTGTTGGTTGTGTAGCACACCATCAAGCCGCTAGATCATCAATGCCACTTCACAAAAAATAAAGAAAGAAGGGCGTCATCTGGAATGCCACCTCCATCCGCACGTCGGGCAACTCGCCCGCCGCAACAAAATTCCGGGGTAGCGAAGCGAATCTACGTCCGCTCCCGCGGCGCGGCGATAACCGCGCTGAATCGTGTAGTAGCCGCGGACCAAGCCTCGCTGACACGCCGACCCTCGCAGCCATCAGGATCCCCGCTCAATGAGTTGAGCGCTCGTCCAAGTACGCCGCCGAATACTGCAGTGACGCCGATGCCGGGAGCAGGGGAGGAAGTTTTTGCCCTCCCCACAGTCTCGCGACCTAATACACCCCCTATACTCGGTCCGTCCACTAGCAACCCACCCGGGTTAGAACGGACTACCGCACATGCAACTGCATTTGTCAATGTCCCTGATGCCACACCACCTTCATCTACTTGCACAGAGGGGACGCAACTGATACCACAAAGGCCGAAAAAGTTGTTAGCTCCCCCACCACGCTTCCCTGGTCCGCAAACTACAATCGGACCCGACCGCTTTCCGTCCCCACCACAAATGGAGGAACGGAGGGCGCTTTTCACGACACCGCCTTTTGGCCAATCAATAACAACAACAGGGTCACCCATGGAAGTCGCGGGGCCCACTTACGCCACTGTTGCTGGTGCTTCCGTCATCGCACATGCCGCCGCTACATCTACTGCCCCTGTTATTGCTCCTGCCACCACCCCCGCCGTTCTACCCATCAATGCTGTTGCCGCTGCCTCCACCGCTGGTAACAAGCAGTCAACAACCCGCTATCCGCCCTTAGTGGTTGAAGCACTCCCGGACTGGCCGACACACTTCCGGGAGCTTAAGAATCAACTCGGGCACGCACCCAATGGACGCCCATTCGGAAAAGGAGTACGGTTCATACCAAAATCGGACCAAGAGTACCGCACCATCCAGCGGTACTTATACTCGTTGGAGGCAAAAGAAAAGATTTCGTGGTTTTCGTACTCCCTTCCCGCGGAACGCAGCCTCAAAGTGGCTATCCGTGGCCTCCCAGTCAACACTTCACGTCGTCCGGGATGCATATATTTCGCACAGCTGGCGCGCACCTCAAACCTTACGCCGGGTATATATGAAGTAACAGAACTTCTATGTATGCCCGGCGTACACATAGAAGCATGGCGCGGAAAAAAGGGACCCGCGCATTGTCACAGGTGCCAACAATTTCGGCACTCATCCCACAATTGCCATAGACCGCTCTCTTGTGTGCGTTGCGGCGGAGCTCATACCGCTCGCGACTGCACTCGCCCTCTAGAAGAGCCGCCTACGTGTGCAAACTGCGGTGGAGCGCACACTGCAAATAGTGCTGCCTGTCCTGTGTTCAAACAGGAAATTCGGAACCGGAAGGCCGGTACTGTCGCAAGAACAACAGCAGCTGTACCGCACACACAGAAACCCGCTATTGTTGAGGATGGCAATGCTCCTACATCGCTAATGGCAGCTGCGAACCCATCACAAGAGGAACGTGGTAGTCGCAAGAAGCGACGCAAGAAGAGGGCGAAGTCGCAGGCCGAACAGGCAAACGTGCTTCGCAACGATGTCCAGGAGGACGCCGTGGTCGCCGCCCCACCAGAGGGGACGAAGGCGAAGCGGACTGTCCAACCGAAACCGGCCCCACAGCCGGCTACGGTATACTTGGACCCCAGACTTACCAGCGTCATCGAAACCCTACAAAAGGTATTGATGGCGCTACTGGAGAAGCGGGACCCCGTCCCACTGATCCTCAGCTGCCTAGCAGAGCTATGTAAGTCTGGTTCTGCGTAGGTTGCGTATACTCTTTTGGAACGCCGACGGGATGTCAACAGAGAAGAGCAGGCTACTGAAGTTGCTGTTGGCAAGACGGCAAATTGACATAGCCCTGCTTAGTGAGACCCACCTTAGACCAGTAGACCAATTAAAGATAGGTGGATACCATGTCTACCGGGAGGACCAACGCTCACCACGAGGGATTGCTTATAGGGGATTAGCAGTCTTGGTCAAGAGGAAAGTCGTCCATCAAGCGCTACCAGTACCGACACTGCAGTCTGCGTACGCCCTGGGCGTAGAGGTCTGCATCGGAAGCCAGCCCACACGTGTCTTCGCATTCTATAGGCCACCGGGGCAGCGCCTCGCAGTGGCTGACATGCACACACTGCTGGAATCACCGCTGCCCACTATAATAGCTGGTGACTTTAATGCGAAGCACACAGCATGGAACTCCAACTTTACATGCCCAGAAGGCCGCCGCCTACTCGATGATGCAGACCGAAACCAATACCAGGTACTAGGACCAGAGGTTCCGACGCATTATCCGTACTGCACAGCCCACACACCGGATGTCATAGATTTAGCCGTTACGCGCGGCGTTGACGCGGCTGTATATCTTGACGTCCTGGACGACCACCTCATTTCAGACCATCAGCCGGTGTGCTTAACTCTGGATGACATCCCGCAAACGTTCCAGTTACCCCCTCGATCATGCCAAGACTGGCGGGTCTTTGCTGATTATATGGCAGAGCACTCGCCTTCCTTGCCAGTGGAGACATCCGATGACGTCGAGAAGCTTTCGACAGATCTCATTGATACTTTACAGACCGCACTTCGTATGTCGAAACTCGATGACACTACAACAAGGAAGCCCTTTCAGCTCCCCGCCCACATCATGGCGATGATTGAGAGAAAGAGGAAACTGCGTCGGCAGTGGCAGAGCGCCCGATGTCCGATCATGAAATCTCAGCTCAATGCTCTGGCTGCGAAGATCTCTGCCGCGCTGGCTACCAATGCGAAAGAGTCCTGGCAACGCACCATCGAGCGAGCTAGTGAAGACTGGTCGGGCATACACCGTCTGTGCCGCCAACTTTCCGGGAAACAAGCTCCGATTAGGCCTCTAATGGCCGGCGACGGAACCCCACGTTACCGTGCAGAGGACCGAGCGGAGATGTTCGCCGACTTCCTGGAAGCGCAGTTCCGACCGAATCCTGTAAACAACGTGCAGCACGTGGCAGAAGTCGAGAGAAAGCTTAAGTTATACTTCGAGCAGCCGATAGCCCCAACCGAGGATCCCGTCATCTTCTCCCCTGGACAAATTCAGCGGATGATTCGCCGCATGCCTCTTCGTAAAGCGCCCGGTCCTGATCGGGTTACCAATGAAGCCTTGCGTCACTTACCTTCGCGATCAATTGCAACGCTGACGCGTCTCTTCAACGGTATCCTCCGCACCGGACACTTTCCCACCACATGGCGACTTGGCAGAGTCATCATGCTGCCCAAGCCGGGGAAGAACATCCTCTTACCTGGAAGCTATCGCCCTATTACGCTCCTCTCGACGACGTCGAAGTTGTTCGAGAAACTGCTACTGCTGCACATGACGCCGCACCTTAAGCCACGCGACGAACAGTTCGGATTTCGCGCTGAACACTCCACTACACACCAGCTAGCGAGGGTATTGCATGACATAAGCGCGAGCGGGTCGTCGCAGTCTTCCTCGACATGGAGAAGGCGTTCGATCGTGTCTGGCACGCCGGCCTGCTGTACAAGCTGTCCACATCTACTACTCCTCGTCGAGTAGTGAAGATTGTGGCCACCTTCCTGCAAGACAGACGCTTTCAAGTGGCGGTTGAAAGCGCCCTGTCCACAGAGCGACCTATCTGTGCCGGTGTGCCGCAGGGAAGTTGCCTGTCACCAGTGTGCTACTCCTGGTACACAGATGATATCCCCGTCACCGAAGGCGTGAAGCTTGCGCTGTACGCTGATGACGCGGCCTACATAACGATGTCCGAAAGTGCCACCAACGCTGTAACCAAGATTCAGAGCACACTAGACGCACTTCCCAGCTGGCTTGAGGACTGGAGACTGACGGTCAACGTGGCGAAGACTCAGGCGATCTCAATAGAAAGCGTAACCCTACCACAGCTGAAGCTCATGGGGCAGAATATCGAGTGGTCCGCGACGGTAAAATACCTCGGCGTGACCATCGACCGCACCCTCTCCATGAAGCCTCACGTGAACCACGTCGTTGCTCAGGTACGCGCTACACGCTCCCTTCTACGACCCGTATTGTCATCCCGATTGCCGCTCCGCGCAAAGCTTGGCGTGTACAAGACTTATATACGCACCCGATTGACCTACGGTGCCCCGGCCTGGTTCGCGCTTGTGTCCGAAACGAACCGCCGCCGGCTGCGTGCGCAGCAGTCACTCGCACTGCGCACAATTGCCAACGCCCCTCGCTTTGTGCGGAACAGGACGATCTCCAGGGATCTGCGCGTGGAAAACCTGGATGACTTCGTGAGACGCCTGAGCACCAACCTGTTCGGGCGTGCTGACGGCTCGCATGCCCGTCACCTGCGTGAACTCGCGCCCTACCACCGACGACCGCCGGACAGGTATGGACTGCCGCGAGATCTCGTCTCCGTGGCAACCCCTTCCGGATCATCCCCAACATCCGACCTGGTGCTAGCTGATGGGCGCTCCGCAGGGGCCCCACCCTTCGGAGCTCGACCTCGCTAAGCACAGGTCATCATACTGGACAAGACCCCGGCGTTACTAGCACGATTTCGTTGGTACGCCCCCCCACCGGACTAACATCGTGGGACTACCATCAGGCCCAGCCGGACCAAACCCAGTGACCCGTCTGTAGTTGCAGGCGGCGCGGAAAACTACTTTAGCAGGCCTAACGCCTGGATAAGTTACCCCGAGACCCTATTTAGGGTTTGCGAGAAGAACCACAAGGACCCTATTGAAAGATGTTCTTATTTTTGCAAATGGCGGCCAATATCAAATCTGTTTTGACATTTGTAAACTAGACAGATGTAGAATACAAGTGAACAAGCCATGGAGCGATATTCTCCCCGCGGAACACTGAGTAATCGTTTCTATTCTTTTGCGTAACAATTCGTCTGTGGTGTTGGCGCAGAGCGAATTGCATCGCCGATTCCCCGGTCGTCCAGCACTAACTGCGCAAACACTGCGCCGTTTGGCGAGGGACCATAAGAGACGCTGACCAAGAGTGGCCGGACCCTATTCTGCCGAGGATATCGCAGCTGTTGCCGAGGATGTCGCGCTGTAGTCTGAAACATCGACCAGACGCCGTGCCTCGCAATTAGCAATCAGCTGGTCGTCCCTAAGGTAAATTTTGGTCAAAGACCTGTGCATGTCCGTGCATCAGCTAATTTGCAGTGTGCAGTAAAGGGTAAGATGAACCTAATTCCAAAATTGTATGCCTTTCGGTTCACAGTAAAAAAATTCGGAGCAATAATGCTTCAATGACTGCACTACTGCTTTTGTTTTGAATTGAAATAAATCACAAACAATGTCTAGTTCTAACCTCGGTTGTGATTGGTTTTTGTTTCATACGTCGTTTTGGTTTCAAGTCTGGCCACTTTTTATGTGAAATTTGTTCTGAGTTAGACTTCCTGACTTATTATTTATTCGTAGCTACTGAGTTTAATTAACATTCCAGTAATTAAAAAGAAACAGCAAGAACACTTGATTAATATGTATGGAAATACTACTTAATAAATACAATTCTACGGCCTCGTGTAATGTTACATTTATAATAGTTCTGTAATACGAACAATATATGTAAGTGAGTTGCCTATTATGTTTACCAAATTACCTATTAACAGGCGCTAGTGCAGGCTGAATTGTCCATACATCTTTTTATACCAAAATCATTTGTAGTTTTTTTTTTTTTTTTTTTTATTTATTTAATTGACACTCAAAACATGTTTTACAATTATAAAGTCTGCCAAACTGTATAACAGTTTGTCGGCAGAAGTTCTCGCAGCAATGATATGAAAAAAACCCCATATTAACAGGGTTCACAAAAGATATTACATTAAATCAAAATCAATAATATGAAAACCAAAACAACACAAAATTAAAAGAGATAGGAGACACCGGTGGTCAATCATGGACACAACGACAAATAATGTCCCTCGAGTTGCCTTTTATATTGAGATTTTGTGTCTACTCCCTTTAACAAATCCGCGGGCAACTCATTTAACAGATACGGCACTATATATCTTCTTGTTCGTTTGCCAAAGTAATTCGTGGTTTTCGGAACTACAAGTTGCCTTTTTTTCGCTAGTCGGGTTGGGTACATATGTTCTCGTTGGATTTTGTGCTCTTGGTTACCAAATTGCGCAACTAAAATATTCAACTTAACCTTATGATGAACCGGAAGTAAGTTACATATTTTAAACAACTTCTCGTAGTGACCGTTCAAATCTTCCTTTGTGTTTCTATCTACCAGAAATTTAAGCATCCTTTTCTGTAAGTTACAAATTTTATCTAAATATATTGGAAACGTAAGTCCATATGTACCCAAACCGTACTCGATATTAGAGTCAGCTAAGGCATGATACAGTAGATACATTAATTTTCGACTGACAACATTCTGCAAAATTTTCAACTTGCCTAATATGGAGCGAAGCCTATTGCAAACATAACTCACGTGAAGGTCCCATGTGAATGTGTCATCTACCACCAGCCCTAGGTATCTGTAAGAGGTGACTTTTTCTATACTTAAGCATTTACAGTTTTTCATATGATTATGCATACATTCATAAGTGTGGCCCTTCACGTATGAACGTATTTCCATCATATTTTATTGATCTTCGGATTTACTCGTAAACAGTATTTTTCTATGTTCCTGGCGTGTTTTTGATTTCTTTTAAATCGGGTTTAGACACAAAATTTTGAAATGTTTCAAGCTTCGACCTGTTTTCACTGAAACAATCGCACTTCGGCGCTCTTAACGGGGAACCCGGTACGTACATTGGCACGTATGGGAGTTTTATACGACTTATCGTTTTTCATCGACAATGGTAGTGATTCTCTTGTGAACATCACCAAATTTAAGTTAACTCAGATTTGTTGTTGGTTTATATACTTTAACCTCATTGAATTACAGTACCTTTTTTCAATATCGCACTCATGGATGTACAGTTCAGAACAAACTAAAATTTCATCGGAGACACCCGTTTATTTATTAAATTAGTTAAATCCCTATAACAAACATCTATCGAAGATTGCACCTTATTATCCAAACTATTTTCGCTTTAAGAAGACATTAGGTATAATTTACATAATAATGGTAATTTTGTTAGGGAGCCCCGGAGCGAAGCTAGTCTAAAAATTTGTATCTGTCAGTGAAATTCTCGTCAAAATCGGTCCAGCTATTCAAGAGAATAGCGGGAACAAACACACAGACAGACAAAACTGAAAAAAAAACGTATTTAAAAGATAAGGTAGGTACCTATATAAGTATTTTTTAACTTATTTAATCTTGCTTTCATAATATATGTGGGTATTGCATAGTTTGAGGCTAGATAGCGTTATGTGTAAGATGTCCTAAAACATTTATGATTCTGAAAAAAATCATGACAATATATTATATTGAATTTTTTTAGATAAATTTATTTCAGGAGTTACAGGAGCCTTCTTTTTTGTTGATGGGGTGGAAAAATCCCTTCGGATATCCGGCTCCTAGGGGAACAGGAGCCAGGAGTATGTGGTTTTAATACTAAAAAACACCCCGACGATCGACCTCTGACGCCCTGCTCCGGGAGGAGCCGGACCATGTTATTTCAGGTCCTCCCAGAATCGGTGTCAGGCCAATTATAAGGCCCTAACCCGGTGGAAACGGTTTCCCCCATCACTCAACATCCCGGCGTGGCAGCCCGACCTTACATTCGCCGCTGACGTCTTCTTCGCTCAGGATCGGCCCTCTCCCGATCCCGTTCAGCGGTCTTTTTCTGGAGCATTACTACTTCACAGAAAGAGACCACTGTGCCCCATCCCTCCTCATCCGCCAAAATGTCAGAAAATATTGGTGGCGGGGACAGGTAGCAGTTGTAGGGGCATAAATTGTAAATTGCAATTACTAGGAAGACTTCGTACAAATATAAAGAACTAGTAAGTGAACATAACAATTATCTATTTGAAACGATTTAATTTTTCCTGCCATTATGGGTGACTACGGAACATTATTCTATGCGATACCTCACACTCACTTAGGCATTTTTTATTTATTTACATCCTTTAAGCTTTGACGACAAATTTAACCTTAAATATTTCCTTTCTGAAAATTATAAATCAGCAGCTTACCTTGATGTATTAATTGTAGCTTATCCGCCTTACCTTGATAAAGTTGTAACACTTTTTTTTGGTATTAGAGAATCAACAAAGTAACTTGTTATGTTTGGAAGTAATTCGTTATTAGCGCCATCTCTCTATGGTCGAAAGTTATTACATCACAACTGATTAGCGGGTGCGAATTTAGGTTGTTTTCACCAACGATGCGCTACATGGCGTTCACATAGAAATTAATTCATTTTTTGTCATAGACTAGGTTGATATAACAAATGTTTTTAATCTGTGTAAAATTCTATTTGTCTTTGAGAAACATGCGATATGTCATGTGATATTTTGTAAGAAGGTGGGGATTTCTTCCAGAAAAGTCCTAGTTCGGGATATCATAATCCTATTTAATTACTATGTTACCCATAAACTATCACAACGCGTATCATAAGCATCAAGTTTAACTTTATATTGAAAAAAATCACTCAAAAACACGAATTAATCGTTGATTAATATTCCGACAGGACTTTACTACAATGTTTTGTCTTTGGGTTGGTTGCCGTAGTGTTGTAACCGTTAGCTGCTTCGACTGCAGCGAACTTTGTTTCCGCTGCGGTCGAACCGGGCACAAGGCGGCAGACTGCTCTGCCGCCCCTCACTGCCCGATGTGTGCGGCGGGCAATAATCCCGCCAACCACCAGATGGGGCAGGGGGGCTGTAAGCCTCCCCGCGCCTCTCGGCAGACGCCGGAGGCTAGCCTGGCGACCCGGGCTGCCTCCGACGTCAATCAGGCGGCGACGTCGTCGCCCATGGAGGGGGTTGTAGAGACGATCCAGTAATGGATCAAGTCTCCAACCTCCTGGTCCAGACGAACCTCAACCACTGTGCCGCGGCGCAGGATCTCCTCCTGCAAACCATGGCGCAGTGGTCTGTAGGTGTTGCTGTAGTCGCGGAGCCTTATTTCGTCCCTCCCCGTCCAAATTGGATGGGTGACTGGGACGGCTCCGTGGCAGTCGTCAGCTCCACGGCGGCTCATTCCCCGCCCTTGTCACTAAGAGACAAGGGTACTGGATATGTTGCCGTCGAATGGGGGGGAATCACCATTTATGGTGTATATTTCTCCCCCAACCGGAGTCTGAGCGACTTCGAGGTCTTCCTCAACAACTTGGAGACCTCGATACGGCGATTGGGGTCTGGGCACGTCCTCGTGCTGGGGGACTTCAATGCAAAGTCCATTGCGTGGGGTTCCCCGGCGACGGACGCCAGGGGCGAAGCCGTGGAAGAATGGGCGGCATCGGTGGGCTTCTGTTTGCTGAACAGGGGCGCCACCAACACGTGCGTGCGACAGCAGGGGGGGTCGATAGTGGACCTTTCGTTCGCTACCCCTGCAGTCGCCGCACGAGTAAGGAACTGGAGTGTCCTGGATGAGGTTGAGACGCTCTCGGATCACCTTTATATCCGATTCGAGCTCTCCCGGTCCCAGGACGCCAGTAGGGGTCACGCGGCGCGGCGTCCCTCCCGTTTTCCGCGGTGGGCTGTCGCCAAGCTGGACAGGGACCTACTAGAGGAGGCGGCCATTGTTTGCTCTTGGCTGTCTCCGCAGGCCCCGACCGAGGAGGTCGACGTGGGGGCTGGTCGCTTCGCCGATGCGTTAACGCTCATCTGCGATGCGGCCATGCCCCGCGTTCGTGGCCGTCGGCCTCCTCGGAAGGAGGTCTACTGGTGGTGCCAGGAGCTGGCGGACCTCCGTGCGGCTTGTGTCACCCGAAGTCGGCGACGCCACCGCGGGGACGGTGAGGAGGTGGACCGGCTTCACGAGGAGTACCGAGCAGCTCGGAAAACTCTGAGGCTGGCCATCTGCCGCGCCAAAGACGCATCTAGAGAGGAGATACTGGAGAGTCTCGAGCGTGACCCCTGGGGTCGGCCCTACCGTGCGGTGCGCCAAAAGCTCCGCACACCGGGCCCCCCCCTTACGGAGACTCTCCAGCTCAGCTTCCTGCAGGAAGTGGTCGAGGGCCTATTCCCGCAGCAGGCGGAACACACGCCCCCGTCGATGGCCCGTCGTGGTCGTCGTCGGGACAGCGTGGGTGATGTTCCGCCTGTCAGGGAATCTGAGGTAGGGGCGGCTGTTCTACGGATTCGATCCAAGAACACCGCCCCCGGGCCGGACGGTGTTCCAGCCCGAGTGATGGCCCGTGCCCTCGACTACATGTCGGACCACCTCAGGGGAGTGTTGGACGCTAGCCTGGCGTCCGGACGCTTCCCTGAGCGTTGGAAGTGCGGGAAGCTGGTCCTGATACAAAAGCATGGACGGCCTGCCGATTCGGTCGCGGCCTACAGGCCCATCGTGTTGCTGGACGAGGCGGGTAAGTTGTTCGAGAGGGTTCTCTCTGCCCGCATCGTCCGGCACCTCTGCGAGGTGGGCCCCGACCTGTCGGACGCCCAATTCGGTTTCCGAGAAGGGCGTTCGACGGTCGACGCGATCCTGCGCCTGAGGGCCGTGACCGAAGAGGCGGTGAGCTGCGGCGGGGTGGTGTTGGTGGTGTCCTTGGACATCGCCAACGCCTTCAATAGTCTGCCATTCGGCTGCATCAGGGCCGCACTCCAATACCACGGAGTGCCAGGGTACCTGAGGCGGCTGGTGGCAGACTATTTAGAGGAGCGTACCGTCGAGTACGAGGACCGAGATGGCGCCTTGAGACGCAGGGCCATGTCGTGCGGTGTTCCACAGGGGTCTGTCCTAGGACCACTCCTGTGGAACATGGGATACGACTGGGCCCTACGAGGGCGTCTCCCCCCCGGGCTGGGTGTAATCTGTTACGCAGACGACACCCTAGTCACGGCCCGGGGAGCAAACTTTGAGGAGGCGGCGCGCCTGGCCACCACGGGAGTCTCTCGGGTGGTCGGGCGCATCGAGGCGCTGGGTCTGCGGGTGGCCCTGGACAAGACGGACGCCCTATTATTTCATGGGCCCCGTCGCGGTCCGCCCGCTGGCGCCTCGATCGAGGTCAACTCGGTCCTCGTACCGGTCCGGGCCCAGATGAGGTACCTGGGTCTGGTCCTCGACGGTAGGTGGCTCTTCGACGAGCACTTCCGACAGCTTGGTCCTAAGCTGGTGGGCACTGCCTCCGCCCTAGGGCGACTTCTGCCCAATTTGGGCGGGGCCAGTGTCCCCACTAGGCAGCTGTACACGGGGGTTGTCCGGTCAATGGCACTTTACGGTGCACCGGTGTGGGCGGCGGCTCTGTCCGCCCAAAATAGGGCGCGCCTCTGGCGCCCCCAGAGGGTATTGGCGGTCAGAGCCATACGCGGATACCGCACCGTATCTACCGAGGCGGCGTGCGCCTTGGCCGGAACACCCCCGTGGGATTTGGAGGCGGAAGTGCTCGCCGAAGTTTATCGGCGAGTGGCTGACTTCCGGGCGGAGAGCGGATTTCGCCCTCCGCCCGAGGACGTGCGCGAGTGGCGCGAAGCCGCTCGCCGAGCCACCATGCTGAGATGGTCGTTCCGGCTGGAGACCCCACGCGCTGGCTTCGCCGCCGTGGAAGCTCTTCAGCCGGTCATCGCGGAGTGGGCAGGGCGGCAGCACGGGACCCTTTCCTTCCGGCTGACGCAGGTACTTTCCGGGCACGGTTGCTTCGGAAAGTACCTGCACTCGGTCGCTAGGAGGGAACCGAGTCCCGCCTGCCACCACTGCGACTGCAGGGAGGACACGGCCCAGCACACGCTGGCGGTCTGCCCCGCTTGGGCGGCGCAGCGCCGGGTCCTCACTGCAGTCATCGGAGGGGATCTCTCGCTGCCGGCCGTCATAAGATCGATGGCCGGCAGCGACAGTTGTTTTACCGCGGTCGCAAACTTCTGCGAGGACGTAATCTTGCAGAAGGAGGTGGCGGAGAAGGCCCGGGAGGATGCAATCCAATCGGACCCGATCCGCCGCCGGCGCCCGGGGCGGCGTAGGCGCGCATACCTGCGTCTCATGCCGCCCTGAGAGTGGCCGCGGACGGGCGGGACGGGTTTCCCGTCCGTCCGCAGTGGAGGCCAACCGCGAGGGGGCGACGTCCGCGTGTGACCGGACGTTGCCTAATTAGAGAGTAAAATTTTGAGATGGTGCCCGCAACAGTGCGGGCAGGCGCCGGTTGGAGTCCAGAAGGAAATCCCCTCCCTGGACTCCTTCCAATACAAAGGCGCAGAGAGGGTCACACCGTGTGGTTTTAGTCGCCGTAACCCTCGACGGGGTGACGGTCCGCGGGGATTTCCACACGTTAAAAAAAAAAAAAAAAAAGTGTTGTAACCGTTAAAAGCCGTTTTTTGGCCGAATAAAATAGAGTTTCTGAAAATCGTTTACAAAAATTACATTAAAAAAGAGATAAATGTGTAATTACTGTCTTATTTAATATTTAAATATATAAAAACAAAATCTGATCACATATAGTTTTAGCTTTATTTTGATATTTAACATGAATATTATGATATTATACTAAATGGTTAAAATAATTGGTTAAAAAACCCGGAGTGGACTCCGAGTTTTTTAACCAAATCATTTAATATGTTTTTTAAACCAAATCATTTAATCATGATATTAAAATAATAATAAAAATCAAAAAATAATAAATAACTAGTTACGCCACGATGACAAATGTCCAAACGGGCTTCTTATTTTGTGACGACTATACGTAATATTACAAAGCCACCTGATAGGTACGTTTATACCTTAAAAATACACTCATGCTCAAGTTCACTAGACTCATGTTCATGTACATTGTTAACCAGAACCGACTCTGTAAGTAACTAGGGGTCCTATTTGATGATTACCTAAAATAGGACAATTGATAATCAAAGTATTTATAAACAGAACTCTGCGTCTGATCGGTATTTTCAAGTCCTCGACACTCGGCTAACTGCGAGACCCTGAAAATGGTCTATCTTGCGTTATGTCAATCCGTCATAGGACATAGCATCACGGTATGGGGTGGCACACACAAAGAGCTATACTCAAAATAATATCAAGGAAAACGCTGAGATATTCTACGACTCAATTGTACACCGACTGCAAAGTATTAACTCTACGCCAGCTGTTTGTGCTCCAACCCACTATAAGACAACATCGCGGTCTCTATAGCCCTGATCCGGAGAAGCGCAGGAATTTGCCAGTGAGTGCCCGATACAGAACCGCTCTCGCAAAACACCACTTCTATGTATTACGGTCTGGCCACGACTTTGGTCTTAGCGAAGAGCGGTGAGGCGTGCCGGGCGGTGTCGGTAAGCGGTGCGTTTTGCACTCCACGTACCCTCAGTAGCGGTTAGTTGCAGCCGCCACGATGGACGTATTTAGGTAGTCGAAATGTGTTCAAAATCATGGCGTTATCAAAATTATCCCTTCTCTGTTAAGAAACAACAAACATTTTTGTATTGCTGGTCTAATACCAGTTGGGAACACGATGATTGGGGCTGGTAGGTATGCCATTTGTATAGACAGGCCGTCTCAAAACAATGTTCCATTACTCAAAAGCCTAATCCAGATCCTATACTGTACTCGCAAAGTTCTTATTTAATCAACTACCTGAGTCCCGCGGTTATTATTGTAAACCGCGAATAACGTTAACGAATAACGAAGAAAGTTCTAAAAAAAAATTGCCTAAGTTACTTCTTACGTCATCAGCTTTCTACCATTTGAAGTCGCGTGAAAATCGGTTTAGTCCTTCCAGAGATTACCCGAAACAAACAGACAGACGGACAGACAGAAAACAATTTTATAAATTGCTTTTTAATTTTTATGTAAAAAGTACCGTAGGTATATGTTTACCGTAAATTTTTTGAACGCATCGTATTAATCGCACGACCATGCTTTCAAATACTGAATGTCCTATTATTCGGCATGGATTCGTAAGATGATGTTTGAAGAAAACTTAATTTATGAAGTGTGTGCTGATCCCGTTGCTTGAAATAATGTGGCCTACGTTTTCTTTTTTTTATACTATTTACAATTAAGGAAATAGTGCTCGACAGTAGAAACTGTGTATCTCTGCTAGGAGCATTTCGAGAGTGATAGCATCGCTCGAGGAAAAACGTTTTCTCACCTATCTTCTTCGCGCGATCAGTTTCATCGCACGTGGTGTTTGGAAAAAATTACTGAAATTATTATTATTTTCTTACCTACTTGAAATTTTCTATCGATTATTTTTGTATTAAAGATCATATCTATTTTCTAATTGTTTTTATTTATTAATATATTAGGTATATCTTAAACATAAATACCTATAAGCTACACGTCTTTCCCCAGGAGGGACAGCTGGAGACACCTACCTAGATACATTTACATTTTGAGTATGCTATGCAGATAAGCAAATAACAACATATGTATTCAAATTTCATTAAAACTCAATAAAAACTTACCTAAACTTTTATTATACATCTTTAAAACATAATAAGTATAACGTTAAATTTTGTCATAGGAAATTGATGTCCGGTATGAACTTGTCGAGAGCGTTCACGTACACCAAGTGCGGTAATCTAACTTTGACGACCAATCATGCAATGCAATGTGCTCGCACAGTTAAAGGGTGTGGGGGAGGCTTGTTATTGTTCGTCAGGTAGTCTACTATTCCAGTTAAAAATATCTTTGTCATTAGTCAGTTTAGCAATTTTTACTTTTGGCCGCCTAAATCCCGAAAATTATTTGCGACGTGTAAAAACATACTAAAGTATTTATACTCATCAAAATAAATATTTTTTGTTTACGAAACTCAATAGATATATCTTAGAAATTTTCCTTATAGATTAAATATTTCAGTATCCTTAAAACATTTTTTTTATGAACTGTTTCGATTTTAATAAGTAAAAGATACGAGAATAGAAAAACGTAATAATATTACAATCCCTTGGCTTTATTGTTTATGATCATAAATTCTAAATATATACAAATGTCAACTTTTCAGTTTAATTAACAAAAATGAATGAATTATGTATAAAGATATAAAGAATCTCTTGAGAATCGATCAATTTCCTTAGCTAACTGCTTCGCTCCCGTAAATTAACTGTGACGTCATGTATCAAAATGGGCCTACTAAGTTGTTACGAGGACGACTAGACCATGGTGACGTTAAAGTAGTGACTCGAACACGTGATTTTTAATTGAATTGTCTGACTTTATTCGAATCTGTCTTTTCGCCTTAATCAGGCAACTAAATTTTTAATGCCTTATCAATTATATGTATCAATTGTATGATGTAAACTTTGATATTATAAAATTAGATCTCAGATACAGATAGAAAAAAAAACACAATTCTTTTTGATAAACAAGTTAAGAAAACGACATCAATAAAGACTTAAAGGTACACGAAGTGAATTATTTTGAGAGTGGTGATTGTAAAATATCAAACATTCAACGGGAACAATCAATAAGAAACAATCTTCTTTTAAGTATCATAAAATTATATCTTTTTATAATAGGTGTAATATTAAAACACATACCTGGTGGATAACTATTTGGCTTCTTCATAGTTAAAACCCCATATAATAGCAACGTAACTAAACACAACAGTATGAATACCAAGATCATTTTAAAAGATCGATTATAGATCACACTGAACGAATGCGGTATAAAAAGACTCTGGCCTACTCGGTAACTAAAATGCTACTGTCCGCGCACGCCGAGCCAAACCGATACAATTTTTGTATTGTGAACAATTGGTTATTTATTCGGGTGGAGCGTCAGTATAGAGAATATGTACACAAATATGTACATAAATACGTTCATAAATATATAGTAAAGTAATATTATATTTTTTTGTTAAATTTTCTGAGGGATTTCATAATGTAATTATTTTGTTGTTTATTTAATTATTTTTGTTTAATTTAGATTTAGTTTAATTTAGATTTGTTTTATATTAATTTGTTTTAAAGTTATACAAACTATTTCAAAAATCTAAATAAATAATTATTCTTAGATTATTGAGATGTCTTTTACTGATAAAGAACAAAAAGTAATTAGGTATATACCAAATAACCAAAGATTTATGTTAATATATACTAAAGGCTATTATTGTAAATGCGACGAGCAGCGACTGCGGGGTAGGGTGGAGGGTAGCTACAAAGCGCAAAAGCGGGGTCAATGGGAATTCAGTTCACTATTCATGTTCAGTACCATGTACCATATGCGTCGTTTAGTGATAAACAACGTGCTGTTACACGGGGGTTTGATTTTGACTTTTTAAAAAAGAAAATTAAAGAATGATGAACACTTTAATGGAAATAGAACGGTTACAATTAAAACGGAAAAGACGAGTGTTCAATCTTAGGGTTCTCATTTGTATTTTTCTATTGTGACTATGCCATAGAAAAACACAAATGTATCAAATCGTGTTTTTCATGTTATAGAAAACTATAGCGGTTTTGATAACATTTTTATTTCAGAAGTTATAAAGGTCTAACTTGTGAAATAAGCTGACTTAGAAAACTTCGTACAAAAATAAAGAAGTATTAAGCAAATACAACAATGTATAATATGTATGTATTTACAAAAAAAAAGTATTTTTATGTATTTATATCAGTTGTCTAGTTTGGGGACTAGATGGCGTTGTGTGTAAAATGTCCGAAATATTTATTATTTATTATTATTATTAATTATCTATTGGGCACGATTTAATTATGGGTGAGTACATAACCCTATTTTATGCGTGACCTGACACGCACTTGGCCAATTTTTATTAAAATAACTCAAACAGTAAACATAACCTAAAATGTAAACATTGTCTGATTTTACCAATTTGGCCATTGCTGGGAGACCTGAAAATTAGGCTCGTGAAATCGTCATAGATATTGTAATTTATGCCCAAATTCTAGCACTGTAACGCCAGGCCCAAGTTTGTGTGGATTTCAGGTTTCTCCTTTTCAGGATTATTAGTACAATGTCTTGTTAAGATGTATGCGTACCCATTAGCTTGAAAGTGGGGCCGTTTCTGAGGTAGCGCGAAGTACAGATAGATAAAAACCTTACTTACCTACGTTAAAGGTGCAAAGCTAGTATTTACATATTAATATATGTAAATACTAGCTTATAATAAGGGTTCCGTTTTTTGCCATTTGGCTACATAGGGGAACCGATATAGTTATTGGCCACTTAAGCGACCCGAAGACTGACGGATTGAATTAAAAATAAATTATATAGTAAAACATTAGTAACTGTATGTATGTATGCTACTTTATTAATGTATTTATTTATTCATATTGTTTACATACACTTTTATAATATATTATCTGCATAAAATGAACACAAAAATACAATCGTAAAATTAACAGTAATTGGCCGTATTAATACAGTTATTGGCCATGAGATCATACAGTTATTAGCCATATTAAATAATATCAATGCTGTTATGACATAATATTATCTTCATAACGATTTTCATTTTCGGAAGGTTCAGAATCATCATTTAACAATAAACATTTATGGCATATGAAGTCAAAAACTTCATCATCATCTGGAATATGCTCTTGATGCTCAATGGGATCGCACTGACGATGATAATATTTATTACAAGTGCTGCCTTTAGTGACTCCCTTGCTGGTTCTTTGAGCTAAATTGGGGTGACGTTTTAAAAATGCTTTCAGCCACCCCATGACCAGGTCTATTATTGACAAAAGGAGTATCGCGTGGATTATCAGACAAAAACTATTGTACAGTGTCGAGGACATCCTCTGAATTCTCGGAAACCCTTTGCGAGCCATTCTAACTAACGAGTCTTCGATAGTATCTTCTTCTTCATCTGTTAAATTTGGTGTCGGCCCAAATTGAGATCTAGAAGTAGGATTTTTGAGTTTGAACTGTAAAGTTGCCCTTGGGATACTTTTTTTTTTTTCGACCGCTCGCA
The DNA here is from genome assembly GCA_932526445.1 of Phragmatobia fuliginosa. Taxonomy (NCBI): domain Eukaryota; kingdom Metazoa; phylum Arthropoda; class Insecta; order Lepidoptera; family Erebidae; genus Phragmatobia; species Phragmatobia fuliginosa. Next base: position 35,154,236 of record OW052057.1, read on the forward strand.
AAGACATTGTATTACCATTTACTTTTTCTAGTGCTTCATCAAGGGCACCTTTTGTATACTGGGGTTTTTTTAGCATTTTTTGGCATGAACCTGATAGAAAAGAAAGAAACGTTACTGTGACCTTGTTAAAAATAAATTAAAAAGTATTACAGTTATTGGCCTAGTTTTGTAATACCTATTATTACGAATAACACAGTAATTGGCCTAGGCTAATAACTATCTACGAAGTTCTAAAACACATGGTAATTGAATAGACCGTTTAGTAATAGGTATTTTATTCGAAGACATTTATTAAAAACGCTGCTTTTTAAGGATATGATAAATATAGTAACTGGCCTACGGGGCCCGTAACTATATTTTTTTGAAATAATCGTGACAGTTAATTGGCCACAATAGTTTTTTTAGATTAGACGAAGTTATCATCATGTCATGCCTCAAATCCGATTATAATGCTTAGCTGCTGTATATTTGACAGGATTCTAGGGACTTTACTATGTTAATTACTTTTCAAAAAATCTTATGAAAAAAAATTGTAGTCTTAATATTTTTTTAACAAACTTACCGGTTTTTCTTCCAGCGTCAAGAAATCGCAAATCACAAAAGAACTAAATCGCCTAGCGGCATTTTGTTGAACCTTTTTTAAAAAGTAATAAAATTGTTACCATTATATATTTTTAAAATCTACTCTTCAATCAAGGAGTCGCTAGTTTTTTAAAATCAAAGTCGAAATGGCCAGTAACTGTATAGGGGCCAGTAACTATAACGTTTCCTAGTTTGCGCGAGAGACACTTCCAAAGTGGAAAAATGTGTCCCCCCCTCCCTCTAACTTCTAAAATAAGAGAGTGATAAACCTAAAAAAAATATATGTTGTACATTACCATGCAAACTACCAACGAAAATTGGTTTGAACGAGATCTAGTAAGTAGCTTTTTTTTTATACGTCATAAATCGTAACACGCAATTTACCTTTCATCCAATCAATACACTAGTATAAAATCATTGATCAAAGTTACAACGAACTACAAGAACTTTTATATGATGTTACTTGCTGATACGGAACCCTTCATGGGCGAGTCCGACTCGCACTTGGCCGATTTTTTTTAGTTTTATCACTCTCTTATTTTAGAAGTTACAGGAGGGGGATCAACATTTTACCACTTTGGAAGTGTCTCTCGCGCAAACTATTCAGTTTAGAAAAAAATGATTAGAGAAACCTCAATATCAACTTTCATACACGGCGCAAACTGACATCACTCTCCCATCAAGCAATGAGAAAATCCCAGATGAACGGAAAACTAATACATTTCGCTAAAAATGGCTCATTATTTAAAATATTGTTCCAAAACTTTCAAAGCCTTAATAACAAGCAAGATATACTGGAAGCCTTTATAATTCAAAATCCAAAATACAAAGCAATATGTGTCTCAGAAACCTGGCTATCACAAGACAAGTTGAATCTAATTAACATTACTGGATATAGGGTTGCATCGTCGTATTGTCGCAGCTCAAGAACAGGTGGCGGCGTAGGCATTCTACTTCAAGATCATATAGATTTTGTAGATAGGAAAGATATTACTGATATGTCGATAGAATATATTATAGAAATATGTGCGATTGAATTACCTAAACAAAACTTATTAATACTAACATTGTACTGGAACAGAAGAGAGGAAGAAATATTCTATAAACAGTTAAACTTAATCTAGAAATATATTAACAAATATCCAAAGTTAAATGTAGTCATGTGCGGTGATTTTAATGTTAATATTTCAGAAAATAGTTTGAAATCTAACGAATTTTTAAATTTTATGCTGGAATATAAACTAACACAACACATATATATAGAATATAAAGACACCTACACGAATTACTCCAACAACTAAAACTTGCATTGATCTCATATTCACCAACTTTAAAGATATTAATATGTATACAACAGTAGATGAATTAGGTTTCTCAGATCATAACGGTACTACAATCTATCTAAGTTTACCAGAACAAAGTAAACAAATAATCTGGTACACTAAAAAAAGATTATACAATAGATAATAAAAACATTTTAAAATTTAAATCCGATTTACAAACATTTAAGTGGAATGAGATTTTAACACTTGACAAAAACATTAATGAAAATTATAAAATATTCCAGGATCTACTAATGATTACTCTTAACAAATGCATACCAGAAACTAAAAGTAAATTAAAAACAGATTATAAAAAACACTGGCTCACCGTAGGTATAAAAACATCATGCCGAAATAAGAGATTGTTAAAGGTTCTAGTCACAAAAACCAAAAATCCTATACTAACCAAATACTATAAAAATTATGAATTTTTTTTAAAGAAAGCTGTGATAACAGCTAAAAAACACCATTTCACAAAGAAAATGCGAGATTCTAATAACAAAGTCAGAACAATGTGGTCTATTATCAACGAGAGAACTAACAAAAAGATTAAGAGTGAAAAATACAATATAACCCTACAAAAAATAACGAACAGATCACTCAACCCAATGACGTAGCAAACATATTTAATAACTTCTTTACTTCAATTGGGGAAAATAACATAGAACGAACCGCAGGCAGACCAACAATGACCTCCACAATTACCCCTATAGAGAACTCATTTTTCTTATGTCCAGTCACCCCTGGTGAAGCGAATAAATTAATAAAAACCTTAAAAAATAAAAATAGTTACGGAATAGATGAACTTCCACCTACTTTGATAAGACAATGTGCAGATGAATTGACGTTACCTTTTTACTATTTAATAAATCAATCATTCGAAGAAGGGGCGTTTCCTGATCTATTAAAGAAATCTGTCATAAAGCCAATACATAAAAAGGGCACAAAAACAGACCCAAACAACTACCGTCCTATCGCTCTTTTACCGACAGCCTCAAAATTATTTGAAAAGGCTATGTGTACCCGCGTCTATGATTTTTGTGAGAAATTTGGAATATTTAACGAGAATCAAAATGGATTTCGAAAAAATAGGTCTACAATTTTGGCGGTCTTTAAATATATACAAGAAACTTTAGAAATAATAAACACAAACAAATATGCAATAGGTATAATGCTCGATATGACCAAAGCTTACGACAAAGTACAATTTGACATTCTGTTAAATAAATTAAGTGGTGTAGGGATCCGTGGTAAATGCCTAGATTGGTTCAAATCATGCCTAAAAGACAGGGAACAACTAGTAGAAATAGAATTCTATAACTGCAGGACAAACGAAATGGAAACAATCAGATCTGACCTTAAACCAGTTAATGCCTCTATTCCACAGGGTAGTGTGTTGGGGTGTTTGCTTTTCCTTATATACATTAACGAGCTTCCTAAACATATACATGAACCATGTGTTTTGTTCGCGGATGACATATCAATACTCACCTCATGTGAAATCAATAGCAATCTAAATGAAAAATTGAATTCCATATTTACCACTACAACAAATTGGATGACCGATCATAATCTTGACATTAATTTTAAGAAAACAAAAATAATAACATTCCACCCATATCAGAAAACACCAATAGACATAAACTTCAGCTTTAATAATACATACCTAGAAGTAGTCAATAAATTCACCCTATTAGGTATTGATATAGACAAACACATTGATTGGAAATCGCATATACAAAGAATAAAAACTAAAATTTCAAAATATACCTACGCCCTTCGAGAAATAAAAAAAACTACAGACCTGAAAACCGCACTTGCTACATACTATTCATATGCCTACGCGTGGCTCACATACGGTGTAATTCTGTGGGGTAACAGTACAGACGCACCAACACTTTTCACCTTACAGAAAAAACTAATTAGAATTTTAGTTAATATAGAAGATACAGACAGTTGCCAACCTCATTTTAAAAACCTTAAAATTTTAACATTACCCTGTATCTACAGAGTTCTATAGCACAAGGAAAGACCTACAAACCAAAATATCACTCAGACACAAGGACAGGCTTAACCTACCAACTTCCCGACTAAAAATGCATTCTTCAAGCCCATTAGTTATGTCCATAAAACTATACAATAAATTACCAAAAGACATTAAACAGGAAGACAAACTTATCTGTTTTACAAAAAAATTAAAACAATTTCTATTAAGTAAGAACTACTACACTGTAAATGAGTACTTAAGGGACAGAATGGATTGAGCTGAGTGCTTTTCTTCTTTTTTTTCCTTTTGGTGCTGCTGCCGTTATCTGTTTCGAAACTGTTAATATTTATAGTAATTAATGCCTAGAGATGCCTAGTGTGTGTGCGTGTATGTGTGTGTATATGTGTGTGTATATATAAATGTATGTATGTATATGTGTGTTGTAAATATTCGAAAAAATATGTAACTAATAATAATATAATTAAGTACCTTAAAATTAGCCCTCTTCCTCTCTCCTGCTAACCTAAGTTGCTGTGCCCGACAGGGTTCACAATTGTTACTATTTATTTAACATGTAAACACCTGTAAACCTTCATTGTGAAATGCAATAAAGAATTGAGAATTGAGAATTTTTGAAGACCTATCCATAGATATGGTTTTGATGAAAAAAATATTTTATAATTTCAGTTCTAAGTATGCGGACCCCCTTTTCTATTTTTGTCTAAAAATATTAAAGCGGTTCACAGAATATATCTACTGACCAAGTTTCAACAGTATACCTCTTATAGTTTCGGAAAAAAGTGGCTGTGACATACGGACGGACAGACAGACATGACGAATCTATAAGGGTTCCGTTTTTTGCCATTTGGCAATCTACTAACTGGGCCGGTTCGACCGGGGCACTACTACCGTCACACAGAAGACCAACGAACCATACGTGGTGTCGTATTTTCTTGTTAAGAGTGAAACTGGAGGCCCAATTATACAGAAGCATTACACTAAGCAGCAACAGTGTAGGTCACAATGTTGCATTGTCTATACTCGCAATGAAGATTGTGACCGTCTACTCTTGGATTCTACTCATGCTTTCACTCGTCAGGCAGAGTCACTTGGTAAACTTGAATTTAAAAAAATGACCAACTGAATAAACTAAAAAAATAATATTAGGGGTTACAGTATGAAATTACCGTTTTATTGTAATAGGTACTTCGAATTGACATAGAACCTTCGTGGTTTGAGATTTTTGAGTGAATTTTTTTTTAAACCGTACCTATGATATTTTTCGTTTAAAAATGTGCATCATTCGATTATCGACTTTCAGTTGTTTTTTTATTCAGCTTAAACAAGAAAGATGGATACTTCGAAAATTCGAGTGATTTTTGAATACGAGTTCCGACGCGGAACTACCGCTGCAGAAACAGTTCGAAATATCAATCTTGCGTTTGGAGAGAGGACTGCTAATGAACGCACCGTGCGATTTCGGTTTAAACGCTTTCGTGATAGAAATTTTGATTAGAAGAACGAACTGGTCCAAGAGCCCAGAGCGATCAGACATAACTTATTTTCACATGGATGAAACCTTAACTAATCAGTAGCGTCTAGTGTACTTTTAAATACCTGCGTGTTTGTGGAACTAGATCTGTGACACCTGGGCAGATATCAGGTGAGAAAGGTAACTAAAAACAAGAGTTATCTAACTTAAATTAGTATGGCTGATCTTTATATATATTTTGTAGAATATTATTCTAAACTAGTTTCATAAAGTGTCAGACACTTTTCATGGACCAGAGCTTGTGTCAGACGCTTTAAAGATCGACAAAAAATTAATGAACTTTACTTATTTTTACATGTCTGATTTTTTAATATGTTATTAAAGTAACTATTACAAAGTTACATTTCATCAGTCAGACAAATTCGAGTGACCAAACATCCCTTAAACACAAAAATTATTCAGCCGGGAGTGCGATCATCATGCTATTTCAGAGCGAGTGAGACGTCCACAGCAACTTGGATCCCGTTTTTTAGGGTTCCATAGCCAAATGGCAAAAAACGGAACCCTTATAGATTCGTCATGTCTGTCTGTCTGTCTGTCTGTCCGTCCGTATGTCACAGCCACTTTTTTCGGAAACCATAAGAGCTATACTTTTGAAACTTGGTAAGTAGATGTAATCTGTGAACCGCATTAAGATTTTTACATAAAAATAAAAAAAAACAATACATTTTGGAACATACTTGGAACTGAAACTCAAAAAATTTTTTTCATCGAACCCATTGAGTAAAAAAATTAAATGTAATGAAAATACTTACTAATTTCAATCTAAGATTATCGCATTCTTGTTTCAATAACATGGGCTTCAACATTAAGTTGTTAATTATTAAATATTAAAGTGAATTCATTTATTGCATGTATTTGTGATAGGTGAATATATGAGGATCCATTTTATTTTATAAGGAAATATCTTTATTTTATTGTAAAAAAGATACCAGTTAGAAAAAGATAAAAACAAAATATTACCACTACTACAAAAATATCACTATGATTAGTTACAGCATCCTAATCATCGCAATCATCGACGCAGTCATTAGAATAAATAAATTTAAAAAAAAATTGCAGTAAATTGCAGTTTACGATTTATGACGTATAAAAACTACTTACTAGATCTCGTTCAAACCAATTTTCGTTGGTAGTTTGCATGGTAATGTACAACATACATTTTTTTTAGTTTTATCACTCTCTTATTTTAGAAGTTAGAGGGGGGGGGGGGACACACATTTTTCCACTTTGGATGCGTCTCTCGCGCAAACTATTCAATTTAGAAAAAAATGATATAAGAAACCTCAACATCATTTTTGAATACCTATCCATAGATGAACATGAACACGTATGGGTTCGATGAAAAAATTTTTTTTGAGTTTCAGTTAGAAGTATGGGGACCCCCAAAATGTATTGTTTTTTTTTATTTTTATGTGAAATCTTAATGCGGTTCACAGATTACATCTACTTACCAAGTTTCAAAAGTATAGCTCTTATGGTTTCCGAAAAAAGTGGCTGTGACATACGGACGGACAGACAGACAGACAGACAGACATGACGAATCTATAAGGGTTCCGTTTTTTGCCATTTGGCTATGGAACCCTAAAAAACGGGATCCAAGTTGCTGTGGACGTCTCACTCGCTCTGAAATAGCATGATGATCGCACTCCCGGCTGAATAATTTTTGTGTTTAAGGGATGTTTGGTCACTCGAATTTGTCTGACTGATGAAATGTAACTTTGTAATAGTTACTTTAATAACATATTAAAAAATCAGACATGTAAAAATAAATAAATTTCATTAATTTTTTATCGATCTTTAAAGCGTCTGACACAAGCTCTGGTCCATGAAAAGTGTCTGACACTTTATGAAACTAGTTTAGAATAATATTCTACAAAATATATATAAAGATCAGCCATACTAATTTAAGTTAGATAACTCTTATTTTTAGTTACCTTTCTCACCTGATATCTGCCCAGGTGTCACAGATCTAGTTCCACAAACACGCAGGTATTTAAAAGTACACTAGACGCTACTGATTAGTTAAGGTTTCATCCATGTGAAAATAAGTTATGTCTGATCGCTCTGGGCTCTTACTCTAAACCGTGTGAAAGACCGCCCTGTTAATAACAATGAATTGAAAAAGATGGAGGAAGTCGATCCGAGCCAAACTACCAAAGAATTGTGGCATGGTTTAACGTTACCTTACCGACAATATTGACTCATTTGCGTCAAATAATCATCCAAATTAATAAAATATGAAATGAAATCAATCAAATAAAAAAATGTGATGAATGGGTGCTTCATGATTTGACTAATTTTATTTACATGTACATACATGTAAAGAAAATTAGTTAAACATTTGTTGATAAAATCCAAGTTTAACAGTAGTAAATAAATAACTCTTTCGATCATTTTTACACACAACGCCATCGAGTCACAAAAGTAAACAGTAGTTGTATTATGGGTACTAGACAACTGATAGAAATACATAAACATACTCTTTTTTTGTAAATACATACATATTTTATATAGAAAACACCCAAACTCCGAACCAAATATTTTAAACATAAACAATGGTCCGACCCGGGAATCGAAACCGAGACCTCTTGATCAGCAGTCGCATATGCTCACTGCTAGACCAATGAGGCAGTTGAATGAATGTAGCTTCAACTTGGACAGTTTTTTCTAGTGCACCTAGTGTCTATGGTATTGGAATAAAAATAATTGAAATTTACAAATTCTGATGATTAACTAAAATAAATATTATCGAATTTTAATATTTCAAGTTATGGGTACCGCAGCGAGAAATTTATGGAACACAAGTTAAAACTTTTTAGCACTTTAGTGTTAAAGTGCTGTCAGTCTTCACAAATAATAAAATAGAAAAAGCCATTAAGCTTCTTTGCTTTGATAGTAGAGTTTATTCAACTGCATGCGAGTGAATTACGTCTATGTCCTGTCAAGAAAACTTATAGCACCAGAAACGTTAGTGCACATGAATTGATAAATAATTACATCATTCATTTTATTTATTTTTTATGTTAATAACGTCAATTGTGTCTTAAGTTTAAATTATTCATTATTGTTTGTTGTATTTTTAACTCTGGGACTAAATTCCGCAGTATAGGGCTTGGGTGAGGAGAGTATTCCTATGACTGGTGTGTCAGAAGGTATGTGTCCATTTGCACATTGGATGCGATATTTCTGAAGTATCCCCACTAAAGTTATAAATATGAATGACTTCGCTAGGGAGTCCCCGGGGCAGCGTCTGCGACCTGAAAGAAAAATAAATAGTAAACGTTCGCATAAAGCAATTTATTCTATTCAAATAAACTAAAAAGCTAATGTAATTGAATTATATATTATAACTTGAATTGTATGTAAATTAAATCGAAATCTATGATAGAAGAAGATATTGTTTTTCACCATGAAGTTGGTATTTACATTTAAATTACAAATTACGCATTGTCTGATGGTCAGATTAAAAGAATAAATCGATATTTATGAGAGTGAAATACCACCCACTGGTTAATCACGAAATCTCAGTGACTATAACTTTAAATTTTTCGGGTAAAGTTCCTTATAGGGTGGAGACATCCGCTAGGAATAATTTTATGAAAGTTCAGTTCTAAGGAGGTAAAACCGGGGTTGGGAGATTGTATGAAAGACCAATGTTTTTGAAGTAAGAAACTTGAAAATTAATGTTCTAGATGATCTTTTTGAAATCAATCCCCTTTTGGGTATACGGGTAGGTATTGTTTACTTTTCATCATCAATTTTATTAAGTCTTATATAGCCTCCAACAAACCTTTGTTGGCGATGTAAACATTCCTATTCCGAAAGACTCATCGCTCATGTCAAACTACTTACAAGCTGTTACAATATAATTTTTGAGTGGATCATAAGTAACCTTTCTTTAAGTATTTTATTGCGGTATAAATTGATGTGGAATGTTTGCTAACTTCAAAATCATTTTAGTATACGTATAAGTGAAAACCTTTATGTATTAAACTACTCATTCAACCATTCTATTCCATTCCAGTTGTCACAGCAATTGTGCTCTCATATTTCGATGTTCAATGTAAGATCGGAAGACCAATGATGCAAAAGGCACAAGGCCGCTATAGTGTGTATCACTATGTTGCATTACTTGCACTCACAATGACGATTGTGACCCTTAATCCTGGATTCTACTCATTCTTTCCATTATGTACATACATGTAAAGAAAATTATGTCTTTCCATTATGTACATAATGGAAAGAATATGTAACCTTTCCATTACGTACATAATGGAAAGAATATGGAATAAAAAATTAATAAAAAAAATAATCGTTAGAGACTTTTCTATAAAGTAGAAAAATATTTGTTTATTACCAAGTTAATACTTCAGGACAGAAAGACATTGAGAAGTTATATGTGTAATGTAAAATTGAAATAGAACGTTTGTAGTATAAAAAAATATAGAAATCTCACGTTGTGTAAGTCCGATCGGGTTCCACAGAATGACTGGAAACTGAATAGAAATATGAGTATTTACTAAAAAAGTTTTCTGACAATTCACTCAGTTTCAGCCTTCAATTTCATGTAAAAATAATAGATTTTTTACTACACTTATTAATACGCAAATATTCCTATTACTATAATATGTACAAATATACGCCTATTAATAAACAAGCTTTGAAGTACGAGTAAGCAGAGTTTGTTCTTATAATAATTTTGTTTTATATAATATCATTCCTGTGAATAAGAATTAAATGCTATAGAAATCTCTTTCTTTTGTTGTAAAACGTGATAACTGGCACATATAACAATGTGTGAATGTGTGTGTGTGTGTGTGTCTGTGTGTCAATTATGAAATGTGTATGTTTTCTTTTGATTAAAATAATGTTCCATCGTGCCGACTGAGCTTTGATATGTATTATCTGTTAGCTATATGCTAGATGATCCATCGAATATCGTTAGTATAACGTTACTATAATAATATAAAATTAAAGAGACACAGACCACTGTGAACGCGATAATTCAGATAAAATGACACAATTATTCTTAGAAAAAATAACAATTCATTTATGAAACTTATCGCTAAAAGATGACAAAACAAAATGCTAAGCCAATTCGCCTTTATCAGTTACCATACATGAACCTACATAAAATCGCTTTGAAATGCTATACTAATTCGTAAACACAACAATAAACACTTTTACACGACAATATACGTAAACACGTCAAAAACCTATTGGCACCCACCTAATCCGAAAGGGTACATGTGTTCTGAATTTTTCAGCTTTCCATTTTCGTCAATAAATCGTTCAGGTTTGAATATATGCGGGTCCTCCCACAATTTCGGATCAAAGTGTATATCACCAATTGACATGAGAATTGTGGCGCCTTTTGGTATCAAATATCCATCTATCACGGTGTCTTTTTGTAAAAGCCTCGGTCCAGCCATGGGGACTATCGAGTAATATCTGTGCACCTCTGATATGAACGCTGTTGCGTAGGAGAGGCTGAAAATTAAAATTACATTATGTAAACTCTTTTTGTTTATGTTTACCTAAATGAATAAACATCGCAGTCGGCTTATAATCATTTGTTTAGTCAGACTCATAAATATTGAGTACATTTTATCTGATTGAGTCAACACTCGAGAAGATTAAAATATAATGTCTTCTATAATAAGTTTTCGAAGTATTACAAACGAAAAAAAAGCAGACTTTGTATAAAGATACATATTAAATTTAGTAAAATGTATTATGTTATTTCGGTGGAATTTTTTATAAACGTATTGGTATATCTTAAAGCCGGGTACTGGATCTCCGTGAAGCTTGGATGGATGCAATAACAAGAATTTGACCAAATTACGTCTTATTTATTAGACCCAGTCGTATCCATCGCTTCCTACCGCTGTCCCTCCGCTTTACGCCGATGACCCGAAATAACACAATTAAAACCAGCGGCGCATTGGTAGCTCAGCACAAAAAAAATGCAATGTAAGCAGGGTCAGATTTATATCATTTTAACAGATCAACGCAGTCTTTATTATCAGATTCGCATAACTATTTTTCATTCGGAAAAAAAATATTCCGTTATGTTTCCATTTGAGTTTAATTTAGATCAGATGGTGAATTATTTCGGCGACAGACAAGAGAATTCATCATAAGCTGACGGCAAATAATTCGCGATTGCTTATATCACTCACACACTTGAAGGTGGTTAAGAGGTGGTAGCATTATAATCATGTTTGGATAGACCTCAAGTTTTACAGCTCCGACCGTATTTATTACCTTGTTTCTCCCGCTATATAAGTATTTGTATTTGATGGTCATTACCTCATGTTGCTGAGCTAATAACAGAAGGGTCACTGACTTTCAGGAGTCAGAGAAACCTCAAAAAATCGGTGAAAAAACGATTAAGAATATTTTATTTTGAAAAATATATTTTCTCAGGACTTTAGAGTCGTGGCCTTTCTTGAGAATGTAATGGTTACATATGTTAAATTGAATAAAATAAAAGTAGTGTAACCTTTCACTGTCATTCCAACAAGGTGTTCTGTCACCTATAAAAGTTTCTATTTCTTTATAAATCTTATCTTGAATATCTTGAGATTTCAACAACCTTAGTAAACAAAAATTTAAGACACTACTACTAGTCTGTGTTCCAGCTATCAGTAAATCCAGACATACAATTTTCAACTGCTCTTCTGTAAATAAAAGAAATATGATAAAATGCACTCTTATGATTTAGATCAATTTATTTCTCATTTATAATTTACGTGCTTACCTGTAAATGTTGGACTTTTCTCTGCATACATCTCTTGTAAAAATAAATAAATAAAATCATTTTTATTTATTTCTTCACTTTTATGTTTTTTGATGGCTTCCTGAAAAGACGATTTTTTTGGGTATTTGATATAATGTCACTACAGATTGCCTATGCAATATTATATTCACAATTATAAGTAGTAGTATTATTTATTCGTGATAAATGACTCCATTGACTTTAATAGACTTATGGGGCTTCTCCGCCCTTAACCAAACCCTTACCTCCAAACCCCGACATTACGGAGTTACATACACGTTGCCGGGGTTTGTGCACTTATATATATGTATATAGTATATACTTTGATGTATTTTAAAATATCGAAAAAAAATGCGCTAAATTGTAATCAGTATTTTACAGTTTTCAATTTTTCGACAGTTCGCCAAATAAAATTTTTAGGTGTGTGTTGAAATTGAACCAACTGAAATCCCACGGAGTGCCCTCTATGCACCTGAATGTTAGGAAGAGGCCAGGGAACAAATATAATGACAACTAGTTCAACCTCCGAATTTCATTCCTCCCTTAGGGTTGCGGGGATCCAATTAAAGTCGCAATAATCGCACAGTCCAATTCTGTTCTTTACTTGTATTAAACTACGAATATAATAGGGCTGATGATGATGATGAAACTACGAATAAAATGATTTAACTAACCTCTATAATTTCATCAATTTCTTGATTAATTTTAGTTATCAATGAATAACCACTGGTTTCGGGTATAATAAACCTACACCACGGTAGGTAATTTAACAGTCCACCAGCAACCGAGAAAGCCTTTGATCGTTGTCTGAAGAGCTCCAATAAATACCTCAATTTTTCTTCTGGAATGCGTTCCCCTAAAGTACCACATTTTTGATTACATATTAAATTAATAGCAAGCAATACAACCTGGTCACTGATTTGGGTATTAAAATTGACATTTTGACTCATTTAGAGTTAATATAATACACGTTAAACCCTCACCAAAGTCTCACATGTCTGACTTTATATTTTTAACTTAACAACAATGAACTTTAAATAATTCAATTTACTACAGCTACCTTAAACTTTTCTTTTGCATCTCCTAATTAAATTGAAATTCTATACTTAAACAACGGCAAGAACAGTACTCTGTAATACATTAAGAATTTTCTTTGAAAGTGAATACACTTTGTGATGTTCCTAGAATTACTCGACTTCTTGTGTATGTTGTATTTGTGAAACAATATAAGGAATGAGTCAACATTTTTAACTTACTAGCATCAACAAGCAAAGAAGTCGTCACTTGTACACGGAATAAATAAATAATAAATAAATAAAAAATTCGGACACCTTACACACAACGTCACTTAGTCCCTAACTAAGCAGAGCTTGTAGTATGGGTACTACACAACTGATATAAATACTTAAACATACTTTTCATTTTGTAAATACATACGTATTTTACATAGAAAATTACTGCGAAAAAAAAATTTGTGTATCACAAAAATATTTGGTCCGACACGGGAATCGAACCCGAAACTTCTTGATCAGCAGCCGCCTTTTTTTTATGTGTGGAAAATCATCATGGACCGTCACCCCACCGGGGGTTACGACAGGTGGTGTGTCGGACTTGAACCGACTAACAACCACACAGTGTGCCCTCTCAGCGCTTCTCCGTTTAGGAGGAGGAGAAGTCCAGGGTGGGATCTCCTTCTGAACTTCTCAAGCGCATGCCCGCTCCTGATGCGGGCACCGTCTCGGTACGACGATCCTCTCCTAGGCGGCGTCCGGCACACACCGACGCCGCCCCTCGCGGCTGGCAACATAGTTCGCATGAAGGAAAAACCCGTCCCGTCCACCCGCGGCCACACTCAAGGCGGTATTAGGCGCAGATGTTCGCGCCTCCGCGACCCGGTTCTCAGGCGGTAAATCAGGTACGATTGGATGTAGTCCTCCGGGGCCATCTCCGCCACCTCCTTCTAAGTAATTACGTCCTCGCAGAAGGTTGCGACCGCAGTAAAGACACACCACCCCGCCGTAACCCCCGTCGGGGTGACGCTCCATGATGATTTTCAACACATAAAAAAAGGGGGGTGGTGTGTCGGACTCAAACCGACTAAAACCACACGGTGTGACCCTCTCTGCGCCTGTATTTTAGAAGGAGTCCAGGGAAGGGATTTCCTTCTGGACAATGCTAGGCATACATCTAAAGCGAAGGAATTAATTGTCAAGTTATTTTAAAAAATTTCCGAACTTACCCGCAACATAAGTCCAAAGAACATTCATTATAGATTCACTTAACAAACTTATCAAGTTGGTCGGTTGTTTTTCGTTGATTTTAATATGTTCCAATATTCGAGACAACTCATTCTGAATATGTTGCTGCATAGCAGTCTTTCCATAGCCGACGTGCTTTAAATTTTTCACTACAAACTGTCTATGCTCTTTCCATATCTCTCCATTAGCAAATGTTATACCTAAAAATTATTAAAAATTCATTAAGATTAGTAGAGGTCAATTTTAACTAGAAATTTCTAACTAATTAAAAGATGATAAATTTTACCCATATTCTTTTTTCCGAGACACCGTAGCTGTGCAAAAAAATTATGTGGTCTTGCATCGAATTCCTTATCGTTGAATACTTGGCGGACATTCTTGTCTCCGAACACGATAACTAATAGTTCCGAGCTAGTTTTCATACCCAGAACATTTGTAGAATATTGTCTAGATAATTCTAAAAAAGCTCTGAACTCCGATCCATGCTTTTTTGTCATCTTCTGTAAAATAGCGCTGCTACCAATAAACGGAATCCATACTGGACCTTAAACAAGGCAAGAAATACATAATTAAGACATTGTTACTTGGTTGTAAACCTTTAACTTGGTAGAAGGAGTCTCAATCTAGAAATGTACTATTTCTATACAACATAAACATAAAATCAAAAGAGTCTATATATTTCTTTTGACATCGAGATGCAACCGTGCAGACAGCCCACCTTGTTTTTGGGGAATGCTTTTAGCACCATACCCTTCTTGGGGACAACGGAGGGTGTGTGTGGGACTCCAGTCAACCCACTAAACCCCGCGGGGGCCTAACTCGGCAGTCGGTGGTACACCAGGATTGAGTCAGCGGCTTCTGGTGTCCCCCCCTGCAGTACCCCAACATCTGAGGTACATCCCGGTGTAACTAGTTTCACCCCGGGGGCAGGACACTGTAGCACCTCTTACCGCTCTACGCAGTAAAAGGCACAACACCGACCCACCTTAGACAACATCCCCCGGCCGTAGCGGGAGTGTCACCTGTCTCAGATCGCTGAAAGCGGTCACATCTCTTCAGGATAGACTCGCAGCCTACCTATACGGGTTCGTAGATACCTGAAACTTAAAGCACAAAAATTTACAATCGTTTGAGTGATATCCGTCTCCTTTTTCATGGATGGTACTCAAATGGAATGGGAGGACATGGTATTGAAAGTTATTAGGATCTCTCGCACGCAATGAAAAAATTGCTTAACTACATTTGTCACATGTGATGCCACACTCAGCAAACCAGACCATGTGAGCCGTATCATTGTTTCTATGTGGCTCATTAGGCAAAAAGCATCTTACTAGGCCGCTACAGAGTGACCCCATACGATGGGGTAGAGGCTAGGAAAAAGAATCATCTCTACTACGTGTAGGCGAGTTACCCCAAATAATTAATTTTTTGTTAATTTTATTGTAGCACTTTGTCGACGTGATCACAACGCATATTCATGCAAAGTTTCATCTATCTAGCACCAAACGGTAATTCGAGGACGGACGGACGGACATGATGAATCTATAAGGGTTTCGAGTCATGAACTACGGAACCCTAAAAAGAGGTCAATGTCATGCTCCATAAGTTAAAATTTCTGTTTGTGTGATGCGCAAGTCGTCACTCCATCTGGCCTGTAGGAGTCCTACACTACGTTTGGCGAGACGCGGTCCCTACTCCAGAACTCTTCTACCTTATTCATCATTTCTACAGCTAATATGACGAGCTAATTGCCATCTTTATATATATAATTCTTGTGTGAGTGTGTGTCAACTAGTTATATATATATACTAGTTGACCCAGCGAACTTCGTACCGCCCAACTTTAAAATTCCAGAACTTGATCGCAGCGCCACCTACCGGGTCCAATTGCGAATCTAAACCATTCCCAGATCCCCTTGAACACACACAAAAAATTTCATCAAAATCGGTCCTGTCGTTTGAGAGAAGTTCAGTGACATACACACTCACACAAGAATTATATATATAAAGACTAGTTGACCCAGCGAACTTCGTACCGCCCAACTTTAAAATTCCAGAACTTGATCGCAGCGCCACCTACCGGGTCCAATTGCGAATCTAAACCATTCCCAGATCCCCTTGAACAAACCCAAAAAATTTCATCAAAATCGGTCCAGTCGTTTGAGAGAAGTTCAGTGACATACACACTCACAGAAGAATTATATATATAAAAGATAAGCTAATTACTGCTGCCCAACCAAGACGTCTATAATCAAACAGCGAGCTCAAACTACTTAGGTAATTTTTGTATTATTTACATAGAGTTATTTTATAGATAACGATTTTTTAGGGTTCCGTAGCCAAATGGCAAAAAACGGAACCCTTATAGATTCGTCAAGTCTGTCTGTCTGTCTGTCCGTCCGTATGTCACAGCCAATTATTTCTTACCGTTGCTAGATAGCTAAATCTCTGTGAATAATACAAATGTTTCCAAGTTTGAGCTCGCTGCATAGTTAAATAAATGTCTTGGACTTAATCCATGTGCTTTTTTTTCTAACTTAACAAAATCAGTTCTCTGAATCCTTACTAATATTATAAATGCGAAAGTAAGACTGTGTGTCTATCGCGCTTTCACGCCGAAACTACTAAACCGATTTGAGTAAAATTTGATGCACAGATAATCTAGAGCCAGATAAAGGTCGTAGGCTTTTTAAGGTTCCGTAGCCAAATGGCAAAAAATGGAACCCTTATAGATTCGTCAAGTCTGTCTGTCTGTCTGTCTGTCTGTCCGTCCGTATGTCACAGCCAATTATTTCCGAAACTATAAAAGCTATACTGTTGAAATTTGGTCAGTCGATGTATTTTGTGAACCGTATTAAGATTTTTACATAAAAATAGAAAAAAAACAATACATTTTGGGGGTCCTCATACTTGGAACTGAAACTCAAAAATTTTTTTTTCATCAAACCTATCTATGGATAGGTGTTCAAAAATGATGTTATGGTTCCTAATATATTTTTTTTCTAAACTGAATAGTTTGAGCGAGAGACACTTCCAAAGTGGAAAAATGTGTGTCCCCCCCCTCCCCCCTCTAACTTCTAAAATAAGAGAGTGATAAAACTTAAAAAAATATATGTTATACATTACCATGTAAACTACCAACGAAAATTGGTTTGAACAAGATCTAGTGAGTGGTTTTTTTTTATACGTCATAAATCGTTACACGCAATTACCTTTCATCCAGTCAATACACTAGTATAAAAACATCGATGAAAGTTACAACGAACTACAAAAACTTTTTATCTGATGTTACTTGCTGATACGAAACCCTTCACGGGCGAGTCCGACTCGCACTTGGCCGCTTTTTTTATCTCAATAACCGACATACACACAGGCGAAGATTCGGTCAAAAACTAGTAGAACATAAAATTTTAATGTACCAGCAATACTTTTACCCTTTACAAATGTACCGAAAATTTTGTCAGAGCCATTTTATATCTAAACAAAAGGAATCTCGGGTGAAACATTATTAAGTTACCCGAAATATAAAGGTGGTAATAAAAATATCTAAAGAATTGTGGTAAGCTCTATCTTCAAATCTTCAATACCTCTTTCATACCTCATTTGAATATAGTATTGTTAATAGCATATATGTTATAGTATTGTCCATTTCAAAATTATATGGAAACTAAACTTCTGCTATCTTTCATCTATAAACCTGTGCGCAAATTTCCAGTACGCATTATGAATATCAGTGCTAGAGATTGAGATTAGACAATTGAGATTTCACTCATAATTTGATCGCTATGAAAGAGTTCGTTAGTGGTCAAACCTACATATAATCTAACACAGTGCGCTTCACACGCTCAATTATTCAAGATTAAAATACCACTTCTCTGAAGGATTAAACTTGGATAGAAATGCAAATGCAAAATGATTTTCAATTTAAAGCATATCAGCGAGCGCAGTTTTTATTCATTTCAGAATCCATCTCAGCAAGTTTGCGCTCTTTCCACGATCAGATAATGAAGTATTCCACTTTTAAGTTGTTTCTTAAGAGAAATATGTGGCTTATAGAATTACTTTTATTTAGTACATAAACAAAAATATTAGACGAGACCCAATTGAAGTTTCGATTCGCATCTAGCAAAAATAATTGTGATGATCATGAGAACAAAAAGAAATATCGGGGCTCCCACGCAAAGGAGCCCCTGGAACCCCGACGTACTTCAAGCCACCTACGGCTTATAGATGTCCCGAGGTACTTCAGGGTTCCAGGGCTTCCTTTCGAGGATATGTCTGGTTCCTCGGCTCATAGTAGCCCAGAGGGCATGCGGTTATAGTCGGTTCGAGTTCCGACATAGCCACCAACTGGTGATATCCGTGGTGGTTTCCGCACGAAAAAAAAAACAACATTCCTAGCAGACATACAAGCTTCAAATTTGGAATTCGGAGGGGGGAAAATGATATTAAGCAATTTACTTTCAGTTTTCTAGATACACTAACTGCATAAATAATTGTAATAAACTTGTAATCCTGTATAAATATATAGCATTATAAAGTTACATTTGCAGTTATTGTAACAGTGTACATATGCACAATAAAACATTACAATAATAGGTGTAGTTAGGTATCTATGTTCAAAAGTATGTTACGAAGAAATACAGTTAATATCATTCATACTTAGACTTGGTGTAAGTCTCGTAACTTTGTTATTTCGTTATTACATTCTATTCCTACTTCAAAAGTCGAAGCGCTATGAATACAAGTCAAAATAGACATCAATTTCTATTCAGAATGCACTTCACGTCCGATTTTGTGCCGGCACACTCGATATTCAGTTAGGTTTGAAGCTGCTCTAAATTGGTACTATCATAGGTCGTATTTTATCCCAATAGAAAAATCTTTTTCAAATGAAATTTCTGATTGTGTTTTTAAAAAAAAACTGAAGCTTTTTAAGCACGTTGGTATTCTAAGGTTAGTTGGTGTAATATTGGAAACTTTCAATGCATTTGGTATTGATATTCGGAGGCTAGAATTGCTAGATAATACGTTAACTTTTACGTCTCAAACGAAAAATATTGTTCACTCTACAGTTTATATGAAATCCATATAAATATATTGAAATCGAAGTCATAATCTCAAAGTTGAGACTGACATTATGATTTTGTTGCACAAAATAAATGAGTAACAAAAGTAAGTTAAACAAAGTAGCAGCGACGGCGTCTAGTTTTCGTGGTAGCGAGCATTAGTTGTCAAATGATTAAAATTCGGTTATTCGAGATAGTATGGCTATAACTTTATGTTTTTGGTGCATTCTTTGATAAATGTTTCGTATTAATGAACATTTGAGGACTTGGTATTCGAGGTTTCATTTATGTAGGTCACGTAGCACCCAACTTCAACTACTATTCATAATGTTATACCATTATAATAATATGCATAGGGTTTGTACTCAAAATTAAATTAGTCGAGAACTAAACCACTACATAGATCTCATTTTATACATAACTTTAACAAAAAGGAACCGACTTCAATGCAAAACTATTCCGAGTACCCCAATCGCGACAATTGTGCCTACGATATTTGAGGAGTTCCCTCGATTACCTTGGAATCCCGTCATCAGATCCCGATATGGTGACGATGGGACTACCTGTAAGCTACGCCCATTCCAATGCAAAAAGATTTTTTCAAATCGGTTCATAAACGACGAAATTATCGCTGAACATACATAAAAAAAAGATTCCGACGAATTGAGAACCTCCTCTTTTTTTTGAAGTCGGTTAAAACAGACTCGTTTTCTCGTCTTCAACAAACAATATTATTGAAAAAAAAAGTTCCTGTTTATCTAATATGAATCCATACATTCACGTTTCATAGAAACCTTATATTCAAAACGAAAGTTAATATTGACTAGAGCGACTCCGTTTGGCTTAGGTATATTAAAGCGTCATACATAACTTTAGTGTACTCCTTATTTAAAAATTTCAAACAGGTATAAAACTTATTCGTTGGTGTGATGTGATGACACTTATTTGTTACGTGTAGAACGTGCAACATCGTAGTAGCGAATGAAACTAACCAATAATTCAGATTGGTTTATGACAAATAAGCTGAAAAAGTGGAAAGTAGATAGGAGAAGACTATGGTACTACAGATAATTTTATTATAAAGCGGTCAGATCCCGTTGCGAGGACGACTTCCACCGGGACTCAATTTGACGCGACTTTCAGCACCTTTCAAAAGGCCTAGGTGTGACCGCGTATGGTCGAAACAGGTTCAGACGTCCCGTAATCGTTTTTGATGGTTCTTCCTAATGTCGCATTGCAAACTTGTGGCAATATAATACATTAGGAAATCGACGCATGTTATGTAATGTGGTTGGATAACATTATAGGGAATTATATGTATGCTACAATCAACACCATAACATCATTGGACAGGTACATGTATGGTTGCAACTCTACACCCACGAGTGTCAGTGTTCGCACAGTGTTACATTACTTGACATCGAAAGTTAATATACGTTAAGCAAGTTATTCAGCTCGGCAGGAACAACTTCGTGAAGGATAAAGTTCAGGTGACCATTAGTAGATTAACTACAGAAGTGTGGCGATTTCCACTTGCAGCGCTATAAAAACATATTATGGCATCATCTATCGAAGATACACCGAGCGATTGGTCGGAACGTAACTACTTATCCTGTATTGCCATATTTATTTATGTATTCATGTTGAAGTTCTAGAGCCGACTAGCATATATAATATAACACCGCATACATCAACCGTAGAGAATGGCCGGCCAGGCATGTTCACCTCACCTGGTCAGAGGATCCTTCCTTGTTGTTGGACGGACGCGGCACTCGTACCTCCACAGTGGAATTACTTATCCACCTTGACACCTTAAAACGGTCTTCTAGGAGTGCTAATTACCTAGTAGTTCAAGGAAGAGAGAGAAGCTTGACGACCTAATATAGGTAACTCAGGTAGATTAGCTCACGTACAAAGAGGTCTATGTTCGACAATGGAATGCAATTTACTAATTTACCCGACAAAATTTTGAAAAAAAAAATGTGTAAGGAAAAAAATTCCTGAATATTATCTGATATGGTAATACGTACAATAAAACACACAGGTCATTGTACAACTTATAACTATTTAACCCAACGAACGAACATGCTTAATAGATAAACATGCTATAAAGTTAATGTGTAGTGTTGAATTCGTGATCGAGTTGTTTCATAGACAAGTGTTATAACCTAGATAGAAGTCAAATAACTTTTTAACCAGCCGGAAATTCTTTATATTTGCTGAAAATGATTGGGTTTCAATTTTTTTTGGATCAAAAAGGATATAATGTTTATGGTTCTGAAAATAACTCAGCGATATGTAAATCCTCCTTGCCATTATTCCCAAGTTTTATTTTGGGGACGGCTACTAGTTCATCCGGTTTTCGTCAGTGCTCATATATAGTTATGTCACACACAGTGCGTAAAATCTTACCTTCGTTGCATGTTTAATGAATGAGTACTACATATTTTAGGGTTCTGCAGTTCATGACTTGGAACCCTTATAGATTCGTCATGTCCGTCCGTCCTCGATTTACCGACTAAACGGTTAGTACTAGAAAGATGAAACTTTCAGCATCCTCCTCTCCCCTCCCCCCCCCCCCCCGACCTTCTCTAAAAGCTAAACAGTTGACTCTAAAAATAATTATGACAGTAGTCCATGAGATGATTTTTTAAGGAAAACTATAGCGGTTTAGATAGTTTTGTTAGATCAGGAGTTATAGAGGCCTAACTTCTGAAATTAGCTTACTTGGAAAACTTCGTACAAAAATAACAAAATAATAAGTAAATATAACAAATCTATTGGACAACACTTGGCATTATATGTATGTATATATGACTACGAAACCCTATTCTATGCGTGACCTGACATGCACTTGCCCAATTAAACTAATAATTAATTTTTAAAAATATTTAAATAAAAAAAATTAAAAAGGTAATAGAGATTTACATAATTCAAATGTTACATAATACCGGCTATAACTAGTTAAATCGGACAGTAATTTAATCGGGCAACCATGACCGCACTGCGCAGTTAGTTAGTATACAAGAAATTTAAATGATTTCACACTTGATTTCAGATCGTTAACTTTTTTCTTTTTATATTATAGAGGGCAAACGCGCAGACAAATCACTTGTGTTAGGTGATTGCCGCCGCCCATGGACACCCGAAACACCAGAGGAGTCACAGGTATGTTGTCGGCCTATAAGAAGGGAGCACGCTCTTTTTTTGAAGGTTTGAAGATCGTATCGATCCGGAAACACCGCAGGCGATAGTTCTTTCCACAATTTAGATGTGCGAGGCAGGAAATTTCGGGAAAAACGCACTGTTGTGCACTGCCAACCATCTAAGTGATGGGGATGGAATATAAGTCGCGTGAGGCGATGACGGAAAAAAGCGGCAGGGATTAATTCGAACAATTCCTAGGAGCACTCTCCATGATATACGCGATAAAAGATGTAGAAAACTATACCTATGTACATATGAATCAATTTTTGTTTCTATCTGAGCTCTGAAATTTAAATTTCAATCTCAATCACACGAACATGCGACACGTGAACATGAACTCTCAAAATATTGAGCACGTTCGGTTTCATCTCAAGTTCAATGGGAGCTTGCCCTTGAACTCGAGCCAACCACAGAACTAACAGTTAGATTCATCCGAGGATTTATCACACTGTCACTAGCTGCTTTTTATATCTTAGAAACATGTCTTTATAAAACATGTCACTACTCAGAAAATTTTAATATAGTTATAGTATAATTTTAATATATTATTAATACTTGGTATGTAACTATTGGCCACTATAATTTTTTTTCTTGAACCACGAGAAAAAGACTAGAAAGATAAAACTCAAGAAAAAGACTACACACAGCCTAACTTCAGATTAACCAGTCGCAGTAGTCTGCCGCGCTGCCTGTCACAGTCCGGAAGAGGAGCTTAGCAAGCGAGGTCGAGCCTTTCCGGGTGAGTCCCCCCATGGTCAATTTGCTACTTACAGCCGGATTTTTACGACCAAATTATTGGAGGTCGTCCTATTCTGTACAAACAAAACGAGGGTCGGTCCTAATAATAGTAGTTTCGTTACACGAGTACCTCGTGTAACGAAACTACTATTATTAGCGGCATCTCTCGGGATTTTTTTCAACTCTGAATTTACGGCTTGTACTTTTCGAACTATTCATACTTGATGGCTGTCAGATGGCGGTGTTATCAAGTGAGCAAAGTAAAATAAAAACAAAACTTGAACAATTATTACCGAATTCTGTTGCAGAATTGTTGTTGTTAAAAAGGCATTAAAAATAAAAAAATAAGAATATATTTTAAAATTGGTCACGCGATGATACGACTCTTAAAATTATTTATACAGAAATCATTTATCACGCCGTAATATTTTTAATGTGATTATTACTACTGAGTTTTATTAACATTCCATTAATTAAAAAGAAACAGCAAGAACATATGATTAATATGTATGGAAATACTACTTAATTAAATACAATTCTATGGCTCGTGTAATGTTACATTTATAATAGTTCTGTAATACGAACATTATATGTAAGTTTGTTGCCTAATAAGTTTACCAAATTACCTAATAACAGGCGCCAATGCAGGCTGAATTGTCCATACATCTTTTTATACCAAAATCATTTATTTTGTAGTTTGAACGTATTTCCATCATATTTTATTGATCTTCGGATTTACTCGTAAACAGTATTTTTCTATGTTCCTAGCGTGTTTTTGATTTCTTTTAAATCGGTTTTAGACACAAAATTTTAAAATTTTTCAAGCTTTGACCTGTTTTCACTGAAACAATCGCACTTCGGCGCTCATAACGGGGAACCCGGTACGTACATAGGCACAGATGGAAGTTTTATACGACTTAACGTTTTTCATGGTTTATTTATCTATTTATTTAACTAGTAACGTCATCGACAATGGTAGTGAATTTCTTGTGAACATCGCCAAATTTAAGTTTACTCAAATTCGTTGTTGGTTTATATATTTTAACCTCATTGACTTACAGTCCCTTTTGTCAGTAAAATTCTTTGTCCAAATCGGTACAGCTATTCCAGAGAATAGCGGAAACACACGACATAAATGAAAAAAAAAGACGTAAGTATTTAAAAGATAAGGTAAGTATTTAAGTATTTTTAACTTAGTATACGTAACGTATTTTTGCCCCCATAATATAAGTAGGTACTGCATAGTTAGAAGTTAAATAGCGTTATGTGTAAGATATCCTTAAACATATAAGCTTATTATTAATTTCCCTTATCAAAAACGCTGAATTTTATTTTTTACTATTTTAGGTATTCCACTATTTTCAGCAATTAGCACTTCATTACGAAAATAGAATAAGAAGGCCTCTATACTATTATTCATCATAATGATTAACACAGTGAGACTCTTAAAGACGCAGTACATGTCTTCGCATAAATAAACCCATAGACTAAGCACACTTTAGTAATAAATAAACAAACAAAATCTCTTCATTACACTAAAACTGAAAAGTCATGTGTGCGATTATTATACATGTGTGAGTGAGACAGTATAGAGACACACACAACATCGCAATATAACGACTTTTAACCAAATAAAAAAGTTACAATAATGTATCCGGTAGCATAGCTATAATAGTTGGTCTGTCTAGATCTAAGACTTGTCAATATTATCGAAGTATCGATAGTTTTGCTATTATTAAATACATAAGCACAAGGCCAGACACCGTTGTTGCAGATTGGTAGGTACCTACCTACCTTACGTATTTATTATTCATTCATACTGAACAAATATTTTTATTTATTACAAATTTCAAAAAGTAGAGTAGGGACTTTATGCATGTATTTATTACAATGCTTAATTTTGTATCTAACAGAATATTCTTTTTTAAACTAGTACATATTGAATTATAATTATAATATATGGATTGTTGAGGTAGGTAAGTTACACCAGAGAAGGATATTTTCTTGTTTTTAAAATAGTTATGTTGAAATTTTATGTGTTTTGCAGGGTTGCCTAACTGCTTAAGATAGGTAGTTAACATCATACTTAGGCCAGTAGGACCCGAACGTTTTTGGAAAGAGACGCAGACAACGACGTCTCTAGTGTAATAAATTATGTACTCTAATGTAAAAATAATCCAACTAGGTATGTCACATACCTAGTTGATACACATACCGTATGTGAAATGCTAGAACATTCTATGCGAAATATCTAATGTCACAATTAATATAATTTAGCGTATTTTTTATAACGTAAGTATATATCTGTTTTAAGGTTCCGTAGTTCATGACTCGGAACCCATATAGATTCGTCATGTCCGTACGTTCGTCCGTCCTCGACCTACCGCCCAAACGGTTTATGCAAGATGAAACTTTGCATCTAAGGCATGACTATGTGTTATATTATAATAATGTCGACAAAATGCTACAATAAAATCACGATAGATATTTAATTCGCGTGGGGTATCACTACAGGTCTTTTAAAAAGGTTTGCTAAAATCATTTTTCGATTTAGATTTCCGTTTGTGAGTATTCAACTTTATAGCGCATTTTTTGATATACAGCTTTGAACTAGTAAGTGAACATAACAATTAACTATTGGAAACCATTTTAAATTTTCCTACCATTAGGTATGGGTGACTACGGAACATTATTCTATGCGATACCTCACACGCACTTAGGCATTTTTTTATTTATTTACATCCTTTATGCTTCGACGTCAAACTTAACCTTAAAAAATTCCTTTCTGAAGATTATAGATTAGAACCTTACCTTGATGTATTAATTGCAGCTTATCCACCTTACCTTGACAAAACAATGTAAACGGATGTAGGTACCTAAAACTTTAACATTACAAAAAAATACGTTAATCTTAATAAGTATAATAACTTAATATTAATACTTCATAATCCTAGTTATTTACATAATAAAAGGTAATTTTAAATATATTATGAACAAGAAATAACCTCATTAACTCATTAGCTATAACTAAAATTTTAACGTGAACAAATATGGTTAAAAATGTAGAACTAATACAAAAAATACTTCGTTTACATTCAAATAATAAAATTTTAATTTATACACATTTACGAGTTCAAATAATATTGAAGTGTCTAATTGTATTATATTTCATATGTGTATTCCTCCCTGTTTAAAGGATCTCTTTGTTTTCTTTAGTGAAATCCGTTCAAGATACCTGAGGTCATCTGAATCTTTGGAGCTAGCAATAGCAACTCATTGTACTGTATTAACTGGTGTACAAAAAGGTTTATTCATTTACAAACCACTCCGCCCCATACCATTCCATTCCAATCTCTTTTTATTCCAACCATTCCATTTTATTCAATAACTAAGTACAGCTACTTTGTCTACAATTTTTTTGTGGAATTTTGGTACTTCATAACTATTCATAAGACATGTCCCATTCTTGCCATTTCATTCTGTTGACCATTTTACAAGTTACCTTAGAATATTACATTTAGGTACCTATCTACACCTCACCATCATTGTATAATTATATTGTACATAGGTACACTGATTCATTGACTGCAAATGTAACTTTGTCATCTTATATATCAATCATTGCCCGTTTTGCTACTTCAGGGTTGGAATTCTTTTTCCAAATTTAAATGGGACCAACTTCGATTTATCAAAATCTAGAAAAAGTTTTACGTAAAAATATCCAATTCTTCAAAAACCTCTTCCGTTTTTTTAGTTGGTTAAAAACTCAAGTTACTTTTCATCATCATCGTCATCAACCTATCAAAGTCCACTGCTGGACATAGTTTGATCCTTGGGTACTCACAGTCAGCTCCTGCCAACTGTCTTGCGCAAATCATATCTCCACCTGGCTAGTGGACGTCCTACACTACGTTTGCCGAGACGCGGTCTCGAGTCTCGACTCCAGGAACTCTTTTACCCCAATAACGTTTACCGTAACGGTTGTCATTTCTGCGGCTAATATATCCAGCATTGCACGATCGCGAGTTATCATTCATTAAACTGGATAAAAATAAGCTATAATTAGAGAAAATGTTTTAGAATAAATATTATGCAAATAAAATAGGCCAAGTGCGTGTCAGGCTACGCATAGAATAGGGTTCCGTAGTCACGCATAATGGTAGGTAGATTTAAAATCGTGTCCAATAGATAAGTGTTACTTACTTTACTTACTATTTCTTTAGTGTTGTACGAAGTTTTCCAAGTGCATTTTACAAGTGTAACACACATGAAAGAATTGTGCAAAAATAAAAATAAGGATTCAATCCGATTGAAACCTCCACCTGTTTGAAGAAAATTAATAATTCTATTAATGAAGACACACGTCCAGCCGTCGTGACGCTATTCTATGCAGCAGTTGATGATAATGAGAATATAAAATTAAAATAGCAAGTATTTTTGGTTACTTATGGTTAAAGGAATAAGTGATTCTAGAAATTTTTGTTACAATACTTTCAAACTACTACTTCTAATTGACGATTGATTGATTGATTCTAATTTTATTACAAACATGAATGAGAGAAAGCACCACTCAAGTATTAAGTGATAACTTTTAAAATGAACTAACTGTTCCAGCCCGACCAGAGTCCACGCGTTATATCTTCATAAATGGACCTATTGATTCTGATGTTACCAATTGATAAGATCAATCTGTGCCAAGTACTCAAATATAAATTTTATTGGTACATATTCATTACGAAAAATATTAACGAGTAGGTAGGTAGTACAACATACATTTTGATTTTTTTACAAGTGACTCTACTCTGTCTGTTAGAAAAAAAGAGTAGGATCTAGGAGTAGGGTTCACCATCCTCATTGTGAATGCAGATAATGTAGCATGGTGACCTTTACTGTGGCGGTCTAGTGAGATGCAACTGAATCATTGGGTCTCCGGTCTGACACACTAAAACGAAATACGCCATCACGAAAGCTGTCATTTTCAGGCTGGTCTCCTGTGTGAGGTCTTCCAGTTAAAACTGGGGATAGTCTATATCTTTAGCTATATCTTATTCATTACTAGCTAAGACCCGCGGTGTTACCCGCTTTATTGTTGTAAAATGTGAGCAACGCCGTGTAACGCAGGCAGTGTAAATCAAGCCTAAGGCGATTCACACACTGCCCCGCGCTCCGTCGCGTAGCGCGGAGTGGCAGATTTTAATATTGTATGCAAGTACATCGATTAATATTTTCTAACACGCCAGGTCCAACACACCAAAACTGCGCTACGACGCGTGAGCGCGTGCCACTATCAGATTTGGAATCTGCTGTTTCGCGCCTACGCGCTTGGGCGCGTCGCCAGTGGCCCCATCAAAATGGGTGCAACGGTTCCAGAGTTTACCCGGAACGAACAGACAGACGGATAGACTTACAGAGAAAATTTTCAAAATTATTTTTTTCATGTTAGTACCACATACACTTTCTTATGAATGTAGTTTAAAACTGTTCAATTGATATTACAAACAGACACGTCCATTTCATTTATTTGTATAGAGTTATAGATTACTAGCTTTCCTAGATATAGATTATAGATGACTAGAAAAAGTAGCCTATGTCCTTTCCCAAGTTTAGTTCTTTCTTCATACCAAATTTCATCTAAATCGGTTCAGTGGTTTAGGCGAGAAAGCGTAACAGACAGACAGACAGAGATATTTTCGCATTAATAATATTAGAAGGGATTGATTATTATTTAGACTTTGGTTCAAATGCAGGAATGATATCTTTTCGTTCTTTATCTAATTTGAATTGTGAAAAATACTCTTTTTAAGGTTATTTAGACCGTTTTCAAGTATTCATTCAATTACATATCTATGGTTAAAACTCGAGATAGGTTATAAAAACGTCTTTATTACAAGTCGGTAGAATCACTCTTATTTTTAACCGACTTCAAAAAAGGAGTTTTTTAAGGATGTTCAGCGATAATTTTGTCGTTTGTGAACCGATTTCAAAAAAAAAATTTGCATTGGAATAGGCATAGCTTACAGGTGGTCCCATGGTCACCATATCGGAATCTGATGATGGGATCCCAAGAAAATCGAGGGAACTCCTCAAATATCATAGGCACAATTGTCGCGATTGGGGTACTCGAAATAGTTTTTCTTTGAAGTCGGTTCCTTTTTGTTCAAAATTATAGTAAGTTACCTACACTCATGGTGATGTGTGACCTTATACCATGAACGGGACCGACTCAACCTGAGCGGTACTATCGACTCACAAACATGTAACTGTTTTAAATGACAGAACACGTGTTGTCGTATTTCGTTTGTGAGTGTCAACTATAGACATTCATCACAATAGGTCGTTATAGTGATAGTCACCATGCTTCATTGTCTGCATCACAATGGTGATCACTATTCATGGATTCTACTCATGCTTCCCAGTGGATTCACTTTGTCAGGTTCATATTAACAAAACTAACTTAGCCCCATGGTGTTACAAGCGTTTATTTTTGTGAATCGCGAGTAACGCCGCAGAACAAAGCTAGTTTAAGAAAATTTAACCTGAGTTACTCCTAAGGTCACCAACATCAAAATCGGTCCACCCGTTTCAGAGATTAGCTGAAACAGACAGACAGCCAGCTAGACAAAACAAAATTGATGTTGGTATCGCATACACTTTGATATGCATTTAGTAAATTGATATGTTTGTATATTTTGACAGTGACACTCCAATTTTATTTTATTTGTATAGATAAACAAAATATAATGTATCAGCATAGTCCAATTTAAACTGAACTAAGTTCCATTACCTTATCACAAGTAGTACCGAAAGTAATAAATACATTGAAAAGGTGAATAATGTTACCTAGACTATTTTCAGGGTCTTTAGAGCTGCTATCATCCATTGAACTAACATAATTAAATTAACTATTTTACAATCAATTACATGACTACCAGCGTGTCTTTACTAAGCAGTCTATGAAGGCGCATTTTCATTGGTCGTTAGAGTCCGCATGCGGGGAACGGTAGATTTCTCTTCAAGCATGCCATAGGGCCAAAAATAGCGTTTTGTCGGCATAATATTGTTTTCAATATTAACTACGAATAATTACATCAATTTTTGTTTGTTTGCTGGCCCTATGGCATGCTTGAACAGAAATCTCCCGTACTGAGCATGCGGGCTATATCGTATGTATTCCTTTTTTGAGCACCTGGTCTTATAGTGGAAGATCCGAACCTACAACGACCTTCACCGAGCTTTTAATAGAATGAAACATATTTTATAACAAAAGTACCTATATTAGAAAATATGGTAAGAATGGGTTGGCTAAGAAAATCCTGAACAGACTATTTTTAATTATTTGAATAAAAATAATAATTAAATGATGCAACATTAAGGTAATAAGAAAAATGTCACCCTGACTTAAAGTATCAAACGTATAGAATGTGCAGCCGTTGGGTTGTCTATCATTTACTTGGACAACAAATGTCACACATTTGCACTCGCGTTACAATACAAATCTTGAATTTAGACTCGTAATATTTTTAGCATTGAGATATATAGTATATATCAATGTATTTTTAGATTAGTCGTAACTCCGGCAATTTTTTTTTTTTATTATTCAACTAGTTCTACCAATTCTGTTTATAAATATTGATACAAGGAAAACCATTTAATATTTATTATTCTAATATGCGTGTTAGTTGATTCAAAATATACACACATTTCAAATATATGAAGATGACGGGAGTCTCAACAGAAGATGCAGTTCTCGATTTAACAGTATTTGTCGCAAAATGTTTGGACATACAGACTAAATGTCTGGGAATATTTCTAGATTAAAAAAAAAAATTGAAACGGTTTCTGTTCCTAAACTTATTGAAAAGCTAGAGCACGTTGGAAGTGCGTGGTGTCACATTGGATCTATTAAGGGAATATCTCACAAACCGCACTCAAAGGGATAAACTAGGAAAATATACTGTACGGTGTGCCTCAGGGTGCCTTAGGACAAGCCCTATTTTAGATGTATAAAATAACCTTTGTATGCTAACTCTCACCAACTCCAAAATTGTCATTTTTTTGTTATATTTTGTAATATAGCAGTAATGATACGAAATCTGTAAGGCTGAACACTGTCTCGTTAAGGTACAGGTATTTCACTTAGTTTAAGAGGAAGAGATTCATTTGTAAGTGTAAAATAGTATGTAGTGTTAACTATGTATTGAAATACAGTAAATCTTTATATCATTAATAAAAAACAAAAAAAAAATACTAGGAGCTATCTTCATCTCCCGAGATAAAATATTTTGGGTTTTGACATGTTTTCTTCCAATAGCCTGGAACTCAAGTATTCGAGTAATATCAAGCGTATGCAGAGTTTCAAAAATTGTATTTTAGGTACCTACTTTGTGTAATGCAATCACAGCGATTCTATTCTTTCTATCATCCCACTCCATTTCAATATCACAAAGATATTTGACAACCGGTTCAAAATTCAAATATTTTGTTTATTTTTAATCGTAACAGAGTACTGAGCTAGCCACTAAGTATAGTGGCTAGCCTAAATATTATAATTAGTAATACACTAAAATACTATACTATATTATAAGACCTAGTGTCATGAAAAGTTAATTTGTGCTATTACGTTACACGCCAGCGAAGACTCCCTGTATGATTTTAAGGATAAAATTAAGTTATTTAAGCTTACTCACGTGACTTGTTTAAGTTTTGATGACAAGTCTAACGTGAGCACGAGAACTATGTTTAGTTTATCATTATTACAAAGCTTTTAGATAAACGTATAGAGGTGCAAACAATGTTATCGTTGGAAGTTGACAATAATTTCATACGATACGATTCTATATTACACAATAATCAATGTACAGAGATACACATATTAAAGTTTGAAAAGCTGTAGTCAGACGTTACATAAAACGTACTGTAACAGTTCAGCTTAAAGATAACAGTTTCCGCCTTCCCCTTCCCTATCTCTCATTTGTCAGCAAGTCACAAGTAAACCCTTTACATTTGAAATGTACTCGTGAATCTCTTTTTAATTGTACCAAGCACGTAATAGTTATCTTGATTTATTAATTAATCATTGTTGTGTTGTCAGCCAGAGGCCACCACATTAAATATGTAACATGCCAGAAATATTATAGTTATCGAATAAATAGGAGCAAAGTAACGAGCAAATGCTAACATTAAAACAGAAATGTGCGGGATTGCTACCATGTACCTTTTTGTTGGTGAGTATCCGATATTTCGGCACTGTTGCAAGCGCCATGATCACGGAGTAACTGAAGATCTTGCGGGTGGGATGTTATTGGCAGACATATCGGTCTACCCTCTTTCGCAGTCTTTTTCTACGATCGTCCCCGGTACCACTGGTCACTAACTCACTACTCACTCGTAACTGTTCTCGACACACAACACTAACAGTATCCGATCGCGAAACTATAGTTTGTTGATTACGCCGGTTTTTGCACATTCGAATCACAGGATTCCAGACATTTGACAATTGAAACCCATCCTCACGATTGAAATTCTTGTATTTAGTAATTTCAATCGCTTCCCTGACCAATCTAGGTATGTAGTGGCGTTCTGTCGTAATTATCTGTGGGTTATGGAACTCAATCCAGTGATTTGGGCCCGAGTCAATCAAATGCTTCGCGATTGCCGATTTCTGTTCGTCATTGTTTTTGACCGCTTTTATGTGTTCGTTCATGCGGCATGCGATGGTACGTTTAGTTTGGCCGATATATGAACTCCCACAGCTGTGGGAGTTCATATATCGGCCAAACTAAACGTAAACTAAAGGTAAACTAAACGTTTAGTTTGGCCGATATATGAACTCCCACAGCTGTGGGAGTTCATATATCGGCCAAACTAAACGTACCATCGCATGCCGCATGAACGAACACATAAAAGCGGTCAAAAACAATGACGAACAGAAATCGGCAATCGCGAAGCATTTGATTGACTCGGGCCCAAATCACTGGATTGAGTTCCATAACCCACAGATAATTACGACAGAACGCCACTACATACCTAGATTGGTCAGGGAAGCGATTGAAATTACTAAATACAAGAATTTCAATCGTGAGGATGGGTTTCAATTGTCAAATGTCTGGAATCCTGTGATTCGAATGTGCAAAAACCGGCGTAATCAACAAACTATAGTTTCGCGATCGGATACTGTTAGTGTTGTGTGTCGAGAACAGTTACGAGTGAGTAGTGAGTTAGTGACCAGTGGTACCGGGGACGATCGTAGAAAAAGACTGCGAAAGAGGGTAGACCGATATGTCTGCCAATAACATCCCACCCGCAAGATCTTCAGTTACTCCGTGATCATGGCGCTTGCAACAGTGCCGAAATATCGGATACTCACCAACAAAAAGGTACATGGTAGCAATCCCGCACATTTCTGTTTTAATGTTACTGACCATGAAAGTTTAAAACAATATAAATGCTAACATATTTACAAGTCATGACTTTTCCAATGATACCAAACACGACATATTGATGTCGAATTTATTTTTAAGCTATTGCATAGCTTTTATCGCGGGCTTTGAGCGCTGCGGCCGAATCAACAGATTCCTTAATGAAAAATCCTAACACCCCGTGTTAAAAAAGGATAGAGAATATGATTGTAACTGCAGTGCGACAAGGACAAATAACGAGCGCTTGGCATGCGGCACAGCTTAATCAAATAGAAGGGATATCATAGGCACAATACATAGCGTCCTCGTCCTCCAGTACCGTCGAATTGAATCTTAGTGTTTTTTTACTCCATAGATATGCTCATATTACTATTATGTTCCTTGTTTAGTTGTCATTGTCTTTCGGTTAATAGTATGATTATATTGTTTAGCCTTAGCCTTAAATAAATATTTTTCGAACATCATACACACAACGTCATCTAGTCCCAAACTAAGGAGAGCTTGTTTTATGGGTACTAGACAAGTGATAGAAATACATAAACATACTTTTTTTTTTAAATACTTGTACATATTAAACATAGAAAACACCCAAACTCCGAAACAAATATTTACGGACGTCGCAAACATTAGGTCCGACCCTGGAATCGAATCCAAGATCTCTTGATCAGCAGCCGTATATGCTAACCACTAGACCAAAAGGCAGCTGTAATGGAACAGATGAACATACAGACACACAATATATATGACAAATCATTACTCTCCCTCGCCATTGTCGGGGGTAAAAATGAAGTAGCTTTAAAGTGAAGTATGTGTCTATTCGCTGAGGAAATCCTAGAATTTCAAAGAATTCCGCGCGAAGCTGTTTATGTTCGTTAGTTTCAAAATAAAATATTAAAAGTACTATTTCTCGATTTAATATTTTTGCTCCTTATAATAGTATAACATTTTCTTTCGCAAGAGAATAAAATTATAGGAAGAAAGAAAACATTGTAGGTACATTACATAATATCAATTCGAGTATATAGGCGACACACCAAAGCTTTATCATAAGCATTACAGTACTCGCTGGCTCTACCGGGAAGGAAATATTACGTACTCTACTCGTATGACTCTTAACACAAATTTTATCTTTTTGCCCCCACATCTGTTGTTATCCATTTAGTTCAATCATCACATGACAGCATGCATGCCACATTATCTATACCAACCATAATCCATCTAATTTGAGAAGTACCATGTGACAGTTCTGACAGATTATAGAATAGGGAGGTATCAAAGAAAACGATCACTGCTAGGTTCGATTCTCGATATATTTTATATAAGTATTATGTACGATAAGTTTACAAATCGATTTTAGCTTTATAAAATGACAGACAGACAGTTGGTAAGTACCGTGTATATTTTTGTATGCATTTAGTAAAAGACATTTCATTTTTGTTCATTTAGGATTATACTTGGTGATATACCTACTAATTAGTATGGTAGTAATACATTTTTAGTATAGTATACAAACAGATTTAGATGAACTAAATTTGTTCAACAGTTTAGCCCTGAAAATGTTGTGGAATTTGGAATTTATAATATTAGTAAATCCCTACTAATATTTTAAATGCGAAAGTAAATCTGTCTGTCTGTCTCTTACATTTTCACGCCTTAACCGCTGAACCGACTTTGATGACTTTTGGTATAAAGATAGATGGAACCTTGAGAAAGGACATAGGCAACTTTTTACCGCGATAACCGAAATCCACGCGGGCGGAGCCGCAGGCAAAAGCTATAAATAAATAATCTAATTTTTATTCTTACATTGAACTTGAATTGTATGTTCTTGTGAATATAAATGTGATTACCTAACTAATTAATATTATTTTAGTCGAGTATTTTAATATCACTTCACATTTATTATCTTTCTGGTGGTTTTAGTCTTTCCACGACTAACTCAAATGTCCTGCTGGTCTAATACCAGTTGGGAACGTTGAACGTTGACTAGAGCTGGTAGGTATGGCATTTGTATGGACAGGCCGTCTCAAATAATGTTCCATTATTCAAAAGGCTAATCCAGATCCTATACTGTACTCGCAAAGTTCTTATCTAACCAACTAGCTGAAACCGTAGGTTATTATTGTAAACCGCGAATAACGCCACGGAACGAAGAGTTTTAAAAAATATTACATATTTCTTACGTCATCAACTTTCTACCAATTAAAGTCCCGTGAAAATCGGTTCGGTTCTTTCAGAAATTACCCGAAACAAACTGACAGACAGACGGACAGACAGCTTTTTTTTTTAAATGAGTACCGTATTTTATACTTTCACTAGCTGACCCAGCGAACTTCGTACCGCCCAACTTTAAAATTCCAGAACTTGATCGCAGCGCCACGTACCGGGTCCAATTGCGAATCTAAAACATTCCCAGATCCCCTTGAAGACACACAAAAAATTTCATCAAAATCGGTCCAGTCGTTTGAGAGAAGTTCAGTGACATACACACTCACACAAGAATTATATATAAAGAATATGCATATAATAAAAACTGTAGTAAATACTTGAATTTTAATATTATTTACACTTCGATGTTATTTATTTGTATAGATCCATGGACGTATAAATTTATACGTCCATGTATAGATCTTAGATATGGTTTGGTTTGTTTCGGCATTTTTTTTTTTTTTTTTTTTTTTTTTTTTATATTTAAGCCTGCCAAAGTGACTCTACTCTGCCTGATGGAAAGCATGAGTAGAATCCAGGAGTAGGGGTCACCATGCTTATTGTGAGGGTAGGCAATGTAGCATGGTGACCCTTACCATGGCAGCTTGGTTAGATTATTCTGCATCATTCTCCCGGCCTTCGAAGGGCGGGAGAATGATGCAGAATGATTGGGCCTCCGGTCTCACACTCACCAACGAAATACGACAGCAAGAATGCTGTCATTATTAGGATGGTCTTAAGTGTGAGGGTAGTACTGGCCGGGTCGAGCCGGCCCATTCGTGCTGAAATCAGCGTGGCTCTACTACCTACAGTTTTTTCCTAAAGTAAGGAGTCTAAGTCCGCAGGAAATGCCGACAACTCTGACGCACAGAGATGTTTTTTCAACATTTGTTTAATTAATTAGTGTTTGGAAAAAAATACTGAAATTATTATCTCACCTACTTGAAATTTATAATATTTTTTTATTAAAGATCATACCTATTTACAAAGTGTTTTTGTTAACATATTAGGTATATATTAAACATAAATACCTATAAGCTACACGTCTTTCCCCAGGAGGGATAGCTGGAGACACCTACCTAGAGATATAAAATTTACATTTTGAGTACCTATGCAGTTATCCAAATAACAACATATTTAATCAAATTTCATAAAAACTCAATAGAAACTTACCTGAACTTTTGTTAAAAATAATATAATCTTTAACGTTAAATATTGTCATACTCATAAGAAATTGATGTCCGGTATGAACTTGTCGAGAGCGTTCACGTGCACCAAGTGCGTTAATCAAACTTTGCATTTTTGCAATGTACTCGCACAGTTAAAGGGTGTGGGGGAGGTTTGTTATTGTGCGTCAGGTAGTCTACTATTCCAGGTAAAAATATCTTTGTCATTAGTCAGTTTAGGAATTTTTACTTTTGGCCGCCTAAATCCCGAAAATTATTTGCGACGTGTAGAAACATACCTAC
Organism: Phragmatobia fuliginosa; assembly: GCA_932526445.1. Lineage (NCBI taxonomy): Eukaryota > Metazoa > Arthropoda > Insecta > Lepidoptera > Erebidae > Phragmatobia > Phragmatobia fuliginosa. The sequence goes on from OW052057.1 coordinate 35,191,829, forward strand.
TTACATACTTATAGATACTCATCAAAATAAATATTGTTTGTTTACAAAACTCAATAACTATATCTTAGAAATTTTCCTTAAAGATTAAATATTTCAGCATCCTTATATAATTTTTTTGATGTAACTATTTCGATTTTATTAATGTCAAAGATACGAGAATAGAAAAAAGGAATAATACTACAATCCCTTGGCTTTATTATTTCTGATCTTAAATTCCAAATATATACAAACGTCAACTTTTCACTCTTAAAAACAAAAATGGATGAATTAAGTATCAAGATATGACTCTTGAGAATCGATCAATTTCCTTATCTAACTGCTTCGCTCCCGCAAATTAACTGTGACGTCATGTGTCAAAATGGGCCTATTATGTTGTTACGAGGACGACTAGACCATGGTGACGACATTAATTGTAGTAGTGCCTCGAACACGTGATTTTTAATCGAATTGTCTGACTTTATTCGAATCTGTCTTTTTGTCTTAATTATGCAACAAATTTTTTTATGCCTTATCAATTAGATCATGTAAACTTTGATATTATAATTAATTATTATATCTCAGACACAGATAGAAAAAAATCTTAATTGTTATTGATGAACAAGGTGAAGAACTAAATCAATAAAGACTTAAAGATACATGGAGTGAATTATTTTGAGACTGGTGATGGTAAAATATCAAACATTCAACGGGAACAATCATTAAGAAACAATCTTCTTTTCAGGATCTTATCATTAGGTATATCTAATAGGTGCAATATTATAACACATACCTGGTGGATAATTATTTGGCTTCTTCATAGTTAAAACACCATACAATAGCAACGTAACTAAGCACAACAGTATGAATACCGAGATCATTTTAAAAGATCGATTATAGATAGCACTGAACGAATGCGGTAGGTATAAAAATACTCTGGCCTACTCGGCAACTAAAATGCTACTGTCCGCGCGCGCGCCGAGCCAAACCGATACAAAATTTGTATTGTGAACAATTGGTTATTTATTCGGGTGGAGCGTCAGCATAGAGAATAAGTAGTAGTAGTAAAGTAAGTAATATTAATTTTTTTGTTACATTTTCTAAGGGATTTCTTGATGTAATTTTTTTGTTGTGTAGTTAATTATCTTTGTTTTATATTAATTTATTTTAAAATTATACAAACTATTTCAAAAATCTAATTAAATTGTTAGTCTCAGATAAATGACAGAAATATATATCAATACCAAACACTATAATACAAAACAATAACATAAAATAACAATAGATAAAGAACAAAAATAATTAGGTAAATATAACCAAAGTTTTACGGCCTGGTTTGTCTAGTGGTTAACGTATGCGACTGCTAATCAAGGGGTATCGGGTTCGATACCCAGGTCGAAACAAAAAAATGTATGTTTATATATTTATATCAGTTGTCTAGTTACCCATTAATATAAGTTCTGCTCACTTTGGGGACTAGATGGCGTTGTGTGTAAAATGTCCGAAATATAAAAAAAAAAAAATATATACCTACTAAAGTCTATTAATGTAAATGAGACGAGCAGCGACGGTGAGGTGGGGCGAAGGGGATACAAAGCGCTCAAGCGGTCATCAAACAGCGTGCGTTCTGTGTACGCGAGTAATACCGCAAAAAACGATTATTTTACTATGAAGCAACTAAAATTTTGCGCTCATTTACTACATACGGCGTAAAAATTAAACTCCATCAATTGAATTGATTAGAAATTCGGTACAGAAGTTTGAAGAGACCGGTTCATCAATGAATCAACTACGATCCGGGCGATATTAAGTAATAGTGTAAGAGCGTCTAATCGTAAAAATCCTGGAATCTCTACTTGAAAGCTGTCTAACGCCTTAGGCGTGTCCAGAACATCTCTGATTCGTATTCTTCACAAAGATTTACATTTACATCTGTACAAAATTCAAATGGTACAGTTAGATGCTGGACGGATTTTAACATACTAAGAGGTGTCGTTGAATTTGTTGAAATTGTGGTAGTAACATAGGCTATAAAAGTTTTAAAATGGCGCCCGCAAATGTTAAAAAAAATGGGCCAAGTGCGTGTCAGGCCACGCACAGGAAAAGTTCCTCAGTCGGGTGACTGAGGAACTTTTCTTGTGCGTGGCCTGAAAGGAAGGAGAAAAATAATGGTACGTGGATTTAAAATAGTATCCAATAGATAATTTTATTGTTATGTTCACGTATTAATGCGTTAATTTTGTATGACGTTTTCCGAATAAGCAAATTTTACAACTTAAGCGTCTATAACTCCTGAACCAACAAAGTCACCAAATCCGTTATAGTTCATTATAAGGACTACCATCAGAATTTTTCCAGATTTTTTGAGCCAGCCGTTTAGCTTTTAGATAGGGGGAGGGGACGCCCTGTTTTGCCTCTGCCCTTTAAAGTGGAATTTCTCGCAAACGGATATATAAATAAAAAAAAAGCGGCCAAGTGCGAGTCGGACTCGCCCATGAAGGGTTCCGTATCAGCAAGTAAGATCATATAAAAGTTCTTGTAGTTCGTTGTAACTTTCATCGATGTTTTTATACTAGTGTTTTGATTGAATGAAAGGTAAATTGCGTGTTACGATTAATGATGTATTAAAAAAAAACTACTCAATAGATCTCGTTCAAACCAATTTTCGTTGATAGTTTTCATGGTAATGTACAACATATATTTTTTTTAGTTTTATCACTCTCTTATTTTAGAAGTTAGAGGGGGGGGGGACATACATTTTTCCACTTTGGAAGTGTCTCTCGCGCAAACTATTCAGTTTAGAAAAAAATGATATTAGAAACCTCAACATCATTTTTGAACACCTATCCATAGATACCCCCCCACACGTATAGGTTTGATGAAAAAAAAATTTTTGAATTTCAGTTCCAAGTATGGGGACCCCCAAAATGTATTGCTTTTTTTCTATTTTTATGTAGAAATCTTAATGCGGTTCACAGAATACATCGTCTGACCAAATTTCAACAGTATAGCTCTTATAGTTCCGGAAATAATTGGCTGTGACATACGGACGGACAGACAGACAGACAGATAGACTTGACGAATCAATAAGGGTTCCGTTTTTTGCCATTTGGCTACGGAACCCTAAAAATCGTCCTAGAAATCCTCTATTGTTTTTAAAATACCTATCTATTGATACCCCACACGATGGGGTAGCCGCGAGAAAAAAATATCATCCCCACTTTACTTGTAGGGAAGGTACGTAGTAGGATTTCTACCAAATTGTTGTTAAGTATTAAGAATAAATAAGCTTTAATAGCAATTCCCTTTTTCACCAACATATATTTTACCTAGTAACTCAAAAGCAAAAAATCTAATACATATTGACTGACTTGAAATTTAATACAAATACATACTTATAAATCTCAAAATCAATACACAATTATTTTCCCTCCTTTTATGGAAAACATTCAAGGGCTGGTATCACTCAGAACGCTGCCACGTCATGCGCGCGCCCGTAGACTACGCTTGCATGTGTGTGTAACATGCACACAAGCCCTGAAAATCTGGCCTGTTGTTTTTATTGCAAATGCAGCGCAACACTCCATCTAGACATGTATATAATCAAAGTTCTCGGGTTGTAGAGAAATTTACATTTACGTACGTTTTCTCATATTATTTGGTTGCAATACTTCAACAAATTCAGTGGTTTATCTCACACATAAAGGTATTAAATTAATTACAAAACTTTTATTGATTATATGTTCAAAAACATTAATCTTATAAAAGCTAATTAAATAAAAAAAATACATATATTATTATTCGGATTCATAATTATAATGACAGCAACATTTTCGTCGAGTATTTAGAACTTTTAAACAAAAGTAGCTTCTATTGCACTAAACAAATAATCAACATATAGAATACGTTTTTATCTTAAATTACAATATGTCATATACGTCAGAAACTCCAGATTCCTATTGTGAATACGCAGGGGAGAAAATTAGGGTATTAAAAATACTAGAATAGCCATGACAGACTTACAAATAATTGAATTAGTCTGTGGTACTATGTCTAATGCAGAATATTAAAAGACCCCCCCCCCCCCCCACCCCAGCCTGTGAATTTGATATATAATTATATAAAAAAAAACAATCGACGTATCTTAAATAGCACTTTCCAAAATTATTTATTATTAAAATAGCACCCTCTTAGTTTACGAGTAAAAAATTAATAAAGTTACTACACGCTACACCGTCTATATCACTTGAAATACTTCGAATTTCGTACTTTTTGCAATGTGGAAAAATTGCACCCTACTCGAAACTAATTGCACTATCATTAGAATTTCATAAAATGCAATAGTTATTGCAACAACCAAATATAACGTATTCAGTCAATTGCCGAAGGCGCGTGGTACGTTTGCGCATGCGCAGGCCATACATCTAGGGTTTTAATTTTCGAAGGTTCGAAGCAAGTTCCCACCCCTAACATTATCTGCGTTTTCTTTTCTGCTGTGAATGTTGATGCTCCAAAAAACAATTTGTTTAGATAGCTAAAAAGTCTCTTTACATCTTGTAAAAAGACGCAGATAAGAGTAAAAAATGTACTGCTAGACTCTTAGTAAAAGTTTTTATTATAGAATAATATTGAAAATAATTGTCTGCTTACTTACACTGTCGTGTAAATTATTAAAGCAATATGCTGTAAAATCTTAAATACATAATGAATTAAGAATGTTCGTTAAATTAAAACAAAATGAATTTGTTTATAATAAAAATAGGCTTTCAATTTTCATAATAAATAATTTTAAATGTAATTCTTACTTGCCTAGTATATGGCGGTAGTTGCACTAGTACGACCCTAGATGGCCTTGCGCATGCGCGCAAACATACAACGCGCCTTCGGCAATTGACTGATTACGTTTTATTTGTTTGTTGCAATAACTATTGCATTTTATGAAATTCTAATGATAGTGCAATTAGTTTCGAGTAGGGTGCAATTTTTCCACATTGCAAAAAGTATGGCAAAATTGCAAAAAGGTTATTATACAGTTGACGAATTTTTAAATGATAAAGAAAAATGGATTTGACTACTTGCTCCTTATCATTTTATTCTACTCATGTGAATGTTGTTATCACATTGTTTAAGAACATGATTTTACTTTTGTAAGTAAAGATTCTACGTGACTAATAAAGGCCATTCTTCTCTTTCTTTTGATCTTATAATTAATATTTTATATTTAATCTTTCGTTACCAGTAATTTGGCCAATATTTGAGCACATATAGTTTTTACCTTTGTTGTAAGTAGATGCTCCTACTATGTTGTACCCACTGAGGCTGTTGTTTTTTTTTTTAATTAGCATAAGTTCTAATTTTTAATCACTATAATTTGCATCAGTCCTCTAACATGGTGTATAGTATATTAGTGGCAGCACCTTACCCCCATATCAGGTTTATAAACATTAAAACTATGTAAACATTAGCGATTTGAAAGGAGTGGCCGCGAGTTTTTATTGCCATGTTCTTTTCTCCGGCTCTACCTATTGTTTGCGAACATGGCATAAATGTACATGTAGAATCTTGACCTGTCACAAGAGATGTATTGCATCCTAAGTGAATAAAGAATTTTGAATTTGAATTTGAATTTGAATTTGAATTATGAAAATCGAAGTATTTCAAGTGATATAGACGATGTAGCATGTAGTATCTTTATTAATTTTTTACTCGTAAACTAAGAGGGTGCTATTTTAATAATATATAATTTTGGAAAGTGCTATTTATGATACGTCGATTGGTATTTTTTGATGTGAAACATCTATAGGCGCACGTATGTGAAACACGCACGTAAAATAGATTTCTGGCCTGGCGACTGGCGACGCGTCGCCACGGCACGCTATACGATGGTATATATATACAGTCCATATGCAGTAGTGTGTACGGTGTGGATATAGACTACTATTTTAATAATAATAATTAGTAATATTTTATTTTATCATTATGACATATTTAGTTCCTATTACAATATGTTCTTTTCTGCATATTACTTTTACAAAATAATGGCGATGTTTCACATCTGCCAGGCGTCCCGTGACGGCTTTTTATTTATTTATCTCAAATTTACAGGCTGGGGTAGGGGGGGGTTATTAAAAGTACTTCAGAATTGATAACCTTATTTACGTCATATGCAAGACGACAAGAACAGAAAAGAAACTAATATATTGTAGCACTAAGGACACTTCAAGTCCGTGTGGTGACGGATTTAGAATACAAGTGTCAACACCCCTATTCATTCCATGGGTGTCGTAAGAGGCGACTATAGGAACAAAATAAGCAGCTAGCATCACTGCCAAGAGAAGGAAAACTTGAAACAAACCCTTTACCAACCCGTGGCCTTTTGGCCTACTATAACACCCTTATCAGCGTGGTATTGTAGGCCAAAACCTCCTTTCAAGGAGAGGCCTATGTCCAGCAGTGGACTGTTAAAGGCTGTTGATGATTGATGATGAAGGACACTTCTAACTCGCATTCCCCTAAACGTTTGAAGGTACATCCTAGAACTAAGGGCATAAAATGTTTTTACTGCAGGAAATCCGGCCATTCGAAACTGTATTTCAGGAACTTTTTTCCGGTAACGCAGCAGGAGAACTGTGGGTCAGATGTTTAATGTGTAAGCTTTTTTAGTTAGATGGAACACATTTAACTTAGATGGAAGAAATCTCATAACTTACTTACAAAATCACATATCCAGGTGTCAAACTCTGACCCAGCAAAGTAGTAGTAGTTCCATATTTAGGGTCTATATTGATATTTTGTTAAATGCTCAATTTGATAATACATTGATATATTAAGAACATAAGATTGTTATATTGGTCTTTAAAAATAAATGTGTGATTATTATGATGTGTGTCACTAAAAGGTTAATTTTGTAATAGTTTTTAGGGTTCCGTAGCCACATGGCAAAAAACGGAACACTTAAAGATCGTCATGTCTGTCTGTCTGTCTGTCCGTATGTCACAGCCACTTTTTTTCCGAAACCATAAGAACTATACTGTTGAAACTTGGTAAGTAGATGTAACCTGTGAACCGCATTAAGATTTCACATAAAAATAGAAAAAAAACAACACGTTTTGGGGTCCCCATACTTGTAACTGAAACTCAAAAAATTTTTTTTTCATCAAACCCATACGTGTGGGGTATCTAAGGATTGGTCTTTAAAAATGATGTTGAGGTTTCCAATATCATTTTTTTCTAAACTGAATAGTTTGCGCGAGAGACACTTCCAAAGTGGAAAAATGTGTCCCCCCCCTGTAACTTCTCAAATAAGAAAGTGATAAAACCAAACAAAATATATGTTGTAAGTACATTACTTACCATCTAAACTACCAACGCAAAATTAGTTTGAACGAGATCTAGTAAGTATGTAGTTTTTTTAATACGTCTTAAACCGTAAACCGCAAATTACCTTTCATTCATTCAATACACTATTATAAGAACTTATAACTGATGTTACTTGCAAATACGGAGCCCTTCATGGGCGAATCCGACTCGAACTTGGCAGCTATTTTTGATAATATAGGCAATAACAAAATACTTTTAGAGGACTATTATAGGAAAGTAACCAATACCAAACCAAATAGTCGACAGAGTGGCCGAACGTATTAATAAAGGTACATCAATCAATAAACAAAACAGTAAAAAATCAACCGGTTAATTCTCCCATTACGATTACTAATTGGTGTGCGATCTCATTTTTATTAGGATTTGCATCCCGATATTTATGTACAGGCTGATAGTGAACTAGCGAATAAGAATCTAACTAGAGTCGAAGAAAAAAACATGTCAGAGAAATAATAAAAAAAGAACAATATTATACTAACAGATTATGCGTATAGTAAAGTAAATATTTGTTAAACGTATTATGTTTCATTATTACTAGAATAAATATTTACCTTTCATATACTTGTTTAGCTTAACTTAAAATTTCAAATGGATACGGGTTCGGCAGTTACAACTAATTACATATTTCAAATACTAGGTACATTTATAAAATACTTTTTAATAACTTGTATGTCAATTGAATTGATCAACCAAATTATTTTAGTGCAACAATATAATTTGGTTCATCAATGAAAATATCGTTACCATAACATTGGTTACCTCTATGTTCAAACCCGATTGCTTAAAAACAATGAACTAAAAAGAGCGAAATGTTACTCTTTTTAGTTCATTGTTTCTAAGCAATCGGGTTTGAATGTTTCTTTAATAATTATTATATCGTAGAGCTTAAAGCAATAGTGAGTGGGCGAGGCTTGATAAAAACTGGCTGTGCATTGGTTTTATTTCAAAACCTATGTGATATTTTTTTTTCTCTAATTAATTCGAAAAATCAAAATAATCAAAGGCAGGCTTATTTATGTTTCAACTAGCTGTTCAGCTATTAATGTTTTAACCCTCGGTTGGTGTGTACCCGCGAGTTATACTTATACCGCAGGACAAAGCTAGTCCAAAATAAATATCAGTCAATTGCGTATCAGGCCACGCATAAAATAAGGTTATATAGTCATCTGTAATGGCACGTTAAATAATAATTATGTCCAATAGAAAGTTTTCCAAGTAAATGTATTTACATGCTAGACATCTTACTCCTGAAAAAGCTAAAAACTATTAAAATCTACACATTTTAGACGAGAAGATTGATCCCGAATTTACCATCTTGGAATCCTGACATTAGCGTGTGCAGTCATCATTGTCATGGGTGTTTTGTCTTCCACGATAGTCGAATGAATAATGTATTGTTTTCTGTTATGATTTGAATTCAGATCTCAATAATTCCATTCGTTTTGTTAGGGTTCCGTAGGTCATGACTCGGAACCCTTTAAGATTCGTCAAGTCCGTTGGTCCGTCCGTCCTCGACTTACCGCCCAAACGGTTAGTGCTAGAAAGATGAAGCTTTACATGGATATCTGTTTCTATCACGTAAACAAAATACTGCAATAAAATCATGAAATATACTTTAATTAGGTATCCGTTTGCGAGTTATTTAACTTTAAAGGATTGACTGTCATTATATTTCTTTTTAAAATTTTCATTCATTCGATGAACTTTAAAGGAGAACTGTAATTTAATTATTTAAATGGCTTTCTTAGTTCAGGAGTTATAGAAGCCTGACTTGTGAATACTGAAAGCCTGACACGCACTTGCCCGATTTTTCGTTCGATCGTGATTTTAATTATTAAAATTTCAAGTAAAATATGAAGAAACGACGAAAAAAAGTTATTATAGCAACTCAAAATTATCTAGTTGACTTCATTACAGTGTTTGTTTTTTGTCGAGTATGACTTTACATATAAAAGCGACATCTAATGAGAGAGTTCCATACCAAAATAATTTTAGTGGTGTCTAACTAGCGCTTAAATACAATTTTTAGTTGACTGCAACTGTTCTTGAACTTCAGGTAACTTACCAATTCACCTATAGATGGCACTAATGAAAAAATCTATATATTTTTTTTATTATATTAAAAATGAATTGCTGTTCGTTAGTCTCGCTAAAACTCGAGAACGGCTGGCGATTTGGCTAATTTTTGTGTTGAATTATTTGTAGAAGTCCAGAGAAGGTTTAAAAGGTGAATATATAAAAATTAATTGCATTTTTTTATTAATTATGCATTACTTTTGTTTATTTTATACTAGCTTTCGCCCGCGGCTCCGCCCGCGTGTATGTCGGTTATCGCGGTATAAAGTAGCCTATGTCCTTTCCCAAGTTCAGTTCTATCTTCATACCAAATTTCATCAAAATCGGTTCAGTGGTTTAGGCGTGAAAGCGTAACAGACAGACAGTTACTTTCGCGTTTATAATATTAATAGGGATTTATTTTATTTATTTCTTTAAGTGTAGCAACTTTAAAAAATCGTCACATCGTCCAGTATACTCTGTCATCTGTCCATTCCTTTAATATCTTTTTGAAGCACCTAGAAGTTAGCACCCGAAAAAAAAATTTAATATTTTGGGTTCCAAAAATAGATTGCGCATAAAAAATGCATTAAAAATTTGCAAGTTAGACGTTTGCGCGAATTTTGGTTTTCGAGATAAGTCAAAATCTCTTCCGGGTGCTAGGGTATTTTAAATTTTTCTCATCTACCGTTTTGATTAATTAATTATAACACTATAAAAATATTAATCTATAGATTTTTGCATGCGCAATCAGCACCCGTGAACGGTTTATGCATATAATCATTATTTATTGCAAAAAAAAAAAAAATAATTGGGACGCGTCGGGGCCAGGCCGCCGGCCGAAAGATGCTTGGTGGGCGTGCGCGCGCAAGGAGTTCGGCTGCTGCGGAGCGCGGAGACGCGGAGTATATAGTATAGCTCGTCTGCTGAGGAAGAAGTTTATGTGAAAATTAATAATAACGATAGAGCTTAAGTTGATATCGTTATCACCATATACTTCTACGACGCGAAGGTAAATATTTATTCATTATGTACTTTATCGATAGTATCGGATTTTTACTATAAAAAATTTATATGTATATGATAGACTTAACCTCACTTATTTATTATAAAAAAATCTATTTTCATTTATATTTGTATAGGAATCAATTGACTAGTATTCATTATGACCATTTGATTAAAATAAACAATACATTTTGTTTTGTTTACAGTGTACTTAAACAATAATGTTTATACCCATGGGCCAGTAAAATTGGTATAAGTATCAAATAAATCAAAAGAAAATCTACGAACACGATGGATTACAAAGCAATAAAGTGGTTCTGGTCATCTAATAGGTACATACACTAAATTTATCAGAAGGTTTAATAACAAATTCATGGTTTCAAGAATATATTTCATGCAATGGTTCAATGATGACGCCAACTTGATGTGTGAGCAGTGCCAGAAAATGCTGTCTGTTATTGATTTCCTAGGATATGGTAAGATTTGTTTATAAAGTTTTACAACACATGATAACAGATGAAAATTTTAAAGTCATTTATTCTTCGCAGGTATACATAACAGTGCTCTAACGTATGAAAAAGGGATGGGTGGCATTAATATCCACAAGCTAGTTATCAACTTGACGAACCCATCGCAGCACATATTTAAAAAAAATCATGTAAAGCTTCGAGTCAACTCATGCTGTAATAGCACTTAATTTTAATCTTGGTTCGTTGTTCGAGCACATAAATTATCAAACCAGTTCATCGTGGTTCAGTGGACTTGTATGGATACGTATAAACTAATATCAAACCAATTCATCATGGTTGAGTGGACTTCTACGGAAACTTATTAATAATGCAAGTAAGTATAAGCTTTGTTCATTCAGAAATATTAAAAATAGCAAGCAAAAAGATATAATTTTTAAAAAAAACTATAACTTTAAAATACATTGATCATACTTTATTTTTTTTTATAATTTTAAAATTTGATTAAGAAAACAAACTTTTGTTGACGAATAAAAATTTGTTTATTGCCGAGACCAGCAGTCGAACATTTGTTGCAAAAAACTTAAAATCAGGTGTTGTGTAAAATACCCTTAAATTTAAATGTCAAGTCTGTTTTATCGACGATCGCGGTGTTTACATTCTGTATCGATAAAGTAGACATCTGAACACAGTCGGGATTTCAAACTACTCTCTTCTGTGTACATCTTCGATTCAATGAAAAAGTATATGTGCAAGTAAAGAGAGAATTTTTCAAAAACAAGTGGTTTAAACAATAAATGATCGAATTGGTATCTTTTATTCATCGATCACAAGTGCATGCGTGTAGTTTGTAACGGTTAGGGTAACAAATTTATAGTGTTTTCTGAAGAAGCTTATCAGTTCTCGGAAGATCTTAATTTCATCAGATCCCGCGCTCGGGTCTTTTGTCTTCGTTAAATTTTTACATAGTGTATGATTATCTTTGCTGCACATGCTGCACATTGTTTAAACAGTTAAGAACAAATAAAACTTGTTCTTCATCTTTTGTTCATTAACATTTAGTTGTGATTATTAAAGATTACAATCCTATTATTAAGTATCCAAGTATTTCCTACAGATCATTATAGCCATGATATTTTTACAGATATCTTATACCCATCTCATCTCATGACCAGGCTATCGAGTCTCAGGCAAGTCATCGTGCAACCTCATTACAACCTTGGTGAGCATCGCTTAGATGGTGTCGAAAGCAAGAGCATTCATCAGCAATTCATCGAAGGACATCTTGAAGTAAAACTTGTGTAATTGGGTGAGTAGCATTGGCTGCATACGTGCTTCAAGTGTAATTTTTAAAATCGCTGATTTTTCTATCATTCTCAATATTTTTTAGTATATCACTTTAATGCTTTTATTTTTAAATGAGAAATTTTCCAAATATTATAATATATACTTTCTTGTGTATCCATCAAAAAGTTCAGAGAGTCATTTGACTCAATTATTATAACATTTACTTTCTTTTTTGTCTGTCTATTAAAATGTTCAGAGAGTCTATGTAATAAACAATAATTTGTCTTTTACAGAACTCTAGTCAAGATCTTGACTCGTAGAATCACTCTCATCTCATCGCTTGACCTGATGTAGTCCACCGTGTCCCAGGATTAGTCCTGAGAGTGCGTATACCTATCATCGCAAGGACTCATGATGCAAACCGAAGACCATCTCTGATCTTCAAGAGCTTTTCCAGGGCATCGAACCAGCTGGCTGGTCAACTGTTTCAAATACAACCTTTTTACTTAAGTAAACTACCATACCTTTCATTTTTATTCATTTTGCCTTGATGGTTGTGATAATTTATTAGCAGTATTTGTTTATGTCAGATAATCATTTGATTCAATTATTTTAACATTCAGTTTCTTTTTTGTGTGTCTATTAAAATGTGCAGAGTCTATGTGATAAACAATAATTTGTCTTTTACAGAACTCTAGTCAAGATCTTGACTCGTGGAATCACTCTCATCTCATCGCTTGACCTGTTGTGAAGACAAAAGATCCGAGCGCGGGATCTGATGAAATTAAGATCTTCCGAGAACTGATAAGCTTCTTCAGAAAACACTTTAAATTTGTTACCCTAACCGTTACAAACTACACGCATGCACTTGTGATCGATGAATAAAAGATACCAATTCGATCATTTATTGTTTAAACCACTTGTTTTTGAAAAATTCTCTCTTTACTTGCACATATACTTTTTCATTGAATCGAAGATGTACACAGAAGAGAGTAGTTTGAAATCCCGACTGTGTTCAGATGTCTACTTTATCGATACAGAATGTAAACACCGCGATCGTCGATAAAACAGACTTGACATTTAAATTTAAGGGTATTTTACACAACACCTGATTTTAAGTTTTTTGCAACAAATGTTCGACTGCTGGTCTCGGCAATAAACAAATTTTTATTCGTCAACAAAAGTTTGTTTTCTTAATCAAATTTTAAAATTATAAAAAAAAATAAAGTATGATCAATGTATTTTAAAGTTATAGTTTTTTTAAAAAATTATATCTTTTTGCTTGCTATTTTTAATATTTCTGAATGAACAAAGCTTATACTTACTTGCATTATTAATAAGTTTCCGTAGAAGTCCACTCAACCATGATGAATTGGTTTGATATTAGTTTATACGTATCCATACAAGTCCACTGAACCACGATGAACTGGTTTGATAATTTATGTGCTCGAACAACGAACCAAGATTAAAATTAAGTGCTATTACAGCATGAGTTGACTCGAAGCTTTACATGAATTTTTTTAAATATCTGCTGCGATCTTCATCTTTCGGCCGGCGGCCTGGCCCCGACGCGTCCCAATTATTTTTATTTTTTTTGCAATAAATAATGATTATATGCATAAACCGTTCACGGGTGCTGATTGCGCATGCAAAAATCTATAGATTAATATTTTTATAGTGTTATAATTAATTAATCAAAACGGTAGATGAGAAAAATTTAAAATACCCTAGCACCCGGAAGAGATTTTGACTTATCTCGAAAACCAAAATTCGCGCAAACGTCTAACTTGCAAATTTTTAATGCATTTTTTATGCGCAATCTATTTTTGGAACCCAAAATATTAAATTTTTTTTTCGGGTGCTAACTTCTAGGTGCTTCTTTTTGATGACAGTTCAACAAATTTCGAAATTAGTGACGCCACAGAGTATAAATTAGTTCATTAGTTCAATTCAAGTCTCACTCAGTTGGTTCTTTCTTACTTACGTCAGTTACGTCTGACTTTCGGTTAATAAAAAATTGCTCGTATATTGGTTTGGTTTTTATAAATTTTAATAGTTAGAAATATTAATTTTTATCAAAATGACTGAGGGCAGTAAATTTGGGCCTCTGGTCGGCGCAATTGACGAGGGCACTTCAAGCGCGCGATTTATAATATTCAAAGCAAATTCAGCGGAGGTTGTCGCACACCATCAGAAGGAACTTACTCAACATTTTCCTCAAGAAGGTTGGGTTGAACAAGATCCCACGGAAATTTTGGAAGTTGTGACAATATGTATTCAAAAAGCTGTGGAAAAACTAGAGACCCTGGGTGGGTCAGCCAAGGTTTGCTGTTTGTTTTTAAGTGCTGTAATAATTAAAAATGTTCCTTTAGCACATACAAGTTTAAGATGTAACAACAATTTTATTCATAGTTATGAAGTCTCTGTGTTATACATATATTTAAATTATAAGCCCTAAATAAAATGTTTTTGTTTTAAATGTTCAGCTTAATGACATATTATATCAGGGTAGGTACTATGTGAATGCAGCTGTCATGTTATTATCATATAACAAAAATGATTTCACCTTTGACAGAAAAGGTTATACAATTTTGATTTGCTATTGAAACTATTTTTGCTGATTTGATTTTCTAATAGATAAACCAAACAATAATACTTTGAATGTATCAATATGTTGCATTTAAGTAGTGCTTTGTTCTTTTCATATATAAATAACATTAAACATGGTTCAGACTGCCATTGGAAAGATTCAGTACAAATGCTATGTATTTTTCCATTAAAAGTTGTAGGTCAATACAATGTGACTGCAATAATAGTGTGCTTTGTTAAACAAATGCTACTGTTCTATGACTTGCTATTGAATTGTTATGTTAGGCCTATGTCCAGCTGTGGACTTTTAAAAGCAGTTGATGTAACGTCTCAGGGTCAATCTGTAGTCACACAATTTCAACATGTTTATATGTTTCGAGGATCAATTTTGTACAAATAAACATGTTTTAATGTCTGTAAGGTTTGATAAATGAGGTATGTACCTGATACCATTCTGCAATAAAAGTATAAGAAAGTAAATGAATGATCATAGATAAAAAAATCATTTAAGATACTAAAAAAAGATTATCGAGAATTAAAGCAATTGGAGAGGCTGCATCGGTGAACAGTGAAAATGATGATTACAGGACAATAAAGACAAAAAGTGGCTAATATTGAAAATAGCCTTGTATTATTTATAAGAGCAGTAAATAATTACAGTGTAAACTCTTTATAGAGTCATTCTATTCAATGATAAACTCTCTTTAATATAAAAGTGAGCACAAACTCATTGTTTTACCTTAAAACCCATATACATTGTTAAACTCTTTAAAGAGCAAGTGCCATTCTCAATTATTAAGTAATGTGTTAATGTTTAGCTACAGTCAATATTTATTAAATTATGTATGTTTGTTTACTTTTCTTTATCAGTTAAAAAAAAATGCTATTGAAAGCTCAAAGACATGGAAATTTCCGAGGTCATAAATTATAGACTTGATTTGTTATTGTAAACACATTCATCATTATGCTTGGTTTGAGGATGCCTATCAATTACTGGCATACCAAAGTATACAGACTACATGTATAAGAATAATTGAATTACATATGTGAATGCAATCAACAAAGTATTGTTGATTGCATTCACGGCAATGGTGAATTGCTCTTACTCTTGGGTTCTGCTCGTGCTTTCCATCAGGCACTGTAGAGTCACTTTGGTAGGCTAAATATAAAAAAAATTGAAATACCCATACTCAATTTTAGTAGTTTTTCTTTCACTCCATATACAGTGAAGTCTAAATAATGATAAAAAATGCTCAGTCCTTTGTATAAGTTAATAAGTAAAGTTTAAAATATAATGAAATTGGTGCTAAACTAAAAATAAAAATTGCATCATATTTAGGTATGAAATATCAATTCATTTGTGTCCATACTTTGGTGTACACCAATTAGATCAATTTAATAGACTATACTTTGAGATAGTCAATTTATATGTAATAATTTTGATGTATAAAAAACATATTCTCTTAATTATTTTTAATGTAAATTTATAGGATATAATAGCCGTTGGTGTAACAAATCAACGAGAAACAACAATTGTTTGGGACAGAAACACAGGGAAGCCGTTGCACAATGCTATTGTTTGGTTGGATATGAGGACAGCTTCAACTATAGACAAACTCCTGGATACGGTGCCTAACAAAACAAGGAACAAAAATTATTTAAAGGTAAACCATTTGGTGTATTTTAACATCCATATTATTACTGTAAACTTTCTATGGACAGCCCCTTCACTTCCGCTCTTCATCCCCATTGTGGGTACTTTATTTAGGACAATTTCAAGTGATGGCTTTAAACCTATTCATCCGAACTAAAATTAAAATCAAAAATGTAAAGAGCGATATTCATCTAAGTACATGAAAGCAATAAACATGTTCATTTTGAGAAATATAATGAAAATACACAAATAATTATACAAATAAATAAAATAGGAGTATCTGTTGGTCATTTCCAATGAACCGCGATTTACTGAATGCCTGTGACAGTACATATATATGGTACTTACTGTACGGTCTGTATGTCTGTTCAGAGTAAGTTTTGTAATGGACCGATTTTGATGGTACTTTCAGTGGCAGATTACTGATGACGGGCAGCATGGTTCCACGGCATTACTCGTGATTTACAACAAAAACCGTGGGACTCAGATACATAGTCTTAAATATATTTCCACATAAAATGTAGGTAGATATCTGTCATATGGGAGAGATGCATTCAAGCGTGAATAACTATATTTTTTATTTTTACTACTATAATGATGCCTTAGGAACCTTATGAAGGGGCCAATGGCAATAGTGTGAGATTAGTTAGCCAACATAGAGAGTATTTATTCATAAAATATGATGAAGTCATTTCTAGGCAGTTATTAAATTTATCACTGCAATTTGTACTGTTTATAACTAAATTATACATTTAGTAAGCTTAATAGGGAACATACAGATAAACATAAAGACACTTATATAACTTATCTCCCTCTATATTAATATTTTATTAGTAGGTATGTGCTGGTGTGGTGAATTATAAGATTACCTTATCTGTTTTTTAAAATTGTTTATCATAGTAAATCTACATAATATCTACAGTTTCTAAATAGTCTTGTATATTTTACTAGCTGACCCAATTATTAACATCGTCTGCAACTCCTATTGCCTGTGGTGTACTGTTTATAATTTTATCACAATATGATTATAGCAATCCAAACATTAAGAGGTTACATAACATGTTTTGATTTACTTTATTACATTTTATATAAATATAGCACATCCAAAATTAATCGGGATTCACCTATGTAATGTTATCTTAGTCCGTTTAAAACTTTCAATCTAATTCTTTTATTTATTTAATAATATATGTTGTTATAATAAAAGCAATAAATAGAAAATATTTAGTTTAATCATTTAACTAGACTGCCGTAAAATTCATGTATATTTGTGAAATCCCTGCAACACAGGATATATTTCTTATGTCCAGCAGTAGCTGCGTTGTCTTTAAAAAAAAATTGTAAAGCTTATTGCTGCATCACAGTATACAACATAATGCTGATTTAATCATAATAGCAAGTGTATTTTGTACTTTAATTTTATAGAACTACATATGAACACATTATTTTTATATATTTACATAAATAAGTAATAGAAAGTAAAACCTAATTTTTATACCTGCATATTTTTACGCTCGGGTGATCTCAAGGTTTTCTGATTGATATAATTTCTGTTTTTTTTTTGTACCAAATACATTGTTTTAACGATATAACACCTAGGTAACAAAAATTTGGTCGATTTAAAATAAAATGAATAAATAGTTAGTCCATCTCACAGAAACGTCATCTAGGCCCAAACTTAAGCAGCTTTTGCAATTTTAATTTTTTAACCTACTTCAAAAAAGTAGGGGGTTCTCAATTTGACTGTTTTTTTTATGTTTATTACCTCAGAACATTGGGTGAATCGATTTTGATATCTGGAGGATCTGATGCTAGGATCCCGGAAAAATCGTGGGGACTTCTAAAATAGTTTTTCTTTGAAGACCGTTTTTAGGGTTCCGTAGTTCATTACTCGTAACCCTTATAGATTTGCCGTGTCCGTCCGTCCTCGGCCTACCACCTAAACTGTTGGTGCTGGAAAGATGAAACTTTGCACGAATATGTGTTGTAATTACTTCGACAAAGTGCTGCCTCGAAAAATCTGAAAAAAAACATGATAGTAGCCCAAATATTGAACTTCCAAGGACAATTATAGCGGTTTTGATAACCTTTTTTCTTTTTATAGGTTAGTTAGTTTATAGTTAGTTAGTTTATAGAGTTATAGGTTATATAACCTAACTTGTAAAATGCACTCAGAAAACTTCGTACAAAAATAAAGAAAAAGTAAGTTATCATGATAATAATTGTCTATTGGACACGATTTGAAATTTACCTACCATTATTTGTGATTACTAGGGTTCATGATTTCTCGAGCATTTCAATTTCTCGGGTCTCGAGAATTCTCGAGGCTAATTTCTCGAGGTTCTCGGGTTGTCGAGAAATTTACATTTAGGTACGTACGTTTTCTCATATTATTTGGTTGCAATAACCTCAACAAATTCAGTGGTTTTCCTCTCAAATAAAAGTATCAAATTAATGATAAAACTTTTATTAATTATATTCAAAACCAATACCTAATCTTATAAATAAGCTATTTAAAAAAAAACAAATAATATTATTCGGACTCGTAATTATAATGACAGCACTACATTTTTGACTAGTTATTTAGAACTTTTAAAGTAACTTCTATTAAACTAAACAAAAAATGAATATGAAAGAAAACGTTAATATTTTAACTTATAATTAAATTACAATCACACCACCATGCCAACAAAAAGTGAATCACATATGAATTCACTTTTTGTGATTCCATTTATTGTGAAGCCGTCTTTTGCAGCCAGCTTCGCTAATGTTTCACCCAATGATAGTAGTGAACTTGTAGATACTTCAGATTCGGATTCTTCTCTTCTTGGATCCCGCATTTAGTAATATTGATTTTATGCACATGTGCTAAATCTCTCACCAACCTGCTAGTATTTGAACCTTTGCAAGCAATGGTTTTTGGGCACTTTAGGCATTGCGCATTTGCAGATTGCTTTTTATTTGAAATTTTCCATACTTTTAATGCTTCCATCTTTACTGTTACAGTGACGGTAAAATCTATAACAAACGCAATGCAAATTTATAATAAGCCCTTAAGACGCTGAGTGCAGCCAATGACCTTGAGCAATGGATACACCCCTTTTTGTTCGATAAAGCAGCGCCGCGTTTGAGACGCGGTTCGTTATCGGTACTACCACAGTCTCCGAGAACTAATATTCGTCTTTGAATTTGCACTCTGCTTTTAACACAGGGCCTTAGAATATTTTAGATAGGGCAAAATAAAAATGCTATCGTAATGGTATGATAAAAAAAGTCATGTGGCACTCGGAGACTGCCGCGGTAAAGCTATTGCATAGCATTTTTTATCAACTTATGCAATTTAATTATTTATTTATTTTTTATTTATATAGTATTTTTTTATTTAATATTAATCCAAGTTTACAAAACAATATACACTGTCTTTTTACCAACATACATTCTAACAATATTATTGCCAAACAATACAGTCATAATATATGAAACTATTCTGAACGCGACGATACCGTCAGAGCTCAGCGAGTATGTGATTTGTGTATGATGCAAAACTACATTCTGCGGTCCATCTCCTTCAGAGCTATTTTCCAATAGTCTTCTTTTACTGTAAATAAATAGTCCATGAATTGTTAGTTAGATTTGAGTGACATTTCAGGACGTGCAGTATTTTACACTGTTCTTACCTTGGAACTTCAGAACATTGAACGTTTTGTGAGAATTCCACATTTTGCAACCTGTGATTAAATAATAGTACTTATTTAATTTAATATCTTTATTGCTTAATTATTATGATGATAATATTATGCGGTTAGATACACTATCAAAAATGACTATGCATAAAATAAGGCCATCATATGATACATTGTGTAACTAAAATGGCAGAGTCTACGACTTTTGTAAGTCTATGTATGTTACGTTCTTCAAGACTAAAGCTGGAAACACATTATCGGACGCGGCTGACGGACGCGGCTAACAGCCGCGACTGTAAATTGTACATCATTTATTAAAACACTGATAGAGTGCCTTGGTAATATATTTTCATTCAATGTATTAAAATATTGACTCAGTAATATACATATTTATGATAATAAATTGATTTTAGTGGAAATAAATGTGCACAGTCTCGTCAGTCGGTCTTGTGCCAGATTTCTGTCGGAAGTCCGAACGCTCAAGGTCAGTCTGTCCACGACTTACGTCCGATAGTTTGCATACTCTAGATCACGGCTATCAGCCGCGTCCATTAGCCGCTTCCGATAATGTGTCTCTAGCTTAAGCTTGTTCCACTACACAGTTGACAGTTTTTAGGGTTATGAAACTACATTACGTCTTTGTAAGGATATCTAGTTAAATAATCTTACATGTCAATCAAATTATAAGTTTATTAATAAAATAAATTATTCTTACCTTATAGCCTCCATCATAATATGATTTTGTTTTATTTTTTAATAAAGTTTTATAGATTTATCAGCTAAATATAGTGCGCGAGCCGAGCGACATAGGTCCGTTTAGCAGGGCGCCTCAGCGCTCACTGTCGTTCTCCATAGGAGTGACAGAGAAAAAGCGCTTGAAATAGAAGGGCGTAAGTGCCAAACCACAAAATTCGTTATTTTTTGTAAATGTTGCAATTTAAAAAAAAAATAAAGTTAACCATTTCCTTCAGTTACATATGATACACAATTTTACTTAATTTCATTTACATTACTTAAAGCACAACTGTGTAAAGTCAAAATTTAACTATTTTCAGAGGCTACTTTGATTATTTTTTTTATCGAGTGAAGTTTTTCAAATCGTGTTTTGGAAATAACCACTAGCTGAGGAATATGTTCAATTATAAAGACATTGATTTTGGTAATGATATGAGCGATAGGTTTTTATACAAAACGATCTTTATTTACCTCTATTTTGGTTTTCAGCCCCTTAAATAATGTGTGACACACACACACAACACAATTAGCAATATTCGTCTCACAAATTTAAAATGACACATTATTTAATTTCAAATTACTTACACAAGAAAAACTTACATCTTGTATACGTCTTGTATATTATTAAAGTTTGACTAAAAATAATAGAAAAGAATAGATAGGTACATGAGTACCTATCTAGACGCTGTTAAGCATTCGTGTGTTAACCCACAAAAAATCGAGTTTTGACTTATGAATGCTGTCTTATTCTTTAGATCATAAGGTTTACGATAGTGCAATCCATTTTATTGAAAACAAATCGCAGAATATTCTAGAGTACAAAAATTGTTATTGCTTATTTCCTAAATTAAGATTTGTATTTAGCATTTATGTCACAAGTGCCTTACATTATTAATGCCAAAATCTAATGAGGCTACAACAAAAAGCATTAATGTGTTATACTACGGTTAACATAGAAATGCGTAAATCGAATTGTGGGTTAGAACAAAAATGCAATATTTGGCGAGCGCGGGCGGTGGCGGGGAGGTAAGGATTTTGTGGGCTTGTTGACCACACCGACATGTAAATTTTTAAGCTATTGCATAGCTTTTATCGCGGGCTTTAAGCGCGGGGACCGAATTAAATAATTTCCTAACGAAAAAAAACCTAACACCATGAAAACGGATAGAGATATGATTGTCACTGCAGTACGACAAGGACGCCACATGCGTCTCCGTGCGTACGGTATGAATGTTATTCCAACAAAGCAAAATATTAAGTTACGAGTACCAGAGTAGAGATTATCCGTATAGTATTAAAGTACTCGTCAAGACGAATCAAATGAGCCCAAACTCGATGGGGTTCCTATGGCCGCCTTCCAGCTCCATCCTAGACCCTGGTTACCATATAGTATCAAAGTACTCGTCTAAACGAATCAAACGAGCCCAAACTCGATGGGGTTCCTATGGCCACCTTCCAGCTCCATCATCAGACAATGGTTACCATATATTGTCAAAGTACTCGTCAAGACGAATCAAATGAGCCCAAACTCGATGGGGTCCTTATGGCTACCTTCCAGCTCCAGCATCAGACCCTGGTTACCATATATTGTCAAAGTACTCGTCAAGACGAATCAAATGAGCCCAGACTCGATGGGGTTCCTATGGCCACCTTCCAGCTCCAGCATCAGACCCTGGTTACCATATAGTGTCAAGGTACTCGTCAAGACGAATCAAACGAGCCCAAACTCGATGGGGTTCCTATGAAGAATCTAGAATTACTGTGTTGTCAAGGCAACGGATAACGGCCAGTGGCGGCAGTACGCATGCGCACGGAGACGCATGTGACGTCCTTGTCGCACTGCAGTGACAATCATATCTCTATCCGTTTTCATGGTGTTAGGTTTTCTTTTCGTTACGGTATTTCTTGATTCGATCGCCGCGATAAAAGCTATGCAATAGCTTAAAAGGCAAAGGTCCTTTGCTAAAAGCTATCAATACACAAAAAAAATATTTAGTTAAGAAGAAAATTTCTTGGCTTAAAATTTTTCAAATTAAACCTTAAAAGATACTCCTTCCATGATGTATATAAAATCTGCTTTAAATGAAACCCCTAGAATAGTAAGTAGACTTGTCCAAAAACAAAAAAATAAAAATATGTAACATTTTAAAAACATTACACTGCCTTTGTTATGGCCAAATAGTAAGGAATTATCCAGCAGCAAAGTAAAAGATATCAAAGATATTCTTAAGTTAATTCCAGAAGATTGCAAAGAGTTCTATGGCTTCTTGGAAACTGTGAGGGAGGAGGTTGCTGATTATAATAGGTTTGTACCATATGATGGATACAAAAAAAAAATGGTTTTATTTAATATGATTAAAATACTAATAAAAAAAAAGTTTAAAATTTTTGGAGATTTTTGAACAATTGAAATAATATAAGCGTTAACTTGTTGTATTTCTTATTTTAAACAGAACCTAAAATGTGATTCAAAACATGTTATAGCAATTAAATAAATAAGTACATGAACATTTTAATATGTTAGTAGTTTATTTTATTACATTTTTTTAAAATGAGTACATATATTCATTTTAAAACAGCAAATTAGAATTTTGCATTCATGTCATAAGGCACATAACACATAAATGCTAAATGAAATAAACCCTTCAGCAATTTAAGCATCAATCATTTTTATGCTCTATCTATTTAATAATTAATTTATTAAGAAATATATACTAATTTTATTAATCTATGCATTTCAACAAAAAAAATGATACCGCTCAACAATATTTTTTTGCTTAACATACGCGGAAAAAGAAGATTGTTCTTAAAAAAATTTAACAGCTGATTACTCAAAACTAGCTCGGTGTGGGTTAACACACAAATGCTTAACAGCGTCCATCTGTTCTTTTCTATTATTTTTTATTGTAGACTTTGTAGACATTATTTCTTAATGTCTACAAGGTATGAACCTTGTAGACATTAAGATCATATTTAGATTATATTATTGATAAAAATAATATGAATAATAAAGCCATAATGTGTCAATAAAAGTGAAAAGACTTACCTGTTAGATTTCAATTTATCACGTAGTCTGTGAAACACTCATGATTTCTCGAGTTCTCGACTTTTCTCGAGCTTGATTTCCCGGGAACAAAGACCAACGATTTTCCGGGAATTCTCGGCTCGAGAATTCCCGGAAATAAACCCTAGTGATTACGGAACCCTATTCTATGCGTGGCCTGATACGCACTAGGCCAATTAGTTTTTTGTTAAAATGAATGATGTAAAAACAGGCCTCCCCCTTCTGAAAGTTAAATAGCTGGCTCAAAAAATCTGGATAAATTCATGTTGGTAGTCCTTGTGATAAACTTTAAAGAAAAAGTATAACTGCTTAGATATTTTGCTAGTTCAGGAGTTATACTCCTATAACTCCTAAACTAGCAAAATGATGTAACTAGTAAAATACGATTACTTGGAAGAAATCGTACAAAATTAAGGAAATATTAAGTAAACCTTACAATTATCTATTTGACACGATTTTAAATCCACGTGTCATTATGGGTTACTATGTGACCCTAGTCTATGCGTGGCCTGACATACACGACCTATTTTTTAATATTTTTGTACTAGCCTTTGCCTGCAGATCCACCCGCGTAACCACAAACTAACTGTCTTATCTGTCCGACCGATCGATTTCAATGAACTTGGTAAACGTAGCTAGTATACGATATAATATAATATTAATGTCGATTAATATCAATTACAGCCGTTGTGTGGACTACCCTTGTCGCCTTACTTCAGTGCTGTAAAATTGAGATGGCTCAGTGACAATGTAGATGCTGTAAAGACTGCTATGAAAAATGGTACCTGTTGTTTTGGAACTGTAGATACTTGGATCATATGGAATCTGACAGGTAAACAGACAAGTTACTTTAGTGTGCAGATAAATCCGCCAAAAGTCAGTTTACAATTCTGAAGATATGGCCGAATACTAGCTAATGCAAGTAAATTATGAATAGTATTACTTGATCTAGATTTCAGTTTAATAAGACCACCTATTTTTTGAAGTGATAACTTCTTCTGGGAGGATAACACGCTACGCTGTCTTCTCTTTCTCTCACGTATACGGCAGCGGTAGGCAGGCTTCCCCTCTCGCACCCACAGCGCTAGCCTAGCTACCTTGATTAATTCAATTTAGATTTGTTTAAGTTATCACTGTAAGTTCTGTTAGGCGTTCTGAGATGAACACGTTTTTAACGAAGCTTTTTTGATTATTTATTATTTTTTTAAATTATAAAAACAATACAATTTGTTATTGATCCAAAAACCTTTGTTTGTAATTGTTTAAAAACCAGAATACTTGGTGGTTTACTAAAAGTCATATAGAAAAGGTAAACGCTGACTCCTAAACTAGGTGACACTGTATATTAAAAGTCAGTGTGATAGATAATCTTTTTATGTTTTGTTTTAACATTACATACAAAAAGTTGACATTACAGATTATAAAGTATCAATATTTAATCAACAACAAATGGACATTAAGGGATTTTGGATATGATGTGTAACACTGAGGGTATGTATGTGAGCTGGTGTGTATGTTATAATGACAGTATGTATTTTAACGTGTGTTTGAGGGTATATTAGGGTGTATATTAGGGTTTGTGGTAGTATGTATGTAGTAGTGTGTGGTACATAGCGTTTGCATAATGGTATTATAAAAGTTTGAGGTCCAGTTGCAAACGTCGAATAAGTTTATATATCTATATACTTGTCCACTTACTGCTCGTAGTTATTAGAACTTCCATTCGAGCGTAGTTATGATCTCGTACCCAACTTTGTCCTTTAATTTTCACTTTATCGTGAATTTGTCCAGCTATCTTATCTTAATGGCTTTACATATGTTTCTGTAAATTATTATACATAGAAAGTAAAACTATTGCCGGATGAGTATAGTCCTATGGTGTACTGGTAAGGATTTTATGCTTTATAGGGTCTGATGGGCGAATTTGTTTGAGTTTTCTGACAGTGACTAGAAGATCTGCTTATATATAACTGCCTCGTTGGTCTAGTGGTTATAGTATGCGACTGCTGATCAAGAGGTCTCGGGTTCGATTCCCGGGTCGAACCAAATGTTTGTGTGATCCGAAAATATTTGTTTCGCAGTTTGGGTGTTTTCTATGTATGTTAAGTATGTATTACCAAAAAAAAGTATGTTTATGTATTCATATCAGTTGTCTAGTTACCCATATTACAAGCTCCGCTTAGTTTGGGGACTAGATGGCGTTGTGTGTATAATATCCAAACGTTTTATCTTAATATATATAAATCTCGTGTCACAATGTTTGTCCTCAATGGACTTCTAAACCACTTAACCGATTATAATAAAATTCGCACACCATGTGCAGTTCGATCTAACTTGAGAGATAGGATAGTTTAAATCTCAAATTATAGTCGCAATTTTAATAATCGCGGGTAACACCGCGGGATTCAGCTAGTTTATATATATAGCTTAGTAGTAAGGAATCTCTATTGTCTTTTAAAACATCACCATAAGGAAAGTACTCTCTGCTTGCTTCACTATAATGAACTTGGTATTAGCAAACACAAAATTAATTATAATGATAATCATCAAAAATACCAATGTTCATAAATATTTATGTATTTGTTATCGGTAATCGGACAATACTTAGCCGATGCTTTCAAAATGTGTTGATAATGTATGAAATGTTATTGCTTTATACTCTGCTTCGTGTGTCTAAAGCGGTAAAAAGACAAAGACGTCCATACCTTGACACCTTACCACCTTTTTGTATACGTCTGTTACAGGAGGTCCCAACGGTGGCAAACATGTGACTGATGTTTCAAATGCATCCAGAACGATGATAATGAATATTGAACATCTCGACTGGGATCCTTTACTGTTAAAGTTTTTTGAAGTGCCTAAGTCTGTATTACCTGAAATAAAATCGAGTTCTGAGGTGAATACTGTAATTTATTTTTTATAGAATGTATAACTCTATAACAGAAGTGAATTTTCCGAATATAATCGAAAAAAATATTGTATGTATATCACTTTTGTATATTATACTCACAAAAGTTTATTACATTCATGATTTAAACATAATATATCTATGTATGTACTGTAATCTTTTATAAAACAATTGGTATGAAATCAGGAATAGGACAGATCGACTTTCGATTATGTTATGTCCAATTTTGATGTGAAAACCATAATATAATTAAATAGTACAGCATTTTAATTTTAATAAAAAAATAAAACAAAGATATTTACAGCGTAAAATACATGTTGAAATTTTTGAATGATGTGGAAGCGAATAATAGTGAATTAAATATCACTTTAATTAAAGTCTAAATTTGAATATCATTACAGATATATGGCTACATAGCAAGTGAGCCACTCACTGGTATACCGATATCAGGCTGCCTTGGGGACCAACAGGCAGCTCTAGTGGGCCAAATGTGTTTACAAAAAGGCCAAGCCAAAGCAACTTATGGTACCGGTTGTTTTGTTTTGTATAACACTGGTGATATTCGTGTGAACTCTAGCAGGGGACTGCTGACTACAGTTGCCTACCAGTTGGGTAGTAAAACGCAAGCGTGTTATGCTTTAGAGGGGTCGGTGAGTATTTTTTTTACACGCTTTTTATTAGCTTCACCTGTATGTTTGTTTGTTTGTAGGTTTGTAACTGACTCCTTTGGATGCAATTTGGATCCACTTTAAACGGCCTGATTTCGTTCAAACTTTTAGATTTATCGAGGACCGATGACAATACACTAATTTAAAAAAAAAAACATATTTTTTTTTTAAACAAATTAGTCTTAGTTTACAAAAACTTAGTTTAAAAGCGTGTTAGTTTAGTTTTTTAAAACTATTTTTTATTAATTCATCACTACCTATTAGTGATGTACACTAGTTTATGGCAACCTACGTGTTAACTTTATCTGTTTAATTACGACTCAATGGCTGCACCAAAGTCAATGAAATTGGTGCAACAGAGATACTTTTATTCTTTAGAAAAGACGGAGGTTATTCTTCTTAATTTTATTTCATGACAAGTTGGGTTCCGCGGTCTTACCGATTTACAGGCGGGCGAAGTTGTGGGCAAAACTATCAATTCATAAATATAATAAATTATGGATATGTTGTAGGTGGCAGTAGCTGGGGCAGCATTAGGTTGGCTTAAAGACAACATAAATCTCATAGAAAGTGCGAAAAATTCCCAAGAAATAGCCGAGAAGGCAACAGAAAATGGCAGTGTTGTATTTGTTCCAGCATTCAGCGGTTTATATGCACCGTATTGGCGTCAAGATGCTAGAGGGTAAGTACCATCTATTATACATATCTAGCTGACCCACGCAGCACCGAATGCTTCTCTTATTGTTCGTAGCGTGATGTTATACCGTGGAAATAAATTTGTTTCTCATAAAAATGGTTGTAGTGAATTTAAAAGATAGACATATGCTGTCGCGGATATTTTTTAGAACTTTTCAAGAGGAACAATTCTTTTCAACAATATTTTGAATGAGAGCTCTAGAGAAATAATTTTCTACCGTTTTTAAAATATTTTTCATTAACACTCCGCTCCTATTAGTGGTAGCGTGATGATAAATGCATAATATAAAAATGAATCCCTGAATATGTTGCAAAGCGCAAATCTCGAGAACAGCTGGACCGATTTCGCCAATTATTTTTTTATAATATTCCTTGAAGTACGAGAATGGTTGTTACGGAGAGAAAAAAATGTTTGAAAAAGTCTAAAAACAACACTTTTCTATATTCCCATACAAAAGATTCAAAATGAAACTTTAAAGTCAATTTGAACTTTAATACCATACCATAAAGTTTAAGATTTAGTGGAGGAGTTCCGAAAGGCAAAACGATTGGGTGTCGTTGAATCGACTGTTAGGCGGTACGAAGTTTGTGGGGACGGCTAGAAGGCTATAGATTTCCTTGATTAATGTACTAAGATAGAAAGATTTTTTTGGAAGTGAAAAATCGGCTATATCCACTACTATAATACCTTGGGGAATCAATTTGGATTTTTCGTCCACAGCAATCCCCTGGGGGACCTTTTTGTTTTTTAATGTTTTCCCGTTGGCATCACGCTTAGGCCAATGAAGCTAAGCATTATTGAAGAGAAACGCATACGAGGTTTATGGTCTGCTAGTACAATATAAAACAACTAGCTCACTCGGTCAGCTATTAGTTTTATGCTACACCTGATCGGAACAGTAGTCAATATTCCCTGAAAATGAAAAGAGAACGTTAGTCTTTTCCTTGACCTGAATAAGCGGGGGGAAAAAAATGTATGAAAATCCATTTCTAACGTTTTTTAGCGGAAGCGAAAGTTGTATGAATTTTCATTTCTCATGTGTTATCTTATCTATGGCGCGCGCCTGCCCAAGGAGTTTTCATATAATTTAAATATGGAATCTCCGTGCCACTGACATCCTTTTGTTATGGATAAAAAAAAACAAAAGAAGCACGAAATATTGGTCAAATTCTAACCTAAATTGTGTCTTACATTTTGATTTTATTCTAAAAATACTTTAAAGTTTCCTCACAGGTGTAGTATAAAGCACTGTGTAGCACTGGGGTGAAAGTCTCATTCTTACCTCGAGAGAAACTGCTCCCTCGCTAGTAGTAATCGGTCCTTTTCCTCCCTCGGTGAACAATGTACTATTATTTGAGTAGAGTAGTTGGCTCACTCACCTTACTGAACAACGTTAGCAAGCAAATATTTACAAGCATATCTGATTAATGTATAGCATATGACACAAGCAATGTGGCTTTCCGTTGAGGAAAGAATTTAAAAAATCAGTAAAAAACTTACAAACTTTACCTTCTTAATATTAGTATAAATATAACAACAGTGTCGACATTGAAAAGGATGAAATTAGAATATACATAATGGAAGACGGAGAGTGGGCAGGTTGGTGGTGGTGAGGTGAAGGTTGCTAGAAAACGATGGATGTGGGGCAGCACATTACCGGTTATTGTGGAGAACCTTTGGGGAGGACTATGTCCAGCAGTGGAAGTTTTTCGGCTGTTGATGATAAACCGGTACTAAAATATTACCCTTAGTTATTGTTATAAGGCTTCAACAGCGAGGGGTGAGGCTACTCTGCAATTACAGTAGCCTTTAATGTGATAGTCCCGACAAATCGGTCCAGTCGTTCCAGAGATTATTGGCCGTAACAAACAGACAGACAAAAAATGTAGTAAAAGATTTTTTGATGTATGTACCATGTACTCGTACTTTCTTAT
Organism: Phragmatobia fuliginosa; assembly: GCA_932526445.1. Taxonomy (NCBI): domain Eukaryota; kingdom Metazoa; phylum Arthropoda; class Insecta; order Lepidoptera; family Erebidae; genus Phragmatobia; species Phragmatobia fuliginosa. The sequence continues at coordinate 35,221,931 of OW052057.1, forward strand.
GAATTCATTCATTTATTGAAAAGCTGTTACTTCTCACTTTTACAAACAGACTTCAATTTTATGTGCTGTATAGGTGAAGACAAAACTACAACAGACGGCAATTACGTAAGCAGAAGTAAATAGTAGTTAAATCGTTTCAGTGTAATTTGCGGCATCACAGAAGAAACAAACTCGAATCATATCGTGAAAGCAGCACTTGAAGCTGTGTGTTATCAAGTGAGAGACATTTTAGATGCCATGAATGAAGACTGTGGTATACCCCTACAGATATTAAAGGTGGGTATTAAAGAAAATTTAATGTTCATTTCATTTCAACTACCTCGTTGGTCTAGTAACATGAACGGTCATGAACATCTGTGGCAATCTTAATTAGGAAGTCAGTGCCTTCAATTATACTGACAACTAGTTCAACCTTCGAATTTCAGTTCTCCCTTAGGGTTGCGAAGGTCCGATGCCAGTCGCTCCGTGTAAAAACTGATATTTAGGTTAAACCGGTTGAACTAGTAGCCTACCCCAAATAATATTGGGAATAAGGCTAGAAAGAAGCTTTCGTTTCAGTCTATTACAAATTTACACAGAAATATTATGTATTTGTAATTGGACATACTATTTTTAAATACATCTTATATTTAATTAATTTATCTTAAATTTAATTAAATTATCGAATCACGGTGTTTGTAATTAAAATCCTCTGAAACGGCTGGACCGATTCTCATGAGGTTTGCGAATCGGTCAACATCTATTTTTTATACTCCTAGGACGAGAACGGAGCCGCGGGCATCAGCTAGTACTCTATAAATAGGTTTTTTACACCTCAATGTTCTATTCACTGACCTCTATTATATAACTCTGTACACATGTATGTTTAAGCTAAAAATTGTTTTAGTTTCTCTTAACATAACTAGATGGCGTATAATTTAAGTTTAGAAAAGTTGTCCTAAACGAAAAACTAGATGGCGTTAAACTAAATATAACAATGTTTTTCAGGTTGATGGTGGTATGACATCGAACGCTTTAGTCATGCAAATGCAAGCAGATTTGATTGGAATTAATGTTAACCGAGCTGGGTTCACAGAAAGTACTGCTTTGGGAGCGGCTCTGGTAGCGTATTGGGGTGTAGAACCATCTAAACGTGGTGCTACCATACCCATGCTTGCAGGTGATACTTACACACCAAAGATAACTGAAGACGAAAGAGATATGAGATACAAACAATGGAAAATGGCCGTTGAAAGATCTCTAGGTTGGGACCAAAATTAATACTATTGTTAACACTTTTTTTGCGTGTAAACATTTTATAGGTCTTTAGATAGAGCACACAAATGAAGTTTTTGTTATTGGCGAATACCGCACATTTGAAAACATTGCGAACAATTATTTATAAGAATATATTGAATGGAAAGTAGCTAACTCTCCAATGAATGATTACTTGTGTGTGTTATGTTGTTTTAGTGACTTATTTATGTATTTATATATGTATATATATACACACACACACACATATAATATATACATATACGTATATGTCTTTGAAATGGCATCCACATTTTGTTAAATATTTTAAGAGAAAAGAGGCCTAAGTACAAAGTGATAGATAATTGATTAATTATCCATAGAGCCCTTCTTCTTCCTAACTTTATTCCCAATATTATATAGGGTCGGCTAGTAGTTCAACCGGTTTTACCTGAATATCAGTTTTTCCACGAAGCGAATGGCATCGAAACTCCGCAACCCTAAAGGAGAACTGAAATTCGAAGGTTGATTTAGTTGTCAGTAAATTAGAGGGCACTGACTTCCCAATAACGATTGCCATAGATGTTCAATTACAACCGGGACCGACGGCTTTACGTGCTCTCCGAGGCACGGGCGTGAGTCACCGCCAAACTTCCAAACTCCGGGCTGCCATTAGGAATTTCCCGACCCGGGATTTGAACCCGGGACATCTTGATTAGCAACACTAGCCCAATGAGGCAGTTTTCCATAGAGCCTATTTAATCTAAATAATTTTAAACTTGACTAAATTTTATTAATTAAAATATCGAAAAATTACCGTTATAACCGGTATATTACGACGATAATTTGAAGACATTAAATATTTGAGATTGGCATAAATAACTGATATTATTATTCTGCTTGTCATCTCATTATAAGAAGTCACGTGGTACTTTAACATAGTGCTGTGACATATCTACTTGTATACGAATTATCTTCAAAACAACGAGTCGATTTAAATTCAAGCGTTCTTTTAGAATTTAATAATACTAAAATTTCTTCTACATCTTTTAAGCAACTGGCAACGAAAATACATAATAAAAAAATGTAATCTAATTTAATTTTAATGACACTGAATTGTTGCGACGATTACCGAGGTTGAGCTCCCGTCAACTAAAGACTCAACTAAAGGCTCTTTTGTTGGAAAGGATTTAGGCTAGGGATATGTGAAGAGAGCAAGACAGACACTATATAACTTTATAAAATATTAGCTGAGCCCCGCGGTGTTACCTGCGTATGTTGTTGTAACTGCGGGCAACGCCGCGGGGCTCAGCTCGTCTAAAAAAAGGAGCCTCAGTTACTCCTTATCTATCTGGCTATCTGCCAGAGAAAGTCCTGTCGAAATCGATCCAGCCTTCCAGATATTACCCGAGACAAACAGACAGACACAGAAATTGTTAAAAATAATATTTTATCATATGTACCGTGTATACGTACATAATAATATGTATTTAATAAAAAGCGGTTATTTTAATATTACATATACAAACAGACACTCCAATTTTGTTTATTTGTATAGATTTAGAGATATGTCTGATTAAGAGTATATAAGAACACGTCTCGCCAACAAACTTAAACAGCTTGGCGAGTATGTTAATATATTTTCTCATGTAAATCAGAATTTTTTAAATTAAAATATATATTTATATAAGGTTTGATGTGTCATCCTTTCGACGGAGATACTTCTTGTCTAACAGACATAAATTGTATTTAACAGGCCTAATCTATTTACTACTAATATGTGTTATAATAATATCCCAGGGTAATTAAAAAAAAAGCTTAGTTAAAGTTTGACTAAGCTTAAACATGTACTGTAACTATCTACCATAATTCAATATGTATTTGTTGATGGTACGAATTAGTCATTATTATTGTTGTAAGTGTTAAAAGATTTTTAATTTGTTCGAAAATTCTATAGCATAATGGTTTTAATATTTCCTTCTATAACCTAACCAATTTTATGGTTGTTGTGTAACCTGTGATTAAAATGAAATCTGACGACATCAAATTGAAGATTTACACTAAAATAAATGTAATAATCTATTTATCTATTATCTCCAAACATTTTTTTTATATTTTTTAAAGGAATTTATGTGCTCGATAGGTGTTATTACTGTCGTAGAAAGACCTGGCTTAGAAAGAAATTTGGTTCTTACTGTCATGGGTTTTATTGTTATATTCGTATTGCGTTTTAAGCGGCTGCAGTTAATAACTAGTCGACTAATCAGAGTTAGAATTAATTGTCAGTGGAGTTAGAATATTACGTGTTAGGGTCCAAATGCTCTGTCAGTGTTGTGCTTGTAATCATCAATTACTTATTGTTTAGTGTTAATAAAATACGTAATAATTATATTACCTATATACAAATATATAGAATGATAAATAAATGTAAATATTTATCCATATATGTTTTAAAATTATACTTATATATATAACTTTAGTATAGAATAATAGAATGAATATGTTATCTATGGTTTTATTATTAGCTTCAATTAACTTTTTTATTTGTCTATTACTGAATTTGTTACCATTTTATATATTTTAAGATAGTTTATTAACTTATCCTCGCTGACACCGCAAAGTGTCAGCCTATACAATGGAACAACGTGCCGTCGACGCACCGAAGTCGTTAGTGTTTGACAAATCAGTTCATTGTTACATAAACATATCACACGTATCTTGAACCTAATAAATTCATTATCATTGATACTAAATTCCAAATTGGTGAGATAAGTATTAGAAAATTTATCATAGTCATTTAGTGCACACTTATTAAATAAAGAACCAAAATAATTTTTTTTAAGCTGTAACGCACTTATTTTTTCGTCAAGGTTTAAGTAATTCTGCGGTGCGACTGCGGGCCGTCAACGTTGCGTGTGTGCTATCGAATAAAGAAAGGTAGTTATGCTAACAAATTGTTAATTCTTTATTAGCCTATGCATGCGGCTCAGCTCACATCCTAGGTCTATGTAAAATAAATAGATAGTAGCCGATTCTCAGACCTACTGAATATGCATAAAAAATTTCATGAAAATCGGTCAAGCCGTTTCGGAGGAGTATGGTAACTAATATTGTGACACGAGAATTTTATACATAAGTAATATACACTTATTGCTTACAATATATCCAATAGAGTGCAATAACAAGGGTGCAATATAGATACAGTTGTCCTTGAAAAAATATAATTTTCAATGCGCTTAATTTATCAAGATAGGTTGTTTTTATATACAGAAAAAGTACAAAAAAATTAATAGGCGCATTTGATCAATTAAATACCTACCATTTTGTCTTTGGGCTTAATAACCATATTCGCACCTAAACGCACGGTTACCTGTTATTGACACTCAATGCGCCAAAGACAGTCAATGTGGATTAGCGTTCTAGCCTTAGACATTAAGTATATATTGTGAAGAAGGTATTTAAGGTTGTTGGTTATTAGATTTAATTAGATTAGTGGGTTTTTAGGATGTTTTTTTTTCATGTTTATAGTTATTAGACGATTAATGTTTTAATAAATTACTTTATAAAATATGCAGTTTGTTTCATTATGGACCTGTTACAATTTTCAGATGTTGACACGTTTCTTTATTAGCAGGTTTTTAAAATTATACATAAATAAAGATACTGATTACAACACATAATATTACCTGCTTGTGACTACGAAGAGAGCCTGATGCTTAGGCCTATTGAGCTTATATTTAGATGTTCGTCAGACTGGCCTGGTCCCACTTAATTTGGCCACGAGATGTGTGTCAATCGAATGTACCCCTTGATACATAACACATTGACACACTTCGTTTTCAATGTACCTGTACCTCTGTGGTAAAAAAGTTAGAGGCCGGGAGAAAATCAAAATCGATTAAGCAGTTCCAGAGAATACAGTAGAGTAGAGAGTTAATACCGGAAAATTTCAGATCCATTTAGTGAAACTATAAATGATAGCATCTATGATGTATTTCGTTGGTGAATGTGAGACCGGAGTTTAGCGATTCAGCATCATTGTGAGAGAATGATTCAGGAACATCTTACAAGGCCGACATGATGTGGGTCACCATGCTGGTCACTACCACTCCTGATAATACTCCTCCTTTCCATCTAAAAGTCATTTTGGCAGCTAACCTATAAAAAAGAAAATAACCGTATGTACGCTATCCTCTATTCAATAGCTGACTGGATGGACCAATAATATATTTGTGTCTGAGTCACTCGAGAGTTAGAGGAGTATCAAGCTTATGAGCTATCGGTAATAGTACAATTTATTTCATACACCTCAATAGGTTATAATATTTTTAGGGTTCCGTAGTACATTACTCGGAACCCTTAAAGATTCGTCGTCTACTGGTAGGTAGTGTTCCCAAAAGACTGGCAGCATTTTACTGTCAATACTATGGCAATGCTAATTCTCTGTGCTACAAAAAAGTCGGCCTTCTGGTCACTAGTTGTATATTTACATAGCACGAGTAGGTAGGTACTTGGACTCCATGAACCTAGCGTGTCGACCCCAAACAGTTCTGTAGAAGCTCCCAAGTGCGAGTCGGACTCGCCCATGAAGGGTTCCGTAGATGCAAGTAACATCATATAAAAGTTCTTGTAGTTGTATAGTTCGTTGTAACTTTGATCGATGTTTTAATAATAGGTAAATTGCGGTTTACGATTTATGTAGTATTAAAAAAACTACTTACTAGATCTCGTACAATCCAAATTTCGTTGGAAGTTTACATATTAATGTACATATAATTTTTTAAGTTTTATCACTCCCATAATTTAGAAGTTACCGGGGGGAGGGGACACATTTTACCACTTTGGAAGTGTCTCTCGCGCAAACCATTCAGTATATTTTTTTTTATTAGAAACCTCAATATAAATTTTAAGACTTATCCATAGATACCCTACACGTATGGGTTTGACGAAAAAAAATTTATTGAGTTACAGTTCCTTGTACTTGTACAGTTCCTTACCTATGGGGAACCCCAAAATTTATTGTTCTTTTTTATATTTGTTTGAAAATCTAAATGCACAGAATAGATACACCTACTCACCAAGTTTCAACAGTATACTTAGTTCTTATAGTTTCGGAAAAAAGTGACTGTGACATACGGACGGACTGACAGACATGACGAATCTATAAGGGTTCCTTTTTTTGCCATTTGGCTACCGAATCCTAAAAAGTCATTAATTACCAATTTTCAACAAGTCATAATTTTACTCATCACAAATGATAGGCAAAATAAACAATGGAGTATTTAGTTCATAACACAAATGCCCCATTTCACAATTTAATCCATAAAAATATATTTGCTTTGGTAAGTAATTAATTGTGCTTCGAAGAAAAATGATTATCCGTCGAAAATTCATTCTCAGTGCAGCTTTATTTTACATTGATTGTCATTTAATTACGGCTATTGTTAGTATTTATTGTTCGTTTCGGTATTTTGGTGCTATTAACAGTCCGAAATTGTTGTATGGAAATGCAATTGACCCTAATAGCTTTTACCCACTAAGTCTATCTTTATCTACTTAAGAGTACGAATGATTTCTTAAAATATTGTTTGGTATTTTCTTGTATTTTTAAGGCCTCTGTAAGCTTATATTGGTGGGTGATTTAATACTGATAAGAGAGTTAGCGTATTACAAGATTTCGATCAGCGGACGAAGTTGGTCCCTTTCTTCAAAACCACCTTAAGGCAGAAGGCAGACTTCACATATATCTATCTATATCGTATATAATCAGGGCGTGCTACGTTAGATATGTAGGTATCTAGACATTATCTTAAAATGTATTAACATTGAAATAGGTACCTATTTACCTACAACACCGTCCAACTGCTGGGTTCAGGTCTCCTTCCTCTCAGGAGCGGGTTCAGGCCATACTTTTCCACGCTGGCCGAGTGCGGATTGGGGACTGACGAAACTCGTTGTGGCTACGTAATCTGGGATGAATGTTTTTAAGCCGCCCGAAGGCCTTCAACTAAGCTTTACGACTGTTGTCTTGTGATAACAACCGTGACCGACTGCTTAACATGACCCCCTTATCATAACATATCATGCCAACGGTCACCCATCTAGACTTCCAATCACATACAACCACTTGAGCTATGAGCGCTTGGTCGCAACACCAAACACCAGATTGTCGTCAGTGATATATCTATTTTTGCATATATATATAACTGCTTTGCCTTGTTTCGGAGTTGGTGTGTTTTCTATATATAATCTGTAGGTACGTTTTTACAAAAAAAGTTATATTCTACCAGTCAATCTAGTTTATTTCTTAGTTCAAGGTATGTCCGAATAACAAAAAAAAAATGAATTCAAAATCAACAAGCCGCGTGTAGTACGTGCGCGCAGATAATTTGGAATATTAGTAACCTGTTAGAATTCGGCTAAGTCACTCATAATGGCAAATGGATTTAAAATCGTGCCTAATAATTAACTGATATGTTTACTTATTATTTCGTTGTGTTCGGCCTCTATAAGTCCTGATCCAATAAATCTCTGACTCAACAGCCGTTATAGTTTTCTTTTAATTAATTTAATTACATGTATTGCCATCAGAATACTTTTGTCAGACATTTCGAACACGTCGCGGCGTTGTTTAGCTTTTAGAGGGGAGACGCTTTTAAAAAAAAATCATTCTAAAACTTTTCAATGCTTTTAAAAGACCTATCTAACGATAACCCACACGATAGGGTAGAAGCGATAAAAAAATCATCTTTGTACCCCAATAAAAATACTTTTAATGATATTATTTTAGCGCCATTGATATATATTAATACATCAATGTTTAGCGCATACATAACTTTTTACAGAGTAGTCCGATTTAGATAATTATTTTTTATTAAACAAGTAAATGTAAATTCTTTAATTACGTAAAGCGTGATGATTGGGTAGATAATCAAAGTTGGGTAGCTACGCGCCAGCAGTAATAGGTATTTTCATTTAACATAATGTTTTATTAAAAAATGACAACTAACAGATACCAGACAATATTTCTGTGCTGCGTGGGCCTGTACAGACCCATGTGAGATTTGAACCCTTAGCAGCGCAGTAGAAGGTAGCGATGTGACCGGTTAAACCACTACACCATCCGTGCATCCGAAATAGGACATTAGTAGATACATAATAATATGATTAAAAACTTCATTATTACTTACTACTCATAGTAAATCAAACTACAAAATACTGAGCACAATTTTTGTTTAAAATATCGATACTAATTAATCAGTATGTGTCCAATTTTCACAATTGTGTGCAATCCATTTGGCGTGCAGATTGTAAGTTAATTATGCCAGCCATGATGCCCGGAACAATCAAGTATTCTTAACTTTTTATCATGCATCTCCAATTCACACGTGCCGATTCATCATTATTGGTGCTACCACCGTTTTTTTTTTTTTTTTTTTACGTGTGGAAATCCCCGCGGACCGTCACCCCGTCGGGGGTTACGGCGGGGTGGTGTGTCGGACTCGAACCGACTAAAACCACACGGTGTGACCCTCTCTGCGCCTTTGTATTGGAAGGAGTCCAGGGAGGGGATTTCCTTCTGGACTCCAACCGGCGCCTGCCCGCACTGTTGCGGGCACCATCTCAAAATTTACTCTCTAATTAGGCAACGTCCGGTCACACGCGGACGTCGCCCCCTCGCGGTTGGCCTCTACTGCGGACGGACGGGAAACCCGTCCCGCCCATCCGCGGCCACTCTCAGGGCGGCATGAGACGCAGGTATGCGCGCCTTCGCCGCCCGGGGCGCCGGCGGCGGATTGGGTCCGATTGGATGGAATCCTCCCGGGCCTTCTCCGCCACCTCCTTCTGCAAGATTACGTCCTCGCAGAAGGTTGCGACCGCGGTAAAACAACTGTCGCTGCCGGCCATCGATCTTATGACGGCCGGCAGCGAGAGATCCCCTCCGATGACTGCAGTGAGGACCCGGCGCTGCGCCGCCCTGCCCACTCCTCGATGACCGGCTGAAGAGCCTCCACGGCGGCGAAGCCAGCGCGTGGGGTCTCCAGCCGGAGCGACCATCTCACCATGGTGGCTCGGCGAGCGGCTTCACGCCACTCGCGCACGTCCTCGGGCGGAGGGCGAAATCCGCTCTCCGCCCGGAAGTCAGCCTCTCGCCGATAAACTTCGGCGAGCACCTCCGCCTCCAAATCCCACGGGGGTGTTCCGGCCAAGGCACACGCCGCCTCTGTGGACACCGTGCGGTATCCACGTATGGCTCTGACCGCCAGTATCCGCTGGGGGCGCCAGAGGCGCGCCCTGTTCTGGGCGGACAGAGCCGCCGCCCACATTGGTGCTACCACCGTCAGTTAACCACCAAATTGTAACTTAACTTTAACCTAAATACATACAAAATTGGTGGTGGCGAATAATGAATTAGGAGTATTGAGAATATTGATCCTGTGAGCGTCGCAAGAGTAGACTGAGGAAGGACTAACTAAATAGAACAATAGGTATTGTTGTCTTGCAAAAAGAACTGAAAAATATATGTGTTTTGTATGTCAAAACCCTCTTATCAACAAAAGGCATTTGTCGAGCAGATGACTATTTAAAGTCCGTCGATGATAATATTCATTAATATATAGTCTTATTTTTATTCATATCTCCACATCCACATCGTAAGAACTTCGTCCACTAACGAAATCATAACATCGAATTAGCCGCAACATGAATGCTAGTGAACATTAAGTTGACATCGTCTAATTTCGCTGCTATCTGTCAGTCCGCTCATAATTGTGTCTGTGGGATGACCACTCGTGGCCCTTCATAACTATTAACAAGTAGCAAGTTAGCCCCTCATCGCCATAGACACATGTACGGATGGTGGGAAGTTAAGTGCATAGCCATGTAGTGGCGTTCGCACGACAGCCTGACGGATGGCGAAGGGGCGCCGCATCTTGCGGGGCTTAGAGCCACCACAACGACATACGAAACTAACCTACTTTGATATTTTGTTAATTATGAGCTCATTTCTCATCAAGACCTTGTTAGTGTGTAATAATGTTAACAGAGACTATCCACATAGATAAGTGTGTAAAATTTCGGTTATTATATTTTATTTGTAGTGTTGGTTTTCGAAATAAATAGAATTCCACAAGTATTACTTTCTTTATTTTATAGCAGTGTTTATCAAGAGAATAAATTTTAGATTGTTTGAAATGCACTTAAGTTGTTTTTCAAATTTATTAATAAGAAAATCGTAAGAAGTTTTCTAGTGAATCTATCATTTCTAGTGAAAGCCTCAACAAAATCTGCCTTGCCGTTCCAGCAATTAGCCTGAATAAAAGTGACTATATCCTGCCTGATGGGAACCAGTAGTAGAATTCAGTGGGGGTCACCATTAAATGATAAATGATAGAATCATTCTTCCAGCTCCGGGGCTCTGGCTTCGGTCTCACACCAACGAAATACGACAGTACGAACGTTGTTACAAACTTTTAGATTGGTCTTTTGTGTGAGGGTAGTACTACCGGTAGAGACGGCCTATTCGTACTGAAATCAGCGTGGCTTTACTACCTACATTACAAGCGTGCCTTCCATAATACCAGTTTTTACTTAGTTTGGAGATGCCTATTATGCAGGTATTGCTGTAACAATAAAATATTTTCGATTTTGAATTATTTGTAGATGTGTCACATCCGTTGTTACGACAGTTGTTACGACTTCACGAATCAGAGTATACATTTGTATCTAATGTGTTGACTGACGCCCGAACTCCCTTAGCGCACTGGTCTGGACTTTCTGAATGCCTCAACAGTATAATTACATTACAACCTTTGTGCGTCGTTTAACCTACTTGAGAAAATTATGTTCCACCTGAATGTTACATACTTTTTAGCAATATAAACTTTATTTAATATTTTAGATATAATAGATATATTAGATAGAATATTTTAGAATCCATTCAATTTTTTTATATGGTAACTGTGTCTAGAAAATTACAAAGACAACCACTGTCTGTTTGTTACGCTTTCAATTTTGCAAGCAAATGTTTAAACCGCTGTAGTAAATTTTGAGTAATTAGTGTAATTACACGTGATACTCTTTAGTCCGATATCCAACAAACACGCAGCGAGCAGTAGGCATAACCTAGTTAAATACCTACAAATAAAAAAATATTTCGATCGACTATTTAATTCGGGATTTTGTCAAATGCTATTTTGCAGTTCTTTCGAATGTTCACGATTATCCAATGATATTTTTATAATATCATTGCGATTATCTAACGATAAAGATTCTAGTAATGAAGTATTTTCCGATGATGATTGTACACTGTCGATACAGACCCTTGTGTTACACACACAATCTATGTATAATTTTCTTTTTACGATGTCACTAGTAGCACTGTATTATGTATTGTTTCTGTTGATATTGTCTTTCTTAGTTCTTTCTTTCTTCTTTTCAATTTTATTATTATATGTATGTTTCTTACTATATTTTATTCTATGAGAACAATTCGTCATTATATTTGTTTTATTTCTTAGAGTTGTCAATTTCTCGTGCTCCAAAGGTATGAATTTTAAAAAATGATGGAATTTTGAGGCCAAATTTCAAAGTTCAAATATATTTTTTAAATGTTTTCATCTTGTAGTTTCGTCGATCTGAAGAACTTAATTTTAAGTATCGAAGGTAGAAAATAAAAGATTAGGAAACAAGCATGTAATAATGTTATATGTATATTCTTCTATGCATAATATGTAAATATGTATTTACCAATAAAGAAGTATTTATGAATTACTGTACAAGCTGTGCTAAGCCTGGGACTAGAGGACTAGAGGACGTTGTGTGTCTGATGTTTGAAAATATTTATTTATGTCGTAAACAAACCTAAACAAAATGGACTATGCCCGTTTTGACCAACTACACTTAAACCGTCTTCTTAGTATGAACCTAAATTTTAAACGATATCTAAGCAATCAGGTGTCCCCAAGGGTTACTAAAAACGAAAACATTTTCGGACCATTTCGGACATCTTACACACCACATCATCTAGTCCCAAACTAGGCAGAGCCTGTATTATGGCAACTTTTTTTTTAAATACATACATATTAAACACAGAAAACACCTAGACTTCGAACCAAATATTTGCACATCACATAAATATTTGGTCCGATCGGGACCGAACCCGAGACCTTTTGATTAACAGTATACGCTAACCACTAGACTAACAAGGCAGTCAAAGGGTCAAACATCACTAAGGGTTACCTAGCTCTCTCTAAGTGGCCCCTTAAAGGAGAAACCCGAAATCCATACAAACTTGGGCCTGGCGTTACAGTGCTAGAATTTGGTCATAAATTACAATATCTATGACGATTTCACGAGCCTAATTTTCAGGTCTCCCAGCAATGGCCAAATTGGTAAAATCAGACAATGTTTACATTTTAGGTTATGTTTAATGTTTGGAGTTATTTTAATAAAAATTGGCCAAGTGCGTGTCAGACCACGCATAAAATAGGGTTATGTACTCACCCATAATTAAATCGTGCCCAATAGATAATTAATAATAATAATAAATAATAAATATTTCGGACATTTTACACACAACGCCATCTAGTCCCCAAACTAGACAACTGATATAAATACATAAACATACTTTTTTTTTGTAAATACATACATAATAAACATTGTTGTATTTGCTTATTATTTCTTTATTTTTGTACGAAGTTTTCTAAGTCAGCTTATTTCACAAGTTAGGCCTTTATAATTTCTGAAATAAAAAAGTTATCAAAACCGCTATAGTTTTCTATAACATGAAAAACACGATTTGATACATTTGTGTTTTTCTATGGCATAGTCACATTACTATTCAAATGCAAAACTACCCTTTCATGCTATATTTAATGCTGCCAGTTGTAGATATTTTGAATTGCTTTTTTTTTTTTGGGATTTAATGACCTGGTAACTAAGACCTTTAAGTCAAGTCTTATTTTATTTAAACAAACATAGCACTTTCACTTTGCTTCATTTTTAAATTGTTTTGTTAGTATTTTTTATATATAGGTTCGTAAGTGTTTTTGTCTTTTAATAACTGTTCTAGTGGCGGCGGGCGGGATGAAGAATCACACTTAATTTTCACATCACCGAGTTCACTTTAAGTCAAGTCTTATTTTATTTAAACAAACATAGCACTTTCACTTTGCTTCATTTATTTTCTTTCACAATTACAGCATTGGAGAGGCATTGTTTTAGCACACATTTCATATTGTATCAGCAAACATGTAAAGCATTGGCGCTTTTGCGGCCATTATACGAGTCAAACGTTTCACAGTTTTCCCGCGGTAACGAAATTTATTTTCAAAATGATGGTTTAACTTGTCAGACATTCATGTTATTACTTAACTACGCTTTATTTTATTCATGGTAAACACTTATATTACTAATCTCTTCAATTTGCACTCGCGCGCTTTTTGAAAGTTCCCGCCCGCCGCCACGACGCGTGCGTACTCCACTCCCGCCCGGGGCAAAGTCCATTTTGAATTGCCGCCATTGTAAGTAGTTGTGTCACGATTCGCTGGCCAGACTATTTACATTGATTAAAATACCTATTAAAACAATCATTTATACTAATACAAAGAAGTATTATTTATTTAAAACAGTATCGATTTCCACTAAATCGATCCTATTTTAGGAATGCTACGTTTGTGGAGCTAGTTACGTATATTGAAATAAGTGTTGCAGAGGTTTACAAAGATTGTTGAAAACAATAGAATTCTACTTATTTTCTACACTTGGCCATTGCAAATGAAGCTAAGATTTCGATAGGTTAATCAAGCAAAATAGACGAATTTTTTGGTACATATCCCATTCGTGTAACGCTTAGGCCCAAAATCGGGTTTCTCCTTTAAGGTATGTTGGGCCAGACTATCATATTAGAGCTTTGAGTTGAATGATCAAAATAAAACAAAGATGATCTCCGACTAAACGAACCAACAGTTTCAGACAAAATAAATTTGTACCGTATGTTTATCAAGCAATCAGTCAGGGTTGTCGCAGACTGACGTATTGACGGCTCTATCTGAGAGCAACGGATGCATGCACGGTCTGCAAACACATATCGCCAGCCCTAGCGAGTAAACGCGTGCCAAAATTTGATAAAGTCCTCAGTTCATGTTTAATCATACGACATTAAAGGCGAATGTACACACTCGGTGTGTCGGTGTCACTACATTATCATTTTCCATCAAGCTAAAGTCGCTGTGCGTCCAAACGTTGCCTCATTCTGTTTATTTGTTTTTAGGGTTCCGTAGTTCATGACTAGGAATAGGAACCCTTATAGATTCGCCATGTCTGTCCGTCCGTCCTCGACCTATTGCCCAAACGGTTGGTAATAGAAAGATGAAACTTTGCATGAATATGTGTTGCAATTACATGGCCAAATTTCTACAATAAAATTATGAAAAACATTTTTATTTGGGGTCATCCCCACACAAAAAGCATCCCCAATTTACATGTAGGTATATTACATGTAGAATGGGGTTGAATTGTTTTCTCGCTTTTACCCCATCGTGTGGCATATCATGAGATAGGTCTTTTAAAAACATTGTGAGGTTACTAAAACCATTTTTTGACTAAAGTATACGTTTATGAGTTATTCAACTTTAAAGTGCATTTTTTTCTAAAAACAAGTCCTCCCCCCAACTGTAAAAGCTCGTACAAAATAAAGAAATAATAAGTTAACATAACAATTGTCTATTTAACACAATTTTAAATCCACCTACCATTATGGGCGACTACGGAACCCTATTCTATGCGTGGCCTGACACGCACATGGCCAATTTTGTATTTCTAACAATATAGTTACATTGACTGTTAATTGGGTAATTGGGATTATTGCTAGATATTTACATGAAATAGGTTACCGATCGCAACTTTATAATTCAACTCCTTGATTAATTTCACTTTTATCATTTTGTACTTTGCGTAAACTAACTTTCAAGATAGGTTTAGTAGATTCATAGATCACACAAATACGTCACAATAACCTCACGAATTCACAAACTTTACCTTTTTATACTATTATCTGCATCATTCTCCCGGCTTCCAGAGGTCGAGAGAATGTTGCAGAAACATCTACCGGTACGAGAGTCACCATGCTACATTGTTTAACCTCACAATGAGGATGGTGACCCAGTAGTAGGGAGTAGGGACACCTGAATTCTACTCATGCTTTCCGTCGGGGGAGGGGGGGGGGGTTCCATCGGGGGAGGAGTCACTTTGGTAATCTTGAATATATATAAAAAGTATAGAGTTTAAATTTAAGGTTTGCTTGCAGTCAAAATTAACGAGTTCACTCTACCAAGTAGAAGTTTTATAAAACTAACTGTTCCCGCGGCTCCCCTAGTGTCCTAGGGGTATGAAAAATAGAAGTCCGATTATCAGACCTACCCAATGCACACAAAATTTCATGAGAATCGGGCAAGCCACGAGAATTTTACATATAAGATATAAAATATAAAAACTGTTCAAACAGTTAATGTTTAGGAAAATAATGGATATGGAATAAGGAAGGATTATTGTTCATTCAAAGTTCTAAAAAATGTACTCAATTGGTTTTAAAATTTATTCTATTTCAATAAGGTCAGCCGATTGCGTCAATACAGAGAATAAATTAAAGAAGTTCAGAAATTCATATGTACAAAAATGGCAAAGTTCACACCCAACATATACCTGCCATGACTGTTTTCATAATCTTTATTTTACTTCATTTGCTTATATAATTTTTACTGCGTCTGTCTTAAATTGATTACTAGATAATAAGAAGTAGTGAATTGCTAAACAACATATAGAAATAAGCTGTTAATACTGCATTAAATCATCACCAGTACAAATTCAAATAACGCACTAAAGGGTACTCTCCCCCTGACGATCTTTACACATTAAACACAGATGAGCGGAGCGGACAATGAATGTTGTAAACTAGCATTATAATATATTTCATTTTTATAGTAATATATTTTAATAATTATATGTTAATGTATCTATACAAAAATAAATTTAAATTCCGTTTGTTATCAGCTTTCCACTACGGTATATAAGTACACCGAAAAACTTCTTCTACTGGTTAATCTCTCAAACGGCTTAATCAATTTTGACGCAATTTTCATTGACTATTAATGTAAAAGGCAACAAGGCTACTTTAATGATAGAATATGTTTTTCTTGTGTTTTTTGGTAGGTAACAATTCCCACATTAGAAATATAACTCCTGTGTTTCAGGGATCTTTACAAATAGATTCAATACATGAAATGAACGCAAAGAACAAGAACACCCAGACACAGAACAATAGGTAATTTATGAATGATACAAAGTGTTCTATGTGAGATTAAAACCCACAACACTCGACGCAGTGTAAAAGCGCCGTGACAACCGTTTAAGCTACTAGGCGAACCATGCGGTCGTTACTAGGCTAGACTAGCTTAGCCCCGAGCCCAGCGGAGATGGTATTAATATATTCTTCAGTTTAAATGTCTGCGAACATATAAAGCATTGATATAAGGTTGAATAAGGAAGTTCACATATGCAAGTCTAGGTAAATGAAAAAGCCTTAAGGTGTTTTGTATTCACGTTTCTCAATCAACTTTGATTCAAAATCCGAACGAATACGAAGATAAATACAAAGATGACATATTTACTTTAAATTTGAACGTTTATGATTAAAATTGTCAGTTTTGTCAGGTAACCCGTGGTTGTTGGTATTTAATATCTATAGGTAAATACAAATAAATATATTTGCAATTTCGAAATTTGTTCTAAATGTACAACAAAAACCGCGAGCAGCAAATTGGACGTCCGCTATTTTTTTTTAAATCGCTTCCGCTGCTACAGTACGCCAACCTATTCTTACTAAGTCTACTAAGTCGACTTATTACACCTCCCATTCATTTCGTCCCTCACAATTTCTCCATTAAAATAATAATAAAAGGCTTGAATTTTTTTAATGTATTTTTGGGGCAATTAGAAACAGACTACAAAATATTAAAAGTTCCCCCTAGTGTTGCAAATGTGTCGGCAACAAGCGCCCCATTCGTCATGCGTCGTGTCCTGACAATCGCTTGCTTTTCGCAATCTGCCCATTGAACTTTAAATAAATTTTAAATACATTGCTACACCACATTTAATTGACAGTCAACTGAACACTGTGAAACAATAATTTTATTACGAGTGGGCTGCTGTTCATTGCTGCTGATTGTAAGATTATTCCCTAATTAATGGAAAGCTAAATAATAGTGAAACATTTAAAACAATTTGATGGGTCTAGAGTGTTCCTATTTAATAGGCTGATATAGATAACGTTTTATGTAACTCTTAGTGTATAAATATTCAGCAAAAATGTGAAGTTTTTATGTAGGAATTCAGGTTTTTTAGGATAATTCCTAAGTAAAAACTTCTTCAAGAATAAGTCATTTTTCATTTAATTTACCTACTAATTCTAGTAGTTCAATCTATCTATATACCGAAATTCGTCGAAATCAGTTCAGCTCTTTACCCAGCGTAATAGAGAGACAATTACTTTTAATTTAGCAATATTACTACAATTTGCCTGTGGCTCCGGCCGCGTGTAAGCTGGTTATCGTTGAAAATGTAGCCTGTGTCCTTCTTCAAAGTCCAGTCTATCTCTGTACCGAGATTCATACAAAACTTTTTGCGATTTGAATTTCGGATTTCTAATACTGAGTATGAATAGTGTGAATAAATTTTTTCACGCTATATAACTCCATGCTACGGGCAATAAGAGAAGCAGGCAAGATTGCGGGGATCTACTAGTATGATTATAAGATATCACATTCGTTTTAGAAAATTACTTAGGTATAGTCGGTGGACGTCCGGCCCTGTCAAATCAATCGGATAGGAAGCGAAGGATTATCAATAGAGGCTCAAACACCCGTACAATCTACTGCGACATCCTTGAAATTGTAAAACCAGTTTGAAAAGGATATCTCATGAAATGAATACGTAATTTGGTGTGTCAACAATAAAGTTTGTCATATAATCCTTTTATAAGGCCATCGCATTGTGTTTTTCAATGACAATTATAAATTCTATTGATAAATAATCCTTTCAGGGTTATTGATGTGATTTCTTGCACATAAAATTAATTTTGATGGGTTATTCAACATGGATGATATTTTTATGACATTAATTTTGATGTTTTTGACATGTCGTTAATCATATAATTAAAGTAAAGAATTTGTTTCTTTTGAAGACGGTCTCCATTTCATGTCATCCACATCTTTTTATCATTAAATTCATTACGATGACGACTTGAAGACTAGAAGACTTTACAAATTATTGGGGACGTTAATTACTTGACATTGGCTACTGTCAATATGACTGCCTTGTTGGTCTAGTAGTTGGCGTATGCGGCTGCTAATCAAGAGGTCTCGGGTTCGATTCCCAGGTAAGACCAAATATTTGTGTGATCCACAAATATTTGTTTCGAAGTCTGGGTGTTTTTCTATGTATAATATGTATGTATTTACAAAAAAAAGTATGTTTATGTATTTATATCAGTTGTTTACACAAGCTCTTCTTACTTTGGGACTAGATGATGTTGTGTGTAAGAAGTCCAAAATATTAAAAAAAAATATCAAGTAAGCTATTTCTATAACTTATTATCGGCTGGTTGCCATTTCATCAAAAGAAGAAGTAAGAATATTATAATAATATATACGGTTGGAAAGACTTTATGGATTGTGGCTAAGTATATGTGTCTAATATGACCACACTGATATTTTTTAAATCTATATTGTTTCAAATTCGAAAGTAACTGTCTGCCTGCCTGTTACGCTTTCACGGCTAAACCGCTGCACATTTGACATGTAGATAACCTAGTACTTTAATTATTGACAAGTCCACATTTTACCACGATAACTCCACCAACAACACCAGAAAAAG
This sequence comes from Phragmatobia fuliginosa, assembly GCA_932526445.1. Lineage (NCBI taxonomy): Eukaryota > Metazoa > Arthropoda > Insecta > Lepidoptera > Erebidae > Phragmatobia > Phragmatobia fuliginosa. Next base: position 35,241,095 of record OW052057.1, read on the forward strand.
CGTGTAGATAATATAAACATCAAGATAGTTCATAAGTTTTATTTTGGTTTGATATGTAAGCGTCTGAAATGAACTGTCATTTCCTATTTTGTAGACACTGGAATGGCTGAAAGGTATGTATTTCTGTTGCAATTCCTTTCTTATTTATACCTGGAATATTGGCGACTGGTAATAGTAATACGATTCGGTTGTTAGTCGGTTCGAGTTAGACATAACCACCCAACCGTTTGGGGTAGAGTGAGTCGGTGAGGAGTATCCGAGGGGCTTTCTATATTAAAAAGAGTGTATTGTCTACATAAAATACATAAAGGTTAAAATTTAGGCTCGTTAAATAATTATTTTAAACCAGTAGCTACTACCCCATTGCTAATGTCCATAAAAAGCTACGTTTTTGAGTTGGTAACTGAAGTTCATTAGTAGCCCGGCGCCAAAGCAACACTCGTAAAAATGAAAAAGGGAGAATAGGGATTTCACAAAGCCGAGCTCAATTTGGATTCAATGACCCGCGAATCGGTAATGCTAAACGCTCCGAGAGGGCTTAAATATTAGATATCCCTGCTAAACGTAGAGGTGTATTCATTAATTATATGTACTTTTATACAGTTTAATTATGGAATTGTGCTACTATTAGAGAATAGAGACAATTTAACCACAACATTGTTTGTTTATACATTGTTGTTTTAAATTTTGTTACCTACATTTGCAAAACGAAGACCATATTCACATAGGACTCCCGGAGGTACCGGTGTACCGACTAAGCCCGCGGCGGCCTACCTCACGAGTTGGGAGGAACACCAGGAATGCGCGGCTTCTGGAGTCCTCCCTGTCGTACCCCACAACTGACAGACATCCGCAAGTGACTAACTAGTATCAAATGAACTGTTATCTCCTATTTTGCAGGAGATGACACAAGTGTAAAGACGCTGTCGCGTCTCTCACTGCTCTACGCAGTAAGAGGCGCAATACCGACCCGTCTTAGACAACACCCCCTGGCGGCACCAGGGGTGTCATCTGTCTCCGGTAATTTGCAGCGGTCATATCTCAGCTAGATGACCCTTAAACGATACCGCTTCCCTACGCTACTTCCTTCGAGTGGGATCGGCTCTTTCCCAAATCTGCTCAGGGGACTACTTCTGGAGCATATCGTCCTCACAGAATGAGAGCGCGCTTTCCCATCCCTCGCCAATCGAGATCAATGCAGACGGTGCCAGAGGGAGTGCCGGTTGGACCCGCAGTGGTAGCCTCACGTCCAATCCCATTCAAATACTCAAAAAAAGAACAAGACTCAAAACTTTTTTTTAATGTACTCATTTTGTAATTTGTAAACGCAAATTGTGATCGTTTATGTTTCTTCTGAGACTTTGAAACTCGTTTTCAGTAACCTTTATTTATAACTACATAACTTGATTATAATGTGTCAATCTTAGAAATCGCTTAACTATCCGACTGTGATCCAGGCATTGTTTGGGACATTGAATGGTCAGAGAAGCCTCTCTTTGTGAAGGAGGGACGTAACAAACGTTCTTCCACACAATCTGTAGTCGTCTTGAATATGTTCTAATGAATGCGAGAACCAACCTGGCACCAATCCTACTTACTACAGTAAGATTTCGGTAAGTATTTTGTCAATAACATAAAGTTAGCAAGTATGTATAGTATATACTGACAAATCGTGCCCATGGCTTAGCGGTGTTTACAGAGTGTCTCGGGTTGGAGTGGCAGCAATATAAAGATGATCGGTCGACACGTCACCTCATGTATAATGTGCATACAAATTTAAGTAGGTGCCGGGTGGGTAGCGAATGCGCGACACTGACTACGCTACTACCACATCCCTACGATAAGAACGTGGAGAGAGGTGGAGGCTATACGACACGTGTCCACCCGGCGTCGCGACGCACCCTGCCGCCCGCATCCCGGACATGTGTAAGTGAACGATGAATCTTGCTCACTACGCTCTCCTATCAGCCTGACTACGAATTCGGCGTCGCAGCGCCGTTTGGAGTTTGTTCCGCTCCATATTTACATGAGACGAAAAAGATTTTTGTATACGATGTAGACAAACCCAGTTTCCGTTTGTGCTGTTACAAGGACATTTCCATACATACACCTCGCTTTTGCGTCAGTTACGAGTTTTCGCTCGATGACTTTACGTTGAAGTATGTCTCATGTCGTCTCATCTCATCTGTTCTTATTTTGAGTGAGTTTTAAACTGTTTCCATATACATTTGTATTTCATAGACAAGCAAAGATATTTAATTATCATTGAAGTATATGTCATTAATATGTGGAGATACAAATGTTTCTTATATCCTAAACGTTTATAGGGGGCAGCGGTACTCCGTGACACCATGATAAAGTTGAAAGTTTACACCAAACATCACTCTAACTCACATTTGATTATAGTGGGTGAAACCTTCATAGGTAATAAAGTTCCTGGTCTGAAGAATATTCTGAAACTAAACGAGTAGGGTGTTAGTCACAAACACTGTTGCAACACATGCTTTGTGCTTTTGATATTTGTCCACAGAAAAGGACACGTTGTAATTGGATAACATATCGCACATGACAAAACGCAAACTTGTAAAACTTGACTGGTTCTAATATAATTATTACAAAGAGACATTTCGAATACGATATAAACCAGTTTACTGAACACATCGACATGCCCTTACAAAATAATACCCTTCAGTGTGGCTGCTTATGTAATAATAACGCTTTTAGTACATTGAATTCTGTGATGTTCGCAAGGCAGTCTACACGAGTGTTTATATTAACATACAAAGTTTGGATGCTCCCTATCCGAAAGGAACCACCCTTTAAGGGGTGGTGTTATTAGTATAAGCAAAAGACATAAAGTTCCCTCTCCTAACAGACTCGGTGTGCATACAATGGAGTTGGCATTGATTTTGAGTTAAATATCACCCCTTTGCTGTGGTGCATTGTTGTACATCGAACGTGTACAAACATAGTGACATGAATTATTGTTACTGGTTCTTTTATCTCTTTCATTGTAGTCATTAATCAGCCGCAGAATAGGCGTTTGATCGCTGCTTCTGCTTTAGACCGACCTGCTTGGTAACAAAATCAGCTTGACTGAGTGGTACGGTAGCTTCTTGCTAGGGAAAAATATAAGAATATTTTGTTATCGGCACAGAAACTAGTTAGGTCGAAACTAATCCCATTTATTTTATTTCTATCTGTTCAAATCTGTTTGTAATTTCAAGTTAGCAGCTTTTCACTAATTGAAATCGTAAATCGGAATTATTTTAAACCTGCGACTATACTCTGCCTGATTGAAAGCATGACTTGGTTCTAAGTCGAATGTCGTGAAAATCTAATAGCCTGTTGTACAGCAGCTGCTCCTTTCGAGTTTTTAATATTACTCGTAGTATTAATATGTAAGTGTTTTGGACCTTAGCCAGTATAGTTTGAAACAGCTTAGTGCCGACCAGGTACAATACTTCAGAAATACCCAATTTGGTGTTACTAAAGTACTTAATCTTATAATTAAAAAAATATTAAAGATGAAAAAGACCGGTGGTCTGTATAATGTGCTTGTAATGTTTGTTAATTTTCATTTATCAAAAAAAAAAAAATTGAAGAAGCACAGGTTGGCTTCATGCTATTTTTATTTTCTCTTAGCTGCTTTGACAAGCTTTGAGCTCATAAGTCTTCTAAAGACACTTTTCACAGGCTCATAGGTCTTTACTAGGAAACATGGATACGATGGTGTACGACCATTCGATCTGTCGGTCGGTATGTCGAAGAGAGAACGCACACACGCAAGCCCTGCAGGCTTGGCGGGCACGGCTTGAAACAAAGGGCTGTGCCAACCAGCGCGCTGTCGGAGCCGTTCTGCCGAACTTCGAAGCTTGGATACAGAGGACCGACTGTGTCACCTACCGACTAACTCAGGTGCTCACCGGACACGGTTGTTTCGGTGAGTATCTGAATAGAATCGGTCGTGAGGCTACGGCACAATGCAACCACTGCGGGTCCGACCGGGACTCCGCCCAGCATTCGCAAAAAGACTGCCCTGTTTGGGAGTCTGAGCGTCGAGTCTTGGTCGGACGGATCGAACGGACGAACGAAACCTGTCACCGCCTGCATTGGTCGCGGCAATGCTGGCGAGTGACGAGGGATGGAAAGCCGCGGTCTCCTTCTGTGAGGACGTTATGCTACAGAAGGAGGCCGCAGAGCGGAATCGGCAAAGGGCTGATCCTGCTCGAAGGAGGCGGCGAAGGGGACGTCGCAGAGGTCGCTAGCTACCCAATCGTTGCCTAAGGGTCGCTGCGGCTACATCTTGGGGAGATGTGACCGCTGCAAACGACCCGAGACAGGTGACACCCCCGGTGCGGCTGGGGGGTGTCGCCCAGGGTGTGTTGGTGTTGCGTCTCTTACTGCGTAGAGCGATGGGAGGTGGGGTGAAAATAGTCACCCCGGGATGTACCTCAGTCTTTGGAGTACGGCAGGGGTATCCAGAAGCCGCTGATGCGTTCCTGGTATTCCTCCCAACTGCCGAGATAAGCCGCCGCGGGTTTTAGTGGGTAGACTGGTTCCTCCGGGAGTCCCACACACGCCCTTCGTCTACCCCATGAAGGGTATGGTACGAAAAGCATTCCCCGCGTAAAAAAAAGTCTTTACTAGGAAAGACTCTAGAGTATTTACTAGAAAGTAAGGTTTACTGCTAATATACGCAGCTTGACGAGAATAAGACACTGGCCAGTTTATTTAGTTAAACATCTGGTACTCTAAAGGCATGTAACGCCTACCTATTAATACGTTCCGTTAGATATATATATCATTGGAATCATGAAAACTCGGTAAAACTGACAATTTTTTGAGGGAGACCCTGCCCGTTGCTTGATACTATGTATATTCATTTATACTTTTACCCGACAGACAGACAGTCTTTAAAGTGTTGTTGTTAGTAAGTTCATAAATCAATACATTAGTCAGTCCAATATTATATCGATATTGTGAGATTTTCTCTCTTCAGTTCATTATTTTTTAGCAGCCGGGTTTTTTGTTTCTATATTTCTTATACATTTTCATACAATTTTTAACACCAAAAATATATTCTATAACATCAAGGTAGTGTGTGTACAAGGACTATTATATTAATTAAATATTTTAAAACAAAAAAGTAAGGAAACATAAAGTGATATAAAGAAAATAAGAAAAAAATAATCACCTCTATAATAAGTGATGTCGCATTTCCATATCAATAAATAAAATTGAAGTGGCTGTATGTAATAGGTATAAAAAATAACAGTTTCTAATAAAGCGCACATGAAAGTAGATACGGTACTAAAATAAAAAAGAATATTTGAAAATTTTGTTTAGTTTACCGTCTGTATGTCTCTCTGTACCTTTGTTCCAGATAATCTTCGTAAAGGCTGAACCGAGGTGACAACCTCGGCACTCAGCTAATATATAGTATAGATAAATCTTTGTATATAGATTAAAAGATGAATCGTAAAGATGTTATCATCTTTATTGTAAAATATTATTATGAAAATAGAAAAAAAAACAGTTATTGACTGCAGTAACTGACATTTTAGTCTATGTACTTTGATTGTTGACGAAAGGCTAAAGCTACTATTCACTGAAGCAGTAGCTTTAGCGTTTCGTCAACAATCAAAGTACATATTGACTACCTCGTTGGTCTAGTGGTTAGCGTATGCGGCTGCTGATCAAGAGGTCTCGGGTTCGATTACCGGGTCGGACCAAATATTATTCGTATGATTTACAAATATTTGTTTCGGAGTCTGGGTGTTTTCTATGTATAATATGTATGTATTTACAAAAAAAAAGTATGTTTATGTATTTATCTCAGTTGTCTAGTACACCCATAACACAAGCTCTGCTTAGCTTGGGACTAGATGATGTTGTGTGTCAGATGTCAAAAAAAAAAAAATATCCATGTCAAATTTCAATGAAATCGGTGCAACGGTTTAGTTATGATGACGCGTCTGTCTGTCAAACCGAGCTACTTTCGATCTATTACATACCTTTCCTGTTCGTCAATGTCTATTTTTATATCTTATTTTAACTTTACAGAAAATAAAGGCTTAGTTTTCTTATTTACTTTATACAAATATTACAAAAAATGATCTAAATTTGGCTTTTTAGATCATCAATAGTGGGCTAAAAGATATTCTATATTACATAATTCAGTGTTCATTTTAACTTCATTAAAAGTTCAGCTGGTAATTTAGTCTTGTATCGGCGATGCCGTTTAATAAATTAGTTATGTGCCGACAATTAGAGTGAGACCGAACAAAATGGAGATTTATAACTATCACGTTTTAAAAGTTGACTTTAATGTTAGATAGCATGCACCAAAATCGATAACTAAGAAAAGCTTATACTTACTTTTGATCGACTAGAAAAAGAAGGAGCCTCCCGCAATGAGGTTGTAAAACTTTGTCATTTATGTATAAATATGGAAATATAATTTCTTATACTTTAAGTTTTCCATTTAATTTTTAAAGAAAATAAAAATTAAGGTGGATAAAGTTTTAAACAAGTCATGGTTGGTCAAGAATTATGACGAACAGTTGAATTAGTGCTACATAAAAACAGTAAATAGGTTCTCTTTGTTACTATTTTTGTGAATAGAGAATCAATATCTTGCGCAATCCGCAAATATCTGCACTACTTTTACCTAATCGCGGTTTCCACTCTAGCATATTTCGGCTACAGCGGCCATCGGTTCGTCTGGCGACAAAGTCGACTTTTTTTATGAAAGAAAATAAAAGCCAACTGAAGAAATACCGCTTATATCACTCATGTGATTTTTGAGGGTCATTACAAATTGTTTTGGCTAAAAATCCGACGATTTCCACCCTGTGGAGCAGGCTGTGTTTCGAAACGGCTTTGACACCATGAACAAACATTAAGGCAAGTTTGAAGACGCATCTGATCGTATAATTATGTATCGATGTCTGGGCTGCCCTGGGTTATTTCTGTAAAGAAGTATGCTTTCATAGAGAAATGTAAATTGGTTATAAGCAGTGTCATGAGTATTTTTATTTTTTACCAGCCATTATGTGTGTTAGTTGGAAAAGTTAGCATTTATTTGTTGATAAGTTAATGCGTCCTACTTGTAATGAATTACGTTCGGTGTCGACGCGAATACTACACGTTGGACTGATCTACAAGTGTAAAATAGATCAGCGTGCAATAAAACTTGAGATTCTGGATATTTATCTGTTCGTCAAAATTCTTTAGCAAGTTATTCCATAGAGAACTAAAACTAATATCTCACAGAAAATCAGTTTGCAGAAGTGGAAGTGGGCCGGTTATGTTTCGAGACGAACCGATGGTCGCAGGAGCCGAAATGTGATAGAGTAGACCGCGATTAGGCACGCCGGGTATTGTAATGTACGCCCTACGGCACGATGATACCGACGATTTGAAGAAAGTGGTTCGCAGCAAATTGATGCGTATTGCTCTAGGCTGTCTAGCTGGCGCTCCTTCTCTGGCGGTCTGCCCCGCATAAGCGACGCATCGCCGGGCCCTCACTGCAGTCATTGGAGGAGATCTCCCGCTACCGGCCGTCGTTCGTTCCATGGCCGGTAGCGAGAGCTGTTTTACTGCGGTCGCGACCTTCTGCGAAGACGTCATCTCGCAGAAGGAGGCGGCGGAGAAGGTCCGGGAGGACTATCTCCACTCGGACTAGATCCTGCGTCTACCTGCGCCTCATGCCGCCTTGAGTGTGGCCGCGGGTGGACGGGACGGGTTTTCCCTCCATCCGCATTAGTTGGTCAGACGCGAGGGGGCGGCGTCTGTGTGTGCCGGACGCCGCCTAAGAGAGGTTTGTCGTACTGAGACGGAGCCCGCATCAGGAGCGCTGGGAGGAGTCCAGAAGGAGATCTGACCCTAGACTGCTCCTCCTCCTAAAAGAGAAGCGCAGAGAGGGCACACCGTGTGGTTTTTAGTCGGTTCGAGTCCGACACACCGCCCCGCCGAAGAAAACGCCGGCGGGGTGACGGTTCATGACGATTTTCCACACGAAAAAAAAAAGCTGGCGCTCCTTGGGTGATACCTGTGTTCACTGGGATATGTTAATTTGTGTAATGAATACAAGACACCTATTGATAATGCTACATGTTTGTTTTTTATCGCTCTGTTTATTGTTTATATGGCGGACGGGAGAATGGTGCAAGAACCATGTGGTGTGGGTCACCATGCTGCATTGCCCGATCTCTCAATGAAGACTGGACTCTACTCATGCTTTCCATCAGCAGAGTCTCGTTGGTAGGATGAAATATCTAATACATAATTTTTCTTGTAGGTATATCGTGATTAAATATTGAACATGAGCGTTAATACTATAAATTATTCTGGTGAACAGATTGCAGCGTAAATAAAGATCAACTTAATAACTGAGCTATTTATCAGGTGTGCCTATACCTAAAGTCTTTAATTAATACCAAATAACTGTCATACCTACACAGCTTGTTGCGAACGCCTTTGTACACAATGACAATGATAATACGCACCTACATAACATTCTAGTCCTTTGGCATTTATTACATTAAAAACCTACAAAAGATTACCTGCTTTCAAAAGTTTGTCAATAATAATCTGTAAACAGAAACTGTCAAAATCTGCTCTTTGATGTAAACCGTTGTTAAGTTTGCTCAGGTGTACCCCTTTGACAATATACAGCTTGCTAAGCCTCTTGAATGGCATTTTAGACGAATCCCTCGAGTGATGACAGTTTTGAAATAGATTCTAAATAGCAAGCTATGAATAATAACATTTACTTTGTGAATATAGCTAAATTTTTGTATTTTTATTTGATGTAGCCTTGTATTTTCTTGCAAAATAATTTAAGTGTGTAAATTAGTTTAGGTTACTACTTATTTTAATAATAGGATATATTACTTAATGCTTCCTAATGTAATCAAGATAATAAAAAAAACAATAAAATGTTTAAAATAAATTCCTGAACATTAGGCAATCGTTGTGAAATAAAGTTTGGTAAAAGACATGTTCATTTTAGTGGAAAGGAGGAGAAAGTAATAAATTGTTAACGTTAATAGGTCAAAAGTTCCAAACATATATTAATCTTGCCATGACTTCTTTATTTTAGACACTTTAGTATTTATTTAAATTCCCACACGTTAAAAGTACTTAACGCGGCATGAAATCGCAACGCCAAAATCCCACAGGCTAAGTCAACTCCGACGAAAAAAAATACAATATGCTCAGAGCGCTTTGTCCTTTATTCATATTTAATCTCCTCAGCTATAAAAAACAATGATTTCACGGTACAGCATTAACGCATGTAGGCATAACAGAGAGCGAACCGAACCAACCCAAAGTAAACATAAGACCATATATTAAAATGTTGTCAATCCTATTTACAGACATTTTACTCTGTGTTTATCTTATAAATCTATTGTGTGCGTGGCGGTCGAAATTATGGGATTTTGTGTCAATATTGACGCGAGTTCGGTTTTGTAGACCGTTGCATTTAACACGTCCCACCGGTACAGATAAACGCAGCAGCTTTAGTGCATCGGTGCGTGGATAGATGGCGTTACGCGTTGCATCGTTTGGTTTTACTTGAAAATTGGTTGTTACTGTTGTTAGTTAAAACTTCAACTATGGCAACTGTTTAAAAATAGTATATTTCAAACCAAATTAGTTCAAGTTTTATTCAAAAAACATTCGTGTTCTAAGAGTGTAATCGTCAATATTATTATTAAATTCAAACATCGGTTTTTCTTATTTAATGTAGAGTCGAGCGCTTCCTTTATACAAATAGTTTATTTCTAGTTTCAAGTCTCTAATGTCAAATTGAAATACTTGCCTATAACTATTACTGAGTTATCCTATTTCTAGCGAAGGAGAATAATGGAAATCTAACGCCGCGGTAAAGGATTAGGATTACAGATGACTCAGCGAAATCAAGGCTGTTGAATATTGAATGACTGTTGCGGCAGGATTATGGGAATGGTGATCTCCGACCAATTCACTTACCATAGCCAATTCTATTAAAGCCTTTCTTTTTAAAAATTAATAACACGTTACTTATTATTAAAGAGAAATAAATAATATATTTTTCGTAGTTTTGATGTATAATGTATACTTACATCTATGATACGATATACATATATTTCACTAAAGCATTATTTATGAAGAATAAAATTCAGTATGTTGTAAGCAGAATGCAAGTCATTTATTCTCGAGAAAGTTCTGTCTATTTCTATCTGTGTTTGAATTTTATTACTTTTATTACTTTTGAATTTTGATTGAATTTAATTTGACCCAATTTTTTAAATAATTATTAATGTTTGTTATTGTTATTATTTTAATTGAATTTGAGTTAATTTAAATTGAATTAATACTTTATAGATTTAATTTTTATTAATTCACAATAATTGTAACATTTTGTATGGGTCTGAGATATCTGAATAAAAAGATTTATTATTATATCACATACTAGCTGAGTCCCACGGTTTTTTGGTCATTGTTGTGAATCGTGAGGAACGCCGCGGAACGAAACTAGTTTAAAAAATAGCCTAAGTCACTCCTTAGGTCATTAGGTTTCTGCCAGTGAAAGCCCCGTCATAAATCAGTGTACTCGTTCCTGAGGATACCTGGAACAAACAGACAGACAAACATTTTAAAAATTGATGTTCGTAGGTTTGTAAGTATTGTACATTTATTTTATGTAAATATAAATACATCTAATATATAAAATTCTCGTGTCACAGTTTTTGTTGCCATACTCCTCCGAAACGGCTTGACCGATCTTTATGAAACTTTATATGCATATTCAGTAGGTCTGAGAATTGGCCAACATCTATTTTTAATACCTCTAAAACGCGAGCGGAGCCGCGGACATCAGCTAGTATTATATATACTTATCATAATTTAGTATCATAAAAATGATGGTGGGCAAATCAGATATCGTAACCAAAAAATGGAATTCAAGCAGAGTTGATAAAATTTTAAAAAGCTATAGAGGGAAAAGTATTAAATGTCTGTAAATAAAGTTTAAAAAATTACTTTTACTTTGAAGTTTAAGTATGTATTTGTTTGAAAATAATTTTCTTATTTTACAGAGCATACAATTATCTAACGACCGTTTTCAACAACCTTCAGTTTTTAGAAGAAATTAATTGAAAATGGAATAAATAGTAGTAAATACTAGTAAAGTCATCTAATCCGATACAGTTTTTCTTTAAAGTTTATAATATAGACTACCATCATGAATTTTCCCAGATTTTTTGAGTAAGCCTTTTAGCTTTTAAAGGGGGGGGGGGCTCTATTTTCACAAAAAAGTGCCCCAAAACGGATACCTAGATCAAAAAGTCTTCTTAGTAACCACTTATTTTTTTTAAAAGATCTATCTAATACTGCTCCACACGATGGGGTAGCTGCGAGAAAAAAAAACCCACTTTAGGGAGGTACCCCGAGGAGGTAATAGTTTTTCGTGATTTTATTCTAGCACTTTGTCCGACGTGATAAAAGCACACATCAGTGAAAAGTTTCATCTTTCGAGCACTAACCGTTTCGACGGCAGGTCAAGTACGGACGGACGGACGGACGGACATGACGAAACTATAAAGGTTCCGAATCATGAACTTCTTAACCCTAAAAAAGATATCATGCGTGTCGATCAGAATGGCATTTAATAGTAGAGGCCTCCTACATGACTGATGACAATTACAATAAAAATTGTTTTGAATGTATCATATGGAAAAAGTTGGTCAAGTGAGTGTCAGGCTAGGCATAGAATAGGATTCCGTAGTAAACCATAATTATAGGTAGGTTTAAAATCGAGTCCAATAGATAATTGTTATGTTTACTTATTATTTCTTTATTTTTGTACGAAATTTTCCAAGTGAGTGTATTTCACAGGTTAGGCCCTGAAATAAAAATGTTATCTAAACCTCTATAGTTTTCCTTGTAAATTCTATTGAATTTATGGACAACTATCATGATTTTAGCTACCTCACAGTGTTTTTAAAAGACCTATTTAATGATACCATACACGACGGGGTAGACGTGAGAAAAAAAATCATCCGTACTTATAGGGGAGCTACCCCAAATAAAAATATTTTTCGTAATTTTATTACAGCATTTGTCGATGTAATTACAATACATATTCATGCAAAGTGCAACGTTCTAGCACCAACCATTTGGGCGGTAGGTCGGACGGATGGACATGACAAATACATAATTATATGATACATATCCGAGTCATGAAATAAATGAAAAACAATCATACAGACTATCTCAGTTACAACTAGAGATAGGTTTTGAAAACGTATAGTCGTGAGAGATTTTTAAATCTAACTGAATAAGACTGCGTGTTCTGGAGCACAACAAAAAAATAATGGAACAAGGTCATTATTGTGATGCAATAGTTTTGATGCGTTCCAAATAGATCTAAATAAATATTATAACAATAAATACATTAATTTTAGAACCTTATATTATTCATTCTGTCAAATCCTTATACAAAAATATCTAACACAGGTAGGTACTCAGTAACGTAATTTAAATTCCGGCTTTCAAAAATTTTAAATAGCTAGTTAATATTATAATGAAACTAAATGTAATATATAATTTAAGTGACTGTGAAATTGTGCCTAATTATCACAGATGGAGAAGAATACTTAAAAATATGAGAGTCATATATATGTGTTTATATGAGAGTCATATATATAATATATATGTTTATATAAAGCAATTTAGTTGTTTACGACCGACCATTGACTTAGTAAGTAGAGTTAAATCTGTATAAATAAATAGAATTGGAGTGTCTTTATGTAGTATCAAAAGTAAAGAAAGTAGGTAGGTAACCTATAATATGGTACTTACAATTTTTTAAATGTATGTCTGTCTGTATGTTTGTTCGGGTAATCTGTGCAACGGCTGGACTGATTTTTACAGGACGTTCACTTATAGAAAGGGTACCTTTTTTTTGGACTAGCTCACCGGCATCGGTAGTACCGCGGAACTCAGCCAGTACATCATTTAGGTATAATAAAGCGGCGATGACTAAAATGCTTACTGCCATTTTCTCTTATATATTAGTCTACTTATTGTTTGATAACTTGCCGAGCTCTTGTCTTTTAAATACAAAATAGTTTTTTGTACCTTTTGTAGATATAAACTAGTATTATTAATTGCATAGTAAGCGTTTGTAGGGAAGGAGGTATAACATGACACGACACTTGTCTGATAGTAGCGTTCTCAGGTCTAGGTACACGTCGATAAACCACTTGCTATAACGATCTGGTTTCAAGCCATTTCGCCAGTGATGTAATAGCTTAGTATTCATTGTAGGTATGTATTAAAATCACAATTATCTAGTTAGAATTACATTAACTCGCGAGAAATTTGTTTGAACTTGTGGCGTATGCGAAGACTTGTACTAAACAACTATCATAGGGAATGTCGCTGTAAGCCAAAATAAAGAATTTTACCTAGTTTGTCACAGTATCATTTCTTAGTACGTGTAATTTATGTTAGTTTCATGATGAGAAATTGATCTACCTTTGCAATTATAATTATTACAAATTAAAAAGACAGAGGTACTTCTTAATTATAAACGATAGTATTCACAGGTTTTGTATTACAGTTTTGTACACTTATTTGTAAGGTTAAAATGTTTTCACCATTTTCAAATAATTATCTACTGCAAATTATATATTTGCAATATGTAGTATGTATAAAATAATTATTGAGAAACAATGAACCTGATTTCTTAAGAGCAATGAACAAAAAGAAGAGTGTAACAAGTATTAAATATGAGTACAAAATTCGACTGACTTATTTATTGACTAATGTATTGTAAGCTTACTAAATACTTTATGGTGCCGCATGCGGTGACATTACAAAACAATGTATCAGTTGAATTTTATATAGATATTTTATACTTATTTTACTCTTTTCAGTTCATTGCTTCCAAACAGTCGAATTTTTAGTTTCTTAATGATATTATTTTATTGCAGACTTTTTAGTTTTATAAACCGACAAGTTAATTAATTATCCTTTTTTTATATTTTAAATTCCGTAGTCGTTGCAGCTCTTTATTATAATTATAAATTGACATAAGATATACATCGTTTTATTTTAATATCTAACTAAGTCTAGGCGATGTCATTCCTGAATTGAATACATAATTGCTACAAAATCATATTCGGGCGTCCTGTTAAATTATTATATTGGTACGCTCTTTGGAAAGTTAAAAGAGTAATATTAAAGTGATATGATAAATATACGATTATCTTTTTGAAATGGTCTTTTTACGATTTTTCATTTGATACCGATATTGTTAAGGTAAGAAAATAATCAATCGCACCCCTTTTTTTGTCACTACTTAACCTGACCTATGTCACTACCATAATCGTAAGGAGTTCAACGACACCTTATATTATGCCAAAATCCGTCCAGCCGTTTGGACTTTTGGGCGTGACAAAGAAATGGACATACGTATATACATAAAAACATAACTCTTCTTCTGACGCTGGCGGGTAAAATTTAAGTCTTATTGTTATGAAACTCAGTATTAGACTACGAGCTTAAGTTGAACGTTTGTTTCGATTAAAGATTTCACGCCTTCGACCTGTCCAGAGTTCCCTTTCTCGAATCAATCCAGAGTCTCCCTACTTTATAAATAAATTATGAATTTTATAACGAGCTTATAACTGTCAGTGACAGTGTTTATTCTTTATATTGGGGTCATGACACTTAATGTGTCAGATAAGTGAAACCACGTCACCGAGTTCGTTGGAGTAAGGTCATTTTTGAATTCAAAATGTGAATGTTTAGTCTTTACAATAATTGCACATTGTACAAAATCGTTTTGTTCCTTTATAGTGTCGTTTCAATTCGGCGAATGTAAATTAAACATAACCCATTATTTTTATGTACACTTCTCATCTTTACACACAATATAAATATGTTTTTATTATATTGTATTTTTTTCATTTTTTTTATTTGTATTTAATTTTATCATCAACAACCCATAACGTCCCACTGCTGGGCTCGGGTCTCCTCCCAAGAGAGGGTTAAGGCCATACGTCCCCACGCTGGCCGAGTGCGGGTTGGGGACTATTTAATTTTATATTTATTTATAATTTATAAACACACAATATTTCTTACTGCCGATATTTTGACAGAATGATTCAATGATTCGCGAAATTGACGTATAATAAAAAAACCTTCAAACATTGATATGAAATTAAATTATTATCAAAAATATACATTTATTAGCAATATCGATGTAATTTCTGTTTCGCTATTGTTTTACTTAAAAATATTATTTTATTTGTTTCATATTGAACCATTGCATTGTATTCTTTATTCCAAAATTTTCACGTAGGTAAATGGTCTATGAAATTATCCACAGAACATTGAAAAAGGTAAATTATACGGCGCGCTTCTCGAACAAAGAGTTATTCGGTAAAATGCGCTGTGTTGGCATACATAAGGCGCGTCGGGATGTCATTAGCGAAAGCTCGGCCTTTCTAATGCCTAACTGCGCACCGCCTCCCATTGTCGCGGGAATAATGAGCAACTAACGATTTAAGCTCCTGCACTCTGCTTATTATGGATAAATGAGAAATTTCAGAGAAAATAAAGATACTTACTAGATGACTCAATGTAAAAATTTTGTTCAACACACAGATTTTTCGCTTCTTGGGTTGCGTTTGGTTGGAAAATATTATAAATTATGAAAGGGCTCTATTGAAAAATTAATTGGACCGGATAAGCGGAAATCATCC
Organism: Phragmatobia fuliginosa; assembly: GCA_932526445.1. Lineage (NCBI taxonomy): Eukaryota > Metazoa > Arthropoda > Insecta > Lepidoptera > Erebidae > Phragmatobia > Phragmatobia fuliginosa. The sequence continues at coordinate 35,256,862 of OW052057.1, forward strand.
ATGTGGTGATGAATTATGAATACGGAATGTCACCCCTATTCCATGTATTCCGTGTATACCGTGGAGGCGAATAAACTGTGAAAGAATGTTGAATATGAAACTAAAATATGTTATATACATAACTCCTGTGATCTAAATATATATTTTATGTATTAAATAATAAATTAATATAAGTAGGCCTGTCTTTAAATAAAATTGCGTAACGTACTTTATTATAAGAAATAAAGTAAAATAAAAGAGAAATCTCAAACTGTGTAGTTTGAGATTTTTCTTTATTTGAGTGATGTTAAATATATTATAATGGTGATGCCAATGTGAAAATGTACATTCTGACATATTAAATTTCTTAAAGATATAAGGTGAAATATTTTTAAATTTTACAAATATTTGGTTCTAAATTTCTTTTTATTTATAATAAAAGAGAAATTGTTACTCTGTAAATTATATCATTTTAAAAATTTGCAATGCATCGAATTAAATTTGTCTCGTAAGTTAATATCATAGTTGTTCATATTTATTTTAGTTTTATTTCGAATTAATCACAAACTCTAGTCCCTGTATTTGCAGTACTAACTAATGATATTATGATAGAACTACTATTATGTATATTCTACTACAGCTTTATATTACCCGTGTTCATTATTCATTTCTTCATTGTCTATTTGCCAACTCCTTTTCTAGTCCATGTCGTATTGCACGCAGTCTAGTTATTGCTGTTGTTTGTTTTGGTTATGCTCTACCCCGTGAAATAGAAATGTGTGGAATGAAATCGGTATTTCTTTAAAAATAGTGAATACTGTTTATTTTAAGAAGAACTACAGATCCTTATTGTGTTTACAAACCATCGTAATGTCCAGAAAAGAAGATGAGTATATAAGAGTTTGTTAAAATAGATTATTTATTTTCTGTTTTGAATTGAAATATTTCTGTTTACAGCTTAATTAGGCCTAATATAGAAACTAAAAAACAGAAAGTCATTTTGTTTTGTTCACAAATAGGGTGATTGACGTTGAGCGGCACATTTTAAGATGTGTCTAGGGGTTCGTTTGTTCGGAGGACAAACGAATTCCCACCTCGTGTTTATATTCGTGTGATTTATCAACGCGTGCGGATCAGGGCCGTCAAGCTTTTAGATGATCCCATAATTAAACATTCTGTATAAACATTGTACGATATTGCATTTCAAAGTTAGACGAAACCACATCTTATATTATGTTTGGACGTTATAATGTTTGTTTGCGATAAGTAAAACTTGTTGTCGTGGTTTTTGTTTAATGAACACTTAGCCTTGTATATTTCGTTCTCTGCTCGCACCATAAGTCAATAAAAAGAACATGTTGTCATTCTCAGCAGCTGCAAACCTTGTACAGAACAACATAAAATATATTTAATAGAACGTCATTTTGCCCGATACTATCAAGACTGGGAAGAATTTAATGATTTATTCACTTTCAATATTTGAAAATGATTGGTAAAGTTTAAATCTTATCGGTTATTTCATGTTTAAAAACAATTAAGTGGGTGGAATTAGATACCCATATGCTTAAGTGATGGTTTATCTTAGTAGTCTAGTGAGTTGTCGTAATAGAAATATTTATAATCATTTACTCATGACTAATGAAATCTGCGAGTCAAAACGTTGTATTTTATGAATACATGGATAGGATCCTGTGAGTTAAACGGTAGAATTTTGTGAGTGAATCGGTAGAATTTAATAGCTTATTCTTAAGTTTTTGACTATTAATAACTGTTGTTTAAACTCCACGTTTTCTTGAAGTTTGATATCCTCCCGTAGGTCCGAGTTCCTAAAACTATTCAATTAACAAATTTTGCCTACGTTCTTCTATCGTATTTGTAGAATAAGCGGTAGAAGAATGATTCCGAGCACGAATGCTTGGGTACTTAAATACTTTTTTGATATCCTTACTAATATTATAAATGTGAAAGTTTGTGAGTATGTATGCATGTTTGTTGCTCTTTCACTCAAAAACCACAGATTTTTGATGAAAATTCATATCGAAATAACACATAGACAGTAGCCATGACGGCCATATACGCGGGTGGAGACGCGGGCAAAAGGTAGTTAGGATATAAATTTAGGTAGTTACGAAAATTGTGTTTTTATTTATCTATAAAAATAAATAGTATTAGAGTAAATAGTATTAAATTAAAGTATTGTTTTATTTATTTGTCTGTCTGCTAGTTACAGCTAATCTCTGGAACGGCTCGACTAACTTTAGCACATATCAGGGAGTTCTTACATATGACATAACTTTCACATGTACATGTAGTTACATGTATGTGTACATGTATTTATATTCATTAGTAAATTATAATTCTTCAAAACTCATTGCACCGTCAACTAGTCTTTCTGAAACATTTAAATCTAACCTAAGGTTGCCTAGAAAATATTGTTAGTATCATCATATTTGTTAGCCCAAAAATGTTTACACGATAATGCCCGATTCAAGGAGTACGTGTAATGTACGTGGAATCGCGGGTTAGCTAGTTATTTTTAACAACAATCAAGAAGGAAAACAATGAAATAAGTATCAGTTCAATCTTAATTTTACTAATACGTTTACAACAGCATATGGATAAAAAAATATCTTGTGGTTTTAGTTGACAATGGAGGACTATCGGCTGTGTAGAAATGAAGCTGGACTCACATAATTTAGTCAGGTGACATAATGTGTGTTTCTATAATGAGCAAATTTAAATTATACCCTCAGGTCAATAGTTTTTAATAAGTTGTTTGTCTAAAGCTGAAATTCTATTATAGAGTCCTTAAAAATTCTTTAAACAGCAAGCAAAAAGCAAAAATCATAACAGTGCGAAATAGTAAATATATATATAATAGATTTTATGACAAGCACCATAGGAGTTTTAAATCCGTTTTTCACCGCAGTTTATACGGAACATGGCTTTTCAATTTTGGCTAAATACAAAACTGAAATGTTACCGAATGTCAAAGCAAATAAATACAGACTTTAATTAAATTAGAGCGCGATACATATCAACAGAGTGCGTGACAGTCGTTTCGTTTGTCATGGATGCGCATTTACCAAAGCGGGTGCTTTATATGTTTGTGAATCACTCTGCTTTTGTAACGACTAGCCGAGCACAAACATTCAACAAACGCGGCCAGTATGCGTAACAGTATACATAGAAAGCCCTCGTAATGTTTGCCTACGTGTGATTTATTGGCTTCGGCGGATTTAGAGGCACGCACTGGGGTCTGGACTACGCGGTGTTCGGTTACGTGACTATTAGATACACCCCCGCTTGCGATATTAGGTCGCGGGCTCGTCATCACTGATTTGTTAATCAAATATTATGATGTTCCCACTTATGTATTTTGAGACCTAACCTCGTTTAATAACAATCAAACTAGGTTTCTTTAAACTGTTCACACCTCTTAATTCTGAGTTTCTTTTTATATATATGCCTGCCAAATGAATTTTACTATGTGAGCCTCACCAATGAAATACGACAACACGAAGGGAGGGAAGCACCGCTCCAGTCGAACCAGGCAGTTCGTGCTGAAGTCCCTCTACTACCTTGACGAATAATCTTCTTGAAAACAAACAATTACTTTTTTGAATAAACGCTTAAAACATCACAATTTTGTTCAGTATTGAAATTTTGAAAATTGTATACCTTTCAAATGAATATAATAAATTTAAGGTAAAATTTCATACCATTAACCAAACTAAATTCATTCAGTCATTCCTTTACAATTATAAGTAAGATTTACAAACAAAACATTTTATACGACAGTTTAAAACCAACGAATAGACCTGCCATTTTGAAATGATTTCTAACTGGATACTTTTTCTTCCTAGTTCAACCAGTTTTACCTGAATATCAGTTTTTCCACGGAGCGTCTGGTATCGTACCTCCGCAACCTTAGGGAGAACTGAAATTCGAAGGTTTAACTAGTTTTCATATATATATATATAATCACCGCCAAACTTCCAAACTCCGGGCTGCTATTAGGAATTTCCTATGAAAAACCTAAAAACATTTAATGGGCCATTAAGTGTTTTTAGGTTTTTCTCCCGGGGTTTGAACCTCCGAGAACTCTCGATTGGCAGTCGCATACGCTATCTACTAGATCAACGATTTTTTTCGAAATTACTAGTGTAAAAATATTTTAATAATTTTTCATTTATTTTACTTTTAGAACATTTTTAAACGACTTCAAAAAAAGGAGGAGGTTCTCAATTCGTCGGAATCTTTTTTAGGGTTCCGTAGCCAAATGGCAAAAAACGGAACCCTTATAGATTCGTCATGTCTGTCTGTCTGTCCGTCCGTACGTCACAGCCACTTTTTTCCGAAACCATAAGAAACCACTTTTGAAACTTGGTAAGTAGATGTAATCTGTGAATCGCATTTAGATTTTCCCTTAAAATAAAAAAAAATACATTTTGGGGGTCCCCATACTTGTAACTGAAACTAAAAAAATTTTTTTTCATCAAGCCCATACGTGTGGGGTATCTATGGATAGGTGTTTAAAAATGATATTGAGGTTTCTAAGATCATTTTTTTCTAAACTGAATAGTTTGCGCGAGAGACACTTCCAAAGTGGAAAAATGTGTCCCCCCCCCCTGTAACTTCTAAAATAAGAGAGTGATAAAACTAAAAAAAACTTGGTTTGAACGAGATCTAGTAAGTACTTTTTTTTTAATACGTTATAAATCGTAAACCGCAATTTACCTTTCATCCAATCAATACACTGTTATAAAAACATCGATCAAAGTTACAACGAACTACAAGAACTTTTATATGATGTTACTTGCTGATACGGAACCCTTCATGGGCGAGTCCGACTCGCACTTGGCCGCTTTTCTTTATGTATATTCAGCGATAATTTCGTCGTTTATGAACCGATTTCCAAAAAAAATTCTGCATTGGAATGGGCGTAGCTTACAGGTGGTCGTCGATATCGTCAACATATCGGGATCTGATGATGGGATCCCAAGGAAATCGAGGGAACTCCTCAAATATCATAGGCACAATTATCGCGATTTGGGTACTCGGAATAGTTCGTCTATTAAGTCGGTCCATTAAGTTGTGTTAAAATTATTCTAACAGAGCTTTTTATCGGTTAATATAATAAATGTTTTAATTGTTAAGATTTGTGCCGGTGATGTGTTTTTTAGCACATTCAAGAGCTTTCATTAGAGTTAAAAAAGGGGTCAATAATTTCAACTAACAAGTACATTATAGAAAACCTCCGTGTCCTCTGTGATGTTCACAAATTATGTATATGTCACTTCGTAAAAGCGAATGCAAGTCAACCCCACTGAGCAGACTCCGGATGCGAAACCACTTCACAACATAATGAGAGAGCTGTCAGGAATACCAGTTTAGGGCCCTACTTCTATTTGGTCATTTGTGAGCTGCGTATGATATACATTGCTGAATATGTTGCGGACTCAACAATCTTAAAAATATTATTGTCCATCTTTTTTCTTTTGTACTATTGTATTGTTTTTGGGTTTTCCAGTCTTATCAAAGAGTATAATAATAATATATACAGTACGGGTTCCTTTATAGGGTTCCGTTGTTCATGACTCGGAACCCTTGTAGATTCATCATGTCCGTCTGACCGTTCGTGTGTTCGTCCGTCCCCTATTTACCGAGCAAACGGTTGGTGCTAGAAATATGAGACTGCATTAATATGTGCTTTGCAATGGCTCGCTCTGCTGGCCGTCGTTGTGCTCGGTGACTTTATTGACTAGTCGAAGGCCTGGGGTTCCTTATACCCTTCCTTCCGCATAAACCCGAGGGGCAGGGGCATAGGAGAACTGAGCTGAAATATTCGGTATAGTTTTCCTGAATCGAAGGTCTGTACACACGTTCGTGACGGCGAGAGGCAGTTCGATCGTACATATTTCGTTCACCTGCCCCTCCCTGGCACGCCTTTTTCGGGCCTGGCTCGTTGTTGTTTTAATTGATGTCTCCGCTGCCACATTAGGCGTGCCAAGTAGGCGGGTTTCACCTGAGACACGTTGGGCGATCAAGCGTTTAGATCGAGGGCTCCTCCCGGAAGCCGCCATCGTACAGGCCTGGGCTCTTATGCCCGAAAGATACACAATATCCGTCGCTGCCCTGAGGATGTGGTAAGAGGTAGAGCTGTTGGTACAATACAGGGTTGTTAAGAGGACCCTTCAGGAGGAGGACAAAATGCTGGAGCGGGATCCACGGAGGCGCCCTTATCGTATGGTTAGAGGGAAAAGGGATTGTTGGCTCCCTGTTTCCATCGCGAGTGGTACTTCAATGTCTAAGAAGCCTAATTTGGAAGAGGATAACTTGCCTGAGGTCACTTGGGTAGCATTAGCGCTGGCAGTGGAAAAGCTGAAAACGACGCCCAATATCCGACGGCATACCGGGCCGACCTTGGCTCCTAGCTCTAGAAAACGATTAAGAGGGCTTTTCAGCGCATGCTTCGAGCATGGCCAGTTTCAGAAATTGTGGAAGACAGGGAAACTGGTTCTCATCCAAAAGAAGTGGTGCCCGGCGAACTCACCTTAGTGCTGCTTGACGAGGTATGAAAACTCTTTGAAAGAGTGATTGTATGGCGTTTCGCTAAGCTTCTATAACCATTACGGTTTCCGTCATCGACGCTACACCGTGGATGAGATCATGCGCGTGAGGTTTCTGGTGGAGAAAGCAGTTCCTCAAGGTGTAGTGGTGTTGTCGGTGTCATGCGCAATTTATAATCTCAGTTATAAGCAGTCACTGAGGGATAAGTTTAAAGAAATTGGTATTATGACAGTCGCATCTCAATATGTATATGAAAATCTAGGGTATGTTAAGAAAAATATACATTTATTCACAAAGTTTAGCGACATTCATAATATAAACACTAGAAATCAAGATAAACTCGTGTTGCCAACAACTAGACTACAAACAGTAAGCAAGTCTTTTCGATGTCAGGGTGTGAGATTCTTCAAAAAGATTCGAAGCAAATTTCATGAATTAAGTATTAACAAATTTAAGTCCATAGTTAAACAAAAACTGTGTTATAAAGCTTACTACACAGTTACTGATTATTTAAATGTCAATGTATTGTATTTCATTTGTTCTAATTTCTTTATTTTTTCGTTGAAATTGAATTGTATAGTTTTTTTTGTGTAACTTTGTAAATGTGAGTATAGTGTAGGCTTGTAATGTTAGTTTATATTTTAGTAATTTTCTGGTGGTTTTGAGTGTTTCCACGGCCTACTCAAGTGTCCTGCTGGCGGCAGTGTCGTGTTCCGGGTTGTGGATCCTGACTACATCAGTTAGGCTACACGATGGCTGGGGCCCGTGTGCCGTCTGTATGGACAGGTCGACTCAAAACTATGGTCCTTTCTTCAAAAGGCCAACCCAGACCCTATCCTTACAGAAATAAATATCATTTATCATAATTTATCATTTATTAGATATTGCCAACGCGTTTAACACTTTGCCCAGGAACTGTATCAGGGAGGCACTTATCTATCTCCGAGTGCCTCCATACCTTCGCCACATAGTCGGGGTATGTTTGTCAGAGAGAGCTGTCAAATGTCATGTGCTCCACAGGGGTCGGTCTTAGCACCGCTCCTATGGCCATGTTTGGGTGCTTCAGGGTGCATTGTTAGATAGTAATGTCGTCACGCGTGCGTGCGTGCGGATAGACGTATCATGAGGCAACCCTGAACGCCACGGCTGCGGTTTGTGGTGCCAATTTGTGGAGCCAATACGGTGGCTGGGTCTCAATGCGGCCTTGCATCGGCATTGAGTCCTCCATGAGGTATCTGGTAGTCATCGGTCGATGGGCGTGTCTGGAGTGTGTTTACCAACATGGTAGCGCAGCGCGTGTATTGTAATGGCTGTGCCAAATAAGAGGAGGCCCGATGACTTCTACAGTCCTTTATGAGGCCTCAGTATGGGCAGAACTGGTCGGAACTCCACCATGGGACCTAGAGACGAGAGCCCTTGCGGATCTTAATCAATGGGGCGTGGGACAATTCCCACGCCAACGGTTGGAGTCCTAAACCTCGAAAGATCGAGGATCAGAAATTTGAACTCTTTTACGTGTAGAAGTCTCCTGGTCCGACCGGCCTGGTAACAGGCCAGTTATCGCAGACGACTCGGGTGCCGAAGATTGCGAAACGATTTAAGTCCTCCGTGACATGTGAGGCCTGAGAAGTAAGTGTAAATTTTAAATAGGTATATGGATATAATTACTAAGGCAACCTGTCAAAAATTATGAATGTAATAGTTGGCAATACTTTGTTTGTCATAATTAGTAAGAGGTAAGATTTCTATCAGGTTATATAAATATTTATACACTTCATTTCCTAACACATAAACACGAGGAGACACGGTTCTAAAACGCCAATACACATTGGTGGTAGCGATTCGTCGTTGGCCGACTACGACAATGAAGAGGAGGGAACGCGGTGTCATCTGCTTTCAACATAATTAAAATCACTTTAAATAATGCCACTAAGCGCCCAACCCTGCCGAGGTTTTATTTTAAAAAGTGCTATTAGCATTAAATTTAGTTTTGCGAATGATTATGTCGCCCTCAGGCCTCCGGGCACATTAACTGCTCAGAATTTTTGTGAATTATTGTTCCGACCGCACTCTCTCGCTTTTATTACACGCTTATACCAATTTTTGACTACTCCATGTTGGGTTAGTAACCTAACTGAATGAAAATGTTTAATCTGGATAACGACAACCGTTATTTAAAAAAAAGTAACTATAATTATAATTTAACTTAATTTTTTTTTTTTTTACCGCAAAACTAGTAGGTACGAGTATATTTACCCATACATATAGTTTTTAAATGATTACAGAAAAGTCAGTCTACCTATTGATCTAGTATCAATATAATATACTTATTTTATATTAAATTTTTACATAAAAATTCAGAGATTAATCTCTGAATTTTGTAATTTTATTGTGTATTATTATTTTATAGGCAGTAGAGTCAACCTGACTTCGGTACGGACAATAAAAAATTCATCTTCTCTAGGGAAATAAGTGATCCTGAGATTTTGGACCTTTGAAGTTCTTTTTTGTTACTGAAGTGAAGTATATTTAAACCGTAGTTTTTAGTTTCTGATTTTTTCAAATACAGGTACATAATTAAATTAAAAAAATATATAAAACTTTTCATCAAAAGCCATGAAATATATTTAGATTTATTTATTATGATTTATTATATTATCCAAAATTTTATAGCATTTAAACATAAAAATATCAGAAAAAATAGTGTCATTTGTTGCTCATGGTCGGTTTCAGGTTTTTTAATGTGTTTTTAACGGTTTTTTTATATTTAAGCCAACCAAAGTGTTTTTACCTAGGGGTCACCATTCACATTGTGAGTACAGACAATGCATCAGGATGACACACACAAAGGCGGCTTGGTTTGATGCTTCTGGAAAATTGCCTCTGGTCTCATATTCACCAACGAATTACGATAACTCGAATGCTATCATTTCAAAGTAAGTCTTCCTTAAGACCGTTCATTCGTGATGAAATGCGCAGTTCTACTACCATTTTATTTCACAACATTTAAAATTTTTCCTGGAGTAGATTAGTCTCATTGTGATTAACAACTGATAATCAACGAAAACTTCGTGATGTCGCAGTCACAATACCGTCAGCTATTCAAATTCCACAGTCTCGTTAGCACTAGCGAAGTTACGCTTGAACAACTACGTATTACTTAGATTTGGAAGGTCGAAATTGTTAATAAAGTCTGTGTTTGAATAGTTTACCCATACATTACCACTGACGCTTTGTGAATTGTAAAATATTACTAGAATAGGACGGACGATATGTTGGTATATTCTTTCTCAGCATCTGTTCAGGAATCTGTTAGAAAGCACGTCAAACTGTATAACAGCCTTATTAACAGCTCGCAAGGTAATACAAAATAATTAACTGTGTGAAAACTACATACTTAATACAAAAGATCTTTTAAAATATAACATAAAAATTTGGAAAAAATAAAAAAAGAGATTTTGAGGCTTTTGCATTCGTAACTGTTTTTTTTAGCCCAATGTAGTTGTAAATTTAAATAAAATCTTAATTAATAAGTTCTTGCTTTTGAAACTAATAACAGAATGGAAGTATTAAAATAAATCACACAAAATTATTTATTCAGATGCCCTAAGATAGTCCTCAATAAATATTTAGTAAAAGTAACTTATTTCATGCGAGAGCTCATCTGAAAGACTGCATCTGATATACACAGCATGTTGCTGTGTCTTGAGTTGTTTTTAAGTCACTTAAAAGAGGATGAAACCACAAGTGCACGAGTGTGCACTTGTTCAATAATGTAAGTAAAATAAATTTACAGAAAAGTATTTCTTATTAAGAATACTGTAATAGTATTTAAATTCAACATTTGAATCTTAAAATTATTCTAATCAGGAGAAACTAAGACAGAGAAGCAAATCTCGAGAAAAAACTAGTATAAATAAAAATTAAACTGCAATGACTAATGTCTTATAATTGTAATACATTTTGTTTTTAATTTAATTAAAAAGAAACGTCGGAAGGCAGCGCCACCTACACACTGTACACAAGTACAATCGAAACATAAAGTTCGCTCAGAACACGCTTATCTGCACAATCGCAGGCAAAGAATCAGAGAGAAAAACAATCCGGGGGTTGGATTCTTTTAATTTATCCATCGCAGTTTTAAATCGGTGTTAAGATTCAGCAGTCGTAACGTTTTTTTCAATTATCGGTGTCGATCTCTACGCGGGCTTACGATAGCTACCGAGTCTCAACACGCCAAGCTTGGTCCCCTTTAAAAGAAAAAAGACTTCTTCCTAATACTTACGCTTGCTCCTCGTGCGGTTAACGAATTTAACTTCACAAAACTTAAAGTAATTTTGCAGACCACGAGTGTTTTGTAGTGCAACTTGTGTTTTTTCTCATATTTTATAAAACATAATTAAAGGCTTTGTTAACTAAAAGTGTACTTTGTTTTATCCTTTATACATTATAAAGGTAATTAACTTTATATGCAAGTTTATTATTTCATAGATAGCAATCTCATTAATAGATAAAGCCCGCCTTGTTTAATACCAGTACTTATAAATCTCGAGTTGCAGTAAAAAGTGGATTGAACAAATAAAATCTACATTAACATTTACTAACTGGCTCCTCATTGTTTCTTAGAGTGACTCAACTGCAGTAAAAATCTAGTTATACTATGAGATTTCGAGTTCTTTTAAATTGATCATTCTTCCTCGCATTTTGAGTTGAGTTAATTGTGGGAAGAAGGCCACAATGCAGGAGAAAATTTAGTTTTTTAAATTATAGCTCAAAATTCTGAAGACGAACGAGGTATGAGGTATGTTCTCAATCTTCATATAAAAATGTTAACTGTAAAAATCAGTCCACCACTATTTTGAATCTAACAGTAAAAACATTTTCAAAACTTAGAAGTCAAAACTATGTATATCTATAAGTTAAAGAACAATTGAAAATGCTAAATGACATGAATATTATAACGCATTATAAAGTTAAACCACCGTCTACAATAGGGCCATAAAAACGGTATCATGTTACATATAAACATAAATATGAGTAGTAAAACTTGACCACGCTTCGTGGCTTTTATACTGAAGCACTATCTATAATTAAACAATGGGCCTGACCCACGCCCTTCCATTACAATCCAACAGCGACGTTTAACACATTCAGATAATCTCACTAAATCGCCATAATCTCAACTCGGGACGCAACCTAAATTCAATTCCACGTTAATTTACTTATTTGAAAACGAGAGCACCCCGCGATACAGGGTTATCAGGGATGGGTCCCTCGAGAATTAGGGCCTAGAGGATGATCAGGATAATCTTTTAACGAATAAATCAAGACATGAGTACCCCGAGTGATGTCGCAATGACACCGCGTGCTATACTTTTATAATAGTAATAAACAATTAACGCCGCTTTAAATTAATTCAAATGTTGGTATTTGATTAAAAATTTTATGAGTTGGTGGTGAGTGCCGCGATTTAGTGAGCATCCGGTACTTTGAAAGACATTTTACAACTTCATTTTGTAATTATATGATATAAGACACTTAACATAAATAATTAATGCAATTTATCGGTAAATATTTGTTTTCTTTTGTGTTTAATGCTAATATAACATAGTAGTAATATTATATCAGTCACTTGGATATAATAGCACTCAATTATGGATATGGAAAATTTATTTTTGGTTCTGATTTCACAAGAGAGTGAGACTGAGAGAAGAGAAAGCGAGTGAGTAAATGAAATATCCTAAATATGAGTGGTGTCTTTAAAGTACGTCTTCGTAATGTATCCTGAATAATAAAATTGGTCTTCATTCTTTTAAGGTTCTGCACAACTGAATGTTGAATATTTGATCGTTTGTTTTATTGAGCATTATTTTGAACAGAAACAATGCTAAAGATAAAATGATTCAAGATTAGTTCACAACCTGTTCGTAGGTTGAATAAGGCCTAGGTTTACATTCGGTTCTTAATAAATACTCATAAATTCTTAGAAATGTTTCCTGCTCGAGTGTTCGTCAAACTACGATCTGAATAGCTCGATAACTACATCATAAAAAAAAACTGAGCCCCGGAAGAGTAAAATTCTTCTCTGGAAGACTTGCATACATTCATATTTAGGTAATATTTAACCCCTTACCCTTCTCACACTCTGACTCTATATATATCTATATCTTGTCGTGTATATATATATGTGCTTCTCTCTCTCTCTCTTCTCATTTGAGGATATCATGGAAAACTGTAACATACGAGTTGAGAATTTAAGACATCTTTTGTAGGCATTTAGGTATGGTGAACAGATTCGGGATCATTTAGACTCGACAGGTATATTTAGTGTTTTGAGATTAGGAATTATCGGTTTGTATTTACTATATCCATGTATATAATTAAGCACCACACATCCATGGTGCACACAGTAGGTATGTTATCCATTAGAGACGTTATGACGTGTAATATTATTTTTGTTTTATGAAATGTGATCATGATGATCATGTGATTTTCAGTATTTTTAAATAAAAGAAAATATTTTTTTGTCTTTATGCATATACACAACATAGTACAAAAACTAAACCAAATGAGTTACAAACTATGTATGTACAATAATAAACATCGTCTTCTTATTATCGTGTTATTAATTATTTTGTTTTTTTGGTCTAAGTGAAGTTTTTTTATAAAATAAAAATAAATTTAGAAACTAAAATGAAATTAGTGTTCTGGGGTATTTAATAAATGTTAAACAAATTACATCCAAGTATAAGAAATAGAATCAACAAAAAATGCAATATGAGAGATTATCATTTTACTTCGTTTTTAACTGTTACAACAAAACCAAATAAAATTAAAACAAATCCAAGTTCTTCGGCAAAGCATTCGTTTTAAATTTAAAAGCAAGTAAATTCATCACAGTAATCATTTATTACTCTGATATAGTATAGGTAAGATTAAGGATAAAGTGTGTAGGCGGACCATCTCGATGTTTATCACAAACATCTATTAATAATGCGTCATACCGATTTTTAGTTAAGTCTAATGGCTGTGTCTTACACAGAATGCATTTTAAATGAACAGGTGAATTATTATCACTATTATTTGGTAGCCGTGCTAGATACTTTAACTAATAGATGGCAGATAATCATTTTATGCGTTGCACACAGAAATGATAAATGTCATTGTAATAAATGTAATAGAGTACAAGAGATAGGCAAGGAGCTGGTACGGTGTCCGCGCTTATTTTTAGGTTAGGTGAGATCGGCTACGGTGGAGTAGATACGTCGCTACGTCGCTGTGTCGCCGCCTGCAAACGCCGGTTGACATTAACAAATTACATTGGCTGTCAACTTTCTGAAACAATATACCAGTTGGCGTTTAACTTATCTTGGAACTTTTCGTCTCGTGTAGATAAAATGTTGTAATACTAAAATGTCATTATGCTTGGTCGAAAGACCAGTCCTCGTAAGTCACACAGTAGATAATATTTCATTGGCCGCGATGCGGTCCCCGTGGGCCCCCGCCTCGCTCGACGCTATCGTTGCAGTGAGTATCGCAGTTACCAAAGCGATTTGTTACATTATCTCCGTTACTTAGTTTGAGGTCGATAGGTCAACTTAAGGTATCATTCACGAAATCTATTCTTACGTATGCAGGTGACTTTATAAGTAACATTTGTTTACCTAATCCATTAACAATATTCAATTTGTTACAAAATCTGGATGAACAGTAGTTATTTTTACGTAAATGTAGGTGTGTTAGAAATGTTTTGTACCTGATTTTGTTATCTTAATATTATTATTCAATTTAGTTTTACATGAAAACAAAAGGATATATTTATATAATACTATGTTAATCATCTGTTTCACGCGAAGCTACATTATAATTACCAAAGATTGAAGATAATGAATGCTCAAATAAAAGTCCCGATCCTGATAAACATTTTGCTTACTAGGCTCTATTTACCACTTAATGTAAAATCTAAACTTTTTATAGACATTATTTTTTTTGCCTAATCACTAATTCTACTACTATACGGAAACAATGAACAAGAGATTAGAGAGATTAGAAAATATCAACATATTATGTAGTTGTGCTTGACGTGAATAATTTTGAATGGGATTAAGCTTACCAATCTGACAGAAGTCTACGTAAGATAACATCGCGGACATTTCGACTTTTTACAGTAACATATTACCTTTTAGACAAACGGTACAAGCCAACCCACGTTCTATGACAATCAGTGGGCTCCGACTTGAAAAAAAAACTAATCACACCACTTTTTATGACTCTTTGGAAGTGAGGCTAGAAGTGATTTGTCCAGGGCAATCTATCATTCAAGCACTATGGGAATAATTAGTGTCAGCGCGCGCATCCGGACGGAGTGTGCGCCAACAATGAGCCGCGTGACGCACCATTCAAACAAACCATTAATAATTTTGAACGCTAGTTTTTCTAAGACGGATTCACTCTTGTAAATAAATGGTACAGCGGATTCTTAACTACCTACTTACGGAGACATTTTTTAAGGCGACAAGGCGTTAGGCGGTTAATGTCGCCGCCGCGCTGTGGTTGAGAAACTTATTTAAACGAACCAAGACTAACGTATATGTATTGTAAAGGCACTACATTAGTTCGAGTTGTCTCTTTGCTACTTAGTCATAGCGCGAAAGTTAATTGAATGTTTCAAAACGCTCAAATCATTAAAAAATGTATGAAGCTTGACAGACGGGACATGTTGTATTTATCGTCCGAATACTTTTGTTTGTACACGAAAATATTTAAAAATGGTTGAGGGAACGCAAACGGTCACGGTCGCACACCGCGTTTTGTAGGAACCGAACCGGTGTGAACGACCTTTGTTTCGTTTCAAGATATGTTTTAATACGCATTTTAATAAAGCTCGTATTGTTTAGACTATAACGGAATACATTAAGCTTGTCGTCAGAAGTATAAGTAATTTTAATTTAACAGTGTTCGAAAGTAAAATCTTTAAGTCCGACAATATTACTGATACAACCTTGATAGACGTGTGAGTTATAGAAAACTTAGCAGTTTATATTATTTTCGTACTATGAACAAATTAATAAATTTTATGTCTATTAATTTATTGATAATATTTTATATTTATAAATGTCTTATACAATACTGTACATGCCTTGACAAGAATTTTTGGAATGTGAGTCATACACTAAGTGTAAATTTGATTTTATCGTTATAAAATTGGTCAATTTTAAAATATCTGCATACGTTACCTTAACTACAAACTAATGTTTATAGTGTTCTAATAAATGTACCACTTTGAATTTTCAATTTTTTCAATTAACATTTAATAAACAACGAAAAGTAAAGGTTACCAAGTAAAATTAGTTTATCGTACGAAGTACGAAGTTTAGAAACATATCATAAAGTATTACATGAAAAGCACTTTATTGGATCCTTACTATAATTGTTTTACTTGCTTAGTGGATTATCTTAGATTCTAAATTATCTTAGAGCATTCTTAACTCGTGAACGCAATAGACGAATTCTGTCTCGATCTCTAAATAAGACTCCGACAATTTGAATACCTCTTCCTTTTTTGAAATCGGTGGATAAAAGTAAAACTGTAATAGTAGAATGCTAGTTTTTATGGAAAAGTTGTATCATACTGACTCAACTAAATAAGCTTTTATCATAAATCTGATCTAATTATATGAAAATCGATAAAAGTAAAGTCAATTAATCGATTTCAGTTAAACTACACCCGCCCGCCGTTTGTAAAGTTGGCAAAACTTATTCAACCACTATTAACTAACTCATGTCTAAGTAATGTTTTGCACGAGAAACATAACTGTATTGGGCGGGAGGACAATGACATTATTTCTTCCGTAAAGAAAATTTGTACCACACAGGCCAGGCTTTTTGTATAGCAAATAAAATTTAACAAGACGTTGTTCACACGTCATTTACTTGAGACCAAAAAATACATGACTAAATTCGTTTATCTAGCATAACAATTTATGATAATTAAATTAGTTAGCACTGGTCAAGTAATAGGTAATTATGAGTGTGTGGGATTCCGTATGTGGAATTCAATTATTTTATAAAATGTGTTATGTAGATCTAAGTAGCAGTTAGCATACATGAGACAATGTAATGGTAAAAAAACGAATTCATTATGAGAGCAATATTTGGAATGCATGATGAAATAAAAAGATTCTTAAGTTAGTTTTCAATAGTTGTATATACTAATAATTCTGCATATATACCTATTTTCTGTAGTAAATAATAACGTTCATTATAAAAAAATATTTCACAATCATTTAAATATATGCCCGGTCAAAGTTGCTCAAAGAACCCTAAATGAGAAATAAAAAAATAACAATGGCGATTAACCTCCTCTAAGATATTTTCTGAATGGGCCTTCACTTTGTGTAATAAAGAACTCGTTCATAATTAGCGCTGTATATTAAATATAATGTCTAAAACGTGATAATAAGGAAGTAATGTAAGCAAGATCGTTATAATAAAAATAGAGATTTCTTTATATGTACAACTAAATGAGTGAACGTCGTCATATTAATTGCTTTACAGCTGCTGTTAACGTATATGAAATACAGCTAACTTCACGGTAGGGGGCCGTGTATTATCTGCGGCTAACAGAGTGTACTGCAGATCTTTGTGGAACTGACGATTAGTGAGTTCAGAAGTATAGAGAGATCGCTACCGCTGTAATCAATATCGACAACCGTCTTACGTCGCATATGATATTAATAATTTGTTATTCCATCTTTGAGAGCGAATATCAAAGCAATGAAATCCGGGCAGATTTTTCGGTATCATTGACGCGATTACACTGAAGACGCGACTCTGTCGACAGATTTAACGAGTCGGCCAAACAACGCCCTCACAGATATCTTTCACCTGAATATTTAGCTCTTTGAGTATAAAAATAAATCTTTCCGTTTCTCGGAATAACAACAGTGTCAAGTCAACTCGCTTTAGAGCAAAGATTATATTTGTCATCGAGCATCGCATTAAGCTCGTTTACGGGGTGTCGCGGACGCGGTAAACGATTTAGTCGGAATAGCCACCGAAGGCTCTCCCACACACGGAACAGATGTTTCGTCATCGCACCACCTTTCCTCTACGAACACTCTCTCTTTTAGCTCCGACAATACAAAAATAAATATAAAATAATATACTTTAAGAAGACGTCTGTCTACTATATATAGAGTTGTCATCTCAGCTTAAAGACCTAATGAGGCGTTTCTAATATCGTATGGTAGTTATTATTCGGTTGCCCTGTTTGTTGACGTAATTACCGTTCAGAAGGCACAAACAGCCGTCGTCTCTCATCATAGCTTTAATTTTTAAGGGAAGTGTTTGATTTGTGTCCATCCATACCCAAGTTATGAAACGATAATGAAGTAGAAATATTTGTTAGCTTCGTTTGACTTCTATTTTATCCTTACTAATATTATAAACGCGAAAGTTTGTGAGTTTGTATGTATGTATATATGTTGATCTTTCACTCAAAAACTACTGAATGCTTTTGATGAAACTTCACAATAATAATAATATAAAGTAGTAATTTATAAGAGGAATAATAAATGTAATTTAACTTTTAAAGATTTTTTACAGTAGTGCTGATTTCTTGTAATTCTTGAAAGCTGTTTGAATGAGTTTTGGAGCATATAATTTTAGGTCGTAAGTTAACTTTACCCTATTTTTAACATTAAAATTTCAAATATCATTCACCATAAATGTAAATAAGCAAAGCCTTCGTATCGTAGAATCCTTTAAAATTAAGCTCCTTGAATCAAGAAAGCTATCAAGGGCAACAACTCAACAGCGGGCTTGCGCGGATCCGCCAGCACCGCCGGAGGATTTGAGAAATATTCCGGCATTAGACCGCGCACCCACCTGCCCGTTCACACTCGACCTTTGGAATTTTTCGGTATTGCCGATGCAAAGTTTCTCGTTAATATGCAAATTAAGAATTATCTGCACAGAGGACGGGATTTAGGGTCACTTTCAAATAACGCCAAGTGCGCCGCTAAATGAAAATTTGAACTTCACGCCCTGATTGTACTCGGACCCGTTTAAAGATTTAGCATAATTACGAGATTATATTTTTGTTGTGTATGTTTATCGTGGTATACATATATTAACATATAATTACGCGTGAAATTCGTGGTGCATAATGTAACTAACGAACTAAAAATTTTAATAATGTGTTACTGTGCTTAGTTAATTCAAGCAAACTATAAAGAAAGACATAAAACTGTTTACTGCCTGCATTAGCTCATTAAGAAAACAACTATTCTTTTACTAAGTATGGGTACCTGGCGAATCTTAAAACACGTTCATTGTGTATAATTAGGCAACTGTCTAGGTAATTTTAATAATTTGAATTTTATTATAATCTGAGATAGATAACGTTTCTATGGTGGTTTGGAGATGATACCTGTGTTTCACACTGCTCACTTTTGTAGAGTGCCTAAGCTTCCGTTCTATACAGTAATAATTATGTAATTTTTACCCTATTGTAAGTTTTGGTAGCCCACACTAGATATGATTCCTATCTCAGGAACTTTAGAAACATTTCAACAAAGATATTTGGAACAACTATATATGGATCACACACTTTTATATTTTGTGGTAAAGGGGCGACGCAACTATGTAACCATTGCGCGATTCGTGCATTCAATACTGTTTTGAATTAGAGTGCGATAAATTCCCCTTAAGGTATTCGTTGATAAACATATTACGGATGCAAAAAACATTTTTAAATCCGAATAAAAATTAACTGATACTGCTACTAAGTAGCCATGAGATATAATGTATGTTTCGTATAATACTCATTATTTATAACACAAGGTTGGCGTAAGTGTCAAGTAACAGAGTGCGGTAAAAGTGTGCTCGGTGCTGCAGCGAAGTACCGCTTGACCACATGAAGACTCCGTACCAACGCGATGAAGTATCATCAGTCAATTAATTGCCATGCGTGCTCGAAGAGATTTATTACGAGCACTTGAGAGGACTCCGTAACCCATCCTGCCGATCGATTGTTCTTATTATTTCCTTTTCATTTTCAATCTCGCTCATCAAAGGGTTTTGGCAAAATATATAAATAATCAACACAAGAGACAAAGAAGACATAGTATTATGTGAACAATCACTTAATGGTTTTAATTATGGCGAACAAATTAAGTTGTATTGATACAAAAAAATCTCAGCTTTAATTCATGAGCACTCTAATTATGCCAACCATGCTCGTCAACGCTGATTTAAGTCCTGCTTTAATTTATATTGTAAATAAAACCGAAAAAAAACCTCAACAATTGTTTATTTGAAATTCCAATAAAATAACATTTAGTCGGTATGACAAAACCAGCGCTGGACAGGCTTGTTGGTGGAATACTAATATGGCTTAAAGAAGAAATAAAGAATCGCATAATGTTGTGTCGTATTTGTAATATGGACATCGATAAATCATAGGGAACCGACCACAATCGTTCCGATGACATGGCATGCTTACAAAAAATAATACAAGCCATCATTCAGATGCCTCGTAGAATTGGGTGGGAGCTTAGTTCATTTTTAGGGTTGTAGAAAGTCTGGTAATATAGTCACGGCATACAAAACTGTATTATTTTCTATGTTATTTTTCTTCGAATTCTGATGTGATAAAAAGTTTTACCAAGCATCGTATTTTAGTGCCATTTTCATATTTTTTTTAATAATTTCATTACCTAACATGGATAAAATGTTTAGACCAACATGAACACTTTTAAACAAACAATTGTACCCTAATGTCGTATAATTTTAAAATACGTACGTACAAAAGAGTTGTTTCTGTGTTTGCCAACCTTAACTGATCACGATTCAAACGAAAGCAAAATACCATTTCATGTTGAACGTTAATATGAAGACTTGTCCCTAATTTATTTATCTATTGTGTTAACATTTTAAAGAGAAGAGTATTGACATCCTATTCCATAAATACGCTTTTGATCTTATTGTTTATATTTACAAAAAAAATTTACTTAAACAGGAATAAATTAATTTTAGGGCTATTTAAAGAAAACATTTATAGTCAAATGTAAAGCTAGTGATAGTAAAAAAATGGCCAATTGTGTGTCAGGCCACGCCCAGAATAGGGTTCCGTAGTCATCCATAATAGTAGGTAGATTTAAAATCGTGTCCAATAGACAATTGTTATGTTAACTTATTATTTCTTTATTTTTGTACGACGTTTTCCTAGGGACAACATTTTACATGTTGGGGCCCTTTAACTTATAAAATTAAAAAGTTCTCAAAACGGCTATAGTTTTTCTTAAAACTTTTTTTACATTTTTTGAGCCAGCCGTTTAGCTTTTAGAGGAGGGGTTTTTAGAAAAAAATGCCCTGTTTTAGAAAAAAATGCGATTTCAAGTTGAATAATTCACATACGGAAAACTAAATCGAAAAACGGTTTTAGCAACCTCAAAATGTTTTAATAGACCTATCTAATGATACCTCACACGTTGGGGTAGACTCGATAAAAAAATCATCCTCACTTTACATGTAGGGGAGGTAGTCCAAATAAAATAATATTTGGCAGTAGGTCTAGGACGGGCGGACGGACATGGCGAATCTATAAAGGTTCCGAGTCATGAACTACGGAACCATAAAAAAGCTCGCATAGCTAAGTGGCGTTAGGTGGTTGGAAACAATCACTGAGGGTAAGCATCGACAGCGCGGTGAGCACCTAGGTGGTTGGCCGTTTGTAGTATGATATGTTATGAATGTTTCCCTGATTCGGAGATCACGTTAAGCCGTCAGCCGCGTTGTTCTAATGAGATAACAGTCTTGAAGCTTACTTGGAGACCTTCAGGCGGCTTAAAAATATCCACCATGCCTGCTCCAGGCATCTTGCCAGGCTCCAACCCGCACTCGGCCAGCGTGGAGACGTATGGCCTAAACTTGAAACGTTGTGAGCTTTTGATGATGTAAAGCTAGTAAAAGATTAACTGGTTATAATTAAGCTGAAAGTAAAGAAGACCACATTTTCACACACTGAATATAGTTTCTTTATAGTAGCGTGTAGTAGTTCTTTTTCACTCGGTTTACTCATTTCAAGTTGTACCTACTTTTCTTCGTGGGAGAAACGGTTTTGTATTTTAAAGTATGCATACATTCCCTTGACGATCCCGACTCATTGTTTGTGCCCGCAGAAAGAACAAAACACCAACCAAGATGGAGATGTCCAATATTTTAGATGGCATAGCAGTCGCCGCTAAGAAATCGACATTCCTGCCTCAAGGATTCTCCATGGTCACTGTGCTGAATAACAGCTGTAGACGTATGCGATTAAAGTCGCAATTTGATTGCGATATGTCTTGTACAATGAGACTGTATCGCGACGTTCGAACAACGCTTTAGTAACCAGGTATGCAATAGATAACCATGTTTTATGCTAATCCTATCAACAGAAACATAACTTACAAATTTTCGAGAGCCTTCGTAAATGTTGAGTTAACTCACTAGGAAGTGGGCTTTATTACCAAGCACCTACGTCCAAGTGTGCACATAAAATTATAAGCAATCAGCCCGTAGATTGTTGTGTTGACTTTTGCCCGTCATCGGTTATTAAGATTTCTTTGTTATAGAAACATGTTGGACTATTTACACAACACGTTGCTCTGAACGCCTTTGTAAAAATAAGTTGTTTTTTTCGTAGCGTTCTTGTCGGTCAGCATATATCGCTCTCACGAGTTTGAATGAAATACTCAAGTCACTTAGTGCGATGCGACGTTAGAATTTGCTTTGAACATAATGAATCGTTTCGATAGCTTTATTATATGAACCGAATGATGCGATATGGTCTGGTAAAGGTTTAACAAAGCAAGCATCTCGAGGTGACAATGATGCGTGATTGGTGCGTGAGAGTTTGTAATTGAATTATGGACATAAATAAGTACTTAATTCACTATGAGTCACTCTATAAAAATTTGATTGGCTTGTGGAAAGTCTTAGTGAATCTCATATGATGAAATCATGCTATACTTTAATTTGATATTAGAGGTTGATAGTGTATCTGTAACTCTAATAGTTTACTAGCGATCTAGTTGACTCAAGTCGATTTTATGTCTCCTTTTCTCAATTTTCCTGGATTCGCTCTATTTAAGAGGTAGGTAAATTAATTACCCATTGACCACTGGTCTATTGATTTCTGATCTTAACTATTTGAACCAGAAGTTACAGGTTCTATTTCCACCCAAGAAAAACAGTTGTGTAATGAGCAGGATCATTTTGTTCTGTCATCAACAAGCCATAACGTGCCACTGCTGGGCTCGGGTCTACTCTCATGAGAAGGTTAAGGCCATCATTCTCAAGCTGGTCGAGTGCGAGTTAGGGACTGCCAAGACACGTTATGGTGACGTGACAAGTTGTAGATGAGTGTAATTCATCAAGAATATAATGTATTTAGAAACATAGTTATAAGTATGTTCATCAGTAGTTTGGGTGCTATAGTACAGGTACTGACTAGTTTGGAATCACACGGTTTAGTATGAGTAGTGTGAATAATTATTTTGTTTCTTTTGTTTCTATTAAAGACACTTCCGCATTAGGAATTTAATGCAGTGTTGTGAGGGACTTTAGAAACATTCATAAAACGGACATAGACTCAGAACAAGAATTTGTAAATCACACAAAGTGTTGTCCCATGTGGGATTTTTACTCACAACACTTGGTACAACAGAGAGCGTCGTGGCGATCGCCTAAACCAATAGGTGACTAGGCATACCGTATAGTCGTTTTACAGTATTACAGACATAATAAATACAGAGATTATCACCACACTAGGTACCACATGCCGTGGCAAAGCGTCTCCAAAGGATCCCTATTTCTTACCAGGAATAGGGATACTCATTGTCCATCCATATGCTATACTTAATAGCCTATGGATGAGTTTCCCATGTTAGTGGTATGCTCTTTGATCCGTTGTAGGATTGTTATTATATATGTACCTAATTAAAATATAACGACGTTTATCAGAAGTCAGGTAGCTGAAAACTCTTCTCAGTTTAGGTCAAATCGCTTGTGAGTAAGGAGTATATTTGTATTAAAAAAAACAACGAAGAAATTTTTATATTTTCTCTACTTGTTTATTGAAATCGCTTACACTGTTTGTTCACTTAGATCTTGTAAACTAGTCAACGATTTTAATGCAATTTTCATCAATAAATAGAGTGATTCAAAAGTAAGGTTTAAATGTAATACATGCACCTATACTAGTCTAGATAGAAGATGAAGTTCGACAATTTCAAACACTTCCGTGCGAAATCGGGTTGTGTCGTTAGTTATTAATATAGACCTGATCTAACTAAACATACCTATATCATATGTTGGTTGAAGATATAGTTAAAAAATCCATGCCTCTGAATAAAATTTACGAGAATCGTCATCAACAACGAACCATAACGTCCCACTACAGGGCCCAGGTTTCCTTTCAGGACAAGGTTAAAGGCATACGTCCCCACGCTTACGCAAATAGTTAGAAAATACTAGAGAAATGTGACTGTATATTTGTGTACAAAAATAAATGACCTGCCCTGTGTGCTACTGGGACACTAGTAAATACATACAATAAAATACTGGTACCGCGTGCCTCGAAGAGCACAAAAAGCCGTCGATTCTGCGCCTGATCTCTTCCCCGTCGTGTCAGATAGCCGTTCTATCGGATTGTGAGAGTGAGGGAGCAGGGAGTGCACCTGCGCTTGCGCAAACACAAGTGCATTACATTACAATACTTAAATATTGCCGTGGCTGTAATTGTTTAGGGGTACATCATCATCATCATCAGCCTATCGCAGTCCAAGGCTGGACATAGGCCTCATCCATTGCACACCACTATGATCGATTTTGGGCTTCTCGCAGCTCAATCGGTTTATAACTTGTGTTAAGTACATCAAGTGTTGCCTAGACAGCGATAAACATGTAATATAAGAATTATACAGATTTGTCGATATTTCAGAAATAACTGAACACTTTTGGTTATTTTGTATATTTATATCAACAATCTTATATTGACAATTGTGATGGAAATGGTAAAAGCATCAGATTTGTTCTATAGAAACAAGATCTATTCAAAACAGTTACCCAGAGAAAAAAAGTTGCATTTCATTATAAGTACTATATATATATATTGATTTGTGGTTTGTTCGGTTTGGTATAGGTCTCGGAGAGGTTCAACTGTTCCTGACCCGTGGAGGAAACCCCTTAAAAATTTATATGTCCAGTTCGTGACGGTATCGGAAATAATAGGTGTATTGGTAATATAAAATAAGTAATTTTTTAGTAAAATATCACGACTTACAAAAGTATATATATTCCATAATTAGTACGTGCAGTTTCCTCAGAAAAAACAATGTCAAATAATTACTAGCGTAGATCAAAATATTGCTTCCAAAATACCTAATATTTTTTTGTTTCCTCGTGTGTATATAAGAAGGGTGACGTCAGCGCACACCAGTGCTTACTTTGTTTCAGTTACTTTTCACGCCTTGTTATAAACACTTGATAACATGAATTACAATTTATGATAAGTAAGTCGTCAACACTTTAATTGAAAGTTATTTACACAATTTGAGTGCTTGTAGTTCTCATGAATTCCATTATAATTCCATCACGACGCTCTGTCAACGAGGCCGTAGGCTGTTCTGCTCTTTGTTTATTTATATTGTGGTCGCCTTTCATCTAGTATACGTGAGCAAATAATGAATGTATGACATATCAGAAGTCTGTGACGTCACTCCGGACACGGTCACATCAAAGCGTCTACATCGATGATTTATGTGTATTTTGTTAGACTTCGGCCCAATTACGTTCATGAAAATTTGTGCACTTTCATAATAAAGTATTTACCGCTGAAATGCTTTGATGTCTAATTAGGCGGATGGTGTGATGAGCTATATTATATTTATACGTACGCGTGTCCCGGTAATCGCTGACTGATTTATTGTTACACTTTCAGTAGATTTACAACTGGTCAAGGTTTAGTTGTCATAATTAGACAAATTGCATTTACCAATATTTATTATTTACCGCACAAAAGATACGATTTAACATATAAGGCCTTAAAATAATGTGCAGTGTGGACTCTGTAATAAATGTTAGCCTATTACTCGTAGATCTTCTAAGAAGCTATATTTTTTTACAGCATTTTATTCACTTTCATGCTGTGAAACTTTATATTGTATCAAAATCAAGTTCTGTGCAATCAATAGCGATAGTCTTTGTTAATCTATACTAATATGCATTATAAAGGGGTACAATTTTTGAGCTTGTGAGGTTGTAGATTAAATCTAACGATCTATAAAACAGATTTGTATATTATTTTACTAATTGATAGTTATTTCATAGGCTATTTAATATTAATCCGAAAATTGTTACTAATACTATCACGATATTATACACACGTGGGCAAATTTTCTGGAGCCAGATTAATAAGGTTTATGAATAAGTGACGCCATATATTTAATTTAGTTAACTTACTTTTTAGGATACCAAAATGAGCAACTTTTAGGGGAAAAAACAATTCCACCAAATGGATGTGAGTATATTCTTAACTTGACAAAACATAGAGTCGGAGTTTAGTGATTTTTTTATAGAATAACTAGCTGAGACCTGCGGAGTTACCTACGGTTATTGTTGTAGTCCAAAAAAAATTAGTCTCAAGTACTTCTTTATTTAAAATTTGAATTTGAATTCTTCATAATGTAGTAGCAAAAATAAGACGAAATGCTTTCCTAATAAACGTCATAATTGTTTAATATGCCTCTATAGGTACTCAGAAACTATTCTAGTAGGTAGGTAATTCGATGAAAACTTTCCATCCCTCATTAGAAGGCCCAATGTTACCTAGAGAGCAATGGATAGGGCAATTTTCAGAGTTTCTCGGCATGATCGAATCAGGGATGAGGAGTATTATTAACTGTGGTAGTAACTTAAGATGGTCGATGGGGCCATAAAGACCTTGATCGGCAACCGCGTTCTGGAAGACGCAGCGTTGGTGGGCCACCCACAAGGTTGTCCTGATGGAAGTTTCTGGAAGCCATTGCATCATAGGACTGGTTGCTGTGTAGAACTTTGGGGGAGGCTTATGTCCAGTAGTGGACGTCTTTTGGCTGAGATGATGATGGTGACATAATATAATATATCTATGTATTACAATTACTACATTATATACTGCTCTGAAGCTTGTAGTTCTACATTAAATATTGCTAATCCTAATAGAAAGTAAGTAATCACATTTATAAGTGTGTAAAACTTGATATGCCTATAAATAAAAAGGTTAGTAGGCCACTCTTGAACAATCAAAAGAATAAAATAAATAGGTATTAGTTAATTTGACCCGACTATTTAGTTAATCTAGTTATTTATTTAATCTATTCCAAGAGCGAAAAGTTTGTTAATTGATTACAACACCTCGTTTATAAATTGTTGTAGTGTTATTTGGGTGCAGTGAGGCATTGAAGTCGTGTTAAAAAAGACCTGGTAAATTTTATAAGCTTTGATAGATGAGTGAACATTTAACCGATTTTAATGTAGTTGCTTGATAGAAATTCAAATTGAATATCTTGATTTCATAAAACTCCTTCTGAATACGCGAACTACTGTACTACAGTTGACTTAGCAATCACGAGTAAAAAAGTTGTACTGTAAAAGTTATCAAAAAAAGGTTCCAGGTCATAGTATCGCCAAGAAGCGAAGTTGTAACCAATATGTAGATGAAACAATAAAGAGGTTATGAACGTATATGTAGATCAGTAGTTAAAGGCATAATAAAAACAACTAAAGTATTTCTGTATTAAATTTTATTGCATCTATTCACACACCTTTGTTGAGAAACAGTTAAACGATGTTTTAAGCAAAACAAAATAATATGTAAAATACTTAATAGTTTTAACAAGAGTTACTTTGCTTTAAACTTAACCCATTTACGTTATTATCGTGTCCAATACTACAGCCTGTTCATGACACTACGATACTAAAACTTTTACACTATATTCAATGAGAACATTAGAAATGTACTATATTTATATTTTTGAAAAATATACACTGATGTGTCAAGGGTTTTTGTGTATAATCGAATATATTTCGTTGTTTATAAACTACTTTGAAGATTGACGTCTTAAATCCGTACATTTATATATACATCGAAGGACTTCTAATACAGAAAATTTATTGCATTTACCTCTCTTAAATACTCACGTTATCATTACAATATATACTTACAACAGTGACGTATGTACAAAACTATAGACTCAATTTTGGACTTTCAGTCTCTACAACATTGGAAAATAATATACAATGTTTAGAAACAAATCGACGATGTACATTTACATTTTTAAACATTTCTAATCAATTATACAAGGCCATTGTAAATGTAGTTAAAAAAATGCTAGGGTGAATGCGAATCTTGGGTAAATGTTTTTTGACATTCACAGTAAGGCTGGCAACTACTGTAAGCAATATTCGTTAACTATTGTTTATGACGACCCAACAAGTACGCAGATTGCTGGTGGAGTCATCCATGATAACATTGTAAAAACGTTGAGTTACCCAAACTATTTATCGTGCTAGCTCCTTTAACAACTGTTCATCGGTCCCAAGTTATGCACGAATCGTTTCAGAGTCTACCTTTGGTAACCCGTCTTTTTACTATCCGTTAATTTTAAATGTATGCGAATCCCAAATAATTTCAATGAAGAATACTGTTATGGAAGTTAAAATTAGAGTTGAAAATTATTTTGCTGCTTCGTAAATTAACTATTGACAAAAGAGCTCGCTACCGTAGTGAGAAGATCACTATGAATATTTAAATGTCATATTGCAATTTTTTTGTGACTGTCGAATTCATGGAACATTCCTATTTAAATATTTATTGATAAAACGGGACAATTCTTTATTTGGTTTATGGATTGACTTTAATCACAAATTATTTATGCATGATACACTTCATCGGAGCGTATCCGTCTTTGGTATCCATTTAAATGTAGCCAAACTTAATTTATATTTTACTACGTCTTACATTGTAAAGTATAAATGAAGTTATATATAATTAAATAGATTTATGTACATGGATATGTATGTAACAACTTGTTTTATTTTTTTAGATGTTGCGAGAACAAAAGCTATAATTAAAAGTAAATACTTTAACTTTACAATATATTTTGTACAATTATGTACAACAAGAACCAACTTTTTATGGTCTCCAATTATCCAAATTTCACATGCCGTTGGTCCCACAAGATTTAAAAGTTTTCGACTTTACTCACATAGTAATCTAGGTCTGATTTGATTGTTGTGTTGTTCAGTTTTGTTAATAATGTTTTCGTTGCTTATTAACTTATCGCTTCCACCTTGCCAGCCTTACTTTTCGCGCAATTAATAGTAACTAAAATGATAAATTTATTAGTTGGTAAAGTTGATAACTTTTATATAGATATTTATTTATTATTCATTTGATTGTCTGTGTTAAACATTTATGAAAGTCATAATTATTAAAAACAGACTATCATAGTCTCCTGACTAGAAAAAACTACACAGATTTGACGAAATCCTCAATAAATCTGATATAAATTATTATTGAAATATTGTAGATAAAAAACTTATATTAACGACTCGTTATACTACTGACCTCGTATCAATAAATATTAAAATTCGAATGTTAGCTATTTTAGGAAACTATCAAACAATAGAAACACTGGACGTAATTAGGCACTAAATATACGGAGAATATTTGAAAATAATAATTTACACTACATACAAAATAATAATCTAAAACAGTGTCGTATCTTCATGAAACTTAACACATATTAATACCTATTCTTAAATGAAATCACCTCTTTTTACCACCTCCAGTAATAACTACAGCAACATGTCGCAAGGTCCAACTTGTATTAGCACCTAGTATTGTCGGTCGGTCGGCGCTCGCGCGTCGACGTCGATTGCGAGTTGTCAACCTCACGGTGCGGGCGGCGGCGGCGGCACTGTCACACCGCTCGCATATTATGTGTCCACTATCACAATTCTAAGCTTCTCTACCGGTGCATAATCATTATTATCACGTATTTATACGTATGTATGTATACATATTTATATTAGTTAGTCTATCGCTATTTACAGGCTTAGAAGGCCCTCACGGCACTCATCGAGAGAGATCGCGGTTATTGTCGATGCACCAATGGCGGGCGGAGGGCTGGTGGTCAGGCGCGGGGAGGAGGCGGCGGTTCGGCCAGCGAGGAAGTTGATGAGGAGGATGGTGAGGGAGCAGGTGGCGCAGGTGCAGGAGCGGCCATGGCCAGCGACCGAGAATACTCAAGCAGAGCGTCCGCCGGGTGGGTCGGTGGATACAAGCCACGATACAGTTCTGGTCGACTGTAGGGGTGAGCGAGTCGAGCCGCCGCTGCCGCCGTTTGATAGAAGGCAGATGCAGATGAAGGTGGTGCTGGCGCTTCGCCCTCTTTGCTTGCCATATCCGCTAGAGACCATATTCTGGGCTTAGCAGAAGCAGGTGTGCTGCCAGGTGGTGCACGGGAAGGCAAGTGTTGGTAGGCAGGATGAATTGGCCTCTCATATGGCTCGGGTGATTCAGGGCCGCTATCGGCGCGTGATTCAGACCACTCAGACTCGGTTCTTTGGCCAAGCATGTCTAATCTTTGTTGAGGCCTATCACCATCTTCACTGGATCCAGTTCCTGAGTCTTTGCCATCTAAAAGAAAATAAGTGAGTTCAAAACAATATATGACGGCTGTATCTTAACTAGGTTATGTAAGTTGAGTAAAATTCTAAATTAATTCAGCTGTATTAACAAATACATACCTAGTCCATCTTTGCCATCGGTGCTCTTGTGATCATCATCATCGTTATTATTGTCATCATCGTCGACCCTGTTCCGTGGCTCCCATGTCATCTTGTTCTCCTTCTTGAGGCGGCGGCGCGCGTTCGCAAACCATGTCGACACCTGAGTTAGCGTCATCTTGGTGATGATTGCCAACATTATCTTTTCTCCTTTGGTCGGGTAAGGGTTTTTCTTGTGCTCGTTCAGCCACGCTTTTAAGGTGCTGGTGGTTTCTCGAGTAGCATTTTTTCTCCTCGCACCATTCAAGTCCATCCCATATCTATTAAAAGAAAAGACTATTAGAGAATATCCATACAAAAACATTATAACTAAAATAATTGACTAATTCTATTGTAATTTAATAATTTAGAAGTACTCGTATAATGAATGAGTGCTAATTTTGAGAAATATATTCAAACCTATAATGGTAGTCTGAATGGGAGAGATTTCTGATAACGAATCGAGACCGCCCCAAATCCCTATCGTGCCCTCCCTCGCTTGATCGCCACACCGAGCCAATGAAAGCGCTAGCATAATAATTGAAATCGAGATAAGCCATCGACTGCTGTGTCAGCGTTAAGCTGTAGCTTATCTGAGACACAGTCATACGCATTTGTTGAACCATGCGCCGTTGTCCTATCTTTATTACTAACTATCCATATTTATTTCAATCGAGTTAAGTCAAGAAGCGTGTCGTATGTTTACCTAGTCGTGTACGGTCACATGCCATTAAATAAAACATTATTAATACCACTTTCATTAAAAACACTTGTTTGTTTTCAGTTTGTTGTATGTATGTATTTTGAACTCGTTTGGTATTATCAGATTTTATGACGATTTCACATAAGAGTCGTTACGCTTATAACAAGTAATATTACAATTTAAAACGTAGATGCATGTCAACCTTCCACTGTCGATTGAAATACATTCTATAACGTTTTTGATGGGGTGTCTGATGTACAGACACGGCCGGTACCATATGCTGCCTGTGCAGTGGTGTCGGAAACTGAGTAGGGTGGAAAATGGGGATGAGTAGTGGGAAATTAATAAAACTGTCACTTAAATCGCACAAGTGACGAACAAGCCCCCTTCATGTTCAATTGGCCAATCAACTTTAAGTCTTTATTGTCAGTAAATACGGTTGTCATCCATTTGACATTAAGCACTAAATGAACTAGTTGTCACTGTTGTTATGTCTATAGTAGACTTTATTTTCTTAATCCCTGATAAACGAGATTCTTGTGAATAAAACATGAAGAAAGTAATTTATTTTTATTTCTCTTTTATAAAATGGAAAAGAAATATTATTTCTAAATAGTAATTAATACTTTTTGAATTTAAATACTGGCCAATTACGTATACAGTAATGAGGTAAATAAAAATTATTTGCAAGTGTCAAAACAGTAAATTGGTTTGATATTGCGATGAAACGTTGACATATATTTAATGATGATGCAATATTTGCTGAACGAGCTCTATAAATGAACTAACAACCATAAAATTCGACTGACAATAAGAAAGTGGAGCGACGCCAGGCTTAGACGTATTCTACAAACAAAAAGATTCATTTATCCACGGCGTGCCACTTTCACGGCATCCGAGCTCGCGGGGGATCGGTTTGCAAGCTTCATTTTTTTATTATTTTGCTACCCCCGTGGCGTGCCCGGCGGGCGGCTGCGGCTACCCACCCCTCCCATATAACCGCCTCGCCTTCAATTAAATCCCTATCTCTCTCGCCACCTCATGCTTCCTACTTAAACTCATAAAAATGAGATAAACACAAAAATATTGCTCGTACTTTCTGTCGTTGTTATTAAAGTAATCCGTCGGTGTTCTGGTTAATTCATCGTTTAAATTTAATACTACCAATTTATAGTTCACTGTATCAATGAATGCCATTTACATTATTATGAAGTGTTATTACGCGGGTAGGTTATTTAAACTGTTAGGTTTGCCATACACGTTTGGTTTTTGTGTTCCGGGATTCGGGTGAAATATATTAACACCTTTGGAATCGGCAATAGATTACGTAGTAGAGTTTTAGGTCGTAATAAAAGCGGGCGGTCCGGGGCGTGAATTGGGAGTTCATGATAATGAAATAAAAGTTGAAGAATGAGCTGCTTATGAATGTTTGTTTGTTACAAGTATATCCAGTGTCGAATTGCGATCAAGTATTTATTTCGTTCTTTTGTTGCAGTAAATTAGATATTGTTACTGAAAGTAATTATTTTTGTGACAAATTAGAGTGTGTTTTATATCTGTTTAATAAATGTGTATTTTAGAAATTAAAAGTTACAGTTTTATCTAAGTATGTGTTTATAATATTGAGTAGTGAGTTATCTAAAGTATTGACACCATTGTACAATCTATATTAAAATATATAACATTCTCAAGTCACAATATTAGTTGCCGTACTACCCCGAAACGGCTAGATCGATTCTTATGAAATTTTGTGTGTTTATTCAGTAGGTCTGACAATACAACCTTAACTTTTTTAAAAGCCCTTGGTAATAAAAGACGATAAGGAAGCAGACTTCAGCTAGTTTATCTATAACAATATTGATGCTACCAATTGTTTTCATAACTAGGTGAAATGCTATTACAACAAAACAAAGCCGTTCATGGAAGGGCTTTCATTTAGATAATGACTTTAAAACAACAAAAATCAAAAGTATGTGTGAATTTGGTATTCACATGTTCTGCTTTAGTGTGAACCGTCTGTGTTATTAGGGGTGATATCACGGCGCTGTTTTTATTTAGGTACCTATTCAGTATTCAAGGGCTCCACTGTCTTCTACCAAATATGTTCTTTAAAATTAAATAAGTTTTCGAGATTATTTTTTTCTTTTTTATATATAATTACTAGCTAATGCCCGCGGCTCCACTCGCGTTTTAGAGGTATCAAAAATAGATGTTGGCCGATTCTCAGACCTACTGAATATGCATATAAAGTTTCATAAAGATCGGTCAAACCGTTTCGGAGGAGTATGGCAACGAAAACTGTGACACGAGAATTTTATATCATCATCATCATCATCAGCCTATCTCAGTCCACTGCTGGACATAGGCCTCTCCCATTGCACACCACTTTGATCGATTTTGTGCTTCTCGCATCCAGCTCCTGCCAGCCATCTTGCGCAAATCATCACTCCACCTGGCCTGTGGGCGTCCTACACTACGTTTGCCGAGACGCGGTCTCCACTCCAGAACTCTTCTACCCCAACGGTCAACAGTTCTGCGGCTAATATGGCCAGCCCACTGCCACTTCAGCTTGCTAATCCGGTGGGCTATGTCGATGACTTTAGTTCTCTGACGGATAACTTCATTCCTGATACGATCCCTCAGAGAAACGCCGAGCATAGCCCTTTCCATTGCACACTTAGCAACTTTGAGCTTGTGGACCAACCGCACAGTAAGTGTCCACAATATATATATATATTTATATATTATAATTTTATATATTATATTTTTTTTTAAATGTTTCAACTTACGAAAGTGATCTCTAATATGCCTGATGAAAGGCATGAATAGAATCAAATGATAAATGATATTTATTTCTGTAAGTAAATCTTTTGACACATTTTTACAAGTCGGACTTATAGCTAGAAGGCGCCGGCATTTCCTACGACTCACTCTGGAAAGAACCGCCGAATCACACCACAGAGGTGTCTTTTTTTTTTTTAAAGTCCGTG
Source organism: Phragmatobia fuliginosa (assembly GCA_932526445.1). Classification (NCBI taxonomy): domain Eukaryota; kingdom Metazoa; phylum Arthropoda; class Insecta; order Lepidoptera; family Erebidae; genus Phragmatobia; species Phragmatobia fuliginosa. The sequence continues at coordinate 35,290,966 of OW052057.1, forward strand.
TACGACATTAAAGATAACTATGTGAGTGCAGTATAGGGTCTGGGTTGGTCATTTGAAGAAAGGACCATAGTTTTGAGTCGACCTGTCCATACAGACGGCACACGGGCCCCAGCCATCGTGTAGCCTAACCGATATAGTCAGGATCCACAACCCGGAACACGACACTGCCGCCAGCAGGACACTTGAGTAGGCCGTGGAAACACTCAAAACCACCAGAAAATTACTAAAATATAAACTAACATTACAAGCCTACACTATACTCACATTTACAAACTTACACAAAAAAAAAAGCAAAAAAATATACTATACAATTCAATTTCAACGAAAAAATAAACAAATTAGAAATGTTCATCACTTTAAAATGTGGGAGCGAGCAGCATCAATCTCAAGCAAAGTCACTGTGTCACAGTAACTGTGTAGTAAGCTTTATCACACAGTTTTTGTTTAATTACGGACTTAAATTTGTTAATACTTAATTCTTGAAATTTGCTTGGAATCTTATTGTAGAATCTCACACCCTGACATCGAAAAGACTTGCTTACTTTTTGTAGTCTAGTCGTTGGCAACACGAGTTTATCTTTATTTCTAGTGTTTATAATAAGAATGTCGCTAAACTTTGTGAATAAATGTATATTTTTCTTAACATACATTAGATTTTCATATACATATTGAGATGCGACTGTCATAATACCAATTTCTTTAAACTTATCCCTCAGTGACTGCCTATAACTGAGATTATAAATTGCGCGAATAACTCTCTTTTGCAACACAAAGATACTTTGAATGTCAGCAGCATTTCCCCACAACAAAATACCGTATGACATAACACTATGAAAATAGCTAAAATACACCAGTCTTGCGGTGTCCACATCAGTTAATTGGCGAATTTTATAAACCGCGTATGCTGCAGAACTGAGTCTATTCGACAAGCTATCCCAAGAGTAGCCCATGTTCATAATACACAGCTTGGAAATAACTCTAGGTACCTACTTGTGTTTCTGAAAGTTATGATTATCATATTATAATATGTGAAATTTATTTGACGATTGAATTTGCTGATACGATTTTAACTCATATACTTAGATACCTAATATAGCTATAAAATGGAAGAAACTTTTAGTAACATGAGAACATTTAATAAAGCGTTAGAGAAACAAGCGCTCCATTAAAACAAGCGCTGAGTGTCTAACTTAGTTCAAAATCAATACATCAGTTGGATACGCGCCTAGAGTAAAGTCAGGCAATCTCTATTTTCATTGTCATGTTTCTGTCATGTTAGACCGTCTACTTTTAATAGCCTCAAGTGTCAGATGACTGTAAGTACCTACGTATAATTTAGTACAACAATCATCATCATCAACAGCCTTCAACAGTCCACTGCTGGACATAGGCCTCTCCTTAGAAAGGAGGTTTTGGCCTACTATGCCACGCTGGCCAGACGGGTTGGTATAGGATTGGTTTCAAGTTTTCCTTCTCTTTGCATTGATGTTGTTTTGCGTAGTTTATCCCTTAGGGCGACTAAGGGATAAACTTGATTTTACGACACCTGTGGAATGAATAGAGGTGGTGACACTCTGTATTCTTAAACCATCACCACACGGACAGTAAGACAGTAAGTACAACAATAGTAGTATCAAAATAAGCCTTGCCATTTTTCGTTTGTGAATTAATCACTCTAAAATTCACTGCAATATTTAACTAGTTATGTTAACAAGAGAGCAAAACTGTTATTGCTAATGGATGTTGGGATAATATAGAGCCGATTTGCAGCGATGTGGTCGCCCTAATGAACGTAATTGATTTACATTGCGCGGCCAAATTGTGTCGTTATTGGTGTGTGGAAGCAACTGTACTTTGGAGAAAAACTATGTGGTATTTAGTTTATTAAAACTAGACTTATTAATAATAATAATATTTTGGACATCTGACACACAACATCATCTAGTCCCGAGCTAAGCAGAGCTTGTGTTATGGGTACTAGACAACTGATATCAATACATAAACATACTTTTTTTTTTCTTGTAAATACATAAATATTATACATAGAAAACACCTAGACTCCGAAACAAATATTTGTGAATCACACAAATAATATTTGGTCCGACCCGGGAATCGAACCCGAGACCTCTTGATCAGTAGCCGCATACGCTTACCACTAGACCAACGAGGCAGTCATTGTTATTGCATCGGGTTGGATGCCGATCTTTTTATATACTGTATAATGTTTAAGATGGGTGGAAGGGTACATAGGGTTCTCATCAACAACTAGGGCCTCAAATTCATGTGCCAGTGGTGCACTTGCTGATCGAGGAAAACAGACATGACTTTATGTATGTATATATATGTAATGTTTTAGCTTTGTACCTACTAAGTTTTACTTTTTTATTATTTTAAGTCTTTTTTACTGTTTCGTATTGCATGACTTGCCACCCTTATAGTTTTAATAATAATAATATAATATTTTTAATAATAATATAATAATATTTTTATTGTCCTTTGAACAATTATTACAGTCTTCCAAAGACTTCACACACTAGGCACAGCCGTCTTTTAAACCGTCTGTCTGTCTGAACCTCCCCGATTTACCATCCAATTATTTATTTTCACGTCTACCCTATCGTATGAGGTATCCTTAGGTAGGCTTTTTTAATTTAAGAAATTGTTAAAAGGATTTCTTGACTAATTGATGCATTTGCGAGTTATTCAACTTTAAAGGTCATTTTTTGTTGTTGTCCCCACCTGAATGACCACAAATCACGATAAAATTTATAAAAGACTATCACAGTTTAAATAACTCTTTTGGTTTAATTATTATATAGGCCTAACTTGTAAAATACGACGAATATGAATTCATTCAAACGGTCAAAATCCACTTACATTGTCTCGACGAAACAATGTCGTAACTACTAACTGAAAACCCTGCCAAAATCGGTCCAACCTTTCAAGAGATCAGAAGAAACAACATATAGACCGACAGACAGACAAAAATGTATTAAATTGCTTTTTCGATATAAACTGTAACTTTTACAACTATATGTCACCTTTCATTAGCATTTAATGAAAATCTGTTAATTTGAAATTAGAAATAGACACTTTATTTTGTTTCTATTATTTTATTAATTTGTATAGATATAGATTGTATTATATTATTATCTTGATAAAATATATAGGTACTGTAGATATTACTTTCGAAACACCCGTAAATAATCTGAAGTGTAAGTAAGAGTTTAAATTTACTACGAAGTTCCAGCCTTATTAAAAGGAAAATAAAATACTCATTGATATTACACTAGTAATCGTGATTATAAGAAAAGTAGTCATTGTGGCCACTTCTACATACAGCGCAAGTAAATAAGACCAAAGACCAGCGCAATCTAACGAAGACACATTAAACTACGAAGAAAGCACTTAACGATCTATACGGAGTAACTACTAATCCTGCATCGCGAAAGAGAAATTCTCGCGTCAATTAGCAATATATACAACATCCCAACATCAGCTGTTGGGCAGTGGCCCAGCAGGCATGATCACCTCGCCTGGTCGGAGGATCCTCCCTTTGTGTTGGAGGAATACGATTCCAGTTCTCCCAAAATCATATCCTTGCCTTTCTGTGACTGATTACATTAACCGGACTTCATGTATTTATTACTGTTCACACTGCTTTTTTAGTTCATAGAATATATTAAAAAGTCACCGAAGCAATTACCTCAAAGTATCATTTAAAAAATAAAGTATACGAAACAGATACGTACATGGTGTTGTAATTGTAACACTACACTTACTACACAGAATAGTGTTTGTGCTAGTGATCATGCCGCCTCGGCTGACGTAGCGTAGGCTAGTGCGTTTCCAAGCCTCACAGTCAATGTATAATGTTACTCTAGTTTGAATTTACCAATGACATCGCCCGCACCCATATAAAATTACACGGTGCCATATTTTGTGAGGTAATAGATGCACACCTTTTTCTTACGCTTCAGGGATTTCGTCAACATTGTAATGCAACAACTATGAAATTAAAAGAGGCGCTTAATGCATGGTGACAGTTTTAGTGTAAAAACTCTTTGAGATCAAATCTCCTAGCCCAATATCGTATTTCGTGTCATTTCAAAACGTATTTGGTACCATGACTTAAACCTTTTTAATTTTTATCGAACACAACCTATATAAAGATTACAAATTGATATCTGCCATGTCAGGCAGTTCATCAGAGTCAAAAGGAATTTAGAAAAGAAAGATCGTTTTCAACACAAGCGTACGTTTCATGCTACAAGTGAATTACCATGTTCGTAAAAATGATATCTGATAAAGCTAATTATTCGTCGTCGTAATATAGAAATGGGCGCACGCAACGACCAATCTCGGGTTATGGACGAAGTTTTAAAAGGTACGATACAGGTCCTAAATATTGGTGAGTAGATAGGGTGGTAAGGGCTCGGCACGCCAAAAACTCATTACGTGCCAACAACGCGCTATTACGGCGAACCGCACGCGTCCATGTTAGCCGATAGCTGCCACCCGAACATGCTATCCGACGACTAATTGGTCAGCTTCATGCACAAAAACCCCTAATAGGAACAACTGCGGCCAGGGGGACGACGCTTTACAGCCTAAAACATAAATGATCGTATTAATCGCGAGGTATGACTGAGGCAATCCGAGGTGGGTTGCCTGCCGAATATTTTCAGTGTTGCAAGTTAAACAAGGGCCAATCGTTAAGTTTAGGTGGTATGAAGGGCGTGTTATCTAGAGGCTTGGGCGGCGCATGTCACGTGACAAACGAAGCGTAAACTCACCACCGGTACTTTGTTGCGCCATCTTTGTTTTATAACAAGGGGTAACGTTTTAAATTGCTTTTATTTTAAAGTATTGCTTTACCTGCCAAGTTTCCGGTGAAATTCTCCTCACCGATACATACTTTTATGTACAGCCAATTGAGATACACTTTAGAGTTTTATGTTACTTAAATTTTGTTTTCAATGAACTTGGGAATGTTCAATTAACTACATATATGTAACATTTACATACTTGTATCCACATTAATATAATATATATGAAAGTAACTCTATTTCTGACTATTACGTTTTCACGGCTGATATGCTGCACAGATTTCAATGAAACTTAGCAGCGAGATAATTCGATTCTTCAGATTCATAATAAACTATAAACGAGCAATCTTTTATGATTATGTATTTATATCTTATGTATTTAAATTTGCGATCTCGAAACGATTCTAACGATTTCGCTGAAGTTTGTTATTTGGCGGTTTTCGCGAGTGAAAAATCGATCTAGATTAATTTTCATCATCATCAACAACCTTTAACAGTCCATACTGGACATAGGCCTCTCCTTAGAAGGAGGTTTTCGCCTACTATACCACGCTGGCAAGACGGGTTGGTATAGGATTGGTTTCAAGTTTTCCTTCTTTTTGCATCGATGCTGTCTTGCGTAGTTTATCCCTTAGTCGCCTTTTACGACACCCTCGGGATGAATAGGGGTGGTGACACTCTGTATTCTTAATCCGTCACCACACTCCGTCAAAACTAATCCGATACAAATTAGATTAGTTTTCAGTTTTGAGAAAAAGCGAGTTTTGAAGTTTTCATTTGTTTTTCATTCATATTTGTCTTTTCTTCGTCATCAATGCTAAAAGTAATTGCGACATCTTTACTACTACTCTTTCAGTATCACTTAGTTGGTTAGTGGTGCGTACACATTGACACTACGACTAATATAAAAATTTATGATGATCGATTGAAATTTGTTATGTAACTGTAACACACAAACTAGACACAAATGTAAAAAAGCGGCCGAGTGCGAGTCGGACTCGCCCATGAAGGGTTCCGTATCGGCGAGGTAATATCATATAAAAGTTCTTGTAGTTCGTTGTAACTTTCATCGATGTTTTTATACTAGTGTATTGATTGGATGAAAGGTAAATTGCGTGTTACGATTTATGACGTATTAAAAAAAAACTACTCACTAGATCTCGTTCAAACCAATTTTCGTTGGTAGTTTGCATGGTAATGTACAACCTATATATTTTTTAGTTTTATCACTCTCTTATTTTAGAAGTTAGAGGGGGGGGGGACACACATTTTTCAACTTTGGAAGTGTCTCTCGCGCAAACTATTCAGTTTAGAAAAAAACTATATTAAAAATCTCAACATCATTTTTGAACACCTATCCATAGATACCCCATACGCATAGGTTTCCAAGTATGGGGACCCCCAAAATGTATTGTTTTTTTTCTATTTTTATGTAAAAATCTTAATGCGGTTCACAGAATACATCGACTGACCAAATTTCAACAGTATAGCTCTTATTGTTTCGGAAATAATTGGCTGTGACATACGGACGGACGGACAGACAGACAGACAGACAGACTTGACGAATCTCTATGGATTCCGTTTTTTGCCATTTGGCTACGGAACCCTAAAAACCAATTTAGAAACTTGTAATCACAACTTAATGTAATATTATGATCTATCGATATTATAATCGATGTTATAATTCATACTTTTTTTGGACAATCGGTTATTAACAAGCTATTGTTAATAATCGATTGTCCAAACTTTTTCCATTGTCAGGATGATAATTACATAATCGAACTTCGATAATTTTATGCGATTAGTTTATTAATATCCGTTGGATCTTCAGGTAATGCAAAATACTCTTTTCTTTATCAGTATGCTAATCACTTAATTGATTCTCGACAATCTAGATTTCTAGACGAAGATAGTAGAAGAGTCCTGTAGAAGAGGAGTCGTCTCTTCAGGAGTTCAACAACTCCTTATTTACTCTATGTGGACAGGGGAGGATCGAACGGCGCCAGAAAATTAATGATTCTTGAGTTGCAATGGTCCATGAGCGACTTTAGTGACCCGCGAGCCCATTTTCTTTCTATACGAAAAAAAAGACTTGCCTTTAGATTAAAATAAAAAAATAACAAATCGACTGTTTATTGTGAGTAACGGCGCTTAGTGAATAAAGTGATTGTTATAAATCATTTCGACAATCTCGTTCTCAACCAAACTTAGCAAAACAAGGCATAAACTGTTGTGGTTATCGGTGGCAAATTATTTTTCTGTTAAACTTGTATCTTGACCCCGCCGCTTGCGTAGTTGATAATGTTAATGTATGTGATACCACACACAAACGTTTCGATTAATTGAATAATTAAAACAATGATATTGTCGTGATATTTAATTAAAATCAAAGTATGTGCTAGTAAATTTGACACGAGGCGATAAAAAAAGTACCAAACACATGTAAGTCCTAAAGGCATAGCATTACATGATTATCACTACCTACATTGAATTCATTACATAAATTTAATAAAATATCATTCTATGGTAACAAAGATATGCGTCTTTTCTTATTGAAAGTAGTTCAATTTCATTGCGTTTTTGAACGTGCAAATTATTTATGCTATCCATCTACATCTCTCAAAATATTACTTTGTTTTCCTCTTTTTTGAAGATAAAGCGACATGTTAATATTTTGTTTGTCTGCCTTTGGGTTTTACATCTGTGTTTAAAACCTAGAACAACATAGGCCCACAAATGCAAAAAATGGCGTATTTTTCAGATACAAAACAGTCTGACGTTTTATACGTGTGGAAATCTTCACACATAAACATTTTAGACACAATAAAAAAAAAATCACCTGTCGCTATGAACTCGCGATCGAACATAACAATTAAAACAAAAATATATACTAAATTTCACAAACACATTCCTGTCATAACGGGCACATGCATGCATGTGCCCGTTTGAGCTTATGCTTTGACAGGGCCTTCCCCTATTATGTTGATCTCTAATTTAAAACATTGTAATGGTTTCTTCTTAATGTCACCATAATTTATATTACTTTCATTAAATATTTAAATTTAAATAATTATTAGTATAGTTTAAAACTTTTTGGACATACTCCTAGAACCGACAAAAAAGTCTACATTCTTATTTTGGATGAACTAGAAATAGTGAACGAAATAATTTATTATAATCGTATTAGGGTCAAACAATAGTTAACAAGATATCTATAAAAATAAATAAAATTTAATTGTCTGTTCATAAATTTAAAATAACAGCTTTTCACTCAACGCACATGGAAGGAAATAGGGACGCTACTATTAAGTCTATCTTTATATCATCATCTATATGATGCTGAAAGTCCCGTAAAAAAGGGTCCAACTGTTCCAGAGATTACACGTAACCACCAAATACAGAGACGTACAAAATTAAAAAATGTATATGTTGTAATAAACAGTTGTAAACAGTGGAACAGTTGGACCCTTTTTTACGGGACTTTCAGCGTCATATAGATGATGATATAAAGAGTGTAATCATCACCTGCCATGCGGGGATGTATGTAGTTGTAAAAGTAAAAAAAGTACCGCGGGAACATCGCTTGTCTCAGCTAATGAACTGTATTAATTAACACTTTATTACATGGAACATGCACGAAACAGTATTCTAACATCAAAACTAATATATAATACTGCAACTAATTACCTAACGCTCAAACGCTAATCAAAACCTGTAAATAAATAAATATTTGTTGATCAATATGTATTTGAATATATAATAAATATAGAACCACGTTTCTATATTGGATTACGTTAATGTATAACGTGTAAATTACCATAAATAATCCTAATTAGTTAGGAACTCAAAAGTAGAGTTGTAGGTATTTAATCGTTCCGGTTCCGGTAAAACTACAAAAGAATGTTATTTATATTAAATACGTTTAGATCACGTAAGGTGTTTTGTGGTTTGAATTGAATTCAAACCACAAAACACCTGAATTTGAATTGAAAATAAACATAACTAAAAAATTATAAACTTCTAGCTGAATACCACGGTATTGCTCATCCTCGGTTACTCCTTATGCCATCAGCTATATGCCAGTGAAAGTCCCGTCATAGCCAGAAGAAACAGACGGATAGACAGGCAAAACTAGTTAGAAATTATGCTTTTTTTGATGTACGAGTAAGTATCGTACAAAATAGCTGAGCTTCTCACTCAATTCAATGTCTACGAAAGTAACTACGTACTTCTTACATACATCAAAAAACAATTTTAAATTTTCATGCTTTCCAAAAGGCAGAGTAGTCATCTTGGTAGGCAATAAATAAAAAAGCTTTATTGACAGACCTTTACATTTTATTTATTTGAGAAGGTATAATGTAAATAGAGGGTTAATTTAAAGTTGATATTGGCCTTGGATTGTAAGATGAAATAAGTTCACGTAAATCAGGCGTACAGCTATTTTATTTATAAGCTCTTTCACATTCGCATGCATAGACAATACGGTTGGGAGTAGTGAGGTGTTATGAAGCCCTCTGTCATACCATAAACCCGGGCATATTTACACTGTTATGACAGTGAATGTGTTTGTGTGTGTAAACTTTAGAATTTTTTTAAATTGTTTTGTGTGAGTTCATTATGACAATCGATAGTATTTGTATGTGAGTCTAAAATATGTATGTTTGAATAAACAATTTAAAAAAATACTGACTGATTTGTATCGGAAAAAGACGCTATGACATCTCGACAAGTAGGCGGGCCTCTGTTGCTTTATGTTTGCATGTCAAAAAAACGTGATATGATTCTCTATGGCACCAACAGGAAGTGTAGTGATGTTTCCACTGTGTTTATATTAAATCTAGTTACTTAGATTAAAGATAAATAAAATCAATCCAGTTTATTTAAAGCATAACACTACTGGCGTAGTCATTATGATGTTAGGTAACTAACAACTAGGTACTTAATGCATGGTGATTGTAATTAAACGTGTAATTATATCATTTTAACTATCTTTCAAAGTAATTATTTGTTTTTGAAACTAAAATTTATTTAATTATTTAAAAAGCTTAACATCTAAATACGTCCCTGTGCAGCTATTAACGGTATCTTCGTAAACATAATAAACTACAAAAGTAACCCACAATCAACCAACTAATTGTTTCTATTACACTATTGTTGTGTCTCGTCTCATCCACCATTATTAATATTCAAGTGTTAATTAATAATTTAAAGTCAAACAGATTTTTAGTTAATATTATGAAATGGCCTATATTTTAAGAAGCAGACGAGTTATAATAGAACATAATATAGCTGATCTAACTAGTAAACGCTCGTATGTGAATCTTTATATAAATTAGTTTATTGCTACACTAAGCGAACAGTCACATTGGCAGTCATATTGTACATCTCTTATCAAACTAATCATTTCTACGTCTCAGTTAATTAGAATCGATAGAAATTGTCTATATCCAGCAGTGGACTGCAATAGGCTTATAATGAACCTATAGAGAGTACTCAACGAAAGGTAACAGAAGCTAGCTCGACTGGGGTGGTATTACCCTCTCGCAGATGACTAACCTACAATGACAGCTATCATATTGTCTTGTTTTTGAGTTTGTTTCGTCGATGAGCCCGAGATTAAAGGCCTAATGATATAGGAACATCTCAACATGCCGTGATAGTGTGGGTCGCTGTGCTACATTTGCATGGGGACCACTACTCATACATTTTACTCGTGATTGCCGTCAGGCAGAGTAGTCAGTTTTGCAAGCTCACAGATAAAAATTTCAACAGCTTGTTGATACTCGATTGGTGTTTATGATAACGAACATATCCTTAGGTACATGGAAAAGGACATAGTGTTTAAAAGGAAAATGTCTAGTCGTCATAGGCAGATATTTCCTATCATACCAGTCTAACATTATATTTTAAGTCGTATGCTATTTACTTATAACTCATAAAAACTTATTCGATAAGTAAGTTCATTCTATGAGATGGAACGCTAAACAATGTATTATTTATATTATCAAAGTAATAAATAGAAAACAATTTATAGGAACTACTAAAAATATTTTAATAGAAATATGTGATTTTATTATTTGTGATGCAGTTGATAACATTTATATTTCTTCTAGAATTGGTTATTTTATGATAACAGATTCTCAAGTTATTTATTTTCTACTTTGTATTAGATCCCTACAGTCCTATTAGGTCTTACTAAACTATAGCAGTTGTACATATGTCTAAATAAGATAAATATTATTAGATAGATATTATTTACAAACATTCGATCGAGGGAGGCCGCTGCCCGTTGCGCTGGACAGACCAAGTTGGCTCCTTTCTCGGATGTACGATCCATGCTGCTCTGCATGCTGCCCGGAACCGACACAAGTGGCGAACCGCCATTCACAAAACTTTAGCAAGTGAGGGTCACGACCCTCAGAACTGAGGAGAACGACGCAAGGAGGAGGATACAAACATACATAACACAAATAAGTAAAATTGAAGTACGTTTACGTAATATCAAATGAATAGTTTTACTACATGTACATCAAAATATTTATAAGGTACTTATATAAAAAAAGCAATTTTTAATTTCTATGTCTGTCTGTCTGTTTGTTTCTGCTATCCTCTGGAACGGTTGGAGCATTTAGGACTTTCACTGGCAGAAAGCTAATGACACTAGGAGTAATTAAGGCTAATTACAACATAAACTGCGGGACTCAACCAATAAAGATAAGTACTTCATAATTTAGTGTTATTTTTCAAAACTTGTTAGTCCAAAATAAACCCTGCACTTGCTATCTAACGATTAGGTGATAACTTATATGTAATCAAATTTGTAAGACAGATTGTCGATCTTCAACTCTGATTATCTGTGCTTGCACGCGACGAAAGCCTCTTACAAAGAATTTAGATAAACTTATCTGTATTCACAATTATAGCGAATAAGAATATGTATGTATTTCCAATTTCAATAATTATAAAATTTGCAATTACAAGTAGGTACACTCCTTTCTTATTTATTATGTCCTTTTTCGTTTTGTAGAGTTTGTGAAGTTTGGTATTTTGGTTTAAGCACACGACGAAGTGTACCTATTTTTAAGATACACCTTTTTATAGATAGAATTATATTTTAAATGTGATCTTATTAAACTAGAGAATCAGTATTCATTAAGATCACTGTGTTGTATGATATTAGTAATGATGATTTAAGCACCGGATTATTATAAGAGTATCAGAGTGATAAACCAACTTGATGTGTGCAGCGTATGTAACCGACAAAACGAAAGGTAACAACATTGACTGATTGGTAAGGCAATGATGTATCTTCAATGGATAATCTAAACGAATGACTAGTTTTAACTGAGGGATGTGGATACGAGGAACGATTACTTTACCAGTTGATTTTCTCATTTCTATATTGACTGGCTTTGAATATATAACTGATTTCTTGATCTAAGTATGTGGCTGTGATTTGAAGGTATTGAAATTTTTTTATATTCTGTTCTGATAATGCCCCTCCGTTCCATAAACAAATGCCTCTCATTGGCTACTCCGGACAATGATCTCACCCTCTTCACTTATATAAAAAAAATATTTAATGTTATCAAAAATTACTTATAAAAATGTTTATACTTTACCAAAACGATAGGCTGAAATAATTATTAAATAAACTAAAACATTTAATGAGTAAAATACTCCACATTATATTATCGAGCCGATAAATTTTCATGTTTATTTTGTTGTTGTAAATTTGTTTGCGACCTCCCAAAGACTTATCAATTCTCAACTCTCACTAGAAAGATGTCAACACATGCTATTTATCAAGCGTCAATCAACTGTACCTACATGGTGGCGTAAAGGCGTAGTATACACAAATGGCAATATTAATAATAAAGATGATCATGCTTTTTATGTATTAGCTGCCAAAATCACGCTACCTGGTGGAAAACATGAGTAAATTCCAGGAATCGTGATCACCATCCTCAAGACAGAAAATATAGAACTTATTGACGGTAATTTTGGAATTAAATTATCTTGTTTGTGATGGTTTATAAAAAAGGACAAGGAAAAATTCATCTATCAATGATGACTTTTTCTTTTCAGTAATTTTAATGTTTTTGCGGTTAAATTTAGGTTTAGTTTGTGACTTTTTGTTATTTTATTTTTTCATTATTTATTTTATACTTATAATTCAAATGACTTTTAAAACATTTATGTTACAAATATATAGAATAAGTCATAATCGTCATTAAATTCTATATAGAATAAATATATAACTTAATGACGGTAATTTTGGAATAAAATTATCTTGTTTGTGATGGTTTTTAAAAAAAGACAAGGAAAAAGTCATCTATTAATGATGACTTTTTCTTTTCACTATTTTTAATGTTTTTGCGGTTAAAATTAGGTTTAGTTATTGATTTTTTTTTTTTTTTTTTATTTTATACTTTTAATTCATATGACTTATAAAACATTTATGTTACAAATATATTTCATATAGTTTAAAGTTATTACACGTTGAATCGCATTTTAAAATTGCCAGTTGTCCTAGAAGAGTCTATATACCTATTTAAATATTTTAACTTATTCAGCTTCTACACAGCACAAAATTTAACAATTACAAATTTCTTCACGAGCTAAAACTACTTCAATTTATTCGTTTTGCAAAAAATCTTCATGTAAAAATACAATAAAATAAACTTATAATTAATTACGCTAATAGCGCTTTATATCCATTTTTAAATATAAACGATAACATTAAGGAAGTGTAGTTATTGGAGCACGAAAAGTATGTTTTGCTAGATCCGTGCCTTAACATATTGCCCGTTTGTTGCTGTTCTCGGTTGTGGCGCCATTGACGTTCCGATAGCCGCTGTGGACCTCACAAGACGCCATATGTAGAACGTATAAACTAGTGAAAATTAAGTGTCGCGTCTACGGTTCACTTGCTATCATAGGTCATGTCACATTTTATTACTGACTTATTATTAATATCGATGAGAACATTGAATTTTATACGTGTGGTTTCATTGTTTCGCAATTGCTTCTCTATTTACGTAACGGTGAATCCGTGATTTGTAAATACTTTATTGGTCAACTACAAGGAGTTTATCATCAGTCTTTTATCTATGTCGTAAAATACTCTCCGGAGTACTCCGAGTTTGATTCGAACTACCAAGTTACGATATCAGCTTGTCATTACTTCTGTTACATTGTTTTATTCTTAATAATAGCGAATTTACGACTTTTTACGATTTCTTCTTTAGAGTAAACATCATCATTAACATGTATTTAACAGTACACTGCTAGACATACGTCTCCACTTAGAAAGAAAGGTTTGGCCTACTGTACTACGCTGGTCAGACGATCGATACTCAGTATTGCTAACTTAGCTTAGCTTAGTAGTTGGGTATGAATGTCGAAAGTATTATATGAAATCACATTGATATATCACTATATTATATATAAGTATAATATAGTGAAGTATCAATGAAGAAATGAAGCTCGGTCTATTAAACAAGGTGAGACGGTTCTTCTCGCCGGCGCATCTGTGTCTTCTTTACAAGACCCAGGTTCGCTCCTGCGTGGAGTACTGTTCCCATCTCTGCAATGGATCCGCGCAGTACTTGCTCGACGCTCTCGATCGGTTGCAGCGGCGAGCGTTCCGCATCATTGATAGCCCTGAAGCCACCGAGTTCCTCGAGCCTTTGCAGCTGCGAAGAGATATCGCTACTATGGCAGTCCTCTATCGCCTTTACCACGGGGAGTGTTCTGATGAGCTCTTCCAACTGATCCCACCTTCTCCCTTCCTTTACAGGTACACACGTGCTGGCCTTGGAAGTCACCGCTTTAGAGTGGTAGAAATACGCACTAGAACTAAACGGTTTGTCTGTTCTTTCCTGTGCCAAGCGGTTAAAAACTGGAACTCACTACCATCCCACGTGTTACCTTCCTATTATGATCCCGGGTCCTTTAAAAGGGGTGTGAAAAAGCATCTTACAAAGCCGCCATATTTTGGGTCAGCATCGCCATACTTCCTGCATCGCGGGCAGTATGGTGGCCCCCACTCTTGGATTCCTTTCATGCTTACCATCAGGCAGAGTGGAGTCACATTGGTAGGCATCAAATAAAAAAAAATAAAAAAAAGTGTGATACCAGTCTACAATTGGTGATCTATGACTCTGAATAAATATTCTTACGAGTACATCATCAGTTTTCATCTACCGCCTACTGTTTAGAACATTCGTCATAAAAGTTCTTTAAGTTTTCAAGTCACGTAGGCTTGAACTTAGTGTATCTAAAACTACACCCACATTCAGATTAAGTTCGAGATTATAGAACAAAGGATTTTGAACCGCTCGAATCAAAAGTTTTTAATTGTTAACTAAGCCATTGATGAGAAGTAATAACTCCCTTAAATATTCCTTTAATTGACTTTGAAAAAGACGAGATATTCTTAATTTCGTTCTATTTATTATTGTATTTCAGATTAGATGTTTGTTATCTTTAATTTTTCAGACGAACAGATGGACGCTGGAATCGAAATGTGCTAGAGTGGAGACCGCGATTAGGCTAGGATGGTGTAGGCAGTCCTGCACCGCGATAAAGGTACCAACGATTTGAATAAAATTGCTAGCAGTGGATTGACGTGGACATTCCAAGATCACTCCCTTAGCCAAGTTATACACATTTTTCGTTTTGAAATCGCTGACGTCTTTATTCTCTTGTTTAATTGGCTAATGTCACTCAGTCACGTGATCAAAACAAAATATTAGCCAATCAAACAAGAGAATAAAGGCTTCAACGATTACAGAACGAAAATTATTTACAACTTGGCTAGGTCCACAGGATGTTTAGCGCTCCTTGAGGGACCTTGGTTCAGCAGTGTATAGTGATAGGTAGATTGCATAATTTCACGTAGCTTGTACATAGGGTGAAACTTGAACTTGAAGCATAGAAATAATTTTCTCCCATGATTAAAACATTTTTCTGTGATACTCCTCTGATATTGATTGTAGCCTGATGAGTCATCCCTCATTAATAAATGGACTATCTAACAGTGATTCTTTTTTTTCAAATCGGACCAGTAGTTCTTGAGATTAGCGTCTTTAAACAAACAAACTTTTCAGCTTTATAAAACTTATTATTATAGATTAGTATGCATGAGTCATTCTAAGTACTATTTAGGCTCTGTAGAGAGCGAATAAAAAGGGAAGTATAATCATGGAAGCTTGCATTAATTTATTTAAACAAAAAAACTTACCGGAATGCCAAAAAGAAACAGTTAAAATTTAATATTAAAATGTGAAGTCAAAAATGACTTTGGTAAGGAAATTTTTAAAACTGATATGCTTAAGATTAATCACTATAAAACTCAACCTCTGTAAATGGTTATATAAAGAAACGTAACCCACTTATAGTGATTTCTGTTACCAAACCATTAGATAAGTTGTATTCACTGCATAAATTACCGAGGTTTGTATGCTAACACCACATACGGTGTCAATCAACATGTCGATGTATTTCGCTTGCACGCACGACCGACACATGACCAATATACCTAACAAACTGTCTACATACGCAATTAGATCTAAAAGTAACTCATTTAAAAGCATTTTGAAAACAATTTCCTGCGATATTTGTTAATAAATTTTAACTGATAAAAAAAGATTACATCTGTAGATCACTTCAACACTTAATTAAGCAAAATTACGAAAAATAATAGACACTTTTAGAGATGATGTTGCTGTATCTTAAGCTCCCCCAAATATGACAAGGCATTCTTTAAGCTACCATTTTTGAACTTTAATAAAGACACGAGCATTTTCAATTAAATAAATCCTCTTTTGCATTATTCGTGGTATGACAGGTTTTCCCGTGTTAAAATGATGTTAGGAGGGTCCTATTCCGATTATGCGAAAGCTAAAATTGTCTAAAATGGTTGAAAGGACTGAACTTCACCATAAAACCTCTTCCAGTTATAGATATCCGACCTTGGCCTTCTCATATAATCCGCAACTAATCCGTATACAAATTATGCTTTCAAAAGGAGTCGGAGAACATTAAATTTAGGCTCGTGCAATTGTTCAGATGGTAATAAATATTTAAGTTAGAAGTGTTAGTCCGTGATAGTTAATGTTTAGACTAGATCTAAAAATTAAAAAAGTTGGTCAGCAATCTAAGGTGTCGGCATCTCGCTAGGCCGCCATAGTGTGATTACACTATTTTCTGTTGTCCAAATTTGCAATTACTTATGACAGCCTTTATTCACTTTTAATAAATAAATGAATATTCAGTTTCAGTTTTATCACGATGATGAATTAACAAGAAAATGTAGAACTAATGTTAATATTAAACTAATATCAATGACTGCCAATGTCATTAACCAAATGCACAATTTAATGCTCTCTTTTAAAGGCCTCAGCATCATATATTTAAAAATCATTACCTTAGTGGGTTTATACAAAAACTTAGTATTCATACTACACTACAATTCTACATTGCAATGTCAAATTGCTAAACTAATGTCTATTTTTTCATGATGGTGAATAAGTAAATCAATGTCGATCATAACTTGACTCGTGGTAGCCGCTGACCGATAGGAAAAAGGAAAGAGGAAGCGTCCAATGCGGCTAGAATGAAATTAGCTCGTCGGTCAATTACTCCGAACCGAGTGCGGCTTACTAATGGCACGCGCGGCGTCCCCTGCATACGGCACCGCTCATTTATATGCCTTCAAGCATACTCTTTATTGTTCCATAGATTGGTAATACACGGGAGGACTGGCACTTTGTGCTGTAAATCGTTGTCTGTACACGTATCCACGATTAACTGTGTGCTATAGCCATAGGCGTGCGGGCACCGTGTCAGTACACGCCGCCTGCGCAAGTGTGTACGATGACATCATGTCCGGAATCGAGTGGCCACACAGAAAACGTGAGGGTACGTGTTTGACTGACTCTTATTATCGTTGCATGTGCATGACGCATAGCCCTTCGACTAGCATCAATGTTTCATCCAAGACAAACTCTGTATTGGTTAATCTCACTAGCTGATTAGGTCTAAGAGACCTAATCAGCTAGTGAGATAATTCTTCATGAGTAATCTGATACAGAAAGTAAGACCGATTAAGCATTTAATTGTGTGAAAGAATGGTTGCTTTTCTTTTATATTGTTTTAAAAATATTATTTAAACTACATATGTATCTAATGTTACTTTTTTGAGTTTTAGTAAAGTACCAAACCATTTGAATAATTTAATTTTCAACACTTGTTACCTGTACAGAAAAAAGAAATATTTGTTGATTTTAATCTTTAGCTTATCTTTTATACTATGAAGAATTTCAAGAAGTAGTTACAATTTCCTATAAACATAGAAAACGTATAGTCCCTATTTGTATTGTCACAGTACTCACTACGAAAAGAAGTGAAGATCTTTACTAACTCCCTAAAGGCCGTGATTGACAAATTGTGAACGTTAAACCTTCTTAGCTCTACGCTACCCCAAAATACGGCGCTCCCCCAGGTTTAACGCAAAAAATATAGAATAAATTGAAAGTGACACCACTACTGTTTAAGGGCCCTGATAATAGTTTACAGTTAGGATAACAATATACTGTATAATATACATATATTTTATCATGCTAACTTGCTACAGGTGTTCGAACAACGTTGTCCCAAAAAATCGTATAAACAAGAGTCGACATGCACCGTCATATTGGGAAGTTATAGCCATTATGAGAATACAATCGCAATTTCTTCCTGTCATAAATAAACTTCGGCGGGTATGAGTAATCGTTACTTTGTGTGCACAATATCGGGTCGGGGCCAAATAGATTGGTACGTGATCAGAGTATCGAGCGATCGCCTCCCGTGTATTATCACTCACTTCAACGAAATTCGTCTACACAGTTTTGTATGGTGTAGTTGAATTTTCCGTTTGTAATTATGTCGGTGGACAGCGGAAGTGTCGACAGTGGTTGTTACACCAGTCACGACGTACCGGTTGACGACCGACGCCCGACGCCTAACGGGCTAACTCCGGCTATGGATACCGGCGCGACCATCTTACTTTAGGGACTATAAATGTACTTGTATACCTTAATGTAAAAACCATTACATATATCAATTAATATCAGATCAAAATACTATTATAAATCTAAAATGGATAGCGATTAATATTGTGCAGTTGTGATATTTAACCTCACATTGACTTGGAGAACGGTTGTTAGAAAGTGACGCCGACACCGTAAAGCTATGGTATATTTACTATAATTTAAATAAAAATAACGTTAAATACCAGTGAGAAATTATTAAGTCGTCAAATTAGTGTTAAAATATGATAACGTAGTACTGTTATGTTCTGCAACTACATCAATCACCGATGCTGAGACATTAAGCGTTAATTTCTTTAATTAATTTAATAAACGGACAAAACAGTGGAAATGAACGTGTACTACGTTTCGCTTGAAGATACGTAGTTAATTAGACAGTTTAGAGTGCGCCCGCCTACTGCTCAAGTAAACCGTTTCCCTCGGTTGATTACTGCCGTCGTCGTAGGACAAATAAGTTATAAATATTATCTTTATTGTAAAATCTGAGGAACAGGTTAATAAACTAGTACTTTGCATGAGAGTCATAAACATCAGTTCAGCCAGAGTGCTGTATTATTATTATAATTATTTAGATTACGTTTAACGACCATTTTATTTTATTTGCTTAACAAATTACCTGTCAGTATATGTTAAAGTAATATTATTAGAATATACTTTAGTACACTAAAGTCTTTCATATCTGTTAACTGTTAAGTTAGACTAGTACGATAGTTTTCTTCTGATTTACAAAAATAGATTATATAGACATTTAGGGTCACAGGAAAACATACAACGCCATATATTTGTATAGATTCACGATACGTAAGCTGTACATTTGCACTAATACTTGGCTGTGTTACTTATTAAACCACATAAGCCAAGGCTTAGTTTTCATGCTGGACATGACATTTGATCACTTTACTGTTAAATACTATTCTAATGCAAGTGTCTCAGTACATTTGACATTACAAAAGCTTAAAAATGAATATGGTCCGATGGTGTTTGGTCTATTTTGAACAAATTGGTCGTAATTCTGTTTAATTTAAACTTATAAAAGAACACTTCCATTATTTTTGCGGAGTTGGTCCCACCTACGTCGAAGCATGTCTTGCCGAAGATAGAGATGTCTGATATTAAAACTGGTGACGCCCCGTTATATTACCCGAGGTTTTTTTTGCTAAATTTGATATTGTTACTACTTCATAACTTTTGAGTTTGTTTTTGCGTAAACCATTTTTTTTTAATTAAAATAAAGGTAACTAACGTTCCTATTTATAATATCAACTACCTTCAGTGAAATGCGAATCAAAACACGTCAAGCCATTCAGTGCCGGAGCTTAGTCGAAACTAACAAACATACCGACAAAAATGTTAAAAGTATTTTAACAAATCATATTTTTTCTCTTTTATACAGTGTTCTGTTTCACCCTTACACACCTCCATATCTCAAAGAACGTTTTCAGCTCTTAACACATACACATTGCAAGGACCTGAGGTCATCGGAGAATTTAAATTTAAAAATGGCATTTTTATTTTTGCAGACAAATCTTTTTGTGTGCAAACAGTGCGGTTTGTAACAATTTGCCTGCGACTATCCGACAAGGTAAAACCTTGATTGACTATGTACAAAAAGCTGGCGAAGGATCACTACTTCATTGAGAATGCTTTTAGTTTGATTTTATTTAGTATATGTACATATTAGTTTGTATATGTAGATATGTATGTACGTATGTATGTATATAAGTATTTGTGTTGGTGTAAGTATATGTGATGTGAATGAATGTGTATCTATGTATGATTCCTTAATATTATATTAAATGATGTATTACTTGTGTGTAAAGTACCATAAGTTCTTTTAAAATAAGAGGTCCGTGTTATGGTTGTCTGGAAGAAATCGCCATGAGCGATAGGACCGCCTATTGCTGAACATACATAGTAATTAATTTGTTTCTTTTTTGTACTATTTAGTGTATACAATAAAGACAAATGAATAAAAATATGTCCATATGCATTTAATGAAAAACTGAGAATTCGAAATTCTATACATTTACTTCAATTTTGTCTGTTGTTTGTACACTAGCAATCCGCTAGAGTACTATAAACATATGCACAGACTTCGACTGGATTAATTATGAATTACTTTTTCTATTTATGAAGTCCATTCCGAAGTTTGAAAGATCCAAGAGTCTTCAGCATAGACTATGAATAAATAATATAGCAGTCTACAGATAATTTTACTGCTTGAAACTGGTTCGCAGCTGCTCTCCTTATTTAATATTACATGTCAAATTATTTCTACTCTAAAGTGGTATCTATTTTAAATATCTCATTTATATTTTAGTTAATAAAACACTATACCGATGTCCACTAAGCGGTTAGGCTGACCGCTCCGTAAAGAGGGTTCATTTGTAAGAGACATTTCAGGGTAGGTCCGTTGTCACTCTTCATTCCTGACAAGCTTGCCCTCGGGCTAATTGTAGGAAACTTTGGAGTTCCGACAACCGACGTTATTACTAAAACAAGCCAAGATTGTTCCATTTTAACTTTGTGTTATTTCACGAAATCTTTTATGAGTTGGTAAGTGATATAATGCGTTTAACTCCCTTCATTTGACTGCTTCGGTGGCGTGGTGGAAGCATATGCGACTGCTGTGCCTGAGCTCTCGGGTTCAATTCCCGGGTCGGACCAAATGTAAATGTACAACATTTATGTATTTATAAAGTACATGTGTCAACATCAGTTGTATAGTACCCATAGAACAAGCTCTGCTTAGTTTGGAACTACATGGCGTTGTGTATCAGTATAAAGTATAAATGATTTCTGTTTGTAATATCTTGTGTTACTACATTAATGTATGAGTATTGTAACTTTTTTGGAAATAAATATTATTATTATTATTATTATCAGATGTCCGCAATATTTATTAATTTAATTAATTTACAATACACCTCAATATGGGTAAATTTTGATTTATATGGGTGAAAGTTAATCTCGATTTTTTTTACAATGACTGTCAAAAATAAGTGGAATAATAAAAGCTACTAGTATTTCAGTAGGAGTTCTGTGCTACTTAGAAGTAGGTATGTATGTATATGTTTTGTTCATAAGATGCAACCAACATCTGCGACGTTTTTAAGTAAGGTGGGTACATCATTTAATATTTTTTGTTTTGTTTGCAGTCCGTGCTTTTTTGATGGCTCTCTCTTGTCTTCTTTTCTGATTGCCTGTCTTTAATCTTTTTTGCTGTTCATAGTTAAGTAATGATCAGACTTGAAACATTTCAATAATTTTTTCTTAACACTAGTATAGTACAAAACAAAAATAAATTGCATAAACTAAAGGCCTCAGTGCGCAGGTCAGTTATACCAATATTTAAATATAATGTGTTGGAAGTCAAACTAGAATATTTTATTAGATTAAATAACTTTACGCTTAAGAATAGTAGTCAATGTCAAAAAGATAATAGAACAGCGTTAACCGACACCGTAGTGACGTCAGTGAAATCGGATAAAGACAAACAGTCAACATGTCGGACGTGTGTTAGCAAAATATAAAATGGTCCTCGTATATTAAGACAGGTAATGATATTCTATCTATATTGTTTCATGAACAGTTCGTATCACATTGCATACAAGTGTAACACAATAACTCACGTTTTGTCAAAGGAATGGTCACAATTCTAACAAGTAACAGTAATAGATACCGGTGTTTAAACTCCTAATTATTAAGTATTATCAGCTAACCCAAAAAGTTTGTACAAAAAATCAAATAAAAAACTGTTCAATTCGGCTCTATCGCGTTTCTACGTCAGTAACATAGTTAAATGTAGTTAATTATGGCCTGTTTATTTAGTACATACATATCATTACGGATTGTTGCCGACGTAAGTGATTAAAGTGTGAGATATCCACCGTGAGGAACCGTTGGGACGAAGCACCTGCCGGCTGCTCGGCTCACTTCAAACCTTCTGTTGCCTTGTTATTAGCGAGACCGTCCCTCCTCGTTTTACAACATTTTAATTGTGTTATTTAACGCCTATTATTCTACCACTCACATGATGATATATTCATTATTGACATTTAATCGACAGCATACTTTTAAAACTTCTATCATAATTCAATTATTAAGAATGTTGTTTCTTGTACGTGTAGACCACACGTACAAAAAACAAAATGTTTGCTAAGGAGATACCTATGTCACACAGTGGTATCTTAAGGTCTTGATGATGTGTGATCTACACTCGGTTCCAAAAATAACGGGTCAGTCACATAAACCCGAATATCTCCCGAACTACGTATGCCATCCTAATGAAACGAAGACTGTTCAATTGAGAATTTAATTATACAGATAAAAAATAAAATAAAACTTAGTTACACCCACAATATTAATCTTAAATTAAAAAAAAACTAAAGTAGTCATATTTTTCTTAAGATTACATTTTTTTTATGATTGTTTTTTTGCTGTATTTCATCACTGGAGGCTTCATCACGTGGAGGCAATACAAAGTATTAAATGAAGAAAGTGATGAAAAACAGCAAAAAAACAATCATAAAAAAAATGTAATCTTAAGAAAAATATGACTACTTTAGTTTTTTTTTAATTTAAGATTAATATTGTGGGTGTAACTAAGTTTTATTTTATTTTTTATCTGTAACCGAAAAAGTAATAGTACTTCAAAATATTCGTTCTAAGGACTTAATAATGAAATAAGAAGAAAAGAAAAACACAACTTGAATTAGGTCTATTCATCGTTGTTGTGTTACATTTCCTGTCGATTTTAGAAAGACAGTACCTACGATAGTTAGTTATCTTGGTACTTTTAATTAATTATAATGGTTTCTATGATCTTACTACTCCACTGATTGTCACCTCACGTGATTCATTTCAAGGGCTTCGAAAATAGACTGAACTTAGTAAAGACGACAATAAAAATCTAAGAAGGATTTTAGTTTTAGCTTTAAATTCGGTTGTGTATTAAAACACGTTTAAAGTAGGTACTGCTATCATTTAGAGAATTTTTTAACATTGTCATACACCTGAGTCATATTTTAGAAAGATTTATAAATATTGAAACCTTCAGTGATTCAACATCGATATTATGTTGAATCACTTTAGGTTTTAATTTTTTTTATATTAATTACTACATAGTAATTCTTTTATTATGATACTAGATACTAATGTAATGTTAACGTTATTACAATAGGTAAGGTATCACATCGCATCATCATCATAATCAACAGGCTTTAATAGAACACACATACACATACAAGACATTTAGAAAGGCGTTTTAGACTATAAATGCTGTTTTTAGGGTTCCGTAGTTCATGACTCGGAACCCTTATAGATTTGTAATGTCCATCCGTCCGTTCTTACTCGACCTTCCAACCAAACGGTTGGTGCTAGAAAGATCAAACGTTGCATGAATATGTGATGTAATTACGTGAATAAAATGCTACATTAAAATTAATAAAAATATTTTTGTTTGGGGTACCTCCCCTACATGTAAAGTGGGGATGATTTTTTGACATGTTTCTCGCGTCTACCCATCATTAGATAGATATTTTAAAAACATTATGAAGTTTCTGAATATATTTTTCGATTAAGGAATCCGTTTACGAGTTATTCAACTTGAAATCGCATGTTTTTCTAAAAACAAGACGTCCCCCCCCTCAGAAACTTAAACGGCTGGTTCGAGAAATCTGAAAAAAAATATGATAGTATCCCATTTATTAAAATTTCAAGGCAAGCTATAGTGGTTTTGATAAATTTTTCATCTTAGGAGTTATGTGGGCCTAACTTTGAAAACTTCATACAAAAATAAAGATATAATAAGTGAACATAACAATTACGACCATTATGGGTGACTACGGAACCCTATTCTATGCGTGGTCTGACACACACTTGGTGAATTTTTTATCAATAGTATGAAGAAAAAAACAAGTTTTAGTTTAGTTTTTCATGGTAAATGAGCAGATGGCTCAGTTGGTCTTAAAAGACTACCGCCGACCAACAATAATTTTAAGCACTGTGCTTTACTGTTGGTTATAATAATATTTATGTAGTATTTTTTATTGGTATAGAAATTACTGTAATGTTATTAATACTATTGAAATACATACAAATGTGTGTGTATGGGGGAGGGGGTGTACCTATAGGGTATGTGCGTTCTAGCAACTAAGTATGTAACAATTTTTCGGTTTGGACTGGACATGACTAAGCTGCAAAAAGAGAAAATTAGAACCTTACCATTAGACTACAAAATCCATGATATTTACACCATAGTATTATTTTAAAATTAACTTGAATTGGTAATATTTTTTTTTTGGTAAATTAATAGGTATCATAATTAAGAACGCTATCGTGATTTAGAAGTATCCGATGGTATGTAATAAAATGTACAATTACTCAGGAATTAGCATTAGTTGTGTAGGCAGTGAGTCAACGCACGCAATAAATTATATGTAATATATGTTTTACACTTATTTGTTTTGAACCAGTAAGGCGGAACTTTTATATATCGCGGAATCGAAGTTGTAATACTGCCAATAGCTCATCATTATCACATTTCTTCTTTATATTACATATTTAATTTATTGTAACGGAAGCATGCAAATCATGTAATATAGTTATCCTATTAAGTATATCTAAGCCACTACGACGACGATATACACTAGACTATACTTATACTTTTTAAACGAAACAAGATAATAAAATAAATAATAAATATTTCGGACATCTGAAACACAACGTCATCGAGTTCCAAACTAGAGCACTAGACTAGTACTATGTGTACTTGTCATAGTCATACAACATAATCACAGCTCTTAACAGTCCACTGCTGGACATAGGCATCTCATGCAAAAAGGAGGTCTACTATACTACGCTATATACCGTGTGTTGCTATAGGGTTTGTTTTACGTTTTTTTGGGGTTTTAACCACTTAAAACATTCCCACTCTACCATACAAACTTAGGTTTGCGGATGTTCTGTGTTTTTGCGTATCTTATTAAGTGGGACATTCAATAGTTTTGTCTAAAACTGAAAACACAATCCACACAAATATCACTCAAACATACGCTTTCATGATTAAATCGCTGTACGAAGGTATGACTTAAGCTACTTTTTACCGCAATAACCGGCATACACGTGAGCGGAGCCGGTGCCAAAGTTAGTAAATATAGATTTTACAAAATCACATCTCATTGTAATACTTTTAATTAATACACACACTCCGAGGCTTTTAATACAATACGACGTATACAGATTGAAGTTTACTAGAAAACAATAAATATCCACTTCTAGTACACTTTATATAGAATACTAAATGCTTAACGTACTTAAATTAACGAGAACTTTTTTTTACTATAGAAAAACTATAGTAAATTCTAATCGCTTAATCTATATTCATTCGGTAGCGCTTGCGGCATCAGTGCGCATCGATGTAATTAAAAACATATATAATCTCCACATTTAATTAACTTCAACTGGTATCTATTTAGCTTATGAGTTTGTCTATCAACTTTCATACTGCTACGATTTCAATGGACTTTACTTTTCAAATAACAGCCCCCACTAACAAGTTGCAAAAAAATTATTGTTCTATCCTATTATCTATTCTATTTCTCTATTGGCTAATGTCACTCAGTCACGTTATCAAAACATTAGCCAATGAAACAAGAGAAGAAAGAAATATAATGGAGAATAAAAAAGAAAAACGTTTACAACTAGGGAGGCTGGGGTAATCAACATTAAGAGCATTGCTCACAATTTTTAGGAGAAGGAAATCGGTCGTAGCTTTGTGGTGGCCTTGATCTTCATTGTTATCATCGCGCTATTCATGTCCTAGTTATAATATTTTCAGTCATAATTCTGTTTATCATAAATGTAAAAAAATATGTTACGACAGAGTTCATACTTATATCGTGACAAACAAATGTCATTTACACTTGCAGCGTTAAGAGAAGGTAAGCTCCATACACATATAATATTACACTATATTAGTACTAACTGACCCACCACTTCAATGGTGGACTTGATGATTTTTTCTTAAGTTTATCACAAAATCCTTCTTGAGCTCCTTAGTCTAAGTAAAAACTTAATAACTATATTAAAAAGTAACATACAGAGACCACAAACAGTTCACATTTACAGAATTAGTTTGGACAAGGTTCACCTGTCGGAATTACAATTTAAATACTGCTCATGACGGTTTATGTACTACAAATGTGATAAAAACGATGTTTCCTCCTCACTTTGACATGGAACCATCGCTAATTATAATTACGAGTACACAGGCTTGGCACTTCAGCTGACGCAAAAAAGCACTCCTGAGAACGTACCATTGATTGTGCTAGCTTTCATATTGTTGTTATATGATCAATAGCCGTGCCGACGTTATCATGAAAAAAAATGTCTTGAAAAATACCAAGGCGTGAAACTAATGAAGTGTTTCTGTAACAAAAAATGTATTGCGAGTGTTTAATGTGTTTACCCACTTCGTACTACACATTTCCTTGTTTTTGTGTGTTGTTTTTATACGTTCATCTTTAGTACAATCACTACCATTTTACGTTAATTTTTTCACGTTGTTTTAGTAGCAGATACAATGAGAACGAAAAGTAGTGGTATTTTTGTAAATTTATATAAAACTTTAATGAATATTAAAGTAAGTTGTTTATGCACAGTTATATACTATTTAGATTGATATAAACAAACAAACATAAAGCGATTAATACAGGGCGTTAATTTCTCTTTTTTTATTTAGGTCGTAGGGAAAAATAAGTACGCACTTCGCGCATATAGAAATTTTGTGTGTATTGCGGCCACAACGCGGACACAGTTTCGATAATCTGATATAACATTCATAATTATCTAATAAACTCATGTTTTGTAACCTTTACAGTTTGCCGCTATCAGTTTACATAAGCATGTTGACTATATCAAATCCTATCTACATAGGTACGTGTACCTTGATTACGATAATATAGGTACACATTCCGCCCATAAATACTGTCACAATAAAATAAAACAATGATATTATATTCGAATTAGGAATCTGTCATTGTACTTTATATTTTCGCGTCTATCTTTTCAAATAATTTTGTGATAGGTATTGTAATGAATAGTGATAAAGATTTAATAAAGAATTTCCTTTGAAAATTTTGTTTTTCAAGCTCTACCTATATATTTTTTATTCGTGACCTTAATGTTAACTCGAGTTAAACAAATCTGATTTAAATAGTTTTTTTTTTTAAATTCATTGTCGCTATCGATGGTTTAATACCTATCCATGATTATTTGGTTCACTAAAATATACGCTAGATTTATAAAAAATCATGATTATTTGGAGTACCTAAACCACTCTTAAAACACATAGTGAATGTTCCTAAGAAGGGTGTCTAAAGCGGTTAGGGCATTGGAGATGCACAGAAAAGAGATATTATTTGAAATATGTATTAACACATGTTATGTATAACTTACAGTATAGAAGAAAAAGATTTAATGACCATAACAGTCACACAAAATATGTAGAAGAGGCTAAATTCTCCATGTCATTCTTTTATATAAATGTTCTATTCTTCGAAGAATGTTTTACCTCCAAGAGTAGAATAAATCATATAGTTTATTAGAACTCATCGTGGTATTAATTATTTAAAATACCAAATGTGATTACAGTATTATAAATTTGTAGGTAAGAGTAGCGCGTGATGTATCGGTTAGTTTTGCATGTAGTTAACTAACACATACAAAAGCTGCGGTCGCCAGCTGCAGTGCGACGTAAATGAGATTTAAAATGTATGTGTGCATGAATAACCCTTAAACTTGTTCGAGGGCGTACACCCCTCCTAGTATCTTATTACCAACAAAAAGATGAAAATTTACGGTAAAATGATCTGCGGTTTATATAAACACATAAGACTTTAGAAGTACATGGGACATAGATATATATGACATTAACTTTTTGTGTAATACTAAGGTTCTTTAAAGCGTGATTGACGGTATTGATATAAAAGAGTACTGATATGGGAACATGGGTTGAAGATTTCACAAATCCAAAAGGTAATAGGAAGAGAAAGTTTGATATAAATCATCAGTATGTATACGTTAGTATTCTGTAAAGAAGTAAGCGCCCAGACAGGTCACTGATGACCTCCTGAAATTACAACTTCGTTGCTAGTCTCTATAGTGCCCCCTTAGTGCTGGTCTCGGAGTTCAATCTTCCGATTACCTCACTCACACAATAAATAATTGCTTAGTTTGCAGTGCAGTTATATAAATCTAGACAAGTCGTACAAGTTATTATTACCATACAGTAAAATACGAAAACTGTTTCTTATGTCGCTTATAACAACCAAGTAATTTTTCTTCGTTATAAGTTCTTGTTTAAATAGGACATGTTCTTAATATTTTTATTAAAGATATATTATAGAGTTTATTGGAAAACATTCACAGATAAAAAAATAAGACTAGTAACGGTAGCATTAAATAAATACGAAAACGTTATGTTCAGGTGTAAGAACGCAGCGCTTCCTAAAAGAGAAATCAGTGTAGTAGAGTTTCGGTAAATAACGTACATAATTGGTTAAGTTCTATGTCTGGATAAAGGGAATCAGTAAAACCAAATAAAAACGTGACTATCCAGCAGGACAGTGATACCAACAGAATTGACGTTTGCCTTTAGAACCCTACACGTTCTGAGCTAAGCCCACAAAAAAAAAAACAACAAAAAACTAGACAGGAAATGTCGAGTGACATCGGCCAGGGAGGAGCAGTCAGCTTCAATGCCTTGATTTTTGTCTTTTTTGAGATTTGCACGTCTATTTTGTCGATATTGGGACTCGTCAGGTCCCTATCCATAAATAGCCAAGGGATAAATAACGTTCAGTATTGACCTGCAGAGAGCTAATCAAAAATTAATTATGCCTGAATATGGTGCTTGCCGAACTGTCGACAGAATGTTCAAAATTTTAAGCGTGGAATGCTTTTTACGTTTTATTTGTGAGTACAAAGAGAAACACTTACCCATTGAATGGATATCCGGCGAAAGCGGCATCGTAGGGGTGATATACTGTCGGGTATGGCCATGTTGCAGCACTGGCAGCCAAGTTTTCTTTCAACTCAATCCCTGCGGCCTATTAAAAGAGAAAAATGTTTATCATATATATTTATTTCATAGTCATCGGTAAATGTTGGCAGAAACTATATTATCTCTTCCCCGAATGTTTCACTAATAATATCGTGATCTATATTTCCGGTAGCTTTAACGCGGCTATTATTAAAATGATCCCCGTCGGATTGATTTCTTGATCGATCACTTTAGCGTTTCGTTTTAACTATTATTACTTAATGGGCTAAGATACGAGACCTTTCGTCTCTCATCAATCATCGTTCGGTCCACGAATGTATCTTGTTTTGTTTAGATATGGTTCAACCTTTATCTGTTTAAAATAAACAAATGGATGGAGCACGTTCTTATTATGTTAAGTCAGTGGGTATTTAGTCTGAACATTTATAAATACAGAATTTTGATATTATGATTAATTTATTATTGAGGCTATGTATGCGCAGGAGATCGCGTAAAAAGCAAGACTGTCACTAAGGGTTCAAAAATTTATAGCGACACATTAAAAATAACTCAGGAGCAAGTCTTAATGCGGTCAGCCAAGATAAATCTATCAAAAGATTTTGTTGTCCAACAACTTCATTGGTGGCCGAATCGAAAATCCGATAATAAATTTTACTCAAGTACGACAGCGTAATCCAGTCGCGCTGTCGCTCTTTGTTGCTGCGACCTTTGTGATATAATTCCAGTTTTCTGTTACTTCAAATAATCTGACTAAGCCGTAATGCGAATCTCTACTTACTTGGATTTATTGTGTCCTTTCTTACAATATTTATTTGATAGCCTAATCGTATCGATGATTAACTGTCTCATTACTTGTGCTGGTTGTTGTATGGCGGCAAAGGTAATCTGATCGTATAGTATTTTCTACCTACATATCTACTCTGTTTATTTCGACTGCATTAAAATATCTTTAGTACACTTAATAGATTCTTTGTTATTTCTTATAATAAAACTTAATTACCAAACTATCAGCTTAATTAATCGTTGTTTTGATTTTAACGAAACAATAATTATAAGAAATCAATAATCTACGAGTAAGCTTAATCGCTATCCACTTTATGAGTTTAATGGATACCTAACAGTAATCCCATTAACATTAATGTGTTGAACTACTTTAGGTATATATTTTTATGGAAGGTATGAGTTAATCCGGTGAGCGACGTGGCTGGCACGCAAGCCCAGGTAGCGTTCAAATGCCGAGAGTCATCGAAGACACACAAGCCAGTAGGCAGCTTCGATCTTTTTTAAAAAAATATAAATTAATTTTATTCATAAAGTGATTTCAATTAAAATAAATGTTTATGACGAAAATACATGTACATTATTTTAATTTTAAGTTATATATATTTTATGGTATTATATATTAAGTATTTGTAAAAGGTACTATAAATTGTGTAAAAGGTATGGTATTATGAATTTCATAGCATTTTATATAAAAAAAGTAATTTTAGTCATATACTGATCTCATTTAAAATAAATGTTTGTGATGAAAAAACTTATTATTAATGCATACTAATATAAATCTTTTATTTTCATATTTTTAAACTTGGAAAAAAACATAGATATTATTGCTTAGATACAAGTTGATATAAAAGTCATATTTATTAAAAGCGGTAGAGAGGAATTATGATTTATTTTAGAATACTTCATCAGAACTATAAATCGTTTTTTTTTCTATATAATAACCCGCTTCCTGTGTAGTCCACATGTGCGAATGGAAACGATTAGACCGTACCGTGACTGTTAAATATTTTGACACTTCGAATCTTCGTTTGCCTTATAAATAAAACTCTTAACTGACTTATAAATTGTGTATATTTACAATAAACGTTACGTTTAAACTACAAAGTGTAAACAAACACAGTATAATTCGACATCAACATTAAACACAGAGATATAAAAACACATCTTGAGCGCGAGTGTATCCTACCGGCTGGGATGAAATAATAAATTATAGACAAAATAAAAGGCGTTAACCAAAAAAACTGTGATGCAGGATCCCATTGAAGGCGTCGGCCGGAGTTAACACTTTCGCCACTGATGATGTATGATCATATCTTCATGAATGATTGAATCATCTGCCGGGACACGTTCACGGCTTTTAACACCTTCCTCCAAAAGTTTACTACACGTCATATATTACGTTGCGTGGCTACTTTTATGTTGTTATGATCATTATTATTCAAAGTCACTACCCACACAACTTTAGTGAGGCACAGTACTAACACAAGGTACGCTTTTATGATCACAGTTTACTATAATTTTGACGTGAGAAACAAAATTATACATTTTATTTCTTTGTTGTCTCAAAATAACCAAGTTTGTAATTAGTGTCATTTTTCGATACAGACATAATCTTTATGAAAGCGATATGGTAGCTCGAACCACGGCCACGTTTTAATCCTCGGGAAGGAATTGTTGAACATATTGAGTTATTAAACTCGACTGGTCGGGTACAAGTTTTTTGGTGCGATGGACAAAAGAAAATACATCAACGGATTACGATTCCAATTTATTTATATGTGTGTATTTATTACTTAGATCGTAAACCTTATTGTGAGGCCTACTTAACACCGACAGGGTATTATAACTACTTTTGTAACGCAATATTTTGACATCTGATCCTAATTATTTTAACGTAATACCATTTGTAATAGGGCGTATAGTGGAATGGAAGTTAAAAAAAGTAAATCTCTTTCATCTTACGTATACATAATCCTTTGGTTTGACGTTACCTCGTTTTTAACTAGTATTGTATTGCTAGTTACTGAGTTATTGTGCATATAATTAATATTACACTGAACATGTTGAACTTATAGGTTTTAACTTTAGTCACCGAGCGTTTTTGAATACAAAGTATAAAATATGAACACCTATTCATCTCATTGATTTTTTAGTCTTATTTCTTAAAATAAAGAAGAAGTTAAAAGATCTTCCTAAAATAGTCAAAATATGTATGTAGTTAGAACTTTAAAAAATTGCATGTAGGACTAACCTATCAAAATAAATGGTTAACAAATGCATGTATAAAAGTGACCTAATTTCTATATGTAATGCGGTATCATGAATCCAAAATAAGTATAAAAGTATTATACCTACCTATATACATTCTGAGGTTTTTCATTAGAATTTTAGCTTGTATCATCATGAATAGATTAATTTGAAATCGGGCATGCAATTTTAAATATAGATAATCGTAGTGAAGTGAGTTAATTAAAGTTATATTTTATTGCATTATAATACTTTCTATAAAAGCATCCCTTAACGTCATTATCGCAATAACAATAAATTATTAAATTACTCGGGCGCTTAGTTCCAGGTTGATAGTACAAAAACCTGTCAACGGAACTAGTTTTGTTGTACCTAATACCATAAACATTACATGTTCATGAAGTGCTCGAGTGGTACTTGTAAATTTTATTACACTAAAATGAATACACGACTCATTATTTACTTTAAAAAAACCTTACGATACGACATCACGTGTCTTGCACACCAGTTTATATTTTACTTTATTTTCAAATAACTGTTATAATGAATGAAGAAATAATAAAACGTGGATTTGCTTCTAACTAGGCTGCGATTAATTGCAATTATGGATTTTTAATATTCTCTCACTGTTTAACTAATGCGTGTGTCTGTTGGTGACATCGAACTGCTTTTTGCTTTAAATGCATATAAAAGTATTTAATGTTACTTATATCATTTTTTTAAATTTTGTCAGTCTGTTTGTTCCGAGTTATTTCTGGAAAGGTTGGACCGATTTTGGTGGGACTTTCTTTGGAAGAAAGCTGAAGAATTAAGGAGAAACGAGATAATTTTTTTATACTAGTTTAGCTCCGTAGCATTACTCGCGATTAACAACAATAAACACAGCGTGACTCACCTACTAAGTATATGATTATTTTTTTATTTATTATTCTATTTAGATACAATGATAGTAAATAAGCGGTGCTTGGTAGTGTATTTATGTTGACAAAATTAAAAATGAGTGAAGTATCAATTAATTACTTCTTCACACTAATTGTTTGACGGTAATATATTTAATTGATTATGTGCCTCAAATATCACATCTCAATTGTTTATTCTTCTTTTTAACTCAATGTTATCCATGCATAGACTGTTTTGTATATTACAGATGAGTTCACTATCAATTTCACAGTTGACTACCAACGACCTATTTTTTATTCTAACCTTTATTACGTATAATTGAATCATCTAGTAAACTATTATCCGTTCTTACCCTTCTTTCATTAATTCAAAACAACACTTAGTACTTTGAAGTAAAGTGTTCACTTTAAACCTAGTATATTCATAGATAAATGAATCTACAAATTACTCTACAAGCGATATATCTAATAAGTTTATTAGTTTTGTTAATTTCGTAGTCACATCAAAAACTTTGAAGAACATATTTAGTTATGATAAATCATCCTTTGATTTCCTCATACATAATCGATGACATCGATCGACGAGGACATTATTAATAATCATTATTCAATCATCAGTAAAAAAATAATCCAGATTAAGAGATGAGGAACGTCTAGTGACACTTTGTGTAAAAAATTAAGAATTAATTTAAAGACCATTGTTATTTGCAATTCAATTACTTATCCCTAATTCATTTTTTGGTTGTTAAACAAGCATACGATTATCATGTTGACAGCGATCGCAGAAATTGATCGCATGTATTAGAATCGCTTAGGTCTGACCTATCTTTTGTCTTCATTAAAACTATGCAGTTAGGTTTATATAATCACTTTCATATTTTCGGTAATTTGAATTAATTTTAATGGGTATTCCCAAGTAAGTTTAAAATGTGTTTTGTGTCCTGATATTACATCAAATCATGAGAAAAATAGTCAAACTCTATGCAAATTTATATCCAAAATTATTCGAAATAGTTTAAATGCCATTATTATTCGTTTGTTGTACTGATAATGAGTTTACAAAGGATAATAATGCAAATAAACTTTTTATTTGTAGTAATTCTCTATACCTTGTTTCATTAGGTACAAATTAAGTATTAGGTATATAGACATAGTTCAAATATCGTTTTACGTTTTTGATTACGTTCGTCTTTAACTATATACATACTAAATATTGATGTATAACTTTCTATCGTTGTAGAGTTTCCTACTTACATAATATAACAGTAACTGCCAAAAAATACCGATGATCTTATTAATACCTATCTGCATTAAGAATTACTTTGTACTTACGGTATTTGTATAAAAAGGCGGCTGATCAGCTGCTAATGCTGGAAAATATGCCCCTAATCCTGCAGCTGTGGCTGCAGCAGCATCAGAGTACGGGGCACTGTACATAGAGAGTGGCATGCCCGAGGCAAGCCTCTGGTAGTTGAGAAACTCGTACTGACACGAACATACAGTCTGCCCGGTGATAGGGTCCTGGAATATAGGGCGTCCTGTGTCACAGCAACGCGGGGCTGCGGTTGCCGGCGAGCTCGGCCGGGCCACGCTGTTCGCACTGCCTGCGCCCGCACTCATTCCCGCCTGCGCCGGCGGCGGACTGTTGGAGGCTGTCGAGATGGTGCTCTGTAAGTTGTAAATTTTGAAATGCCTTTATGGCGCGTTTTCACATTCGCGGGTGCAAACACGTGATTCCGGAGGAGGAGGCCTCAGTGCGCACAGCAATGCTCGCAAAGCAAAAATAAATACGCAAAATGCATGATGATAAGTTCACGTTGGTACAGCTATAACTAATCGACAAAAAGTTTATAATGGACGTCTGATATTATTAGCATAATATAAATAAATTGATGGATAATAAACGAGCCTTTAACGATTGTGTGAAAAGGGGTGAGTAACAGTTACTTTGGGCGTGCCTCACATCTCGTCAAGGCAACTATCACCCAAGGCACGCAAATTTGAAACGCCTTTAGATATTGTTAAAATATTTACACTCTACTGGGGATGAATTACAAAAGTAGTAGGGATTAAAATAATCGATAAAAAATTTAAATTAATGACAATGAGATCGCGAAAGGCGATCACATTTCTATCGTAATAGACTTACTTGCCGGACTACATGAATCGATAACGCGCTCGAAAAATAAACATCCGTTTGTATGATCGTAAAATGAGAGACGAGAGTTGAGATCATCCTTTTAATTGAGTATATTGCAGACTCGCACGAGGGTAAATAACTTTCTAAATATTTGTACTTGAAATGAAAAACGGCGGCAGCTGTCGAACATGCTTTGTGCCTTCAATAGGATTAGAAACCGAGAATATAATTTCTAGCTTCTGCTCTTTTCATTTTATTTTTAATAGTAAGAGATTTATATTTTTATTCTTTTAGATTTGATTGTGAATATTTGACAGTATTTGATATTGTTTAAATGTTTTCTATTGATTTGTCGTGCATCCCATTTTTCTGAGACTCTTCGTACTTACTATACATAACTAAGAGTTAACCTTTAAATTAGTAAAGAGGCGGTGCCGTCGCCATAAGCCCAGTAAAGTCACGCTGCGGTTGACAGTAGCCGTATTAAGCTGAAGCTGTGACCCGGCTGTCTGAAGTATGGCTTCTTTTACCCTAAACACGCGTCGCTCACTTGTCACCACCTCCAACACTATGGCTACGAATAACTCGACGACCTTTAGTATCGGCACACGCTCACCCTTCGCGCGACAGGCTAAAAACATTTGTTGTGTTGAAGGAATTATTGAGGTAATCCTGAAGCCGTTAAACCTCGAATCCCTGCATTACCTACACTACATACCCTGCATACCTATTTAATCCTTGCTCACTAACATTGTGTTTGTAGCGTGCTCCGCTATTGGTATGTATAGATGCTTTGTCGACACTCATTCGACCTAATGGTTGTGGTAATAGAAAATTTAATCGATCCAGTTTTAGGGGGATGTGCTTATACGGATTCAGTTTATTTAAATGATACTACTGTCTGTTAGGTGAAACGAGATTATCATTTACTCAAGATTCAAATTTTCTCTTGTTTACAAATTTAATTTATTTTCAGCAAGTTTCATTGTAACAGCGTAAAGCGAAATATAACTTGACGTGTTTGGCATCTGCTAAATTAAGGAGTTAAGTTTTGTTTAGAACGTGTTTGGCTAAGCTAAGGTTAAGCTGCGTGGTTATTTCGATTAGATAATTTTGACTATGATGCTAAACAAACAAAAAAATTAAATTTACATGTCTAAACGACGCTTATATTTACGATATGTATTTGATTAGCTGAAGAACTTCTGTAATTGCCTTTGTCATCACGATCAACCTATAACCAACTACAGCTGAACGGACACCTTTAAGTGCAACCATTACTAGCTAGCTAGTTTTAGTTTACAAAAACTAAAGGTAAAAAGGGGTAATAAAGTGTTGGTTTTATCAAAACAAGTAGTTTTATTTCTTTCAAGTTTTTTTTATAACCAAAACAGAAAAATGAATTAATTCATGTGCCTTTGTTATTTAAAAACTAAATGGCAGTAAAAGTAATCCGACTATCTAAAACATTAACGACATGTCGTTTGACACAAACACGTGACAATCAAGTTTAATTCGCGACTAGTTTAGAGGTAGGTCCAACATACCTATCGTACTCATTTATGCATCGAGCAAACATTGAAAATAAGTATTGGTTATGTAGTGCTAGCGCAAAGCTTATTAGATAAAGAACACAAAAAGTTGTCATCATATCCTTTTCAAATATCGGACGGTTGGAGGATTAAAGTGCCGCTGCACCTTATCTTCAGCAGACATCTTTTAAAAAACAAACACGACAAGTATTCTCTTTTTGTCAACTTTTTTCATCGTAACCCGCAGGATGTGTTAGAGTCGTTAAGCCCTTTTAAGTGTTAAACCATGTAACTGAATATTCGAGCGTATAAGGGTCCGATCTATTTGTTAAATAATGTAAAAAAGTTAATCTTAGAGAAATCGGACCCAATGACATGAATTTCGTTAAAGACATCAGCCGAGCAAAAAATATCGATGACATGTCGCTCGCTTAACTAACCGTGGGTGACGCCGAGCGATGGCTTTTGTCCAGGTACCAGTAGGTTTTTTATCAGAGTCGGCCCTTTAGCAGACATCATTAAAGTATTAAATTTACGATAAGGTTACTGGTGCACAATAATAGTTTGAAAATACTTGCTAATGTAGGTTACGTAGGTATGATTCCTCTACGCTTCAACCAACAAATACTTTCCATCCAGAAAACCCCTGTGTTCAAAAGTAACTTACAAATTGTTGATGCTATATCAACATATTCATAACACACTCCAAATAGTTTTAAAGGTCAGCTCACTAAAGTTTCAATACTTATAATTTTATACATATAAAAAGACAAAATAAATAAATCTGATTTATATATCAAACCTCTTTCAGGTACCAAAAACAATTGCACTAATTAATTGTTTTTAAGTTCTCATGAACTGCCAGGGCAACGTACTATTGTCAAACACATGATAAAATGTAAATCATTGTACGTATAGCGTTTACAGCAGGCATTAACTTTAACTTAATGTGCTTAAATATTCAACGCGAGGGCTGTCGATTTTGTCAGCAGCAATATTAATTAGTGTTCATTAACAAATAGCGATCTGGGGCTTCACCTGTTAGTCAGGTATTCGTTCATAGAGTATCGCTGTGACAGTATTCTCACTTGATTCTTTTTGCACACAGATCACCGCAAAAAAACATTACAATTTGATTGATCAAAATATGATAAGGCCCCTACGACAAGCGTCACGCAATCTTGCATTTACTTTAATATTCCTTAAGAAAACCGGGGGCGAATGTTTTCAACGAGTTATGTTTTTTCTCTTACCAAACATTCGAGTTAATTGCTACAGATTAACATTGATTCACAAATAATTTGTTAAGTATGCATACCTATATGGAGCAAATTTCGATTTCATAAATAGATAATTTAATAAACGTAATTGAAAAAGAAATCGGATAAACAAGGTAAAGTCTTTTCTTAAGGGCCACAGCACACTAGCTACTTTTAGCATCGGCGATCGGCAACTAGTCGCTTTTTAGAAGCTAAATACGGCGACCGTACGTTCTACACCGCACACTTAAAAACGCCAAACGCGGAGATTGAGTCACTTTTTAAAAACGCCACACAGCAGCTGAATGCTACTCTCCGCACACATTCGAAAGCCGGTAGCATCGATTTGGCACCTGAGCAGTCGCTAAAACGCGCGGCGCGTTTCCGATACCGCGATCGAACGCAGGAAGTCGCTAAAACGCGATGCAGCATCGATGCGTCGAATCGCCGATCGCCGATGCTAAAAGTAGCTAGTGTGCGGTGGCCCTAAGGTATTTAATTTAAATAGAAGTACCAGTACTACGGCTCTGTGTTGTATTCCCTTATTTAAGGTATAATTCTAACTTTGTAATATGTGTGCTTCATAGAAGATGTAAAATCGAATATTTTTTTAGGTTTCTTTAAATCTTATCTGGAAAGAATATCTATAATTACACATTATTCAGTAGAAGTCAAGTAAAATGTATGTGTTCGCTAACAAAGTATGAAAACATTATTATCGATCTATTTTAGACAATGAATTGCTTGGAAGTCGTGTGATCGGCCTTAATTACCGACACACTCGCATGAATAGAAAACTTAATTAACCGCTCGTTCGTTGTTTTGCATCAACTGTTCATCGATAACCTACGCACTACCATAATTACCTTTGAAACGGCTAATATCAATACATTTTGCCGGAGTGGAAGGATAAAGTATTTTTATTTAAACGTCCGACAGTAAAATACACCATTTGTGACCCCCAGTTATTTACATAAAATTAAGGACTTTAATTGGACAATTACATGGTGGATCATTCAAAATAGGTGTCTATTTCGACCGCATCCTGTATCAAGATATCAGTAAAGATAAACACACGAAATTGGCCCACCCTCAAAATGTATTATGCCTTTAAGAAATTCACACCTTTTGTAATTAGGGTAGAATTAGGGAAGTATAAATACTGAAGGGAACCCGATGACTTCACTCTTATGGATGATATGCATTACATATAATTATGTTGTAGTGAAACGTATTGTATTTAATAAAAATGAGTTTTTCAAGAAATGAGAGAGTATTATTTTTGTAGAATTAATATAATTTTGAAACTAGCAATAAAGTTTTTAGGTTTGAAAGTATTCAAGTTCTCTCCTATATTTGTGTGGTACAGAAGGCCAAAAATACTTTTTTCAAAGAAGATGCTTAGGTTCAGCAGTGGTGTTTAGACTCTGTTGATGATGAAAATGACGAGGACATTCATAAAATATATTTCAAAATTCAAATCAATTAAAATGATATTATCATCTACAAGACAAACCGTTTTGCATTTGTTTGTGACCAGACGGCGCGGCGTTACACTGAATTAGATTAGAGCTATGTATTCGATAAAAAATAATGTTGAAGCTATCAGTGCCGCGGTCTAAACCTACGGAAGCGGTGGTTACCTTTGTCGGCATTAATGTTTATTGTTGCTTGATAGATCTGATACATAAGCGATTCGTTATCAGTTAAAAAGCAAAATGTGTGTTTTGAATCAGTGCTCCCGCACAATGGTTACACACTATGTGGACGAATGTATATATATATATATATTTACATTTAACTATGAATTTTACGAGGTTTCTTTTAACTTGACTAGTCTAGCGCCCATTCACTTCTGTAAAATTCAAGATCTACATCGATCTTCTCTACATATAAGAGAAAAATGCGTCACAGAAGCAATAACTTTTGAGCTGGCATGACTATCATTAAAAGCCGATCGAGAGTCGTCCAATCTTGAGAGGTTTTTAACTATCGCGTTCGCCAGCCCAAGACTGGTGAAATGAAAATAAACGAAAGATTTTTTGATAGGCAAGTGTTGCTATATCATATTGGTTTTTGACCTAACTCAGTGTCGTTTAAGGTACTAGATAAGGTAGGTTTTTAATTAGAGAGTTTAGTAGACCTCTAAAAACGTTTTAAATGTGCCTCATCATTACAATAAATATAGATAGAGTTGCAAATTTCTACTGTTTTAAATCGGTTTTAAATATTTTTGTAAACCACGTATTGATTAATGTTCTTGAATAATGCTATTTTAATTAATACAAATCAATGAAACGATACAAAATGCTCGAAATTTAATAGTACCTTAACTTGACCTAGGTGATCTCTATTAGCATTTAAATCCTATATATGGTAATAAAGTATATATGACTCTAAAGTATATAGAATATATGATGTTCGTTTCAAAGATTTTCCTATTTTTTTATGTATTAGCTCTTGCTAATACATAAAAAAATAGGAAAATCTTTGAAAGGCTCTTGCCTTAGAAAGTATACTTGAGGTTGTGATTTGAATTTGAATCAATTGTTGTAAATATCCAATAACAAAATAGAATACGGTTGCATTACACCGAAGAGTACTTTCTATTACTACTACTACTACTATTAATTTTATATATTTCACTTTTATTGTAGCGAAAACATTAATATGGATCTTTGGGATTGATCTCTATCATTATTTATTAATAACAATACTTAACTGTTCGTAAAAGTATAAAACGGTGTCGGCAATTACACAATAGAAGTTCTTTTATCGATTCACCCTAGTTTTATAGCTGTAGAAGTGACACCTTGAGTATTCATTTTTTTTCCATGATAGAATTAATTAACTTGTAAATGTAGGTATAATCATAATATTGTGTGGTTGACTATACTAATTTCATCCTAGTGTACTACGGATCTGTGTACATGAAATAGGTGAATTGTCCAAATAAATATTCGTATGTTTACAGATATTAATGGTTGATGAAGAAAGGAGACTTCTGAATATTGTTCACAACAGAAGAGGCAAAATGGTTGACCATTTGATAAGACACGACAACCTTTTTAAAACCATTTTAGAAAGAAATAAAGAAGGTAGAAGAAAACGCGGAAGGCCTAGATTGGCGTACATACAACAAGTAATGGAGAAAGTAGGAGTCGTGGCTTATCAAGATATCAAACGGATTGCGGAAAATAGACAGGAGTGGCGATTGCTCCACCGACAAGGGACTGACCCTTAAATTGAGAAGAAGATGTTTACAGATTCATAGAGTAATTTCCTTTTTAAATTAAGGCTTTAATTTTTTATTTGGCTTTTGATAATAAGTGCGTTACTTCTACAAACATTTTCTACTATAAGTCTATCCAGTGTTGGAATATCCGCTGTTAAATACAATAGATTTTAAGGAACATGACATTCGACGAAATATATTGCACTTGAGTAACTTAATCTTGTCGTTTCCATATAAGTAATATTTAAATTATGTTTTTATTGAATACATGCAATAAACAAATATAAAAAGAGCGAGATTGCACACAGGATTATACCGATACATAATGTTGACCTTAGGTTTAATTATGTGGACGCCTTTGTTCTATAATAATATTATTAAATTAAATATGTGATGTTGTTACGATTTAAATAAGAACAAGACGTTGCTCCAGTGTAAATCGATATACATTATTATTAAGTGTTTTATGGGGAGGTGAAATCTTTAACGTCCGACCAAATATTATGCCCGTTTAAAAGGCGTTTCGGACACGTACACGTCTCTACAGAGCGCTTTCCGCGTCGTTTCGCTGCCCGAGCCGTATTATTATTGTGTTTCATTCAAACAACTCATTCATAAAATTGCAACTCTTTCGTGGGCAACCGGAGAGCCCGTCGACACACTCCATCGCACCCACAAATGTGAACGGAAACTTTTACCTGCTCCTTTTAATACGATATTCACATGTGAAAAATAACATCCATTATCACGGACGGCGTCTTATGTGTCTTCAATCATCCAGTGCGGCGCGAACGAACGTTGATTTCGCTAATGAAGTTGTTTCAGATTGTTCAGCGAGATTTATTGGCCCTGTTACGGAATAAACATGTGCTAGTGTTGCGGGTACTTGTCTATTAATAACTGAACCATTATTCTGCTTAATACCCTTGTGACGCGGTCGCAAACATTCCACTGTTACAGTAATGCTGAAATTAGATTGATGCAATCGGAACATTGTAATACAAAGAGTTGTGTTTTAACTTCTTCACTGTTTATTTTTATTAGACACAATTTTTTTTTATTATTTTGATATTTTTCTAGGATTTGCATTAATGTTTAGTTATAATTCTTTATTAGTTTATCTAATAAAACGTTTTTTCTGTGGTCTGAATCATATTACAAAATTATTTTTAGATTTTAGTATCAGGGTTAGTTATTTAAGTAGTAGGAATTATGTAGTTTTGGCTCGTTTATACAAGGGAGTAGTGGCTTGGATTTGTTGAACTCCGACTTGTAATAGGTTGCCTCAAAAGGGACTGCTTTTGGCAATAAGGCCGTCCTTTACACATTAGAAATATATTTGTCATTTGATGTACAGAGAGTACATGATATATGATATTATGTATGTATATATGTTATACGGTGTACAAATAAAGAGTTTTCTATCTATATATCCTAAAAAAATATTTGTAGATGTCACTTCATTTATCCAACAATATCCATGTTGTTAGTAACTTAAATGTATTGCATTTATTAACAAATGGTGGTGATAAATAGATTTTTGACGTCTGTATGTAAAAATGTATACAATTTTTAGATAATGATTCTATATTTGAATATAGTAATAACCATGGCACGGACACTCGGATCCCATGAACCTAGCCTTGCTTGGCTTGACCCTAAACGTTTCAAAAAAGTAATTATCTTTCATTTTTTGGTATATAGGTTTGATGCTTTCTGCACCAAATACCTGTAGCGCCGGTATAACAAGCTGTATACTTGGAAGATCTCATGGCGCGAGGATGTTTTTATATTTAAGCTTGCCAAAATGACCCTACTCTGCCTGATGGACGGCATGAGGATAATCCAAGAGTTGGGGTCATGATGAGTACAGACAATGCAGCATGGTGACCCACACTATGGCCTCTTAGTGAGGTTCTTCTGCATCATAGGGCCTCCGTTCTTACACTCACCAAACAAGAGTGACTCTACTACCATTTTATCTACCTTTTGTTACATTAAAATATTTAGGTGTAGAGAGTACTGAAAGGTTTAAATGTGACCAAAAATTATAGAAGTAATGTTTTTGATCAGGTTTCTGATAATAATGATTCATAATTGTTTTTAAATTAATCTATTTTTTGTTTGAATATTCTGATGAAGTATTTAAATACTGTTTTAATAATTATAAAGTACCAATTGGATGCAAGTGGCACAGGACAGATACCAGTGGAAGAATGGAGAGGAGGCCTACGTTCGAAGACGAACATATTAAACAATGATATGGATGGATGGATGGAATAATTATAAAATTTTAACACTGTCTTGTACAAGATATCGATAACACTGTGAAAATAGTAGATCTAATTCGTAGTTAAGACTTGTACAGTGACATCTGACAGCCTAGCCGGTGAAGCAGTGGAGAATTTCCACTTTGTACCGTTCAGTTAAAACAGGAGTGTAATTTGTACTAAAATAATTGTTATAAGTTCCGGTATTTTATACTAGATTTGATTGGCAGAGAATGTAAAAATATCTTACGATTAACAAGAATTACCATGTTTTAAGTTCAATACAACAAATGTAAAACAACACATCTGACTCTATTTAGCCTGATGGAAAGGATGAATGGATTCAAAGAGTGGTGATCAGTATCCTCATTGTGGATGCAGACTATGAAGCATGGTGACCCACACTATGATGACCTAGTGAGATGCTTTTTAACGTCACTTTAAAGGGACCCGGTATCATAGAGGGATGATAGAGAGTGTGTTTCAGAATTCAACTACTTGGCACAAGAAGGAACTGAACCATTTAGTTCGACCACTCTAAAGTGGTGACCTGCGAGATCTACATGTGATATCGTGTAGAGGAAAGACTAAGGTGGGACAAGT
This sequence comes from Phragmatobia fuliginosa, assembly GCA_932526445.1. NCBI lineage: Eukaryota > Metazoa > Arthropoda > Insecta > Lepidoptera > Erebidae > Phragmatobia > Phragmatobia fuliginosa. Next base: position 35,335,930 of record OW052057.1, read on the forward strand.
TGGAAGCTCGTCAGAACATTATATATGCCGAAGCCATACCAGCTCTGCTTAGTTTGGGATTAGATGGCGTTGTGTGTTCGAAATTTAATATTATTTATTTATTTTATCAATCTGATTTTGAATATAAAGGGACAATTTAGAAACTGTTAAAACCCGTCACTATATATACATGTTTATTCTAGTTTATAACCATGAGAATTACATTGGTATATAAACTAACATAAGTTATGTTCAAAAAACAGTGTTATCCACTCTTTTACAATTCAAATGAGTTTAATCTGTTTGTAATTCAGTTGTTAAAACTCGAATACTTGTAGTAACACAAGACTTAGATACTGTATAGTTCGCATGCGTAATGTATGTATCAAGCTAATTGTTAGTTGTGTTTTGATCTATTTCTTTTAAGTGAATTCAGAAAAATACAGATATTGTTTTAACATAATATGAATGGTAGAGATATTTTGTATCACAAAGTATGTACTAAGCTTTTTACAAATAATAATTATTCGCATTACTTCTAATTACAGAAATATTTTTGAAATACTGGCAACTCTCGCGCTACAGAGCCGTTATATCCGCTTGTGTTTAGAGTTCGAAGAGGGGTATGGAAATTTGAATTATCGGTTAATACAGACGCTATTAAAGCGGTGGCGATTCAAAACATCCCGTGCTGTTCCCCGCTGAGCCTTTATTGCGCACTCTATCGTTACCCACTAATCGACAACTGTGTTACCAAAATAACTCTGTGCGAAATGACTTCCTAAACCCCACCTATTTATTTCCAAATAGTACATAATAATTTAGACTAATAAAACCTAACAAAATATTTAATTCATACTGTCGTTATTGATTCGGATTCTGAAGAAGCAATATTTGTAAAATTTAATTCATATAAGTATATCTTGTGTGATATATTTTGGACAAAGTAGCATAATGGTTTACAAGCTAAGTTTATTATTTTTTTCAGATTTGGAAGATGGAATTGGAAGGATTCATTGTGTCAACTGCATTAATAAAGGTTTTGGAATAAATTTCTGTCATTTACGAATATGATTTTATCTTGAATCTCTTTAAAGATTTGATTCAGGTATGTAAATTGTAGCTTTCTTTACTAAGAAATGTTAATGCCGATATATTTTAATCAGTACCACCTCAATATAGAAAACATAGTACATCACATGTAGTATGCTAATGCGATCTAAAATTGATAAAAATTTAAAAAAATAAGATTGTTGTGATAGTATAATTATTATTTATCATTTATACTGTACATGCTCGAAACAAGCACAATCTACAATGTTTTAAATAAAACGGCATAAGTGGTCTATTCTAATTTAATTGGCGCAACTGAGAGGTTTATGGTTAAAAGTCCCTAAAATATGTACATATCTCCATATTTATTACCTAAATGAGTTTGTAATACAATGATCTAGATAATTCACACAGGTACGATAACATTTTTTGTATGTATCCAAAGAAAGTCGTAGACTGGAAGGTGCCTATATTGTTATATTATTGTTTTTATCACCCATTTTTGAAGAGGAGAGGCCTATGTCCAGCAATGCACTGTGATGGGCTGATGATGATGATTGTTATTATACATGTTATTTCATTACCTCAATAAGACGACCATTGTTATCTAAATCTTGGATTTGATATAGTTTCCCTTAGTCTATAAAAAAAATCTGAAGTCATTTTAAATGATCCTTTACTGTTGGTAGCGTAGATTTTTATTGTTTTTGTAAGTTGATTGAAATTTATTGTAGGTATACCTAACTACTTAATTAATTAATATTTTGATTCACTTTTCTACATTATTTACATATTAGTTATGAGGAAACTTTTAAAATACTTATGCTATGTCCTCATATTTATCAGGAGGATGGTTTTTATATGCCATTATCTAATAAAGAATAAGAGAATCGTGTGCGAGGTATACCAAGTTATTTTAATAATTAGTACTTTCTACATAAGTAATACAATTTAAGCAATACCGACAGCTATTTTAATCATGACATTTCGATTTAAAGAAGTTTGAAATATTTATACAAGAAGTTGTTTTCAGTTTGAAATAATATCTGATGTAATATGCTATAGATAATAACTGGGGGAAGTTGTATTGCGGTCGCGGCTGTGTGTCACAGACGTAACGATATCTAGCAAGTTGCGGACTGTTCGGAGGCGACGAGGTGTGAACTAACGATATGTGAGCACCTCATCCGTCGCACACACACGCTCGTGGGCGAGACAACGCCAGTAATTGTCATACATGTGTATTTTAAGTTCACAATGTTGGTAATAAAGTTTCACGACTCTCTATGGCGCGGCTGATTAGGACTACTAACGAAAGATCTGTGGTCGCGGCGCGCCACATCGCTCGTTTATTCGTGTATTACAGTTGTCTCGTGGTTATTTTCACGCAGTATTTTTGATGTTTGTACCTATCTTTAAAGTAAATAACGATGTGAGACTTACTAAAAAATGTTTGTGTCGTGAAAGCAATTTAATCTTTTTAAAACCATCTGTGATGTTATTATGTTGTACAAGTTTTTCAATATTACATTAAAAACTTTAGTCTCGAATTACCTACTGTGTCTCGAATAAAACATGCGTTTTACAAAGGATGTGAACTCATTTAATATTAGTTTATTTCTCTAACCTCATAGCGACTTTATTCAGAAGCTTATGCGCTTCAACCTACTCATAATATACGACATACCTTCTGAATGCTACCTACATTGGATACAGTAGGTTTATCGGTGCACAGCATACAATGTTTTCCTTTAAGTAGCTGCAAATTCAACAATTTCATGCGGTCATCCATAAGAGTTGCTGTAGATATCTTCTTATTAATCGCAACATAACTCGCCAACATGGCCTTTTCATTGCCGTGTTCGAACGCGAAAAAGTTTTATTACCATCAAAATGTCGTAACATATCTCGGAGTTCCATCCGACTGACTATTAGATTATACGATTGAATTAAACTCTGTTACGAAGGGCGAAAGATTCATATTCGAAAGGTCGTGAATGTCAGTTGATATTCACAAAATGGATGGAGTATGTTTCTTGACGCACGCACACATTCACTACTAAATCCGGTTGCGCCCGCGCTTTTGTATGAGAAACACTATCACAATTCGTCGCTGCCGTAACGAGAGACTACAAAATTTACTAACCACGTGAACAGCGCACTCCCTTTATTTCGGAGAAATTAATTAAAGTTTCCAAGAAGTCAACGTCTCATTCACCTATCTGATTAGAGCCGAGGCGAGTGAGTGCGCGCGGAGGAACGCTCCGGCTCGATTCGGTGCTCTCATGATAAGGTGTAAGGTTTTAGGTTTACGGTAACATCACAGACCACCCTATTAAAATAGGTATCTCTTATCCCAACTTTTGTTAACTTAACCTTTGATGTTTTATAATCAGGACTATCATGATTTTACTACATACAAAATCTTACAAAAAATATATTTATTTCATCATCATCAGCCTATCACAGTTCACTGCTAATAGATTTAGACACCACTCTGATAGATTTTGGGGTTTCTTGCATACAGTTCTTACCAAAAATCTTGCGCAAGTCGTCTACTTATTTAAAATGTGTAAAACGATAGACATTTATTTATAAAGTTGATAAATTAAATGAAACATCGAAAACTACCTACAAGCTAATTAGTACCAGTGCGATGACATATCATGTTACATAAATGTAAAAAGCACACTTGCATATCATTAAACATTAGCTCATTACGAAGAACAATAGCTCACCTTGCGAACATTTACTTAATCATGGCTTTTTATTAGGTACGCATTATTAAAGTCGAAACGTACCACACATCAAATTACGATTCCATTCAAAAAGGGGTCAGTAAGCGGTCGAATGCAAACTGCAAAAAATGACGAAGATTGTTCATGGCTCATTATGATGTTAAATGAATGGTGTTGGTTTTCTTCTTCGATTTACGTGTCCCGAGGTAGTGCTTGCGTGTTCGCTGTATGTGACCACAAGCCAGCGAAGTAGTCACCCATAGCAGAACTCGCACACGCCTCGGCACCTTGCCACTTAGGTCTACCTACCTACAATTACTCTGGGGAGTAAACATATGAGCACAATAATAATATGCGCTTCGAATAGGCACATTATGGTATGTGTGACACTGTTTTGGTATAGACGGTACGACGAAGTTACAAGTACGATACGTCAGTATAAATTGACTGAAAACTAAAACGGCATTCTAACATAAGCCTAAAAATGAAAATTTATGTGGAGTGAGCGTCGAACCACCCTCGCGGCGTTGTTCATACAAATGTATATTCCTCCTAAGGTTTGCTTGCCACTCCACGAGGCACACACAAAATATTAATCTGGAACTCGACACTTGGGACGCAAGCTTGACGATACTTGTATGACCTAAATAAAAATAACTTTGTATACTTTGTTCCGTTTATGAAAATGAACATTTATATTAACTTGTACACCGGCAAGATAATTTGCAGTTAAAATATTGCGATTTGTGAATAATTAGTTTTAGGGTTTCAATAAAAATTATTACATTAATTAGTGTTTTAGCATTGTTCCTAGTTGCATGAGTTACGTTCAAAACAGATCTTTAGGTACATATATACTATAAAGATTGTAAATTATCGTCGATCTCCATTCTAGACTATAATAACATGATTCCTATTTAAATATTACTAATCGTGTTTGTATAAAATAAAAATGGCATCCTAATGAGATTCAATTTCAACCCTATACGTCGAGCATTGAAGAAAATTCGTCTATGAATTTTATAAGGCCCCTGCATTATAGGGTGGAGAATATGAAAATAAGAGGGACGGGGGTGTACTTACAACATGTGCGGAATATTACGTTGTCAATATCAGCTAGCGACTAAAACGACACCGTTGGAGCTAATTAAACTTCGTGTTGCGTATTAACATTAGAAAGTTGTTAAACGTGTGTTAGTACGCACAGATAACCTATAAACAACTAAATAATGATACAAAAATCATTCATGTGTATTTACTCAGAATTAAACCTTATACCTGTGCATACCTATTTTTATCAATATATTGCTATGAGTTTACTATTTGTTTATGACTGTTTTATGAGCATTAGAAATGATATATATATGTATATATTGAATTAGGAAACAGCTTGATAAAAGAACACTTTAAAAATAACTTTAATAAGTTCGGTTTTTCCCTGTAGCAATTAAAACAATTGTACAACTATCATCCCTAAATAAAATATAGTATTGTTTGTTGAAATTGACCTCGGTCCTAGACAACTACTTACATAGGTATAAGTAGTATGTAAAGCGAGAATAGTAAAACGTTCTTTTGCAAACATTTTATTAGTGAAAGTAAAATGATGCTACTTTAGCGGGTCTGTGGTCTTAAAACGCACGATACAACGCAGTATAAACGTTTACAGCCCATTCTTGTACTTAATTGCTATTTAAATAAAAACGTACCATGAAAGCAATGGGACCATACTGCTATTAAACAAAAAAACCTTGAGTTCTTATTAAGTAAGCTTATTTAAAAGCAGCATTTACGACGGTTTCATATTAAGAAATGAAAAAATAGTCATTTACAACTGCAGGACGCAGAAGAATTGAGTGTGAAAAATTATGGAATGTAATGTGGCAATGGCCCTAGAGTTTACGTTACGAAACTGAGAAATAATGAGGATAATCCCCTCCCTGTCGAGGGAGTGTGTCCCTCTTATCATGGAGATAGCAAAAGTAGATCGCATACGGCACGCACTCGGCCGCTGACCGAATCATTCCGTATTATCTTTATTAACAAAATGTTCGGAGTAGGTATATAGACTTCAATATTTTAATTAAGCTTCGCAAAACTAACTGAATCAGTAGATAAGTTTCAACATTCAGATATTAATACAAGTGTGAAATTTAATAAACTCTTATCAGATTACAAATAAGGGTGACAGTGAATCTAATAATTTGTTAATGAATCACAGCCACTTCAAAGATAATGTTTCATTTTTAAATTATAATAAAAACCCTACATACGTTATTATTAAAGTGATTTTTTTATGGATTGTATTATGGTAAATGTATTATAAGTTAAATAAACGATTTAAGCCGATTATAAAGTATTAAGCATAGCTTTTAAGCTAGAATGAGCTTTTAAGCTAGAAGGACTTCATTTTTGTTTTTCGTGTTAAGCTGTTGTTAAATAGGAACGGTCCTATGGCTTTAAAGGAGATATCTTACTGCTGTGAATTATTTTTCAACAGAAAATATAAGACGTTATATATAATTAAAATCTAAGAATTATAAACCTTTTAATATAAAAAGATATGTAGATAATTGAATGTTAGAGTAACATAAAGCAAAACAACATAGAAGATCACTCATAGATATAAAAGATTTATTATACCATTTGTTAAACAGAATTAAAATGTATGATTGTCATACATAATTGAATTAATCAAGAGCAGTTGTGTAAAACCACATGTATGTTGTAAGTACATTAGAAGTTAAAACAAAAGCAGTTAGGCCTGACTTTATACATATATTAACATAAAAAACCCGTTTGGAGTTGTTTAGTTGTTTCTAAGGTTATTGATATGTGGGTATGGTACCAAGTAATGTGGTAAGATTATGATTTTATATATTATCTGTAGCAACTGTAGCAGTGCTAGCTCTAGCATGGCAGGGGCCAAACTGAGGTGTATCACTTTGTAGTCAAAAAATAGACGAACCAATCTTTGAAGTGAGTTTTGTCTTTCGAATCAAAAATTAAGCACAATCGGCTCAAAAGTTACTATGTGTTTGAATATTCATAAACTAATTTTAAATAATAATAATAAATTATAATCTTCCCATATCTTAAACTAGGTAAAGCCTGAACTATTGTAATCAAACTGATATTAAACATTCTAATATATATTTAAATACATTCATATCTTCGTTAAATCACAGCATTAAACAAATTATTCATCTCACACAGATTTATTCTGGGTGGGAATTGAACCCACGATATTTGGCTTAGCACTCAGGGTCACTTACCACCAGACCAATAGGCACGTTAAATGTTATCAACATAGTATACAGCAGGAGAAGAACGGAAGGCTGTTGAAACTAAGTTCGGCTATAGGAAGGGGTTTGTTTTAAAGATTATTATAATTGTAATGTAACGATAGGCTGATGATGATGATGATGATGAATGTAATGTTATACCTAGTTGTATGAATTAGCAGCCATGTTCATAAACTTTCTTTAATTTAAAGAAGACACAGTTTTTGTACTGTTTCAACTTTAAACTTGCAGCCTTAAAGATATAATTGACACGAAACCATTGCTTAAAGTGAAATAACGTTAATGAATTAAGCTGTAGGTTTTAGAAGGAAAACGTAATCAGTTTTGTATGTGTTTCCGTTGAGGACACAACGAAAGATATGTTTTTATAAGTAACTTTTTTTTTAAGTTACGGTGCTTTAAAGGCATCTTCAAGTTTTCGTTCTTTTTTGCTATTCGCGTGTCAAGTATGAAATTGAAAGTATAAGGAGTTTAGAATTAATATTTACAAGCTTTATGACCAAGAAGGTATATTGTTAGTTAATTCCTGTTTTGTAGTCATATGTTTTTAACCGACTTCAAAAAAAGGAGGAGGTTCTCAATTCGTCGGAATCTTTTTTTTTATGTATGTTCAGCGATAATTTCGTCGTATACGAACCGATTTCAAAAATTCTTTTTGCATTGGATTGGGTGTAGCTTACAGGTGGTCCCATCCACACCATATCGGGCTCTGATGATGGGATCCCAAGGAAATAGAGGAAACTCCTCAAATATCATAGACACAATTGTCGCGATTTGGGTACTCGGAATAGTTTTTCTTTGAAGTCGGTTTATTTTTGTTAAAATTATTATTATTACTGCAATGTTTTGTCTAAGAAAGTTTGTTAAACATTTGTATCTACATATAAAACTTCATAATATCTACCTATAAAAATTTTGTGTTTCAGTACTACAAACTTTTTTCAATTTTAAAAAGTAAACAATATTTAATAATTAAATTTAAATACCTGATAATTATTACTTTAATCAACACATTCTTTATTTATGGCATAAAAGTTATGAAATTAAAAAGAAACTTGTTATTGCATCTAACTATGCAATTCTTCTATGTATACACATACATAGATGTTAAATATTCAGATTTTCTCATTCCCGTCAATGCTGTTTACGTACTTCGGTAAGTAGGTACCATTATTAAATTAAAGTCTAAAATTTTTAGTGATTCAGTTACTCAGAACCATGTGGATTAAACATATTAGTCATTTTCCACAAAAATAAATTATCATTTGTGCCAAAAGTTGATATTTAAATAAAATAAAACCGGAAAATAACTTGGGTACTTCAAATATTTTATTTTTTGAAAATTGGTGACAATGTAGCGTCGGAAAAAATAAATACAGACCTAAACTATCTTTTGCGCACGGCTCCGCTCGCTTGTATATTAGTTACCGTGACAAAAAAGGTATATGTCCTTCTCCAATCTATTTCTATTCCGAAATTCATTCATCAGCAGTTCAGCCGTGATAGCGTATCAGACAGACGCACTTTTAAATGTATAATGTTACTACGGATTATGATTATATTATTTACAGTTTACGGAACAAAACAGTTGCAATCAATCGAATTGTGTGAAATTTCTACAAAATAATATGTTTACTATTTGTTTTAGGTATCTATGTCATTTATACTTTTTTTATGGTACAAATTAAATGTACCTACCGTTTGTGTAGCACTTGTACCTATCATTGGAACGATAAAGCACTGTGTTTTAGATTCCACGGGTTTTAACTTGTTTTTGAACACAATGTAACTACACCTCATTGCATTCTTATGAGGCTAATCGATTTTTATTACGATTGTTTACGGTTTTCTATCGACAATAACACGTTTTTTATTTATTTATATACAACTGATTACATAGATACCTATTTAAAAAAAAAAATGTACTTTTAGTTTTGATGACTACATACAGCTCTTTTCATGTACACTTTTTATAAATATTTAACTCAAAAAGTAAGTTTAAATCCATCAATTTTTATGAGTTTTAAACATGAAATAGAAACAGAAAAACAAAACATTCTGACAGGAAACAATATGTAAATAACAAAACTTTTCTAGGCCTGTCACCACGTGAACGTATCACTTTGCATATCAAAATAAAATAAAGTTCATAGACATTAATTTAATGATCACGAAAATATCGCACTGCACTTTTATTGGATCCAATAAAATTAGAAATTTTAGAAATGAATTAAAAAAGTTGTTAAAGTTAGTTGCTTACCTGGTTGGGGGGAGATCCTCGAAAAGCGAACTGGGACGTCATGGTTCACTGAATAATTGGCCAGTTAACTTGTAAATATCACGGTTAGCGTATGTTTGTGTCACTGTCCGCACACACTTCACAGTTGCATTGTCGCGCGCTGGCACTAGTTAGGACGCGGACTGGAGTATCCGTGATGCATCCCCGAAGCGAGCGATATTCAGCGATACGGTACGGGATGCACACAGCAGCGGCGAGTCGCGGCGGTGGGTTGTCGCTTCGATGCGAATATCGATTGCGGTGTAGTCGGGATAGAGCGGAGCGTCACAGGAGCGGAGCGAGCCGCGTGGTGCAGCGGGCGCGTGGTCGCGCGCGCGGCGGCAGTGGGTAATGCGGTAGCTGCCCGCCAGGTGATAGTAATTGGCGCCGCCGTCCCGCTCTCGCGTCGGCCGTCCCTCTCGGCGCGCACACGCACACTCGCGGCTGTGTGCGTGATGCTCGCACACCGCTCCTTCTTTTCACGCTCGCGTCGCCGTTTGACCCCGCGCCGCCGTCGACGCTCTCGATTTTTGCGGTGCGGTGGGTGGCACCCGCCACAGGGGCGGCCCGACGCGGTGGGGGCCGGCGAAGGTGGGGGTAAATGCACTCCTTTCTTTTTTAAAGCTTCTCTTTCTTTTCTCGTATTTTTTATGTTAGTATTGGTACGAAGCGGTCTCTTTTATTTTATTTTATACATATATATTGTGATAATTAACAGTGGCGATGCGCACGACGAGCGAGTTTGCCGAAGCGTCGACTTAATGATAGCTTTGCATTTGATTAAAGGTAACCACGACATTTGTAATTTTTATTTTCCTTTCATGTGAAGCGTCGCTAAAGAAGCTTAGCTGCGAAGTCGATCGTCGCGGCCTGTTGTCTACTCGATAGCTTATATCAGCAGGGCTGCTACATGTTCGCGGTGACTGTTTCAAACATCATATTAAACGTGTTTTTGTATGTTTGCCTGGTATCTCTATGGGGCTTACTAAAGTACATATTATTGTAGAGAGGTAAATATTTCAGACAGGACTTACTACTTAAATATATGGATACTGATTGATTGGGTATAAATATTAATTAGGCTCTTAATTATTTACTGTAAGTTTCATTATTGAAACATATTAAATGATAATAATAGTAACAATATAGAGTAGTAGAGAGATGAACAAGTTATTTCAATAAAGTTAAAGAAATGTATTGTTTGATGGTTTCTTGAATTAAATGTCCAAACAAGTGAACAAGTTGAAGACTCATGATACCACTTTAGCCCTACCTAATCTTAACACGGGTATGCATGATGAGCATTATACTTAGAGATCGAGCAAGATGGCAATCGACAATTAAACTATGACAATAACACGACCAAGCATAGAAATAAAAAGCGCAACGTCCCCGATCGATCTGTTCCCCTCTTCTTTCTTATCGCGCGAATATTTCACACTGAACGCATACCGACCGAAAAAACTCACACAGATATAAAATATTCAAACGGTATAACATAAAATAAATTATCTTAGGTGAGTGTGAGATTGTGTGCGTGGCCCCCTCCTTTGGGCGGGCCGCCTGCAAGCGACCAATTGGGTCGAGCGGCGCGCGACGCCAGACTAAAGTCACTATTCGCGGTGCTCTCGTCGCCGTCGTACGCTCCGCTGTCTCTCCGCTTGCTTCTCCGCCGTTGCTAAGCTATGACCCTAATCCTTTGACTCATTACAACAGCTCACTGACACCGCAATGTACTTACACAACTCCGTTAACATACTACATTTGTTTAGCACAAACCCTCCAAGTACCAAAGAAACTTCATTTTATTACACCTCTAAATCTTTTATTCTCTATAATTAAACAGTAACAAACAATAACAGTATTTATAGTATGATTACAAAAAAATTAATCATATAAGGATTTTTATAAACTAACGCACGATTATAAATATTTTTTCTGTTAAGTACGATAAATAATTAAATATGACTTAAAAGTAGTTGTTGCAAGCAATAACGTTTTAATAATTGAATGAGTTTTTTATGATGTCACAATTTTTATTAAACGTTGCAATTTCAACTGTGTCATTAGCGAGTCATCACTTGTACAAGTAAAGATACATTACCTATGCAGATTATGTGCGTTTACATTTTTGCAAACACAAACTTCTTTAAAGTTTTAATTTCACAGATAAAATGAATGATGTTGTCTTTTGTAAGGAGTATGTGTTGGTCCTGCTACGTGATCTATGGGCTACACCTTTCAAGCACAACAGGACAGTAAGTTCTCAGTACTTAGTAGAACAGCTGGTATCTGCTACTAGACATTAGGGATTTCGACGAGGGTTTTTTTTCTACAATGTCATCGTTTATTTAATAGACTTTTCAATTCCTTTTTTGTTTTAGAATAAGAATTTCTTATTTCATTGAATATACGCGTAGGTTTGTTTATTTAGAAATAATGGCTAAATGTAAGTATATAAAATGGTGATCCATATAGGTTTTCATATTCCTATTTATATGAATTAGGAATATGAATATTACAGATTCATTGTAAGTAGGTAGATAGGTACATGCAACTCATTCTTAGGTTATTTTAGTTAGGTATAGTTAGTTGTTTGACCTATTAGATACACTGAATACACGGATGGCTTAGTAGTTTAGAACTCTCTGCCCCGCTGCGTGTTGTGGGTACAAACCCCACAAGGATTAACACGTTTTTTATGCACAAATTGTTTTTCTAAGTCCGAATACTGCGAATAAAGTGGGCGTTTTTTTATATAACAGAAATAAATATGAATAGCTTGGTTAATTTGTTAGAGTTATCTTTAAATGAAACATTCCTACCGTAGTTGGATACTTATTTGATAAGTTCTTAGAATAGAACGATAAAAGTAGACTAGAGGGTATTCAAGATCTTGACAATACACGAAGTTCGAGTTGTACAGTTACATAGAGCAAAATAACTTAGCAGGGTTCCACGACAATTAATTTAGTATTTCTCTGCGAGTCTGTGTTAGTATACCTACTATTATCTAATTAGTGTAACTAATTCATTAAAAGAATTGTAGGACTATTATGTTTGATTATATCTGACTACTACTTATTACCTTACCTGGAACTAAGAAGAATCACAAGTATGATGTCGCTTTTAAACTGAGCCCCATAGTTCCACCAGTGGGTCTCCCGTAACCTTACTAATTCCATTTCCTCCATACATCCTCCATACTTATTAATCCAAAAACCATTAGGTCTTTACCTATGAAATTGCCTTTCTTCAGTACTGGTCATTTCAAATAAAAAAAAGTTTGTAATGGCTTTGTATTCTAAATTCAAATTAATTTTGTTTAAAACCATGACATTCTATTTACAAACTCAGTCTTTTGTTTTTTGATTAGCGTTGTATTTTCATTACATTTCAACATTTTTCGTCATATTGGATACTTTAAAAAATCGTGTAATTATGGAATATGAGGTCCGTCGTGGCACCAACGCGACACAAACGGCACGTAATATCAAAAACGTTTACAGAGAGAACTGTACAAACGAACGCACAACCCGTTATTGGTTTTCCCGGTTCCGTTCTGGAAATTTTGACTTGAAAAATGAAGCTCTTGGTTGTCCTTTGGTTAACAATAATGAAGTTTGACTGCCTTGTTGGTCTAGTGGTTAGCGTATGCGGCTGCAAATCAAGAGGTCTCGGGTTCGATTCCCGGGTCGGCCCAAATATTTGTGTGATCCACAAATATTTGTTTCGGAGTCTGGGTGTTTTCTATGTATAATATGTATGTATTTACAAAAAGAAAGTATGTTTATGTATTTATATCACTTGTTTAGTACCCATAATACAAGCTCTGCTTAGTTTGGGACTAAAAAAAAAAAAAAGGAAAGTTGGTTAGACCCTGGTTCGGCACCAAAGCAATGCCCTAAACCAAAAATGACCCCTAAAAAGGTCATGGTCACTGTTTGGTGGTCTAGTGCGGGTGTGTTTCACCACAGCTTTTTGCAAAACGGCATGAGCATTAATGCAGATGTGTACTGTGAAGAACTGGAGAGAATGATGGAGAAGCTTGCATATCTGCAACCAGCTTTGGTCAATCGGTCGTCCCCACTGCTCCTGCACGACAACGCGCGACCCCATACTGCGCAACAGACAGTCTCCAAGCTGCAAGAGCTGGGGATGGAAGCTCTCCCTCATCAGCCATACTCACCAGACCTTGCCCCTACCGACCATTACTTTTTCCATAATTTAGACAACTTTTTAGTGGGTAAAAAATTAAATTCCCGAGAGGCAGTACAATATGTCTTTGAAGAGTTTGTTTTCTCCCGTCCAGTTGATTTTTACAAGAAGGGCATCAATAAACTGCCAATGCGTTGGCAAAGATGCGTCGATTGCACGGGTGATTACTTCGAATAACAAAAATAAAAAAGATTGAAAAAATAAGTACTTTCAATTATTGCATACAAAACGGCAATTTCATAGGTAAAGACCATTTATTAGTAATTTATTAGTAAGGTTCATTTGTTGCTTTTGACCATATGGACAAAAGGAACATATGAACAGAACGCTTGTCATCAAGTGGCCTTAGGTGATTGGTAATAATCACCGGTCAGAACTTAAATGGGCGACCGTTTTGATGATTATGTTGTGAGCGTTTCTGTAAGTCACGAGGTCACGTAAAGCAGTCGCAAACTAAAAAGCATTGAGTTCTTGATGAACAAATAAATAGCTTAACATTTAATTAAGTATCGTTAAACGCTGTAAGTACATTTTTAACCATTTGGGGTAGAGACGCTACAATCATACGGTCCAAGTGCTCGTGTTATGTTTAAGCAACTGATTGGCGATTCCCGTGACCAGAAGGCCGGTGTTTTTCTAGCACACAGGATTTTCGTTGGCGACTTTTTTATTTTTTATTGTTGCAATGGAATAAGCGTTTGTCTTCCATCTCACCTGATGGAAAGTGTAGATTTCTATGTATAACATATACATGTGTATTAAAAAAAAATATTTACGTACCTACGTATTTAGTCGTATATCGTTTGTCTAGTACCCACAGTACAAGTTCTACTTAGTTTGGGATTAGATGACGTTGTGTGTAAGATATCCAAAATATTCATCATTATTGATATATCATTTAACATCAGTTCACTGCTGGACATAGACCTCTTTAATTGTACGTCACTTAGTCCGTCACCACACGGGAATGTCACAGGGACCAACCGTCGATTTACTTGACTGCTTTGACCTTCGACTGAGACGATGCTATGAGATGCTGCTAGTCTTCTGGGAACGCTACAAGTAGGTAACTAACCGAAGGAATTTTTTGACACCTGTAGGAATGTGAAAATTGATAACTTTACATTGTTTTTCATTTCGTAGTATTTTATTTTCATTCAAAATTAAGTAGACGGTAAATATAGAGAGACAGGATTTTTCTCTAAAAATCAAAAAGTATTTGTTTTAATTAGTCATTGAGATTTTTATGTGAATTGTAACGTGAGTTACTTTGAAATAGTTTGATTTTTTATGACTTAGCCCGCCCTGCTTGAAGGACCCTGGATCATAGAGAGACGGAAACAAGTGAGCTGGTAGGGTGTTCCAGATTTTAATTGTTCGTCAAACCGTTTATGTCAACTTCTTTATAGCGGTGGCTTCCAAGACTAGTATGTGTTGTCTTGTAGAGAATGGGGGAAAGGGGGATCAGTTAAAAGAGCTCTTCGAAACACTCCATGCTTTACTACGGTGATTTGTGAAACTAAAGTATGAGAGGTCATGGGTTTGATATGCATTCAGGATAACTTGAAAAAAAAAAAATAGAAATTATAAAATTGTTTGTACAATATCAAAATCCGTAGTAAGTGAAAACATTGCTTAGTTTTAATAGTCTGTCTACCAGTTCATTAAATATAGATGTGAGTCAATCCTTGCAGCAAGAAATTATCGGTTTAGTTCTCAATTAAAAACATGACAATCATTTTGAGTTTTCATACGCAAGACTTTTGAAGTTATTCAAGTCCTGTTGCAAACAATTTTTGTTTTCTATTCTATACTCTTTTTCTCTATTTTCTTCTTTCAATAGCTAATATTTTATTTCGATCGTGTGACTGTTTAACTTTAGCCAATAAAACAACAGAATAGAGACTAGATTGTTAAACGAAAAACGCTTGTAACTTGGCCAGGGGCAGGCTTGTGCGCTATTCTTATATTGTATAAAAAAGTTTCTATTGTCCAATACTATGTCTAAATTTGTTTTCAAGCCAAGTTTATTTAATTGAAAACCACGGGATTTTGTAAAGGAACACACTAACACGAGTGAAGACTAGCGAAACGCTAGTTCAGATATAAAGTCTATCAAGTAGTATTTATGAAACCACTGGTTAAGCACTGGATCTAAAACTTATAACTTTTACATTTTGGTATTTTTTTAACAACTTAGTATAACGAGTAGTTAGATATACTGAGCCATCCCTAACACAAGAATTACGAGAGCATTCACTGCCTTTGAGCATGAAGCACGCTCTTTAAACTTACCGAGTGTTAAATTTGAAGGTAAGACTTTTTTGTCTTTGAGTCTGCCGAAGGGACTCTACTATGCCTGATGGAAAGCATGAGTAGAATTCAACACACTGCACCATGGTGACCTATTGACATGCTTCTATTTCAATTGGTCTTCGGTCTCGCACTCAGCAACAAAACACGACGTGTCAATTTTGGTTAGACTTTTGTAAGAGGTTAGTACCGTCTCGTGAACTATATAAAGAACAAGTGAGCGCGTTTTACAAGTTAAACCTCCAAAACTCCTGAACTAACAAAGTCATCTAATCCATTATAGTTTTCCTTTAAAGTTAATGAACTTATATATGGACCATCACGAATTTTTCCAGATTTTTTGAGCCAGCTGTTTAGCTTTTCCAAAAAGTGTCCTTTAAAATGGAATTTCTCGCAAACGGACACCAATCAAAAAATTGTCTTAGAAACCCTGAACTATTGTTTTTAAAAGACCTATCTAATGATATCCCACACGATGGGGTAGACGCAAGAAAAAAATCATCATCCCCACTTCACGTGTAAGGGAGGTAATATTTTTCATAGTTTTATTGTAGCACTTTGTCAAGGTAATTACAACACATATTCATGCAAAATTTCATCTTTCTAGCACTTACCGTCTAAGTCGAGGACGGACGGACGGACATGAAAAATCCATAAGGGTTCCGAGTCATAAACTTCGGAACCCTAAAAAGCCTTTAACGTGTAGTTTTAGGACATTAAGTACTTTTATTGTATTTATTTTCTCATGGCCCCTCCATACTCTTTACTACGAATCTTAAAATATGAAGTTAGGAATACTTGTCGTATCTGTATTTATAAAAGCAATCCATATGTATGTCTTTGGTTTGTTGCCTGTTTCTGTACCTAATAAATAAAATAAAATAAAAATAAATAAATAAATATAAAATAGAACTGTCTTTTTATGAACTCCTTAATATCCTCCTTAAATAATACCTTTGTTTTCGATACATTGGATTCTATTGAACCAACTTTAGAATTTAAGTATTAGTAGTAAGACATACCTCAAGCGTAAATCATAAAATTACAAAGCATCCGGTCATAAATACGGCAAATGCTAATTAAAGTTTGTACTATCAATATAGGTATAGAGCTATTGAAGTTGAAGTTTTTGTGCGAACAATTATGGAGTAACGCAGTGAATAATGAACATTCTGTACCACCTAGTAGTAAAACATGCATTAAGGGGCTAATTAAGTGCGTTTAAACAGAAACGTAACTCGTAATTCCTTCAGAACACGTCATTAATCGCTCATATAAAAAGGCTTTAGTTGTCATGTCAGATTTGTTATGATATAATTATATAAAAATGTTATTACTTACTTACTGCTATTCAACTGTGTGCACGCATGAAGCGAAAAGAGACTATCACGCCCATGCTGATTTCTCAATTGAAATTGAAAAACTATGATAAACTTTCAAATTGGATTTCATAAAATTTATTGCGGCAAGGTTCTAAATATCGAAATTGTAGTTTTTTCCTAGATTGTTCTCTTGGTTGCGATTTTTATCTTTTTAAATATTTCCCAAACAACTATTTATTACGCACTTTAAAATTACAGTTTAAAGACTCTGACAAGACTATTTATAATTATAAAGACCTATACACTTATAAATTACATCTTCCGTTATATGCTTCTTTAATTTCTAACGAATAAAATCGAGATCAGTTTATGTCTTATTCCTACTTGGACGAACTTTGGAAGAGGCGTATATCCAAAATGGACTGTGTAGGACTGACTGGATAATGGAATCGGCTTAAATCATTAAGAATACAAAGGAAAATTGGTCGAAGAATACTAGTGTTAAATTACACTTCTGATTAACAAATTACCTTACTAAAATAGCAGATAGATTTACATTGAATTATAATAGCTGCAAGGCTAGGATATCCGGTCATAGTAATATTAAATTTATTTTTATTTCACAAATTAAACATCGCCAGATTTTCTAAATTTTAATCCTTACTTTTAGGAAACTACATAGAAGTACTTTCATATTCCTTAAAATGTTATTCGGCTGTTGATGATACATGATATTTGCCTATTGATGCACATAAATTATAAAGGTATAACTATTTTTTTATTCCACCAAAGTTGTCTTTAATTCTTTTATGTTAGTTAATAATAGTACAATTTGTATCTTTCTTCTATAATGGTAATTAGATATGTCACAATTTGGAGAGCAAAAATACATTAACTGTTGTAAAATGTGCTGCTGTTATCTAAACGTATACCTGACGTTTTTGATAATTTTGATTGACTAAATTTGAGTCAAAATATATGAGTATTTTCTCAAAAGGAAAATTGTAACAAAACTAAATTGTAACCTGCAATATACTGATATTTGCTATCAAGTAGGGCGAGTGCTTTCCTACCACTTTTACAAATTAATTCTCTTATCCGTAGGTCGTAGAAGTCAACTCTAGTTAAGTATTGACTTTGATAGGTTGGTAGGAAGGATACTCGTTGCTAGTGATTACATTTATTTTCTTATTGTGAAATGTTTGTGCTCCGTAAATGTACTTAACCAAGTGAGTAAGTAACCTAAGTACGGTCACTGCTAACTCAGCCCGAGCTTTAAGGGAAATATGATTGAGTTGTTGGTTGAATTGGTTGAATTGAAACATACATCATATATAGAGTAATTCTATTGAAACTTACATATATAACAGCATTTAAATTCATATAATATATGTATAATATCTTATACATTAAATTCTCGTGTCACAGTGTTCGTTCCCATACTCCTCCGAAACGGCTTGACCGATTTTATATGCATATTCAGTAGGTCTGAGAATCGGCCAACATCTATTTTCGGGCATCAGCTAGTATATATATATATACTAGCTGATGCCCGCGGCTCCGCTTGTATATACAGACAGGATAGGTATGTTATAAAATTTGGATGTAGGTACATTGAATTACATTGATTGACATGAATTAACCTTCGAATTTATTTGACAGCCTCGTAGGCACAGTGGTAGGGAATGCGACTGCTGTGCTTAAGGCCAAGGGTTCCTGGGTCAGACCAACCTTTGTATGATATACAGATTATCTATTTGTTTCGGAATTTGGTTGTGTTCTATGTATAATATGTATGTATTTACAAAAAAGTACATAATTATTCTTACAGTCAATCTAGCTTTCATAGTACAAGCTCTGCTTAATTTGAAGCTAGATGGCGTTGTGTGTTATATGTCCCAAATATTTATATTTATTTTTATATGTTTCAATTACGGTGCAAGATACGGTTGGGGAACGTTAGCAATAACTAGGAAGGTTAAGATCCGCATAAATGTAACTCGAGCTGCCTGTTGATGAAAAATCTATTTGAGCATAAAACCAAATATATATGTGCTATTTTTATACTATACTTAAAACATAAATTAGAAACGGAAGGAATAGAATCCTATCTGTATGTTACTAAATCTTGGAAAAAAGCACTCAGTTGGTACATTTATTTTGTAATAATATTCATAAGCAAAGTCTAGGGCAAAGTTAGCAGACATATATATCTTACAAGGTACACATTTTTAGGGTAGTTGGTTCGAGGAATACCAGATACCTTGATATTTAATTAAGCTTTGTGTACTTTCTTTAGAAAGGAAAACATGTTCCACCTACTAGAACCTGCACGCACTGAAAGTATGTAATAATTCTCAGTCAAATGTTTTCTGTTTTTAAAACAACTAAGTTGGCAAACAAGCACAGAGTCCACGGTAAGCGGTTAACAGGCCCTATAAACACTCGCAACAGCGGTAATGTCACTCGCGCGTTAATACCCTGCCTCTCCTTCGTATCAAGCTCTGGCTGACTTACGTAAATTCTGAAACATAACACTACACGCTGTTTAAACTTTCAAGCTTTTTTAGGGTTCCGAAGTTCATAACTCGCAACTATTATTGTTTTGTCATGTCCGTCCGTCCGTGCTCGACTTACCGTCGAAATGGTTAGTGTTAGAAAGATGAAACTTTGCATGGATATATGTTTTTATCACGTCGGTAAAGTACTATAATATAATCGTTATAAATAATTTTACCTACCTCTTTTTCATTTTATTATTTATTAGCTAAATATATTAAAACAAAAGTTAAAATCATATTTTATTATATAAGTATTTTAATGTAATCATTCAGACCTTTAGACGATTTTAGACCTTCTCGTTCGAATATCTTAAACATCAATATAAAGGTTCAACACTTTAACATAATGTTAAATATAGATAACTATTTTATAATCTGTGAAGTTGTCAACGGGTCCAGCATTAACGTTTGGGTTTCTGCGAACTCACGTGTGATGATCGTTTAGTCATCCGCTTACATCTACAACTACTCTAAAGCTTTAAAGACAGATGGAAATAAAATGAAAAGACGCATCGGCATCTTAAAAGGTGCGCGCATAAGAAAATAAAAAAGAAAGTGTGGGTTATTTGTTTTACTCAAATGAGTTTCTGACGTGAAGCGTCTCATACATACCAAGTTCATGGAAGGTTGGCTTTATTAGCGCGTCTGTACCGGCACAAAGACACATCACATTTAAATATCACACTAAAAGCGTCAATCTACATACGTCCTATCCAGCAAATCCTAAAAGTGATTTATACTGAGACCCTATTCGATTGAAGTAGATTACAAATAATGAATAAAATTGCATACGAAATGAGTAGATCGAGAGTCCGTGGGTATACCGTTGTTTGAGCGGGGCAGGGAGGGACGTGCAGGCGGGCTTATTGCCGGTAAATACTTAGCTAGTATACCTTCGGATACCTCGCCACCGCTTATCCGCTCGATATGCCCCTGTGTGGATACCTTAAAATTCATTCGCGCTTTTGATCTGTGATTCAATACATGGAACGGCTTTCCTTCCTCGTATACATTAAATCACGGAAGTGGCAGCAGGAAATAGAATCCGATGAAATCCAATTTTAGTTGAGTCAATTCTGATAGGGTTCATCGTCAACTGTTCGGAGAGTTATGAATAATGAAATAAATGGGTCAGGAACAATACAGTTTGTATGCAGTTCATATTCATTTTCTATTTATTTATGAAAATAATAAAAATTAAGCTTCCTGATTTGTATTTTGATGTGTTATTCCGGGTATTTTTTGACTGGAAAAGGTATAAAAAAGGGATACATTGACATTGAAGTAAAAAAGAAATATATATTTTTATTTATGCCTACCATTTACCAAAGTGACTCTACTCTGCCCGTTGGAAAGCATGAGTAGATTCCCAGGAGTAGAGATCATCACCCTCATTGTGAGGATAGGCAATGAAGCATGTTGTCTCATACCATGGCAACCTGGTCACATATTTCCAGATGATATTCTGAGAACGATGCAGAATGATTGGGCTTCCGGTCTCACCAATGAAATACGACAGCAAGAATGCTGTTATTATTATAATGATCTCCTGTGTTAGGGTAGTACTGCGCCGGTCGAGCCGGCCCATTCGTGCTAAAATCAGCGTGGCTCTACTAAGTTGCGCTAACCAGGGCTCTCTTTTAGACACTGTCCGACCAGAAAGCTATAAGACCTTATCCTGCAACGCTTCGTTTATCCGTTGATAAGTAACACTGAGACTCTTCAAGTACCTTTTTAGGATCACCGCAGATGTATGGTGGTAATGCAGTGACGATGGTTTCAGCACGATCGAGGACCAACCTAAAATGACAGCATTCGTGGAGGCTTTTTTCGTTGGTGAGTGCGAGAACGGAGGCCCAATAATCTCGTACAATAATCGCGTACTATGTTGTCTGCATTCGCAATGAGTATGGTGAAATACCACTTCTCTTAGAATAAATAAATAATAAATAAATATTTTGGACATCTTACACATAACATCATCTAGTTCCAAAGTAAGCAGAGCTTGTGTTATGGGTACTAAACAACTGATATAAATTACATAAACACACTTTTTTTTTGTAAATACATACATATTATACATAGGAAAACACCCAGACTCCGAAACAAATATTTGTGGATCACACAAATATTTGGTCTGACCCGGGAATCGAACCCGAGACCTCTTGATCAGCAGCCGCATACGCTAACCACTAGACCAACAAGGCAGTCGAAGAATCTACTCATGCCTTTCATTAGACAAAGTATAGTCGCTTTGGCAAGCTCATATCACAGGTATACAAAAACAGACACAACACATCTTTACGACTGTGTTACATACTGTAAAAGTCGCTTAATAGATAGGTTAAAATATAGCCGTATCTTATTAACCCCGCTAATGAGTAAATATGTAATAAAACAAATTGTAATTGTAGGTTATATTGTAAACTAGTACTGATTTTGTCTAGTATTGCATTATTTTTATCAGATAGACAAAAATACGAACTAAATAAGAACGACAAATATACATAATAATAAATATATATATATATATATATAAATGAGAGTAGTTTTTTACATTATTAGTGCACTAGGTAAATCTGATCCTTTGAATACTTGCCTTGTATAACATGTATGATATCACAGGTCTAAATTCAATGTCTAATAAAATCCTACTGCGACTTTAATCAAAATTTATTGATTTTCCAAAAATCTCAGTCTGGTTCTTCATCAATTCTGAGTTATTTTACTTCGCAGCAACTCCATAGATTCTAAAATGAGAATAAAATGTTTATTCTTTTATCGAGAGCACGGCTATATTGCAAGCGGTATCAAAGTTTTCTCTAATAGTTTCAATAAAGCTATGGTATTGACCAACTCCTTAAAACATCTTTCCGTATGGCAAATAATAAAATCTCTTTGAAAAGATGTTTTTAAACGTTTCGCATTTTTAGCATCTTTAACAATCAGGTTGATTCAGGTCACATTTGATTGTTGAAGATGCTTAGGTTCTTTGTCTATGTAATCTTTTAGAGAGGCGAGGTCTCAAGGAGGCGCAGGAAGAAATTAAGTAGGAATCCAGAGACTCAAGAAGTTGAAGATCAGAAATCCCGACTCCACCAGGACCTCGTGGAGGAATGGTAGGAACGACTTGGGCAATCGAGCATCACGGACATCACGACAGCCTCTCATACCGGCTGACACAGGTGATTCCTGGATATGGGTGCTTTGGAGATTACCTGTGTTTCAGGCGCAAGAAGCCAACACAGTAATGGTGTGGTGGCCGTACTGCGATAT
The DNA here is from genome assembly GCA_932526445.1 of Phragmatobia fuliginosa. Taxonomy (NCBI): domain Eukaryota; kingdom Metazoa; phylum Arthropoda; class Insecta; order Lepidoptera; family Erebidae; genus Phragmatobia; species Phragmatobia fuliginosa. Next base: position 35,358,973 of record OW052057.1, read on the forward strand.
GGATATGGCGTTCCACACACTGGCAGAATGTCCGGCATGAGGGACCCGATAACAGGCCAGTTACCGCAGACGACTCGGGCGCCGGATATTGTTAAACGATCTCCATCCTTAGAGTGATAGGTGTGGTCACCTGTCACCATATCAGAAGCAGGTTGGGTGGCAGCATAAGTGTTAAGGATCGCACTATTAGAGACAGCATGGGAAGATAGAGGCTCTCACATCGGAGAGGACCATCTGCAAACAGTAGGTAGCCCGTGGCACGTCAGGGTTCCAGTGATTTTCTTTCGAGGGTACACCTGGTTCCTGGGCTTCTAGTACAAAAGACGGCGTGTGATTTTAGTCAGTTTGAGTCCGACATAGTCACGATATTAGCGATATCCGGAGGGATTACCACATGGAAAATTGGAGAGGTCTTTGCACTTATTAATTATATATACCACGAGCAACTTGAAAACAGGGGAGGTAAATTTACTTTGATAGAATTCATGAAGTGATGTAACTTAAATAAAATGTGATTCACAAGAGTTTAGAATTCAAATACCATAAATTTATATAACATACCCACTACTGTTTTTCTTGGGAATCGTACTATTTTCATGGATCTCGTAAGAGGAAACAAATTCAATACTAACCTTATTGGAGTATTGTTCTCATCTTTGCGATGGATCTGCACAGTATTTGCTAGACGCTCTCGATCGGTTGCAGAGCCGAGCAGTTCGCATCATAGACAGTCCCGAAGCCACCGAGTTCCTGGAACCTTTGCAGCTGCGAAGAGATGTTGCCTCTATGGCAGTCCTCTATCGCCTTTACCATGGGGAGTGTTCTGAAGAGCTCTTCCAACTCATCCCACCCTCTCCCTTACTCTACAGAACAACACGATCTGGCCAGGGAAGTCACCCCTTCAGAGTGGAAGACATACGCTCCAGGACTAAGCGGTTCGGGTCTTCCTTCTTGTGCGGAGCAGTTAAACACTGGAACTCACTACCAGCTCATGTTTTTTTCTTCATACTATGATCCCGGGTCCTTTAAGCGGGGCGTGAAAAAGTATCTCACTAGGCCCCCATAATGTGGTTCGCAATTTGCAGTGAGTGTGGCAACCCCCATTTGTGGATATTACTCATGCTTTGCATCAGGCATAGTAAAGTCACCCTGGCAGGCGCTATATAAAAATCTCCTTTTATGGACAAGCTTAGATCTAGTCGTGAACAGTTTTATTTAGTTAATGTTGATGCTAATGACCCCATATATTCATGTGCTTCATAAACTAAATAAACAAATGCATTTAATTACGATGGTTCGTGGTTAATTGACTTATATCAAACCATAAGTTACTATTGCGGGATCCAAACATTTATTAAGAAACATAAACCTAATTCATCAAATTAGAGAACTAGACGTTTGTATAAAATAGGACCTTCTTACAACATCAATAAAAGAAGTTATAGCTCCATAAAGTCCTAAATTTACAAAAAAGTTCATACATCGTTAGTCTAATTTTATCATGAATCAAGAGACCATTAATTATCTCCAACTTAATTATCCCATGGTCAAACTTCTGTCTTATTTAATTACTTGAGAGCTTACCTTAGTTGCGCACATTGAAGTCGGTAAACATTTTCTTGGGGGAGGTAAAGGACAAGTTGCAAAAACAGTTTAAGACAAAAGAGTAGCGAGAACCAGAAATGAATCAGGGCGGGAGTGCTTCCGCCCAACCTCGGCGAGCGAGGGCGCGGAAATAACACGGGTGGTTCTCACATAGACCAACGATGTCATAGAACTACCATTCTACACTAGACCATGCTATAAAACATTGTAAGTATTAGTATATTGAAAATATGGATTATGAATTAGAAAATATGCGTATATTATTTCTAGAAAAATGTTAATTAAAGAATGTGATAAACAGTTAATTTTTAAAACATTGCGATTCTTTTGTACATATTTAAAGAAGATAAAAACTTAGTCTTAATATTACTGTTTGTTTCCCGAGGTTTTGATCATATTATTGCACTCAATCATGGGCCCGAGAGGTCATTCCATAGACAATTATTCAATGTCATTTTATTTACCAAATTTGAAATACGGCGTCTACCTTTCACAAAATGACATAACCTACGTATAATAAAATGGCCTATGAAAATTTTACTCCTAATATTTGGTCTGATAATTCCTATTTATTGTTTGATTTAAGTAATTTGGTGTTGTTCTTAATAATTTTATGTTGAAATTCAAAGAAATTTGCGAATGAATAACCTTGGCTAACACTAACATATCTAAACATTGTATTGTTAATTTAATTCAGTGCTACCTGCATGTCTTATTAACATATTTTCATACCACTTTATAATAACAAATAAATATAAAATCACGCAATATTTTCAATCTTTTACAAAAAACACTTATTTATATTAAACTTTTTTTAAATAGGTAAGTAATGTAATAAGTCTTTATTTTTAATACTAATAATATATTAGTAGTGGTAGGTACATTGTTATTGGTAGCTTTGTTTCGCTGAAAAAATTTAAGATACTCCATTTTGTTTCAGTTCTAGTAGATGTGTAGGACTCGTTGTTTGCCGCACTCACCGAGAATACTGTTTGTGGATACGGTGGCACGGGTTAACAGAGTAGAGGGATGGTCATTTAGTGGAAGGTAGCCCGCCCCTCCGATCCCCTCAGCTGTCGGCTGCCCGTGTCTGCAATACAGACTGATTAAACGATCTGCCGTCTGTTTCTAAACTTGTTTGTTTTACCCCTATCCTCAATTGCTCTTGGTAATTTTCATTTGATTGAATGTATGAAAAGAAACAGTAGGTAATGCAAGTATTTAGAACTTAATATACACTTATCTTCTTAGATAACAAAAATACAACTAAGATTGTTTTAAATAATTTTTTATTATAATTTTACCGTATTAACGGTCGACGTGGCTATCAAGATGGTGCTAAGATGTACTTTTGAATTAAATAACCTTGAAATTCAGTTTTTTCTCTTATTTTAAATTTTTAGGATGGGTTTGCTTCAGAAATTTTAAGTTGCGAACTTCGGTAACATTTATATGTTATCAGTTTGTGATGTAAAAGTTTTCCTTAAGTTCAAATAGAGCATTTGATTGTTACGTTAGGTTGTCAATAGGGAAATGTGTCTGGGAGCGTGAAAACTAACCATTCAAATACAATTCAGGCGCTACATAGTAATGCTTAATTTTATAGCCCTACTAGCTGATGCCCGCGGCTCCGCTCGCGTCTGAGGGGTATCAAAAATAGATGTTGGCCGATTCTCAGACCTACTTAATATGCATATAAAGTTTCATGAAGATCGGTCAAGCCGTTTCGGAGGAGTATGGCAACGAAAACTGTGACACGAGAATTTTATATATTAGATTTTATGATGAAATGATATTATACTGCGTAGAAGTAAATTTGTACATAATGTTTAAGTAAAATTGAAATATTGTTTCGATAGCCATTTCTGACATTGAAATAATAATTCTAAATGTACAAGACTCGCAGTAGTAATTCGTGATTGCTCAGTAGTAGTCCGTAGCACTTTAAGTTATTTACAAAATCACTTACCTATATGAAGTCATATTATGATGAAGGTCGTTATCTGACAGTGGTGAAACATCATCACTCGTCGCCTTTGACAGTCAACTGCCGTCCATAGACCTCTCCTTAAAAATGAGGTTTTGGCATGTACCAGACCTGTAGTCAGAGGAGTTGGTTCCAAGATTTCCTTCTTTTCGAACCAACTCGTCTGGATGAAAAAAGGTGGTGACATTCTGTATTTTTAATCTGTTATTACACAGACAAACATCTTATCGATTTCATATAACTATAACAACCTATAGGTTATATTATAATTTCTAGACTAGATAAAAGTTCTATTAGGGTTCAACAATCTGTGTCTGCAACAGGTGGCTTACGTCGGATCTAATACCTATATTACTTTGGAATTTAGGTCTATTTTAATTACTTGCCCTAACTTGAACTGATTCCTAGAGCTTACTGGGGATTAAAACTTCAAATTTTGACAGTTGTTATACTAAGAAGTGCGCACACTAAAAAGAGATTTTTGAATTTTAACTCCTGAGGGCGGAATAATTTTATAATGGGAAATTTAAATTTTTAAAGTACGTAATCAATAATTAACACTAGAGTCAAAATGCGATATAGACGTATTGAATGCTTTAAAAATATATATATTTAAAGCATTCAATACGTCTATGTGTATGTTCCAACAGTGCCATTAGAATTTACCTTATGCAGATTTTCGTAGTCATATGGCAGTTATCATCAAGGTCTCCTAAATTCAAGGGGCCACTTGTAGAGAGTTTGAAATCTTGTTGATATTTCGTTTTCACCAATCATTAGCAGACATCTAAGAGCTTAGATTTCACTTAGAATTTACTAGGGCTACCTACTTTGGGGGAATTCTAGTAAGGAGACGGAGAGGATGGATTCACGAAAAATACGTCTCTCCCGTAGGCGTGTTGCACCGGTGAATGCTTGTTCGGCAATCACCTGTTTTGTCTGTACAAATTTTCACCGGTCCCAGGCCTGTGTAGTACAACGTTTTTCACTTAAATAAAGATAGTGAATTCAGAAGTATCATGTCACAACTAGTGCGTTGCCGATTCAATTGCGAAGGTAGTTATCTATAAGAATGAATAAAACTGAAGTGTCTGTTTGCAATGTCAAATGTTTTTTTTTTTCAAATGTTAACTTAAAACTCGTGAGAGCTAAGATGGTATCTGACTCAAATGACAGTCGTTTTAAATACCGAGATAAAAAAAATTATTATTCTAGTTTTTTTTTTATTTCAACAATTATTTTAAACTAATAAATAATAATTATACTTATAAATAAGTAAATATTTTGTAAATCTTACACACAACGTCATCTAGTCCCAAAATAAGCAGAGCTTGTGTTATGGGTACTAAACAACTGATATAAATACATAAACATACTTTTCGTTTCTAAACATGTATTTATAATATGTATAATATGTATGTACATAATATACAGAGAAAAACACCCATATTCCGAAACAAATATTTGTGGATTACACAAATAGTTGGTCTATTATTTGTGTAATCCACAATGGTATGGTCTATAACGGCTGGAAAGATTTTAACGTAATTCTAAGTAACAAATATCTGATAACATAAGGAGTAACGTAGACATGTACCATGAATCCGAATCAATGGTTCGAACCACTGTTGTGACACGAAACCCTTTCCCATTACTGTCGGTCCGTCCTTAGTCCGCTTCCATTTCGCGTTATATTAGATAAGACACACATGAGCATCCCCCTTAGTTGCTCATGTATGCTAACGATATCGCGATGGTGGATGCGGGCAGTGGTAGATTGGTGCGATGTGTGACGGCGTAGCAAGAGGCGCTTGAGAATGGCGATTTATAGCTTTATGAATGGAGACCGAGTACTTGGCGTTTAACTTTACAAATCCCTCGGCGGTACGCCGATGTAGACGCGTGAAATACAGATCCCAAATATTTGGCCTGCCAAATACCTGGGATCTGTATTTCGAGCGTCCATCGATTGCGAGGTCAAGGCACGCATTGCAACCGCAAGGTGACTGGTGTCATTCGTGACACCAAAATGCCGAATAGGCTTAAGGGACAGGACTAAGAAACTATAATTAGGCCTGTTCTCTTACATGGTTGTGAAACGCGGCTGGTGTTGGAGCGACACAAGCAAGAGCTGCAGGTCACGGAGATGAATATGCTACGCGAAAGAACCGTGTGAGAAATTTCGCATTCGTGGCAGCCTAAATGCAGTCCGGGACATCGCAGACAAAATGCAGGAGGATCGCCTGCATCGGTACGGCCATTTTTTCGGCAACCGCTTGGTTATGTGGGTAATAAATGTCTGGCCATGCCGCACACGGCGAGCTCTGGTAGAAGAAGAAGGGGGTTTCACGTCGTAATGGGTGATATTGTAAGAGTTCAATTAAGCCGCCTTAGAAATCTATCAGAAAAGATCCTGCCTGACACCCAGTTTGGCTTCCGACCTAACCCACGAAACATGTGAAGCTATTTTCTCGGTGCGTCAAATTCAGGAGAAAAGCAGAAAACAGGGGCGTCAGCTGTACCTCTGCTTTATTGACTTGGAGAACGCATTCGATGTGCCTCGCGAATCCCTCTGGATGGTATATGGAAAGCTAGGATGCACGGAAAAGTTTGTGAGACTCCTGCGACTCTTGCATGACAATATGCAGTGCTGCGTCTCCGTAGGCGGCGAACAGTCCGACTTTTTCTCCGTTACCTGTGGGGTAAAGCAAGGGTGCGTTCTAGCACCTACACTGTTTGCAGTAGGAGTCAAGCAGGCCCAACAAACTGTTTCTGAAGGAGTTCGCTTTCGCACCGATGGCAGTCTTTTCAACTTGGCTAGACTAAAGGCGCGCACCAAAGTCTCGTATGCAGTGATCACAGAGATGATGTGTGCTGATGACCTGTGCTTTCTGCCAGAATTCCCAAACGACCTGCGAAAGTATGGCGGACAAGTCCTCAGATATAAAATTGTTCTGAAGCGTCACATGAAAAGATGCAATATAGAGCCCTCTCGCTGAGCTTGGCAGCACAGCGACCGGAATGACGCGAGACTGTGAAGAATTGCGCGAATTTGAGGAACAGCATTTAGCTGCCCTCGACGCCAAGCGCGATGAGCGTAAAGCCCGTCCACTCGCTGCCATTTAGTATAATTATGAGAGCGGTAAGCTTACTTGCCCACTTTGTACAAGGGAGTTTGCTGCGAAAATCGGCTATATTAGCCATCTACGGGTGTATCAGCGCCAAGCCCTATAAGGGGTCGAAGTGGTCACCATGGCCGAAATCGGTCGGATTAATTGATTGGTTCCTAATGCTGTAATTGTTTTAAAAAAAATGCTACAAAAAAATTTTTTTCCTTAGAACGTGGCCCGCAGCAATCTTGCTGTAAACAACGAGAGGGAAATAGCAGTTTACATCGTCGAGATATTTCAACTTATGCATTGTGACCAGCGGCCATTGGGGGAAATCATGACTCGTCCAATTTTCTATCAGTAACAATGGTAGGTATAGTTTATAATCTATGCAAAAAAATAAAGTTGGAGTGTCTGTATGTAATATCAAATGAACGGTTTTTTACAGAATGCACATGAAAGTGTATACGGTACTAATGAAACATGAAAGTGTAAATTTTTGTCTGTCTGTCTACTCTTCGACCAATCTCTGGAAGGGCTAGTCCGATTATGATGTGACTTCCACTGGTGGAAAGCTGATGACCTAAGGAGTAACTTAAGCTATTTTTTTACACTGTCTTCGCTCCGCGGCGTTACTCGCCATTTATAATGATAGCCGTGGGTAACACCGCGAGACACAGCTAGTACGAAATAAAAGTCAAAACTTGGCTAGACTGTTCCGAACTCTGATGAAACTAAGATAAATTTTGACTTTAAAAGCAATGTTTGACGTGTTTACCAAACAGTATCGATCTTGGTCTCCCACTGGAGTTCGACATCATATCTTACTATTAAGAGTCGTAGGAGTAGTTGTAACGTGTCAGTTTGAAACGTCAAACAAAAGTCCAATAAAGCTCTCCAGGTATTCTTTTAAACAAAAATATTATTATTTGAAACAAAATAAAGAGTTTCGTAACGAGAGCTTACCTACTATTGACTTTCATGTCTCTTCTTACAAATCCTTAAAGTATCAAACTTGTCGCTAACAATGTTTGGTTTAAGGCTCTATAACTACAATATCCAAATATCAGACCGTCACCGTACCACATACTACCAAACCAAGTAATTAATTGTTGTCAGTTATTTATTAAGTTAAGTTTGTAAATTTATTCGTTATATTTTTCACTTAAACTGCTTCGTTGGTCAAGTGGTTCTGGGTTAAAAGCCTGGATATGGCCTAAAGTATTGTTAAGTTTTTCTTCTTCTAATTAACAGCTCGGAGTATGGAAGTTTGGCAGTGATTCCCACCCTTGCCTCGGTGACATCTATCCCAATCGTTATTGGGAAATTACTGCCGACAAATATATTGACAAATAGTTTAAACTTCGGATTTCAATTCTCCCTCATGGTTATGGAGTTCCGATGCCAGTCGCTCCGTGAAAAAACTGATATTCAGGTAGCACCGGTTGAACTAGTAGTCGACCCCAAATATCCTTGGGAGTAAAGTCTCGAAAGTAAACGAGTTTTTTTAAATATATTTTAGTTAATCAGAAATAGTCATAATCCCTACGTAGCTACAGATAATTTTCTTTGCCTCGAAGGTCAGGCATCACCATACTAGTGTGGTATAGTTGGCTAAATCTAATTTCTTAGGTGAGTCTTATTTCCTCTAGTGGTTTTTCTTGTAGATAAAAGCACATGTAACTGCGAGTATGTCCTTGCATGTCACTTTTACATAAAGAAGCGACACATATCTACCCAGAAGTGGAGCCATCCACAGTCAGATAGCTATGTTCAATGGTATATTCACAAATTTAGTTTAGTTGAATTAGACCTGTTAGTACAATGAAAGTAATAATGAATATAAAAGAAAGGTGCAGTAAACAAATTTGTCAAACACTTACTGCATCGTGTTTGGTCGAACTTTGAGGGACCGACCAAACAAGAAGGACCAATATTTGGATATTTTTAACAACAGTAACACATATTAACACATATTTTTAAGGTTAAAAATATCGAAATATTGGTCCTTCTTTATAAGTGTAGTTACTTATATTGTCGATTCTTTACCTATAATAGAGTTCTTTTTATCATATTTTGTACAAAATTTACTGTAATTACTGTTTTAGGCTTACGCGACTTTTACACATACATTTTGTACTATAGCTAGACATATGTATGTATGAAGATTTTCGAAATATTCAAAAGAAATGATAGAGTAATATATCTGTATGTTATTTTTTTTTCTAAGTTTATTAACTGCCTGTAAAATTTAGTCTATTTTACTTGAAAGAAGAGGGAGGAGTTGGCGAGAATCGAGAACCTAACCTTGTACGAGTACATCTTGTAAAACTACGTTATTTTAATGTTGAAATATAAGAATAAAAATAACATAGGTAATAAAAAGTATACATTAATAAATTTTTTTAGATTTTTGTTAAAAATATCAGTAGATATATGTATTAATATGAGCTAATTGGTAACTTTAAATAATTATATTACTATACAGAAATATCGTCTACTTTTAACATCCTTGTTTCTAAAAATAGGTTGAATACAAAAAAGTACCTTAATAATAAAAACAGTGTGAGCTGCAAGTCATCATTATCATTATACTCATAATGCGTTCTAAACTGACAATTTGCATATATATGACCACTAGTTAAATTACTAATTAGGCATTTTAATAACTGCTTATAGTTGAACTTTAGACTTAGGTTCTCAATCCGGCTGCAGCTTCTTAAGTTTTTTCTTACTTTATATCTTTACGGGTAATTTTAAACATTATTAAATTTTTAATTAGTAGGCCTAGAAAGTTATACAATACGGTAACTGTCAAGTCTAATCAGGTCCTCTTTATTTAAATTAATATAATTTAAACGGTACATTATCTTCAAACGTGTATAAAACTAGCTGCACTCCGCTGCGTTACTTGTGATTTTTGTTGTTCTTTTACAACAATAACTCTTGGTAACGCGGCGGGCGTAGTCTAAATATGAAGTAGTTTAATTCACTCCTTATATCATCAGCTAACTGCCAGTAAAAGTCCTGTTGAAATAGGCCTAACTGTTCCAGACATTAGACGAACAAAACAAACCGACAAACAAAAAATTTAAATTTGATTGTTTGTAGTAAATACCGCATATTTTCATGCTCATTTAGTTTGTATCGGACAGATGACTAACTTGGACTGAACATATTTTATAAAAAGAAAAACCCTTAGCCAACAAGTGAGATAGATGTACCGGCTTTTAAATAAAACATTTGAACTTTGTTTGGAGAATAAGCTTTTGCTCTACAAAGTTGTTCTTAAACCGGCTTCAAACTCAGTTCTCAAGATACTGCAACGGTATGAATCCAAAACTCTTTGCGTGATTGCCAACAGACCATGGTATATTACTCACTACAAAGTTATTGTAAACGTATACAAAGTCACTGAAACCTACTTTGCAAGAAACCTAATGGAATATGAATTCAGAACAACTTGTAAAAGATAAAAGAGAAGAAAAAAAAAAGAGACGTGCGCCCTAAGACCTAATAAAAATTAAAATATACCATATTTGACCAGATCACAGGATTTTGAAACAAACACGCCGTTATCAAAATTGATAAAATCCTATTAAATGACATACAGACAGAGGAAGTAAAGAGTTAAAAAATAAAAATATTTTTCATAATTTTATTGTAGCACTTTGTAGACGTAATTACAACACATATTCATGCAAAGTTTTATCTTTCTAGCACGTACCGTTTGGACGGTAAGTCGAGGACGGACGGACGAACGGACAGACGGACATGACGAATCTATAAGGGTTCCGAGTCATGAACTTCGGAACCCTAAAAAAACATTTAGTGAAAAGATGTTAATTTGAAATTACAGACAGACACTCAATTTTATTTATTAAAATACATACCTACATTGTCACATCATACCTAATTATTGTCAAATTCCATATATGTAATGATACCCACAATTTTATATTTGTGAAACTTGTAATTAGTAAGGATTTTTTTATATTTCTTTTCATATTTAAGCCTACCAATGCAAGGCAATGCAGCATGGTGACCCATACTATGGCAGCCAGGTCAGAAAATTCTGCATCATTCCCGGGGTTACTGCAGAATTATTGGGCCTCCGGTTTCAAATCACCAATGAAATACGACAGCAAGAATACTGTGATTATTAGGTAGTACTGGGTAGTACCGCCCCGGTCGAGTTAGCCCATTCGTGCAAAAATCAGCGTATCGGTAAATGTAAAATTCCTATCCAGTTTATAAAGTTTTATATCTTTATTCTTTATTTTAATAAAAATTTTAGCTGAAGCTCCGTCCTTAATGTTGACTAATAGGTTTCTTCAGTCAATTATTTCAAACAGATTCATACATAATATTGTCAAAATTGACTGAAGAATTTGAATATCTTTAAGGCTTTAACAGTGTTTTCACTGTAGTAACTTCATAATACTTTTTTACTTATTCGTATTTAAGAGGGGGTATAAAGCTAAATTGCCGATCTTAGATTTGATTTTTACACTCGAAAATAAGCCACTAATGATAAAACAAAACATGACCGTTACCTCGAGTCAGGTGCGATAGAAAGGGAGCGTTCTGCACGGAATAAGAATGTAGTAAGCGCCGAATTAATTTTATTGTAATTACTCGTAAATTATACAATATTTTTTTAAAACACTAATAGAATCCCTTGTTAATATATTTTTATACATTGTATAAAAATATGCAGAACGCTCCCTTTCTATCGCACCTGACCCGAGGTAACGGGCATGTTTTGTTTTATCATTTGTGGCTTATTTTCGAGTGTAAAAATCAAATCTAAGATGGGCAATACCCCCTCTTAACGGATTTACTTTTCAGTGCAGCGTTTTGGATTACTCTTTTAACATTAAAAAAAATCATCGAAATGAAATCTTAACGATAAGTGTGTACTGTATTGATTTGTTAATATCGGTTTAGCGATGCCAAATTACATTTCAATCGGTGCTGTGCTTAAGAAGTGAAACCGTAATAGACAAACAGCGTTACTTTCGAATTATAAAATTAGCATTTATAGATAGATAGATAGAAAACTCTTTATTTGTACACCGTGTTACAGATTCACAATACAGAACAGTAAGGACTTATATTTAACTAGCTGATCCGGCGAACTTCGTACCGCCCGAATTTGAAATCCCATAGCTTGTTCGCAGCGCCACCTACCGGGTACTATAATTTGAGATTTAAACTATCCTATCTCTCAAGTTAGATCGAACTGCACATGGTGTGCGAATTTTATTATAATCGGTTAAGTGGTTTAGAAGTCCATTGAGGACAAACATTGTGACACGAGATTTATATATATTAAGATTAACAAAGGGCGGTCTTATTGCTAAAAGTAATCACTTTCAGGCAACCTTAGGATGGATTAAAATGATTTGGAAAGACAGTAGTTGACGGTGCAATGAGTTTTCAAAAATTATAATCTACTAATGAATATAACTGGAGACGCATGTATATCTCCATACATACATACATAACAATGATATGCATACATACAATATCTAAATAACTATCAATTATATTATAACGAAAACATTTACATAGTACCCAAATTATGCGATTAATAAATTATGAAGTATAAAATTCCTGAATCATTTTCTTTAAACTAGTTGTGTGAGAAAATCTTCTGTAAGTCTACGTGCCTTTGTTTTCTATGCTGGTAGATATATATACTCAACATCCCTCACGATGATGTTTTCGTGATATACCTTCAGCACACATATGCACCTGAGCATGCAGCTAAGACGTGACTCTCTCACGATAATTCAATTTTCAAAACCATAAAAACTCATATCCCTCTTTCTAGCTGTTGAATTAATGAATACTTTATTTTATTAATATACCTCTTCACACACTTTTACATGTTAATTAGTTCAGATATAACAAGATAGCGGCCTTACCTTTGCCTTGAATAATAACGCCTAAATATTCAAGGGTCTAAGCTTACTTAAATTAAAAACACGTGCAGATATCATAGCGACACATGACGATGAACATAACCAGGTCTCATATGACAGGGTGGTGCACGACGCCAAAAGACGTTCCTGAGTTTTTATGATAATAATAATGTTTATTTCATGGACCAGCAAATATGTTACAATGTAGAACATTTAATTTATTATTGAACATGGTGACTGATTATCATAGATAATAAAACAGTGATGATGGTGTGGAGACTTCCACATACAGCGCGACGACATACGACAGCGCATGCGAAGATTGCCGATGGCAGAGCGAGCGGCGCGCGCAGATCTGCGTCGTCGTAGCAACCAAGAATGTTGATTTCACTATCTCTACAATTTTCGAAAATATAAATCTTTATTACAACCAATAATAATAGGAAGTATCCTCAATGGTTTACCTAATTACGAGTAAGTATATGAAACTGTATATAGAGCTCTATAAGCGGTCCTTCACCATATATTTACAAACCATAAAGCATTTACGGAAAAAGAATCCCAATTGTATATGCAGTTACGGTATTTAAGTATTAAAGCTATTAACACGGGTGATGCCTTAGTATTTCAGCTGTCTTAAACATCATTATTTAGCAGAAAAAAAAAATATCTTAATAGTCCAATATTGGTATGAACACCGAAGTTAAGACCACAATGGAATTCTATTTCTTTATTTTACGAAGAGTGAAATTATATTGTCATTCATGAAACAGCGTAGGTATGAGAGAGAAAGAATATTTTTCGATGCTCAAAAAGTGACACCAAGCATCGGAGTGGGCAGACAGAACGCCGGCTTCAATGTGTGTTGAAGAAGACGGGTTTCAAGGCTCATGGTACCTAATGGCGCAGTAGGTATACCTCAAAAGCCTTTCAAACCATACAAGGTCCAAGCAGATTGTATGTACCCACGTCACATGCAATTCATACACTTGTGGAGGTGTATCGTGTTCAATTTCAGAATTCTATATGCCTCTTCACGTCTAGCTCGAGTGAGGTAAAGACCGGTTACTGAATTCTAAAGCTGTAATAGATAGCTCAACTAAAAATAGTTAAATAAATAACTTCTTTTTTTATTATTTATATAGCCTGACGAAGTGAATCTAAACTGCCTGTTCTAAAGCATGAGTAGAATCCAAGAGTGGTCGCCACCACACTCACTGCGAATGCAGACAATACAGTATGGCGACCACACTATGGCGGTCTAGTGAGATACTTTTTATGCCGCGCTTAAAAATCCCGGTATCATAGTGGAAGGGAAACATGTAAGCTGGATATAAGTTTTATTTTTTGTCCAAGTTTATATATATTATACGCTGCCAGATGGAAAGGTGGCCACATTATGGTGGCCTAGAGTGATGCTTTTCACACCCCTTTTAAACATTACAGACATTTAACACACAACGGCAACTAGTTTCAAAATAAGCAGAGCTTGTACTATGAACACTAGATTGACTAATAACTCACATACTTTTTTTGTAAATACATACAAATTATATACAGGAAACATCAAAACTCCAAAAAAATATATCTGTAGATCATACAAACATTTGCTTAGACCCAGGATTTCAACCTGAGACCTCGAAGCACAGCAGTCGCATACATACTTGTGTTGATAATAGTGACAAGGAAATGTATGCCGGTAGTAAGTTTTAGGTATTTACTTCTCGGTATTGGAAGCAAGGACCGAAGCATTTAATTTGAGAATGTATTTCTACCACTCCTAAATGGTGACTTCCAGACTGCTCTTGTTGTCTTAAAGATATTTCTCCTTTTTTTTATATATCCTCCTTCCCTAGTATGTATATCGCGATCCAATATGTTAGTCTAACCTGTAATAAAATAAGTGGCGTGGGGATCTGGTGACCTGTAACACAGGTTTCTACCTATCACAGGCACCAGCCTCTCACAAATGTGGTATTTGAATGGCATGTATTGGACCCTAAATATACCATTGTAAGAACCATTTTTTGTAAAGAGGAAATAAACTTTATTATTATTATTATTACCATCGCGCCACAAAGGCAGTCGAGAACCACCAAGGCAGTCGAGAATGGGAATTAAATACGTAAGCTGGTAATGAGTTTCGGTTTTTAACTGCTCGGCACAGGAAAGAAGAACTGAATCGTCTAGTTCGAGTGCGTATTTCTACCTTCGGCAGCATAAAATACATTAGGTATGTGAACGCCAATGCAAGATTACGTAGCCACAACGTTCTCTAGCCAGATACCATTATATTACACTATGATTTGTTCTGGATGGGAATCAATCGTCGACATCTGGTTTATCAGGCAGTGTCATTAACTACTAAGTCAACGGATCACTCTGAATAACAAAAATGTGTCTGGGAACTAATAGTTGTAAATCTGAGTGAACATTAACTATTTTAATTTGAATATTAATAACGATGTTTCAACTACTTATCTTCATTTATTCAAATCGTAAATCATTTTTATATCTTTCTTTAAAAGTCATAAGCAAGTACAAAATTGCTTAATTTTCAAAACGGTAAAAAATTTAGTCAAACTTATTCTATATAAAAATTTAATGAAACCTATTATAAAAATTAGAATAAATTTCAATACTTTTTGTGCCTTTGAAAATTTGCTTACTCTTTAACCTGGATAGTGGAATCAAAAGAGCTCTAATTCTTTAAACGAGAAACATTTCTGTATGTAGAATGTCCTTCAAAGGTTGAACTGGTGATTCATTTATGTGCTCTTCATGAGCAAAAACTAGTTTACAATCAAATATAGGTACATTGATATACTAGCAGTTTTAATTAGTAGTATGTCCAACACTGTAACCCTCATTTTACATATTAAGTTAATGGAAACAAATAGTCTAGTGAGTTGTTAATGTAGTAGTTACAAAAAATATATTCCGACGCCAAATCGGTCTAACAACATAATTTTGTGTTTTCGGCAGACCGTTTTAAGACTATAATAGTGTAAGAGTCTGAATATGGATAACACCTTGAAATGTTGCCCTTGAACTTGTGTTTAGTGAACTTAATCAGTAAACACATCAGATTTCATGTCATTGCTGTTGTCACTGGTTGTTCAAATAAATAATATACATATCATGCAATAATGCTGGATGCGAGTAGCCGAGGATCGAACTAAGTGGCGTGCAATTGGTGAGGCCCATGTCCAGCAGTGGACTGCGATAGGCTGATGATGATGATGATGATGACAATAATGTGACACCTAACCTTTACCAGACTTGAACTCTTTCATCCAGTAAGATATCAACTCTATAAGAGTTAGTTATTTAAAATTTTACGTGGTGAACACTTAACCTAGAGAAAATTTCGAATGTCAAATGTTAAATGAAATAACTTATACCGTCATTTCATTTTATAGACTAGTTTTATATAAATTAATTGAAAATTAGAATTTAAATGAAATTAATTAATTGAAATTAGTTTTACACTTGCAAATTAAATATTAAAAAAATACATAGTTTATGTGAACAAAACGAGTTTAAAATTCGTAGGTACTTTACTAACGGGTTTAAAGACTGTGTAGATAAATGTAATAAAATTTTATTCCTGTACATCATTTTACTTTAAGTAGTATAATAACAACAAGAAGTAATTAAATAACATTGTAAAATCAGTCTGTGATTTAATACGTTTATCGACAAGATTTATGCTGTTGATGGCTTATGCTCATAATTACTATGCAAATTAAACTACCAAGGACACTTGTTATACGAGTTATATTTATACTTAGCCCACAGGAAAACATTTGTTTTGGGAATCGAGGTGAGTCTTACAATTTTGGAATTCCGCTCGCTTGAATATATTTAGTCCCTCGATAATATTGTTTTCTTTCTTAATAAAATACGTAATATATGTCTTATATATACGAGGAGAGGCTCATAGCCCAGTTGACCTAGGATATTAGAAACAATCACCGAGGTAATACTCGACGGCGCGATTAGTACCTGGATGGATGACGGTTAGTGGCATATTACCATGAGCGTCTCCGTGGTTACGTTAAGCAATCGGTCCCAGTTGTTACTATAAAATAACAATCGTGAAGCTTAGTCGGCCTAAAAAATATCCAACGCAAGATTCCGTAGCCACAACGTTGTCTTGACAGTTTTCAACCAGCACTTGATTAGCGTGTGGATGTGCGGTCTAAACCCTTGGCTATCAGGAGAGGGTTAAGTAAGACCGAATAAATTTATGTATCATTATCTTGCATCTTCAGTAATGTTGTTTAATATAGAGCCCTTAAATATTGTTTCAGCGTCGTTTGTTGTCGTAGATGGGTTTTAGTTTGTACTTTTTATCTATTATCTATAAGTACAGAAATCATTACTTAGAATTCATATATGTATTACACTTTTCACTAGCTAGAGGTATCATTATCATCATTATGGCAGCTGAAAGATGTCCTCTGCAGGACACAAGCCTACTACCTACTACGCTCGTCACAGCAACCGATCCTATGCTGCCTGCAGACAACGACAGAAACAATAGACGGATCATCATAATCCAATGATCTACAGAACAATATCTCTACTAAATATTAATAAAAAAGTCACTTAAACTCATACTTTGTATGCATCAAAGTGACAAGTATAAAAAGCTAGTCTTAAGTAGTATTAGTTATTCCCTGTATCATCTGTTACCCGCCAGTGAGTCACTTTCATATGCATTTTGTGAAAAGTTGTTAATTAGAAAATACAGACACTTTATTTTATTTATTTCTATAGATTATTATGAATGTATAATTACATTAAAACTCGCCAGAGTCATTGTCTATTATTGGTTCAAAAGTAGGCAGTACTAAATTTGATTAGTGTGACAAAAATACGATTATAATAATGTGTAAATGTGTATATATAATAAAAGACGATTGTTCCTAGTTCCAACTTCTTTCAATTTATTTTTTACATAACCAAAATGTCATTGTGCCTTTAATTATTGTTTTTCTTCAGCCTTAAAATTAAAGTGTTTTATGTTTGCTAATTAAAATGGCGTAACAACAATTACCTAATAAATTAATAACTTATTAGCTTGTTAACATTCCATACTTAGCCTAAGGTTTTTACTTGCTCTATAACATTTTTCTTTTACCATTACGACATTAAGATTTATGCCTGTACATTTTACATATTTAAAAAATAAAACGCCAAACAGAAGTACTTATAGCATAGGTCCACACGCAGCCTATAAATAATCCTGTCTTGAATTTCTTTACTCATCTTTATTTTACTTCTTATTTCTTTCTTTCTTCTTTCTTTATTATATAGGCGGTCAAACGAGTAAATGATGACATGATGAAAAGTAACTACCGTCTCCCACTGAACCCTTCTACTCGAGAATTTTAAAGGTGTTGCTGCCATTTAGACCTAATGCAAAATTGGTGTTTGGCTAGTATGCATGTACTTACTTTAAAAGTAGTAGCTCGTAAATAGTCAAAATATTCAAATTGTAAAACTACTTCAGAGACCTTATCGTACCTATTTTGATTCTATTATTTGTTTTAAAATCAGATCAATTTTGTACTGGCAATTTAACAAAAGGTAAAATCAGAATGCGTTTTATTATACATGTGACTCAAAATATAATTTAAGTTTAAGCAATAGCGGGTAACAGCTAGTTATAAATAATATTTTACTGTTACTTAAACGGCTGCTGACAGATTAATAACAACGCAAATATTCATAATTTCGTAATTGACTATTCAAATGAGTGTTCTGTTAGTTTAGGGTCGCATCGATGACTTGCCACTCCCGACAATCTAATGTACCTACCACCAGCCATCAAACTGAACATTAAAACTTTTAGTTGTTTGCTTTTTATGAATAGACCAATAAAAAATAACTTAAAGGTATTTATTAGTTTGAAAAGTGAATTTGAGATTTTAATGGAAGAACCATTGAATAATTAGGTATTTGCTCTCTTTAACTACTACGGTGGACTTAATAGGAATGGTAATAGTTTTTACCCGAATACGGCAGAGCCAAAAGAGGGTTATGATTTTTTGTCTGTATGTATGTTCATCTGTTCCCTCATAGCTCCTCAACTACTTATTAGAACTGGACGAATAACGTAATGTTAGAAGCGTCTTGATCGTCCGCTGGTTATAAGCTATATGACAAAGTAATGTGGCACCCTCTAGCGGTCATAAGTAGTCATAAGGTACTGTGTCAAAAATGAATTTGATGCCGGGTTATGTATTTTTATATTTATATGTAAAAAGTGTTACTACTTCTACTACTAGTGTACATTTCAAAAATATAAATAATTATCACATGCTCGTGATTTTGTCGTTTTTATTCTAAAATTGTGATAGTTCTGTGTATTCTTGTTCATAATTTAAATATACTTTGCAAAACAATGAATGGTTTAACAGCACCAAAATATTCTAAATAGGAAAAGTAAAAACGAATGCCCAACTACTACATAAAATGACGCTAAAAAGTATAAATATTTAACAAATATATAATTATAAATATTTTGGAAACGTTTTATATTTGGTGCGTTTATATGTAACGTGTGACTACGGTTTTTCAAATTTGACTTTGTGAATGAATGAGGTGTCAAAAGTCTACCTACATAAATTTTATCAAAAGCTTTTCCATAGTTAGATTTTAGTTTTGTAAGCTTCTATTCTTTCATTTGGAATGATTACACACTATAAATTTAACACTGTGCCAATAGGTACCTATTCAATCGAATCAAAGGCCTTCTCACAGTCCACAAATGCTAGACATAGGGTCTGATTATATTCCTCGGTTTTGTGTATAATCTGCCGCACTGTGTGGATGTGGTCTATGGTGCCATATCCGCCCAGACATCCAAACTGCTCCGGTGGTTGAAATTCATCGAGTCTTCGCGCCAGACGGTTCGTGATGACCAGAGATCGGAATTGGGTGTGTGAAAATACCTAAAGTTTGCAGTAAGTTTGCAATAATAATATGGAGCTGTTACAACCACTGTTCTTGCAATTGAAATAAATGTTTTTAATTTATTTTTTTATGCAGTGCAGGTTTAATAATTTTTAAAAAAAGCCGACTTCAAAACTATGTAAAGAAGCGAAAATGTTCGTTTTCCTTGCATCAACCTGTAGCAAAACTTTTTAACTTAAGATACAGATCAAAAAAAGAAATTAAAACCGCATTAGCATTTTGCAGATATATCAAATTCTGTGTTTGACCGACAAAGAACAATTGGGACTAAAAGACCGAATTTTAACCGGAAAAGTACAAAACTAAAAACTTATTAAGAACTGTATTAGCAGCTTGTAAATGTTTATAGTTCGGTGATTCAAAGGTAAGGAACATGTAAAAAAAAAAAAACTAAACCGGTAAAATTCAAACCCGGTTTAACTTAAGTGGTTGTAACAGCTCTATATTATGTCCCGCTGCAAACTTTAGGTATTTTCACACACCCAATTCCGATCTCTGGTGATGACTCTTGAAAACAGCTTGTAGACGTGGCTTAAAAAGGGAAATGGATCGATAGCTCTTCAACCTGGTCTTATCAGGCTTTTTGAAGAACAAAAAGACAACACTTCTACTCCACGACTCCGGAGTTTTCCGTTAGAAGAGGACAGCGTTGAAAAGCTTTTGGAATTCCCTCAGTACGGGCTGAGTTACGAAAGAATAAATTATTTTTCCTCCTATGTTGGAAGAGTTTTAAAACCGTGAACGTGATGATGATGATGGTAATGATGAACATGAAGTCAGCGGGAGCGGCACGGCGTTGCGGTCATTGGCAAGTTTTAAGAAAGAGGAACTGGCCTTGAAAGCAGCTAGGCAGTATAGGGAATAACAGAAAACCTTCATTACAGCTAGCTTAGAGACACAAGATTCTACCATCATAAAAAAATCAAGTAATAGACCGTCAAAAAATTGTTTTCAATATCATTATAATAATTTAATAAATAATACACACATACATGTAATATCGCAATGATAACAATTATTTGTAAATACAACAGATAAGTCAATGTACTAATGAATTAAATAGCTTTATCCATAGAAACAATTTAGATTTTTTTAAATGTCAAGTAACATTATCGAAGACATTACCAGATAAGTCCTCAGCCAGCTTAAATTCAAAGACTGCAGCGGGCTGATGATAATGGTGTTTGGATTTGTCAAATTTATTTGAATTTGATCTTAATATTTTATTTATCTAAAAGCAAGTACTTGTAATGTTACCGCTATGATATTGACACTGAGTCACCACACAAAAAAATCGAGGGAAACTTTTGAAATATTAATTTTTGACTTGAATCACTTTATAAAATGTCTTTACGAACTGTTATGCTGACGTATCTCAAAATGATAGATTCTTTTCTACCACAAAACATACCAAGAACGTTATATATACCAAGGACAGTTTGTGTTCTTTGGACCTTTTTTTAAAAAAAAAAGGTAAATTAAAAACCTAGTGATTTAAAGAAAATTAAAGAATCAAAGTAATCACACTAATCCTAAGCCAATTTAAAAGAGTAGGAAGGAAGATGATGAATGATGAAAGAAGTCTTATAAAGACAACCGTCAAATAAAACTGAGTCGAACGTAAAATATTAAAATTCAGTCTTAAAATCGTCACAGGTCTTAAATCTCTTTTTACGTTTCAAACAAAAATTCCTCTACAAACATCTCGACCAGATTAGGAATTTTCAGATTTCACTTATATTATACCTTACTTCCATTGCTGAAAAAATTAGAGTAGGCTATTTTTCCACACTTTTTGTAGGAAAAACATAGAAAAAATAACCCCTTACATTTCAAGTGCTCGTAATTATCTTAAGTTTCCTTATTGCAATGTAAATCTCAGACTAATTATATAATCTAAACTGAAGTATTACATAGTTACTGTAAAAATATTCTTACCATTAAAACTAGTAGCTGTACGAGTAATTTACTGTATTAATTTAATTAAACCGTATGCAAATAAAGTTCTCGTACCCACTCAAGGTAAACTAAATGTCTCAAGCAGTTTCTGCTGGGCAGCTTTCAAGTGATGAAGATAATTATTAAATTAAGTAAACATGACGCATAAGATATGAGTAAATAATTACATAAATAATTTGGTTTATTATCAATACCTAAGTTTAATTAAACAAATGTACCAGAGATAACATTTTCATCAAGTTTATTGTTAAAGGATGAGAAAACATTCAACTTTCATTTAATTTTCTTGGCTGTACAGTAGCCATAAAGTAAAGGACTATATTTGTTCAATTAATGATTTACCAAATAGCGGCAAAATATATTGCGGCACCAAAATAATACAAGCAATAGGCGACAAATAGTCTGTTATGATATTTGTACATCGTGTTTTTTTCGAACACTACTTTATCCGTACTTTAATCTGAGGATATTGCCGACTCCTTATCAGTTTCTGTTAGTGGCATAATGTTTTACTTAGAAAAGGGGCCATGGTAATGATAACATCGTATTTGGTACTTAGAATATATAGATACCTATCAAACACGTCAGACAACCGGTTGCCGAATCGGCGTGATATATAAGGACTTGTTAAATAATATTTTTATACGTTTTGACGGGAGTAAGATAGAATTTTGGCAAAGTAATAATGACGAGTATTACTAAACTATGAGCAATCAATATTTCTTTCAATATTGATTATTAAAGTAGGCAGTTGACCATTTAAGTGGATGAAAACACTCTTTAAAATCCGTTTGTATTGCCCGAGAGTTGGTAGGTAGCATACTACGAGTGTTTATGAAGAAATATTTGTAAAAGTGTTTTAATGAACGGCAAAAAACTAAAGACTTAGGAAAAATACCGTTTTGAAGCTTAAGATGAAAGTGGTGAAGTAATATTTGAAGTTCTTGATTTTAGTGAGATGGTCAATAGCTAATTTTAAATAAAAAAAATATAAATTTTGGACATCTTACACACAACTACATCTAGCTCCAAACTAAGCAGGGCTTGTATTATGAGTACTAAAAAACTGATATAAGATATAAATACATAAACATTTTATTTTTGTAAATACATTACACAGTAAAACACCCAGACTCCGAAACAAACATTTGTGGATCACACAAATATTTGGTCTGACCCGGAAATCGAACCCGAATTTACTACTAATATGTTTTGTTATTTTTTAAGTAGGTATTACCATTATTAATAGCAGGCTCTGTGGTTTTATGTGTACACATTGTAGTTAGTTACGTAGTTATATGTTAGTATGCTAGTTATGATGTAACAAGTTTTGGTTTTTTGTTCCAAGAAATAAAATAAGTTTATGGTTAAGGTAAAAGTATGCTTTAAACTGTGTTATGCAATTTTCAATGGAACTAATAAATACAAAAACAGAATAAATATCTACATTTGTACAATATTTATAAATGTGTTAATAATTTTGAGTAGGTGCCAAACGATCAATGAACAATGATAACTTTATTACTTTAACTTTAACCTTTAACTACCGACGTGGATTTTTTGTCACGCTAGTACCGACGTGGGGCCTGAGAGGCCGCAAGTATAACATTGAATAGTGTGGAAAATATGTAAACTAAGTATCAAATTATAATTTGTATTGTTAATTTGGGATGTTATAGCTAAAAAAAAGATAAAAATAATCATCAACTTTACTTAACTTAGTAATTATATACCTTAACTCCTTTGGCTATGTTTTTTAACTAAAATATGACTACCAGACAAAATTTTGATTTCAAAAAAAAAAACACAACTTAGTAACTACAAAAAGTACATTTCCTTATACTTTAGGTTTAAATCTACTAGTAAAATAATAAATAGCATTTAGAAAGCTTCAAATAAAAAAAATGTCCAAGAACAAAGTTACACACAATCAGGGCATGTTTGCTTAGCGCACTGTGATATATGGATTATCTATATAGGTAGCTATAGGTGAACAAGATGCACATATTTTTCTTGTTTTTTCTTCATTGACTTAACTTTGAACTGTATCTGGCATATCAGAACCGAGTATTCTTGCCAAGCTCATACGCAGCTATCGAGATAAGTGTAGGTTGACTACCCTTCTCTGCGTAATCGTATGCTCCAATACTAATCGTTATAAATACACTATCAGTCTTTTGTTTCATATGCATATCATATAATATAACATATAATAATATAATATAACATATAATATAACACATTGACTAAAATTATGACAAAAATTATATAATATACTATACATACAATATAATAAAAAAAAAACTAAAAAAAAAAAAAAAATTGGAAAGACGTGAATTATTTAAAGATAAACACAGTTTACCTTTTAACGTCCCAGCTACATCAATTTTCTTTTGAGATTTCTCTAACAAGGCACTTTACATTGCCCGTATCGTAAACAAAAAAGTCACGTAACTACCGACGTTGGGCCTGTGAGGCCGCGTCGGAATTTCAAGTTGAAATAACTTACTAAAATTATGTTCGCCGGCACTTCTACCACATTCAATGGCGTCGGTGCAACTAAACTCGCAGCTACTGAAGAGTACAGAAGTCTCCTACACGGGGAAGGGACAAATCTAACAAATTGTCAACCTGCCGCGGCCTCACAGGCCCCACGTCGGTAGTTAAAGGTTAAAGAAATACGTAAATCAACTTAACAAACAAAGGTGTGTCATCACGCTTTACTTTGTTAATGAATTTTCATGTTTGGCGCTGACTCATAATTATTTGGGTATACTTACACTAGTTTAAGAAGTTGGTTACTGAGGATAAGTAGTAATAGTTAATTATTTTCTGCTTTTAAGTTCTTTCGGCAGTTTAAATTTTTGCTTAAAAGTTTTAGTTCATATTTTTTTAGTTTCAGTTACTAATTGCTACATTATACATTTAAATTTTTAAGAGGGTACCTCACTTAAGCTTTTAACTGCTGGAAAATCATATTATGTAGTTTATCTAATCCAAAAGATACCATATGAACAGTGAGTTATTCATTGTTTCATCATTCAGTATCTTCATACCCCTACAGTTAAGTTTCTTTTTAATTTATATGGGCCTAATCTTAATCCCTTTTTTAATAATATTGGCCAATTGCGTGTCAAGCCACGCATAGAATAGGGTTCCGTAGTCACCTATAATAGCGGATGGATTTAAAATCATGTTCAATAGATAATTGTTATGTTTACTTATTGTTTACCTTTGTTTACGAACTAAATACGACAACATGAATCCTGTCATTTTAGGGTCTTCTGGGTGAGGGTAATAGTGTTCAGATCGATCGATGACCCGAATTCCCTGAAATTTACGTAGCTCTACAATCTATCAACATAACCGTTTATTTATGTAAATAGAGTATTTTTACACGCTTTTTATTAGCTTCACCTGTATGTTTGTTTGTATGTTTGTAACCGACTCCTTTGGGCGCGATTTTGACCCACTTTCAACGGCCAGATTTCGTTCAAACTTTGTAGATTTATCGAGAACCGATGACAATACACTAATTTGAAAAAAATATAGGCTTTTTTAGTCTAGAAAAAAATATACTTTTAAAAAACTAAACAAACACACTTTTAAACCAAAAAGTAGAAAATAATTTTAATGTAACAAAGGGGTGCTTTCTGAAAATATTTCAATAACGTCGTCCCACGCTTTGTTACATTAAAAAAAATCTACTTTTTAGTTTAAAAGCGTGTTTCTTTAGTTTTTTAAAAGTATTATTTTTTTTATAATAATTTCATCGTTATTTGTAAATACCCGCAAAATTTTCCTAAAAAAAGACAACAATAGGCTACAAATAGTACGTTTGTATATTATACCTAACCGTTAACCACGCTTTAATCTGCATTACGTCTTGATATTATTTCGTTTTAGTGACACACTGTTAAAGTGTCTATATAAGACAGTATGCCTTTAATACTGTGTCAGTTTGTAATTAACGCGAACCAAATGAGTTCCGAAAAGCAAACTTAACAATGCTACCATTGTTTGGAACGGGAAGTCAATCCAGACCTTATGACCTTGTTTGCGACGTAAGGCTCGGTCATAAACCAATTATTCATAAAGTTAAGTTTTTAGGTACATACCTATTACAATTTGTCACTGTCTCTGATCTATGCATATAGTGATGTGTGATTAGCATACCTGAAAACGTTTATTTTCGCTTAGGTACTAAAATATTTCTGATTAAAAATTTTTTTTAAAATACTACACTATGCAGAAAAGCAAATAAAAAATTTAGAAAATGTAAGTAAATATATGTAATCTTCTGAAAGAAGGAAGAAGAAAGAAAATTTGGTAGTGTTACGGTTTTAACAAAATCAGTTGAGCATTTTGAAGAGAGTGTGGCAATGAGAACCTTAAATCAGAGAATAAATTTAAATTAGTCCATCCTTTGCTAAATACACTTGGAGTAGTCTACTGTGTCCATAAATCATCATTTGACCTTTTCATGTAGCAGTCATTGTACAATACCATATTTTCTCCCAGTTTCCTGCAATTTGTTAAAAAGATATTGTGAAATGAGACGGAAGTATGTAAAACGAAATTTCGGAAGCGCGCGCTATTTAATGTGACCAATGAGCGCGCACTTTGCTAGGGTTGGCCGTAATAAGCTAAATGTAACACTTTATATGCGAGTACTGTAAAGTTCGCTTGTTTATTTTTAATTATTATTTTCAACAGCAACGATTTAGAAATAAGATACGTCTTAAAAGTTTATACAACTCGAATTAGTGACGTAATTGACGTGATTCCTTGGTGACTAATTCGAGTTGGTACGTAGTACGTACGTTTATATTATCGAATTCGAGTGTGAGTCCAAAGGCCCAATGATGCCGAAGAATCTCAATAAGTTGAGCATATTGAGAGTCACCATGCTGCATTGCTTGCATTCACAATGAGTATAGTGACCAATACTATACAATTTTGCTCATGCATTCCATTGGGCAGAGTAGAATCAATATAAAAAACCTAGGCAAAGAAAATTGAGAGAAAACTGTTTTCAATAAAAAAGTGTTTTATATCTTATATGTCTTATGCACCCACAGTATAACAAATAAGATATTGTAGTCGTTAGTAAACCACAAATAGGGTAATTTTTAAAAGTGATGTTTTTTAAGAAATATATAAATTTTCATAATACTCTGACACGGCACTTATTTCGACAATGTTTTTTCCAGAATGATGCATTATCATCATAAGGGCTATTGCACTTCAGTTGCTCATGATCAACAATTGCTCATAATGCCAAAGTCCTCGGTCGGCTTCGGTCGGCTTCGGTCTCTTCTCAAGAGAGTGCATTCCTAGCGGATATAATTATCGGAACTTCAGAAACATACTTTGGTAGTCAAGCTTTTAACATAAAATGTAGGTATAGTCAATTTAATTGCATTTGAATCAGTCACATTATTTAAACATGTTGATTTAAAGATAAATAATGAGTGATATTGTCTTAAAGGAAAAGGTACTTCTATTTCGTTTCTATACCGCTGATAATGACCTATACCTTTGTCTAAGAATACATTTTAGTCTTCCAGAACATGTCAGGGCACTCACCATAAAACACAGACAGAACAGCACATCTCCATAAAGAGTCATAAAGTAGAATGTATATGTCCAGAGATTGGTCTTCATCATCAATAGATTTTAATTGACCATAGCTGATGTTCAGCTCATCTTAGGCCATAGAGGATGGCAAAGAATTTATTTCAAGTTATCATTATCTTTGCAGTACTATTTGCAAGACTATAAGTCCTTCGTAATTTACGAGATGAAAGGGTGGTGACCAATTAAAAAAATATTTAATGTATTCTGTCGACTAAAATTGTGATTCTTACTACATTGAAATCATCCAAAAAAATGTTGAATATACTATCTATGTAACGATTATCACAATTTGGATTTACTTATGCAAAGTAGTTCATAGAAAATATTTATAAAACCGGCCACACGGAACACAAAATTACTTTACACGAGCAAAACTGCTGGAAACGTAGCATAAAAGCCAATGAATAAAGTGTTAGACAAGTTGAGAATATAATATATAAATTATGTTAACGTTCTCTTAACAACTAAATAAAAGCCACTTAGGTATTTTATACAGGTTAGTTTATATCCCATTCAATGCGATCTCGTTAAACACTCATAAAGCTAACCTTTTTCGGTAAAAATACCTAATCGTTAGACGGCTGAATAAAAAAACATAACAGAATCCTACTTCTTTCAGTTTAATAATATTATTATATTTATCATATTCACATTAGATTACACTTTAATTAACCATAATATTATAACGACAGATAATAAAACTAAATATTTGTTTTATGTGGAATAATAATCCTATAATTTATGCTTTAAGTATAATCAAACAATAAAATATTTTAAAACATGATCTAGCATGATTAATCGTAAGAATCGCATCAAAGTCCATTTACAGACGTTTTATGGAATCGCCTTTATTTTTTACAACTATTAGCCTTCTAAATCCAGCTTATCTTTATGTTGTTGAATGAGAAATCGTAAATTAAGATTTAAATAAAAGATGTCTTGTAAACACAAACCTTTTGCTAAAAGCTGTAATAAATTGCGGGGCCAGCGATTTTTCCCATATTTTTTGTTGCTGTTATATCACATTTCTACTCTTCTATTTTTTTATAGGCAATGCTTTTACTAACACAGATCTTTATCGAGAACATCCTTTTATCACTGAGTAGAGGTAGTAAAATATTAAAGCATTAAACCATTTAGCCCGATCATCAATTTAGATTTGACTGTTCTACCTATTTACATTTCTTACGTTTTATATTTTTTTAAAAGACAACTTTCGCATTGTGAACATAAATCCTGTGTCGTGGGGGAATTTACAAACATGCGTCAAACGGACACAAAAAACACTCAGACTAAGAACAACAATTTGTGAATCACAGACACTTGGCGCAGTTGGATTAGTTAGAAGCCAACCGTGCAATTAGATTAGTTAAGTGCATCAGAAAGGTATGGACTTACAACGCATTTATGTAGAACGTTTCACATTATGTTAACACGAAACACTATGCTTTGATTAATGTATTCAAATTTTAACATTTGTACTGTAACAATGTCTGTTTCACCAGAACTCAGTGTTCAATAAACCTGTGTTTGAATTTAATTAGTTTTATTTGTGTGTAAGCGTTTAGAAAAATATATAATGAAATTAAACAACATCGCTAATGAATATGTAACTTGTATTGGAATAACTAATTTATCGCAGTGCAATGAACAAAAGGTTGATACTAACTACTTCTATTCATTCATGTAAATATGTGACTGTGGGAAAGCAATTCTTCTGCACAAATGAGCGAGTTAGTGTGTTCTGTGTTTAAAAAATAACACGTGTTAGACTTGGAAGTTATCGTTTTACGCTCCCGAACTAAATGGTTCAGCTCTTCCTTCCTCTTAAACTTGTATGTATGATTGTATGTATTCCATGACAGTTGCAGCATGGTGACCCCTACTCCTGGATTCTACTCATGCTTTCCATCAGGCAGAGTAGAGTCACTTTGGTAGCCTCAAATTTATAAAAAATTACAAATTTTTATTTAGTACCATGAAAATCTATTGTTAAGACACCTATCATTATTCATTACTAAAAGCCTTTAACCTATCATTATTCATTACTGAAAGCCTTTAACAGTTCACTTCTGTACACAGGTCTCTATTAGAAAGATGTTTGGACTACTATTTTATAGAGTCCACCAATAGGGATGACCTGGTTTTGACAGCTCATAGCGGCCATGTTTGATGATGGATCTTTGACGTCTCTTGACATTTATGTTCAGTTAGGTTTGCCATTTTATCATGTCACGTTTTATTGGACCGTACTTCTTTGAAAGTGACGAAGGAAACCCTGTTACTGTGAATGGCGAGCGCTATAACTCGATGTTAACCGAATATTTCTTTCCGGAATTTGGTTATATTGATGCAGACGACCTTTATTTTTAACAAGACTTTGCACTCCCTCACATTACTCGAGTGAACATAGAATTATGGATGATGATGAGATGGTGACACTACTACTATTAATATGTCTCTATACGAAGAGAGAGATCTTAACTTGCCCTAGTCAAACCCAATCTAAAAATTAGCTCGGAATAGGGTATACGGGTATCCAGATCAAATACTTTCATGATGAAATACCGTTTATACCTACATATATGACTGACGCCGTACTGACTACCTGTGAAAGGGTAATTACTGAGATCTTAATCAGGCTTATCAATATATTGATATATTTCAGTGATCTATTTATAATTACCTCAATTTGCACTTTACCGTTATCTACTGATATATCTGAATTACATTGATTTTGAATAATAATGTCACTGAATGATATCAAATAATATGGAAAACATTGATTAATAAGTTGTTTTGTTATGTAGCATAATTATATGTAGTTGATCATTATTACTCAATTGAAATGAAAATTCAGTAATATGACAGTGTTAACCATCTTCTCGGTATTTATTATTACCAAGATTGTTTGGGGTTGCCTGCTACTTCAACTGTTTTAGGCTGAATAACAGTCTTTCCATGGGATTACTGGCATGGTTTTGGGTCACCAACTGATCCATTAAATCCAAAGCGAGAGTTGAATTCAAAAGTTAAACCAGTTGCAAGTAAATTTGAAGGAACTGACTTACCATTACCAATTTCCATAGATGTACATTACAACCGGGATCGACGGCTTTACGTGTTCTTCTAAGCACGGGTGTAAGCCATGTATCATTCTTCAGACTGTTTTAAGAATATCTTGTAATAAAAATCCAATAACACTGCTGGCATGATCTGGAAGTCAAATCTGAGACCTTAATTGACAGTCGCATTCAATAACCGCTATACCAACGAGGCGGATATGTTATACATATTAAAACATGGAGAATGAATATCGATATAAAATCATCAAAGGAATTAACTTATTACTTCTACTTGTTGAGTCATTCATGATAATGTAACTAAAACAACACTGTACAACCAATTGTCTAATATAGGCGACGTGACTTCACATCAATGCTATTCTTGTATTAACAATGTAAATTCAGTTAAGCATCTAAATTTCAGTCAAAACACAAGCGTTGATTTTACGTCAGTACCTTGGGTGCGGTTAGAGAGAGCTACTTCTATTGCCACGTACTGAAGAAGTCAGAGAGCACAGTATTCATGACTGATAGCAGAAATAATTTGAGACAATGATGAAGCTATGGAACGACCAAGCACATCAGGGTAAATCAGCATGGGAGTAAGACAACCACAAGGCAACTCAGGTCCGCCGAGGTTTTCGAATATTTCTTACCTAAGATCTTGAGCACCTTCTAAAGAAGTTCACATGTGACGTAACGTCTAAGACGGTCCACGGTACCACTTTATCGTAAGCCCCAGTGAACCGTAGTGATATTCACACGGCGTGAAAGAGAGTTTCTCTATCTGTTACTAGACTCCTCAATATAGAGTATACAAATATAGAGTATATTCAGGACAGGAAAGCATACCTGCAGAATATTTTTCATTCAGCAAAGTATTACAAGACTTTGCTGGAGAATGAAATTATTGGTATAAAGAAATATTCTCCATCTCGATGCGTCTATCTTCTAATAATTTGTAATAGACTTGCTTTTGCCCTCAGTCTCGCCCGCGTGTGTGTCGGTTAATGCGGTATAGAGCATAGGCTAGGTTTTACCGCGATAACCTCTCAGACTCTATTCTATTTCTATACCAAATTTCAGTTAAATCAGTTCTATAGTTTTGCCGTGAAAGCCGGATAGACAGACAGACACACAGAGTTACTTTTGCATTTATAATATGTTAGTAAGGATTGTACTTCATTTGTTAATTTGCCATTGTATTGTTTTTTTTTTTAAATTAATGACGACAAAACAAATAGTCTCCCAAATAAAAAAATCCTTAGTTAATTAGATTAGAGTTCTGAGGTGAAAATTTTAAAGTAAATACTTCATTAATGATTTAAAGACTTCTTATGGAGTACGTTTAAAATGTGCATCAATGTGAGTAAAGCCGAGGGGATAAGCTACTTAGTAATGCAAAAAGGTCAACGCCATCAGTTCGCTAGCGACACTTTAAAGTAATTGTAATAATAAACATTAAAATATACACGTCTGTTCATGTTGACCTAAGAACTTCCTTCGTGTAATTGGTAATAATGTATTGTTAATTCAGTTGACAAAATATTCTGTTGTACCTATATATCTAAACTATTGGAGCTATAATTATTTTATTTTAATGAAATTGATTATAGTTAGATAAATGTTAAATTATTAATAGTACTACTAAATACATAACTTCACCCGTACCAACTAGCACTGTTTTAAGATATTAAGTCCTATCGCGGCCTACGGTCACCACCAACTAAGAGTCAGAACCAAAAATCGCCGTTTTAGACCCGTCTTCTTCAAATCGGAAAATTTGGCTCCGGTAACCACTCTCTCGGTTTCCAGTGAGGCATTGGTATCAATCCGATCGAGCACTTCTATTTATGGCAAAGTCTGAATATCTCACAGTTTAAAACAACATGTACCTACGATTACAAATAGTTCAATTTTAAAAAACCGCAAGTGATTACTGCACATGGTAATATGTAGGTGTGATGAATTACTTAAATTCAGTCCTTAAGGTAGAAATAGGTATGGGAAAAATCGTAAAAGAAAGAGTTTCCTATTTTATTTATAAATGCGCTAGAGTACTTTTATAAGAAAAACTGTGAATTAGACCAAAAAGATCACGTGGGTAAATATGGTCAACAAGGAATAAAATTTACAGCTAAGTTCAAACTTGATGTGAGCAAAAACTAAACGCAGAAAAAAACCGTGTGAACTACTAACTGATAATTAAAAGAAAGATTTACATAATTTCTGAAATTGTTTAAAATACGGCTACAAAAAAAACATAACTATAAACAGTCTGTCAAAAATAGCTACAACCTCAGTGAATGAATTTAACAAAGATATACCTGATTGATACGATTTCGATATCGATTACTTAGTTCTTGTATTACTAGATCCTATATACATAATAAGTAAATACATTATATATAGGTAGATGGAACTCAAATTTCGGTAATAATTGAATGTACTTATGAAGACTTGGCTTCTATTAAACGTCATTGAAGCCGCAATCTTATCTTGAAGAACAGTCGGTTGTTGCCGACCCCCGGTTTATTGGTCGTCGTTTATTATCAAGATAAGTTATCTTTGAGGAGCCAATTAAATTTGAAAACAAAGGTAACATAATAAGGCGCCACAGTGAACTCGAATGGTGTGCGGGACGCGGAGTGCGGGGGCAGCCGCTGCGGGGAGGGGGTCACTGGCTCTGGCGACTTGACTTGCGTAGGCGCAACTCCTTTGTCGCTCAAAGGATTTATAAGGTAACATTATGAGGAATTGGCTATTGTATTATCTAAACTAACGATACGTCGATAAGATCGGCATTCTGATTGTAGGTTCTTATCAGCGATTTCAAAGGTTATAAGAAATGAAAATAAAATGGCCGATTATGACTTAAAATATTACAGTTTAATTTAAATGCATTATGCACCAATAGATTTAATAGCATTTTTTTATTACTGAAGTAAAATAATTGTTTACTAATGTAATTTAGTAAGTGTACACAAACTCACTCCATACTTGGCCTATATCCGTTCGGTACCTCAATCTCCCATTTTATTGCCTTTATTTCGTCCAAAGGTATACACAAAGAACTGTGTTTATAGCTAATGATACTTAGGTGTGTATTTTAACACAAAATCCCGGCCTCCAAAAGATACATGTAAAAAACACTACACGATATAATAAGGATCTGTTCTACTTGGTCGAGATTCTCTTTGGTGGCGCCTATTTTTTGTCAACATTTTTTGGACGCATATTATACCAAGAGTTGTTAGAGCAATAAAATGGCAACAGTAGAAATTTAACAGCCACTTTCGGCAGAACCCTCAAGTTTATTATTTAAATTTATTATAACATTAAATGGCTGCCGCTTACGCAATAGAAAATTCCTAAATCTTTACACATAAAATTATGTTTTACAATAGTAATGAACGAGAAGATAATGAATGTCTAATGTGACAATATTAACCTATGACACACCTGTGGCGAAAAAATATTTGGTACCAGGAAATTGATGTTTAGGTACTCTTGTATCCATAAACAATATTAATGTCTAGGATAATATTAACTTGTCTATGTTTAATTTCAACATAATAGGTAGTTATCTAATAGTTTTGTATGGATAATAAAATCTGTATAGTTTATATAAATATATTTGACTGCCTTGTTGGTCTAGCGGTTAGCGTGTGCGGCTACTCATCTCGAGAAGTCTCGGGTTCGATTCCCGGGTCAGACCAAATATTTGTGTGATCCGCAAATATTTGTTTCGGACTCTGGGTGTTTTTCTATGTATAATATGTATGTATTTGCAAAAAAAAAGTATGTATATTTATTTATATCAGTTGTTTAGTACCCTTATTACAAGCTCTGCTTAGTTTGGGACTAGATGATGTTGTGTGTAAAATATTTATCATTATTATTTATTATGTATGCGTATAGATAGATATACTACTTTATTTTTATTTCTAAAAAAAAGACAACGGTATTAGGAATATGAATTCCTTTGTCGCGGGGGACTTTACAAACATACATGAAACGAATAAAAAGAACACCCAGACTCAGAACAATAATTTGTGACTCAAACAAAGTATTGTCCCACGTTAGATTTAAACCCATGACACTTGGCGAAGTAGAAAGCGAAGTAGCAACCGCTTAAAGCATTAGGCCCACCGTGCACTCAAAAATATTTTTCGGAAAATAACGCAATAGGTAGGTATGTTTTATTTATGCTTTTTATCAAACAAATTAAAAGTAATTGAAAAACTTAATAAATCGAACATCAATACACATAAAACTCGTAATATAAAAGTATACAGAGAAATGAAATTAGGGCAACAAGTCAAACTTTTCTTTTGACTTACAAAGCTGCGTCACGCAATGCGAAATGACATTGAGTCGTTATGTTAAATACCCAGGGTAGAGCTATAGGTAATGAAAATGATAACCATTGTATATTTTCAAAATGAGTTATTATCGGCCAGTATCTGTAGGCTTCTCGACTTGGAATAGGTAGGTAAATAAGGACGAACCAAACTAATCTCAACTACACGTAATAGCTTTCTGTATCTACCTATCATGCCCAACAAAAGGCGGTCAACAACGACAAGCGACAAAGCATCGCTTAAGATTAACGCCATCAATTTGAGATAACTTCGCCTACTGTTCTCTTGTGTGGCCTCCCAAAATGAAATAAAAATTATACGAAAATAGTTCCACTGCCCACTTCTTATTCAAACTCACTTACGACGTTTCGTTTTAATTGATTAAGCTTTCATTAACCAAATTAAACTACGGACCTGTAGATATGTTAGTAAGCATCTTCGGTTTACTTTGAAATATTATTGCGTTATATTTACATAACAGGTAAACTAGAGTATTAACAATGTAAATACCTAAAATAATTTTCTGGTTCAAGTTTCTTTCAGCACATATTTGTGTACATACATCATAATGATCAGTAAGGAGAAGAAAAGTTAACGAAGCATCTTGATTGGGATACAATGCGAACTTAGTGTCGTCGTTCCATTAGTGAAAGAGTCGGTGTCACGACTCGACTCGCACGGGTTTTATTATTTATTCCCAGTTTCGTAACCGCAGTGCCACGCCATCGGCGTGCACAACAAATGAACGTTTATGCACAATGAATAAACAGGCCGCGCGGAATTTTGTGACGAGTCGCGTCGATTACATTGAAACCACAGCAGCTTGTACCTATATTAAATTGGTTTCGTTCGGAATGTATTCAGCGTAGTATTAAGTAAAAACGATATTACCTATTAAAATAGCGGATATCGTTTACACTGTATTTATTTCACAACATTGTAATCTAAAATACTTTTATTACATTAAAATATAATAAACGTAGTTTAAATTATGAATTTTATGTATGAAAAATGTAAAAAGTTGAACACACTCGGTTCAGTCTTAGAAGTACAATATTGTCAATCATATGAGTACCTAATTGAGGTTCATTGCAAACGCCTAGTTAGGAGATGAGTATGAGTATGTTTCTATCCAACTGCTTTTATAACCAAAAATAAGTTGGAAATTATCATTATATATGTAACTATACTTTAATGTTATTCGACAATATTTTTTAGTCTTTTTTTTAAACATTGGATACACATAATATGTGTGATATTATCATATTTATAAGTAAATGAGCACGAATGTTGCCAGTAGTGCCTACTTTGGCACCTGAAGTGTAATAATTCAACAAGGTACCTACGTAATAAATAAGTTCAAACTTGAATACTTTCATTATTTTTTATAACCGCTATAATGGCTTTCAAGGCATTTGTAAGATTTTTGTTGTAATAATATCACTAAATACGTAATGTAATATTTCCTTTTTTAATCTTACTGATTTATTTTATGGT
Organism: Phragmatobia fuliginosa; assembly: GCA_932526445.1. Lineage (NCBI taxonomy): Eukaryota > Metazoa > Arthropoda > Insecta > Lepidoptera > Erebidae > Phragmatobia > Phragmatobia fuliginosa. The sequence goes on from OW052057.1 coordinate 35,395,117, forward strand.
AGGTAAGCAATCATCGAAATAAAAACGAAATTAGTAGGTAGCGAAAGTTTTGTTTATACCAAAGTTTTTGGAAACAATGCCGCCTGAATTGGTTGATTTACATCTGAACAGTGAAACAAAAAAGATAAGTGATGACAAGTGCCGACACACTGAAGACCTAGAGTTGTTGAGCTCTGGTTTGCCCAGAGACGCGCGCATACTGTGTGCCGACGCAAAAAGGACGAATCATTAGGAGGCGCCACACGAGATCCCATTTAAAAGTATGAGAATATTTCCACAAAAAGCCTCACATTCAACTCCCAGCACATTCATTTTATGAGAACAATGAGTGATTTTTGTATTTTTTTTAATTCTATGTCGATTTTATCCGCAGCAACGTGGAGGCGAGCCTCTGTGGTTGTCGCCTCGTTCCGTCTTCGACTTTTTGCTACAAAGGAAGCGCGGGCGTCAGTGGCAAACGGTGGTTTAATTCCTGTAGTGGCGCTGCTTCTTTCCCTCCTGCACCCGCTATATTCTCTTCACTCCTCCGACACCCTCTCGTAGGCGCCTCATTTCACGCGCCTGACGCTAGCCGACATCATTACATGCTCTTGATTGCCGATACGATCATAAGATCATCTTATACAATGAAGTACCTAGTTGAAAAAGTGCCTTATCTTATATATTGCTTAATTATAGAATTTAATTACAACTGAGCAATATATATGCTAACTTGTAATTAAATTCTATAAAGTATAAAATACAAGGCTAAGGACGATAATTTTAACAAAAGACAGACCTACATTTTCGACAGATAAAAAGTATTTAATTAGAGGCAAAGGCCCAAGTCACCGATGTTTCACGTAATTTATTTGTAACAGTTCTATGACGGGGCTGCGGAACATGTCGATATTACGGCATAATGGTGTTGAGACAATGGACTTCAAGACTTGTTTATTGAGTGGATGGAGTTGTTTTGAAGTAGAGTGTGCGCAGGAGTGGAGGCGGCGTCTGGTCGGTGAGAACCAATGATAGCCGACGACTCAGTGGGAGGAACGAGTAATCATGCATTAAGACCATCACGAGCGACGAGGAGATTCACCTTACAGTAACAGCCTCCTTTACGATTCGTTATAAATATCTTGTGTAACTTTGTTCATTAAGGTCTCCACAGTACTCTTAATTTTGTAATTGATGAGAGACTGGTCTTGTAATTGAGACGTAACTTTACATTTACATATTTATTGCAGCTTCTTTTATTTTTGTTCGCTAATGTTTTAATAGAAAAAAATCACGTATGTTGCTAGGATTTAGATGTAAGCATTTATATTAAATTAAACTTTATAACTGTTTTACAGAGTAATATTGCAATAGACTATATCGTTAAATATTGGACTCTATTTTACATACTTCCTCACATGCCTCCTACATGTGTGGTTATATATATTTATATGTTTAACTTTGTATTAGATGCAACATTTTATACACAAAATAGAAGGTATATTGTGCAAATTCTCTAAATGGTTATTGTTCTTCGCGACTGAGTGTAAAGCGATAGAGAAAACAATACACACTATCGTGATTTGTGTTTCTGATTTTAACAAGTATTAAGTTTAAATCAGAAACTACTTACAAATTATGTTTAAATTAGAAAGACAAAAGTATAAACAAACACAATCCAATAACTAATTTGTAAACATGCAAACCATTGTTTTAAACATATTCACGATATTAAATTCAAAGTGCAGTCACTTTGTATGCATTTTATCGTGTACTTGAAGTTATCACGCTTGTTTTTCGTGGGTGGATATGGTTTTTGTTATAGCTTGGAAACCTTTCTGTAGTTGTACAGAGTTGTTAGGAGCAGTCATAAACTAACTACAGACATAATAGGTGGGTTTGTTTTCATCAATAAATGTGTGACTTACAATACTGCTTTTATTAGAATATTTATAACAATCAAAGCAAGTCTCGCAATGGAATAATTGTATGATCCAATTGCTTTCTAATTCGTAAATTAGTTGTAATATTCGTATAGTGACCGTATTAACTTATTTACGGTCACTATATAATGTATTATTGCCAAGTTAGCGTCTATGTTTGTTTAATAAATAGATTAACATGTGCATCGTAAGAAGATTCCAATATTATCTGTTTCTTATCCTTAACTCTGATCTACATCTATATTTAGGTAATTTAAAGACCAATAATTTTATAGATATATAAACTTCTTTATTCTTTTTCATAATGTAAAGTATTTTAGAATTGCCTGGTCCTCCATGATTTGGGAGTATGATGTATGTGGCGTTTCCACTAAAAATCAGTTCGACGGCCGGCTTCTAACGCCTTACTCTGGGAAGAACTGGACTATTTTATTTCAAGAATTGGTGTCATATCTCTTTAAGCCTTTATTTAAAAAATATTACATATTATATTATAAGTCAAACCTAAACTAACAATTTTCTATTTGATAACAAAGTTACTTGTCCAGTTTATATATAGAAACATACAGCAAGAAAGAACCCATTTGGTTTTCTCCAGTCCTTTAAGATAAGCACTAACAATATTTAAAATTCAGATGAACCATATCTGTCAAAAGTACCTACCTCGAAACTACCGGGAACAAGCAAGTAACTCTGTGAAATAAGTAAAAAATAACTTAGACTCTAATTACTTCTAATGTGTAGATTCCAATTGCATGTAATTTGATTCCTATTTCTCTCTGTTTACTAAAAATTTTGCGATCCATTTGCATTCACGTCAAAACTACAGAACATCCAAAAGTTTGTTGAACGGTTTCGTTACAAAAAGGTTACGGCGGTGCCTTCTTTGACTTGACTTGTAGGGGCACTACCGTGCAGAAGGATTTGATTACACGTTATAAATGTACTTTCTTCCAGATAAAAGTTAGCGCATGCAATTTCGTTTACCGTTTGCAATTTGTATGTAAACTTTGATGATGAGCTGTAATAGACATATACTCGTACAGCTTAAACTCATAAACAAACAAACCATCTAATGCGGATTAGTCACATGAGCATGTACATTGTGGTGGTATTTGTGGTCGGTGGCGCAGTGGTAGCGTATGCTGTGCTCTAGCTCTCAGGTTCGATTGTGAGGTCGGACCAAATGTTTGTTTGATCCACAAATAGGTATTTGTTTCGGTGTTAGGGTATTTTTTATGTGTAATATGTATGTATTTACAAAACAAAAGTTTGTGTTGTTTATGTATTTATATCAGTTGTCTAGTACCCATAATACAAGCTCTGCTTAGTTTGGGGACTAGATGGCGCTGTGTGTAAAATGTTAGAAACATTTATTTATTTAATATTAATGTTCAATTATTTAATTAAGATATTAACAATCTTCAACACGCTTGATTATCTAATTCCTATTTATCTGCAAAATGTTTTGATTTTATTATTCAAATTATAAAAAACCGAGTTTATACGTACTCGTATGCACTTATTTTAGACTACCCAGGAGTTTGTTTTTAACAACTTAAGTTTTTATATACAGTAAAGTGGGGCTAATTGGAATATATATTTCTTGAAACAGATGTTTACAAAAACGAAAGTTACTGTCTCAACATTTAGAATATTAGTTTTGGTAGTTTTCATATATGTCTTTAAGTAGCTACTATAACTGTACGTTTTCTGTGAATAGATCTATAGTTATATTAGTTTAAACGTATGGTTCCAAATATCACATTGATGGGGTTATTTGGTATCTGAACTGACTGCTTTGGATTAACAAAATTTTTATAACAGTTTCGAAAATAAACCTTAAGGTGATACTTGGAAAACCTAAATTGAAAGACAGTCTTGAGTTTTCTTCAACATCACTTTTTCAATCATCATCATCATCATCAGCCTATCGCAGTCCACTGTTGGACATAGGCCTCTCCCATTGCACACCACTGTGATCGATTTTGGGCTTCTCGCATCCAGCTCCCATGCAGAGACAACTTTTTCAATACCTAATAATAATGTGAAGATATACCATTACAAATTTATGGTAATGAAACTCTATCGCTTCTTTGGGGTTATTTGGAATCTGATGTTAAATAATAAATGCGTTCCTACTAAAGATGAAGCGATATTTGGAATAATTTAAGGCGAAGTCAACAGTAAGTTGACTAATAAAAAAAAAGTAGGAAATGATAGGTTGGTTTACCGGCTATAAGGCATTAGAGAAAATTACACTAAGATTATATTCTTTTCGGTCTAGTGGTTAGCGCATGCGGCTGCTGATCAAGAGGTCTCGGGTTCGATTCCCGGGTCAGACCAAATATTTGTGTTATCCACAAATATTTGTTTCCGAGTCTGGTTGATTTTCTATGTACAATATGTATGTATTTACAAAAAAAAAGTATGTTTATGTATTTATATAACTTGTTTAGCACCCATTTAGTTTGGGACTGGATGACGTTGTGTGTAAGATGTCCAAAAATATTTATAATTATTTATTTTATTTTTCAAAGTGTCTGATCACATCAGAATGATGCTAAAAAGTTGCTTTTTTTACATTTTCTTTTATTTGGCCGGGAATTCACAGTACTTTTTCTTTTACTCTGCCGAGATTCAATCAGTTGTGTTTGTTCCAGTAATATTCTTACCAGATGGAACGTTGCTTTTTTTTAACGTTTCTGTTGTTCAAGGGTCGTGTGGGGGATTTCTTATTTCTTGCAAAATTTCTTTCATCATCATCAACAACCTTTAACAGTCTACTGCTGGACCTAGGTCTCTCCTTGAAAATATTCAAAACGCAGCGTTCACTGCAAAATTTCTTTATTTGCTGTGAACGCTGCGTTTTGAATATTTTTTACAGGAATAGAATTTGTTTGAAGCAAACGTGACTTAGGTCGCTCTGAATTAACGGGATATAACCCAGATTTACTGAACCCGGCAATGATGTTGCTGGAGCTCAAACCCTTTTCTGTAACTTGTTATGTAATTTGCATAACAATGTTGGAAATGAACTTTTTTTCTGTGCTAGCACGTCACGCCAACTATTTTTAAACGTGCGTAAAATGCAACGTCTATCGGCTTGGAATCAAACCAGCCACTTATTGACCTGTTGTACTTTGTACATAATTTAATAATAAATTTTGAAATAACTTACCCTTAATTTAGTTAAAATCATCAATTGGGGGTATTTGAAACGATGAATAAAAACCATAGCAATGTTTGACAAGCTTTACAGGGGCTATTTAAAACTAAGTTTCAATTAGCCCCAAAACCGAAACCAAATAGCCCATTTAGAAAATCGAAGAACACTGCAGACCGAAAAGACATAGAAAAAGCAAGTTGAATCCCTGTAATGTCAATGAAACACAGTATTTCGCAATATATTTCACTCTATGCATACCTTTCTAGATTTAGAGTTTCAGACGAAAGTTTTTGAACCATGAAATACATAAAAATTTTAGCTATTTTCAAATAACGCACTACTCAACGGACATCGATGCTGTCTGTGAAAATTCTAGTTTAACAATGATATTACATGTCGTTCTTATGCCAGGTGGTATAATAAATTTCCTACTATTAGCAGATAATAGAATACATGTGATCTAAACTTTTATTTTCGAAATTCCAAATAACCCCGTGATATCCAAATAACCCCACCCCAGTTTACGGTATTGCTAATTTACCCATTTACATTTTCTCTAATGTTTAAATAGTTTAACGTAGTCGTTAATTATTATAAAATCGTTTTTCTTTAAAACAACACTCTGACGTTTGTGTATTTAATGTGACTGGCTTCTGTACAATATAAGAAATACTTATTTCTTTTAAAACATTGAATGTGACATAAGACACAAACAAAATCTAAATAATTACTAAATGCAATTTTTTGTACAAAAATGTAGTCTTTCGCTTTCTGTGGTACATTGGTATATTTAGAAACTTTCGTTACCATTTAATTAGGACATCTAACAGTATTACGAAAAAGCTTATTAATCTTCTTCAAATTAAATTAAAGTAAACTTTATGCTGTTATTATGTATTGTTGTGTTGAATGCAACACCAAAGGCTCAGTGATGCAGATGAATCTCGCTAGGTCACCATTCCTTAATGTCTGCTTTCACAATAAGGATGGTGATCAATACTCTTGGATTCTACTGTTGCTTCTTCTTAGCCTTATTCCCAATATTATTTGGGGTCGGCTACTAGTTCAATTTCCACGGAGCGACTACCATTGGACCTCCGCAACCCTAAGGGAGAACTGAAATTCGAAGTGTGAACTAGTTGTCAGTAAATTTGAGGACACTGACTTGTCAATAAGGATTGCCATAGGTATTCATAGCAACCGGGACCGACGGCTTTACGTGCTCTCCGAGCATAATAGCAGCCCGGAGTTTGGAAGATTGGTGGTGATTCACACCCGTGCAATCTTCCAAACTCCGGGCTGCTATTATGAATTTTCTTGGAAAAACCCATAAATACTTTTTTTGGCCCACTCGGGATTTAAACCCGAGATCTCTTGATTAGCAGTCGCATACGCTATCCACTAGACTAACGAGGCAGTTATATAGGTATATATATATATTATGTCTCCCAAAGTGACTCCATTCTGCCCCTTGCTAAATGTTGCAAAAAGTTGGGGAAATGATTCTTTCTGAGAACTTCCATTGCACGTTAAAGTGTCGCTAAAGCGATGTTTAAAAGAATTACTCGCCTTTAAAAGTCAAAAAAATTGCGACAACATATGTCTATCTTTTACAGTTGGCACACTACAACCAATTTTTTTTCATCCTTCACTCCACGGGCAATAAATAGACGCAGAATATGTTACGTGGGTCAGCTAGTGATATTATGTCTGATAAATATCTGAAAATTTATCAGGAATAGGTGAAACTGACTTTAATCTATTAGAATACTATATCTAAAGTGGGCTTCTTCGAAAACAAGTGAACAAAGGGTATTATTCGACGGAATTTACATAAAAAAATGAATGCATGGTTTTTATCATAATTACATTCTTTCTTTAAAAGTAGAAGCAGTTTTGAATGTAACAGAAGTTATGGCATTACTACATAATAAATAACTGATAAAGAGTTGATGGTCATCTAAACGTAACCACTTTCGTAGCAATAAAATATTTTATTAAAATCAACTTTATTGCTTACTATCAGTATCTTTGAATGTATGATAACTATAACTTATTTATAGTTTAATTATTTCTATCAGGAAATACTCATTACTATAGATTTCAGGTGGCGCAGTAGTAGCGACAGTTATGTTCGAGGTATCGGGTCCGATTCCCGGGTCGGACCAAAGGTTTCTATGATTTGCACATATTTCTTTCGAAGTTTGGGTGTTTTATGTGTATAATGTGCATGTATTTGCAAGAAAAGTATATTTTTTTATTTATACCGGTTGTCTTACCTTATACAAGTTCTGCTTAGTTTTGGTTTAGATAACGTGGATTGTCAGATGTATAAATTATTTTAAAAAGCTTAAGGCTTGTCAAAACCGAAAACAGATACACCAATTTTAATGTTATTTCTCAAGTACAAGATTCTTTGATTCTTGAAAAAGGTCAGGGGTCTTTTTTTCCACTATTACCGACATATATGTATATGAGCGGAGCCATATGCATAAACTAGTATTGGGTCTATATTAAAACTAACTAATTTTGATAATTTCAAAATTGTATTATTTTTTTCAAGTTTGAGGGCGGGCAACAGTTTAACCGGTGTAGACCTATCTAAATACTCCTAATTTTATGTAAAGCCTTAAACAAGAAAATGTACAAAGCAGTTTAATCAGGAAGGCAAATATTAAAAAAAAGTGGCCAAGTGCGAGTCGGACTCGCCCATGAAGGGTTCCGTATCAGCAAGTAACATCATATAAAAGTTCTTGTAGTTCGTTGTAACTTTCATCGATGTTTTTATACTAGTGTATTGACTGGATGAAAGGTAAATTGCGTGTAACGATTTATGACGTATTAAAAAAAACTACTCACTAGATCTTGTTCAAACCAATTTTCGTTGGTAGTTTACATGGTAATGTATAACATATATTTTTTTTAGTTTTATCACTCTCTTATTTCAGAAGTTAGAGGGAGGGGACACACATTTTTCCACTTTGGAAGTGTCTCTCGCGCAAACCATTCAGTTTAGAAAAAAATGATATTTGAAACCTCAACATCATTTTTGAACACCTATCCATAGATACCCCACACGTATAGGTGTGATGAAAAAAAAATTTTTGAGTTTCAGTTCCAAGTATGGGGACCCCCAAAATGTATTGTTTTTTTTCTATTTTTATGTAAAAATCTTAATGCGGTTCACAGAATACATCGACTCACCAAATTTCAAAAGTATAGCTCATATAGTTTCGGAAATAATTGGCTGTGACATACGGACGGACAAACAGACAGACAGACAGACAGACTTGACGAATCTATAAGGGTTCCGTTTTTTGCCATTTGGCTACGGAACCCTAAAAAGGATTAAACGTAAAAACTGTTCTTGAATTTGAATTTTCACCATACATATCAAATAGATTACTTAGTTGAATAATCAAAGAAATGTTAATGTTTTCTTAACGATAATACAAAGCTATGTAGGTAATCAATTTAAATTTGTAAAACTGTTACGTTACTGACTTACTGACAGACAACGCACAGCCCAAATTATTTGGCCTAGGATACTGAAATTTAGCATGTGTGTTGCTTGAAGAGCGTAGGCGAGTACTAAGAGAGGATTTCAGAAAATTCTACCCTTAACCTTTACCCATAAGGGAGTGAAAAAGGCAATCAAAGTTTTATTTTAGAATGACACGTAAAACCAGTAATGAACATGACAACAGAGTTATAATAAGCACTCTAAATACTATGATTATTTAACAACCTTTAGTGTAAGTTTTTTATGATGTGAAGTGTTTAAGAAGGAAATAAAAATGATTATTAATGTATTATATAAAGTAATACGTTGCATAAGTTTAATAAACATTTTAAGAGTTACATATATCTATTTTATTTATTTTAATAAATGTTCTATACCTGCAACTTAAATATCGATTTAAAAATTTTTTGTTAAAAGTTTTCTCCAAGTTTTACGTTTTATCAGTTTTTATACTCGTCCTAATAACTCAAATAAATGAGTGTCGTCTGCGTATTTTTCATAAGACAGTTCTAAATGTCTTACATTTTTCGCTAACTTGTGGAACTCCCCGTTCCGTGGTCAAGAATTTGTTTTGTTTCCTTAGCGGTCTATTTTGTTGTATAAACTGGTCATTTAAAATAGAAGAGAGCTTACAAAATCACTATTTTAAATGAATTTAAGAAGATGCGTTTATGTTTTAATGAAAGTGGTTGTTGATTTTTACGTAGCAATTCACGTTGAGGGTGTACACAACGTGATTAAACGCGATTTACGATGCTATTCAAGTTCTTAAAAATTTCTCTGAATTTGTCATTTCATATTAATAAATAAGCATTAATTGTCATTTCAAAGTTACATAATGTTGCATTGACTGTAATAGCCACACTAGGCGTAGCCTGTATCGTGGCTGTTTGTGAATAAATATTCTTTAGTATTTATTTCTTTGGTATTCTATAGTTATTCTTAGAAAAAAATCAAAACAAAAGAAAATGATTCGAATCTACACTAAAATTTTCTGTTTTGCAAAATGATTGTATATATGTGAACGTGTGTGTATGTATATAGGTGAATGAGTTTGTGTGTGTGACTGACTGTGTTGAGTGTGTTTCGTGTGCACGTATAATTTATGTAATGCTGAAGAATTGGTATTTAAGTCAAGAGTCCAACCAACTTCATAGTTCAAACAATTACTTTTTAGGGTTCCGTAGTTTATGACTCTGAATCCTATTCCTACTCGACCTACCGTCCAATTGGGTGGTGCTAGAAAGATGAAACTTTGCATGAATATGTATATATGTTGTGATTACGCCAACAAACAATAAAATTACGTAAAATATTGTTATTTGGGTACCTACCTAATACACCTAAAGTGTGGATTTATTTTTCTCGCGTATACCCCAATGTGTGGGGTATTATAACATAGGCCTTTTAAAAACATTACGATATTGCCAACACCATACTTCGATTTAGGTATCTGTTTGCGCATTTTTATGCAAAAATAGGGCGTCCCGCACCTCTAAAAGCTAAACGGCTAAGGCCATATATATTGAACTTTAAAGAAAAGCTATAGCGGCTTAGATAACTTTTATACTTCATGAGTATAACAGGGCTCTAACTTGTAAAATGCAGTCACATGGAAAATAAATATCTATTGGACTCGATTTTAAATCCACCTACCATTATGGGTGACTACGGAACCCTATTCTATGCGTGGCCTGACTTGCACTTGGCCATTTTTTATTATAAGAAGTTTTTCCCTGTCATAGTAATTTAATTAGGGAAGATAGTTTTAAACTCTAAAACGTAGTTCACCTGTAGGTGGGAGCATTGCCAATTGCCTAAAATCATATATTTACCAGTTTATAGTTGCTGTACTGATTCCTATGGTACATACTCTCTCTCAAATCCCTTCTATTTCTATAAGGCATCACGATACTCAATGTTTTTCTCAAAATGTAAACGATTAAATTATTTTATTGCAAGTAGTACCAAACCAGATTACACTTTAAATTAATCCAGGAATATTGGGCGTCAATGTCTATTATATTTTTATATTTTGAACTTTAAAACAAAGAACACAAAAATCGCATTGCGATCAATTTCGATCTTATGTTGGATGCGCAGCAGCAAAACTTTGCATTAAATATGAACTTAAGGAAACTAGTTAGTGGACGTCGTACAAGCTTACTATTTTTCTATTTAGTGGTCGAGTTCAGTAGAGATGCAAATGAGTTTCAACGTGACTGGACTCTGGAGACTTCAAAACCTAATTATGGGATAGTTTCGTTGGTGTACAATTGTAGAAGATAGTTTCATGCGAATGTTGGCTAAGAACTACTGTTATTCGAAGTTAGCCGTTGCTGATGCAAAACTTTGGTATGCAGATCACAAATAGCACTATTCCCGTTTGAATATTTAGGTAAGTATTGCATTTGGCTAGTTTGCTAACCCAAAGAGCTCCCTACAGGGAGCCTTTAGCATTGAATGACGTTTGAATTCAATTTGATTTATGAAATAGGTATACTCGGGTACAGACCCGGGCATACTTACTGTTTGCACTTCGGATTAATAAATCTATACATCGTTGCACTACCCGGTGTAATTTAAATAAGTTTTATTTGTGAACTATGTTATTAGGTAGTAAATTTTGACTGCACATTTGTTTAAATCTCACGTGGGACAACGTTTTGTGTGTTTCATAAATTGTAGTTCTGAGTCTGGGTGTTCTTTGTGTCCATTTTATGTATGTTTGTAAAGTCCTCGCGACACAGGATTTGTAATCCTAATGACTAAAAAAAATTGTCATCAATCATCGATTCCTCGATTACATTTTAAATATTTGCTGTTGAATTAGGTTCATTTTACATTATCTATTATATAAATTGGGGTTGTCATCTAAGCCGCACTTCTATACTTAACGCCACTTGGTTCGGTCGTAGAATATATATTATCACTAGCTTTCGACCGCAACTCCACCAACGTGTATGTCGATTATCGAGATAAGGAAAAGTAGCTTGTCCTTCCTCAGGCTCAAGAATATACTCGTATATGCCAAATGTCATTGAAATCAGTAAAGAAATTTTTCAAATCAAATCATGTTCTCAAAATCAAATCAATCAATTTGAAATAAAAATGGTTATTTTTATTTCAAATAAACCAATACAAGGGCACTTTCGAAACGTCAAGTAGTCAGTCAGTAGTCAGTCGTGAAGCTAATTGTCTGTTCCAATTCGTAGATCCTATGGAGAAGAACAGACAAGAAACTCCATGGACACTCTTTTCCAACATTGTTTTTACAGACAGACAGATTTACCTTCGCATTTTTTCAGACTAGCATTTTGACAGACAGAGTTACCTTCGCATTTTTTCAGACTCGCATTTTGACAGACAGAGTTACCTAAGTTCGCTTTTTGACAGACAGAGTTACCATCGCATTTAAAATGCTAGTAAAGATCGTTTTTAATAATTATGGTCAGGTTTCAGTATTCTATTCTGACCTATTTTGTTTAGGTAATGCTAATTATTGTGATCTTTGGCATGTAATTTATTTATGTATTTTGTGACGTCAATTTAAATGTATTTTGCACACAAATTACGTTATATTAAGAATAGGAAATCAATTTATTAGGTTTAAGTAGTTCAATGTTGAAGTTAAAATTTTCTATGTACCTACCATCATTTTGTTCTTAGAATAATGTTTTGCTTTGTTTAATGGAGGTAATGCCGGTTCTTCTCAAATATGTAATTCCTGGAATGTCATTTTGTAACTACTACCGCAACTGGAGTCAGTAATGTAAAGGTTGGAAAGTACCTGACGACAATTTTTGATTTTGTTTTGGGGGCCAAAAGTAAGTTATCTCTAATACATATTATGCAGTCCTGTCTGGTTTTTTTATCCTTCTTACTTTTTACAGTAAACTCATGCATAATATAATATAACTATATAATATAATATAACTTAATATAATATAATTTAATATAGGTAAGGTTTAAAAAAAATGAATTAAATGAAACTTTATAAAAATATGGAAAACAATCTTGTCGACTATGAGATTTCCTGGATTGCATAATTTGTTACAAATTTATTCTACCTATGAGATATAATAATATTTTTTTTTTAAACTACACACCACTATTTTTTAAATGGCCTCTCTGTTAATTAATCTATGCTAAGGCGCGTTAAGTAAGTATTATCTCAACCACAATAAATAACACAATATGTAATAAGTTATTTTATATTTTTGATGCAGCAAATATTCTTAATTGAATTAATCAATTAAGTATATTAAATTATTTATTTTTTACAAAACATTAACAAAACGAACCATTATTATATTGTTAACTTTAAGCAACCAAAGTGTAATTACAAAACTCATTGGGTAACAGAAATTAAAAGAATCATTTTAGATTATAATCACCGGAAACGTTAACGCTATCTAAATAAAAGAACATACAACACTTTAGTAATAAATGTAAAAGTGCTATTAAAACATTTCTGGGCTCCAATTCTTTGGTCCCAAATAAAAGATAAAAGATCGAATTCATGGTTAACTGGATCATTTATTTGAGGCCTTTAAGAGTTGCAATGACTTTAAAAAGATACAGAAGACCAGTACATGGCGTTGTAACTGTTTATTTTCGTCGCTGAAACAGATTACATCTATTTATTTACCAAATATGGCACTACTTTTTATTTTATATTCTGATCCAAAAGGAATAAGTATTTTATGTTTACCGTAAATAGAAGTGTATCTAACTAATCACAACATCGCGACTCTTAAAAAGATGTTTGGATTTTCATTTAGATTGTTTTTGTTTAAGCGATGAATTGATCAAGATTGATGTCGGATTTAAATAAATGTGTTTGAATTTATAAAAATTGACTATTTATGAATATTAAACACTTGCTTATCATGATTTTGACACTTTTATTTTATACTTAAACTTTCTATATTTCATTTTGTTTAATTCAATCACAAAAAAACATTTGAAAGTAACTATTTTGTAAAAGCATACATAATCATTATATCGTATTCTAATTTGACATCCATTATTTTATTGTAATTTAAGTAGTTGGATGCCATAAGCTCATAAAATCCACTGCTATCCCCTACTCATTATTTACTTCCACCCTACAAGAGAAAACAATAAAATCCATCGAAAATTATAATTAGATGGTAAAATAACATATTTTATTTAAAGACACTCGTTAAGAAATGTACACTGTGGTATGAATTATAACGGGTATCGTTTGGTAATAAAAACTGTCGTTCGATATCAGCAAGGCATAAATAAAAGTTGTCGGGTAGCGCTGAGGTACATGGTCGATCCCTGATTAGGCGCGCGTCGCGTGACAAACCCCTATTTGTTCGATCATTGTCTTACCCTGCATCCTCGCGCCATCAAAACAAACTGGAACACACACAAACAGCCAGCTACACCGTTCTGCATTTAGGAAAATTATTAAAGATCTTGTATATTCACAGAATTGTAATATAAAAAATAAAAACTATCTAATATATTTCAGGGTCACACTTTTTAATCGACTACGGAAAAGTCAAAAGGAAGATAGGTTTGACAGACTATATACGTTTTTATGATTCACCGTCGCAACTATAACAACCGATTTCAATGAATAAGTATCTGTATATTCGTAATAATGATCCGGGTGATATGGATAATATAAATTTCATTAAAAGTTTTTACGTAGTCGGGTAAAAGTTTCATGGTGTCACCGAGCTTCCCAATGGAAGTCAAGGAAGGAACAAAATTCTTAATTAACTATCATTTTTCCTAAATGGATGTACTATGAGTTTTAGACATCTCTGATTATATCTTTTATCAATTAATACTTCTTTTACATCTTTGTACTATTGACGATTGAAAGTGCACTATAAAGAGGACTAACCTTTTAAAAAATTAAGTTGAAACATTAGTCACATTTTATATTACAGGATTCTTCAAAGAGTCTATGAGCCATGGACCTGTAAATAAGGTAAGCAAGTGGGTAAATTATGGACTCAAATACCTAATTATATTCTAATTCTTTCATTTGATGAATTTTGATTAATCAAATTTCCGAAAGCGAACCTAAGTACGTACAAGATACGCTTAGTATTATTATTTAAAACAATATTTGTATGATCAATTAGCGAATCAAAGTACTTTTCGTCGAATGAGTTCCTTTTCTAGGTTACTAATACGTAAACTATGTAAAATTGTATCAGTGACTTTTATGGTTATGATAATTATGCAAAAATCATTAGGCTATGAAGGACGACCTACGTATCTACTTACGTGTGTCGTTTTAGGGTTTTATAATTTATAATTGGCAGGAGCTGGATATGACAAGCCCAAAATAGTGAGATTAAAATTATTAGAGACTAAAATATAATTTGTAATGTTCAAGCACTACTTACTAGTTCAAACTCTATTAATAAATAAAAAAAAACATTTGAAAAAATATACATAATTCAGGTCATATAATATAATTCAAATTGGAGTTGTGAAAGAGGAGAGTATCTGTGGGAGAGTACAAACGTATCGAAGCCACAAAATATCTACAACCGCACGTGCGGTAATTAAGTGCGGCACGACGCCATCTATCGGGCAAGCACACAATTAATCTCAACAAATAAGTAAATGTGGAAACTGAATTGTGTACGCGTTGAAATAATCTCGAAGACAACATGAAATATGAATAAAATATAAATATTTCCCCACTCAGTCTCGTCTCGTTAAGTTCCGCTTATGCGCAAAGTTAATGAGCCAGCCCAAGCCAGGACAGTGCTCAACCGTTGCTGTAACAATTTCTAATTTATTTTATATTGAGTTTTTATTTAATTTATTCAGTGTGAGAGAAGTGGGCAGGTTTCCGATGCTTGTTACGATACGATAATCTCGGCTTACAGGATGTTTGTGGCGATTTAATTGGCACTCGAAATGCTTGGACGTTTTTGCGCTTGCCTTTTATTGCTGGCTAACGAGAAATGAACATAGTTATGTGCAATATACTGTCCCTTGCATGACTAGACTACTGATGAGTAGCAATCTAGTGCGTGCTCGTAATAATATGTCACGATTTAATTTTGAATGTGAACATTATGTTGTTCTATCGGTGATGACATTGATGTCATCTAGTTTTATGACATACCTGGCTCAAATTATACATGTATTATTATTATCATTATCTACAGCATTTAACAATTCACTGCTACCCCAATGCCCAACTATATTTTCGACAAATTTCTACATACCTATGTATATACACTCAAAAGATATCATTTAATGACATGCTATCATTTTTACGAGTAATATTACTAAGTCGTATTTGATTGCATGCGAACATGCAACTTATTACAAAACACGTCGTAGTATTATAAAACATCTTTATATACGTCAATTTCGTTGTACTACTGACGGATTAGAAAACTGACTGTCACCATCCCTAGTTCATCTCATGGATGTCGCAGAAGGTGAATAAGGGAGTAAACCACTTAAGACAACATCATTGTAGGAGAAGCCTACGCCCAACCTTGGACTGTTAATATGACTAATCAAAGTCCTGACGGATGTCGTTGCAGTGGACTCATTCTAGGATAATTAGATTACGTTTTTTACTAGTGAGAAGGCCTCTACCAAGTAGTTAGAGTATGCGACTGCCGATCAAGAGGTCTTCATATTGTTGGGTTTTCAATACACTTTAATTTATAGCAAAATGAACTTAAGTCCGACATTTTAAGGTAAAATAAAGAGCTAGTACGTTTTGGTAAATATTTTAAATGGCCTCTTTTTGAGCTCTCTATACTTGATGAATTTCTCTCTATGGAATATATCTATCTCTCAATGAAATATACTTCTTCATTAGTTCCATAAGTGTAAGTTTTAGGTCTGTTGTAAGGGTTTAGGTCTGTTCTCTTGGCTGGTCATTGTAACACTTGGATTTTAACTAATGTGAAGATTGTTAGTAGTACATATAAGGTCGAGTATCCGCCTATATTAAAATAAACCCCGATCGAACTTGTTGTGCAAATAGAATAATATAGAACTGTAGTACATTACACAGGGATTTTTAAGTCAATACTCCTCTCTCGTTAAGAATTAAAAAGCTCAATTTCCCGTATCATGCTTACTCAGCACCAGAGGATTACGCTGGGTTCAACACAATGAACGTTTAAGCCAGATTCCAAAAAGTTTCGTCTATAGATCTATTCCATCCTCTAATGTATCGATATTTACTTGAAAACATCTGTAAAAAGCACGGCAACCCACCCCGAAGGCTCTCCTCCTTCTTATTATATTACCTCAATCGTCAACAATGTCGTCGACAGAGTTATCAATCATCCATATGTGTCCCAATAAGTGGCACTTAGCAATCAAAGTGAATTTTACACTTTTGGAATCTGAAGTCATAGAAACACTAACCTATAAAATTAAATGTCACAAAAAAACACTTTTTCAAGTGGCCTCAAATTAAGCTACCAATTATTTTTACAAAAACTTACTTACATATATCATTCTTCACTAGGAATATTATTGACATTTCAGGAACCCATAAATTAAAAGTTCATATATATAATGTTACAAACATTTATTGTTAAAAGTAATGTTTGTTTATTCCACAAACTTACGGGCAGCCTTTATTTTGTTTTGAGTAGTTTACCACCTGTTGAGCAACACGACCTCTCTACAATTTGCTCAGGCAGCTGCCCCCTCTGATTTAGAGAAGCGAGTATGAGAATATATCACGGCGTCGTCGGCATCTTGGGCCTACGTCTGTTACAAATAGTCGTTACCTTAAGGTAAGAGTTAATGAATATTTAATAACTTAATGCACATTGCAAAGCATCTTAATCTTAAATACATCCTCAACGGTTAAACAAAAACGGCGGACTGGACGGTCCGTATTTTCACTCATTCAAATTGTACTACAATATTACGTACATTTTATAATTTGCTTATAACCAAAAATTTTAACAGAAGAATGTATGATGTCGTCTTTAATTTCATTTGAAATATAAAAACAATTAGATCTAGAGTTGAAATAAAAGTATAGAGCAAATTGTAAATACCTTATATCCAAATCTCAATGTACTTAATAAAACTTAATGTTTCTATAACATGGAGTTAATTTATTTTAATTGTAATATGCTATGTATTGTGTTGAATTATATATAAAACTTGAGCAAAACGGGTTTAAACTGCAATAAAAACAACAATTACTAAGACTGCTTGTTTTTATTAACAAATACTTAACACATTTAAACCAGTACTTATTTAGCATAATCTGCAAAAAAATGTACTTAAGAATACATTTTTTTACAAAAAGTTATTTCCAGGAGTTTACACCCAATTTAGTTCAAATAATGACGAGAAAAAAAAACAAATGTTTAAAATAGTCTAACGAACAGTGTGTGACGTGGCTGAATTATGATGGATATTAATTGCTACATTTAGCTATATTACCTGTGTGAACACTAGCTTTTAAGCGTGTAGTGAGGGCTCCCCGAACACAGAGGTGGACGTCAACGAGACGTATTTGCTGCACTTTTTCTTGGAGGACAGAGAAAGCCTCGCAGCATTGTGCTAGTTGGGATTTCAGACTAACGTTCCACGGAACTTAACATTGGTATCATCGTATTCTTTATGTAACTACAATGTTTCAGTCATAAGCTCAGATCGAATAGGAATAGCTAAAAAAAGGAACATTTTGTCATTAAAGATATCATACACACACCTCAGAGTCCCTAGCAAATGGCAGTATTAACTGCAGTGTTAGCAATTCTTTTCGACTCGATTTGTTCTATAAATATTTGGACAATTATTGATTATTATTTTGAGATATATACCAACAGATTGCACTTGATGGTGTTAGTCGCTAATTTAATTACATCTTATCGAACATTAATGACTTTTCAGAAAACTATTTCTCATTCCTCGATGATCTTTATGAGACTGCTAGCTGATATAACTGTTGTTCAAGCTCTCCAATCATACGAGTAAGGCCAGTCTTTAAGTGACTATAGACCTCATCACATTTCCTAAATTACTCGCGATCTCCTATAAAGGAGGGATCATAAAGACCAGATATTTATATGAAGCAAATGGGTAAATAGGTGATGATGCTAGTTAGCAATATGTTAAATATTTATGACAGTTTTTTTTTGTGAAAAAACAAGTGTGCCTCGTATCTCGATCTCACACTCACCAACAACAACACAAATGTTTTCATTTTTTATTTTTAAGCTTAAAATCTGCTGTGATTTCTTATTATAAAAAAATTGACCAAAAATGCCAAAAATATTTATTTAGTTCTGATCCGATATTTAAACAAACGACGAAATAAATGAGAGAATACAGATTTTAGTTTATCTCCTGCATTTCCATTGCGCAAGGTGGATTTAATGCCACATATCATTGTCGTGAGTCTGCGTATAAAGGCTGTCTCCGTATACGGATGGGCTCACCATCCGTAAGTTAAGTCGGCCAATTTCGGTAAGATTCAGCAACTGTCTGCTACAAGGTAGATATGTGTGTAGTGTGTAAACTAAAATTACTTTAATAATGGTATACATAGATAGAAATACAACTATGCATACAGCAAAATACTGTGAACTGTGAAGAAGATTGTGTAGATATTTCTGCCATTTTTATTTTGTAGAATTCATAGACTCAACGTATTATATAGGTATACGTAACGTTTCGTTCTTGGTTTACCTAAATTCTAGAATCATGCATTCCATAGTGAAATACGAGTAGAACAACTGACCAATGAAGAGTGAATAAGATGTGAAGTGTTTTGAAGTAACAGGTTCAATATGGGACGAAGGTCTCTGTCATAGTTAGACGAAAAAACTTTAAGCCATGTAGTGTGATACAAGGGGGCGGTTACTGAGTAAGGAGCAATAGCGTGTAGGCAACGTCAATAACGTAAAGGTTACTATGATAATGGTATGATAGTAGTTTATGGTTGGGTTCCAAGCAGTACCTGTGATTGCCTCTCATACTAGTACTTTTTGAGTAAAAATGCCGAAAAAAACTAACGACTTCGTGAAAAACAATGAAAAAAGCATGAAATCAGTTTCTCGGTATTTCGGTTGAACCGTCGTCATAGTTGTTAACAGAGTTTTAGCCCACAAATACTGAGGGTTAACTCTGATCACCTGGTATGAATCCTGCCAGAGTATGGCACATGAGGTCAACCGTCGTGCTTAGTATCATATACTCTTAAATCTCCCATGAGCAGGAAGGGGCAGGAGAAATGAATTGAATTGTTTTACTGGTAACACCAACCCGTCTGGCCAGCGTGGTATAGTAGGTCAAAACCTCCTTTCAAGGAGAGGCCTATGTCCAGCAGTGGACTGGTAAAGGCTGTTGATGATGATGATGATGACCTGCTAAACATACAAAAAAGCTTTGATTGCCAAAACCGTTTAATTTATTTGTAACGCATATTCCTATTTAATATTATACGTACATGTAAACGTCTTTGAATTTACACTGATATAACACTAAAGAGTAGGATTTTATGAAAACTATTAAAGTAAAGTTAACGTCTTTATATGATTGTAATTAGAGCTACAAACAGGGTTCAACAACTTTTTAATATCTACATTTACTTTGCACTTGGTAATTAAGAGTTTTATAACACGTTCGACATACGAAGAGCAGTTGAATGTAAGGCTAAATACAAGCGTAGTTATTTTAATAACACGTGGAAGTAAATAGTTAACGTAATATTGTTTTAAATTTAAAGCGTAGCGACATTTATGGAGATTTTATTTGTAAACAATAAACTGGTAGCTCGATTAGCTTATTCTTCAATCTGAACAGTTCCTATTGTAGTAATAATTGCAACTATTAAAATTAGTTCCTGCCGTCATCTAAGTTTTATCGAAACTTTTTACTTTAAATTTCATATTTTTACATTGCGTTTTTTTTGTGTGTTCTAGATACAGCACTTTGTGCCTAACATAGGCATATCATATATCTTTCATTGAGTTAAATATGTCCTATGAACTTGTTGAGACTAGATGATGTCGTGTGTAAGATGTCCGAAATATTAATTTATTTTTGTACACAATACATGTAAAATTATGTATTTAATAATTATTTTTATTAAAAAATGTAAGCACATGATAAATCATAGACGCCTGGCAGGAACCGGATGCGAGAAGCTGAGAAACGAACCAAGTGGCGTGTAATTGGAGAGGCCTCGGTCCAGCAGTGGACTGCGATAGGCTGATGATGATGATGATGTTAAATCAAGTCAGGTGAAATTGATCATGGTTTAAAGAAAAGAAAAAGGAAACCTTGAATAGAAGTATGATTACACCAATCGAACGCAGTAAAACTTATTCACAAAATATAGCTGTGTATTTTTCAATCTCCTTCTATTTTAAGAGAAATTATTTTTTAAATTAATCCTGCATTTTTTTACTAACGATTTTTAACCGACTTCAAAAAAAAGGAGGAGGTTCTCAATTCATCGGAATCTTTTTTTTTTTTTTTTTTTATGTATGTTCAGCGATACTTTCGTCGTTTATGAACCGATTTCAAAAATTCTTTTTGCATTGGAATGGGCGTAGCTTACAGGTGGTCTCATTGTCGCCATATCGAGATCTGATGATGGGATCCCAAGGAAATCAAGGGAACTCCTCAAAGATCATAGGTACAATGTCGCAAATTGGATACTCGGAATAGTTATTCATTGAAGTCGGTTCTTTTTTGTTAAAATTATTAGCCTCTCGTCATCTTTAGACGATATATAATATATGAAAGTATAATTTAGATTCAATGTTGACGAAGTCAAAAATCGATAGGAGTCTTCCAGAAGTGGACTGCAATAGACTGATAATTTAATGATGAAACCTTACAAATAATTTGTGTATTTAATGACAGTCACACTAGCAACAGTTCTTACAACAGCATATAATAGATACAATTTAAATTACCTACTAGTCTATACTTGCTTTTTACAGGCCATCGATCAATCAGCACAGGAACCATTAAATTGCGAACATCCTAACCCGCACTGTGCAAATACACATATGTTTCGCACAAATAAAGCGGCGGCAACCGTTTGAAGTTCTTAACTGAAATATAGTTAACTGTAACTAGGAGTCACAATAATGCTTTGTATTTTGCCGCCTTTAAAAGTCCGACTATATGCAGGATTAATAGAGCTATCGCAAGTTTATGTATGAAGATCCTTGGTTTTGTGCTAAAAGTCTGAAAATTGACAGATATGTATGTTGTTAAGACATCTGGTATGAATGGATGGAGAGAAAGATAAAAATATCAAAGAAGAGTTAAAGTCGTCACACAATAAGAAGCCCGTTTTGTCTTTTGTCATTTTTTAATCAACGATTCATTCGTGCTTTTGAGTGCATTTTTTTCAATATAAAGTTAAACTTGATGCTTATATATGATACGCGTTGTGATAGTGTATGGGTAACATAATACATTCAAATTCATAATCCTATTTAATTACTATAAACTATAGCATTATACTTTAAAAAACCTAATGTTTGTTTAATTTCCAAAAAAAGAATTCATTTTTCAGTACTTAACAGTTAATAAATAATTTTAACAAAAAGGAACCGACTTCAATGAAAAACTATTCCAAATACCCAAATCGCAACAATTGTGCCTATGGTATTTGAGGAGTTCTCTCGATTTCCTGGGGATCCCATCATCAGATCCCGATATGGTGACTATGGGACCACCTGTAAGCTACGCCTATTCCAATGCAAAATTTTTTGGAAATCGGTTCATAAACGACGAAATTATCGCTGAACATACATAAAAAAAAAAGACAAAAAAAAAAAGATTCCGACGAATTGAGAACCTCCTCCTTTTTTTTGAAGTCGGTTAAAAAGTAAGACTTATTTTATCTTGTCAACTAGAGATATCATAGCAAAATATTTATATAAAGTTTGTACATACCTTACAAGTCTTTATTCTGATCTTTATTCGTATGATGTTACTTAGGTGGAGATACAGAGAGAAACAATGACCAATAATTTTTGAACAGTCAAGGTTTAAGATAGCATTCATCGCTAGAGTGACTCATGAATTTGTATTTTAGTTAGGACATCAAATTGAGTTCCTTTACAAATTTTCAAGTAACAGAGCGTTAAAGTAGGATACATATGTATTTATATTAATTATTTAAGTGTCGTGTTGACAGACTGAGTGAGTTGATGACAGAGTAAGAGCATGGCGTGAGAGCCGTGTGTTTTCTTACCTAATAATATGCGTCATACCATCTTTATTGTAAATGTTAAAAATACCTACGAACTTACACACTTAAAAAGGAACAGACACTCTTCAAAGTACATTAATAACATTCCTACTAAATATTATTGATTATATAAGAAAAGTTTTTAAAGTAATAGAAAAGTCAACTGTAAACAGCGTTCAAATTAATATCCTTATGTCCTTTTACTTTGTTCAGGGTCAGTCAGCGAACAAAGAACGTTGTAAAAGTTTTATCTGTAAAACTTCCGGCAACGACAATCGAATATAAAATTCATATATATGTATACGTATTAATAAAATACAGACGACAATAGAACGACAAATCGAAACGCAAACAAATCAACGTTACCTTCAGGCGACGCGAACAGATTAAACTTGGACAAAGCACGCATTGACCCTTTGCATTAGAACGCGAAATCAAAAATGATAGGGATGGCAACCCCCGCATATAATTCAAGAATCATCCTCGTCTATATTCGACGATCCTCGGACAATGGCTCGGACAACACACAGTTAAACGCCGCAAATGCCATAAGCGGCTATAAATCATTGACATAGCGGAAGTGCGTAGCCTGCTCGTGGTGAGAGAACCCCAGCAATAACGGTTGCGCGACCGTCTCCGGTATTTTCAGCGTTATAGATAAATTAAATGCCAACACATCCAGCCGGGGCAAGCGCAGCGAAGGCGCGCTAGGAATGCCCAAATAAATTTTTTGATAAACGCACCGGAAGCTGGACCTATTACGTGACACTGCCCCCGTTCCGTTCTTATCCTCTTCGGTTATTGTTTTTCTCGATTGGTATTCAAAGAATTTTAAGGTTTTATTCAAACCAGCATATGGGAAGCGCGGCCCTTTGAATCGATTAGATCGTAATCAATAAGCTGTTATAGGTCAGTTTTGTGTCGGAATTAATCAAGCGTCAAAGGTCTGGCTATAATTGAGCGCCAAAGGCTGAGGCTGTATCGTATATCTTACTAATTAATGGATTTGCCAGAAATATTTGTGTCACAAAAGATACCGCTTAGCGAACAAAAAACATTTAGAACTGTTTTTGTACATCGCAGTAACCCTTTTTTTATTGGTATCTATTACAATTGTACGTGAATATGTAAAGAAATTTAGATAATAAGTAAATGAAAAACACTCATTAGAGTTATTCGGCGCACATCACCAGTGCCGAATCGGTGCGTGCGTATTCGATATAAAGAAATATTAATAGTCCCGCAACCATAAACAAGCGTTTGACGATAATAAATTCGAACGCATAAAACAAAGCTTTATCTATGATCGAAAGACAGCCCTCGGAGAGTTTAGTGTGAAATGTGTTCTCAAAGACACCGTTTAGTAGCGTAATACGCGTGACTGTCGTACAAATTATGCATTTTCGAGACAAGTCGATTTTATTGCCACGGAAGTGACGTCAATAAAGCACATTGTACAGCAGTTTAACGTTCTCGTATAATAATTTTTGATCGGATACATTCACGATATGCATCACATTCGGGCACGAACTGCCGAGCCTGTTGACAAACATCATCTGGTGATACGGTCGGACTGCCGGTTGACGCACTTGTCCGCTACAAGATTTTGTTTTTAAACTCTTATGAGCAATACCAACCTACTTCACATTATTACCTCTCGACTTGAATAGAACGCAAACACTTCAATATCCTACACTTCTTAGAATAATTGAATGAATTACTTTAGACCGTTTTAAAACATCAAGTGAATGATGAAATAAACATAAATTAAGAATAAAGTTAAACAGATATATATTTACGTAGCTCTTCTTAAACATTCAGCACTTACTGTAAAAATCATCCATTAGCTTAAGAACAGTTATCAGCCAGGTGCCTACCAGATGTCTGAGCGATTGTAATGTAAATTTATTTAAAATTAAAGTGAAGGATACTTTAATATCTGTCGTTATTAGATTTAGATAAAAGACATAACTAGATAAAAAATCATATTACGTACATAGAGTAATACATACTACTTACTAGTTTAAAGCCATACTTTCACTTAGTGCTAAAACGTGAATTCGTAACAGTTTGTAGATTCGAGATTATATTAAATTGGAGGAATACTAGTAGATAGTGCGTGTATGTGTGCATTTGAGTTCAAATCATTTTTGGATAATTTTGAGATAATGTAGTTTCGGTTGCAGTGGCAATATTGCTTTCAAGAATACTAGAGCTGGCATTTACCTTTAATGTCAAAGAAAGTAATTTTTATTCCTACCAAGACGATGAACTTGGAAATACCACATAGATACTACTAACTCTTGCATCCTCCAGAGACCAGAAGCTCCATTCAGCTCGCCACGAAAAAGCTTCTCTGTTCTAGTGCCATCTGATTGTAAGAATAGCGTACAAAGTCGAGACCCTTGTCTTCGCAACTACGAAAGTTTTACTATCGTAGAGACCAGGATGAGGGAGAGGAATCTGAAAAGTAAATCACAGGCATCTATCGCTATTATTTGTTATATTTAAAGATTATAAATATTACACAGAAATTACGCGACAAACTGTAACTTATTTTTTTTAAAAGTCGGTAGAGTGATTTTTCTTGTAGTATTTATCGATATTATTATTTTAAACAGCGACGTAATTCATGGCTGTAAAATGCCTCAAAACATCATAACGCCCCAAATATAAATGGTGTGTGACGCCCAAACGCTCCTCGCGCCCTTAGATATTTGGTACAAACTCAAAAAATGATATACTCCATACCTTATATTGAACGGAAAATAAATCGTATACTTCCTTTAAGTGCCAATAAAAGTTGGAGTAAATCATAAAAGTATCACTCCTCGAGAAATGTCTATAACAAGTGTGTTATTGCGGAATAATTCAGTAGCGACGGAGGGTGGTTTGAAGGATGGCTCCCTCTAGATCCGCCGGGCGGTACTCCGACCTGGAATTCCCGATGCTCTATCAAAGCCTTCAATTATTTATCGGACCCGTGTCTACTTTTCATTTTACTCCTTTCTCCGGCCAGGCTTTCAGTGCCGGGAAATAAACATGTCACACCATCGGGAATACGTTTTACATGAATAGTGGTACTATTACTAAACTGAATCGGTTGCGGTTGCGTCATTGACAATGATATATCGTTTTACGGTTTATTATTCATTTAATTTAGTCTAATATAACTATTCTGCAAAATGAGCATAAACTTCGCAGTAGGCCAAAAGTGGAGAGTAGATTATGTCTCAACTGCCTGCAAGTACAGAAAAAGGAGAAGGCCATTCTATCATAATCACCTGGTCCTCAGTTGTGACAAATCATTGAAAAACTTGGCTTTAAACTTGTAGTGTATTTATTTTAAGTATTTTGATATATTATTTTCTTTCCTATCGAAAGATTGCCTGCCTTCACTTATATGTTTGGGAATTTTTATTATTTACGTACGTATGTTTAGTATAAATACGTAATCGTGAATCAAAATAACTATGTATCATAAAAATTCTTATTTACCGAAGCACATTACTTTCCTCCACGCGTGAGACTTATTACTTTAGTTGCAATAACTACGAATAAATCAAATTTCTAATTTATAGTTACCGTTTGCTATGAAATAGTTTCACTGCTTTGAGTAACAGTGGAGGAAACATAAAAATTATATTATCATTTCACTTCTAAGTTCGACTATCGTTTAGTATCTACTAAATATTTTGATTTACGAGTCGATCGTAAAATATATCAATAATGATAATTCCCACTTTAAACACTTCAAGTGTTGCTCAAATGTTTTAATCCTGGTTGTCTAGAATGTATTATGAAAATATATTCAGTCAAGATATTCATTATTAAAAAACATGAGTGTAAAAAAATGCTCGAGAAGATTATAAAGACAAATAATTTGAACAAATGAATCGTTTGAAATTAACAATCAAGTTTGAAAAAATATTTCTATTTACGATAATTGCAATCTTTTTGAAAACGATATAATCAAAGTGCTTGTAAGTACAGTGTCTTCAAACCATAGTAATAAAAAGACAAAATAGATTTTTTTCCTTTAGGAGTTCGAGTTTTTTTTCCTTTAAGAGGATAAGGTGGTTACAAAGAAAAATAGGTTGCACTAGTCAATGCAAAAAGCTGTGTGAATGACCACTAGAACAATTTGTAGCAAATTTGTTTTTTTTTAAATGTAAACAACACTTGACATTGTTTTTTAAATAATCTGTAATAATAATTTACCCTTAGAAATGTTCATACGTTTTGTTACGTTCAAATTTGTGTTAAAATGTAATTAAAACCACATGAGTATCTGTTGGATCTGACTAATGTAAAAAAATATATGTCTTTGTTTAATAAGTCAACATTAAAAATCATCTGTCTGTATAAGTGCATTTGGTTTTGTGAATTTAAAAAATGTATTCCGTACATTACAAATTACTTTTTGCGATTACATAATTTATTTCAGTGATAAAGAAATATAACATACTATCTGACCCGGCAGATTTCATGCTGCCTCAATCGATAAATAGAAGTCTAAACTTTTGTATAAAATAAACTTAAAAAAAAAAACAGAAGGAATCCATCATAAATAGAAAAAATGCAATTCATTTTTATACA
Organism: Phragmatobia fuliginosa; assembly: GCA_932526445.1. Classification (NCBI taxonomy): domain Eukaryota; kingdom Metazoa; phylum Arthropoda; class Insecta; order Lepidoptera; family Erebidae; genus Phragmatobia; species Phragmatobia fuliginosa. The sequence continues at coordinate 35,422,554 of OW052057.1, forward strand.
TTCACCATTTAAACTTTCTCTGGACTTCCACAAATAATTCAAGACCAAAATTAGCCAAATCGGTCCAGCCGTTCTCGTATAGATATAGATTAACTGCGAAATTTTCTAAGTATAACATTAAACCAAATTTCGTATTCAAACTGAGGTAGAGCGAAAATGTTTTATATTATTTCAACTCAATTTAACAAAAATGTAATGTGCTTGGCTTCTATTCATTGACAACCATCCACATTATCGAAGAATGGACTTTAAAAAGCAATAATAATATTTGCGCACATATGTATTAGTACATAAAGTTGATAGGTAGGTGCGACGGCACAATACGAACAACTCTCGTGGTTGCGGCCAGTTATGTGAAGCAAAAAGCGATGATAATGACAGAGACCATCGGCGCAAAGGGCGCGGGATGAGGCCGCGCCGACGAACGCACACAGAATAACAAATGTACCTTCCGTAGACGGTGTAAACTCGCAGACTCGGCATCCCTTTTTTCCTGTGTAGAAATCCCCCTGGATACCACCACCAATTTCGGACTCGAACCAACTATAGCCGCACGCCGTCTCGGGTACTATAGGCCCACTAACCAGTACCATAGAAATAAGGTCCCTGGAACCCCGACGTACCTCGGGCCATCTCCTATGTGGCGACGTCCATGTTCACTTACTGGCCTCAAAAGGGGTCGTTCGACGATCTCCGGCGCCCGCGTCATCTGCAGTACCTACCCCGTTCCCGAGCCTGGTGGACCGGGATCGCTCTCGGTATCGCTCCGACATCTCTTTCATAAGCATGACTTGCTCACAGATAGAAACAGCGGAGTTTCAGGCGCTCTGGCATATCATGGCAGCAATCATGTTACGGCTCCCTATGCCATTTTTCTTAAAGACTACTCCCGCATTAGTAAAATTTATTCTGTATCACGGTGGACTTTACAAATATACATGAAATTGACACAAAGAACACCAAGACTTAGATCAAACATTCTTTGATCACACAAAGTGCTGTTCCATGTGGGATTTGAACCCACAGTAGAGAGCTACGTGGCGACAGTTTAAGCTTAAGTTAATTAAAACTTCAAATTTTTAGTTCCTTCTGTTGTAATGGGTGGTGCTTAGTGCAACGTGTAGTATAATGCAATTTTATCAGTTTTTAAATCGTGTAGTAAAAGCAGAGACCATTAAATATATTTTTTCACTTTTATGGATGCCATAAAAGTTGCAGTAACTTGTGAACACGTTTGATATCTGCTAATCTTAAGGACAGAGCTGATAATTAGAAATATAATTTCGTTGGGGAGTGTGAAACTGGAGGCCCAATCACTCAGACTACGGAGGCTTGGAAAATGATGAATGAGAATTATGATATTGAATGCATTCATAATGAGCAGGGTGGCCCTTCCTCATGCCTTCCAGTAGACCATAGTAGAGTCACTTTAGTAGGCTTAAACAATATAGGTATTAAAATAGTTTGTTATATTATAATGTACGAAGGCTCAAAAGGCCTTGTTCTGCGTCTTGGGCTGTTCGCATCCATCCGCTCCCATTTTTCCTAAGTCGTCAGTCCAAAGTACTATATAAGGATAACGTGGTGTTATACTCTGTACTGTTTCTCAATCAATCTCAATAATTTGGGAATGGCAGGTGAAACATTAAACTTTTAGAGAAAAACTTAGCCTTCATTAGGTTTTATACAACAATTAATTGATATTTAATTACAATATTTACTATATGATTGAAGAAATGACTTGACCTCATTTACATTTAGCAAAACATTTAAAATATTAGAAAATGTTTTGAGAAGGGTATCACAAGCCTTCCACAGTCCACTCCTAGACATAAGCTACTCTTTGAAAAGAATGTTTTGGCTTTATATACCATGCTAGCCAGATCGAAGGATAACCGTTGACATGATTTAGAAAATGTTATAATGTCAGTTAATGCTTTTTTGCTTCTTATCCATGACAAAGCTTAATACTATAGCATTATCTCTTACCTCACTAAATTATCACTACTGACTCAAAAGTGCTAGATACAGTAGTAAAAGACATCACTTACATGTGCAAATAATAGGTGCAAATAAACAAAAAAATATTTTTTACTTGGAACATCTATCGCTACTGAAATCTTTGTCATATAAAACCCGAAGTGATACTTCTTAGTGGCGTCTTGAATAGGGGAAGCCTAAAGCAATAGTAGGAACACGTCGCGAACATCCTCAAACAGTCACGTAGTGTAACGTTACCGAATTACTCGCAAACTGATCTTGAGTGTGCCCAGGGAAATATGCGGCGGTGAAGAAATAAAAAGTACATTATACTTTTATTGTAAACGAAGATTATTAGATCGTATTGACTTAAAAAAGGGTTAACAGTGTTCCTAAATAGATATATTCTTATTTCATGATCATAGTTTAAGAACACGATAACTAGAAGTGATACTACGTTAATGTTAATACCGATTGTTCTAATTTATTTATTTCTTCTTTTGCAATACATACGAGGATATAATTATCATATCCTAATGCAAAATAACATCATGAGAGAAAAATAAGTGTTCAAACTCTTAGGCGATACAATAAACATTCTCAAATAACCCTTGAAACTTGTTACCCCTTGTCATACTATATATTTCCCAATTCGTTTCAAATACGTCCTCCAAATGAAACGATGTAGAGAAAAGAGAACGGAGTCAAGGGGCAATAGTAACAGAATTTTCACCAACTTTCCAAAACAATATCCCCAACGTTTTCCACCCGCATCTTTCTATAAGCCTCACTCAGCTTTTTAAAATCTTATTCAAACTTTATAAAATAAGTGGCGCTCCCCTCTGAGAGGGGTCTTACTGCCGATATTATTGTGTAGCCATCTGTGACGAGACCGGGACGCCATAGAAAAGACATATTTTTAGATTTAACTCGTAAATTACTCCGATCCAATTGCTTTACGCTCGTGTGAGAATTAGGATGGAACTTTTATTTGCCAATGTGGTTGTTTATGACTGTGAAAGGGGACCGTTCAATCACTAATCTTACACTTTATCTATTTACATTTATTGAATTTCAATGCGTTGAACAGTTGTTTATCGATGCCGTTCGTATGATATAGTAAGTACTTCTCAAATTATATTACGCGATACCCATTTAGACAAAACTACATATCAACAATTATAATAAAAAGTATAACCAAAAACCCAACAAGTGTTTTTGGGTTTTTATTAGGACATTGATAATAGCAGCCAGGAGTTTGGAAGCTTGGCGATTATTTACGCTAGTGCCTCGGAAAGCACGTAAAATCGTTGGTCCCGGTTGTCATGAACATCTATAGCAATCGTTATTGGGAAATCAGTGCCCTCAAATTTACTAACAACTTATTTTTTTTTTGTGTGGAATATCGTCATGGAGCGCAACAGGGCCGACAAAGAGGCAAAGGCGGAGGAAGAGGTAGAGGAACTCTTGCAGAGGGTCAAGGAGCTGATGACGACGGCGGGAGATGTACCGCAGGCTCCTCCCTCCGTGCAGGATAGGGCGAAGGTGGCGGTGGACGTGATCCGCCGAGTGGCCACCAAGTCCACAAACCTGAAGGGCTCCTTCGTTAGGGCCCTTAAGGAGTCCTCCTCCGCCATCACGGGGGCCGTAGACGAGCTCGTCGGAGACGTGGCTCGTCTGCAGGCGGCAAATGACCGCTTGACAGCGCAGGTGGCTGAGCTCGGATACAAGTTCGCCTGCTTCCAAGCGAGTCATCCCGAGATGGTGGCCGCTGCCCTGCCCCAGCCTGCCCCAGCCCCAGCCAATGCGGCGATGCCTGACGCCCAGCTGCGCCAGGTGCTAGTCGCGGTGGGGCACATGCTGGATGGTCGCCTGGCGGATCTGAAGGCAATGCTGCCTCCACCCCCAGTGGTACGTCCGCCGCTGGCATCGCAGAGGTCGAAGGCTGCGGCGGCGCCGACCAAACTCCCCGTTGAGGGAGGTCCGGTGTCGTATGCGGTGGCGGCCGCTGCCCCGGCCTCTGAGGCTCCCCAGAAACAGGGGAAGGGGGCCAAGGCGCAGGCGAAAGCGCCGGCGAAGGCGCCGGCCCAGACGCCAGCAAAGGCGCAGGCGAAGGCGTCTGCCAAGGCGCCAGCGAAGGCGCAGGCGAAGGCGCCGGCAAAGACACCGGCCACAGCGCCGACCAAGGCGGTGCCGGAAACAGGAGAGGAGTTCCCCCCTCTCCCCACTCCAACACCCTGCCGGGCACCTCCACATCTGCCGCTGCTAACGAGAGCTGGCAGGTCGTGGGGAGCTCAAAGAGGTGCCAACAGCGGCAGCGGCAGCGGGCCAGAAGGGCCGCCGAAAAGGCAGCCGAAGCCTCGCAGCCACCGCCGGTGGTGACAGCGGCCACCAAAAAGAAGCCGCGAAAACTGCAGCCTCCTAAAACCGCGGCTGTAGTGGTGACCGTCACGCCGGAGGCGGCCAGTGGTGGACTGACCTATGCGGCTGTCTTCCAAAAGGCCCGGGCCAGTCTTGCCAGCGAGTTTGGACCGGCAGGGGTCAGGTTGCGCCGCGCCCAGACGGGAGCTCGAGTCCTCGAGTTCCCTGGAGCAGAAGGCGCAAAGACGGCGGACAAATGTGCCGAGACGCTGAGGGGCATGTTTGCCGAGTTGAATGGCGTCAAGATCGCCAGGCCCACGAAGTGCGCGGAGCTGCGTATTTCGGGCTTGGACGATTCTGTGACGGCCGAAGATGTCCGCGATGCAATCCGGGAGAAGACCGGCTGCAGCGCGGATAACATCAGGGTCGGCACCATCCGCCCCGGTCCAGGCGGGCTAGGCGCTGCATGGGTCAGCTGTCCCGTGGCGTCAGCCAAAGTTTTGGGCGACGCCGGAGCTATCCTCGTCGGCTTTGTGAATGCCAGGGTTACGGTCCTGGCTGCGAGGCCGATGAGGTGCTTCAAGTGCCTAACCGCCGGACACACTCGCTCGAAGTGCGAGAGTTGCTTCGACTGCAGCGGTCTATGTTTCCGCTGCGGTCGACCGGGGCACAAGGCGGCAGATTGCTCAGCTGCCCCCCACTGCCCGGTGTGTGCGGCGGCGAATAAGCCCGCCAATCACCAGACCGGGCAGGGGGGCTGCAAGCCTCCCCGCGCGTCTCGGCAAGCGCCGGAGGCCAGCCTATCGATCCAGGCTGCCTCCGATGTCACTAGTGCGTCGGCACCGACGCCCATGGAGGAGGTTGTAGAGACGAACCCTTAATGGATCAAGTCTCCAACCTTCTCGTCCAGACGAACTTGAACCACTGCGCCGCAGCGCAGGATCTCCTCCTGCAAACCATGGCGCAGTGGTCGGTCGGTGTGGCCGTAGTCGCGGAGCCCTACTTCGTCCCTCCCCGTCCAAACTGGATGGGCGACTGGGACGGCTCCGTGGCAGTCGTCGGCTCCACGGCGGCTGGTTCCCCGCCCTTGTTGCTCAAAGACAGGGGCACGGGATATGTTGCCGCCGAGTGGGGGGGATCACCGTTTACGGTATCTACTTCTCCCCCAGTAAGAGTTTGAGTGACTTCGAGGTCTTCCTGAACAACCTGGAGACCTCGATGCGGCAACTAGCGTCTGGGCGCGTCCTCGTGCTGGGGGACTTCAACGCCAAGTCCATTGCGTGGGGTTCCCCGGCGACGGACGCCAGGGGCAAGGCCGTAGAGGAGTGGGCGGCCTCGGTGGGCCTCTGTCTACTGAACAGAGGCTCCACCAACACGTGCGTGCGACAACAGGGGGGGTCGATAGTGGACCTTTCGTTCGCTACCCCTGCACTCGCCGCACGTGTACAGAACTGGCGTGTCCTGGATGAGGTTGAGACGCTCTCGGACCATTTGTATATCCGATTTGAGCTCTCCCGGTCCCAGGACGCCAGTAGGGGTCACGCGGCGCGGCGTCCCTCCCGCTTTCCGCGGTGGTCTGTCGCCAAGCTCGACAGGGACTTACTGGAGGAGGCGGCCATTCTTAACTCTTGGCTGCCTCCGCAGGCCCCGGCCGAAGTGGTCAACGTGGGGGCTGGTCGCTTCTGCAGTGCGATTACGCAGATCTGCGACTCGGCCATGCCCCGCGTACGTGGGCGTCGGCCTCCAAGGAAGGAGGTCTACTGGTGGTCCCAGGAGTTGGCGGACCTCCGTGCGGCCTGTGTTCGTGCCCGGAGGTGCCTCACTCGTAGTCGGCGACGCCACCGCGGAGTCGGTGAGGAGGTGGATCGGCTTCAAGAGGAATACCGTGAGATCCGGCAAACTCTTAAGCTGGCCATCTGCCGCGCCAAAGAGGAGAGCCGCAAGGAGATGCTGGAGAGTCTCGAGCGTGACCCCTGGGGTCGGCCCTATCGTGCGGTGCGCAAAAAGCTCTGCGCGGGGGGCCTGCCCCTCACGGAGACTCTCCAGCCCAGCTTCCTGCAGGAAGTGGTCGAGGGCCTATTCCCACAGCGGGCGGAGCACACGCCCCCGTCGATGGCCGTCATGGCCGGAGGCGACGACGAAGGCGAGGCTGATGTGCCGCCCGTCAGGGAATCAGAGGTAGGGGCGGCTGTTCTAAGGATTCGATCCAAGAACACCGCCCCCGGGCCAGACGGGGTACCTGCCCGAGTGCTGGCCCGAGCCCTCGATCATCATATGTCGGACCGCCTCAGGGGAGTGTTAGACGCTAGTCTGGCGTCCGGACGCTTCCCTGAGTGTTGGAAAAGCGGGAAGCTGGTTCTGCTCCAGAAGCCAGGTCGGTCTGCCGACTCGGTCGCGGCCTATAGGCCCATCGTGTTGCTGGACGAGGCGGGTAAGCTGTTCGAGAGGGTGCTCCACGCCCGCATCGTCCGGCACCTGCGCGAGGTGGGCCCCGATCTGTCGGACGCCCAATTTGGATTCCGGGAGGGGCGTTCGACGGTCGACGCAATTCTGCGTCTGAAGGCCGCGACTGAACAGGCGGTGGGCTGCGGCGACGTGCTGTTGGCGGTGTCGTTGGACATCGCCAACGCATTCAATAGTCTGCCATTCAGCTGCATCAGGGCCGCACTCCAGTACCACGGAGTGCCGCAATACCTGGGGCGGCTAGTGGCAGACTATCTGACGGAGCGTACTGTCATGTACGAGGACCGAGAAGGAGTCTTGAGACGTCGGGCCATGTCGTGCGGTGTTCCACAGGGGTCTGTCCTCGGACCACTCCTGTGGAACATGGGATATGACTGGGTCCTGCGAGGGCGTCTCCCCCCCGGGGTCGGTGTAATTTGCTACGCCGACGACACTTTAGTGACAGCCCGGGGGTCGACCTTCGAAGAGGCGGCACGCCTGGCCACCACAGGAGTCTCCCTGGTGGTCGGGCGCATTGAGGCGCTGGGTTTGCGGGTGGCCCTAGAAAAGACGGAAGCCCTACTTTTCCATGGGCCCCGTCGTGGTCCACCCGCCGGCGCCTCCATCGAGGTCAACTCGGTCCTCGTACCGGTCCGGGCCCACTTAAAGTATCTGGGTCTGGTCCTAGACGGTAGGTGGCTCTTCGACGAGCACTTCCAACAGCTTGCTCCGAAGCTGATCGGCACTGCTTCCTTCCTTGGGCGTCTTTTGCCCAATCTGGGAGGAGCCAGTGTCGCCACGAGGCAGCTGTACACGGGGGTTGTCCGGTCTATGGCACTCTATGGTGCACCGGTGTGGGCGGCGGCTCTGACCGAGCAGAATAGGGCACGCCTCAGGCGGCCTCAGAGAACTCTGGCGGTCAGAGCCATACGGGGCTACCGCACCGTATCGACGGAGGCGGCGTGCGCCCTGGCCGGAACACCCCCGTGGGATTTGGAGGCGGAAGTGCTCGCCGACGTTTATCGGCGAGTGGCTAACTACCGGGCGGAGAGTGGTGGAGTTGGACCTCCGCCCGAGGACGTGCGCGAGTGGCGCGAAGCCGCTCACCGAGCCACGATGGATCGCTGGTCGGTCCGGCTGGAGACTCCACGTGCTGGCTTCGCCACCGTAGAGGCGCTTCAGCCGGTCATCGGCGAATGGGCAGTGCGGCAGCACGGGACCCTTACCTTCCGACTGACGCAGGTTCTTTCCGGGCATGGTTGCTTCGGAAAGTACCTGCACTCGGTCGCCAGGAGGGAATTGAGTCCCGCCTGCCACCACTGCGACTGCAGTGAGGATTCGGCTCATCACATGCTGGCGGTCTGCCCTGCATGGGAGACGCAGCGCCGGGTCCTCACTGCAGTCATCGGAGGGGATCTCTCGCTGCCGGCCGTCGTTCGTTCCATGGTCGGCAGCGAGAGCTCATTTACCGCGGTCGCAACCTTCTGCGAGGACGTAATCACGCAGAAGGAGGCGGCGGAGAAGGCCCGGGAGGACGACATCCAATCGGACCAGATTCGCCGCCGGCGACTCGGGCGGCGGAGGCGCGAACATCTGCGCCTCATGCCGCCTTGAGTGTGGCCGTGGGTGGACGGGACGGGTTTTCCCTCCACCCGCACTATGTGGCCAGCCGCGAGGGGGCGGCGTCGGTGTGTGCCGGACGCCGCCTAAGAGAGGGTCGTCAAATCGAGACGTTGCCCGCATCAGGAGCGGGCAGGCGCTGGAGAAGTTCAGAAGGAGATCCCACCCTGGACTTCTCCTACTCCTAAACGGAGAAGCGCGGAGAGGGCACACTGTGTGTTTTTTAGTCGGTTCAAGTCCGACACACCACCCCGCCGTAACCCCCGGTGGGGTGACGGTCCATGATGATTTTTCACACACTAAAAAAAAAAAAAAAAAAGGGGTGGTGTGTCGGACTCGAACCGACTAAAACCACACGGTGTGACACTCTCTGCGCCTGTGTATTGGAAGGAGTCCGATGACTGCAGTGAGGGCCCGGCGCTGCAACAACTAGTTCAACCTTCGAATTTTAGTTTACCCTTAGGGTTGCGGAGATTCGATGCCAGTCGCTCCGTTGAAAAACTGATTTTCAGGTAAAACCGGTTGAACTAGCAGCCGACTCCAAATAATATTGGGAATAAGGCTAAGAAGAAGAAGAATTTAAATAAACCCTTGTACCTTTCAATAATAAGCCTAAATATTACTTTAAATAGCTTTAGCGGAGACATCTGTAGCACTTTTTACTAAAATAAATTCAGATGAAGCATGACATCAAACAGTCGTATAATCGTCATCTTGGAAAGCTATTACCTACACGTCTCGTACTATACAAAATGTATTTCTAATTATAAGCAGCCATCAATCCTGCGTCTTATTTGACTAATAGACAGTTTTAGCTCCGCCACACTTTATTGATGGAACTCAACACGTAACTAACCAATTTAAAAATTATATCTTTCTTTATTAACGTAGCAATAAATTAATTTACTTCCATAATATAATATTACGAGGCCGCTATAAAAAGTGTCTGTCACCATAATTTTGGACACAGATTGTTGCATTAATACGTCGGCTTTAAAAGAAGGGGTTGACGACCCCTTTTGCTCGATTTTCATTCGTCACACACACGTCGTCAAATGGAAGTTTAATTTTTTAAAATTGGATTTTTATTACTAGTTCAACTGAAATGGATAGTGGCAACATTGGTGACTTGATGGCAAGCAGTTTCCAACAGAAGGTGTCTCTATTTATACTATTGTGCACAAAACAAATTAATTCTTAATTCTCCTCTATCAGTCCGTCATCAGTCTATCGCAGTACAATGCTGGATATAGTATAGGCCTTTTTATTGCAAACCACTCTCATTGATTTTGTGTTTCTCATATCTAGCTCCTCCCAAGTCTTGTTCAAGCAATTGTTTCTTAACTACTGAAGTGTATTCTGCATGATTCAACCATACCATACTTGTACTATATCCAGCAGTGGGCTGCGATGGGCTAACGACGATGATGGTGATGATACTTACACTTCTTTTTGATATTTTTCTCAATAGCTATCGATCGATTCTTTTAGATCTCTTTACAGGTCCTACTGGACCTCATATTTTCCTGTAGCAATTTGTAGCAGTATTTTCAGTAATAAGATTAAGTTCTCAGACTTGTCATCATTGATGGAGTAACAAATTCTAAACGCGTAGAGCACACAGCAGAATTTGTGACTATTGGTGAATCGTATGACAAATCTTATAATAAAAAAAGCGGCCAAGTGCGAGTCGGACTCGCCCATGAAGGGTTCCGTATCAGCAAGTAACATCATATAAAAGTTCTTGTAGTTCGTTGTAACTTTCATCGATGTTTTTATACTAGTGTGTTGATTGAATGAAAGGTAAATTGCGGTTTACGATTTATGACGTATTAAAAAAAAACTACTTACTAGATCTTGTTCAAACCAATTTTCGTTGGTAGTTTGCATGGTAATGTACAACATATATTTTTTTTAGTTTTATCACTCTCTTATTTTAGAAGTTAGAGGGGGGGGGACACACATTTTTCCACTTTGGAAGTGTCTCTCCCGCAAACTATCCAGTTTAGAAAAAAATGATATTAGAAACCTCAACATCATTTTTGAACACCTATCCATAGATACCCCACACGTATAGGTTTGATGAAAAAAAATTTTTTGAGTTTCAGTTCAAAGTATGGGGACCCCCAAAATGTATTGTTTTTTTTCTATTTTTATGTAAAAATCTTATTGCGGTTCACAGAATACATCGACTGACCAAATTTCAACAGTATAGCTCATAAAGTTTCGGAAATAATTGGCTGTGACATACGGACGGACAGACAGACAGACAGACAGACAGACTTGACGAATCTATAAGGGTTCCGTTTTTTGCCATTTGGCTACGGAACCCTAACAAGCTGACCCAGCGTAACTTCGTACCGCCCAATTTTGTAATCCCAGAAGTACTGAGTCCAATTGCAAATCTAAACCATTCACGAACCCACTTGAATACACATAAAAAAAATCAAAATCGGTCCAGCCGTTTTGCAGGAATACACTAATATATACCTACATAAAGACTAATTGACCTAAGCTACGCTCGCATATGTCTCCTAATGCTCATAGTATGATGACGTTAACAAATTTGTTTATCATAAAAAAGGTTATAAGTGAGCCAACCCTCTCCGGAGAAGAGACCCGACCCGAGCAGTAGTAGGACATTATGGGTTGTTGATGATGATGAAGCCAACCTTATTAAATAGACATACATACGAGTATGTTCTTACGGTTTTTTCAAATCGGATCATATTTTCTTCATATCACCGCCTTCAACCAAACAAACAATCTGTTCAGATTTATGATATTAGTATAGATAAATCTTGGTTTTTACTCTGAATAAAACCTCTTTATGCAATGATTACCCTCTTACCACTTATAATAACTTTGAATGTTCTTAAATATCACATATTTCCCCCATCGAAGACACAGAACTACAACTTTAGTTACGGCATGTAACGGCAATGAGGCTTGTAATTACAAAAATATCCCCAAAACGTTAGGGACAAAAAATAACAACATAAAAATAATATTATTATTTTTCATTCTAGGGTATGGTACCTTCACTCGATACTTCATTACACAAGCCCTGGAAGAAACTTTCTAGGAACAGTAGTTACTCGTCAAAAAGTGATATTAATGTAACGCATTTCACTGAAGAAGAAAGCCTTAACACAACTGTTAATAACAGTGTGAAGTCGACAACCCCTAATTATCTAGTAGATTACGTATCCTTCGAATTTGCACCGTTTTATAATAACTTAATAGCAGGTGGCGCACAATGTATTTAGTTCTGCACCTTAATAATTCCGTGAGCCTCATACTCCACTAGATTGTACACTTGCCCGCAATTATATGGAAAATAAGGACGGTAAATATAGCCTCTGTCGAATAATATCGTTACGTATTTTATCGGACAGAGAGACACCCAACATTGCACGCTCCATCGCACGCTGAGCTACTTTAAATTTATGGACCAGTCCGATAGTGAGTGTCCACGTCTCGGCTCCGTATGTCATTACGGGTAGGACGCACTGGTTGTAGACTTTGGTCTTAAGTGATTGAGGTATTTGTGACTCCAAAATAGAACAGAGAACTAGAGTTACCGACATCGCATGGAAAATCAGCACGCTGAAGTGGAAGTGGGCCGGACATGTCTCCAGACGAACTGATGGACGCTGGAGCCGAAAGGTGCTAGAGTGGAGACCGCGATTAGGCAAACGTAGTGTAGGACGCCCTGCGGCACGATGGACCGATGATTTGAGGAAGGTGGCTGGCGGCGGATGGATGCGGACTGCCCAAGACCGGGACGGTTGGCGTTCCTTGGGGGAGACCTTCGTCCAGCAGTGGACGGCGATAGGTTGACACTATAAATATAGCCTCGTTGAAGTAGGTAGTGTGATAAGGAATTGATTTACGTAATTTTACATTTTTATTACCGTTGACGTGACGAACACAATCTACTATTAATATTTGGTTTCTAAAAATAAATATTTCGGACTTTTGACACATGATTTCGACTAGTCCCAAACTAAGCCGAGCAGTATGGTTCCTAAAAAACTGATACGAACACTTTTTTTTTAGTAAACACGTATATATTATACATAGGAAACACCCAAACTCCGTAACCAATATTTGCAGTTCATATAAACCGACCCTTGAATCGAACCCGAGACTTCAACCACGACAATCACATACTCTACACAGCGCCACCGAGGTAGTCAATGTATGTGTAATGTAGTCAGTATACTTTAATAATGAGAAAATAATAAGTGAATATTAATATGTACGAACAGTACTTTTATGTAAAGTTCACGATACATCGATAATTGACTCAAATTTTTCAAAATATTAGGAGTTGTTTCAACCAATACAGTCTCAAGATTGAGCCATGTTTTATTCGTTATCAGTCAATTTTATATATGTTATTGTTTACTCTATTAATGGAAGGGTTATCAACATTTTGGAAATATTAACTTAACAACTGTTCAATATTTAATAGTGTAGTTTAGATAACGAGGGTTTAAAGAGCGTCAATATAAAAAATAAACAGTCCAGGCTAATGGCTAGAAGTGTTTGTTTAGGGTATTTGATGATTAAGAAACAAAAGGTTTGGAAGTCATTTAGTTATGAAATTGTAACAAGAAGAGGGATTGAGAAGTTTTACAGTACAGTTTAGCTGTTCAGAAATACTAAAGTAAATTGAAATAGGAGTTCATATAGCAAGCGGCGGAGAACAATCAGAAAGTTTAGACCGGCAGAGGTTGCGACACGCGTCTACAAGCCGAAAGTTATCCAACTAAGTCTGTATCTGCTGTGGAAAGTTCACGACACGCTTACTAACCACTGTAATGTTTGGATAATCAAATTGCTGGACGTCAAAACATAGTGTACTAAATATTTAATGCAATTAGTCAACTATACATAGTAGCAAATGTTAAATTTGTCTATAACATTATAATGTGTGGCAATTTTTCTTTAAATTACTTTAAAAATAGACAATAGCTTAAACAAGTCACCGTTTAGGTACATTTTTAAAGATGTTTTTTACAAAACTTCGTAAATATATACCTATCTATAAAATGTAGATGGTTTTTATGAAAACAAAATTTAAGAAACCATTTTTTGCAATTTTCAATTGGAGTAATGTATGAAATTAAATTTGAATTATCTTTTATTTCATAATACCACACTCTACTCATAATAACTCTAGTTCATAATATTATTATATTTTTAATATATCATAGCATTTTTCTGACGAGAATGCAATAAAATCTTATACAATAGACCGTAAAGCATGGTTGCACAACATGGTAAATCAAAGACCAATACGTTTTCCCCCTACCACCCAACCTCTTCGGAATTCCACCGCTCAATGCCTCCTCTAAGCGAGGTAGGTAAGGTAGGTATGTCTTACCAAGTAGAAATATCGTAGAAATAGAAAATTGAAAGCTAATATTGCAATCTCAAGTTGGTTAAACAAAACATACAGAACAGATTGGATGGACGAGAGAATACATACTTAAGGATATCTACAGAAGAAAGAACTAATGAAATTTCAAGTACAACATCGAAAATTAAAAGACTTTTTAAGAACTGGCCGACGACATCAAAAGGGTTGGAGGGACCCTCGCTACAACTTTAATTGAATGGTTCATTTAGTGAGGGGAATGATATCGTATTTGTAAACACTAATGTTTCTTCAGTATATTGAATTATCTACCACAGATTATGTGCAAACTAAGTTTTAAGTTATTTAAGACTTATCTTAATTATAGATCTGACATGACTAGTATGCCAATGTATCTAGTCAGAGTTGTGTAGTTGTCCAAAACATAATTTCTTAGGAGAAGCCTATATTCAATAAGAGACTGTTAACGGCTGTAGATGAAGTCATAAGGATCTGATCCAAATACAACTTATATAGACAGTTATTTGGGAAATCCTAACTCTTGGGCTGCAAGTGTACATAGAAAGCTGTCTATTATCGTGTGACTCGTTCTCGATACAATAAATAATTACATAAGCATATATAACTGGTGACAACATTGGTTTCCTATACAATACAAGTGAAGAAATGACCGCAGCGTTGTGAATGACGAAGCAAGATGTGGCTTAAGTCACATCGTATCTCGGCACAAAAACTCTGGTGGATGCAGTCGAAAACGATCACTTAATAAGTAAATTGCCGGTGTCAAACGTCTATTACATTACAGAATGAACTTGGAATAATACTATTGTATAATTAGTTACGACACAGAGCATGTTATTTTATTATGTGCAATTAGTATATAAATGTAGGTACATATTATGTACAATGCATCTATATAGCCGTTATACACACAAGTCCTCGGTGTATTAAAGTTTTTCTGTAACTGTTAGTGCCTGGCTATCTCACGCCAATTAATCTCAGCAATGCCAATAAATCTTATAGAGAAATTAGTAATGCTATATCATGTGCTGCAAGTTGTTAATTAGTGTAGTTTATTACAGTACATCATTAGATAGACAACGAGATAAATCTTGTTATGTAATTGGCCAATATCATGTTATTCACTACCCTGTTTAATAACATTTGTACTTTGTACGAGTACAACTGGATTGCAGGTATATCATTATTACATTGCAAAAACATTTGTATTTTAATTCATACAGATACAATTATTTTATACTATACGTATTATGTATACGATATTTTGTACTAATTATTAATGGTAGCTAACTAACTAGTAATTAGTTTAGTCCTAATTTAGTCCTTGTAACATCAGCTATCTGCCAGTGGAAAGTCCTTTCAAAATCGGTCCAGCCTTGCCAGAGATTAGAGAGAACAAACAGAGAAACAGACAGACAAAATTTAAAAAGAAAACCATTGTTGCAGGTAACGTAATACGTTCATAAAAAGCCGTTAGTTTGTTTCCTTTTTATATTAAAGCCTATAAAAGTGACTCTACTCAGTCTGATGCAAAGCATGAGTAGAATCCAGGAGTAGGGGTCACCATCCTTATCGTGAGGGTAGGCAATACAGCCTGGTCAAATATTTCTGCATCATTTCTTTTTTCTGAGAATGATGCAGAACGATTGGGCTTCCAGTCTCACACTTACCAACGAAACACGACACGAATAAAATTACAGACAGACATTGTAATTTTATTTATTTGCATAATCTTTTATAGATTACTAGCTGTGCCCGCGGCTCCGCTCGCGTTCTAGGGATATGATAATAGATGTTGTCCGATTCTCAGACCTACGCAATATGCACACAAAATATCATGAGAATCGGTCAAGAAGTTTTAAAGGAGTTTAACTATAAACACTGCAACAATAGATTTTTTTTTATATATTAGAATTTTGCTTATAAGATAATTAAAAATTATTTGAGTTTCTATAGTATTACTGATGATAGGTTTTTATTCTTTTATTTGTTACTTTTTTAAAATCTGAGAAATGTCTGTACCTACATCAAAATGTTTATTTTTTTTGCTGACTTCCCGGTTTGACTTCTCACGGAATGATTATATGGTCTCTGCCATAACATGCATGCTTTGTTTTTTTTATATTAAAGCTCACCAAAGTGGCTCTACTCTATTTGTCACCATCTTAATGTATAATATTAAACTTTTTCTTGAATGACTCTATCTATTGATGTAAACTGCATTAAAATCTGGTGAGTAGTTTATAAGATTTAAGCGAACAGAAAGAACTACGAAAATTAATCTGTCAATATTCATGTTTGTTAACATACGTGTCAATTAGAAACTGTTGCGAGTTTTTAATATCCAAAAGTAGTGTGAAAATATACGTAGCCTTACAAAATGGTTGACAACAGACTAAACAATGTGAAACTACCTCACCACCATTCACGTTAAACTTAATACTTACTTGAAACTTTCACACCGCGTGATTGTGAATCTGAAAAGTTCCCGTCTCGGCTTGTCTGGAACCCTGCATGTGGCGCTAACCTATCGTCTTCACAGAAATATGTACTCTATCTCCCTAAGTATAAGTAACACTATTGATGAATGTTTATCTCGTCAGTCTGTCAAGCATGAACTATCGGTTCACACTTATGTCTCTCACTTTGGCTCACTGCGGATTAGTTCTTAAGTGTAATCGTGTTCTTCGTTCAAGTTTTGTTTTTCGCTTGAAGATTTTCAATGTAGGTACAATTTTTGTTTTTATTAACATCTTTTTGTCATACGTTTATAGAACATTATGTCTGTTATAAGTTATTGTTTTTAGTTAGTTCTACGTATACTAACGGTATAGTAGACTAATAACAAAACAAGCAAATATAGCAACAAATAATATTTACCAAACCGTCAACTAATTACAATTAACGTAAATATATAATTAATGAAGCATCAAATATTTATCGCAGGCAATCAGTTGTGAAGTACATCATTTAATTAATTTTCGTAGTAGCCGTTCGAAATTATTAGGTGGAAATTTTAATATGTCAAACAATTTGCATTTGCGCAAACTGTGAAAGCTTTTAATAAAACCGTGGAACAAACAGCTCTGCTATGGTATGAACTCTTGCAAATTGCTTTAAGCTGCAGGGCGGCGGCGTTTAACAAGAACCTGCACGGCCGAAGTTCTACTCAGTTTCGTTTTAAGGCCAAGAACGTAGTCAGCATTTAAGTAACCCATATTTATTGAATCAAGTTAAATAACCAACGTCTTCATTGTATCAATGATTCAAAAACCAAGGTTGCGTGTTATGTAGAATATATATAACTATCGATTAATACGAGCTTTTTGTTTAATATGCAACTATTTGTACAAACTCGCTGTTGCTCTTATGCTAAATGACAAACTTCGATACGAAATTTTCTTCCGTGTTTTGCTTCTTTATGGGTGAAACTCCTAAAATTTCCTTTTTAGTTAATGCATACAAGGTGAAAGGCATCATCAACCAACACTTCAAGTGTGTAATCTAAGCGATTACAGTTCTGCATTGAGTATTTGTTAGTAAATTAATTTAAATGTTCAAATTTATTTACCTTTTCATTAAATAGTGTTCTTATTAAATAGTTAATGGGTTATACAAGTTAACTCGGAATAAGAAACAAACAATTTCATGATTAAATAAATAGGTACTTTATAATACTCGTATCCTGCATTAAAATACCTCCGTATATTTGTAAAAATGCGAAATATTTCAAAAACTTTTCCCTCAATAAATGTACGGCGTACTTCATAACTGCAAATAATCTTACCGCGCAAATTTAGAAATTATGTTTTGCACGTTTCGTAAATCGAAACGCATAAATGCATTGATATTTAACAAACTAGTAATAAACAACATGAGTTATTAATTAGGTCTTTAAGAACTTGATGTGCATAATCATAGCCTAGGCAATGTAGCCAAGTGTTTATGAACACGATAACGGTAATAAGTGTATGTTTAGAATTATTTACCTGCGAGTGTTGAAAATCACTTTAATTTTACTGGATAATATTCGCGTTTAATAAATCACAAACTTCTTTTAGTTAAGGCTATTATCGGCTTGATTGAAAAATCATTGTTAAAAAAATCTTGAAAGGGA
Organism: Phragmatobia fuliginosa; assembly: GCA_932526445.1. Taxonomy (NCBI): domain Eukaryota; kingdom Metazoa; phylum Arthropoda; class Insecta; order Lepidoptera; family Erebidae; genus Phragmatobia; species Phragmatobia fuliginosa. The sequence goes on from OW052057.1 coordinate 35,440,484, forward strand.
AAACAAATAGTAGTAATTTCATTTCTTAGTTGGATTCATGAAGGCGATCTTAGATGTGCAAATTAAAGCATCATACCTGTTAAATAAATAAAATCATCATTTCCCATACGTAATACGAAATAAAAAAAGGCCAGAACTCCAATATTGCCGCGGGATATCATAATTAGAGCATAACGAATCCCTTTGAAAATTATTTGCAACATCTACATACAAATACTTTCGTGAGCCTGCCTTTGTAACAAGCGCATTGTACACTATTGTTAACTCTAGTACCGGTTAGAGCCACTTGAAAATGTCCAATTAGTAAGGGCTGAGCCTTAAGTATGAACTCGAGGACGATGAGAGCTTGCGAACAAAACTATGTGGTGGCGCGGAATAGCGAAGCAAGCAATGCAACCGCCCTCATCCCCCTTCGCCCCGCTTGCCGCCACCGTCCCCCCCAGGTGCACATCGAGGTGAACAGCAATCTCGTCCGTACAATACTCTGAACTACCCCGTAGATAGTTCACAACACAATAGTTTCTGCGAGTCTCGCCAACTCGCCTGTGCCGGTTCGTGAATGATTACGTTTATGAGAATCATGTTTTATTTATTAATGTTGATACTTTTCAAATTGTAATAATAATTATTTATATATCATTTAGGCTTAGAGTTTATGTGAAATGAAGCATAAATAAATCTTTACTTTAACTCAGCTAATGATTCATTTCCTTGGAAATAAATTAGCTATTTACATCTATTGACTGTGGTATTTTAATTTATAAATTAGGTTATACTCAAATAAAAATTCCAAAGCGTATATTGACGAAGTCGTATAATTTATGTTAAAGTAAAGTAAGCCAGCTATGTCTATAAATAAATGTATGTTGATTCATAAAATAAGATAAATTCATTCATTGAACCATTAATTTGGGGAATATTGTGAATACAAGCGAGTTTTCATATGATAACGAGAGCACATGTTATAAGCATCAACCGTAATAATCTTACTTACATAAAGCTCTTATGATGCTTTATATGTCGAATTTAGTATCTTTATCACAGTTCCAAAAATATTCACGTACCTAATAAATCGATTTCCAATTTTGGCAAAATATGTCTAATTTCTGCTACCATAGAAACTTGAACTATTAATGTGGTGAACATTATTTAGCATACTTATTTTATACTAGCTGCGCCCCGCGGTGTTACCCGCGTATTTTAGCCATTTACAAACTAGGTATCATTATGGTTGCTATGCAAGTGTGTTATGCCTGGCATAGGTTGAAGTTTTGACAGAAGATAAACAGTGATACATTTTGACATCTATGATTTATGTATTTTTTTGTTCACCTAGCTCTCGCTTGTGTATCTCGATTATTGCAGTAAAAAGTAGCCTATGTGTTATTCTGATGTATAAGCTATATTACTGCAAAGTTTCATCCAAATCCGTTGAGTAGTTTTTGCGTGAAAGAGCAACAAACATACATACACACATACTCACAAACTTTCGCGTTTATAATATTAGTAGGATTAGTAGGACTAGCTGAGTCACGCAAATTTATTTGGGTCTATGTTCAATCATGATCAGCTTCTATTGGTCTAAGCGTGATTTTAACTATTTATGTCGGTTAAGACGGTAAATGGTTGCCTGTGTCCTGTCCTTTCTCAGGCTTTTAATAAATTCAACTTCCACATTAGGTATATAAATCCTGTGTCGAGGGGGTCTTTTCAAACACAAAGTGTTTTCCAACGTCGAATTTGGACGAACTTGGCGAACTAGAAAGCCTCTTAAACCACTAGGCCAACAGAGCAGTCACAGTAACAGTCTTTTTTTAAACTATATGTGTACCAAATTTCATTTAAATTGGTTTAGTAGTTCAAATGTGAGTGCTAATGGATGACATGAAATTAAGTTATTAAAACAAAAGTACTGATTATAACTTGTAGAAATATTAAATACTAGCTTTCACTCGCGACTCGGCCCGCTTATTTCTCGATTATGGCAGTAAAAATTTGCCTATGTGTTATTATATGCCTGATATATAAACTATATTTCTGTAAAGTTTCATCCAAATCCGTTCAGGAGTTTTTGAGAAAGAGCAACAAACATACATACCTACATTCATATATACATAGGTACAGGTAGTAGAGCCACGCTGATTTCAGCACGAATGAGCCGGCTCGACCGGGGCAGTACTACCCTCACACAGAAGACCATCCTTATAATGACAGCATTCTTGCTGTCGTATTTCGTTAGTGAGTGTGAGACCGGAGACCTAATCATTCTGCATCATTCTCCTCGCCTCCGAAGGCCGGGAGACTGATGTCGAATTATCTAACCAGCTATATGTAGGTCACCATGCTACATTGCCTACCCTCACGTTGAGCATGGTGACCCCTACTCCTGTATTCTACTCATGCTTTCCATCAGGCAGAGTAAAGTCACTTTGGTAGGCCTGAATATAAAAAATAAAATACATACATACATACATACTCACAAACTTTCGCGTTTATAATGTGCGTATTTTAGTTATTTATTTAGGCCTTGAGAAATAAAATCAGAAAAACGAAAACAAAAAGTGATAAATTCTTACTTGAAACTTTGACAGTTTTTATTTGTTTGGAACATTACATTGTCATTACTACATCTAATATTTGACAATCGAAATGGTTTGAAAGCGGAACGGATGTGCTCTGTGCGGTAAGTTCGATTTCCGCAGCGGACAAATATTTATATTTGTATATCTTGTTCTCAGCATTATGTAAATAATAAAACGAATGTTATAATGGACTGTGAATACTCTGTATATTCAACAACCTGAATATTTACATCTGATAATGTTATAATAAGTGTTTCTGCCTGCGTAATTAATAAAGGAGTAATTAAGTATCATCATCATCAACAGACTCTATAGTCCGCCGCTGGACATAGATATCTTCTTAGCAAGGACTTAGGATTGAGCACGAAGGTGTTACTATTAAAGGTACTCTCTTCTGTTTCTACCTCGTCTCTTTTCAGTCGTACTCGGTTCCTATTGATCTAAGAAACGTGAAAATTGCTTAAATAGTTCAGAGCGCCTCGTGAGCAACATGAATTATTAATATAAGAATTGACTACCTTGTTGGTCTAGAGGTTTGCGTATGCGGCTGCTGATCAAGAGGTCTCGGGTTCAATTCCCGAGTTGAACCAAATATTTTTGTGATCCACAAATATTTTTTTTGGAGTCTGGGTGTGTTCTATGTATAATATGTATGTATTTACAAAAAAAAACTATGTTTATGTATTTATATCAGTTGTTTAGTACCCATAATACAACAAGCTCTTCAAGCGTTAAAGGATTCGAAATCAAACAACTTTTATTTGAAATAGGCCTTTTCAAGCGTTTACCTGACTCTAGTTGCAAAATGTTATTCAAAGGTTGCGGGTTGAAAGCGCCAATTTATTGTTGATCACCACTATTTAAATTAGCTAAGTTTCTACTATTTAAGTGAGAACAGCTTTTTTTTATCAAATTGCAGATTGAGTTACCGTACATTATATTACACTGTAAGTTTTTAAGTCTTTTGAGTCAAGTAACAACGCCCAATAATCAGTAGCTTCCAACCTTAAATATACTATTTTGTGGAGCACTTAATTACAGTGATAATTATCCATATATTGTATATTATTATAATATATTGTAAATTCGAAAGTGTCTGTTTGGCTTTCACGACTGAACCCCTCTACCTTTTAGGACAAATTTAACATATAGATACTTGGATTTTTGAAAAGGAAGTAAGCTACTCTTTACTACAATAACCGACATACATGCGATCGAAACCGCTGGCAAAATATATTCATTTCATAAAACAAATAGATACCAGATTCTCCCTAAATGGCTTCGAATGTTACGGGTGCTGTCTTGTTCTGTCCATCGCATACCTAGTTCATGAGTTTCGTTTTAAGCCAATCAACCTCAATACGCTTTACTCGAAACATTTTCTAACTTCATTAAAAGAGCCCTAACATTACCCAAGTCTGTCCTTCCACAAACTCACTTAACATTCCCATTTTGTATAACAATAATAGGAGATAACTTTCAAATTGTATCCATATAAAACAAATAAATTTTTAACAATTTAAAGTTGAAAGATACGAACAGTATAACAAAAGGCCCTGTTAAGAGAACTGATAGTGAATACGGAGATTCATTCTAACAATCCAGTGCTACTTAAATCTATCTCCTGTGTCCCGTTGCTTCGTTAGTGTGTGATCCGATCACAGTTTGTTGTAAAGATTATGTTCTAAAGAAACTCCCATCCGGTCTTTGGGCGATGCCGGTACACGAGAGATACGGAAATATCTTGTGATATCAGTCTCTTTGTGATCGCCATAATGCTTTGAATGAAATATGTATTTCATATGTTCTTACGGGTTTCGAATTTTCAAGTGTTTATGATTCTTTCATGTTTAAAGATTCAAACTTAATAATTGAAATCTTTGGCTTTATACTTTTAAATTATTTAATTATACAACTTCATATTTATTTATATATTTATAAAACAATTAACATTTGGTACTACAAAAGGCGGTCTTATTGCTCACGGTGATCTCTTCCAGACAATCATTGTACGGAAATTGTCAAGATTTTGGATAGTCTAAAATGACAAGTTTAAAATGATCTATGACATAAACAAACAGAAAATAATGTACATATTATAATTTAATTTACAAGTTTTAAGTAATCTTTGCATCTTTTTTCGATAAAAATGATACAAAAACAAAATCATATAATCCAGTACCATATATTGAATTATCTTTATCATAGTCATTATTTAAACTAAGGAAGGACTAAGACCTTCTCCAAGTTCTTCGTATCAACTGTGCTGTGCTGCCCGCATCCAAAGGCTATTGAGTCATGTTGTATTATTATTTAAATGATGAATATTTTATAAGTTTATCTAAATGAGTTAAAATTTTAGAAGTTCATAAAATCTAAGTCTGAATAAAAATAAACTAGACGAATATAAAAACATTAACGCAATTTAGGTATTCCACTGAATTTAGTGATAGGTTATTTGCCTTGGAATAGCTTGTCCAGTAATTTTATGGGGACACTAAAAACGACAGAAATCGGCTGCAATACGTTTATTGAAATGGTACTAGTGCATGGGAAATAAAACGACTTTAACAATTCTGCTAACTAATGTATCTTTATAGCAAACCAAGTGAATATGCCTCATGCTATTGTTGCTGAATGTTCGATAAAATTTAAATACAAAACGTTTTAAACTTAAATTAATATTAATATTCGTTGCGCGTAAATCTCGTGATAAATCGTCAAGCACGTAACCCAGTGTGTAGACCTCGTATAGTGGTCAACATCGGTCCTCCAATGTCGGACATGTCGCTCCTATCTGTTTCGATGCATTTGTCGTTTAAACACCGACCTGTAATAAATCAGCCACCATATTAAAAACAATAAAACATCATAAGCTCAAACAGTCAATGAAGAAATAAGCGCTCTAAGTCTCTTTCAATAGAATCGAATTTACATTGCAGGAAAGTAGTGACTTATACTGCCATCCTGGAAGCTAATTTAAGCCTATCTCAAGTCCACTACGGACACTCTTCATTCAATACTTTAAATGAGATTCTTATCGCACGCCCTTAAATAGATTAGTAGATTAATGATGTCTGTAATAATTAATAATGGATCGTGAATTTTACAACAACAATAAAAGCGGTTCGGTCGTCGTCGTAAACACTGTCTTGCAGTTTGTTGTTTTGAATCCTTTAACTTTACGATCCGTCAATGCGTTCCATATATTTACCTCGTCTTAATTACGGAGAAGTTATCCTCTCAATTTTATTGCACTTCATTTTTGGTATAATCAAAGTCCTGTTTAGTGGTGAGACGACAACCTTTATGTTTGACTTGCAATATTCCGTTTTAGAGGGCTATTAATGTAATCAAATGAAGTGGATAATGTGAAACAACAAATATAGGTATATTATTGTATACTAAAAATGATTAACAGGAGCCAACAGTGCATTAAAGAAACGAGAAGAGATTTCATCGCATTTTTTTAATGCATTTTCCGTTTAGGTAAAATAATATCTATTTAGCATAGTCACAATTTAAGTATACTTCTCAATTATATTATCTAACCTAGTTAACAGAAGAATAAACGTAAGTTAATGTTTGCACCCGCTTATCAGTTTATCCGCTTAATTGAAATCCATACAAGAACCATTGAGATTTATCTAATCGAATAGGTTAAAAAACGAACAATCTCGAGCGCCGGCTGGTCAACGAACAACTTTAAAAAGTTAAGCCCTTTTTGAAAAAGGGAAAAAACAAGAAGAGCCCCTAATTGATGCGTCGTCTTTGTTTAGTTTAATTCTAACATGCTTTTCCCATTAAAGTGGTCAGGAATCGGCTTGTGTAAAAGATAACGCCGACTCTTTTACTTCGTACACGTTATAATATTATGAGATCGGGGAGGGCACACTCTTTTAACCCTAGTTTAATTCTCGTTTGTACATGTTTGGCACTCGCTTGCACAAGAGTACAAATAAGTGAATGACGTCCTCTACGCACTCGCGTTTTTACATTGTCACGATGTCCCCGGGGCGTTAGCGATATATTGAGAATCGATATGTTAGCACTAAGTGCTTAAGTGCTTCGAGGGGATTGCATTTCACTGATGAATAAGCAATGCACACAATTTACAATTGGTGAATTTAACAATTCGTTACGTCGCTAAATCCTCGTGTTGAACACTTTTCAATAGAAATCGTGCATTGCCAGTGGATATAAAATTGTATTTTTACAACATATAATACGATGATATACATTCATAATGACAATAAGTACCTTCGCCTGTTCACAATTAATAGCATGAGTCTAGCTAATCTAAAACAAAATGTAGATTAAAGGTACGGTTAAGTGCTTCTGTGCGACCGGGCCGTGGGCTGTGAAGACAACTCGGCACCTTTTGTGAGTTTTATGGATTATCTCGGTTTACGTGTATTAACATGCGGAGCTGTGTCCGGTCGCGCGGCTCTCCTCTCCACACCCACTAGCCGAGTTATCACACACCACGGTCAATGCTTGATAATTTTATTACAGAAGTTTTGTCGAATTACTTGAGCCTTCGAATTAAATTAAACGATACTTGTCTCTCGTTGATATAAAGCATTAATTTATTTAAGGACCCCGTTTAAAACTGACGGCTTAGATAGAGATTGCTTTATGATTTTCATAATCTGAATATTGTTGAATGCGACCGACAACTAAAGTATATAAGAAGGAGGGACGCGACTCGACTGAACACAGGGACAAACAGGCGTTTCCAAAACTCCCCTGCGTTTCAGCAATGACACTGTAAACAAAAGTATCATATAAGTTTATTAATTACACGGCCCCTCCGGCACAAGCCTCCATGAATATTAATTACTGGATACCAAAAAGCTTTAGAACGCTCAAGGAGGGAAAGTTTTACAAAGAGCTTTTATTATTTAAGAAGTAACGTCGATGCGGTGAAACGAATTATGCTCACTCGCTGGTGTCGAAGGAAAATGTACGCTCTGCGAGTGGGTAACAGGGTTGCATTTCTACCACACCGACCACCATTTATCATAACTCGATAAGAAAGTGACGGAAGAAAGTCAATAGAGTAGGTGCTTGAGGGTAGGCTTTACACAACGCTGGCGCTCGCTCGCCCCGCCTTAATGAACAAATAACAGCCGAGTGCCGACTGTGTGCGACTCTCCCCATTCAAATTATTCTCTGTTTTCATAAAAATAAAGTGTTATAACGCGTTTTTTAACCGTCAACGATCGATAAAACTCCGCTTCTAGGAATGAACAATGGAGTTAATTAGGCAATTTATATTAAATATGTAAGATTAGCGTTTTTGCAACTGTACACAGTATTTATCAAGTCATAAAACTATTGGGTATGAACATTATAACGCGCGGAGGACTTGGTATACTGTTAGTCTTAAACAATAGTATATTATTTTTACACGAATGTTGAGCCTGAACAAATAATAAAAACCTTGTAGATTTCTAAATAAGTAAATCGGACACAAGTATGAAATTATAAGAAGTGTTTGTTTTATAGTTTGCATTAGTACCTACACGTATAAGTAATGCCAAGTTTGGAGCTAAAGGAAGTCGCGTAGTCATACATACGTATTCACAGTGTCAATAGCGAATAAGTGTCCTTGCCACTTATTTAACTTAGTCATATTCACTTTAATAGTGTAGAGCTAAAAATGTCTACCGGCTATTGTCTGGTACACTACAGTGGTATGTGATGATAACAATAACTAAAACTTTATAGCTATCCTCGTTGAATAGATTATCAAACAGTAAAATAATAGTTATTAACCCTTAATCTTAGCCAAAATTATTAACCTCTAGTCATCATTATCATGAATCATCAGTTTGCCTAATTGGCGTGATAGTATTTTCAACCAAAATTGTTAGTAGAGATACCAAGAAGTCAACCTCGTTCATAGTGACGTAAAGTAAGAACCGTTTAGCTTTGGTTACAACTCCACAAGAGTATAGTAGCAGAACAACAGCACAGCCAAGTGAAGGAAAACTTGCAGAAAAAACTCTATATCAACCCGTCTAGCTATCATAGCATGTATAATAGGCAAATACTTCTTTCTAATGACATTTATAAAATTAGTATTTTAACATCTGACACACCACTCCATCTGCTCCAAAGCTAAGCAGAGCTTGTTCTAGACAACTGTTCTAAAGAAGAGTTAGAAGTTGACTGCTTAAGTCTATCAATGAATGTAAAACAAAATATAATGTTTCTAGATAGTTTTGCATAAATCTTCATTTACAATCTTAAAAAAATTTGCAATGATATTTGTACGAACTGTTCCACAAGTTAGTTTACATATGAATATATATTTTAAAAGCTGCAAGAGACACTTGAATATTACCCACAGGCTTAATGTGAATGTACGGTTGTTAAGGACGACCTCTGAGCTAAGCTCTCACATTAAATTCTGTTTTTGATATTAAGGGTACATAATGTTTTATTAACTTGTGTTTCATGTTTGCTTCAACTAATATTTTAATAGACATTAGCGGGTAGATAACATTGCTTTTGTTTATTGTTTCTGTTCAGTTTGCACGAATGTCCAATTAAGGAGTTTTAAACGTGTATTGTGTAAAATTGGATTGATGTTTGTGTTTTGAGTTTATTTATTGTGCTACAACTTCGAAGTGTGAACGTTTTAAGATTTTAGATATCGGCATAGTATTCAGAAAATGCTAAGCGATATTTTTTTGTTTAAAAATAATTCGGTTTGCCATTGTGGCACCATTCATTCACCATGAGTTTATTTTTCAGATGTTGGTTATGTATTTTTTTCTAATTTTTACACGAATGCCCAAATCATTTTATTTAACCAGTAATTTTGATAATATTATGATTTTTGAAAGGTTTTTGAATTCTTTCAAAAGTTTTTTTTTTGTTAAAAATACTATAGGAGCACTTCATAATAATACATTAATGAAATATTTATTATGGAGCAGTTATTAAATTGTGAATGATTTACAGATTTTATAAGAAACAGTAAAACCTAACGGATGACTTCATTCCTGATACGATCCCTCAGAGAAACGCCGAGCATAGCCCTTTCCATTGCACGCTGAGCAACTTTGAGCTAAAGTCATCCGTCAGAGAACTAAAGTCATCGACATAGCCCACCGGATTAGCAAGCTGAAGTGGCAGTGGGCTGGCCATATTAGCCGCAGAACTGATGACCGTTGGGGTAGAAGAGTTCTGGAGTGGAGACCGCGTCTCGGCAAACGTAGTGTAGGACGCCCACAGGCCAGGTGGAGTGATGATTTGCGCAAGATGGCTGGCAGGAGCTGGATGCGAGAAGCACAAAATCGATCAAAGTGGTGTGCAATGGGAGAGGCCTATGTCCAGCGGTGGACTGAGATAGGCTGATGATGATGAGTAAAACCTATTGTGGGTTACTTTTAACACCGTGACACAGCAAATAGAAATTTCAACTGCATCTTGTGTTGACGTCTAATGCCATCTATTGTTATTATTTGACATTATTACACAATGTGTCGAACTACACAAAGTTTTTAAATAGATAGAAGGTAGCAAAATCCTCTAAAAACATTGATTGTTATATAAAGGCCTACAAAAGGGACTACTCGTACTCGTCTGATGGTATTTTGAGTAGGATTTAAGAATAGTGGTAAATATCTAATAGAAAACTCAGTATCGAGTACTTTCTGTATTCTTAAAAAATTTTTGGTACTTTACATTAAAAGTAAAGAACTAATATTCTAGTACTAATATAATAATCATTCCTAAAGATTTTTTTTGTACTTTACATTAAATGTAAAGTACAAAAAAATCTTTAAGACAGAAAGTACTCCATACTGAGTTTTCTTTTAGATATTTAGTTCCATCAATTAGTTTTTTGACTGATTATTTTTAAGTTTCAAGTCGTTCTTTAAATTTAGTTAGCGACAGTTTTTATCATATATGATGTGATAAAATGCTTGTGAGTTTATATCTAATTCCTAAGACTTCACAGTGGGTATCACTACAGATTTTAAAATAAAGTGCTTCAACGCACTGCATCTGTCTGTCTCTTCGCGATAAACTCAAAAACCACAGTACTAATTTGAAGAACATTTTATACCCAGATATTCTAAAGCCTAAGAAAGGACATAGCCTACTTTTTACCGCAATAACAGTACGCGGGCAGAGCCGCGGGTGGAAGCTAGTAATGATAAATTTACTTAAATTAATAAGCGCTTTCGTCCGAATAGTTAATATATTCTCAAAATAATTTAATACATAAAAATCTTGTTCGTGTAATGAATTATATTATGTTGATCTTAAGTATTGTATCCTATACTGTAGTCAAGTAACTACCGAGCCATGTATTGACAGGGTTAGTAGGAAAGTAATAATTAATAATGTGCAATCCCTACCTACTATAATATTACAAATGGGAAAGTAACTCTGTCTGTCTGTCTGTTACGTTTTCACGCCTAAACTGCTAAACTGACTTTGATGAAATATGGTACACAGATATTCTAGAGTTTGAGGAAGTACATAGGCTACTTTATACCGCGATAATCGACAACACGCGGGCGGAGCCGCGAACGAAAGCTAGTTAAAAATATCGAGTCTTATTTAAACAGCACAGGTCAAGTCTACCCATGTTCTAAACGCATGTTCTATGTTATGTAGTTCGGTTGCCGCACTTAGTCCTTCAGGGGGACCATTGTACGTGAGTGCGGCCATCACTCAAGCCAGCCCACCTCCGTCCAGAAGCGGATAAGGTCTCCGAGTCTGTTCAAGCATTCTGAAACAGTTTTTTGAGATCCAAGGGTGCTTATCCTTGTTTAGGTAACAACACCTATACACTCAATGAGTACATGCGACACCGTTTCCTCTGCCCTAAGCATGCTCTCCATAAGGGACTATCACTTATATCTATGGTGTAAAAGTGTTTATTTAAATAGCGGTGTCCAGTGATAGTTCCTACCACCAGCTGCAGACTGTTCCTGTCCAAACGCAACAAGCGTTTAGTTAAGTTGACATTTAGAAGTGACATGGCTTCCTTTGATTGTCTGCAGCCTGGGACCGAATTCTATATGCATGTAGTGAAGATAAATTATTTAAGTATTGCAATTTATTTGAATAGCTAGAATGAAGAAAAAGTCTATTGGTGATTATACTTCTTTTATAAGTATGAACTAACATCTGCAACAGTTACAAAGTAACAAATTACAACAGTTACTAACAGTTACAAATCGAGAGAACTGTTTGGGAGAACTTTAGTTTTTTTTAATAGTTATAATTATTTATTTTAATTAATGTTTTTGGTAATTAGCATAGCTGTTTATATTTCTGCAGTAGTAACTAAGTAGGTGTACTGTTGCACTGAATAGTTTGAGGTTTTAAGAGTTCCGTACTATCTCCAAATATATTTAAACTAGTTGAGTTCCGCGGTATCACCCTCGGTTGTATCAATGCGAGTAACGCCGTCGGGTGAAGCTCGTCTAAGCAAGTTGCCAAAGTGACTCCTTGTGTCATCAGCTATCCACAAGTGATAGTCTTTGCAGAATTGGACCCGTCGTTCGTGATTCGCCGGAACAAATAAACAGGCAAAACACTTTTAAAATACCTGCTTTAATGTAAGTAACATTTATAATACTTTCATATGCATTTAGTGAAACACTGTTAATTTGAAATTACAAACAGTCAATTTTATTTATTTGCATAGGTAAATGGACCTACAGTAGGTAACTCTACGAACGCAAGTCATTAATTTAAATTGATATTATTTTAATTTTTACATTTTCTCTGATACTTCAATGTAATATGAAACTGCGACTTTTTCGTTATTTAATATTTTTTATTTGACTACATTTAAATAAGATTCAAATATTTTTACAGTTAACCTTGAAGTTTCTACCTTGAACATCTAAAGCGTGCAAAGGCCGTCGTTTAACTTTATGAGAAGCGGACATCCTACATCTTTTAAAATCGTATGTTATTACTAGGCTTGTATTTTGGTTATTGGTATAGGGTTTCTTCCTATCTAAGTTCATCGTTAATCGGCTTTATAATATAGTATACTCGTACAGCTACATTCTGCTCCGTAACTTTATTAATGCGGGGAATACTTTTGGCACCATGCCCTTCATGGAGTAATCGAAGGGCGTGTGTGGGACTCCCGGGCAACCAGTTTACCCACTAAGCCCCGCGGCGTCCTACCTCGGTAGTCGGGAGGAACACCAAGATCGCATCAGCGGCTTCTGGTGTCTCCCCTGCCTTACCCCTAATCTGGGGTACACCTCAGGGTGTTCTTAACACCGACTGGCGTAACTAGTCTATACATACAAATAAATAAAATTTTAGTGTCTGTTTGTTCCGGGTACTCCTTAGAAAGGCTGGACCGATTTCGCCGGGGCTTTCACCGGCAGATAGCTGCTGATACAATGAGTAACTAAGACTACTTTTTTAGACGAGCCGAGCCCGCGGTGTTACTTGAATTACAAATATACACTTTCATTTTATTTATGTGTGTTTATCTATATATATCAGCATATATACTTATCATATATATAATAAAAATATATTATATATATATATATAATATATTATAATTAAATTGTTTGCTAATAAGTTTTGTATTTTTTTATTGCGCAAAATATGTAATTAAGAATAATAAAAGCTGATAAGTCGAAATATGAATGGTTACTGGCACAATCAAAAAGACCCAGAGGCCGTAGCAGATTGCGCTGTATAGACCAAATCTGCTACACTGTCAGAAGTACAATCCATGCTGCCCTGCATTCTGCTCAAGAACGCTGCCACTTGCAGAATACTGGCAAATAGGGGTCACGACTCTCAGAATTGAGGATAACGAGGAGGGTGTGTATGTTTGTATAATATATGTTTATCGAACATAAATCGTTGCGTTATTTGGGTACGGAACCTTACACAAATGTCTCAGTAGTTCTGGCCAAATGTTACAAAATTAGATCCCTTCAACGTGTTAAGGAATCTTATAATTTTCGTAACACGTGTTAAATGTTGTTCTAAGTAAACAATATCAAGTGGAACAGTGTTAATACAAGACCGTGAGAAGGGATAGCTTGTAAGGTAACGAGCACGGGTCGAGGCCGTCGAGTTATTATTTAAAGTAATTATTTAATTAACACCGTGTCACGGAGTCTTACCCTCTTAAGCGAGTTTAGGGCTACAAGGAATTAAGTACGGAGCTAATGTTAACACGCCGTACGTCGCGGGTATTGTGAGGCGCCCGCGCTAGCGCCCGGCGTGGGCCCCCCGCCGCGGTATTTATGGCCGCAGTATCCAAGTTTTGGCGCACATACACCCGAACTATGACTGTTAACAATGTTACTCTTACCCCTCGCTTTTAACGTCATTAGTTGTACGAGATTTCGTACGTACTCGTAATGTGTATTTGTTTTCATAACTCACTGCAACAAAGTATTTTCAGTTTGCCCTTTATTATTCGTTCCCGTTTAATCGCTGTGGGAAACTAATGTTTTGACTTGCAGTTTTTTTTAAATAATTTATTGACATAATATACTTTTATGACGTAGCAGATGCTTATAGAGAAAGTTTAACATTCGATACAAGCTGTAAGCACTGTACACACAGATTACATTACGAGCCTCGTTTGAACATACGAGTAGTAGTTAGAATGCGTTCATTGTACGTTAAATAGCGTGCTGTAGTAATTGAGGATATAAACCGATGGACAAAAACATTCATAATGTTTTTGTTTGCTCATTAACAGTAGCTAAATGTTATCTAAACTCTCTTTCATGCAGTAAAAAGAAATTCATCACGTTTTATATGAGCGTTTTATTCAGATGGCGAGCGTCAAAGAGCACTAAAGCTGTGCGCCTTTAAATTCATAACTTTTAATTAACTGGAATGCTAACACAATTACAGGCTTTATAGTCGTATCAAATTTTCCGAAACGGACCGTTCACCGTCGTAAAATGTGAGAATGATTACAAATTTTAAAACAAAGCATTGTAACGTGGAATTTAGTGTTGAGAGCAGCTGGCGTCGCGCTTAAGGGAAGCTTTAGGGCTCGTTGCGAGCTGAAAATGGGTCGTTGCATTGCCTCAGTTTGCTTGAGTCGGTGTTAATTTGTCGCTACAAAAGGAACAGATGTTACATACGGCGTATCCGCGCCCACCACTCCGCGCCACCGCTGCCTGCTTCACTTCACTTACTCTCAGTTTTGGTTCACGATAGTTCATGTGACAGATTAATAAAATTCAGTGTATGAGCTTAGAAATTGTGTGACCGAAGAAAGGTTCTCTAATGCATTTGTAACTAACACAAGGAAAAGAAAACCATGGCAGGCATGAAAGACAAGTTCAGATTCATCTTTCTGCATAAATATAATCATTATCATTATATTATATATCTGTGTGTATCATTATATGTATGTATATGAAATTCCTATGGCTAGTGTAACTTTCACGGAATAGCAACTTATTAAAGATAATTTCTATTACAAGTCATATTACTGTCGTCATCGTAACAGCTAGCACTTAGTAAAAAAAATCTAACTGTCATCGACTAAAGAAAACATTTTTAATAATTTAACAATAAAACGTATTCTTTTTCCAATAGTTATCCACATGAACTTTCAAAACCTAACTAAAATTCAAAAGTCGTTTCACATTTGTACTTTTAATTTTCATATTAATTTTGAGTATAATTTAACACCATCTAAGGTACAAACTTAAGAACTAGTTTAACAAAGTAATTGTGCTATTTAACCAACATTAGCTTTTTTCATCTCTATTTTTTTTTTTAGGACAATTTAAATAGGCTTTTTCGACGGTGTGGAAAGTCCCTTCGGATCTCTTCCTCTATGAAGATCCAGACATCAGGAGTACCTATGTGATCATTCCATTAACAACCACCTCGACGGCCGGCCTCTGGTGCTCTGTCATGGGAGAATTCGGCCCATATGATTTCAGACTATAGTCAAAATAGGTCTAACAATGTTGTTTTATCAACGTATGTTGTGTATGTTTGACATCTATGCACGTTGATTCACATTATGATATAGTAATTAGACTCAATTAAATTAATTCAAAATATTCTGTTTACTGGTTGAAAAAAAATAGATGCTTTATCAAAATAAAAGTAATAAGTAAGAGTTTATGCTCGGAGCTACAAAGAAAAGCCGCAACTGATAGAAAACTTGAGTCCTCTCTGGGCATATTAATAACGAGTAATGTAGCTGATACCTACCTGAAAAAGTACAATGTATAAACATACTGCATTATTAAAAGGAATAGAACTTACAATCACTTTTGAAAATAAATATTTTTGTTTATTCATTTCATTTCTAATCCTTTAAAAAACAATAGTTTATTTGTATTTAACACGTAAGTAAATCGTCTATAAAATTACCTATAAAGTCATTTGAAACAAAGGAAACTATCAATTTCAAAGATAATATTGTGTATGAAAAGCCATACACACAGGTATGCATGTGCGGTATAATGTAAAACAAAGCGGGGCTGATAAGTACCAAGAGCACCGCTCCTCGAATCTCTAGAAGTTCGCAAAGCGATGTTCGTCAATCCTATTTGTCGTCTCTTATCCGCACCGCGCCGTCCTACAACTCGCGAATCATGACGACGCCTCTTCATCCAATTGCCGACATTAATCCCCAGATCGTAAGGTTTGTTAAATCAAATAAGTTCTTGCTTTATAATTTAAGCATTCGCATTTACATTCGAACTAGATTCATCTCGCCGCCTTCTTCGGCCAAAAATTTTAATAACAAAATAACTTGCCAACTTCGTCTCGTCAAATGTAATAGCAAAGTTGGAAGTAATAAGACAAAATTTTATGCATAACAAGGGGAGCCCTTCGAGGACGGGGGCGAGGGTGCGGGGGACAAACGCGAAGGAGGGTTAGCACTTGTCGGCCTGCCTAGACAGAAATGAAACGTCAAGCCTTATGAAGACGAACAACTTCGCCTTAACAAGTATAAATCTCCTTTTCATCCTGCGTAGGTTTTTTGAGGCAGTTAAGGGTAATGTTAATTTATGGTTCGTAATTGTTTGCTGTTAACCTCGCCGGTCGAGCACCTCATAATATTCTCGAGTGTTTTGTTTTCATAACCTATTTCAAGTCTGCCTAAGTAAGATGAATGTAAAACAATTTAGTTAACACTTAATATATTAATGCCACAGTGTACAACATGAGGACTGTTTGCGATTAGAACCGTAGTGAAATTTTACAAACGATGTGGGGAGTTATGTGTATCATCCGACACTCCATGCGACATCTGCGCCGTCATTTACATACAACAACAAAATATATTAAAATCCTGTCATCGCGATCCAAGACACAGTTGCGAGCCGTCATTGACACCGGGCGCGGGCGGTGATTAGCTGTGGGGGGAAGGGGGTACGGCGACAAGGAAAAAGGGCTTCCCAGCAATAATTACTTTATATACCCCCTGTGAATAATTACCCCGGCCAGAGATCAATTAGACGGAAACCCCGAATTAAGTCCTACGTTAATGAGCCAGCAAATTTTTATTTCACTTATGTTTTTAATCTTTAATGAAGTTATTACAACTTTTTTATAAGTAATTACGTTATAAAATGCAACTGTAGTTAATATTTCTTTTTTTATAATGAAGTACAGAACCTCGACGCGAGTGCAAATAGTATATATTTTAATGCTATGACTAGAACTCAATAGATAAACTCTTAAACACAACGATCATTATTTTGATGTTCAAAATATATAATATTCATATTTTTGGCATGCTCGAGAAAAAGCACGGCCAAATTAATTGAAGGTTTTGTTGCTGTGTTAATTTAATGTTGGTTACCGTCATGTTGATTCGAAAGTCCCATTTATTAACTTTTTTGCGAGTTTAAATAAAAAAAAAATAGTTTATCGAGGTTCCGAAGATGATCTACAGAATACGGCTTGTTTGTCATACTATCTCTCACAAGTCGTAAAACATTTTTTCCACTTCCTACTCAAAGCGTTGTAACGACTTAACATATGGTGAACTAAATTATGTTACCTACGTCTAAACGACAGCAAAATAAAAATGTCCAAACATTTGTATACATTAAATAAATTTATCATCCCGTTTCATTTATAGGAGCGTTGCAGTGAAAAGGAAGCTGCCGTGCGCACATGGGGAGCCGTCAAATCCCAAACGTATTATTTTTTCAATATCACCTCACACGCTCGCTAATACAAGATAACGAAATTCACGACAATCGGATGAATGTTCGCGCCGCGTGAAATCATGACTTTTGTGAGGAAAAAAGACTGACATCGAATGTTAGGAAGGACGCAAGTCCACGCGGGACGAATGAACACGTGTATGTGGGCAGACAAGGGTACGGACATGTGACGATACCTGTCAAAATATGACGAGTCTCATTCAGCTACAGATGTAGCTATTGTCATCGCGCTAATCTAATTCAGTGTCGCGAACCGTGAAAGTGCTGCGCTGGCGATTAACACATTTTCGTAACGAATTATTGGGAGGCTGTCAGTCGCTTGCGTAAGCTGTGACAGGAGAGTGGCAGGAGCCGTGGGGAGCGAGCTTACGACTCACGCTGCTGTGTGTCCTCTATTGGATAGCGTTATCAGAGAGTTCTCATTGCTAAACTTGTCATATCATTTTTGTTACTCCATGTTTTACGCATCACGTGCACCTAGTGATACCTACACAAACTACATAGCTGCTACACGTAAATGGTATTCGCACGTTTAACAAAATTTATTTTGGAGTTAACTATAAGCTTTACGACGGGTTCAAGTGTCATTAATTTAATTATTTTAATAATTCCTACTTATACAAAGCTTCCAAATCATAATAAAGGCCATAATAATAAGTATGGAAATTTCTGTTGTTTTTTTTTGTACGCTTTATTTGAAATGAAACAAGAAATCAGCTCTTAAAACACATTTGGTTTGAATGTTTCTTCCCCAATACATTTGTAAAGATACGGCTACTTAGTAAAATTAGAGGGTAGGGGAGAAGTGACACACAAAAGTTATTTAGATGTTTACGTGTGCATCGTTGCATTAAATAAGCAACGAATCTTTGCAGGGGGTGGACGGGCTCTAACCTGGGACAATGATATCGCGACACCCGGCCCACCCTGCTGCACTAACATGATTAACTTTTATATTGGCAATCACAACCGTTGACGTTTTGGGCTTTTGTTCTCCGGACAACGACACTACAATGTGGATTTGATTTATTTGCGACCCTTTCACATAAAACTTTATAATCAACCACATTAATATATACTTATCGTGTAGTTAATTAATCATATAATTATATAGCATATTGGAAATAAGATTTTGAACAAAACTGTTATTTTGGGAAATTATAAATACATCCATTTCGCTACTTTTTATTAGACTTTAAAATGTACGATGTTGTAGATTTACCTATGTACCCACAAATATTTAAGAGCATAAGGCAACAACACTACGAGAACATATCTAATACCGATTTAATAACCTACAGAGGAGTTAATTGCAAGCACAACACCGTACTCCGGTGTTAGGGGCTCAACATATTCCCTTGAGATAATGGCCCTCTCGCTGACACACCCGCCATTTCGATACTCGACCTCTTAATCATTCACTCCTAATGGAAACCCATCAACGACGACTGTCTCGCTAAAATACGCATGAAATTTAAATGATCAACTCAAAAGGAAGTCAGTTGAAAAAAAAAATAGCCAGAGAATGTTTGCCGAATTGTGTCCGCAGTGAACAATAGCGAAGCCACCAACGCTGATGCTCAGCATCCCGCAGCGCGACTTATGAATAGAATAATGCGAGCCTACACAAAACCGTGCGAGTGAACATCATCAATCAATGTATTTAGAAATGTTTCATTAGTAAACATTAAGATGTTTGCTTACATGTCCGAATGTTGTCCGCCGTAATATGTCCGGATTCCGTGAAATAAGGGTCGCTGGTAAAATATTGTCAGTCGAGACTTATGGGATGACACGACGAGGTATAATAACCGCAGTGTACCTACACGTTGCATCGCAACTTACCCACGCGGTGGGTGTCAAGGACACTGCTGTGAAAATACATCATTACAAATTCAGTCCACCCATTCTACTTAGATCTCTATCTCACAGCGGACGTCCTTTTATGTCACCAATAACTATAGTCTGGACAAAAGATTGCAATAAAAATAAGATATCAAGATGTATCAGGATTGTTCAACAGTGCAGGTCAATAGTAGGTATATTGTATCCACATTATTTACGTATACCTTTAAAGTGTGTTCTTTACGTAAGAATCGTACCGTTAGAACGCGGGACTTCCCGCAGGATTATAGAAAATTCCAGGACTACATCAGTCTAAATACAGAAAATGTATGTTCATAAGCATAACAAATCCAAAAAAATAAAAAAAAAAAAATTAAAGCCGTTACTTACCGTATGAACATAAAAACGACACCTAACTACTTACATACAGTCTCTAAGTATCGTAAAAATGATAAAATAAACAAAACAAATTGTATAATTTACTAACAAACTATTCAGAAATAATTAAGTAAAATAGAGAACTATAACTACTTACCACAACTGTTGTAAAGGAATGTGTAAAATTATAATACCTTTCTCACTTAGTTATTTCGCTAATTTTTGAGCTACTTTCAAACACTTATATTCAATAAGTAGCTAATTTTTAAATATTTTGACTAAAGTTGTTGATTAAAATGTTATTATTGTTTAATGAATAAATTAAACTACAAAAATTCAATAAACGAATGCCATTTATCATACAAAATCGTATGCGACTTTTCGTTTTGTAGTCTTAAGTAATGACTTTATTTATTTAACTCGACACTGTTATACCATTATTTATCGTAAATATTTTTCTTGACTTTACAGACAAGGGTTTAGAGCCAAACTGTTTTCAGCAGCCGGGCCAGCACTACACTCAAACAGAAGAAAAACCTAAAATGACAGCATTCGTGCTGTCGTCTTTTGTTGGTGACTGAGAGACTGGAGGCCAAATCATTCTATCACCTATATCTCCGGAGGCCGATGCAGAATCACCTCACTAAGCCACCATGCTGCATTGTATGTACCCACAAAGAGAATAATGACCCCTACTGCTATATTCTACTCATGCTTACCATTGGGCAGAGTAGAATCACTTTATTAGGCTTAAATACGTATAAAAATACATTGCTAAAATAACAACAACATAAATAATAGAGTGCATCTTCAAGGAAAATAAAAGATATGTATGATTTGCAACAGACTCCATGCTTGGCATTTAGCTAAGGTGGGATGTGACGCAAACGCATGGCGCCTGGTTAAAAGAATGAAGTTCTCCCCACCATCGTTCGAAGTTGCCGTGAGTAAATGTTTAGGCGCTTCAGTAAACAATATTGAATGCTCACATGTTGATATATTGACGATAGACGATTTTGAAGAGACTTCCTTTTTTAGGATTTTTTTATTTTTAATTCAAGTATTTATTTAACAATACGACGGTTTTTTCTAACTGGTAAGTATCTGAAAAATCAATTTAAATTGTTTTTTCAAAAACAAATATTGCTTGTATCCATACCTTTTGTTCCCATACTATTGAAATGTCGTTAAAATAATTTATAGTTTGAAACAAAACGTAAATATTCACATTTCTTTAAAATTTTAATAATAAATTTGTTCTGTAATTTAAATATGCTTAATGAATAGGATTATTTGTATGCGGTGTTATGTTTAGTGAGCATCTATAGTGAACAAGCCTCAGAAATGATCGATGACTGGAGAAGCCAAGGACACCCACCCATGCATCCCCACAAGGATTTAAATTCGAAACTGGAAATGCTCATCACACATTATGTTAAAATTATTTGCTGTGAACATGTCAATTGTTTACTTAAATGCCATTATCATATTCTTGAATGTTTTTGATGGAAGGAAGTATTCGCCGAATTCGTAAATACTTACCTTTAATTTGTATTTTTTGTGATCTAAATTATTTCGATTTGTTTTGTGAAATAATAATGTAAATTTTTAATATGTAATATTTAAACTACACAAAAAGTATAAAATAAGTGTAGTAAGTTAACAATGTCACTCAGTTATTTGTACTTAACAAAGTTACAAGTTCAAGTTAAACTTCAATTTGCCCACAAAGTAAAATAAAATTTAAACTTAACGAAATTTAGTTCAAATTTAAAAAGCAACAAACCTATATAAATATTTATATTTTTATTTCTTATATTTTTTTTATATTTCTTTCCCACTTCAAATGTAATAAACATATTTTTTCCTATAGCCCATTTATCGAAGAAGGTTTTAGACCCTAATATTAACGTCACGCTACGAACAAAAGTAGCGAAGCACTAGGTAATGAAAAATGTTGCAAATTTTTTTCAAATTTATTGTTTTTGAGAGACGCAAAAGATTTTGCATGCTTATGCTAGGAATACATATTATATAAGTAGTAAACAACTTCTTCATGTGAAATCTGATATGAAAACACTTATATTTTAACGTCGCATTAAGGTTATTATCAATTAGTTTCTTATTATGTTGATTACATCATTTAAACATTTTGATGAATCGTATAAAAGATAACCTTTCATAGTAAATGTCACATATTTAATTAGAATATATCAGATTAGAACAAAATCAATTATTATTCATTATTTAAAAATACTTAGTTATCACGAGAAATACAAATAAGTAATGAATTTGTTTGAATACTTATACCCAAAAATAATTAAGTCAACACTGTTAGAGAATCATGGTACAAAGTAGCCATACGCAGGCATTCCCCTCTGTCAAAGCATAAGCCCAAATGAGCCTACGCATTACACTGTTGTGACACATAATGTGTTTATGTGCGTGAAATTGTAAATGTTTTATTTTATTTGTTACTAGCTTTCGCCCTCGGCTCCGCCCCAGTGTATGTTGGTTATCGCGGTAAAAAGTAGCCTATGACCTTTCCCAAGTTCAGTTTTATCATTATACCAAATTTCATCAAAATCGGTTCAGTGGTTTAGGCGTGAAAACGTAACAGACAGACAGACTGCACGGTTGGCGTAGTGGTTTAAGCGGTCGCCACGCCGCTCTCTACTGCGCCAAGTGTCGTTGGTTCGAATCGCACGCGGGATAACACTTTGTGTGATTCACAAATTGTTGTTCTGAGTCTGGGTGTTCTTTGTGTCCGTTTCATGTATGTTTGTAAAGTCCCCCGCGACACAGGAATTCATATTCCTAATGCGGGAGTTGTCTTTTTAAAAAAAGAAAAGATAAAAGAAAAAAAAGACAGAGTTACTTTCGCATTTATAATATTAGTAGGGATGTGTAAGTTCGTAGTGACAGTAGTTTGTTTTTGTGAATCTTAGTACGAGTAAGTGCGATCTTTTCCAGCCACAAAAAAGCGGCCAAGTGCGAGTCGGACTCGCCCATGAAGGGTTCCGTATCAGCAAGTAACATCATATAAAAGTTCTTGTAGTTCGTTGTAACTTTCATCGATGTTTTTATACTAGTATATTGATTGAATGAAAGGTAAATTGCGATTTACGATTTATGACGTATTAAAAAAAAACTACTCACTAGATCTCGTTCAAACCAATTTTCGTTGGTAGTTTTCATAGTAATATACAACATATATTTTTTTTAGTTTTATCACTCTCTTATTTTAGAAGTTAGAGGGGGGGGGACACACATTTTTCCACTTTGGAAGTGTCTCTCGCGCAAACTATTCAGTTTAGAAAAAAATGATATTAGGAACCTCAACATCATTTTTGAACACCTATCAATAGATGCCCCACACGTATAAGGTTTGATGAAAAAAAAAATTTTGAGTTTCAGTTCCAAGTATGGGGACCCCCAAAACGTATTGTTTTTTTTCTATTTTTATATAAAAATCTTAATGCGGTTTACAGAATACATCGACTGACCAAATTTCAACAGTATAGGTCTTATAGTTTCGGAAATAATTGGCTGTGACATACGGACGGACAGACAGACAGACAGACAGACAGACAGACAGACAGACAGACAGACTTGACGAATCTATAAGGGTTCCGTTTTTTGCCATTTGGCTACGGAACCCTAAAAATGACAGGCTGCCAAGACTGACTGACTTGACTGCCCCAGTGGCCCAGTGATAACATTTACGACTGTTGTGCTTGAGGTCTCTTGTTCTATTCACGGGTGGAACCAAATGTTTGTATAATCCACAAATATTTGTTTCGGAGTTTGAGTGTTTTCATATGTGCCTATGTACCTATTTACAAAAAAAAGTATGAGTTGTCTAGTACTCATAGATAATACAAGCTTTACTTAGATGTCAGAAATATTTATTTATTTATTCAACTATAGAGTTAAAACATAATACAGACCGTTTTGTATCAGGAGAACACGCTATGACTAATACCATCCGGTCAGTCGGCCTATGTTGTTGTATGGGTATTAACCTAAAAAAGTTATGGATTCTGTTCATAACTATTTAACAGTAGTCTTGTATATAATACTAGTTGAGTCTATAAAAAATAGCCTAAGTTACTTCTTAGGTCATCAGCTTTCTGTCAGAGAAAGTGTTAAAATTGGTCCAGTCATTTCATAGATTAGCCGGAATAAACAGAAAGACATACAAAAATGAAAAAAAATGCCTTTTTGATGTTAGTACCGTATATACTTTGATATGCGTTTAGTCGAAAACTGTTACACACACACTCCAATTGTATGAAATATTATTTGTACGGAATAATAACTTAAGTACTAACTTGATAAATAGTGTTTACCATACTGCTCTGACAGCAGAGCAATCTCTGCAATCACATCATGATTAAATAAATATTAGTGAGGGTATAATATAGAGTAGTTTTACTAAAAAACAATCGAGCCCTTTTGAAGAAGTGCGACCACAAACATTGCGATACGAGATATTTTTATATTAAAGCTCAGCCTACTATTTTGTTGACTCTGTTGGCATATCTAGTTAATACATGCATGTGATCGACGTATGTGCTTAATGAAATACACATATCGATACATCATTGATCGTGGTGCGATAGCGGGCTCCACGTCATGTTTACTAGATCTGACATGAACGCCCCATGTAGTTTCAACTCTCATTACCAGAATAAATGATGATTCTCCTAACTACATACATTGTGATATCATTACTACTAAATTTGAACAAATTGCGAACGTGAAAATATCTAGAAGTTGTATATATGTCGCAGCCAACTAGATTTTTTAGTCGGTCAATTCTAGCCTAGTCTAGTCTAGTCTAGCCTAGTCTCATCAATTACTATCATTACTCAGACAAAAATCTCTTTTCAGTAGATATATAAATAATATTATTATACACACACCTCTGTACTAAACACCGCTATGCAATCTATTCCTAGAGCTACACAGACTAAAATTTGGCTTTTAGGTTAGGTTAGTAGATATTTTTATGTATACATGAATAGACGCCTCAGTAGATTCAAATTCAAATTCAAAATTATTTATTTACTTAGGATGCAATACATCTCTTGTGACAGGTCAAGATTCTACATGTACATTTATGCCATGTTCGCAAACAATAGGTAGAGCCGGAGAAAAGAACATGGCAATAAAAACTCGCGGCCACTCCTTTCAAATCGCCAAGGCTAGGCTGTTGATTGAACGGCTAATTAAACTATGTAGTTGGCGGCGACATATACCTACATATTGTACGAAAATGCACATACGAAATTTATCAAAAACATTGTGTCTAATCTTTTCTCAATATTATACAGAGCGGTTTAATAGGTACCTAAAACCTGAAATATAATTTCTTTGTAAGAAGCATTACTAAACAATTTAACAGTAGTAAAATATCAGGAGGGCACAATCTTGTATATTTTTTTATGGAGACAGCGTGTTAAAAGTTGTTTGTGACACATTACTCTCACTTTTGAGCACAACTGAAGTCACTGAAATAATAAAAATCGGTTTTATCGATACTATAATGTACTACTAATGTACATTAGGTGTTGGTAAAGGGTAATTAGATGTAGCCTACTTCCTTTAACCTTAAACATGTACCATCTACATGAATTTAAGATTTCTCTTAACTTCAATAACGATGGACTTCTGCACTATTAGGCTAAAGGCATTTTAACTTTAACAAATTTTAACAAAACCTAGTAATTTTATCTGTCCACGGTGAATATAAAATTACAGTAATTGTTAACAAAAATAGTTTTACGAGTCGTATCGAGAAACATGCGGTCATAAAAAGTTTGTAGGTAGCAATAATAACTTCATTCATCCATTGTGAATCTCCACTCGACACAACACAAAAAACGGTTTTTTACATTCGAAATCAATTTAAAATTAATAAAACCGTTCTGGGCGACCGCAACGGCCAATCATCTGGCGCTTATGTCACAAACATTAAAAAAGACCAAATACTCTTTGGGTATTTATTATTTCTCGTAATACTCTGTTCCAAATGACTTTAATAATACCCTTTTAAAAGAATAGTCCAGCCCTTTTACTGTTACCGTAATATATGTTACGATTATTGTTTTGCCTAACGAAGGTTATAAATCCTCGTGTACCTTGCGTACTTTACTTTATTCATTCGGCCGGTTCACCAACAACTGTACTGAAGGCTTATTAACTAAATTGCAACACACATTAGTATGTTTTATTGCAATAGTTGGCACATAAACATTCTGACTCCCATTAATTACAGTAAGTAAACCCTATATAAATATCATTCTGCTGACACTTAATTTTTTCAAAACATATATAAATATATAACGCAAGGTAAAAATTTTCGACTGAGGTCAACAGTAAAAATTCATCTAATAGTATTTGCCACTTAACACAAATACCTTTTCTAATGCAATAGGTTTTTTTGTTGCGGTAGCTTGTCAAAGAACTTCTTATCTATTTTTTTACCTAGGTTTTTATTACCTAGGTATGAGTAACTAGCTTTCGCCAGCTTCTCAGCCCGCGTGTATAATTTTGATATATTAACTTATATTACTTTGAAGTTTCATCCAATACCGTTGAGTAGTTTTTGCATGAAAGAGCAACAAACATACATACATACTGACAAACTTTCGCGTTTATAATATAAGTAAGGATAAACTAATGTGTATAAAAAATTCTTAGATTCCAGAGAGATATTAAATAAATATGTACCTAATAATAATAACATACTAACATTAATTAATCTCGAGATACATTATAATTTATAATGGAGTACGATTGTAGCATGAATAACTTTAGTATAGAGTATTGAAAAGTTTGAAGTTATGATAAATAAATAACAACATGATATCGTGAAACAAACAAACAAACACAGGTCACCTCCCGGAGCTTGGAGCGCGTGCCTCGGATTAGCTGTATTTTCATATCAAAGGGCTCGCTCAGTTTTATGAATTGCTCCTATTTGGGGCCCGACGTAATGTCTTTCTTTATACAAGGGACGTTTCGCGTGGGAGAATTTAATTTGTTGCAGTTTTCGTTTAATCGTATTAAAGGGCATTCATATCTTTATTTTCCAAAAGCAACAGTTCCTTATCGATCGTTTGCATAGTCGTTGAGTGACGTCGTAACTTGAAATTATTGTTTGTAATAAGAGGATTAATTGTAAATGTGGGCTGAACAAAAAGGGGGGGGGGGGGGGTAATTGATACATACTCATTTACATTTCAACACACTCTCATTCAAATCTTTGAATTCTTATTTTTGAACTATAGACGCAATGTATAAATAGCATATGAATGCATCTAATTCAACTGATGTGAAAAGTACAAGAAAGAAAATTTAGAAAATTAATTGTTTGAACCATTCAATTCCACTTTTCATAAATGTGCATGAGATAATTTTGAAATAAGTGATAAGATTGTGGACAGAATTAGAGATTATGACGTCAGGCTATGGGAAATCGTATATAGATCACACGGTCAATCCACAGACCACCGGACTTGGTATTGTCAGATTTGTCCCCATTTCCATGAATTTTGTTTATTCAACATTGGCTCGTTTCTGGGTTTATTTTGTATGTTTTTTTTAACATATACACATGATTTATCCCCGCCCATTAGGTCACGGTGAGTAATGCTGGCAAGTCGGGCCCGCGCCCCGGGGCGCCTGATCCGTCCGCGTAGATAGCGACTACACGTGTTGTCAACTTGTATGTTTTCATCCAAATACCTTATATTTGATAAATTTTACATTCTACATTAGTATGATAACTCGATAACGACACCATTTTATACAGAGGTGTCAGCTAATAAAGTTCTCTGTTTCTGGCGCTTGCCGAATGTGGGTGTTTTACAACTTGTTTGCACGCTTGTTGTAACACGCTCTATATTTCATAACAATAATAGTTTTAATGCATAATTACTAAGTGAAATTATAAGCCAATTTTGCTGATTTCAAATATTAGTTAAATGTATTACGTGAGTATAAAGTTTGTGTCATACAACGACTGAACGTTTTCACACTTATGTAACTAATAAGTTGGCTTAGTTTGATAACCTGTTTCTGCTTTGGCGAGTGTAACGCGGTACGTGCCAGCTTTGCTAGTCTGCACTAAATATTCTAAATTTAGAGTTATCTAATCAATTCAGAACAGCTATGTAGGTACTTTTACTTCTACTAATCATAGTGTAAACAAGAGTTATGGCTCAAAATGTATTCACAAGATTAATAACTCATATTTAGTGTAGAGTGTTAGAGGTTGGCAATGTTTCGTATTTTGAAGTACCCATATGCATAATCAAGGTCGTTACCCTCGACAGTCTTTGCCTACCACAAAGCTATCGGATATCTGTTTACATACGGCTTTAGGCGAGCACTGATGACGCGCGCATAAGCTGTAAAAGAGCAGAGTCATCAGGTGTTATAAACATTCATAAACAAGTTAAACAAATCAACAAATATTATAAACAAAGACCACTTGTCACCCGACGTAAGCATTTTTGTTCCTCGTGCATTTTTATAACAAGAGTTTTTGTACTGAGGCGATGTAGGAAGGAAGCCGCGGCGGGGGGTCCCGACCACGGCCTCCTGGGGCACAACTACACAAAACATTTCGTGATCCATAAAGACAAAAGGAAAATTAAAATCTGTAAAACTCACGAGACTGTTCTCGTAATAACCTTTTACACTCACATGCAGCCAAACAATTTTGGTGATTGAAGTTAGACTAGGTAGACATGTAGGTTCTAGGTAATATGTTAGTAAGTGTTACTTTGGTAGTAAGTGATACTTTTTATTTCTTGTTTTAGACAGTCGCCCATTACAGAAAAAAAAAATTTGGCGACTTGGAAATAAGAAATGATTACTTTCTTATTTTAGTAAGTAGACTTAAGGGTATGTTTTAAAAATGAGGTTTGACACTTCTGAAAGGTGAGACGGTCATTTAAGCCATAACTAATAATGCATTGCGAAGTATACAATTTTCAATAATGAAATATTAACCGTTGTTGTTTATTTCAAATATAATTTTACAATTAAACGTATACAAAGATACGCGTTTTAGTAAGACTTCATATTAATCACTGAATATCAGTTTATACCAACATAGTCTAATTGTACTTTTCGTACAGCTTAGGACGCTGCTTGTACCACGAAGTAGTCACGAGAGCTCTCCAATCGTGTATATCTCCAATAATGTATTTACATATTATTATTCATGGAAACAAATGTCCTTTGAACGGTTCTGGATTTGTTGACTTAATACAAAGTGCTTTTGCGAGAGGTGGTCGTTCTGTTGGTGACATCGTATAATGGATGGTCCCGGTGTTCGTATTTTGCGCAAATGTTTCTCTTATTATATCGCAAAATATATCTTTCAGAGTAGAATCGATGTTTTTGTAGTCCTTTTATTCGCTCTAGAATCGTCTTATACATCAACAGATATTTCTATTGATTATAATCTCGAAGGTAATACATAAATATTATTATAAGCCCTGCAAGAGACCATTTAAATTTACCCAAAATGATGAGTAGTATTGATTTTTTTTGAGGTATAGTTTCGCTTTCGATACTTGTGAAATGTTGGCAAATAATCACAGATACATTAGCGCCTGTAGGTAAGCAACAAAAACAAGATTGAAATTCATGTGCATTTATGCATAATTTATTTTATGTGGTTTATGACAAGAATAGTGAGGAGTGCACCGAGTAGCCCACTGCTGGACCTCCGGAAATCATGGTGCCGTAATAAAGAGCTGTGCGAGAAAGCGCCCGCACGCTGCGTGATAGATGCCCACGAACGAGCGACAAAAAAATAACAAAATCGACTTAGCAAACATGTATAATAAAATGAATGACC
Source organism: Phragmatobia fuliginosa (assembly GCA_932526445.1). Classification (NCBI taxonomy): domain Eukaryota; kingdom Metazoa; phylum Arthropoda; class Insecta; order Lepidoptera; family Erebidae; genus Phragmatobia; species Phragmatobia fuliginosa. The sequence continues at coordinate 35,470,360 of OW052057.1, forward strand.
CGCTCGTATATCTTCACCTGCTTAGTATGACATAAATTATAATAACATTATGTTGTACACGTTCAAGGAGTCCCAACAAATTCTTACTCACTAGAAAATAAGACGTTTCACAAAAAATATTGTTCGAGTTATTAAGACGAGTTCAAAATAGAATATAATGTTAGAATTTTTCTGTGTCATCCCGCTGTGGAATACAGGACACTGTCTTTTAGTTGTTTATTGCCTGTCTATTTGATACATGCGATTGTTATAAATAACTACCATAACTAATGCAGTTGAACATTTTAATCAAGCTGTTGGTGTCGTTTTACACCACCCCACACATTTCGCATTCTTAATTATTAATCTAGGGAGATTTTCGTTCAGCAGTGGACGGTGATTGGTTGATTGACTAATAAAAATTATACATTTTCTATTTTAATTTAATTGTGCTGTTTTTAGGGTTCCGTAGCCAAATGGCAAAAAACGGAACCCTTATAGATTCGTCAAGTCTGTCTGTCTGTCTGTCCGTCCGTATGTCACAGCCAATTATTTCCGAAACTATAATAGCTATACTGTTGAAATTTGGTCAGTCGATGTATTCTGTGAACCGCATTAAGATTTTTATATTAAAATAGAAAAAAAAACAATACATTTTGGGGGTCCCCATACTTGGAACTGAAATTCAAAATTTTTTTTTTCATCAAACCTATACGTGTGGGGTATCTATGGATAGGTCTTCAAAAATGATGTTGAGGTTTCTAATATCATTTTTTTCTAAACTGAATAGTTTGCGCGAGAGACACTTCCAAAGTGGAAAAATGTGTGTGTGTCCCCCTCTAACTTCTAAAGTAAGAGAGTGATAGAACTAAAAAAATATATGTTGTACATTACCATGTAAACTACCAACGAAAATTAGTTTGAACGAGATTTAGTGAGTAGTTTTTTTTTATGCGACATAAATCGTAACACGCAATATACCTTTCATCCAATCAATACACTAGTATAAAAACATCGATGAAAGTTACAACGAACTACAAGAACTTTTATATGATGTTACTTGTTGGTACGGAACCCTTCATGGGCGAGTCCGACTCGCACTTGGCCGCTTTTTTACTATAGCTATTTTATAATTTAAAAATAAATCACGAATAACGTTTCCTAATAACGTAACCTGTATCTGAGAGTGTACAATTTTATCAATCCGAAATTCGATTTTAAAATTTAGATTAGGTTTTCGATTATGTCGCATTATGTCTCGTAAATACTGTATATTTCTATCAACAAAGACTCAACTAATATTCACTTGCCCGATAGCAGTTCAAACAAAGCCTCGACGAAATTGCCTCCCTCGCAGACACCCTTGACGATCGCAAAAGCAGACAGCATAAAATTAGCGCTAAACAATATTTAGCACCGATTAACCCCATAAACTCGCATTAAATTAGAAGAGCAGTAAAAATCAATTAGAGAGTCCATCCAAGTGATGTAACCGCACGCTTCCGAATTCCTCCTTTTATTAACAATTAGATGGGTTTATGTGTGGAGTAGGTGCGGATTAGGTGAGTTTCAGACGACGTGCGTGTTTCCACCGGACGGCAGGGGCTTAGCCTCGAGGGATGCGGCGACCCTTCAAGCTACACGATGACAGCTGCCTTTGTCGTGTCTAAAGAGGAATTTTATACAGCAAAATTGACAGCCGCAATTTACTGTAACTCATCGATCGCGCAACGTGTTCTCAAAGACGTTTCGATGAGTGCAATAAAGTATTTGTTCATGTTCTCGGCGCAAGAGTGAAGCAAGTCCGCGGTTCACGCGGCGGGATTCAATTTATGTTGTTTTATATTGTCTTGTCCGCTTTTGTTAATGTGAAAACTAAATCAACTTTCATTTTTATTATTTCACTTTGCTTCAGCCGTTAAGCCCCGACATGGCTTAAGCTAAGCAGCTGGTAAACTAATGACATTCGTAAAAATAGCACTTTCTATTGAGGTTTTTCTTAATTTTACATGTAATTGATACAAGCCAGGAAAATCAAGTTATATTTCAAAATGATGAAATATTTGGGATATAATAATCACTGTAAAGAGCAATTTGCATGTGTACGTGAGAACACCATGGCAGAATCAAAGCTAAAGGTGAACTCATTTAAACTCCAAAGTTCCTTTGAATCGCGAACCTTCGGCAGCCGTGTAGGAATGTCTCATTGATTTTCCTTTGGATTATGCGTTGACTGCGCCGTGAGAGTATTCCCAAAACTGGTATTTGATTTCGATAGAAATATTAATGAAGTAAATATTTGGTCTTCAATCTTACTCGCTCTTTGAATTCTTAAATTTTCCCGTTGTTAAAGTGTTATGGTGCGTTTGTATGTAACGGTGACTACGGTTTTTAAACCTATTTATTACTTTTCTCCTTTGTTGAAACTATTACCTATGTTCTTTATAACCTACATATGTTTATACATATGTTTAGGCTTATGCCTATGACTGTACTACTTTGTACTCATGACTTTCATCCTTATAAAAGTATTAAACAGTTTATCTCTGCACCACCTTATTTATGTTGACTTTTTATGAATGTCAATAAACAAAGTCAGGTTATGTTTAAAACCAAAATAAATGAATAAAAGTTGATCGCTTAAAACCGTTTCTTTTAATCAGTTTAGTATCTGCGGGGAATTTTACTTCTAGTTGCTTATCTTTAAAGACATTAATATTTGTATAGGCACTATCTAAGTGGTGGATGCACGGCGTAAGGTAGGATGCCGGACGAAGTTCATCCGATGCAAGACACAAGGAGCCGAGCGCAGACGAATTGCTGTAGATAAATTATTAAACGTAATGTTTTCAGTTATCTCCGATGTCAGGATGGAGGAATGCCGACGATCACATCTCGGACGTAGGGAGCGATCGATGCCCCGATACGCGCCCGGCACACATCTGGTAGCCACTAGTTTGTTATCGGCGTGAACCGTCGGCCAAACCTATTTATCGAAGTCATAGAGATTTATTGATGGCTATTTTAGTTAATAACATGACGTCTAACACATTATGTCACAATAAATAATTAGCTATATCTCGGCCTGCAAATGACAAGAATTTATTAATGTTCGTTTTATGTTAATCTGCATTGGGTAGTGCCCTAGCATAGTAATAGGTAAACATCAAGTTACAAAATATAGTGGATAAAACTTTAAAATTAAATAATTTTAAATATATGTAAAACTAAATAGTTATAAATGTTAATCCGCATGATGGGAGTACCTGCATTGCATGTACTAAGAGGGTTTAATGTGGTCAGTCAATTTGCAAACAGTTTTTGTTATAACTCATGCTATCAGGTCATTCAACTCAAATAACTCCACAATGCATAACATATCGAATATCTAAGTATGTCATAAATCGTTCATAAAAATCTGTTTAGTAGCGCAATAAATAAACCTGAAGGTCCGCAGTGATCTTCATGCATATAGGGGCAGTATTACGCAATAGTTTGATTTATAGGTTTCGGCAAGGTGCACGAAATTCTAACGGTCTCGCCCTCTTCAAAACGCGGCGTGATAGAATTTCGCCTCGCCAATTTTCTCATACATGCGAAAAACTACTCGAGCGGCTCGCGGTGATAAATGTGAGGTTATGAATAAATTTGCCCCTCCCCAACGAAATCTGAAGTGTTTAGATTCGACACCTTCGACGTGAGGCAGGTGGACCGACGTCACCTGGCGTTTTTTACATTGTTTACGATGTAATTGCGGATGTCATAATCACCTCTTCAATAGTATTAAATCACCAGTATCTGTGTGCCCGTACCTATATAAACGTTTTGTTTTAGATTATTTCGAGGATCGTTGGTGGTAAACCTAATAAATTTTACAAGCTCAAAAAAGCTAACTCGATCCGCACTCACAATAAGGGCCATTCTCAGCGAACAATAGCAGAATAACATTCAAAAAGCAGTAAACGATGTTGGAAATCTAAATATTTATTTGAATTACTGTGAACGGGCGGCAAGGGGCGCGGTTGACGGTCGCACCGCCGACGCTAAGTTTTAACCGCGGCCCGCAAACTGGACGCGTTTCGCGGCTGGGGTTAACCAAAGACGAGACTAAAATATTTATGAATATAGCAAACGTAAACGCGTTTGTGTGACAAAACTGCTCTTTAAGTAATCGATTGGCGGCTCGAGGCCGTTGGAGGTTCTGACAGACTTCCAGTCCTTTGTAGTGAAGACATTATTGGTCGAGAATATACCGGGTATGCTATTTTATTTATTTATTTTAAATTAACTCGACTCTTAATGACTCACTTAAAAAGACATGATAATAGAGAGTTCACCCGTAGGTGGTGCCGGCGTAATTACAGGTAGGCGCTGGGAGGAGCCTGGATGTCTTAATAACAGTAGTTCCCTGATGCCTCCTATTTCAGGCGTAGAGTGGTCCACCATGCTGTTATAGTCCGATTTCGATTCACCACCCGGGCGCCAAACGGGATTGACGACTTGCACTTTTTTTGTAGTGGAGACCTTATTGGACCGCATTGTAGTGCTCTGTTGTTTCTCTAAGTGACTCTTAAAATGACAGTCCAACAAAACGCTATTAAAGAAGAAACGTTCATGATTAACTTTAAAATATCGAATCTCCATTGCCATCTACAGTTCACTCAACATTTTTATACGAATTGTATCTTTCAAACTGGAGTATCATATAAGACCAAACATCATAGTCAACCTAATCTGCTTTTACAAGAATAAGTAGGTAGCCGCTTACCACAAAACCACCTGTAAGCATGACAAAACTGTTTATCTAGAGTATTCTAGAGTGAACAACTACCTACCTAAGTTTTTGTTTATTTAATAACACACACTCTGACTGCATATAAATTATAATTTCTTTTTATGAGGTGTATTATTTTATTTACCACTTATTGGTATTCCCTTCCCAAGCTCAGTCCTTGAGGACAATGGTCAGGTTCAAGAGACTAGGTATGCCATCTGTCGCAAAATACTTAAAGCTTTTTCTACGGTATCTAGACTTCCTGGTTGCGGTACTGCAATTCCGTGATTTAACCAGCCGTCACTTAGTTCACGTTTAAACATTGGGGTGTCAAGGATATGTCAAATGTTTTCAACAAATATTTTAATTGTGTCATCATCTATTAGATTATTGTTTGTTAAATCTTTTTTAATGTTATCTGACTTTAGTGATGAAAACGTGTAGTTAAATGATGTAATAATTTTTGTTACTTCCTTATCTATATCATATTTTTATTTATGTCTTCTCGAGATGTACGTTTTAGACTCATAATCAAATAGTCTGTCAAAAATTATACGTTAAACATCAACAGCCTTTAACAGCTCTTTGCTGTGTCTCTCCTAGGAAGGAGGTTTCAGTTTGCTTACTTTGTTTACTTACCTTAATACTAATTTACAAATAATATTGTTAAGCAATTTAGAATTGTTTTTTATATATGTCAACTATGTATGAGCAGCGTTACATTTGAACTGTTCTTTTCTTTCATTAATTTAATTTAATCCAGATATACACTGTCCTTACCGTATCGGGTAATCAGAAATGTAATTAAATAAAAGCTGAGACACCAAACAGTTTTATTGCCGCAATCATCTACAACACATCTCTATAAAGGTGCTTATAAAATATATTTGTGTGACTTCGTACGTACAGATTGGTTCCGTAGATTATTAGTCGCTATTTGTACTATCAATGTTTATGACCGTTTTATTGGCAATGGCGGTTTTATTGCATATTCAATTGATATAGCAACGGGTTTGATTAAGTAAAGCAATCAGTGTGTTTTGTTTGTCATCTAATGTTCATTTTATGATCTGCAATGGCCCAATATGATCATATTGGTGCTAACTCTATTTGTTTACACGGTGAAGCTGGTTACTAGACGACTTATTAATTTATGACAAACCCTACAGAATCCTACAGATTTTATCTAATTTATACGAGTATGATTCTCTGGGTTATGCGATTGAATTGACAATTGTAGAAATGACTACAGACATTGTTATTGAATTGTATTTGTATTCAGATGGTCAGATTTTATTTGTATAGATTTGTCATTGATTAGGATTTAGTATTTGACAAATTTAGATTTTTCAATTACACCAAGCTGGGTGTAAGTCAGTTTAGTTTTGCTTGCCCTAAATCAAATTAACACTTAATTTGATTTAGAGGAAGCAAAACTAAACTGACTTTTATTTTGTGTAGATAGTTACTTTTAAATTATATACAAACTACGATGTCTTGAAACGGGACTAGCGTGCAGCACATTAAATGCGCTCTGCCTTTGGCTAAATGTGTAAGATATAGAATATCTAATATTGAGAATACAACGGTGTAACAGTGGGTAAGGCCACGAGGCGAAGCTAGTTTAAAAAAAGTATTCTAAGTTACTCTTTATGTCATCAGCTATCTGCCAGAGAAGATCCATTCAAAATCAGTCCAGCCGGCCTAGAGATTAGATTTGAGAACATTTTTATTTAAGTTATAGAAATTCATATGAATTTAGTTAAAAACGGTTACTTTAAAATTTAAATTTAAAATTTAAAATCAACAACAACAATTGTTTCCGAAGCACAGAAGAAAAAGGTCCTTTGTTCGCTTTAAAAAGTTCCAGTTGCGACATAAACTCTCACTTATTAACTAAAATGATATCGAAGTATTTAAAAACGACCTCAGTTATAGATACATGGAAATTTCTTTTAAACAATAAAGTATAAATTTGTTTGTTAGGTTAGTTGTATATGTCAGTATAAAAATTAATGATAACTCACTCTCTCCTAAGAAGATCGTAAATTCATTTAAACATGTACCTTCCGACTATATTGATAATCTCTCTATTATGACGTCAGAGATCATGGGTGTCAATGTATCCCCAATGAATAAACAAAACAAACAAATATGTAGAATAAGTAACGTAACAGGACCAAAAAAGTTGCCAAGGTTTATTTAATTATTATTGAGCGGTATCTTCTTTGATATTCACATACTTACCATAATAAACATACCAACAGGACGTAAGCCACAAGTTATGAAATCCAATGTCTCTTGAATGCAGATAAAATCAAAGGTATAACAAACCCTTTTAATTAATATTATCTGCGAAATACGAAGTGGACGCCATAATTCTGTTTAAGAAGGTCGAAAAAAGGTTCATTTTATTAGCTTTTAAGCATTGTTTGAGTGTCGAGGAAGGGAGGCAGCCCTCCACTCACTGCGACTTTTAGCGGCTCATTTATACTCTTTATTCCCCTATTTCCTCTGAATTTACCTCAAGATCGAACCTTTTTAAATAGCTTTCTTTTAATTTCGTTTGGATTAAGTGATGTTTAAGTAAAGGGTAGTAGATCAAGAGCTGGGTTCTAATTCAATTAATTAGAGACAAGTGAAAAAATATTTAAGCAAAGTCAACAAGCTTGAAATCCCTGATGTTAATTTGTTTATTTTACGGCGTGCACAGGTAGGAACTACCTTTGGAGCCTTTTTTATTTTTGTTACAGATGTCTTAGCAGAATACGAACGAGTTACGGATAAGCCATTTATATAAAAGAATTACCCCCATTAAAGTAGTCGTCGAAGACAGTTCAACACTGACTATTTGCATGTTTCAATATTGAAGGCATAATCATTTATTAGTATAGGAATATGTGTTAAATCAAACTGACACCTTTGAAATAAAGATTTAATTACAATCGTTACATAATTTTACTCATAATAATAATTAATAGGTATATATTCTATAAATATCTATATAGAATATTTAATATTAAGCGAATGTATTCGATTTGGTCACATTAATTTTTTTCCATCTATGATTATTCGTTAGATGAATATTCCATATTATAAGCCTCACGACTATTGCTTTTGCCATTGTGACCCAAAAATTAAAGTACACCATTCTTTATGTGAGAAATGAAACACTACTCTACATAATGCTTAATAAATTATCTTATATTCTCGATCGATGTATGTTTGCAATGCGTTCGTTTTAAAATTTTGAACATGTCTTAGATATTCACAGCTCCGTTTAATTAGCGCTAGCGTTCCACTCTCCTCTCGTGTTCTATCGCTGCGCTAATTATAAAACAAAATATCCAACAGATGTCAAATTCAATAGCTTATTTGCCACATATAACTTTACTTTAGCGATACAAATATGGCCACAAATCTTCTTAACTATCCAACTGTTTTAACATTTTCATTTTTCAAAAGCCTTTTTTTATTCTTTAAATATCCTCTTGACTAAAACTCATCGAAATGATAAAACAACAAAATAGTTTTAAGTTAAACTTATTTCTCGATAAGTGGCAGCGATCGATTTAAAAATAATAATAATTCAGAATAGATTTATGTACATGTATATATGTATACTAATAATACTTTTAAACAATATTTATAATGTTCATCGTCGAATTGTTCGTCAACAAGATCGAACGTGGCGAAATCATACTAATTACTTTGTACATATGTCGACAAACTAAAATAGAAAATGTACAAAACATTTTTATATATACAAGGACAACAACAATAACCAAATCGACGATCTTTTATCGACTATTCACTTAGTTTTTAATAAAAATGAAACAATAGTTTTGTGTAACAGGGCGATACCAAACCTAACACCTGTCATTGTCTACTCTCTCAATGTACAATTACGCTTATATCTAATCAAAGTTAAGTCTGGCACCTGTACTAACCAATAACTTATTGCATTAATTAATTCAAAAATATTTAAAATAAGTTTGGAAGAACTTAGCAAAAACATATTATAAGATCCTTTAATAGTATGACGAACTTTCCACGTGTTTAATAGCTTATTTAATTTACAATAAATTCACTAAAACCAATAGAGGCTAGTTTTTTTACACAAAATTGCGATTTCTGTGTATCTAGTAAATAATTTGGATATTATTACCATAATATTCTTATATCTATAAAAATACTGAGCAACGTCGATTTCATACATGTTTCTTCGTTAAGTACTAAATGAAAACCATCGTCGTAACCATATCGAACACACAGAAGATAAGTACTTAACGGAACAGTTCACACATCATTACAATCTGTGCAATAGATAGTACAGAGACTTTAAAGTTACACTATGTGATGTACAAACAAAAGTACAATTGTCACAAAATTAATCAATTTTACAAACGGCTCAGACGTAGCCGGATATAGGCCGGAGTTAATTTAACTATGTCTAGTTGTGTCATTGATGTTTTTGTAGAACTAAAACACTGTGCCACTATAATTTCTGACAGTCCTTAGAAGATGACGGGTAATGCAGCGACCCAGGTTTCACATGCTTTACCTGCAACAAAGAACAGAACATTACATTTGGTTTATATCTCGTTTATTACATTTAGCGTTTAAGAAGGGTTCCATTCTCAACGGCAGTGTTATTTGGGTTTATTTTAAAAGAGTAAAGATATCTTATAAAAAGAATAGCGGTATTTAAATTAACAAAAAAGAAGACCCATTCCAATAGTTGCTCTGATTCTATCGCGGCTTCGACGGTGCAAGCCCGCCGCCGCGTTCACACATATAACGAAAAAGAAAAAATCTAAACCAATCGAGATGAGGTGACGAAACGTTCAGTCTCATTATCTGAGAATTTATTAACGAATCGCCTGGACCGGAAAACCAAAATGTGAAAGAAATAAAAATTCGACCTCGGCCGCGGTCGTCTAAAGATTGTACGGCGTCAATGAAAAAAGAAGTCAAACAGGTTATCCAAGCGACCTGCGACTGAATGAAACAGAGAAGGACACAAGTCAGGGATCGAAAGATAAGAGGAAAGATTAGGGCGTTCAAAAAAGTAAAGCTGCTTTTAACGCGGAGGTAGTGTTGTGAATGAAGAGGATCCATTGAGATTCCGCGCCCACGCACGCTCGCGGTACACTCGTTATCGTCGCACACCGGACCGCCCGGCTGCCGCACGGCAGTGCCGCCACCGTGGCACCTATGCTCGATCCTAACCCATCAAATAATTGCTTTCGCACTTAATATTTAATGATTCTAGTATTCGGCGTAGCTGCAAAAACTACACTAAGTCAAAGAATAAAGCACCAATATCTAACAAATTCTGTAGTCCCTTTTTTTATGTGACAATTTTTCATTACATACAAAAATATTTTTTTAAATGAACCATAAAATAAGAATCAACTGTGAATTGGAACTGATTATTTTTACATAATAATACGTTTAAAACATTCTATTAACTTTATTTATGGTAAAAAGGAATCTGTCGATTGAAATCCGTTTTTTTGGGCTTCTTTAAGATAACCGCGATAAAGAGTTATTTTCGCGTCAAGGAATTCGAGGGACAAAAAGGCGTGAAAACCAAAATAATATAAAAAGTTTATAGACGTGAATTTGTGAGCGTTTGGCTATAACAAAATTCTTAGCGATGCCGTCTTGTGCGGCGACGACGACGATGCGATTTATTGTAAGGAGACGCGGATGCCGCTATTTCTTCTAAGAAAATCTTTGACGTCTCTTAGAAATATTCGATACTGGAAACAGCCCAACTAGCTTATTCACACGCGCGCGATCCAATTTTTGTAATTTAGTAGGCAAATTACCCGGATTAGTTGCCAGGGAATTTAAAACTGGTTGTAAATAGTTATCCTTTTCGGTTGACAGCTAAAATCAAAGGAATGTTATCTACTGTTGTATCTCGGACTGCGAGATGGAAATATGTATATTATTAATCACCATTGGGATTACTATAAAGGAGCATTGTAGATCTAATTGGATCAGGCAAAAGTTGCCTTAAGTGACTTTACATATTCACTTGTAGTAACAGATAATTTGGGTAGGTCAGATGTACGCGCGTAGGCGTATGGAACGCGACGCTCTGACAATGACAAATGACGCAAGATTGCAATCTCGCCGCCCTCGAACAACGGGTCTCGTCGCCCTTCTGCCTCAACTCAACTCCATTGTTTTCAATTACCAATGTGACAAGCCAGAGCGAGTCTGGGCTACAAAACCGCAACTCAGTTTATGACCCTCCGGTATCTACACACGATATCCATTAAGGTGCGCGGTTCTCATTTGCATGTGCGCTTCACGTCGCGATTACTTTCAAACTCGTCAATCTGAATTAATCTGAAACTCACCGCCAGTGATGCGCGGCCGCTTTCAGACGGCCGACACGAAACCGTTGGGATGTTGTAGCGAGCTGGAATAGGAAACATTCACTCTTTTCACGTGACGTTAGAAATATCTGAGTCAAGTTAACCTATTCCGTAATGACGAACGAGTTTGAACTATAGATTCCCATACATATATTTAAGAATTAGTGATGTTGAAAAATAATAACCTTTTATAGAAGGGTTTGAAGGCCGCAGATCCTTCGTTGTGATGTGGTTGATTGGGCTGGTGACTGTTGGCAGCGTGGTGAGGGTTGTGGTATGGATCTCGCTGTGGTGATTGCTGGTGCCTAGGGAAACAGTAGCCGGAGCCACCACCGCTACCCAGCGGGTTCGCAACGCTGGGCACCTTCATGTTAGGAGGTGTCTGTGGTGGTGTATCAGTCTGCACGTCAGGAAACGATGCGGGGTGCACACAGGGATGCTGACCGCCGTATTGTCCGCCAGCGAATCCACCATAACGGCCGTAAGAGCCGCTAGCTGGACTAGCGGCTGCCGTTGCTGGCAGCGCAAAACCGTTCGTGCTGCCATCCGTTGGTGCAGCTCGCTCTGGTGGTCCATATGCATGCTGCGGCCAAGGTTGTGCAGCTGGTGGGGGAGTCTTGCATGCAGCAGTATCGGCCAACGACCATATCTTCGGCTTCGATGCAGGAATCGGCACGCCGCAGTCTGACGTACCACGCTTTGCCTCTTCCTTTATACCATATCCTAGCATTTGGTGATGCATGCCCTGCAGCATTTCATCACTCTTCCGCTCGTCATCTGTAAAGATAATCATATTCATGTATCATTTCGTACGTTCAATGTTCAAACAAGTACGTGTGCAAATGTTAGTTCAATGAGATTAGTCGCACAGCCGAGGTCATAACTAATGCACCAACAATAGAAATAAAGAGGGCTTAAAGTATTCCCGAAAAATACAGTCGATATATTAGGGATTGAGTCGTCGACGTGACCGTTACAAGCAGAACGTAAGTTTTAACTAGTAAAAAGCAAAATCACCCGGCTCCCTCCAGAAAAGTCGTGTGAAAATACGTTAGGCGTGCAGTGACCCATTCGTTAAGTGGTTATCCGATTAGCGAAGTGAAAATACCACTTTGGGGCGCGAACCCCCGCCGCGGGCGCGTTGCCCGATCCCTTTCGTATTTAAGGTTAGCATTTATTTCGCATTTCCCGACGCGCGAATATGTGGGACACAATTAATGGTCAACCACGTTATTCATATTGGTATTCTTTCTTCTTCAACTTGTATCATTGTAGAAAAAAGAGTGACACGCAATGAATTATTGTAGATCAGAATTATTTCTTGAAAATTGTTTCGTTTAAAGGTTTTTGAATTTCTGTTTCAAAAGGATCATGTTAATGAAACTCATTGAAATTATGTGTTCCCAACGTGCCTCGTTGAAAAAAATGATCTTACTACACAATTACACAAAATTGTTTATTCAGTGAATTTTATAAGGCTCTAAGTATTATCATAATGCCATTTTCCGTTGTAAAGTGGCTTTCCGCGGGCGCGGAGGCGGGTCTGGGGCCACTAATGAAATTCAGAGGCCCGCAAGCACGGCGAGGGCGCGCACGGGGGTGAGGATTGGCGGGGCATGACACGCGGGGGAGATGTACCACCGCTCGACTTCATTCTCTTTATTCCATTTAATGCTGACTGCTCCTAGCTTTTAAGAGGGGTTATCCGCGTTGCCCTTCACTAAGGATAAATAGGGACGCCACTGATACTCGGCGCGAAGATATTTATCCGGCAAATTGTTTTAATTTTCATTGTATTAATCTAATAAAAGCCCACAACGATGGTAGATAAGCGAACGATGGGCAATTTCGTAATGTTTTATTTAGGCAATGTTTAATGTGTGCTTAATTTCTTTACAAATTAATAACGACTGTAACTGTTGTACTTATACATATACCGAGGAAAATAATAATGTGAAAAATGTGTTCATCGTTCTATAACAACTTCAAATGAACGGAGATTAATTATCATTGACACTGAATGTTTTTATGCAATCTCATTTTAATAACATATATACGGTCCCTTATTATTTGTTTATTGAATAAGTTTAACAATGATAAGTATTCTGTGGTTTAATACATCATCATCATCATCATCATCATCAGCCTATCGCAGTCCACTGCTGGACATAGGCCTCTCCAATTGCACGCCACTTAGTTCGATCCTCGGCTACTCGCATCCAGCTCCTGCCAGCCGTCTTGCGCAAATCATCAAATACACTGACGTGATATTAAATAAAAAAAATATTTATTGTAAAAAATAGACTACTGGTGTATTTGGTTTTTGGAAATTGATTTTACCTTTGTACAAAAAACAATCAATATATTTAAATCACAACAGGAGTCGACCAATATACGATAAAATATTTATTAATTAATGCATTAATAACAGAATGCGTGAATCATTGTACCCAATTGAACGAGTTATGTAATTGGAACGTAAATACCTCCGTAACTCTGTTTTAATTAAATTACTAAACCATAAACAAAGAGTTATTTAATTAATGTACCGTAGGAAATCCGCCATTTACATTTACTGCACGAGACTTGTTAGTTTATAAGGATAAACACTTCAGAAGTGCCATGCCTATACAGTGATTAGTCTCCACACTAAACACACATTTAATACTAACTTCCAACTTATGTACCTACCCAATTGAACTTTTTTTCGTATTATTTTGCCTGTAATGAGCGTTTTTTTCATGTACCTGGTAATGACTTTTAAAAGAGACAACTGTAGCGTATCAGTTTCTTTTCAGAATTCTCTCATATGTTGATACATGGGAAAATAGAAGCACACTTCAGATTGAGTGGTTTTCCCTTCTGTGTGGCTGTGTGCTTTAGTCACAAACCAGGGGTGAAGTGAGATATAATAAAAACGCGTCTCGGTGGCCCGGGGCGCCGTAGCCCCGTTCTCCCTATAGTGTTACTACTTTACAAAAATCTCGTTGTTTAGGGTGTTATAATTCGTCCAAGATTTGTTTGTATGTCTATATTAAATTATAATTAGGGGCATTAAGAGGAGGGAAGACATATTTAATAACTTAGTGAAATCATTGTCGGAAAGAATTTGCTGTGAAATAGAATGACTGAAAGTGAATGTGTAGTGCGAGTTAACAAGTAGTTCAGGGTAAAGCACTAAGTGTGCACACCCTGTGACGTGCAACCGCAGTCCTGCACTTTACAGCTGAGGTCAGTGCAATTTATTGCTCGGCGCACTCCTCTCCGCTGAGCGCCGTCGCCCCGGCATCGCGCACTTGTTTGTGTTACATCTACTCGTTTTCCATTAACGCACGCCGGATTAATATTTTGTTTACAATGCGAGTGCTCACGACAAAAATTAACATTTATTGGTGGGGTCCGAAAATGAAGCTTTTATTCATGAGTAGCTTAGCTTTGGATAGTTTTGTGTGTTTGTTTGCCGACGACGACAGTCTAGGGATCGCGTGTGAAAGCTTTTATATTGGCTTTGTTTGCCGTGACTTTAAATGATATATTACACGTCACTAACATTGACGTTTTTGTAAAAGAATGGCTATAAACGTTAGCAAGAAATGTTATGGTTTGTTTGCAGACTGGCTTTGGGGATCACTTTAATTGAAAAGCTGTATAGTTGATATTTGTTCTCATAAAACTATTTATGTGATAAATATGTGAACAGAATTTTGAAAACATTCTATTGTTTCTATACTATGTTTGTAAATGAAATATATCTAAAGTTCATAGGATATGAACTAAAATACGTTATACTATAACTAAATTATGATACGACTGTTAAAATTTTTGAGTCATTGAGTAGGTATTTATTTTGAAATGATTTATATAGTTCTAACTTTTTGTTACCTACCGTCCCTGTAGAGCCGAACCATTCGTGCTGAGTGATGTACATATGATAAACACAAATCCGGGTAAAGTTGTCATTTGAAACCTTATATATACTGGGCTGGCAGCGACAGAATTCAAAAAACAGGAGACCGGGTTCGGCAGTGTTCCTTGAAAGAGGCCTATGGTCAGCGGCTGCAACGGGCTGTTGATGTTTTTTGGAAATTTGAGAAAATTTAATAAATAATCCAACAGAAGGTGCCTATGTCCAGCAGTCTACTGCAATAGAGATAATGATGATGATGAATAAAAATATAAAGGACAATCTCTTCTACTGTTTTATAATTTAATTTAACTTATTTTTCTTGTTACTTTTGTATATTTTGAAATCAAATTATTCTATCGATGTGCCCTACTGAACGTAGGTCTCCCCGAAGGAACGCTAACTATACCTACTGGTCTTGGGCAGTTGGCATCATCTGTATATTTATATTATATGGCTGTTATTTATATATATATATTTCTTTTTGTAACATTATTTTTATATTTTCTACAAACATAAAACTGTAATATTCTTATTACTAATACTTGTTTTGATATTCTTTTAAAAAAGCCAATGCAATAGGTTTTTAGTTGCAGTATTTTTTATTTCATAATATTTAGAATCTCATAAAAATTGCACAACATCCTATACTACGGCGCCTTCACTCGGAAGTCGCCACGGGGGTCCATTCTTATAATCCTGCATACAATGCCCACAGCGTCTTACGTTTTTTGTAACAAGTGCAATAGGGTGCGTCGATGAATAGATGCACTTTCAATGGAAACAAATGTATTCTTGAAGCGTAGTAGCGCTGTAACTTTAAAAGAGTAAACTTTATTCTTATGCAAATAAGTTTTAGGTTTTGATCTACGAGTGTACCTATTCGGCAGTCACTTTTGAACTGAAATTAGGGCCACATTCTTATACTTGACAACTCAACTCAATAAGTAAAATGTAATGCTTATTTTTTACTTTTGCTTAGTTTAGTTACTAAAAAAATTAAGTGAGTCTAATTTGGCAAAATATGTACATTTGTATATTTAAATGCTTATTGATTTTTTCTTAAGAAATTCTAAGCAATTTGTCAACGGCCTTCTACAACACAGCTGAAACACAACAAATTTCAAATTAGTTCCATCAGTTCCATTTATGGCACACTCCTTCATCCTAATACTTTTTATGAGCATTGTGGAGAGTGGCCCTCGTTCTACACCGCAAATTAAGTACACTTGAGGCCCAACAATAGTGGGCTTCATTACACGAGCGTATGCCGGGCGTTAAGCGTGACGCCCTCGCGACTCCATTAGCGCCGCGAACTTTGCTATGAAAACACTCTGCTAGAAGCCATCTTTATTGTTACAATGCCTACTTATAATTTATGTTGGTGACAACCGACACTAACTGCCGCTTGAGCCGTTTTTCTCACGGACCGTGTCCAATAAGGATCTGGAGTTTATTGTGCTCTTAAATTTTCAAAGTGTACACTCAAATAGATGAAGTTTTTGCAATGTCAATTTTTTTATTTTCGTCATAAAATAATAGGAGTAGAAATTATTTTATTGCTAGTATACATATTATGTTTCGTAAACTAAAAAAACAGTAGTAGTATAAGTACTGTTCTCGAAAAATCCTCGTCCTACATTGTATTGAATAGCTTAGTACATTATAAATCCCCAAAACCGTACTTACTTACGTTCCAGCGAAATATCCTCATAAAAGAAACGATCCACGAACTCGACAAATCCTTTGGCAAGAACATGAAGTAGGGCAGATCGTCAGACAAGCTGAACGCGACCTCCGAACGTCGGCCTGTTGTAGCGACGAACAGAAGACGCGTTATATGAAATTTGGGCCCGGGCGCCGCCCACTTTACTACGAATAGGAAATCCGGTAGCGAGGAGCGGTTACGCACAGTTACACGCCTGAGACCCAGTCCTCCCTCGGCCGGCAGCGCACCGCACGCCCCTCATGGCCCCTCGCCTCCTCATGAGCCGCACACCCTCCAGCCCGCAGCCGCGTTATGTCAATTCACTCCACGATTTATACACCGACAAAATTAAAGCAATTTTAAACGGCTAACAACACCGGCGCCACTCGTACATGAAATAACAGGCGTTACTCACAGTTCAAGGGTAATTAATAAATAATATTCGCAGTCGCAGTCATAGGCAAACAGTAACACACACATCATACAATCGACAGAACAATCGCAACGCAATTCGAAATGAGAACATACATTTTAAATAATAAAGCTTTCAACACGTAATCAACATCCGGCAGTCAATGGTGATATTTTCATAGCTTATTCGTCATTATTGTTACAACAATAATGACATTCGATTGACTATCGGACATTGTTTGGTATTAAACTCAACAAACCTTTGTGAGTTTTGATTTTCTCCTCCTGCTCGTCTTTGTCTTTCTCTTCATCGGAGAGCATGTTGTCATCGTCGTCGTCTGTCTTATTCTTAGGCTCCCATGTCATCTTGTTCTCCTTCTTGAGGCGGCGGCGCGCATTCGCAAACCATGTTGACACCTGAGTCAGCGTCATCTTGGTGATGATCGCCAACATTATCTTCTCTCCTTTGGTCGGGTAAGGATTTTTCTTATGCTCGTTCAGCCACGCTTTCAGCGTCGCTGTTGACTCCCTTGTTGCATTTTTCCGCCGGGCTGCTAGATCGTAACCGGCGCCATATCTGTCGACAAACATGTTTATACTTACATATACCTAATAAGAAAATCACGCTTCCGGCCTCAGCAAAGCTTTCAAAATTTCGCGTGCAATATTTGGGAATAATTGATTCGGATACATTTTACTGAGTGATAATCTAATATAAATACACCATAACCCTGGTGTGCATTTAAAAAAATTAGAGCAATATTTCGTAGGCTTCGTAAGTTATGAGGCTACAATCAAATGAATTGAATATAAACACGGGTTGACTTAAATCTGAACTCTAACCATATATAAATTATAAAGGTTTGTGAATGATGGCAACTGCTGAAACGTTTAAACGTTCGTTTGAATAAAACGTAAAACTAATTAATGATAAATATGATGATAGTATCTTATAACATATTCCAGTTAAAAGATTCATGTATCAAGTCACATGAAACGAGTAAATAATAAAGCGTTAAATTCGTAGCAGATAGGCCTTTTATTTGAGGCAATAGATTTTTCGTAACGGCAGCAAAAATAAAGCTATCGTAGCACTGAGCCACATTCACTACGTTTTTAGGGCCCACTGTCCCATTTGCATCCGCATTCTGATCGTAATTGTGGCTTCCCCCAGTGCTGCCAGTAGTCGTACCTGACTTCGATTTTCTCGCCGACATGACAAAGGCGCGGTCTAAGGGGCCCAATAAATAGGTTCCGCGCGTGAAAATAGTTAAAAAATGGTTATACCGATGTTGATGTTCACACAAATCGCAATGTTGAGGGCTTGGCGTAGAGTCCAAAATTGGAAATTTACCGATTTTTCGCCTTCGTGTTATGCATGACGCAAATAGGATTTGGAGGATTGACGGCATTTTGTTTTATGTTAGGTACTTGAATGAGACAACGGTTGTCTGTAAAATAATTAAATCATATATCTATATAAATACATAATCCATGTTTGTATTAGTAATTTATGGGATCGACAGATTTTATGATTATTTTATTTTAAAATATTGAAGTATATTGGGTCATAAAGATTGAACTGACGTACGAAAACTTTTGGAACTGTCAAAGAAGAGGGCGGTCCGTTGCACCTCTGTTGCAATTGCAGGGCGGCGCAGCGCAGGCGTGGGCTGCGTGGGCGTACTCACCACCAATCGATCGAGACGCCATCTTGCTCACCGGACATCACTGGTATTGCTAGTCACTCAACGACCGCCGGTCTGCCAGCAGTGACAAGGCCTGACCGCAACTTCTAACCCACTGATTTAAGCATACGAGTAGGATAAATATTACCACATCTGCCGAATTCATGGTGTGTAAAAATAAATTGTAACCTTGAAGTGTTGTCAATAAGTTCTGTAACTTACTGACAACACTTCAAAGTTACAATTTATTTTTGATTTGGAAGAACCATCTATGATTATCTAAACACTATTTCGTACAATGAGACGGTATAGCAATAACATATGTCGCGCTATATTAATAAATGTGTCAAACGCATTTCCACACAAAACCGTCGAAACCGAACCGCATTAGTTTGAACATGAATAAGCTTTTGAGAAACCTACGGCAGTTAGTGAGCTCAATTGAGACACAGAGGAAAAACAGCGCTTTACTGCTTTAACGTTTTATTGATTCGTTAACTGTTGGATAGGGTTACAGCCGTGAAGCTGTTGCGAGGGGTTGAATGCTTTAAGCTTTGTTAATTAATTTAGACAGTCCACTTACTCGTCGGGCTCACCCTGTGAGAACACATGCACGCAGCTCTGAGAATGTTAATACTTTCGTGGGCGGAAATACTTTATATCTTTATTAAATTAGGGACGCGAACATAAACCAATGGTCGAGGCTGAATAATGCTTTATATTAGTGTACCAAACAAATGTTTGGATTAATTTTCAGTGACATTTCCTGCATGGAGTATTATTTCACAATTTCTTTTCAATGGATGTCTTCCTGTAGATATTACAGACAAAATTATATTATTAAGTTACATTTCATGTAATAAACTGTTTTAGGAATTACTTTAAGTTTTGAAAAAGTTTATTGATTTGAGACCCAAAAGTTAAACAAATAAAAACAAATAAAGAATGTTCAATGTAAAAACATGTAGATGTCCACATTAGGTAACCCCGATGAAAAGCACTGTTGGGCGGGCTCTTACAACCGTTGCTACATATTTGCGCTTGCTGAGTATTCAATTCGCGGTATCGAAGGTTTACGATCTACCCGCTTGGGGGAATTGCGGCCTCTACGTGCCCTCCCCCGTAAACCGTACACTCTACAGCTATGTACGAATGCGTACATATCTAAGTAATGCCACCCGATATGGGGAGGCTCGGGTCGTATTAGAATTAGGATTCGCAACTCAAGTGCGAGACAAGTAGGCGTTTTAGGAACTTGATTGTTGCGCTTGCTTTGTTCTCGTCTCAATGTTATATTCGTCAAATGACAACTTAACAGTTTTATTAACATGGTACATTTGTGGTTTAGCTACTTTTTGTTTCTGCTATACTTTTAGATGGGAACTAGTTAAGAGGTATGATGTAAATGGTTTTTGTTGTTCCGTATACAAAAACAAAGCGTTTTTAGGACTTAACAGAGTTAACAGTTATTAGGAACTTAAATAGGTATTGCATCATGTAATACCAAATAAAATACTAATTACTATGTGTTAAAATACTACAAATATTCACATACATAATAATGTGTAAATTTAAACGTTAAGGTAAAATTTAACAAAAGTCGAAACAAAAACCAATAGAACCAACATTTTTAAATTTTATTTATGAACAGTAGAAAATATTGAAGGAAATATTGTATATGAATATGTCAATCGATAGTTAATTACCCCGGCTTTTTTGAAGCGGTTAGCGTGGAACGGTGTCATCGAAACCACTGATTGGAGCTCGATATGTGATATGTATATAAATTATAATTTACAGACAGCGCATCCCTCATCGCCTTCTTTAGACACATACCTCCTATTCGACATAATAATGAAGTAATTAAATCAAATTTATTATTTAATTTTATTAAGATTTTTGGGTAAACCTACTTATGTATGATTTATGAGAATGATCTAGTTTTCTTTTGTAATTTTGTAAAAAACTGTGTAAAAATTAATTAACATACATGTTTATGATACAGTTTATAAGATGTCAGCGTTAGTATCTGTCGCGGGGTTACATCCTCAAGACAGTCGTTTCGGATGGAACAAATACATATTATGATCGATTTAGACTTCTGAAAATAAATGAAGTAACGTGTGCTAAACGGCCATAAATGTCGCTGAAGCTGCGTGTCTCGTTAACAAGCGCCCGTACTCGGCTTATTTAAAAAGTAACAACCCAAATCGTTGGCACACAAATAATTCCCTCAGAGCTCCATGCTCGGGGCGCGGTAATTTCCTGCGCATTTTGATCTCAATGGTGCGGTACAAGTGCTCCCTCGTCTCTTTTCTCTAATTTTTGTACGTTTTCTGTGCTCGAGACTTTTGTTAAAAATAGCTGAGTAATTTTTCATTTCGGCGCGCGGCGGGCGTGGCAGATTACAGGCTGTTCCAAATAATACACCAACGGTACTTAACTCGAGTGCGCCTCTACTCGCGGCCAAGTTTTGTTGCTTATGTACGCTTTTCGCCGTAGCTACTTGTTTCTTTGTGAGGCTATTTATTCGGTCGGACTAACATATTGCGTTCCGGAACGTTTTACGAGACACTTATGACGTTTCGCTTTTGAAATGAATACACGTCCATTTAGTTAGCTCAGTGTTTTTACACGTTGAAATAAATGAATTATTCATTTTATTTACGACGGTTACGAATGCTATGAAAACTTATGAATGTTTTTGTATTTAGTACATTTCTATAGTCGGTACCTACAAATTTGTTTATTTTACAACAGTACTTATTGGATAACATTAAACGTAAACGAGATCATCCTATGCATAACTCAACGTAGTGAACAATTGTGTTGGAATAACTTGGGACATCGGGACTGCTATATATCACAGTATATTTCCGTGCACGTCCCGTCACGATACCGTTACGCCGTGTCTTTTTTACGCATAAAAACTAATGTCGCGTCTAATTATTTTTAGATTATAACGCACCGCCTGCTATATATTAAGTCGGGCGCAGCCGAATTGTCAGCATAACTTTGCTTTGATGTATCATGATTTGTTTTTATTTTCTGGCAGTTTCAATGTGATTCATGGAAGGATAAATTTCAAGTACGCCGTGAAACGTATATTTAATTGATGCGTCCGCATAATACGTTGTTTTGACATTCTTATGACGACTACTGCCGATTTATAGACGTAGCATTCGTGTAGTAAAAACAATATAAATAATATTGAATAAGTACGAGGCCACACTTGTTCACCGACAAGTCAGACGGGTTGATAAGTTTGCCGAAAACGTCAACGCAACGCATCGAGTGATCGCGTTTCAAAGAAAAACTGTGAATTAATCAAGCTGAAGCGCGAATGGATGTAGTATCATCCGTCTCTGTCAGAGCCGTGACTGTATATGTGTCAGAACAGGACGGCGAACAACCGGGAGTGGTTACTCGGTCATTTGTCCCTTGCGATCGACACGCACAGCCTTGCAAACAACTACGTGTGTATGCTTTTGCTGCTGCACCCGTCTTTTTTACACTGAAACTGAATTATCAACAAGTCGAAATTATTGCACATACATCTAGGAATCCTAAAGTCGTTATTTCAATCCTATTACAAGTCTGTGAACGTATACTTCACGTCGTAACGATGTTTAAGTATCTAGTACCAATGTCTGCATATATGTAATATGCGAGTACAAAGATAAATGTTTTGTCTACATTTCTATATTACGTATACGGTATATTACAGTCTAATTCATGGAGTTAAAGCTGTATTTAGGCACAATAGTGTGGCCCGTTTGTCAAGCAGTTTATGTCTAGCCTTCATTTTAGTTTCTTAGTCGTGTCTGCTAAATATAAAATGTCAACATTAGTGCATACTGATAATATTTGAAATATTCTAACGAAAAGGACATATTAATAAAAAAATTGTGAGAGAAGTTGTGTTAAGGGTGAAGTTACTAATCGGTTTAATGTTTATTTTATAACCATTAGACATTTGAAGAACTAAAGCACATTCATTAGAGGCACTCTCATAAAATGAATAATAAACTTATTAACTTAACGAAGCTGTTACAGGGCCATCATAAACATATGTACTTAACGGGTACATTTAGTCTCATCTCTGTAATGTATTCTGTTATTAAAAGACTATCATTCAGTAGAATGCGTCCGAATCCAATTATAGTAAAACATGATAGGGAGTTACATATGCACAACAAAAACAAATTTATTAAAGTCAAAACGAGTCGCCAAATAGAAACATGAGCCTTTCGCATTGCAATCTATTAGAAAGATAAGTCTCGATAGGGAGGTATTATGTTAATCCGGGTGCGGCGCGGGCTTTATCTAAAGTGGCGCGGGCGCTGTGGACCTGCGGGGTTTCTCGGACCCTGGGGACTTACCCATAGGCAGCAAGCGTCGGGTCGTAGGGGTAGTAGCCGCCGGAGGGTTGCAGGCCAGCCGACGTCCACGCTGACATTTCGCCGCCGCCCTCCTTCAGCGCGTAAGGGTTGCTCTGAAATACCGCACGATACAATAATCAAGCATGCCGTCGGTTCAATTGAATTGTAACCACACTTCTGATACAGTTTATTTCGGGTCAAATGAATAAGAATAACATGTATATAATAAATACATATATAAAAATATTGTCTCTTTGGAGAGGCCTATGTCCAGCAGTGAACTGCGATATGCTGATAATTATGATGTCTCTTCAAAGTCAAAATAAAATTCAAAATGACAGGTCAACACAGAAGATTAATGTTGATGAGTCAGGGTGAATTTCCTAAAAAAAAGGTTAACAAGTCGATTTAAGTTGTTTAGCGATTCGAAGGTAGAACTATAGTATTAATAGACCTACGTGTAATCTCTCTTACGATCGTCATTATATCATATTAAATTCACTAACCATTAATGCTAGCACTTCGCATCGTTAAGCTCGCGTGTAAGCGGATAAATCTCGACGCTTAATACCTTTCAGTCAATCGTCCTTACAAATACGTCGGCTTGAATTTAATTAAAGTTAACTTAATAAAAGGGAATAAACTGGCGAACAACAATAAAAGTCCCAAGTGTACGGGCTGACATATCACTGGCGTATTTGCATAATGTATGGAGCAGAGGGGAAAACTATTAAGGCCTAACGCTCCCTACGCGTGATAGTTGTTTAACAGCGAGGTAGTGAGTGCGGGGATGCTACCCTCTTTACTCAGTTATTCGCATACATTAGGAGCAACTAAATTAAAAGTGTGAACGATACGAGCGCGCCTCGGGAGTCGGTCCCTTGTCTCACCCTAACTCCTCTGATAATAAAATGAAAAGCATTATGATACGTAAGGCACTGGTTGTGACGCGATAACTGAATAAAAATACCAAGCTTATTTGTTCCCCTATTTTTAAATAAGAAAAGTATGCGTCGTTGTGTTTATTTTGCGTAATTTGTTTTTATTTTGTAATAACACTCAGTTGGTATTATTCCAAAATCCAAATATGCCATGTCACAACTCTTTTTACTTTAGTAACTTGTAATTTCCTTTTTATTCTGCAAAGACGTTAAAAGTGCAGTCTTGACTCTTTAGATATAAAATTTTAGCTTTAGCTAGTTGCTTATTTATTTTATAAAGGTAGTCAACTATGATTGACTGCCTTATTGGTCTAGTGGTAAGCGTATGCGGCTGCTGATCAAGAGGTCTCGGGTTCGATCGGGATCCACAAATATTTGTATCGGAATCTGGGTGTTATCTATGTATAATATGTTTGTATTTACAAAAAATAAGTTTGTGTATGTATTTATATCAGTTGTCTAGTACCTATAATACAAGCTCTGCTTAGTTTGGGATTAGATGACGTTGTGTGTAAGATTTTCGAAAAAATACTTTTTAGTTAGAAGTAAAAGATTTTTTCTTATTGCTAGACGACTCGGGGAAAGTGGTATCACCTATTTAAACTAGTGTACATAGATTTACTTTCGACATCCATTATGGCTTTTATTATAACTTGTGTCACAGTTATCATTTCAAGTCATTTTACGTCACGTACCCAGTTATAAGGTATTTTGCAATACACACAGATTTCAAAGCAAACCACATGTTTTAATCATTGGTTAACTGTATCACAAGATAATAACTAGTACACCTTTACATTAATTTTACAGCGAATTAATTTCAAAATTAAGTTTATCAATATATCAAATAAGAACCATGAAAGAAATTTCTTCAGATAGTCAACCTGTACAGATACTAGTGACTCAATCAAATCATGAAATTTATATTCACGACATTTCTTTTTTGGCATTCGTTATATGTTCAATAACATACCAATAGGTAAGACGGTTTGAAAATAGTGCAAATGACAATAAATGTACCTGAGTATGTGTTTATATAACAGTTATATGGTAATAAGGTCATCTAACCCTTCATTATTTCCATCAATCTTTTAGGGTCAACTGGTTCACGGAGCGACTGGCATTAGAACTCCGTAACCCTGAAGTTTGCACTAGTTGCCAGTATATTTTAGGGAACTGAGTTGACAATAGCGATTATCATAGATAGCCCCAGAGGCGCAGGCATGAAATACCGCCATTTTCAAGACAATTAAGAATTTCTTGGAAGTAAATAAGAACAACCCGACCCGGGGTTCGAACCCGAAACCTCTTATCAGCAGTCGCATACGGTAGCCGCTAGACCAACGATATTGTTTGCATTATTAATAAAATCTACAATAATATGGCCAACAATGATACTTAGAAAAAGTTACATGATAGAACCGACAAACATCGTTACATTAGAATGGTAACAGACGAGTATCAGTGAGATAATGGCTTAATTAACGTACGAGAGCGGAGCTTAAGTTGTATTCAGTAAAGTGCTTGATTGTTGATTGCGCAGACAATTTGTTCGGCATATGTAATTATGTGGTTCATGACATCTCTCGATTTATGTTCCTACTCCACCTCACATCTGGATGTGAATTTATAATTAGATTTAGATATTGATTTATTTAAAACTAACTTTTGTTCGCGTCTCTGCCCACATTTAAGTTCCGACTTATATCGCGGTCGATGCGATAACGCGGTAAATAAATTGTAGCTGTTGCGTTATTCTGATATGCAAGCTACATTAATGTAAAGTTTCATCTACATCTATTTACAAGTTTTTACATGCATACACCCTTACAAAATGTCGTATTTATAAAACCTACTATTAGACTAAAGCATTTACGCAATGTTTACCACATAACTCGAAATGAGAAATCTAAGTTTAAAAAATCAAAGAAGAAGAGGTATGCGGTGCTAACAGCCAACCTCCTGTAGTGGAGAGGCACCGCAAGAAGAAGAAAAATCATACTTATTTGTTATCGTATGACTTGAAACTAATTCTTATATTAAACCAAGTAAAGTAACAAAGCGATATGCATATGGACTTTAATCGTCTATAGTGAGAGCAGAGACTACCTCAATGATTATTCGATGTTGCGCAACTAGATCATCAAACTTACAAGTACAACGAGAGATCATGTTGACAATGTTTTAGTAAAGGTACTCGCTCACTGAAACTAATAAAATAGATAAAATTTCAGGTGTCTGTGAAATGGAAAGTCGACTTAAATTTACGTGAGTTTGCCAGTTGGTAACGAGTAGGCAGTAGTAGGTCACAATTCGCAGATACTCGGTTATAGAAAGTTGTAACGTAGTTCAAAATCTATTTACAATAACAACGTGCGTTTAATAAATTAAACATTTTCTTCAACTTTGATGTATTATGTGAAAAGTCATTATCTGAGTTAAACGTAAAATTTTACAGTCTGTCAATCTTTAGCTGTTATAAGTGTTAGCTATTAATATTTATTAAATCAATAGAAAATTATCGTCGATCGTCTAAAAAGATAGCAGTGCGTTAAATTTTTTCCTATAAATTACTTGCAAGCAATAACTAGAGGTAGGTTGCACATATTTCTGAGTAGATTATTGATTTGAGCAAACGATAAACCATAACCAAAGCTTGTCTTTGTTAGTGGAGTTGATTAGTAAGTGCTTAGTGGTTTAATGACTGGGCAAGGAGTACATGTTACAGCGACTTATGGTTAACCAGCATCGGATATGACTGTAGCTACATACCTCTCGACTTATATGGGTGCATATTAGGTACAGGTATGTAAACTACGTCTGTTTTGATGAGAAAATATCCACACAAATAATGGTATCTAAAAGATACCATTATTTGTGTGGATACATATTTGGTCCGACCCAGGAATCGAACCCAAGACCTCTTGATCAGCAGCCGCATACGCTAACCACTATACCAACAAGGCAGTTGATAGAAATTGATAGTGACAAAGTATAATATATTTGTTAAATATATTTGTGATCTCGGAAACGGCACTAAAACGATTTCATGAAATTTGGTATTTGGCGGTTTCCGGTAAAAAATCGATATATATATCAGTCTTATTTTTGAGAAAATGCAAGTTTTCGAGTTTTCATGTGTTTTTCTTTCGCATTACTCTTAGCATTGCTTACTATATCTATAGGTACTACACTTTCAGTAACACTTAGTTTGTTAGTGGTAGTACCTCCAACTTTACATCTGCTTGAGAGAATAATGAAACAGGGAAAACGAGTGTACGATTATTACAATGAGTCACTCAGATACTATTTATAAATTTCTCTCAGTACTTTTTTTTTACTACAACAAGAAATACAATCTTCGTCATAATTTCCTGTTCCGATATTTATATGTGATCAGAGTCGCGTCTAGCATTGCAATGGGGATTTGGGAGATATTGCAGCCAGTCGCCTCCTTTAGGTCCATCCTTCTTGAAAATGTCATCATTTTCAAATAGAAGAAGGTAAATTGGGGTAATTAGGGTGGGTGCGGCAAGGGAGCTGAGGTAAAAGACTCAGTAATTTTTTTAAGGAAATCAAGAGGAGATGACCAACCGGGGCTACATATTCTGTCCGTATTATTTGTCCAACAGAAAATATAAGTTATTAGACAATACTTTTATATTTTAAATGTGAATGCCGTACCACTGAATATTGCCTTCGAACGTCAGCATTTTTTCTATTTGTTTCATCTTCATATAGTTCAATGTCTTTTTATTTTGACGGTATTAATAAATGTGATATTGTACTTATATACCTTATGAATGGTATATTTAAATACAGCTAAAATATGTCTTTATAGTCGTAGTTAATTTAAAATATCAACATAATATAGAAAAGGTTAACAAAAATTTAACATCTAATTACAATGTGTTTGAAGTAATGAAAGGGATAGGCAATCTGAATCCTATAAAAATTCAGCTAATATAAAAGCTAATCCTATATTCCTAAGTTGCAACATTATACTATATTGCTTGCTGGACAGTAGAACTTTCCTGACGTGATTTAGGAACAGCTGTCTCACGTAGCACTACGTAGTTTGCCTTTGAACTTCTAGATGGTGCTCAACTAAATTGTACTGAAAGTCAGTCGGAAGTACTAATTAAATTTCTAGTATTTTACCATTTAACCAAAGCTCTGTGTTATCGCTAAGCCATAGATACTACTTCATGAGATACAAGTAAGTGACGTTTCTTAATTACCATTACAGTTAAAACGAGAATAAAAAAACACAATATTTACTACTTTATTTATTTTTAATAAAAAAGCCACTTTTAAACGTAATCGTAAGTACTTATTGCATACAAATATTCTAAATATTGCTGAATATGTAAAAATATTTAGCTTTTTACAGTTATCTAAGACACGTTTAGGTATAAAATTACACAATTTATTTTTCTATGGATAAACGGTTCATCTAGATTCAGTAATGTAAAACCTAAGGATATTTGTAAAAGCATGTTTTCATTTAATATTGTAATATACGTAACATCCAACAATACCTACCTTAAATTTATCTAAGGACAAACGTAGCTTAAAAAAATCAAGCGTCATCTTTATTTAATTATACCATTAATATCTATTACAAAATAAATAAACACAACAGTTTTTCCACGTTCCCCAACAAAATAAGCCTGTGACAAATTCGAATCCGCAACTCTTTTGTGGGACTCGTGATAAAAATTGTGCACTTTCCTGCCAGTGACAGGGTAGTGGGGTTTCCCGCCGAGGTCGGGACCCGGGGTAAACTAACTATGAGTGATGATTGTCTCGCCCCCAACATTAGCGACTCGAGAAAGCACGTGCCTATCCTAACATTAATGATTATGCTATTATTACCTACGACTCTGTGATACCTCTGAAGTTTTGAATGTATGTTTATATAGTGTTTTTCTTTCATTGTGTAGGTACTCGTACCTACTAATAGTTTTTATAGATCTGATAGCACAATCTTATACTTTATATTATTACATTATATCCTACCCTTTAGACATCTGTTGGAATTGGGAAATATATGAAATATTTTAGTCAATCAAGTGAATTGTGTGGTCATTGGATACTAATAAAAGCAAATGACCGCAATTGTAATAAAATAAGTTGAAGTTAATTCTTAAGAGCATAATATGTTTTCCAATCCTTTCAACTTGTTCATTCCAATTTTTTTTAACATAAATCATTGTGTTTACATAACTGGGGTGATAAAACTCATTTATTAACTCTCAAAAAATCTTATCCGCACCAATTCATCCCCCTTTTCCGTAAGACTGAATCTAACAACATTTTAATCAATTCTCCACAGACTCCGCGAGTCAGCGCGCCAGATAGACTCATTACACCAACCCCAAATAAATATAAACAGTAGCGAAAAGGGGCCGGCCCCACTATTAACGTTATTCACACGCGCCGCTAGATCCATAAATAAAAGCCAACTACCACCACGACCCTAGAAACAAAAAAGAGAGAGTTCACGTTCGACTGATCTGTGTGGTTCATAAATAAGGCTCGTTTATTTCATTGCATTAAACTGGTGATAAGTCATTTGACGGTTCATAAATTCGTACCCCAACACGGTGGTTAGAACCGCTTATTGAGCTAGCGCGCGCCCCGACATCGCCCGAGGCGCCGCACCGACACACCGACTTGCCAAATCGACGGCATTCCATCTTGGTGCAATTCAACTTTCTGGCTACTGTGCTCCAGTTAAGGCATGGCTACACTGCTGTCATCCTATTCTTAACCTAACCTTATCCTCAACTATAGAATAATACATATAACATTAAACGTCTAAAATTAACTTACAGTAACAAAACTCAAAAGCATTTGTTTTCGTTTTAGAAATATTTAGTAGAAATAAAAGTAGTAGTTATTTTTTTCTTATAATTGACAAACAAACTCGATTTAGACGAATACTGGAAACAAGAAAACACCAGTGTACTAGCAAAATGTAAAAGTGAATTGTAGCGAGTGGAAAAAAGAATGACTCTTAAGTGGATAAAGAGTAAATACAAACGAAAAAGTCATTTCATGGCGCACGACAGTGACGCAACCGCGGCCGACATGCCACTTTGAGTCGTGGCTTAGACGAGTTAAGGGCTGTATTTGTTAGTCACGCAGACAACGTGGCTAAGTTCAATAAAGCTTTCCCCCAAATAAGCCATAAAACGAGCGGCGACGGGCGCGGGCGTTTTAGCTACGTTCCCGTTCCAATTATTTGTTTGCGGAGGCACAATAATTTTATTTTACGTTTTATTTAACATTTATTTCGTTACGGCAATTTCACGGGTATCAAAGAATTGCTAGATTGTGATTTAAACGAAATTGGTTATTTCCACTTCGAGAACTGAAAGTTATTTCTTGGGTATTGAATTAATATTATTTTATTATGCATGATATTGTGTTCATAATCAGAAACACTTCTTTTCACAATACTTTATTATTGAAAATTGAGATCCGTTTCATAATTTAGAATTGAGTTGTAGGCAGCTATAAAAACATCACCATTGGAAGTTTGAAAGCTTATTAGTGAGTATTGTGATTACTAAATAATGGTAATATTAACATTTATTAACTGAATAATTGCGGAAAGGATTATTTTATAAAATCTGTTAACATAGGTATATTATTAGATAAATGGTTCATCGTTCGGTCGGCCTACCGTAAATAAATAAACAATTAAGCAGAATTAAACAAGTCAATTGGAGCTCAGACAGACAATGTGCGGTCACGTTTAACTGCCGAACCCGCCGGTAACCGATCGCGGCCGACGTAATTCAATGATCGTAAACGCTCGCAATGATATCAATTAGACGGGGCCCCAAGACCGATAAAGCTCCACTTTAATTAGGAGAACAAACAACAGACGGTTCTTAATGAGCCGTGCGCGTGTGGAGGGCGAGAGAGGTAATTAGGTCGGGGGAGAGTCGGTTCGGTGCCGGTGGCGGAGCCGTCGAGTACGATCAATTATTGAGCCTCCGTGATTGATTCGCGGAGCTGATGCGGTCCGCCGCCAACCACCGACACCTTACTCTTAATCCTCGTTTACCCAAATCTCAATCCCAACAAAGTTTCCTTTACCTACACTGTCTGGAGTTAACATATAAGTACGTACATAAATAAATTATGATACCTAAGTATTTAGCAACGAGGACAAAATTCCGAACTTATCATGGTAACTTTTTTGAGAGCTTTGACATAAAGTTAATAAAAGTAGCGTTCTATCAAGTCTTGTGATGTTCGACTTGTTATGTTATATATTTCGCTATATTTTTATTACCTTTTAATGACATTTGATCATTCAAACCATTTTTATAGTTTTTAAAAAAAAAGATTATAATATATTTAAACTTCTGATGTAATGATAAATTGATAAGAAAGCGAGCATTAAATTAAAATAAAACAGAGTAGAAGAGCTCATAAAATTTCCGGAACCCTGCCTTTATCGTATTTATCTGATATCTTGCTAATAGCCGTCATTTGAGGGTGAAACGCAGCTGTAAAAGCTCCACTGCACTTATAAATTACCTACTTATAAAATAAGGACATTAAAAACCATTTAGAGCAATAACTATTATACACTACGAATATAGCTATAAATACATTGAATAAATTATATGTATTATTTTGATACAAAAATAAATGTTAGAGGTGTCAGCGTTAATGGTTGACTCGGGGAGGTCGGGGGGAGAGGACAATGCGCCCCCGGGGCGCTTTTGTTGTTGCGGATTCCTTGCCCGTGACATCTGTCCGAATCGCTACAATAACTCGCAAAAAACTCACTCGAAATTCAGCAACTGCAAAGAGCTCCGTGATTATTTTCCGCTGAATATACAATGTGTACTAAAAGTACCAATCTATTACATGCACGACGAGATGTCTTCTTTGAGCCATTATAATCGGTGACATATTATTTATTCCATTTTGAATTAGAGTCCGTACTAGCACGGTGGTCCCACATCGAACGCAAAATAGGATTCTGTGACTTGTCAAAATATTATAAATGGCATTAAATTTTGCCTTTTCATTTTTATTGTAGCCAATTTTTTGTACAAAAATGTCACCGAGGGATAAAGTGTCAAAGTTGTTTTGTTAAAATAAGATATGATAATTGTATTACGTAGTGACATCTTGATATAATATTAAATTTGAAAATGTGAAATAAATGGATGTTGCTTAATAAATTGATGTAACGTAGTAGACATTAAGCAAATTTGAGATTTATTTTTTTAAAGGTGACCTGGAAGGCCCATTGAATGAAGAACTTATATTATTATTTTTGAAAAACTATTGAGAAATCCACTTGGATTCGCATGTTGGTGATCACATAAGTTAAACAACAAAATGGTACACAGCTAAAGTTAAGAATTATATTCACCAAACAACTACTTACTAATTATATCTATTGTTTATATTACATTACATTTTATAACATCATGTATAGGTACTCATATTACTGCTATAAAGTTTCTTTTTATGCAAATGACTTTAGAAACATGACGCCAACATATTTTAAAACAAACTAAAAATTAAATAATAACATAGTTAAAAGCTATCTCAAGTTTAATCGACACCTTGTTTTTTATTCCACTAATGCTTAGTGACTTGGGCGACGTGAGTGGCGCGGACAAAAATTACGCCTGGATCACGTTTTTTTACTTCCGGCCGAGATAACGGTCGAAATAAGCACCTTTATATTGTTAAGTGGTCACAGATCGCTTAGTAAACGGCACACACGATATAATTGTTTATTTTCAAGCTAAACCATCCCTCGATTCACCTTTTATAACATTCAATTATCGCGCATTAGTCCGCTTCCTTTAGTCAAGTCGCAAAGCAAACTTTTCGCTTAAGATTAATCGCAAACGCCTTCACACGGAACGTTCATAATATCCTTCTGTTCCGGTTTTGTTCATCTAACAAAGGGATGTTACAAATTTCCTGTATCGTTCAAGATTGCTGACTAACGTCGGTCGCATGTAGGCACTAGATAGCAAACCGAAAATGATCGTCGAATGAAATATGCATCAACACACACGGACATTGGTCACGATAGTGGTGTTCGAGGTGTATTCAAACAATAGTAAATGCATTTAGACCGACCATTGTGTGATTTATAGCGAAAGCGTGTAGGTAATTTATAAGAGTGGCGCGAGAGTGGACGTAGGGCGCCAACCGCCGCGGGACGTCGGGAAATCGGGGAAAATCCGAAGATTTATTAGCGGTGGAGCCCCAGCGCGGTTGACCACGCAACCGCTTGCTCTGTTTGACCACTCATTAAAGTTGGCAAGTAAATGCCTTACTACGAAAATGAGTATATTTGCTAACCAATTAACGCTGTCGAGGTGAGATGAGGGTTCCAGGATTAAATCACGGTTATTGTTTGTCAATCGACCATACATAGCAGCTATCACCTTTATCAAGTTAAAATATGTATTTTAGAGGGCATTTGGTTTCCTCCATCTTTCGTTTGTGTCCTATCGTTAAAACGCGTATGTGTTCACTAGATAAGGCGGCCGCTACAGAAGGTGTATCAACGTCAGGATATCCAAGTGTAAATATGTGTGGTGTCAATCACAGCTAGGCGGCGCTTTACAACATTTATCGGTTGTCGCAGGTAATCTAAGTATAACGCATTTATGTCAAATCGTCGATGTACCTATTGATAAGCCCACCCACGTTTCACCGACTCTCCATTGCATCATTAAAGCAATGGCGGTTGATATTATATACTCTAGCACTTATAGGTATATGTATCTATCTACATGTACTATCATTATTACAAATATATATTTACAAAAGGCTTCTAAATTTATGTAGGTATTCTATGATTACACAAATGTCTTCATGAATAATCAACGTTATTATTTGAACGTTATTTGATCTGGTCACACTTGTTACAATAGATTTAGCAAATGTTTTTTTTAATTAATCAGCTTTTCATTTCGAATTAAACTTTATGTCTATTCGCCAATCTGTTTTCACTGACTTCTTCTAATAGCTTTCTATCACCAACTTCTTCTTTAATCTGTCATACCTTTTTTGTTTAAATTATCCTGGAAGTCTCTTTCTGAGGCTACTTACATCTTAAATTGACATTAGACCTAACACAATGTTAGTATATATTAAAATTTACAGATAAACTGTTTAAAGCAGTGTTGTAAGCCCACGTTATGGCATAAGGTTTAGTTACTGTGAATAGTACATTTAAATAAATAATAGTATTGTTTTTGACCTTAGTTTATGATGCTATTTTTCTTCTTACTAGGCATTAAATCATCGATAATTCAAAAGTCAAAAGCGAGCAAAGCTTTGAAAAATATTGACTTTGGTTAATCACACAAACAAAATTAATAATAAATACGAATATTTAGGTACTCTTATTCCTAAGAACTTCTCTTGATTTAATATCAACTTCGTGATTTCCAATAAATCTGGACAGCCCTTCTGTCAAAATAAAAACAGCCATAATGCTCACTTATTATCTATCTAAGTACACCGCCCAATCTAAATATAGCTTATCCATTTACAGAATACTCCTACTTGTGTATAGATAAAGGTACTCATATTTACACAATCACACATGTTTAAACGTTGACGTTCAAACGATTTGCGACCTTATGCCCGTCAGCTTATAGCACAATATATTTTGAGTTTTTATCAAAGTGTCTTTCCCCGTCGAAGCTAATTAAAAAGAAAATAAAACGAAGTGTAGTCATTACTCAGAGACAAGGTCGCTTCTGACTAATTAATTGATGAAAGACGAATAATATATGTTCACTGAATTTTATTTAACTTTACATGGAAATTTAGATTTTCAGATACAGTATTCAACAGCATCGCAGATACACTATAAGTTCATTGGGTATTTTATTAGGTTTAAAATATTTTATTTGGAGCAAAGTTAATAAGAACACTCTACAGTCTTCTTATTAACTTTGCTCCAACTACGTTATAATGCTACCATTATAACGTATTATTAAGATCAAAATTATGCAACACGTATAATGTACTAATGTAATCAAGTATTAAATGAGACCTAATATATAACTTCCTTAACTTATTACTTTCATATTTATAATCACATTTTATAACTTCATTAGTCCTTCTATCATTATATTATAATCTAAAGTTTTTTTTTAAATGTACCTACTTAGCAATCAGCTGGCGCATTTCGTTGCCTGCTATTCTGTCTGAAGGTTGTCTGTAAAATTTAGTTTTTAATGATAAGACAGTCCCTTCAGTTGCTTGTACTTACAATGTAATTAACTAAGTTTTTATGTGGGCCATAATAATATGAAATAAATCCTATCTAAAATTACGTCCATCGTCGATGTTAAGTAAACGCAAATTGCAATAATCGTCAAGAACGTTTTCTTTATTGCATTAAGAAACAGTATTCGGAAATCGAATGTGAAAACTCAATTATTCGAACGATGGACATTCAGAGTAAGCACCCACATTCAGATTAAGTGCCTATTTTCAGACGCGTTTTATTGTTCCCAGTGACATTAATCCGACATTATTAATTCCAAGAATACGTTAGTGTCAAACGATCTCAACATTGATCAGTCTTTTTAAAAGCTGGCTAGAAAGTTTATCGGTCGCTAAATTAGTATTGTTGCTTCTTTAAATATAGTTTTGTTTCGTTTTTTAAATTTAAATTGACATTCCTTAACTTCATCGATATTCTATTTTAGCGTTTGTTTTGATTTGTTTCTGTTTTAACAAACGTGCATTCTAGGTAACTTCTGAACAGTAAAATATTCACTGTATGTAGCTATTTTTAATGCAGTTTGTTTTTAATGAAGGGAAGAAGGATGACACTATCCTGAGTTAATATGTAAATGTCTTGTTTAGAATATGCGTAAAGAACCAATTAAGTATAGGTATAATAAAACTGAAAGTATTAAGTGTCTTGTTTAGCACATTTTTTTAAGCTTAATACTTACCACAATTAGTATCGATCAGACATCACACAAAACTTTGTTAAACTGAAATTTAGCAATTTTGGCTTAGATTTTATATTCAATAAATACCTAAATAAAGTTTATTCTAGCTAGTAGAACGATATAGGACTAATATTTGCATGTTGTAAAATGCAATACTTTTTTATATTTGCGATAAATGGGCATTGTTAGCGTTAAGGAAACCTGCTGGAACAAATTGAGGATCGATATAAGTGGCGAGCAATTAGAAAGGCCTATTTCCAGTACTGGGCTGCAGTAGGCTGATGATGGAGAAAATGAATCTATATTTATTAGAATGTCTGGTGTTATCTGTACGACATGATAATGTTTTGTGCAGTCCATCCACGTAGTAACATGGTGTTTACCTGTAAATTTTTCAACGTTTTGATTTAGTCAGATTGAAAGGTTCCTAGCATTACAATACAATACACATTATTAGGATCAAATTTATACAAAATTGATTAAAGTCTAAAGAGTAGGCGATCGTGTAGGTACTTTTGCTTTTTACTTATTTTTTATCCACTGACATTTATTCAATTTGTTACGATTAAAAAAAACAATTCCGTTCTCCGTTAGTCGATAAAGCATACCTAATCGAATTCTACAACATAATTGTTTTATACTCATAGATAGTTTCCGCCATTAGAAGAGAGAATGAGAAAACAACCGATCGTAATGTAAGTACATTAAAACTAAAACTACAAATTATCATTTAACAAACCGATGGTAACTCTTAAAGGGAGGCAATGAAATCTGCCTTTATGGGATCACGAGCATGTGTCTTGGTTTAGGTATGTCCCCTGCATTTATTGCAAACGGAAACCTCCGTTTGATCGTCCACGCTGCCACTATTAAAATCTATTGATAAATTCACTATGCCAGATACCCACGTCTATCAACCAAAACATACATCAAAACTTACAAATAAACTCTTAACAGTTCTACTAGATATTTGCGTCTATGGTTCCGGGAGTCTTTCATTATTCCCTTAAAATTAAAAGTTCGATAAGAGAACGGGGAAACAAAAAAACACAAGGCGCGTTTCTGTTGACTATAAAACGTAACAAAACGACAATTTAAATACATCACTAATCTTAAGTCAAAGAGAATAAGTTTAGAAAAAGGAGACCAGAAATTCAATTAAAGGAGGGTTAAAGAGTGAGAAGCAAGATGTATACGAACCGTGTGCGACCGAGAAAGGAAAAATAAATATAAAAGTCAAGAGAAATCAGGCGAATTGAGAATAGCCATTAAGGTGTTAATGAGGGTCTTATTAAGCCGTCTCCTCCCCGTGGGTGGTCTGCCTGTAGTGCTCGCTTTGTTCATTAATCACTGCAGATTAAATTTCGACTTAATTATCAAATGTGTATCACGAGTAACAATGGACGACGAAGATTTGATAATGTCATCTTTTTATTAACAAGTCATATTACAAGCGTTGACGTATATATGCAACCTTTTTCGATTGTTGAGGGATTACGGTCTATAGTAGTGTGTGCTGCACATGAGTGTTACTTAAAAACTAAAAAAAAAAAATTTTTGAATTAAGGAAACAAATATTTGAAGGCCGATTCTTGTAATCGTATGAATTGAATGAAATTAAGTATTCTGATAACACAAATAAAATGTTGTGTCCGTATCGTCTCAATATAGTCTCGGTTCAATTATATTACGAACTTCAACAGACTAGACATTTTCCTTTTTTTTAACATTCGATGACAATTCATACATTATATTGTAAATTCAAAAGTAACTCTATCCGTCAAGTAAACTTGGCATGGAGATGCTTTGATTTTTGAGGGACAACTTAGGTTAACCCTTTCCGCGATAACTGACACACTACAGGCAGACGGAGCTTCGGCATAGAGGTCGTATAATATATACTCGAATTACAATCAACGTTGGATTACATGATGGATTACAGTATCCACGTAGGTATAACAGTACAGTATACTTTGCGATAATTGTGAGATCGAGAATGAATTCAAACTATTGATGCAGTTGTATTACGAAAATTGGCCTTTAGGTGGTAGATATATGTATCTTTTCCTAAAATTAACTACATAGTCCAAATACATAACATTTAAAAGTATTAACATGTATTTTTTGACATGACCAATAATGTAATTCTTACGTCTAAGTGCCCATCGAAGAGTCTCAGGTTCGAAACAAGTGGCGTGCAAATCGAGAGTCCAGCAAAGCGCTGAGAATGACTGATGATAATGGCTATAAAATTTTACCAATAAGTAAAATTAAATAAAGGTGAATGTACCTACTTAGATAATTGAAAATGGAATAGGTATAAAATGCCATGACTATAGATACATAGGTATATATTATAGGTCTTTCTATCTTTTCAGATGATTTATACTCTGTGGTAATTCTTGGTGTGGCTGTAGAGCTCAATGCGGGAGTGCATATATCCATGACTATGGTTCACTAAAAAAATAGATACATCATCAACAGCCTTTAACAGTCCACTGCTGGACATAGGCCTCTCTTTAGATAATAATAATAAATAGGTACATAGCTCATACTTTTAGTAAAGGTAGTTTTGCTGACCGAGTGCGGGTTGGGGACTTTCAAGACACGTTGTGGCTACGAATCTTGAATGTTAAGCTACCCGAAGGCCTGCAACTGAACTTAACGACTGTTATTTTACGATAACAACTGCGACTGACTGCCTAAGTGAAAAAGTGAGGGGGAAAGTAAAAAAAAATATTTTGGCATAGGTATGTACCGTGTACATATATCCATATGCATTTATTAAAAAGCGGTTATTTTAATATTACAAACAGACACTCCAATTTTATTTATTTCTATAGATTATTTTAACTAAATATACATTTTGGTTGACTATATGTTTTTTTATCATTATAATTATTTTGTTATTGGAACTAAATAAATAAATAATCAAAATACACAAAAACACAGCAAGTGCATAAACTAGGTTTTAAAACAGGTTTTGTTCATTTTCAAAATTAGCAAGACCCTTACTAAGTTTCAAAATGAACAAAACCTGTTATAAAACCTAGTATACAAAACATGCCATACTATCAATTTACAAAAAATTCTCCATTTTTAATGATTTTTGTTACAATTACTGAAAATACTAGGTTAGTTTTGGAAAATTTAATATAACAGGCGGAAAACCCATAATTTTGTTCTGAGTAGTAGGAAGGTAGTATAACTACATATAAGTACAAAATATGTCTAGTATTATTATTATTATTTTTGAGATAATTCTGAGAATAACCAAATTATTTTAATAACAAAACTTTTGATTCAACTGAAGCGGTACTAACGAATTCATAAATATATTATCCTTTAATTCCGATTCAATATCAGGTAGGTATATAGTAATGTATACTAAGATAATAAATATTGAATAATAATCTTTATAACAACAACAAAGATTATCATGACGTCATTAAAACACGATGACAAAAATAAATCCCTATTATTGATTTTCAATCGCATACAATAGATGGCGCTGCTCGTATTGTAAGTCACAACTTGAACAGACGCCGCCACCGGAGTTGCTCGTGTACAAAAATGGCAGTTGAATATTTTCCCTCGCAACGGTTTATTGTCATTATAAATGATATTGCTCCCTTAAACTTCACTATTAAGGTTCAAACTTCTTTGTTTCTATATGAAGACTTACATAGCCAGAATCAGACACAAATGTATTTGCGGTGGAGCGTCGTCATTGTTCGCTAAATCGTCGTTTGCACGGAACCGGCCGGGCTTGTCGTGAGTTAGGTATAAACAAGGCACACACAATGACAGTATACATACATTTAAACACCTGTTATTAAACATGCAGGGTCACCGAGTGTAGGTACCCTCGTACCAACTTCGTTAAATAAAATGACAGATAGAGATCTCACTACCGGCGCGCCGGTTTAGGATGCGACCACAATTACTAACACCATTTGTTGACGTTAGTTGCCACATTATATTATAATTAGGAGTTGAACGAACTCATATTTTTGTTTATTTCAAAATATGCTCTTCAACTAGACATTTTTAACACTTATAATCAATAAACGAATTAGCAGATAGTATATAATCACGAGTGTGTCAATTTTGTGCTGACAGCTCGAAAAAAAGCAACAACTTTGCCAACTGTTAGGTATTACACATAAATATTTTTCAACTTTATTTATTTGACACATAATACCAACATTAGTTCAGACAAAAAATACGCTTTTGTCGGAAAAAGACGCGTTGTAAATTCAAACAATAGAATACCATAGTTAACCTCAATGTAAACAAAAGTGTATACAAGTTATGATAGTGAAGTCACACTATCTATGTAGCATGCTCTATAAAGACATGCGTGTTAGGTGAATAACCGTGACGAAAACGTTCAAGGGGCATAATGTCATAATCGTGCCAAGCGTCACTCATATGTTCACTAGAAACTTCCGGTGTGAATGTTTCAGCAGTCCACGATTAAGCTTTAAAACTTCCTCTCGAAAAAGAAAATAACGAATCATCTTAAGGTAAAAGCTCCTAATACGGCGGTAGTCGAAATCGCTTCCTATTACGGTGGTATTTCTAATTTCGAGTTTTATTCCTATTTTATTCAGTTTAAGTACACCAAAACGTAAACAATTTATTCTAAATCTATTACTTTATATTTTAACTGACGTTTGCAAGTATAGCACATAGACACCACAACAAGATCAATCAGTTTGTGTAACGGCATCGATGTGAGACGGGCTCCCATACAAACGCGGAACAACAAAATTAGAAACACTAATATTTATAAACTAAGTTTTTCGTATTAATAAGCCGTTCAAGTTTGTTTATGTCTTATTTATAGCATTTTCCTACTATTAAGCCCACTATTTAAATAGCTTCTTTCATATTTGTAGCTCATTTTAAACCCCAAAAATAAGAAATAAAATACCGCCGTGATACGATACGAATTTTATAAATTAATCTTAATACGGTGGTATAACTCCGAAATAGGAAAAATACAGGATATGTTTAATTGTTTATAACTTTCAATTTATTAACTTATTGAATTAGTTCCAAGTTTAGTTGAAATAATTATTAATCTCATAAATAGGACACCATATTCTGCGGTATGTGTTCTTAATTAGAAATCTAGTTAAATATGAAAACTGTTGAGTACAAAATGTTGGTTTCTTAGAAGGGGTTAAAATAGAAAGGTGTATTTTAATTTATCACAAATCATTTATTTTCTATAACTGTTGATTTAAGTTTTACACATCTGAGCCAAAAAACTGTTATAGTTTGATTAAGCCTGTACACTCTTTTGTTTATAAAAATTTTATGGGTCAGAATTAGGATTATTAAAAACACGATTAGTTTTCCTATTACGGTGGTAGTTATTTCCAGGTAACTCTGTATTAGGTTATATGATCTTCTAAAACGGCCCTATTCATAGAACATAAAATTACAAGTTTTAGGGTTCCGTAAATAAATAAAAAGAAACGCAAGTTATACTAAAGCGCATGTGGCTACGTGGTGACAAGGTGTGAGTATTTACAAAGCTTCGAGATAATAATAAATATTATATAATGTACCAGAGACTACATTACTTTTAAACGAATTTCAAAGAAGATTCCAGCATCTGGCAACTAGAAATAACTAGTATCTCAGAGTTAGCTTCAGTTTAATTTTTTTATTATTCAGAGTTGTTCAATGAATTTATTGATTTCAAGCACGACACTAACGTAGAAGTTCTGTTTAGGGAAAAAAGAGAAAACAGGGAAATATAGAATTTTGGAGCATTATTCCCAAAAAATATAAAAGAGTCCAAAGAAATGCCCAAATCCTGTTAACATTCTTTGGGCCCACGTACGTGTGTGAATCGTCTTTTTCAAAAACGAAATACAGCAACAAACTTACTGATTCTCACCTGGATGATGTTATAAGGTTAGCATGCAGCGACAAGCCAGATCTTGAAAAAGTTTTGAAAAAGCGGTCACAGTATCAAATATCTCATTAAGCATATTATTGCTTTAATATACTTAATGAGATTTTTGATTCTGTGAACGCTAACTAATTCAGGAGGGAAATCCATTAGGATTAACATCTTAGTATTATAAAATTAAATCAAAATTTAAATTTGTGAAAACTCTTATATTCATATTATATATATTATATAAAATTATATAGTTTATTTGTGTGTATCTTGTCTTTTTCCATTATTAAAGTATTATACATCTCTAATTTGGAATTATGCTTTTTGTGTACCCCTACCTACCCCTAAATAATTTTTACTTTTGGCCCGCAACACTGTGACTAAAACCTGTTTGTGGAAAGAAAAACTATTTAGAAAAAAGTTGAGTACTACTGTTCTATACAGACCGATTCTTTTCGCTCATTCTTTAAATTTTACCGAACGTAAAAAGAAAATCAACCTTATTTTAATAACCTAAAACGTGTGTGTGAATGGTGAATGCACGGTTATGCTATATTTGTAAATGTCATTAAAAGTCAATCAATATAATCAAATCAATGATCAATGAATGAAAAACTTACAAATAATTTTACTAACACATTTATATTATTTATTCAATATTATTTGTACGGAACTTTAATGAATATAATTTCTTACCCTCCGTATTAAGAGCCGTCTACCGCAGTAATAGGCTCTGACCAAAATCATACCTCCGTATTAGGGAAAATCGACCCAACTATTTCAATATTTTTTTTAAATAAGAAATATCATGAAAAGCAACATAGACTCAACAACAATACAAAATTTAAATTCCACTTTTGACGAAAAATTTGTTTGGTGCCTTTAAAAATACTTACAAATGCTTATTTTTGTTTCTTACTTTCAAATGTTGTGAAATACCTCCGTAATAGGTGCTTTTACCTTACGGTTCGATAGGATTTTCATAGCTTAACGGATTTCACATGTGTTACACGGGTATATCCGAGATGGGGTTTCGAACAAAGTAAATCGATTCAAAGGAGGAAAATACATCACAAATTAATTTTTAACTAAATTTGGACTCTGCGCTACAAGGCAGCCAGTGGCACGCGGTAGCTCGCTCGATTCTTGGGTGACTATAGTACCTTATAAGGATTATGGGTGCCGCATTCACGGACCACCCATTTGTCCTTTTTGCCCAGACAAGGTGTTAACATAGGGGCAGCTCCAGCGCTTCTTTGGCTAACCACAAATTGAATGGTCATTACCATTTATACAAACTATACATATTTTCGTAAATTAAATATACAAAATAACAAATAATTGCAAACAAAAGGACTTTTCCAAATTGAATTGAAATAGAGCGTAATTAGTGTACTAAACGCAAAAGGTCTTTGTGTTTTTTTTTCAGATGTTTAAATATTAATGTTTCGTGACAGGGCGGCGGGGTTTGCGAGGTGTTGGCGGTTTTCTGGCCCAGCGCGCCCGGACCGGTTCGCCGATGGCTCGCACGCCACATCAGAAAAGCCAAACACGTTGTATCGAAGTCGAGAGCGATAAACCTTGCTTCGTATACGGGCAAATGGCAAACGACCTATTCGTACCAATTTGCAGCCTGTTTATTCCCCTTTAGAAGGAAAACAGTACTGCAAAGTAAAAGCGACCACGAAATAAACTGTATCATAACTGATATCTACATCTGGTTCTAGTGTCAGTACGAATGTATTAGTACTAAGAACAACGTCATGTACCTATTTCTCAATTAACTTCAGCAAACATCGACAGCATTTTGTTCTTCTGATAATATGAAATCAATATTGAACCAGTTATGCTATTCTATACTTATCCTTAGGACTATTTGGGGTTTCATTTAAAA
The DNA here is from genome assembly GCA_932526445.1 of Phragmatobia fuliginosa. NCBI lineage: Eukaryota > Metazoa > Arthropoda > Insecta > Lepidoptera > Erebidae > Phragmatobia > Phragmatobia fuliginosa. The sequence continues at coordinate 35,514,343 of OW052057.1, forward strand.
AAATCAACAAGGGCAAAAAAACAAAGTTTCATATATATTTAAGATTTACATACCAAGGGAGAATAGAAGGCTGAACTGTCGACACCAATGCTTGGATAAGGATTTTGGTCGGTCGACGGATACGGTGTACCGTAGACCCCAACCGCCGCGCTCGACAGCCGCGGGTAAGAGGTGAGAGCGAGGCGTGCCCCATCGTACTGGCACGAGCAGACAGTCTGGCCAGAGACGGGGTCTGTGATGATGGGCCGCGGTGTATCGCAGCAAGAGGCGGCGGGTGTGCTGGCGTGGCTACCGGCACCCGGTGACAGTGCGCCACCTGCTACACCGGAGCCACCCGGAGACAAGGGCGGTGCCGAGCTCGAGCCCCCGTCCGGGGAGGTGGCTGCGCCGCCAGGACCCGCCCCGCTGCTGCCCACCAGCAACTGTGTAAAACATAAAAAAAACATTTTCATAATCGATTTAATAGGAAATTTAATAAAGAAACCGATCAAATCTTTTTTGTGTGTAAACTTATAACAGAACAATTTTACTATAATTAATTAATTTGGAAGTAAAAAACGCTTATGCAAGTACTAAAGAAATTACAAGTACCTAAATAAGAAGGAAAATAAATAAAACTCTTTCTTCTCTTCTTCCTTCCCAGGAATAAAATGCTAAAACCTTTGCGAGTCCTAGAAAGAAAATCAGAAATTAAATGAATCTCAATTACTGATTTCCTTTTCATAATGGTTAAGCGCTCGACGAAGTAGATTAAGAAATATTGAAATGATTATTTAATTATAACCACCACAAACTAATTATTAGTTAAAAAGATTGTTACTCGGTCGATTTGAGAGCACACGTAACAAGTGGAGCGCTTTCTTGACGTTTATTTTTAAACGAATGCAAATTAATTCCATTTCTAGGGCAGAGCGGTAAGATAATATCAGGGGCATCCGTTTAATCTAAGCATCTCTGTGACGTGCCCATCGTCCCGTCCGACTACAGAACCTCTCGAATTACTTCGTGGAAATAATTAGTAAACATATTATGAAAATCGAGTTAGCGCTCCGTTGATCAAAGCGATGACGTGATCGGCACAATTTGTTAGACGTTACTTCTTGTTTAACTTCAGTAATTTCGTGTTGATATTTTAACTACCTAGATGACTCTCACTATCTCTGTCGGTGTTCGCTATTTTAATTTATTACTACATGTTATTATATTAATTGTTTACTCTTTATGTAAAATGATTGTGATTTGGTTTTTCATCCTTTCTGAAAATGTATACGACTTATTAAGCGTCTGTTATACTTTTATTAATATGCAAGGTATTTGATTGCATCCGCTCATTTTTACCTCTAAACACTTATAATCAGGCGTTTGTTTTGTGCAAAATAGGTTATAAGCAACATTTATACAAGTGGATCTTTTATTTTTAAATTTATTTTTATATTTAACGAATAGTGAATAAACTGTAAGTTTATTTCTTTTAAGTGTAAAATTCAAATGAGAAATATAAGGACAATTGACAGTTCTCTTACTTTAAACATAAAACAGACTGAAGCGTCCTTTTCAAAATCAATACCTATGTTTTTTATTTAATAAATAGTATGAGTATGAGTGTAGTTTAAGCGGTACGAGATTAAAGGGAATGGGGATGTAAACAGATTTGGTCAAACATTGCGGCTGGCTTGACTTAGAAATAATACCATAAGATACTGTGCACACACTGGACCCCACTTCACCTATGACGCTCCGTTTAAGAGCATCAACTTGTATTCTTTAAACAGAGCGAAGCCTTCAAAGGGCCATCTTGCCATTGTAAGTTTGAGCCCTTAGCTTGACTTAGGAATTGATACACAGATGAAACTAGGGAGAAATCATGAAGTCTAACACATTATTGACTTGTTAAATTGACTTATTCTATTTTAATTTTGGTCGGCTCTTCTTTGCCTAATTCTGTCAAAACAGTTGTATAATTTTGGGTCATAAATTTTCTATAAGTCATTGATAAATAGAGATATCAAAGTTACAAAGGATTTACTTTTCTTACGGTCGTTTTAAACAACGTGCCAAATTTAAGGGATTACTTAGTGATATTTCGTGTTCATCAATCTTAAGGGTAACCTTGGTGCATAGATGAAAATTTTTGGGACTTCCTACGTTAAGGGTTCCTAGTCTTTACTAGCTACTAGCTTAATCTGGTTCCTTAGCCAGTTTAAGCATTATAGGCGATAGCGGTCATTAGTATTGTTGTTATTACTGTAAGTTTTTCCCGTAAAAGATAAAAACAGTGCTGATTTGTATTGAAATGTTTTACGGTATAAAACCAATAAAGACTGTATTTATTTACACAACCATTATTGGACAACAAAATAAACGTATATCAAAGGTTGGTAGTCCACTCAGTCAACTGAAATTGGAGTCAGCGATCGTTGGCGCGAACAACACACCGCGATTAATCCGAGCTACAATTACAAAGAACCAACCGCTTATTGGTCCGCCATATTTGTGTGAACAGCGCTATCACTGCTTGCGTGCATTCGTGTAATTAGTAATAGTCCAAGATAACACACATACCTACTGTGTAATTATGGATAACGGCGATATTTAGGTATGAAATTGTGATTTCGATATCAATCGCACGCCGCTCGATAATCGCGCCGCATAAAATACAACGATGAACTAAGGGCGATATTATCCTATAGATACATACTTACATAGAGCTCTAAATAAACGATGTGCTATTGTCTCCCTGCCTGTAAACTACACTGTTAAACACCTACCTACATAACAACTAATGTGACGTTATGGGGAACGTGATGTGGTGCCATAATTGACCGTTTCTAAGTGTTCCAATGTGTTTATGTATGTGAGTAAATATTAAATACAGTGCCATGTATATTGTATATGATCCAATTTATATTTTATATAAATAAAGTTTAAAAAAATGATTAATACCTATAACCAAACCAATTCTTAATTTTTTAAATAATGATTAATTCAATTCTGTCTTGAAAATATTGATTGATTATATTTGTCTACTAATTTATCTAATTGAATTAAACAACTAATCATAGGTTAGCTAAGAGAAGTAACAACTATTTATAAGCTAATAAAAGGCGAGGGCAGAGGCAATTTCCTGGGCCGCCTGGAGGGCTGATCAAATCAAACATAAGCAATGTTATGTCACCGTATACAAAGGGGCCAAGACTCTACCGCCCTTGACTGCTACGGTCAACAAAACTTCTAATAAAAACTACTTGGACTGGGATACAGAACAAACAACTTCACAAAGAGATTACCCCAGCGATTGATATTACCCTTAAATTAAATAAAAAAGCTTCAGTAATTTAGTCCAATCTGTCAAATGAAGAGTGTTGAGCAAAGAGAGGGTTTCAGATTAATGTTTTATGTGGGCGATATCAGATGTTTTCAAGAGGCGCGATGGGAAGGGAGGTGAAAATAACAGCCAGTTGTTGATATTTATGTACCTACTTAGGTAAATTTCTCTTTATATAGGTATTACACTTTTGCATATAAGTTCGGTAATAAAACATAATTTTTACGTGTTTTTGTTTTAAACAGTGGATAATTACAAATACCTATAAATGTACATATGTATTAATCAGTATAGAGCAGATATGTCTCCGAATTTATGCAAGAGTTATTGTTTTTAATTTGGAAATTGTAAGTTACAAAATATTTTAAGCTTTTAATAAAATAAAATATTAGGAGTTTAACCAAAGGTACCAAGGTTTTTTTGCATTAAATTCAAAATTTTATGCAAAGTTAGCATGTGTTTGAATTTGATAATCAATAAACAGGGAAGTGGGTACTGTACATATTTGTTGATAACGACAGTAGTATCATTTCTCGCCCACGGACCCCTAATTTCGTTCATGTACTTCTTCTATTTTAAAAATATAATGCTTAATTAAATGTTTGAAAAACTTTTCACGACAGTTAAAGTCTTAGACAAAACAATTTTACTAATACGGTTTTAATGAATCGACATTACCTATTTCTTCCTTAAATGCAATATCTACTTAAGTATAAGTAATATTATATAGAAAAGAGGCTATATCATTATGGATTTGAATCCCACTTACTGCAACATATAGACAATCTATACATGAATCGCCATAACTTATACTGGTTATGAAAAGTATAAATTATAGAGAAGATGGCTACTCGTAAACAATAAAATAATGAAGATATAAAAGTCAGTAAGATTTGATTAACATCAAACTTCAATTTGATATGACAAATGTTATGCCAAATTCAAATGGAAGTTTATTACCGCATAAAAATATTTAATGGTATACCAGCAGAATTTATAATTTCCATGTTCTCTAATATTGCTCGTTGCATACATTGCCGTTTTCTAAATTTAATCGTCAAGGGAAATTACTCAATAAGCTTTAATGATAGGCAGTTGAGCGCATCTTAATTAAGAGTGTGTAATTGTGTTGGGTGATTTTATACCTTCTATTTGAAATATTATTTTAAATCAATTCATAGTTTTTTTTGTCGGCCTATTTGTTTTGGCTAGTCTCTGGAATATCTGAACCAATTTTAAGGAGACTTTCACTGGCAGATAACTGATAATATAAGAAAAATCTTAGGTCACTTTTTCAAGAGTAGTTCTGCCACGTAGCATTATCTGGGATTGCCTTTGTAAAAGTAACACCGGACTCAGCTAGAAGATTTTTTTGTTATTGTTGAAATTTTGAACTAGAATGACTGTTCTCAAGCAAATATGTTATTTAGACTCTCAACTTCATTCGCAGAGGGTTTCTTTTCGAACATTTACAACCTTCTGTAGAGGTTAAACAACTGGATGTTACATACATCCAAAGTCACTACAAAGTCTAAATTAGTCTAACACAATATTCATTTGGAATAAAATCTTTTGAACAATTGAGTTGAAAATGTTCATTTGTCTAACCTTTTATCGAATTTATTTGTGGTGGGCGTATGTCTTTTCTTCTACCATTCTCTATCACTCATTCACTACTCCCTTCTTAGTCATATCATTTTCATATTGCAATCAGTCTATATTTTCTTTGGTCATCCTCTACTTCCAAATATAATATTTCTTGACAAAATTGTCCCCTTCCCTGCCTATCACATGTTGACCTGTTGCTTATTAAGTTTTCATCCGTTGATGCAATTTTGAGCATTAAAGATAAGCGACCAAAATAAAAGTAGTAATCCAAGACCGGATAATATAATAAAATTGTTCTGGGTTCCTGTCTCAATACAAATCTGATATAATATAGTGAAATTTGATTACTGATTAATTTGCAAATTATAGAAAATCTGCATTAAGAGGTAAGATGTCAACAAACTGGTAATCGTTAAATGGTAACCGTTAAGTGCATTGCGATTCTCTGAACCATTTTATTAAGAACCCTTAAAGTCTTCGTAATTACTTACAGAAAGGTACACGCAAATAAAACTACTACTAAGCCATAAACCAGCATGGCTGTAGTTTACTTGTATAAATTGGTTAATGTTTTACAAGGGACATTGACTTAAGTTTTAAGAAAGAATTATTTACCAACTCTTAAGCACTGATATACTTAAATACTTCATTAATATACTTATTACATAAACGCATTGCCTCTATACCTACCCTACACTAACCAGTAAATATACTAGATTTTAAATGCAGTCCGTCCTTTCCTCTACCACCTAAATATAAATAGGTAATAATATTTGTATAAAACCAAAAAAAAAAAAAAGTGAAAGCGAAATACATTCTAGAACATGCATTGCAAAATTTCCTACTTATGAAATAATCAAGAGATCGTTTTAATAAAAGTTTAGACGTAGCGGATTAAATACTTTTTTCGAATAAAGGTAGGTGTGTCTGATATGCGTAAAGCCCTTAGTTTCTGTGACAGTGTATCCCGAAACAGAAGTCTTTAACTACAAATAAGAAATGATGTTCATGTGTTTCGTAGATAGCATTTCAATATCTGATAAAACAAAAGTCGTGTCTGCTAACGTCTTTGTTTTGAGTCATGACGAGATCCATTGGCAGGTCATATTGACGATACGTTACGATTACTGGAGCACGCAGACTACGGGTGTTTGATTTTTATGTTTAGTATAAGAATAAGGCTCGAGAGTAAAGGAAACCAATTGAATATTCTCAGAAACAAAATGTCATATTTTTGTAGTATTTAATACAATTTACGAAAACCTTGACAGTGACATTGTTGTCGGTGATTTTATAGGTTTGCCTTTTATAACTTCATCGTTTAATTAAATCAAGATCACCTGACGTTTTTTTAATTCTTTTATCCTTCGTTAACTTAATATTCACACTCACTGAATTCTTAAACTCAGTCACCAGAGTCGGGATCGTAAATTCTTAGTTCATTAATGTCTGTTTCAAGCCCGTTACCGGGTCCCCTAAGTTTATTGTCTACTAAATCTTTAACTTTTTCATTCAAGCTAAGTAATGGATGTCGGTTGATTGGAAATATAGATATCGGATTGATGCTACAGTGATACCCAATGATATCGGAAATCCGGAATTAATAGACATTTTTCAATGTACTTATGATTATTCACGACTGCATAAAAACACTCAAACTTTAATTTGCATAAAGTGAATTTAGATAGACGTTCACCAAGTACACAAAGCCTAATGAATACGCGTAACCTTAATACGCACAAAATGATCGATAATATGCATGTCTTTGTGTGCGAGTTACTTCTTGTTGTTGGTGTTGTTATATACCTAAACGATAAATTATTTCTTTTTCGTGACTACTACACATTTTATTGATCCACCTTCTACAATTTAGATATCATGGTGCATTTGTTGAACAAAGTCATCTCCTAAAGACTGCGGAGCGATCTACAAAAAGGCTTATATTTAGCCGACTTAAAAAAGGAGGAGGTTCTCAATTCGACTGTTTTTTATATTTGTTACCTCAGAGCTTTCAATTGGGTGAACTGATTTTGATAATTCTTATTTTATTTGAAAGGTGGTGCCTCCCATGCGGTCCTATGACCTATCCGAAGGAAACCATGATCTGGTTATAAGATCCTGAAGAAATCGAGGGAACTTCTCAAATATCATACCCACACACCCGCACACCTGCCACGATTTTGGTACTCGAAATAGTTATTATTTGAAGTTAGTAAGTGAAAGTGGCCTTCTTATTATACCAAATGAGTTTAAGTAAGTATTTAATTTTGTTTTTTACTCAAAACGTATCTTTATTTATTTCATCTTCCGTGATATGTATTAAAGTAAATATTGTTAATCATCATCCAAATGTGACATTGATTCAAATTTATTTTTTATTTATGAGCTTTTTGTGCGATACCCAGCTTATAGCTCTTATTACAAATAACATTAAACAAGAATACTTTAAATTTTTGTTTCGAATTTTCAATTCCAAAAGAAATAGGTGAGTTTAATTGAATCGGGGCATGGCCTATTACGTATGCGTCTGAACCCCACAGAGGTAAGTGAGAACCTACATAGCAACTACGAATGTAGGATCGCCACGATGGCCGCGAAGCTTTCAGTCTAACGTCAATATTTGATGAGGTTCGGACGAGGGCGGTTTCGACACCGTCCGAGCAGACCGCTTGTCGTTTCGTACCGATGTGCTGTCAGCCGCCATACATATTTATGATCAAGAACCGAGAGAGTATTCGCACGTCGACAGTTGAGGCATGCAGATCAAACTAACACATTAGGTCTTTAATATAAGAATTTTATTTCATGAAGCTTTATTTTCTATTATTTTATAGTTATACAAGTTTGGCAAGAGCACATTTTTCGTAGTTCTTATACCAGAGTTTTACTTAATATTCAATAAAAAAATTATCCGTCTTAACTTTTTGAAATAACTATTACATTTTGTAAACATGAATATAAATATACCGGAGTATTTTGAGTAAGTACCTAACGCATTTGAATATATAGCGTGGTTCACACGAAATGCTTTGCTTTAAATGCGTTCTTCTGAAACTCATGATAAAGTTAATGTGTTTATTTTTAAAGTACAGTTAAAAGGTATAAAGATGAACTCACAATTTCCATTACATTAGCAAAGGCATTATCTCATCCCGAGGTCCGGCTCTCGCTCCAATTTCGCTTCTACCAACGGGATATGTTAAAGAGGACATTATAATAATTAGATTGTTATCAGATATTATTATATGAATTTTCCAAAATTATAAGAGTGAACGACGAAGATAAGTCGACGATATCGTGACGACGACGGTAGGAATAGATTACGGAATAGCCGGCGGGCGGCGCGGCGGCCAGTAATCGGACTCACCAAATTTTGGTCCTTTAGAAAAAACACGCCATACAGCAAATCGATAACCGATCATTATAATGATTGGGCTGTAAACGCTACTCTTGTTTCTTTTAAGATGCTTGACGAACGGGAGTCGTATTTTAATTTGAACTTCGGTTGCGGGGGAGGGCCCTTCATGCGTGCTCACTCCACCTGACCACTGCAAGGTTAAATGATTAAGCAACAAATTTTCTAATTTTTTACAGCGACTACTACTTCCATTAAGTGTTTAGATGCAATTATTATCTCTTATTTGAAAGTATTTTTAAGATAAGTATAAAGTACTACTTACTAAATAAAGTACTATAAAGTACTACTCTATATGGAATGAAATAAACTTTTAAACCTTTCCGGTCACCTTTGATAACCCTTAAGTACAATTTAAATAGCCCAAAAGTGGGTGGAGACATCACAAAATATGCACGCATCGAGACGGAACACAAAAGGGGTCGTCGTCTTCTTCGCCGCCAGCTTTCAATTGACGCCACTATTATGCGTATCATAAACATAAATCTTCCAGCGCCATTCCTTGGAAATATTATGTGGCGCTTTGCAGCGCTGCGGCGGAAAAATTGTCTCATACTGAGCGTCCGTCTGCCAACGTAGAGTTGAGCGCAAAGATCATGGCTCTTTTCAAACTAGATACGAACAATTTCATGTTACATCGCTTCAAGTAAATATTATTACAACAAATACTAGTGCTGAGATCTGCCAAGTCGAGAAGATTATAAAATATTAGTCTTAGAGAAATGGCTTTTATTTCTAGGTAAACACCTTTCTACAACTCGATAAAATGTCGCCGAGTGTCCATTTGTCAGCACTAACATAATATGTAGTAATGTTACTTGCCAGAGTTATGTACGCTGCGTATTACATCTATATGTAACATACAAGAGGTTGTATGGTATTAATGTCTATTGTAGTAAACCAGCGAGACATACTGAGTCGGAATATCACCGTGTGCAAACCATGATATGGCTAGGGCGCGATAAACGGCTCCATTCTTGTAGGAAAATTAAAATGAGGTGTGTGCGTGACGCGCGTTGTCACGAAAAACGGGTTGTCGACATGCGTGGTGATCGAAACACGACAAAATGACGCGTCGCATCGTATGTGACACGCGCGGATATGAGGACACCGCACTATTATAGATGCACCACGCCGCTCACTGCATCCACTTGGGGCCCATAGCTTGTCAACCCCGATAAATATCAATCGTGCTCGCAACACCAATAAATGGTTATTTAACGCACTGCCATTCAATTATCGTCAAGCGGATTGAACAGATAATTCTGATGGCCAAATTCCCAGTAGTTAATACTCGGCGGATGCTTCATTTATAGCCTTTGCCATGCGAGCAATGGACTCTCCACATGTTCAATCGGCGTTCATCGGACATTAATTCTGCAACGTTCAAAGCCGACAGAGCGTAAAAGTATGTTAATGTTAATTTTCAACTTAAAGTAACGGATAGAAATGTCATCCACTATGTAGGTATTATAATTAATTGTTACTTAAAAATAAAATAGCGATAACATGATGATTAACAATCAAATTTCTAACGAAATTTGCTTTAGTAATTTGTGGATACACGTAATAGCTACTTCATGTTACACTATTTATTAAATTGTTTAATATTTTATGACCCGAAGCTATCGCTGTACAAAATAATGTCCAAATTAACCTTTACAAATCAAACCATTGGGCTTCCAGTTCAATGTAAATATTTATTTCTTTATGCAAACTTTAACTGAGTTTGCTAATGTTCGGAATAACAAAATAAATATTAATTAAATAAAATTGAATAGATGATTATTAAAACATGAAAAGACTTTAATAATAATAATAAGGTAATAAGCATTACTTATTGGTAAAACCTGAAAAGGACACGACCAAATAAGTGGAAAAAAACTCACACGTATGTGAAGGCGCGGGTGATCCGTGTGCGAGCTGTACATTGCTATCAAATCGAATGGAAACGCGTCGGGTAATTATGCCCGATAAAACACAATCTAAGCGTATGCAAACGGGCAATCGGCCGCAACGCAGCAATTTAAGATTCGTGTTCCATCTTAAATTATCGACAAGTTTAATAACAAGCGTAAAGTCAATAGCTATAATCGCTGCAAATTAATTACCAACTTAGAGCGAGCGCGAAGAAAAACACTAAAAGTAATAACGCGTCGCTGAAAACCGCCAGTAGCTGCCGGCCAGTACGGGGTGCAATAGGCTAAAATTTATACACGTCGTAGGTGCGCCGGCCGCCGGCTGTTTGGAGTTTCGCTTATAAATAACATTTAGCGGGTGGGGCGAGAGGCGCGGATTATGAGGTCGGAGGACTCAATTAAATTGTGCTACCGGACCCGGCTTTTATTGTGGACTTTTGCCGTGACCTCCCACGGATTTCCAAATAAATGGATCCACTTTACGCATAACGTTGGCGTTCGCACAGAATTTAGGCAAATTAATGGTAATGTTTTCACCACAAGCGGGCCGCCGTATGTGTGCCTATTTGATAGACTTTTATTACATAAGATTGTGGATGGTGAAAGATATTTATGAATGTGCTATTTAAACATCTATTGAAGACCTTAATCATTAGTGTAATTTCTTTAATTAATTCGACACCTTAAGTAATGTTAAATTGAAAGGAAATACATGATTTGCGCAAAAAACTTTACATCGTCCTGAAATGGTATAATTATATGTCATAAATAACGATTGGAATTCAAGATGAAGAATACTTAGTCTTGAGCGATTAGTAATTCGTCTTATTTATAAATATTTCAAGAACCTGAACGGTGAAAATGTATGTTGTTGAAGATGTATATTTCATTATAAATAATTAATATCGTATTCATTATGCGAAAAAATACTACTAGGTACTAATATCTTGTGAGTCTGTCGGGGTTATCAGTCTTTTTAATGAATTAATGAAGATTATAAATGACATCGGATTATAAATGTGACCGCAACTCAAATTGTCTTCTTCTTCTTATAAGTTTACTATTTTATGTAAAGCTTTTATTAGTTCAAGATATAATTTTCAGTAAGATTTTTCTGAATGAAAAGAAACAGAAACTCTTTATATTGAAATAGTTACATTAAATTTGATTTTTCTTTATTTAGTTATAATTCCTAAATCTTTGTACTATTTTTTTTAAATTGCCTATTATTTAAGCGTTTTCCGAATTTCTCGTCAACTTTTATACGGAACTAATACTGATAACATTCGAATATAAAATAAAGTTGTCGGATACTTTTTCGGTTCGGATATTTACTAATAGAAATTTTACATAACTCTATATTTATAAATGGCTACCAATGTAGCTCATTGGTAGCGTAACATTTAGTTTCAACTACCCCACGCTTTTTTACAATCAAATTACTAATTTTATTGACCACTTAATTCTGTTTTAAATAATGTTTATTTTTATTACAATGAACCAGAGTGTTATGTGTCTCAAATACAAACTCCTCTAATTAAAAAAATAATTTTAACTTTTTAATTCAGGTGGCCATTAAAGCAAGTTTTATGATCAGTAACTATAATTTATACAGAACTGTGTGTTTTCTGAGAATACCTACTTAATTCAAATACAAGAAATACTTAAGCACACATATGTACCTAATAATAATATAGGCACATGCCACGGTCCATATAAAGAAATACTGCATTGCTCGGCGTGAATTCTTTCAGTAAAATTAGGAGTGCAGAATTTTGAGCATTCTGTTCAACATCAACTTATGTGTATGGCACTTTAATATAGATTCTATATGGAACTTGTTTTTATTGTTGTTTTAAAGTTCTTAGCTAAACGTCAACGCTTAGGCAATATGTGATAACTCACACTAAGAATTGTAGGTACTAATAGCCAGTTTAATAGAATTCTAATGTACAACATTACAAAGCTAACAATATAAAATGAATTTAAGAAATATGGTGGAAAGGTGGACATGCAATGTATTTAAATTCAATCTAGGCTTGTACGGATTTATAGCATAAGATTAAGTTCAATTTGTGGCTATTTCATGTTAGTTACATATCGGTGTACCTATATCTTACGTGCCATGTAAATGTCAAATACAACCAATTATGTACAATAACAATATTATAGTGTAAAACAAGTATGTCTTCTACCGCGAACCCACTTAATGTCACATACTTAGGTATATATCATACATATTGCTTGTCTGAGCTTCTTCAGCTCAAGCTGATATCAAAACAGGGTGAAGTTTACTTCAATCATTTTGGAAACCAGTATGTAATTAAAAATGAATCACAAAAAATCTATGTACGAGTAAGTGTGTACCTTCGCGCATAACTTCCGATTATCAACACCAAATTGGATAACTATATTTTAAGATATGTCAGGACAAGAATTGTATAGTAGAAAATCGGAAGTATTAGATTTGAACGATGGCTCTACACTACCTATCACTAGGAAACGGAGAGGCTCATATATAGGTATTTGTACTAAAACAAAATTTTAGGTAATTTATAACGAAGCGAACGACAAAAAAATGGCGGTACGAATCATCAATATTATTATTATAGAGTCACTTTTTTCGTAAGTATAAGGACCGTTTCGTAGGCATGATAGGTAAACTGATAACGTAGTTGTTATCTATGACTGGGACCGTCCCATCTTTTGTGATCACCGTTGATTTCGTCACACGGCGTCACACCTTCAAAGTGTCCTGGTTAAAGTTTGTTTAAAGAACCTTCAGCCCGGGTAGTAGGTTCGCTGAACTGTATTCTTATTGAAAAATCATCATCATTTTTTAAAAACTGCGAAAGAAACTAAAAGGAATTTTGTGACTCCATCTAGAGGAAGTAAAATCACATCCCACACATCACACTCTCACAAAAGATCAACCTAAAATAATAGCATACATGCTTCCGCGCATTATCTGCATTCGCAATGTGTATGGTGACCATTAATTAGGTTTTCTACTCATGCTTTCCATCACGCAGATTAGGGCCACGTTGGCAGGGTCTTATAAATAAAAAGAAATTCATTTCATAAATATTTATTACACTTTATTAATTGTCTTCAGAAATGATTGCAAAAGTATTTTTTTTAATTATACCTTATTACTAACACACAAATCCATAACTGCCGGTATTATTGTAAGCGACTACTGTAAGCGATGTCCGTGTGGTGACTGATTAAGAATACAAAGTGTCACCACCCCTATTTATTCCATGGGTGTCGTAAGAGGCGACTAAAGGAACAAAATAAGCAGCGAACATCACTACCAAGAGAAGGATAACTCGAAACAAACCCTTTACCAACCCGTCTGGCCAGCGTGGTATAGTAGGCCAAAACCTCCTTCAAAGGAGAGGCCTATATCCAACAGTGGACTGTTAAAGGCTGTTGATGATGATAGCTGTCCTTGAAGTCACAGGTTCAATTCCCGTGTCGGACTTAATGTTTTAATGATCCGTAGATATTTCTGTTGAAACGTGATTATTTTTTTAAGTATACAAATATTAGTATGTAATTTTTCTTTTCTTTGAAATTACAAATATATATATATATATATATATATATATATATATATATATATATATATATATATATATGGACCCTGTTAAGCATTTGTGTGTTAACCCACACCGAGCTAGTTTTGAGTAATCAGCTGTTAAATTTTTTTAAGAACAATCTTCTTTTTCCGCGTATGTTAAGCAAAAAAATATTGTTAAGCGGTATCATTTTTTTTGTTGAAATGCATAGATTATTAAAATTAATGTATATTTCTTAATAAATTAATCATTAAATAGAAAAAGCATAAAAATGATTGATGCTTAAATTGCTGAAGGGTTTATTTCATTTAGCATTAATGTGTTAAGTGACTTATGTGCCTTAAGAGTATAATGCAAAATTCTGATTTGTTGTTTTAAAATGAATATCTGTACTCATTTTTAAAAAATGTAATAAAATAAACTGCTAACATATTAAAATGTTCATGTAATTATTTATTTAAGTAATTGCTTTAACATGTTTTGAATCACATTTTAAGTTCTGTTTAAAATAAGAAATACAACAAGTTAACGCTTATATTATTTCAATTGTTCAAAAATCTTAACCAAAAATTTTAAACTTTTTTTATTATTATTATTTTAATCAAATTAAATAAAACCATTTTTTTTTATCCATAATATGGTACAAATCTATTATAATCAGCAAACTCCTCCCTCACAGTTTCCAAGAAGCTATAGCTCTTTGCAATCTTCTGGAATTAACTTATGAATATCTTTGAGATCTTTTACTTTGCAGCTGGATAATTTCTTACTATTTGGCCATAACAAAGGCAATGTAATGTTTTTAAAATGTTACATATTTTTAATTTTTTGTTTTTGGACAAGTCTACTTACTATCCTAGAGGTTTCATTTAAAGCAGATTTTATATACATCATGGAAGAATTGGAAAACTTTAAGCCAAGAAATTTTCTTCGTAACTAACCTTTGCCTTTGCTATTGCATAGCTTTTATCGCGGGCTTTGAGCGCGGCGATCGAATCAAGAAATACCGTAACGAAAAGAAAACCTAACACCATGAAAACGTATAGAGATATGATTGTCACTGCAGTGCGACAAGGACGCCACATGCGTCTCCGTGCGCATGCGTACTGCCGCCACTGGCCGTTATCCGTTGCCTTGACAACACAGTCATTCTAGATTCTTCATAGGAACCCCATCGAGTTTGGGCTCGTTTGATTCGTCTTGACGAGTACCTTGACACTATATGGTAACCAGGGTCTGATAATGGAGCTGGAAGGTGGCCATAGGAACCCCATCGAGTTTGGGCTCGTTTGATTCGTTTAGACGAGTACTTTGACACTATATGGTAACCAGGGTCTAGGATAGAGCTGGAAGGCGGCCATAGGAACCCCATCGAGTTTGGGCAAATTTGATTCGTCTTGACGAGTACTTTGACACTATATGGTAACCAGGGTCTGATGATGAAGCTGGAAGGTGGCCATAGGAACCCCATCGAGTTTGGGCTCATTTGATTCGTCTTGACGAGTACTTTGATACTAAATGGTAACTAGGGTCTGATGATGGAGTTGGAAGGTGGCCATAGGAATCCCATCGAGTTTGGGCTCATTTGTTTTGTCTTGACGAGTAGTTTGACACTATATGGTAACCAGGGTCTGATGATGGAGCTGGAAGGTCGCCATAGGAATACCATCGAGTTTGGGCTCATGTGATTCGTCTTGACGAGTACTTTAACACTATACGATATGAATGTTATTTCAACAAAGCAAAATATTAAGTTACGAGTACCAGAGTAGAGTTTAATTGTAGCGTGCTTAGACAAGTTTTAATGATGTTAGTAGAGTATGAGGTTTCGTCTGTATAACGACACATTTTAGCAAGCCGTGCGTGTAACTTCGTTCCATCCGGGTGTCCCTTGACTTGAGAAAGAACTTGAGAGGTGTCCCTCTCAAATTATTTTTATTTATTTCGTTTTTCATTCCATAGATATGCTCATATCACTATTTATTATGTTCTCTGTTTAGTTGTCTTTCGGTTAATAGGATGATTATATTGTTTGGCAATAATATTGTTAGAATGTATGTTAGTAAAAAGACAGTGTATATTGTTTTGTAAACTTGAATTAATATCAAAGAAAAAAAAACAATAAACAAAAAACAATTAAATTGCATAAGTTGATAAAAATGCTATGCAATAGCTTTGCCGCGGCAGTCCCCGAGTGTTTTTTTTTTTACAGCACGCTATAATTAAACTCTACTCTGGTACTCGTAACTTAATATTTTGCTTTGTTGGAATAACATTCATACCGTATAGTATTAAAGTACTCGTCAATACGAATCAAATGAGCCCAAACTCGATGGGGTTCCTATGGCCATCTTCCAGCTCCATCATTAGACCCTGGTTACCATATAGTGTCAAAGTACTCGTCAAGACGAAACAAATGAGCCCAATTTCGATGGGGTTCCTATGGCCATCTTCCAGCTCCATCATCAGACCCTGGTTACCATATAGTGTCAAAGTACTCGTCAAGACGAAAAAATGAGCCCAAACTCGATGGGGTTCCTATGGCCATCTTCCAGCTCCATCATCAGACTCTGGTTAGCATATAGTGTCAAAGTACTTGTCAAGACAAATAAAATGAGCCCAAACTCGATGGGGTTCCTATGGCCACCTTCCAGCTCCATCATCAGACCCTGGTTACCATATAGTGTCAAAGAACTCGTCTAAACGAATCAAACGAGCCCACACTCGATGGGGTTCCTATGGCCACCTTCCAGCTCCCTCATCAGAACCTAGTTACTAGTTAGTTAGTCCCAAACTAAGCAGAGCTTGCATTATGGGTACTAAACAACTGATATAAATACAGAAACATACTTTTTTTATGTAAATACATATATATTATACATAGAAAACACCCAGATTCCGAAACAATTATTTAATACTAGCTTTGGCCCGCGGCTCCGCCCGCGTATATGTCGGTTATCGTGGTAAAAAGTAGCCTATGTCCATCCTCAGACTCTAGACTACCTGTGTACCAAATTTCATCAAAATCAGTTTAGCAGTTTAGGTGTGAAAACGTAACAGACAGAGTTACTTTCGCATTTATAATATTAAAATAGTATGGATAATAATCTAGAATGACTGTGTTGTCAAGGCAACGGATAACAGCCAGTGGCGGCAGTACGCATGCGCACGGAGACGCATGTGGCGTCCTTGTCGTACTGCAGTGACAATCATATCTCTATCCGTTTTCATGGTGTTAGGCTTTTTTTCGTTACGAAATTTCTTGATTCGGTCCCCGCGCTCAAAGCCCGCGATAAAAGCTATGCAATTGCTTAAAAATTTACATGTCGGTGTGGTCAACAAGCCCGCGCAATCCTTACCCAGGCATTTTTGTTCTAACCCATAATCCGATTTACGCATTTCTATGTTAACCGTAGTATAACACATTAATGCTTTTTGTTGTAGTCTCATTAGATTTTGGCATTAATAATGTAAGGCACTTGTGACATAAATGCTAAATACAAATCTTAATTTAGGAAATAAGCAATAACAATTTTTGTACTCTAGAATATTCTGCGATTTGTTTTCAATAAAATGGATTGCACTATCGTAAACCTTATGATCTAAAGAATAAGACAGCATTCATAAGTCAAAACTCGATTTTTTGTGGGTTAACACACGAATGCTTAACAGCGTCTATATATATTTATGTTATTTCAAATTTCAACTGTAATTTCAACTGATAAATATAAAAAAAAAACAGTTGTCTAGTACCCATAGTGCCTACAAACACTGCTTAGCTTAGGACTAGTTAGCGTTGCTGCTGAACATCATATAGATACATACCTAAACCAAATGTAGGAATTAAGTCTCATACTGATTAATACCAAGGTTTTTTTTTTAATATTGCTATAATCAAGCTAAGACATTGTCAAAACTGTAACGAATATTGTACAAGATTGAGTTGCAGAGTTTTAATGATCTTTTATTCGTATTGTCTCAGCATGGGGCATTCATAACGCAGCACCTAAAACGTTCAATAAATATCTGTGCCTTTATATTCGATTCGAATCCGTATTTCGTTAAGATGTTTTGTGGTTTTAGTTTTCATTTTATAAAAAATAAAGTATTTTGATTTTAATTAGGTTAAGTTCAATTGATTGTTAAAATTATGAATCAGTCAAGAGGCATAATTTATGTTTGTTGTAATTAAGAAAGAAAAAGGTTATTTTTTGAACTAATGGAAAGGTAAAACGAATGAAATATTAGTGTGCTATAAATGTATATATAAATAAAATTATTAGGTACCAGATATAAATACCCATATAATGCTTACGATGTAATGAAAAATATTAAACAAAAGTTAAAATTTTGATCCAGATATGCTTGATACGTATAGATCTCTCTTATAGAACTGTAAGTTCGAAATCACTGACACGGAAATATGAGCTTATTAAATGCCCCGTATGTTCATTCTAAGTTAAATGTATTTCACATCAATGATACAGGGAACGTAACACCCTGATAATGAACCCCAATAGGACTGAATATAGACGGACAGCTTCAGAATGCACACGTAAACAAAACTTAATTAAACTTCACTAAAATTAAAATAAAGTTAAATCAGAAATATAATTAAAATGGAAGGAACATAAAAGTATAAAACCACATAATAAACCAGTGCGTTGTTTAAAAAGGCGATGTTTACAGTTTATGTTACTGAGTGCAATTTTCTTTCGAGTTTGTTTGATTCCCTAGCAAGGCACCCGTATCAGAAGGCTATTAACTATTAACTGCTATCGAATCAACTTGAATGCTCAATTGCATTCACTCAATTAGACGGAAAATTGTTGTGGGGATTGCACATATGCCTTTCTGGTCTCGCGTTGTGCGACATAATCTGGTCCATTGGTGCTTTCTACCTGCGAACAAATCCGATATTAATGTGCAATAAATTAAATGTGCATTACTACATTGTTATAGATTATTGTGGTTAAACGTAACAAAGGGTTTGTAAAAATAGATATTTGTAAAAAAGTTTGAAGAGTTGTAAGTTACTTAACATGAACTTTTGTAAGAATAATCAAAACCTGGGCAGATGACATTCAAGCGAGTACCACACCGCTTCCTGAGTATTGTGTTGAGTGTTTTGGTTTTAAGACTGTACGATCGACAATTTGTGGTTTCAGTTTGGGTATTCTGTATATTCATTTCAATTATGTTTACACTGCATTCGTGACAAAGAGTAATAAGTAGCTTTAGTGCGAGAGGTGTCAAAAAATCTGGCCAGACCAAATCTGGTATGATATTCATTTTTCTCTTTAACCTTTTCAGCACAGATATATTTTGATATTTTAGGGCAAACATTTAAGTATTATTTAATTAATGAATAGTTATAAGTTAAAAATGAAATCAGTACACATAGGGCACTAAGAAGTAATAACGACATATTTGTTTCACATACAAGGAAGTCAAATTGAGAACTTCCTTTCTTAAAATCTATTTTACGTATTGATTTAATTTAGCTAGGTTTTTATTTTCGTTGATGTTTAACTTATCCTTTGCACAGTTAATTAAAATTAATTAACTGTGAAAAGGGTAAGTTAGAGGGTTTCGCATTAAGAATTTTCTAATCTAGGTAATTCATAAAACAAGCTGCTTGCTAGATATACCATAAATGTAACTTATCGAATTGGTCTACCTGCCTCGTTGATCTAGTGGATAGCGTATGCGGCTGCTAATCAAGAGTTCTCGAGTTCAAATCCCGGGTCGGGCCAAAAAGTGTTTTTGGGTTTACTTATAGGAAATTCCTAATAGCAGCCCGGAGTTTCGAAGTTTGGCGATGATTCACGCCCGTGCCTCGGAGAGCACGTAAAGCCATCGTGCCCGTTAGTTATGGTATAACCTTACCTAAACCTGAGTGTATTTAAGTATAACCCATTATAAGGAGTGTCAAGAACAGACATAAATAGGTACACTTACTCGTTGTTGTCATTTATAAGGCTTTAAGCCACAAGTATTTGCACCTGTGATTTAGATATGCAAATAGAACGGTACAGAAAACTGAGAACTGGAATAGCAGAGAACAGTGATATAGAAAATTTCATTTAAAAAAAAAAACATTGTTCCTTAAATACCAATGTTTGAAAGTAACTCTGCCTGTCTGTCTGTTTGTGTTTTTAAGGCTAAACCGCTGAACCGATTTGGATGAAGTTTGATATCAAGATAGATTGGTCCATTCAGAAGGAAATAGGTCGATAAATACGTGACCAGAACCTCAGGCCAAATGTTATGTTATTCATATTTCACTTTAACCTTTACAGCACATAGATATTGTAGGCCAAACATTTAAGATACTTAAATGTTTGGTCACAATAATTTAAATTTAAGTTACAAATAATTTAAAAATAGAAATCTGCCGGATTGCTACCATGTACCATTTTGTTAGGAAGTATCCGATAGTATTCGAAATATCGGATACTCACTAGCAAAAAGGTACATGTTAGCAATCCCGCAGATTTCTTTTTAATGTTACTGATCACGAAAGTTTGAATATATTACAAAGAATTCTAAGTTACAAATGAAATCAGTACAAAAAGGGCACTAACAATATAATAATAACGACATTTGTTACACATACAAGGAAGTTTTTTGCTTGAAGTAATTTTAGCTAGGTTTGTATTTAAAAAAAAGGTTTTTGTTTTAAAATCAATAAATTTAAATAACGTTAAAAAATTTCGTCAACTCCAGAGTAAGTAGCTAGTAGTCAAAGATCGATTAAGATACAGTCGAGTAATCAGGTAGGAATTTTATGCAGAAAATTTTCGCCAAATCTAACCACCTCCTTTTTTTAACTCGGTTAAAAATAACAAATATTTACCGAAGCGTGTGATATGGTTATCGTTGATCATAATAAGGAAACGCGGAGCAGCTGACTCAGATCACGAAACGATAAACGGATTATTATTTTTTTAATCCAAATCGTTGCTAAAGCGCTAAATACGTGCCTCTTAAAATTGTAATTTTATTAGGGTGGTTTTTTTTAGTGAATAAAAACCTAAATTTTAACGTTAGGGTCAAGTTTACCTGCTCATAATACATTATCAGATCTTATTTGTTAACAGAGGCGCCATCTTGATATTATTAGGGACCCCGTGAAGGCTACGATGGAACAGTGTATAGGATTACTCGTTTATCAACCCGTCCGGCCATTCATCTGTCACCGAGTCATCTATTTAAAATTGGAACATTTTTTTTCTTCTTTTAGTTTTTGTTGTTCGTATTTGTATTCGTCGATGTTTAAGTCATAATTTTTGTTTATGTATCTAAGTCTTAAAAAGTGTGCAATGAGTCGATTCAAAAGAAGTAAATCCATCACTGAATGAGTTTTAGGTATATTTGGATATTTGCGAATCAAAATTGCCTCCATACCAACTTCATTTTTGTAATAAAGTGAATTAACATTACATTTTTCACATTTTGATGTTTTTGTTCAAAAATAATGAAAAAAGCGGCCAAGTGCGAGCCGGACTCGCCCATGAAGGGTTCCGTATCAGCAAGTAATATCATATAAAAGTTCTTGTAGTTTGTTGTAACTTTCATCGATGTTTTTATACTAGTGTATTGATTGGATGAAAGGTAAATTGCGTGTTGCGATTTATGACGTATTAAAAAAAAAACTACTCACTAGATCTCGTTCAAGCCAATTTTCGTTGGTAGTTTGCATGGTAATGTACAACATATATTTTTTTTAGTTATTTTAGAAGAAGTTCCTATTTTAGAAGTTAGAGGGGGTTACATTTTTCCACTTTGGAAGAGTCTCTCGCGCAAACTATTCAGTTTAGAAAAAAATGATGTTAGAAACCACAAAATCATTTTTGAACACCTATCCATAGATAAGGTTTGATGAAAAAAAATTTTTTAAGTTTCAGTTCCAAGTATGGGGACCCCCAAAATGTATTGTTTTTTTTTCTATTTTATGTAAAAATCTTAATGCGGTTCACAGAATACATCGACTGACCAAATGTCAACAGTATAGCTCTTATAGTTTCGGAAATAATTGGCTGTGACATACGGACAGACAGACAGCCAGACAGCCAGACAGACAGACTTGACGAATCTATAAGGGTTCCGTTTTTTGCCATTTGGCTACGGAACCTTAAAAATCCAAAGTTTATACGAAAAGTGATGGACGATAAAAGTACATACTCATTTAATTTAATATTTTTTTATAAATGACAAGTCATAAATATTATATCAATAAATATTTAACATACTTACTTTTCCAAACACAACGTAGGTAGGTATACAATAGTATTCACAATCTACAGAAAGCTTTAAAATATCCCATCTATATAGATGATCAAAGTCAGCACCTTTTTAGGGTTCCGTAGCCAAATGGCAAAAAAACGGAACCCTTATAGATTCGTCAAGTCTGTCTGTCTGTCTGTCTGTCTGTCTGTCTGTCTGTCTGTCTGTCTGTCTGTCCGTCCGTATGTCACAGCCAATTATTTCCGAAACTATAAGAGCTATACTGTTGAAATTTTGTCAGTCGATGTATTCTGTGAACCGCATTAAGATTTTTACATAAAAATAGAAAAAAAACAATACATTTTGGGGGTCCCCATACATGGAACTGAAACTCAAAATTTTTTTTTTCATCAAACCTATACGTGTGGGGTATCTATGGATAGGTCTTCAAAAATAATGTTGAGGTTTCTAATATCATTTTTTTCTAAACTGAATAGTTTGCGCGGGAGACACTTCCAAAGTGGAAAAAAGTGTGTCCCCCCCCCTCTAACTTCTAAAATAAGAGAGTGATAAAACTAAAAAAAATATATGTTTTACATTACCATGTAAACTACCAACGAAAATTGGTTTGAACGAGATCTAGTGAGTAGTTTTTTTTTAATACGTCATAAATCGTAACACGCAATATACCTTTCATCCAATCAATACACTAGTATAAAAACATCGATGAAAGTTACAACGAACTACAAGAACTTTTCTATGATGTTACTTGCTGGTACGGAACCCTTCATGGGCGAGTCCGACTCGCACTTGACCGCTTTTTATTAGTTAGGTTTATTGTAATAAATGATTATGTTGATGTTTTAACTTTTTCTATGAATGTCAATATATCTCCTAAGATACCGATAATTATTACATCGGCTATTGTTTATTACTACTTCTTATTTTATACTAAATATTTTATGACGCGTTCAAGTAATAAAATATAGGCTTAATTTGTCGGATGATGTGCCTAATTGGAGAGAAATGATAGAAGAGAAATATATGTTACACAGAAAATGATTAATTTTAAATGAATTTCAAAAGCTTTTCTCCGATATTTTGACATGTTATTTTCTTTTGTAATTGTATAGGGACGAAAAAAATAATAAAAAAAGACTAGAGACAAATCAAATTGTGTGTTTAATTTCATAGACACAGTAGGGAGTGTCAGAAACTGGGGTTCCCCTCTATTAAAGTATAAGCCCAAATGGCCCTAGGCATTACAGTAATAAGACACATACAATTGTGAATGTTTTCTTTACTTGTCATGCGTGAGTTCGTAATAGTAGACAGGTGATTGTTTATGTATGTTAGGCTAAAATGTGTGTGTGAAGATTTTCCCCCGCAAAAAATAACAGATATAATTTTTTTTTCACTGTAATGGATTACTCACTATGACAGATCATTTTACGTAAAAGGATTACTTTCAATATCAGCCAAATTTCGTGACGTAATAAGTGTAGAACCTACATAATTAAAACCGGTCAATGATAATCGCTTCATATCAAACTCATATAGTGAATAATATCGAGGTGTTTAGCTACTTGTTTCCGTGCATTCGTGTTTTTTTTACTAGTACATCGTTTAACTGAAGATTATACCTTCGTTCACTTCATATTTTTATTTCATCTTTAGATTATTTTTAATTTTTAGCTTACTAAAGTGAGGAATTATTTCATGTGTGATTAATTATATCGACGCTTGTTTATATGTCAGCTAATATATTCATGCACATTATTCGATACTTGACTTTCAAATTCTTTATAGAAACAGATATAACTAATATGTCAGAAAAATATAGGTACAGAAAATTGACAAATATTTATTTAAATATTTCTGACATCTGACACACAAAGCGAACTAGCTGACTAAGCAGAGCTTGTACTTTAATAGCTAGATTGTCTGATAGAAGACTAATACACTTTTTTAGTAAATTGAAACACACAAACTTCGATACAAATATTTGCACATCATATAAACATGTGAACCTGGTCCTGGGAATTGAACCAGAGACAGCAGTCGCATACGCCACCACTGCGCCACCGACGCAGATATAGGTAATAATGTATGTTATATACCTACTGTCATAATCTTAAGTGATAACTTATTTTTTACATTTATACGTAGATTACTGATTAGTGTACAAGATTTGAGATTAGTTATTGTCTTTTATAGTATGCCGCCTTAGATACCATGTGCATTAAATATTATCAACTTAGCAGGAGAATCTTAAAATAGGAAATCGATTGTTTGTTGTGTTATATAATTCTTCGAAATTCGATATAAAGCGATTATCAATGACCGGTTTTAATTATTTAGGTTCTACACTTGTTACGTCACGAAATATGACTGATATTGAAAGTAATTAAATAATGAATAGTTTGTTACACCTGTTTATAAAGTGTAGAACAAAATACAGTAACAGGATGAATATACAATATCACTGAGATGAAAACGGCTTTGCCACGTGCATGATCTGCTAAATTGGAAGATAGATTCAGTTGAGCGGATTTAGCAGTGAAACGCAGCACGGCTAATTGATCAACTTAGTCGTTTAGAGAATGAAGATCGACAGATTAAACAAGTGACTATTCGAGTCGACGTAATTCAAATGAAACGTGAAGCAGTGACGGTAAGTCCCAATTTGGTATTGAGCGTTCGGCATTATACAAAGTAAAGGTATATATGTGCAAAGTGAAATATGGAATTATCTGTGAAAGCAAAATATGTAGAACATGTATAGGCATATTAGTGCCTTATCCGTTCTTATCGACATTTAGTAAATTAACAAATTGTATAATCTAATCATAGTTAGCAATTTTTGGTGACAATGTGTTATATTTGCGTCACTTGGTCAAAGTGGGAACGACCAATGTGAATCAGTATAAGAAGAATTGGCACATAAAATCACAAAATAATTTAGAGTTATTGTCAGATTATGTGCTAAATTCAGCTTTAGGTACTATTACTTGAATAAATAGCCAATATATTCTGTTTTTAAAATCGTCAAATCCTACTTAAGAAGACAAACTTTTGTATTTTGTATGCCAAATATTGTATAACAATGTACAATAAATATTTCGGACATCTTACACGTATCTAGCCATCTAGAAATAACCCAAACAAACTCCGTTACAAATTAGTGGATCACACAAACCTTTGATCCGACCCGGGAATCGAACCCGAGACTTTAAGCTCAGCAGTCATATATTTTACTACTGCGCCACCGAGGCAATCAAACTATTATAATAATACGGTTATTATTCAGTGTCATTGTATTTCTTTACTTAAATGAAATGTATTATTTTTAATTTATATGCACTTACATCAACACGCACAAAATAGCACTTAAAACTAGCGTAGTCGTGTAACATCAGCAGGTGATCAAAATGTCAGTAGATAATACATAGTTGATTACATGTTATTTATTGACCAATAATATTCTTCACTATCTATTGCTCGCAAATTCACTCGCATTATTTCTTCGCATTTTTAACTTTAAATATAACTATCATCTATACTATTTCGGATCAATATATAGATCCTATGACACACAGAAATAATACTATGGATTTTTATTGATAAGCAAATTTTCAAAATCTGTTCATTTAATATTGATTCCATTCCCTACAACCTCACAAACTTTTCATCTTTATAATTTTTAGTGTAAAATTAAACGTATAAAAGTAAGTAATACCATTTAACGCTAAACTAAACAAAAAAATATTCAATATGAGCACTCGCTACGCGGGCCATAAATATGATTTTGCATTTTCATTCTGTATTTAAAAATATTTGCTAATAGTATTTAAATATTTAATGATCTACATTGTACCAAGACTTCATACGAGCTGTCCATTTAAAGTTAGGAATAACAGAAAAATACAGAACTCGTCGGAAGAGACCTAACGTTGTCTTGTAATTTATTGATGAAATTTAAATATTTAAGAACCACAGATTGTTATAAACTATTTATAGGAATATCTATAGATATAATTAACAAGTTACATTGAAACGATTTTAATTCTTTTACTTTTCTGTTGGAATTAATGAACTGACTTCTGCTGCATTTTTATTCGACGTGTTTTTGGATAAAATATAGTCGAATAAATAGTGTCCTACTACAATCTGGTGGTAAAAAGGTAGTTTAGTTACGGTTTTTTTATTGAAATTGAAAAACTTAATAATTTCGTGATCGTAGACCTGAGAACGGTGTAGGTAAGTGTGACCTTTCTTTTATTATAACAATTACCTACTCGATAAAATCCGAAAAATAAATTTACAATAAAGATGACAATGATTTTTGTAACAGTGTGTCAGCAAACGATAGATAATTTAAACCATCGTTTCCTTGCTAATTCCTATTGATACTAAACATGGAAATTGAAAACCTATACCACAAATGTTTCCTTTGCAAACATACGTATTTTATTTTAAAATATACTTACAGGATGTTCAATGCTAAAACAAAAACTAAATTTTAAAATAGAAACCGCTAAATTCGGAAATTAAACATCGATGCCGTCGGTGTACCTACCTACATTTTCAAAACGGTAATTTTCTCGTTGGCTTTAATACTGTTGTCTATTAGCGTGGTACACCTTTAGCCACTACAATCTAGAAATAAGTATTCAATAATAAGACAGGGTGCATTTATAAGTAGGTATACAAAGAAGATACAAAGTAAGCGATCATTATTAATTTACCATCACTTATTGATTCATTTGTACCTCATTAGCGGCCTTCAGGCTATAAGTTAGATACATTTTAAATGATAACCAGTCATTAGTAGGTATGTATTTTACAGTAGGTATTTGTAGTACAGTCATCAAAAATATATTTATAAATGGACAGTTAGCATGGTATTTAAATTTTCTTGACTGTTTTACCGGTTTAGGCGTAAGACGATATTTATAATTCTTACTTATTAGAGTGTGTGTAAATCTTACATACGGTTTATTAGCAAATTTTTTTATTGGACTATTATTTTTGTATAGTTAATTGCCATTTAGTAGATATCTGTGTTTTGTTAGATTTTTATTAATTACTTTTATATAAGTGTCGTGCTTTTAGAAAAGATTATTTTATATTATATTTATGCTAATTGTCTCAGATAAATATAACAATAAAATATATATCAATATAACAACATATAATATGAATAACAAATTTATCAAATACGAGTATCACCAGCACATCTCAGTCCACTGCTGGACATATACATACTTAACAAAAAACATCATCTTTCTGACCTTTTTTCCCAAGATTATTTGAGGTGACGAACCAGTAGGTTCAAACAATTTTATCTGAATATCAGTTTATCTACGGAGCGGCTGGCATCGGACTAGTTGTCAATATATTTGAGGGCACTGACTTCCCAATAACGATTACCATAGAAGTTCATGACAACCGGGACCAACGGCAAAAGATCTAAGCTAAAACGAATGTACTTATAAATACTTAATTTTACAAAGAACTGATATGACGTGGTAGATAAAATGTGCAACTTGAAGTCTCATTGCATAGAATTTACGTACCGTAATAGACTTTTCACAGGAAGACTAATCTACATAGGTATCTAAGTAAATGATTTCGAAATGTTTTTTATTTTTAATTTATTCTTGCTAACACACAATTGTAAAGATAACAAAATGTAATACATAAAAGTATAGCATACTAGCATTTGTCTGCGACTCGGTCCCAGTGTATGACGGTTATTGCGGTAAAAAAAAAACGGTATAACAGAAAGGGTTTATTTAAGCCCAGAGGACGAAAAAAGTAGGTACATTAAAAAAGGTAGTCGTATATCAAACGTTTTGTCAAGTAGGTATGCCTATATTGAGTTTGTAAAAGAATGATGAGGCACTTTGATTTGAACATCGCATCTGTTAACGGAGCTATCAAATTATAGTCCAATGTTAAATGGTTTCTAAAGATCAATGAATCGTAATAGTGAGTTTTTTTCTTCCATCACTGTTTATTAATACAATCTTCTTCAACACCTCTGTTAATAGCTTTGATAGTTAAACAATATTAAAATCTGTGTTTGAGAAACTGTATCCATGATGTAGTATCTACCTATATGTATATTGATTTACTATGTTTTTCTTTATATATTAAGTAATGAAAAATAAATTTTGATGTATAGAAACAGTACAGAAACATTAAACGAGTTTAAAACACACATGAAAGAATACACACTAAAGAAGATTTGTGGTTAGTCCCATTGTTCATGGTTACCCTTGTAAAAATAGTGTGTACCTACATAATCACTTCTACGCGTGCACAGGTAAGTAGGTGTATTGTATTTATTTTTAGGTGTATTTTGTATGTTCTCTTTTTTTCTTAACTCCAGAATGGACTATAAAAAACCGTTGATGGTTTTATATACAGATATAGCCTTCTTTGTGTATGCGATGATAGTAGGACAAATACCTACTCAAATGTTAAGTTAAGGATAGAAAGTATCATAAGGACAGTAATGACTTAATAAATTGTATTAAACCACTTACGAGTAGATTTAATTACTTGTTTAATAATAACTTTTATTGCAGCCAATTTAGAGTACAATATCAGTTATCTGTATTTACGATACGATACATTAGTAAATAATGTTTAATCTATAGCCGGTTCCAAAAATAACGGGTCAGTCACATAAACCAATAACGGGTCAGTCACATAAACCCGAATATCTCCCGAACTACGTATGCCATCCTAATGAAACGAAGACTGTTCAATTGAGAATTTAATTATACAGATAAAAAATAAAATAAAACTTAGTTACACCCACAATATTAATCTTAAATTAAAAAAAAACTAAAGTAGTCATATTTTTCTTAAGATTACATTTTTTTTATGATTGTTTTTTTGCTGTTTTTCATCACTTTCTTCATTTAATACTTTGTATTGCCTCCACGTGATGAAGCCTCCAGTGATGAAAAACAGCAAAAAAACAATCATAAAAAAAATGTAATCTTAAGAAAAATATGACTACTTTAGTTTTTTTTTAATTTAGTCTTCGTTTCATTAGGATGGCATACGTAGTTCGGGAGATATTCGGGTTTATGTGACTGACCCGTTATTTTTGGAACCGAGTGTATTATTAAACACCTACCTATCTATAAATTGGTGGATTTTAAAGATTTATACTAATATATTGATAGGTATGCAACAATAACTACTCACTTCTACTTTTCTGAAAGAGCAATTTATGTGCTTATATATCCTGTGTTGCCAAAAGACTTTACAAACATACATGTAAAGAACACAGAGAACATCACATATAGCATTATCATATGTAGAGGAACCCACAACATTCAGAGCAGAAGCGAAAACAGCGACCGTTTAAACAATGTCATCCATGCACTAGGTGTAGTTATTAACTAAGTGTGCGTGTAAATTTTAAAATAATATACCTAAAAAACTAAAAATGACGCCTACTGTTACCAATTAACTACAAAATTATTACATGTAGGCATATTTATTGCTTTACTAATTACAAGTAATGTAATCGTTTAGGTACTAAATTGGGTTTCGAATAACTATTACAATGGTACATACCTATCCAAGTTGTCATTATTTTATCTCATTAAACTTAATTCGAATGAACATTTAAAAGTACATAGGTACATATATAAGTATATATCCATATTTTTCTTTTTATTTCACTTGTTATGTTTTGAAAGCTATTCAGTTAATAATTTATAATTGCAGTTGTGTGGGAATAGTATCGAATGATCGGATTCCAACAGACGATCCGATTCCTTTGCAAGCGAAATCTGATTCTTGATGATACATAATGATACACATATCTAGTTAGTAAGCATTTAACTATTCAAGAATAATTATGACTAAAAAGAGCATTACTTAGACGTACCTACTTATCTTTCCGTATCGAGTTTGTATCGATACAAAATATAACTTTGTCCTGTGTATCGATATAGGTAACACAAGGGTTTTAATCGATGAGGTTTATCGGCTGTGGAGCGGAACTGAAATGTTAGTTATAGTAGGTATTTAAAAATCTAAACCGACTCTATTATTTTCAGAAGTTATACGTAAATAGGTATACTTGCTTAATTAAATTTTATAAAAGGTTTCGCTAAGTAAAAGTTTTTCTCTTTGGCATTAATCGGATAGGTAATC
The DNA here is from genome assembly GCA_932526445.1 of Phragmatobia fuliginosa. Lineage (NCBI taxonomy): Eukaryota > Metazoa > Arthropoda > Insecta > Lepidoptera > Erebidae > Phragmatobia > Phragmatobia fuliginosa. Next base: position 35,544,610 of record OW052057.1, read on the forward strand.
TGCACAAAAGATAATAATTATGATAAGTACTGTTTTTTAACGTATATGATAATATTAACTGTAATATGTAAATTTTAGTTGCTTGAACTCAAATATATTTAAATAAGAATCTAGAAATAAACTGTTCTTAATTTAAATATGGTAGTTAGTAATTTAAGTTTAACCTAGATAATTTAAACACAAGTCAGCTGTTTCTGTTGTAGGTACCCATAAACAGAACCTAGTGTTAAATATTTATTACAAATAGGTAAGTACATAAAAAAATAAATGCATATGTGAGGATATTCAAGGCAAAGAAAATTTCAGTAAAGATTAAACTGGACGGATGGATGAAGAAGCTTCTACTGCACGGACTCTACGGCGGAACATGTGCACAGATGAACAAGTTACCCTTTATCCATTTGTTTTACTTAAAGTAGATATGTAGGCACCTATATAAAACATTGATATTATTTGATACAATATGTATATGTAATACTTTAGTTAATAGATAGTGCGATTGGTACATTTATGAAAATGTATAAAGCCAATATAGATAGGTTTACCTAGTAGGAACATTTGTATTGATGTTTTGATGTGTCAAAACACTGAGTAATGTATTGTATTACATCGGGTATCCCTAATACCTAACTAAAAATAGGTAGATATTTAATTCTTAACTCACAGAACCGCCTAGCTTAGGTACCTATAGAAATACAATGACCTACCTACCGGTATTTATGTACCCTAACTATTCATTGTTTTTAATATGTATTCTGTTATGATATGTACATATTTTTATCCGTTGTCTAGTTCCTATAGTACAAGCTCTGCTAATTTTGGGACTAGATGATGTTGTGTGTCAGATGTCCGAAATATTTATTTATTTAATACTTCTTATTTGGTGTTTATTATACCTTATAATAATACTAGCTTTTGCCCGCGGCTCCGCCTACGTGTATGTCGGTTATCGCGGTAAAAAGTAGCCTATGTCCTTAACCAAGGTTCCATATAATATCTCTATACTAAAATTCATCGAAATCGGTTCAGCGGTTGAGGTGAGATAATGTAACAGACAGACAGAGAGAGTTACTTTCGCATTTATAATATTAAAGTATATCTAACTATATTTTTATTTCAAATAATTAATACAACAAATAAATCAATAAGAATATACAATGTATCTAATGTAGGTATAATTTGTAATTAATAATGTTAAAAGGTCGACCTCGTAACAAACAACCTCAAGTTATTACTTTAGTAATGCGGCTTTGTTTAGTAAAGTTAGGATTAAGGGAGTATTATGTAAGTGACAGGGCGATGAACATTTTACTATGGCTTCTTTTGTATCCAATATGTTTTATATGGTTTAATTACAATGATATACCTACCCCTATTAAATTGTTATAATAATTGTCTATTATATATAACTTCCGTGACACGAAATAAACGCTTACGATTTTCACGTAAGTATATTTTTAAATGTGTATATAGTTATCATCACACTTAGTTTAATAGGAGCCGAGCATGATAGAAATGAGACGTAGCCGATGTCCCGTGGGTCAGCAAGTCGATTTATAAAATACGTACCTACTAAAATACTTAGGCCTAAACTTTTGTTCGTTATCAGTTCTGTCAGATTGTAGCTAGCCAATACACTTTCCGTAGCTTGCAGCGTGTAATTTAGGCCTAATAAGTTTGAAATTACTACTTTTGAAGTAACTTCGAGTAGAATATATTATTATATAGTAATGTAGGTTTAATTACAATTTCACTCTTATATTAAGTCATGTGATATCATCACTTCTAATACCTATGGGTTTTATTAACACTCACACGACAATTTGATAACTATTTAAACGTTGTAAGGTTCGTGTATATTTTGGTATAAGTAAGCAAGTAGTTTTTAAAACATACCTATAGGTTACCTAATATTTGTTCAGCGATAACCACTATGTTACAGTTACTTGATTTGCTTATAAATAAGTTTAAAGAAAACACTAATGGTATCTAGGTTTCTACATAGGTAGGATAGGAATATTGTTACTTGGGATGCCTATACTAAAAAACAACAAACTAAAATAAAGAAGTACCAAACAAACACTATCTGGTAGGATGCAAGTTATCGGTATAGGATTCCTACAGGACATTGTTTACTTACCTGCGAGGCGGGCGGATATGAATAGCCAAATTGCGCATACGCTGCCATCGGGACGATCATATGGGCGGTTTCACACTTAACACTGTCTCTTGAAGTCTATAGCACGGATATATTAGTTTCCTAAAAATATGTCTATTTCTCCTAGTTAGAAATTAAGTTAATAAATTGTATCACAGTTGGTTGTGTGCGCGGCGACTGCGCGGCGCGCTGCCATTCCTGCGCGTCAGCCGGCCGGTGCGCGCGCGCTTCGCATGCCGGGCGTTCGTGTTCGTGTGCGGCCGGCCTATACCTTCTATACACGATCGAGGCTCAACACCGACTGGCGCGCGTACTTCGCCTGACGCCCCTCCGCCGTAGGAGACGGCCAAATACGCCCCGCCCGTAGGGCGGCGCCTCGTATCGACCGCCAACCGCTGTATCGGTTTTCTGTCCTTTTCAAAATGTTGAACGAAAACGTAGCATAGGATTGGTACGTGCCATCCCCTCCATAAAGCTGAACCGCCCACCCTTTCATGTCCGCCCACATCCGGGTGGGGCGCTGGAAAAAAGCGGCAGAGTCGGGCCGACGTGATCATGTTTATGGGTTTCCGTCGAGACAGTCCGCCAGCCCTGTACCACGGCTAAACAAATCTCTAGTGGCAAAAAATGGCTTGGCCGAGGACAAGTTGTTTCACCTCGTCAGATTTACGAACAACGCGACTTTGAGTTAAGAATCGACTATAGAGACTACCACCTGCGACGATATTGGGTAGAGCTTTATGTTGTTCGACGGTACTCAGATAAAGTAAGACGACAAATAAACGACCAATAATTAAGGATGACATATCATTGCCTTTGATACAAGATTAAAATGTTAATATGAGTGATTAGCAATACGTTATGATTTTGTGTTTTTTTTTTATTATTTAAATACATTTTAATAAGATTACTCAAGTAGGTGTACATATTAGCAATTACCTGCAGAACAATTTTATATTTTGGTCAACGTTTGTTTTTCAGGTTGATAGATGTTTTACACGCACTAATATATCTAATAGATCAATACCTGTTAATACGTGACTTTTGAAAAATAAATCATTAGGTACATATATAGGTATAGGTATTATGTCCAATACGTATCGTCGTAAACGTATCTAAATAAATAAAGGTATTTTCTATAGAAAGTACCAACAAATAGTACTTATTAGGTACAAAGGAACATGTGTTGTGCAGTTGTGCGTACACATCATCGCGACGTTTGAAATTATTACAGACAAGTGGATTCAGGCGTTTGAAAATTGTGTAAAACATTATTCATTACAGTTGGCAGTCTGTCGACGCTTTTCATTCGTAGGTAGACGAAGGTTCTGTAAGAAAAATTAGCGGTTGGTGGCGGTACTAACTGAAATACGGATGAAAGGGAGACGTGAAGTGATTTAGAGGTCGGAGCACAGGTGGCGTTGTACTCGCACCCATCGACTCTACAGGCTGCGTTCGCTACCTAATAGGTAGGGGAAATACTGTGCATTATTTATACATCTTCATAGGTATGTTGGAATGTACCTATGCTGTTTCTTAGTTGCATTGGGAATAATATCTATATTACGTTGGGGTCTTATGTAGATATTGTTGAAGCTATTTGAGAGATTTAGATAGGTTACCTACCTACACTTATGTCTAACCGTGTTTTTAAGCGTCGCACGTCAAAGAGTTTTTGTAACCGAATAATACTTAGGTAAAGTTTATTTTATGAATTCATTGTAGGTGACAGTTTTGCAGTTTAGTGATGACGTATTTTTCTAAGAAACTGAACATATTCCGCTTTTAACAAACTTATATTGACGTTAAGTTTGCTGGTTCAAAAGTGAATGAACCGAGTCATAGGAATACTTAAGTACTTAGGTATAAAGTTTATAATTGTCTTATGTTTTTGAAAGTTCTTCTAGAATGGACGGAAAAATAATTTTTAAAGAAAACGTAGACCTACCTAATACCTATATAAACCTCAAACAAAACAAAACTATTGCGTAGCCACCTACGTACTGATTTGTATTAAAGTAGTTAAGTATCGTTTTATTAACTCATGAAAAACCTTTATTTATATTAAAATAACTTGGTAGTTAGTTAAGTATTCTCCGAAATGTATTTGCACATTTTATAAGAAATAGCCTATCTATGAAGTTAAGTTTGTCATTCTGAGAAGTTTCTAACTACCTACATTTAAATTTTACAGGAATCAAGTTACAGAATCGTAAATTGGCAACTAAGTAGGCATATAACTAAGCTATAAAAGTTTGTATTATATGATGATTATATGCAAGTATTTATGGACGGTTAATTGAATATTAGAATCCTATAAAAAACCATTATTAACAAAGAAGTAAGTATAGGTGGTCCCATAGGTATCCATAGTAAGAAATATATTTTATTTTTAATATATGTTTAAATAGATAGGAATAATAGGTACAATTGGTAAGAATTGTAAACCTATTAACCTTTATCTATATCTACTCTATACCTATAAATAAATAAATTTATAGTATTTGTATATGATATTATAATGAACAGTTTTTAATAAAATGCATATCAAAGTTACTTAGGTAAGTTACATCAAAAAGGCATTTCGGTAATAAGTTTTTGTCTCTCTAATAATCTCTTGAACGGCATCTCCGATTTTAACGGGACTTTCACTGTCGGAAAGAAGTAACTTAGGCTATTTTTTATACTAGCTTCGCTCCACGGCGTCACTCGTAATTTAAAATAATAACCGCGGATAACACAGCTAGTGTGTTAAACTTACCTATATTTAGTTGAAAGAAGTAAATATACCTTCCTATTATTTTCAACAATACGTCAATAAGTACTGTAAGGTACAGTCAAGGTATATTATTATTTCAACACTAAACTATTTGTTAATAATAGATACCCATTCTAAGTTGATTACAAAACGTTATAGGAACGGGAACAGAAGCCATAGATGCTTATTTTAAATGGCCTTTTGCTCGCGGCATCGCTCACGGACCGTTTTTTCGGTATGAAACATAAGTAATTACTTACCTGCTATATTATGTTCATCTCTGTACTTTGATATTGAGATAATTTCATTATGATCGATTGAATAGTTAGGGACCGGCAAAAACCAATGAAGAATTTAGGTAAGGAAATTAGAAGGTTAAGATTCTAAAAAGGTAGATAAGGATTACAGAAACATTATTACCTATGTATAGGTACTAATTTTATCACTTATAAGGATGTGGATAAAGTTTGTTAGCTTAGAAGGTTATTGGGGGATATCTCAGCACATATTAAACCGACTCTGAAAATTCTTTGACCGTTAAAAAGTCGCATCATTTGTGAGTGTCATATGACTATCGCGATATCGATATAGTAGTTGGAAACAGTTTCACAGAATTTATTTGTAAAACTTTGTTGTATGTTTTATACATAGACATACTCAACAAACATAGAGCTATTGATCTATGCCGAATGTAATAGGTCCAGTCCCCGACCAACTTTCAGGGAGGGGTTGGTGGGCATTAACCCTCTCCTGATAGGAGACTCGAGATCAGTAGTGGGACACTATGGTTTGTTAATCAGATTGTACTAATTCGGTACCAACCTATACTTGGAGAGTAGAACTTATCTATAACGAATTAGTTCTAATTTGAATACCTACACATGGGAACTTATAGGCACACAAAGGTACCTAGACAAATATAGGTAAAAATATTTTATATAATACTTTCAGTATTATCAATAAAGTAGATAGATGTTGTAGATATTAGTAGGATATTCGGAAATGTTATATTATAATCAAAAAACCTATCTTAAGGTAGCTAAACCAGTGCAGCAAAGAATTAAAGGAAAATATAAATAATCATTGTCGTTAAAAGCTTTAAAGTTCCCCCTTTACATATAGCTCAAGTAGTCGTAGGTACATAATAATAATAATGTACACAAGTTTAAGTTAGGGTGATAATACTTTCTCACTTGAGCGGTTCCGAATCAAATAAAAATCCACGGTGCACTACATTGTTAGAACGACAGACCTTTAGTTCATCCCGCACGTTTTATGAAGGTACTAAACTGAGTAATATACCTAGCTATAAGCCTTAACTAATAACAATCCGTATAACTTATAAAGTTTATGTGTATACTTTTCAATTTTATACCTAAAATGACCCGGCCTAGCATCACACGCAAGTTTTAGATATTCTCGCATTTTCTCTACTATATAGGTACTCTCTACTGTATGGTATGCATATGCTGTAGGTATACATATAAAATATATTGTGCATATAAAATATAATTTTCATCAATGATGAAAATTAATCATGATGAAAATTACATTTAAATTCCGTACCGTAAAAGCTCTGTGCGAACATTTAGAGGAAGGCTTTTCTTTTTACACGCTTCATATTAACTTCACCTGTATGTTTGTTTGTAACCGACTCTTTGGGTGCGATTTTGACCCACTTTAAACGGTCAGATTTCGTTTAAACTTGTAGATTTATCGAGGACCGTTGAGAATACACTAATTTGAAAAAAAGAAAAACTAAAATAAATGTTTAAACAAATTAGTCTTTTTTAGTCTAGAAATAAAATTGTTTTAAAAAACTAAAGCTTTTATTACGCAAAAAATTGTAATGTAACAAAGCGTGGGGTGCTTTCTGAAAATATTTCAATAACATCGCCCCACGCTTTTACAATAAAATTATTTTCTACATTTATGTTTAAAAGCGTGTTTGTTTAGTTTTTTAAAGCTATTATTTTTTATTCTATGTAAAGATATCTTCTACGATAACACGTGTAGGTAGATAAATAAGTAGGTAACATATACTCGTAAATCAGGTTGACTGCACATTTGGCCTAGCGGTGTATACGGTCGTCACTCTACTTTCTACTGCGCTGAGCGTTGTGGGTTCAAGGCCCTAAGGGACAATACTTTGTGTGATTCTGTCTGGTTTTTCAATGTGTCTGTTTCCTATATGTTTGTAAAGTACCCTGAGGCACAAGATATACATACTATACATATATTTTTTATAATTATTGATCCAGGTAACATAAGGTTTTAGATATCTCTAATGTAGAATAAAAAAATTGTATGATCCCTTTCTAAACCTAGAGAAAGTAAAACGTAGGTTGATATACGAAACAGTGTTGCCTTTTTTGTTACAAAAAACCATTAACTAAAAGGTTATAATTTTCTATTACTGGAAAAGATTATTAATAAACAGCTATATCTCGGTTGGTCACTATGAATAAATATATTTTTGTTATTAGTCATAATATCAAACTACACATTTTTAAAATAATTAAGTTATTGGGTATTTAAAATCAAAACACAATCACTTTTCACAAAGTTGGTTCGTAGGTACATCAGTATATTATGAAATTGAACACTATTCTTATGACTGACAATCATTTCATATTTAGAACTCTATCCTACTATTAAAAACAAATCAAATAACTTTTGAACAACCCAAAGAAACAAAGGATAATAGGACAGAAACACACATACACACACAAACTAGACAACCTTTAAACACTAAATAGAAAGCAAGACTTTCATTGTTCTACTCGAATTTTTAATTAGACGAAGCTACCTGACAGTAGCTAATGTCACTTAGTAAAATAATGCTGCCATATTTAAAGTAATAGTGATGCATTCAGTTCTCATTCAATCAGATGAATGAACAATGAGTGTGAATAGTTTATCATTTCAAACTATAAAAGAATATTATATCTATTTAAGAATGAAATTGTATAAAAGTGCTCTGATATAAGATACTAGTAGTATGTAACTACAATCAGTTTTTTGACGGCTCAACGTCGCGCGCGTCGCACATTATGTTTTTTGACCCAAAAAACAACCCTCCTCCTATTATATTTTTATTAAATAGATAAATTAATTTAAAAGTAAGTAATATACTTTGGGAGTCACCATACTTAAACTGAAGTTCAAAAATTTATAATATATATATATAAAAAATCTAAAAAGGTTTCTCATCATCATCAACAACCCATAACGTCCCACTGCTGGGCTCAGGTCTCCTCTCAAGAGAGGGTTAAGGCCATACGTCCCCACGCTGGCCGAGTGCGGGTTGGGGACAGGCAAGACACGTTGTGGCTACGTAATCTTGCTGTTGGATGTTTTTAAGTCGCCCGAAGGCCTCCAACTAAGCTTCACGACTGCTATCTTATGATAAGAACCGGGACCGACTGCTTAACGTGACCTCCGAATCACGGAAACGCTCATTACATATAATGCCAAAAGGTTTCTAATATCATTTTTTTCTAAACTAAATAGTTTGCGCGAGAGACACTTCCAAACTGGTAAAATTTTTGTCCCCCCCCCCTGTAACTTCTAAAATAAGAGAATGATAAAAGTAAAAAAAATATTTGATGTACATTACCATGCAAACTTCCAAGGAAAGTTGGTTTGGACGAGATCTAGTAAGTTTTTTTTTAATACGTCGTAAATCATAAGCCGCAATTTACATTTCTTACAATCAAAACACTATTAAAACATCGATGAAAATTACAACGAACTACAAAAACTTTTATATGATGTTACTTGCTGCTACGGAACCCTTCATGGGCAAGTCCGACTCGCACTCGGCCGCTTTTTTTTTGTAAATATTCAAAAAAATTTGATCCAGTATGGGTTTCTGTAAATCTACTAATGTCCTTCTTTGCGGCTTTAACATACACAAATAACACAAAAATATAAACCATAACATGAAAAATACGGGAAATAAAAACAAACAATGTTATTTCAGGATTTATTTTTTTACAGCTATATCTTGTCTTAGTTGGATTCAAAACCTTGATAAATAACTAGCCTGCAATAGTACCAGTAATACAAAAAAAAACAAATCCTAATCATCATGCAGGATCCATAAGTTTACAAGCTTCTTGAGTTTTGTACTTTTTTTTGGTTTTAGGGTTGTTAATAGAGATATTACTCGTCTGTGGGCAAAGGCAAAGGTATTGGCAGTATACATGTCAATAAATTTCACTCTAGTGTTTAAATTACTGAACATCAATAGATTTGCTCTATTGTTTTGGTTTGTTTGTTTATTTGTTGTACTTTCTTGCACTTGTGTTAAAAATAAACGAATCGAATTGAGTGACAGACAGACTCAATTGTGAAAGTCGGATGTAAAAATTAAATCCTCACAATCTTCAAAGAGATCGTTTACATCATCTGGTTCATTTAAATATGATTTTGGTATTTGATATGGTTGGATCAGTTCTAAAGCCCTCACTGGTAGTGGCTTACGGTCTAATTTTTGAAGCCTCTTTTTCACTCTTACATCAGAAATGTTGGGGTCAGACGACACAAGTGCCCTGTTAAATAGATCTGTCATGTGTTTTTCGCGGCCTGACTTTCTGGCATGGTGTTCCCCGTCATATCTTTAAAATTTATTCCTAGATTCACCAGCCTGTTCGGTATTCAGTATAGATAGATACTATACGAACAAAGTCGTCGAAAACTCGTTTATATGACTAAAATTCGAACTCCGTACCCGATATCGGCAGTTCGGCACACTAACTATTTACTCGACAATCGAGGTAATTTCATTCATTCAGGAGTTTTTTTAATCATTCACTTTGTCACAGCACTATTTTTATTTCATCAAAAACTGACAACACAGTAAACGTCAGTGGATATCGTCTAATTAAAAATCCGACTATAGTGTGTGTATTATATAAATGGGTATAGATAGATGATAAATATACCTACTGATATTGGGCGCCCGACGCTGAATCTCCAGTCACCCAATGGAAATGCCGATGTGTGCCACATATATATCATAGGGTCTGTACTGCGTCTATGTGTGTGTATTTCTTGTAAATTGGTATTACATCCATTGTTTATTAATTTGACAGATACACATGACGTGAAAACCATTAAATAATCATTTAATTGAGACAAAAAAATCAGGGCTTTAGTTAGTAACACCGAGCATGGGTTTCTATGATCTGTGGTTAGTAATAAAACATTTTTATGAGTATCTTTAGAACTGAATACTAGACTGGTGTTCGGATGTACAACGTATATACCTTTAGGGCCATCAATTTTTAAAGCTTTTCTCCAAGCTATACTTTGTTTAATGTATATCACAAAAATGTTCTATTTTATGAGGCTAGGTACTTAAATTCATTTACATATGGTGCGTCAACATGAGAGCAACTCGTAAGACATTCAGAATTGGTCTTATAAATTTACCAGTCATATATCGGCGCCTGTACCGTTTGGCATAAACTGTTTTATCAAAATTCAAAAATTGATAACATTCGAAATAAAAAAAAACAATTATTATTGCGGTCTAAAACATCATAATTTTTTCTTATTTTTTTTCTCAGGGGACATGTACTGAACGTTGCGTGATTGAGTATGGAGTGATATTCGTCTGTATTGAAATCCTCCTTTTGGTTTCAAGCCATATGACAAAGGGAAACCCGGTGGCTTTTCAAGGGAAGCAATGACTTGTAAGACTCTTTGTTGTTTAATACATTTATAAAAAGTGATTGCAGTAGCTAAGTACATTTATTGACCACATTCATTTGAGATTAATTTGCGTATATGGACAATTGCATTAATTCTAATATTATTTCTCCAATCAGAAATTTTTAGGGTTCCGTAGCCAAATGGCAAAAACGGAACCCTTATAGATTCGTCAAGTCTGTCTGTCTGTCTGTCTGTCCGTCCGTATGTCACAGTCACTTTTTTCCGAAACTATATGAGCTATTATACTATTGAAATTTGGTCAGTAGATGTATTCTGTGAACCGCATTAATATTTTTACACAAAAATAGAAAAAAAACAATAAATTTTGGGGGTCCCCATACTGATGTTGAGGTTTCTAATATCATTTTTTTCTAAACTAAATAGTTTGCGCGAGAGACACTTCCAAAGTGGAAAAATGTGTCGTCGTCCCCCCCCCTGTATCTTCTAAAATAAGAGACTGATAAAACCAAAAAAAATATATGTATGTACATTACCATGTAAACTACCAACGAAAATTAGTTTGAACGAGATCTAGTTAGTAGTTTTTTTTATACGTCATAAATCGTAAAAAGCAATTTACCTTTCATTCAATCAATACACTATTATAAGAACTTATAAATGATGTAACTTGCCGCTACGGAACCCTTCATGGGCAAGTCTGACTCGCACTTAGCAGTTTTTTTAGGTATTAATATCATTTGACGGCAATCATAATATGAGTAAGTATGTATATATATAATACTTATGTATCATGTATTATCATCCGTTACATTCTTAAAAATATGTTTCATTATTTCCTTTATTGGTGTCTGTTGACGTGCCTAGCTTAGGAACTATTAAAGACGGTTAATAATCATAAAGTAAATAAATTTCATAATTTAAATTTTATAAACATACTACTTTACAATAGTCGTTATAATAAAGAAAAACAAATTGTGACCCCATATATTGAATTGCAGCAGTTAATTCTGGTCTTGTTCATAAAAACAAAGCATTATAAACGACAATTGGAAAAGAGTCGCCTTGGCGTGCGTTACCCCAGCAAAAAAGCAAAAAAAATTGGGCCTTAGAGAGATGAGAGTATAACAGAAAATTAGTGTGTTCTGAGGTGTAATTTGTTACAAATAGCAAAATTTGTGCATGTAGTAGTTTAAAAGTTATTCGACAAAAACACTTTTTGCTGGAGTAACGTTTCAAACGTTACCCCAGCAAAAGAATTTTTTTTTAAACGTTTCAGACCCAAACGAAATACATGAATACATAGCTTTTGTTCCGTATTAAATGTTAGCAAACAGCAAAATTTGTGTGAGCTGTGGTTCTTAAGTTATTGACAATTTTTCTGGGGCAATATTTCGGTCTTGTCTAGAACTTGAAAATGGCTGAACGCAGAAGGTTGAAAAAAAATAGCATCGATAGACCTTCTTTTGCTGAAATTTGTTTAATCATTCGTTTTCAAATTGTTTGAGGAACACCGTTGTAATAAAATGGTTTTAAAAATCAGAAAAAACTGTTTTGCTAGGAAACCAGTATACTTACAATCAAATAAAAAACTGTAACATATAGCCATGGTTTACATTTATAATGACTGTAAATTTGGAATTAGTAACTTTAAGCAATATGAAGATATAAGTAAATATTATTAATTTTAAATGGTATATTTAAGTCATCGAATACGCAGTTCCTTTAAAAGAAGGAAACGTGGCAAACTCTAACAAATTTAAGTATATCATCAACAAACAAGCCTGTAAATTTCAGCTATCAATCACGAATATTATAAAAGTTATATGTAAAACAAGAATGTAACAACATTCTCTTATAACCCGACCAAATTAAAAGGTTACGTAAAAGCAACTGCGCTATACATTCGGCTGACATCTGAAATGAATGGTTTAATAGAATATTTTGTTGGTACAGTTACGAACAAAAAAAGTTAGGTCCGGGTGACAAGAATATTGAATTGAGTATGATTATTTTTTTTATTTAAAAACAGTCTTATACGCTCACATAAGTACATAAATGTTAGAAAAATCACAGATAGTTGAGTAATTTCAACATGCTTAGATACTAACTTAGATATTTTTTTGTTTCTTTTTACAATGAATTAAATAAATATTTACAATGTTTAGTAACATTTTCTTGTTAAATTTTTCTTGTCCTTTCCTTGTAAAACGTGTTCAGTTTTTAGACGCATTATTCTTTTTAAAATTACATTTGTTGCCTTCCTGTTGCTTCCATGGTGTCGCGGTGAATGTAACTTATTATTTTTCTCATAACAAGAACAAAAAAAGGAAAAAATATAGCATACTATATGAATTTTTTATATTGTTTTATAAAACACTATTCCCAACTGTTATGATATTTTGGTTTGCATTAATTTGAATTCGAATGAAGAATTAAATTGTATGAAACAAAAAAAAATAAGGTTTTAATTAATTTAAGGTTTTAAAATTAGTTTAAATATTTAAATTACAATCTGATAAAAATATTCTGTTGACTGTACAAAATACCAGATACTAAGCCGTTAATTTACGAAGATATTTAAATGTATGGCGCGGTCGCTTTTACGTAACCTTTTAATTTTGCTCGGGTTATAGGAGAATGTTGTTACATTCTTGTTTTACATATAACTTTTATAATATTCGTAATTGATAGCTGAAATTCACAGGCTTGTTTGTAGATGATATACTTAAATTTGTTAGAGTTTGCCACGTTTCCTTCTTTTATAGGAACTGCGTATTCGATGACTTAAATATACCATTTAAAATTAATAATATTTACTTATATCTTCATATTGCATAAAGTTACTAATTCCAAATTTACAGTCATTATAAATGTAAACCATGGCTATATGTTACAGCTTTTTATTTGATTGTACGTGTACTGGTTTAGTAGCAAAACAGTTTTTTCTGATTTTTAAAACCATTTTATTACATCGGTGTTCCTCAAACAATTTGAAAACAAATTATTAAACAAATTTAAGCAAAAAGAGGTCTATCGATGGTATTTTTTTCGAACTTCTGCGTTCAGCCATTTTCAAGTTCTAGACAAGACCGAAATATTGCCCCAGAAAAATTGACAATAACTTAAGAACCACAGCTCACACAAATTTTGCTGTTTGCTAACATTTAATACGGAACAAAAGCTATGTATTCATGTATTTCGTTTAGGTCTGAAACGTTTAAAAAAAAATTTTTTTGCTGGGGTAACGTTTGAAACGTTACTCCAGCAAAAAGTGTTTTTGTCGAATAACTTTTAAACTACTACATGCACAAATTTTGCTATTTGTAACAAATTACACCCCAGAACACACTAATTTTATGTTATACTCTCATCTCTCTAAGGCCAAATTTTTTTTGCTTTTTTGCTGGGGTAACGCACGCGTCGCCTTGAGCTTTTATGGTCGGGCTCTTTTCTCAGAGGTTCTATTTATTGCATTGCTAACTAGGAATAAAATGTAAAGATTGTCTTTCATCGACTTTTATTTATCCTCATTTTATTGCAGTATTTATATAAATTAAACCAGTTGAGAATATAGTAGTATTGTAAATAGGTTTTCTCATATAACCTCAGGTTCTACACGTATTTATTAGTCAGATATTCTATTCATTAAGTACTAGGCATGGACGCAAGGTAGTAATCAACTAATTACACAAATTGAAGGGGCAGCCAGTGACTTAATAGGCATATAAATAAAATGAATGGCTTCAATATACTCATGCCATCAAACACGTAACATATAACAAAACAAGTCTCGCAACGCTGTCAACTTCTATTGAGAATCTGTAAGGTGATGTAATCTTAAAAAATAATCTAGGTATACATTTATTCATTCATTTCATATATGCAAGTTTCGAAAGCCTCCTAAATAATTGCCATAATAAGTCGAAACACTTCGTGGATGAAGTCAACTCAAGTTTTGACTCTTTTGTACGATTTGACGGTGGCACTGCCGAGTCCCCACATTGTAATGTTGTCGTGCGAAATCATTATAAACTATCTAAGTGCTGTAATTAGCAAATAAGAGCCAGGTGCCTATTAATTAATAATTAAAAAAAAATAACCATAATACCTGCGTAATGTTTGTAGGAGTCTCAATCGATATTATAGTAGATAAAATTTATTATTTAGCTTCATAGAGACTCCAACTCCTTTAAAGCTGATGTATCAAAATTTCTAGACTTGAAAAAAACGACGCTAGTTAAAAACTTTAACCACATTCATAACATAAATATAATTTATTCATACATTATGTTAGTGTCTCACACGAATAAAGTTACGCAAGTGATACAGAAAACTATGAAACATTTTAACAACATATCAATCTGGAATTTAACAAAGCATGACCGAGATAATTATCTATTACATTACACGAGTATGTTCTCAAAAATAAAAGATCTCACTCAACTTTTAAATAATTACGTTTATGTTTGTTATATAGCACTATTGGTGCTATCGCTAGGCACATATAACGTAATTGTAAAAAAATTGTGAACCGTGGCAACAAAAACCGCTAAAAGTTGATACTACGTTTCATTATAAATAATGATATTATAATGTTAACAAGTCCAAACTCAAGCTGACCGAGGAACTCATTCGCCTTAGTCCATATCTCAACATCTTATTTTACCTTCCTATGAAAAAGAAATAGGAGTTTGTGTCACTAATTGCATATCCATAGCTCTAGTATCAACACATCCGATCAGTCGCCTCCAGATTTTGTAGGGTGTTATACTGAAAAAAGTACCTTGTGTTTACTACGTAAGGTTCAATTTTAAATAGACAGATCGCAAGGGTTGGCGCCAAGACATCTGTCATCGTTAATAACAAGCAATTTGAGCCAATTTTGCATTTTTGGAATATTGGAGAGCGCCCAGGCGTCTCGCTCTCACGACAGGAAGTAATACAAAAAGTAACACTAAATAAAGTAGTGGTTGACATGTTTAGTTTTTGCCCCGGCTCACTAATTACGCGGGCGCAACAGTAGGTGCGTGAGCGTTCGCGTGAACCGTCGAGGCGAACGTTGGCCGTAAATGCTAACAGTTTAGATATTTATGAACATGTGTACGTAATTAATTTTTACGATGGATCAGATAACGGGATCGGTGGAGCGATACGCTTGTCGCGGCGGCGACGGCGTCTCGGCTGGGACTCGTATAAAGGTTAATTAAACCTAAATTAGCGACTAAGAAGGTTTCGCGCGGGCCGATCGTATAATAGTGAAGGAGACGAGACGCTGTGGTCGCGACCTACGTCTTTTACACAATGAGTTACAGCGAGTGCACTAACGCCCTCGCAGATGTGTTGGCTACATTCATAATACACATTTCCCTTCAAAGCACTAAAAGAGAATTAGTTTCGATAAAACAAGCAAACTCGTTTTATTGATGTACGAGTCATGGATATAAATTAAGAGAGCGAGTTAAATCCGCTTAGGTGAATAATCCTTTTGTTACAATTTGATGCTGCGTTCTAACGGAGATATACAGATAAAGGGCTCTGTGTAGTGGTAATGTATTGCTCGCATGTAACGTTTGTTAAGAGATGTATTTCGTTTTTGCGGAGATGCGCCTTAGGCCGCCTCCCTCCTTCCCGCACCAAACACGTCATGGTACTGTAAGGGGTGCTTACTAACTTCCGAGTGTTGTATATTATGTTTATTAAGGTATTATGTTAATTTACTGAGCTACGTTCGGAGTATATTGAACCTCAATCTATAAAATAATATTGTCAAGAGTAATAAGCACACGATAATCATGAGAAATGGTGATCTATAACAAGCCTCAACCACCTCGTACAAATCCCATATACAAACATATATAAACACAAGGGGATAAGCAATTCGAACAAAAAATACAGAAGCAATAACCAGCCATTTGTAACTCGCATTAATTAACTCTCCCTGAATAAATGCCAAAAAGTAATCTTTCCAGTAACAATGGCCACATAAACCTTTTTACGGGTGGTCAGAAAAAAGGGTGCGTGCACATAGATACATGTGTCGGCTGGAAACCGTCGCTGTACACCATGTTTATTCGTTGATTAAACAGATCCAGGGCCGCAATGCGTATGCAACCGGACGGACATATTACCAGGGCTCGAATTCTGATTGTTTAGAGAATTTATTACTCCCGTGCCTTGTACAGTTAATTGAATTCGCCTGTAGAATAGGCACGAGCTGAATTGCCCGCCGACCGTTTATCGTGTCTTCCCAGTGCGTGGTCCAACGTACACTAGCGCCATTTTTGTTGATAACAGACCTTGTCTTTGTTATTATTATTAAATTTTAAAGGATCATTGTTGACCCTTATTGTAATAATTTTGTATTATGTCAAATTTTAGGTATAATTTTCATACATAATGTGTTCTTTGAAAAATGTCTTAAGAAATACGAGTTACATTTGCCTTATAAAGTATGTATCTGTGTATGTATGTAATAAGCTGTAATAAGAAGGTATGTTGTGACCAACTTTTTATCACTTTTTACTTTTAAATGTTTTTTCATGTTTGTGTTGCGTATTATCGTTCTAACAATTAATATTAATGATAAGAGCTGTTTCATAGAAAAGTGTCTTATCTTCTATAGGTATCTGCAAATTTTTTATAAAATAATTTTTGACGAAATGTTCTGTTTTAATTTTGACAAAATTCAGAATACTAGCACTAATAGTTTGAGGCCAATTTTGATTGTACTTAATATATTTATAATAAAACTCATTATCAATTAAAATAAAGGTTACATCTAAACTTATTTTTATAATCTCCGATTCTATTTTTATGTTGTAGTTTGTATGGCCAGCCCAAAGGCAGTTCTTTAATTGAGTTTATTAAATAAAATGCCCTAAGACTATAAAAACATAATCGTGTTATTTGTTTTTAATTATACCATAGCTATAAATGGTCATTATTTCGTACACATTTCTAGAGCACTTAGCATTTCGGTGTTCAGTAATGAGAAACTGTCTTATTACGAGGCTCTACCAAGACATGTAGGTACCTACCATAAATACGTTAAATATACCTACTACTAATACGTTTTTTGAAATATATGCTGTTATTCAATGACTATTTAAAAACAACGTATTTTATTATCCACTAGCCGTGTCTCGCGGTGTCACCCGCGATTATTGTTGTAAATGGCGAGTAGCGCCGCGGAGCGAAAATAGTCTAAAAAATATCCTAAGTTACTCTTTAGGTCATCAGCTTTTTGCCAGTGACAGCCGGTCAAAATCCATCCAGCCTTTATAAAGCTTAGTCGAAACAAACAACAGACAAACTGAGCGACAGACAGGCAAAAAAACACTTTTTGGCATGTTACTTATATGAATTATGTAACAAAATAGTTAATTACATATTACAATCAGGCACTTCAATTTTATTTATTTGTATGTGAAATACCTATAGATAACCATTATAAAAGTTATTAAATAGAATGACCATAAGACGTCGTAATGTCTTTTACTTAGGGAATAGTGAATAGTATCGACTTGACAACACTTACTCTTTAATATATTAAATATTTTTTATAGCTATACATAGGAGTATTCAGCCAGTACGATATTAAAATAAGTATTCCAATGGCCGAGTGCTTTTTTTTATTTTAATGATATAGCAAACTTATAGGTGGATAGCGAATAACAATTACATGTACTCCTTTGCAGCCATGTTTATTATTTAAGTACTGGTTTATTATTCTAACATTACTTACTAAAGTATATATTAGGTATGGATATGTTTTGCTCTTACAGCTACATTACATATTCTAAAACCTATCGCCACGTCTTGTTCTTAACGAGGAAATGACTGCCCGAATTCTACGTGCTCGATAGTAGACACATATCTCAAATATGCTGACCAGGCATATCTCTGTATAAATTCCATCAATTACTTTAAACAACATATGACGCAGGAATAAATGACTCTGCTAGTGACCCGAAATACAACCGCACAAATTTTGTCCTTTTTAGGTTGGTCTTCTATGCGAGGGCAGCACCGCCCCGGTGATGCCCATTCGTGAATCCAGCCCAAAGTTCGTTAAAATTAAAAGTGAGTCATACTATAAAAACATAAAATATCAATACATATAATCAAACCAAACAAAGGATATAGACTACATATAGACTTCTTAGAATAAGATATACCAGCTATAATACATGTAATATGCATATAAAGCGAAAATCGTAATATTTTTTATTCCAACATCTAACAAACTTCAAACAAAGCAGAGCTTGAACTATGAAAGTTAGATTGATTAATAGAATACCTACCTAAATACTTTATTTTTGTAATAATATCCATATAATCCAAAAACAACACCCAAACTCTGAAAAAAGTATCTGTAGATCACACAAACACTTGGTCCCGATTTCTTGGTCAGGATTTGAACCCGAGACCACAAGCAAACCAGTCGCATATACTACTAATACACCACCGAGCCAATATCCTGTACACAAATACCACCCATGTACTTATTTACAAACGTGTAAAAAATGCTATATCCTAGTGATATTGTAACGTAGGAAACGGCCGGATTATCTAAAGTAAAATTTTATTTAATCATGTTTGTACAAAGTACTGTAGGTAAAGGTACAACGAGAAAAAAAATATGAAAGGAAAATTTGTTTACTAGTGTTTACTAGTCTGAATTTGAAAAAAAAACATCGAAGTCTATTGTGGGGGACCCTCTTTTGTGTAGGCCCGGGGCTGTTGCCCTGCTTGCCCTTTCCTAAATCCGGCCCTGGTAGGAAAGTAAACCTCTATCAATTCCTGTAAACTTCTCTCTACGGGCTAGAATGGTTCTCATTCAGTGAATAGCTTTTAAATTAATGGCAAAAAAAAATAATGGCGAAAATTTATCAAATACTAGCTGATCAAAGCTGTCAAAAAATAGCCCAAGTTACGCTTTATTTCATTAGCTTTCTGCCAGTGAAAGTCCCACCAAAACAGTCATTCCAAAGATTAGTCGGAAGTTCTGTTTAGGTATATGCATTTAGTAAAAAAACTGTTTATTTAAATTACAAACGGACAATTCAATTTCATCTATTTTTGTATAGATAGTTTGTACCGACCGTTTAATCTTAAGTCCAAGCCCAATAATATAATTTATTAATCAACGCTCTTTATCTTAATACAAAACAATTTTTTCCTAGTCAAACAGCTTGCGATCATTAATCACTGCATATATTGCACGGCCATCTATTATTTATACATCTATTTTATGATATAATCACATCACATCATAATATTACTTAGGTGTCATTTATATTTAGTGTGACGCTTTCTCGCCAAAACTACTGACTCTGACCTGAAACTACTAAACTGATTCAAATGAAATTTGGTATAGTCTAGACTCTAGGGCCTGAAAATGGACATAGGCTTTTTACCGCAATGAGCGACACACACGCGGATGAGGCCGCGGGCGAAGGCTAGTAATATAATAAATGCAATTGTAACTCTGTCGCGCTTTAACGCCCAATATAATGACACAATTTAAATGAATTTTTTTACACAGATAGTCTGAGAAAGTACGTAAGCTACTTTGTAACGCGCAAGCGAAGCCGCGGATAAAAGTTAGTAGTAAAGAAGCGTCGTCCAGCCGTTATAGTAAAGCATGTATGTAGGCATGTAGGTAGTCATTATTCTGCTATCATAGTCGTCGTCGCCCATGAGAACTTTTGCAACGGGCTGTCTTTGCCACCTCCAATTTAATTTTCCCTATCATTTAACACGAGTAGGGGTGTGTTTAACCAAACCCTCATATCGTTAACCCGTTTAGACTCAATTTATATCAATAACTTGCAATTTATAAAAGTATCTACATACAAATTAAACTTGGGGTTTGCAAGTCTGCAGCACACCTATAGCTTGCACTGATAATATAATGATTAATGCAGAAGCAATCATCGTAGCGTAAAACTACTTTTGTAAATAAACCTTTTTTAAATTTCATTTATGCTAAAAAACGCGTTTAAAAGAATCGCTATGGAATATAAAGTACCTAGTATAACATCAGCTTTAATGGGTTTCTTTATTAGGTAAGAACTAGTCTTTAGAACCTGTGTGTACAACATACGAATTAAAAGACTAGAGTAAGCTATTGAAACACATTTGACACTTAGTTTGATGTTTGTAAAAAAACTTAATCATCGACAATTTATGTTCGCGCTCAACTTACGACGGACTATGCCAAACTAGATAAAAATACCAAGTTTCAAAAGTATAATTATAAGAATTATACTTTTGACTTCCGTTTTTTGCCATTTGGCTACGGAACCCTAAAAAAATGTGTTAGTTCTTATCAGTACAAGTTTTCTATTAACTAAAATCAAAACATACTTGTAAAGTTACATTACACTATCCTTGTAAGCTTAGACGGGCATATAAATAATAAAAAACTATATCAAGTATTTTGGAAATTAAGAAAATGTTCATGTAAAAAATATAGCGAAATTCGCCGGACCAGTCGTTTATGAAAAGAGTTCTATATATATTTCGTAGAAATCATTTTCTCTTTGTTTGTTCTTCTTGATTTAGTAACAGTTCCATCTTGTTGTCAAGTTTAAAATGAAAATGATATTAGGACAATAATTTAATCTTTATAGCCCATAATTATTTTTGTGGATGTGAATCTTTGTTACGAGTACCCTGCTTTTATTTGTGATCCCAAGATACCATAGCTCAAACAAATTACTTTATTAAGAAAGGTGTAAAAACACATCAAAAACCCAATGAATCATCATCATCATCATCAACAGCCTTTAATAGTCCACTGCTGGATATAGGCCTCTCCTTTGAAAGGAGGTTTTGGCCTACTATACCACGCTGGCCAGACGGGTTGGTAAAGGGTTTGTTTCAAGTTTCCTTCTCTTGGCAGTGATGTTAGCTGCTTATTTTGTTCCTTTAGTCGCCTCTTACGACACCCATGGAATGAATGAACCCAATGAATACTTATAACTAACATGGTGGCGACAGATAGAAATTAAGAAACATTTTATGTTATCTAAGAAAAGTGTTCAATGAAAAAAAATATTTAATTGATCAACCCGATTTGATATCCAATTGTCATTTGATTTCTAAATTAATAACATTATTTAGTAAATATCTGAATATAATATATGTATCTCTATATCTTTAATAAACATAATATTACAGATTTTTGATTAAAGTTAAAATTTTGATGTTTGACTTAGAGAAGGAAATAATGCCCGCTTTCACCAAATATGCTTGTACTGACTCCCTAAATCTTACGTGATATTTAAGCAAGGTTTTAATCAGAAAATCTTATATAATATCTCACTTGCTGCGTCAAGAATATCTGAAGAAAACATTATCATTGATACAATGTTTAAGGTAGCCACTTAAACACCGTCTATCGTCACGATAAACAAACAAATTCAAGCATCTGCTTCTTTCAAGGGTCAGTGATTAGTTGGAGTGGTTGAAAAACTTAAGTGGTAGGATATGGCGGAAACATCTTATCAATGCTTGTTCGCTGTATCTGTTGTACACGTGGCAAATGTGTTTATAGACCCTTTCATTAGTTCATCGTTTATTTCTTTTTTTAATAATTTTACTATAGTGTAGAAGTAAATACGAGAAAATAAGGTAGGTATCTTTGTGAATTAATGTCAAATAAAAAATAAACACTTTATCCTTATCTACCTATAGCAAAGTCTTTGGTAAAGTAAAGGCGAGTGAACGAATCTTTGTTTGCCACAGACGTGCTAAATACCTACAAGATTTAAAGTATAAAAAAATCCCCTTTTAGGCTTGGCAAACCCAAGTACTCTCCTACCTAGATTAAAAACCGATTTCAAAGTAAATCGAACAATTATTTAGCGTTTATTTTAATATAAGTTTCAAGTCATTATAATTATTTTCATAAAAAAGATCTAAAAATAATGTGTAAATAGAAATAGCTTATTTTACAAACAAATGTACTGCTTATCTCAAATTAAACACAACACTTTTGTTGCTCTTACAAAAAATAGCTATTTATAATGTAGACAAATAGAAAAAAGTGGCTGGCTATCATAGTTCGAAACCGAACACGTACAGTTGAAAATTGAGACTGAAGTTGAACTGAGCATGCAACTTTAACATAAATTTATGTACAGATATGTTAGGGAAGCGCTAAGAGCTTTCCAAGACGAACTCCCCAGAAATGCATTTACATGTCACGAGATCCTATGGGAAAATCTGCACATGTCGTTGATTGTCTGCTTGTACCTGCCTTGTACGCATATATAGCAGATATGGCATTATTAACTCATTGATACCCGTTATTATGTATGTATCTATCCAATGTTACGAATGCTGAATGCGCATAAATTTATTTGACAATTGATTAGTTACGCGGTGAAATTAAAATTGATGAAAAATGAAATACTAAATGCAATATTACGATATTCAAAATCTTTATTGCTGACTAGGTGTACATGTGATCTTATGTTATAATGTCTCAACTTAGAGACCGGTTTGCAGGCATTGCAATTTGAGAGGTTCATAAATTAGAGGTACATTCATTGTTTAAATGATAATTCTAGTTATCATGACATGTCATTTTTTTTACAAAATAAGAAGTTCTTAGACATACTTTTTAGGAAATGTTTGCACTTAAATATCCCATAAAATATCTACTGTTCCTGTAACAATCATTTGTACTTTTGTTTGTGTTTGTTTTTTAATACAGTGCCTTTAACTATATTAAGAATTTAATATCACTAACAACATAAGCTGATAATTAATTATTGGAATTTTCTTTGAGAGAAGACTGACAGAGAGTTTACTTATAAACAACAATGTAGGATACGAGAATATTTGCGATTAAAGCTTCTATCCTTTACAAACGCGATTTGCGATTCATTAGCAATCAACAAGGAGGTTAAACAAAGGGTCCTGTTTGATACGACACCCACTGAACTGAGGTTTATTACTCTTGTATTTGTTTATTGCGAAGGCAGATTGAGCGGGGTGTGGATAAGCAAACAGATTTTCGAAGTAACTGTTTTCGGAAGCAATCTAGCGCATGTTTACATAGGTTCTTCACAGGTACATGCCTGTTAAAGTTACGAAACTAGTAGGCGTTTGGGAAATGAATACCTTGACGACACACATAGTACAATACATGAAGTGAGATGTACCGGATGCTTAATAAGATTCTTTAGCAAAGCAGCAAGCATGCACTCATAGGTTTGCTTAAAGCTAAGTGAAAAAAATGTAAATATTTATACGATAAGTGACTCTCATTGTTAAGTAGATCAGAACTTATCTATCTCTAGTTTATAAAGGGGTAAAGTCGTAAATAAAAGCACAGCAAAAGCCAACTCATGAATTCGAACACAAAGGTAAAAAAATAAAACCGTTTCAATGTAACTCGTTAATTGTATCAACAGGTATTCCTATAAACAGTTTAAAACAATCTGTGTTTTTATAAATATTTAAATATTTAAATTTCATCGATAAATTACACGATAACGTTAGGTCTTTTCCGACGAGTGCTGTATTTTTCTGCCATTCCTAATATTAAATGGACAGCTCCGTACCATGTAGTAGTAAAGTCCCGGTACCATGTAGACCATTACGTATTAAAATACTATCAGCTAGCTTTGTTAAATACTGGATGGAAAAAGTAAAATGTTTTTGACATGTAGGTATAGTAGTGATTGTTCGTTTAGGAAAGGTTTATTAAATAGTATTTGTCAGTTTTCTGTTTCTAATCTAAAATCTATAAAATTGAATAAAATTGAACTGTCTGTTTGTAATATCAAACTAACAGTGCTTTTCTAAATGCATTTAAAAGCCTTTGCGGTAGTTATGTCAATAAAACAATTATTACTCTGAAACGGCTGGACCAATTTTGACTGAACTTTTATTGACAAAACACTGATCAATTAACCGCGGGTGACACCGCGGTTAATTGATCAGTCATCAGTCATCAGAATTGATCAGATCAATAAAGTTATTATGTTTGTGAGGATATGGGGGGTAATCTCAGGATCCAAGAGATGTCAACTTAATACAAATGGCTCTAATCAGCGAATGCTTTACATAGGGCAGGTCTGGGTTCATCCCAGGTTGTGTGAAAGAAAACTAAAGTAAAGGCTAGCCGTTTTACAGCTAGGTAACAACCATTAAACAATATAGGTAAACAAATTAAATATTAAATAGATAATCTCAGAGCTATTCATGCCTACAATTCCATTGTATGTATGTATATACGTATATGTGACTAAAGGTTACATTGAAGCTTTTACAGTCATAGCAGTGATATTAACCAGTCGAGGATTAGTAAGCCTAACCAGGTTTAAACCATCACAAAATGTATGTAAATACATCTACCCCATTTCAATAAAAAAAAGTGAGTACCTACTTAGGTATACATAATTCGCAATTAAAAAACTGACTGCAAAAAGAAGTATTTTTAAATTAAACTTGTAATGTACAAGTGTACAGATTTTAAATTTTATTATTACAAGGTACAGATGTAGACTCATTAAGGCTTAACTTTTGATCAGCACTAAAGATATTATTGTATTACGTACTCGTTGGAGAAGCTTGTTTAGGTAGTTGTTGAATCCTACACGCTGTATCGTTACAATTAGTTAATCTTTATATCTTATTTATTAAGAGAAGATGTTTCGAAATAAGAAAAATATTTTACTTCAGACGTACATTTGTACCACTTATTATAATTAATTTTAGTGTTAGTTTAAATTTTTGACTTGTGGTTTGCTAATAAATAAATACTTCAGACATTTGACACACAACGTCATCTAGTCCCTAACTAAGCAGCGCTTGTATTATGGTTACTAGACAACTGACATAAATACGTAAACATATTCTTTTATAAATACATACATATTATACATAGAAAATACCCGAACTCCGAAACAAATATTTATAGTTTACACAAAATATATTTGGCACATTAGTCGCATACGCTACCTTTGCGCCACCGAGGCAGTCAAGTTGCTTCAAGTGACGTTTTCGAGTATAATTAGTAATATCTTTTTTAATATGTCTCCTATTTCATCTTTAATGTTCTCTGTAAGTCATCATAGCTGCAATCTACCCTCCTACTAAGACACGAGTCCTGAGTATTAATTTATGTATAAAAGTTGATAGAAATCGATTTGCTTGCAGTAGAGCCACGCTGATTACAGCTCAAATAACCGGCTCGCCTAACGTTACCGCGCCTATCTTCACATAGAAGACTAACCTTAAATGACAGCATTTGTGCTGTCGTCCTTCGTTGTGGATTGTAAGATCGGAGACCCAATCAATATGTAGAAACATTTCTCTAAGCCGCCATGGTGTGGGTCACAATACTGCATTGTATGCACTCACAATGAGGATTGTGGCCCCTACTCATGCTTTCCATCAGGCAGAGTAAAGTCACTTGGGTAGGCTTATGCATAAAAAAATGGCTTAAGTTTTTTAGATGTTTATTTTCTTATCAATGAGTGATGTTAATATTTTTTACTTGATATCAAACAAAAATGATGACAATTAAAACAGTTTGAATCAATGTTACTTTTGACGAACTGATTTTACTTTTCGTACAATAAATATATTGTCCGTAAAATACCGGATTTGCGTCTGGTAGATGGCATAGCCACATTATCTACTTAATACAAATCAAAACGAGTACAAAAATTATTAGAGATACAACAAACAAATAACTAAGTGTATTTTTCTTAAACAATGCAAAAGTTGTCCAAAGTTCAAGTGTTTCATGTCATCGTAAGTAACATCTTGGTCTGACTCCTTCTTAATGTATTCTGTGTTTAGAATAAGATTATAATATTAAGGAGGGCGAACGCCGTTCCACAGTTTTGGGCCGGGGAAATTTGTGGAAATGTCCCGTTAACTGTGTACTCACGAATTATAATTGGAGATTAGTAAACACCGATAATAATTAAACACACCAACAGTTATCTATACAGAGAGCATAAGACTACAATAGAGTATAAGACTCACGATAAGTATAACTTTCCATTTAGTTAAACTACAAAATTGTATGTTGTTTATATGTATCTTGATAGTAATGAAACATTAAATCGAAGCATTTATATATTGAAGGATTTTAATCCACTGGTTACAAGTGATATTCATAAACACATAAATTTACACAACTTGTGATGTAAGATGGTATTGTCACCTATTGTTAAAAGAAAAAAATGTAACCTTTGACTCAAGGCTTTTTTATAAAAGCTGCCACAATGTTTCTAATCTGCTTGGATGAGAAGCATTAACAAAATTCTAAAACCAAGAAAACTCTTATACCTAAGTGTGTAAACCTTCTATTAAGCACACAGCGCGAACAACAAACAGACTTAAGCCATTTTTATTGTAGATACCTGGCACAAAGACAAACAGCTTTCTCAAAAAAATCATGATAGTAGTTCATATATTGAACTTTTAAGGAAAACTATAGCGGTTTTGATAAGTTTTTTGTTTCAGGAGTTATAGAGGCCTAATTTGTAAAATGTACTCACTTGGGAAACTTCGTACAAAACTTAAGAAATAATAAGTAAACATAACAATTATCTATTGGACACGATATTAAATCTACCTATCAGTATGGGTGATTACGGAACCCTATTCTATGCGTGGCCTGACACGCACTTGGCCAATTTTTTATAGATATGTACATAAAGAGAATATACAGTGAGGTGTGATTGTTACGAGCTGTCCATGTACCTACTGCATTATTAGCAGCCTAACGAATCGGTAAATATGCATGGTAGCAAAACAGCGTCGCCACAAACAGCTATTCACTTTAATATGTACTAATTACTTTTAATTATCAAACAAGGCGATGATAGACCATTTATATTGTACTAAAAAGATGAAACGCCCATTATTATCGCCGAGAAACAGAAGGGAAATTACGTACATATTGCATAAGAATGCAGCAGACCGCTAATTAGTACTTTAGGTTGAATGTGTAATTTAAGTTAACATCAGTCTTACAACTGTTTATTAAATTGTTGTATAAGTACTATTGTATTATACAAGTATGATTGAAAGCACTTAGCATTCATTATCGCCAATAAAGGTACTTACCTTTGTTTTCTCTTTTCTTTGTTTAAAATTTTAGAATCTAACTGATGACTTAAATAGATACGTCAAAATATCTTCTTTTTTAGTTTCTCTTTGGAAGATTGATGTTAAATAATAATAAATTAAGAGAGGCGCTGTCTAAATCAACTGAGAAGATAGGAAGGCCTATATGCGCAGAACGGAGTTTAAAGTTACCAGTCAGAAATGGAACGCTATTTTGCTGTAGCTATCAATATATTGATGAAAATGATGTATTGTGAATAATGTTAGAAGGGCGTGTGAGTGTTTACTGTGAAAAAGAATTGTGCCGTATTATATTTTAGTACAAGTACAAGTTAATCTAAAGTTGCAAACTTACTTTTAGCTATTGAACTTGATTAAGAAATATTAATTTACCAGTTCATAAGTTGTTTAGAAATTGAGCACAAAGGAGAAGTTCACTTGTTCTCTTGATTTTAAAATTGAAATTGAGTTTAAAATACATTTGCCTTTGTAATTTGAATACCAGCGGATAATAATTGATATCTAAATTTAATAATAAGTATTTTCAAAATTACGTTCTTGTAATTTAGTTGAATATTTTCGCATAAAAGTCTGATCAAATAAAACTTTAAAACTTGTTTTTGTAGAAATACATTAAAGTTTGAAGGTGATAGAAAGATTTAACTCATAATTTTTAAATTCAAACATCGATGTAAAACCTTTTAAGATTTTTTCCGAAGTATCAAGTTTACAAAAAATCTCAAACCTATTCTACATCAACGACCTTTGTCACACACGCTTGACTACACGCAAAACAAGTCCTCTCACTCACACGCGCGGGCGTAGGGACATCGAAAATGTTCATTCACAAAGGGACCAAACGTGTCCCCTGTCCTCTGAACCCATCCTCTTCATCTTGTCTTATCTGTGTTCATTCATTACCATCTAGTTTTATAAGAGTCGACGGCCCAAAAACATATCACGCCTCCATTTTTTGTCCCATCACTTAATTATCTGGATATGTATCATGATATTATCGATATTAGATATAAACTGAGGATTTTTATTTAAAATGTTACCTCATTCGATAAGCTTTTATAGATTTTAACTTATTACTTTTAGACTGTAGTTTTACGCTAATTACCGTTAATAATATGTATTTATCTTTTTGGAAATTGACGTTCGAGTGGTAGTCATTAAGTTAGTATTTACCCTTGAATTGCCTGTGTTTTGACTAAGTTGAACTAACTGTGGATACAAACTTACTAACTAAATTTAATTTAAAGCTACATAATTCCTGTAAATATTCTTAGATTTTGGTTTAGTTTTCAGATTTATGAGTAATTTTAAGTCAACTTACGGCATGACACTAATTTTTTATCACCAATGACACGCATCGCTCAAAGACAATAGATACAGTATTACAATAGACTTCTGGGTAGTTTCATGTGTTCAAAGTTACTTGATAAATTATTATTGCATTGATTACTTTGAATTTAATATTGATGTCATTGTCAACTAAATTGACAGGACAATGAGTGGCTTTTAACATCGTACATGAATATACCGACCTCATGTTCGTTATATGTAATAGATATTACAAACATTTCGGAACAAAAACAAGAAATGACGCTTTTACTATGTATGTTTAAAAACAGTCGTCAAGGAAAGCACTTAGTATTCTTTGTTGAACATTGGTTAATAAGAATTATGATAAAAATCCTTACTAATATTATAGACGCGAAATTAATCATATCTGTCTGTCTACTGCTCTTACACACCAAAATACTAAACTGATTTAAATGAAATTTGGTACACGAAGAGTCTAGAGCCTAAGAAAGGATATAGGCTTTTAATTTTTACTGCGATAACCGATATACACGTGAGTTGAGCCGCGGGCGAAAGCTAATATTTCTATAAAAAACATCTTTTAATATATAGAATATTGGATTCCTTGTTAACAATTTCTCAAATGGTCTATTCATCATGAACCATCCAACAAATTGCGATCTTGAAATACTCAAACAAAAGAGCGTATGTAGATCACTTCAAAGGCTGATAAGACGTTTAGACTCCAGCAACCCTAGCCAAGTTCACACTTCACATAGGTACCTAAACGTTATCAGAAAATTAATGGAAATAACATCGTCTCAACACTTAGTTACGTGGTCATAAACAAATGTATTAGCAATAGCAGAAAGAGATTCGACACACAGACAGGCGACATATTCACATTTTACTTACTGTTGAGTTATGAGCTTTCGTGGACGGTAGTCATCTTCACATCAATTAACCAGTCTATAAATAATACTAGCAAGGAACATGAATGATATCGTTCATTTTATTCTAAATGGTCACTAGCGAATAAATGTTGAATCTAAACTATACCTCAACATTCGATAACCAATCAGTAATTGTAAACCACTTAATTGATTAGGAATTAAATTTCATCGTTTAAAAATATAGCAGCATATTATACTTAATAAACAGCAGAGTGATACCGAGCAATGAGTAGTTTCGATTAGCCCCAGACTAAGAACATCAAACGCAAAACATTAATTATCTACAAAAACACGATTCACTTCGTTTGTTATGCTTAGTTTTACTTAAACTTAGACGTCCGTTTAAAAATTACGATGTTTGTAATTTTCTAACAATAAATGTGAGGTAAACATTTATAAAACAAGCTGTTTAAAGAGCGTTAATGAGTACCTAGAATTCATTAAAAATATGTTGTAGTATTTCTTTCTACGGGGCTATCTTTTTATTTTTATTTTATTATTTTTATTTTCGTGTTAGGGAACCTATTGGAAGTTATCGTTTGGTATGTGAAATATGTATGGTGAACAAAAGTGTTCGTTAATGAATGGCGTAGAAATAAAATTAGGAAACAGAAAGCGAAGTGGGGTGCAATTTATGCGTGGATGTGCATTTTTGTTGTGGGTCGGATACATCGCATCGACTTCGATTCGCTTAGTTTTAGTTAATTACAGAGTGCGACTAAGCGCCGGGCGCTGCTCGCGACCGCGCTGGTGGCCGCTACACAAAGCGGGTCGATGCCTCCGATAACGAAGCCAGTTTTTATCTTCTTATTTTAACGCTTTTAATTAGTTAGGAAAATATTCGCAAATAAAAACTGCCCGCGGCGTGCGCTTGGCCCCAACTCAAGGATTGTCTTTGACCGTTCAAAGACTCTGACGCACAGTAATGGAATGGAATAACTGGACTATTTTGATTAGCTTCTGTATTACTGATAACTTTAATAATAATAATTAAGTGCGGCATGATTTGCTTACAACTCGTTGTGTAGAGATGATCATAAAACGAAATGACACTGACTGACGCCTAATGTCTCGGCATTAGTCGTCAGTTAAATGCAAGTTTCGTTTAATGCATTGTAATAACTAACTCGTTTATGAACCTCTAATAAAGCTTGAGAATAATTATAGTATGAATGTTCTTTTGTGGAATCGAATTTTAACTAAATTCCTATTTGCAGTATGTTTATTTAATAACCGTAACGTCTTGAAAAGATTCATTCAGATTAATAAAAGTACCTAACAATACCATTACAATACGCACACATTGAACGCTTATAAAAAGCATACTATTGTAGAAGTGGTTAAGTTTTTGTTATTACATGGGCGTCAGTTGGATATTTTGTAATTAGAATATATGAATAATGAATACAGTATTCTCAGGTCAACAAACAAACAACAATGAAAACTTAAATATCGGTTTGTTTCGAAAGTTTCCTAATGAAATGAATGATATACCCGTATTCAAGTTGTTTTAACAGTTTATCAGTGTCTTACTCCTTTTATAAGGGAACGTTGGCGTACACTAGGTAATAACATTGTATTAAATAATAACATATAATTAGTATCTACCTGCTACAAAGATAAAGGAGGGACAACGGAGTTTTTTAAAAGCTGTTTACAATCAACCGTAAGTGGAGGTACAGACGATCACAGAAGACATTCTAAATTAGGCCGTAACGTCTAAATACACTTTCTTTATGTCATATAATTCTCTGTAAAAACTCTTAAATCCTACCTGTTAAATATATTTCAATCGAAATTATGTACGAGTATGTAGGTAATAAGATTATAATAATTCTGAAATGGTCTAAAACAATTACAAATCTATTTACAGTTCAAAAGTTTACTTAAATGATGATTTCATTAAAAAGACAACGTTATCCAGTTATGAGATCGGGAACCCTTTGTTCCAATTGTGCTTTGTTATTGGATGACGACGTTGGCTGCTGTAGATTGGACTTGTTCACTGAGTCCACAAAAGCAACTTCCACAGTTGCTATCAAATCAAATATATTTTAGAAGCAAGCTTCTAATTTATAAAACATTCTAATATAAATGTAGGTTAAGGTGTGTTGTGTGCGACTGTACTGCGGACGTTAGGCTCGTTACCACGTTATCGTGGAGCGGGCCGCGATGTTTATCTTGACAGCCACGTCGCCGGCCACCTCTCGGGGCCTTCACCATCGACACCTCGCAACAATAAATTGACCTTGTTAACCCTTTATGCAACACTACCTTTGTTTTTGTGTACTTTATTTTAACATTTTCATGTAATTGACTCATTCATTAATTAGTATTAGTAAAAGATGCTTGAACACGTCAAATGTCGATACTTTTATTTTACATACTGTCAAAAGCTGTTGCGATTAAAAATAAAAGCAGTGGATTATAAATCTACATATCTTCTTAGTATGCATGTTGTACTTTAGTGTCAACTGCAATACTGTTTATGCATCGCTGTTTAACAATTAACAATTACAATTTAACTCTAAAATGATCCAGGTTATTATTTTTTTGTTTCGTCGATTGTTTATTGGTTGTATATCAAGCCGAAACCGGGTGATAGGCATGGTCGTAATTGCTTATTGAAAAAAAATATATATATACGCTACAGCCTGTATAAACAATAGCTACTAGCTAATTTTAATTTTTGTTCATAGTTGAGCTACAATTTCTAACATATTCAGATTATAAACATATTCTAATTCTAATACTTAAATAATTTTATAATATTGGCCCGAATACAACTGGTCAATGTGAAGAATATTAAATCATACGATGTCTTTGATCTCCATGTTTATTATAAGTTATACGTGTTATGCTGTGTAGGCCCTGTATTAAAATAGATCTCTGTGATGTAGTCCCAATCTAAAAAAGTAGCAATTACATTACAAAAACATTACACTTCATAATATTGGCGGTGAAAAATTTCCCCTTGGAATGAACTGGCCTCAACGTTTAAAATACTATATAGCAGCGAATGGAGATCATATAAAATAAGCTTCATCATCATCATCATCATCAGCCTATCTCAGTCCACTGCTGGACATAGGCCTCTCCCATTGCACACTACTCTGACCAATTTTGGTCTTCTCGCATCCAGCTCCTGCCAGCCATCCTGCGCAAGTCGTATCTATACCTCGCCTGTGGGCGTCCTACACTACGCTTGCCGAGACGCTGTCTCCACTCTATAACTCGTCTATCCCAACTGTCATCAGTTCTGCGGCTAATACGGCTTTTATAAAATCGATCAAAGTGGTGTGCAATGGAAGAGCCCCCCATTGCACACCACTTTGATCGATTTTGGGCTTCTCGCATCCAGCTCCTGCCAGCCATCTTGCGCAAATCATCACTCCACCTGGCCTGTGGGCGTCCTACACTACGTTTGCCGAGACGCGGTCTCCACTCCAGAACTCTTCTATCCCAACGGTCATCAGTTCTGCGGCTAATATGGCCAGCCCACTGCCACTTCAGCTTGCTAATCCAGTGGGCTATGTCGATGACTTTAGTTCTCTGACGGATAACTTCATTCCTGATACGATCCCTCAGAGAAACGCCGAGCATAGCCCTTTCCATTGCACGCTGAGCAACTTTAACCAACCGGACCAACCGCACCGTAAGTGTCCACGTTTCGGCTCCGTATCATGACAGGTAGGACGCACTGGTTAAAAACTTTCGTTTTTAGGCACTGTGGGATCGACGATGAGAAGACTCGACGTAACTTTCCAAATGCCGCCCAACCCAGCTGAATTCTTCTATTCACCTCGTCCTCGAGGTTATTCTTACCCAACTGCAATGTCTGCCCAAGGTAGACATATTTTTGAACAACCTCGAGAGCGGTACCGTGTATTGCAGTCGGTTCCGGTTGTACATGTTGATTGAACTTGACCTTGGTTTTATCCAAGTTCATCCGTAGGCCGATGCGCATAGAAGAATCAGCTAGGTCGTTCACCATCTGTTGCAGGTCCTGCAGTGTCTCTGCCATTATGACGATGTCGTCCGCAAATCGCAAGTGAGAGATGTATTCGCCATTGATGTTAATGCCACGTCCTTTCAAATGTGTGGATGTGGTCTATGGTGCCATATCCGCTCCGAAATCCGGCCTGCTCCGGTGGTTGAAATTCGTCGAGTCTTCTCGCAAGACGGTCCGTGATGACTCTTGAAAACAGCTTGTAAATGTGGCTTAGAAGGGAAATGGGTCGATAGTTCTTATCACCTTTTTTGAAGAACGGCACGACCAAACTTCTACTCACATCTCCGGAGTTCTCCCTTCAAAGAGAGCAGTGTTGAAGAGCTTTAGGAGCTCCCTCAGTACGGGTAATTATAATATATATATATATAATATATATATAAAAATACATTTTAAATGTTGCATCAACTAACACAGATTACTGTAATGTTTTATGAAGCAAAAAAAGGACTTTATGACTTTATGTATTAATATTTACGGTAACATTTGGTATCATCAACAGCCCACTGCTGTGCTCGGGTCTCCTCTCAGGAGAGGGTAAGGCCATACGACAAGACTAGCTATATAGACGCTGTTAAGCATTCGTGTGTTAACCCACAAAAAATCGAGTTTTGACTTATGAATGCTGTCTTATTCTTTAGATCATAAGGTTTACGATAGTGCAATCCATTTTATTGAAAACAAATCACAGAATATTCTAGAGTACAAAAATTGTTATTGCTTATTTTCTAAATTAAGATTTGTATTTAGCATTTATGTCACAAGTGCCTTACATTATTAATGCCAAAATCTAATGAGACTACAACAAAAAGCATTAATGTGTTATACTACGGTTAACATAGAAATGCGTAAATCGGATTGTGGGTTAGAACAGAAATGCAATATTTGGCGAGTGCGGACGGTGGCGGGGCGGTAAGGATTGCGCGGGCTTGTTGACCACACCGACTTGTAAGTTTTTAAGCTATTGCATAGCTTTTATCGCGGGCTTTGAACGCGGGGACCGAATCAAGAAATTTCGTAACGAAAAAAAACCTAACACCATGAAAACGGATAGAGATATGATTGTCACTGCAGTATTTATTTATTTATTCAAAGGAACCCCATCGAGTTTGGACTCGTTTGATTCGTCTTGACGAGTACCTTGACACTATATGGTAACCAGAGTCTGATGATGGAGCTGGAAGGTGGCCCTAGGAACCCCATCGAGTTGGGGCTCCTTTGATTCGTCTTGACAAGTACTCTGACACTATATGGTAACCAAGGTTTGATGATGGAGCTGTAAGGTGGCCATAGGAACCCAATCGAGTTTGGGCTTATTTGATTCGTCTTGACAAGTACTTTGACACTATATGGTAACCAGGGTTTGATGATGGAGCTGGAAGGTGGTCATAGAAACCCCATCGAGATTGGGCTCATTTTAATCGTCTTGACGAGTACTTTGATACTATATGGTATGAATATATTTCCAACAAAGAAAAATATTAAGTTACGAGTACTAGAGTAGAGTTTAATTGCGTTTTTAGACAAGTTTTAATGATGTTAGTAGAGTATGAGGTTTTGTCTGTATACCGACACATTTTAGCAAGCCGTGCGTGTAACTTCGTTATATCCGGGTGTCCCTTGACACCTCTTAAGTTTTTTTTGTTTATTTCGTTTTTCTTCATTCTTCATCATCAGACCCTGGTTACCATATAGTGTCAAAGTACTCGTCAAGACGAATCAAATGAGCCCAAACTCGATGGGGTTCCTATGGCTACCTTCCAGCTCCAGCATCAGACCCTGTTTACCATATATTGTCAAAGTACTCGTCAAGACGAATCAAATGAGCCCAAACTCGATGGGGTTCCTACAGCCACCTTTCAGCTCCAGCATCAGACCCTGGTTACCATATAGTGTCAAGGTACTCGTCTAGACGAATCAAACGAGCCTAAACTCGATGGGGTTCCTATGAAGAATCTAGAATGATTGTGTTGTCCAGGCAACGGATAACGGCCAGTGGCGGCAGTACGCATGCGCACGGAGACGCATGTGGCGTCCTTGTCGCACTGCAGTGACAATCATATCTCTATCCGTTTTCATGGTATTAGGTTTTTTTACGTTACGAAATTTCTTGATTCAGTCCCCGCGCTCAAAGCCCGCGATAAAAGCTATGCAAGAGCTTAAAAGGCAAAGGCCCTTTGCTAAAAGCTATCAATACACTAAAAAAAATATTTAGACAAGAAGAAAATTTCTTGGCTTAAAATTTTTCAAATTGAACCTAAAAGATACTCCTTCCATGATGTATATAAAATCTGCTTTAAATGAAACCCCTAGGATAGTAAGTAGACTTGTCCAAAAACAAAAAAATTAAAAATATGTAACATTTTAAAAACATTGCACTGCCTTTGTTATGGCCAAATAGTAAGGAATTATCCAGCAACAAAGTAAAAGATCTCAAAGATATTCTTAAGTTAATTCCAGAAGATTTCAAAGAGTTCTATGGCTTCTTGGCAACTGTGAGGGACGAGGTTGCTGATTATAATAGATTTGTACCATATGATGGATACAAAAAAAAAATTGGTTTT
Source organism: Phragmatobia fuliginosa (assembly GCA_932526445.1). NCBI lineage: Eukaryota > Metazoa > Arthropoda > Insecta > Lepidoptera > Erebidae > Phragmatobia > Phragmatobia fuliginosa. The sequence goes on from OW052057.1 coordinate 35,581,148, forward strand.
ATTTAATATGATTAAAATAATAATAATAAAAAAGTTTAAAATGTTTGGTTAAGATTTTTGAATAATTGAAATACCACTAGACCAACCACAAGACCAAAATGTTAATAGAGAGTGGAATATAATATATTTAAACGGTTGTCTTTTTTTTTATGGTTGTAATGGAATAGGCGTTTGTCTTCCATCTCACCTGATGGAAAGTGTAGATGAAGACGAAGATGGTACACGCCCATCCAAAAGAAACCTGTTCACTCTACTCTTAAAGGCTCCAGAGTTCAACTCCTCAGGAAAAATTGACCCAGACAGGTCGTTCCAAACTCTGGCGACTCTCACCAAAAACGAGCTGTCAAACCGTTTAGTTCGTCTTTTGGGTATGCCAACAACGTATGGATGAAACTTTTGCCTGCGCCTAGTAGTCCGATAAAGGAATGGAGATGGCTCGATCAGTTCGAAAAGAGCTTTCGAGCACTCTCCAAAGTGTATCCTATAAAAAACCGATAAGCTGGCAACTCGACGACGATGCTCAAGAGTGTGCTATGGGCTCTTCGGTCAACTGAGTCCAAAGCTTCCAGATGATATTTGGCTGCACCGTCCAAGAATTTTTTTTTTGTCTATTCCAAAAACTGTAATTTCACGATAAAATAAATGAACCAGTAATAAATATGCCATGTTATCAATGATTTCATTTAATTAACATGATTTTGAGAATAAATAAACTTGTATCGATAACTAAATACTTTTACAACAACACATTTTCAATCAACGTAACTCCCCAGCACAAATCAAAATTTCGTAGCAACACGCAACGATTGCGACTCAATGACCTTGTAATATAATAAGTAAAGTAAATAATATAATAATAATATTATTAAATTATTGATTAACTTATTGATTTAAAGAAAATGTTTATAGGATTCAGCAAGAATCTCTAATTCTGACATTTTACAAACGTTATTGGAAAAATAACTAACATTTCTATTGGAATGACGTTATCTCAACGCTAAGTTACGTGATCAAAACAAAACATGTAGTCACCAAAGAGAATAAAATCGTTAGTAATAGGTGGTGGAAAAGGATTAACAAAAACCCTTGCATCTTGACTAAAGGACAACACGAACGATGTCTGATTTACATCGTTCGTGTTTACTAATCCCGGATTTATTTTGTCATGTATGGAGTAGGTATTAAATGACAAAATTATAAAAATCATAGATTGTTATCTTCAAAAATTATGTGAACAGGTAAGAAACGCAAGACATTAATTCTCGAAAATACCTTTCAAATCCGAGAGTACAGCATGATGACCAAGACAAACCAATTCTTATGGTGTTCTGTTTATGATTAGAAACTCTTGAAAATCTTACTGGTATTCATTCTGGAGCGAGTGTTATCGTTGGAGAACCAAATTTGTTAATCCTTTTTATGGATTATTAGTCTTTCCCTTCGGCTCCGCCCGCGTGTATTTCGCTTATCGCGGGAAGGAGTAACCTACGAGGAAAAACTGCTCAAAACTCAAAATACATCTTCATGCTATAATTTCAATGAAATCGGTTTAACCATAAAAGTGTAACAGACAGACGGACAGAGTTATTTTAGAATTTATAATGCTAGTATGGATATTATTATTATGGACTGCCCTGTTCTTTTAGTGATAAACGTATGCGACTGCTGATCAAGAGGTCCCGCGGTCAAAATCCCGGGTCGGGACAAAAGTATTGTTGGGTTTTTCCTAGAGGAAATTCTTAATAACAGCCCTGAGTATGAAAGTTTGGTGGTAATTCACGCTCGTGTTTTGGTAAAATATATGGCAATCGAGTATGAATTTTAATTATTCTATTATTCTTTTAAAACAACACTAAAGTGAAGATATACAATCAATTACGTATAAAGTAAAAAGGGAATAACACGAAGCATCATAGGAGAGATAAAACTGTGCTGACTATGCCAAATATTTAGTTACTTTTAGTCTAAGCTGAAACATTGTTTGTAATATTTTTTTTAGTTTTCTGTGTTAAGTAGGTATTTAACAAAGTTACAAGTCTGAGAATTAGATAAAATAACCACTTTGACCTATTACTGTTCACTAGGAAAATACAATACCTACATAAAACATTAACAACCCATAACGTCCCAAGGCTGGGACCGTGTCTCCTCTCAGGAGAGGGTTAAGGCCATACCTCCCCACGCTGCGAGTTGGGGACTGACAAGACAAGTGACAAAAATGCGTTGTTGTACTTAACATAATACATTAAAAATAGATACCTAAATTTAAACATTTTGTTACAAAAATATTTAGATTAGCTGATATCTAAATCTGTATCTTAGAGGTATACAACATTAAGCGGCTAGAGTCAAATTTTACAGGAGAGGCAAAAATGCGTGTAGTGAAATTTTGAATGTAATTTTGAGAAAGTTATATTATAGGCAGAGTAATTAACTTAGCTGTATTTTTTAGTATAGATAGAGGGAAGTATCATGAATTACACAAAACGACGATAAATCTATCTATTATCTAACTTCATTTGAGATCCTATACCCTGTTAATATTTGTGCAATTAATGTTATATACCATTGTATATTTCTTTTCATAAGCGACGTAGGACTTAATGTTTTATACATTATGTAGAACTGGTTCTTGCGATTTAAATGGTATAATAAACGTAATTTCAACAAAATGTTGAATTACTGTTGTAGGTATACCTCTGAGCTACAGAAATTTTATACGTAGTATGTAAAGTACTCGTAGTTAATATACCGAACGATTAAATGGATATTATATTATTACTAGTTACTACCCGTAGCGTTACCCGCAGCTATACAATACAACCTTGCTCACCCGACGGAGCATTACGTTATTTCGTGATAAAAGTTGTAATATTGATATTATTTCAATTATTTTTGCAGTGTTGTAATTTGGCGATCTTCTAATCAATATGGAAAGTCGCGGGGAAATTGTTGTAAATGGCGAATAACGCCGCTGAGTGAAGCTAATCTAAAAATAATAAGCCTAAGTAATTCCTTGTGGATCAGCCATCTGCAAAATTTATCCAGCCGTTCCAGGGATTACTCGGAACAAACAGACAGAAATACAGACGGAAATAAAAAAAGCGTTCATTTGATATAACATACATTATTTATTTGATGATGATGATGGTGACGAATAAATGACAATGAAACAAATACATGATAAAAGGGCTGGCAGTAATTGTATGCAAAAATCAATCATCTGATGTTCCTTGAGAGAGGCCTACGTGCAGCTGTTAACTACAACGGGCTGATGAATTATTATCATCATGACGATGATGATTGAATAGAATAAGAAATTCATACAGAAAACAGTGTTCATTAAAGTGCATAAAACTGTTCGTAATCTATTTTAATAGTATCTTCATTAACTGAGTATATCATTAGTGCTTTACTGCGTAGAAGTAATTTTATGAAAATAAGCGGGTAAAGGATATGTCAGCAGCTGACAAGGTCCCGGATAATTTTACATTAAGACGAGTGAAACTTAATGTAAATAAATATAAACTACGTTAACTATCATTATTTATTTTTAAAAGACTTCGAATGTTTTCATTTTATTTTTCGTAATAAATCCTTGCTAGTATGTATTATAAATGCGAAAGTAACTCTGTCTGTATGTTACCCTTTCACGGCAAAATTACTAAACCGATTTAAACAAAATTAAAGGAAAAGGTTGGGAGTGGGGGACGTCTTTGTTCAACAAAAAATATCATAACTATAAAATGGTATTGGCAATCTCTCTGTTTTTAAAAGACCTATCCAATGATACCCCTCTTGATACAAACGCGAGAAAAAAAGTCAACCCCACATTACGTGTATGTTGAAAAAAAATTGAATGATTTTATTTTAGCACTTTGTCCAGGTAGTAAAATAAAATAGGTAGATATCCATGCAAAGTTCCACCGTTGAAACAGTTTCGAGAACCGTAAAACAGGGTTCCGAGTCATGAACTACGGAATACTAAACACCTAAAATATTAATAATTAATAATAGCATAAGATTTTTCACCATTCAGACATTTGAACAGTGTTGCAGCCATTGTGTAAATCCTACAATAATACATCTTCCATTTAAATCAGTTGGCTCAGCATTGAGAACAAAATCGGTTTTGCAACAGCCCGCAATGTTCCAATAAATAGTTGAACAAGTGATTTAACGGAAATGTTAGCAAGAGTCAGAGAGTGTTCTATGCCTCTCGGCCGGACGATATCGAGCGTACCTTGGTTTTTAAATATTTTGCTAAAAAGTTTTCAGACAGTTTTAAGATTATTTTTCTACCTTAAAATTTTACTTTAAACAGGAATCGACGAGCACGCATGCAGCGATTGATGAATATGGACAAAACAAGAGAAGTGTGTCAGGACCGTATTAAGTGAAATTAAATTGTCTCTATCCCTTTGACAAAAAAATTACGCGACTCCATGTATGTATGTGTAGTATTTTACTTTTAAATGAGTTTTTAATTAAACCACTTATAGTTAATAAGTTAGCATCTTCATTGTGAATATCAGCCTATCGTAGAACACTGCTGGACATAAGCCTCCTCAATAGCACGCCACTTCGATCGATCCTCTGCTTCTCGTATCCAGCTCCTACCAGCCAAAGTAATAGGTATATATATATGTATTTAATAACATAACCGTAAAGTAGTATTCAACAAGGCTATCTTCAAAATATTGTTTTAAAAATGTTGCCGCCATTTTACTAAGGCGTTATTTACTTTTCCTACAAACAACTCCTTATTTAGCCTTTTAATTTTATTGTATATTTTTATCATGAATCAACTAGAACATTGAACACTTAACATTATGTATGTTTCAAGGTGTTTGTATTTAGATTACAGTTGTTATTTAAGGCTATGTATTTTTAAGTAGCTAGTTTTATAATAAATTGTTTGGTTAGTAAAATTTTAACTACACTTACTGGCTTTTGCCCGTGATGTTGTGTCGTCACGTATACGTTAATTATGGTGGTAAAAGGTAGCCTATTTTAGCTCTCAACAATTGAAATACTAAAGTGGGATGCAACGGGAGAGGCCTGGATATAGGCCATATAGGACATACGGACTGAAATAGGTTGATGTCATAGGTGTGAATCATAGTCTCGATATTCTAGCACGTTTGTGTCTTTGCTTAATTCGGCCATAAAACACAATGAGTTAAAGGAAAGAGCGTTCTGTCAACAAATTAATAAATCAATTGACTAAGGGAGCCGAAACTAGAACGAATCAAATCTCTACTCTGAATGAAGCTAATAATAATAATTGAGTGCTAAACGATGGACTGCAAGAAGCAATGCTCAATTCAGTATTAGCGATCATATCACCATAGAACGTTTATGTATAAATAGCTGCGAAACATGTTGAGTTTAAATTATACAATTTTGTAAGTTCAATATCCCCTTTGTACATAATTTCCATAATAGTAGTTTATGTGTGCCTTTAATTTTAAATTGTAAACTTAATTAAGCTAGACCATCTTGCTAAAATAGGTTATGACAGACATTTATAAAAGTATTTTATTTGTGTATATCACCATAAAGGTGAAGACGATCCTGTTCAGCATTATTTAATCTATTAATTAAATTCTTATCTAAACAATAATTAGTGAAGGCAGTGGACGACAAAGGCCATAGGTACAGACAATGCAGCGATGAGTCGTGGTTTGGTTACTTAGTTATAACTTAAAATTCTTGTGTATTAGCGTTGCACTTATCAATGAACATGGTTTTAATATTTAAGCCTACCAAAGAGACCATTTTGATTCTGAATCCAGCAAGTTAACGACAGCTATAAAAAGTGTTTCGAAATATCCAGGCTAATGAGTTGACGAGTCATCTAATCTAAATTACTTAGGTGAGCTTTTGGTCAGAGTTTAGGCGCCGGTAGCTTTTGATCCCACTAATCAGTCGTTGAAAAGCTAGCTTCCTAATTGAAGTGTAAACATGAAAAAATATCCTTTTATTGTATTTCCAGAAGCACTATAAAAAGTAAAGCGTGACATAAATTAGAATGATGACAATTAAGTGACAAAGACCGATTTAAGACTTCTTCTTCTTAGCGTTTCGATGGCAAACGTAACGTGTCGGGAAAATTATATTTTTTCAGCCCAGAACGCGGCCACTTTAATGGCGTTATCGGTGGCAGCCATTAGGTCTTCCTGCGTGCAGGTGTCTGGGCACGCAGGGCACGATGGAAGATGGGACATTGTTTCGATTGCACCGCACAAACAGCTGAGATCATCACCGGCCGAAAATCCCCACCTAAACAGGTCTTCTTTGCTTCGGCCAACTTGGGTCCGAAGTCTATTTAAAGACCTCCAGATTGGCCACGGTAGTTTATGTCCAGGCGGAAGGCTCTCAGCCGGTGCCACAAATGGATTCGGCAAGGACACCCGCTCTCTCCATTGTTTGCACCTTCCTTGGGACGGGTCCAAGGTCAGTGGGCCGATACATTGTGCAAAACTTTTGCGGCTCTTTAGTCTTTGTTGTAGTGGAGTGTGGCCGTACATGGGATGCCGCGGGTCATTCTCCATCCTAGTCCTCTCCGCTGAACTCGCCACAGCCCTCCGAATCGCCGGAGGTGCTACTCCGGCCAGTGGGTACAGCATCTTAACCGGGGTCGGTATAAGACAACCCGTAATTATCCGGCAGGTTTCGTTTAGTGCTGCGTCCACTATCCTTGTGTGAGCGGATCGGCTCCATACGGGGCAAGCGAATTCTTCAGCAGAGAATGCCAGTGCCAGACCAGAGGTCCTCATTACCCACGGCGAGGCGCCCCAGTTGGTGGTACGTAGTCGCTGGAGTAAGTTGTGACGGGCGTGTACCTTTTTTTTTAGATATTCGCAGTTTTTCCTGTATGTAACAGACCTATCCAAGATGATACCCAGGTACTTTGGATGGTGGTTGTGGTTAATAGGTTCGCCCCGCCACATGATGTTGAGCTTTCGATTCGCCTGGTTGTTCCAAAGGTGAAATGCACAGGACTCGGTTTTTGATGGGTTTGGTCTAAGTGAGTTGTCCTCGTAGTACCGATCTAAGTAGTGGAGAGCCGCACCGAGGCTGACCTCCACCTCCTCAAAGCTTGACGCCTGAGCTGTTAGCGCTAGATCATCCGCGTAGATAAAGCGGGAGGTGTTAGGACTGGGTGGTTGGTCATTAGTATACATGTTGAATAAGAGCGGGGCTAGGACACTGCCCTGTGGTAAGCCGTTTCTTCGAGATCGCCAGCGACTCCGATCTGAAAGAAGATGAACCTGGAAGCTACGATTATGTAGCAGCTCTCGGAGTGTCCTGACAAATTTAAGATCACCCGTCATGTCTTCCACCTTCCATAACAGTCGCCTGAGGTTTACAGTGTCGTACGCTGCGGTGAGATCGACAAAAACAGCCCCGGTTATTTTCCCCAGCTCGAAGCCATCCTCGATATGTTGCGTGAGGCAAACATGATTTAAGACTGTCAATAGAAGATAAATCGTTCATGTAAGAAGAAAAGTTTGTGAGTTTATAACATTGTAGGGGGTAATCTCTGGATTTACTAATCCGATTATGAAAAGACTTTTAGCAGTGGATAACCTGATTATTTGTGCATGTTAATGAAAGATGATTACCACGATATCTGAGAAACAAGCGGACGTAGCCGCGGGCAAAAGGTACTTTATAATAAACACAACCATGATGTGTGTAATTAAAGTCTAGCACAGAATGTTTCTCGTCACTTATTCATACAGGGTGATATCTAAATTAGATCACCGCAATATAAATTGAGTAAACCAAAATGCAATCATCCCTATACACACATATATTGGGTTTAGCAGTTGATCACTATTGCAGCATCGCTATGTCGAATTTGTGTATTTTATCGACTAACAGGACTATGCCAAGCCTCTTGTCTAAACTCAGTTATATTTAGCGGAACTCCGCGGTTTTACCCGCGGTTGTTGTTGTGAAAATAGAAAGGTACAGGTAACGCCATGGGGCGAAGTTTGTCTAAAAAAAGTAGTCTAAGCTTTTCATAAGCAATCTTTCATTGAAAGATCAGATTGCCAGAACAAACAGACAGACAGACAGTGAAAGAATTATGTAAGTACTATGTATAATTTTATATGTATTTACTGTAAAGCTGTTAATTTTAGATACAAACAGAGATACAAACTTAAATTTTATTTATTTGTAAAGAAGTATGCATTAATCTAACCTGACTATATTAAATTTTAGGATTTTGTTTAAAACAAATTGTATATTTTTATACAAAACTAAAGTTTAAGTTCTTAATTATTATATTTTTTAAATAAAAATAAGATTTTACTGTCACTCTTATGCCGGAACCACACTGCGTTATTCGCTATTCGTCATGCGGGTTATTTACGCGCATTCGGCGAAGTGTGGATAGTATAAGAGGCGTGCTATTGAAGAGGCCCATGTCCAGCAGTGGACTGCGATAGGCTGATGATGATGATGATGGTCTTTAGGATTATCTTAATTTATCTTAATTATTATATCATCAAGTTACATAAAACAATAAGAAAAATTATGTTATATAGCTTAGCTTACATATTTCATTATGTCATTTTAAGTGAAATGTAATTGGAAAAGATTTTGAATTGACCTAAATAATTCACATTTAGAAACTTCTCATCTTAGCGATACAAAAGATTCCAGTCATCATGAGATGATGTTGACGTTTGCAATGATATGTGAATTTATTCAAATATGGCAGTAGATATTTTTCTATTAAATTATGAGTGGCAACTTCATATGCGAGCAGGAAGTTTGCTTGAGTTTTCGTGAGCGGCAAGTGTACGATAAAATACGCGCTGACCACGCCGACGGCCGGCGACTTCTTATGAATAAATTATTATCAAGCGGCAGGTGGAATGACCTGACACAAAATGTTTTGATGGAATTGTTTTAATTGGACGTTATCTCGCCTTAACTATCGTACCCGATACTTCGTTACCAAAATATGAATTTTGTTAGTCGACGATTCACACCACCGTTCGTATTTAATTATTATTTCATTGTTGCATCTTGATAATAAGTTGAAAACAAATAACTAAGCGGAAAGACAGCTTGATTAATTATTTCTCATTGGTAAATATTAACTAACGGTTAATAATATATGTAAAGGGCTCATTAAATGTTGAAATTGGTTGAATATAAACAAATGCCAATATGTACTAACCTACTTTTAACCTTTTTATATTTAAGACTGAAGCTATGTCCTCAAGTTTATGCAATGTTTGGAAATGATTGTAAATTGAGTGAAATATTTCTACTTGAGTTCTGCTCCCCTGGTAGCATGAGTGTGTATTACGTCGAGCTATTAATAATTTCTAGATGAAAGTACCTATCCCTATTAGAGCATGCAAAATTTCATGATAAACGGCGAAAGCGTAACAAATAAATTCATTCGAGATATTAGTTACTATTTAAATTTCTGCCTTACTAACAGCATATGCAAATTTATTAAATTAAAATGTAAATGAAAAGAAGTAAATAATTAAACATAAAAATAAATGCATTTGAGAGCTGCGGTGGAATGACAAGTAACGAAAATGTGTTCACTGAAATAGAACCAGTTTGATGTTGAGACCTAATTGCAAGTGGTTTTAACAAAGTGCTAAGAGAGACCACACTGAGTCTAATACAGCGGCCGCAAACTTCCCCTGCCAAAGTTGCGGTCAATTTTGTCGCTCCCGCGCTAACGAGTAAACCTACACAAATATACAAAATTGAAGTATCTGAATATAATATCTAATTAACAGTTTTATATTAAATGCTTATGAAAGCATATGCGAAACTTACACTAAAAATTCAATTTTCAAAATTATTTTTAGTTTGTTCGTCTGTGTATACGTCTATTTGTTTCGGATAATCTCTGGAACGGCTCAATCAATTTTGACGGAACTTTCACTGTAAGGGCGCTGATGATCTAAGTAGGTGTGTAACTTAAATTATTGTTGTCGCTGTTTTCAAAATTTTACCTACCGTATGATTATACGAAAGTACAATCAGTTCATTGCTTTTAAGCAGTCGGGTTTTTTGTTTCTATAATAATTATTTTTAACCGACTTCAAAAAAAAGGAGGAGGTTCTCAATTCGTCGGAATCATTTTTTTTTTTTTTTTTTTTTTTTTTTTTTTATGTATGTTCAGCGATAATTTCGTCGTTTATGAACCGATTTCAAAAATTCTTTTTGCATTGGAATGGGCGTAGCTTACAGGTGGTCCCATTGTCACCATATCGAGATCTGACGATTGGATCCCAAGGAAATCAAGGGAACTCCTCAAATATCATAGGTACAATGTAGCGAATTGGATACTCGGAATAGTTATTCATTGAAGTCGGTTCTTTTTTGTTAAAATTATATTTCCTAATAATATGGTTGTTATGAATTCCTATCAAAAACATTGAAATAAATATTTGCCTAAATTTAGAAAAAAACTACTTTTATATTCCTTATGTATTTGTGCTAATTTAATCAATTCGAAAGTGACTCTGTTTACTTGTCTTCTATGCTTTTTTATCTACTGCGCTGTGGATTTCAGCGACATTTAGCATGTATATACTTAGATACCTACTTTTATTTTTGAGGAATTTAAATATCATTAACTAAGTAACAAAATTACAAGAATTACAATTCCATTTTATATGACGTAGATAATAATATTAATAGCCATACCGCCATATTAATCGCCCGTGTGGTGACGGATTAAGAATACAGAGTGTCACCACCCCTATTCATCCCGCGGGTTTCGTAAGAGGCGACTAAGGGATAAACTAAGCAAGACAACATCAATGCAAAGAGAAGGAAAACTTGAAACGAACCCTATACCAACCCGTCTGGCCAGCGTGGTATAGTAGGCCAAAACATCCTTTTTAAGAAGAGGCCTATGTCCAGCAGTGGACTGTTAAAGGCTGTTGATGAATAATATTAACACAAACTGTTTATATTATACTATGATATTTCACAGACGAACAATTAAATTAACGGCAATTTTATAAGATATTGAGCTTTAAACCATGGCTTATATGTCAGTTTATATGGTTATATGTCAGTTATCATGGCAATGGAGTAATTATGATTCTATTTTGGGTGCTATTTACAGCAATAACCTATATAAATACGAGTTGCGCCACTTTCAGCTAGTCTTTGACATTGAGTCGGATCAACAAGAGTGTTACCACGACATCTAGTGAGGCAGAAAGGGCAAATCCTGGTGGTTAACTGCCTCCAGGAGAGTGCTCCCAGATTACCTAACCAATAATAGGAGTACTTTGTGACTCGCACCGCTTAACACGGTAGCAATTATGCATATAAACATTGTTTAACATTGGAAATTATCCTTAATATGGCCACTACAACCGCTAATGCCATCGATTAGTGTTTTGAATCTAAACGAAAACAAACATCTATAGAAATAAATAAAATTAAAGTGTCTGTTTGCAATTCCAAATTAAGTACTTAGCATTTTTCTTTAAATACATAAATATGACAATACTTTTACATATTACCGATAAAAAGATTTTTTTTAATTTTCTGGTTATCTATTTGTTAATTCAGACTATTTATTCTCTGGAACGGCTGAAGGGGCCTTTACTGCCAAATATAAAGAGTTTGGATTAGAAAAGAGATTAAAAAAGTAGCCTCATTTACTCCATAAGACAAACTTCGTCGTGCGACGTCTTCGACGCGATTCTTGTTACAAAGGTAGGTACCTACCTAACAAAAAACACCGGGAACTCCGCGGGGCTACTTAAAAATATAGTACTTTAAACTATAGTTTAAATATACGATAAGATTTACCGTAAAAACATATTAAATATAGTAAAACCTAATAAAATTTGTAAACACATTGTGATACGGTATAACATCTGATAATAAACGTTAAAAGGTTTTATCGCACTTGTACTTTACCTTGAACTGCATTAGTAAACCGGAAAAAAGTCATAAATTTCACATAAACATACCAACGTTCTACAATTTAGTTGAATAAACTATAGGCATGCGAACAAAATGTAAAGTTTTTATATACTTTGCTATTGTAAGCATTGTTTTAATATACACGCAATAATTAAATTAAATTAATCCACACTTTTTTATAAGTGTAAACAATATGTGTGGACGATTATTACCTTTACAAGACCTAAATTTTACTTTGAATGACATAATGACGTTGAATAAAATATGATCGTATTTAGTTGTTGTGAACTAGTTGAGCGCCACAGTGTTCCGCCGCGGTTCTGTTGTTAATCTATGGTGCGCCGTGTAGCGAAACTTATGAACAACCGGGTCCGACTGCTAAACGAGACCGCCGAATTATGGAAACGCTCGTAGCATATCATGCCCCAAACCCATCTAGGTACTGACCGCGACGTCGTTGCTTAGCTATGATGGTTTCCTATCACCTAAGGCAACTTGGCTATTAACGCGCCTTTAATTACAGGAGTGATCAGATTAATGCGGATGCTTGGCGTCTATGTGAGATTGGGATGGCATTGGATTTTAGAAAAAGCTTTACAAGAATATGTCCGGGGATAAAATGACATATTGTTTTATAAACATAGGAATCAAATGGATTACCATTATATAATTTAGTATAGAAAGAAATAAACAAATGCTTTGCCTACTAATAATATAAAAAGGAATAGTTTTTGAGGTAGTAGAGGTAGGTAATCTCTGGACCTACCGAACTGATTCTGAAAATTGTATTACTAATAGAAAGTTATATCATTTGTGAATGTCATCTATACTAATATATAAAGCTGAAGAGTTTGTTTGTTTAAACGAGCTAATCGCAGGAACTACTGGACCGATTTGAAAAATTCTTTCAGTGTCATTTATCGAGGATGGCTATAGACTACATATTATTACGCTTAGATCAATAGAAAAGGAGCACCAATGAATAATGTTTCAAAATCGGGGAATTTTTTCCATAAGAGCTTCCGCTGCGTGCGCTACGTTGAAGGTTAAAGTTTCGCAAAAATCATGTAAGTAAGAATTATTCTCCTTTAAAAGTTCTAAAATAAGTTCGCGATATCATATTTTCAATCACTATAACGTTTTTTATAGAAAACAAATTTGCATCCGCGGTATAACATCAGGTCAGCTAGTCTATATTAATTATATTATTAATATTATAAAGAAGTAAAGTTTGTGTGTTTGTTAAATTGTAAGGGTAATCTCGGGATCTACTGAACCGATTTTAAAAATTCTTTCACCAATAGAAAGCCACATTATTGCTGAGTGTCATAGATTATATAAAAAACCGAAAAATAAAGAGGCTTTTACGTGGTAGTCCGTTTTGCAAAGTGAATCGGAGAAAAAACGGTCTAATTAAAGCGTTTCTTACGAACGCTGCCTTAACTATGAAAGATATATTTTTGAGTTCTAGAGAAAAGATGTGGAGCTTGAAAATGCCTACTAAAAGTCAACGACAGCAACTGTCTAACTTTTATATTTAAGTTATGCCCCACGAAGATGGCACGGGTCAGCTAGTATGATATACACTGGACATAGGCCTCTTCCAAGTAACACCACCGAGCCCGGTCTGCTATTTTTTGCATCAGGTCACTGCAAATCTTCTTACGGTTTACGGGCTATTGACGACGATACGATAAAAAAAATACCGCTATATACGACGCATCTACATGCGGGCGGAGACTAGGCAAAAGCTATTTAATTATATTCGTCCTTACTTAGTTAAACTAAACATATTTTAAATTCTCATGTTTATTGCCTATTTCGTGTGTAATTATGTTATGGTAGATACCTCTCAACATTTGGTGCATCAACTCATCCTACGCTCTCCTAAGCTACGCTGTTAGACAATGCCTATGACATTAAGCCTGCTATTGTATTGTCTAAGATATTATATTCTATATACATGTAGTATATACCTCATGAGTGTATTCGACGCCACACAGTTAAGCCTGCAGCTTAGAGACTGAAATACTTTCTCTAGGTACCCTATTGATAAGATATTATAAATCGGTCGCGTGTGTATAACATTTGACGTTCAGGCATTCACTTAGGGCCTCCCCTTTTTACTTTAGTAGTATGGAAGTTACCCATTATCGCATTTTTAGTGTACATAAATATTTTACATTATAATATGAATATATTCATGCGGGTATTATTGCTAATCTAACGAACTTTATTAAAGGTGCGTTCCTATTAATGTGCATACATTGTAATTCATTATGAGGTATCAAATGACAGTTATATGTGGTAACGATTGAGTCATGCTAGTGTTTTAATTGTAAATAATAAGTACACACTAATCATTTAATTTGTGTTCCATAATATCAGAATATATATAGCTATATGTTACAAATGTATCACGACTGACGAAAACATTAACGAAATAATACGAACGCACTATATCCATACGTTTGAATCATCTGATGCTTAACCCATGTTACGCTTTCCAAGATTTATTTATTTCGAATGCGTTAATTCCTACTACATGTATGTGTATAACACACGGTGCGCCACTCTGCGCTTGAGGTCGGTGAGGTCCAGGTACTGCTGTTATTACGACATCTGGACCCCTACCAGAAGTCCCGTATGTAATGTGCCATACCACAACCCATATGGTGGCCGATTTATAATATAGTGTCACCACACATAGTCATCCCTTTGTAAAAGGTAACTAAGAGACAAATTACGCAGGACAACACTGCAAATAGAAGGAATACTTAAAAAAACCCAAGCCATGCCGTTCAGCCAGCGTAGGCTAAACCCCCTTGGTAAGGAGAGGCTCATTCCCAACAATAACCTATAATGTTAACAACAATCTAATTAAAATAATTTTAAATCTTTACACTGCCATAAGTTCGAATGTAAAAGTGGGAATCCCTTATGGGATGTAAGGGAGCGAAACACAATCTATCGCTTCAAGCCAACCTCACCTGCTCGTGGTACATCCTGCTGAATGACGAACGAGGCTCTGGCGACCGACCGATGGCGGTATACCCATCCTAACAGGCGTAGCTAAATCAAACAGGCCGGTGACGGGCAGCAGCGTCATCGGTACAACAAGCTATGCCCTGCGATCACCAACCCGCCTGCCCAGCGTGGTGATTAAGGGCATTAACCTCCATGCGTAAGCACCAAAAGCCACGGCCCCCAGTTCCCGGTAGTCCCGCTATTCCTGGTCATGGTGGCGACCACGGTTACGGCGGGACAGGGGGTGCTAAGAATCTCCGGGTTACGGAAGGCCACCACAAAAGACTGACCCTGGCAACATTTAATGGCCGCACATTACGGCTAGACTCGCATCTAGCACAACTCGAGGTGGAACTTGGGAAAATTAGATGGCATATCTTGGGGTTATGCGAAGTCCGAAGAGAGGGGGAGGACACCATAACCCTCGACTCAGGCCATCTTATGTACTTCCGTGAGGGAGACCAACAATCCCAAGGTGGCGTTGGGTTTCTGGTTAACAAGTCCCTTTCTAACAACGTTGTAGAAATGTCTAGTGTGTCGAACAGGGTAGCGTACCTCATAATCAAGCTCACCGAGAGATATTACTTGAAGGTAGTGCAAGTGTACGCACCGACCTCGACCCACTCGGACGATGAAGTGGAAGATATGTTCGATGATATATCGAGGGCCCTCCACTTCACGACAAAAACCCACTACAGCGTTGTTATGGGTGACTTTAACGCCAAAGTGGGAGTACAAAATTGCAGCGAATCGGTAATAGGATCCCATGGGTTTGGAAGCAGGAATCATAGGGGGCAAATGCTCGTCAACTTCCTCGAACGAGAGGGGTTGTTCTTGATGAACTCTTTTTTTCAAAAACGGCCCCAAAGGAAGTGGACGTGGCGGAGCCCCGACGCTATGACCAAAAATGAGATTGATTTCATCATGACGGACAAAAAGCATATATTCAGAGACGTCTCAGTGCTCAACAGGTTTAATACCGGCAGTGATCACCGACTTGTCCGAGGCTCTCTGAATATCGACTTCAAGGCTGAACGTGTCCGCTTGATGAGATCTAGGCTCCGACCAACTCTGCTCCAAGCCACGATGGGTTCTGAAAAATTCCAGTCAAATCTGGAAAACCGATTTGCTGCCATGGAAACCACAAGAGACGTTGACCAGAAACTCCATAATGTGGTTCGGATCATCAGGGAAGAAGGTTCGAGATTTTGTAAAATGCAGCGTAAGAGCGGGAAGTCAAAGCTTTCAGAGGGGACTCTTAGGTTAATGAAGGAACGACGTGAGAACCCACCTGTCACTTCGTTAGGAAAACGGACTCTGAACCGAGAGATCAGCAAGCGTGTAAGACATGACCTCCGATGCTCCAATACTCTTTTTATTGAAAGAGCGATCGAGCTGAATCGGGGGTCAAAAGTGTTCGCGCAATCTCTCGGAAGAAGCCACCTGACGAAGTTGACCACAGCAAGTGGAGTAGTCGTTACTTCCAAGCCGGCCATTCTCTCGGAAGTGGAAGGCTTCTATAGCGGTTTGTACGCTTCGCACGCATCTCGACCTGATCCCGAAAATGAGGATCCTAGAGCCAAATTAACACGCCACTACACCGAAGATCTGCCAGAAGTCAGCATTGACGAAATCGAGATGGCTCTTGGACAGCTGAAAAATGGAAAAGCCCCGGGAGAGGATGGCATTACAACAGAGTTGTTGAAAGCTGGAGGTAAGCCCGTACTGAGGGAGCTCCAAAAGCTTTTCAACGCTGTCCTGTTCGAAGGGAGAACTCCAGAGGCGTGGAGTAGAAGTGTGGTCATTTTGTTTTTCAAAAAGGGTGACAAGACCAGGTTGAAGAACTATCGACCCATTTCCCTCTTAAGCCACGTCTATAAGCTGTTTTCAAGAGTCATCACGAACCGTCTTGCGCGAAGACTCGACGAATTCCAACCACCGGAGCAGGCTGGGTTTCGGAGCGGATATGGCACCATAGACCACATCCACACAGTGCGGCAGATTATTCAAAAGACCGAAGAATATAATCAGCCTCTGTGTCTAGCATTTGTGGACTATGAGAAGGCCTTTGACTCGATCGAGATCTGGTCTGTTCTGGAGTCCCTGCAGCGCTGCCAAGTAGACTGGCGATACATCCAAGTGTTGAGATGTCTCTACGAGGCCGCCACCATGTCCGTCCAAGTACAGAATCAGCAAACAAGGCCCATACCATTGCATCGAGGAGTGAGACAAGGGGATGTTATTTCCCCGAAATTGTTCACAAATGCAATGGAGGACTTGTTCAAGACGCTGCACTGGAAAGGACGTGGCATAAACATCAATGGTGAACACATCTCACACTTGCGATTTGCAGACGACATCGTCATCATGGCGGAGACGCTGCAGGACCTACAACAGATGCTGAATGATCTGGCTGACTCTTCTGTACGCATCGGCCTACGGATGAACTTAGACAAAACCAAGGTCATGTTCAACGAACATGTACTACCGGAACCGGTTGCGCTACACGGTACCGTTCTCGAAGTTGTTCAAAAATATGTGTACCTCGGGCAGACTTTGCAGTTGGGTAGAAACAACTTCGAGGACGAGGTGAACAGGAGAATTCAGCTGGGTTGGGCGGCGTTTGGGAAGCTTCGTCGGGTCTTCTCATCATCGATCCCACAGTGCCTAAAGACGAAAGTCTTCAACCAGTGCGTCCTACCCGTCATGACATACGGAGCCGAAACGTGGACACTCACGGCACGGCTGGTCCACAAATTCAAAGTCACGCAGCGTGCTATGGAGAGGGCTATGCTCGGAGTTTCTCTCAGGGATCGTGTTCGAAACGAGGTAATCCGGCAGAGAACTAAAGTGATCGACATAGCCCACAGGATTAGCAAGCTGAAGTGGCAATGGGCTGGCCATATTAGCCGCAGGACCGACAACCGTTGGGGTAAACGTGTTCTTGAGTGGAGACCGCGTCTCGGCAAACGTAGTGTAGGACGTCCACAGGCCAGGTGGAGTGATGATTTGCGCAAGACGGCTGGCAGGAGCTGGATGCGAGTCGCCGAGGATCGAACTGAGTGGCGTGCAATTGGAGAGGCCTATGTCCAGCAGTGGACTGCGATAGGCTGATGATGATTATTTGTGCATCTGTCTGTGGAGAAAAAACATATCTACAGATGGATCTGCAAAACTAAGTTTGATTCTTTTGATATTGATAGTAATAAGTATCCTATGAACTAAACACAGTGATCCATCATACACAAAATTTGGTAGCCCATAGATTACACGAAACAAAATAAATATTCGTATTCTTTGTTATTGATATTTAGCTTACAAACTAATAATTGCTAGGTAAAATACTTAAATCACACTTGGTAAGCGACTAACGTTGTATATTAATAACCTTTGGGCAATGTGCTTAATGCTTGTGCGTTAGTATTCAGCTGATGTCAGTCCATCATTAACTACCCATTCCATATCATTGCTGGGCTCGGGTCTCTCAGGAGACGGTTAAGGGCATACGTCCCGTCACTCCTTTGTACTATTATTCTACTACTAGCTGAGCCCGCGAACTTCGTACCGCCAATTCAACGTCACTGAATGGCTGTGAATGACATTGACATTCGTTACGCGCGTTATTTTGCATATTTAAAAAAAATGCAAAATTAAATGTTTATTTTTCAATATTTCTGAGAGATTTTCTTAATATTTTTTTCCGTAAGAACCTTCTCCTAATAATAACAAATACAACAAAAAAAGAATTAGTGAAATCCGTCCAGCCATTCACGCGTGATGCCGTGACCAAGGAAAACGGGTTTCATTTTTATATATATAGATTTAATGAATTTTCAATCATTTTTACCTGACCGATTTCGCTTTCTTTCACATCTAATAAATAACAACTGTGGATACACAGAAATAAATTGAAATTGTAGTGTGTCATAATTTTTCAATATGTTTGTCTTTGTCGTGTAATAAAAATATTTGACTTTCCATCTATGGCACAGTTTAGAGGCCGAAAAGAATGTTTTCATGGTCTTTCAATACATGTAGGCAATATGAAGACTATTTTTATTTTTGTATAAATACTAATGCTGATTGTCAACTCTTGAATTCAATTAACAAACTAAAAAGCAAAGCCTCACGTTATGACTTAACTCGGTACGATTAAGTACAGTCTCGGCAAATTTCGAACGCAATGCAATATTTATTGTATTAAAACTTACAACACATTAAAAGACAATACAAACATTAACCTCTAGTACAATTGGTAAATCGTTAAAATTTAACATCTTTGAATTGTTAGCAGCAACAGCATCTTAACTATTTTTACTAATAAAAAAACAATTTGTAATAACCTACGGCACTCTAAACCGGACACGCAAATGGTCGGTATTATATGGTTCAAGAAAATGCAGTTTAAAAGAGTACACAAGTAGATAGATGTTTAGTATGTATCTGTGGTCCTAGCAGGTTACAAGAGCTATTATCTCCAAGTTCATGTCCACCTGTACACACTCGGTTACACGATAATTATATAATTTTCGTAGTTCGTCAAGCGCCACGAGAATGAGGCACGCATTCATTAGACTCTCCGGAAGTCCGTCGCGTGCTTCCATCGCCGATAGCCCATTGAATTATTTATACTTTTAATATTGTAATTATTATACAACAGCGGGCTGCCTCATTTTCATTTTGGTTATTATATTAAATGTTATAATAACGCTCAAACATAAAGGTTATATTTTGATAAGGAGATAATGTCCACTGTCAACGGTTAATGAGCGTTTTCGTTTATGCAGATCGAAGCAGTAGCAATTGCATACTTGTTTGTTCTTCGTAACTTGTTCTTTGTATTATAACACGCGACGAATATTTCTTTGCAATTAGTACTTGTTAGTCGGACATCAGAATGTTGATTTGATGTCGAACTCTGCAAACCGGTGGATAATTTTCTTTTCGAAAATACGGGTCGGTTTGTTTGACTTTGGCTGCACGGTTGGTCCACTGGTCGCCACGCTGCTTAACTCTATCTATCATGAGAGGAGGGCTGAGCCCACTAGTGAGACGTAATGGGTTGTTGATAGCTTGGTTGATTAGTATCCTGATAATTTAAATCTAACCGTTGTAAAAATGTGTTGTTACAGTCAAGAATAACATTAGATGATGAACGAATGGATTGATGATACACGAATGGAATATAGGTACTATTGACATTGATACATAGTAGTGGTTTGCCATGAGACTTAGTGGATGTAGTACCTAGTCTATGTACGCATTGTTAAGTGGTAAAAGCAATTACTAGGTAATGTAGTAACAACCTATTTTTCTTGGTTTACTACCTTCATAAAACTCAAGTTTAAACTGACCTGAGTGTAACTTAGTTTAGGTATATCAAATCACTATGTCCCAAAACAAGTAGTATTTTGACTCTGATTTCATTACTCAATGTTCTTACCATCTATGCTTTTAAACAAGAAGACCTAAATTACCACTTTTGCGGGTACCAAGACATGTACTGTTGAATTAAATCGTAAAAAATCACAACACATCCAGTTAGCAATTTTAACAAATGCATATTATATAGTACATCTCTAAATACAGATCTACGTGTAATATGAAATTACAATAAGAATTGGAAAAAAATATCGTACTCAACACGGAACCCACGACATACGTATTAAACAAGCAGAAACACTAACTTAACCGAGTCGAATAACGTTTCACTCTAATGTCTCAAATTCAATGTCAACAAGCATAAAAACTCAATAAAATATGAGCTGTCAAAAGAAAGTTATTAGAATAATAAAAGCGATGTTTAATTCCTCACTACATTGACTTATCTTTTATTTTGTATACAATTTTACTTAATTAAACTTATGCAAGTGTATTAAAATTCAATATGCGTTTTGGCGTATATGAAATTTATTCGGACTGTGGGCAGTCCACCCGAGTGTAGCACAGCTGCACCGTAGTATAGAATTTCATTAAATATTACCGGTTCTTAAGTAAAATAATGCGGGTAGATGGGCCGTTGGCAAATGGCGGACACACGTGTCCAAGGAAGTACTTCCTAAGGCCACCTGAATGCTACACTACTGGACTTTCTCACGGCACAGCAGTTACATGCCAACCCATTATGACACAATAGAAAAAAAGACTAGTAATTGCACTTAGCTGTCCGCTGTCAAATAGTCCGTTTCTGTGAACTGGCTAATGCTATCTTTAGAAATATACGTAAATAATGTTTAAAACATGTATCCATCCTCATATCATAAATTCTAAAGTAACTCTTTCTGTATGTATGTTACGCTTTCATGGCTAAACCATTGCACCTATTTCAATTAAATTTGTCAAGGAGATAATTTGATTATTGAGGAAGGATATAAGCTACTTATTTATTGCGATAACCAATACATAAGCGGGTGGAGCTATGGGCAGGAGTTAGTAACTCATAAAATTTAAACAAAAATCTAAATGCTACCAATAATATTGATTCATCTGTCAACATCTCCAAATTTAAGTGGATTAAAATTTGTTGTTAGATTTTATACTTTAAAATCATTGGCATACAGTACATATTTCAATGTCACACGCATGGATGTTTAGTTCACAGCCAACAAAAAGTTAGAATAAGACACACGCTTGTTTATTAGTTAAAAACCTTAAACAAACATCCATCGAAGATTGCACCTTATTAACAAAACAATTTTCGCTATAGGTATTAACATGTTTATGACTTATTAACATAAACCAAAAAAGTGCAACTCAACAATTAGTCTCATTGGAAACTAGCTAACCTGCGCAATTATTTTACTGATTTATAAAAGCCGTATTAATTAAATTCACTATTTCATTATTTTATATATATTTTTTATATTTACCCTTCCAAAGTGACTCTACCCTGCCTGATGGAAAGCATGAGCAGAATCCAAGAATGGGGGCCTCAACACTTGCTGCGAATGCAGACATTAATGTATGATGTCCCACACTATGGCAGCTTAGTGAGAAGCTTTTTCACGCCCTGTTTAAAGGACCCGGGATCATAATGGAAAGGAAACACGTGAGCTGATAGTGAGTTCCAGTCTTTGACTGCTGGGCATAGGAAATTAATGATAATTTAATGTTCTATGAGCTCTAAGTTTGTATTTTATATTTTATCTTGTTATTCCTGACATCACAGTAGGTGAACGCATTAACTATAAAAACTCTCAGCTGAAACACATAATAATTAAATATTCAGTGAGGTGAGAAAGTAGTTTTAAAATTTAGAAGGTAACTCGATTTGGTTATGTGGTGTTAGGATATGTAACAAATTAATAACACTTCTCAATAGTAAAAACAAAGTAAAAAAGCGGCCGAGTGCGAGTCGGACTTGCCCATGAAGGGTTCCGTATCAGCAAGTAACATCATATAAAAGTTCTTGTAGTTCGTTGTAACTATGATCGATGTTTTTATGCTAGTGTATTGATTGAATGAAAGGTAAATTGCATTTTACGTTTTATGACGTATTAAAAAAAACTACTAACTAGATCTCGTTCAAACCAATTTTAGTAGGTAGTTTGCATGGTAATGTACAACATATATTTTGTTTAGTTTTATCACTCTCTTATTTTAGAAGTTACAGGGGGGGGGGGGGGGACACATATTTCCACTTTGGAAGTTTCTCTCGCGCAAACTATGCAGTTTAGAAAAAAATATATTAGAAACCTCAACATTATTTTTGAACACCTATCCATAGATACATAGGTTTGATGGAAAAAAAATATTTAAGTTTCAGTTCCAAGTATGCCCAAAATATATTGTTTTTTTTCTATTTTTATGAAGACTTGACGAATCTATAAGGGTTCCGTTTTTTGCCATTTGGCTACGTAACCCTAAAAAGGGACTTAAAAATTGCTTAAAACAAAATTTGAAAATAGTTTTTCAATAGAGATAAAAAAATAAATAAAAGTATACTTTCAAAGACTTACTATCAAATATTTAACTTTTTATCATACGATGAAAGGAAATAATGCAAAAATTGTATCAGTTTTAAAAGCATTAGGTACTTATGTGAATTTGTAATACACAGTTTTAAATTACAAAATGAAACAACACCGCCTGCCTTAGTTACAACTCGCAGATAAAAGGAGACTGGTTATATTACTCTTACAACTCTTGAAAGTTCCAAGACAAAGGAAAATAATAACGAAGCATATTTTATAGGAGTTTACGACGGGATTAACATTGTTATTAAAATAAGTTTGAGGAGAGAAAAATGGTGTTAAATGCACTAGGGCGCAACTCCTGTAAACAGCAAGAGCATAATGTTTAAAACCTTTCATTGAAACACAACTAATTTTTTTTATTTTTAATACATTACCCGTCAGATTTTACGAAAATACCTACGTCGATTCTGTTATTTTACCTACTGCCCAAGACTGGAATACAGTTGACGTCGTCCTTAGTAGGCTGATGATGAAAAATTATAGTTAAGATAACACCTAGCTTCGTAAAAAAGGCGTCTAAAATAGACGAAACAAGTAAATTATTTAGAAATCCAAAAATGAATAGGCACAAAATGGTATGTACATATATCTATGTAGGTGGTTGTACCCACTGTATCCGTCGTACCTACCATTATCCGACCATATAATAATAAATGAGATATACAGACCGACTATAATATGATGAAATAGTTTACCTTAAAAACTTATTGAGTTGAAATTACCGTTATATAATAATAAAAATCAGCCGGCTGACACAGCATCATCTAGACTAAGCAGAGTTTGTATAATATAGCAGCTGATATAAATACATCTATACTTATTTTCTTGTAAGTACATATATACAAACAACCAAACAAGAATTTTCAGATTATACAAACATTTAGTCCGACCGGGCGAGTTGGCTTCCGGAAGATTGCATTCTGCATTGTTCTCCTGGACCTCCAGGGGCCAGCAAAAGACAAAATACGAATGCTGTAATTTTACTGTGTGAGGGTTGTACTACCCTGGCCGGGCCGGCCCATTCGTGCTGAAAACAGACTGGATATGCTACCTATAAAATTTAGATTTAATACTCGATTGAAAATTAAAAACAATATGGTAATTAGCAACAAACTTTCAGGCGATCCAATGAATACGCAATGCATCAAAAAGTCATTAAAAATTCGTCTTTGTTTTATTTTCTCTCTAACATTTACCTGCAATCGTACTTTAGCTTGAGTCAAAACTTTGAATAATTAAGGGGCGCGTCCAAAAACTCACTTCCATAAAAGACAAACAAAAAAAATCGGCCAAGGTGCGAGTCGGACTCGCCCATGAAGGGTTCCGTAATAACAAGTAACATTATATAAAAGTTCTTGTAGTTTGTTGATTAAATGAAAGGTAAATTGCTGTTTACGCTTTATGACATATTAAAAAAAAACTACTTACTAGATCTCGTTCAAACCAATTTTCGTTGGTAGTTTACATGGTAATGTACAACATATTTTTTTTTTAGTTTTATCACTCTCTTATTTTAGAAGTTAGAGGGGGGGGGACACACATTTTTCCACTTTAGAAGTGTCTCTCGCGCAAACTATTCAGTTTAGAAAAAAATGATTTTAGAAACCTCAACATCATTTTTGAACACCTATCCATAGATAGGTTTGATAAAAAAAAAATTTTTGAGTTTCAGTTCCATGTATGGGGACCCCCAAAATGTATTGTTTTTTTTCTATTTTTCTATAAAAATCTTAATGCGGTTCACAGAATACATCGACTGACAAAATTTCAACAGTATAGCTCTTATAGTTTCGGAAATAATTGGCTGTGACATACGGACGGACAGACAGACAGACAGACTTGACGAATCTATAAGGGTTCCGTTTTTTGCCATTTGGCACCGGAACCCTAAAAAGATCCTATTACAAACCTATCGAGTGATAGATACAAAGTATCAGTGTATGCATAATATTGTTGTGAGTGTGCAATCGAGAGTTCTCGTATTCAGTGACTAAAATCTTAATTATATCATTCGCATTCTATTTTACGTATTGTTATTGTACTTACCTTGTTATGGGAAAAATACGATGGAACAACAGCACTGCTAATAGAAGGAAAACTTACACAGACCCCTCCCGTCTTGCTTGCGTGCACAAAATGCCTTTTAAGGGGAGGCCTAGGTTTAGTAAGTGACTATTAAACAGTTTATATGATTATGTTGTTACGTTTTATAAGTAATAACGATTTGTAAGATATATGTACTCTGTGTTTATTTAATCTTATAAAAAACAGAATTTGAGAAGAACCTCTAGCATAATATGATGTCACAATGTGTCCAATTTGTTTGTCTGAAATTGTTATCTATTGATACAATAAAATAGGTAAGTATGTATTTTATTTACGAAGAAAAATCATATTTAAATAATACTCGTAGCAATAAGTACACTATAACATTCAAAAGTTATGTTAAATGTTTTTATATACACCTTTCTAACTATATTTAAATATAAGGTAGATGAGATTTGATACCTGCGATCACGAGTGTATTTCAAATTATTTGTCATTATTTTGAAAACCTTTGTATTGTGTTTGTACCTGTCTACTATCGAAGCAATTTTGCTTATGGAATTTTTCACTTTTATTAAAATAATTTTAATGAAATCAATCAGTCACTACTGTAAAACATAGTAATTTCAACACATCGTAAGTATATAATGTTGCGGGGAATCAGAGAGTACTTTGACCAATTTTCAAAATAAAAAATAAATTTAATTAATTAATAATATTATTACAACTCGATTTTTCTTCCTGAATAGGATTTTATAATCACAATGAGGATTAGAGTGGCACAAAAAAAACTTTTATTAATTGTTGTTTTATTTTTCTATTTTAAAATATTATTGTACGAGTATATAATAAGCATTTAAAAATATCTACGTACGTAACTATATATTTGTAAATTATATATATTGTGTATAATTAAATAAGATGTTGAACATTATTATAGCTTTTTTAATTATTCGTATTTAACTGTATAGCTGTGGACATACCTAATATTATGTTAGTTTAAATCCTATATTGTCTTCTTCGATTTGCTTTAAAATTAATTCGATTAATTTTCAGATGAGTTCAAATCAATAAATATAACTTTATACTTAGAAGATTTCATTACGATCTCTATTAGAGACGAATATTAAAACAACAATAAAATAATCAAAATGTTGCTATGAAAATGCTAAGTAAGGAGTATCTAGAGCCGTGGAATAAGCCTTGAGTATGGTGTGATCATAAAGCTTGATACATTTTTGAGATAAGTATATCACGATATTAATATATACATATATATAAACCTTAAATATATATATTATATAACACTTAGAATCTTGCCATTACGTATTCCGTAACACATCTTAGTTTTTATTTTGTATGTATGGATAATATAATTAGATAAGGACAAAAGAAATAACTATATTCACTGAACATTCACAAAATATATAATATAAATAAATATTTCGGCCACCTAAACAACAAAGTCATCTAGACTCATATTAAGCAGATGTAGGTAAATATATATATCTTGTAAATTAATACATAGAAAACACCAATGTATAGTAGATATCCAGCGAATAAAGAATTACAAAATTCTCTATAGAGTTGAAAATATTTAATAAATTATCTTTCAAAAAATCAACTAGAAAAGTAACAATAGTAGTGAATGTGTATGATATAACTAGATATGAACTGCGAGTAGACTGCCACCGACTAGCTGCCGAGTGAACAATCCCCTTTTGGCCCAGGGGTGAACATGTCCCTGATCTATACGGCGTTGAAATCTCTGGAACTATAGCTACCCTTTAATTGAAGATGCTTATATTTGCACACTGTAAAGTTGCAAAAGAGAAACTACATCAAGGAAACTTGTCAGATTTATTGTAATTTTCATACTCATTTCTACACAATCAATCATTCAATATATTCCTTCTTAGTATTATTACCTAAAACAGTTTTATTGTTTAGAAAGAGCAGATCTACAGTTCTGTTGTATTTATATAACCAGACTATCTATATATAACATCTACATGTATCCATCTAAAATGGGAAAGTGTGTAAACATTCAATTTTGAGATACATAATATCATCTAATCTACACAAATAAATAGAATTGAAGAGTGTTTCTAATATCAAATGAAAAGTTTTTCACATAATATGTTTGAAAGTTTATACAGTACCTCTTTACCCGATTACTCTGTGCTGTTAGGTAGTAAATTACGGAATAGATAATTAAACCTCAATCGTTTTTCCATCATGAACCAGTAGATAAAAAAGTCAAATAACATTATTCTACTAATGCATATTTAGACTTAGAGCTATCATCCATATATGTGTCATTATATTTCAGTCGACAATCACGATTCTTTCAAATTAGGGTTTAGTACGCGATGGCTGTCGTCGAACCTATCATTTTCGTGGCCTGAAATGACAAGTTACGTTCGATAATTACATGCAGGGTGGGGAGCCGGCGTTATCATTCGCTTTCATCGATTTGAAACACACACCAGAAAGTTAGGTAAATAAATTTTATGTTATTTATTTTATGTAAAAGAGTTTGGTTAATTATACCAATATGTATTTTAAATTTAACACCGGATACAAGTTAAATGAGTTAAGTTATATGAGCTTTTTTTTAAACTATCAGGAAATTTTTAAGCATAATAAAATATCATGAAGATACAATACTAAATTTAAGGAAATATTTGCATTTAATAAAGTAGGAAAAGTAAAGACTCGTTACAACTTTATATAGTTTTTAGGGTTCTGTAGCCAAATGGCAAAAAACGGAACCCTTATAGATTCGTCAAGTCTGTTTGTCTGTCTGTCTGTCTGTACTTCCGTATGTCACCGCCAATTATTTCAGAAACTATAAAAGCTATACTGTTAAAATTTGGTCAGTCGATGTATTCTGTTAACCGCATTTAGATTTTTACATAAAAATAGAAAAAAAACAATACATTCTCCATACTTGGAACTGAAACTCAAAATTTTTGTTTTCATCAAACCTATACGTGTGGGGTGGTATCTATGGATAGGTGTTCAAAAATGATGTTGAGGTTTCTAATATTCATGCCATGCTAATAATATCATTTTTTCTAAACTGAATAGTTTGGGCGAGAGACACTTCCAAAGTGGAAAAATGTGTCCTCTAACTTTTAAAATAAGAGAGTGATAAAACTGAAAAAAAATATGTTGTACATTACCATGCAAACTACCAACGATAATTAGTTTGAACGAGATCTAGTAAGTAGTTTTTTTTTAATACGTCATAAATTGTAACACGCAATTTACCTTTCATCCAATCAATACACTAGTATAAAAACATCGATGAAAGTTACAACAAACTACAAGAACTTTTATATGATGTTATTTGCTGATACAGAAGCCTTCATGGGCGAGTCCGACTCGCACTTGGCCGCTTTTTTTTCTATTTAAGAAAAGACAACTACCGCATAAATTCACCTATTGCCATTCCTAAATAGTATCATAAACAGCAATGACAATCAATATGTATTTCGGTATTTACTTTCATCTAAGTTTTTCAATTCTTTATGATAAATACTTATTTTTGACACTGAAAATGTGTATAATTTAGTATTTTTACAGTTTATTTGTTGCATCCAAAGGTTGCCCGGGAAAAGTAGCTTCTTATCTTATATTTTCATTTCATGTGTTAATTTTATTAACTGGTATAAAATAAAGTTTATTTCGAAGCCTTCAGTCTAGCATGAAGTTAGACTTTGCATTAATTACGAGTTCAAACGAACTTGTTCTAATAAAAGCAGGAATAGACGCTCAAATAGAATTAATTATATATTGTTTTGAAAGTGACTGAAAAGACCAATTTAAAATAAAAGCTGTTTGATTTTGATGAGATTTTTTTTTTAATAAAAATAACAAAAAATCTATAGATTGACCTTTGCGATTTGTCTTAAATTCATTGACGTTATTACATGATAAGATATTGGAATATAGAACCTCTATACTTTTCCGTGCGACTCTACTTAGTTAAAGTTCTGAGTCGTGAGTGTTAAATTTTAAAAGGAAAATAATCCTTATTAATATTATAAACGCAAAAGCTTGTGTAGTTTGGGAGGTAGTAGAAGGTAACTCTACTACCTACTATATATCTATGGATCTACTAAAACGATTTTGAAAATTCTTTTACCAATAGAAAGACATTATTTGTGAGTGTTATAGCCTATATATTAACCCGAAAGGTAATAACGTAGGTGGAGGCGCTGTCAAAAGCTAGTACATATTGTATAAATTACTAACAGCAATCTTAAATTGAGCTGAGCTAGAAAATAATTTTAATATCATAACTAGAAAATATTAAAAACTAACTCCGGAGAAGAATGTTGCTACGAGGAAGCCCAGTGTTAATTATTTCAAATATAAACTTTTAATAAAATTATCACATTGCAGACATTGCATCATAAGATCATATCGTGTCGCGTCATATTCGTCGCCCACGTGCGAGTACTTTGTATTACCTATTCTTAAACTACTATTTATTAATACACAGCCTACAATATTTCGAAGTCGTATTGCAGATAGTTGTTTAAAATACTATTTTTATGTCAAGTGCATTATCTTACTAAGTGTAAGTAATAAGATGGTAAAGAGAACAATAATAAATATACTTAATTAAATCCAAAAACATATTTCCACACTAAAACGGTATACTCTCTACTGAAAATAGCCATTCAAAATAAGACGCATATTAAAATAAAATCACCAAGTCATTTGTTGTAAAGATTAACACTGCAGCTCCACTTCCGACAGCTTAGAATTTAAAACCAAATCTTCTTTTATTTTAAGAATGAATACGAACAGATTCGATAGGAAATAGCTTTTTAAACGATTGAATTAATTTATATTTCAGCGTCATTCCTAGAATTAATTTTGATTGTGTCAATCAAAAACATATTTACCATTAGTTGAGTGAATTCGATAATCAGTTTTTTAAAGTCCACAGATATAAACCAGAAAGAGGTTTTGGTTTATTGTACTTCGGTGGCCAGGGGAGTTGGTATATTGTTTAAGTTTTCTCTTTATTTGCATGTCTCTTCTTTTAATATGATCATTGTAATGGTATATTTATCTTATCTTTCTTCAATCTATCTAACTCGTTATACATCTTTACTAATATTATAAACTCGAAAGTTTGTCAGTACGTATGTATGTTTGTTGCTCTTTCACGCAAAAACTATTGAACGGATTCGGATGAAACTTTACAGTAATACAGCTTATATATCAGAATAATACATAGGCTTCTTTTGACTGCAATAATCGAGATACAAGTCGGGCGAAAGCTAGTAAAATATACATATAAAAGACGGCAATAGATTAGTAGTCTAACTTGTAAACTGTCCAATAAATTATGCGGTGCGAGTGCGGATAAATATTTCTGTAGGTTAAATAAACGCACTTAATACCGATGTTTTTGTTAAAGGGAAATCAAAGGAGTAAGAGGAGAAAGGCAGCTTTTAAACACGTATATCCTATTCATATCAATATTATGAATTCGAAAGTTTGTCTAATACGCTTTCACGGGCAAACCACTTTCTGTAACAATGACAATGAAAATTAGACTGGAGATACTTTGATTTGTTTTCAATACTAGCTGCTAAAATATATTTACTGTAACTGTATGGAAAGTGTGAGGTATAATCCAAGAGTGGTTGTCACCATTTCTTAATACCAACGTGGACAATGCAGTGTGGTGACCTACGCTATGGTGGCCTAGATACCTAGATGCTTTTTCGCGTCCATTTAAAGGACCCGGGATCATAGCGAGAGGTAAAAATGTATGCTTCTACTGAGTTCCCCATTTTAGTGCTTGACACAAGAAGGAAGAACTGTAACACGTGGCAGAAATACATGAGAGAAGACTGCATGTATGGCCTAGTGGTTTAAGCGGTTAGTAGTAACTTCCTCACAACTTCTTATCTACATATTGTATCAAGAGATACATTCTTTATATCTATCTGTTTTTTCATTAGCAATTTACAGAAGAATTCTCCTCTAAAATTGCTGTTTCAGAATGATTACATTTATATATATACATATATTACATATATATAAATATATATTATATACATAGGAAATTTATTACACTTTTGGACATAACAATAATCTAACATCGACATTTGTATCTAAATATGCATGTAATCATTGAAATGTCAACGTCAATTTATTGTATTACAAATAACAAACATCACTATATTGGTGAACATCAATATTTATTTTATTACATTGCCAGAAACCGATAGAAACACCAATAACAGTTCCATGTTTCACCAAAGACATTGCTGTAGAGACGCGAATGTTGCGGTGAATGGCGCTCTTACTCGGGCAATTAAGCATAACACCAGTACCAAGCTCCGGGCACCTTGCCACATGGCAGGGGACTCCGATCTCATTTTATATTGAAACTGGCCTAACCCGCGATGTTAGACGTAACATTGCCCAAGTACTTGGGTAAAATACACCCTCCATATATTAGGATGTGAATAAAACAATAAATTTTGGTAGTTTAGTTAAAGTATGTTCTTAATTTTGAAATACTTGTGTTGCGGAGGTTTGATGGTAGTTGCTCCACATAAACAATATGTTTAAGAAGTTTAATCGTATCGTACCGAATATAAGCCGTACCTATACTAGTTTACGAAAGAAGGGTCAATGGATAGGAAATTAGCTTGTGCCTTGGTCTAAACTTGTTGAGTAAAATTCTCCATTCTTAACGGAGGTTTCCTACTCATACTTTTTTTTTTTTTTTTTTTTTAATTTCTCAACATCCTGTGACGCGTGCAAGTGTCACACATTGTTAATTACTATTTGTATTGTACACTAAAGGTTCAAGCACATTATGCCGGGCCGCAGCGTGTCGGGGCGGGCCGCAGCGCAGCGCAAAATGCTAACTTAGCACATTGTGACGGGCCGGGTCGCAGCGCATTGACGGATTTTGAGTAGAGTGTACGGTAAATAAACACGTACGCGCGTGCACACCAATCCGCTTGCTATAGCACACTGTGACGGGGCGCAGCGGGGCGGGGCGGGTCGCATCGCACGGACGCAAATCCGCGTCGCAATAATGCGAGCCGCTGCGGCCCGACACAGTGTGCGATACTTCATACAATTTGTATTGAAGCGATTTGAGCGGATTTTTGCGCTCCGCCCCGGCACGCTGCGGCCCGGCATAATGTGCTCGAACCTTTACATTAAATTTTATATGATTGACCTAGAAGAGGTCCGTCTAGTCTAAATCCATTATAATATCATGACAGGCTGCTCCTGAACATTTAGAGCCAGCGTGTACCTATTCTGTCTCTGCTGAACATTTTATTACAAAACATTGTTGTATCTATTTTTAAGCTTAACATCTATTTTATGCCATTTCTATTCTATATATAAATATTACGGACATCTTAAATTCCTACTCATACTACTACTGTTTGTATCTATGATCTCTCTTCTTCTTCCTAGCCTCATTCCCAATAGGATTTGGGGTCGAGTACTCGTTTAAACTGTTTATCCTGAATATCAGTTTTACCACGGAACGACTGGCATCGGACCTCCGCAACCCTAAGGGAGAACTGAAATTCATAAGGTGGAACTAGTTGTCAGTAAATTTGAGAGCAATGACTTCCCAATAACAATTACCATTGATATTCATGACAACCGGTACCGACGGCTTTACGTGTTCTCTGAGGCACCAGCGTTTGTATCTATGAAAATTAATTATATTATTTATTGTAGTAAGATAAAAACATTACAAGCAGCAGACCTTTATCGATCTAAATCGATAAAGGATGAGGTTGAGCTTACTGACGAACTTTAATTTGAAATTTATAAATGATTAAATAAGAAAAAATACAGTATTAAAAGTTAAATAAACGACTGAAAGTATACTAAAAGCGTCTTATAAAAAAAGGTGTAAGTACTCATAGTAAGTAGCTTAGTCATAACTGATTTGCCTACTACAGCTTCGTGATATAGAGGCAACGAAAAACAACAAATAATAAGTCAGATTATATCATAACTAACTAAACCATTAAGTACAGAACCGATAGTCACCTCACGCATAAAAAATTAACAGTTTCTTATCGAATAATGAGCCTATTCCAATATTATTAACTGGCTGTGTTCGCAGTTTTCGCGGCCTACCATTATTAAATAACGTATAATTATAGTTGGATACTAAAAATACGGTATTTAATATTAGCCATATACTGAATATAGAATTTCAGATCATTAACATTTTAACGAAACGTACCTATTTTGTTTGTTTTTTATTTGATAGTGGTCATATTATAAAACTTATTCAATAACTAAATGTATTGCCTCTCCTTTCTCGTTTCTTTTTTTTATCAAAATGAAAGTAGAAATTTCCAAGTACATCATAAGTCCCGGAGATAAACTGTAAAAAATAAATGACCAGACTGTCAGACAGCCACTCAAATTAGTTTATTGAAAATTTGTTTATGACCGTTACCTAAAAGAGACACACAGACCTCCTCTCTATCTTATTTGTTTCTGTTATCTCTCTCTATCCTTTATTCACTGATTTGATTAATGGACGTCGCAATCAATATAAATTCAATAAACAATAAACAATTTGCGTATTATGACGAGATTTTTTATAGTACCTAAGTTTAAATTTTCTTACCACACTGCAACCCACAGCAAATTGATAACAATTTTCTCTGAAACATTTTATAGGTAAAAATATGAAGAATAAATATTCAAAATGTATAAAATACTATAATAAATATGCGTTGATTAAATAAACTATACTTTTATCGCTAAAGGTATCTTTATGTTATCTTACTTTGTTTATCGCTCTCAATTGATTGCATCTGTTGATTGTACTAATTTTAATTTAAGAAATGTAATTAAACTCTATTCAAGTATTCATACATTTTTGAATGTTTATTAATCGTTACCCATGAACTAGTTCGCAAATTATATGTAATTCCAACTCAGTATTTCTTTAATTATAAGTTATTTATTATTTTTTAACCGATTTCGAAAAAGAAGGAAGTACTCAATTCGTAGGATTTTTTTATGTATGTTTAGCGATAGTTTGTTGTTTATAAAACGATTTCAAAAATTATTTTTACATTGGATATGACATAACTAACAGGTGGTCCCATCGTCACCATGTCGGGATCTGGTGATGGGATCCCAAGGAAATCGAGGGAACTCCTCAAATGTCATAAGCACAACTGTCGCGACTTGGGTACTACAAATAGTTTGCCTTTGAAGTCGGTTTTTTGTTTAAATTATTACATTATACGAAAATAATTTCCAAATTAATAAATAAAAAAGTTATTAAAGATAACATATTTAAAGAAGGACAGGAATCGTATCGCGAATCCCGAGATCTACTACATAACCCTTGCGTCGTTCGCATTCGCGAAAAGAGAATAGGTACATGTATTTCGGTTTTCGCGATGTCAATTAAACCATGACTTTTTGTATTTAATTGCTCTTATAGCGGAAACGAAACCTCGTTAAACTAAGTTGATTTAGCGATTTTAAAGACAGATAGTGATAGACAACTAGAATTTTTAAAATAGGTAAGCACGCCTCCTGCAAACGAAAATTAAGTTGGGTAATTATGCAGTACCTACTCTTTGTTAGTCTTAAAGACGCTGATGGTTATCGTATGTGCAATCTTGTTAGAATTTTGATAATTTCGTTACTACGTAGGTGGTACCTACGTAGTGCTGCTTTGTAATGGACTAGTTTTAAAATATAAAAAACTATGACCTTTAATAGGCAGTTTTATCAATTTGGGTTAAAAGAGAGCTTAATTTCTGTTTAATGTATGGAATTTAATAAATTATGCTTAATATATTTTCGAGAAAAATTTACATTTCAAATCGCATGTAGGTATGCATATCGTTTGTTTTTATGTTTATATTTATAACTTACGTCTTGCTGATTAAAGAAGTCATCTTGGGCGTCTTCATTCGCACAGCCCATGTCTTGTAGAAGCGGAGTTACATGCCGCTCCCAGTCATCCATCATTACAGAACCTCCTCTGAATAGTGAGATAAAAATGCGAGTCGTCAACCACAGCTCGAAAATTATTCACAAACTAACAGTGAGTCATTTTAGTGCGTAACACAAGTTTTCAACATCCAGAAAGAGCGGTAAGAACTACCACATTTCGCGCCAAAAACTTCACGGCTCGACTGACTTTTTACTTTTTCGTAGGTTATTGGAAGTGGCGGGAAATGGTTGAGATCGCACGCGACACTCGTCTGTCACAAAGTCGAGTGAAAGAGAAAAAAAACAAGTGCGGCCGCGGGCGTATCACGTGCCCGCTGCTACCGGCGCGCATTCAATAAACGTACTAGAAGAAAAGTCGGCCTGAGCAGTTTGTGCGGAGTCAGTATGGCAAGGCACGGGTTCCCGGCCGCCCGTCGACGCGACCGGAACAGGAGTGCGTGGCGGTCCGCGAGTTCGTACGCCCTCTGCGTCGCGCCGCCTCGTACTCCTCTCACTCGCGCCTCCTCCACCTAAATTTCGCCGTCCTGCTCGCATGGCCTGGTGTTGCACGCCTCCCATGGGCGGCCGCGATTTCCCGCCGTTCGTCCGCGGCCGCAACATGGCCGTATAAAGTTCCAGAACTCTGCTTACCAGCTTCCATGATCATCACCACAATTCCCCTAAGAAAATACTATTAGGCAGGAAACTATAACATCCTCTCCTATCCTATAATACAAAGATCATCCTCAGAATACAGTAAACAGCTGAAAATAAAAACTTTTAGTTAGAAACTTTTGAAATTAATTATTATCAAATTAAGAATCTATAGTGCTTAGGTATATAAAATTATAAATAAATTAGTCAACACATGAGTACACAATAACAACTAATTCACAATACTATTTCAATGAACCTCTTAACATAATTATGATTAATTCACATATTTAAAGTAAAAAATATCCATAAAATAAGTTCCAAAAATTAAAATAGACTGCAAAATAGACAGTAGTACCTACCCTACCTACATTTTTGTAAAGTTTTGGAAATGTTTGATCATTTCAGGTTTACACCACTACTGGCATTCTTAGTAAAGAAGAAAAAGAATTTAATTACGACAAGAGTAAACTACTGTGTGGATAGGTACATAACTATGACAACTTAAATTCATTATACCACAACCACAAGTGACAGCATTAATTTATTAGACATCTACATAAATAGATACCTAGGTGCTGTTTAAAATATTTTCAAAACATATTAGCAGCAGATGCTAATACAAGAACAATACAGTATTAGTTGTCACACAGTAAAAAAGAAGTATATTATATAACAATCATACTCGAAGGCGGTAGTTATTAAACGTAAAATAACACATATTCCAAGCAGTAAATATTTAAATATGTACCTACATAAGTTTGTTTTCCAATTGGAAAACCCAACAGTTTGAGCGCAGAAAGCAACTATGGTCATTATTAAAAGCGGAGAGTACCTATAACATAGTTAAACACTTACGGCGAACAAAGTTTCTGAAGACCGTACAAGCGGCCAATTAAAAGTTAAATGTCTAATTCTTGTTAGTCGCGGGAAGTCCACAACTAGTGAGTATACCACAACTACTGTGCTAAACTGAAAGTTCTTCAGTGTTGTCCATAGGTAGGACACGGATCCGGGCCCGTTGTGATGGAAATCGCAGGAAAATCTAATCAGGGTATAAAGTTTGCTCGATAACTAATTTAAACTAAACATAGTCCGCAAAAGCATTTCCCTATCCATAAATTGTAAATGTATGCGGTACTGAAGTTAACCAGCAGATATGTTCGCTTATTTTACATTCCAGATTCTAGGATGTTATATTTTTGTCTGTTAAAAGGTGGGATCATATTTAAAAATTAATTGTAAAATATGTAACGTCAGGCGTCCGTACGGATTATGTACGTAGTGGATTATTCGGTAGCTTCACCGGTGTTTTGGGTTCAATCTTCAAGTGCTTTTGAAAATGTTGTTTTGGATCTACTTTATTATGATTCATAAATTATTTTGAAGTCCCCCGCAATACACTCGTATTTTAAGATTTAAAAAAGGTGTTGCATTTTGTTGACTCTGGATGCGAGAAATCAAGGATCGAACCTATTGGAAAGGCCTATGTCCAGCCGTGGACTGCGATAAGTTGACAATGACGATGTTAATGATATCTTAATCAGGTCTTGTTCAATGGGTTTATTTTGGGCACATAATGAGCTTTACCTTATTGATTTAATAATATTCACGATACGTCAGTGTAGAAACATTAGATGTTAATCCAATGCAAATCTAATTAAATGTATTTGGAATTAATGCTCATGATAGAGTTTAATCTTTCAAAAAATAGCGATATACTACAGACTTTAAGTACTACGATGGACCTCGTAGTTACCTCGATCTTTGATAAACCTATCTCATACTTTTTAAAATCGTAAAAAACATCGTATTTTAATCTTGAAACTCTATAGATATAAAAATAAAAACTGAAATTCAGTATAATACCGGTTAAACGAAAACTAGTAGCCGACCCTCAAATATCGTCTCGGAAATATTAAAATAATAAATGTTATGATATAGGTAAAGTACATTGAAGCGAAACCATTTTGATACGAGCAGTTAGGTAATGTTTTTCCTGAACAGGATAATTTTTCCTCTACTCCTGGATTCTACTCATGCTTTCCATCAGGCAGAGTAGAGTCACTTTGGCAGACTTAAATATATATATAAAAAAAATAGATACGAAACTCAACAAAATTCATAATCTCCTCATTAAGTAGGGGCCTACTCGATTATCCTGTTCAGGAAAAACATTACCTAACTGCTCGTATCAAAATGGTTTCGCTTCAATGTACTTTACCTATATCATAACATTTATTATTTTAATATTTCCGAGACGATATTTGAGGGTCGGCTACTAGTTTTCGTTTAACCGGTATTATACTGAATTTCAGTTTTTAAACGGAGCGGCTGGAATTGGACCTCCGCAATCCTGACAGCGAACTGAAATTCGAAGATTGAACTAGTTGTCAGTTTATTGATTTTCATGACAATTTTAAACGGAGCAACTGGCGTTGGACCTTCGCAACTCTGACGGCGAACTGAAATTTGAAAATTGAACTAGTAGTCAACTTATTGATTTTCATAACAACCGAGACCGACTCGGCTTAACGTGCTCTCCTAGGCACTCTCTCTCTGTTCCTCTGTCCAGAAACACAAGCCTCGAGCTTAGTTTAGGCACCAGTCTTCGACAGCCGGTCATCGGCGAATGGGCAGTGAGGCAGCACGGGACCCTTACCTTCCGACTGACGCAGGTTCTTTCCGGGCATGGTTGCTTCGGAAAGAAACCTGCACTCGGTCGCCAGGAGAGAATTGAGTCCCGCCTGCCACCACTGCGACTGCAGTGAGGATTCGGCTCATCACACGCTGGCGGTCTGCCCCGCGTGGGAGACGCAGCGCCGGGTCCTCACTGCAGTCATCGGAGAGGATCTCTCGCTTCCGGCCGTCGTTCGTTCCATGGCCGGCAGCGAGAGCTCATTTACCGTGGTCGCAACCTTCTGCGAGGACGTAATCACGCAGAAGGAGGCGGCGGAGAAGGCCCGGGAGGACGACGACAGCGACTCGGGCGGCGGAGGCGCGAACATCTGCGCCTCATGCCGCCTTGAGTGTGGCCGCGGGTGGACGGGACGGGTTTTCCCTCCACCCGCACTATGTGGCCAGCCGCGAGGGGGCGGCGTCGGTGTGTGCCGGACGCCGCCTAAGAGAGGGTCGTCATCCGAGACGGTGCCCGCATCAGGAGCGGGCAGGCGCTGGAGAAGTTCAGAAGGAGATCCCACCCTGGACTTCTCCTCCTCCTAAACGGAGAAGCGCGGAGAAGGCACACTGTGTTTTTTTTAGTCGGTTCAAGTCCGACACACCACCCCGCCGTAACCCCCGGTGGGGTGACGGTCCATGATCATTTTTCACACATAAAAAAAAAAGAAAAGGCACCAGTCTTCGACATTAATGATAATTAAGTGTATTTTAAATGTAATGTTGTCACACTTTATTGTGGTTACAAAATAAACTATTCAGTAATTTATTTTCCAACCACAGTATAGTGTATTTATACAGTTTATTAGTAGAAAATTGTCATCTGATTCTACAGATTGTACATCCTCATTGATGTCCGTCCTGGGTCCGATCTGTTCTTTCCTTACAGTAATTAAAAAACCGTCGTCTGAGCCTGCAGATTGTACTTCATCAGAGATACTGTTTTCATTCCGAAAAAAAAGTATGTTGATGTATCAGTATGTATATATCAGTTGTCTAGTACCCATAATGCAAGCACATGCTTAGTTTGGGACAAGATGGCGTTGTGTATAAGATAACCAAAATATTTATTATTATAATTATCAATTCACATCTGAGAGCCTCCACACCGACATTGTCTGCATCCGTCCCCAGTACGTGTGTGGTTTTTTGACAATACTTTTGTAGAGTAAAATTTAATCAATATGGTTAAAATTAAAGCAATATTAAATGCTGTTAACACAATCAATGCTGACCTGCTTAAAATATGTAAATGGAGTAAAACGACTACGACTACGCTTTTTTCTATCAATTTCAACCAAGGTTGCTATTACACAGTCCCTCGTTTTTTTCATCCTTGATTATGCTGATGCCAGTATTCTAGACCTCTCAGAATACCAATTGAATAAGCTTGAGAGACTCCAATATCTCTGCATACGATTCATACGTAAATATGATCATGTCAAACAGCTCAAGTGCTTACCCATCCGCCTTCAACGGAATGCTCATATTCTCTCTCTTCATTACAACATTATATTTAATCCTCTTACTCCGCACTATTTTAAATTTAACTTCCTGCATGACACGCACCACAGATCATCAGAGAACTTGAAATTGGGAATGCCGTGACATAGCACTATAAATTCCTCGACCAGTCTTTTTCCAAGCAGTTCGATTATGGAACGTCTTACCAGTTCCAATTAGACGTGCGCAGACATTAGCTGCTTTTAAGAGACTGGTAAAGGAATAGTACTTGGGAGACTTTAAGGATATATAATAGTACATTGTTCACCGAAGGAAAGTGACCGATTACTAGCGAGGGAGCAGTTTGTGGCCCGAAGGCGCAGCCTAGGGCCACAATACTCTAGAGGTAGGAATGGGACTTTCACCCGAGTGCTAGACAGTGCTTTATACTACACCTGTGAGGAACATTTAAAGTATTTTTAAAATAAAATCAAAACGTAAGACACCATGTAAGACACAATTTAGCTTAGAATTTGACCAATGTTTCGCGCTTCTTTTTTTTTTATTCTTCACAAAAGGATGTCAGTGGCACGGAGATTCCATAAATTATATGAAAACTCCTTGGGTGGGCGCGCGCCATAGATAAGATAACACATGAGAAATGAAAATTCATACAACTTTGTCTCCCATTAAAACACGTTAGAAATGGATTTTCATACATTTTTTCCTCCCGCTTATTCAGGTCAAGGAAAAGACTAACGTTCTCTTTTCAGGGAATATTGACTACTGTTCCGATCAGGTGTAGTATAAATATTTATTTACGGAATACCTGTTTATTGCACTTAATTATTTTTATCTCTATGTATTTCATTTAATCCTATTCACTATGTGTATTATTACCTAATTACTCTAAATTCACTAAGTTCTAATTTTTTGAATACAGCAGGAGAAGGAAGGAGGAAGAAAGTACATATACGGAAAGTATGTGTACTTTCCTTCTCTCCATCCCATGGTTGCCTGTAAGAGATTGCCTTTGGGCGATAAGGCCGCCATTTGTACCTTCTAGTTTGAGTTACCGTTTTTTGTTAATATTCTGGTGTACAATAAAGAGATATATTATTATTGTTATTACTTATTAAACACACGAAACGTGTTATTATCCTACCATTGAGAAGTCATTTTAAAATTAATAAACATACCTATTTACGTACAGTTAATAGATATGATATGTTTTTTATTTTTTAGTATAAAACTTACTAGTGATTTTGATAGTTGACAGTTTTACTGATGGTAAAAAATGTAAATTTTAAACTATTTCATAAACTATTATGTACTTGATTTTTAATTATAAGGATGGCCATAGAGGAAATATCCCTTCTCAAAAAAATAAATTTCAATCCCATAGATACATCAATCACACACTAAGTGACTAACATTGAAATATATAACTAAATTGAGATTCCTTTTCACGTCTGTTAAAAGTTGTGTTCCTTTTCTTTTACACGGCAAATGCTTTTCGCACTATACCCTAAGCTACACGAAGGGTTTATCCAAGACTAGCCTAAGATTGCATGACACAAAAATAACTAGACTGGACCAAAACTGAAAATTACTTGATTATAATTTTTATAAGTTTAAGCTTTACATTAAAGTAATACATGTGTCAATTGATTTTAATGTGTATTGCGAGCGTGTGGTCGTAGGGATTTAGTGAAATAAGACAAACTTTTCTGTGTATTTTACGTCATCTAAAACTACACCAATTCAAAGGAAACTTTTTAAATTCGGTATTGCAATCCCTTGAGCGTTACTAATAAAGAGCAAAGTAATGTGGGCTAAAACAATACCAGTAAATATTTTGTCCTCGATAACAATGAAAGCAATTATCTTCTTAACTGCCTCCGAGGTGCATGGTAACTTTACGACTGCTGTGCATTAAGGTCTCGGGTTTGGGTCCCGGGACTGATCAATTGTTTGTATAACCAACAATATTTGTGCCCGGATTTGAATATTTTCTATGAGTAATTAGTATGTGTATCAGTCTAGTACCCATAAAACTAAAAGACCTTGTAGTTCTTCTCCCTAAATAGGGTCTCGGGGTAACTTAACTAAAAGACGTTAGAATGTGTTAAAAAAAAAGTTGCTAGATTAAGATTTATATGAAAGTAAAAAGTGAAGTACTAGTAAAAAGTAGCAGGACGGAACGGTAATGTCAAGGAGAATTAAATGCAACAAAGCTACCTGCTCCTGCAATATTGGAAAAACAATAGAAAAACTTTCGCCTCGTCAGAATATTCATCTGAAATACCCGCCCCGAAGTTAACAGTTGAACGCGTTTTAGCGCGCGTTACCATCCCCCATGCCCGTATTCCAGTTTTAATTTGGATTCACTATTAACGAAATCTAGATATCCCTATTTTCAGGCATAAAATAGCGTATGAAATCCATACTAATAGTAGAATAGAATAGAATAAATTCGAAAGTAAAAAGACTATGACTATGAAAGTAAAACACTACACCGATTTCAATTGACTGCACGGTTGGCCTAGTGGCTTAAGCGGTCGCCACGCCGCTTCCTACTACGCCAAGTGTCGTGGGTTCAAATCCCACGTAGGACAACACTTTGTGTGATTCACAATTTGTTGTTCTGAGTCTGGGTGTGCTTTGTGTCCGTTTCATGTATGTTTGTAAAGTCCCCCGCGACACAGGAATTTATATTCCTAATGCGGGAGTTGTCTTTATAAAGAGAAAAAAAAAAAAAAAAAAAAAATAAATTTGTCATGAAGATACTTTGAATGTTGAGTAAAGACATTTCCATGCACATTTACCGCTTTAACCTAAATACACCTAGGTGGAATCGTGAGCAAAAGCTAGTTTGACATGAAATTACATTGAAAATTATTAAGTTTTTAAGATATATAAGCAATTATAAATATTTTATTGACATATAGGAAGCAAACTACCAGAAAGATTAGCTGATAATGACTACTCCCACCCATTGACACATATGACTAAAAAATCACAAG
Source organism: Phragmatobia fuliginosa (assembly GCA_932526445.1). NCBI lineage: Eukaryota > Metazoa > Arthropoda > Insecta > Lepidoptera > Erebidae > Phragmatobia > Phragmatobia fuliginosa. Next base: position 35,623,932 of record OW052057.1, read on the forward strand.
AGTGTTGCTCGTCTTTAAACCTATTTGAGAAATAGGAGGAAGGGCAGTTTTATTTTTTAGGAGTATCTTCATTCTTTGGGTGAAAATTACCGTAAGAGAAAAAATTACCTACTTATATGGTAACTGTGAGAACTTGGTATCTTTCAGCTGAGTTGGTATATTTATAAAGGAGCGTAGTCTCACTATGCCATCTGTAAAATATATTTAAGAAACTAACTTATTAAAAGTTTCCTTCTTCTATTACTAACGATTCTGTTCACTGGCTAATATTTTGTTGGGACCACTTTGCGTTGAGTTCAATTACTAACGATTCTGTTCACTGGCTAAAATTATGTTGGGACCACTTTGCTTTGAGTTTAATTACTAACGATTCAGTTCTCTGGCTAATATTTTGTTGGGATCACTTTGCGTTGAGAGATGTTATTCGTTGTGATCCACAAATATTTGTTTCGGAGTCTGGGTGTTTTTCTATGTATAATATGTATGTATTTACGAAAAAAATGTATGTTTATTTATATATATCAGTTGTTAATACAAGCTCTGATTAGTTTGAGACTATATAGATGACGATGTGTGTAAGATGTCCGAAATATTTATTTATTTATTACTAGCTTTCGCCCGCGGCTCCGCCCGCGTGAATGTCGGTTATCGCGGTAAAATGTCCTTTCCCAAGTTCAGTTCTATCTTCATACCAAATTTCATCAAAATCGGTTCAGTGGTTAAGGCGTGAAAGCGTAACAGACAGACAGAGTTACTTTCGCATTTATAATATTAGTAGGGATTTTATTTATTCCCATGTATTGGTTAGGTTTCTTTTAATATTTAAGTTTATAGAATGCAAGTCTCCCTATTTAATTATGAATAACATGAACAATACACCACAGCTGATAAGTTATTTTTTTTTATAAATAATGAAATGAATGAACGACACGAAAAACAACATTTTTCGAAAGAACTATTTTGTAGAAAAACATACTATGGTATTTCTACAATGCCACGTTACATAGTACAATTCAGTATGATGAAGTACTATTAAGATCAATTAGTGGTATGGTAGAGACCTTTTAAAGTTTACAAAGGTTGATTGCGAGCTACGGTGGTTTTAGTTTCTGGAATCGCTTTCTTGAAATGTATTAGGTACAAGGCCAAATTGGAAATGCAATAAACTTTCCGGTACTGGAAATAGAACTGATGAAGTATCAGTAATTGTGAATTTAATGCTAGTAAAAAACAAAAGATGCATGTGAAATGCTATTTCTATATTTATTTAAAATAAGATAGATTAGAATTTTATTTTTATAGAGTATACCCATTAATTATAAGCCTGCCCAAGTGACTCTACTTTTCGACTACTCTACTTTAATTTCGACTCTAATTCTTTTTTTCTAATTCTCTACTTTAATCGAAGGCATCGTGCTCATTGCTAATGCAGATAATGCGCCATTATGACCCACACTATGGCGGCATATTGACACGCTTCTACATCTTTACGAATGTACGAATGCGGTCATTTTTAATTGGTCTTTTGTGAGAGGGCCGTACCGCCTCGGTCGAACTGGAAGCTTATTTGGTTTTGTGCCATCTTATCTCAAATAAGTATGGTGACGACTTCAGAACACCGAGAATCACCCCTATTTATTCCATGGGTGTCGTAAGAGCCGACTAAGGGACTGAAATACTTTTCAAGAAGTATTTTCAATTACGATTCCAACTACGATTATATTAATACAGATTTTAAAAAAAAGTATGCTAAATATAATAAAGCTATGTGAAAAGTAACTGCACCTTCTCAAAAATATCAAAATCAATAAAATATAATATAAGTTTGCATGGTAATGCTAATGATGCAAACTTCCAGCGAAAATTGTTTTGAACGAGATCTAGTAAGTAGTTTTTTTACGTCATAATTCGAAAACCGCAATTTAGCTTTCATTCAATCAATACACTATTATTAAAACATCGATCAAAGTTACAACGAACTACAAGAACCTTTATATCATGTTACTTGCTTCTACGAAACCATACATGGGCGAGTCCGACTCGCACTTGGCCCCTTTTTAAATTTTGCTACAAATAATCCTACTTTATATCCTATCCTACTTATATATAAATGCGTAAGTTTGTACGTATGGATGTATGTTTGTTGCTCTTTCACGCAAAAACAACTGAATGTATTTGGATGAAACTTTATAGTAATATAGGATAACACACAGGCTACTTTTTACTGCAATAATCGAGATATACGCGGTTCGAGCCGCGGGCGAAAGCTAGTACTATATAATAATAAACTTAATAACTTTAAGCGGTTTGCAGGGCTTACATGTTCTACACATTCAATATTTAAAATTAACTATATTGAATGTGTCAATGTTATAAACACATTTACTGAGAAACGAATTAAAGAAGAGAAAATAATAAATAAATAAAATAAACTTTTAACCTTTAACTGACGAGAAAAACGCAAATATATAGTAGTTTCTATTTGTTATCATTAAGACTAGCTCAGACTAGACAGACAGATTATACATGTAGAAATGCACCCGACATGTACCTACTCATGACAACGGTTCTCTTAGTGAAATAAATTGAAGCAAAATTATTATAATATGTCTACACTGATTAGTGTTTACTAGTAATGTGTTCTTCGTAATGCTTGGTGATGATCAATACTTTTGTATTAGGGTCCAGGGAAAAGCAAATACCGTCATTGAACAACCGGCCCTCAAGCACGCTGCGTACACTTAGCCCGTGGGAAAATCTTGAAAGTTCAAAACATATTTCATACACTTCCAACGGTAAAGAACGCTTAGATATTTAAGTTCCTGTCAAAGTTTAATCGTATTCTGTTTAATTCACTGTAAATTTATATTTTTTATTAAACATTTACGTACCTTTATTACGATTATTCCATTATCAAAGTCTCCTTTCCTGCGTCAATGAAACAAACACTTTCGAACTTTTAAATGCGCCCGCTTTTTATTCTCTACCACTTCGCTGTTCAGCTTTTCAAAATACACTCCGTTCTTTGTCGGATGATTAGATAGTGCAGGATGTGCGAGAACAATAAGTGCTAAATAATATTATATTACTTCACGGCATTACTTGTTGTAATATAAATAATTTAAGTAACAATTACATTTTCACCAAACTAACAGTTTATATTGTTTTTAAATAAAATATTTTGTGTTCCGTTACTTCAACTTTGCGTGGTCTGGACCGTCTGGAGTATTGTGTGAAATGTCAAAACAGCAGTGTTAATAGTGACTTCTTGTCTCTTGACGTTTTGTGTTTCTTGTTGAGTTCTTACTTTTTTGGTAGTCAGTATTTCAAAGTTTTAACCTAACATTAACAGCCACTATGTCACCTCCTTCCGAATTAAGTTTTGACGAAATATTAAAGTTCATGTTGGCTCATAATGGTAAAGTAACAAATCACGAGTTAGTAAAACATTTCAAAGTTTTTCTAATGAACCCAGACATGAGAGGTAAGTACACAGGGCGGTTATCAGTCACCTTTTTTCAATTCTTGTCGTATTAGTAGTACTCACGATAAAAAACTTATACAGATGAAGCCAGAAGTACATTCAAGAAACATGTAAACGCCTTAGCGAATATAAAAAATCAAAACAACGAGAAATGGTTGATTCTTAAAAAGAAATATATGACGAATAACGGTAAAGACAACAGTGATGTCGTTAGCAAGATACCTGAGTCACCCAGTGTGAGTGCTGTTGAGTCTACCAGAGAATCAGAACCAAATAGTGATGAAGTCCCTCCACAACGGCCACCTCTACCATTACAACTAAACCAAGATTTTAATATATTGACAAATCTTATTCAAGATAACACTCTTCAAATAAACAATTCGGCTCCAATATCACAGAGTGAGTCCAAAGACAGTTTATCATCTGTGCCTAGTGAAGAAATACCACCAAAAGTACACCCACGGAGGAGATCTTCCGATAAAAGTATTGAGAAGCGATCAAGTGTTCCAAGCTTACCTGAGCTGCAATCACCTCAACCATGTGAGGATGATTCTGCTCTAAATATAACAATGCCGACAACTTTAACAACATCGGCTAGTGAGAGTATGCTGGTGGATAGTGAACAGACAATATCGGTGAAGGAAAGGAAGCAAATGTTCAATAGAATGGCCTCTGAAAGTGATGTCTTAAAGAGTAGCAAAGTCAGCAGTAATAATAATTCACAGGTAAGTGACGATTTAAAATTTAGGCCTTATATTTGTGTGTGTGTGCATGTGTGTGGAGTCATAAATGTAGATACTGTTCTCACTTCTATATACTATTTTAGGAACTGACAAGTAAAGAGTTACCATAAAGTTACCGATTACTTTATTTTCTTTTTACAGGAAAAGTTACGGCTAACTATCTTTACAAGTAGATACATAATATTATAAAAAGGCTAATTACATTTTTACACAGTTGAATATTACAATTATCATAATAAATTAAAAAACAAGAGAATATCACAGAAAGACGTGCAGTAGTTACTTACTTTTTTAAATTAATAAGTAGAAATAAAAACTACATACCTAATAACAAAAAAAACAATGTATCAAGAAATGAAACATTTGGTAATTGTTTTCTTAAAATGCACAACATTGGGTGTAAAAAAGTTCTTACGGTAATATATTATACCTACTTACTTAGTTGTTACACTGTTGTTAAACCATAGATACCTCTTATTTGTTGTTTATGTATGTTACTATCAGACTCCAAAGCTATAATATTTAAATTATTTATTAACCTCCTTTTTAGAATTAAAGAGTGGTTAAACTCGGATAACTTATTGAAAATCTACTAAAAATAACACTTAATTACTTTTTTGTCAGGATCTGGTATGGCCATGGAAGGCTGGTTTAACCAGTCTAAAGTAACTAAACACAACAGAGCAAGTTAAGGAAACGATTTAAATAGAAATGTCAGCTTTCCTCTTGATTATGTACCTGTTTGTACAATATTTTTTTTCTATGACTTCAATGGTCCTGCGGAATGTTAATTTTTTAAAATTTTATTAATTAGTTATCTATTAATGTAATATTTTAAGACAAATTGCCTTAGAATCCAGACCATCAATAACATAAAGTTATTATGCAGGTTTTCCTACCTAAACAAGGGTTAGAAATGGATCATGTACCTTCTTTTTAGGGTTCCTTATTTCATGACTCAGAAACCTTATAGATTCGTCATGTCCATCTGTCATCCACTTACCGTCAAAACGGTTGGTGTTAGAAAGATGAAACTTTGCATGAATATGTGTTTCTTTTATGTCTACCAAGTGCTACAATATAATCCAGATAAATATTTTATTTGTGGTAACCTACCCTACCCGTATAGTGGGGATGCTTTTTTGTCTCGCATCTACGCCACTGTGTGGGGTATCGTTAGATGGGTATTTTAAAACTGTGTGGGGTATGCTAAAAGCAAAACGGCTGGCTCTAAAAATCGGCAAATATTCGTGATTGTACACTTTTTACACGATTTATATTAGCTTTACCTGTATGTTTGTAACCAACTATTTTGGGTGCGATTTTGACCCACTTTAAACGGCCAGATTTTGTTCAAACTTTGTAGATTTATCGAGGATCGATGGCAATACATTAATTTGAAAAAAAAAAACAAAAAATAAAAAAAAGTTTTTAAACAAAGTAGTCTTTTTAGTTTAAAAAAATAATAGTTTTAAAAAAGTAAACAAACACGCTTTTAAATTAAAGTATGTTTATGTATTTATAATAAATACATCCTTTTTAGGGTTCCGTAGCCAAATGGCAAAAAACGGAACCCTTATAGATTCGTCAAGTCTGTCTGTCTGTCTGTCTGTCTGTCTGTCTGTCTGTCTGTCTGTCCGTCCGTATGTCACAGCCAATTATTTCCGAAACTATAAGAGCTATACTGTTGAAATTTGGTCAGTCGATGTATTCTATGAACCGCATTAAGATTTTTACATAAAAATAGAAAAAAAACAATACATTTTGGGGGTCCCCATACTTGGAACTGAAACTCAAAAATTTTTTTTTCATCACACCTATACGTGTAGGGTATCTATGGATAGGCGATCAAAAATGATGTTGAGGTTTCTAATTTAATTTTTTTCTAAACTGAATAGTTTGCGCGAGAGACACTTCCAAAGTGGAAAAATTAGTGTCCCCCCCCCCCTCTAACTTCTAAAATAAGAGAGTGATTTAACTAAAAAAAATATATGTTGTACATTACCATTCAAACTACCAACGAAAATTGGTTTGAATGAGATCTAGTGAGTAGTTTTTTTTTAATACGTCATAAATCGTAACACACAATTTACCTTTCATCCAATCAATACACTAGTATAAAGACATCGATTAAAGTTACAACGAACTACAAGAACTTTTATATGATGTTACTTGCTGATACGGAACCCTTCATGGGCGAGTCCGACTCGCACTTGGCCGCTTTTTAGGGTTCCGTAGCCAAATGGCAAAAAACGGAACCCTTATAGATTCGTCAAGTCTGTCTGTCTGTCTGTCTGTCTGTCTGTCTGTCTGTCTGTCTGTCTGTCTGTCTGTCCGTCCGTATGTCACAGCCAATTATTTCCGAAACTATAAGACCTATACTGTTGAAATTTGGTCAGTCGATGTATTCTGTGAACCGCATTAAGATTTTTATATAAAAATAGAAAAAAAACAGTACGTTTTGGGGGTCCCCATACTTGGAACTGAAACTCAAAAATTTTTTTTTCATCAAACCTATACGTGTGGGGTATCTATTGATAGGTGTTCAAAAATGATGTTAAGGTTTCTAATATCATTTTTTTCTAAACTGAATAGTTTGCGCGAGAGACACTTCCAAAGTGGAAAAATGTGTGTCCCCCCCCCTCTAACTTCTAAAATAAGAGAGTGATAAAACTAAAAAAAATATATGTTGTATATTACTATGAAAACTACCAACGAAAATTGGTTTGAACGAGATCTAGTGAGTAGTTTTTTTTTTAATACGTCTTAAATCGTAAATCGGAATTTACCTTTCATTCAATCAATATACTAGTATAAAAACATCGATGAAAGTTACAACGAACTACAAGAACTTTTATATGATGTTACTTGCTGATACGGAACCCTTCATGGGCGAGTCCGACTCGCACTTGGCCGCTTTTTTTTGTAAATACATCCTACTAATATCATTAACGCGAAACTTTGTGAGTATGTATATATGTAAGTACTTCAGGTATGTTTGTTGCTTTTTCACGCAAAAACTACTGAACGGATTTGGATGAAACTTTACAGTAATATAGTTTATATATCAGAATAACACATAGGCTACTTTTTACTGCAATAATCGAGATACACGGGCGAAAACTAGGTGATTATAAAAATACATAAATCGTAGAAGTCAAAATGTATCGCTGTTTATCTCCTGTCAAAACTTCACAGGTTGCTAGGCATAACACACTTGCATTCCAACCATTCATTGGTGTTGACGTTACTTTCTACGCTAACGACACGCTGGTGACAGCGCGGAAAGTCGCTTCGGGAGGCAGCAGTTCTGGCGACGGCTGGGGTAGCACTAGCGATTGGCAGGATACGGCGGTTGGGCCTAGAGGTAGCCTTACACAAATCAGAGGCTATTTATTTCCATGGGCCTCAAAAGGCTCCACCTCCAGGGTCCCATATTGTGATTGGAGGCGTCTACATTCCTGTCGAGCGCACAATTAAGTACTTGGGACTCTTCCTCTATAGCCGATGGACTTTTGGCCCCACTTTAAGCAGTTGGTCCCCGGGCTTTTGAGCACTCTCGCGGCTCTTGCCTTACTTGCTCTTACTTACCCAATACATCCTGCCGAAAACTGTATACAAGGATCGTGCGGTCGATAGAACTCAATGGGTCACCATTATGGACAAACAGTTTGACGAGCCGAAATATCGCGATACTGCGACGGCCGCAACGAGTGATGGCCATAAGAGTAATAAGAGGATACCGTACGATCTACTTGCCGGATCCGCACTTTGGGATCTAGATGCAGTACTCCTTGCGATACAGTATCGGTGGCGCAGGGATCTGGATCAGGGTGAGTTATTGCTGGCACCTCGAGATGTAGAGTGATGCCGGGATGAGCTTCGGCGGAGTGGGAGCAGCGGCCGCGAGGCTAAGTGTAGGACATGATACCATAGCGGCGGTAAGACCCGTCATAAAACAATGGCTAGAGAGAAAACATGGAGCTCTCACCTACCGGATGACGCAGGTGCTTTTCGGACACGGTTGCTTTGGCAAGTACCTGTGTCGGATCAGTTAGGAACCAACGTAACGGTGCCATCACTGTGATGACTGCCCTGATGACACGCCACTTCACACGCTGATGGAATGCCCAGCTTGGACCAATCAGCGTAGTGACCTTATTGTGGTAATCGGATCTGCGGGTGGTGTTTCGCTTCCGACTATCGTTCTGTCCATGGTCCGTAGCGAAAGTGCATGGAGCGCCGTCGCTTCCTTCTGCGAAGAGGTGATGTCCTCAAAGGAAGCGGCGGGACGGGAAAGGGAGCGGGAACGCAAAGCTGTTGCTCCCCCTGACCGCAGGAGGCGCACCGGGAGTTGGAGGGCATTGGATGATCTTCGGCGACCTTAGGAAGAGGCCTGCAGGTGACGATTTTTACTATCAAATCGATTAGACCAACAAGGCGGTCGATGGTGTAAGATGATGGAAAGGGATAATGTAACTCCGTAATCGATTTTAGTTTGATGTGAATATCATTTGAGCATAAGTATCCTATTTTTATGTCCAGCTAAGTATGAATTACGCAGTAGAAGATATGATCTTAAGGTAACCTAACCTACTTTATAAAATTCAAAAGAAAATGTCTAAAGACCTTGCTTGTTTAATGATCGATAATTATAATTTATTTGAAGTTGAGGAAGATACCGTTAACTATATCGATACTTTTTCATATCAATATCCTTATACGTGACGAGTGATCGTCAGCCTGGCCCGGCCCCACTGAATTTAGTCACGAGATTTGTATCAATCGAATGTACAAACAATGTAACTCTTTACTAAAAAAGTTACAGGTAATAGGTAGTAGCGAGGGCGCACATTTTCTTTCTTTCTCCCTCTCATAGCCAGTTACAGTTTGTATATCTGAGTCACGGTTTTACTTCAGTCGTGTGGTCTGAAATACACTAGTAATTTTTTCTTACTATACATTCTCATTAACAGTCCGCATGGATTGTGGCGGTGTTTCACGGGAATTTTCAAAAATTCATGTTGCATGGGAAACGTTATGCGGTTGATCTGTTGTCATGAACACCTATGACGATTTTTATTTTTTTATTGGAAAGTCAGTGCTCTCCAATATACTGACAACTAGTTCGGCCTTAGGTCTACGGGGGTTCGTTGCCAGTCGCTCCTTGGAAAAAACTAATAATCAGATTAAACCGGTTAAACTAGTAGTCGTAGAATAGTCACTAACCATTAAAAAAATCATAATTTGTTTTTTTTCCTACACATAAAACAATAGATACCTAATAATGCAGAAGAATCTCAATAGACCGGAATAGCGAGGGTCACCATGTGGTATTGTGATCCACAAATATTTGTTTCGGAGTCTGGGTGTTTTTCTATGTATAATATGTATGTATTTACAAAAAAAAAGTATGTTTATGTATTTATATCAGTTGTTTAGTACCCATAACACAAGCTCGGCTTACTTTGGGACTAGATGATGTTGTGTGTAAGATGTCCAAAATATTTATTTATTTTATTTATTTATTTTATTTATTGTTTGCAGCAATAAGTATGGGGACCACTACTCTTGGATTTTACCTATGCTTTCCATCAGGCTGAGTGAACACCCTTTCGGTCACTTTAGCAGGCATCAAAAATAACCAAATAAATATTAATTCATCTACCAACTTATAACTAGACCTGCACATTAGATACTTCTACGAAAAATATCCAGGGAGTTAATTAATATCTTAAATTGGGTGTATTAATATAAAAGAAAGACTTTCGGTCGAGTGCGAGACCCGTAGCACCTGTTGGTCGTCCAACAATCATTAATAATTATTTCGACGATAATATTATCTAGTACACGGTCCAAGCTTAATACCAAAGATAAGTAGAATTTCTTTTTAAATTGTACTGCGTTTGTTCCTTGATAGCATTAGGTATATTTTAAGTTTAAATCAACAGTAACATATAATAATAAAACATATTTACTAATAATTAACATTGTTTACTTACTAATTTAAATAATATTAAAAAACATTATTATATTCGTGAATTTATCATAACCATACATATAATAAAATTGTAAGAGGTCGATGTCTGTACATTAAAGATATTCAAGAAAAATACCTTTGTTATAAAAAACAAATATCAACACAACAGTTTTTAGATTTTATTTTTTGTATTTGTGCGATTAAAATATAAATATAAGTCTGCCAAAGTAACTGCTTTTAAAATGCTGTCTTCTGGGAGACGATAGCAAGCAGTTTCAAAGTACTAGAGATACTACTTTGAAACTGCTTAAACATCCAACACAGAGCGAATGTACGCGCGTAGTCTTCTCAACATCTATTTCGCGTGTCGAGAACGAGGACTGTAACTACCATTGCTATTCCCACTTGTCAAGACCATTTAACAAACCTTTGAAGTCACGTACATACCCTTTGCTGTTTAGTAATTCTGAGTAAGATCTTGAAATACTTTTGCTACTTCTCAGATCATCTGTGACTGTGAATAATTCATCATCGTATGTCATCATCATCATAATCAACAGCCTTTAACAGTCCACTGCTGTACATATGCCTCTTAGCAAGGAGGTTTTGGCCTACTATGCCACGCTGGCCAGACGGTTTGGTTTTAAGATTTCCTTCTCTTTGCATTGATGTTGTCTTGCATAGTTTATCCCTTAGTCGCCTTTCACGACACCCGCGGGATGAATAGGGGTGGTAACACTCTGTAATAATAATCCGTCACCACACGGATCGTTATGTACGTATAGTTTATTATGGCAACGTTTAATTTTCTCACCAAGATGGGTTTTGAACATTTAAAATAGGCAGGTATGCTAAACGAATGAGGTAAAGTGTGTGCATGGCCTAAAAGATACATTTCCTTAGATTCTGACAATGTTTACCAAAGACAAAGTGCAATCTTAAATCTACTTACAGTATTTTTGTGTTTGCCTTTTCATAATAGCTAACCATACAATATAAACATTTATGCTTCATCAAAGTACAAACTTACACAATTTTTAAATTTCAAATATCTACTTTAATGATAATGCATATTTATGTAACTACTAGTTCTACAAGTTGTTTAATTAAAAAATTAACTGCCAAACCTTTATTAAAATATAAAATGTTATCAAATAAATATATCAGTGTAAAATTATTCATATAAACAATTTATTTAATAGGGTATAATTCATTCAAAAAACTTATATCGTTAAACATACTGTTTGTTCAATAGTCCAGTCACGTTAGAAAAATAAAGAGCCAACCTCGGAATGAGAGATAATTAGCTGTAAACTCATATACACCTTAATTTTGGTGGTCTAAAAGTTGTCTAAAAAGTCTCAAAAAATCTCATGTCCACGTCACAAGTAAGTAACTGCTAAATTATAAAAGCGGGCAAGTGCGAGTCGGACTCGCCCATGAAGGGTTCCGCAGCAGCAAGTAACATCATATAAAAGTTTTTGTAGTTCGTTGTAACTTTCATCGATGTTTTAATAATAGTGTTGTGATTGAAAGAAATGATGTAAGTTTGCGGTATATGATTTTTGACGTATTAAAAAAAAACTACTAACTAGATCTCGTTCAAACCAATTTTCGTTGGAAGTTTGCATAGTAATGTACATCATATATTTTTGTTAGTTTTATCACTCTCTTATTTTAGAAGTTACAGGGGGGGGGACCAACATTTTACCACTTTGGAAGTGTCTCTCGCGCAAACTATTCAGTTTATAAAAAAAATATTTTAGAAACCTCAACATCATTTTTGAATACCTATCCATAGATACCTCACACGTATAGTTTTGATGAAAAAAAAAATTTTGAGTTTCAGTTCTAAGTATGGGGAACCCCAAAATTTACTGCTTTTTTTCTATTTTGGTGTAAAAATATTAATGCGGTTCACAGAATACATCTACTGACCAAGTTTCAACAGTATAGCTCTTATAGTTTATGAGAAAAGTGGCTGTGACATACGGACGGACAGACAGACAGACATGACGAATCTATAAGGGTTCCGTTTTTTGCCATTTGGCAACGGAACCCTAAAAATGGATGCCGATTTTATAATTTATCACATAATGTTTTGAAGTTTACATAACTTCAAACCTCAATATTACTATAATATTATACATAGTTCAAAGGAGAAACCTGATTCTGGGCCTAAGCGTTACAGGAATGGGATATGTACCAAAAAAATCGTCTATTTTGCTTGATTAATCTATCGAAATCTTAGCCTCTTTTGCAATGGCCAAGTGCAGAAATTAAGTAGAATTCTATTGTTTTATACAATCTTTCTGCAAACATTTCAATATACGTAACTAGCTCCACAAACGTAGCATTCCTAAAATAGGATCGATTTAGTGGAAATCGATACTGTTATAAATAAATAATATTCCTTTGTTTTAGTATAAATGATATTTAAATTTTTAATAGGTATTTTAATTAATGTAAATAGTCTGGCCAGCGAATCGTGACCCAATTACTTACAATGGCGGCAATTTCAAATATCTACAACTGGCAGCATTAAATGCTATGAAAGAGTAGTTTTGCATTTTTATATCAATGTGACTATGCCATAGAAAAACACAAATGTATCACATCGTGTTTTTCATGTTATAGAAAACTATAGCTGTTTTGATAACTTTTTATTTCAAGAGCTTTAAAGGCCTAACTTGTGAAATACGCTGACTTCGAAAACTACGTACAAAAATAAAGAAATAATAAGCAAATATAACAATTATCTATTGGGCACAATTTAATTATGGGTGACTATAGAACCCTATTTTATGCGTGACCTGACACGCACTTAGCCAATTTTTATTAAAATAACTCAAATAATAAAGAGAACCTAAAATGTAAACATTGTCTGATTTTACCAATTTGGCCATTGCTGGGAGACCTGAAAATTGGGCTCGTGAAATCTTCAAAGGTATTGTAATTTATGCCCAAATTCTAGCACTGTAACGCCAGGCCCAAGTTTGTATGGATTTCGGGTTCCTCCTTTAATAGAAAAATATGTAAGTTTTTTGAAATTTAATTTAAACTTTTTGTTTATTATTTTTAAATGTTTATAATAAACCATATTATTTGACTAGAAAGAAATCTAACTCTTTTTAGGAACTATGTTCATGCTCGGAATCCTTATAGTTTCGTCATGTTCGTTATTCCGTCCTCGACCGTCCAAACGGTAAGTGATAGAAACATACAACTTTACGTGCAAATGTGTTTTTATCACATCGACAAAGTGCTAGAATAAAATGAATAACTCTCCCCTACACGTAAAGCGGGGATTGTTTTTTTTTTCTCGCGTCTACCCCATTGTAGGGGTTTGGGGTTGAGATAGATAGATAGATCTTTTAATAACTTTGAGAAGTTACCAAGACAATTTTTTGATTAGGGTACCCGTTTGCTATTTATCCACTTTAAATGACTCATTTTGTTAAAATAGCGTCCCCACTCCCTCTAGAAGCTAAACGGCTGTCTCAAAAAATCTGAAAAAATTCATGATGGTAGTTCATGTGATAAACTTTAAAGGAACTATAACGGCTTATTTAACTTTGTTAGTTTAGGAGTTACAGAGACCTAACATTTATCCATTAGACATGATTAATACCTGCCACATACTGCTTATTGATTAAATAAACATAATAATAACTATAAAATTCAGAACAAATATTCAACAAACAGCTTTAAAAAACGAAATTATTTAGTTTAGAAGTATATTGTAACATAAACTACTGTAAAACAAGCAACTAAACACTAGTATGAATTAATAAAATGTAATAAAAGTCTTTTGAATATTAAATTGTTATGTTACGTTAAAGTTTCCTGCTTGTCGACACCTGGTGCAGCTAATTGAATTGTAAAACCTTCATCATGGCCCTTTGGCGGTCAAAGCGATGTCGATTATGATTATTACCAATAATAATTTTTGTTATCGCACCGGGGTACCAAAAGGGATCGGAAAATTGCTAACAGAATATAAAACTTTTAAAAGGAATCTTTTGCAATGCTGCAACGTAAAATTGTATCCATTTTAAAACACAAAAAAATACTAGACAGGTATAAATAAACGAATAGGTAACAGCACTACACCCAAAGGGGACATTTTGGAAACAACCGACGAGGGATGTTCGCCGCGAGTGCAAAAATTTATACAATAATAATTCCGACTCAACCGAACGGGACAACCCCTACACGAGGGAAGCTTACACAACACGAACAACAAAAGCTCCTAATGACAAATATTAGCTCGCGCCTCCGCACACCTAATGGACTTTACAATTGCTTTATACAGCGTACTTTACATTGTAACCTATTAAAAGGACGAGAGGACGCATTAACCTACGTGTAAAATCATGTATACCTATCCATACAATATAATACATACTAATAAGTCCGAAAAAATGTGTATTTGAGTTTAACATCACTTGCTGGCTGTACTGGATGCAATCGACAAAAATGATTAGATGGTTTCATCTATAAATCTACGTGAGTATTAAAATTGTCCATGTGGCAATTAGCACGTCAACGAGAAATAAACGAGATTGACAGGGTTTCTGTTCCATCAGAGTTCACTTAACGCCGCCGCGGAAACTAATAAATTATAAATGAACAATCCGTTTCAAACTAATATGCCACGTTGCCACACGTCCAAATGAGATCTCAACACATAAATCAACACTGAAATAGAACGACGATGTATGCATACACTTCCGTTAGTCAGTCAGAATATAATATATTAACTTACTATTATTCCATTTTCAATCATTTTTATTGAAGCTCTCATATTGTAATTTAATACAAGCAGACATAAAGATTTTTATACTTCTTTATATTTGAGTTTAAAGATTGTTTTTTTTACATTTTACATATAAGTAAGAAACTATCTGGGTACATGGTACTATCAACCATACTCATTTTTCTCTAACGTCATTTACATCAAAATATTCCATAGAAACAGTTTCAGTCCATGTTCATATTTGTCGCATGTCGTGTTTTTGCTTAACTGTATGAAATTAATATAATAATTATCATCACTATTCAGGGCGTGTTGTGTATTGAATGGTACCTCGTGACTTGAGTTCGATTGTCAATTATTGTCGTGTGAATGTGTGATTCCAGGCGCACGTTAATAAAACTCTAAAAAGGTCAATCGTGCTTCGCACTGTCCACGCTTTTGTTTAGGTTTTGATACTTTAGCCAGCTTATAATATGATTTGCTTGCTAATTAAAATCCGTGACAATAAAGTGCACGACGCTTATTTCTGCTGAATTAGTCGATCATCAAACTACCATTAGGTATTACTGACAGTCGTTTACTTGAATGATGTTGTGCCTAACCAATAAATACTTCTTTCATTTTATATTAAAGCCTTTAAAAGCTTTTAAAATAAAATGGCTCACTAATTGTACTTTTCTGTTTAATATACTTCTTTATTCATGATGAAGTTGAAAACCAATTCGTTTTTACTATCTAGATAGCTAATAAACTTCTTTATTACCTTTAACTCTGTATTGTGAGGAGTTAATTCTACTGATTCCTCCTTACGTTAAATATCCAAAAAGGATCGATGCAAACGTATCTACATACATTTCTATTTCTCTACCGGTTCCTTAATTTCAAAAATACGCTGTGAACTACTCACTGGTAGTCAAAGTACGTATTAATAATATGTAAAAGTATTATATTGTAGTTGGATGGCTTACCTTTATTAGTACTGTACGATTTAATTACAAAGCTTAAAGTCACTTTTAGGTGTACTCGTTGTTCTAGTGGTTAGCGTATGCGACTGCTAATCAAGAGGTCTCGGGTTAAAATTCCGGGTCATACCGTAAAGTGTTTTTGGGTTTTTCTTTGGAAATTCCTAATAGCAGCCCGGAGTTTGGAGGTTTGGCAGTGATTCACGTCCGTGCCTCGGAGAGCACGTAAAGCCGGTTGTCATGAACATCTATGGCAATCGTTATTGGGAAGTCAGTGCCCTCAAATATACTGACAACTAGTTCAATCTAAGAATTTCAGTTCTGCCTTAAGGTTGCGGAGGTCCGATGCCAGTCGGGAAACCGGTTGAACTAGTTGCCGACCCCAAATAAACTGGGAATAAAGGCTAGGAAGATGTGATATGCCTTTGTTTGAAATGTTTTGGTTTGTACTTAGTCCTACTAATATTACTATTATATATATGTTGCTTTTTCACTCAAAGCTACTGAACTGAATTGGATGAAACTTTACAGTAATGTCGATTATATATCGGAATAACACATAATTATACAACTTTTTTAAAGCTAGTTTTTCCATAAATCTGTTCATTACACTCATTCTCATATCAATACTGATGACCGTTACATAGCAAACTATAATTGCTTTACATGGGCTTCAAATTTAAGGTTCAGTTTGAGTAAAGGTGGCGTTGCCTGATATATATATATACACTGACTACATACATCACCAGTTTGAATAAAATCAAGCGTTATGCACGATGGGAGCGATAAGGCGGTACGGTCGGTTGCAAGTTGGCAGGAAAATATGACCGATTTCATTGTTCTCTCCGTGCTATTCGGGCCTGAGAATCACTTGCAGCCATCAACATCGCGGATGCCACTTAACGAGCCTTGTCGAAGCTATGGAAAATGGGAGCGGATGAATTAGCTGTCAGCTATTCAATGATAATAGTAAGATAGCACATAATACACGCTTTGTAGCGTCAAACAATCGTGTAGCTATTCAAAAAAGTTCAAAGGAAGCTGAAAATATAATCATTAAATACAGAGATACTGCGATTACCCATCAAAGATGGTAATTACGGAACGTAATGCAGAGACCTGAAGAGAAGAGTACATGTTAGTATTAACGCTTACAATTGAATTAGAATAGTATTTTTTTTTGCTTCGCGTAATCCTGTTCATTACAAAGAAAATAACGGTATCTCGAATATCAATAATTAATTGTGTATACACTGTTCGTCGTTTGTCAATATTTATACCTATTATCTTAATCTGTAAGGAAACTATAAAGATATTTGATATTTATAGCGTAAGGCTCATTCCTAGTGTAATCCAAAAACGAAATCGTTTTAACAATAATAGAGTTATGAAGTTAGGGTCACGATTGGTCCGGACCTACTACCTAACGAAGGAAGCATTGTGAGTCTGTACTGTAATTATAAACAGTGTCGCACAAGTCTTGGATACAAAAATACTCGTATACATTGGTGTTTCTTTAATCGAAAATCATACTTGGTCCCGCTTTTTTATTGTAATTAATACTGGTCAATCTCTATAAACAGGCATGCATAGAACAGAAGGCAGAATGCTGATAATAAACTGTAAGAACTGTTAGTTCTATGACTGAACTGACTAATTGTGATGAAGTCACTTGTATTATGGCTGGTAATTCCTCTTGTCTCTGAATATCCTTTTTAAAAATAATAACTGTACTAAGTAATTTTTAAAAAAGCGGCTAAGTGTGAATCGGACTAGCCCATGAAGGGTTCCGTAGCAGCAATTAACATCATAATAAAGTTTTTGTAGTTCGTTGTAACTTTCATCGATGTTTTAAAAATAGTGTTATGATTGAAAGAAATGTAAATTGCGGTTTATGATTTATGACGTATTAAAAAAAACTACTTACTAGATCTCGTTCAAACCAATTTTCGTTGGAAGTTATAGGTAAGGAAGTTATAGTAAGTAATAGGTGATTATAAAATTATATAAATCGTAGAAGTCTAAATGTATCACTGTTAATTCCTGTCAAAACTTCACAGGTTGCTATGCATAACATACTTGCATAGCACCCATAATCATAGTTTGTAAATGGATAATTGAAAAATGAGTTCTGGATAATCACATATGTAGGCTACTTTTTATTCCGAAACTACGCGGGGCGCAGCTAGTGGCATATATTCTGATAAAATAAAAATAGGATAGGCAACGGTCACTGATATTGTGCAACGTACAAAATTGTTTTGTTGTCTTTAAGATTAAAAGGACTATGGAGTAAGATTAGTTAATCGCTAAAGTATTTTTATAATAGTTGCCTTCCTTAAGTCGCTTTTTTTAAAAATCTGAAAAATATACATAAATATACAATAATAAACAAAGATAACTAAATTACCTTAAGTTTAAAAAAAGTAACTAAAAAAATTAACAAACAAAGGCGTGCTTTTAAACGCTTTACGTTCCTAATTTATAATTATCATTAATAATAGTTTATTATTATCATTATTTTTACAGTTTTCGGCGACTTTTTCCTTTTTCTAAAAAGTTTTGAGAAACTTAAAGAGCGAGTCCGACTCGTACTTGACGGTTTTTAGGGTTCCGTAGCCAAATGGCAAAAAACGGAACCCTTATAGATTCGTCAAGTCTGTCTGTCTGTCTGTCTGTCTGTCTGTCCGTCCGTATGTCACAGCCAATTATTTCCGAAACTATAAGAGCTATACTGTTGAAATTTGGTCAGTCGATGTATTCTGTGAACCGCATTAAGATTTTTACATAAAAATAGAAAAAAAACAATAAATTTTGGGGGTCCCCATACTTGGAACTGAAACTCAAAAATTTTTTTTTCATTAAACCTATACGTGTGGGGTATCAATGGATAGGTGTTCAAAAATGATGTTGAGGTTTCTAATATCATTTTTTTCTAAACTGAATAGTTTGCGCGAGAGACACTTCCAAAGTGGAAAAATGTGTGTCCCCCCCCCCTCTAACTTCTAAAATAAGAGAGTGATAAAACTAAAAAAAATCGGCCCAGTGCGAGTCGGACTCGCCCATGAAGGGTTCCGTATCAGCAAGTAACATCATATCAAAGTTCTTGTAGTTCGTTGTAACTTTCATCGATGTTTTTACACTAGTTTATTGATTGGATGAAAGGTAAATTGCGTGTTACGATTTATGACGTATTAAAAAAAAACTACTCACTAGATCTCGTTCAAACCAATTTTCGTTGGCAGTTTGCATGGTAATGTACAACATATATTTTTTTAAATTTTATCACTCTCTTATTTTAGAAGTTAGAGGGGGGGGGACACACATTTTTCCACTTTGGAAGTGTCTCTCGCTCAAACTATTCAGTTTAGAAAAAAATGTTTTTAGGAACCTCAACATCATTTTTGAACACCTATCTATAGATAATAGGTATAGGTATAGGTTTGATGAAAAAAAAAAATTTGAGTTTCAGTTCCAAGTATGGGGACCTCCAAAATGTATTGTTCTTTTTCTATTTTTATGTAAAAATTTTAATGCGGTTCACAGAATACATCGACTGACCAATTTTCAACAGTATAGCTCTTATAGTTTCGGAAATAATTGGCTGTGACATACGGACGGACAGACAGACAGACAGACAGACAGACTTGACGAATCTATAAGGGTTCCGACTTTTGCCATTTGGCTACGGAACCCTAAAAATATATGTTGTACATTACCATGTAAACTACCAATGAAAATTGGTTTGAACGAGATCTAGTAAGTAGTTTTTTTTTAATATGTCATAAAGCGTAAACAGCAATTTACCTTTCATTTAATCAACGAACTACAATAACTTTTATATAATGTTACTTGTTGATACGGAACCCTTCATGGGCGAGTCCGACTCGCACTTGGCCGCTTTTTTTTGTAGTTATATACTGGCTTTAACCGCGGCACGGGACCGTGTATGTTGGTTATGGCAGTCAAAAGTAGTCTTGTCCTTTCTCAGGCTCTGGACTATCTTAGTACCAAATTTAATTCAAATCGGTTCAGTTGTTTTCGCGTGAAAGTTGTACAGACAGACAGAGATACTTTTGCATTTATAAATATCAACAGGCTTTAGTCATAGCATTCCATTCGTGAACATAAGCTTCTCCTATAGCATTAGGACAATAAAATAAAAAAATTAATTTGTGTACTTTTATTATAATTAATTGTAAGAAGCTTTTTTTCAATTAAACATAGTTTAATAAAGAAAATAAAAAGCTATGAACTCAAAAGTGTCCAATTGAAACATACGACTGAATTTTTGTTATTAACGGAATTATCAAATATGTGCAGGAAAATGTATCTTGTATAATAACAAAAACATCACGGGTAAAGAATGTAATTATCCTTTGCAAAATGAAATTACTAAATAATACCTAATAACATTATTTGTTTATAGCTATTGAAAGATGCTTTTTTCTATTGTGTCTTTTACGTACATTTGTTTAATCTCCATAGTCTTATTCTTATTCAACATGTATACCAATGACCAACCTAACAGTCCTAACACCTCCCGCTTTATCTACGCGGATGATCTAGCGCTAACAGCTCAGGCGTCCAGCTTTGAGGAGGTGGAGGTCAGCCTCGGTGCGGCTCTCCGCAACTTAGATCGGTACTACGAGGACAACTCACTTAGACCAAACCCATCAAAAACCGAGTCCTGTGCATTTCACCTTCGAAACAACCAGGCGAATCGAAAGCTCAACATCATGTGGCGGGGCGAACCCATTATCCACAACCACCATCCAAAGTACCTGGGTATCATCTTGGACAGGTCTCTTACATACAGGAAAAACTGCGAATATCTAAAAAAAAACGGTACACGCCCGTAACAACTTACTCCAGCGACTACGTACCACCAACTGGGGCGCCTCGCCGTGGGTAATGAGGACCTCTGGTCTGGCACTGGCATTCTCTGCTGGAGAATTCGCTTGCCCCGTGTGGAGCCGATCCGCTCACACAAGGCCAGTGGACGCAGCACTAAACGAAACCTGCCGGATAATTACGGGTTGTCTTAAACCGACCCCGGTTAAGATGCTGTACCCACTGGCCGGAATAGCACCTCCGGCGATTCGGAGGGCTGTGGCGAGTTCAGCGGAGAGGACTAGGATGGAGAATGACCCGCGGCATCCCATGTACGGCCACACCCCACCCCAACAAAGACTAAAGAGCCGCAAAAGTTTTGCACAATGTGTCGGCCCACTGATCTTGGACCCGTCCCAAGCAAGGTGCAAACAGTGGAGAGGGGGGGTGTCCGTGCCGAATCCATTTGTGGCACCGGCTGAGAGCCTTCCGCCTGGAAATAAACTACCGTGGCCAATCTGGAGGTCTTTAAATAGACTTCGGACCCAAGTTGGTCGAAGCAAAGAAGACCTGTTTAGGTGGGGATTTTCGGCCGGTGATGATCTCAGCTGTTTGTGCGGTGCAATCTAAACAATGTCCCATCTTGCATCGTGCCCTGCGTGCCCAGACACCTGCACGCGGGAAGACCTAATGGCTGCCACCGCTAACGCCATCAAAGTGGCCGCGTTCTGGGCTGAAAAAATATAATTTTCCCGACACGTTACGTTTGCCATCGAAACGCTAAGGAGAAGAAGATCTCCATAGTTTATGCGTTGAGCGAAACATTAAAACGCTCATAGCTAACTTGCTTATTTAAGGTGATTGGAAATAATCATCGTGGGTAAGCAACAACGGCACTTTCAGTATCTAAATGGGCGACTGTTTGTAGCATGATATTATGTTATGAGCATTTACGTGATTCGGAGGTCACGTTAAGCAGTCGGACCCGGTTGATATGAGGCCTTCGGGCATCTTAAAAAACATCCAACGGTAAGATAGTCACAACGTTTTTGCCAGTCACCAACCTGCACTCGGCCACCGTGGGGACGTATGGCATTAAGCCTCTCCTGAGGAGAGGCTTAAGGCAGCAGGGGCAGTGGGATATTATGAGTTGTTGGTGAGTTTCATTTCTAAATATGTTGATGGTGATGTTCCCCTGCCAGGGCCAGTCAAAACCGAGGCCAACCAACTACGCAGGGCATGTTATAGTGCACAATCATTACCTCAAACATAGGACAGCTACCCGACACGACCGGAAGAGACCAGGCGTGCTCTCCGAGGCACGGGGAATTTGACCCTAACTTCCAAATTCTGGGCTGTTAGTAATCATACGTTAACCACTTGCCCAACGAGGCAGTATAACCCACAAATAACTTACATTTTGGTCATAAAAGACACATATTTTAATAGTATAAACCGATTAAACAAGTTATTCATACGCTTTCGAACTAAACGCTGTGACTCTTCCTGTGCAAAACAGTTAACCTGAAAGTTACTATTTGCGCACACGTTTCAATCCCACTATGACCAGAGCCCTTAAAGCGGAGATTAAAAAACATCTCACTAGGCTAGTCAAGGGTACGTCACTATGCTGCATTGTCTATATTCGCAATAATGATGACAACTACTCATGCTTTCCATAAGACAGAGTCATTCGTTTGGACTTATATAAAAATAAAACAAACCTAGGTTCATATGTACTAGGCAAGGCTCTCCTATGGTTAAAAAGTTTCGGGTAGTATCATCAAATATTATTAAGAGAGGAGGGATTTCAAAAAAAATGTTTTGTATGAGTCGGATACATTGAGTATTTTCTCTTGCGTTTGTCATATAAATTATTTAAAAGCTGGGAGATTGTGACGTGTATCGATCGTAATGTGGTGCCGTCGTCGCCACCATAATGCGACCCAGCGCGAACAACGTGATGCGTACGACGTCCTACGGCGAGGAAAGAGGCATGCACGCTTGGAGCCCTTCGGCGCGACTAACTGGCGAGCCTGCCCTTTCAATTTACTTCATTAATATCAATTTCTTTTTTTAACATGTTATGACAACAAGACTATACGTGTGCATTATTGAATTATAATAATTATTTTCTTAAAGCTGTTTATATTTTTTCTATCTTTAAACAAATGGCCACTTCATCTCAGAGCACTGTAAAGATATGGAAAATTGTTAAAAGTAAAATAATCACAATAGATATATCTTGTTCCACCTGGCAATATGTTCCACATGATTTAAGTCGGCTACGTATTTCTATCCTTAACCTGCAGTTGCTAAGTGTTCTATTTTTCTATCTTGAGTTCAGATCGCCCCAATAACTATTTGGTTGAAAAGATCTAAGTTGTCATCGTCGACTAGTAGTATCATTTTGAAGTGCTCATAGCATTGCATATTGTTCACACTTAACTCTGTTTTTTTTTCTTTTGTTTTAACAATACAGGTACTTACTATTTGTGCCTATTTATCTACGACTTAAAAGTTTCAATTAAAAGCATTTTACAAAATAAAGACATTTCACCTGTTTCCGACTAGAAGTTTTTTCGTACGTATTTATTACATAAATGTTAGGAAAAGTCGATTACTACTATGTATTACAATATGGCTAGGGATCTTTGACCATCAATGCAGATTAGATTTAAGCTATATATCTGACTATGTTCTAGTTAAATTTGTATACTACTTTTACAAGAGTGATAACTTTGACCATTAATTAATATATATTTTAAAAGTATTGAATATCTAAGTATAAGATAGAACAGGCTTTGAGTTGTTTTGTACGCTTTAGTCGTAGGATGATTATAAATTAATAAGGATTTGTAATTCAACACCATATCATATAAGTTATCTATTTTGTAATTAAAATAACAATTACTATAAATATAGCGAGAATGATTGTCTAAGCGCTAATTTTAATAGCTATTACCGTAGAACGTGGAACCAACAATATACAAAACACAATCTTATTATTAAATCAAACACATCACATTAAGGATGTTATCTTGTCAATATCGAAGTCCCTAACAGTGAGTCCAATAGTGTAGACATAAATATGTAACGACAGGTGGTAAAGTGGCCATGCTGCGCAGCGCACGCCCAGAGCACCACTCACTAACATTATAACATTAAGCTCACATTAAACGAAAATGAACTGTAATACAACCACCACAAAGTTTTCAATTGTTACAAACAAATATTATCACTTATGACCATTATTATCTCTTATGAATAGCAACGCAAGCCTGAAGACGGGAGAATTCGAATTTATTGACCATTAATTCAAAATATTATTTTCACAATATAAGTACTCATTTATTAATTTTGAAATATTAGGTTCCGATTAATTTATATGTGTCGTTAAGATATTTATTATGTATGTAAATATCGTCTTAATTTATAATCCTAATCTTTTGTTTTCAGACGTTAAGTACGTTGATGCACAATGTTTAATAAATTGTTCGTCTTGAATGAACATGCTTATGTTTAAAACATTACCTATAGTAAATGAAATCTTAAATTGTAATACTGATGACTCATTATTTTAATTTGTTTGTTCGCAGGGCGTGGACGAGGAAGATCGAGTTTCTGTAAGTATTCAGTGATAGGATTAGTAATACTGCAATAATTTGCCTTACTATGTGAATAGTAAGGCAAATTATGTTATTATTATTCATTGTTATTATTGAGACCTTTGTCCAGCAGTGGACTGCAGTAGGCTGATGATGATGAGAATAATAAAATTAGTAATAATTTGATTGTAGTTAGATCAAAAGAGCGAAGCTGATCCATTGGATTCCAAACAAAAGCAATGGATTCTATGCGCAGCAAGAGGCGACTATCATGCTCTGGCAAAGATGTGCAAAGAAAATTCTAAACTTGTGAAGACAAAGGTAAGTTGCTTTTGTATTATGTACAATAGAAATACTTGAAATACTACAATATCATTTTAAATATCCTGGTTTAAACTAAATTTATCGAATAATTTCATTGATAATAAAAGTATAATTTGACACCGTTTTAAACGATTAGTCTCCAGTATTGTCAATTGAAAACAAATGAAATTCAAGGTTTTCTATGAACAGTGAATACTTATTTATGTTTCTTAAAGCTAATAACACGTAAACTATATCATTAAAATTTAATCCACGATTAATACTATTTTTTTTTAATTTTATAAAAAAAATGAAACTGGCTACAAGAATACGAGATACGACCGCATGGTACTACGCAGCACTTTACTTGAATGTTCACATCTGTCATTTACTTTGAGCAAGAAACTATATAATTAAGGAAAATTGATGTGATAAAATGTTTTAGTAAAGGCTAGTGAAAGATTATTTTAAAACTAGCTTAAAAATTGAAAGATTATTTTAAAACTAGCTTAAAAAGTAGTTAATCATAAATATCATCATATGTGTCAGTGAAAGTCCCGTCAAATTCTAGTCATTAAAGAGATTAGCTGGAACAACCAGCAGACAGACCTTTTGATGATAATTATAAGGAGTAACTTAGGCAGGCTACTGTTTTAGAATAGCTTCGCCATGCTGCTTTACCCGCAATTGCTATTGTAAAGCTTCACACGGCGCAGCTGATCCAATATAAATACCTATACTCATAAAGAGAGCTAAAAATGAGACATGGTTGATATGATATAGCTTGAGAAGTTTGAAAGTTCAATGATAGCTAACTTCCAAGTATTAACTTCATTGAATTTCTTGCACGCGCTTGTTTTTTGAGTTTATCTAATTCTGTTTTATTTGAAAATTAGCAATTTGTTAAGAATGACTACTAATTTGACACAAATTTGTTTTTAATGTATAGACAGCATGTTCAATAAAATATTTGTGTTTAAGCTATACCGTTATCTTATTTACTTGTAAACTGGTTAGGGTTAAGAAATCGCTAACATTATATTGATAAAATTATGTCAAATCTTAATTTTGTACATAGTATGTTCAGCATTAGAAGGATTCAGAAAACGACCGTCTTCCGAATTCAATAATTCTACACATCAGGACTACTGTTCTATAATAAATAAAAAATTATAGTTAATATACTTTCTGTAGAAGTTCTGTCTATGTGTTACGAATGGTAATAACAACCATTTCTTTATATCTACAAATAAATAAAATTGGAGTGTGTATGTAATGCAAATGTGTGTGTATATCAAATGAATAGTTTTTTACTAAATGCATATGAAAGTATTAACAGTACTTACATAAAAAATACAATTTTTAAATTTATTGTCTGTCTGTTTCGGGTAATCTCTGGTACGGCTGAACCGATATTGACGGGACTTTCACTGGCAAATAGCTGATGACATGAGGAGTAACTGAGGCTTCTTTTTAAGACTAACTTCCCTCCGCGACGGGACTCAGCTAGTATGCAATAAACAGTTGACACTGATGAAGCTGCAGTTCATGTATCAAACATTGATTACTATCATAACAATACTTCATTGAGCTTTTCTAAGTTTTCCTCAACTACCAAGTGACATCACGTTATTTCTATTCCTAATAGCACCTGTTTTATGTATCGGTGTAATAAAATAATACAGATAAAATGTAAGACCATTTGCGAATTTGCCTTAAATAAGATCAATGGGATTTTAGGAATGTTTAAAAAAACGTGATAAACGATAACGGATGTAGTTGTCCGAATCCTTGAGTTTTTAGGCGTTAGTTAGCGTCAAGTGAGAGCACATGTCCAAAAGGTGTGCTTCTAATTGGGTCTCGGGGAGCGCGGACGGCGCCGACCCGCGCCCCCCTGCCGCATGCTATCTTGACATATCTCCGGACGTAGTCCCTTGTTTTATTTTACGAGCCATCTCTCAAACCCGAACTTTTTTCTATTCAACTATTGTGTTTACTCTGTTTCAACTAACGCACTTGATATATAGCTATAATATAAACTCGAGGAATCGCTAATTTAGAAGACGATAAAATCACTTTGTCCGAGTAGTTGATTAGCGAGATTACACAAAAATTGCTTTGCAATACATATACCTACTATATAACTTAAATTATTATCTCTGATGAAATAAATTCTTATCATAATTCAAACGGTTTTTATTACAACCCGCTATTATTAACAAGCGCAGTGACGATTTTTAAATATTTAAATATTTTTAATAAACTGTCTTAATCTTTTTTGTCTCAATTCTGTCGTCGCATTGATTACTGAGTACATTACTTTTATTGAATACGTAATAAAAAAGGTAATGATAGCCTTCTCTTTTATTGATTCGTTGTAAATCAAGAGTCGACGCAATTGGATTTAAATTTTATTGACATCCTCTTGTAGGTATGTGAATGTAGTTTAAAGAGCTAATGAGAATTATCTATCTAATTTGTTTTTTAAAAAATGTAGTTTTTTTTACGATGATTACAAAATGTAATTTGTTTTTGTTCTTTGAGTTTTTGATCAGGTCAATTTTAATTCTAGTCTCTAGATTGTTGTAACACTTTAAATATTTACGGTTTTTTTTCCTATCCGCTTCCCGAGCTAATATAGCAACAGTAAATATTGTCAGACAATATGTAACACATGTTTGCCACTGTGCCTTGCTGGTTGACATTTGTCGTCTTTCCTTTAAAAAACACTTTGATGCTTATTTTCGTATTTGCCTGACTTGCTGATGGAATTATAGATTTGTGGAAATTTCTCTGTGTGAGTTCTTATGATTTTTTATTGTAGATCTCGCTTGTTTCTCTTTGAAATGAGAAATTTAAATATGTCATCGTCGCTTCCTATCTAAAAGAGCTCATCTTTAATATTTATTATTTAATGTCTCACGAAGATTAGTTGAGATATATTAGTTGATTTTATAAGCTTTTTTAACACTTCATGACGTTCTCGTTTACACTGTGTTAATGTTAAATTCATTTTATCTGTGAATTCTTTGTAAGAAATATTACGACAGGCTCAGGGATTTTTAACGTTTTACATAATTAGGTTACGTTTGATGATACGTGATTTGTTTTTATGATTTAAACTTTCAAGTTTGAAGAAAGAAAATTCGAACAATGATAAGATAAGTGCATGTTTAAAATCTCGGCCAACAAAAGTGAGGATTAATGATATGTTACTCTCGGATTACCACAAACAAGATAAGGTTATCGAAAATAGACCCGTTTTGTCCCTTGGGCATGAGTCATTATTCGTAACTACAAAATACGCTGAACACCTCGGTTGTCAATATTGCATTAAAAGTATTTACCAAAATTTGCTCCATGTAGTATTTGACTCGTATTTAGTTTTATTTATTTCTTTATATAACTTCATGCACTTGTGTACATAGGTGGACTTAACGCCCATGGCATTCTCTACCAGCCAATTGGGGTGTGTAGAGTTTTAGCAATTCCTTTCTTCCTAGAACAAAATAATTAGTTTTAAAAATTGTGCAATTAGTTCCTAGAACACATTCAGACCACTAAGTATTTACTGGAATCTTGTTTGAAACATGTTTTGTCATTCTAAAGTTTTAAGGTTACTGTAATCCTTACTAATATTATAACGCAGGCGTAGCCGCGGGCGAAAGCTAGTTATTAATAAAAGTTAACATAATTTTAAATAACTAGTGATTGCGTAGCCGGTGTTCTCCCGAAAAACAATTTGGTACTAGTTAATTATTCTTTAACGATCGTGTAATTGTGTTGATAAAGTTTTGTTTATTCAATAAAAAAGAAGAAAGCTCGGTGTTATTATTGTTGATTTACGAGTGTTCGATTCGACGAGGGCGGAGCTAGTGATCCAAGTAATTAAATCCAAATCATTTCGATTTAGTTGCCATACCTACAGTTATATTGATACGATGCAATAAGGCATTGTTAATTACATTTATATCGGGTAATATACGTAACAATTTATAGCGTCGTCGTTGATTTTAATGACTACTTACGAATTTTATTGTTTGTTTTATATCATTGATGTTTCTACCATAATTTAATGTATAGATTTTGTAGTTCACCATGCTTTAATTAGTCTTGTTAACTAAGCTGCAATTATAAACATGTTTTTATTCGTGGCGCCTGCTCACAGACTCGGGTATACTATTTCAGTGTAAAAAATATTTCCAAACATTCGTCTAAGATTTCGGTTGCACGCGCTATTAACGCCAAGTTGGTGGTGGGAGTGTCGTTGCGGAAAGCCATTTAAGTCTTGATTTATCTTGTTGCAAAGCATCGGGTCCGTTGACATCTCTCAGTCTAATTAAGACAGTGGCTTTGCTAATGACTTATTGGCATTTAAATAGGAATTGCAATTTTTTACACAATTCTTATTAATGAAACAACTAGGATTGGTTTTTGATTTACCATCATAATGGTGTTTAATAAACCATTAACCATTGGCTTGATATATTTTATTTGTAATCAATATAGTCATTATTTCAAATTTATAAATAAGTAAAACCCTTAACAGGCGTTAAACATTTAGTAAAAGCACGTCGATGAAATCGATTCCCCGACAGACTCGTTTGTTACGGTCGCTTGTTACTCTGTGAAGTGAAGCACAACGGCAAGAACTTTTAGTGTATTGTATTTTTTTGTCGTTTTCAATGGGTGTGCTAACTTCTCGAATGTGTCGACCGGCGCCAAGTCGGTGCAACCCGAGATTTGACGCCGCGCCTCATTTGACTCGTCCTTCGAATGAGCGCGCCGAGCCATTGTTTAGCTATGCATGTTAAACGCAACGAATAGACATTTAGGTTTCTTATCTGAATTTTAGATAATGCATATTATCATTATATTATGTAAGCGTACGAAAAATATAATAAAAAACTATTTTTGTATGTTTTACAAAAACTATAATGAGTACATTTGGACCGAAATTACAATTTATATCAAATATTTTACGAATGCAGTTTACTGAAGAATGCGACTTTGATAGTTGGGGATACTGCCGGCATATAGATGATGATACAAGGAGTATCTTGGCTACCTTTGTTAGACCAGCTTCGCCAGCTTATTGATTTTTATTTATTTATAATTTATTCAGAATTACCCTAAGTTAAAACGCTAACTAGATAATATGCATTAGAAAAGAAACATTTGTTCCTAATTCTACATGGTTATATCTTCTTCCTCTTTTCTCAAAACTATTTCAAATAGACACCCTCCGTCTCTCCTCTTTACGAAATCTATCCATATTTTCTTTGGGCGGCATCTATGTTTTGTAGTCGTTAACTTTAACTAAGTCTTTTTATTATGTAAATCAATAATAATTATTAATGATGAATGGATATGTTACTTACATGCATACTGTCAATAATACGAATATATGTATAAACAGTATAATGAAAAGAAAATTGATATCCTTATGTTTCTCTTACCAAACTTTTCATTAAGAAACCTTATTACAACAACAGCAATAAAAACAATAAACGAATGGATGGCGGCTGAGATATTTGTAAACTTAGTTTAGGTTACACATTTATCAAAAATTCTAATACATATATTATGTACATATGAACATTTATATCAGTTTCGGTCATAGTCACAGAGCTCAAATTATTCCAGATTATCCAGCAGTTCTTTTTAGGGTTCCGTAGCCAAATGGCAAAAAAAGGAACCCTTATAGATTCGTCAAGTCTGTCTGTCTGTCCGTCCGTATGTCACAGCCAATTATTTCCGAAACTATAAGAGCTATACTGTTGAAATTTGGTCAGTCGATGTATTCTGTGAACCGCATTAAGATTTTTACATAAAAATAGAAAAAAAAAACAATACATTTTGGGGGTCCCCATACTTCAAACTGAAACTCAAAAAATTTTTTTTCATCAAACCTATACGTGTGGGGTATCTATGGATAGGTGTTCAAAAATGATGTTGAGGTTTCTAATATCATTTTTTTCTAAACTGAATAGTTTGCGCGAGAGACACATCAAAAGTGGAAAAATGTGTGTCCCCCCCCACATCTAACTTCTAAAATAAGAGAGTGATAAAACTAAAAAAATATATGTTGTACATTTTCATGCAAACTACCAACGAAAATTGGTTTGAACAAGATCTAGTTAGTAGTTTTTTTTTAATACGTCATAAATCGTAACACGCAATTTACCTTTCATCAAATCAATACACTAGTTTAAAAACATCGATGAAAGTTACAACGAACTACAAGAACTTTTATATGATGTTACTTGCTGATAGGGAACCCTTCATGGGCGAGTCCGACTCGCACTTGGCCGCTTTTTTTTATAATTTAGGAATAGGCGTAGATTTAGTAGATATAGGAGAAATTGGAAAGACTGACTAATTAACTGACTGTCTCTCTAAGTAGAAACCATTTGAAACCGACTTCAAGGAAAAGGAGGAGGTTCTCAATTCGTCGGTTTTTTTTATGTATGTTCAGCGATAATTTCATCGTTTATGAAATGATTTCAAAAATTCTTTTTGCATTGGAATGGGCATAGCTTACAGGTGGTCCCATCGTCACCATATCGGGATCTGATGATGGGATCCCAAGGAAATCGAGGGAACTTCTCAAATATCAGGCACAATTGTCGCGATTTGTGTACTCAAAATAGTTGTTCATTGAAGTCGGTTCCTTTTTGTTAAAATTATAAACGACTTCTCCTATTGTATCGTCAGAAAACATGTTTATTTACACTGCCTTACATGCAAAGTATTAATTTGATAATAAACTAATTTATGTATGTCCTATTTCTGTCACGCAAATTACGCAGCTCATGAAGCTATAATTAACTGTTATTTTTGAAATTAACTAAATTATATCTATAAATTAAATCTTTATTCCAATTATTTCGGTAATGGCCGCTGATTCATAATAAATGTGGTTCCAAAAATTTCTATTATTTGGAAGATAAACATTCCATTGAAAAATAATCTTTATTCTTCATTGACTAATGTTATGAATTTTATATAAGTACTAGGATTCGTCCGCGGCACCGCCCGCGTTGGTCTTGATTGTTGCAGTAAAAAGTAGCCTATGTGTTATTCTGATATATAAGCTATATTACTGTAAAGTTTCATCCAAATCCCTTCTGTAGTTTTTGCCTGAAAAAGCAACAAACACACGTACAAACATACATACTCACAAACTTTCGCGTTTGTAATATTAGTAAGGATTAGTAAAGAAGCAAGGATGAACAACTTGTGTACACTTATATTCTAATCGTATTATTATCGGGGGAAATTATACCTCTCCCGATATAGGTGGGGGGTTCCAGGGATTTCTTTTCTTCACCGGAATCCCCGGGTACTACTCAGTATCCACGACGGCGTGCAGATTTTGGTTGGTTTGAGTCCAACATCATAATTACTAGCGGCGATATCCAGGGTGATGTTCCCACAAACAAAGTATAGGTTATAGTATAGGTTATAATATTAGGAGTTATAGTATTAGGAGAAGTAAATGGGTTCTTACAGCACTATAAAATAGGGACAGTACCTTTATACGGTGAAATTCGCTAATCTCTTTATGGATATAGTATACGAACGCTTACTATTCGTGCCTGTTAAGTTCGTGCGTGCGTGCATACGTGCCAGCCTGCGTGCGTGCTTATGTGTGTGGGTCAGGTGTCCAAGTCGGAGTTCTGAGTGTAAGTACCTACAAGTAAAATGTGTGTACCTAATAATTATTTTTATGACACCTTTGTATAATGTTAAAATGTAAAGGAAGGATTCCTATGTCTAGCAGTGCATTAATGGATGATCATAAACGCTGCATGTCGTGCAGTATGTAGCTAAATGATTAAAAAAAATATTATAAATTTGAGTTTATAAGACAAGATTTGGGTGCGTTTCTTAAGGGTAGATTGAACTAGGCATTAGAGCAATCTTAATTCTAAAATAATTATATCATCATCATCATCATGATCAGCCTATCGCAGTCCACTGCTGGACATAAGCCTCTCCAATTGCACGCCACATAGTTCGATCCTCGGCGACTCGCAAATAATTATATGATCATAAGTAAATATTAATATTTTACTACCAGTACAGTTTAAAACATTGATTTAGGGTATGTTCTATGTTATGTGGGTCGGTTTCCGCACTTAGTCCTTTAAGTGACGTGAGGGTTGATTTCGGTGTGAGTTCGATCTTCTCTATATGACCCAGGTTCGCTCCTGCGTGGAGTACTGTTCTCACCTTTGCGATGGATCTGCGCAGTATTTGCTCGACGCTCTCGATTGGTTGCAGAGGTGAGCAGTTCGCATCATAGACAGCCCCGAAGCCACTGAGTTCCTGGAACGCTTGCAGTTGCGGAGAGATGTCGCCGCTATGGCAGTCCTCTATCGCTTGTACCATGGTGATTGTTCTGAAGAGCTCTTCCAACTCATCCCACCCTCTCCCTTCCTCTACAGAACAACACGTGCTGGCCTGTGAAGTCATCCCTTCAGAGTGGAAGATATATGCTCCAGAACTAAGCGGTTCGGATCTTCCTTCTTGTGCCGAGCAGTTTAAAACTGGAACTCACTACCGGCTCTTGTTTTTCCTTCCTACTATGATCTCGGGTCCTTTAAGCGGGGAGTGGAAAAGCATCTCACTAGGCCGCCATAATGTGCTTGCATTTGCAGTGAGTATGGCGACCCCCACTTTTGGATTTTACTCATGTTTTCCATCAGGCATAGTAACTTTACTTAAAGTATGGCAGACGTTAAATAAAACAAAAATAAAAAATTACATAAAGCGTGATGACGCCATTGTTACTTTATTTGATTTACTTATTTCTTTGAAATTAAGGTAATCTTTGTTCAAAATGATTTAAGTATGCTTACACTAGTTTTAAAGTTAGTTATTATAGGTATATATATTATAGGAATATATATTATAGGAAGGTAGTAGAGCCACGCTGATTTCAGCACGAATGGGCCGGCTCGACCCGGCCAGTACTACCCTCACACAGAAGACCATCCTAATAATGACAGCATTCTTGCTGTCGTATTTCGTTGGTGAGTGTGAGACCGGAGGCCCAATCATTCTGCATCATTCTCCCGCCCTTCGAAGGCCGGGAGAATGATGCAGAATAATCAAACCAGGCTGCCATGGTAGGGGTCACCATGCTACATTGTCTACCCTCACAGTAAGCATGGTGACCCCTACTCCTGGATTCTACTCATGCTTTCCATCAGGCAGAGTAGAGTCACTTTGGCAGGCTTAAACATAAAAAAAAAAAAAAAAAAAAAAAATATGGTTGAGTAATAATAGTTTATTTTTCGGCTGTAATTTTTTTTACAAAAGAGTTTTTTATGCTAATAGTCTTTTATTTACACCCTGAAATGAGATTACCAAGAATCTTGCTTGTAAATATCAAAGCCGGGCAGTCTGCTTGTAACGCGACTTAGGACGTATAGCATAAGGCACTTTTGCTGGAGTGCAAGTCACTCGTACAATAAGTGATTTCCAACACCGTGACGCAGCGTTATTGTAATGGTTGTTTGTTTAGTGGTTCTACCTTACTCGTGTATCAGCCTAATCATATATGCCCATAGTTTTGTTTTTATACTGTTGTTTCATTATAGAGTTCATGGGCGTGTGATGTTGGGCGCAATCAAATTTAAAAAGAGACAGCTCAGCATTCGTGCTGCTTTGGTAATTTGGTTCTGGCGCCAATAGGTGTTGGCTGCAAACAATACTATATTTATATTATTGAATATTAGTCTTTCAAATTGTTTCTATTAATGAAAAAATGGTTAATTTTCAAGTTCCTATATAACATTTTAGGACACAGTATCTTTATGTATTGTCGCTTTAAGTCAACCGAGTTCTTAGTTCTCATAAGTCTTAAATGTTTTACTCGAATGACACAATCAAACATTGCTCGATTATGCCTTTTCCCAAACTTTTTTATTGTACGTATTCACTGTGTTACAATGTAACAACTAAAATAATTATTAATAAGTAAGATATAGATAAAAAGGTAAAAATATAAGAAGCGTAAGACCCGGATCAGAAAAGGGATAAGCGACTAGAACAGATACATTAACTGCCTAAAGTTTGCAGGATCCTAATAACCCTAAAGTAATTATCGTCAAGTCAATCTATTGAATTATCATCAGAACAGTATAAGACACATTGTTTTTAAGAATGTTTTTGAAATGCGCGATGAAATCAATAACTGCGAGAACAACGCCGAAGGTCGTTGCAATATCTATACATAACATATCGACAAGTATCTATATAGCACGTTGTTTTCAGTAAACGGGGCTCGGTTTGTTATTGCAAAACATGAAAGCATACTAATTGAAATTCAGCATGAAAGGGATAATGAGGGTGGTGGAGCAGGGGCATACATCCCTTACTGTCTGCCGCCATACGTCACTCAATCGAGGCATTGTAAAGATCGTATAGTTAACTATTTCGAAAGTTGCTCTTAACCAAGCGTGTTGCCAACTTACTATATACTTCACATTCTTTTCAGATTTAGGTAGCATTATTTCATTAGAAGCTAAAACGTTAAGAATTTCTCAAATCTAAATAAAAATAGTCTATACTTCTGTAGTAATAAAGGTAATAATAATTAATCTTGCTGCTACTGGTGGTATTAGTAATAAACAAAATAATTAGAAAATAATTATGATTTAAAGAACCACAACTTAAAATAGTTTATAATTTTGAATTATTGAACGGCGAACGAAAACAAGAAAATAATAATGAATACTCGATGATTTGAATGAAATTATAATGTTCAAATTAAAATCTAGTTGAAATTTAATACATTAATATGAAACTTAATAATAAAGTATTATTTTTCGATAAGTGTTTTAATTTGATCCTGAGGCAACGGTAAACAGTCATAAATTTAACTTAAATTTTATTCAATCGATAAGTGGAATTAAAATGTATTTAAATTTTGCATTTCAAATTTTCGTGCGTAAATTGATAAAAACGCTAGAAGCCATATTGCTAATTCGTCATGGCTTTATGTTTGTAGAAACGGGGAAAAAAATATGCAGTTTAATTAACTATAGAACGAGTTAGTATTCTTTAAGATACCTCGTAAATGATTCTTTTATCGTTCTTTAATATGTCTTAACGAATTTTATTAGTCTATGGCAAAACAAAGCATTCCGTATCATCACGAATGAAATGATTCAGAATTTCGCGTCTTTCTGCCTTTACGAAAACGATTTCCCATGAAAATTGAAGTTGCGGGAGACAAATATCGGAGAATATAACTCACTAAAATTAATATTGTATGTTTGCCTTGATAAAGAAATTTCATGGCATATTGTTTTCCATATTTGCAAGTAACACAAGACATTACACTCTTGGATTCTACTCATGCTTCCCATCGGGCTTGGTAGTGTATACTTATACATATAAAAAACTGACCCTGGTGGTTAACAAATTTTTGAAAAATATATTTTAATAGCTTTCTAATGAAAACGGGTGTCTGAAAGTTACAAAAACAGTACTTGATTGTCAAAAGTATTTGAATGCAACGTAATGTACTTTGAAGGTTATTCGTATTCTCATTTCTTTTTCTTTTGATGAGATGGCAATCATGGCACTTAATATCAGCTATTTCTGCCAATATTATCAAGAACTTAAAGTTTTGAAGTCGTCGTCGTTATGAAATTAATGATAAAAAACGTGGATAAGATGAAATGGGGAGCGTCTTCCGAAAAAATGCAAAACGGTTACTCATTCCTTGTTTAGGTTATTAGGTACGTCAACTTTGACAATAGGGAATATGCGTGAAAAATGCCGTTATTTAAATAAATATAAAAAGATATGGTAATTTGTCTTTCAATTTTTTTCTGGAAATAAATAATTTAGGGCTAAATAAATCAGCAATTCACTAAATTGAAAAAAAATAACTTTACATCTCCGAGTTCTAATAATACATAAATATTTCGGACAAATGATACACAACATCTACAATCCCAAACTAGGCAGAGCTTGTACCATGGGTACTAGACAACCGATATAAACACACAGAAAGTTTTTTGTAAATACATATATTATTATATTATACATAGAAAACACCCAAACTCCCTAACAAATATTTGCAGATCATACAAACATTTGGTCCAACCCGGGAATTGAACCCGACACCTCTTGATCAGCAGTTGCATACGCTTACCACTAAATCAGTCAGTTTGTGCAATATTCATCATATTGCACATTTGTCCTAGTTTTCAAATTTTAGAGATGGTGACCCTCCTTAAAATGTGGCCATCTACGTCACATTTCGTTTCGACCAATCATGGTGCGTTTTTAAGCTTGAATTTCCCTCCCTTATTTTTCACTTTTTATTTATTATTTTCTGGGTTTAAATAATAACCAAATAAAAAAAAACTTTTTAAGTAACATGTAACGACAATAAAGAACTTAAAAAAAAAGTTTGAGCCAAATTAAAATTTTATGCATATTCCCTATTATCTTCTTCTTTCTTGCCTTATTCCCAATGTTTTTTGTGATCAGCTAATAGTATTACCGGTTTTACCTAAATATCAGTTTTTCTACGGAGCGACTAGCATCGGACCTCCGTAACATTAAAGGAGAACTGAAATTAGAAGGTTGAACTAGTTCTCACAAAATTTGAGGGCACTGCCTTCCCAATAACGATTGCCATAGATGTTCAAGACAACCAGGACCAACGGCTTTGCGACTCTCCGAGGCACGGGCGTGAATCACCGCCAAACTTCCAAACTCCGGGCTGCTACATATTAGGAATGTCCTAAGAAAAACCCAAAAACACTTTTTGGCCCGATCCGAGATTTGAACCCGAGACCTCTTGATTAGCAGTCGCATACGCTATCCACTAGAAGACCAACGAGGGAGTTCTATGACAATAATAAAGACTAATAATTTTATTTACTTTAACAATTATGAGATTGACACTATTATCAGTAGGCTGCCGGCAAGTATTTCCTTGGCCAGAATATCTGTGTACAATCAGTCAATTCATAAATCACTTTCAGTTGATTCACTTTTTCTACTGTGATGTGAAAATCACGCCTTTAATGTTTTAAATTCAGGAAATATGCAAACAATAATACAAATGAATATTTTAATGTCATTTTCTATCAGTCAAGATGTGCAAAGACAATACGACTAGATACTAGCCTTATTACTCACTATTCAATGCTTTGTGTTTAGAAAAATACCTTAAAAGATTTTCTAGATATATGACATACAACAAAACATTCCTGAACAATGTTTTTTATACCAATCAAGTTTTAAAGTAGTGTAGTCATCGTATTCATATGATATTGTGTAAACATTGTAGTGATTTCGGCAAGTGTGTACGAACTACTAATTTTAGTATTATGCGATCACTGACTGTTCTTGTACCTTACGTTTGCCATACGTTAAAATCTTTTGATATCAAAATTGCAGTGCTTTTAAACTGCAACTATTGTATAACTTGGGTGCAAAATTTACGTAAGCCAATTGGGCAAGCGAGGGAGAGGCTCGCACTTTAGCATGGCACATTAATTAACCGAGCTGGATCTACATACGGCGCCACAACTAGTAGAGAGCCCACTGGTGGCAAGAGCGTAGATTTACGACTCGTTCGACCACCATCTATCGGATAAACTAATTGCAGACCAGAGCTATTGTTTCTAAACTCCGGGTAGAAATAGAGCCTGCTCGTGGACTACCCGGTTACGATTGTCTGTTGTATGCAATCGAGGACAACTATTCGATTGTGCCGCTTTTTGAATGCAATGCGATCTTTGTCCTTACAAATAAATTAAATTTACGTAGAACATTTACTCCTATTCAGATACCTTGAATATGTACATAACATTTCATAAATCCCCTAAATTCATGTATTTGTAGAACGTAATGTAGAATATTGCTGTAATAAAGACGAACCTACATATAGTGAAGTATGCGAATAATATAA
The DNA here is from genome assembly GCA_932526445.1 of Phragmatobia fuliginosa. Taxonomy (NCBI): domain Eukaryota; kingdom Metazoa; phylum Arthropoda; class Insecta; order Lepidoptera; family Erebidae; genus Phragmatobia; species Phragmatobia fuliginosa. Next base: position 35,662,555 of record OW052057.1, read on the forward strand.
AGGCCTTTCTTTAGGCATTTTGACAAGAGAAGATTGTAATCTCATTAAGAGAGGTGCATAAGAAACTGCTGTCCGTGTTAGGAACGAGTGTCACCACCCCTATTCATCTGTGTAAATCTGTAAGTTGGTAAATCTGTGGGTTTACCAACAGATTTACCAACTAAGAGAAAAAACTATGCAGGACTACACTGACGAAGAAAAAAGACCAGGGAAGGAAAACTTGAATCAAACCCGTTTGAACACTGTCTGCTAGGCAACAGTACTGTTTATTTAATGATAACGATGTATTCTTCTAGGTTAAGCTAAACATCTCGGCTCCGATGTCTCGTAATCGAAACTCCATCCTATTTTAAATTTTAATTACTCCATCCTAAACTGGTAGGTATATAATGAGTATTGAAAATTTCACTTATTGAATATTTCTTGCGTTTGGTCTTTCGAATCTATATTAAAAATCATTTATCAATTCCAAGTAATGTATTTGTAATCATAATATAATAATAAAGACTTGGATAAAAAAATGATAAAATAAAATCTTCAAGTATTTCATTAGTAGATTGGTTATTGACATGTAATTTTTTTTTTTTAGGATACAACTTTAAGTTGGCAACATTTTTTTAACTGTCAGCCGTAAATTGATTTATGTTTAGTTTGGTTTGGCATTTCAACACGAATAGACTGACGCCTGAACAACGCTTGCAAATCGTTTACTTTGAAAATCATGGCTCCGTTCGAAATACAAATCGCGCACTACGTCCATTTTACGGTCAAAATAATCGCCCACAGAGCTATTAATTCGATTAACTATGGAACGTTTTCGAACCAAGTTTACTCTAAATGATAAATTGCATCTACAAAGAAGTCGTACAGTAGGTACAGAAGAAGTCATTGCTGCTGTAGAGCATAGTGTAGAGGAAGACACAAATCAGTCTAGCCGCCATCATGTACAAGAATTGGATATGTGTTCATCCACTTTGTGGAAGATTTTACGGAAAGATCTTACAATCTTTATCTGTTTGCGTGCTTACAAAATTCAACTCGCGCAAGAATTGAAGCCACACGATCTGCTAGCAAGACGTAGATTCGGTGAATGGGCCCCAAAACAAGATTGCCGATGATCACAATTTTCATAAGCGAATTTTGTTTAGCGATTAAGCTCACTTTTGTTTGCTGATAACATATGAAAATTTTGTAATAAATATTGAATTTCATTGAAAATAAAACGAAAACTGTTAGATATAAACCTAGATAGAAAATATGTTTCATCTCATACGCAAAACTCCACTCAGAATAGGTATAGCACATGTCCTGCTATCTCTAGATGGGACTCATGTTTGCAACGAACGCCGACGGCGTACACGTCCGCGTCGTATGTCCACAGCCACGTGCTTTCGACAATCTGAAAACAACGAACCCAACCTTAGGTACCCTCACGTTATTATATCGTTGAAAACTTATGACGAATTGTATGTTCATACAGGAACTACCATATTTTAAAAAAAACAGCACTATAGTCGTGCTCTTCAGATTTAATATCACGTAGATAATGTTATTTTACTTAATATGTATTTTGTGATTTTACTTAGACACAGTTCTAAAAACTTATTTTATCAGTTAAGTTATTAGTGAATGGGCTGAAGATATACCTACTCTATCTCTATCTATCTGAATGATTTGTTTTTCTTAAACCACAACCAATTGACGATGATATTGTACATTATTTGTATTACGTAGGTTTGTAATGGCTAATGTTCGTTTAATCCATCAGTGGTGTGAGAATTAGCTTGCCACTATTCGCTTTCATCTCGATCGTGTGCACACTCGACGAAGCTATCACACGACAAAAATAATTATATCCAAGAGGCGGCGGGCACAGCTCGAGGTGTTCCGCTAAGCCACTACAATTCGTTTGCGGCGGCAATGAGCGGCTTGTAAATCAAAGGGATTCTACATAATTAAGCTCATAATTAATGTAAAGACTCCATTATTTATAGACAGTCATTCTTAAAATTGCTCCCGGTTTGATAAGACGGTACTAAGAGGACGTGATTAACACATGTTACATGTTAATGGGAGGAGATAATGGTCTTAAGTCAGTTTCAAACTTTTCAAATGCACGGTTGCCGTGGTTTAAAGTTTTATTTGTGTAATAATTCAGCTCTCAGTTAGTTGAATAGGTATTAAAATACGTTTGTGTATTATTATCGTATCTATAACAAACATTCGTAAAAAATACTCATGATTTATGTTTCCTTAATTTTGTCATTCATAATGAAAATATCATAGAGAGACAGGAAATTTTTAGGATAAAGAAACAAAATAATAAATTTCGTGTGATTTACAACTGGCGCATCTAATATTATTTTTTAATAAATACGTTAATAAATAGTTAAGAGCGGATTCTCGTCTAAACCCTTGTGGGTGAGTGAGTGTCTTCTAAATTACACCCGCCACTGTAGCGGGCTCGACCCGCTCCCTATTAATTTGTTTATATTAGAGACGTTCACTTGTGCAGTCAATCACGATTGTCGTCAACCAACCGATACACGATTTGTTTTCGAAAGATCTTAACCGTGTTTTGGTTATTTCTGTACAATTGAAGCTTTTAAATTTAGTGTCACCGCAACTCTCCGGAGACACTCTAAACATTTGTCTCGGGATATTTATTGCTGCGGCTCGTCGACTATATCATCCAGCCGGCATTGTGGCAATCGATCAGAAGCCGCGCGAGCCCAACTAAATTGATTATTTATTCATTCTTAGTTAAATCTTTGAGCAGTCGCGTTATTTGTAGATTAAACAGGCAGGAAGTGCTTAAATGTTTATTTGATACGTGTGGCTTGCTTCCACAGCTTATTTGTCAATGCGGTAAATTTTTAATATACTTATTGCTGGTGAAATATTATGATTGCTTATAAGTGCTTTTTGATAAATGTTGATGTTGTAAGAAGCACAAGATTAAATTTAATACTTAATTTAATGCATATTGAATAAAAAGGTATTAGTGGTATAAAGTTATTTCAATCCTACCAGTACCATCAAATTCTATTAGTGTCACAAAAACAAATACTTAGGTAATTACAAAATTTCACAGGTTTATTACGATTTGTAATAGTGGTAACCATCAATATACCCATTGTTATTTGTATATTTCGTTTTTCTTCTTCCTAGCCTTATTCCTATTATTATTTGGGTCGGCGGTTACTAGTGCAACCATTTTTACCTGATTATCAGTTTTTTCACGGAGCGACTGGTATCTGACCTCCGCAACCTAAGGGAGTAAAGTTCTCACTTTCGAAGGTTGAACTAAATTGTAAGTAAATTTGAGGGCACTGACTTCTAAATAACGATTACCATAGATGTTCATGACAACCGGGACGGACCGAAGTCTTTACGTGTTCTCTGAGGCACGGGCGTGAATCACCGCCAAACTTCCAAACTCCGGGCTGCTATTATGAATTTCCTGTAAGAAAAACCCAAAAATACATTTCTGCTCGACCCGGGTTTGAACCCGAGGCCTCTTGATTAGCAGTCGCATACGCTATCCACTAGACCAACGTGGCAGTTATTTTGTATATTTTGTCTATAATGATAACATCGCACGATAATCTAGTTATAGACGATTACCATCTCACAAAATATACAAGGAAAAGAACATAAACATAGTTTCTAATGTTATTTTATATACCTAGTCCCACCAAGCTGGTCACTGAATATTTTGTCTTCTAATTTTGCACCCAAAGTTTTAAAAAAAGCCTGAGGAAAATGATAAATATTTTAAATATATTCAATCGTTTTGCCAATATTCATCAATACCACTGTTGTTTATTATTTTGTGCTGACAACTTAAAATCTGTAAAAAACTACCTAGGCAACAAGTGGGTTGTGGTTTTTGGATCAGCGGTCAGTGGACACAGTTTGGTTTAATCTCCGTCTGATTCAGCTACAGCTCTCTGATTTCTTATTTTATAGCGATTTAATTCCAATAAGTCAATTATTATGAAACTCATCACTATTAAACAGAAAGTCGTATGAATAAAAAAGTTTTATTCTACTTTAAATAGATGGAATCACTAGATATAATCACCAGTTTGTCACGTAGAAGACAGTAGATTGCGAAGACGGAAGACGTTTAAACTTGACTTTGAAGACCCTGAATCGTTTGATCGATTGGACTCATTTTTTTTATTGTTGTAATGGAATAGGCGTTTGTCTTCCATCTCACCTTATGGAAAGTGTAGATGAAGACGAAGATGGTACACGCCCATTCAAAAGAAACCTGTTCACTCTACTCTTAAAGGCTCCAGAGTTCAACTTATCAGGAAAAATAGACCCAGGCAGGTCGTTCCAAATTTTGGCGACTCTCACCAAAAACGAGCTGTCAAACCGTTTAGTTCGACTTTTGGGTATGTCAATAATGTATGGATGAAACTTTTGCCTGCGCCTAGTAGTCCGATAAAGGAATGGAGATGTTTCGATCAGTTCGAAAAGAGCTTTCGAGCACTCTCCAAAGTGTATCCTATAAAAAACCGATAATCTGGCAACTCGATGACGATGCTCAAGGGTGTGTAGTCTGCTTTTTGAGAGCTTTTCGTTGTTAATTAACCTACGGGCTCTTCGGTCAACTGAGTCCAAAGCTTCCAGATGATATTTGGCTGTAACGTCCAAGAGGTGACTACAGTACTCCGTGCAGGATCGAACTTGGGCAGTGTAAAGATAAAGTAGCTGTTCAGAGTTTGATTTCTTGGATGCTGTTGGTGCCATAGACTCAATTTGTTGGCCAAAGTTAAGGTTAGATGTGATGGTAATACCTAGAAGCCCTAGATGGTTAGTAATTGGTAAGGATACACTTTCGAAAGTGGGTGTTAAATCAATGCTACTCTTTTTTTCTCTTTATATTTAGGATACATTGATGTACCTAGTCCTAGACGATTTCGGCTACGACGGCGGCCTGTCTTCCGGAGACCAACATCTCGTGCGTAGTAGGTTGATCCTCAGGGTAGTAGAGCCACGCAGATTTCAATACGAATGGGCTGGTTTGACCGCGGCGAAAAGACCAACCTAAATTGAGAACATTCGTGATGTCCTGTTTCGTCGGTGAGCGCAAAACTAGAGGCCCAATGATGCAGAAGCATCTCAATAGGTTATCACAGACCACTACTCCTAATGGTTACCACTACTGCTAATGGTTACCACTACTGCCACTGGATTCTGCTTTTGTTGTCTATCAGGCAGATGTCAATTTAGCAATCCTATTTATTTAAAGATGCACGAGAGTGCATACAGACGAGAGCACTCTGTTGATCGGCAGTCGCATACGATACCCTATACACCGCAGTAAAGAGGCAGGCACTCCTTCGATATAACTGTGTCGTATCATCATCCGTAACATATCCCTAAACGTCACTAAAGTAAAGACTATGTAAGTCAGTTGAACAAAAAAAATATCGTAAATCGATAACTTAGCTATTCAAAAAACCAAGTCCTGAAAATAGAATTCGATAAATTTCATTAGTGAACACATAATTAAAATTGTCTCTTTCATGTTATCGCATTCATTGGTATAATAAACAACAATAGAAACACATGAACCGGAACAACACAACAGACTAACGAGTAGCGGCAACCTTTTGAACTATTATATTGTGGGGATCATTTTACACACAAAACGTTACCACACCCGACTCAGTTATATACAAAACCCAGTCGACGTGTCCCTTTTATTATATTACCTACTTGAAGATATTCCCGTGTAAAACAACGCGAGAGGGCCACAGCCGCATGACCTCCCGGGGCAAACGGGGATAAGTACACGCCGCACTCGGGTGGAAATATAAAACATGTTCATTATTTTAAGGCTAATTGGTGCGAGCCTGCCGCCGCCCGCCCACGGCAGTACCGAATTCGAGCGCCTTGTTACGGGCTCATTACGTTATAAACGCGAATATACGTATAGACACTGTTTCTGCATTAAGCTAAAATACTACAGCGCTTTGTAAGATATATCTAACCATAAGTAACCTAATTAATATGTTGTGTAACAACCAGCTAATCTAAATTTCCTTCCGTGAGGGTAGACATAAAAGTTTCCTTTCAATACGTACAATGCTCTAATCTGAAAAAATTATAAAATGTTAAGTCTTTATTCGCATTTAAATCTCTATCAATTACAGAATATTTATTTATTTTAAATTTTCTAAAATAGAGTCTTGGATAATAACAAAAGAAAGATACTTTGATAATCTCAACGCCCAAGGCTTATACGTTACTGTAAAACTTTTATATTTTGTTGCAGATTGAGCGTTGTTTTACTGAAAAAGTTCTCTTTATAGGATAAAATACAAAAGAAGTTCCCTAAGTACGAGTACAACCCTTGCGTTAAGAATACTCTTTTTCATGCAAAACTTTTAATTAATCAAAATTAAAAGGGACGTTGATGATATTTTGTCTTCTTTCTATTTAAAATTTCTTCGTTTCATCTTGTTGTCTTTCATTGGGCTTGTGTTATATATTTTAAACCCAATTAATATAAAATTACGGCTTTGATATGTTTGTATACTAACTAATCGAGAAAATTTTAAAGTTTAACTCTGCGAGGTCGTGAACGAATCGCTTTTTTTTATTCAAATCATTTAGTTTTCTCCTTTACCGCTTAGAATTATTTATATGTACTTTTTAGGGTTCCGTAGCCAAATGGCAAAAAACGGAACCCTTATAGATTCGTCATATCTGTCTGTCCATCCGTATGTCACAGCCACTTTGTTCCGAAACTATAAAAGCTATACTGTTGAAACTTGGTCAGTAGATGTATTCTGTGAACCGCAATAATATTTTTACAGAAAAACTAAAACTCAAAAAAAAATTTCTATACGTGTACGTACGACGAAAAATTTGGGTAGCCCTTCAAAAATGATATTGAGGTTTCTAAAGTCATTTTTTTCTAATCTGAATAGTTTGCGCGAGAGACACTTTCAAAGTGGTAAAATGTCCTCCCCCCCCCTGTAACTTCTAAAATAAGGAGATGGAAAAACTAAAAAAAATATGTGATGTACATTACCATGCAAACTTTCAACGAAAATTGGTTCGAACGATATCTAGTAAACAGTTTTTTTTAATACGTCATAAATCGTAAACCGCAATTTCCCTTTAATATTCAATACACTATTATTAAAATATCGATCAAAGTTACAACGAACTACAAGAACTTTTATATGACGTTACTTGCTGCTACGGAACCTTTCATGGGCGAGTCCAACTCGCACATGGCCGCTTTTTTACATTTTGTAAAAGAAAATAAAAACAATCACAAAATTGAATGAATAGTCAAATCGTTGCGCTCGTACTACATTAGACTGCACGGTTGGCCTAGTGGCTTAAGCGGTCGCCACACCGCTTCCTACTACGCCAAGTGTCGTGGGTTCAAATCCCACGTAGGATAACACTTTGTGTGATTCACAATTTGTTGTTCTGAGTCTGGGTGTTATTTGTGTCCGTTTCATGTATGTTTGTAAAGCCCCCCGCGACACAGGAATTTATATTCCTAATGCGGGAGTTGTCTTTTAATAAAAAAATAAAAAAAATTCAGAAATATGAATTGTGCCCATCTTAATAGGTATGGGTATTTATGTTTGTATAGACACTTTCGGTACCCGTTCAGCGCGGAACCAAAGGCGGACGATAGTTAATCATTATTCGCATCTGTGATGAAGTGTGGCTCGATTGTAATTACTTCGTGTGTTGATTTAAGCTTTATCTCGAGGTAGAACGTGGGGATCCGCGGCCGGCCTACCCTGGTCCGGGATATTGAATTTATTCTCCGGAGATACTTTATACAATTACTGGCGAAGGTGCCGCCACGGGAACCTATTAAAATATTGAAGATAAGATCAAACTTTTAGTGCAGACGAGGTGGGCCGGCCGCCTTATAAACAAGAATCGGATCCCGGCTGCTTCCAACGCACGCTCACTCTCTCGCTTATTGTTTTTGTGTTAACAATTGTTTTAATTATGAATTGATCAAACATTCAATTCGATATTGTATGTAATTATCTTGCGTGTTTTGTTTTATTTGAAATTTGTTATTTAATTGGCTTCTGATTATGAAGTTGAAGTATTTTTAATCATGTTCTTCTTACTTAATTACGAAACGCATGAACGATGATTTTATTCAACCAATGGGTATGTAACATTGAAGGCAGTATTAAATAAGACGAAAGTTGTCATTGAGAATACGTCATCAAGCAAATTTATTGATTCTTGTTTGTAGTTTTGTAGTATCAGGTACAAGTAAAATTATTGATCTGTCTAGTTAACTCATAAAGTTGTAATAACTGATTCTGAGTTATATATAAACTAACTATTCATCGACTTATAGTTCTTATATATTTTTTATTTGTATTTCAAGAGTTTTCATTAATTCTTTTAAATAAACTCGAAGTCTAATCATTTAAGACAATTATTTCAGGATTGACCAATTTATTGTCATTTAATGTACAATTTCAAATATGCCAACTTAAGTTGGTATGATAAGATCCTGCAGCGATTTTAATGTCATTTGTTCACACGTATAATTTTAACAAAAAGGAACCGACTTCAATGAAAAACTATTCCGAGTACCCAAATCGCGACATTGTGCCTATGATATTTGAGGAGATCCCTCGATTTCCTTGGGATCCCATCATCAGATCCCGATATGGTGATGGGACCGATGGCACCACCTGTAAGCTACGCCCATTCCAATGCAAAAAGAATTTTTGAAATCGGTTCATAAACGACGAAATTATCGCTGAACATACATAAAAAAAACGAATTGAGAACCTCCTCCTTTTTTTGAAGTCGGTTTAAAAGATTAAAAACGGTACAATTTAGATTTGTCCGGTATCTCAATTTAAACGTGTCAACAGTTTTAATGAAAGAGCCACAATAACAACGATACACCATTATGGAATATCTATTTTTAGCTCGTCTGGCCAAAGATTTCGTAAACTGTAACGTTTGCTGTAAGTGCAATAATTTTAACAAAAAAAACCGACTTCAAAGAAATTTTCCTCCAACTTCTAAAAGTTTAAGAGTTGTACCTTCCATCATCAGCTCATCATCATAATATATTGACTACCAGACACAAATACTTGATTAGCTTTAGAAAATACGTAAAACACATAGTATTTCCCTATAAAATTTAAGAGCTGCTCTCGATTTCCTGAAGATCCCATCACCAGATTTCGACATGGTGACGATGGGACCACCTGTACGCTATGCCGAATCGAATGCAGAAAGAATTTTTGAAATCGGTCCATAAACAACGAAATTATCGCTGAACATACATAAAAAAAACAAAAAGATTCCGACGAATTGAGAACCGCCTCCTTTTTTTTGAAGTCGGTTAAAAAATAGTTTAGTTTAGTAAAAATATACTAGCTGATACCCGCGGCTCCGCTCGCGTACTACTGGTATGAAAAATAGATGTTAGCCGATTATCAGACCTACCCGATATACACACAAAATTTCATACAAATCGGTCAAGTCGTTTCGGAGGAGTATGGGAACGAACATTGTGTCACGAGAATTTTTTATATAAGAAAATGTTGCATTTTTTAAAGATTTAATATTGCACAGTTCTCCAATTTTTTAGAGCGAAAAAGCGATTTAAGATTTAACTGATGGTATTATGAAATAGATATGAATTCGTATTACTTATTGTATAGTACATAAGTATATAAAAGTATGTTATAAAATATTTGTTTCTCTTCAATCTCCAAAGTACTTTTTATTTTCTTTAAAATATTCTATCTGAAGAACAAATGTGTTTCATTTTCTGCTAAGCTTCGCAAAGAGAACGCTAAACGACTGGGAGGTGTTCAGATGCATTGACTAACAGCCCAAGGCTTCCCCGTAATATACGACAGCGCCTGGATATAGTTTTTAATTAGGAACTGCCTACCGGCCCAACGAGGCCTCTATTTGTATAAACAAATACAAAGAATATTGAATGAAATGAGATTGGAACGATAACCGCTATCATGAATGCTTGAGACATGGTTTTATTTGTGAATCAGCCGTTAGAAAGATTTACGCACGCTGCCACGAAACGGGTTAAATGCCACAATCAATTCAGTGAGGAGAATTAACTACGGATGGGGTAAAGGAAAACCTTAACAATTCTGATTATGACCTTTTTAATTGAGGAGTTATGTTTTATATTCTAACATTATTTACAACCTACGTAAATCCTTGTCCAAAATAATTTACTTTCGTGTTTCTCTATGTTATTCAAGAAAAAGTTAAAACATTGAGTAAAGCATAATAAGATTAATGACATGCTGTCATCACAAATTAAGCTCCCTTCAAAATTTTAATAAGGCCTTAGCCTTTGTAGACTGAAAGTTTAGAAATCATGTAAATTACTAAGTTACGACAGTTTTTAGCAAGTTGTTATGTGTCTAGACATTAGTGGTGTAAGTAGGTGGTTTACCAAACGGTTGTGAGCATGTCGAAGGGTTTAATGGCAATGGCGTTAAGGTATCACGGACTGGCATGAAGCCGCGGGTCATATTTGTAACTTTCAATTAAAATTCTTCTGTCTTCGCTACCGCTGTTGAATTGGTCCAATGAGCGATTCGTTTTGCATAAATGCCCGCCAGCTGTTTACAATAATCGATGATGTTTTTACGAGTAACATTTTCAATTTATTAATATTCATTCTTGGTCAGACAATTTATTTGGATCGATAATGCTTTAAATACTTCTGTTTATTTTTATCATGTTTACGATGTCACATCGTGACTTTTAATGATATATTGACTTCCACTGAAAATTACCTTCTCATTAGAAGTCATAATTTAAATCATCATTATAAAATTGATTTGTAAGACGCTATCCTGCTCATCTGATACATTAATTTTAGAAAAATACAGTTAGATAAATAAAAGCTTTATTTATTTTTTCCTAAATTGTTTGTGTTTGTGTTTCCATTCTTATTTCTAACTTTTTTATTTATTGTCTCTCAAAATCCTGTTCAAACGTAACCTGTAGAGCATTGACACCGGTATACAGGCATTGTATTGAGTTGGCGCAACTAACTGACGGCAGCGAGTTGAAAACAGTTTTTCACATCCCGGTAAGATAAGTGCATTTGCTTGTAGCGACAAGACGCGCCGTGGCGATCGCCTCTCCACGCCGCCTGCCTCAATGGATGCGCGTTCTTTATTTATATACGCCCTTCCGTAATTAACGATAGGAAAAAGAAATACGTATATCTTTGATTTATATCATATCATTATTTCCTCATGTTTGTTTTTGGAGGAAACTGTTTTTTTATCTGGCTTTGTTTTATGTAGGCATTGTGCCTGTGAAAGTATCCGATTTTGGTATTAATTGATCGATCGAAAAGTCAATCACATTCAATAAAATCAATAGTGATGTATTTTTTAATGTGTATTGTACTATATACCTACTAACTGAATATTTTTATACTACATGTAAATGTATTTCTCTTAAATAGTAATTATACATAGGTAATATATGCTTTGAAAAACAGTTTAAAAAAAATATCTTTTCATCATCATCAACAGACTTTTGTAGTCAACTTTAGAGTAAATTGACTTTCTAAGACCTTACGTCTTTACTTAAAAAAGAGATTTAAGTAGCAAATACCTAAATATTTACTGTTAGTTAAAAAATGTTTCGACCATCACTTTGAAGTCTTCTTCAAGCACACAAGCTGTATTTGTATATACTACTATACGTATATTTGTAAGTTTCCCCCGCATGACTGTACTTCATCATTCTTCTTCTTTTGATGAAATAGCAACCAGCTGAATATCAACTATTTCTGAAAATACAAAAAACGATCTCCGTACTTCATCACATTTGAGAAATACCGTATGACAGTTCTGACAGATTTAAGAATAGGGAGAGTGTCAAAGAAATCAATCCCTTTAATATCCGATTTCCTACATCATTTCCTTAAATTTTCAAATCTATCTCAGTTTTACAGATTTTCTCTTAGGTTTTACTAATAAATATTAGTATACAATCACAAGTATAGTTCAAGTTGAACTCTAGTTGAAGTTGTAATAAATGAAATTGAACTGTTCAATGATGTTCTGTAACTAATAACGTCATTGATATGTATCAATAAAATAAATAAAGCAAATTAAGGAAAAAATATTTCACTGACATGTCAGTTGGAATTTGTGCATTATGAATTAAAAAACAACGATTGGAAAGAAACCGGCTAGTTCTTAAAAAGTTCACTATACTGGTAAAGGTCCTAACTACGTGACTTTGAAATGACGTCTAAAAACATCCATTTAATTTAGATGAAAATGCTAAATACTGATCACTATCAGCTGTAACCGGTCTTATCTGTTCGGCTTATGAGATTTTAGTCACTTTTTGGTAGACTGTGGTGAAAAGATTATAATGATTTGCCCAAAATGCTATTTTCTTATGTATGTATTTAAATAACGTCTATTTTTATTGTGACATATCTTTGTGTACATATCTTTCGCATTTTATGTGTCGTGACCGTACAATTATTATTTTTTTGGTTTAGCTTAGAGTTTTTTAGTTTATATACTGACTCCTTAATCAAGGTGATAAACGTATTACGCGTCGGGCTGATGTTGAGTTTTTCTTACAAAGCATTCTTAAAAGCAACCGGGAGTATGGAAACGCATAACCCGTTAAGCCGTCCCGGTCGTCATGAACTTCATGGCAATCGTTATTGGGAAGTCAGTTCAAATATATGCCCACTGACAACTAGTTCATTCAGGTTCAGTTCACCCTCAGGGTTGCAGATGTGGTCCGATGCCAGTTGCTCCGTGAAAAAAAACAATCTTGGGTATAATAAAGGCCAGTTTATGAATTTAGTTTAGAGAGTTTACGAAAAAGTGTGTGTGACAAGACACAGTATGGTGTAAGAGATAATTTCATACATTTAAATTTACGATTTATTAAACATTTATTTAAAGTATAGAGCATGAATTATCCATTAAACAGGTCGCCGTTACATCAATTTTAATTTCATTTCAATAACATCAATTAAACTTTTTTTGCTTTAGCAAAGCGAAACACAAAGTACTTTTACTGAAGCGATAATGCCAACGCAAACAAATAGAATAGCGAGAGAACAAAATGAAAATTGAGCGGAGCGCTGATAAAATAAGAGAATTTAGGAGTAGAGCGTGAGGAATGAGACATCGACGCAAGAGTGCAGAGGCGGTGGAGCAGCTGACACCTGTCATCACGCAATTTATTAGCCGTTCCGAAATAACGGAGTCACTGAACGTTCAAACAAAATGCAGAGACACAACGCTCTATTAACGACGTATCCTCGGGGTACACCCGTTAACAGCTACACAATTAAATTCACAATGTTTGCCCGATATCCACATGTTAAAAATAATACAATGCGATTGTCACAGACTCATTGTCATTATAAACGAATTATACTATCACTATTATCACTGTTACGATGGTTTGGAAATAACTAACCATTGTTTAATTACGGGTTGAGCTCAAAATATCTTTAATTTTCTTGTAAAATTGTACACAAATATTTAACCCGACGAACTGTTACAAATACATGGACATTTCCTATTGCTATAATAATAAAGTCTGTGTATGTGTAGTCTCGTAAATTGAAGAAGAATAATGGAGTGAAATTTGTCTTAACTTTGATTTATGCATTAGTTGTGACTGGTGAGTGTAAGTGATACCGCACACTAGAGAGATGACAATATCGTCGAGCCCGCTTCACCCCGATGCAGTTCTAACGCTTAATAACTGTCGACGAATGTTTGCGTCACTGTGTCTGCAATGCTTATGATAATAAATTACCGCTTATTTTAGAAATCCTCATTCACCATGCATATAGCAATACGAGCGTTTACGATGTCGGTTTACATACCTTGAAAATGACATTCGACGACTGATTTTATTTATTGCTTTGAAGTTTAATAATTAGTCTCCACGATATTGACTTCCCTTTAAAAAATCCTTTTTAAGTATTGTAGCTGTTTTTGTAGTTATTTGAAAAATTGGGAATGTATGTAAATAACTACCTCGGAATACAAACTTGTGCTACGTTTCCGGGATTAGGAATTTTAAATCTTAAATAATTATTCGTTTTCTTATTAATATAATCTGTTATGATAAAGTGAACTAATCTTTTGATACCTCAAGAAAATAATATTGATATAGTCAATATTACTTTCTATTATTTACATTTTTTTTTAGTAACTTAAACTAAAATCTGCTTCATTCAAGTTATCTTTAAACTATGCTACCAAAATATGTACCGGCGAAGAACCATAGCAGAGGTCTAAATAAAAAAACTTTAATTCTAAGTAGCCCTTTCAGGCGCTTTCAAAATGGTATACTGGCTGTACTCGCTCTAATCGTGCGGTTAATAAATGTCATTCCTATGGAGAAGAACCGGCAAGAAGCTCCATAAGTTACTATTTAAAAAGCAAGTTCACAATTATTTAATTCATCAGCGTCAAATTGGCAATTAAAAAAAAACATCATGGAAGAGAAAAAGGAATCAATATAAGAAATCTGTACTGTTCACTAAGATTTACTCTGAATGTGTGTATGTATCATTGAATATCTATGACTGTAGGTATAATTTATTATTTCTTTCAAACTAAGGCACAGGTATGATCTTTATTATTTCATTATTTATCAACAGATAGTACATTTATCACCAGCAGTGACTGGACAGTAGCCTTTGCTTAGTAAGGAAGCTTTGACGTGCTATACCACGCTGGCCAGACGGGTTGGTAAAGGATTTGTTTTCTTTTTCATTGGAGTTATGTTAACCTGCGTAGTTTGTTCCTTATCGCTTCTTATGACACCCAAGGGGTGACTTGGTGTGGTAACCCTCAATATTCTTAATACGTTAACACACTTTTTCATTATTATCTTAGATGAAACTCGGTCATCGTTATCACTTCATATCAATCAATCATTCATATTAGAAGACTGAGACGGCGATTACAGGGAAAGAGTCCTATTGTAGACTATTGTAGTAATTATACAAATTTAATAATAATTTGTCAATTGTTTGAATGTCTCTCGCCCGAAATGTCTATGATAGGTCGCACAAAAAACAGTGTCATAATATAACTATGAGAAACAAATGCATAACGTGATGTATCCATTCATTTATATTTGAAGTGATAATTATCCGTGTTTTGAATTTATTTTATCACATTACACCAATAGAAACTTAATAGAATTATCAATAAAACGGGAAGTAATCCGATAAAAGTAACCGAACGTTTATTGAATAAAAGTGAATTACACATCGTGGAGGCGGGTAAACGTCATTTGCACAGTTATTACTTGGCTTCATCTTTGTACACGCACGGGTATAGACCTGATGGGATATTAAGGTTATTACCAACGGCAAAATTGGCTGAGCGACCGCTGAGGAAGCTGCCCGCCGAGACCTATTAGCGGTATTACATATTTCATATATGATCCACCGGCGATCAATGATTATGGGTGTATTAAAACGTCTTTTCCGATCATGGGAATATGCACAGCCCTCACTTTTATCTACGTTTTTTACAGTTTAGTAGATAATTCGGTGATCACCGAACATCCGAGGCGATGCGAAGAACATTATGGATACTACTCCGAAACTCATAATGGTTAATTGTGTTTAAAAAAAAAAGATTGCTACATACAAACTTACAAAAATTCAGATTTATACTCGTTGCGCAGGTCCAAGCCAATCTCTGTTAAAGACTATCTTCCTAAGAAAGTTCGATTTCAGACCATTTAGATCTAGGTATTTTCTTAGAAAATTTTAATTGGTAATCATTAATGATAACACTGTTTTTTTTTTTAAATCTGCCCTTATGTGTAGGTAAACTTTGATAAAAGTAGTCTCCTTAGTTTGGGCAACATCCTACACAAAATATTAGTAATAATGAATAATTTAAAGATGCTATGTGTAGTTGGATTCCCTACCACAATATTAATTATTTTTCTCTGCAATGATAGGTACGGTTTGGAGAACTATACTAGCGGCACGCTATGATGGCCGTTTTGACATATTACAATAGTGATGTGAAACGTCAATTGATTCTCGAAAAAAATATACTGAAATCTATAAGTTTTTATTGTACGTGATTAAAAAAGTTTAATAAAACTAAAATATAAATGCTTACTTAATCTATTTGAACGATCTGAATATTGGAATGAATATGAATATACATACTTTTTATGCACACAAGAAATAATACAAAAAGACACCAAAAAAAAATGCCACAAAAGGCCGTATTTAATCAGATTCGTCCATACTGCTATTTTTACTGTCGACACTGGTATCATCACCTACATTAATGTATAAGTTCGTTTTCTCAAATATTATCTATGTTCACATCTCTTTCATAATCTTCCCTTATTAATTTAACAGTTCTATTCACATCCTTTTTCCAGTCTCCTTTAGTCACATGTTCACAAGCTTCTTCTAATATTTTTTGCATTATTGTTGTGGTAAAATGGATGTTCTGTATTGTGTCTTGCAGCATATCTCTTAATTTCACGATCGAATTAAATTACATTTTAATAAAATTTTGATTTCGAAAAACAAATGCCGAGTTGTGTGGTAAATAAGTACATCAATAATTATAATCTTATAAAAAATCGGTTGTTTGTAAAGTCGGTTTACTGACGAGTCGAACGTAACAACGTCATAAGAAAATACTGATTATGCCTCTTTGTCGCTCGTTCCGCGTTCTCGCTTGCACTTCAAGCCTTAAATGGAACGCCTCAGCCGGCTCCATCGAATTATAAGACGTTGTCACGTCAAAAAATGTTCGCGGGACCCTAATATATATTTAGTTTAGAAATCAATGTAATAAATAAATTTGTGTTCTAAAACAATACATTCAATAAATTTTATGACTGCACGTCACTTTTGACAATAAAGAACAGCAATTTGCTCCTTCAAATGTAATTACCAATTAAAACGAAACTTCAAGAGTGCTTAAACGTGAAAACGGCCATCATAGCCGGTAGTATAATACAATTAAAAAAACTATATCTGTAGTTTGCGTACGATTATTTATTATTTGTAAACCATAAACTTACTTTATGGTTTACAATTAATATTCGTTCAAACAAATTTACTCTGAAATGTAGGTGAAATATTGTACATAATTTCCCAAAAAGTAATTTTGCTGATTTTTTACCGACGCCGTTCGACACTTCAGATAATATTGGTGTAAGGAGCTTGAATGATTCTATGATCAATTTTAAAATTACGTGTATTATCGGCCACGTTTTGGAACCCTTGAATGAGGCTAAAAATTTGTGAGCCAATCTATTTTATTTGTAATGACAAAATAATTACATTGCGAGATAACGTAGTTGCTCAAAACTATATTTAAGATTATAAACATGATAAATTATTATTGTATTAATTTCGCTTTTCTGTTGTTTTAGGATCCTTTTACGGTAAGTGAAATAGGCACTACCTATATCGTTTACTGTAATACTGTGGGGCCCTGCAGCAGCGTCGCATTTAGGTAATGCAATAGAAGCATACCTATGCATCCGAAGGGGACTTAAATTTTAAACAAATAAACTATTCGTGATGTGTATATATATAAATGCAGTACAAGCAATGCCTTAAATTGTGTTGTATAATACTTTCTTTACCCAAACGCTGCACAGTATAGAGATTCCTGTGATATATTTTCTTACTGGTACAAGATGGTGTTATGGAAGCAGTCTTAAAAAATATCTCTACTTTAATTTTCATAAATTTTAAATTTTCACAAATTTCATTATTAAAATAAATTTTTACTTAGTTGCGAGTTTTTATCGTAACTTTACTCCAACATTGACTGCAGAAAGACTTGTACTATAAAAGTTTCATATAATGTAGTACATAGGTTGATATAGAAACAATAAAATTACTCAAATATATTAAATTGACGGATAAAGTGATACTTTATTAATTTTTAAACAAATTACGCCACCAAATACTAATTTTTACTATTTTCTCGGTACCTCTGATCCTGGGCCTACAACTACAGGGTGTAAGTATTATTTTATCTTTGTTTGAATTCCTTTCATTGTTTTAATTTTAGGTTCTTTAAGTACCTTAATCTAATGTATTAATATCTCTTGACATGTGACTTTTGCGATCGTAATCTTCTGCAACGATTTGCATTTTTTTTGTTTTGTAATAAAGATTACGTCTTGTACTTAAAATGTTCACTACCATTTTTTATAGCGTTCTTCAAAATTTACGTTCACGGGGTTAGCTATTACAAACGACAATTTTGATAGATATTATGAAAGGAAGATAGAATTACGAGTATTTAACTAAATTTATCACCTGAACCAGAAGCATAGTTAGGTAGAGATTAATATGTACCGTCTCAGTTCGACACGTATATCAACGTCGCTGTCGACCTATACGCATAATTACACAGTGACAAGATGATAATTAGTGGCGTGGAAGACGCATCGTTCCGCGGATCCTAATTGATGTACATGCAAACGCAATCAATATGAAGTGGTACCGGATGTTGGTCGGCACACGGGGACATGAACTGTGTCCTCGCAATCCGCGATTGTACTTACTATACACTCAGAATATTTGCATTATACCTTTGTACATATATAATTCTCTCTAACCTAAACTTACCTCCAATTGTTTACAGACATGTTAAATTTTCATATCTATAGTCAAACTGTTTTTGGATTTATAACATGAAAAAAAAATCACGTGTATTTCACATTTCATATTTTTCTTAACATTTTAGCGGTACTCGTAACAGGTCATAAATATTTATATAGAGTTAAATAGTCAGTCCTACGCCCACACTAATATTGGAGGAAACAAGACAGAGACTTTTGTGGGATGACCACATTCTACATATTACCTCGCAGGACACCTTTGTTCTGTGTATGTTAGTTATTACGACAGGTTGTAATTTACGTGAACGTACTAGTGATGCAAGTTAACACATGAGAATACTTACATTTTCCGGCCGCTACAAAACATAAAATTGCTTTTTAAACATCTAAAACCTAATGGCTATAACAATTTACACTTTGAAATGGACGGATGTAGAATAAATTTATAGTTCTCAAAACTGGTTCCTCGAATATTTGTACATTTGGTCCCCGATACACCGAAAAGGGACCCTCATCGTGTATTTAGAACCCTATCAACTTAGAGGTTTTCACCTCTAAAACAAAAGCGCGTTTAACAAAGTAGTTCTGATTTTCGTTACGAACTTTATTTGAAGACCTAATTTTAACTAAACGAGTTTAACGGTTTCAGTAATAAAATTGGGGTTTTGATACCTACTTCATCTCTTTTGTGACTCGTAAGATACGACATCGGTTTAAAGCATTCAGCTGTAAACCGTCTAGGCCTTTTTAAGTCGGTTCTTTTTAAATGATAAGTCACTCGTTTGACACAGACGAGAGATTTATATCGGACAAATTATAAAGCTTCGCTTTGTGCACGAACCACGTAATCCTGATTTAAATTTATTAGGTTAGCCGACAATAAATTTGTAAATTCTGTAGTCCGCTGACCCGGAAACGTTGCCTTAATGAGAGTTTTATTTTAAGGATATTCGAAGGACCCTCCAGAATATTTGCTGCCTTTTTTTAAATGTATCCATATATCATTATGAAGGATTAATTGCACTTTAACTTTGTTCCCGCATGTTCGTGACTGATGCGTGATGCCGCTGTCAATGTTGTGTTGTTCACACCGTGCAGTATGTAAGTATATTTAATTACTTGTCGAGAAAAGGTGTAATATGTTTCTACCAATATTTTTGCACGAAACTACTCAGTGTCCTATCCAACGTAACGGCACACACGAAACGCCATGGAAGACATTAAAAGTTATATAAATTTAATACATAATATCGTAATAGCTTCTTATGTTCTGTTTTATTTGGCTCTTACTATCAATCTAGAACAATATGTATGTAGCATTTGCCTCCAGTCAAATACGTTCAACAATATTGACGTAGTCTACGTTAAACGCTAGAGGTAGATAGATACGTGGAAAATCGTGCCTGTGCCCAATGTGCGCTGCAAATTAACAGCGCTTCCCTCGGGGCCAATATTTCTCCGGGCGACGTCGAACCTGGGACCGCCCGCCACTAACTACCCCACTGAATCAGCGACGATCACGCCTACATCTTGTACATACGCCGATTGGTACGTAACTCGTACCCTCGGCTCGGATAAAGTAATATATATTCGCAAGACTTAACTGCTGACTGAAAATCTTGGTACACCTTAGTTGACGGTGATATAATGGGCTCTGGTATAGCAAGGGCCAATCGGACCTTAAACAAAAATACACCTCTGAGATCTTTTATTTCTGTTGTATTATACATACATACATTCTTTTCTTCCTTTTTACATTGTTGTTTAAGTAAACATAAGTTTTTAAATTATTTTAAGTGTGTAACAAAACAAAATGAATAAAATGAAAAACAATACTCAAATACTACTACTCTTAGATTTATAAATGTGATTATTATGTATTAATAAAATTAATCAATCTCTTATAGCGTGTTGTTGTGAACCATTATAAATGGAATTTTCGATTTTGAGTAATGTAACTAAACAGTTAGTAGAACAAGCTCAAATTGTTAACTATTAACTGCAGTTAAACTCAACCTTCATCGAAAATACGGTTCTTCAAAATTATGCTTCGCTTCCCATAACATTTTAAATATTAAAATGAGCGTCGATGATAGTAAGATAATGCCTATAACTATGCTAATAACACCTACCTTCACCAAAATATAATCTTTAATCTGGATGCAAATCATCCTAATACGTTCCGATTATAAAGAGGTATAATTTCGGCATTATATTGTCCATCAAAGTGTTTTACATATATAAAAATAAAAAGCTAGCAATCAAGTAATTTGTGTTTCGACCTACTAAACTCTTTTCGTGATGGAATCGTGTTTTGATCTTAGGTTCCTAATATTGAACTTAATAAATTCATTACAAAAATATATTATACCTATGCTTCTTTTTGCTATTATACACATGTATATTGAATAGTTACATGTTTAGGTGCACTATGCTATAAAGATGTTTATTTCAGACGGCGATGCACTGGGCTTGTAAACGAGGTGATGAAAATTTAGTGAAACTGTTAGGTGGGGTCGCCCGGCAAGTAGTTAACGAACGATCGGTGAGTAGAAATTGCATTATTAAACGTTTTGCAGGAATTAGACGTACATAGTTATACATTCAATCAAAACAAATCTAACTTAATTTATTATATTAGATTATATTATTATAGACACAGCCTAACTGTTTTTGGACTTTCGCGACTCTTACACATACTTATTATTAGTACATTGTTCACCGAAGGAGGAAAGGGACCGCTTACTAGCGAGGGAGCAGTTTGTGGCCCGAAGGCGCAGCCTAGGGCCACAATACTCCCGATGTAGGAATAGTGATGGATGACTTTCACTTGAGTGCTACACAGTGCTTTATACTACACCTGTGAGGAACATTTAAAGTATTTTTAAAATAAAATCAAAACGTAAGACACCATGTATAGACTTGTGACGATAATGTTTGAAAACATAATTTTAACAAAAAAGAACCGACTTCAATGAATAACTATTCCGAGTATCCAATTCGCGACATTGTACCTATGATATTTGAGGAGTTCCCTTGATTTCCTTGGGATCCCATCATCAGATCTCGATATGGTGACAATGGGACCACCTGTAAGCTACGCCCATTCCAATGCAAAAAGAATTTTTAAAATCGGTTCATAAACGACGAAATTATCGCTGAACATACATAAAAAAAAAAAAAAAAAGATTCCGACGAATTGAGAACCTCCTTTTTTTTGAAGTCGGTTAAAAATAAATTATAGTAGGATGAAATTGTAAAAGGAGGAGAATAGTACAAAAATTAAAGGAAAAATAAATTACGGGCGATCTGAGGTCGGGAAGGGGGGTTTAGGGAAAAAAATGGCTTATCTCGATTTCCGGCGAAACTACAAGTCCTATGGAAAAAAGTAAAAGCGCAAAGTTGTAGGTAATAAAAAGATCTACATCTTTTGCCTTTACACTTTTTTCACATAACCTCAAATTTTATGTGAAAAATTCAAAAAAACAAGTTTTTGGTTTTTTATTTTTATCTTATACAAATAAAATTATTTTTTAACGAAATTTTGTGATAACTTAGCTTTTCATGTCCTGAATACACCGTAATTTATTCGATTTGAAATATCTATTTTTTCACCTCATTTTGACTGAATACCGAAAAAAAACCCTAATTTTCAATCGAAAATTCGTTCGTCAAAATATTAACCTTTTTCACAAAAATTGGGTGTTTTCTATTCGATGAAATCTCTACTTTCCGATGATGTAAAAATATTAATTTATTACCATAGTAAATCTTCTCAGAAAATGCAAAAAATGAAAAAACTCGAATTTGATTTTTTTAATCGTTATTAAGATATTTATTAAAATTTACACTTTAATCACTCGAAAAACGTAAGATTGCATGTTACAATGATAAACAAAAATATTGCAAATCGAAATATACTTATGTAATTAACAAAGAAATAAATAATAAAGTTAATATTAAATAAAACATCTACAATACTTTGAGAAAGTTGCAGAATCTTCTATAAAGTATATGCGTATACGCATATTTATTACTATTTTAAGATAATTTGATACCTGAGTGACCTATGAAAAATTTTGGGCTATTAAAAGGTTTTTCATAGAGAAGTGGGCTAGGCAAGGCGAGGTGAAAAAATAGATATTTCAAATCAAATAAATTACAGTGTATTCAGGACATGAAAAGCTAAGATTTCACAAAATTTCGTTAAAAAATAATTTTATTTGTAAAAGATAAAAATAAAAAACCAAAAACTTGTTTTTTTTAATTTTTCACATAAAATTTGAGGTTATGTGAAAAGAGTGTAAACGCAAAAGATGTAGATCTTTTTATTACCTACAACTTTGCCATTTAACTTTTTTCCATAGGACTTGTATTTTGCAGGAAATCGAGATAAGCCACTTTTTTCCCTTAAAACCTCCCCCTCTCCCCCTTCCCGACCTCAGATCTCCTACTATATTCATCCTACTATAATTTATTTTGTTTTCAAACATTAAAAGCACTGGTCTATCTACCCTGGCCTAGTAAGACACAATTTAGCTTAGAATTTGACCAATATTTCGAGTCAGTGACACGGAGATTCCATATTTAAATTACTTATATGAAAACTACTTAGGCAGGCGCGCACCATATGTAAGATAACACATGAGAAATGAAAATTCATTCAACTTTCTCTCCCGTTAAAACACGTTAGAAATGGATTTTCATACATTTTTTCCTCCATCTTATTCAGGTCAAGGAAAAGACTAACGTTCTCTTTTCATTTTCAGGGAATATTGACTATTGTTCCGATCAGGTGTAGCATAAATGGTTTTTTCTATATACTTCTTCTTTTTCTAAATTTAAAAAGGTTACGATACCTTCTATTTTTCGACGTTTCGAACGGGTTATACCGCTCGCATTTACGGATAGTCTGATCACTGATGTGAGCTTATAAGTCCCGTATACAGTAAAAAACATGAGTAGCCACAACCTGACCTAAGAGATTGAAAAAAAATGAACATTTTTGTAGTAGGAAAACGTCAAAAGTAATCTGAACATGTCAGTAGATACTTTATTTTTCAATATTGCGTGATTGCATTAAATTTGTTTTTATGTTTAATTAACCACAAACGTGTGTTTATAAAATCATCGTCATCAATCTGCTAACAAGGTATGCGTAACATACCACTAGGTACCTAAAACGTACAAATTGCCAACACACAATTACAACAATATTTTCCTAAAATATTCAAATTCTCCCAATAAAATATAGTAGTACTTCAATATTTTCAAGCAGTTTCATAGCACTAGCAAGAATTATACGATTGGCATTGACTGTAAACGGAGTAAGCTAATTACGTGTTTATACCCGCTTTGAGAGTAATCGCACACTTAACTGTTACCTAGAAACTTTAATGTCCAATCAAATTTACCTTCTGCAAGTTATTTTGCCTGTTTTAGTATATCGTTAAAGTGTCGTTACAATCTTTTTCATGTGGTGTTCGGCATCGGCGTCGACGGAAGCAGAATGGGGTAAGTCTGCCGAGAGTTTTATTACTTAGACTACTTGTGGATTTGAGGGAAGCAGTGGTAAATTTATCTGGGCACCACTCAACATTTTAATGTCCCTCCTTTCCTAATAAAGCTGTAGACATTTTATGACAACTTCACGTACAAGTAGGTACTCGAAATATTGTCCATCTGCAAACTTTGACTATTCTAAAGATCTCAATGTTTATTTTTTTACGTGTCGAAAATAAATCTCTTTTTTAATATTTTTTTTAATCCCTACTATATAATATTATAAATGCGAAAGTAACTCTGTCTGTCTGTTACGCTTTCACGCCTAAACCACTGAATCGATTTTGATGAAATTTGGTATGAAGATAGAACTGAACTTAAGAAAGGACATAGGATACTTTTTATCGCGAAAATAAAGGTAGTAGGGTTTGAAATAGGGGATGAAAGTTTGTGTCGAAGTTCCTTATTATCAAACATAAAATCATGTAAGATTGTTTAATCTACCCTTACCGTGTCACGCGATATAAACGAATTCCACGCGGGCGAAGCCGCAGCCGGAAAGCTAGTATTTATAGTTATTGAAAAAAATTTACTTCATTCTTGCTATTTTCGTTCAGTTAATGCTACAGCTGGCGCATGAGATATATTCTGTAATATCGAACTGAGTTTCATATCTATCGAGAATAATATTAAATATACGCAAAATGGGGCAACGTGTGAGAGGCTGTGAACAGATGTGAGCCTTCACAATTCGTCGTAAACGCGTTTTACTTCGCGCCCCCTCATAGCATGAAATATTACATAAATTGAATCACCGTATTCATCAAAAAAAAAAATTGTGATCTTTAGTTTTTTATATAGCTATATTTTCTATATAAACAATTTAAATTTAAGTGCGCACAGGACTGAAGTTATGTATGTGTTATTTCAGGGATACACACCATTGCATATTGCCATGCAATTCCGTCATGAAAATGTTTATAGACTTTTGGTTGAAGTATATGGTAAGTTTCTTATTGACTTTATAATAGTTCTAAATTTAGTTCGCGGCTGTGCCCGCGTGTATGTGGCTATAGTGTTTAAAAGTAGCCTACACCCTTTCTCTCTAATCCAAGTATCTACATACCAATATTCATTGAAATCATTTCAACAGTTTATCTATGAAAGCGCTACTTTTGAATTTATTTACTTAATATATTCATGGTAGCATTTTTCGTGGATGATTGAATTTTAGGCGTTTCTTTACCTGCATAAATGTTTGTAACTTTTTTCCGTGACAGAGTTATATAATGGAAAAATGACAAATTCTTGTCCGTCTGGTAACAAAAACGCTGCAACGAGGAGAACTTGTGTTGAAAAAGTGTGATACCAACCCGTCGTCTTTTTCGTCCATCATCTTTAAAGAGACGCCTATATCCAGCACGATGAATGAGTATTTAGTTGTGATATGATTTTAGTCTTTCTACATATTCAAGTTAATCAAAAATTATTTAAAAGACTGCAACATACATGCTAAATTACAAACCAATCGCAGTCCACTGCTGTACATACGCCTCACCAATTGAGTATTCACAACCGAGTATCTATACAAATACATAATTTTAAAGTGTCTTTTTTCATTTTTAATTAACAACTTTGCGCTAAGCATGCATATTAAAGTTAATTAGTAAGTTCTTATATCAAGGATTGCTTTCTTTTTGAAGTGTTTCTGTCTGTCAGTCCGCCTTTCTGTTTGTCCCAGCTTCTTGGAACGGCAGAGACTTTAAGGAAACTTTCACTGGCAGCTACCTGATGGTGTAACGAATAAATCAGGCTACTTTTTTAGACAAGCTTTGCTCCGCTCCTTTACCCGCGTACCCACTAATAAAACCGCGGAGCTGAGTTAATTATATTAGAAGTGAACCAAATTGTATAGAACTTTAGAAGTGTTTTCTTGTATCCAGAAAATAAACTTTTAGAACACAATCATGCATTTCCAGATGGTGATCCAAACGTGCGGGACTGGTCAGGCAGAAAACCGAGGCAATACTTGGTGCACATGGATACATCCATGTCACCAGGATCTTACAGAAGTGAGTTCAGCTTTTCTGTTGCTACTTTAATACAAGTTAGAAACAATGTCTAAAAATATCTAACATTTTATTTCATCAATTAGTCTTTTTAAGCATAAACAGGCCAGCTCGACCGGGGCGGTACAACCATCTCACTGTCACAGAAAACCAACCTAAAATGTCAGCATTCGTGCTGTCGTTTTTCGGTGGTGAGAGCGAACCGGAGGCCCTATGATGCTGAAGCATCTTACTAGGTCGCCATGAGGATCACATTGCTGCATTGATAATGAGGATGGCGATGCATATTTTCCATAGGGAGGAGTAGTAGTTTTTGGCAGACTCAAAACTAGAGTACAGTTTCTGTCCTTTGCTTTATTTATAACAAACTATATTATAGCAAACTATATTTATTTGTCTAGTCAGAGTCATCTTAAATATCGTTTTGGTTATAGTTGCGGTCGTAGGCTTGTAGGTCTTAGTTGGTGTTTATCGCGTGTGCGACTGCCTCATTCGTTTAGCGGTTAGCGCATGCGACTACCGATCAAGAAGTTATCAAAGTGTTGTAAGATTTTTTTACAAGAATTTCTTAATGACAACCCGGCGTTAAAAAGAGTGGTGGCTTTGCAAGCTCGTGTCTCGGAGAATACGTTTAGCCGTCGCTCCTGGTTGTCATCAACATCTATGACAGTTGTTGTTGGGAAGACAGTGCTCTCAAATATACTGACAACAACTTTCGAATTTAGTTGCTCTCGGGGTTGCGGAGATCCGATGTTCCGGTGATATTTAAGTAAAACTGGTTGAACTAGTAGCTTCTTGAAATAATCTTAGGAAACATCTATTATTACAATATACACACCGACTTCTTTCTAGGCTAGAGACTAGAAAGAAGTCAGTGTGTATATAGCTGAACATACTCAGTATCAAACTAAAGAGGAAGATGAAAAACGTTGCCGTCGGGTGGTTAAATAATATGGGAACTATAACAATTTGATTGTTAATGGTGAATCCAACACTACAGTTCCTCTTTGAAAATGCAATCCTAGGCTATTAATTTTCATCAAAAGTGATCTTTAACACAATTTTAATTTTGAATCACAAACAATCTTAGTATTCTTTTTTAAAATAATTTCCAGAGGCTGATACATATGATACACGGAGGATAGTTTCCTCTCCTCCGGTGCTAAGAGTTTCATCAAACAATATTAGTACTCAGTCAAGTAAGAATCTCAAACTGTGTTTGTGTGCTTACAGTGTTTTATAGCACAATTATGTGAATGTTTCCTTCATACTCATTGAAAAAACACAAGTCTCATACAATAATCTATATACATAAAAATGAATTGTGAACGGCTGGACCTGTTTCGCTAATTCTTTTAGTATTAGATAGCCTATTTAGCGAAGGCTATAAAGCATAACGGTAACAACATAATTTTAACAAAAAGGAACCGACTTCAATGAAAAACTATTCTGAGTACCCAAATCGCGACATTGTGCCTATGATATTTGAGGAGTTCCCTCGATTTCCTTGGGATCCCATCATCAGATCCCGATATGGTGACGATGGGACTACCTGTAAGCTACGCCCATTCCAATGCAAATTTATTTTGAAATCGGTTCATAAAAGACGAAATTATCGCTGAACATACATAAAAAAAATACGAATTGAGAACCTCCTCCTTTTTTTGAAGTCGGTTAAAAAGGAGTTGAACATCAATGAAAAATGTTGCAAAAACAAGGAATATGAGAAGCGTGAGCAAAGTTGCGAAGGTAACCTAGTACTACATGAATTAAATTTCTATTAGTATGTATGGTAAGTATGTTCTACACAGAATTCAATGAACAAAACAAAACACTTGCACATCTTGAGATTAAGGTATCACTGTTTACTGTTTCATCGTAGTTAGTCCTGGGTGTTTGTGATTCTTATTTGTGTTGTATGTATATACCTTGTGTAAGTCTCGAACAATCTTTACTAACTAAAATCTAGACGTAAGTATGTGTCTTTTGGGGTCGAAGTTGAGATACTAATTTTCTTTTTTGTAATAAAAACTAAACCTTTTACTGCTCACTAAGAGCCATAAACAGGATTGATCTGAACGAATGTGTCAGACTTTCCTCAGACATATGCTTGATATCAGTAAGTACATGATTAATAATATTTTTTTGAAAAATACCATACTCTCTTTTAATTTTAAAAAACAGGTCTAGGACCCACCTACATATCTTTCACTAAATAATGCAAATTCCTTGAACTAGTTGAACTGTGACCATTTAGTTTCTCCTTAAATGTATAGTTTGGATGAGTTTTTTTTTTACTCAGAAAGAGATTGAATTTCGATTTAATTTAAGGTATTCAATGCCGACGAGAAAAATTTAAACACAAATAGTTGTATTAAAACGTTTTCGAAAAGTCTTAACATAATGTACAAATGTAAAGAGAAATCTCTTTGAAATTTTATTACGAACTTCAGTGTATGAGGTAATGACGGTTTTAAAAAGAATTGTAGAGCAGGTACTTAATCTACGTTTTCTTTTCGATTTTTTAAAGACTTACCTTGTGCTTGGCAGTCAATTGAACAAAGCTATATTTTGTCTGAATTTAACAAAAATATAAAAAAATGTTTAAATTTAATTGGACTCCGTAATGTTTATATTGCACTGGGCGTACAGACTCATGTTTGAAGTTGGAATGTAAAGAAAAATATTCTCTTTAACTACAACGATTTCCTTCTTTCTTTAATCTAGATAAAAGGAAAGATGATTAGTATAAAAAGTAGTTTAAAATAGGTAATTGTAGTAGTAGTAATATTAGAGGTCAAACGAATTGCAGAAATTATACAGGAGTGGCGATGTCTCCACCAACAAGATACCTGACCTTTAAATTGAGAATAAGTACTATTATTATGGCTAGTGGTTGTCCGTGTTAGCATCCTTACCTTACCTGAACCATATGAATACATATCATAATAACGATATTGTTGGAGTTCACGAGAAAAGATTTGAGCCCGATATTTTTTATAGCTGGCCGATTGCGTCACGCCAATGTCACCTGGCTAGTACTGGCCCAAAACTGTTAGGTACACTAATTAATTTGACCACTAAGATTATGATTATCCTATTATAGTGCGTTGCATATGACCCTATCTTAGATACTCGTATTATGTCGCATGTATAAAATTTAACGATAGATTGTCAATAGACTTCATTTCTTACAATTTCACGGCCTGATTTAGTGATATTTAAATATCACGGGGAGACTATAGTGATATTGTATTAAATCTAGGTATATTATACATGAAATTGACTGCCGGAAAATTTTATATAGAGCTAAAAAAATATTATAGTGAACGATATGATAAAACAAAAAAATCGAAAGGGGATATGAACAGGATTTTGTAGCAAATAAATTCAATAGACAAATATAAATTGTTGATCAGAAAATCTAAAGAAAACAAAGAAAGAAACTGACCAATCAAAGAAGGTCTCACATCAGTGAAATTGTCAAAATATCAGTTCTTTGCAACATCACTGTAGTGGCCCCGTGATATTACAATGTCACTAAAATCCCACCGTTAAATTGTAAAATCATTGACAATCAACCGTTTAATTACAATGGCACTAGTGAAATGGTAATATCATAGTCAACCTATCGCCGTCCACTGCTGGACGAAGGTCTCCCCCAAGGAACGCCAACCATCCCGGTCTTGGGCAGTCCGCATCCACCCGCCGCCAGCCACTTAATATCATGACTTTGAAAATATGTGACTTGAACAGACCGAGAGTTTTTATAATAAGGACATAATACATTTAATTGTAATACCTACGTGTTCTTCAGTTTAATGCATAAACATATTTTACTTTATGAACGAAACAAACAAAGAAATATCTATATGCTAAATATGTTCATGAGAACTGAATTAAGTATTATATTTATATAATGTACTGCATTTAAATAACATCTACTAAATAGGTTTTTTGGGTCAGTCTCATGTGACTCGTATAGTAATGTATAATTTAACCGAAGAAGATTTACTGACTTTTCTTTAAACACCATCACGTCTTATTTTCTCTACAATATATCACCACCGTTATAAATTGCACACATATTATATAAATCGCAGTTTACAGACTGCCTTGTTGGTCTAGTGGTTAGCGTATGCGGCTGCTGATCAAGAGATCTCGGGTTCGATTCCCGAGTCAGACCAAATATTTTTGTGATCCACAAATATTTGTTTCGGAGTCTGGGTGTTTTCTATATATAATATGTATGTATTT
Organism: Phragmatobia fuliginosa; assembly: GCA_932526445.1. Classification (NCBI taxonomy): domain Eukaryota; kingdom Metazoa; phylum Arthropoda; class Insecta; order Lepidoptera; family Erebidae; genus Phragmatobia; species Phragmatobia fuliginosa. The sequence goes on from OW052057.1 coordinate 35,693,052, forward strand.
ACAAAAAAAAAAGTATGTTTATGTATTTATATCAGTTGTTTAGTACCCATAACACAAGCTCTGCTTACTTTGGGACTAGATGATGTTGTGTGTATAATGTCCAAAATATTTATTTATTTTTATTTCTTTTTTAATTTATCAAGTGAGCCACTTTGTCTTTTAGAGATACCTAAGAGTTTTTATGTTTAATATAAAAAATAAGGTGACAAAGTAAAGAAACTTTGATTAGGAACCTTATTTTTTTACCTCATTGGTCACTTAAAATTTATTGTTAGACGCACTGCCCTACTCCCAGTTCCCGCCGACCACATTTGTAACTAAAATTTACAACCAATTACTTTGGTAAATAGTTGTGAATGACAGTTACCGATGTAAATACCAATGAAGAAAAAAAGGTCTTTATATTAAAGGACTTGCCAATGACAGGCACAACACTTATCATACTTAATAACTATTCCTTAACAACTACTGATGAATATTTAGTAAGTAAGATAAATGTTACCTAACTAGTTGAAACAAAAGAAAAATCTATTGTATTTTCCAATGGGTTAATGTAAATATCCTTTTTTTTTCCCGTGACAACTGGTTGCGAATCTCTGTTGATAATGTGACCAGACAGTTCCAGTAAAAAAATTTAAGAATGTTATTCAGTGTGGTGGCAAAAAAAAACACTAAGTACAAATGGTGTATAGTATATTAGTGGCAGCACCTTACCCCCATATCAGGTTTATAAACATTAAAACTATGTAAACATTGGCGATTTGAAAGGAGTGGCCGCGAGTTTTTATTGCCATGTTCTTTTCTCCGGCTCTACCTATTGTTTGCGAACATGGCATAAATGTACATGTAGAATCTTGACCTGTCACAAGAGATGTATTGCATCCTAAGTGAATAAAGAATTTTGAATTTGAAATTTTAATTTGAATGAGAAGACATTAGTCTGTCGCTCATACTTTGAGTTGTATATATTTCTAACAAAACGTATGAATATCATAACAAAATAGATCATAAACTAACGTTACAAGAATACATTGAACACAATTATTTACAGAAAAAGAAGGGTTTCTACGCATTGGTTCTCTGAATGTGAGAGTTAAGAAAACTACAGAAGCGTTCAGTAACTTCTTAGGGGTAGGAGCAACGCGTTCGTCAGCGTACGTGCCTAAATCCGCTCGTGAAGAGAGAAGGTCTGACGTTGCAGACGGAGACCAACTTAAAAGTTGGGGATCAGCTGATAATATCCAAGTAAGATTGTTCATGGTGAATGCTGCTTATTTTATCTTCATTTTTATAGAATTTCGACGCTTTAAGTTTACTTTATGCAGTATTCGTAAACATACAACCCAAATAATCTTTGAATGCTAATTTACTTAATAATCTAACATCGACAGACTTACAGAAAACTGATGGCTTAAATTGGTGGTTTTTGAAGCATGAAATATTGCACACTAAGAAGTAAGCTTCGGGTTGAACAGTTACATTAACCCTAGTATTACCCTAAATTTTGAGGTTTTATCCACATTTTTTTTGCAGTGTTAGAATTTCATCGTATCCTAGTTTTGTTTCTTTATCGCAAGTAATTTTGGTTGCAGTATTCTTAGTTACGTATGTATGTAAAATGGATGGGTTCACGTCAGTAGTGTATTGGTAGTTCGAACATGAAACTACTTGATTGCAAGTCCGAGGTATTAACTATTACGCTACTGCCGTTTTATTGATAAAATTATTTGACGCTTATTAATTTACTTCTACAAGCTATAGAATACTAATCGTAAAAGGAAATATAACACGTTATATTTTATAATATGACTTTGAAAACGATTTTGTTTCCTCGTATTTATAACTAATCTACACAAATGAATAAAAAAATAAATATCTGCTCATAATATGAAATTAAGAGGTTTTCACTGTCTGTCTGTTTGTTCCGGTCTTAGGAACGGATGGATTCATTTTGACGTGGCTTTCACTTGCAGAACTTGAATATCTTCATTTTAGACTAGGTCCGTCCCGTGGCGTTACGGCAGTTAACACGGGGCGAGGCTAGTCTTCGATATTAATATTGATATTGTTAAATGCTGCCGGACATTACTTAGTAAGTGTTAATAACTTTCCATATCTTTTTTTTACTATTCTGCAGAATTTTTACAAAATGTTATTTACTTTACAACGTGGGCACTGCACATTATTTATGTGTACGTATTTATTGTTTCGCTTTCTTACCGAGAGTATTATGGCAATCAAGAGAAAAAAGGCACAAAATCAATTTGCTTTAGTAGGAATTTTTACACGTAAATTGCACACTATCATATAAGTAAGATTGAAACAAAAAAGTGAAATAAATTTTCGTTCCTCATAATATCTATTTTTTGTTAAATAAATGAATAAAATGGAAGCAATTTATCCCATAAACAAATAATTTAAAAATGATGCCATCTAGCGGATTCGTCAGGTACCTTTACTGCGCTATCTAGAGGGCAAAGCGTCCATTCGCCTCGAGTTTTGAAGGTAAAGGTACTACAGATGTCGTATTTGTTAATAGTTTCAGAGTCCATGTAAGAGGGCGTTTTAAACTATTTCACAGCAGTGGACTGTTAAAGGCTTCTGATGATGATGATGTATTAAAGCACGTTTATATTTATTTTGAAGTAATATAGTAGAAGTAATATAAGAAGACACGTCATTGGTTGTTAAATACTATTTAATACTCCCTAAGACATCCTCATTGCGCACAATTCGAGAGGGGTCACAGGTCACAGCAAGTGAAAGAAAATAGGAATCGATTGACGTATGTTTGTAGACAATAAAATCATATGTAGACAACGATAATATCAGCGTGATTCAGGCCTGTTTTATTACAAAGTCGTACATGACACAGCTAGTCTTGTGAATGAAAACAATTTTATGGATATACTAGTTTCAAATCGATGTAGATGATTTAATTGTTAGAACACAATTTAAAATGGTCATCAAATGGTAAAAGTAAGAGAATACAATACTAAACAATTTTACTGTGTAAAGAAGAGATACAGGAAACTGTTATTGTTAAGCTAAAGATTAGACTACTGCCGTGATTTTTTTTTAGTTTTTTTGAGCCAGCCGTTTAGCTCTTAGCAAGAGCGGAGGGGCGCCCTGTTTTTCCAAAAAATGCGCCTTAAAGTTGAATTACTTGCAAACGTATATCTAAATCGAAAAATAGTTATAGCAACCTCACAATGTTTTTAAAAAACCTATCTAATTATACCTTACACGATGGGGTAGGCGCGAGAAAAAAAAACATCACCATTTTACGAGTAGAAGAGGTATCCCAAATCAAAATATTTTTCATAATTATATTGTAGCGCTTTGTCGACGTAATTACAACACATATTGATGCAAAGTTTCATCGGTCTAGCATCAACCGTTTGGGCGGTAGGTCGAGGACGTGCGCCCAAACGGACAGGACTAATCTATAAGAGTTCCGAGTATTGAACTGAAACCCTAAAAAGGTTAAATATCCTGCTGTTATATTCAACCAAACAATCGAAATATCATCATTTTTAAATCTTAGAAATTCGACTAAAGGCACCCACTACTTTTTGCTCTACAAAATCGTTAACCACGTGTTTTAAATTAAAAACGATTAGTGAAGAAGCTAACTCGTGAAAGAAATCGACTAGTTCGTTACCTGTTTCGTTGTTGAGTGCGAGACCGGAGAAACATATCAATAGGTTTAAAGTGTGGGAGACCAAATAACATTGTCTGCATTTGCAATGAATAAATGTAGTGACTACTCTTAGACCCTACTTATGCTTGCCTTTAGTCTGAGTAGATTGACTTTGACATGCTCATATATATTTAGGTAATAGCTGATGCGTGGGTTCCGCGTCTGTTTCATCTTTTATGACGTAAGGGCATAAACAATAGTCTATTTTCAATTTTCAAACTTGCTTAATAAACGCACAAAGTTTCTTAAGAATCTATCAAGCTGTTCGAAGGAGTATGTAACCAACATTGTGACACAATAATTTTACATAGAAATATAGATAAAAAAAGCGCAATACAAAAGCTTTTCCACATTCGGTTTCAGGGTCATATGTTTAGGTAATGTTATTCAATGGAACTTCATAGTAACCTTAAATTTAGAAAGGATCAATTGACTACCTAAGACGTATTCGTCTTAGGTAGTCAATTGAAATTGCGTTAGTTAGTAACGAAAAGTTATACATTATTTTGAACTTTTGTTCTAACTAATGTAAAACTTTTGCATGCTTAACATTAGTTAAAACGTACTGCATGTAATATGTGATTGGCTATATGATGTTAAAGGGCGGCGGGTTTGTTTTCTATTCATTTCAATTATTTGTATGCATGCAAAGATATTTGTGAAAAGGGTTTATTGAAGAAAAATAATTACGTGAGAGAGGTACAGGAGACATGGTTGTTGCTTTGAAATGAAATATTTTGGCACATTTGTAGTTTCTCTGGGTGTTGGTATGTGTAATAGATATATAAAGATGGTATTTAAATATAGTATAATATGTAATATTATTATCATTCTTATTTACGTCTCATAAGAAAAAATTGATACATTGAGGTCATTTCTATTAGGTTGCCTACTACCTGTTTGTTATTCTGAGTGTGGGTATTCTTTGTATCCGTTTCTTTTACGTTGGTAAAGTCCCCCGCGACACAGGAATATGTTCTTAATGCGGGAGTTGTTTCTTTTTAAATAAATATGACAAAACCTGTTTCTGTATTTTACTTTAACGAAATAGTTTTTTTTTTGTATCGATTTTTGTGAATCTTTTATAAAATAATTTCATTCTGGCAACACCGACTAGCGGACCCTTGGTCCATAAAAGCAAATTTATACACAAACCATTACGAAAATGTAAAAAGTACAAGTAGATGCTTTTATAGATAGATACCTGCAAAGTGACATACTCTTTGAAATGAGAGTTCCTTTGACGTGATCGAATGCTTCCTCCATCAGCCTTTATCTTAGTTCCATTTTCACCATTAGCGTCTACCTGGGATCAAAGCATTTGTCACATATTTATTCCTTCCTCACATGTTTTAGTAACCTTTAGTCTTAAATCTTCATTTGTATTTTGTCTCTTAATTTGTATATACCGTGTGTACGTGTGATGTAATCACACGTAGACACGGTTAATAATATCTTAATCCAATAACTTTTATTTAATTTTAGTGTTGAAAATTTAGAGATTCGCCATAAAATTAATTGTACGTAAAGTATTTCCATGTTATAGAAATTAGACATCTGATAGGTGTACAGTCAATTGTTAGTAAGTGTAGTATATTATAAATTTCAGAAAGAAGACAAACTAATGCCTCCGCCTATGAGCAGCAAGGTGCGCCGTCGTCTCGCTTCAGGGCGTCGTGGTCTCGCGGCGGCTCATAGTCGCAGCACACCCTCCACCCCTGATCAGGTTTGTTAAAGTATTGAATAAACTAGATTTTACTCACAGCCGCGTATATGACGACCTTTATTAGGTTCTAGAATATCTCTTTTTTTGAGACAGCAAGCGAACATCGAGGTGCCCGTTTCATGCATGTGTGTCCGCGATACTGTGAAATTTCTTAAAAAAAAAAAGAAATTTATATTACAGCCACGAGCCCACATCGGTGTGAGTGAAGAAGGCGATTCTGATTCCGATTCAGCGGCAGGTTTTCACTCAGCGTGGCGTCAACAGCGAGCCTCGAACTGTACTTAACGTATCGTTTACAACATTCCTAGTTTAGTATAAAGTATTAACTAAATAGAATAGTTACTAAATATAATAGATTAGAATGATTTATTGAATATCGACGTCTTTACAAGTGGGTATGCTTGTATATCGTGCAGGATATATCGCACCCTTGTTGAGACAAACGCATAATTGCTATTTTTGTGATTTTTATTGACTTTCAAATATTATTTTTTTGATTAATATCATATCATTAAGCTTGTATCAATTAAAAAGGTTAATCAACAACCTATAATGTCAAGAAAGGGTTAAGGCCATATGTCCGGTTAAAAGTTTGTTTATATAAACTTAATACAAGAGTACGTTTATGTATTAGTTATTTATATGTAATATGTGGATATTTTAAAATCCATTGTTGAACCTGTTATTTTATTATTATGTTATTTTTACAACTGTTTAATTTAACACGCGTTAGTCTTGCTGTGCGATATAACAAAACTTTATCGGATTAACATTGACGTTTCAATAAAATCCGTAGTAAATAGTAGTTGGTAGTGTATTTGTAGTAGCGTTAAAAGTTGTTGCTCATTTATAAATACATTTTTTTTTATTTACATACATATTCCAAGTAAATGTTTTACATTCCATTTCTCTACAGTTGTTACTCCTCGTTCTAGTATATAATTTATGTTTTTAAGTTTGACTTTTACATAATCCGTATTAAATTTATAACAGTACATAAAGAGCAGTTGACCAGTACATATTATTATAATAATAATGCATGAAAGATGCGAACACAATAAAGAAATAGTTACTAGAGATTGAACAAATTGTACTAAATGAGTCAAAGTGTATTCAATGATTTTTCTGAATGAATTGTGTGTCACGAATTTGGTTTAGGATTTTTGAAGTGAATTAATTATTTCACATAAAATCACTTAACATAATAAATGTATTGTTTTTACTATGCTTTTTACGCTGTTAGTAGGATAACTTAGAAATAATGAATTTTAAATGAAGTATTATTTTGGTAATATTATAAATGGTAACACCATTGTAATTTGTTGATGTATTCTTATTTAGTTTATTTTACAATATTGTTCGGTAAAAAGCAGCAAAATGTCAAAATTTTATTAATTTTAACAAAATTCAGTAATAATAATAAAATATATTTTCTAAACGAACGACTTTTATGCGTCGATTTATACATTTTTTGAACTTTTTATACCAATCTCTAAAAGCCATCAACACTAACAAATGTTTTTATAAAGTTCCTTCTCAGAAGATCCATTGGCCAGAACTATGATGAATCAGAATATTTTTCTTATTAGATTATGATTTCAAGAAGTGGTTACGAAAATTTTGTTATTCGTATAATCTCAGAATATCCATGGCCATATTTATAATTTCATCCTGATGTCTATATGTGATAATTAATATATGTAATGTACATTTACATTTGATTATATATTTTCGATTTTTAACCCTTTCCCCGTATACGGTTCATCCTCGTTTCATTCTCAAAATCATTTTTCACAAAGCCAAGTTGCCTGGAAATCAAAGTTATCATATTCACTTGTTTTGTCGACATTAATTTTAGATCCATCATGGATCTGGCTAATGGATCCTCTTTGACCTTTTATAATCGTGCCACTTTAAGTTGGTAGTAACCAGACTATAGACAAAATTAATATTTTTATTCTTACTTTAATAAGAAACACTGTCACAAATCTTAGTCTTAGTACATAAAACATTGTGAATTTGTTATAGTACAGTCATTTGGCACCACTAAACTACCAGATCACTAAACTGATACAACTGAACACATTTGATAATATAATACACCCATATTCAATGCATTTCTTACTGTTTTGCAGATATTGTGTAAAAATCATTTAAATGTTACATTTTAAAATATTAATATAGTAGGGTTATTGTTCGATTTCCACGTTGTGTCATATCCTCGGAAAAGTTCAAACAATGCATAAGTTATTTTATGCAGTTTCAATATTTTAATACTTGTTAATTCACTTCACTCGCCAAAAAAGAGATAGCTAATTTAAGGTGGTGTCTTTTACTATTTGATTAATAATAGTTACGCGATGTATGTCATCTCATAACCTATGAAAGTGACAAACTGCTGATAACCTTACTTAGACAAATACTTTTTAATACAAACATATTACAGACATATTAAAAAAGTTAAAGGACGCAAAATGTACTACGGCAGCAGTCGTTGGCCCCAACGTTTTATTTGGTAGATGAGTGTTGCTGAAAATAAACTTTTCGCAAATCTGACAGGAGCTATTCATCCAACTGGTTTTAGAGATTCTCTAACTCTGACGTCGTTATACACGGCAGAATTAAGAGTACCTTCATAAAATTCCACCATTACCACTCGATACTTGTCGCAGTGGAAATTTATTCGTGTACCACACCAATGCAAATTTCGTGTTCCTATTATTTACTAAATACTCATAAAAATAAAAAAAAGATAAAATACATAGTAAAATTATTTATTTCCGTACAAATTGTATGGGAAAAGTTTTTTGCGATTTCTGACATTTCTAATACTCAAACCTCAGTCTGTCCAATAGAGACTTTTGATCCTTATAAGAAACAGGATCGACTGGCATCAAAAAAAGTTTTTGTTTAAAATGGCCATTTTCTTGCTGGCTGTACATTTTTTCCAAAATCCGTAAATGCCGTTCAGAATATTTTAAAAAAAATATGGATAGTCTTCTAAAAGCGTTTTCCTCTAACTATAACGGTTAAGGTACCTACCCTTACTGTCCCGTCTCAAAAATTCACCCTGTATATATATGTATACACGCCGAAAAGAAGTCTGGAAAACAAAATAAAACTTATTTTATAAAGTGTATCAAACACATGAATATGTATTTGAAAATTTGTTGAACTCTTGGTGAAATGTCATTCTATTACACATATTAGATACGATACTATGTACCTACACATTATTCCGCCTGAGTTATCAGTTATCAATCAGGGTCAGGTTTAAATTGCTACTTTCTTAACAGATTTTAAGACTACTATGAACCACTTACGCATTGTTAGTACTTCACCAACGGTATTGTTTTGTAGGTAGGTAAATATTTAATTGTTATATTTATCGTGAAAAAACATGTAGAACCATACTAGATAACATTCCAAGTGCTTCATGTTTGTGATGAAAATTCAAATTATGTGATATATCATTTTCTGTTTTAAGTAAATCTATTGTATTACACCTTTTTAAGTAAATGAAGTGCCTTTATACAATTAAACTTAACCTAGCTAGTACCTAAATAAATAATTAAATCTAAAGGTTTTTTTTTCTCTACCTTTTATAAAATACACGTGAACATATGTAAATTGGATATTTATAGAAATTATTTCATAAATCATATTATCCTAAAGGCAACCAGAAACTGGTTACCCTTACTCACATCATAGTGTGAGCAGTTCCAGGAATTTCTTTGTTCTTATGTTTGTGAATGAGGTCAGGAATTTCGAGATCACGATTTTGTTCTACCGCTAACCACCCTTGATTAAGTTCTACTAATAACTTGCGTGAGAGTCATTACAAACTGAGCAATGCGGCAGTGTCGCTCTGTCAATGGTGGAGCGTTGTTGTGTATTCGTTAGTTTACATTGAGAAGATGACGATTGATGACCAACTTTTATTTATACTGTTAGAAGAGGAAGAAGATGAGGATGATTTGTTGTTGCTTTATTCCAATCATTAAAGAAAAGCACCAGATTTGTTTTATAAAAGCTATTCGTTAAGGGTTGGATATAAAGTCACATAGTTGATAAACTGTTCCTCTTCTGAATCAGAGCAATTCATCCTTTTGTTGTCAATTTGCTTATCAACATTCACGTAGGTACTCTTGCTGCGGCGGCAGACGCGTCACTACTGGACTGTCGCGGCGGCAGGGCGACACTGACGCGCAGCAGTGTTGCCGCGACATTGTTGCCTAGCTCGGAATGTAATCTCATGTAAGCTTATAGAGTTTGTATGGGGACCAGTAGTGCGGCGACAGCACTGCTACGGCAGCACTGCTGCGTGCAGCGTAGTTCGGAATCATACCTTTAATAACCATTATTTTTTAAATTTGATAAATAGCTTCGGGTAATGGTAAATTTAGAACTAACTGATCCATCTTATAGGATAGTCCTATAATTATGGACTCATGTGGTCAGTAAGATTCTGCTAGATAGTCTATTAAAATACCTGACTGGACTAACAGTCTGTCAGTAGACTACATTGGGATAAATTACATCGGGGACAGCCAAACCTGCTTAGGCTATTAAGTTGAATGACCTAACGCGTCAACCCACTAAAAAGAGATGGCATGGGAGGCATGTGGCAATTCTTCGAATCTAAACTGATTGGCCTATTGCACGGCTGTGCAATAGGCCAATCAGTTTGTCAGCTAGGCAGTCAGTACAAAATGTAGCCTCAGATGGCGATTAGGGAGTTAACGACCTGCACCGGGTACAGAAGGGCAGTACGATTCATATGGCCATCAACCGCCGCAGGCTGCTTTTGGCGCGAGCTGACTGAGGGAGATCCTCGCCAGTTCATTAGACCGGTAGAGGTAGTGAACTTCTTTTTCCCCGAGATACTGCATCAGATGTTGCTGCCCTTAGCGCTCGGGGGAACTAATCGCCCGAAATGCTCTTTAAAGCTCCAGCGAGTGTGCAGGTTGTGGCTTAGGCACTTCATGTAATCAGCCACCTGGGCTTCAGCGTCACCTACCCTAAGGCATGAGCTCGGTGGTTGCTGGTAATAACATTGGGCATGGAAACATATCGTCTTAAGTTCCTGAGGTAGTGACACCTCAAGACCAGCTCACAAATAGATATCCACAAACCAAGCTGGTGCTCGGTGAGCCGGTATGCCTCCTGGAAACTTAACACTCTATCCAGTCTGAAGCCAGTCCAGTAGAAACTGGAACCCAAACTGAAAGTCCGATGGATCAAGGCCCACTCACGACAGATGCCTGACAATACGTTCAAGGATAACCATCTGAGAAAGTTGCTTTGACTAGTTAGCCAACATATCGGTTGAAACGGAAAGGAAGGACCTTCAGCCTTGCTTGTTAAGAGCACCAGTCACTTTTCTTTTCAGCCGAAGAGAAACATACCGAGGCTAAGACAATCCGTAAAAATCCTCCTCAGTTTGTCCTCTACTACCGACAGAGCTATCACCAGCGGCCGACCTAGAACAACACCAGGTCCAGGCATGGTATTGCAGGAAGCCAGTCGCTGCTCGTTATATGAACCTTTATGCTATAAATAGTGTAATTTTTGCAGATTCTGGAATACTGCCATTTGACTATTAGACGGCTGCACCGATTTAGACGAAATTTTGTGTAGAACGACACGGTTCCTGTATGATTTGATAAACACAATTGGTCTGAATATGTAGATATATTAATTCTAAGGCGCCGTACAGAACGAAGTTCTGCGGGTCAATTAATATTAGGTCTTTACCTATGAAATTGCCGTTTTGTATGCAATAAGTGAAAGTACTTAATTTTTTAAACTTTTTTATTTCTGTTATTCGAAGTAATCAGCCATGCAATCGACGCATGTTTGCCAATGCATTGGTAGTTTATTGATGCCTTTTTTGTAAAAATCAGCTGTACGGAAGGCAACAAACTCTTCAAAGGCATTTTGTACTGCCTCTCGGGAATTGAATTTTTTACCCACTAAAAAGTTGTCTAAATTTTGGAAAAAGTATAAGTCGGTATGTCTGTGTATGTCGGTATGTCCGTTTGGTGACGGATTAAGAATACAGAGTGTCACCACCCCTATTCATCCCGCGGGTGTCGTAAAAGGCGACTAAGGGATAAACTACGCAAGACAACATCAATACAAAGAGAAGGAAAACTTGAAACAAACCCTATACCAACCCGTCTGGCCAGCGTGGTATAGTAGGCCAAAACTTCCTTTCTAAGGAGAGGCCTATGTCCAGCAGTGGACTGTTAAAGGCTGTAGATGATAACCCCTATCGAGAAAACCGGCTTAGATCACGACTAGGTCGAACTCAACTACATCCCAGTTTGGGGGATAGTCGGAAGTTGAGGGAAATTTAGAAGGTAGCGAACTGAGCCAGATCCTATCGAAGTTCCTGATTATGCCGAGGCCGATGATCAAAAACTCACCATGTCTATCAATAGCCTCGCACCCGTTAATTGGTTTGGTTCTAAAGCCATATTACCGGTCATTTAACAAGATAGGTAGCAGAATAAATGTTTGATGAAGATCCGTTTCAGCACTTTGCCGAAGATGGAAGTGATTGTTACTGAAATACTGACCTATAGTCGTTAGTAAGACTGGAGTGAAGTTAATGTGAAAGTTACCTTCTTTTACAGTTTTTATTTCTTAAAATATTTAGCCCGTCCCCAAAAATGGCGAGCGCTGCAATCCGACCATTTACCGACCTCCCTACTTTTCAGAACACTCAAATGTCAATGCAGGATTGACTCAGTATCTTGGATGAGGATAGCTGTCATGATCTCAACCTGCGTGAGTACATTGTGAGCGTTATTAAGGCGGCCTCGCGGAAGTTGGGCGTACTCAATAAGGTAAGACGGTCCTTCTCGCCCCGGCATCTACGGCATCTGTGTCTTCATTAAAGACCCAGTTTCGATCATGCATGGAGTACTGCTCTCATTTTTGCGATGGATCCGCGCGGTGTTTATTTGACACTCTCGATGGGTTGCAGCGTCGTGCAGTCCGTATGAAAAACCTAGAACTCTCCACCAGCGCACGAGTTTTCCTCCATCCTTCAAGCGGGGCGTGAAATTTTGTCAGCTAATATATATGTTACTACATTGCCGAGGAGTTTTTATTTGACTTACATGACACTGAAATTGACTTTAAAGCTTTTGAGGAAAGTTTTCATCACCATTTAGATTATACTTAGCATCAGTGAAGAAGTTTTGCGACTTAATGTATTCGTCAGACATTCAATAGGTACACGTCTCAAAAGAAAGCGGTGAAACTAGAACTAATCTAGCTTGTCTACCACGCTCAAGAGATGGACGCCCCGCATTGGCTACATTCAAATCCAGCGTGTAGACCAAAAGGATGCCAATCATTTTTCGTGTTTTATACATATTACTATCTTTAAGTATATGGCGTGGCGATAGACTGGTCAATATGACCGAATTCACCCATACATTTGGTGTAGTTCTGATAGACAAATAATCTTCGCATCTACTTTTATTTCTTCTGCAGAGCTCTATCTTTTTACACGCGTTTTATTAGCTTCACCTGTATGTTTGTATGTTTGTAACCGACTCCTTTGGGTGCGATTTTGACCCACTTTAAATAACCGGATTTCGTTTAAACTTAGTAGATTTAATATACACTAATTTGAAAAAAAACTAAAAAAAAACTGAAAAAAAATGTTTAAACAAATTAGTATTTTTTCTAAAAAATAGTTATAAAAAACTAAACAATCACGCTTTTAAACTGAAGTAGAAAATAATTTTAATGTAACAAAGCGTGGGGTGCTTTCTGAAAATATTTCAATAACGTCGCCCCGCGCTTTTTACATTAAAATTATTTTCTACTTTTAAGTATAAAATAGTGTTTGTTTAGTTTTTTAAAACTCTTTTTTATGTTTATATTAGGATCGCCCAAAGTTGTTACCCGTGCGTACACCAAAGGACTTGTACACGCGACACGAAAAAAACAATTCTGTCTGTCCGATCCCGATGTTTCGTAGGACTATAAAGATATAGGAGACTAAAAAACTATTATTGCAATAATTACTTAGTAGTTATTGTTGATCAACTAGTATTTTCATATTCCCATGGAACAATAAAATCAAACTCTCTACGGTTCAATATTATCGATGAAATCGATTCGAATGCGAAATTACACATAAGCTTTATCAATAATTGTAACAAAAATGTCGCAGTCCCTTATGATTAATTTTAAATAATGTGAACTTGTAATTGGTTGTTACTCTCTATGGTATTCAGCTATATGTTTTCATGGTTTCACTTACGAGGTCAACAAAGGTTGCGTGACACCCCTAATATTGTGAACATCTTAAAGCTGTGATCATACTACTTTTCAGCAATGGATGGTAGTATTTTAGGAAATATATAAATATGCATATTGACAGCTACATTCGTAATAAGTATAAAATATTAAATTAATATAAAATTTTAATGTATATATTTGTGTGAGGGCACGTTGATGGAGCACTTAAACCGTAACATATTATTATCATTATTTATTTATCATTACTATAATCTAAAATCAAGTGCGAGGAGCTCGGTGCAAAACAAACACGTCAAAACGTGGAAGGTGGTGGCGCCGTCGGAACTTCTACGTGTTGCCTGAGACACGCTGTAGCAAGTCAGATGGTTCCCGCCCTTCATCCGGTACTGACGCATCGCCGCCCGACCGCCCGTCGCGATTTCCACGCGCGCACCATTCGAACATGTGTACACTAATTACTTACTAACCTATCGTTTGATAAATTACTTCATCGGTGACACAATATTTCGTGCTACGCTGAAGTTTGCGGATTACTATCACCCTGTGGAGGTAAGATTAAAACCTCATATTAGTTTCGCATTTGTTCTTAACGTTTCAATAAAAGCATGCGGCAGTAAAAAGATAGCAATAAAGATTCTAGAGTCATATAAGAATGGCCAAAATTGGAAGTAGATTTTCTATAAAATTAAACTTGTATCATATTATACAAATTAAATGTATAAAAGCTTTCTGAACATAAACAATATGTCAACCTTTATATTATTTTAAATATAATGTTTGGGTATATGTATGTTCAAGACAGGCAATGTGTGTTTCACCGTATCCAAATTTTGAAACGACAATACACATACACACATACAACAATAAACAGTCCTATGGGAATGTAATAGTCTGAACTTAACATGCAATTTCATAGACATCCCATCGAGTGTCGTTAATGAAAACACACAATGTCTGTATAATTTCACTACCACTATTAACTTTTAACTTTTATTTTCGAATATACATAAACTAAATGACTTTTAAACACATCCGGCCGTGTGTTTACAAACGTAAAATATGTATTATAGAGTGTAACCGTCCAAAGTGTGTACTGTAACATGACACAGTTTACAGAACTAACTGGTAGTATCTAAGAAAAGCTCATTTAATGCGTTTGGTTAATTAGTTAATAGTCGTCGAAGTACTGCTTCTCCCTCACTCCGAGGGAAGAATTGAGGCGACAATTAATGGAAATTACCTCAGCTGGAGGTTTCAACTGAATTAAATTGATTTTCCAATTCACCTTGTATTGAACAGTTATCGCGGATTACAAATTCGTCCATAGAAAATCGTACTTGGCTTTCTCCAAATATCTATTGTGATAAATGTTATACTTTTATAAATTGTTGTTAATTAACATCCTGATGATACAACTGTGACAGTTTTAGTTATCAATTATGTAAAATAGTTTTTTTTTGAAAAAAAATAACTTCGCCGTGTTCAAATTATTTACAATTTTAGCTGATTTAAACTCTTATGTCTTGTTTCATGCTGTTGACCACTGAAACTTCAACTGTCAAAATATGGTGAAAATTTTAAATATTTATATTGTGTTTTTGTCACTTTACATAACTTTCAACTTTAAAGCACATGTGTATATAGATAAAAAGACCCACTTTTCAATATACTCTTAATTTACCGTCATCATGATAAGCCTAAAGCCGTCCACTGCTGGACATAGACCTCCCTAATTAAATGCCACTTGGCTCGATCCTCGGCTATTAATATCCAGCTTCTGCCAGCTGTCTTGCGCAAATAATCTCTCCACCTTTCTTGTGGATGTCCTACATTACATTTCCCGAGACGCTGTCTCCACTTAAGAACTCGTATATTCCAACTGTTATCTGTTTTTCGGCTAATATGGCCACTGCCACTATGTCATTGAATTCTCTGCAGGATTACATCGTTTCTGACCTCGATCCCTTCTATAAGATAAAATTAGAAAAAACCGTCTCCATAGCACGCGGAACGACTTGAAACTTGTTCACCGTAGAGCAAGTATCTACGCTGTGTCATGACGGGTACGACACCCTGATTGAATTGTTGTGTCTTTTAGCACTGTGGAAGACCAGACAAAGCTTCCATTTGGGAACTGCCCAACCTAGCTGTTTCGCCCTAACTGCAAAGTCTACCCGAAGAACACACATTTATGAACAACTTCGAGAACGTCACCGTTACCGCAACCGGTTCTGGTAGTACTTTTTTATTGAACAAGGTCTTGGTTTTATCCAAGTTCATTCATAGACCAATACGTTCAGAAGAGTTAGGTTGTTCCGCATCTGTTATAGGTCCTACATCGTTTCTGCCATGTTGACGATGTCATCTGCATATGCACGTCCATTCTACTACAGCCTCTTGAACATGTCCTCATTGCATTTTCGGAATACGGTTCGTCATGACTCTTAAGAACAGCTTGTGGACGTGACTAACAAGGGAAATTGGACGATAGCTCCTCAACATGGTCTTATCATTTTCTTAAACATCAAGATGACCACATTCTTAATCCACGGCGCCGGAGTTCTCTCAATTTGTCCATCTATCATCTAATACGCTGGAGATTCAGTAATAATAAAATATTACTGTTGCATTTAATACGTTTCTGCATGTTCATTCAAGAAAATAGGCTTGAGAGAAGGATGTAATATGTTTTGTAAGCAAACAAACTTAATCT
This sequence comes from Phragmatobia fuliginosa, assembly GCA_932526445.1. NCBI lineage: Eukaryota > Metazoa > Arthropoda > Insecta > Lepidoptera > Erebidae > Phragmatobia > Phragmatobia fuliginosa. Next base: position 35,709,480 of record OW052057.1, read on the forward strand.
TACTTGAAACCCAATTAAAAATGTTGTCTCTAAAACTTGGGTCAAAATTTCAGCGCGACAATAATTAAATCAGTGTAAAAGTTTATTATGAGGAAAAGAGGCTTAAAATACAGTGACAATAATACACAGTACGAGTACTAACATCAAAAGAGTAACTTTTACCTACGCTTTAAGTAAAAGTGACTGAATTCACAGGTACACATATCCATTTGTACAGACAATTCTTTGAATCCTTATTAAAATACATTTCGTATGTTACCAAAAAGTGCATAGAGTACAAATAATATTCTTATTTTGCATTACAAGTTATAATTTATTTCACACATTAATTGTGCATGATTAAAATTTTCTGATATTTTGACATACCTGCATACTCTACAAATCATATATAGCTGACTTAGGATTACTACTACAAACATTTTGTGTTCTCCTATTTTATTCGTCTATAAAGTACCTATATGTCAATTTCTAATTCATTTTATCTCCCGCTAAGGCAAGCTAGCTGAACAACTGTGCGACGCTATCACTAAGCTTCTACGAAGCTTATTTGACCTTAACATTTAAAGTGATGGCGAAACTGAATAATAATAATATTATACTAATACATATCTTTATTGTACACCAGTATAATTAAAAGTGTCTGTCTCATCGTTCGAAGGTAATCTCTTACAGGCAACAATGAACTGAACCATGGTCGTTGTATGTCTATGCTATGGAATATGATGCGACTCTAGAGGAACGTTTTGATTTGCTGCCCTAGGCGCGAGTTGCGCAAATGTAGTTATTAGGGAAGGGAGACCGGAAATCTTGCTATATCGGTAAAATGCAACACAACAATTGCTTAAAGTCTGTTTTAAAGCTGTTTAGAAATAGCTATAGAAGGGAGTTTTGACAGTTTTTAATATTCCCATTAAAATATAAGGAACGATACAAAAATAAATAACTATGTCAATAACAAGATTTGTATCTAAAAAGTTTGTAATTATTCTATATCGTACAACGTGATGATAAATCATTAATAAAAAATCGGCCAAGTGCATATCTGGCCACTAATAGAATAGGGTTACGTAGTTATCCATAATGGCACGTTGATTTAAACTGGTGTTCAATACATAATTGTTATGTTTACCTATTATTGCGTTATTCGTACAAAGTTTTCCAAATGAACCTATTTTACAAGTTAGGCCTCTATAACTCTAACTAGTTATAAAGTTATGTAAGTCGTTATAGTTTTTCTGTAAAGATCAAAACATGGACAACCATCGCGAACTTCGGAACCATAAAAAATTATTACAATTTTAGTCTATAACAACAAATATCAAATAATAATAATAATAATTTATATTTCACTTTATATATATATATTTAAACAATTGAATTAATTTTCATAACAAGAAAAGTTCATATAGATTTTTCATCCTAGAAAGTGTTGAATTGTCCTCTTTTTTCAATAAAGACAAGTGGAATTTTACTGAAAATCTAATCTACAGAGCGTGAATATCTATATATAAATGGGATCTATGAAATCATTTTAATTTTTGAGATAGTTATCATGGGTACTTATTAAGACACTACTTAAAACATTAGTGATTAAGTTACACTGGATATCGTATAAACATCTATATACAAATAATTAAATTGAAGCGTCTGTTTGTAACTTCATAATAACAGTCTTTCACTAAATGCATGTGAAGGTATATATATGTCGCAGCCAACTGGCCAGTTTAATGTTGTGAAAATTAATGCAATCAAAATACATCGAAAAATATATTTTTTTATATTTCTTGTTGTCTGTTTGTGCCGGCCTATCTCTGGAATGGTTGGGCCGCTTTTAACGGGACTTTCACTAGCAGATTGATGATGATAAAAGGAATAACTATTTTACACATTAAGTGATAACTATTTCACATTGATTATGTCTGTGTTAGTGTGTGAATTTATATGTATTTTCTCTGTTTACATTGATCTACTTTTATATCTGTGAAAACTTTTAACTGGCCATCTTTTTTCGTATTAAGTTTGTATACTGCAACAATCTAGCTGTAAATTTTCCTTGAATTGTAAAATAAAATAAATAAATAATAAATAAAATAACTTTTTGACTAAGTTCACTCCACAGTGTTACTCGCCACAACCGTATGTAATACCGTCGGGCTTAGCTAGTGATATAATTATACGATTCTTGTGTCACGTTGTTGCTCACGATGAACTTCGAAACTATATTACGGATTTTTCGGTTTCTTATAATAATTGTATGTTTCTAGTTGTTGTTGATTGACTGCCTTATTAGTCTAGTGGTTAGCGTATGTGGCTGGTGATCAAGAAGTCTCGGGTTCGATTCCTGCGTCAGCCCAAGTGTTTGTGTGATCCGCAAAAAAATTTTTAGGAGTATGCGTCGAGTTGGATGTTTTCTATGCAGAAAAATGCACGTTTATGTACCTTTCTATCAGTTGTCTAGTACCCATATTACAAGCTCTGCTTAGTTTAGGATTAGATAACGTTGTGTATAAGATGTAATAAATATTAAAAAAGTAAAAAAAAATGTTAACGTGCGTGATATAGGTTATCTAAAATCAGGCTAGACCACTAGGAGCTGGGCATGGTTGAAAAGAGGAACAGGCGGAATTGCGTGGGTCAACTAGTAGAAATATAGATGACCGTAGAAATTTTCTTAATAAGAATATTTCACTCCTTCTACATGCTATGCCTACTAAAAGGTATGTCAAAATAGTAATAAAATAGCGTAGTACCATCTAGAAAAGCATTATGAGAAACTTCGAATAACATGGATGTTATCACGCTTAAAGCGTTGTCCGTCAAGCCTTTTAGAGCAGCAAGCATGTTTCATCTAATACCATTTATTAAAAATCGGGTAAGCGCGTGTAAGGCCACACATAGAATAGGGTTCCGTAGTCATATAAAATGCTAAGCGATGTTCAATAGATAATTGTTGTGTTTACTCATTATTTCGTTATTTTCGTACGAAGTTTTCCAAGTTAGTCCACTATAATTCTTGAACTAACAAAGCTATCTAAACCGTTTTTATTTAAAGTTCAATATATGCACTACTATTGTGAATTTTTCCAGATTTTTTGAACCAGCCGTTCAGCTTTTAAAGGGGGTGGGGACGCCCTGTTTTCAGAAAAAAATGGACTTTCAGGTTGAATAACTCATATACGGATACCTAAATCTAAAAATGGTTTTAGAAACCTCACAATGTTTTATAAAAGACCTATCTAATGATACCCCACACGATGGGGTAGACGCATATATATACATATTCATGCAAAGTTTTATCTTCCTAGCACCAGCCGTTTGGGCAGTAGGTCGAGGACGGACGGACATGACGAATCTATAAGGGTTCCGAGTCGTGAACTACGGAACCCTAAAAACATATTTCTACGTATTCCTTATGTATCCTGTGTTTTATGTTAATTCTTGGTACAATGAACTAAAACACTTGCGGTACCTTGTCGTCATTACGTCAAGAAAATTATACGAAAATTGCAAACCTACAAATATACAATTTCAAAAGTAATAAACAATTGAAGATTATAAATAAACGAAAATTCGTACATTTTTCTGGACTTCTGACGAGTCAAACAAATTATCACCCATATTTTAATTCACACTATTCTGTTATTTACATCACTAAATTTAAGTGCACCAAAAGTTTTTTGTTGGATTATATACTTTAATCTCATTTGTCCAGTTTTCAATATCGCACTCATGGGTGAAAATGATGTTTCGATCAAATAAAAGCTTTACGGAGACACGCTTGTTTGTTAGTTAAAAATAGTCTACAAACATGTATCGAATTGATTGAGATTTCAGTTTATTAACTAAACATTTGTTGCTATAGGCATACCCGCATACCACACCAGACATGATAACATAACAAATACTGTTATTTTGATTGATAAATCCAAAAGACTAAAATATTTTTTACATTATCAGTTTAGTTAACTATAGACAGGCATTTATTTACACGAGCGACGTCTAACTTTAGTGCGACTTTTAGTAGTTTAGACGATTTGAACGTAAAAAACAAGAATAGGTAAATGTAAGATATCGAAAAATTAACTGTAAGCAAATGTAATTGAAGTGCGTATATAATCCATTTTTTGTACAGTTAAGTTTAATGATGTTAACAATATAATTACGGCCAGTATCGAGAATTTAAAAAATATATCTATATGTATATAATAATACCCATAAGGGTAGTAATAAGCGATGATTAGATAAGGGAGATAAGGGATGATCACTTACTGATCGTACCCAATCTTTTAGATTAAATTGTAGGATTTTCCAACAACTAATAGCTAAAGTAAGGTTTTTTAAAGATGAAAAACAAAAAATGTAGCAATTAGTACCTTATATATAATACAAAAAATATTACATAAAACTTTTTAGAGAAAAATTGAACATTCACCAAAAAAATCATTTACTTATTTATTTAAGGTTTAGCTGATTTAGTTAACTTTGTTCATTGATTAATTGACGCCGACTCAAAATTATTGAGGTATACTCACATTAGTCTAAGAGGTTAGTTATTAAAGTTGCGTATTAACAGTTTATTATTTTCTGCTTTTCAATTATTTCAGCGGTTATTTTTTTTACAAAAATGATTTATTATTTGTTGATTAGACTAGTCTGCCTCTGTGGCGCAGTGGAAGTGAATACGAGAGCTCTGCTTGACAAATGTTTGTATGTAAGCAAATAAGTATTCTATCAGTCAATCTTGCTTTCATACAAACTCTGCTTAGTTTTAAGCTAACCAAAAAACATGCAAGCCATTGTGTAAATTTAGGATTTTATTAGAATTGTTAGATGCATTATCGAGTTACAAGGAATATAGGTTATTTATAAGTAAATTGGAAGTATCATGTTATATAAAATTAACAATATTACACTAATTGTATTTGAAAGTACTTAAATTAATTTTGTTAATTTAAGGTATTTACTCGTACGGTACTTCTCTTTATAAATTTATCTGCAAATTAATACAAATAACTAGGATATAATTTTTGTTTGTATGTCTGTCGGTTTGTTCCTGTTAATATTTTTTTTTAAATGACAACTCCCACAATAGAAATATAGATTCTTGTGTCGCAGGGCCTTTACAAACATACATGAAACGTACACAAAGAATACCCAGACTCAGAACAACAAATTGTGAATAACACTAAGTGTTATCGCACGTGGGATTTGAAACCAAGACACTTGGCGCAGTAGGAAGCGGCGTACCGACCGCTTAAACCACTAGGCCAACGGTTTTACGAGATCTTTCCTGGTTGACTACTGATGAACATAAACTACTTTTAGTTTAGAAGACTAGAGTCGGAAGTCGGAACCAATAGACAGACCGAAGAAAAATAAAATTCTTGATATGTTTAAGTATGCCGTATATACTTTCATATACATTAAATGAAAAGCTGTACCCCATCTTAGGCACGCCAGTAATACCTACTCCCATTTAAAAGAGAAAACGTGAAAGTTCATCGTAAGCAAAACATTAAATACCTATGTCTTATATTTAATTGAGGTCCAATCCTACTATAAAATGAAACAATTTCGTTAGGGGCTATTTCAGACTTATTCTCATAAAGTGTTTTTAGACACGTACACCGGTAATTCGAGGTACATTAAAATGCGATCGCATTTTCTCTTAAAAGGTTTTTAATATTCTTACCAAAAACTGTTTTACCTTATCAACTTCTACCACCAAGAATAATTTGCTTTTCTCCGTATAGATGTGATTGTTTTAAATGAAATGGTTAATTTAAGGTATGAAGGCAAATAAACTGAGAGGCTATCTGATGGAACAAGTGAATCTATTTAGTTATCGTCCTTGAGCTTAGGTATAATATGTTATGAGTTGTAAGAGCCACGCAAATTGCACCACGAATGGGCCGGCTCGACCGTTGCGGTACGACCCTTCCAGAAAAGTCTAAAATAAAATGATGGCATTTGTGCAGTGTCCTACTTTGTTGTTGAGTGCGAGACTGAATGCCTAATGCTGCAGAAGCTTTTCACTACGCCGCCATAGCGTGAGTCACCATGTAACTTTGTCTTCACTCACATTAAAGTTATGTACACTCACACTCACCTTATACTTTGGAAGAAAGAAAGAAAGCATGAGAAGAATCCAAGATAACCATACTGGGTTTAAGAGAATTATGCTTCAGGGCAAAATGGCCATCTCGACTAAAGTGACAATGCGCCCACACATAAACCGATGTAAAGCAATCTTTTCACTGCTATGAGTAGGTGGTATAATCGTAGTGCAACACTTGGAGGGAAGATACAGGGAGGCAACACACTTTTGACTTTTAAATTGTCAACGGGGGCGGGAGACATTGTGTGGGCGTCTAACATGTCTCTGTCTAGCTTTGTAGGGATAAAGACATGAGTACTTAAATAAGTGTGAAGAATATGCAAATTACATTTATCAATTTTGATGCGTCTTGTCATATAAATGAACAAAAATCCATACAATATTAATAGAAATAAATAAAATTAAGGTGTCTGTTTGTAATAAGACATTAACAACTTTACACTAAATTCATTTGAAAGTATATATACGGTACTTCAACAAAAAAATATAAACAATACTAAAATTGTTGTCTGTCTGTGTGTTTGTTCTGGACTGATTTTGACGCGTGACTGATAGCTGATGACATAAGAAGCAACTTAGGCTAGTTTTAGACAAGGTCTCTTAACAATTACCGCAATTTACACCGTGGGGCTCAGCTGGCATGAAATAAAGAATCAATCAATCCAAATCAGGAAAAACTGGCCAAGTGCGAAGACACTTAATAGGGTTCCAGAGTCACCTAGTTACATTTACTTTTTATTTTATTATTTTTGTAAGAAGTTTTCCTAGTAAGGTAGTCCGAGTTCCGAGTCATGTACTAAGGAACCCTATTTATTGATCACGATACACATATGTACTGTGCATTTATTGATCACGATCAAAGCTCAAGTTACAATTTGTAAACGATCGATAATAACGAAAATTGTGATTTGTAAAGTTACAATTTTAAAACGATTTGGGCGGGGTAAGTCGAGGACGGACGGATGGACATGACGAAACTGTAAGAGTTCCGAGTCAAGTACTTCGGAACCCTCATATCCACACATATGTACTGTACATTTATTGATCACGATCAAAGCTCAAGTTACAATTTGTAAACGATCGATAATAACGAAAATTGTAATTTGTAAAGTTACAATTTTAAAACGATTTGGGCGGGGTAAGTCGAGGACGGACGGATGGACATGACGAAACTGTAAGGGTTCCGAGTCACGTACTTCGGAACCCTCATATCCACACATATGTACTGTACATTTATTGATCACGATCAAAGCTCAAGATACAATTTATAAACGATCGATAATAACGAAAATTGTAATTTGTAAAGTTACAATTTTAAAACGATTTGGGCGGGGTAAGTCGAAGACGGACGGATGGACATGACTAAACTGTAAGGGTTCCGAGTCATGTACTTCGGAACCCTCATATCCACACATATGTACTGTACATTTATTGATCACGATCAAAGCTCAAGTTACAATTTGTAAACGATCGACATTATAAGATTCAATGTCTAATGCCAATATCAATGATTCAGACGAACATCAATTAAAAAGTTTCGCTTATCACGCAATAAGATAGATCTTTTCTTTTCTCGTTATGTAAACACAACACAGTTTTCAGAATGAACTAAACTGAGATGAATTAATTTCAATATTACATATTAAAAACTAACTGTGCCCTGAGGTAAAGCTGATTGTTATTACAAACAGACACTCAAAGGAGAAACCCGAAATCCATACAAACTTGGGCCTTTTTTTTTTTTTTTTTTTTTTTCTGTGCGGAAATCCCCTCGGATACCACCAGTTGGTGGTTATGTCGGACTTGAACCGACCAAAACCGCACACCGTCTTAGGTACCAATGGCCGGGGAACCAGGTGTACCCTAGGAAGGAAATCCCTGGAACCCCGAATTACCTCGGGCCGTCTACCTACGGCTAGTAGATGACCCTCTTCATAATAAAAGCGCATGGCGCATCCACCCCGGCCTGCTTCTGCTAGGGTGACAGATTGCCTCACCTGTCACCCCCAGGCTAGCGCTTATGGAGGACGGAGATCGTTCTGCGACCTCCGGCGCCTGAGTCGTCTGCGGTACCGGGCCCGTTCACGGACCCGGCGGACCGGGAGAGTTCTAAGCCTCTCCCGGTCCCGCTCCGCCATCTCCTTCGCCAGCATAACTTGCTCGCAGAAGGAAACGGCGGAGTTCCACGCGCTCTCGCTCCGCACCATGGCCGCAATCATGTTGCCGAGCGAGAGAATACCCACTCCGATGGCCGTCGCGAGGTCTCCCCTCTGCGCCGCCCACGCTGGGCATTCAGCCAGCGTATGGAGCGATGTATCCACGGTTCGGCCATCGCAGTGGTGGCACTCAGGCGTTGGCTCTTTTCCGATTAGACACAGGTGATCTCCGAAGCATCCCTTCCCAGTGATCACCTGTGTCAAGCGGTATGAGAGGCTGCCGTGACGCCTCTCGAGCCAATCCTCCATAACGGGTCTTACGGCCGCAATAGCGGCGTGCCCTGCGCTTGGTTGCCCAAGTCGTTCCTTCCACTCCTCCACGAGAACCTGGTGGAGCTGGGATTTCTGATCCTCGATTTCTCGAGGTTCAGGACTCCGGCCCAACTCCTGCGCCTCCTTGTGCCACTGGTAAAGAGCAGCAAGGGCTCTCGCCTCCAGGTCCCATGGTGGAGTTCCGGCCAGGAGACTCGCCGCCTCAAAGGAAATTGTGCGATACCCTCTTATGACCCTAATGGCCAACACTCTCTGCGGTCGTCGCAGTAGCCCGACGTTGTTGGCCTTCAGGGCCTTCGCCCAAACTGGAGCCCCATAAAGGGCCATGGACCGCACAACCCCCGCGTAGAGTCTCCTGCAGGAGTCATCGGGTCCCCTCATATTTGAGCTCATACAAACTTGGGCCTGGCGTTACAGTGCTAGAATTTGGGCATAAATTACAATATCTAGAAGATTTCACGAGTCCAATTTTCAGGTCTCCCAGCAATGGCCAAATTGGTAAAATCAGACAATGTTTACATTTTAGGTTATGTTTATTGTTTGAGTTATTTTAATAAAAATTGGCCAAGTGCGTGTCAGGCCACGCATAAAATTTGGTTCCGTAGCCACCCATACTGGTAGGTAGATCTAAAATCGTGTCGAATAGATAATTGTTATATTTGCTTATATTTCTTTATTTTTGTTCGAAGTTTTCCAAGTCAGCGTATTTCACAAGTTAGGCCTTTATATCTCCCGAAATAAAAAGTTATCAAAACCACTATAGTTTTCTTTGAAAGTTAGAGCCAGCCGTTTGGCTTTTAGAAGGGGGACGCCCTTGCTTTACAAAGAAATGCGCTTTAAAGTAAAATAACTTGCAAACGGGTAACTAAATCGAAAAATGATTTTAGCAACCTCGCAACATTTAAAATAAACTTATCTAATGATACCCCACACAATGGGGTAGAAGTGAAAAAAAAGTGTCATCCCCACTTTCCGTGTAGGGCTAGCTCAAATATAAATATTTTTCATAATTTTATTAAAGCACTTTGTCGACGTAATTACAACACATATTCATGCAAAGTTTCATCTTTCTAGCACAAACCGTTTGGGCGGTAGGTCGCGGACGGTCGGATGGACATGACGAATCTATAAGGATTCCGAGTTATGAACTACCGAACCCTAAAAAACTATATTTTTGATGCTGCTTCCTACGAACGCACATGAACCCTGCGCTTGCAGCTTATCACGATAAGGTTTTAGGGAAGTATAACAAGCGTAGGTGGTGACTTCAGATTTATTTAATTGATCTTACTGAAAACCTCGCTGAACTAGGCATAGGCCTACTTAAATCACTACCTGGTTGGCATTTGCTAATGTTGTATCTACTAGGGGATTCGATGCAATATGTTAAAATAAAAAAAAACATTTGATACATTTGTGTTTTTCTATGGCATAGTTAAATTAATATAAAAATGCAAAACTACCCTTTCATTATAGCATGAAAGGGTAGTTTTGCATTTTTTTATTAATTTAACTATGCCATAGAAAAACAAGTAATGGATCTACTCTAACTGTTATTCCCTTTCCGCAATTGTTAAAAAGCAAGAAAGAATTGCTTAACTTGACTTTTCTGTAACTTCATAACTATCAAAAAGGCTTTCACTACTCTTAGAATACTCCCACTCAGACAGGCGACTTGCATAACGCGTACAGCCTAGCGTGTCACGTCACGTAGCGAGCGTTCTAGTATTGTTGCGACCGGATATATATGGTTCCGTATTCATATACAGTGCCAAGTGGAATTCAAATCGTGTCCATAAGATAATTGTTATGTTTACTTATTATTTCGTTATTTTTGTACGTAGTTTAACAAGTAAGCGTATTTTAGAAGTTAGGCCTCTATAAGCGTATTTTAGAAGTTAGGCCTGAACTAACAAAGCTACGTAATCTATTATAGTTTTCCTTTAAAGTTCATCATATGGACTACCATCATGATTTGATTTTATTCAGATAACAAAATTAAAAGACCTATCTAACGATACCCCACACAATGGGGTAACCGCGAGAAAAAAATATCCTCACTTTATGTGTAGATGAGGTACCCTAAACAAAAATATTTTGCATGACTTTATTGTACCACTTTGTCGACGTAATAGAAACAGATATCCATGCAAAATTTCATCTTTCTAGCACTAACCGTTTGGACGGTAATTCTAGGACGGACGGACGGATATGACGGATCTACAAGGGTTACGAGTCCAGAACTACGGAACCCTACAAAACATCCCCACTTTACGTGTAGAGGAGCTAACCCAAAAAAATATATTTTGTGATTTTAATCTGATCCTTGTCGACGTGATAAAAATACATATCCACGCAAAGTTTCATCTTTCTAGCACTAATCGTTTCAGCGGAAAGTCGAGAAGGGACGGACGGACGGAAGGACATGACGAAACAATAAGAGTTCGGAGTCATGAATTACGGAACCCAAAAAATGGGTGAAAGGTGAAATATTAATTGCATCAGGTTTCAAAAAGAACCTTATACGCAAATATTTGTCCAATTTGTCGTCAACATTCTATTTATAAACAACATAGAACCCAACGTGATGGATTATACCTGTGAAATAGTATAGTAAAATATGAAAGTAAAAATTCCAAATAGCTGGAATTGGAGATTAAAAGTACGTGGAAATTTTAAGTATACAACAACGTAATCCATATAGGTTTTATTTTCGGTTCAAATGATAATAATAAAACAAATAAATGCAAGTGAATATAATACCAAACCAAAACAAATTATATAGATCTGGAGGCACGGGAGTGCCCGCGACAAGTCGAGCAAATAAGCGGCACAGCCGTACCATACTTTTCACGAAGCTTAACAGGCTTTTTCGACCGCCTATGCCTACATTGTGGATAATTATTATTTTATATGAATTTGTTATCCTTGGATTAATTAACAAACAAATATTTGTGAATTGGCAGAGTTGACCTGTATTTTGATCTGTATTTGGCAAAATGTATGTTGCATAAAACCTCTATATATTTTTTTAAATATTTCATATAATAACGCCACATGGTAAAACTGATTAGAAATTTTAGCAAACGTCAATTTGTTAAATAATGGAAGTTACAGGTGGTCGGCGTGTGTAGAATACTGTCTGTGTTTGAGCTGTTCAGTATAAATCGGCCCAATCTATATCTATACTATATATATAAAGCTGAAGAGTTTATTTGGACGAAACGAACTTATAAAAAATTCTTCAATGTTAGATAGCTCAATTATCGGGCCATTATATATCATAACGCTAAGACCAATAGGAGCGGACTACCAATGATCAAAATCGGGGTTTTTTTCCTCTTGAGAGCTTCCGCTGCGTGCGCTGCGTAAACGTTTATAGTTTAATAAAAACCATGTATGATATAATTGATTTCCTATAAAAGTTCTACAACAGTGGTTACTAACCTATTCAATAGTGAATGGTTAGGGAAACTGATTTCACCCTGCCTTTAAAATGTCAAACATCATACAAACATCTTTGTTAATCATAAATTGCACAACAGCCTTAACTTAAAAATTTAACAGATTTTTTAATGTATTTGACACGAGTATAATAGGCTGTGCACGGTGACTTTATTCTGTGTTTTCGTTTTGTTTTACGTAATTACCCCTGCGGCGGTAATTACCACCAGGTTAGGAACCCATGTTCTAAAATAAGTCATATGTCTATATTTTAAGGTTGGTTCACTATAATCTTTTTTAATGGGAAACAAATTTGTATTTGCGGTATAACATCACGCTTTTGACTATAGAAGACGCAGACGGGGCTGTGTGAGTCAGTTAGTATATTGTAAAATGATAACCATCTGCTTTGCGATGTAAAATGAAATATGCCCTAAGAGACATCTGTAACACGTTGAAAGTTATCGGTGTTCGATTGATATTAGAAACGATTTCCAAATTAGAATGTAATGAAACACGAACAAGATTTCATCAATTTACATGATTCGTAACTTAATTTCACCGAACACATTTTCGATGTCGATATGATGACGGTTGTGGGTTGAATAACTTAAACAAACTGTATTCTATAACAGTGGGAAATGAAATCATGCCAAATAGATTCACAAAATGACATTCTAATGGTTATGAGCAGCAGTCAAGTTACACTCCCATAAAATGCAACACAATAAAATAGCACTTTGAGCGATAATCAATACCCGCAGCTTCGGCCAGGCCTCACCATTACCCGTGAACGAATTAAGAATACAAATAGACATTTAGTACATATTAGTTTACACATACTTATTACAAAGTATATTTAAAAAAGAAAAACAAAACGTTTTAGTTCTGCTTAAGCTTAATAATGATCAAATAGGATATTTTCTTCATGTATTCTAGTATTATAATAATAATAAATCACTTTATTGCACTCAGATCAATTGCAACTTATTTTGCAATCTGAAATTAGGAGGTACAAGTGGCGGCCTTATCACTCAAAGGCAATCTCTTACAGGCAACCATGGGATGGAAACTGTGGGGTGGTACCTGGTACTGAGATAAAGAGATAGAGATAATATACATGGATTTGAAATAGTACATCCTTATACGGAATATTTTGACTTAGTTGAGAGCAAAGTTACACGTCATTGACGTCTCCCAGGTAGTATTCTCTTACTTTTCTCTTGAAAATAGTGAGTGTTTTCGCACGGCTTATTTAAACTGGTAGGGTATTCCACTACCGAACTGCTTCGACTGAGAAGAAGTGTTCGAGGAATTATGTCCAGTTATTTTCAATTTCAGGTTCTCTTTCCGACGGTCTCAACAATTGGGGATGTATGTCATGCAGGAAGGTGAAACAGAATTTTAGGTTACGTAGAGTACAAGCGTTGTATACAATGTTATACAGAAGACAATATACGTGTTGCGCTTAAGCTGTTAACGGTAATGGGCGACGTGATCATGTTTGCGTAATTCAAATATGAATCTTATATACAGATTTTGAAGTCTATCAAGCTTATTTAATTGGTCTTCAGTGTGATCAAGGTAGCTGGCATCGGCGCAATCGAGGATGGCTAAAAGAAGAGATTGTATTGGAGAAATCTTAGTTGATTTGTCTGCGAAAGATCCTGTAGCGCCAAACATTTTGCAATTCAGCTCTTGTAGCTAAGGACAGGATAGGGATAAGGATAACACAGAAAAAATCTATGGTATAAAGTATGTGAGTCACACTGAAACTTTTTCGAATACCGAAGGTAGCAAGAAGTAAGCAACATATCTATATGCTATTTAAAACCTCGCCAACCCATAACGTTTCACTGATGGGTTTGGGTCTCCTCTTAGGAGAGGGTTTAGGCCATACGTCCTTACGCTGACCGAGTGCTGGTTGGGTACTGCTAAGACACGTTTTGGCTACGTCATCTTTCAGTTAGATATTTTTAAGCCCAAAGGCCTCCAACTAAGCTGCACGACTGTTACCCTATGATAACAACTGAGACCGACTGCTTCACGTGACCTCCCAGTCACGGAAACGCTCATAACATATCATGCTACAAACGGTCACCCATAAAGGTATAGACCACGATATTGTTGCTCACCCTCGGAGGTTTTTGCAAATTGTTATGTCAGTCGCTGTCTACGCCAGGTGGTTTCTTATTGTCCTAAAATGTTCAGTATGACTTTCACACGACTAGAATAACTATAGTTTTCTTCATATATTTGTTTAAACGTGTATACTTAATAAGTATAAAATTAAATATATTTGCACGTTTGGCCTAGTAGTTTTAGCGGTTGCCATGCCACTCTCTACCGTGCTAAGTGTCGTGAGTTTAAATGCCACTTAGCACAACACTGTGTGATCCAGAAACTGTTGTTTTGAGTCTAGGTGTTCTTTGTGTCCATTTCATGTATGTTTGTACAGTCACAGGATTTGTATTCCTAATGTTAATAATAGTACCTACGTGTGTTTGCCATCTAAGTCCTTCTAAGCGCCTGAACGGATTTTATTTTAACGCCTTCCTCCATAACCGGGCTATTTAACGCTAAAAGATTTTCTTAATCGGAACTGTACTTGCTGAGATTAGCGCGGTAAATCAAACAAACAAACGCTTTCTTTTTTATTCCTGACTCGGTACCCTTATAGATTCGTCACGCCCGTACTCGACTTACCGTCCAAACAGTTATCGATAGAAAAATAAAACTCTGCATAGGTATGTGTTTTATCACGTCGACAAAGTGCTAAAATAATGTCAGGGTTTTTTTTTATTCTCTTGGCGGCTATCGGGGTGGGAGTTCTCTCGCTATGTAACATGATTGCGGCCATCATACGGAGCGAGAGCGCGTGGAACTCCGCCGTCTCTTTCTGTGAGCAAGTTCTTGCGAAGGAGATGGCCGAACGTGACCGGGAGAGGTTCAGAACTCTTCCGGTCCTTCAGGCCCGGGCACGGGCCAGATACCACAGACGACTCGGGCGCCGGAGATCGTCGAACGATTTCGTCCTCCATAAGCGCAGGCCTGGGGGTGACAGATCAGGCCATCTATCACCCTAGCAGAAGCAGGCTAGGGTAGAGGCGTGGGCGCTGCAAAGAGCGCTCGGACTCTCAAAAGAGAGCCCAAACCAAAAGAGGAAATGGGATAAAATAGGGTTCCCACACCGAAGGGGGTCATGTACAGACCGTAGATGGCCCGATGTATGTCGGGGTTCCAGGGATTTCCTTTCGAAGGGTGCAACTGGTACCTCGGCTTCAAGTACCCGAGATGGCGTGCGGTTTTTAGTCGGTTCGAGTCCGACATAACCACCAGCTAGTTGGCTGGTGGTATCCGTGGGGATTTCCGCACGAAAAAAAAAAGTCTTTTTTTATTGGGGGTACCTACATGTAAAGTTGGGATGTTTTTTTTCTTACGTCTACCCTATCCCTATCGCAAGTAAGATAGGTCCTTTAAAAATAGAAAGGTTGTCCACACGATATTTAGATTTAATTATTGGCATTTTTTGGTATAACCAGTAAAATATCATGATAGTAGTCCATGTATTGAACTTTAAATGAAAACTATAGCGGTTTTAGTAACTTTTTTATTTTAGGGGCCTAACTTGTAAAATGCTCTCACTTGGAAAACTACGTAGAAAAATAAAAAAAAAAATTGTAAATATCAATTATCTATTGGACACGATTTTAAATCTACTTCCCATTATGGGTGACTACGGAACCCTATTCTATGCGTGCCCTGACACGCACTTTTATATTTTTTTCTTAAATGCATTTGAAAGTACTCGTATATACGTTACTTACAACAAAAAACTTTTTTTTAATTTATTGACTTATTGTCTGTTTGCCCAGGTTTATCTCTAGAGTTTTTTAGACAAATTTTGCTCTTCAGCGTTACTTATTATTTATTACATTATTTATTTTCAACTGATTTACAACAATAAGCACCACCAAAAATTATAATGCTCATTGATCCAACGGCTAGTACTGCGACTGCGACTGTCAATCTCGTGTTCAAATCCTGGGTCGACCAAAAAGTTATTTATTGGGTTCTTTTTTTATTATTGAACTGCTTAATTATATTTCGAAATAGTTCGGAAAATGGGGTCTTAACTCCCGTGCCTTGGAGAGAACGTAATCACGTCGCGTCGGATAGCTGACTCATCGGATTACGAGACTAAGGGGAGGAGATAGCGCACCTGTGTTTGTACATACACTCCCTCTCCGTTGAGACTGAGAGTGAAACGCCGTGGCCGGCTAGGCTAGAACACCATGATAATAGTTTGTCTTTGTTTTGTTGCAGGTTATCCTAATGTTGGGGGGTGCTCTATTACACCACTGTCATGTGGGCGTATATCATAGCAGCCGCACGCAGAGACTCGCGCCAGTCTATAAACAAGCGTAACTCATTAGCCGATACCACAGATGATCATATTCACTCGTAAGTATTTCTCATTAAGTTGTATTAGTTTAAGAAATAGTTAATCTATTAGATGTAAATGATAAAGTGGTTGTGATCTGAATTGTAACAAATAGGTCTCCTTGAAAACATATCTTTATAAAGCGTAGAGGTCAAACATACAGTCCATAAATATTATATTCGATATTGGTATATATTGGATAATCATATATTGTACGCATAAATCGACTGCACGGTAGGCGTCCTGTTTGAAATAATTGTGTACTATAATGGAGGCCTAATTTTCACGCGGTTTTCACACTGTTCTAATTGAACAGAGCAGTGTACTAATTGTCTTGAACATGCCACTGACAAAGGCAAATCAGTCCGATATGTTCAACTAAATTTTGTATTTGCTTTACTTACGTGTGCTTTTAAAGCACACGTAAGTAAAGCATTAGAAGTAATGTATTAATTGTCTTTAAAAAACTTATTTTATATAATTTAAGTAGTGTACTGTTATAGTTAACATAATTAGACAAATCAGTAGTATTTTAGTTTTCAACTTTCCATAGAGCAGTTCAACTTTTCACTACTAGTACAAACAAGTGTCACTACTCGTTACTATTAGGGTCATTGGGTCATTTTTTGTAATGTAATATGTGATATGCCAGAAATATCAAACACAATATAAAAACTCTTCAAGTTAAGTGGTGCGACATTGCAAACATGCCTTTTGCCGCCCACACACTTATGCATAATAATGTATACCCACCTATAAATATTTATTCCGGAATTAATGCAATCAATAGATATTACATATCTACTCGTACCTGTGGCGCCTGGTTCAGTCTGCGAGGAGGAAGGTTTGACAGCTCATAAGATTTTTGTTGATGTTTTCAATATATTTTTTTTTGTTATAAAGTTTTCACCAACCGAAATAAGCATTTCACTAGCCAACACCTCCATTTCACCGCGTATTATATCTATAACTTTATATACATGGTAACAGTTTCTCGACATACGATTACCAAAATGCATTCAAAGATTCTGTAGGTACGTATAAAAAGTTTTCAATTGGTAGACAATTTGACTTTTAACAAAAAAGAAGGTTCTCAATTTGTTGGAATCTTTTTATATATATGCCGGCGTATCGATTATTTTAGCTGGCAACACTGTTAAGTGTCTGAAGGTAAGACACTGACGCAACACCGGGCACTGGCGCGTGCGACCGGTTACCGCAGGGATGGGAATCATTGACACTTTAAAATAATAAAAACGCGATTGAATGATTGATTTTAGTCGATTACTTTCATGTCATAAGTCATAGACAAGGATCACGGGTGACAATGGTTTTATCCCTTCCCTAGATGATTATTGTTCGTTCATTCGTTCGTGAGTTCCTTTAAAAATGGAACGTCGTCGTTGACGAGCACAGTTATCGCGGATCATCTCGTGTGAGCACCACGTGTTCGGTGGAGTGTCTTATTTAAAATTATTAATCATGGGCTGCTATTTAATGTCCTAACTGTATTTCGTGATCGAGTGCTTCAATAAAGTGAATGTACAAGAACATTCTCCTCACCCGCTAAACTCACGTCTACCCTCAATTAGAAATATGAGGCCTACTAACGTTCCCAGTCGATTCAAGATTTAACATCAGAAGTGGGATACGCAGGGTAACCACCTGAGGAGAATAGTGTAAAGTGAACAGCAGTGAGCAGCCCGGACAATCAAACTGTTTACAAAAACATGGTGATGAAAATCTCAATTACTGGCGACCGCTAATCCGCAACAATCGGAATTTAACATTACCGTAAGGCTGATTTGTTTTGACCACGACGATATGTCAGCGTTTTGGCACACAAGGGCACAGCATTTTGCACATGATTTTCTCTATCGAGTGTCGCGAACAGCGAGAGGGTTCTGAAGAGCCGTCTAAATGAGACTTCGGACAGATCTCAGCTACGTATGCGGACAGGCTGGATATGTCGCGTCGGTTTGTGAAGAACGCAAGGGTTCCGAGCTACAGCAATGAAGGAGGTGCACATCTGTAAACATGAATCGACGAGGAGCAAAAGCAACGCAGAATCCGGTGAGATCGTTTCTTTTTATTTTCTCGTTGATTGTGGGCATGCTTTTCGTTAGTATTTTACAGTGTCGTAGTATCGGGGGTAGTTAAAAAAAAAAGGAAGAAAAAAAAAAGGAACCGTAAGATGTTTCGCAAATACTATCTACTACTAAGTTACTATTTTACGTTGTGCCGAAAGAAACGATAAAAGGTAAAGTAATTCTATAGGCAGTGATTTTTTTAAACGAGTACGTCAGTGTGCAAATTAACCGTATTGCTTTTTTTTTTACAAAAGTGAGTTTCAGCGAAAAGCATACCCAAACTAAGCTAAGCTCTTGAGGATATAGATACTGACTTAAACTGTGTGGACAAAATCAAATCAAAAATCTTATTGATCTTAATTTAGTTACGAAAATATTCTGAATTCTTTATCGATGGTATACCAGGGCATCGCGTCTTTACAGGAGATTTACGGGTAGACCCTATTGATCAATATAAGAATGTTCAAAGACGAAAAAGTTTCAGCCCTCCTAGAAGCGTAAGTTATTTACGGTAGTTCCTCACCCTCACAAGATGGTCAATATGGGTATCTAACTAAGCCCTTTGATCTTAGAAATTCGGCTGCAGTCTATCAAAGGTGTATCAACAAGGCTTAGTTATAAACTTGGAATTAGCGTTGCGCTGGGTTACCTTGATTATGGACTTGGTTTCTCTGATAATCATTCCCATTGTCTGGAACGTTGCTTTAACCCTGAGAGCATTGTCAGACGCAGTTTTCCTTTTTTTATAGAAATGTAGGAGTACATTTTGTGGGTCATGTAGTTAGAGCAGGAGAAGTGGTCGATTCTCCTACCCCGAAGATTGCTACTCAGAATAGACAGTTCTTGGGCCTTGTCTCCTACTTCAGAAACTTTATACCCAAATAATACTCGTATGGTAGGCCCACTTTATTCACTGAAGGGGACAATAAGGTGGACGGACCTACATGACAATATTTACAAGAAAACTGTTCAAATACTGAGCTCAGGAGTCTGTACTAACAATATTAGATCGTGAAGCGGCAGCTATTGAGTTTCACACTGATGCCAGTTCTAACGGTTATGGGGCCATAATCATTCAAAGAAAGAATGGTTTGCTACATGTTGTCATATCTTAGTGTCATATTTTAGTTGACGAACGACTGACGCAGAATCGCGATTTCATTCGTAGGAACTAGAAACTATCATAGTCACCTGAGTAGTCGAGATCTTTAAACAGTGTTTGTATGGGCAGCATTACACAGCATACACCATTAGTGGTGGGTATTTCTACAGGAGTCAATATTGTGCATAAGGTGCCAACAAGTAACATGCTGATTTCTTGTCTAGACATCCAATCACAAATACAGTTTGTGATGACTCTAATGCCAGTACATTATCAGATGAAACTGTAAACGTAATATTAGAATACTGTAGAGGACCGGGTGTCGTATTCCTCCGACACAGAGGGGGGATCCTCCGACCAGGCGAGGTGGTCGTGCCTGGTGGGCCGCTGCACGGCGGTTGGTGTTGGGATGTAGTGTGTGTGCTGGTTCGCGCGCGAGTTTCTCCGTCGCGATTCAAGATTGGTAGTTGCTCCGTGTAGTTCATACCGTGTGTTCTTCGTGGTTCAGTATTTCTTCGCGTGATGGCGCTGACTGTTAACTTTATTATGGGTAGTTAGCGGTAGAACAAAATCGTGATATCGAAATTCGTGACCTCATTAACAAAAATAAGAACAAAGAAACCTCGGACTACTCGCACCATGATGTGCGTAAGGGTAACCAGTTTCCGGTTACCAATAGCTCCGTGATCCTTAACGTGGACCTTAATTAATCATGTTCCTTCGGAAATTAAGAAACTAAGAACTATTTGAGCATTATTGGTTTCCAGAGATGACCAAGTAGGTACGTAAGTTTATTGATTCTTGTACAGTATGCAACGCTTCGAAAGACTGCTCCGGGTCCCAACAAGTTTCGTCAGCAGCCCGTGGTTTCCGTTGCTGGGCTAGGGTCTCCTCTTGGGGAGGATTGACGCCGTGCGTCACCGCCCTGGTTGTGGACTTTTGGAACGCATTGTGGCTGCGTGGTCTTGCCGTTGGATGGTGTTTTTCTGGAGGGCCTCCAGCTGGGCTTTGCGGATGCTGTCTTGTGGCGGCAGCCGGGACTGGCTGCTTGGCGTGGCCTTTGGGTTGCGGTGGCGCTCGTGGCGTGTCGTGCCACGGGTGGTCGCCCATCCGGTTCTGGCCGCGCCGTCGTTGCTTGCCCTTGGTGGTTGTTTCCGGTCGCCTGGGGCCTTTAGGCTGGGCAAGTTGGCCTTCATCAATGCCTAAGGACACAGGTCCCGACATGCGATTTACATAGATATTGCGGGGGGATTGGGCGGTAAAGACGATGGGAGGGAGTGCGTGTCTTTCATTACTCGGCATCTCTCGATGCTCATACCTTAATTCAATCCCTCAAGAGAGCTGTTTGCCTATTTGGTGCACCGAAGCGTGTAAAAGCAGACTAACGTAGGTGTTATATAGGTGCAAACTTCAAACGGTGTTGATGTGGGCATAGTGTACAGCTTCACCTTATCGGTACTGGTTCCGGTAGGGCTAACGCTAAGCGTATAATGCGTACTCTAAAATGTCTGCTCACAATAGTAGAGAACAAACCAAACAAAACTTCTGTAAGTTCAGCTCGCCTTTAATACCACTAGATCCAGAGTAACAGGCTACTCCCATGCGGAATTAATGCTTTACAAATGAGCAATGTAGAATTTCAAAAGACTATACGTCAGAGGTAGAACGCTTCATCCGAAGTAGAGCAATAGTGAGTCCATTCAGTGCAGGCAATTTCGTCTTTATCAAGGATTGCGAGTGTAACCAAACCAAACTACAATGAAACTTCAAAGGTAAGGTCATTCTATTGTCAAGGTACGAGATCATTATAGAGACGAGCTGAGAGACGTTGGTGGGTCTAACCTAACCTGTAAGTATGCTCATGAAATTCGAAATGTATAGTCATGACAATGGACATAACGTCCTATGAGGAAAGTGATGCAGCATCGACATCTAGTCCACATACATACATTTAGCCTCTGCCTCCGAACATGACAAGTACTAAAGGTGAGTTTATAACGTTTGTGCACTCTTCTTCTTTCTTCTTCTTCCTTAGCATATTTGCATCCACTGTTGGATATATGCTTCCTACATGGTTTTCCATACGCTTCTGGATGCGGTGTGTCTAGTTTTTCTTTATATCTTCCGACCACCTGGCAGCTGGTCTACCAACACTTCGACTTCCTGTTCAGGGTCGCCAGAATAGTTATATGACTTCATCTATCGTAGTTTCTTCGGAAAACATGTCCGGCCAATTGTTATTTCAGTTGCGCAATTCATTTGTGTATATTCTGTTCTTTTATCAAGAACCGATCCAGAGAACGTACGTAGAGTATCGATCCAGAGCGTGCGTACGTACGTAACGTAGCGAGCGTACACTGGATGGGTACTCGGTTGGCACGTGTCTGAAAAAGGGGGCTGGTCTGGAAAACGGATCGATGCCTCTGATCAGACTACGCGGTATGTAGCCTTATTGATGGGTAGTTAATAGGCGCGTATCTGAAAAATGGGGCTGGTCTGTAAACCGGATCGATGCACCTGATCAGACTTCGCGATTTATAGTAGGGTTGATGGGTAGTTGGTAGTCGCGTATCTGAAAAATGGAGCTGGTCTGTAAACCGGATCGATGCACCTGATCAGACTACGCGATGAGACTGGTGGAAGAGACGCTGATGGTTGTCCGGTCCGAGGCACCATGTGAGTTGGTGATCGGTCGAAGGGACGCCTGAGGTCAGTTGTCTGCCCAGTGTGTGTGTGTGTGTGTGATTGGTGGAAGGGGCGCTGACGGGTGGTCAGGTCCGATACACCATGCGAGTTGGTGGATGGTCCAAGGGACGCCTGAGGTCAGGTGGACGCCCAGTGTGTTTAATTTAGATGCGAGGGGTAAAGATCGAGATCTTTTTAAACAGGTGTCATGAATTGGTAGCGAGTCAGTGATGGACGAGCGATTTTTTTTTTCTCTCTGATTGACGAGGAGTACGAGACCTGTAGAGGTGAGTGATCGCACAGGGACGTGCGATTGTCAGTATGGCCGTGCCGGCGTATCGATTATTTTAGCTGGCAACACTGTTAAGTGTCTGAAGGTAAGACACTGACGCAACACCGGGCACTGGCGCGTGCGACCGGTTACCGCAGGGATGGGAATCATTGACACTTTAAAATAATAAAAACGCGATTGAATGATTGATTTTAGTCGATTACTTTCATGTCATAAGTCATAGACAAGGATCACGGGTGACAATGGTTTTATCCCTTCCCTAGATGATTATTGTTCGTTCATTCGTTCGTGAGTTCCTTTAAAAATGGAACGTCGTCGTTGACGAGCACAGTTATCGCGGATCATCTCGTGTGAGCACCACGTGTTCGGTGGAGTGTCTTATTTAAAATTATTAATCATGGGCTGCTATTTAATGTCCTAACTGTATTTCGTGATCGAGTGCTTCAATAAAGTGAATGTACAAGAACATTCTCCTCACCCGCTAAACTCACGTCTACCCTCAATTAGAAATATGAGGCCTACTAACGTTCCCAGTCGATTCAAGATTTAACATATACATTTTTTTACTTGCTGTAGCTCCCATATAGTTTCTATAGATGTTTTTTCTTAAAAAACATTGAGAATGTAATATTCCCCCATCAAAGAAGAAATGAATTCCTTTTCAAACAATTTATATTATGATATAAACTATTTGGTTCTCAAGTCAACTTTGCTTTCAGATACCGAGATGGCAAGCCGTTTACATTGTCAAGCCAAGCAGGACCAACACCTGGACCCTCGGGTTTAAGCAACCGCAGCACAAACCCTGGACTTCAACTACAGTATTCAGAGAAACCTTTCACACCACAAGTATTAAATCCCAGCCTCATGCACACACAATACAGAGATCGAGTAGAAGAGGCAATTGAGCCCTATGAAGAGGTAAGTCTAGTATATAAAGAAAAATATATCTGAAAGTCCGTGTGGTGACGGATTAAGAATACAGACTGTCATCACCCCTATTCATCCCGCAGGTGTCGTAAAAGGCGACTAAGGGATACACTACGCAAAACAACATCGATGCAAAGAGAAGGAAAACTTGAAACCAACCCTATACCAACCCGTCTGGCCAGCGTGGTATAGTAGGCCAAAACCTCCTTTCTAAGGAGAGGCCTATGTCCAGCAGTGGACTGTTAGAGGCTGTTGATGATGATGATAAGTAAATGGTCAACGGCAACTCAATGGATACAACTAGCCCACTTTGATTCCTCTCTAGTACTGGTAATCTTACTTTTTTATATTTAGCCTACCAAAATAACTCTACACTGCCTGATGGAAAGCCTGTGCCATTAACTTTCAAACACGTGGTTAATAACGTTTAAATCAAGAGTTATGAGAAAATACATTTGAAAAATCACATAATACTTACTAAACCGACCTTCAAGTGAAGTTTTCTTTGTTCTGGGCCAATTATATATCCTAATAGTGCACATTTTATTTATTTGACTTGACTTAAAGAATATTATATCGATTGATTTTGATTTCAAATCGAATCGGTGACGTGTGAGGGCGTCACTAATTTCGAAATTTGTTGAACTGTCAAAAAGAATAAAGGAATGGACAAAGTTTAAGAGTAGTTGTACTATACTTAATGCAAATACAGACAGTGGAGTATGGTGACTTACACTATGCTGGTCCATTAAGATGCTTCTTCATCGTTGAGTCTCCGGTCTCGCACTTACCAACTTTTATACAAAAACAGTTCAGTTCAATCACGTACATAATATAATAAAATAAGAAAATCGTGCATCTGAAATACCCCAAGTTAATTATGAATAAATTGATCGAAGCTTTCAGTGACTAAATGTAAGTGTACTTCACGTAATTGAGGACCCCACGATAATGTACTATCAATTAGTATTCCTAGGTTCTTAACACACGTATTGATTGAAAGTACAGTGGCATATATTAAAATTCTTAGGTACATCGGAAAATGGTGACTCTAGAGATTCAGATAATGATGGTATGCTAACACAACTGGAATCAGAACTGTTAGCGGATTAAAATTATCAACATCACTTGTACTTGACATATCCAATAAAAAAAATATAATCAAATTTAAAAAGAAAAAATACTAAATAAAAAATAAATGTGAGCATTATACTATACTCGAGTAATTTGTCCACCCGTCAGGTGCATTACATATGTAAGAAATGTGTATACACTTACTAAAACTAACAGAAGAAACATAAAACAACAAACATGTAAGTAAAATAAATCATGAAAGAAGAAAAAAAGAGTAAAAAAATTAAACAACTACACTACAACTATTAAACCTATTTGAAAGCCATATTTTTCGGACATCTTATACACATCGCATTTATAGACAATACTAGCGAAAGCTAGTATTGTCTATAAATCATTGGTTTATTTGAAAGCAGTTGAGGTGCATTTTTAAGGAACACGTGGGTCGTACGTGTCAATGCGACATGTATTGTGATTTCTTAACGATCTTCTTACTAAGCTAGGTTCCATAAGGATATTTCGGAGGCAATCATATGTGCCATCCATAGAAAAAAGAGAAAAAAAAACATTCACTGAAATAATTAATTAAAGAGATATGAGAATTGATTTCTAAGATCTGATAGAAATTATAGATAGTCACATCTCACACACCGGTCTGGTCCCTAATTAGGCGGAGGTCATATGTCATTATGTTACTACTAATGATAACACTGCTTAATAACATAGGTAGTTATACATATATTTCTAACTATATATAAATATATTACATCCAGACACTAAACATCCCGTCGTAACCATCACACAATTATCCTTATTTACTTAGGAGGCTTCTTGGAGGCGAATCATGTTACATTGTTCAAAAATCGTAGATAATGTATATGTAGAAAGATTACTCCCGTTTATAAACAGTTGTTTTATACTATTATGTGATACCTATTTCAAAATTACTTTCATTCATTTCCTTAAATGTTTTTATTTGAAACATTAGTTTCCTAAGAGTGTTTTGGTTTACTTTTTGTTGTGATTTTTACCCCGAAGCAATTACAAAGAGGATTTATATAAAACAATGCATGACATTTTGCAAGGTGAGGGGGTGTTAAACCCCCTCTTCTTTACTCTTCTCCATCTGTCAATCCTGTGGTAAAACTACTGGTACTCTTATATTTCGATGTTGCTATGTATGTGGTTCAGTTATTTGACACTGGGTATAGAATGTAATGTACACAGAATTTTCTTTATAATGAAAAAATAAATAAAATATCCCTGTTAAAAAAATAATAATAATTAATAACATCCATCTGAGAAAAGAAATAACATAAAAACTTAATTAACACGACGTCACCGTATTTCGCAATTTATTCACTTTTAACATGGGTTTCTCGTATCTGGGTTTCTATTCACGTAATTTATATTCTTTGGTATTGTACCTTCTTTGGTCACGTATACGGCCGAAGAGAGGAGGCTATGGAGCGACTTGTGATTCAGGAAAAGATTGAGGGTACCAGGCCACGAGGAAGCGGCAGTAAATGGCTCATCATCACTACTCAATGCACGAGGAAGGCGGCTATCAGATAGGAGTGGCTAGATATTGTGAAGCTTGCCACCACTACCTGAACCTGACCGCGACCACTCTGTCGAGAGTGATACCGTTAAAAAAGAATATGGATTAAGGTTATAAGTTCTGAAATGTTTAATGGCCTTTCTTTGAAATTGTATCCCCATCATAACAATGGAAAGAACAAATTGTAGTGTATTTGTTGGAGTTCAGTCTTGTCTATTAACTTTTTATCAGACAAAAATAAATGGAGCAGGTCGCGATGCGTACATATTTTATACATATAACTTTTTGTAAAAAGTCTGTATAGTAGTCGGATTTTAACTACTCTTTTTTTAGAAAATTTATATACTAGGTATATCCTCCAAAGTTGTTCCCATATAGGTTTGGGTAAAGAATTCCAATCCTAAATGCCTGGAAACAGGTAATGATTGATGGTTCACCCACTGATTGTAACATATATATGACTGTTTTTACTTTGTTATTTTGAAAATCGATTTGAATATGTGTCGTGTTTTACAATTTGAATATTTTCGATAATATTTGAGCTATCGAAAATTAGCTTAGACACACCTCTGAGGAAATAAACTGTCTAATCAATATTATTTAATATAGGTGAGCCCTGTAAATTGATAAACTTCAATAAACTTGTGTTTATGGACATTGGCGTGGTGCAGTGGTCAGTTGTCAAAAAATTATCACTATTGTTACGTAATTTATTTTTTTATAAAACCTCTGAAATCCTTTGAAATCCTTTGGAAGCATCCAATGGTTGCAGGAACTGCAAAATCTATAAATTTTCCATTCACAATCTCTTTTACATTGATATTGCAACACTTTAATATTGCATCATGAGTAATTATAAAATATTAGATCTTATTTACTATCTTATTTACGGCATAGCATGTCAAATAATTAAAATTCATTTCCATCAAAGTTGAACATGAATATGGAATTCAGAATGGATCGTACTGGAAAACAACTCATCAAGATCGATAATGCAAACTTGGAAACGTGAGAGCTGAGCATTAAGATGGAAAGTTTTCATATTATTTTTGTAAATGCTGAGATATAGGAGAGATATAGTTCTTATATAAGTTTTACGTTTAATAATGTTTTGCTTTAGTAAGGATAACGAATATTTGTAATCATTAATTGTTGTCTTCGAAGGAACAAGGTTAGCGTCATCACAACTATGAGTTGCTACCGAATGATTGAAAGATCTCTTTTCAAGCAGAAAGTTCTTCTGTCATGACATTACTATTTTTAGGGTTCCGTTGCCAAATGGCAAAAAAACGGAACCCTTATAGATTCGTCATGTCTGTCTGTCTGTCCGTCCGTATGTCACAGCCACTTTTTTCCGAAACTATAAGAGCTATACTGTTGAAACTTGGTCAGTAGAAGTATTCTGTGAACTGCATTAATATTTTTACACAAAAATAGAAAATAAGCAATAAATTTTGGGGGTCCTCATACTTAGAACTGAAACTCAAAAAAATTTTTTTCATCAAACCCATTCGTGTGGGGTATCTATAGATAGGTCTTCAAAAATGATATTGAAGTTTCTAACATCATTTTTTTCTTAACTGAATAGTTTGCGCGAGAGACACTTCCAAAGTGGTAAAATGTGTCCCTCCCCCCCTGTAACTTCTAAAATAAGAGAGTCATAAATTAAAAAATATATATGTTGTACATTACCATTCAAACTACCAACGAAAATTGGTTTGAACGAGATCTAGTTAGTGGTTTTTTTTAATACGTCATAAATCATAAACCGCAATTTACATTTCTTTCAATCAAAACACTATTATTAAAACATTGATGAAAGTTACAACGAACTACAAAAACTTATAAATGATGCTACGGAACCCTTCATGGGCGAGTCCGACTCGCACTTGGCCGCTTTTATTGTATTTCCAAGTCATTACAGAGTGTCTATGTCCTTTGCTTAAGACGTGTCATTTGTTTCTGCATCATGCAATTGTCAATTATTTGTTAGAAGTAATCCCTCAATAATAATACTAATAAATAATATTTTTTCTGTCTATCAATTTTAAGCATTTCGTTTAAATTAAGCGTTTAAGTTTTTTTCTCATAGAAGAAAACTCAATAACACTTGTTTGTGACCTTTCCGGGAATTAAATCCTGAAACCCTTCATCATAGCAGCCGACAGTCCAACAAGGCGGTGCATATTGCTAATAAGCAATAACTAGTTTTTGTTTTTCAATCGATATTAAGTCTTAGGCATCATTAAAATATTTGTTGAAGGTTATTGCAATGTAATGTTATATTGTCTTATCGCTTTCCTTTTAAAACTTAAATCACGTAACTAGACATTTTGCTTTTAATTCAAGCAAAAAAAAAAGGTCGAATAGCTTCATAACTAAATTTAGAATTTTTCGGACATACTTCAACGAAAATAAGAGACACCTTATTAAAAAGACCACAAATTTAAAAAATAAAAATAAGGTAACTTGTAAATGTAGTTAATTTAGTTAAAACGTTTAGATCGCAAACATGGTTGTAATTGTGATGAGACATCGAAACATGATCAAGTTAATGCATTAATTTTAAAAGGGGCAATTAGAGATATTACGTTCGGCGATGGTGGTCGGACAATCAGTATTTACGACGGAAGCTACGGTGAACGCGTCATAAACGTGACATCGGGAAGTGGCTCATGGTGTGGCGCGCTCCTCATGGCCTATTGTTTCGATGGTACTACCTTGGACACGCACAGACTACCTATTAATTTTGGACTTGATGCTCATTCCCTTTTCGACTGTGGAAGCGACGCACGATTATAATCTGATAGTTGCCAAAGTGTTATTAAAATTGTGGTGTATATATATATTATTATTATTATTATATGTATATATTATTTTTTTATATTATTAATTATATGTATATATTTAAATAGAAGATACATCGACCTCTCGTAATAATTACTCGTGTTAACAAAACTCCTTTAATTAAAGTTCGTGCAAAGTCGGTGTCGTGACCCAGCCTTCCAACAATTACTTTGATACCGATCTATATTATTTGTCGACGAGTCTAAATAGCTCTATTTATTTTGAAGATACCAGTGCGGTTAATAAGAGTGTGGATCAAAATGAAATAACTCGTGTGACTGGCGGTCAGGAGCACCTAATATACATTTATATCATGAGTCCAGTTTGCACTATTCACAAGATAGGTCTCAACGCTATGGGACCGGTAAGTATTATTGACTCCAATTTTATGTTTCGATACCTTGCATTTGATTAACTCAACATATTTTCACGTGTAAACCGTGATTCTTAAATTACAAGTTTATAAAAAAAACTATAATTACAAGTAAAAACTTTAAAATGTGTAGTAAATTTATTTTAAGTAAAATAAAAACATAATAGTTTGCTGATCAAAAATCGCATAGTATTTCGATTTCTAGTGGATTAATTGTACGAAGAAAAGGCAGTGTGAGTGAAGTATATACAATAACCAAATAAACAAATGATATTGTTTTATAAACTGGGAGCACAAATAGGTAAAGCACAACAAAAAAAGAATTGCCAATCAAATTTGGTACTGTATTGCAATTTTATTGTAGACAAAGTTAAGGAAGAAAGGGCGGTCACTAATTATAGTGACTTTTAATAGCTCAAGGCGCGCAAATGAAACGTTCGTGTCTAGCATTCGTAGTTCGTTCCTATACAACGTTATATTGCAGTGCTTAATGAACTTGACACTTTAAACGTCGTTGTAAATTTTAAAATACTACTTTAAAGAAACGTGGTAGATTCTATTAAGATTAAAATAGTTACACATTACTGTGTACCAATATATCTGCCAATCGGCGGCAATGCTAGCATCTGATGATACTGACGATTGATACCAGCACTTCTGCAGTCCTCTCTGAATTAGGTTGGAGGTACGTGGGGCCTTGGAACCAAGATTAAAGCGTAAGGCAAGCTTGTCCTATGAACTGATTTACAATGATAATGAATGCATTCGCTTTAAAATAACTTTTAAATTATAAAGAAAAGGGTTTAAAGAAACAAATTACGTGTTTTTCCTGGACCATCAAGATTATTCAGTAGAGTGATTAATAATAGTCAAGTCAGTTCATTTTCTTCCAATCATTTTGAGAAAAGGAACGATGAAAATAATTAACTTAGAACAAAATGAGTAAAATATTAAACCAGCCCTTTTATCCATCTAAATATTGGTCTCGAGGACAAATACAGTCATTTATTGTATTTGTGTTTATATTTAGTAGTAGTATATTTACTTATTTGAATTGACTTGTTGATCTGGTGGTCGGAGATTTTGACTTTTAAGTCGGAGGTGTTTGTATCGATTAAAACAGTTTATAATAATAATATACAACGGTAGCTTATACTAGAAAGGTACAAGTTTATAGTTCAATGTATTTATGTATGCAGAAGGTGTGTGTAGTTTTCTCACACAATTTTAACACATTTGGAAATAGGTTCGTTAGTATAGTTTAAATTTATATAAGCTGTAAAAAGTAAAATATAAAAAGTTATATTTAACTTTTTACAGCTTAAATAAATACTTAAAGAAATACCGACCCGTCTGGTCGATGTGGTATAGTTTGTTGGCCAAAACTTGCTTTCTAAGGAGATCCCTACATCCAGGTGTCAACTATTAAAGGCGGTTAATGACTTTTCATTCAGGCCGACAAACTATACCACATCGACCAGACGGGTCGGTATAGGGTTCGTGTCAAGTTTTAATACTCATTGCCGCGCTGTTGTTCTGCGTATGTAGTTCAGTCCTGTAGTCGATTATTATCACAAATACGGGATTAATAGGCGACATTCCATTGATTTAAACTCTTTAAATACTTTGTTCTTAGTTGATGAACCTATTAATCTCTTCATAAGTACATCCGCTAGACAGCTAGAGGTACCCACTAGCTACGTAGGAATATATAATTGTCCTTAACATTTTATATATTTAACATTGCTAAAGTACTTAGTACATTCGTCGTTGCAATAAAAAAAATTAATTTTATTGAATAGATAAAAGCATTTAGTTGAAAAATTCAAGTTTTTCGTTACATGAAAGTATCGCTTCACTCTTCTACAGATAGCTCAACAATTACCGTTTTCAATAACCTATCTACTGTTTTATTTAGAGACAGGTTATTGAAAATGGTCTGAATTTACCTTAAAACTAAAAGGAGTATTCTTTGTGACAACTAAAACTGGTCAATAAAGAGAAACAAAATTAATCAATGAAAGCCCTGAATCAATCATAAAGAAAAATATTTATACTACCTCTAGTTTCAACTAGATAGTTATTAAAAAATCGGCTAGGTGCGGATTAGTCCTCGAATAGAATAGGCTTCCGTAGTCACCCATAATGCCACGTGGGTCTAAAATCGTTTCCTATGAAAATTGCTAGGTTTACATATTATTTAGTTATTTTAGTACGACATTCACAGCCTGTTTCAATAGAAAATAAAACTTTAAAGTTGATTAACTCTCAAAAGGATACCTTAATCAAAAACTCATCTTAGCAACCACTCAATGATTTTGAAATACCCTAAACGATGGTGAAAACCTTTAAAGGTTCGAGTCGTGAACAATGGAACCCTAAAAAGGTCTTTAGTCATCGCAGGGCAGACTATGGGTACTAACAGGGCAAGCCCTGTATATCAGTTGTTGAGTAGCCTTAGTACAAGTACTAAGGCTACTCAACAACTGATATAAATACACATTATACTTTCTTTTTAACCGACTTCAAAAAAAAGGAGGAGGTTCTCAATTCGACGGAATCTTTTTTTTATTTTTATGTATGTTCAGCGTTCATAAGTTCATAAGAACCGATTTCAAAAAATATTTTTGCATTGGAATGGGCGTAGCTTACAAGTGGTCCCATTGTCACCATATCGGGATCTGATGATGGGATCCCAAGGAAATCGAGGGAACTCCTCAAATATCATAGGCACAATTGTCGCGATTTGGGTACTCGGTATAGTTTTTCTATGAAGTCGGTTCCTTTTTGTTAAAATTATTATAAAACTTACACATTATACATGGAAAACTCTGAAAAAAATATAAGGCAAAACTTCACTTATGTACTTAATTTATGTACTTTTTATATATATTCTTTACCGTTGTATAGTAACTGTGTTAGAAAATATTTTGCTAATCAAGCTCTCTGTAAAGAAGCACGCAATAAAGTTTGCAGTAAGTTCCGAAGGTGTTAATACACGCAACATGCACGCATTACTACCGACGTTGACTTACCTAATATGTTGTTCAGTCTGTATTATTAAGTTCCAAATTACCTACTTTCTGTTAGTATTTACAAAGAATATTGAAAATACCTAGTCAAGCTATTCTATCAGTATTTTGCTTAACTTTTAGTTTTTCTATATAAATAAATGAATGGGAGTGTCTGTGTATGTAATTCAAATTAACAGTTTTTACTAATTGGAATTCAAAGTATGTACGGTACTTACAAGAACAATCAATTTTATTTTTTTGTCTGTTGTATGTCTTTGTGTTCCGGCTAATCTCTACCGATCGATTTAACCAGGACTTTAACTGGCAGATAGCTGATAACTTAAGGAGTAACTTACGCTTATTTGAGCGAGCGGTGTTATTATTGTGTCGAAAATCTACAAGGAAACGTGGAAAACTCTAAATTTATGTAAATCATCAAAAAACAAGCCTGTAAATTTCAGCTATCAATTACGAATATCATAAAAGTTATAATATATGTATAATTTTAACAAAAAGAAACCGACTTCAAAGAAAAACTATTCCGAGTACCCAAATCGCGTTTCTAGATTTCCTTGGGGTCCCATCATCAGATCCCAATATAGTGACGATGGGACCACATGTAAGCTACGCCCATTCCAATGCAAAAATAATTTTTGGAATCGTTTCATAAAAAAAAAGATTCCGACGAATTGAATTTTTTTTTGAAGTCGGTTAACAACCAGCGGGTAACATGGCTAGTTGATTTAGTAATAATTAAATGAATATGTTTTTTGTACAGTACCATATATATTTTCATTTAGCAAAGAATTATTATTTGGAAATTACAAACATACACTTAATTTTTATTTATTTAGGTCAAATATGCTTACAAACGCTCTTTCGTTGATCGAGTCTTCCCCTTCACGGATAAAGATGTAATAATCGCCCAAATATTGCCATTCTATAATGTGTTGTACCATTAACGCTTTCGTATGTGCCCATACGAAATATAAATAGTTGACAATTAACATTTTTGGTTAATAATACTTCAATAGCGTGTGATATCATGTTTTTATGACACAAGGGTCTATTAACTAATTATTTTTTGTCCTTACGATAACTAGCTAAGGGATGGATAATAAATTAAAATATGACCCCAATTTATTATGTAAATAAACGTGAAAATTTTAAATCGTTAAAGTATACCGATGAGCTAATTTAATTTTATAGTATCTGTACCTGTGCCCCGTGGTTTTATTGTTAACGGACGGATATTTTGACGGACTGCCTTGTTGGTGATTTGAATTTGATTGAAAAACTACTATACCCAAATCGGGACAATAGTGCCTATGATATTTGAAGAGTTCCCTCGATTTCCTTGGGATCCCATCATCAGATCTCGATATGGGACCACCTGTAAGCTACGTCCATTCCAATGCAAAAAGATTTTTTGAAATCGGTTCATAAACGACGAAATTATCGCTGAACATACATAAAAAAAAAGATTCCAACGAATTGAGAATCTCCTCCTTTTTTTTGATGTCGGTTAAAAAGACAGACACACAATCAAATGTATAATATTGAGTATGGAAATTTAATATGAATTCTCATACATACACACATATATTTCGAATTGTTTTATAATAAAAAGAACTGGATAGGTTATTCTGTTGTTTGAAATCTGAGCAGATCGTGTTGCTTAGATTTCATTAAGCGTTACAAATCACCTAACAATTACCCTTCTCAAATGATAGTGTAACACGATTTCGTCCAATACGTTTCTTGTGTGTTCCTTTGAAATACTTGGTATTTCACTCTTCTAAAGAATCGACTTCCTAAAAAAGTTTGGTAAGCTTGCCTGTCGTAAATCAAAGAGTTGACAATTGAACTTCAATTTACACATCAGAATGATACAGAAACATCTCACTAGGACGCCATAATGTGGGTCGTGTGGGTCACCATGCTGCATTGCCTGCTGCACCAGGCAGAGTAAAGTCATTTTGGTAGGCTTAAATATAACAACACACCACATCAAAGGCTTCTAATCCACAGCTGGATAAGACGCTTCTATGAAATGAGGTTTTGGCCTGACTATACCAAGTTGGCTGGACGAATTGGTATAGGGTTTGTTTCAAATTTTCCTTCTTTTGCACCGATATGATCCTGTTCTCTTAGTCGCCTTTTACGAGACCCATGGGATAGGAGTGGTGATACTTTGTATTCTTGGAAACCACACGGAGAGGACCAATTACAAGGTTAAATTTACACTGGGCTATGAAACAAAACGTTGAGGATGAAATCGATTAAGTCGAAAGTTTGTTGTAAGGTAATCCGAAATCCTTACTAATATTATTGTTATAAATGCGAAAGTAACTCTTGTCGGTCTGTCGTGATTTCACGCCAAAACTTCTGTACCGATTTAAATGAAATTGGAACACAGATAGTCTAAAGCTTAACAGAAGACATAGGCTACTTTATACCGAAAGAGCAATTTAAAATCCAATAAGTTTTAAAATTAGAAAGTAACTTACCTAAGGACAGTAAATCGAAAATTGTCCCAAATCCGTGCAAACTTCCCAGTATGAGAGGAATTAAAATACTGCACAATCCTTCGCTACGAAGGTTTCAGAAAATAATAATAATAAGTTCCTCGGCCGGTTTCAGCCACGGCGACCTCTTAAACTCCGATCACACATTCATAATATAAAGAAATATATTTTCGCACTTAAAATTTGTAAACACAGAAAACGTATCGTCGCTTACCGATAAACACAACTATTGGTCTAGGCTACAGGCACAATCCAGGCCATGTATTTGACCACTCTTATATCAATCATTCTTTCCATACTAATATTAAAAATTCCAAAGCAACTGTGTCTGCTTCTACTTTCACGGCTAAACCAATTTCAATGAAATTTGGCATGGATATTTGATTTTTGATTAAGGACATATATGTAAGGTACTTTTTACTGCGATAACTGACATACACGCAGGCGAAGACGCGGCCATATACTGGACACTAGCTTACACTCGCGGCTTTACGTGTATAATAAAAGATGGTCAAAATTTACAAACATATTATCTTTACCATTGTGTCATAATTTTACGTAAAATAGGTTTGGTTTATTAACACCGGGGTCACCGCTTCTAGACAAACCAATCACTATGAAAATCGTTTTTTTTTTCATGAGCTTGTATCGACAGCTTCATTCGTGTGAATATAAATTACTCAGAAGAAAAAAAAACTGTGTCTCGATTTCATTTTATTTTAGTCGTTTGATTAAACAAACTGCTAAAACGTCTTTATACATGTACTATTTTATCAAATTTAACTACTACCAGTATTTGACTACTAAATTAAGCTAGCTCAAAAACTAAGACCAGTACAGTTGGCGTTCCTTGGAGATGACCGTATCTCAACAGTGGGCTGCGATAGGTTGATTGATTGAGTGCAAAAACAAAGGACTGTGTTACAAACTTGCAAGGGCATCTTAGATCTCCTTAATCCCATTAAGTTACAAAATTCTTTCTGAGCTAAAGTTTTTTGCTCATAAGCTAGGTGCCTTATCGTAGGTCGTATCTTTTTTATTCCATTTAGTAAAATAAAATCTTGCTTACTTAGGACTCTCAGTATTATTAGATCAGTAGCAACCTTTAATGTGAATGTCATACATGTGCTCACTCTTTTCTTTGAATTTGTGTGTTTTTATTTGTTTGTGTACGTTTAAGTGTAACTGAATATTATTCCATCTACATTACATTACAACTTACACACTTTGTATAATACTCGTACTTTTTGCACAAATATTAGTGAATCAATAAAATAATTATCTTCAACCTATTGCAGTTCACTGCTGAACATAGGCTTCTCCAGTTGCAAGACAGTCGATTTATCCACGGCTTCTCACATCTAACTCCTGCTAGTCATCTAACGCAAATCATCAATCCACCTAAGTGTGTGTGTGTTTCTAGTTAAACTCCTCCGAAACGACTCGACTCATAAAATTTTGTGTCCATATTGGGTAGGTCTGAGAATCGGCCAACATTTAGTTTTTCATACCCCTAGGACGCGAGCGGAGCTGCGGTCACAGCTAGTGTAATATAAAATATTCATATGCATGACTTACTTTCCAGAATTTGAAGATTAGTCCATAGTGTAGACAAAAGCTACTTTATAAACAGTTATCGGTCAATGATTATTGTTTTAAATTTAGTTTTTGTCCACGGCACTACGCAGATAAGGTTTTTCTCCATCCTCTCTTAAATTTTTTTGATAATTAAATATTTCTCAACAAGCATTCATTATAACATTTAATTAATAACATAATTCTGATACTATTTAGACTACACTATGTCCAAAAACATATTAGAGTCAATCCTGACTACATTTTTGAATTATGAAATATATTTAATATCAAACCTGTGATCCGAAAATAGGCGGACGATGTAAAATAAAAGATTTTAATTTCAATTTCGGGGTCATAATTAAATCATTTTATACACTAAAACACGCGATCACATCTTGATTCCGGCCTGCCTCGTATAGAACATATTTGTAACGATCCTAACATGCTCTTTTTACATTCAACAAGTCTTATAAACATGAAAACAAGTGTCAAATTATAAATATAATTACTGTTTACAAATATAATATATATTTGTTAACAGTCTTGATACATTTTTTTAGAAACTTTTATTAAAAAACGTCAAATAAAATAAATATTTATTTCGGACATTTTTCACAAAACGTCATCTAGTTCCAAACTAAGCATGTGTTATGGGTAAGTACTAGACAACTAATATAAATAAATACATAAACACACTTTTTTTGGAAATACAAAATTATATATAGAATACACCATAACAATTATTCGTGGTTCACACAAACATTTGGTCCGACCCGGGAATCGAACCCGAGCACTCAAGAACAGCAGTCGCATACGCTACCACCGCGACACCGAATGAAATGCCAGATAGTTACACGAAACTCTCTCCACATAAGTAAGTTTATCATATCTACTAATTTGTCAGTATCTAGCACAGTTCGTGAACCGTAAAAGAGGGCGAAATGTTATAAGTGGTCGGCCATTCTGACGTTTGAGTGGCTAGATCAATTTCACCGAGTTGTTGCCGCTTAGTTGTACCTACACTAGCTTATAATAAAACTCCGAGATTTTACGGGATTCCCTCAAAATGTTTAGAATAGTTAAGGATTATTGAAAAATTGGTCAAACAATTATATTTACTTTTCATTAAAAAAAGCTAATTTAATTTTTAGGGTTTCGTAGCCAAATGGCAAAAAACGGAACCCTTATAGATTCGGAATGTCTGTCTGTCTGTCTGTCCGTTCGTATGTTACAGCTAGGGTTCATGATTTCTCGAGCTTTTCAATTTCTCGGGTCTCGAGAATTCTCGAAGCTAATTTCTCGGGTCTTCTCGGGTTGTCGAGAAATTTACATTTACGTACGTTTTCTCATATTATTATGTTGCAATACTTCAAAAAATTCAGTAGTTTTCCTCACAAATAAAAGTATCAAATTAATTAAAAAACTTTTATTGATTATATTCAAAAACATTAATCTTACAAACAAGCTAATTAAATAAAAAAAAAAACAGAAATAATATTATTCGGACTCATAATTATAATGACAGCAACATTTTTGGTAGGTTATTTAGAACTTATAAACAAAAGTAGCTTCTATTATACTAAACAAAGAATCAACATGAAAGAAAACGTTTATTATCTTAACTTATAATTAAATTACAATCACAGCACCATACCAACAGAAAGTGAAAAACGAATGAATTCTCTTTTTGTGATTCCACTTATAGTGAAACCGTCTTTTGCAACCAACTTCGTCAATATTTCACCCAATGATTGTATCGGTGGAGTTTTAAAGTTTAGTTTCTTTTGCTGCATACTTTCATACCCAGGCCTGTTTTTTTCGGTGCACTCACACCTGAACTTGTAGATGCTTTAGATTCGGATTCTTCTTGGGTCCCGCATTTAGCAATATTGATTTTATGCACATGTGCTGAATGTCTCACCAACCCGCTAGTATTAATAGGGCACTAAAGGCATTGCGGATTTGCAGATACCTTTTTTTTAATATTTCCATACTTTTGATGCTTCTATCTTTACTGTTATAGTGACGTTTTGGTAAAATCTACAACAAACGCAAATCAAAATGATAATAAGCCTTTGGATAATATATGTGATACACACATACATACAACACAACTAGCAATATTCGTCTCACAAATTTAAAATGACACATTAATGAATTTCAAATTACTTAGGTACATAAGAAAAATATATCAGAATAATTAAAAACTAAGCTAGTGTGTTATTATTTTACAAAAATTGGAAATGTAATAAGACTAAGTAGTATAATTAATATTTCGTTAGTTATTTTATGTATTAAAGTTTGACTAAAAATAATAGAAAAGAAAACATAGGTCCTCGTACCTAGTAAAATTTAAGATCATATTAAATTATATTATTGATAAAAATAGTATCACTACATAGTATAAAACAAAGTCGCTTTCTCTGTCCCTTTGTATGCTTAAATCTTTTAAACTACTCAACGGATTTTGATGTGGTTTTCTTTAATAGATAGAGTGATTCAAAAGGAAGGTTTTTATGTATAATACATGCGTAATATAGTAGATAATAATTTTAGAGGTTTCTAATGTGATGATTTCTACGCTTACATTGCAAACGCTGGCTGTACCCTACGAGATAGATCAAAGTAATTTACTACAGTTTTGTTCATCTTAAAAAGGTCTACAATAAAGTCCGCGATGGTATATGTCTATATCTCTTAGAACCCACAATAACCATTTTTTTATTTTTTCTTTTTACGAAAAATAATGGCTTATTTACGAAGCGATTTTAAGCAATACAGTATTAATCCTTATCCAATTAAGTACCTTAAATGCATTGTGTATTTAATATAGATTAATAAGTTCGTATCAGTAGCTATGCCTTAACAGTATGTAATTTAAATTAATACTTTTGAAGATATTACAGATTTAAAATGCAGGAACAAAGCGATTGTGGCGGTACCGGCCGGGGCCCGTTAGTTGACGCTGCTGTGGTTTGTTACTATCAGCAAATAACTTAACACAATAAATACTTTATTATGAATTAATATTCTAAGGCGGTATGAAGTTCGCCGGGTCAGCTAGTAAATAATAAAGACATGATGTGTCAATAAAAGTGAAAAGCCTTACCTGTTTGATTTCAATTTATCACATAATCTGTGAAACACTCACTACGTAAACTATCGTGTAAAAACAACGCCGCAGAGCGCTTGTAGCGAGATCAAGGGTGCCGCTACGCTTTGGCCCGCGCCTTCAAGCAACTTAACAAACGGCGATTTAATTTCTATATAGGCACTTGATTTCTCGAGTTCTCGACTTTTCTCGAGCTTGATTTCCCGGGAACAAAGCCCAACGATTTCCCGGGAATTCTCGGCTCGAGAATTCCCGGGAATAAACCCTAGTTACAGCCATTTTTTTCCGCAACCATAAGTACTATAGGAAGTTGAAACTTGGTAAGTAGATGTATTCTGTGAACCGCATTAACATTTTTATAAAAAATCGAAAAAATAAACAAATTTTTTGGGGATACCCCATACTTAAATATTTTTTTTCATCGTACACATACTTGTAGGGTATCTATGGATAGGTCTTCAAAAATGATATTGAGGTTTCAAGTATCATTTTTTTCTAAACTAAATAATTTGCGCGAGAGACACTTCCAAAATGGTAAAATGTATCCCCCCCCTGTAACTGCTAAAATAAGAGAATGATAAAACTAAAAAAATATATGTGATGTACATTACCATGCAAACTTCCACTGGAAAATTGGTTTAAAAGAGATCTAGTAAGTAGTTTTCTTTAATGTGTCATAAATCGTACACCACAATTTACCTTTATTTCGATCAATGCACTGTTAGTAAAACATCAATCAAAGTTACAACGAACTAAAAAAACTTTTATATGATTTTAATTGCTGCTACGGAACCCTTCATGGGCGAGTCCGACTCGCACTTGGCCGCTTTCATATCACTAATGCTTACTTTACTTTTTCTGTGATAGAAGATGTTCCAACGTTTGTTGTGTTTGTTTTATTTATGACGAACATGTCAAACTAGCTGACAGGTAACCACCCTCCTTTGCCAAGTTACAAATATTTACTTTTACTAATATTCACTTCTCTAACGCCTCTATTCTCTTGTATTGACTATTATTTGATTTGACCACGAGACTTGACGTGGAGATGACGTCATTCCCATACATCTTTCTCTTTAACAGTAACGATTACGTTTGTATAATGTCAACTTAGTTTGAGGGGCTGATTGTCAATAGCCACTCCCGCTCATGTACTCATAGCATCCCACCATTATAAAAACACAGTTACGTTTTCAAATATTTTTTTCGCGAACTATCCATTTAACTGCTCGTATGACAATTATTAGATATTGCGACACAGTATTGTACGAATATTTTGTTTTCCTTAAGATATTTCAATAAAAAGGTTACCGATACCTTGACCTGTTGAGTAGGTGTTAACAGCCGTATGTA
Organism: Phragmatobia fuliginosa; assembly: GCA_932526445.1. Lineage (NCBI taxonomy): Eukaryota > Metazoa > Arthropoda > Insecta > Lepidoptera > Erebidae > Phragmatobia > Phragmatobia fuliginosa. Next base: position 35,750,514 of record OW052057.1, read on the forward strand.
TCCTCAATTACAATAAATTTTTATAAATAGCTTCCTCATTAAGAAGAATGTTCTTTCCTCTTTGATACTGTTTAATATTTTTAGTGAGTATTATAGTTTGGATGGCTTACATCGCGCTAAATGTCGTTATACCATACAATATGTGCTTGGAGTGAGTGAGTGAGTACTGAATATAAATCAGACCATCAGTATATTGTGGTACCTGTTACGTGGTATCTGGCTGATACAATTAAATTTCTTAAAAATAATGTTAAACATTTAGAATTTTCATTTGAAACACATGTAAAATTGCCTTCAATACTTCTTTATTGGATATCCCCACAGGTAATGTGCTCAGCTTTGTAACGGTTAAGTGATAACGGAGGTCATTAATGCACCCTATTGCACTACATAGTATGCTAGTATAAGAAGTACCTAATGTTCTTACTGCTCAACTGAATCGCTTCTTCTAAATCGTACAATTCGAAGCTATTCGATATAAAAATGAGCGTTAATTTAAATAGGTATACTTTCAATTGAAGAGAAATTAGCTAAGTAATACTGCAATAATTGATTCATCTTTCTTACATTTATATTTAATAACATAGTATAAATATTTAGGTACTGCTTGATATATACTGACAATAGTTATCTATTGACTACCTCAATGGTCTAGTGGTAAGCGAATGAGCTTGCTGATCATGAGGTCTCGGGTTCAAATCCCAGGTCGAGCCAAAAGTGTGGTTGGGTTCTTCTTACAGGAAAATCTTAATAACAACCCGATCTTAATAATCACTATAATTTGCATCAGTCCTCTAACATGGTGTATAGTATATTAGTGGCAGCACCCCATATCAGGTTTATAAACATTAAAACTATGTAAACATTGGCGATTTGAAAGGAGTTGCCGCGAGTTTTTATTGCCATGTTCTTTTCTCCGGCTCTACCTATTGTTTGCGAACATGGCATAAATGTACATGTAGAATCTTGACCTGTCACAAGAGATGTATTGCATCCTAAGTGAATAAAGAATTTTGAATTTGAATTTGAATTTGAATTTGATGTATAGAAGTTAGACTGTGATTCACGGCCGTACCTCGGAACTCTCCAACCGACGGCTGAACATACTTACGTTAAGCCATTGATCCCTGTTGTCATGGACAGTAGGTAGTGTGTGTCCTCAAATATACTGAGAAATGTTCAACCTACGTATTTCAGTTCTGACTCAGGGTTCCGGAGGCCCGATGCCAATAGCTCCGTGGAACAACTGGTATTCAGGTAAAACCGGTTGAACTAGTAGTCGTCCCCAAATAATCTTGGGAATCAAGGCTAGGAAGAAACGTTATCCATGTACCAGTGTTAGTACAGTTGTCAAAAGATTTGTTTCCTAGACAGATGAATTGATAGTTCAGTTTGCCAACATGAGACACATTAATACAAAAATATATCGCTTAATAGATTCCAATTGATTAGTTCCACCTAAACAAGTAATTAAAATGCAAACACTCGCAATTATGACATCAGAATCGAGTGCTATAGATGTTTGTATCGGTCATAACAATGTACTTAGCCATTGACTTTACGCTGTGTGTTTAATAACTAGCTCATTATCCGGCGATGTGTCAGTGTCAAGCAGCAGAAGAACATTGTTCATAGAAATTACTGATTAATATTTTGCGAATTGCCTTTGCTGATTTAGCGTTTCTGGTATTCCATCAGAATACATCACATTACCTCTGTAGAATACGCTATAGTATTTGCCAAAGTTCCACTTAATATTTATTCTTAGTATTGTAACTTTAACTATATTAGTGGTAACTTTATCAACAAGCTATAACGTCCGACTCATGGGTTCGAATCTCCTCTCAGGACTAGGTTAAAGCCTTAGGTTCCTGAACCACAACGTTGTCTTGCCATTCCCCAAAACGTATTTGGCCTCGCACCCCAAGATATACGTATACTACGAAATTGAAAAAGAAGACATTTAAATTGGTCTACGCTGAAATAATTTTTATTAGTATAATAAAGCATTCGTTCTTATAATAGTATAGTAAGTGTTTGTTTTCAACAATTCTTATACTTAAATACCATTATAACTCCTTAGGCCATAATTAGTTCAATAACATCGAACTTTCATACAAACTACATTCCCCCTTTTACTCCCAAAAGGGGATTGATTTAGAAAGTTACATTATGAGTACAACTCCACAAAATCTATGGAGCATATATTTTAAATTTGAAGTCTCTTGCTTCAAAAACATCGGACTTTTTATCGTTTTACTTCCTTAAGGGTGGAACATTGTAAAACACTGTATAAGGAACCTAACTGCCAAATTTGAAGTTATTAGGTGTTATAGTTTCTGAGATTACGTGATTAATCAACGAGTTGTATTTCGCTTTTACATAAGTAGATTTAATTTATAACTAAGTAGCTTTTATTCAACATAACAAACATAAAGCATGGAAAATAAAAATAAAACATGTTGAAAAGAAAAAGTGTCCATTACACCGCAAAGCCATTAATCAAAAGTTGAAGTTAAAGTGTCCATGGAGTTTCTTGAATGTTCATAAAATAAACATAATTTGCTGTTATATTGAGGCATAATTCTACAATTGTGTACTCTATTAACTTACCACTATAAATTATGGGAAATACCTCTTTTTTCGTGCTGCTTTTTTCGTCACGTAATAACACAGATTTAAAAATCTTCTTTTTAGGGTTCCGAAGTTTATGACTCGGAACCCTTATAGATTCGTCATGTCCGTCTGTCCATCCGTCCGTCCGTCCGTCCCTCCGTCCGTCCGTCCGTCCATCCTCGACTTACCGTCCAAACAGTAAGTGCTAGAAAGATGAAACTGCATGAATATGTGTTATAATTACGTAATTACGTGTAGGGGAAGTACGGGGTAAGTGCACATGTCGGACGCGCAGCACAGGTTCCGGCCGAAACGTAGCACTATCACAAATCTACTTAATTTTATGGTGACGGTGGTGCCAGCAGTAGATGCAGGTTTTGTAATCAAATATGCAACATGTACTTGTAGTAGAATGTAGTAGAATATACACTAGCTACGTATGTAACTATGTAGTGAGATTACTACGTGGTATAGAACATAATCCTGGGGTACTGGGCAATCTGAATCTGGGCGTGCCTGACCTGTACGTAGGAAGGCGCCGACGCGCCCGCCCTTATTAGCTGTACCAGTAGCCAGGACTAATTTACTTCAGAAAGCACCCCTTACGCGGTCTATTAATCTTATTAACGAAGTTCACAAACCCCTGGATATTTTTTCGTGTCAATTGAGTGTACTCGCAAAGTGTTTTAAATATAAAATATATTACAAAATCTAAAAGAATTGCAACATTTTTGTTTTTTCACTCTATCACATCAGGTCTAACTGTAATGATAATGAAAGTTATGTAATAGAAAATTAATAAATATTTTGTTGCTTTTCAATGGAGCGAGAAAGTGAGAGGGATATGAAACATAGGTGAACCATGAAGCCCTGTCTTTGTCTACTAACGTCTATAGTGTGATTTTATACCGAAGTAGCAAATTTGTATCCCATAAAAGATTTAAGTAAGCCAACCTTAAACGATAGACATATGCTGTCACTTTTTTATACTTTTCTAGAAGAACAATAATTTCATACATTATTTAGACGAATCTCAACTATTTAGCTCTCAAGAGATATAACTTTCCCCCGTTTAATAATGGTTATAATATAACATATTTCGAAAAAGAATTCATCGTAAGATAAAAAATACTTGACAATAATTTACAGATCAATTGAAATTTGTATCCGAAACCAAACTAGGCAAATTAATTTAAAAACCTGCCGATTATGGACTATATAACAGTGTAAGATTTTCAAATCTGACTATTAGCTCCTGAGATCATTGCAGCTTTATAGTATTTTTGTAACTAGCTTTTGCCGCGGCTTAGCCCGTATTTTTGTCAGTTATCGCAGTAACGAGTAGCCTTAATCTTTCCTTAAGAATCAAAGTATCTACATGCTAAATTTCATTGAAGTCGGTGTAGCGGTTCAGACGTGAAATAATAGCCTTCCTAGTATCTTCCTAGACTTTATTACTCTCATGTTTATTTGGGGTTGGCTACTATTAATATAGTAGTAAAGCCTAAAAGCCTGAAACAGTATTTGATAATGTCAGCGTTCTGTTACGCGAGGCCACGTAAACGAGGTTTTAAAAAAACACTTTTGGTTACACAAATGAAATGGTTTATTGGTTGACCTTGATACAAATACAAAACTGGCAGACACGCGATGGATGAGGAGATGGTACCGGCTCTAAGATCGGGGCGAGACTAACTCAACGCGGGAGCGGAGAGGCAGTGCTGCTCTAAAATGATGACATGACATTTAAGTAATCGATTATTAATGACTTTCTTTAACATCGGGAAACTATAACAGCCCCCCGATTTAAAGTAAACTACACCCTTCAAGGTGAAGTTTATGTTTAAGTTAGTGATATATGAGTCAACCGATTCGAAGAGAGGGTCCTGCGTTAACGGTTGAGAGTTCAGTGTCATCTAACTCAGGGTCATTATTTACAGGGGTCTTATTTTCCTTAAGTTTTACTATTTTCTTGTGTATGCCAGTTTTATACACCTTATAGATAATAAAGCACATAATAGAAATTATAGTTACAATTGTAATACTTGAATAATATTTTTGATATAAAACAATATGTGGTCTTTTAATTATATTGTTAAGACTTTTCAAGATTTCAGGATTATCATAGGCTAAGGAATCTAAGTTAATATTCTTAAGATTAACAACAGGTAAGGTTGATACAATGTTATTATATGCTACAAGGTTACAACATGAATCATTTAAAATATTAAAATTAGAAACAATAGTTTTCAGTTGAATTTTACGATTTCCATGCGGGATTAAACGAGTGTCCTTGCAATAGGCAATACATTCAGAAGGTAAGTACAATACACCATTTCCATTAAATTCTATTTCAGTAGATTGAGAGTTATTACATTCTATGCTTATTTTGGTTTTTTCTGACATTACATATAGCCATCTACTATTGCGTAGTGGCTGCCAGATGCTAACATGACCATGAATAAATTTGGTTTCACAAATCGAAGGGATTGAGGTAAGTACTTTTGTGATGATTTCTGTCTCACAGGAAGGCGTCGCAGAAGAGGAGTATAATATTGATGTTTCACAAAGGTAATGATCATTATTGATTATCTTACAATGATCTAGATTATCTAGCTTACAGTACATTGACTTATCTCTACTGATACCAATATATTTGGAGGATGGAATGATGGTTGAATATGACTTTGGATTATTTCTATCATGAGGAACCAGCGAAGGTAAGTTATGATATACATTTAAGTGTATAGGGTTAATGAGAGGGATTTTTACTGTGAAGACTACTTTTTCTTTATTGAAGTAACTAGATACTTCTGATACATTTAAAATAGTATGCATGTTATCAAGGTTTAAGGGAACTGGAAGTTGTTTAGATGCTGGTAAGAATCTGTAGTTATCGACCAATTCGGTATAAAGTTCTTTAGGTGTTAATATAGTGGGATACAGGACATTAGATTTGCTGAACATAACCGAGTTAATTATGTCTTCAACTTTGAAGGATAAGGCTAGGAGACTGTTTTCTATCATGGAGATTAATTCCAACATACGAGACCTGATACCTAATTCTTTTGAAACGTAAGTCAGATTTAGAATATCTAGGGACAATTCATCCATTGCTTTTTTCAGATGTTTTTCATTTAGTTTTATCATATGTAGAGTTTCATTGAAAGATCTAAGTGAAGTAGCAGTAACTAATATATTTTCTTTCATCAGAAGGGCTAGTTTATTTTGGTCTGTTTCTACCTCTCTAATGGCATTGTCGTATCGGATGGCGTCGTCCTCATCCATTGTGCCAAATATTTTCTTTGATACAGTGCCTACGAATCCTAGAAGTGCAGATCTTCTCGACTGGCGAGACGTAAGGTGAAAAATAGCTTCATTGTCATGGGCTATATCATTATAACGAGTATTCAATGGTTCAAAGAGATTTCTACATTCTAAATAATCAAAGACTTTACCATTGTCACATATTTGTTTGCATTTATCGAGGATAAGACGGAGGTTTAAGATATGCGGGTTAATATAGGACACATCATAAGGAATAACTATACTAAGGTGATTATCTATTAAACTTAAAGAACCTAAGGGGTCGAAGTAGATGCCAGGACTGTTCGTCAAGGGCGTGAACTCCTGACCCAGCGCAGAATTACTGTAATAAGATATAATTAAAATTAGTATTGAGTATATACCTATAACTAAGACTATGTTTTAGATCTAGGGGCTAGTTTGACCTCGTCATAGTGATGCGTCACATGACGTCTATTTATGAGTAAGGTTAAGGTGTTTTTACCATTGACCTTTACAACCTTATATGGTCCTTTCCAGATTGGCGAAAGGGCTTTGCGCAAACGTACATGGTTTTTGAGATATACGTAATCTCCTACTTTATATTGAACAGGTCGTGAGCGGGCGTCATAATACTGTTTGGATCTTTCTTTAGATCTTTGTATGTTTTCGATAGCTTTTTCGCGTGAAAGTTTTAGACGATGGTGCAGGGATTTGAGATATTCTGGATAAGTAAAGTCTGATTGTAATTCGTAGATGGAGTCCGGGATAAAAGCCTTCTGGCCGAAGAGAAGCTCATACGGCGTGAAGTTGGTAGTGGAATGAGTAGAGGTGTTATACGCCAACATAGCAGTATAAACATATTTGTGCCAATCAGAATGATTTTCATTGACATAAGATTTAAGGTATTCCTTAAGTGTGGAGTGACTGCGTTCAAGTGCACCTTGAGTTTGAGGATGGTATGGGGAAGACCAGATTTGTTTAATTTTTAGGAAATCGCAAGTTCTTTTAAATAAATCTGCGGTGAAGTTTGTGCCTTGATCGGTTAAAATAGACTTCGGGATGCCGAAAACAGAAATAAAGTGCACTAGACACTCACATGTTTCTTCTGCAGTTGCATTAGCAATAGGGTAAGCGAGGGAATATTTGGTGAGGTCGTCCTGTAGTGTAACAATGAACTTGAGCTTAGTAAGTCCAGCTTCTGGAAGAGGACCTACAAGGTCGAGGCTGAGTCGTTCAAAAGGCTTTGTGGATGTGGTAGTTATTTGCATTGGGGATTTATTTATTTGTCTTAGAGCTTTGTTGCTTTGGCATTGGGAGCAATTTCTTACATATGTTTCGATATCTGTCCGCATATTTTTCCAGAAATACCTTTCTTTTATTCGATTAAACATTCGCGTAGATCCTAAATGTCCGGCAATAGGAATGTTATGGTTTTCGCGAAGTATTCTTGATATCTCCGAGGGTGTGGGAAAAATTATTGTATTGTGATAAATATGAACTGACACTTGAGTATTGTTAAAGATATAGCAGAACATGTTGTATATTTTAGCCCAGATATGTTTGTCGAAAGGATTTTGGAAGTCAGTAATGGCTAAATTCAGATTGGAATCAGTTGGATTACGTAGTATATCGGATTGAAGGTTTAGTATACTTTTATAAATGTCCTCATAAGAGCTATTATGAAAGTGATATACTTTGGTGAATAGGAAATATATTGTCTTTCCTCTATGATTAAATGAGATAAAAGAGTAGAGAGTTCTTTCCCTATCAAGGAGTTCCTTTGAGTCTTCAAGGTTGCTCAGGATTTCTTCTACGTGAGGGTTGGAGTCATCGAGATCGATGGAGGTAGGTATTACCATGATTTTGCAGTTAGTTTTCAAGATGCTTTCGTTGTGTTCTATGATTTTAGCGTTGCTATTAAAGTCTTTGTTGCTCATTGTTTTCAGGCATTTGCTATAGTTATTGTCACGAGAAGGATTTGTTGTAGGACTCGGGGATTTGTTAGATGTGGTAGGTGCTATAGGATCATCGATTTCCGGTGGTGAATCGTCGTTCTCTAAGAGGTCTACGGATGGTAGTTTATCGTCAAGGTCTAGGAAATCAGGAGGAAGTTGGATATCAAGATCCTCAAGAGTGAGGGGGCTGAATCGAGGTGTGGGATGATCATCTGAATTTTGGTTAGAAGTGGATGGAATGGGATCACAATCTGGTTGAATTGGATTTATAGGATATCGGGATAAGGCGTCTGCAGCGGCATTAAGTTTTCCCTTCTGGTAACCGATTTCATATTCATATTCCATTAGTTTCAAGCGCCATCTTTGTAGTTTGCTACTGGGGTCTTTATGATTGAATAACCACTTCAATGGTCTATGATCAGTAATGATCAGGAATTTTCGTCCATAGATATAGGGGCGAAAGGTTTTGCAGCCAAACAAAATAGCGAGGAGTTCTTTTTCGGTGGTATTATAATTAGATTCGGCCTTGTTGAGGGTCCGAGAGGCATAGGCTATTGGCCTATCTTTACCAACTGGACCTTGACTGAGTACGGCACCGATGGCATAATTAGAAGCGTCACAAGTTAAGATAAAAGGGGCAGAAAAATCCGGATAAATGAGGACAGGAGCGGAGGTAAGTTTGTGCTTGAGTTCATCAAAGGCGACTTTTTGTTGGTTTTCCCATAGGAAGGGGACATCTTTCTTTAAAAGTTGAGTCAGAGGTTTGGCAATTTTCGAGAAATTAGGGATGAAACGGCGATAGTACGATACGAGTCCAAGGAAGGACTTAATGTCCTTTGGGGATTTAGGAGTAGGAAATTTGGTCACGGCTTCTATCTTTTCGGGATTAGGTTTTACACCATCTTTAGTTATTTGATGGCCAAGATATGCAACTTCACGTCGGAGAAATTCGCACTTGTCAGGTTGGAGTTTTAGATTGTAGTTTCGAAGCCTTTGGAATATTAGCGAAAGATTTTCAATATGAGAATTTAGGTCGTGAGAATATATGACTATGTCATCTAAGTACACAAAACACCGTATGCCTTGGAGACCTGTAAGAGCGGTATTCATTAACCGTTGGAAAGTAGCGGGTGCATTTTTCAAGCCAAATGGCATTCTTGTAAATTGGTAATGTCCTCGAGGTACACTAAACGCTGTTTTAGGAGCGTCCTCTTCATTAATCAAAATTTGGTGGAACCCCGATGCAAGGTCGAGGGTTGAGAAATATTTACTCTGACCCAGTTGATCTAGTATTTCGGATATCTGCGGTATAGGGTAGCTATCTCCAATAGTGATGTCATTTAGTTTTCGATAATCGATAACTATACGCCATTTTTGTTGTCCTGATGCATCAATTTTTTTTGGGACAACCCATATTGGTGAAGACCAAGGAGACTCTGAGTGTTTTATGATTCCTTGATCAAGCATTTGATCTATTTGTTTGTTGACTTCTTGTTTGTGTATCTCTGGGAACCGGTAAGACTTTACATTTATTGGGTTTTGAACACTCGTTGTTATGTTGTGTTTAAGTGCATTTGTGTGGGAAAGTTTGTCGCCAGGGATGAAGAATATATCTGAGTATTCAGAGCAGACATCATGAAGAGCATTTGCTTCTTCAGTATTGAGGTGGGAGATTCTGAGAAGGTTTAATACTTCTTGTGTTCGAAGGTAAGAGTCGGTGCTCTCGAAATGACAAACTGTATGAGCATTTACTGGAACAGAGGGTTTGACTAAAGAACTTAAGGGAATGAGTGTGATATCCAAGTTTGACTTAAGGGTTATAGGAGTTTCAGAAGTATTGATTATTGATAAGTTAATTCTTTTGTTTTCTTTGACTGTGACTAAGCAATTGGCGATCAGTAAATCTTCGTGATAACATTGATCTAGTACGAGTCCTTCTTTAACCTCAGGGTTGGTGACGGAGCATTCTACGACAGTTTCGGTTCTGGGAGGAATTACGTAAGTAGGCGCATTGAAATGTAATTTTATTTCGTATTTACCTATTTTTAAGGTTTCACGAGTATAGTCAATAGTGCAGCCAAAAGCGATTAGCATATCAGTGCCAATTACACCATCATAAGGTAAGTGTATTCGAGGTATTATATGGAATCTATGCGTGATACTATTTTTATCATCTATTTTTATTTTAAGCGGGAAATGGCCTATTGTTGGTGAGGCTTGATTAATGGGGTCAATACCTTTCAAAAAGATTGTGTCTGGTGTTATATCAACTGGTATTTGTATAGAAGAATTTTTCAGAAGGCTCACAGTTGCGCCAGAATCTACAAGAAGAGATATGGTAGTGTTTGATACTGGGGTATGGACATGGATATGAGGTAAGAGTCTATTAGATGGATTAATATTAATTTCATAAATTTTTGTTTCAGGAACTGGACGAGGAGCGATTGAGTTTAAAGTGGATTTGGCATGTACAGGATGATTTATTTGACAATCAGCGGGAGTAGTGGATACAGAGGATACAGCGGTGCGATTTATTCGCGAGTCCCTATCGTTAGGGGATACAGAGGATACAGTGGTGCGATTTATTCGCGAGTCCCTATCGTTAGGGGATACAGAGGATACAGCGGTGCGATTTATTCGCGAGTCCCTATCGTTAGGGGATACAGAGGATACAGCGGTGCGATTTATTCGCGAGTCCCTATCGTTAGGGGATACAGAGGATACAGCGGTGCGATTTATTCGCGAGTCCCTATCGTTAGGGGATACAGAGGATACAGCGGTGCGATTTATTCGCGAGTCCCTATCGTTAGGGGATACAGAGGATACAGCGGTGTGATTTATTCGCGAGTCCCTATCGTTAGGGGATACAGAGGATATAGCGGATGTAGTATTGGTGTCCTTGATATAGAAGTGTTTTGGAATTTGATGCTTGGGTCTCACGAGACACCACCGTGAGCCCTTTACTCGTTTAAACCATAACTTGGTTTACCTTGAGTATCTTCCGTGTAGTCATTGTCTTCGTTGCTATTTACCGCGTGAACTTGAGCTTGATTATTTTGGTAGCGCCTTGGTAATGGTCTTTGATTATTTCGATCTCTAAAGCGATTGTTATTGAACTCCCGTTTCCTACATTCCTCAATAGTATGGCCCACGTTTTTACAATAACGGCATACTGGGGGACCTGAAGTAGATGGTCTTTGATTATTAGACTCGTTTGAAACACCTAGCTGTGTAGAGTTTCGGTTCTGTTGGAATCGACGTTGCGACCAACGGCCTTGATTAGGTGAATTAGTATTGGTTGCTGATGGGTTACGCTTAGAGGTGGTCTGTAATATTTTTTCTTCGGACACGGCGAAGCCAATAGCTTCGTTTAAGGTTTCAGGGTCACGGCATCTGACTATAGTCGATAATCGAGAGTCTAAGCCACTGATAAATGTATGCAATGCTAAGTCTTGCATTGCAGCGACACGGCCAGTCAGTTCACCTTTTTTTCTTGTGGGTATCGAAATATTTATTTCAGTTAATAGTTTAGCTAGGCATGTCTCTACGCGTAGTGCGAACTGGTTGACTGTCTCACTATTAGTTTGGCAACAATCCTGGAGATCCGAGAGTAGTGCAGCGTAATGTTTTTTCTCGCCGAATTGGTTTTTGAGAAATTCCTCTAACTGTGGCCAGTTTTCAAATTCCTTAATGGAGCACGCACTTTCGGCACGGCCTTCAAGTTGGCTCAGAATATATTTTAATATTACATCTTGTTGAGATGGTGACCCAAGACTTATTGCATTTCTGCAATTATTTAAAAATGCATTAAGTTTTTCGCGGTTCCCGTCGAATTTATTAATAAATTTGCTTATAAAGTTCATGTCGATTTCTTTTGTGTCCTTAGACATGATACTGGGCTCGTCTTTAGGCATGGCAAGTTAGTCAAAACAAAAGATAACGCGTGAGGTACGGAGTTGCGATAAGAACGGATGTTGCACTATTCTCGGAGATGAGTGATAGAATAATATTTTTGAACAAATGATTAACTGAATATTACTAAAATTAGCACTTTGAACCTTGAATTAATTTAGAACTATGCGATGACACTTTGTAGTTTAGATCACTGGCACTATTTTCACCACACGTATGGTTTCGAAGTATACTGGATTTACTTACAGGAACACTGCGACTGCGACGGCAACACGAATCATTTCGTAGCTCGGCGAGATCACCCAAGGTGAGTGATAGATATTCGGGGTACACCCCGTTACAGCAATACGGCACGTGAGGGTCTAATGAGACCAGCAGGATACAGCGGCACAGCGACAGGATACAGAGATAGCACTTTCACTGTCACAATCACAATTTTAACTGAATTGAGGCGATCCGAGGATTTTTAAAATCCCTTAAGCTGCCACCAATGTTACGCGAGGCCACGTAAACGAGGTTTTAAAAAAACACTTTTGGTTACACAAATGAAATGGTTTATTGGTTGACCTTGATACAAATACAAAACTGGCAGACACGCGATGGATGAGGAGATGGTACCGGCTCTAAGATCGGGGCGAGACTAACTCAACGCGGGAGCGGAGAGGCAGTGCTGCTCTAAAATGATGACATGACATTTAAGTAATCGATTATTAATGACTTTCTTTAACATCGGGAAACTATAACAGTTCGTAACTTTTTAGGGTTCCGTAGCCAAATTGTAAAAAACGGTACCCTTTTAGATTCGCCATGTCTGTCTGTCCGTATGTCACAGCCACTTCTTTCTGAAACTCTAAGAACTGTGCGGTTGAAACTTGGTAAGTAGATGTATTCTGTGAACTGCATTAAGATTTTCACACAAAAATAGAAAAAAAAAATGGGGGTCCCCATACTTGGAACTGAAAATTAAAAAACATTTTTACATCAATCCCATTTGTATGGGGTATCTATGGATAGGTCTTCAAAAATTGTGTTGAGGTTTCTAAAATCATTTTTTACTAAACTGAAACTTTCAAAGTGTTAAAATGTCCCCCCCCCCTGTAACTTCCAAAGTAAGAGAGTGATAAAACACAAGAAAAAAAAATATGATGTACATTACCATGCAAACTTCCAGCAAAAATTGGTTTGAACAAGAACTAGTAAGTAGTTTTTTTAACACGTCAAAAATCCTAAACCGCAATTTACCTTCCATTCAATCAATAAACTATTATTAAACATCTTTCAAAGTTACAACGAACTACAAGAACTTTTATATGATGTTACTTGCTTCTACGGAACCCTTCATGGTCGAGTCTAACTCGTACTTGGCCCCTTTTTTTAACCGACTTCAAAAAAAAGGAGAAGGTTATCAATTCGTCGGAATCTTTTTTTTTTATGTATGTTCAGCGATAATTTCGTCGTTTACGAACCGATTTCAAAAATTCTTTTTGCGTTGGAATAGGCGTAGCTTACAGGTAGTCCCATCGTCACCATATCGGGATCTGATGATGGGATCCCAAGGAAATCGAGGGAACTCCTCAAATATCAGGCACAATTGTCGCAATTTGGGTACTCAGAATAGTTTTTCTATGAAGTCGGTTCCTTTTTGTTAAAATTATTATAAATAGTGTCACAATAATTTCAATACTCAAACTTTACTTATTTTATTGCGTAGCAATCTCCTAATTATGCAACAGGTCTAGCGGTTAGTGACCCCGAATGCTAAACCAGAGTTAGTGTATGTGATTTCCATCCAGAAAATATATTATGTGCTGATCACAATCATTCGTTTTGTGCTTAAGTGTAATGCTACTATAATATAAATGCGTATATATGTATACGTATGTTCATGTTTTATCAGCAGTTTGGTTATCATAATCTGCTCACAGGTAGTAAAGTCACATGAATGGACCGGCTCCACCGGGGCAGTACTACCCTTACAAAAAAGACCAACCTAAGAAACGAAAGACGACAGCATTTGGTGAGTGTGAGACCGGAGGAGCCATCATTCTGCAGAATGATGCAGAAACATCTCACTAAGCCGCCATGGTGTATTGTATGCACTCACAATGAGGATGGTTGCCCCTACTCTTGGATTCTACTCATGCTTTCCATCAGGCAGAGTGGAGTCGCTTTGGTAGGCTTAAATATAAAAAAATACAAGTTCTATCTAATTTGGGATAAGACAGTTGGATATAAAACATATACTTTAAATAACCTTTATCTTTTATTTAGTCTACCTAATTGAACACTCATCATCACCATCACATCCATGTAATGCACCACAGAGTCCGGTCTACTACTTTTGGCATTTAGTTGCTGCCAGCTCTCAGTATATATTTACACAGATACAATACGCAAAATATATTTTATTTCTATATCTAAGTCTATATTTCATCAATCATCAACAACCCCAAAATGTGCCACTGCTCCGCTCAAGTCAACTCTCAGGAGAGGGTTAAGATCATACGTCCCATGCTGGCCGAATGCTTCTTGGGGACTGAAAAGTCATCTTGTGGTCATATAATCTTCTCGTTGAATGTATAAAGCTACTTGAAGGCCTCCAACTAAGCTTCATGACTTTTATCTTATGATAACAAACGGGACCGACTGCTCAACGTGACCTGCGAATCACAGAAACGTTCTGACCGCGCCGTCGTTTCTGACTCTTGGTTATTGTTTCCAATCATCTAAGGCCACTTGGCTATGAGCTCTTCTAAACTTATCTCCTTTCGATTCAGACTATAGCTAATGTTTTTCTTTGTATACAGGTGGCCAGTGAAGGAAACAACAACAACAACAGCTGGTTGCGGCGTCAGTTTAGCAGATTGACCAGAAACCTACGCTATCGTATCAGCGGTGAAAGTCATTCCAAGCCACCAGATTGGTTTCTAGACAAATTTGCAGCGCAAACCTTCACCGATCCTGAAGAGCCTCTTTATCAAGCGAAAAGATCGAAACTGCTATGTGGATTGAAACTGGCATTCGATCCTACTCTTCCTGCCCACTATCATGTATGTATGATAAACAATCTATAATGATACAGAGGCCTGCGGTATAACCATTCATTTACCACGCGGCAGCAGTACTAGTCAAAAATGTATTACGTAATGTACTCCTCATGTCATCAGCTATCTGCCATCAAAATCGGCCCAGCCGTTCCAGAGATTAACCGGAACAAACAGACAGATAGACAGACAGACATAAATATGGGCAGTCTGACAACATATTTTTATTATTTGATGTAAATACCGTATGTACTTTCATATGTGTTTAATAAAAAAAACTGTTCATTCGATATTACAAAGAGTCAATTAAGTTTTGTTTATTTATCTATAGATAAAATAAATTAAATGTATTGACATCAAGTATATGTATATATTAATACCCTCACATGACCTATTTGAAATTGGTTTACTATCTAAATTTTATTTCGCTGGTCTGACCCTTTATCAGTTTTATATTTTAATCTGTGTATCAATGAGCTTATGTGTACATATCGTAATATCAATAAACATCTAATGATTGGTTTTCCCTTTGTCTGTTCTATCAAACAACATATTGAAAAACCTTTATTAAAGATGCTTAAATATAAATATGAACCTATATTCGTGTGTTAAGTTTAGTAATTTCAACTTTTTGGTATATTATATTTCTAAGGACTCTAATGAAGCCTAAGGCACTTTAAGACACTTTCTATAACGCGAGTATTGTGGGTTTGACACTCACATGCAACATGATGATGATGATGATGTATGATATATACACATATATAATTCGTATGATCCACAAATTGTTGTTTAGAGTTTCTTTGTGTCCGTTAAAATGAATGTTTGTTATGTCACATGGAACAAAGAACATATTCCTACTTAGGCAGCTATCTTAAAAAATACTGTAGACTTATTTTAAAAAGTGATCCACAAATTATCTATTGTTCTGAACCTGGATATTCCTTGTGTTTCGTGTATATTTGTAGACGAGGGACCCGCGACACAGGATGTAAATATATTCCTAAAGCAGGAGTTGTATTTTTAAAAGAAAAAAGATCTGTTTTATCTACTGCCTAACTTTACCCGATAAAATGTGGCAATCGTTTGTTTTTTTACACACTAGTCATACTACCAAATATCAATGTTGTCTCATTCCACAGAAATAAACGTATAACTGCCTCATATTAAACACTTAGGTTAATGGTGGCATTAAAACTTTGCAGCACCCGAGAGATATAATTTGCATGTTGTTGTCAGGATTTTACCCTACCCTTTGTTGTATAGATATCAACAGATAATTAATAAATTGAATTTGCTTTTTAGTGGCTGGCTGTCGTATCATTGGCTATACTATACAATATGGTTTTCGTCATCGGCCGAGCCGTATTTTGGGAGTTAGACAATCTGAATGATCTCACTTCATTATGGTATGTCCTGGACTATTTGTGTGATGCCATTTATCTGGTGGATACCGTCGTACATCTGCATGAAGGTATGTTGAATATACTAAACAAATGGAAAATTAAATCCATTTTAATGTTAAGGGACAGTTTCATTACCTGTTAATAAAGCCCCTCATAGACAAATGTCAACTTACATTTCAGTTTGAAAAGTTTCAGCTAGAGATAAATATTTCAGATAACCAAACCTATATTCTAATTTTGTATGTCAGTTAATAATCTTAAGCTTTATTAGAAATTAGTGAAACTGGCCCTAAGTCTCTTTCGTAAATAAGATTAGAAACAGGTGAGTTTGAGACTTAGGTAACAGGTTCAGCGATTCAATATTTATTTACCTTATAAAATTGCTTTGCGAATATACTGCAGCTAGCGAACGTTTTGTGAATAAAGCAAGGAAATGGATGAAATTCGCGATGAAGCAAAAGTAATACGTTAATAATAATTGTTATCACAAAAAATTTTGAAGCCGCTTCTCAGAAAAAGAAATAGTATCCCTGGTACGATTTTTTCAAGAACTCTTATAAGTAGGCACTAATATTAACTCCATAAACGTCTGTCCATTGCTCCGTAAACTATAAAAATATCAAGGTTATAAATTAACGCAATGAAAATGACACGGCACGAGTAACTTTTTAATTGAACTAGTTTGACTTGAGAATATTTGTCACATTTGATTATTCAATCGTTGAAGAATGTGTTTATTATTACTCAACATTACACACTTCGTCTCTCGAGAGCTGAGCAGTGGCCACGAATGCTAGTGACTCCTAGTGAGACCAACTGGCATTAATTAAACGTACATCATGTATGTACATGAGTAGGTATGTACATCTCTGTTGAACAATCAAAACAAACGAATTGTGTTTCGCCCCCACAATCACAGCTCACAATTTAGCGAGTACGTTGTAATCACATAGTGTGTGACTAGGTGTGTGAGTAATTCGTAGTGTGGCCATGACAACTCTAAATTACCCACCACATATATCACAGATTTAGTAAATAAACAGGATTTTATCAGAGAAGTATGAAATATTGTTAATGTAGGTATACTATGATTGGGTAGCCACATAGTTAACATATTGGAGTACATTTGCATACTGAAGTTTTCACAATACAGTTAGTACTTCTTATGCTTTAAATAGGATTCCCTTCTAAATAATATAGTAAATTTTAAAAATAAATTCGGAGTAATGGAGTTCTATAGTGTTAAACTTAAAAATATATATATCTGAATTGAGCATCTCTTCTTGCTGCGATATTTATACGGTTCGACATTTAGACGGATAGCGAGTCTATTATACCGCCGTCGTAATTAATGTGGTACTCGGTACTCGGTATATGCCGATTTTTTAGTCTCATTCCTCTGGATTACTGGTGCATGTGGTAACCGCTGGACTAAAGAGGCAGTTTATTTATATTAAAAATGTTTTAACAATAAATAATACTTATTTTTGTTAGTAGGTACAAGTATTTTTGTTGTTTTAACACAAACTACAATGGTGTATGTTATTAAGTCCGTGAACATTGATTAAATAAAATAGTTTTTATTTAATCAATGTTCACGGACTTAATATACTATATAACGCATACACTATAGGTTCTAGGTAGACCTTTTGAAGAAAGAATACAATTTCTAAGTCGACCCCTCCGTACAGACATGGAAGCCTCAGCCATCGTGTTAAATAACCAGGAAAATAACTTGTGAGAGAGCATTATAATATTAATGAAATAGGTAGTAAAAAGATTGGAATGGAAAGAAAAAAGATAATAATGACGTATGCATTCTACCTCAATTAAATTAAAACTATACAGTTAAAATTGGTGTATTATAAGTCTACTAAAATAAACTGAGTAGGAAAATTTACAAATCCTGTAATGTCGTTGTTTAGGTACTTTTCGTCTCACGTTATACTCAAACAGATACACGCTTATGTCGTGTGTTAAAATTGTCGTACAGACAGAGATGTCTGATGTAGTCCCTGTTGTGCACGAATGGTAGATACCATTCCACCACCACATCAGGGACAAATATTTATTCCGCAGTGAACAACGTGTGCAAAAGTACAATCAGCAACATTTTCGATCGCTCACCTACATATACGCTAGGATGTTAATATGTAATGACATCGTCGGTGTGATTGTTGTTTACATTTAAGATAATGATATAAAAACCACTATTAATTTTAAATGACAAGTCTAAAACCTCCTCCGTTTCATAGATTAATTTAATCACCAGGACTTACTTGCAGATCAGACAACGTTTAGTATATAGTAACATTTTTTATAATTTAAATAAAAATCTTAATAAAATTATACAATAATGGGACAGATTCATAGAAGATTATTATGTTACATTGCCAACTTCGATGAAATTTACCTTTGCACAACAGAGAAGGCACTGCCTTACAATTACTAAGTCAATATATTGATTTTTGTCATTAATTTCCTTTATTTTAACAAAAAAAACGACTACAGAGATTCCAAAAAGAATTTTTGGCAGTCTATGTTTATTAGTATGTACCGTTATAGCATCTAAGTAATGATCGATTTTAATGAATGAGGAGTCAATAGATTATTAAACTTTTTACGTTGTCAGGTTTTGTTTTCAAACTTTTTCTTGTTTTGATATTATGATCCTTGAAATTAATATTAGTTCGTCCCCTAATGTAGGGTAATAATCGGGATACTACACTTGTATATTACATTTTTATACAAATTATAAACTTTCATGCTTCCTTAGCTTAACTAATAGAATAATACACGTATAAGGTAGTAGGACTTTTTAGCATTGACTGTACACAGATACTTGGCGCCTCATGGTAAATTGTACATTTAGGTAGACACCGAATTTAGGATTATTAACATTAACTACAACTGACTGATACGCTCTTTAAAAAAGATTCCTATTTAAAATAAAAGTATAATCCAGTCCATAAACGATTGTATTGGTACAAAACTTTAATATAAAATAACTATCTTAATATGTGCTCAAAAATTTTATGGCCATGCAATAAAATCTAGTTCATCATCATCACCCTTTTAGTTCTAATTGTATTAAACGTATTAGTTAACTCTACTACTGAGGCTATCCTAAACGTCACTGTACTCGACCTTCAGCTCCCTTCATCAAGTTCTACCAAGTTTTATATGCAAGTCGTCACTTCGCAGATCGCTACTCCATGTGACTGTAAAAAATGTTGACAAAGGTACATTACCGTTGCATGTAAGCACCATCTTCTTGTATCAGAGCCTGTATGACAATTGCTTAGCCTTTCCCTTATCAACGCATTTACCTATCGAAACAAAATAAAGCACTGTATTCATCTGGGTCAAACGATTCAGACTCGGACCATACAAAACACACGGTCTTCATATAGAGTGACATAGAACAATCATCCATATTTAAAATAGCATCTACATAACTTTGCTGATAGCTAGTTATTGACGAAAATGTTTCCTTATATTTTTATCGAGCATGGGATAAAAATTGTTAAACAAACAAAAAATTGTATTTACGTTATTGTTTTGCAAGCCATAGGGTATTTGATACTGTTTGAACCCTTCTAAAGATATTACCAATCAATCACAATAGCCCTGAAATCATGTCACCATAGGCAGAGTGAAATATTTGTGAAAAAGCAACTAGGCTGGGTCGAATGTTTGTTCACACGTTAGCTAAATTTGATGACGCAAGGTGCGGCTCTAAGTGTGAAGTGTGGGTGTCAAATTGTTAATATGCTAGATCGGTCGAAAGTAGTCCTCCACTTATATTGGTATAAGTGATTTCACAGATATTATGATGCGAAGTATCAATTATTTAATATATGTATCTATGAGTATCTATACAAACACTACAAGAATCCTAACGAGGACAAGAGAAATAGATTCTCAATGTTGGTGACTTGTGATAAATTAAATTATCCAGTTGTTCAAATGATAAAAGGTCAGGACAAATTAGATACTTAAGTGAACTTAAGTGCATTTCACTTGTTTACACATTAGAGGTTATTTGCATCCATCTTGGACTTACTCGTTATAGAACTTACTCTTTTCGATTTTTTTCTTCCAATCTAAAAAGAGAAATGTACAATTTATTATAAGGAGAGAAGTCCCCAACCCACACTCAGTCAGCGTGAGTACGTATCACTTTGACCCTATCCTGATAAGAGATCTGATCCCAGCAGTGGGAAAATACGGGTTATTAATTATTGTAAAAAAAACTGTATAGTAAACATGGCCTTAAGTTTATCCCTATCATTTTTAATAACATAATCACTCATAAAAAACTACATACTAAACATTTATTACTAATTTTATTATGAACAAGCTGAGTCACGTGGTGTTACCCTCGGTTATTGTTGAAAATATAACGAGTAACGACGCGGAGCGAAGCTAGTCTAAAAATAATTAGCCTAAGTTACTCGTTATATCATCAGCTTTCTGTCAGTGGAAGTCCCGTCAAAATCGATCTAGCTGTTCTAGAGATTACCCGGCACAAACAGACGGACAGACAGACAGAAATTTTAAACATTTCATTTTTCGTGTAAGTAACATAACATTATATACTTTCACTAGTTGACCCAGCGATATTCGTACCGCCCAATTTTAAAATTCCAGAACTTGATCGCAGCGCCACCTACCGGGTCCAGTTGCGAATCTAAACCATTCCCAGATCCCCTTGAACACACACAAAAAATGTCATCAAAATCGGTTCAGTCGTTTGAGAGAAGTTCAGTGACATACACACTCACAGAAGAATACAGAAGAATTATATATATAAAGTTAAGCATTTCGTAAAAATCTCTTCATTTGATATTACAAATAGACACCCCAATTGTTTTTATTTGTATCGATTAAGATTTAATCAATATACGTAAAGAACTTTATTTATATAACATTTATGTATTTTTATTATTCAATGCATCAATATTTGGATGTTATAATTGGCACTTGGCATGATCAATCTGTGAAATCAGTTTTCACCTGTGGTTTTGCCTTCAGACCTTCATTAAAAGACGACATACTCCCTTATGAAATAATGCAGCACTTAAGTCGGCAAGTATTCTCTGGCAGTAATAGCCTCTTACATTTAGATAGCTTGTCTGTCTGTTAGCCTTACCAACTACTACTTCTTCCTTCTAGCCTCATTCCCAATATTATTTGGGGTCGGCTTTACTTGAATATCAGTTTTTCAGCGACTGGCATCGATCCTCCGCAACCCTAAGAATAGTACTACTACCAACTAAATCTATATAAATATATCTTTTTCCGAGCCTTTATTCCCAAGTTTATTTGGGATCGGCTACTAGTTCAACCGGTTTTACCTGAATATCAGTTTTTCCACGAAGCGACTGTCTTCGGACCTCCGCAACCCTAAGGGAAAAATGAAATTCGAAGATTGAACTAGTTGTCAGTATATTTGAGGGTTTATACAAATATATACTGACTTCCCAATAACGATTGCCATAGATGTTCATGACAACCGGGACCGACGGCTTTACGTGTTCTCTGAGGCTCGGGCGTAAATCACCGCCAAACTTCCAAACTCCGGGCTGCTATTAGGAATTTCCTAAGAAAAACCCCAAAACACTTTTTGGGTTTATAATATACTATATATAATAATATATATATATGTATATATATTGCTGTTCGTTAGTCTCTCTTAAACTCGCGAACGGCTGGACCGATTTGGCTAATTTTGGTCTTGAATTATTAGGGGAAGTCCAGGGAAGGTATAAAAGGTGAATACATGTATAAAAATGAATTGCATTTTTTTATTAATTGTGGATTCCTTTTGTTTGTTTTAAATTTATTTTATACGCAAGTTTAGGTCTTCTATTTATCGATTTAGGCAGTACGAAGTCTGTCGGGTCAGCTAGTTAGCTATAACTTTTGTGATTAACAAGCACTGTTTGGAATTTTGTTCTTCTTTTTCTGTTCTCGCTATAACCGCTTAATTGCAATTGTCATGATTATTTCCAAAAATATTAAAAATATAGTACTTATTAGAAGCAAGTTATGGAGTGATTGGTTTAGTTGGTCTAGTGGTTCGCGTATGCGGCTGCCGATCAAGAGGTCTCGGTCTTGGGTTGGACCAAATGCTTGTGATCTGCAAATATTTTTTCCGGAGTTTGATTATTTTCTAGTGTATAAGTTGTCTAGTACCCATAGCACAAGCTCTGCTTAGTTTGGAGCTATTTTCAGTGTTATACGACTGCAAGTTTTTTTTTTTGTACTTGACATGCAATGTTCTTTAGTGAAATATAAAAAGAGTAGATTATGTATACAAATAAATGAAATTGGAGCGTATGTTTGTTTCAAATGAACAATTCTTTACCAAATGTACGTGAAAGTACTAAAGTACTACGGTTATTATATCAAAAGCATTTTTTAATTTTTTTAGGCTGTCTATCTGAGAGCCTTGGCGTTCCTCAAGATTCAAAGTACATTTCGATTTTATTATATTAAGTATATCATTATCATCATCATCAGCCTACTGCAGTCCACTGCTGGCCTCTCCATTTGCACGCCACTTAGTTCGATCCTCGACTACTCGCTCCAGCTCCTGCCAGCCGTCCTGCGCAAGTCGTCACTCCACCAGTCGGCATGTGGGCGTCTCACACTACATATACTATAATAATTTACTACTACATTTTACTATATTTAAAATAAATGCGAAAGTAACTATTTCTATTTCTCCGTGTTTTAAGGCAAATATACAGAACCGATATAAATAAAATTGGAGTCTGTTTTTAATATTAATATAACCGCTTTTACAATTTTGTCTGTCTGTCTGTTTGTTCCTGGTAATCTTTGGAACGGCTGGACCGATTTCATTAGGACTTTCACTGGCAGATAGCTGATGATATAAGGAGTAACTCAGGCTACTTGCTTTTTTTAGACTAGTTTCACCACGCGGCGTTGCCCGCGTTTACAACAACAAACGCGGGTAACACCGCGGGGCTCAGCTAGTATTCAATATGAACAGTTCGACATTTCAAAGTGACAGACATGAAAAGATATTAACGCGAGGCTATCCATGCGCTAATAATCTACAAAGATATTCTAGATACTGATAAAGAACTAGGCTACTTTTTACCGCGAAATCCAACGTAGACCCGGGTGAAAGCTATTCAACTTCCTACAGATTTTTGTATACTCACTATTGAGTTTTCTGTCAGGCGATAAGCTCGCCTAAGCATAAAGTAGACGGAGTTTATGTGCGCAAAAGCAAACTTGAACAACATAAAGTTCATACCGATATTGGTATTCCGTTTGCTTTTCTTGTTTGTCCACCACATACTAGTGATGCAATACTTAGCTACCACAAACTGTACACAACTAGGGATTACCAGAGTATCATTAATCACTAGCCGAGGTGGTTCCAGCGGATATTGTTGTAAATTGCTAGGCTGAAAAGAAAGTGTCCTAAGTTAATTCTTATGTCATTAACCATCTGCCAGTGAAAGTCCCGTCAAAATCCATCCATCCGTTCCAAAGTTTATCCGGAACAAAGGAACAGCCAAAGATTTTAGAGATGCATTTTTAATATGCATTGAATTAAAAAACTGTTAATTTGACATTACATACAGACCTTTATTTTTTTTTATTTGTATAGATTAGCTACAGATGGACAGTATATTGACTTGCGTAAATATTTTTTAATGTGTCACTTTGCAATGTTGAACTGTTCATATTTAATTTTAACCTCTTCTGAAGGGGAGGAACCCTTGAAACAAACATTACAGCAATCTGTTCGGTGAGTGTGGTTCAGTATAGTAGGTGTATTAAAGAGTATTCATAGGGTGACGAAAATTTCCGGTTTTTCTGAGTGATAATTCAAATGTTGATGCACTTCTATATCTTATATAATCACAACAATAAAGTGTCAACATTTCACGCAATTTGTAGCCACAACTAGTTAGGTTCGATAGTGTTGAATCGGTCAATGCAACTAATTTTATAAAACTTGTATATAAAATTAGTTGCTTTGACGTGGAGATGTATGGTCTCAACCCTCTCCTGAGAGGAGACCCGAGCCCAGTTGTGGGACGTTATGGGTTGTTGATGATCCTATTGTGATATAAAAAATATTATTTAAGAAAATCTCGGTCCATTCCCGCAAGTTCAATATAATCGTTACATTTCAGTCAACTAAGAGGCTTTGTAAATAAAAAAATTATAAACTATTCTAATTATTCATTTGTGTATATTATATTGGCGATGTGCATTGTACACAATTTTGATGCTTATTTCACCTCTGAGGTTTGAACTATACTACTCAATGAGGAATCAAGGATCGTTTATCATACTGGCAATTAGATAATAGTGGTGCTATTATTATCGGTAAACTGATAAGAACTTGTAGAATATTAATTAAAATCGAATTGTGGCAATAAACATGAATGAATATCATCAGATTATATTTTATAGAGATGCTACTGCGAATGTAATTATGACCATCTTTGATAATAATAATAAAATAAGTATGAGATAGTTAAACAACTAGAGAGGAAAACGTTTTTCAAATACAAATATTAGTCCCTTTTTGCAGACAGTAAAAAATACTATCACATAATGTGATAATATGTTGTGATATCGATTGTTCACAGGTTACCTCGAACAAGGGCTAATGGTGAAAGATCCAAAAATGCTTCGGAAACACTATTTCAAATCAGTTTCTTATGGATACGATGTGATGTCTTTATTACCTACTGACATAGCTTACTATTGGTGGAGGCCAGGATCTTGTGATGCTGTTAGTATTCTTTCTTTAAAATTACTTACATTACTACATATAAGTTCTTCATTTCCTATAGCCGTAATAGATTGGGAGCTACAAAAATAATTAACAGCGGCTAACCATGGATAAACGGAAAATGTTCCCCAAAGACATTCCTTAACTTTCTTATTACCAATGTGTCAATATTGGTTGTGTTTCAGACTCGTTTGCCGTGCCCTGTTATTGTACGACTAAATCGTCTATTCCGCTTACCTCGAATGTGGGAGTGGTTCGATCGTACTGAGACCGCCACTAGTTATCCAAACGCTTTCAGGATTTGTAAGGTCGGTGGTAATAAAGTTATTTTTAAGACTGTCTTAAAGTTTAGAACACAATACATTAACAAAGTAATTATTTCACAGGTTGTTATGGCGATACTCGTTCTCATTCATTGGAATGCTTGTTTGTATTTTGCAATAAGCTATGCCATTGGATTTGGTACAGATAGTTGGGTATATAATATTACTGGACAACGAAATGAATCATTGAAGCACCAATACATTTATAGTTTTTATTGGTCTACCTTAACTCTGACTACTATTGGTGAAACTCCACAACCTGAATACGACGCTGAATATCTCTTTGTGGTGGCAGATTTTTTAGCGGGTGTTTTAATATTTGCAACAATAGTAGGAAACATTGGATCCATGATTTCTAATATGAACGTAGCAAGAGTGGAATTTCAAAACAAAATGGATGGTGTCAAACAATACATGGCTTTTAGGAAGGTCAGCGGTGAACTTGAAGGTAGAGTCATTCGTTGGTTTGCGTACACGTGGGCACAAAGTGGAGCTTTAGACGAAGAAAATGTCTTGTCTTCTTTGCCTGATAAATTGAAAGCTGAAATAGCCATCAGAGTACATTTAGATACATTACGCAAAGTTAGAATATTTCAAGATTGTGAGCCAGGATTATTGGAGGCACTTGTACTTAAATTAAAACTACAAGTTTTTAGTCCAGGAGATTACATCTGCCGAAAAGGTGATGTTGGAAAAGAAATGTATATTGTTAAAAGAGGAAGACTTCAGGTAGTTGCTGACGATGGTAAAACAGTGTTGGCTTTACTAAGTGCAGGTTCTGTATTTGGGGAAGTAAGTGTTTTGGAAATTGCTGGCAATCGTACAGGCAACAGAAGAACAGCAAATGTTCGGGCTTTAGGATATTCTGACTTATTTTGTTTGGCCAAAAGAGATTTATGGGAAGCGCTTGCAGACTACCCGGATGCCAGGGCCACTTTAACTGAACGTGGCTGTCAATTGTTAAGAAAGGTTTGTTGCTTTATTTGACACAAATACCTCAGATATATATTATATGAGCCATATTGAAATAAAATGATTATATTTTGTTATCAGGATGGTTTACTAGATGAAGTTGTTTTCAAAAATGCGCAAACTACTCACCAAAGCTTAGAGGAACAAGTTCATGCATTGGAAACTACTGTCGATATTTTAACCAATCGTTTGCAAGGATTACTTACTGACGTAGGAGAACAACAAGCTACACTTAATCAGAGACTCAATAGACTAGAATTAAGGTTAGTCGTGAAATACAAAACCTAAATGCATTATATGCTATAAATGTATTGCAATAGCGAGATAGTGCACTTGCGATTTTTGTAATGTCTTGCAACAAAGCGAATGTTTACTTTTCTTTAGCTAATAGAAATTTGATTAAATATTTGACATTTTCAGACCCATCGACGGTGAAGACACTGATTCTGATGATATGACGTCAATGGCAGCTTCAGACATACGGAGTGATATTATTAGAGGGTGTGATGCATCCGGCTACAGCGAATTACCAATGTCATCAGCATACAATGCCTCCATGCTACTATATACTCACCCTATACCAACACGTGAACGTGGTAATTCGTTATGCGTACAAGGATCATCCGGATTAATCCAGAAAGCTCCGGAGCCACGCAGCAAGTCACTTCGCTTAAAGAGAAAAAATACATTGAAATGAACTAGGACAATAAACCTATACGTAGTGGATGAGTGTAATCAATTAATCGTTAAAATTTTCATATAAAAATAAAATTTAACACCGGATTCAATGATTATATCCAAGTTATATAGAATAAATTATTTTTGATACCACACGAGGGTTTATACAAATAATGAATATAAACATTAAAACTAATTGGTTATTCAGGAAAATACACATCTATTAAATGGAAATAAAAATTATAATAGTTCAAAAGCAAAGATTCACAAAATTGTATAATTCCATAATTACAGCGTTACCAATAAGTAATATGTACAATACCACCGAACAACAGTGCCCAAAGTTGATAAGGTTTTTTACAATGGTCATAGATCGAATATTTGTGATTATTCAACAAGATTTACTATAAAAAAAACATAGAAGAAATGAAAGTCAATGGAACCTGGCTTTAACATATTAATTTTAAGCCCAATACTTACTTCTTAATGATTTCCGAAGAAAATACGGAACTTGAATTTCTTTTGATAAGATTTTATTATTTAAGTAAATGTTTGAGATGAAATGTTAGATCTACATTTATAATACGTATATGTAGTATAAATTAAGTTTAAAATTGAAAACTTATAAAATCAATTGCCTTTAATGAGAATACATTTTATTAAACCACACTTTCAGCTTATCCTATACGGGGAAATTGTAATGATTTTAAAGTATTTTATAATCCTCGAAGACTAAAAAAATCTATATTAAATTATTTATCCGTTGAAAAAATCCGTTTTGGGGAGTGATATCCCCGTATAGTGTAAGCTGATGTGTTATAAAATGTGTACAATTTCACAGCAGTAAGTATTATTACTTATTATTCAATGTTCTAGAAGATTGGTGTATATACAAATTCGGCACAAATTTCAATCGTGCGGTCGACGTCACGTAGTGTTATCGTAACATTTGATTAACCGAATCGAGTGCCCCTCGAATGATATCACGATATTAGCCTAGATTTGTGAAGTTATCAGTGGCTCTTTATGTCTATGTGTCCAATCTATAAACAAATCATTCAAATAATATTTTACTTACATGTTGCAAATATACAACGTTACAAAGTAAATTTTGATGTTCTATCAATGAGTTGTAATTGATTGCATGAGACAATTCCAGTGATATTATAAAGCGATTTGTCTGTTACAATTTTGTATCGATAGTTCAAATACATTTAAGCGATGAAATGTTTATTATTTTGTAAATGTTTATTTATTACTCCAACAATGTCCAAAGTTGTTGTAACATAAATATTAAATAATTTAAGTTGTTTTATTTTAAACCTATGCTTCATTTTTGCCTTTAGATTCTATCATTACCTAATATCGTAATTATATTTCTAAACAACATCTATTAACAAATATATTTTCACAATCATTGTACACTAGCATAAGGAAATGTAATTAATACATACATCATATCATATATTAAGTAGGCGACGAATAGATACGCCCTAAACATTTTTACAATATATCCAAACTAGGTTTAAAAGTTCACTTTAGTTAAATGCACGTATGCCATACATATATTGAACACTACACCAAGATATAATATTTAAGTCAAATAGCTCTTGGCATTTCACGCATAGTACTTAGGATATTCTAGTCTTGTGTTTCCCTCCGATTTGGACCATTTTACATAAAGCATTTTGAATAAGGAGCTGCATTCGATACAAGGCTTGATGACGCTTCTTCTTTTACACCAACTGTAAATATAATGTACACAATACAAATAACAGTAATATAATTATGTAAGAATCCTCGAAAATGTAGTAAAGCACTAGTAACTCTTGCGTTGTAGTTTCCATATGGAGCAAAAGTCATTAGCCATCAGTTGACCAAACTATAAATAGCATTCTAAAGACGATAGAGAATTGTTTAATACAAGATAAAATAAAAACTTTGTCTAAGGCAAATATGCTACTCAAAATAAACATTCTCAAGACTTGCAGTTTCTTCCCTTCCAGATACTGTTCGGATCTTAAAGCACATTAAGGCACTTGTTCCTAATTAACCTGATACCTCGACTGTTGGTTTTACCCCTACACCATAAATAGTTATATTACATGAGCAATCGTTAACAATATCTAGCAACAGATGGTAAAGCCACGCTGATTTCTGATTTTCAAAGGAGGTTTTCA
Organism: Phragmatobia fuliginosa; assembly: GCA_932526445.1. Lineage (NCBI taxonomy): Eukaryota > Metazoa > Arthropoda > Insecta > Lepidoptera > Erebidae > Phragmatobia > Phragmatobia fuliginosa. The sequence continues at coordinate 35,779,682 of OW052057.1, forward strand.
TCACGTTAATTTTTATCACGAAAGCCTAACGGGTTGATATAGGGTTTTTTTCAAATTTCCTTTCTCCTTGCACTGATGCTATTATTTAATGTTGTGCTTTGTTTGCTACCTTAGTCTCCTAAGGGTGATAGACCAAAGGTGATACACCAAAAGATGTTACAGCCTAATCTAACGCTAAATATAGATCGTCATTCTAATAATATCACGTAGTTGTAATCTACAATAGGAATGATTACCATACTATTAGGTATTACCGTCAGGCCAAAATGAAAATCGAGCGCTGGTTGCGTCAGATGAAGTGACTGCTTCGTGGCGACGCGTCGGTGAGAAACTGCTTGAAGGTACGTAGCTCGGATTTGGGCTGGGCGATCCACCTGCAAACAATTAAATATATATAGTGGCACTGCAGGATTTGTTGTAATATATATATATAAAAGAATTATGTGAAAGTACCACTGGAATTACAGTCTTCTAGAAAAACAAGGTAGAAGGTAAGCTAGTTTAAAAAAACAAATAGATTGAAAGCTTAAACCTAGCTCTAAACATCGTCACACTCAGCCATCAGTGGGTGAGTTAGATCTCTCCAGTCGCAAATAGGAATAATCCTACTAAATTCATGTAATGTAAATTCGAAAGAAACTCTGACAAATCAATACACTGATTTTAACGAAACTTGCCATGAAGATACTTTGATTGTTGAGGAAGGACTTGCATAACAGACAGAGCCGCAGGATTAAGCTAGTACATACAAAAATATTTTAAAAACGCACACATTGCAAATAAATAACTCACACAAATATATCTTTGAAAGTCGACCTCTGTTTAGCGTTATGGCCTAGTAAACTATTATGATATAGGTACTTTAAGGTTTTAAGTCCTCCAAGGAAAAAAATTACAATAAGTTTTAAATAAACGAACAAATACAAATAGACAGATGTTAGATAATATCTACGAACTCAATCATTGATCTTCAAGAATGTACATTACTGTCAACTGAAGTTCCGAACAAAAATAAGAGTTATGAGAAACCATGTGCTTTTTTGAGTGCGTGATAAGGCAAGTAAACTGATAGCACTGCTTTGAAACATTAGATTAATAATTTTTAAATTTTATGTTAATTTCATTTTTACAATTGTAAATCTGTATATTTAAAGAGTAAGTTATAGACTTTGCCGGTTTTTCGTAAGAATGACTTAGACTAAGTAAATATGAAAGTACCTAATTCAAATAAAAGGGAGGTTGATTTTGATTGCTTTTCATGTCTATGTCGCCGCTAACTAGTTTAATTAGCCGTTTACTCAACAGCCGAACCTCTACTGAGGCGTCTATTCATATACATAAAAATATTAACCTAAACTGAAAGCCAAATTATAGTCTGTGTAGCGGTGATAGTTGTATATATATATTATTTATATACTAAAAACCTAACCAAACCTAAGAACCAGATTATAATCTGAGTAGTGATAGTAATGGATGAGGCTAGGCTGTTGAGCAAACGACTAATTAAGCTAGTTGCCTGCGACATCTATACTACTCTCTTTAGTAACGCCATCTAAACTTCTTTTGCTCACACTCCTAAACACAATGATAGAACGGGCCTTACCTTTACCCTCTTTGTAAAGTAATTCTGAACATAATAATAGATGGCGTTATCCTACAATGTTTTTCGTTTTATATTCTATTTTATATTATGTTATTTTTTTAGAATGTCCGAAATTTACTCAATAACAATATTTCCTTTGGGCGCAAACACTACGTAACCAGTTATGTGTGAAGAATTATTTTTCTTGCTACGAATCTAAATAGTTGCCTACAAAGATATTTGTTAGTTACGTAGCTATTAGTTAGTAAAAACAAATTAAGTGTCTTGAATGAGCTTTTATAATGTGAATGTAAAATTAGTGTAACGCGCTAGCATTTCATTTTTTAAATACAAACGTTACGATGGTTAATGGACTTCAATGAGATGTTTATGGAATAAATGCAGCTGTAGTCAATCGTGAACGTTCGTGCATCTTTATTTGTAATTAATTTAGAGTATTATAAGTGTATAATTTACTAACTACCGTTGAACCCGTCGTAGAATTATATTAAACACTTTAATTTAGATGCAATTTCGATAGTTACGTAGCGTTAACTTCGTAGCTGATTGTACGTAACTAGCTTCGTAGCAACAAAAGTAGTTCTATACACGTGACTGGTGACGCACCGTCGGTTTTGTAGGCGGCCAAGGTCTTAATTATCTAGTGATTTTTTGAAAAAATATAATAATAATAATTTCGTTTCTTTCTTTGGTTGAACGCAGTAATCTCAAGAAGTCTTAGTTCGATTTGAAAAAATATTGTTAAAAAACCCAGTTTTAGCAGAGGTTTTCATTTTACGCTATTTCCCGTGGTTATTGTTGTAAATCGCGAGTAACGCCGTGGAGCGAATCAAGTCTACAAAATAGCCCAAGTTACTCCTTATGTCATCAGCTATCTGCTAACAAACAGAAAGACTGACAGACAAAAATGTTAATTAAAGTTTTATTTAAAAGTTTTTGTAGCTATAATCTCATAAGTATATTTTTCATATTAAAAAAAACCTTACCTTATTATTAACTGTTGGAAATCCTACTTTGCATTTTATCTAATCTAAAAGATACTGCATGATCAATCAGTGAGTAATCAAGATTCCTTATTATCCGGTCAGGATTATTTTGCCAAATTAATATGACTTATTAAGAAAAGTTATAAGTATAAAAAATCCCCTTCCAATAAAAAAATAATAATCGGACTGTTATGTAAGTAGCTGCGTGTTCATACACTCGTATACATGCATCGAATTGAGAACCCTCTCCGTTTTTTTTTCATCGGTCCAAAATAGAGCATGAAAAATCAAGAATTTATTTATGAGGAATTTCATTGAATTTAAAGCAGTTTAGCTGCGGAAGCGTAACAGAAAGGCAAAATTGCTTTCGAATTTATAATATTACTATGGATTTTAGTGTAAAGCTATTCATTCACCTTCAGTCCAAAAAGGGAATCGGGTGACAGCAGCATCCGACGACGTCACAATATCGTGGTGTCTGTTTGGCGAGAAGCCGCCGGTTGATGGCGCGTAACCCGACCCTGGGCTGGGAGATCCGTCTGTAAAGAGAAATAATTAATAGAGTAATATCCACCTTCCATTCTTCGAATATCGATTTATTTCTTCGAGTAATCATTGCCACTTTATTAGCGTACGTAATTTTAAATGACAGAGTTGAGGGTAGAGTATTATATTATCATAGATATACGAGTAATATAGACGTATCAAGCTATCGCCGTCCACTGCTGAACGTAGGTCGCCCCTAAGGATAATCAACCATACTTGTCTTGCCGCCAGTCACCTTCCTTAAATCGTCGGTCCATCGTACCGCAAGGCGTCCTACACCACATCTGCCTAATCGCGGTCTCCACTCTAGCACCTTTCGGCTCTAGTGACTTTCAGTTCGTCTGGAGACATGACCGGCTACTTTAGCTACTTTAAATTTGGGAACCAGTCCGATAGATATAATATGATTACATTAAAATAAATGTAATTATGTGTAAGTATACAATTTGTATTATCATGCAATAAATAGTATTTTTCAATAAAGAAAAATTAAAGGGCTTATTATATATGATAGTCTATTGATACCAATAAATAAAACTTAGAAGTATGTTTGTGATTTCAAATTAACAACTTACATATATTGCACTGTATACTGTATACATATATGTATACAGTATACAGTGCAAATGTACGTATGTAACATATTATGTTACGTCAATTTTTGTATGTCTGTCTGTTCCGGCCAATGACTGGAATGGAACTATAATGATGATGACTATGACGATTTTAACAAAAAAAACGTAGTAGATGTTTTAGCAATTGTTACAGTGAATTCAATTTCGTAAAATAATTAAATCCACTATGAAAATGGTGGTTCTGTCATAGTTACATTTCGTAAAATACCTGAAATTGTAGGTTAACGGATCACGCTATCGCGAGATATTAACTACTCAATTTGATGACGTGGATATCACTGACATGTGGTTTAACAGGAAATAACGAAATAGACTCGCCATTTTTCCAAAAAGTGATTAAAATTTTTTATGAAAGAATCGACATCTCTCTGAGTGCTCGTGGTAAAGTTCGTCGGATATCATTTTTCATTAATAATTGCCAAACTTTCCGATTTGTAATACAATAAAAAATTGAATCATCTTCATCTAAATTCTTTGTTTTATTTTCTTTTAGAAAACAAAGTTCGTGTTGAAAACCCATAAGATATCTATAAAAATTAATTAAAATGTATTTTAAAATATAAACTCACCAATAGCACCCACTCCTATGGCGTTGTAAGTGTTCATCGACATTGATTGCATAGGCTGCAATGAACTTTGTAACTGAAAAACGAAAATGACACTCAGATATAAAAATAATAAACAAACAAATAAACAAATAAAATAAAAAGAGAGGTGACTAAAGGAACAATATAAGCAGCTAACATCAATGCCAAGAGAAGGAAAACTTGAAACAAACCCTTAACCAACCCGTCTGGCCAGCGTGGTATAGTAGGCCAAAACCTCCTTTCAAAGGAGAGGCCTATGTCCAGCAGTGGACTGTTGATGGCTGTTGATGATGATGATTGATGAATTAACTTTTAAATTAAAATATTAATCTTTTTTAGAGTAGAGGAATTGGGTTATGCTCGGCTTGTTATTTTACAAGTTATGTTTTGATAAGATTTATTTTTACTTTTACAGAATTTGTCTTTTAAAATTGAGTACATGATAATTATTTATTTTGTAAAAACTGCATTGAACCCTATCGCATAGGTATTATGTTATTTATTTCATCGATAAGTCGTTTATTGAGTAGTCATAGCACCAATTTGCGAACATACAGTTTTACTGCTTTTTGATACGCTACTCAAATTTTAATCTTGATTTAATAACTGAAATGAAATTAGCCTCTTAACACGCCATCGGAGTTCATAGGAGCATTACAATTCTTGTTTACTATTATGTATTTGTTTCTTTGATTTTAATACTTGATTTTATAATACAAAGTAAAATATAATTTTATTTTCATAGTTTATTATCTGAGTAGTAACGGATCGAGAATAGATAACATGAAGATTACATTTCACATGTGTCGTTAGAGTCGACTAAGGGAAAAAACTATGCAAAACAACATCATTGCAAAGAACAGGAAAACTTGAAAATGCCAACCCAGCTGCTTTTTTTTACTAATCCGTTTGCGCGTTATATCACTTCAAAGGGCAATTTTTGTAAAAACAGGGCGTCGTCCCCTCGCCTCTATAAGATCTCTAGAAAAACTCGAAAAATGTGAAAAAATTCATGATGGTAGTTCATATGATGAACTTTAAAGGAAAACTATAACGGATTAAATGACTTTGTTAGTTCATGAGTTATAGAGATTTAACTTTTAAAATAGGCTTACTTGAAAAAATTCGTACAAACAATTATTTATTGGATACGATTTTAAATCCATGTTCCATTATGCATGACTGTGGAACCCTTTCTATGCGTGGCCTGACACGCACTTAGCCATTTTTTTCTAGTTCACATCTTAGCTACCTCTCTTAGGATCTAAAATTATAATAACGATATAATAATAAGTATTAGAGTTCTGTATAAATGTTAAGTAGTTAATTTTGTTTAGAGAAAGAAGTATCTAACGTTATAAAATAATGTAAAATATATAGCTAATACCTAATAAATATTTGCATATCATATATGTATCCTCATTAGATGTAACTTATATTTGAATATAAGATCATACTCTGTAAACAGATATTCTGGACAATCAATGATTATGAATGGTGGCTCAACCTCTAGCGGTTTGTCGAACTCCAAGCTCATAAGAATTTGCCTCTAAAGTAAATACCTACACCTCTGAGATTATCTGAATCAGCTACCTTGATCACAGTATCGCCGTATACCTACCTATCTATATATTTACATATGTATAATGGATTGGATGGATAAAGAAGTGATTTATTTATTCTAGCTTGCTTCAAGTACAGATGTTTTTCAGGCTATTATACGTAGAACATACAATACAAGTCAAACTCAACCCTAAAATACGAGATGGCAAAGTTAAAGCTGAAAATTAATTTTTGTTCGACATAGACACTGTTTAAATTTAATAATATTGTACAATGTATAGTTACAATCATAAAAATCAAATAGCACGTTTTACAATAATTTTATATTTATCGACTTCTTTTATAATAATATGTTTCAATTACATTGCTCATGCTTGCATTCTGAATAGTGTTAACATTAGGAATGAATGATCAACCTATAATAATTCTTGATAAACACGAATTATCTTCTCGACTTCTTTAAAAAAGATGAATATAGAATATAGAACAGATTGAATTACATTTTTTTTATAATATTATGTTTCAATTACTAGACTTACATTGTTAGACTGCCTCGTTGGTCTAGTGGTTAGCGCATGCGACTGCTAATCAAGAGGTCTCGGGTTCAAATCCCGGGTCGGGCCAAAAAGTGTTTTTGGGACTTTCTTAGGAAATTCCTAATAGCTGCCCAGAGTTTGGAAGTTTGGCGGTGATTCACGCCCGTGCCTCGGAGAGCATGTAAAGCCGTCGGTCCCGGTTGTCATGAACATCTATGGCAATCGTTATTGGGAAGTCAGTGCCCTCAAATATAATTACTTGCGGAGGTCCGATGCCAGTCGCTCCGTGGAAAAACTGAAATTCAGGTAAAACCGGTTGAACTAGAAGCCGACCCCAAATAAAATGGGGAATAAGGCTAGGAAGATGTTTCAATAACATTGCTAATGCTTACATTCTGAATGGTGTTAAGATTAGGAATCAATGACAAACCTATAAACTCGAATTAAGACGCTAAGTTTACTGTGGGTTTAGATATCGCCACTGATTGAATTCGAATACACTACAGCTTGGTCACGAGTCTGATGCCATTATCATAAAGCTATTACTAATTCACTATCTCTCGACATCTTTAATTAGAGTAAGTGTTAACACACCGTTCAGTAAGTTTTACTGGGAAAAGAAAATGTCTATTCAATATCACATAGATCTAGAATTTTAGAACCGAAGATGGAAGCCTAGTTCAAAACTAGGATAAACTTATGAACAACACCAAGGATTTATAATATATTAACACATTAAGATGGATAATAATAATATATTTCAAAAATGTATTGCACAGAGCACAGATGGATGGCTTAGCTACCAAGAAATAGGGTAGGATAGAATTATGAAAAATATATTTTATAAAAAATATATATATACATATATATATTAATATATTCTTTAATATTTATATATATATATATATATATATATATATCGATATACTCGTGACATTTATGAGTTTTATATCCTATCAGATTTATATATTATATTAAAAATAAAACTCATAAATGTCACGAGTATATCGATTGTATTCTCACGGTGTTATTCGCTGTTACTGTTGTTAATGGCCAGTAAAACCGCGGAGCGATTTAAATAATACTGTTGAAAGTTGGCATTCTCTGGCCTCGGCTGAAAATAATTCGCAATAGTGCTAAAGCCTCTAATATTTTTTATTTAAAATATTAAAGGAGCAGAGCCGACTAAGTGAACACGTTACTCATACTCGTAGTACCTAGTGTAGTAGTACACTTTCCGATTTTGAAAATAAATACGAACCACGATTTCCAAAGAATGTAGCGTTATGACTTTTTAATTGACAAAATCAAAAGGCATTTGTTTCGTCCGATGTATTTTTTATTTTTGTACAAATGATTCTTGGTTATGGAAGAGAAAACATTACTTTAAATTATTTATGCATTTTTTTATTTAATATACCTATTAAATAAACGTAAGTAATAAAAGAGAATAGAAAAAGTAGCCAAGTGCGAGTCGGACTCGCCCATGAAGGGTTCCGTAGCAGCAAGTAGCATCATATAAAAGTTTTTGTAGTTCGTTGTAACTTTCATCGATGTTTTTATAATAGTGTATTGATTGAATGAAAGGTAAATTGCGGTTTACGATTTATGATGTAATAATAAAAACTACTTACTAGATCTCGTTCAAACTAATTTTCGTTGGTAGTTTGCATGGTAATGTACAACATATATTTTTTTTGGTTTTATCACTCTCTTATTTTAGAAGTTACACACAATTTTCCACTTTGTCTCTCGCGCAAACTATTCAGTTTAGACAAAAATGATATTAGAAACCTCAACATCATTTTTGAATACCTATCCATAGAACCCCACACGTTTGATGAAAAAAAAAATTTTGTGAGTTTCAGTTCCAAGTATGGGGAACCCCAAAATGTATTGTTTTTTTTTCCATGTTTATATGAAAATCTTAATGCGGTTCACAGATTACATCTACCTACCAAGTTTCAAAAGAATAGTTCTTATGGTTTCGGAAAAAAGTGGCTGTGACATGCGGACGGACAGACAGTCACGACGAATCTGTAAGGGTTCCGTTTTTTGCCATTTGGCTACGGAACCCAAAAAGTAGTAGATAATTGTTTTACGACAATTTACACCGAAATTCATAGACCGAAAACCATAATCCATAGACTAGAAATCCCTTACTAATATTGTTACTGGATTCTAGCTTTATCCACTGAAAAGTTACAGAGATACGGCCTTGCTCTTCTTGTCCTTTTTCGCTAGATTTGTCAGGAGCACCGTTATGGCCCCAGATTTTTGACATTGATATCTTCAGAGAACTATTTGATAGAATTGAAATAATAGCTATTGTGTGAATTATAATAAACGAATATGCATAAGTAGATAGTTATCCACTTGAACGGATAAACGAATAACTTTACACCTGACTTAATCAATATTGAGATTTGTAGTCTACGAGTACCTATAACGTATTTTGCTAATAATAGTAATAAATTTATTTCATAAATAATGCACATGTTGTGCATACGAACATAATGTTCAAAAAAAGGTATATTGTAGGTTTGAAAAAAAAGTTTTATACAAATATAGTCATTATTTTTATAATAATTTATTTAAAGCCTCGTAGGTCTAACGGCTAACGTATGCGACTGCTGATCAAGAGGTGTCGGGTTTGATTCCCAGCCTGGACTGCTGGTGGAAAACCCACCAGCACTTTGAAGAAATTCTTAAAATAGCTTGGAGTATTGAATGTGGTGGTGTTTCACGGGCGTGTTTCTCAAAGCACGCTAAGCCGTCGGTCCAGATGGTCCACAAATATACTGAAAACTAGTTTAAGCTTCAAATTCAGTTTGTCCCCAGGGTTGCGGTGGTTCGATGCGAGTCCGCCCGTGGAAAAACTGATATTCGGGGAAAACCGGTTAAATTAGTAGCCAACCCTAAATAATATTTATTCCCAATATTAAAGAATAAAGGCTAGGAAGATGACATGATGTAGGTATTTATAATGATATAGATATATCCCCAGTGAGGAGAAGCCAGAAATCCATAGCACAGGGCTTATCTTAGTTTGGCTTCCTTACTCCCACAAAAACGTGTATTGTTAGCTTAAATTTACTATGTGATGTACTTTGTGGGAGAAAAATAAAAGATTATAATTATTATTATAATTATACCTATGTTAAGTACACTCGTCCTCCGATCACGTACTCACCATCAAAATACTATCTCCACGCATTTTTGGAACCGGCTGTATAAAGAATAATAATAAAGCTATTTGTAACCCATAATAGTTATTTACCTGTCCCTGTAATTGATGTGTTGCAAAAGGGTTGACGGCTACAGGAGACGACTGGTGTGGCAGCGCGCTGTGTGGCGAACACCCGGGGGGACTGCGACCCATACTACCGCAAGCTCCGGCATATCCCAGGCCACTTGGTGATTGAGTCAGCCATGTACTGAAAACATATTGGTATAATTTATAAAACGAATTTGTATTACAGCCGGGAGAGAATGGCTGAAGTTGCTATTGGTTCGGTTCATCATTATGACTGCCTTGTTGGTCTAGTGGTTTGCGTATGCAGCTGCTGATCACGAAGTTTCGGGTTCGATTCCCGGGTCGAACCAAATATTTGGGTGATCCACAAATATTTTTTTCAGAGTCTGGGTGTTTTTTATGTAAAATATGTCATCAGTTGTTTAGTACCGATAATAAAACTCTGCTTAGTTTGAGACTAGATGATGTTGGGTGTAAGACGTCTGAAATATTTATTATTATTATTATTATGTCGACCGAAAGACGTTCTATACTGGACATGGAAAACTAAAATTTACTATTTATTTAGTTTTTAAGGCTAAGTGATTTGCTAACATGTTTGGGATATACCTTTTCGCGTATACCTTTCATGTCTACCTACCTCCATATAGGTATCATAAAGTTTGTGAGATTAAACGGAGGTAATCATTCGTCTATAAAATCGATTTCAAAAATAAATTTTGTCATAATCTATCAAACCAATTTCTATTTAAAAGTTTCGTCTTTTGAGTGGATTATAAGAAACTATGTGGGTGTTATTTGATAAATTTAATAGTTCTTTAAATACTAGTGTGTATATTTTTAAATTATAAAATAGGTTACCCATCGTTTAACTACTTCAACCTTTTTTATCTTGGCATTTTTATTGTAACTGTTGAAACATAAACATTTTCATTTTCTCATGTCCGTAACCGTCCATACTATTTCAGGGGTTTGGAAAGGCTTTATATTCAATTTACAATATTTAAGTTTGAAACAGCATAGCTCTAATAAATAAATACAAATCAGTTCATATGCTATCATCAAAATCAGTTATGGCTATAGTACCTACCTATATCTATTATCAATATGGTATATATTGAAGTAAAACAAAACTAATCTCTGTAATCGTGTTAGTTACTTATTTTTATAGTTTTTATGCAATAAACCGACAAATAAAACCAAAGAAAATTAACACGTATTGACTTCATCATCACCATTAAAACTAATAGGTATGTACTTTTTTAAAGCGAATAAGAAAAACCATTGCCTGTTCTTTAATATAAGAGACACATTCAATGTGCAGTACTATACTTAAGCAACTATGTCGTTAAAGTGAAGAACATTGAGCTGTTTCATAAGTCACCGTGGCATAGGCACAGATAAAGCCAGCAAACCCCGCCCATCTCACCTGCCTTCGACCAATAGCGTGGCAATAATACTCCACAATTGTTTTTCATTAATAAAACATAATGTTGTCTTAACCATTTACATATACATCACGCAGATATTGTATGCAATGGTGTTCAAACATGCGTTTCATGATACGTTTACTTCATACTGTTATAAAAATACTTCTAAAAATATTTTTTGAATGTAATACATGATAGAAAATAAGTATCAACATTCCCAAATATATGTTACAGGAATCAGCTATCAGACTGCCAGGTTACTATTAGAAAAGTTCGTATTTAATCAACTAAACCGGATCGTGTTATAGCGAGGTGTAAACGCGTAACAATATATATATATATATAAATATAATGGCCAAGCACGTAAGTTGTTCCGGACAATCTTATTTGGTAACATTACTTCAAGAAAAGAATCGTCCTGCGATCTAAGACAATGTGCGATCTCAATTTCTGAGAAATTTAACAAGAGCTTGCCTTCCCCGCAGTTCGTAGAAAAAAAGTTTAATTTATAGCCTGAAGTCTATTTGATTAATATAGCTTGGTAGATAGAGAGGTTTATGCCCTTTTATACCACTACTACAATTATCCGAGAAGAAAGCGCTGTGAGCTAGAATTTTCCACTGACTTCTTTTCACGGATATTTTAACCTAGTATATAAATGTAAATAAATATTTCAGACATCTTACCCAAAACGTCATCTAATCCCAAACTAATTATGGATACTAGACTATAAATACATGACTATAATACATATTTACAGTAAACTTTGAAAAGTCTGGGGACTCCAAAAAATTTTTTTGCGGATCACATAAACATTTGGTCCGAGGAATGAATCCGAGACCTCAAGCAAAGCAGTCGCATACGCCACCGAGGCAAGCACCGTATAAATAGATACTCGTCATTTGATCAAATTTTATTATCACTATAATTAATTTGTAGTTTACGAACTATTGGTTTGAAAATATTTTGAAATATTCCCTACAACAAGATATAAACTTGCACAAACATTTTCATTCTGACCTCTAATACTTATTATTAATATTTCGTATTGAAATTAATTTATACAAAATACTCAGGTTAATAATAAACATAATACATAATTTTCAAATCAGAAAGGTTTATACCTTTTGCCTACCACTTAAGTGCTGCCACTAATTTTATGAGAGCAATATAAATTCAATATCCATTCGGATCGAGTGATGTAGGAAATCGGAAATTAAATTCTTTAATAACATATCATTAAATTATTACAATTTGTTTTGTAAACACCAGCATGAGAAAAGTAAATATTTATTATAATTAACATGTAATAATGTCGTACAGTTAATTTACTTGTTTGAATTATGTTATAAGCAATGTCAATTTTCTTCAATGTTGAGGAATATCAAGTGTATAAAAATTGTATATATAAATAAACATGTCTGACATGCTTTGATAATTTGGGCATCCCCTCATAAAGTTCAACGATTCCGACATTAATTGCTCTTAACATACATTTCCCTAATTCTGTTTTGTAAATAATGTTGTTGAAGAAAAGATAGCGTATTACGAGTGAGTACCGAAAAAGATGAATTAGTAATTATTTATTTTACTTACGTGTCATATCTGGGGTATGACGGCGGATGGTAAGGTGATCCGGAACCGAAGTAGTTCCTGGCACCCAAAGGCAAAGGCTGCATGTGCGGCGGTACATGTTGTCCAACGTGTGCCACGTGGTATCCATCACCAAACAGCGTTTTTGAGTAAGGAGTGGCGCGGAATGGTCTTTTCATCCTTCGCCGACGCCTGAAGTTCCCATTCTCGAACATTTCACCACATTGCGGATCTACAATAATACTACGCTCACCACCCAAGAGTCTATAAACATTAGAGCAAAAATGTGTCGCCAGCAATTCGCTCTTGAAGGAATGAAACATGAGATGAAGGTGAATAATTGCATAGCAGTCAGAAGCGTCATTCGCATCGCATCTGTGCATTTTAGTAATCATCCTATAAAATATTAAACCTCAAGTACAACAAAGGCTCTTTACAATGTTGTGATTGAAGCTTATATTTTTTTATAGATTCTTTACACTATTATAAAACTGATAAGTAACTTACCAAGGGTCCAATAATTTCCTTTACGCTCCCCTCCGCCCTCTCTAGGTACTTTAATGAAGCATTCATTTAAACTTAAATTATGCCGTATAGAATTCTGCCAGCCTTTTTTATTTTTCTCGAAGAATGGGAATTCCTTGGTGATATAAGCGTATATTTCACTAAGTGTCGCGCGTTTTGTTTGACTATTTTGTATAGCCATCGTGATAAGCGCTACGTAGGAATAAGGGGGTTTTGTCAGCCCTTGCGATGTTGGTGTAGTGGATTGAGGTTTCATCTCGGAGTTACCGGGGCTGGCAGGTGTGCTTGACTTAGATTTACTCTTCGTGTCCGTGTTACTGTGCGACAATAATATATCTATATTAGTTGCATTGGACGGATAGGTTAATTTGATAACATTCTTTTCGATGTAAGAAGATAACTTCCTTCTTAACCCTCAACGAACCTCGTTTTCATTTGGAGACAAGCAGTTATATTTTTTATAAATATATTTAAAAAATCTGCATATATGAAATACGGCTGCTAAAATCAGGTTTAACTATCATTATCAAATAACTACAACAATAACTACAACTAGCCTTTGTTCCTTCGGTCTAAATTTTGTTTGTTAATGGTGACTTTACTTGTAGTTTTTAAGTGTGAGACATCCAGGTACAAATATTTTATATGAAAGTCATAATGATTAATACATTTTAAAATAAACTGACCTATTATTGGAATTAGTATCTTCTCTTGGGAGCGAAGGCAACGATAAAGTCTGGTACACTCTGGAGAGATCTTCTTCGCCTTTGACAGTTTGAGAGTTCTGAGTGTCCCCGTGGTTTTCTTGAAGACATATCCTGGCATCATACTGCGAAGCACCTAAGAATTAAAATAATCACTTTCTATTATTTGCAAAATCTATATACCAGTAACAATGCTTACTCATGTTTAAAAATAGAGTCGGTAAGAGAAAGAAAATACAAAAATACATTTTTTTATTAATACCCTTCGACTATAAAGAAAGATATCCAAAATATTTTTAGTTATCATATTTATATTCGTTTTCAGAAAAAATAGAATAGGTATTTATTAGAGTAGTTGTAGCCATGTTGTTAAAATAATTACCCATATCTCATCATCATCATCATCAGCCTTTAGCAGTCAAAAGGAGGTACGTATATAAGTATGATATACGTAGTCTAATATTGTATTACGCAGGCATTATCATGTACCTACACGATGGAAAATTACCAGACACATTTGATCAGATGATTTATAACTGATTAATTATAAATCATTAGTGAACTTAATTATAAGTAATTAAATTTCACTATTCTGTATATTAGATCAAAGTGATAATCTCCATTGCTTAGTGGAAAAATAAAAAGTGCTGAAATAACATCTTCAAGAGGATAAGTATAAACGGGATCGATCTTGAATTCTTGCATCGTATTACTTTATTTTACGCAATTTATGACCAGGACCAAGGTATTTTCCCTAACTAGTCAAAAATAATTATTTTTAAAGGTTTTGGGACTCTAAACCAATTTGACAAAATAAGAAGACAAATTGAAATTGATGATATCGCAATTCACGGACTGAACATGGGACTAGAAGAGCCCTCGTAGAGTGCCACGATAAGCCTAACTGTCCTATCGCATGTGCTATATGTGTCCATCTAAAAAGACTGGACTTCAACAGAGAACTGAGATAAAAGTCTTGAAATCTATTTAATCTACAACATAAATCTAAATTCGCAACTGCAACAATCTAAACCGTTTCTACAGTTCCTAATTAGTATTTACAAATTTAAAGTGCTAGAGCGTAACAAAAGTTATGTTTAAAGTACATTCAATATACATTATTGTTATTATGTTGTAACATTTAGCACTTGAGATTTAGCCAATCTTACGCGTACGTGCCTCCCGATACGGGTTTCTCGGAATTCGTCGCTAAACGTTGTAGGTAGCTAAACATGCACACCACATACTTTTGTATATACCTACCACTGGCTATGTACGTCTTAGTATTTTTAACTTAAATAGGTAGGTGCGAGTAATATGAAGGTCTCAAAGTTAAATTTGTATGGAATCTTTCAATAAGCAGGACCTAATATGAAGCAATGGAGAAGCAATCTCTGTTATCGAACACGTTTCATGATCAAACTGAGAAGACCGTAATTTTATAGAGGTGTTTCAGGAGACAATAATACAAATAACTCTTGATACCATTATAGATATAATTCAGTGTGTTATATCAAAATCATTATATTTCAATAATTTGCATATGTAGAAGAATGCGTCAGACAGACTCCGCACGCCGATGTAGTTGCATATCGGATTCGAGCCGAGCCGCGAACACCGCGAGGTATTGTGTCGCTTATAGAACAATGCGTCGTATTTATAAAACATTAAAAGCCGGCGTATCGTTCGTGAAATTAATAACAAATAACAATTGTGAAACGTTAGTTCGGGAGCAGTGCGAATTACCCATGCCGTTGAATAACTGGCTTCTGAATGTTCCCTCACTTGTGAGACTTATCTATGCGACATAATATTTCAATGAAATGATCATGAACGCTAGTCACCGTTTTCAAATCTTAAGTACTTATCGGATTTTAATATGTATTTTACATATTTATTGTATCTTTAAAAATATCTTAATTTTTTTCTTAAACCAAGTTACTCCTTTTGAGAGTAATAAGCATTTGATGAGTTTTCAATGATTTTAATTTAAATCGAACAAACCTATGTATGCCTAATACTATCAAAACTACGTATTAGTTAAATTTAATAAAAATGATAGTTGATTATTAATTTTAATTATCAAATACCAAATAAACTGTAATGTATTCATTAATTTTCTGACAACGTTCTCTATCATAAGTTTAAGAAATTATAAATTTAGTACTCTAGTATATATAGTACTAATAATCTAATTTCGATACTCCTTTAATTTTATAGTAAAATACTGACCCTTATTTGACGAGTCACTGTCTAATAGGTAGCAATTATTCCTTGTACCCTGAGGCAAGAAACCTAATATTTTCCTAATTAGTGATTTGCCGATATCTCAATTTCATTTCGAAAATCCTTGAGGCGGACACCTGGTTATAAAGCAAAAGTCAACTAAATTAAAAATAAAACGAATTCTCCCATTAATCTGCGGCCAAGATGTTTGAAATTGTTGAAAAAAAAATGTTGTCATTGTTTGTAAATATCGCTAGTTTCATTTGTAAACGTACACATTTAGGTAATTTGTATGAAGTTAATGTGTTTAGTGAAGATTGCCTAACATATTACAGACATGTATTTGTTCCATTCTGATTTAAGTAACAGTTGTAAATAATAAAAAATTTCACTCAAAATTATGCTCATTTGTTAATTAATATTTTAAAAAGATGCTTCTCATACATTGCATTGTATGTGGTGTATTGGGTGATAGCAATCCGACGAGAATATCATCATCAGCCTATCGCAGACCACTGCTGGACATATGCCTATGAGATTGGGATTTAAGAAACGAGATTGGGATTAATCTAATGACTCTTAATCAATAAAAATGAGTGTTACCTATAGGTATTGGGTGTTTGAATTCTAGTCTCTTAAACATTCTCTTCCTTTTAAACAAAATTTTGCAACAAAAACTCTTATTGCCTATTAATATAGTCTTGCCGGTTCTCCCTTACTTACATTACGATCAGAGAACGCTGACTACAATATGTTATGTAATTAGTTATGAGTAATACACAGCAGTACTATCAAGTATGACTTAATACGTAAATAATTCACGTTGACATACTTTTCAGCAGCATTCAGCGTTGCTAGATCAACTGTAACAGTATATTTGGTTAATATTTTCAAACAAAGGCATATTAAAAAGGTTGTAATATCAGCTTTGGCGACTTACGCTAGAACTCGAGCCCCCACCGTTACTTAACGCGTCTACTGATAATGGCGTCGATACCTAACTCGTACAAAAGGTAATTGTTCTCTCAAACAATAAAGTTTAATAACGTAAGGTTCTAGGTAAGGCGCGCACAACCATTGTGGACCGCGGTAACACCTCGATGACGAGTGATCGGTCTTATAGTTAGATAACACCATGACCATTTCTTGAGTAACTCTGTCACTAGGTACCTACAACTCTGATCTCACACCCGACTAGGCCAGGTGTTTCATTTCCATATACACTTACATTCAACACATCTAGGTACTTATCGGATTTTATCGAATTTCATCCGGACTTGTTACTTGGACTATTGCGCAATTTTGAGACTTGTTATTATGGTGATAATACTTACTTCTTTTACATAAGTTTTTCGTCAATCAATTGCATATACGATTGTAGATAAGTTTTTAAAATCCGAATATAATTTTTACGTTAAGCTAAATATTATTTAATATAATATTCAATGATTGTACTAAAGATTATAGAATCTCAAGCTAAAGAACTTAGAGATATTTTGATATAATAAAGATATATATTTATTTCGAAATAAAACAAATAGGTACTACTCGAAATCTTTTTAAGTTCATCTTTTTACAATTTAAACGCAAATTATTCAGTTTTAGATAGTAAAAGCTTTACTGATATTTAAAACATCGATTTCGGCGTTTAGACATTATCAACATATCTTAAACTAAAAATAATAATTTATGATTTGCTTAGAGCTAAGGTTGATTTACACAGTTTATAGAACAGACAGCCAGAACAAACAAAAAGATTAACAAAAAGTTAAAAATAATATTTTATAAAGGTACTCATATATATACTGGTACATATTTAATGCAAAGTCGGAAATTCGAAATTACAGTCCTTATTTCATTTATTAGTATAGTATAAGTCGATAATCAGTATAATTAATTGTCATCATCTCCCTAGTTTATTTGAGGTCAGCTACTAGTTCAACTGGTTTTATCTAAATTACAGTTTTTCCACGTAGCGACCGGCATCGTCCTCCCCCCTCCCTCTAAAAGCTAAACGGCTGTGTCAAAAAATCAAAAAATATTCATGATAGTAGTTCATATTGAACTTTCAAGAAAAACTATAGCGGTCTTGATAACTTTTTTATTTCGGTAGTTATAGGGGCCTAATTTGGAAAATACACTTGGAAAGCTTCGTACAAAAATAAATTAGTAAGAAGTAAACGTAACAATTATCAATTGGACACGTTTTTAAATCTACCTATCATTATGGGTGACTACGAAACCCTATTCTATGCGTGGCCTGAGTACTATATCCCTACTGCATTGAAAATTACCCTGAAGTTGATAAAACAAGTTGTAGATTTTTTAAGAATTAAGTTTTTTTAATTCTCGTCTCATAAAAATAAAACATAGTTGTATACTTAACACACAGACATCTATTTGTGGTAGTGTTAGTATTTCAGTTACAGATTATAGCATGTTGAATAAGTCATTGGAAGTGTTATTACACTTCTACGCACTATAAACTACAAGCTATTGGTCTACACGCTGTATGCAGAAGTCGCCATAATGGCATCTTCTATACAAATAAACAAAATTGAAGTGTCTGTATGTAATATTAATTTAATTGGTTTTTACCATGCATATGAAAGTATATAAGATAATTAGATCAAATAAGCAATTTTTTATCTATCCGTTTGTGTGTCTGTTCCGGCAAATTTCTAGAACGGCTGGACAGACTTTCACAGGAGTTTCACTGGTAGAAAGCTGACGACTTATGGGGTAACTTATGCTTAAATAATTATTTTTAGACTGGCTTTATTCCGCGGCCTCACTCGCGATTTACAACACTGACCGCGTAACACCGCGAGACTTAGTATATGAAAAGAAAAACTACGTAAAGTAAACCTACTGAAAAGAGGCTATATATAAATGAGGGAATGTTGAAGAGGAGCTACTTCAGTTTTTAATTTTATATAATAGAATGTCGTTCTACAATACCCGATTGGCTTGGACTTGAACAATTACTATAATAAGTAGATATAAAATAAATATCTGGTACATCTGACACACAAAGCTATCTAGTCCTGAATTAAACAGAGCTTGTTTATAATGTAAATTGATAACCATGAGAATAATAAACCGTTTAAATTTCATATGTAAATAAATACAAATACCACAAAATTTCTCAAAATAATAAACGTGTGTACGAAAATAATTACTTCATTTGAAGCTAAAAATATATAATGAAGTAACATAAAATCACGGACCTCTCGTATTTTTTATTATAATCGGATGAGTTATGGACGGTTTGCAACAAGAGCACTGAGGTTAAGGGGACACGACCCGAACTGACGTCAGGAGCTCGGGCTGATCTCAGTGCGCGTTCGCATACTCGCATGCTCCTGCGCGTCCCCCAGATGTCGTTTTCTTAGATAAGCCCAAGCTGGATTTATCATAATATATATTTTAATACCTCTTTTTATTTTGAGTATATATTTTTTTTGCAAAAGTTTATCATTATATTCTTATTAGTATTTATTGTTTTGAAATTTAACAATATAAACCAATGAGATTGTACCTCATACTACTGGTATGAAAGAATCTTCCTGAACGCACTTGTTTGACAACTAAGTGGTAGTTTGTATTGGAAAATGAATACAGTTTTTAATATTTTCCGTTACTCATTATTCATGTGTCTCGCCGTTTAAACTTTCCCTGAACTTTTACAAATATTTCAAACTAAATTTGGCCAAATTTTAAGTCAAATATAGCCTTTCAAAGTTTTAGCTAAAATAGCAGTTTATTTTCATCTATAAATATGTCATAATATTTTGTAGATTTTTTATGTAATTTATAATTTTAACTTAATATTTAATAATATTTTACATAATTTGGTGTCAGATTATTATTGCTTTATCATTTTCATGTAATATTTTTAAGTTTATTTAAAATGTGTTATGTACATGGGTACATTTATAACAGTTGAAACGCAAGAATTGCAAAGATAAAGCCTATCGTAACGTAAATGAATTATCAGCACAGGTCTAATCGATTTCTCTCGATGTCTAATCGATTTAGGTGTAAACTGTGTTAAAGGTGGCTCAATGCGACACATAAAAGCAAGAAGTACACGCTCATATTTGTACTGGATTCGATGCGGGCCACTTTACGATCACAATCAATGCTTCTGGATAGGGTTGCCAACATGTAACTTTCTAAATAATATAATAATAAGCACAAAAAAAATCGATAAATTATATTTAGATGAAGATGTAAATAATTGTAAAGATTCTGATTGTGAGTGTGATCGAAAGGAAAAAATCTTACGTAGTCATATTAGCTGAAGACTCATACTTTAAACGCCTTTTCGATTCATCATCATCATCATCAACAGCCTTTAACAGTCTACTGCTGGACATAGGCCTCTCCTTTGAAAGGCGGTTTTGGCCTACTCTACCACGCTGGCCAGACGGGTTGGTAAAGGGTTTGTTTCAAGTTTTCCTTCTCTTGGCAGTGATGTTAGCTGCTTATTTTGTTCCTTTAGTCGACACCCATGGAATGAATAGGGGTGGTGACACTTTGTATTCTTAATCCGTCACCACACGGACATATTATATTACTTAATACTATAAAAATGAAGTACAATGATCTTTTGGGTGAACATCGTATAAATTTATTATTACATATAAGATAAATAATTGTATCTCAGAGGTTCAAGAGTGACTTCGGTTTAGTTAGATGTGGAATACATTCCTATTTGTAGTTAAAGAAAATCGACGAAAAGCTAAAACTGTTAGTTATATTAAGCGAACAGCATTGTGAAAATATTTTTAGTTGCGATCAGCGCATTAAATATAAAAGTATTCAGCTCTGTAGGTACTTGTTAATTCATTCATTTGTTACTGCCAGAGATTACGTTTACAAAATAAAAACATAATGTGTTATTACTTTTTACTGTTTTGTTTTTGAAAGTAGATTATATTTAATCTACTTTAAAAAATAACACAGTATTTATATATTTCTTGAATTAATTTCTATTTTAAATTATAAGAGTTTTTTCAATGGGCGATAGCTAGTTCTCAATAAAAACGATATTGAGGTATAGGCTTTTTTAAGCTTTCTTTTACTGATCAAGAGTACCTAACCTAAGATAACCTACACGTGACATCAACATTTTGTGGATTGTGATTTAGTATTCATTGCATAACACAGAGTAACACAAGCCTGCGGACCGAAGCTAACTGGTACTCCCCTTACTAACTCCCATAACGTCTATTTGAGATGCAATGCAGTCTGTTATTTCTTACAGGAGGGAAATCTTCCCACATGCACGTTTTAAACTCATAAAAACAATCACATATCACTTCGAACTCCCACAGAAAAAAAAGAAATTTCTGTAGGATGTTAGCCTAATGCATATACCCACCCAGGCCTCTTGCTTTGACAGATCAGTTACAACTGTATATGGGTACTCCCTACCGTGTAGAACAACAGCTCTATGTTGAAGTACGATATTTAACAAGATAGTCTGTAAAGTGTAGGATAAAGTATTGATTTTCAAATCATTACATAAGATTAGTTTCTACAAGTAGTGAGCATTTTGTCAGTTAGTTCCCGTGGCACAAATGATTTTGGCATAACTTGTTGTGCTATGTCCACAACGTTATCTTGCCAATTCGCATTCGGCCAGGCTAAACTACAGTTTAGCGTCCTGTTTTTGATTGTCAATAAAATTATAACATCACTAGTTAAATTATAATATTACGGCTTTGAGAACTTACCTGCGACACATACCATACCTACTCGTTTACACGTACGGTAGAAACATTTTGTTCTCTTCATAACATACAATAGAACATAACTCTTTTAGCATTATAGCACAGATTACTGAATAGTTGCTACGTAAATTATAGCATTAATCTACTGTCATCTAAATGAATGCGTTCTATAATTTCATGAACACAATATATTATAATTTTAATAGATTTCAAACTTCTGCCAAACAGATAAATCATTTGAACCTATGTATGATGATGTCTAAGAACGAATCTAAGAAAGAATGTGTGAATGTGAAAGAAA
This sequence comes from Phragmatobia fuliginosa, assembly GCA_932526445.1. Taxonomy (NCBI): domain Eukaryota; kingdom Metazoa; phylum Arthropoda; class Insecta; order Lepidoptera; family Erebidae; genus Phragmatobia; species Phragmatobia fuliginosa. The sequence goes on from OW052057.1 coordinate 35,801,914, forward strand.
ACGTATACAAATAAATATAATGTCAATATAATTCATTATAGTTGCAAGTATTTAATGTTTAGCCGGCTACATAGCAAATGATTTATCCCGCTTGCTTAAAGTTGCAAATATACTGAGCTATATTGGTCAAGAAAAATAGCATACAAGATGCAATTTTTATAGCCCGTTTACAAGCGACTTTAGAATGAAAGGTGCGATATATATTTTTGGAGCAGCGCGTTTCAATGTTTTATTTTACAAAACTTTGATATTTTTCTCAAGTAACTATAGAACATTATAAAAATATGAATAGAGAAAAGTTGGATCTATTCACTTCGATCTGCTAATGATGATATAAGACCGGTGTAGGTACCTACCGTGTTCAATTTTCACACTTACTGATATTATCCACATGGAATCGACCTACATATAACTATTAAGCTTAGCTAGCTATTGTAACACAATGATCTCATAGAGTACCAAGCTACTGAAGGCTGTCATTGCCTACATTACATAAACATATTTAGTACTTCACTACATATTATTGTTCCATTTACAAACGTGAAACATTAAATGTACCTTACCAGAGGCTTTACTTTTGTAAACAGTTAATTTATGGAGCATAAAATGAATAGTAATTATTCACAAACGACTAATTGATTATGAACTGTTTGTAAATAATTAATTACTTTATAATTATAATTTATTTCATGATTAAATACCTATTTTTTTGCTTTTGCTCTTTTATATCGTCCTTGTTTTGATTTATTTTTTGTTAAAAGTTGATTTATGTGTAAGCTTATATAACACGATTATGAGGTCAGCATTCTAAGATACAATTTTTAATGTCTATACTATATCTACATGTATATCTATGCTAATACTAAAGAAAATTATTACTATTCAGAGCTTCCATTGCTTGCGTAAATGCTTAAAGGTTCGAGAAAATAATGTATTAAAGAATTGTTGCTCTAGAAAATTCTTAAAAAAAAGTCTAAAAAAAAACTTTTAAGGTTGGCTCACTATAAACTTTTTATGTGATTTGTTTCCGCGGTATAACATCACGCTACGGGCAATAGACGACGACGGCGGCTGTGTAGATCAGCTAGCAAATCAATAATACTCGTACAATACCTGATATTAGATTGCAGTGTATTTATTAATATACAATTTATTTTAAAACACAGCTGCATACTACGTATTTCGAAATGAAAAATATATCTAGTTTTAGAACTGCACAAAACTCAACAAGCCTAATATTAATATTATTGCGTAATTCGAGAAAAATGCTTAATAATCCCATGGAAAAAAAAACACAAAGTATATTTACATCTCTCATGTTCGGTAAGTAGGTTCTTATTACCTCCAAATGGGGCTTGTAGGTGACTAATTAGCGCTCTAGGGTAATAATGTAGCTAGAAACGCCCTAGGGCGGTAAGTAATTAAAAAAAAAAAACACTTCTTTCCTTCAAAAATTTCGCGTACATCTAACCATCATACTGGCAATAGACATCATGCATTCAGCCAAATGACCAAAAACGTCGCTTTGCTATTCTTGCCTTGCCTGCCTTGTCTTCTAGTAAGTATAATAGTCATCAATTTTAAATATCGAACGGCGAGGCTCAAATTCGTTCTTGAAAAAAAATTTTAAAAGTTCTTTACTTTTTTTTCTTTTTAATGAAAAAAGGCGGGAATAGAAAACTTTTACTTTAAATACTTAATGTTTGTTTTTGTGATTTTTTTATAATTACATGCTACTTAGGAAAAAAATTGAGTCTCAAACTATTAACATACCCAAAAAACACCTGTCCTTAAAATTTGAAAATTGTTCTCATTTCACTATGAATTTCAACAAATTAAATGATTTATTCTTATAATGCCGGTTTTTTCCACTTACCTCACAATCAAGATGTAAAGCAGAATAGTTAGCTCGGGTGTAAGTACCAATTGCACCCTCGAACTATAGGCGCCCTCGCTGCGCTCGTGCGCCTAAATATCTCGGGCTGCAATTGATGCCTTACAGCCCTTGGCTACTAATCTACTATTAACTCACTAGGTGTACAATACATGAGTTTTCCCACGCAGCTAGTATTTACAACATCATTTCCCACGAATTGCAATGTAGAGTCATAGATGATACAGAATATCAGCAAATACATATTTATATCATCGCTGTGTGAAAAGGCCAACCCATGTACAACGAACATCATCCACTACAGGACACAGGCTTTTATATCAAAACTATGTAGATACCCGCTGCTCGGCTCGCGTCCTTTTCATCCTTGATTACCTAAAGGTATTTACGTACTAGTTTACTTACTATTCTCAGTACTACTGAATAAACAAACGAAATTTCATAAGAATCGATAAACGCGTTTCGGAGGAATGCGGCAACTAACATTGTCATACGAGAATTTTATATTCAAAGAGATTATCGAGTTCTAATGAGAACTCGCATAATGATGCGAGAACGGTAAATAGTCTACAACTATGGAGGGCTGTATAACCTATCTGCACCCATGTACCGACCTGGACGACGGTAACATAGCACAGTATAGTACATAGTCAGTTTTCATCGGACCCAACGCCCCGAATAATATATGAAAAGCGGGCCTGAAGAAGCTAACACACATTGCTTAGGTCATAGATAACATAAATCTGATATAACAAGAAATAATGTAAAACTGCACTTGGAGATATGTACAGTATTTAGGTTAATAGGGTTTAATCGAGTTTACGTTGGATATACGGTATTAATGGCATATGTACATATGAGAAAGGTTGGTCACTGCCTTCTCGTTATTGTGAATAATATCCCTATTGTCTCTGTTTTCAATAAACCATGATCACCTTTTGTCTTTTATCACAAGGAACTAATTTGATTCGATTACCCGATTCCCTGAATACCTACCCAATTGTTAAAGCATTTATAATAATGGTAGTGCACGAGTTTTACGTCATCCCAACAAAGAAATTGTTCCCCTTCAGTTATAAAACTCTTAATAAAAACAAAAGAGCTTACGCACGAGAATATTCATTAATATTTGTGTCATATAGAAGCAAACATAGCAATATCCACTTTTTTTTCAAGCCGACTTATTTACATCGCCACTGTCTACGTGAAATTCTAAAAGTGTTTTATAAAAAATACTACAAATGTTTAATAGTGTTTTATACATTTTATAATATAATTTATTCAAAAACTTATAGTTATTGGTACAAAAATGTGTTTTATTTCATTTGCCCAAAATTGCAATGAATGGAGATTGCTACATTTGCTTTTATATGACTCATTTATTGTTTTTTGTAGTATGCAAATTTTTTAGGATTCCGTAATCAAATGGCAAAAAACGGAACCCTTATAGATTCGTCATGTCTGTCTGTCCGGTTATACATCACAGCCACTTTTTTCCGAAACTATAAGAACTATTCTGTTAAAACTTGGTAAGTAGATGTATTCTGTGAATCGCATTAAGTTTTCACATAAATATAGCAAAAAAAAATTGGGGGTTCCTAATACTTTGAACTAAAACTCAAAACTTTTGTTTTCATCAAACCCATACGTGTGGGGTGGTATCTATCGGTAGGTCATCAAAAATGATATTGAGGTTTCTAATATATTATTTTCTAAAACACTTCCAAAGTGCTAAAACGTGTGTCGTCACCCCTGTAACTTCTAAATTAGAGAGAATTATAAAACTAAAAAAATATATAATGTACATTACTATGCAAACTTTCACCGAAAATTGGTTCTCAACGAGATCTAGTAAGCATGTTTTTTTTAATACGTCATAAATCGTAAACCGCAATTTACCTTTTATTCAATCAATACACTATTAATAAAACATAGATCAAAGTTGGAACAACCTACAAGAATTCCTGCCTACTCAAGCGAGGCTGAGGACATTAGGACACGTAGTTCTTAGAAATATTAGAAGATATTATAAATGACCTTTTATGACCAGACGTCTATACTACATATATAATAATATATATTATACTATATATGCTTACTGGAGTTATTCTGAGAACGTTATCAAATGACCAAAACAACAATTTTCTAACTTGTTTATCAAATTGGGTTCATTTATTTTAATTGCAATCCGAAATTAGTTTTAGCCCTCAGCCGTCTCCCATTTAAATGATTTTTTTATTTATTTTAAATTTTGTAAAAACAATCACTAAAATCCAGTCATTAAACTGCAATCTAGAGATTTCTTTTGATCGAGGCAGACATAGCGACAGGTGACAACAAAATACAATAAAATGGGTAAGTAAATGCGTATGCGAATTAACGTCACAAATCAAGCAGATATACCTTTTACTAGTAAATATATAGTTTATGCATAATTTGTTTATTTTATTCATTAGTTTATTTAGCCTCCGATTATGGTTTTATCCCATTCGGTGTCGAGACCCTTGTTTAGTGTGGTCCTAGCGCTATAAGGCTTTTTAAGTAAATAGCAAAAAGGTTAGTCGACATCACAGACGACTGAAGAGCTGGAAGCTACCTTGAACAAAGAATTAGTCTGGCTATGCAAAGGGGGAACGCTGCCAGTATCTTCGGAACCTTGCCTAAAAGGACTGACTTATTAATTTATTTTAGTTATTTTTTTAAGGTTTCAAATTTTAAGTGCTTGTTCTAGTTTATAAACTAATATTGTACGCAAATATATATTTAAAAAAAAACAAAAAAAAAGTTTATGCATTGCTATTAAGGCCAAATAATAGCAAAGTAAATTATAGAGTATTATCGAATTTAAAAAATAATAATTGCAATTTATAAACAATGTTACCATTTTATCATAATTTTCCTTTCTAAATAAATGGAAGAATTTGTAACTTATGAAAAAAAAATCTTTTTTCTGTTTTAAAATGTATTAACACGGTAAGAATAAACATTGGATTGTTAGGCATTATTTAGTGTTCACACTCAAATTTGATAGATGATAATTAATAATTAGCAATTCAGTAATCATCATACAATATAAGAATAATATAATTTTTTATCATTTTATAATTAAAATTAACTAACTGAGCTCTGCGATTGTTGTTGTTGTATCTTTACAACAACAACTACGAGGCGAAACTAGTCTAAGAAAATCGGCCAAGTGCGTGTCAGGCCACCCACAGGAAAGGGTTCCTCAGTCACCCATAATGGTACGTGGATTAGAAATCGTATCCAATGGATAATTGTTATGTTTACGTATTAATGCGTTGATTTTGTATGACTTTTCCAAGTAAGCGCATTGTAAAAGTTAAGCCTCTATAACTCCTGAACTAACAAAGTCATCTAATTCGTTATAATTTTCATTTAAAGTTCATTATATGGACCACTATCACAAATTTTTCGGCGGGCTGGACGGCCTGTTTTTACAAAAAAGTGGCCTTTAAAGTGGAATTTCTCGCAAACGGATACCTAAATCAAAAAATCGTCTTAACAACCCCTTAATGTTTTTAAAATACCTATATAATGATACCCTACATGATGGGGTAGCCGTGAGAAAAAAAAACATCCCCACTTTACGGGTAGGGGAGGTACCCTAAATAAAAATATATTTCATAATTTTATTGTAGCACTTTGTCGACGTAATTACAATACATATTCATGCAAAGTTTCATCTTTCTAGCACTTACTGTTTGGACGATAAGTCGAGGACGGACGGACGGACGGAAGGACAGACGGACATAACATATCTATAAGTGTTCGAAGTCATAAACTTCGGAACCCTAAAAAGTTGTAGATCTTTTAATTACCTACAACTTTGCCATTTAACTTTTTTCCTTGTAGTTTTGCCGGAAATCGAGATAAACCGTTTTTTACCCTTTGTTGTATATATTTAGCCATCCAATCTGACTCTACCCTGCCTGATGGAAAGCATGAGCAGAATCCAAGAGTCGGGGCTATCACACTTGCTGCGAATGCGGACAATAATGTATGGCGGCCCACACTATGGCAGCTTAGTGAGATGCTTTTTCACGCCCCGGTTAAAGGACCCGAAAACCTCCCCCCCCTACCCCTTCCCGACCTCAGATCGCCCGTAAATTATTTTTCCTTTCATTTTTATAATATTCTCCTCCTTTTCCAATAGGTTTCATCCTACTATAATTTTATTTGTTTTCAAAAATTATCTACTCTGGTCTACTGGTCTATATGTCATTTACAAACTATCATTATGGTTGCCATGCAAGTGTGTTATTCCTAGCAACCTGTGAAGTTTTGACAGGAGGTAAACAGTGATACATTTTGACATCTTCGATTTATGTATTTTTATAATCACCTAGCTTTGGTCTTTGTATGTCGATTATTGCATTAAAATGTAGCCTATGTCCTTTCCCAAGTTCAGTTCTATCATCATACCGAATTTCATCAAAATCGCTACAGTGGTTTAGGCGTGAAAGCGTAACAGACAGACAGACAGAGGTACTTTCGCATTTATAATATTAAGTAGGGATCAAAAAAAAAACTACTCACTAGATCTCGTTCAAACCAATTTTCGTTGGTAGTTTCCATGTTAATGTACAACATATATTTTTTTTAGTTTTATCACTCTCTTATTTTAGAAGTTAGAGGGGGGGGGGACACACATTTTTCCACTTTGGAAGTGTCTCTCGCGCAAACTATTCAGTTTAGAAAAAAATGATGTTAGAAACCTCAACATCATTTTTGAACACCTATCCATAGATACCCCACACGTATAGGTTTGATGAAAAAAAAATTTTTGAGTTTCAGTTCCAAGTATGGAGACCCCCAAAATGTATTGTTGTTTTTCTTTTTTTATGTAAAAATCTTAATGCGGTTTACAGAATACATCGACTGACCAAATTTCAACAATATAGCTCTTATAGTTTCGGAAATAATTGGCTGTGACATACGGACGGACAGACAGACAGACAGACAGACAGACAGACAGACAGACAGACAGACTTGACGAATCTATAAGGGTTCCGTTTTTTGCCATTTGGCTACGGAACCCTAAAAAACGGAAGAATACTCCTTATGATCATTATCAGCCATCTTTCAGTGAAAGTCTCATCAACCTCGGTCCAATCGTTACGGATTTATGCGGATCAGACAGATAGACAGACATAATTTAAAAAAATTTAATTGATTTTTGGGGACACGTCCGTCCTCGACCTACCATCCAAACGGGTGATACTAGAAAGATAAAACTTTCCAGGAATGTGTTGTGATCACGCCGACTAAGTACTTTAATAAAATATTTTGTATATATATCTAATAAATGTTTTATTGTTCTCGCGTCTACCCATTCGTGTGGGGTATCATCAGGTAGGCCTCTAAAAATATTACGAGGTTGCTAACGCCATTTTGGATTGAAGTATTCATTTTAGAGTTATTTAACTTTTTAAGCACATTTTTTGCAAAAAAAACAGGGCGTGCTTCCCTCTCTAAAAGCTAAACGGCTAAATCTGGAAAAAATCATTATAGTAGTCTATATATTTCAGTTTAAAGGAAAAGTATAGCGGCTTAGATAACTTTTTAATTTCAGGAGTTGTAGTAGCCTAACTTGTAAAATGCAGTCTTCGTACAAAAATTAAGAATATAGATAGATATAGATAATAGATGACTACGGAAACCTATTCTTTGCGTGGCCTGACACGCACTTGACTCATTTTTTAAATAAACTACTAGGCTTTGGCCACAAGATCCGCCAGCGTATTTATGAGTATTCGCGGTAAATAGTAGTCCATGTCCTTCCTCAAGAAGCAAGGTATCACATCGGTATGGTTCTTGTAACGCGGGTAACTGAGACATGCGTATGTTTACTTTCTAATGTCTAATGGTTTCAAAGTTACGTCGTCACAGTTCGAAAGTGGGAACATTTTTTTGCGACATGTGGAAATGAAGTTGGCCAAGTTTGTTGTGACAAGAGACCGTCAAAACTTTACGTATGTATACATGTATACCTATTGAAATTGAAGTACTTTAGTAACTTTCAAACTTGAAAATAAATGAATTCCCTCTGACTGACTGACTACTAAAGTCTGCCTTTAACGTTTCATTCATTAATTGATTATTAAAAGGTGAGTATTCCAATTTCGTATAAGTTTGACAGTTATTATTAGGAATATCTTGAGATCTAGATCTTTAAATAATTCTAGAATAATTTAGCAATCTGTGCCTTAAGCCTATTTGTATAAAGGTTTTATTAAATAATAAATAGAGATCTTTAAAAATATTGATTGCAAATATTTACTAATTTCTTTTGTCGTTCGTTTTGTCGTGTTCGTAGATGAAGAATTCGATAGTTAAAGTTTTCATTTCTGTCCATAGACTTGTAGATATTTTTTTAGTGTTTTAGAAATATAAATTGTCAAAAGCAATATTGTGATAAAGAAATAGTCAAATAAAACATCTCAAAGTAAAACAAATAAGTAAGTGAGTATACTACTAATGTACTATTTGACAAGTTTTCGTAGATTTTGTCAACGTCCACCAGCCTGGTCCATGGCTTTTAGTTTGATTAACAAGTATTAAGCAACTATTGATTGATACGATAAACGGTTGCTTTTGCTGAGCTCGCAGCAACGTAAAGTCGCAAGAGAAGCAATAATATAGGTATATATTCCAGTCATTAAGTTAACAGCTGCCAAATATTTGTTTTTGGTGGGAGTCCAGTACCTGCACTAACAAACGAGAGCACATTGACGCAAAACGCCTTTAATTTCAAACTTCAGGGATCTCTGTTAGTTGCCTGAAAATAGCACTAGTTTTTAGTGAACAGTGGTTGGAAACCGGACGGCATTAATGACTTAGCGATTTACTCCTCAAATCAAATCCTACTGCGTCGTACGTTATTTCAGTGCAAGGCGATTAAATCTATCAATGAATTTCCGGCACCGAGCGCTTGACACTTTTAATATCGCCAATCAACCCGAGACCGTTCTGAATGAACAATACTGGTTGGGTCGTAAATTAAATATTCCTAAGTTCGTGCCAACACAGCAACCATTTGAAGTGGTACGACGTAAAGTCATAGTCGGTAAGTTGAAACAAAAAAGGCGCATGCACTTACAACAAGAGCACTGTGTAAGAACGAGAAACATTTGATACTATTTTATTATACCCACGTATACACACACAAAGAATGATGACTTATAACTTGCTTATGGTGAGCTCACTGAATTATTCTTAAATTTCAAAGGTACTTTCGATGACGTTATTCTACTTACAAGTGGGGAACAGTGGAAGGATATAAATGGTAATATCTGTCAATAATAATGGAATTTGTAATGTGAGTGTTGTATGACGCACAACCTGAGCAAATTTTCATAAAATTACAGGTTAACCTTTGCTTTTGCTACATTGCGAGTAAACATGATACGAGTACTTTTGAGTTCTAAGTTTTTTTCAAAAAATATATATTGATCTCTACAACTCTGTCTGCTTAACTATAGACCATGTATATCAGTACAAAAAACGCATCACACATGTATATATAAACATTTTGTATGTATTGGATATTCAAATATATTCATAACAAACAAAAATATATCATAGAAACTGATCTTTATTGAGTAGAAACGATTTCTGTTTTTCAAACTGAGTGGATAAATAAAATACGTTTAAACATTTTCTTCCTTTAATTAATTAAAACATTTTAACTGTAACACTAAACCGATTTGTATAATTTGAGGCCTTAGTTTAGCAGTAGTCGTGCAGAGTGTAGATGCTGCCCAAAGGCATAATTAACCACCCTCTTATACGTTTTGTTTACTTGAAGTATCGCTTAACACCGGCTTCGTTTTTTTGGCCATCATTGGCCAAAGTGGGAGATATATAGGGGGAATGATATGTTGATACTTGTTAAACATGATGCTCTATATATTTTAGCAATAATATTAACTTGTATTTAATGAACTGCAAAAAGCAGAATATGGAAAAAGTATTAATATGATCCGTAGTAGAAAAAACCGAACTCGGATTTAAAGGATGATTAATTTTACATAGATGGTAAAGTTTTATAATTATTTTTTCATAGTAGGAAATTCAAACTCAAAATTTTATTATCGTTTTGTTGAGAGTCAGTCAGTTTCAAATAATATTCAAATTATTGCGTTAATTTTCTTAATATAGTAGAAAATTCCGTCTCTTTTCGATGCCTTGGAGACGAAATATTCAGAAGTTTGTTGAAGATCTTAAAACTGTTATTTATATAATAATAATTAAGTAAGAACGTAAGACTGAGTGGGATTTGGGTATCTATTGTCGTTGCATGCAGATATTATTGAATAATTTTAGCTGACTGACAATTTAAATGATACAAATGGCTATTTTTAGAAGTTCAAAACATAATAACATCAACATTGAGATTGTTTATGGAAAACCAAAACATTATAACATCAACAAGTAAAAATTGCAAAATGCATGAACTAGAATTTCTTCAAGAACCTACCAACCAAGGGGTTACAAGAATTTTAAAGTAAGATCAGTAAGGAATTTAAAATCAGTTCGTTGATCTGTTTTCAGTGATCATATTTCATTTCATACATGCAAGATACGTGATTTATGTGCTGCAGTCAATCGAATGACAATTGAAAGAACGGTTGACAAATGCGGTAAAATACGATACAATACCGTGACAAATACGGTAACTACTACCTCGTTGGTCTAATGGTTAGCGTATGCGACTGCTGATCAAGAGGTTTCGGGTTCGATTCCCGAGTCGGACCAAATGTTTATGTGATCCACTCAGTTGTCTAGTTACCCATAATACAAGCTCTGCTTAGTTTGGGGACTAGATGGCGTTGTGTGTAACTTGCATATAAATCACGAGATTCGATGTATCCTGACAAGCGCTATAACGTGGCAAATTAGTTAAATAATCCGTTTTACTTTTAACCTCTAACATTCGAGCCCGAACAATATTACATATACCTACCTTATTACGTGCACTTACCCTCGTAACCTCGCCAACGGTTTTATGACCCTCCTATCTATTTGTAGGGGATATCAGATGTGTTGCCTAAAGGAAAGTTATCTCAAGTCACTCTCGGTTTGTTTTATCGTGTGATATTTATTATTCAGCAAAGTCAATTAAAATTTATTTTTATATAAGTATCGTGTGTACATTTTATAACTTGGAAATAATAAAAGGTACTGTTTGCAGAGGAAAAATTATTCCAAAAATACTTTGTTTTATGCTCTCTGTCTTTTTCTTGGATCGTGTGGAAGATATGTAGTGAAATGGGACGACAATGTGTAAGCGGAGGTCGAGGAACTGAGCGTATATAACTGAGAAGGTAGTGGAATGTCAAATACGACCACTCATCATAGCTAAGCTAGAAACAGTTAATGTCTATCTGTCACAGCAACTAGACTTATCCCGTAGTGTTTTCATGGGGTGGTAGATAGCACCGCTAGTCTTTTGTTTCTTTTTTTATTAAAAAAAACGACTACTCCTGCATTAAGAATATATTCCTGTGTCGCGGGGGACTTAATAAACTTATAAGAAACGGACACAAAAAACACCCAAACACAGAATAACAATTTAAGAATTAAAAAAGTGTTAATCTGTGTAGGATTTCAACCCACAACACTCGCTTAAACCACTAGGACGTGCCAATCTATTATCACCAAATATTTATTCATTTTTTCATTCATTCAATTTGTGTCACGTTATTGCTTAAAATGAAGTCTGAAATAATCTAGTTTTTTCATTACATTCAATTTTCAAGTTTTTGTTAAGATCTGTGTTTTTTTAGCAAGCCTCAGATAGGATAGATAACATGACGATTAGTCATCAACAGCCTTTAACAGTCCACTGCTGGACATATGCCTCTTATTTGAAAGGAGGTTTTGGCCTACTATACGACGCTGGCCAGACGGGTTGGTAAAGGGTTTGTTTCAAGTTTTCCTTCTCTTGGCAGTGATGTTAGCTGCTTATTTTGTTCCTTTAGTCGCCTCGTACGACACCCGTGGAATGAATAGGGGTGGTGACATTTTGTATCCTTAATCCGTCACCACACGAACGATTAGTATTGGTAGTTTATTATAAATCAAGTAATAGTTACGTCCTGATATAAATTTCATAAAACAGTGAAACTGTTTGGTGAAATCATAGATTAAAAAATAAATAAATCAACGGTATGTTTTTGCTTTAATAAAAGAAACCCCTAAATGTTGATTAATTTATTGAATAGAGTCAGAGAAAAATTTACCAACCTGCGTGATGCAAACTGACTGTACAGAGATTCGTGGATGCTGCCAATGAATACGAAGGCTCATCTTTAGGCTTGAGAAGTTCATGTGTAGACACTGCGTGTATTGACAGCTCCTAATTAACAAATAATGATTGTTAGTAAAAAAATATTATAAAAATAGTAAAAGGATATATAAATAATAAAAAGATTTTTCGTAAATAAGTACCATTTTTAGGGTTCCGTTGAGAAATGGCAAAAAACGGAACTCTTAAAGATTCGTCATGTCTGTCTGTCTGTCCGTCCGTATGTCACAGCCACTTTTTTCCGAAACCATTAAAGCTATACTTTTGAAACTTGGTAAGTAGATGTAATCTGTGAACCGCATTAAAATTTTCACATAAAAATAGAAAAAAAAACAATACATTTTGGGGGTCCCCATACTTGGAACTGAAACTCAAAAAAAAATTTTTTTCGCCTATCCTTAATGTGTGGGGTATTTATGGATAGGTGTTAATAAAAGGATGTTGAGGTTTCCAATATCATTTTTTTCTAACCTGAATAGTTTGCGCCAGAGACACTTCCAAAGTGGAAAAATGTGTGTCCCCCCGCCAGTAACTTCTAAAATAAAACTAAAAAAAAAATATGTTGTACATTACCATACAAACTACCAACGAAAATTGGTTTGAACGAGATCTAGTTAATAGTTTTTTTTTAATACGTCATAAATTGTAAACAGCAATTTACCTTTCATTCAATCAATACACTATTATAAAAACATCGATCAAAGTCACAACGAACTACAAGAACTTTTATATGATTTTACTTGCGGATACGGAACCCTTCATGGGCGAGTCCGACTCGCACTTGACCGCTTTTTTATTATTATAACATATTTTAACATTTCAATATTTTCGTGTAAAGATACAAACGCAGAAAAGAGAGGTTTGTAAATTATTTCAGGTATGTAGTTTAAATTATAGAACGAACACTTAATGACGAAAGGATTGAAAATATGAAAGGATTTAAAATTATTGTTATATTTATTAATGAATCACCTTTTAGGGTTCCGTAGTTTACGTCTCAGTCTGCTAGAAAGGTGAAACTTTGCCTGGATATATGATTTATCACCTCGACTAAGTTCTAATAGTATGAAATTAATTCAAAATATTTTTGGGGGCCTTCTCTACACACAAAGTGGGGATAATTTTATTTCTCGCGTCTAGCCCATCTTGTGGGGTTTTATTAGATAAATATTTTAAAAACATTGTGAGGTTGCTCAGATGCATCCTTCCCCCCTAAAAGATTGAACGGCTGGCACGAACACTTTAAAAAAGTCATGTTGGTAGTCCATCCATAGTCCACAATAACGGCTTAGATTATTTCGAGATTTATAGAGGCCTAACTTATAAAATGCGCTTACTTGGAATATAACGAAAAATTAAGAAAACATAACAATTATCCATTTTCCACGATTCCACGATTTTAAAACCACGTGCACGTATGGGTGACTACGGAACTCTATTCTAGGCGTAGTCAGACACGCACTTTATCAATTTTCATTGTTAGAAAATTAGAAAAATGTTTCTCATCTCTACATTTTTAATGTAAGTACTAATATGTCAAGAAGCACTCATAGCTGAGTGGCATTAGGTGATTGGAAACAATGACCGAGGGTAACCTCCAGTAAGTAAGCGGTCAGATCTAGATGGGTGACCGTATGTGGCATTATATGTTATGAGCGTTTCCGTGATTCGGAGGTCACGTTAAACAGTCGGTCTCGGTTGTTGTCATAAGATAGCAGTCGTGAAGCTTGGTTGAAGGCCTTCAGGCGGCTTAAAACATCCAACGGCAAGATTACGTAGACACAACGTGTCTTGCGATTCCCCAACCCGCACTCACACAGAGGAGACCCGAGCCCACTCGGCCACCGTAGGGACATAGGGCCTTAATCCTCTTTGAGAGGAGACCCGAGCCCAGCAGTGGGACGTTATGGGTTATTGATGATATGTCAAAACGTATACATTGAAAAGAGAGGGCTGTAAATTAATTCATGTTGTATAGTTTAAAGGGTAATTAAAATATGTTGTCAAGAGAATTTATTTTATGTTTACACCATAACCCAGTCAACATATCACATCAAACAAAATTTATACTTTTAAAACAACAACTTACGATTCTTTTATAAAGAATTCAAATTATGTCCCAGTTGTATTTGAAAATAAATAAATTATATCTATAAATCGGCTTTTAGATTGAAATAGTATCGATGCTATAGTAGCGTGCCCAGAGTCACCTTTGGATAAGTTTAGAAAACACTAATGTCCGTGAACAAATTAGCATTTATCGCATTAACACGTGTGCGTACTATATTTTTCTAGTCTTAATATTAAATCGAATCCCGAAGAGATGGCCAATAAATATTCTACAATATCTATTTTTAAATACGTAGGATGCTTTCTCCGATCTTGAATGAACGTCGAGTCGACCCTCCGCGTGATGTCTTTGCTTATTATGTGGTAGTACAAGGCACAAGCACTTTTTTAACGACTTAATTATTCCTATTATTACTATAACAATACAGAATTTCTTTTTAATTTTAAATAGAAATAGGAGCCATATCCGTACTAATATTATAGATTCGATAGTAACTTTGTTTGACCGTCTATATCTCATCTTCACGGATAAACCGCTGAACCAATTTAGATCGATTTCGGTATGGACATAAATTGAACTTCGAAGAAGGACTTAAGCTAGTTTTTGTCACGATGACAAAAAACTAGTCATACCTAAATGGCTGACTGTTAATAATTTACAAATTAAAATCTCATTGCAATAATTGTTACAAAATGGTAAATTTTACAATGTTCTACTGAATTACATATTTTTGAACGGATGTTAGAACTGTAAACTGTAATCATTGAATAGATTGCAGTTAATAGTCGCGACTCGCTCATATCATGCGCCATGGTGTTAGCTTTTTGACAGTGTCAGCTATATCCGAGCTGATTTGTTCGCAACAGCTGCGTGTGCGCGCACCTATTAACCGCTGATACATGTTTGTCAGCCGGCTATTAGGGTGAAAGAGATAAAATTTCGGAATCATCTATATAAGAGCGAGATCGATTCATTTCTCCAATTCACGACCAATATTTATTTGCTGCATCGTGACATCCGAGAAAAAATCCTGTACCAAAAAATTAGAATTGGAATATAAATGTGAGATCTTCGGTGGCAGGCCATTTTTCTTGTTACTATATAAAGAAATATTGGTCAAGGAATAAAAGTTTTCTAACTCAGCAACTGTTGACTGACTGTCCTCTATATTAATTACAAAAATAATACACGAACGTACGCCACGGGAACATGAAATATTAAAAACTATTTTATTTTAACATGTGTAATAAAAAAGACAATTTTAAAGCGATCAGAAAAGTTTAACTGCTTGAGAAAATTTATGTAACCTAGCTACAACATCTTAAACAATATTAAAAGACATTTATTACGTGTATGCTGTTTAAAGAAAATTATTACAGTTTTAGCTTGATTTTTAAATTGGGAAGAAGATACAATAAAAAATTTAATTGTCTGTTTGTCAACACTCCAATAGCGAAATTTCTAACCATACGAGTATCATGGGAAAATAATTCTATAACAAATTGTTATATGTCGAACAAAACTGAAATAGGTCTCGAAACACCCACTGTAATAGTTATGAAAAAGTAGGTAATTAGTAGTACGTATAAACAAAAACCGTCTACAAAGTAGTAACATTGCGCAACGGTGGAGGGATTTTTTCTTTTTCAATGAATTTATATATTCAATATAATATATTCAATTTTAAACCTTATTTGTATATTTAATTAACTGTGCAGATTTACTATTAAGTAAATATTTACAGTTGTTAAGGGTTAAAATCTTATCCCACAGACTTCAGAAATCTCTTAGATTTGATGAAATCGCACCGGTCCAACTGGCCTAAATGTGACCAACAATATTGCCAGGCAAAGTCCTGGACAATGAAATATTAAAATATCTTATGTATGAGTATATTTAAATGGAATGGGATTTAATATTAAATGACTATTATTTTTAGTATATATTAACTGTTATAAATATATTGTACGTGTATATAACTATATCCTAATCTATAGCTACTATATTATATCGAGGTTGAGTTATATTGATAGTAACTTATTGCAAGTCTTAAAAACTCGTATTTTACATTGATGCGTACAACAAATTGTGATTTGTTAATACATAGTAGACACTTGCAATTATTATTTATTTTTTACATTACCAATTCGTCTTCAGTAGGAAAAAATAAAGACTTCAAAGAGTAAAATTATTAGAAAAAGCCGATAATATTTTCAAGACGACAAAAAATGTGCGCATACTTCTCAAGATAGTGACAAGACGACACAGTGGATCGCAGGGTGGGATTAAACGAAAATAACTCGGTAATTAATAGGCGTTTCCAAGCCCACAATCTCAAAACGAAACACATTACGAAAATTTCATCTTATCATAATATAATAAAATCATCGAATATAATATTAAGATTTAAGATGAAGCAATCCAACAAACGCATAAAAAGTGCCCGTTGATTAAGACAAAATTTATATCGATGCCACAAACTATTTGTTAATGACTCAATGCCAGCGAGACGTGGACTTTTCATCGTGAAAAAATATTATCTACAAATTACAAACATCGCAGCAGCTAGTAGAATTTAATCTAGACTATTATGTAGATGTCACCAACTATAATAAATACTTCATCATCTTCTACCAGTTTTTCTTCCTCACTTCCATCAACAAATATTATAGATAAAACCAAGTCGTTTCTCAGGTACACACAGCACAAGTTCTGCCTAATTGGGAATCATAACATTGTATGCGAAATTCATGAGGTGGTTTTAGATTAACAAGTGAATATTTTATTAAATTCAATTTTAAATATGTGTATGTATTATGTTAAATTGTCGATCAAAACATATGACTGTGCACTGCCTTGTTTTTATTACATAACGTTTACAAAAACTATGTCAATGTTTAAGAATGCTAAATCGAAGAACTTTTAATTAAAATAACTGTAATTTATTTAATTCATATCAGCAAGGCCTTCGTATTAGTGTTATATCAAGGGCATTATAGACGTGTGTAAATAGATACGAGTACACATGAATAGGAAAAAGAAAAATGCATTGGTTGACTATCATTAATATGCTAGAAATTGTTGAATCAACTAAACATCGCTTTCTAGGCTTAAACTAAATGGAACCTGGAATGGAGTTTGCAGCATAAGTTGTGAATTTGTATTTAAAAATATACCAAAGAAGAATGAAGATAAATGAAATAAATTATTATCTTCCTGATGTGCAATCAAAAGGGAAACTAACGTAGTAAAATAGTAATTCAATTCGATATAAATACGTAAGAAACAAGAAAGAAATTTTGTTTTCAAAAGCCTGTTATAGCTTTGAACGTAGGCCGCTCCTCTTACAACATTAGTGGTTGGGTAATTGATGATTATGTCAATAAAATTATGAATTTTGACTTGACTTAAATTACGGTTCGTATTCATATATATCAATGATAATATCACAGAGGAAACCAAAAAAAAACCTGGCATCAATTGTTTTATTATTTCAAAATCTTGTAAAATTTTAGTTTTTACGTTCTGTTACTACTAGAAAGGTCATCAACTTTTACAATCCATAACGTCCAACAGTTGGGCTCGGATTACACTTTTGAACCCTCTCATTCATGTGAGGAGTCTTAGAGGGTTCAAAAAGTGAATTTAGAAAATACTGCGTGAGATATATGCAAATTTTTAATATACAATTCTTGTGTTACATTGTTACTCAGAGTAAACTCCGAACTGTGCCATAATAAGACCTAGTAGTAGACGTAGTTTACTACTAGCTCTTTTAAACAAGCAACGCACTACATCCAAGGGAATGATATTTTACAATCAGTTGGCAATTTTTATCCGACTACGGTAAAGCCTAAAGGAACAGTCAGTCTATGCATATTTGAATGTACCACCGTACCGGGTCAAAAGAAGTGTAATAATAAAGCTTGAGTGACAAAGGCTATATAACTATATTCCTGGTCAGATTGTTTCTTTTAAAACTTTCTGGTTTATAATATATCTAGGAGAGCAATCAGCCGGATTAGGAGGGTAGGTAGCTACAACCTCCCAAGAGCACCTACATCTCAAGAGAGGCCTATGTGCAGCAGCGCACTGTTAAACACTGTTGATCTAATATGAATAATCATATCAGATCATCAGTAATCAATTTGAAAATGAAAAAAGAGGTACAAATGCTATCTTGCTAGCTTGCTAGCTTGGGAGAGAGTGTAGAGGCGCATATATTCTAAAAAAACCGTCCAATCATGTAAATCTGTCAAAACAACTCCTAGAATTCAAGTAAATCAGCTGAAACATTTAAAGTTTAAATGAAGCTTTCTTGCGGCAAGATTATTTTCCATTTCCATTGCGAACCGAGAGCAAAACTCATTGTTTTCTCTAGCCCAGTATTTACTTTCCGCAACTAAAATCTCGCGGGAAATAATTTTGTAAAAAAACTACGTATCTCTACGTAGTGAAGCCAATTCGGAATTTGTCAACCTTTTTCTATTACCCTACTGTATTCTCCTTGATTTATTCAAATAAAATTAGGGTTAGACAGTTTTATCATCATCACCATCAACAGATAATAAGTAAGGGTAAGCCATACATCCCCACGCTTCCCAAACGCTAGTTAAGGGACTCTCAAGACACGTTGTGGCTACGTAATCTTGCCGTAGGATGTCTTTATTTCGCCCGAAGGCCCCCAACAAAGCTTCTCGAATGTTATTTTATGATAACAACCGGGACCGACTGCTTAACGTGACCTCCGAATCACGGAAATGCTCATAACATATAATGCCACAAACGGTCACCCATCTAAATACTGACCAACGGTAAGCAATGACAGCGCTGTCATTGCTTACCGTTGGTGATTGTTTCCAACCGCCTAAGATCACTTGAATATAAGCGCTTTGCTTAGCGAAAGTTTTATATTGTAGACTGTTCTTGCAAGCCTAAATTATTTTTTTCGATGATATATAAAGAAATAGAGTTACCATCAAAAGACATTTTCCAGCAGAATACACTTTTATCTTGTATACGTTACTAAATCACCCAATGGATAAGTTAAATATTGATAGCCAATGTAACTTAATCTATTCCTTATCAAATTTAGTAAGTAAATACATCTACCCATGTAGCAACTTTACAAAATAATGTTGGAATGAAACCTTTAACTCCCAATTCAAGATCTCATTTTTTCTATCAAATGGAACTTAAATACAATTCTATCTGTAAAAGATATTCGATACGAAAAGTAATAAAAACAAGAAAAATCCAACAAAGTTAATTGGCTCGTGAAATAGGTCCATTGTACGTTGTACACGGCCGAATTAGCTGTATGGCTTAGCAATATTTCTGATAAGCTACTCTTTTTAACTTTATTAGCTTATTTAGCTCTTTACATCCCTTATTTAAGATCGAATCTCGGTTGTACTTGAACTTCGAATGAAAGTTGACGCTCGAGTAAAATATACATATGTAAAAAGTAGTACAGGGCCACCCACGAGCTCTGAACAAATGCACAAACACTGAACATTCTCTTGCACGTGCAGATTACTTCGGCTAGCGCTGCGTTTTCTTAACACAATGTGACCTGCGCACGCCATCTTTACATTATTTTACTTCACGGCTACTGTAAAAATAATATAAACGAGGTCCATCTTTTTCTTAGTGCAACCTGAATTGTTAACGTCAGGAAAACGATATCTAGCATGCCTATAATCTATCTACATATATAATTAATTTGGTAAAACCTTGGCGATTGTATCACACCTTAATATTTTGTTGTTAACTATCTTTGTTTTGAATGCGATAACTTTTATAATTTAGACCTCTGAGTTGGCTATACAATCTAGTTACTTAATAAATAAACGCATACTGCAAACTAAGCGTCCGGCTCAATTTTACTGTGGGTTATTATGTTACATTAAGTTCTGGCCACAGGCTTTGTTATCCCATTTGTCTATATCAAATCAGGCCGTGTGTCCAAAGGAATTAAATATATGTATATAAATAAATATTTCAGACATCTGACATACGACATCATCTAGTCCCAAACTGAGCAGAGCTTATACCATCGTAATTGTTGGTCTTACGATTCAAAATAGCGAACTAGAGGTCCTCGGTTTGAAAATCCCTTCCTCAAATGGTCAAAGTTATGGTTTATGCTATCATTTTTAATTCACATTTTAGCGTCCACTACAGAAAAAAACAAAATACAGTAAAAAGTACTTAAACACTAAATAATCTTAAATATTACAAAACATACTACTGTTAACTGTATAACTTTTAAATGTATTGCTTTTTAAAACTATCTGTACAGTGGGAGTAGGATACACAAAGTGATTTTGAATACGATCATGTAATTTTTGGTCCAACGTATAGAAATGTTGGAATTAGAATTCAAAAATTATACACTTCAAGTTCACGAATTATTTGGAAGGGATTCACGATTGGTTTAGTCATAAAGCCAATTATGAAAATTTTGCTGCAACAAAACATTCAAATAGGTTAGGTTGGTAAATGAAGTCTATAGAAACAAGTAATTTATTTGTGCTCCAGAAATAATTTCGATTTCTGTATTCACATCAGAAGTGTTGTGTTGTGTTGTGGTATATTAGTGATCAGCCCCCCGCGAAGCTGCAAATGTTTTTCGTTTTTTATTATATTCTCCATTCTATTTCTTTATTCTCTTATCAGTCACGTGATCAAAACAACATATTATCCAATGAAACAGGAGAATAAAAAAATTAAGTAGAGGATAGAGAACGAAAAACGTTTGCAACTTGGCTAGGGGGCCAAGTTTGATCACTTTAATATAGAAATGACTGTGTGTGGTCAGTTTTAACCGGTTGTGACATCTGGTAATGAATTCGCAACCATTATTGTAATACTAATACTTGCACAATACCTACCGGCAAAATGTAGAAATTATATTTGCTCCTATATCGCGTTTTAATACATATATTTTAACTGAGAATCATTGCCGTGTATAAGGATTACTGTCACCATTTCATACTCAAATATCCTTCTCTATTTTTTGTTTCACATCCAGAAACGATGCATTACGAAACACATTATTCAGCCACTGAAAATTCTAAATGCTTGAGAGGCTACATAACATACATCTAACGTCACAATATCATTACCAAGTACTACTGACTGTGAAGTGTATTGTCTAACTACTATTACTGTACATCAAGTGAAGTGCGGCTTGTAGACATTAAACACGTTTACAAGGAACTTAAGTTTTCGTTGTGTAGGCACAATCCATAATAATGCCAGGTAAGCTGTCTAACGAACGATCTTCATTTCGTCACAATTATAACATTGGCATCATTTATTTACTATTCCGCTTTATTCAATTGGGGTCAGTTGCGACATTAAATTATGACGTTTTGGATTATTTAACACCTAAAGACCTACTTAAGAAGATTGAAATCGATTTAATAAGGTTTTTTTACAGTTTAGACCTGTTAACCTTCTTTTAGAAGATTCCCTTTGTCATTTCACATTATTCAGATATGTTTTAGGTTCGTATCTAGGGTAGGGCTAACCTCTTAGCCCAACCCTAGATACGAACCTAAAACATTGCTCCTGCGCCGGATCTCTGCCCGGCCTTTTAGGGTAGCCATCGGATTATGAGAGTGAGGAAATAGAGAGTGTAGTTCTGTTTGCGCACACACTTGTGCACTATAATATCTTCTTCGTAGTTGGTTGGTTTTCTATCGGCTGACCGTGGCCAAAATCAGTTTAATATTACGTACTTGATCATATGCTGTGTGTACATTTATCATAAAATCATGTACAGAAAATGCCACTAAGTCACAATAAAAATGTAACTAGGTACAAATATTTATGTTCAGGATGTAAAATTAGTTATAGTTACTTAAATCTTCTTGAAAACCAGAGAAATTAATACAAATAAGTTCTGTCTTGTTAGACTGTTCGTTGAAAGTAGAAATGAAAGAGATGTTTACATTACTACTAATATCATAAATTTAAATAAATACGTACAATAAATTAATAAAAAAAAAAAAAAAACAGACATCTGACATACAACTAAGGATAACTCTAAGTAGGTTCCTGTTACGCTTTCACGATTCAACCACTGGTCCGATTGGACCGCTTACAGTGTTTTTTTTAAATATCTCTAAGGATAACGGAGGGTAGTTAAAGTGGCTTCTGGCGCCGATGGAAACCTGTAACTCAGCTAGAGCTAGAACAACAAATTTGCTGTCGGCTTTTGCTGTAGAAGTGCGCTTTTCTCTTGAATGTTTTGGTACTAGTTGGGAAATCACACAAACCAAAACTTGTAGCGCAGAAAATAATTATGAGTAAAGGTAAATTGTGGTTTATGATATATGGCATAATAAAAAGAACTACTAACTAGATTTCGTTACATCATATTATATTTTTTAGTTTTATCATTCTCTTATTTTACAAGGGGACACACATTTTACCACTTTGGAAGCAAACTATTCAGTTTAGAAAAAGATGAGATTAGAAACCTCAATATCATTTTTGAAGTCCTATCCATAGATGGGTTTGATGAAAAAAAAATGTTTGAGTTTCAGTTCTAATTAACACTCAAATTTAATTGTTGTTTTTTTAAATCTTTATGCGGTTTACAGAATACATCTACTTACCTTAGTAAGTTGTTTGAACAGTATAGTTCTTATACTTTCAGAAAAAAGTGGCTGTAACATACGGACGGACAGATAGACAGACAGACATGACGAATCTATAAGGGTTCCATTTTTTGCCATTTGGCTACGGAACGCTAAAAATGGAAAGAACTAAATAAATTCATGTTTTGCCTATGGACTAGAAGCGAGTCTTTAAAAGGTTCGCAAAAGGTTTTACAGGAATGGTATTAGAGTACTACTTTTATTATTGTTAAACTGTAGGTTCTATCTAGGTATAGAAGTAACTAGTCAGTGTCACCGCCAGTAAACTAAGGTACTTCCTAAACTAACTGCTTTAGTACTACATATTATATGTAAATCACTTTTATAAATTCGCGTCAAATAATCTGATATCACCACTCTGATCGATTTTGGGCAGCGATCTTACGCAAGTCGTCACTCCACCTCGCCGGTGGGCGTCCTACATTACGTTTACCGAGACGCGGTCTCCACTCCAGAACTCTTCTACCCCAACGGTCATCAGTTCTGCGGCTAATATGGCCAGCCCACTGCCACTTAAGGTTGCTAATCCGGTGGGATATGTCGATGACCAAAGTTCTCTGATGGATCTCATTCCTGATACGATCGTGATACGTGGCGTGCAATGGGAGAGGCCTATATCCAGCAGTGGACTGCGATAGCCTGATGATGATGATGATGATGATGAATGTGATATCGTAAAGTATAGACAATTGAAGTTTTTAAGAAGAAGAAGAATTAAGTAACAATTCCTGTGTAGTACTGTACTGTACTGCAAAGTCAGAGTACTCTTCTTTTCTGAGTCGATAAGTAATTTTATGACTATAGTCGTCACAAAATAAGAAGCCCGTTTTGACATTTGTCATTTGACATGCCGCATGTAAGAAATTGAAAAATCAAATTCATAATCCTATTTAATTACTATGTTACCCATACACTATCACAACGCATATCTTAAATAAGCATCAAGTTTAACTTGATATTGAAAAATTGCACTCAAAACGCGAATTAATCGTATTAGTTACGCCACGATGACAAATGTCAAACCAGGCTTCTTATTTTGTGACGACTATAATAAGAAAGATGATAAAACCAATACATCGTCCGTGACGCATATTACAAATCTATCTGGATATCTATCACATCGCAATAATGACTAAGAAAGTATTACGATATATCTGCTCTATTATTTAATTAAATATGTCATCAAATTCCAGGGATACAACACGATTTTTTTTATTTAAACCTTTCCAAGTAGCTCTACTTGGCCTGATGGAAAGCATGAGTCAAATCCAGGAGTAAGGACATTTTTTACTAAGTACTACTACTATGTACTATATATCTAATATATAAAATTCTCGTGTCACAGTTTTCGTTGCCATACTCCTCCGAAACGGCTTGACCGATCTTTATGAAACTTTATATGCATATTCAGTAGGTCTGAGAATCGGCCAACATCTATTTTTTATACTCCTAGGGCGCGAGCGGAGCCGCGGGCATCAGCTAGTAATATATAAAATTCTCGTGTCACAGTTTTCGTTGCCATACTCCTCCGAAACGGCTTGACCGATCTTTATGAAACTTTATATGCATATTCAGTAGGTCTGAGAATCGGCCAACATCTATTTTTGATACCTCTAAAACGCGAGCGGAGCCGCGTGCATCAGCTCGTATTATATAATATAATATTAAAAATATTTACACATTCTCAAATTTTACGAAATGATACCTATTCCTGGAATTTAAATACCTACAGAATAAAGAGTGTCTATGGTACTATTGTACAAAAGGTTATTATATTGAAAGAACTTTGGACGGTAGCAAGTCGCACTTTAAATTCGTTTTACTTTTCACATTTGTCACAAAGTCCGGTCGAATTACAACGGAGTCATTCGATCTGCGCCGCGTGCCAAAGCAGCTGAATCGACGTCATCGTTCGACCGTCGCTTTTGTACAGCCTTTACGTAAATGCCGTATGAAATATCAAACATGAAAATGTTATTCTCATACATATATCACGGTCAACATTAAGTATATTCAAATTTAAACTCGAATGTGAGGGGTTCATAACTGCCTCTGAATGTTATTAAGTTTGCTAAGGACAACATGAATGTCTTCAGAGTTATTTATAGCATTTCATTGCGAAGTTTTCCAGGAGGTTCCTCTGAAAGTGAATAAATATACAGTCAATGAACGGATTTACATGTCAGCTCATGGACAATATATTCACGTAAGTATAAACAGTGATACTAATACATGAAATTTGGATATGTATCAGGACGAAGGGTCGAAAGAATAAATTTTTTGCATCAAGAGTTGAATGATTTTGCAATACATAAATATTTTTTCTCGTGAGACTGATAGTGTTTGGTATACATAATGAGTGGGTGTTTGGTTCGTAGGTGTAATATATAATCTCTGTGGATATTCTATAGCTGCACTTCTTAGAATCGATGTGGTTGAATACTATGAGCACTTAACAATACTAATCATTTAAAAAAATGCCGAATAAACTAGTGCTATAATGGATCTTAAAATTATGACACCACTTGATTCGTTTTATCGTTACTAAGCTACTTTTTTAACCAACATAGAAAAACGGAGGAGGTTCTCAATTCGACGCGTATATTTTTTTTATGTAATACCAGGCATAACTTTTTACACAGTAGTCAGATTTTGATGATTATTTTCTCATTGGTAAGAGTATACCTACTTCGAAATTTATAGAGAGAGTAGAGAAGGATAGAGAAACAGGAGATGATTAATTGTGTATGTGATGGCAAAATGTGACAACGAATAACTTTTTACAGAGTACTTCGATTTCGATAATCGTTTTTTATTGGAAAAGAACTTAACCTTAATAACTAACTTCTTAAACTAGTGTAGGCATACCTAAAAAGTTATGAGTCGGCGCCTTACAAGAAAGTTATTTAATTACCCTATTTTTTATTTGATTTAAGGTGAGATAAGGTTATTTAGTTAATTTTTTCACTGATTGTTTGGTGCCTGTTCAAAATTATTTAGGTATGATGGTAAACTAGTTTAAGAAGTAAGTTATTAAGAATGATTATTAAAAGTTTATTATTAGCACTCCTTGACCCATTGTTGCTGTGGTCGCAAACATAACCAGAAATAGTGGGACTACCGGAAAAAGTTTGTGGTAATATTTTAAAAATTGATAATACCAATTTGTCCTAACTTATTTGTTAAATTGCAAAATCAAATTACGATTTACTATTACAAATTTCAAAAATATCGTTTCTTACGCTACTTAATTGTTTCATACAATATGCCTACACAAAAATACAAGTGGCATTCGTAACCAGATTAAAACGCACGAATTTACAACTAACATACCCTGCGTTGCTACTTTCCGACTTTTGGAACACTGAAACAGATTTGACTTGATGGTCAAGAAAGAAGTACTAGAAGCACCAATATTTATTATGTCTAGATATATGCCTACTGAAGAAGAAAAATCAGAGGATTCCAGTGGTGTATAATAAAAAAAATCGGACTTTTGACGCTTATACTTGAAAGTTATACAACATAACTATCTTTCAGTGATGTTGTATAAGTTGTGTGTTCAAGTTATTCAAGTGACGACATACATATATGTAAAACTAAAATATATAAGCCTTACCGTGTTATGTGTATTAAGTATAAATGTTGTGTTTGTTGTTGTGTATTATAAATTTAGTTAACTTAAAAATGGTTATCTTAAGTTTGTAAAATTTGATTGTCTTAAAGATAACTAGGTTTAAAATACTCTCTGTTGACACTCTTATGCATATTTATTTTATTTTTTACATTTTTAAACAATTAGCTAAGCTTTATGGATGCTTCTCGTGACTAAAAGGCTGGCCTTTTTCTAGAACAGAGAATTAGCATTGTGATTCAACGTGGCAATATTGCAAGTTTTTTTGGGAACACTACCAGTAAGCGATGATGCGGGAGTTTTAATGACGCTTATGAAAGCGTCAAAATTTTTTACATGAGTAACTATTGTAAATATTCTTTAAGTTAATATTGTCAATAAACAGGGTCCTAATATATTAGTAAATGATAGGGACTCCTTAGTTATCTAACATGCTATCTTATTAGAGTAAGTATTGTATAAGTCGTTTAATTAGATTCTCTCATTATCACATTCAAACAAAAAGAAAAAACTTTTAGCTGGTATAAGAATATTATATAAAGAGGCAAAATTCAATGCAAAATCTAAAAACCATTTCACGACGAGTATACTTTTAAAGACAGTTTTCTAGTATGCCTGAAATGAAAGTAACATACCAGTAAGATTACAAAAATTCAGTTTAAAGTAAAAAATGTAATATGTATGTGATAAACACTAAATCAGAAGTTATAGGTACCTATAAAATCTTATTGACAATCTGTTGTTCGGTTCGCGATGAACTTATGTCATGGACACTTGATAATACAGCTTCGGTCATAGTTACTTTAATTTTCATAAAATTGTGCCAGTGCTATGTAAGTTTCCATACGTGGTTATCGCTCGAGCAAGCACATACTATGTAGGCACAGGAATCCTACACTATAACTACTTAAAATTTACTAAATTCCCAATCAAAGATTTTCAGATGAAGTAATCGGAACACTTTAGATTAAGTAATTTTTAAATAAAAGAAATGAGAATGCATTTATTCGTTTAGGAACTATGATACACAGATACGCATCTTCCATTTTTAACATTTATTTTTTGTTTTTGTTTATGTTTTGCTTATTGAGCTAAAAAAAGCTCATATTTTATAGTTATGAACAATTCTTATATAGCAAATTTTGCATTTAATTTTGCATAGAAAACAATTTACAATCGAAATTAAATCGAGCTCCTAAGTTTTTTAATGAGTAAAAAAAACGAATGTGGCTAAATAGTATAAAAACCATAATTAACAAAATAATGTTGAATCAATGAAGTGATAAGATGTTAAGAAAAAGTCAAACAAACAAGGTCGATGATGTAAGTGACGGTGACGAACGCATCTTTTGATAACACGAGTTCAGTGCTGCGATAGTGTGAGGCCTGCCAAACGTCACACAATGTTCCCTCGCTGTTTTGAAAGTAATTATTGTAAAATAGATTAATTATACAAGCAAACCTCATTTATTTACAAATAAAACCAGCCTCATTATTTAATTAAACCATAACTTATTGATATAAATTCTATATGAATATTTTGACCTAAACGAGTTCAAGTCCGACAATACTTAACATGCGGCAGAAGTTATTTTTACTAATAATTGAAACACTATCGAATACATTTGTTTTCAACCTACATCCAATGATAATTCTAAATTTACACTTTTAGTAAATACTTGCATTAGTAAAAACTAATGTGTCTTAAAAATAATGTTGTATTTAAGTAATAACAATTACAAACAAATTGAAACGGTACCCAGAAAGTATGAATCAGAAAAATAAACGAATTTGCTCGTGTGAACTGGTACAGGAACGAAGGCGAATCGAATGGCCACTTTCATAGTGGAAACCCTACGCCCAGCCGGCACTATACCCTTAAATTATTCTTATTTTCGCGCCTTGCCACGCATTTCATCTTTTCAACGTCATATTTTTGCTTTTATTATCGAAGGCTTTAAGATTTAAAGAGGTATTTGTTTTGCCACAGATTTATGCGTTATGTATTAGTTTTACCCATTCTTTTAGTTATTTTACTTGTCACGTTTCCTTAGAAATGATTTATATACGAGGGCTATAATAAAACGTTTTTATATAAATGAAAGCAGATTAGGAGCAAGCTTTTGACCTTAGCTTGTTTTCAGTTCGTAAACACAAAGACGTCACTGATACTTAGAAAAGACGTAGGTACGCGCTCCTGTCGTCATTTAAATGATACAAATAAACAACATCTAAATTTTAATCATTTCGTTATGGCATTGATTAAATCATGTTCTAGTGAGAGAGGAAATTTCTAGGCGATGCGTTCCTTTTGTATGACATTCGTGTCGACCGACGGTGCCTGAAACAAAGGCTCTGACTCACCGTAGGATGTACGTGTGGATGTGAGTATAGTTGCATTCTGCGTGTGTCCAACGTATAAGTGTTAGACGGCAAATCGTTCATGTCGAAGGTTGCTTCTGGATGCAGGCCCGGAGTCAGCCGCGAGACGTCGTCTTCGCAGCCTCCATCGAGGCCTGCTCCATCAGTACTACGGGCCACTGTTGACAAACACATGGACAATATGAAGTTGATATAATAACATGTAGGTATTTTTATGTTAATAATACTAGGTTTTTAATTCCTACCACGCCACCTAAAAACGCTGATTTCACGAATGGGTCGGCTCGACCGGGGCAGGTACTACTCTCACACAGAAGACCTACCTAAAACGACAGTATTATTGGCTAACATTTTTCGTCGGTGAGTGTGAGACCAGAGGCCCAATCATCATGATGCAGAACCATTTTACTAAACCACTATGGCGTGAGTACGTACGTTGTACGCACTCACAATAAGGATGTTGGCCCCTACTCCTGGATTCTACTCGTGCTTTCCGTCAGGCAGAGTAGTGTCAATTTGGTAGGTAGGCTTCAAATTAACAAAATCATTTCTCGTTTTACAGTACTTTAAAAGTAAGAACTTTTTTATTCAAAAAAAATTGATAAAAAAATCTTTATCAACAATATCACTGCCAATAAAACTAAGATAATAACTATAAAATACTTCTTGAATTATTTAGGATCTCATCACTTATTTGTCACTTTTTATCTTCTTTACCATTATATTTTGTATCCTTATATGCAAGAGGTTATAAGTTTG
This sequence comes from Phragmatobia fuliginosa, assembly GCA_932526445.1. NCBI lineage: Eukaryota > Metazoa > Arthropoda > Insecta > Lepidoptera > Erebidae > Phragmatobia > Phragmatobia fuliginosa. Next base: position 35,831,659 of record OW052057.1, read on the forward strand.
AGATATTTTTCAATATAAATTAAATTGGGTTAAGTAAGCCATTTAGCTTTGCTTTATACAAACTATCTACTTTAGTAAAAAAAATGTTAAGATAAAAATAAATGTAAAACGGTACGACATTTTGTTTTTCTGTGTTACCTATTACTTTTTACCCGCGGCTCGGCTCGATTGATTCTCGGATATCTCAATTAATATACCGTAGGATATAGCTTTCTATACGTAAAATAATTAAAAAAAACAAATCATTCTCACAAACTTTCCCTCTTTACAATCTTATATTAGTATTACTCAAAATTTTACAATTAGTCCAAGAATCTACACGGAGATCTACTTCTATATACGGTCAGAGGTCTGTACACCAGTATACATTTATATAATCTTAACCTTATTATTATGCCTTCACCCTTTATCTCGAAAACCTTGTTTTAATTAATCCTATTTTAATGTAAGGCGACTAAAATAGTACATATTTACATATGTGAGTATATATATATATTAATATTGTACTAAATTGTCTTAAATATCTACTACATTATCACATTAATATAATATCTTCTTTAAAAACAAATATACTGCATACGCAATGAATCATAAATCCATCGAGATTTATTTCGAACCTTAACTTATGTCGTTATTATAAACTCTCTTTAAACACTGACATCAGTTACTTAAAATTCATTTTCAAGAAAATGGCAAAACCATTGCAGGGAATAAAAACGAATGTCAGATAGGTACTCATCAATAAACCATTTCCATAGCCAATAAATACAAAACATGGGCCAAGTAGGTACAGCAATGAAATAATAAAGATCTTGTAAAAACATGTTAATTTGTAAACAAAATAGTTTTCGAAAATAAATATGAAATAGATTAAGACTGACTGTCTATAAGCACATGTTTTAATAAGAAAAAAAACGTTTATAGAAAAACTGCATGTTATGAAACTGATAGTAGTCGTCAGGGTTGTCCCGATAACTTTCATGAATTTTTAATCAAAGATGCGCTGGTGCAAGTAATAATACGGTTGCTTGTCATGTACAGTAAAATTATATAGTTCAAATAGGTATATTATTTCAATAATATTTTACTCCATGTCGCGGCTGCTCAAGAATATAGATTGCCAGCATCCTTGTTTCATCCCGCACTGCAAAGTATATCAATTAGATGTAAATTCTAAACTAACCCGTCAAGACGGCGTGGTTCAGAACATTAACATTTGCTTGACAATTACTATCATAGGCTGATGATGATAAAGATCATTCTTATAATTTTTAGAATATTTTCAAATCATGTTGGTAATTTTATTGCCGAATGAACAATCTAATCTACGCATACATTACAGCAATATTAACAAGGTTTACATTTCAATGAAAATATTTTTTGTGTCTGGCAATATCTGTAGGTATATGAGATATATAATGTTATTAAATTCTATTCCTTTTTCAAGAAATTGAGAGGCATATTAAAAGGTACATTTATAGGTTATTCATTGCAATTGGTTTATTTTTTTAGTTTTATAAGTAGTTAAATAATCACGTTATTATAAATCTATAAATTTAATAGTTAATTACTATATACACTTTAAGTTTATGAAAACAAATGAAATCACTATTACAAACAGTTAGAGTAAGTTGAAAATTTTAAACGTTATATTTCTAATTTCAAAATCCTGGACAGAGTTACTTCAATAGTAATTTTTACATATCTACTTATTTTTTTAAATATTAAAGTAAACTAAGTTAGCTATTACCCTTTACTTACGGCCTCCTTTGGTCGGCTTTGTCTTGTAGAATTACAATGTAATAGGAATATGATAGGTCAGTAATAACATGATTAACAAACTACTAGAGAAAACTTAACATTTCTTAAACTAATTAAAGTTTGAGTATCCAATTACTTAAAAGGCTTAGTTATGTTTATTATTTTAATAATACATATAACAATATTCTGACTAAGCGACATCTGAAAACTTAAACCTATTTCTATTACTCACCCACTTTTTCAAATTCAGGTCGAAGGAAATTCTCCACGGCCGTCGTGATGTTGTAATATCTCCGTTCAAAATGAGTAATTGTTGTATCGTAAACACCTTCAATTTATCATCACTGTAAAGATCTTTCAGAGTTTATACTTCACTTTACATTCATAAATTCAGTCCAATGGAAACACAAAGATTTTTATTATGTTTAATGAACTTTTAATTTACAATAACGCCGAGATTTATTGAAATTTATTTTTAAAATAACGTACTGGCGCGCCGCTGGGCGGGCGGACGTAGTTTTACTTTCGCGGCGGTCGTTTGAAAGAAGCGGTGCGCGATGCGAGTAGCGCGCGCCGTGGCCGAGCAGCGGACTGACTCAAATGCTCGAACGATTCACGCGCTTCGAACACAATATCAACATAAAGCTCGACGTCCGCTACCACGTAGGCGTCTTCACACTTTAACATATGCCTGAATTATGTACCTAATTACCCTAAATTTGCATATTACAAATCCTTTGAACTAAATCTACAAAGTTGATTGAGCGTTTCGTGTCATTGGTATAACTCATTAACGAGCTCGCCTATTGTTGAGTGATTGTTGTCATTTGTTCATGACATAATTGTTGAAAAATGGTTTTTTTCGTAATCAGGGAAAACGTAATCTTTGTAATGTGAAGTAGCGTCGAGTGGGGCAGAACGCAGTCTCATTGGCGGAGTTGTGCCGCCCAACGCCAATAGCACGGGAAGGAGGAGCCGCATCGTAATCGCTTCGAAGTTCGGCGACATACGGCTCTTGCCTCCCTAATTTTCTTATTTTTACGTATGGAAATGAATTCAGTGTCATAAGATTTACGTACAATTTCCTGTGCAAGTACCAATTCTTGGTCAGTGGCAGACATTCTCATTATTGCAATGTGAATTTGTAGTAGACAACTGTTTTATATAGCCTTCAGAAACTTTTCAGACAAGAAAAATTCTACAAGCATAAATAACACAAGATTTCTACAAGCATAAATAACACAAGATAAACGTTTAGATAATGCTTAGATACTTAAAAAAAGTATAGTACTTATTTAACTTACTTATTAAGGGAGACTAACTTATCGAGTTCTAATTCAATAAATATTTAACGTTGAAGTAATTTCAATACACAGGTACTGGTATATTATATTTTATGACTGCCTTGTTTGTCTAGTGGTTGGCGTATGCGGCTGCTGATAAAGAGATCTCGGGTTCGATTCCCGGTTCGGACTAAATATATGTGTGATCCTCAGTTATTTATTTGGTTCGGAGTCTGGGTGTTTGCTATGTAAAATATGCATGTATTTATAAAAAAAAGTATGTTGATTTACGAGTATACCTATATCAGTTATTTAGTACCCATAATACAAGCTCTCCTTAGTTTGGGACTAGATGACGTTGTGTGTAAGATATCCGAAATATTTATTTATTATTATATTACTATACCTAAGGCCATACTAAAACTGCAAGAACATACCTGTAAATAGTAAAAAGCGTACGTATGCCTTGGCATCTTATTTAAAACAAATGACTCATTCAGAGGTAAGTAAACATCTAAAAAGGTCCTTGATAAATTCGAAGACTGTTTTACTTAATTGATAGTAGATATTTGATTTCAAATAATGGTGATGTACCCTTTCGCCCGAGGCGGCCAGTCTTGACGGAGACTAATCAACTAAGCACAAGATATTAAAGTGTACGAGAGGGATTACGTTTACATAAGTGCATTCTCTGTTACCTCATAATGCGATGAGACGACTATCCGACACGACCTGGGAGAGACCAGTCGCATGACCTAGGGCTTTATATGGTCTTTGAAGCACGGGGTTTAAGACCCCAACTTTTAAACTTCGGACTGTTGTTAGGTATTCCTAGAACAAGAAAAACTCCATTACCACCTTTCATTCCGCTAGTAGTAATCCTAGGTAATGACCTAGGATGACCACTGGATCATAGGTCATCCTAGTGTAGATTCCAGTCTCCCGCACAGATAAATGTATATGCGAGCTGTTCTGCTTTATGAATTTGTAACTAGTATAAATAGTATATAAACAGTGTGTGAGAACCAATAAAGCTATCATTACTTGATTAATATTATATAACACTTTTCAGCCCAACCCGGGATTCGATTGCCGAGTATACTCTTAATAGACAGTCGCAAACGCAACGCCAAACCAACGAGGTAATGAACTTTAAAAAATGTATTCACACATTACACACACGACGGTTTTATCCTAACACTTGACACTTGAAAATCTAGGGATTTACACCTAAGTATTTTGATCAGCAGTACCTACCCGATACTGACAATACCTGAGACGGCGTGTATTTTTAGTAGGTTCGAGTCCGACATAGCCAGGTGTAAATTCCTAAAGACATATCTTATTAACTATAGATAAATAACGATGATTATGCTCATCACACAGACATTAGTCGTGGGTGAGAATCAAGCCCACGATCTGTGGTTTAGCAGTCAGGGTCAATAAGCACAAGACCAAAGAAATAAACACCTGTAACAAAATTTCTAAATTCTTTACCTTCATACCTTCTAAAGTCCTGAGTATAACTATTGATAGTATAGTGTGCTAAGTCCTTAATTCATTTGTGAAATTCAGTAATTTAATACTTTGAATTACTGGTACTAGTAAGGTTCATTGACAGCATCGTTAATTTTAGATAAAACACAATCCTTAACCGTGATGACTTTGTCCTAAGTTTCGTACTATGATAATGAACCAAATAAAATAAAACCTAATCTCTACATATTAAAAAAAATTAGAAGTCTGTTTTAGGGTTCCGTAGTATGACTCGGAACCCTTTTAGATTCGTTAAGTCCATCCTTCCGTCAGTCCGTCCGTCCTCGATCTACCGTCCAAAAGGGTGCTGCTAGAAAGACGAAACTTTGCATGAATATGTGTTGTGATTACGTCGACAACGTGGTATACGATAAATTACCGATGCGAAAAACGAAGCGTGCACGTTTTTGTAGCGCTCCCGTTGCCACCTACAATTAAAGTGGGGATGTTTTTTTTTTCTCGCGTCTACCTCGTTGTGTGGGCTTAGGGTTATCATTAGATTGGCCTTTTAAAAACATTATGAGATTGCTAAAAGCATATTTCGGCTTAAGTATCCGTTTGGGCGTTATTCAACTTTAAAGCGCATATTTTTTTCAAAAACAGGGCGTCTACCCTCCTCTAAAAGCTAAACGGCTACATCGAAAAATCTGAAAATAATCATCGTAGTAGTCCATATATTGAACTTTAAAGGAAACTATAATAACTATTGTATTTCAAGAGTTATAAGGGCCTAACTTGTAAAATTCAGACACATGGAAAACTTCGTACAAAAGTAAAGAAATAATAAGTTAACATTTATCTATAGAACTCGATTTTAAATCCACTACCATTATGTGTGACTACGGAACCCTATTATATGCGTGGCCTGACACGCACTTAGTAAAAAAATTTTCAACTCTGTTCTTATGTGTCCATCAGTTTGTTCCAGCTCATCTCTGGAAAGAGTAAAGTGAATTCGAAGTGGTTTTAACTGTCAGCTAGCTGATGTTATGATTGGTAACTTTGGCTTTGATTTTAGACTAGCTGCACCACGCGGTGTTACTCGCAGTTATTGATGTTAGTAAAACAACATCTACAGCAATCTAGTCGTCAGATATACGTACGATAATGGAATGAATAAACGAGTGACTATATTCTGCCTGATGGAAAGCTTGAGTAGAATCCAGGAGTAGGGGTCACCATGCACATTATGAGGGTAGGCAATACAGCATTGTAACCCATAAACCCATGGCGGCCTGGTCAGATGTTTCTGCATCATTCTTCCGGCCTCCGGAGACCGGGAGAATGATTGGGCCTCCGGTCTCACACCCACCAACGAAATACGATGGCAAGAATGCTGACATTATTAGGATGGTCTTCTGTGTGAGGGAAGTACTACCCCGATCGAGACGGCCCATTCGTGCTGAAATCATCGTGACTCCACTTCTTCCATATTTCAGCAGTGGGACAAACTGGGTTGTTGATTTATTAATTGATTGATTGTGTACATTTAAAAATTCTAAAAGATCTGCATGTATTGAACTCATAATTTGACACTAGAGAAAGATACATGGATACATTTCAAATATTTTTATTACACTAGCTATTTACTTATTTGATTTGATACAATAAAAAGACACTTCGTGATTATTTATTTATAGATTAATCATATCAACAGTCTTAACTAAGTCTTAACAGATAGGGCATAGATTTCTCCTTAGCAAAAGAATTTTGACTTACTTTACCACGGCCCACGCTGGCCAGACGGGTTGGTATGTGTCAGGTTTTTCTACTTTTTGCAGTAGTCAATAGTCCTTCATAGTCTGCCCCTTAGTCGCTTTTGACAACTGCGGAATGAACAGGAGAGTTGACTCTTTGAGTTCTCCTATCCACCACCACACGGAAACACAAGCTTCGTTATAATGACTCAATGATGATGGATGATGATGTAAGGGGCTTAACCAATTAAATCAACAGTTTACACGTAGTCATATTATAGTTTTTCACACTTTTTCTTGTTACACTTGACACTCTTTAAAACATGTATGAAAATGAAAAACAACCTTTTTAGATAACCTTTTAAACATACTAACCTGCCCTGAGCCGGAGCCCGCAGGATACCTGAAATTGAAAAAAAGATCCAAAAGAAAAGGTGCGTACCGAGTTACGCCCATACCTGTAGTGTTCTGTAGTAAGAGCGGTTTGTTAATTCATATTATAAACATTTCACAATAACGGTTGTATTGACCCAATTCCCCGTATAGCTCTGTTCATCGTAGCTATGGCTATTTATTAAATTGGCTAACAGTGGATATATGATCAAGTCCGAGATGAATGGCGCTTTTTGCGAGTGACTTTCGTTTAGCAATAGACGGCAATGGTTGATGAAGTTAAGAGACTTTTACTCGTTCATTTATAAAAATGTTTAACAGTGAAAGAACCATTGACTCTACAAAACAAAAATCCGCACATTATTACATAATTATTCTGTCTCCTATGTCCAAACAGTCAGTGACCAGTCAGAGAAACCACAAGTAAGTGACTTGTGGTTTTAACAGGACGGTAAAACAAGCCACACAGCCAATGAAACGATCAATTTATTTCAAACAAATTTCCCGAAGGGTTATGTTAATGACAGAGTCTATGCGGAGCCAATCAAATCGATTGCAGCCTTAAAAGTTTAAATCCGTGATGTGATTAACGAAATACACCCGCCATTTTGCCAAAAAAGTGATTATAAACTTTGATGAAAGAATCGACATCTGTCAGAGTGCTCATAGTAGACATTTGTCAGATATCATGTTTTATTCATAATTGCCAAACTTTTCTCTTCGTAATACAATAAATATTTGACTCATTTTCATATAAATTCTCTATTTTATTTTGTTTTAGAAAACAAAGTTCTTGTTCAAAAATCTTATTTTTTTTGTGTTAGTGTAAAAAAGAAATGCATTTCAACTCAAATATAATATTTACATCGAGTCTTCGATCCCACAGTGCCTAAAAACGAAAGTTTTTAATCAGTGCGTCCTACCTGTCATGACATACGGAGCTGAGACGTGGACACTTACGGTGCGGTTGGTCAACAATCTCAAAGTGGCTCAGCGTGCTATGTAAAGAGCTATGCTCCGCGTTTCTCTGAGGGATCGTCTCAGGAAAGAGTAGTCCGTCAGAGAACTAAAGTCATCGACATAGCCCACCGGATTAGCAAGCTGAAGTGACAGTGGACTATATATGGCTATATTAGCCGCAGAACTGATGACCGTTGGGGTAGAAGAGTTCTAGATTGGAGACCGCGTCTCGGCAAACGTAGTGTAGGACGCCCTCAGGCCAGGTGGAGTGACGATTTGCGCAAGATGGCTAGCAGGAGCCAAAGCCCAAAATCGATAAAATTTTTGTGCAATGGGAGAGGCCTATGTCCAGCAGTGGACTGAGATGGGCTGATGATGATGATGCTAGTTATTTCGTAACAAATTATTTAAAAAAATATGCCTATCAAAATTCAACATGATACCAAATATCTATCACTGTCGAATACAACAGATGTAAATGTGGGAGTGATCAACATCAATCCCAAGCATTTAAATAACCTGAAACTGTGTAATAAGCATTTTCACAGAGTTTCTGTTTATTCTTATTTCTAGTGTTGATATCATGAATGTCGCTAAACTTTGTGAACAAATGATTATTTTTCTTTATTTATCTATACCAACACAAATATATTAAGATGCGGCAGTCATGATACCAATATTTTTTAAATATCCCTCTTCTGCAGTACAGAGATACTGTGAATTTCAGCGGCATTTCCCAGAAAAACATATAAACCATATGACATTACACTATGAAAATAGTTGAAATACACTGATCTAGCAATTTCTTCATGGGTTAATTGACGAATTTTATGTTATATTTTAGTAGGTAGTAGAGCCACGCTGATTTCAGCACGAATGGGCCGGCTCGACCCGGCCAGTACTACCCTCACACAGAAGACCATCCTAATAATGACAGCATTCTTGCTGTCGTGTTTCGTTGGTGAGTGTGAGACCGGAGGCCCAATCATTCTGCATCATTCTCCCGCCCTTCGAAGGCCGGGAGAATGATGCAGAATAATCTAACCAGGCTGCCATGGTAGGGGTCACCATGCTACATTGCCTACCCTCACAATAAGCATGGTGACTCCTACTCCTGGATTCTACTCATGCTTTCCATCAGGCAGAGTAGAGTCACTTTGGCAGGCTTAAATATAAAAAAAAAAAAAAAAAAAAAAAAAAAAAAAAAAAAAAAAAAAAAAAAAAAACCGCAAATGCTGCAGAGGTGAGTATTTTGACAATCCTTCAATGTGTGGGGCCCCATTTGCAGGTCAGATTCCAGAGTTATATCAAAAAACTTGGTGGTGTCCACAAGAATCAAACCCTTTCCATTTATCTGAATACTGGCTTTTACATGTTGAACATTAGGTGTAAAGAATTTAAAACATTTAGTTGTTTTCTCATTTAAAAGTAAACTATTAACATTGAACCTGTTCACAACTTTAGAGAGAGTGCTATTCAGATTGTCAGACACCGATTGCTGCATCTTAAGTTTAAATAAACGCGAAGTGTCGTTGACAAACAGCACTATCTCCTGACTATCCTTTATTAGATTGGGCAAGTCACTGATAAGATAAGATATAAGAAAAATCGGAAAAGTGCGTGTTAGGCCACGCAGGAGAACAAGGTTCTATAGTCACCCATAATGGTGCGTGGCTTTAAAATCGTATCAAATTGATGATTGTAATGTTTACTTATTATTTCGTTAATTTTTTACGAAGATTTCCAAGTAAGCGTATTTTACAAGTTAGGCCTCTGCAACAAAGTTATCTAAACTGTTATAGTTGTACTTTAAAGTTCAGCACATAAACTAATATTACGATTTTTTAGATCTTTCGAGTACCTAAGCCCTTTAGCATTTAGCGTTTTTTACGCACTGATTTAAGAAAAAGCGGCCAAGTGCGAGTTGGACTCGCCTATGAAGGGTTCCGTAGTAGTCCAGTCAATGAAGGCTTAACTTTGCCATTTAAGTTGAACACCTGCAACCAACGCGAAAATTTCCGTAAGTCTTCGTAGATTAATGTACTAAAATTGCAGGGTGCTGCATTACCAGCAAAGGGTGCAAATACATTGCAAAAGGGTGCAAAAACAACTTTTTCGTCTATATCTCGCGATTGGCTGGAAAAATAAAAAAAAAACTACTACAAAATTGTAGAAAATTTAATTTCCTACGAAAAAATGTTAACATATTTTCGCGTATCTCTAAAAGTTTTTGCACAAAATGCATTTAAAGGTACAAAATTAGAAAAGAAAACTTATTATTAATCTTCTTCCTTTATTTTAAAGTGATCCTACACGTTTCATTAAGATTTAATTGATATGTTTCGGGCATTCAAAAAAAAATTCATTTAAATTTTATATGTAATTTAATTTTAGTTTTTTTTATTCCATCGAAAATATCACAAATTTGCGTTTGAAACGTATATTTGCAGTATATATTACTCCTCTATTTACCTGAGCTATTATAAATTTCATTACAAGGGGACATTTACTCCGCTACATTTCGGTCATCTTACATACAACGCCATCTAGTCCTAAACTAAGCAGAGGTTGTAATACTAGACAACTGATATTAAAACATAAACATACTATTTTTTTGTAAATACATACATATCCCTATTAATATTATAAATGCGAAAGTAACTCTGTCTGTCTGTCTGTTACGTGTTCACGCCTAAACCACTGAATCGATTTTGATGAATTTTGGTATAGAGATAAATGAGACCTCGGGAAAGGACATAGGCTACTTTTTACCTCGAAAATTAACACACTCGCGGATGGAGCCGCGGGCAAGAGCTAGTTATACATAAAAAACACCCAGACTCCGAAACAAATATTTGCGGATAACGCATACATTTGGCCCGACCCGGGAATCGAACCCGAGACCTCTTGATCGACAGCCGCATACGCTAACCAACTAGACCAACAAGACCGAGACCTCAGTCACTGGTGGAGAGAGAGTGCGATATATATTTATTTCTTGCTCCCACTGATTCTATTTTTTTTTTCTACGTATGCGCGGTGCATAAAAAAAGAGAATGCGTGCAGTGAGACCACAATTATTCCAATCCTACTTCGTATATTTTTATCCCTTACGCTCGAAGAGATGGAAATTTAGAAAGTAGGGAATATTAGACAAAAAGCAGCCAAGTGCGAGTCGGACTCGCCCATGAAGGGTTCCGTACCAGCAAGTAACATCATATAAAAGTTCTTGTAGTTCGTTGTAACTTTCATCGATGTTTTTATACTAGTGTATTGATTGGATGAAAGGTATATTGCGTGTTACGATTTATGACGTATTAAAAAAAAACTACTCACTAGATCTCGTTCAAACCAATTTTCGTTGGTAGTTTACATGGTAATGTACAACATATATTTTTTTTAGTTTTATTACTCTCTTATTTTAGAAGTTAGAGGGGGGGGGACACACATTTTTCCACTTTGGAAGTGTCTCTCGCGCAAACTATTCAGTTTAGAAAAAAATGATATTAGAAACCTCAACATCATTTTTGAAGACCTATCCATAGATACCCCACACGTATAGGTTTGATGAAAAAAAAAATTTTGAGTTTCAGTTCCAAGTATGGGGACCCCCAAAATGTATTGTTTTTTTCTATTTTTATGTAAAAATCTTAATGCAGTTCACAGAATACATCGACTGACCAAATTTCAACAGTATAGCTCTTATAGTTTCGGAAATAATTGGCTGTGACATACGGACGGACAGACAGACAGACAGACAGACAGACAGACAGACAGACAGACAGACTTGACGAATCTATAAGGGTTCCGTTTTTTGCCATTTGGCTACGGAACCCTAAAAATGAGACCCTTGCGCTTGACGAAAATGTCCCATTGAGAACACACGAATGCCCTTGTTTTTCTATCTCGCTGAGAGCAATGAGTAAGACTGCAGCAGAAAAAGCTCAACTGTTTGTCACAAGTACTGTCACTATACTTCAAACTGTCTTTTCAGGGATATTTCATTTTTGTGAGTCTAACTGTCAAAAAGTTATTTTTCACAAAATAAAGATTGACTGTTTTCGATTGAAAGGAAATAATGGATCCCTCATTTCTATGTTCTATTTGTATGAAGGCAACGCAAGATGCAACAATTGTTGTGTAAATGAGAGCATTACATTCTATCGTTCATGATAAGTGCCGAAAACGATATGGTTTATCATCATCAAAGCCAGCCAAAGGGAGGAGGGGAAAATCTCAAGTGCTATCATCATTATTTGATGGACCATCGACTTCGAGTGATACTGCAATATAATCAAGTGATTGTTCAGGTGATTTCTTCATATCATTTCCAGGTTTTCCTACACCTTTTATATATATATAAAAATAAGGTGAAAAAAATATTATATATATATATACTTTTATATATATATACTTTATGTATATATAAGTTCATACACATACTTTTTTTGTAAATACACTTATATTAGGGGTTAAAGTATGAAATTGCCGATTTGTACTGAAAAATTAGAATATTTTTTTTCATCCAACATATTTATTGAATCAAAATTATTATCTATAGATATGTATAGATACATTGCTACTATCTAATAGGAAGGTCATTTATACCTTTGTGATAGAACTCTAGTGATCTAGATTCTACAAACTGTGTGAAAGCATTTTGTTCTGCCTCCTAGGAAGAATACTTTTTATCACTTGAAAATTGTTCAAATCACGAAAAAAAATGGTAGTCTGTTGGAGCAAGTTCTGGCGAATACGGAGGGTGACGAATGGTTTCTAATTGCAGTTCCTGTAGAGTTAAAACGGTTTCTTATGCTGTATGAGGTCTTGCGTTATTATGGAGCAATATTGATGAAGTTCGATTCATGACTTGAGGCTGTTTCACTGCAAGTTTTGCTATCATTATTTGGAATTCGGTACAGTAGACATCTGCCGTTATTATTTGAGTAGATTGGAGAAAGTTATAGTGAATAACACCATGCTGAGACCACCAAACAGTTACCATTACCTTTTTATTGGTAAACTTTGCTTTAGGACACTTTTGCGGCGTTTGGCCTGTGGTCAGCCATTGCATTTTTCGCTCATGGTTGTCGTAAAGAATCCACTTTTTATCACATGTCACAATTAAACCCAATATTTCTTCAGTTCTGTATCGATTCAACAAGGCAACACAAGTTTCTGCAAATCAGTCGAATCATGGTACCCATTCTTCATATTAATATAATTCATTGATTTGACTCAAATGTGTCAATATTTTTGGTAAGGTAACGTTAAACCATGCCACTTATTCCTGGGTAGTTTGGCTCGGATCGGCTTCCAACATCTCTTTCAATTCACTATTATTCACATGTGTGGGTGGTCTCAAAACACTCAAAAATCTCAAACCATGAAGGTTCTGTGTCAATTTGAAGTACCTATTACAATAAAACGGTAATTTCATACTTTAACCCCTACTATACATAGAAAACACCCAGCTCCGAAACAAATATTTGATAATCACAAATACACACCAACAAAGCAGTCGAGTCGACTCATCTAAATGCGTAATCTATTTAATAGATCAGTTTTTATTTAAAATTTCATACTAGTCACAGTTTTAGGCAGCACAGTGATATTTCGAGTTACCACCACCCTGTTTTTCATAGTAAAAGTACACTTCTGTCCAAGGTGATCAGATTGTAGTTTATTTAATATTTTGTTAGTGTGCGGCACCATATCTGTAAATATATTATAAATTATCTAAACACCTGGCCGTGGTGGGAGTTACCCCAGTAAATTCCGAAAATATGTTATCAAGATTATATGATCCATATACCTAGATACTTAAATTTTGAACTCAAAGATATAATATAATATAATAATAATAAAGTTTATTTACTCAACATTTTCACATTAAATACAGATGAGCTACATCATTTCACATAAATGTATTTACAATATCTTCAATCAACCGATGCTTAAAAAAGGACAGCCTGTGCTTTAAGCATCAGTAACCTTCATGTGACATAGGATATTTGCACTTCAGTTAGCTCTGTTACATCAAGTAATAAAAGGTAGGTACTGGTAAAACATAAACAAGTAACAACTCATTCTTGGTCATGACATCTCATACAATCACAATCTATTTTGCCATTTGTGTGTGTGTGTGTGTGTGTGTGTGTGTGTGTGTGTGTGTGTGTGTGTGTGTGTGTGTGTGTGTGTGCGTGCGTGTGTGTATGTGTGCTAGCGTGTATATGTAAGTGTTTGTATGGGTGTGGTAGCATCTCGTCCAAGCCATATCATCATATATCTCATCATAAATGGGTTTTGATAAATGATTCGGTTTCGAAGCCGAAAGTAGCCGATTTGTTCCGCGGTGCTGCCGGTGACGGTACAAGAACACAGGCACGCCGTTATTATTAAGCGGTAAGACCCGTTATGAAGGAGTGGCTCGAGAGGAGTCACGGAATCCTCTCATTTCAACTGACGTAAGTGATCTCTGGGAAAAGATGTTTCGGAGATTACCAATGTTGGATCTGAAAGTAGCCCACGCCAAAATGCTAGCACTGTCATTGCCGAACCACGGACACGGTGCTTAACACGCTGGCAGAATGCCGGCGTGTTAAGCGCGGTCGGAGCAGAGGCGTGATCTCGTGGCGGCCATCGGGGAAAGGTTCACTCGCTCGGTGGCAATATTGCGGTCATGGCACGGAGCGAGAGCACTTGGTATCCGAAGGAATTTCAGCACAGGTAAAAAAAGAAAAAAGAAGGGAACTATGAACTACGGGTTTAATCTATATTCGTAGGGTTTAATAAATAAATAATTCAAATAAAAGTTTCATATAAATATTACATTCATCTGACACACAACATCATCTAGTCCCAAACTATCCTTAATACAAGAGATATAAATAAAAACATATATTCTTTTTTTAAATACATACATATAACATATTATACATAGAAAAACCCAAACTCCAAAAAAAATACAAAACTTTTACAATTGAAATATATGTCGTGAAAAAATATTGCCACCTGGAGAAATTAAGGAACGTATGAGACGTAACGTAACGTTGGAGAGGCCTATGTCCAGCTGTGGACTGCAATAGGCTGATGATGATGAAGTCATTCTTCTTATTTTCTGAGATTTAAGCAGAGGTATGTTAACAATAATAGTCACTGACCCTCAAAGGACGCGTTTTCCCCTATAGCACGAAAATACTGGTGTACTGTAAATAATGTAGATGGTGCCTTATGTTAAACAGCCAATGAAACAATCACGTTATTGCAAAGGAAATTTCCCGATCGCATAATTTCACGAAATTCAGCGCATAAGTGGCGAGCCAGATCGTGTGATGACACACCACTGGATTATTTTTTGTGGGTTTATGTTAAGAACAGCGTCTATTCTATACGGAGCCAATTAATCGATTGCAGCCTTAAAACTCAAAATCCGTGATGTTATTAACGAAATAGACCCGCCATTTTGCCAAAAAGTGATTAAAAACTTTGAATGTAAGAATCGACATCTATCAGCGTGCTCTTATCTTATCTCTTATCTCCACAAGTGGAGCTTCGGCTGGATACATTTCTTCTAAGCTACTGCTGTGGAATAATCTCCAGAGCTTCTACTGGCAAATATCGGGTTGATCCTCGGCCCTTGCTCCTGAAAGTAAAAGGAGTAGCCAGCTCTGTGCCGCTCACCCTGAAGCTTGTTGCTGGTGATACGTATTGGTTCCTTTCCTTTTATTTTATTTGTACCTACCTTCTGTTCACCGGTAAGCATCCCCTAAGAACACGCGTTGAGGGACCATCAGGGGGATACGTCCAGGTGTCCGTGTTCCCGTCCGACACACGTCCTACACGTCCCGGACCGGACGACAGGGAGGTAGACAGAACAAGAGAAATCTTCAACAAGCAACCTTTTATTTGTCAACCCACTTAATTTTTGTTTGGGTTTGTTTCAAGTTTTCCTTCTCGTGGCAGTGATGTTAGCTGCTCATTTTGTTCCTTTAGTCGCCTCTTACGACACCCATGGAATGAATAGGGGTGGTGACACTTGTATTCTTAATCCGTCACCACACGGAAATAAAAATCGTTACAGTGAGCTATACTTAAAAGATAAACATATGATGTACCAGACTTTTTTCTGAACTTTTAACTGGGAAAAATTCTTTCATATTTTGTTTTTATGAAACTTTAACCGTTTACTCAGTGCACGCAATCGCAGCTCTCAATAGGAAATAGATTATTACATATTTTTGAAAACCTCCTTTCCTCCTTCCAAAACCTCCTTTCTAAGGAGAGGCCTATGTCCAGCAGTGGACTGTTAAAGGCTGTTGATGATGATGATGATGATATTTTTGAAACATTTTTTATTTTTACTCCAATCCGTTCCTTTAGGTTCCGTAATGGTTCATAGCCTACCTTTGTCAATAAATAAGGTATTCGACACAAAAAGAATTTCTCAAATCAGACCAATACTTTCTGAGATTGGCGCGTTCAACTGAACTAACCAACAAACTCTTCAGATTTTTAATACTATACTTTGACCATTCCTTTATTGTCTTTTTGACAGGTCACGCCTATAAATTACTGGTATTTTTTTCGTAATATTGTACTACAGTAATGTCGTGCTTGTGCATAGCTAAAACCAACAAACTATAAAACAGTTCTTGAAATAAGATAATTCGATTAAACGATTAAAATAATCTATCATATTATTATGATCAAAATAATTTTACTTCATATAAGTATTGTTCCTGTAAATTTAATAAAATTAAAAGAAAATTAAAATAGTATGACTTCAAGATTATTTGCATGGAATTAAGTCGAAATTTTGGAATTTAAGTTCAAACTTAGATTATAGAACAATAACTCTGTGCATTAATTAATTTATTTTTGGATCACTGACATAAAATGTAACTAACTTAAAATTTTACTTAGAAACGCGTGGTTAATAACGTTTAAATCCAGAGTTATGAGAAAATACATTTAAAAAAATCACATAATACTTACTAAACCGAACTTCAAGTGACTGTGTTAGGAAGTTTCTTTGTTCTGGGCCAAATATATATCATAATATTGCACATTTTATTTATTTACAATACTGACTTAATAAAACTAATAATTATAATAGCAGCCTGGAGTTTGGATGTTTGGCGGTGATTCACGCCCGTGCCTCGGAGAGCACGTAAAGCCGTCGGTCCCGGTTGTCATGAACATCTATGGCAATCGTTATTGGGAAGTCAGTGCCCTCAAATATACTGACAACTAGTTCAATCTTCGAATTTCAGTTCTCCCTTAGGGTTGCGGAGGTCCGAAATTTAACATATCACTTGTGAAACATGTTTATACAGATAAAACCTTCAGAACTGCATTGAATGTAACTGAGTTATTACGGACTAAAATATCTTTTATTTCTCGGTAACACAGCGAAATGCTAATTTTCTTAAAATAAAGGACCTCCAAAGTACAGCGCCTGAAGGTTTTCATATTCAATTTTTATAAGCGTGAATAAATTCAAATATTGTAGGCGTGATGACATCTTCTAAGTTATATGTTAGAGATTAAATTCTATTTTTATTTATTGTCTAGAAGGTAAAATTAGCAGTGAGACTATGTAGAAAATTATCATTATTACGATATTTATTTTAGAAATCAATCAGAAACGTTAACCACGTGCCATTCCATTTACAGTTTTATGCCTGGTTTCAACTGAGTAGAATTAAAAAAGAATCGAAATAAACTATAACTTTGAATTTAAAAACCAAAGCCCTTAAACACCAGGAACACTCGTGTAACTCTAGAGTTGTAAGTATTATGGACTGCAGTAGTCAATAGATAATTGTTATGTTTACTTATTATTTTTTATTTTTGTCCGAAGTTGTACAAATTAGGCCTCTATAACCCCTGAAATAAAAAAATATCAAAACCGGTATAGTTTTCCTTGAAAGTTCAATATATGGACTACGTTTTTTTTTCAGATTTCTTGAGCCAGCCGGTTGGTATTTGGAAAGGCTGTTTTAACAAAAAGTGCGCTTTAAAGTTAAAAAACTCGCAAAAGGGAAACCTAAATCAAAAATGGTTTTAACAACCACGCAATGCCTTTAAAAGGCCTTAAATAGTGATACCCCACAGAATGGATTCTTGATTCTGTTCATGCTTTTCATCAGCCAGGGCAGAGTCATTTTGGCAAAAAAAAAATGGAGTAGACGAGAGAAAAAAAAATCATTCTGCAAATAAAATTAGTTTTTTGGTATTTTATTACTATAGTACTTTATCGCCGTAATTAAAATACATATTCGTGCAAAGTTTCATCTTTCTAGGACCATCCAACTCGTTTGGGAGGTAGGTCGCGGACGGACGGACGGACATGACGATTGACGAACCTTTAAGGGTTCCGAGTCATGAACTACGAAACCCTAACAAGAAGAACTGAAAAGGTGTCTACACCGTGAATGAACCTGTACTACTGCAGAACGAAACGGTTCGGCTCTTCCTTCCTAATCCGAGCAGTCAAAAGTTGGAACTCAGCACCAGCACACGTGTTTCCTGCCTGTGTATGATCTCGGGTCTTTTAAACGAGACGTGAAAAAGAATATCACTAAAGGTGCGCGTCCATTGGTCCGCGCCGGACGCACCGCACGCAACGGATTTTATTTTGCTTTGTATGATTTCACATAGTGCTGCGTCCACTATCCGCGGCGCCCGCACCGAACGCCCCGGCATTTCTGAGCAAGGCAAATTAAACCGCCATAATTTGGGTCCCCATACTTTCCTTAAGCCAAGTGTGGTGGCCCGAGAGAGATGGAAAGCACGAGCAGAATCCGTGTTAAAAGTCTTGTTAGCACTATGCCAAGAGAAGTTACTAATGTTAGAATGGTTAAGAGTGGATTAACAAAAAAACTCTTCTTCTTCTTCCTAACCTTATTCAAAATTTTATTTGGGGTCGGCTACTAGTTCAACCGGTTTTACTTGAATATCAGTTTTTCCACGGAACCCCTGGCATCTGACCTCCGCAACCCTAAGGGAGAGCTGAAATTCGAAGGTTAACTAGTTGTCAGTAAATTGGAAAGTACTGACTTCCCAATAACGATTGCCATATATGATCATGACAACCGGGACCGACGGCTTTACGTGCTCTTCGAGGCGCGGTCGTGAATTACTGCCAAACTTCCAAACTCCGGGCTGCTATTAGGAATTTCCTAAGAAAAACTCAAACACTTTTTGGCTCGACCCGGGATTTCAACTCGAGACCTATTGATTAGCAGTTGCTATCGCTATCCAATAGAGGTTAACAAAAACTAAATGAATCAATAAATTAATGGTATTTTCCTTCGGACTGACATAATAGAACAGTACCTACATGAGATGAGATATGGCGTCTTGATCGTCCACTGGTTATATAACGTGTCACTAAAACGAGTGTGGCGCCCTCTAGCAGTCCCAATGTTTACCTACACGTGATTTTTACACAGATTTTATCCGACTTACTTGACAGTTACCGTTTTAATATGATCAAATTATAAAAAATCTCTATAAATTTTAACATAAAATGTTATTCGGATGTCTAAGATTACCAAACTCTACAGTGTCATGAAAATCCGTTCAGTAGTTTTGGCGTGAAAATGTAACAAACACACACACACATGCTTACAATCTTTCGCATTTATAGTTTTAGTAGGATAGGATTTTTCCTATTGGAGACATTTATTACATAGTTAAGGTGTATTTTCCCCAGGATAAAAGCAGTGCAGATATTAATGTCTCTAAAGTTGACTTTGTTAACGTCGAAAACACATTCACATTCAACCTCATTCAACATAACAAACTTAAAAACAATAACATTTTAGGTCTACTTCTCTAGTTCATTTCATTTCTTTCACTAGCAATGTTATTAGGGACTTTTGATATCTATGCGGTGCATACCTTATTTATTATATTTTTTTAGTTTCATATAATAATATTTGTTTTTAAATTACTGCTAGGATGACAAGCTTAGACTCTAATACGTAAAGTAAAATCAAAATATGATGAATTGTTAGATTCGCAGGAAATTCCGTACTATTCCTATAAAAATCTAATGTTCATAATCTACCAAACAATATGGTGAAGAATGCATTACGTTGGTAGTTCATTGACAGAGAAAAGAATGATCGCCTTAAGTATGAACATTTCTTTGCTCCGAATCAACAACTGTGTAACTAAAGGAACTAGGGTAAAGAAGTACTGAATTAGTTACTTCGTTTCGTAGTAGGCACGTAGTTCCACAACTATACTAAAAGAACTATAGTACTGAACTAGTTCATTTGGGTAACTGAACTAGATCGGATCGTTCACTATAGTGACCGAGCAAAGTCTATCATGTCAATCGTCATGATCTGTCAGCTGTCTGTCATCTGTCTGATCTGAGTTAGCAATTACTATAGTGTCCGCACGACGCACGTGCCTACGACTTACCGAATAAGTTTAAGTCCCAGATTATTTTTATTATTTATTTGGAAAAAGTTGTATCGTAGTTCACTTTTTGCTATTGTAGAATTAAATTTCACTGTCTACTCTACGTGTTACAATGTTATGTTATTTAAATTTTGCGAAATAATCTGGGTCTGCGGCGTTCGCAAAGTAAATGTTTATGTGACACTTTCAAACCTAAGCCACAATTAGTGTAAGAAATACAAGAAAAGTTGAGTGTATGTTTACATAATTATAATTTGTAAGTGTATTTACTAAGTAATAAGAAAAAACTCTAAAATTGAACTTTGCAATTCTGACTTTATTCAACATACAGAGATGTTTTAACCTTGTAAAGTTTACTTATGTTAACACTAATACTTTTTGTTCATACTTATTGTTACAGGTATCAAATGTTGCCTTCCAAAATGCAAATTAATAAAAAACTTCTCCCAATAAAGGGGCATTTTTTCTTCTTTAATGCTGGTGAGTTAAATCATATATTTTAGAATATAGAATCTTTTTATGTATTTATACAAATTAAAAATACCTGAACTCAATTGGGAAAGACATTAATTTATAAAAACCTGTTATTAAAAAAAAAACGAGTAATAAAAGGTACTTTCTCAAGTTATCTCATGTTATAGCTTTTTAAATTATTACACTAAGTCTTCACTTTACTTTCACATGTAAAGAAAATCTTGTCCTCATCAATATCTAATACAACTTTATACATTAAGTTACCTAAAGATAAAACTTGATCTAATACTCCAAGAGTTTACATGAAGTGTTTGATAAAACTTACAGTTTCTGACTGACCTGTGTTAACTTAGGTATCAGCTGGTCTACTTTAAAATAGGTTTATCTCAAAACATATACAACCTTTTTGACCAACAAAAAATGTGAGACTTTTTTTTAGAAATATTTCAAATTGTATAATTTCAACAATTACTTCCTAATTATGATTTGAATCTGTCTAATTTGTACTTGGGAGAGATATATGTCCAGAAGTAGTTTTCAATGGGCTGATGATAAATAAGTTGATGATATCTACGTATTGTATATATCTCATGCATTTCCTGTATTTTCAGGTACTGCACCACTGGTTCCATACTTGTCAACATATGCACGTCAATTAGGGTTTTCATCTGCAACGGTGGGGTTAATTTACACAATACTACCTGTATTTGGTCTTATTGCCAAGCCATTATTTGGTATTATTGCGGACAAGTATGACCCTTTTTGCTATCTAATCTTCCTATATTCGGTGCTTTTATTACATACTAAACACAATATTGTTACATTATCTTAATCTATAATACCGCTGTTACATGTTTATAATAAGATAGACTGCAGATTATTTCTTAATCCTTTTATAATTCTTATGATCTTTGCTATTTGCCTTTAGAAAAAGGTTACAAAAATATTTTAAAAATAGTGCAAGATTGAATCTTGACAGTATGTTTTAAATGGCAAAGAAAATCTGTCTAAATATTCCATGTGACACAGTTTGCTTTCAATATTTGTTCACGACAGGAGAATAGAAGACCAATACTCTATCTATTTTTACTCTATATACTACATAAAAAAAATATTTATTGATGTATTACACATATATTAATACCGTAATATATTACAGTGCTTACAGCAAAAAAAATAATCTAATATAAAAAAAAATGCCTGTCTGTGCATTTGTTTGTTCCACTGTATCACTTAAGTGATAAAGTTTTCCTTAAACACTAAACTGATTCTAACGGAACTTACACTGCTAGTTCTTAGACTAGCTTCGCGCCGTGGCGTTATTTTAGGTTTAAGCCAACAACAACAGCGATAGCACCACAGGCGCTGGTTTTTCTAAAATACAGGGAGCAAATAAGCAGATTCGCTTTGTAATAATTGACTCTAGTAGTCATGAACAGTTAACACTAAGGAATAGATGAATCATGTTTTACATTAACTCACTTTCTCAATTGTTTCTTTTTTAGGTATAAAAAACAGAAAATTATATTCATATTCTTTCAATTAATTATAATACTTAGTTTCTGGTCAATATATGCAATACCCGAACATAGAAATATGAAAGTCGAATTAGATTGTGATTATGGTGTCACGGTGCTACAGAGTTGCTATGCTAGCAAAGAATTAGTGGACACATGTAAGATTAATTCTGCATTTAGTAATCAGAACTCAAATGCTACAACACGCTGTCAAGTAAGTACCTATGCATAACTTATCTATATTGGTCAATGTGACAAAATTTCGAATATATATATTGATTAGCATGTCTTATACATGTAATTGAGTTCTTTTACCCATTAGATCTTTTGTGTTAATTTGTTGTTCAAAAATGCTTGGCTTAATCTTCTGTTCCTTTAAATTCTAGAATATTATACACAAACTACAGCCTAAGTCATCCCTACTCTCATAATAAGTATTATAAACTAGAGAGTTTGACTGTCTGTTAAAATTCCATGGCTAAACTTCTAAATGGATATTAATGCAATTCGGCATTAAGATATTTTGATTCTTAACTCAATATTTGTTTTATACTTGTAATAATTGTATTTTATCTTTAATGCTGTTTTTTTTATAGATGACCTGTGATATGACCAGTCCTAAGATGTGGCAAACGGTTTGCGAGTATTGGCAAGTACCGCAGTATTGTTACAGTGGTACTAAAAATATACAATACAGCCCGACTTTAAGTAACATCACATTAAAAGATAAAAACTGTATATATATAAACGCCAGCAGTGTGACTATGGGAGGTAATGTACCATTTCAGTAATACTTTAAAAAGTTAAATGAATGAATAGGTTGTCCAATGGAAATAATTATTTTTGTTTTAATGAACTGTTTATGTACATGCCTCGAGAATTATATGAACAGGCTATAACACCCAAAGGGGTCAAAAGCTTGAATATTTTAAACTACAGATCCGTCAGTATTGAGGGTAGCTTCAATGTGACAAATATAAGTAGTTGCCCTCACTGGAGAGCACTCTGTGTTGTGCAGTGATGTTTATTATGTGATATAATACCATGGTAATGGAGGAAGTCTGAAATGATAGTGTATGGTATAGTAAATAAAAGCGACTAGCATTCCTTGTACCGCTTGCAATAGTAGTGTCATCCTAACTCTATGTAATTATCAGTTATGTTTAGAAGTTAGCTAAAATAATTCAAGTACCATACAAAAAATTAATAAAACGAATTTCTACATTTTCCAAACATGCCATACTTAAAATCTGATGAGTTTGTAAATTAGACGGTGTTGTGTGTCCGATACCTATTCGAAAATATTTATTTATACCTACAAAAAGCTATAAAATATTTACATAATACGAAATTTATCATTTATAAGTATTGTAGTAAAAATGCTTTCCAGAGATAAAATATCAGGAAATGAAGCTGTGCAGCAATATTCTGACTTTAATAAAAGACCTTATTTCCATTAACACATGTTACAATTTCATTTGTAGTTTAATTAATGCTAATAACAGATTTTTTCAGAAGAATAAACTGTCTGATAAAGACTAGGTAGGTCTTTATCAGTCTCGAAATTGTTCTTCAAATTTTGTTTCATTACTAAGTTCTTTTTACGACCTCATTAATCAAACAAATGACATATAAGATGATTAAATATTACGACATCTTTGTAAATGATGTCTGTCGTCATCATGATTTAATGTTAATGACCATTCACTACACAGTATTGACCGCACAATAGAACTTTTTTTCTAAAAGTATTTTTATGATAACTTGTTAATTCCTTTTGTTTCTTTTGTTACTCGACTGTATCAGAAGGAGGATAATGTGTGTGATAATGTATGTGTACATTTCTTTAGCACGTCTTACAGACCAAACAGCTGAATTAGAATTGTGGTAGTGACATAGGCTTTATAGAGGGGTATCACATGAATGTAAATATATACATCATATTAATATACATTTGTATTTCTGTTTTAACATAAAATGACAAAATACGTACAAAATATATCAGGACAAAATAAGCAGCTGACATCACTGCCAAGAGAAGGAAAACTTGAAACAAACTCTTTACCAACCCGTCTGGCCAGCGTGGTATAGTAGGCCAAAACCTCCTTTCAAAGGAGAGGCCTATGTCCAGCAGTGGACTGTTAAAGGCTGTTGATGATTGATGATGATGATATCAGGACGACTACGGGATTAGAACTCTACAAACCGATATTTAAAAAGAATATGTCAGATTATGAAAGCAAAAAGTCCTAATAAAATAACTATTATAGAAACAATAAACCCGACTGCTCAAAACTAATGAACTGAAAAGAGGATATCAAGCATCACAATGTCTATATCAAATTGGCCTGACTAATGCATTTGTAAGCTTAATAAACACTTTATGGTGCTGCAGGAATTCTCTCGTTCTTGACGCCGCGCTGGTGTTCGCTGCGATTGGTAAAGATTTGGCCATTCGCAACACCCAAACGTGATGATCGAGTCAATGTGAAATAAACTCACACTGAGCCTTATGATTTTGTACTTTTCAATCACTTCAAGTTAACCCTCCGAGTTTGGACTCGTATAATTCAAATTATTAACGATGGTCTTTTGATATTATATGATGATCTTATAGGTAGAATTCTTGTTTTCTTTTTAATGTGTTCCTAACACAAACACGTGTTTTTTTGGTTCCTAAGAATGCTATAATCACACTCGGGCATCTAATGGATATGTAAAAAGGCTTAATATAACATTACAAATGGCACTATAATGCCGTGGGAAAAACTTTGCACGTTGACCTTCAATTAGCTACAGTCGAATCTAGGTACTATTCTTTGCGGTAAATTTACTTTTTTACACTTTTTTATTTATTTTATAAATAAGGTTCCCGTATATCTAAAAAGGTTAACTATATACAGATTAGTATACAGTAGGTACTTGCCCTTGCGGTGGTTTCGCTCGCGGTCTATCAACCTATCGCCGTTCACTTCTGAACGAAGGTCTACCCCCCAGGAGCGCCGACCATCTCGGTCTTGGGCAGTCCGCATCCAACCTTTTGCTTCATTAATGCCTACGCTCGCATTATTATTTCGCATATCTAAATTTTAATTTCAAAATGACGAACTTACAAAAAGTCGTTTATTTATTAAAGGCGAATTTCCAACAATCTTCTGAGTGGGTGCTTTCAACACAAAGCCGCTAATTTATTAAATTAGCTCCAAGGTTCTAGTCTGTGTTCGTAAATCAATCGGTCAGTAGGGACAAATAATTTTATACCTATATATAAACGTACTGCTACATAATATATTCCCCTCTTCTCTAGACTTGATGCCAGTTATTAATGCCATTTCCAAGTTGATACGGCGGTTGTTAATGCACTTGATGTATCAAGCCGTGAACTCGGTGTAAAATTAAATGGCTACTTGACATTGTCATTATATTGTGTTATGAAATGGTCAAACAATGACAATCAAAACCGTCGACGTATTTTGACGTTGCGAGTGGTTCTTATGTGGACAACCAAGACAAATTGATTAATAGAAAGATTAATAGTAGTATAGTATAGAATCTACTCTCAATTGTTATAATAATAACAATTTAGAGTAGATTCAAAATTGTTATAATATCTACTTTTTGCTTTTGTACAAAAGTATTTGAGAACCGATTGGCCCAAAATGAGGAAACACACTGATTGACCACAAAAAAAAAATTTGGAACAGTATTTATCGCCAGAATAAGTATGTTGGAGTAGCTTTCAGTTGTCCACAAAGCCTGATTTCGTTCGTAAATTAAATTATAGTTAAAAGCATGTAATATAGTACAATACATTTTTATTTAAACACTTCATTTAAATGTCTTAGCGAATGGTGCTTTTACTTTAAAACTATACATAGGTTGCCTCGAATATTGCGATGTGGAACTGCATACGATGTTCTAACTTAACCAGGTTCCAATTCAATTTTACTGCACATGTTCCTCAAGCGCTGAGAAAGTGCATATGCGTGTATTAACGCTCCAACCTCGGGTATATTGCAGTGACGATGTCTCCGTAATTTTATTAATCAACCTTTGCCTTGAAATTTGGGTAATTTCATTCTGTATCAAATATGCTGTGCGAATATAAATAATAATAAAATATTTTTTATGAAGAATTCTATATCTGCTGGCGCGATAGGTATTCGATTGCGATGCGATGCGTAATAGCTATGCGATTTCTTTCGTGATTAAAATATATTGTAATAACATAAGCGACCGATAAATCGATATTTCACCTCCAAAGACCTCCAAATATAGCCATTTATGAGATCACGAATTTAATATATGTGTTGATCGTTTAAAGATATTAGATTTGGGTATAGTTTTCTGTATAAGTGTAACATATTGTTTCAGGTGAGAAGTATAATCCACTGTGTCGCCTTGGAGATGAAATGGATTTAAATGAACAATGTTTTTTAAATTGTACTAACCAAAAACTTAAAGCAGCTATAGGCGATCAAACATTCAATATGACTTGTATAGATGATCATTTGAACTACAAATTATGTACAAATAACACTCAACAGTTTTTAGAAGTAGGAAAAGAAAAGCAGGAAAATAATTGTGAAGTAAGTAATCTCTTTTTGCTATTTCTTTTTTATACATTACCGGATTTAACATAGAAGCTGAAAAAACTGAAGCTTAGGGGGGCGGCCAATTTGCCCAACTAAAATAAAATTTGGTACAGAAAAAAAGTAAGGCTGCAGACACACAACTCTTTTTAAAAATCCTGTGTCGCGAGGGACTTTACAAACATACATGAAACGAGCACAAAGGAAACCCAGACTCAGGACAGCAATTTGTTAATCACACAAAATGTTTTCCCACGTGGAATTTGAACCCACGACACTTGGCGCAGTAGGAAGCAGCATGGCGACTACAAAAACCATATATGCGTGCCTCCGCCGTCCGGTTCACCGGTGATGAATCGGGTCCGAGTGAAGATCGTACGCCCGGGCTTTTTCCGCCGTCTCGTTATACAAAATGACGACTTCGCAGAAGATTGCGACCGCGATAAAACAGCTGGCGCTAACGGCCATAGAGCATATAACGGCGCCCACAACCACAAGGAAGACACCTTTGGGGGCCAGGCGCGCTGTCACACACACGGTGTCATCGGCGTCACAGGGGCCTCAAAGGGCCCAGTCGTATCCCATGTTCCAAAGGAGTAGTTCGAGTATAGAACCCTGCGGAACACCTTACGACTTGGTCAGAAGTCTCAAAACACCATCTCGGTCCTCGTACATGACGGTACGCGCCTTTAATTAGTCTGCATCTAGCCGCCTCAGGTACTCTGGCACTCCGTGATAGAGAAGTGCTTCTTGGATGCAGCTAACTGACAGACTATTGAATGCATTGGCGACGTTCATAGTCACCGTTAACAGCACGCCGCCACATATTGCCAACTTTTAAGCATATTGACGTTGACAGGTTGCAGTATTGGGCCTTATCTACATATCTTCCTTAGCCCACTACACCTTTTAAGTATTGCAGTAAAAGCAATGCTTTGCTTTTCTTTTTTTATATTGTAGCCTGCCAAAGTGATTCTACTCTGCCTGATTGAAAACACGACTAAAACTGGATTCTAGTCGTGTTTTCTTATTCTAGTCTTCGAGTATAGGTCAATTATCTTCGTTGATTGCTTCCAATCACCTAAGGCTATTCGGCTATGAGTTGTCTAGTACCTATGACGATGTGTGTTAGATATCTGAAATAAATATTAAACATTACTCGAATAATCAATGCTCAAACCCAAAATATTTGGATTGACTATTTATAGGCAAGTAGCAATCGAGATTAAACGTTGTAGCTCTAATCTCATGTTTTGAGTTCGTAAAACCGTTCTATCACTATGAGCAAATTTCTTATCAAGCATTACAAATCACCTAATTTTCACGTCTTTTTAATTAACTCGTACTTGATTTCTTCAGTAGTGAGTATTAGTAAAGTAAAGTTTATTAAAATGGTACAGCTATATATAAATCTTAAGCTCATACGTTCTCACAGCTTTTAATTTTGATCCGAGAACGAGCACTTTGATTAGAGCGTACCCTTTAAATTAGTTGAATTTAAAAAAACTAGGTTATAATATAGTCAACTGAAGGTTGCAGGACTACTCCATGGAGCAACATGGTAGGTAGAAGTACGCGTAAGCAGGAGTCCCCCCTCGGTCAATCAATGCCTAAATATGTCTACGCATTTACACTATTATAACACAGAATAATAATATGTTTTGTGTGTGTGCGCAACTGTGAATGTTTTGTTTTAATTATTATGTGTAGCTTAGTTTCATTTTTAGGGTTCCGAAGTTTATGACTCGGAACTCTTACAGATTCGTCATGTCCGTCCGTCCGTCCTCGACTTACCGTCCAAACGGTAAGTGCTAGAAAGATGAAACTTTGCATGAATATGTATGTGTTGTAATGGCAAAAGGTCGACAAAGTGCTACAATAAAATTATGAACAGTATTTTTATTTGAGGTACCTCCCCTACACATAAAGTGGGGATGGTATTTTTTCTCGCGGCTACCCCATCGTATCATTAGATAGGTCTTTCAAAAACATTAAAGGGTTTCTATGACGATTTTTTGATTCAGTTATCCGTTTGCGAGAAATTCTACTTTAAAGGTCACTTTTTTGTGAAAACAGGGTGTCCCCCCCCTCTCTAAAAGCTAAACGGCTGGCTCAAAAATCTGGGAAAATTGGTGATAGTGGTCCATATAATGAAGTTTAAAAGAAAAACTATAACGGATTAGATGACTATGTTAGTTCAGGAGTTATAGAGGCTTAAGTTGTTAAATGCGTTTCCTTGGAAAACGTCATACAAAATTAACGCATATACGTAAAAATAACAATTATCTATTGGATAAGATTTTCAATCCACGTACCATTATGGGCGACTGACGATTAGTGACGAGCCCTTTCCTGTGCGTGGCTTGATACGCACTTGGTCGATTTTTTTGTATGTGACTACAAAACGGGAATGCGTGAAGATTTCCTCTTCAAAAACTAGCAGACTGTTAATTCCCAAAAAAAATTTACCTAATATAGGAAAACAATTAAGATTATTAACTATAATTGGTATTACTAATGTGATTGTATTACAACAGGCATTCTGCGATCTGGACGAAAATGCACCATGGAGATTGATGAGAATATGTGAATGGTGGAAAGCAGACGATTCAAGTTATTGTCAACCAAAAACAACGGCTGGGGAGGAGCTGCCAACACATTTGTCCTTCACTGGAGTAGTGTCTCTCTCTTTATCAATCGTAGAACACGAATGTCTATACATGCGTCTGAAGCATATTGAAATACCTGATGGAAGTGGCGGTGGTAAGCGATTATGATAACATCACACAATACAAGATAATAGAAACGAACACTATATAATCTTCAGTTGATTCACTTTTGCGCTGTGACCCAATTACACTATCTACAACTTGTCTTATTATCTTCAATAGTTTTCTGACAATGTTAACACTATTTTATTATTTTGTTTTGCTTCTAATATTTGCTGATGCTATGTTAACAGTCATGATCTAAATCATATTTATAGCTTTTATTATTCCCAAGACTATTCGTGTCTACTAGTTCAAACGGTTTTAACTGAATATCAGTTTTTTCACGGAGCGACTGACATTGGACCTCCGCAACCCTGAGGATGAACTGAATTCGAATACTAGATATAGAAAAGAAAAAGAACTCGGCTATGTAAACTTTAGATATAATTCTGTACCTCAGAGGTAGACAATAGTAACTCCACAATTTGTCGAAATTACGTTTATTATACCATTAAAATTCCAAGAACCAGTTCTACATAATGGTATAAAGCATTAAGTCCTACGTCGCCTATGAAAAGAGATGTACAATGCACAAATATTAATACAGAAGATATTAACAAATATTAACGGGGTATAGGATCTGAAATGATGTTAGATAATAGATGGATTTATCGTAATTATGTGTAATTCATGATACTTCCCTCTATTTATTATAATAATTTTAACAAAAAGGAACCGACTTCAATGAAAATCTATTCCGAGTACCGATAATCACTCGCGACATTGTGCCTATGATATTTGAGGAGTTCCCTCGATTTTCTTGGGATCCCATCATCAGATCCCGATCAGGTGCCGATGGGATCACCTGTAAGCTACGCCCATTCCAATGCAAAAAGAATTTTTGAAATCGGTTCATAAACGACGAAATTATCGATGAACATACATAAAAAAAAAAAAAAGATTCCGACGAATTGAGAACCTCCTCCTTTTTTTGAAGTCGGTTAAAAATACAGCTAAGTTAATTACTTTGCCTTTATTATAACTTTCTCAAAATTACAATCAAAATTTCACTTTTTGCTTCTCCTATAAATTTTGACATAAGGCACTTAATGTTGTGTACCTCTACCAGAATTTCTAGAGCAATTATTATAAATCTATTGACACTTCATTAATATCGGTTCAGTTATTTAGGCGCAACGGTTGAACACAAACATGGACTGCCAGAACTATTACGCTTCGTTTTCGCTTTGCCGTAGTCGGGTAGAAGAAATCTTAATGAGGTACAGTATTAATTCTCGACGATAAGGTAGTAGGCTACAGGTGCTTCATTATAAAGTGCTTGCGGTTCTAATGATTAGTGATCCTAATTACTAAACCGGAATTCGTGCGATCAATTCCCACCCAATTCAAATAATTTGTGTGACGAACGTGATCATAAACATATTAATTTTGGTTGCAGTTTATTTTTCATATGAAAAGCGTTGTTAGGCTTTTCTTACAAGAATTTCAAATTTTATAACTGATGTTCAGGTGGAATCTTGAACTATTAGCTTACCCCGGTTGAACTATTAGCTTACCCCAATTAATGTTAGGAATAGGAAGGAGATTTATGTATTTAAAAATGTTTAACTATGTGTATCAGACTCTGTCTTGTTTGGGATAAGACTCGTAACATAGTCATGTCATATTACATACATTATATTAGGTATTTGACGAAGTGCTACAGAGCTAATGGATTACTTCGATTACTTTATTTACATTTTATTGGTTTACTTGTATGTAAGTTTTTTAAATACCAATCATGTTGATTCCGTAAATTCTTACAAAAAATATTTCTTAATTTTAGTAACCACACACTATCCAAGTTGTGCATCACCGTCTGCGCTCAAACATAAGTCAGAGCTCTTCCAATCAACGTGCGACATCCGCTGTGATGACCCTGTGGCAAGTATTTCATTTCATGAGTAAAATAATAAATGAATCATCTCATTTTCATTGCAATTGTATTAGTAAAATTCAGACAAGTGTACAAATAGAAATAATTTCTGACCAATAAATATTTCGGTTCGAATCCGACAAACACATCTTCAAGTGCCCAAAAAACTTTCAGGTCAAATGATAGACAATTTATAGATGAAAAATTGTTGTTGGCTCTCTTGGCCTACTTTCTCCGACGTTTTACGCCCGCCACAAACATTTCGACAAATTGTTAAAACATATCAGTGCTGAGTGCAGACTGATCTGTCCATATATCGAAATTGTGTATGAGAAATCTTTCAGATATCGGTAATCGTTGTCGATATCGGAGCTATGCACTAGGAGCGTTCAATCTATCTGAGCGATCTGAAGTTGGAACAAATTGTCGAGTATTTTTGTGATAGTAGAACCGACCGCCTCGACCGGGGCTGTACTACAGAGTACTACCCGCTCACAGAATACCAACCTAAAATGACAGCAGTCCTGAGTACAATGATACAGAAACATCTCAACGAGTAGCCGAAGATCGAACAAGTGTTATGCAATTGGAGAGAACTATGTCCAACAGTGGACAGCGATAGGCTGATGATGATGATTTAACTATATACTCTATTTATATTCATTCTATAATATCCAGGTTAACGAGATAGTAGAAGCGGCAACAGACAGTCAAACAAGTGGCAGTAGCCAGTACACAAGTCTGTTCTTCATATTCTTCTTCTTGATGATCACAAGTTGGATCGGACAGGCTGTTGTGGTTACGTTTGCTGACGCCATCTGCTTTGAACTCCTGGGTGAGTATTATGATCATTCTCAAAATCGTTGAATTCTCTTAGTCTAGCTTAACATAATATCAATATTTACTGACTTGTTGATTACCTATTGGTGCCTCAGTCCCAGTCTCTATTTTCTATTATAGTTTTTATATTACTGCCTCGTTGGTCTAGTGGGTAGCGAATAGCAACCCCGAGATTTGGAAGTTTGGCGGTGATTCACGCCCGTGCCTCGGAGAGCACGTAAAGCCGTCGGTCCCGGTTGTAATGAACATCTTTGGGAAGTCAGTGCCCTCAAATTTACTGACAACTAGTTCAACCTTCGAATTTCAGTTCTCCCTTAGAGTTTCGGAGGTCCGATGCCAGTCGTTTCGTAGAAAAACTAATATTCAGGTAAAACCGGTTGAACTAGTAGCCGACCCCAAATAATAAATAAATAAAATAATATTGGAAATTATACCCTAAATATTATTGGGAATAAGGCTAGAAAGACATAATAAGCCTAATTGACTACTCTGCCTTATAGAAAGCATGAGCAGAATCCAGGAGTAGTGAATGCAGCATGGTGACCCATACCATGGCGGCCTGGTCCGTTGTTTTTGCCTCATTCTCCCCGCCTCCGGAGACCGAGAGAATGATGCAGAATGATTGGACTTCGGTCTCACATTCACCAACGAAATACGACAACAATAATGCTGTTATTATTAGGATGGTCAGAACAGAAGTGTGAGGGTAGTACTGCCCCGGTCGGCGGAAATGACGAAGTTTAGATTTGCTTCGCTCCGAGTTTTTTTTTTTTTTTTTTTAAAAGACAACTCCATTAGGAATATGATAATAATTATATATTCCTGTGTCGCGGGGGACTTTACAAACATACATGAAACGGACACAAAGAACACCCAGACTCAGAACAACAATTTGTGAATCACACAAAGTGTTATCCCGCGTGGGATTCGAACCCACGACACTTGGCGCAGTAGAGAGCGGCGTGGCGACCGCTTAAACCACTAGGCCAACCGTGCAGTCAAAGTTGTTACTCGTGGTTTATAATAAACGCTGTTAACACCGCTGGACCCAACTTGTCATTAATAAAAGTATTTAAAAGACCGACATATGGCCTGAATGGTATTTGGAATTTGGACTTTAAATTTCATTCGTATCAATTGAAGTCAATACATCTCTTATCAAAGGTTAGGTTAAAATTTGTGTAAAGCTTGTGTAATAAAAAATTTGGTTTTCAGGTTCAAAAGTATCTAACTATGGTAAACAGAGGCTATGGGGTTCGGTTGGCTTCGGTACATTTTCATTGTTGACCGGCGTTCTTATCGACTTGTTCAGTGACGGCGCTTACAAAGACTACACTGTGGCTTTTGTGCTGATGTTCATCTTTATGCTTGGAGATATCGGCGTATCGTTCTTTTTGGAGGTCAGCTATAAACACTTTTAATTACTTTTTGTTTTTATTTTAGATAACGTTGATATATATAGCCTTCAATAGTATTGTAATTCTACAAATTAATGTTATTTACTAACCAGAAGATTTTTTATTAAAGTTCCGTAATTCATGACTCGGAACCCTTATAGATTCGTCATGTCCGTCCAACCGTCCGACTTACTGCCCGAACAGTTAGTGCTAAAAAGATGAAACTTTGCATGAATATTGTGATCACATCGACAAAGTGCTACAATAAAATTACGAAACATATTCTTATTTGGGGTACCTCCCCTACACGTAAAGTGGGGATGCTTTTTTTTTCTCGGGTCTACCCAATCATGTGAAGTATCATTATATAGGTTTTTAAAAACATTGAGACCATTTTTCGATTTAGATATCCCTTTACGAGTTATTCAACTTTAGAGCGCATTTTTTTGTTAAAACAGGGCCGCCTTCTAAAAGCAGAACGGCTGGCTCTAAAAAATTTAAAAAAAATAATAATTATAGTCTATAATATGAACTTTAAAGGAAAACTATAACGGCTGAGATTACTAGAGTTCATGAGTTATAGGTCTAACTAGTTAAATACGCAAACTTGGAAAACTTTGTACAAAAATAACTAAATATATGTTTACTTATAATGACAATTAGCAATTGGACATGATTTTAAATCCACCTACCATTATATGGTTGTCTACTGAACCCTATTTTATGCGTGACCTGACAAGCACTTGGCCAGTTTTGTTAATTTGTCTATATACGCGTTATACACATATGTAACGCATACATGTATACATATATCCGTTGTCTAGTACCCATTGTACAAGCTCTGCTTAGTTTAGGATTAGATAACATTGTGTGTCAGCTGTCTGAAATATTTATTTTATACTTGGTCAATTTATAAGTCAATCAGAGCTATTTATCTATCTTTGACTGCCTGCTGCTGTGTGTGCTGATCAAGAGGTCTCGGGTTCGATTCCCGGGTCATGTCATATGTTTGTGTGAAGCGAAAATATTTGTTTCGAAGCTTGGCTGTTTTCTATGTTCAATTTAGATTCACCAATTCTCAGTCAAATAGAAACCTTTGATTAAAAACCCATTTAGGTAGTAGAGCCACGCTGACCTCCGTGTGGTGACGGATTAAGAATACAAAGTGTCACCACCCCTATTCATTCCATGGGTGTCGTAAGAGGCGACTAAAGGAACAAAATAAGCAGCTAACATCCCTGCCAAAGAGAAGGAAAACTTCAAACAAACCCTTTACCAACCCGTCTGGCCAGCGTGGTATAGTAGGCAAAAACCTCCTTTTAAAGGAGAGGCCTATGTCCAGCAGTGGACTGTTAAAGGCTGTTGATGATGATGATGATGATTTCAGTACGAATGGGTTGGTTCGACTGGGCCAGTACTACCTTTACACAGAAGACCAACCTAAAAATATCGTCGCTGAGTGTGAGACCGGATGATCCAATCATTCTGACAGTCTCCGATAACAATGAGGATGATGAACCTTACTCCCAGATTCTACTCATACTTTCCATCAGGCACAGTAGAGTCACTTTGGTAGGCTAAAATACCAGTGTAGAAAGTTACGCTAATGAGCTGTACATTTACTTCACAGACTGATTCAACGAAAATGTCCATGAATATTTTGGGTGATGTCGGCAGCTTATTGTCATCGGTACCTACGATAATGTTTCTTCTATGGACAATAGCTGTCGGCATGTGTACTGGCCTGCTCTGGCAGTTCCTCTTTTGGCTCATAGAAGACATATCAAATACAAACTGCAACGGCTCAGATTATGTTAAAACTTTACAAGGCTTAGTTAGTGCTATTCAGACATTCGGTGGAGAGATACCATTCTTATTTGTTTCGGGTAAGTGGCAAGTTGAAATATCTTAATTTTACAAAAATATGAATAATGTAGACTCTGAAATTATAGTAACGATAAAACTATCCATATATACCAACTTTTTCGTCAAATATATATCCAATGTATATTGAAAATTTAAATATTTAGCGAAATAAATATGTTATGATCAACCTATCGCAGTCCACTAATTCTCCACAAGTCCTCTCTAATTTATACGACATCGATCGAAAATTCATAATATGCCTGCAAATAGCTACGACCGTTAGATTCCAAATTCCAACGGAGCTTTAAGAGGACAGGGTGAACAAACACGCTCGCTCTTTAACAAAAGGATGCAGATGTTATAAGTCTTTAGTATTTTTCTACTATTTGGGTATTTTTTGATAATTTTTCTTCATTATAGGTCACATTCTCAAAAAAGTAGGACACGTCAACATGATGAGTATAGTATTACTGGCATTTGGAGTCAGATTCATACTTTATTCGTTCGTGACGAATGCTTGGTGGGTGCTGCCAATAGAAATGTTTCAAGGGATAACTTTCGGAATGTTCTATCCTACAATGACATCATATGCCAATATTGTGTCACCACCTGGAACAGAAACAACAGTGCAGGTATGATATATATTCTAACGGTCTTATTATGAACTTAAGAAAAACAAAAACCATATTTTCAACGTTCCGGGTAACTATAGCTATTCTTTCTTAGTTGACCGTTTTAGGGTCCGGTAGTTTTGGTAGGTTTTGGTTTTATAACTAATACTGAATTCCATGATGTTACCAGCGGTGATTGTTGTAAATCGCAGGTACAGCCGCGGATTGAAGCTAATCTTTGGATAATATTTATTTATTTTTTATTGATGCAGTATTTTTAGTACTGATGTCATCAGCTATCTTCCAGTGAAAGTATCGTCTAAGTCCGTCCAGCCGTTACAGAGGTTAACCGGAACAAACAGACAGACAGACAAAATGTTTAGAGACAATTGGCTCAGAGATCAAGCAATACTATAAGAATATAACGTACACGCCGGAATGAGTTACTTTCTTAAATTGTTTAAAATAGGTAATAGTTTAGCCTTATT
The DNA here is from genome assembly GCA_932526445.1 of Phragmatobia fuliginosa. NCBI lineage: Eukaryota > Metazoa > Arthropoda > Insecta > Lepidoptera > Erebidae > Phragmatobia > Phragmatobia fuliginosa. The sequence continues at coordinate 35,868,162 of OW052057.1, forward strand.
CGCTCAATAAATCAGAAAGAACAAAAAAAAATCCAACCAAATGGGAAGTTTAATAATATACATAACACATAAAATAAAATAATACAAAATTGCGACTTCTTAAAAACTTTTGAGAACATTTATTTAGACTGTCACACGCTACCGAGCAGACAGTGCTAAGAGCGAATCGAGCGTAAGGGGCGCGAATATTCAAAGTGTGGCGTGCGGCGTGGCTAATCGCTGCACATACAAACGTACATAGACTACTAAAAAATGTCACTGGAACGAAGTGCGCTCATCTCTCTTCTATCGTGTCGCGGGTATCATTAGATAGGTCAAAAAACGTTTAGAAGAGAACCCATTTGCGTTTTTAAAATAGGACGTCCCCCCCTCCTCTAGGCTCGAAAAATCTCAAATAATTCATGATGATAAGTCCATGTGATAAAGTTTAAAGAAAAACTATAACGACCTAGATAACTATGTTAGTTCAGGAATTTTAGAGACCATATTAATATGTAAACATCACAATATCACAACATAATGGTTATCTTCAATATATTGGATACGATTCAAAATCCACATGCCATTATTATTACGAAACCTAAACTATGCTTGGCCTGAAACGCATACTGCCATGTTTTCTTTTCATTTTATTATTTTACATTCCAGGGGTTGGTGGGTGCTGTGTTTGAAGGCGTGGGCACAGCAATCGGCAGTTTTGTTGGTGGTCGTCTGTACGAGATGTATGGAGGCTGGTATACATTCCAAATGTTCGGCATTGGAGCCCTAATTTGCTGTGCTGTTAACTGGCTGGCATTCTTTATCGTGGATAGACTCGGCTTAGCGGGAGTGCCTACAGGTAAACATAAAAAAGATGTGCAACAGTAACATACATTTAGCCTATTTCGTATTCAAAGCAAGGTTATTAGACATGAATACCCTTTTATAAACCTTTAATATCAGGACAGGTTCACAGGAAATAATAATATTCACAAAGTACAATACATTCATATTGGTTCTAGAATTGTTTTTAAATGTATAAAATATGTATTATAAATGTTAGCATTCTACCCTTCATATTCATGCTACTTTAAAGTATAGCAAATTTCATATACAAATAAACCACTATATATTTGTAAGATATCTATTTTATAGTGTTTCTAAAAGAGATTAAAATGAGATATAATAATATAATATTATGAGATTGATAATAGTTTTCATTATCATATTATACTATGTAAGTGTAGGTGTGTGTATCTATTACAAAGTACAATATGCTCAAATATAAATAATACATGAAATTTAACTCTGTTATGTTTTCGCAGATGAATTATAGGCCGATATGGATTATATTCGTTATAGAGATAGCTTGAACCATTGATAAGGACATGAGCTTCTTTTTGTCGTGATAAACAACATGCACACACATAATGATATGACATTGTACAAGTTATTAGAATCTAATAGACTCAATTGATTTAAATTGTAAACAGTAAAATATTTGTGTGATCCACAAATATTTGTTTCGGAGTCTGGGTGTTTTCTATGTATTTTCATAAAAAAGTACGTTTACGTATTTATATTAACTGTTAAGTACCCATAATACAAGCTCTACATGACGTTGTGTGTAAGATGTCCGAATTATTTAAAAAGTAAAAAATTTAAACTGACCGAATTTTCAACATTTTTTTTAAAGTGTTATGAGATTAGAAAAACTCATTATAAAATATGTATTACAATAATGAGATCTAAGTGTAAAGAAATTCAATTTTAAAACACTTGTCTGCAATTTACTACAATACTTGATTTCGAGTGTGATTCCAACCACATGTATGTCGGTTATTGACACAAGAAGTACCATAAGTCATTCACCGTAGTACAATCAATAGAGATTGATTCAAACGAATCAGCGTTTTAGCCGTGAAAGCGTAATATACACAGACATATAGAGAGACTGGCTTACAGATAAAGGTGCAGATCACTGCCTACTTTGTGCATGTAATGTACTTACTTTATATATTTTTCAGTGTGTATGAAGTATTTGTACTTAAGTAAGTGAATTAAATAGATGTGATAGAAGCCACTTAACAATAGTTTGTTAGTACTTATTATTTACTTCCTATCTTGATTTACACGCGGTTTGCTTTCGTTTTACTTTGACGACAACAAACGCGACTAACACCGCTGGGCGAAGCTAGTCGCAAAAACAATAGTTTTACTTCCTTCCTACATCATAAATTATCTACCAGTGAAAGTTGCGTCAAAATCGGTCCAGCCATTCCAGAGATTACCGTCAACGTACACACTGACACCATTTTTATAAATAGATTTTTTGATTAAATACGGTATATATTGTGATATGCATTTAGAGAAAAGCTTTTAATTTAAAATTATAAGAACCACTTTAATTTTATTTATTTGTTTAGAATTATCTTTCTTATTAGAAAAGTGGTTATCGATTATTATGACTACTAAGCCATAGGCTGTGTCTTCGAATACCATTCAAACATAAAAATGTGTTATAAACACGATCATACGTTTTGTGTCTTGGTGTACTTTATTTATAACTAAATGAAAAGTTCCGTCAAAATGGTCCAGTCGCTCCAAAAACAAACACAGACAGACGCCCAGACACAAAAAATTTAAAAAATGGTTTTTTGTCCGTTAGTATCGTATATACTTTGATATGAAAGTAGTTAAAAACTGTTCATATGATTTTACATACAGACACCAATTTTATTTTATTTCTATAAGTAATGTATATATGTAAGTATGTTTATCAGACGTCTATTATGGCATGCGAGATGTGTTTAGTTATAAAATTATATATTGATATATTGTAATGAGTGAAATTCATTTAGTCAATAAACCTATTTGTTCTAATTGACTCTTGTTGCTCACTTAGAAAAGAAATCAATTTTTAATGTAATGTCAACATCGAATGTCGTCGGTATAAGAACTTATTGGCTGTGTTCCTAGATCCTTTATTATGTACTTAAAAACTCTATAGCACTGTCTATGGTTACTTTTTATTTATACATTCCATTTGGTAAATAAGATGAAAAGTCTACTAGACTACTTATTTAATATATGTAGCAGATATCTATTTCAAACAACTAAATATTGGAGATTATTTTTATTAATAAATTAGGTGTGTATCTTTCCAGTTTTCTATGTGCCCTTATCAATTATTTTCTTTATGCTGTGATACATTTTTTTAAATCTTTACCTTAAAAAGGTTTCTTACTTTTTTTTCTAATAGTGTAGTTGTTGTTCATGTTTTTTTGGTTGTATCAATTCCTATATCCACATGATTTTTTCTATCTTGCCATAAAACAATATCACTGTGCCTTTACGAGATAAATAATATCCCTTCGAATAGTTACTTATCATACCATACCTGATGCATTCATAGGATATTTGCAATTAACTAAAAAAATAGAAGAACCAGTTTAGTAAATTAGGTAATAATTAATAATAGTTATTTGTACTTAGATATGTTAAGAAGAATTGATTGTTATAAATATATTTTTAATAAGGATAGTTTGTCTTTCTTTCGGAGCTCCTTGAATTTTTCGAAAAGAATTCAATAATAAATTCGGATACATTTACATTTTTAGTATGTTGTTATCACTACTTTTACAATAACGTAATTTTCAATTTTGAAGATAAATAGGACGGAGAGTTTAGTTCGAACACCGTGCAAGCTGCTTGGCTTTAAGCCTAATCTAAATGGATGCAAGTAAATTTAAAATGTCTTTATAAACGTATAATCATCGGCTATTATGTGACATAGTTTTATGATTATTTATTTTGTGTCTATTCATTGATTTGTTGTCTTGGATTCTAAGTGTTTTAGTTGCTCCGTCTAAATTTATTGCAGTAGAACTGAGCAATATGTGCCAAGTTACACGTACATATGTTTTTTTTTTTTAAATACAACAGTAACAAAATTTAATTCTTGCAGGTTATTCATCAGTTATACGCTACGAGCAACCAAGTGACTTGGTTTATATGTTGGAGGACATGGGCGACAGAAGATCGTGATAGTTATAAACTGATACTGCACAAATCCTCTTTTGATATATTTTAATAATAGAAGTTTTCCTCTATCGTTTGTGATTAGTTTTTAAGTGATAAAGTCTGTGATTAGAGAGATTTGATGGTACTATATTTACATGTTTATTCAAGGCAGCTTAGCTCAAATTAAAAATACAAAACAACAAAAATTTTTTTAACCTAACATATTATTATAATTAAATAATTGTTCCGGTTATGTACATTAAATGTATAACAATATGTTAATTCTGTACTTAAGTATTTATATTATTTATGTCTTTTTTAAAAAGCACTAAAACTTTAGTAATGTATTTATTGAAAAAGGTTACCTCATTCATAGTCTGTACTTAACTTCAAACCTGCGACAGCACTATAAAAATGCTTCGAAAGCAACGTTAAAAAGGGATACTCTAAATTTAACCAAGATTAATTACCTATATATGTAATTGTTAGGAAGAAAGAAAGGAAGGAGGCGTCTGTGCTGTCCACAAAACAGTAAATATCATGGGAATATGATATTCGAGTAAGCAGCTATTATTATTACTTTCACCAATATACATTCAGTTGAACATTGATACCTTTATTAAATCTGTTAAAATAATGGGCCGTTTTGTACTTACACAACTTTTCGAAGCCGCACTCAGTCTTGCATTTATTGTTTAGTTTTAGCCAAATATTTTGAAAACATCCATAATTTAGTCATAATGGCATAAATATACCTTTTAGATTTTATAGATTTACACCGTTTTTATTTTTTTACAAAATAAAAAATGGCGAATTTTCAGCCAGAATTCAGTTATTTAATTATCGTACTTAGTGATGGAAATATTACTTAGGTTTATTTTATAATTGACGGTGGAAGCATTTAAGTTTAATAACAACTTTTCATATTATTAAGAGGGTAACGTTTCTTGGATTTTTAATTATTATAACCTATTTATATTGTGTTAGTATTAAACTCTATATTATAGAGTTTCCCTTCAGTTCCTGTATTATTAATTGTAGTTAGTCATAAGATATTAGTAATATTGTTGTAAGTATAACGTATTATTTCGTCATGACATTTGGTGTTATTAGCGCAAATAAATTTATAGGTAAAATCTAATGTGGTCTTATGAATAAAACTAAAAGTATCTTAAAAATGCATTAAAAGTGTTTGATTATTAACCTCATATTTGTAAAAATATCTTATAAACATATGTAGTTTATTTAATTTTTAACCAACGAAAAAAAGGAGTCGCTGAAGTCGACGGATATATATTTTTAGCAAAGAAGTCCTATTTTGATAATTATTTCTTTATTGGACTGTGTACTTCTAAGATGGTCCCATATAAATTTCAGAGAAACTATCATACCTAAGGGTAAGAAAACGGGATGATGATTATTCACTCACTAATTATACGACGAAGCATTAAGTTCTATGGAGTGATTCAAATAAGATGATTCTTTTTTTAGATAAGGTTCAACTCGAGGCTAGTCCCAATTAAAATTTATATTAGAAACAATCTAATCTTCAGGGGTAGATTTATAACTCACTGATTATCCGATTTTGATAATTCTTATAGGAAAGAGTGTACCTGGAAATTGAACCCATATAATTTTGGAAAAATGTCTTACCCTATCTACCCATCCGCTGTAGTGGCTAGCCGCGGGGAGCGGCATCCGCCTATGACCGGACGTCGCCCAATTTTTAAAGGATAAGATGGCGCCCGCAACAGTGCGGACAGGCGCCGGGAGGGGTCCAGAAGGAGATAACACCCTGGCCCCTCCCTAAACACAGGCGCAGAGGTCACGCCGTGTGGTTTTAGTCGGTTCGAGTCCTACACACCGCCCCGCCGAACAGAAGGCGGGGTGACGGTCCGAGGGGATTTCACACATAAAAAAAGGGTGAACACAGCATTTGTGACATAGTTATCGGGAAATTTCCCCCTTTAATAATGTTAATGTGTCTAACCTTTCCTTAAATGCTAGCGAAATACAAACTTCTGGATTTAGAATGAACATTGTTTCCATGAGTTGATCATATATAGGTACTATATCTCTTCCTAATGCCCACACAAGCAGTCACAATAAACTACTAGCAATTCTCCCTGAATTCCTGCTTTTCGGAAGTAACCTCAGACAAATTAAGTTGTTGGCGAGCACGAAGACCAAGGTATAGTTCATCAAATGAATTTTGTGGTCAGATCTTGTTGGATAAATTTTATCCAACTTAGTGGATCCTACGTAGCTAGGGTCCATAATTATTAAAAGTAACTCTTTGTTTAATTCGGACATTTTGGAATGAAGCTCAGTGATAACAGTGGATCGCTCTGGAAATACATGTTAGTTTTCATGAATTTTGGCAGCATCCATGCAAAGAAATAGTAATATGCTTCTATCACCCGCTTGTGTAAAGCTTCATAAATCTCACTATATTTTTTTATTAATTTATTAAAATCTTGTACGTATAATAAAGATTTTTATTTTAATCTAAAACCTAACATTGATAAAATTCTATCATTTGTCATATCCTCAAAATTATTCCATAACCTTCAACACTTTCCATCTATTAGGAAAATGGCTCAAGTTATTCCGCTTCCTAAGAAATGTAATTCATTCTCCTACTCAGATTACCGTCCCCTTTTATATCCTTCCATTTCTCTTCATAGTCTTTGAAGCGTATCGCTCACCATAAGTTAAACTCGTTCCTCTAAAGAAATAGTTTCCTTAATCCTGTCCAATCAGGTTTCCGTCCAGGTCATAGTACTATAACAGCTCTAGTCCATTAATACGGGCGATGCTAATATTTAAAGCTGGAAACACATTGTCGGACGCGGCTGACAGCCGCGACTGATAAGTGTGCACAGTTCTCGTCAGTCGGTCTTGTACCAGATTTCTGTCAGACGTCCGAACGCTCAAGGTTAGTCAAAGGTCACGTCCACGACTTACGTCCGATAGTTTGCACAGCTCAGTGTATGTTCATACTCTAGATCACGGCTGTCACCCGCGTCCGATAATGTGTTTCCACCTTAAGTCAGACGTAGAGAAGGGTAACCTAAGGGTTTTTTCATTGCTAGTCTCAGCAAAGCTTTCAATTCATTAAATTTACTTACAATTTTCTGTTTTTTTGTTCTAAGTGCTTATATATTTTTTGTAAACTATATTGAATTAATCAAACTATGCACCAGTGTTATTTATGCACTTTTGCCATTTCATAGGTAGTTCTGATCCCTTTACCAAAAAAAAAAAACATGGGGGCGAGAATCAATAGGTAAACTCTTTGAAGGCTGTTTGGACTGCCGCATCGGAGTTGAATTTTTTTCCTTATAGGAAGTTGTCCAAATTCTGAAAAAAATGGTAATCAGTTGTAGCAATGGTAGCAAGGTCCGGGGAGTACAGTGGAATACCAAGACATTTCAATTGTGGCTCATCTAACTTCGTGTTTGTTTGTTGTGCAGTGTGTGGTCTTGCGTTGTCGTGAAGCAGCAGTGACCTAGGGCGATTGACCAATCTCGGTTGTTTAGCAGCTAACTCTTCCTTCATGGTTTGCAGTTGCTGACAAAAGATATCAGCTGTAATTATTTGGCTAGATTTTTGATTTTAGGAAGCTGTAGTGAACGACACTTACGCTAGTCCACCAAATACTCACAAGTAACTTTTTCTGACTCAATTTTCGTTTACGGCAGGATTTTGTTGGGTTTCCAGGGTTCAACCACTCCAACGAGCGTTTCCGATTATCTTACAGTATCCACTTTTCATTACAAGTAATGACGGATCATTACTTGTAATGAAAAGTGGATCCGAATGGAACTTGGTACTGAAATTCCTTCATTATTGTGTCGGTTGAGCAAAGTAACACAGCAGTAGACATGTGTTTGCAAGTTTGATTCACTCAATTCATGAGGTACCCAACGTTCAAGTTTTTATACTTTGCTGATTTGCTTCAAGTGGATTAATACATTTTTATCACTTACCCAGAAGCCTACATCTATCTCTGAAGTGCTTTGTAATGGATCCACTTCCACAATGGCCTTTAATTCTTCATTTTCCACTTTGGTCTCCGGCCGTCCACGGGCTTGGTTCTGAAAAGTACCGTGATTTCTTTTGCGACACCAGCGCCGAACACATAAATAATCCTGCGAACTGATCTGCAGCACTGGTGCCACGGCAGAACTCGTACACGTAAATTTATACGACGGTAATATGCGACGCCAAAAAAAAATGAGGAAAAATTAATGAATAACTGTTTTCAAAACTATAATGTACCAGGTAAATCACTACATAGTATAATACATGTATAACATGCTTTGCACTGCATTGCTTGTCCTCACAATAATGATGGTGACCCTTACACCTAGATTCTACGTTTTATAGATTTGTCCCTTGTCCCTTTAACGTTAAAGGGAACTTAAGATAGTTCCTGTTACCTCCCCGTTCTTCATCGATTCTGCAATGATTCGTTTACAAGTACGTACAGACGTTATCAATGCTTTAATTGAGATAAAGGACCAGTAAATTTTTTCAAAGTAAGGTAAAAAATTGATTTAGTTTTAATAATCAAGAAATTTTCAGCTCTATCTATTTACAAGTTCATTGAAATCTTAAATCAATATCATTTGAGAAAATTTATTTCATATTTTTGATTGACCAATGTTTTGCGAATTGCGTATTGCTCCTGACTTAAAGTGGACCCTTTCTCTAACGGCAAAACTTATAAGCGAAACGGAGATTGTATCTAATAAGAAACGAAACGTTTTTTGACGTAGGTGTCGCAATCGCAATTGCCTGTCGACTGTCAAGTATCGAGTGTCGTCGATAATCGTTTCGACGTGCCACTGTGCCACTGCATGCAGGGATAATGATTTGACTTGACAGTTCTTTAGCTTATTACGAGTAAAGAGTGTCAAAGAATAGAAAGGCACCTTTCACAGTGTGTAAAACTGTAAAAGAAATAGCCTAAAAGTAAGGACAATCAGAGTGTTGATTTTACTACTTCCACAGTTGCTGTGTTTATAAGTCTAGTGACATCGTCTGTCTTTCATAATAGTTTTGAAATCTTTAGAAATGTTTAATGTGACTAGGACGTAGTTTTCTATGGCTTGTGATATTTCATGAAAAGTGAATTTTTAAATAAGAATACTGTGGAAGATGTAATCAAAATTTCATATGGTCCACGTCGAGACATGGGTTCCAGAATAAGGTAATTATAACATTTTACGATGTTATGTTGACTGTCGGAACTCTTTTTAATGTGTTGTTAAAGTAGTGTTTTATTTTTTTGGCCGTAAGGAAGCATGTATATTGATCGAACTGAGTAATCTCCGAACCCGCTAAATACATCATTTTTTGAGAATATCGTGTAACTCCATCTTGCTTTTTCGATTTATTTACCTTTAAACTTCATATGAAACGTTACGCCCTCCGCGAGATAACAGTAATTTGTGCCGTCCGCTGATATAAGAGTTTCCTGTAGTTGATGTCTAAATAAGTTCCAATTGTGAAATCCAATTGAAATGCACTCCTTGTAAAGAATTCATGTAAAAATAAGAATATCATCTAGTGTGCACATTTTGTTTGTACTCAGTAAATAATAATAAATAATAGTAGTACAAATTCTTGTGACAGATAACTACTAAAAATGATTGTTTGTATGTTAGTAGTACTTGTGACTTAGTATAAAAAAATCCATGCAGATTACTTAGTATATATGTAAAGAGAAGAAAAACTTGTTACAAACTCTGTACCAACTTTTCGAGCATGATATAGTAGGCTAAAACCTTCTTTCTAAGGCCTATGTCTAGCTGTGGATTGATAATGAATGTGAATGATTGACAAGTAAACATTCAACTTATTCTTGTAATTCATTTATGTATGATTATGTTTACCAACAACTAAGAATTCTAACCAAGTTGTTTAATACTTAGGTAATTATTATGTTAGTTTGTATTAAATTGATATAGATAGTCTATAATAATGTTTTCTTCTTGTCTATTGTAACAGGAAAACTTTGAATTATAAATGCATATCAAGTAGAATGTTTTCAAAGAGTATGAAAATAGGTTTGGTCTTCTATATTTGTAATTTGTTTTTATTTTATTTTATTTTTATTTTGATCGTAATAAAAAGTATGTCCACTAGTCCAGTGAAAAGCATGTTTTGTATTTATATTCACAATATTTCTTCTCTGTGGTACCCATAAAACCTTACTTTGAACGCTGTAAGCTTTACTTATCAGTCACTCTGTACAGACAGACTTCTTTGTACACTAAAGGCGGAAACATACTTACGTGTCAGGGCGTGTCGTGACGCATCAAGGGCATATCGGTTTCACACAAATATAGTTAGGGACACTTTATATGTAGTGTCGTGTCGCGACGCGTTCTGTCGTGGCGCCCACTGATTGCGCCAGAGCGGTGGTGATGGTTATGATGTGACACGACACAACTAGCAAAAACGAATCTAACCTGGTGGTGGTACATGGCGCAAACAACTAGTGAATCAGTGTTTCTGTTGTACCTATGTGTTCGCAAAATATACTGTGTATTTTTATTTGGTCGCCTTTGATCAACGAATGGACTTTCTCTTCTCTCACTCTTCTCTTCTCTTTTTTTACCCTCAAGAAGTTTCATTGCTATCGTCTTCATCAGAATCACGATCCGAATCAGAAGACCACATGATGTACGTTTAAATGCTGCAAAAGTTTAGTCAGAAGTAAACGAAATAACGCCAGAAGAGCGCGCCACGCGCGCCACGACACAACATAATGTGCACACACCGTCACGATAGAGAGCGTCACTACACGCCCCGACACGTTAGTATGTTTCTGCCTCTAGTCTCATGACTAGAAAAAAAACCTGAACAAATACGGCAAAGAATAACAAAGACCTTAAAAGATCTAAAAGTTTCAAAGTATTTTGTCGTCCACACAATCGTCCAGGTTGTAAATATTTCCACGGTTTTCTTTCAGTTCAAAGGCATCTATACTAACCCGATATTAAAACCGTGGAAATAAGCTCCTTATGTTGTTCATGTGTGAACAGTTGACAGAAAAGAAATCTGTTTTTGTAAACATATAATATTTATCGATTTCTTACCACAATTGTCGGCAAACTCGTTGACAACCAAAACATGATTGTTACTAACAAATTCTACAAACAAGTTTGATGGATGACATACGTTTTCATTGATAAGTTCTAATACTGTGGGTGTTTTTACCATTTTTACCGAGGGTAAAAACTGATGTCTTATTTACAAGTACAATAACCAACCTACTTTTACTCCATTGACTTTACATAGGCTTCTTCTTAGGAACGAGGTTTTGACCAACTTTACCACACAGGCTAGACAAGTTGATATACATATGAATGAATATACAAATAGGAATGCCTCACATCATACTTAAAAGCAGAAGCCTTTTACAGTTCACCTGCTAGACACATGTCTTTCCTTAGAAAGGTTCTGACATGACCATATACCACGCTGGCCAGACAGGTTGGTGTAAGGTGTTCTAGAAGTTTTCTTTTCTCTTTGCAGTGTTTTTGTGTAACATATTCTATTGTAATGAAAATAAAGACTAAATGGCAACAATATAGATAATATTAGGTAAACCCCTGTAGGGGTTTACCTAATATTATCTATATAGGTAGTCACTACCCATATTCTTAATCTGTCAATACACCCCATTGTAATATAACACATATAGTTTCAGTTCTGTACATTCACATTGCCAGCTTATTGTAGTTATTGCATGTTTTCATTCCACTTACTAGACGGCCATAGTGTGGGTCGCCATACTGTCTGCATTTTCATTGAGTATGGCGATGCACACACTTGGATTCTACTCATGCTTTCCATCAGATGTAATCCATGAGTCACTTTATTAGGTGTTAAATCAAAAATAAAATGAATTTGATGATCCACATCTACTGATGTAGTTTTGCATTGTATGTTACTTCTTCTTATTCATTACCTAGCTGATGATTATATAAAAATTTATTAATAGTTACTTGATCTTACACACAGTCTTCTCATTCTAAATTAAACAGAGTCCTCGCTGTGCTAACCAGACTGCTGTTAAACATACTTCCTACTAATATTATAAACGTGAAAGTTTGTATGTATGTGTGTTTGTTGCTCTTTCAGACAAAAACTACTGAACCGATTTGGATGAAATTTTACAGTAATATAGCTTATATATCGGAATAACACATAGGCCACTTTTTACTGCAATAATCGTGATACACAGGCGAAAGCTAGGTGATTATAAAAAGTACACAAATCGTAGATGTCAAAATATATCACTATTTATCTCCTGTCAAAACTTCACAGGTTGCAAGTGTGTTAAGATGATAGTTGGCTAATTTAAAAATGCGTTCTGAATAATCACATATGTAGGCTACTTTTTATCCCAAAAATACGTAGGTAACACCGCAGGGCGAAGGTAGTATAAAATATATTTCAAAATACCTTACATCATTTAATCGTCAAATTACATTTATGAACTGAACAAATCATCATTCTCATCACACAGTTATTTTTCCAGGATAGTACTCGAATCCATGACCTCCAGTTTTGCAGTCTGTCACTAACCACAAAATCAACAAAACACAAAGAAACATAGTTTAGTGAATTGTAAATTACCTACCTATGTAAATAAACTTCCTTTTTTAAACTAATTAATACTCGCTGTACCATGTCACGCTCCAGTATAGCACATTGCAGGGTTGCATTTATTGGAAATGAGACTAAAAGTCATGTCACAATATGAGCTCAATTGGTACAGAGCTGCTGACTGCCTCGTTGATCTAGTGGTTAGTGTATGCGACTGCTGATTGAGAGGTCTCGGGTTCGATTCCCAGGTCGGGTCAAATGTTTGTGTGATCTGCAAATGTTTGGTTGGTTTCTATAAATAAATAAATATAAATATTTCGGACGTTTTACACACAACGCCATCTAGTCCCAAACTAAGCAGAGCTTGTATTATGGGTACTAAACAGCTGATATAAATACATAAACATACTTTTTTTTTGTAAATACATACATATTATACATAGAAAACACCCAGACTACGAAACAAATAACTGTGGATTACACAAATATTTGGTCCAACCCGGGAATCGAACCCGAGACCTCTTGATCAGCAGCCGGATATGCTAACCATTAGACCAACAAAGCAGTCAAGTTCAAGTTCTATGTATAGTAGTAGTATTTATATCAGTTGTCTAGCTACCCATAATACAAGCTCTGCTTAGTTTGGGGACTAGATGGCGATGTGTGTAAAATGTCGGAAACATTTATGATTTATTTATTATTAAAAAACATGGGAAATACATTCTTGAAATTAACCTCACTTGTACTTTTATTCCACTATTTAATGAAGAAAAAAAAAAGCGGTTACGCCTTATGACATTACCTAAGTAGCATCGCATTGTCAGTAACTTTGATAATGCCATAAGGCGAAATTGTTTACCTAAAACTTAAAGAATGTATGCTAACATGTTCCACCAAGTGCCGACTATCAAGAGTAAAAATTGTATGCTAATGTTTTATGTTTTTTCATTTTCAGAGACACTGTACGCTTCCTTTTTGAGTTATTTTGTGAAGTATCACCTGGTGATCATCTAAGGGAACCATACATTATAAAAAAATATCCAGAATCTTATAAAAATGAAGGAGAGCTCAAAAATATTCCGAAATTTACATTTCCTTGTCAGTTGGAGAAGTAAGTTAAATGGGTTTAAATGTGAATGAATACTTCAAATCATTTCAGACCATAATTATGAATTTGCATGTTGCTCAATTTACAAATATTCCTAAAATATGAATAATTTACATTCTGGCAGTCTGACAGTCAAGACAGTTCGTGACGCTTCTTGAAAACAGCTTCTAGGTTTATATATTGGTCGATAGTTCTTCAACATGGTCTGATCACCCTTTTTGAAGAACAGGGACTTTTCACATTTATAAGCTGTTTAAGAGCCGTCTCGATTTCGTCTTTGCTGACATCTGGCACGTCTTCGGTGTAGTGGGATGCTAATGCGACTCTAGTGTCCTCATTTTCGGGATCAGGTCGAGATGCTTGCAAAGGGGATAACCGGCTATAGAAGCTTTCCACTTCCAAAAGGACTGCTGATTTTGAAGCAACAACTACTCCACTAATTGTGGTTAACTTCGTCAGTTAGCTTCTTCTCAGAGATTGTACGAACGCTTTGAGCCCCGATTCTTCTCATCGCTCTTTCGATAGAAAGATTGCTGGAGCGCCTGACGGATTGGCGCTCCAGCAATCTTTCTGGATAGACGCTGGACAGACGGATTGGCGATCGACACATATTTGGTTGGATGGATATGTATATCAGTTGGTCGTCAGCGCCTTGTTTGTTGTTTCACAAGATTTACAGCGTGAGATGAGATGGGGGGCAAAATATAGTGGTTCGACCCCTTACATTCAACGTTTGCAAATTCAACGTTATGGTCCTGAATGAATCTTTTCTTATACATATACATGAGTAAGCTGAACTAATTTTTTTTTTTTCAGTACATTTGCACAATATTATTCATTTGTGCTGACTTCTGAGGATTCAAAATATACATTTTGTTTCTGTCGATTTGATCCAAAAAGTAACACTTCATTAGTGTTATTATCACATTTACCATGGCACGATATATTTTATAAGTAAGTATACTGTTATTTTTAGGTATTGAATAGATAGTAAAGTTTTATATATATACTAGGTGACCCAGCGAACTTCGTACCGCCCAACTTTAAAATTCCAGAACTTGATCGCAGCGCCACCTACCGGGTCCAATTGCGAATCTAAACCATTCCCAGATCCCCTTGAACACACACAAAAAAATTCATCAAAATCGGTCCAGTCGTTTGAGAGAAGTTCAGTGACATACACACTCACACAAGAATTATATATATAAAGATATAGCCAAAAATACTATTATATCTACAGAGCGAATTTATATCGTTGTATTGAATTATTGCCCCTAAGTGACCGTGATAAGCTTGCGGCAATTGTGTGACGTCATTTGTTAAGAATGATTCATGCTTAAGTATGATGCTAAAAAACAGAGCAAGACATTTCAATTTATGTAATGCTAAAAAAACGAGGTGCTCTTTTCTTAGAAACCAAGTTGAAATGTATGTTTCACAGCCAGCGAAGTCACTGCATTTATTAAATTTTTTTTATTTATTTTTATTTGCTAAGCGTTAGATATAATAATTATAGTGTTGGAAACATTGTCAAATTCAAAGAGTAGTACTCCTAAGACAATAGTCTTAGTAAGATACTAGATTAGTCAAAATAAGTATGCCTGATGGAAAGCATGAGCAGACTCCAAGAGTAGTGGATACCATACATATTGCGAATGCAATCAATGCAACACGGTGACCCATACTATGGTGGCTCTTTAAGATTCTGCATCATTGATCCTATTTTTGCACACTATTCATAGTTCCGATTTTTAAGATATTTATATACATTATTAAATTATAATTCTCGTCTCAGGTTGTTTATATGTGTGCTATGCTGGCGTCTATCGTGCCTAAATATGATATTTAACAACACTCTTAGGCTAATAGGATCCGAGTACGATATGATAACAGACGCAGATTTAAATAAAATAAACCGATTTAAATAAAAAAATCCTCGCTAGTCTAAAGCTTGAGTAAAGACATCGGCTTCTTTTTACCGCTATAACCGACATGGTCACGGGCGGCGCCGCTGGCGAATGATAGTTAAAGATAAAAACGAATCGCCAAATGTGTAGCTATGCGCAAAACTCGAGAACCACTGAACCAATTCGGTAAATTTTATTTAATATTTTCGTTAAGACGAAAGTAATGTTTAATGGAGAGAGAAAAAGATGAAATTTGCAAGGCAAATGGTATAAACAAAAATTTTACCTTAAGCATTGTATCATAAAGTAAAAACTAGTAAGCAACTAGTAACAAAGATGTTATAATTTTGAATATTACCTCAGATTACGTATTATTCCAGTCTTGTGCTCTCAAGCCTGGTCATTCGTTATGGTCATTTGTATTTGCTATTGTTTAACAAATATTTTACAACAAAATTGATTCTGTAATATACTTTGAAACATTTGTACTTGTAAGCACTGCCGTTAGAATTTCACGTTACGGATCGCGAATTCAATTCCTACGCACTGACAAAATTTGAATGCAAAATGTTATTTGCGAAGCTTGTGCACAAAGAGCTGTGTGATATGTTTTTCAGAATATGACTGTGACTCAATTCATTTATATTTTCTTGTTTCCATAATTGATTAAATGATGTTTCGGATATTGCACTGAAAGATATTAGATCTCACGACACACAGAATCCTAGTATGTGATCTTAGGGTTAAACCCCGTAAACAATAAATAAAATTATTAGTATTTCTGCGAAGCCTATATCCGGCTGGGCAGGTAGGTTGATGATGATTTCTGCGAATTAACAGTTATGAATATTAAAGTGTTGAGAAGTTGCTTAAGATACAGTTGAAATAATTGGTAACCTAGTTCTATTTATAAATCTGCCATCGCAATTCGTATTTTATTGGTGTAAATTGATCGATCGATTCGATTTCTTTATTTGTATAACTGATTTGTATTCATAGTTATGCACATCTAAATTTCCTTTGAATTGAAATAAAATTGTTGTGGATAATGTATATTTAACTTTCTTTGCAGATTATTAAACTGCATAGCAAATTTAATAAATAGTCCGGGGAAGAGAGAGCTATCATCATTCCTAGAAGCATGTCGCATACGACCGCCGATGCCTGGGCATACGCTCAAGGTCACCTACAATGCAGGACATAGTGTTTTCACATGCCAATGTCCTGACAATAAGCTGCCAAGTATTCCAGAAAATGTAAGTAGCAATAAAACTTCAATTATTATTCTTGTCTTAATGAAATCAATATGCATGTTCATTACATCAAATAAAATCAAAACAAATCAAAACCACTGTGGGCAAACCAAAGTTTGTTGGCCGGTCAATTTCACTTTCCGGTGCACCGGTGTGGGCGGCTGCTCTGACCGCCCAGAAAATGGTACGCATTTGGCGACCCCTAAGGATATTGGCGGTCAGAGCCCTACGCGGTTAACGCACGATATCCACCGAGGAGGCGTGTGTTTTGGCCTCAACACCCCCGTGGGATTTGGAGGCGGAAGTGCTCGCCGAAGTTTATCGGTGAGTGGCTGACTTCCGAGCGAAGAGCGGATTTCGCCCTCTGCCCCAAGACATACGCGAGTGGCGTGAAGCCACTCTCCGAGCCACCAGATGGTAGTTCCGGCTAGAGACTCCACGGTTGTTTTGGAAAGTACCTGCACTCGATCGCTAGGAGGGAATTAAGTCCCGCCTGTCACCACTGCGACTGCAGTGAGGACTCGGCCCAGCACACGCTGGCGGTCTGCCCCGCATAGGCGACGCAGCGTTGACCCTTACTGCAGTCATTGGAGTGGATCTCTCGCTACCGGACGTCATACGCTCCATGGCCAGTAACGACAGTTGTTTTACCGCGGTGGCAACCTTCTGCGAAGACGTAATTTCGCAGAAGGAGGTGGCGGATAATGCCCGGGAGGATGACCTCCACTCAAACCAAACGGCACGAGGCGCGCCCTGAATGTCGCCACGGATGGACGGGACGGGTTTTCCCTTCCATCCGCATTAGTGGCCAGCCGCGAAGGGGCGGCTGCTGGACATCGCCTAATTAGAGAGTAGTAGTGGAAAAGGCGCCCGCACCAGTGCAGGCAGGCGCGGGGAGGGGTCCAGAAGATTTGTTCGCTGGACTTCTAAAATTTAGGTGCAAAGAGGGCACACCGTGTGGTTTTAGTCGGTTCGATTCCGACACACCGCCTCGCCGCAGACCCCGGTGGGGTGATGAACAGTATATATGAGGGCACTTCAGACTGATATTTTTATTTTTTTAACTACTTTTTACCCTCCTTGTATGACTAAATCTATAATTTAATATTATTGCTTTCCTTTCAGTTTAATTTAACGGAATACTTCAGCGCTATGGATACAAAATGTATGGCTGGGCTGTGGGCAGCGTTACTACATGAGCGAAGAGTGGCTATCGTAGCTACCAAACCGTCACGGCTGTCTGCGTGTGTGCAAGCAGCCAACACAACACTCTTCCCTATGTCGTGGCAACACATATTCATACCCATATTACCGAAACATTTAGTCGACTATCTGTTGGCACCTATGCCATTCCTGATTGGAGTTCCTAGAAGTGTTATGGAGGTAATCATAATCATCATTTACATAGTATTTATAAAATACTAGCTGAGCCCTGCGGTGTTACCTCCCGTTGTTGTTAAATGTTTATAACAACCGCTGGTAACACTTCGGGCGCGAAGTTAGCCTAAAACAGTAGCATATGTTACTCTTTATGTCATCACCTATCTGCCAGAGACCAGCCCAGAGATTAATCGGAACAAACCAGATAAAAATGATTTTTTGAATGTAGTGCCATTATTTACGGTACTAACATCAAAAAAATTTTTTTATATGCAATTAGTAAGATTGATTTTGCTGTTAATTTGAAGTTCCAAACATACACTTATATTTCATTTATTTGTACAGACGAATCTGGATAATGATGAATATATTTTTACAGGGTGTGAGGATGTCTGAAATAGGTGATGTGGTGGTGTTAGACGTGGATGAAAATGAGCTTAGAACTCCCTTTAATGATCTGGAAAGTCTTCCTTCAGACTTAGTAAGTAAATTATTATATTCCATTTAAAGAAATACAGTGGTGACATGTTAGTAATTACTTCACATCATGGTGTCTGGGCAACTATTTGTAATGTTTAATAAAATATTAAAGAATAGCTTATTTTTATATTTCAAATTAATTTCATGTATGACAAAATGAGCCATGCGATCAGACCAGTGCCGGATTAAGCCAGCGCGGGGCCTGTAGCAAACTTAAGCGCGGGGCCCTAGGGTAGTTTCAGGATTTTACGTTTCTAAGGAAAAGGTACTTACAGACAGTTACAAGCAACCGTTCTTTGATTCAATGAGGGTAAATTTATTAATAATACTGTTTATATCGACGTTTCTACTTTAATCTGTTCTTTAATGACGCCTGCCACAGTGCCTCTACTACGTCTGATTGAAAGCATGAGTAGAATCCAAGAGTACTCGTATGGGATACTATACTCACTGAGAATGCATAAAAAGCTGCGTGGAGACACACACTGTGGCGGTATAGTGAGACGTTTTTGCACTCCCCGCTTAAAGGATCATGGATCGATAAAGAATAAATGCGCAAAGCAATTTCAACGATCGGGAATTAAATACATTATTACAATAACTTTTTAACGTGTCTTTTACCCGTTGATAGGTAGAAGCAAAAAAATGCCGAATGCACCATCCACATTCGTCAGTTTTGAGATTGTACATCCCGCGAAAGTTTGGGGGTCGTGGATTTTTAAATATCAAAACCCTACATATTTGCGAGATATACAATTTCAGAGAATGTTTTCTTAATACTGACGTGGGAGTGTATCGCAAAGTAGTTGCAGTGGACAACGGATTCACTCCACTCGCTCTCGCTAAGTAGAATTGGCGCAAACCTATGAGGTATGGAAGGGCAAAGAGCTTCATGGACGATTTGGTTTGGTTTGATTCGGGCTTTGAACGGGCCTTATATAGACTTTAAAGAATTGACGTCCTAGCTACGGTATGGTGATTTCTTCGGGGATACCGAAGGTTTTGTTTGTGCAATTATGGACGAAGTTATCATGCCGAATAACAGCTATCGGATTTAAATAATTAAAGACGGTTGACATCTATCGGGCATGTCACCGACCCGGGGAATCTATCAGGCATATTATTTCTGGTTGTTTTCGTCTTGCTAACGGTGAATATTTGCACAGACACAACCAATGACATACATGGTGATGCATACTATGGCGGCCTAGTGACATGCTTCTGCATCGTTGAGGCCTCCGGTATGGCACTACAAAACACGACAGGACGAATTCTGGCATTTAATTTTGTACTTCTGTTGCATAACACATTTTATCTTTTTTTTTTTAGTTTTTTTGTTATGGCTGACTGTTTTGAACATCTACACGTGTTTAGTACAGCATCATTAAACCTCTTAAGAAACTTATTTGTATCGAGTGTCCCACTACACCATCACGCGTTTCAAGTTTGATCTAAATAGATACTTTTATGCTAAGGCGATTCACACACTGCACCGCGCTACGACGCGTAGCGCGGAGCGACAGATTTTAATATTGTATGCAAGTACATCGATTAGTATAGAAAACACGCCAGGTCCAACACACTGAACACGCGCCTAGGCGCGTGAGCGCGTGCGGCTAGCAGCTTCGGGATTGGCTGCCCGCGCCTACGCGCGTGTTCGCGTCGCCAGTGTGTGAAGTCCCTAAATCGTTAGGCGCGGGGCCCCTAAATGCGCGGGGCCTGTAGCATTTGCTACTCTTGCTACGTGGTTAATCCGCCACTGGATCAGACCAAAGTGCACACAATTTTATTACTGCAGATGTATTTTTAGTATCAGACCTTCAAATTATACATGACTGTCATCATAATTTAAACAAATATGGGGTCATCCATAAATTACGTCACACGAATTTTATGATTTTTTTGCCCCTCCCCCCTCCTTGTCACAGCTGGTCACATTTGTGAGACTCCCCCCCTCCCTAGTGTGACGTCACATAATTTGCAAATTTACATTTAGAAATCATTGAATGAAAACAGGTTCCGAAATCAGTTTTATTTCCATTTAAATTATTTTTTAATAAAATTAACATCAAATCAAACAATAAAACAGAAATTGATAAATTATATCATCCTCCTAGCCATTATTCCCAATTTTATTTGGGGTCGGCTACTAGTTCAACCGGATTTACCTGAATTTCAGTTTTTCCACGGAGCGACTGGCATCGGACCTCCGCAACCCTAAGGGAGAACTGAAATTCGAAGATTGAACTAGTTTTCAGTATATTTGAGGGCACTGACTTCCCAATAACGATTGCCATAGATGTTCATGACAACCGGGACCGACGGCTTTACGTGCTCTCCGAGGCACGGGCGTTAGTCACCGCCAAACTTCCAAACTCCGGGCAGTTATTAGGAATTTCCCAGGAAAATCCCAAAAACACTAATAGAAAATAATAAAATAAAAAAATTTCAAAGTGCGTGTAAGGTTGCGTATAGAATTGGGTTCTGTGGTCACCCATAATGAAAGGTATATTTAAAATCGTGTCCAATAGATAATTGTTATGTTTACTTAATATTTCTTAATTTTTGTACGAAGTTTTCCAAGACAGTGCATTTTAAAAGTTAGACCTGTACATCTCCTGATATAAAAAAAATATCAAAACCGCAATAGTTTTCCGTTAAATTTAATATATGGACTACTATAATGATTTTTTTCAGATCGATAATTGTTATGTTTACTTAATATTTCTTTATTTTTGTACGAAGTTTTCCAAGACAGTGCATTTTACAAGTTAGACCTGTACATCTCCTGATATAAAAAAAATATCAAAACCGCAATAGTTTTCCGTTAAATTTAATATATGGACTTGAGCCATCTGTTTAGCTTTTAGAGGGGAGGATGCCCTATTTTTACAAAAAAATGCGTTTGAAAGTTGAATAACTCGCAAACGGATAACTAAATCGAAAAATCGTTTGAACAACCTTACAATGTTTTTAAAAGACCTATCTAATGATACCCCACACGATTGGTAGCCTCGAGAAAAAGAAAACATCACCACTTTACGAATCGTACCCCAAATAAAAATAATTTTCATATGTTTATTGTAGCACTTTATCGACGTAATTACAACACATTGGTTTGGTTTCGTTTGGTTTTTCTGGGCGGTTTCCGCACTTAGTCCTAGTTATTGGACCATTGTGCGTGAAAAGTTATTTCCCATTCACTCCAGCCAGCCTAGGTTGGTCCAGAAGGAATGCAGCCTCCGGGGATTACTGCAGGCCTCCCGATACGTTGCCGGTGACTGTAGAATTTGTGCCCGCTGTTCGGCCACACTGCTGCATTCCATGATGACGTGTTGTGGCGTTTCTTCTGCCTCCATGCATCCTCTGCATAGGGGGCTGTCTGTTACTCCTATGGTGTGTAGGTGTTTGTTTAGGAGACAATGTCCGGTTAGGGTTCCTATGATCTTGCGGAGTTTGTCTCTGTTCAACCTGATGAGGGTGCGGGCAAGCCTTGTATTGGGAGCTGATACAGCGTTCTTGGTTTGCCGACATCCCTCCTTATTTAGCCACTCTGTCAAGTGAGTTTTCTGGGTTCTTTCGCGCAGCCATGCTTTAATTTGGGCTTGAGGTATGGGTAGCAGTGGTTCTGGACCATGCACTTTCGTGTCTGCTCCCTTCTTTGCCAGCTCGTCTGCGGCATCGTTTCCCAGTGAGTTGCTGTGTCCCTTTATCCATTGCAGAGTCACTCTGTTGGTTGCCGCAATGGTTTGGAGTGCTCTATGGCATTCCATTATCAGGACTGAGTTTATTGTGTTGTTACGGAGGGCCTGGAGCACGGAGGCACTATCAGTGACGATTTTGATGTTGGAGTCACTGATGTCTCTGGCAGCAACCGCCTGTGCCGCTCTGGTAATGCCAATACATTCTGCCTGAAAGATTGTATTTAGCTTGTCTAGTGTTGTTGTTATCTTGATGTTTAGGTCGTCTGAGAAGACACCAGCTCCAGTACCTGTGCTGGTTTTGGAGCCGTCGGTGTAGATCCTGACTTCCCCAGTGCCAGAGTAGTCATTTTTCTCTGCGGAAAGCTGGATGTCGTATCTTCGATCAAAGATGTGTTGCCCCAACATCTTGTCCATAGGCGCCTCAAGGAGCGGATTTTCCTTGATGCATATTTGGAGAATGTTGGAGTGTTTTGTTGTTACATTTGATTTCCATATGCCCAGAGATCTTAACCTCAGGGCTGCCGCCTTTGCCTCTTCCTGTATCACCAGGTCTAGTGGTCTTAGGTTCAGGAGATACTCTAATGCGGCTGATGGAGTTGTTCTCATGCATCCTGTTGTTGCCAAGCTTGCCAGGCGTTGTAAGCTTTGGAGCTTGGATTTTACTGTGCTCATTTGTGTCCTGGGCCACCACACAATTGAGCCGTAGGTTATTGAGGGCCTGATTACTGCTGTGTATAACCAAAGGGTGATCTTTGGGTTAAGACCCCATCTCTTACCAACTATTCTTCTACACTGATTAAAAGCAATACAGGCCTTCTTTGTTTTGGATTCGATATGACTCGCCCAATTTAGTTTATCGTCAAGGATTACGCCCAGGTATTTCACTTGTCTAGATAGGGAGAGTTCTGTTTTAAATAATTTTGGTAGTTGTAGTTCTGGTAACTTCCTCTTGTTGGTGAAAAGGATAAGTTCTGTTTTTTTCGGGTTTACTGACAGATAATGTTCGTCACACCATTTTTCCACAATCTGAAAGGCTGAGGTCATGACTTTGCATAGGACGTTCTCAGCGTTTCCACTTATCAGAATTGCTAGGTCATCAGCATAACCAATAGTAGTATATCCTCTATCGTTTAGTCTCCTTAGGAGACTATCGACTACTATGTTCCAGAGAAGTGGCGAAAGGACCCCCCCTTGGGGGCATCCTCTGACCACCTTCGCTCGTGTGGTAGTGTCCCCCACTATCCGAACCGCCCTTTTGCCGACCAGTTCGGTGATCCATCCTCTGGTGACTTGATCCACGTTGTATTTTCTTAGGGCGTGGTTTATGCTGTTGTGCATAGTTTTGTCAAACGCCCCTTCTATATCTATGAAGGCTGCGAGTGTTGAAGATTTGGTCGTGATTGCCGACTCTATTTTGTGGACCACTGCGTGTAGTGCCGACTCTGTTGATCTGCCTTTCCTAAAGGCATGTTGTTGTGGATGTAGCGGGATATTTTCAAGTGCTCCATCTCTAAGATGTCGGTCCACCAGCCTTTCTAATGTTTTCAGAAGGAAGGATGTCAGACTGATTGGTCTGAAGGATTTGGCTTGTGTATAGTCATCTTTTCCCGGTTTTGGTAAGAAGACCACTTTTGCCTCTCTCCATTGTTTCGGAATGTATTTGAAAGCCAGGCAGGCTCTGTAGATCGGTGTCAGATGTCTAACTGCCTGGTTTAGTTGCCATTGAAGTAGCGCCGGGAAGATACCGTCTAGCCCTGCTGACTTGAACGGTTTAAAGCTTTTCAGGGCCCATTCTGTCTTTTCCGCCGTTACTATTGTTTTTGCCATGTGCCATTCTTGGTTTGTTGGTATGTCGTAGTGCTCGTTTAGCCACCCAGGGTCGGGCGCTGGTTTGCTGCCTGGGAAGTGGGTTTCTAGTAGCACTGCGTTTGCTTCTTCTTCTGTTGTTGTATAGGTGCCGTCATCCTTTTTCAGGGACCCCAGAAAGTTCGTGTTGTCTTTTGACAGAACCTTCTTAAGTCTGGCAGCTTTGTTTGTTGAGTTTACACTGCTGCAGAAGCTGCGGAAGCCTTCTCTACTCCAATATCTGATTCGCTTCTTGTAGTGTTTTTGTGCTGTTTTGTAGTTTTCCCAGTCCTCTTCGGTTCTGGTGTTTTACGCTCGATTAAAAAGTGTCCTGAGTTCTTTGCGTAATCTTTCGAGTTCCGGCCCCCACCAGGAACTCTTACTCAGGCCTTTAGGGGCGATGGTAGGGCACGTCAGTTCATAATTTTTGAGAAGTGTTGAGGTGAAGAACTGTACGCTTGTCTCTATGTTGTTTGTGTCGGACATTTTGTCCTCGATTTGTGTCGTACTCAAAGCTTTGGACGACAGTTCAATATACCTTGCTATATCTGTTTTACGGGGGTTTCGATATGGGACAAGGTCTGTATGTCTGTGTTTTAGGTTAAAACAAACTCTACGGTGGTCGGCGAAGGAAGGCTCGTTAGACACGTGCCAACCCTCAATGAGATCGGCCGCCGCGTGTGTTGCCAGTGTGATGTCAATGATCGTTTGGTACCTAGAGCTAACGAATGTGGGCTCTGTGCCAACGTTCATGATGTTGAGGTTAGTTTGGAGTAAGAATTCAGTAAGTAACTCACCCCTTCTGTTTGTGTCCTTACTTCCCCACAGTGAGTGATGTGCGTTGCAGTCAGCCGCTACTATCAGCTCCCATTTGTGGTCGTCGCAGTATTGCACCAGCTCGGTCAGCTCCTTCGGAGGTATTTCACCGTCGTTCGGCATGTAGACCGAGGCTAGTACGAGGACTGTTTGGTTTTCTGTAGGGATCGTCACGGCTGTGAGGTCTCTAGAACAGAACTGGTTAAGCATAGTTGTTTTTATAGACTTCGGCATAAAGATGCATGTCCTTGGTTTTTCAACGGATGTGTCAAGAAGTAACTTACCGCCGATGTTGTTCAGACCGCATATCCTGTTGTTTCTGATCCATGGTTCTTGGATCAGGGCGACGGTGTTGTTGTTTGCCTCCAGCACCCTGCGTAGGGTGGCCGCCGCTATTTGTTTGTGCTGGAGGTTGGTTTGGATGACTGCAATGTTAGGGACTACGTAGGACGCCATCTTCGTCACTTACGCAGTCCTCCGAGTTTTGGCTGTCGTCCAATTCCATCTCGCTCGTACCCGGTTGGGGAGCTGAGGTGGTTGGTGTAGTGGTCGCAGTGCCTTGGTGCTGCGTTGCACCGGCTTCTGCGGTTGTCAAGTCGGCCGTTGTTTGCTCGTCCGATGAAAAGAAGCGGATGTATCCACTTCCAGTCATGTGAGCAACACGGCGGTCTCTGTCCAGTATTGTCGGTTTTTGGTCTTCAGGGATCCCAAGAATTAGGTGGACTACCTTCTCCTTGGAATTACCCTCCTTGTCGTCGACAGTCATGTCGTAGCATTGCCAGGTGTCAACTTTGTACCACGGGTTTTGGGCGCAAAGGACCCTGTGCAATGTGGTCGCGTCAGTTATGCGGGTGTGAAGCAGAAGCCCAGCTCTGAGCTTCCTCTTCACATCCGACATCCTAATCACTGTCAACGTCGTGTTCGGTACAGGTGATGTCATAGTTTTCGTCATGTTGTCAATCCATTTGAGCGCGTTTTCGTCCTCACACCACATCGCTAGGACTCCTTCAAATAAGAAGGGTCGACCGCGGAAAGATGGAGCTAGCGCCCCCGAAGACTGCGGCGTCAGAACACACTGCAGGATCGCATCGTCGATGGTCTCCCTCAGTTGTTCCGCCTGCTCGCTGGAGAGGTCTCTAGGCGGGACGGTGGTGATCGCTATTCGCAGATGCGATTTGCACGCATCCGCGTAGCCCACTGTCCGCTTTGATTTCGCCTCGGTTTTCGCGCGCTTGGCATCCCCCCTCGGGGACTGCGTGTCGTCCAGACGCGGTCGCTTCGTTGAAGCTTGCACGCCCGAACCACCCGCAACCCCAGGCTGATCCTTTTCAGGAGCAGTGGGAGCCTGCACAGCGGTCTGCCGAACGCGATGACCTCTCGGTCTTCGTCGTTTTTTGGTGTTGTGTTGTGTTTGTACGTGTGACACTTTGTCAGCCTCCTGTATTTCTACAGGTTCGCGCTGTGTTTCCACTGCTGCGGTGGCCGTCAAAGTGTGTGCATGTCTGATTTTAGGCTGCTGGGCTTCCCTTCTCGCGCGCCGGTTGTGGCGTCTGCGTTTGGTTCGGCCCTGCGCGCCTTGGTGTTTTTGTGTGGCGGCGGCCGACGCCTTAGCAGTTTCCCTTTTGCAAGGGCGCTTGTGGGCGGCCACCGTCCATTGTGTTGGTGCGTGTTCTGCGTGTTCATTTGTGGCTGTGTTTATGGCCTCAGCTAGGCCTGTTAGGTCCAGGCTTGCGCCTTTTCCTGAGTGAGCTTTGTCCCCCCCAGAATACGTGGGACGGACCGAGTCAGACTCGGTGAGGGATTCTGCGCTTGTTGCGCTACCCTCCTGGGGTAATACGGTCTCTTTAAGGTCACTCATTGTTATTGTTGGGCTTTTTGGTGGGAAATACCAAATAACTCACACACTCTTGCCCAAGGATGTGTGGTACCTTCTTTTTGGGGGTATTTAAGTCCCCATGGCTATGTGGGCCTGGGTGTGGTTTTGCGCCGCCACGGTTCGGCTATGCGGGTATGCGGGTCTGGGTCTGGGAGCGAGGACGGGCCTAAGCCCATCCTCACTCCCAGACCCAGACCCAAGAGTGCGGCCAGAGGTTTTTGTTGTGTCAAATACAGAGGGTATTTGACCAATAACGGGCGGCAACCTCGTGAAGGATAGTCCACTGGCCTTGATTAGGGGATCTCGGCGACCTGCGCTACTCCCTAATCCATTCGCCAAACCCAGCATCGGACAGATACTGGGAGTGGGGGATCATCAAGCAAGAAGAAATTATGTGTCTTGTTTGACCATCCCCCGCCCAATTACAACACATATTCAAGCAAAGTTTCATCTTTCTAGCACCAACCGTTTGGGCGGTAGGTCTAGGACGGACGGAAGGATATGACGAATGTATAAGGGTTCCCACTCGAGAACTACGGAACCTTGAAAACGATTATATTAATTAAAGAAATTAACAAAATAAGAAAACGAATCCAAGTTTTATTGTTATTAATATCCAGTTCTCAACGTGACTCAGAGATTTGTCGGTATAGGTTGCCCGGGAGTCCCACACACACCCTTTGTTGTCCCCAAGAAGGGTATGGTGCAAAAAGCATTCCCCGCGTAAAAAAAGTGTAAATATATTTAATATACTCTAGAAAAGTAAATGTATTGGCCCTGTCTTCTTCAAATCAATTTCAAATTTGTCACAAATATTTAATTATTTGTTCGACTATATTAGATTAGAATTTACTTAATTGTACACCAAATACAGTTTTTATAGTTGAAAGTTTCTGTAAGATATGTACAATGGGTAGTCTTATTGCTAAAAGCAACCTCTTCCAGGCAATCTTTGGATGGACTATTCGACAGAAGAAAAAGGTGATTTAATCACAAAATAGTAGAACTAAGAACGACGTTGTTTCATCCGCGAAAGACAGTGGTCAAGTGAAATAGAAACAAAGAAACAAATCACCGCTAGGTCCGCTAGGCGCAATTAAAGGGCGCCTAGGTGGTCGGCGCGTAATACTAGTAGAGCGAGTAGTCACCAAAAGAATTGGTATCTTATATTTACACAGATATAGTTGTAAGTATATGTTTTTGAGGTTTTCGTAAAGTAATAGTTTAAAGTTCGTGTTTTAAGACTTAGACTACAATAGATTTTGAAATGTGACGTCACATTATTTAGGACCCCTCCCACCCCCTTGTCACACAATGTCACACTTCGTCGACCCCCTTCCTCCCCCTTAAGGTGTGACGTAATTTATGGATGGCCCCTATTTTCTGATACTAGTTAAATTATCTGCGTCCAATTCGTCAAGTTATGAAGTAAAGGTCAAAAAAAAATTATAAAAATATCTATCTCAACCGAATGTGTATTGATCCAATGTGTATTTCCAGGTAACAAGTTTAAAGAAAGCTTTGAATGATAAAAATGCACTCGGTGACGCCGTGTCCCGGGCATTTTTGCGAGCTCTGGTGTGTTTAATTGGTGGATATCGCGATGCTATTAAGTAAGAACGTATTGCCATAATCATTATGTTTTTAATATTAACAATATAATCATCATCATCATTTCATTCCACTGCTGGACATAGACGTCTCTCAAGTAACATTACAATCCTTTCCAAATTGTACCACTTATTCCTATGATTACTATGAGTAGTGATATAAGCAAAATAAATATAATATATTTTACGTAATAAAATTAAAAAGCAAATGCAGAACGTTGATGTACCTGATGTCGAAAAATCTTTCATTCATCAAATTACTTATGCCTTTGTATTTGTTTTCCACTTTGTTTGTATATACTTTATCATCATCAACAGTCTTTAACAGTCCAATGCTGGACATAAATTGTATATACTTGGTCCATTGAAAAAATGACCTGAATTATATGAATATTTACTTAACTGTTACATCACGACTAAAATTTTATGTTTTAGAATTGAAAATGGTCAGTTGATTACGTTCAACCCTGAGGCTTTTGTCAGAACAAGGAAACATATGCAACCATTCCTAAAGAAAATATTACAATCACAAATATTTCGACAGGTAAGTTTAATTTCTATATTAAAAAAAATCAAAGAGACAACAGTTACAATTTGATTAGGAGAACAATTACTACACTGCGCGGTGCGCCTAGTGGTGTAAGCGGTCACCAAGCTGCACAGTGAACTGCCCAGAACAAGTTAGATAAAAAAAATGTTTTTTTTTCATTATTTTATGCATAAATGTTGCATTTTTTCATGATTTAGGTACTGGCAATGCCATTATGGGATTCGTTAACTAAGTACATCGCGATAATTAGAAAGGGTGGTAACAAATTTCAAGTAACTGATCATTGATTTTATAATTAAAAAAAAAATTATAATAATAGATAAACAATTGACTAAGTACATTACGATAATTAGACTAATTTTGTTAATTAGTTCCTAAAGGATGGTGGTAAAAATTAAATTCAGGCAATTGGTCATTAAAGTATTCTATTTACCAATAAATAAAAATTAAACAGTTAAAAAAAAGTAATACAATAAATCATTAATTAAAATAAAATTATTCACAAACTTAAATAAATTATAATTATTTACTGCTAAGTATTTACAATATTACAATCTACTTATTGTGCATAGTTACAAAGGTCAATTGAAAGGAACTAATGAAAGAAACTAATCGGTGTCGGAATCGGAACAAGAGTATTCTGTGCTGTCTGCTTCCTTATAGTCTTCGTCTAATATGTCTGATCTAGGTTGTTGCATTTGTCTGTGACTGGGAGTAGTGGGTTCAATGAGAAAATGAGGAAATTCTTTTGATATTTTTAAGTAGACGTTCACGCAATGAATAAATTAATATTAATTATAGTTAGGGGATTATAATAATAGTTAGGGGATAAGAGGATATTTAATAGCAAGCATAGTTAATAAATCCTTATTGTTATCCACTCTGGAAATTGTGTATATTTGAAATACGATAACGCCTAAAATCTTTATTACGGGCTTCTTGAGCCTCTTCAGACAATTGACCTATTGACACTATGTACTGTTTTATGATTTCTTTGGTTTGACATAAAATTTTATGCTCAGTGATAGGCATACAGTATTTTTACTGTATAAATCCAAATTAATACCTTTGGGTTCCTTGCTAAACTATCAAACATGAAACCTTTTGATAAGTCCTGCCTAAGTGATTTCTGAAGATTTATCATGGTTTTTGAAAAATGTCCGGACAGTATTGCTGTCATTTATAGTGCCAAATCCTGGTTTTGCTTTATCTACTGAGCCCCATTTCATCCTTAAATCCGTGCTTGGATAATCCGCTTTTGGTTGTCTACAAGAGCTTTCTCATTAGTATCTCTGACAGCCCATTTCTTCACATCCAGTTTATATGTAGAAAACATTCTAAGGATTTAATCCAGGCATGCAAAGTAGATAAACCATAAGAACAATTATTATCAGTTATAGGCTCCTTAGAATTAGCCATGGTATTCATTTTACTAGGCTTTGCACCACAAATGTAACAAGACTGTGTCGAAGTGTGCGATGTCAAATAGTTAGCGGTTTTTCTATCAATCATTGTTAACACAAACTTGAATTCAACTTTAATAGTTTTAGAAGCTATGGAAACTTCAATGTCATCTAATGCATTAATTTCACTTTGAATAGACTCGAACTCGCGATTTGAAATTTCTTTAGTTCCTTTAGCATATAAATTTTTAACGGGCGGGAATCGTGTTGAGGAAAGGTGTGGGTTTTGCCAAATTATGTTATTTGGATTATCAGTTTCCCTTAACTGTATTATCACAAACGAAAATACAAATAAAAATACATCAGTGGCAGATTGACCTTTAAAGTTTTGCTTATAGGTACTATGACCAGAACTCTCATCGCAACCCCACTTACAAATTAAAGTCAAGTTGGTTTAATCTGCATCATTATTTTCTATAACTGATTCTTGTACTATAAGCAACCGTTCAGCAGTATGTTTAAAAGTGGTCTCAGTATTAAGAGAAGCACTCACTTCATTCACAGCAATAGCGTCAACTGGAGGAAAAAATACTTTCTTAGCCTTGGCTAAACTATATACAGGTGGATATATTAAGGTGACCTCTACTTATAGCTTGTTTCCTCAAAACTTTGTAGCTATTAAGAGTCTATCGTGCGTCGATAAATAGAGCAAGAGCTTCCTCACCGGAGTATGGCCTTTGTGATTGCAATTGCTGCCTCATTTTTGAAATATCTCTCTGTAAATCTACTGCATGTTCAGGAGACTCCGAGAGAGCTTTAATCATGTCAGCTGCCACACACGACTGCCACTTGCATGAGTAGCCATTTGTGTTGTGTAAGCTAAATCGACAGTCGATGTTGACCACGAGATTACGAACCTTAATTCTTTTTGAAGCTTCGGAACAGTCCTCGAATGATTTCTCTGGTCTGCCTGGTGTGTTGTTCAATTCACAGGCATCCTCACTTTCGTCAGCTAAATCGTGGTCGCCGATGATATTGAAATAATGGCCTTCGCTTTTCGACCATGTATCATCATTCGACCATCATCATTAAAAATCCGAAAAAAGTTTGCTTTAAAAAATATCCGAAATAAGTTTATATCTTATATAAACCAAACTAAAATAAAAATAAACCTATATTTATGAGAACCGGCTGACTTTGTTTTCTTCTCAATATTCCGTGATTTTATTCGAATTTTTTAATTACGTTTCTCCTTTTAACATCATTAGCTTCTCCAAGACCAAATTTATCAGAAAGATGCTGATAAATTGCTTCGTCTCTGTTCGATTTTGCTAAAGAAGTCCAAACTTCAAAGTATAACTCGTGCGAGCTAAGATGGCACCTGACTTAAATGACAGTTGTTTAAAGTACGAAGTGCACAAAAAAAATTAAAAATATTTGTAGTAAGTATATTAGTTTTTTTAAATTACAACATTTGTTTTGCGCTAAGTAATTTTCATCTTACCACTTTATCTTAAGTGTTAATTTACTACCTGAGTTAAGAATAGGAAGCAGGTTCCATTCATTATTTACCTGAATGCATTCTTCGTGCAGTGGTTTAAATGATATTAGGTAATATCTAATATCATTTAAAATGATATTGGGTGGCGAAATATATTTATAAAATACCGTTTTAAATCGTCATGATAAGCCTTTTAATTGTTAATATTCAAAATATCATATATGTATATATTTTTATTTGAAACTATTGCATCTCACAGTCGTCATGCCGATTTTTTTCATCGAGTCACCTTTTTTAAAAGAAATGGGTTACCCCGACGAATCTAATGATATATTAATTAAATAAATTTCGTGCAGTTATTAAAATGATATTAGGTAATACCTAATAAACTATAATTATTATGGAAAAATTCGTGCAACGGTAATAGTGATGCTAACACTACTCATAAGGCGACAGAAGGGTGTCACGCGGGGGAACGGCATCAGGTTTCATTTTGAGCCAGGTGCCATCTTAGCTCGCACGAGTTATACGCCAAACGAGTCAAAAAATACCTGCTCCCTGAAAACCAAAAAAAAAAGTTGATGCAATGTCGTGCAAAATGAACCGACTATAGATTATGAAATTAGAAAGCTATCGATAAGCTATCGATTGTCATAGAAATTATCAAGTCGCAAAGGAATACATATGGTTAGATTGTCTAAAACATTTTAAACTTTTTTTTTTCATTTTTTTACCAAAATTAGTAAATACTGGTCAAAAAATATATGTATTAAATAGTACATACTTTCAGCAATTTTGCCCTTTTTTTCATACCCTTAAGACACTTAGAACTTACAAATTTAATAATCCTTACTTCCTTACATAGTGACTTCCAGGCTGGATTACTCAAAGTAATTAGGGTATAGGCGACTAATGGATACATTTTTGAGATCATTGGTTATCTGTTCACCGATATCAATTAGCTAATTAGTGTAACAAGGATTTGATTTATTTGCAACTAAAATAGCTATAAAGTGCACCGTGCACCGCTTTCTACGTACTGCACCAAGTGTTATTGTTCAAACTCCATGTAGGACAAAAATATCTTGTGATCCACTAATTCTTGTTTTAAGTCTGAGTGTTCTTAGTGCCCGTTTCATGTATGTTTGTGAAATCCGCCGCTACACAGGATTTTGATTCCTAATATGGGTGTTATCTTTTAAAGAAAAAACTGAATGCAAGAATAATATGTTATTAATTGTCTCATTGCAGTTCATCGATGAAAGGTTGGACTTACTCAATTCCGGGCGAGGGTTTAACGATGAATTCGAAGTGGAGTGCAACTTTTATGCTGATAAATTGAATACAGGCAGTGGTCAGAAGCTTAAACAACAATACAGAGATTGGGCAAAAACAGTAAAAAAAGAAGGTGGAGCTTTCTTTAAAACTGTCAAAGACAAGGTAATTTGTTTGTCTGTCCTTCATTTCTTTGGATGAGTGCTAGTGCTTATGAAGCAAGATAAACTCTATGGAAAAGTGTGTTTGTTGAATAAACATCTTGCAAAATGGTGATACTGTAATCATTTCATCAAAATTAAACCCGCATGATGTTTTCTTGAGCCTATTACAAATACATTTGTTTTCCAGAAGGTGTGTTTAATAATTAGTTCAGCTGTTATTATGATACATTTAATTACCTTTTTGGACATACACTAATGTAGTAAAAATTAATTTGCTTATTATTTTTCTTTCATTGTAGAAACTTTATTATTTAATGTACAAGATCCACATATTTAACTACTTACACAGAAATACAGAAAAAAAATTATATAGGAAAATGGGTGTTTCAATCTTACAGTTTCTAGTATTATATAAAATGTAAATATGTGTATGTATATGGGTATACAGGGTGAATTTTTGAGACGGAACAGTAAGGGCAGGTACCTTAACCGTTATAGTTACAGGAAAACGCTTTTTCAGCCAGCAAGAAAATGGTCATTTTAAACAAAAACTTTTTTTTTGCCAATCGATCCTGTTTCTTATAAGGATCAAAAGTCTCTAGTAAACCGACTGAGGTTTGAGTACTAGAAATGTCAGAAATCGCAAAAAACATTTCCCATACATTTGTACGAAAATATATCATTTTAATATGTTTTTTAGACACAGACAAACATAACTTACATCTACGAAATAAATTGCTCAAAATGACCGATGTTTTCACGAATACATAAGTTCACTCGTTCTCATACTGAGCTAATAGCAGTGGTTTGGTTTTAGAGATTCTCTAAAATGACTTTGTTAATACACGGCAGAATTAAGAGTACCTTCATAAAATTCCACCGTTACCACTCGATACTTGTTGCAGTGGATACTTATTTGCGTACCACACCAATGCCGAATCCGGGTTCCTATTATTAACAAAATACGCTTCAATTAAGTTCAAACAGAAAAGAAATACAACAGTATTCCGGAGCTGAAAGATGCATTAACAAGGATTTTAAATGATATCCATCCAAGAAAATTATCAGCTGCTACTAGCTCAGTACAAAAACGAGTGAACTTATGTATTCGTGAAAACATCAGTCGTTTTGAGCAATTTATTTCGTAGATGTAAGTTATGTTTGTCTGTGTCTAAAATCCATATTCATCATCATCATCAGCCTATCTCAGTCCACTGCTGGACATAGGCCTCTTCCATTGCACACCACTTTGATCGATTTTGGGCTTCTCGCATCCAGCTTCTGCCAGCCATCTTGCGCAAATCGTCACTTCACCTGGCCTGTGAAAATCCATATTAAAATGATTTATTTCCGTACTAATGTATGGAACAAGTTTTTTGCGATTACTGACATTTCTAGTACTCAAACCTCAGTCTGTCCAATAGAGACTTTGATCCTTATAAGAAACAGGATTGATTGACATGATT
The DNA here is from genome assembly GCA_932526445.1 of Phragmatobia fuliginosa. Taxonomy (NCBI): domain Eukaryota; kingdom Metazoa; phylum Arthropoda; class Insecta; order Lepidoptera; family Erebidae; genus Phragmatobia; species Phragmatobia fuliginosa. Next base: position 35,903,130 of record OW052057.1, read on the forward strand.
TATTTGCCATTTTCTTGCTGGCGGTACATTTTTTCCAAAATCTGTAAATGCAGATCAGAATATCTTGAAAAAATATGGATAGTCTCCTAAGAGCGTTTTCCAGTAACTATAACGATTAAGGTAACTGCCCTTACTGTCCCGTCTCAAAAATTCACCCTGTATATATGGAATAAGGTAAATAAGTATAATATATAAATAATATGCTTGCTTGTATTATTGGGTACATTAAACTGCCTACTGAGTTCAAAATGCTTTGCTTTAAAAATACAGTATGTACAAATGTATAACTTTAGATTGAAGTATTTGGTGCCCTGTTTCCTCGTTTCTTGTATTAGCCTGTCCATCGGTATGAAATGTTTGATATAATGCAATAAACTTTGAGTAAGCGCGATAATAAGCAATCAGCACTGCTTAGCTATTTCCTTTACGATTGGAATATTGCTCACGGTTTATCTGTTGTTTACTGAAGTTCTTGCATATCAAACACGCAGACTTACTGTCAGTTATTACTACGTTATTATCCGTGTAAATTGTTAAATACACAGGTATTTGTTCAAAGTGCTTATATTTTTATTAACCTCGCTAGCATTTTATACAATTCCGTCTCCAAAAATTTGACTATATCCATCCGCGTTAAGAAAATAGTGACGAACAACACGATAGTTTTATAAAGTTCGATATCTAATTGGTTAGAGTACGATGGTTGAATGACACGTCATCATTTACTTAACACGAAAAGATTATAACTAAGTATTGTCACACATTGCAATCTGAAACACCCATTTTTCTCGCTGATGTTGATCGATTCCAACATTTGATTTTAATTTTATTGCGTGTTAGTTCCTTTCATTATAAAAATAAATAAACCCCGATCATAAATACATATGTCTTGGATACCTCATCAGTGCATGCATGCTGTAAGTACTCCAGTTGTTCCTTTTGCTTTAAAATACAACTATTTGCAGGCAAACCCAGCTGTGCAATCGGCGGTTAAATCGGTGAGTTCTAGCGAAGTCTGTTGTCTGCAATGATATTGTTTTGCACTGTTATTCATAACTTGGTGGACAATACATATAAAAACATTATATGGTGATGGAATTATACTTTTTCAAGTATTAGTGTATTTCACTTTACTATTTATTATTTTTCAATCTATGTTGTGCTTTACTATTCTAGATTATGTAATATAAGTATTTATTCACATATTTATCAATATATGTCACGTATATATAGATTTGGTTAGTGCTAAGGCAATGTGTATGTAAAACTTTTCGTAGTATATATTATCACTTTTTTAGGTTGATTGATTCACTAGTCTAGTAAGCCTAGTGAATCAATCAACCTAAATAAGATTCATTCTTCAATGTCATGCAAAAATAAATATCCATTATTTTTGCATGAAATTGAAGACTGAAACGGAGTCAACTAATCACAAAACTGTCAAAAAAGATTTTTATAAACGAAATATCATCTTTCTAACGCCATTAATTGGAACCCGATTCAACCTATAGATACAAAGCGAGACACAGATAACTAAACAAAATTAAGTAATCTATTGGAAAAGTAATGAACCTATTTTTAATACATCTATTATTAATATATTTTATGATGCGTTGTACGCTAGGTATGTAGGTATGTTTATCTTTCTGTGATAAATTTTAATACCAATATTTTATATGTATAGGCTGTTGTAAGTCGTTTAATACTAGCGGCCTTCCCGGCTTCGCACGGGTGGACAATTGTTTTGAATATTTGGGTGAAACATATATGGATTAGCTAAATCTGATCATAGTCTTGAAAATTTTGTACCCACGATCCAACCCAATATCGAAAATCTTATAAGAGATCCAACTCGATCCCCTCCTTCGTGTGTGCGTGCGGGCTATGTGGCGACATAGCTATAGTTTAGATTGACATTTTAAACTTTTGAATGCAAAGGCCGATTTTAATAACTCAAAAAGTTATCTACAGGTACTGAAACAGTCTTATATTAAAAATAATTTATTTGGGGAAGGATTAAGGATTAATTAAGGCATGGTTTGGTTTTTGTTAAGTATTCTTTCTAAAATGTAGTTATAGTGACATAATTACAATAGCTGGACATATGGTACGAGGATTTCCATAGATATTAATATGTTCTTAAATACTGTAGAATATATTTTTGTTCTATCATTCATAGTTTCCGTAGCCCATGCCGATGAAAGTCATTTTAAGTCATTTTTTTTCATACCTTGGATTACATTATTGAAATTTTAGTAAGGATCCCTATTTTTTCTAGTAAAAAATATACCCTATGTTACTCAAGGATAATGCAGCATCCTAATTGAAAAAAAAAATCTACCTCCATCCAGTACTTTTTGAGTTTATTCGTAACAAACATACAATGTTTCCTCTTTATAATATTAGTGTAAACAAGCAGCAAATGTATTAATTATCACATTATTTTGAAAATTACTATTTTGACTGTCATGTCGGTAACGAGAAAATATGATGTAGGTAATAAAACCAACTAATAGGGTTAGAATTGGGATATAGTGACGAATATTACTTAACTATTTAAATTAATATGCTAATAGTAAATTATGTTTTATAATTTTTTTTATTGGAAATGTTTTAAGTGAGTTAACAGAGTTAAATAAAAAAAATGGCACTAAGTCTTCACTAAATGTGTAAATTAATTATTTCTTTGTAACAATCTGCCCCTGATTGGCAAATGTCACACACAGTCACGTGATCAAAACCAAATATTAGCCAATACAACAAGAGAATAGAGGCGTCAGTTAAAACGTTTGCAACTGGGCTAGGAGGGTAGTTCAGAAACAATCAGATCCTTACAATTTATTAAAATAAGTTTCATATATATGTATATATAAGCGTTATGTAATGTAATAGTTCAAATTTGCATCTTCTGGTCGCATGACTATTGGATTGTCGTTTGGTTGCTTACATACAGTTTTTGGCTGGTAGTTTTTTATATTTTTTGATGATATTTGTAATCATTGAATTTTATTTTACTCAGATTCAAGTGGTGATACATTTTAATATTTCTATGTTTGAACTTAATTAGAAACCTTATTTTAATAATGAAAAATTTTAATATAATTTTAGTGTTTCAACTTTTGAATAAAATAATGAAATTAAAATTCTTTCTTAGTGTCCTTCTGAATAACAGGAATATTTGTGTAAAATTTCATGCTTTTAAACCCAGGAGTTTCAGCTGTGCGTTGATCAAACAGTCACTGAATCAGTCTATTAGTGTCTCTTTATATTATGGAACATGAAATCAAAGAATCAAAAACCTACATTTCAAACTTAAACTCACGAGCGATTATAGCGTATCCAGTTTCTACTAATATATTGTAAGTTCTGATTGCAATAAACAGTTTATATGATGTATTAGTATGTATTTATATTTATGAAACTTACACTATTTAAGATAGCTAGTTTTTCGTTGCTTACACACAGCGTAGAATATTGCATAAGAATTAAGTATTTGCTCCACGAAGTTACGAATATCAAATGCTCTTCAAAATTATGTAACGACTACTGACTGCTGGCACCAGTTTCTATCTGACGTATACAAAAAAGTATTTATTGCATGTAACTGCATATTTTATTTTAATACTCACGCCCGTTTCGGGGCCTTCATGTTTTTATAAGCAAAAAGTTTCGAATTCGGCGAATCGTAATGAAATTGAAGCTCGAAGAGCACTTATTACTAATTGACATTAGTACTTAAATACTTTAAAAACTTGAAAATAAAGAAAAAATAATAGTAAGTATTGCGTCAGGATAATAAGCGGCATAATGTAATTAAGATTTCGCCCTATTTGTAACTTTTCAACGAACTTTATTGCACACTAACTGGATTTTTTACTATTAAAGTATGTGCATGAAGTATAGCTTTTTAAATTGACGAGAGTGGAGGATGTCTTTTTAAGAATGTAAATAGCAACTTAGGCGTTTATCACTATTCATAACAATTTTCCAAAAATAACATTCTCAAGTGTTGTGGAAGTTCAACTCTGTTCAATTAGTAGTGAAAACATACATTGCGTTACTACTACAAGTATACTAGTATACTTAAAAGAAGATGATTAGAACCCCAACACGTCTTTATCTCACTTCTCCCCATTCTCGTGTCATCATCATCATCTGCCTGCCCTTATCCCAATGTTATTTGGGGTCGGCGCAGTATGTTTTAACCTTCCATTCTACTCTATCACTCGTCATTTCACTGTTAACTCCCTTCCTATTCATATCTTCTTTCACACAATCCATCCACCTTTTCTTTGGTCTACCTCTTGCCATGTAACCTTCAATTTCCATTCCCAACATTTTCTTTGCCACATTTTCCTTATCCCTCCGCATAACATGTCCATACCAAGATAACCTATTACTTCTTAACTTTTCATACAGTGGCGCTACTTTCAGACTTCCTCGTATGTATTCATTTCCATTCTCGTGTGTAGTTTAAAAAAACATTTCTGTAAACTTCGATAGATTTTGAGGGCCTTCAAACAAGGTGAATGTCAAAGCCAAAGATCGTTTATAAATTCTCCAGAAGAATTAATGTTTTTTTTCACGCCCCATCTTTATTATCGTAAGTAAATAAAATAGCACTGTAGGTACGTATCTGCTTGCTTGGTTATTGTCAAGTCTTCCAAAAACCCTGCAAAATATAATAACTATTCGATAAGTTTAGTCAGTTATTATAAAGCGATGTATCTGTGACTCCGTTACTATATTTTAAGCGCGCATTTTGTTTCTTTTATTTTAATTATTATAAGTTTGTTTTAAAAAAGAAAATGTACTATCTCGTGAACCTATTATATGTCAAATTGTTCGGCGATGTTATTTTCAGTATGAATTAATCGATAACTGATATTATATTAAGGTCCGGCAAGGTGGCAAGAATATGAAGTCAGCAGTTAAAGGATTGAAGAATAAAATGCCAAGGACGGGTTCCAGACCATCTTCAATAAACACAACAGATGACAGCAGGTAACATACCTATGTGTGCTACGTGCTATAATTGTTGTTATAAGTGACTAAAACGATATGGTCTGCCTGCCTCGGGTCTAATTTCCGGGTAAGGCCTAAAGTGTTGTTGGATGTTCCCTATAAGAAATTCTTTATAACAACCGAGAGTATGGAAATTTGGCATTATTTCTAAATGTTTTTTGCCTAAATATATTGGCAACTAGTTCAACTATCGAATTTCAGTTCTCCTTTAGAGTGGCGGAGGTCTCATGCCAGTCGCTCCGTTTAAAAAACTGATATTCAGGTAAAACTGCTTCAACTAGTAGCCGACCCTAAATAATATTGGGAATAAACGTTAGGAAGACCGAAACCGTGTCCGTACAGGACCTGCGTCAGTCGCAATAAAGGAAGGGTCCCGTCCACTCGAGAATGACCGGCTAGAGAGCCTCTACAGTGACTAAGCCAGCCCGCTTAGTCTCCAGCCGGAACAGCCTCGTTGGCCATTGTGGCTCGGTGAGAAGCTTCACACCACTCGCGTGTCTCTTCAAGCGCAGGTCGAAAGCCGCTCTCCGTCCGGTAGTCAGCCAGTGGCAGATAAACTTTGGCGCACACTTTCGCTTTCAAATCCCACGGGAAAATAAGAGCGAAGAGAAGGCGAAGAGCCACCTGCTTTCAAGGATCTGTCCAGATACTTCATTTGGGTCCGGACCGGTCCGAGGAGCGAGTTGACCACGTTGGAGGCGACGGCGGGCGGCCCACTACGGGGCCCATGGAACAAAAGGGCCTCCGTCTTATCCAGGGCCTGCCCGTAAGCCCAGCGTCTCAATGCGCCCAACCACCAGGGTGACTCGTGTGGTAGCCAGGCACGTCACCTCCTGAAAGTTTACCCGAATTTAATTTGACTTAAGGGTTGCAAGGTCTGATCTCAGTCAATCTGGGAAAAAACTGATATTCAGTTAAAATCGTTTGAACTAGTAGTCATACCTGATTAATCTTGGGAATAATAAGGTTAGGAATAAAAAATTCTCAACGGTTATCATTTCAAGCTTCTATAAAAGACAAGACATACGAAAAGGAAATTTTGTATACAAATATACAAAAAGTTTGTGACTGTTCTTGAAAACTTTGCTTGGCAGTTTTGTTTTTCTTTCTCTATCTTAAATGTTGTTTTGAATTAAATAAACAGCAAATATATTGTGTTTTGTTAGGTTTTCATGTGGATCCGCTACACCAGTATCTTCGGATTCTTCCGACTCTTCTCCAGCACGCGATCCACTGCCGCCACGTGAACCCGCACCGACACTGCCACTCGACCTATTGACTGAAATGGAGTTTCTATTTGCCAGTCAGAAAGAGAAACGCCGTGACAGTTTCCCAAATAGTTCGCAGAACTCCGAAATCAGCTTAGCCGACAAAGCAGTAAGTGATAATCAAATATGCACCCTAAATATATGAATGTAGAAGTCTTAGAAGCTTGTGACTTCCTGGCACCTTCGTGCTTGTTAGTATAAAATCATGACTTTCGATACGCCACTTTGCATATATTAATTTGGTATTCTATTCGTCTTGCGTCATGAATTTTCATAGAAGTTATTAGATTAGTCGTTATTTTGATTGCCATCGGTACAATCATCTCAACTGAGTGATTTAAATTGAGTTACGCAATGAAATGTTAATTAGTTTACGAGACTAAATTAGAAGCGGGGTGTCATCCTTTCGTATGTTACTTAAAATATGTACATGAGGGCGTATCGAACTTGTTAGATATATTTTTTCATTAATAGCTGTTTTACATAGTAGATACCTTTTTGAAGTTGTTATAGTGTATCAAAGGAGGTGTTACGCAAGCTTGAACAGAACTCTTTTTAATATTTATTAACTTTGATTTAAATTTGAATCGGTTGTTATATTTAAATTTATTTGACTAGTTCACAATTTTGTCTAAATATTTTACTGTGTTTAGCGGTATCCAATTTACAACAATTATATTGCAACACTGCGGAAAGATAGATTTAGTTGACTAAGCTTTTAGTACAAAACAATATTCGGGTAAATAAAACGGCATTATGTGATCTATATTTGTGACGTCTATTTTAAATATCTTTCAGTTTACATAACTTCACAAGCTTGAAAAGGTATCTTTTAGTCTCATGCAATTTGTTGATATGCTTATTTCATGACATAGGTAAAAGCTTTCATACACCTTTACCGTGCTTTAGTTGTATTCCTCATATGTGTTTAGTACCATGAGAATGCGTTACTAGCATGTACGCTCCTAGGAGCACTGTGGCACATTATTTAATTTTATTTTGCAGAAAACACTGTCACCATGTCTCCCACCCCGGTTACCGGAACGTCCCCAACCCCCAGTCCGTTACCCAATTATTTTAACGAGGAAATTAATTGATTGGTCTGACGCGCCCACGCCACCGCCGCGAGCCCAGCCCGCTGTCAGCAACAACGCTCACTTTGTCAGTAACATCACAAAAAACGACGTGAAAGCCACATCAGACTTCCATACGAGTACTATATGCTTCACAGAAGGCAATGACAAAGCTAAATTAAAACTGACCCTGTCATCGAACCAGAAGAAAGTGGCTCAACCCACAGCGCTCTCGCCCTGTAACGGCTCAGCGCCAAAACCCCCGGCACCCTCAGTAGGTAGAGCTAACCACGAGGGCGCTAAGCCCCGGCTCGCCCAGCGACCAGACCTTGCTCCGTACAAGGCGAAAGTTCAAGAGGTAATTGTGATATGCCTATTTGTAATCATATCTATTTTGTACCTTGTTATAAAATAGAACGTGATAGCATATGTGCCTACATCTGCAGCAGTGAAATATTTACACTAACACAAGTTTGACTATATTTACTTACTATTTATTAGCGAATACGTACTTACTTAATAAATATATCGATAATGTTAAGTATTAAGTAATAACAATATAATTATATATTTAACAATTTAAGATTACACCTCTATTTTTCTAATTATTACCTATTCGACAACCAATGCATTATATTATGAGTACGATAAAAGTGTCTTATTATAATATACACAGCATAATAAGTATATGTTGTAACGGATAAAGAAATAGAAAATGTAATTAGGTTCGATACTGTAACAAAGGTTACCACATTGTACACTCACTGAAACCAAAAGCGTACGGTGACTGGATTGACATAATCGTTTACTTTAAAAATATATATTTAACAAATTGGTCTAAAAACTCACAGAGCACGGAACTTTGTCGCACCACGCCTACTAGAGACGGCTTGATCTACACATCCGACATTTGTTTACTATCCCAGTAGATATACTTCAACTAGATTTGAGAAATCAAAATGTTTGATAATTCGTTGTCGTTGAATAAGCCATGATAGTAAAAGAACGGTGTCTAATGCAAATTGTATAATTGAGCTACAATTGAATAGCATAGCATCCTTCAATCCTGACATGATGTTCAATATTTTTAAGGAAAGGAAAAGATACAGGACTTGACCCTCCTAAAGAGAAAAGCTGTTGGGAGCAGTTTTTGTTTAGAACCTATTCTTAAAGCAAATATTTAATATTTTTGTTGTATTGATTTATCAATACGATCTCTTATAATGTTCGTGCATGAGCTCGCAGGACAGCTCAGAATGAGCTCACAGAATCTTGATACTCATTTCTGGGAATGGCGCGGAGAACAGCATTCCCTGCTCTGTAACAAAGATCTGTATTATGAGAAATAATTATTGATTGAGCCTACCTTTATCTAAGCCATGACAAGTCGGTCTATTATTCGGCGAAAAATAATAATCTGGAATGTTGATTGTTAATATATATTTACACTTCGCTTTTTATTCATTATATTAATGCTTATAAAGACTTTACATCTAGAAATTAGCTACTTCTTGTTACTCTGTGATGTTACCACTGACATTGAAATAGAAATGTTCCTACTAGTTCTATTGAAAAGGTTATTTATACACAATTTTATTATAGCTTTGTTGTTTTGTTATAACAGTTTCCAACGAATATAATCTATATAATTATATATATATATTTATATGTTTATAACTTGCAGCGAATTTATATTTCGTTTATAAGGAAATTAATTTATTTTAAGCGGTATAAGCATGAGGCTGCAATGTACATATTTTTATTAGCCTTAAATCGTTACGAGAATTGTATGATTAATTCAAATATGATTCCAAATGTATGGCTAAATAATGATCTCAAATTGTGATTCTATATGTTGTTTTATATTAGATTTACAAATGCTGAAAAATATATTAAAACTTACTCGTTTCAATGGAAACGAATGTTTTAGCGATCACAATAAAACTAGTGGGAAAGTTGTCAATTCGAATATTGTCTTGTTTAATGTATTTTGACACGAGCACTTGTATATAATACACTGTTTGTCGTCTGTCAGTACGATCGTGCTTTCTTAGATATTGCAGATGCATGTTACTAAATATAAGTGTGCATACATAATGGATTTTTATTTTGTAGAAGTAATATTACTCTCGTAATTCGCCAAGTTTAATAATCAACAAAGTGTCAACTGCATCTTTGCACAATTTTATACATTTTGTTACCTAGTAAGTAATTTTTTGTAACAACAAACTATTTTTTTGCTTATGTAGACAAAATTGTGCTATGATTTTCGTTACTCTATTATCCACATTGATACATACTCGTAATAAGATAAATTTATTTTTTAATGCCAATTTTTAACGTATTAACTTTTTGGAGGTACGCTCGCATACAAATAAACGGTAGTGGTAAATCCGGCGATTTGTTTCGCTTTGTGTTTATTTAACTCACATATTTCTTTTTCAGTCTTGTGGCTCAGATTCTGATCTCATTAAACTGGACGATTCACCGACAAACCTGGAAGATTTTGATCCGCTCAAGTGTCGTGATAAAAATCAAAAAGTTGAACAAATCAAGGCAACAGACAGTGCTCTCTTACACGAATATGGGCTGGATTTTAGCCAATTCGGGTTGTTGGACTACTCGGCAGGCTCGAGCACGCGGCAGGAGCCCGCCTCCAACGTTCCCAAAGGGTGGACCACGTTTAATTAGTACATGTTTCTCTTAGCCACTCTCTACTCGATGTATATTTGTATAAATGGAGTCAATATTATATTAGGTAGATTGCTTCTTTTTTATATACACATTTTTTTATTTATTTATTACTGTAAACGTGATCAATACTAGTTATTCATGTATAAAAGTAATGTATATAGTGCTACATATCAAGTTGTAAATTACTTTAAAACATCAGTTTAATCAATTGATATTTGTATATGTGTTGTAAATCGTCGTTGTAAGATTGATGTGAATAGCAATTAATAACAAAATTTAATATTTTTATTTAATGTTGAATGATTAAATAGAGGTTGGTTTCTTTTGAAATACATCCTGTTATTTCTAGTTCTTCCGAATGGTTAGTCATATGTATGTGTGTCACGAATGTTTTGTTCCTAACATCACGGTTATTACAAATATTTGTTACGAGTTTTGTACGTAGTATTCCATGAGTTGTTTCGTTTATAGATTTAATTTGTTAGTTATGTTTATATTTCCACGAAAGTAATGATGATTCAGTACTCCAACATACTCTCAAAAAGTATTTTGTATTGCATATTTAAACAAAAAAAATAGCTTTTGTTATTTACATATGCATATTAAATGAACTTAATATTAATATGTAATTAAAAGTACAATTACCTTATTATAAGATAATGGAATTATTTTGTCTAAATCTATATTTGTTTATATATTGAAAAATAATTTCTTAAGGTGCTTTATAAATAATAAGAAACCTACTTACGGTTACACGAAATCAGATAGATATGTAGAAGAGACATTTGAATATATAAATAAAAAAATAAAATAGCAAGTGCTTGTAAACGGTTCTACAGATTAAAACTTCCGATTTATTAAGGTTGAATAATATTCAACACCAAAAATGTAAGTAGCATAAAATTGTGAGACTGAGATTTGATCGTGTCAACGTATGTAGGTAGAAAAACAGAAAAATGAATTAAACTAATAAATTATGTGAATATCGGATTTGTATCCTGATATTAATGGGCGCCATTTGACTTTGCTACGGGCTTGATTCCTACTACCGAACTAAGTTTACTTAAAAATATAGATCTGAGTAGTTTCTGTTGAGGCCTATACTTGGACACGAAAGGCCGAGTCTCAAGAGACTGTAGCGACGTCAAACTAAAGTCTAGTTAAAGTGTACCTGGTTGATTTCCATACGATACATAATGCAACCATGTGATATAATATAAATCCCGTACATTGTGATCTAATAATGTTGTAATAAAGCTGTTTGAATAACTAATTGCTTATTTGGCCTGACCTAAGATAAGTATCTGATTTTGGGCCGTTATCTGCAGAAAACAGCAACAACACTAAATATTGTAGTTACAATGTGCTTTGGGATCTTAATCCCATTAATCAATAAAAAAAATACAAAAGAGTATTTATGATTTTTAGTTAACCAGTAGTTTAGTTTCACGCTCTATTAAACTTGTAGAATAGTTAAGTAATCCGTATATTTAAAGATTTTCCGAATATTTACTTTGCCAGTTGCTCGGCCGTTTGTCCTGACATTGACACAAAACCTACTTTAGCATAGACAGTGCTAGCTAGCCGTTAAGATTATGGTCATTTTGGCAGTGCATTGATAGTGAAATACATTTTAGTACTGGCTGAAACAAAATGCTATCCTATGGTATACCTAGGTATTGATATATTCGGCCAGGTGGAGTAGTGGCAATCGAGATGGATACGCTGCCGGCGGTAAAACAGGTAACTAAAAGCAGGCGTTAGATGATAGATATATATCAAGGAAGTTCAGAATGACCATGAGAACATCGAAGTCCACAGCCAATAGTTTAGACTGAGGTTTCATTCTCAGTACATGCCTGTTCTGTACTTTTATTGTGTGTAATATTTACCAGGGATTTAATTGTGCCGGGACTTGGACTTACACATTCTCGATAATTTCAAAGTCCCGAGACACGAAACAATAAGCCCGGGACGTCCAATAAAATTTCAGTTAATTTCTGGTGAAATGTAATTCATAAAAATTGGCCAAGTGCGTCTCAGGCCACGAATAGAATAGGGTTCCGTAGTCACTCATAATGGTAGTTAGATTTAAAATCGTGTCCAATAGACAATTGTCATATTAACTTATTATTTCTTTATTTTTCTACGAAGTTGTCCAAGTGAGTGCATTTTTTTCCGATTTTATGAGCCAGCCGTTTTGCTTTTAAGAAGGGGGGGGGGGGGACGCCCTGTTTCTAGGAAGATATGCGCTTTCAAGTTGAATAACGGATACCTAAATCAAATTATAATTTCTAAAATCATCAACCTCACAATGTTTATAAAGATATATCTAATGTAATATAACACATACTCACAAATTTACCACACATTACACACGTAGGTCGAGGACGGACGGACGAATGGACATGCCGAATCTATTAGGGTTCCGAGTCATGAACTACAGAACCCTTAAAAGGGCAATTTTTAGTAAAAATCAACTTTGCGTCATAAAACGTCAATTTCAGTCAGTAACAGGCCACTACTGGATACAGGCCTTACTTACCCTTAAGAAGCATGTTTTGCCCTACTTTTTTAACGATGGTAAGACTTCTTGTGATAGTTTTTCTTTCCTTTGCAATAGGGTTGCCCTGAGTAGTTTACTCCCTGGGTCACTTATTACGCACCCATGGGATGAACAGGAATGGAAGGACTTCGTTTTCTTAATGTGTAATCTTTTTTATTGCTTGTTCCATTTGATCTATAAACAACTCGTCAGACTTGTTGTGTACTCAAACACACAACAAGTCTGACGAGTACTAGGCACAGCGCCATCGTATTTCCATATTTCGCATCCGGATATCAAGGCTATTTACTAAAAGTCTCCACTAAAGTTTTTCGGTAAAGCCAACTAATGTAGTTTTAATAAAATAGGAGATAAGAAATATATAGTAGACCAAGTAATTTTATCTATTTCTTAAATTAACAGAAATAATTAGGTTCTTTCGATGATTTGTCGTTGTGTTGATGATGTTACAAAAATGATTACAATACAATTTAGTACAGTCTCAAACCAAAAGTTTAAAGTCAGGAACCGAGACAACTGTTTTAGAACTCGTCCAGAAGTCCACTGTCCCGGATAACTTCCTCACCTGGATCCTTTTCCGAATATCAAATCAAGCTACCACAAACAAAAAGTGTAACTGGAGTAAGGTATTTAGTTTATGGATTTAGTTCGCATAAATAATGCGAATAAAACCCATCATAATATCTTGGCGTGGTCATTAATAAATTTTAGAAATAAATATAGACGAGAAACTATCTTTCAATGAACACAGAGGTTCTTCGGCGAGATGCAGAAAACTCATTTAGGTAATGAAGGAACTTAGATATGTCACCAGCATTGAATTACTAAAAACCTTTTAATTATCAATCAGCCAGTTAGTTTTGAGCGTTTGGGAAGGAACAGCTTCATCGCACCTACTACAGTTGGAGAAAGCCCAGAGATTAATACTCAAAGTGATGTTTAGAAAACCAATTAGGTTCCCAACAGTGGAAGTCTATGAGCCTGCCGGTCTCGAGTATTTGACAGCAGCATGTACTGAATGCAGTTACCTAACGGCTACTCGCACAACTTAGCATTGGGCACCATTGACTATATTTCCATTCTGAATACAAGAGTTTTTAAGCTGTCTATTACAAAATGTAAAACCAGTTTACCAGTTTTTAAATATTAGTCACACTTTAAGTGACTGTACTTAACTCACTGTTAAGGCAGTACATTAGCTTTAAATATACCTACCTATTTATAAAAGTCTTCTGTACGAAATTTAAGATCTCGTTGATTTTACACTATCCCTCTTAACTTTATTCGGGGTCAGTGCCATTCATTTTCTTCTTTTATTCAATCACTCGTGAGTTTACTGCATAATCCCTTCCTAGCCGTATTTTTTGTCACGCAGTCCATCCATCATCTCTTTAGTCGTTCTCTACGACTACGACTTTATCCATCGACTTCTTTAATTAAAACTATTTTCACTTTGCTCATCTCTACACGTAACATACCAAGACGATTTGGGCTACTTTCAGGGTTCAGCTAATTTAGTACCTAATTCAAAGATTTTTCTAGGATAGGATATACATAACTGAGATGATACGATGGTGATTTTAACCCATACAATTGTCGGAACAGAAAAAAAAATCTATCATACCAGTTTTGAATCTGTTTGTGATGAACAATACAAAAAACTTGCCAATTCCTTTGCGTCTCATCTAGCTTAAGGTTCGTCCCACACAACAACGTAAAATTATAACCAGACAGTTTATTTTTATAACATAGAACATTAATTTGACCGTGTGGAGTTCTTTACCTCATGAGAATAAAAAACGCTTTACAAACTAGGGTAAAATCAGATTGGCTTTCAATTTTATTTGCAATTTTATTTTATAGCAACTTTCTTTTTATCTATATATACATTCTCTTTTAATCTATCAGGATCAGATGGTGAAACGTTGTTCTTATATGGCATATATATCAACATTAATCCTTCTTTGACAAATTGATGGCAATATTTTTTGTAAAATAACTGTTTAAAAGATAAAATCCTTTTTAAAGTCAGTTTACTGTTTAAATATGTTTTTCTAGATTCTTTGTAAGTGCAATGACTTCATGAATGCACAAAGCTTGTCGCAAGCCGAATTACACTTTCTTTCATTACTATAAGTAATAATTTTTGGATTGTTCTGGTTAAAAACCTCTCATATCTCTAAAACACAAACTCACATAATTATCGTATTTATCTACAGCAGGCTGTATAACAGTATTAATAATAGCAATAGTATTTTAACAGCATGGTCTTACATATCATAACTTTTGATTAATAGGTAATAGCAAATACACAATTTTCGAATAAAAGAAAAAAGTGCACCCACGAGAGTGATCACCTAAGTACCAACATTACCTAAGAGTTACTCGGGAGGACGTATCAAAAATTACATTTCTATATAAAATTCAGTAACGGTACATTGAAAAATCATTTTGAAAACTCTACAAGCAATCTTCATTTCTTTTTAAATAAATCCTTTACCCACAAAAACTATCAGTGATTAAATATGTAATGGATTCTTTTGAAGTCGCGTCTAAAAAGTTATGGAATCCGATTACTCGTTCTATCTATAAAGAACATGCTAAGTAATAAATGTTATCAAGTTTTTTTTAGTTTTCCTTTTCTCAATTATATTGAAACTAGTTCAGTGTTATATATAGCAAAAGTTTTATCATACTGAGTATTAAAGGGCCACAGCAC
The DNA here is from genome assembly GCA_932526445.1 of Phragmatobia fuliginosa. NCBI lineage: Eukaryota > Metazoa > Arthropoda > Insecta > Lepidoptera > Erebidae > Phragmatobia > Phragmatobia fuliginosa. The sequence continues at coordinate 35,918,475 of OW052057.1, forward strand.
ACTAGTTACTTTTAGCATCGACGATCGGCGATTTGGCAAAGCAGTAAACTGACTTTAAATCCTGCGTTCGATTGCGGTATCGGAAACGCGCGTTTTAGCGACTGCTCAGATGCCAAATCGATGCAATCGGCATCCGAATGTGTGCGGAGAGTAGCATTCAGCTGCTGTGTCGCGATGTTGTCCACTGTTATATAAATTTTTTTTGAATACTAATCTAGTATTTGAACAGATAATGAAATTCGCATTTTTGACGTCCACCTATGAGTGGTTAAAGCAATACAAAACTAAAATTCTCTTTTGTGATTTCATATTTAATTCGTTACACCTATGTCTTATAATATTATTTATATAGATATCCTACAAATATAGTCTTAAATCTATTTGAACTTTGGTAAATGTTTGTTATTAACGTAGCCTTTGTAAGCTAGGTTGCGCTTTAAGCTGCTGTCGTCCTGCAATTGTGATAAGAGCAATGGCCAGCCCTTACCACTGTCTTGAATATTAGGATTTGCTTCCATTTGCTGACGTATCTTTGCTGCTTTGGCCACCACTTCTGCATTTAGCATGTTCTCCAAATACCGTAATTTGTGTGGCAAAACTATCTTGGAAAGCTGAAAGTAGAATTAATTTATAATTAAACAGGGTAAGCGAAAATTGAAGTCACTGTTGAATTTAATAAAAATATTTTTATCCAGTTGTAATTGTATTGTTCAGGACATAAAATAACGTCAGTTTTTATTTGATACCATTTAATAAATGAATATTACTATTTACTTAGACATATGCTATAATCTATATATATAAAAATGAAACCCGTTTTCCTTGGTCACGGCATCACGCCTGAATGGCTGGACCGATTTCACTAATTCTTTTTTTGTTGTATTTGTTATTATTAGGAGAAGGTTCTTACGGAAAAAAATATTAAGAAAATCTCTCAGAAATATTGAAAAATATACATTTAATTTTGCATATTTAAAAAAACGCGCGTAACGAATGTCAATGTCATTCACAGCCATTGAGTGACGTTGAATTGGCGGTACGAAGTTCGCGGGGTCAGCTAGTTATAGATATAATAAGATAATTTTTTTTTTTGCTAACCGATTTACATTATAGTTTATTTTGTGATAATTCTTTTACATTATATACCGTATATAAGAAAATTACATTATTGCTCTAAAATTATGAACAATGTAACCGAAAATGTGTGTGTTATTAAAATTATTTATTTTACTTGAGCATTTGTAGATATTTATGAAGGTAAATTTAATTTACTGTTTTTCTTTGTTTTTTAAAAACATAGCTGCATTAGGTTTATGTATCCTGTGTCGCGGGGGTTTTTAGAAAAATACATGAAACGGACAAAAAGAACACCCAGACTACAACATGTGGATGACACAAAGTGTTGTCCCATGTGAGATTTGAAGCCACAACACTTACACAGTAGAAAGCAGTGTGGTGACCACTTAAACCACTAGGCCATGTAGTCAAATATATACTTACTCGTAAAAAGCTTTGGTAAATTCATATTAAGATTGGGTTGACATTTCGAGAGGTGTCATGTCATATTTGGATGTGAAGCATTTTCTTGGCTGTTTAACTTATTCATGTAAAGTTATTTGAAGAATGTGAAAGATTCTAAATTAGTATCGAGTACTAGAGAGTTACGAATAAAATGCATTCTCTATGATGCATCAGGACTAGGACTACGAATACTGCCTTTATTGCCCACAGAGGATTAAATACTTTCAATCCTCTGTGGGTTTGGTGTTTACTACTGTAAATAAACTGAATGGTGCCCTGGCCTGTATTTAAAAGCGTGCCAAAAAGAAGGTCACATTTAGGTGTTTACAATGCAGGTATACAACCTTTATGTATACGGTAGCGATTAAAAAAGAGGTACAAAATTAAAATTATTGCTGTGTAATTGGGCCCCATGAGAAATAAGTGTGGTGTGACTGTTAACTGCAAAGTGAGTAATGTCGGGATAACAGAACGTTGGTGATTGAAGAAGATGTAATGACAGTGATTGAGAAGGGTATGTTTCAATAGATTTAGTACTTAGAGAGGATAGATGATTAAAAACTCACAAAAGGCATTTGTAGAGTGAATGTGTGTTGGAAGATGCCGTTAACATTTAAGGGCCAAATCGAACAGTTTTGAAAAAGACATTTGTGAAAAGTACTACGAACCAATGAGTGATGCATACAGCGATTGATGAATGTGAACGAAGCAAAATAATTGTGTTAGAATTGTAGTAAGTGGAAATAAATTGTCTCTGCCACCCTTCATAAAAAATAGGCAGACAAAAAATAAGTGTAAAAATACGACTTAACGACTTAGGGATTTATTCCTACTTCAAAACGTACTTGCTTTTTTTAAAATAAATTTAAGTCTACCAAAGTGATCCTACTGAGCTGAGCTTATAGCCTTTCAGTTTACATAATTTTCCCAAAATTCAAATTTTTGTTTGAATTTTATTTAAATGTTAAAATATTCTCTTAATTATAACTTAAAGTTTATCTCGGTAATCGTTTAAGTATCTAAATAAAAATTACTACGCCACGATGTCCCCCTCAAAGTTATGCAAATTTTCAAGTTTTAACGAGAAACTTTTAACGAGAATTAGAATAAGGCCAAGTTCAAATGATGGACGGTGGAAACACGGAATTTTAATAAAAAGATCTTGATTTTTAGTCTAAGTGGCAATTCATTTCATTCACATGCGTTGTTTCACATAAAATACTGCACTCAACCCTTTATAGTGAGAGCAAATTAGTGGATTTGACCGGGGTGATATCAGCTGTTGAGCATTGAGAGAGATTACACCGACGAATGCCAAATTGAGATTCATTACATTTTTATAACAATCAATTTTCCTTTTGATGAAACTTTATTTGATCTACTTTGTCATTAATTTAAACGTGACGACCGCTAATTTGGTTCTACCAAAAGATTGCATAATGTATAAACGTGATCAAGTCCCTAAGTAAATCGGTAAGTAGATTTTACCCTCATGATTTGGAACCTCCTATGTACCCGCAGATCGTTGTTCGCTATCTTTACAAATGTGTACTCTCGATACAGATTTATCTCTTTATATTTTGTCTCAGTTACGGTACTTCTTTGTACGTTCATACGAAGGTACATCCACATAACGTAAGATTAATTTTTGCAAAAAAAATACTTTGAATTAAATTTATGCAATTATCACGATATGCAAATCCTTACTAATATTATAAATGTGAAAGTAACTGTCTGTCTATCGCGCTTTCACGTCAAAACTACTGTACTAATGTAAATGAAAATGAAATAGGCTACCTTTTACCATGATAATTGACATAAATTCAATAGCTTGTAAATAACTTAGTGTGGTGACAGATTAATATTATGAATTTTCACCGCCGTATTCATCCTATGAGTGTAAGAAGAGATCCTATTAGATGAGATTCAACCTATGATTGATTCAGGATAATAATACTGCATAGAAGAGGAGAGGAAAACTTAACACAAATACTATACCGATATCTGAACAGTAGATCGTCGTTTCTAGGGAAAAAGGAACCATTTTTACAAATTGGACTTTATAGTTAGAATGTGCCGGGATTTCCTAAAAGGAAAGAAACACACTTTGAAAAGAAAAACGCCGAAATAAACCACGGAGGTGTCTTCTAGGTCCGTCAACAAAAACTATAGAATCCAGGTTGACCTTTTCAAGAAAGGAACATAATTTTGGATCTGCCAGTGCATACAGATGTTGGACGAGTCCCACTAGAAAAAGTAAACTATTATAGCCTGATTATGATTTCGTAGTCGATATCTTTGTCAACCTATAGGTGGGCTTACGTCAACTTAGAAGGCCCTACAAACAATACTATGAATATATTACCCAATTATGTATAGTAGAATGAAATTATATGTACTCACATTGTGTTACATAATAGGAACTTGAACTATCGTCATCGCAATACTTTCTGCAACGTGTCCCTTTTTGAAAAGGGACAAGTAAAAGTGTAAGTCGATACATTTCTATAAAACACTAGCTGTCCCGGCAGACGTCGTCCTGCCCTTAAAAGATTCCCATAAAAAAGTCATTCCCTATTTTCTAAAAAAAGATTTTCCCGCTTTTCTGTTGAAATTTTCCTGAATTTTCTTTGCTATAAACCTCACGGAGCCCGAGACCTTTCCAACGAATGCAAAACCGTGGAAATCAGTTCGTGCGTTCTGGAGTTATAGCGTCAGGAAGGAAAATCCGACTTATTTTTATATAGTAGATAACGTGCCACCAATTTTAATTCCGTATATATAATAATGTCATTTTAATTCTTATAAACTCATTATTATTAGCACTAAGCGGGAAAACCTATATCAAGTAAGAAAAAAATAGGGCAGTCGCTAATAGCAGTATATATTAAATACTACATTTGAATAAACACTTGTTATTTTTGAATGTTCATATTATTTTTTTAATCTCAAATTAAAATTTGTATATTTAAAAACTGTTTGGTTATGGCACCTATCGGAACTCACGCATTAACATACCACATGACCATGTCGATAACGACTTTTAAGATTTATTCCCCATCCGAAACTTATAAAATAAATTATCACTTCAATATTATTTTAAATACCTTCTACCGAGTTAATAACTTTCATTTTTTCAAGTCAGATAATAATTCACGATTCTACTGGCGTGTTTATGGTTGTGGTCGAGGACTTAAACTTTTCTAACATTACTTGTGACCAAGACTATGTCATTAGTGGGATTAAGCGTTTTCTGGATTTTATTTCAACATTTGGGACATTTTTGATCATAAATTTAACAAATTCTGTTGGTCAGGAGATATATTCCAAATTACTCTCACTAACTTGCAAACCTTACTAGATCAGGTGCGGAATTTTTAGTCAATAAATAAGTCAACATCTTGGTCACGCGTATTGTGAAAACTTTCGTTGTTGACACATATTGCAGAGATATCACAGAATACTACGTCCGACTCGCTATGCTGCATAAATAACGTGACCTGATCAGCAATACAACTACAATACTGAGGTAAAGGAGTTCAGTACGTGTGTCAGAAACGAACATACGTACAGATATAGGGTCCGTGTTGTAAAGTCAGTACCAAGTATTAATAATCCCATCTGTGATTCTTTGAACCAGTTTCTGTAGACCATAACGTGATATAATTTATATCGAAGCAACCACCTCTCCTTTGTTGCAAGCTTAGACATCTAAATATTTCATTTTTTAAATGTTTTTCATTGCTATACCTTTCAATAAGTTCAAATTGCAGTCCAATTCTTATTTAATATAATTTTCAATTTCGTATCTGCTGCAGATTCTGTTATGGTCTGATAATTATTAATCTTAATGTATGAAACAAAATCAGATCTGATTAGATAAACTTAGATATAACGAATTTAGATCCGGTCATTGATTCCAACGTCCACTGGTTATACGGGGCAGGATTTGTTTGCCAAGCATGTACTACCATAAACATATGTATTTATCTATTCTATCTATAGATGGGGATTTCTCATGAATTTTTGTAGTACATAATAGGTAGTATGTAAAATCTCTATTAGAGAGTTTTTTTCTGGATTTAACGGATTTATTTTGCTGTTGGTACGTTTTAATATTTTTGTATATTTACGAAAGCTTCGTTTGACATCAAATTTTTTATTTATTTCTAGAATCACTTTTCATCTGTTATTATTTGTAAAGTTGACAAATATATTTTCTACGACAAATTTTATCATAAGTATTAAAACAAGTCAGACTCAATTTTTATTTTGAGAATTTAATCAAAAATTTGGATAACTAGATGTTAAAAACTAATTTAATGTCTTTAACTTTGTTGACGAAGATACAAAGGTCATATTTTATCAGATGTTATAAGTTGTAGAATGCATTTATTTGATTTCACTTTGATTGATGTATATTGATGTATATACAATAATTGCTATATGAGATATATACCTTCACATATTCCAAATTGGTACAGCTGTTTCTGACATGTAGAAAATTCACCTATATATATGATTTAACATTATAACAAGGTAGGTATTAGGTATAGCGGTTGAAGAGAAGTTGTTTTTAATATGTATGCACATCTTAGTTGTGTTCTATCTTTGTTGCTATGATTTCTTATAAAATTAGATAGAGCTAATAGACATAATATTCATAATAATGAGAAGAAGACTAAATTCATTAAATTCTCTACACCAAACGTTCGACATGTTACAACCAATGTTCGATTGAATGGACTAGAGTTGGATCCTGTGGAATCTACTGTATTTTTGGGTATAACTATTGACGCGAAGTTACAATGGGGTCCCCAAATAGAAAAATTATCCGGTAGGCTAAGCACAGCGGCTTTTGCTGTAAAAAAGATTCGAAATTTAACTGATGTTGATACAGCTAGAATAGTTTACTTCAGTTACTTTCATAGCATAATGACTTATGGTATCCTACTCTGGGGTAACTGTGCAGATATTAATGACATATTTGTTTTACAAAAACGTGCCGTACGAGCCATTTATAAATTAGGCCCTCGAGTTTCTCTCCGCTCCAAATTTAAAGAGATAAATATTCTGACTGTATCTTCACAATATATATATGAAAATTTAATGTATGTTCAAAGAAATTTAGCAAAGTTTCCTAAACTTAGTGATGTTCATTCGGTAAATACCAGAAATAAACAGAATCTTTGTGTTCACGTCACTCGTCTCCACAGAGTAGGCAACTCGTTCATGGGACAATGTATACGCTTTTACAATAAACTCCCTATTGATATTAGGAATTTGCCATTAAGGAAATTTAAGAATACCATTAAATCTAAGTTATCCGCAAAGGGATATTATACCATAGCAGAATATATTGTTGATAAAACCGCCTGGGATTGAGCTGCCCATTCTGCACATGCTGTTTATTGAATGTTTAAATTTATTTTGATGTGACGATGATTTATGATTTAAATTTACATTATACATTTAACAAATTAATCTAAATTTTTGCCATTGTTGACAACCTTTTAATTATTATCTTTAATTATTATAATTGTGACAATTGTAATTATCGCATTTAAGAATATTGTCTGGACTTTAAAAGAGACTGTGATCCCTGAGTTTGTTTCGTCCTTTCTTCTCAGGGCTAGTCCAGTTAGGAAAGGCCGAACTCATCTGCTCAAAAAAAAAAAGTTTAACTTGCAAAAGTGTTCATGTAACCTAATTGCAGAATAAATAATTTCATTTCATTTACAAAAATTTAACTTACATTATTTTGTTTGTGTGATTGTAGTTAGAATGTATATGTGAGAAAATCTTGTTAAAAATTTAAGGTTTTAATTTTAACTCATTCCTTAGGTTCTTTCCTTGTTTAACACTTTCTCTTCCATATATCACAATTTAGGACTAAATGTGCATCTACTGATTAAACACACTATCCGACTGTTGTAGCAGTAAACAAAATATTTTTTTGCAGATCATAATTAATTTTCTCCCTAATTACGTTACAAACATAATTGTCCGAAGCATCACAGTATGAACTATGAAAATATTGGGTATTATATTGTATATTTTGGGTTTATGCAGTTTCTTTTTTATACCAGTTAAGTTTTGTAGATATCTAGACTTTAATTTTGGTACATTACTAAAGTATTCCTATTATAGTCACAGAATACATATTAGTACCAGCACAGAAGACTCACTCCGAAAAGTAAATTAAAGTTAAAGATACCCTCGGTGTCAAAAGATTAAGTTCAATTTAGATCGCACAGCGCCGAATCACTACGATTATATTTACCTACAATTGCGTCTCTTTCTATCGTGTAACTCTGAACTGTTCTGACGATGTCTGTTCGACCGGCGTGTCTGACCCGGCAGGCAGCCGGCCGACTATACCTAAACTGCGGAGTGACACCCAGTGCCGGATTAAGCCAGCGCGGGGCCTGTAGCAAACTTAAGCGCGGGGCCCTAGGGTAGTTTCAGGATTTTACGTTTCTAAGGAAAAGGTACTTACAGACAGTTACAAGCAACCGTTCTTTGATTCAATGAGGGTAAATTTATTAATAATACTGTTTATATCGACGTTTCTACTTTAATCTGTTCTTTAATGACGCCTGCCACAGTGCCTCTACTACGTCTGATTGAAAGCATGAGTAGAATCCAAGAGTACTCGTATGGGATACTATACTCACTGAGAATGCATAAAAAGCTGCGTGGAGACACACACTGTGGCGGTATAGTGAGACGTTTTTGCACTCCCCGCTTAAAGGATCATGGATCGATAAAGAATAAATGCGCAAAGCAATTTCAACGATCGGGAATTAAATACATTATTACAATAACTTTTTAACGTGTCTTTTACCCGTTGATAGGTAGAAGCAAAAAAATGCCGAATGCACCATCCACATTCGTCAGTTTTGAGATTGTACATCCCGCGAAAGTTTGGGGGTCGTGGATTTTTAAATATCAAAACCCTACATATTTGCGAGATATACAATTTCAGAGAATGTTTTCTTAATACTGACGTGGGAGTGTATCGCAAAGTAGTTGCAGTGGACAACGGATTCACTCCACTCGCTCTCGCTAAGTAGAATTGGCGCAAACCTATGAGGTATGGAAGGGCAAAGAGCTTCATGGACGATTTGGTTTGGTTTGATTCGGGCTTTGAACGGGCCTTATATAGACTTTAAAGAATTGACGTCCTAGCTACGGTATGGTGATTTCTTCGGGGATACCGAAGGTTTTGTTTGTGCAATTATGGACGAAGTTATCATGCCGAATAACAGCTATCGGATTTAAATAATTAAAGACGGTTGACATCTATCGGGCATGTCACCGACCCGGGGAATCTATCAGGCATATTATTTCTGGTTGTTTTCGTCTTGCTAACGGTGAATATTTGCACAGACACAACCAATGACATACATGGTGATGCATACTATGGCGGCCTAGTGACATGCTTCTGCATCGTTGAGGCCTCCGGTATGGCACTACAAAACACGACAGGACGAATTCTGGCATTTAATTTTGTACTTCTGTTGCATAACACATTTTATCTTTTTTTTTTTAGTTTTTTTGTTATGGCTGACTGTTTTGAACATCTACACGTGTTTAGTACAGCATCATTAAACCTCTTAAGAAACTTATTTGTATCGAGTGTCCCACTACACCATCACGCGTTTCAAGTTTGATCTAAATAGATACTTTTATGCTAAGGCGATTCACACACTGCACCGCGCTACGACGCGTAGCGCGGAGCGACAGATTTTAATATTGTATGCAAGTACATCGATTAGTATAGAAAACACGCCAGGTCCAACACACTGAACACGCGCCTAGGCGCGTGAGCGCGTGCTGCTAGCAGCTTCGGGATTGGCTGCCCGCGCCTACGCGCGTGTTCGCGTCGCCAGTGTGTGAAGTCCCTAAATCGTTAGGCGCGGGGCCCCTAAATGCGCGGGGCCTGTAGCATTTGCTACTCTTGCTACGTGGTTAATCCGCCACTGGTGACACCCCCCTGTTATAGTTTAGCTCTTTATGAATGACAGATATGTTCGAGGGTAATTGTTTTTCTACTAGGTAAATTATTATTTTTTTAGAAACCACTTTATGGATAATCCTGTATCGCAGGGAACTTGACAAACATACAAAAAACGGATAAACAGCAAAAAAGAGCAACTATTTGTGGATCACGTAAAGTATTCTCCCATGCGGGATTTGAACCCACACCACTATAGAAAGTCGCTTAAAGTACTCGGCCTACCGCGTAATCAAGTCAATAATGTTGAAAAATATGTACTTACGTATTCACTCGGAAAAATTAATACTAAAATGGTAAAGAAAGTTAATCTGAGGTGTGCCATGGTGTTTGGGAAACTGATCGTAATCTAACCTAACGGTTGTGTTTAAGATGTGTTATCACGTTTCGTATGAAACACGTGAGTTTACTAAACTATGATCGAGTTTTGTATACAAAATTAGCATTACAAAGGAACGTATGGTAATATTTATGTATTAAACCCTTACATCATACAACAAGGCACAAGTAACCAATTAAACTACATAAGTCATAGTACTTAGCAATAAAACGAGATGGTGTTTTATATTCAGATATTAGTAACTTATATCTTTTTAGGACTTAGGTTTATTTATATACCTGCCAAGTACATAAACAATTAAGTTATAGTGTAAGTATGTAAAAATTAAACTTTTTATTAATAAATAGGCGAACCCCGCGGTATCGCCGGTGGTCGTTGTTATTGTTAACTGCAAGTAGTCTGAAAACATATATAGCCTAAGTTACTCCTAAAACTATTAATTTTCTGCCAGTGAAAGTCCTGTCAAAATTAGTCTAGACGTTCCAGAAATTTATTGGAACAAACAGATAGACAGATAAAAATGTTTAAAATTGGTTTTATTATGTAACTGTAATATATATACTGTAATAAGTGAAAGCTAACAACAGTGACAAAAAGACATTTTAATTTTATTTATTTGTATAGATTGAAAATGCTTTAATTATTATTATGGTTTACAGTAGTTTCGAGTCAGTCGTCGATTAAAATTGAAAAAAAACCAAATGGTTTGATTTTCCGTAAGAACTGGATTATTTTATTGAGAGTAAGTCAACGGCACGTCACACCAATCAAGCTTTACAAGGCAGTCGATTGAGAGTAGTAGAAAAAAATTGCCGTGTACCAAAACCACGATTAAAACACGCAACATTTAAACTGAGAAAACTTCATTCGAAGATATGAAAAAAGATGTGATTCAAGGGAAGAATAATAAAATATGTTTTGAAATGAATTATGTGCTTTACTTTTTTATTCGTATTATTTTAAGTATATATCTGGGTGACGGTGCTTTACTCAACTTAGGCATATCTTTAGTAATTGTAAAATGAAGTCGCTTACGTTGTCTGTCCGTTTAGATCTCTTAACGAAATTTAATCCAGTTTCAGCAATATTTTGAGTGATTCTAAAGGAAGGTTCATTATGATATATACAATACAAGCATATTATTGTAGAAGAAATCCGAGAAATACAAATAAAATCCGAAAATCTATGTGAAGCCAGACTGTGTCGTTACAATTTAATAAGGTGCGTGTAATGATAGTGGAAGGAGAAAAAAACACTAGCTCACGTTTATACTAAAATTCATCCGAATTCGATTCGAAAGATGACTAAAGCCTTAAAAAAATTAAATTGACTGAAGTTTTTGAAAGTGAGTTCTGTATAATTTATTATTTTCAATAAGTATTTGTTATTAATTATTATTTATAAAGATTGTTAGAGTTCCGAATTAATGTCAATTTTACAGTACTAAGAGATGTTAATAATAATACAATCCATTCGCAATAAGAAAATAGTGGCGTGTTGAATAAGCACCATCTCATGACTTTTTAGTTATAATAAATTATCGTTTCGTACTCGAAGACTTCTTCACCACATTGATCTACTGAGGGACTACTGTGTTACAAACATACGTAAAACGGAAACAAAGAACAACAATTGTGGATCAAACAAAGTATTGTCACCATTCGACTGAGTATGGTGTGTTTAATTTAAATCGCAGTGTTTAATTTAATATTTTCCACAAAACGTGGTATTTAAATGTAAATAAATACCACGTTTGTGTTGAATTGAAGTGAAGAAGGGATATTTGTATATTTTTGTAACTGATTTTCATAAGCAGCTAACTTAACTAAATCATTTTTTGGAATTTTAAAGTGATGATGAAAGTGATAAATGAAGATTGATCATTACACTTTTTAACTTTTTAGGGTGATGACGCTATGAAATTTTTCTTCTTATATCACTAGTCACTTCACTGATAAGCTTTTTGATGTACGAAAAACAGCAAATTTGTTCCCGTTTAACCTTAAAATAAATATTTATTGAACATTTTTTTATCAATTTAAATATACAATTAATTAACTACAAACGTGAATTTTCGTCTTAATTCTTAATAATACAATCTCCAAGCTAAGATGTGAAGAGGCGGACGCCGGACTGGCAAACAGAGGGACACTTGGCGAAACTATAAAGGTGTCTTGTTAGATAATGAAATCCTGAGAGAATAATTTTCGACTTAACTTAGTATCTCCAACAGACACGTTTGTCAGTTTAGGCACTAAAGGAACTATATATCATGTCATTAACTTTGCCTAATTTAGTGTGCAATATTGAGTTTTGGAAGAGGCTTAGAATTTTAGTGAATACTTGAAAAGGCCTTAATTACACGGTTACAAGTTTGAACATCATCAAATCGAACTACACGTTTCAGGCTTGTTTTTTTTTTCTAATAAGGTTTTCTTCTAATATAACCATTGATCTCTTCGAATATATTGAACTTTTAAAGTCTAACAGAAGCAGGCTAGGGTGGCGTCGCGAGAGATACGAAGTGCGCGCGCCTCTGTTTGGGACAGTAGGGAACATTTAAAGAAGCTTTCAGAAGTTCAAAAATTATAAATACAGGGTGTTCCAGAACTCAACGTCAAGCCGAAGCGGGATGACAGGATTGATTGTAAACATCAGAAAAAAATCTATCCCATGCAGTTTGAAAATTATGGGCATTTAAGAAAAACCTAGAAATTTGGTATTCCGTGATATTATAAATGCGAAAGAAACTCTGTCTGTCGTGTTTTAAGCCTGAATAACCGAAAAATAAATAAATGAAACTTGGTAGTCTAGAGTCTGAGAAAGCATATAGGTTACTTTTTGCCACGGTAACCGATATACACGGAGGCGGAGCCGAGGCCGAAAGCTAGTAGTATATAAATTAGTTCAGTATTTTACGAACTATCACCTGATTTGAAATTTAATACAAGTTTGAGAGTTAAAACTTGTAAATGTATCAAAGGTCAACAATATACTATTACGTTACGGTTAAGATTTCAACGCACTATATGTATATTATGTACATGTCTGTTGTCTATAATACAAGCTCTATTTAGTTTGTAAGACGTAAGATGTCCGAAATATCCGATAATATTTAAATACAACATTAACGCTCTTTTTCAAAAAGAGGCCTTCAACGCACCTGTGACTCCTCTGGTGTTTCGGGTATCCATGGGCGGCAGCAATCACCTACCATCAAGTGATCCGTCTGTTCGTTTGCCCCCTATAATACAAAAAAATATATTAGAAAATTACTTATACGGTTCCCTATCTCTGTCCTCATGAGTCATCTTGTAATCAAATATAAATTAAATAATGAATAAATATTTCGAATATCTTACACCACGCCATCTAGTCTTAAACTAAGCAGAGCTTGTTTTCTGGGTACTAGACAACTGAAATAGATAAAAAAATATAACTTTTTTTTTGTAAATATATACATATTATAGATAGAAAACACCCAAACTCTGAAACAAATATTTGCGGAGCACACAAACATTTGCTCCGAGCCGGCAATCGAACCCGTGACCTCAAGCACAGCAGTCGCGTATACTATCACTGCGCCATCGAGGCAGTGAATAGCAAAACTAATAGAAATTATCGAATAATAAAATATTATTCGGACGTATGTGATATTATATACTTTATTTGTGGAAGTAGAATTGTTACTGATCTCTACTGCCATTCACTAATATGTGTTCACTTCCACTAATTTATGCTTGTAAAATATACTTGAAACATAATAGTTTATTTGTCTGAACAAACGTCCTGACCATTTTTCAATCTATCAGAGAATATTTCATAAATTAATGTCTACCATAAACGCTTGTCTAACTGCGGAAAGAAAACAGTTGATATACGTATACTAGCTGATGCCCGCGACTCGCTCGCGTCTTAGCGGTATAATTTAAAGGTGCGATATGTTCATCGGTTCCCTCATAACTCCTCATATACTAATTAGAACTGGACATATGATGTATCGTTAGAAGCGACTTGATCATTCTCTGGTGGCTATATAACGTGTTACTGAATCTAATGTACCAGGCACCGTCATTAAGTACTTTACTGTATTAGACTGTGTTTGGTTGAACGCGATAATCTCACAAGTACCATTTGAAAAATAATTTCAGTGTTAGATAGCTCATTTATCCAGGAAGGCTATATGCTGTCTATCATCACGCTAAGACCAATATGAGCGGAGCATCGATCAAAAAGAGCATTAAGGATACATTTAAGTATTTCAAGGAATAATACATGATTATTTCGAGAGGTACCAATGTATGTTCTTAAGAGATAAACCACTCCTAATAGGCACAAACTGCAAGAGACGACTGCTTGGAGCAAATTAACAAAGGCTTTATCGCATCGTTAAAACTTGAGCGGCACTACCGAGTCGCTACAAGCACTTTTCTTGAAATTCAAAGTAGGTAACTTCTTGTAGCTTATATCTCGAGGTTTCCACATCATCTCTAAGACCAACATATTTCCATTATGTAGACTTTCGGAGTGTTCCGCCTTAGCTTAAAAGGCCTGTTTCAGTACGTCCAAGATAACGTGACCTCCTGAATATTTAAAAAATCGGCCAAGTGCGTGTCAGGCCACGCACAGGAAAGGGTTCCTCAGTCACCTATAATGGTATGTGGATTTAAAATCGTATCCAATAGATAATTGTTATGTTTACGTATTAATACGTTAATTTTGTATGACGTTTTCCAAGTGAGCACATTTTACCATATAAGCCTTTATAACCCCTGAACTAAGAAAGTCATCTAATCGGTTATAGTTTTCCTTCAAAGTTCATTAAATGGACCACCATCACGATTTTTTTCAGATTTTTTGAGCCAGCCGTTTAGCTTTTAGAGGGGGGGGGACGCCCTGTTTTTACAAAAAAGTGCCCTTTAAAGTGAAATATCTCGCAAACGGATACCTAAAACAATACTAGATAGAGAGAGAAGATACTTTTCATAATTTTATTGTAGCACTTTGTCGACGTAATTACAACACGTATTCATGCAAACTTTCATCTTTCTAGCACTTACCGTTTGGACGGTAAGTCGAGGACGGACGGACGGACGGACGGACGGACGGACGGACGGACGGACGGACGGACGGACAGACGGACATGACGAATCTATAAGGGTTCCGAGTTATGAACTTCGGAACCTTATAAAGCAACTTAGAAGAAACAGTTAAACGAGTACGAAATAAATTCAAGTTCTTCTTGTTATTGCTTTTTTGGTAATTTAAAAATATTAGAATATATTTCTTATTACAAAGCTCAGGAGCTTGTTTGTTTAGAATACGCTATGGCTATAGCGCTGTATCAAAAATTAATAGACCGATTTGAAAACTTCTTTCCCTGTTAGTCAATTTATAGAGGAAGGCTGTAGGCCTATGATAGTATATAACTAAGCTACGACCTATAAAGGCCGTATTTGAATGAAAATTTTTGTTAAAACAGGGGAAAATTAACTTTTTTAAGAATTATAACGTGCGCTTCGTAAAACAAATTAGTGATATAAAACATTCCGCCACGGGCAATAAAATACGCAGACGGGGCAGCGTGTGCCACTCAGTATTAGAACATATTTATTGTTCTGTTTATGTAGAAATCTCTCAATGTGTTACTTGAGTTCGGATTATCTGTTTTAGTAAAGACATGAGGAATCGAAAAGTAAATAAGGCATGTGATGCTGTTGGTACTTGCATGTCATATTTATGTACAAGGGAAGCTAATAAGTGAGTGGAAAAATACTCAAGTGTCAACCATTTTCAAATACGCCTTCAATAAATTTCATGTCCATTTGTAATAATGTCAAATCATTAAGTAATTGTTTCTAGAAGAATTAAATGATAGATGGTTTTGTCACAACACTATTAGGAAAGTAGATTACTTAGGAAATTGAAATTAACGATGTTTCAGTAACCGAGTTATCTGGTTAATATAAGTCACTGACATGACAATACTTGACTACGTTCATTACTGGCTATTATGGTACGTAAAGGCTCGATACCACCCACTGTGTTGAAACTACCACATAAATACTCAATCTATTCGATTACTGGGAGTGACATAACATAAGTATGTCAGTGTTTCTAACATTAAATCTAATTATTGTCTCTCAGCCCGAGTGTGGATTTGCCCAGAGCTTCGCATGTGCAGCGAGAGTGGGACGATGTGGGGGTGAAGCGGACCCAAGGCGCCTTGTTAGAGAACTCTTCTGGAGCAGGTATGGCTAGGCTGAGGGCCGTGTCGCGACCTGAGTCCGGTGCTTGGCTGCGTGCGATACCTTCACCTAACTTGGGGACGTTGCTAGATGACGATATTTGCGCGTGGCCGTTGCCCTTCGCCTGGGCTGCAACGATTGCGAACGTCACGTGTGCACCTGGGGCTCTGCGGTGGAGGCCGACGGCCACCATGCTTTGAGCTTTCGTCGATGCTCGGGAAGGTTTCCGCGTCACTATGCCCTTAACAACGTGGTTCGCAGGGCCCTCATTTCGGCTAACATCCCCCTGTCTCCTTGAGCCTCCGGGTCTGTGCAGATCCGATGGTAAAAGGCCGGATGGGATGACTCTGGTGCTCTGGAAGAATGGCAAGTGCTTGATCTGGGATGCTACTTGCGTCAGCACTGTTGCCGCCAGCCACCTGAGCCGCACAGTCCGCTCCCCGTCGACCGCGGCGGAGGATGCTTGATATAAGAAGAGGCAGAAATATGCGGCTTTGGAGCAACACTACCACTTCGTCGCTGTGGCGGTGGAGACAATGGGGAGCTGGGCTGCTGAAACTTCGGGCTGCGTGGGGGAACTGGGTCATAGGCTATCTGAAATAAACGGGGACTCTCGTTCCTGCTCGTTTCTGGTGCAAAGGTTGGCCATTGCCATATAACGCGGCAATGCTGCTAGCATAATGGGCACCTTTCCTTTGCGTTATTTTAAGTATTGTGTTATTTATTTTTTTGTATTTACATAATCATTATCAATAAAGATAAATTAATTTATTAATAAATTACATACTTCATTATTGTCTTTTACAGTTCATACCTATAATTTTAACAAAAAGATACCGACTTCAAAGAAAAACTATTCCGAGTACCCAAATCGCGAAAATTGGGGTTCCTTCAATTCCCTAGGGATTCCATCATCAGATCCTTAAATGGTGACGATGGGACCACTTGTAAGCTACGCTTATTCTAATGCAAATATAATTTTATTTTATAAACGACGAAATTATCGCTGAACATGCATAAAAAAAGATTCCAACGAATTGAGAACCTCCTTCTTTTATTGAAGTCGTTTAAAAAAACCAGAATGTTGGAGAAACATATGTGATGATTATCTATTTGCAAGCTTTTAACTTGAAATGTATGTGGCTATGTTGGTTTAGATTCAATCTTGTAACTCAATTTGGAAGCGCTTACTAGTCTAGTTGACAAGTTGAAAATGGTACTAAATAGAGATACTTCTCTTAAAATTATGTGATATAGCTCATTGGATCCGAAATAACGCTTAGAAAAATGTGCCAAAAGCGTGTATCGGCAAATAAAAAAAATATTATTAAATTATGTGCTAATACACGCTTTTGGCACATTTTTCTAGGCGTCGCTACGGATCTAATGAGCTATCGCACATGATTTTTAGAACAGTATCACTATTCTGTACCATTTTCAACTTGTCGACTAGACTATTCGCTAAAATTTTGCAGACATACTCCTATGTATATCGCGTGTCTATGGAATATTATGACGTGGAGCTGATCTGATGATAGACGCGACAAGTTTCTGTATTATATAAATTGTGCAAAACATTATAATAAGTTAATAGTAAAAGTTTTCAAGGAATACTTTATTATATTATTTTTAAGTTATAGTTATAAAGCTTATTCTTGAAGATTTTTCTTTTAATATATGCATTTTTTTATACTACGTGCTGGGATTTTATAAGCATTGATATACACAATGATAAGTTATTATTGTTTATTGAAATATGTTAAAGTAAATATCGGAATAAAAGTAATAAAATGAGTTATTACATAATAAGTATAAAACATTTTACTTCATTTATGATCATCAATCATCAACAGCCTTTAAGAGTCCACTGCTGGACATAGGCCTCTCCTTAAAAATGAGGTTTTGGCCTACTATACCACGCTGGCCAGACGGGTTGGTATAGGGTTGGTTTCAAGTTTTCCTTCTCTTTGCATTGATGTTGTCTTGCGTATTTTATCCCTTAGTCGCCTTTTACGACACCCGCGGAATGAATAGGGGATGTGACACTCTGTATTCTTAATCCGTCACCACACGGACGCCTGCCATTTATGATAAATGTCAATAATATTTGTAAGAAATAATTTGAAAGCAATTGAAATTCAAGTTGAACCATATTAGAATACAGACCGAATGAAAAATGATGTAATAATATACTGCTAACTCATGCTTTTGTAATACGAATAAATAATCTAAGAACAAATTATTCATACTACTAAGGTAATGTTTATATTATAGTCGAACACAGTAATTGTTAATAAAATTGAACTATTATACAATTAAGTATTTTAGATCAAATTCAAATCAACGTTAATGTTCTTCTATACAAATAATAAAATTTGTGTCTGTATGTATTATGAAAGAAACAGATTTATAAGAAACTAGTTGACCCAGCGAACTTCGTACCGCCCAACTTTAAAATTCCAGAACTTGATCGCAGCGCCACCTACCGGGTCCAATTGCGAATCTAAACCATTCCCAGATCCCCTTGAACACACACAAAAAATTTCATCAAAATCGGTCCAGTCGTTTGAGAGAAGTTCAGTGACATACACACTCACACAAGAATTATATATATAAAGATGTATATCAAAGTAAATACGGTACTAACATTTATTTATTTATTTATTTATTTCAGTTACATTACCCTCACTATCATTATAGGTAGACCCAATATGATAGAAAGGCTAGCTTATACATATGTCTTATACTACTAATTTAAGTGTATAAAAAAGATACATCTTACTTACAATAACAAAAAGAAAAACAAAGACAATAATCCTAATTAAAAATAATAATAATAATACAAAGTAGTATACAAGTATACAAAGTAAAAAAACAAAAATGTTCAATTATTTAAGTCCTTGTAACATATTATATTTAAAAGACACTTTGCGAGTACACTCAATTGATTCGAAAAAATGTCTAGTTCTTTGTGAACTTCGTTGACAAGATATATAGTTCGCGTAAGGGGTGCTTTCTGTAGTAGGTTAGTCCTGGCTGCTGGTACCGTTAATAAGGGTGGGCGTCGACGCCTCCTCATGTACCGGTCAGGCACGCACAGGTTCAGGTTGCCCAGTACCCCAGGATTATGATCAATACCACGTAGTAATCTCACTACATACACAGCAAGTGTGTATTCCCGTCGCTCTCTAAGCTCGTTGTAGCTGACCATACCCAGAACAAACAGCGTGGGGTACATCAGTGGAAAAAACGGGTACACCCCGTACAGTTTAAAATATAGATATCTTGTAAACTTATTCTGAACCCGTTCTAACATATCACTGTATTTTGTTTCATGCGGAGCCCAAATGACAGCACTATGTTCTAGGTGACTGCGAACTAATGCATCATATAAGACCTTTAGTGCTGTAATGCTCGTAAAACCTTGAGACTGTCTTAGCACAAAACCAAGGCTTCTGTAGGCTTTCTTACATACATTCACTATATGCTCCCGAAATCTTAGATCCGAAGTGAGATGTATCCCTAGATCTCTTACCTGCGAGACTCGTTGCATGGGTGTGTCTCCTACTTTGTACTCGTACTGTATGGATGTTCGCGCGCGAGAAAAAGTAATCACCGAGCATTTAGACGCATTTAAATAGAGCTTATTCTCGTGGCTCCAATCCATCACTCGCTTTATATCATCCTGCATACGTTCACAGTCTGACTCGTCCCTGACTACTAGCAACAACTTTAGGTCATCTGCATATAGTATACATGACCCATGTCTTACGACCTCCGGTAACTTGTTTACCATAATAATGAATTGGAGAGGTCCTAAGTTACTACCTTGGCTTACGCCAGATCTAGTATAATAACAAACAGTAAATAACATCAATCAGGCAATTAAAAAAAAGAACTACTCTTTCTTTTTGGTTGGTACGGCTGGACCGATTTTACCGGGACTTGCTCTGGCAGAAAGCTGATGACCTAAGGAGTAACTTTTTTTTAGAATTGCTTCGCTCCACGGCGTTACTCGTGATTCACAACAACAACCAGGTAAACACCTCGGGACTCAGCTGGTTTATTAATATATCGGGTCATCACGGTTATGGATATTTTTCAATTATCAAAATCATATATTTCAGGCATCTGACACCCAACGGCATCTAATCCCGAACTGATAAATATGAAGGCAGAGAGTATTATTGTTTTTCATTTGTTGGTTTGTCTAGTTTTTACCCGAAGCCGAAACTAAGGTAATGAATTTGGAAGTCTATGTATGCATGTTACACCATAGTGCATTAACTACTGAAATGATTTTTAATTTAGTTGCCAGTAGATTTGTAATAATAGGCTGAGTTATACGGGCTATAAATTTTTAAATGACTACATTTAGAGAACAGTTTTTTTCATATATTTGTATCTTGCAATCGGCTTCAAAAGCCTTTAGCAGATTTGTGTTATACAACAGATAAAAAAATACCTTGGGATAATGATCACGTGATTGGTATCAAAAGAAAGGTCTTGGCGAGCACATTACCTTGCCCGACCGTGCGGCCTCCGCTCTACATTGTCGATTTCAGCACCTGTACCTATTTTTATGGAACTGAATTATTTTGTTGTTTAGTCCTTTCTATAAGTATAATAAATATAAAAGTATTATATCAGTCAATCGAGCTTTCATAGTCCAAGTCCGCTTAGTTTGAAATTAGTTAGAGTTGTGTGTTAAATGTATGGAAAAATATTTACTCACTCTAATATTAAACATCCGTCACCTTGTTTCACGTACCCCATGTATCTCGTTACGGGCTGCCTTTTATCTATCTCTCATTGAGCACGAGTAGTCATATGAATGCGGTTTGATATAAGACTACATTCCATATTTTTCATAACATTTCATATCTGCATCCGAAGATCGTTAGAATACCCGCACGATGTTTAAAGATTCTATATTAACATAAAGTTTATTATATAATCTACTTAAATTTTCTAAATTATTATAGACTGCCAGCCTTTTTCGTTGTTGTATTTTGATAGTATTTAGTGTCACAGAGGGTAATTAATGGGCACTATAGGATTAAACAGACGTTAGTTTAAGAACTCACAAAATATTAGAAATATTTATCAAAACAATATTTATGCGCCAAGATATTCTTATTTAAATTTGTTACTTCCTATTCGTATTGTTTTGTTTTATTTTAAGGAATCCCTTTTGTGATATTTTTATTTAAAAGTTAATTTGATCGACGGTTTGCTTGTAGATTGATTGTATTAATGTTTTCTAACACAACATATTTTTCATTAGTATCTCATCTATTTTAGTCTATTCTATTAAACACAATTGAATTTAGAATTTTAAGCCAAGATGTACTAGGGCAACTATCGATAAAAATACTAATTTCACTATCATAAATTAAATTAAGATATAACAGCATGTTCAGGGTTCACAATCGTGAAATATTGAAATACAAAAGTCATTTAGAGATATATTTCGCCCATCGTTGCTATTAACGCTTAGACAAAGTTTCAGAAGCAAGACAAATGGAAAGTGATTTGTTTTAAATATAAAGTACCTATTTCTGTCACGAGGTAAATCGTTGAAAAAAAGAAATCAAAAGATTGTTGTTTACTTATTTTAGTCGTTTAGATTTACAAGTTGAAAAGAAAAGAAGACATTCAAAGTATTTTTATTCATTGGCTTTATTTTCATTGTTGACAAGATTTTGTTGTGATTTTATAACACTGTTTTAATTTATCCAATTCTTTTTTTTCATTTTGATACTCTTAGAGATAGCCACTTATGTTAAGAAATAAATTTAAAGTCTCAAATATAGTGAGAAATTATAAGCCTCATTGTATTTTGCGATCTCTCAAAGAAAACCAAGTTGAACTCTATATAGTAACATTCAGGATTATGATGGAGTTAAAGCAAACTTATAAAAATTTATGTTTCATCTTCAGTTTTAATAATACTATAATATAATTAATATAGTATTATTAAAAACTTATCGTTTTGATTAAAGAAACTAGACATTTAAGAGGCATATCCCTGAATCTCAGGTGGTTTATTTACAAGAAATTTTGCTTGTGGTATATATAAAAAGAGTATAATAATAATTGATATAAATAATATTAATTTATTAATTTCAAGATATTGGTACATCTTACACTAAATCTGTTGAAAATTTGACTAAATGGTTAAAAAAATAGTTGATATGTTTAACGTTGACAGCTGTACTAGTATTAAATGTATGATGCAGGCACCACACTTCGTTATGCGCTATTCGTTATGTGTCGTATTATATATATATGCCGTATTCGCCTAAATATTAGTTATGCGCGAAAAACAAACATGCCATCCTCACTTCGAACTGGTAAGCCAAATAAGCATCAAATAAGGCAAATATGTGTGTTGTAGAGATGTGTCATTGTCATTTTTATGGTGAACGAAACGAATATACTTTCCACACTTCGCCGTTTGCGCGCGAAAAACCCGCATAACGAATAGCGCATATCGAAGTGTGGTGCCTGCTTGACAGTTATCAGCGCCTTCCAAGTATAGTAATTTACAACAGTAGTAATATATATGTAAAATAGTGATATATTTTATATATAAAATAAATTTATTTATATATATAATAAGTAAAAACAAAAGGAGAAAAGATGCAAACTATAACTAAATGATGTGTTTGTGTTTTGTGTGAGCGTGTGTGTGTTGTGTGTGCGTGTGTGTTGTGTTGTTTGAGAATTAGTTTCACGTAAATGTGCATCGAGGTGATTTGTATCAAAAATTGCGTTTTGACGCTCGTAAAAACAGATGTATGTAGTTTTAGCCACATTGAGTGTCAAAAGATAGGATATCAGATAGTTACTGCTCTCAGTGCATCCTCATCCACTTACGCCTCATCCCAGCTCTTTCCACTTACCAATAACGCTGTATAATCCGCATATGCAACTATTTTGCAATTCGGGATATTTATATTGCACAGATCATTGATATAAGTAAGGAAAAGAGTGGGGCTGGCCGAATCACTCACGTTCATATGATTACCTATTTTCACATGTTGGGTTCGTTTTATTTAGGTTCTTTTCTAATATTTTCGAGATAGTAGTTACATAGATATAGACCTATAATTATGAATATTTTTTGAAGATTGGACTAATGAGGACTCTCTTTAGGACATTTGGGAAAACGCCAGTTCTCAGACACAGGTGGCACACATGCGTTTTATGAACTTTAGTCAAAATCAGGTAATTCTCTAATTAACCTAGGATAATTTATTCGTGTACAACCTTTTGTGGCATTATGCAGTGATACCTCGGGATATGTAGAAAAAATGACAGGAGTATGGTTGGTTACTTAAGAGTCCAATACAAAGATAGCAGTTTTTTTTTATCAGAACGTAACATCACGAGGTCAAGACATCTATCCATTCGCGTCGATAAAAGATGACCAGGGAGAACACCATGAGAGGCTGTTAGATATAAATATTTATCTGCTAATGTATCATTTTTGTTTTTGAAATATTAATATTTAAATCTCTAATCAATGCCACTGTTTTGTTGAATTCAAGATTTTATCTAGACTTTCTTTAATTTTGTCAATTGTCCTGTAAGACGGAGAGCGGTAAACGGCAAACACTGCTAAGTCATGACCACATGCAATTATTAGGCAGTTTCCATCACTAAGTCTAGGACCCGTTACCTTGTGATGAATATTAGAACGCACATATGCGATAACACCATTCTTTTTGATTAAGGAAACTAGACATATAAGAGGTATATCCCTTATTCTGAGGTGGTTTATTTATTTAACTCAACCTTCATTCAGTGAGAACTATTACGTAAACAAAACTGTGTGAGAGAGTATCTGTATTTTTTGGTTAGCTTGCAACGCATTCTAAAGTGTATATATAGAAGGATTACAATAAATCGTTGTATGCTTTTGTTGCAGTTTACTATTTCGAACGTCAGATTCTCCGATGATCTAAAGTGTCTACTGTAGGTGTCATGTATAAAAGCAAAACGTTACCTTAGATAGACAGACGTAACGTAGTCAAACAAGATATTGTAGAGGAAAGAGCCTTTGTGTACATTTTTCGACGAAGTTTTATTTGAAATCGTACCAAAAGCATAAGTACGTAAGTAACGTTGCGTAACTTCATAACATACAACCTTAAAATACTTAGAATAGTATTTAGAAAAAATATTTTTACCCAAGTAGATATGACACTATGTTTGTTCACTCTTGTAGGAATTTTGGGTCAGTATCGTGGCTTTGGTAGTTTTTCACTTTGATATTGCTGCATTATAGTAACTTTAGCGTTGACATCACTAGTTAATGCATTTACCTGCTTCAATTGCCTAATATGTATCTCTGAAAAGCGAGTTGTGGCAGTCTATATTTTTTATTTCGTTTCGTATCGACCAAGCTACGTAAATTTTCTATACTCAAGACCGCCTCTTGAGTTTGTCCAGTACTTCAATGTTTGAAATTCGACCATCTTCAACTCAAAGGCCCCTGGCTATTTGGATGTGATTTATTTAAGGGCGCAATACTCTATACAGCTATATAGCTATAGTAAATATATAGCACCATAGTATGCGCCGCATAATATTGCTATTTAAATAGTTAATTTCTTTTCAAAGGATATGGGAATGCCTGCCACATTGCGATGCAAACTCTAATATCCTGGACTTGGTTCTCATTCTCATTTATATATCCGTTTAAATATTTAAACATTGTGAGGTTTCTTTTTTAAATTATCTGTACATACAGTGTCAGGTTCTATTTGTATGAATTGGTATAAGTAAATTATTTTTGTAATTGTTTATACACTAAGACTGTAGTTTGTTCATGAATCAATAATAATCAAAAGTTTAAAATATGGCATGACAGTTTCCTGTATAGTTCTCAATCAATTTATTTGCGTTAAAACTTTTTAAATTGTTTAAATTAGATTTGTGTGTTCGAAAAATATAATTTAATAAATACTTGATTTCTCACAAATACGTAATTGTTATAAAATTGAGACCATGTAATTAGGAATATGGAGTGTCACTACCCTCGATACATCCCATGGGTATCGTAACATCATTGTATTAGAAAAGGAAAACTTTAAACCCATATTAATCCGTCTTGCAAGTGTGATATAAGAGATCAAAACCTCCTTTATAAGGAAACGTCTATGTCCAGCTATGGACTGTTGAAGGCTGTAGATATGATAATGATAAATTCACTCCAATTTATTTTCCTTGGCTTATAATTTAAATGAATGGCTTTTGACTGTTTGCATGAATTAGGTCAACGAAAATGTGAATCTTTTATTTTAACGTTTAAAATATCGTATTGTATCCCTGCAATAATATACATATCAATATAAGACAAACAGTTAATATTAACACGTTTAAAATGTTATAAAATTTCCATAGCTGCGATTGCTATTGATGGAAGTAAAAGTTATTCATCTGAACGAGTTAGGGATTGC
This sequence comes from Phragmatobia fuliginosa, assembly GCA_932526445.1. Classification (NCBI taxonomy): domain Eukaryota; kingdom Metazoa; phylum Arthropoda; class Insecta; order Lepidoptera; family Erebidae; genus Phragmatobia; species Phragmatobia fuliginosa. The sequence goes on from OW052057.1 coordinate 35,944,074, forward strand.
AATCCCGCACTGTTTAGAATCGCACGGGGTTTTTCCTGGATTGACTTCCTAATAGCGGGTTCCTGCGGGGTCCCGCATAGTTTAGCTTTTTATGCTGTTAGCTTTTTATTAAATTAAAAATAATGAACTTTATTGTGGTTATAATCAACTTTTTATTAAAAATACCAAAATCATCAACGCCTTACTTCTCTTTCTTTCTTTCTTTTTAAAAAGACAACTCCCGCATTAGGAATATAAATTCCTGTGTCGCGGGGGACTTTACAAACATACATGAAACGGACACAAAGCACACCCAGACTCAGAACAACAAATTGTGAATCACACAAAGTGTTGTCCTACGTGGGATTTGAACCCACGACACTTGGCGTAGTAGGAAGCGGCGTGGCGACCGCTTAAGCCACTAGGCCAACCGTGCAGTCATAATAATAAGTTGATAATAATTAGCTAATTATTTCATCAGTTCGGCTACTTATTTATTAATAAAAGGTCCAGGCCAGAAACATAAAAAAAACAATATTTGGTAGAACAATGTAGGTACTTCTAAAAATTAATTCTAATCTTTATCTGAGGTAATCAGTCTTTTGTATTCACCACGAGTATCATATGAATTTAGTTTACTAATAGTTTCTTAATTTTTCTTACTAAATTATTAACGTTATGAACGTTAGAAATATGAAATAAACAAAGTAGTGAAATAAAGCGTTGCTGAGTAGATCAAAGGCGGCAATTTGAACAATTTTTTATCGGCTGATGATTACGGATTCACATTGCTGATCCGCTAGATAATGCGGGATCCCGCAGAGCCTAAAATTGAGCTGGATTCCGCTGGATCGCGGGATCCCACTTTACTGGATTGCAATCCCTAAAACGAATACCTACAGGTGAAATAGATGGAATACGTTTACTCTACTTTACTCATTATCGTTTTTTTGACGATTGCAATATAGCATATTACCTGTTAGAGTATACGATCAAGTTAAAAACATCCTATTAATTCGTACCATTTTAGATTTCACAGTGCCTTGTTTAAATATGCACGGCAGATCGCTTTATTTTCGTTCGTATTTACTGCCATCACTTTTACAATGGAAAACGTTTTATTACATTTTTATTTAAATTCATCAATAGCCTACATCGTTAGTCATAAAATGTGTGTGTCGAGTATGTGTTTGCAACTTTTGTGACGGTGTGATATTGTCCATTGTTTTTGAGCTTTTGTGTAGAGTTGAATTTAAAGGTTTGTTGTAAACCTACCAATATTCTGTTACAGCAAAACCAAATATCGGAAATCCCTGTGCTGATACTATTCGAAACTAATTATGGAAACTTAATTGTTTTGGAAATGTTTTCAAACATTATTTTTCACCTTTTCAAGCATTTTTAGTATCATTATATAGAGTAACACGAGCTTGCGGACCGGGGGAGTTGCCATCGACTCTTTTTTCGATAGATACAAAAATGACATTTCTTGGGGGAAATCTTTACTTATTTACATTTTAGACTTACATACAAAAACAATCGCCTGTCACAGCTTGAATACACACATTAAAAACAAGCTATCTAAATTTCACCCACACAAATATATTCTATGTCATAATAGTGTAATGCATATACCCCTATGGATAAAAGAAGCCTATAATTTCATCTCTGTTACAACAACTTAAAGAACAGTTTGAAGCTCAATTTGTGTCAAGTTTAAACGTGATCTGAAATTAGCAATTCTTATTTTCTAAAACATGATCACTCCTTTCTATAAGCCTCATGTAAAATGTCAACAGGATTTGACCAAATATTGGGACAGAGCTTGTCGGCAAAGAAGACGAACTTAACACTTCATCTTTTATAAATAGTTGTGATCGATGCCTTTCGTTTATGAAAAACTGAGTGTTTTCAGTAAGTTTTCATTTTCTTATGGAATAAAAACACCAATGAACAGAATATTATAATGTAGGTACCTATTTAAAAGTTGTATGGGGAAAATGAATATAATTTATAGCCGTTTTCATTTTGGATGGCGGAATAAACGTTAAACACTTTTTACAACCGTAGCGCGATTTATGAGGTAATGGGAAGATATTATAGATAGTACACATGCAATGAATATAAAAAAGTTCGTTCATTTGAATTAATTTATAAAATGATATTTATTTATGCAAGTAATTCTGCAGATATTTTTACACGTCGGACTTTACAGCTAGAATATGCCGGCATTTCCTAAGACCCACTCAGACATTTTTTTTGAATCTGTGATTAAGTAAGAAACTCCAAATACAGTATTGGATCAGGGTTCGGTTTGTAAAGAAAGGACTATAGCTTTGAGTCGACTTGTCGATACAGACGGCAAACGGACCCCTGCCATCGTGTTACATAACCAGTATTACTAAGATTAACGACCTGAGGCTAGACAACCGCCAGCAGAACATTGGGGTAGGCTGTGGAAGCACTCAAAATCACCACATAAATACGAAATATGAACTAATACAACAAGCGTAGATTTAATTATTTAACACCACTATAATTTAAACCTAATATTCAATTAAAATATTTTACTAATAAATTAAAGGAAAAAATCAAAATACCACAGGAGACCAAATGTCTATGACTTTCTAAAACAACAGATGTAAATGTGGCAGTGAGCAACATTAATCCCAAGAAAATTTGTCATTTTAAGTAATCTGAAAATGTGTTATGTCTTTTCACAAAGCTTCTGTTTCAGTAAGGATTAAAATTTATTAGTACTTAATTCTTGAAATTTTATTGTAGAATCGAACACTCTGGAATCGAATAGACTTGCTAACTTTTTGTGATCTAGTCTCTGGCAACACTAGTTTATCCTTATTTCTAGTTTTGATATCACGAATGTCGCAAAAATTTGTGAAGTAATGAATATTTTTTTACATACATCAAGTTTTCATGATGCTGTTGATGATGATTATTTTTTAATGAAATTCTTGGGTTAATTATCTTTTATGACTATGTTAATTAACTTTAAGCTTTTATTTAAAGGTTTACGTGTTTTTTTTTCTTAATTTTATTAAAATAGTCTCTGAAGTCAGCTGACGGAGTTTAATTTTCTTTACTCCCCTATCCTCCGAACCACTTACAGGCAGAATTCATTTATGATCAGGGATTACCACACGTATAATGTTACGTGCCGGAGAGTCGTCATTGAGATAACAAATAAAAGGCTTATAAAGGAAAATTTTAGTGGAGCAAACAATAAATAGTTATACTACATAAGTTCGTATGTTTATTATTCAAGAAAACCAACATTGAATTATTTAATGGTCGTCACTGATATGGTATAATGATGGTTAGATAGTAACTGCCTTGGTGGCGCAGTGGTAATGTAATGCGACTCTCGGGTTCAAATACTGCGTCGAATTAAGTGTTTGTGTAATCAACAGACATTTGTTTCAAGGCTCCTACTCGTATGTATTTAGAAAAAAATAAAATAATAAATTAATTTATTTATATATGTAAATAAAGGTATGTTTTAAGATAAAATTCTGTAAAATTTCTAAATAAAAGATTAAATAGAACGGAAAATAACTAACGGCGCTCATGGACACTTATATCTGCCACAAGTAGCCACTGGTCTATAATTACATTCTTTTGTTTAGCTTGAAGGTCACATTGGCGGTCTGAAAATACTACGCGTATAATAAACTGTCAAATTAAGAACACCAGACAGATTTATGAATTGATTTAGATATATTTATATTCCATAGACAATATGTATTCTACATGATTGGTCTATTTTTACAGACTTTGTTATTACTATGTATCGTGTATCGTACATACAAGTAAATACATTTTATTAATAAAGCAAAAATGCAGTGCATATACATCAAAAAAACAGTCGATTCCCTCGACTCGAAAACCTAGTGGTGTTATGAATGAAATGAAATCACTTTAAAAGAGGCGACGATCCTCGAGTTTGTCCAGACAATTATCTTTAAAAAGTTACCATACCTACCTTTTATTTACCGACGTTTCACCGCTCGTGGCCACGGGTGCTGATGTGAGCTACACGAAGGTCCTCTCCACAGATCGCAACTACTTTCGCCGAATAGTACGTGAAGCGGTTGAAATCAAAAAACAAAAATTTCAACCGGGAAGACGGATACCGACTATCATCATCGTGGAATCCAGTCACCATCGAAAAGATGAAACAAGGCGTGCAGATGTTATAAGTGTGTGTAGGGGGACCGACATTACAATAAATCATCGCGATCGAGTGCGGGTAGATACAACCTGCACATCACGAAGGCGACGCTAACCTCACATCAGTCTACCTGTGACCACGAGCGGTATAACGAGTTCGAAATGGCGGTGTAGGAAGTAAGTCACAAAAACTAGTATTTTTTCTTTACAACGGTTATATAATTTAAATTAAGTTTACAATTAACACTGAAGAGTAGAAAGCACGAATACACAGAAGATATAGTTAAGGAAGCTAATTTAGATATACAAACAAAAGTTTACAGAATTTAAAACGAGTTTAAAACACGACAAGTGCAGCGAAAGCAGTAAATGATCGGAGTGCGAGAAAGCGAGCGCGTGAGTGCCTTGCGAAGCGGTGAACAATGGACTGGCGCCGGCTCCGTGATAAAACCGAACGACGTCCGGCCGCAGCGAAGACCTCTGAAGACGCACGAGTCCGAGTGTCGCTCGGGTGGCGGCAGTCGTCCGCGTGTGACCGGACGTTGCCTAATTAGAGAGTAAATTTTGAGATGGTGCCCGCACCGCCGGTTGGAGTCCAGAAGGAAATCCCCTCCCTGGACTCCTTCCAATACAAAGGCGCAGAGAGGGTCACACCGTGTGGTTTTAGTCAGTTCGAGTCCGACACACCACCCCGCCGTAACCCCCGACGGGGTGACGGTCCGCGGGGATTTCCACACGTAAAAAAAAAAAAAATGTACTTTTGATATAATATCACACGTGCAATATCAAATACGATAGCCGCACATGTTTGTTATGTTACGTACTAATATCTATTTTAAGGTCAATGTGAAGTAGTATAATTATTGTAATACGTTTATTTTGGCCTTGAGACTGTTATTATATTACAATAAAGGGTTACTCCAACTAAACTTCAAGACTGCTAAGGTGACCTCCGAATCAGATAGCTCAGATAACTTCTCGGGATTCTATATGTAAATAATATGAAAAGTTTAGGGTTGATGTTGTTAACATTTTACGGGTAGTTGATAGCCTACATCGTAAGATAGTTTTATCACAGTCACAAATCGCACCACTTGCTTTCAATAAATCGATTCTGATTGTGTTTCTTATACAGATAAAGCTTAGGTAAACAATGGGGCAAGTGACTGTGATATCATGGAGATTATGATCTCCAACTACAGAGAGCCTGGTCTAAGGCAGTCAGCATAACTGATAAGCATATATAAACACTTCTAAAAACGTGAAATATACGACCTTTCATCAACCACGCAAATATTTGTCTCGAATGGGAATCAAATTTCCAGCTTAGCAGTCAGGATCTGTTGAATGTGTCCCGAACTCTTATTATTAAATAATAGTAAGCGTGACTCAAGATCAAGTCTTGGAAAAATATCAGTATGATAGTAAACTAGATTGGCTAAAACCAACAGAGAGTAAGAAATGTTTGCATCGTGCTTTTCGGGGTAAAATTTCGAAAACGGTAGATAAATTACCTTTAAAGGTTAATAATTACATGACCGCAGTACATATACATACATATAAACGTAATAACGCCTAGAGCGTCGTGCAAGCAATTAGTTAATTATGCTAATAATAACAATTCTGTACATGTTATTTGACGCTAAATAAATGTTATTTGAAGCAGAGTTTGTATCGTCAGTTTTACAACACGAATTAATATTGCACGTACTAATTATACAAACACATACTTACCAACAAACAGAAAGAGGAAAGTAAATAAACATATTCATGCATACAAATGTTGACAGTGTGCAAGAATTGAACTCACAACTCCCTGCTTTGCAGTGGAATAATAATAATGAAATGAAAACACTTGACGAAGAAAATTATTTATTTATTTATTTACAACTTCATTGTACACTTATGAGGTATCAAATTTTGTACACAGACATAAATAGAAATTAAGATTTTTTTATTACAATAGGTGGTTTCAACATAACAAACTTAACGTAGATAATAGTAACCTGGTCTAGTGGTTAGCGTCTGCAATTGCTGATCAAGAGGTCTCGTGTCGATTCCCGGGTCGGAACAAGTATTTGAGTGATCCACAAATATCTGTTTCGGAGTCTGGGTGTTTTCTTTATATAATATGGATGTATTTCCAAAAAAAGTATGTTTATGTATTTATATCAGTTGTTTAGTAAGCACCAACCTACCCACACAGTGTGCCCTCTACGCGCTTCTCTGTTTAGGAGGAGGAGAAGTCCAGGGTCAGATCTCATTCTGGACTCCTCAGCGCCTGCCCGCTCCTGATGCGGGCACCGCCTCTTGAACGACGACCCTTCTTAGGCGGCGTCCGGCACACACGGACGCCGCTAAACAGATAAATATTTTGAATATTTAGCCGAATTATTTAAAATATTTATCTGTGTGAGAGCGCGACAGGCAGACAGTCAGACAGAGTTACTTTCGCATTTATATTAGTAATGAAACGTTCATAGCCAAGTGGCCTTGGGTGATCGGAAACAATCACCGAGTGTAAGCAATGACGACGCGGTCAGACCTAGATGGGTGACCGTTTGTGGCATCATAAAATGAGCGTTTAGCAGTCGTGAAGCTTAGTTGTAAGTCTTCGGGTGGCTTAAAAACATCCAACGATTACGTAGCCACAACGTGTTTTGCAAGTCCCCAAACCGCACTCTGCCAGCGTTTGGTCGTATAGCCTTAACCTACTCCTGAGAGGAGAGAGCTCAGCAGTGGGACATTATGAGTTGTTGTCGCATTATGTACTTTATTGAAACTTAGGAGTTTCAGGAATTGACTCTGCCGACGACCTAACTTGCTTTACGAGACGCGGGGCTAAAGAGCCTAACTTCTAAATACTGGGTTGGTATTAAACATTTCTACAATCAAAAAACTCAATTACAGTCTTTTGTTCCAACCTGGGCATCGAACATGGGAGCTTTTGATCGTCAATCGCTTACGCCAACCGCAAGGACAACGAGATAATAATTGTTCTTGTAGTTTATAATTGTCTTTAATTACCTTAACTACAACATATTCTCTTCCCTACAAGTCAAATGCCAAATAATACTATAGATAAGAAAAACAGTCCATTTAAATAAAATTAGAGCATCTGTTAGTTGTTTCATAACAAAAGCTCTTTACCACATGCATTAAAATGGTTTGGTATTACAAAAGATTGAATTTTATTATAAAGGTCTGTTTGTGCAGCTAACCTCTTTCAAGGGACTTAAACTAACTGATATATCTGCTATTATAATGTATCTTAGCTACATTTACTTTGGAAAAATGTTTAGGTTTTCGTTCGTGTTTTATAAACTGGTTGAGCCCTGTGGTATTACCTGCGGCTGATGTTGTACCTTTACAACAACATTATAAGTTCCTTCTTATAACATTAGCTATCTGACAGTGAAAGTCCCGTCGGAACAAACAGACAAAATGTTTTTAAAATTGATTATTTGATGCAAGTACAGAATGATTTACTTGTACAGATTTATAAGCGCTAACGAATCTGCTACACTCGTAGCTTGTATCTAATAAATCACAACCAGTAAATCTGATTTCTAGTACAAAATTAGTGTCAGTGCTCAGATGGTTTCGTAGCGTCGATATTTGATGTAGCGGTTGTTAATGAGTACTGAAAGTTGGTTATGTAGCAGATAATCTAGAAACTTTGTGTCGTAACTTCGTAGTTAATCGATTATAAAGAAATTTCCCGATTCCCAAGTTTCCTGTAATTATTTTGTATGATTATTAAATCAATCTCTTTTATACGAATCCGTTGTGATCATTATATTCTATTATTATATTCAGTGGGTTATTTTGTAACGTGCTTATTGAAGAAAAGTATTGAAAATTAATTATATAACTTTAGATTTTGTCCATTACAGTAAAGCGGGTGAAGGTTGAAATGGAAATCGATAGGCATTATTTGTTTCTTTTTAACCGAATTCAAAAAATAAATCTTCTTTTTTGTATTAAACAGACTAATTTATTCAATACTATTGTTATTACTTTTATTAGTTATATATTTAATATATTGCAAGTTTTTATATTGCATTAGGAAACTGAACTCTGTTTAACTTAAACTTAAATATATCCTTGAACTTAAATGTATCCTATTGTTTTATGGCGAAGTTTATTTTATTTCCAAGAGAAACATGGATTGTGTTAATATGGAATTAAAATTGTAAAAAAGAAAAAAGGTTTAAAGAATGTTTGCTGAGTTTAGTTCGATTTCATCAATCAGGAGTATTCGGTTGAAAGAAATATAGGTAATTAACTACTACTACTAATGATGCGCTCACAGCCAAGGACTATGACCATAGGAGATTGGAAACAATCACCCAGGGTAATCAACGTTGACACGGTCAGTACTTAGATGGGCGACTGTTTGTGGCATGATATTATATGTTATGAGCGCTTCAGTAATTCGGAGGTCATGTAAAGCATTCGATTCCGGTTGTTATCATAAGATAACAGTCGTGAAGCATATTTGGCCACATAACGGCCAGATTATCCCCAACCCGCACTTGGTCAGTGTTGGGACGACGTATGGCCGAATAATAATGAACCTTATTCTGCGAGGAGACGTGAGCCCAGCAGTGGGACACTACCTACACATAAATATTTGAAATCAGCGGAAAACGAACCGTCGATGCGTCGCTTCACGTTATTATAAAAGAATGCGTTATTATAGCGCCAGAGAGATTGTGTATGATTTAAAGGTTAAATAATTAGACGTACTGCGCTTACCAAATATACTTTATTAAAGTTATTACAATTTTTGGGAGCAATCATTCATTAGTTCGCCGAATCATCAAGTCTTGTCGTAATCTTGTGAAGTCGCAACATCCTACCGCTAAGGTTGGGCGAAGGGCGGGCTGCCTACATTTAGAGATGGGACACAAGATACGACAGTAGGTAGGGTATATTTTTACGTAGCGCCTATTGCCTAACTTTGATAAGGTTTTTTATTTGTCAATTAATTTTTCGTCAAATATAAATGTAAGAATTGAAAATATTGTGCTTAAGTGAAATTTAATATTTACCTAGTGCTACTATTATTTATTTATTATTACTATTAATTTATTTAAGTAATATGGTTTTACATTAGTTAATGATTACATAAAAGTAAAACGCGTTTTAAAATGTTATTATGACATATTTTGATATTTAACTAGTAAATACGAATAATGTTTAATAATTACTATCTGATGTAAAAGTAAGTATAGTGCTAGAACGAGACTCTTTTTACAAAATAATTTATGTTTAAAAATGTTTCACTTGCATTCAAATTAATAAACAAGTTATGAGGTTACATAAAAAACTACAGTACAATTGAAAACCTCATTTTTTGACGTCGGTTAAAAGCCATTCATCATTAAGCTTGTTAAAATAGCCACATAAAAACGTTAAGCTTCGAAAAGTTTAACGAACTAATATACTAAAACAGTTAGCTTAAGCTTCCATATTTAGGAGTAAGTGTTGTGTGAAATGTCGGCTATTAATTCTAATCGGAGGAATTGTGCACATCACTAGCTACCAGCTAGTCCGTATTCGAGTGTTGTGAGCCAGCGAAACGAACAGTCGACCGACGAGACGAGGGTGGAGCGATCGTGTTCCACACTTTATTCCCGTCTGAACTCACGCTCGCGAACCGACTGATGTCGTACCACATTTAAACAATATAAACACCCCTCTAACTTAAATATACACGTGTAACCTGTGCTATCTTTACCCAAATAAATTATTACTCACCCGTATCAAGTTGGTAGACTTTATTATGAAAGTAATATTACTAATAAAGTTGAACAGCTTCACCGAAAAATTCGGTAATTGAAATGCTTTTTAAAACTGATCCAGTGCACCTGTCCTTCACTGGTTGACTAAATAAGGTAAGATTACAAATTAATTAAAACTTGGAGCCTGCAATTTATTTTGATCATCTTGTCGTACTTTTTTATAACTTTGAATATAAATGGTATTTTTACTTCCTGTTTTTATTTGTCCATGTAATTAATCTTGGGCCTGTTTATAAATGAGCTGTCCAAACAATATGCGATTAATGTTTTGCGCATAAACCTACAGTCGGAAAGTGTATGGGAGTTTTGTTGTTTCACACGCGCCGTTTGCGATCGTTCTCAATTGTACCAAGATTAATTAACTTCATGTTAAGTAGTTGTATTGCGAAAAATATAACTCTACTAAAAAAGATTATAAACGGTCTTGATGTACGTCTTAATTTTTTTTTGTTTTTACCTTTTTTAATTGACTTTATCAGACTTTCTGCTGTGCGTATTATTTATAAAAGTTAAGCTGTAGGCCCATTATCGGGACTTCATATCATAACTGATAAGTTTTGATCAAGTTAGCATCTTTTAATAAAGTTATTCGATAGGAAACCAGTTTTGAAGAAAAACTTACATTATTGTTGCGAAATCATGTAAAAAGTACGCGTAAAAGTACCTTTCAAACGCGAGGGTGCTTGATTTTAGTCACTTTTAGTACTTTTGCAGAATTTTACAGTTACCTGTTACGGTTGCCGTTATATGTACATACTAAATTAAAATCGAAACACTGGTAAATTGGTATTATGAAATTTCCAGTATTAGGTTTTTTTATTCAATTCTCAATAACTATGAATCAATAAGTGATAGGCCTTACTTTATTGGCAGGAACAGGAGACTCGTAAACAACACATAACATGTATCAATTATGTTGTGTAGAATATTGTATCACACATATATACTTAAAAAAGTATTTTTATTTTAATAAATCAAGAAATTATAAATGACGGATTTATGAGGTTACAAACATTAAAGAAAAGTTAGCGCATTCTGAAGTTAGACGTAAAAGTTCGGAGACTGTTGCAAAATAACGAAGTTGATACTATGAAAGGAATGTTGCGAAATGTTGAAAAATGTGCTTGTGCTTAAAAAGTAGACACAGCAATGCGGCTAACATATTGTCTACTAATATTCTTCTTGAACTAACGACACTTGGTATTTGTAAATTAATAGTGCGACTTATGCAAATGCGATATGAGATATAATTATATCTGTTGCCGACTTAAGAAAGTCCTAAGTCGGCATAAGAGTGTTATATTTACTACTAACCTTCGCCCGCGGCTCCGTCCGTGTGTTTGTCGGCTATCGCGGTAAAAAGTAGCCTTAAAAGTATGTCCTCTTCCGGCTCTAGACTATCTATGTACCATATTTAATTTAAATTGGTTTAATAGTTTTGGAGTGAAGAAAGCGCGACAGATATATTAAGCCAACACTATAAAGCCCAATAATAACGATCAATAGACTACCTCAGAGTGAAATAAAGTGAAGAAAATCACCAAATGTATATGAATATTGGGAAGCGTGAAGAATTTATGAGGATAAAAAACATTACGATGAATGTTTATATATAGATAGAGGAACATCGAATTTCGGTATCAAATATAAATATATGCTTACTAACATTATAAACGCGAAAGTTTGTGAGTATGTATGTTCGTATGTTTGCTGCTCTTTCACACAAAAATTACTGAACGGATTTGGATGAAACTTTGCAGTACTATAGCTTATAAATATATCAATATAACAACATCAGGCTACTTTTTACCTCAATAATTAAAATACACGAGGCCGGAATCGCGGGCGAAAGCTAATATATATAAATATACTATTTTTTTTGAAACAGTGAATAATAAAGCTCTATTCTTATTAATATCCAAAGTTAATATAGCGACTTATACATACAGCACTAACAAAGACATACTGCATCGCTGACTACCAAAGATACGCCTAATTATGGAGTCACTAACCCTTTATCGTGATATAGAAATTATCTCGCGCTGATTGGCATATTAACAACTTCTCAACACCAACTAACCACGATCTACCTGGCATAATTAAAATACCTTGCCTGGTTCTAGGATCCTCCCTGTGTATTGGACACACGATATACCATGACTGCACAATAAACCAGATAATTTGCTTACTATCAACCTTTCTGTCCGTTTTCCCTTTTATATCATAAAAAGACTTACTGCTTGACTAGAAAATTCTAAACTATGACTGGTTTTAAATTACACCATTAAATTCCGTGTGAATAAACAATTTCATATCAACATATTAAGAACCACAAATAGGTATTATTGGGTACATATCGATTGTAAATGACTCGATTGTGCGTGTAAAAACAGAGCTATTAACATGAAAACCGGTTGGAACGTCCTCAAACTAGATAAGGGTTTAACGTTATCACCTCAAAAACTGTTAAATTGCGTCCCTTGGTGATTTTACAAAAGCACCAGTACACAGTATTAATTTCCAGCCTGCAAAGCTTAGCAAAGCAAATATTTTTATTGAAGTAGGTTTTCAGCAACAAATATTTGTCAGTGAGTAATTCATAAGGAAAATTTTAGCTCTGCAAAGCTTTATATCGTTAGTTTGCTTTTACGATTTAGCTTCTGCGTTTATTCACATTAAATGTTATAGGTTGCTTAACGGTTTTCATTTCTAGCTCGAAATTTATGGTGGATATAAATTGTTAAGTATTCACGCATCATGTGTTAGAAATTAGTTAATAAAGACGTGGAAATTTACTAACTGAAAGTAGTTCTTTTAAATAAGTACGAAATTATGCGGTAAAGAGTAGCCTCCGTCCTTCCTCTAAGATCAATTATTCTCCACACCAAATTTCATTTAGCGATTTAGATGGGAAAGTGTAACAGACAGACGGACAGAGTTGGCTGAGAGGCCTTATATCCTACCGTGGACTGTCAAATATTGTTGACGAAGTAGGGATGACAATATGTTTGAGCCTACGAATAAATTATTATTTATTCGTAGGTTTGAGCTATATTTTTATCGCTTAACTTTATAATATTAAGTATTGTTTCTTGTAATGTAAACAAGGGCCTTTTCATGTAAAGTAGAAGTTAATAAACGCACTAAAAATCCATTCATGAAAATCTTTGTTTTTTAGTTGGTTTTCAAATAGCCTGACTACAAATTTATTTTATGATAAAACTAGTAACAGATTTCAAATAATCTTGGAAACAATAAAGGCTAGGAGAGGATGAATGACATCATCTTCAAGGCATAAAACTTTGTGTGATTTACAAAATGACTCTGGATATTCTTTGTGTTCGCTATAAGTATGTTCGTTAAGCCATACGGGACTTATCAAAAAATAAGTAATTAAAACCAACGTTCATTCACAGTAATATTATGTAGATTAATATTTTTGTGTCAACTATTTTCTTATTAGACCAGACCCTCTAAGGCATATTTATCTTTATAATGGCGGAGAGCTTGAACAAACGCGAATTAATGTGTTTTAAAAAGGTTTTATAATTATTTTCATAACACTAGTTTCTTTAATTTACCTATTATAATCTGTACGGTAAAGTCCTTTGTGAAACATACTTACCTATAACACTTTATAACTTAAGGTATACTAAAAGGACACGATTAATAATTCAAAGACGCATTAGTTGCACCAAGTATAACTCAAGAAGGGCTGTTTGTTGTGTTGTTATATTTTTTTAATTTATCTCCACCCCGAATAGCAGGGTGACTATTTAAATATTTAAAAAATCTGTTAACCGTCGCGCAAATAATCGTCTCGCGCACAAAGTGTTCTATATAATTCAAGCGTTAATATTCAGTCAAATACCATGTTGTTATTACTAACATTGAGCCAAAAAACGGTGTTCCCGTTAAATATTTATTTGGTTCTGTTTTTAGCAGGATTCTTTGTTATAGCGGTAACAGAAATACATTACCTATGAAAATTAGAACTGTATAGCTATCATGGCTCATGAAACACGACCTGATGACAATCAGAGGTACAGAGGGACGTTTTAGTAATAGTGTTCCGTTTTTACCCTTTCGGTTCTAAACCCTCAAAGTAATAATAAAATGAAACGGTTTGTGTAGTCCTGTTGTTTCATTGTATTATGTAAATCGAAACCTCACCCCGTTAATAACCTTAATTCATGTAAATGCACAAATCGTGACCAGTTAAGTTCAGTTGTGACACATATATGTATAATATACCTTCATTTGAGGATATTGAGAACACACGCTTGTCACGCGAATTCTAGAAAATTGCAGCATTGTTCTGTGGGTATTACACACACATTTTAAAATGTTTAACACATTTAATATGCTTAAAAGAATAAATATACTGTATGGCACAGTTGTAGTTTGTAGGTCTTTAAAAGGCTTGCACAGTTACTTCCATAGATTGACAAATGTTAATAATCACATTATATTTAATGTAACTTTCGCCTGCGGTTCCTCCCGCGTGTATCTCGATTATTGCAGTAAAAAGTAGCCTATGTGTTATTCTGATGCATAAGCTATAATTTTGTAAAGTTTCATCGAAATCCGTTCAGTAGTTTTTGCGTGAAAGAGCAACTAACACACATACATACACATTCACAAACTTTCGCGTTTATAAAATTAGTAAGGATTATACTATATCCTTTTCCAAGATATAATATATCTTCATATCGTATCATATATAAATTCATTCAAATTGTTTCAGCAGGCTAGCCGTTGAAGCATGGCTTATAGAGTTACGATCACTTTCAATTTAGTAGAGTAAAAATGGGGGTTTAAGTATGAAATTACCGTTTTATTGTAATAGGTAGTTAGTAGTATTTCAAATTGACATAGAACCTTCATGGTTTGAGATTTTTGAGTGAAACTTTTTCAAATCGTACCTATTAAGTTCTTCTTTTAAAGAAAATTGCATCATTCGATTATTGACCTTCAGTCGTTTTTTTTAATCAGCTTAGACAAGAAAGATGGATACTCTGGAAGTTCAAGTGATTTTTGAATACGAGTTTCAAAACAGCTCGCAATATCAATGTTGCGTTTGGAGGGGGGACTGCTAATGAACGCACCATAAGATTTTGGTTTCATAATGGAAAATTTGCTTCGAAGAACAAACTACGTGGAAGACCGCCCGCCCACACATGTTAACAATGAATTGAAAAAAAAATGCGAGCCGTCACGGGACGCCTGGCAGATGTGAAACATCGCCATTATTTTGTAAAAGTAATATGCAGAAAAGAACATATTGTAATAGGAACTAAATATGTCATAATGATAAAATAAAATATTACTAATTATTAAAATAGTCACGGCGCCACACCGTACACACTACTGCATATAGACTGTATATATATACCATCGTATAGCGTGCCGTGACGAAGCGTCGCCAGTCGCCAGGCCAAAAATCTATTTTACGTGCGCTTAAAGATGTTTCACATCAAAAGATGGTCGAAGCTGATCCGTGCCACACTACCCAGGAATTCGCGGCATGGTTTAACGTTGCCTTAAAAACAATACTGACTCATTTGCATCAAATCAATAATATGAAAAATTTATGAAAAAGGGTATCTCATGATTTAACTGATCTGCAGAAAGAAACGATTGTTGAAACTTGTGTTGTCTTGTTGAATCGATACAGAAATGAAGGAATATTGGATCGAATTGTGACATGTGATGAAAAGTGGATTCTTTACGATAACGGACTACCATTTTTTCGTGATTCACACATTTTTCTACGTGATAAAAAGATTTCTTCCCAGGAGGCAGTACAAAATGCTCTCACACAGTTTGTAGAATCTAGATCACTAGAGTTCTATCGCAAAGGCATAAATGACCTTCCTATTAGATAGCAGCAATGTATAGATAATAATGGTAGATACTTTAATTAAATAAATATGTTGAAATGAAAAAAAAACAACTTAAATTTTTCTGTAGAAATCGGCAATTTCATATTTTGACCCCTAATATTAGTATTTATATAAATTAAAAAATCGCCCAAGTGCGTGTCAGCCCACGTATAGCCACGTATAGAATAAAGTGCCATAGTCACCCATAATAGCGTGTTTTTAAAATTGTACATGTAAAGTGGGGATGACTATTATTTCTCGCGTCCACCCCGCGTGGGGTATCATTAGATAGGTCTTTTCAAATCATTGTGAGGTTTCTAATTTTTTCTAAATTTTCGATTTAGGTATCCGTTTATGAGTTATTGAACTTAAAAGTGTAAGTGAAAGTGTGTTTCTAAAAACAGGGCCTCCCTCCCCCCCTCTTAAAACTAAACGGCTGGCATTTTTTATTGAACTTTCAAGGAACCCCATGGTGATTTTGATAACTTTTTTAATTAAAGAGTTATAATAACTTGTTAAATGCACTCACTTGGAAAACTTCGTACAAAAAAAGAGTTAATGTAACAATTGTCTAATGGATACGATTTGAAATCTACCTAACATTATGGGTGACTACTGAACTCTATTCTATGCGTGGCCTGACACCCACTTGGTCAATTTTTCAAAGTTGAATACAGTAGAAACTCGATTAACCGGGGAAATTGTTATTGTTAGGAACCGGATAATCGAATGTAAGAAGTAAAGCGGATTTTGTGCACATGTAATATTTAGGTGCCTAATATTTATGTGTATAAAATCAACCAGTACATTTCAACGAATATCAAAGTGTGTTAAATTTCAAAATTTTAATAAATGTATAATTACTAAATATGTATAAAATATTTAGAGAAACATTTTCCAACATATGATGTATGCATTTATTTACATACTAAAATTTCTGCAGCATTAATTACGAAATAAAATATTTAGGTACGTAGGTATGTACGTATAACTTGTTTGCGTTATGTATTTGCTATTTTGCATTTGCCAATCATGAAATAAAATAATAAGTTTAATTTTATTTCAAATATTTGATAATTGAAATTTGAAGTTAAAATATAAGTAAAAAGTTTATGATATTTTTAAAAATTCGAACCTTTTTATTTTTCGTTGAAGTGCAAAAGTATTTAAGGGTCCCGGTAGCGTTAGCGCAAAGTATAATTGTTACTTGCTCCTTGGTACTTCTGTATCCTGGACTTGAAATTTATAGCCTAAAAGCTAAAGATTTAGAAGATAGCCAGTTTAATGGCCAGTTTAATTCGGTTGCACCAGCTTTAGAAACATAATACAAGTCACAGTTATTTTAATTCAATGTCTTTTTAATATTGTTCATCTCATCCTATTCAAGAGTTTGCATTTGCATTTAACCATCCGTTACTTGCCTCAAACGGTTTAACAAAACGGCCACAAAAATTGAGACTACATCAATTTTTAATTATCTTTCGGTTATTCTGTCCATCCATCCATCTATCCAAAAATGAATATATATATTTTCTGTTTCTGTTTGAAGACTCTTTGTACCCAATTTCTGCTCGATCAACTTTACTGCGATCCGTTTCTCCGTTGTTGCGCGAATAGAGGACAAATCAACAAGGGAAAAAACTTTCGCATGTATAATGTTATGTAAGGACGGGTAAGTAATACTTGTACACAAGATTAGGCTTCTTGTTTGCACGCATAACATGCTCGTTCTTCTCTATTATATAATAATAATAATAATAATTCACGACCCACATTGTTGCTCACGATGAACTCCGAAACTATCTAATATTTTTTTTTAATAAGTATTTTGCTGGCGTCCCTAAGATAGGATAGTTAACATTACGATTAGAGCGATAGTAGCCGTATGATTGTAATAAAACGCAGACAAAAGTGGGTTAGCTAGTACACTTAAATGACATATATGTGGCCTGACTATGAACCTTTTATACATAACCATTGACTATTGAGCAAATTAGAAATATTTTTTTTGGAAGGGTTATTGTGCTGTTAATATTATCATTCTTTAAATAACATTAACAGAGCGCAAGACGCTCACTATAGTCGCCTCACGCAATTTCACGCCATTAACCCTTTTTGAAATTTCTAGAAAGTTTCAATATCAAGTTAAAAGGACTGAGAGAAAATGAAGGAAGAAATAATACTAAGTTTATTGAGAAAAACTTGAGGATTTTCAGATTTGTATAAGAGCGTTTGAAAGCTATTTTGTAACAATATTGCTACTTGCAAGACATTATCCTCTTTAATAGAAAACGTACCCTAACGAAAATCTAGATTTAATGTTATGAGAGTTAGCGACGTCAGGAAGGTTTATTAGATTGTTTCTTTTAATATTCTTTCCATTGGAGTTAATTACTTTTAACTCACTTTAAAGGAATAACAAATATATTAATATATCCTATACATCTATAATATAAAGTTCTCGGTTCACATTGTTACCATACTCCTCCGAAAAGGCTTGACTGATTCTTGTGAAATTTTATATATATTTCTTTACATTGACGGCACAAATGGCTAAGTTAAGTCTACATGTCTAGTTTTCGGTTTGATTCAAATGATTTATAGAAATGAAGTGCCGTTTATGACTGCTATACACCTTTCGACTAATCGTGCCAACATATCTGTGCAGACCGGTCTGTGCATATATCGAACTTGTTTTTTTTTGTGTTTTTAGAAATCTTTCAGATATCGATCTTAGTTGATATCGGAGCCGTATACGAATAGAGGCACTAAGAGCATTCGATTTATCCGAGTAATGTGAAGTTGGAACGATTTGTGGGAATCTGTAACGGGCATTAGAGAACGAAGTTATATGTTCTTTGAAAACAAGTAATATAAAATAATAACTTTGGTGGAAACTAGTGTTATGACTGAACAAACTTCTATAAATGTTAATGTTAATTAAAAACCATGGCCTGCAATGCGTGTGATTTTTCTTAATTTCTCATTTTCAACTATAATAATGACGAACTTTCGTAAAACCATTCACCCCTTATTTACAAAAATACTTTTATAGTGAGTGCTTACAATGAAAAAAGTATCAGCTACCAAAACATTACATTTGCAGCCCGGTTTGGGTTTAGGTTCTGAGTCGAAGCACTAGTCAGTCGGTGTAAGTGATCTAAACAAATATTATAAATTCGAAACTGTGTATGTTCGTCTGTCTATATCATCATCATCATCAACAGCCTTTAACAGTCCGCTGCTGGATATAGGCGTTTCCTCTGAAAGTCTCTCACCTATATATCTGCTCGTTACACCTCAACGGCTTAACCGTGAACTGATTTGGACGGAATTTACAATGGAGATCTGTAAAAAAAAATTTAATTCGTAAGAAAGACTTGTTTTTGCTACGAAAGGGCGGATTGGTGAGAAAAAGCGATAGTATCTCGATGAATTTATATACCACAGTACCAACAGACTAAAAAGATTAAACTTGTCGCAATTTTGTATCAAAATTAATTAAGTTTGAATTAAAGTTTCGTAATTTTTTTTTATAATAATTTATTTGTTGACCAAGAACACATACCTAACTTTATAATTGGTTTTCAACAATTCAACATTCTTATTGCTGCGTTCCTAACAATACTTATTTATGTATGTGTAGGATATCACAGTCAGGTCGCCATTTGGTGTTTTATGTAGGTACGGGTTTTCACGACGCGTTGCTCTAAATTTCAAATCACTCAACCAGGCTTTTCGATTCAGAGAACCGCGATAATATGGTGATACACTCCGTTTAGCTTTAACTACTGACAGGAAACAAAACTGCGGCAAAGATCGCTCGTCATTGGTGGTTAAATTCGTCGACCAGGTAAATACTATTAGTAATAGTTACAGCACCCTTAGTAATTATAAGTAGTAGCTGGCAGCTACACGATGGGAACAACAAGAGTTCTGTTGTATACCGTGCTATTATTTTTTATTTTTGTCGTTTTTTTTTTCAAATAATAGGTACTAGTTAGAAAAAGAGGTCGAACGACTTGTAACTTAATTGTACTACTTGTATCATTATGTCAGTTAGCGGTAGATTGTATAAACCGCCATTTTTGTTCTTACTACCGACAGAGTTTGTCAAAACTACCACTTGGCTACGTTTGTTTGGCGAACTAAGTTTACATTTCGTTTGTTCGAGTAGAGTTAGTGCGCTTGTCTGCCGTTTTGAAGTTCTTTATGTATAATCACGTGATATATTGTTTTAGGTTTTATCAATTTCGGAAATATATTTCTGTGAAAGTAAATAATGAATTAAAAGAAATAAATTATTTAAGAACAAACTTTTATTGAAATGTACTAAGCTACAGATCACATAGACTCAAAGTACTCGTCAAAACAAATCAAATGAGCCTAAACTCGATAGGGTTGTTTCGTTTTATTGCGAAACTCCTATGGCTACGTTCCAGCTACAGCATCAGATCAGCTCCATGTCGTCATGGAATTTACATACGCTTGCGAAATTTCACTTCGATCAAATTTAACTTGCAAGTTTTCATTACAGACCAAGGAACAGGTGAAACTAAATAAAAGCATATAAAATGAGATGTTTGTTTGTGATCCTCGATTTAACAAGATGACCTATCTGAATATATAGAAATTTACGTATTTAATTTAATTTCTAATATTTAACAGATGTTTGCAGATTTTCTACTAAATTCCAAGCATACTCGTGCAGTGACTGATGTTACATAACGCATATTCAACGCAGTAGAGTCACACTGATTTCTGCATGAATGGGCCGACTCAATCGGGGCAGTACTATCCTCAGATTTTTATATATACAGATCTTACACACAACGTCATCCGCCATCCAGTACCACACTAAGCAGAGCTTGTATTATACGTACTAAACAACTGATATAAATACATAAACAAACTTTTTTTGCAAATACATAAATAGCATATATTGAAAACACCCAGATGCCGAAAGAAATATTCGTGGACCACACAAACAGTTGGTCCGACCCGGGAATCGAACCAGAGACCTCTTGATCAGCAGCGGCATACGCTAACCACTAGACCTGTTTGTCTACTGTCAGCTGACATAGAAGACTAACTTAACAATAATAGTATTCGTGCTGTTGTAGTTCATTGGTGAGTACGAGGTCGGAGGCCCAATAATGCATAGTGTGCAAATGTGCAATCACAATGAGGATGGTGACCAACGCTCTTGGATACTGCTCATGCTTTTCAACTGGCAGAGTCGAGTCACTTTGGAAAGCTCATGTATTATAAAAAATAATAATAAAGTTTGTTTTTATAAACTAGTTATTATTAATAAGGTGTGTCCAAACATAGTGCGGCATGTGCGCAGCTGCCGCGCGTAGCTGCCGCGCACCTTGCACGCTGTGTTTGGACACACCTTAAGACTTCTTGTTTCTCTTGTAAACACACTGTTATCAATGTCCTATGGACTTAATTTATTGTGTTATAAAGGCCAAAGTAACATTAGTAAAGTAAGTAGTAAAGTAAAGATAATAAGTTTTACATAACGATATAAGAATATTATACCTAACATTCATATTTCGTAGACGGTTACACTTACTTCGTAGAATGTTACGGAGTCTACGACAAAACTATAAGAAAGAATGAACTTCTTTCTCTTCATGTTATTATTTGACAAAACATTTTCTACAAATCGACAGTTCAGTATCGTTTAAGTGACAGGACATACTCTGATGGTCATAGGACTCTCACGATCCTCTCAATCCGAAAATCAGCGTTGTAAAGAGGCCTGCATCAATCGTATAACCTGCGATTTTTACAACGTTCTCTGTCCAATTTGTTAATGGACGCCCTTAACTTCGTTCTATATTTAATTTATCTTTTATTTATAACTGAACAAAATAAATGAACTAAGTGAATTTATATGAACAACTGGGGTATAGTGATATGCATCGTGAAAGTGATTTCAATGGCGCTGCCGAGAATTTTATAGTTCGAGAGTACTTGCGAACATGCGCCTGGTGGGTGATAAAATATGTTGTAGATATGTAAAACCTGTTGTTGGGGGATAGCCTTGGAATACTCGTATTACGATATTATTTGTAGAACATTTAGTAAAAGTATGTATTTTAATTATAGGACTAGAACTTTTATATCAATGCAAAGATGTAACAACAATTACCAATTTCCTTGCTCGATTTTTCTACATATTAGAGTAAAGGTACGCGTCCATTAGCCCGCGCCGGACGCACCGCACGCACGGCACGAAACGGATTGAACAGATTTGCCTTGCTCATAAATGCCGGCGTTCGGTGCGGACGGCACGGATAGTGGACGCAGCACTATGTGAAATCTTACAAAGCAAAATAAAATCCATTGCGTGCGTTGCGTGCGATGCGCCCGGTCCGGCGCGAGTAATGGACGCGTACCTTTACGCTTATTTCAGTATGAACGAGCCGGCTCGTCTAGGGTGGTACTACCCTCGCATAGAAGACCAACCTAAAATATTGACTAACCTAAGCTATATCATGCAGATGTACCTCATTGGTGGGTGCGAAACCCAAAGATGTTTCACTAGGCCGCTACAGTGGAGGTGTCCATGTTGCATTGTCTGCTTTAAATATTAAAAATATTATAGGATTTTTAATTGTCTATCACTATACAGTCAGAAGGTGAGTTAGGAAAGAAAAGAGTTTTTGGCGAATAGCATAGATATAATGTCTAGACACACAGAAGGAGAAAATACGTTTAGCACACACAGCGTAGAAGATAGAAGGAATAACAAATACGGAAATTATACAATACAATAACTACGGTACGACGGTTACTATTTAAACTCAACGGCGGGCAGAGAACGCACGCGCAGCCTCTCGGCGTCGGTATCTAAACGAGACTGGCGAAGCCGGGAAAACCGATCTTGCACGAAGCGAGTGTTCGGGCTTCTCCGTCGCTGTGGTATGCGGGCGCTCGACGTTTGCCGAATTAACCACTCTTAATTAATGTGGGTAATCATTGTAACGCCACATCAGCCCCCCCGTAGACCGTGAAGGTCAAAAGAAATCAGGGAATCGTACCCGACGTCCTTGTAAAACGCGGGGCGTCTTGCGTAGCGGGCAGTGCAGGTTCGATTTCGATTTGTGGCGTGAGATCTCCGAGCAAGTACGCCGGCTTGAGCCTGTCGATGGTCACCGTCATGTCCTTGCCCTGCACATCAATTTTGAAGGTTTTGTTACCTCGATTTATAACTTTATAAGGACCTGCATAAGGAGCATCAAGTGATCGTCGCACAGCGTCTCTCCGCAAGAATACGTACTCCGCAGTGCCAAGCGTCTTAGGGACATAAAATGTCTTCTGGCCATGATAACTTGCTGGAGTTGGAGAGAGTCTTGACATATGGGAGCGCAGTTGGGATGCGAAGCTCGAGACGTCGACGGTTTGCGTAGGAGATGGTTTTATGAATTCTCCTGGCAGCCGTATTGGTTCGCCGTAGACGAGTTCTGCTGATGACGACCATATGTCCTCCTTCCAGGCCGCTCGTATTCCCAGTAGAACGATTGGGAGGACTTCTGACCATCTTTTTCATAAACCATTGAAATGTTTGAGCGGCGTTGCGTAGGCCGAAGGTCATAAATGGAAACTCAAACATTCCGAACGGGGTAATAGCAGTTTTAGCTACGTCTTCTGGATTTACAGCTATTTGATTGTACGCCCTAATCAAATCAATTTTGCTGAATACGGTACAGCCCAGAAGATTGTGCGAGAAATCTTCGATGTGCCGAACCGGATATCGGTCAGGTATGGTGCGAGCGTTCAGGGCACGATAGTCGCCACAAGGTCGCCACTCGTTATATTTCTTTGGGACCAGGTGTAGCGGAGATGACCAAGGGCTGTCAGACCTTCTAGCAATGCCTGTCCTTACCATTTCCTCGAACTCCTTCATCGCTATACGGAGTCGATCCGGTGCTAATCGGCGAGGGCGGCTAAATACAGGCGGGTCCGGTGTTGTGCGGATATAGTGCAGCG
This sequence comes from Phragmatobia fuliginosa, assembly GCA_932526445.1. Lineage (NCBI taxonomy): Eukaryota > Metazoa > Arthropoda > Insecta > Lepidoptera > Erebidae > Phragmatobia > Phragmatobia fuliginosa. The sequence continues at coordinate 35,967,940 of OW052057.1, forward strand.
TGCTGTGCTTCATCTTGCGCTTAGAAAAAGCGAAGAACCACAGACAGATTTAATTGGGCAGATTTATTTTATGCAGCTGATGCGGGCGTAGCGAAAGCACTAAGCGAGGTTAGGTTATCCACCAAGCGATGGTGTCTAGCATCCACTAGCAGGTTGTAATGCGATAAAAAGTCAATCCCTATAATGGCCTTGGTGACGTGGTGGTATATAAAAATATTTCATTTCTTTAAAGATAATCTTATACAAAACGTTAAGAAATTATCTGCCAGTGTCAATCTATAACCTTTATTTCGGAATAAATGAATCTTACGACAAGAAGTTAGGTAAACAAAGGTATCACTTTAAATCACCTGATGAACAATATTTAGTGAAATGTGATACAGCACTATTTTGTCTTACGCTATCTTGTTTTTAGGATTCAAGGCCACCAGATTTAAGAGAAAAGGTTAAAATCAGAATAATTCAAATAACAGTAAACAACCTAGTTTATATAAATGTGAAAATGGAATATTAAAAATACAATACATAGTTTTCTTACAGCTTAAATGTTTTTAAATAATTTTTTTAGTGAGTTTCGAGAACAGCATTTTAAACTCGAATAATTTTTGTGTACACGTAAATTAAAATGCTATTATAAACATATATTGTAAAAAATCCAAGTCAAGCATAACCCAGTTTTTCTATCGTAAAAAGTTGTGAGATCCATATAATACCAAGGTTGTTAATTTATGCAGTCTCTACATATGGAAATTTCTGTATTAAGTTATCATGTTATTGCTAATTACATGATTACTTTATCCGAACAACATCGGACATGATAGCATTTGTAATGCTATTATGTATTAAATTAATAGAATAACTTAGTAATAAAGTCCTTTAGTACGCACAATCACATGCAAGTCCTTTGTATCTTAATTTTTTGTTAAGCTACAGTTCAAAAATGAGTCGGGAGTTAAAACTGTGAGGTAATAATCTAAACGACACTTGTGAAATATTTCTCTGAGGAAAGGAAAGGTTTTCAAAGCAATCTCTATTTTAATATGTATTGACTACGTATAATTTATGAGAGTAGCTTTACGCGGGGCATTCCACGTTTTATTACTTTTTAATTTCACAGTATACATTTCAATGTTGGTAGCGGTCAAATTTGAAAAAGATGTATCACCCAATTGGTTTAAAATGAGGAATGAATTATAGATCACCCATATTTCATGGTTGAATTGTAGCACCTGGGGAGTTTCGATGACATATAGTAACTGTCTATGTGGTGTAGTAGTAGAGCATGCGGCTGGTGTGCTTGAGGTTTCAGGATCATTCCTGAGTCGGAAGCAAATGTTTCTATGGTCTACAGATATTGGTTTTGGAATTTGAATATCTTATAAATATGATATATCAATATTCACAAAAAAATGTGTGAGTGTAGTCTATCAGTCAATCTAGATTTTATATAGTACTAGATGACCAGCTGACCCGGCGAACTTTGTACCGCTTCAGAATAAAGTATTGTGTTTAATTATTAACTGATAGTAACTAATCGACAGCAGCGCCAACTAACGGGCCCCGGCCGGTACCGTCACAATAGCTTTGTTCCTGCATTTAAAATCTGTGATATCTTCAAAACTATAAATTTAAATTACATTAAGTAAAGGGCCATATTAATCTATATTAAATACACAATGTATTTATGGTACTTAATTGGATAACGATTAATACTGTATTGCTTAAAATCTCTTCGTAAATAAGCCATTATTTCTAGTAAAAAGAAAAAATAAAAAAAGGTTATTGTGAGTTCCGTGTGGTGACCGATTAAGAATACAGTGTCACCACCCCTATTCATTCTATGGGTGTCGTAAGAGGCGACTAAAGGAACAAAATAAGCAGCTAACATCACTGCCAAGAGAAGGAAAACTTGAAACAAACCCTTTACCAACCCGTCTGGCCAGCGTGGTATAGTAGGCCAAAACCTCCTTTCAAAGGAGAGGCCTATGTCCAGCAGTGGACTGTTAAAGGCTGTTGATGATGATGATGATTGTGAGTTTGTCCTAAGAGATAGAGGTATACCATCACGGACTCTTTGATAGACCTTTTTAAGGTGTACAATGTACATTATTTTGATCTATCTCGTAGGGTACATCCAGCGTTTGCAATGTAAGAGTAAAAAATGGGTTTAATTACGACATCACATTAGAAACCTCTAAAATATCAATGTTTCTCTACCATATTATGCATGTATTATACATATAAACCTTCCTCTTAAATCACTCTATGTTTTAAAGAAAATGGCATCAAAATGGCATTTAAAGATCTACGCATTTATAATGACAGACAGAAAGCGAAAGCGACTTTGTTTCATACTATGTAATAATAAGCTATGCTTATTTTGAAACTAGTGGGCGGTGTGATTCCGAAACATATTTATTTATTTATGTCTATGTATTATTTTATGTCGCAGAGTGAAAGGTCATTTAATTTTTTTAATACTATTATTAAATAACTTTCAACTACCCGTATGACTTATAATTAAATTTTATAGTAAAAAAACTAATTCAGTGTATTTATTCAATATCCACCCTGACCAAACTTACAACATTTATATTCCTTTAGCAATCCGGTTTTGGTGATCGCGAATATATTTAAAAAAAATGATGTCATAATAAACTAACGATGGTTATAAAAACCATTCTTATTTGTACAGCAAGATCAGTATAGTTCAGAATTAATGCAAAATTTTAAGCGTGAATACGAATGGGTTGTTAGAAAATCTCGATTATCGTTTCGCGAATAACATACTCTTTAAACGAGCTATGGATCCCAGAGATACCGCGTATACGTTATTTTTACGTACTCGTAAAATGTCGTACCTTGTTATATAGCAGTGGGTGTTATATATGATCAATGCCACTTCAATGGTATACGTTTTTCTGAATATAGAATGTCTAATATTTTGTTTATATACTCGTTCTAGTAGTGGGTACATATGAAATTTGTACGTGCCGGAGTAGATTAACATATTGCAATCCTAAGCAGTCCAGGTAAATCTTTAGAGGTAAGGTAAGCTCGGAGATTATGCTAAACAACCATTCAAGGACATACAAATTTAATGAGTATAGGTGGAGGTTTGAAAAGTTAGGCAATAGTCTTTCTACAGAAATTCGATATGCCTGGTACTTGAGTTGTGGAGGTCTAATGTTAATCGCTCCACGCAAAGCCTCGAATTTCAGCTTTATTGCAGTAGAAGCGACCCTAACCTAGTACCCAACCTAGTTTGAGACAAAGGTACGGGGTACACCTTCATACTACTGTGGCTTAAAAACAGTTAAATGGTTACTCGACCTTATTTTTGAGCAAAATAATTTTGAACAAAGACACCTGCTACTCAGCGCCGAGGAGAATGCTTGCGCCTTTCATATATAAAATCCTGTGTTAGCTTTATGTCTTTACATTACAAAGAAGCAGTAGTCATTTTAATTTAATATAAGTACGTTTTAATTAAGTAAATCCAAGTTGTGTGTATAACCAGGTGAACAGCTGTGGTCGCCACCTCATTCCTTGAAGGTTGTGCTCATAATAAGCGCTCTTTGTTTTTGTGAAGCAAAATAATTACACACATATTTTTGTAAACCTCTCCAGCATATCATAGAACATATGTAGAAGTAACATGTATATATTGTATGAATAGTTTTTTTTTTAAATTATTGGCTACGTAGAATTAACTAAGAATTTAAATGACTCAGAAGCCTTTGAACTTATGTTGGCCCGAGCTGAGCTCCATTATAGGCGCAACAATTTCCGATAAAAATCTTGGATACCTATAATACCTTAAAAACAAGACTACCATTCAAGGAAACTGGCTTTTCGTTACAAAGCAATACTGTATTAAAAATTAATTGAGACCTAATGTAATTGTCTCCTTTCGATTTCCCGCCTCGCTTGCCCTATAAACCGTTATGACTTCATAAAAATAATAATTTGTATTAGATACAGAAATAACAAGGTTAGCACGCCATGGAACTTCGAGGAATTGAGTTTGTTAGATGAAATGAGAAAATATTAAAGAAAAAATTGAAACTGATATATTATCAAATACATGTGAAGTCCATAGACTAGTAGATATATTTATAGAGAGATATCTTATATAATATATATATATATATATATCGTATATAACGGACTGGGCTCTGTGATGTGCCCTGGGAGAGGCCTTTGTCTTGCAGTAGACTGCAAAGGGCTGATGATGATGATGATGACCTTCGAAAGAATGTTTTGGTCAAAGCCAACTGTTTGTTAGCATACCGTCTGAAGGATCTCCTGAAAATATTCCTGAACTCTTAATGTCTATAGTAGCTCAAAAACTGATGATTACAATTGTTTATTTTTTGAAATACCCACTTGATCAAGTGTTCTGTTTCAAATCTGGAAAGTCTGCCAAGAGTGGTAGAATTTATGATGTTAATTTTTTTCTTAAAAACTTCTAGATAAACGTGCAAAACAGCGGTCCGTCCCGGTTTTGCACGTTTAGTTTTATTTAAGGATTGTTTTAAATCTTCTAAGCTAACGAGCTTAGAATATTTAAAGTCCTTAAATAAGCGTAGATTTGAAGTGGTTTTAAGGGTTCTGTAGCCTGGCTAACAACGGAATCCTTATAGATTCGTCATGTCTGTCTGGCTGTCTGTACGTCCGTATGTCACAGTCACTTTTTTCCGAAACTATATGAACTATACTGTAGAAACTTGGTACGTAGATTTAATCTGTGAACAGCATTAGGATTTGCACACAAAAATATAAAAAAACAATAAATTTTGAGGGTTCCCCCCCCATACTTGGAACTAAAAAAAAATATTTTCATCAAACCCATACGTGTCTCTATCGATGGGTCTTCAAAATGGTATTGGGGTTTCTAATATCATTTTTTTTCTAAACTGAATAGTTTACGCGAGAGACACTTCCAAAGTGGTAAAATGTGTCCCCCCCCCCGTAACTTCTAAAATATGAGAGTAATAACAACAACCATGCAAACTTCCACTGAAAATTGGTTTGAACGAGATCTAGTAAGAAGTTTTTTTTAATACGTCTTAAATCGTATACCGCGATTTACCTTTCATTCAATCAATACACTATTATTAAAACATCGATCAAAGTTACAACAAACTATAAGAACTTTTATACGATGTTACTTGCTTCTACGGAACCCTTCATGGGCGAGACCAACTCGCACTTGGCCGCTTTTTTCTGTTATAATATCATACACCAAACTACTGGTTTATAGTTCTCTTAAAAAAATGAAAAGTAATATTAATGTGTAAATAAATATATATAACTTAAAAATATAACATATTTTTATGTCTGATCTAGTCAATAGTAGTAAATATAAGTTTTGTATATTAAAAAAAATATGCTTACAAAAGCCGTTTAATTTCAAACATACTCGTATATACACGCGAAGCTTATAAAGGCGTGTTGAAAATGACCCTGATCGGTGTTATTGTTTACAATATTGGTGAACTGAATCATTTTGATGGTTACTAAATACTGTAAGTAATTTCTCTCCCTTTTTAAAAATTAATCATGAAAATAACTAAAGCTACTACCGCAAACTCGAAGCGAGAAGCTTTCCAAAAACTGAAGTCATATATGTTTTACCTATTCCAGACTCCAGAGCTGTCTGACGTTTATAAACCCTTCATGTAATGAAACCATGCCTTGAGCTAAAATTAGCACACAGTGCCATCCAGAAAGAGTTAGTTTTTACTTTGTCCCTCTTATAGTGTAGTACCTTCATTATAGGTAATTTACTTTGTTTGTTTGATATCATGAGACCTATAAAGATACATACTATAATAACACGATTTATGTATTTGATAAGTTAAGAAAATTGATTCTTTAACTCTCTTACAAAAATGAAATGTAATACTAATATAATTATTATTATACTTAAATAATTCTGTCTGACTTTCTGAATGTCTGTCTGTTACGCTTTCACGGTCGAACCACAGAACCGATTTGAAAATTGACAAGGAGATACCATAATTCTTAGTCTATTTACATTTGAGCGACCAGGCTTAACATACTGATAGAATGATGTTTTGTTTTTTGCCAATTCAAGCCCAATGTTAATTTTCTTCATGAAGGTTAACATGTAGGAAAAACAAAAAAAAAGGAAAATTTATTTACTCCTTAGAATTTTTTGTCCTCATTTACACTTGAAAGGGACCTAAACCGTAAATCTCATTGCAAAAACTGTAATGTTTTCCATGAAAAGGCAGGTGATTGCTTTGCCCTCATAGTTCTTGGTTTTGTTAATTTTTAAAAAGAAGTGCATATTTTTCATACAAACTTAATTTTACCATTAAACTTTCCATAAACATTGCCAGACATACAGTTAAGTACATAGGGAATATATAAATCTTACTGTTACTCCAAACGCAAGTGTTTTAGAAGAATATAAGTACTTTTAAACTGGCATAGCTGGATAAAAATCTAGTATATATTTATTATATAAAACGTTTGTGATAAAGCCGGATATATTTCAGACCGATAAAATTAAACTGTTTATGTAAGAATTTGGAAAGTTATGATTTTTAAATGAACAGTTTACTAAGTCATTTTTAAAGTAGTGTGTTTATTATTTGCTCTCAACAGCCTTAAGTGTCAACGTAAGAGCAGGTGTAGTGTTTAGTAGAATAAACGTTTAGTGGAAAATGTAAGCACTAAAATTATTTGTGGAGACTTGAGAGTACGTGTGTGTAAACACATTGGTATCAAATGTACCACTGGTTATTATTCCTACTTCAATAGTGTGTCTTTTGTATTTGAGGATTAAGATGTATAATGTATAAGTATGAAATAGCCGATTTGTACCAAAAAATTGAAATCCGTTTTTTTTTTCATTTAACATATTTATTTAATTAAAATATCAACCATTATTATCTATACTGGAATAAGAAGGTCATTTAAGGTTCATACTGGAATAAGAAGTTCTATTGCCTTTGCAATAGAACTCCAGTAATCTAGATTCTACAAACTGTGTGAAAGTATTTTGTAGTGTATTTTTGCCTGGTGGGAAGAAAACTTTTTATCACGTAGATAATTGTCTGAATCACGAAAAAAATGGTACTCCGTTTGAGCAAGGTCTGACTAATACGGAGAGTGACGAATGGTTTCTAATTGCAGTTCCTGTAGAGTTAAAACGGTTTCTCGTGCTGTAGACAGTAATGACGATCGATGTCATTCTGCGCCTGAAGGACGGACATGACGAAACTATAAAACAAAGCTAAAGCACGGTTTAAGCTTAAAACTTGATCGAGATTATTAAGTGTTAGACGTTTGATATAATCATATTGAATGTGGTGGCGCTTACTCTTGTATTCCACTAGGATCAGACTGAATGTAAAATTAGTGTTTTTTAATGTAGAGCCTGCAACGGGACTTTACTCTGCCTTGCAGATGCAAACAATGCAGTTTAGTGACTTAGTGACTTGCACTAAGAGTTACTCTCTGATTAGCATTCGAGTTATGCTTTGATCACACGTTGAGAATCGGCCAACATCTATTTTTCATACCCCTAGGGTGCGAGCGGAGTCACGGGCATCAGCTGGTAATATATATAATTATAAAATTTTTTGAAAAAAGAGCAATGCCGGATTTGGACAAGATCATGGATGTTGAGATCTGATTTTGGTGCTACACACGATGATGGTTTGGTGGACACTCGGCCTAGTAAGTAGAACGGACGCCGAGCTACTGTCTCGCCACTTCGTTCGGCCTATGTTTATACCGTACCGAGTACTCGGCCGAGAGCACTGTCTCGCCCGTTTGCTCGGTACGTGTGATTAAGACATTAGAGATACGCGATAGGATATGGTTAGTAGCTTGCCTAGCAGTATCGTTGCTAGAATTTTATTACATAGTTCACGATGTTGGTAACTGCACTCTCAAGGTTGCTATAGAAGTTTAATTCCTTTCACTTCCGTAAAAATCTTGTATTGAGCAGAAATTGAACAAATAAAACAATGAATGTTTAGGCGTACATTACATTTTATTTCATTGATGACTTGCACTTGATTAAGTATCTATCAATATTAGTTTGAATATGATATTACTACTTGTGTAGTGAAATTACCAACATCAAATACCCAAAATAGATGATTTATAAAAGAAAACTGAGCTTTCAATCCTTGTATTAATATCACCTTGAGACCTGCTTATGGTCTCACAAAACTTATTTGATTAATTGCGGTAAGGGCCCGCGTACTCCGTAAACATATTACGCAAATGTGTGTGAAATCATTTTATTTGAATAGTACGTTAATAAATATTACTTTTTCGAAGGGCCAACGGCCCTTTGCTCGATGCTAGCGTTTACATCGTGATATAAATAAACACAGAGATTATTTAGATTGAATTCCTAACAGCCGCAATCCTGCGTACTGCGGTGCTTCCTAAAAAACAAAAGTTTTTTTATACGTTTTTTTACGCATTCATAGCATTCCGGTATTATTTGTTATGTATTGTCTAGTCTTTGTCCAGTTGTATTATTTGTGGGTATTCATCGACTTTGTTGGACTAGCAGAGAGTACAATTGAATAAGGTTGTACAATGGTACAAGTAAAGGGTTCGAGCCAGTTTGACAACGCTGAAATCTAAATGGTAGATATTAATGGTAGAATAGAAGGAATCGATTGTACTTTTTAGAACGCGAAAATTTTAAATAAACGACATCCCTAACATGCTATGTGATAAGACAAACACAAAGCTAGTTGGATTTAAAGCTAAAAGAAAAGTAAAATTCCTACCAAGAAACCATACTACTCACCTCAGTTCTAAAAATATAACTCAAAAAACAAAAGTAATAAAAGTATCGACTAGCACGTAAATTGTTTTGTAATGCGAGGTTAACAATTTGTAGACAACAGATGCTGCTGTTTATATAATACGTAATTTATTATCATATAAATTTTAACAAGGTAATTACTTAGAAGCTAATGTATGTATATCGCGTTCTTTTATAATTTGGTACAAGGTGTCTCCGTTGCGCCATAAATTTAGATATATTAAAAAAACACATTAATTTAAAATGCCTGATTTAAAAAATATATCTAATACGTATAATATTAGAAAAGGTTTTCAACAGTTTAAGAGTACTATAGTAGAGTACTGATATGTAACTGAAATACAAGTAAATACAAAACTAAATAAAACAAAAATACTTACATACATATACATCACAAAAGATACGATTACTGATTTTCCTACAAAAAAAGGAAATTTAGTAGAGCGACGCTAATTTCATCACGACTGGGCCGGCTGGACCGTGGCAGTACTACACTCACACAGACGACCATCCTAATAATGACAGCTTCCTTACTGTCGTATTTTATTGTTGAGTGTGAGACCTGAGGCCCAATCATTCTGCATCATTTTACCGGTCTCCGGACGCCGGGAGAATGATGCAGAAAAAGCGAGCCAGGCAGCCATGGTCACCATACCGCATTGCTTACCCTCACAATGTGGATGGTGACCCCTAATCCTGGATTCTACTTAAGCTTTACATCAGGCACAGTAAAGTTACTTTGGTATTTAAATATAAAATCTAGTTGTTTAAGGTCAAGACATGACTGTCACTGGTCGTTTAGTTTTGCCATCCACCTCAATCTGACAGCTAAACGTGACTGATATTGGAAATAACTTATGGGGAGTATCCCAGACGGAAAATAACAGAATGTTCAAACTGAGGCAAGGCAAACAGTGAGTAATAATCCTCTCTAATCACTCTGACCACTATTGGTATTGGCAACACATAACATTTGCACGTTAAGGTCTGGCTAAAAGATTGTACAGTCGGAAGAAGAAACGAACTCGATGAAATAGTTTCACTCGCATTTTTATCTCTTTTGTCAAATATTTTTTCTGCTATGAGAAGCGCGCCATATACCGCGATACCATTGTTCTTCCATGTGGTGAATTTCAGACGGAGCCATTCAACTACTTTGTCACGATTGAGTGATGGATATCCATGTCACTATTCTTAAAAATATTCTATTTGGAGAATTAACAGGCTGTTTAATTTGAAGAAAACTACTTGAAGTTGAGAGTTTCCTAATAAAATTATTAACTTCAAAACGAGAGCACAAGAGATTTCGCAATACATCCTTACTAATATTTTAAGAAAGTTTGTATGTATATACGTATTTTTGTTGCTTTTTCAAGCAAAAGCTTCTGAATTAATTTGAATAAAACTCAATAGTTATATAGCTTATAAATGAGAATAACACATAGGCTACTTTTTACTGCAATAAAGCCGCGGGCGAAAGCTAGTAACAAATATTTTTCAAAGTTGTGTACTAAATTTATTCGTTAGTAATATAATTAATGTTCGTATTCCCTCCATAATTTCATTAAGTTCAACGTGTCTTCACTCTACTCTAAGGTGTATGCGGGTCGCACTTTATAATATTGTACTATATTAAACTGAGTTAGAGTTTCGACTCTACTACAGCTGGTTACGGCTCATAATCTCTTATCAAGTTACTGAAAGTATAATCAACCTTACCTTGTAGTTTATATAATTATATGTTTGGTTGGGATTATCTTGTATACTGAGATTAATTAAAATGCACTTTGTACAGTCAAGTCAGTGCTAGGTTTTAGAAAATTTCTCATCGATATGTTAAAAATACTCTTATTTATTTACCTTTTCCTTTGTGTTTAAAATGTATAAAATGGCATTAGTCTAAGCTGATAGACTTCTTTCTTACTAAAACTTTCTTAGAGTACTATAATTAAACTAAAACGCCGTTTCAAACCTTGTGAACAGCCTTGTTTTCTGGATTCCGTAAAATGTTTAGCGCTAAAGAATTCTTAAACCTTTTAATGATACAATCATTCACCATAATATTCGCATAGGTCCAGACAAAAAAGTAAATTCACTTAGGCATACACACATAACCCGCACTTTAGAACTACTCGTTATAATGAAACAAACGGTAGATAAGAAGGCAATGCAATAGTTAATTAAGCCTCACATTGATATCTACCTCAAACTCATTAGTTCCAGAATGCCTGAGTACTCTAACCACATTAATTAATAAGCGTGGAATCACTTCGTATTGATACTTACTCCGTAATAACTCGGTAAAAATTGATGCTAGAGTGATTTGAGTGTCATTGTATGCTACAAATGCAAAAATGTGATGTTGCTTCATATCTTTCTTTTACTTTTTTACATTACTTTGACTGCCTCAATGGCGCAGTGATATACACTATCACATTTTTGCATTTGTAGCATACAATGACATTCAAATCACTCTAGCATCAATTTTTACCGAGTCTTGTGCTTGAGGTCTCGAGTTCAAATCCTGGATCCTACCAAATGTATGTATGATCTACAGACATTTATTTCGGAGATTGGCTATTTTCTATGTTTAATATGTATGTATTTACAAAAAAGTATATAAATGTTCTATCAGCCATTTTAGCTTTCATAGTATACCTTTTCACAATTCGTTAATTATCCGTTATATTTATTACTTACTTCAACACTTTTAATAAATATAATTTTGAATAAGACTTTAAAAGGAAAAAATCACGGATGCGAATCACCGTGTCTTTGAGATATTTAAGTTGATTGATATTTACCATACAACAAGCAAAGCTACAAACGTTAATTTTTATTTAATCATTAAAAATGGACAAAAAAAAATATTATTAACGTTACAGTAATCAAGTGTAAAAGTACCATTGCATAAAAATTTGACTAGATTTAAAAAAAAAAAACCCACGCTACCACCGCTGAAACATCCCGATGGAACTCTGGCCTATCAACCGCAGGAGAAAGCGAAACTGCTGGTAGATCTCTTTGCGGCTAACTTCCGAATTGAGGACCGTGGCATGGATCCGCCTGTCATTCCGACCTGCGACTCTGTGTCTTCTTTACAAGACCCAGGTTCGCTCCTGCGTGGAGTACTGTTCCCATCTCTGCAATGGATCCGCGCAGTTCTTGTTTGACGCTCTCGATCGGTTGCAGCGGCGAGCGGTCCGCATCATTGGTAGCCTTGAAGCCACCGAGTTCCGCGAGCCTTTGCAGCTGCGAAGAGATATCGCTACTATGGCAGTCCTCTATCGCCTTTACCACGGGGAGTGTTCTGATGAGCTCTTCCAACTGATCCCACCTTCTCCCTTCCTCTATAGGAACACACGTGCTAGCCTTGGAAGTCACCGCTTTAGAGTGGTAGAAATACCCACTAGAACTAAACGTTTTGGCTCTTCTTTCCTGTGCCGAGCGGTTAAAAACTGGAACTCGCTACCATCCCACGTGTTTCCTTCCCATTATGATCCCGGGTCCTTTAAGAGGGGTGTGAAAAAGCATCTCACAAAGCCGCCGTAGTCTGGGTCAGCATCGCCATACTTCCTGCATCGCGGGAAGTGTGGTGGCCCCCACTCTTGGATTAAATTCATGCTTACCATCAGGCAGAGTAGAGTCACATTGGCAGGCATCAAATTAAAAAAAAAAAAAAACCTTGTGGTTAGTCCCATTTATATGGGACCAAGCTCGATGCATTTTCTTAGGAATTGCCGGTGCTCTCTAGCTGTAAAGTCCTACGTGTAATAATATTTGTGAAAAATTTACTAACAGAAATAAATATAATGTATACCCCCCGATGACCCGAAAACCGCATCAGAATTATGCATAGCATGTTTAGTAATGTAATTGCGATGAAATTGCGCAGGTTGCTATGATAAAAGTCTAAGCAGCAGAAAAGCAGTCAAGAAAGTAAAAAAGTGAAAACATATTGCTGTAATTGCCAAATAACTTTATGTAGAATAGTATTTTATGTAATAGCTCTGCTTAGTTTGGGTTGAGATGAAGTTGTGTGTCAGATGGCCGAAATATTGATTTAATACAAACAAAGTCATGTGGCTAATTCCATTTTATTTCAAATCATAAAAAAAAATTATTAGCCTTATTTAAAAAATTCCTGAGCCAAGAGTACGTGGTGTTTCCACTAAAAACACCCCGACGATCGACTTCTGGCGCTCTGGGTTCATTTAGATTTTAGACTAGAATATTTCGGGCCAAATCATGTCTATCTTTAAACGGTCAAAGAATATTACCGATCATCTTAATTTATTACATACGTAAAACGTTTTAATTTGTTAAATTGTATTGAAATTTACATATTGTAGTTATGTGTGCATTTATAAATATTTTATTTATAAGTGTATGTATATTATTTATTTATTTGTACTAGTATGAAATATAATCAATATATTTTAATAAACTATATTCTTTTCTTTACAGTTTTCTTTTATCATTATTTATTCTTTTTTTACTTTTTCTTCCCGTACCAAGACTGCCCATTAATTTGTTTTTTTTTTACATCGTTATTTATCTAATATCGATATTTATAATATTATTAATATTATTATATTTATACTTTTTTCGTCTTGGTAATGACTGCCTTGTTGGTCTAGTGGTTAGCGTATGCGGCTGCTGATCAAGAGGTCTCGGGTTCGATTCTCGGGTCAGACCAAATATTTGTGTGATCCACAAATATTTGTTTCGGAGTCTGGGTGTTTTTCTATGTATAATATGTATGTATTTACAAAAAAAAAGTATGTTTATGTATTTATATCAGTTGTTTAGTACCCATAACACAAGCTCTGCTTACTTTGGGACTAGATGATGTTGTGTGTAAGATGTCCAAAAATATTTTTTTTTTTTTTTTTTTATTTATAATATAATCATTGATGAATATTTAGCATCTCTAATTCAATCAACGAACTTCATTATTATTGACTTTCACAAACGTCGGCGAATTTTTGTTAAAACAAAAAATTAAATAGTTTGTGTTCATTTAATAATTAAAATCAGTTTGGCGAATTGATGAAAGTAATATCTAGCCAACTAATAAAATTTTAAATAAAAAATCGATTGTGGATGGTTTATGTTCATTGAAATTCGAATGTTTTATTTCATCCGTGTTCAAGAAATCCTGTTTAAAATAATTGCACTAATTTAAGTTTGTGTGACGAATAAAGTTAGTAATATAATCGTAGCTTATAACAGTAAATACTCATTATTCAGGCATCATTTCATCAGGCAGAATTTACAGGACGAAATAAATAATTCTTGTACCATACCACTGCGCATCAGCAAACTCATCAAATTTGCCCAATATTAATTGGAGGAAACACCTGGTGTGCTTTATTGACTGCCCGATTTGTAATATCTGTCACCGTAGTCCTTTATAAAATAAATGCTAAAGAAAATGTTACGTTAAACTGTTTTGTTGTGGAAATCGATTACTAGAACTTTCAGTTGAATGCAGATAAAAGAGCTCAAAACTTTGAAAAGGGATTGCTCAATCAGCTGGTAACAAGCACGGTAAGTGTTTATAGATACTCTCGTGTTGTTAACCCTATACTACACTTTGTGGGGTTCAAGTGATCCCATTACTTTATTACGGTAAAAACCAAACAGTTTAAATTTCTGGGCATTTTTATTCAGTGCTTTTTTTGTTCCTTTTAGATTAAGTTTTCGTTCAATCTTGCTACACCGGACTGCATTGTTGTATTTTTATTAATAAATTTTTTTAATGATCAGGTCAACAAAAACATTATAGCTATCAAGCGAAAAGTAGCATCTATGAACTACTGTTCGTTTGGCTGCTATGTAAATATAGAAAATATAAAACTTTTTCGCAAAAAGTGAAACCACCGAAAGGACTGGAAAGCATAAAATAATAATCTATTACTACCTTAATAACTAACTTCTTAAACTAGTAAATAACTATGAGTAGGTGCGAACATTCAATGTTTTAAAAACACTATAACCTCAATTTTAAGGAAATAATTAAATCAAATTAACAACTTAGAATCACGCCCTACGTAATTAATGAATTTTCTTATTTGAGGCTGACTCATATATAATTTAGATATGCATACACTAGTTTAGGAAATTAGTAGTTAAAGTAATAATAGTATATTATTTCTGCTTGTTCGGCCAATCAACTTTTTGCTGAAAAGTTATTATTTCATGTACATTTTTTACATTTTTATAAAGCTTACTTACTTACTTTAGCCAATAACTGTTGGAAAATCCTACTTTGTACTTCATCTAATCTAAAAGATACCGTATGATCAGTCAATCATTACCTGTTTTCTTACCTATAGATTACAATTTATATGGAATTAACCTTATCAATAAAACTAGTTACCTATCGAAATCGAACTATTCTGCAAAAATTCAAGTGATCAATCAGTTTCCGTTTTCCTACCCTTAAGATTGTTTTTACTTTCTAAATTTATATGGAACTGATTTCAGTGTGTAGGATACACCTTGAGATTAGTTCCAATAAAGTAAATAATTATTTAAATCGGTCTGTCAACCTTGTAAAAAGTGATGTGAGGCCATATATTATAATCAGTGATTACACAATCAATCATTCCCTGTTTAGCTTAGGGTTAGGTTATTATTCTTTGTTTTAAATTTATATGGGACCAATTTCGGAGTATACCCTTTTAAAAAGAAAGAATAATAAAATCAGACTACTTTGTATAAAGTTATGCGTGGTCTTATACATAAAAATATACGCGTCAAATTGATAACCTCTTCCGTGTTCTTTTCATCGGTTAATAATTAATATAATAAAAGGTGTTCAAAACAACTAAATTAGACTTTGAAAATCAATACCAGGAGTAAATCAGATTTTAAGATTGAGATATAGTATTTTAATCTTACTGACATTCTCATTATGAGTTTTGGTAATATCATTTTATCTTCCTCGAAACTTTTATAACTTTAACTTGCTTAACTTGTATATTGGAAAATATATAATTACTTTTTAACCGACTTCAAAAAAAATTGGAATGGGCGTAGCTTACAGGTGGTCCCATCGTCACCATATTGGGATCTGATGATGGGATCCCAAGGAAATCGAGGGAAATCCTCAAATATCATAGGCACAACGTCGAGATTTGGGTACTCGGAATAGTTTTTCATTGAAGTCGGTTCCTTTTTGTTAAAATTATAATTCTTAAATATTGATGGACTTCTTACACATAAAACACGCTAACGCATTTAGGGAGTTGTTGGGTATTTATTTAATTCAGATTTTTATCTCTTTAGAGTCTGAAATCATCAGCACATTTAATAAGTTTTAAAATGCACTTCGAAATGCTTTGCTTTCGAATGTTTTTGGAGGATAGCTTTTGATTATTCCATTGTAATTAGGAAAAATATGTGAATTTTTAGGGACGTTACACGCATGCATATCTACTAAGGACACCTATTATAATGATAATTTATTCAATATTACATTCCTAACAATAATATTAAAATTCACCAGATGAAACGTGAAGATAACAGTAAGGATGGTTAATGTCATAAGAATCCTCTTCACTGTCCACTCGAAAGCTCCAGGATTATAACTGTCTGGAAAAATAGACGTAGAGAGTTAATTGCAGACTGTGTTTTGGCGACTAAAACCAAAAGGAAGTTATCGACTCTTTTACTTAGGCGACAACGCCTTCTTGGTGTTTAAAGACTGAATGAAAGAAAACAATATTTTTCTGACTAAAAATGAGTTTATCGTATGTATATATGTACGTATGTATATATTTCTGATAATAGTTGGAAAGGAATGGGAAGAATTTAAGTTATGTATAAATAGTTTTCGAAAGCTTTCATAACACTTGAGCAAATCTCATAAAAAGCTGATAACTCTTGACTTACTTCACTCTTAGATAAATTTTAAATAATTTAATTATACATAACGGCATTTTTTCGGCAAAATTACTGCACGATCTCATGTACAATACTGACGAAAAGAAGCGTAGTTTTGACATGTGTTTGCGTGAGCGCGTGTGTTTACTTGAATGACTTGAGTTTTGTGGCTTCATTTGTAACAATTATCTACCTTTTTAATTCATCTGAGACCTTGAAAAACTTAAATAATTGTTGAAAAATATGGCTGTATTAAATTATTTTTATTTAATTTAATTTTAAAATACGAAAATCATTACAAACCTATTCTTTTCTCTTCTATTTTATATAATATAATAATATTATAACACCTGAAAATTAAATAATTAAAATCAGTTTGGCGAATTGATGAAAGTAATATCTAGCCAATTATTGAAATTTCAAATAAAAAGTCGATTGTGGATGGTTTATGTTCATTGAACTTCGAATGTTTTATTTCATCCGTGTTCAAGAAATCCTGTATAAATTATTGCTCTAATTTAAGTTTGTTTGACGAATAAAGTTAGTAATATAATCGTAACTTATAACAGTAAATACTCATTATTCAGGCATAAGAATTACAGGATGAAATAAATAATTCTTGTAAATAGTTGTTCCCTTTGAGGTTTGAAATTTGAGAATTAGCAACATGTCTAGTGTTAAATGAATGAAGCTATATAGAGATATAGAGATCTACATTTTATTATTTCTGGCGCTCTCTCAGAAATTTTGTACGATATCTTGATTGAGTTCAAAACACATCACTTTCCTTTTAAGCTTTTTTTTTCATTTAAGTAAAGAGAGAATACTTACATTCTCTTCCAAATTAAGTACCTATAGTTTAAATATCTTATAGTTTTTGTTTGTTTATTACGAGAGTGACAGAACCAAGAGGGTTTGCGCACATATTTGTACACTACAAAGTTGGCTTGTTTCCTTGAAAACAGGCCGTCGTAGCCACAATTATATGACAAAAATAAAAGTAGGACTTATAGTGATAAAACATTTTTGAAGTACTTGGCTAACGGGCCAGTAATTAATAAACTTAACCAACTTGCAAAATTTAATTAACAGAACAACTTAGGAATGTAAAAAGGGTTTCTGTTGTACGGTATAGAAACGGCACTGACACCGGCACACATTATTATGCTATCGAATGAAAGAATATTCATTAAATTGGCTACATATAGTACATATGATAAAATAACTTTTTACAGACGACTGTAAAATAAACCACTTTCCTATAACCACCGTTAGATCCGAAGTGAGTTGTTAGGTCAAAAAAACTTTAAAATAGTCGCGTGTAACTGTTTTTATCTAATAAAGGAAATCGTGTTTCCAATTAACAATATATTCGCACTAAGGATTATCCATTGAGAAAAAGTTTTGTAAAAGATTTATTTAAAATTATTAGGAAAGTCGTTGCTCGAGAAGTTAGCAAATGTTTTCATTTTGTATGTTACAAACTAAGAGCTAAAACCCATTGAAATAAGCTACTATTTACCTCAAAGAAAGTGTTAAATATTAACTTTGTAAATTTTACATTACATATACATAGATTGCAAACAATTTATTCTGTTTATTAGAAAGCATTTCGTATTGGCTATTGTCGGTGTATAGTAATTTACTTAATCGAAAATATTCTGGTTGTAAGCCCACCATTGAAATTTTTTTATCAGTACATAGTATAAAACAAAGTCGCTTTCTCTGTCCCTTTGTATGCTTAAATCTTTAAAACTACGCAACGGATTTTTATGAATTTTTCTTTAATAGGTAGAGTGAATCAAGACGAAGGTTTTTATGTATAATACGTACATAATATAGTAGATAATAATTTTAGAGGTTTCTAATGTGATGTTTTTACACTTATATTGCAAACGCTGGCTGTACCTAGGGTTCATGATTTATCGAGCTTTTCTATTTCTTGTTCTTCTCGGGTTGTCGAGAATTTTACATTTAAGTACGTTTTCTCATATTATTTAGTTGCAATACTTCAACAAATTCACAAATAAAAGTATTAAATTAATTACAAAACTTTTATTGATTATATTCAAAAACATTAATCTTAATAAAATTTAAAAAAAAAAAACAGAAATAATAATTTGAACTCATAATTGTAATGACAGCAACATTTCTGGCAGGTTAGTTAGAACTTATAAACAAAAGTAACTTCTATTAAACTAAACAAAAAATCAACTGATAAAGAAAACGTTAATATCATAACTTATAATTATATTACAATCACAGCACCATGCCAACAGAAAGTGAATCAAGAATGAATTCACTTTTTGTGAATCCCTTTAACGTGAAGCCGTCCTTTGCGGCTGCAAAATTTTCACCTCTCCTTCTCGCCAATATTTCACCCAATGTACATCTTAAAAAGGTCTACAAAAAAGTCCGCAATGGTATCTCTTAGGGATAACCCACAATAACCATTTTTTTATTTTTACGAGAAATAATGGTTTATTTACGAAGCGATTATAGGCAACACAGTATTAATCCTTATCCAATTAAGTACCTTGAATAAATTGTGTATTTAATATAGATTAATATGGCCCTTTACAGTATGTAATTTAAATTAATAATTTTGAAGATATTACTGATTTAAAATGCAGGAACAAAGCAATTCTGGCGGTACCGGCCGGGGCGTGTTAGTTGGCGCTGTTGTCGATTTGTCACTATCAGAATATCTAAACACAATACTTTATTATGAATTAATATTCTAAGGCGGTACGAAGTTCGCCGGGTCAGCTAGTTACATTTATAAGATTAATTAAATAAGTTTTCGTGGTTACTTTTAAACAATATTTTTAAGGGTGTGTCCAGATAGATAGAATTCGTAGATAAAACTGTTTTCCTGGGGATCACGCTTGATGCAGGGCTACAATGGGGTTCTCATTTAACATCTCTTGCGGGGCGGCTAAGTTCAGCAGCATATGCTATTAGAAAAATCCGTCAATTTACTGATGCAGATACCGCTAGACTGGTCTATTTCAGTTACTTTCATAGTATAATGTCTTACGGCATCTTGTTATGGGGACGGGCTGCAGATATTGAGTCTATATTTATTCTGCAAAAAAGAGCCATCAGAGCCATATATAATCTTCGTAGGCGCGATTCTCTAAGGGAACTGTTTAAGAATATTGGCATCATGACGGTACATAGTCAATACATCTACGAAAACATAATGTACGTCAGGAAAAATCTTCATCTTTTTGGCAAAAGAGGTGACAAACATAATTACAGTACTAGAAATAGGGACCAACTAGTTCAGCCAGGCTTTAGACTCGCTAAAGTAGACTCTTCTTTTATGGGGTACTGTTTGAGATGCTATAATAAAATTCCACAAAGTATTCTTGAACTGAATGAGACAAAATTTAAAACATGCATTAAACGCACACTATGTAAGCAAGCATATTACAAGTTGAGCGATTATATCGCTGATAAAAATGCTTGGCTCAATGCTGGTCCTGCTTCACAAGGACAGGGGCGCATAAATTGATAGCATTAAATTAAATGGTATTGTTGGAGCTGCTGAAGATTGTACAACTTTCTTTGCATTGTATAGATTCAATCTCTTTAGTATTATATAATCGCATAGCAAATATTGTGTGAGTACTATGTACTAGGAAGCTATTCAAGCTATCATTCACTGGAAACCTACGTCTTTTCTTGACTTGAATCTGCCCTGGCGGTTGAGAGTATGTCATGCTCACTCAAATGTCACGCTGATGGTGGCGCGTGTGTCTGATCATTTAATTCCCTTCAAAATGGTTGAGTTGAATGGTGCGGATCCATGCGTCATGTTCGTGAACGGGCGCTGTCAGTTGTGACTGGTCATCTCTGAGTTGCCACGGCTTATTTGAATTATTTATTTTATTTTTCAATTGTATTTTTGTTGTACTATGGACACTTTTAACGTGCACGTCTTGCTACATCGTTCTCACATAATGTACTATCTCAACATGAATGATGTAACCATGATTTTGTAAAAACATTTTGATTTAAAAGAGTGTCCATGGAGTTTCTTGCCCGTTCTTCTCCATAGAGATCTACGCTAGGGAATGGGCAACTACAGTACTTTCACAGTTTTTATGTCTTGTGACTGGGACTGTAGCTACATTTTTGTTTCGACAATTCAAAAGTGCCTGTAACTGGCCTACTTGAAATAAATGCTTTGATTTTGATTTTGATTTTGATAAATCAGTATAAAGGTATAAAATATATATATTTTATTAAAAAGTAAGTTCACACTACTTTAAACTTCTTGAATATAAAGCAAAATTCAATGTTTTTTGTGCAGGCGTACCGTTCCGTAGCGATCTATAGATGACTACGGAACGGTACGCTTTGAGAAGACTTTTTTGCTCTATAGAGCAAAGAAGTCTTCTCAAAGCATTCTCGTCATTCAAAGAACTTCTTGAACTGAATAAGTTCCTTTTATTTGCTGCGGACGTCATCAGATTGAGTACCTGGTTTTTGTGTATTATAATTAAATAATTTATTTCTAAGAGTATAATTTCATGAAATTTTTAAATGAGTTCCATCTACTTAATTAATTATTACATACAGTTATGGTCCATTTTGGACTACAGATAAGTAGTGGAATGGATTAACACATTGAAATAAATAATGGTACATTTTTAGGGTTCCGTGGTTCATGACTCGGAACCCTTTTAGATTCGTCATGTCTGTTTGTCCGTCCGTCCAAATGGTTAGTGCTAGAAAGAAGAAATTTTGCATGGATATGATTTTCTATCACGTCGTCAAAGTGCTACAATAAAATCATGTTAATTATTTTTATTTGAGGTACCTCTACTGTACGTAAAATGAGTATGATTTTTTTTCTCGCGTCCAGCCCGCAACGTGTGGGTTGTCATTAGTTGGATGTTTTAAAATTGTTGAGATGTTGCTAAGAAAATTTTTCAAATTAGATATCTGTTTGCGAGTTATTCAACTTTAAAGCATATTTTTTTATAAAACAGGGCGCTCCACTGCTTTAAAACCTAAACGACTGGCTCGAAAAATTTGAAAAAATCATGATGGTAGTACAGTGAACTTTAAAGGAAAACTATAGCGACTTGGATAACTTTTTTAGTTCAAGAGTTATAGGCGATTTTTTTTTTTTTAAAAAGACAATTCCCGCATTAGGAAGATGAATTCCTGTGTCGCGGGGGACTTTACAAACACACATGAAACGGACACAAAGAACACCCAGACTCAGAACAACAATTTGTGAATCACACAAAGTGTTATCCCACGTGGGATTCGAACCCGCGACACTTGGCGCAGTAGAGAGCGGCGTGGCGACCGCTTAAACCACTAGGCCAACCGTGCAGTCAATTGTAAAATGCACTTCGTATACAAAAAAAATATGTAATTGCTATGTTTAGGTACTTATTTTAGGTAAACATAGCAATTACCTATAAGGCACGATGCGAAATTCTCGTGCCATTGTGGGTGACTAAGGAACCCTATTCTATGCGTGGCCACACACACTTGGCCGATTTTTTTCTTTGTTTCATGTTTGTAAAAAAGTAAGAAATGTTTTGAGCATGACTTTATTTCATTTTTTTTTAATTTTTCTTTATTACTACTTTGGCATAAAAAAAACAGCTTATTTCAAACTATCGCCGTATGACCCAATGTCACAGTGAATTAACTCATGTTATGTTCATTGCCAATATCTCATTTTTCTAGCCTTTACTCCTTAGATTATTTGGGGTCGACTACTAGTTCAACTGGTTTTACCTGAATATCAGTTTTTTTTAATATCTATATATTATTTATATTACTCGAAGCAAAAACTCTGTTCTTTTCACGAAAATTATGAGAAAATAAGTAATATTCGTTTAAATGAGTGTAGATATGTTTAAAGTGGAAACCGGCATACAGTAGGTCATTTGTTATCTATATCTACACATTTGTGTTTAAGATGCCCGAAATATTTATTTTATTTATTTATTATACAGTGAAACTTCAAGGGATATGCAAAATTTGTCCAGATATCCAGGTTTAAATAAATATCTGTTTCATTTACAGAGGGTTCTATTAATACAGGTCATACAGGATTATATACAGGATGCGTATACTAAATAAAATAATGTATTATTACATTATAAATAAACTTATTTATAGAGAATTACAACTGTAATCTTTTTTGGGAATGTAAATGTAATGTAACTATTTAAGCACGTTTTTACGTATAGTATAAAAATTAAATAAGAATGTATCAATTACAAAACTGTTTTCTCGTTTCAGTTCTCATTGTTTTTCAGAAATTTTAAACTGGATTTTATTTTTATTCTGAATTATTCTACAAAGAGTATAATTTGGTAGATTGAGTTCGAAACAGACTTGATAGCGTGCCTTCCCATTTTCATAAACGCATATTATCTTCAGTTTTTTCTGGTACTAATAACTATTTGAGGTTACATTACGGCATTTTTTCGAATTAACATTTTTACTATCATACATCTGTAGTAAAAAAATTAAGATACTAAAGTAAGAATATGAAAATAACAAACGACACAGCAGTAAACAGCAAAGTCGGGGCCATATTTTACATTATAATTTAAAATATTACAGATAACTCTTTTTAGCATACATTACACGAATATTCTTGACAATTTCATGATTCCATCATTAGTTTTTCGTTTCAATCAACGATTCCTGACTTGACTGACACAATGCTGAGTTAGAGTTATTATCTCAATCATTGTTTGCATATATTAGGTCTTTACCTACGAAATTGCCTTTCTTCAGTACTGGTCATTTCAAATAAAAAAAAGTTTGTAATGGCTCTGTATTCTAAATTCAAATTAATTTTGTTTTAAAACAATGACGATATATTTACAAACTCAGCCTTTTGTTTTTTGATTAGCGTTGTATTTTAATTTCATTTGAACATTTTTCGTCATAATGGATACTTTAAAATTTCGTGTAATTATGGAATATGGGTTCCGTCGTGGCACCAACGCGACACAAACGGCACGTAATATTAAAAACGTTTACGGAGAGAACTGTACAAACGAACGCACGACCCGTTTTTGGTTTTCCCTATTCCGTTCTGGAAATTTTGACTTGTTACGTGCGACGAAAAATGGATTTGACTGCCTTGTTAGCGTATGCGGCTACTGGTCAAGAGGTCTCGGGTTCGATTCCCGGGTCAGACCAAATATTTGTGTGATCCACAAATATTTGTTTCGGAGTCTGGGTGTTTTTCTATGTATAATATGT
Organism: Phragmatobia fuliginosa; assembly: GCA_932526445.1. Classification (NCBI taxonomy): domain Eukaryota; kingdom Metazoa; phylum Arthropoda; class Insecta; order Lepidoptera; family Erebidae; genus Phragmatobia; species Phragmatobia fuliginosa. The sequence goes on from OW052057.1 coordinate 35,991,920, forward strand.
ATGTATTTACAAAAAAAAGTATGTTTATGTATTTATATCAGTTGTTGACTAGATCAGACTAGATGATATTGTGTGTAAGATGTCTAAAAATATATTATATAGTATATTATATTATTATTCTGTTCGACAATCGAAAGCGCTCAGCAAGTTAGTTAGACCCTGGTTCAGCACCAAAGCAATGCCCTAAACCAAAAATACTGCGCAACAGACAGTCTCCAAGCTGCAAGAGCTGGGGTTGGAATCTCTCTCATCCGCCATACTCACCAGACCTTGCACCTACCGACTATTACTTTTTCCAAAATTTAGACAACTTTTTAGTGGGTAAAAAATTCAATTCCTGAGAGGCAGTACAAAATGCCTTTGAAGAGTGTGTTGCTTCAAGTCCAGCTGATTTTTACAAGAACGGCATCAATAAACTGCCAATGCGTTGGCAAAGATGCGTCGATTGCATGGGTGATTACTTAGAATAACAGAAATAAAAAAGTTTATAAAAATAAGTACTTTCACTTATGCATACAAAACGGCAATTTCATAGGTAAGGACCTATTATTAATTTCACAATATAAATTTTATCTTTATCATCAATATAAAGCATGGTTGGAGCAACGAAAGAATTGCTAAATTTCCTAAAACTATGAAATAACTGTGAATTATCCGATGTCTAAAATCGTACCGCACCTCTTAAACAACTAGATCCCAAACCCACTTACTTATAATTTTTTTATTACTAACTTTATTTAAAACTTTCTGCAACTTTACAACGTCAATATTATAATTTAAATATAATTCCTGTTGTTATTATATATGTATAAACATTTGAAGTATTAAAAAACCCCTCAATGACATTGACCATTGACCATTGAATACGAGGAAGAGCATCTTTCCAGCGGAATTTATTATTTATGAGAGCAGAATGACAAATACAGTCAAGTTTAACTCGCTCAGTTCAACTTTACACACGAAATATGTAATTTGGAGTCGACAGACAATAAACGAGGGGCTAAGCGTGAGCTTTCGATCGAATGAATGTTTAGTGTTCAGATACGATCCAACAGTCGATCATGCTGTGAATATATTGGTTGACTTCAACATGCATTACGTAAATTAAAATATATAGGACCCACAAAGCTGACTCAATTTTATTCCTCAATTTTATTGAGCTGCGCGGCAGTGGTTGAGGTTGCCCTGGAGAACCTTTGTTTGAGATGGGAATTTTAGGCCTCCATTGGCTCTTCCATCGAGTTACTACTCGACACTGGCAACCCCGACTGAGCTAGGGAGGGTTGAGACTGGGTCTCTCCCATCTTTTTCTTTGGTGGGCATCAGCTCTTGCTTCCCAGACGATGGTTAGCAGGCCTACCGTAGTCGAGACACACCGGATATTTTGGTGTGTCTGCAGTGCAAGTTGAGGCCTTATGGCCCTGTTCCCCACAGCGGAAGCAGCGCCCACTTCTGTCTGCATGGCCCGAGCATTTCACCCATTTCGAGGCACTGGTAACATTGCAAGGGCCGTGGTGTCAGTACTTTGACACGGATCAAAACCCATCCTACTTCTAAGCGTTGGGCGGCCACAACCTGGCGTATAGCCTAGCCTAGTAATAAGTGGGCCTCTGACCCAAACTGTCCCTAACCGGCCTGCAATTCTGCGTATTTCTCCGACTTTGATATCGGTCGAGGGGCAGCCACTCTCTGCGGCTATCGCCTCTATTTCCTCGGCGATTGTGATGGATTCATCTAAATCTATTACTTGCAGTTCAGCGGTCTTGCACGGACGCATAAATTGTACGTTCGTGACACCCATTACCACACGCAAACGTTCAGCCAGGGTGTCTGCTTTGGCAGCGCTGTCTGGCCCAGGGACCTCCAGTATTAGGTCCCCTGTGACCGCTTTTTCGCTGACGAACCCCACCCGTATTGCCAAAGTCTGCCAGTTTTATGCTGGAGCTTGCATCACCTCTGCCAGTGTGGTGCTAGACCCCGGAGGTACTACGACCACAATGGCGGCATTAGTGGGAGGTCGCGGTAACTGCCTCTTTACCTTCGGAGTGGGAGTAGCCGCTGTGCTATTGTTCGCAGCAGCAACCTTTGCTTTCTCCCCTACCACCTGGGCCCAGGTGCCGCCCTCCTGCCGGACTGACTTTGCTGGCAACGTCTGCAATGTAGTTGCCGGCCCAGTCAACGGTGCCAATTGAAGCGCCGGTCCTTTCGGCTTCTTCTTATTTTTCCTCTTTTTCTTCTTCTTCTTGTTGGGAGCAGGAGCTACTACAACTTCTTCTTCAGCCAGCTGCTGCGCCACCAGAGTAAGTCCCTTTCCTAAAGGAGGTCTGGCCCCTCTTTCTGGAAAGAACCTATCAATGAGTCCGGACTGGAATCGAGCAAACTCTCGTTTCATTATGACCTCGATTCGCTCCCAGTACGGATGGTCCTCCCTAACAGGGCGGGCTACTGAAGTAGACGCCATTGGGCCGTTTGTCGGTTTCGGTCCCGATATAGCAGGAGACCTACCTGCTTATACGCCTTTTATATAAATTTATAACTCATTGTGGCGATTTCTATTTTTCTGAAGTAAATAATAATTTATTCTATATTTATTTTAACCATTCTACGTTTGTACATGTTATTTGATCTTTCTTAATCATCACAGAGAAGTCTGACAATCATAAGGAACGTAAGACTCGTCTTTAATCAAACAATTTGAATTAGATTGCATATTGATTTCGCTACGACGCTAGCACGTGTTGTTGATAGAATTGAACACAAGTCGAGAAAACGTAATCGACAAGAAATAAATTGAGTTCAAGGATACGGATTTGATTTAAGAAACGTTACTGTGTTCGGTACGAAGCCAATGTAGATAACAGTTAAAATTAATTTCCTGTTTATTTTTTTTTGTTTCACAAGACTGATCTGTGGACAACATTCTACCATCTTATTTTCTTTAGTAACTAACTATAATACCTGTAGAAACTTCCATAAAATGTCTAATTTTAACCAACAGCAGCCAAATTAATAACTGTATGTACCAATTAACTATTATATATTAATAACTATTTATAGTGACTAATAGCCGTCCCATAGGATTATGGCAGTGAGAGAACAGAGAGTGCACCTGTGTTTGGCCATATATTTGTGCACTATAATATAATATTTCTTGTGTAGTTAGGTGATCTCTGCTGAGACTGGTCGCCGTGATCGAAATCGGCTAGCAGAACATCCTCATCATCATCACAATATTTTTGTCCACTGTAGTGTGCACGAATGTGTTTCTACTTCGTGGGTGCGATCTGAATACGAGCGCCACATGGAAATGCTGCACGTTTCCATGCGGCGCTCGTTGTTGCTCGTTAGTTGGGATGGTGACCCGTTTTGGGCCATTTTTTTATTGCAGATCCTTCTGTGACTGATGAATTTATGGTTCACAAAATACGGTGCAGAATTCAGAATATTTTGCACTGTACTAGTACTGTAAGTTAATGATTTAATTTAATTTCATATATTTTTATGCCGCCATAACATGATATAAGTCACTATAAACTCAGGTGTAGTGTAGTCTGTGTAAACTAAAGTCTATAAATTGTTGCTATAAAATTTTTCGACCCAATATATTTTTAAAGGCAACTGTCACATTAGGAATAAATCCCGTGTCACGGGGGACTTGTTATATATATAACTAGCTGATGCCTGCGGCTCCGCTCGCGTTTTAGAGGTATCAAAAATAGATGTTGGCCGATTCTCAGACCTACTGAATATGCATATAAAGTTTCATAAAGATCGGTCAAGCCGTTTCGGAGGAGTATGGCAACGAAAACTGTGACACGAGAATTTTATATATTAGAAGATTATAAAATGAACACAAAGATTCAACATAATATTCGTGGATTATATCAAGTGTCCTATGTGTACGTTATGGATATCATTTTATCCGTGTAATTATCACAAATTTTAACCGCAAATCTGAAAATCAGTTGTCAATCCATATTTTACTCATATATTAATGATATTTTATACTGCTTGCGCAAAAGGTGTAAAGAAATTAACTAGACAGTTGGGCAGCATAAAATGAACTATAAAGTTATGACGACCCAAGTACAAAGATAAATTCTCAAAACTGCCTTGATTATAGCAACCGGTGGGTCGAGATTCAACTTCTAATATCAATGTCATACATTAGATATCACATTCAGTCATTACAAATTGCCTTCCAAACGAGGTTGAATGATTATCTTGATTTTGCAAAAATATAGTAGGTATTATGCTCTTTACGTGTAATAACAATATGCAGTTGACAATTAAGTACTTGAATTCGGATTTAAAGTACCAGTTGATTGAATTTCAATGTACGATTTTGTTTGCTTTTATATTACTTCAGTTAATATATACAGGGTGAATTTTTGAGACGGGACAGTAAGGGTAGGTACCTCAACCGTTATAGTTACAGGAAAACGCTTTTAGGAGACTATCCATAATTTTTTAAGATATTCTGAACTGCATTTACAGATTTTGGAAAAAATGTACAGCCAGGAAGAAAATGGTCATTTTAGACAAAAACTTTTTTTGATGCCAATCGATCCTGTTTCTTATAAGGATCAAAAGTCTCTTCTGGACCGATTGAAGTTTGAGTACTAGAAATGTCAGAAATCGCAAAAAACTTTTCCCATACATTTGTACGGAAATAAATCATTTTAATATGTATTTTATCTTTTTTTTATTCTTTATGAGTATTTAGTAAATAATAGGAACACGAAATTTGCATTGGTGTGGTACACGAATAAATTTCCACTGCGACAAGTATCGAGTGATAATTGTTGAATTTTATGAAGGTACTCTTAATTCTGCCGTGTATAACGACGTCAGAGTTAGAGAATCTCCAAAACCAGTTGGATGAATAGCTCCTGTCAGATTTGCGAAAAGTTTATTTTCAGCAAGATGGCGCTCCGCACAACAGCTGCGCATTCTAGTTTGAATAGGCAGTGCGGGTCACAGTGGGTAGGTACACATGGTTCAACCAAGCGGCCACCTCGTAGCCCCGATCTAATGCCTCTGGACATTTTGCTGTGGAGCTACCAAAAAACAATGTCTCCAAAAAAATACAACAGTATTCAGGAGCTGAAAGATGCATTATCCAGGATTTTAAATGATATCTGATCTATCCAAGAAAATTATCGGCTGCTACTAGCTCAGTACAAAAATGAGTGAACTTATGTATTCGTGAAAACGGCGGTCGTTTTGAGCAACTTATTTCGTAGATCATCTAAATGTAAGCTATGTTAGTCTGTGTCTAAAATACATATTAAAATGATTTATTTCCGTACAAATTGTATGGGAAAAGTTTTTTGCGATTTCTGACATTTCTAGTACTCAAACCTCGTTCGGTCCAGTAGAGACTTTTGATCCTTATAAGAAACAGGATCGATTGGCATCAAAAAAAGTTTTTGTTTAAAATGGCCATTTTCTTGCTGGCTGTACATTTTTTCCAAAATCTGTAAATGCCGTTCAGAATATTTAAAAAAAATATGGATAGTCTTCTAAAAGCGTTTTCCTCTAACTATAACGGTTAAAGAACCTACCCTTACTGTCCCGTCTCAAAAATTCACCCTGTATATACTTATATTGCGTCCTCACTTACCTTCAGTACTAAAATTAACATATTAATGTAATATAAATTGTTAAATAAATATCAGATATTGAAAAATTACAATAAAAACATATTGTAATTTTAGAATATCTAACATTATTATATTACTTATTTTTATTATAATAATGATCAGAAATGGTTGGGTACTTATTTACTAGAAGTTAGTCCTTATAAAAATGATTGGCGAAATAATTATGACATCGCAGGACGGGGTGGATAATGTGGAGACAATAAAATACGTCACGTACGATCATGAGGACGTGTGAATTCTTTGGCAATGAAATTAATAAAACAATTAGTGCCGCAGTTCATAAGTAGTTTCATTTATACCTCGTTAATTGTACTTCTGCAAATAGATAAAACTGGTTGATTGCCACCAATTATATTTTCCAATGAACATGAATACTTGACACAAAGGATCATCAGTATGACACCGTAGACCAAAACGTTACTACAACCGAGAGACTGTCCAGCTGTGAAAGAGTGGTGGGATGAATAATAATGACATAATATTGAACAAATGTTTTATTGGTGTTACTTTAGTTTTGTTAACAATAGATTCTTGTATACTCAACCAAGTTTCTACTCAAATTCTTTATCATTATTTAAAAGAAATTTTCCGAATTTTGGAATTGAAGAGAAACGTACTGTCCTGTTTCACATGTGTAAGTGATGAAAACTTGTTATTTGATTTTTGTTAAATAAAGTTTAGTAAATGGACTGCCTCGGTGGCATAGTGGTAGCGTATGAGACTGTTGTGTTTGAGGTATCAGGTTCGATTCTCGGGTCGGATCTAATGTTTGTGTGATCCGCAAAAAAATGTTTCGGAGTTGGGGTGTTTTCTATGTTTAGTATGTATGTCATCATGTTCCGAGCCTTTATTCCCAAGTTTATATCTGGTCGGCTACTAGTTCAACCGGTTTTACCTGAATTTCAATTTTTCCACGGAGCGACTAATGTTATACCTATATGTATTTACAAAAAAGTGTGTTTAAGTATTTATATCAGCTGCAACCCATAATACAAGCTCTGCTTAGTTTGGGGCTACATGACGTTGTGTGTAAGATGTCCGAAATATTTATTTATAAATTTATATTTAGTAAAAGGGCAGTATACGTACACCTGGTGTGTTTTGATATCCTTATTTTATTTTTTCCTTACATATATGAATTATTACTTTAAATAACTCTCAGTATTATAACATATAACAATTTAATTATAATGTCTATAACCTTTGCGACGTTACAAAGTTTGCTAAACCCTCAAATCAGCAATAGTGGTTTGTTCATTTAATATTATCACCTTCTTTTTGTTTCGTAAAACAAATAAATTAAAGTTATACAACTTAGTAGTGTAATAAATAACTTTTATTGGCTTGGCCTTTCAAAAAAGTGCATGGGATATGAAAAGTACAAAATAATCATCATCTTCCAACCCTCATCATTCATTTCTACTAGAGCCGGGACACTAATAGGTCTGCTTATTGTACTAAGGAGAGAATGCTATAAAACAGTTAGAACAGTCTTCTACGATCAATGATCTAACATGGCACAGGTTTACCAACAAAGCTTTTGGGACAAGAAACTCATTATATTTCTATCAAAACGATGGCTAGTATTAATTTGATATGATATCGATCTTAGTTTTATTAAAAACATATTGTTTCACGCTTTATATGTTTTGTTTCTCTACGCGATGTGTAAATTAGTGTCATTTTAAAATAGGCACACTTACTTCATCGAAATTGTTATTATGACGATTGATCGGCTATCAATTCACTTTACAAATTGGTAAAGTACTTTCAATTAATGCTATTAATACAGCAAAGCAACCACAAACCTTATTAAGCATTAATAGGGCTGCCACGCACATGCAATAGTGTTTTTTATATATCCAACGTTTTGTAAAAGATCACATTTATTTCTATGAAATTGGGTCAACTAAAAGATGAAAAATAAAGCACCCTTTTCCTTTTAAATCACGACAAAATTAAAATCGAATAATGTGTTAATATCGAAACAATTGACAAGAACACGATTATTTTTAGTTATTTAAAAGCAAATCAGATTAGCTAAAGGATTATGCCAATAAGATTTTAGTTTCCAATGATTCCAAGTGAAAAACACATTCTGGCCGGATCAACACGAATCCCTTTTTACTCATAACAATTGCTATGTCAAGGCTTGTTATTATATTTTTAAGTGGATTTCGAAGAGGAGTGCGGCTTTGAATAACAATTCTGTTTACTTTCAAAGAACTCGTTCAGAAGGGCCGAGTCCCAGGTGAGGGCTCGCATTTAAAGGTTACCGAACAAGGAAACAAGATTTAAGTTACATTCCACAGACCATTAGATCTCTGACATCATATAAACTGAATATTATTTGCATGTTATATGTACAATCAGGAAGAATTGAATGTCGATATTCACTTACCAATATAGGTGTAGTAAATAAACCTTGATTTTATCGATTTCACTTTCATTAACGCACTGTTTGTGTATTATCACATTATATATTGTTATCTTTCGTTTAACAATTTCCAAAAGTTCATAAGCTGCGATAAGTAAGACGATTTCTACTTGAAAATATTAAAATTTAGGTGACCCATCCACAATTTTTTTTTATAGTTTAAAATATAGTTATACACTTACCGCACTTAATGAAATATATAGTGTTCGAGGCGGACTTAATGATATATATAGTGTCTGACGGATCTGGTGTTTCAGCTGAATCCTGATAACATTTGACCTGACTTTTAAATTTGGCCGAAACCAAAACCTTGTAATAAAACAAACGCGAGCCTGAAACAAATTTTGAATAATTACTGATCTGTATTTTTTTTTTAATTAAAAAGGGTTTTTAAGTAAATAGTTTACCACTATTTATTCTGATCTACAACATTTTTGCATATTAGTATTAAAATAGTGACAGTGTTTATTATTATTTCACTAGGAAGCTTCTTAGTTCACAGATCGCGTAAAGCAGTAACAAAAATGTCTCACTTCCAAATTTATTTCTACTTAAATTCATTTTTATAAAACTAAAAACAAAACAAAGAAGGCTTAGACAGAACGTTTAATTTAAAAACTAAGAAATAAAAAATATATCATATAATATAGATCACAACTTGAGGGTGACTTAAAAAATATTTAGTTGTCACCAAGTACACCCAACGCATGTTTGTATTATACGCGAGGACACTGGTATCCTAAACACAAGTTAAATCTTATTATGAGTTCCAAATTTCATTGTAAAATCTCATTATATTTCATATGGTTTTGAATGTCCATGTATTGAGAAATGAAAATTATATTATATTTTTGTAGTTTTTGTGAACTCTGACCAACCTACAATTTAAATGATTGTTATTATTAATATAATGTAAGCTTGTTTTCATTTCCAGGAGTCGCAGACATGCCGATCATCCAATCTTGTTGCTGCTGGCGCAGCCTGCGCAAAGGCTGCTATGCTGCTGCCATTTATACAATGGTATGTACCTATTTACTATTACACTCATATTTTACAGTAATTAAACTAAATATTTAATACAGAATGGCAATATATAACGATTCAGCCACTTACTCTAGAACATAAAACCAATAGATTAGGAAATTAATCAAGGAAACGAATCTTTGGACTCCAAATATCTGAATGGCAAATCTTATTATTTCAAAATTAAAGCGGACATATTTCCCTTTTAACCATAAAATAAAGGATAATATAAGGACTTTCCTTATCGGATCGAATGTGATGATAAATGTTGGAAATGTTTCGATACTAATTATTCCTAATAGGTTTTTGCATTTTTCATTAATATAACCCCAACAATAGTATGCTGAGCTTTACATGGCATAAACTTTCAGAAAAATAGTGCCTGAGTGACAAAATCTACCAGAAAACAGTGGAGGATAGCCGTGTAAAAATACTCCACTGTTGTTGATATAAATCGAACACACTAATTCTGTAATCACCCAAACGATAGAAGTCCAGTCATTACCGGGGGTTCACTTTAGAAAATCGACATACCCAGTATATTACCATGAAAAAATTCGTATTTTGGCATTCTGTTCTCAAAATTCACATATAATTATATGGTCCCAAATTTTAAAGTCAGTCACATAAATCCTTTTTTTAGATTTTTTTCAAATATTACGATCGCTATGGGTTTACGCTATTTGTATTCATTATCAATATAAGGCAGTTAAATCTTCTACAACTTTTGCTTTAACATTTTTTCATACCTTAAACTGTTTTCGAGATTGAGGGCGGAGCGCCTGGTCAGAGATAGAGTCTGCGGCGCACAAAATGTCTACGTAGCGCGCAAAAAGTCGGTCACCGATTTTTAACTCAACGCACACGACGCACATCTTCGATCATTCTGTCGGCAGAACTGTAGGGACGTAGACGCTATGTAAATCGTGCAGAGATCGCGAAGTATTATTTTGTACTTGAAATATAGAAAAAGTGGAAGAAATAGAGAATTTAAGAGAATATAAAACTCAATGAGCCTTTATTACTACGGCGTCATCATCTGTTATAAAATAACACATAATCACGTCCCGCACAGTTAACTTAATTACAATCTATGGACTGTAATAAAACGTGTTTGTATCAACTGTAAATGTTGTTCGCAGAGTGAAAATTTTACAAACATATCTGATATAATTATTGGAAAATGTCATTTAAATCCATTAATTAAAACTTCATTGCAATACCACAACATAAATATTTTAGTAAGATAATATTATTAATTTACTAAAGTAATAAAACATTGGCCATTATCATTTTTAGTCAGTCACATAAATTTATTTTTGTGAGCGAAATAATTCTATTAATTATAATTTTAATTTATAATTATTTTATATTTTTTTTATAATTTAATAATTCTATTAACATACAAAATAAAGTTACGTTGTGGATTAAATCTGTTTTGATGATTTGTAAAATAACAAAATACATACGATTGTTACCATATACCGTTAAATTTATACTCATTTCTATAAAACCCTTGACTGTTTTTATGGGTTTATAATATGCCTTTAAGAAAATAAAATCTAAACTTATAAAACTATTTGACATACTTTAAAACTTTCCAACAATATTATACTCACTAAAGTTTTAGTTCACAATATGAATATATATTTGTTATATATAATAACCCTAAGCTAATTACGATAAGCTGCTACTGACGCGAGTACTTAGGTAAGTACGAGAGCACTTTATAGTTAGTACAGATAACGAGGCTTGTCAATTTTGGGTGGATCATTTTGAGTATACATTAAATAACACTGCAAAACAAACTTAGGCTTAATGATTCATGCTAAATGTCCTTGCACTTAATCTGACAAAAATGTGTCATAATCGTTATATTGTCAGATTATATCGTAAAACTATGTAACTATTCAAGCGAATCATGTTAATATTGTATGGGTTAACATTGTCATTTTTAACTTAAAGTTGAAGTAATTAAATAGAGAGTTATAGTAGGATAGTAGTTACACATCACATTCTTCAGTCAATCTTTAACAGTTCTGCGCTGGGCATAGAAAGTTTTGGCCTACTACTTACAAGTTTCTTTTGTAATATTAGACCAAAACCTGTATCATAATCCTATGATACAGGCCTTTACCTATATAACTATCCAGTTATATCAGTAAATATTCAGAAATAAATCAATCCAACCATCCATCCAACCATCGTAAAGCATCATTGATTTCAATGCGCTTAGGTTGTTCTTACTTTTAGTTATTCAAATGATTCTTTTGGAGTAATATTTGTTCTTCCAATTTGAATGTCCTATTCAAACTCAAACAGAAAATATAGCTTTATAAACAAAAATAATTTAGAAGGAGATCTGATGTCAGATACGAGTACATAGTTTGTTTGAGTTTTCTGTTGACTGGAGGCGTTCATTCTGTACAATGAAGAGTAGCTACCGTCTGTTCTGCAGATTTCAATGTTTCATTGTACGGATTCAACAAAACATTGTAATTGACACATCATTGTATATTCAGCTGAAATGAAAACAAATTCGAATGTTTTCCGAGGAAACTTACTAAGAAATTCAAAGCAGTGTTCAATGAATGGTCTAAAAATATGTTGTTCTCTACCTACAGTCTACTATATTAGTAGTAAGCGTGCATTACATTACCTTAATATAGAATTTAGAGTATGAGTCTCTTATATTTGAAGTAGGATGGTAGGTAGTAGAGTCACGTTGATTTCGGCATGAATGGACTGGCTCTGCTGGGGCTGTACTACTCTCACACAGAAGACCAATCTAGAAATGACAGCATTCGTGGTGTCGTATTTCGTTGGTGAGTGTGAGATCAGTGGTTCATTTAATCTGCATCATTCTGCGGCCTCTGGAGGCCGGGAGAATGATCTCACTAGGCCGCCATGGTGTAGATCGCCATGATGCATTATCTGCACTTATGATGAGAATGGTGACCCTTACCACTGGATTCTACTCATGCTTGGTTTCAGGAAGAGTTACTATGGTAGGCTAAAATATGTATATAAAAAAAATATTTGTTTTGAACAATTTCCTACAAATAAATTACTTAGTATTCTTGTTTGCTTATCAGAAGGAACTATTAACCGTTGACTATTGGTAATGTAGTACAGGTATGATACGAATGTTTTTAAATCAGTCTTTATTAATTATATTATACCGACTTATGCCCACGACTAATATGTTATAATAAGATAACCTTTCGGCTTAAAGGTTGATCTTTTTAAAACCGTTTCGTTTATCATGCATAACAAGAACCTATTTAGCGCGAAAATTATAAATAAACCCTTTTCAGTATAAGCACTAATAAAGCATTCCTAAAATAAACATGAACAACTTAAAACTGTTTTCTTTTAATAAATAAATAAAGAAATAGCCAAACAAGAAGTTGTGGAAAATTTTGAACTACCTAATAGACATAAAAAATTACTAACTATCACATTTGTTAATATTAATTGCTTTACTTGCTTTATTAGGGCTCCGTACAGCGTACAAAAAACGGAAACCTGATAGAACCCTCAGTGCGCGAGTTTGGCTTATAATTGGGTTGGTTTTTATTGACTAAAGGTACCCCCTTTCGATAGGTGTTTCAATTTATTACAAAGAACACATCAAATATTATTTATTTATTAAAAGTTTAAGTGCCATTTTTTGTAAGTGTAGAAAAAAAAACAAACAGATTTTCAAAGCTAAAATTAGGACAAAACTGGGCTATAATTTGATAACAAAAAGTTCTCAGTAAAAATGTAAAGAAATGTATTACTAAAATAAATATAAAAGTTTGAATGGATGTTTGTTAATCAAATGCACCAACGTTACTGTGAGTTTTTAGTTTGAAGTAGAGCAGAGCCCTTGTATCCAAGAAAAATCGTTACAAACCCATGTTTTACAGTCACTTACTTACTTACTTTTTGTTTCAGATATACTTTTCAATAACAATAGTTACAATGGGACATTTCATAGAAATGGAACAGCGCTACCTTAATGGAGACATGAGTGAACCTGAATCGGATAGTTTTCTGGAACCAGAGAAGATCACACCAAGTAAGTGCTTACCAGTATCGTTGAGGTGCACAAATGTTTTTCATAGGAATATCTTTGAAAATGTTTATTACAACTAATGAAGATATACAGATTTAACCAATCGTGTCAGATCGACTACATCCGTATTTAAACAGCTTGAATCTCGTCAGAAGCTTATTCGATTTTGCATCCCTAGTCTCGAGATATTTGATGGTAAAGGATTGGTATCGGAACTCGACGTTGAATAAATTATGTTAAACATCGCTTTGTGGTTTTGACATCTGACCTGACTGCCAGCTATAAGTATATTGTACTGACAAATTAAATTAGGTACTTTTGAACAGTCACTTGTAAAAGATTTAAGTTATTGTATGTGCCATATCGTTTTAATACGCTTTTATTAGCTTTGTTTGTAACTAACAAATTAATTAAATAATGAGAAGGGATCTTGCGAATTATTCCTATTGTATATCCAATTGTCGCATGTCGAGTCGAAATGTAACTTTGGGTGTTTGTATGATTTGGATAATAATACCTTTGTTATCTTAAGGGGCCCCCGGAGGCTGAATTGTCCATACAAACGGTATACCAAGATCATTTGCAGTATAAACATATTTCCACGATGATATGTTGATATTCGGACTTAGACTGTATTTATTTAGGTTATAACGTCTTTATTTTTAAAAATAAACCTATGTAGAATAAAATATAATCAAATTAAATTTTACATATTTTACATTGTAAATGCCATGTTTTCATTTTGTTTTTTTCTGTCTTAAAAACAAAAATATTTTTAATATTGTTTCATCAATAACATATCTCATATTATTATGCTACTACTTACACAAGATAAATCGAAAAAATATTGAGTTTTCATTCATGATTTTCGATATTATGAAACACATCCATATTTTCACAAATTTCAAGCAATTAGTAGTGCTATCGCATCAAAAAATATTTCAATGTGTGTGTGATTCGTGTCAGTCAAAATAATGATAGCCGAACCTTCTACGAGAGAGTCCGAATTACTACGAATGAATGTCAATCCACATACACACATACAGCGTTGCACTCGTATCTACGTTGTATTTTGTCAAACAGAGACAGCAATATTTTACGAACAAATTTCAACTTGCAGTTTCGAGTGTCTTAAAGCTGATTAGAGCTTCAAGGTAGACAGTTTTAAACGGATTGGCCTAGTAACAACTTTGTTATCGGAGTGAGTCTGGAACTCTTTATTAAGTTGGTTAGTGGTTAACTTATTCCTAATTTATTTAATGTATCGACAGTACAGTTCAAATCAAAACACAAGTTGACAAACCAAAATGAAGTTGATATGTACTTATTTACGATTTATTTCGGACTGTTACTGTATTTGTGACTTGACTAAACAGTCAGTTCTTCCAATTACATTTTATTTAATAGCATATTTCTAAATAATTTACTATTTTTGTTTGGCATAAAAGCTAATCATTGGCGCAATTAGTTTGTAGATTGAGTACAATGTGACAGTATTGTATTCGTGAGGGAATAAAGAGGCCTTACCGTTACCGTCGTTCCTTGTCTTACGCACTTCAGTTCTTAATTAAACTCGTGTTCTTCAAATATAAAGGAAAATCGCCAAATTTAACGCCATATTATTGTGACGTTTTAATGAATTCGTCGCAATGAAATACTTTGATTTTTATCGTGGCATACATTTTTATCCATGAATTTATGTTCCAGATATATTACATGGAATAATGTGTTTGTTCACTTGAATAACATCTTTTACGATTTGTACTGAAAAAATTAAATTAGTGTTTTTTTCATTTAACATATTTATTTAATCAAAATATCTACCATTTTTATTTATATATTGCTGCCATTTATATGAAGGTCATTTATGCCTTCGCGATAAAACTCTAGTGATCTAGAATTTACAAACTGTGTGAAAGTATTTTGCACTGCCTCCAGGGAAGAAAACTTTATATCACGTAGTAAATTGTCCAAATGAAAAATCCAAAAAAATGGTAGTCCGTTGGCGCAAGGTCTGGCGAATACAGAGAGTGACGAATGGTTTCTAATTGCTGTTCCTGTACAGTTATCACGGTTTCTCATGCTGTATGAGGTCTCGCGTTATCATGGAGCAATAATAGTGAAGATCATTTCATTAGTCAGGGCAGTTTTACTGTAAGTTTTGCTATCATTGTTCGAAGTTCGGCATGGTAGACATCTGCCGTTATTGCTTGTCCAGATCGGAGAAAGTTCTAGTGAATAACACCATGCTGAGAGCACCAAACAGTTACCATTACCTTTTTATTGGTAAGCTTTGCATTAGAACACTGTTGCGGTGTTTGACCTGGGCCATGGGTTCAGCCATTGCATTTTTCGCTTACGATCATCGTAAAGAACCCATTTTTCATCACATGTCACATTTCGATCCAATAATTCTTCATTTCTGTATCGATTCGACAAGTTTCAACACGCGTTTCTTTCTGCAGATCAGTCAAATCATGAGGCACCCATTTTTCATTCTTTTTTATTTTATTATGTTGACACAAATGAGTGCAATATTGTTGTTAAGGTAACGGTAAACCATGACGCTAATTCCTGGGTAGTTTGCCACGGATCGGCTTCCACCATCTCTTTCAATTCATTGCTATTCACATGTGTGGGCGGTCTTCCACGTGGTTTATTTCTTCAAATCAAAATTTCCATCACGAAATCGTTTAAACCAAAATCGCACAGTGCGTTCATTAGCAGTCTCCTTTCCAAGCGTTAGTTCCTTGTTGGAACTCGTATTGAAAAATTTTTACACTAAAATTTTCGAAGTATCCATCTTTCCTACCAAGCTGAATAAAAACAAGTGAAAGTCGATAATCCAATGTTTGCAAATTTAAAAGAAGAACCTCATAGGTATGATTTGAATAAAGTTTCACTCAAAGTCTCAAACCATGAAGGTTCTATGTCAATTCGAAGTACCTATTACAATGAAACGGTAATTTTATACTTAAACCCCTATTCTATCGTATGATACCGTATTAGTAGAGGTTATGTTTATATGTAGACAAAAATCATTATGGTACTAAATTAAACTCGTAGATCAATAAACAAATTTAAGGTCAAGTTTTCAAAGTTAATCGACCTTTATACTTGCGTTTAAACCTTGTGATTGGGCCATTAAAACGTAGATTCTTTGAGAACTTATGTACAAAGTCAGCCATCAGACAGTATAAAATGTTGAATTACTGCATACTACTGTTGTTAGCTATGAATCTATGAAATAAAGACACTCCACTCTATTTCATGACTTTGTTATTACAAGCAGTTAAATATGACATACAAAGTATTGACTTAAAATTATTAAAATATGAAAGAAAAAGTAAAGAATTTGTCTTTACTAATTAACAGAACTCAAATTCACTCACTTCATTGAATTTACGTATGTGTGTTTGTACCTACAACCTAATCGTAAAAGTGGCTTGGAGGATTTGGATGCGGTGTTCTCTTTTTATTGCAAGAATCTTCGTATAACATATAAATATGAAATATATGTTTTAATTATTTGACAAATAAAAAAGTAATTTTAATTTTAAGACACACCGCGATAGCATAATATATGCGGGCTAAGCCACTAAAAGCCAGTATGCAATGAATTTTAGAAATGCAAATTTATTATTATTGATATCTGTTTTAGTAGCATTAATACCTCCCTAATAATATTTTCCTTTTTTAATCATAGTTATTATTTTTTGTTAAATTCATGCACCTCTACCATACCGCGGCGGGCCGCTAGTACTGTACTATGTCCAGCAGTGGACAGTTAAAGGCTGTTGATGATGATGATGATGAATCATAGTTACTATTACAGAATAGTACTACTACTAAAAAAAACAAATCTTTCAGTTTAATAATAGCATTAATATGTAGCTCAACATTCAAAAGTTTGTCTACGAAAGTAATGATTAAACTCCATTGTTTGTAGATTAAACAGGGAGCTGAGTCGGCTTTCTTGTATAGCCTAAGGCTAATAAAGTTAATCTTTGGTTTGGTGGTTTAGTTTGTCACTTTCAGACATAACTATGATATTAAACTTTAACATAATCCAGACATAATAATATAAGAATATAAGTTTAAAGCTATATCTAATTTAGCTCGGACGTAGATAAAGTTTAATTTATTTAGGTGATGTTGTTTTATTGCCTGTATAAATTAATTAGTTATAGTATCTATTTATAACTTCAAATGAACAGTGGTTCAATAATATACACAGTACTAGCGGCCCGCCGCGGTATGGTAGAGGTGCATGAATTTAACAAAAAATAATAATTAAAACTTGAAGTCTTATAAAACTCACATAAAACACTCATGGCCATTTTCACCAGGGTCCTCTAAATTTAAGGGGCCACTTAGCCACTTAGGAAGACCTACGTAATCTTTGAAACATAGGGGCTACCTAATTTGGCGGCTCTTAGTAAGGAGACAGTTTAAGTATAGTTGGTGAAAACGGGCTAGAACACCATCCTCAGAACACTCAAAAAACATTTCTTTGGAAGACAAAATGCCACAAGTACCATCTCATAGACAAAGATACGTCGTTCCTCTCCTTTTGTGAGTACGTTAAGGTTTAGAAGTGGTTAAGGTTAAGGTTTAACTGAGTGAGATTGAGATAAGGCCAATACCGCTCGAAGGAGCCAGAACGTGGTACAGGTCGCTAGTTTCTCAAATCAGCACCTAAGATTCACTGCGTCCATACCAGAGAGGGGTGTGTCTCTGGTTTCACTGAAATGTACCCCAGTCAGAGGTACGGTAGGTGGGACTGCAGAAGTACGTAAGTAAGTATGAGTACTTGAAGCTCCTTCCGAATGTTGAGGTCATATCCAATAGGGGGTTTATTGAGTTGACCAGTCCTCCGGCAATGCATTCACCCGTACAAAACAGGTCCCAAAATCTAACTCCCTAAAGCAAACAAAGAAATCATCAAATTTGAAAGAAACAAAAGTATGTTTGGAAGTAACTATGTATTTTCCGACTACCCAAAGACAACAAATACAAAACAAAAATGTGTACTTGTAATATCGAACGCAATTACAACTTTCCAATAAAATCCAGAAAGAAAAAAGAGTAATCAGTGGCCACAACCTCAATTCGCGTTATTCGATAACTATTAGGCAAGACGGTGCGGGGCCTCCTTCCGCAATGTTTTTGGATTGCAAGACCGGTTGACTGTTTTCGCACGTCCGTTACTTTTTTTGCGATCCAAAGATGCTTGAAGCTTCTAACTGATTTAAAATTATAAGAATTATTACGTCTAAGTGTCATCAAGGACCCATAACATTCTAATTCTGGGCTTGAACCTCCTTTAAGGAGAGGGTTAAGGTCGAACTTTCCCCACACTGTCCGAGTGCAGTAAGCAGACCGAAGGCCTCCAACCAAGCTTCAAGACTGTTATCTTATGAAACAGCGCACAGATAGACAGCGCAAAATGACTCTGTTTTTATACTATATAATAATATATATATCAAAAATAAGATAAATGTTGTTATACTCATACGGAGACACTTTATGTACTTTTTACTTTATTCACCTCACGATGAAACCTGTGGTTGTTATTGTAAATATATTATTAGTATAACAACCAAGCTGGGAGCGCGGGGAGCAGCTATTTCAACTAATATAAACCGTATATTAACCATTAGCCAGCAAAGATAACAGTACAAGTAGGTATCTTGCTAATTTTATCGAAACGTTTTCCAGAATCAAAATCAGAATGTTTTCAAGTAAAATTCAATTGAATATGCACAATACCAGGCGTATAACAAAAGTCTAATCATTTAAATCAAAACAAAAGCTTTTGTTTCGAGGCAGTGCGAGTTTGTAAGGGAAGTCGACGTAACACAAACAATTACACTTCACAAACAACTGTATTCCAAATAAAGAGCGAGAGTTATGTGGTAAATTGTAGTTTTAAAATTCGCTTTTCATTACACTTGTTTTATATACACAAGAATGTGACTTTACTGTCGTTAAACTGTTTGTTTTAAAAACACATAGACATTTTTAATTCCTGTTCTTTTTAGTAAATGACGATACTACATAAACGACATCCCACATAATCAATTTCTCTCTTTACTCCGGACACTTTCCAGCCACATGGCGCATGTTCGCCCTTCCAAAGATACCTGATCCTTATCTCCCAAATCATTTTCTACCTATTACAATCCTCCCTCGTCCATTTCAAAGAATTAAATTTATCCATCAATAAATATCCACAGCCACTATCAAACAAGATTCAGGCATGGGCATAGCACAATCACAGCTTTGTTTAAAATTATCACGATAATAGGAATGGTGTCTGCCTCGTTGGTCTAGTGGTTAGTGTATGCGACTGCTAATCAAGAGGTCTCGGGTTCAAATCCCGGGCCGGGCCAAAAAGTGTTTTTGGGATTTTCTTAGGAAATTCCTAATAGCTGCCCGGAGTTTGTAAGTTTGGCGGTGATTCACGCCCGTGCCTCGGAGAGCACTTAAAGCCGTCGGTCCCGGTTGTCATGAACATCTATGGCAATCGTTATTGGGAAGTCAGTGCCCTCAAATACACTGACAACTAGTTCAATCGTCGAATTTCAGTTCTCCCTTAGGGTTGCGGAGGTCCGATGCCAGTCGCTCCGTGAAAAACTGAAATTCAGGTAAAATCGGTTGAACTAGTAGCCGACCCCAAATAAACTTGGGAATAATGGCTAGGAGGATATGGAATGGTGTGGAAAACGCTAAAGTTACTGTCCTAGTTCTGATGAAATTTTATGACGCCATTAACTTAAGGACCATGAAATCCTTTTATCCATCCGAACACACTATATGATCTTCTCCAAAACACTGGGATGGATACATCATAACTACGTGGACGTCAGCCGTTGGTGCGTATTGACGAGAAATCATCAAGCTGGTGTAATCTCGATGCCGGTGTTCCACAGAGTGGTAAATTATCTCCTCTTTTAATATCAACGTTTATCATACTCAAGTCATAACTGTGTACATATAATTTGTATGTGAATGAGCTTCAAATTTATTCCCAGACAAGTCTCGATAGTAAAAACAATGGATAATATTAATAGTAACTACATCTACAATACGCAGGGTGGCCTACACTGTGCCTCCTGTGATGCGGTCACAGGAGGCACACTGTGACCGCACATTCAAAACAAAATTCGGTTTTGCTAGTCACGCACGGGCACATGAACACAGATTTATATTTCAAAATTGACAGGCTTTCACCGTCTGGGAGGACATCATCATCATTACAACCCAAGTACTATGCTAACTGAAAGTTACTCGTATGTAGATAGTCTGGTGTTGCCCTTTTTTAGAGCTCTAATTAATCGATACAATATTGAAACAGTTGTTCGTTTGGTAACTAGGACAATTTTCTTACCGTATAGTGTTAGCTAAAGGTCACCCATCCATAGACTTACCTGGGAAAGGAAGCTTTTGGTTTAACTTTGCAATACTCTTTATATATAGATATATGTATAAATATGTGTATATATGTATGTATGAGTGGGATTTCGGAGGTAATAAATTCAATGGAAAAATTCAGGGCTGTTAAAAATTCTTGTGTGAAAAGTCATAGACAAACGAAATGGACCTTATCGCGTGCTTTGGTACTTCAGATAGTGTTATTACAGAGATTATTAAGAAAGTTAAGAATTAAGAAGTTATTAAGAAACGCTATACAGTGCTCCACAGGTGCAAAGTTAAATATTGTAATTTCTGATAAAACCTTACCATGAGGAAGTATATTATCTGGTCCTTCACAAATCGGTGGACAGGGATTTTGGGATGTGCAACTGCAGTAGATCTAAAGTACTATGTTCAACAAACAGATATGCATAGAAAAAAAATGTCTTATCAACTCTGAACAACTGATACAACTGAAGATTGCTAATAGAAGTAGAATATTCTGCATAAATATGTTTTTTTTGAGACTGCCATAATTTTCTTAGCCACTAAGCGACTTAATACTTTAAAGAGGTTGTAGTACATTAAAGAATGTGATGTTTTTAAACGTTTCTCTTTATTTAAAAGTCTCTGATTGTAAAATAATCAGGGCCGTCTCCACAAAAAACGTCTTCTAAACGATTAGTGACAGGGTTATCTACTGTATTATCTTTACTTTAACATATCACTGTAGTGTCCCCGTGATATTAATGTTACTAAAACGAGGCCGTCAAATTGTAAGAAAATTAAGTCTATTCACAATCTACCGTTAAATTATAATGTCACTAGGGAAATCAGGATGGCATAAATACGACAAACTTTCAAATACCTACCTGTTGCGGAAACACTATATAAACATGCTGACAGATCCATCATTATTTTGAATACTCGTCTTCTAAATTATAATATATTATGTTTTTTATGTATGTTTAAATGTAAGCGTATATAATATATGTATAATATACATACTACAATTTTTGTGCATCTACCATGTATGGTCAACTTGGAGAAAATGACTACGGCATTAAGTCCGCTTTTGCTGTATTGAAAGATTTATATAAATAAATTAATAAATCACAATATCATGGCTCTGTCAATGTACCTGTGACCTATATAGGAGTACATATATGAACAGCCTTTATAACGTGTCTGTATAACATTCGACTTGTCGTCAGGGGTCAAGGAATGAATTGCCTTTCGCTGTAAGTATTAATGTATTCTCATAATTTTATATGCGTAAGTCTCCCTGTTTCTATACAAAATACATATTTATAAAAATATATACACTACATTGTACTCATTCACATTGTACAGTAATCCGTATGATTCGAGCAATTTTTCATTTCAATAAATTAAGATAAAATAACCATGTAATAACATTAATAATTCAAATAAAATTCAAAGTCGGACTAACGTAGAAAGGGTTTCGGACCAATATCTCCTCTTACGTTTTCAAGCGTATTCGTTACCTGTTGCAATTATTAACATTAAGCAAAAAAAAAAGTTGTATAGAAACCGCTCCTAAATATTTATTTTTTTGGTATTTGTAATCGTATAGCCTTTACAGTTTATGAGATGAAGGACAGACAGATGGACATCGCAGTCTTAGTAATAGAGTGTTTTTACGCTTTTACCCTTTGTGTACGGAACCCTAAAAAGTATGCTGAGAGCAAGGTAATAAATAGAAGTCTATAAACTACACCTATAAAAAAGCGGCCAAGTGCGAGTCGGACTCGCCCATGAAGGGTTCCGTACCAGCAAGTAACATCATATAAAAGTTCTTGTAGTTCTTTGTAACTTTCATCGATGTTTTTATACTAGTGTATTGATTGGATGAAAGGTATATCGCGTGTTACGATTTATGACGTATTAAAAAAAACTACTCACTAGATCTCGTTCAAACCAATTTTTGTTGGTAGATTACATGGTAATGTACAACATATATTTTTTTTAGTTTTATCACTCTCTTAGTTTAGAAGTTAGAGGGGGGGGGACACACATTTTTCCACTTTGGAAGTATCTCTCGCGCAAACTATTCAGTTTAGGAAAAAATTATATAAGAAACCTCAACATCATTTTTGTAGACCTATCCATAGATACCTCACACGTATAGGTTTGATGAAAAAAAAATTTGAGTTTCAGTTCCAAGTATGGGGACCCCCAAAATGTATTGTTTTTTTTCTATTTTTATGTAAAAATCTTAATGCGGTTCACAGAATACATCGACTGACCAAATTTCAACAGTATAGCTCTTATAGTTTCGGAAATAATTGGCTGTGACATACGGACGGACAGACAGACAGACAGACAGACAGACAGACAGACTTGACGAATCTATAAGGGTTCCGTTTTTTGCCATTTGGCTACGGAACCCTAAAAACTACTTAAACAAAAAAAAACACATGTTATACGTTACTATAATGTTATTGGTTAATTAATTCTGATCAATAAATTGCGGTCACCCCATCTACCCTAGATAGGGGAAGCCATACTCATTAGAAGCAGCTGAGTTCAAATTACTCCCCTAAACGATTGATTCTTTTACATACAGGTTGTGGATCACCAAGCCTCCTCACAGAGCTAAACCTAAACTTTGGTTTAGGGGGAAAGTAAGCACATAAGTTAAAGTGACCATGAATTTCAATATTTTAGTAATATCTATGTTTTCAATCGGCAAAGAAAATTCCTTGTACGGCTTTTTACAAATATAAAAATGAAAACAATAGAAATAAAAAAGCTTAGAACCAGTAAATCTTTTGACCTGTCATGGAATCAATTAAATATAAAGAAGTTTTTAAGAACAGTTAAATTTTGACCTTCAGGACACCTCTTATTTAAATAACTTAATTGATTAATCTCTTTAGGCCGCTATCGTGTTGCCTTATCTCGAAGTTTGGCTATGCATGAAGAGGGGGTCACGTCAACTACTATATTCACCGGGCATGGTTGCTTTGGAGAGTACTTAAATAAGATCGGACGTGAGGAGACGGCGCAATGCCACCACTGTGAAACCGACCGGGACGCCGCTTAGCATATGCTGGAGGACTACTCCTGCGTGGGCGTTAGAAGACAAAGTCCTAGTCGGACAAATTAGAAGAGAAATATCCTCGGCTACCTCGGGCAGCAGATTAATTGTTGCGTCACACAAAATTTAATCGGACTGCAATGCCTATATAAACAGGTAGGAGGTAGCCTCTGAGGCTACTTCTAGGATCGATCTTCCTGGATCCTGGAGGGTCTAACATAGTCCGGGTCATTCTCAGAGCAGGGTGGCAGAGACCGGCGGTCGGGGTGGTATTCAGTGAAACACCATAGACTCCTACTTCTTTAGTCTCCGAGGAGCTGGAGGAAAGTGTGAGTTTATCATTCTGCATTGTCTGTATTAACAACGAGTATTGTGACTCGCTCTTGTACTATATGTATATTTTTGCTTTCCATCAGCCATAGTAAAGTGATTTTGACAAGTTTCATAAAACAGAAATAAGGGGCCTTCCTAAAAACACACACTATATTGCACTTAAAAATAACAGCGTTAAAAGACAACTCCCGCATTAGGAATATAAATTCCTGTGTCGCGGGGGGCTTTACAAATATACATGAAACGGACACAAAGAACGTGGAATTTGAACCCACGACACTTGGCGCAGTAAGAAGTGGCGTGGCGACCGCTTAAACTACTAGGCCAACCGTGCAGTCGAAATACATATGTATGTACATGACAGTTTAAACTCTTTGTTCCAAAACCTAGCATTATAAATAAATAATAACAAAAAAGCATATTATGTACTTTAAGAAAGCTATTGTAATAAGTATCGTAAAGAATCATAATAGAAAGTTCTAGCAGACATATGAGTAGACACATAATAAGCAGGTTTATAGATCTTGACGCAAATAAACCGTTTCATTTATTTGACTAGGTCAATAAATGACACAAAAATAGTACCAAAGATAACTTAGAAATATCAAATTCCCTGTATTAATAATGAATTTCATTTTATAGGTGCATATCAATTCATAATGTATCATGATTTATACATCAGTATTTTTGTATTACCTATTTATGTCTAGAAATGAATGCATTAGCATTATTTATTGCAAGTATTTATTGAGCTCTCATTAATTAGCGTGGGTCACATTACTCTCAGTAATTATATGAGAATACACTGGTTTTTTACTGATCAGTATCGCGCAGTAATTTAGTGCGCAACGTATTTGCATTAATTTAAGCAAATTTTCTGGAATCAAAATTGCTGCTACACGTATGGCCTGGTGGTTATAACGGTCGCTACGCTGCTTTCTACTGCGCCAAGTGTAGTAGGTTCAAATCCCGCATGAGATTTTTTCATTCATTAAATCACTTTTGTGTAATCCACGAACTCTTGTCCTGAGTCTGGGTGTTCTTTAATATTGCTTTAAGTATGTATGTAAGGCTTCCCCCCCCCCCATTGTGCTGGAATGATCTTAAACAAATTGGCCTCTGGAACAGTTTTTTCTGAATAAACATTTGCACTATAAATTTGTCCCTTGTCGTACCCTTCATTACAGAGGTATGAAAGCATTAACACTAAGCACATATTCAAATTTGTGAAATTAATTAACAAAGTTTGTAACATTTCAGTTGTTGATTTCATTTAGATACTTTGTAGTAAAATGTCTCTATGCATAAAAATATGCTTTTGAAATAATGAACAATACTTTAAATTTTGCACATTTAAAAAGGTGTATTAATATGGAAATAAGATAATTTAAGGGTTTACAATAGCTAAAATCCCTCTGTCGTAGCACGTCTACGCTTTATTGTTTCATGTCTACGAGCCTGTCGTAGGATTATATTGTTAGGTAAATTGATTCGAACTACACTAGACATCACAAAATTACATTAATACAAAAATAGTACTAATACATAAATACAAAAATAGAGATGCCAGAGAAGCTACTTATGAGATTATGGAAGTCATGCAGGAGGATGCCATGATGTCATGAACACAGACATAGTGTGGATTTCAAGACACTATTATTTTTAATAAAACTAGTTCCACAGCAACTGCAAGTAGTGGCATGAAATTTGTTTCATCATGCATAAAACTTGAATTAAACTTGTTAATTCGGCATAATAAAGCAGCACTGATATTTTGTCATAGGCTTTTTAATAAGACAAGATGTTTCATAGATTAATAAAGAAAAGCTTTTTTTGGTTATGAATTAAATTATTTTCGGCTTGTGCTTTTCATATTTACATTATAAGGTTTCTTAATATTTAAACAATCCAAAAATATATATAAATGTATCAAAAGATATTGGTCCCTAAAAAATTGACCAATAAAACTGCAGTCATTATTATGCAAATATTAAATAATATTAAAAAATAAATATTATAAACTTGCATTATTGATATTATTCATTTGAATTAAATTTTGAGTTTGAAAGAAAATACATGAAACGACTTAATATTGAGTTTAAATATCCCCAAAACATCTTTCAAGAAAAACAAACAAACTCTAAATTTTGTACGAAAATTACACGAATTGGAATATAAACGATTTAAGTAAATATTTTGTGCTGGTTTCATCTTAGATGTCATTTTTTACTTCAATATAAGATGGAAGATGTGCTCAAACATTTCCCACACGCAACTGGATTCGATCACGTAAAAAATATATCGCAATTTGTAACTCAATCACATTGAATAGAACGTTCAACGAGGCAGGTGAGCTCTCACCCACATACAATTTTGCCATGTACTGTTTATACCATCCTTCAAATCGTTCGCCTTAGCATTTTCTTATTAAAATAATATATAGCTATAGTTAAAACATACTTTATTATAAGTAAACAATTTTCTTAAAACTTCATTCATCTGACAATTCCTTTCTACTTAGCGGTACTGAGATGCACGTAGCGTAAACGCAAACAAATCAGTTGGTTCGGAAAATTGCCTTCTTTCAATGCTTATTTTTCTAAACAAATGTGACGTCTGTTTAGCAATTGTTGTTTAAAAATAAGAAATTTCTCTTAAAAGACAAATTGAAAAATATTTCCTTGAAGTACCATTTATGTACCTAGCATTGTGAGTAAATACAATAAAGTGAGAGTCTTTACTTTAGATTGAATTATTAGAAGATATAAAAATTGAATAAAAATAATACATATATAAATGGTTGCAAGATTTATGAAGTTTTACCGGCCTGATATTGAAGTTTAACTATCGTGCAGGTCAAGGTCAAACGCCAGCAACGGGGATTAGTTTTATGGGTTGGCAAGTAGTTTGTAGTATAGTGATCTATTTATTTCCACTGATTATATTTTTTCTATTAAGGCCCCATTTCCAAACTAGTTTTAGCTGTATGTTGGGAACCAGTTTAAAAAAAAAAATTATATATTATTGCGCAATAAAATGTTATGTATGTACAATGTTAACAGCATAATACTTCTGAGTGCTATGTATATGTACTTTCTGTGCGAGTAGATATGGATGATTGTGTGCATGTCTCTCTCTCTCTCTCTCTTGTTGTGTGTGATAATAAATATCATTTTTTTAACAAAAATATATATTTACTGTTTAGAACTTCACCTTTTTTATCCAACTGTGTCAGAAGGAGGATAATGTTTTTCGAGAGTATGTATGAGTATGTGTATATGTGTGTGTGTATATGATGTGTATTCATGGGCTTATAGGTATTCATAAAAAAATATAAATTATAACACTCTTGGCAGACTTTCCATGCTTAGAACAGTCGATTAAGAATCATTCAAAATCATCGATTTTGGAGTTATGATAGATGTATGTCTACACATAAATCATTTCAAATTTATAACAACCCTCACATTTTGTGTTGGAGCTTAATAAAAAATCGGCCCAGTGCGTGTCAGGCCACGCACAGGAAAGGGTTCCTCAGTCACCCATAATGGTACGTGGATTAGAAATCGTATCCAATGAATAATTGTTATGTTTACGTATTACTGCGTTGATTTTGTATGACTTTTCCAAGTAAGCGCATTGTAAAAGTTAAGCCTCTATAACTCCTGAACTGACAAAGTCATCTAATTCGTTATAGTTTTCATTTAAAATTCATTATATGGACCACTATCACAAATTTTTCGGCGGGCG
Organism: Phragmatobia fuliginosa; assembly: GCA_932526445.1. Lineage (NCBI taxonomy): Eukaryota > Metazoa > Arthropoda > Insecta > Lepidoptera > Erebidae > Phragmatobia > Phragmatobia fuliginosa. Next base: position 36,019,675 of record OW052057.1, read on the forward strand.
GGACGGCCTGTTTTTACAAAAAAGTGGCCTTTAAAGTGGAATTTCTCGCAAACGGATACCTAAATCAAAATATCGTCTTAACAACCCCTTAATGTTTTTAAAAGACCTATATAATGATACCCTACATGATGGGGTAGCCGTGAGAAAAAAAAACATCCCCACTTTACGTGTAGGGGAGGTACCGTAAATAAAAATTTATTTCATAATTTTATTGTAGCACTTTGTCGACGTAATTACAATACATATTCATGCAAAGTTTCATCTTTCTAGCACTTACTGTTTGGACGATAAGTCGAGGACGGACGGACGGACGGAAGGACAGACGGACATGACATATCTATAAGGGTTCGAAGTCATAAACTTCGGAACCCTAAAAAGTTGTAGATCTTTTAATTACCTACAACTTTGCCATTTAACTTTTTTCCTTGTAGTTTTGCCGGAAATCGAAATAAACCGTTTTTTACCCTTTGTTGTATATATTTAGCCATCCAATCTGACTCTACCCTGCCTGATGGAAAGCATGAGCAGAATCCAAGAGTCGGGGCTACCACACTTGCTGCGAATGCGGACAATAATGTATGGCGGCCCACACTATGGCGGCTTAGTGAGATGCTTTTTCACGCCCCGGTTAAAGGACCCGAAAACCTCCCCCCCTACCCCTTCCCGACCTCAGATCGCCCGTAAATTATTTTTCCTTTCATTTTTATAATATTCTCCTCCTTTTCCAATAGGTTTCATCCTACTATAATTTTATTTGTTTTCTAAAATTATCTACTCTGGTCTACTGGTCTATATGTCATTTACAAACTATCATTATGGTTGCCATGCAAGTGTGTTATGCCTAGCAACCTGTGAAGTTTTGACAGGAGGTAAACAGTGATACATTTTGACATCTTCGATTTATGTATTTTTATAATCACCTAGCTTTGGTCTTTGTATCTCGATTATTGCAATAAAAAGTAGCCTATGTCCTTTCCCAAGTTCAGTTCTATCATCATACCGAATTTCATCAAAATCGGTACAGTGGTTTAGGCGTGAAAGCGTAACAGACAGACAGACAGAGGTACTTTCGCATTTATAATATTAAGTAGGGATTAAATAAAAAACTACTCACTAGATCTCGTTCAAACCAATTTTCGTTGGTAGTTTGCATGTTAATGTACAACATATATTTTTTTTAGTTTTATCACTCTCTTATTTTAGAAGTTAGAGGGGGGGGGACACACATTTTTCCACTTTGGAAGTGTCTCTCGCGCAAACTATTCAGTTTGGAAAAAAATGATATTAGAAACCTCAATATCATTTTTGAACACCTATCCATAGATACCCCACACGTATAGGTTTGATGAAAAAAAAATTTTTGAGTTTCAGTTCCAAGTATGGAGACCCCCAAAATGTATTGTTTTTTTTCTTTTTCTATGTAAAAATCTTAATGCGGTTCACAGAATACATCGACTGACCAAATTTCAACAGTATAGCTCTTATAGTTTCGGAAATAATTGGCTGTGACATACGGACGGACAGACAGACAGACAGACAGACAGACAGACAGACAGACAGACAGACAGACAGACAGACAGACTTGACGAATCTATAAGGGTTCCGTTTTTTGCCATTTGGCTACGGAACCCTAAAAATGGTATATTACTATAAAGATGTAAATCTTTTGATATTATTTTTATTCTTCTTCTTACTCGAACACTCGAGTGGTCGGTTTGCGATGTCCCTCCATTTTTGTCGATTTGCTGCATTGCGGGCACATTGTACTGCAGTCGAGTTGGTCGTAGCTTTAGGTCTATCCATCGGGTTGGGGACCGACCCCGTGATCTCATACCCTCCATACGACTTTGCACAACAAGCCTCTCCATCGAATCTGCTTTTCTAGAGATGTGCCCAAAGAACTTCAAAATTCGCAACTGCACAATCGACTACAAACTATGTTTTATGCGAAGTTCTGAGAGGATGGAATTATTGATGCGGAACTCTGTCCACAGAATTCTCCAGACGTCTCCAGCACCACATTTCTAATAAATCGATTTTTTTGTGATTCCATTATCAGCCCTATATACAAAGATTCGTCCGTTCGTCAAGAACAATGTACTATTTTAATAGTGAAAGAATTCAATCAAATTGGTCTAGTAGTTTCGGAGCCTATTCATTTCAAACAAACAAACAAGCAAATCTTTCCTCTTAGTAAAAGTGTTTTAGCTGATGAGGCCAACGAGCAGATGCAGCAAGTACATAATACATTCTGCTAGAGCTTTATATATTTTAATCAGCACAGTAGTTAAATTATTCGTAAAAATATGGGATAGGAAACTAAAAGTAGCAAATACATATCGTATTTTTGATTGCAATTTTTTTTCTCATTGTGCATGGAACCTGTTAGTAATCCAAACCTGTTAAAAAGTTTAATTAAGTAGAATTTAAGTCACATAATACAGTGTCGACCTTAGAAGACTTGTTACTGTGCTGCATTTTGCGCATCCACAAAGAAGATGGTGATCATCATCTTGGAAACTGATCATACTTTCCATCAGATTGAGTAGAGTCATTTTGATAGCTAACTTATTCGTCCGATGACAGCTAAGAGATATTGTAAGTTGTAGTTTTAAAGAACTTAATAATAATGATTTATTTTTGTTACAGTTACCGTCTCTCTGAATATAACGCTGTTGGCTTGTAGTACATTGGGACTTCTAGCATGCGCCCTGTTAATCTTTGGAGTTTACAAGGTAATTAAAATTTTTAAATATATTGATTTTAGACATTAGAAAATAAAAAAACTGATGAAAATATTTACAATGTTTACAAACAACGTAAAGAAGCGTAAATATCAGTTTTTTAAATGTAGCACCTAGGCCGTCTAGGCCCCAAACGGTTGAAAAATGTAATTACCTATTTAAAAAAAATGATAATTTACAATTAACTATACGAAATCGACGTATAAGGCATTATTACTAATCGTTATAAGCTATATACAACTAATCGTTATAAGCTATATTAAACATAAAGACCTCAGAGTATCTGTAATGACTGTATACAAGTACTACACGATTTTTGCTCACCAGGGTTCTACCAAAATTATCTATGGTGGAAGTGCGTGATACATTTTCCTTTCTTATCGACAGTCTATTAATAGTTGAGTCTTACTTAAGAACTAGGTTTTGGAGATATCGAATATCGTGAGTATCATTTTCAGGTTAGTACATAGCGATATGACACTCACAGATAATGTGAGATTCTAGTAATGAAAGAATTTACGATATCGGCCTAATCCATGTTATTGTTGAGATTTAGATTGAGAATGGCTATAGTTAAAATATTGACTTTTAGCAGATTTTTTTTTGATACCTATAAAATGTTTGTAATTCTCGTTGCCATTGAAACATCCGCTTCACTATTGAAATTCAAGAACATTATTTACTTTTGGTCTTCCAAAAGGAAATACAAATAGTGATCAAACGTACGAAACATATAACATGTTCTGAACTAATTAAGCTTACTTTATATAACTAGTCAAAATCAACAAAGAAGTTAATGTAGTTCAAATAGATTGTAATTAAAGCATCGATTGTAGTCAAAGTCTTCTAGTATTAAGTTAGACTATAGAATACTAAACAATTGATTAGTTTCACTGTACAAGAAAATTTTGCTACTTTAGTGAATGACATTTGTTTAAAAGTGAAAGTTTTCATTACGTGGTTTTACAGGAGATTGCCTTTCACTAGTAAATAATATCCGTAAATAATATTTCATACACAGCTTTTTTATTTGGGTCATATTATTTGTATAATAAAAGTTTATGTTAGAAGTGTATTATTATATCGTTTTTAGGGTTCCGTAGCCAAATGGCAAAAAACGGAACCCTTATAGATTCGTCAAGTCTGTCTGTCTGTCCGTCCGTATGTCACAGCCAATTATTTCAGAAACTATAAGAGCTATACTGTTGAAATTTGGTCAGTCGATGTATTCTGTGAACCGCATTAAGATTTTTACATAAAAATCAATACATAAAAAACAATACATTTTGGGGGTCCCCATACTTAGACCTGAAACTCAAAAATGTTTTTTTCATCAAACCTATACGTGTTTATGGATAGGTGTTCAAAAATGATATTGAGGTTTCTAATATCATTTTTTTCTAAGCTGAATAGTTTGCGCGAGAGACACTTCCAAAGTGGAAAAATGTGTGTGTCCCCCCCCTCTAACTTCTAAAATAAGAGAGTGATAAAACTAAAAAAAAATATGTTGTACATTACCATGCAAACTACCAACGAAAATTGGTTTGAACGAGATCTAGTGAGTAGTTTTTTTTAATACGTCATAAATCGTAACACGCAATTTACCTTTCATCCATTCAATACACTAGTATAAAAACATCGATGAAAGTTACAACGAACTACAAGAACTTTTATATGATGTTACTTGCTGATACGGAACCCTTCATGGGCGAGTCCGACTCGCCCCTGGCCGCTTTTTTCATATAAAGCATTTTCAAATTTCTAAATTGGAAAAATGTGCAACACTGCAAAGAGCTTTTAATACTTTATTTTAACTGCCAGTCGCATACCCAACACCGCCCCTATTTTTAATGTAATTATTTTCAGATGGGGAAAGAAAGCAGATGCATTAGGGTAAGAGTAATAGGGCGAGGGAATTAAAGGGGTACTGCAAGTTTAGGGTGTTAAACCGACTAACTGAATCTGCAGCAGTTTGTTAGAGGTTGCGTACCCGTATGTCTTTGCTATAATGAGGAGGCCACTTGAGCCGGAATATTCATAATACTTTAAAGACTTTATTTACATCAAAAGAATAGATGTATCTGGTGTTGCATATGATGGTAACTGACTGCCACATGCCAATCAATTAAGAGCCTTTAACAATACATATATATGCTGGACATATGGAAGTATCCCCAGAAAAGAGACTTTGGCTTACTATAATACAATGGTCAAACAGGTTGGTATTAGGGTTTCTGTCAAGTTTTTTCTTCTGTTTGCAGTGTTGTTGTTCTGCATAGTTTGCTGCCTTATGGGATGAGTAAGGGTAGTGACACTCCATATTCATAATACAGACAAAAACCTCTTCCAGAATTAATTAGAGAAGGGGAAGGGACGAACATTGAAAACTAGGTGAAAAATAAAGAGAATTTAAAAAAAGGGGTATGATTAATAAGATGATAAGCAGGATTAAAAATAATTGAGTTTTGGATGTCTTTTTATAACCGAATACTATCTACTTTTCAATATTTAGTGATATCAGATGATATCTTATGGCGATGACTCACAGCAGTTCTATCAGGTCGATTACTATGTCTGGGCACAACTCACAAGTCACTAGACTCTTCCAACAACTAAGTTTCAATAACTACGTAATTTACCGACAAAATAGGTTTTAAGCGCTTAAACTACTTTTATGTACTAAGTTTTCGAATTACAATGGTATTGATGTTTCCAAATAGACTATACTGGTATATTTTTACTGCATTTAGTTGATTAAACGTCCACAATAACATGGTAATAGAATGACACGCATTTCCAATTTATAAAGTATAATATTATTTTCAGTATAATTGTCCGTGTGGTGACGAATTAAGAATACAGGGTGTCATCACCCCTATTCATCCCGGGTGTCGTAAAAGGCGACTAAGGGATAAACTATGCAACACAACATCGATGCAAAGAGAAGGAAAACTTGCAACCAACCCTATACCAACCCGGCCAGCGTGGTATAGTAGGCCAATACCTAATTTCTAAGGAGAGGCCTATGTCATGCAGTGGACTGTTAAAGGCTGTTGATGATGATGATAATTTTCAGGCTAAGGTTATCTATACATTTTTATAAAATAAAATTGAAGTATCTATTTGTAATTTTAAATTAACAGCTTTTATCTATGAAAGTACCTACGTACTATACTTATAGCAAATTACAATTTTTATTGTTTTCTCTTTGTCAATTTGTTCAGCTATTCTCTATAATGGATGGACGAATTTTGATGGGACTTTCACTGCCAGATTGCCAATGACATATGAACCGACTTAAGCTACTTTTTTAGATTAAGTTTGCCCCGCGACGTTAACCGCGGTTGTTGTAAAGGTACAATCGCGACAATACCGGGCTAGTTGTAAATAATTAAGCATTTTTGACCCAATGACACGTTGCTACCAATCACATGATTATTAATAGTCCTATAACTTTAGTGATGTGATTATTATATTGCCATGCCATAGAATATTAGCAAGATTAAATCCCTGCAGAAAATGTTGTATCACTAGCAGTAATATTGATACCGTTGCCATTTTCTCTATTTTATATATTTGCTTGCGGCATTAGTCTTTTACATTAAAATTAACCAAACGTATTAAACTACTATTATAAAGTCCAAAGGTTTAATTGTTTTCAGAAGCTCATCTATTTTATTGTTAGATAACTCATTTCTCGTTCATATGACTTTAGGTACCCTACAAATCATTTTAGAGAATACGCGGACCAGCTAGTTTGTGATATATATGGAATATGTGGAGTATAAGTTGATAGCTCAACATTCCCTCCACAAGTGACGTTGAAACTTCTGAATAGTTGCGGTAAATTAATATGTGGTGGAAACCACAAATATCTAAATTAGTTAATTTACTGAGTGGAATTATAGAGCTTCCTATAGATGGTACTTGTGAGAGTGTACCGTTTGTAACAAATGGATACTCACTAGTCACACTTTTACTTTCTAATGATTTTAATTTTTCCCGATTAAGGAAGAGGAAGGGTAATAGTTTTGGGAGTATATATGTAACTATGTTTATATATTCCACCGTAACACCTAATGTACTAAACCGGTGTCGGGTCAAATGTTTGTATGTTCTACATGTTTGTTTCGGAGTTTAAGTGTTTTCTATATTTAATATGTATGTATTTACAAAAGTTGAAATCAATATAATAAATATGCATGTATTTGATATCATATCAGTTGTACTCGTAGCCTAAGGTCTGCTTAGTTTAGGCCTAGATGTCATTAGTTCAGATGCCCGAAATATTAGCTATTACTTAAATATATATAAATAAATGAAATTGGAGTATCTGTGTGTAAAATCAAATGAGCAGTTTTTTACTAAATGCATATAAAAGTAAATATGAGTTAGTAACATCTAAAACGATTATTTTAAAATTTTTGACAGTCAATATATTTTTGTGTGTCTGTTTGTTTGTTCCGGCTAATCTCTGGAACGGCTAGACCGATGACCTAAATGTTAGAAAGAGATGGTAGAAAGCTGATGACCTAATGACCAAACTAAGCAGAGCTTGTATCATACTGCACTGATTTAAAAACATGAACATACTTTGTTGCAAAAACATACATATTAAACATAGAACACTATTCCGAAACAAAAATTTACGGATCACACAAACATTTGGTCCGACCCGAGAATCGAACTCGAGACCTCAAGCACATTAGTCGCATACGCTACTACTACGCCACCGAGGCAGTCAGAAACATACGTGGGCTAGTAAGTTTATTGATAATTCGTTGTACCTTGTTGTTTAAAAATATTTCGAAGAACTGTTTTCGCCTAGTATTCAATTAGATGAAATAATACTTGTAAATTATGTACGAGTAGATTGTTCCGTCTTTGAGTAATTGTTATTGTACAATGTTCTTGCAATTTCTGAAGGTAATCGATTTTAGGATTTTTATAAGTGCAGCTTTATAATCATTAGGACCTTTTGGAAAGTTTTAGAAGGTTAGGAGTGATTAGCTCTTCTGATATTGTAAAATCAGATAATGGGAGTGACGATATAGAGAGTGCACTTATGTTTACGCACAGACTTGGGCATTCAGTTTTTATATCGTGGTTCGCTGATCTTTGTTCGTCTTCCTTCGTCTTCGCTATCATGGCTTAATTGACTGCCTCGTTGGTCTAGTAGTTAGCGTATGCGTCTGCTGATCAAGAGGTCTCGGGTTCGATTCCCGGGTCGGACCAAATGTTTGTGTAAACCGCAAATATTTGATTCGGAGTTTGGGTGTTTTTTATGTATAATATGTACGTATTTACAAAAAAAAGTATGTTTATGTATTTATATCAGTTGTCTAGTTACCCATAATACAAGCTCTGCTTAGTTTGGAGACTAGATGGCTTAGTGTGTAAAATGTTCGAAATATTTATTATTATAATTCGGCTAGGAGTACATTTTCACCATCACGTGCGGACAAAGACGCGGGTAGAACTAGTACTTATAATAACGCTTGTAAATACTATGTTACTGTTTAAGTCATCAGCTATCTGCTACTGAAATTTTCTCAAAATCGTCTTTCATTCTGGGGATTAGCCGGAACCAGCAGACAGAATGAAAAAAAAAAAGATTTTTTTATGTAAGTACTTTCATATTATGCATTTAGTCAAAGACTGTTAATTTGGATAGATGTAGATTATCAAACATTAAAGCTAGTACAAAAAATATCTCATTTCTTAATTATCGCTCTATACACTATTATACACCTTTCTTTAATGTTTCAGATACACGTACGAACACTAAAAAGTAATCCAATAGGTATTCATGCTTTTAATAATTGATTCCTATAAATGTATTCATAAGGGTAGGCATGAGTAATGGAGAACAATTTCTTATTTATTATTCAACTAGCTTTCCGCCCGCGGCTTCACCCGCGTGGAATTCGTTTATATCGCGTGACACGGTACGGGCAGATTAAACAATCTTACATGATTTTATGTTTGATAATAAGGAACTTCGACACAAACTTTCGTCCCCTATTACAAACCCTTCTACCTTTATTTTTCGTAAAAAAAAGGTATCCTATGTCCTTTCCCAAGTTCAGTTCAATCTTCATACCTAATTTCATCAAAATTGGATCAGTGGTTTAGGCGTGAAAGCGTAACAGACAGACAGACAGACAGACAGAGTTACTTTCGCATTTATAATATTAGTAGGGAAGTAGGGATTAAACAGGTTGCATACTCATTTACTTCCGAGCTTGTGTACTGTGCTGTGATATTTCGTTAATGTATTTGTATTACACTATTATATATATTATATTTACGCCCGTGCCTCGGAGAGCACGGTCCCGGTCCCAGTTGTCATGGATATTGATGGCAATCATTATTAGGAAGTCAGTCCAATGCCAGTCACTCCGTGGAAAATCTGATATTCAAATAAAACCCGTTGAACTAGTAGCCGACTCTAAATAATTGGGAATAAGGCTAGGAAGAAGAATATATATATACAAACAACACTCATACTGTAAACAACAATTAGTGTATCACACAAAGTCTAATGTAATACATTAGACTTTGTGTGATACACATCACTCAGCACTATAGAAATGGTGTGGCGATCGCCAGCAACAATAAACCATTATTGCAGAAATTTAAATTTAAACCGTAGATTATCACATGCAAAAGAGCTAGGTAATTCTTTGTTACTTGTCACTGAGTTAGTAAATTTCTCCTTGCTTCGCAGTCTTCCACTTTCACATTCGTGACTCTTCAGGTGCAGAAAATGCATCGTGATGATCCACACCATGAGGGCTTGATGAGATGCTTTTGCACGTCCCGCTTAAAGGACCCGGGTTGAATTGTGAGGGAACAATACTTTACGGTTAAGCAAAAACTATATGATCAGGGGTCGGGTCGTATAGTTTTTGCTTAACCAATGTTCGCGGAATTAAAACTAGACTTCATAATAATAGAATTAAAAATAGACTGTGAAATTCAACAGTGTATAAATACCTGTTACAGATTTACTTACGGAAATAAATATTATTTTTCGTTTACACTTGCACTGTCAGCGAGTGCCAATTTCAGTTCAGTGCCAGTATTTCCTTTACACAGAAGTCCAACCTAGAAATGACAGCATTTGTGATGTCGTATTTGCAATTATGCCGAGTCATGAAATACAGAACCCTAAAAAGTATAAGAAAATTAGTAACATGTTTGAGTAATAGTGTTCCAAAGATGACCAATCCCAAAACGGTCTTTATACATTACGGTCATGGCAACAATTGCACCATTATTTATTTATACGTACAAGCTATTCATGTATTTAAAAAGTATACTGAAACATCATCTAATAGTCGTATGTACATATAATATTTTTTTCCTTCATGAGTTACCTTTGAACAATGAGAATGAGCAAGTATGAAACGAAGTATGATACCAACTTAAAAGTAACTTTTAAGGCTAACGCGTGTGTTAGATTAGAAGAAAAAGACGAGATTAATTATCTTTTAAAATATTAGAATATTTAGAACGAAAGGAATTTGAGTATATCAAATCAAACCAAATCAAATCATATTAAACTTTCTTTTTATTTCAATGTCCAGTAGTCACTCAGTTAGTCAGTCTTGATTCTATTCGTCTGTTCCAAGGTGTAGATCCTATCGAGAAGAACAGACAAGAAACTCCATGGACACTCTTTTCCAACATATTCACATACATATTTCACATTATACACATATCCATAAATCAAACATTATAAATTATTACAATACTTTAGAGAACATTTTAGTAAAAAGAAATACACAAAAGTGAATTGCATATATTTAGCTTTTAAATCTATATAATATCCTCAGTTACTGGTTGAATAGTAGAGAGCTCCGTACTGGCCCACGTCTCGACAACAAGTCCTCCTGTCCAGTCGGAACCCTCGCTTTTATAGGCGACGACAAACAAGTACGACACATGTATTTTAATCAAGTACCTTCATCAAAGTACATTAATTTCAGAATGTGTTCAAAGTAAACTATTAATACAAACATATATCAATATTTATATAAAATATATAGTTAAAAGTAATAATAATCACATTAACATTACTATACAGTGTTTATAGGCAACTACAAGTGAGTAAAACATACGAGTATGTATTTTATTAACTACCGTCATCAAACAATATGTTCAGAAAATATTTAAAGTAAACTATTGACAAACATATCAATATTTATACAAAGTATTTAGTTATATTAATAAGTAGGTACATTTACATGAATCTAACACGTGCAAGGGAACAGTAATTCTAAAACAATGTTATCATATATTTGTCGTAACATTTAAGAAAATGTTTATTATTTTATTTACAAATATTATTTAGGACGCAGCCCTTTTCAAACAACGCCGGCCGAAAGCGTCCGCAGTAGACTGTGTTCATTAACGGGAGCCTGCCGATAATTTCTGTTAAACGGCTTTTTGTTGCTTGCACCCAACATTATTCATTTAACGTTCACCCTCTGTGTCGTATAATTCAGAGCAGATTGAAAGTGTGACATTATAAACGCTTGTTATTTGTTACAAGTAGAAGAATTTTAACTAGAACAAAGTCATGAAATTCTTTTTAAGGCAGACTTAAAAGCCTGGATAACGAAAACCGATTTAATACATTTTTATATTTTTACTGTGATAATATTTTCAGGTCTGATTCTCCGTCTTAATAGTAAAACGGTAAATTAATGTTTATTTCTGTACCACAAAATTTACCTTAAACGTTCACGAGTAATTAAAGTAAAAGTATTTCTGTAGTTGCGTTTCGTACATCAATGTTTTTAAATTTTACAAGGTTTTAATACTTTTGGATTGCGTATAAAAAGGTATACCGGTATTTGAGTTCAAGAGATGCTAATTGATGCAGAAGCGGATTGCTTCAGTTTTAATTAAAACCCGTAGCATTGGCTAGAAAAGACAGACAACAGAAATTTATGAAATGATATTGACTAGACCGCAGTAAGCTGACACAGAAAAAAATTACACTAACCACACACGAAATTGAAAATTTTATACTCAATCACAATTTTTAAATTTAAACCTTATTGACCTAATATTTGTACGAGTTGATTGATCTTCTCAAAAGTGATGATCTGTTGAAAATTTAGATGACATTTTCAAGCTCACTGGGTAATGAAATGTAAATAATAAGTAATAACATAATCGAAAAATGAATAAATTGGTAATCTAGTCCCAATATGTATGAAGGATCATGTTCGTATCCAATTTGCGACTCTCAACAAATTGTTTATTTTTAATTTTAACATCAGCTGGTCTTCAAATCAAACAAAAGAAAATATATTTTGTTAATTTACTTACAGATGTCTTTCATTCCTTTCAATTTGCAAGTTATACAACCAAATGGATTTGCAAATGATATTACAATCTAATAGAAGTTCTCCGTCGCTTGCTTAACTTTTGTTTGAGCTTTATATTTAGAAATCGTCATAAATAGGTGTCAGTTTTACATCTGACAATGTAAAATCGATACGACCGGATTTGTACAAGGTTTCAAACATCTTATTTATTTGAAAATAGGTCACCACGAAAAGATTAGTAATTATTAGTAAGTAAGTATTAGCGTTAAGTTATTTTATATCGAGTATTCGATAAATAGCGATGGTTTTTTAGGGTACCGAAGTTTATGACTCGGAACCCTTATAGATTCGTCATGTCGACTTACCGTCCAAACGGTAAGTGCTAGAAAGATGAAACTTTGCATGAATATGTGTTGTAATTACGTCGACAAAGTGCTATAATAAAATTATAAAAAATATTTGGGGTACACGTACACCCCTACACGTAAAGTAGGGATGATTATTTTTTCTCGCGGCTATCCCATCATGTGGGGTATCATTAGATAGGGCTTTAAAAATCAATACAGGGTTTCTAGGACGATTTTTTGATTTAGGTATCCGTTTGCGAGATTTTCCACTTTAAAGGGAACTTTTTTGTAAAAACAGGGCGCCCCCCCCCCCCCCCCTCTAAAAGCTAAACGGCAGGCTCAAAAATTTGAAAAAATTCTGGATGGTGGTTCATATAATGAACTTTGAAGGATAACTATAAGGGATTAGATGTCTTTGTCAGTTCAGGAGTTATAGAGGCTTAACTTGTAAAATGCGCTCACTTGGAAGAGGTCATACAAAGTTAACGCATTAATAATACTTAAACATAACAATTATCTATTGTCATCATCATCATCAACAGCCTTTGACAGTCCACTGCTGGACCTAGGCATCTCCTTAGACTCTTTTTAAGACTTAGACTTTATAATACGAAAATAACTCTGTCCGTCTGTTTGGCCGGCTTTCACAGTAGAACTATTAAACACAAATATTTGGTCCATAGTTAGTCTAGAGTCTGAGAAAGGACATAGGTAACTTTTTACCGTGGTAACCAACGTTAGCGTGGGCAGAACCGCGGCCGGACGTATAATATAAATAAGAAGAAAGGTTTTCTAGGATTAATTACATAGCATTGTAAGCCCGGAAGTGCGGTCGCTAATTTGTCGCTCTTTAATCAGCGAAGCGGTGACTGTGTCAGAGAAACAACAGACTTATTAAATAAACATTATTTTGGCAAAACAGGCTTTTTGGTAGACATATTTTTGTCTGAAGTATGTTTTAGATTTTCTTTTTTTTTTTGTATTTTTTGTTATTTTTGCAGCAATAGAATAGTACTCAAAGTAAGATCAATAATAAATTATTATAGTGACTAAGTCAGTAAAACGGTAGAGTTAATACATACATGAGACATAAAAGTCTTTTGTACGTATGTAAACTTTGAACTACAATATTGTAGTTCAAAGTTTGTTCAAAGTATCACGCCAATGTAAATTGAAATATTGTGTGTTCTTTCATGCTAAACAAATCTACTTACGTAAACGCTGAGCTCTTATCTCAAAGGCGATAGTACATCTAAGACTCTATCTTGGATTAAACTGTTTTTCTATTCCTTTAGAAATATGAATAAGAAAGGATGAAGTGTTTAACATACAATGCTACACAAAAAGTTATAAAGAAAGGTATTATAGTTGTAGTACATAAAGCACCTCGGCATTGTATAGCTTAATAGTTTAATTTCAAGAATGTATAATTTTTAATATGTGTTATGTATTTTTTTGTCTGCGTGCTCTTGGTTATAGTCCATCAAAGAAAAAAAAAAACTAAAACACCATAGTAATCTGAAGTAATAGTAGGTGTAATCTGAACCTTGGGTGATAAAATATTTTTGAAGATAAAAAATGACAAAAAGGCTGAAATCAAAACAACGCCATCTTTATATTATATACAAATACAAATAACCAGCTTCACATTCCGTTTGTGTAAACTAGGATATAAATGCAAGATTAGACGTTCATCGATGCAGCACATATATATTTGTTCAAAACTAATATAATTTATACTAGTATAATTTATATAGATAATATTTCCGCTTGAAAGGACGATGTCAATAGAAGTGGTGCCGATTGGGTTGCATAATATTCAAAGTGCACTGGTATGAAAACTATATTATTACCGCTATAAAATCATCTGCCTTGCACAGTGATATCGTATTGAGCGAATTATTAAAGAAAATAGTGCTGATAACGTGTTAACATTAGGACTAGTAATGTTTTGTGGCCATTGGAAGATCGTAAACGTAAAATAGCCGACGTAAATACAGTTTGACGTTACGAGTGCTCTGGAAAACCAGCTAACCATATGTTGTACTCCAGAGACACCATACAAAAGCTTTTTATATAAAATAGGAAACGTTATTATTCTCGTAATGTGAAGTCGTAAAGTTAGAACTTGAAACATATTATCTGGAATATTGTTTAGCCATTGTTTAGTTGATACTTTTTATGAAGCCGATAGGGACTTTCATAAGAACAATATCCTCTTTAACTAAAATGAGCTCTGTGATTCTGACTCAATATATAGCTTTATTATCGTTACGAGTAACTGACACATGAAGAAAATTTCGACCTAATTGATTTTGGCATTTAAACCAAAGAATTAAAAATATCTTAATAATGACTGGTACGACTTTTGTCCTCTCCGTTCCTTATCAATTTAAATGAAAACAATTATCATCAACATCATCATCATTTCAACAACCCATAATGTCCCACTGCTGGGCTTGGGTCTGATCTCAGAAGAGGGTTAAGACCATATGTCCCCACGCTAGCCTAGTGCGATCACTCATTTTCTTTTAAATAGTATTGAAAATATAAACGTCATAATATTTATTATTGCAAGTATCTATCGTATAAGCAGCAATTTTTAAGCCGTACCTGTATTTTTTAGGACTATTAGTTGTAATAATATTGAAGAATATAAAAATAAGTTGTAATAATATTGAAGAATATAAAAATAACGCACTAACTGAGTACAATTAAATTAATTGCACAATAAGTGCTTTTCTTTTAGAAAAACTCCGACACTTACACAAGAACTAAACACACAAGTGTATTGGTAATTTGCAAACTCAGATTTAGCCTCGAGAAACACAAATAATATTTAAGGCACAGAAGCTCAATCGGATACACCTCGGGCGCAGGAAGGAGGTTGAAGTATGTGTATGAAATCCCGTAGGATTTACTCTGTTTTGGTATTTAGTTATGGAATAGAGTATAAAGACCTGGCAATCCTGTCTGTTCTTCATTTCATCCCATTTTGTTTTAAAATGATATTCTATTGAAACACAAATCAGTTTTGTTTTATTTTCTCAGGACAGTAGAAGTTGACCGCGAACTAGCAGTACAAATCACGAAATATTTTTCTTCACGAAATAAACCAACCATATTATAAATAGATATATATCTTTAGTTCCTGGAAAGTTTCCTTTAAGGTATTATTTTACCTTGACGCATTAATCTTTTTTATTACCGACTCTGTAATGAAAATAGATACTACTTGGTTGGTTTTGTTTCTTTTCTAATATTTTCAAATTAAAGTGTATCTTAAGGGTATCGTTTCCATAATTGCTCGAAAAAGCACTTACGGTTATGACAAGAGAAACAAATTAATTCATTATTTGACAGTAAAAAAAATATCTCAGTTTCTTAATAAATCAATCTATAGAGAAACCGAGTAAAGTTACTAATACGATTATTTATTTTCGAGAAAAAAATCATCAACAGTGACTAAAATCACCGAAATCGACCTTTTCTGTTTGGAATCAATCTAGTATTATGTTGCTTTATTTGAAATAAATATTTTATTAGTTGCAAGAAAAAAGTACAAAAAAGAGATTAAGCATTTAAGGTTTCTATTAATTCTCACCAGAAAGTCATAATTTAATCTTAAACATCATTAATTTTTAGCGGCAAAAGTTCCATACATTTTAGTATGGAGAAATAATTTGCAATAAAACAGAGTTCACGCGATTCAAAAATTCAGTGTTCTCCGAATATTCAAGGCGAGCGCACGCTCGTTTTTAGCTCCACACGCACTGTCACGCACACAGAGATTTGATTGTTTACATACGACGACGTGACTGTGTGTAACTTTTGATAATATTTGGTAGGTCTGAGAATAGACACACCAATCTTTATATTTTAAATTATTATTAACCAACTTCAAAAAAGGAGTATTATTTGTGTTTTTTTTATTGTACATTCATTGATTACTCTGTCAATTGTGAACCGATTATTAAAATTCATTTTATATGACTGCCTCGGTGGCGCTGTGGTAGCATATGCGATTGAGGCCTCGGGTTCGATTCACGGGTCGGACCAAATGTTTATGAGATCCACAAAATTTTTTTTTTAGGTGTTGGCTGTTTTCAGTGTTAGTTCATAGGGAAACCCTAAAATTTTATAAGCACGTTATAAATAGTTATTATATATTTTTTTATTTTGTAATGCTATTCCAGACGCAATATCTGAGCTGGTAGCCATCATTTCGTAATGATGAGGGCAGTAGTAGCGCATGCGACTACTTTGCTTGAGTAAGGATTCAGGTTCGATTCCCGTGTAGGACCAAATATTTGTGTGATCCGCAAATATTTATTTCGGGGTCTGGGTGTATTCTATAGGTAAGCAACTAAAAAAGTATGTTTATGTATTTATATCAGTTGTCGAATCAATAATATAAGCTCTGCTTAGTTTGGGACTGGATGATGTCGTGTGTAAGATGTTCGAAATAGTTGTTTATTTATTATTGTAATATATCATACTGCCTTGTTGGTCTTGTGGTCAGCGTATGCAACTGCTAACCAAGAGGTCTAGGGTTCGATTCCCGGGTCGGACCAAATTTTTGTATGATCTGCAAATATTTGTTTCGGAGTTTGGGTGTTTTCTATGTATAATATGTATGTATTTATAACAAAAAAGTATGTTTATGTATTATAAACTGCGAAATAAATATTTGCGGATCACACGAATATTTGGTAGATGATATTCTGTGTCATTCGTCTGAAATATTTATTTATTGTTATTTATTATAAACTAGCTTTCTGCCCGCGGCTTCGCCCGCGTGGAATTCGTTGATATCACACGACATGGTAAGGGTAGATTAAACAATCTTACCTGATTTTATGTTTGATAATAAGGAACTTCGACACAAACTTTCGTCCCCTATTTCAAACCCTTCTACCTTTATTTTCGCGATAAAAAGTACCCTATGTCCTTTCCCAAGTTCAGTTCTATCTTCGTACCAAATTTCATCAAAATCGGTTCAGTGGTTTAGGCGTGAAAGCGTAACAGACAGACAGACAGAGTTACTTTCGTATATGTGTGTTACCTTTAGTCGTATCTTTCAAGATGTTCAGCTGATGATGGAAAGTAATACTACTCAATGGTTTGGTCTTGGATGATTAGTATTTCACTTTTATACGTATGTATAAACCGCTTGTCGTATTTATGTTTTACTAGCTTTAGCCCATGGCTCCGCCCGCGAGTGTGTCGATTTTCGTGGTAAAAAGTAGCCATGTCCTTTCTCGGGGTCCCATATATCTCTATACTGAAATTGATCAAAATCAGTTCAGCGTTTTACGCGTGAAAAGGTAACAGACAAACAGACAGACAGAGTTACTTTCACATTTATTTTAGTAACATTATTGCGTAAATAAGCCGTTTGCATTAAATATATTAAAAAAAAAACACAGTCCTCTGCCTCTTCAACCTGTCTATTAAACTCAAAACATAACGTAACTTAAAAACTACTGCACCAATTTTCATGATGTTTGCAGCAATGGATAGATTGGTTTTAAAGGAGGGTATAATTTGTCAAATTTTAAATGTTTTTAAATGCCTATAAGACCACGTATCGTTAATCACACATTATTGACATAATAAAATCTTACACTGAGAGTCACTAGTGTAAGATTACGGCCAATTACGGGTGCGACCTGGATGAACGCTCTGACGTATTATAAAATATTTATTTAAATAATATTGTGTAATAAACAATTTTATTCTACATATTTCATGTAGAATAAAATTGTTTTAAATGTCTACAGTATTTATTATGATAAGGATTAATATTACATTGTTCCAAATTACTTTGAAATTATTATTCACAAATAAAATAATAAAGAAATATTAAAAAAGTATAATTAAAAAAGTATTACTGTAGGTTATTCCTAATTTATGTAACTCGTAAACTTTTGTCAATATTGGCTTTATTTATGTGTTCCTTTAAAATAATAAAATAACATTAATAAATCTTCTTTAAAAGGTAACCTTAATTATGATGAAAACCGTATTTAAATACCTTGCGTATTTAAAACGATCTGAGTTGACAGACAATGCACGCGAGCAAATTTATTTTATACTGTGTAAAATTATTTTATAATCTTTGACCATTCGATTGGTATACAGAAAGTATTATGACTTTCTGTACTGAATGAATCCTACGGGCTTTACGTTATGGCAAGATACATTGCGTGCGTTGTAAGACATTAAAATACGTTCTACAAAGGCGAACAGTTGATGGATATTTAACATAAGCAAAAAACCGAAAGTCGGTGATTGCTTGCTACGGTATGTATGCGACAGTGCGCGATGCGTCTGTGTGCATGTAAAATATGTATGTGGGTGTTCAATCACAAATTCTCACGCTTGGTGTCGCGGGCCTTAAGGTTACAATCAAAGTACTTCAATTAAATGAGACATCAGTGCAAATAGTTGTGATGTGGCTACTGTGACAACGAATTATAATTTATATAACAGTCGTTTTCAACTAACTGCCGCATATAAAACCAGTTAAAGCATGTTATTTATGAACGCTAAAAAATACTTGCCTACTTATTATATTTCATACCAATTAGTGCTAAAGAAATGTATATGCAAAAGTAAAGAGGTGCAATAAATAAAGTTCATTAATTTATCGTTTTGACTGATATTTTATTGCATTGTAGGTTACCACACTGCTATGATCACAGTTTCTAGCCGCTCCCCTAGTTTCACCCATATTTATACTGATACAAGGTAGGCGTACGCATTGATGTCACTTTCTTCAACACAGTAATTTAGTTACAAGAAATTTCACAAACTGAACTTGTGTAACTCATAAGCTCATTGACGCTTTTTGCTTTGATGTAAATATCGAAAACAAATTTTATTTGTTAATCAAATCAATACGATGGTTTCTAAATTTTCATAACTCTCGTACCACTTGGGGTACGCGGGTATTGTGAAGGCGCCTTCACCGAATACGGAGGGTGAGGGATTTTAGGAGGGTGACTAACCCTCTACGTAACTCCTTGTTTCTGTCGTCACACAGATAGGATCCGTTCCATTCAAATGTTTAGGATTATATTGGTCCAATTTTACTGAATGCAATACCTTTGAATTCGGACCTACTTAAGTTTAACCTTTAGTGAAAATAACATTGGCGAAAAGTTTGAAATCCTGATCTTTGATTACATTTTTACTTTTGATAAATGCAAATAGATATTATATTTATGAACGCACTATTTTTCAAACGACTTTGATACTCTATGTTGCATCACATGCATCTCAATCTTGTAATTATTGTGAAAACATGTTCAAAGGCACGATTTAATTAGCAAATGTTTACCCGGGAACTGTGTATATTTTAAATTTATTTAAGAAGCCCAATTTGCATGTATGGTAATTAATGGAAATGATATACGGTAACGGCCCGCACCAAGCTATTACCATCCAACATTTACGATCGATCCAGTACAATGTCTTGACTTTCACGAAACGTTCTAAATATCATCAAAGCATTTCACAAACTAAGAAACTCATTCTTGTGACGGTCAAGTTCGATGAGTGATTAATTTTCTACAAAGTGGTTTGACTTTAAGAAGCAAGTACCTAGTTTAACACAATAGTAAACCAGCAGTGCTTTCTAAAGATGTATTGTGTAAAAGTATTGAACAGTGAATTTAGATTTGAAGAATAGGCAATATTTTATAGGATTCGAATAACCCTGTATATAAATTTTGCATGCAATTCAACAAAAGTGCTACAATCGGAACAGTTTTTAATATCTATTGGTTGACTAGATGAATCAATGTATTAAGTTATGCATTTGAATATGAAATCATCATCATCATCATCATCATCATCATCAGCCCATCGCAGTCCACTGTTGGATATAGGCCTCTCCAATTGCACGCGACTTAGTTCGGTCCTGAAATGCTAAATATTAAAGTATTAACGGTTTATAAATACGGAATCACAATGAATTTACATCTCATGGGTGTCATAAGAGGCGCCTAAGGGAGCATAAGAAAGAAAACTTGAAACAAACCCTATAAAACCCGTCTGGTCAATGTGGTATAGTAGGCCCAAACTTTATTTCTCGGGAGAAGCCTGTGTCCAACATAACATGACTTTTATGTTGGTGTTTCTTCTTTTTTACTACTTCCATAAAGAAGTACTGCGTAGTGCATCTATGAATACAAACCCTTTTTTCTACAATGGTATTATAAGAATAATTTCATAAATATATCGGTCATATTACACCATTACAGACAAGAATAAAATAAAATCGAATTACATGATAATGGAGGGCAAAGTTGGCAGGGGCACATGTTCAGTTGTAGGCTATTTGTTGATTGATCATTTTTATCATAATACACACATATACACAGAAACATAAATTGAGAGCATTTGTGTTGTCGTCTTTCGTAGGTGAGTGTTTGACCAAACCATTCTCCATCTTTCTTTCATGGGAGAATGGAACAAAAACATGGTGTGGTTTACTATATTGCATTGTATGCACTCACAATGAGAATGGTGGCCCCAACTCCTGGATTTTACTCATGCTTTCCATTATGCAGAATAGTCACTTTGGTAAGCTTCAATCAATAAAAAACTAAGTCCGTTGCTATTCGCGTAAAATTGATATTATTTATAACTATTTCACATAATAAATAATCAAACAGCTTACACACAACGTCATTTAGCCCCAAACTAAACAGAGCTTGTATTCTGGGTATAACTACATTTATAAACACAAGTTCTTTGTTTTTGTGAATACATGCATATTAAACATTGAAAACGCAATTGTTAGCTTAAAATTATTACAGTGAATGTAATGAGTTCTACGTTATGTAAAATGAATCACCATGAACATCAATTCAAAACTATTACTCTAGAATATTGAACAAGCCATATTTTGCATAAGTAGCACTAAAACTACAAATACTAAAGTAATAAAGTAGGGGATAAAGATGGATGAGTTTTATACTTCTATAAACTGTAATTTTAACACAATGAACTTTTTTTTTCTGGTTAGAA
The DNA here is from genome assembly GCA_932526445.1 of Phragmatobia fuliginosa. Taxonomy (NCBI): domain Eukaryota; kingdom Metazoa; phylum Arthropoda; class Insecta; order Lepidoptera; family Erebidae; genus Phragmatobia; species Phragmatobia fuliginosa. The sequence goes on from OW052057.1 coordinate 36,041,149, forward strand.
TTAGGTACGACTAGTAAGTATTTGGAGCTAGTTACTTCATTTTACGGCTAACATAAGTCTTTAATTAAATTCCTTAATCACTGTATGAGTTTGCTTATTCTCAAGCACTACACACATCACACTGTATTCTCTACTACTTGTATTATTGGGAGTCTCGTATAGTTAAACAATACAATATTTTTACTGTACGGTTGACCTAGTGGTTTAAGTGGTCACCACGCCGCGCAGGCTACTGTGCAGAGGTGTTGTGAGTTCAAATCTCATATCGGACAACACTTTGTGTTATTAACAAATTGTTTTTCTAAGTATATGTGTTCTTTGTGTCTGTTTCATGTATGTTTTTAAAGTCCGCAGCAACCCGGTATGTAAATTTCTAATGCGGGAATAGTCTTTTTAAAATTAGAAAAAAAAGTAAAAGTTCCAAAAACTATTACGTGATTACATTAAAACTTTTAATTCGACTTATATGGCTGATGTCTCAAGGGCCCAACTTTAACACCATAAACGAATCAATGCTTTGAGCATACTACTTAGATACCAACTATACACCTTATTTTAATTTTAACACCCACCAAAGTTATAAGACGCATAGGAATATGTCTTGCCAAGGGCTAACATATCATTAATATGTAAATAAACAGCATGGGCGACAAGACAGCTCTGGGGTACGCCAGCGTTCACTTACTGAAAATCGAAGGCCTCGCCGTCGCTAACGACCTTAATGCGGTCAGGTAATCCACACACAAGTCCTGCACAGTATGAGGGGTAGAGCCAATGCCGGAAAGTTAAGGAGAAACAAGCGGTGCCAGACCCTATCCTTCCTATTGCTTCACCGATGTCGGGCAAGAAGTGATTTTCAAGCGTATATGATCATTTGTTATTATCATATGTCGCTAAGCTGGTAAAAAAATCAGTTAGTAATGTAGTGTATAATATTTATCCTTCACTATGATAACATTAATTCCCTTATGTATACATATTGACGCCAGGTAAACAACAACAAACTAAGAATAACATTTTCCAATTTGCAAATTGCGAGCACCGACTAGTGAAAGTTCCAAAAGATAAAGCAAAACAATTGTATGTTTATCCAACTGCTGTTAAGCTAAGAAAGGGGGATTAGGTATTTGTTCAACCTGTGTATATGTCCATTCATATGTTCCCTTTTTCTACTAACTTTGAAGTTCCGTGTATTTAACTAAATTTACCTTTATATCTTACATATCGAAATCCCGGGTCGGGCCAAAAGTTTTGTGGCTTTTTTCTTGCAGGAAATCTTAATAACAGCACTGAAGTATGGAAGTTTGGTGGTAATTCACGCCCGTGCCTCAGAGAGCACATTAGTTATCGTCATAGGGAAATCAGTGCCCTCAATATACTGACAACCTTCGAATTTCAGTTCTCTTTCAGGATTGCGGAGTCCCGATGCCAGTCGCTCCGCGGAAAGACTGATATTCAGGTAAAACCGATTGAACAAGTAGCCGACCCGAAATAATCTAGGGAATAAAGTCTAAGAAGATGAATAAATCTCCTATATCTATAAAATTCTCGTGTCACAATGTTTGTTGCCATACTCATCCGAAACGGTTTGATCAATTCTTACAAAATTTTGTGGATTTATTAAGGAGGTTTGAGAATAGGACATAAACTATTTTTATACCCTAGGCAATAAAGGATGAAATGGACGCGAGCGGTGCCGCGAGCATCAACTGGTCATTATATATAATAGTTAATCTTAAAGGTAAATACATACAATAATGTATCATTTAGTTTTCACGGAGTTTTAAAAATTGCTGAACAGTTTTTTATTAAAATTGAATAATGCATGAAGTGAGTGTAAGGAATTCATAAACAAGATTAAATGACATGTCTACTTTACTTGTATAGCAAATTCATGTCCTGGTAGGATATCCTACTCTAGAAATAGGCAGATTATTAGATTATAATTTAAGGTAAGCAAATAAGAACGAAAGGCAAATGTAAAGAGGGGATATTGCTTATTGTGGAATGCCGGTTGTGAAATAGAAGTGATCCACAACCTACTTAAACTGGAGTAGCTCGAGTCGTGTACACTACTTGTAACTCTTCGAACTAACAAACACTAAAACGCCATTTAAGACATACGTCGAAAAGACGAAAGAAACATACCATTTTGGTAACTTAGCATTTCTCGTTGTAACTTAAAATGTACCGGCACTTTATCTGATCATATATTCTAACGATTGAATTATGATCGATATGATGCAGACTGACATGTTAAAAATGATGATAAAACATCTAACCATGATGTTGAAAAAATTATAAGCAAAGTGAATAAGGCAAACCCAGCCATACCCGTAGAAATCTAATTAGACTTAGTATGTAATTCGCCAATGATATATACATCGCAGTCGTTATTATCACTATAATTCACGATGCAATTCATTCTACTGCTGATCACTGCTGAACGAAGGCCTCCCCCAAATGGCACCAACGATCCTAAGCCAACAGTATTCACTGTTACAATAATTCTTTTATATTTTTCGTTTTATAAGATTGAATGAGTCGTGAAGTACTAATTATGTTATAGTATAAATTGTAAATAAATTATCAGTATATTTCGGTCTCCGCGTTCAATATGTAACTCAGAGAAGTAAGGTCAAGGCTTGCTAAGTAATAAGTTTTTTATATCTCCGTTGGGAAAAGTTATCAAACACGCATTACATAATAGTAGTCAGTTGATTCTTGTAATCAAGTTTATTAATATTAAAATATTTTATACGAAATGTGAATTTTCGGATTTTCTATAGCTGTAATCAACTTCAGGTAAATTTCATTTCATAACGCTACACACTGTTATGTGACACACGCTACACACACGAAGCACATAGGTTGGCGCTTTCTCTAAGTCTACAACGATACTATTGAACTTCAATTATTATTCAGAGTGACTGCCACTACCTATTTTTAGACTTTCACGACTTTTATACTTAGTCACGTTTTTTTGCTGTAAATCTTTTTCATTTCATAGGTTTCCCACCTATTCGCGATACGATACGATAGTGGAGGCATGGAGGGGTCTCAAAGACTGACTTGGTATTGCTTAGACTGCTTTACTTTATAATGCTAATCTACTAGGTTACCAGTTAGCTATGAACCAATTATAAGAATATTTTCGTGAAATCCTTTTTTGAGTATCGGCTTTATACCTAACGGGATTTAATAGTTCGATTTAGTTTAAGCTACACCTGTAGCGCTAAAACTCACCAAAAATTTTTTAATGAACATTTCATCCCACTACGATATTACCTTAATCGAAGTATACATACTAGCAATTCGTTATCTTTAAATATTTGCAGTGCACTTTAAAAATTACTGTAGAAACATCATACATATCAGCTTTCACTCCCATAAATGTAGGACTTGTCTATCAATCCAGGTGTCAGTCGTAAATTGCATTTATTTCTGAATAGATACTGTAAGATTCAACGTACCTGCTTGGTATTGTAATGTCACAGCGTTTTATGTGTTGTGTCATTTTACGAAGCTCTATCTTTATATTTCTAGTGCTTTAGTAAACATTACATTAGATGGGACAAAACACAGATAAAGTCAAACACAAATTACATAGTGGTTGTATTTAAAAGTAAATGAATAAACCCAAAAAGTTGTGGCACTGACATAAGTAAAAATATATAACGCAATGGCTCGATTTCATCATGGATAGGAAATGTAAATAGGTTTCCGTTACAATTACTCGCTCGATCTCTTCTAATGGTTATTTTCGTACAAATGTCTACATATGTTTCGCCTTTTGCTTCCCCAAAGATGGTTTCCTTTAATAAGTAATAGGAGTAGCAAACTTTTTGCCTTTTGTATCACATGGGAACTCAAGCAGTGGTTTTAGTAAAAAAATAATTTGAAGTAATATAAATATATCAGTCCAAAAACAAATTGCCACTACTAAAGACTAAAAGCTGTATACGGAATTAAAAAAAGTGTAATTTAGTTTAAAGAAAAATCTTATTCTTAATAAAATTAATTACAAAGAAACATAATGTATTTATTTTCAAAAACTACCAATTCCAAATGAATGTCTATAACTGCATACATGACTCATGTAAAATAGGAACAGAAATATTTTGAGAACCTACCTATTTAGATAAAATGTGAATATGTGGCAGTCCCATTTTTAGATTCAGTAAGCACTAGTATTTAAATTATATTCACATTAAACTTGAAGTAAAATATCGTACCGAAAATGCACATCTGAGTGAAACATACAGGCGATTTTAAGTGGATTACGACACACAAATCAATAGATTTAATTAAATCTTTAACAAATTTTTTCTTTGTGTTTATGAGTCTTGAACATACCGTTTATAGTTTTGCTTAGTGAAATGGCGAATCGAAATCAGTTTTGTTTATATATGAGCCTGCCAAATTGACTCTACCTGATGAAAAACATGATCAGAATCCAAGAGGAGTGGTCAACATACTCATTGCGATTGTAGATAGTGTAACAATTTAGCGATGACCCACACTATGCCGTTGCTTATTGGCCGACCGTTTACCGGACATACGCATCTCATTAGAAATGATATTTTGGCTAACTGTACATTGGTTGGTATAGGAGTTGTTTCAAGGAGAAGATCTTGCAGCGATGTTGTCCTGCATAGTTTGTACCCTTAGTCAACTCTTACATGAGCCTTGGAAAGAATAAGAATGTAGAAACTATATTCTGCAGTCACCACATGAAAAACATAAAAAAACTATATGGTGTAATTTGTTTATTTTAAAATCTTTGTTATGACGTCCCCTAGTACTGCCATTAACATCTAAAATTTGCCCGCATTATATATATTTATTGAGTACAGTGTAGTAGAGAGCCAGGTGGTCTTTTTTTTATAGTAAATGAATATAGTTGGTGGATGTAGTATTTGGTAAATTTCCATTAAATAAATTGCAAAGTTTACCAATTTCGTTTTTGTTTAGAACGCAGTACTCCCCGTACGTAATATTAGTTCGGAAGTACTAAACTAATAAAAACAAAAAAACGAAATCATTGTTTATTCAATATATTAAGCTGACTGAAAGTTACTTACGTTTTCATAAAGAGTAGTATGGGTATTCTGAGAATAACATTAATTTCATCGAGTTAACTGCCATTGAATTTGTAGATTTTAGTCTGTCTGTAAAAAGTTAAGTGTGGTCATACATAACAAAATGTCTTGAACATGACTAGACATTGGATCAGACGAATTATAAAAAAAATTTAAGATCACCAATTCAAACCGCAATACTACTAACTACTAGATAGTAATATTAGAAGTAAATTCAGTAATCCTCTGACACCTTAATAGTATATACAAGTCTAAAAAAATATAGTCTTAGAAATCTAGAATTGCATCATTTGTACAAACTAACCAATGTTACCATTTATCACAAAACCCACTAGTCTGAGTTAGATGCGGTTTTCAGTGATGGGTGAAACAATGATTGGTGCATATTATTAAATAGGTATTACGACGACACCTCACTCAGCTTTATGTATTAAAATAACTAAATTACATCAACTATATTAAATTCTCGGCTTTTAGTTAAAAAATTAATTTAAAACTGCCTAGAGAATTTCACTATAATTCATTTAACAATGTTCGCGATCCAAATATAAAAAAGTTTTTTTTAATACGTCATAAATCGTAACACGCAACTTACCTTTCATCCAATCAATACAATGACAATACCTTCATGGGTGAGTCCGACTCGCACTTGGCCGCTTTTTTCAGTTATCTGGCAACTTCCTCAATAGTTCTTTCAGCCTTGTTCAAGACAAAAAACTAGCCAACTAGTGCCGTTGTTAATGAATTTTGCTGTTATTAATGAGCTAATGTTTATCGAGGCTTCTTCATTAACTTTTTACTATGTACGTTCCCTCGTTCAGCCTATAGATTACTAGTACAGATAGGTAGGCCGCATTGTCAAACGTAGTCTATTGTCATTAACCTAGCTATTACAATTACTTCAAAATTAATTTAACACTGTTTAACTGCTAACTTTGTTCATAAAGTTTTCTTTTGTTTCAGGACATCAAATTCATGCTGCTTCCGTGGGTGATAACAATGGGTCTAGAAACTCTTGTTGAGATCATTAATCTCATGTACCTGTTCTACTTACAAACGGTAAGTTACATAAAACCTTACTATTTTATAGAACTAGAATTCGTAAGTTGAAATCGTAGGTAGGAATAAAATCCACTAGCTGAGAAAAAGCTCAGTAACTTATATATAAACTGCTTGCTCCAAATATCACTACATATTATAAAATAAGGTCCTCCGGCGCGTCTGTCTGTCGGTCTGTTTGCGATAAACTCAAAAACCACTGCACCGAATAAATGAAATTTAGTATCCAGTTAGTCCAAATCCGAAAGAAAGAAAGGACCACATGCTACTTTTTACCGCGACAATCGACATATACTAGCTTTTATATATGTGTGATGTGTGAATCTAATACAGTGAGTCTACTCTGCCTGATGAAAAGCACGAAGTAGAATCATTGCGAGTGCAGACCATATGACATGGCGACCCACACTATGTTGATGCTTCTGCATCATTAGGACTCCAGTCTAACACTCACCAACGAAATACTATTACACGAACGGTGATATTTTAACAGTATTATATATTAATTAGCCGTATTTCTGTGAGAGGTCAGTGCCACCCCGGTCGAGCTGGCCTATTTGTACTGAACTCAGCGTGGCTCTACTACATTCTAAACAATACCAAAGTTATATTTTCCGTATATTTCCATGCATTTACTTTTGTTATAAGAGAATGAAAGGTTATTCAGTACACCGTTATTGGATTTCTAAATGCCTAAACTGGCTCCTAAACTAAATAGTTACCAACTTCGAAAAGTTTCAGCTTGAATTCGCTAATGTTCCACATTAAAATTTGGCAGTTGTACGAATAATTTATTTTCTTCCAATTACCGAGTTATGTCGATGTTACGAATACTTTAATTTCTAATTGTTTTCTTGTAAGGGATTAATCCATTAGTAGTACTCTCTTGAATTAATTAGGTTAAGTATTTGAGCCATTAACACATATATACATGATTTGTCTGTTTTGAGACTATCGGAACTTTTATACACACCAGCATATAATTTTCAAATCCTTGCTGATCCCAAATGGAACACCACATTTTTTTGGAAAAAAGTATCGTATATTTTTGCCTATAATATATAATTTTATCAAAGTTTATCAAGCTGTTTGAGCGTAAAGTAGTGAGAAACATACAAATATTTACTTTAATTATAGTACTGTAAGCCACAACGGCGGTAGTTGTCATTTTTTTTGGCGCCATCGCTTCACTGCGCTTGGGTATAAAAAGGAGTGCTCTGTTGTATCGGCACGCATTTCTAACGAATGCGTCGCGGAGTGTGGATCATTGTCTTTGGACAATTAGTACTACTCTGTTAACAGATGTGGAAAGCTGTCTTTGACAAGTTAGTACTGTCTGAATTGCGGTGGGTGCGAGGAAAACTGTCTAACAGCTAGTACAGCCCTATGTGACCGCCCTTGCTGTATAACTAACTGTAATTTGTTTAGATTCGTTACTTAATTAACGGTTGTTTGTGTCTAATTGCATTTCTAAGATTATTTTGTAATTAATGAAATAAATTGTTTAGAATTAAAGTAAATTGTTTAGAATTATAATTATTTTTATTATTTTTCACTTCTGGACTCTAACATCAGAAGTGGGATCGATCTACGTTCACAAATTATTAATTTTCAATATTTGGGAAACGATCAACTACCGACATTTAGTTAGATATTTTCATTTAATGTGCCTATACTTCATTATCTAGGTGTGTCTTACGATAGCGAGCATTGACAAATGCACAATAGATCGCGCTGTCATATAGCACCAAAGTGAATATACGCAGTGATTCGCCGCAGAGGTCCCGGGAACGATAAACGCGATCGTTCGTTAAAAAAAAAGGCATTGCACACTATTAGTGATCATTTGAACGCTATCGAAATTCAGTGTTCGTTGTGATTTTTAATAAGGGAATCCGACTTTTGTGATATTCTTATCCGCTCTAAATCAAAGTCAAAAATCAAAACTAAATCAGTCAAAAATCAAAACAAAGTCAAAACATAGCAAATATAAAAATCGTAAAGGAAGTGACGACTTCTATATTTGGTTTTTAGTGTCAATTACAAACGGTTTTAAAACGATTATTTTAATAAAATAATGAGGGTACTTGTATTTCTCGCTATGTTTCGGTTTGTTCGTGTTTATAATGCTTTCTTTTCAGATAGTAAACATTGTACTAAGCGATAGAAACTGCATCCGTGCCAATGTACAAGGTGTACATTGTGGTCAACCAGTGCCGACACGGTTATGAGAGAAGGTTGGAAGCTTCAAGTTATGACTGCCTTGTTGGTCTAGTGGTTAGCGTATGCGGCTGCTGATCAAGAGGTCTCGGGTTCGATTCCCGGGTCGTACCAAATATTTGTGTGATCCACAAATATTTGTTTCGGAGTCTGGGTGTTTTTCTATGTATAATATGTATGTATTTACAAAAAAAAAAAAAAGTATGTTTATGTATTTATATCAGTTGTCTAGTACCCATAACACAAGCTCTGCTTAGCTTGGGACTAGATGATGTTGTGTGTCAGATGTCCAAAAAAAAAAAAAAAATATGAAAAACTTGTGAGTTGTATTTGACGCTGTACTGGTAAGATCAAATCATATTTACATGTTGAGTTGTGATTTATTTTCACATAATTCTGATGTGTAGTGTACGAAAGTGAACTGTGTGCGTAATTTAAATCGTTAAAACGATCGTAATGATTGATGACGCTTATGAGTAATTGTCCAAAGCTGGTGTAAAGCTGTAGCTTAACAAAAGGGTTAGTAGTAATCGTAGCTGATTAAAATTTACCAAGTTATTTCGTAGTTTGACATAATTTGTTTGACGTGATGGAGACGAATTTTTGTAACTAAACCACCTGTGCGTAAACAACTGGGCGTCTTTACTATCGATGATGAATTAATAGCAGTTGCAGTTTTAAAGTGGCTGCCTAATACAAAGCTAACCACATTTTAATCGATTCACGTAAAATGAAACGAAGTTGCATTAACGTAAGTACGCTGAGATATAATACCCACGCACGTTGTGATTAATTTATTTATCTTTCCTTATGGAAAAATAGATACTTGTCAGATTATAACAAGGTACAGTGTGCAAACCAAGTTACTAGATGTTTCTCCGTAAATGTAAAAATTGAAATGACCATTATTAAACAACTAGCTTTAGCCAGCGGCTCCGCCCGCGTGTATCCTATGTCCTTTCTCAGGTTCTAAACTATTTGAGTTTCAAAATTCATCAAAATCGGTTAAGACGTTTAGGCGTGAAAACTAACAGACAGACAGACAGAGTTACTTCGCATTTATAATAGTAGGGATGATAAAAAAAAAATAACAAGAAATAGTTGATGATCAATTACATTTCTAATTTTTATTTTGATTAATCGATGAATGGGCTATTCTTTTATATTGGTGGGTGGTGAGAGCAAATACATCGAGAGTTTAAAAACGTGTGTTGTAACTATTCACAATACGGCGAAAGGGGGCGTGGACAGCAGTGCTAGTCCTTACCGGAGTCTGTATAAAACAGCTTGAGAATCTTCCGCCGGTAGACAGTACGAGGTACTATGTCACATTATTTATTGGTAATTGTATCAGTCAACTGTTGTTGTAAAATCTGTAGAGTGTTATGACATCGAGTGGCAAACGTTTAGGATCTAAAGTTATTATGTTAAATTTATTTTATAGTTACGAGTAGGTAGTACGAAAATGACTACAATTGTAATTTATGATTCAAAGAAACTTCTTTAAATTCGTCTTTAGACGGCGTATATATTTAAATACGTAGTTTGGACTCCAAACTGGAACTTCATATTGCAAATGTAATCTTATTGGGTTTACACAACGTCAACAACAAATTTATAGAAAAATTATGATAACGTGTAACATATCGTATGTTTGTTAATTATGTTGTGATATGTTTATCGAAATGCCAAGTATTGATACCGGTAAAGACTAAATGTCTATCGATCTTATTAGTACGTCTACTTAGGCATAACTTTAATAATGGGTTAAAGTTATAGAAGCATTATGAAAGGTTTTAAATACCCTCACTAGTGTTAGGTATTAAAAGTGTTAGTTTGCGAGACATTATGTTGTTTGTGAAACTATAATCACTAATGGTCAGGTTAGACCGAGCTAAAACAAGGTTTAATCACTAGTCAATACGAGAGTACCAAGTAGTGTTACATAAAGATAAGACTAGCTATTTCGGGTTTTAAGTTTAAAGATCTTAAACAAATCATTCTAGCACACTTGATCGTAAAGGTGTGACATTCATATGTGATCACGAGTTCATGTTCATGAGGACATTACAAGCCAGCACAGGCTATTGTGATCTTTCTCTTCCTGACAGAGGTGCATATTGAAACGTCAGCACTAGTGATGGTTTCGACTGCTTTGTTGGGCCGACAGTTAGTGTATGCGACTACTGTTCAATATAGGTTCGATTTCTGGGTTGAACAAACAATTACTAATAATACTGTGTACTTCTAATTATAGATATGCTTGTCACGGCCCGAAGTTTAAAAGTTGTGGTCAACGCTCCGTGACTCGAATGAGTACAAAGAGTCGACGGTCCTACGCCTGATCTCTTGTTGTTGGGTGGCCGTCTCATCGAACCAAAGGCGTACACCTGTGTTAGACAAGTACTTGCGTGCTGTAGTGTCTACTGTGTTTTTGGTTGGTCACCATTGGGACTGGCCGCCGTAGCAGAAAGGTAAAAAGGTTAAAATGGTAAGGTTTAACTACAGACTCGAGACGATCGACTATAAGCAGACGGTGGCCTATTACAGTAAGTGATTGAACGACACCTGTCGGACAAGCCCTGGTTCATAAAATGACTTTGAGGGCAATTAGTCTGAACTCGAATTCACTGCGTGGGCATACTTGGACATGTTTCGGGTTTGCTTGACGCCAATCGTCAAGCTGCAGACATAACCAAAACTGGTGACCCGGTATCATATCCTAAGAGCTTTGCGATTATTGGGAACATCCTTAACCGAGTACCGTGGGACTTCTGTAACATTTTCTGACATCCTCCGGGTCTTGCGTCCTGAGAGATATGCGAAAGTTAGTAACATTCTTGACGGTATTACTGCGTACATACTGAGGGCACTGTTATTTTTAAATATCCTAAAAGCTTTGCTTGCTAGTATCGCCTTCTAAAAGCTCTGATTATTCATGACGATAATAAAGCATATTGGTGACGTTAAAGTAATACCGTATTCAAAACTAATGCAATGTTTCATGCTTTCCTTAGATGATAACGATGCATTGAGAGCCTCGTCACTGTGCAAGGTGCAGTCTACGCGAGCCGAGCCCGGGCTGTGACCTGGTGTCTGCTGCTGCCTGGTGAGGCGCAGACTTGCGGCCTGCTCGCTGTATCGCGAGGTGCGGACTTGCGTCCTGCATGCCGCTCAGTGATAAGCGGACCTGCGGTCTGTTCTCCGTGTGCCCGAGATGCAACCTTCCGCCTGTTCACCGTGTGTACGAGACGCAAACTTCGGCCTGATCCCCGTGTGCGTGAGGTGTGGTGCAATGTATGGCGGATGGTGGAGAGCATGAGGTGTGTATATTGGAATGGACCCATGGACAGGGTAACCAGCCCCAAACTCGTGGTCTTCCTGAGATAATTTTAAGACCCATGGACAGGGTAACCAGCCCCAAACTCGTGGTCTTGTTGAGAGAGGTAAGACCCATGGACAGGGTAACCAGCCCCAAACTCGTGGTCTTGTTGAGAGAGGTAAGACCCATGGACAGGGTAACCAGCCCCAAACTCGTGGTCTTGTTGAGAGAGGTAAGACCCATGGACAGGGTAACCAGCCCCAAACTCGTGGTCTTGTTGAGAGAGGTTTAAGACCCATGGACAGGGTAACCAGCCCCAAACTCGTGGTCTTGATGAGAGAGGTTTAAGACCCATGGACAGGGTAACCAGCCCCAAACTCGTGGTCTTGATGAGAGAGGTTTAAGACCCATGGACAGGGTAACCAGCCCCAAACTCGTGGTCTTGTTAAGTTTAAGTTTAAATGTTTAAGACCCAGACACTTATGATAACTGTTCTTATGATAATTGTTCTTATGTTATCTGTTCTTATGTTATCTGTTCTTATGTTATCTGTTCTTATGGTAACTGTTCTTATGGTAACTGTTCTTATGGTAACTGTTCTCATGGTAACTGTTCTTATGGTAACTGTTCTTATGATATTATTGTTCTTATGGTAACGGTAGACCTTCATGCTGAAGTCTACTCTTGTGTTAGTACTAAACTTAGTTTTATTTTAAATATATCTAACAGTGACTGTTTGTTTCTAATCTGGCGCGGATTATAAATCTTTCACTATTTTCCTTGGAGGTTCGAACCTTTCCTATTCATGTTAACTGTTATCTTGAAAACTATTCGTTACCTCTGTTTACGCTAAATTTGATAACTGTTTTCAGTAACTGACCAATTGGACGATAATGTACTTACAGAGGCGTCCAATAAACTTTTTTTTGTAAATGTTCCAGTAACCGGGAATGAGAACAATGAAGAAGTGTGGTCACCCGGACCTGCCGAGGACGTCAGGGTGTCAGGAGAGGCCGTGTAAGCCACAACGGCGGTAGTTGTCATTTTTTTTGGCGCCATCGCTTCACTGCGCTTGGGTATAAAAAGGAGTGCTCTGTTGTATCGGCACGCATTTCTAACGAATGCGTCGCGGAGTGTGGATCATTGTCTTTGGACAATTAGTACTACTCTGTTAACAGATGTGGAAAGCTGTCTTTGACAAGTTAGTACTGTCTGAATTGCGGTGGGTGCGAGGAAAACTGTCTAACAGCTAGTACAGCCCTATGTGACCGCCCTTGCTGTATAACTAACTGTAATTTGTTTAGATTCGTTACTTAATTAACGGTTGTTTGTGTCTAATTGCATTTCTAAGATTATTTTGTAATTAATGAAATAAATTGTTTAGAATTAAAGTAAATTGTTTAGAATTATAATTATTTTTATTATTTTTCACTTCTGGACTCTAACAGTACTATCATTCGTATTTATTGCTTTTGATTCATTCCTTTTTAAAGGCTATTAACCACATCCAATCTTCTTCCTAGCCTTATTCCCAATATTATTTGGGGTCGGCTACTAGTTCAACAGGTTTTACCTGAATATCAGTTTTTCCACCGAGCGACTGACATCGGACCTCCGCAAGCCTTAGAGAGAACTGAAATTCGTAGGTAAATTCGAGGGCACTGACTTTCCAATAACGATTACCATAGATGTTCATGAAAACCGCTTTACGTGCTCTTCGAGGCACGGGCGTGAAGCATTGCCAAACTTCCAAACTCCGGGCTGCTTTTAGGAATATACTAAGAAAAACCCAAAAATACTTTTTGACTCGACCCGGGATTTAAACGTGAGACCTCTTGATTACCAGACGCATACGCTATGCACTAGTCCAACGAGGCAATTAACCTATCTAAAAAATAAATTGTATTAGCGTTGATAAAAAAAATATCGTTTCTATGTCATTGTTAATCTAGGCATTTGGAAATTATAACGAGTTTTGCGTTAAAATCTTAGATTACATTTAGAACTGTTAAAATGTGCTATTAAGATACTCCACCCTCTTAAACCAAAAATTATGCAGAGATATGATATTAAGTTTAAGTCAACAAAAGTGTTTAAGAACATTGAAAGTTGTTGGTGAAAACGAAGAAATTTTGATGAAATGTTATATCTAATGTTTAAGTTCCTTTGCTTTAAACATTAGGGGTTAAAGTATGAATTTGCCAATTGGAACTATTAAAATCAAATTGTTTTTTTTTTCATTTAACGTGTTTATTGACTCAAAATATCTACCATTATTATCTATAAATTGCTGCCATCTAATAGGAAGGTCATAAGCCTTTGCGATAGAACTCTAGTAATCTAGATTCTACATACTGTGAAAGTATTTTGTACTGCCTCCAGGGAAGAAAACTTTTTATCTCGTAGAAAATTGTTCAAATCACGAAAAAAATGGTAGTCTGTTGAAACAAGGTCTGGTGAATACGGAGGGTGACGAATAGGTTCTAATAGCAGATCCTGTAGAGTTAACGATTTCTCGTGCTGTATGAGGTCTCGCGTTATTAAGGAGCAGAGTTCGGCACAGTAGACATGTGCCGTTATTGCTTGACCAGATCGGAGAAAGTTATAGTAAATAACACCATGCTGAGAGCACCAAACAGTTACCATTACCTTTTTATTAGTAAGCTTTGCTTTAGTACACTGTTGCAGTGTTTGACCTGGGGTCAGCCAATGCATTTTTCGCTTACGGCTATCGTAAAGAAGCCACTTTTCATCACATGTTACAATTCGATCAAATATTCCTTCATTTCTGTATCGATTCAACAAGGCAACACAAGTTTCTTTCTGCAGATCAGACAAATCATGAGGCACACATTTTTATATTCTTTTATATTATTGATTTGACGCAAATGCGTGAATATTGTTGGTAAGGTAACGTTAACCCATGCCACTAATTCCTGGCTAGTTTGGATCGGATCGGCTTCCACCATGTCTTTCAGTTCATTGTTATTCACATGTATGGGCGGTCAATCACATGGTTCGTTCTTCAAATCAAAATTTTCATCACGAAAGCGTTTAAACGAAAATCGAAGGGTGCATTAATTAGCAGTCCCCTTAAAAAATGATTAAAATTCTAAAATCCAATATTCTACATGAATCTTTTTTTTTCAAAAACGCAATACTGAGTAAGATTAATAATTTTGTAAACGTAAAGTTTAATGATTATAATTTTATTATTCATAGATTGTAAATAAAACTATACAAATAAGTAAAATAAGTGTCTATTTAAAATATCGAATTAGCAGTTCGCATGTCAAAGTATATAAGATGCAATTTAAAAAGAAAAATCTGTCTATTCTGGCTAATCTCTGGACGGCTATTTTACGGACGATTTAGACTGGAAGTAAGTTTATGACCAAAGGAGTAACTTGGGCTAATTTTTATTACACTAGCTTCACTCCACGGCGTTATTTGTCATTTACAATAATAAACGCGGGTAACAACGCAGTACTCAGCCAGTCTGTAAATGAAATAATATATTATTCATTATTATGATGTTTCATTTAAACGTTTGCATTATGCACTATCTATTTAGCAGTTAATGCCTATTTAACATCAGTATAGATGTTATACGTTAAAAAGCGGCCAAGTGCGAGTCGGACTCGCCCATGAAGGGTTCCGTATCAGCAAGTAACATCATATAAAAGTTCTTGTAGTTCGTTGTAACTTTCATCGATGTTTTTATACTAGTGTATTGATTGGATGAAAGGTAAATTGCGTGTTACGATTTATGATGTATTAAAAAAAAATTACTCACTAGATCTCGTTGAAACCAATTTTCGTTGGTAGTTTGCATGGTAATGTACAACATATATTTTTTTTAGTTTTATCACTCTCTTATTTTAGAAGTTAGAGAAAAATGTGTGTCCCCCCCGGACACACATTTTTCCACTTTGGAAGTGTCTCTCGTGCAAACTATTCAGTTTAGAAAAAAATGATATTAGAAATCTCAACATCATTTTTAAACACCTATCCATAGATACCACACACGTATAGGTTTGATGAAAAAAAAAATTTTGAGTTTCAGTTCCAAGTATGGGGACCCCCAAAATATATTGTTTTTTTCTTCTATTTTTATGTAAAAATCTTAATGCGGTTCACAGAATACATCGACTGACCAAATTTCAAGAGTATAGTTTCGGAAATAATTGGCTGTGACATACGGACGAACAGACAGACAGACAGACTTGACGAATCTATAAGGGTTCCGTTTTTTGCCATTTGGCGACGGAACCCTAAAAACATTTAAAAATGCAACGTTTTCATTTGTCTTATTTTTTGACGACGTTTTCGTCTGCAGTTACCTACCTAAGTTATTTTAGAGCAAACCTTAAGATGACTAAATCCATCTAATGTGTAGGTTAATTTGCAGAAAATTCGTAAAATATTAAGTTCGTATCTGTACTTTAAGTGCACAAAGTGCAATAAAAACGTATATTCTGAGTGCCTACTTGTCGTTAGAACACTAATCGTCTTAAAATGTTGTAATTTTAATAGCAAGTAGACCTAGTTGAAGAAAATGACAATGAGCATAATCATTTAATGAAATATATATAATGTACAGTAGTTCGGAATCCCTTTTTCGAAACTGCAACCTCTATATAACTGCAACTCAAAAAAGCCTCTTCAAGTGTCAATCCTCCTCGAAACGCTAAATAAGTAAAGAAATAAATATAAAACATTACATTTCTATCAAGTTACGTGCACGTTGGTAAACTGATGAATTGGAAAATAATTAGGTCCCAAGCCTTCCATATAATCCACTATTGAGTAATAGCTCTTTAGGGAAAGTTACTGGCTCAGTGTGTACTTACTCTCGCATAAGTGCTTATCATATTTTCAATTTTGTTATGAAATCGAAGTAATACATTAAGTTATAAAGAAGTTAGTTCTTTAGAGGTGGGTAACATGTACAAGTTAATATTTATGACGAATTATCACTTTAAATCATTATATTTTCAATACCTGATTTCATTACAATAGTATCTCATTGTACTGAAGTGTAAGAATTCGCAAACTATTTAGATCTAGAAATATGGCATTCATAATTCAAGGCAGGAACTGAGGATAGTTCGGACGTAATGTAAAATCAAAACTGTCCTACATGGGGTATGGCTCACATTCTACCCGTAAGTATATATGGCGGACCTTTATTTTTGCTGTGGTCTCAGTGTCTGATTGTCTCATATTATAACAGAATTAAGGCAAAATTAATGTACATTTAACAAAAATATCACCATGTATGTAAATTTATATGAAACCGTAACAGTTCTTTGATGGTTTAGAGTTCAGTTCACACAAGGGTTTTCGAACCAATTACAACGTACAAATGTGTGTATAGCTCAATCAAAGGTAGAGCGATACTTGTATGTTGGGGATTAATCGATCATTTCTGTTATCCATTTGAGTTACATTTCCTAAACAAATTCTTAGTATTTAGATCTCGAGTGTATCTTTTGATTTCGTTAAATAAGCTGTAGCTTTCTCCAGCTATTTTAGTATCATGTTTCCTAAGAGAAACCTAATCCTCATTGTGATTCTAATGTGTAATTTAGGGACCGAATTAACATAGACGCTGAACAGAATTACAAAACAGGCAGATTACGATGTATTCGTCTAACAATGGTTTTAGTTTAAGTTTTAGTTTTAGGTTTAAGTTTGTATTATTTGCTAACTAATACTAACAAACATTCACATTTGAAGGGTCTATGGACATTAGTCGATTTTGTATTAATGATAGTGTAGATTTTCCTTATTTTCAGTTGTTTTCGTCATATCTCGTGCATACAAACAAATGCACACATGTTTTTAGAATTAACACTAAGGCCTCTGCCTCGAATTTTGCGGGCAGCGGGGCGGCGGCGGCGGCGGCGCGGGAGCGGGGCGGTCAACACAAACCTGTTCTCCAAACCAGCGGGCAGATCGCGCGGTACTATAGCGGCATAATGTTGTGTTCGTAGTTGTGTTGTCGAGATATTTATTTTTATTCGCGAACAAAATGTCTCAAAGACGGCGACAACAACTTTTTGATTCAAATTTATTCCTAACGGTTGATTTATTGTGGGCAAAAGAAGAAGTGGATCCTTACTATAGGGCAAGGAAAATAAATGGTGAATTTTATCGAAACTATGAAGAACAGAGACAAAATCCCGACAAATTTTACGACTACACTAGAATGAGTGTAGAAACTTTTGAATATATTCCTATTTCTTGTGTTTTATTTCTTCCCATAATTGGTTAATTATTCTTCTATTTTTATGGTTGATATATCTGCTGTTCTATATGGGTCTCCTCTAAAAGATTGCCGAAATAATTTGTTCTTGCGCGTCCGATGACATTTTTAATATGTCACAACAGAAAATTGTACCACACTATACCACAATGCAGACGCGCAGCGCGAGCGGTCACCACTTGACTGAAGTGCACCGCTCGTTGCCCGCCCCCCGCGCCGCTGCCGCGCCGCTGTTTTCAAAAACCGGTCCATATGATTTTACGCATAACATCCCGCCGCGACCGCGCCGCCGCCGCTGCCGCCCCGCTAAGATAAGATAAGATAAGATAAGATAAGATAAGATAAGATAAGATTTATTCGCTCAAACATGTGTGTACATACAATAAATTATAGCATGCAAGTTACAAAAGGTTCAACATAGTTCAATACATGTTTGCCATATACAATGACTTGCGAATATCAATGTTTTATAATAAATTATTAAATTCTAATATGTTCCCATCACTGAAATATCAATTATTTTAATGTCAAATGTTTTCATTACATATAAATATGAATAATTCATGAACAAAAAATATAAAATCAAATAAAATTGTATACAATGTCAAAGTCAATTATGTTAATATCTAATTAATTATCTACTTATTTATGTCAAAACAAATTTATCATTTAAAAAGTCATTCACATTATAATAGGCTTTTGCAACAAGAATTGATTTTAATTTTTGCTTAAAGGCTTGGTTACTTAAATTTTTCAAACTGTTAGGTAATTTATTAAAAATAATTGGAGCCATGCAAATAACACTTCTGCGCATAAATGAAGTCCTAGACTTATGCAGACAGAGTTTATCTTTATTGCGCCTATTTCGAGGAATAGTATCTGCCATACGTGGAAATAGGCTTGGATTCATTTTGACAAATGATGCCGTTTCTAATATATAGAGAGACGGTAGTGTTAAGATCTTATAACGTATAAAATATGGCTTACAAGAGTCTCTGATGTCAAGTCTAAACATTGACCGCAAACACCGTTTTTGGGCTTTGAATGCGATTTCCTTGTTAGTTGAATTGCCCCAAAAAATTACCCCATATCTCAAAATAGATTCCGTTAATCCGTGATACGCTGTTAGCAATGCATCTATGTCAAGTGTCAATGAAAGCGTATATAAAGCAAATGCACTACTAGTTATTCTTTTACAAATAGTTTCAATATGAATCTTCCAATTTAAGTTACAGTCAATCGTTAAACCTAGAAACTTAGTAGTCTTAACAATGTCAATAGTATTATTATTATATTTAATGTCAAAATTAGGAAATGTCAATGCGCGTTGGCCAAAATGTATAATTACTGTTTTATTGATATTGATTTTTAAATTATTATTATCTAACCATTCGATTGTTTTATTTAAAGTACTATTTACATCGAATTCATACAAATCTCGATGACAACAAGGTATAGTGATTGTACTGTCGTCTGCGAAAAGCGTCATAGGGTAATTAATGGATTTCGGAAAATCATTTATGTAAAGTGTAAAGAGAGACGGCCCTAATACACTCCCTTGAGGAACACCATAGACAACAGTACGTTCCTCAGATGCAAATAATTCCTCTCGTTTAGTGTTACTATTTATTCTACTGATTTCTGTAATTTGTTTTCGATCATGTAAATAAGATTTAAAGAGATTTAGAACGTTACCTCGAATACCGTAGGCCTCAAGCTTTTGTAACAGTATATCATGTTGTACGTAATCAAATGCCTGTGACATGTCGCAAAAAATAGCACAAACGGGATTATTTCTGTCTACATTTGTCATTACCGTGTACAAAAAGTCGTAGATTGCCATGTTAATAGTTTTGTTTTTTTCTAAAACCTTTCTGTTCATTACAAAGTAAACTATGCTTTTCCATATATGTACTAAGCTCTTTATAAATGTATGATTCAAATATTTTAGCAAATATTGTAATTAGAGATATGGGTCTATAGTTTTCTTTTAACTCTTTATCAGATTTTTTATGTAACGGTTTAACCACAGACTTTTTTAAAAATTCAGGAAATGTGCCTTCACAAATACTTAAATTGATTATATGAGCTAAGGGCTCACAAATCTCCTGTGCTACTGCTTTAATTATTTTTGTTTGTACACCGTCATGTCCTGTGCTATGTGTATTATTAAGACGGATATAATTTTTAGCACGTCTTGCGGTAAGCACGGTGCCATAAACATGGAGTTATTTCTATTTAAAATGTATTTTGTGACTTGGCACCCGAAATTATTATTAGTATGAATCTTATCAACAAAATAGTTATTAAATAAATTTGCAATATGTTTTGGATCTACAATATCTGTGTCATTTTCTTTAATTTTATAAATGAAATTCTTTGGCATATTTAATTTGCTTTGATTAACTATTTGCCAAGAAGCTTTCGACTTATTTTTAGATGATGTTATTTTTTGGTTATTTTGGGCGCGTTGAGTTAAATGTATGATTTTTCTATACATCTTAGAGTAATTTTTAAACCGATCTTTGTTTTGTTGAGTGGGTTTTAATCGGGCCTGCCACAATAATTTTCGTTTCTTTTTGCTGCAAATTTTTACACCACACGATATCCATTTTTGTTTTTTAATCAAATTTACAGAAACAAAGTTTTCGGGAAAGCACTGTCTATACAGAAATGAAAATATATCCATAAATGCATTATATGCAACGTTTGTTTCATTAGCTTCATAAACATCTGAATAACTTAAACTATTTAAGTACGACTTAAATTTACTAATATGTTCTTTGTTATAATCCCGTTTAATGGTTCGCCATTGATTTATGGTACTGATAATATCAATAGGACATTTCAGTATCTGCGCCGTGTGGTCAGATAATGCTAGATCTAATATTGACGCACTACATGTCTTGCTAAAATTATGCGCAAAATTGTCAATGCATGTCTTCAAGCGGGTTGGTCGATTAAGTACAAGATTTAAATTATAATTTAACAATACATTTTCAAATTCAATAGATTGCTTATTTCTTTTTAAAACATCAACGTTAAAATCTCCCGCTAAAACTATATTTTTATAGGATTTCTGTATTAAAATTCGTAATAGCCTTTCCAATTTATCCATACACTCATTAAAATTGTTAGGATTTGGCACCCTGTATATACACACGAAAACAATTCTGTATTTGGTGAGTTCGATGGCGCAACATTCGAAAACACCTGTTGTAGATAAATTGGCTATGAAAGATAATTCTTTCCATTGATGTCCATTCCTAACCAAAATACATGTTCCACCCCTCTTGCTCTCCTTCCGGCAGAAGCATGCAGCCAAGCAGTAGTTTTGTATGTTTAGATGTTTTTCATAACTTGCCATCATAAAGTGTTCGGTAATTAATAAGACATCTATACGCATATTCCTTTCGATCAACTCTTGTAGGCAGACTGCAAGCGAGTTAGATTTCGCTAACAATCCTGCAATATTCTGATGCATAATGTACATATAATTAGTCAAGAAAAAATTTTTGGGTAGGTTCATTTCCTACTTGTTTATCGTCCTGGTTATATTCCATGTCAATGCTTTGTGTGATGTCAGTAATCATGTCAAATAAATTACCAAAAATAGTACGTAGTCCATGATTATTTATAGAACCTGAATACGTTTTAAACATAGTGTGGTCATATTGTAGGTTTAGGTTACTGTCCAATAGATATACGTGTCTGTGCGTCGATACATCAAGCCAAAGCAAATTATTAAATGTCTCCACTCGACAGTTGAACAAGCTAGCATTAAAGGGGTATTTATAGGTAGGCAAACAAACAATAATATTAGTATGTTGTATGGCTCGTAACGTCTTTCGTAGGTGGAGTATAATATAATAGTAGTTGCTAGTTTTTTTAAAGTCTTCCTCCCCAAGAAATATCACACAGAAGTCCTCCATACTATAGTTCTGCAATTTCACATCTAGTCCGTTCAATAGCTCCTTTGTATCTCCATGAGGCTTCAGGTAGTGACATAATTCGTAATTGTCTTCAAATGTACACTCAGCAGTTGCCAGCATATTGTTATTTTTATTACTGCTCAATAGACACATTTTAGGTTTTTTAGGTCTTACCATGCCGTTTAACTTTGAATTGTGATTCCTCACCTTATCTATACTAGGTCTTACTAAACGTGGAGTTGAACAGTTAGTCAAACAGTCAGTTTCTTCCAATTGTTGTTGGTGGTTTTGCTTTACAGTTTCTAGCTGAAGTGTATTGTCGGTGACTGATGTTTTTGGGTGTCGTTTTTTTTTACCTGATTTCGGTGTCAGTATATACTCCGATGTTCCTACTTTTTTATAAACATCTATGACCTGTCTACATTTTACCAACTCGTGTTTTAAATTAGTGTTTTCTAAATGTAGGTTTTCTATTTCTTGATTAGCACTAAGTAACTCACTCTGTAATTGTGTTATTTTTTCATACAGGTCTTTATTAAGCGTTTCGTTAATTGAAGTGCTCGGCAAGCTCAACATAGTAGTTTCGAAGAGAGATCCATTAGAAGAAATATCACCAAGTGAAGTTGATCGCTACCCGCAATATTCGAGGCAGAGGCCTAACTTTGATACTTTTTTACCACTGTACAATATTGTGTTATAATAACTATAGTATAAATATAAATGTATGCTATCTTAAGTTAATCCACAGTTATATTGAGCAATACACACTACACTATACTATGTAAAAAATGAGGCTGCATAAATAAATACCTTGCTATCATAGTAATTTAATAGGTACATATACCGTACTTATTTATTGAATGACTGGCGTGGGAGGCGTGAAAGGTAAAGAACCACACTGATTTCAGTACGAACGACTTGACTAGGGCAGTAATACCCTTGAATAGATGACCAGCATTGGTTGGATTTCGGTAATAAGGGTAATAAGTGAGACCGGAGACCCATGATGCAGAAGCGTCTCACCAGGCTGGCACAGTGTGAGTCAATAAGCTGTATTGTCAGCATTCCTAATAAGAATGGTGACTACTACTTTTGGATCCTATTCATACTTTCCATCAGGCACAGTATAGTCATTTAGGCAAGCTTAAATATACAAAAAACTAACTAAAAGATGTCCTATGCAGACACTATCAATTTTAAATATCCAATCCTCAAAAGAGATAAATAATTAAAGATTAGTGTAGGAACCTGACCTAATAAAACCTGTATGTTTAAAAGATACAAAACTAATAACTTTTCTACATCACTCATGCTCATTCGCTCGGCCATTTATCGTTTGACTGCTCCTACAGTAAAACTTTAATACTTGACACACGATACTGTTTTTTTTTCAAGTTAACGGTTGTCACGGTGATTTTTCTATGCCTGATAGAAATCATGAGTAGAATCTAAAAGTGGGGGTCGCCATACTCACTGCAATATGAGCAGTACGACTCCCATTATGACGGCCTAGTGAGATGCTTTTTACACCCCACTTATAGGACCCGGGATCATAGTAGGGCGAAAACATATGAGCTGGCCGTGATTTCCAGTTTTTAACTGTTCGGAAAAGGTAACTAATATATTTACATACTGCAAAATGTAGGCTTTCCGGGTATATAGGATTCCATAGAAATAACCGGAAATTATTCACATAGTAAAATCATAATGCCAAGTCACTATCACTAGTATTATTTAAGCAAATTCGTAGATGCATAATTTTAATAAGAAGGAACCGACTTCAATGAAAAACTATTTCGAGTACCCAAATCGCGACTATTGTGCCTATGATATTTGAGGAGTTCTCTCGATTTCCTTGGGATCCCATCATCAGATCCCGATATGGTGACGATGGGACCACCTGTAAGCTACGCCTATTCCAATTCAAAAATAATTTTTGATATTTGTTCATAAACGACGAAATTATCGCTGAACATACATAAAAAAAAGAAAATAAAACAAAGATTCTGAGGAAAAAACCTCCACCTTTTTTTGAAGTCGGTTAAAAACTCTTTGTGGCGTCTAACTGGCTTAGGTATATATATGTAGCGAACTTACCGTATTCAAAAACTATTTTAATCTTGTTTTGTTTTCGTAACACATCCGATATTCGATTAGATTAGACTTACATAGGTATATTCGTTTTATAGCATGTATAATAGTAACGATCCCAAAGTTTCCTTTGATCACGGATTGCGTTTCAATATATTCCCAATAGGCTGTGTTATTCATGTCCATACTGTATCACTTACTGTGTGTATTTAATTAAGATAAAAACCACTTAAATTAAATTATACCTTTGTAGGAAGTGGGATTAACAGAAGTTTTTTTCCTATGTCTATACTAATACGTAAAGCAAAAACTTTGTACCCCTTTTTACAAAAACTGCGTGGACGGAGGAGTATGAAATATCGCACACTTACAGTTTATGTGGAGGAGGAGGGCAGAATTCTATTTTTTTATAAATATGCTTAAGAATACATTAAATTGATAAATAAAACGTCACACACATTACTATGAATTTAACACACACGCATAGATACTATTTTGTCAAATTAATATTGGTGAAATCTGTGATTATACAAGTTGTCTTCGACAATAGAAATATAATAAAGTTGCCACTTAAAATTCATATTAATTATGGTCGAAATCCAACCATTTGTCGACCACTAGTCTATTCAAATCTATAAAGCTCATATTGCCTAACGTTGGCGTCTCACATTGCATGTCACTTTGATCGATTTTGGTCTTCTCCTATTTTGCGTCAAATGAGTCGGGAAGACGGTCCCCATTTTATCTCATCCACATTTTTTATCATTAAATTACTTGAAGACTGGAAGACAAACAATTGAAGACGTTAATTACTTGATATTGCCAGAAATAGCTGTTATTTGGCTGGTTGCCATTCCATCAAAAAAGAAGAAGAAGTGAAATGAGTCAATTCAGCTCTAAATCAATATAATTCAGATTTTGTGTAATATATCTAGCTAATTTGTATAATATCTTGGAATTCCCGGTAATGTATATAATATAATATTATGAACTTTTCTAGCTAATATAAATTGTACAAATCGTAGCCTATTTATAGAATCGTTCACACAATGGTGTGGTTTACCATTTAATATGGTTTGGTTAGATCAATTAATAGCTAGCGGCTTAGTGATTGTATGAACTACAATTACCTAGTGAAATTGTGAAATTATGAAGTTAACTAGTGACGCACTAGTGATGACTTGGACGTGTCGTTTTGTTGAAATAGTATATTTGTAATGTGGTGACGGATAAACTACTAGTTTTCATAACTAATTAAGTGATGGTGTGAATAAAACGAATGATTATCACCGTTATAGTCAATACATGACAAAATTAATTTTGCCGGTAACTTTTGACTTGTAACAAAAAAGAAAGCTCATCTGCCCCTGCATTCATTGACTACATCTATGCATTCTACTCCACTCCATTTATATTTTTGATAAGTGCGAATAAGAAGAAACATCACTGCAGAGATAAAGAATACTTGAAACAAACCTTATTCTAAAGTGCTATTGTAAGTCAAGACCTTTTCACTCAGTAGTGACCTACGGAATACAGCGGAATGTTAAAGGTTATTGATAATATACTAGTCAAAATGGAGTCAAATGTTATCCTTGAACTAACACAACTCATCTTTTCCTTCTTCTTGTTGTCTTTATTGAATATTATTACTAAATACTATGAAAAGGTGCGTATCAAGAACACTTTTATTATACCGGCTTAGGGGTACAGAGAATACTACCACACATTTTCTCTACGTTGGTTCTTTTGTTTCGTCTTTTTTGGACATTGAGACTCAGAACAACAATTTGAAGATCACACAAAATGTTGTCCTGTGTATGAACCCTCAGCACTCTATGCAGTAGAAAGCGCCGAAGTAACTGCATAAAAAGTGAGTTGCTATCTTTTAATCAGCAGTGTTTTAATAACTTTAATAAAAGATGCAATTCACTCAAGTATCTCGGATTGCAAATATCCATGTGCCACGACTATACTAGTCTAACCTAGACTATAAATTATACATCTATGTACCAAGGTTGGTATCAAATTTGTTGTTTGTAAAAGTATTATCAGCATAAATCTTAGTAATCGTATAGAATTTATATTTATTTATTTTCTCTTCCATGATTCCAGGTTGATTGTTTGCTAAATTACTCATTTTGCTTTTTTACATTACTGTTGCATACTTAATAATAATAATATTGTAATCCTGCTTTAATAAAACAGTTATCAAAAAACTTTTGGAATTTCTTGCCGGTTCTTCTCCATAGGAATTACATTTTGGGGACGTGCCACAAGAGTCAGTAATGTAACGTTTTGAAAGAAGTACTTGAAATAAAAGTTCTTTGGTTTTGAAATGACAGGGTACAATAAGAATATTTTAAATGTAGACTTATAATGTTACTCTTATTTAAGAAACACCCTATAGTAAATAACATGTGTAAATGAGTAATGACAAAGTGGGAGTTTGTTGGAGCGGTAACAGGTAATTAACTGGCTAAAAGTCCCATTATACTGACTGTACCTTTGGGTTTATGTTAACGGGCGGAATTACTTGTTGTTATGTCTTCTACCCTGTGTTGTAGCAAAGAAACAATAGCTATACATATGCCTTATGGTTTCGTTTTAAAAGCCATTCATTTTATATTTAAAACTATAATACCATTTAATTTAAAACATCACAAGTTGATTGATATAACATTTTTTATTGTCAAGTTATCCATTTCTTAATAGTAAAGTATAAGAGTTGGAACATTTTCTAACTTAATCTGAAATAACGCCAATTAAAGTTAGGAGAAAATATTTTAAGGGGTTGTGGTTAGATTAGTAAATGGCTAATTTCTTTTTTTTGGAATTCCGTTAAAAAATACTAATAAAATGTATTATTGTCAATGCTAGGTATAAACCGATGATTCATTTATAACAATGTCATTGAATACTTTTACTTCAACCTAACATAATTTTAACACCAGGAAAATGTTTTTGTAATCTCGAATTAATTACATACTTAATTACTTAACCACCGACTAATAAGACCGTGGGAGGGAAGTGAGTCAACTTGAGCAGAGTGGTACAAAACAACCTTATATGTTGGAACCAGCAATTGTATTCAGCATTTCAGATGGTGTATTTTTTGAACTTCTACTACAAAACAGTGGTGTCACCTACAGAATAAATCAACATGAACAGCCTTTAGCAGTTCACTGCTGAACATAGGCATCACATTAGAAAGAGCCTATTGGCTGTTGTTTTACAAGGTTTACTCCCTTCCATCCTTTCGACATCCGCGAACTTTTATTAATCCGTCGCCACATGGCAAATAATTTAATATAATAATAACTAGAATTATTTTATTGTTTAATATTATTGTTATTTAGTTTTATATTTATTTTGCTACTTAGTGTAGATAAATTTTTGTGGATATGTTTTTATTTTATTTCATTCTATCATTTGTTTTTTTACTACATAACGTATTTTTTTGCCTTCATTTTCACCACATGCGTTAGATTTCCTACGAGCTCCGTTTCTTGCTCTTTATTCCTAGGTGATGTGGGAATAGAGTCAATGGGCAGCAACACACTTGTGTCTCGAGTTTTCGTGAATTCTCCATAGGTGACGGTAAACATTAACCATAAGATAACCCGTCTGCTTATCACCTCTAAGGATTGTCATCATCATCCACCTATCGCAGTCCACTAATTGACATAGACCTCTCCAGTTGCACGCCGCACCACTTGATCGTTGCCCCCACTCTTGCATGAATGCAAATAATATCACAAACATTCAGAAAATAGTCGTTAACATAAAGAAACAGACGAAAAACTAAACTAATAAAAATAGTTGGACGTAAGTACTTGGTAGTAACTTTTTTATCTGTCACGGTGGCGTTATAAATTTTGCCTCCGTGGTGTCTGAAGCAACACTTCACGTTCTTATGAATAATAGTTATATATACAATAGCTTTTAAGAAATTGGACGTTACTAAAATCCAAATATTGTTTCAATAAGAAAAACTTTGTTTTTCTATGTATAATATGTATGTATTTGCAAAAAAAGTATATTTATGTATTTATATCAGTTGATTAGTACCCTTTAATACAATTTCTGCTTGGTTTGGGACTATAATTATGACGTTGTGTGTAGAGGATGATGTAAGATGTCCGGAATATAAAAAATCAGCCAAGTGTGTGTTCGGCCACACATAGAATATGATTCTGTAATCACGTATAGTTGCACGTCGATTTAAAATTCGTGTCCATTAAATAATTGTAATTTTTACTTTTTTCATATTATACATAGAAAAATTAAGTTTTTCTTATCGAAACAATATTTGGATTTTACAAGTTAGGCCACTATAACTTCTGAATCAACAAAGTTATCTAAGCCGTTATAGTTTTCCTTTAAAAGTCATCACATGAATAAATATCGTGATTTTTTTCTGTTTTGTTTAGGCCGGCCGTTAAACTTTTAAAGGGGATCGCTTTATTTTAACAAAAAAGTACCTATTTAATTTTAATAACTCACAAACGTATACTTAAATCAAAGTCACAAACACAACCTCTCAATGTTTAAAAAGACCTATCCAATGATACCCCATACGATGGGGTAGACGTGAAAAAAATTCATCCCCACTTTACATGTAGTGGAGGTACCCCAAATAAAAATATTTTAACATTTGTTCGACGTGGTAAATGTACATACATATGCAAAGTTTCACTTTTTTAGTACTAACTTTTTGACTACTGCTGCCTTGTTGGTCTAGTGGTTAGCGTATGCGGCTGCTGATCAAGAGGTCTCGGGTAACTGCTTGGATCGTAAGTCGAGGACGAACTGACGGACAGACATGATGAATTAATAAGGGTTCCGAGTCGGAATCCTAAGAACAACATTACAAATAAAAAAGATTGTTGGCTATAATCTGGTTTACTAATATTGTAGTTATCTACAAAGTTAAAAATCTTAATTAGTGAGTATTTAAAAGTTTCAAACCTGGATACTGTGAGGTATGTCACTGTGACCGAATAGCCTTCATAAAAAATAAAATAAATATCTTCATTCTCTAATGAACATTTACCAAGGTTCTCTTTATTAAACGTCAAGACCACGAACACTTTCTAAGTCTTACAAATTAACAACTTAATTTCAGAGCTGTTAAATTATTAATTTTAGTTTTAGGAAAATGACCTATGACATAAAATACCAAAGCTATTATAACTTGGTTTAGACATTATAATTAACACAACAACAACAATGATAAACAAATTAACATTTATTGAAAGGTCAAATTACTGAAACGACTTCCATTGTGAGTTCAGTAGGGATAATAATTCACGTTGCTTTACAAATGTTTTATTTTGTAGAATCTCACGATTGCGTGACCTGCTAATATTACTGTGTGTTTTTAGACGGTCTTAGTTCAACATGCGATATTACCCCGGTTCATTCAGGTATCCACTCAAGCGTCCATGAATACCTACTATAGTTTTAAGACAAAAGGAGTGTCTTACGCCCATGGATACTGTAGTCTCCACAGCGACTAGTTGTGTTTACCCCCATCTAGTTTAAAATGCCTCATTGTTTTGGTGGCTTTGATTGATTACTTTTATTTCAACTTTATTTGTCTCGTGATACGTAAGTTTAGTGAAGTATTATTACAAGTGTCGGCAATTATGTCATAAGTACACTACACTTACCTTTTAGTTACCTTACAAGTTATAGAATAATAGAATAAAAGATATATATCATAATAAACTAGAAGACTTGCGCTTTACGTTCATCTTTATAATTATATCGCAGTTTTATGTGATAAATCTCTATTTAAATTCAAGCTAATGGTTCGCATGATGTCGGTGCATAGTGTCAATTTTGGTTTTATACACATGGTTTACATTCATTGGCTTACAGTAGCATTCAAAATATCTAAATGTATTCTGTTATAATTATTTCAATACATTCATTCAGTATTATTATTGTGTATTCGCGTGTGAGTCGAGAGTACTTGTCATACTTATTCTAAGGAAGAATTGACCCGCTAGAAATTATTTACCCAGACGCTAGTACCTACTTTATGCATATACATATATGTGTAACGCATGCATAACTATAGACGAGTATTGATAAAAATTTGTACATAAGTGTTTGTAGATGTTTTTTATATGTAAGCATACTCTTTTATGTAAATGATTATAGTCTATGTTACTTATAGGTTAAATGCTGTTGTAATTCATATTTTTATAATCGTTATTAATATACCTGATTATACACCTTTCAAACTAGTTACACCAAATATGATACATTTATCATTATTTTATTATTTTATTTATTTTATTATTTATTATTTTAAAAAAAGTTAACGAAAAAAATTTTTAAAGTAAATTAAAAAATATTTCTGACATCTTACATACAACAACACCAATAAAATCCTAAACATAAATATTTTTCATTAAAAAATAATTGTTAAAAGAAGTTGTTCTTCCTTGAAGATATAAAGATGCCAATGCATTTAGTTCACATAAAATCATTTTTTTATAGAAACATAAAATATTGAAAGACAATCAATTAGAAATTTTAGCATTGATCAAGATAAGCCATATAGGCTATGCAAAAAGTTAGCAAATGAGTCTAAAATCATTAAATTATAATTGAAAGTCAACCATTCACTATAAGCGTCATTAATATTCTGAAATAAAGGTTAGTACGTTCGAGTGTTTTATTGCACGTTATTTTAATAGACATAATAATTCAATCCAATTATTTTATCACTACATTCCTGTCTCTTACTTGTTAAACATCACACATACTTTAATAATCATTATTAAATGTATTTTTTTTTATTGAATAAGCTGTACATAGTTTTTACTCGGTAGTATTTGAAAAAAATTGTCAAATCCTACGTCCTACTATCCTACTAATATTATAAACGTGAAAGTTTGTGAGTATGTATGTACATATATGAGTATGTATGTTTGTTACTCTTTCACGCAAAAACTACTGAACGGATTTGAATGAAACTTTACAATAATATATCAGAATAACACATAGGCTACTCTGTAATAATCCAGATACATGGTCTAAGGCTAGGTGACTATAAAAATACATAAATCGAAGATGTCAAAATGGATCACTATTTATCTCCTGTCAAAACTTGACAGGTTGCTATGCATAACACACTTGCATAGCAACCATGTGGATAGTTTGTAAATGGCTATTTTAATAATTTTAACAAAAAGGAACCGACTTCATAGAAACACTTTACCGAGTACCCAAATCGCGACAATTGTGCCTATGATATTTAAGGAGTTCCCTCGACTTCCTTGGGATCCCATCATCAGATCCCGATATGGTGACGATGGGACCACCTGTAAGCTACGCCCATTGCAATGCAAAAAGATTTTTTGAAATCGGTTCATAAACGACGAAATCATCGCTGAACCTACATAAAAAAATCCGACGAATTGAGAACCTCCTCCTTTTTTTGAAGTCGGTTAAAAATGAGTTTTGGTTCATATATGTAGGCTACTTTTTATCCCAAAAAATAGGCGGGTAACACCGCGGGGCGCAGCTAGTGTTAATGTTAAGAAGGTACTGCACGAAATTGTGGGATTTGACGTATTTTCAAATGAGTAGTACTGTGCGCTGCATTAATTAAATACATCAAAAGTATTTGTATAGTTTAGGTCGATCCTTGCACAAGATCTCCGCCGAAGTTGGAATTTGAAACAGATACATATAAAATTAAAAAACGATACATATATGTTGTGTGTCAGATGAAATCTTAAAAACATTTTTCTTCGAAAAGATAGTAGATTTTACGTCTAGAACAATAATTTTCATATGACAATATTTGTATTTACATCGTGCAGGGTTTAGCCGGTGTATAATTTAATTTAAAAGTATAAATCTAAAAATATTGAGACTTTTCAATTTTTAACACAAACGCCTGATGCACATTGCACATTGCGCAGAAAAAAATATTGCTCTAATTAAATTACTAGGTCTGAAACTTCAAAGCAGAATGGGTCTAATTACTAATATTAATGAGATCAATTTTGTTTTGAAGTTTTTTTTAGACTTAGGTCAGTATTGTATTGTGTATCATGTCTATATGTCATTGGTTATACTTACTGGCAAATAAGAAAATTGGAAAAAAATCAAATTTCGAGTCGAATCTGTACAGAGTAATGCGAACGCAGAGCAACAAATGTACGAAACACAATACAAACGTACAAACGCAAATAGGTAAATATCTCAAACAGGTATGTTTAATGTTACTGTTATAATTTTAATGTAAATGCAATGTTCCGTTCACAATTATTCGTCAGTTGCTAATCAATCAATACAAGTAATCAAGTAATCAAGTAATCAAGACGGTAGAGAACTTCTAAACGTAAATATTTACCTTTGATTATAAACATATATTTAATCAAAGGTACCTACTCTTATCAAACTCACTTTATTATTATAGGCCTATGTTTTTCAGGTTACATGTAATCTTATGGTCAAGAAAGAACTTATAGTAGAAAAGGAAAACACAAATGAAAGCAAAGCCACAATTCGGGTACTTGTTTAAACCAAGAACTTACTCACCACAACTCTCCATTTGGTTGCAACTTCAGTAATTTAAAAATCAATGGAGAATATAGAAATTGTTTTCAGTCCTCCTGTTTCATAGTATGCAATATGTGTAATGCAAAATTAAGATTGGAAAATTGTTGAAAACCTAGAAACAGCAAGGAACTTGCACTCGATCAAAATATCGTGAGTAATTAAGTGTATAGATATGGGATTCAGTGCCCTGGAGCAAGTCAAAACTTCTCTTGATATACCCTGCATGTCAGAACATTTTTATGCCAAATTTCATGCTAAAGTATGTGAACTCTGGGAACTGGCCAAAGTAAAAAGCATAGAGGAAGCAACAAAATAAAAATATTAACTGGCTGAAAAAAATAATGACCTTAATGCAGATAGCGTACCGATGATAACAGTTGTATCTGATGCGTATTGGAGTAAGAGGTCATACAGGAAAAACTATACGACCTTTTCAGGAGCTGCAAATATCATTGGCTACAGAACTAAAAAAGTTCTCTACATGACTGTTAAAAATAAAAACTCTATGGTTTGCGGGCGAGCTCAGAAGCGCAAACTTTACTTCAAGTTTGTATTTCTGAGCATGTATGATATAAAAATTACACTCGATCATCTAGCGGTATGTAGTCAACTGCCATAGTAGAAGGCTTCAAAAGCAACTCAAGGTTTTATTTATTCTAAACACATAGCTAATGGTGATTCCAGCACCTACAAAAATGTTCTGGATACCAAACCATATGCCGCACTTATTGTCGAAAAGATAGAGTGCTCTAACCACCTCCTCAGAAACTTTTGTACAAGATTAGATGAATTATCAAGAAATACATGTTACCAATTAAAATGCCAAAAAATACAGCTCCAAAACGTGCTACGCGTACGGCGATCGGTGAAAGGTGCCATAAATCACATTGATTCTCAAAATGAAAAATCTTTCGCTGAAAAAGTTATAGATTTAAAACAAGACCTTTTCAATGCACTTATTCACGTTTTCCGCGATCACAGCTCGTGCAAGTCTTATATTTGCAAGTACATCCTCATAAATAAAGGCCATCAAACTGATAAAAACGTATTTGGTGAAATAAAATCAGATGCGGTCTTTGCCACCATAATAAAAGTACTTTGTCGGTTGATTAAAAATGCCAAAAATTTTATGGCGAATAAACTATTCACTTAGACAATCATACTCAGGACGGTGTGCTGCATCTGTTGTTTCACTTAATCCCGCAATACAGACATTAGTGATAAAGACTACGGTGAAACTTGCCCAAGGCCTGATTTTAGTAAAGCCGATTTCAACTTTGCTAAATCTACGCATATGGCAAAAATACTGTTACAGCTATCCAATGAGGATCGTCACGCACTTGAACGGCGCACTGTATTAAGCTGATTCGATTGAATGGCTTCAGGAGCGGAAGCTTCTTGAAGCTAATTTTGAAAAAAAAGAACATGTAAAAGGGGCTTTATAAGACGTGGACCGGTCGTCTTTGTCTTCTTCTGAATTTCGTCAAGCACAGTGTCTTGTATATTGATATTTGCTATTCTCCCAGTGCTCGCACCACCTATGCATTCTACCTTCCGAATAACATCTGTACACTCTTATGAATACGCGGTAATCTGGATGACGCGCTGTAGGGTATCTTTCCCTATAAAGGAATGCATCAGCACTTGCGCTACTTCTACATTCACCATAAATAAAGTGCATGTTTGCGTATTCTTGTGCCATATATTGAATACGCGGCATACTGATACACGAAACCAGTCCAGATACAAGCCAAGTCGTCGTAAAATCACCAAACTAAAGTCCAAATCAGTGAGCAAAACGAAGAGTCCAATGATTTGACTCTTACTTAAAACGATGACTTCTGGCTGTTTAGCCAGAAATCGTCGTTTTAACACTGATTGACAATCACAGAGAACTGCAAAAGGAATGGGAACATGCGATACCGAACAAGTCAAGCGACGCACCAAATACTTGCCATTGCTATGTGCCATGGCGCGAGAGAGATAAGGTACAATAGTACAAAGGTACAATAATAATATACTCGTCTCTCGCTCGCTTACACTGTACTTTAGTACTGAATTTATTCACCTATCTCTGTCTCATAATTAACAAAAAATTACTTCGGCCACACTCAGGTAGTAAATAGCGAAATAACATTATCACACGTCCTTTACTACACTAAAAAGGAAGCTTTAATTTTCTCTCTTTGGATAAAATTATGTATTATACCATTTTTTTTAATATAGTTGCTGCTTAGTTTTTCATACATATTTTTTTCACAAAAATCTCAAATTCTGTCATAATTTATTTTGATCAAATTTCATGTTAATTTTTTTCCAAAAAAGTATAATAGGCACTCATACTATTTAATGCATTTCTAATAAGATTTTTTGTGAGGAATAAGATAACTTCAAAATTTGGGCAACTATTGGATTTCTTTTGGGTTTTTTTTTTTGTACGCTGGATAGCTATACTACTACGTGCTTTAGGATTACCCATTCTTTCTGGGACACCCTGTATAGATGATATACTTATATTGACAGGAGCTGGATGTGAGAAGCCCAAAATCGATCAGAGTGGTTTGCAATGGGAGAGGCCTATGTCCAGCAGTGGACTTCGATAGGCTGATTATGAAAATGAATAGATTCTAGAAATTATTACTTTTGAACAAAACTTCCATAAAAACGACTGAATATTTAGAAGATATGTATTACTCTGTGTGGAGCCTACTCTGTACAATTATTTTACATATCTTAGATAAAATGTTTCACGTAGGAAGCGGCGACGGTGCTGCCTAGCGGCGCTGCCGCGCAACTCTGCTCGTAAATACCTAAACTCGGCGTTTTTTGTTCGCGCAGCACACTCTTAAATAAAACAAAAATCGTTTAGGCTGGGGCTCAACTGGCGTACAACAGGTATACCTAGATAATTGGACTATATTCTTGGTAGCAACAAATTCAATTCCATTTTACATTTCTCAACACGTAATAAGTGTATTTTAGAGTGGAATTTACGTAAATCGTAGTACGAACTCAAAAAGATAAACGCAATTACAGCTGAAATTGAACTTGAATGTTCGAAGGTGTCTCGCCCTAAATGTACTTCTTTTAGCAATCTCAATGTTCTAAAGTGTATATTTTCTTTCTCTAAATGAACAAGTTATTAGCTTTGTAGATCCACAAAGAGATTGTGAAGGAGACAAGATACATAGTTATTGCAACGGGTGACATAGACACCTTACTTGCCTGTCTAGTAGCAGTGCAATATGGACAAGAAATATGTTGTACGTTACATGCATGGCAGTTTTAAGTGTCGGATTTTTCATTTGACTTTTTGTCGGAATTGATGTGATTCTTTAATGTAGTTCAAAATTTACAAGAATATACAGCAAATGTTGTCGCCTCTTTCAGTGACGTAAGTAAATTCAACAATCAAATAAATCCTGAACAACTGAAAAACTTGTTCAGGATTTATTACTGAAAAACTCTTTACGTAACGATTATGAAATTTTAATTAAAAGTTTAGATAAAACTCTGCAATATAATAATATGTTTACTAAAATTAACATTTCTTATAATAATTGTATTCTGTTAAAAGAATACTTAAGAATTGATTCGAGTTCCCTAATTAGCTAAACTTCAATGTATTACCACTGCAGACGGCAATTACTAAAATTTATTCCTACATATATTTTTTATCAAAAAAAAAAACATTCAAGGGTTTTTGAACGATTATATTCAGTGAAGTACGTGTATAAAATCGTATAAAATATAAGTATTTGTATAAAATCGTTCATGAGTTACTACTGATTGAAATAAAACTTAGCCTTTACCATTTTACTACATTCCACAAAAAACAGATTTATCTAAGTTGAATACGAACAGTTTCTTGAATATCTTCGATACACAGCTCACATATATATGTATGCTTGAAGACACATCATTAAAGAACTGACTTATGTAAGTGTATTGTTAAAAATGTAAAATAATTCCAGTACGAATGGAACTGATGTAACTATGTTCATATAATTCAGTCACAGTTGATTGACCAGCACGTATCACTAGTCAATTTTATAACCTTTATAGTTTATGTTTTAACTTTCTTAGTATTGAGATATTCACATATGAAATAAAAATACCTTCTTACCATAAGCTTTTATCAAATGTTTTCAAATATGTCTACTAAATCGTGTCTCCAACATCATATCACACATCGAAATAAAATGGAAAATATCGGAATCAGAATAAGTGGAACATAACGACGTTAGACGCAAAACGTGACAAGTATCTAGTGATCTACAATATTTGTCACGTAACTCGCCGAAGCGACTAAAGATCGGCAAAAGAAAGGAACACATGTTGATAATAATTCCATAAAACGGTCCTTTAATTGTATATATCACACACATACAAAGATCAAGCAAGCCACGCAGCAACTTGTCTTAACGTTATAAGGGGCTAAGTTCATTCAAAGAATATTGCAACGAACGTCGTTTGGGAAGATTTCGGACGCGTAATAACCGCCTACGAGTTCCACGGCGACCTAATTTCTTTCAATTGACACATACAATTCACGTAATATGAAGCAAATATTATTTTCTTTTCGTGCCACTAGAATGATTTTCTTATTCAATATAATTGAGTACTTATGTTTGACGTTATTGTTAGCTGTTTTTTTTTTGCTTTTCTCGTTTCAATAAAGGATTGTGATTTGAGAAGAACTAACTTTAGTTATTAAATATATAGGTACTGCACTAAGTGCATTCCAAGCCCTAATCTATAGCCCTTGAACTATCAAAGTTCTCTAAGCCGTTATAGTTTTACTTTCCGACTACCATTATGATTTTTTCCAGATTTTTTAAAAATCCGTTTAGCTTTTAGAGGACGGGGTGTTTTTGAAATTTAAATAACTCCAGAAATTTGAAATTTGAATTATTCCATAGATATGCTTATATCACTATTAAGTTCTCTTATAAGTTGTCATTGTCTTTCCTTTAATTGGATGATTATATTGTTTGGCAATAATACTGTTAGAATGTATGTTGGTAAAAAGACAGTGTATTTTGTTTTGTAAACTTGAATTAATATCAAAGAAAAATAAATACTTACTGCATAAATAAAAAATAAATAAATAAATATAATTGCGTAAGTTGATAAAAAATGTGAAGCAATAGCTTTATCGTGGCAGTCCCCGAGTAACTTCTTTTTTTTTAAGCAAGAACGTTGTTGTTAAAATACTACTATGGATAGTCAAGAGTCAATTATCCAAAACTCGCATAAAACGGCGGGTGTAAGTCTGTATACTCGCCAGAGGAAACCAATAAATTCATAATAACCTTTATTCAAAGTTAAATTAACAAAGATTCGAGGAAGAGGGTCGATTAGTGTGTCGGGGTCATTTTCACTCTTGTGTTTATCCGGGATACGCTCCGCAATAAATATTTGTTCGCATTGATATAAATTGTGGCCTATAAATAAAAACAAAATTTCAGCGAGAGTGTAAGTGTACTATGACTAAATGCTTAATGGTGGATTTCAATCCATGCTCAAATTATAAATTCGAAAGAAACTACATAGATACTTTATGCCTCAGACACAGATGTGACACTTTCATGGCTAAACCGCTGCATCGATTTCAATGAAATTCGGCTTGGAGATACTTTGATTCTTAAGGATGGACATAGGCAGGCCTCCGTCACTCGCTTAACGCCACGCGCTATATACCTACGGCTCGGCGTATCGTTAACTATACAGGGCCGTCAATCGTCCGCCTGAGCTCGTTTCCCGCGCTTACGCTTCTTATTGCCGAAACCATGTAATTATTGTGCAGTAGATGGGTGTTAAAGTCAAATATATATAATAATATATATAGATAAAATACATAGAGGAACTCCTCTATGTATTTTATCTTTTTCTAACTAGAAAAAGTAATTTTAAATAATTTTGACAACGTTTAATGAATCGGCACCATATTACAACTTGTAAAAAACCCTTGATTTTCCGTTGCTTTGTTTTCCATATGATTATTTGTTTAAATATTTACGCGTTTTAGGATATTTGCAACTATAAAATTTAATAGCAGAGAATATAGAGAAGGAAAAAAGAATATTAATCATTATATAAAACTTAAACATATTTGATTGACTAATAAGAAATATGGTTGAATCGCAACATTCGTTTCATTACAATAATTTTATCATAGGTACATGTACTTAAGGTACATTTCTTCTCGTTCTGAGTGGCAGGTATTATTATTATGATATTGTAGGCTATTATAGCGTAGGTATTTTTACTTTTGTATGGGAGTGATGTATCTGTTACGTAGTAACTATTTATTAATCTGTGACATAGGTTACTATTTACCGAGATAAGCGACAGTCATACCGGCGAACCCTGGGCCTGAAACTAGTTTACAAATAAAATAAAGTAGGTATTTCAGCGCTCATAGCCGAGTCGAGTTTGGTGATTGGAAACAATCACCGAAGGGCGAGATAAGCAACGACGGCGCTGTCAGACCTAGATGGGTGACCGTTTGTGGCATGATATGTTATGAGCGTTTCCGTGATACGGAGGTCAGGTTAAACAGTCGGTCCCGGCTACCATTATAAGATAGCAGTTGTGAAGTTTAGTTGGAGGCACATTATCTTGTCAGTCCTAAAGCCGCACTCGGTCAGCTTTGGGACATATAGCATTAACCCTCTCCTGAGAGGAGACCCATGCCCAATAGTGGGACGTTATGAGTTGTTGATGAACTAACCGGAACGCTTTCTAGGACCGTCAGGCATATCTTAAATCTCTCAGGTGGATCTTAAACACAGACTTGGACACCCGAGTCCAGTAGTGGGATATTCTTGGTTGGTGAGCTTGTACAAAATGTATCTTTAGTACAAGCTCTGCGTAGATTGCGACTTATATAAATAGACAACTAATATAAATAATTATGTACCTTTTTTAGGGTTCCGTAGCATGTGCATCCATGTCTGTCTGTCTGTCCGGTTGTATGTCACCGCCACTTTTTTCCGAAACTATAAGAACTATACTGTTAAAACTTGGTAAGTAGATGTATTCTGTGAACCGCATTAGTATTTTCACATAAAAATAATAAAAAACAATACATTTTGGGGGTCCCCCCATACTTAGAACTGAAACTCAAATTTTTTTTTATCAAACCCATTTCTTTTTTCATCTATGGATGGGTCTTTTTATAGAATATTTTATGATAGGATTTTCGAGACCCAATTTCGTTGACGGGTCATAAAACAATTTACAATTGACAGATTCGAAATTCAAAGGTTAAGTATATTTTGTTTATTTTTAATTGTAACCTTATTTATTGCCAGATTATAAGTATACGAGTAACAAAGAACGATGATATGATTGATATCACGATATCTTTAACAATTTCCTATCCTGATCCTTACAACTTAAAAAAATCATATTCTAGTGTTTTCTACGATTCAAATCAATTATTCGCATCAAATGTATGTAGTTACGTAATTAACGTTACGTTTGCAAGTCTATATAATTAGCGTGTGTAACATTTGAAACTACTGGGGTTTAAGCTAAGGAGTACTTCCGTGCCGAGTTTCACACTAAATTGCATTTATCCTTAACCAATATCCTCCTATTCAAAAACTAATCGAAGCGGGAAGTTGTTCGTATTAATATAATCGAGTGGAGCCACCGCATTTGCTATCTAGACAAAGGATACTTATTAGCAATACGGGATGTTCAGTATCGAATAAACAATACTCATTTCCACATAAGTAATAGTTTTTTTTTTTAAATATGTTTTTATTTGAATGTGCCAAAGCGAAAAAAGTTTTTTTTTACTTTAAAACTTTTAGTATCTACTAATAAAGTCATTAAACAATTTCCGATAGAAAAACTTGTCGCAAGCTTTAAGTACAAATAGTTAAAAAAAATGTTTACTTACTCGTATTTACAAGTAATTCTTGCGACAAGTTTTTTTTGGCTTTAGTATTTTTTTCCTTTAAGAACATTAAAACAAAATCTTATTTTTGAAAAAAGTTTTTACTTTCAATTACTTGTCTTTTTTCGAATTCTTCTTAGCAAGTCCTTTTATTTGATATCTTCTACAATCTTTAGTAGGAAGTCAGGGCCCTGAAACATACTAACAACTAGTTCAACATTCGAATTTTTGTTTACCCTCAGGGTTGCGGAGGACTAATGTCCCTCGCTTAAATAAATAGGCTAGGAAAAGGATAACATATAAATCATTTGCAAAAACCACGCTGATTTCAACACGAACGGGCTGTATTACACAAAACATCCCTATCACAGAAAACCTGAATGAAAATGCCAGCATTCGTGCAGACGTGTTACATTGGTGAGTGAGAGACCTGAGGCTCAATGATGCAGAAACATCTCGTTAGGCTGCCATTTGAACAAAGTGTGATTACCATTACTCTATAATTCTAATCATTCTGGAGGATGGAGTCATTCAGATCATACATAAATATAAAATAAAGAAATTAAATCTTACTGACGACAACACCTGTTTATGGGGGCTCGTCGCCATCTATCACTACAGTTAGATATTGACTGAACGAATTTATACGCGGGCAAACATCTGTATTTGATGAGGAGCGATCAGGACGTCCAGCAGACGCGGTTACCGAGGATGTCATTCAAAAAGTCTACGACATGATTTTTGTATCTCAACGATTGTAAGCGCGCAATGTAGCAAATGCCGTTGGTATACGACTACAACAGCAAATAATATTTTACATGATAAGTTGACGATGTAAAAAATGTAAAAGATGTAAAAAATGTGTAAAAAACGGTAGACAATAAGCGGATGCGGCTGTTAACTTCGAAGCAGTTTTTGGAAATTTTCAAGCTAGATCCGAAGGACGTTTTGCACCTTGTTGTCACTGTTGATGAAACATAGAATCATCTTTCCACACCCGAAACTAAACAATGAATTTCTCTCGGTGAATCTGCTCTAA
Organism: Phragmatobia fuliginosa; assembly: GCA_932526445.1. NCBI lineage: Eukaryota > Metazoa > Arthropoda > Insecta > Lepidoptera > Erebidae > Phragmatobia > Phragmatobia fuliginosa. The sequence continues at coordinate 36,082,686 of OW052057.1, forward strand.
GAAAGACAAAGACGGTCCTATCGGCCGGAAACGTCACGTCGACGATTTTTTGGGATGCGAAGGTCGTCATCCTCATGGATGTTTTAAAAAAAACCGGCCAAGTGCGAGTCGGACTCGCCCATGAAGGGTTCCGTATCAGCAAGTAACATCATATAAAAGTTCTTGTAGTTTCTTAACTTTCATCGATGTTTTTATACTAGTGTATTCATTGAATGAAAGGTAAATTGCGTTTTACTATTTATGACGTATTAAAAAAAAACTACTTACTAGATCTCGTTCAAACCAATTTTCATTGGTAATTTGCATGGCAATGTACAACATACATTTTTTTTAGTTTTATCACTCTCTTATTTTAGAAGTTAGAGGGGGGGCGGGACAAATTTTTCCACTTTGGTGTCTCTCGCGCAATCTATTCAGTTTAGAAAAAAATGATATTAGGAACCTCAACATCATTTTTGAACACCTATCCATAGATACCCCCACACGTATAAGTTTGATGAAAAAAAAGTTTTTGAGTTTCAGTTCCAAGTATGGGGAACCCCCAAAATGTATTGTTTTTTTTCTATTTTTATGTAAAAATCTTAATGCGGTTCACAGAATACATGGACTGACCAAATTTCAACAGTATAGCTCTTATAGTTTCGGAAATTATTGGCTGTGACATACGGACGGACGGACAGACAGACAGACAGACAGACTTGACGAATCTATAAGGATTCCGTTTTTTGCCATTTGGCTACGGAACCCTAAACAGGAAGACGATCACTGAAAAATTTAACTTGTTGTCAGTATATTTGAGGGCACAAACTTCCAATAATCATTGCCATAGATGTTCATGACATGCCAAAACCGTGAATCAGCGCAAACTTATAAACTTCGGGCCGCTATTTAAGAGTATTCTGTAAAAAAAAAACAAAAATATTTTTGGCCCGACCCGAGATTTTAACTCAAGAGCTCATGATTAGCAGTCGCATAAACAAGCCATTAGACTAATGAGGCAGTCATACAATATAAATGTACAGGTTTGTTTGAACCAAAATTCCTCTTACGACATTTCTAAATATAATAAAAACGATTTCATTATGTTTCTTTCTTATGTGTAATCCCCGGATACCACCCAATGATGGTTATGTGGAAATTTAACTGATCATAAACCACTCGTCAGGTACTAGTAGTCTGGGAACGAGGAGCTCGCTAGCAAGGGAATCCCTGGAACACTGACATACCTCGGGCCCCATTCTGCCTACCGTTATTCTTAATGGTAGCGTAAGAAAAAGAACTCTCTCACATTTAGAATACAAATTCGGTCGCGGAGTACTCAACAAACATACATGAAAGAACAACACCTTGTGAGATTTGAACACACAACACTTGGTGCAACAGAATTGAAAGTAATTGAAAGAAATGAGTATCTTTTAAGAAATAGAAGGCCGTTTCACCTTGATCGTGGTTCAACTGAAACCATTGGTTCAGATACCATAGGTGTTGTGTGTGGAAAACTACTAATTTCTTTTGAAAATTTTAGTACTTTTTCTAAAGGTACTTATTTACAAATATTCGTTTAATCGATAAAGTGATGTTTGGAAACGAAATTATATTTGATTTATTTATATTTTCATTTCTACGACTTTATCTGAATCTGCTAGAACAAATTGTATCTGCATTCACTTTATTTTTTATTGATATTCGGTCCTTTTCATCGTATCGTAATATTCATAATGTCATATTCTAGTCTCCCTCCATAATATAAATTAAATGTAATGCTTTAATTCTGAAAGAAGTTCATAATCCAACCCAGTAAGTTCCTGAGTAGAGATTGAATACCGGGATACCGGGATCCCGAAAACCGGGATCCCGGACCGATTTTTCTCCAGGATTACAATCCCGGGATTGACCAACAATCCCGAAATTTCTCGGGTTTAAAAAAAACCCCAGGCTTATAAAACCTTTTTTGTTTCACTCAAATCTTAACCGAAAGTTTTTTAAAATCGGGAGTTAATCTCATTGTTCTTAAAATAAATTTACGCTTAATTAGGCATTGTAATTTTTTACAATAGTAGTAAACATAACAAAAGATACATAAATTTGTTAACTGTTTTGTTCGTCTTATTATAATTAATATTTGTTTGTATTTTTTCCTTTTGTTATTTATTAAAGGTTAGTTTTGTAATTTTCTTAATTCAATTATGTGTAAGATTAGGGATTAAAGTATGAAATAGCCGATTTATACTGAAAAATTCAAATTTTTTTATTTATTCAATTAACATATTTAGTTCATCAAAATATCTACCATTATTATCTATCCAATGCTGATAGGAATGTTATTAATGCATCTAGTAGAAAGGTCATTTATGCCTTTGCGATAGAGTTCTAGTGATCTAGATTCTACAAACTGTGTGAAAACATTTTATACTGCCTTCTGGGAAGAAAACTTTTTATCACGTAGAAAATAGTACAAATCACGAAAAAATGGTAGTCCGTTGGGGCAAGGTCCGGCAAATAAGGAGGGTGACGAATGGTTTCTAATTGCAATCCCTATTCCTGAGGTACTACTTTGGTAAAATTACTAACTTCACTGTTGGTGTGAAATTTAAATATATCCTGTGATAACCATCACATATATCTGAGGTGGCATTAGGTATAGTTTATTATTTGCGATAATAGGAAAATTTGGTCTATAGACTACCACAGCTAATGTATCATTGGTCTGGACCAATGATACATTAGCTGTGGTAGTAACTGGTTACTATTGTACAGAAGCCTAAGATAATATTGGAGGCGAAAATGTATCAGCATTAAAGACACAATTAACATAAAAATAGATACATAATTTAATACCAAGAGTGTTGGGGGATCAGTCCCCACATGAAACAACCCTTTGTGTGATCCACAAACTGTTGTTTTGAGTCTGGGTGTTCTTCATATCATCGTGTCGTTCCACATATCTGAATAAAGTTCTGTCGATAATAAATGTTAGAAGTGTATTTCACAAGAAAAACTAGTTTCAATGACTAGATTTTTTATTTAAAACCCCGAGATCTAACTTTGAACAGTAATAATAATATGGTGATATAAATAATAGCTAGTTGAAATTCACAAGTGACCATAAAAATGAAGTGACCGTTCCTCCTTTTTATTTTGATTGGGATTAGAATACTTCGTGTGGTGACGTAACAAGAATACTGAGTGTCATCCTGCAGTAGTCGTAAGTAAACTACGCAGTATGTACGCAGTACGCCTATGTACTATGTCTAGCTGTGGACTGTTAAAGGCATACAATATCACCTTAATTTTCCGTTGTTGTCAGCGTCTTCATTTTTTCCTAAAGTGTTTGTTAACCGATTTTCACTTAACTTAAACGTTGAGATATTTTTTTAATTATTGATATTGATTGATTGTAAAACAGACAAACATCATTTTTATTTTAAATGAACGTCATTTAGTAAATGTTTCAATTATAAAACCTTCTGTTTTAAAATATACTCTCTGTATTCACGTATCATGGCCATTGAAGACTTACTCTTGGATCTTTCAATTTAAGTTTTAGGAATGCGACTCTTTTGGTGGTATTTGTAGTGATTATAGTGGTACTATATTTAAATACGTTTATAGTAACCAACCCCAAGTAGGCGGCGGAGAATAAAAGCTACTCAAATGATTTTAAAACCTTTGACATTTTTATGACTACGACATCAATAATTTTTATCTTTTGTATTTCAGTTCAGAGCGTTTCGATTTAAAACTCAATTTGGCCTTTGGACAACTTCAATTGAGAAGAAAATATATTCGCCAAAAAAATATTGGCCAAGTGCGTGTCAAGCCACGCATAGAATAGGGTTCCGTAGTTAACCATAATGGCTTTTGTCGTGTTCCAAAAAGATAATTGTTATGTTTACTTGTTATTTCGTTATTTCTGTGCAACGATTTCCAAGTAAGCGTATTTTACAAGTTAGTCCTCTATAACTCCTTAACGAATAAATTATTAATCTGTTATAATTTTCCTTTTCATCATATGGACCACCATGATGAAATTTTGCAGATTTTTCAAACCATTTAGCTTTTAGAGGGGGGGACGCCAAGTTGTGAGAAAAAAATGCCCTTTAAAGTTGAATAACTCGCATACGAATATCCAAATCAAGAAATCGTTTTAGTAATCCCTCTATGATTTTGAAAGACCTATCTAATGATATCCCACACGATGAGGTAGACGCGAGAAAAAACATTCATCCCCACTTTACGTGTAGGGGAGGTACCCCAAATTAAATATTTTATTTATCATGATTTCAAAATAACTTGCGGTTAGCTTGGCTATGTGATATATTAAATCATGTGAGAAAAAAATAATACAACACTAGATTATTATTTACTCGGAATAGCAACATATTATGAAACTACCGATCAGCCGTGGCACTGTCATCACTGACAGACTATCTGGGTACGAAATTTCATTTACAGCACTTTATTTTAAAACTAGTTGACCCAGCGAATTTTGTACCGCCCAACTTTAAAATTCCAGAACTTGATCGCAGCGCCTCCTACCGGGTCCAATTGCGAATCTAAACCATTCCCAGATCCCCTTGAACACGCACAAAAAATTTCATCAAAATCGGTCCAATCGTTTGAGAGAAGTTCGGTGACATACACACTCACACAAGAACTATATGTATAAAGACTAGTTGACCCAGCGAACTTCGTACCGCCCAACTTTAAAATTCCAGAACTTGATCGCAGCGCCACCTACCGGGTCCAATTGCGAATCTAAACCATTCCCAGATCCCCTTGAACACACACAAAAAATTTCATCAAAATCGGTCCAGTCGTTTGAGAGAAGTTCAGTGACATACACACTCACAGAAGAATTATATATATAAAGAAGATATGTAACGATGTAGGATATATTAATAATGAACAAAGGAGCACAATAAAATATATTTTATTTACTTTTACTGATTGAAATACGTTTACTGTACTAGAAACTATGCGTTTAGTAGGTACAACGATCTTCAATTTTTGTTAAGTGTCACTACACCATCGAATATTACAATAACAGCTTATTACTTAAGAAAAAAAATCGTTAATAACACTATATTACATAATAAGAACGTAACACTTTGATTTTTTTTTACGGACATGTTGGTCTATCGGTAGTGACTTAGTCCGTCAGGTCTGATACCATCATACCTAGGACATATATTTGAGTACGACGAACTCAACCAATTGCAGTTTATAAAATGCTAATAATGCTATGATAAAAATAACTTTGTTCATTTTATCTTTTCAGTTGAACTTCAACCCAATCACCTCCTTTCTCTTCACATTGGATTTCTTCATCATCGTTCTGAACGTAAGTAATGAATTTAATATTTTTTCAAATCCTTTATTAACCAGTGTGTATGTATGTTTGTTTTTAAAGTTGTTGTCGACGCTTTACTTTATCAGAACTAATAATAATTTTCTGAAAATACATCGATGCCCCTATACAACGCTTAAACAATGACCAGCTCTAATTTTCACAGTCATTGTAGATATATTTAGATTAATTCGTATTAAAAATTATATAGTAAGGATTATTTAATTGCAACATGGCCATTAATAATATAATACATAATGTGACACACCATTTGTTTTCATTAAATGTAGTGGTTATAGCAATTAACTAACCTTTCATGTAAGAAACAGTTTTGTATGTGTAACATGACGCAAACAGCAGACTTCAATGTTTAGCAATTAAATAAAATATATATGAAAATATATGTAACTGCCTTGTTGGTCTAGTGGTCAGCGTATGCGGCTGCTGATCAAGACGTCTCGGGTTCGATTCCCGGGTCGGACCAAATGTTTGTGTGATCCACAAATATTTGTTTCGGAGTTTGGGTGTTTTTCTATGTATAATATGTATGTATTTACAAAAAAAAAAAAAGTATGTTTATGTATTTATATCAGTTGTCTAGTACCCATAATACAAGCTCTGCTTAGTTTGGGACTAGATGGCGTTGTGTGTAAGATGTCCGAAATATTTATTTATTATTATTTATTATTATTATTTAATGATTTATCACTTTGTGCGCTCATAGCCAAGTGGCCTTAGGTGATTGGAAACAATCATCAAGGGTAAGTAATAAAGGCACGGTCAGACCTAGGTTGGGTGACCGTTTATGGCATGACATGTTATGAGCGTTCCCGTGATTACCTTCACGTAAAGCAGTCCGTTCCAGTTGTTATCATAAGGTAACAGTCGTGAAGCTTATTTGGAGGCCTTCGGGCCGAGATATCCGAAAATATTTATTTCTTAACTTCCATAGAAATTTGTAAATACCATTTAAAGATGAAAAGTTGAAAAATGTGAAGAGATAATATCTATCATTGTCGTGGTTAAATTATCAGGGAATGGCCCAAAAGATATCACGAAAGGAGTTGTGAAAGTATGTATATCAATAGTGAGTCTTTATAGTCCATAACACGAAATAAGTCTTATTTTTAAAGCAAGGATAACGAATATCGTTTTCAAATTAGAAATTTATTATAATAATAATTAACATTACAAGCCCATTAAATAGTAGGCTTCCCTTTACCCTACGACTACTTCGTTGTATTGTTGAAATATATTACTTCACTTTGCTCGGTGTCAAGAGTCGGAAATCCCGAAATTCAATAACCATTCAGATATAATTGGTTTCAAGGGTTCCGATAGGCGTCATTAAGGTCGGCACCTTTCAGAACTGTAACTTACAAAGTACCTAAAGGGACTTGACGAGCTTATGTAAAAGAGAAAAATATAACAGGTTTTTACAATCAAAATGTTAGCATAAAAAGTAAGGTATATTCATATTTAAATCTAATCTCTCTGTATCTCTTATCTTTCCTTATCTTGCCTTTATTGCTTACCTTTTTAATTTTAAATTACTTCCACTTTTTACTGTTTAATTTTTAAGGGATCCGGTGGACCGGACATATAATACAGGATGTTCATTTACATTTCAAATTATGATTTAAAAGCAGTTGGTTATATGAGATACAAACTGTTTATTTATTAAAGTGCATATATGGGGATTTTATTTATTAAAAATTACATCATCAGCCTTGACTATTTCGACACTGCTTCAACCTAGAGTAAAAATTTTCAATGACGGTTTTGCACTTAATTTAATTCAATTTCTCTAGGGACTGGGGACTCTGGGTTGTTGATGAAAACTTTACTTTTAAGGTATCCCCAAGGAAAAAAGTCCATTGGGGATAAGTCTGGGCTGCGAGGTGGCCAGTTATTGGTACCTCTTTTGGATATCACTTTTCAAACATTTCGTTTGCAAATTGGAGCCTGTGAGTGCGATCTTGAGGATTTAATTCCAGTACCATTTGAAAGTATCGCGAATTTTGTATTTATCAAAAAGTATTTATTTATTGATAAATATCTATTTTACCTCCTTATAAGTATCTCCCTCGGATATAATGTACTTGTGCCAACATTTTTTAATACGTAACGTAACTTCATGTCATCATCCTCCTAGTCATTATTCCCAAGTTTATTTGGGGTCGGCTACTAGTTCAACCGGTTTTACCTGAATTTCAGTTTTTCCACGGAGCGACAGGCATCAACCTCCGCAACCCTAAGGGAGAACTTCGAAATTGAAGAAATTCGAAGATTGAACTAGTTGTCAGTATATTTAAGGGCACTGACTTCCCAATAACGATTGCTATAGATGTTCATGACAACCGGGACCGACGGCTTTACGTGCTCTCCGAGGCACGGGCGTTAATCACCGCCAAACTTCCAAACTCCGGGCAGCTATTAGGAATTTCCTAAGAAAATCCCAAAAACACTTTTTGGTCCGTCCCGGGATTTGAACCCGTAACGGAACGTAACGTAACTTCATTTAACTTATTAAAATAAGAAATAGACCTCTGCCATTATGAAAGCAATTTCCTTACCTTTATACAACGTGACATCAGCTTATTAACTATTAAATAAACGTTGCTATAGTTCAAAGAGAGACCTCCACGTAAGAACAAAGAGCGGAAGGATAAGAAAATGCTGGAGTTAAAAACTTCATAAAAGTATTTCTTTACACTGTAAATAAATAATAATAATAAATATTTCGGACATTTTACACACAACGTCATCTAGTCCCAAACTAAGCAGTGCTTGTATTATGGGTTCTAGACAACTGATATAAATACATAAACATACTGTACTTTACACTTGTACCCTATTTAAGGGAAGTGCTACGTAACTTACTCGTATGTGGTAATCCTACTGCAGAACATCCCCGAGCGCTACATTGAACTGAATTACTATTTCAACAAGATACTATTTTAAGTCGTAGTACTGGTTTGATCTCTCTGGAACCGAGACACTTATTGCGTTAGTAGCAAAGTTTCAAGCTTTGTTACTTCATTAATTTCACCTTTTCTACTGCAGATAAAGTTGCTAGTTGTTTATGACTACACTTTTCTGGTGCAGGTGTAGGTCATTTAACACTATTTTTATTTATTTATTTATTTGTTTATTTTATACACAAAATAATACAAAAAAGAAACAAATAAATTACAAAGTATGCATGTATAACAATAAGCGGTCTTATCGATCGTGGCAATTTCTTCCAGACAAGCATAACACGGACATCTTATTTAAAAACTAAGGGTGGTTTACTAGTACACACAAGTTACACATCATACAATATAATATTTAAGAATATTGTTAAAGAATCATACATAGACACATACATACATATACCTTTACAAACAAAAATATACATATATTTATACACTTTATAAAATTAAACAAAAAGTATTCACAATGACAAGAAGTGATCCTTCACCAGCTTTTTGAACATAGTCAAGGTTTTAGCTTGTCGGATAGTCTCAGGCAAGTTTTTCAAAGCCGCACTTCATGCACTTTAAAAGATTTGACTGCAAACAAACACTAATCTTAAAAATACTCACATACATATTGTTATAACTACCGAACTACGAGGGAACACATACTTAGGTATGTAGCCTCTTTCGAGGATCGGTAGGAGGTATAGATTCAAGAAGTGCTGGGATTATGGAAACATCGTAAGGGATGATATGTGAGCGCAGGGTCTCATAAATCTGGATACCGAAGATCGCATAAAGTATATAAAAAACGGCTTCGCAAGCTGCCCTGAGTGTCTACAGACAGGATTGACGTTTAGATGATGCTAATAACTAATAAAAATGCCCACACATATGTTGTTGCGCATTGTTTCACACATTAAATTGTTACACAAATTATATCAAGGCGTGTTAAAAGTATCTATATTTTTAGTATGAAATTTTAATATCATACTTCCTACATGACAATCGAAAAGCTTCCAAAGTACCTACCATTTGATGGTAGTTTTCATTTAAAAACATTCATTCAGCTTCTCTTAGCCCACGGGGAGGCTCTAAAGTAGTATTTTGACGTACATGGCAGACAAAAAAACTTGGAACTTAATTTACGCAGAGAGAGGCATCTCAACAGGCCGCCATAACTTGGATTAATGGACTGCACTGTCTGCATTCGCTAATAGTATGGTAACCACTATTCTTCGATTCTACTCATGCTTTCCATCAGGCAGGTAGAGTGGAGTCACTTTGTTAGGGTAATACATAAAAACAACTGTTAACAAATTATTTTGCAAAGGACAATAGTTTATTGTAATTCAACGCTCAATTACATACCAAGATGCATTAAATTAATTAAGCACTTGAATGATATTTAAAGCGGTATAAAATGACCTCCACGTGAAGGTGAAGACAAAACAAGGTTAGACTCTGAAAAATAATTACGAATTTACTGAAATTAGCAACTTATGTTTTTACTTTGAAATCCCCCTCAAGAGATTGTATAAAGGTCATAATGGTTTAAATTCTTGCAGAAAATGCGTAGAACCGTAATTATAAATTAACCACAAACACGACGCATGTTCTTTTAATTTGGGTTGAAAGTTATAGCATTCTGACCTTTCACAGAAGTTCTGAAGGATACACACAGACCGAATTTGTAATAAGAAAGATAAATTATTTTGGGTCTACGCCTGCGAGCATATAAAAAAGTTGTAATAAGAAAGTATTAACGATGCTGATGTTCTGAAACGATGAGATTTGTAATACCCCTTGTATTTAAAATCTGTTCGGTTTTGGTGAATTTCTAGCTCCAGCGGAAGTATCTATCTACCTACACAAAACTATCGCTTTCAATATATGTGAAGTGGACGTGTAGCTACGTATGTATATAATTATCATCATCATCATCTTCTCACTAGTTCGTTTTTCCATCCTACTAGCTAAAAGGGTTGGTATAAGGTTTGTTTTAAGTATTATATTTATTTTCTCTGCAGTTATATTATTCTTGGTTGTATTCGTTGTTTTAAACGTTTGATAGAAACATTACATTTGCAACTTAATCAGACAAATTAATTTCATACAGTCAATAAATTATGTGTCAAAAACTGTACTAACTATTTTTTGTTATTTACGTTAAACAAATGCGCTAAAAATTGAAATCTGCTGTTTGCGTCATGTTACACATGCAAAACTGTTTCTTCCAAAGTTGAATTAACATGTCTTTCACGCATTCAGGTCCCGTAATATTTACACTTATGTACATACGATCATAAACGAATTTACTCGAAGTTCTTACATTAAACAACGTCTGGTCAAATTGGAATCTGTTAAATAAATTTTAACAGGTCTCAAATTCAGTCTGACCTTGGAAGTTACGTAAACAGGATTTAAGTAATTAATTATTGTAATCAAAAACAGTGAAAGTTTTGAGTTTCGTCTCTTTATCGATTAGATATCGGATGGGCTCTGATCAAAAGCAAGTTGGACTTTATCAAGAAATTGTGTCACTAAAAACATCGGTCTTACAAAAACAATAAGTTTGGCAAGAGCTATGTTTTTTAATATAAGTGATTTGGTAATCGAGAACGAAGTATTTAAATAATAAATAAAATAGGCATACGTTTTGTACCTAAACGATTCAATATATCCTACAAATACATTCAATATATTTTTAAGCGTGTTTTAACTTACAGCCCTTTTCTTACAAGAGATTTGCTTTGGTTTGTACGGAATTGGCTCAATCAGTAGTTGGTTTTCGGTATTGCGATGTATAAATTGTCATTCTATATGTAGCATATTGTAGTTTGACATGACGAATGTTTAGTATATTTATTTTAGTATAAATACAATAAGCGAAATTGGTTCAATCATTCATTAGTTAAACAGGGGCAGAGGAGCTTCTAGAATCGTTTAGAATCATTGAAATCAACAACCCACAATGTCCCACTGCTGGGCTTAGGTCTCCTCTCAGGAGAGTGTTAAGGCCGTTAACAAGCGAATCACTACCATTGAATTAATAATATTAAAAAGACAACATAACAACTGCTGTGTAAAATTAGGTAGTCAAATTGAGAAGGGGTTTTTAGGGTTCCATAGTTCATGACCCGACATTTAGAACTAAAATGAAAATTTACCCGCAACATGATAATAATAGTAAAATATGAGGCAACTTACAGATTAAAAGTATTCAATGGATGCGCAGAAAATACCTATCCCTGTATTATACAACTTTTGTCTTTGAACCCTCACTAGTCCTTTATCAGACTAATAGACGCACACAGAGTTTCTAGCATTCATTGTCTAAGACTTAAAAGTAGAACTAAAAGCTTTGAATGATTCTTTTTCTTTGTCTGCGTCTTTTTTCTAGACATATAGTTATGAAAAGTTCTTGCGTGGAGTAAATAGGTTTCTCTTAGATAGGCGTGTACCATCTTTCTCTTTATCGTAACTTTCTATTAGGTCAATTACCCAAAAATAAGAAAAGCCCTCTAAAAGCGCCGGTCAATTTGGTTCTTAGCTGAAATTCTCTTGGTTAAAACTATTTTGTGTATAATTACACGTTGTCTCAGATGTTTTGAATATTTTTTTTACGTTAGCAGTTTAGGCTGTTTATTGCTCTACGATGGAATGATAAACAAAGCAGAGTCCCTCAGCTATTAGTAAAGGTGAGACGTAAGTTATACATATTGCTGTTTAAAAATATAAATAAATAGACGACAAACATTTTGGATAAAAACTCCAGTAACTTTTATCATTATCATTATCCCGTTGCAGTTCACGGCTGAACAAAGGCCTCTTCAATTGCACGCCACTTAACTTTTTTCTATAAACACAAGTACATACTTATTTCAAGCAATATAATAAACACACAATACTTAAACAACGACTCAATGAAACAAAAGAATAGGTGCCTTAAATAATTTCTTCCAGCGATTTCTTTGAAAGCATATGAAAAATATACACCACACAAGCCATAGAAAATGCAAAATGTCACGGAAACTAGCCATCCAACTCTTATCATCATATAAGTATAACTATAAGGTTGCCTGGAAGAGATTGCCTTAGGCAATAAGGCCGCCCTTTGTACATTCAAATATAAGTCATTTATGTTCTGTTTTGTAAATCTGTAACACGGTGTACAAATAAAGAGTTTTCTATCTATGTATCTATCTATATATACATCATATAACTGGGACAGGTATGGACTTCACACATACAGACTACGCTCACAGACCTGACACGTAACCACTCAGTAAACGAACCACAGCAGCAGCTAACAGCAATAGAAACCTCTTAGAATGCAGAAACATACTCGTATTTCTTTGTAATAAACAACACAAACTCACCTAGAAAACTACATACATTACAACAGAATTTGTGACACGTTTTCTTTAAATAATTAACAGAGATATTTCTCTTCACTTTTTTATTGTTATTGTTCTTTCAATTGGTTATTAAGTTAGCAAATATTTAGAAAAACTTTAAATTAATATAAGACCGTACTTATCTCAATGGCCAGAGCTGTTACAAATCTTTTTTTTCAGTCTATAATTGCTGCATCCGGTTTAATAAATTACAAAGGTACTTAACTTAGTGTTGTAGCATTAAATACATGGAGTTTATAAATATAAAAACTTCCTGCAAAAAATCTCTCACACCGTAACTTGGGGGCTACTGTTGACACAGTGGCTACTTTAATCTATAGTTATAGAAAACTTTAACATTACAATAATTCTCACATTAATTACACGCATTTCTTAGCTTCATCTGTAAGTAAGTAAAAGAATGTAGTAAGTTAATTTCATATTACTTTAGAGTTCCAAAACATTATTAACGGTATGAGAAAATTCTTGACCTTGTTCTATCCGTGCATATAGTATATTTAAACTTATTAATTTTATAATTATTTTTTATTTATTTCTGTAAATGATAGACGATATATGCTATGTTACTAAACTTCAACTCATATAAACAAATATTCGAGTCTAAGTAGTGAAAAAAATAATTTTTACTTACGACTCAAATGTATAGCGAATACATTATTTCTGATTGTATTGTTAAAAAGTACTTGGTGTACTTACTTTCGTCTCATTACTTGAACAGTTTTTCAAACAATTTCATGTGAAAATGAAAATTTCGTCCAGAGGATAGAAAGTGGGATACCTGTTTTTTTTAATTGAGGGTGGGTCCTGCCATTCGATTAAAAGTAAAGTGCTATTCTAATTTAGTAATTGCTGTCGATCGAGTATATTTAAAGAGAAATATAAAGTAATACGTTCAATATTCATTAATTGTTTTCCTAACTTACTCTGACACTGTTGACGGTAAAAAATATATATTATTATTAAGCACTACGCAGCCTGTCTTAAAACAGTCCTATTATGATAAATTGAAAAATATATGAAGTAATTCTAAAGCTTCTTCTTTGTGAGACATAACCCTTACGGCGCCGAGGGACACATATGCTGTTACCTATTTTCCCTTCTTTATAACACCCGAACCCTTCACTGATACGGGTATGTAAAACGAGGTCAATGGGTATGAATGTACTTCCGCACAAGTTACTACGGTATACCTAATTATAGTTTATTGATAATCACTACTAACGTGTATGTAAATATACTCGATGAAGTGGTGTGTAAATTCTATTGATGAATACAGACCGTAGATATCAGTGGTATATCCGAAGTTGACGATGTAGATGGAATAGATATATAATGAATACTTAATAATCAAAAGTAAAGTAAAAATATGAAGAAATATTATAGAATATATTATGGAATATATGTTTGACGATTGCACGGGATTAGTAGGGTGAAAGATGGCCTCATCTTAACGATCTCCGGTGTCCCAATCGACTGTTATATGATTATATCTGGCCCGTACCCGGGCCTGGCGGTCCGGTAGAGTTCTGAATCTCGCTCAGACTCTCTCCACGATTTTCTTCGCAAGCATAACTTGCTCATAGGAAAACGTGAGTTCACAGAAAAAGCAGAATTATACTCAAGATTCCGAATAATATCCAACGTATACGATACTCTGCTCTCACTGATCCCAAACTAGGCAGAGCTTTATGATATGGTAACCAGACTACTAATAATGAAGATACAAAATAAAATTATAAACATATCGGCATCCTGTCAAACCGTCAACACAGGAACCATTTCATTCTGTTTGTAATAAGCAATAATCAAAAACGAACACGACAAAGCTCTTTGCTATCATTGTGAAAGTTTAAATTAGTGTTGTAAAAATGTCAGTAAAAATAAATAAAAACCAAATTATTTTTCACAGAATCAATGTCATAACGAGTATTTTGTTATTTATGAACCTACGAAAATTACTCTATTTTGCCTTATAGAAAGCATATGGTAGAATACTAAAGTAGTAGTCAGTACAGTCATTGTGAAAGCAGATGATCCAACAATACAGCATACATTCTGCATCCTTGGTGTAGGCCCACTCACTAGAGGGGGCGGCGTCGGTGAGTGCCGGACGCCGCCTTAGAGAGGATCGTCGAACCGAGACGGTGCCCGCATCAGAAGCGGGCAGGCGCTGGAGAAGTTCAGAAGGAGATCTCACCCTGGACTTCTCCTCCTCCTAAACGGAGAAGCGCGGAGAGGGCACACTGTGTGGTTTTTAGTCGGTTCAAGTCCGACACACCACCCCGCCGGTGGGGTGTCGGTCCATGATGATTTTCCACCCATAAAAAAAGGCCCACTCACTAGTCTCGCACTCACCGACAATACACGACGACAGGATTGCTGTCATTTTAGTTGGTTTTCTGTGAGAGGATAGGATTTTTTTTTATCTTATAGACACTTTCATTGATTTTCTGAATACATAATAAGAAAATGGAAATAAATACAAGTTTATGCAGGTAGTGTTGCCATGTTGTCAAAAGTTTGTAAAATACCCATAAATGTATTTCTTGTCACGGAACGCCCCATTTAGTGCAAAGGCGACGTGACAGTTTCTCCCTTTTGGGGTAACTGGGTTGACTAATAAACTATTTAAATATATGCCTCTCTGTCTGTTTGTTCCGGGTAATCTCTGGAATGGCTGAACCGATTTTGACGGGACTTTCACTAACAGAAAGCTGAAGACACTAGGAGTAACCTTAGGCTAATTTATTAAGACTATCTATGCTCTGGCGCGCTACTCGCGTTTTAGAACAATAATCGCGGGTAACACTGAGGGACTCGGCTAGTAATAGATAATAACCCAAGCAACCTTATTCTTTGATTGAAATCGGTACCAAGCCCAAAACGCAATACGATATTATTAGGGATATAAATAGTTTATTGTATAGATGAAATACGAGCCACAGTATCACTCCATGTTGGGGAAAATTGCGTAATATCTTTCGGCGGGAAAGTTCAAGTCGCTATCATTTTAACCTTAGATTTTATCATCTTTGGAGCTAGACGATCGACGAAATTCGACCACGTTTTGTTTTTTTTTTTCTTAAGCTTTCTGTACTGCTCCTTCCTATAAAATTAACCCAGTGTCATACTATTATGGGCATAAGGTCCTTGCTTTACGTATTATTATATAGATTATAAAGGGTATTTTGCATATGTTCATATTTCCAACCAGAAGGAACTTTTCTAAAAACCACAAGTTAAACTTAACGAAAACAAATATTTATACAAGTTATTTAAAAAGAGTTTTTAATTTTTTGGCAAATAAAATGTCGAACTGATCAAATGTCGCTATGGGCAATTATCGCCTGCAGCGATATTTGATCAGTACGATTGGTACTAAGATATGGTACAAAAACCGAACAACGATAATATTTCCTTTCTAAGCCACATCTACAAGCTGTTTTCAAGAGTCATCACGAACCGTTTTGCGCAAAGACTCGACGAATTTCAACCACCGGAGCAGGCCGGATTTCGGAGCGGATACGGCACCATAGACCACATACATACAGTGCGGCAAATTATACAGAAGACCCAGGAGTATAATCAGCCCCTGTGTCTAGCATTCGTATACTATGAGAAGGCCTTCGACTCGGTTGAGATCTGGTCTGTTCTGGAGTCCCTGCAGCGTTGTCAGGTAGATTGGCGATACATCCAAGTGCTGAGATGTCTCTACGATACCGCCAACATGTCCGTCCAAGTACAGAATCAGCAAACAAGGTCCATACCATTGCATCCAGGAGTGAGACAAGGGGATGTTATTTCCCCGAAATTGTTCACAAATGCAATGGAGGATATGTTCAAGACGCTAAACTGGAAAGGACGTGGCATTAACATTAATGGCGAATACATCTCTCACTTGCGATTTCCGGAAGACATCATCATAATGGCAGAGACACTCCAGGACCTGCAACAGATGCTGAATGACCTGGCTGATTCTTCTATGCGCATCGGCCTACGGATGAACTTGGACAAACCAAGGTCATGTTACTGTTGCAGTACATGATACCGTTCTCGAGGTTGTTCAAAAATATATCTACCTTGGGCAGACATTGCAGTTGGGTAGACACAACCTCGAGGATGAGGTGAATAAAAGAATTCAGTTGGGTTGGGCAGCGTTTGGAAAGTTACGTCGAGTCTTTTCGTCGTTGATCCCACAATGCCTGGGATCGACGACGAAAAGACTCGACGTAACTCGACGTAACAGACCAAAACGAAAGTTTTCAATCAGTGTGTCCTACCTGTCATGACATACGGAGCCGAGACCTGGACACTTACGGTACGCTTGGTCCATAAGCTTAAAGTTGCTCAGCGTACTATGGAAAGGGCTATGCTCGGCGTTTCTCTGAGAGATCGTATCAGAAATGAGGTGATCCGTCAGAGAACTAAGGTCATCGACATAGCCCACCGGAGTAGCAAGCTGAAGTAGAAGTGGGCTGGCCATATTAGCCGCAGAACTGATGACCGTTGGGGCAGAAGAGTCCTGGAGTGGAGACCGCGTCTCGGTAAACGTAGTGTAGGACGCCCACAGGCAATGTGGAGTGACGACCTGCGTAAGATGGCTGGCAGGAGCTGGATGCGAGAAGCCCAAAATCGATCATTGTGGTGTGCAATGGGAGAGGCCTATGTCCAGCAGTGGACTGCGATAGGCTGATGATGATGATGATGATAATATTTATTTTCTCTTTCTTCTACCTTTTGAATGCGGCTCCGTATGCATAAATGTCGGCTATTCCATAAACTGATATATTAAAGAGAAAAATATATATTCGTACAAAATTCAGTGTTAATTTTAAGCGATGCTTACCACAATAAATCAGAGTAAACCGCATCTAAATTAACGCAGACAAACATATAAATGGACAAAATTCAAAAAGCCCCCTCGCTGTTTTGAACATCCTCAATGTACTCAATGTAAAATGTGTATACGCAGTTTCTTATTCTCAGTTCTTACAATGACAGATTCAATAGAGTACTAAGCATTTATACATTCCTCCAGTGAATGTAAAAACCTTACTTATGAACTTACCTACATAAGAAGAAACACACACACACACACACACACACACACACACATATCAACATACATATACATTTACACCCATTTATTTATTTTTGTTAGTTCTCTTTTGTATTATATAACTTACATAACCAATGGTTACCCATTTACTAATGTAGAACGCTGATATCTGTCATTTAACTGCCTTGTTGGTCTAGTGGTTAGCGTATGCGGCTGCTGATCAAGAGGTCTCAGGTTCGATTCCCGGGTCGGACCAAGTATTTGTGTGATCCACAAATAGTTGTTTCGGAGTCTGGGTGTTCTATCATCTAGTCCCAAACTAAGCAGAGCTTGTATTATGGGTACTAAACAACTGATATAAATACAAAAACATACTTTTTTTTGTAAATACATACATATGATACATAGAAAACACCTAGACTCCGTAATAAATAAACCCGGGAATCAAACCCGAGACCTCTTGATCAGCAGCCGCAGTTAGTGGTTAGCACTAGACCAATAAGGCAGTCAAAAAGCTAACTACGTAAAATAAAAACACAATATTTAATAATTATTTAAAATATTACTAAGCGAGTTGTTTGAGGACTGTACTGAATAATTTAGGCATAAAGCATTACTCGAAAACGCACAGGCAAATTAAATGTATATTACGAGACAATTTTTAATTAGCCCCTGTCGAAAACATGCAAATGTTATTTACGAATAATGTTAGGTTTAACTAAATGAACACTTATTTACATTTTCCTAATGACATTACTCTTGAATGTGAATTGAGTTTTTTGAAAAAAATACACAGTACATGATATCATCAAAAATCAAATATAATTATGGATCAAAGATAAAATAGTGTAGCTAAATTATGCGGCGGCACATTTAACTTTGAATGATGTTAATTTTTTATATTAGATCATATTTATACTTTTTGCTCTCTCTGCATCACCCAATGGTTGACTGATAGATAATGCCGTAGGCAATTAAGCCAATACATCCCTACTATAATATAATATTATAATATAATAATTTAATATATATATATATAATTATAAATGTGAAAGTAACTCTGTCTGTCTGTTACGCTTTCACGCCTAAACCACTGAACCGATTTTGATGAAATTTGGTATGAAGATAGAACTGAACTTTGGAAAGGACATAGGCTACTTTTTACTGCAATAATCGAGATACAAAGGTTTTTACCTTTTTACCTAGGTGATTATAAAAATACATAAATCGTAGATGTCAAAATGTATCACTGTTTATCTCCTGTCAAAACTTCACAGGTTGCTAGGCATAACACACTTGCATGGCAACCTTAATGATAGTTTGTAAATAACATATAGACCACTAGACCAGGGTAGATAATTTTTGAAAATAAATAAAATTATAGTAGGATGACACCTATTGAATAAAAGGAAAAATAATTTAAGGGCGATCTGAGCTCCGGAAGGGATAGGGGGGATGTTTTTGGGTCCTTTAAGGGGGGCGTGAAAAAGCATCTCACTAAGCAGCCATAGTGTGGGTCGCCATACATTATTGTCTGCATTCGCAGCAAGTGTGGTAGTCCCGACTCTTGGATTCTGCTCATGCTTTCCATCAGGCAGGGTAAAGTCACTTTGGAAGGCTAAATATAAAAAACAAATGGTAAAAAACGGTTTATCTCAATTTCCGGCAAAACAACAAGTCCTATGGAAAAAAGTTAAATGGCAAAGTTGTAGTTAATTACAAGATATACACCTTTTTAGGGTTTCGAAATTTATGACTTCGAAAGTTCGAACCCTTATAGATTCGTCATGTCCGTCTGTCCGTCCGTCCGTCCGTCCGTCCGTCCTCGACTTACCGTCCAAACGGTAAGTGCTAGAAAGATGAAACTTTACATAAATATGTATTGTAATTACGTCGACAAAGTGCTACAATAAAATTATGAAAAATAAATTTATTAAGGGTACCTCCCCTACACGTAAAGTGGGGATGTTATTTTTTTCTCGCGGCTACCCCATCATGTGGAATATCATTATATAGGTCTTTTAAAAACATTACGGGGTTGTTAAGACGATTTTTTGATTTAGGTATCCGTTTCCGAGAAATTCCACTTTAAAGGCCACTTTTTTGTAAAAACAGGGCGTCCCCCCCCCCCTCTAAAAGCTAAACGATGGGCCCAAAAAATCTGCCCAAAAAAGTGGTCCATATAAAGAACTTTAACTGAAAACTATAACGAATTAGATGACTTTGTTAGTTCAGGAGTTATAAAGGCTTAACTTCTACAATATGCTTACTTGGAAAACGTCATACAAAATTAACGCATTAATACGTAAACATAACAATTATCCATTGGATACAATTCCTAATCCACGTACCATTATGGGTGACTGACGAACCCTTTCCTGTGCGTGGCCTGACACGCACTTGGCTGATTTTTTATTTACTCTTTTTTTCACATAACCTCAAATTATTTGTAAAAATTAAAAAAAAAAACCAGTTTTTAGTTTCTTATTTTTATCTTTTACAAATAAAATTATTTTTAAACGAAGTTTAGTGAAAACTTACCTTTTTATGTCCCAAATACACTGTAATTTATTTGATTTGAAATATTTATTTTTTCACCCTATTTTGACATAATATCGAAAATTCACCCGTCAAAATATGTACTTTTTTAAAAAAATAGAGGTGTTTTCTGTTTGATGAAATCTCCACTAATATTATAAATGCAAAAGTAACTCTGTCTGTCTGTCTGTTACGTTTTCACGCCTAAGGCGATTCACACACTGGCGACGCGCCCACTCGCATATGCGCGGCGTAGCAGATCCCAAATCTGCTAGCGGCACGCGCTCACGCGTCGTAGCGCGTTTTTAGGGTTCCGAAGTTCATCACTTCGAACCCTTATAGATTCGTCACGTCCGACTGTCCGTCCGTCCGTCCGTCCGTCCGTCCGTCCTCGACTTACCGTCCAAACGGTAAGTGCTAGAGAGATGAAATTTTGCATGAATATGTATTGTAATTACGTCGACAAAGTGCTACAATAAAATTATGAAAAATATTTTTATTTGGGGTACCTCCCCTACACGTAACGTGGGGATGTTTTTTTTTTCTTGCGGCTACCCTATCATGTGGGGTATCATTAGATAGGTCTTTTAAAAACAATAAAGGGTTTCTAAGACGATTTTTTGATTTAGGTATCCGTTTGCGAGAAATTTCACTTTAAAGGCCACTTTTTTGTAAAAACAGGGCGCCCCCCCCCCTCTAAAAGCTAAACGGCTAGCTCAAAAATTCTGGGAAAATTCGTGATAGTGGTCCATATAATGAACTTTAAAGGAAAACTATAACGGATCAGATAACTTTGTTGGTTCAGGAGTTATAGAGGCTTAACTGTTACAACTTTTACAATTGTCAGTACATTTATGAAAACATAATGTATGTTCGAAAAAATTAACATCTCTTCAATCAAAGATGTGATAGACATGGGTATAATACTAGGAATAAAGATAAATTAATTCAACCACGTTAGACTTAAAAGTTCATACATCTTTTATGGGGTACTGTATTAAATTTTATAATAAAATATCTGAAAACATACTATATTTAACAGAGAAACGATTTAAAAATGTTGTAAAGCGCACACTATGTAAGCAAGCTTATTATAAATAAGAGGATTACATTGCCGACAAGAATGCTTGGCTTAATGCTTGTCCTGTTCCACAGTCACATGATTAATTCTCAAATTATTTAGAAGTTAGTTTGAAGTTAGTTTGTATTTCTGGCATATGTTAATTTTATCTTAATGAACTGCCTGAAGCGCATGCGACTGCTAATCAAGAGGTCTCGGGTTCAAATCCCGGGTCGGGCCAAAAAGTGTTTTTGGGTTTTTCTTAGGAAAATCCTAATAGCAGCCCGGAGTTTGGAAGTTTGGCGGTGAATTCACGCCCGTGCCTCGGAGAGCACGTAAAGCCGTCGATCCCGGTTGTCATGAACATCTATGGCAGTCTATCTTGATATACTGTATTACGGTCTGGGGTGGGGCATCAGTGTCGCGTCTTATCTGCATCGAGAGAGCACAACGCGCGGTGCTCAAAACACTATTATATTAACCATTTCGTTTCTCAACCACTCTTCTCTTTAAAGAACTACAATTATTAAGTGTCAGAAGACTTTACATTCTGAAAATCACCCTTTTAACTCACAGTGAAGTTATTACCTCTGGGATCTGCAAGGACATGATCGGGAAGCGCGTCATCAAACTCCCTTTACATACCGTTAAAACAGCATTTGCCCGGCGTTTTTGTTGCTACATGAAACCTTACATATATAACAAAATAAACAAAATTTGTAAACTATCAAAACTCTCGCTTTATGATGCAAAAATAACGTTGCGAAGGGTGCTGTTAGTATGGACCTACGACGACACAGAACAGTTTTTAAAAAGACTTGCTTAATGTCATCCAATTTTGATTTAAAAAGATATTTAATAATTTGTATTTTTATGCTAAAATAGTAATTCTAAATGTATTTTTAATAATTTTTTGTAATAATAATTTGTATTTTTATGTTGAAATGGTAATTCTGAATGTATTTTTATGTTAAAATAGTAATTCTAATTTATAAATTGTATTAATTATTTGGATAGATGTTTAATTTGATTTTGGTTTTTATTTTTCTTTTATTTTTTCTTTATTTTAGTCAAATTTTATTCAGATGTACCTACTGTCATTCGAATTGTCAAGCCGATCATAAAGACTTCACACAAGACAGGCTGTGCCTGGTGTGTGAAGTCTTTGGAAGACTGTAATTATTGTTCAAAGGAAAATAAAAGATATTATTATATTATATTATTATAATCGTTATTGGGAATTCAGTACCCTCAAATATACTGACAACTAGTTCAGTCTTTGAATTACAGTTCTCCCTTAGGGTTGCGGAGGTCCGATGCCAGTCGCTCCGTAGAAAAACTGAAATTCAGGTAAAACCGGTTGAACTAGTAGCCAACCCCAAATAAACTTGGGAATAAGGCTAGGAAGAAGAAGAAGTTAATTTTATCTTAATGATTGACATTCTTATAGTTTTCTTTCTTTTTTTTTGACATTGGATAACCATATTTCTGACATGTACGTATTATTGATATTTTAATTGTATCTTGTTGTTTGACATTTCTATTATTATTATTGTTTTTGTTATTAACATTATTGCATAATAAGTTACTTTTTATTGACATGTTCCAAATATTTATCGCACTCTTAGAGAGTAGCATATTTATAAATAGTTTTATTATTGTATAACTGCGAACATTTTGAATTGTACATGTGAGCACTTTGTAGTCACTAGTAGCATAAGTTTGTTTGTTGACTGGCGGTTGTGAGTATGTCATGCTCACTCAAAAGCCCTGCTGGCGGTGGCGTGTGTAGTGGGTCGTTCGACTCCCTACGATATGGTTGAACTGGACGATGGCTGGATGGCTGGTGCATAGGTCATGCTCGTGACACGTTCTATTTATTGTTTAATTATTTTTGGACAATACCTGTGTAAATATCAGCATCGCTACATTGTCCTCACATTTAATAAAATGCCTCAAACAATGTAACCAAAAATTGTAAAAACAATGTTGGAAAAGAGTGTCCATGGAGTTTCTTGTCTGTTCTTCTCCATAGGATCTACGAATTGGAACAGACTACTGACTGACTACTTGACGTTTCAAAAGTGCCGTTGTATGGTTTATTTGAAATAAAATGGTTTGATTTGATTTGAAAAAAAAATGCGCTTACTTAGAAAATGTCATACAAAATAAACGCATTAATACGTAAACAGAACAATTATCCATTGGATACGATTTCCAATCCACGTACCATTATGGGTGACTGAGGAACCCTTTCCTGTGCGTGGCCTGACACGCACTTGGCCGATTTTTGGTGTGTGGGACCTGGCGTGTTTTCTATACTAATCGATGTACTTGCATACAATATTAAAATCTGCCACTCCGCGCCACGTGACGGAGCGCGCGGCAGTGTGTGAATGGCCTAAACCACTGAACCGATTTTGATGAAATTTTTATGAAGATAGAACTGAACTTGAGAAAGGACATAGGATACTTTTTACCGCGAAAATAAAGGTAGAAGGGTTTGAAATAGGGGACGAAAGTTTGTGTCGAAGTTCCTTATTATCAAACATAAAATCATGTAAGATTGTTTATTCTACCCTCACCGTGTCGCGGAATTTAAACGAATTCCACGCGGGCGAAGCCGCGGGCGGAAAGCTAGTAAAGTATAAATTTGCATATTTAAATAAATATGTATGTACCACAAAGTCACCAGATAATGATAGAAATAAAGTAATCTGTTCACAAAAATAACTTCGCAGAAAACTTCGTCTACACAGCAATACTAGCGCAGTGCGGTACTCAACTGCAGATTAAACATACCTATATTGTAAATGTAAAGCAACGAGTAATGAACCTTAATATTTTTATTCCCGTAACTTCAGTAGATATTACAAGAGTGTAATTTTATAAATTAGTATGAAAATTAATAAAATGGGTGCTTGTTGTATATATAAGTCTTCAACTTTTCATGAAACAGATAAACGCACCAACATTTGACTTTTGACGCAAAAATGTTTATCAATTAGGCGACAGAGAAAGTTGGAGGAAAAAGGTTAAAATTAATGTAAGCACTTGAAATTGCATCGTTCTCAGAGTTTCATTCGAGTCTACTGGGTTATAGAATACACGTATGGCTATTTTTATGTAAACTTGCAAAGTGTCAGTCAGTAATTTAAATAACTATTTATTTTCAAAAAGAATCATACTTTAGAACACACTTCCCATTTTTTATTTAAGTGTATAAAAGTGTATGTAACATAGGCTCTAGCTGTAGAGGAAATTGCGAGTCAAGGGGATACGCTGAGGGTGTTAAGTGTAGCAAAAGGGTCGAACTAGTTCAAGGGCATCTCAATGTACGTACCTAGGGATCCGTTTTATGCTATTGTGGGAAATATCAAGGAACTAGAAAAACTGGCTATAAGTGCTCGTTTAAACAATACGAGTATATAAGCGAATAATATAAGCTACGGTTTTTGCTTTGCTTTTTATAAATTAAAAAGCAACTATATAAGTGCTTGGTAGGAAAAGGAGCTTGGTAAAAAGGCATTTATTAAATACGACAAATTGATTATACTGGACAATAAAAACAAGAAAAGAAACCTTTCTGAGTCTCCTGAAATAGCATCAAGTTCTCAATCAAATGAAGATAATAAAAAACAACCAATGAAAAAAAAAAAACTATTAACATGAAAAATTTTGTTGTACAAACACCGAAACTTGCCTGTAATAAAGAAAATAAAGTTCAAAAAATAAACACCACTCAATTGAACACCAAATAGCAACTACAAGCGACCTCCTATCGTCTCCCAGTACGGCTTGTCACCGCGGGAGCACTAGACTACAACCCTCCAAGACTTCAAGCAAACCATCTACACCCAAGTAACGATGACCTAAGAAAACATGTACCTGTAATAAAGAAAAGGAATGTATATATTTGTACACTGAACGCTAGATCATTGTCGTCACCAGAAAAACTAATTGAGTTAAAAGCTGCGCTTCGAAACATCAAACACGACTTTGTAGGGTTGTGTGAAGTACGACGACTGGGTGAAGACATCGTGGAAGATGACGATTACATCATGTACCACCTAGGTGAAACCAAAGGACTTTATGGCGTTGGATTCCTAGTTAAGAAAAAACATAAAGACAGAATCAAGGCATTCACGGGTATATCTGAGCGAGTCTGCTTGATGGAAATTGAATTCGAAAGCTTCCTTTTTTCAGTAATACAGGCGTATGCACCTACAGAGAACTCTTCAGAAGAAGACATTGAAAAATTTTATGAAGACCTGGCGAAAGCTCACACCACTGTCTCCACGAAATACGTAATATCTATGGGGGATTTTAATGCGCAGATTGGGACACACAGAAAACATGAACACTCTGTTACCGGAGTATATGGTCAGGGGAACAGAAGTAGTCGTGGAGAAAGACTTATTCAATATGCATATGAATACAACCTAAAAATAATTAACACTAACTTTAAAATAAAAAATAGTAACAGATGGACATGGATCTCTCCAGACAAAAATACTAAACACGAGATTGACTATATCATGTCCACAAAAGCCAACTTATTCTCCAACTACGAGGTGATCCCCTCATTCAGTTTTGGTTCTGATCACAGATTATTACGAGCTACCCTTAACCTAGAATTTACAAAGAAAAGTAGACGCAACTATTCAAATACATCTACATCGCTGAAAACCTTGAAAGAACAAGAAACGTATCTCACCAACTTAGGTAAACACATACCGGATCTTCTTACTTCAGCTCATAGCGATAATGTCACCGAGTACTATCAAAAACTTTCGCACAGCATATTAGCAAGTTTGAAACAATCAAAAACAAAACAAAAAAGGAGGATTCTGTCCGAGTATGCGTTAAAACTGATGAAGGAAAGAAATGAATTGCAAAATAAACCAAAGCTAAATAAATCTGATAAAGAAAACTTGAAAATACTATACAAATTAACTAATAAAGAAATAAGAAGATGCTACGAAACATTTAGAACTACCACTATACAAAGACACCTCGATAAATCCAGATCTGCTAAAAAAGCGTACAAAGAATTGAATTCGTCAAAGAAATGGATACCGTCACTTCAGCTGGGCTCTAAAAAGCGCAACAACCGCGCGGAAATAATAAATATAGCCACCGACTTTTATGCAAAGCTATACAGCCAAAAGGGTGCAGCACAATCAACACATAAGAACAGCGAATGCAGGAATATCTCTACTATTCAAGATTTTACAGAATCTGAAATTCTGAAACAAATAAATAAACTCAAATCAGAGAAATGCCCGGGACCGGATGAAATTACAAATGAATGTATCAAATTGGCGAAGTCTCTAATATTAACACCAATCACGTTACTATTTAATAAAATTCTTAAAGAAGATACTGTTCCAAATTCATGGACTGAATCTGAAATAATCCTACTCTATAAAAAAGGAGACCCAGCTGATATAGGAAACTATCGTCCCATTAGCCTCATGTCGTGTCTCTACAAATTATTTGCATCTTGTCTACTAGAAAGAATTTCAATAGACATTGACTTACACCAACCGCTAGAGCAAGCAGGATTTAGGAGCGGTTTCAGTACGGCAGATCATATTCAAGTTGTGGATCAAGTGATTGAGAAACATTTAGAGTTTAATAAACCATTATATGTAGCTTTCATTGATTACAAAAAAGCTTTTGATACTATATCACACAACAGCATTTGGGAAGCATTAATAACACAAAATATAAACGAAAAATACATAAACATCTTACGTAACATCTACTTTAATAGTTCAAGCAGAGTCAAACTTGATAGAACAGGCACAAAAATTAACATCACGAGAGGTGTGAGACAAGGAGATCCGATTTCACCAAAACTGTTTATAGCCGTCTTACAATATATCATGGAAGGCTTACCATGGTCTCGCCAAGGTATCAATATAGGTGGAAAGTTTCTTAGCCACTTGAGATTTGCTGACGATATCGTTTTATTCTCTGGAAATGCACAACAACTAAACCTTATGATAAATGAGTTACACCGAGCTAGTATTAAAGTGGGACTGGAAATGAACCTTGATAAAACTAAAATTATCACTAATCACCATGAGAAATCCATCAGTGTAAATGACATCCCTCTTGAATATGTTCGAGGGTATGTTTATTTGGGCAAACAAGTTTCTTTTAGTAGAGCGAGGAATATAGAAGAAGTGGATAGAAGAATAGCCATCACTTAGAAAAAATACTGGAGTTATAAGGATATTTTTAAATCCCAGATCCCACTACCAATAAAGAAAATAGTAATGGATTCTGAAATATTACCATGTTTAACCTACGGTTGCCAGACTTGGACATTCGATTATAAAACAAGTAGTAAAATCCAAACTACTCAAAGAAGAATGGAACGCAGTTATCTCGGTATAAAACTAAAAAATAAAGTGAGAAATGTAGAGATTAGAAAGAAAACCAAGGTAACTGATGCGTTGACCTATTCACTTGCTAGGAAATGGAGGTGGGCTGGACACGTTGCTAGGTATAGTGATGACAGATGGACGTCAAGAGCTATTAAGTGGTCTGGGCCAGAAGGTAAAAGAAGAAGAGGACGACCTGACGCCCGTTGGGTGGATGAAATAATTAAAATAGCCGGTCGAAATTGGTTATCCACAGCCAAAAACAGAGAAGTCTGGAATGCCTTGGAGGAGGCTTTTACCCGAAGGGGGTCCACACAATTGTTTTAAATCTATTAATACCAAACTGTAAATTTAAAAAATATGTATATATGTATATATATATATATATATATATATATATATATATATATATATGTGTATGTATGTATATGTATATATGTATATATATATGTGTGTATGTATGTATATATGTATGTGTATGTGTATATGTATATATATATATATATATTTATAATAGTATAAATTAGATTTAAGTACCCATTTTTTTTTACATTAATAACTGTAGCATAACTTGTGTGGAACTAAAATAAAGCTTTTATTATTATTATTATTATTATATAAGTGCTTTAAATGATCTGATAGTTTTTAAATGATTGTGTGGATCAGGAATACAAGTTATTTATAGGAAATAACTAATCAGAAAGATGGTAATAAATTACTAATCAGGTTGATGGTAATATATATTATTTAATGGAAGCGCTCGAAGCCAAGTTGCCTTAGGTGAGTGGAAACAATCGTCGAGGGTGAGAGCGTCGTAGCTTAGTGGGAGGCCTTCGGGTATTTTAAAATAAAAAAAAAATCGGCCAAGTGCGTGTCAGGCCACGCACAGGAAAGGGTTCCTCAGTCACCTATAAAGGTATGTGGATATAAAATCGTATCCAATAGATAATTGTTATGTTTACGTATTAATACGTTAATTTTGTATGACGTTTTCCAAGTGAGCGCATTTTACCATATAAGCCTTTATAACTCCTGAACTAAGAAAGTCATCTAATCGGTTATAGTTTTCCTTCAAAGTTCATTAGATGGACCACCATCAAGATTTTTTTCAGATTTTTTGAGCCAGCCGTTTAGCTTTTAGAGGGGGGGGGACGCCCTGTTTTTACAAAAAAGTGGCCTTTAAAGTAAAATATTAGGCAAACGGATACCTAAATCAAAAAATCGTCTAGGAAACCCTTTATTGTTTTTAAAAGACCTATCTAATGATACCCCACACGATGGGGTAGACTCGAGAAAAAAAAATCATCCCCACTTTACGTGTAGGGGAGGTACACCAAATAATAATATTTTTCATAATTTTATTGTAGCACTTTGTCGACGTAATTACAACACGTATTCATGCAAACTTTCATCTTTCTAGCACTTACCGTTTGGACGGTAAGTCGAGGACGGACGGACGGACGGACGGACGGACGGACGGACGGACGGACAGACGGACATGACGAATCTATAAGGGTTCCGAGTTATGAACTTCGGAACCCTAAAAAACCAACTGTAACGTGTACTCAACGTATACACAACGTATATAAAGTAAAGTATAACTCTCGCCTGAGAAGAGACCCGAGTCCAGCACTGGGACGTCATGGGTTGTTGATGAATGTTATCCTAAAAAATAAAAAAAAATAAAAACATTTATATAAAAGGAGTTTGAATGCAACATTATAAAGTGAGAGTGTTATTTCCATATAGCTCATGTCGTATCGACTTCTTTCAGGTACTTATATATTCCAGTTTCAACATGAAACCGTGTTTAATAATAATCTTGCTTAGTATTTTAACAATAATATTTTTTTGTAAATAAATATGTATTCGATAATACTGAATTCTTAGACTAAATTGTTTTGTTACAGTTATGAAGCCACAAGTTATTTACCGACCGCTAATTTAATGAAAACAATAAAATGACTGCTAAAATAATTTCATAAAATCTAATAATAAATATTCGCAGTATTGTTCTTAAGAACACGCGATATTTTGAGCTACAAACTATTATAAAAACATAGCCACTTTCACAATCAAAAATATAAAATTCTCTTGTCGCGTATTGGTAGTTAAACTTCTCCGAAACGGCTTGACCGATTCTCATGAAATTTTGTGTACATCTTGGGTAGATCTGAGAATCGGATTACATCTATTTTTTATACCCCTAGGACGCGAGCGTATTTATTGTATATTTTTCAGAATTTTGAAATGTTACATTAGTGACTTTGGTCACAGATTAATAAATAGTTACTACGTAACAGATACATCACTCCCATACAAAAGCGAAAATACCTACGCTATAATAGCCTACAATATCTTAATAATAATACCTGCCACTCAGAACGAGAAGAAATGTACCAGTACGCGAACAAAGAGTCGATACTGTGTCGCCCGCCGTGCAGGACACGCGCCTACCTACCTATGATACAATTATTGTAATAAAACGAATGTTGCGATTCAATCATATTAGTCAATCAAATATGTTTAAGTTTTATATAATGATTTATATACTTTTTTCCTACTTTAAATTCTCTGTTATTAAATTTTATAGTTGAAAATATCAAACGCGTAAATATTTAAACAAATAATCATATGGAAAACAGGCTCAAAGCGACGGAAAATCAACGGTTTTTGAAAGTTGTATTAAGGTGCTACCAGGCCGATTTAATAAACGTTATCAATATTATTTAAAATTACTTTTTCTAACTCCTCTATGTAATTTATCTTATAATTTAATAATATATATATATATATGACTTTTACACCCATCTACTGCACAATAATTACGTGGTTTCGGCATTACGAAGCGTAAGCGCGGGAAACGAGCTCAGGCGGACGTTTGACGGTCCTCTGTCGAGTTGCATCGTCGACGATACGCCGAGCCGTAGGTATATAGCGCGTGGCATTGAGCGAGTGACGGAGGCCTGCTTTGGTAGCGTGGTTGGTTTAATATGTGTACATATATCGTTTCCGATCAATAATATAATGTACTATGTATTTGTTATCGAAGTATATTGTACACATAGAATTTATTTTTGATCTTGTTCCCAATGACTTCATGAAGATCAATGTTATGGATTCTTACTGATTCATGATAGAAGTAGAGTTACGGTTTCTATTCTCATAATATAAATGCCGTTCGTTTCTTTATGTCGTGTTGTTTTGACCGAAGTGAAGGAAGAACAGTCGGAAAGCGGACCCTGGGCGTCTCCAGACGCAACCGGGAATAACGTTCGGTTGATGATGATGTGTTGTTTTGGTCATTGAACTTGTGACTTGGTTAAGATCGCGGAAAGACGTTGAGTGGTAGCAGTTTAGCACTGGTTGCTTTAGCAAATCACAGGCACCTATGCGGAGCTGTAAAACACACATGAGTTTTTGGGCTAATGTATATAATTATTTATCGCCCTGAATCCAATCACTATTCGAAAGTGATATTTTATTTAATATTGATGGTTATAAATCAATTTGATATTCCGAATTCGACAATAATTCACTATTCCAGTTCGGATTTGCATACGTCTGGTTCGCGGACATAGGTCACAAATGTATAAACGCGAGCCGGTGCATTGAATCCAGTTGACAATGATTAAATTGTAAGATCCAGTGCGCATTTTCTTTTAAAGATAACTTCCGCATTAGGAGTATAAATGCGGTAATCTTCAAACATAAATGAAATGGATACACAGTGCTGCAGTGATGAATTTAAACAACAAGCTTAAATTTAAATTTATACGCTTTTCTTTTACCTACCTACAATATGTTCTCTTTGCAGCCATTTTTAAATCACTGAGTTCTGGTATCCTTTAGTTTACGCCGTTTTTCTCGGTCCTGGAAAGTTTCCATTCACTTTGTACCCGTCAGTCTTTTGAAGTCGTCACTCCACGCATTCGTGGGTTTCCTAGAAAGAATTATTCAACTCACAGACTTCATTCAACCACTCTAAAAAAATCGTTTGCAGGCATAGCAACAACCTTGCAACGTGTTCGTTTATACACTCTTCACTTCTTTTCATTTATTCACACTTTCTATTTACGGCCTCGGAGTCTGATTTGCACTATTTGTTTCACAGATTTTCACGGTAGCTATGATTTAATGTGGCAGTTTAAAGTTTAACGGATCACTTAATTGTAAAATTGTCCTCATAAACCGTCAATACGTTTAAACAACCTAACTAAGATACATCACGATCACATATATCAGATACTTACACACAATCAGAAATAACTATATGAGCGATTTGTTGTTTATTTGTATGTATATAATCCTCTTTTTTTCAGTTTGTGTCTACCAATATTATTCACAATTTCTTTATTAAAACTCCAGTTTTAAATTATCCTGAGATAGGGTCGCAGTGAATGCTAATATAGAAATAAGTCAGTCTCTGTGCACATTGGTCACTAAGTGATAAAAATATGTTGTTATAAGGTCATGTAGTCACTGTTTAACGACCACGACAAAATTTATGTGTTAAGTAGGAATGGTAAATATGTAAAAATTCAAAATAATTATGTTGTTTCAATACATCACAATCAAACAATATTACCTCTGATATATACGTTTATACCTGAGAAAATAAATTAAATTCCATCAAAGCTTAACATGTAAAATTGCTAAGCTCGCAACGCATTCCTTTTATTACAAAAAGTGGTGAGATGTTATTTCTTCGCATCATATTGTATTTATGTATGATAACGGAATATGGGTAAACAGCCACAGGAAATTCAATGTATTGGTTACGTAAGGTGATTTACTCAGACACGTTTAGTGTGGGCGTACTAGTGTAATGCGTATTGGAATTTAGGTTATGATAATGTGTAAAACCACAATTGGCTTTGGCAAATAACGTTATAATCGACGCTATTCGACTACCTCGGATGCGCAGTGGTAGCGTGCGCGACTGCTGTGCTTGAGGTCTCGGGTTCGATTTCCGGGCCGGAGCAAATGTTTGTATGACCTGCAAATATTTGTTTCGGAGTTTGGGTGTTTTCTATGCATACAATATGTAAATATTTTCAAAATTAAGTATATTTTGTGTTTATATCAGTTGCCTAGTACACATAATACAAGGTCAGCTTAGTTTTGGTCTAGATGACGTTATGTGTAATAAGTCCAAAATATTTATTATTAGCTTTCGCCCGCGGCTCCGCCTGCATGTATCTCGATTATTGCAATAAAAAGTAGCCTATGTGTTATTCTGACATATACATACAGCTACATTACTGTAAAGTTTCGTTCAAAACATTCAGTACTTTTTGCGTGAAAGAGCAACAAACATACATAGATACATACTCACATACTTGCGCGTTCATAATATTAGTAAGGGTTTAGTGAATAAATAAAAGTATAAAACTACTATCAACATTCCGTTCATGGCTGATTAATAATATCAGTATCACTACTATTCATCTTTTTTTTGTTTTTATTATATATATTATACAAAATAATACAATACAATGACAAGTAGTTACCTTTCACCAGCTTCTTGAACACAGTCAAGGTTTTAGCTTGTCGGATTGTCTCAGGCAGGTTGTTTCAAAGCCGCACTGCTTGCACACTAAAAGATTTGTCTGCAAAATGAGTGGAATGTGTTGGCATTTATAATTTTAAATTCTCAAATGACCTCAGGTCTCTGCAGTATGAATTTTTTAAGAACTGGAAACGTTGTTTCAGATATGGTGTGTGTGAGACAGAACACTGTATAAAAAAAGAATATGCAGATTTCAGCGAAAGCGTATTGGTTGCCACTTGAGTTTAAAACGAAATTCTGAGATGTGATCACATTTACGTGATCTAAATATAAATCTAATACAGATATTTTGAAGACGCTCAAGGTTATTCATTTGATCTTCGGTGACATCCAGATAGCTGACATTCTCATAGTCAAGGATCTGAAGCACTTTTCGTGTTAGTTGGAAGAAAGTTCAGTTTAGTTAAAGGACTAAAGTTAAGGGACTAAATTAAACAGGACAAGAATATTGAAAAGATGAAAAGTAGAAATGAAACAAACCCTGTTCTAACACGCGGGTAACACCACGGGTTACACCGGTGGGCAAAGCTCGTCTTTAATAAAGGAATTCTAAGTGACTCCACATGACCCATTTTTACACTTGTTTTTTTTTGTTTGTACTTATTACGAAAAAACAAACAATAAATATAGCTTGCAAGTTTTTGTTTTCATCACATAACATTAAAATAAGGTTTACTTTTTAAAGATAACGTATTCTAAGTGCCAACCCTCTTGACGCGCACGTTCTTCCCATGCATATATGCATATTTTTCACACACGTCCGAAAGATCACTTGAATTTCCCGCTATTTGAATATTTTCCCTGATGAAGAATAGTTTAGATCATAAACAAAAGTTTTTTTATGGTGTCGTCCTAAGATATATACTAGCTTTCGTCCGCGGCTCCGCCTGCATGTATCTCGATTATTGTAATAAAAAGTAGCCTATGTGTTATTCTGATATTTAAGCTACATTACTGTAAAGTTTCTTTCACAACATTCAGTAGTTTTTGCGTGAAAGAGCAACAAACATATGTACATAGATACATACTCACAAACTTGCGCGTTCATAATAATAATAAGGTGAAACCTTACTAATATTATCTGTCTGGATATAAAATTCATAGAGTACCTATGTGTTTGAATGATTAAACCATTAGATAAATATGTCCTTATGGCTGATATTGTGTATTGCAGCAATGTGAAAATTATTAAATAAACCATTTAAAATTCATTCAGGACATTAATAATTACAGAAAAATGATTAGTCACAAAGTAACCTCAAAATCTGAAACTTTTTTTGTAAAAATGTTAAACGCAATACAACACACAATATCACGCATGCATGAGCTTTTCAATTAGAAAACCACAGCAACTTCAACTCATTGCACCCGGCGCACATAGGTAGATTTCGCGAATTTAGGCGGCCAAAAATATTTTATTGTGGTAACAGCTTTTAATTAGGGTTTTAGTAATTAAAAGAGGTTACTATAAAATGAAACACTGTATTGAGTACAAATTTTTTTTTTTAATATATTATTTACTAAAAATATGTATGAATATTAAGATTTTAATAAAAATTTATATGACGACGATGCCCGGTCCTTTGAAAGGCTTGCATGGGGATATGGGTCCAACATGTAGAGGCCCTTTGAGACTTTTAACTGTATAAATATATATATATATAAATATATATATTTACTTAAATAAGTCAATATATATAAAAAATCTAAATAAGTATATTTATATGAAAAAAAATTAAAGACATTTGATATTTACAACATAATTTTATTCCGATTTCTGCGGGTAACACTCTTGCTTCACTTTCAACAAAAGGTCATAACAAGGGAAATGTCTTTTGTTTGTTGCTCTTATTATTTCATTTTGTCTACGTGTGAGATCAGCTTCAACAAACATCTTAAGTGCTTCGAAGGGGGTCAACGGAGGGATAGCTTCATTAACCTTAGAATAACCATTTTTGTATTGACTGACTTTTGTTGGCGAATTGGTTATGTCCTTCAGGACTTTGGACGCATTTCTTTTTCCATCTGATTTTAAAAGTACTTGCGCAGCATGGACTATTACTTCAGGGTCCACAGAATAACGTTTTTCTTTTGTTTCCTTCTCTTGCTTCGCTCACTCGAATCGGAAAACGATTTACTTGGACGACCCTGGCGATGAGTCGTTTCAATCTGAATCTCAAAGGTTCCACCTAACCAAGACTATTTTTTTTTTCGAAAAACTCTTTAGTTTTATGTGCTTTCAACCATCCTTGTTTCATTTGCGATCTAACGTATGAAAATGTATGCTTAAGAGTTTTTTTAATAATCCAATTTCTCATCAAAGGAAGTTAAGTTTTGTCCCTGCATTAGGTCAAATAAATATTTTTTCGTCACTACCTTTACGTCAGAGGTATTTGATGACCCTAAAACAAAGAAAACTTTATTTTAGAAGCGTTAGAAAAAATATTTTATTTTCATGTTTTTTAAAAAAAATCTTTGAATAAGGATTTTTCCAAGATTTGCGGTTTCTAGCGGCAAATTTTTTTTTTCACTATAATACTAAGACCCTGTTTATACCGTAAAAGAAAAAAAACTGGTGGGACGGACCCTGAAGTATAGTTAAAACCCTTAAAGATTCATACCTGAATTATGCGAATCCATCATTTTCACTAAGGTAATTACCTTCACAAAAAAAATATTGACTAAATATTGATTGATTGAGAGCGTCGAGAACTGTAACATACACCGGGAACGGAGGTCAAGGTTCGGCTACCTGTAAATAATTCATGGCACATGGCCCAAGGGTGGGGATAGTGGGGATAGATTCCTGGAAGTGTCTTCTAACGGTACTGGTCAAAGTTTTGCGGCTAAATTGACTTTGAAAAAATGACTTATGGCCGCCTAAATCTTTGAAATCTACCTATGTGCGGCGCATACGTAGCAATACTAATATTTAATGCTAATACATTTATTAGCATTAATTATTAGGAATAAATTAGGGATAAAATCTTTATAGGTCATTGACCTTTAAAGATTTTATCCCTAAGAATAGGCCAAAAGCAAACATTGTACTCACTGTCTACAAGGTTATTTGAATTTAATTATAAAATAATTTAGTGATGACATCAATTTATGTTAGTTATAAAATTAAAATATAATGATTGAAATAATAAGTTTAATTAACTTTTCTGACTGACTGACAGACAACAACAACCGAAAATACTGGGTGCAGGAAGATGAAATTTGGCATGTGTGTTCCTTTTGTAAGAGAGGTTTTATGAAAATTTCACCCCCTAAGGGGGTGAACAAGACATTCAAATTATACATATGAATAACACGTAGGCAAAGTCGCGGGCAAAAGCTAGTTGAAATTATAATAGGGTATCATTTATTTGAAAGTTCGTTTTTTTTAAATATATATGCCTTCTAACGTTACTCTAATCTGATGGGAAGCATGAGTAGAATTCAGGAGTAGGGATCAACATGCTCATTGTGAGTGTAGGCAATGCAGCATGGTGACCCACATTACAAAACACGATAGCACGAACGTTGTCATTTATTGGTTGGTCTTATAATGGGGGTAGTCGAGCCGGCCCATTCGTGCTCCAATGCGTGCCTCTACTACCTTAAAAATATCACAAGTCACTGCAATCAGTCGCTACCTGTCACCACTTGAACTGCAGTGTGGACTCGGCTAAGCATACGCTGGTGGTTTGCTCTGCCTGCGCGACGCAGTAACTGAAGTCACCGAAGATCTCTGGCTACCAGCCGTCATACGTTCGAGGCCCTGAAGCGACTGCTGTTTTACCGCAGTTGCAACAATCTGCAAAGACATAATTCTGTAAAAGGAGGCGACGTAGAAGACCCGAGAGGACGGCGCCGCCACCCCGCTGCACACTCCAGTGGGGTAACGGCCCGCGGCTTAATAAAAAAATAAGAAAAATTTGTAGTTCATGCCGATACGACATAAATATAATCGCACATTATATTCTCACACAGTTAAAACACGGCTTTTTAGTCCTAAACTAGACAGAGTCTGTACTATGTTAATCATTCCAAATGTATAAACTTTGATTATATACATGTCTAGATGGAGTGTTGCGCTGCATTTGCAATAAAAACAACAGGCCAGATTTGCAGGGCTTGTGTGCATGTTACACACACATGCAAGCGTAGTCTACGGGCGCGCGCATGACGTGGCAGCGTTGTGAGTGATACCAGCCCTTGAATGTTTTCCATAAAAGGAGGGAAAATAATTGTGTATTGATTTTGAGATTTATAAGTATGTAATTTGTATTAAATTTAAAGTCAGTCAACATGTATTAGAGCTTTTGCTTTTGAGTTACTAGGTAAAATATATGTTGGTGAAAAAGGGAATTGCTATTAAAGCTTATTTATTCTTAATACTTAACAACAATTTGGTAAAAGTAGTCTGAGGTTCCGGTACTTTGAAAGGCGGACGAAGGAAAGCCAACTCACAGAGGCCTTTAATTAAGTTAATATACATAGTTATATTTAATTTAATTACTATATTTTTAACTAGATGTTCCTCGCAATTTCTCGTAAATCTTGTTTTTTATATCGTTCTCGTTAAAAACTCAAAGAAGGTATAGCTTCCGATTAGTGAAAGAATTTTCAGAATCGGTTCAGAAATTCTGAAGATTAGTGCGTTTAAACAAACAAACAATCTCTTCAGCTTTACGTCGTACATACTACTTTCATTAATAGCATCCATGGAGCGGCAAAATTGACACCCATATCAGATTGACAATATCTACCACCTTAGATTTAAAAATATATGATATATACATATATAATATGTATTAACCAGCACTATAGTTATGATTCAACATTTTGTAAATTGGCTAACACTCACATGGGAAATTTAAATTCAATTAACAGGCAACCCTGTAAAAATGCCGTCAAAATGGTGGTCGAACTTTGATAAAATTTCACTGAGTTAATTTAATTATTTCTTTACAATATAGTTATTTAAAATTTTCTTACCGATGATAACTAATTTTTTTAGTTGACTTCAATCGTCCAAAGTAATTCCTGCACACTTTTATCATGCAAAAAGTCATTTTTATACGCCACTCAATACATGTTTACCGTACAATGACAGTAACGCCACTGATCGGCCGCGACGAGCTTAGTCTCTTACAGTTAAATACTATTTTTTTGGACGTTTAGACGCTCGAACTCTCTATCTAGACATGTTTATAATCAAAGTGTATAAATATCATATCACACCCAGACACAGAACTAACAGATGATTGTTCTCATCGCACTAAAATTTCTCTCGGGTGGAAATGGAACCCACGTCCTATATACCATAGCAGTCAGCACACCAACCATTACACCAGCAACCATTACACCAACAGGCAAGAGACATTATTTCTGTAGAGAGTATTCGTTAGGTTGGGTATAGACGAATTCCAATCGTGTGCCATAGAGTTTATGAAGATAAGAGACAAGGCTCAGGCAGGTTTTTAGGATTACACTTTCGCATTACTATTGAAATATTTAGCATAATATACAATATTGGAAGTATCTACTAATGTGTATATGTATTATATTTTGTTCCCCCTTTATACAAATAAATAAAATCTGAAATCTGTTCATAATTTCAAACTTTACTCTCTACTCAATTGATATGAAAGTCAAGCGAAAAAACTGTATGTTTGTTCCGTCTAATCTTTGGAACGGCTTTACTTTACGACTTTTACTGTCAAATAGCTGATGCCATGAGAAGTTACTAATACGCCTTTGCCTATCCCTTCAGTGATATAGCACATAGATTAGGTAGAACAGTTATTTTCATTATTATATTGTCTATTTATTATTAATTAATGGAAAAAAGTTCAGTCCCTTTTAATGAATTTTGGCAAACATACTATTTACAAAAATCTAACTTGCTGGTATAAAGATCCACTATGCAAGTGTATGGGTCTACTCGCTAAGATTCCTGAACGTCTTGCCAAAGACAATTATATCGTCCTCGTAAACAAAAACTTAAAAAAATAACATGAAATGGAAATTAATAGGCAAACTATGTTAAATTTATATGGTACCAAATGACAACTACTCCGCATCAAACTAAAGAAGAATCACGTAAATCCGTAATCATAAATCTCAGTGTAATCGATGTACATGCACAATAAAAATACAAAAAGAAACATAATTTACATTATTCGAACAAAAATCTATTAACACACAGATACACATTCTGTATTACGAAATCACACATTGAATTGTTTGAATTCTTATGTGTGATTTCATATTGTGACAGATGATTGTATGTGTATGAGTGATATTTACCCCTCAACCCCTTCAAGAAAATGACAAACTGTATTCTATCAAAAAAAAAACACAAATATTCTTAACCCTAGACTGCGGGCATAAGTTGCTATTGCATTCAATTAAAAAAAACAATAGATAGGTATATTCAAAGTATGACTTTTGATATTTGATTTGCAGGCAATCACTCATCTCAGTAAATACGTCAGTGAAAAAATACTCGTACCTTCAATCTACCACTAAAACAACAAATACTGTTCAAACCTAAAAGTGACCTCGGTTCGATTTTAC
This sequence comes from Phragmatobia fuliginosa, assembly GCA_932526445.1. NCBI lineage: Eukaryota > Metazoa > Arthropoda > Insecta > Lepidoptera > Erebidae > Phragmatobia > Phragmatobia fuliginosa. Next base: position 36,122,614 of record OW052057.1, read on the forward strand.
GTATATTTACATAGGCTTAACCTGCAGTTCAAACCAAACCCTCGTCGTGTTCCGAAAAATGTTTATTCAATTATGTACATTTGCATACATCCTCAGTTACAAACTTTTTTGTAGCTCTCTAGGCTCACATTTCACTAAAATTTCTCATTTTTGATTCGTCAATACAAATTATGTAATTTTCTTTATATTGACGAATATTTCCTTTACTGAATTAATTACATATCCTATATGTTGCGTGAAAGTAAGAATACTAGAATGAGAGTTTGACTGTCATTTAGCTTAAGTCAGGCAGATGAAGATGAAGATGACCTATTGATCACCTACTATGTATAGGTATTTACCTACATTATGTGCCCACTATATTTAAACGCAACGAAATAACGCAAAGAAATAAAACGCAATAAATGTCATCCCACCCACCATACCGAACTCATACGGAATATATGATTGTGTAGATGCATTTTCTAACGGATATGAACCTCTGATTGCCAATATGCTCGGTTGTTGACGTTGTAAATGCACGTATTAATATTTATTATGTAATATATATTATATTTTATCCTTACATAAAGGTATTATAAACGCAAAAGTTTGTGCCTTTTATGTATGTTTGTTGCCCTTTCACGCAAAAACTGCTGAACAGATTTGGATAAAATATCTCTCTCTCAGAATAACACATAGGCTACTTTTTACTGCAATAATCGAGATACATACATGTCGTCGGAGCCGCGTGCGAAAGCTAGTAAACTCATAACTGCAGAACCGACAACCGTTAGGGTAAACGTGTTCTTGAGTGTAGACCGCGTCTCGGCAAATGTAGTGTAGGACGTCCACAGGCCAGGTGAAATGATGATTTGCTCAAGACCGCTGGCAGGAGCTAGATGTGAGTAGCCGAGGATTGAACTAAATAACTAAATGGCGTACAATTGGAGAGGCATATGTCCAGCACTAGACTGCGATAGGCTTTACATGATGATGATGAAATAAACTGAGAATTCCTTTAACCCAAAATTAAATTGTATATTTTACAAAAATGTAACGTAACGTAATGAAAAAAAGTTGCTGGTGCATACATAACACTGTTGCAAACATGGCATGTTAATGAGTTTTTATCGTTTAAAAAAACAACCATAATAAAGAGTTGAACCTGTTTGCAAAAAATTACTGAAATGAAACGGAGGTCGAATGATAACGGAGAAGGGAGAAAAACCTGAAGAGTAGCAACGTCGAAGGGATCATTCGGGTGTTCTAATGGCTGCGTTGCTTTCGTAACAAGCATTATGTTAAATATAACGTACAAATGTCTTGTAATTAGACCTTTGTTCTACAACTGTTTAATTATAATCAATTATTATACATACAACAACACAAATCTAGTCGTTCAGTCTAATGAATGACTAGACTTGTGTTAACACTCAATTTATTAGTTAATTCAAAATGCACTTAGTTTCAATAAACACAAGACATAGTTTAACTTATGTAAACTATTCAAACTAGTTAACTTCTGATTATGTGATTAACATTTATTGTCTTGATGTATTAGAAAAATGTCGGTTTATTTCTTTGAGTATTACATAACATTACATTGGAAGTTACGGAAAAGTAACTCATAAACCTATGTGTTTTTACTGATTCTGAGAATCATCCTGTATAAATAAATAAGTTAACCTTAAGGAAACACATTAAGCAAGACAACCAAAGCTTCCTAAAAAGTAATATTTCATAGAACTCATGATAAAATTCACAAGTAGGTATTTATATAGAAAGTAAACATAATTAAACTTAACTGAATCGGGCATTTCAAATCCCGTTAGCCACATTTTACTCTAAATGGGGCTTTTATATTTTTGTGTTCATCTAGAATGATGACTTATGAGCAGTCAATCAAGAAAAATCTAAAACCCAACTACGACCCAAAACGACGCTGAAAAACGCGTACTACGTTTTTTAGAAATAGACAAATTAAGTATCGTTAAACGATACTTGATTTGTCCAGTTCTAATGAGGTTGATGAGGTATGAGGGAACAGATGAACATAGATACATAGCCTGTCAAAATCATAACCCTCCGTAGTCGGGTAAAAATCATAAGTCACTGCAATAGTAAAGAATCAGCATCGAGTTATAAAATGCACAAATCAAAGAACCACCATAGGTCGTTGATTAATGGGCTTTTTACAGCTTTAGCAGCTTTAGTCTTTTTAGTCTTTAGTCTAGGGAATAAAGACCAAAAAGAGACCGAACTTCGGAAAAATCGGATCAATAGGAACTTTTGGGATTTTTGTTTAGACCACTAAAGTCCTGTTTTCCCCTAATTTTTCCGAAGTGCAATGTCTTTATTCGCTATTATTATTTAGAAAACACGCAGTCTGTGGATAATTTACATACGAATATAATATCCATAAACTTCGAATAGATGCAACATGCAAGGAAACTTGAATCCTGCCTACCTTTCCCTTTGGTAATACAAAGAATTTTATGATAAAATATGTAAAAGGTCAGTTTCAGGTTATGAGGATTAAGTTCACTGTTGATTTTTATGTGTATTTGGTTTCAAACAGCAAATTATATAATATACAAAGAAATAAAATAAGAAATACATTTTTTTTTCATGTATTATGATCATGCAAGTACTAAAATAAATAAACTTTATTATTGAGAGAAATGCTTTGCGTTAGTAGTTAACCTTTACTAATGTTATACATCACTACATAGTATAAAACAATATATATACTTATAACACCATGAAAACTATTGAAAGCATTTTGTAGTACAATCAAGAAAGTGGTTTTGAAAAATCAGTTGTACAATAATGCATGTGGTAAAGTTCAATGAGATCCAAAGACCTTTTTGATGTTTGATATTAGATTACCGTACCACTGTCCCTACATGATAAAACGTGATAGTTGTATGTTCTGATGTAGGGATAGTGGTACGGTAATCTAACATCAAATCCAATCCGTTAACACAAGGAGAAATTATATCTTCGATACCTAAATTAGAAGATAATTACTAATTAAAGTGTATTGTCTAAGAGTAACTGAGAACTCTTGTAGTCAATGCAACAACACTCTATATTCTGATATTAGGTCTTACAAACATTCAAGTGTTTCTACACAAATTTTAACTATTTGCTGAAAATGGGCTTTAACATATACTTCGAAATATAAACTTTATAATTGACAACTAACTAGCACACTACAAACTATTCAACTATCTTATCCAACAGTGTATTTACTACTTGCTTGAAGTTTATTGGATCTTGTTGAGATATATGGTTAACTACGTCAGGTAACCTGCCTTACATAGTGAATTGAAGATATTAGTTAGCTTTCAGCTTCATGATATTTTTATATATTTTTTAAATCAGAAAATACTGTAGAAATCCGACATCAGAAATGAGTGGCAGATTGTTTCAAGAGAAAATTTTATAACGACTTATAGTCCATAGAACTGCCGTATTTGAAGAAAAGTTGTGATTTTAATTTATGATTGTTGTGTGCTCGATTCACACTGTACATCTTACGGTGCTAGATAAAATAAATATAAGACTAACATTAATAGAAATTTCAGTCTTGTCTCGCAAATTACTTTTTCGAGCCAGAATGACTTGTTTGAGCTTAACATAAGCTAGGCAACTTATATTTTATTTCTAACACTTTCATTATTCAGGTCTATTTTGTACACCAAGCGAAAGATTAAGTATTACGAGATACAAAACGCGCATCATTCATAGTTTATACTGTCCTAAATATTCAAATTGTTTTGTTACTGGATACTGTTTATGCTTTAAATGTATATTATGGGAGTTTGGGCCTATAGGCCTGATATTTATCATTTAAAAAATATATAAATGCTTTGTGTTGTATAGTTATGATGAATATTGTTTTGATTCACTCCTCCATTATCTAATGCATTAACTTATAATATGCATCTCACAAAATTCAGTCTCAGAATAATGACATGTATTCCACAAATTGAACGTTTATCAAATAAAACTTCAATGTTAAAATAAATAATTTGAACACTGTTTTTACAGTTCCATTCCTTGAAAAAACAAAGAAAACCTTATAGAATCCCTTTATTGGTCGTCTCAAGTCGTCTGTTTGTCTATCAAGACATTTTGTCCTAGAGATACTTAAAGGTATGAACTACGAACTACTATGAACGGTATTAAACGTAATAACATCAAATATTAATTCATGTCTGCGGTATCTATGAACTGAGTAAAATCAAGCTTTTAAAAGAACACAAACTAAAAATATGCCACAACTGAATTCACTTTAATCACAGAATATATAATAGTACCAGTACAGAAGCCTCACTCCGAAAAGTAAATTAAAGAAATAGGGACCCTTGGCGTCATTACATTAAGTTCAATTCAGATTGCACAGCGCCGAAGCACCTACGATTATATTTACCTACAATTACGTCTCTTTCTATCATGTAACTCTTATCTGTTCTGACGTAATCAGGCATTTCTTCTTTTAAAAATAATTTTTATTATAGGTAGTATACACTTTACTTTAGTGAAAAAATATTTGTAGTTACTTTTGTCAACAAATGAATAATATCACATCGAAATATCTGTTCGTTTCGTATGTAACGTATGAAACGAACAGATTAGTTGCTACCTAACAATTAATCTTTTATTCAGACATCCGTAAACAGAACTTTAGCTTTTACATGTATATGAAAAGTATAAAAAATTTTAATAATGCGCGAGAGCGACGCGGCGACGCGTGTCGTGCGTAAGCGACAACCCACCGGCAGGCAGGCGGCCGACTATACCTAAAGTGCGGAGTGACACCCCCCTGCTTTAATTTAAGAACCATTGAGTAAAATTTTCTTTTTGAAAAAAATTATAAAATCACGTAAAATGATTGCCTAGAATAGTGAACTATTTACAAATAGGGAAGTAACAATCAGTAAGCCAGTATTTGTCAAGAATTTACCAAAATACAGGATGAAAAACTAAATTGTGTTTGTATGACAATTGTTTGTGTTTACAAATCATTTTTAATTTAAATAAACATAACTGCAGACTTTAATTAAATCGAATTTGTATCTAACCTCATTTTTAACCCCCGACGCAAAAAGAGCGTTATAAGTTTGACGTCGATTTTAAATCTATCGACTCTATTTATTTATTTATTTATTTAAAATGGACCTCCGACAAGGAATACACCTTACATGCTAGTTTTTAACAGAAATAACAAATTGTTTTAATGCTTGTGCTTCCTCAATTATGGGAGATCACAACATGCGTATTACAAAAATAAAAATTGGTACAATTAATGGTGTTTACAAACAGCATAATATTATGAAGAAAAGATAAAAATAGGAAAGTAATTAATAAAATTATAAAATATGACAATAAGGTAAGCAAAAATTAGAAAATGTGAGGCAGTTACATAAAAAATTATATTCAACACACTTAAGTTTATATTTATATTTAAATTTAAACAGAAGGTTTACATACAGACATACGTCAACAATTAAACATTTAATTGCACTATTGCATTTCGAATTTTTCTTTTGAATTCAACCAGACTATTAGAAAAGATGTCTATGTCGACTGAAGGAACTGAAATAGCATCATACTCATGAGTCATCCTAGCAATTGGTGCTTGCTTCCCTAGATTTGTTCGGGCCCGTGGAACCTTAAATATAGGGCGAGGGTATCGTGGGATTTTAGTTGGAACACTTATGTCGATTTTGCTGAGGAGGTTTGGACAGTCAATATGGCCATGGAACAATTTATATAGGAATACTAGATCAGAAATTGTACGTCGGGCCTTCAGAGATGTAAGTTTGAAATGCGTTAATTTATCCTCGTAAGTATATAAATTCTTATCGCCAAAACGAAAAGTTAGATGTCGAACTAGTCTCTTTTGAACTTGTTCTATTTTGTTGCTGTGTATTTGGTAGATTGGGTTCCTTACTGTGCTGCAGTATTCAAGATGACTTCGTACGTAACTGTTGTATAAAATTATAGTGGTGAATGGCTTTTTAAATTCCCTCGAGGACCGCAGTACAAAACCTAAGGCCCGGAATGCTGAGTTAGTTATCTTATCATAATGATGAATGAAGTTGAGTTGACTGTCCAAATATATACCTAAATCTCTGATAGTAGTTACTTCTTTTAATTTGTCCCTCTCTAATGCGGTACTCGGATAGGATTTTGTTGTGTTTTCTTGTGAATTTGATGTGGTAACACTTAGTAATGTTTAAATTCATTTTATTATCGAGACACCATTGGTTTAAGTTATTCAAATCAGCTTGAAGTAAGCTTACATCTGATTCATTCATAATTTTACGAGTCAGTTTCAAGTCATCTGCGAAAAGATACGGTGTTGAATGCGTGAATGCTTGCGAAATATCATTGATAAATATGTTAAAAAGTAATGGTCCCAAGTTAGAACCCTGTGGTACGCCGGATGTGGCAAAATATGGCTCGGACTGACTACCATTGATGGCCACTGAAGATGGCCTGTTGTTAAGGTAGGAGCTACACCAGCGCAAGGTTGACTTAGTGATACCAAGAGAATAAAGTTTATGTAATAATAATGTATGATTAACCTTGTCAAATGCCTTCGAGAAGTCGGTATATATTGCGTCTATTTGAAAACCCTGATCAACAGCAGACGCCAGTTCAGTAATATATGAAACGAGATTCGTGTTTGTAGATTTATTGACCATAAAACCGTGCTGATTATGAGATAGATATTTCTTTACATGATTATACAATACAGGATACATAAGACATTCAAAAGTTTTAGATAATGTACTTAAAATGGAAATCGGTCGATAATTGGAGATCAAATCTTTTTTGCCATTCTTGTGAATTGGTACCATTCTAGCATGTTTCCACACGTCAGGAAAAACGCCTGCTTTCAGAGAGGTGTTAAAAATTATTGCTATAGGATAAGAAATCTGACGAGCGCACCGCGACCAAAATACAGGCGGTGCGTTATCAGGTCCTGCACTTTTAGAGAGATCCAATCTACAAAGTTTTTTATATACTGCGTTAGGTGTGATAGAAATGTCGTTAATGTCGGGCACTGGAGTCGAGTGAGTATAGTTATTACTTAAGTCGCTTTCAGAACTGGGAGGTTCAAAAACCGAAGAGAATTGTTCAGCAAACAAATTTGATATAGAGGTACTGTCGCATGCGGCTGAGTTGCCTAATATCATTTTAGACGGATAGGAATTGGTACCCTTCCGGAGATTTTTTATGTGGGTCCAGAAAATCTTAGGATGTTCTTTTATTTTACTTTCTATTGCTTCTATGTAATGATTATAACATTGTTTAGCATGGATTTGGCATTCCTTTCTTAATTAATTAAATTCTAATATATCTAATGGATTATTATATTTCTTTATTTTCTTACGCAACCTCAATTTCCTATTGAGCAATTTTTTGAGTTGGTTCGAGTACCACGCTGGTTATTTCCCACGTATGTATACTGATTTTGGTACATGTTTTTCTATAATCTCTCTAAGTTTCGTGTAAAACTTATCCACCATCACATTGACATTGTAAGAAAATAAAAACTCATTGTCCCAATTAACTTTGCTAAGTTCTGATTTTATGGCATCATAATCAGCCTTATGAAAGTTAAGTTTAGTTATTTTTATTGTATCCTTTTTTATATAATTCGGGATTAGTGGCAAAAATACCAGAGCTGGGTGATATTTATCTACTTTACGAATAGGATCGATACAATCAGTAACTTTCACTTCATCAAAATCAGATAAAATTAAATCAAGCATATTATTATGTGAATTTTTAATACAATTGAATTGTCTCAAGTTGTTTAGAGCCATAAAATTTAGTAAGATATTTTTTAAGTTGCTATTGCAGCCTATAGAGGCCACACAAAAGCCATCGTTGCAGTCGTACTCCCAATCGATACAACTCAAATTAAAGTCTCCAATTATAAGTGTGTAACTGTCACAGTGTGAGGCTATAACGGAATTGCAATTTTCTATGAACTGATCTTAGATCTCAGAATGTACCGGTGGGGGGAGATAGGTACCACAAACTTTCACAGACTTTATACTAGAATTCGAAGGAATTTCTATGCTGACCCACAAGTCCTCGCAGTCACTCTCCCATTCTGACATACGACATGATTTAAATTTATTGGACACAGCTATGAGTACACCACCACCAGTCTTTTTGTGGTTGCTTAAACTAGAAGTCTCTCGGTCTCTTCTATATACATTAAAATGAATACCGAAAATTTCAGCATCAAATATACCATCACAAAGCCAGGTCTCAGTTAGGACATAGACATCGTATTCACTATTATGTATATGTTGACGTACCTCAGATAAACTGCTGCGTAGGCCTCTTGTGTTTTGGTAATAGCATTTTAAATAAGTGAATTTTAAAGATAAATTTAGAGATCATGCTAACAATAAAAGAGAGAAGTTTATTTTAATGAATCCAGCTTCTCTTGGTTACTTATTAAAATACTATAAGAAGTTTCGTCTTTTTTCAAGAAGATTCTTCCGTTACGAACCCACACGAATTTGTATCCCAACTGCTTGGCTCGGGTGCGAGCTGCTGCGTGTAGCGCTTTATTTTCCGGTGAAAGATGCTCAACGACATATATCGGTATGGGTATCTCGCTGGATATGCCCAGATGACTGGAGTTTAGTTTGTCTTTCGGGTTGGTTTTATTAAACTGCGTGGATGCTGCGAGGAACCTGTCTCTTAATCGAGGACTATTGAATTGAATGAGGACAGATCGCGGACGAGGACTCTGTGTGTCCTTCTTGGCTATACGCGTGCAAAGTTGTATGTCAGTGTCCTTAATGTCGCAGTTTAAAACTCTGCCAAGCTGAAGTACGGTGTTAATTAAGTTCTCAGATCGGTGTTCGGGTATACACTGTAACTCAATATTGCTTGATCTGGCATTCTGTTCCATTTTGTTAAGGCGGTTAGCAAGGTCATTAAGGGATTTTTGTAAGCTAGAATTATCTCTTTCAAGTTTCTGTATTTTAACTGACTTTTCTTCAAGTTGGCTCTTTATTTCATCATATTTATCGTTAAAGAAGGCTAGTGATTGTTTGAAATCTGAGACTAGGTCGTTAATTTTACTATACTGCTCATTTACCAAATCTTTAATTGTGTTCTGTATAGCGTGACTAATCTCTTCTCTTATCATTTCCCTAAGACCACTGCTTGTAAAATTAGTTAACAATGTATTGTTCTCGTCGGTATTAGAGGAGCGAAGTTGAACCGGTTTAGAGCGAAGAGTCATGTTAGCCTTATCACTGGAAGGAGGCTGATTAGACAGGCTAGGGCTATGTTGTTTGCTGGGACGAACAGGGGTATCAGTATTGTCCAGTTTAGGTTGTTTACTGACACAACCGGGACATTTCCACGCTCTTTTTGCCTCACTGGTCATTAATCTAAACTTTTTATCTGGTATATTCGCACATAACAAATCATACCATTGTTTGCACGCGAGGCACTGCAATCCTTTCCCTTTAAAAGCATTCATACAACCATTGCAGTTAACCGTTGACATTGTTTATACTTGCGTAAAGTATAAACAATGTCAAGCGAGTCAAATTCAAAAATTAAAAATCAGTAAAATTGTATTAACTATTAAAGCGCTTCCAGAATATGCATTAGACCAATGCACGTCTAGGATGCAAAATTAAATAAAGCGATGTTTGGCAATAATCGTGCAGTGCAGTGCAGCAACAGACACTGGCAGCACAAACACTTGTTTATTTCAATGTTTTTTACTTTCAAAATGCTTATTATTATATTTAAAACTAATTATTAGTAACAGAAACTTTCACAGAACATTGATAATTGTTAATTGTTATGTTATTGCATAAAGTTAACACTTGTACGGCACTTTAACCGGCTTAAATCATTTTATTCTGACAGAGAGAACTGGTATAAACTGTTTGCATCAGACGGTCGGACTACTACTATTCTGGATGACTCTATTCTATGCGTGGCCAGACACGCACTTAACCATTTTTTTAGTTTAACAATGAAAACGAACCGCGAATTAAATGTAAACGTGCTAACATGTATTTTGATTTTTAAACCACATTCAGTTTACCTTTAGCATAGATCATCGTCAATGTACTGGCGAACATTTTCAGAACACGACATTCAAAAAGTCTGGATACTTAGGTATGCTAAGTAGTCATGACCTTACTTAATAGAATAAAACCTTTCTATTTTCCGAATGTAATGATAGCAGAGATTGAAAATAGTAAGACCAAGTGTTTTAGTAGGCATTTAATAGGTACGGTGGTTGCCTCCGAATAAACGGCAGCGATGCGTGAGCGAAAGATAAGTGACTTCTTTATAGAAATAATCCGTTTTTATTTTAAATCTTTGGCCGCCTTGACCCCACTTGAGTCGAGGACTCACACTTAAGATCGCCTACAGAGGATTTTTTCTCGGAAATATTCGGTCTAATCAAAGTTTCTGACAGAACTTAGCTTCTGAAACTCAAATAGTTAATTTATGTTTTAACAAACATAAAATGATAAAACTTACTTTTTATCTCTTAGTTTCAGTAGATTAAGCAGATTATTCAATAGTTATAATTAATTAAAATGGGTTTATTTAGGACATCACATTAGAAACCTCTAAAATTATCAATGTTTCTCTACTACAATAATATGCATATATTAGACACTCTATCTATTAAAGAAAATGGCATCAAAGTCCGTTGCGTAATTTTAAAGATTTAAGCATACATAGGGACAGAGAAAGCGACTTTGTTAGGGTTCCGTAGCCAAACGGCAAAAAACGGAACCCTTATAGATTCGTCAAGTCTGTCTGTCTGTCGGTCCGTCCGTATGTCACAGCCAATTTTTTCCGAAACTATAAGAGCTATACTGTTGAAATTTTGTCAGCCGATGTATTCTGTGAACCGCAATATGGTTTTTACATAAAAATAGAAAAAAAAACAATACATTTTGGGGGTTCCCATACTTGGAACTAAAACTCAAAATTTTTTTTTTCATCAAACTCACACGTGTTATGAACATCTATGAATAGGTGTTCAAAAATGATGTTGAGGTTTATAATATTATATTTTCTTAAACTGAATAGTTTGCACGAGAGGAAAGTGACTGAGGAAACTTCCAAAGTGGAAAAATGTCTCCCCCCCCCCTGTAACTTCTAAAATAACAGAGTGATAAGACTAAAAAAAAAATATGTTGTACATTACCATGCAAACTACCAACGAAAATTGGTTTGAACGAGATCTAGTAAGTATTTTTTTTTAATACATCATAAATCGTGAAACGCAATTTACCTTTAATTCAATCAATACACTAGTTTAAAAACATCGATCAAAGTAACAACGAACTACAAGAACTTTTATATGATGTTACTTGCTGATACGGAACCCTTCATGGGCGAGTCCGACTCGCACTTGGCCGCTTTTTTTTATTTTATACCATGTAGTGATAGCAATAAAGTCTATTTTATGTACCTATTAAAATCAGTGGTACTAGATTAAAAAGAAAAGCTCTGTTTAGTTCTGGAATAGGTGGTGTTGTGTATTTCAACATTTTATTCAATTATATTAGCAAATATGAACAGTTTTATAAACATTGATTAACTTTATCAGAAACTTCTTTGATTGACCTATTTGTTAAGAGTAGTGTTTACATTTAAATGAGTATTTACGTTTCAGTAGAAATAGCTCTGTTAATTACAATTAATAGGGACTATGTTTTGCATAATTGCTAATTGTATTGAATAGACAGTTCCACTTACGGCATAATTTACTTGAGCGTCTAGAAAGTTTGATAAAAGGAGTAAAAAATATATAATGGATAACATTAAGTGTTAGGGAGTAGAAAGCAGCGTGGCGTCCCCTAAAACCACTAGGCCTAACGTACATTTTTTTAGGGTTCCGCAGTTCATGACTCGGAACCCTCATAGTTTCGTCCTCGACCTACCGCCGAAACGGTTACTGCTAGAAAGATGAAATTTTGCACAGGTATGTGATTTTATCACGTCGACAAAGTGCTAGAATAAAGTTACGAAAAATAACATTATGAGGTTTTTGATATAGGTATCCGTGTGCGAGTTATTACACTATTAAGGGCATTTTTGTGAAAACAGCTAAAAGCTAAACGGCTGGTTCAAAAATTTGAAACTAAAGGTATGATAAACTAAAGGAAAGCCATAATAGCTTAGATGACTTAGTTAGTTCAGGAGTTGTAGAGGCCTTACTTGTAAAATACGCTTCCTTGGAAAAACTTCTTACAAAATTTACGCATTATTAAGTAAACATAAATTTTTTTTTTTTCATACGATTTCAAATCTATGTATCGTAATCACTCCCAAAGAGCTTGTGGCTTGTGTTTGCGCTACATTGGTAGCCAGACGAGGAATACTGCTTCAAACCATTGGGTTGGTATTATATGTATGTATTTCAAGATTCGGTATAAATGAAAGAGACTTCGACAGCGATAGGACTGCCTCGATGGTGCAGTGGTATCGTGTGAGAAGAAGATTGATGTACTAGAGATCTCTAGTCCGATTCCTGGGTCTGTTTGTCTGTATGTTTGCATGATCTGCAAATACAGTGCAACCTCAATATAACAAATCCGATGGGAACTCGTAAATATTCGTTTTATCAAGTAATTCGTTAAACTGAGGTTTGTTATTTTGAGGTAAGGTTGGTCTAAAATTTGTTATAAAGAGGTGAAAAACAATTTTTTATTCTACTGTTTACATTCAACTTTCTTCTTCCGAAAACCTATATTTAAATTTTAAAATTGTAGTCAATGTACTTGCAGGAATCCAGAACTTATTAGCTGTCTAATTTTTTCGTTGTAGGATTTTTGTCAATATAGTTGTTGATGTTCGCTTTTCTGCGACTGATAAGGAACACCTTTTACGTTTCTGAGTCATTGCAACTAGAATCTTCAACAACAGTGCCGAGCCGCACTGTTAACACTACTTTCCATCAAACGACTTAGATTGTTTTACGAAAAAAAGGTATTAAAAAAAGCCTGTTGCGACTGAATCGCATACAAAGGTATTATGGGTCATATTGATGGAAACGTTATATAGAGGTTTTGAGATGACAAAATTCGTTAATTAGAGGTATTTTCACTTTTTTTGTTAGTTGAAAATTTGTTACAAAGAGGATAAATCGAGGAATTCGTTAAATTGAGGATCGCTATATTAAGGTTATACTGTATTTGTTTCAGAATCGATTTTTGTGTATAATATATCCATTATAAAAAAGTATTTATGTATTATATTATATCAGTGGTATCGTACCCATAGTACAAGCGTTACTTGATTTGCGACTACATGGCATTTTATATCAGATTTCACAAACATAGATTATTATTCGAGTCAATTCATCCAATACGCTAAATCAGGGGATTAGACACAGAGCACATAGCACTTCTAATCTAACTTATTCTCAATTTGATTATAACAAAAATCATTACATGTAAGAGACAAAATAAAAAGCCTAAGCTGTTTATTTTACGTTTTTTCTGATAAATAAAGATATATATTGTAATCGTGTGTATGTTTTGTTTTCTGAAAACCATAAACACACCTCATGCTTTTAAATAAGTGTCACCAATATCAAATGCAACAGTCAAGGAATCGGTCGATAGATTTCAAAAGGCGAGAAACATTTCACTCAACAAATAATAACCTATAAAACAACAGGAAAAGGATCACCGTGGCTACAATCCACATGTCACGTGACAAGTTCAAAGTTTTCTTATATTCAACTTTTAGATTTTATTATTTCACGTTGCCAATGTTTTTGTCAGTGATGATAAATAGATACCACCACATTGTGGCTTAACTATTTTATCATTTTTAAAAGTATATTGAGCACATGTATGTAATATGGCATTTCGGGTTTATTTATTTAAACTTACTGGCGATGTAGAAATATGATGCGATAGGTGCAAGTGTGATATGGTTTAAAATATTATTCAAAACATCATATTGGTATTAAGTCATTATTTTGCTTTAAGTGTTATTTTAGCACAGTCAGTTGTGGTAGCAAAACTTGGGGGAGCCCTATCCCATGTGCAATAGACGAAAGACGAAGAGAGCTTTTTATGAAAACTGTCTTGTTTTTAATTATAAATAACGGAAGGTTTCGGATATTCCAAATAAAGTCGAATGATGATTACATATAAGTTAGTGGATTAGGAGTTTCAAATAATGGCCGGATTATCCTCCAGGTGAAACAGATCAGGTTTACCCGACCCTGATGTGGTCAATCTGCTTGCTGTTCTGTCCGTCCATTAGCAATATCTTTTCAATTTCAATATACACCCAACGTGTATATTTTATTTCCCCCCTTTAATTCCTAAAGTGCTGGGTCGGCGTTAAAGAGCATGCTCTTTGACACTCCCTATTACGTGCGTGGACACAATTACAGTCACCAACCAGAAGGCGTTTAATACACCTTTGCCTAATACCCTAGATACCCTAAACCTAAGCATGAACGCAAGTATGTGTAGCTATATAAAATGCTTTTGTATCAATACGCAATATTGATATATACCCCTATTGAAATATCGTATCCCAACAGTATCAAATGTCTTTTAATATTCTACAACAAATGTTTTCTTTTTGATGCTTTGCCATATTAAGAAGATGATGTACCTCAAAATATCTCAAAAACAATGTAAAAAATTGTATCCGATAAAACTTTAATAGTATAGTGGGTTTATGACACTAAATTCCCTCCATGAAAACTAACTCTTTTCAGCTATAGTTTCACAACTATTTTTAGACTTTCACGACTTCTACACATACTTGTAAATCGTAACATTTTTAAATGAATTTATAGCGAATAAGTCGTGCTGTATAACCAAAAAAATATTATAACGATGAAAGTTTAACTAGCAATGTTTTTTGCAGATGCAACTGATTGTTAAACGTGCCTGAACGTCACATGATACTAATAAAAACGTTCGAGGCGACGCTAAAACGTTCGCGCCTGTCACAATGAATAAATAATTAAACTTAATATAAAAATATATTTAAATATCCTTGGTAAATATGGTGACGCTCTAACACCTGAACCTCGAGTCTTGAATGCTGTTAAATTTATGTTTTTTTTATTAAAAACATAACGTGATGAGATACTCACAGCTTTTCTTTTTGTAAAATACATAACATAAAGTCGAAAAGGTTTGAACGCAGATATTCTGCTAAACATTTGGTATATAATCCGAACAATACGTCTTTCGGGTAATACGAGTATATAATTACCTGAAAGACGTTTTGTCCAAACTATGAATATTGAATTCGTAGTGGTACGTAATAAAAGAATCCCTATTTCCCTTGTTCAAGCGTGCAAAGCTAGACTAATTTTACTTATTTTTCTAACATTCCCCGCTATTTCTATTCTATTCTCGTTTTTTACTTTAGTAAGAACCTTCTTCTTACAAATTGTCCTTACCCTTCACTTAATGCCAAGACCTTTAATCAAACTACGCAAGTCAAAGTCTGAAAAGAGAAATAAAACTTGAGACAAACTCTACAACATCTCGTTTCTCATGCATGATGTAGGCCAAAACCCCTTTGCTAAGAAGCCAGCAATGGATTGCTGAAGGCTGTTGATGTGATTAACCATTCAGACATTACGGCCTGGCCACGAGTTTTGGTCTTAGCGAAAAGCGGAGCGGCGTCGGTGAGCGGTGCGTTTTGCACGCCACGAACCCTAGTAGCGAATAGTTGCAGCGGCGACGGTGGACGTATTTAGGTAGTCGAAACGTGTTAAAAATCATGGCGTTATAAAAATTATCCCCTGTCTGTTTAGAAACAATTTTTTTTTTTTAAATATGATAGAATGAGTGCACGAACTAAATAAAGATCGGTATTTAGATGGTGGATTTAGTGACCTATACGAAGGTCCTACCTATAAGAAGTAACTGATGTTTCCAAGTGTTTTGCTAAGTAGGTACTTACAGAGAGAAAAAACTTTAAAAACTTGTCAACTACTTACATTGCGTATAAGACATACTAGTAGTTTCGTGTGTAGTTATATCTACAGACAAAACTACTGATATGTAAACTGTTTTGCTAATTTGGTACCTACTGACAGAGAAAAAAATTAACTTTTAAAACTTGTCAACTATCCACCTACATTACGTAAACATACCAGTAGTTTTGTCAACATATCAGTGGCTTCGTTTGGTAGGTACCTAGGTTCTATGTTTTTGTGTTATCAATTTAAATTAAACGTAAGTACCATTATATTCCGGAAAACAAGCTGTTATAAAAGCCTCGGTATCCATTACCGCCATAAAATCATCTAAAAATTTTTGTTTTTATTTAACGCCGCTGAGTCCGTCACTCTGTTTCGTGGCGTCGCACATACGAACTTGTGCCTTTGTTCCCGCCGCTCTCCATACCGCTCGCCGCTGTAGCAATTCGCTCGGCAAAAACCGCTAGCTTTTTCGCTATGAGCGGCGACTCGTGGCGTGCCTCGTACATTTCTATACTTTTGATATGACCGCTCGGCGTTTCGCTTTTCGCTGCCGCTCACAGCGGAAAGGTCGTGAATGGGCCGTTACTCCTCGCATAACTGATGACCTAAACATAGATGCACCTTGAAGGAAAATAATTTATTAAATTAATACATGATTTTCATTTGAGGTCCGATTAAAAAAATAAAGTATGGAAATCCCTGGTATTCAAGTCTATTTAAAAATGAGTCATCTAAACTAATTTGATACCCAGACATCGATTATGGCAAATTTAAAGGTGATCATCAACATTCATGAAATTAATTATACTGTAAAACGACGTCAATTATAACAGAAAATAAATGTTAAACCTATTAAGTTTAAATCAAGGACTATAACTTAATATTTAATGTGAGATAAAAGTGACATAAACGTGAAAGCAGTTAAATATTTTTATGAATCCGCAATAAAGTCAACAATGGTGGCCGTTATTAACGCTCAGAATATTGAAACTATTATGGCTTATTCATTTGTTAGCCTACATTCGAGCTGAATACTTGTGTTCTAGTCACTAGTCTAGTGTGTCATAAATAAAGAAAATAAAACTCATCTTATGAGCAAGTGCAATATAACTTAACGATATCTGTATCGCAACGACAAATCGATTCCTGCTCAGCTCTAGTAACCGTATGCATCAATATTTTAATTGTGTTAATATTTTATTTTTTAACTGCCTCGTCGGTCTAGTGGATAGCGTATGTAACTGCTAATCAAGAGATCTCAAGTTCAAATCCCGAGTCGGACCAAAAAAGTGTTTTTAGGTTTTTCTTATGAAATTCCTATTAGCAGCCAGGAGCTTGGGAGTTTAGCGGTGATTCACGTCCGTGCTTCGGAGAGCACGTAAAGCTGTCGGTCACGGTTGTCATGAACATCTATGGCAATCGTTATTTGGAAGTCAGTGCCCTCAAATTTACTGACAACTAGTTCAACCTTCGAATTTCAGTTCTACCTTAGGGTTGCGGAGATCCGATGCCAGTCGCTCCGTGGAAAAACTGTTATTCAGGTTAAACCGGTTATACTAGTACTCCAAATAACATTGGGAACAAAGGCTAGAAATAAGAAGAAGTTGCATCTATAAGCCACCAACAGAGTAGTCTGTCAGCACTCAGTTCCTGCTATGTAATTTTCTCATAGACACACTGCTGTCACTATTTTAGAATAATTTCAGATTATTTACAGCTTGAAGAGACCGAGGAAAATGTTTAGTTGATATTGTTTCGACTTGCTCTCTACATGAGCTCTTGAGCAAACGAGATACAGATGAATAATGAATTAATCCTGTCATTTTCAATTTCGAAAAATTGAGTATAATAAAGTTTTAAAGAGCAAACATTAATAAAAATCGAAAAAAAAAATTGTCAAGCGAATAACAGTTTAAAAAAAAAACTATGAATCTATTACAATATTTTTAGCCATTTTTGGCTGATGCAATAGGAACAGCGGCTTGCGTGATCCAGTGCGGGACACGATGCCATAGCGGCAGTAATTCCCGTCCTATGAAAGTGGCTGGAGAGGAAACACAGAGCTCTCACCTTACGGATGACGCAGGTGTTTTCCGTACATGGTTATTTTGGCAATTATCGCCAGTAAGAGTCTGATAGACCCCTTCGCTGCCCCCAATGGGCGAAGGACATCCATGAGGACTATCCAGTCCGTAAACAAAAAAAAGGTTTACCTGCGGTATCCCGTAATAAAGTAAAGTAAAGCGGAAACGGTGTAAATATACCATCTAAGTATAACATCAATTAATTGATTGAAATAGAATCTTTTTTTTAAGTTTTAAAAAGACAAAACACTTCCAATGTTTCTCAGCTAGGACCTGTTTGTATTAGAAAATTAAATTGTCGTTTTCATTATTTTCCGTTGAAGCCTTCCACGAACTTCCACAAATATTCTAGACTTTAAGAGAAAGAAACGAATATCAATTTGTTTTCATACAATGATTATTTTTACAATCCAAAATACTTATTAAGGAGTTTCGTGTTTTTGCTAACGAGTTTATTATTGACTTTTGTAATTAATTTTAAGTTATATAAATTTTAATATGTACTTAAAGCCTATGTTCAGCAGTCAATAAGTTGATGATATGGAATAAAAGATATAAAACTATGGTGGTCATAGCACAGCACAGCTTGAATGCCGTTAAAGAAAGACACAGAATGAAAAATAACAAAGACGCATATTCATTTCCAGTGAAGTTGATGGTCAAGTACTTTATTTTAAGGCTCATTATGTAATTTTAATTCAATTCACTCTCCGTTTTATCATTCGTGTCACTACCACCTCCTTTCCCCTTCCCTAATAGTCATGTCACAACATGTCATCATTATTGTAATATATTATCTTTTTCCACATTCAATTCAAATGTGTAGATACTTTAAAACTTTAGTAAACTTCAGTGAATACGCTAAATACAATAAACTAAAGTATAAACTAAAAATAATGACAATGACATAAAGGTATAAGAGAATTCAAAACACTTTTTAGGGTTCCATAGTTCATGACTCGACTCGAACCTTATAGATTCGTCATGTCCGTCCGTCCGTCCGTCCTCGTCCTACCGCCCAAACAGTTGGAGCTATAAAGTTGAAACTATGCATGGATATGTGTTGACGTGACGAAAAGTATTTTATTGTATCCTTACACCTTCCTTAAAACTAAAGTGGGGATGTGTTTTTTTGCGAGTCTACCCCATCGTGTGGGGTATTATTAGATAGTTCTTTTAAAAACATTGTGAGTTTTCAATCAATTTGCGATTTAGGTATTCGTTTGCGAGTTATTGCGCAAAACGGCTGGCAGGAGCTAGATGCGAGTAGCCGAGGATCGAACTAAGTGGCGTGCAATTGGAGAGGCCTATGTCCAGCAGTGGACTGCGATAGGCTGATGATGATGATGATTACGAGTTATTCAACTTTAAAGCGCATTTTATTTGCAAAAAATAGGGCATCCCCCACCCCCTCTAAAAGCTAAACGGCTGGCTCAAACAATCTCAAAAAGTTCATAATAGTAGTCCATACATTGAAATTTAAAGGAAAACTGTAGCGGCTAAGATAACTTTTGTATTTCAGGAGTTATGGCCTAACTTACCTAACTTCTAAAATGCAGGCACTTGGAAAACTTCGTACCAAAATAAAGAAATATTAAGTAAACGTACCATACTATTCTATGCATGGCCTGACACGCACTTGGCCAATTTTATGTATGATACATTTTTAAATCTTATGTTGAAGATACAATAACTCTTAGTCATAGATGAGAAAATGCTTCATATTGCTTATACTCGTACAGATGGATTTGGGAAAGTAGGTAATGGTCAGGTCACGCACATCTTTTATTCGAAAAAGAAGGAAATTCAATTAAACTCAACTTTAATCAATATCGAAATCCATTAAAATTAATTCCATTTTACATTCTACTAAGGGTCTCTAAAGTTAAAGGGTACAAGGGAAGAGGAAGTCCAAAGAAAAGGTTGATGTATTGTGTGAAAGAAGATATGGCAAGGAAGGAAGTTAAAAGTGAAATGACGAGTTAAAAGTGAACACAGGTCAGATCTACGTTTAACCGATGACGCTAGTGTTTGAACATCATTAGAAATAAAAAAAGGACAGGTTGTTTTCAAAAATAAATAAAATCATTTTAAACTGAATGTTTACGTTTTATTGCAGTCTTTATTATACTTTAACACGCTAGGTACATATTAAATAGCGCTGTGTCTCGACATCTCGAGAAGTCAAGAGTCAGTATAAATATTTGTTGACACCCACTTTTTCACTAAGATATTGTATGTGTAATACATTTGTTTAAAATTGAAAATAAGCTATATAAATTACAATCATCGTCTCTTAAAGTTCTACTTTTTAGGTCGCTTGTCTTTTGCTGAAACATGTCCATAGATGGACATGGACATGTTTTTTTTTATATTAGGTATCAAAATGTCTGTGCTCGGTGTAATTGGAAAGCAAGGGTAAAATTCGTGAGTGGTGGTTAGTTTTGCAATATGTGTGTCAAAATTTTAAACATCCATTTTTAAATCTTGAGGTAGTAGTCTAGAGTAGTTCTACGAATATCAATCAGGCAATAAAATACTAAAAAGAAAAAAAAAATCATAGAGATCCCTCGTCCGACAAACAAGCTACCGAGGCATTTGGTTAATAAAATACACTGGGTCACATTAAAGTTAGTAGACGTTCCCTTAAGCAGCTGTTCCAATTATTCTTAGATAGAATTAGCCACAATTAAGAGGCACATATATCTATAATTATGTGACGTAAGTAATGATTGTAAATATGGTATAGATATTTGTATCAAACAAATCTTAGTGGTTTATCCTGTTACATCACAATATTTCTTATTTCTTGTCTTTTTGTGGTCATATGACATATGAATTTGAAATGTATATTTTATTAAAGCTTTGCGTTTAAAATTAATGTTTCAATTATTAAAATGGAATTTAAACTACAGTGTCCAATAATAATTTATTCAGAGCGATAAGAATTTGGAAGAGATGCAGGAACTACATATTTCTTATGGACCAAATTTTAATACTTCAATATTAAGTCCGATCTAGGTTAGATGTAACTAAATTACATTTTATTAAAAATGACGACTTAAGCTTATAAATGCTTTGTGGTCACACGTCATCAATCTGAAAATTGGAATACTTTTAAGGGTCGAATACTAACCAGTATAAAACTAACTTCCTTGATCCCTCTCTATCGCCTTTGTTATTTTTATATGCTTTTGGTATATAAAGTACGACTTTATGATCGACGACGGAGTTGACTTTTACGCCGTTCATTACCTTTAAGATTTTTTTATAACTTATAAAGTCTATGGTACGTAAATGAGAAAGATAGTTACAAGAATTGTAAATACAAAGTTACAAGACCGATAAAGAAACTTTTAAAAGAAGATTTGGGATTTTCAGCCTATAAGAGACGGACTGGTAATTACTTAACTGATAAGGTAAAAAAGAATAGGATGCTAAAATCGAAATAAGTACTTAAGCGGTACGCAAAGGTAGATCACAGAAAAAGTTAATTTACGGATGAGAACATTTTTACAATTGAGCGAATTTTAACAAGCAAAATGACCGTGTTTATGCTCAAAGCTCTAAAGAAACTGCCCAATTAGTCAACAGAGTACAGGAGACATAATCCCACTTCAGTGATGGTTTGTTTTAAGCGACATTATTATTTGAATGAAGCAATTCATAAGATTGGCAGTGAAGAATTTTCCCATAGAAAGAGTGCGTGTTACTATTGATAACTGGCCTCGACGTTTAAAGGACTGTGCCAAAGCAGCCAATGGAGATAATTTTTAATTAGCTTCATACGTTTTAAATGTTCTTAGATTATTGTATTAACTAACACAGATTAGATACAGTAATAAATATTACAAGCAATAAAAAAATCCAATATTTATGGCAAAACGAGGTGGATGGTCAGACGGTCAATTTTAATAAAAAAAAATCATTTTATCTATATGTCAGGTCAGTTAGTTTAGTAATAAAATGTATGACTTGTCTATAAAAAAAAGTATCATTGTGTACTGTTTACGGTATGTACGATGAATGATAGATATTGGCAGAGGGATCTGTGTGACATTGGCATATTAATTTTTTAATTTGATGCCTACCAATGTGACTCCACCCTGTCTGATGGTAAGCATGAATAGAATCAAGAGAGTGGGGGCCACCAGACTGCCTGCGATGCTGGAAGTATGACGATGCCGACCCAAACTATGGCGGCTTTGTGAGATGCTTTTTCACACCTCTCTTAGAGGACCCGGGACCATAATGGGAAGGTAACACGTGGGATGGTAGCGAGTTCCAGTTTTTAACCGCTCGGCATATAAAAGAAGAGCTAAACCGTTTAGTTCTAGT
Source organism: Phragmatobia fuliginosa (assembly GCA_932526445.1). Lineage (NCBI taxonomy): Eukaryota > Metazoa > Arthropoda > Insecta > Lepidoptera > Erebidae > Phragmatobia > Phragmatobia fuliginosa. Next base: position 36,145,027 of record OW052057.1, read on the forward strand.
GAGTATTTCTACAACTTTAAAGCGGTGACTTCCAAAGCCATCATATATTACACTTACCCAATAATGTCATATTGTAGTCTATTTGCCAATTTGACATACATTTATTTCATACAATAAAATATAGTACCTGTGTAACAATTGTTTTTGTAACTATACTGTTTCTTTTCTTTAGTAGATTCTACTCCAATTTGTTGTTGCCTGCAGCATCTACTGTAGATTACATTACAGAGATAATAAACACAAAGAACATCCCAAACTCAAAACAACAATTTTCGGAAAACACAACGTGTGCCCCTCTGAGCATTAAACTCAGAGCATTCGGGAAGCATTTAATTACCTGTGCAATTATCAAAGTAAACGCTTAAAATCTTTAAACGTATATATTTTAAATTTAACGCATTATCATGGACAAACCGTGCCTAATCCAGCCATTACTGCTTCAGTTGTACCATCTTTAATATACTTATATAAAAAGTATGTTTATTAAGATCTAGATGGCTCATAATAATAGCGAACGAACAAAGTAATGATAATTCATTACCATCATGATCATCCTAATAAACAACAACCGTTATTGGTCCACTACTGGATATAGGCCTCTCCTTAGAAAGAAAAGGCAACTATATAAAATCAGTCTAACTAGCACGGCATGTATGAAGACCAAAGCCTCCTTTCTAAGGAGAGACTTATGATATTTATTAGTCAATATAATCAGTAAATCAATTCTGTATGCTAAAACTTAAGTAATCGTCCTGCTAACATTGAATAACTAGTAGGCAGTATTCATATCGCAAAACTGAAGTTTATTGCTTTAACTGTGTAAGTATTCCCTTTAATTTAACTTGTACTCTATAAAAAATATTTCACTCATAAATTCCCCCATTTTGTTTTGTTTTTTCTTTAAGTTGAAACCTTTTCTTTAAATTTTTAATTTAAACTGCAAAGAAGTTTCCTATATTTATATATTGTAGTAAACTTATTTGCTTGTAAGCTGAAATAACTCACAAATGCAAGTAGCTGGTTTAGTCGTAACTTGTACCCATTTCAATTCAATTCAAGAGTAAAAATAAAAATATCGAGTATGTTTAATTCACTGCGAAACTTCCATATGATTTTTTTCATTCTCGTATTTGAATATTCTGCACGGTTTCATGTCAACCCTTTCGGAATGAACTTTGGGCTTTTTAAGTGCATATAAATATTGTCAATGGATTATTTAACAAGGCTTTGGTAGACAAACTTTTTGCGAAACCCTCCTGTCCTACATAAATTTAGCATATATCTGCTATTATTTATGTATTTTTTTATTGTGTAGTTCAAGTTTATCCAAGTTATGTGACATTGTTATTTAATGAATTTGTGTGAATTGACTTAGTAGAAATGTGTTTGATAAGAATACACGTATAGTAAATGAACACTAGATGATATCCGCGGCTCCGATAGCATGCTATTGGTATAAAAAAGAATAAGTTATTCTAAAATCTACTGAATAAACACACAAAAAATAAACACCTACGTATTTTTAAATAGACCTTTCAGTACTAAGTTTCAATACATATGTTCTCCAGAAGTTGAATTATGTTTGATAACTTATTATTGGAAAAAATTAAGTTCAAGCGATAAAAAGCGATTATTCACCTTTAGACCAAGTTCCCTTGACTGACTAAAGGTAAAATGTGCTTTGAGAGTTATTCAATACACTTTGACTATCAATCCTGATACATATTAAAATGGGTATTTTTAGAGCATTCAATAAAATCTACTAGTACCTAGCTAACTTCACGATTTGAAAGAAATCCTTAGAAAATAAAATAAACTTTAAAAGCTACCCACATATTCGTAAAAAAAATACGTCAGAACATACAAATGGACCTTTACGTGTTGTGGGCCCGTACTACGTATAAATGCCACTGAATGGAGTCATCCGAATAACGCAAGGTTAGGCCAAAGGGCCTCTGGTCAAGTTATGTGTGTCTGATTTTTAGTACAGATGTATGTTCCGTTGCGAGATACCGTTGGATTATTTTTCATAGTTTAAATAAAATTTTAGATGAGATAAAAACCGTAGCACCTCAATATAAATTAAGTTAAGTTAGCTTTTAAACTCTCAGCTGGTGGTTCCACTAAGAGCCTCAATAGAGCCTCTAATTTAATCGATGTAACTGCTACGCTGCCGATTCTACCAAAACGTGCACTTTTCTTTATTACGAAAGCTCGCAAATCTAATAAAACATTTTATTTACATCTTATAAAGAAAATGGAAAGAGAGATTTGAATAAATGTTTCATTTTGGCATAGGAATTGTTATATCGTTGTGTAGTGATATCTTCTTCAGCCTGCATTATTGAATATTTTTTCAATCTTTTATGAGACACATTTGTATATATAACTAGTAAACAGTGCATCCGCAAGATTACGTAGCCACAACGTTACTTACAGTTCCATTCCCGGCCAGCGTAGGGATGTTATGACCTTAGCCCTGCGCCCAGAAATTGGACATTATGGATTGTAGATGTATGTATGATACAGGACATTTAGAAAAATTTGAGTCCTTACTAGATAGATAAAAACCATAGACAAATTAAATGATCCACTTCGTCTACGTCTCTTTTCAAACATGCTTTACTCCTATTGGTCTAAGCTTGATTGTAACTATGTTATTTACACGCCAAGAAAGTATTAATGTTAAAAAACGTCAAATCAGTACAATAGTTTCGGAATTTATTGTTATTTTTATGTTATAAATACGAATAATTGCTGTTCCTTGTTGGTTATTGCGCTAGGAAGGAGTTTATGTCCTTCCTCAATAATCAAAGTAACTTCAATACCAAATTTCATTGAAACCTGTGTAATGGGTTAGCCGTAAAAGCGTAACAGACAGATAGAGTAACTTTCGATTATTAACTAGCTTTCGCCCGCGTGTATGTTGGTTATCGCGGTAAAAAGTAGCCTATGTCCTTTCCCAAGTTCAGTTCTATCTTCATACCAAATTTCGTCAAAATCGGTTTAGTGGTTAAGGCGTGAAAGCGTAACAGACAGACAGAATTACTTTCGCATTTATAATATAAAGTAGGGATTAGATATCGGGGGTTGTGCGATCCATGGCCCTTTACCGTGCGCCAGTATGGGCGGAGGTCCTGAAAGCCAGCATTGTTGCGGCGTCCGCAGCGGGTGCTGGCCATCAGGATCATTAGAGGATATCGCACAATCTCCTTTGAGGCGGCGAGTCTCCTGGCCGGAATTGGCCATGGGACCTGGAGGCGAAAGCCCTTGCTGCTCTGTATCAGTGGCGCAAGGAGTTCCAGCATTATTCGGGGTTCCAGGGACTTCCTTTCGAGGGTATACCTGGTTCCCCGACTCATAGTACCCGAGACGGCGTGAGGTTTTAGTCGGTTCGAGTCTGACATAGCCACCAACGTGGGGATGCCACACGTAAAAAAAAAAGTAGGGATTAGATAGATGTTATAAGGTGACGATGGTGAACATTTGCATGAAAGCCTGCCAAGTAAAATTTCGTTTATCGCTGAGAGATTTGAAGAACAGGATGTCCAGAGATGCATCTACATTTTAATCAACCAAAATAAAACTATTGTGCAAAGAAATATGGGTTCTTAAATTGAATAACACAGTAGTAGGAAGTAAATAAACTATAAGAAGTCTAGTTGAAGGTCGCTAACTATTTATGTGGTTCATAAACCCCAACTGATTTAATACAATGCTGGTACTTTTGTTTCTTGCCTGTGTGGAGGCGCATGTGGACAGTTACTGAGTTATAAAACAAGTCGTAATAACATCTAACTCAATATGAGTGGAAGCCCAACAGAAATTACATGTCACAAAGCGACTTTTTTTGTCTCGTCGACTCCTTTGTGGAATTTCACAAAATAATTATTGTACCTTTGTTATCCTTAATTTGCTGTTCTTTTCAAGGACGAACCTTAACATGAAGTTCAATTTGACGGTATTTTTTTAGAATGTATATAAGGAAAAGGACACGAAGTTTATTAGAAAGCACAGTTGTTAATGTTATTTTTCCGCTATTTATTGTAGACTTATTCATTTTAGACTTAGAGAATATATACATATCTATTGGCATTAATTAAATTGGAGCATCTGTTTGTATTTTCAAATAAATTGTTTTTTACTTATTGGATAATAAATGATATGACGTGATTACATTTTTTTTTTTATTTATGTCTTTCTGTAGTTGTCTATGCGTCTCTCCATCAGTCTGTCGGCTTGTCTATTTCTTCCAGTCAATCTTGGAAACTTCTAGGTTCGATATAGCTATATTATGGATAGCTCATTATATAGGAAGTATCATAAGCTTCTTTTTAAACTAACTTTGCCCAATGGCTCTTGCTCTAACTGTACTCAGCGTGTGGCTTAGCTCGTACACTAATTATCATGAATGTATTTCTAAGAGCGTTATCACATAACACATAATTGTATAACGTAATTTACCATTATTTTAGCATCAAATAAAGAAGTAGGTTATCCGAGAAATGAGAAATGATTTTGTAACTTTGTAAAATATTGAATTGCCTAATTAAAATTAAGAACTACTATCACAGAATACATAATAGTACCAGCACAGAAGACTCACTCCGAAAAGTAAATTAAAGTTATAGATACCCTCGGTGTCAAAAGATTAAGTTCAATTCAGATCGCACAGCGCCGAATCACTACGATTATATTTACCTACAATTGCGTCTCTTTCTATCGTATAACTCTGAACTGTTCTGACGATGTCTGTTCGACCGGCGTGTCTCACCCGGCAGGCAGCCGGCCGACTATACCTAAACTGCGGAGTGACACCCCCCTGCTACTATAGAGATTACCCAGTTACAGTAGCTTGAGAACAGCATTATCCATGATGTTAATTTTGTGCTAGAAAGTATTTTAGTGTAAAAGTGTTGATTAAACCAGTAGAAAAAAGTTCAAATTAAAGACACGGGAAAAATACAAATTAATTATTCTGAACTGAATACTAATACTACAATTTTAACAAAAAGAAACCGACTTCAATGAAAAACTATTCCGAGTAGATACCCAAATCGCGACATTGTGTCTATGATATTTGAGGAGTTCTCTCGAATTCCTTGGGATCCCATCATCAGATCCCGATATGGTGACGATGGAACCACCTGTAAACTACGCCCATTCCAATGCAAAAAGAATTTTTGAAATCGGTTCATAAACGACGAAATTATCGCTGAACATACATAAAAAAAAAAAAAGATTCCGACGAATTGAGAACCTCCTCTTTTTTTTTGAAGTCGGTTAAAAATATAGAAAATGAAGTAGCTCAATGGAACTAATATTGATGAATTAATAAGCAAAGTTTGTGAATAAATTCAAATTTTTGGCATATTAAAGATTAGATTTTGGTTGTATCCTTAAATAAACATTAATTATGCCACAAACAATTTGTTTTTCTAACAACTCAAAAAAAAAACTGAATTCTAATTATACTTTGATTACTCTCAAAGTTCCGTTAAGTTAGTTTCAAAGTTTTAAATATGAATTAATATTTATAAAGCACTATAGTCACCAACTTTATAAGCGAGCTTTTGAAGTCATGGGGGCTAGTAAAGCCTGTTATACTCTATTTAACCCGCGAAAAGGCGCGCTTCAGCGTGTCTGAGCAAATTGCTCACACTATTTTACAAGCTCTAGTACAGGATCCCTGGTTCATTTTTACTTTTGATTACTAACAAGCTAATTTTCCGTGAGTAGCTTCGTTCCGATGAGACGCCCAACTTTTACTGTGCGAAAATTCTCGATTGAGGTAGGTAACAGGGGTAGCAGGGATAAAATATGTTGATTTGATGATCCTCAAAAAATTATTACTAACAGGGTTTTCTTCGGTTAAATCTGATGATAGTTATCTAAATTATTCAAAAAAATATTTGTCCTACAAATTATATGGTTTGATCAAAGAGTACCCCTTCTTCCAACATGTATCGATAACGAGGTCACCAAAAATGATTACTAGCAAGCTGTTTTTTTTTCTTTTACTTAGTTGATATTTATATAATTTAACGATTTCATTGTCCTACAAATTGCGTGGTAGGTTATCCCGGTCCTACGCTCAAAAGTAGGGTACAAATCCTAGATATAAAAATAATTACTATCAAGCCGAATCTTCGTGAATAGCTTCGTTTCTATGAGACGCCCAACTTTTCCTGTACGATAATTCTCGGTTGTGGTAGGTAACAGCGGTAGCAGGGATGAAATATGTTGATTTGATGATTCTCAAAAAATTATTACTAACAGGTTTTTCTTCAGTTAAATATGATGATAATTATCTCAATTATTCGAAAACAAAATTGTCCTACAAATTATATGGTTTGATCAAAGAGTCCCCCAAAATGTATCGATAACGAGCTCACCAAAAATGATTACAAATTTTTTTACTTAATTAATAATTGTATAATTCAACAATTACATTGTTCTAAAAATTGCGTCATACGTTTTCCCGGTCCTCCAATAGAATACCTATTTTAAATTAAGGAAATTAAAAAGCAATTTATTTACTGTATTTTGCTCATTGATATATAATATACTAGATCTGTAATTGCGTACCAAGAACGTTAAAACCGCTATTAGGATTTGCTCTAATTCAAGGAAAAAGTCATTTTAGTGATGAGATGAAAACAAATTGACCAAACTTGTAGTGAAATTATGAGATTCAAAGTGATAAAAGTATTGTAAATCAAGCAGAAATACTTTTCACAACTAAAGATATATTTTATGCGTTGATATTAAGAGAAATGACTCTAAAATCAAAATTAAAAAATAATAAGTGCAATACATATACAGTGTTACCATAAAAACTACTTTTTTCTTTCCCAAATTAATGGGAGAATTTGTAATGTATGAAATAAATTGCTTTGTCCAGTTTTGAAATATGTTAACATAGTAAGGATTAACATTGGATTAATTAGTCTTTCAAACCCAATTATGATTGTTTAGTAATTGACAATTTAACAATGAGCGTGAAATTTCGTGAACGTATGAATGAAAAATTTTTGCAATGTCGTCATTTAACAACCTAAAAAACCTAGCATTAAAGATTTTGAACATGAGCTGAGAGGTGAAGAGGACACACAGTATGACGTAATACGTCAAGACAATAATCGTTCTGCAGATTTCTGCAAACTATTGAGGAGCAACAACTTTAAAGAAAAATTTGTTGAATTTTTAATTGAAGATTGGACAAGGGACGAATTTGTGCCATTGATCATGCAAAAGACTATTAAACATAATTATGATCAATGTTACACCTATGAGGTGTCTAGTGACAATAAAATAAAAAAAGTCATTGACTATAACCTCTCGTGTTATCACGAAGAAGCTGATACCAAAATCGTATATCACATTTGTCAATTGAATACTAACTATCGTGTGCAGATACATTGTACAGATTCTGATATACCAATAATAATGCTGGCAAATTTTAAGTATTTAAAAGACCAAATTGAAATAATTGTTAATTTAAGCACGAGTAAAAAAAAAATGTACTTAAACTTAAATGAAATTTATGCCAAGCTTGGAGATCAATTTTCTTGTTCACTCGCCATATGCCATATTTTTACAGGGAATGATTATAATCCTGCCTTTTTTCGTAAAGGAAAAAAAAGACCTTTCAGTATTTTGAAGAAAAATATTAATTTTCAAAAGGCTTTTATTCAACTCTTACGTATTGAAAATACTGCATTAACAACATCGAATGATGTAGTTCAAATTATTGAAGAGTATGTGTGCAGAATGTATTAATTATTCAAAAATTAAAAATGATATCAATAAAGGACGGTATGAGTTGTTTCAAAAGGGGTATAAATCAAAAAATGATAATGATGAAATTTTTAGACAAAAAATCGTAGGATATGATCCTTCCAGTTTGCCACCAACAAAACAAGAATTGTTGCAACATATTAAAAGAACCGTGTTCATATACAATGTTTGGTGTAATGCACACATGCGATGCCCCACGGAAAAATTGCCAGAAAATTTTGGATGGACAATAATTGATGGCAAATATCAATATTATTGGTTTGATGGTCCCCAAAGTCCATCTTTTGAAGAATTATCTTCTGACATACAACTATTAATTAATACTATTGTTATCTATTGATTCATCACTACATAGTATAAAAGAAAGTCGCTTTCTCTGTCCCTATGTATGCTTAAATCTTTAAAACTACGCAACGAATTATGATGCGGTTTTTTTTTATTAAATAGAGTGATTAAAGAGGAAGGTTTTTATGTATAATACATGCATAATAAACATGTCGTAAATAAACCCATTTTTTACGCTTACATTGCTAACGCTGGATGTACCCTACGAGATAGATCTAAACAATGTACTACAGTATTGTACACCTTAAAAAGGTCTACAAAAAAGTCCGCCATGGTATATGTCTATCTCTTAGGGATAACTCACAATAACCATTTTTTAATTTTTTTTTTATACGAGAAATAATGGCTTATTTACGAAGCGATTTTAAGCAATACAGTATTAATCCATATCCAATTAAGTACCTTAAATACATTGTGTATTTAATATAGATTAATATGGCCCTTTACAGTATGTAATTTAAATTAATATTTTTAAAGATATTACAGATTTAAAATGCAGGTACAAAGTGATTGTTGCGTTACCGGCCAGGGCCCTTTAGTTGGCGATGCTGTCGATTTGTCACTATCAGTTAATAACTAAACACACTACTTTAATAAGAATTAATATTCTAAGGCGGTACGAAGTTCGCTGGGTCAGCTAGTTATTATATAATTTACTTAATTTTTTCATGTTATTACAGAGACTGATATCTCTAATGAGGACAACGAAATAGATGAAGATAACAGCGATAATAGCGAAGATTTATCAGATGAATCTGATGAAGATTATTTTTTTTATGTATATACACAATTATTTACCCATCTTACTAAAAAATAAAGTTATTAATATTTAAAAAAATGTTGTTCTCACAGTATCTTACGTTACAAACGGGAAAACGAAGGATGACAATTCTTGTCGGACTAGTGATACATACCTGTTTTTTTGTAGGACATTGTTTCATTTGGGTAGAGAACACACTAACCTATCATGTAATATTCTTGTCCTACAGTTAGTAATGAAAAAAAAAATATTGTAGTATTAACCAATTTTGAGCGTAGGACCGGGATAACCTACCACGCAATTTGTAGGACAATGAAATCGTTAAATTATATAAATATCAACTAAGTAAAAGAAAAAAAAACAGCTGGCTAGTAATCATTTTTGGTGACCTCGTTATCGATACATGTTGGAAGAAGGGGTACTCTTTGATCAAACCATATAATTTGTAGGACAAATATTTTTTTGAATAATTTAGATAACTATCATCAGATTTAACCGAAGAAAGCCCTGTTAGTAATAATTTTTTGAGGATCATCAAATCAACATATTTTATCCCTGCTACCCCTGTTACCTACCTCAATCGAGAATTTTCGCACAGTAAAAGTTGGGCGTCTCATCGGAACGAAGCTACTCACGGAAAATTAGCTTGTTAGTAATCAAAAGTAAAAATGAACCAGGGATCCTGTACTACTCATATTTGTATTTAAATAGTACTTCTTGGCTCAAAACGGCTATAAAGAAATAAAACAAGGTTTAATAAGTAGGAAAATAAATGTTATAATTAATATTATGGAACATGAATACAACAACATTTAAAACAAACAAGATAGTAACTTATTTTTAGTTCCTAATTTTGTCATTCTCCATTATAAATCAACATAAAAAGTAAAAACTAAAAAATAATGCACTTCGGTGTGATCTTGACGAGTGTACCATACAAATTATTTTGGGGTATTTTTTTATTGCAGAGTAATTCTTTGCAAGCTTTTTTTGAGCGTTTATTCTTACGTCTAAGACATTTAGAACATAATTCACATGCCTCCTCAACTCTCTAGGAGCCGGCACAAATAGCTTCATCAGAAAATTGAGATCTGATGACATGATCTCCATGCAAATCTTACGTGAAATGTGTGATTACACCTACTAGATCTAGCGTTACATTTTTTAGGAATGAAGTTCTCTCAATCAAAGTTGTTTTAGCTTTGTATATTATTTGAGCATTGACCCCAGCTGTGATCATAATTAAGGTCAAAATGGGCATAGGTCATCTTGAAGTGATTTTGTAACAGAATATTCCTCTTTCTGCTGGTCTACTTATCCACTCATCCTTTCGAGAAATTGTAACATGTTACAATCTGGGATTTATCTTCACTTTCAGTTTCTATGCATGTATAAACAGATAGAATAAGAACATTGTTTTATATGTATAAGATCGTCTCATAATTTTACCGAATGGAACTTGGTATTAGTCTATGTTTCGACAACTACAAAGACTCATTGATAAAAATATTGCATTATAATATTAGTTTAGAGTATTGACGTGTATAATCAGTCAATGTAATATAAATAATTAAATTATTTTATTTTAGAATATACCGTTTTACATTTTTAATTGAAAAATAAATACATAATAACAATAAAAAAACACTTTATTGAACACCAGAAAACTTAAAATTAGGATTTAATGCGAGGTTAGTACTAGTGGTGGCACTATGGCAATCTGTTACAGGCAACCATTGAATGGAAATTAAGAACAAATAGGGCAAATGTATAGGGTAGTGTCCGGTGTATTAGTGTTGATTAGAAACAGGAATAAAGCAGTGTAGATATGTATTTACAATAGACTACCACTAACACATAAGGTAGTTAATGACAAAGTACAAACAAATGTCTAGATCAGTATACAAACTCACACATAAACATTTATACATAGATACATATATACACGCATAAATATTATAAACATTTAATAATTAGCGAAATTTGTAGACACATATATACATACTGAAATAGATTACTGTGACGTCATTGACAATAGCACAGATGATTATGGAGTGTTGATATCTTCTAGCTAATGTTCCTTTACCAGTCTCTTAACAACAGTTATTGTTTGCGCACGTCTCTTAGCGCTGGTGGGGCGTTTTACAAGCGTATCGCTTAGCGTGATCGAGCAATTTAGTAGAATGTCAAGGCATTTTTAATTTAAGGTTCTCAGACGATCTCAACTCTTTGGGGTGTATTTCATGTAGAAACATAAACCGAAATTTAAGGTAACGTGGAGTCAAAGAAACATGGTCATATATGCGTAATCCAAATATGAATCTTATTACATGGATTGTTAGTACATGGTTGGTCTTCGATAAGATCAAGATAACTGGCATCAGCATTATCAAGGATGGGGAAGAGAAGGGATGGCGTAAGAGCAATCTTGGTTGATGTCGGTAGGAAATTACGTAGTCTTCGCAAAGATCCCGCAGCGGCAAACGGCAATACATACACGAGTGGGCGCATGACGAACAAATTGCCGCACGATGGTACCCGACCTCTACAGACACTTCGCTGCGCAATTTAACTGATTGGTATGAGAGTTACGTCAGGGATAGGGAATAAATAGTTAGGAAGGTACCTAGGCACTTGAGCCGTTATAAAATTGCTTTCAATTTTTGGGTGAGCAATTTGCTCAAGGCGCATGGGTTAATAATATGGATGATATAGATCTACCGCATTGCCATATATATACTGTCATGGTAATGGAGAGGGCGGTAAGTCCGAAAAGGAGATTTCGAGAAAAGAATGCACAAGTTTTTTCTTACCGTACTTGTTGCTCTTTATCTAAGAAATAAAGCCATAATTTGCGTACACTTATAAAATCTAGATATGGAAGAGCTATTTTCGCGGTTTCAGTTGTACCTTTACAAGAATGGTCATAGACTAAATTCAAAGTAAACTACTTTCTCTTTATATCATCAGGTATCTGCCAGCAATGTCCCGTCAAAATTGGTGGTGTCGTTCTAGAACAAACAGATAGGACGACAATTTTAGAAAGCATTGTTTAGTCAGACAGACAGTGAGCCCTATGTTAGTAGCACATTATTAGTTACTGAGGCATATTTTTAAGGTAGCTGCCCGTGGCGTTACTCACGATTAACAATAATAACCGCGGGTAAATCCGCGGGACTCAGTTAGTTAATTATAAAATTAAGAATGTATTTAGAAAATGTAACCTAATTAAAAATTTCATACTGAGCCTTTGTGCCTTACATTATTACCGAATTATGACGACTTAATTACAAACGTTCCCTGCGGTGTTTACCGTTTTAATATTACTGCTCTGTTCCTAATAACCAGAGGGTGATATTAGGTACCTCAAACAGATAATTCTCTATGGAATGCAATTGTTTTATAATTCCAATAATATAGGTTCATCACTTTTAAAGAAACATGAAAGAGTCATAATATGTCATATAATCCTATGGTTTTTAACTAACTTTTTTGATGTTAGCACCGTATAGTAATCTGATATGCATTTAGTAAAAACGGTGTATTTGAGACACACTAATTTTATTTTGTATAGATAAAAGACCTTCAGTTGTTCACCGCTTGATATAGGACATCAAGGTCCTCCTGAAGCGAAAACGGCTCACTATATCACCCAGACCAAGTGGGTTGGAATAGAGTTCATTTCTAGTCTTCTTTCTCCTTACTGTGCTATTATACTACGTAGAATGTGTGTATGTATAGGTGTAGTGACAAAGCGAAAGAGAACTCCATCTTTGAATCCACACGAATAATAGGCCAAAAATTAACAAGGAGGAAACCTATTCATAAATGTGGTACAGACTTTATTCTGAAAGTGTCACCACGTGGGTAATAAAGGAGAATAGGAAAAGGATGAATAGGTGTGGTCCCTCACGAAATGGATAAAAGAGGGAAATGAACCGACCGACCGACGAAACCGGCCGCAAATGAATTTGAAAAAAGAATAAGATGATGGCAGTTGTAGCATAAAATAATAATAAGCTTTTTAATATGAGGTTGTGTTGCATTGTTGTAACATGTTTAGACATAGTAGTAATAACCTTAGTTTACGCTGTGAAATCAAGTCAGTTCTTCTATATTATATATCTGTACCATACTTTTTGTAGAATTGTATATGAATTAATGAGTTATGAAGTCATATTTTAATATTGTTAAATCGTTAATATTTAGTGCAGCGATATATTTGCTCGTCTCTGGGATTCATGGAATATCTATTTCAGCCACAACAACCTATGTACTAAAAAGTAATGTTAATACATAATGTAATAGTAAAGGAACTGTACTATGCAGGTAGTAGAGCCACGCTGGTTTCAGCACGAATTGGCCGGCTCGACCCGGCCAGTACTACCCTCACACAGAAGACCATCCTAATAATGACAGCATTACTGCTGTCGTATTTCGTTGGTGAGTGTGAGACCGGAGGCCCAATCATTCTGCATCATTCTCCCGCCCTTCGAAGGCCGGGAGAATGATGCAGAATAATCTAACAAGGCTGCCATGGTAAGGGTCACCATGCTACCTTGCCTACCCTCACAATAAGCATGGTGACCCCTACTCCTGGATTCTACTCATGCTTTCCATCAGGCAGAGTAGAGTCACTTTGGCAGGCTTAAATATAAAAAAAAAAAAAACTGTTAAAGAAAAAATATTTAGCGAAATAGTCGTTTCAAATAAAAATAAATAAAGACAAAAAAATTGGATATGGATATACACAACGCTATCTAACTTCAAACTTAGCAGAGATTGTATTAAAATAATCTAGATTGACTGATAGAATACTTATATAGAGAATATCCATATATTACATTTAGAGAACACCCAAACTCCGAAACGTCTGTAGATTATACAAATAGGATTTTAGCCTAGACCTCAAGCACAGCAGTGGCATACTCTACCACTGTCGAGACTGTTCAATTTAAAATAAATATAAATTTAAGTTAATCAACCGTGTCTTTGGCTAAGTTACATTTAGTCTTCTGAATCTAAAATAGGTACCAACTTGTATTATGGTAACTTAGCTGCTGAAAACCGTAGAAAATATATATCGCTCCTTCTGGCGCAGTGAGGTAATATAAAGCCTTATAGGATCGCTTCATTATTCGTCTCTCGTACACACTTACGCATTCACCTACATATACAGATTTATTATATTAGATGGGTAGGATTCAGCAATTATTTTAGTATTATTATTATTATACACTTGCGCAAAATTATCACTCGTTGTTTTAGTAACTAATACATTAATAACACTTTATTTCGAACACAAAATTCGTAGCTAATTTACTAAAATAATGGTAGAAAATACTAAACTTGGACATCACATAAAAGGAAGTCAAATATACAAACTAAAAACATAATTTAAGCGGTAAAAAGCAACTGTCCTTTCTCAAAAATCAAAGGATTACAATCAAGATATTTTAAATTTGTAAATGTCCTCTAAATTTATTCTGTGGTTTAGACGTGAAAGCTTAACAGACAGAATTACTTTCAGACAACGTAATTTAAAATATTAGTGTTGACTGTAAACCAATAGGTTAGAAAGAAAACAACTTCCCAACTCAAACAATTCTTACTTTATTTTGACTTAGCACCGCCTTGAAACAAAATAAAAACAACAGTTAAACGCGTATCTTGTATTTGCATTGAGTTTGTTATCAATAATTCACTTTTAACATCCTCGATGTTTCGAAGTGGGCATTTCCTTGATTAATGTTTCATCAACCATTTAACTCTGTTCCTTTGAGATTACATTCAATATAAATCAATAGTGATTCATCTTCGATATTTTAACCAAACATTTCTGATTGATCTAACTTCTCCTGGTATAAATTCCATGTTCTTGTTTAATTCGTTGTACCTAACCTAATGCGTTATATCTATAACCTTTAAAGTTCAATCCATCAATTACTTTTCAATAGATTCTTTATATGTGAAATTTAGTTCGAATGTATAAAAAATCTTGTTTATGCGTCAAGTCAAAGGTACAACCAACAATGCTTGTAAAACCGCGGAACTCAGGTAGTTGTAAATAAAGTTCAATAATTCTTATACCAATTGTTAACAATTGGTTTGTTTTGGTAATGTTATTTTGTTGGTCTAAATTTTCTTAAATATATTACAATGGCGATAAGATTTAAGAGTAACTTATCCATTTTAATATTGGTACTACTGTCTTTTAGTGTTTGAATGTCTCATGGGCATAAAGCTCTAAAAATCTACTGTGACGAAATAGAATATAAAGAATACACAAAAGGAAAATTTGGTCCATTTTATTTGGTTAATAACACCTAACCAGTATATTAATACTGGTTAGGTGTTGAATAGTTATGATACAGTAATTTAATATATACCGACTATTACCGACGCGACGGCTTGATTCATACACTAACATTAGATTTCTCATAAACTGCTCAAAAAACATAAAAATAGCAAAAATATATTTAAAGATTCGTCCTAAAAATGGTTTGTAGTTTGTAAGGTATAGCGGCGGAGCTATGTCACCATAAAGTAAATAATAAATATGACTCACCCTCGATGCTGGTTTAAAAAAACTTTGAAGTGCTTAAAATAAAAAAAACCTTAAATTTATTACAAAAAAATCATAACTGCATATGAATGCACGGCATTATATAACATCCAGTCACTATTGACACCTATGTACTCTTTACAACAAAAACTACTTAAACAAAAACTGACGTCTATGTACTACTAATATGTAAGACGCATAAAAATATTTTCACATGTTTTGAGATCTGACTTAAAGAAACTGTTTAATACTATGTAATACTACATACAAATAAGAAATATATAGAGCATACAGTTGTAGGTACAAAAGCAGTGCCAACCTGTCAGCAAGAAGTTTTACACCAAAAAAGGCATCATACATCATGATTCTGCAAACAAATCTGTATTTTTCGTAGCCTTGTTACATAATACCAGCGATTAATCAACTAGCTTCGACCGGCCTTTCAATTATAACTACGCAGTATCTTGTGTTATTAGGAATTCTCTTTCGTTTCTTGACGATGACTGAAGAACATCCATTTATCTTTTACTTTTCTCGCCTTTATCGCATTGTCTTACCCAAAGTTACTTACACACTTATAATAAGTTGCCTTTCCCATTAATAAGGTAGGTAATATACAACAAGATACACATACCAACAAGTAATTTGAAAGTCAAGCGCCTATTCCATTATCCAATAAAACGCATATTTATATTATGTGACGATACGTCTTGGCATGAAGAAATATATAGGTACTCACTTCACTTAAACTCTAAGTAAAAGCCTTTTAATTTTATTCACTACCGCTTTGGCTTTAGCGTAAAAAGCGTGGAAATTCTCGGAAAACAAGCCCAGCCAAATCAAATAGGCTGCTGTATTTCCTGTTATATTTTCCTTTAATATAATAATAAAATACTTATAAAACCTATTAAGGACAGTTTTACTTTGCTCCTTATTCTAATGGCCTTCTATTAGATTAACTCGTAACTTTTCAAATTATGTAAACAACCTTTGAAAGTTATGTACTTCTAATTGACGTAGGTAAAAAAATATATAATGCTTTGTGTATGTGTTGTTAGGATGATGTATGATGATGAATAATTTGACATCTTAGTGATTACGATTTTATATTTCAAAATAAAATGTCTTATAAAGCTCTCAAAGCCGAGTGGCCTTAGGTGATTGGAATGAATCGCCAAGGGTAAGCAACTAAGACACGATCAGTACCTATATGGTGACCGTTGGTGGCATGATAGATCATTTTAAATTGTCATTTAGAATTAACGAAATATTTATTTCTCCTTCGTTACAGGTCTATGCCATGGTGTGTGTCATATCACAATTCCAAGAATACCTTGAAGGGAGGGGCACTGCTGCTTTTGATTATTCAGATCGGGTAAGTCGCTCAATATACATTAATAACCCATTTTTAATCATATGAAAACGGTAGTAACAATATTACATTATAGTATATCTGCTACGTAATATTTATGGGCGTATTCTTGTCCCTCTTCTTCATTATCGTCGTTATCATCAACCTATCGCATTCCTCTGCTGTGCATAGGATTCTCCCATTGTTTGCCTTGTTGGTCTATTACCTGTACGGACCAACTGTTTGTATGATCTACAAATATTTGCTGCGGAGTTTGGGTGTATATTACATCAATTTATATCAATGTAAAAAGTATGTATTTAATATATCCGTTTATAATATGTATTTATTTTATCCGTTGTTTTTTCCCATAGTACAAGCTCTGATGAGTTTGGTACGAGATGATGTTGTGTGTCAGATGTCCAAAATATTTATTATTGCACGCCACTGATCGAAGCTTCCATCCAGTTTCCAGCTTCTTTCAGCTATCCTAAGCAAGTCGTGACTCGACCTTGGTTGACTTTTCATAACAAGCTTTATACCACTCCACCATAGGCAATTTCAATGGTATACCTAAATATATGAATCATTTGTGGGTATAATTTTTATTGTCAATTGAAAAACTTAGTTTTGATTGTCCTGGTGGTGATAGATAAAGAATATGGAGTGTCGAAGATGTCATGTCGTGTAAAAGCCGACCAAGAGAGCAAACCACGCTCTGCTCAAATAAACTTGAA
This sequence comes from Phragmatobia fuliginosa, assembly GCA_932526445.1. Taxonomy (NCBI): domain Eukaryota; kingdom Metazoa; phylum Arthropoda; class Insecta; order Lepidoptera; family Erebidae; genus Phragmatobia; species Phragmatobia fuliginosa. The sequence goes on from OW052057.1 coordinate 36,162,585, forward strand.
GCTAATCCTATAGTAAACCTTTTAGCCAGCCTTTCATATAATGGGCTAAAAGCTCCTTTTTAATGAGAGGCTTACGTCCTGAAGTACATAAGATTATGGCCTTACTGTTTAGTGTTAGGAATATGTTTAGACCAATAAGTAATGTATGGCATTTCTCTTCAAAAATTTCTAGTAATGTTATCGATGGCTTCCCTTCCGTGACGTGTTCCTAATACTTGACAGGCATATTGTTTCACTTGACAGTGTAGGCACTTCTTGGCAGGCCATTTGCTATCTGTTAGATTGAAATATTGTGATCTCAATTCTGGAGAAATTCTGGATTATATTTCACCATTAATTTTGTGGTGATTTATATCTTAATCTGAATTATACTTTGGTTTTATTAGATAAAAGAATATTACATAAAGCATAAAAATCTGGAAGATTTCAACTACATTTGATAATGGAATTATCTACATTTATATATGTCTAAGCAATAAGTTTGTATAGATAATGCGATTTAAGAAACCCCGTATATTAGAGCACAATTAAAGTATATTGTACCTTACTTAGAAAATGTTAATCAAACAAGTTTATTCTTGTTTCATATGCAATTAAGTACTCCTCATTCTTCCCACGTATGTTTATATTTGTTCAAAACCTTGTTACGACTTTGTTTTAAGGATAAGTGATTAGATTAACAAAGCCGTTTATTTGTTATTGTTATGTATCGTGTTTAGGTTTCTAGTCCAACATTTAATTACACAAGTATTATTAATACGTAGTGTGATGAAGGATGATGCTAGAATTTGAATTATAAACTTAAAAACAGTATCCATAACTCAAATGCCTAGCATTATTATGTTAAATTGTAGGTAATCCATGTTCTAGATGTGTGAAATTCTCGTGTTCGTGAAATGTTAGTTTCCATGCTCCTCCGAAACAGCTTCATTGATTCTTATGAAATTTTGTGTGTTTATTCAGTAGGTCTAAGAATTGAATGTTTACTATATTTTAACCGACGAAGAACGAAGTAGGTTCTCAATTCGTAGCGTATATTTTTTATTACGATCACACATAATTTTTTACTGAGTAGTCCGATTTTGTTAGATATTTTTTTATTGGCAAGGAAATATCTCTGAAGTTTTTCCATAAAAATTTCGAAAAATAATTCCAACCATAACGTTAGGAAAACGTGGCATGAATGATTGTTCACTCATTGATTGTAATATACACGCATAACTCTGCACAGAATGGTACGATATTGAAAAAAATATATTGGAAAGGGTTAGATCGAGTTTAGTTTCACAAAAATTTAGAAACGAGAACTCTAACCTCAAGAATAGTTAAATAGGAAATGATTTATCAGTCACTGATTGTTATATATGACCACACATAACATTTAACAGTGTATAGGGATTTAAATATATTTTTTTAGGGTTTTTAATGAAAAGGGTCACCACGAGGTTAGTTACATATAAATTTTAAGAAAGTATGGGTTAATTGATCATACACCGATCATATGGTTTATAATTATTTAAAGATGATGGTCTACGAATTGAGATTTTCCAATAGTTAGCAGATAAAGTAAGGTACGTATCTTTTAAAAATTAGAAAACAAAAATGTAGTTATTAGTAAATTAAAGCTAAAAAAATTATAATATATTTCCCTTTCTAAAAAACTGAAATTGATAATTATGAAATTGATAATTACGAAATTGATAATTATGAAGTTGACAATATGAACTGGCGGCCACTTAGTTAGTAAGTAGTTAGTTTTTCAATATATATTATTGTATATCTCATGTAATTATTATTGTAAACATAAATAAATAAAAAAAGTGGTTTTTGCAAAAAAAAATATTAATTCTAAGTTTACCTTGCCTTGTGCCAGTCTATTATCACTTACTGTATTTGTGTATGGGGTGGATGTCCAAAAACTTTACTGATAAACACAGAAAGAGCGCAAAGGATGGTTCTCAAAATTATGATCTCAGTGCCTATTATATACCCAACCCACAAACAGTATGCTGACACTAATGTACTCTCCGTGATAAAGCTCTTTATACTCTATACCATATTAAGGAAGCACACATCTGATAACCATAGTACCAGCTTTATCGCAAGCAAACGCAAAACCACAAAATTATTCAAAACAATGAGACATAAAACCACATTGGCAAAAAGGCATTATAAGATAATAAGCACACAATTATACAATATTTGTAACAAAACTCACAATATTTACATGCAAACAAAACATAAATGTAAAATCATTGTAACCAAATGGCTTAAGGGCTTAAGCTATGTTGAGACTGAGCATACGCTTAGAAGTTAGTAATACACACACACATACGCGCACACGTTATCATACACACTCACACACGATATCATACACACTCACACACACACACACACACACACATTTTTTTACATTTTTGTGAATTATTTAGAGGGAATCAATCAACTTGGCTTCCATATTACAAGTTTTACTTAGTTTGGAAGCCAAGAGACAGTTTCACTATGTAATCTTGCTGTGACAATAAAACATTTTTGATTTTGATTTCAATCTCTTATTAATAAACGATGAAACAGATGCGAGCCCCTTTCATCAGGTAGTTATATATATATACTAGCTTTCGGCCGCGACTCCGCTTACGTGTGTGCCGTTTATCACGGTCAAAAGTAGTCTATATCCTTTCTCGGGAGTCCAAACTAAATGTGTACAAAATTTATTTAAAATCTGTTTAGTAGTTTTGCTGTGACAGACATACAGACAGAGTTACTTTCGCATTTACAATATTAGTGAGATGAATTTATTCTCGTGACGAGTTGGACTCAGAATAAACTCCGAAACCACCTAATCAATAATCAGGTTTTATCTAGAAGTATATTCTGTTTTCCTGTCTAACATAGGTTAATAACATCATGCATAGACCATTAAGAGCCGAAAATAATTGATAAGAGACGCAGACGAAGATGCGTGGGTCTGGTAGTATAGTGTCTGTTTCATCATGTAATATAAATAAATATATTTTTTAAATGAAAAAAGAAATTTTCAAATGCAGCAGTTCAGAGATAATAAACCTAAAAAAACTAAATTGAAACCCTTGATTAAGAATAAAGCTTATCATCAAATGTAACTGCGTCAACTAAACTGCTCTATCCTCTAAACTTTGCTGATTCATCAACATTACAAACACTGCTACAGGTTTTCAGAAAACCGGATTCTTTACTGTTTCCGTAGAACGGATATGTGCGTATGGAATTGCTCATTCCAGCGGATGGGTACTTTATACTGAATGCTGAGCAGTGATGTGCTTGTGATGGCAATCTAATAGTTTCTGTGTTATGAGCTGTAGGTTTGTAAAGCCGGCTATTAATGTGACCCCTTATCTGCTATACAGGTGTGAAAAAATAAGGCGTCTTAAAATACGTTATATTATTTTAAAAAGTATTTTAGTTTCATCCTAAATTAGAAATCTTACGACAGTTTATTGTTACCCATTTCCTATTACGTTATATCGGTAATTTAAAGTGAGTTTCTCAAGTTAAGTTGTAATAGGAGTAAATTCCAGCTTCATTTCTGAGGGAATGAGTTTTATTTAGGACAATACTATCTATTTAATAATGTTTTTACGTAGGTCATTGTGACAATAAAATTCAAACAAGCCATGACTTTCGTCCTAATTTCGTCTTGTTCTATATATTAGTATTATTCGCAAATATGTTTTTCTATCACACAAAACCGTTATTATTGGAGTTTCAGTCAATTTAAACACGGATAGGTGTATATTTCTTCATCATACTTAAAATTCTACTATCCTTCTCCATTTCATCCTTATATTGAGTCATAGACATTAAATTAGCTAATTTTAATGAAACTCAACTTACCCTGTAAGTAGGAAACTTGGATAGCATCTTCATCATCATCACCATCATCATCAGCCTATCGCTGTCCACTGCTGAACATAGGCCTCTCCAATTGCACGCCACTTAGTTCGATCCTCGGCTACTCGCATCCAGCTCCTGCTCATATTACACTCCTAATGAGAGATAATAAATTATTATCAAGCGCATTAGAATAGGGACTAGATGATAGCCAAGCTCCAGCTCGGATAAAGCAGAGAAGTAGATACTTTAGTTCATATGCTTGTGTATATTCAGTTTTATAATTCAGTCCTAAATTGATGAAAAAGATACATTCTGAGTTATAAATTTAGCCATAAAAAAACATTTTCCTATCGGTGTAAAAAATCTTACTGTACCCAACCATCTCCGAGTAAGATAATATCTAGTTCAGGATTAATCGGGGCTCTGCTCTGAACTACGAGCATACACTTAGTTCTTCAGCTTATTGAAATTTACTAGGTGGATATTTCATAAGACAGTTTTTAACTTGCCCTTACCGCCTGAGATGTTGTCTTGACATCATAACCCTCAATTATCACTTCACTCATTTGCCTGAAGAATAATTAAGGCAGATGACTGGCTGGTGTTAAAATGTCAACATATAATTCATGTGAGAAAGACTTGTTCTTAATTCAAACGTAGGTAATTTGTATCAAATATTTCGTTATCAGTTTAACAGCATGTCTCGCCAGACTGTGTAACAGAACTCCGAAGAACTCCACTGATATTATATGAATTAGATATTTTATCGATTTTTTATCACTAACATTCGACAATCGTAATTTTGGCGCAGTCGTGTCACCTTACAATACGGACTGGATGAAGGGTAATCCACTAACAATAAGGTAGACATACACTGTTTGGTTCGAGGCCATTAGTCCTTTTGATAACAGTTGGCATGTTAATCAATCAACCTCCATGTAACAGCACGTAGTTGATCGATAGATATAAATCAGTCGACTTCTGAGACGACTAGGTGACAATCGCTCAATATTGAACAGCAAGGAAAACACATAAATATCAGTCAGTACCGTTCCTTTGATAAGCGCGTTACTTTAGAATGACTGAACTCATTCTACGTATCAAAATCAAAATTAATTATCTAAATTTCAAGTAGACCTTAGATACAATATTAAAATATTAGGTACATTACTACTGAGTGAAGTGTATCTAAACTAAATAACGTATGCTTAATAATATGACAGCAGTACAAGTGATTTGATTCTAAGAATTACCTACTCGACCAATCATCAAAAATAAATTTAAGAATATAAATATTAACGAAAGTGTTTTCATTATTTTTTTACTATTATAATAACTTTAACTATAAATTAACAAACCTTCCGGGCTCTGCACGGGAAGTAGATCTGTAACATTCCTCATTTAAAAATCATCATCATCAACAACCCATAACGTCCCACTGCTGGGCTCGGGTCTCCTCTCCTCCATTTAAAAATGCTTGCATTTAAATATCATAGTCGCGGTACAGTTGTTTTGAAATTTTGCATTTTTGAAAACCTGAATTCACTTAAAGAATATTTAAAATAAACCCGAAACTAAAGTATTTTTTTTACCTCATATGTTACTCTTTGAAGGGACATTACAGTCGGTGTGATTTTGGTTAATATCTTTAACGAATAGGTACCCTCTTGTTATAAACAATTTAAACAAAACTATAAAAGTATTAGTTAGGTTGACTGTTGTTCACAGATAGTTTTATTTTGGAATTTATCTTGGACGCAACGCAATAACAGTGGTGCATATACTTTGCAGCATCATAATCTGCAATGTATAACAATAAAGATAATCACTTAGAGAACTACTACTGTGAGAGACAAACAAATCTATCAGTTAGTGTATTCAACTACCGATGAAGGTCTCGGATTCGAGTCCTCTGCTAAGTCAAAAGTGCTGTTGAGCCAGTGGCGTAACAATAGGGTGGCAGGGCTGGCAAAATGCCACGGGCCCACGACCCAAGAGGGCCCCGGCCCAAGAGGCCAAGAGGCCGCGAGCTCAAAAAAACTTTGTTACACTGTACCTATTTTATTTTATTTCAAAGGTATATTTTTATAAGTTCTGCTTAAAATCCAAAGTGAGACAACTAAAGACCATAGTACAATTTGAAGTTAATCGTTAAGCATTTCAACTAACCTAAACAAAGATTTGTTGATTATTTTTTAGAGATGTACACGTTACCCGTAGCGAATAATTTAATAGGTACTTATGACCGTCAAAAACCGTCAATAATCCAAAACAACCACAACAAAGTACAAGCAAAAATCAAAGAGAATTATATCTTTGCCATATGTTTCTGTTAAGGGTAATTTTAAAGAGCTAACTGATCAAGTGAAAAGGTTCGTGATTGAAAACGGACATTGTAAACCTAAGGGCTCTTTCCTAAAAGATAGTGACAATAGATCTTTTCTAGAAAAACATTACTATATATTGTTTCCAAGTCTGGCGTTAAACTTGAACGTACATGGCTATCCTATTCTTTAATACTTCAGAAGGCGTATTGTGAACCGTGTTGGTTATTCGCAAATCGGGCATCTAAAAAAATACAAAACGTTTGGATTGAGGGCTATGACGACTGGAAACATATTGTAGATGCCATACTAAGACACGAGACATCAAAAATTCATCTGGATTCCTGTCTTTCGCAGAAAACGCTGATAGCAGTGATCCAAGCTCCAAAGGAAACTTTTTGAGTATTGTTTAGTTATTAGGTAAATACGACTCGATTTTACAAGAATTGTTAAGTAAATCAAAGGGCCAGATAAAATATTTGAGTTCAAAAATACAAAATGAGCTAATTTCCGTCTTGGTTCTAAAAGTAGAAAATTCACTGATAAATGAAGTAATGCCGCACTATTCTACTCTATCATATTCGATACAACTCAAGATATTTCAAAAATTGATCAAATTTGGGAACTTTACCGTTATTGTATGATCGAAAAAGAAAGTAATGGGATCCCAAAGGCACTTGTCATTAAAGAAACATGTTTAGGATTTCATGAAGGTAAAGATCAAACTGCCTTAGCAATGTATACATTTATTCAAAAGTATATTCCACTAAATAAGTGTTGAGGACAAGGATATGATGGTGCTAACACAATGAAAGGGACCTATGGTGGAGTTCAAAAATTCATAAAAATGTCGAGCCGAATGCCGTATATGTTCACTGTTCTGCTCATAATTTAAATCTAGTACTCAATGATGTGTGAACGAGGTTATTGATACGCAATTTTTTTTTTAAACAGTTCAACAAATTTGTAATATTTTTGGGCATAGTATCAAAAGATATTCTATATATTTCATCAAGTTATGTTATTGAAGTTGAAGACTCAATTTCTTCATTAGATAAATGAAGAAATTGAGTCTTCAACTTCAATAACATTAAAAACATTAAACCCTACTAGATGGGCAGGACGTTATGATGCCGTTTTTTGCTTTAATACACTCGGTTCCAAAAATTACGGGTCAGTCACAAAAATTGAAATACCTCCAGAACTGTAAAAGCTAGATCAATGAAATAAAAAACAGAATAAAGACTTTTTAGTTGCGCTTCTAATAGCATATTATTTAAACTGGTTGATGAAAAAAACTTCATTAGAAAAACAAAATTTAAAAAAATGACTATTTTTAAAAACAAAATTTTTGTTTCATGTCATTATGGATGCTTTCCATTTCTATTCTGTCACAAAAAAATTTATCGTGAACGTCTTCCACGTGCATAATTATTATTCTGTGAGGTGAAGCATGGCAGTCACGCTAGAGGAATGTACCAGAATCCTAACTTTTTTGGAACTTGGGCGGAGCCAGCGTGAAACAGCCAGAAACATTGGTGTATCTTTGTCGACTGTTCAGCGGGTAGTCCAGCGGTACCAAGAGACCGGATCACACCTTAGAAGACCAGGAAATGGCAGACCAAGATGCACAACGGCCAGGGAAGACAGACAACTGGTGGCTACAATGCTCCGAAATCGTTTTCAAACTGCTGTTGGTCTAAAAACTCACTTTATTCGCTTTGGAGGTGGCAATTTAAGCGCTCAAACAGTAAGAAGACGTCTTGCTGAAGCAAATTTGAAACCATTGAGGCCCGCAAATGGCCCCAAACTGGAACGGGGACATCGAATTGCAAGACAGAGATACGTGCGCGAACACCTAAACTGGACACTAGACGATTGGTCTAGGGTAATGTTCACGGACGAGTCTAAATTCATGCTTTATAAGCATGATGGTAGGCAGTTGGTGTACAGAAGACCAGGGGAGCGCTTCCATCAAGCGTGTGTGGAGGAAAAAGTGGCGTACGGTGGAGGCTCCGTACAAGTTTGGGCTGGGATTTCTGCTGAGGCCCGCACCGAGCTGGTGCTCATTCAAAATGGAACTCTAAATGCAGAGAGGTACGTGGAAGAGATCCTCAATGAACATGTAGGTCCTTTCATGGCCAGGATGGACCGGCATGGCATATTAATGCATGATAATGCGCGTCCCCATACCGCCAGAATTGTACATGACTACCTTGAAGAGGTCGGTATCGAACTCATGCAGTGGCCAGCGTGAAGCCCGGACTTAAACCCCATCGAGCACGCCTGGGACGAGCTTCAGAGATGCGTGAAAGGTCGAAACCCCCCACCAATCACGCTTCCCGAGCTCATACAAGCACTGGTGGAGGAATGGGAAGGTATTCCTCAGCACCGGCTCCAAAATTTGGTGTACAGCATGCCTAATCGCCTGGAAGCTGTCAGAAGAGCTCGTGGAGGCAATACAAAGTATTAAATGAAGAAAGTGATGAAAAACAGCAAAAAAACAATCATAAAAAAATGTAATCTTAAGAAAAATATGACTACTTTAGTTTTTTTTTAATTTAAGATTAATATTGTGGGTGTAACTAAGTTTTATTTTATTTTTTATCTGTATAATTAAATTCTCAATTGAACAGTCTTCGTTTCATTAGGATGGCATACGTAGTTCGGGAGATATTCGGGTTTATGTGACTGACCCGTTATTTTTGGAACCGGCTTTAGTTCGGTTTGTTGAAGTCCAAAAAGCGCTAACTCTTCTATGGATGAATGTGAAGTCTCTAATACGCATTAGGCTGGCGTGGGCACTACAGACCATTCCCTCTCGCCTATCTCGTCTCGCTAATCTCGAAGTTTATTAAAATTAAACTGAGTACAACGTGACTATTTTTATTGATAGGGCCCCATCAAAAGAATTTGCCACGGGCCCCAGATGGTATTGTTACGCCACTGTGTTGAGCTTTTCTTTCTTCAACAAGAAGTTGCAAGTTGCTTCACGTCCGTACCTTGGAGAACACGTTAAGCCGTCGATCGCGGGTGTCACGAACATCTATTAGCAATCGTTCGAAAAACTAACTTTCAAGTAAAATCGTTTGATCTAGTAGTCGACATTAACTAATCTCGAGGTTAATAAAAGCTAGGAAGAGCTGAACTCGGTTTGGAACTAGGTTTTTCCAGTAATAGTCAAATCGATTTATATCATGATTTTTTAAAACCACTTGATGTTACAGAACCACCACTGCCTGATTTTGCTATACAGTATTAACTTCTCAACTTTAAACACCAACTTACTTCGAATTTTCCTATCTGGTTCACGGCATTAAGCCTACCTTACGAGGTTACGTTCATACGTTACGGAAATGGTGCTTAAATTGCAGTCACTAAAATAATTAGGTATTTAATATATATCTGTCTCCTCCCATGGGGATATGGGCGAGGAGTATATAAATAGTATATAAAAACATTATTTGGCAATAAAAAAACTGATGTATGTAACATGTAAATGTCGGGCGGTCGAGACTGCGCTAAGTGTCGTGGGTTCAAATCCCACGCGGGAAAACACTTTACATTATTCACAAATTGTTATGGGTGTTCTTTGTGTTCGTTTCGTGTATGTTTATAAAGACCTAAAAAAAAAGAAAATAAACATTTTAAATTTTATACTTTTTTATTCTTAATTTACGTTTGTTCCTTACCGTGTACTAATAACGCTTAACAGGAAGATAAGTTCATCGACCCTACTAAATATTTAATAGCCACAACGTACAGAAACTTAAACAACTACAATTTATTGTACCTACTTGGAGGTTGAGAAGCGGCAAAAGGCTCGAAGTCGACATATTTATTGCTCAGTATATATTCATCACATGAAATGGGTAGCTTTGTAACTCAGGCTGTAATATATAGTTATATAAAATTACCTACTACTAAACTATAAATATATTTAAGACTAGCCTTTGCTCGCAGTTTTGCACTCACTAGTAATGTGGTTTTCTCATGGCAGAAGATTTTCAAAATCGGTTTCGTAGATCTAGAGATCCTTCACGTCATAAAGGTATAAACTTTATCTCTTTTTATTACTCGTATTAGTATAAATAATCTTGAAAGTGTTAATATAAATTTTATTCGTTCAGATAATAAACAAGTTTTGTTCAGAATCTAATTTAAATAATATTTTCTATAGAACTTTTCACTTCAAATGATAAGCATTTATAAATTGTGATGACAATAGCAATTAAATGGACCTAACTAGTGGAGTCCTAACTGCTTTCCTATTTTTATTTATCTGACCAATTTAACTAAAAACAATAAAACTGTACATACCTAGAGTCTGAACGACATTAAGTCAACATTTACATTTACTGGTCAATATAGTTTCTGCGGTCTAACATATTCATAACTATATAACACGTTTCTTTCTTATTCTACATTTAAATACTCTATACTCTATCCGTGTGGTGACGGATTAAGAATACAAAGTGTCACCACCCCTATTCATTACATGGGTGTCGTAAGAGGCGACTAACATCACTGCCAAGAGAAGGAAAACTTAAAACAAACCCTTTACCAACTCGTCTGGCCAGCGTGGTATAGTAGGCCAAAACCTCCTTTCAAATGAGAGGCCTATGTCCAGCAGTGGACTGTTAAAGGCTGTTGATGATGACATACTCTATACAAATAAATGAGACTGGAGTATCGTTAATCAAATGAACAGTTTTTCACTCAAGAAATATCAAAGTATATACGGAATTAACAGAAAAAGTTTTTAATTTTTTAGTTTGTGACAGACAGACGTCTGTCTGTTCCGGGTAATCTCTGGAAACGCTTAAACTAATTTTGACGCGTCTTTCACTGGCAGAAAGGTGATGACACTATGAGTAACTTAGGCCATTTTTTTCTAAACTAGCTGCGCACCGAGGCGTTACTCGTTAGATAACCGCGGGATTCAGCAACTCTAAAATTAATTCAATTTTCATATAAACATCTTTCTTTGGTTTCATTAAATTATCTAGATTTTCAGTATTTCAGTACAACATAAGTAAAACAAGCGTCAGAAAATTGCTATAGGTGTAAACCACTACCTAACGCAATGCTCGATCTATCACAAAGTGTACCACATCGTTAATCACGAGCCGAGCACGATACTTCTTCGCAGGGTCCTAATGTGTGGGCGGCCTTACATCCTTAATTACTATTTGAGTATGTGGTAAAATTAGTAGTTGTATAAAGGTACGGAACCTAACATATCCCTGACTGATGCGTATCAGTCAGCCTACGAATATTATGTTGAACTGGAACTGGAAAATTGTTGATATTGCGAGTACCGCGGCGGAACAAAGCTAGTCTAAAAGAAAGCGTCCAAGTGCGAGTCGGACTCGCCCATGAAGGGTTCCGTATCAGCAAGGAACATCATAAAAAAGTTCTTGTAGTTCGTTGTAACTTTGATCGATGTTTTAATAATAGTGTTGTGATTGGATGAAAGGTAAATTGCGTGTTACGAGTTATGACGTATTAAAAAAAAACTACTCACTAGATCTCGTTCAAACCAATTTTCGTTGGTAGTTTGCATGGTAATGTACAACATATATTTTTTTTAGTTTTATCACTCTCTTATATTAGAAGTTAGAGGGGACACACATTTTTCCACTTTGGAAGTGTCTCTCGCGCAAACTATTCAGTTTAGAAAAAATGATAATAATAACCTCAATATCAATTTTCAAGACCTATCCATAGATAACCCTTTCTGTTTTTTTACGTAGACGTACGTAATTTTTAAAAATTTTTTATGAAACCTATACGTGTGGGGTACACGTATAGGTTTCATAAAAAAAATTTTTTGAGTTTCTGTTCCAAGTATGTATTGTTTTTTTTCTATTTTTATGTAAAAATCTTAAAGCAGTTCACAGAATACATCGACTGACCAAATTTCAAGAGTATATATAGTATATATATATAGGCTCTTATAGTTTCGGAAATAAATGGCTGTGACATACGGACGGACAGACAGACAGACAGACTTGACGAATCTATAAGGGTTCCGTTTTTTGCCATTTGGCTACGGAACCCTAAAAAGAGCCTATATAACTCATAGTGTCACCACGTTTCTACCAGTGAAATCCCTATCAAAATCGGTCCTTCTGTTCCAGAGATTACCCGAACAAGCAGACAGAGAGACATACAAAATTTAAAAAAAAAATCTCTTGTTATGATACTGTATTTTATGATACCGTATATACTTTCATATGCATTTTGTGAAAAACGGTTTATTTGATATTTGATGATGATGATGATGATTTTGATGATTTGTTAAGTTAACACTTGGCAAATTTTTAAGGTGTGTTTTTTACTGTATTGCCTAAAATAGGATATTTGACATCACGCAAATAGAGGTTAGCGTATGCGACTGATCAAAGAGTTCTTGAGTTCAAATCCCAGATCGGAAGAAAAGTGTTGTTGGGTTTTTTTACCAAAAAAATCTTAATAAAAGCCCGAAATATCGCAGTTGGCGGTTTTGACGCCCGTTCATCGGAGAGCACCCTAAGCCGTTGGTCCCGGTTATCATAAACACCTGTGGCAATCGTTATTAGAAAATTAGTGACCTCAAATATACTGACAACTAGTTCTTCGAATTCTAGTTTAAACCCTCGGAGTTGCGGAGGTCTGATGCCAATCGCTGGGTGTAAAAACTGAAATTCAAGTAAAACCACGTGAGCTAGTAGTCCATAAAGGCAAGAATGATATATATATGTGGGGGTCGGGTTCAGGGAAACAACTTCTTCTTCAGGAATTCTCGTTTAATCTTTTAAAATATTTAGCACATAAGTTGTACCTGCGCACATCACAGCGTTCCGATTCAAAGAGACAGAACTCACTCATTCAATTACAATCATTCAACAAAACGTTACATTCTACGCATTCTCTTTAGAAGTTATTTGTATTAATCTACTAAATATAATCGATTATTTTAAAATTCCTACAACTCGGCCTTCCTGCTATTCAGTCTGGCCTCAGACTGACTACTTCACACAACTTAAATTTACTACATCTTTAATAACTATCTTATATCAAGTATTATCAGTGACTCTATATTATAAAAATTCACAACACTACTGAAACAATCTTAAAACTGCCAATAATAACATCTTAATAGTAAACTAAAAGGAATACTAATTCTTCTGAAACCATGTGTAGTATGTCAACACTCAGGTACAACCAACAGTCTTATACAACTTATGCATCACAAAGTGAATTATATAAACTACAACTGAAGAAATCTTAACTTATTGGTATTTTTTACACCCACTTTATATCATCTTACTATATTCTTTGACTATTTACTTTTAAAATTTTAAATTAAAATATCTTGTACAAATTTTGTTTTATTTAATGCTATCTTTACATCTAAAATATAAATAATATATTCCATGCAACTTACTATAGTAATTTATCCATTTATTACATTTCAATAATACTGAAAAACCCTTTTTAAAAAAAAAAAAAAAACACTTAGCTAGGTAATAATAGATTTCAGTTCATTACATCTTGTAGATCTTTATACAGTACCTAATAGGTTTAAATAAACTTCTTATCTCACAACAATATATTTTAGTCCTTTCTGACATCATTATACAAATTTATAGCAATTGACAGCATAATCACCTTGACAGTTTGACCAACAATTATGAAGAAAACATGATTGATAGACACCTTTTTTTCTTTTTTTTTTTTTATAACATATTAGCTGTCCTGACATCCTGCAAATTGTACTCTTTTGTGTGGAAAAATAAAAGTTACACCCTAACATAGAAATAGAAAATCCTGAAAAAAAAACTCTAAACTGACTAATAAAATTTAGACAGAAAAGCAAAGCTGAACTAAGGCCACCTCTTCATGTAATCCACACCAGTAGTCGTCTTGATGGGGCCTTCTTTGCCTCTATCTATCTTCTCAACTTCATACCTGTCCTTTCCAAGCTCTTTCACCACTTTGTAAGGTCCAAAAAACTTTTGTTTTAATTTTAAAGCATTTCCAAATTGAGTTCGTTGGATAGCTACTAAGTCTCCTTCTTTATATGTCTCTCCTTGCTTCCTTTTCTTGTTAAAAGTCTTTCTGTTTTCATCTTGAATCTTTAATATTTGAGCTTTAGCTTCTCTCCGTAGTTCATCTCTTTTTTCTATAAATTCCTGTCTACTTTCTTCTTCTAAATATTCTAAAATCTTGGTATCTTCTTTCAGTCTTAATTTAGTTCCTGTTAATAGTTCAAATGGGGAAGTTCTTATGGATCTTTGGTAAGAATTATTGATCACTCTTTGAAGCTTACTGACATACTTGTACCAGTGTGTAGGTTCCTCAATACACATCTTAGCTAATGTTGAAATGATTATTTGATTCATCCTTTCAACTTGACCATTTCCTCTTGGGATACCTGCTGTAATTGTAATATGTTCTATTCCCTCATCTTCACAATACTGTTGAAACTCATTGCTTGTGAAAGCTGTACCCCGGTCTGTCACTATACGTCTCGGGTTACCAAAATCCTTCTGGTGTAGTTTCAACTTCTCGACTGTCTCCTTAGCTGTTACTGTTTTTACAGGATAGATCCAAACAAATTTACTGTAGCCATCAATTACGGTAAGTATGTAGTTATACATTTTCTTGGTTGCTTCTAATGGTCCTAAATGGTCACAATGGAGTGTTTCTAATGGTAAGTCTCCTTTCTCAATTGGGTTTAAAAATCCTTCCTTCTTTCCTGACTTTCTAGCCGCTAACAAACATGGTACACATGTTGTAATCACCTTCTCAATCTTTTCGTCTAGTTTGGTGATGTAATAGTCCTGTTCTATTGTGTCTTTGATTTTCTTCTTTCCAAAATGTCCGTTATAGTGTGCTCTTCTAATTATTTCCATATCCATAATTTCTGGTATCACCAGCTTCTTTTCTACCCCTTTATATAAAATCTCATTCTCCAAAAAATAGTCTTCAAATTCTTTGTCTTTCAGTACTTCTTTTATAGCCCTTAACTTCGTGTCCTCTTCTTGCGCTCTCTTTACTCTAGCCTGTAACTCTATATTCACAAAATAAACATTTCTACTAAGTGAGTCGACATGTCGCATCTTTTCTCCTGGTCTGTGTTCTACTTTGTAGTCAAAATCTTGTAAATAAAGGATCCAACGTGCCACTTTAGCTGAAACATCCCGTTTATTGAGAGTTTTCTGAAAAGCCTCACAGTCAGTCACTATCTTGAATGATATACCCATGAGATACCTTCTGAACTTCTTTACTCCTTCAATCACTGCTAGCGCTTCAAGCTCATAGCTACTACAGTTCTGCTGGCTTTCAGTCGTCTTCCTGCTCATAAAATGCACTGGATGTAGTCCTCCATCGATAGGATCTCTCTGTAATAAAACTGCTGCATATCCCAGCTTGGATGCATCTGTATGTAATTCAGTCTCTAGATGTGTGTCGAATATTTTCAATACAGGTTCACAGCACAACTTAGTCTTTAAAGTCTCGAATGCACACCTTTGCTCTTCGTTGAACTTGAATTCTCCTGATTTCAATAGATCACTTAATGGTTTAGCAATAGCAGCATAATCCTGAATAAACTTACGGAAATATGAGGTTAACCCTATGAAACTATGTACTTCTTTTAAACTTTTTGGTTCTGGAAAATTTCTAACAGCCTTCGTCTTTTCCGGAGATGGTTTTACTGTTCCATTTTCGACAATATGTCCTAGGTACTCAACAGATCTTTGAAGTAACTGCGTCTTTTTCCAGTTTATATCTAGCCCGTATTCTGCTGCCACTTTCAATACATCTTTGAGTCGCTGTACTGCTTCGTTTTCTTCTTCTGCTAGTATGATTACGTCATCAATAAATATGAGAACAATTCCCTTTCTTATAAAATCTGAAAATATTATGTTTATGTATCTTGTGAAATATTTTGGACAAATGGAGAGTCCAAATGGTGCTCGTAGAAATTCATACTGGCCTTCAGGGTTACTCGTGACAAAAGCTGTATATTTCACTGACTCCTCATCGATCGGCAAGTGAAAAAACCCATTTTTTAAATCTAAGGTACTAAAAACCTTCGCTTTGCACAACTTGTCAATGTGATCACTTATAACCGGTAAAGGGTGTTCATCTTTCACAATCTTCTGGTTTATCTTCCTATAATCTATGCATACTCTTGTCTTCCCATCTTTTTTCTTCACTAGGACAAGCGGACTAGCATATTCCGAGTAGCTCGGACGTATGATTCCTTTTTCTAGCCATTCATCAACCTGCCGCTGCACCTCCTTCTCCTCAGTCAATGCTAATCGTCGTGGTCGTTGTGATACTGGTATGTCATCTTTCAATACTATTTTCATTTTTATCGGTGCCTCTTTGACCTTCAATGGTCGGTAACTATCAATAATTTCTTGTACTGCTGGCACTTCTTTGGGTTCTTCTAGTGTAGAAAGCATGCACATCTGATAAGAACTGTCATAAAACTGTGGCCTCACCTCAACTTCGCCTCTGTTCACTATTACAATCGTGTTTACTAAAAATGTTTGACCTAAAATAACCTCAAAAGGAATAACTTCATTTGGAACAACATGAAACTGAAGTGTGTATTTGTGGTTGTCGATTCTTAAATCAGCTTTAAACTTACCTAAAGAGTACACTTTGCTGGATCCCAAGCCTGCTAAAGACATGATATCCAGTTGATAGTCTGAAACATTGCACATGATTTTTACAAAGAGCTCGTGGGTTACAAGATTCAAATCACTACCCGTATCGATTAAACAATAGACACTTCTATCGCACAACTCCGCGCATTTTACTGCTTTATTTATCGAAATTTCATTAAAATCCGATTTCACTTTGTTTACATCTGGAAAAACGTACCGGTTCATAGATGCAGATGACGTTTCGTCGATCATTCGAGCATTCGTTCGTTCACTCGTCGCAGCGCCCTCTGGTCGTTTCGGAGATTGAACGAACATCGCCTTCCGTTCGTTCTTTCCACTACCATTTGTACTTGATCTTACACCCGCCATCTTGCAATCTGTACCTATATGCCCGAAAGCGTTGCATTTGAAACATTTCACTCCTTTGGTACACGAACTGGCCAAATGTCCCCTTTCTCCGCATTTGAAACATCGCTGTTGTAAAAAAAAATTATGCACGTCCTCACCTTTGCTCTTTGTCTTGATACTCGCATCTTTTTCACGTGTTCGCTTAGCCTCCATCTTGCTTTTCTGCTTAAATGTATCGTATAGCGCTAACTTCTCCTTCAACGTTGCGTATGTTGTAACGCCGTAGAACAACAACTTATTAGATTCGTAATCCGAAATGCCGTCGACAATATATTGTATGGAAACGTAGTCCGGAAACTTCGCACGTTTTCCTAGTTCTTTCATAGTTAGCATATATTGGTAAAAAGTTTCATCTGGACGCTTCTTTCTGGCGCTCATGATCTCGTGCATATGCTTAACATTCACTAGCTCGGGAAACTCTTTGATCAGCGCAGATTTTAGTTCATCATACGTCTTAAATGGTTTTTCGGTTCTGAGCCATAGCTCCGCTGTGCTGGCTAGCGACCTCCGTGCAATAATTAATTTTTGCTGACCTGTCCAGCCAAAAATCTCAGCGTTGTCGTCCAGGTCTTGCGTCCATCTTGTCGAGGAGTATGTCATGTCGTCACCAGTAAATTTTGGTATTGTGTCCACCATAGATTGGATGATCCTATATTCATCCGTCTTTTTGTCACCTTCGGTCATCTTTGTGTAGTCTTCGTCGTACGAGCAACAACCAAATCTTTTCTCGTTTGAGATCGTTCTCGTAGTAGGGGCCACGAAACCACGCGGTCCGTCGTCGTCGTATATTCGTCGATTCGACCCAAAACACCCGATCCACACCTGTTTTATATCCCGGACGAGCAGTTGTGGGGGTCGGGTTCAGGGAAACAACTTCTTCTTCAGGAATTCTCGTTTAATCTTTTAAAATATTTAGCACATAAGTTGTACCTGCGCACATCACAGCGTTCCGATTCAAAGAGACAGAACTCACTCATTCAATTACAATCATTCAACAAAACGTTACATTCTACGCATTCTCTTTAGAAGTTATTTGTATTAATCTACTAAATATAATCGATTATTTTAAAATTCCTACATATATATATATATATATATATATATATTTTACTGCAATACTCATTTTTACTGCAATAATCGATAGCCGGTTTAACCTTGTTAATTGATAAATTCCAGAAAGTTCTTTGCTGTGATTACCTTGATGCTGTAAGTAAAGGGGTGCCTTGAATCCATTGGGGTCTTCTTGGAAGTACCTGAGCACCCAGTCGAACAGCGCAGGGTGGCTGCCGTCAGCACTCGTCGGCTTGTGGAAGTCGATCAGCTGACATCTGACGGTAGACAATTCTGGGGTTAAGTGAGAGCATCAACTTCGGTAGACATGATAAATTGTTGTTTAGTAATTATTTCCAACAATTATCAAAGTTAAGCAACGACAGCGCAGTCAGTACTTGGATGGGTGAGTTTTTCTTTCTTTTAAAAAAAAACAACTCCCGAGTTTCGAGTTTAGTCCGAGGGAACTTTAGAAACTCACATGAAACGAACACGAAGAACACCCAAACCCAGAACAACAATTTGTGGATTACACAAAATCATGTTGGATTTGAACACCACTTGGAAAAGTAGAAGGCAGCGTGGCCAACAATAAAAAGAGAGTATATATATATATATATATATATATATATATTCTATTCTATAAAAAGAAAAGCCCGCAACACTCTGTATAGACACAAGTACTAATAACGGACACATAGTAACTCTTTTCGACATACCCAATTACTAGTTGACAAGGTGGCAATTTTAACTAAATTTCCTCTGAATATAAACAAAACTGTAACTAAAATTAAATTAGATATTCTCAGTTTCATCAGTTTGAAGTACTATGCTAAACAAGGGAGGCGTACCGAATAATGACTAGATGTGCCACCGTAACCGCAATACGGAATAAGAATAACTTGAGAATAACTTTCCGTAAGATTATTGCTTTGGGCTGTTTTCCTTTTCACAGAAAAAAGTATTTGTAAAAAAAAAAGACAAAATTTAAGAATCAAATGTTTTAGATTCAAACTATCGCAGAAATGCTTTTTCCTTCTTTGAAACCCTGTATTTCTATAGTAAAATAATATATTGTAAGTATATATATTTATATGTTGTAATAAAGTCATACATACATACATTCATGAACATAAAACTTTTGATTACAGAAATACATATTGATGACATGAGGACTTTTACGACTTGAAATCAGTTTTAGCGTCTTTTCATGTTTTATTGTAGATCGTATAACTTGCGAAAGGGAGATAAAAATATCCTTCCATTAAGATATTTAATAAAAAGAAGAAATTTAAATATAAGGGTTTGTCATAAAAGGTTCACCAAGAATGTAAGGAATGTCTCATTTGAAAGCAATTCTTTTTGAGAAGATCTTATTTATTCGGTAGGACTTCCTCTCAAGGTAATAATGAAAATCCGCCAAGAGTAAATTTTATAAGTTCCAGTAATGACCAACTTTTTGTTGTACCTGCTTGATGAACTGTTCTTCCATACACTCCAACTGCAAATATACACGAGTATGTATGCACAAAATTACTGTGATATTTAAAATTGTAAGGAACTATTTAAGTTCTTTTCATAGGAATATCAGGGTTAGCTGTTTCACACAAATGGATACATTTCCAAAAGAATGTCTCCAAAATTCGTTTTTTTAAATATACCGGTGTGTTTACCTAATCCACTTAACTTGGGGTAAATAAGATGTGAGAAACAGACAGACGCATGGTCTAAGATTTTATTTTTTATTTAATGACTGCTAAAAACATAATGATCAAATATGAACACTCACAAATGACTTAATTACTTTTAATTATAGAAATAAGGAAACAAATATATTTACAGTTCGTACATCTTACACACAACGCCATCTATTCCGAAATAAAGCAAAGCTTGTACCATGGGCACTAGACAATTAATATAAAACATATTTATACTCTTTTTGTAAAAACATACATATTATATATATATAAAAGAAATAAAAGTTATTATTATTCACACAACTTTTGCTTAATTTGATATTTTTTTACATTCTTAGATGCCTTTTATTTTAAGCCGAATAATAAAATACTTATGAATATTCGAATTTGTTCCAAATAATAACAACTCACTGTCTGTCTTCCGCTTTCTTTACATTATATAAATATTGAAGTTATATAACATAAAATAAATGGATATAAAATACATTTAGATAATACTAAAAATCTTATTTCTTTTTGTATGACTAAAGTACGAGTACATATGTTTTTAGGCTACGATTATATTATACTGGAAGAAATTGCTTTTTACCGATAAGGCCGCCAATTGTACATGGTCATTATATTGATTTGTTTCCGTATGTAAACTATACTAACTGGTGTACAATAAAGTTTATTCTATTCTATTCTAACATTTATGTATTTTTTGTGAATTTTTAAGTTTATCTTACATATGGTATAGACGCATCTTAGGAATTTGAATAAACATTGGTTGTGCCATTTGTGGCATTACAATGCAGATGTTTATTACCTACATGATCTTGTCTTCTCTTTCACCGAGTAATTGTTTTATCGCCACTTATTACAATTAAAAAATATGATTGATTTTTTTTGGATTCATTGGTCCAATGTTGGCGAAGCATGTCAATAGACCACCATAGTGTGGTTCGCTATGCTGCATTGCCTGCTTTCGCAATGAATATAAACACTATTTTAGACTTCCATTCATGCTTTCCGTCAGGCAGAGTGGGGTCACTTTGGCAGGATCATATATATAAATGTATTCGAATGTGGACTTGAGGCACCTGACATTAAATGACTACCATCTTCAGTGGGCACTATAACTCAAGAGTCCCTCTCTCAAAATTTAAAGGAGGGGAAGGTTGTGTACTCCAGCAACCTATCTCAGTCAAAGAAAACCAAGTTCTTAACCATGGTTTTATATCAGGGCGTTGTATCCCTCCAGTTCAACCAAGGCTGATGAATCTGAATTACCACAAAACAATCAAAATAATATCAAATCAAACCTAAAAGCAAGCGAAGTTAAAAAAATCTTACATTATTAATTTGTAAGTAATACATACAATGTACACTGTCAAGAAAATGTTTTAGATTTATTCTGATTTCAAAAAATAATTTATAAATGTTAGAAATACACGTGTTTGATCAATCCCAAAATATTCATTAGATGCGGAGGCGCTGTAGGCGTGCGTCATTAAATCGCTTTACAAATAATCACGTATTTTCTTTAAAGTAAATTCATTTGTAGGTTCTAATTTAAGAATTTCTACTTACATTTTTTTTTGTTTAAATACTATGTTTTCAACACGTTTTGTGTATTGTGTTGTTTAAATTTTGTTTCATACTTTTTCGCTAAAACCAAAACTATTATAAATCTACTCGGAATGTTCATCTTCATTTTGCTCTTTACTTCTTCACTTCACGTTACTTTAAGCATTTCATGTTTGTGTACAGTTGACTTTCCTTACAAGAAAAATCAAGAAGACGTTAAAGAAATATGTCTTATCCATATAAAGATTAAAAGGTTTCAGATTAGATTTAAGAACTGAAGATATGCTCTTCGCATATGTAGAGCACCTAGATACGAAAATATAATTTATTTTAATTAATATACATATTTTCAATTTACAAGTGACACTGAACGGAATTTTCGTTCATAACATAACCCTGACTTTGATTGATTACACATCACGCGCAGTAACTACAGAGTTTTTAATATTTTTTGTACCCAACAAACATCAATTTCCTTTCATTCAGTAAATGCTTTTGTAAACGTAGTCCTACTGTTCATAACCCTCGATACCGTAATTGCCTTTTGTTTTACGATGATTGCTATTGAATAGACAACGATACCAGAGTTGCTATCTGGCGGATTAATCTAGAAAGCCCTAAAAAGCGACTAGTTGCCGATCGTCGATGCTGATAGTAGCTAGTCTGCTGTAGCCCAGAAACTCACTTGAACTTTTATATTCCACTATTCTACCATATCACAGTTAACGTAGAGTATGTGAATAATTTATATTTTTATATAAGGCGTTCATTAGAAATTACATAATTAAAAATAACAATCTCATCTAAAATAAAAATGTTAGTATAAAACTTTACAATTTTGTACTGTGTTTTTACCTGACTTCAACGAAGCCTAAAGAAAAAGTAGTTGTACAAAAGTTTAGGCAGTCTTTGGATGTTTGTATATTCCACATTCTACCGTCTTAACCTAAACTATGGTACCGATTTTAATGAATGAGCTGTCCATAGATCCTTATAATTGGCCGGCGTGACAGTTTATTCAAAGGTTTTGCGTACTTGGATATTTCAGACATGTTACACACAACGTCATATAATGTCAGCTTGCATAATGGGTACTAGCCAACTGAAATAAATACACAAACATAAATTTTTTGTAATTACATAAACATAATACATAAACAACACCAAAACTCGGAAACAAGTGTTTGCGGTTAACAAAAACACAAACGAGAATCCAACCCGAGACCTAAAGCACAGCAGTCACATACACTGGGCCACCGAGGTGAGGAGATATAGAAGAGTAATGTTACGAAGAATCACGAAATTATAGCACACTAGCACATTAGGTACCTACGAGTACGAATATAATGTAAATTTATGTGTATGCATAATATTTATGTATAAAAATTATTGTACATGTTTAACGTTATGTTACGTAAACTTTAGTTGTTAAAGTATGTAACCGATGTGTCCCTACCTCACAAGACTTTTACACCGCCCTAAGTTCCACTGGTAGCGATTGCCCTGGACATTAAGTCTGCCAATGTTCCAAAGTTCGAAAAGTTATAAACAATTACTTTGTTTGCAGCTTGCGGTCGTACAATACACAGCCACAGCTCAACATACTACCACCACCAGTTCTGCCCTCAGTGGACGCCGACGTTCCGCTGGTAGACCAATGCCGAGCCGTTGTGACCCTGAGGAATTTTCTGAAGCTCCTTCGAAGGCCATTGGTAAGCATGTCGATTTTGCAACTCATAGAGTTCTTGTTATAGTTTCAGTTAATTATTCCCTACACAAAAGTTAACCGTATTAAAGTTGGTCTTATACCTATGTTTATCTGCTCTAATATTAAAGTAACTGTGTCTGTCTGTCCGTTACGCTTTCACGGTCTAACCGCTCCACTGGTTTCATGAAATTTGCATGGAGATATTTTAATTCTTGATGAAGGACGTGACTACTTTTTAAGGCGATAACCGATACACACGTAGGCGGAGCCGCGGGAAAAATATTGTATGACATAAAATTGCTTATATAGCAAATCTTAACAGAATAATACCTCCTGGCGTTACCAATTGCTTTTACCACTTTGCTGGTGGTTTTTGATATTTTTTCATTTTTTATTTTCTCTTCGCAATTGGCCAGCTTACAGTTTATAACGTCATTAAATACGTCGTATTTACGTCTAAGAGAGGCTTAATCCATACTATTTTAAATTTTAAAATAACTCTGTCTGTCATTAATTTACGACTTTAATTTAATTCTTGAGTGCATTAGATACATATGTGGTAATTCATAAGCATAGGCAACTTTTTCTATCGATAACTAACATAGACGCAAGCGGAGCCACAAAAGTTATTTAAACTTAAAGGCTAATAGTACGGGATCCCTGGTTCATTTTTATTTTTGATTACTAACAAGCTAATTTTTCGTGAGTAGCTTCGTTCCGATGAGACGCCCAACTGTTACTGTGTGACAATTCTCGATTGAGGTAGGTAACAGGGGTAGCAGGGATAAAATATGTTGATTTGATGATCCTGAAAAAATTATTACTAACAGGGTTTTCTTCGGTTAAATCTGAAGATAGTTATCTAAATTATTCAAAAAAAAAATTGTCCTACAAATTATATGGTTTGATCAAAGAGTACCCCTTCTTCCAACATGTATCGATAACGAGGTCATGAAAAATGATTACTAGCCAGCTGTTTTTTTTTCTTTTACTTAGTTGATATTTATATAATTTAACGATTTCATTGTCCTACAAATTGCGTGGTAGGTTATCCCGGTCCTACGCTCAGAAATTGTTAATACCACAAGATTTTTTTTCTCATTACTAACTGTAGGACAAGAATATTACATGATAGGTTAGTGTGTTCTCTACCCAAATGAAACAATGTCCTACAAAAAAACAGGTATGTATCACTAGTCCGACAAGAATTGTCATTCTTTCGTTTTCCCGTTTGTAACGTAAGATAATGTGAAAACAACATTTTTTTAAATATAAATAACTTAATTTTTTAGTAGGATGGGTAAATAATTGTGTATATACATAAAAAAAAAATCTTCTTCAGATTCATCTGATAAATCTTCGCTATTATCGCTGTTATCTTCATCCTCATTAGTGATATCAGTCTCTGTAATAACATGAAAAAATTAAGTAAATTATATAATAACTAGCTGACCCGGCGAACTTCGTACCGCCTTAGAATATTAATTCTTATTAAAGTATTGTGTTTAGTTATTAACTGATAGTGACAAATCGACAGCAGCGCCAACTAACTAACGGGCCCTGGCCGTTAACGCCACCAATCACTTTGTGCCTGCATTTTAAATCTGTAAAATCTTCAAAAATATTAAATTAAATTTCATACTGTAAAGGGCCATATTAATATATATTAAATACACAATGTATTTAAGGTACTTAATTGGATAGGGATTGATACTGTATTGCTTAAAATCGCTTCGTAAATAAGCCATTATTTCTCGTATAAAGAAAAAATAAGAAAATGGTTATTGTGAGTTATCCATAAGAGATAGACATATACCATGGCGGACTTTTTTGTAGAACTTTTTAAGGTGTACAATACTGTAGTACATTGTTTTGATCCATCTCGTAGGGTACAGCCAGCGTTTGCAATGTAAGCGTAAAAATTGGGTTTATTTACGACATGTTTATTATGCATGTATTATACATAAAACCTTCCTCTTTAATCACTCTATCTATTAAAAAAACCGCATCAAAATCCGTTGCGTAGTTTTAAAGATTTAAGCATACATAGGGACACATAAAGCGACTTTGTTTTATACTATGTAGTGATGATGAATCAATAGATAACAATAGTATTAATAGAGTACCTTGTATGTCAGAAGATAATTCTTCAAAAGATGGACTTTGGGGACTATCAAACCAATAACATTGATATTCGCCATCAATTATTGTCCATCCAAAATTTTCTAGCAATTTTTCCGTGAGGCATCACATGTGTGCATTACACCAAACATTGCAGATGAACACGGTTCTTCTAATATGTTGCAACAATTCTTGATTTGTTGGTGGCAAACTGAAAGGATAATATCCTACGATTTTTTGTCTAAAAATTTCTTCATTTTCATTTTTTGATTTATACCCCTTTTCAAACAACTCATACCGTCCTTTATTGATATCATTTTTTATTTTTAGACTTACTTTTAGACTTACAACTAAATCTTGTCGTGTTGTTAAATTGTCAATTACTAAACAATCATAATTGGGTTTGAAAGACTAATTAATCCAATATTAATCCTTACTATGTCAACATAATTCAAAACTGGACAAAGCAATTTACTTCATACATTACAAATTCTCCCATTAGTTTGGGAAAGAAAAAAGTTGTTTTTATGGTAACACTGTATGTATTGCACTTATTACTTTTTAAATTTGATTTTAGCGCCATTTCTTTTAATATCAACGCTTAAACAATATCTTTACTTGTGAAAAGTATTTCTGGTTGATTTACAATACTTTTATCACTTAGAATCGCATAATTTCACTACACATTTGGTCATTTTGTTTTCATCTCATCACTAAAATGACTTTTTCCTTGAATTACAGCAAATCCTAATAGCGGTTTTAACGTTCTTGGTACGCAATTACACATCTAGTATATTAAATATCAATGAGCAAAATACAATAAATAAATTGCTTTTAATTTCCTTAATTTAAAATAGGTATTCTATTAGAGGACCGGGAAAACGTATGACGCAATTTTTAGAACAATGCAATTGTTGAATTATACAAATATTAACTAAGTAAAAAAATTTGTAACCTTTTTTGGTGAGCTCGTTATCGATACATTTTGGGGGACTCTTTGATCAAACCATATAATTTGTAGGACAATTTTTTTTTCGAATAATTGAGATAATTATCATCATATATAACCGAAGAAAAACCTGTTAGTAATAATTTTTTGAGAATCATCAAATCAACATATTTTATCCCTGCTACCGCTGTTACCTACCACAATCGAGAATTATCGTACAGGAAAAGTTGGGCGTCTCATAGAAACGAAGCTATTCACGAAGATTCGGCTTGATAGTAATTAATTTTATATCTAGGATTTGTACCCTACTTTTGAGCGTAGGACCGGGATAACCTACCACGCAATTTGTAGGACAATGAAGTCGTTAAATTATATAAATATCAACTAAGTAAAAGAAAAAAAAAACAGCTGGCTAGTAATCATTTTTGGTGACCTCGTTATCGATACA
Organism: Phragmatobia fuliginosa; assembly: GCA_932526445.1. Lineage (NCBI taxonomy): Eukaryota > Metazoa > Arthropoda > Insecta > Lepidoptera > Erebidae > Phragmatobia > Phragmatobia fuliginosa. The sequence continues at coordinate 36,189,402 of OW052057.1, forward strand.
TGTTGGAAGAAGGGGTTCTCTAAATTTGATCAAACCATATAATTTGTAGGACAATTTTTTTTTTAATTATTTAGATAACTATCATCAGATTTAACCGAAGAAAATCCTGTTAGTAATAATTTTTTGAGAATCATGAAATCAACATATTTTATCCCTGCTAGTCGGACTCGCCCATGAAGGGTTCTGTATCAGCAAGTAACATCATATAGAAGTTCTTGTAGTTCGTTGTAACTTTGATCGATGTTTTATTATTAGTGTATTGATTAAATGAAAGGTAAATTGCGTGTTACGATTTATGACGTATTAAAAAAAACTACTCACTAGATCTCGTTCAAACCAATTTTCGTTGGTAGTTTGCATGGTAATGTACAACATATATTTTTTTTAGTTTTATCACTCTCTTATTTTAGAAGTTAGAGGGGGGGGGACACACATTTTTCCACTTTGGAAGTGTCTCTCGCTCAAACTATTCAGTTTAGAAAAAAATGATATTAGAAACCTCAACATCATTTTTGAACCCCTGTCCATAGATACCCCACACGGATAGGTTTGATGAAAAAAATTTTCGAGTTCCGGTTCCATGTATGGGGACCCCCAAAATGTATTGTTATTTTTCTATTTATATGTAAAAATCTGAATGCGGTTCACAGAATACATCGACTGACAAAATTTCAACAGGATAGCTCTTATAGTTTCGGAAATAATTGGCTGTGACATACGGACGGACAGACAGACAGACAGACAGACTTGACGAATCTATAAGGGTTCCGTTTTTTGCCATTTGGCTACGGAACCCTAAAAATAAATGAAAAATATAATGAAACTTGTTTCAACTGAACACTAATTGAACTACATGGTTGTCACTGAAAGTCTTACGTTACTGGCCGCCCTTAAATATTTAAATTTCGAATGTAATAATTTTCTAATTTTTCTGTCCGTGTGGTGACGGATTAAGAATACAAAGTGTAACCACCCCTATTCTTTCCATGGGTGTCGTAAGAGGCGACTAAAGGAACAAAATAAGCAGCTAACATCCTGCCAAGAGAAGGAAAACTTGAAACAAACCCTTTACCAACCCGTCTGGCCAGCGTGGTATAGTAGGCCAAAACTTCCTTTCAAAGGAGAGGCCTATGTCCAGCAGTGGACTGTTAAAGGCTGTTGATGAATTTTCTAAACATGGAATTCATTAGTTGATAAAGGTAAATTTTGGGGTGAAGTCGCGTATCACTATTTTTGTCAAGAGTTCGTGCCTCGTAGCAATAGATAGAAATAACACGGAAAGATTTTAAGGAGACGATTATTAACAATTTTAAAGTTCCCCCTATTCACAAGACTGGTATATTTAAGCACTTTAAGACGTTGGTATTTATTGTAGCCGTTTTTTCTCCATGATGAAATTTGTGAAACCTTCAATTATCGAGCCCAGCAGAGGAACGTCGTGTGTTGTTAATGACCTTGAATTGCGATCACGGAGAAAAATGTGATTATTGTCAGACTAATAATTAAGTGTGGTGACGGATTAAGAATACAAAGTGTCACCACCCCTATCCATTCCATGGGTGTCGTAAGCGGTAACTAAAGGAACAAAATAAACATCTAACATCACTGCCAAGAGAAGGAAAACTTGAAACAAACCCAACCCGTCTGGCCAGCGTGGTATAGTAGGCATAAACCTCCTTTCAAAGGAGAGGCCTATGTCCAGCAGTGGACTGTTAAAGGCTGTTGATGATGATGAATAATTAAAGAAAATCGGATCAGCACTTTTTTTTACATCACATAACATTCACGTAGCAGAGAAGATTAGTGATCGTGAATGTATGGGATTAGTATAAGCCCAATTCAGAAAATTATACATAAATATTTAAAAGTTAGGAAACTTTGTTGTCTGTAGATTCCTTGTAAACTCACTCCAGAACGAACACGGAATCGAGTAGATTGGTGTATTATATTCTTGAAGTACAATTACGGATGTTTAATTGTGATGGAATATGAAACATGAATATATTCTACATTCCGAAATGAAAACATCAATTTTCTATATGATTACTTACTGGTAAGTAATCATATTACTTACTGGTAAGTAATCATATAGATACGGGTCGGGTGGTAACGCGAGCGCTACAAGGCGCACGCCGTTTAGGTTTACATTAGTGTTCCCACACAGAAGGGGCCATTTACAAGAGCTAGGTGACCTGAGGTACGTCGGAATTCCATGGACTTCATTTCGAGGGTATACCTGATTCCTCAACTCATAGTACCCGAGACGGCGTGCGGTTTTAGTCGGTTCGAGTCTGACATAGCTACCAACATGTAGTATCCGTTGGGATTTCCGCACGATAAAAAAGGGGATAAATCGACCTAAAAGTTGCATCCTGTTCCACCGTGACCATTTTTCGCTACATACCGCGGACAAAATAAGTCATTTTTAACTTCTGAAAACATATAGCTCTTGACCTATCCCACACATAATCATATTGCTATGTCAGTTGAAATTTACGGGGCCAGAAAAGGTAGTGTGTGATTTCCACTAGCACGTAAACAACATACCTACTAATGGTCCTCATGTTTTCAAAAATACTGTGTACGAATGAAAAAATATCAAAAACGCAACGAAGAATACTTTGAAAAATAGTAAATACAGTCATTAATTTAGAAATAGATTGTTTAATTTATGTTTTATTAGAACTTTCAGTTTCATCTACGTATAAGATGTAAATATTGTATTACGCCATGTTTTGTTTGGATTTTATTTATTTTTATTCGAGAAAAAGTACAGTTATACAATTTTCTAAGTCTAAATAAACACCATCCACATTTCATTATCATACTAAGTTTTAATATTATATATTCTACTGTTTTACTCGTAATAAAATAAATAAGGCTACAGCATGTAAAAACAAGCACAATTTAGTTGGTTTACCTCGAAACATTGATGAAATGTTCTTGTCGTAATAGTCGTTCTATAATACGAAGTAATGTGTTCATGAAATTTACACACGATAAATATTTATTAGTGTTCTTAGCTTAGTTATTACGGTTATTAGTTTCGTTTATTTTATTAACTTAGATGATAATCTAGCTTTTGTTATTATTGTGGCTTTCAACATACGTAGAATACTACTACACATTATATTATATATTATATATAATCAAAATAAATCTTGATTATTGCAGTTAAAAGATGCATATGTGTCATTCTGTGATATAAGCTATATATTACTGTAACGCTCCATTTATCCGTCCGTCCTTTCGTCCGTCCGTCCTCGACTTCAAACGGTAAGTGCTAGGAAGATGAAACTGTGAACAATAAAATTATAAAAATATTTTTATTTGGGGTACCTCCTCTACACGTAAAGTGTTTTTTTCTCGCGGCTACCCCATAGTGTGGATATCATTAGATAAGTATTTTAAAACCACATTAAAAACTAATAAATAAACAAATTTAACCAAACTAACGTGTATCGATGGTATATTTTTCATACTTCCTACCCCAGCGACATTGACACACAAGTTTTGCTGTTTGGTAAAATGTAATACGTAACAAAAGCAGTCTATTCATGTATTTGATTTTAGTCTAAAGTGGTGTGCGCTATCCCATCAAATACAAAATAACGCTTTATATATTATGGGCTTTAGAGAAGTGAGAGTATAATAGAAAATTAGTGTGTTCTAAAGAGTAATTTGTTCCAAATAGCAAAATTTGTGGTTGTTAGTTAAATATTTGAAAAACTGTTACTCATTTATTTGTATTATATGATATTATGTAACTGGTTGAATGATATTCTACTTTCTTAATTTAAGATACAAATTTTAATTCGTTATAAAACTATCATAGATCATATAATTAGTATCTTATACAAGTAAGTTAACAAAGCTCTACGCTACTAGCATTAGAAGGTTGCTACATCATAGGTATTAGGTTAAGCTTACAATCAACGACGGGAAGCCCTTGAATTGAGTGAGGCTGTCGAACACCACTTAGCATCATATTTCAGCATGAGATCATATACTATATATGTATAATACAGGCTCATCTTGCAAACATTGTTCTGCAATATTTATAAATACCCAACATAAGATGTATTCACAGTACGTATTTTATTTAAATGTTGATATTTAGGTACATAGTTATACCTAGTCTATCTATGTATATATGTTACTTACATATGCAATATATAAACAGTTATATTTTTAGCATCTATTTGTCTTATGTTTGTAAGGTCTTCCTGCGATCGCTGACGAAATTACTATTTAAATATTATTTCTTGCGTTCATTTCATCCATTATTACCTAGAGGAATAAAAAAAAGATTACCTCTTATGCTCAGACCTACTGAATAAACACACAAAGTTTCATAAATTTCGATTAAGCGGTTGCGAAGGAGTATAACAACCATCATTATAACACGAGTATTTTGTATAAATAGATGTAATAAATCTTAATTTTAAAGTTATGAACAAATTATACACTGCACAGATAGTAGTTGTCCCACACATTATAAGCAATAATGCTAAAATTTATTAATATTTCTCTTAGTAACTTGGTGTTAATGAATATTAGGCATTAATTTACGTTATTACCTGAGCTTCGTTCGTTTATTGAAAATACAATAATTTGATAGATATTAAATTCTGAATTAGCGAAAGTCTTCATTGTTATCAAGTTTATCATAGTCCACAGCTGGACATGGGTAATTCTTCCTATAGAAAGGAGGTTATGAGACGCCAATGACACGAGTTGATACTGGGCTTATATCAAGTCTTCCCTCCTTTTGTAGTGCTGTCGTCCTACATTAAATGGCTCTTAAACCATTTATATAATGAATAGGGGGTATTTAGTATTTTTAGCTAGTACTACTAGTACATATCCACCATCACACGCACCTAAAGTTAAACTCTTAGTTACTTAACAATCGGACAGCTATCCAACCTGTTTTCAATTTAATTCCATTTCTACACTCTATTAATTAGATTGCACCTGAATCAATTCAGTTCTATAAAAAGATTTCTTTAACTCCACATAGTAAAACGCAATGATTAACTCATTTAACTTTATAACTATAAATTGAAAGAGAAAGCCGTGGGCATTTAGACCCTTGTAGTCCTTTAAAGGCAAGTCTTTACAATACCGCAGGGACTAGTTATACACAAGCTACTTTATATATCTAGGTTACAACTCCCCGAAGAGAGATTAAATCTCAACATTAATTACAGTACCTACCTCACTCATTCCATTTATTCAGTTATAACATTATCTAATGAAATCTTTGTCTCAAATGTTTGAATTTTGTATTTTACAATTTAGAAGTTAGTCGTAAATTGTAAAATTTAATGGTGAAATTTATTATGAATTGTTTAGTTGTAGGTAGAAACTGTACAAACTTGTAGAATATATTTCTGTAATAATGTCGCTAAATAGCTCAGTTTTCTAAAAAAGTATGCATAGGGTTTATAGGTCTGTGAATCTAGTATAACATAACTGTATATAGTGAATTTCAATTTCAAAATATATCTTCTGGCAAATGGAAATTTTGATGAGAGTTAAAACACCTTTAACATTGATGAGTAACTTCTAAAGTTCAAACATTTTGGTATGCCTTATCTATAGAGAAGTTTAGTTGGTAAAACCAATTAGAAACGTGTCCTTGAAAATAAAGTAGCGACTGGTGTGTTACTATAAATACTTGGCATTACTCATCAAAGTGAGATAATCCTATGAGTCGCAAAAACGATTTCTCGAAGTTTTGGGTATTGCGTCTATCATTGATATCCATATACTTGGTAAATAGCTTTTCACTATTATTCCGGCGAACAAATAAGCCCATAATTTATCTAAGAAGACTAGGCGAACATAACATCTATTTAATAAATAAGTAAATAATGGTACGCTAGTGAGCCTACGTCTCATCAACTATTGTTAACTCGTTTATTCTGGATTAATTGGAATATATAGGTAGAAGATGGATAATGAAACCGCGATCGTACTTAATTGTTCATTAACAGCCCACGGCCTCTTAGGATTTCGTCATCTCAGCTTTCTGTGGGCAAGTACAGAGAGCGAGTGTATGTTTTCCATAGAATCCCTGGGTCGTTTAGGATATGTATAAAATATTATAATACATAGCTTACTTTACCTAATCATGTAAGGGTAATCTTTGAAGGTAGTAGAAATACGTTGATTTTAGCACGAATGAACGGACCGACTCGACCGTAGCGGTACTATCCTCTCACAGAAGACCAACCTAAAATGACAACGTCCGTGCAGTTGTGCGTTTTTAAGTGCGACACCGGAGGCTCAATGATCCAGAAGCATCTCGATAGCCCACATAGTGTGTGACCACGCTGCACTATTTGTATCCGCAATGAGTATAGTTACCACTACTCTTACATCAGACCTAGGTTTGCTATCAGGCAGTGCAGTCACTATTTTCGCCTAATATTTCTAAAAAAATATTTAAACCAACTCTAATCATTCAATCTCCTCTATTGGCGTGCAATAATAGAGGCCTATGTCCTGTAGTGGATGATAGTACCCTGACTGGTGTAGACAACGTAAACATTATGAATAACACAACAAATAACTGGCTAGACTGTTCATAATTCAAATTGAGAGGTACTTATTGTAGAAAAAGATTAAAACTACCTTTTAGTAATTCAAGATTGAAGTACCTATTCTTATTTCAAATCCAATTTATTATGAAAACTAGATTTTATTTTCACAATTCATTTCTAAAAAAGAAACACTTACACATAAGTTTAACGTAATGCATACAGTTGAATTCATTTGTGAAAATATCGGAGCAACTAACATTACAAAACATGGCAAAATATATTTATTATATTGGTAAAACTTTGTGAGACTTGCTTTAAAAGTAGACGTTTATTGCAAATAAAAGTTATAATGCTCTTTTTTTGGTCCTTGTGACAAACAAAGTGAGTATTAGCTTAAAAAATGATTTGTATAATATTAGCAAAAATAGTAAAATACGGAATTATAATAAATCACTTTACTGCACAATTTATTGTGTTAAAATAAGTAGTAGAGCCACGCTGATTTCAGCACGAATGGGCCGGCTTGACCGGGGCAGTACTACTCTCACACACAAGACCATCCTAATAATGACAGCACTCTTGCGTGACTGGTGAGTGTGAGACCGGAAGATCAATAATACTGCATCATACTCCCGGCTTCCAGAGACCGGGAGAATGAGAAACCAGTCGTTTAGCTTTTGGAAGGGGGGGGACGCCCTTTTTTTGCGATGACGACGACGGACATGACGAAACTAGCCTGTGACTCCTTGTAACATCAGCTATCTACCAGGGGGAAGTCCCGTTCAAATCCGTCGAAACTTTAAAAATCGAATGAAGTGAGTAAAAAGATGTTTATTTGAAATTATGACTGATGAATGATTATGAATAATTATAATTGAAATAAACCATTGTGGTTAAATAGTTACTTCAACTAATTTAGAAAAAATGAATATTCCAAGTTACCTTTATAGGCTACCTTACCTCTATAGGTTAAAACTGGTATCTAGGAGTTAAGAAGCAACCAAAGGAGGTAGTGCTTTTTATAGGGACTCGATACCATGGTCTAAGAACCGATAGTAAACAAACGCTAGAAAAAAAAGGAATTTAGGAAAACGTACTGTTATTTTAATTTACAAAATATGGAATATTTCCATGGCGTTACTCTACAGTTGTCCTTTGAAATAAACAAAAGTGTACTGCAAAGATTGGAACAAAAGTTCTGCAATATTATACTCACTCTACACTTGACTGTACGTCGATTGGACATTTGTACAAAGTCACCGCCCGAAATACCTATAAATGTTTACGAAAAAATCAAATTTCATGTTGTATAATATTGTACTGTTAACTAAACTGTTGCTAAAATTGTATTTCCCTTAGAAACAGTTGTAGGTAAAGAGCATGGAGGTTTGGTGTAATAATGTTGCTTGTTAGTAGTTCACAGTAGGATTGTTTCATTTTAGTATTGTATTAGGTGCAGTCATGGCTCACTCAATGAGTCATTTAAGTCCGTCAGTCGAAGACTGCCTCACTTTTAGTTAGAGTATGCGACTGCCGATCAAGAGGTTTCGGTTCCGAATCCCCGATTGCTCCAAAAAGTGTTATTGAGTTTTTATAATTTATAGAAACACTAAATAACAGCCTGGAGTTTCGAGGTTTGTGAGCACGCAAAGGCTTCGGTAATGCGCCTGTTCTAGCCCCGGTCGTGTTGGATAGCTGCCTCATCGGATTATGAGAGTAAAAGAATAAAGAGTGCACCTGTGTTTACGCACACACTTGTGCAATATAATACCTCTGGCGCAGTGGGTCTCCGTTGAGATAGGGTGCCGTGCTGAATTCATTTAAATAAATTGCGTTCATACTGAGAACACTCTACTTCAAACGGTAAGGTTGGCTTTTAAATAATTAATTTACTTGATAAAATTAATACTTTTTGTCTCCAAACCTTTTTTCTCAAAACAATTTTGGACCGACTTTAAAATTGTACTATGGCACGTTTTAATGACAATATGTTTACGTTGGACGATTGCTATCAGACCTGCACAACCAAAGTGCCTACTAAGCGATATCGAAATTATACAGAAAGACTGTTGTCAGACTTTTTAGGGCGCATGCGACAGTTTAATGTGCTCTCCGACATATGGATGGGTCTCAGCGTGTTATGTATCGTCACCCTTCGGAGACTGACTTGGCTTGTATTGCTTATATTAGCAACTAGCTGAGTCTCACTGCTATTGTTCTAAATCGCGAGTAACGCCGCGGAGCAAGGCTAGTCTAATAAAAGTCAGCCTAAGTAACTTCTTAGTCTAAAGTCTTTAGTTCACTCGCTTTCTGTCAGTGAAAGTCCCGTCAAAATTGGTTCCAGAGGTTACCCAGAAGAAACAAACGGACAGACAGACACACAAAAATATTTTAAAAATTGTTCATTTGATGTATTAGAAACAGACACTTCAATTTTATTTATTTGTATAGATGACTTGTTAAGTCACAAATCTATAAAAAATAACTCTTGATGGTGACAAATACCGAAACATTATTAGAAGACATAACATTTTTAATGTGGACACGGGACAAACATATCGTTTTGTCACCTATTACACACAACGGAGGGTGTAACTGCACAGGTTAACATCTTTGTGAAAAAATTGAGACAAATTCTATACCAACATGTTTGTCCAGCCAGATATACACGATTACAAAAATAACATTAACATGAAAATTAACTTAGGCATCGGCATCGATCGGAGTAATTCCACAACCTCACAGTATATCGGTGTTACATCAGGCGACCCATCTACCCTTTTTTATCATATAAATGTCTGAATACGTATATATGCATATTTTAGCTGGCTAAGTACTTAAAACATAAATGTGTAAATATTTGTGTCCTACTAGAAGCGGCCGTGTTACCCGCGTTGTTTTACTGTTATATAGCTATGTTTTTTAATTATACATTCACTATTTGTAAACGTATTGATATATTTTTATACCATCATATTACATTCTTTAATTTTTATTCATTAATATTTGGTGGGTTACTAAACTGTAACAAGAAGCGCTAACAAATGAGCTATATAACTTTTTATATGTTTTACGATTCAATTCAACTTTAGGCAAAGGTAAATATTTTCATTCGTGTAAAGGTACCTTTGATGGCGTAAATTAACTTCGAGATAAATTATTCGGATCTTGTATATGAAATTGAATGATTAGGACGACTATTGGATAAACTTATCATATTAGCCTGTATTGAAAACTATTCCCATTAACTTTACGATTGAGGTAAGATGGACGTCACCCCAATAGTATTGACTAGTTACGCTCCACGGTGTTATCCGCAGCTGTTTTTGTATCTTGCTCATTTCATGAGAACACCTCATTGTTACAAGATGTAGCTTATATTTTATTACGGGTTCTGATTTATCTCTGTGCCAAATTTCATTCAAATCTGTTCAACCTTTTTGTGTAAATGAATAACAAACATCTACGAAATCTTTCGCCTCAATATTTTTTTTATTTCTCTCAACAGTTTCTGTGCTGTCGAAACCGAGTCGCTCTGCTGTGAAGAAGCATGTCCAGTTCCCTGATGAACAGAGCTGCATTGAAGAAGCCACGGAAGCCCCTGAGTCTCAGGAGATGGAGGCTGACGAGAAACCGGGTAAACTTATTTAATTTAATTATGTATGAAAGACAATTAATGCATTTGATGTTTTGATTCGGTCTCGCGGCGGAAATTTGAGGCTCACACAACATATTGTCCCATATGGAATCTGAACCGACAACACATAATATAGTAGAAAGCAGTAAAACACCGTATTATCCCTTTATAATATAATAGGAGCAGGTGTATTAGTTCCAGGTAAGCTTGAATATCAAAAATAATTGATGTGTATTAATTGAATATCAATATTAACTTTGTTGTCTAGAAAATTCTAACTTATTGTTTAAGAGAAATTGTTTACGTACTTTACAAATATTGAACCAACGGTCACTAAGTACACCCAGACTTAGGATAAATAACTGTTCGTTAATATGAATACTTAATGTTTTGTGTTGGAAATCTAGAAAGACAAGGCAACTACTTTAATAATGTATTAGTTATGATTTTTATTTGAAACTGTTTAGAGATCATAATTATTTATTTATTTACATAGAACTCAATATCTTTTGATAAAGTGTATTTAATATTATAATTCGTTAATTTCTTTAGCTTTGGGCGCTCCTCCATGTAAAAGTTTAACTGTCCCATATTTCATATTGATTCGTTCGCATATTCTTGACAAAATTGATAAAAAAAAACTTAATATGTTAACAAATAAATAATGTTAAAGTATTTACAACTAAACTTTGGTAACTTACCTCAAACATATTTTTGTATTTTTTTGCAAAATAATTTTGCAAGCATCTTGCAGTCTTAAAATTCTTCCCAAATCGCCTGACCTGTTTATTTTGGAATATAGGCATATACTTGCTTTAAAAAATTAAAAGTTGTTTCAATCTTTTTTTGCATTTCTTTACTAAAAATTTAATAATGTCGGGATGTTAAATAACCGCAACTCTTCAGCCAGATCTGATATTTGTCAAATTTTCAGAATGCTTCAAACACCTACTCTAAAATACATGAAAAAAAAAATGAAACAAATTTAATTTTTTTAAATTTTATCTAAAATAAACAGGTCAGGCGATTTCGGAAGAATTATTTTGCAAATAAATACAAAAATATGTTTGAGGTGAACACTTTTACATTATTTATTTGTTAACACATTAAGCTTTTTTTTATCAATTTTGTCAAAAATATGAGAACGAATCGATATGAAATATGGGACAGTTAAACTTTTACATGGAGGAGTGCCCAAAGCTAAAGAAATTAACGAATTATAATATTAAATACACTTTATCGAAAGAAACTGACTTCTATGTACCTTAAAATTAATAAAAAATAATCTTCAATACGTCACTCAAACTTAAGCTTTCTATTCAAATAAGAAGGGTAGGTTTTCGTAATAATATACATTAAATTCTAAACATTCAATAAGAGAATCTTATTAGCGATCGGTCCCAGGGAACCAGATCATTCGACATTCCAACAAACCTTTAATAAATATTTTTGATTGCATTACATCTCATCTCTGACACTTTATTTTCCCTTTGGGAATCGGGGGCATCATAAGGGTTTCCCCGGACCAAAGGAAATTAAATAGGGGGTCGTCTCATTTACTTCCATCATTTTTATCTGATTTTATGCTTCTCTTGATTTGAAGACACCCCTAATTACGTCTTTTACAATCATTTATGAAATTAATTAACTAACAAAAATTAATATGTTTAATTACCAACGTATACAGGATCGCATTATTTAAGAATATTTCGGAGTATTTCTGTGAAGCGGGCGACACAAAGAACCCTCGTGGCCCTAAATTTAAGAGGCCACTTAGCGTTAGGTAACCCTAAATGACATTTTCGTTTTCACCAACCTTAAAAGGACATCTTAAAATTGAGGTATTAATGGGGCTCAAAGGAGACAGTTTAAGTAGTTAGTGAAACCGATTATCAAATTCAGGACAACAATTTTGTAAATACACAAAATATTGTCCATGTGAGGTTTAAACAACACTCACCAATGGTTAAGATCACTAAGGTGATGGCTGAAAGCACTAGGCCATTCGTCCAGAAACAATTAAAGTTACGTACTGTATTGCAAAAAGCAAAAAAGGTCTAATACCTCTATGCTTTGTTATAAATCCTTGACATTATCTTGAAAGAATAAAATGCACAAATTTAAGAATAAATAACACAATACCACTTCGTCTAAATATGTGTTTATAAATATAAATGTGGCTTCTCTTAATAACAAAGAGGTAGGGGGACTGATAATATTTTTGATGATTATTATTATTACTTGAGGTGCAATTCGACAATTGTACTTCCGTAATTCATACGGTTACTCTTCTCATTTTTATTATTTAACATCCATCAAAATTGCTATATTCAAAGTCGAACTTAGTAATGTTACTCCAGGGAGCCACTTATTCGTATGAAATATTTTATTTAAGATCGGTAATAAGTAAGTACCTCTTCGAGTTATATTTTTTTACTTTATTCAATAACATAAACACATTTTCATTTTGTCGTAAATAAGGTGCTTGTGGTATTAGTAGCTCCAAATTATCTGTGTCGTAATGTCACGGCCACAAATAAACCTTCTGTTGAAGCTATTTCTGTCATGTCCCCGCACTATGTATTAACTTTTTTCCGCGTAAAATACTAGATAATTTCTTCAAGTGAATAATGTGGTTTTGTATAGAATCCATTCTTTGTTTGTAAACAACTTAGCTCATCTCATAAAATAAATGCGAATATGAAAATAGTTAAATACAAAACTTAGTATTATGTAACATTTTGCTACGAAAAATATTAATCACATACATTGTCACGTTGACTAATATCTATTATTCAATCAAAGTAACTTTCATCCTTTCTGATCATAACCTTTTGTTTCGACTTTGGCCCACAGCCAAAACGCATTGACAGAATATTGGGATAGTAATATATTGTTTTTTTAACAAATCTGTTTTGGGGTAACAAAACCAGCCTGAACGCCACCACTGTAGTGGCCGCACCATGGATACGGAGCTCCACAACTTGGCAGAATTTTTGCCGAGGTGTGACCTCATTGCGGCCACCGGGGTGTGGATCTTCTCGCTCCGTAACATGATTGCGGCCATGATATCTTTATGTTTATAACTAACCAAAGTGACTCTTCTCTGCCTGATGAAAGGCATATGTAGAATCAAGGAGTAGTCACCATCCTCATTGTGAGGGTTAGCAATGCAGCATGTTGACCCATACCATGGCAGGCTGGTCAGATGGTTTTGCATCATTCTCCCGGCCTCTGGAAGACGGGAGAATGATGCAGAATGATAAGGCCTCCGGTCTGACACTCCTTTCGAAGGTACCCCTGTTTCCTTGGCTTCTAGTACCTAAGACGGCGAGTGGTTTAGTCGGTTCGAGTCTGACATAGCCACCGACTGTTAGTATCCGGTGGGATTTCAGTAACGTGTCTGGCGGGTAACAAAACCATTTTAAACAATATTTCCTTGTAATGAACGATAGAACAGTATACGGAAAACTCTAGCTATTAGCGGTTTACTGCTACCAAAGGTTTTTGATCGGGGTTAGTTCATTTTGGACAAAAGTTGTGTGATTAAACAAGGAGAGGGGAAACTAATGTATCATTAATCACTATTTTGCGTGTCTCAATAACGTGATTTGTAATGCGCACGTGCCCTGAAGGAAAATAGTTTATTTCCGATGATATACCAGAAAGGGTAGTGGCCGTCCGCCTTTATTAAATACCAGTTTATCGTAACCTGCCTCAATACCCACATACATAAGGAAAACCGACAGAAAAGTCACAATATTAATCAGTTGTGAGTACATATCTCCATGCACGTACGTACATAATTACATTATCGTTAGGATGAGGACCCTAGCGATGCCTGTGAGCGAGAATATTCTGTGAACTCGCTTTTACGACTCATATGAGACACAATATTTACTATCAATACGTATTCATTCGGACAAACACTTGTGACGTTCGATGGTTGGTAATATGAACCTTTTTGGCTACATGTTGACTTTAGTAGAGATTTGATAAATAAGGCGTTCAATTGATATAGGATAAGAATTCCTTCGTGAAGCTGTGTATCATTCTGAGACAAAGAGTATTATTTACTAAGAACACGAGTTTTGCGAGACGTATGACGTTACCTCTTAAATAATATTTATTGCGAACAATTATATACGGGACTCAAGATATTCTAATTTATGTAATACATGGAGAAATAAAATTAATTGTTGTATATATGAGAATATGTATATGTTTACATTTACTAACACAACAGAAATATGTATATGTTGTGTTAGTAAATGTAAACTAAGTAGAAGTTTTGAATATTATGAACAGGAAGAAAACGTAAGTATTGTTGTAGCTTAACAAATACAATTAAGTTGGGGGTCTAACGTGTTAGCTTTCTCTTTACGTTGATAAATATGAATAAATTAAGTAATTTACTTTTAATTATCAACGTAAAGAGAAACTTCTAAACGTAAGAATACGTAATGAGTTTATAAGGAGTAAATAAGAAAGAACAATAGTAAAATAAGTAAAAAAACTGAAAGATAGATGAAAAAAAACGGCAGATTTTTAATAATAATAAACATTATTTTCCAAAAAGTTACAATAGTCGTACATGCTGTTATTGAGATGATTAATGTTGTATTTGCATGCCTACAGGATAACTATCGTATTTATTTGGAATAATCATACAGTTACATAAATGGTTTTCCAGAAAAGAAAATAGAAGTTATTGGTTTGTTTCACATATACATGTAACAAACATTGAGATAATAAAGGATTAGAGAAAATAAAAGCGAGCTCTAAACGATAGCTTATTTGTACATTAAAAGTGAATAAAATTTAATACCACCAAATCAATAACATTGTTTGTATTCATGATTAGCCATTAACACAACTGTCAATAACGGCAAGATGTGTGTTAAAATTGTCCACTGCATTTGTTTTACACTTTGCAGTGTGGAACGGAACAAACCCTCCTCTCGGATTTTTTTTTAGATAATACGTAATAGCATTCTTTTGTCCAAATAGTACAATCATAATCTATTATTGGAAATTCTATACAACAAATATGTTTTTTTAAACCTGGAGTTGACCTTATACTTTTGTAGCAATATGGTAAATATCATTTACCAAAGCTTGAAAGCGATTTCAAGCTTTTAAAATGTGCGTAATAATCATTTCGACATATTTTTTTCTGATTAGTATCCCGATACGAACACTTGTCGAAGTAACTAAAGAACTCCAAAGAGGTTTTGTACAGGCGTAAGAAAATAACAAAACTGAAACCGAATTTTATAACAAAACAATAAGTTTTGTTAAGAGTACTTTACCAACTTTTATCCTTTTTATGCTGTATACCTTAGCGTCAATTGCATTAGTATAAACCATCCAAGTGAAATGAAGGATTGCAATAGTTTATGAAGGAATAAAGTAAAGTTTGAATATTAGATATTTGTGATGTTTTCTAAATATTGTATTCCTGATGAAAGTTGCACGATTGCTGTTTGTTTAGTTAGGGTTTATTATCCCATAAGCTAATACATATCCTAGTATTCCATGAAAATTTAACGTTGACATTCTCAATCTTTTTAGATCAACTATAATAAATATAAACTGCAATAAAACAATTCTACTTCGTTATTAAAATTATAGAACACGGAAAAAAATAAAAAAATCGATAAATTTTCGGCACTATCAGTTTAGTTGCTTGATAACATTTGCATTTGCATATTTTTCACAGCCACGCTTTCCAAGCGGCACACCTTGGATGAGGTGAAAAAAGTACTTGACAAAATATCGTTTTAAAAACTGTCATCATCACTGCAAAAAGTACGCTGATCCCTTTTTCATCTTGCCCCAACTCACCTAAATGTGTTGGTAACATAAAATGATGTCCTAACAGAAATTAATCTGATGTAACAGAAATTGAAAAATCGTCCATCACATTTACGGAGTTTATTCAAAATTGCTGTGCGAAGCCTAAGTTCAATTATTTAAGTCAGCCAAGCCAATTAAAGTCAGAAAGTCAAACGAAGCCACTGAAAAAGATTAACCGGAACAGACAGACCGATGTGAAAAATGTTATACACTCTTCGTCTTCTATTCTATCCTCTTGTTGTATTGGCTAATGTCACTCGATGAAAACAAATATTTGCCAATGAAACAAGACAATAGAGAAATAAAATAAAGAAAAGAATAGAAAACGAAAAATGTTTGCAACTTGGCTAGGGGGCTGTAGTAAAAATCTGTAAATTTAAATTTACAAATAGTTGAATATTTATAATATTTTTTTAAGGAAATAAAATTATACCAGTTTAATCAACAAAATTTGATTACGATGAAATGCAAACATTATTCGAGGATAAATGGACTCCGTAATAAGAAAATAAAACATTAGAAGAATTTACTCGACTACGAATTAACATTGAAATAGTAACCAATACTATATTCTGTAAATTCTTTTATTATATTTTTTTGACAATTGAACAATTTTCGAAATTAGTGACGCCCTCATACGTTACAGATTCGATTTGAAATCAAAATCAATTGATATAATATTCTTTATGTCAGTATTTTAAATAAATAAAGTGTGCACTATTAAGATATAGAATTGGCCCAGAACAAAGAAAACTTCCTAACACAGTCACTTGAACGTCGGTTTAGTAAGTATTATTTGATTTTTCAAATGTATTTTCTCATAACTCTGGGTTCAAACGTTATTAACCACGCGTTTCAAAGTTAAAGTTTACTAACGCGTGCATAGTTACATTTTAAGTCAGTGGTCCAAGAATAAATTAATAAATTCACAGAGTTATGCTTTTTTATTCCAAATTTGAACTTAAATTCCAAAATTTCGAATGAATTCCTTGCAAATAATCAATCTTGAAGTCATACTATATTAATTTCCTTTTTAACCGACTTAAAAAAAAAGGAGGATATTCTCAATTCGTCGGAATCTTTTTTTTTTTTTATTTATGTATGTTCAGCGATAATTTCGTCGTTTATGAACCGATTTCAAAAATTCTTTTTGCGTTGGAATGGGCGTAGCTTACAGGTGGTCCCATCGTCACCATATCGGGATCTGATGATGGGATCCCAAGGAAATCGAGGGAACTCATCAAATATCATAGGCACAATTGCCGCGATTTGGGTACTCAGAATAGTTTTTCATTGAAGTCGGTTCCTTTTTGTTAAAATTATTATTTTGTTAAATTTACAGAAACAATACTTGTAAGTATTTTGATTTTGGTCAAATGATTTTGATCATAATAATATGATAGATTATTTTAAACGCTTAATCGCTTTATCGTATTTCAAGAACTGTTTTATAGTTTGTTGTTTTTAGATATGCACAAGCCACTTCCCTACCCGTCTATAAAGTACGACATTACTGTAGTACTTCTTTTTTTTGACATTACTGTATTGAACTAGTTGTCAGTATATTTGAGGACACTGACTTCCCAATAACGATTGCCATAGATGTTCACGACAACCGGGACCGACGGCTTTACGTGAATCACCGCCAAACTTTCAAACTCCGGGCTGCTATTAGGAATTTCCTAAGAAAAACCCGATTTGAACCCGAGACCTCTTGATTAGCAGTCGCATACGCAAACCACTAGACCAATGTACGACATTACTGTAGTACATTATTACCAAAAAAAATACCGGTAATTTATAGGCGTGACCTGTTAAAAAGACAATAAACGAATGGACAAAGTATAATGCTCTTTTAGATATTTTTTTAGTTTTAATATTTATGGGTACCTAACTACTTTTCTCGACTTCCATTTTCAACTTCTGTTTAGTATCTATAGTTCCGTCATGTGTCACAACCTTCGCGTATTTGACCGTAAACACAATGCTTAAACTTTCAAGTTAAAGTTTAGTTAACAAACATACCCTCGCGTACCGTTTCTAAAACGTTTAACAGTAAGGTAAATAAAGCTTATAGTTAAATGGAGGATTGTCATAGTAAATGCATGCTGCTTTAAATTACAAATTCAGTTTCAATCACAATCCAATCTCACTGTACAACTTTGCAGAAATACCAGCTGGGGAATATTGCCTTGCCACTGAGCAGATTGTGAGCTTATTGTTTTACAAGACGTCCTACAGTAACGTTCGCATGCTAAGGAAAAAGAGAAACCATTCTCGGCATTTTTGCGGTTTTTATATAAATTGTAAAGATTTTAAAGAACACTACGAGTACTACTCGGTTTAGCTCATCCAATTTCATTCATTTTTCTTCGTTATTCTTATCGAGTCTGTCGGCATCAAGTTGCCTTGCAAAATAGTAGCCTTTTTAAAAAAACCTAAATTAGACCATATAAAAAGAAAAACCATAAATTAGATCTACATTTAATTATTTTTTTCTTTTTACAAATGATAACAGATGGACGTGTAATCAGCTCGTTGTGGATGGAGCTGGAATCGGAGGCGCCTCCTCCGGAACGCTGACGGCGGCGCAGCGAGCAGTACTACCGGCCAGTGTCCCGAGCTCGTCTTGAGCGTCGCAAGATGTCCGCCGCCGGAGTGCCGCCCGCCGACCCACCGTCTAAGAAAGACTCATTGTAAATCCACGACCAACGGTTGCTTCAGACAACGCCTTAAAGATATCTCCTTGCTTAGTTTCAATTTTAAATTTAATCTCGAAGATTTATGGCACATTTCCTTAGATACGATTTATATTTCAATATTGCACAGTAAAAAAGTATGACTTTTCTTTTATTCTCATTTCGTGAATACTATAGAAAATTTTCCGAAAACATTTCAGAATGTAGCACATAATACCTATCTGTAATAAAAAGTTTCACGTTGTACTGAAAGGACATCCTCAGCCGACCATGATGGGTCGGTCCGCAGTTGTAAGAAAGTTAGGTCATTACAGAAAATGGTGTTCAAGCGTAAAACAAAAGACGTTGAAGAAAGTTACAAATGTGACAGAAATAAGATTTAACCAGATAATATTATAATATCACTCCTAAAGACTCACGGGCCTACTATACAACCCATTGGATTCGTAAGATTAATAAAAAAGTAAACTTCATGGTAATGTTCTGTTTTTTAATCGTGACGGAGTACTGGAGTCTATTGGGCAATGTCGGTGCTATCTCCAACACACTCCTCAACTTTCACTGATAAATCCTTTACAGTACAAGCTGCACGCCTGTTGAATGCCTTACCGGAGGCTGTAAGGTAGGCACAGTCGGTGAATACTTCGAGACTCATCAAGAATCACTATCTATCTGTGTAACAACTATAAGCTGTCTGAATATGTATGTATGTAGGCGCATGAATGTGTGGATATATATGAGTATTAGGAAATTTTAATTTATAACCCGCTATCTATAATTACCTTTAAGTGTAGTCCATTTTAAGGTTGCCTGGCAGAGATCGCAGTTTGCGATAAGGCCGACCATTGTACCACTGTTTTTATTGGATTGTATCCTACAATGTATCTTTTGTATTATGGTGTGCAATAAAGAGTACCTATCTATCTAGCTACAGGTCGCTTTGTGCCCTTAAACTGCTTTCTGTTTGTGTGCCGTTTACGCAAATCCTTTCATTCTGCACCTCTGAATGAATCTAAAGTTGCTCAATTTATAACAAGGAGGGCAATTTCTTTAATATTCTGTACATGACCACTGCAAGCACTATTTAGGTTATGGTAGTTCATATTTAATCGTAAAAAGGTACATAAAGGTTGCCTGGAAGAGATTGCCTTTGGCAATAAGGCCGCCCTTTGTACACTACATATTTAAATGTCATTTGATGTACTGTAATGTAACTTTGTAATAAGGTGTATAAATAAAGAGTTTTCTAATCTATTCTATTTATGACAATAGTAAAAATATTTTATATTTTTTCTTTTATCATATCACTTGCTTATATTCATGTAATCATTGTCAAAGGAGTTGCTTGAATTGTTTAGTGTTAAATAGCTTGCAGTTCTTTTATTGTGAGTTTTATAGTCCTTTGGATGATAAGACTCATAAAAAATACCACTTTTCTTTCATTTTAAATTAAAAACCATTGAAAGTATTTTTACAGTCGTAAATTAGAAGCTTGACATTTTCGCAAAGACTTGAATAGGTTTATTTTTAGTAATAACAAGCCCACAATAGCAATAAACTTGTATAATATTCTTGAACATAGTTATAATGTATAATATAAAGTGATTTTATAAACCATTCGTGAAGATATTTTAAGAACATAATATCGTAAAACATGTAGGTAATACAGAACCAATTTTAATATGAATGATACGAATGGGTTAGTACTGAGCACATAAATTGACATCAATCATCTGTAATCTCATTCTTGTTCGGGCAATTACATTCCGACCTAAAAGAACTTGATTGTGAATTCTTGCAAAATCGTATCGTTTGATTTTATACTGTTATACATTTCTTGAAATAAAATTAATTTAAATCACCGTAGCTTTCTACTAAAAAAATGTCATTTATGCATAGATAGATCTTGAGGGATTTCGTGAAACGTCACTAGGGTAATCTTCAGCAAAACGAAAAAGGGTAGCATTCATCCAAGTGAATGTACTTGGAAATGTATAAGGACAAATAGGAAGGAAAAGTTATAAAGATGGATTGAGCGTAGATATAAACAAATATTTGTAGCTTCATCTACGTCTTTACGTTCTATTAGAATCAAAGCGTTTCTAAAACAGGAGCATATTTAATATGGTTCTCCAGATGTCAGTTTTACTTATAAAAAATATTTAATTTCAAGAATGTATTTTAATATCTTCCACCAAGTACGGACTATAGAGCCTGGAACTTCTCTAAGAGTTTTCAGTTTTTAACAAATGTGATATTATATTGAACAATTTGTGTTGTGGTAAAGACACAAATTCTTCTACTTTAGTAAATACGCAAGACAAAGAAATAACATGAATTGAGTTGGGACTCCTACATACTTCTATTACTATTTCCTCGTTTACATAATTAGAAAGGCACTTAAATGAGTTAGCTTAATAAATCTCGAAGGACCACATGCGCCCTAGCCAAATTGCAAACGATTTTCATTTTCTATTCTCTTGTTACATTGGCTAGTGTCACACAGTCACGTGATCAAAACAAAATATTAGCCAATGAAACAAGAGAATAGAGAAATAGAATAGAGAATAGAACAGAAAACGAAAAACGTTTGTAACTTGGCTAGAGCTGGGCTGGTCCCATACTAAGCAGATCCTAACTAACATACTTATATATTTCTAAATACATGCCTATTACAAAAAGAAATACCCCGATTTAAACAACAGATTGTGTTCATTACACACTTATACTGTTCTGTGTGGTACTTGAAAGCATGACGTTTTAGTGAACGTAACTTTTTATTTCTTCATTTATGTTAGAAAATTTATTTTTTAACTAGATCACAAGGTAAATTTAATTCTTTGTAAAGGGGGTTTCTTCTTACACAGCCAATATGTAGTCGAGTGGTTTGTCGAAAAGGGCTATTAAACGTAGATTCATTACATATTAAAACCACCAGAGGGCTGAGCTTAGCAATTTCTTCAACATTCAAGAAATACTCGTACGTAGTAGGTCCGTGAGTTTGTTAGTAATGGCCTTACAGTAATTCTCTTTTGATGCCAAATGTATATAAGTTTATAGTTTGCTTATTCTGAAAAGTACTCATGTATTTTATTCTTTATAATTGTATGTAGTGTATTTTTAGGGCGATTTGTCTGTACGCTAACAGGGTAAGCGAAACTGGTAATTTTTTCAAGTTTTTGAAACAGTTATCTTATGTATATCATTATGTATATTAAAATTAAATTCTCATATTAATCGACACTAATACCTGTTAACGGTAGTTCAACAATAACATGACATTATTACTCCCTTTAATTGTATTCTAATGATATATTTCTGAAGGGCAGATTTCATATTCTTGAGCTTAGTACATGTCCAACTGAACCACTTGACTTAACAAACGTAATTGTAACAAAATTATGGTAGAATTTATTTTATTGATGTTGCAAGTATATCTAAGTAGATAATAAAAAAATAACAATTTTCAATATCATTGAATTCCGAATTGTCATTAAATAGTATTCATACATATAATAACGTGCCCTATATAAATGATTGTTTGAAAATTTCATGTACATATTTAAGATTGATTATGAAGGTAACTTAATAACCTAAAACTCTTTTGAAACCTCGTCTATAAATTAACAGTGATTATTAAGAATTTGAAAGTTAATAGTTTGTGAAACTAACTTATTTTATAATCGATACCTTAAAATCATAGCAGTGTATTTAAGCTATGTTAATACGATTTGTGTTTTAATTCGATTGCTTCGAAACTAAAATAACGTTGTGTTTTAGCTTGTACTGATATGTATTTATGTATATCCGTCCCTATGTTCTTTGTAACTACCAAACGTCTAAGGCGATTCAATCACTGCCCCGGGCTCCGTCGCGTAGCGTGGAGTGGCAGATTTTCATATTGTATGCAAGTACATCGATTAGTATAGAAAACACGCCAGGTCCAACACACCAAAAACGCACCAGGGCGCGTGAGCGCGTGCCGCTAGCAGATTCTGGCGCCGCGCGCGTAGGCGGGGCAAACCGCAGCAGTAAACACATTTATATACGAAATTGAACAATGCCAATGAAAATTGAAAATTTGGGATATGAAATGCAAAGAATACAGACGACGACGACCAAATGGAAAGCAACCTTTAGCTTGGTGCGGGCCGCGTACAAAGGCGTCAGGCGTGAAGGCGGGGTAGAATCTGCTCGAAGAGGCAGATCTGCTCCTCCGTCGCCGCGTGCGGGATCTGCTGCCCTGCGCCCACACCTGTGCGCGTCGCCAGTGTGTGAATCGCCTTAGGAACTTTAGATGAATGATATATACTTCGATGAATTCGTCTTTATTTCGCAAGTATCACATATAATTTACTCAACTGTATTATATTAATAACATGTTTTATAGTTGATTTGTATGAAAAATAAGAAGTATAAAATCGTAAGATTCTTAAAAACGAAAAGAAAATAAACAAATATTAGAACGCAGTCCTTTATTCGTGATATTCAAACAATTTCTTGTTTTGCTTTATTACCTTTTATTACCCATTAGCGTAAGTAATCATAATTGTAGGAGATAATGAAATAACTGACTAGTCTTATTTTAATATTAGAAAAAGTTTTTAAGAGACGTTATCGTATTCATATTTCTTATATATGCATTTTTTTCCAAAAGTTGGCTTTTATGTAGCCGTCGATCTTTTCTACAAATTACTACAAAACTTAGGGACATCCCTTATCTGTTCATGTCTACCAAATCATTTTTTTGACGTTCAACGCCTATGTAAATTCATCATTTACCAAATGTTCCGCGTTTTAAGTTTTACACTTTACTTTTAAAAAGCATACATCTATCTTATCTATTACAAGATGTAATCTATTGTCGAGTACCTAACTGGTAATGAACAATCTAGATACGTAGACACTATATTGGCACTTACGTGTTTTTCATAAATGTATCTATGCTTATAACCAATAGAGTAATGAAGCTTACTATGACGATCTAACATTATTATTGCCCTGTAATCGTAATGTATTTAAAAATCAGGTTAATCCAAACTAGAGCAACCGCATATCTACAGGTTGAGATGTAATAGATAGTTGCATATGATTGTTTACTAGTGAATGTTATTAAAATCTTTGTTCAATGTTTGTTGCTGTAATAATAAACGTGTCCAATTATAAACGACGATTTATTTGCTCACCTGATTTCAAAAATCTCTTTTCATTCTTGTAGCTACATCAACACTCATAAGTATAAGATTTTTTATTTTACAGATTTCTCAATTCAATGCAAGCGGGGTTAATCATTAACACACTGCCACGGGCCCACAGCTAACTCCTGTTTATCAATAAACAGTAGTGATCCACTAACACATAAAAAAAAATCGGTTATCTGCGGGTATTGTTGTTAAGAGTAACGCCATGAAACGAAGTTAGTCTAAATAAAATAGTGTTAGTTATGTCATCATATGTCATCCTACCTTATGTCATCAGCCACCTGCTAGTAAAAATTCCGTCAAAATCTATAGCGCTTAGCCGGATTGCAATTTTGATGTACATTAGATATATACATGTATAAGATTTCATATGCGTTTACTAAAAAACTATTTAAATATATTATATTTCAATTTGATATTATTTAATTATATAGATAGACTGCTCTATTGCTCTTGCAATTTTTACTTTCCACAGTTAGGAGAAAGAATCACTCCAATCAATCAGGTGAGTGGTGGATTAACAGGGTGCGATAACTAGGATACTTGCCTTGTAATTACAAGACAAAAATACTGTTTAAGCCTTGTATCCACTTGAGCATGCTCGGGCGAATGAGCGGCTCATTTGGACGAGCCGCTCAAGTAGAGACGCCTGAGCACGCTCGGCCCGAGCAAATCCGAGCGCGCTGAGGGCGAGCCGGCATCTGTCGGTTTTTGTCCGTGCTCAAAGGCGCTCAGTATTCGCTCGGCGCTCAGTGTGGACGGTTGTTTTTGTGTTTGAGGCGAGCGCGTCGAATTCCCCAAGTTTAATATAGTTTAATTACGTTTACTTTTTCTGATAATTGAAAAATGAGTGGCTTGTGGGATAACGAGACTTGTTTAACATTAATTGATGCATATGAATCAAAGAGGGTGTTATGGGATAGTACATACGAAGAATAATATAACCGTAAAAGTCAATTCACGAATTATATTAGCCGAGTTGTTTCTTCGATGACGATACATTTCTCTCATCCACCACCTTGGTGGTTTTCTCTTCTTCTTTATAGCACAGTGAATGATTATAAAGGCAGCAGCAGCTACACGGACACGTGAAGACATGACGGAGCCGAGCATATACTGAGCAGCCTGAGCACAGCTTTTTCAATGTTGTTCGTTCGACCAAAACATTCATTTTGTTCCTCTGAGCATGCTCGGGCGAATGAGCCGCATATATTGGTTAAAGTCATCAACAGCCTTTAACAGTCCACTGCTGGACATAGGCCTCTCCTTTGAAAGGAGGTTTTGGCCTACTATACCACGCTGGCCAGACGGGTTAGTAAAGGGTTTGTTTCAAGTATTCCTTCTCTTGGCAGTGATGTTAGCTGCTTATTTTGATTCTTTAGTCGCCTCTTACGACACCCATGGAATGAATAGGGGTGGTGACAGTTTGTATTCTTAATCCGTCACCACACGGACAAAAGTAAGTGGTTAAAGTAAAAGACGGAAATTATACAGAGATATGCTTGACCAGCACATTTCAGATATGTGCCGATTATCAAGCACGTAGGATTCCGGCTGTCATTTCCTTGTTAATAATAGACGTGTTTATTGTGTAGTATAACGATAGGTTTAGAATATATAATGTAGCTGTAAGAGCATAACTGAGAGATACCATGTTCGTACCTTAGTACGTAAGGTTAGAATAATAGTACAGTAATTAATTAATAAACATGGCTCCAAAAGAATACACGATCATTGTTATACGATATCCACCTATAAGTCGCCATAACTGTGGACCCAAATCAAATCAAATCAAATCATTTATTCTGCAATTAGGTTACATGAACACTTTTGCAAGTAAAACTTTTTTTGAGCAGATGAGTTCGGCCTTTCCTAACTGGACTAGCCCTGAGAAGAAAGGACGAAACAAACTCAGGGATCTCAGTCTCTTTTAAAGTCCAGACAATATTCTTAAATGCAAAAGACATATATAAAAGCGATAATTACAATTATGTTACAACTATAATAATTTAAAAAATGTCAACAATAGAAACAAATTAAAATATATTTTTTTTTAAATATGTAATGTAAATTTAACTATAAATTATCGTCACATCAACATAAATTTAAACATTCAAAATAAACAGCATGTGCAGAATGGGCAGCTCAATCCCAGGTGGTTTGATCATCAATATATTCTGCTATGGTATAATACCCCTTTGCGGATAACTTAGATTTAATGGCATTCTTAAATTTCCGTAATGGCAAATTTCTAATAGCAATAGGGAGTTTGTTGTAGAAGCGTATACATTGTCCCATGAACGAGTTGCCTACTCTGTGGAGACGAGTGACGTGAACACAAAGATTATGTTTGTTTCTGGTATTTACCGAATGAACATCACTGAGTTTAGGAAACTTTGCTAAATTTCTTTGAACATAAATTAAATTTTCGTATATATATTGTGAAGATACGGCCCGGCCCATTCACGACCTTTCCGCTGTGAGCGGCAGCTAAGAGCGAAACGCCGAGCGGTAATATCAAAAGTATAAAAATGTACGAGGCACGCCACGAGTCGCCGCTCATAGCGAAAAAGCTAGCGGTTTTTGCCGAGCGTATTGCTACAGCGGCGAGCGGTATGGAGAGCGGCAGGAACAAAGGCACAAGTTAGTATGTGCGACGCCACGAAACAGAGCGGCGTGGACAGCGGTGCAGGAGTGACGGACTCAGCGGCGTTAAATAAAAACAAAATATTTTAGACGATTTTATGGCGGTAATGGATACCGAGGCTTTTATAACAGAAATTTTAAATAGACCGCCTATATGGATGTCAAAATATCCCCAACATAAATATAAAAAGGTTGTGGGAAGAAATTAAACAAGGTTTTCCGGAATATAATGATACTTACATTTAATTTAAATTGATAACACAAAAACTAAGAACCTAGGTACCTACCAAACGAAGCTACTGATATGTTGACAAAACTACTGGTATGTTTACGTAATGTAGGTGGATAGTTGACAAGTTTTAAAAGTTAATTTTTTTCTCTGTCAGTAGGTACCTAATTAGCAAAACAGTTTACATATCAGTAGTTTTGTCTGTAGATATAACTACACACGAAACTACTAGTATGTCTTATACGCAATGTAAGTAGTTGACAAGTTTTTAAAGTTTTTTCTCTCTGTAAGTACCTACTTAGCAAAACACTTGGAAACATCAGTTACTTCTTATAGGTAGGACCTTCGTATAGGTCACTAAATTCACCATCTAAATACCGATCTTTATTTAGTTCGTGCACTCATTCTATCATATTTAAAAAAAAAAAAATTGTTTCTAAACAGACAGGGGATAATTTTTATAACGCTATGATTTTTAACACGTTTCGACTACCTAAATACGTCCACCGTCGCCGCTGCAACTATTCGCTACCTACTAGGGTTCGTGGCGTGCAAAACGCACCGCTCACCAACGCCGCTCCGCTTTTCGCTAAGACCAAAACTCGTGGCCAGGCCGATACAGTCAGAATATTTATCTCTTTAAATTTGGAGCGGAGAGAAACTCGAGGGCCTAATTTATAAATGGCTCGTACGGCACGTTTTTGTAAGACAAATATGGCATTAATATCTGCACAGTTACCCCAGAGTAGGATACCATAAGTCATTATGCTATGAAAGTAACTGAAGTAAACTATTCTAGCTGTATCAACATCAGTTAAATGTCGAATCTTTTTTACAGCAAAAGCCGCTGAGCTTAGCCTACCGGATAGTTTTTCTATTTGGGGACCCCATTGTAACTTAGCGTCAATAGTTATACCTAAAAATACAGTAGATTCCACAGGAT
Source organism: Phragmatobia fuliginosa (assembly GCA_932526445.1). NCBI lineage: Eukaryota > Metazoa > Arthropoda > Insecta > Lepidoptera > Erebidae > Phragmatobia > Phragmatobia fuliginosa. The sequence goes on from OW052057.1 coordinate 36,217,167, forward strand.
CCAACTCCAGTCCATTCAATCGAACATTGGTTGTGACATGTCGAACGTTTGGTGTAGAGAATTTAATGAATTTGGTCTTCTTCTCAATAAGGAGAAGGTTATTTGTATTAAACCAATGTACCACTTTCGAGAGTGCACTGTTGACTTCATTAAAACTGTCAAGTTGGCGCCTAACTTTTAAAATTAAGGATGTGTCATCCGCGAACAGTACAATCTCATGATTGTCACTAACATAATATGCTAGATCGTTTATGTATATGAGAAACAGAAATGGACCTAGAATAGAACCCTGTGGGACGCCCATTGTTACCGGGGATCCTGAAGATGTTTTGCCATTAATATCAACTTTTTGAACTCTTTTATTCAAATACGACGTTAGAATATTTATGTTTAAGCAATTCCGTAGTTGAACGACCTTTAGTAAAACCAAATTGCTTCTGATGAAGCAAGTTGTGCTTAATAAAATGTTGTAACATTTGGTTTAAAAGCAATTTTTCAAAAATTTTACTCAATGTTGGAAGTATTGAGATAGGTCGGAAGTTAGATGGATCTGAACTGCTACCAGATTTAAACAATGGAATCACTTTACTTTGTTTCATCAGATCAGGAAACACACCAGATGCGATACAAGAATTGAAAACAGTTGCTAAATATGGGGATATCATATCAATTATTGCAGATATAGTATGTACTGAATGTCCCCATAAATCAGTTGTCTTCTTTACATTTATGCTTTTAAAAGCCTTGATGACATCATTTACACTAACAACTGAAAATTCCAATCCTGCATCACACCGGTTTACACTATTTTCTAATAAGCAACAAGCAGAGACAGAGGATGACGAGAGAGTCTTGGTTGTTCTAATCGGAATGTTGGTAAAAAAATGTTCAAACTCGGTCGCAACCTCCACATCCGCTTTTATATCTACATTATTAATTTTTAAATGGAAGTCACGTTTTCGTACAATGGAACTTCCCCTACAACGGAACAACGTTCCGTTGTAGGGGAAGTTTATTTAAATGTAAACAATTTTTAAAATATAAAATATAAACAATTTTTAAATGGAAGTCACGATTTCGTACAATGGAAACCCCTACGACGGACCAAGCCAGAAGAAATAAGTTCGCTTTAATAGAGATGAAATGCTATTGCAAATTTCAGCCTACTGCCGTCCACTGCTTAACGAAGGCCTCCCCAAAGAGCGCATATATCATTACAGTCTCAAAATTTGCAAGTTTGGGTTTGTTATATTCGTTAGATTTTCGTCAGAGAAACATGTAAGTATAAAAACGTCGGAACCCAGAATTATCTGTTTGCGTTAAGATCCATTAACGAATTGGGAGAAATAGTAATTAATGAAATTGTTTTAATCCAACACTATCTGTATAGATTAAAGCATAACGCCTTTTCTTCAGTGCCTTAAAATAATAGTTTATTATGGGATGGAAGTTTTTGACTTCATCACCGTCATCATCACCTTTAAATAGTTCACTGCTGGACATTTTTTTTCATTTATTTTGGTACAAACAGTCATTATTACAAAGTAATCTACTATATAAAAATAAGTCGGATTTTCCTTCCTGACGCTATAACTCCAGAACGCACGAACTGATTTCCACAGTTTTGCATTCGTTGAAAAGGTCTCGGGTTCCGTGAGGTTTATAGCAAAGAAAATTCAGGAAAATTTCAACAGGAAAGCGGGAAAATCTTTTTTTAGAAAATAGGGGATGACTTTTTTATGGGAATCTTTTAAGGGCAGGACGACGTCTGCCGGGACAGCTAGTATATTATAAATGTACTTAACAGACAGACAAGGAGTACCCAAAAATGAACATGACATAGGCCTCTCTTTACAAAGTATTAGTCTAGGTTTAGTCTTAATCTGCTATAAAATGTAAAACAAACTTTGTCCGCTGCTGCGATCGTATTATCACTTTCGCTGTTAGAGTATGTATGTTCATATGTTCTTCCTCAAGCATCTAAGTATCTCCAAGCCAAATGTTTGGTCGTGAAAGGGTAACAGACAGGCACACTTCTTTTCGAATTTATAATGTTACTAGTACTGGTATCTTTATGGATATTTCGATTACGGTGAAATAAGGTAAATAAATAAAACATTATGATTGTAAATAATGTGATTATATTCTTAAAGAATAACGGATACAGATGTTAAAAATAATTGGTTTAACAAATGTTTAATTACATTTTCGATGGTTACGTTTGAGACATATTTTAATAAATCATAGACGATTCATACACCATGTGTTCTGTTAAATTATTTTCTCGATTATTTTAGAACACAGAATTGACACATACATATATATTAATCCAACGAATAGTAAATGTTAGTTGGTATAGATCTATCAAACTTAGAAATAGATTATGTAGTGTGAATGATTTATACGAATTAAGATTCAGTACAACAGTAGCCGCCGTATGCGATGTTTAGATTACGTAAGATAATGCCAATTAAATACGATGCATACAAAAAAATAGCAAAAAGAAATACATTTCTGCATACAATATATTTTAAGTAAACTATGCACTCTGTTTTATGTTGTAATTGTTTATAATAAATCAATATTTATACTCGCAAGTTTCCTAACTTATTTAACTTTCATATTCAAAATCAAGATTTAAATATTGTGACACGTACATTTATTTATTGAATACAAACGATCGCATACGTATACTCACATTGTCTTGTATTTAATAATTATACATTTGATATATTTAATTACATTATATATTATTTATTTACCGTCGTGAAATAATTTTATAATACATTTGTATCTATAAAAAAAAATATTATCAAACACTACTTAATGTAAGTACTTGTTTGACAAGATTCAATAAACTATGCAAATATTATTAGAGCTTTTATACGCGTTTAATTTGTGCTTTACGCAATGATATAGCAATACAATTTAGTAACATTAAGTAACATTTACTCGTAAAGATTCTATATAATATCGATATAATATATAGAGATAGAATAATATAATTAATAATAGAATTAATTACCTACAGAACGACTGTCCATGCAGTACATCGAAAGGTCACAGAACGCATTTTATTTTAATGATTGCGCTTTTATGTCCATAATCGATATCTCCAAATAAACTCTGGAACTGTGCCAACTATCTAATCCTACGAGAGATTTTGGATACTTGGACGTGTCTTCCAACGTAGAACACCTGAACTCTAGACCGTATTCACAATACATTAACATTCATAACCGTCAAATAAAACTGTATAACTAAAAAGAAGATCAGTACATTAACGAACCTAAGACTACACGGTTCTTGGGACAATAAACATCACGTATTTGCATCTACGTATGTTAAGAGACTGGGGTGCTTCGTCCACCATTTGGTAAATTAAGCTACCAAATATTTACACTATGCACATTGAGGGTTCTTGTTCGATCAAAAACTGTTTTTTTTTTAATACGAGCTTTATACATTGTGAATAAACCGCTCCTTTAAAGCTTATTGTTGTAGTTTGAATCTGAGAAATAAAATTAAAAGCATTCACACAGCGCGCAGCACTAGAAATCACAAACAATACACAGGGCTAAAGTATGTCTTAACAAAAATATCATTTTAGTAAATATGTAAACATAAGTTATAATTATGTAGTCACAACAATCAACATCAATAGTTTACAACGAGAATAAATACGTTTAAACATCGAATAATGTTAAACTAATAACTATAGTCAGTGAGAGACATTTTAATGATATAAATCTGCCATAATGGTATAAGTAATTTTGTGCGTCATGGTGTTGACAAAGGGTAATATCGATCCTTGGTACTTTGTAACTGTGGGTTTTTCTTTCACAGTATGATATTTTTAAGTCTACTTTTATATTAGGATAAATATTATAACATTACCACCACATGAAACCAAACGATTTTATTCGTGAATTAAAAAAAAATTGCACACTTATATAATAAAGAGATTGTGTAATGACCAGTGGTCACTGCAGTGTCAGTACTTCTACGTGTAAGACCTTTATTAGCTCTGTTTTCTTTATTTTCCTGATGTGTCATTATTGTTTATAAAGACAACCTATCGCAACATGATTCTTGGATACTTCGGGAACAATTTCTACATTTGCGGGTATATATTTAATTAGTTCCCATTTGAATTCCTGCGCCTTATTTTCATCGAATCTACCGATACGTTCTGCTTAGGGATTTTCTGGTAAAAAACCGTTTGACGTGCTCTTACCTAAATATTAATACGATTAACGTTCACTAACACCAAATTAAGCTTTAGTTTATTAATCTAATGGCGTAAACAGCCTTTTCATCAGCCGTGATAAATACACAAACATAAAACACAAACATTCGACACCTTCAGCTTGTTCAACTAAGGTAACATCACATACCAGTTCATTTAGCGGATATACTTATATATAATTAGTAGTATGTAGTAGTTACATAAGGTAAACACTTCTTGTTTACATTTTTAACATGCACTTACTTAGGACCAACCCTTTGACTCTTCTCACCGTTAGGACTAATCTGGACGCACATTTCAAATTTATATTTGAATCACGTGTGCAATAAAATATATATATATATATTATATGTGTGTGTGTGTTGTGAATATAGCCTATATTTTTAATAAATAAATCGTTTCAACCTGCGACTGGCTAGCAGTCACAAGTCATGTGATTTGCTCGTATTAATATAAACGTTTCACTTTACATTTTATATCTCAGTAATATTTATAGTGCAATATAAATATCAACGTAAAATTCACCATATTACTTAATAAAATGATCTATATTTCTATATTTTCCGTTCTAATATTAAAGTTGGAGGGAAAGCTCTTATGGTGCACGGTGAATTTTATAATTCGATCATGTTGCTATAAGCAAGGGCTCCTAAGCGATGGGTACAGCTAGACTGGCGGTATTGTCCACAATACAGCAGTCCTGTCAGCAGAGGTCGACAGGAAAGAGAAGTCGTCCGGATGCCACCTGGCCGAAATCACTTTGTCTGGATGACGAGCTACTGGCACGCTTGGCAACGGGCATGTCAGGTCACCTAAACAAACAAATATTTCAAATTGTAAGTATTTTTTCAATAGAACAAATAACCAGTTCAGTGTCGATTTAAAAACACTCTTATACAGTAAAGGAAAACCAAACTAAATCTTACCTTGCAAATCAGTTAGTACAACTTTTCCATCATATCCTGCCGTGAGTAGATAGTAAGCGCCGGGAGAGAACCGAACACTGCGAAGATCGCCAGAGTGTGGTGTGAAACGTTGTAGGGCCCGAGATCCACGGACGTCGTGGAGGGCACAGGAACCGTCGTCGTGTCCACATACGAGTAGCCTGCCGCTCGGGTCTACTGCTAAGGATGCTACTGCAGATCCCTATTGTTAAACAAACAAAGTGTGAATTATTTCTAGAATAAATGTGACGCACGAGAAAGAAAAATAAGAGAATCATATAAAACTAGTATTTTCATGGAAAATATTTTTTTCGATATTTGTCGCATACGCGAACGTTATCTTTACAAGGAATAATGTTAGTAAAGACGTAAAATGTCAATGAAAATAATATGTTACGGTTATCTTCTAATGCGATCAAAACATTAAAATATTTAAAACTGGTCTATTTGCTGTTGATAAACAATACAATTTTATTAATAGTCTCCAAAACATTTCTTACATCGAACTTGCAAACAAACGATTATAATAGAACATAGCAAAATAGAATTCAGGTGTACTTAAAAAAGTTTTCTATTTTAATCTTTCTTTGATTACTAAATGGACCGAAAACTAATTCTTGATGCAAATAAAATTAATGAGCGAGGAACTAGAACTTTATCCAACAATAACCAATAATTAGCCCGGGCTTCTATAAACAGTTTTTATTAAAGTTCCGTATCCGGAGACATTTGGTGAAGAAATTATTGCTCGATGATGTAGTTTCGCCATAATTTAAGTCATCGCATGAATTTATAGCACTGGGATTATGGCAAAACCAAAATACTTTACTGCAATTTTTGCGCTGTTAGAACAAAAAATTCAAATTACTAAGTAATGGTAGTAGTCATACCTAGACGGTATATTTTACATCAAAATATTAATAGAGCGTAACAGAAGGCAATAAAATGATCACATTATGACTCAATCGTTGTAGGTGTGGAAATATTAATGAGATGATACGAAACTCAAAACGAGTTGGAAAATTTGCAATAGTCTATATTATGTCCAATTTTGTAGCTGTTCATCTATTTTTATTTCCTTGTTTTGACAAAAGAAGTTAGTAGTAAACTCTGATAAAGGGTTTAAAATTGTTAAAATATTTGTTATGTTTTTAATATCAATGATAAAATAGTTGAAATAAGCCTTGTGGAAACCTGCAACATGACCGATTTTTGATTGCCGTTTCGCTCGTAATCATATACCACAACTCATCAATAGTTGCCAAGTAACAAGCAACCGATATGGTATGTTAGCTAGACTATAATCTATATCTCTGAATCAAATTTCAACCCAATCCATACACCTTGTCTATCGTAAATGAATAACAACCACACATCCAAACTATCAGCATTGATAACAAATGATAACAACTATATATGTATTGCTAAATAAATTATTTTTTTTTTTTTTTTTTTATATTTAAGCCTGCCAAAGTGACTCTACTCTGCCTGATGGAAAGCATGAGTAGAATCCAGGAGTAGGGGTCACCATGCTTATTGTGAGGGTAGGCAATGTAGCATGGTGACCCCTACCATGGCAGCCTGGTTAGATTATTCTGCATCATTCTCCCGGCCTTCGAAGGGCGGGAGAATGATGCAGAATGATTGGGCCTCCGGTCTCACACTCACCAACAAAATACGACAGCAAGAATGCTGTCATTATTAGGATGGTCTTCTGTGTGAGGGTAGTACTGGCCGGGTCGAGCCGGCCCATTCGTGCTGAAATCAGCGTGGCTCTACTATTTTGGTTAATTTAATTCATACCTCTATATTTACATCTTTACATATCATAGAAGTAGCTTCCACTGCTATTATTCTCTTAAATTTTTGAAACTACTCAAGAGATTTTAATGCAGTTTTCAGCAATAGATACGAGTGATGCAAGATATGTCATTTTTTGTGTAATTTTTTTGTTGTGTATTGCATGTAGGTAAATTCAAGAATTTTAACGACTTACGTGTGAAACCGGGCCAGGTTGCTTCTTATTTATAAATTTGATAATAATTAATAATTTGATAATAAAACATAACTATAATTCGTACTTAACGTAATTAACGCTAATAGACGTTTAATATGAATATTTTGAAGATGCTAAATGCAATAAATTTATTTCGCAGGCGTTGGTCCTTTCCTTCACTTCTTTGTCCCTCCTGTTTATTGTTTATTTACATTTACATATTTAATTACAGAGAGATATAGTTATGAATAAGGTTAATTTTCATAAAGAGCGTCAATTCCTAGTTACGTTCAGTGAATCAATTTAAACCACAGAACAGGAAAAATCTGTTCTATTTAGAATGAAAACAACAAAATGACTATGACTTAGTAACATTCATTTGTCATTTAGGGTTTCTTGCATTATTACAAAGATGGAAATTTGACATTCAGATTGGATATTTTATAAAACAGATCCTAGACCAGAATTCTTTGTAAAGATGAAATCGAACAGTTTTAAAAAAAAGTAACGTTATAGAGACAATAAATATTATGTTCCAAGTACATTGACGAATCTAGACTGGCATCAGATATAATAAAAACTGTGTATTAATAAAAATGTATAGTAAAATCATTAAAAAAGGCCGACCCTAAAATTGTGTTAAACGTACAGGTTTTCAATTCTACAGGCGACTTTCCTTTGTACTGGAATTCAATGAAAAGTTAGAGAAGAAATCTAGCAGCATTTGACTGAACAAAACGAAAATATAATCTTACAAAAATAAATGCGGGATTTCAAAAATAAAAGCTTTTTACTGTACCAAATCGTTACATTAAAAACACTGAGATAAACCATTTCATCGCTATATTATATGCTCTTTGTTCCTGATAAACCCATACAATTTACGGCATCCCCTTTGACAACATTGATAGATCTATATAAATAATAAATATGAAAGACAAAAATGATGTCTTTTCAATGTTCAAATCGACTATGGGTGAAATCGATTGCAGGGTCCGCCGAAAAAGCAGCCAACTGTTTAATTTATAGTGAAACACGTGAGGAAATAATTTTTGTTTCATGTATGATATAACATTTATAATATCAAAGAAGTGTAATTAAAATAAATGATGCTTATATTATGTAAAGTGAAATTATTTATTATTCTGAATTAATTTTTAGTTAATAATTAATTTTCTTAGTAGTTTTTACTTTTTTGTATTTAAAATATTTTGGTGCTGGTATCATATTATTATTTTTTTAAAGTATATAGTACAATTAACAAAACAAACTGAGTAATAAATTGCCTATCTCAGTCAACTTGTAACAATTCAACGTAGTATTTTAGAAGTTATCACAATTATCGAATAAATACGGACATAGACACGAGTAAAAGCTAATACTATATATTTTTGAAATGTGCAATTAACGCTCTTTACAATGCTACTAAACACAACATATTTTTCTCAAATTTATTTTTTAACACAGTGCCTCACGACCGCTAGAGGGCGCCACATTAGTTTTAGTGACACTTCGTATAGCCTATAACCAGTGGAAGATCAAGAAGCTTCTAACGATATTTCATATGTTCAGTTGTAATGAGTAGGTGAGGAGCTATGAAGGAACAGAAACATACATTCATAGCCTGTAAAAATCATGACCCTCGGCTGGCTTTGCCGTATTCGGATAAAAAAATGCAAGGAATACTTTTAGATGTTAACCAAATAAATCAATTTTTAAATTTAGTATGTTTTACACCCACCTACGTCCTGCGTGGGTATTGCAGTATTATTTTCATTAAATAAAATTATTTTTAGGTCTTTATGCATTTATAGTCGAATTTCTAACTATGTCCTTTTAATATCTTTACCCATATTTTTAACAACATCGATCACACTTAATGAATAAGTAGAACGGTTGCCTTAAAAATTAGAAACGCATCGCGTGCTGCACATATTAATAAATATTTATGTTATTAAGTGAAGTTGTCAGATTGGCCCTAACATATTCATTAAGGAATAATATGTAAGAGTTATGTGTAGAATAATTTATAAATTAATGTCATATTTGAAGTAACATAACTTAAAATACAAAATTGTTGTGAAAGGCATTTGCATTCAGATTTTACTCGTCATTACTTCATAACTCTTGCGAGCTAAGATGGCACCTGACTTAAATGACAGTTTTTAAAGTACCAAGTGCATAAAAAAATACAAAATATTTATAGTTTATTAGTTTTTTAAATTACAACAATTATTTTGCAATTAGTAATTTCACTTAACATACTACTTTATCTTAAGTGTTACTTTACTACCTGAGTTAAGAATATACACATGTATACCAATAGGAAGCAGGCCTCATTCACTATTTATCCGAATGCATTCTTCGTCCAGTGATATAAATAATATTAGGTAATACTTATACTGTCTTTTTGACAGGTCAAGAAATTTCGAAAATAGTGACGCCCTCGCACGTCACCGATTCGATTTGAAATTAAAACAATTTTATTTAGGAAGAACTTTCAATCGATTTAATTAAATATTTATTATTCGTTAATTAGTTTTTTAAATTATATATGAAATAATTAAAAGTGTAAATGATAAATCACTAAATAAGAAATATTTATACATTTAAACAATACAACGGAGGTCTCACTGACTAGTCTAGTTTAAATTATGAGGAAGAGTCTGATGGATAGATAGATTGTAATAATTTTATATTATATGATTCAATTGTATACGACTTTTATTTTATTAAATTTACAGTAACAATACTTACACAAGTTCAATTATTTTATATAATGATCGATTATTTTAATCGTTTAATCGACTTATCGTATTTTAAGAACTGTTCTAAAGTCTGTGGTTGTTAGCTATGCACAGGGCACTTCACTACGCGTCTATAAAGTACGATATTAGTGTAATGATGTGTCAAAAAGACAATAAAGGAATGGACAAAGTTTATTATAATTTTGAATGATATTATAGTCGTCACAAAATAAGAAGCCCGTTTTGACATTTGTCATATAACATGCCGCGATAGCTTTGTATGAACGTCTTTTAAAGAAATTGAAAATTCAAATTCATAATCCTATTTAATTACAATAGACCAGTGCTTATAATGTTTGAAAACAAAATAAATTATAGTAGGATGAAACCCATTGTAAAAGGAGGAGAATAGTACAAAAATTAAAGGAAAAATAAATTACGGGCGATCTGAGGTCGGGAAGGGGGAGAGGGGGGGGTCTTAAGGGGAAAAATGACTTACCTCGATTTCCGGCAAAACTACAAGTCCTATGGAAAAAAGTTAAATAGCAAAGTTGTAGGTAATAAAAAGATCTACATCTTTTGCATTTACACTTTTTTCACATAACCTCAAATTTTAAAAATTCAAAAACCAAGTTTTTGGTTTTTTATTTATATCTTTTACAAATAAAATTATTTTTTGACTGACCTATGAAAAATGTTTGGCTATTAAAAATTTTTTCATAGAGAAGTGGGCTAGGCAGGTCTGGGCCTTACTACATACTTGCTATTTCGTAGCAGCTGTAAAACAGAGCAGTGTACGACATCGGTGATAAAACTACACGTGCAGGCTGAGTTACTTTCTGTGAAATACCTTTTGATGCCCTAAAATTTTTTGCAGGTCACTCAGGTATTAAATTATCTTAAAATAGTAATAAATAGGCATATACACATATAATTTAAAGAAGATTCTATAACTTTCTCATAATATTGTAGATGTTTTATTAAATATTAACTTTATTATTTATTTGTTTGTTAATTAAAGTAGTATTTTTCGATTTGCAATATTTTTGTTTATCATTGTAACATGCAATCTTACGTTTTTCGAGAGATTAAAGTCTACATTTTAATAAATATCTCAATAACGATTTAAAAAAATCGAATTCAAGTTTTTTCATTTTTTGCATTTTCTGAGAAGATTTACTATGGTAATATATATATATATATATATTTACACCATCGGAAAGTCAAGATTTCATCGAATAGGAAACACCCTATTTTTTTTTTAAAAATTGATATTTTGACGGATGAATTTTCGATTGAAAATTAGGGTTTTTTTCCGTATTCAGTTAAATGAGGTGAAAATATAGATGTTTCAAATCAAATAAATTAGGTGAAAAGCTAAGTTTTCACAAAATTTCGTTAAAAAATAATTTTATTTGTAAAAGATAAAAATAAAAAAAATGGTTTTTTGAATTTTTCACATAAAATTTGAGGTTATGTGAAAAAAGTGTGAATGCAAAAGATGTAGATCTTTTTATTACCTACAACTTTGCCATCTAACTTTTTTCCATAGGACTTGTTGTTTTGCCGGAAATCGAGATAAGCCATTTTTTACTACAAGTTTGAATCGATTTATCGTAAGTATCGTGTACCAAGTCGTGATACGGTCACTAGTTACTTCACGATGACAAATGTCAAAACGGGCTTCTTATTTTGTGACGACTATAGATAGCGATATATGGTTATAAAATACCGTTTTAAATCGTCATGATAAGCCTTTTAATTGTAGTCTCAAAGTATCATATGTATATATTTTTATTCGAAATTATTGCGACTCACAGCCGGTCATGCTGTTTTTTTCATCTAGTCACCTTTTTTAAAACAATAGGGTTACCCAGACGAATCTAATAATATATTAATTAAATAAATTCGTGCACTGATTTAAATTATATTAGGTAATACTTAATAAACTATAATATTTATGGAAAAATTCGGTGATAGAAAAAAATGTAACGGTAATAGTGATGCTAACGCTACTCGCAAGACGACAGAGGGGAGTCACGTGGGGGAACAGCATCAGGTTTCGTTTTGAGCCAGGTGCCATCTTAGCTCGCACTAGTTTTAATGTTTTTCTGATACATAAAATAATTTTCTTACAGACAATGTAGTCAGTTATAGATTGATTAGAATGGAAAATGGCGGTGTTTCAAGCCTAAAATCAACAGCCATTATTGGGAAGCCAGTGCTACCAAATACAATACACTGACAACTAGTGCATCCTGCGAATTCAATTTACCTTAAGGTTGCAGAAGTCTAATGGGGGTTTCAGCCTTGCGAAAACTGATATACAGATAAAACCGGTTGACTAGTGAATCTTGGAAATAAAAGAGGTTAGGATCGATAATTAATATTGGCTGGAAATATAGAAAGAAAAAGAAGATAGATACCTTAGTCGGGTGTCCCGATGGAGGTGATATGATATTGACGCAGCCACCAGTACGAAGGTCCCAGAAACGCACAGTCTTGTCCTGGCTGCCAGACACGAACATCGCTCCGCCCCAGTTGTACAACGACAAGATGTGACCGGAGTGACCGCTTAGCGCCTGTACGCACACACAACACACATAACTACCAATCACTTTACTTCAATCCTTTGGGGAACAAATCAAATGTAGCCTTCGCTGGATCCAAATTGATTTAATATACTTAGGGCCGCGATAGGCGGGATATTTCTCTTCAACTTTTATTTGATATTAATGGCGTAATAAACATTGATAAGAATCAAACACAACAACGAACCGTTGACTATACAAATCGTTTTTTTTTTCTTCATTAGGCACCATTTATAGGGGCAGTAAAGGCACTGTAACTATATGTATTTCATTTCGTAATAAAACACACAGTTGTTTCCTATTTGTAAAAAAGAGATGAAAAAATTGTATTTCATATTCATGAACAAGATGAATGTAAAGACAACGAATACATTCATTATTCTAAAAAAATAAAAGCAAATTACATAAGAAAATTTCACGCAGTTAAATACTACTTTCATAGAACTTGACACGTCATAAAAAGGCACAAATAGACACTTCAATGTCATTTAATTGAGTATATTATAGATGTATAAATATAGGTCTACAAGAGTGCCAATCTAAAATGTCAAATAATGTCAAATCGCGGTCGATTAATGTAGCCTACAATTATCAGTATTAATGAGGAGGGGACCATTTACGAGGAGTAACGTCAAACCCTACAAGTTAAAACCGCAAACCACGTTGATGATATTCGACCCGCGTTATAATGCGGTATCGAGGAATTATTCTATAAGTAACACGAGCTGCCAATCTTAAAGTATATTTTGTCTCAAACCAAAATAAAAAAAATATATGAAAAATCAATATAATTTAAAGTGACAGAAAGTTACAGCACAAATTAATAAAAGATAATTAGTGTAGCAGACCTTGACAGGTGAGTGATTTTATGTGATCCCCAAATTAGACAAGCATGTTTCGAGGGGTAAAATATTTCAAAAAGTTACCCAAAGTACACATAATGTGCATCGCATAGAAACTTGTACGTAAAATGTAAATTACGGTGGCTTTAATCATGTATGAGATTACGTACGTTTATCGTTTCTAGTACCCATTACTGTTACTATTTGTACGCACTAGCATTTTTTCAAAAAGATAAAAACCTTTACGGGCTCGGTATTACCAACTTGGCAGAATTGTGGTAAAACTAATCAGGGAAAATGAACACTAAAGCATTTATTGCAAAGTTTTTATAAACGAGTATATAGGAAAAAAATACATTTTTCTTTCACAATGGAGGGTAATATTCCAGGGCATTTCGTAATTTGAAGAAGCTGGGTCCACTATTGTTTCTATTAAGATGTCTAAAAAAATCTAATCAGGGATCGGTATTTAGAAAAGAGAAAATTAAAAAGAAATTAAGTTAACTTGAACTTGGAATATATGTACGTATAAACGTCAAGTGTCTGTTTGTTATTTCAATTTAACAACGTTTCAAAATCAAATGCGTGTTACTTGCACCAAAAAAAATATCTGTTATTTTGGCCAATCTCAGGAATGCTTGAATCGACTCTATAAAGATAATTTAGGTTACATTGATAAAAATAAATTTGCGATAAAAATTAAAATTCTTGAAATATTTATGTAGTGCACACAACAAAACATTCGATCCTAATCCAACCGATTCCGTAATTAACAACTACAGGCCACAACTGGTTAAAAGTACAGTAACTAAACTTGTGGACTAGTAGATGCAATTCTTCAATTGTTGGATACAAAAAATACGTAAGTGATTAAGCAGACTGGAATTAAAGTTATCATACCTGGAATGTCTTTCCCGTTGCGCAGTCGGTAACGTATATTTTGCAGTCGCCAGCCCCTCCGCTTACCAAAAGACTGGTCTTGTTCGATGTGTCCTCTATAAAGCACACGTCTCGCACGGTACCGTCGTGCATCGTTAGTTCAACCTGATGATAAAAAGACACATTGTCACAACTCTCTCAAAATTAAGGTAAAATAATGGATAGTAGGTAACAGACAATAATGTAGGTATCAAAAAAACTAGTTTAATATATCACTGTAGCCTTTAATAGTTCACTGCTGACCTTTTACACGGGGACTGTTTTTCACACCGTACCCTCCGTGAGGAGCCACCCAATAAACCACGTGGGGATCTAGCTCGGCAGTCCAGTCGTAGTCCTCGATTCCACGAGGAGCTCCAAGAACGCATACTCCAAGTACGTATGTACGTACCTCCGACTGAGATATATATCCCGGGCTGATTGGAGTTATCATAGGTGCAGGACGCTACTACGTCTCACACTTTTCTATACAGTAAGACGCGGAACACCGGTCCATCTTAGACGATATCTCCGGCAGCACTATGGCTAATTATTATAAAAAAACATTCCCGTACTAACAACTTAATTTAGCTATTTATGTGATATAGTAACGCGAGTTTCTGTATCTTTCAAATTACTTTTCATTGTAAGTTATATAATATATGCAAATACAGTTAACGAACCATTCCATAACATTTCATTTAATGAAAAAGTAATTAAAAAATATTACGTATATTAATCTAATTATTTTTACGCTAAATAACTTACATTTTTAATCATTAAAACAGCTTATTATTTATTTAGTAAATAAAAATATTTACAAAGAAGTTTAATTGTAATAAATTATTACCCTAATTCATACTCATGTTATAAATTAATTCGGAAGTAATCTTACGCTTTACGCTGTCTCTTACTTTAAACCGCTGTAGCGATCAGATGGCTAATCTCAATTGTATTTAGCATAGAGATACCTTGGTTCTTGAGAAAGGTCAAAGACTACTTTTTCCAGTACAACTGACATAGACGGTGGCCGACCCGCAAGCAAACGCTAGTTAGTTCAGAACAAATATCACAAAAGATCTATAGAGAGTATAACCGATTTCATAAATAAAATTAATTTATTCAATTAAGTAAAAAAATGAGGTAAACATGAGGCGATGGGCATTTCATTATCAAAACACCGTACTGTGGCTGTTCTCAAAATTAAAAGACATTGAACATAAATTTCTAATCACTTGATTAGAATAGATTTCGTATGATAAGAAACATTAGTAATAAATGTTATAGGTAAATTAATTAGATAATGTTGTAGTTTTATGAATCAATTTTCCCAATAATATTATTATGATAACAAGAAATGAGTCTATTATAGATATTACTAAGTTATAATGTTTTACATGCTTTGTTACATATACATAAAGATTAAAAACAGGTAACGTACTCAAATATCATCATCATCATCATCATCAACAGCCTTTAACAGTCCACTCAAATATAACAATACCAAATTGTTTGAAGTTATCATTTTCTTATAGAGGAGCCCAGAGCGATCAGACATAACTTATTTTGATGAGACCTGAACTACTCAGTAGCGTCTTGTGTACTTTTAATACCTGCGTGTTTGTGGAAGTATTTTCAATATATTTAATTTTTTTATTCCGCATGCGTATAGTGCTCTCGCGCTCGCCCTCTCGACTGAATAATTTTTGTGTTTTTTGGTCACTCGAATTTGTCTGACTGATGAAATATAACTTTGTAATAGTTACTTCAATAACATATTTAAAAATCAGACATGTAAAAATAAGTAAAGTTCATTAATTTTTTGTCAACCTTTAAAGCGTCTGACAAAAGCTCTGGTCCATGAAAAGTGTCTGACACTTTATGAAACTAGTTTAGAATAATATTCTACAAAATATATATAAAGATCAGCCATACTAATTTAAGTTAGATAACTCTTATTTTTAGTTACCTTTCTCACCTGGTATCTGCCCAGGTGTCACAGGGCTAGTTCCACAAACACGCAGGTATTAAAAGTACACTAGACGCTAATGAGTAGTTAAGGTTTCATCCATGTGAAAATAAGTTATGTCTGATCACTCTGGGCTCTTGGACCATTATATTAGAATACATTATCGCTATCACTTTAGATGTTTTATGTAAATGGCGTCATAGAAAAATGTACATTTGTTGTCAGTAATATAAATAAAAATCACTTGCTTACTTAACGTCAGAAATTTTATTAAATTTAACTAAAAAGGTACAAATTCCACTAAACCTGATTTCTCAACGCTTTTTCTTCTTCGCGGACTTGCGTAACCCAATTAGCAATGGGGCTATTTCTCGACTAGAATCACTAAAAAAAAATTTGACTAGAAGATTAATCAATGTAATAACTGTACGAATATTTAGTCAATTTCTACCCGGAAAGAGGTTTTATACCTCATTAAGATTTTTACCTCTCTTGGTCTGAATCAATTAGGATTAAGAGTATGTCTTCATACGATACTGTCAATTACTGAGTTTAGAATCGAATGCATTGAGTGATCCACATGACGTTATGGTCTGTTGTTTAGCATTATTGATAGATGGGTTTGTACCAAATGGGATTGGCAACTATATCATTTATCAAGCCACGATATTATATAAATAAGTACTATACTAAAAAAATTAAATTATAAAGTAATAAATTACTTCTAATTGACACCTCTAAAATATCGTAAACTGGGGTTATTTGGATATCACGGGGTTATTTGGAATTTCGAAAATAAAAGTTTTGATCATATGTATTTTATTATCTGCTAATAGTAGGAAATTTATGTCGTACTTATGCCAGGTGGTATACCTGGCATAAGTACGACAGACAGCATCGATGTCCGTTAAGTAGTGCGTTATTTGAAAATAGCTAAAATTTTGATGTATTTCATGGTTCAAAAACTTTCGTCTGAAACTCTAAATCTAGAAAGGTATGTATAGAGTGAAATATATTGCGAAATACTGTGTTTTATTGACATTACTGGGATTCAACTTGCTTTTTCCTATGTCTTTTCTGTCTGCCGTGGTCTTAGATTTTTCTAAATGGGGCTTTTTGGTTTCGGTTATGGGGCTAATTGAAACTTAGTTTTAAATAGCCCCTTTATAGCTTGTCAAACATTGCTATGGTTTTTATTCATCGTTTCAAAGAGCCTCAATTGATAATTTTAACTGAATTAAGGGCAAGTTGTATCTAAATTTATTAATAAATTATGTACAAGGTACAACAGGTCAATAAGTGGCTGGTTTGATTCCAAGTGTTTTAAGCCGATAGACGTTTCATTTAAAAAAAAAATTGGCGTGACGTGCTAGCACAGAAAAAAGTTCATTTCATTAACAGAAAAGGGTTCGCACTCCAGCAACATCATTGCCGGGTTCAGTAAATATGGGTTATATCCCGTTAATTCAGAGCGACCTAAGTCACGTTTACCTCAAACAAATTCTATCTCTGCAAAAAATATTCAAAACGCAGCGTTTACAGTAATTAAAGAAATTTTGCAAGAAATAAGAAATGCCCCCACACGACCCTTGAACAACTTAAACGTAAAAAAATGCATCGCTTCATCTGGTAAGAATATTACTGGAACAAACACAACTGATAGAATTTCGGCAGAGTAAAAGAAAAAGTACTTTGAATTCTCGGTCAAACAAAAGAAAATGTAAGAAAAGCAACTTAATGTTATCTCAAAGAAACAAATTGTAGCATTGATTCTGATGTGATCAGCCACATTGAAAAATAAAATAAATAAATATAAATATTTCCGGACATTTTATTCACAACGTCATCTAATCCCAATCTAAGCACAGTTTGTATCATGGGTGTTAAACAACTTATATAAATACATAAACATACTTTTTTTGTAAATACATACATATTACATATTGTACATAGAAAATCAACCAGACTCGGAAACAATATTTGTGGATAACACAAATATTTGGTCTGACCCGGGAATAGACCTCTTGTTCAGCAGCCGCATGCGCTAACCACTAGACCAAAAAGAATATAATTTTAGAGTAATTTTCTCTGATGTCTTATAGCCGGTAAACCAACCAATCATTTCGATACTTTTTTTATTAATCAACTTACTGTTGACTTCGTCTTAAATATTCCAAATATCGCTTCATCTTTAGTAGGAACACATATAATATATAACATCAGATTCCAAATAACCCCAAAGAAGCGACAGACTTTCATTACCATAAAGGTACTATAAAGTACCATAAAGGTATTGAAAAAGTGATGTTGAGGGAAACTCAAGACTGACTTTCAATTTAGGTTTTCCAAGTATCGCCTTAAGGTTTATTTTCGAAACTGTTATAAAAATTGAGTAAATCCAAAGCAGTCAGTTCAGATACCAAATAACCCCCCCATCAATGTGATATTTGGAACCATACATTTAAAGTAATATAACTATAGATCTATTCACAGAAAACATACAGCTATAGTAGCTACTTAAAGACAACTATGAAAACTACCAAAACTAATATTCTAAATGTTGATACAGTAACTTTCGTTTTTGTAAACATATGTATGTTTCAAGAAATATATGTTCCAATTAGGCCCACTTCACTGTAATATTTTTTTTACAGTCATTTTCTTGTAATGAAACCTTTATTTGTGTCACAGAACTAAGTTTATAAGCAAATAGTTTTAAAGGAAATTAAAGTAAAATACCATACGTTTATTCACCAGATTCCTGCTGTAGACAGTACGATATACTATTTAGAAATTGTAATCGTAAAACATTAATTATCCAATTATAATTGCAATAGTTGCGACTTAATTGTATCCACTACAGTAATTTTCTACTTCTCTTATTAATAGAGAACCCCCACCCCCCAGTGACGAGGCTAATGGAACGCTAAACATTTACTATTAACTATCCAGCTTACTTTTTATTGAAGCAATAAAAAATACAAATTATAACTATTTTTTTATCATCCAAAGAATCTATTGACCCTACTAGTTTTCCTTGTGACATTACATTATCCTTATATCCTGTGTAAAAATAAATACTCCTGAGGAAGTTTGGCATCACACAGGAGACGGGCATTAAAAAAACCACCGAAAGCCTTTGCAATGTTACTATGCCAGGAAAATAAACTGCTACTATATACATGACAAAGCTTTTTTATTATGTATTATATATATATCTGGTATTCCTTATCTTCCTGTATGGAGTGAAAACGTGGACAATACTCGCCCGAGAAAAGCAAAGGATTGATGCATTCGAGATGTGGTGCTGGAGATGTATGTTAAGAATACCGTGGACTGCGAAACGCACCAATGCATCGATCCTGAACCAGCTTGAAATAAAAACTCGCTTTTGTACCACGTGCCAACAACGCATTCTTTCTTATAGGCAACAGAAATCTGGAAAAACTGATCGTGGTGGGATACACCGAAGGCAGGAGATCGCGCGGTCGTTCACCAATAAGATGGACCGATCAAGTTAAGGACTCGTCGACCTCTAAATGGAAGAGACGCGCTGAACAGAAACCGATGGAGGAAGATCATCCGCTCTAGATGCAACCCTGAAGCTGCCCACGATCCTCAGACATGAGGGACTGACTCCTGAGAGAGAGATTATTTAAGTTAATTTCCGGTTAAAATCAGCAAAGTGGCAGATATATCACTTAAATGAGAATTCTATCGACTACGATCACTTTAATTAAAGTTTATTTAAGTTCAAAATTACATTTCATTACTCAAATTTTATTACTGATCAGGTAAGGCAAAGGAATCGTGTCGTCATCGATAAGTATATATATTATGATCTATGACAATTCACACTATAGAAAACTACAGAGTTACGGTCACATTATTTGTTATAAATAATATAGAATTTTAAATAAATTTACGACACTGGTTTTTATTCTGTCAGGTAATTTTTAAGAGAGATTTACGTTGTCTTTTTGTTTTTTTTGTACCGAATACTTTGTCTGATGTGCTAAAACGTCTTGTTATAATACGACACGAAAAATGATAACGACGTTTTGTATTGGATCAGAACCCTCCTTAATTTTACAGCTTTCGATTTTGAACATGCTTAGTTCGAGTATAGTCAGCACGGCGTAATGTCTCATTTTTGGCAGACACAAAAATTAAACGTCAAATGCCGTCTAGTAGAATATTGAAATGAATATTTTCTAAGGTCTAATAAGCTTAGAAGTCGTAAGTGTACTGCATACTATACTCTGTCCATTCCTTTATTATCTTTTTGACAGTTCAACAAATTTCGAAATTAGTGACGTCCTCACACGTCACCGATTCGATTTGAAATCAAAATTAATCGATATAATATTCTTTAAGTCAGTATTGTAAAAAAAATAAAATGAGCACTATTATGATATTTAATTGGCCCAGAACAAAGAAAACTTCCTAACACAGTCACTGGAAGGTCGGTTTAGTAAGTATTATGTGATTTTTCAAATGTAATATCTTATAACTCTGGATTTAAACGTTATTAACTACGCGTTTCAAAGTAAAATTTTACATTTTAAATATAAAATTGCATAGTTACATTTTAAGTCAGTGGTCCAAAAATAAATTAATTAATGCACAGAGTTATTGTTCTTTATTCTAAGTTTTAACTTAAATTCCAAAATTTCGACTAAATTCCTTGCAAATAATCAATCTTGAAGTCATACTATTTTAATTTCCTTTTTATTTTATTTACAGAAACAATACTTACATGAAGTCAAATTATTTTGATCATAATAATATGATAGATTACTTTAATCGTTTAATCGATTTATCGTATTTCAAGAACTGTTTTACATGTTGTTTTTAGCTATGCGCACTGCCCACTTCCCTACCCGTCTATAAAGTACGACATTACTGTAGTACATTATTACGAAAAAAATACCGGTAATTTATAGGCGTGACCTGTTCAAAAGACAATTAACGAATGGACAAAGTATAGTGTATTGTTATTCCAAGTTATTATTATCTCGTTATGACATAACCGTGTGACTAGATATTATTTACTAAACAAGCCGGATTCAATTTCCTTCACCTTTGACGTTTTATATTACTTGAAGAGTTTATTCAAGGTCAATTAATTGAATTATAACTAATTATTATGAATATAACAGTATCTGTCAACAATTGACACAGTGTGAGATAAAAATAAATATTATAACAAATAGTCTGCTTCACGATTGTACACAAAGGATTATTATTTGCATATCTTGTAAAATTGTGCATAAGCTAAAGTATGGCAAAATTATAGTTATCCGATTATTAATACAGAGGGTTTGTTAGACATTACAACAATCGATCTTTTTTTGAAATATTGTAGCTGTAAGATATGAATGTAAGAATTAGAATTCTAAAGGTAAGTAAAAGGGGAATTTGGGTTGGTAGAGGCCTATGTCTGTCCAGCAGTGTACTGCAACGAGCTGATGATGAAAAGGGTATTTCTATTTGAGACTTAGCCATTCATTACTATAATTTAATTTTAGTAGAGTAGTTTAGTAGAGTAGATTAAACCATCTTCTCTCATATTATCGTCTTTCATTTGGCATCAAATTATAGTTTAGATTTAGTTGGATTTATCTATAGCAAATCTGTAATTTGAATACTTAATGAAAATTGACATTATAAAAACACACACAAACGACAGGAGGCAACTGCACCACCATGCTATGGGTGTCGTAAGACATTCCACATCTAAACATATTGAGATTTATAACATCATCTTTATGATTCTAATGATATGATGGTGTTTGACAAACTTGGTGCTAATGAACATTCATTAGCAGTGTTAGTATATATTTGAAGAACGGCTCTAGAGCATTCGAGTGCATTCGATATTGTAGATTTCGCTCTAAACAGCTTTGAGTAATATTCCTTTATATAGTTCAATAGGTAATCAATTGAACACGGCCATCCATAACCCATAAATAAACTTTGATAATAATCTTTCTAACTGCGTATTTTACTAGTAAAGGAAAAAAATGTCAACATCACAAGGAAAAGTGCGAGTCGGACTCGCCCATGAAGGGTTCCGTATCAGCAAGTAACATCATATAAAAGTTCTTGTAGTTTGTTGTAACTTGGATCGATGTTTTCATAATAGTGTATTGATTAAATGAAAGATAAATTGCATTTACGATTTATGACGTATTAAAAAAACTACTTACTAGATCTCGTTCAAACCAATTTTCGTTGGTAGTTTGCATGGTAATGTACAACATATATTTTTTTTAGTTTAAGGCTAAGTACACACGAAGTGTTTTCCTCCAGTGCCCGCTGCGGTTGCGGGCCCGCAGCTTCCGTAGAACGCAGATTTATATTTAAAAAATTAAGCACTACTCACGACGCGTTTAACGCCCGCGGTGTGCGCGGTTGTTTGCGGCTCCCGCTGCACCGGCGGGCAACTTGTGGAACCGCGCGGGTCGCGGTCGCCCGCACCCTTGGCAGTCTGAACCTCAACTGAACATTACCGCCCATCTTGCAACCGCCTGTCTTGCGATCATTGCCCACAAACGTGGCGGGCGAATATCGCAACCGCGACGGCTGCGTAACCGCGCAAATAACCGGTTTCGTGAGTATAGAAATAAAACCGTAGTTCCACCACCGCAGCGGGCACGGGAGAAAAACGCTTCGTGAGTACTTAGGCAATTCACACACTGGTCACGCGCCCACCGACGTAGCGCGGTGCAGAGTGTGAATCGTCTTAGCCTTATCACTCTCTTATTTTAGAAGTTACAGGGCGGGGGAGACACATTTTTCCACTTTGGAAGTATCTCTCGCGCAAACTATTCAGTTTAGAAAAAAATGATATAAGAAACCTCAACATCCTTTTTGAATACCCTATCCATAGATGTACGTACGTACGATGTATACGTATGTATGGGTTCGATGAAAAAAAAATGTTTTGAGTTCCAGTTCCAAGTATGGGGACCCCCAAAATGTATTGTTTTTTTTTCTATTTTTATGTGAAAATCTTAATGCGGTTCACATTTCATCTGCTTACCAAGTTTCAAAAATATAGCTCTTATGGTTTCCGAAAAAAGTGGCTGTGGCATACGGACGGACAGACAGACAGACATGACGAATCTATAAGGGTTCCATTTTTTACCATTTGGCTACGGAACCCTAACAATGTGAAAGGTACTAAGTTAGAAAAAAGAAATTAATATCACCGTGAGGTCTCATACTCTCTATATAATTTTCCAAATTAAATGCATGTCCTATTAAGAGACCACTCGTTTTAATTAAAATTATAATTATTTGGATATTTAATAAAACCTGTTTTATTAAATTTCTACCAAAGTAACTCTAATTAGTCTGATGGAAAGCTCGAGTAGAATCTAGAAGTAAGGGCCACCATCTTCATTGTGAGTGTATACAATGCAATATGGTGACTCACACCATGGTATATTATCAGCAACTCGCTCATCATCATCTGTTGTGACTGGTCATCTCTTAGTTGCCACGGCTTATTTGAATTAATTATTTTATTTTTGAATTGTAGTTTTGTTGTACTATGGACACTTAACGTGCACGTCTTGCTACATCGTTCTCACATAATGTACCATCTCAACATTAATGATGTAACCAAGATATTGTAAAAAACATTTTGATTTAAAAGAGTGTCCATGGAGTTTCTTGCCCGTTCTTCTCCATAGAGATCTACGCTAGGGAATAGGCAACTACAGTACTTTCACAGTTTTTATGTCTTGTGACTGGGACTGTAGCTACATTTAATTTTCATTTTTGTTTCGACAATTCAAAAGTGCCTGTAACTGGCCTACTTGAAATAAATGCTTTGATTTTGATTGAATTCAATTTTAATTAAATTAAACGAACTTTAAAGAAAAGGATAAATAACTTGATCAACTCGAATGAGTTTTTGCGGCATCGGATTTTTTGCTTGAATTGTGTAACTTTTTTAAAACAATAAATAAATAAAATAAAAATGAATTTATAATTACAACAACACACAATCTTTATAACTTAAGCAAAGGTAGTGGTGAGACCCATTAATCGTTTAGAATCCTTTTTTGCCAGCATAAACTAACAACCTGAAATACTGCTAATATTTAACACATAAAATCTGCAGACTTTATGTGTTAAATATCATTGTATATTTAGTGCTCGGTTGCGATTTGGGAATATTCAGACCATTTTTAAAACGAAATCAAACGTAAGATAAAACAGTACTAATTTGCCTTGAAATTCTAACTGAGCAATTTATATCTCATTATTTTTTAATTACATCAGCAAATAAAAGTTTTTAGTTTACTTCATGTAGTCCAAGTCGTTGTATATTACCACCTTCCATGTGTCATGAAAAACAAGAAAGGTAGTGTTTATATTTAAACATCATCGTCAGTTGGTTGCAGTCTACGATGTTTATTTTCATATACAAGTAACTAAATATATCGCAGAATTAAGCCGTATTTTAAATGTATATTAAAATGTTAAATTAAAAAAATTACAACTTACTTCTTGGCCTTCCAAATTGCAGGCATGACTGTTGAATCTCATAAGTTTCACAGTCTTATCATTTGAACCGGTGGCCAGGAGATCTCCCGCTGGACTCCAAGCCAGGCAATATATACTGCCTTTGTGGTGCTTCGTTCGTTTCAAAAGAACTGTCGGAGCAGCAGGAGTACTGCTATCTCTGTGGAGAATATATGTAAATTAACAGACCGGCCAAGATGAGCAAAAAAAATAAGTTTACAAGATAAAATACAATAAGTCGAGAAATGCTCGATTAGTCGTCATGTGTACTTGTAAAGGAAGATCCTGAATATAATTAATAATGCTACCCGTAATATCCGGTATTTAAAGTGAAAATAAAAGTGTTAAGACTGTTTCTTAATTTAATCAATTACAAAAGAGTAATATAGAATTTATATTGTTCTTAGCTGAGTTTCAATTACTGCTGATAGATATATCAGCAGTTCAATTGTAATTAGAAAGTGAATAATGTCGTCCAAATTAACATATATTTGTTTTGTAAACTTTAGCAGGGTAGAAGACAGGGCTAATCTCATATACTAATTTGTTGTTTACTGTAAATCTCTGTGTCTTTGCAAATTCATTGCTGAAGTTTAATTCCCTAATGACTTTATTAGGCAGTCTACGTTACATTCAATTACTATTAAACCGAATACTAAATGGACCTTGATAGTGGTGAGGTTTAATTATAAAATGTTGATTAAATTTATTTCAAATCTCTCGTTACTTCATAGTTAGTAGATTTTTACTTAATTTCCTGAAGTGCCATTTCAAGACTCTACCTACAGGTATGACATACAATGTCTAGAAACCCTATTTTTAACCGACTTCAAAAAAAAGGAGGAGGTTCTCAATTCGTCGGAATCTTTTTTTTTTATGTATGTTCAGCGATAATTTCATCGTTTATGGACCGATTTCAACAATTCTTTTTGCATTGGAATAGGCGTAGCTCACAGGTGGTCCCATCGTCACCATATCAAGATCTGATGATGGGATTACAAGGAAATCGAGGGAACTCCTCAAATATCATAGGCAAAATTGTTGCGATTTGGGTACTCGGAATAGTTTTTCATTGAAGTCGGTTCCTTTTTGTTAAAATTATCGTAGAAATGTTTAGTTTATATAGTCATTGCCCCACTGATTAACAAGACAAACAGCTTTCCAATTGTGCCACTAATAGTTGTACCTAATCATAGTCTTTAGTTTGACCTCGGGTCTATCACAACAATTTATATTTTTGTACTTCGAGCCAGAGGAAGTTAATAGTTGATAAAACGAAGTAGTATTTTTGTTATTCTTTCTCTCGAAAAAACGAGGTGTGGATTAGTAAGTCTAAACTAACCAATCGTCAATCAATCTACACCAGCAAGCCACCGGCAGTTGACCTAACATTTTGTTATTTTTTCCATTTTACTATGGTTCCTTGATCTGTTTTAGGAAATAACTTGTAAGCTGAAATTTCTTTTATATGTATATCCAACTATGCCGAAATGCTTATTTTCAGAAGAACTGTGCGTCAGCAGTGGTCTAATGACATCCTCGTGTCGTTTGATTTTGTGACTCTGTGTGTTTATGTTTAATAAACTATTTGATTAAGCTGTAGTTCAATAATAAATTTCGGCAAATAATAAATCAAGGTTAAACAACAACAGCAAAATAAATTATAAAAAAAATGAAATATGTAGTACATTCAAAATCATTGGGGTGAAAATTCAAGATAAATCATATAAACTATTTGTGACACTATCGATGTCAAGCAGTTCAAATAAGACACTTTCCTTGCAATGAATGGCCATGCTAAATTCATGTCGCTTATAAAATCATGCTATTCACTACAGTAATAGCCAATATCCGCATATATTATAATAAAATTCGTCCTTCACCATAATGATGGCAGCAATGGCATGTTTACACGTCTTGACGATTCATCACATTTCATCAAAGGCCGCCCCCATACTGTTGTGTGATGTTCTTTGAATATTATTCATAATTATCCAGAATGAACAATTTTAAGTCAGTCAAATGAACAGCATGTACACATCAGTGAATTATATCCATGACGATATTGCAGTATCGTCGCGGGTAATTAGTTTGACTTATCGTATGCGTGGAAATCAGTCTCTTGAGAGGAGACCTTAGCCCAGCAGTGGGACGTAATAATGAAACTAAATTGTAACAATATTTTTAAGTGATTTGTTACTAACCGTTTTGATTATTTGGTAACAAATAAATAAATACTCGAATTAAGAATACACGCACACTCAACACAATATCTAAATCATCTAAATTATTACAAAATAATTGTATTATAAGATTTATCACAGTGATCAGTGTGAGCAAACTAAGTATGAACTCAATATTGTCGGACAATTTCCACATCCAGCCAGACCTTATTTCATAAAGTTCAATATAGCATTATTGTTATTCTGATGCATTGAGTCAAACAAAAGGGGTTATTACAAACCATTGTATAACTCGTGCGACCTAAGATGGCACCTGACTCAAATGTCAGTCGTTTAAAGTACTGAGTGCAAGAAAAATATACTTTATTTTAGTTTTATTAAATTTCAACATTTATTTTGCTTCAAGTAGTTTCTCATAACATACTACTTTATCTTAAGTGGTACTTTCCTACCTGAGTTAAGAAAATACATATGCATATCAATAGGAAGCAGGCCTCATTCATTATTTACCCGAATGCATTCTTCGTGCAGTGATTTAAATTATATTAGGTAATACCTAATATCATTTTAAATGAAGTTAGGAACTGAAATATGGTTGTAAAATACAATTTTAAATCGTCATGATAAGCCTTTTAATCGTAGTCTCTAAATATCACATGTATATGGATTTTCTTTATTTTAAACTATTGCGTCTCATAGTCGTCATGCTGTTTTTTTTTCGTGTTTAAGTAAGGTCTACTTAAAACAATTGGGTTATCCAGACGAAACTAAAAATATATTAATAAAAAAAATTCGTGGAGTGATTTATATGACATTAGGTAATACCTAATAAACTAAAATTATTATGTAAAGATTCGTGCAACAGCAATAGTGATGCTAACGTTACTCGCAAGACGACGGAGGGGTATCACGCGGGGGAACGGTATCATGTTTCGTTTTGAGCCAGGTGCCATCTTAGCTCGCACGAGTTATACAGCGGTTCAAACGATTATTTTAGTACTTTTTGTCACACCTATACAATCACGCTTCGAATTCGTTGCATATATAGTATGTATTGAATGAAATACAAATGCCAAAATGTTTGGTTTTATTGGTTGTATGCAATTGTTGATATTTTTTGCATTAATCTTGAATTAATCCTACCATTGATCATCAAATTTTTCAATATTAACATGAAGGTAATAATGTATGCAAATATATTAGTACAATATTACGAAAAGTAATATAATAATAGGGATAGCAGAGTGTTCAAAGTTCAAGCAAAACTATAATTACATAAATTTTAAGGTTTGAACGGATGAATTTTATTTTATTTTATAATTATAAAAATGCCATGTAAATTTTATAATTTAATTTGAAAAATTGTCTTTTTTAATCTGTTTTTGAAATTTCTAAACGCTATCCGCCATATTGGATTCCGACGGGACGTCACTAGGATAGTAAACAACCTAGATTTTTGTCATGCTCTGAGTTGTTTTGAAATTTTAAAAGGTATCATCACGTTTGTGGACTTTTTACCCTATAATTTATTAATATCGCATCATGGGAGACGGTTTTGTGAAAGCAGAAAGTACAAATCTACCAATGATAAACACGTTGATGGTGGCGTTTTTACATTCTTTATATTAGCTTCATCTGTATGTTTGTTTATATGTTTGTAACCGACGCCTTTGGGCGCAATTTTGACACACTTTAAACGGCCAGATTTCGTTCAAACTTTGTAGATTTATCGAGGACCGATGACAAAACATTAATTTGAAAAAAAATGTTTAACAAAATAGTCTTTAGCCTAGAAAAAAGTTTTGAACGAAAGAAAGGTTGCCTTTAAAGCATGGAATAATGAAAAAGGAAGTGAGAGTTAAGGATGATAGAATGAAATATTAAAAAGACAAGAAGAAGAAAGCAAAAAAAAACACGGTAGCAGTAGCCAGAGCTCAAGCTCATTATAGCATGTATGAACACCTACATGAGCCTAGAGGTCAAAAAGAACTCTATCGCATTACGAAAGGAAGGGAAGAAAGAGCGAAAGACTTAAATCATGTGAGATGTATAAAAGGAGATGAGATGTATAAAGGCCGATGGAGGCAATACTTTTGAAGAACTTATGAATGAAGAGAATGAATGGAGTGGAGTGCTGAAAGATGTGGATGTAAATGTCGGACTAGTGAATGTGATTAGTATAAATGAAGTCAGACTGGCAGAACGAAGTATGAAAAATGGAAAAGCAGTCGGTCCCGACGTTATACCAGTAGAAGTTTGGAAGTCAGAAGTCTTCAATAAGTTGTTGCATGAAGAGCTGATCCCAAAGGAATGATGTAAAAGTCAGTTGGTACCCATTTTTAAAAATAAAGGGGATATTCAGGAATGCAACAACTATCGAGGAATAAAGCTTATGTCACATACTATGAAAGTTTGGGAGAAAGTTATTGAAAGGAGAATACAAGATGAGAGTGAGATAACACAGAGCCAATTCGGGTTTATGCCTGGACGTGAGACAACAGATACCATATTTGCAATGCGTCAACTGTGTAAGAAATATAGGAGTGCGCACAAAAACTTGCATATGGTGTTTGTGGACCTCGAGAAAGCTTATGATTGGGTACCCCGAGAGGTGCTGTGGTGGCCTTTGAAAGAAGAAAGCGTGTTTGTTAAGTATATAGAACTGATTCGTGCTATGTACAAGGCGTCGACAACGCATGTTAGGTCGATCGCGGGTAACACTGATCAGTTCGATGTCTCTGTAGGCTTGCAGCAGGGATCGGCTTTAAGCCCATACCTCTTCCTGTTAGTATTAAATGCATTGACATCGGACATACAGGAGGAGGCACCTTGGTGCATGCTTTATGCATGATATTGTACTGGTTGGTGAAGATGGGGGTGAGGTCCAGAACAGATTGGAAAAATGGCAACAAAAGCTGGAGAATGTTGGCTTAAAGTACCTTGGCTCTCTACTGCAATGTGACGGTGAGATCGATCGAGCTGTACAACACCGAATCAATTCGGGATGGGTGAAGTGGCGGCAAGTAACGGTGACAATCTGTGACCCTAGCTTCCCCTTAAAACTTAAAGGACAGGTTTATAAAACTATCATCAGACCTGCCGTCCTGTATGGTTCTGAAAGTTGGCCCATTAAGAAAGCGAATGAGAGACGCCTGAACGTTGCTGAAATGCGAATGCTAAGATAGATGTGTGGTGTAACTAGGATGGACAAGGTCAGAAATGAATACATACGAGGAAGTCTGAAAGTAGTGCCACTGTATGAAAAGTTAAGAAGTAATAGGTTATCTTGGTATGGACATGTTATGCGGAGGGATGCGGAAAATGTGGCAAAGAAAATGTTGGGTATGGAAATTTAAGGTTACATGGCAAGAGGTAGACCAAAGAAAAGGTGGATGGATTGTGTGAAAGAAGATATGAATAGGAAGTGAGTTAACAGTGAAATGACGAGTGATAGAGTAGAATGGAAGGATAAAACATACTGCGCCGACCCAAAATAAAATTGGGATAAGGGCAGGCAGATGATGATAACTATATTTTAATGTGCTTAAATTTTAAATCTCTTAAACCAATTGAAGATTAACGCTATAGTTTAGTCAAAGCGTCGATTGGAATCTGTCAGGTTACGTATGAAAATTAATCTTTCTAAGGAAAATGTTCGTTCAATAATGTTCTACAACTTTAGAAGAGGCTAGACATGGCACGATGGTCATTTTACAAGGAGGGGTCTTCTAGGAAACAGACTAATTGGCTGTTGATAATAAACTTGACTTTACAGAGAATGACTGCGGCGACAAATATTTGTGTGATCCACAAATGTTTGTTTTGGAGTCTGGGTGTTTTCTATGTATAATATGTATTTACAAAAAAAAAGTATGTTTATGTATTTATATCAGTTGTTTAGCATCTATAATACAAGCTCTGCTTAGTTTGGAACTAGGTGACAATGTGTGTAAAAGATATCCTAAATATTATGTCCGAAATGGAGGTGACATCTATAGGTCGATGATTAGCCGGATTGGAGTGGTCGCCTTTCTTAGGGATGGGTTGAACATTCGCCTTTCTCCAGACCTCCGGAACAATTCCTGAGGAATACGACAAGCAGTATAGGCG
Source organism: Phragmatobia fuliginosa (assembly GCA_932526445.1). Taxonomy (NCBI): domain Eukaryota; kingdom Metazoa; phylum Arthropoda; class Insecta; order Lepidoptera; family Erebidae; genus Phragmatobia; species Phragmatobia fuliginosa. Next base: position 36,248,257 of record OW052057.1, read on the forward strand.
TGTCAATACAGGAGACAACACTGGTGCACAGTTCTTTAGAACCATCGCCGGAACACCGTTAGGTCCAATCCGCAGCTCCGCAAGGTCCTATCCGGTTGCCGGATAGGAAAATCCCGCATTGTAGAGTCGCAGATTGGAATGGTAGGTAGATCCACGCCATGGTCATCAATTCGAGAGTTTATTAGCCGCAAAGAGATCAACAAGCAGTTGCGCTTTCTGCTGCGGCTATTGTGGGCCAGTCTTCCATCTGAATATTTCAGCGTTGGTAGTGAGGGCCGGCAGAGGTTAGCCTGCACGGTTTTGGCCAGTCGCCAGAACTTACGACTACCGGTAGGGTGTGCGACGAGTTCTTGGCCAATCCGTGCAATGCGCTGGGTATCCGCTCTTTTGTAAGCCCTCCTGCATTCAGAGGTGGCTTTTAAATACTGCTTTAAGACAATCTACGTCAGTGTCACCATGAGCACGGGCCCTGGTTCATGCGCGGTGGATTGTTTATGTGCAACAGCGTAGGTGCACTCACGAAGAATAAAGGGGTGAGTCCGCGCGCTAGTCATTGTGGGAAATATATTCCGACCGACAGTAATTTCGTCAGCGACGGCAGATGCACTCTGCGATTAATCCCTACCTTCAAAGCAGCGTTGAGCCCACGGGGTGGAAGTAAATTAAACCCGCATACCATCTCAATCTGCTGACAAGTAGTGCCATAATCATCGCCTAGCTGCCACAGGTCGTGGCGGAGCAACATAAGGCACAGCGGTGGACACCAGGCAGTGGTCGGAGGATCCGTGAGGGGCGAGAACCGATACACAGTGCTGCGCTCGATGACTCTTCAGCAGCAGGACCTACAAGGTGGACGCTTGATTCGGTATGTCTGGTATCCTGGTGGGCTGTAGTACCATCCATGATCATCATATAAAACACGATAATTTGTCTTAAGCTTGTTTGTAGAGATTAATAAAAATTACACTCGCCCTAATAGTCTTATAGTTATAAGCTTTTTTTATCTCGGCAGTTAAAATCTTAATTTAAAGCTCTTCTTCATAAATTGATACCTTTGTCTAGGTTCGGGTTCAAGTATAATGGTATAATGTTCGATAAGTATAATGGTTCGGGGTAATGAAACTGTGTTCTTGATCAGTTAGTTTTAGTGTCGCGATTCAATACCTACCTTTGTTAATACTTGAGTTTACAGCCTGTGAACGTGTCAAAAAGCCTTAAAATGGTTTGCCAACCGGTACGGACAATTCGGTTTTAGTAACCGCTCTGATATCGGTCAGTTCATAAGTATATTTTTTCAAAAAGGAATTTTCACAAATGTCATCAAGAGGTTCTCTTTTAGCAACACACCAAGCCATGAAGTTGTGCTCCTCACAAAAGCCAATAAATTCGCCCATTTCTTGACTTCACATCAAACATCGTAAAAATGTAAAAATAACAACTGTCTCTAAAATACGTTTCTAGATACATACAACTTTCAAATTAGCGACTTTCCCCATAAGCAGCTGTTGATTTTAAAAATGTATGGTTAGAGGTATTCCATTATACAAACTCTCTCTTTAACTACTAAAATCGTCACCTATGTCTTCACTTTTATATGTAACGAATTTAGTCGTTATAGAGTAAGAGCCCAGAGCGATCAGACATAACTTATTTTCACATGGATGAAACCTTAACTACTCAGTAGCGTCTAGTGTACTTTTAAATACCTGCGTGTTTGTGGAACTAGATCTGTGACACCTGGGCAGATATCAGGTGAGAAAGGTAACTAAAAATAAGAGTTATCTAACTTAAATTAGTATGGCTGATCTTTATATATATTTTGTAGAATATTATTCTAAACTAGTTTCATAAAGTGTCAGACACTTTTCATGGACCAGAGCTTGTGTCAGACGCTTTAAAGATCGACAAAAAAATAATGAAATTTACTTATTTTTACATGTCTGATTTTTTAATATGTTATTATAGTAACTATTACAAAGTTACATTTCATCAGTCAGACAAATTTGAGTGACCAAACATCCCTTAAACACAAAAATTATTCAGCCGGGAGTGCGATCATCATGCTATTTCAGAGCGAGTGAGACGTCCACATCAACTTGGATCCCGTTTTTAGGGTTCCATAGCCAAATGGCAAAAAACGGAACCCTTATGGATTCGTCATGTCTGTCCGTCCGTCCGTATGTCACATCATCTGTTTATTATATGCACGTTTTACAACTTATAAACATTCATGTAAATTCCTTGACTGTGCGTGTGCATGTGCAAAATGTTCACGCTCACATACACGTAACTTGTGGAAGTATTTTGTAATTATTGTGTGTGTTTAGAAAACTTCCGAATTTAACATATAATGCGAGATCATCACACACGTAATAGGTACAACGTCTGTACACTCGGCTACAAGTTACCGAACTGTGTATATATATTTCCGGAATATATTTACAAATTTATTCAAATCAGAGAAATATTATAATCGAGGACGCGCAGTAATTTATTGATGATACGATACACCTTTCCATAGGCTTGGCTGAGCCGATAAACAATAGTGGGTGTTAAATAATACATACTAGTATAGATGATACATTAATTCATAATACTTTTTAAACAACGTGTTTTTTAGTCATATGTAGAATCAATCAAAAGAAAAATGATATTTTACATGATGTATAAACTTAGCCATAGGGTCATCGACTCGTCGGATACTTAGTCATCGCTTTCGCGCCGCAACTGAATACAGCGACAGCCTTATATTACTCGGCATGATGTGAGACGTGAATCGCAACGAGAAGCAAGCGTATATGAAGCAAGTACTTTTAAATGTACAATACTTTTATATTGTATTCATTACAAGAATATCACATTGCATTCTCATTGTCATTGAATTATCTTGATAGTGACAACCTTTGATAATATATATTGCACATCCAAAGTAATCATAATTTGTTCATTTCAATTAGAGAGAGGGTACAAAAGGCTTCAAGGTTTAAATGAATGAATGAAAGAATGCACACAGATTTTTAGACAGTAACCAAAGACAAATAGTAACACAAGAACATTTCACATAAGTACATTATACATAGCTCGAGGTGAAGTAGGTCGACATGAAGTAATAGTCCGGTATACAGAACTTTTTTGTTATAACTTGCGTCGAGTTACAGTTGCTTGAATTAACAATGATTCGATACGAAAACTCCATATCTAATGATACATGGATGACAACGTTGAAAACCTCACATTATAGGAAACGTAACTTTGTACAATGCATGTATATTCACTTACTCACTGACTTTGTATATTCAGATAAAAGTTAAATATTTAAAAAGAAGATAAAGAAGCGCTCACAGTCAAGTGGCTATAGATGATTGGAAAAGATCACCGAGAGTAAGCAACGATGGCGCGGTCATTACCTACATAAGTGACCGTTTGTGGCTTGATATATTATGAGCCTTTCTCGTATGAAATATACTGTGTTTAAACAATGACTGAATGGTTACTGTTAATTCAGGGTTCTTGGTTTATCCACAACGAAGTTATAGGGGGTTGGCGGTGAGGCATCTGACGTATCACCAGGTGACCATGTAAATACAATATAACGTTTATAATTAATATGTAAATATGTAATAAATATACTGGTTTAATCTAACTGTAGTCAACCAAAATACAAAATACTAAGCAAAAGAGGTAAGTGATATAACGTCACTTTCGCGGAACGCTAAAAGCCTTGACATTTCATGATGTTATTGTTATGGATTTTGTAACAATGTGTACGCGGCAGACACATTTATAATCGTCAGTCAATATGCGTATATGAGTAAATTGGATAAAATAATGTAAATAGGAATTGTCAAATGGGTTCATCGTGTATGAAAATGGAAAACAATAATAGGATTATATTGTGAAGGTGTCATGTAAAAACGCAAGTATAGTTAAAGTTATCACGGTTTATCATCTGCCTAGCTTTTATTACGCCAAATATTATCCTGAGGGTAGGCCGTTAGTTTAGTAGAATATCAGATTTTACGCGGACCGAGTCGCGTAGAACCTCTGTAACGAGGGTAAATTAAATGGAAGGTCGAACTAGTTGTCAGTATATTTGAGGACTCGGACTTTTCAACAACGGTTGTCATAAATGTTTAAAAAACTGTGTATGCGCTAGTATAACGAAGTAGTTAATTTATCGTGGTTCATTTTTTATAAAGTATTTTACTTAAAAAACATGAACTTTAATAAACATGCCTCATAATTTACTCGAACTTGTTTCTTTCCAAAAAAGTACACACGTCGTTTAGTAGGCGAGTTTTTTGTGGAATCTATATATATAAAAATGAAACCCGTTTTCCTTGGTCACGGCATCACGCGTGAATGGCTGGACCAATTTCACTAATTCTTTTTTTGTTGTATTTGTTATTATTAGGAGAAGGTTCTTACGGAAAAAAATATTAAGAAAATCTCTCAGAAATATTGAAAAATAAACATTTAATTTTGCATATTTAAAAAAACGCGCGTAACGAATGTCAATGTCATTCACAGCCATTGAGTGACGTTGAATTGGCGGTACGAAGTTCGCGGGGTCAGCTAGTAATATAAATAAAAATACGAATCTACGTCACCCGCGCCGCTATTATTACAGATCTAACGTCACTCCATTCAATATAATTGGTTCAGAAGTTTAGGCGCAACGGTAGCACATGCTTCATAAAAAGACTTCCAAAATCATTAGCCTTGCTTTGGGTTTCAACTTGATTCCCTTAAAGGCATGGCTGACGTTCTAAATGTGATATACTACGATTAAGTCAAAGAAGCACTTTCGATTAATTGGCAATAATGTGGAAGGTCGATGACGCGACGGCATACAGTTGAAGAAAGTCCACGGTCACCTCCACGCAAAAGACTCCGAATACGGAAACTCGAATTGCGTGCGAATTTATTCATAAGGTTAGGTTTTAAGTTAAGGAAGTTTTCATAAAATCTTTGTTATGCGTTACAGATTTATTTTACACCTGAACAAAATTAATGTTGTTCAGTAAAATAATTAAACTCTCCACGAGTTTAATTATTTTACGGTATGAATACGAAACACTGTGCAAACCCGTTGCAAAATAACATAGACAATACCTTTCTGAATAGTCAGCTTGACAAGCTTATCTTTAAAGCTGATCAAACATTACAATAGGTAGGTACATAATAATATTTATTTACTGCAAAATATTAAAAGCTGATTTTGCTTTTATCAGTTGGATCAGCTTGGACCAGAACAAATACACTAAAAGTTGGCCATAGATTGATCTAACATACCGTTCTGACCACAGATATGGCAGTTCGGCATCAAGCGTCTGGCACCCAACAACTTTTAACTATCGACTCGGATCATGAATCTAAACCAGACAGACCCACTTGAACACGCAAATATTTTTGGTAAAATTAGCAAGTCCGGCTGTTTTAGTTTGAGTTTTGATTGGATCAGTCAGAGTTTGAACAAGTTAGGTTTAATGTTTTTTTAGACTAGCTTTGCTTTGCGGCATTACTCGCGATTTACAACAATAGCCGCGGCTAGTATTAAAAAGAAGAGGTATAAATTTGAAATACACTAAATGGATTTTTCTTTACTTGGGTTTATTAATTTATTTAAGGACTGGTACTTACATTACTCGAATATCAAACCTAGTTTGAAGCTTGACGTCATGCTTTAAAACAAACATGATTTGATCACTATAATTATTTGTGCAACTTTCCTTATTTTTACTAGAGCTCGGTACTTTTAGTCCAGTCAATAAAAGCTTAACTTTGCCATTTTGGTTGAACACCTGCAACCAACGCCAAAATTTTCGTAAGTCTTCGTAAATTAATATACTAAAATTGCAGGGTGCTGCAAAACCGGCAAAGGGTGCAAATACATTGCAAAAGGGTGCAAAAACAACTTTTTCGTCTATATCTCGCGATTGGCTGGAAAAATAAAAAAAGATCCTACTACAAAATTGTAGGAAATTAATTCCCCTACAAAAACTTGGAAACGTATTTTCGCGTATCTCTCATAGTTTTTGCACAAAATGCATATAAAGGTGCAAAATTGTACAAATATTATTAATAATCTTTTTTTTTCATTTTGAAACGATCCTACATGTTTCTTTGGGATTTAATTAATATTTTTCGGACATTTTTGTTTACTTATTTATACCTTTTTTTCATATACCTAATAATCTTGACAAAAAATTCATTTCAATTTGATTAAATGATATTTTTATTTTATATTTTTTTTATTCCATCGGATTCAGCGCAAATTTGCAAATTTTTAAATTTGAGAGGATGGTCATCTAATGAACGGGAGGCATGTAATATGCCTGATAGAAATGTTATATACGATGGTGATACAAGAGGTGAAATGCCTAAACATAGTTTACTAGGATCTGCATAGGTGATGTTTTTTAATTGAGAAGGTAATCTCTCATCATCGGTGATAGATGCTAATGCTAAATGCTAAATGCTCTGTTGTAGATGCTAATTGCGCTGCAGATTTTTTTACATTTGATTGGAGTTCTTTTATATCAAACACTACTTGCTGGTGTGTACACTGCTACGCCTCCTAAACAATGAAAAGTCTCCTGACTACCTGAGGTTCTTATACAAGGTGGGCCAAAAGAAGTCATCCGATGTTGTTTGGCTCTCAATTTTTTTCTAAATGAAATGATAATGTTTATTTGAACCTTTAGAATTTTATTAGTGAAGTCGAGTAGATGATATCGGCTAAATGGGCGCAGCCACAATTGATTGCTAAACGGGCTCGTTTTATGACATTTTTCATTACTTCAGCGAGAACTTCGGGCGACAGATTCTTGCACTCGTGTTGAATGTTGTGCTTGAGGGCTTCCAGGGTCTCGGACTTGTTCACATAAACACGGGACTTCAAAAAACCCCACAAAAAAGTCTGGAACGGTTAAATCGGGCGATCTTGCGGGCCAGTGCAAATCGCCAAAACGAGAGATGAGGCGACCCGGGAACGCCACCTTCAGAATATCGGTTGTGTATCGCGCAATGTGTGCCGTTGCTCCGTCTTGTTGGAACCACATGTCCTCCAGTCCTAATTCGTTCAATTGTGGCAGAAAAAACTCGGTTAACATAGCGATAGCGCGCACCGTTCACTGCTGTCGTTTGACCAGCGGCGTCCTCGAAAAAAAATGGATCGATGACTGTTCCAGCTTGAACAGCGCACCATGCAGTCACTTTTCGCGATTATAATGGCTTCTCGTGCTACACTCGTGGATTTTCGGTGCCCCAGAAGCGATAGTTTTGCTTGTTCACGTACCCGCTGAGGTGGAAATGAGCCTCATCGCTCATTATTATTTTGGTCGAAAAATCGTCTACTTCGTCCTCGAGATTAAGAATCGCATGGGCGTAGGCTACATGCGTTTGGTGGTCGACAGGCAGCAGCTGACGCACGGACATGCACAGGTCTTTGACCAAAATTCGCCTTAGGGACGACCGGCTGATGGCTAATTGCGAGGCACGGCGTCTGGTCGATGTTTCAGGTGACAGCTCGACATCCTCAGCAACAGCTGCGATATTCTTGGCAGAATAGGCGCTCCGGGGCCGGCCACTCTTGGCAGCGTCTCTTGTGGTCCCTGGCCAAACGGCGCAGTGTTTGCGCAGTTAGTGCCGGACGACCGAATTACACAGGCGAATTGTTACGCTAAAGAATAGACACGATTATTCCGCGTTCCACGGGGAGTGTATCGCTCCATGGCTTGTTCACTTGTATTCTACATCTGTCTAGTTTACAAATGTCAAAACAGATTTGACATTGGCCGCCATTTGCAAATATAAGAGCATCTTTCGATAGGGTGATTTCTTTTGGCCCACCTTGTATTACGGTCAGTATTATCAAAGACATATTGAAGGAAAGCATCAGTAATTATAGTCTTCTGAGGTTAAATTATTGATGAAGCTTCATGAAGCTAAATAATATGGTATGATGTGCAAACACAAAGTTTACTTAGTAGATTGATAACTAATATCGATCCTGTTTTTCGATAAATGTATGTCTCAACAGATAGTTGAAGAAACGAATGAAGGATTTAGGACGAAGTGAGTATATATTTTTGGGATAACAGGACATTCATCTCACACGATATTTTCATCATTTTATAATAATTTATGTATGAAGCAAGTTAATCGTGGAGGTATTTCTGAAACAACGTTATCAGGGAATTTGTCCGGTTGTAGATAACTTTTTGTTTCGTAACGAGTTTATTTTGTCCTGTAAAATTTCTGCACATACAGTGATAATTGTTTTCTTAGCCATTTCACTAAGGTCCTCACTCTTACCATACCAAACACTACAATCAGTATGCAATCCTGTGAGGATTGCATACTTTTCACAACAATTGTTTAATTATTTAATTTAAACGGTAATTGAAAAAAAGTGTAAATAAATAAAAAAAAATGCCCGAAACATATCATTTGAATCCCAATGAAACATGTAGTATCACTTCAATATGAAAAAAAAAGATTAATAGTAAATTTTTTTTCATTTTGCACCTTTAAATGCATTTTGTGCAAAAACTATGAGAGATACGCGAAAATACGTTTCCAAGTTTTTGTAGGGGATTTAATTTCCTACAATTTTGTAGTAGGATCTTTTTTTAATTTTCCAGCCAATCGCGAGATATAGACGAAAAAGTTGTTTTTGCACCCTTTTGCAATGTATTTGCACCCTTTGCCGGTATTGCAGAACCCTGCAATTTTAGTATATTAATGTACGAAGACTTACGGAAATTTTGGCGTTGGTTGCAGGTGTTCAACCAAAATGGCAAAGTTAAGCTTTTATTGACTGGACTATTTAGGATTTTCTTAGCAATCTTATAAAACTCAATAATATTTTAAAATTAAAAAAGTTTATAAAAGGCGAAAGTTTATAAAGAAAGAATCAGCGTTCTACTTTCCCTAACGCATGTCACACACGTTATTTATGTTAAAAGCAAAAATGCCACACTGTCTAATCGTATATTTATTTTCGACAAGTCGATAAGCAGGCAATAAGTGTAAAAATTATTACAATTACCTTATAAGCAGATTTGATAGCACTGACTGATGTAATGTCAGTAAAAGAATATTGCGTATTATACTACTTTAGGTTTATTTATATACGTTTTGTACGCGGTTCCGCCCGCGTGTTTGTCGGTTATTGCGGTAAAGAGTAGTCTATGATCTATTAATAATCGGACAAACTAAATGCAAAATCATCTAAATCAGTACAGGGGTGTAGTCATAAAAGTCTGACAGAAAGAAAGACAGACAAACATACAGAGTAGTAGTATTAGTATACAGAGTAGTACATAGTATACAGGGTAAATTTTTGAGACGGGACAGTAAGGGTAGGTACCTTAACCGTTATAGTTACAGGAAAAAGATTTTAGGAGACTATCCATAATTTTTAAAGATATTCTGAACTGCATTTACAGGTTTTGGAAAAAATGTACAGCCAGCAAGATAATGGTCATTTTAAGCAAAAACTTTTTTTGATGCCAATCGATCCTGTTTCTTATAGGGATCAAATGTCTCTATTGGACCGACTGAGGTTTGAGTACTAGAAATGTCAGAAAACGCAAAAATCTTTTCCCATACATTTGTAAGTAAATAAATTATTTTAATATGTATTTTAGACACAGGCAAACATAACTTACATTTAGATGATCTACGAAATAAATTGATTAAAATGACCGCCGTTTTAACGAATTAGATAAGTTCTGAAATATGATATTATAAAAAATATGATTAGTCTTCCTAAAGCGTTTTCCTGTAACTATAACGGTTAAGGTACCTGCCCTTACTGTCCCGTCTCAAAAATTCACCCTGTACACGAATCAATTCATCTAATACAAAAAACAGGTTTTTAGGGTTCCGTAGCTTAGGACTTGGAACCCTTATAGATTCGTTATGTCTGTCCGTCCGAATTCGAGTTACCGCCCAAAGTGTCGTTACTAGAAAGATAGATCGATGAAACTTTGCATTAATATGTGTTGTAATTACGTCGACAAAGTGCTACATGAAAATTACGAAAAATATTTTTATTTAGGGTACCTCCTCTACATGTCAAGTGGAGATGATTTTATTCTCGCGTCTGAAAAATCTGAAAAAATCATGTGGTAGTCCATAAAATGGTCTTTAAATTAAACTATTACGGACTACGTAGCTTGGTTACTTCAGGAGTTATAAAGGCCTAACTTGTAAAATACGCTTACTTGGAAAACTCCGTACAAAAATAACGTAATAATAAGCGAACAACAATTAGCTATTGGAAACGGCTTTAATTCTACTTGGCATTGTATATGACTATGGAACCCTATTCTTTGCGGGGCCTGACATGCACTTGCCCGATTTTTACTAAACGCCAACGTATATACGGTACTTATTTTTTATTTTTTTTATTTTAGTTTGTCTTTTTGTTCGTTTTGGTTAAACTCTGGAACTGCTCCACCTATTTTGATGAAACTGTCACTGGCAGAAAGCTCATGACATAAGAAGTAACTTAAGCTAGGTTTTTTAAAATTATTAAGCTTAGAGTGTTGCTTATTAACCGCTAATAATAATTATATTCGTAGTAGACTAACTTCGTTCGCGATTTGCAGCAATAACCATGAATAACAACACCGCGGGACTCAGTAGATTACAATAAATTAATTATTAAGGGATAATGAACCGTCATCCTAAAAGCTTGGTTTTTTTACCAAAACAATCCTTTAATTATGTCTAAAACATTATTGTTTTGCTTCCGCAATGCCGCAAAATGCCATTTAGAATAAAAATTTCGTATCTCATCGAATCTAATCATGGATTTAGGAACTTCAAATACGAGTATTTGAAATAAAGTTTAGAACATTTTAAGAAGTTTGGAAGTCTACAAAACTTCAAGTAAGCGCTGGTTCCCACTACGCCGGACCGGCAGATTTGCCGGGCCGGTAAAACTGCCGGAAGGGCTAGTGGCTGTACAAGTTATATGAAGCTGTTCACATTATCCCGGATCCGGCATTTTTGCCAAGTCCGGCATTTTTACCGTGCGTTTTGTCACTACGATCGTCCGGTAAAAATACCGGACCGGAGCAATGTGATCGAGTTTGATCCGGTATCTTCCCCCGCTTGCAACACCTGTGCTCCCCTCGCGCCGCCCGTGCTCTCCCCAGTCCTCGCGTCATTCGGCTCACATTTTCATCAGTAAATCGTCAATAGTGGTTGCTGTCATTTGAAAATAATTGAAGAACTTTGATTCGTCACTTCTAAGTTCACCTATTAATGTTTCAAATGTTCCAAGTGAAAATCTTTGCCGTAAAATAGGATGTACCCAATGTTTTCTTTTATTTTGCCTTCTATTAAGATACCACCACAACACAACAATTTCGTCGTCCATTGTGTGCACAGGTCCAAATTTAACTGAGCTGAGTACTTGACTGTCCGAGGCTCCGGTGTAATGTGAACACTCTGTCCGGTGTCCGGTTTCCGGTAGATTTACCGGTCCGGCGTAGCGGTGGGAACCAGCGCTTTGCGCTGGTTCCCACTACGAATTAAATTTAGAACAAAAATACGAATAAAATCAAAAAAGCTAGTAGCTCATCAATCATCAATCAACAGCCTTTAACAGTCCACTACTGGTCATAGGCCTCTCCTTTGAAAGGAGGTTTTGGCCTACTATACCACGCTGGCCAGACGGGTTGGTAAAGGGTTTGTTTCAAGTTTTCCTTCTCTTGGCAGTGATGTAAGCTGCTTATTTTGTTCCTTTAGTCGCCTCTTACGACGACACCCATGGTATGAATAGGGGTGGTGATATTTGTATTCTTAATCCGTCACCACACGGACGATCGAGTAGCTCGATCAACAAAAATGAATAATTTGCGATTGAAATCGGGTGCTATAACGGTTCTTGTGTTAATAAACAAGTTTCTTGTCTTGTTTCAAGGAATTTTAAGCCAAGTCGATTGTAGGAAATTACTTTGAAAACGAATATTTTTTCATCTAATTTAGATCTATGTTTTTTATTGAGGTTTTTTCTTTAATATAACAGATAAAACGCTAGCCGCACATCTGGCACAGTACTAGTAAAGTTTAAATAATGTCAATATGAGAGCGAAGCTACGAAAACCATCTCAATAGGCCGTCATGGTGCCACAATACTACATGAGTGTACAAATGAGTGTTGCTATTAGTTATCTTGAATTCTACTCAAGCTGAGTAGAATTAGAGTTTTGGCAGACACAAATAAAAAAAACTGAAAAGAAGTGTCAAGCACGCTTCAGTAGTCACGAATTTAATTTTAATGATTTAATGCGAGCGATTTAATGATTTATTTAATTATTTGATTTCAAATCTTAAGCGATAGATAATTACATGTAAAATTTTACTATTTACTGATTATTGACTGACTGCCTCGTTGGTCTAGTGGTTAGCGTATGCGGCTGCTGATCAAGAGGTCTCGGGTTCGATTCCCGGGTCGGACCAAATATTATTTGTGAAATTCACAAATATTTGTTTCGGAGTCTGGGTGTTTTCTATGTATAATATGTATGTATTTACAAAAAAAAAAGTATGTTTATGTATTTATATCAGTTGTCTAGTACCCATAACACAAGCTCTGCTTAGCTTGGGACTAGATGATGTTGTGTGTCAGATGTCCAAAAATATTTATTTATTTATTTATTTATTTATTATTTCGTTATTTTGCTATAAAGTTTTCAAAGTAAGCTAACAAAATTATCTATGCCGATGCTCATATTTTTGTTTAAAATGCTGCTTTTTCGAACCTGTCGTTTAGCTGTTATTACAAAAAAAAAGAAACCGATATCTAAATCAAAAAATCGTCTGGACCAACTCTCAATACCCATACAATGGGGTTCACACGACAAAATACATACCCAAAATGGGTAAAAGTTGTAGTAACTACGCTTTTTTTCGTGACATTAATTTTAGCAATTTATTTATTAATTTTAGTATACATATTAAAGGGAACCATTTTGATACTACTCAACTCGAGAAGCCCGAGGTATTTACTATTGTTTCATTGAATATGTATTTTCATTCTGAATTTACTTGTACAGGTAGTTATAATTTTACGTGAAGTCGATAACTGACTGACATTTAGTCTAGTTGTCAGTTAAAAAAGCGTTCAAATACAATAAATGCATACCCAAGTATATGTTCACACGACAGCGTTTTTAAAACACGACGCTTTTTTATCGAGCCGTGTTTCATTTTCAATTTTGGGCGTTGGAAATAGACCATAATATTAAACAACTTCATACTTGAACGCATTTTTAACGTCCGTTAAAAAAACTCTCGTGTGATTGAGGCCTTTTTTTTTTTTTTTTTTAGTGTGTGAAAAATCATCATGGACCGTCACCCCACCGGGGGTTACGGCGGGGTGGTGTGTCGGACTTGAACCGACTAAAAAACACACAGTGTGCCCTCTCCGCGCTTCTCCGTTTAGGAGTAGGAGAAGTCCAGGGTGGGATCTCCTTCTGAACTTCTCCAGCGCCTGCCCGCTCCTGATGCGGGCACCGTCTCTGTACGACGACCCTCTCTTAGGCGGCGTCCGGCACACCGACGCCGCCCCCTCGCGGCTGGCCACTGACATAGTGCGGGTGGAGGGAAAACCCGTCCCGTCCACCCGCGGCCACACTCAAGGCGGCATGAGGCGCAGATGTTCGCGCCTCCGCCGCCCGAGTCGCCGGCGGCGAATCTGGTCCGATTGGATGTCGTCCTCACGGGCCTTCTCCGCCGCCTCCTTCTGCGTGATTACGTCCTCGCAGAAGGTTGCGACCGCGGTGAATGCGCTCTCGCTGCCGACCATGGAACGAACGACGGCCGGCAGTGAGAGATCCCCTCCGATGACTGCAGTGAGGACCCGGCGCTGCGTCTCCCATGTGGGGCAGACCGCCAGCGTGTGATGAGCCGAATCCTCACTGCAGTCGCAGTGGTGGCAGGCGGGACTCAATTCCCTCCTGGCGACCGAGTGCAGGTACTTTCCGAAGCAACCATGCCCGGAAAGAACCTGCGTCAGTCGGAAGGTAAGGGTCCCGTGCTGCCGCACTGCCCATTCGCCGATGACCGGCTGAAGCGCCTCTACGGTGGCGAAGCCAGCACGTGGAGTCTCCAGCCGGACCGACCAGCGATCCATCGTGGCTCGGTGAGCGGCTTCGCGCCACTCGCGCACGTCCTCGGGCGGAGGTCCAACTCCACCACTCTCCGCCCGGTAGTTAGCCACTCGCCGATAAACGTCGGCGAGCACTTCCGCCTCCAAATCCCACGGGGGTGTTCCGGCCAGGGCGCACGCCGCCTCCGTCGATACGGTGCGGTAACCCCGTATGCCTCTGACCGCCAGAGTTCTCTGCGGCCGCCTAAGGCGCGCCCTATTCTGCTCGGTCAGAGCCGCCGCCCACACCGGTGCACCATAGAGTGCCATAGACCGGACAACCCCCGTGTACAGCTGCCTCGTGGCGACACTGGCTCCTCCCAGATTGGGCAAAAGACGCCCAAGGAAGGAGGCAGTGCCGATCAGCTTCGGAGCAAGCTGTTGGAAGTGCTCGTCGAAGAGCCACCTACCGTCTAGGACCAGACCCAGATACTTAAAGTGGGCCCGGACCGGTACGAGGACCGAGTTGACCTCGATGGAGGCGCCGGCGGGTGGACCACGACGGGGCCCATGGAAAAGTAGGGCTTCCGTCTTTTCTAGGGCCACCCGCAAACCCAGCGCCTCAATGCGCCCGACCACCAGGGAGACTCCTGTGGTGGCCAGGCGTGCCGCCTCTTCGAAGGTCGCCCCCCGGGCTGTCACAAGAGTGTCGTCGGCGTAGCAAATTACACCGACGCCGGGGGGGAGACGCCCTCGCAGGACCCAATCGTATCCCATGTTCCACAGGAGTGGTCCGAGGACAGACCCCTGTGGAACACCGCACGACATGGCCCGACGTCTCAAGACTCCTTCTCGGTCCTCGTACATGACAGTACGCTCCGTCAGATAGTCCGCCACTAGCCGCCTCAGGTACTGTGGCACTCCGTGGTACTGGAGTGCGGCCCTGATGCAGCTGAATGGCAGACTATTGAATGCGTTGGCGATGTCCAACGACACCGCCAACAGCACGTCGCCAGAGCCCACCGCCTGTTCAGTCGCGGCCTTCAGACGCAGAATTGCGTCGACCGTCGAACGCCCCTCCCGGAATCCAAATTGGGCGTCCGACAGATCGGGGCCCACCTCGCGCAGGTGCCGGACGATGCGGGCGTGGAGCACCCTCTCGAACAGCTTACCCGCCTCGTCCAGCAACACGATGGGCCTATAGGCCGCGACCGAGTCGGCAGACCGACCTGGCTTCTGGAGCAGAACCAGCTTCCCGCTTTTCCAACACTCAGGGAAGCGTCCGGACGCCAGACTAGCGTCTAACACTCCCCTGAGGCGGTCCGACATATGATCGAGGGCTCGGGCCAGCACTCGGGCAGGTACCCCGTCTGGCCCGGGGGCGGTGTTCTTGGATCGAATCCTTAGAACAGCCGCCCCTACCTCTGATTCCCTGACGGGCGGCACATCAGCCTCACCTTCGTCGTCGCCTCCGGCCATGACGGTGTGATTGAGGCCTTAGGTCAACCTACCGAAGTGACTCTACTTTGCCTGATGGAAAACATAAGTACTATCCACTATTCTGATCAAGAGGTCTCGGGTTCGATTCCCGGGTCGGACCAAATATTATTTGTGTGATTCACAAATATTTGTTTCGGAGTCTGGGTGTTTTCTATATATAATATGTATGTATTTACAAAAAAAAAAGTATGTTTATGTATTTATATCAGTTGTCTAGTACCCATAACACAAGCTCTGCTTAGATTGGGACTAGATGATGTTGTGTGTCAGATGTCCAAAATATTTATTTATTTATTTATTATTTATTCTCATCGTGAGTGCATACAAAGTAGCATGGTGACCCACACCATGGCGGCTTAGTGTGATTTTTCTGAATGATGCCAAATGATAAGGCCTCCGGTATCACACTCACCAACGAAAAACGACAGAAAGAATACTGTCATTTTAGGTTAGTCTTATACCCTTCTACCCGGGAAGTACTAACTTTACACAGGGAAGTACTAACCTTACACAGATTAGTACTTCCCGGGTCGAGCCAGCTCATTTGTGCTGAAATCAGCGGGGCTCTACTAAAGTACGGCAAACGAGAAACGCTACTAAATGTAAACAAAACAGCAGGTGCGCCTAACTTTTTGATAAATGGTTTGAAAAGTATCTGGCCAATCAAAAAACAAACTTTTCATTCAGTTTGTGCTGATTAAAATTATTATTTAATGTATATGTAATAATGTATATAATGTAAATTTAAAAGAAGTAGATATCGATATAAAAAAAAAACGCTTGTCATATACCTGTGTGCTCGTTGTATGGCAACAACACTCTGTCAATGTTTTTTTTTTTTCATTTTTACGGAAATTAGTATGGTTCTTTTTTTATTACTAAACTGGTTTGATGATGATCCCGTCTTGATCCTAAAATTTTGTTGCCATAATGGAAAGAGAAAGAAAATAAATTGACAGCACCACAGTCGCTTTTAGGGTACGCGTCCATTGGCCCGCACGCACGCACGCACGGCACGCAACGGATTGAACGGATTTGCCGATGACATGCGTCCACTGTATCCGGATTTTGTATTTAGTTTCGAGTGTTTTCTTGTCGTGAGTTGACGTATTCGGTCATGGAGATTGATGAAGATATCATTGTTGTTAGTTGCTTGTTGGAAGATGAAGAAGAACTTAAAACTAAACGTAGAATGTGGGTTCAAGAAATAAATTTGAAGTGACCAATTTTTAGAGAGTATAATTCATCCTATATCCTCCCAAATATTCTCTCCGTTAGACATTAAAATAATTTGTATGTTTTAAATTGTATAATTCTTCATATCTTTCTACTAATATAATCAAAAGTGCGGCATCCATTTCATTTTTTTGTCGTTCGCTCCTTATTTAAATAAGACAAACAGGACGTGCGGCAGTGGGCGTTGCCAGCCGGCCAGAGGCGAACTGATTTGTGTGACGTCACCGGCACGCTGCGCATTTTTTGCTCATAAATGACGGCGTTCGGTGCGGGCGGCGCGGATATTGGACGCAGCTCTATGTAAAATCATACAAAGCAAAATAAAATCCGTTGCGTGCCGTGCGTCCGGCGCGGGCCAATGGACGCGCACCTTTAAGGTAAATAAATTTTTGCCGCGCTTCTCGTTCAGCGTATTTCACCAACGAAGTATCGTAGTTGTTAGCAGTAGCTAAGCCAGAAGTTGTAGGTTCGATGTCCACTCAGGACAAATTATGATATGAGCATGGATTTTTTATTGGGTGTAATTTATCTATAATATGTTTTAAGAAATAAATAAAGAATATTTACTTAGACGAAGTTTTCCAAGTAAGTGCATTTTACAAGTTAGGCACCTATAGCTACTGAAAAAAAAAAGTTAAAAAACAGCTATAGTTTACCTTGAAAGTTTAATATATGAATTTATTCAGATCTTTTGAGCCAGCCGTTTGGCTTTTAGTTGGGGGACGCCCTGTTTATGCAAATTTACCTAAATCGAAAAATCGAAACCTATCTCATGATACTCGATGCTGAATTTTCAACTATCAGCTTTAGTGAACATTTATAATAGTTTTTTTTAATTTCATAAAACGTGTTATATAAATATTATGTTAAATTAAAGGTAAACTTACTTGACATCCTCAATCTTGGGGTAAGTACATATCCTGAGTGTTTTCGTATTAGAGCCAATGGCGTAAAGTTTGCCATTTGGATGGAACTCGGCACACCTTACAGCTTGAAGATCTTCCAGCACTGTGACGGGTTTGAAAGTTGGTCTTGATCCATTTACTTCGGCCCCTACACCCACATTACTTGGTGCTGACAAAGGTGACACTCCCTGGTGACCGCCATTTCTATTTTGGGCCTGCAACAAAATATTCTAACATAGAGTATATGATTTTTTTTCAAAATAATCAATTCTGCAACAATGAACAACGCTACTTTATGGTATAATAATATGTGAATCAAATAGAAATATCTAAAGCTTATTTATCTAACAGATTTCTAACGTTAGTCAGTTTAATGACGTTTAGTAACGACGAGTAGCGCAGAAGCACAATATCATAATCATTGCCTTTGTGACGTGTTAATGCGTTAAGAAAAGGTTCCGCAATCTCAAACAGGAAATTAGATATAGTGAACAGACTTTCTAACTTTTTAAAAACAACACATATATCAGGGATTTATTCATAAACTTAGTTTTAAAATGACATTTTTATTAAAAAAATACACATTCTTTTTAGATAATTTTAAGTTCCGAATATTATTCGTCTGAATTTGATACTTATCCTAATATCTTCCTATGACTAAGTAACGCCGTCTCCCCAACATTTTATGAAAATAAACTTACAAACCATAAACCATCATTTCAGTTCAAAATCAAGACTACACTAACATATAATGCCACACCATATAGACTAAATGATCAGTAGAAACTAATTTTAGCGACGTCATCGCAGTGAAACCTTACAAACTTTGTTTATCTCTATAACATCGTCAAGACGGTGACGCACATTCTACGTATCGGCCAATACCATGGTCCATGACGCAACCCTTTGACTATGGAATGTCATTTAAAATTACCCCAATGTCAAATTAGTGAAATTCAACTAGTCTATCCACATCTATCACATCTATCCACATATATAACCATGAATAGTGCAGTAAGGTGAACATGGTTTAAAAATGTAAACTTATAGTACAGTAAAAAGTAGTTACATCATGAGGTCATGTCATGACATAACAATAAATAAAAACAACACCTGGCACACACTGGCTTTGAGAATACCTAACACACTAGTTTGTTTTAAGTTGAAACGGTGAGCGATGTTATGAATATACAGCGTAAATTGTCGAATTGTATACAAAATAAACGAGTCTCAATGAAGTCAAGAATGTTTGGCATAACCGAGCGTGGTAACTAGACCAGATTGTATTGAATAGGTAGATAAGGCAGGTCACGAGTTGCAAGATGGCCTAGTAGAAACCAGTTTGTTAACATATGACTATGCTACCTGCCTGACCGATAACAAAAGTTATGCACACATTACAAGTTGCACAATGTCTAGATATTATTTATCATGTTACACCTACTCTAATGAAGTCCACGAAAAATATTCTAACTTATACCCAATGAAAATGACGAATACACAAGTTTAGTCACAGAAATTGATTATTTGGCTGTTTGCCTTTTTTATTCAACCTACAGAAAATAAGCATAATTCGGGGACATAAAAAGGTGATATCAGAGACAGAAGTATAAATTTTAAGTCACGCCGATAGACACGCATTTGAATCTCGTTTGAATCGGTTCGAATCGGGTAATTGGTGTAGCTTTTCGTTTCATTGTTGCACAGTTTGCCGCGAACACGTTTTAATAGAAAGTATACTTTTATCGAATTTCTTGCACGGATTTGTTTACACATTTATTGAAGTATAAAACTAAAGCAATTCTTTAGTCAAGAAACATTCGGATTCTATACTTAAAACACAATTATGTATTTTATGGCGAGTGGCATTAAAAAACGTTAATATTTGTAACTAGCTGAGTCCTGCGGTTTTATTCATGTTTTTTTTTTTGTAAATTGCAAGTAATGCCGCGTAGCGTTCTAAACACTGTTCTAAAACAAGTGGCTATATTTACTCCTTAGATTATCAGTAGTAAAAGTCTCGTCTAAATCGGTCAAGCTGTTCCAGAGATTACAAAGATAACATTGTGATACGAGAATTTTATATATAAGATTAGCTGATGCCCGCGGCTCCACTCGCGTCCTAGGGGTATGGAAAATAGAGATTGGCCGATTCTCAGACCTACCCGAAATGTGCACAAGATTTCATTCAAATTGGTTCAGCCGTTTCGGAGGAGTATGGGAACGAACATTGTGACACGAGAATTTTATATATAAGAATATGCATTTAACAAAAAAAAACTGAATTAGATATTACAAACAGACACTTCAATTTTATTTATTTGTATGCTTTTAGTCTTGGTAAAGAAATATTAATTTTACGACGAATGAATGAATTGTAGAATACATTTAAGAGGAACTTTCATTGGAATAAAGAAAGCGTAAAAAACTCAAGTCATGGACCAATAAGAAATGTACCTATGTTATGTTATAAAGTTTTTTATATAAAGATTAATAGATGCGATGTCGACATTATTATATACATATGGTATGCTGTGTTATACACTACTACCATTTTAAAATAAGGCATATCCCTATCTACAAGCTGAATCACTGCTAGCACGCAGTTACGCAATTAATGTATTTTACAATTTCCGTATTATCGTTTACATCTGGTAATATAAACACATTTGCAATTAAAATTTAGAGAAAATCTCGTCTATTCAATATCTATACATCAATTTAATACATAATGATCATGTTATAAAATATATAAATATAATATTATATATTTTGGTCTTTCTGTGAAGTTTTGTTTATAAGAACATATTGTTTATAAGAACATCATTGGTTAAGATCAGTTTTTATAAAATTACATACATTAACTATTTATGAACTACCGACAGGTTTTCTAGGTACTTTGTAAAATCTATCTAACCTATAGATAGAAAGTGTATTATTGTGAAGACCATTTTTATTTACTTTACATTTAGTCAATAACAATGACCTTTAACAACTAGTATAGTGAAATTCTTATTACAATCCAACAGATAAAGTATAGTAAAACTTAATTAGCTAGAGATGAGAGGGATATATAGGGGTGTAAGAATGGTTAGTTTAAAAAAGTTAGTCTTTTTTGTAAAAAGAGCATAATACACGAACTGGCTGAAGTAGTGCCCATAAGGCACACTTGTACTGTTCTCAGACATAGTCTACTTTCATAACCAGACGTATGTATCAAAAGAAATCATAGTAGTGTAGAATAATAATTCGTACATCTTACATAACAAGGCGCCTCATTTCATATTGGATTTAATGAAGCAATAACTGTCCTACAATAGAATTCACACTCGCATTGCAAAGTCGTTTTACTCATAGAAAAAACTAGTTCTGGTTATATGATAACCTAAATTCGCTACGTACAAAATGATATCGAAGTATAACCACGATGTCTGTGAATACGCTCACGTATAAAAACAAGTATTGAACATCCGTTACACACGCAGGACGGAGTGTTGCGGTTCAGCGGAGCTGAACGGGCTCTGAAGAGGCGTCAATGCTCCGTTCCTGTTCCCAACAGTCCACAAAGTTTGTACTTCATACTTATGTACGTATCATTATAAATCCTATCACATTCGCCAAAGCACCATATACGTACAAATTATTCACTTCGCTTAGCATCAACAAGATAATCATGTAGATTTAAGAGCTTAGAAAGTGCGCATAAATACATATCAAACGGCGGTTACAGTTAAATACTATGGTTAGATTAATTCTATGTCGTTGATGTTGTTCTAACAAACAAAACTGCTTCAACTACTACTTACTCAACGTCTTAACAGCTGTCACGATAGAAAGTTAGTTTAATTACCTGAAAGGCAGAAATCCGTTTGGGTGGTAGTAATTGCGGTGGTCTATCGACTAAGTTTTCCATAGAGTGTCGTGTGAGGAATCCTTGCTGTTGGAAAGTAGTATTGGTTTTATATGATGCACGATTAAACTTTGTAGCTGGTGCCACGATACGGTTCCCATTTTCGTCGTCGTCCTCCCATTCAGTCACCACTTCCGTACGTACATCTTCCAGAGAGCGCGAGCGGCTGCATGGACATGCAGCTGATGGAGACGGGTTTGGGTTCCTTATTTGACGAGGACGATCACGTACGCCATACAAGTCAGCATGACCAACAGGCGTAGGAGCTCCAGTAGAACGATAACTTGGTGACAAGAAATAATAATCCCGCGATTTATTACTATATGCACTCATACCGGAGAAATCCGAGTAAGTAGACCCTTTAGAGGAGGACGTTTTAAAGTTCCTTAAATCCATCGGATCAGGCGGTCGAAAATAAAAATTGGGCTGTGCCTGTCGGGAAAGCGGAGGCCACGGTCTGAACGGTGCGTCTATATAATGAGCCGGTTTGGACTTCATGTCAAATCGTGATAGATCATCCGAGCGCGGCGATGTCGGCTCCGTACGGATGTGAACTGAAACTGCGCTACTGTTGTCATGAGCGACGAGCGACCTGCTCCGGCCCACCACTAATGTTGCACCACAGTCGACGCACGTTAGACAGAGATGCGAACAGAGAGAAAGGCGCGCAAACGTTCCGCTCGATCCGTTGAATGCGAATACAAGTGAAAGGGGTAGCCCGTGCGCGGTCAACGCGCGTTTAGTGCTCTCAGGTAATGCTCGCGAGCAAACCTAGCAGATATCTCTTCGTACACATTCTCTCGTGTAATACAATTTCTTTACAGCACAAATAGATTGTACGTAGTATGACTTCAAGAGCATTATGCGTACGCCGTACATATTATCCAACATCTACTTCTATATACAAGAAACTAGTTATATATTATATGGACTAGATACCGAATTTATAGGATTATATTGAACCTAAAAAAGAATAAAGATCAAGAAATTTGACTCATGCAGATAGGTAAGTATTGCTAATTGACACTAATGTCGGAAGGAATTGATTCAAAAGAAACTTTAAAAAAGAGCGCATATTCTACACGCGCGCATGCAACTTTCGCTTCTTTCTTACGCCCGACTAGTTCTTTAAAACCATGCATAACAGAACATTTCATAATATTTGATTAGGCATCTTCGACGCGTTCTCTATCGATTAATATTATAATATGGATGAACATAAATCATATAATGTTCACGTACGCACCCACGCTAAGACTAGAATAATATAGGAAAATTCAAATATTTTATTCGTCGCCTTATTTGTAATGAAGGAACTTTAGCTGTACCATATATAGATCATAATAATAAACAAATTTATGTCAGAAGAAACTCATCACAATCTTAATTTCAACCTACGCGTGAAAAATACATAATTAGGAACACATTTAGGGACTGTATGAGCGAAGATACTTATAATAATTAATATAACGCACAAACATGAAACGTAATTGATTATATTCAATGATAATGTATTACAAAAATGATGAACGGAATGTGTTAAATGCGATCAGACCTTATATCTGTAGCCTTGTATAGGTTTTCCCTCTATTATTTATCATAAGGAAACTATTCTACTTTGTGTTGTATCTCTTACTGAGAGAATAATATACTGCTACAATAAATCTTATCATTGAACCCTGTCATCACAAAAATAAATACGCAGTAATGTGTGCTAGTCAAACAGGACATCGTCGGGTAAGAACTTGGTTCATATTATAGTAACATTGTTAAATTGTAACACTTTTTTATTGGTTACCTACAAATGATTTGATAAACTAAACTACAACCTACATTATGGAACTTAACAATATTTATGTTACAAGAGTCTGGTGCTAGTGCCCATGACTTCACAGTGAGTCACACACTTCACATGGAGATCCTTTTGCAATTTACTGAAAACATTGACACGACCAACGATACAAACATACCTTATAACTGAATCATCAGTGGTTAGTGTAATTACTCACGTTTTATTCTGGTAATCAATTAAAATTCATTGAATGATTAATAGGGAATTGTCTCGGGTCGAACTGTTTATTTATAGGAGTATCATGTTACAATTAAACTGAAGATCAGTAAATTGGCAAGAGATTTTTCTGTGAGCCGCACTATCGTCCCAATTCCCGTCCGCACGAAGTTTGGTGTGTGCAAGGCGTACATTCGCACCCGAATGACTTATGGTGAAAGATGTTGTAAGCAATGCTAAGAGTAATGATAAATGCGAAAGAAAAGCGCATGAATACTTGCCTTTTTCCAAACAAGACCAATCTAGACCGATTTTTCAACCCCGAAAACACCCAATTATTAAAATTCACTTAAGTCGTTTGAGCCGTATCCATTTCATATAATACATCCCTACTCCCTACTAATATTATAAATGCGAAAGTAACTCTGTCTGTCTGTCTGTTACGCTGTCACGCCAAAACCACAACCGATTTTGATGAAATTTGGTATGAAGACAGAACTGGACTTGGGAAAGGACACAGTCTAATTTTTACCGCGATAATAGACATTATACGCAAGCGGAGCCGCGAGCGAAAGCTAGTAATATATAAACACGAGATTTGAATTAACATCTATGAACCACTAACAATAAAAAATGAAAAACAAATCAAATATTCTAAATTTTTTAGAATCTTGGTTGACTGGTTAACAGTTGTTTAAAGTCAAATGCCAATTTTGAATTTCTTGTTTAACATAGAAGTCAAATATTGCAGTGGCATGTGAGATAAAATGTAAATATTGTCGTGAATTAATCGTGGCGGGTGGCAGTTGGCGGCGTCATGTCCATTTATGGCCGTATAGGTCAGCGCGAACGACGCTCATAACGAACGGTCTTATACGCGGGCCATGTAGAGCGACCGAGGGATGTATATTACAAAATTTATATGTTTTTATTTGATCACCCTCAGTTTCCAAATCCACAGCATTTTTATAAATCTGAAAGTAACAATCTGTCTGTCTGTCTCTTACGCTTTCACAACTAAACTTAACTGATTTCAACGAAGTATGGTATGGAGATAACTTGGATTTGTAAGCAAGGACATAAACTATTCTTTACCGCGGTAACTGAAATACACTTAAGCGGAGCCGCGCGCTGATGCTATATATAATAAATTAATATTTAATCTCATAGATTTTTGGTGAAAATATCGTCAATGGTACAGTTAGTTCAATTTTGAAATTTTGCGAACTGGGTTTTTATAGATAAACTACAATACCTCGACTATTTTTGACGTCTTAGAGCGTTTCCTGTATTTTTACATTTTACCTATGTTGATAATTTAATCATTGCAATTGTCTATTGGTAACTTTAGTTACCTTTAGGGCTCAAGTAACTATTCTCGGAAGGAAGCTTCCATTTGTAATATTTAGTAAATCAAATATTAATATAAACCCATACTCGTATAATTAATTATGATAAACTATCTGTATCTAGCTAGAGATTCGAAATTATATATCTTTTAAACTTTAGGCTTGAAAAACTGCACAAATTTCAATATCATTTTGGTATGGAGATACTTTGATTTTCGAGAAACTACATAGTCCGTCCGTCCAACACCGTCCTAACCAATATACATCTGGGCGGAATCACGGGTAAAAGCTAGTGTTACATAAATTAAATCAAGTGAATGGCACTACGTATATTTTACTGATGAGAATATGAGCAGTAATATGTCATATTGCACTTAAAGAAACAATTGACAGTCATAAAAATATGATTTTATTTACATTCAAATAATGTACGAACGTTTTTTATACATTAACTACCAATGATGAGATCATGATGTGTATATACGACATTTAATCAAGGAAGAGTAGTGTTTAAAACAGTAAGTTACAGTTTCTAATAAATTACCTTATTATCTCCATTCGAGAATCTGTCGTCATGAACTAGCGATGATACTGAATTAGTTCGGTCAGAGTCCCAAGTACTATGCCACCCATCTAAAGAGTCCGTTGAAGATTTTGTTGTGTTGATGGAACTTTTCCTTGACAACGTAAGTGACGAACCAACGTAGTCACGTTTCATTTCTCTGACACCGTTGCTCGATACAGAATCTCGCCTGTTGTAATTAATAATATTGTTTTTGCTTAAGTTAGGGAATGATCCCATGGAATGTCGTTTGTTGTGATTTTGAAGTCTGTGCGTTGGGCTTGGTGTGTCACGACGTGGTGGCGTCATGGAGGGGCTGTGTCGGTCACGGCGCAGGATACTTGGAAATGTTGAAGGGTGTTCCAACTCTCGCGCTGGTGAACCCGACAAGCCCAGTGAATCACGACGCCTGTTGTACCACATCATTCATATTAGAAGATAACCGTTGATAATATTAATCAAATTATAATGTTATTTAAAATACCTGATGATAAGGCCGTTTGTTGGTGAAACTGATTCTCTATAATATCCAGGCGTAGATTCTCTACTGTGAAGATAAAGCGACGACCTATATGGCGTACTGCAACGACCATGTACTTCACATCGAGGGTCATGTTCGACGACAGAGGTGACGATCGGAGAGTGCCGACCCTCCTCATCCAAATTCATATTCCCAAACATAGAATCCAATTGGCGCATCGCCATTGCTTTCTTAACCGCAGTCATCTTTACAGAAGGTCACCACTTACTCCGTACGATTTATTTTTAATTCACTATTCGAGGCAACAATATTTAAGTTCGATGGAGCGTAACGCGTAAGAATGAATAAATTAAATGACATGTATGTCCCCTAGGTATGCCGTGTTGCGACTGGACTGTGTGGACGGCATTGTGCGCAGAACGCTTACCGATGACTCACAAGAGGCATGCGCGCGAGCAATGAGACTACGATTATCGTCGTGTCCTACAATAATATATAGTAGATATAAATATAGGTGACAAAGAGGTAAATAATGAACCAATGTACTTGAAGACCACCATCATAATAAACAAGGACCTAGTGGCATGTAGGCGTATCTTCAAGTTTATGTGAAGGTCTTTTGTTACCTGCTACAACGAAAACACGCTTTAAACTTTGTAATGAAAATGGGACCCTTAAAACCATCGCATGATTAAATGCTTGATCCGTTAATTAAATAACATCTTCTTATCATCAATGTTTATTCAATTAGTTGAAATGTTACTACTACTTATTTTATGAGTGTATCCACTAATATAATCAACTCGATTCACAGATGTAGCTTGTCTAGTTATTTTGCCGATTTTCTGGTTCCTTAAACGGGTATCAATTTCTCACTAAATATGGTAGGTTAATAAATCGGGTATAATAGGCATATGATTAAAAACTTACATAACTGAGCCCTACATCCTCAATTTTATTTAACCAAACACAGTTGTGTAGAGTCAAAGTGGGTCAAAAGGTTGCATAGACATTCTCTACACAGACCTCTTGAGCGTTTACAGTTATACCAAATACATGCTAGATACCAACAGTTTCAACCAAAATAAGGTTCATATGGTTAGAAAAAAATTATCTATGACATATTGAGCTACATTTAGTAGTACATTTGTAAAAAAAAACTAAATATTATGTTGAATCAAAAAAGGCGGTCGTAACTATGCTTATCAAATACCTGAACAGTAAATTGTTACGGGAAACGGAAATAGTGTCATAATAATATTTCAATCGTCTTTAGAAAAGTATAATGTTCATACAAAATCATCTTTGATTAAACACATTGAAAGTAAAGTTCAGTAGTAGAGCTAATTTTAGAGTTAAAGTTTTAAATAGGTACTTTAAGTTGTCTGTCCTCAAAATTGTTTACTGTGCGTGGGGCCTGTGTGATATTTAATATCACCTTTTAAAGGTTCGTCTGTTTCAAGTTGCTTGATAACTTCTCAAAAAACAGCAGTTTGCGAGTTTCTCGCTGTTCGAGTGTAACCTTTACTTTCGAGGTAACTCGATAGATGTCGCTGTACCAAAAAGTTGTGTCGCGCTATTGTTTTGTTGTGATGCTAATCATATAAGGATGTGTGATAAATTTAATAAATTGCTTACGTTCTGAGTACTTGGTGTGTTATTACCCAACAATTTCGAGTGGCGCGTGAACATAAGGTCCTACGAGTCGGATCATTTTTGCCGGGCCCCCCTTGTTATATTTCAGCATTGTGGACGCACCTAAACCTGTCGCTAACAGGTTGAACCGTAAAGTTCACAAGGTGTGCCTTGCAAGACAAGCCGAAGCAGATGAATATTCTGGAATAAATACACAGTGGTGCCCCCTGGTGAGAAATTTTGGAAGTATCAACTACGGTGAGATCAGTATTTATTACAACTCTGGTGGTGCTATACAGGACTAATCAAGTAAGTGGAACAGTTCATTTTATAACTCTGACAGATTAGTGAAGTTTAAAAATATCAGTGACAAGTGTCAAAGACTTGTAAAATTTAAAGTAAATTTATTAACTTAGAAAAATTTGCACGAAGATAGCTAGGACTTAGAATAATTTAAGAAAAAGTGAAACTACGGGGAATCTATGCCCGATTTCGGTCCGAGCTAAATGCAACTTTAAACACTTAGAAAAATTTACGTTTGTGACACTTAGAAAATTTTGTACTATTTACGAATTAAAAATATCTGCTCAAAATGGAGGCACAGTTACGAATGTTGGAGGACATTAAAAATCAAATAGAAAAGGGGCAAATTAACTTCAAGAAATCCCCTAAGGATAGAATTAGTGAAGCTTATCTTGAGACTAGATTAGATATGCTGGAGAATCAGTTTAATAAATTTACAACAAAACATGAGGAGTTGATTACTACTTGCAAGCGAGAAGAATTAAGTTCGTCGAAATACATTCGTGATGATGTTTTTGAGAATGTGTCGGACATTTATTTTAATTATAAGGTAGATTTGAAAAATGCATTATGTAACTTTAAATCCAAAAATGTAAATTTGTTTGATACGTCTTCTAGCTGTGTAAAAGGTATGTCAATGGCTAAATTACCTAAAATAACAATACCAAGTTTTAGCGGTAAATATAATGAGTGGTCAACATTTAGGGATTTGTTTATTTCGTTAGTGCATAACAACACAAGTCTTGATGATGTACAACGTTTACACTATTTAAGATCCCAGTTGTCGGGTGAGGCGGAACAGCTAATTAGGCATGTACCTATTACACAAGCAAATTATGACAAATGTTGGAATATGTTAACTAGTCGGTATAATAATAAAAGATTTATGGCGAACTGTATTCTCAAGCGTCTGCTTAACCAAAAGGACTTGTCATACGAATCATCCAGTACGCTAAAAGAGCTTTTGGATACGACTACAGATTGTTTACACGAATTATCATCTCTTGGCGTTGACGTAGACGCTTGGGATATAATAATTATATATTTTATTAGCTCGAAGTTGGACCCTGAATCTCGTAAAAATTGGGAATTACAAGTCAGTCAATCTTGTGACGAACTACCCACTTTTAAAATGTTTCAGGATTTTTTGGAGACCCGTTTTAGAGCTCTTGAATTTATTGATAACAAGTCTTTTAAATCTAAAATTAGTAACCCTAAGGTACACGTCGTTTCTAAAACGTGTTGCCCGCACTGTTCAGAAGATCACTTCTTGTTCAACTGTAAAAAGTTTTGCGCTGAAGCAGTTGATCAACGCCGTCAGATAGCCAAGTCACTAGGTTTATGTTTTAATTGCCTTCGTTCTAACCACATTATTATTAATTGCCGCTCTTCTACAAGGTGTCGTATATGTAATAAAAGGCATCATTCATTATTGCACCCTCCAGGAGAACCCACCACCGGTGTTTCTTCCTCCGCGCACACTAACAATCACAATAACGCACCACAGGTTTCTAATTCAACTCGAAACGAAGCCATACAAGAACCTTCAATTGTAACCCATTTCGCTACGGATATCAATACTCAGGTGTTGTTAGCTACAGCAATTATAAAGGCGGAGTCACGTAATGGCTCCTATCAGCCCTTGAGAGCATTGTTGGATCAGGGGTCGCAGGCGTCTTTCATTTCAGAAGCTGCGGTTCAGTTGTTACAATTGAAGAAGAAATCAACCAAAACAACAATTGCAGGTATAGGCGGTGGTCACAACGGCACAACCTCAAGATATGTGGTTGTGATTAATATTCAGTCACTTCATGACCCTACCTTCAATCTACAGATTAAGGCTCATGTGTTGAGTAAGGTTACTTCGATTCTGCCTGAACGAAAGTTTACTTTACTGAACTGGTCAGACCTCAGTCAGATGGATTTAGCTGATCCATATTTTAATACACCTAACAAAATAGATATTTTGTTAGGGTCTGAGGTATACAGCAGAGTCTTAAAAGAGGGTCTACTGAGGGACCCACAAGGAAAGGCAATAGCTCAAGATACTCACCTGGGCTGGATAGTTTCTGGTCAGGTCAACGGCGGAGACGGTCTACAGTCCTATAACAATGTGGTAGTGAGCATGCACACTCAAGTGGAGGCGAATGAAATCTTGAGACGATTTTGGGAAATGGAAACCCAGCCGTCAGTCGCCACACATGTACTTTCTCCTGAGGAGCAAGCATGTGAAGAACACTTCGCTGCTACCACACGTAGAGATGAAGAGGGCCGTTATATTGTGAAGCTGCCTTTCAAGTCTTGTGAACCACCGCGCGGTACAAAGGAGATAGCAAAAAAAAGGTTTGCTAACCTTGAGAAAAGGTTATCAAAAGACACGAAACTTAATGACCAATACAAATCGGTCATTAATGAATATCTCACGCTTGGCCATATGGAAAGAATTTCCAATGACGAGGAGCAAAACAAAGTCAACGCGGTCTATCTGCCGCATCACGCTGTAATTCGTGAAGACAAAACAACTACAAAATTACGGGTGGTATTTGATGCATCATCTAAAGGAACTAATAACGTTTCTTTAAATGAGACCTTAATGGTTGGACCACAATTACAAGCGGATTTACGTCATACAGTGATGCGGTGGCGTCAACATCCAGTATGTCTAGCTGCAGACATAGTGAAAATGTATCGTCAAGTGAAGGTTTGTAGCGAACACGTTGACTCTCAAAGGATTTTATGGCGAGATGATATTCATTCCGATATACAGGAATTTCGTCTTTTGAGAGTGACTTTCGGAACATCTTGTGCACCTTACCTGGCAGTCAAGGCATTACAGCAAGTAGCCTGTGATGAAGGTCATGCATATCCATTGGCTGCTACGCGGGTAAAAACCGATTTTTATATGGACGATCTGATGACTGGTTGCCAATCTGAAAGTGACGCTATTGGAATATACCATGACATGAACGGCTTATTAAATAAGGCAGGGTTTACTTTGCAGAAATGGACTAGTAATAGAGCAGAATTACTTGAGAAAATAAAACAAGATATAGGGGGTAATATAGAAATTAAAGAAGACGAAATAACTAGAGTGTTGGGGCTTACCTGGAATAGGGCCAGTGACGACTTTTATTACTCCGTCCACTTGCCGTCAGATTCTGAGTCTTCCTCTATATCTATACCTATAACTAAAAGGAGTGTTATTTCGGAGATTGCACGTCTCTATGATCCGCTGGGTTGGGTTTCACCTTGTATAATAACCGCCAAGGCAATCATTCAAAAACTGTGGATTGCTGGATGTGACTGGGATGAGGAATTGCCACCGGAACTTTTAAAAGAGTGGCAGTTATATCGCAAGGAGTTACAAACCCTCAATAAGTTCCGAATACCCAGATGGATCCAAAGAAGCAATGACGATCGCACCGTGGAGCTACATGGTTTTTCAGACGCCTCTAGTGTAGCATATGCTGGTGTAATTTATATCAGAGTCATCGATTCTAAGGGTCTGACTCATTCCTCCTTGGTGACTTCAAAAACAAAGGTTGCCCCCATCAAACAAGTGTCAATCCCACGACTAGAGTTAAGTGGCGCGGTCTTAGTTACTAAATTGCTGTTAGAAGTAGCTGAAGTTTTAGATATACCAAAGTCAAACTTACATGCATGGACCGATTCAACCGTAGTGTTGGCTTGGTTGAGTGATCATCCAAGTCGCTGGAAGACATTTGTGGCAAACAGGACATCAGAGATTTTGTGTGGGCTTGATTCTTCTCAATGGCACTATGTTCAATCTAAGGACAACCCAGCTGACAGTGCTTCGCGAGGCATATCCCCGAATGCCCTTTTATCTAATCCACTGTGGCAAGCAGGACCTGCGTGGTTATCAAATGAGGTCATAGACTATTCCAGGCCGAGGTCTATTATGACCAAACTGGAACAAAAAACTTTGAAGGCTCACGTGGGAAAGACGGAGGAAAGTCCGACAGAGTTGATGTGGGCTCGATTTTCATCGATGAGCAGATTAGTTCGTGTACTGGCATGGTGCAGACGATTTTTACGTTTTAGGGATCCTCGTAAGAATGAAACGAAGTTACCACCTTACCTCACCGCTTCGGAAATAAGAGAAACGACGGAATCTTGTCTTCGACAATGTCAACGAACGTGGTTTGAGTCAGATCTGAAGCTGATTGAAGCGAAAAAGAATTGCAGCAAGAGCAGTGGTTTAGCTTCCTTGAACCCGTTCCTTGATGACAAGCAGTTGCTGAGAGTTGGTGGTCGAATCCACAATGCACCATTAAGTGATGACAGCAAACATCCTCTTATTCTTCCTAGCCAATCACATCTAGCGCGGTTGATTGTAGCTGATGCTCATGAGAGAGCGTTGCACGGTGGGCCTCAGTTAACACTGAACATTATACGTACCAGGTATTGGATTATTAGAGCAAAGAGTTTAGTTAAGGGCCACATACATCATTGTGTCCCATGTATTCGTCATGCAGCGGTGGTGAGGAATCAACAGATGGGGGACTTACCAGATTGCAGAGTTACCCCGAGCAAACCGTTTCTCCATTCGGGAGTAGACTACGCTGGCCCCATTCAAATTAGAACTAGCAAGGGTCGAGGGCATACGTCTTACAAGGGGTACATATGTCTTTTTGTCTGCATGGCAACTCGTGCAGTGCATATTGAGGCAGTGTCGGATTTGACTTCTCAGGGGTTCCTTGCGGCATATAAGCGTTTCATCGCCAGACGCGGTCAGTGTACTCAAATATGGAGTGACAATGGCACTAACTTCGTGGGAGCGTCTAAAGAGCTGCAGATTATGTTTAGGGATGAAAATGCCGTGCTACCTCGAGAAATAGCAGCTGCATTAGCTAATGCAGGCACAGAGTGGCATTTTATTCCGCCGCACGCACCCAACTTCGGAGGTCTATGGGAGGCAGGCATTAAGAGCACGAAACATCATTTGAAGCGTGTAATTGGCGACACCAAACTTACATTCGAAGAGCTTACTACAGTTTTAACTCAAATAGAAGCCTGTTTAAATTCGCGACCCATTTCACAACTCAGTAATGATGCTACAGATCCATCCCCACTCACACCGGGTCATTTCTTGGTAGGCCAGCCATTAGTAACATCGCCTGATTTTAATTTCGAGCACGCATCAATGAGTAGTCTGCGTCGCTGGCAGCTGACCCAGAAAATGATGCAACAGTTTTGGAGACGCTGGTCTCAGGAGTATTTAACTAGCTTCTTCCAGAGGCATAAGTGGTCTATGAAAACACGTAATGTGGAGGTTGGTGATGTTGTCCTTGTTAAGGAGGATCACTTGCCGCCTGCTAAATGGCTGTACGGTAGGGTTATTGATTCGCATCCAGGAAAAGATGGCTTGGTCCGGGTTGTGACTCTCCAGTGTAAGGACTCGCAGATTAGGCGTCCAACTTCGAAGCTATGCATTTTACCAGTAAGAGATGATGTATAGTTATTTGTAAACCTTTTTGTTTTTGTTAAGAATTAGTGATAAGTATGTCATTCTGTTACCATTATGAAATCATTTTCGAGGTAACTTAAAGCTAAAGTTCTATGTTTGTTATTATACAGTCCACTATAAATCGATGTTTAGTTTTAGGTTTCTATTTGTTTTTGTTATTTTTTGTTTCAACATTATTTATTATGTATAATAGAAATACTGTAACATAATCATGGCACAGTAATCAAATATATGTGTAACAGTGTACAACCCTGGGGTGATTAATGTTTTTTTGTTTGTTGTTGTGTTTTACTTCCGAGCACCAAGGAATTTAATACCTATTCACGTTATTGGCCGTGCTAAATCTGGTCACTTCATGGTGGGCGGTGGTGAAGGACCATGTCCTTGGTGGGCGGAATGTTCGAGTGTAACCTTTACTTTCGAGGTAACTCGATAGATGTCGCTGTACCAAAAAGTTGTGTCGCGCTATTGTTTTGTTGTGATGCTAATCATATAAGGATGTGTGATAAATTTAATAAATTGCTTACGTTCTGAGTACTTGGTGTGTTATTACCCAACAATTTCGAGTGGCGCGTGAACACTCGCATTGAGCGAGTTCCGTATGATAAACCTTAATAAATCCTTACTAATATTATAAACGTAAAAATTTATATGTTTGTTTCTCTGTATAGTATATTATGTTGGTTGCTACTAATTTTGATGAAACTTAACAGTAATATAGTTTATATATCAGAATAACACATAAGCTACTTTTAACTGCAATAATCAAGAAACACGCGGCCGGAGCCGCGGGCGAATGCACGTAAATGATAAAGTGAACCATGCATTGACAGAACAAAACTGAGAAATTAGACATTACAGAGCTACATTTTTATTTTATGGAAAATAAGCAAAAAATATGCAAAATAAGTATTTTTTTATACTTTAAAAAAAATGCATTAAGAGAAACTCCCAAACTAGTTGACACCATAGAGATAAACACTGTCATTACATTATAATATGTATATTTGAATAGGCAGTGTGCATTTCTCCTTAAAAGCCAAAGCACTACTTGCATTTTTTTTAAATTTTAGACACGTACATACGGAACCCTTTTAAAGCCATCATTCCCAGCTCCTAAATCTAACGGATAGCAGAATATTCTCAGATAGATACAATATATATTATGTACATATTATGAGTATAGGCATGGTGAAGCACCCCTATTGCGCTATAAAACGGTCATAACATAACTTGCTGACTTTGCAGTTTTATAAGACAGGCACAAGTGCAAACGTGATCCTTCGCAATTTATTTATATTTGTGTTCTGTTTTCACATTCATATAATCAATGTATTATTAATTAATTTTAGATCTACAAACAGTCATATATAGAGTCTAGTCATTGAAATAATCGGATATTTATAACAAGCTGTACAAAATTAGAGTCTAGTCATTGAAATAATCGGATATTTATAACAAGCTGTACAAAATTAGAGTCTAGTCATTGAAATAATCGGACATTTATAACAAGCTGTACAAAATTAGAGTCTAGTCATTTAAATAATCGGATATTTATAACAAGCTGTACAAAATTAGAGTCTAGTCATTGAAATAATCGGATATTTATAACAAGCTGTACAAAATTAGAGTCTAGTCATTGAAATAATCGGATATTTATAACAAGCTGTACAAAATTAGAGTCTAGTCATTGAAATAATCGGATATTTATAACAAGCTGTACAAAATTAGAGTCTAGTCATTGAAATAATCGCATATTTATAACAAGCTGTACAAAATTAGAGTCTAGTCATTGAAATAATCGGATATTTATAACAAGCTGTACAAAATTAGAGTCTAGTCATTGAAATAATCGGACATTTATAACAAGCTGTACAAAATTAGAGTCTAGTCATTGAAATAATCGGATATTTATAACAAGCTGTACAAAATTAGAGTCTAGTTATTGAAATAATCGGATATTTATAACAAGCTGTACAAAATTAGAGTCTAGTCATTGAAATAATCGGATATTTATAACAAGCTGTACAAAATTAGAGTCTAGTCATTGAAATAAGCGGATATTTATAACAAGCTGTACAAAATTAGAGTCTAGTCATTGAAATAATCGGATATTTATAACAAGCTGTACAAAATTAGAGTCTAGTCATTTATAATCGGATATTAATAACAAGCTGTACAAAATTAGAGTCTAGTCATTGAAATAATCGGATATTTATAACAAGCTGTACAAAATTAGAGTCTAGTCATTGAAATAATCGGATATTTATAACAAGCTGTACAAAATCGATCAGAGTGGTGTCCAATGGGAGAGGCCTATGTCCAGCAGTGGACTGCGATAGGCTGATGATGATGATACAAATAAATAAAACTGAAGTATGTCTTTGTAATTTGAAATTAATGGCATTTCACCTATTTATTTTTTATTTAAATCTGTCGGTTAGTTTTAGTAACCTCTGGAACGGCTGGACCACTTTATTAGGAGTGATTCAAGCTACTTTCTTTAAACTAGTTCCGGCCAATGACTTTACCCGCGTTTGTTGTAAAGGTACTAGCAACCGCGGGTAACCGCCGTAGAGCTCAGCTATTACTTTACAAATAGTGCCACTGTTTCGGTTTGTAGTATAATGTTATTAAGATTAAGTAAATATGACTTGACGTAAAATAAAAGGGCAAATAAACATTTCAGCTCACACTACATTTGAATAGAGATTTATACCTATAAGCGATTCACACACTGGCGACGCGAACACGCGCGTATCCACGGGGCAGCCAACCCCGAATCTGCTAGCGGCACGCGCTCACGCGTCGTAGCGCGTTTTTGGTGTCTTGGACCTGGAGTGTTTTCTATACTACTCGATGTACTTGCATACAATATTAAGATCTGCCACTCTGCGCTACGCGACGGAGCGCGGTGGAGTGTGTGAATCGCCATAGGGTCATTTAGATATTCCGAGATTATTTTTCTTTCCTCGCTAAATATCAAAAATGGATTTGAATAGTTTGGTGAAACAGATTTTCCTATTTCTAGAACACAATATATTTTCACTTTAAAAAATATCATCAACTTAATTCACATCTAATGCAAAAACTCCAAGAAATCGACATTGATATTAAAAGATTAATTATAGTTAATTATAGTGGTAAGTCTATTACGATAGGAATTTAGAATAGAATATATCTCTCTCTCATAGATAGAATATACATCTTCTAGAGATATAAGGGAGGTGGATAGTCTGTTTATTTAAAACCGGACGGTAGGCCCATTGATGCAGAAGCATCTCATATGTCTATCTATCTATCTATCCACACCGTATTCGGTGATGGCGACTCCCTCCTGTTCAGCCTGGGTTCTCGTTCTCCCTATGATGGGCTGTAATATGGCTAGCAAAGTCGAACTAGTTTTAAAAGAGCTGGCCTATCTTTTGTCTGGTTTTGCGCGTCAAGTTCCTTCACACGGGCGGTCTCGAACTCCTCGACACCCGTACAGACCGTCCTACGCCACTCGGATCTGAGACTCACACACCGCTCCCAGGCATCTGTTGGTATGGTTACGCTTAAGGACGTCGTTATACCGGAGGTATTGACCGCCCTGTCTATGTTTTCCACAAGTTAACTCTGAGTAGAAGACTGCTTTTGGTAACCTATCATCATTCATTCGTGATACGTGGCCGGTCCATTTCAACTGCTGCCTCACTATTAATGCTCCGGGTAGACCTGCTCGACGCAAAATCTCTGTATTTGGAATACGGTCCTACCACTTAATGCTCAGAATGGATCCTAATCGGATATTTATAACAAGCTGTACAAAATCCTAGACATTTAAGATGGAAGTGGTCTAGCTTCTTAATATCTTCTTTATAGCAACGCCAACTAAGAAAATACCGGAGACGGTAATTAGGTACAGACCTTAAGAACTGAATTCCTAATTTCTTTACCTAATTACCGTCTTACTGTGTTTTAAAAGTTGCATAGACTTGATATTTGTATCTTATCTGGAGTTTTATTATAAATATTGACCTCGAAACGACTTTTTGAAACCTAAAGGCTGGTATATCTAGTTTTTGTTTATTACCGTTGTTTAGTGATATATATTATCATTTTTTACACAATTTTATTTTATAGATAAATCAGGTTCCCATAATGTATATATATTCACTTAAATATCTGTAGCAGTGAATCACAATTACCTCAACACAAATTACAAATTACTCGGTTCATTGTCTTCAGTAGCAAAAAAATAGAAGGAATACCGATGAATTCCGAAGGAACAACTTTACATCACAATACGGTGACTATGAAAATAAGGAATTTGACTTTGGTGTATGAATATTTTCTTTATTTATTGTTTTTTCTCCTATTCCTAATAAAACGTTAGTAGATCTTCAAAACTGGTTTTAAACTATGCAATAGCTTAAAAAACATCAAGAAAAATCTTCTAAAGATTATAAGACGGTATCATTTTATACAAAGGTTAATCACTACCTCAACACAAATTACACATTACTCGGAACGTAGTCTTCTACAAAAACAACAAATCGACGGAATATCGATGCTTCCCCGTTTTTTTTTCGTGCGGAAATCCCCAAGGATGCTACCAGTTTGTGGCTATGTCAGACTCGAACCGACTACAACCGCACGCCGTCCTGGGTACTAAGAGCTGAGGAACCAGGAATACCCTCGAAAGGAAGTCCCTGGAACCCCGACGTACCTCGGGTCACCTACGGCTTCTAGATGACCCCCTTCTATGTGGAACCACGATCTTCCCTTTCTTTCACTGAAACATCCTTTTACAATGATCACCTGCGTCAGCCGATATGATAGGCTCCCGTGACTTCAGGTCCCATGGTGGAGTTCCGGCCAAGAGACTCACCGCTTCAAAGGAGATCGTGCGGTCGTGCGGCTTATGATCCTGATGGTCAGCCATCGCTGCGGTCGTCGCAGTAGCGCGACATTGCTGGTCTTCAGGATCTGAGACGAAAATCCATACTGGGGCCTCATAAAGGGCCACGGATCGCACTACTCCCGCGTAGAGTCTCCTGCAGGAGTCATCGGGACCGTTCATGTTAGGCAGCAACAATACCAATTCTATCGGCCATCCAGTACGAGCCCTAAATATCCCAGAGGGCTCGATGCCGATGCGAATACCTCTTACAATGAGGTTAGTCGATTAAGTGGCTTACTCCGAGGCCCGTGGAAGAACAAGTTCTCGAATTTGTGCAAGGCCACCTGGAGACCCAGCCGCCGGATTCGCTCAAAGACAATGACTATGAAATCTAGAATTTTTTCAGTTTTCAAAGCAGCCGTTTAGCTTTTAAAGCGGGGGGGGGCCTGTTTTGGCAAAAAATAAATCATTTGAAGTTAAATAACTTGCAAAAGGATACCTAAATCAAAAAATCATCTTAGCAACCTCTCCATGTTTTTAAAAGACCTATCTAACCATACCCCACACAATAGGAAATACGCGAAAAAAAAAACATCCCCACATTTACGTGTAGTGGAGGTACCCCAAATAAGAATACTTTTCGTAATTTTATAGTAGCACGTTGTCGACGTGATAGAAATGCATATCCGTGCAATGTTTTATCTTTCTAGCACTAACCGTTTGGACGGTCAGTCGAGGACAGCAAGACGAACGGACAGACGGACGAACGGACAGACTATTCGATGTTAGACCCTAAGTGCATTCTTAGTAAAATTTCCAAATATCGACATCCAAATGTTATTAAGATGAGCCCGGCGTCTTTTCGACAGTCAAGCAAGGATGTCGAGATTAAGTCGGACATAAAATTTGGGTTGACCTATTTTCACTAGAAGTAATGTTTAATTTATAAATATACATGTGTATGTGTGTTTGTCATCTAACTCCTACTAAGCGGATGGACCTATTTGGATGAAATTTTATGTGTATAATTCAATGGATGTCTGGGTGGTTTGTAAATACAATTGGACCAGGTAGGTGCTAACAAGTATTTCACCAAATTTTAACGAAGTTCGAAGTTATGTCAGATTTCTTACTAATCATTTTTCTATAAGCTAGCTATAAGCTCATGACAGTTACAAGTAATGTGGCTTTCAATAAGAACTTTCTAAATCTACTATATACACAGCGTTTATGCACAATTTAGCTTAAGCTATTGGGCATAGTTTGATGAAGAATTTTTGATAAGTTTTTATTGTTCAACTTCACAAACCATTTTATAATTGTAATAAAGTTATACAAGTAACGTCGCCTACTGTTTTTACATGTTTACAACAATGTATAACTACTACAACGATGATTATTATTTCTACTCCTACACAATATCATAACCTGGAGTAAAAACTTACTCATCATTATGTCAGCGACTAAATTATATTTAGTTATTATGTGACGCCATTAATCTGGGTATTTAAATTTCAAAATGATTTGAGTGCAATTGCGTGTTTTTAAGTTAAATATATGTTTTTTTTATTATTTGATGCCTACCAATGTGACTCCACTCTGTCTGATGGTAAGCATGAATGGAATCCACGAGTGGGGGCCACCAGACTGCCTGCGATGCAGGAAGTATGGCGATGCTGACCCAAACTATGGCGGCTTTGTGAGATGCTTTTTCATACCCCTTTTAAAGGACCCGGGATCATAATGGGAAGGAAATACGTGGGATCGTAGCGAGTTCCAGTTTTGAACCGCTCGGCACAGGAAAGAAGAGCTAAACCGTTTAGTTCTAGTACGTATTTCTACCACTCTGAAGCCATGACTTCCAAGGCCAGCACGTGTGTTCCTGTAAAGGAAGGGAGAAGGTGGGATCAGTTGGAAGAGCTCATCAGAACACTCCCCATGGTAAAGGCTATAGAGGACTGCCATAGCAGCGATATCTCTTCGCAACTGCAAAGGCTCGAGGTACTCGGTGGCTTCGGGGCTATCAATGATGCGGACCGCTCGCCGCTGCATACGATCGAGAGCGTCGAGCAAATACTGCGCGGATCCATTGCAGAGATGTAGAGAACAGAACAGTATGTTATAATTATTAAGCGTATATATCAGTTATCGTGCTAAAAAGTGGTCCACTCAAGAACCAAAGAGGAAATCATTTTTTCTCTTTCACTAAGACTGGCACAAAAACATGTGTTAATTTATAAATTGGACGACAAATATACAGAGGCTCATAAATGATAGCCTACATTTTTTTTGACATATTGAGACTGCTCCGTTGCTTAAGAGGACGCACGATAAGTCGTCGGTCCCGTGTGCCCATATGAGCGTCTTTGACAATCGTAACGAGTAGTTGCGAGTCTTAAAAAATTCCGACCACAGTCTTTCTACAGAACTTCGAAATAGTCTTAGTACTTGGATTGTGGAAGGTTGATGATATTTACTACAGTAAAATTAATCAATCTAACTTCAGCCTAGTTTAACTAGTTTAGAAGGAAAGCTCATAACATAAAGATCGACATAAAATAGGATTTTAAAAGAAAATATTTCATGCTAAAGGGACATTCTCAGAATTTGGGACATTTTGCGACATTTCGGCATTTGATGAAATGGACATTTTTGTCAACCAAGCCTTTTGAGATCACTATTAAAACCAGAAATACTGTAAATATTAATGACTTCAGGTAATCCTGCATTCATAATACCCAATATCAATGCGGGTTTATGTAAACAAAGTGGGCGCAAAATAATCCAATTAAATACATTTGAAGGTCGCAATAAGATGAGTAACAAATAAGAACGGTCGGTACGTTTATATCGCGCCAATTAATAAATAATATACAAACTATGTTAGATATAGATTAGCTAGTAGGCGTCTGGGCACGTCATAGTGATTTATAATAACGGTCTAATGTTAATTGACCGTTCCGTCGATTGACGGTATGTATTTTTCCACCATAAGATTAAACAACTCTGCAGTTTGTCTATTTCTATTTATTACTTTTTAGACAATTTATTATTGCTAGCGTAGACATATATCTAATCTATTCTAATCTATTAAGAAATTGTGCTAATATTTTTAAATTAGGTTAAATTTTTAGGGTTGCGTAGTCAAATGGCAAAAAACTGAACCATTATAGGTTCGTCAAGTTTGTCTGTCTGTGTGTCTGTCCGTATGTCACAGCCACTTTTTTCTGAAATTATAAGAGCTATACTGTTAAAATTTGGTCAGTAGATGCAGTCTGTGAACCGCATCAATATTTTAACACAAAAATTCTTAAGGTTCGCTCACTATAACCTTTTTTATGTGAAAAAATATTATTCTACGGTATAACAGCACGCTACGGGTAATAGAATTCGCATACGGGGCTGCGTGGGTCAGCTAGTATTACAAAACATTGATCAAAGTTACACCGAACTACAAGAACTTTTATATGACGTTACTTGCTGCTACGGAATTCTTCTTTGGCGAGTCCGACTCGCTCTTGGCCGCTTTTTTGATTCTCTTTATTGAATATGGTCAAATTTACTTTCGTAGATTTAACAAAATATAAATGTTAACAAAATTTAAATGGTGATTTAAATGAGTTCTTGTTTTTACATTTCAGCCAGCCCGCTGAATTAAAGATGACAGACATGTCTATATTTATGGATAGGCTACAACACACATGAAATAGAAATGTTTGCTATGGATATAACAGTTAATGTTTATGTACGAAAGTTTGCTTAGCCGTATAAGTATTCAGTGTTTGCCACTGTCTGGATCGTGTGTCGCCGGATAAATAATAAAAGTAAAATATCCGTAGCAACAAACACTATCACATACGTTAAACAATTAGAAGGTAAATTGTTTAAATTACATTCTTGATGACTCGTAAAGAATTAGAATACTATCAATTATAAAAATAACAATAGTAATTTATCCCAAACAATATTAACTTTATGTTACGCAAAAGATGACAATGCAAACATGGAATAAATATCGCTTTTCACTCGATTTTTAGTCCATATATGATTACAATATTAATACAATTTCAGAAATTGGACAATCATTACTTATA
This sequence comes from Phragmatobia fuliginosa, assembly GCA_932526445.1. Classification (NCBI taxonomy): domain Eukaryota; kingdom Metazoa; phylum Arthropoda; class Insecta; order Lepidoptera; family Erebidae; genus Phragmatobia; species Phragmatobia fuliginosa. The sequence goes on from OW052057.1 coordinate 36,290,726, forward strand.
AATGGTGTTTTTTAGAGAAATTTATATATAAGTTATCAAATATTAATAATAATAATCAAATATTCGTTAAGAACATTGGAAAATTTGTTTCTGGGTTCGAGTATAATAAAAATTATAAAAATAGTTGACTAATGATCACTCCGTTGGGCGTCAAACTGTCAATCAAATCCAATTACTGCGATAAAATATTTTCAGTTTCCCTTTTATTACACAGCCTATGATACTCACAAACAATGTTTTTCTATTGGTAAATATTTCAAAATAGGTTCAGTAGATCCAAAGATTATCCCTACAAACTCACTACTTGTGCTGTTTATAATAATAGTTTAAATTTATGTAGCATAATAATGTATGTATTAATTTAAGCTGAAAACACATCAAGCTAAAAAAAGGAATTATCGAATGGGTATACAAGTGAAACCAGCAGTGGGCAGAAATGTAATTGCGTATTTTACCTCGGACAATCATTGATAATTATTTCAAGGATATTGCACCACAATCCACAGTATATAACATATTAACGTACACATATTCGTGTCATGGATGACTATTATTTTCAGTTACATTGATATGACAATCTCAATTAAGAGACAGTTTATGCAACGGCGACATCCTTAAATATGCAGTGCCTTTAATAGACAAATGATTATTTAATAAATATTTCTTCGTTAGTTGTTTTAGAATATTTACGAGGACATTTACACTCTGTAACATTTCTGCAAATTTCGACTCTGTTTCAAAATGAAAGTATATTCTTTTGACCACAATACGGTATCTTAAACGTAATAACAGTTACATAAAAGTTATAGCTAATAAAACGTTTTCTTTGACATTACAAACACACAAAAAACTGATACAAAGAACACGTTCAATATTCACATTCTAATGCAAAGCGCACTATGAGAGAGCAATAAAGTTAAACATCTTGTGCATTTTTACTCAAGTCCATCAATTACAAAACAGAAATTCAAGAGTGTTCGTGACGTCACTTCGACCGGAGCAAGCGTCTCTCGCTGCGTGTTCCGAGCGAAGTCCCAATTCAGCCCCGCGTATCAAACGACGATCGTTCATCTCATGGTAGATCTGTGTCATGCGCACCGTGAAACCACCATATCCAAATATAAAGAAGGAAGACGCCAACTCCGTGCCATAGCAACCATCCGCCTGAACGTCGAACAACTCGCCTCACGGCAACCACTCCAGAACTATTGTAAGTCTAAATTTGCGTAGGCTACACATACTATTCTGAAACGCCGACACGATGTCACCAGAGAAGAGCAGGATATTGGAACTGCTGTTGGCAAAACGCCAATAGGACATGGCTGAGATCAGCGTATAACCTCAGACCAGTAGACCGATTTAAATTAGGCAAATACCATGTCTACCGGGAGGATCGATGCTTGCCAAGAGTCGTGGCAATGCACCATTGAGCGAGTCTGTGAAGACTGGTCGGGAATAAACCTTTTAAGCGACAACTTTCCGGGAAACCTGCTTCTTGTTGGCTGGTGACTGAACAGCACATTAACAGAGGTTAGGAGAAAACTCTAGCTATACTTTGAGCAACTGATAGCCCCGACTGAGGAGTCCATCATCATTCAAATTCATCGTAACATCATCATAACATCTATGTTGCAAAGCATAAAAATTCTTAACCAAAAATAGTCTACTTTATATTTGTTGCATAATACCTATATAAAACGTCGTATGAATAAGTAACAAAGACTGTCTGAATTGTAATACAAAAAACTATGATGCAATATGCGACTAATGTGAAAATTGTAACAATAATGACTTGAATTGTCTAAATTAAGAATAAATAAATACTTCTTATCTATAAAAATAAATAAAATATTAGTTTATTAGTATTGACAGATTTACTTCACACTTCCCTATTTCTATTGCTAAATGAAATTCGGTTATGTTTGGGTTCGGCTTTGAATGCCTAGGATATAGTTGCATATTACAAACTATGTAATAAGTATGAATAATGAATATAATAAACTCTCCGGGAAAATAATTCTGATTATTCTTAGGATTTCTCGATTGTTAAAACTCAGTAGTATTGGAGTTGATTCGACTTGTTGCTAACTAAAATTGCAAAACTAGTAATGTACAGCATAATTGTTATCATAGTTTTACAAATTAACAATTGAAAAAAATATTATTTGAAAGGTTACTAACATTACGTTTCCCTATAAGACAATGTCAGTAAGGGCCACAGCACACTAGCTAGTTTTAGCATCGGCGATCGGCGATTTTGCGACTGCATCGATGCTGCATCGCGTTTTAGCGACTTTCTGCATTCGATCGCGGTATCAAAATCGAGCGTCATGTTACATACATCATTCGCGACTTTTTGCGTTCGAACGCGGTATCGGAAACGCGCGAAAAAAATGAAATTTATCTATGATAGACATCTGCCTGGATCGAGTCGGCTGTTGTGTTGTCTATAATTTACCGACGCCAAATTGATGCTACCGGCATCAGAATGCGTACGGAGAGTAGCGTTCAGCTGCTGTTTGGGGCTTCTAAAAAGCGACTCAATCTCCGCGTTTGGCGCTTATAAGTGTGCGGTGTGGAGCGTTCGGTCGTCGTATTTAGCTTCTAAAAAAGCGGCCAAGTTAGAGTTGGACTCGCCCATGAAGGGTTCCGTATCAGCAAGTAACATCATATAAAAGTTCTTGTAGTTAGTTGTAACTTTCATCGATGTTTTCATACTAGTGTATTGATTGAATGAAAGGTAAATTGCGATTTACGATTTATGACGTATTAAAAAAAAACTACTCACTAGATCTCGGTCAAACCAATTTTCGTTGGTAGTTTTCATAGTAATATACAACATATTTTTTTTTTAGTTTTATCACTCTCTTATTTTAGAAGTTAGAGGGGGGGGGACACACATTTTTCCACTTTGGAAGTGTCTCTCGCGCAAACTATTCAGTTTAGAAAAAAATGATATTAGAAACCTCAACATCATTTTTGAACACCTATCCATAGAATAGTTAGAAAAACACGTATAGGTTTGATGAAAAAAAAATTTTTGAGTTTCAGTTTCAAGTATGGGGACCCATACTTGAAACTGAAACTCAATACTCAATACTGAAACCCATTATATAAAAATCTTAATGCGGTTCACAGAATACATCGACTGACCAAATTTCAACAGTATAGCTCTTATAGTTTCGGAAATAATTGGCTGTGACATACGGACGGACAGACAGACAGACAGACAGACTTGACGAATCTATAAGGGTTCCGTTTTTTGCCATTTGGCTACGGAACCCTAAAAAGCGACTAGTTGCCGATCGTCGATGCGAAAAGTAGCTAGTGTGCTGTGGCCCTAATTAATTTATACTATAAACTAATTACGTAAATACTCGGCAATTTTATAGAAAGTACGTAATTTTTTGCATATCTTATAATTCTTGTTCAATTATCAAACAATTATATAAAAAATATTATAATCTAAGAACATAGTACTCTTCTACTCTCACTAGATAAGCGAGTACAATCATTTTCAAAGGACTTCACCGCCTGTACTTGTATAGAAGAACTATCAATAGCATTTAACACCCTAGTGCTGAGGCCCTTCAGAAATAGGTCTATATGATAGATATGATATGATGGAAATATTAGGATACGCTTAGTGTCTCAACCATGTAAATCTCGGTATTTGTGGCACCTCCGAGACGTGCGATCGCGTGCGCTCCGGTGAAAGGCGCTGTATTTTATAATATGATAATTTGACATTTGATTATATAGTATTACGCAACTCATAATGCCTTTGCTAGTGAAATCACTGACTAACATGTTTGACGGAGATTTAATTAGTTTACAAACTTCTATTTTGTATAATGTACGTTTTGGCTAATGTTAAAATGAGTTAGTTAGTTAGTTGGTAAATTTGTGTATGTTGTAGTAGGTACTTCGATACTAATTAGGTAATAAAAGAGAGCCTAAAAATAGCGGCAGTTTCTTTTCTACCTATTGATAAAGACCTGTGTCCTTTCTCTTTGGCAGTCAGAATTGTAATTGTCAATTTCAAAAGCCATTTTACCCCGGATTGAAATTTATTTTTACTAACGTTTTTTGAATATTCTAAAATATTTTTGTCTTGTCAAAAATCTCTGGAGTAGAATGCATTATTACATTCTAGTAAGTAATAGTGATAAACAATACTTATTTTTGACGTTTAGAAAAGGTATAATAATACATACATAATAGAAGTTGCTAACTGGCTCTGAGTGCCAGAAACATCGTGTTACTGCGACGACCGCAGCGAATGCTGGCCATCAGGATCATAAGAAGGTATCGCTCGATCTCCTTGGAGACGGCTAATCTACTGGTCGGAACGTCACGGACATGGCGGCGAGAGCCCTTGCGGTTCTTTGACAATGGCACAAGGAGGCGCGGAAGTTAGGTCGGAGTCTCTACTACTCCTACCCTCTAGACCTACCCAGTAGGCTCTATAAAACAAAGAACAGAAAAATTTCCCTTCGAGGGTGCCCCGCTAGCCAAGTTGCAAAAGTTTTTCGTTTTCTATTAAAAGTCGCACCCGTCAACATTTTTTTTTCATTTACTGAATTGCTGATTTATTAGGTTCCTAAATTATATATTTATTTACAAAACTTTATTTTTTCCGCCACACCAGTTTGAATAGGCAGTTCGGGTCACAGTGGATGTCACATGTGGTACACAAAAAAAAATACAACAGTATTAAGGAGGTGAAAGATGCATTAACAAGGATTTTAAATGAAATCTATCCAAGTAAATTATTATTTCTAAATGTAAGTTATGTTTGCCTGTGTCTAAAATACATCTTAAAATTATTTATTTCCTTACAAATGTATGGGAAAAGTTTTTTTGCGTTTTCTGACATTTCTAGTACTCAAACCTCAGTCGGTCCAATAGAGACATTTGATCCCTATAAGAAACAGGATCGATTGGCATCAAAAAAAGTTTTTGCTTAAAATGACCATTATCTTGCTGGCTGTACATTTTTTGAAAAACCTGTAAATGCAGTTCAGAATTTCTTTAAAAATTATGGATAGTCTCCTAAAAGCATTTTCCTGTAACTATAACGGTTAAGGTACCTACCCTTACTGTCCCGTCTCAAAAATTCACCCTGTATATATATATATATATATATATATATATATATATATATATATATATATATATATATATATATATATATATATATACATACAGGGTGAATTTTTATTTATATATATATATGTATATATGAGAGAAACAATACATATAAATAAAAATGTTTATAGTTAATCTTTAAATTCAATTTCAACATCATCAACAACCCATAACATCCCACTGCTGGGCTCGGGCCTCCTCTTAGGAGATGGTTAAGGCCATACGTCCCCTGGTCGAGTGCGGGTTGGGGACTGTACTTACACAATGTGGCTACATAAATCTTGTCGTTGGATATTTTTCAGCCGCCCGAAGGCTTCCAACTAAGCTTTACGACTGTAATATCTTATGATGACAACCAAGACCGACTACTTAATGTGACCACGTAAATCAAGGAAACGCTCATAAAATATAATGCCACAAGCTGCCACCCATCTAGATACTGACCGCACCGTCGTTTCTTACCCTTGATGATTGTTTACCATCACCTAAAGGCACACGGATAAAAACTGAGATATGAAAACGTTATTATAATCGGTTAATCAATCTACCATACATTTATATGAATTATGCATGACCTACTTCAAAAGAAACTTTCAAGCATGTGGCGATAGTAGCCCATATATTGAACTTTCAAGGAATACTATAACGGTTTTGAAAACTTTTCTATTTTTGGAGTTATAGGGGTCTAACTTGTAAAATGTGCTTACTTGGAAAACTTTGTACAAAAATAAAGAAATAATAATTTAACATGACAATTGTCTATTGGACACATTATATGCGTGGCCTGACACGCACTTAGCCATTTTTTTAAATTAATCTTCAAACTCCTTCATAACAAAAAAATATATTGATTAGTACTCATGTTGCAGTAGGAGTGTATGCGGCTGCTGTGCTTGAAGTCTCGTGTTCGATTCCCACGTCGGACCAAATGTTTGTGTGATCCGCAAATATTTGTTTTGTAGTTTGGTTGTTTTCTATGGATAATATACTGTAATAATATGTAATAGTATGTAATTAAAAAAAATAAAGTATATTTATGTATTTTGTGTGTTATGTCAGTTGTCAAGTACCCATAATACAAGCTCTGCTTAGTTTGGGAGGAGATGGCGTTGTGTGTAAGATGTTCCAAATATTTATTTATTTGATATTTTGACCACTATGTGTATCAATAATAAAGAACTTTAACTCACAAGTATTTAAGACTAGATCTTCAATGTATTAAATTATTGGGGTTTAGAGCCAAATAACACAGGACTCGAGATGTTCTCCGAACATAGTAGAGAGGATTGCAATCGCGAAACAAGCCTACAATCGCAAAAAACATCTATTTAAGGCAAAGATTAACATAAACATAAAAAAACAGCTCATCAAAACCTATATTTGGAGCATTGCGCTTTATGGCTGCGAAACGTGGACGCTGACTCAAAGAGACAGAGATAAGTTGGCAGCATTTGAAATGTAGTGCTGGAGGCGGATGATAAACATCAGTTGGACAGAGAAAAAATCCAACGAGGAAGTCCTACTAATGGTTGACGAAGAAAGGAGACTTCTGAATACTGTTGACAACAGAAGAGGCAAAATGGTTGGCCATTTGATAAGCGACAACCTTTTTAAAACCATTCTAGAAGGAAAGATAGAAGGTAGAAGAAAACGCGGAAGGCCTAGATTGGCGTACATACAACAAGTAAAGGAGAAAGTAGGAGTCGTGGCCTATCAAGAGGTCAAACAGATTGCGGAAAATAGACAGGAGTGGCGATCGCTTCACCGACAAGGGACTGACCCTTAAATTGAGAAGAAGAAGAGCCAAATAGGTTTAGAGCGAAATCCACAACTCTACACTGAATTTATCTCTAAAGTATTTGTTACATATTATATAACAAAAAAATAACAGTCATATTTCTTGACATTGAATTAAAATAATAAAGCAATATAAAATAGAAAAAGCATGACTTCTCTCGCCCAGGGATACATTTGTTCAGGAAGAAACTGAGCTCAACAAAAACAAGTTAGGCCTTTATAAATCTTGAACTAACAAAGTCTTATTTTATAGTTTATTTTTCCTTTTATCCGTTATAGTTTTCCTTTTAAGTTCATCATATGGACTACCGCCATGAATTTTTCAGATTTTTCGAGATAGCCGATTAGCTTTTAGAGGGGTGACACCCAGTTTTTGCAAAAAAAATGTTCTTTAACGTGATATATCTCGCAAACGGATTCCTAAATCAAAAAATCATCTTAGCAACCTCGCAATGTTTTTTAAAGACCTATCTAATGATACCTCATACGATGGGATAGCTGCGAGAAAAAAAAACATACCCACTTTACGAGTAGGGGAGGTACCCGCAATTTTATTCTAGCACTTGTCGACGTGATAGAAACACATATCCATGCAGTTTCGTTTTTCTAGCACTTTCATTCTTTCTTGCACTAACCGTTTAGTAGACGATAAGTCGAGGACGGACGGACATGACGAATCTATAAGGGTTCCGAGTCATGAACTTCGGAACCTTAAAAACCTACTGTCATGTAGGTATGAGAAGCAAATAAAATTATAAAATATTCGCTTGTTTATTGATTTCACATTCATATATATTTTAAAAATCAAATAAAATGTCTTTTGGTTTTTTTATTATCACGTTTTGCCTAATCTTTAACCAACATAATATGCAATTACACATACCGATTGTGACTAATATAAATAATAACAATAGTAATAATAACCCCCTCGAGACATGATACCTAGAACCTGCCCAACCAACGATCCTAAATTTATTACATGGAGAACTGACAAGAAATATAATTGACGTTTGCTGCCCGGTGAGCGCCGTGGCGCATCTGAAGCCGATACTGGGTGCCACAGCATGCGAACCATCGGTAGTGAGACGTGGGGCAGGCGGGCTCTCATCAAAATAATAACCCACTACATCCCGTCGCGCTAAGTTGAACAGGCGGGCCCATCGCTTAAAAGTTACAGCCGAAATCAGAGGATGATGATAAAAAATCATTATCCTCTTCTATCTCTTCAACTCGCCTTTCGTAACCTTAGCCTATAGGCCTTAGCTACCCTGTACTCCTGTACCCACTGCTGTCCATTCTCGTACGCAAAAGAAATGGACTGAAGATATGAACCGTTTAATATGGCGTACATGCCTTTTCATATCAAACTTCGAGACGTCACAAATGAACAAATACTAGGAGCTTTTACATAGAGAAATTGACAAAAGATATCCTGACATGCCACGTCGTGACAAGCCAGTCGACAACAATTAGAAGACCAATAACGAGTCATAATAAGAAGAATAGTACATTGTTCACCGAGGGAGGAAAGGAACCGATTACTAGCGAGGGAGCAGTTTGTGGCCCGAAGGCGCAGCCTAGGGCCACAATACTCCCGAGGTAGGAATGGGACTTTCACCCGAGTGCTACACAGTGCTTTATACTACACCTGTGAGGAACATTTAAAGTATTTATAAAATAAAATCAAAACGTAAGACACCATTTATGACACAATTTAGCTTAGAATTTGACATAATATTTATAAATATTTCGCGCTTCTTTTGTTTTTTTTTTATTCTTCACAAAAGGATGTCAGTGGCACGGAGATTCCATATTTAAATTATATGAAAACTCTTTGGGCAGGCGCGCGCCATAGATAAGATAACACATGAGAAATGAAAATTCATACAACTTTCTCTCCCGCTAAAACACGTTAGAAATGGATTTTCATACATTTTTTCCTCCCGCTTATTTAGGTCAAGGAAAAGACTAACTTTCTCTTTTCAATTTCAGGGAATATTGACTACTGTTCCGATCAGGTGTAGTATAAAAGTACTTTAAGTTGCGAAGAGATATCGCTTCTATGACAGTCCTCTATCGCTTTTACCACGGAGAGTGTTGGTATGAGCTCTTCCAAATGATCCCACCTTTTCCCTTCCTTTACAGGACAACATGTGCTGGCCTTGGAAGACACCGCCTTAGAGTAATAGAAATACGAACTAGAACTAAACGGTTTAGCTCCTCTTTCCTGTGCCGAGCGGTTAAAAACTAGAACTCACTACCAACTCACGTTTTTCCTTCCCCATTATGATCCGGGTCCGTTAAGAGGGGTTTGAAAAAGCATGTCACGAAGCCGCCATAGTTTAGGTCGGCATCGCCATACTTCCTGCATCGCAGGCAGCCTGGTGGCCCCCACTTAAGGATTCTACTCATGCTTATCATCAAGCAGAGTAGAGTCACATCGGCAGGCATCAAATAAAAAGAGGGTGTAATAAAATGGAAGTGAAGAAGTGGTTTTCAAAGTAAGCTCATTTTACAAGTTAAGCCTTACTAACTTCTGAACATAGTTATTTAAACGGTTATAGTTTTCCTTCAATGTCTAACGCATGGACTACCATCATGAATTATTCATGTTTTTCAAGTCGCCGATTATATTTCAGAGAATTACGTTCTAGTTTTAAAAAAAAGAAATACAGTAAAATAAAGCCCACGGCTATCTAAATTAAAAATCATCAAAGCAACCCCTTTCAATGTTTTTAAAAAACCTATTTATTGATACTAGGTACCTATAGCACTTGGTACCTATATACTTATCCTTAGTGTAAGTAGGTATATGTACCACAAAAAAAAAATTATAGTGAATTTAGTTTAGCACTTAGTCGTGATAAATACAAGCTTCATCCTGCTAGCACTAACCGTTTGGAAGGTAAGCCAAGCACGGACAGGCGGACAGACGGGCAGATGGACACGACGCAACAATATAGGTTCCGAGACGTAACCACGGCTTTCTAAAAAGGTTGCAAAAACTGGGAATGAATCTGCACGGATTAGCTAGTTATAGATAAATTACAGCGAGACTGCTAAAAACGATCGTTATAATCAAACAACATAATTTGTCACATATTATGCTGCCTTATCACTATCATCAATATTGTAAATTATTCATGCATCTTACATGTTCAGAAATACGAGTATAATATGTATATATTGAGTAAAACGTAAATTAGTCCACAAGTTTGCCAACGTAAAACATTAGGTAACTAAGTTTAAAATATGTGCATATACGTATACTTGCGGTTTCATAATAACCACAAAAATAAATTGAGTTTATGCTCTTAAATCATTTTTGGTACAATAACGAAACGATGACTGAGATTTAAATTATAATGTTTATAAAGTATAATTTTAACTAAATGAACTCAGATTTTTTTGTATTTATAATAATTTAGTAATGTTAAATAATTTACAAACAGTGCCAACAACCATCTTTAGACATTTGTTTCAACCCAGAAAGACCTAATAATATTTCCTTTCAACCGTAAACCGCTTTCGAGTTAAAAATGCAATAAAATGTAAATATTTGATGGAATAAAATTAAAGCGAGCCTAACAAGTTTAGTTTACTAATGTGCATGTTTCTAATATACATAATAAACCGTTATAAAACGTAGCAGTCATCATGGGATTAATAAAGGCTAAGCGAACGACAAAGAAAATAGCGCTAAAGTAGTACAATGCAGACTGTAAAATACCTACTCATGCACTTTTAATCGCTAAGTAATTCAACAGAATGGATCAATCAAATGAAATTCATCAATTTTCAGGCATTGTTTTGAAGGTTGATTTTAAATAAGTATAGCACGTAGTATTTAGTGTCTTCTTTCTTTCTATAGTTGGATTTAAGTGTGTGGTATTCTATACTTTTACAGACATAAAATTCAGTTGCAAAAATAAACTTTGCCGAATATGATCAACAAGTTCGTATAGTATAGTAACGATAATCAATCTTATATAATTATAGAAAATATTGCGCATATTGCAACTATGTAACTAATTGCCGGTAGAGTCCATAAATATTCTTAACTATCACAATATTTAAACTTTCAAACAAAAGCATGCAGCATGATATCATAACTAGAACATCTTGCTAGTGGTTTTTTTTTACTTTAAAAACTAACACTTTTTAGTAATAATCTATCAAGAACTTCGTGGATAATGCCTTTCACTATTTGGCTAATATTGTAAAAGTCAAATCTATTTTGGTAGCATTCGTCACAGTAAACCAAGAAAAATATAAGTATTTTATGATTTCGTGAAGTTCACTGCGACATAAAAGGCAAGACGTGTATTGTCAATTCCGTGTTAAAAGCGATCGTCATCAAGGTTGATTAACGTTACGAACTAAATTTAATAAAGGCTTACATTTTTTTGATCTCCCATCTCCGACACCTCATTGACATTGTCCGTTTTCCTGAAAAACAAAAAAATATACATTAAATAAACACTGAAAACACTTCTCAACGCTATGTCGGTTTCATACACTAAAGTAATTTCAAACGGAAACAGTAGTTTACATATTACATTGTAATTTATAGTCTCGTTGGAGAAAACAGCTCAAGAGTAGAAATGCCGACTAAACATTCAGAACGAATTACTTGCTCGCTCTAGCGATGAAAGTACACTATTCCGTAAGAAAATTATTGCCGTCTGCTATGTGGATGCATTGCATACGGTAATAATCCACTTATCTATTACACACTGTACATATCACATCATTTAATAGTCTTGATCCTATCATGAAAAAATAACCTTAAATAGCATGTAAGATAACAAAAATAAATAGAAACAATATTACATTTTTATTTACCTTATGTAACCCTCACGGTTTTGGTCTTGAGTCACTTGTTGCGGAATCTTCATAGCTGATGGGAAAGGTGATGCAGTATCTCCAATCGACTCTATCCTGAAAAAATATGAATAAGTCATTATTAAACTATATAAACAATAAAAACTAAGAAAATAGTAAATGATAATTAGATCAATAGTTACATTTTTTGCTGTCGCAAGTCGGAGGAGCAAAGATTGCGAAGATAGTCGTCACACTCACGTTGCTTTTGAATCTGATATTCTTTCAAAAGTTCCCTCCTAAAGTCACCATCTGTGCCAGGCAATATTGCTGGTTCTGTTTGTATTGGCACGCGTTCTGCGAGTGATGAACGTTCAGTAGAGGCAGCAGTATTAGATATTGATGTCGACGCAGAATAGTCTTGTCCGCGGTGCTCGGGAGTGGTAGCATTCGACGCACCAACACTACTAGTTTCATTAGTTTTTGTAGAAGCTGTAAATTCGCTAATAGGTTTCAATGGATCGTCAAGAGGTTTTATTGTCTCATCTATCGTTTTCAATGACTCGTTCAGTCCATTGAAAATACTCTCGGCATTTTTACTGTCAAATAATCGGTCGACTGATGTATTCATTAATTTGCTGCCTTTGATCCCGGTGAGGTGAAATCCAGCGAAGCACGACGATGAAGGACCGTAATCAATAGCAGACAATGCCATTACGGCAGGATGTCTCGGCGCCCCATCAGGAAGGGGTCGTAATGATCTAGTCATAGCATCAGCAGCCGAACGAGGTCTTCTAAATGGCATAGCCAAATGAGGGAACGTGCGTGGTTTGATAGGTGTCACAAGCATGTGTTCCGTCCATGAGGTATGTAAGGAAGGACGTTCTAATTTTTCAACGTCAACATTTAGCATTCTTTGTTCAAACGGTACGCTAAAAGTCTCTGCTGGAATTGATTGCAACCAAGATAACAAACTCAGATCAGATTCATCAAATCCAGATCCATCGAGAAGTCGTGAAAAATTTACTTCATTAGATTGTGCTTCTTTAGACCCCGTGGCTTTAGCTTGGCAGTAGTTAACGCAAGACTCGTACAAAATTCCCTTAATAAGTAATTGCATCAAACGATCATTCTTCGCGCATTTAGAGACAATTCCACCGGATTTCTTGTCACAAGGAAGGAAATGTTCAACTAGAGGATATACCTCCCGGAAACACTGGACTCTAGCATTACTAGGATTCCATTTCTTAAACTGGGCATGGTCAGTAATACTTGGTAAAGTTAACAATAAACATAGATTCGAGTATTCTTCTTTTGAAGGAGCTAGCTTTTCTAAATCACTGAGAACTTTTACTACTTCATCAACTATATTTTCAACATTATTATAAGCTTTTATTTCAGATCTTATACATAACAATTCTATATACTTATGCCTTAAGATGGCGTAATTAAACTTATCAGCTTCAAAAGCTTTAAGTGCGCTCAGTGGTTGAATAAATTCCAGTACATCATCCCATTGGCCGTCAAGGATAAGTTGACGTAGAAATAGTACGTCATCGGCGTAATTTCCGTTGATGACGCCTGTTTCACGCTCGAGCGATAATTGCGTAATGTGCAGGTCGCGGTTGTGTAGAAATTCTAGGGACAGCCGGACTACGTCATCCTCGCGTAGGTTTAGGTGGGTAGATGGCATTCTGCTAGCTAAATATCTTTTATCTGGAACAAATATAAATGACAACGTTACTGTATTTGTTGACAGCGAAAACGTTTAGACTAATATGGATCGGCACCTTATGTAGGTGTAACATGAACTATAAAAAGTTTATTGAATATATGTTGACGACCGCTGTCTACCCGACTATACTAATAAGTGTCAATAATATGCAAAAATGTAAAATAACAGGAGCTTGTTACACAGACGATCGTCAAAACGATTGCAATGGCCTTCATAATTCTTCAGATTTATTACTAAACGGTGATTTAGTAATGTAGTAACAACTCGACAGTATTTACTTTATTAAAATTATTATTCTCTTCTAAAACTACAGTCGTGTCCTAATAACTGCATTGAAAACAAGCGATGTTTATGCATACGAAATAATAATAATACCCCTATTTATTGTTTTACGACATCAGAAATATTAAAATAAAATTATGGGTTACTCATTTAGCTTTTACATTTAGATACTAGCCTCCATGGTTTTTTTAGTAAAGGGGTAAATGAACTACCATACTTTGATTAAATAAAAAAAATACTATATTCCTCCAGTACAAAACGCCAATTTCATATGTAAAGACTTAATAGATGTACTGGTAGTTATGAAAACATATTAAACAACATTGTTATTTAATATTTACATACAGGACCATGGTAGGTATAAATCGATTTCAACTTAATGTAACCAATCATTTGTACAGAGTGAAAACTTTCGTAAACGTTAACGTTAAACGTATATTTGCTATGAAATAATTAAACGGAGGGATGTCCTGATTCTAGGGCCAGAAAACGATTATCAGTTTAAATTAACATAATATGTTTATTTATATTTAGGTACTCCTAGTTCAAGTGCATCTAAACGTACTAGCATCTAAACGTACTACATCCCTCTATACTTGTCAAAGATATTAAACTACCAAAACACCGCTATTTATCGATAGATTGTATATCATCACAAGACATTAAATAATTACTAACCTGTTCTACACAACTTTCTATGCATTGTTATTTATCTCAAATTTTAAAACACAAATACACAAAAAATATTTTATGCCGACAAGTCGAGAGCTGTCAGGTGCGGTATGCGAGCCCAAAATCAAAGTGGGGTGCAATAGAAGAGGCCTATATCCAGTACTGGACTGACTCAAGATGAAGTCGAAAATATTACCTAATTTATGATATCATTGGATTCGTCTCACTATTATAATCTTATCAACGTATAAAAGAAATGATGTGTTATACATTATCTTTCTCATAGCATAGATAGCAATGCAGATTGACACTACATTTATATACAATTGATGTCTTTTTTAGGGTTCTGTAGTTCATGACTCGGAACCCTTATGGATTCGGAACCCGATATATGTCCGTCCGACTGTCCGTTCATCCACGACTTACCGTCCAAATGGTCAGTGCTAGAAAGATGAAATTTTGCATGAATACGTGTTTCTGTAACGATGACGAAAAATATTTTTATTTGGGGTACCTCCCCTACAGGTAAAGTAGGCAAGTGTTTTTTTTTGCGTCTACCCCATCGTATCTATATCATTAGACAGGCATTTTAAAAACATGAGAGGTTGCTAAGACGATTTATTGATTTAGGCATCCGTTAGCGAGTCATTAAACTTTACAAGTAATTTATTTGCAAACACAGTTCCTCCTTCCCGCATCCTCGCGCGACGATCGAACGGTAGATAGAGATACTCTGCGTAGTGCGCGAAAATGATGACGCCGAGTGGCTTGATGAAATCGATGTTGATCTTCAACAACAAAGCACTGTGCCAACAACAGACTTGCAAGATGCTTAAACAGTTTTTGGTGTTTAAGAAAATCCGTGGTCCGAGGATACTGATATTAAATTATGTTCAAGTATTAGTACAAAAATGTTTTTCGCATTTCTTTCATTATTTTTATGTCAGTCAAAAACAACCTGCAACCTTTCTCCTTTCTATCTACCTCTGAACGTTATTTTTGTCTTTAATTTTCTATAATAAAAAAACTTGAGAGGTGTCAAGGTAAACCCGGATGGAACGTAGTTGGTCTTTATTTCTTTTGAAGTGTGAGCTTTAGGAAATTTCGGCACCTTTTAGATGTAAAGTCCTCTTGTAAAAATATTTGTAAAAGATTTACTAATTTATGATATTTGTGTAAAATATTTTAACTTTATTATTTTACACTATTTTTTATATAGTGACATCTAATAATAATTATGAGCCCTACGAAAACTTCAAACATTTTAGTAC
Organism: Phragmatobia fuliginosa; assembly: GCA_932526445.1. Taxonomy (NCBI): domain Eukaryota; kingdom Metazoa; phylum Arthropoda; class Insecta; order Lepidoptera; family Erebidae; genus Phragmatobia; species Phragmatobia fuliginosa. The sequence continues at coordinate 36,306,458 of OW052057.1, forward strand.
CATGGGTTTACCCGGGTAAACTTTAACTACGGGGTTACCACCATGCCCCGGTGGGTTCTCCGAATACTTGACGCGTTTCAAGTGTAAGGAGAGCCCATCATGCATTTGTGACCCGAGTATCGCAGAGACCGTCCCACACTTAATTACAGTGTGCCCAATTTATGGCAGGCAGAGATATGATATGGAAAATGAAATAGGCATCAAAATTGTGACTATAAATTAAAGCGAGATAATAAAATTTTAAATAAACATAGAAAAAGGTTTTTAGACTATTGTACAAATATAGTAAAATTAGTAAATAAGCATAATTAAGTAGATTAAAATTATGATTCCTTATTAATGTTATTAATAATTAATGTAAATAAATGTAAAAAATTAGTAGCAACTTGCACAATATTTTAGCATATTATACTGTATTTAGGTTTAATTTATTAGTCATAATTTAGTTGGAAGATAATGTGTAAATCAGTGGGGTACAGAAGATAAGTAGAAATAAATGTTGTTTACATTTTATTTACCCCAGAAATAGAGAAATTGACATAGGAAACAGGAATCCCACCTGGAAAGTATGCGGAATGAAAGTACGAGCAGTAGATAAAGCGAGAACTTGTATGAAAGGTTAAAGTAGGAAAAAGGCTCCAAAGAACTTTGGAGGTGCTAGAATAAAACCTCGCCATGTATCACCAAGGGTGAGGGGGGGAGCTTAACCATTTTTGTTTTAATTTGTGGTATTATTTTCATTCAAATGTCGTAAAATTCAGTATAGAACATATAGCTGCAAGTTACATGCGAATTAATTATACTAAAATTAATTGCTAGTAATTGCGGCTAATTTTTGATAGGCAACCTATCCCTATTCCATTGTATACCTACATTATAAACATTCATTTATTTTTATTTGTTTCGGAGTCTGGGTCTTTTCTATGTAAAATATGTATTTACAAAAAAAAAGTATGTTTATGTATTTATATAGTTGTCTAGTACCCATAGCACAAGCTCTGCTTAGTTTGGGACTAGATGATGTGTGTAAAATGTCTGAAATATTTATTATTATTTAAAATTAGTTGTATCGAAAAACCAGATACCTGCAGAATCAAGCAGTTCTAGTAAAATTTGTACTAGTAGTTTTAAAACATTATTAATTTTAACAAAAAGGAACCAACTTCAATGAAAAACTATTCCGAGTACCCAAATCGCGACATTGTACCTATGATATTTGAGGAGTTCCCTCGATTTCCTTGGGATCCCATCATCAGATCCCGATATGGTGAGACCACCTGTAAGCTACGCCCATTCCAATGCAAAAATATTTTTTTAAATTGGTTCGTAAACGACGAAGTTATCGCTGAAGATACATAAAAAAAAAAAAAAAAAAAGATTCCGACGAATTGAGAACCTCCTCCTTTTTTGAAGTCGGTTAAAAAAGGGAGTGATGTCATAACTTGTTTCCCACTCAGGAAAGATTGGATTAATATTAGTAAAGACATGTATTTATATTTCTTAGAAAAAGTCGATTTTATTACATAATATACATAATGTATTTTTTTTAATAATGAATAATTTTACATGTATTAAAGCCTGTCCTAGTTTCATATTTATAATCAGATGTTATGTATGATCACACAATGTTGTTTGAAAATTTTTTATTTGAGACATTAAATAGGGGGAAAACAATGTAAAATGTAAATGTAGTTAGTGAGATAAACTGTTAAGTTAGTCTAAACAAAGTAGCCTCTGTTTCTGCCAGTGAGTCCTGTCAAAATTAGTACAGCCAATTCAGAGACTAGCTGGAACAGACAGACAGCCGGAAAGACAGACAAAATTTTTAATAATTTCTTTTTAATAGAAGTGCTTATACAGACAGTGTATGCATTTATTGAAGAGCTTCAATGTTTTTGTTGTTTTCGTTGTACTGTACATGTACTGTAGACTTAACATATATTTATATTTCAATTAACTGTTTAATTACTTTTTTTGAGATTTGGACTTTTTAAGAATTAGACATTTTGATAATTGAGTATTTCAAGAATTAATGTTTTTACAAATACCTATGTCATTTATGAATCAGGTTTTGTATAATGGTAGATACCTATATACGACTGCCTCATTGGTCTAGTGGTTAGGGTATGCAACTGCTGTTCAAGAGGTCTCTGATTCCTGGGTCAGACCAAATGTTTTTGATATCTGCAATTATTTTTTTCAGAGTATGGGTGTTTTCTAAGTATAAAATGTTAATATTTACAAAAAAAAATTGTATGTTTATATATTTATGTCAGTTGTCTAGTACTCATAATACAAGCTCAGCTTAGTTTGAGGATTAGATGGTGTTATGTGTAAAATGTCCAAAATGTTTATTTATTAGTTATATTGGTACAGATGTAGGCATTTTGCGAAAACATCCTATTTCAACTTATTTGGGTATAATAAGAATTGGTGACTCATTGATTAAGTCCACAATAGTTACTAAATATTGGAGTGTACACTTCTCAAACCTATTTTTGTAATGAACACAACATATCTAGTGTGATGATATGATATGTGTAATGATAATTATATTATAATAGTCTGTTAACTTTGGTATCCCATTAACATACTTGCTAGTGTATACCTTCAACACCACACCTAACATGATGATGTTAGATGTTGTAATGATTATTTAATTGCAAACCAAACATAATGATGCATGTGTTCAAGTCAATTAACAATAAGAAGATCAAGCCTGTTATTTAGGAACTCAGATGTTTTAATTTTCAGGGTATATATTTATGGCTTAGAAGGCACCTTTTGATAACTGATAAAAAAAGTGAACAATAACATATTAAATATTTACTGTGGTCAACTACGAATATATTTCTTTGTAATAGAAAATGGCTGTAGCACTATAAAGAGTTTATCAAAGTATGGGTTTTAAGGTAAAACTACCACATTGTGCTCAGTTATACATTATAGAGTTTATTGTTATTAAGAATGATGTTTAAAGAGTTTAAACTGTATCCTCAATGACATCAGTTTTATAAATACAGTAAAAGCTCCTAATTGACGCTTCTGGTATTCAAATTTCCTAATTTGCAGATTAAAAAAATGTAACTCAATTCGTATATTCGCAACCAAGATTTCTTCAATCACAGAACTGGTTTAAATTTATCTGCAAATAATGCTGAAATTACAAATGGAATATAATGCAATGGGTTTGAACATAGAATTAAGAGACATTCGGGAATTGTTTCAGTCACCAGATGATAAAGATTTAACTAATACCGACTGGTGGAAACTTGAAAAGTAACATTTTATTTTAAAAATCAGAATGAATTTTTAAGAAAAGCATTATTATTTTATGAGCATTGTTATTTCTTTATGAAAATTAATCTGTCTATGACACAAGTCTTAATTTTAAGAAAGAAACTATCAATGCCACTATTAAAATCAGTCTGAGTTGAAAGAGCTTTCAAAAACTGCCAACCAATAAAATCTTACAAATAGTCGAAACCATTACCTAAGCCTCACAATAATAATAATAATCATTTTATTATTTATTGAACCACCTAGGAATGTATCCTATATAATTCTATATAAATTACCCATTTATATTAATAGTTCATAGGGAACATATACACAGCAAATATAGAGCTTTTACTGTACACTTTTGTCCAACTCTTACCCATGTAACTGTTTAAAAATCACTTTAACTTATGATCTTTCATAATCTTCCATTATTCAGTAAAACTTGTATGGAAGTATTCATCCTGGCATTTGGTTATGAAACCTCATTCCCAACAGCAAAAGAAGATAATTTAATAATATGTGGAAATACTATTCCATAATTTGCCTTGTTGGACATACCTACTTGTTTCCAATTTAATATGATGATTTATTTATTACAAGACTTTCACAGAAGTTATGCGTGTGAGCGTAATTTCCCTGAGAGGAGAAAGCCTGAGGAATTCTTGGTGTGTAAATTTATTGGTACATCTCTGGAATAGTATACCCGCGGAAATATGTTCAACGCGGCAAACCTACAGCAAGACATTTACTAAAATTACACAATGTTTTGATAGCATAATTATTTTCGCAAGACTACTATACTAAAAACAGCCATTTTAATACAGAGACTGAAAACAACTTTTAGATGCTCAATTAAAGTCCTTATCGTACATACAATATTTTTAATCAAGTAAATAATAACTTTGTAAGTGGTCAACGAATCAAAACAAAAATGTTTTTACTGTTACAAAAAAAACAGCTACAAAATATAAAACTATAAACGTAGACACAACATTACCTCTAATATCCCGAAAAGATGGACATCAATTAAACAACTTCACACAATAACTTAAAATTCTACATAAATATTATCAAGTGCTTCAACGTTCACATATCCTAAATTTAATTTAGTTGATTCCACATTTTAAACTAGAGAGAGCAAATCACAGATCAGTGAAAAGTATCAAAATTGTCTATGCCTACGTCAATGACGTCTCGCTAATAACGAGGCACTGGCAACTGGCAAGCAAGCAATAGAGTAAGATTTTATCTTTTCAAATAGTTTTGATTTCTTTTATCGTTTGGATACAGATACACCATTATTTCCAAAGAGTATGTAACACTACGTATTATTTCTAGCAATGAATAAAACAAGCTTCGCGTTTCATACTACTTAAAAAATAAATTCATTCATGTGGAAAAAACTTACTCATCATTGTTGTGATTCGATAAAGGTGCCATAAAACCAACAAAAATTTAAGAAAATAAGATTTAATTTACAAGACAATTATTTAATAGGTACTTTACAGACAGATGTCAACATAAATTATTTTGTCTTATAGGGTGCCCGCACACACACAATAATATTGGCAATAAAGTACGTATTGCCGATAATATTGTGTGTGTGCGGGCTGTATTGTACAATATTATTGTGGATTATAGTGTGCGGGGCCGTGTGTCACAATATTATTGTCACAATATTATTGTGTGTGTGCGGGCACCCATAAATTGTCCAATGGACCAAAGAGGTTGTGTAGTGAACCATGAATGTCATTCTAACACTCCATTTTCAAGTTTTAATATTGTGACTTCTTATATATTTTTAGCTATATATAGACCTTGGAAATCTTTTCCTTCATATTGTGCTCTTTGATATTATAATATATATTTTATTTTAATGTGTTTGCTTCAGTTCTTGACGAGTGGATTCCTTACCCAAACACTGTGTAGTTTGGTTCTTATTATTTGGGCACATTACATCCATTATAGATCGGTCAATAAATTTTTTTTTAACACTTTTACTATATAGTCAGAAGGGCGAATTTCCTGAGTACCACTTTGGGAAGAAATGTTGAAATAAACCACAAAAGTGTCTTTTTATAAGTCTGTGAACATTTATTGCAGAGACCAAAGGTCGCACCAATGCCGACCGAGCTTCCCGTTCAAATTCTGCAAAATTCTCCAGAAGTGTCTGCAAAAACTATAATATATCCTTTCTACTACTCAAAGATAATATGAAAAACCAGCCCTTGGCTTTCTGTAGAGGAAAAGAAATGTTGGAGCCTGTCGGAGGTTTGGAAGAGCTCTTCCGATCACTTTCCATGATAAATGCAACAGATCGCTACTGCTATAAAGGAGATATCTCTTCTGAACTGCAGAGGCTCAAGGGGCTCAGAGGCTCGGGGACTGTCGATAATTTGTATAAATCGACATAGATTTTTTAAAATTTTGGAAAGCTCTTTTAAGATTTCTTTATTTCAGCTTTCACTTGTGCTTCTGCGTTTAATATACCTATATGAAGAAATAAATAAAAACTGCCACAACTAAACTCAACCATGGCCATTTTCAAAATAACACTAAACCGTGATTTCTTCAATAGAATATAAAAATAGTATTAATGGTTACCAAAATATTATAATTGAAAATCACATCGCATTTAACATCTCGTTCAGGTATTATAAATCGTATCAATTTTCTGTTTTAACAAATATTTTATATTTATTTACTTACCTATGCATAATGATTGCTATACTACAAGCATCGCAGTAAAGGTTCAAAGTATACTATTTTTGCAAAAAAGAAAACATTTAAAATAAGATACGGATTTATAGCTACCAATCATATTTCGTATTATGAATGAGCGATACCTATAATAAAACATCGATCATATATTTTAGGTATATATTATTATGTATGTGTGTATACAATTGTTATAACATAAACTGACAAAAGCGTACAAAATATCCGGGTGACTACGGGATTTGAACTATAGAAATCTATATGCAAAGAACTTGTAGGTTTATAAAATTAAAAAGGCTGAAATAAAATAATTATTATAGAAAAAAATATCCAGACTGCTTAAAAGTAGTGAACTGAAAAGAGTAGATTAATTATGACAATATCTTTATAAAATTCGACTGATAGTAAGCTAAGCTAGGAGCTAAGATAAAAGTTGTATTGTCATCTTAGCTTCCTAAAGCTAAGATGACAATACAACTGTTATCTTAGCTTACTAAACACTTTACCCTTAGGAAAAGGAAAATCTACTAGAACTACGTTTCTTCCAGATATCAAGTGGACGCCCTTTTTGCAAAAAAAATGCTCTTTGAAGTTAAATAACTCATAAACGGATGCCTAAATTGAAAAATGGATTTAACAACCTCATAATATGTTTTTAAAAGACCTATCTAATGGTACCTCAACTATAGATAGGCACAGGCACAGTCAGTCTTTGGCCATCAGCCTCGTCATAGCCCTTGGCTATGGCCTTCGATACGGTCTGGCACCAATCGTTCCTTTCAGGTACTCGTATATATATTACTAGCCAAGTCCCACGGTTTAATCTGCCAATATTGTGTAAATTGTTTTTCTGATGGAAGTATTATATATACAGGGTGTAAAAAGACTACTACCGAATACTTGAGGGTCACATTCAGACCATGATACTGTATTCAGTATACCTATTGGTTAAGGAAAAAAAAACGCAAAAAATATGTCTTACCTAAGTTCTTTTTTGTTAAGTTTTTTAGTGTTACGTTAGTTTTAGAAGGTACTTTTATTATAATAGTGATAATGATAATTTATAATGTTTAGTGCGAGTAAATAGGGACAAATGATTGAAATTGAATTGTATAGTTTTTTTATTTTTGCTTTTTTTTTGTGTAAGTTTGTAAATGTGAGTATAGTCTAAGCTTGTAATGTTAGTTTATATTTTAGTAATTTTCTGGTGGTTTTGAATGTTTCCACGGCCTACTCAAGTGTCCTGCTGGCGGCAGTGTTGTGTTCCGGGTTGTGGATCCTGACTACATCGGTTAGGCTACATGATGGCTGGGGCCCGTATGCCGTCTGTATGGACAGGTTGACTCAAAACTATGGTCCTTTCTTCAAAAGGCCAACCCAGACCCTATACTGCACTCACATAGTTCCCTTTAATGTTGTACACGGACTTAAAAAAAAAAGACACCTCTGTGGTTTGTTACGGCGTTTCTTCCCAGAGTGAGTCGTAGGAAATGCCGGCGCCTTCTAGCTATAAGTCCGACTTGTAAAAATGTTTCAAAAGATTTACTTACAGAAATAAATATCATTTATCATTTTTTATGATTGTTCTTGAAGCCCGCGGAAATGCATCACGGGCTTTGCGTATTTACCGTGACAGCTGTACCCAAAATGTCTGATGCTAGAGTCATCATGGCTGCCTACGAGAGAGTTTTGAATAATGAGAGGATTACACTCCAAAGGCACCGAGGAGGCATAAAAGTTGATCTTCGAGTGGAAGAAAATGTCTTGGCTGTTGTTGAGAGTAATCCTCGGGTAGGAACACGAACTGCGACGAAGTTAATTAGAGGTTATGGAACCGAAATTTCGCATAAAATGGTGCATGAGATTATAAGAAAAAATAAAAAAAAAAACTTACTTAATTCACAAAGTCCAGGCAGTACTTCCTGCAGACAAGGCTAGATAGCTTCCTGCAGGCAAGGCTATTGCAGATGGATACTGTACAGTGTCGTGAACTGTACACTACTATTATTAGTTTGTTAATTAAGGTATGAGTGTACTGGTGAGAGGAAACTCTTCACGTATTATTATTATTATTACAAAGATAATCCTACCGTTTTTGCCAAAAATTCTTATGGACAGACGAATCAACCTTCACGCGAAATCGACGGAATTCTCACTATTGGTCGGAGACTAATCCTCATTCCTCGTGCATTTTGAGAGACAGGATATCAGGTACGGTGGTTTGTAAGCATTTGGACAGGTATCCATCAGATGCTGATCGTAGGGGCCGTGTTCTTGTCCTCGATGGCATACCTCGACCTGATAAGATGGCCAGTGAGCTCATTTCTGGACGAGCTCAACTGTGCTATGACCGAGAAGGTGCTCAATTTGAGTCGTTTCTGGTTCGATCGAGGCTACCGCAGAATTAGGTAAGTAGAGTACAAAGTTACTACCTATTTTTGTTAGTAGGCATTTGCGACTTAACCGACGCGTAGGTAGTTAAATTAAATAGTTATAAATAGGCATTCGCGTAACTACAGTGCGGTGCGTGCAATACATTGCTGGCTTCTGAAATTAATAAAAATCTAGACACATTGTTTTCTCCGGCCACAATTTTTTAAGTTTTTCGGTACTGAAGCTGCATCTTTCGTTTTCAGCAGTCGTCACTCTGTATATACTTTTATATGCATTTAGTAAAAAATGGACCAAGTGCCAAGTAGTCAGGCCACGCATAGAATAGAGTTCCGTAGTCACTCATACTGGTAGGAAGATTTAAAATCGTGTTTACCTATTATTTTATTATTTACCTATATAAGATCATTTCAAAATGAGTACATTTTACAAGTTAGGACCCTATTACTCCTGAATCAAAGGTATCAAAACCGCTATAATTTTCCTTGAAATTTTGAAACATGGACATGGACTACTATCATGATTTTTTTCAGATTTTTCAAGCCAGCCGTTTCGCTTAATACTAGCTTTTGCCCGCCGCTATGTCGGTGATCGCAGTAGTACTTATTAACCTATGTATTAAGTTACAGTACTGTGAAGTTTCATCAAAATCTATTTGGTAGTTTTCGCGTGCGAGTAACAAACGTCCATACATCCTCACAAGCTTTCAAAATTTATAATATCAGTAGGATAGGATTTTTATTATTTAAGTTTGACATAGAAACACCAGAGCAAAATAAAAGAAAGAAACCATTCGTTAAAAATGTATTTATGACAAAAAGTTCTTTATATCGGGCGTATTTCAGTTCATGGTTCTCACAGTTAAATTTTATTTTATTAGTTCTTTATTTTATTATGAAATTTAAAGAAATCGGGACATTCACATATTCTACACTAGTCTTAAATACCAAACTCTCAAATTAAAACGAGATCATCACACTGCATTGATATTAATGATTATAATTAGGCTATTGGAGTACCACATCCTAGTATAGATATAAAAAAATTGAACACATTTATGTTGCAGGTACTCATATATTTATTACTAGCAAAGTTCCTTGGTGTAATATGCTGATATTGTAAAAAGCGAGTAACTCAGCGTAGTGAAGCCAGTCTGAAAAAAATTTGCAATCTGCCAGTGAAAGTGAAAGTGAATGAGCGAACCCCTCTCGCAGAATGAGCGAACCTAGCGAATTAGGGTATAGGGTTCCGTAGTCACCTATAATAAAAGGTGGATTTAAAATCATGTCCAATATATAATTGTTATGTTCAATCATGAACTTTTTTAGATTTTTGGAGCTAGCCATTTAGTTAGCAGCAAGTAACATCATATAAAAGTATTTGTAGTTCGTTGTAACTTTCATCGATGTTTTAATAATAGTGTTTTGATTGAAAAAAATGTAAATTGCGGTTTATGATTTATGAAGTATTAAAAAAAACTACTTACTAGATCTCGATCAAACCAATTTTTATTGGAAGTTTGCATAGTAATATACATCATATATTTTTTTTTGTTTTATCATTCTCTTATTTTAGAAGTTACAGGGGGGGGGTTACAGTTGCACATTTTACCACTTTGGAAGTGTCTCTCGCACTAACTATTCAGTTTAAAAAAAATGATATAAGAAACCTCAATATCATTTTTGAAAACCTATCTATAGATATGACACGTATGGTTTTGATGGAAAAAAATGTTTTGAGACAGACAAGACGAATCTATAAGGGTTCCGTTTTTTGCCATTTGGCAACGGAACCCTAAAAAAGTAGAAAACAACAACAACAACAAAAAATTTAAATTTAAATTCAAACATCATTAAACCTTTAAAGTATTAATTCAAAAAATCAACTCAAATTAAATCAAAAATTTAAAATAATAACAAAAACAAACATTATTAAATATTTAAAAAAAAAACCCTGGAAGTTGCGCAAAACCAGTGATATAAAATATAAATATTTCGCATATTTTACACACAACGTCATCTAGTCCAATTAAAAAAACCGTAAATATGCGAAAATTAATCCGTTTGTTTCTTATCTCTAATAATATTATAAATGCGAAAGTAACTCTGTCTGTCCATCTGTTAAGTTTTAAACTGCTGAAACGACTTTAATAAATTTTGCCATAGAGATAGATGGAACCTTGTAAATGGACTAAGGCTACTTTTTACCCCGATAACCAACATACATACACGTGGGCGGAGCCACAGGCATAAGCAAGTATTTTAACTACCAAGTATTTTTACAAACGAGAAAAAAATACGTGTGGCCCTCGGGGTCTGCCGCGGTAAAGCATTGCTTAACTTTTTTTTATCAACTTTTGCGGTTAATTCTTTTTTATTTTTTATTAAAGCAGTTTTTTTTTCTTTGATATTAATTCAAGTTTACAAAACAACTTACATTGCCTTTTTACCAAGATACATATTTCTAACACTATTATTGCCAAAACTGTCTAATCATCCTATTAACCGAAAGACAACTAAACAGGGAACAGTAATATGAGCATATCTATGGAATTAAAAACACTAAGATTCAATTAGACGGTACTGGAGGACGCGGACGCAATGTAGTGCCTACAATATCCTTTATATTTGATTAATCTATCGCACACAGACGCTATGTATTGTGCCTACGATATCCCTTCCATTTGATTCCCTTAATCTATGACGTATGCCAGGCGTCCGTTACTTGTTCTTGTCGCACTGCAGTTACAATCATATATCCTTTTTTAACACGGGGTGCTAGGTTTTTTCGTTAGGGAATTTCTTAATTCAGTTGCCGGCGATAAAAGCTACGCAATGGCTTATATACCTTATATGTATTTATTGTACTTAAAAATATGTATTCTTATTAAGTCGCTTACGATAATATTCCATTACAAAAATGTGATAAATTAATCCTTTAAAATGGCATGATAAAAAAAAACTTAACTTTTACTCTCTACTTCATTATTGGCCATGATTTTGTCTAAGGGTGCCCGCACACACACAATAATATTGTGACAATAATATTGTGACACACGGCCCCGCACACTATAATCCACAATAATATTGTACAATACAGCCCGCACACACACAATATTATTGGCAATACGTACTTTATTGCCAATATTATTGTGTGTGTGCGGGCACCCTATAAATTACTTATCCCGGTTTTAGGCTATTAGAAATACGAGCTCCTAGCAACACTTTCTCAATAGTACTCAATACGTCAGTTAAATTGACATTATCTATCTGTGTAATTTTTTTTTTATTGTTTTGTTATCATATTACTACATAAGTTGTACTTGCGTATGAAACGTAATTCCTCGAGACTTTTTGTTCACTTTTCTGTTATTTTTACACCATATACTTTTGTATTATATTTACTAAGCAGGACGGCATTTTTTGGTTACTGAACGACTACCTGCACGATACTGAGGAAACAAAGCGTAGTTTTAATATGTTTGTGTGAGCGCGTGTGTTTACTTAAACGAGCTGAGTTTTTTGGTTTCACTGTTCAACAAAGACCGTGCATTATCTACCTTTTTATACATTTGAGGTTATTATAGCACTTTGTCAACGTAATGACAACACATTCATGCAGTTTCATCTTTCTGGCACCAACCGTTTGGGCTGTAGGTCGAGGACGGACGGACATGACGTATCTATATTAATTAAAATATAAATTTTTTTTATCGTTCCTAGTCATGAACCACGGAACGATAAAAAAAAATTAATTTCACAAACAGAGAGACACTCTTTGTTTCAGGTAGTCTCTGGAACAGCTGAACTGTATTGACGGATTCTTAACTGGCAGAAAGCTATGACATAAGGAGTAACTTAGACTAATTTATTTGAGATTGGCTTTGCTTTGCTGTGTTACTCCCAATTTAGAACAATAACTGTAGGTAAAAGTATGTGGCTCAGCTGTATAGTACATAGTTATAAAAACATACATAGTTATAAAGTTTAGTATAGGTACATACTTAATTATTTAAGTAATTAAATATACACATAGATATATAAAACTTGTCTTAATATAAAGTTAAGTATGTTGGAAGAGTTTATAAATACTTGATAACCATTGTTCTGTTCTCAACAATTTACCTTATTAAAATTATTAGGTTTATACCTATAGTTAAATCATCTATATATATAAAAATGAAACCCGTTTTCCTTGGTCACGGCATCACGCGTGAACGGCTGGACCGATTTTGCTAATTCTTTTTTTATAGCGTGCCTTGAAGTACGAGGATGGTTCTTACGTAGAGGAAAATTTAAAAAGTTATCTGAAAAAGTCTAAAAACAACACTTCTATATTCCCATACAAAAGATTCGTAATAATACTTAAAAGTCAATTTGAACTTTAATACCATACCATAAAGTTTAAGTTTTATTGGAGGGGTTCCGAGAAGGCAAAACAATTGAGTGACGTTGAATCGACTATTAGGCGGTACGAAGTTCGCGGGATCAGCTAGTGACTTAATAAAAATGTAATTAACTTGTACTATTTTACAAACAGCAAATAAAAAAAAAATAAAGATTTAGTACACAAATGTATTACCATATTGTTATTTATTTACAAAGAAAACTCCCACATTAGGAATATAAATCCTGTATGACACAAAGGACACCAAAGCTCAAAACAAAAATTTGTAAACCACAGTGTTTTTCCAAGTGGGTTTTGAACCCACAACAGTTGGCAAAGAAGAAAGTGGCGTTGCAACTGCTTAATCCACTAGGCCAACAGTGCAGTAAAATGACCTTCAGCTTTCTTTAGGAAAACAACAATGCAATTGTTCTCACTATTAAATTCTTTTTTGTTTGTACAATATTTTTATGTAAAGTAAAATAAGGACATTGGTGTTTTCTATGTCGATCACTTCACAGTTTATTCACAGGTCTTAAATACTAAACTCTTAAAATAAATGAGATCATTACACTACATTCATATTAATGACACATTTAATATTTCAGGTAGGTATCTAATTATAATATTTTATTTGTGTCAAATTCTCAATGTTAGTCCAAATATAATATTCCCACTATACATATAGGCGCAGCGCAGACCACAGACTATCCGTGACGCACTTTTTAGTCTGTGATAATAAAACCTATGCAAATATATGCAGTAACGCACACCACGCGCAAAAATTCCGGCGCTCAAAAAATCCGTGTAAGGCTAAGTACTCACGAAGCGTTTTTCTCCCGAGCCCGCTGCGGTTATTTATTTGCGTTATTTCGGGCAGACCGCACCGCGCCGCTCCGCACAAAATGTGTGCGAAAAAAATTGAACGTTTGCTTCAACGCGCGCTAACGCAGACGGCGCAGTTCGCACACTTTAGTCTGCAATCTGCATTTTGTTAGGGGTGGACGTAACGAACGCGATCTTTTACCATGGCGCCAGAGGTCGATGTAACGATCTTAATTCAAGAAATACAAAACAGACCAGCAATTTATGATACTTCGAAGGCAAAATATCTTTATAGACATTTAAACTATCCCTTCAGTAATCTTTCCGAAAGTATAGGATGTACCCAAAATTCTATATTTCTTCTTCTTTTTCTGTACTTCAATTACAAAATTATACTTCGCGATCGCTGCACGATTTCCATAGCGTCTTCGTCCATACAGTTCTGCCGACAGAATAATTGAATATGTGCGTTGAGTCTGTGAAAAATCGGCGACCGACTTTTTGCGCGCTATGCAGACATTTTGTGCACCGATCGACTCGATCATACAACAAAAAGCGTGCCGTCTGCGCTGCACCATAAGGTTTTTTAACCCTGATTGATTAGTAAAGTTCAATAAATGAAAAAAAGCCAATGACGAGATGACAATAATTTTGAAATCATGTAGAAATGTGTATGTAAATATAAAGTCATACCCAGATAAATACTTAATTTTAAAATAGATACATAAAATTATTGAAAATATCACCGCCCCCCCCCCCCCCTCGTAATTTTATTATGTATCTAATTTTAAAGGCAGGTATGTTTAAAGAATAAATAAAAATATTTTAGTTGAAATCCATCATTTTATTCTCAAAAAATATTTTTTAGGTAAAAGTACCTAAAAATTATTTATGACTTTTATGTAAAAGAATGTATCTAAGTAATTTCATTTCATTTATATTAAAACCCATTTCATTTATATCAAATTTCATTTATATTAAAACCCAGATTTATTATTAAAACCCAGAACACTAGACCAAAATAAATAAGGATTTCGTATACAAATATATTTACACATTACCTGAATAATTTTAAAAAGACATCTTATTTTCATAATACCACTCACGTATGCATCTAGCGTTCTTTAGTGCACAGTGCTGTCTATGGTCCTCACAATTATATTTTTTTACATTGTCTTTACAGTACCTTTCGTGCAAAGAAAAGAAATCAGGACAACCGTATCTTTCAATGTCTATTACTTCGCAGTCTGAACATAAATCTTTGATCCACTTTATTTTTTCAAGACCCTTAATTATAATTTTTTTATGTCGGAAAAATGGTGAAATAACACTCATAAACTCACTAAAATCGAGATAACCCTGACTCCAATAGATACCGCGATGCATCTCGACCCAACGCACTTGCTTCTTAACTTCTCTATTTAAGGAATGATAAGGGTACGGTGGTTTTACTAGAAATCTCTGGCTTTGGTGCTGATATGCGACTGCCACTTCTTTAACAACAAAATTATTGTCAATGTCTTTGAATCCTTGGACATCAACAATTACAGTTTCTTGGGTCATCACGTCTAGTTATTTTATGATGTTGCTCAATCGTCTTTAAAACAATGCAATCTTTAAGAATAAAACGGAGAGCAGTAAGCCGGCTAAGCCGCAAGCAAGGCCAACACTAAACAAATCAATATTTAAAGATTTGATTGAACGGCGGGGTACAGGCTTGCCAACCGCACCACACTTGATTTATTTCGAAGTATGGTTAGCAGCTTTATATCCGTATCCTATTTTATTTTTGAAACTTTTAATCTTTTGCATACCTACAATTAAAGGGTATGAAAATAGTTTATGTATTTGCAATTTTCACAGTAAAATTACATAGTAAAACTGTCTCTTGATTTCCAAACTAAGAAAAACTTGTAATATGGAAGCCAAGTTGATTCCGATTAAATTTTTCACAAACATAGGTAGCTACTGTAATTGGAAAACAATAATAATATGAAGTGAAAATAGTTAACAAAATTCATGCTTGGTTTGTATATGAGTTAGAAGGTGAGAGTGAGTACGGTCTATCTGTAAATGTGTGTAGGTATATTAATAATTCCTAAGCGTATTCTCATTTCTCAGTCTCATCATAGCTGAGACTCATAATAGTCTAGTCGACAAGTTGAAAATGGTACAAAATAGAGATACTGCTCTTGAAATTATGTGCGATAGCTCATTAGATCCGGAGTGACGCCTAGAAAAATGTGCCGAAAGCACATAAAAAGTTGCAAAAGTTATAAACAAATAAAGATGAAAAAAATGGCACTTCGTTTTTTTGCCAATATTTCATAAACTATTAATATTAATGAAATTTCAAAAAGGGGTTCTGAAAGAGGATAAAATTTCCAAAAAAAAAAAACTCCTAACTCCCGGAACTCTGTCTCCATTATTTATAATTTTTATTTAATGGTGAAAATGGTCTGCGCGCGACATTTTTAAGTTGCACGCGTGGCGTCAAAAGCGAGTACGGTACATTAATTTATTTATTTAAGGTATTGAATATTTGTTAGGGTTCCGTTGCCAAATGGCAAAAAACGGAACCCTTTTAGATTCGTCATGTCTGTCTGTCTATCTGTCCGTCCGTATGTCACAGCCACTTTTTTCCGAAACTATAAGAGGTATACTTTTGAAACTTGGTCAGTAGATGTATTCTGTGAACTGCATTAATATTTTTACACAAAAATAGAAAAAAAGCAATAAATTTTGGGGGTCCATATACTTAGAACTGAAACTCAAAAATATTTTTTTCATCAAAATCATACGTGGCCATCTATGGATAGGTCTTCAAAAATGATATTGAGGTTTTTAATATTTTTTTTTTCTAAACTGAATAGTTTGCGCGAGAGACACTTCCAAAGTGTTGAAATGTGTGTCCCACCCCCCCTGTAACTTCTAAAATAAGAGAATGATAAATCTAAAAAAAATGTATAATGTACATTACCATGCAAACTTCCAACGAAAATTGGTTTGAACGAGATTTAGCAAGTAGTTTTTTTTTAATACGTCGTAAGTCATATACCGCAATTTACATTTCTTTCAATCAAAACACTATTATTGAAACATCGATACAAGTTACAACGAACTACAAAAACTTTGCTTGTTATGTTACTTGCTGCTACGGAACTCTTAATGGGCGAGTCCGACTCGCACTTGGCCGCTTTTTTTTAAATTTGAAAAAAATATGGTGTGTTCTGAACACGACTTTTTGAAATTTCTTTAATATTAATAGTTTATGAAATATTGGCAAAAAATGAAATGCCATTATTTTCATCTTTAATTGTTTATAACTTTTGCATTTTTTTATGTCCTAATACACGCTTTTGGCACATTTTTCTTGGCGTCTTTCCGAATCCAATGAGCTATCGCACCTAATTTTAAGAGCAGTATCTCTATTTTGTACCATTTTCAACTTGTCGACTAGACTTTAAGCCATTTAGTTGCAATGATTTTACATTTCTGTTTTGTTTGCGTGTAAAAATTATGTTTTTTGATGTGAAACATCTATAGGCGCACGTAAAATAGATTTCTGGCCTGGCGACTGGCGACGCGTCGCCGCGGCACGCTATACGATGGTATATATATATCAGTGTTTCCACTTTTAGGGAATTCTCCCTATTTTAGGGACAAATAGCTGATATTTGGGATGGTTAAAGACAATTTGAAAAATACAGGGATTTAGGGAATTTCGGGGTAAAATCAAAGCCTATACTGGTAGTCCTGTAGTAAAGTAAATGATAGACTATACCACAGCTTTTTGCTTGGGGATTCCCCAGAATCCTAATAAATGCTATTCGTCAAAAAAAAATATTTAACTATTTTCGGTGATGTCACATGAATTTGGTCGTATTGTAATGTGTAGGTTCTTGATTTGATATATTTGACGTTATTTCTGTTTTGCGGAGTAGTGGTGGCACTAGTGGCATCAATTTTTCAAGTTCAAGTTATCACGATATTATATGGAAGGAAATAATAATTAAGCATCATCTTCGACAAAAATAATGTGAAAGCAATGCGTCAACTTCCAAAAAATTCTAATCCTATAGATGTATGATCTTCTGTGGGCATTTTGTTATTATATATACCTATATTAAATAATATGCTAAGGTTTATTTTCTGTATTATATTTATGTTCCCTAAATAAGGGATTTATGAAAGTAGTTCAGGGAATTTTAGGGATAAATTCAAAAGAAACTAGGGAAAAATGGAAAACGAAAGTGGAAACACTGATATATATACAGTCTATATGCAGTAGTGTGTACACACTACTGCATATAGACTACTATTTTAATAATTAGTAATATTTTATTTTATCATTATGACATATTTAGTTCCTATTATAATATGTTCTTTTCTGCATATTACTTTTACAAAATAATGGCGATGTTTCACATCTGCCAGGCGTCCCGTGACGGCTCACACTTTTTTGTTACAAATAGGTATTATTGTATAATTGTGCGCTTGATTATCTCATAATGCTTTCTTGTCAATGTGGTTTTGTGTTAAATCATTTTGAATGATTGCCCCCCTCACCTACAATAGTCAACCTAAAGAACTAAGTGCGAAAACCGACCCACATAACTTAGAACATAATTGTGAATAAATTTGTGGTTTTGCGTTTGCTCGCGCTAAGGTGGTATTTTGTTTCCGAGCACGTGCGCGAGTGGCATGAAGCTGCTCGCCTAACAACGATGATGCGTTGGTCGATCCGACTGGAGACTCCACGTGCTGGCTTCGCCGCCGTGGAGACGCTATAGCCGGTCATGCTCGAGTGGGTGGTGCGGAAGCATGGGACCCTTTCCTTCCGACTGAAGCAGGTTCTTTCCGCGCATGGTTGCTTCGGGAAGTACCTGCACTCGGTCGCCAGGAGGAAGTTGCCGCCGCCTGCCACCACTGCGACTTCAGTGAGGACTCGGCTCATCACACGCTGGCGGTCTGCCCCGCATGGGCGATGCAGCGCCAAGCCCTCACTGCAGGATCTCTTCCTCTCGCTACCGGCCGTCGTTCGTTCCATGGCCTGTAGCGAGAGCTGTTTTGACGTTTTCGCTGAAGGAGGCGGCGGAGAAGTACCGGGAGTACGATCTCCACTCGAACCGGATCCGAACACCTGCGCCTCATGCCGCCTTGAGTGTGGCCGCGGGTGGACGTGACGGGTTTTCTCTAAACCCGCATTAGTAGGTCAGCCGTGAGGGGGCGGCGTCCATGTGTGCCGGTCGCCGCCCAAGAGAGGTTCTACAAAATACGGAGCCTGCAGCAGGAGCGGACAGGCGTTGGGAGGAGACTAGAAGGAGATCTGACCCTGGACTTCTCCTAGGACGACCTAAAAAGAGAACCGCAGAGAGGGCACACCGTGTGGGTTTTAGTCGGTTCGAATCCGACACACCACCTGTCATAAACCCCCGGCGGGTCGACGGTCCATGACGATTTTCCACATAAAAAAGGTGGTATTTTGTTTATTAAATGTGTGCTTCCTTATTGTGGTATGGAATATAAAGATAATTTTGAATGATTTTTTTTAGACTTAATGGGCTGTTCTTAGCATGGAAAGTTGGCCAAGAGTGTGTTATGATTTATACATTTTAATTTATTTGTACTTTATCTATAACTTTATATTCATTGAGATAAAAGTAGCATTTATTTTATCTTATTTCTATCTGTCTGTCGGCTAATCTCCAGAACGGCTGGACTGACTTCAATGGGACTTTCACAGACAGATAGCCGACATATATAGTGATGAAATTACGGAAAAAATATAATTCATATGGACATGAAATTTTACGGCTATTGCTCATTACTAACCACTCAAAATAAGGTGTGAAAGATTAAGTAATCCAATATTCATTCTTACTTATTAGGTATTATTATAAGTCCTAGGCTAGAGGTAGTATCTGACGTGCTCGAGTATGTCCAAGCGACAGTATTTTTTTATATAATATTTAAAACTCTATAGCCGCTTCCCATACCGATGAAAAGGTATATATTATTTAATTTTTTTCCCGCTTAACATCTAAGTTTTGCAACCCAATAGGTATTTATGATGCTCCAGTAAATCCCCCATTTAGTATCGTGGGTTTCCCTACTTACTATAGCCTTATTCCCATTATTATTTGGGGTCGGCTACTAGTTCAACCTTTTTTCTCAGAATATCAGTTTTTCCACGGAGCGACTCGCATCGGACCTCCGCAAACATAAGGGCGAACTGAAATTCGAAGATTGAACTAGTTGTTAGTAAATTTAACCCGTATTAGGCAAGATTAAAAGCGATTAGATTGCGAATATTGATGATAAATTGATAACTTAAGCATGACCAAAATCGTGTTAATTAAGTTTTTAGATTATTTGATTTTCTAAGACTGGCGTTATTTTAGTACACCTAAGTTCAATTATATTATTTTATTTGTGGCGACTTCCACATACAGCGCAAGTGAAAACATATGACAGCGCCATCTAGCGAAGAAACACGGAACCACAAAGAAAAAACACCTAGCGACCTATACGGAGTGATTACTATTTCCTGAATCGCGAAAGTGACATTCTCGCGCCGATTAACATATATACAACATCCCAACATCAACTGTTGGGCAGCGGCCCACCAGGCATGATCACCTCGCCTGGTCGGAGGATCCTCCCTTTGTGTTGGAGGAACATGACACCCGTTCCTCCACATATTTATTAACAATGTGATGCACTATATTTGTTGATTTTTGATTTTCTACGTAAATATATAACCTACCTATAATAAAATTATAACCAAGGTTATGAACCTTAGTTAAAATTTTACATGAAGACAAAACACACAAACTTTTACTTCTGTAATATTACATGGGTACCTTTTGATCTATAGATCACATTTTAGTAATAAGTGTCAAGATGGTTTGCAAAATTTACCTTGAAAAACTACTCTCTGGTAAGAAAATTCTGAATACGGGCCTAATTCCATTCTACTCCCAGTGTAATTGTGAAGAGTATTGCTATTGTAAAATTTATGCAAAAGTTTAGAGGGAATTCTACAATCGTCGCCTATATATTATAGTCGTCACAAATTATGAAGCCCGGTTTGACATTTGTCATCGTAGCGTAACTAATACGATTAATTCGTGTTTTTGAGTTCAATTTTTCAATATCAAGTTAAACTTGATGCTTATTTAAGATAAGCGTTGTGATAGTGTATGGGTAACATGGTAATTAAATAGAATTATGAATTTGATTTTTCAATTTCTTACATGCGGCATGTCAAATGACAAATGTCAAAACAGGCTTCTTATTTTGTGACGACTTTATTTGTCACGCATTGTTCCAGAAAAAAATAAGACCATCTCCTCCTTTATATTTGCGCAGTGCCCGCTTCGCTCCAGTGCAAACTTTTAGCTTGGAACAACCCCAAATAGACAAGTTGTTAACGTGTTTCGTTAGTGTTCGTTAGACCAGACATGTTGAATCATTAATGTCATTCACTCACATGATCAAAACAAAATATTAAACAATGCTTTCATTGTTTAATTTCATTCTTTAATATATAATTTTAACAAAAAGGAACCGCCGACTTCAATGAAAAAATTCCCCCAAATCGCGGCAATTGTGCCTATGATATTTGATGAGTTCCCTCGATTTCCTTGGGATCCCATCATCAGATCCCGATATGGTGATGGGACCACCTGTAAGCTACGCCTATTCCAATGCAAAAATAATTTTTGAAATCGGTTCATAAACGACGAAAATATCACTGAACATACTTAAAAAAAGATTCCGACGAATTGAGAAGCTCCTCCTTTTTTTTTGAAGTCGGTTAAAAAGAAAAGAGAAATCATCATCATCGGCCTATCTCAGTCCACTGCTGGACATAGGCCTCTCCCATTGCACACCACTTTCATCGATTTCGAAAAGAGAAATAGAATAGAGAATATAATAGAAAACAAAAAATGATTGCATTGGCTAGGGCTGAATGCATGTCAGCCATTGACGTTTTCAGTTTCAGTTTTAAATGTTGCCAGTTAATGTCCATAATTATAAAAAATATGTTTCTAAGTCAAAGCCACACCATAAATTGCTGGCAATCACTTTCTTCTTTTAAAAAGTTTATTAACGTTATCTGTGAACAAAGTAAAAGTGGCGCCCCCCTAATGTCATTGCAGCGCCATAAAAAGTGATCAACTATCTCTGGATTATCTGAATGTCGTAATTTTGATTGGAAATTATATTTTTACCTAAAAAATGGACGAAGAAGGGGAAAATATCTTGCTAGAAGAAAACTACTATCAGTTATTGAATGTTTCCAAAACGGTAAATATAAATCACGTGTACTTTAAATAAATTAAACCAGATTCTACACTATCAATATTATATAACAAAAATGTATCCTAATATTTATACCGAAACCCTAAATATTGCACTTACTATTTTATGTATTTCGTCAGTTTTAATTCAGCTTGTTTTTTTATAATACTACTAGATAAACGTACTTTGTAGGTTAGGAGCGATGCATTCGGCAATCGTCATATTTTTTAATTAAAGCATTCACAAATGGAAACACACACCTAAATGGAAATACATTTAGGTTTATTTTATCTCCAATGACTCCAATATAAATTTCTATGTTACAGTCCTAACCGTAATGACGTGATTTACCTATTTAAATTCGTTGCCAGAAATTAGCAGTATTAAATTCGGAAAAATTGCCAAATCTGTTACCTACCTATTGTTATCTTTGTAATAAAATAAATTGGAGTGTATTTGTAATATTAAAAGAACCGCTTTTTGCTAAAATTATATGTATGTATACACGGTACATATGCCATTTTTTTTTTCACATATTGTTTGTCTGTTTGTTCCGGGTAAACTCTGGGAGGGCTGGGCCGATTTCGATGGGACTTTCACTGGCAGATAGCTGATGATATAGGGAGTTACTTAGGCTTCTTTTTTAGACTAGCTCGCTCGGCTCAGCTAGTTATTAATAAGTGGTTAAGCGTGAAATATTGAATGTCTAGATAGACAGTATCTCCTCATCTGCTTAAAAAGTTAAAATAGTACTAATGTTAAAATTGATAAAGTCTGAGTTGATGATGATGATTGATGCTTGTTACACAATGATAAAAGAAAAACTATACAAATTTTATCATCATCATCAACAACCCATAACGTCCCACTGCTGGGCTCAGGTCTCCTCTCAAGGGAGGGTTAAGGCCATACGTCCCCACGCTGGCCGAGTGCGGGTTGGGGACAGGCAAGATTGTGGCAACGTAATCTTGCTGTTGGATGTTTTTAAGCCGCCCGAAGGCCTCCAACTAAGCTTCACGACTGCTATCTTATGATAACAACCGGGACCGACTGCTTAACGTGACCTCCGAATCACGGAAACGCTCATATATATAATGCCACAAACGGTCACCCATCTAGGTCCGACCGCGCCGTCGTTGCTTACCCTTGGTGATTGTTTCCAATCACCTAAGGCCACTCGGCTATGAGCGCTTCTTAATTTTATCATAGTTATGACATATCCTGGAATAGCACTTAATACTATTCATCGTCACAAATATAAAAGCACAATTTGACACTAGCATAAAATTGCCCATGTGAGTGTCATTGGCCATGCATAGAATAGGGTTCCGTAGTCACCCATAACAGTAGGTAGTTTTAAAAGTCATGTCCAATAGACACTTGTTATTTACTTATTTTTTCTATATTTTTGTACTAAGTTTTCAAAGTGAGTGTATTTTACGGTTTAGGCCCCATAATAATTCCTGAAATAAAAAATAGTTATCAAAAAAACTGGACATCAATCTTAATAGTTCCTTTATCTTTCTTCTTTTCTAATTTTTCCCTTCTGTAACTTTTTGTATTGCATTGGGTCTTTTTTAATCCTTTGAATTCGGTATTGTAACCTTCCGTGCCATTTTTCTGCACAAAAACGTAATATTGTATTGTAAAGCTAAGATAGACTAGAAGTATAAATGAAAATGCGTACAAATGTATCTCCCCTGGACTTTAAGGTATATTCCTTGCTATCAAAAAGCTAGGGGAGATACAGTTTCGATAGAAATCTAAAATAGTCATTAAAGTGTTTCTCTGTAAGAATGTATGCACAGTTTATAATAAATATCTAAGTGTATGTTGGTATTTTAACAAATAATTGCAAACTTACCAGTGGACAGACTGCGCCCAGCGAGTGGCGTGACTGAAATGGCTGACTATATGACCGCCCAGTTAACTTATGCGCCGCTTTCTGCTAACTTCACGTCAAACACTATGTATTCAAGGTCATAATTTCCACAGCCTAGCAAAGCAAAACTGATTTTAGAACGAAAACAAAAGGCCAGAGGACTAGACAAGAAACACGTAGGACAAATTTCATAGTTAATGTTTTTTATGAAGAATTGAGATGACTGTCTTTAAAAATTAAACGATAATAAAGTAATTATTGAAATTTAATACATTTATAATTACTGGTAACAAATAAAGTCGGTTGGGGTACAGACCAGGGGAGAGGTATTTTTCATTGAATTTAAGCGTCGAAAATTTATGATATTAATATAAAAAAAGGTATTTTTTGTCCATGCCATCGAAAGTACTTCTTATCTTAAAATGGCCCATATATAATGGGCAGCCTTACTGCTAAAAGCAATCTCTTGCAGGCTACTTTTGGATGGATGCAACTCGAAAGGAGATACAATTAACTAGTAGTATTAAAATAAACTAGGTGGTTTAAATTTCTGAGTCTGTTCTGAGTTTCTGTATGAGTTGTCTGAGAGAGTTCTGAGTCTGGGTGTTCTTTGTGTCCGTTTCATGTATGTTTGTAAAGTCCCCCGCGACACAGGAATTCATATTCCCATTGCGGGAGTTGTCTTTTTAAAAATAAAATAAAAATTTATGTTCTAAGGTTACTATGGTATTAAAATAAATGCATTAAAGCTTTTATTATAACTATTGATTTAATTATATTGTGGAGTAAAGCTAGTCTAAAAAATAACTGCAATTTCTCCTTAAGTAATTACGGATTTTGATAAAGCTTTCATAGCTGATGACTAACAAGTAACTCAGTCAAATTTATTTTTGACTAGCTTTGCTCTGCAGCGTTATTCACGATTTATAATAACCATGGGTAATACCACTGGACTTGGATAGTACTAAGCAAACTTTTTTATTCATAATGTAATATTTATATTTACAGGCACCTCCTGAAGAAATAAACAGCGCATATCGCCGCTTCTCGCGCATGTTTCATCCTGACAAACACAGCACAGATCCAAATAAACAGAAATGGGCTGAACAGATATTTAACAAAGTAAAGGAAGCATATGAAGTACTTTCTGACTCACACAAAAGAGCTATTTATGATACATTAGGTTGGTAGTGAATCTAATCTAAAACTTACTAACTTTCGCCCGTGTGTAACTCGATTATTGCAGTAAAAAGTAGCCTATGAGTTATTCTGATATATGTATAAGCTATCTTTATATATATAATTCTTGTGTGAGTGTGTATGTCACTGAACTTCTCTCAAACGACTGGACCGATTTTGATGAAATTTTTTGTGTGTGTTCAAGGGGATCTGGGAATGGTTTAGATTCGCAATTGGACCCGTTAGGTGGCGCTGCGATCAAGTTCTGAAATTTTAAAGTTGGGCGGTACGAAGTTCGCTGGGTCAACTAGTATTACTATAAAGTATCATCCAAATCCGTTCAGTAGTTTTTGCGTGAAAGAGCAACAAACATACATACTCACAAAATTTTGCATTTATAATATTAGTAGGATCTGCAAACTTATTTTTTTTTATTTTACACTTTATTTTACACAACTTTATTATCATTTTTAAATTAACAATTTTAATACATCATAAGACTTTGCTTTTGCCCATTTATAGATTTCCTATAAATAATTTGTCTGCTTTATTTGATATTCAGGTAAACGTGGGCTAGAAGTAGATGGATGGGAAGTGATATTCCGTACACGCACACCTAGAGAAATCAGAGATGAATATGAAAGGTACTTATTCAACATATTAAAACTCAGTAAGTACGCAGAAGAGTACCATGTTACAAACTGTGAACTCAGTACTTTTCCATAGATGCATTAATGTTTTCTGTGTGTCTTATCTTATATATATTATATTATCTAAGAAGGATTTGCAGAAAATAACTTATATATAAACTCACTTTCAAGAGTATACCTAGTTTAGGTAGAACAATGAAACTCGATGTGAGTTTTTTGAAGATGTCTGCAAAATAGTGTCATTATTAAATATGAAGCAAACAAAGTATCACAATGTTTGATCTAGTAAGTGCTGTGGATCATATTGATACTCTTCTAAAAATACTCTGAAAACAACAGGATTGTTTTCATTAAATAGAGATTTATCTATCTATCTATTCAACTGTAGTGCAGTTGTAGCTTATGCAACTGCTTCACCTGAGATCTCGAGTTTGATACAGGTCAGACAATATGCAATATGTATTGGTAATGTGTATGTATTTAGAAAAAAAGTATGTATG
Source organism: Phragmatobia fuliginosa (assembly GCA_932526445.1). NCBI lineage: Eukaryota > Metazoa > Arthropoda > Insecta > Lepidoptera > Erebidae > Phragmatobia > Phragmatobia fuliginosa. Next base: position 36,332,581 of record OW052057.1, read on the forward strand.
TATGTATCTATAGAGCTGTTTGGGACTTGATGGTGTTGTGTGTTAAATGTCTGAAGTATTTTGAAGTATGTCACTAACATTGATTTTTTATTTCTCTAACATTCGTTATGGTCAGACATCTTGATATGTAAGTTTATAAAATATAAAGGAAGAACATTGCAGGTTGAAAAGAGAGAGAGAGGAGAGAAGACTTCAGCAGAGTGCTAATCCTCGTGGAACTATCACATTGTCCATCAATGCAACTGATATGTTTATGAAATATTATGATGAGTATGAAATTTTGTGAGTGTTGCTTATTATGTTTTTGTTTTGAATTTATTTTTGTAAAAAGTTAATATTTTTTTTTATGTTATACCTACTAGATTGGTTTCATTATATTATTTTTGAAAAATATAACTAGTATACAGTTATAGTTTTATTTTATTCTAATTTTGTTATTAACTTTGTTTTGCAATTCAAAAGTTACCAGCAACTTAGTATTGTTTATTTATTTTAGTCTTCTGTTTTAGGGAAGATCAAACGTTTATGCCCTCAATTGAGGTATCAGGCATGACTATACAACAATCAATAGATGCACCAGTTACATTAAGAAACACTATGACTTTATCAGGAAACATATCAACACAGAATGGCATAGGTAAAAATGAGAAATGTTATAATTAAATCTACGATTTAGTACACCTATTTATGTATGAGTGTATCGAAAGAGCTAAGGAAGTAAATTATGCAGGTAACAGCCAACCATCTGGCCAGAATCATATATAGATCAAAATATAATTTCCAAGGGGGGGTGGCCTATGACCATTAGTGGACTAATATGTAAGCTACTACTACTAATAATGCTACTAGTACTGCCCCATTGGTATAACGGTTAACGTATGCGACTGCAGATTAGGAAAAAATATTTTTTCCGTTTAATGATTTCTTCTTCTTTCGAGTTCGAAAGGGGTTCTTACCCGTTCTTGCGTCGGATAGCCAACTCATCGGATTATGAAAGTGAAGGAACCGAAAGTGCACCTGGGTTTGCACACACACTTGTGCATTATAATATCTCCTGCTTAAGACTGACCGCCATGACCGAAAACGTGGCTGTTTCTAATGACTTATTTTATAAATACATTACCAATATTTCTATGTTTACAGGAATGTATTTGAAATTGATGTTTTAGGTACCGGTTCTGTTAATGTGTGCAACAGAAATCTTAGTTCAGAGAAAGGTTGGACTGAAATTGAGTGTGGCATAGGAAATGGACCCTTGGTTGGCTTTAAGATATTTAGAACATTATCTCGGCTAATGTTTTTGAATTGTGGAACAGTGCTACAATTTACACCCAGAGGTGTATCACCTAGTCTTATATCAAGTAAGTTCAATATTTTTATGTTGCTTATAAATATTTTAATGTACTTATGTATTGATTTATATATAATATTTATTACACTCAATTTGCCTGTTTCAACTCGTTGGTTTAATGAATAGCGTAAGCGACTGCTGATCAAGAGATCTTGGGTCCAAAGAATGGGTCGGGCCAAAAAGTGTTTATGAGCTTTTCTTAGGAAATTCATAGTAGCAGCCTGGAGTTTGGAAGCTTGGCGGTAATTCACGCCCGTGCCTCGGAGAGCACATAAAGCCGTCAGTCCCGGTTGTCATGAACATCTATGGCAATTGTTATTGGGAAGTCAGTGATCTCAAATTTACTAACAACTAGTTCAACCTTCGAATTTGAGTTCTCCCTTAGGGTTGCGGAGGTCCAATGCCAGTCGCTCCGTGGAAAACTGATAAATTTTTATACCTATAAAACCGGTTGAACTAGTAGCCAACCCCAAATATATTGGGAATAAGGCTATGAAGAAGAAGACTTAATTTGCCTGTTTCTCTAGATAAGTTGCTTTAAATTTAGTATCAATTATATGTAGAAAAATGTTTCTGTTTTATTTGCCTGTAATATCTATTATGTACGACTAAAATAAAATTAATAACAAAAATTTTTTGAATACCTATATATACACTCAATAAAATTAGCATGCTATGAAATATAATGAGATTTCTTGTCAGCTGGTTATAATTTAATATATTAATTCACCTTTTTGCCATCAATCGCCTAAATCTCACATGTCTTTATCATTTATCAGCAAAAAGCAAAGAGGCCAAAAAGAGGTAATAATTCTTTTAGCAGTTAATATACGTTTATATGCTGCAGCTCCTAAAATTATAATAATAGATTCATAATAATGAGCCAGATGACAACATAGCTCACATAAACCTTAATTACAGTTTTTGTGCAGTTAGATTTTATTTATAAGCGCTCATAGCCGAATGACCTTAGGTGTTGAAATACAGTCACCGAGGCTAAGTGGCACGGTCAGACTTAGATGACTGACCATTTGTGGCATTAAATGTTATAAGATAGCAGTCGTGAAGCCTTTGGGGAGCTAAGAAACATCCAACAGCAAGATAACATACCCACAACATGTGAGTCGCTTTTGCCCGTCCCCAACCCAGACTCGGCCAGTGTGGTGGGGACGTATGACCATAACTCTCTGCTGAGAGGAGACCCGAGCCTAGCAGTGGCACATTATGTGTTGTTAATTTGATTATGACAGATCATGGTTCAAACTTTTTCTTTTTATTGTTTCTTATAAATTTTTATTTTACTGTTTTTCATACGGGATTTTTCTGTTACAGCTATGGCTTTACAACTAGATGCACATTCAGTGGGTTACCTGACATACAGAGCCGGTGGTTCGGGCGGGTCCTCAATGACCAGCATTTATGTACGTGACTCAGAGAAGTTTCACACCAACACAGCTCTTCAGATTGGAAACCCCCACTCCTTCATATCTTTCAACATCATGATGAAGATGCCACAACATGATATGAAATTGAGGTTGGCTCTGAAGTAAGTTTTGTTGATGAGTCTCATCATTCTGTTGTTAGTGCGTTGTTGAGGGTTTTGAACTTCTTTCAATATATATTGATGTCTGCAATACTAAGGTCTTAAGCTTAAAACTAAGATTATCTTAGAGCTCTGCGTTTTATTAAAGTCTTGCTTGTCTTTGACCACTTTCTGAATTATGTTACTTACTAATGATGTAACAGAAAAGAACCGTGTCTTTTCTTTGGAAGCACTGGCCTATGAGAATTAGTTATCTATTAAATCCTGATGATATAGTGTGATGTTATCAGTGTAAAACTGTTTAGTTTTTCTTGCATTTTTTAATTGTTTTCCCCGATTTTCACATTTAGAAACACTAATTAGTAAAGTTATTCTCCAGTCGTGTGCTATATCATTTTAGCTAGCGTAGCTGCCAAGCGATTCACCAAATTATTATTTTTGTTTTGCATTTGCGTTTTCACTTTATTTTGATTTGACTTTGATTCAATGAAACAAATGTCACGCTGTTTAAAATTATTTACTTGAACTATTACGATATTATAAAGATATTATATTTGTTTTAACAATAAATAAATAATTCCTTTTGAAAGCCTTTATTGCACGTGCTGGCGTAAACGGTTAAATATTTGAAAACCTAAATTAATATACGGGTTTTTGTGGTCAGGAGGCGTAATTGGACCTTTTTTTTTCAAAGATGAGGCTGGAAATGTGGTAACGGTCAATGGATCACGCTATTGCGAGATGTTAATAACTCAATTTTAGCCTATTAATTATTGATAACGTGGATATCACTGACATGTGGTTTCAACAGGACATGTCACAGAGCCAATTAAACGATCAATTTATCGCAAACGAAATTTACCGATCGCATAATTTCACGAAATTCAACGGTTAAGTGATCAGCCAGATCGTGTGATTTAACACCACTGGATTATTTTTTGTATGGCTATATTAAGGACAGAGTCTATACGGAGCCAATCGAATCAAGCCAGCCTTAAAATTTTAAAATCCGTTAACGTAACGAAATAGACCCGCCATTTTGCCAAAAAATGATTAAAAACTTTGATGAAATTTGTTGAAATTTGTCAGATATCATTTTTCATTGCCAAACTATTCTCTTCGTAATACAAAAAATTTTTTGAATCATCTTCATATAAATTCTACGCAGAAAGGGCTGCGTCTGTCAGCTAGTGTAGTATACTAAAGTAGCAAGTAGAGTATACTAAAAAAATACAGAAAAACATGTTGCAAAGTGTGTCATAAAAGACTGCAATGATTTCAATTTTTATTTTTATTTTTAACCGACTTTGAGTTAGTAAAGAAATTATTCTGTCCTCACGGAACCGGAATTGTCGAAAAAACTATCAAATGCTTTTTTCTGTAGCCGTGAAATGTGTTATAATATGTGTATGTATTATATATGGCAACTAAACAGATAGGTCACCTGATGTTCAAGTACTAGAACACTGCAACTGCAACAGACACAAGTGCGATTTTTAAATCTTATCAGAAGGAGGAAAGGTTTATGTTCTGGCGGTTTCTATGACACTGCTTAGCGTCGGTTCTCTATTTTATGCCGTGGCCATTGTCGCCTGCTCTTGTCGAATATGTCTATTTTTTAAAGCATAGCTCACCCAAACTTTGAAACCTTAATGATGTTTGGATAAACAAGCACAAATAGTGCTTGTTTATAAACAAATAAACAATTGATAAAATACAGATGTTTTAAGAATGAAATACTCTTGTTTCAGGTTTGGCACTTTTGGAGCAATAGCTGAATATGGAGCGGAGAAAAAAGTTTCGCAGAACAGTAGCGTGTCAGCCGCTGTTATGCTTGGGGTCCCTAGTGGTGTTATGCTCAAACTAAAGTAAGCTCACAGACCTATAAAACATTTTAAAAATAGGACAGTTATTAGAATTATCAAATTTAATTGATTGTGCTGTTGGTAGAATAAATTAAATTAATTTACAATATAATATTTGGTGGGAACGCATCAACAACCTTTAACATTCTGCTGTTGGACAGACAGACCTCTCCTTAGAAAGGAGGTATTGACCTACTATAAGGCGGTTGGTATTGTGTGTTTGAAGTTTTTCTTTTTGTGGTGATGACCCATACACAGGGTGAATAAGGTTAGTTTTTAGTTTGTGGGGTATACAGTTTTATAAAGTCTGATTGCAATGTATTTGGCAGGAAACTTACTCTACTACAAGTTAGCTATTATAGCTGAAAACCTGGTCTAAAGCTTGTACTCTTTTAAGTCTCTTAAGTAGAAAATAAGTTCACGCTATTCCACTGCAATAGTAAAGAATTATGTAATAATTAGGCAAACTGGATTTGTAATCACATTTCTTCTTCCCAGCCTTTTTTCCCAGTATATTGTTAGTTCAACCGGTTTTACCTGAATTTCAGTTTTTACACGGAGGGACTGGCATCTGACCTCCGCAACCCTAAGGGAGTACTGAAAGTCGATTTGTTATTACACATTTATCTTAAATATCAACAACTTTCAAGTATTCTTTTAATGAAAAAAATCAGTTTATAAAAGACTTATTTATAAACTATCACATGTTCTTCTTTTTATTTGTAGAGAAAGGACTATATGCATTATAAATATGAAAGAATTCCTAATGAAGATAAATTTTCTTTTCAGATGGACATGTTCTTCCCAAACAATAGTAGTGCCAATTCACCTTTGTGAGGAGGTGATGCCTTCACCTGTCTTCTACGCAACTATAGTACCTCTAGTGTCGTGGCTTGTGCTCAAGAAACTGGTATTAGATCCTATAGCTAAGGAGCGGCAGGACCGAGACAGACAGAGATCTATGGAGGCTAATTATGAAAGGTAAGGGTTCGTAATCACCATTAAATTTGTACTCCCATTTTTAGTTTTTAATAGTGCAAATGAAATGTTTTGCTTTGTTTATGTGCAAAGATTATATTTCGTAAGAAGGGGTAAGCAAAGCCACCTTCTTATCAAAATTATGCAAACGAAGAAGAATTCTTAGAATTATAAGTATAGTAATATCTCCTTTCAAAGGAGAGGCCTATGTCCAGCAGTGGACTGTTGAAGGCTGTTGATGATTGATGATGATGATGATAAGTGTAGTAAGTGTTCGAAGAAGTATGTGGAACTATTGGGAATAAATTGAATTATGTTCGAAGCTAAAACACTGTACGACTAGTCCGCTTAAAATATCAGTAGTTTCCAGATACAAGAATCACTTAGTAGTCGATTTACAAAAACTAATCATTTAGTTGTATTCGTCACAAATACACCTTTACATAACTCGGTAACTGCTATTGTCGTTTTTAGGGTTCCTTATAGGTTCGTCATGACTATTATTTCTACGTCATATATTGTAAGCTTGACCAGTATATTTCAGAAATGAGTCTATCACGTAGAATTTGGACACTCTTTATCTCGTCGCCGCGTCGAGATGAAGATGTGATTACACGCATTGTAGCGATAAGTTTTATGATATATAATGTAGCTGTAAGCCATACCATATTCATACCTTAGCAAGTAACATTATAGTGCCTAAATAATAAAGATGGATTCCATCGTGTATACCGTAAACGTTATTCCCTACGACCCATAAGTTCGACTGAACAAGTGGGGATGTTTTTTTTCTCGCGTCTAACCCATTTTGTGGGGTATCGTTATGTAGGTCTTTTAAAAACATTGAGAGGTAACCAAGACGATTTTTTATTTAGATATCCGTTTGCGAGTTATTTAACTTTGCTCAAAAAGTCTAAAAAAATTGTGGTGATAGTCTATGTGATAAACTTTAAAAACGAAAACTATAACAGCTTCGATAGCTTTGTTAGTTCGGGAGTCAAAGAGACCTAACTTAATAAATACGCTTCCTTGGAAAACTTCTTCCAAAAATCACGAAATAATAAGTACACATAACAACTATCTATTGGGAATGATTTTAATTCCACTTGCCATTATATATGACTACGGAACCCTATTCTATGCGTGACCTGACACGCACTTACCCGATTTTTATCTCCACATAACATAAGAATTTAGAACACACATTGTTTATAAATATTAGCTTTTTTTAACAATTCATTCAATTTGTACTTACAATACTTACTTACAACTTACAATTAATAGACTGAAATACTTATTTCATTTGGAGTACCTTAATACTATCGACAAATTTGGCTTTCACTCCTTTACAGTGCATGTTGCACTTAGAACGTTTTATAAACTCCTTTGCAAAAAAAACGGGCACTTAAGCGAAGAACTTTGACAATTTTAGGTATTGTTATCCTCAGAATTTTATAAATTAATTAGGAAGGAATAGTTTTCATCAGTTTTATCATAATATTTTGATTAAATTATTGAGAAATATTGTTTAAGCTCAAAACACTATTATTGTACCTGCTCGCTAAATGAAAATGAAACGCGTTAATTTCTTTGCTTTTATTGAATACATTAAAAGCAGATAAAAGTTTAGTATTGAGTGTGACCCCCTCTTGCTGAAATCACGGCTTGCATTCGTCTGGGCATGCTAGCGAGTATATCTTTTATGGTTTCTTGGGGAATACGTTCCCACTCCGGGGTAATCACATTCTTTAGCTCTCTGGTGGTCGGCGGAGCCGGCTGCATTGATCTCACTCGTCGCTTCAGAACGTCCCAGACATGCTCTATGAGATTGAGGTCTGGACTTCTAGCTGGCCAGTCCAAACGACGAATTCCGACTTCTAGCATATACGCTTCCACATCGCCAGACCGGTGGGCGCGAGCGTTGTCGTCCATAAAAATTGAGTTTTCGCCAAGAGCGGTTAAAGCGGGTTGTGCATAAGGAATTAGAACTTCCGTTATGTATCGGTGTCCAGTCAGTGTACCGTTTTCGATGAAGACTAACTCCGTACGATCCATAGAATTTATTCCTGCCCAAAACTTAACAGAGCCCCCTCCATAAGGTGTAATTTATTCAAAACATGCCTCTGCAAAGCGGTCTTCACCATGCAGAGATATCCTGGCTTCATCGGAGAACAATAACCCTAACCCGGTCTTCATGAGTCCATGACACACAATTTCGAGCGAAGCCTGGCAACTCGATGTCCACGGAGTAATTTAGGGCCGCGTGCCGGGCGATGACTGTGTATTTTAGCAGCGAGAAGCCTCCTCCTGACCGTCCATAGACTAATTTGCACATTTCTTACTTCTTCGAGTCTGTTCTTGAGGTCCACATAAGAAGATTTGCGATTTCTCAACGCTTGACTAATTAGAAAACGATCCTCCCGTGGTTCGGTACATGTCTTTCTGCCAGAACCAGGCCTTCTCTTGACGGAACCGGTCTCTTGATAGCGCTACCAGGTCCTTTGAACTGTCGACCGACTCACATTTAGCCTCTGAGCCACGAAGCATTGGCTGCAACCTTCTTCAAGCAGCGCAATAATTTTGCTCGCTTTTATCACTTTATCTACCATTTTCGAGATTGCTAAACAGCAATAACAATACTTTTAAATGTCAAGGACATCAGATAATTTAATAAAAAATGTCAAAAAGTTAATTAGAGTCGATATTAACTATAGGGAATTCGCGCCATAACATGTTCAAATGATTAAAACCTTTTTGCTATTTTATTTTTTTCAGACAGGAAGAAAATCGAAACCGCACGTTTTTTTTGCAAATGAATGTATAATATTGTAAATAATGCAGGGATCTATGCTATGTTTATCTTTTTCATCACGCCAATAGATATTAGATTAAACATAATATGCTAACTTTAATTATATATTTCAGTAAATTATTATTAAATCAAATAATTCTGTGTACTTTTTATGTATTTAAATCTCAGATAACAAGGTCGTTACCATAGGAATGCATTTTTAGGCGAACCTTGACTTAATGTTATTTGAATGTCTATAAGAACGTAAACTTATAATAATATATACATATATAAATATGATATAAACATTGAAGGTATATCATTTATTCAGATTGCAGGAAATGCAAATGCAAGCGCGAGCCACGGTGGAACTGATGAGGGAAACTTTTTCAAGAATCAGATCCGACGAAGAGAAGAAGAAAGGTCTAATTATCTTGAGAGCATTATACGGAAAGTTACCAGCTGGTAAGTTTTAATTACATTTTTAATTTTTTGGACGACATTGATTCTGAGTAAATTCCAAAATTTTGACGAACACTTGAATTCAATTCTATACTAATGTTATAAAGCAAAAGACTTCACGCGCTAATCTCAGAAACTACAGGTCTGATTTGAAAACTTCTTTCACTGTTGGATAATCAATTTATCGAGGAAGGCTATGAATTATATATTATTATGATCACGATAAACAGGAGTGGAGTACCCATGAAAGAATATTGAAAACGAGGGAAAATTATTTCTTCTAAGTGGTTAAACTACTAATCAAGAGGTCTCGGGTTCAAATCAAGGGTCGTGCCATAAGTTTGTTGGGTTTTTTACAGGAAAGTTTTAATGGAAGTTTAGCGGTGATTCATGTCCCGGAGAGCACGATAAACTGTCGGTTGTCGTTGTTATTGTTAAGTCAGTGCGATCAAATATCATGACAAATAGTAGAATCTTCGAATTTCAGTTCTCTCTTGGGGTTGTGGAGGTCTGAATGCCAGTAGATCCGTGTAAAAACTGAAATTCAGGTAAAACCAGTTGAACTAGTAGCCGACCGTAAATAATATTGGGAATGAAGGCTAGGAAGAAAAAGAACGTTAAAGATTCGTGAAAATAAATGAATGTAAGAATTGTTCCTCTAAAAAACGCGTAAACGGTCAGTTTCGCAATTCTCAATATATTCCCCTAAAATGCTTTAGAAAAAAGTCCACGGCAGCCTGTCCTGGTTAGCAACTATGTATAACCTTTTTTAAGGTTGAACCAATTAGTTCACGCTGTAAATATTTTGTTTATTTATGTAAAACATTTACGTCTACCATTACATATATGTAGAATCTAAATTTTATCTAATAAAGTATACTTAGAAAATTGGCTTTATTTAAATTAACTGTTACTAAGTTGGTCACAGTAGGTGATCCTAGTGAATTCGCTCAGTGAACATCACGTTACGGGCTCTATGGGACATAAAAACTATGTATTTTTAAGTATTATGCTCTGTACTCGTCCATGTCTTCGTACATTATATACTGTTCCTCCTTTAAATCCTGAGATAACAGTAAAAAATATTTGCTGACGTTTATGGCGGAATCAACTATGACTATAAACGCCTCAAATTTTTCACCTAGGAACTTGTAACTAATAACGAACTATGTAGTTTTAAATTCCTCAAGAGTTTCTACATATTTCACATTTGTGATGTCAATTATAATACTTAAACGTCATCATAATATAAATAAATTTAATTATGCACTTACGATTTACGTTACACCATATCTGATGAAAGAAGGATTACACTGTTTCCGTTCCGTAGCGTTACCCGCGGTTCATAACAAATCTGATACCTAATAATATTCAAACTACCTACTTTGTGAATATTTTAAAGCCAAACGAAAAAGAAAACTAATTATTTTATCGACCATATTTTTTGGTAATCGTTGATCGTATGATAACTTTTAGAACAATTATGTCGGGGCGCAGCCAAATTTAAAAATAAATATTCAATACCTTAAATAAATTAATTAATGTGCCGTACTCGTTTTTAACGCCACGCGTGCAACCTAAAAAGATATTTTTAGGATACTCAGGATACTGAGTTAGGAGTTTTTTATTCGAAATTTCCTCTTCTTTCAGAATCTTTTTTTGAAATTTCTTAAATTATATCTATTAATAGTGAAATACTAGCTTTCGGCTCCGCACGCGTGTATGTCGGTTATCGCGGTAAAAAGTAGCCTATGTCCTTTCCCAAGTTCAGTTCTATCTTCATATCAAATTTCAGTCGGTTCAGTGGTTTAGGCGTGAAAGCGTAACAGACAGACAGACAGAGTTACTTTCGCATTTATAATATTGAGTAGGGATTGGCAAAAAACGAAAAGCCATTTTTTTCATCTTTAATTGTTAATAACTTTTGCAATTTTTTAAGTGCTAATACACGCTTTTGGCACATTTTTCTAGGCGTCATTCCGGATCCAATGAGCTAGTACATAATTTTAAGAGCAGTATCTCTATTTTGTACCATTTTCAACTTGTCGACTACACTAAGAATTGAGAGAACCTGAAATTCGAAGGTTAGTTAGGAACAAATTTTTACTATATTTGAGGGCTGACTTCCTAATAACAATTGCTATAGATGTTTATGATAAGTGGGACCGACGGCTTAACGTGCTCTCCGAAGCACGGGCGTGAATCATCGCCAAACTTCCATACCCCGGGCTATTATTAAAATTTCCTGTCAGAAAGCCCAACAACACTTTTGGCCCGACCTGGAACCCGAGGCGTCTTAATCAGCAGTCGCATACGCTAACGACTAGGCCAACGATCAGACAATTTTTGTCATCCTGTTTTTGAGTAATATTTTTAAATCCGGTGGACCAGGAGTACCCGGAAGAATAAGCCTACGAGTTTATCACTGACTTGAGCAGTCGACGTCATTGACAGGTACAAAAATGGATCCCATCTGCACTGACATTCATTAGGAAGCGAAACATGTTTTTTTTACGTGTTTCCGATTCTAAGGAGCCCGAGAAAAGTGGGAGACTAAAATAGAATTTAGAATTCAACCTGAGAATGTAACTTTCGTCGTCTTATCTTCAGTAAATTAATATTACGAACATTTTACACACAACGCTATTTAGTCCCAAACTAAGAGCTTGTACTATGGGTTAGTACCGATAATACAAGCTCTGCCTAGTGAAGTGACATACCACATGACATACCCAGTGTCCGTAGTGAATACCCAGTGTCTAGTGACTACTGATATAAAACAAACTTTTTTTTTGTACAGACATTCGGATTTCGGAGTTTGGGTGTTTTGTGAGTATAGTTTATATTAAATATATTATACACACAAAACACCCAAGCTCCGAAACAAATATTTGTGGTTCACACAAAAATTTGGTCCGACCCGGGAATCGTACCCGAGACCTCAAACCAACCAGTCTCATACGCCGATATTCTTAAAAGTCATGTAGTGTAATTATTTTTATTTATTTTTATTTATTATTATATTTTACCACGCAGACACTTCTGATCACGAAGTGGGAATGGAGCAGGCAGGAGACGCGCCGTCTCCTGAGTCACCCACTGCTTTCGGAGAAGTCATCGATGTCACAATACCAGTACAGTGTCTCGTCAAGGACTCGCGGTTAGAACTCCTCGAAGCTAGCAAGGTAAGTCATTGTTTACTTGACCTTTAGAATATTGTCAGTGTCATCGTTACAACTCAATAATTGAAAAAGAAGATGCTTGAAAACTACTTTTTAATTCTGATACTTTATATAAAGTAGGTAACAAAACAAACAGATTTATCTGTTTGAAAAAAAAATAGGAGGTTTTCAGTGAAGCTTACAAGTTTGTGAAATATTTTTTTTGTCTTTTTTGATCTCCATTACATTTGCAAGGTTTCTATCAGAATATTTTCTTTACTTTTACAATTTATGAGTACATTCACGCCCAAGGTAAAATTTGTGCAAAAAAGCAGGTTTTTGCAGGCTTATAGTAAATTTATTTATCTAAATTTTGATCTTTTGTTTTGGTAGAAACCTAGATAAAGTGCACAAGATAGCTATTAGTTCAAAAATTTCAACGAAGAGCTGTTATAACGCCATAATCACATACGAGTGTTTGTATGAAAATTATGAAGGGTTGGCCGCCCTTAAGGGAACAAATACCGCAGAACAACGTCACTGGAAAGTGAAGGAAAACTTGCCAAAGTATGGTGTAGTAGGCCAAAACCTTCTTGCCAAGGAGAGCTCTTTGGTCAGCGGTGGAGTGTTGAAGGCTGTTGATGATGATAGCTTTAATAGTTCTATTTCTCTGTTTTAAAATATAACATAAAAATGTAAAGTTTTTAATAAACTTCATGTATAGTTAAACATTCCTGTTTAAAAGAATAAAGTAAATCGATTCAGGTATTTTTAAAAGTAACAGCCCCCTATAGTACATATTACAGTTACCCGCATAATGTTGAAATGTAACTAAGTAAAACTACACTCATTCATAAATAGCTGTTGAAATACTAATTAGTTCAAATCGATAGACTTGTTGCGTATTTACTATCACTGTTTTTTTAATTGTTTATTTTTGAATGAATGACGAAATATATCAATTATGTTTACTGTGATGAGTTTATCATAGTAACTAATCAAGTGATGGTATCAATAAAAACTGCTTTTGTCGACATGCATAGAACAGGTCCGAGGACCGAAGGGGAGTAGCCAAAACGTCCTATTTTGATATAAACAGTGTGATTTTTTGCAAGGGGAAATCGTCATAGATATTTAGAGTTACATAAAAACAATATGAACTCACACGTAACAATTAAACCGTACCGTGTTTTTGTATGTCGATGTGCTTAACCAATATTATTATTTTTACTCGATTTTCTCCGCGACACTGCCCGCCTAAATGTCGGTTCATCATCATCAGCCCGTTGCAAGTCACTGCTGGAAATAGGCCTCTCCCAAGGCTCGACACAGACCGGTGCTTTTTGTATTCAGTCTCTTAAATGTAAACGTAGGTTTAGGTTATCTTACTCTTTACTAATGAAGTTTTTCATTTATAAGTAAGAAATTTTTAATATCGACTTCGTGGATTGGGCTTGAGAGCGTAACAAAAACTTATCTTTTTATAATATTAGTTAATATTGACCAATGTGTCTCTGTACATTTCATCGAGTGAAAGAATATCTTAGTCGGTAAGAAGTAGGTGGATATTGGCAAAATTTATTGATAGGTTAGGTATAGTTTGAATTTGACACGAGCCGTAATCTCAAGTACTTAGTTTATTGTAGCGGAATTGGGGTAACAGTCATGGGACTGAATCCGAGTGTGATCCAGTTCGAACAGGTCAGTGACTGACCTATTCGAACTGGATCACACTCGCTAATCCATTTGCTTAAATCGCTTTTTTACCTTCGCTATTTTAAATACCTACACATAATTGTGTGTTCCAAGGACAATTATTATTTATAGATTATGCATCTAATCAAATGCTGTAATGTACCGTCGTAAACTAATTATTTCTTTAGTGTCATTAATCAGTAGTAGTATCACGAATTAAACGTATTGTTTGTTCACAGTCCGAGCTGCCAGGCTTCTATGACCCCTGTGTAGGTGATGACAAACACCTGACCGTTCAATACATGTTCCACAACATTCTCCACCTCTGTACGGTGCCAGACAGCGAAGCGGTCGTGCTGCCCCGTAGTAGTAAGTATAATATACAACATTATAATCACTTCATGGGTTGATGAACTCAATACTTTTAGTTGCATGACTTAGTGATGCATAAAACAGTTAATTCGCAATGAACGTTTTGTTTAAAAATCTCAAGGGTTAGAGGCACTCTTGTTTTATCATGAATGGGCTAAGGAATACGAACCAAAAATTACAGCATTCGTGATGTCGTATTTCGTGTGGGTCACTGTACTGCCTTGTCTGAACTTATAATGAATATGGTGACCACCGCTCTTGGATTCTACTCGTGTATTTTACCAGCCAGAGTAGACACTTGGGTGGGCTTGAATACAAAAAAACAAAAATATTATTTTCTCATTTTTCTTTTGCAGTTCATCGAGTTAAAAATAGATCCTGAAAATTAAGATCAGTGAAGGCAGGTGGAAATCTACGACGCGCTCACTGAACAACCTATGACTAGACATTAGGAATAATACAATCTGAATGTCACACTGATCCAGGGAATTATGATCAAGCTTAGGCAGCTTACATTCCATTATTTTATTGCCTATACTATCTGTATAGATGAGCTGCTAATACCAAACAAAGAGCTTGAAAACTCTGAATTAAAAACTACATAAAGTACCAAACACATTTAGTTTCTGTAATACTTTATTTGTACCATCTGATTCGTACTTTGTGATGTATCTGTTCATAATTTGCAACATAGTTCGAAAGAGCTTAAAGGCAGCTAGCCCTGCGGTATGACTATGAAGGCTATTTGATATTATTCTTATTATATATTTTTCGAATGCTTGTAAACAATATCCTTTTACAGCTATTTTAATAATTCCATTTGAAATGTATATAATAATACACTAATTCTGATATTTGGTTATATACATCGTTATTTAAAAGTGTCATTAGTGTAGTATTGTTGCATTACTTCAGCGGTATTGTGCAGTATAGAATCTTTATTCTGGTTAGTACATCTAAATCTATTATGTATTTTTACTGCCTTAGAGATGTCCAAATATTAGATAATATGAAAATAATACATTTACGATGTTATATACACCTAAAACAATTTAAAAAAAAAACTGTATATTAATACACGGTTTCTATTTTATTGTTTCATCCATATGACAATAGACCACCGTTTAGTTGTTGCGGTATTAAAAAGAATTTTGTAGTAATACATATATATTGTTCATTTATACATTGTTTATAAAATAAACGATTCCGAACATTGTTTGTGGTCAACAATAAGTCTTGCAGCAAAAAAATAGCACCACTACATTTGTACATTTGTACCTCGAGCTTTATTGAATGTCCACGCTCGTTGAACTATCGCAGTCAGCCCGAAAGCATAGAAAGTATTTTTGATAGATCCGATTTTTACACTAATAACAGTGTTGACCGTATTGCTATTATGCTTTCTCTAATCGTTATGTAAGTATGAAAAACAAATAATACTCATTATTCGATGCAAATTCTATGAGATAGTGGACAGTATTAATGAATATTGAAAAATTAAGATCGTTAAAAAATACAAATCAGAAAGTTAGTGACAGATTTAATAGATTTATTTTCGTACCGTTCAAATATGTTTGTCACACAAGATAAACTCTTGTATTAATAAGAAATGTTTTTAAATTTTGCTGTTTACTATGTGCATTTTTTGTATCGATCCATTGCTATGTAAAGACTATGGTCCTCATTAACTTCAGTGTTCGAAGCTTATCTAAGTTTTGATTATAAATCCTATTTAACGTTAGTCTAAATTATTCATCTGTTATACTCAAATAAAAAAATAATTGTAGTAGTAATTAAATTTTCAATACTACTTGTAAGGTAAATTAAATATTAAAAAAAATAATTATAGGATGTGTAAACAAGCAATAAATGTTCGAAATATTTTGTGACAATTTCCGTCAAGTATGATATTGGTCGAGTTTGATATTCAAATTCATAAAATATTTTAAAATCAATTCCAATTAAATTCAATACCTTGAAATAAACAAATTAATGACATGTTATTATTATATTCATTCTTACATCACGTTAATTATATTCATCATCATCAATTATCAACAGCCTTTAACAGTCCACTGCTGGACGTAGGCCTCTCCTTAGAAAGGAGGTTAATTATATTACTATAATATAATTAACGCGATGTTTAGAGCCAACCCCTTTGAGTCTACCACATTCTAAATACAACACAATTTATATCAATACCTAGAGCAAATTAAATTAAGCGCGTCCATTTTAAAGCCGAGTCATCGCTGGCACAAAAAGCTTGTATAATTAATTTTCTCGATTTTGTTGTTATATAGTTATACTACAAGGTATTCGTTGAACTGTTAGTATGTTCGAATAATTATGCTTCGTATGATAAAAATCGTTAGTCCAAATATATCTCAGCTGATAGTTGTTATTTTTTTTTAAACTGACGCCTGTTCGTTGAATTTCGTACATATAGCGAATGTAGTTTATTGTATATTTAGCGACTTGTTCAGCTTATTTGATAGGTGAATATTATTGTTTCTTCTGTTAAAGAGGCCTTACGGAATATATAAGTACTGCGAAATAAAGTATGATGTTGATTATTACATAGGATTTTTATTTTTTTAAATCTCTTTTGACAAAGACGCTTTATTTAATGACGCTATTTTAACATCAGCATTTGCACCCTGCAAATGCCGATGTTGATCTACCATGGAAATTAACATGTTTTATTAATGAGTTTGATAATGTGATTGTTATGAGTTGTACAGAGTGACTATAGTCCAGGATCCCTGGTTCATTTTTAAAATTGATTACTAACAAGCTAATTTTCCGTGAGTAGCTTCGTTCCGATGAGACACCCAACTTTTACTGTGCGAAAATTCTCGATTGAGGTAGGTAACAGGGGTAGCAGGGATAAAATATGTTGGTTTGATGATTCTCAAAAAAATATTACTAACAGGGTTTTCTTCGGTTAAATCTGATGATAGTTATCTAAATTATTCAAAAAAAAATTTGTCCTACAAATTATATGGTTTGATCAAAGAGTACCCCCTCTAATACCACAAGATTTTTTTTCTCATTACTAACTGTAGGACAAAAACATTACATGATAGGTTAGTGTGTTCTCTACCCAAATGAAACAATGTCCTACAAAAAAACCGGGAAGACAGTCTCCAAGCTGCAAGAGCTGGGGTTGGAAGCTCTCCCTCATCCGCCATACTCACCAGACCTTGCACCTACCGACGATTACTTTTTCCAAAATTTAGACAACTTCGAAATAGAAATAAAAAAGTTTGAAAATATAAGTACCTTGACTTATTGCATACAAAACGGCAATTTCATAGGTAAAGACAAGCAATTGGTTCCTGGTTACCTGGAAGATCACTCTACTAAGTGATCCGCTTATCGCTTCAGACCGAATCACCGAACCGATCCACGGGTGATTATCGTATCTCACATACCTGTGGGGTGAGGATTTGGATAGGTATGGAGAGTCACTGGCCATCAGCATCGACATGGCAAAGGCTTCTGTTAGGGTCTGGCACCGTTCTCTTCTCTTTAACCTTCCTGTGTCCTGTGTCCACCAAACTGTGCAAAAAAAGTCTCTATTCCTTCCCCTAGGGAGTTGAAGTAATGGAGACTTCTGAAAAGTAGGGACCTTTCAGAACACTTAGCTGCTACTACAGGACAAGCTCGGTATCCTGGATATTTGCCGGGATCTCAACCGATTTGACTAAATTGAGAGCGTCACAAAGGCGGCCTCAGTGAAGCTAGGCGTACTGAACAGGGAGAGACGGTTCTTCTCGCCGCAGCATATCTTATAAAGAAGACACAGCTTTTTTATAAGACCCAGGTTCGGTCCTGCGTGGCGCAACGCTTTAGAGTCTTTTACACATATCCCAGGGCTCTGTCCTGTTGCCTACACTGTTTCTGCTGTATATCAATGACATGTTGGTGCTTGATAATATTCAGTAGGTACTATAAAATAAATTTGAAGTGAGAAAAACATTTAATGTGGTTCTTAACGTATTTAACAACATTCTAGTAAGCTAATAGTGTAATGGCTAAATGAAAGTAATGAAACTGATTAAAAGTGGAAGTCGAAGTATAGGTACTTCCGACAATTGGGTACCGCCTTATTTCTTCCGTGTGGAAATCCACCCTATACCGCCAGCCATCAACTGGTGGTTATGGTGGACTCAAACTGAACAAAAACCGCACGCCGCGCCGTCTCGGGTACTAGAAGCAGTAGAACCAGGTGTACCCTCAAATGGAAATCGCTGGAACCTCGACATACCTCGGGCCATCTACGGTTTGTAAATAGCCCCTTCTATGTGGGGACCCCACGATTCCCACCTGCTCAACTCACCCCGGCCTGTTACCCACTTTTGAGAACACTCAACCCATTGAGATGTTCCTGCATCATTCAGGTTTCTCACTCTCAACGAAAAACCTGCAACACGATTCCCGTAATCTTAGGTTGGTCTTCTGTGAGAGGATAGTACCAATTGGCATCTTACTTTTGCAAGCCTATGTAATGTTTTAGCCCTTCATTAACAAAACAACATAACAGAAAAACTTAGAGCTCCAAACATCAAGTCTTGGATAATCATCAAGATTAAACTTTAAGATGAATTCCATTTTACTGTTACATATTGCATTTACTGTTACATATTGCATTATAGAAAACATAAGACTTCTAATTTAATTAAACAATCCCTTCAACAAAAACAATGTTCACCTGACATAATTTGTTCGACGACATTTTTCAACTGTTCATTATTCATTCATTTACTAAACGATTTATTTTTGTAAATTGCGAGTAATGCTTTGGAGCGAAGCTAGTCTAAATAAATAGCCTAATTTACTCCTTAAGTCATTAGCTTTCTGCAAGTGAAAGTCCCGTCATAATTGGTCCAGTCTTTCCAGATTTTACATGAAAAAAAAAAACCAGACAGACATAAGTACAGACAGACACACAAATGTAAATATGCATTTAATAAAAAACTTACTTTAATATAATAATATTATATACAGGCACTTTAATTTATTCATTTGCATAAATTTATAACCAGTTTCGCCACTGCAGTAATACTGCAATTGTTTGGCCCCTGGATCTTTACATTGTTGCTTGCTGTTTAAGAAGAGGCCGAGATTGCAAGGTGTCCTCGGAGGAGCCCTTTTAGGTCATACCCGGTTTCGCCATAAATTTACCCGCGACGCAACTCCGTGTGGCTTAAGTTTCTTTGATTCTGATGTAGGTGCTGCTGCTTACAGTTTAATGAACCAATGCAATAGGACGTACAATTAGATAAAACGTGTTATACCTACATTTAAAATTATTTAAACAATATATTTTAATTAGGTAGGTAAACGATAAATAAATCAACGAGTGTTACGTGTTATGTTTATCAGTAGACTGCAATGAGCTGGTAATGATAATGAAATGATGATACTATAAATTAAAAAAAATAATGAAGTAAAAACAAATCAAAAGGAATTGGAGTCCTACCGTAATGTATATGAATATAAAACATGTGTACCGTAGGTACAAAAAGTGGTTATTCCGAGATATAAGCTATATTACTGTAAAGTTTTACCCAAATCCGTTCAGTAATTTTTGCGTGAAAGAGCAACAAACATACATATATACATACATATTCACAAACATACGCGTTGAAAATATTAGTAATTATTCTCATGTTTCATTGGCTAATATCATTCAGTCACGTGATCGAAATAAAACATTAGCCAATCAAACAAGAGAATAGACATATAGAATGGAATATAGAATAGAAAACGTTAAACGTATTTCAACTTGGCCGGGAGCGCTGCATGGTAGTCTCATACGCTGCTATAACTATTACGCTAGGCCACTATACTTTTACTATTTTGCTTTCTTTCCTTGATATTTTATAGGAAATGTGATAAATATATGAGTAAATTTGCAACTTGTTTTTAATATAAATAGCACTCGCGTTCTTTTGCAGTCTCACAGTACACGATATAGTGTCAAGTCTGCTATTTAATCCTTCCGTTTTGCATTTACACTTACTGTTCTTTGTATGATTGAACAATGGTCGATAAAGCCAATCCCGGTGTGATATTACAATAGGTACCTAAGTGATTTGGACAACGTACTAATAGCTGAGAGGAATCAATTTAATGTTGCTATAAAATTTTAATTAATGCGAAAATCTCCAACATCGATTTTTATTAAATTTTATTTAGGAAGGTACATCATGTTATAAATACATAAAACTGAAGTGTCTGTATGTAATACCAAAGTCTCCGTCTATCGAGGAAGGCTATAGCCTTTATATCATCACGATACGATCAATAGGAGCGGAGTATATTTTTTTTTTAAATGTCTGGAAAATTATTTCTCTAAAACTAACTCAGCCGTTTTATCTTTTCTACGAATTATGATATGAATGAATGATACGTGTTCTATGTCTGTTGGAAAATGGGGACGGTGTTCATACATATTCCGGCATTGTTCTCTCATATCAGTGTTACCTTAAATGAAACCTAGACAATCCCTACAAGTAATTAATCAGTGTGGTGAAGATTAAGAGTAAGCAATGTCACCATCCCTACTCATTCCATGGGTGTGGGCGACTAAAGGGCGGACTACGATGGACAACACCACTGCAAGGAGGACAAAAACTAAAAACAAACTCTCGAAACACTAGTAGTATTTTATCTCTGTGGGACCCAAACTTGAAACTGAACCTCAAAAAAAAATATTTTCATCAAACCCATTCGTGTGATCTATGGATAGGTCTTCAAAAATGATGAGTTTTCAAATATATTTTTTCTAAACTTTTGCGCGAGAGATACTTCCAAAGTAGTAAAATGTGTCCTCCCCTTGTAACTTCTAAAATAAGAGAGTGATAAAACCAAAAAAAAATATGATGTACAGTACCATGCAAACTTCAGCGAAAATTGGTTTGAATGAGATCTAGTTACTAGTTTTTTTTAATACGTCTTACATCGTAAACCGCAATTTACCTTTCATTCAATCAATACACTATTATTAACACAGCGATCAAAGTTACAAAGAACTAAAAGAACTTTTGTATGATGTTACTTGTTTCTACGGAACCCTTCATGGGCGAGTCCGACTCGCACTTTGCTCCTTTTTTTGGTATAGTGAGCTCTAGTCTACTATACCAAAAAAAAGGGAGGTTTACCTCTCTTGTAAAAGAGAGGCCTGTGTCCAGTAGTACAATATTTAATGTTATTTTTGGCTATGAGTAATAATGATATAGTTGATATCTTGAAATAAATTGATCTGATGATATTGTTTATCGAAATAGTGAATTTCTTTTCAGTTTAAATATTCAACTTGAGTTAGATTTTGAAAATTGCACATGAGTCGTTTTGAGGATTCAAAACAGGGGGCTTGGTAATACGATCTGAATAAAGAACTGGGTGGCGATAGTTGAAAATCTTTCACATTTGAATTTGCTTTGTTATAATAAAGCCTATACAAGCATATACTCGTATCATTGATATATAAAAACCCTAGATGCACAGTCTCAAACAAAAGCGGCATACGAAACTATCCTACTTAGTCATTGATGTATAAAAATATCAATGTGGGTAGTTTTAGTTATGCTATAAACACATCTTTTGCACATTCAACCTTACGCGCATTGTTTAAAGTTTTTATTACAAAGCAGCGTACAATGACCAATTAAATTTTATGACCGAAGCTAGCCGGCAGGACAGGATATGGAGTGAAGAGGAATATTTGTATATTTTTTTTATTATAATACATTGAGTTAGTATTCTAAGAGTTAGTTAAATTGTGTTCTAAGCCCATAATTATAGTTTTATCTGAGCGTAAATATGTTTTTGGGTAGGACATGTGTACATCAATGAAACAAATATTAACTCTTAAAATCATTTATTTCATTTTTTCATAAAAAATAAAATATTATTTGAAAATAATTATATTATTTGAATGTAGGTATGAAATTATTTGATAAATTTATTATTTTTCTGGCTAACAACTACTTACCGTTATACTAGGAACAGCCGTTTTAAGAAGACGTTTTATGCCTCTAGCAGTGACATACATATCTTCGTCCACAAAATGTTCAGAACAAACGACGCATGCACTATTTGGCTTAAAAAAATTGTATGTCGCGAACCCATAAGTTGTCCCCTAATTTATCGATATAATAGGTAATATAATATTTACGAACTTTAATAATAACACCGTTTGGACGACCTCCTTTTCTTTTGCAATTCGATTAATAACTATAATAATATTATTATATATTTTGTAACGTATACATACTTATTAAAAACTAAATACAAAAAAGTTCAAATTAAATAAGCTTATTAATAAAAAATTAAACACAATAAAAAAAAAATCGACTCCATTAAATTCAGAACAGGCTCGTTTGGATTATGCGACTAAAATAAAAGGTTGTGTAATAGTCGTTCTTACACTGAAAAAGCTGCCATTGAAATTTGTCGTATTATACTTGGAAGTTTTTAGACAAATTAAATCAAAATCACATATTGCTTTCGATATTTAGTCATAAAAACAACAAAAACAAATTAACAAACTCTTTAACTCACCGAAAATACGATATCCCATCCTTTTTTAACGTTCCTAACGTTATATTTTTACAATTCCGCATCGAACACTTAGGCATTTTAAACGAGCGCACAGAGATGCGAGCGACGCGAGACTATTTGAAATAGTAGCACCATTTTCAATAGTGCGCTTATTTTATGAGGACGGTTTTGAGACGCTGAGTGTGTATCTTGGGTTTTTTAATACATCAATGACTCGTATGAGATATTTTTAATTAACTACTGAGTCGCGGTTGTTTTTCTACCCTTATAATAGCAACCGCGAACACACCGCGGGGCGAAGCTAGTCTAAGCTAGTCCATATATAGCCAGCTGTCTGCCATTCATTTCCATGAAAGTCATTCCAGAAATACTCGGAACAAACAGACAAAAAATTATTGTATTATTTAATTTGTAATTTGATATGCATTTAAAGAAAATCTGTTAGTTTGAAATTACCGACACTTCAATTTTATTAATTTGTATAAATAAAGATTATTTATTTTATTATGAACATCAGTTAACATCAGGTACCTTCTAATAGTACTCGTAAGTAATAAGATGCTGTATCTACACCACAGAAGTCGTCTGCCGGGGTCGAATACCATCAACAAGCTTCATTGTGTGCAAATCTAACGTATTTATGAGCTATCTGTAGGTAATCTCGTTTCAGTAAAGGCTAACTAATTGTTTGTAATTAGTCTAAACATCACTAGCAAAAGGACGTAAATGTCGGCGCATTGTATGCTGCAAAATAAGCATCTGTGTCATGTAATAATTCACAAACATGACGTGTTTGTGCTTATATACTTTTCCACTGTTTGGTTAGATTTGGAATGACTTTATTTAATTTGTACCACTATCTGAAAGTGGAAGTTTGAATACAGGGCTTGGGTGTAGCGGATGTGCCGCTGTTTAGAAACATCCAGACTTTTCAAAGCAATATTATGACTATAACAATGTCTTGAACAAGAATGCGACCAGATTACTGTAATAAGTACTTGTAGTAAAGAAGTAGATAGGTTCCTATATCAAATGTTTCAAGAAGATTTGAAATATAATAATTAGTAGGCATCGTTTCTTGAAATTAGTTTTTTCTTATTATTATAGTTTAATTACAGTAATTTATTTTACACTTTTAATAAATTTCTCTTAAAGTATGACATTTAAAAATAGCTTTAGTAAATTATGATAATATTTTACCTCATTTCACACTGAAAAATGTACCTAACTTCTACTATGACAACATTCAAACTGTATTACTGGAAAATTTTGATTGAAAACATTTTAATACCTTGATTAATTTGACAGGTATGTTGATCTAGTTATTTGTGTCCATTGTGTGTAAAAATCCTCTATCGCAAAATATGTCCTGTGGCTCAGAAGACTAACAGACATACATATTCTTCTTAGCGTTTCGATGGCAAACGTAACGTTTCGGAAAAATTATATTTTTTCAGCCCAGACATAAATGAAACGGATAGAAGAAATACTAAGACTCAGATCAACAATTTCATTAGTAGGTGATATAAAGTGATGAATAATTATGATTATTTAGTTAAGAACTAATTTCACGAAGTCACCAGTTATAGAAAATCAACGAATTAAAAGGTCAATATCCTTAGTAATGTTATAAAGTGAATCTAATGTGTTCATTTATAAAAACTTTACAACTGATCATGTATAGAGATTGTTAAAAGTACAGAAAATTGTATTGACATATTTCCATATCCAAATGTTCATTGAGTTTAGTTAAAAGTATTACAATAACTGTTAAAAGTTAAAAGTACCCTGGCCTCCATTTCTATACGTTTAGGGTTATAGAAACAGGACCAGGGAGGGCAAGTGCATTTTTATAGATGTGACTTCTTGCAAGAATACGATGTTATCGATTAGCTTTGTTCCACCTTAAGGCCGTTTTTAGTTTCCGGAGTTCATAACTCGAAACCCATACAGTTTCGTCATGTCCATCTGTCCGTCCTTGACTTACCGCCCAAACTGTAAGTGCTTGAAATATGCTTTACAGGGATATGTGTTGCTCGCATCGACAAAATGCTCTAATAAAATCATGAAAAGTATTTTTATTTGGGAACCTC
Organism: Phragmatobia fuliginosa; assembly: GCA_932526445.1. NCBI lineage: Eukaryota > Metazoa > Arthropoda > Insecta > Lepidoptera > Erebidae > Phragmatobia > Phragmatobia fuliginosa. Next base: position 36,357,463 of record OW052057.1, read on the forward strand.
CCCTACACGTAAAGTGGGGATCTGGGGATGTTTTTTTTTCTCTGCCCTATAGTATGAGACATTGTTTGATTGTTCTTTTAAAAATTAAGAGAGTTTGCTAAGAAGACTTTAATTTAGGTATCCGTTTGCGAGTTATTCAACTTTAAAATGCATTTTATTAACAAACCCCCGCTCTCTAAAAGTAAAACTGGAAAAATTGATGATGGCAGTCCATGTCATAATCTTTAAAGGAAAAATATAACGGCTTAAATAATTTTGTTGGTTCAGGAGTTATAGAGGCCTAGCTTGTAAAATATGTTTATTTGGAAAACTTCGTACAAAAAACAAAATAATATGAAATCATATCAATTATGTATGTATGTAGGACACGATAATGACGTTAGAGTTAGACACACAATTTGACACGAATTAGGCAAAGTTGAAGTTAAAACAGCAGGACAGAATTTTCTAGTGATGCGACACAGTCTGATGAATATTGCTAAGCTTACATCACAGTTAGCAATTACTTGGTATTTGCCAATTGGCAATAAGGAAGCAACAGTAAATTAATCTCACGATTAAGAAAAAACTCTAAATTTTATCCATTATACTCGGTTCTGTGGGTAGAGACAGTTTGAACATCTATATATCATTATAGCTCGCTATATGTGTAGTTAGCTAGAGACATAGTTGTACCCGATTCACGTACTTGGGGGCAAGTCTGCTACTGGATACAGAGGATATTTTTATTGGGAGACGTTGATTTCTATTTCTATTTGTAATAAATTATTAGAAATTATAGGAACCCAAGGAGCTCGATCGTGGTACGGAGGCCCAATAATGCAGAAGCATCTCAAAAGGCCGCCATAGCGTGGGTCAAAGTGCTGCGTTGTGCATTGTCTGCGTTTGCAATGAGTATGGGGACCATTACTCTTGGATTATGTTCATCCTTCCCTTCAGACAGTTTAAAGTCATTAAGGCAAGCTCAAATTAATAAATATGTCATTGGTCCAATTATTGCAGTCGGAAACTTACTGCGATTGCAATGAGTATGGTGACCACCACTCTTGGATTACGTTCGCCCTTCCTATCAGACAGTTAAAAGTCATTAAGGCAGGCCCAAATTAATAAATATGTCATTGGACCAATGATATATTGAAGTCGGCAACTTACTGTTTCAAGTTAATAAATATCTGTGAAAGATCTGGTTACAAGTAACATTGCTTAATTATTTCGGGGATGAATACCTAAATGTTCCCACATTTCTATATTACAGCACTTTCTGTCATATTAAAAAATATTTTCTATCGGCTTATAATAATGCAGTGCAAATTTTTAATACTCGTATACAGTTTCGTATAATCTATTTGTTTTCTATTTGCAAATCACGGCCTATTCCTGTAGATCATTTAGTCTCCGAAGAATCTAGAAAATCCTTTGAACCCTATGTATTGTTGTCTCGATAGCGCAGTTGGAGCTTATGCAACTGATGTGCTTGAGGTCTCGGATTCAATTCCCGGGTTAGAGAAAATGTTTGTGTGATCCGAAAATATGTGTTTCGGAGTCTGGGTATTTTCTATGTATAATATGTATGTGTTTACAAAAAGCATGTTTATGTATTTATATCAGTGGTCTAGTACCTATAGTATAAACTCTCCATAGTTAGGGACTACATGATGTTGCGTGTCAGATATCCGAAATGTTTATAACAATAATTAATTATTATATTTGGTGAATTTGATTTGTCTCAGCCTTTACTGGTAGTGTTTTAGTGATATTTACGGACTCAGTCAAGTAAATGCCACGGTTTTTTAGATGTTAAGTCTGTACTTCTGTAATTATTATTTAACCCGTTTTATGTGTATTTGAACATATTTTGGTTCAAATAGATAAAACCAGTTTTAGGCAATATATTAAACATGTATAAGATTATAAACACTAACGCTGAGTAAAAATCTGATAGGATAAGTAGCATTTAAGGGCATGACATAGACTTCAGCTACCAATATTGTCATCGTTTACTTTTTAATGATGACGTTATAACTTTTTAGTCCTTGTTTATTCAAGAATTCAGTTCTTTACCTGTTTGGTTTTTCAACTTGAGAATAAATAGGTCAGTGGTCATACCATATGACCGCAAAATAAAAGGGAATAATTACTAATCACTTAAGCATTATGGGCCACTTTGCATTCCTTTTGTGTTACGCATGTATGTATCTGAATCTGTATCTATTTGTCATGATTTTAGTGTTTGTTTAGAAGGACTAAAATCTCTATAAATTATGCCGTCTGTTTGTAATTTCCAATTAACAGTTTTTAAAAAAATGGTATGAAATTGTCTATGTACAGTACTTACAGTGTAAAAGTAAGTTTTTAAAATTGTAATCCGCAGTTGTTGTTCTTGTTCCATTAGAACAACAATCGTGAGTTTCTTTATAAAGAACTTTTGTCTCCTTTTTTATATTAGAGAATTAGATCAGCTGGGTAATTCATGGGGAAATAATGCACACGTCTATAAATAGAATATTATCCATTGTACTCTAATTTTATAAGAGACTAGCTTTTTTATACCCTATGACGCTCTCAAATAGGTACTATGAAAGATATTTCGTTTAATTCTGTAGAACTAGTACAACAACCTCACAAAATTTATATCTGCATAGTATTAGCACAGAAAAAAATAGTAGCTATATTTCAGAAACATTTCAAGTATATTGGTCGAAAACATTTCCTGTTAATGCATTTTCCCTTTCAATTGAATCTTTCAATAGTTCTTGCTCTCTGACGTTATTCCCGTATTCGCAAATATCCAGTTCTTGTCAAATAAGTCTGGTTTAAACACTAAATCTCTATCTTGCGTGTTCAAACTCGTCTACTCTTGACATCACTGAAGTATCACGCAAGGTTTGATTAATTAATAATGCCCTACGGTTTGGCCGAAATTTGATGAACTCTAGTACTTTCAATTATAAGATTTTATCTGTAGTTTGGTGTCTGTCCGTGTGGTGACGGATTAAGAATACAGAGTGTCACCACCCCTACTCTACCGTATTCGTGTCGTGACTAAGGGATAAACTGCGCAAGACAACATCAATGTATTTATATCAGTTGTTTAGTACCCATAACACAAGCTCTGCTTACTTTGGGACTAGATGATGTTGTGTGTAAGAGGTCCAAAATATTTATTATTTTTCAAGGAGATGCCTATGTCCAGCAGTGGACTGTTAAAGGCAGTTGATGATGGTGATGATGATCTGTAGTTTTAATTATTGTGCCAAAACTGTTATTATTTGTTTTGCTTATAAAGACAATTCCCGCACTAGGACCACACAATAATTTATAGGTCCTTTCTTTAATCTGCTCATAAAGAGTATTTTCGGGTGCGGGGTCAGGAGCAATGAAGTGGTTTTGGGTTTTTCCGATTATAAAAATGTTATGTTACGGCCCCCAGTTTGGAAGTTTGAGGTCTTAACCTTGTGTCTCACCCAGGTCGTGTCGCATAGTTGTCTCATCGGATTTTATATATATATATATATATATATATTAATTATTTTATATATTATTAATTATATATAATATAATTAATCGGTGACATAAGCGTTGTTCTATTTAGGGATCGAACACACAAAGGTGTGAACACTGCAATCACTGCATCATTCGAGCAGTCAAAATTTCACTAGTAAATACTCTTTATTTGTACCTGCACCGCAAGTAAATTGTTATCATAATTTTATGTTGATTCGTTATAACGCCAGAGCGTAAGAGCGTATTATATGAATATTAGCTAAGAATTAATTATTAGTAAGTATTTCTTTCACCGCAAATTTATTATGAACCAGGGTTTTGCCTTTTCATTTGTAAGCCACAATGTGAGCTGGCATTATTGTGGTCGACTGAAAAATACTATGGGTACAAAGCAGGGCGGTTCGAAACTTCCGCAGTACTTTAATATGTATATTTCTTAATTTCTTCAAGTGTTTAAAGCAGGAATATCTATGTCAATTTTATTATAATTTTTAAGGATTTTAGTTTTTAGGTTCATGGTTCAATTATCCCTACTAATATTATAAATGCGCAAGTAACTCTGTCTGTCTGTTACGCTTTCACGCCTAAACCACTGAACCAATTTTGATGAAATTTAGTACGAAGATAGAAATAAACTTGGGAAAGGACTTAGGCTACTTTTTACTGCGATAACCGACATAGACGCGGGCAGAGCCGCGGGCGAAAGCTAGTGTATTATAATTGGGTTATCTTTAATGAACGAAGTAAGGCCTTGAATGTGTTGAAGAAATTGAATGAACAAATGAGCCGTACTCCGGGAGCCCCATTTAAAAGTTATCAGTTCTCCACGTTCATCTTAAACAATTTGTCCTACTTGTCTCTGTGTGTTTCCCGTAAAGTAATGTTAAAATGACGACGAAATGTAACATTTACAATCTTTACAATTTAGCTGTAGAAATGCTAATCAGTGCAGTTTGTGTTGTGTATGAACAAAAATTCATACATTATTCATACATAAGGTTCTTCTATAATCTCTGCCGTTATGAATCGTATCGTCTCAAGAGAACTGAGTGGTAATTGAAAGGGTGAGTGGACAAAGGTGTTATCTGACAAAACTGAAAAAATCGAATTTCTTGCGTAAACATAGGTTTTAAGTGATGATAAATCGACTGATGAGTTCAAAATATCTAAATTGTAATTCATATCCAAAATACAGACTATAACAAAGGTGTTAACTGCAAAGCAAATCGAAATGTGTGCAACATTTCAGTTTGCAAATGTGTTACGAGCATATACATTTTCGAAAACTCATTTACAATATTACGTTTGAAATAATATAATGTGATATCAAACCATGTACCTTTCGCATCTTAAAAAAATAATACAATTTAATGAATAAAAAATAAACAAAGGTGTTATGAGCTGTGTGGTATGTTTGCTGACATAAAATTGATTGTTATTTTTCTAAACCCTATAATGAAAAGGGAGTAACAAAGTAGTCCATTGTTGAAATTTATTATAACAACGCCATTGGTTTTGCTGTTATATGGAATAGCATTTTACAACCTTTAACACATTTTCCGAACGCACTTTTTTGAAAGTGTGATTTCGATTTGCGCCAAAGAGTTAGTCAGTTAGTTCATTTTACAGAAGTTTTCTTTTTGCCATTCAATTTAAAATTAAATTAAATGATGCTGCAGCACTAAAAGATCTAAGGGGGGAAACTAACTCTCACAAACACAAGCTAGATGTTGATGTAAAAAATTACACGTGTGTCATGTTAGAAGTTTTCCATCTGAAATTTCCCATTATTCTCATACTCAAAATATTCACAAACAGTATTTAAATCCTTTACCGACTGTTAAAATCATGTATATTAAAAAATGTTAGGATGAAAATAAACCCCCAAAATATTACATAAAGGAATGCACTTCATCATCATCATCATCATCGTCAACCTATCGCAGTCCACTGCATGACGTAGACCTCTCCAATTGCACGCCACTTGGTTCGATCCTCGGCTTCTCGCATCCAGCTTCTGCCAGCCGCCTTGCGCAAATCATCACTCCACCTGGCCTGTGGACGTCCTACACTACGTTTGCCGAGTCGCGGTCTCCACTCAAGAACCCGTTTACCACGACGGTTATCGGTTCTACGGCAAATGTGGCCAGCCCACTGCCACTTCAGTTCAGTTAACTTTTGTTCTTTGTCGTATCACCTCGATCCGGATACGATCCTTTAGAGAAACGCCGAGCATAGCCCTCTCCATAGCACGCTGAGCAACCTTGAACTTATGGACCAGCCGTACCGTCAGTGTCCACGTTTCGGCTCCGTATGTTATTACGGGTAGGACGCACTGATTAAAGACTTTCATCTTTAGGCACTGTGGGATCGTCGATGAGTATGGAATAAAAATAAAATAAGGAATGTACTAATAGAAATATATTTAATATGAAATTCAATCTATCTTTTAAGCAGCCTAGAACTGATGTTTGTTGCAAATGTGATTCAAATACACACAAAAAACCTTTTGTCATGTGTTTTTTGCTGAAATAATTTCACATATATACTACATACATATATTACATAATTATAACATTACGATCAATTATTTGGTAAGAAAAATTAAAAGACCATTAGTAAACAAAAAGTCATATGATACTCGTTGTGAATACAAAAGACTTATTATAACTATTACCTCAGATAAAGATTTTGATTAATATTTTTAGTTTACTAGTATAGTACAATAGTACAAAATTTCTACCAAATACAGGGTGAATTTTTGAGACGGGACAGTAAGGGCAGGTACCTTAACCGTTATAGTTACAGGAAAACGCTTGTAGAAGACTATCCATAATTTTTTTAAACATTCTGAACTGCATTTACAGATTTTAGAAAAAATGTACAGCCAACAAAAAAATGGTCATTTTAAACAAAAACTTTTTTTGATGCCAATCGATCCTGTTTCTTATAAGGATCAAAAGTCTCTACTGGACCGACTGAGGTTTGAGTACTAGAAATGTCAGAAATCGCAAAAAACTTTTCCCATACATTTGTACGGAAATAAATCATTTTAATATGTATTTTACACACACAGACAAACATTACTTACATTTAGATGATCTACCGCCGTTTTCACGAATACATAAGTTCACTCATTTTTGTACTGAGCTAGTAGCAGCAGATAATTTACTTGGATAGATATCATTTAAAATCCTTGTTAATGCATCATTGCAATGCAATTGTGTTAAGCTTATTTTGTAAATAATAGAAACACGGAATCTGCATTGGTGTGGTACGCGAATAAGTATCCACTACGACAAGTATCGAGTGGTAATGGTGGAATTTAATAAAGGTACTCATAATTCGCGTACCACACCAATGCAGATTCCGTGTTTCTATTATTTACAAAATAAGCTTAATACAATTGCATTGCAATGATGCATTAACAAGGATTTTAAATTATATCTATCCAAGAAAATTATCGGCTGCTACTGCTGCTACTAGCTCAGTACAAAAGCGAGTGTACTTATGTACTCGTTAAAACGGCGGTCATTTTGAGCAATTTATTTCGTAGATCCTCTAAATGTAAGTTATGTATATATTGATATTTTTTTAATTTTCTGGACTAGACCTTTAATTAATAAATAAGTAGCATAACTGGTGAAATAATTAGTCAATTATTAGTAAGTAAGGCGTTGTTGATTTGTGTATCTTCAATAAAAAGTTGAGTATAACCATTATAAAGTTTATAATTATTAATTTCATAAAAAGTTATAAACTACGCGGGATCCCGCTGTTACGAAGTCAATCCACAAAAATCACGCGGTATTGGAAACGGTGCGGGATTGCAATCCCTACTACCATAGAGGCGACATCACTTTGAAATTCCAGAGGCTCAAGTGTTGGTGTCTTCAGGACTGCATGTAAAGCGCATAGCTTACCGCTTCCATTGATAGAGATGATTAAAGAAATACTGCGTGAATCGCCTTGAGTATTTAAGACTTTTTTTTGCGAAGAATAAACAAATTACCTTAATTAATCCTTATTTACTTACTAATATTACAAAATTAAATGCTAAAGAAACTGTCTGGCTTCCGGCTTTCAAAGCAAAACTAATTAACCGATTTACACGAATAGTCTAGAGCTAGGATGAGGATAGCTGAGATAGGACATAAGCGCTGCTGGCTTCGCCACCGTAGAGGCGCTTCAGCCGGTCATCGGCGAATGGGCAGTGCGGCAGCACGGGACCCTTACCTTCCGACTGACGCAGGTTCTTTCCGGGCATGGTTGCTTCGGAAAGTACCTGCACTCGGTCGCCAGGAGGGAATTGAGTCCCGCCTGCCACCACTGCGACTGCAGTGAGGATTCGGCTCATCACACGCTGGCGGTCTGCACCGCATGGGAGACGCAGCGCCGGGTCCTCACTGCAGTCATCGGAGGGGATCTCTCGCTGCCGGCCGTCGTTCGTTCCATGGTCGGCAGCGAGAGCTCATTTACCGCGGTCGCAACCTTCTGCGAAGACGTAATCACGCAGAAGGAGGCGGCGGAGAAGGCCTGGGAGGACGACATCCAATCGGACCAGATTCGCCGCCGGCGACTCGGGCGGCGGAGGCGCGAACATCTGCGCCTCATGCCGCCTTGAGGTGGCCGCGGGTGGACGGGACGGGTTTTCCCTTCACCCGCATTATGTGGCCAGCCGCGAGGGGGCGGCGTCGGTGTGTGCCGGACGCCGCCTAAGAGAGGGTCGTCGTACAGAGACGGTGCCCGCATCAGGAGCGGGCAGGCGCTGGAGAAGTTCAGAAGGAGATCCCACCCTGGACTTCTCCTCCTCCTACACGGAGAAGCGCGGAGAGGGCACACTGTGTGGTTTTTAGTCGGTTCAAGTCCGACACACCACCCCGCCGTAACCCCCGGTGGGGTGACGGTCCATGATGATTTTCCACACATAAAAAAAAAAAAAAAAAAAAAAAGATAGGACATAAGCGTTAACCGATATGCGAAGCCTCGAAGGTGAAAACTTGTTTAACATAAATCATTATGTTCTAATTCATCAACAATAATAACACCCAATTTTACATTTTATTCACTCAATTTTTTCCGAAACTTCTCAAATAAGTCTGCAACCATCATAAAGTAAAATAGAAAACTTTCTGGTACATATATGTAGATGCTTATGAGTAACCCAGAGTGAACGAACTCCAGACAATTGGTTCGGAGGAGAAATTCCGGTCGGGTATTGGCCCGGCCGGTATTTTTCCGATGTTAATATTGTGTAAGAAAATAGATTGATGATTTTTAATTTCTATATTTGAAAACTACAAGTTCGATCCTTACAATGATACAATGTTTCAAGTGCCTATATAGACCCTTATAACTTTATTTCAAAAGTACAACTTTACGGTCTCACATGTAGAAATTCAGGAACTAAGGCACTAAGATGTTATATAGATTAATTTGGCCAACGATTACCTCTTAGCACAATTCGTCAGTTGATGAATATTGAAATTGCTGTTTAGTACACATATTTTATCTTCACAGTTAACCTTTTCGATATGGAAATCACTACACATATTATCCTATAGAAATATTGCTGTAAAAACTATTTTGAAACACTTAAGAAATCACTGCCAATGTTTTCTATTTATGCAATTACTTTGTATATATTATTTAGTATTTTGATATTATAGAAAATATTGTTTTATACTGATATCGTTTCTAGTTTATATAACGTTTGATAAATTATTGTACATGGAGATTTTATATAAAATAAATATTTTTATTATGAAATAGATTTTTTGAATGATCGAATCAAATCATCAATTCATCAATCAATCATTCAGTGATGAAGACATATTCAGCAATCTTCATCATCAACGGCCTCTGATAGACTACCACTGTGGACATTACACTGTGGGCCTTAGAAAAAAGGTTTTGGCCTACTATACCACACTAGGTTATCACTGAGCTCAAACACTCAGCGTGTTATGAAAATGGCTATGCTCCGCGTTTTTCTGAGGGACAGCATAAGGTAAGTGGTGATCCGACAGAGAACTAAGGTCATCGTCTACGACGATGACCTTAGTTCTCAAGTAAGACGTGTTCTCCACTCCAGAACTCTGGTGGGGTACGCCCCACCAGAGTTCTGGAGTGGAGAACACGTCTCCGCAGATGTAAGGACACTGACAGGCACGGTGGAGTAGTGTCGTGCGCGGGATGGTTGGCAGGAACTGAATGCGAATAGCCAAAATTCGATCGAAGTGGCGTGCAATTGGAGAGCATTATGACAAGCAGTTGACTGCAATAGGCTGACGATGATGAGACCACGCTGGCCAGTAAGGTTAGTATTGGGTTTCTATCAAGTTTTCCTTCACTTTTCAGTTATTTTGATATGCGCAGTTTACTCCCTTAATCCAGGATAAGATGTGTATGGTTGAAGACACTCCGTATTTTTAGACATTTTAGTAGGTAGCAAAAGCTAGATCATTTAATTGGTACACAACTCCTTGTAAACTGAAGAAAATTACACAGTATCACGGCCCATTTTCAGATGAAACTCAGTTCTTGCTAATATACCATTATATTGTTATTATATACTTCTCATCCCGGAAACAGGAGGAAATTTAGTATGTTGAGTTTTCATTGTTCCCTTCAGTCATGTCCTGTTTGCAAGCATTCATTTGATGGAAGTGTCCGTCCATTAGTGCTTAGTTCATGTAGTTCACACAGTAGGTAGTTAGGTACATACATTTAATTAAACTTCAGTTATGTTGAATAGATGGAAACACGTGGTGGCAGAATTGTCACGTTGGTATTGTGCTCGATTGTCCAGTTCATTAATATGCGGATAAAGCACACTGCATCGTGATCTTACATAACACATGAATTATACTAGCTTAACACAGAAGTGTTACCCGCCATTGTTATTGTACCTTTACAACAATAACCATAGGCAACTAGTGAAGCTAGCTAAAAAAGTAGGCTAAGTTACTCATCTGCTAGTGAAAGTCGCGTCAAAATTGGTTGAGCCTTTGCAGGGATTAACTGCGCTATATAGACGCACTGACATTCAAAGAAACAAAGAAATTTAATTGCTTTTTGTAACTGTGTTGTAAGTACATTTACATGTTTTTAGCCTTTTGGATGAATAATTGTTTATTCTAAATTACAAACAGACACTTCGATTTAATTTATTGTGTAGTATAGATGTCATACAATTTATGATTTATTACTAAAGTGGATAAATATTTAACAATGTATTGTACAATAATTTAGTATATTATAAATACGTAATGAGTCTTTCTGATTGAGTTAATTAAATATGGTAATTAAAAGTTTTATATATTAACAGAGCGTTTAATTATTAAGTCAGAGAAAGAAAAGAGCTTTATTCCCTACTCGCTGAACCCGCGGTGTCACCCGTGACTATTGATGCAAATTGTTATTGGTGTAAATACCAAATAAACTATAATATGCATTTGGTTAAAAGCTAGTTCGTTTTAAATAACAAACATACTTTAATTATTAGAGTTCCGTAGTTCGTAGTGACGTTTAGTGGTAGAAAGATAAACCTTCGTATAAAAATGTGTTTCTATCACGTCGAAAAAGTGCTACAATAAGCCCTGAAAAAAAATTGTTTTTGCCGTACCTCCCCTACTCGTAAAGTGAGCATGATTTTTTTCTCGCGTCTTTCTCATTGTGTTGGGTATCGTTAGATAGGTCTTTTCAAAACAATAAGAGGTTGCTAAGTCGTCTTATAGTTCGAGGTATAGGCTGCATTATATTGATTTGTACAGATTGATAGAAAAAGTATAAGTTCAAAAATAAATCATCTAGACCTTTACAACTAGGTTATCGTCGGTCGGAGAAACTACCGGGGCGAACTACTGGTCGGCTCCATGGAGAGGGAGGAACTTTATATGATGAAGTCCTTCCTCCCGAAGCGTGCGCGAAGTAAATGAGCTTGGATGATCCCGATAGAGTAACTAAAAATGAAATTAACTTCATCATGTTGACGATGAAGGAAATATTAAGTGATGTATCAATGATCAACATGACTTAAACTGTAAACAATCACCGACTGGTAAGAGGTACATTGAATATTAACACCAACTTTGAAAGATGCTGAAGTCCATATGCAGTCCAACCGTCACCTATACAGATGCAGAACCCCGAGAGCTTTTAACTCAAACTTCAGAACGAGATCTGCGTTGATACGAACGAATTCAGCAACCGGCTAGTGAAAACCGCCCGAACGTCAGGTCGAAGTTGTTAAAAATGAGACCTACAAATAGAACTTTGTATTTCAGCACAATTTTTTAGTCCTTTGCAATCTGTGTTCAGATTTGATCACAGCACCATCACTGCTCTACTTAAAGTTGTTACGGGCGAATGGCGATATTGGAGTGGGCATGAAGGACACCAAAGTGACAGTGCTGGCTTTGGTTGACTTATCGAATGCCTTTAATATCGTCTATCATGACATCCTACTACCCATCCTTACCCATCTTATGATGTCCTCAGAAACTCTGGAATGGTTCTCCTCCTATCTGCACGGACGACTTACCAAATATCAAGTTTAGAGTTGTACCAGTTAGTCAAAACTAATTGCTTAGGCATACCAATAAAATACCCTTAAAGATGCAAATGCTTAATAGTTGTTAGTTGTTATTCGTATGCAAGGATATTATTTAAGGAGGTTTGTAAAAGTTTGGTATGTTCGCCTTGCTTAATAATAATAATAATAATAATAAAATAATAAAATCTTTATTTTTCTCTCTCACACAGATATTTTACAATTTCATCATCTTAAAGGTATTAGGTGTTACATAATAAAGTATGTGAAAACTGTGCGAGAGACTGGTATCTGTACTAGGAGGACCTGTATGACAGATTTACCAGCCTCTCCAGCTCTAGATAAATTATTTTACAATTTTATGAGACTGAGAAATTCGAAGTGAAAGTACAGTTTGAGCGCAGTGTGGAAGAGTTTATATATATAGAGAGGTAAGTATGCGTGTGTGAGTGTGGTGTTAAGTGTTAGTGCGTGCGTGCGTGTGTGTGTGTGTGTGTGTGTGTGTGCGTGTGTGTGTGTGTGTGTGTGTGTGTGTGTGTGTGTGTGTGTGTGTGAGTGCCAACCCTACGACAACGTATGTGTAATGGTAATTGAAGTATGTAATATTATGGGTGTATGTTTATGATAGTACAATCAATAAGTTTTCAGTTTCCTCATAGCTGAGAGACTTAAGCCAGACGGAGACATTTCTTTTACAGCTGTATTTTGTCTGAGGGTAAATATGTAATTTCTCATTTACCTTATTGTATAGATACCTGCCCATGAAGACAAAGAATCTACCCGAAAATGAAGTGGAGGTCAGATTCTCAGTTGTGGGACAAACCTTAAGACGCCGTTTTCTAAGGCGCAAAGGATCGTAGACTAGAAGAGAATGCTGTCTCACTATAGTGTTTTGGATGTACAGTTGTCGTACCGTTAGGACATCAGCAAGTTGGTATAGGTCCTTAGTAGGGTGTAAAAAAGGCAGGGAGTGGCTTACCTTAAGAACTGCTCTTTGAGCTCTCTCTAGTTTTATTAGATAAGACTTGCAAGCACCACCCCAAACCGAGATACAATACGATAGTATTGGTTGACATAAAGCCATATAGACCATTCTAATAATTCTTTTATCGGCCACTTTGCGTAATCTTTTAAAAACTGATATTAATTTACGTGTTCTAGTTGTGAGAAGATCTATATGTTGCTTGAAGCTCAATAAATTATCCACCACCACACCGAGATATTTGATAGTAAAAGTACTGTCCAGTTGATCACAGGAGCAGGAGTAATTATAGGCTTTACAGGTATGGGCTGTAATTGACAAAGTCTCAAGCAGGTTCTGTGGTATCTTCTTCATTGCAAAAGGCATATATTTAGTTTTAGTTACGTTGAGTGTTAAGCCATTGTTTCTAAGCCAAGAACACACAACATTAAATCCCGCCTGAGCAAGTGCATAGGTCTCCTCCCAAGTATCCCCATCAAAGATCAGAGCGGTATCATCAGCAAATGTTACAATTTTGCCATTGTTAAGTTTAAGATTACAGAGATCGTTAATATAGGAAAGGAAAAGTGTAGGCCCTAGTACGCTGCCCTGTGGCACGCCAACTGTCACAGGAAGATCATCACTAATCACCTCACCCACTCTCACCCTTTGATGTCTATCATTTAGGTAGTCAGCAAACAACTTATGTTGTGCATCCCGAATACCGAACCTTTCCAGTTTCTCGAGTAAGAGTGGGACAGAGACCGTATCAAAGGCTTTAGCTAGATCTAGAAATATAGCAATAACCTTTTTCTTTTTGTCAAGTTTTCCCACTATGTGATCTACTAAATCATGTACAGCATCTGTTGTGGAAGTGCAAGATCTAAACCCATACTGTGAACTTGATAATAAGTTCTTAGCTTCAAGATATTCAACTAGCCGTTTATTAATTAGTCTTTCTACTATTTTAGACAACGTGGGAAGAATAGAAATAGGTCTATAATTGTTGATAAGGCCTCTGTCACCACTCTTGTAGATGGGAATTACTTCAGCAAGTTTAAGTTGCTTAGGAAAGACACCTGTTTCAAACATGAGATTAAAAATATAAGTTAAGGGGGGCACTAGGATATGGTGGTACCGTTTGAGGAAAACGCCTGATATATTGTCCCGTCCAGTTGAAGTAAGTTTCTTCAAATTTAGTATTAGGTTACGAACTTCTGTTTCGGAGGTTGGCGCCAGAGCAAAGGAGAATGGTTGATAGTTAAAATTAGAATTAAGAGGTAAGTTATTGGTAAGGTTCCCTTCGGACAAACTTCTACCTATTGAAGTGAAAAAATAATTAATATTATTAACAGAAGAAGTAGGGTTAGAGGGTGATAATAGGTCTGAGGATGGATTAGATTTTTGGTTGCAGTAAGTAACTTTGTTTATAGATTCCCATAATTTCTTATTGTTAGTTTTGGCAGCAGTATTTAACAAGTTGCTTTCGTACTCTTTTTTTACTTTTTTTAGTAACTCATTACAAAAATTACGGTACCGTATGTAAGTGACTTTAATAATCTCATTGGTCGGATTATGTTTTACTTTGCTATGTAAGTTATCTCGGTTTTTCATGCATTTAAGCAGTCCTGTGGTTATCCAAGGTTTTTTAATGCGTTTACGATTTGGAATAGTGATGATTTTTGTGTTTAAATGTATCAACGAGTTTAAGTTAGAGAGAAGTGCAGAAGTAGCCACGGAAGCATCAGAGGAGGCGTATATAGAATTGAAACATATATTGTTTATATCGTTATCCATTTTGTCATAATCAATTTTCGTCTTCACTGAAAGATACTTCCTTTGGGGGACGGAGAGTTTTAAAATAATGAACACACAATCATGATCAGTCACTGAAGCTTCGGCAACATAACAAGAAGCTGGTAAAGAAGTTTTTAACATAATGTGATCCAAACAAGTTCTACTGTGTGTTGGTAGTTGATGCGCTGGCAAAATACTGTATGAAGCAAGTAAATTTAAATATAAAGAGGAATTTGGATCAGTGTTATTAGGTGTTATGTCCACGTTTATATCTCCCACAATTAAAATATTATGTTATTAATGTTCATTAACAACCCATTACGTCCCACTGCTGGGCTCGGGTCTCCTCTCAGGAGAGGGTCAAGGCTAAGGTCAAGAAACACGAGCAAAATTAACACTGGCTGTGCTAATATATTGAAATTTATTTAAAGCTATATTTTTGGAGGATGGAAAATGATAATAATAAGGGATTAACCTTTTTCAGAATATCAGATTTATCACAAAACTTTTTATAACAAATTTGTGTAACTATAGTTCTATTTAAATTAAACAAACACACATAAATTAAAATATTCATAGTTTTAAGCGATGCTGAGTATTAAGTCAATATCGTCTATATTCGTACCTAGGACACACCATTATATGATTAATACGAACATACGTTCGAAATGCGACCCAGCACACGCTGCCGGACTAGGGCAGTCCTGCAGCGTGTGTGGTGTGTGGGAGTCCGAGCGTCGAGTCCTGGTCAGACAGATTGGACGAAACCTGTCAACGCCAGCATCGATAGCGGCAATGGTGGTGAGTGGCGAAGGATGGGAAGCCGCGGTCGCTTTATGTGAGAATGTTATGGAGGGGTCAGAAGAATGGGATCGGGAAAGGGCCATCCCTGCTTGAACAAGGTGGCGAACGTGGCGCGCCGCAGAGGTTGCTAGCACTCTAATCGCCTTCTTAGAGCGTTGCGGGTGCTAACAACTCGAGTCAGGTGACACCCCGATGCAGCCGGGGTTTCGTTTAAGACGGGTCGGTGTTTCTCCTCCTCCTCCTTTTACTACTTTTTTTAGTGTAAAACAGTAAGAGGTTTGACATCGTCCTGGCCGGGGGTTACTCTAACCACTCTGGGATGTACTTCAGTCATGGGATACGGCAGGGAAGACTCCAGAAGCCGCTGATGCGTTTCTGGACCTCCTCCGACGTAAAAAAGGTTACAACAGTACAGACTGCCTTGTTTGGTATAAGACGGCTGTGTGAGAGATGTGTAAGGTTTTATAAAAATACAGTAAAAGATAGAGAACGAGTGAGAAAGAGCACGAGAGAGAGGAACAGAAAGAGAGAGTGAGTGAGATATATAAAAAGAGAGAGCAACACCCTCATAGCGGAGTGGCGTTAGGAGATTGGAAATAATCACCGAGCGTAATAGTACCTGGATGACCGTTTGTGGCATGATATGTTATGAGCGTTTCTGTGATTCGGAGGTCATGTTAAGCAGTCGGTCTCGGTTATTATCAAAAGATAACAGTCGTGAAGCTAAGTCGTGAAGGCCCTCGGGCGGCTTAAAAACATCTAACTTGTCAGTCCCCAAACCACACTCGACCAGGGTGACCCTCTCATGAGAGAAGACTCGAGCTCAGCAGTTGGCATATTACAGGTTGTTGATGATTGATGAATACCTAAAAATATATAAAAGATTTGATTTAATTTAGTATAATTGAGTTATTCAGAGGTTAAGATTACTAATCGACAGGTAGCCGTTCTATTACAATAATAACACACGACTTAAAGACAATTTGCATAATATCTTGTAGGCTATCAAACTCGCATGCATGCTGACGTAACTTATTATAAGTGTAACCCAAAAAGTACTGATTTTTTAAACCTTGACATTACGATGAAAAAACAAGTTCCTTAAGCAACAAAGGACGATTATTTGTTGAGGTAAATTAAACTGATTAACTAGTGATACGGATATCTATAAAACACTTAACTATTAAATATGTAGTTTTCGTGCAAAATTTGTTTAATCGAGTTCATCTGTACTTCAGAATGCATGCTGATGTATGTGTATTATTTGTTTAAGTACCTAGACCTTGTTTTCAGTTGGCTGGATGGAATTCCAGATCTTGTCTCGAGACACGACTATTCCGAGGGCAAATGAACTATGAAGATCAATTAGATTCACTTTCAAGATTCCACTAGCTAGTATTCTTATTTCCTCTAAGAGATACTTTTACAGATAGAGATACAGATACAGATACAGAGATACAGATAAATGGACAGCCCCAAACATAAGATAGTAAAAATCACTTGCAGACGTATAGGAGCCGAACTTGATTGGAAAGAGATGTGGAGGTAGAGAGGGTCAGCTATAATGTATTTTAAATTAAAAGGAAATGGATCGTTTATCTACAAACATTTTAATACTTTTGGTGACGTGCTTTAATGTTCCATTTAGACTAAATAGGTCAGGAAAAAAAATCTTTTCCTGATCCTTATCATTTCTTTTACCACGATTTCTATTTAAGGATGAATACTACATGATTGTACTCTGCTTAATAAGATAGACAGAACAGCGAGTTTACTACCGCCGCCATATTGGAACGATGCCATCGGAATGTACGCCGTGAGTAAAACAGTCCTGCTGGGACAACTAAAGGAAGATTTCTTTGAAATTTCATCATGTTCAGTAAGTGGACATTTAATGGCACTTTATGACTATATGATGGTGCCATAATAATATGTTTCTCAGTTAAACCGGCACAATTTTATTTCGCCCTTTTCAATTGCATTCCAATGGTGTTGCAATAGATAAATAAAAGTATTATGATGATAAGTTATGTTGTAAATCTCGAGTAACGCCGTCGAGTAAAATTAGTCTAAAAAAATAACCTGATTAGTGATTTTGTCGATTATTGTTTTTTTTTTATTTTTCCCGCTTGTTATTTTGTAAAGATGTTTTAATGAAGACTGTAGTTTATATTTATCATTTTGAGTGGTAAGTGCGCGGGATTTAATTGATCAATGAAATGGGAATGGGAAAAAAGAAAAGGCATAGAGGCAGTCCTGCTAAGTTCGATTTGCTCCCAGAACAGTAGGTATCCTCATGCTTATGCACAGTCCTCAAGCCACTTAGTATTATTAAGTCATTTTTTGTGTTTTGTTTTTTATTTTACACATATTTCTTGGAAATCCTTTGTTTTATTTAATGACGTCATCTAAATTAGTAATATAGCATTATTAGTTGATTCGTAACAAACTTAAAAAAAAAGCGGCCAAGTGCGAGTCGGACTCGCCCATGAAGGGTTCCGTATCAGCAAGTAACATCATATGAAAGTTCTTGTAGTTCGTTGTAACTTTCATCGATGTTTTTATACTAGTGTATTGATTGGATGAAAGGTAAATTGCGTGTTACGATTTATGACGTATTAAAAAAAAACTACTCACTAGATCTCGTTCAAACCAATTTTCGTTGGTAGTTTGCATGGTAATGTACAACAATATTTTTTTTAGTTTTATCACTCTCTTATTTTAGAGGTGGAAAAATGTGTGTTTATCACACACACATTTTTCCACTTTGGAAGTGTCTCTCGCGCAAACTATTCAGTTTAGAAAAAAATGATATTAGAAACCTCAACATCATTTTTAAACACCTATCCATAGATATCCCACATGTATAGGTTTGATGAAAAAAAAATTTTTGAGTTTCAGTTCCAAGTATGGGGACCCCCAAAATGTATTGTTTTTTTTTCTATTTTTATGTAAAAATCCTAATGCGGTTCACAGAATACATCGACTGACCAAATTTCAACAGTATAGCTCGTATAGTTTCGGAAATAATTGGCTGTGACATACGGACGGACAGACAGACAGACTTGACGAATCTATAAGGGTTCCGTTTTTTGCCATTTGGCTACGGAACCCTAAAAATGTTAGTCAACGTACTGCGAATACTGCAAATGTAACTTAACTAACATAACCAACACTATTAAATTTTTAAAAAATATTTCCTTCATCTCACACACCAAATCTACTTCAAATCATAGGATCTGAAACGTTCCAGTCAAACCTGGAAAACCGATAGCTGCCGTGGAAACAGACGTAAACCAGAACCTCGAAAATGTGGTTCGGATCCTCAGGGAAGAATTTACGAGATTCTGTAGACTGCAGCATAAAGGCAGGAAGTCGAAGCTTTCCGAGAGGACTTCAGGGTTAATGAGAAAACAGCATGAAAACCCACCTGTTACTATGTTGGCAAAGAGGATGCTGCACCAAGAGATCAGCAAACTCGTACGACACGACCGGTGCTCCAATACTCTTTCCATCCAAAGAGGGATCGAGCAGAATCGGTGGTCAAAAGTGTTTTTACAATCTCTAGGGAGAAGCGAACTGACGAAGTTGACTATAACAAGTGGAGAAGTTATTCCTCAAAACCGACAGTCCTTTTGCAAGTGGAAAGCTTGTGGAAAGAAAATGAGGACATTACGCGCCACTATACCAAAGAACTGCCAGAAATCAGTACTGATGAAATCGAGATTGTTCTTAAACAGCTTAAAAATGGAAAGGCTTCTGAAGGCATATTAAAGGTCCGGCCTTTAATAGCTCCTTTAATAGGTAAACCTATACTGTAGCAGTTTTAAAACTCTTCAATACTGTCCTGTTTGAAGAAAGAACTCCGGAGGTGCGGAATAGAAGTTTGGTTGTGCTGTTCTTCAAAAAAAAAAACAGGAACTTGTTGACGAACTATCGACCCATTTCCCTTCTAAGTCACATCTATAAGCTGTTTTCAAGAGTCTTTACGAACCGTCTTGCGCGAAGACTCTACGAATTTCAACCACCGGAGCAGGCCAGATTTCGGAGCAGATATGACACCATAGACTACATCCACACCACAGATCATAGAAAATCCACACAGTGCGGCATTATACAAAAGACCCAAGAGTATAATCAGCCCCTGTGTCTAGCATCCGTAGACTATGAAAATGCTTTCGAGTCGGATGAGATCTGGTCTGTTCTGGAGCCCCTGCAGCAATGCCAGGTTTATTGGCGATACAACCAAGTGATAAGATCTCTCTACGATGCCGCCACCATGTCCGTACAGAACCAGCAAACAAGGCCCATACCATTGCATTGAGGAGTGAGACATAGGGACGTTTCTTCCTAGAAAATATTCACAATTGCAATGCTATTTTTAAGACGCTGAACTGAAAAGAACGTGGCATTAACACACACCTGAAACACATTCTGCTTAGTTTGAAACAGGTTTGCGTTGTATTAGGTGGCTGAAATATTTATTTATTTTATTTTAGAGGAAGTGCTGAAAGTGAACATAAATAGAATAGAATAGAATTTACTTTATTGCACACAAAATACAGTTTTTACAGTTGAAAGTTTTTTTTACTAGATATGTACAATGGGCGGCCTTATTGCCAAAAGCAATCTCTTCCAGACAACCTTTGGATTTACATTTCGACAAAAGAGAGAGAGAATGAAGAAGGGTAGTTAAGGTGCATTAAAGCTATAGAGGTTCTAAATAGATTATATAATGAATAGATTATATAATAAATGGATTATAATATTAGAACTAAGTAGTTATTTGACGATATTTAGGACGTAATGTTCTGACTCCAACAAAGGTCGCTTAAATAATAAAATCTGAAAAAATAGCTCAAATTAATGTTAGTAAATTGCTACTTTCAATTTCTCTCGTATCTTACCTGCAGTCACTTACTTAATATTATTGCAACACAAATTAATTAATTGTGACACTTTAAAATTAAAATGATCATCAACTTATCAATAAATAAACTTTTTTAATCACATGAGCAATGTACAGCCTTTAAAGTCCAATGCTTTACATATGTATGTACCAATTTGATACTTTTCCTAAAATTGTATATTCGTTGGCTAATAGGTACATAATTTCGTCTTTATTTAAATTTATAGTTTTTAGTTCTTTTCAGGATTCCATAGTTCATGACTTGGAACTCTTATAGATTCGTCATGTCCCTCCGTCCGTCCGTCCTTAACCTGCTGCCCAAACGATTGGTGCTAGAAAGATTAAAGGATGACATGGAATGAAAGGTGAAAACCTAACCCTATTCTTTGCATTGCCTGATACGCACTTGCCTAATTTATTTTAGTCCTGAACCATTTAGTATGCTTTTAAAGTTAACTGTAAGAAAGGAAAGTTATTTTTAATGAAACAGAGAGTGGAAATTATTTCAGTAACTTATTTTTCACATTTCATTGCTTACAGACATTACAAAAAACAACAGAATGTTAAGAACAGACATTGTTTTATTATAGAATGTTCAGAGCAAACATTGCGATTGCATTTATAACAATACTGTTTAGAAGCAATTGACAATTTTGAGCAACAAATACTCGCTTCTTCCCTTTATCTGATAACTGAGTAGCTTCCTGATTTGACCCTGTTACGTATTGAATGGGTCCTAAATGGTAACTTAATAGATCTTACTTGTTTCTCCGTACATAAGGTGATAACTATTCGGTTGCATTTCACGTAAAACCGCCAGTATTGGTATATTTCACTGTTATATCCATTAAGTGATCGTTGAAAAAAGGCAGAGAATGTATATCGAAACTATTAAATAGCTTGGACTTTAACTCGGAGGAATAATCAGCTTCACTACATCACTACATAGTATAAAACAAAGTCGCTTTCTCTGTCCCTTTGTATGCTTAAATCTTTAATACTACGGAACGGATTTTGATGCCACTTTCTTGAATAGATAGAGTGATTCAAGAGGAAGGTTTTTAAGTATAATACGTGCATAATATAGTAGATAATAATTTTAATGTCGTAAATAAACCCATTATTTGACGCTTACATTGCAAACGCTGGCTGTACCCTACGAGATATATCAAAATAATGTACAACAGTATTGTACATCTTAAAAAGGTCTACAAAAAACTCCGCGATGGTTTATCTATCTCTTAGGGATACTAAGAGGATAAGGAGGAACTATAGAGGGATTAAGTTGACATCGCACACCCTCAAAGTTTGGGAGAGGATACTGAATGGCCGCCTTTTCAAACACGCCGCCATATCTGAAAACCAATATGGCTTCACACCGTCAAAATCTACCACAGATGCTATTCAGGCTCTTAGAATAATTTTGGAGAAACATCGAGCAAGCCGCGAAGATGTACACCTCGTCTTTATTGACCTAGAGAAGGCGTTTGATCGAGTGCCGCGGAAACTGGTGTGGCAGGCCATGAGAGCTCAGGGTATACCCGAGTGGTATGTAGACCTAATACAGGACATGTACTGCAGAAGCTGCACAAGTGTGAGAAGCCTGGCTGGACTAAGCAAATGCTTCGAGGTCAAAGTTGGGGTTCATCAAGGCTCGGCCCTAAGTCCGCTCCTCTTTAACATGGTAATGGCTTACTTAACAAAGGATATTCAGTCTCCTTTACCGTGGCGTATGTTGTACGCAGATGACATAGTCCTGATTGAAAAAGATCCAGAAGTACTCCAAAATACCCTGGAAAAGTGGCGACTCGCGCCGGAAAATAGCGGCCTCCGAATCAGTAGAAATAAAACTGAATACATGGAGTGCGCTTTTAGTGGTAGCACCGGCAACTCCAGCGTGATTCGGGTCAACGGGAATCCAGTACCAAAGGTGTCCAAATTCAAATATCTTGGGGCGATGCTGACAGCCGACGGTAACATTGAGGCTGATGTCACTCATAGGAACGGCGTGGGATGGCAGAAGTGGCGGACTCTGACGGGAGTTTTGTGCGACACGAGAATGCCTATTAAAACCAAAGGCAAAATCTACAAAACCGCAGTCAGACCAGCTATGACATACGGTACAGAGTGCTAGCCTATAAAGAAAGTCCATGAACATAAAATGCACGTGAATGAGATGAAGATGCTAAGATGGGCAGCAGGTGTAACGGGATTCGATAAAGTGCGAAACGAGCACATCAGAGGCAGTTTCAAAGTCGCACCCATAGCAGAAAAAATCACCGAAAGTCGTCTACGATGGTTTGGTCATGTCATGAGACGCCCTGAAACCCATGTAGTGAATTGGGCTCTGGCGCTGCCAAGTGCTAAGAACGGTAGAGGACGCCTACTAGCCACTTGGTGGTCCACGGTGGCCAAGGACTTAGAGCTTGCCAAAACAGTTAATGTTTCGACAACCCAGGAAAGATTGACCTGGCGCCGCAGAACGAGGAGAGCCGACCCCAAATGATGGGAAATGGCTAGGACAAAGAAGAAGAAGAAGAAGACGAATTACTCCTCGATTTTTATATCGTTTGGTTTTGCTTCTTAACTTCTAATTTCTAAGGGACATGGAATAGTCCATGTTTGTGTCAATTGAGACGTATTCTTGTAAATATCCTAACTTGTAAATAACGTATACATCACCACTCTCACTCCATAACTATTCCTCATCGCTTTCAGATACTGGTTCTGTCACATTACTTTCACTCTCTACGGCTACATTCTGATCATCATCTTATCAGAAATGTTTTAATCTTCACTTACAACAAAGGCACGTCGAATTGCACTTGTCGTTCTTGCTTTTTAGGCATTTCTTTGAATAAAAATGGATTAGAACACGACTACTGCCAGGTGCACAACTGGCAACCGTTATTACTTACCCGAATCCATTAGGTTACTTTTAAGTAAATGTAAATTAAAAATAATTTACTTTCACACTGGAAGCAAACAAAATTTTATTGTGTCTGTTTAGGACTTGTAGGTTGATGAATTACCTACTATTTTAGTTTATTAACAATAAATAATAACATATTCATATTACAATTTTTATTTTATAAATAATACCTAAATTATAACACAACAACATAGACATACATCACAAAAATATGAATTTCTGTGATATATAAGTATATCATCGTTAATTTAAACCTAAATGTGTACTATGCTGGATATAGCCTTATTTTCAACGTATTGAAACACCCTCAGACATTACCCCGTCGGGGTTTACGGCGGAACGACTAAAACCATACTGTGTGCCACCCTGAGCTTAAAATGTGAGGGATTCGGGAACTGCTGTTATTAAGACATTCGCATCCTCTTCAGTGCTTGACCTCACTGACGCCAGTAATATCTATGGGTGAAGTCACTAAATTATTATTCCGCGTGTGCGCTACGTTACCGTGGCTGCTGCCTCGTGGCTGGGCATACAGTTGTAAAGGAAAACCTGTGCTGGGCAAAGATCTCCTCTAAAGCACTCCACATCAACCGCTCCTGTACTGCTCGAAGTTCTAAGATACCCAGAATACCCAGACTAATTAAAAAATCTAATTAGTAAATATTTATTTTGGTCCATGTATGTACTATATGTACTATGTACTATACGTAAACATTGACGAATATAAATATGTATTTCGCGGGGCGCATGTATATAAAGGGGGCACAAATAACATCAGGATATAGACCACTAATCGAAGGGTTATAAGGATAGAGATTGAACCATAGATATAGAATATACCATAGATTGGTTGTGCATTTCAATAAGCGAGACCAAACATGAAATGCAATGGTGTGCATCAAACTTGCATGTGTGTGTAACGTGCCAGTGATGAGCTATACACAATTATTTTTTTCGATAACGTACCATCTGGTATAAATAAATCCACAGGGAACACAGGGATTAAGTAAAAAAAACTACAAAATTAAAAAGACATCTTTATTTATAGAACTTTTAGTGGATACACAGTAACAATGAATAACTGTTTGAATGTTTAATGTGCTAAATAAGTGATAATAATATTACGCAATATTGCTCGTACTTTGTGCATTTCTGTTTACTAAACAGTTTTCTTCAAAATGCCTGCTACAAATGGTTCAATGTTTTTTTGGTACCCAATCCGGTCTGTTCACCATTTTAAAACATTTTCTTCAAATGTCTGCATTTTGTGGTGATCTGTAACAATATTATTAAATTTATATATTTAATATATATATTTAAGTCGCCAAATAGTCAGTATAGAATGGTTTTAATAAAACTAATTGATGATTATTATTTGACCACTGTGACTATTATCGATATTTTTATCGACATTGTCACTTCACACTTCTAGGTGTGTGAGGTTAAAAACAACATAGATTCACGTATTTAATAATTCTTTTTATACGATGCAAAAGCATATTAATTTATAATGAAACTAAACTAGATAATATTGCCTACCGTTTGATATATAAAATATACGATATCGCATTAAAACAAAGTGCCATTAAATGTCTCGACCTATAGCGGTATGTATCCAATCCTTCAGTTAGTTTTCCCAGTTGTCGGTTGTGGTGACGGTACTGAATTATATGTGCAGATTTAGCTATTATCGTTTTTGTAATTTTGAATATTAGATAGGGTGGGCTCCTGTTTTACCCAACAAGAGCAATGAAAAAAGCGTCTAGAAGTTGTCTCTTATTAGGTATATGTTCATTTCACGTATATATTACTTTACCATATAAATACATTCATAACTTACTACTTAGTTATAGCGATGGCTAACTGCATATAACAAATAAAAACCTGTGACAATAATACAGAACAAACATTCTGTCATATTTATACAATTGTACTGCTTACGACGTGAAGAGACACTGATTTCTTCAGGCCCGCGACACCGAGCGTGAGAATTTGTGATTGAACACCCACATATATATTTAACATGCACACAGACGCATCGCGCACTGTCGCATACATACCGTAGCAAGTAATCACCGACTTTCGGTTTTTTGCTTATGTTAAATATCCATCAACTGTTCGCCTTTGTAGAACGTATTTTAATGTCTTACAACGCACGCAATGTATCTTGCCATACCGTAAAGCCCGTAGGATTCATTCAGTACAGAAAGTCATAATACTTTCTGTATACCAACCGAATGGTCAAAGATTATAAAATAATTTTACACAGTATAAAATAAATTCGCTCGCGTGCATTGTCTGTCAACTCAGATCCTTTTAAATACGCAAGGTATTTAAATACGGTTTTCATCTTAAGGTTACCTTTTAAGGAAGATTTATTACTGTTATTTTATAATTTTAAAGGAACACATAAATAAAGCCAATATTGACAAAAGTTTACAAGTTACATAAATTAGGAATAACCTACAGTAATACTTTTTTAATTATACTTTTTTAATATTTCTTTATTAATTTATTTGTGAATAATAATTTCAAAGTAATTTGGAACAATGTAATATTAATCCTTATCTTAATAAATACTGTAGACATTTAAAACTATTTTAAACTACATGAAATATGTAGAATAAAATTGTTTATTACACAATATTATTTAAATAAATATTTTATAATACGTCAGAGCGTTCATCCAGGTCGCACCCGTAATTGGTCTTACACTAGTGACTCTCAGTGTAAGATTTTATTATGTCAATAATGTGTGTTTAACGATACGTGGTCTTATAGGTATTTAAAAAACATTTAAAATTTGACAAATTATACCCTCCTTTAAAACCAATCTATCCATTGCTGCAAACATCATGAAATGAATTTACGCAATAATGTTACTAAAATAAATGTGAAAGTAACTCTGTCTGTCTGTCTGTTACCTTTTCACGCCTAAAACGCTGAACCGATTTTGATCAATTTCAGTATAGAGATATATGGGACCTCGAGAAAGGACATGGCTACTTCTTACCGCGAAAATCGACACACTCGCGGGCGGAGCCATGGGCAAAAGCTAGTAAAACATAAATACGACTAGCGGTACATACGTATAAAAGTGAAATAATAATCCTCCAAGAACAAACCATTGAGTAGTATTACTTTCCATCATCAGCTGAACATCTTGAAAGATACGACTAAAGGTAACACACATATCCCTACTAATAATATTATATATGCGAAAGTAACTCTGTCTGTCTGTCTGTTACGCTTTCACGCCTAAACCACTGAACCGATTTTGATGAAATTTGGTATGAAGATAGAACTGAACTTGGGAAAGGACATAGGCTACTTTTTATCGCGAAAATAAAGGTAGAAGGGTTTGAAATAGGGGACGAAAGTTTGTGTCGAAGTTCCTTATTATCAAACATAAAAGAAACAGGTAAGATTGTTTAATCTACCCTTACCGTGTCGTGCGATATAAACGAATTCCACGCGGGCGAAGCCGCGGGCAGAAAGCTAGTTTATAATAAATAACAATAAATAAATATTTCAGACGAATGACATAGAATATCATCTACCAAATATTCGTGTGATCCGCAAATATTTATTTCGCAGTTTATAATACATAAACATACATTTTTTATAAATACATACATATTATACATAGAAAACACCCAAACTACGAAACAAATATTTGCAGATCATACAAACATTTGGTCCGACCCGGGAATCGAACCCTAGACCTCTTGGTTAGCAGTTGCATACGCTGACCACAAGACCAACAAGGCAGTATGATATATTACAATAATAAATAAACAACTATTTCGAACATCTTACATACGACATCATCCAGTCCCAAACTAAGCAGAGCTTATATTATTGATTCGACAACTGATATAAATACATAAACATACTTTTTTTGTTGCTTACCTATAGAATACACCCAGACCCCGAAATAAATATTTGCGGATCACACAAATATTTGGTCCTACACGGGAATCGAACCCGAAACCTCACTCAAGCAAAGTAGTCGCATGCGCTACTACTGCCACCTAGGCAGTCAATAAATAATAAAAGTCAAAAAGTAAATAAAAGTCAATAATAATTTTAAAACTCCTGACCGTTAAAAAGTTATATCTTCCACCATCAGCTCATCATTATGAAATGATGGCTACCAGATATTGCGTCTGGAATAGCATTACAAAATAAAAAAATATATAATAACTATTTATAGGGGCGTATTATAACGTGCTTATAAAATTTTAGGGTTTCCCTATAAAATAACACTGAAAACACCCAACACCTAAAAAAAAAAAATTTTGTGGATCTCATAAACATTTGGTCCGACCCGTGAATCGAACCCGAGACCTCAATCGCATACGCTACCACAGCGCCATCGAGGCAGTCATATAAAATGAATTTTAAAAATCGGTCCACAATTGACAGAGTAATCAATGAATGTACAATAAAAAAAAATCATTTAGTTAAACATAAATAATACTCCTTTTTTGAAGTTGGTTAATAATAATTTAAAATATAAAGATTGGTGTGTCTATTCTCAGACCTACCAAATATTATCAAAAGTTACACACAGTCACGTCGTCGTATGTAAACAATCAAATCTCTGTGTGCGTGACAGTGCGTGTTGAGCTAAAAACGAGCGTGCGCTCGCCTTGAATATTCGGAGAACACTGAATTTTTGGATCGCGTGAACTCTGTTTTATTGTAAATTATTTCTCCATACTAAAATGTATGGAACTTTTGCCGCTAAAAATTAATGATGTTTAAGTTTAAATTATGACTTTCTGGTGAGAATTAATAGAAACCTTAAATGGTTAATCTCTTTTTTGTAATATTTTCTTGCAACTAATAAAATATTTATTTCAAATAAAGCAACATAATACTAGATAGATTCCAAACAGAAAAGGTCGATTTCGGTGATTTTGGTCACTGTTGATGATTTTTTTCTCGAAAATAAATAATCGTATTAGTAATTTTACTCGGTTTCTCTATAGATTGCTTTATTAAGGACCTGAAATATTTTTTTTACTGTCAAATTATGAATTAATTTGTTTCTCTTGTCATAACCGTAGGTGCTTTTTAGAGCAATTATGGAAACGATCCCCTTATGTGTAGGTATGTGTAAATATAATTAGGAATACCTACTCATAATAATAATGTAAGAAATTAAATGATTATTATTTTAGACATTATCGACCTGCATGTCACTTATACACACAAATTAGGGATATGTAGGCGATAAATATTTAATTTTGACTGTTCATCCTTCCATACTAATATTATAATTTCGAAAGTAATTTGTCTGTATGTCTGTCATGGAGATATTTTGAAAAATTGCATAGGCTACTCTCTATCGTGTTTATCGACATGCACGTGGACAAAACCGCGTTCGGAAATGCTGGAACTTGATCAATTTAATTTTCATTATCGTGTAACGTAATTTTGTAACGTTTTCATTATTAAGTGTAACGTATTTTAGATTCAATGTTTGTCAAAAAGCACATCAAATCATGTACACCTTTACTTCCTCAACAATTACTCAACAATTGTAAATGAAAGTCATAAATATATATAATATTATTTAAAGAACACGATCCTTTTTTGTGTTAGGGTGTTAACTTTAAAATGCATGTATTATCACATATTTATATTACTACTAGTTGACCCAGCGAACTTCGTACCGCCCAACTTTAAAATTCCAGAACTTGATCGCAGCGCCACCTACCGGATCCAATTGCGAATCTAAACCATTCCCAGATCCCCTGGAACACACACAAAAAAATTCATCAAAATCGGTCCAGTCGTTTGAGAGAAGTTCAGTGACATACACACTCACACAAGAATTATATATATAAAGATAAAGATTAAGATGTTCATAAATAGTCCAGTTCAAATAGCACATGCTTTGCCTAGTTTGGGATCGAACGGCCGTGTGTGAGATAGATGTATGTGATGCGTGAGGAATTATTATATTTATTCAAATTAGTATATTCATGGGTAAGTAACACAAGGCAATTTTTTTATGAAAAACTGTAGCCGATAGGCCGATAGTAATTTGAACAATTCTTTGGAGCACTTCTATGATAGTAGCAACATACAAGAGTTGCTTCTCGTCTAAGACACCTTAGGAGATCTATCAACGAAGGCAGTCACAGTTATCTTGGGGTAACGCGAGATGAGAAAAGTATTCAACTTAGGTCTGAATTTATGCCTCAATGTCTTGATCTATTAGGAATAACAAGCTTCTTTAAGATTATTGATTTGGCTTGACACTCTAAGTGAGCATGAAACTGGACTGGACGTACCCGATATTTTCACATCAAAGATTAAATGGGATCAGTAAACGATTCTCAACGCAAGGTAATACGTTAAACACATAAACAATGTAAGTCAACCCGTATATTTTTGTTCAAAATTTAAGAAACTGAACCAAAATACTTACTCGACTTATTTTTTTTAAATTACAAAATTAAGAATACTATTTTAAAACTGCACACATTAACCTTGAACTAACTTGTTAATTTTTTGGAGCCTAAAGGCAGTTACAACTAGTTTGGATTCGTTACGAGTTGTATATACCACTTTTTTCTTTGCAACTTATCTTTGTTTTTATGAAGATAAATCAGGTTTCAATTTACTGACCACGCTACGGACATTATTTTTATTCCTTTGAATGTATGCCTCAGCGATTGTCTACGTTATAAAATACTTCTAATTTGCAGATGGTAGATATGTGCTCAACATAGAATGGACATTTATAACCGATTTAGCTGTGTGAATACCAGTCAGTTGAAGAAGTTTTAAATGTACTTCTAGGTCATTATTGTCTATACTGAAGTAGGAAGAAAAGGAACTTCAATACTTTACTGCTTACTATATCATTTCAGATATTTCTAATCTACCTAAATCGAGTTGTGCTTTGATACCACACTATAGTGAGATGGTGCAGTTATGGTAATGCGTTTTAAAAGGCTTGGAACTTAGGAAAGGAAGTTTAGAAGGAATAAGACATTGAAAATAATTTCCAATTATTAATATTAATTATATTACGGTCTTACAAGTAAATGGCAAAAAATCAATGACGATGTTTAGGGATATTTTTTAAAAGGATTTCATATGCTTATAGCAGTGTCTTTAGTGCTGTGACCCAAACCTAAAAAAGCGGCCAAGTGCGAGTCGTACTCGCCCATGAAGGGTTCCGTAGCATCATATAAAAGTTTTTGTAGTTCGTTGTAACTTTCATAGATGTTTTAATAATAGTGTTTTGATTGATAGAAATGTAAATTGCGGTTTATATTTTATGACGTATTAAAAAAAAACTACTTACTATATCTCGTTCAAACCTATTTTCATTGGAAGTTTGCATGGTAATGTACATCATATATTTTTTTATTTTTTTTCAGTCTCTTAGTTTAGAAGTTACAGGGGGGGGGAGGGGCAACATTTTACCACTTTGGAAGTGTCTCTCGCGCAAACTATTCAGTTTAGAAAAAAATATATTAGAAACCTCAATATCATTTTTGAAGACCTATCCATAGATACACGTATGATTTTGATGAAAAAAAATGTTTGACTTTCAGTTCTAAGTATGGGGACCCCCAAAATTTATTGCTTTTTTTCTATTTTTGTGTAAAAATATTAAAGCGGTTCAAAGAATACATCTACTGACCAAGTTTCAACAGTATACCTCTTATAGTTTCGGAAAAAAGTGGCTGTGACATACGGACGGACAGACAGACAGACATGACGAATCTATAAGGGTTCCGTTTTTGCCATTTGGCAACGGAACCCTAAAAAGTATAGGTATAAGACCTGCTTTTTACTTATAACAAACATTAAGTCAATTTAACTATGTGTCGACTATGCGCAAAGCAATAAGGGTGTGTGAACCGTAACAGGTCCACCAGGAGCCAAATGAGGCAGAAATATATCGAAAATAAATAAGAGAGGGCCTGGGGATTGTGGATCAGGAAGTGGGTGAGACTCATATTCTACAGTGTAGTATGATCGTGTATTCGATGTAGGACCTTTGTGAGTCTTATTAATGTGATGTATCGGGTAGTCGCGGACGTGACCTTTCTGACTACTTACTTGTGACAGGATACTGTATAGACTTAATCCGACATACCCCTTTGCGAAGATGAAACAAGGAAAAAAGAAAGGAAACGTGTGATCTTTAAGTCAGAAATATAATATTGTTTTAATAAAAATGAGCCTCTAGGTACTAATACTACAGGATGCTGAAATGCAATTACATTATGTTTCTGCGGTTCCAATGAATGATTTTATTTTCACCTCGTGTGGTTATGCTCAGTTATGTTCGTCAACAAATAAGTGTAAATTTTGTACGAACAGAAAATATTGTCGGTGTAGATCTATTATGTGATTCATGGTGGAAACAATTAAATAAATACTTGAAAATTCACAAAAGAGCACAAGGTTGCAATTTAGAAGTAGGTACCTATCAAGTACGTACGACTAATTACTTGAGATTGGATTACGAATATAATATAATAAATAAGTACTAAATTTGGGAAAAACTATTGACCATGACAATGAAACGTCGTCCTACAATTTAAGATTGTCGTGCAGTTTTCTTTCTTTTGATGAATGAGCATTCTCTCTACAACAATGTCTAAGCATAATTTGATAAATAACAGATCAATAAAAAGCTCATCGTCAAATGGCCTTAGATAATTGGTAATAGTCACCGAGGGGAAGGAGCGACGGCGCGGTCAGTACGTAGACGAGTACCGTGTGTGGCATAATATGATATGAAAATCCGTGATTTCGGAGGTCACATTAAGCAGTCGGTCCTGGTTTTTTTTATAAAATGTGATGGCAGTGGAACATTAAGGGTGTTGATTTAATTTTTAAAAAAAGAGATTATGTAAACAACAGCCAACTTACTTCTAATGTAAGGATAATAATAATAAATAAAATATTTCGGACATCTTATACAAAACACATAATTTAAATAAATAAATATTTCGGACATTTTACATACAACGTCATCTAGTTCCAAACTAAGCAGAGCTTATAATAAGGGTACTAAACAGCTGATATAAATACATAAACACACTTTTTTTCTAAATACCTATTATATAATGTATTTAGAAAATAAGCTTTTTTTTCTAAATATATAAATACATACATAAAATATGTAGTTTAGTATAGGTACTAAACTACATATTTTATGTATAAGCAGAGCTTGTATTATGGGTAGGCCCATAATACAAGCTCTGCTCTATTTGTAGCGGTAGTAATAACTAGACGTCGTTGTGTGTAAAATGTCCGATATATTTATTTATTTATATTAGGTATACATAGAAAACATTGGATTTGGAGGGTTCCTAAAAAACATGTAGTAGATAATAGAATTAAATCAAATAGATTTTAGAATTTCTGTGGATATAGGCTCCAAAACTGGATATTTAAGTTATTTCTTGTAAGGTAATAAATGTGCTACATAAAAAATAACCTATATTTTTAGCTGTGTAATAAACATTCTATACTTGTAATACAATGTTCATAGCACTTTCACCTAAATCAGAATAGCATCGATAGGAAGTGCTACACGACTGTTCAGAGATATTAAAGAAATAGGAGCTTGTAAAGTGAGCGATACCTATACGAGTATATACGAATAAAAATTAATCGTGTTGTTAAGCTGTAAACACCAAATTCGTGAACAGATTGACCAAATCATATTTTTATGAAATGAAATAAAATAAAATGAAATGAAATTATTTATTTCACATTAAATAGAGTACAAAGGTGTTTTTACAACATTTATATGATAGCTCGTCTATTTAGCCACATATGGCATGTAAAAACGTTGGATGGCCTTTGGAAATGTGAATACTTATTCCATAATTGTTAATTAATTTTAAATTATAATTGGATGAAATAAACTGCCTCGTTGGTCTAGTGGTTAGCGTATGCAGTTGCATACGCTAACCAATAGACTCTTGATAGACTCTTGATTAGCGAATGATTAGCAGTCGCTTGCCCCGAGTTTGGAAGTTTGGCGGGTGATTCACGCCCGTGCCTCGGAGAGCACGTAAAACCGTCGGTCCCGGTTGTCATGAACATCTATGGCAATCGTTATTGGGAAGTCAGTGCCCTCAAATTTACTGACAACTAGTTCAATCTTTGAATTTCAGTTCTCCCTTAGGGTTGCGGAGGTCCGATGCCAGTCGCTCCGTGGAAAAACTGAAATTCAGTTAAAACCGGTTGAACTAGTAGCCGACCCCAAATAAACTTGGGAATAAGGCTAGGAGGATGATGAATTGGATTAAATATTAATTTCGATTCATTTCATCAAACATAAAAAAAGTTAATTTCAAATTAAAAAAATAGAATAAAAATAAAAATATCTTGGTCAAAACTTAAGTTAAAAAATATGTGTCGTCATTATCGAAAATCGATTCGTCATCATTTAACAATTTAACTATCACAATGTCATTTTGAATTATTCAGGAATGCTTTAAGAGACTAATATGATTTTTCCAAAAGCCATGTTTTGAGACGATTCTTAAAACGTCACAACGGTAATTCTTTGAAGCATTCAGGAACTTTATTATACACTATTATACACATTCAGTAATAATTATTTTTATATAAAGCGATGTTTGGAGTACATTCCAAAAGACGTTAATACTAAACTTTGTCAATAGCTATTAAACGGACATAAGGAAATACAGTTGACAACCGGGTAAGAGCAGGTATTAAAATCTTTGTGTTTTCCTATTAACACTAGTACATTTATAACCATAATGGTATTATATC
This sequence comes from Phragmatobia fuliginosa, assembly GCA_932526445.1. NCBI lineage: Eukaryota > Metazoa > Arthropoda > Insecta > Lepidoptera > Erebidae > Phragmatobia > Phragmatobia fuliginosa. The sequence goes on from OW052057.1 coordinate 36,391,718, forward strand.
AAAACCCTGGTGCTGTTATAGTTCTCAGTTCTCAATTTACTTAAAACGGTTTCTTATCTGTAGACTTACCAGGGTAGGTAATATGATAATCTACTTGGTTTTCATTTCTGTTAACACTTAATAGAAATAAGGATCCAATAAGGTATAGAAGTAGTCATTTTAAAAGTTAGAAATGTAAATCTATATTTAAAAGTACAATAATAACCGCGGTATTAACACAGGGCGGCTGTGTAAATACAAAAGCTAGCCTGAAATAAAAAAAACAGACATATACTAAAAACGGGCTATTACCAGCGGCCCCTCACTCGGCCTATACTCATATATGTCGGCTATCGCAGTGAGTCTTTAAGTTGATTTAATTTGTTTATTTGTCAGCCGATTGAAATGACAAACACTAAATTTTAAGTGAAGTTTTTCATAATATATTGGAGAAAATTGCACTCAAGTCAGTTAAGCCACTACTAAGATTGGTGCGTATAACCACAGACAAAAGCTTTTGGGACTATTCCATTAATAATACCTTAACGCATACAATAGCTTCAAAATGTGTTTTGTCAAATGGCCTTAACCCTCTCCTGAGAGGATCCATGGGTTGTTGATTTGATTTGATTGATATGAGGTCTGACGCTTTAGCCGATGAAATTGCTGTATGCTATATGCGTATTTAAGTTATCATCAGCGGCAATAGCATATTTTACCTAAGATCTGATTATAATGTATATTATCGGTACATTTACAATATTTTTCAGGTGCAGTGCACTCACTTTGCGTTTTGAAATACGATAAAAATAGCAATACTGTGAATACGACCAAATGTAATAGTTAAATAAATATATCGGACATCTGACACACAACTCAAGTCCCTAACTAAGCAGAGCTTGTACAATGGGTTCTAGAGAACTGATAGGAATACACATATAATTTTTGTAAATACATACATATCATCATCATCATCATCATCATCATCAGCCTATCGCAGTCCACTGCTGGACATAGGCCTCTCCAATTGCACGCCACTTAGTTCGATCCTCGGCTACTCGCATCCAGCTCCTGCCAGCCGTCTTGCGCAAATCATCACTCCACCTGGCCTGTGGACGTCCTACACTACGTTTGCCGAGACGCGGTCTCCACTCAAGAACACGTTTACCCCAACGGTTAAACCAGTGCGTCCTACCCGTCATGACATACGGAGCCGAAACGTGGACACTCACGGCACGGCTGGTCCACAAATTCAAAGTCACGCAGCGTGCTATGGAGAGGGCTATGCTCGGAGTTTCTCTAAGAGATCGTTTTAGAAACGAGGTAATCCGGCAGAGAACTAAAGTTATCGACATAGCCCACAGGATTAGCAAGCTGAAGTGGCAATGGGCTGGCCATATTAGCCGCAGAACCGACATACATATTATAAATAGAAAATATCCAAACTCCGAAACAAATATTTGAAGATCATACAAACATTTGGTCCGATCCGGGAATTGAACTAAAGTCCTCTTGATCTAACCACTAGGACAACAAAGCAGTCAATATTAATATAAGGACACCCAAGTTTAAATTCCGCCGTTAGTTCCCTCAGTGTTTGTTAAGCGAACCTTTTCCACTTATAATATTTTAAAAGATCGAAAACAAGATCTTCCCACTGAAAATTTGGAACAATACTTACCTATTATCGCGTATCATTAGTAGCTCCTTTTTTGGGTTCCTAAAATTTATTATTTAATTTCGCAAATTCTGCCAATTTTCGTGCATATGTCAAGAAATTTTTATGCATATTTGCATGCTTATAACAAGTTTTGTATATTGTTTATTATCCAGTCTTTAGTGAGGATGACCATGATGAAAACAGGCCGTACCTTTATTGCGACATGTTGTGCAAAAATTTAAGTCTCATGTGTATGAAGTGGAATAATCGGTATCCAGAACTTAGACTCGTGAGTCATTGCGCTGAATATAATTGTTAAGGATGACATACGTAGCGTACTTGTGACAAACAATTACACATAAAATGTTAGTGTATGCAAATGGTTGATAACATTTTTTATCTACGAAATGCAAATAAATTTAAGTAAAATGTTAAGTTTAGATTTAAAAAGAACATGATTTTTTATGAATTTAATTTAAAAATAAATATCAATTATACTAATTAAAACAAAGACGGTTACACCTCAGTCCCAATAATTTTTAGATAAAAAATTAAGAAAAAAATATTTAGGTATTTTACTACAATCTCAGAAACAATCCAAACCAGCAAAAACTTATTCTCATACCGAAACGTAACATTTTTTTTTTGTTAAAATAAAATATACGACTCATTCCTAATTCTTATGTACCCTTAAATACATTATGTATTGGTGAAATAAACGTATTATTTACTTAAGACAGTAAAACTTCGTGGATTTAAAGTGTAATATTGCAAAAGGAAAATACCGGGATAACGCTTGGTACGATTGATGAATTTTCAGGTTGCGGTGGGTATGTGGTAGCAGGCTGCGTTGGCGGGTGCGCGGGCGCAGCGGCGCCGCCGGCGGGGTGCGCTCGCTACCATAAAGTGGCCCCCGCACCTCGCGGCCTTCAGTTCAAGCTGAGACCCGCAAACGCCAACACGGTTTCGCGACGCCCACTCTCGCATCGCACCGCCGAGCTACAACACGCGATAGTGTTCACTTGTGAACGAGTTGCGCGCCCTTTCTCTCACGCAGTGTGATCGTGCTTCGGTACGTGAATGCAAAACCGGACTACACTCTTGACACGAGACACCTGCAAGGAATCCGCACCAGTTCGGAACTCTGAAATTTTATCACAGGTGAGTTTATCAATTTCCTTTTCATTTTTAATAGGCTCAGCGATTGTCTGCACTTGCGAGTTGACGTCCGAAATCGATAATATCGCTTCGATCTCACTTTCCAAAAGATCCACACCTCCTTGAAAGGAGAGTTGTAGTGTGATCGGGCGCCTGCGCCACTGAGTGCGATCTGCGTAATCTACTCGCAGATTATGTGTTGGTGTTCCCCAGAGACACGGCTTTTCATTTTGGATTACAAGCATTTCATGCACGTTCTACTGTTAAGGTTAACAGCGCTGACGGTATTTGTAAATATTCAGTGGACGTCGCTGTGATTCCAAAACTAGTCACGGCATTATGAATGTTATATCTGATTCTCCGAGAGTTAAATGTTTTTGTTCAATATATCTGGCGTCAATACGGTGAAAAGTGACGTTCGATTCGATGCGTATGTTTGGTTCTTTTGTTCACGCATTAACCACTCGCGACTGGTACGCCAACCGCCATAACGACACGTAAAATTATGAAAAGATAATATGTAAAAAATATAGTGGGGTGCCATTCAACTAGTTACGTAGGTAATTGTAAATATTATTGTAATAGAAATAATATTTACATTCAAGTCCAACTATGTGTACGATGCTTTATCTGGCTAGTACGTGAATATCTAGCGCTATTGTACACAATTAATTAGGAAATAATTAGTGGAATGAGAGATAACTGTCAATCGAATGTTTTGTTTCTGTGTACACCCGAACAAATCAATTCTTGTGATTTCCAACTAGTGTTTAGAAAAGTAAGATTGTAATGAATATGTTATGACATTGCCTTTGAATGTCGTGGGTAACTTTAGACGGTATGATAAAAGCATCGCACTAGGCCGCTATAGCATGGGTCACGATGCTGCATTGTCCACATTCTTAACTATGACTGATGGATGGATAATTAAATTATATATTACTGAATTTTTTTCCCAAACCATTAACATCTCTGTACACTTTTCATAAAGTAATTTATGGTTACCACAATAATATTTGGTCTTTTAGTTACCTTAAACGTCACTAGAAAGTATCTTATTATTTTAAATTCGTATTTTATTGAGAACGACAAAAATCCTCTAGTCCTAATTTAGATAGCCGGAAGTATTTAATATTGTCAGTTAATTAATTATGCCCATAAATATTCAAGCCAAACACAATTTATACAAATCGAAGATGAATTCTTTCGCAACTGATAGTCTTTTTAACGCGTCTAGTTAGAAATCTATAACTCATAAACTAACACAGTTATATAACCATTAAAGTTTTATATTTCTAGCACTAACCGTTTGCACAATAAGTTGTGGACGGACGGACTTAATAAAACGAAATAAGAATTCCGACCCATGAGCTACGGAACCCTAAAAGCTGTGCATTTGAAATTACAAACACATACCTCAATTTTGTTAATGTATATAAATTCATATTGCTTCAAAATTTAATTATTTAATGATATTCTATATAAACGATCATAAAATAATTAATATGGCATGTAACATTGACTCCGATTACTCTGTTATTTATCCTAAAGAATATGTCGCAAGTGGAGTAGCGCCTGAGGACATGTTTACGTTCCGTTTCTGATTTCGAAATTAATATAAACGACGCAATTTTTCGGTGACGGAGGCTCTCTGACAACATGCGTAAACATATTGTATAAAACAGAAACTTATTTTTATTATTATCTCGCGGCTGTTGGTCGATTAGGCACCTTACCACTACAAATGTACTAATGTACATACGTACTTAAATAGTTATAGGCTATCTATACAAATGAATAAAATTCAAGCGTCTATTTCTAATTACAAATTACAGTTTTTCATGAAATGCATTCAAATTTTTCTGTCTCTCCGTCTGTCTGTTTGTTTCGTATCTGGAACGTATAGGCTGATTTTGATGACGATACTTTCCGTGGCAAACGATTCGACTAGCTAGCTTCAATCCACGGCGTTGATCATTTATAACCACAGCGCGTGCATCATCTAGTTTAAAATAAAAACTAAATTAGTAATTGGTAGTCAACATACCTAAGTAGTTCAAACTTGCAAGTTCTCTGGTCGACTCAAAAGCACATTTCGTTACATAATTTCAAGTTAAGTTTACATTTCAAACTGGAATACTAGTTTTACTTCTGTGTTTGTTTGAGACTTAAAAGTTACTTTTAAATATTATTCTTAAATTTTTTCACCGTTGCGATTTGATGTTTAGGTCTGCTTGTTGCTATTCACGGAAACATTTAATACGCATTCCTAAATGCATTAACATTTTTATTACCTCGTCTACAGTTGACATAGTTATTGATTAAGATTAGCCTGTTTACAGCTATTCACATTAAAGCAACGGAGAAATTAGTACCAACAAAAAACTAATTATAACTAGTGTTTTGTTTTATTTACTTTTTAAAGGAGACAATGAACGCATTAACAATATATATCCTTTGTCTCGATATACTTTACAAACGTACATTAACTGGACACAAATAACACCCAGACTTAGAACAACAATTTGTGATTAACACAAAGTGTTGTCCTCTGCTCAACTGGTGCAACGTTTCGTATTCATATGTGTTGACTAAAGACATTGACAAAATTTTAAGTCAATAAACAAGTAAACTACAGTTATTAAGATGGTTTTCTTCTGCATGTATAAAATGGTTTCGGAAACAGTTACAGAAGTAAACCTGTTATTAGTTATCATCATCAACAGCCTTAAATACTCCATATATGAACTAACAAAATTATAACAAAGAAAACAACACCATAAAATCACTTTAGCCATGCAGAACATATAAAACTTGCATGACACATTACTTAAACTCCGTCTCATTATTAATTCTGTTACGCTTTTGGAGAATTTTTAATTTTATTTTACCCCTTTAACCATGTGACTGACGAAAACAATGTTTAATTAAATTATCCTTGAGTTAAGCTTTAAAAACTCAAAGACACAATCGAATGTTTTTCGATAAAATTTCGTTTAATTTCGACTGCAAATAGGGTAAAGGTACCAACTGTTGACACTCCCCCAATTTATTGACACGTTAGTAGTTTTTTCCTAAAAATAAGAAAAAATCGATATGTAGATGTTGCTTTGTTGCAAAATACCAGTTGGCAGTCTTTTTTAAACATGCTTGCAACATAGAACTATGAAAAAATTCAATATGGCGATAAAACAGCTGTTGTTGATCACAGCGTGTCAATGGAAATAAAAAAACTGGTAAAAGTTTTAAATTTTGCTAAGGTGAGTGTTTTCTTAATGAAGTTTATTTTAAAAGTTTCGAGTGTTCATTTTGTTGATTTTGATTATCTTCTAAATTACCATAAAGAAGAGAATATATTTTTACTATTAAACTTGCAGTTTTGTTCATTGACTTTATTTAATAGATGATGTTAATATGAGTATGCACAAAATGAGAAATACCAAATTATCGATATACATGTCAATAATTAGCTTTTTCGTGGTTTTTGTATATGACGATTTTGTAATTTATTTTAGCTTCAGTTAATTTTTAATATGTGAATAAATAATTAACAAAGCTGCTATACATTGCCATTCCAAATGTTGACACGGTGTCGATAAATAATAATAATAATATTTATTTCCAATTTACAAACAGTATTTGTACAAAAACCACTTACAACATACAAAACATTTCTTTAAATGGGTTACATACTTATGTAAGGGTAGAATTGAACTCTGGTACCCATGATAAGATTCAACTTGAGTTATGGGTACCAGTGCATCTTCCCCAGTTTGGTCAATTAGTAACATATTCTTTAGAACGAGCGTGGCAGCATCTTTTAATGGTTTTAAAATAAAGGTAAATATAGGTGAAAATCGAGCAGTTTGTCAAGGACAACTTGCATAGGCTGTTAATATATAAAAGGAAAAGTGTCGGGCCTAAAATTGAACCCTTAAAACTTTCGAAGTGCCACGAACTACATTAATTTATCACATCAAAAATCCTGATCATAATTCTCGACCAGGTACTATATTAACCGAAGGAGAGAAAAAGGCATTAGAAAATTGGATTAATGTGTTGCAAAAAAGGGTTTCCGAAGAGAAAAGAAGAGTTAATTTAGACAAGTTTTCTTCCCAGGAGGCAGTACAAAATGCTTTTACACAGTTTGTAGAATCTAGATCATTAGAGTTCTATTGCAATCAAATTCAAATTCAAAATTCTTTATTCACTTAGGATGCAATACATCTCTTGTGACAGGTCAAGATTCTACATGTATATTTATGCCATGTTCGCAAACAATAGGTAGAGCCGGAGAAAAGAACATGGCAATAAAAACTCGCGGCCACTCCTTTCAAATCGCCAATGTTTACATAGTTTTAGTGTTTATAAACCTGATATGGGGGTAAGGTGCTGCCACTAATATACTATACACCATGTTAGAGGACTGATGCAAATTATAGTGATTAAAAATTAGAACATAATCTAATTTAAAAAAAAAAAACAACAGCCTCAGTGGGTACAACATAGTAGGAGCATCTACTTACAACAAAGGTAAAAACTATATGTGCTCAAATATTGGCCAAATTACTGGTAACGAAAGATTAAATATAAAATATTAATTAAAAGATCAAAAGAAAGAGAAGAATGGCCTTTATTCGTCACGTAGAATCGTTCTATGACCTTCCTATTAGATCGCAGCAATGTATGGATAATAAAGTAGATATTTTGATTAAATAAAATGAAAAAATTAAGTTAAATGAAAAAAAACTAATTTCTATTTTTCAGTAAAAATCGGCAATTTCATAATTTAACCCCTAATATTATTTAAAGAGATAGTAGTCCTGATTTTTTTACTTTTTGCTACTCTCCTACAATAAATAATAACCAAACCAAATAAATTTCTGATCTGTCTGAGGTGCCAATAATAGGGATATCTGCTATGTCGATAAATAGGAAAAGAATGTCAATAAATGGGTAAATCGCGTCCTGTATATTTAAAGCCGAAAAATAGTGTTTGATGACGTTTTAACAACAACGATAACAATTTTCTTTGGTTACTTTGGAAATTCAGAAGTCTTTGTAAATTTTAAATGAAAACTCTTAGAGTGTCAATAATTGGTACCTTTACCCTACTTTATTGAATGTTTAGAATGGTTTTTTTCTGTTTTTTTTTATAATTTTTTTCAATTACTAACTGCTAAAAAAACTAATATACGATATAATAAAAATACTTGAAACGCTATATTGAAAAATGTAATTTTAATGTAAAATAATTTATTATTATGAAGGCATTTAATTTAGAATAACATATTTGTCCATTACACTACAAAAATATTTAGAAGACTAGTGGTCTGTTATTATAGAAGGTGAAACCATATGGGGCGATAAAGTTATCTGAACGAGCAAAGTTCGCCTGCTTGGGTCACCCCGCAAATACAATACGGCAGACGTCAGGACGCCTGTAATCTATAACTTTAATGTTGTCGGTGTGTACATACTAAAGTACAAAGTAAAACATTGTATTCTTCTGTTCACGTTCTAGATTTTTAGTGTACTTACATTTCATACTAGTCTTATTAATTTAGATATTTAATTATTTAATCCATTCATTCAGCTCCTCAAACCGTATTTCTAAGAAGAGATTCAAGTACAACTGTGCTGAAGACTTTTGATGTGAATTAGCACCTAATTCGCGTTTACATAACTTATGGGATTACAAAATTTTTTTCACTATTTCCATCGAACCCCGAAGTGAAGACCGCTACAAAAGTTTAGTATTTGACTCGGCAAAGTTACTTCTCTTAAATCTAGGGATCGACTTTTTCTAAGATGCGAAAAGCAAATAACGAAAAACACATGACTAAATTTGATGTAGGTACTAAAAGAGGTGTAGAAACATATACTAAACTATACCCAGATATAACTATAACTAAAAACTCCATTAAATTAAATCAGAGGAAAGAACTAAATGTAATTATCAACATTTCCCAAAGATTACGTGCACAGAATATGTTAAGAGAACGCATAGAACCTACAGCTATTTTAACCTAACAATATAACCTTAAAATACTACCTGTCAAGGAAAAGCTTGATCTGGCAGATAAATAGTATTCAGATGGAATAACAGAATTCTATTAGAAGAGTGTAAATTACGTTTAGAGGAAGCTACATCAGGTGCTTGAAGGTGTAATATCATAAGTATCTGTCAGCAGAACGTGAGAATGCGTAAATACTGTGCCTAGTACAGTTGTAGGTCACTGATATTAAGTGGTGAACACGGATATGTATTTACTTATTGTCTATTTTAATTTAAATATTGATATTAATCTTTATGAATTCGATGTCTAGTTCATGTTTTGCAACTAAACAGATTCTTATGTCAAGAATCATTCAATATTCAATGTTATTTTAATGTGTCATGACCAATTTATGTGAACATTTCTTATTTAAGATCTAATAGTAAATTTTTACTTATACTTTACAATGTTATATCCTAAATAGTTAATCATATTCTTGTTATATTTGAACGGCGCTTAACGTATATTCATTTTAAATAAATAAACATATACATACATTATAATAGTTCTTTCGGCTAAATTCGACCAATTATATTTTAGCCTTCACTTCGGCTGTACCAAAACACCAGCATTTATTATTTTATTGAAAAATTTAAAAAAGTAAAGAGAAACAACAATATTTGAGTGGCATAAATGTCTATTTGTTACTTTTTTTGCACTTTCAGCCATTTTATGTTTCGGTGCTCTTGGTTAAATATAGTTTGTAAGTTGGTTTAGTATGTAGATTATTTTTTAAATTCTCATACAAAGGCTTGTAAGGATATTCAAATAATTAATCTTCCAGTTTAGTATTTCACTGATGCATTTTTATCTTTGTCTCTTGTAAGATGAGTAAAAGTCAGTTCCATTTTCCAAGTTATTTTTGATTTTATGAACATGTACTGCTGGTTACAACCTGTTACGGCAGTGGATGTCGAGATAAGCGAAGAAACTCGTTATTTGAGTGCGTCGGCCGTATGTGGATTTGGCAATGTAGGCAAATGCACTCAGACAGTCAAGGCTTCGCTTCGAGTTATTGAAAATAAACAAGCGATGTATGTTGACCTATTTAACCATAGCTAAATGAACGCAATTGTTTTTTCCACCATGGATAAATGTAAATAAATTAAACGTGTTGTAGAAAACGTGCTTCTTATACCGTGTCTACGTTATGTGCTGTGAACAAAACATTAATTGTTACATGCACTTGGATTTTACTCGTGAAGTGCGCCTAGTAATATTTTTTATGGTTGCTTGTTTCCTCTGAACGCTAGTTCATTTTGTCGCTAGTCGCAGTTTTGCTCAATAGAAAACTGCATGCATTAAATAATCCAAATTACATATAGTATAATACAAATAATTAGTGAAAGAAATTAAAGATTTTTCTGCAGTAAAATAGAGATATTATTTAAATCTTTAAAGAGAATAGAATAAAAAAAATAGAATTTTTCTTTTCATATGAAGCGTGCTTCTTAAAGCCGAAGGACGAAAAAATCTAATCGTGACTTGTGCTTTTGCCACAGTGATAAGTGGAGCCGACAACAACCGTTATTGCGCTTACGACAATATCCTGTTAGCAAACATCTTGATCAGAGTTTCTAGGTTAACTTACGTTTAAAACGAAAAGTCGCCGGCAAAACTTTAGCATGACCCGATTCGATTGGTATATCTGATAATTAATCATGTACGCAAATAAGCCGGTATTCGCTACTCTAATCTATGACATCCTGGACACTTAAGTTGTCCGTTAGCATTAACCTCATTCTACATTACTTTTTTTATGTAGCAGAGACTTAAAATATTTTGTTTACATGTTGTGTACTGATTTTAAGATTAAAGAGGGTTGTCTTATGATTTAACGGATACAGATGACCGAATTTGATTTCCTAACTAATCCAAGAATGTATTGTATGATCATGACGCAGTAGTTTTAGCGATCGCCATGCCGCTTTCTACTAAGTGTTGAGGGTTCAATCTTAACATGAAAAAACTATTTGTGACCCACACAGAATAACATTTCCGTTAACGACAGTTGACCTTAAAACAATTACATTTCAATAACAGAAATCTGAAATTGACCAACAATGTAGTAGTGATTTTTCCATAACACAGCAGATATTTTTTTTTCTTTTCATTTTACCGTCTTAGGTACATAAATATATGGAATTAAAATAGTCAAAGTGACACGATTTTGTCGTTAAACATCTCATATATTGCTAGTGGAAAGTAACAAATTATAAGATCGTATGGTGGACATAAAATTGTTGCATCGTCGTTGGTACATTTTTGTAAGTTGTCCACTACAGAACGTGTCTACTATCTGGTTAACATATAAACGGAGATAAATTGCAGACGTTCGAATGAAGGAATAAATCCAGAGAGCCTAGTATCACATTGTTTTTATTACTCACTTCCCACTGAAATCATCACCAATCGCAACGCCGAACTAGGCCTAGTTTAGTTACCTTGCGATTGGTGATGATTAGAATCAGAATCTTTAAGTATGTATGGTACAACTGTTTAACAGATAAGAGTTTAGTTCTAAAATAGTTATGTTAATGAATAGAAAAAGATTGCTGCAGGTTCGAGTTTGACGGTATCATTAAGTTTGTTATCAGAGTTCATTAGTATACGCATTTAGAGTACGGTTAGTATACCGGATGTCAGATTAGGTCGAAGTCAATAATATAGATTAAAAATTGAGCTCATCATGTTGTCATAAGCACATTTGAAAGTAATGTGATTATTCCAAGAATTTGTAGGTAGATCTTAAAAAAATTGTGAATATCGTTCAATTTGAGTCTTACTGAAGTAAAAAGTATTGTTAAATTAAAAAAACAAGCAAAAGTGCAAATCGTAATAAATATTACGATCCACAAATAGTAAGTAGGTTTGCTATTTTAATATGTTATTGTCGAGTTAAAAATTAAGTGAATGCCACGTAAAAACACGGTGTTCTTGTGATAAAAAAGACATAAAAACAGTCGATGATCACGAATAAAACTGATACAATACCTATTATGATAACTAATATATAGCATGCATGTAGGAAGACTAGCTGATTCACGTATCCTCATCTGCAGTGGTGTTAGAACAACATAAAACAAATTTGTATACCATAAAAATAGTTCAAGTGACCCATTCCTAAAAGATGAACATAATATGCTCTTGTGGCTTTTTTTTAACTTTTAAGGGGGAACAATTATTTCATATATTGTTTTTGTAAAACTAACGGTTCATGCAGCACAGCACACACAATATTTTTATTGGTACTCTTCAAACAAACAAACTCTACAGTTTTTTAATATTACATATTAAAAAATACATTATAATTGGTTGTTTTGTATTCTACGATTTTGTGCCTATCTACCTACAGACGTGCAATTAATTTCAATATTTATATATATTAATTAATTATTAATCTTGTAATTGAGTTCTGATATTGAAGAAAAATAATGGTTATAATAAAAATTTAATACAAATTGGTAATTCATAATTAGATTTTTATTTTAGTATTTTAACTTAGCCGATTTACATATGTATGTTTATTTTTTAATTTAACAGTTTTACTGTCTTCGTCTGCATCTGCTTTCAAAAATGCTCTGTTCCTGAATACCATACCAACCAAACGGATTGGTATACCAATTAACCACCGTACATGTAAATGGGCATTTAAATAAATCCCTTTTATAACAAAAATAGACAAGTCGTAAAAGGAAAGAACCTGTTGGAAAACAAATAAATTTTCCTTATTTCAAAATAATTACAAATTGCCTTCACAGCCATGAAGGTCCCTTTCGAACATTGATGAATGAAAACTATGTGACACTCGTACCATAAAAGGAAAATAATGTATGTTGTCTATGTCAACTGGACTATTTGTCTCGTGTAAATACCATTGTGGTTTTACAAAAATAAATAATTTATGTGTAAGAGCGTCACTGTCCGTTATTGTAGAGTACATTTTCAATAACACTGTTTCACATGCTCTTGTTGTCGATAATGTTCACGCTACAAGTTTATAATATTGAATTGTGTCTACTAATAGAGAAGGGCATTATGTTGGAGTTTTGGTTTGATGGTAAACAATTCTGATTGCCAAATCGAAGGTAGTTGAACCTATTTCCAGGCAAAACATTATTGTGTACTTTTAGAAAAGTGTTGCTTTGTAATGCTATGTTTCAAATGTCAAGGACTATTTTAAGAAAAAAAAGTATTACATAAAACAGAATTGATGCGGGCTCCCTGAGATGGATGCTAGGGTAGAATACGCGAATGTGACTTTAAACAAACAGTTTTAATACCTTAATAGTTACATAATACAACAAAACATTCAAATAGAACCAGAATACGATTTTGGAAATGTACTTTCTTGGGCCAATTTATTGGTTTAGACCTTTTCAGAAAATCTTGAAGTCATTTAAGACTTTTAGACTTCGTTTATAAAAAATACGATTTTGTAGGCGTTAAATCTAAAGACTTTATTAAAACAATAATATCGTAATAACATAACACGGATTTAACTAACTTAAGTTATGGCAAACCTTAATAGATGAAGTAGATATATAAATAAAAACATAACGTATGTTTAAAAATATATACCATTTCAAAACCATATTAGTCAACATGTATAAGAATAACAGGTAAAGCTGTCTTATAAGTACATCCATAAATTAAATAAATTACCTCTCATTTTACATTCGCATTGTACCCTTCATCACCAACTATTTTCGAATATTAAGTTTTACTTTACTATAAATACATCAAAAACCGTTAACAGGTTACTTCTGTACATATGCTTCTCCTTACAATGAATGTTTTAGAACTGTTAAACAAGAAAAACAATCCTCTTTATTAGGTATATACACGTATTGTATTGTAACCCAAGATACTTTGTAAAATTTGGATTAGGATGACGTCAACCAGCTGCAATAAGCAAACATGTTGTTTCAACGTCCAAATATACATATAAAAGTTATGCTGCTAAGATCGAACTGCCTATATCTAGTTTTTAATTGGCCGCTTATCTCGACGGTACTGTTAATTGTAGATTTTTACAATGATTCAGTATTACTTCCTTAGTTGAATCAAGGAAGTTTATTTAGGTCGACAATGCTTGATCATCTCTGTTTTAGATGTGTGTTTATACATTTATGAAACATATTTATTTTATTGAGTTACTATGTGTATGGATAACATTAAACTGTATGAAACTCTGCTCAATAATTAAGATCAAGAACACAGAAGTATTAAAAGAGTTTAAACTACCATTTTATATTTGCAATCACATGGAATAGTTTAGTAATATTAGGTATTCAGCACGTACCTAATACAAGTAGTCAATCTACATCACTTGTGTGAATTATATTAGTATTTTATGACTCATATTATTAAAAATAAGTAAGGCTACTGAATTATCCTACATTCAAGTTTTCTCTTTACCTAATAATTTTCGTCTCCATCAGCAACAAAATATTTTTTTTTATGAATGGTGATCTTCAAGATAGCGAAGGTCTCTGTAAATGGGTTCTAGCCAAAAATAAGAAATATTATGATACCAAGCGCAATTATTTCTAACGACTTAAGTAGTATCTTTAAACGTATAATTCCTTACGTGGTGAAGAGCACACGAGTATTAAAATATTTTGTGTAATCAGACAGAGTAATTTAACTTCGCCATAAATGATACAGTCATTTGTTAAAAGTAATTACGCGCTAGAACAGTAATTATGACGTTAACCGAACCGAGGGTGACCGTACTGAAAATATTGAAAACACTTGAATCAATATAGTGTTTGTTTTGAAGTCATTAAGGCATGTTTAAAGTGCGACAGTAAACGACTAGATTATTGTCCGCTCTTGAATGTACTGGACGAGTCTCAGTAAATTTAAATGAGACAAATTACACAAGGAGTTATTTTGGAAGTCAATTATTAAACTTATTACAATTTTATTGTTAAACTTAATACACATTGCACACAATCTTAAGAGTTAATATAAATACCTTTGCGGTGCCGCCATAAATATTTGTTTTTGTTATATTCATTGTGTAAATGTATACACAAAATATAAATCAGTGTTTGGATTTTAAATTAACAACAGGTATTTAATAATAGATAAAGTTTGTAACAACGAACCGCAACTATCCGTGATGAATGACTTCACTGTAATTATCGTTCATAAAAAAATCAATTTTAATGTGTTCAAATATGACCAAATACACTGTCTGTACCATTATGTTTCTGAGAAATAGCAGATTTAAACAAACGCGAATGCACAAAGGAAAATGTCAAGTGTTGAAAAGAAACGTACGAACGAGTCGCATGCACTTATTAGTTATAGAACTTTTGTCCGATAAATACTTTATGGAGCAGGTCATTGTTAATGAGAGTCGTTCTCTGCTTACCTGCCCATATAAGTCATAGTAACGAGAAGCAATGGAAACTTACGAATACAAGCACAGTTTTATGTTGTGTTATGCTCTTTATAGGAAACGAGAGCTGCATTAAATCCGAAGTAGGACTAGAATATCGTATTATGTTTTGAAACTCATGTTTTAGACGCATTTAATGTAATAAGTAAATTATAAATATGTGTCGATGTTTCACTTGTCTACATTTTCTTGCTTTTTTACCAATTCACTGAGCCCCAGGCCTTTAAAGTATACCGTATACACTAACGTGAATAGTGACATTTGTTTTGACTAGCAAGATTAAGTGTACTCGAAGATACATAACATTAACAATTACAAATAATCAGAAATTAAGAAAAATATCAGATATCTTGAAAAAAATAATACCAAGCTTTAATAAATTTAATGAAGAGAAATTTGCATAGGATATATAAATGACAATTACCTACAGGTATCTCATAAGGTTATCAAAAATGCGGAGCCACACAAGGCGCTCCAAACGGAGGCACGTGGCAATGTATGGATGTTTAACTAGATTTATGTCTTGAAATTTGTTATGGTAAAAAGGTATAGATTATAAAAATTCCAAACTCACAAACCCTATTTCCGAAGGCCCCTATAAAAGATGTCAATGTTGAGTGAAACTATTGTTTGCACGCACGTGTACTGTTATGTACACCTTATCCTTATCTGTAATAGCCAAGTTATGTAAGAAATATAATAATATTGCATTTTTATCCATAAAATATTTTAGGTTTTTTACGGTTCGGTAACGTGGAATGCCATATAACATGGGAAATGAGTCCGAGTCGCGGTATTAAACAATGACTTATTATAAAGTTAAAATACTCAAAATACCTCATTTTAATTATTACGAAACAATAGAAGAGTTGTGCATTTATTTTATTTTTTTGTGGAGTCTTTTTTGAATCTTCTCGACATGACCGTATATGTCGACTCGGTTATTTAACTAGTCAAAATGACAAATTTACTAAGGACGTATGATGTACGTCATTCAAGTAACTTTAGTTTATCTGCTGACAAAAAATATTCAACTATTGTTAGTAACTTATTACAATTCTTCAAATTCTTCATCAGTTTAATATTATAATTATTAAATTGAATACCCGATCAGACTACTATTCACCACAGCATTACATGCCAGTGGTTTATAGCACCTGTCATTTTGTGTATAAATTATTAAAAAAATAAATGAGAAAAGTTGTCTAAAGAAATACTTCAGTGTAGATAATAATTAGATGTCATCTGATGTAGTGAATAGAAGTTTAGTTGGCACTTATGGCATCTTTAATTTAAACATAAATATTTAATACATTACATATAATACATAAATTACAACCTGATACATGAAGAATCTCTAAATAAAAATCAGGATGATTAGAAGAAAGGGGACAGGATAGCCACTAGATGAACAGGAGTGTCAATATTTTCGGTATCTATTTTCGATAAAAAAAATATATAGTTACACTTACCAATTCAGAATATCAATATTGTAATGATTGTTATCTTAAAATCTTATATTTAACTCACTTTAAGTTTATCTTTAGACTCCGTCATCTGGCAACGGTCTCGAATTCTCTAGTTGAAGAGAGAGATTTACTTTTTACTGTCATAAAATAGGTGCAGATTTAAGTACAGATAAACTTAAATTGCTTAAGATCTGTTGCTAATAGCTTATCTCGAGCACTACCCCGTCTTTCAAAGGGGATACTGCAAAAGTTGATCTACGAAATTAGTGGCCCCAAAAAAAGAAAAATTAACTAAGGAAATCTCATTATCCGTTTACTTTCACTATGTGCAGATGTTTTATTACACAGTGAAGTTATTATAAAAGAAACACATTCAAACAATACATATCACAATTCATCAAGGGCATTGCGAGTAAATAAATCATTAAGCATTTTATCTATAGCTTGATTTATACCTATTCCTAACTTTATTTTCAAGTTATATAATACATAAATAAAATGTTAAAGATTTGATACGCTCGAAGGCTTCCATTTCTTATCGCTATCATAATGAGGCAAACTACTGACACATTTCCATTACTCATAGAGTGAAATACCTAACGTTATAATCGTTATATGAAAGCAGTTATTAAATGCGAAACTATTTATTTTAAAAGCAAATACTGTTGACCGTTAGGCACAGATAAATTGACATCGTTTTGAACACGTCATACTACTGAAGCAATATCTGCATTATTTTTATTGTATATAGTATGCAAGTCGTTCCGTATACCATATTTGACTGCCTTGTTGGTCTAGTGGTTAGCGTATGCGGCTGCTGATCAAGAGGTCTCGGGTTCGATTCCCGGGTCAGACCAAATATTTGTGTGATCCACAAATATTTGTTTCAGAGTCTGGGTGTTTTTCTATGTATAATATGTATGTATTTACAAAAAAAAGTATGTTTATGTTTTTATATCAGTTGTTTAGTACCCATAACACAAGCTCTGCTTACTTTGGGACTAGATGATGTTGTGTGTAACTTACACAATATTTATTTTATTATTTATATGTTACCTAGTATACATACAATGTATGACATTGTCAGTGACCGATTGAGAATAGGGAGTGTCACCACCGAAGTACATTAAATGGGTGTTGTAAGACCATAAGGGAAAAGAAAATTTACAAAGAATTCTGTACTAATCCTGGTCAGCGTGGCATAGTAGGCCAAAATCTTATTTTTCAAAAGCAGTGAACTATATAATATAGACTGAAGTCTAATTATAACGTTAATGATATCTCCAATCTTTTCGACTTAAAGTAGTTTTCGAATGCATAAACAATGAGTTGGTAAAAATCTATATTACATTATCATATATGTTGACGTAACGTATTCACTCAAAGAACGACAAGAATATAGACATGAAAAGCAGAATAAATATCTGTACCTATTAGTATAGTTAAGGTTAATATTACCGGTCTAGTCTAGACTAAACGTAAGACTGATTTATACGCAATAAACATCTTACATTAATCAATGGAGTTTAGTATTTACTTTACGTACCATATTTGTACCAAGTAATAAAGTTTATTTATATAAACTAGTTGTCTTCGAGTTGTCGCGATTTGACCATAATTATGTTGAAGCGTTCTGCACATAAAATATAGACCACCTCTAGTTTCTTCTTTCAACAGCATCCCATAATAATCCACTAATGGCATATGCTTCTCCTATAAAGAAGTTCTTTATAGCCAGTTGTTATAAATCCCTTGTTGTCAAATAAGAAATTAAAAAAAAACTTGTACTATATCTTGATAGCCAGACGGATTGGTATACAGTTTATGTCAAATTATATTCCTCTTTGCAGTGATGTACTCGTTGTTTGCTCCCTAAATAAATTACTAAGACGGATTAATCGGGGTGGACATTTCATATTCTCAGTCTATCACTGCAGGAATATTGATTAAGGTAAACATATTTTAAATAAAGGTTAGCCTTTAGTATTAATAAATAAATATTTTTTGGACATCTTACACACAATGCCGTCTAGTCCCAAACTAAGCAGAGCTTGTATTATGGGTACTAGACAACTGATATAAATACATAAACATACTTTTTTTTTTTGTAAATACATACATATTATACATAGAAAAACACCCAAACTTCGAAACAAACATTTGTTCCGACTCGGGAATCGAACCCGAGACCTCTTGATTAGCAGTCGCATACGCTAACCACTAGACCAACGAGGCAGTCAGACATACCATACTTACATTCGATAAAGCAATCGAAACTAATAGAATTTTACTAGCTTATTATCGAGTGTTTGCATTGAATCGATATTTCGGTGCAGTGTTCCTATTTTACTTTATCATCACTCTTGCTTAAAGATATGAGTGGGTATATTTAAGACTATTTAAATATTCTAATAATTGTATTTTTCAAATAGAATTTTAAGAGATAAATGCTTCAGTTATCAAACTCAGTTCAGTTGTCAAATTTATCTTTATTGGCCATCACTGTTAAAAGTCTAGCTATTGTACGACTTATGCTCAAGAACTATTAACTAAAATTTATATCTTAATTTTCATTTAATTTTTATTAGTAAGGTCCTTGACCTTCATATTAGCAGAATGTCGGGAAGCAGCAATTTTTACAAATATTTTGTATATCTTAATAGTATAGAAGTCGCTGCATTTAACTACTGAACTGAAATTAATGCGGTTTTCATTAATAGAGTGATTAAAACGTAGGTGTATACGTGTATTAAAGAAGAGGATATCAAAGATTTCCGTGCAAAGCCCAGCCGGGTGGCTAATTTAGAAATATATTGTAGCATTCTTCATATATAATCGAATATTTAATAAGAATTACCAAAGTATCAAACGACGGCGTTTAATACGTATTTTTAATAAATGAATAAGTTTTAATTACCACTCGCACAACTTGTTTATATCAAAGTGTCTACTATGAACTTTGGTATTAAGTATTCACATGTAGGTACGTGTAGTATCATCGGACAGATTCATTCACACCCAACAACAGACGATTACCACATTCAGTTTTCGAAGTCACTATTCAGTACGATTTGTGAATTACATTACACTAAGATTTGATTTCGTTAGGAGAGTGACTTAAATGTTTACTTCATTATAATGAACACCTTCTAACTAGGATATCTATATCTACTTTAAGCATAGAATCTGTATTTTGGTAAAACAGAACGATTTGTTGTTTTGATACAACTGAAATATCCTAGGGGCTTTCGGTAGGATCAGTTATCTAATATTTATTTCCCTTTTAACTTTAATAAAATACCACTATTCCCTGTCCAACTAAATGTTGAGTTGAACAACGGCCCCTACTGAAGATCCATAGATATTCCAGTCTGTAGATCGTGGGACATTGCTTATACAAGTACTTACTCAAGACGACACGTACGGCACATTATAGTGTCAACCTATCGCCGTCCACTGCTGGACGAAGGTCTCCTCCTAGGAACGCCAACCATCCCGGTCTTGTACTAAAGTAAAATTTTAAACAACTAATTTTCTAACTCCATGTGTAAACAAATAGCAGCTTCTCTGATTAGTGCAGAACATTCATATATTGACACAAGCCTTAAACTTTAATGGCGTGATTTAATGTGTTGTGAAGTTGCAAGCTAAACAAATGTCACTATTGAATTCCTCGGAATTTATCACCTGAAACTGTGTTTGTCCTAATTTTAAGAACTGCTTTGCACTAATTTCTGGTCTATATTTGCATACATGTATATTTATGTATCTGATGTTTAAAAAAAATATCCATTATAGTTTTGAGTTTTAGGAAGTTAGTAATGAAATCTTTAGAACTAGATACTTTTTTAATTTTATGATTCTTTTTTTTGTTTTGTTATTTCTGTTCTAAATTTCTATTATTTTCGACGTTTCGATATAGCACTTAGTATTCATATTTATGTGGCTAAATGTCATTGTTACGTACAGATCACAATTTGTGCTTTCATCTTTAGCGTGGTATCACGTGTCACATCTACACTGTGCACAAAATTCTTGTGTTGATACTAATGTCAAAGAATTTTAGAAGATTCTTGTAAAGGACAATAAATTGTATTTTAAATAGGTTTGTAATCTGTTTATTGTTTAGGTAATAACATATTGTCAATAGTTATTGATATCCCATCATGTGCCATTGTGTATATAATTAGTACCTAGATTATTAGTAGTTCAATATTTTATGACTAATGTTAGTAAATTTTCAATGTTATTTTTATACCTGTCTTGACATATGAAATACTAGCTTTTGCTTTAGCTAGTGACTCAACACCACGCGCGTATGTGTGTCAGTAAAGTGGTGGTGTGCAATGGGAGATGCCTATGTCCAGCAGTGGACCGCAATAGGCTGATGATGATGATGAAGACAGTAAAGTAGCCGGTGTCCTTTCTCAAGTATCAAAGTATCTCCATGTAAAATTCATTGATATCGGTGAAGCGGTTTAGCCGTGAAGGCGTGAATAATTATTTTGAATTTTTAAATTAAGTATCAGTAGATAATTATAGTCTTAGTCAATTGTGTTTTATGCTGAAACCGAATTAAAACCTTATAAGAAAGCCATACGAAGTAAAATTCCCTAAAATATAATTTTGTCTAGCTAGTCTGTTTTATTAAAACCACTGTACGGCGCCTCGTCGGTACGGTTTAGATATTCTCGCATGAGAATTCTTATTAGGAGACAATTTTCACCTTAAATAAATTTTGCGCACGTCCTGTCGAGTGAGAAGCATACGTTAGTGTAAAACAACTCTCATTTTCTTTCGCATAGAACCCTAAAATAACAGTATGCTGTTGTTCTTGCTTACCTTGTCTGAGGTTAGCCAATAACAGGTTTTCAGGTGACCGTATCACTTTAATTTAATTTTGCCCCGATAATGTTATATTTTACTGAAATGTAATTTTGATGTTTCATTTTCAATAGGTCATTTATTCATCATCATTATATTGCATAATATATTGATTGCATCCATTAAATATTATAAGTGGGTATTAGGTTTAAAAATATTTACCTGACATTTTACATTGTTAACAATATGTTGGATGAATCGTTGACGTTTGCAAAAAATTGGTTTCAAATAACACACCTATTAAAATTTATTGATAAAAATATTGTTTGATGGTAAAGTTTGAAAGAGAAAAAGTTTGTAAATATCTATTATTGTTTATTACTCTTAACCATACTTTATATTCCTACCCTTAGGGTTGAAAGGTTTTTCCAATTAAAAGAATAATATCAAAAACGGACTACTCTGTAAAATTTATGCGTGGTCATAAAAAAATGTACGCGTCGATTTGAGATTTTCCCTCGTTTTTCTCGTCAGTTTATAATTATAATAGAACATGTTAATATAAAACTGGAATTAGTTAATAGCACAAGATAAAAAAATAATTGTACTAAAACATTCCATCCCATGCCAACTCATTTAATAACGCCGAGTAAAATGTTGTAACACTTTATAATTTACAGTTCTATGTGCCTAGATAAGTACATAATACAACTGTATGTATATATATAATCTGTTTATTGCAATACAAGGAGTTGACCTTTTAGCAAGTTATTCTAAACGGTGTGAGAATTGTGAACAAATATTCGATCACCAATTTACGAGAAGATTCTAATCATTACTGACAGTTATGACACTAAACAGTATTTATGTAAACGGTGTTGACAGTATGTCATGTCCTATTTTGTTTTGTAATCTGGGATTTGAAAACTACTAGGACCATTTTTAGGGTCCGTACCCAAAGGGTAAAAACGGTACCCCATTACTAAGACTCCTCCTCCGTCTGTCTGTTCGTCCGTCTGTCTACAGTCACCAGGCTATATCTCATGAACCCTGATAGGTAGGCAGTTGAAATTATTACAGATGATGTACTTCTGTTGCCGCCATAACCACAAATAAAATATAAATTAATACAAAACAAGATAAATATTCAAGGGGGCTCCCATTAAGCAAACGTTACTTTTGATATTAATAACAGTAACAGGTAGAAGCTTGAAATATTCTCAAAATATTAAAAGTTTATACTATAATAAATAGTATCTACCTAATGATGTACAGACAATGGTACGGCACACTACATGCGCAAGTCCGACTCGTGCTTTGCTGGATTTTACTACAAGAACGGTTAGGAAAGTCCAGCGCCACTCTTAGAGATCCTTGACACTGCTTTTGTTGTGCACATTATAAAACATCGTTTATCTATTCTTCCATATGAGTAATTATGATGCGGAAACCAAAGACTAGTTGTACTTGATGTTTTTTACAATGGCAATACATGCGTTTAGGTTCGGTAACTTTTAACACAGGCTAGTTATGTGAGCCGTCTAAAGTTTTGTTTTATTCGAACCCATAACAACAAGTCGTAAATAAGAATTGGGTGAAAAGAAAGATGGTCTTTGACTATTGAAGGCTGTTGATGATGATGATGATAAAAATATATGTCTTAGGGAATTAAATATTTCAATTATGTAATGACAATAGTATAGTTGACAGGCCTGCCTATATAGTGAATAGAAATGACTCTACTCTGCCTGATGGAAAGCAGGAGTAGATTGTAGTAGGGGTAGGGGTAAACATCCTCGTTGTGAGGGTAGGCAATGCAGCATGGTGACCCATACAATTCTCCGGGCCTCCAGAGGCCAAGAGAATGATGCCGAATGATTGGGCCTCCGGTCTCACACTTACCAACGAAATACGACAGCAAGAATGCTATCATGTTAAGAATGGTCTTTTGTGAGGGTAGTACTGCCCCTGTCGAGCCGGCCCATTCGTGGCTCTACTACACATAGGCATAGTTATCATTGGTAGTTCCCATGTATCTACCAAACTAGGCTTAAAAAGGATTTTACTAGGGTATCATAAGTGTTATTATTTAATTATTAACTACAATACTGCCATCAAAATATTTATTCGTAAAATAATATGAAATAACTTTAGTTTTTTGCTTTCGAAAAGCTTTTTGTGCGAAGTATTGTAAAAGTAGATCATTATTACTGTCATTGAAGAGTATTTAAAACGTAACTTTAAATTAAACAATTGAACTTGCAATATGTTGCTTATTACTAACTTCATAAGGTACAGAGATTGAAATTAGATTTCTAAAAAGACGACAGACACAACTAGATTTTTCAGTCTCAACCTTGTAACATCAGCCTTCGACGTAAATATAAAAGAAGCCGCTTTATTTTCTGTTAAATGCGTAGTAAATCGTAAAATACAATTGCATCACGATTATAAAATCGATTTCGATTGTAATTTGCCGTCAGCAAGCTACACGACGTCATCGTGTAAAGGAAAAAGGTTTTACCATATCACTGCTGGTTTGTTATTTTTTTGAAGTACAAACACGTAGAATTTCAAACTTGTTTCCATTCCTTTTGACTTCGTGGTAGTCCGTTACAAAGAGAGTGAATTGCAAGGAGTTGATACTACACACTATACATATTTAGTTAAATTTTACATTTGTAATAGATATGAAAAGTATTTTACTTGTTTATAAGTTCTTAATTATTACAAGTTATTAAATAAGTTTGCTTATTATCTTCTCCTAGAAATCTTACATGGAATATTTTCACTTGTGTCTTTGTCTGAAGTTAACCATCACATGTCCCGTCCCTAAATGCATATCGACAGACGTTTTTACATTACGAGTATTTAAAAAAATAGCTTCGTTAAATGCTGAAAAAATTGTATTATTTGTCAATAAATACGTCACCTGTCGGCCAAGTGTTATTTTACCAGTGCATACTTAAATATTTGCTATTATACATCATTTTCCTTTGTTTAATACCAGATGTCTTGAAAAAGAAACTACAAAAGACGTGACGACAGTTATATACAAATAAACGGAGTGTGTGAATGACTAAACTAGGCACGTGCCTTGCTGAAAGCTATTACGATGTCACTCTTCAGTCTTAATAGGATTCAGAAATTTTCAGTTATTCTAGGAAGTACAATACTTTGAATATATAAATATGGCTAATGCTGTGTAATATTTTACATAACAAATTATAGCTTTGAGACTACATTAATTAGTAAAGTAAAATTCAGACTCATTTAACTGTATGTTTTCGTTTTTTGGAACACCAATATCATTCATGACCTTTTCATAAGTGCTGGAAGAATAACGTTCTTCCTTGACATTCAGTTTGTTACAGTACCTCAATAACATCTCTTTATGACCTTCAACATGTTAGGAACCTCGTTCGTGTGAGATGCGCACTGGTATCATATAATTTTCTTCGTGTCTTCTAGGTTTAGTTTCGTTAAAATATTTCACCTTATATCCTATACCGCAATTCAATAGTTATGAAAACTACTGTAAGCATTAAGTACATGTAAGTTATGTGTTCGCACTTACCTAACAACATAGATGTTTACGAAAACCATACATTACGAGTGGTCATGCTCATTGATAGCAACAATAGTAATAATACTAAATACCAACGAACCTTTTAAAGATCCTTTTGTTAAATGGAATTGTTAATCATCAACAACCTATACGGTCCCACCGCTGGGTTTGGATCTTTTCTCAGGAGCGGATTAAGGCCATACATCTCCTAAATATATCGGACATTTCTGATATCTTACACACAACGCCATCTAGTCCTAAACTAAGCAGACTTTGTATTATGGGTACTAGACAACTGATATAAATACATAAACATACGTTTTTTTGTAAACACATACATACATATTACATATAGAAAACACCCGAACTCCGAAACAAATATTTGCGGATCACACAAACATTTTGTTCGACCCGGGAATGGAACCCGAGACCTCAAGCACAGCAGTTGCATTCGCTACCAATGCGTCACCGAGGCAGTCAGCGCGTGCGTGGCCCGCGTGCTAATGGATAAAACAAAAATACAGAAAATAATCCACCGTGTCTGCAAAATGTAAATTTTGTTAAATGTCAAACCGCAACAGGAAAAAACATGACAGTAAATACCAATATACATTTTAGAAATATGCGGTTGTTCTTCTACTAAATATTGCGATCAAAAAAACGAAATTATGAAATTGTGTTATAATTATAAATAACTTCATGTTAGTTTTGAAACGTCTTTTTAGAAATTGTAGCATCTTTTAAATTCAACAGATGGCTTGACTTTATTTAAAACTGGCTTGCGCTTGCGGCTCCGCCCGCGTGTATCTCGATTATTTCAATAAAAAGTAGCCTCTGTGATAATCTGATATTTATGCTATATTACTGTAAAGTTTCATCCAAATCCGTTCAGTGTTTTTTGCGTGAAAGAGCAATAAACATATAAACATACACACTCACAAATTTCAATTATTAGCAAGGATGAAATTGAGATAAGATACAACAATAAAGTATTATAACTATCATTACTTTTTATGCATTCGTTTCTGGAAGTTAAATGTTTCGTCTTCAATAATAAGTATACAGTTCCTGCTTTCCTTAGATAGTGATACGATAAGGTATTGTAGGTTATTAGTAGCTTTAAAACTATTTTACTACTCCAATATTAATGATATACATTTGAAGACCGTCATAATACTTGTGTGTAATCTATACATATATAAAAACGAATCTATATTTCCCCTGGTCACGCCATCACGCGTGAACGACTGGACCGATTTCGCAATTTTTTTTTTTATAATATACCTTGAAGAACGACGATAGTTCTTAGAAAAAAAATCTGATAAGTTTTATTGGAGGGGTTCCTAGAATACAAAACAATTGAGTGACGTTGAATCGAAGTTCGCGGGATCAGCTAGTATTTTATAAATAAAGTATTCGTCACTACTTTCTATTGAGCAAAATTTGCATTTCTTAGTTACACATGTATTTATATGATGGCCTGTGGCTCCGTCCATGTGTATGACGATCGCGGTAACGAGTAGCCTATGTCCTTCTTCAAGAATTGAACTATCTCGTTGGCAAATTTTATTGAAATTAGTGCAGCGGTTGAACTGTGTAAGCATAAAAGACAGACAGAGTTACTTTATGTTGATACGGTTTAAATCCACGTAGGTTGGACAAGCTGTAAAGTTTTCGACGTATCTTCTATATTTATTTATACGCAATATATCCTTCAAGATACTTTTTATTCAGAACAGCATCATAAAATCCAACCGGTTGTTTCAACAAGATTATAACAATGCGTATAAGTGCTACATACCTTATGGAATGTGTTTGAATTCATAGCCAGCCTGTTGTAAAGCTGCGTGGGTGTTTACCAGAAAAATAAATTCAATTAAACAAGGAAACATTTTTTTATCTTGAACTCCTTATATAATTACACTGAACATGAGCTGATAAATGATTTATGAATTATAAAACATATTTGTCTTGCTATCATCTACTTAGATTTAATGGATATTCATATGGAGTCAAAGACATTATAAACATAGCAGTAGGTACTATATCTGGGTTTGAAAAATATTGTAGCTGAAGGAAAAACTAAAGGAAACTAATTAAAAAGTGTAAAAGTAAATTTAAATCTTTTTTTATACAGAACGTGCGATGAAACCTATAAGTGCTCATGCCATTGTATGCTAAAACATGTTGTGTGTCACTCAGAATGTTTTCAGTCATTATTTACAAGCAGAGTGATCTAGAAATCAGAGGTAATGGTTTATGAGCCGATGACCATATATATTTATATTATTTACCACACGGAAGGGATTGTGATCATAAAGGTAAAATAATATTCTGTAGATGTACCTAATGCGAATATATTCTAAACTGTACTTACCTACATTTATTTTTCCACTTATACTTGATTAATGAAATATAAAATAAAATAAAATAAAATAAAAGAAACCAAAACCTCTTAATATTTATCAGTAACATTAAAAAAGAAAGAAACCTTATCCAGTATAAGGTAGTATAAAGGGGATTTGGGAAAAAGTCTATGCACATATCAAGAAGTCGTAGATTAGAAAGGATTTTCCTTTCTGAAAATAAAAAACATGATTTACAATTAGTTTTCTTTTGTTTCGATAATTATGTATTATATTGTAGTGTTTTACCAAATTTGGGTTTTAAATAAGTCTGTGGTTCATTGTACTGGTACAGTCAGTACAGTCAATGACACCAAGCTATAGGCGTCCCATTGTACTTCGTGATTCAACTTAAAGTTATTGAGAAAGTGAGTGTACGAATTGGTGCAATGTGCTTTTAGCTTCATCGAACGGTACTCCGCAACCTTTGGCAAATATTGAACAACAATAGGAGGCGTGATCTATAACTGTTTTATTAAAATATGTCAACATATATAATCGTATAATAATCCAGCATAGCTAATAAGCCCTTTGTACCCTCTTATGAAGTCATTCTTGCAAGCTAACCAAACATTAAACAGGAAATAATACGATAACAAGGAAATATAATAGCAAATTCAAAATATTTTCACACGTAAATAACTGTATGATCATTAACTTTTTATATGAAATAAATGTATTTGTGGTCAATGTCGTGTGATGATTGGGCTTGAAGGGAAGCATCAATGTTTGTAAAAAAAGAATATGATGTAAAAACAAACGTCAATAATAAATTAAGGACGCAACTCTTATGTAAGAATCGTATACAAAATAATCGAGAGTCCGTTATCAATCAATATTTGTTTGACATTCTGTATTAGTTGATATTCAAATATTGAAAAGGAAATTGTTATTATCCTCATACACTGATAAATATACTATATTAATATTTCCAGTTCCCGCCGTTCCAAGAGGTCTATCAGAGACAATTTGTGTCAAGTTAATCCTACATATAATTGGGATATAAAGTAGCCTAATGCTGCTGTCAGTCATTTCCATATAAACTTTTGTGAAAATTGGCATTTCAATGTGAACAAGAACCAACACACACATTTACGAAATTCGCCTTTGTAATACAGTGCCTTCGACAAATGTAGTTTAAACGTTCAATTGTCATTGAACAGAACTTCCGCACATAATACAGATGTACAATATATATTGTTTACCTATTCGGTATAGTAGGTATCTCTTAGTAGAGTTATTTGTTGAAGTAAAACTTTTTTTGAAAGTTCATTTTCGCTAACTCAGTGCATTGCCAGATTATATTGTATAGGTTTTACGGATACTGTGATATAACGATAATATTTAATAACGAGTACTGATAATACTGTGTACATGGAAGAGAGCGTTATGATCGACGATTATTGTCTTCACTACATAGTATAAAACAAAGTCGCCTTCTCTGTCTCTATGTATGCTTAAATCTTTAAAACTACGCAACTGATTGTTATGCCATTTTCTTTAGTAGAGAGAGTGATTCAAGAGAAAAGTTTTTATGTATAATACATGCATAATATTATAGTAGAGAAACATTGATAATTTTAGAGGTATCCAATGTGATGTCGCAAATAAACCCATTATTTTGCGCTTACATTGCAAACGCTGTACCCTACGAGATAGATCAAAATAATGTACTACAGTATTGTATATCTTAAAAAGGTCTACAAAAAAATCCGCGATGGTAAATGTTTATCTCTTAGGGATAACCCACAATAACCATTTTTATTATGTTATTTTTACGAGAAGTAATGGCTTGTTTACAGTATTAATCCTTATCCAATTAAGTAGATACCTTAAATACATTGTGTATTTAATATAGATTAAAATGGCCCTTAATAGTATTTAATTTAAATTAATACTCTTGAAGATATTACAGATTTAAAATGCATGAACAAAGCGATTGTGGCGGTACCGGCCGGGGCCCATTAGTTGACGCTGCTATCGATTTGTCACTATCAGTTTATATATTGTGTTTACAATACTTTATTATGAATTAATATTCTAAGACGGTACGAAGTTCGCCGGGTCAGCTAGTTAATAATAAATCAGTAAGAATAATAATACCTGGATTCTTCTTTGCACATCTGCCTGCTCCCAGGCAATGCATCTATTACGGTAACGAGATTGTTGCTAAATGACTGATGAACATACTTATATTTCGCATATTATAGATGAATTACACCCACACAATAAATTATCGTACTCATGACAAAAATATTGAAGAATATTGTTAAAGTAATAAGGTTCTCTCTGTTAGGAATACATAAGTCATAATTTGTGATGTTCTCATAAGCTGTAATTTATGCTTTTCATACATATTATTTTCAAATCCGTCGTAAGTGAATTCATAGCGGTAGTATGTTTGGTGAACTTGAAATCGTAACCTTTTTAACGTATATCCGTCGCTTTAGCTACCGCTCCGATTCAAGGTAGAGTTAATTTTTATATTTTTTTGTTAAATTTGTTTATTATTGAAACTTTTAAATGAAACAGTTAAAGTGTACTTTGTAAACAGCTTCTTAATTCTTATCTTTAATAAATTACAGTATGTTGCATTATCTTCAAACATATTTTTATATTTTGCACTATCTATTTCGTTGAATTAATTTAATTTACTTTATTAGTTTCTATTAAGTATACAAATATATTAAATTGTCTAGCATTTCACTGCGAAATTCATGATGGTGATATAGGTAATGATAATGATTATATTAACCAGAAATTATAAAACAAACACAACAAAACAAAATAAAAATAAAACTTCACAATGTAAAAATTAACTCCATTTACAACGTTCAATGGATAACGACTTTTAATAGATCGTTAATTATTTTCTACAACAAACATTATTAACAGTGTTGCAATTTACAAATATTTAAAAATATGTAAATGTCGAAGTTATGAGTTCTTTGAGCTCGGAGTGTCGAATGTTACCACATAACCTGCAGCGCACTTCATCAAACTTGGAGAAGGATAAATTCAGAACAAGGTATAATTTGTTAACCGCCTGGGCATTCCGTTGTCGTGATGAATCGTTAGCAATATATGGAAATATATACATCGTGTTAGTATTGGTTGGCATACTCAGGCGTTAAGTGGCGCCATCTATAACTGTTCTCTAAACTTGTCTGCGTGGAATTTATTTTCTTGTTTTATCTTGTTATAATTAAAAGAAATGTAGTGACAAATAACAGTTTACCTTAACGACTTTCGCTGTGCTATATTATATAAATAATTGCAATTTTCTGTAATATGGACAGGTATATGATGATGACAATACGTTTTATGTCCAGCAGTGGATTATTAAAGCTTGTTGATGATATTGATGTAATTATGAAATATTTTAGTAAAGTGTGATACTCTACTTTCTTGATTGCGTCTTAAAAAACGTGTGAAATTTTAACTTCACCCTTCTAGTTTAAATTCTATAACCAAGTGTTTTCCTCCTTTTGGAATTTAAAGTAGTTACATATTTTTTCAGTAGCTTTCAGGCCTTTTATCAGTTATTTATCACTTTCTAAATGCCATAACAGAGTTTATGCGTCTTTACTTAAACTACGTCTGATGAACTTTATAGGAAAAAAAATAATCCTTAAACATACGAATATAATATACTTGCAGTAATTCAATATAAAACTCTTCATCAACAGCCTTTAACAGTCCACTGCTGGACATAGGCCTCTCCTAGTGTTTTGAGCTATCATGGTAACATAGCCAAACCTTCGTGTGCTTACATAAAATAACTTAAAATTGAACATTACATTGGGAGATGCTCGGTGACCGGTGACATTAACTAGTATATCCATATTTTACATTAATAGAAATGCAAAATAGTATTTATGTTGGCAAAAACCCATTGTAAATATAGATCAGTTATTAAGAATTTCAGTCCCGTGCGTGGTTCATGCAGAAGTCGAGTCACACGACCTAAAGTCGTCGGTTTACAACGAAAAAGCCTTGCAACAAGGTTGTTTCGGCGCGATGCCTCGTGCTTGGAATCCGTAATAGCCTTGCAGAATATCTACTACACCGATGCTATGTGCTTCTCTTTCTGTTGTAATATATATACGTGCGAAAGGAATAGTTTTCTAAAACTCATTTATATTAATTCTATATTTGTTTTGAATTAGTTAAATAAGGAAACTTTTTTAAATGGCCATTAAAATACTGATTTATGTTTGTATCTTATTAGTCTGAATGCATTTAACTTGTGTACTTGCGGTCTTAATTTGCGAGTTATCCCATCTATTTCTTATGAATATAAACTGAGATTTCGAAAACTTTATAAGGCAAATTAGGCAATATTTAGCAATAAATAAAAGTCAGAAACAGTTAGGCGGTCAAATTTGTATCCTGTTCATTAACGAATCGATAACATAAATAATGCAAGTGAAGTGTAGCCTCCCGAGGCATTCCACTGCATCCACTGGTCCCGGTACGAACCAAAAATAGCCTACCGGTTCTTCGTGTGCCATGTGAAGCAATAAGCTGCGTGTTCACGATACGCGCCGCAAAATTTTCTTTTACAAACGCGTAAAACACGTCGATGTATTTTTGTTCTGTTCTTCACTAATGATGTGTCGTAAAGTTAGAAGTGCTATAAATAAATACAAAGATTTTTGTTAAGTATTGTTATTATATGATCCATGGTAATTTTATAATGAAATTTGTCATGGAGATACTTCGATTTGAACAATTACATAGGCTACTCTTTACCGCGACACGGGCGGATAGAAGCTAGAAAGTCTACTATTTATTATTTTTTTCCGAAAAAATAGTATTACTATTAAATTATTCCACATAGAGGAGGAGACAGAGAAAAAAATCATGTAAAATAAGCCGCAGTCAAAAGAGAACATTCAATACAATTTACTTACGTAAAACTCAGTAAATGTTACTATTGTGCGTTTGATTATTTTTTTAAATTTTATCTTAACATACTATGTGGTTATTGCCATAGTGCATATTAATTACTTGATAAATACTCGATGAATATGGATAGGCGTGTACATTATCATAAAATGTATAGTTAAACTATAACTATAAAATAGAAGGGTAATGTTTGTGTTAAATTATTAACTCAATCCTTTTATTCATTACCTTTCTCTTGTGTGAATAATACGAACTACTTTTTTGATAATAATAATAATAATAAAGGGTTATTAAAGGATCAAGGGTCTGATGCAGAAGGCAGTCCTTCTTAACACGGCACGTTTATTGAGGAGGTTCCTGTCTTTGGAGCCCTAACCACCGGTTTCTTGGTCCCTGTACCCGAAGTCGGTGGTCTACTATTTTTTATATTTTTAAATGTACTTTTTATATTTATATTTAAAAATGTAATTTATATGTAAATATTATCAAATAAAGAGAATAATAATAATATCCAAATATTTGTTTAGGAGCTTAGAATTTTTCTATTAATAATATGTTTGTAATTCCAAAAGAAACTATATATTTATCAGCTATCTAGTACCCACAGAACAAGCTCTGATTACTTTGGAAGTAATTGGCGTTTTGTGTTGGATGTCCGAAATATTAAAATAACGCGTTTTCTCTATGTATCATTATAATGATCAAGAAGATGAGTTATTTTATATGGGTATCTACAGCCAGATATGTAACGAAGGCCGTCTGAGGAGCAGCACGATGTTGTCACATCATGCGTGGTGTCTTTATAATTACGCACGAGAATTATATGGATGAATCACGTTTCCTATTTTTATTGTAATAAGTTCTTACAATTTATGCTATTGCTTGAATAGTTACAAAAAATAATTATATAAGAATATAGCTTTACCAGGAAACAATTATTCCAGAATGCACCAATATTTAATAAAACTATGCTTAACACTATCTATAGAAATACATGATATTAAAGTGTCTGGGTATTTGGAATTTCAAATTTAAAGCTTATCACTAAATATAGATATGAAAGTATATCAATAAGCAATCCAGGAAATTTTCATCTGTCTCACTAGACTCTAGTACAATTTTGATGGGATTTTCACATGCAGATGCAAAATTGTATAATAGCTAGCTAGCTTTTATTTTAGACTAACTTCGTATCGCGTTGATACTTGAGGTGGTTGTTGTGTACATAAAGCAACAACTATGCAGGGCTCAGCAAGAAATTTATAAAAATATTGTCTTTCCAAAGCAGAGTAGATTTTATTAGCAAAATTTTCATAAACCTAAAAAGCACCTCAGTCTGTGGATAATATTTTAATAAATATTTTTATTTTCTGCTCCAAAATATTAAAACGGAAAGGCTCATTGTATTCAGTTTTATTTCCTTAATTAGATAACAAATAAAAATAACACTAAAACTATTTGCAAGTGTATCATTGCCTAGTATCCACGAGGGAAGGTATAATGCGATTTGTGTATACTTAATTCTTTTTTTTCGACTCGGAAGTGCTGTTAGCCAGTCATGCAAGATTGGCTGTTCCACTTTCAGCGTATCTTTATACACGTCAGATTGAATGGCCGTTTAATAGCTTTATATAATTTACATGGGATGAGATTATACATGCATTTATAAATTAATGCTGTATGTCGTGGGTCGTGGTGGCACATGCCGCAGATATATCAAATTTTACGAACGTTTGACTAGGACTGTCAAATCTGGCTACTAGTATAATTTAGAGAAGAAAATTATCTACAGCATACTGTTTGTGAAATTACGATGGCCTGTACCGAACAAGAATGAGTTTATTTATGTACATATGTAATATCAAATAGTATGCACTAGTTTAGCTATAGGAGAAATTATTACAGTAAAATATTAGGCAATATTTCTTACGAATATTTACACAGAAAATTATTTACGCTAAAGTATGCAATGCTATGTTACACAACGGAATTTTTTCCGTATATGAAATGTACACAGAACTGTGGCCAAGCGTGTTGAATTATTTATTGATTAAATTATTTCAATACGGAATTATTATTTTTATTAAATAGTAATGATGTGACCTTGCGTATGTCATGTTCTAGTTTCAAGATACGCCAGTTTTTTTTACACTACTTTAGACATTTTTAATAATTAAGCAAAGACACGTCTCGTTGATATCGTCCGTATGGGTGATTACTCTAACTTGTTCTATTTGTCTTGTAAGATGTTTTACTTAAAATTTAGTAGGTTATAACGATTGTACAACTCACAATAGCGGACACAAAATCAATAAGTTGGTTCTAAGCGTCTACACAAATTTATCTTAAAGTAAACAGAAAACTAGGACATCGTTCCCGACGCGGGCGCAACAGCCGTTAATTTCTAAACAAATCGTTTGACAAAGAAAACATAGGTTGTTTGCAAACCATTGACGTGTAACTATTTACTCATAACTGCGATACCTATATTATTTCAGACTATGTTCACTGCATGACAATAGTATTTGTGTAAGAATAACATAGAACTGTAGGAAGTTATCTTTTAAATTAACGTTACCTTTTCAGAATTGAGGTGATTGTTTCGTTTAATATATTTATATTTGATTTTATAGTTGCTACTGAGATGATTACTTTTCTTTTAAGCCGACTAAAAAAATAATGTATAAATTTTTGTGTGTTTTACGGAACGGATTTTAATAAATTAGGTGTCAATAAATTGGTAATAATAGACCGGGTGACATAACCTACATTAACATTGTCAAAAGTTTTTTATGTAATTGTGTTACAATTTTTTTCTCTTCTTGTACTATAAAGTGTGATCTAGGTTAACGACTGACGGACTACATATAAAGAACTCTATAGATATTGAATAGCATAAATTAATAACAACTTATACCTTGAGAGATATAAAAAGCGTAAACAAGATGTCAGTAGGTAGGTACAGTGCAATAAGTGAGGACCTAGTTTACCGACTTGCTTTGTTAAAATTCAATCAGTTGTATCTGTATTCGATCTTTATACGAGAAGTAACCTCAATATAACTTACCTCAACATGAACGACCTCAAACTAGGAAGATCATTCGACCCGAAAGAATACATATTATGCATACAAAACATATGTTCCGGTACACAAATAAAGCGGAAGTTCTAAGGCGTGAAACACAAAATTATCTAAAGGACGTTAAAGTATTTTATTAATTCATCGAGTAATAATCAAAATTTGCATCAGATAGATTTAATAATTGACCACAACTTAAGGTCGGTTTCGAACTGAACTGACGTCATCACCTCAGCGGGTATGGACGTCATTCGTATAATAACTGAATGCAGAAAAAAAAATATTATAAATGTTTTTGTTTATTCGTATCTTTGTTATCTTGGTCACCATTACATTTAGAGGCCTGAACTTGTTTTAGAAATTTATTAACTACTATCTAGACCAACCTCTCAACTTACGCGTCTGTTTAAAAGGTATCTGAGTTGTCGCCCAATTATGTGATATAGCAATATAGGTATTAAAAGGATAGGACCAAATTATTTTTGGTAGAATCTTAGTGTCTAGTACATCAATGTCAACATAATCATCTATTAACATTCCTGTCTGTTTCGTATTTCATAAATAGTTGGTACCTCGCAAGAAAATAGTCTCCGCTGTAGAAATAGAATCGCAAAACATGAGTATGTATGAATATAACCGATAAACCGGCCCGGTTGCCGGCGCCACTTTCAGCCAGAGACGGTCGGCGCGGCGCCGCAACTGCAACTGTAATTACTCTCACTCGCAACTCCCAACCGAGAACGGTACCTCAAACAAGTTTATCGGCCGAGATGGATACATAGTTGCTCATCGCAATACAAGCACCTGATTTCAATTCCAAGAATAAAAACTAATCAATCGAACCAAAAAGAAAAAGAACACACTACTCGGAGCTAATGAACTTCGAACGCAATTGAACAAAATTGTATTTTAATTTATAATTCGTACAGTATCAAAATGAGTTTCGAACGTGACGACCCCCCCAAAGTGTTACATCTAAGGTTAATTTATTTAACAATCGTCTGTGCAATAACACCGGCAAGCCAAGTCCATATCCTAACCGATAAACAATTCTTTAATACATTCGTGATCTTTCAAACAATAGGCAATAGCCTCCGTATCAATAGCTCGTGTTGAATAATGTGATAGATGTATCGCAAAATGGTTGCATAGCACACAAACAGTCGACAATATAAGTTTACTAAATGTTCGGTGATAATCGTACAAAAATACAAATAGAGCATAATGTCGTAGTCACGTGACATTTATGACTGCCTCGATAGCGCAGTGGTAGCGTATGCGACTCCTTGAGGTCTCGGGTCCGGTTCCCGGGTTGGATCAAATGTTTGTATGATCTGCAAATGTTTATTTTGAAGTTTGGTGGTTTTCTATTTTTAATAAGTAGGTATGTCTTTACAAAAAAATATAAATGTATTTAACCAGTAATCAAGTTCTGATTAATTTAGGATTTGATGATGCTGTGTGTTAGATGTTAGTTATGTTGAGCAAAAAGAAGGGTGAAGAGATTTATGTTTCTATATTGTTGTTTGTTTATAATTGTGTGTGTCTTTAAAATAAATCCGAACACTAGTGAATCAATTAAAAATAATGCATTCTACACATTAAAAGTAGATGATTATCACATTACTAAATGGGCCGTAACAAAAACTTTTTTGTCATCTTAAGAATTCCACATGAATCAGTAGATGTTAATTTTACAAGTGTTATAATTTTAACAAATTGAAAAAATTGTGTTGTTTGCTAAAAATACCTATTGCCCTCGATGATACGTGAGTGTATACAATTTCAATGTTTATAATGAATAGAAACATAATCAAATAGCCTCAAATATCGAGTCTTAACAGGTAAACGAGTAATCGTAGGCAAGGCAATATTATAATTAACTAGAGTTGATAAAATATTCAAAGCAGTAAGTAGTCTGTGCTGTGTTGTTTATAGGAACAATAAAGTACATATTGTCATAGGTTGTCATTGACACGAATCTACATTGTCGACGAAGAACGTAGGATATATTCAGTGTCCTTTAATAGAATTTTGTATCGACATAATTAACGTCTCTGTGCGCACATAAACATAAAAAGTATTTTATTACTCGAGGATAACAACTTTTTACGATCAGAATATTTTTCAAACCTCTCCAAGTATTCAGATCAGGTTGAAATAGCTTTCTAGATGTTGAACATTTGGATTATCGACTTTTAATACATAAGATTTAAGGTTAAAATCGATTGCATTCCACTTTACGATTAACACTGTTTAAAACGGAAATAAAATTCAAGGTTTTAAATTAATTACACAACAAACTAGTCATATCATCAGTTTGCAAAAAAATTGCCAAAAGGAGACGAGCAGAAAATTTGCCTTCATCCTTCTATCAAATGTTTTCAAAGTTTATGACTAATATAATTTAACTGCACAAGAATGACAAAGTAGTAATTTCACCCGTAAACAGGTAAATAATGTTCTAAATAAACAATAAATAGTCCGATAATTGGCCGTTTGATGTTTATTGCCTAGGAGAACCTCGTAAAGAAAGCGTCAGACGCAAGCACGACGCTAACGTCAATTGTGCAATATTTACATCACTTTGACATAAAAGTATCCTTGAATTAACAACACTAATAACTATTTTACACAGCACACTCGGTGACACAATCATTCGATGAAAAAATCTGTTCACCAATATTTGATTTGGCACCAATATTAAGTTGAGTTTTAGCCAGTGCTCTCAAGAGTTCCAAATTGAAATATTGTCAAACTAACCAAATAATAAAACAATTTTATAATTTGCTAAAAGTAGGTTAAAGGTTACTTGTATGGTTTATTACAAATAAAGATGTTAAAAAGAATATTTTTTAACACTGCAAAAGTCCATACAAGTTTATTAGCGCACGTGTTCAGTGTTTTGAATATTAATATTTTCTAGTAATTTTTGACTTTCAATTAATCTGACTAACCACACCTAACTAACATTTATACGCATTTGCATATTCGGTTCGGTTCATCGACTGACCACATTCTAAATGAATGTGAGAAATATTTCATTTGTTGATAAATTTAAATGTCAGACTTATTAATGGAGTAAATTATTTGTGAAGTTTTACAATATACGACAATTACATTATTAATAAAAAAAATATTAGAATTAACGACTTGTTATAAAAAAATATGACTGCCAATTTGCAAAATGTTGTTCTCAAAACTAGTATTGTAAAAACCAAACCACAACTATTGTAAAATTTTATCCTATACATATTTTATCGTGCATACAGAAAATAATCCATTTTAATTAGTTTCACCAACATATTTGTGTGTATGTAACCAACTTTTGTAAGTGTGTTGTTTAATTTTTCTCACTAACTTTTGACAATTCATTATAACTTAGTCAATCAATTCAATCAATTAACAACCGATAACATCCTACTGCTGGGCTCGGGTCTCCTCCCAGGAGAGGGTTAAGGCCATACGTCCCCATACTGACCGAGTGCCTGTTATGGACTGGCAACTCATTGTCATCTAAAAATACAACTAATTACTTTCAGTGCAAATTATTCAGTAATTTGTATAGGTACTTTGTCTCTTTCTAAGAAGTAATTTATGTGACAAATAGCGACTATACAGTAATCTACATCTTATATCCACACTCGTCTAACATTACAATTCTTTTTATATGAAAATGTATTTTAAAAATGTGATCGCTACTTTGCGCCTATATAATTTAAGTATACATTTTATTATAGTACCTAGCTGATCCGCAGTTGCTTAGTTCCCTAGGGTTATAAAAACAGTTTACATCCAATTCTCAGACCTTTAATATAACAAACACACAAAATTCAGGCTGTATCGGAGGAGTATGGCAATTAACATTTATTTTATTTTAAGCTCAAATGTAGTTTGTCTAATTTATAATTCAATCTAATATATATGTATAGATCATGATGACGCTAAACCAACCATTATTGATGAGATTTTTAGAAAACTTACAAATTTCCATCTTACATTGACAGAATGATTACTTCAATTTAACATTGACTTTTAATACTCCTATAGTTTTGAAAAACAAAGCAAATTATTTTTGTCATTTTACTCCTGCAGTTGTCCCCCATTTTCAATTCTATAGGTATCATATAACTGTACTGATGAGCATCTGTATCTGTGTGCGTGGCCCACTGACTTTAAGTGTCACACATGTTTGTCTCTGTGATTTGTACAGGTAACGGCATTGAGTGAGGATATTATGTTTGGAGATATCTTGTTAGAGAATTCAAACTATGTACTACAATCTATCTGGGAATCTAAAACTGGTATAACAATATTCAAAATTCAGCGTTTTCCAAATCTGGTTTGTGAACATATTTATGTAATTAAAACAGTACATTTAGAGATAATAATTCGAGAATGTTTTATTCTAGAACTTTTATATTTGATCGTGAATATTACAATAATAGAAGCAATTTTTAGGGAGAATTTAAGTCATTATATTCTCATTTAGCACGGCAAGTGCAAAAACTTACTGTTTCTTGACGCGTAAATTAACATGATAATAATAGCTTATAAACGATAAAAAACTTGTTAAGTGACGGTAATACAAGTGAACAACGATTTGTAGATCATACGGTGTTGTGCATGTGGTGTTTGAACCCACTCACCACAGTAGAAAGCGGCCAGATGACCGATCCAACCACTGCGCCATACGTGCAAATCCACTTAGTGTGTGCTTCTCTTGGTATCCTAATTGCACATAGTATATAAATATATTTTTTGACAATAACAAGTCTTTAAAACAGTTTCTGACAAAACCACTTTCTTTTGGTTTCTGGGGTTTTCCCTGTGTAGAAAACAATTAAAACTTTACTCACAGGACTGTATAAAGTGTGTCATCCTTACTAATATTAATGTATAAATTTTATAGTAACTCTATCCGCCTGTTTATAGTAACTCTATCCGCCTGAAAGAGATGGTGGAAGCCGATCCGAGCCAAACTACCCAGGAATTATGACCTGGAAATTGAAACCGAGACTTAATGATCGGCAGCCGCATATTATACTAACCACTAGATCAACGAGGCAGTCACATAATTATATATTAAATAGTTTACATAGTCCACACTATTTCATATATAAAGATGTTATTGTATTACTTTTACTACATGTTAGTCATTCAAAAATATCAAGGTGGGTTTTCATGTTATCGCTGTAAGCATACCATTAACCACTCTCATTAAACACACTCTGCACAAACTTAGATATTTATTGCATTTTAAAATTAAACAACTGACAATATAACTATGTACTTCTTATATTTATTTTATATGAGCTTTCGTCTGAGGCTCTGATCGCTCGTATGTCAGTTTTTAACCGACTTCAAAAAAAGGAGGAGGTTCTCAATTCGTCGGTTTTTTTTTATGTATGTTAAGCGATAATTTCGTCGTTTATGAATCGATTTCAAAAATTATTTTTGCATTGGAATGGGCGTAGTTTACAGGTGGTCCCATCTCGGTCCACCATATTGGGA
Source organism: Phragmatobia fuliginosa (assembly GCA_932526445.1). Lineage (NCBI taxonomy): Eukaryota > Metazoa > Arthropoda > Insecta > Lepidoptera > Erebidae > Phragmatobia > Phragmatobia fuliginosa. The sequence continues at coordinate 36,432,756 of OW052057.1, forward strand.
TCTGATGATGGGATCCCAAGGAAATTTGGGTACTCGGAATAGTTTTGCTTTGAAGTCGGTTTCTTTTTGTTAAAATTATATCTATGAAAAGTAGCCTTTCTCACGCTTTAGACTATCTGTGTACCAATATTCATTTGAATCGGTTCAGTAGTTGTGGCGTATAAGCAGAACAGACATGAAATGCGTAATGTGTCTGTTCTGCTTATAAGCCAAAACTACTAAACCGAGTTTAATGAGAGTGGTTAATGGTATGCTTACAGCGATAATGTGATAATCCACCTTGATATTTTTGAATGACTAACATGTAGTAAAAGTAATACAATAACATCTTTATATATGAAATAGTGTGGACTATGTAAACTATTTAATATATAATTATGTGACTGCCTCGTTGATCTAGTGGTTAGTATAATATGCGGCTGCCGATCATTAAGTCTCGGTTTCAATTTCCAGGTCATAATTCCTGGGTAGTTTGGCTCGGATCGGCTTCCACCATTTCTTTCAATTCATTGTTATTCACATGTGTGGGGGTGGTTTCCCACGTGGTTCGTTCTTCAAATAAAAATTTCCATCACGAAAGTGCAGTTTTTGCAGTTTCTGCATCGTTAGTTCCGCGTCGGAACTCGTATTTAAAAATCACTCGAATTTTCGAAGTATCCATCTTTCTTGTCTAAGCTGAATAAAAAAACTACTGAGGTTCAATAATCGAATATTACACATTTTTGAAAATAAGAACCTTATAAGTACGCGGTTCGAAAAAAGTTTTACTCAAAAATCTCAAACCATGAAGAAGAACCATCATTACAATAAAACGGTAATTTCATACATTAACCCCTATTAACAAACTATTTCAAAATTTCGTATAATGACGGTATGGAAAAAAAGTCCGGGAATCGCAAACTCTAGTTGTATGTCAGATGTCTTTATCGATCATTTAGTTTCCTACATCCAAATGTGTACCCACATTGCGCAGTCTCCGCGCATCAAATTTTGAAACGCCTTATTTTGCTTAATGATCCTTCAGAAAAGATTAAAATCTTCAGAAAGCTTAATTCACGACGATGAAGCGATTTCTCTGTACACAAGTCAAATTGAAAACTTAAAACACCCGACTGATTGGACCGATTTCCATAAAACATAGCTTAGAACACTCCCGACTAATTCACCTTTAAAACAATAAAAAAACAAAATCGAAACACACACATACACACACACAAACACACCAAACTTATAACACCCCGTCGTTTTTGTGTCGGGGGGTAAAAAATAGTTGTTTGTTTTAAAATCATTATACCTAGCTTGTTATCCCTAAAGCGGTTCTAGAAAACTGCTATTTCTTAGACGATAGAGAGAGTCATCGAGTCAGAATTGATATAAACTGAAAAAAAAAACTTGAACAAAGGTTAAAAACCATAAAAGACCAAGAGTGTTGGTTTACTGTACAATTACCTACTTATGTCGGGTTGGAATTATTATAAGAATTGAGAACATCTATAAGCGAAAACGTATGTCCTTTAACAAAACAAATATTACTCATTCAACAGTACGAGTACCTGTTTGTGATTTCACATTTAACTTTCTCTGGCAAACTTTTTGCAATGTCTGCGGAAGTACGTATCCTTAAGCGATCGTCGAGACTTTATACATTATAAATGTTTAGAAATACCATCGAAGGCTGAATATAAGCTGACCTTGCCGTCGATTTAGTAATAAAACAATTTTAACTGTTGGTACAGTCAATAAAAATATGCTCATTAGTATTCTGTTTCTTGAGTGCTAAATAGTTTGAGATTCATTGCGTATTAACATTGACCTCATGGCCTCGTGGTATGATCTTGGTCTGTTGTGAGATGACATGCAGACACTCATCGTTGCCTGGCTATAAAAAAAGTACATGCGAGTATTAGAACAGCATACGAGTAGTCGATGATGATGCCTTTCTAAAACTGTTTTATAGAACAGAATATAAAACAATGTGAGTACAATAACGGGCCTTTTGATCTAATGGCTAGTGACTATGACTGCGAAGTCTGAGATCGCAGGTTCGATTCCCACTCCGGACAAACATTGTTTGATGAGCATGATCTTTTCTTCTTTATCTGTGTTTCGACGTATATTCTGTATTTCTACCAAAATGGTTTCGTCACAATATAGAATTACTTTTCAATGTCGGTACCAAATGGCGGAATATTGGCGGCACACAGAAGTGGTCTAATTGAGGCACTGGTTCAATATTGGTTATTTACCATGATTCGGGTATTCGGAAATACAATGGCATAATATATTTAACAGTAGTTCAGTGGCCATATTACAGGCTTTATTTAGTTTAGGATTAAAATACTGTATGTGAAATGTGTGTGATATTATATTATTACCATCGCATGTGTGCAAATATTGCTTTAGTTTGAAAAGTTTCAAACAAAACTTTTTTTGTAGGCATATGAGACAATATTTTGAAATGGTAAAAAGGATTCTCTTGTGCATATATGTATAGAGACACACGAGTTGTTTACGAGTACATTTATCGTGATAATTTTCAAAGTAACAAAACAATGGTCTCACGATTTATAAGAGCGAAATATATTATCTACCTGTTTTTATGTGAATACCGTACAGTATAACACAAAAAATACTTAAGTTATAACTTTGTAGTTATTTGCGGTTACACGTGACGCATGCCAAACGATTTTATTTTCCATTCATATTATGTTATATCTATACTTACAACATTTTGCCATATGTTATGTCTGCAACAACATAAACTGGGCGAAAGACGTGTATTGTAAATAAATATTTGAGGAAAATAAATATATTAACATAGAGAAGGCGTTGTTGGAGATTTATAGAATAGAATATATTTTTAATTTGGTAAAACCAAGTAAAAATGAAAATACATTATACTATTTCAACTCAAAGCTAACTTAAATAGGAAATTAAACCATTAGTCACTACTAGAAGTCAAAATACCTACTAATTTTCGTATATAAAACGACATAATATAACAATGAGGCAATTATAATACGAATACAAATTATAACTAACAATTATCTAATTTACATTTTAATTTCATTTTAGTTTTATATGTTTAATACCTGCTCCTTTTATTGAAGTCGGTAAAACACTTTTACCAGTTACCAGTAAAGCACTATAAAAGGAAATTTGAATAATTATTTATTATTATTAAATTAATAAGGTACCGATCGGGGTCATTCTTATTTAATTTGAGAATGTATACCTACTTCTCTTTTGACTTGTCACCTTAGATGGTGGGAATTTAAAAATTTAGAGACATATTTAAATAGGTACACACCATCATTTAAAAGGCTCAGTCATATCAACAGTACAAGTTAAAAAGTTGAAGATGAGTTATATAACTATTTTCATACACAGAGTTATCTACTGTTTAAGTTTACCGTCGTAATAATTCTAACAGGTAGCACTGGTGTAATAAAACTGAGTGCCACAGCCATTAATAACATAATCAAGTTATTCTAGGTAAAGTAATTATAGTTCCATCTAGATGCTATCTAATGTTCTCTGTTTGTGCTGGGATCGTTATCAAGCCTCATCTACACGAAGCATAAATCCACTCTGAATACAACAAGAAAAATAGCATTACCTGATTAACGTTTGTTCTTCGTTTCATAAAGACCTAGATTAATCCACGGCATAAGGCAAATACAATCTACATGTAGAATTTGATTCATATCTGTACAGCAGTTTTGACGTGATTATCTTGAATCCGTGTGTTCCTTACCTTTTTCATTTATTATGAAAATACGGAGAGCTCGTAAAACCCCCGGTTCTGACCGTGATCTCTCCTCGGTCGAATAGTCGTCCCACAGGATTGTGAGAGGGAGGGAACAAAGGATGCATCTGTGTTTGTGCACACTTTCTGCACTAACACACTCGTATCTCTTGTGTAGTTGGCTGCTTGAGATTGACCGCCATTGCAGAAATCGGCTAGCAGAACATCGTTATTATAAAGATAACTCTAAAGTGAATACTATTTTTACAGGATTAAACTGGTAATACAGAAGTTTCTTGGCGACTTTCATAGAATTAAGCTAGCTATGCCTACCATTCTACGCAGGTTTTGTGGGTTTTGAATCTCGATTTATTGTTTTCTAAAATTAACGTAGCCCAATATACTCCTTGTGACGTCATGTATCTGTCAATGATAGTAAAGGAAAATGTTACAATAAATCAGCGTAAACCGTAAGAAAACTAATGATTTTTTTAATTAAACACAAGTAGCTTTGGCCTTTGACTTATTATGCACGTAATTTCTGTTAGTAATAATATTTAATTTACCTGTATTTTTATTGCGATACCTAATGTGATATTGCGAAGGTATTCTTAATTTTAGGATCTCGGTTCCTTGTAGTATCTATACAATATTGTAAATATGATAATAACGTTTTATTATACAGTAGTTGTAAGAAAATATATGAATCAACAGATTTCCTCTCTGATAAGCAGGTGTTGTGTGCAAAAGGTAATCACGAGTAGGTATTGCTTATCTTTATTTTCTGAACAACTGAGTTTTCCTTACGTGGCAATTAATACAGTATTACTTGATACTTAAATTCGCTCTCTTTACCCGACTCTGACAAAGTCAAATGGTAGGTTTTTAGCATTTATGTATGTTGTGTGTTCCACCATAACGTCTTAACTACTGAACCAATTTTGGTTAAAAAGACTATTTATATAGCCCAGGTGACATAGGCTATACATATTTTATATATTACCAAAAGTTTTTACGTAGTCGTATTAAAGTTCTTTGTACTTTTTCTTGTTTGTGGAATGTAATTGTATAGTTTACTCAAGAATTTGGTTTAACCTATTCTTATAGTAAATCTACTTTTACTTACTAAATAAACATAGGTACTGTATATTATATACAACACGTTTTATTTTTCTGTCAGGTTATAATTATAACCTAACGACCCCAAGAAACCGAAGAACAGTGACCCTAAACGTGTTTAGAACCGTAATTATTATTATAAAATAATTAATTGCGTAATTCCAAATAGTGTCAAGATAACATAACGTCTTACTAAGCGAGATATTTTACATACAGTTATTTTTAAATGGAATAATTAATTAATTAAAAAACTTCAATGTTTCATTAAAATTCAGAAACGTGCGTGTTAAAACATTTCGCATACAAAAATAGAACAGAATTTGTAACGAGCATACAAATACAGACAAATTTAAAGAGATGACATCTTTAGTGTTAGTTGATCATATTTATAAATTATAATACTGTATTACATTTAGTAAAAAGTTTAGTGTTACAATACGCAAGTTTACATCATATGAATTGAAGACTTTTGAGCAAATGTGTTTAAGAAATATAAAAAAACCCTATGACAAACATTTTGGCCTTGCATATCACGCTTGTATCACGCTGGCTTACTTGATTTGGTAGGTATAGGGTTTATTTCTTGTTTCTACTCTTTGCAGAACTATTCGCTGTGGTGACACTCAGTATTCTTCCGTCACCACACGGGCACAGCATAATAAATTCCCAAAAAAATCTGATAAGACATCAATGTTATTTTTATTACCATAAATTTAAATTTGAACCCAGGAACTGAAAACAGACAAGAATGTCTGTATATATTGGGCGCAGGGCTGGTCGAAGTACATTTACGAATATATAACTAGTTATTGCGTAATCCTGAATGAAGTTAAATCATTTAGATTGACGGAATTTTAAATAACCCATAACTGTATGTAAGAATGTAAAACGACTTCGAATGTCTTTGGTAATAGTGGCTGTAGATACATTATATTATGTATAGGTATTCTGTACTCGTATACATGTGATCAAGATGTGAGACCTACAGTGTAATTGTTTTAAACAATAGAATGTTAAATAATTGCCGTTATAGTTCAGGTACGTATTTGTGTAATAGGTGTGTAGCACTCTGTGCTTCCTTATTTTTTTTAGTTTAGTTATTTTTTATTCAGTTCGGAACACTTGATTTTTTTTTAAAACTTCAAATAATTGTAGGTCTGTCATACACAACTTATGTTTGGCATTAGCTACAGAATGTTGGAATCTCTATCAACCTATATAAAATATAAAGTATAAAAATAGGTATACCTATGAATAGTACATTACAAATATTAACAAAATATTAGACGGATTTCAGAATAAAGTGCTTGGAAATTGCAACACAATGAAACCACTAAGAATATAAGTTTGGTACCTATTGTGGTAGCGGTTAGCGAAGCAGCAACAAACAATCTTATTGTTTTCCGTTTATTTGCGGTAAATTAATTAAACGTGTTCACTTTGCAGCCTCATCTTTCTTCAAACTTTAAGCAAATTAAAAACAATAAAACATCGTCATTGTCTACTTTAATATCTTTATCGACTTATGTACATGCACACAGTCCGTACGTACAGATTGAAGAAGCAAAGTATTATAAAAGTGTTGACTAGTTTCTTTTAAAACGTAATAATTTTCTTTGGTTAAATTAGAGAAAAACCATTTAAGTAGGCAGCTAAGGTAAGGCTTACAAGACTCGGGTTTGAAACAAAAGTAACACAAAGACCACGGTAGAGGACTCTTAGGTCCACGTCATAACTGGAGAGACCAATACCAAGAAAACTATAACTGGTTCTCCTTAACACTCGATAAACCGTGTAGCAGAAAGTATGCATACAAATATTATTCTGAACACTCTTTGGATTCATAACTAAAACTGTACATTTTTGTAAACAAATCTAATAATCTTCCAGTGTCTAAATGTGCACTCCAATGACGAATTATAATTTTGTACACAGTCTTTGGCAGTAAAACTTTGCAGTTTTTCTTGTATACTTGACCCCAAGCGTATTGCGGTCGATGGTACCAATTGTATGTCTACGCTCGTTCAATCATACCTACAGTTATAACAATCATATAGGCGAATACAATAAAACTGATGGGATTATTTAAACACCTTATTATTTGGCACAATATAAAATTAAATGAATGTTTTTTGCGCGCACTATATATCGTCATCTCGCACAGAAACAATAAGTCTCTGTTGTTCGTGTCTGCACGTCAGTCATGAAAAAATGTCTACGCACATGTGTGTATTTGTTTTTGGGGTTATCGAATTGGTGTTAGTTGCAGTTTATTGCTGTTAGGAACTTTAATCTTAACGGAAAATCTATTCTAAACTGTAACTATAGTTTTCTATATAATATTTATATACGTGAATTAAAAAAAAAACATGAAAAAATAGATTATTCCCAAAAAATAAGTCAATATCTTATCAAAGAATGATTATATTAGTTCTTAGGATAGCTCTCCAGTGTCTACGTTTTTCTACTGTTAATTCGGCATCGTCATTAGATTAATAAAGAACTAATCACACGATTAATCCAATATTATTTTAAATACTAACTCTAATAAAAGTTGTTTAAAGAGACTATCATCAACAAATTGCATAAACCCATCGGTTTATAACACTGTAAAAAGTAAAATTACTCCTAGTTAGTAAGTCCATTTTTAGCATTTATTTGAACAATTTTAACATGAATCCTGTCATTTTCTATACATAGTTGTGTGAATTATGAACGATGAAAACTGAATTGTTCTTAGATAGTTATAAAGTAATTTACCTCGACACGTTTAGTGAGATGAGCAAAAACTTGCCTGGTCGAAGTATGCTCAATTGTTAGATTGTCCTCACAGCGATGTATATAACTTATAGTAGGTGCAATTATATTACAGTAAACTTTCATATTCTGCTTATCAAGGACAGCGTTTGGTATTTGTATTATGAATAATATTGTATTCGTTTGTACTATACATATAACTTTAACGTAAGTTACAATATTCTAGGACACTTTATTTTCACGCTAACGTTATTCAATCCTTACTAATGTTATAAATAACAAACAAAAACGTTCATACGTTTTTATTCCATTAATACACATAGTTCCTGTTAGTACTCTGTAAAATAATGAAGTTCTCGTAAAAAACAGACTTCGTAAAAACAACAATCACAAGACACTATCTTTGTATCTTGCACGGATGGTTTACGCAGAAAAAAAATATGTTTGTAACCTCATCTTTAACACCCATCGAGGCTCTACTATAAAAAAACTGAATATTACCTTATTACTAGTGAGTCAGTTTTTTTTTTTTATTAAACCTTTCAGTTTTTTAGTTCTAGTTCCTTTAAGGCTTTTGAAGTCCTGAAGCTACTTCTTTAAGGGAGACGCTTGAAAATTGAATGCACCGGACTTCTGTTCTAGATTGTTGTGTATATGTCGATATACTCTAACTAAATTAAATAAATAATATTTTTGGACATCTGACATACAACATCATCTAGTCCCAAGTTATGCAGAGCTTGTGTTATGGGTACTAAACAACTGATAATACATAAATATACTTTTTTTTTCTAAATACATACATATTATACATAGAAAACACCCAGACTCCGAAACAAATATTTGTGAATCACACAAATAATATTTGGTCCGACCCGGGAATCGAACCCGAGACCTCTTGATTAGCAGCCGCTAATATTTTTCTACCTTGGAAGTCTCTCTCGCGCATACTATTCAGTTTAGAAAAAAACGATTTTAGAAACCTCAACATCATTTTTGAACACTTATCAATAGTACCTGTACCTGTACCCCACACGTATGGGTTTGATGAAACAAATTATTTGAGTTTCAGTTCCAAGTATGAGGACCCCCAAAATGTATTGCTTTTTTCTATTTTTATGTGAAAAACATAATGCGGTTCTAAGATTACATCTACTTACCAAGTTTCAAAAGTATAGTTCTTATGGTTTCGGAAAAATGTGGCTGTGACATACGGACGGACAGACAGACAGACATGACGAATCTATAAGGGTTCCGTTTTTTGCCATTTGGCTACGGAACCCTAAAAACGTGTGCGGAATTCAAAATCTATAGGAATTAGTAAAATTAAGTCTATGACGCAGTTTCGCCAATTATGTAAACAGATATTACATGTCCGTTGTCCACGAACTTGTCGCCTGACTTTTAGAAATATTAAAAAAAACCCTCTTGCAGTCATTATTATAAGGAAAAGATAGAATAAAAGATAAAATGCATTTGTTTGCCAGTGCGTGTTATTACAACCACGCCAAGAGTCGTGAAAGATCGCATCATAAGCCTTGTACACATGGAATTTCTCATTAAGTAAATAACTAAGAAGCTTAGCGTGGCCCTCGTCATACTTGTTTGTCACATAAATAATTATATTTCAGGAGCGTGTTTCTCGAACTCTATTAATTTAACTAAGGTACAGTTTCAGGTCAAAGATTTTTTGTCGACTCATAACTATAGGTTGTAAGACCAAAAACACTTATTCGACGTCAAGGAGTCCCGTCCCACACAAGTTAAATTTGAAACGTCCGTTACTTTATGTCTCGGGGCTCAAAGAATCCTATACATTTTAAATGTATCTAAAAAAATAAAAAATACCAAGCCCAGTTTAAATAATAATAAAGACCTTTAAATTATAAACACAACGTAAAGATTATAATGCGATTTAACTAACACTGTACAAAGCAATAACAGAATATATTATTTTTCAGACTTAAAACGTTTGGTACTGTCAATAATTGTCAATGCTAGATGACGTGGCACTGATTGATACATTGGTGATAGTTATGTTATACACACATATACGCATGCAAAGTTAGTGCATTTTACAAAAAAAAAAATAAAAAATTAAAATTCCAAAAAATAAAGTGTACTTTAACAACAATAAACAAAAAAGCCTATGAATCAGAACACTGGGTAGTTAATAATGGTAACGAGGACTGTACGCCGTGTCTGAAAAAATAGGCGGACTCAGCATTTACTGCAACGGGTTTAGACCATCACCGAACTGATTTTCAGTGCCCATTTTCGTATTATTGTGATACGATTACCTTAAACTATGAACTGTGCTTGGGGAATCCCCTGTTTTAAAAAGCAGAACATTAAATAATATCCTTATTGCAACTACCTACGTCTGCTGATGTAACACACAGCGGAAGCTTATAATAAAAGTGAATTAATAATTCTGCGTTAGATTTTCCATTGTGTAGTAAATAATTATATTGTTACGATATTATTTGTTGCAGACGTTAATATCGATACTAACATTCCTTTTTTATTTCCAATTATTTTTTACATGTTGTGTGAAAATTGAAAATTTTAAGAACATGAATTTGTTAAATGAGACTCGTAATCAAATTTAATCATAGAATGTTATTCATTTAACGAAATTATTTTCATAGTACATATATTCTTGATTCCGCGACTAGCGGGTTAATTGACTATGTTGATCTAAGCTGAAAAACGTATACCTACATAAATTATAAATAAACAATCCAGCGGCGGAACTCTGATACTATCTTGTTAATAGCATCAGCGTGGATTTAATAGGCGACTTTTTTGCCATGCACATGCCTCAAATTCCTGTTAGATAACCATTACTTTTTATTTTGCCTTTTATATTACCTTTTTCTTTTTCTCATCATAATGCCAGTGACGTTATTGTACAAGTATACACAAGAATATTTTTAATCTGATAAATCAAATTCAACAATCTTAAAAGGTTTGATAGTAATAATTGATTATTTCTCGTGGAACTCTAGTCAAAGATTATTAAATTTACCGAAATAACTTTTGCTTTATATAGTAACAAACAATTCACGGTAATTAAAACTATGTCTTACGTCTTGCGATAATAACAACCAAACTAGCCAGCGGAACGGTCCATTATTACCCTTGTCAGAATCAAGCAATTTTAGCAATTTGTTTACAAAACATGTGTATCTTGATAAATGAAAATAATCCTTCGGAAACAAGTGATTTACTTTATTTCAACATTCAAACTCAGAAATTTGATTTTTTTGTTGAGAAATAAGTTTAGAAATAAACTTCTGTATAACCGACGCATTATTAGATCAACATCTTCTTCCGAGCCTTTATTCCCAAGTTTATTTGGGGTCGGCTACTAGTTCAACCGGTTTTACCTGAATTTCAGTTTTTCCACGGAGCGACTGGCATCGGACCTCCGCAACCCTAAGGGAGAACTGAAATTCGAAGATTGAACTAGTTGTCAGTATATTTGAAGGCACTGACTTCCCAATAACGATTGCCATAGATGTTCATGACAACCGGGACCGACGGCTTTACGTGCTCTCCGAGGCACGGGCGTGAATCACCGCCAAGTTATTAGATCAACATCAATTTCCTTAAATCCACTAATTGCTTTTATATAGTAACCACAAGAATTTATCATAATTTCTTAACCATCAAGTAATTCTACAATGCACAGGAGATTGCTATGACAAAACGTCGTACAATGAATATCTTCCACAAGAGTCCACAACCCATAACGTTCCACTAATAGGCTCTGGTCACCTCTCGTGAGAAGGCTAAGGCCCATTTATACGTCCCCACGCTGACCGAGTGCGGGTTTAAGACTTTCAGGACACTTTGTGGCTACTTAATCTTGACGTTGGATGTTGGATGTTATCTTATGATAACAACCGGGTCCGACTGCTTAACTTGACCACCGAATCACGGAAACGCTCATAATTTATCATGCGACAAGCGGTCAATAATGTAGGTACTGACCCGCGCCGCCGTTGCTTACCCTTGGTGATAGTTCCCAATCACCTTAGGCCACCTGGCTATGACCGCTTCAAAGACAAGTATACGTACATACATACTTGATAAACGTATATAAGTTGTGTAAATATCAAAATTCTAAGATCTCAAAATGAGGACCACGTTCTTCAAAACATATTTAATTACTGTACTTCTCAAACATTATTTTCTGACTTACATATTTACATTTTACATATATTTACACAACATACTACGAGTTGTTCTAATCTCAACGTTGGTTGTGCAGATTAGAACTAGTATTAGTAATAAACTAGTTTCTTAATAGGCGTATAAGTACAAGTCAAAAAACACATTTAGGTAATATGAAGCTAATAAAACTAAATATGTCAATTGCGTTTATTATATGTACATATTGGAATGACGTATGAAAAAACGCTTCCTCGATAGCTTTTTGTACGACTTAGAGCTTACAAATAAAATATAAACAAAGAGATGTGTGACGTGCTAATGTGACGTAAATAAAAAAAACTATTTAGTTAAAGTTTTTTTCTTAAGTATAAAATCATCATCATCATCAACAGCCTTTAACAGTCCACTGCTGGACATAGGCCTTTCCTTAGAAGGAGGTTTTGACGACGCTGTATAAAATATATTATATCAGTAACATATATATGTGCGGTAAACGAACGAAAAATAGTCATTATAGAATACAATAAATATCTTCAAACAACCACAACTAAATTTAAGTGTAAAGTAAGACGAAGTTTTCAATTGCTGGCGTTGGCTGTAGCGACTGATGGCTATGCGATCTAGTTTGAACTGGCTCTAACTAGTGTGGTCTGGTTGTAGTCGCCGAGGACTGGCCTGCCATTCGCCCGGACCCCGCCTCTGGACAGCGGGGACACTGCATCTGAGTCGCGATAACTACAAACACGTAGTATGTATTAATGTTTTGTTTTTCCATTTTCATTGCTTTTTAATACATACGGTCTACTTGTGTATAGTAGATTTTTAAGATTATATAAATCTTGATAAATGAATTATTGAGATTAAAGATGCCTTATGTGGCGTAGTGTTACACATTATCGCAGTATGTGTGTATTGCTTTAACATTTGAGCACTGCTTAAGGTATCTTTAGGATTGAGAAAAAACATGTACATAAGGAACTGATCTACAAATCTACAAATATGAAAATAAAATTGCAGTATCTTTTTGTAATTTCTAATTAACAACAGCGATCCTTACATCAATAAATATATATTTGACTTTCACTGTCAGATTGCTGATTATAAACAGTAACATGTGCCAAATTCATTTTAGATTAGCTTCGAGCTGTGACATTATCCACCGTTATTTTTAAACCCTTATAACAACAACAACCGTCGGTAACACCTTATGTATAAAATATTATGTTATGTATGCGCTGGTTCCCACTACGCCGGACCGGTAGATTTGCCGGACCGGTAAAACTGCCGGAAGGGCTAGTGGCTGTACAAGTTATATGAAGCTGTTCACATTATCCCGGATCCGGCATTTTTGCCGAGTCCGGCATTTTTACCGTGCGTTTTGTCACTACGATCGTCCGGTAAAAATACCGGACCGGAGCAATGTGAACGAGTTTGATCCGGTATCTGTTCCCCGCTCGCAGCACCTGTGCTCCCCTCACCCCGCCCGCGCTCCCCTCACATCATTTTGCTCGCATTTTCTTCAGTAAATCGTCAAAAGTGGTTGCTGTCATTCGAAAATAGAATGTACCCAATGTTTTCTTTTATTTAGCCTTCTATTAAAATACCACCACAACACAACAATTTCGTCGTCCATTGTGTGCACAGATCCAAATTTAACTGAGCTGAGTACTCGACTGTCCGAGGCTCCGGTGTAATGTGAACACTCTGTCCGGTGTCCGGTTTCCGGTAGATTTACCGGTCCGGCGAAGTGGGAACCAGCGCTATGTGTTTGCTTCAGAAATTAAAAAAGGTCTACATTAATAGAGTAAATATGTTGATACTATACAGAATACGCTCTCAAAATTGTATATTATATATATATTTATCGCGTCAGTTCAGTTATAGTATGAACTTAATCAGAGTGTTCTCTGTAAGGCTTTAGCACTTTGTGTAATTTTATTTATTGTAATAAATAACGAAGTTACAATTAAATACTATAAATAAAGTAATAACATTTTTGTTGCTACTAACTTACTACTTTCTTTTTTGCAATACCTACAAATTATACAGCCAAACCTCGAAATTAATATTTGCAGATCAAACCGGAGGCTTCAAGAAGAATTATGTCGTCAAATTTATATTATATAATACATAAAGGACTTATCATTGGGGTTTTTGAGTTATGACAATCAATCGTTCGTATTTCTAATCGATACTGGTCTAAATTTTTCTTAAGTTGCGTCTAAAATGAAATCGGTTCGCAAGACGCAAACTTCTTTTATTATATTGTCCTCGGCATCGTAGTCAATTCTTAAGAGGCTATTGACATCGACATTGAATACGGCAGTGTTAATATACAACTATTTAATGTTTTCTGTGTAAACAGTTTGCCATTCTGTTGTAGAAAGACGATTGAAACGTGGCTTTCATGATAAATTACCAAACAATCGATGTTGACATGAACTTCTACATATGTTCCTCTTCCTGTGTCGGGGTAATCTGTGTAAACAGACACCAATATTACTTGTTCGGCCAATTTCTCAAAATGACTGCACCAATGGCGTAGTGGTCCAAGAGGTCACGTCACTGTTTACTACTCCGTTTAGTGTTGTGGGTTCGAATGTGAAATAAAATTATTTATACCTAGTGCAGGATTAGTCTATTAAAATACTTACACATTTTGTGTATAGCTTTAAGTACAGTTATACAGTAACACGTAAGTACAATTGTGTCAAAACGGTGACACAACCTTCGAGTTTTCAGTTTCACGGTTGATTTGACTCTGTACAACAGTCTGAATAAAAAATATCATATATATTAATAAGTTACGTGCTTAAAGAGCCTGTACTATTTCCAAGATTTTTAGGGGTTAGCTGCTAGATCGATCGGTTTACCTGAAAATCTGTTTTTGCACAGAGCGACTAACATTATATTTACAATAAACTATACTAGTTGAGGGCACTGGCTACCCAATGATGATTACCATAGATCTTATAGTGATAGATAGTGCTTCATTAGATTTTATAGCATGTATTATGATAGTTATACCTGCAACTCTACCAAACGTATATTTTTTTTTTTTTAATTTCATTTTCAAGAAGTGGTTTAATTATAATAGGTTATGTAGGTATATTTTATTTTCATACTTCACGTACAATAATTGTTATTATAACATTCACATATCTATTATTCGCTTACTGGTGTGTGCTGTTATTATTATTATTATTTACGAGTATATTTGCTTGTGTTTATAAAAAATCTTGACACTAATCACCAAGTTTATTTATTTAATTTTCTCTCGCAACTAGATTATATTTATAATAAAGGGAAAATAAAAGCAAAAACTTACGAATTGTTTGATAATTATTTGATGCATTAAAATGATACCGTGAGCTATAAATTTTAAACAATTATCCGTGAATTATTCTTAAATAATGTGTCAATTAGATAAATGAGATTCAGTATCTAAATGTGTACTTCTTTGAGTACTTTTGCATCTGCAATTGAGTTTTTGCGAAATCAGCAGATATTTAATATCTACAGATTTCACTAAAATTTATGCAATTTATTAGTTGAATGGTGAAAGTTTAAGTTTTTTAGGTGCAATTCACTTTACCTGCAAGAGCACGTCGTTTAAAAATACATTTCTGACTGTTATGACTACATTCTAAAATATTTACATATTAAATTCATAAGCAAATGTCCGAGTTTTAATTTATATTTAACGATACCATAACTTGTGAGAGATGTGACAATATTTATAAGCAGTTACAAGGTTTATAAGTAGTTCTAATGTTACAATACACTCTGTAACCGATACTATGTGTTATTACTACTCATATAGTATGGATTTTTAATTTTGATCATGTGGCCAGACGTGTGGGTATAGGGTTTGTTTCAAAATCTTCTAGCGTGATATAGAAACCCAATACTTGCTTTCGAAGGAGAAGCCTTTGTGCAACAGTTGACATATTAAAGCTATAGGTATGATGTGATATATAAATAAAATAAACAAATATTTCGGACATCTGACACACAACACCATCTAGTCCTAAACTACGCAGAACTTGTACCATGGGTGCTAGACAACTTATATAAATACATGCAAATAATGTATTTTAGTAATTACATACATATTATACATAGAAAACACCCAAACTCCGAAAGAAATATTTGCTGATCATACAATCATTTGGTCCGATTTGGGAATCGAACCCCGAAGACCTCTTGATAGGCAGACGCATAAGCTAACCACTAGACTTACAAGGCAGTTATACTATTAAATAAATAGGCTTGATACATAATTAAAATAAACTAACGCTATTTGTATATACACGTCAAGCCAGCGTGGTACAGTAGGCCAAAAATAATAATCGTCATAAAAAGTTAATAGATTCTTCTTCTAGATACTTACATATTATTTTTTTAAATTGATAACACATTCTTTTTCTTTATACCGATTTGAGTTTTTTTCAACTTGTATCAAAAAAATCTACTTCATAAGTAGTTCTTCTCCTTTTCAAATGATATAATAAAGCATTACCACTAATAGACAAAGACAAGACACTTTCTCAAAACAATTTGGAAATTCAAACAAAAGATAGTTTTGACTAATTCACTTATCTCACTATATATATATATGTATATATTAAATGTTCATACACACAGACACATAATTAGAACTTGAGTATAAACTATATAACTTTGAACGTTTTGCTAGGTACCTACAACTTATAAATCTTTTTACTATCCGTAATGATCCTCTTTCTTGAAGTAGAAAAATGGAAAAATCGAATATGTCAAGTTTTAAACAGTGTTAAACAGTTACGGTAGAGAATACAAATGCTTTCGATCATATTGATGTTTTAATAACAAGATACTGATAATTTAAAAATTACTGAAAGGGAGATTAAGCAGTATTAATTTTATAAATTTACTCTTATTTATACCAATATTTTTTTTTGTTGACAGTGTAGAAAATCCTTTCAGACCTTTGGCTCCTTGGGGAATAGGAGCCAGGATTATGTGGTGATTCCACTAAAAAACACCCCGGCGGCCGGTCTCAGGTGCCACGCTCTGAGGAGGACCCGGACCATGTTATTGTCCTCCCCGAATCGGCTTCAGGCCAATTATCAGGCCCTAACCCGGATGAAACCGTTTCCACTATCACTCCCAACGTGACAGTCCGACCTTCAATTCTCTTACTAGCTTATGCCCGAGGCTCCGGTTATTACGGTGAAAATAAATATTTTATTAATAATTATTTTGAACATCTTACACACAACATCATCTATTCCCAAAGTAAGCCGAGCTTGTGTTATGGGAACTAAACAACTGATATAAATACATAAACATACTTTTACTATTTTTTGTAAATACATACATATTATACATAGCAAACACCCAGACTCCGAAACAAATATTTGTGGATCACACAAATATTTGGTCCGACCCGGGAATCGAACCCGAGACCTATTGATCAGCAGCCGCATACGCTAACCACTAGACCAACAAGGCAGTCAAGTAATCAAAAGTAATCTATATCGTTCTTTAAAGATCAAAATATCTCTATGTTTAATTTTGAAACAATCGCACCGTTTATGTATGAATTTCCGAACATTTCGAGACTAAAACCAGCCCAATCGATCTGGTGATTCCTGAGGTACAGCGAGGATAATAAACATCAATTCAATTTTATACATAAGATGATAGATATAGCCAGTTAAAAGGTAGCGTCTTGTATTATGAATATCAATCATTCATTAAAGCTTGGACGTTCTTGATTGTATTCGATCTGTGTCGCTTTGATGTTCTCTTAATCGATGATAGATCCGTGACAGAAATCATTTGCTGCAAGTAACATGATTGACTTGACCTCAATCAAATTTGAACCCAAACAAATTAGTGATATGTGTCACTCTCCTGGTATTCACAATATTTACTGACTCGTTGGTCTAGCTAGCGGTTAGCGTATGTGATTGCCGATCTCGAGTTTCGAGTTTGCTTCCGACGCCAGGTCATAAAAAGTGCTATTGAGTTTTTCTGACTATATAAATGTATGAAAATAACCCGAAGTTTGGAAGTTTGAGGTGTTTACCTCCGTGCTTCGAAGTGCACGTAAAGTCATTGGTCTTGCGCCTGATCTCGCTCCGGTCGAAAGATCGATGTCGGATAGCCATTCCATCGGATTTTGAGTGTAAGAAAGTTCACATGGGTGTGGGCAAATGCACTCAGACGTGCGTGCCTTTTTTACGTCATGCGTATTTTGCTGGATTTCGTTGAGATTGATCGCCCGTGCCAAAACCTCCTAGGAGTACATCATCATTCACTAAAGTGAAATTAAAATGTAACATTTATACATACCTAAAACTGCATTTGATGCAAAATTATTATTCTTGAAATTAAAACAACGATGAAGAAATACACTTACCTTTCCTTGTTAAATTGTTATATACAACATTCACACCTATAACATTATTAATGAGCATTCCGCGACTATAATTTGTTTTACTGCTGAGGGATTCCTCGAAAAATTCACACTTTTGTCGTTTTAAGATAATAAAAATTATCAATCTAACATCTGTGCTTAATAAAAACAAGTGTTCATATGTATCTGCATTTTTATTTACGTTGGTTCTATATGATTTCATTGACAATAATAATAACTCATATTTCAATGAAAAGGTAATTCAGACTGGTTTATAGACGTTTTCAATATGTTTTTTATTGTCTAAGTGTTATAGTCCATCACTATGGTTTAAATATAGCATTTACTAGTTATATAAAAATCACAATGGTGTTTTGTGAGTATGCTGACGATATTATTGGATCATTCTTTTTAACTCTTTTTACTTTCATAATCTTCTTTACCTCTTCAAGCGTTTATTAAAATAATATTAGTGATGGTGACTAGACTTTGCTACAGCGATGCTGTCACTTTTTAATTTGTTTCCTTGCGTTTTTATAAAACCTAGCTTTTGCCCGATAGATAGATTAGTATGGATTATTATTTTTTGTCCGAACCTTGAACAGCCTTGAACTTAAGTAATTGTAATCAGGACAGATATATTATTTATTAATTACATAAAACAAATTCAAATCTTACACTTGTGTTTTGCATTGAGATTCACTCATTAAAACTCAATGTTCCTATAGGTCCTTACCTATCGGAACATTGAGTTTTAAAAACGCAATGTAAACATTATGAACAGTATACTTATAAAGATGTTGCGTGTCAATGATTAATAATGATTCCTTCCACAACATCTTATGCGACAATGGCTACTAAATTATAGATGTAATTTTTGTAAAGAAAAAACGCCTACAGGCCGAATAATGAACGTAGTTCGGCCCGCAAATGATCGCTATTGCAAATTGATTGTCAAGGTATATGTTACTTCAATATTTTAATAATAACTTACTAATGGCCGCGGCTCCGCTCGCGTACCTTTAAAGTACCTAGAGGTATAAAAATAGTTTAGGCCGTATTCTCAGACCTACTGAATAAACAGACAAAAATCTTATGAATCAATCAAGCCGTTCCGGATAAGTATGGCAACTAACATTGAGACCGAGAATTATATAATAAGTAGTTAGCCATTTATAAATTAGGCCCTCGAGTTTCTCTCCGCTCCAAATTTAAAGAGATAAATATTCTGACTGTATCTTCACAATATATATACGAAAATTTAATTTATGTTCAAAGAAATTTAGCAAAGTTTCCTAAACTCAGTGATGTTCATTCGGTAAATACCAGAAACAAACATAATCTTTGTGTTCACGTCACTCGTCTCCACAGAGTAGGCAACTCGTTCATGGGACAATGTATACGCTTTTACAATAAACTCCCTATTGCTATTAGAAATTTGCCATTACGTAAATTTAAGAATTCCATTTAATCTAAGTTATCCGCAAAGGGGTATTATACCATAGCAGAATATTGATGATCAAACCGCCTGGGATTGAGCTGCCCATTCTGCACATGCTGTTTATTTTGAATGTTTAAATTTATGTTGATGTGACGATAATTTATAGTTAAATTTACATTATATATTTTAAAAAAATATTTTAATCTGTTGCTATTGTTGACATTTTTTAAATTATTATAGTTGTGACATAATTGTAATTATCGCTTTTATATATGTCTTTTGCATTTAAGAATATTGTCTGGACTTTAAAAGAGACCTTGCTCCCTGAGTTTGTTTCGTCCTTTCTTCACAGGGCTAGTCCAGTTAGGAAAGGCCGAACTCATCTGCTCAAAAAAAGTTTTACTTGCAAAAGTGTTCATGTAACCTAATTGCAGAATAAATGATTTGATTTGATTTGATAATTTTGATATATTTTTTTAAACTTTTTTGTGTTACCGTCACTTACAATTATTATCCAGTATTACAAAACGTTAGGTCTACATCAACAAACTTAATAGTCCACCGCTGGAAATAAGCCTACAAAAACATATAGGAAGAAAGTGTACAAATGACTTAAAACGATTAAAGGAATGTTGAATGTATACATAAATGGTCAGTGTTTTATTTTACTTATAACATCTCCTATTACATATCACATCCACGTTATAAAGTTATTGAAGGAAGTGTACATTCAATCACAAAGCAATTTGCATAAAGTGATGAGCCGATGAAAAGGATAATATATTTCTATTTGACTCAATTCCTGTTTACAATGTTTTCTATCGAACAGAGCGTACATATTATTATCACAATGTTCATCAATACGGAAATACCTTTACTTCTTGAGAGGAATCTTATTATCATTGGTAATAAATAGTGATATATGAAGATATGAATATCTACGTACATAATTTGTAAATTTGTAAAACTAGCGAAGCGGCCCGGTTCCGTAAGGAAATCTTTGGAATTCTATTATGTCCTATAGACATGTACCCCTTCCTGTTGAATTAAGTACTCTACCTATTGCTGAGAAACACTAAAATTAACACTAAGCAACCAATTAACGCTTCTCGTGAACAAAACTCCGGCCTATTTCTAGCATAGTCAATTTTCATTGCCATAGAATGTGAAAATGCTATCAGACTTTTGGAATCGCTACCAGTAGACGATGATGTGCAGGAAATATTTTCAAATATTTTTATTGACGAGTATTTTATTGTAATTTGAATATAGAAATGATGTTCAAATATAGTTAAGAAGTTGTTTGAAACTAAGTTTTTAATATAATTTATGTTCGACGTAGATTTGAAATAATTTAATTACATGTAAGTGATGTAGTTTGCGTTGTTTCACGAAGAAAAAACTAATTGTTTGATTGATTCTCATAAAACAATAGGTTAAGTTTACCTCCCCTTCGGAGGTAAGCTTTTCTGACTTTAAAAAACACCTCAATTAAATAAAATGACATAACACACATGAACAGGTCAATTCGAAGATCTGACCGCAACATGTACAATCGTTTTTGGCACTACACTGTCTAAAGCCTTACGGCCTGGCCATGAGTTTGGTCTTAGCGAAGAGCGGAGCGGCGTGCCGGGCGACGTCGGTGAGCGGTGCGTTTTGCACGCCACGAACCCTAGTAGCGGTTAGTTGTAGCGGCCACGGTGGACGTATTTAGGTAGTCGAAACGTGTTAAAAATCATGGCGTTATCAAAATTATCCCATGTCTGTTTAGAAAGAACAAACATTTTTTAAAATATGAGAGAATGAGTGCACGAACTAAATAAAGATCGGTATTTAGATGGTATATTTAGTGACCTATACGAAGGTCCTACCTATAAAAAGTAACTGATGTTTCCAAGTGTTTTGCTAAGTGGGTACTTACAAAGAGAAAAAGCACATATATACTTGTACTTTTGTTCCTGCCGCTCTCCACACCACTCGCCGCTGTAGCAATTCGCTCGGCAAAAACCGCTTACTTTTTCGCTATGAGCGGCGACTCGTGGCGTGCCTCAATCATTTTCATACTTTTGATATTACCGCTCGTCGTTTCGCTCTTAGCTGCCGCTCACAGCGTTAAGGTCGTGAACGGGCCGCTATGGATCAAATCGACGGGCAGTTGTAAACCACAGTCACTTTTGATACAAGATTGCATATCTTGTGGTACCTGTTATTTCATAGACCACCTTTGTGTAACCTAGTGAATGTACGAGTACATTATTTTTAAATTTATTACGCTGCACTTTTAGTATGTTTTCTAGACTAATATTATAAAGAAGTAGTTTAGAGGTTGCAGACAGTAATTAATGAGTAAATACTGAACGGATCTTGAAATTTCTTTTACCAATACCACACTATTTGTGAGTGTCCTAGGCTATAAATAAATAAACTCTATAGAACTATATGTAAACTCGAAAAATGATTACGACGATACATACACGTTTTAAAAGTAATGATTTAGATGGAAATTACTGTTTCGGGCCAAGTTTTTGATTAGAAAAGGAATTAAATGACCAATAAAGCGATCTCGAAATACTATTTCAAATATAATTTCCAATAAAAAATCCCACAGCAGGAGCGATAGAACTTAAGCGGCAATGTTTTTTCTCTAATTCTGAGTTCGTGGAAATAATTAACAGTAGTAACGTCATATTTATTTTTATATAATGGTGATTGACCCACGGGCCATCAAGTTAAGATCACAAGTAACGCCGCATGTAACGCTGATTGGCTTCACTTCTCACAGATAAAAATATTGCCAAGATTTTTATTAACCACTCCCAAGATTGTTATTCTGTAATGATAAGAAATAACTACTGGGAAGTGAAAATGTTAGACTTGGAAACTGCTTTTGATTTGATTTTGCTCTTTTGTATTTTCTTTTGAGACATCATCTCATTACTTCTGCTATTGGTTTTGTTTTACCTCACTCTACTATTGAACAGCCTCATCATCATCTGAAGCATTGCAAAAATCGATGAAAGGTAATTTTTTAAAATCTGAATGAATAAGATTAAGTAAAATTTCGAATTTTTCACCAAACAATTTGAGTCTTGAATGTTAGTTTCGAGTAACTTCTTATAACCTCGTTAAGAATATCCCTATGAAGTTAAGAATATATAGCTACCGCACGGAAATTCCAATTATAATATTTTTATTGACGATGACGCAACTCTTGAAATTACAATTTTCAGGTGTTAGTTTAAATGAAAATTAGTCACAGTGCATTTATGTGTGCTTATAAACAGTTTTTATTATTTGACATTTTCACCTTCGTCACAATGTCGTCATTATAGCAATACACAGATTAAAAAAATGTGATTGTATATGGCTAAGCAGGGCAACATAGTACACAATAGTATGTTGAAATAGCGAATATCGAAAACCATTCATAGAGATATGTACCTTTTCAGAATGTCGTCATTGTCTTTCTGTCTGCTGTCCACAATATCGTTATGTTTTATTTTGTTATTGTTTAATATTTCAATTTAAATATAATGCTGTTCTTCTGTATATCATTGTCAATTTAATGAATAATACGTGTTTTATAATAATTTTATAGTACTCATAATTTTTAAGACAATAGAACAATTTAAGAAATCCAAAATTATAGAATTATAATTTAGACTACTGAAAATAAATTACATTTAAAATATACTTTATTAATACTTGACAAAAAATATTTAAAAGATCTATGTTTCAATGAGAATGTTGTTATATTAAATTTATTCAATTTAATATAACAACATAGAGAACATATCACTACATAGTATAAAACAAAGTCGCTTTCTCTGTCCCTTTGTATGCTTAAATCTTTAAAATTACCCAACGGATTTTGATGCGATTTTCTTTAATAGATAGAGTGATTCAAGAGGAAGGTTTTTATGTATAATACATGTATAATATAGTAGATAATAATTTTAGAGGTTTCTAATGTGTTTTTTTACGCTTACATTGCAAACGCTGGCTGTACCCTACGAGATAGATCAAAATAATGTACTACATTATTGTACACCTTAAACGGTCTACATAAAAGTCCGCGATGGTATATGTTTATCTCTTAGGGATAACCCACAATAATCTTTTTTTTTTTCTTTTTACGAGAAATAATTGCTTATTTACGATTTTAAGCAATACATTATTAACCCTTATCCAATTAAGTACCTTAAATACATTGTGTATTTAATATAGATTTATATGGCCCTTTACAGTATGTAATTTAAATTAATAATTTTGAAGATATTACAGATTTAAAATGCAGGAACAAAGCGATTATGGCGGTACCGGCCGAGGCCCGTTAGTTGAGGTTGCTGTCGATTTGTCACTATCAGTTATTAACTAAACACAATACTTTATTAAGAATTAATTCTGAGGCGGTACGAAGTTCGCCGCGTCAGCTAGTTATAAATAATGCAGAATAGAGTATCGTAATGCCAAATTTGCTAAAACTTCTTAACCGACAACATTATTTTATTAGAGAGATTGGTTAAAATTCACACGAAACAAAAAAAATATTTAGTATTTTTTATGGAATTTGTAATTGTGTTTGGAATAAATCATTTCCTCGACGTCAACCAACGAACATAGGCCTCTCTTTGGCCTTCAATGTTATACAACGTTAAAAAACAGAATTGACTGAATTAAAAGAGAATTGTGACAGTTTCATTTTAAGTTATACATCAGTTTCGATTCAGTCTTTATGTAGTTTTGTTTATTTTTGGTTAATCGTCTTAGACAAAATGTCATGGGAGTCAGGCAAGCACTAAAACGTAAGTAGCATTTCATACATTCAAACTGGCCTATTATGAGGTCGGAATCGTAATGTACTAAACTGAATTTAATTACGTCCATCGACCTTGAATTGTCATTATTAATATGCAACATCCTTATTTTAATATTGATGACTGCGTAATAACAGTTGTCGAGCCGGCGTTAACCTTTGGGCCGCACAACCTACCTCTTGTTCTATTCTACATAGCATACATTTTTGTAAAGAAACGCCTAGGTACTAAGAATCGCTCCCGAAGTTTCACCTAGCATAGTACCAGAAAGCAGTGTATTGCACACAGTTTTATTTAAGAAAAAAGAAAATTGATCTGCAAAGTGGTGAATAGGATACCTACTTACATTTATCATAACAAAATATTCTCTGAACAGCATTTTATATTCTGATATTGTTACCAAGTCTGTACCTCTGGTATTTTCGCCTAGAAGTTATAATGCATAGTGCACTGTGCGAGCATGACTGTTTAAGAACATATTATTTGTTGTCATAAAATAAGTATTTGAATTTAAATCAATCAATCGCTAGGTATTGAGTGCCAGCCGTTTTTGAGAAACTGATGTCAATATACCAATTTATCGTTCCAAAATATACCTCATCATAGACAACACAAAAAACATATTCGAATACTATATAACATGAAAAATCTAATATATCGTTATTATAACATGAAAAAAAGTGACAAAAGTAATTTAATTTGTCAAAGCAGAAACATATGGTGCCTGGACTGATTTGCTGCAAATAAAATGTGATGCAGCAGTTCGACGAATGAGATATGACCTTATGTCACACTGTAATTACAGTCACTTAGTCGTAAGAGTTGCAGCCGTATATAACTGGTTAAAGATTATTAAGGGCTCAATGCTGGATAATGCCGGCCCAGTCTGGTAACATCAAGTTATAGTAATAAATTCTAGCCAAACGGAATCGACTGTAGCAATTCTGCAATTTTTTTGTAGTGTACCTAACTATGTAGTACTAAACTACTTTCATATATTAAAATTGAATTGTATTTCATTGATTTTTTATTATTCAAATAATAGTATCACGGACACTTCTATTGCCCGTTTAAGTAACATTTGAATAAATTCCATTTCATATTTGTGCTATTAAGTAGGTATAGTTTGTTCAAATTCGAGTAGAAAGCAATTTTTTTATTAAGATTACAGATTTTATAAATTTGTTTGCTTGTTTATATGTATCAAATAATACTTATTGTTTAAATTTAAAATATAGTCAACATATCAATGAGGCTTTCGTAAATAAAATCGGTCGTTAACTCGCAGTGGTTACTTTCACTAAATCGCTGTTGGCGTAACAAATAGTTTTTCTGTGTCACTTTTCTTTGCAAATCTTCTCCTAACAATCTTTCCTAAAGTGTACTGAAGCGAAGCCATTAAAAATGTATAAAAATAAATGTCCATTAATCAGGATGAGCAGACGGTTGCAATGAGTTTTAATAACTAAAATTAAAAAAAAAATGTCGACTACAGTCATTTAATCACTCGTTTCACATATTAGGAAATTAGAAGAATTAGGCGAGGCTCACTGCTAGTATGAAGCACAAGAAAGTGCACTAGCTATAAATAGAAAAAAATAAAACTAAGAGGTCTACAAACTATACACAGTCTATGTGTACAATTACGCGAGTAAATGTTTTAGGAATTAAAATGTGTCATCATTATCTTCATCATCACTAATGTGCAAAAAGTTTTGATTATGTAAAAAGTTCTAAGTCTTCAAAATCATATGTACAGTTTTGCGAATGATTTCCGATGAAGCGTAAAGGCACAATTTAGAACACTTGTGAGTCCTTCGACAATATTAGAACATGTATTTTCTTTTGGTCTACGCTTTAGCTACGGTATTTGTATCATTTAGATGTTCGGTCGTTTAAAGGAACAGAAGGAACAGAATGTGATCTATCTTACAGATAACTCAATGGAGATTATTTAATCATCCATAGGTAGTGTTTGTTAGTTTCGTTATACCTGTTATTATGCTATAGAGAAATTAAGCCCAGCTTATTACACATATGACGTATTAACCATATATGCCTACGTGTATGCATAAATATTGCTAAACGAGTATCAATGGAGAAGGCGATTGAATAGATATCGTGCTTAATTGACCGTACACCTCAGTTGATATTAACAACACGTCACATTTTATTAAACAATACATCTTTAAGACTATCATACTAAGTCATTTTAATCATATGATAATTCACCCTTCTGTTAGTGCTTACTGTGTTAATAATTGTTGCCTGATCATGCCTTTGTTCTACTAAATCCATATGGTTAAGAAAAGATTAATATCACTGCACCCATTCAGAGCTTTATAAAATAGCAAACTACACAGGACAACAACACTGCATATAGAAGGAAAGCTTAAAACAATTCCTATACCAATTCATTTGGTCATTTGGTCAATTCATATGAAGTGGTCTACTAAAGACGATGATTAAAATTCAAATACTCGTATGATATGTCATAAGTAAGCCGTGTGTGAAACACATGATCAGTCGTATCCATGATCTTTCGTTTAGAATCTATGTAACTACTAGTACATACTATTAAAATAAGTTAAGTGCGTGTCAGGCCACGCATATAATATTGTTCCGTAGTCATCCACAATGCACATTGATTTAAAATCATATCTAATAAATATTTTTTATACTTACTTATTATTTCGTTATTTTTGTAGGAAGTCTTCCAAGTAAGCACATTTTACACTTTAAACCTGTATAACTCCTGAACGAATTTTAATAATATCCTTAAAAGTTTAACATATTTACTTTAATCATATTTTTTTAATGTTAGAGTCAACCTGGTTTAACTTTTAGATTAAACGTCCTTTTTTTACATAAAGAATATCCCTTGAAGTAGAATAATCAAAAAATTGTCTTAGCAACCTCTCCATGTTTTTACAAGACCTCTTTAATGATACTCCATACGATGGGTTAGACACGTAAAAAATTTTTTTTTGGCTTGATTTTATTGCAGCACTTTGTCGACATGATAAAAACACATACCCATGCAAAGTTTATTTCTAGCACTAACTGGGCGGTAAGTCAAGGACGGACGGACGAACGTACGGACATGAAGAATCCATAAGGGTTCCGGTCACGATCTACGGAACCCAAAAAAAGAAACTATGATTTGTATTTCTATTAAACAGTGGTAATGGAAAAATATGACGAAACAAAATGATCATTTCATTCGTCCCTAGAAAACAAACTATGTAAGTATTTCGTTCCGTAGTTGACAACCAATAAAAGATAAGTGTATAATATATGTGTATATACTCTTATTTTAAATAAATTGATTTTTAATTTGTTTTCTTTCTGATTTAATGGCTAGATTCAGCTACCTGCAACAAAGTTTTGATAAAATCTTTAGTTATTTAACATAAGGTTTTATTACTTACTTACTTTAGTTACATGAGAATAATTAAGATCACGTCAAGAATTTAACTAGTTTTTTTTCTAGAGTTATTGTAATAACATATTCATTAACAAGTTATAAATATAACAGAATATATCATAAATAACACCATTAACGCTTAAATCTCTCGTCCGTCAACAGATGTTGACCATGGCTTAAAATAACCACACTTAGGAGTCAGTAGAGCAGAATGCTGTATATTTACTTACTGTAGCATATAGCAGTTAAGTTATCACTATATGGAAGAAAATGCTCGGTAACCAGTTCTAAGCCGAGAAATAACATATTCTAGTAAATTTCATCAATTCAGTACTGAATAACATGTAAAGCAAAAATTATGAAATGAAAAAATAATGACGGTCTGTCCTCTAATCTAAACTATAGTTTAACTCTATAATCTAAACTATAGTTTACAAACAAAAGTAGCACTTATTTACAAACTACCCTGAGCTGATTCTTTCATCTTGTTGTGTAGGTAGTTAGTTAATGATTTACGCGACGTTCAAAGAGGCGATACATTGTTGTAGAACTTTACAAAGACAGCTATCAACACTGGCTATTTAATCTTGCCGTTGGATGTTTCTAAGCCGCCTGAAGTCTTCAAACTAAACTTCTCACCTTATGATAACAACCGAGACCGACTACTTAACGCAACCTTAGAACCACGAAAACGTTCATAACATATCACGTGACAAACGGTCACCCATCTAAGGTACTGACCACGTCATCGTTTCATACCCTCTCGGTGATTGCTTTCAATCAAGGTCACTTGACTATGAGTGCTTCTAGAGACAGTGAACGCGAATATCAAATCAACAGTCAGTCCACTGCTGGACATAGGCCTCTCCTTAGAAGGAGGTTTTGGCCTACTATACCACGCTGGCCAGACGGGTTGGTATAGGGTTTGTTTTTGTTTTTTGTTTTTGTGTGTTTTTGTATAGTATGAGTACTTTAAATTTAAATTTAAATAACAAATTATCACAATCTAACTAAGCAGTATTTAATCAAATACAGAGATTCGGCAGTCTACCTTGTGACTTTTTCACTACTGTCAACACTAGTTGATAGCGCTGCGGTAGCACATTGGGTTTTGTTTTGGTACCTAGTTCGTCAATTTTTTTTAAATCGTTAGAACTTTTCTAAACAAACATTTAAAATATCTCTATTAAATGAACAATATGTAAACATTAAACATTAGTAAGATAACTTCAACACATATCTAAGTCATTAACTAGATCACTTTGGCAATATACAAACAAAAACAATAATACTGTTATTTGTGTTACATAATTTGCTAAGGTAAAAATAATTCATAAAAGGGGTTTATAATGATCATATTAGCAAATGTTTACTAACATTGAGAAGCAATATAATTATGTAAATTGTATTTGTCATCATTTAGGTATTGGCTTTGATTGTTTACAATCTGGGTCGAAAACCTCATCAAAACTACTGACCTAGCAACTGTTAATGAACTAATAAAGCGACCAAAATATTGATAATTTATTTTTGGTTGTTCATCATTGTTGTGCATTGAAAACAAAATCATTTTATTTTTGGAGAGTCATTATTTGGATGTTTTCTATGTAAAACATGTATGTACTGACAAAAAAGTAAATATGTATTTATATCAGTTGTCTAGTAACAATAGTACAAGCTCTACTTCATTTGGGACTATATGATGTTGTGTGTCAGATGTCCAAAATATTGATTTATTTAAGTATTTGGTTATAATTATTATTGGATTTTGAAACAGGTATAAACGTTGCTTCGGCACTTACGCTTTTTCTGATAGTACATAGTTTTGAAAGCACTTTAAAAACCATAATAGGAAATATGCTTTATTCTACAAAAGTGCAGTAGGCACAACAATTTAACATTTACGTCATACTTTTTGTGCTTAGATAAATAGATACTGGGCTTACGTAGATTTTTTTCATGTTACTGAACTGGTTATGAATAAAAATATGGAGATAAATTATTGCATTGATTTGCAACCAGTTTCGTGATCGAACAAAGATAAACCTTCAGCTTTTATAAATAGCGTGCCATGAACTAACATGCTTAGGCATCAATATTCAACATTCAATATCGATGATATCGACTTGTACAATTCAAAACAGGTAGTTTGTTGCTTATCGCTTCGCTTAAATCGTTCAAACTTATTCTACTGAGACACGATCTGACTTTTTTCGCAGAAATCAAAAGTAATAATAATTTAATTGTGGTCAATGACTCCCCTATGCCTTGTGAGTGTATGGACAAATATTATCAAATATGTAATTGTTCTAAGATCACAAAGTATGCACGTGAATTTACTAGAACCCACACAAAATGTATAAGTGTACACATGTTTTGATCCTAATTTGGAAAATACTGTGTGTTAATTTTAAGTTTTTATTAATATCAATTTTAATTTACTTTGGGGATTTCCTATACTACAGGTTAGTAGATTAGATTCGATTAAGCATAATTATTGTAGCTAACTGACCAATTAAAAAAATCGTTTTAGTATCAAAACAAATTAATATTTGAACACCGTTATATTTTGAACAAATCAGAGTTGTTTTACTTAATAGTTTTAAATGGTTGCCGAATAAAAGCAGCTACAAACATTTATTAAGGTAGATCTCCAGTTTCAAAACAACATCATTGGTAATTTTTATTCTCTCAAGTTTGTCTTTACTTTCTTACAACTATTAAATATATCGTGGTTTTGGGGTGTGTTAGCTGTGACCGATAAAGAATACGGAGTGTAACCACTACTATTTTTGCGGTATTAAAGTGTAGTTAGAGGTGACTAAGGTAACAAACTTTGCAGAATGACATCATCAAAAAAAGAACGAACATTTGAAACAAACCCTATAGACCAACTCGTCAGACCAACGTGATATAGTAGGCCAAAATTTTTTTTATAACTATGTCTTCAACAGTTGACAGTTAAAAATTGTTGATGTGGTTTGATGATTGAATAACAATAAGCATATTCTTACGGGAAACCTACCACTTTCGTTCTTTCTATTAGGTAACCCGTCTCTCGTTTGCCCTTATATAAAAATAACAGAAAGATTTACCAAAATGTCATGCGATATAAGTACGAGTGCTTTGTATGACAAAGATAACTTTAAGAACGTTCTCTCAAGTGTTGCAAACGCTGACGTATTTGTTCACTTAAGTACTTATAAGACAAAGTCACAGTCAAAATTTAAACGCTATTCAACAAGTCAGATAATAGTTTATTTCTTCTCATAACACGTAATTTGCAATTTAAGTGATATTTACAAAAACTCTGGCTAATGACTAACAATTTGATTTGCGTTAATAAGCACCATGCTTGGTTGTTAGTGAGTTGATGCTGAATTTAATTGTTCGTTTCATGTTGTTTGTCGGCATTTCTAGAATATTCCACTTAGTTGGTTGGTAGTTGGTTTGTAAGGTATTACCCTTTATTTAGATCTCTTATATTTATTTGGTTAAGTTAGTGTGGGTTAGTTAGATCGCTAGTGCGCGTACTCTTTATTAAAAGTGGACCGGCACAATGCTTAACAGTTTAATTTATACCGAGATAATTACTTTTCACAAAGAGAAGGGTATATAATTTTAATATATTCTTGGTTGTCATCCAACTCTTTTCAGTCTTTGCAAGATCATCAATCAGTTCTGTCATTAAAATTTAAAATGGCGTTAAAGACTTGAAACCGATCCGTCCTATCAGAGTGCTATAGGTAAGTCAAAATTTGCTGTCTATTATTAGGTCAATGTGCAATAGTGGACTATTTGAGATACTTGTTGTTGTTGATGATGATGACGATCGAGTGTATTTTTCCAGTGAATCCTAAAACTTAATTATTTACTTGGATATTTTTTAAAATATGCATGAAACAACAATGGATTCACTGTACCCTAGGTATGAAGAGCTAAAATTTATATACGTAAGATATATTACATATACTTATGTTGAAACTCGAGTACTACAGTATATTGTAGTTGTAACCTTTGTTTATAGAATTCAAATAATTATCATGCTGCAGCGCTGCCATTACGACAGGCTTCACGTAACGTACACAAGTTACTATATATATTAGTCAAGTAGACGGGAAAACACAGCGGCATATTGCGGCCCTTGCGAAATTCTCTTGCGATGTTTTGCCGAATGTGTCACCGTCACCGTAGATTTGTGGCCGAGTGCCATTAGATATACTAAATAGCCTTACATTCGTATCTTTAGGACACATATAAGTCACCGTAAACTCTATAATTAAATATATAATTTCCACTAACCGTATTATGTTTAAAAATAAAGGTACATGACTTCACCGAAATGTCAGATTTGTCAAATCGATAGCTGGAACACAATATCAAGTTGTCATAGTGTACGAATATTATCTTAATATGTGTGTATACATGTATGTGTATCTATGTAAGTATGTCCTTCCTTATGGTGCCTCTCCATCAATGGAGGTTGGCCGTCAGCTCTGCATATTCCTTTCTGTTTGTAGCCAGACGAAACAGTTCTTCTACGCTGGCGATCTCAGTCCATTTCTGATATTTCTGAGCCACGATTTTCTTCGTCTTCCGACGTGGCGTTTTCCGAATATTTTTCCCATCATAATTAAGCGGATATTAGTATGTATGCACATGTAAATGTGAATATGTATATATGTATGTATATGACAATTTGTACAAAGTGCATAAATAATTAATCAAATAAATATTTGACTTAAATTAATTTCCAAATCCAATTACCGTCGTTTTTTAAGGTTTACTAAATAACTCAAATTTATTTCTTATGGCAACTTAATTTTACATAATTATTTCTAAATTACACAAATTACAACACTGAACTGATGTGATATTAAAGGTTTGCCTTTTTAAAAAAAAAATAGCCGGAGTTTGATTTTCACGTACTAAGAAAATACCTTAATATACAATTTATGTAAATATTTTACAAAACATTTTTAAATTCTCCTCGAGGCTGAAGAAAATCAATATAATAAACTTTTGAAAATGGTACTCACGGAGAAGTTGTCATGTACCTATCCGACAGTCTCATCTGATCACTCCATAGATGTAAAATTCTCGGTTAGGAAATGTCGGTGTTCATCAAATCGATGTTTGTAAAAAGTACAATTTATGTCGTGATACTGGTAATGAATATTATAGTAATTTGCGATAGCTTGTTCGATCTTTGCAATTAAGATCTTCCTTGACTTACCTTGCCTACGTCATTGTGACTGTACCGCACATTGCTTTGAAGTTGTCAATGTTATCTGCACGTATACAAAGGTGTGGCTGTTTATATTCAGATCTTCCAAGAAAACATTCTATACTTTACCTTATAGGTATCTTCTTTGTGAATGTTTAGTTGTTGTGAAGTGTATGAATTCCGATCATTTTCTACGACTGCATTTAACATTTAAAAATTTTACAAAAGTTTTAAAAATTCAAAGCACATAATAATCATTACTAAACATAAATTTCAGTAAGACAAAGGACAGAGCGATAAGATTATGCCCAATCGATATCCGTCCGTTGCGTAAAGTACACAGCTTAATCACACTTTATCGGAATGTTAACCAATTCCGACTATTAAGTGTGTTCGTAAAATTATTGAATGAATGTCTTTGGCAGCTTGGCGATTATTTGATTTATTTTCCTTTGTAAAATATTATTGATTGAATAAATAAAATAAATGTATATATGTTATATTTGTACAATTTAAAGACCACCGAGAACAAGAACACCTCCTATAAGGTTTTTTTATTATTATCGTCTTATGAATGTGAACGAGAGAAAGTGCCACATAGGCATATATTACTCGTATGCCATATTCATCCTACCGCGATTGGGTCATTATGGAATTCACACGAATGAACCGTTCACATCATTTGCGTTATATACTGGCATTTACCGATTCATAAAAATATGAGTAGCTTTGGCGACACGATAAATAAAGTATAATCCGATTTTCGCTTCTTGTGGTTACTTTCATGAGTTTCTCTGGTTTATTTTAAAGATTCTTGACCTTAGTCAGTAGGTAGTCTAAAAATAGTGTACTTAACATGAAAATTAGCAAAAAAATAATGTTTATCTATTTTGCTTGTATTTTTATATAGTTTTATTTAATGTTATTTTACTCTTTCGACTTCTTTCTTTTTTTTCATTACCTTAATTGTCTACTCGTTATATATACAGCTACATCAAAGAAATTTTTGTGCATAGTAGGTTTATTATTCTACTCAGTATCCTAATATAAATTAATATCAAGGTAGGTACATAACTCCTCAGTCCTGTGGAATGAAATACACCCTTACATAGTGTATCGACGTTTAAGTACGTTATATTTTAGATTACGATATAGACGTATAGATTAGTGATTATAGAGCAGCATGGGAAGGTGTGAATATTACGTTTTTTTTTTGTTTTAATTCTTACATGTGAGAAAGTTTATAGTGACAGGCGATTGTTTTTATTTTGTTCTGTGAGCCTAAAATATTAAGGTATGTGCTAAGATTTTTCCGATTTGTCATGCATAAAACTAAAATATTATATTAAAAATATTACTGATTAAATAATAAGGCCAAATTAAAGCTGAAGTCTGAGAGGTATTGTATGAGTGCGATGGCCATGGCAATGGCTAAGCTCGGTATTAAGAATTACAGAGTGGAGTAATGTAAATATATATTTAAATAGTAAAGATGTTTGTTTAATCAGATACCGTCTGTAAGTGCCCAATTGATATAGCTACTTGCTTCCGTCAAAGTTATTACGCATGCTACTTTTTGTGTTATAAAATATTGAGAAGTGAACATTTGTTGCTGGTGTCTAAGTTTAAGTAAATAATTAAATAGGTATTTAAAAACTTTTATATGATGCCGTCATACTTTGTTTAGATTTCGAGATACAATTGGAGAAAAGTAAATTGTTTACAATTTAATAATAACTTGATGCTTGTCGTTTAGCAAATGTTCGCTTAATGTATCCATAAAACAGAGATATAATGTTTATGGTGAGGCTGCCGATTGCCGATGTATCTATGCATATTATATAATGATTATAGAAAAGAATGCTCGGTTAAAATGTTTCACACATCCTCAATGTGGCCGTGTTGATTTGACTTTCAATACTAATACATTATATACATTTAAGATGTTTGTCATTTATGTAAATATTAAATAACCCACTTTCACTTTCTTTTCTTAAATTATATATAAAAACCATTCACCAATGAGGGCCATTCTATACGGATTATATTATTTTGAGACCATTTTGGAAGCGATAGAAATCTATATGCCTAAAAAGTGACTAATAAGAAATACTCAGAGGACTATTTCTAAAATAAATTTAAGCTTTAACCTCGTCTACTTGCTAATTCCTTTAAGAATTACATCATCATAAAAGTCAAGGATTGTGTTTCATGATCAAAACAATGTTAATAAATCAAAATGTAATTATTTTGATAATAATCATAGATAAAACTAGCTGAGTTCCATGGCTATTATTGTAAACCTCGAGTAACGCCACGGAGCAAAGTAAGTCTAAAATATACTCACTCCTTATGTCATCAGCTAACTGGCACTGAAAGTCCCGTCAAAATCGGCCCAGCCGTTCTAGAGGTTAGGCGAAACAAATAGAGAAACAGATAGACGGACAGACAGACAGACAAAATAAAAAAAACTACCTTTCGATGTAAGTATCGTTTATACTTTTATATGAGTGACAAACAAACACTTCAATTTTATTTAGGTATTTGTTTAGATTAGGAACAATCAAATATCTTGTTATATCTTTATTGATTTATACCATGTCAAATGGTACCTACTTAGTTTTACAAAAAACTATTTACAGTCATCTAATAAGCAAACAATTGCCCCGCCCCGAAATTGACATGTTTTTAAGTTTTAAGTACAGAAACAGACGTTTTCCTTAGGAACGTGTTCGTAAATATTAATATAAACGTACAGTCAGTAGATAATATTGTTTCTAGATTGAAAACGAGACAACATAGTTTAGGTTTTATCCGATAATTTTACAGATATGCTACTTTGTGGAAAATTTCTGTATTTGTTGTGGTTTTATTAATACAATTCGTAAGAACTTTAAGAATGCATTAAATGTTTTTGTTATTAGAACCACTCAATAATTTACCATTTTGTAGGATTATTGGATTAGGATGATTGTTGTCAATAAGATGATGAAATCGATAGTATTAAGTGATAGATGAAACTCTCAAAATAGAACTGTTGGCATATTTAACTTAAAATTTTAATACATATTTTGACTTATTGCCCAGTTGTCCAACTCTAGTACTATATGTAGGGATCAACGACATGTTAAAACCGCTTTCGTCCCGATCAACCGAGAGGCGGCGGTTCTAGCCGGTCCTAACCTGCGGTGGCCGGCGGATTAATTGTCACGAAGTAATAACGATAATATAGCGTGATGTCGCAGATAACTTTTTTTAGATTCCATACTGATTCGCATGATTATGGATAAATGGACCCGGTACGTGAGAAAA
The DNA here is from genome assembly GCA_932526445.1 of Phragmatobia fuliginosa. NCBI lineage: Eukaryota > Metazoa > Arthropoda > Insecta > Lepidoptera > Erebidae > Phragmatobia > Phragmatobia fuliginosa. Next base: position 36,469,195 of record OW052057.1, read on the forward strand.
GCCTAGCGTACTAAATAAAGACGCGCTAACATTTAATAGCGCGTCTTTATTTAAAGACGCGATAACTCGGAAATAAAGATTTGCTATTAGCTTAATTGATATTTGGTTATACAATATAATATATGAAGTAGATATATTTAATAAGATTGTATTAGGATTGCCTAAGTATTGCTTATTAGTTTTTATTGTAAGAATTTGAGGCTCATTTCTTTTTTGATTGCTAATAGTTGATAATCAGGTGTATGACCATTTATAGCTTAAAATGACCTAAAATTTATTTACTTACCATTTTTTATTTATTTTTATTTAATAATCTAGAATTTTGGCAGTTTCAAAATTTGGAGAAAAAAAATTACACCGATTACACCATGCAGTGTAGGTCAACTTCTCTTAGCTTTGATATCTTGATGTCTTTTACAAAGTTATATAGTTTTTAAAATGAAAACTTTGACCCTAAAATGTTAAATGAATTTGAAATGACTACAGCAACCTACAGCAGATGTTGACATGACGTTATAAGAGTAATCGTCATACCGCTTGCATTCGCAGTGAATACAGTTTCGAAGTTCATCGTGAGAAACAAGGAAAAACAAGGAAGTAAAAAGGATATTTTATATTACAGTTGTATAAAAGTATATATTTCTTTTTATAATAGTTTTTTAAAATAACTTGCATTATAAATATTCATTATGATATTCCTAAAGTTTATCATTTATGCATATTTATTTATGTTACACATTTTATCCTTTAGACTTGTAACTGATAAAAATGATTACCAGTGAATCATTGTAGCATAAATATTTATAAAATGAAAGTACATATTTGTTTACTATTCAAACTGAACCTTGGAATTAAAAACTTACATTTTACAAGTTTATAATGATACCATTAAAACAGTTTGAAGCGAAACCTCGAATGCAATACCTATATCTACTTATCTTTGGAATTTCAGTTAATATAATTTTTCTTCTTCTTCTTGTTTCTCAACATATTTGCATCCATTGTTGATATATGGGTTTTCAATGGTTCTCCATTCGCTTGTGGATGCTATTATATCACTTAATGTTACAAAATCGAAATGAATCGACAAAATCGAATGTTAAAAACTCGATTTCAATTAAATATGACATGGATATACTTTAATTGTTGAGGAAGGACATGACGAAGGTCTTGAAGTACTCAAACCATCCTCGTGAACCTTCACAACCACCTAGATAGTCAGGGGTACACACAAACCGAAAAATATGTAACTTGCTCCGCATTGTATATAGCTCTGTTTTCTAGAAGTAAAAAAAAAACTGAAAGCTTTACAAAGTCTAATTACTGATCGTATTCAAGAAATAGTATACATTAAACAACCTGTCAGGAATGCCCACGCCTTGTAAATGTAAACCATTGCGGAAATATGGCGCGACTCCGAATACTACTTTACATTCCATTGTTAATTTAATTTTGTAGTTTGAGAGATAAATTTGAAACTCTTATGGGATAGTTAGATCTGTTTGTGCATCCCTGTAATATTAATATTTTTGGCGAATAGTGTGGAGAATTTGCGAAATTCGATATTAACGCAACATTTAAATATGATAAGTTTCTGTTACAAGGCTGCCTGCTGACTCACATACTACATGTAAAGTGACAGTTGTTTGGGGTCAAATCACTTGGGTATTTTTAGCGTTAATTACATGTGACACAAAGAAATATTCAGTTTTGTTGTAGCCTCTATAGCGTATTTTACTCTATTGGTCAAAAGTTACTAGTTTGACCATTTTCTATCGGAAAACGTTCGCTGAAGTTTTTTATTGATTGAATAATTCATTTAAATGTTTTTACTGTTTTGTCTAGATCTAATAATATGTGGAGCGAACAATAATTATAAATGTACATGTCAATAATTATAAATAGTAGTTTGTTACTTTTACTTCTCATATTGTATTCCTTCTAACAGACGTGTGCTCTTTTCATTAAAGTAGTACCATGCCTAGATTATAAATAGCTAAATTAGTAAATTGATGCCATGTTAAACAAACACCTAATCAACCAAACCCAACCAAACCATATAACACTTAAATGAGTAGTAAAAAATTATACCAATTTTTAACCAAATTTATTTATGTGTTAAATGCATTGATGTAATCAATGGTTAAATGTTATTATTATCATATCACTACATATTATAAAATAGTCTGTTTCTCTGTTCGCAAAAAACTCAACCGCGGCTTAAATTACTAACTAACACCCGCTATGTTCCTTCTTTTTTGACTATCTGGGTACAAAATTTCATTTAAATCAGTGCGGTTGTGTTAAATTCAAATACTCAGAGAAAAGTATTTCAATTAAATTGAAATAATTTTCTCAAAAGAGTGTATAATTTTTAAAAGGGTATTTTTAATAATTCAGTTACTGTTAATAAAAACGGAATATTATATTAATAATTTTATCGTTTATTTAAAACATTGACACTTTATACAAATCACAATATTTACATACACACTAAAACATTTACCTTAATTAAGGCTATTATTTTTCGAAAGATAATTAATTTTGCACAAATTATGAATTAAATACCCTTTAATTGATACAAATGTATTTCTGATCAATATTTTTGTCTCGATTTAATAGTCCATGTAAAAACTAAGTGTAGTTTTGATAGATATCTACAAGATAACTGAGTATTATTTTGATTGATTATATGAAAAAACCTGATCGGTTCAATGACCGACTCTGAAAAACATTAAATTATAATTTGGGATTGGTTAATTATAGTACACTACACGCAGTAACAAAAGTATTATTATTTTGGCCAACACTTACTTAATGTACAAATTTAAAACATTTTTTGGGATTATTAACATTGAAGCTATGTCTCTCACTCCGAAGTCCTCCTACAAACTGCCCCTAGTCAATTTGTCATTCTAAAATGTAAGCACCATAAGAGAACTAACCAATATATGCCAATGATGTTATCACAACGCTACTTATATATAAGATACCTATTCAATACAAAATATTAGCCAATAATACAAAAGAATACAGGCATAAGTGATTGTAGAAATAAAATCGACGGGAAACACTTGTATCTTGACTAAGGGGGCAGAATTTATTTCGTTAGAATTGCATAATTCAAGCATAATTCGAGTGCTTTCTGCTCAGTTAGTTAATCACAATCGGGATATTTCTTTTATATTCCTTTTATATTCCGATCACCAATTTATAGTCAGTCAGATCGTGGGAACGTGTTCGTACCCAATAGGGAATTCGCGCAATTAAGGTCCCTTGTAACACGCAAGCCTATTTTTATCCCATTTCAAGCGCCGTATGCACCTCTCTTTTGAGAAACCACTTCTTGTAAACATTTATTTCTTGATACCAGTTCTTCTGCTCGCTACTTTAAATATGTCACACATAAATGTGTTATATCACATATGTAGTGCGCCGTCAATACAGTCACCGACCGAACTAAGCAATAAATATAATATACCTTATGCAATATATAATATATGCACTATAATAAAATATTTGCACAATTTCCTTATATATTTTTATACACATTAGAATTTGTAGTAACATTAACAATTTGTAGTAATATGTTTATTATGTGTTTATCACATTATGGGGACACGAATTGTCTCGCACAATAAGATCATCACAGTACAAACAATTTGGAACGTCAATATTGTACATTTTCGTTAGCATAAGTATAACAATAGAATAAAGTTTACATTATCTATTATGTTTGTATGGAAACTTAATACATATTGATATTTGATTTTCTTCCAAGTAAATAGTTCTGAGATCAAGCTTACTATCTCAAATCTTATACATTCACGTAGCCCATATGAAGATGACAATGATCGAAGTTCAAAGTAGATAAATGTAAGTATATATAATGCATAGCAACAGAAGACTAGTTATATTGTGAGTTTTTTATTTCTCAATCAACTAATAAGATAAATATTTTATTGGTATACTGAACAGGTTTATTTCACAGACAGAACTAATCTAGTGTATTCAATTGGTTAAAAAACTTAAAGAAAAATAACAATAATAGTCACATAATACTGTATTGTTTAAAATTGTTTCGTAAAATTTTCATTTTTATGATTACTGTTGATTAAACTTATGACATGCATGCCGTATAAAATAAATATACATGATTTAGTAAAATATTTTGATCTACGTCCACCGTAAGAATTAGGGCGTGTTTAGACATATGACGCTAAAAACATTAGTTTTTAACATTAAAATTCGGTTTTTAACGTTTTATACACAATTTTCTTAAATCACTATTTCCATTAGCGAAAACCCTATAAAAATGTGTTACGTTATTTAAAATTCTAAATCTACAATAACTAAATGTGACTTTATACTGTGTAAATATAAAGGTGCAGTTTCGTAACGATACTCTATTAAAACGGCAGGATGTATTAAATTCTTACTGCATTAACTATAAATTAAATTTCTTTAAAATACAAGATGACTTCATACGGAAACTCTTCACGCCAAAACACAGCCGTTAAATGTTGTATTGGAGGTATATATAGGCCATCCAAGGTAATACGCAGTCTTACAGCTAAAAAACACAGCGTCGGACCTAATAGAAGGTTATCAGTTTTATTAGGTATTAAAGCTTCACTGAGGCTGTGAGATGAGCTAGTCGGGGTTAAAGGTTCGTGTAGTCAGAAACGCTGTGTGCGCAATGTCATGATGTGTATGCTAACTGTTAACCAATCATTTTTTTTTCAAGCGCTTGGCACTAATGTTGAGTTTAATGATTGTAGCCGCGCCGGCTGTGCCTATTGTGTGATGACCTTGGCCACCAATTAATATGGCATCGTATGCCTAATGTACGATAATGAACACCCACTTCCGGGATATAAAATTAAAAATTCATTCTTAACACGATTTTCATTTTCTCATGGCATATTTTCCTTAGCTAGGTAATTCACATAATTACAATCTGTCATTCCTTTATTCTTGTATAAAAAAGTGACATTGTATATGATTACTACGTAATTTTCAATTACAAAGGTTAATATAACGAATTATGTTTCATACATGTATTGTTATTAACTTTGATTCTAGAACAAGCATAGTAGGAGCTACTGTTAACAAATATAATGATATGAAAATTAAGATGAATATTATTTAAGAGTGCTAGTTCTCTAAGTTTAAATAAGTAACCAAAAAATAAGTAAAAATACAATAAGGAACTGCTAAAGTTTTTTAGAATTGGAATTTATGCAAACCATTAGTTTGAAAATTGGGTTATAGGAACTAAATGAATGAACTAAAACTATGATAATAAACAATACATTACAATAAATACAGCTCAAGGCTTAAAACTGTGTATTATAAATATTAGCAAAAATATTTATAGAAACGTTGATAATGTCTTAGGAAATTTTTCAAGCATTTGAACTTACCACCTGCTTATGTAGGCGGTATGTCATAGAATAAAGATACATAGACAATTATTGCAATGACACGAGCTATTAAAAACATAATTCTTTTGTCTCATTGTTCAGTACAGATAATTTATTATAACCAGGAAGACCCCTTGTTAGTCACTGGCACTGTTCTTTAAGACTGTAACGCTGCTACACACACTACAATATATATTATACTAGCTTTCACCCGCAGATCCACCCGCGTGTATTTTTGATATCGAGGCATAATGTTAGGCTTCTTAGGCTACTTTTTACGGCGATAATAGTTCTTCATTCTCAGGCACTAACTCCATTCAAAAGTTTTGCCATTCTTGCCAGGTTGTAAACGTTTTTCGTTTTCTATTCTATTCTCAATTCTATTTTTCTTTCTCCTTATTTCATCGGCTAATGTTAACTCAGTGTCGTGATGAAATCAAAATATTAGATAATGAAACAAGATTATGCAGAAATAGACTGGGACAGAAAGAGAAAAAGTTTGCAAGTTGGCTAGCGTGGCAGGTTGAAACGTCAGGCAACGCAAAGCTATGTTAAAAGTATAACTTGCGTGATAATTTCCGTCAGCATCATTACATTACATGTAACTGGTCCATCTAAAACATAACATATAAGAAAACGAATCACGCGAGTTTCATCACTTGTAAGTACCTTTATATAAGGCTTCCTTTCTATAACTAAAATGTAAAATGTTTGGAATGGCTTCGAGAAAGGAATAGTTTTACTTCAGCATTGATATTTTTTCTCATAGATATATTTAGTGAGTCCCGCGGTCATTGTTGTAAATCACGAGTGACGACGAAGAGCAAAGCTAGTCTAAAAATATTAGACTAAATTAATCCTTATGTCATCGACTTTATGTGAGTGAAAATCCTACAGAGGCTACCTTCAACAAATAGACAGATAGACAAAATTTTAATAAAGCTTTTTTGGTGTCAGAACTGTAGTATATATTATATGTATTAATTATAGTACCAATTTTAATATCTTTTTAATATAATATCTTTATAATCTATTTCATATTTTAATATCTTTTAATATTTTAATATAAATTATCATTTTTATGTATTGTATTTTATAACGACAAGCACAACGTTTTAAAAAATAGTTCAGAGTCAGGAAACCTTTTGTGATTGTCATTCATGTGGTGGGTATGATCTACGTCGCGTGATTCAGACGCCAGAAACAACAATCATCATCAATCAAAACACACAGATAATTTTATTATTTAAAAAAAAGTGGTTGATTTTCTAACTTCATACATTTTATATTAGTCGTCTCGCTTTATTATTACTACTCTACGCTTTATTACTACTATGCATGCATTTCACTGTATTTGTTAACGTAATCTCCAAAAGATTCAAGATAAATGAAATGTAATTAAATTAAATTAAGAATCCTTTGGTACACGTTCTTAAAATTCATGTTATTAAAATGTTGTTTAAGCCGACCTCATTCTACGACAACTCTTAGTGACACACAAACAAAAAAAGTTTAAACAATAATTCTAATCGCTTCATTTAATGATTATGTAAATGATCGTTACTTGTAGATGTTGTACCTGAGGTCTTTTCTTCTTTTCTCAAAAGTGCAGAGAAGGCTCCACCTATTGTTTGTATTTCTTTAAATATTTTGTCAATATTTATCTGGTTAGTAATTAATTATTCATTCATTCGACAATGAATGCGTTCTTGAATCTGTATAATCAATTGGCACCGACAAAATTCACATCAACGTGATTACCTTAGTTTGAACTTGATCGAATACCGATAAACGCCGTGGAAATCCAATACGACTCACTGCATTATACAATTTAAATCAAACAGGAGTGTTAGAAGTACGTTCTTAATTAATAGAATATCATTTGCGATTAGGCGTCCGAAATGATTAATTAGATGCAAGACGCTTTATTAAATTAATTTTGGGCCATGAAATCTTCGTCCAATACAGAAAAAATATGTGGAATATTTATTGCCTAATTTACGATATGAATAATCAATACACTTATACACATATACAATACTTCAATACAACAATTCAATTTAATAATTATCTGACATTAAATCCTTTACCTTTTCACGCATAGGGGTGTAATATTATATGTGTATAAAAATACCCGTATATTATTTATAGCTAGATTTTACCTTGGTCGTTGTAATTACCAGCTCTGTTACTGAAACATGTTTTATGCACAATTTACCGTGCAAATTGTTTGTTTATTCATAACCTCTTCAAATCTGTCAGTCAGCATAAAACTGACAGAATGAAAAACATGGCGACCCTTTTAATATATTTAATATAAATCGAAATAAGAATAATAGCAGTAGTTGATTGTACAAGTGGCTCGTGAACACATGTATTACGAATTTGTTTCGTGTTTCCTTCAGTGTGACTCAAACGAATTTATATTAGGTATTTAATCTCTGTAAATTTGTTTGTAACGGACTGTAAAACTAGGTTCGAAACTTTGATTATAAACATGTCATATATATAATCAAAGGTTTGAAATATTGTTTTTCTTAAATTGAAATATCTTAAGTGTCGTTATTGTCTATTCCCACAATTCTTATATTTTGCTTAAAAATAGTCTAAAAACCCCAAATAAACTTACCACGAACTAGTTGAAATATATCAATTACTTTCTTTCGACTGCCTTGTTGGTATAGTGGTTAGCGTATGCGGCTGCTGATCAAGAGGTCCCAGGTTCGATACCTGGGTCAAATTAAATATTTGTGTAATCCACAAATATTTGTTTCGGAGTCTGGGTGTTTTTCTATGTATAATATGTATGTACATATTTACAATAAAAAAGTATGTTCATGTATATATATCAGTTTTTTAGTACCCATAACAAAAGCTCTGCTTACTTTGGGACTAGATGATGTTGTGTGTAAGATGTCCAGAATATTTATTTATTATTTATTTATTTATCACGCTTTGCACATTATAGACGTATTGAAGAGAAATGAGAAACGAAAAATGAATAAAATAAATAAATAAATATTTTGGACATCTAACACACAACATCAACTAGTCCCAAAGTAAGCAGAGCTTGTGTTATGGGCACTAAACAACTGATATAAATACATAAACATTTTTTTTTGTAAATACGTACATATTATACATAGAAAAACACCCAGACTCCAAAACAAATATTTGTGGATCACACAAATATTTGGTCTGACCCGGGAATCGAACCCGAGACCTCTTGATCAGCAGCCGCATACGCTAACCACTAGACCAACAAGGCAGTCAAAATAGAACCATCCTTGAAGTGGTTTATATATCGTGTTAAAAATTTATCTAAATTAGGAAGAGAGGTGCAAAACTTTGTCACCAACTTCAAGACTCAACAAGTTTCTACTTGAATTGCGCTATAGCGATTAAAAAAGATATAACTGGAAACTCCACAATTCAAAGTAAAATTCGATCTTAACTCAGCAGTTTCATAATGTAACAGAGAGATTTAATAAGAAAAAACATAGTTTTGACTAATATCCTCAAATTTTCAATCTAGCCCATGTTGTACAGTTTAATATTGGCGCCAGTTCCAAATTTAGTTTAAAGCTATGTAGTAATAAGCTTCATAAAAGTCCAATTGACTTTCCAAACTGGCATTGTCTACTGTGTTAAACATTAAAAAAACCCGAATACCAAAATGCCGTTGACACCGAAGGACAAAGTTGCGAAATTGAAAATTATATACCCTAACAATAGTATTTAACAAAAGCACTTTTATTCTGTATTGTAAATACGTGATAGGCGCAATTTAACTGTTAGCCTTGAAAGCATTATTACAGCAATGACAGGGTGGAAGCGACGGAAGTTGAAACCAATGAGTATCTGTATGATCATGGTTCGTGACCGTGGGACAAACTAAAATAGCGACGTCATAACTTTTTGCTCGCGAGACTAATAAGCTTTGAGTTATTCATTGTAGGCATAGCGTTATACGGCAAAAGTTACGGCCTGAAGTACATTTAGCATATTTTACGGGTACCGTTTAGTTGATTTTCTTATTTCTATACTGTGTTTTTAAGTATTAGTGCGGCACTTAATAAAACGGCGTTAAATATTTTCTTTGCTAATTACCTAAATATGATTAAGAATCCATTCATACGCACTTAATTTCCTCTTGTTTATGTTTATTTAATTCTACTCACTCCCTGGGTAACTTATAAAATGTGCCTAATGATTTGTTTAAAGTATTCTCATTTTTTACTTTATTAGTCTTATAGCTTAAATTAACACGTCAGTGGTTTTAACGTATATCTTTATTGATAAGTACATACTGTAAAAATTGCACGGTAATGACGGTCTCCTTATTCTCAGAATTCGTAATGTCTTTTGTGCATATATACGGAAATATCGTTACATATTTTGTTGTCCACAACACAGGTATCTATCTACTCATATTTCCAGGTACACATAGAAATCGTTAATAAAACGGCGTCGATACTCCGAAGTATTACAAGGAAAACCATTTAGAATATTCTCTTGAACTTGCTTTCATAAAAACAGGTATTAAAAAAGCATTTTTGTTAATACCGACATTTTGTATGAGAACCTATCTACTTGTACGTGATTTTTTCTGAATAGTAACATTATTTAAGAACACGCATGCTTCATTATTATCTCAGGTCTTGACTGACTGCATGTGTTAAGTATGCGGTGGCGACATTTATTTATATCATCATTTATGGAGTCTATTTTGCTAGTGTACTTCTGCATGGTGCTATGATTGAACTTGATTGGTACAAGTTCTAAGACTAGACCTGAAGTTTTGCATATTTTATATGAGGAAGTCGCTATTAAAAGGTTATTATTTTTAATTAATTTATTAATAAGATAGTTGTGGTTCTTGTTCAGAATATTATAGGGGTACACCGTATAATATTTATTTAATATGTAAAAATAATATTTATTTATGATGGCGTTTTATATGTATTAATTTATATTAATTAATTAAATGCAGCAAATAAAATTCTTAATTTCTTAAAATATTTAGTAATGAAGGGAAATATTTCTGTTTCCAAAAAACTACCGAGTATATTTTTATATGTATTGTTTGTATTTGTGACTAAATCGAATTTGATTGTGAAAGGAAATGCATTTCCATGAGCCTTTGTTCAATTTCTCTATTACAAAAGATATTTTCTCTAGAATCACAGTTATATAAATAAATTTTATAGTACTATTTAGTAAGCACAAGTTTATTAGTAGTAGTTAAATTTTTACGAGCAAATAAGTGTTACTGGAACCTATAAATATCTGTGTTTTACCTTGTCAAGATCTTTTGCGGATACTTTCGTAAGTAGAGTAGTAGAAAGAATTTGCAACGATTTCATCACGTGCCCTGTTTTCTCAATAGTTGGTAAGCATATAGCAGTAATTCATTTCAGTGGGTAATGCACAACACCTACTCGTACTTTATTCCATTTATGCATCTTGGAGATGAAGTTATTAAGCGAGAAGCCGGCTTTACGAGCACTATAATAATACTATCAAATCAAATCAAATCAAAACCATTTTATTTCAAATAAACCATACAACGGCACTTTTGAAACGTCAAGTAGTCAGTCAGTAGTCAGTCGTGAAGCTAATCGTCTGTTCCAATTCGTAGATCCTATGGAGAAGAACAGACAAGAAACTCCATGGACACTCTTTTCCAACATTGTTTTTACAATTTTTGGTTACATTGTTTAAGGCATTTTATTAAATGTGAGGACAATGTAACGATGCTGATATTTACACATGTAGTGTCCAAAAACAATTAAACAATAAATAGAAGTTGTGAGATGACCAGCCCCGACTGGCGGCGCCCGTATCACGAGCATGACCCATGCACCAGCCATCGTCCAGTTCAACCATATCGTAGGGAGCCGAACGACCCGCTACACACGCCACCGCCAGCAGGACTTTTGAGCGAGCATGACATACTCACAACCGCCAGTCAACAAACTTATGCTACCAGTGACTACAAAGTGCTCACATGTACAATTATACTAACTATCCAAACATAAGTTATACATACGAAAATATCAATTACATTATTCGTTGATGACCACCTTCACCGTTTCGTCAGATAGAGGCCATAATCATGTACTCGTTTTTATACTGCCTTACTATTTGTTTCTTTTTATTGTTGTAATGGAATGGGCGTTTGTCTTCCATCTCACCTGATGGAAAGTGTTTGTTTGTGATTGTTCGTGTATATGATAGACATGGCACAGACATCCACAGAAGTATCTTCTACATGTTTATACCTAATGGACGACAATAACTATCCTTTTAAACCAAGGTTGGTGTTTTACCGGTATGCCTAATGTAGATAGGATAGTTAAGATTACGATTAAACTAATAGGAGCCAAGCATGATTCGAGAGAGACGCGGAAGAAGTTCCGTGTGTTAACTGGACAACTGGTAGAACTATATAGCGTACCTCTTAGCCTGAAAACGGATTTATCCCATGCAACAATACGTTTTACTTTAGCAATCCTTACAGAAACAATCCATGAAACGAGGTAAGTAAGAGGGTGTAAATGTTGTGTAATCCGTTGGTATATTTACAGTATGCCACAAGCACCTGACAATGAGTTCTAGCAATACAATAACTCGTGTTACCAATCTAACAACAACAGTTGTGGCGACGCTCGTACTCAGTCATTAAATTGCACAATGGGGCATTCGATAGCTATTCGATTTGAGTAGATACATGATGTGAATACATGTGCACTAATTTCGACATTTGGTCGCATGCCTGGGCCACAGCCTCGTTGTAATTACATGTGCCTTTTTTGTTCTTCTATTTTTAAGTTTCCGCGCAGTTCCATTAGACACAGTATTGAAATGTAAAAAAAACATGACTATTTACTCGGGCCCTGGTGCAAATGTGGTATGTTTTCTTTTTTAATTTAATTTTGTTTTCTTTTGAAAAGAGAACTGCCGCATACACATCCTATGTCGAGGGGGACTTACAAACCATACATGAAACGGACACAATGAACACCCAAACTTACAACAATAATTTGTGAATCACACAAAGTGTTGTACCATGTGGGATTTGAACCCACAACCTTTTTAGACATTTGTACTTACCTTCCAATTGAGTTTTCGAATTGTTATCCATAAACTCCCGACACATATCTGTATAATTCTTGGGCACCAATTCGCATGTAACGTTAATTATGCCAAACTCGTGTAAAAAAATATAAATCTGTGTTGAATTGCGGTCATAAAATAATATAAATTTGATGCGCATAATTGGTGTAGTACCAATAGAGAGCTAAATAATAATAATAAATAACAAAACTTGTTTTTTAACTATAAAATAAATTATATTAGATCGACCTCCATTCTCGTTGTCTTTCTGAAAAGAAGGCATCATGCCAAAGTTTCTCTATTTTTAGATAATAGAAGAATAGTGAGATTCGTGTCCTCTCCTGTGCATACGCACATGGCATTCGTTAATGGGAAGTTAGTGTCCCCCAAATATAGTGGCAACTAGTTCAAGCTTCAAATTTCAGCTCTCCCTCAGGTTTGTGAAGGTCCGAGGCCCAAATCAGATTTTTCTATGAAGTGACTCCATAGAAAAATCTGATTTTCAGGTGAAACCGATTGAACTAGTAACCGCCCCTAAATAATCTTGGCAATAAAGGCAAGAAGAAGAAGGAGAAGAATAGTGAGATTCGTGTTCTTCGCTGTGCATTGTGCATACATACATGTAATTTAACGTATCCGTTTAAAGTTTTCGTTGTTCTCTGAGTTAATTTTGTACGAAATACGTTAACTTGTTTTCTAAAACGCCGTAAAGAGTACGGCCAATATTTTTTCATGTATAGATTAGACATGGTTTATTCGATTCGGTTTGCAACTCACGTGTCCGTGCACATTGTGAAGTGTAACTGCGTAGGCGTTTAAATACAGATTTTTAGACATAAATATGTTTATGTGAGCTATAAAATATTATTTTAACAATTGTATCGTTTAAAGGAATTTTACTTTAATAGACAATAACTCGACCTGTGTAATAAGTCTGACGATGGATAAGACATAATATAACAACATGTTATCGATTTCATCATACTTATCTCGTGAATTCTTGGTTGTAGCAGAACAGTGTCATTTGTGCAAGAGTATTTTTGTCTCTTCTTGCATTTAGCGCATATTACGTGTACGAAACAAATTCGTCAATTGTCTACAAAATACTTTAAATATAAAGGCAGAGACGTCACTTGAATCATCTAAAAATTCTCTGTAAATAGCTTTCTTAAAATAAATTAAAAGAATTTATGTAATATAATATAATGTATAGGGCCACCACTTGCTAGTAAAGTCTTTTATTTATCGTATTATGGTTGATCTGACAGATACCTTGTGTATCTGTCAGATCAAGCTTAACGACATACTGGTTTCATATATACAGATTCATATCAGCAACTTTTATCTGTCAAATAATATTATATGCCAGATAGCTATTTGAAACAATTAGGGACTAATGAAACTAACTAATGAACGGACATATAACCTGTTCCTGACGTGGTAGTAGACTTACGAAGAGAAAAAACTCTGCTTATTCTCTACGAATCATTACGAATATATTAAACAAATTATGTTAAATAAATATAGACATATGTGTGTGTATTTAAGCATTTCCTACGTTAAAATAATAAAATTTCTATACCTACTATTAATTATACCTAGTTATTAGATTTTTTTAGGAAAAAATTAGTTCCGAAAAAAACATTCTAACCTTTTTAAGTATAACATTATCCTTTAGACCCTATTAAAGATACCAAACCTACAGCTATTCTTCATCTAAATCAAAATTCATAACAATGAATGAACTTTTTTTCATGTTATTATTTAAACGTGGATTAATTTTGTAGAATTTTGTAGGTAACTGCATTTAAATCTACAATTTCAGCAATAATAACGTTCTTTGTATTCTAAATTACAGCTTTGAACTTGGTGTGTCATACACGTTAACACATAATTTAATGTAACAGTGAACTGTGTAGTTGAAAATTATGGTTCTTCGGATGGAGGGTATACAAAGGTATACACGTAAATGTGATGATTATATCATGACGAAACATTCTATGAAACCTGACAAACAATGAGACTGTGTGTACTCAGCTGATATTGTCCATTGTAATGTTATATGCGGATCAAATCGTAATTGTCACAAAAGCGACTCTGAGCAGAATAGAGACGAGCCGTGTGCTGAACGAATTTAGCGAGATTGACTCACTTTGAAATATACATTTTATGTACTGAAAAGGAGTTGTAAAAAGCAGATTTTTACTGCGCTATTTCTAACATTTTAAATAATTATAAAGTCTTATTATTATTATTTTTTATCAATTTTACACAAAGTGCCATATTTTTAATAGTAAATTAATACTATCAAAAAAAGTAACTTAGACTTAGTTATATAAATTATCTTTTTTTTTGTTCTCAGGGCAACAGTAGATAAACACGGCATGACTGCTACCCACGGCGGCGGACGTGAAGATGATCGTCCGGATAAAGACACCGTGTATACTATTAAGACTGGATTCAAAAACGATGGTTACCAACACGATCGAGACTCGAACGATGACATCGTCAAACCCCCACCACTACCTGTTGAGGACGACAATTTCGCCTCTGGGAAAGTTAAACTACCAAGAAACGAAAAATGGAGAATATTAAAAAACATTGCTGCGGTCAGCGCAGCGTTTATGATCCAATTCACGGCATTCCAGGGGACTGCTAACCTGCAGTCCTCAATAAATGCCAGAGATGGCCTAGGAACCGTTTCCCTAAGCTCGATTTACGCTGCGCTCGTCGTTTCGTGTATATTCGTACCTACATTCCTAATTAAGAGGCTAACGGTCAAATGGACCCTCTGTTTATCAATGTTATGCTATGCTCCATACATTGGAGCACAGTTCTACCCTGCTTTCTATACTTTAGTGCCTGCCGGCGTGATTGTTGGACTTGGAGCGGCACCTATGTGGACATCTAAAGCCACTTACTTAACACAAGTTGGAAGTGTTTACGCAAAGCTTACTGATCAACCTGTTGATGGCATTATTGTGCGATTCTTCGGATTCTTCTTCCTAGCTTGGCAGACCGCTGAGTTGTGGGGAAATTTGATCTCAAGTTTAGGTAAGTTACATCATCATATGATATATCATGCATGTGCTTAGTATTTCAAACATACTGTTAATATTTAAAATATATCGATTATTTACATACTTACTTGCGATAAAGGCTGGCGGCAAAACCATGCTAATTTTAGGTTTTAATCAGAAAAAAATCTGAAATGGTGATCTTGTCTAAAAGTCAGCAGTACCAGCACAGCCTAATGTGACCATGTGAGCACCAATATTTATTCAGTTAAAAAATAGTAAAAATACATATCTTTTTAATTTTGTTCTGAAATGAATTATTTAACAAGAAAAAACCAAATATGTAGTTATGGTTGTGACTGAATTCATGTACATAATTATTGTTATTAGGTAAACAAAAATCAGCCATCTGCAATATGAAGATAACGTTTAAATTACAATAGCCCTTTATAACGGTTAATCTATTGTCCCATTTTATCCATTGTCTCAGCAGCAGCTTCTGCTGCTTTTGAGACAATGGATTATGGTATAATAGATAATCAGGCAAGTTTTTACTTACTTGTAAATAATCTGTATTTTTAAATGCTCTATCCAAAACATTTCATTTTTAAATTTGTATATGTCAACGATTAAAAATCCTACAAAAGATAGTTTTTAATATTGATATTTTAAAATGTCATTACTAGAAATTCTAGGCGTTACTTTAAAAGGATAGTATTAGCGCTTTCACCTAAGAAATTTTTAGATAAGCTGACAGTTTGGAACGACAAGGCTAAAGTACATTTTCTTTTGCAGTTTTCTCATTGGGTGTCCACAATGGAAATTCAACGACTGAAAATGTAAGCAAGACACTGCTGAACACGTGCGGAGCAAACTTCTGCATGATTGGAGGTGGCCACCATGACAACCAGAATCTCCACAGGCCTCCAGACAGCGAGATATACGAAATCAGTGCCATATATCTCGCTTGTGTCGCAGTGGCCGTTGTCATGGTGGCATTGCTTGTAGATCCTCTGTCAAGGTACGTTGATTACTTTGACATCAAATTTATTATCAAATCCTCATCATAATCTCTTATCCATCATTCAACTGCTGAGTTTTTAACACTGTCGAAGTCCGCCCTTTAACAAATATACATACCGTTTCATTGTACTACTTTCATGTTTTTTTAGTATTGCATATTCTGACAAGTTTAGAGGTAAACTAGTGTTAATCAAAAAGTCAGTACTTGATTCCTAATTTTAATTATTTCCTAGCCTTTACTATTCCCAATATTATTTGTGTTTGACTACTAGTTACTGTAGTTTTAACCTAAAATATCAGTTTTTCCACGGAGCAACTGGCATTGGACTCTCGAACCCTGAAGGTGAACTAAATTTAAAGGTTAAATTTACTAGTTGTCAGTATATTTAAGGGTATTGACTTCCCAATCAGGATTGCCTCAACTGTTCATGATAACCGGGACCGTTAGCTTAACGTGCTCTTCGAGGCACGAGCCGGGAATCGAGCCCGAGACCTCTTGATTAGCAGACGCATACGCTTATCGCTAGCCATACCAACGAGGCAGTCCTCTTGTTTAAGTACTCCTGTTCTGAAAAAGTCTTATTCATTACGCATTTTCTTCGGCCATGTACAAAGTTTATTCAAGACTGCTCACGATTTTGTTGTAGAGGCGGCTGATGCTCGAGACAGATATACGAATTAGAATGAAGCCATAATTTGTCCAAGACAACATTAATAACGTATGGCCTTAACCCTCTCTTGAGAGGAGACCCGAGCCCAGCAGTGGGACGTTATGGGTTGTTGATGTTGATGAACATTAATAAATCCTTCAATGTTCAGATAATCAAGTTGATACCAAACAAAACGTTTTACATTTTTTGTTAAGATAAATGTTATTTAGGTAACATTGCATATTTTTCACATGGCTTGGCATGTTTTGTAAAATATTGTATTATTTTGGTAATTCACTTCATTCTTATTCTATTGTTTTTGTCTCTCTAAGGTATCTTTTAATTTAATGTTTTTCTATTGAAAATTCTTTACAACATCCTAAAACTAAATGTTACATATTTAATTAAATACCTTGATTAGAAACTTTGATTGCCACTGTAGAAGTCTAAATTGGAAGAAAAAAATAAACTTAGAAGAATTGACAACAAATTAACCAGGATAAACAGTTGTTATACGTGGCTTAAATCCTAATGCCAACAGTTTTTCACTTTTAAATGTATGTTTGTATTTAGTTATGTTTAAACAGATTTGGTTTTTTTTTTGTTTTCGGGACTAATTTGTTAATTTCATCACACATATGCAAAACAGTTGCTGTATCAGAATTCACATTATTCATTCAAGTTACGTAAGAATTATAGAGTTTAATATACGTTTTAAATAATGTTGATCAATATCATAGGTATGGTGAAAAGCAAAGGAAGTCTGACCCCTCAAAAGAGGTCACTGGAATCCAGCTACTATCTGCCACCGCGTATCAATTGAAGAAACCTAACCAACAGCTATTGATCCCTATCACCCTTTGGATAGGAATGGAACAGGCGTTTATAGGAGCTGATTACACTCAGGTATATTTTTTGTATTTATTTTTCTTGTTACTATCGACCACAAGAATGCAAAGAATGAACAAGTTGGAACCAGTCTGGCAGATGTGAAACTAGCATAGCCATAATCGTTGATGTACATAGACGATTATAACGAAGGAGTCGTGTTTTGACTAGTAATAATTTTAACAAAAAGGAACCGACTTCAATGAAAAACCCGATCTATTCCGAGTACCCAAATCGCAACAATTGTGCCTATGATATTTGAAGAGTTCCCTCGATTTCCTTGGGATCCTATCATCAGATCCCGATATGGTGACAATGGGACCACCTGTAAGCTACGCCCATTCCAATGCAAAAATAATTTTTGAAATAGGTTCATAAACGACGAAATTATCGCTGAACATACATAAAAAAAAAAGATTCCGACGAATTGGGAACCTCCTCCTTTTTTTTGAAGTTGGTTAAAAATAACCAACATCTTGACTATTAATAACAAAGAATATAGATAGTCTGTACTGATCAACAGGGGGCTTCTGATTAATGTTTTGAAAAAAAATCTAAATCGTAGAGTGCATGCGTAGCGTCACGATTAAGGTTCCGTTGAACAGATTATTTGGGTTCCAGAGGTCGATTAAGTACTCATACTAAATCCATGAGCGTACTTTGTATCATATACCCTACAAGAGGCTTACTACTGTTTCATATTCCCAACACAAGTTTTGACGATCAGACTAGTTTGCAATGGGAGAGTCCTATGTCCAGCAGTGGACTGTGATAGAATGATAATGATGATGAGTTTTGAAAATATTCCATATATTTTCGGTGTGTTGAGAGTACTTTCATAGTCCATAGTTATTTTTAACATACTAATTACTACTTTTACTTCCTACATCGCAAGCAGTCTGGTGGCCCCCACTCTTGGATTCTATTCATGCTTACCATCAGGCAGAGTAGAGTCACATTTGTAGGCACCAAATAAACAAATAAATAGAAAAAAACAAAAACCTATGTAAATAGCAGAATCTGATTTGTATATTTTTTATAGGCCTACGTGTCGTGTGCGCTGGGTATCCGCTCAATCGGCTACGTGATGATCTGCTTTGGTGTAGTGAACGCCATCTGTTCCCTGCTTTTCGGTACTGCTATGAAGTACATTGGGAGATTCCCAATCCTGGTCATGGGTGCTGCTTTGCACTTAGGACTGATTGTCTGGCTATTGATCTGGAGACCAAACCCCGACTCACCTACGGTGTTCTTCGTTATCTCTGGCCTTTGGGGCGTAGGCGATGCTGTATGGCAAACCCAGGTTAACGGTAAGAATACAATTATCTTACTTATTTTGTTCACATTAAAAAAAATGACATACACGGTGACGCAGGGAACTTCACAAACTTTTACGAAACACACAAAGAAAACCCAGACTCAGGACAATAATTTGTAGATCACACACAGTTATGCAACGGAACGATATATGCTGTTTCTAATGAGGTTTTCCCTGCAGATAGCTAAAGATATAAGAAATAACTAAAGCTACTTCTATTTAAGACTAGATCCGCCCTATGGTGTTGCCGGCGGCATACACCATAGGTACAAGTAGTTTTTTTTGAGAGCTTTTATAGCGTGCGTTGCTTGAATGGTTAAAATTTAGCGAAACTAAAAGTATAAGGGAATTGTTCTCTCTTTAAATATCATCATAGTGACCGACAGCAATTGTTCATTAGGTCCAAATTAGGTCACGTTGGATAACATCACGCTACAGATGCTATGATTAGCAGACGGAGTTGCGTGGATTAGCTAGTTTATTTACATAACAAACACTTAAGCCACTATCAATTATCCCGTGACCATGTTCTTATTTGCATAGAACTACATCTGTAATGCATTATAATTATATGCTATTTGTTTTATCCTCTTTAATTAGTTACATGTATACTTTAAGCTAATAATTAAGGAAAAGGTTGTCCAAAGATCTATTTGCTATTAAGCGTTAGTGTTTTTTTTAATAGTGGACTGTGGTATGCTCCTCCTATTGGTATAAAGTAGTGATGATATGCTTTTGAGTTTTGTAATGGTATGCCAACTCTCTTATAATAAGCTTTGTTAATTATGGTTCTTTTAAATTAAACCAAACATTCGAGAAAACCGTTTTGCTACACAAGTAAAAAGAAAAGCGTTCTTTTTTTCATCGAGACACTAAATCGAATAATCGGTGTATGGTGTGTCGTTTCAGAATCGAATCAATTATAATGGTAAATTATTTGTAAGCGATGAAAAGATAATTTTTTATTATTCTGTCTCGGTTGGACTACTGCATAAATACTTTTTTTGTGAAAAGCACACATAGGAAACAACCAAACATATGTTTACAAATCATAGAAATATTAGGTCTGACCTGAAAATCGAACCCGAGATCTCAACCACAGCAGTCGCATACGTTATGCTACACCACCGAGATAAATAGTTTGGAATAGCACATAATATGTAGGTAATTTTTATAACAAAAAATTTTGCATTCTCTATTGATGAGGAAGGTCTACTAACAATAACGGGTAGCACCGCAGGGTCTAGCTATTTTTAAATGTTTGACTCGTGAGGTCAGAACTTTGATTTTTGTTTCTCCAACGCTCCCTAAATTTAAGTAGCCTATTAGAGACCGTTAGGTATCCCTTGATAATATTTTTCGTACGTGACGTTTTTACCACCAAGTTTTTAGATATATTTTAATATTTAGAGCTAGAAATTTAAGTTACGTTTATAGGGCATTTTACTTAGGCAGGTTTAATGAAAACTGGCACGATAATCATAATCGAGGCCAGTAGAGGCCAGCTACCCTCGCCGCAGCTTCACCCTTCCCATCTGTCATAGGAAGACATGTATCATAATTAGATTTTCTCTTCACGGGGAGTCATGGCTTGTATGAGTTCTCAGGGATTTCCGTCCTTTGCTTCATACTTAAAATGTTATTATAACTACAGGAAGCTATGAAGAAAAACTCAATTTTTTTATAGTTTTCACTGACTGCCATAGATGATACAATCTATACAATTAAGGGTTTGTTATTTTGTATATATGATTGCAGTATTTTATGTTCTTGTTTTGGACATCTACATAGTGATATGTTGCCACAGCAAACAAAGTTATTGCAGCAGCAGCTTCTACGTCCATTTCGCGGAGGGTTTCACGAACGACTGTGAACACCCGTGAATGTGGAGGTCACAACTTGCGCCGCGAATTCACGGCGACATTTCGCGCGTGAATTCACGGCACTAATGTGGAGACGCCATTAAATCTTGTGTGCTCATTCAGTGGATATGAGTATATGCCTGCGTGTATGTTGGTTACAACGATAGAATGGTCATTCTCCAAAACTTAATCTACTTCATGCAATTGGGATCAAAGGTTTAACACTGAAAGTTTAACAAACAAGCAGAGTTTTTGAATTTATGATACTATAGGTAGCTGAGCCAAGCAGCATCCCTTTTATGCTGTCCCCGACTTTATTATATTCTTTTAAAGGGGAACAATTCTTTGAAACATGATTTATGTGAAAAATTAACCGTCTACGCAATGCAACTACGAAGCTCTAAGCACAGCTCTCAAAAATTTCTCCCGCTTTTGCAATTTTTCATTGATGATGATGATAATTATATGTTGTCTGTTTGGGCTAATCTCTAGAACAGCTGTACCGATTTACCTTGCCTGTGGTTGGTGTTACTTACAGTACAGTACAGTACAATACAACAACATTCGTGGGAAACACCGCGGGATTCAGCAAGTGATATATAAAGTAACCACACAATAACTTGTATCAACATTGGCCTTTTAATTAAGCTGTATAACCAATGTTAAATGCCACGTGAATTGTTTCGAAACACACAAGTCAAGAGTTCAAATTATATGTTTATTTTCAAGAACTTACAATTTTAGAGATCTTCGTCGATGCATTTAGTGATAAATTCTAAATGATTTGTAATACTAATAAACACTAGCAAACAATATTTACTTAAGACTTTAGGAAAGTGTATTTTCGTATACTAAACTTTGTATATTTTTAGCCCTTAAAGGCCTTTTAAGATTGTAAAAAGACCTCTTCATTGTTTTAGAATTATTCTCTCGTTACTTTGCAATTCAAAACAATATTTCCAGAATAGTACAAAGGCAGTTAATAAAAAGTATAACATATTTAAATCACAATAGTTCTTCAGACAGATTTGAGAGAAATTGTGCAAATTTTTAGAATGTACATGTAAAAGAACAGTATTTTTTGTTTTGGTGTTAAATTAATGAAGAATTAAAAAATACAGCCTGTGCCAATAACGGCACATTAAATAAAACATAATATATCTTTAGGCCACCAAGGTCTGGGTCATCATGCTGCATTGTGTGCATTCACAATGAGGATGGTGATCACAATTCTTGAATTCTACTCTTGCTTTATCAGTCAGAGTAGAGTCATTTTGAAAGGGTTCAACGTAAAAAAAAGTGCAAATGCACTTAACAGTAAATACTTACATTAACGTTATAATTACTTCTGTTTCTCCTATCCTAGTAAAATATTCTTATTTTGTATATTTTATAAATTTAAATACATTTAAAAGTTTAGAAATGCAATTAATTGACTATTTATCGCTCTATAAATAAATACTGTTAATACATTAACTAGCGATAATGACTATTCCAGTAAAAATCATGACTTAACGGTATTAGTTCTGTAGTATAGAATGTGTGAGATGTTCCCACTCTCTAATGCATACGTGTACTTGACTTCTAATAAAGAACATGAGGAATTATTCAGGTTTGATTGAAAGACTAGCTGTTAATTATAACATCCATCACTAGACGTAGGTTGATTTCAGTATCACAATATCATAAAATTACTATTGATTTAAAAATTAATAAAACGTTCTGACTAGATATGCAATAAGATGGGAATTACGAGTAAACATAATCATAGGTACAATGTCGACTTAATGCCCTATCTTAACTTAGACCCCGATATTAGCAGAAAGCCACAAAACTTTTTTTGTCTAATGGGTCATTCATACTTATTTTTTATTCCAGGTTTGTACGGAGTACTCTTCAGACGTAACAAAGAGGCAGCGTTCTCTAATTATCGTCTATGGGAGAGTGCTGGGTTCGTGATCGCTTACGCCTACTCCACACACCTTTGTGCCAGGATGAAGTTGTACGTAATGATGGTCACACTTCTTATTGGTGTCGCTGGGTACATCGTAGTTGAGATCTTGCATAAGAGAAAGGTAAGAAATGATGTTCTGCTCAAATGTTTTATTTCTTTCGTTTAAATTCTTTGAAATTATTAGCAGACATTTAAGTTAGGGAAGATAAGTGTCAGGTTTTTGCTAGTATTTTATTTGCTTTATTTTACAATTATATTCGTAGGTAAACTTACAGCTAAATTAATATTATAGACAAAGTACAATTTTTTTTAATAATCCATAAATTTTCCAAATTCGAACATAAGACCCCTCGTTTTCTCTTGATCGGCAACTGCCACTAACTACGCTAACCACTATTAATTTAATTAAAAATAATTAATATTTCCGACATCTTACACAACGCCATCTGATCCCAAACTAAGCAAAACTTGTTTAATGAGTACTAGATAACTGATATATATTATGGTGCATAGTATACATAAAAAAACCCAAACATATATTGGCGGATTTACCAAACATTAGGTCAGATCCGGGAATTAAACACGAGACGTCAAGCACAGCAGTCGCATGCGCAGTCCACTGCGCCACCGCGGTAGTCTGGCCACCAGACCAACGAGACACATGGCTTCGTCGGTGGTCAAATTTTGACAATAAGTCATAAATTTTTAAATGCATCGTTGTATATCGATTCCCAGTGGGTAACCAGCTTCAATTTGTCATTGTGCACACATTTAGTACCATGACTGCTCATACCAAGCCAAATGATAGCGGCCTGTAAATTTTAATTATAATATTTTATTACTTGTGTGCTTATTCATATAAAAGAAGTATGATGAAAAGAGATGCAAAGAGGTATGGGTATTCTGAATTATAGAACATCATTCAGAATAATCTTAAACATTGAAAATAAAATTCTGTCTTAGACTAGACTAGATTAGAGACTTGCAGGCGCTAAACATTTTAAGTAAGATCCCCCATACTTTGATCTGGCTGAGCTTGCTTACATTCCTACTTTCATGATGTTGATTATACGGAATAGAAATTATATAATTATATTTTGAATCCTGAGACCCATATTGTAGTTGAGAAAATGTGGACAATAAACAAGGGTGCACGGTGCCTACTCCTCCAGAGGTGTATTAAAATATGAGTGTGCTTAAAATATGAATGATTTTCTTCAAAACTCACAATATATAACAAAATGTAATGTAAACATATATACAATCACAATGTGGTGTAAACATATGTATTAACTTAACTAACAAACTTATTTTTACGTAAAACGTAAATTTTTTAAACATACCTATGTTTTTAGAATAATAAAATCAAAGACGTAGTTACGATAACCATATTTTTTATGTATAATTTTGCTTTATATATTTAGCTTTATGTATTTTGCTTAATGTAAGTAGGCGTTTTGCTGATATTAATAGAAATTCGTCACAAAAGCAAAATCAACTGACATAAAAGGAACTTATTGTTCATAACATATTTTTATTACAGGCTCGTCGTCTGAAAGCCATTGCTGAGGACCCCGTAGTGGCCGCTGAGGCAGCCAAGCAACCACCAGAAGAAGACGATGAAAAGGATGAAATTGATGACGAAATCATCATTACACACCTCTAAGCCATAAGCCATTATTGGCCTATTACATAGTACGCCAAACGTCGATGTCTAACATCGTTATTAACAACACATCGGCAACATATAAACTCTACCCAAATTAATTTAATTTGCTGTATATGTTTGGGTACCATTGTACAAAATCACAATGACATTTCCATATAATAATCTCGAATGTATTTAGTGCTATTTAAGTATCCAATAGTTAAGCTATTTTAAGTCGGATGAGATGTGAAAAATCTAAAAGACTTTACAAGTACAAACATGGAGAAACCCATACAACACCATTTGTTATTAGAGCAACCAAACAACAGCTCTGCATGTGTTTAGAAATCAGTACTTTAGTGGCAATCATAAATGTACAAATCTATATGGACGAACAAAACGTTCGGCACATTCAAAATCTCACAAATTTTCCACAAGGGTAATTACAAGTATTGATTTATTAAATTTGTCGAACATTCAAATAAATACAATGATGCATTATTAGCTCTCGAATATTTTACAGGTGTTTAATACACACGTCTATAGCGCAAACTACATCATTCATTTCCCTTATTATCAATTGGTGATGTGTAAAAGTATATTAAATGAATGAGGTTTTTGACTTAGATTCCGTTCTTAAATCTACATGAACAGGCAAAAGTTACAGTTTTTCCTTACAGGGATTTAAAACATAATTTAATATTGATAAGTCCATCAGTGTCCAACATCGATCTGATCAATGCTATGTACTTAGATTTAGATATATTACTGTTATTATAATTTCTCAAGCAAATTATCAAAAAGGAATATATATATATATAGAAAACTAGCACTGTGTCTTAACTGACTGATAAATTCAATGAATTTTCAGTATTTTTGTATTTTATTGGATCGCTTTGAACACCGAATCGTTGGCGTGATAGTGACAATCACGTCACCCAATGATGGCTTGACGATTATTGAGAAACAAAGCAATTATATTTTATTGTGTGTATATATGTACCTATATCAACATTTTTTTTCTGTAAAAGATAATGTGAAATAAAATATTATGGCAATTTTAATTTCATACGTTAATTTATTACATTTAATCCCTATTGAAAATACTTTTTATTTAATTGTGGAGTATTTATTGACGCAGAGTACATCAGAAGAAGTATATTATTGTTATTACTGTTCTAGGTATGGAAGCTGAATCTAAAGCCCATCTTTATTAAATGTACTCAGCATTAGAAAGTTGATGTAAAAACGAATACCTATTGTTGGTAGTCATATGTAAGAAATTACGGTTTTACAGTATTGAGAAATTAAAATGTTGGTAAAATAAATTTTGCTATTAAAGTTTTATATTCCTTTTGCATTTTAACCGACCATATCGTAAATTTGCCGTAAATTTTTGAAGGTTTTGGAAAAATAAATAATTTGTTATTAAAAGTAAACTTGTGATTTAAGTTTTTATCTTATAATTCGCTTCTTTTTATACATTTCAACATGGACTAAGTCACAGCAATCGAACCATTACGTATTAAAAAATGATAAATCCCAAATAAATTGCAGTAATAAAAATTATGTGTATAAAAATATTTATAGACAAAAGGATTACTGAAATTCAATAAACAATCATTGTACATGCGTTCTTATAATAAATTATTAAATGTTAGGCTCTGGGAATGACTGGTCCAAAATTTATAAAAACCAGATTAAACTTAAAAAAACTGCTAAGTTTGAGGTCTAAACTCGATCAATCAAGTCGAGGTTGTTAATAAAAAAATGATTTCTTTTCTATTGAAAACAAAGCCTCGTACCGGCATCATATTTATTTTTGATCGTGTCAGTTTTACAATTGTTAATTTTATTGTTATCGGGTAAACTCGAGGTAGCTTCAATTGTCGTGCTAGATAATTAGTACTTCGTAGTTTAAATGTAGCTGCATGTCCTTTTCGATGGATTTATCCGCTGTAAAAATCTGATCGTGAGGTACCTAGATCAAATGAATTAATTTAATTTTTGTAGTTTTAGCAATATTATATAATATACGTATATAAATTAAGTTTAGTGTGTACTTAGTACTATCGCGTTTAAAATTTAATCCTAACATTGTTTGAATTTGGTTACAATTTTAAACGTGTACTTTAAGATATAGCAGGTGTAATTTAGCAGGGCTCGCTAACTTATTTCTGCATGCTTCAATATTTATAGTAGAACCTTAAAGTATTTATATATGAGGTTATTAGGGTCCCAGTAGAGTTGGTCAAATGGACTAGATGCTATGATGATTTTTTTGTTATGATCTTAGTATTGTCAAATTCATGGTCTCGTCTATCGGGGTACTAATTTATGTTTTTATATTTATTATTAGAACTTGCATGATGTAGGAAGTCCATGAACACTGTTAAAATCAATTTGTCCCGAAAACACGTAGGAAAGCTATACAATAGGTAGGGTAACAAAACCACGTGATAAATTAACAGTAAAGTGTAATTATATAAATAAAGCGTAAGCATATATTAATGTAAATTAAATTTATATTAGATTTAGACATTTAAGGCTATTATATAATAAAAAAAATTATTGATCTATTTTTGAGATAACATCTTTTAGTTTGTTTAAGATACTATATTACTTTTTAATGATGTCATATGAGTTTGTGATGAAATAAACATAGAATTGTTTGGTCACTTCATTTTTTATTTACCTTTATTAAAGCGTTTCTATAGAAGCGAGAGAGTTTGAAATATTTATAAAACACTTCGTGTACATTATTACAATATTTTATTGTAAGTACACTTCTTCAAAAATCAAAACCAAATTAAATTCAAATTTCAGTGTTGTGCAGCAGTTCAGCGAAGATTATATAGATACTATATAGACAGATAAATTTTTATATTCAATGAACAAAATAGTGCATGGACAACCAGTACAATCCGAGGGCCTCACTTCTTCATTCCGCTGCGGTTCATTCATCACTCTTGTCGTGATAATTATTAAACTCTGCGAAAGACAAAGTTCATCTAAATTAACTATTGCGAACGAAAAATGTGTAAATTTTAGTATCTTTGAATTTGATAAATACACTAAAATGTGCATTGAAAAAAGTGTTCAGGTGAATTTTGTTTATGACTTAGATATTATTTAAAATGTTTTCAATATAAATTAGATTCTATTTATAAATTAACGCCTAAACTTAGCCTGTAGAAAGCATGAATAGTGATCAAGATCCTAAACGCAGACAAACGTAACAATGCAGCATGGTGTTCCATACTATGACTGCTTGATAAATAGGTTGGTCTTGTGTGAGAGGGTAAAACCATATCGATCATATATGATCTTTAAGCTATAAGCTCTACTACCTTGAAGATGAGAATATAGCTATTGCATTATACATATTTGTAACACTCGCTTTTTCAAAAGTTAATGATGACTTAAAATAGAAGCTGATAAGGATTATCATGATATTAAAAAAATATTGGTCAAGACTTTCTTTTTATATCTTACGCAGATATCTATTTCAAATTGCAGCGCATAAATTTAAATATATTTCCATAATATGTCACGCAAAAAAAGCGAGGTTACATATCCTGAAATACGTGTGTATTGTACGTGTAGTAGTGGTAGTTCATACTGGTACATTCAGTTTGGATATTTATAAAAATAGAATGCAGTGCCTGAAAATAATAATACTGCAATGCACAAGGGAATGGAAAAGCAACAGGCTACACTCACCTAGGCAGTCTGCAGTGGGTAGAGCCACAAAATCTGAGACCAAGAAACTGTTGACAAGGTTAGAAAATCAGGGTTACAGCTTACTATTTTGATACAAGATGTTTCAGTTTTAGAAAAAAAGGCCGTTGTTGGGTCTTTCGTAACTGGTAAGGATTGGATTTTTATTCTACTAATGGTTCTACTATAGGATAGTTCATTTCTCTCCTTTTCTACTTTACTTATTGCTTATCATAAATCAGTATGGGCCTTTATTGTTCGTTTACGAATTCTCTGCTTCTATGAATTGAAAAAATTCTTAAGCCACTTTTTAGGGTTCCGTAATTCATGACTCAGAACCCTTATAGATTCGCCATGTCCGTCCTCAAATTATCGCCTAAACTGTTGGTGCTAGAAAGATGAAACTTTGCATGAATTTTTAAAGCGACGGCTACGCAAGAGGTATCAAAAGTTGTGTTTTTGTGAATAGATTACAAATATAACAAAATTTAATTAAATATTTGTCATCTTTAGGTCTCTACCGATCCTAGAAGTTTTTCAAAGTTGCCATTTTTATAGGTTTCGAACATAAACTATAAATGATACAGAAATAATGTTTTAAAGGTTTTAATCAAATTTATAGGTACTACATAGACATAAGGTAATGTTCAGTAAAGTTTAAATACTTATAAGTATTTAAACTTTACTGCTATTAGTGCTTATTTCAAATACGAAATTGGTTCTTGTGGCCAAAATTAGGCATTTCCGCGCAAGATTTTTATCTGTTTCTGATTAAACCATCCCGAGCTGTAGCGTCCGTGACACTTAGAGAAACCTCCGTCACTAGCTTTACACATCTTTCCACTGATTGTGTATGACAGGGGAAATCGATAACATCGAAGCTTTGTTCTTTAGCCTTAATTCTCAGTTCGTCGTCGGACATCTGTCGCAAAATCGGTGGAGCGGATATCTCACACTCTTGCCAAAATATCAAATCTTTGTAATATCGCGCATCGAAGTTAAGTTTTGGTACTTTAAATACCCTGCGAGTATTGCTTATTTCTGCTTCTCTTGCCTTTAATATTTTGCGAGCTGCAAGCTTTCGAATATGCTCTCTGTCGTCGAATAGCATGGTAACAAGTAAGTTTTCAGGGTGAGCAAAAAAAGCGTTTCTCTCGATCACTGAATTCACAATAGATAAATAAATAATAAATAAATATTTTGGACATCTTACACACAACATCATCTAGTCCCAAAGTAAGCAGAGCTTGTGTTATGGGTACTAAACAACTGATATAAATACATAAACATACTTTTTTTTTGTAAATACATACATATTATACATAGAAAAACACCCAGACTCCGAAACAAATATTTGTGGATCACACAAATATTTGGTCTGACCCGGGAATCGAACCCGAGACCTCTTGATCAGCAGCCGCATACGCTAACCACTAGACCAACAAGGCAGTCTTTGCTTAACAGGCAAAAATCGGGAGTATGTAACCATTTGAAAAATATGATTGGCTCTATCTTTGAATGATGAGTTTTTCTTAATGAGGAACCAAACTGGAGCATAAACTTTGACCACTTAATTGACAAGCAGCTTTAAATTATTTGATGGCGAAACAGTACTTACATAAAGTCTGAGTATGCGATTGGCAGTAGTTAGCCATCTTGAAAGCGCCGTTTTTCCAGGTTGGCGGCTCGCTAACTCAGGGGAACAACAACCAGTCGTCACAGCATGACACATTTCATACAGATACTTTTGATCCGTACTTAGTTCCTTCACAATGTCATCAGGTAATTCGAGCAAATTGCCAGCCACTGCACAAAAAGACACTAGTGGTTTACTTTCACAAACATTTAGCTGTTTTCCAATAGGTCCTGAGTATTCTTTCGGCTCAGATGTGCTACCATCTAGAAACATAAACAAATGGCGAAGCGGTAATTCATTTGTGTGAAGCATACAAACACACCATTGTAACGGTCTCTTCAAATAGTCTTCCAGGTATTTAATGACACCTCCTTTCCAACCTGTATTTGTAGAAGTACCATCGCAACCCACACAACTTACTTCTTCTAAGTTCCATCCTTGATTTTCTAACAATTCTATAATAGAAGTGTCAATCCCTTTCGCAGTACCTCGACTCGGCGTCGTATGTCCCAAATAAATAGATCCCGGCTCTGTAAGAACTGAAATGTGTTCTTCTAAGACTTCTTTTCGGTGGTACCGGCTGTCTATTTTATTGATCTTGAGAGTTTTATCTTTTCACCCATCGAAGTAGATACTCTTTATAATAATTTTATCGATGTTTTTGCTGGCTTGGGTACGTGACTTTGAAACAACTCTGTGAATCTTATTTTTATCAATCACAAGGTTTAGATCTTCGGAAGATACCATTCCTACGACAACTAAGACTGCTGAAGCGACTGCAGCTGCCGAACGCGTTGATAGTCCGTATCGATCACATACCTTAGCTACTGTTGGCAGCGTCAGAGTGTTCCGACTAAATGAATTAGATGGAGACTCCTTTAAGTCACTTTTAGTAGAAGGTTCTATTGAAAGCGACTGTGAACGAGGCGGCAACACGCGTACCGGTACAGTATCGGTTTGTGAAGTACTCGGAAAACATGCTTGCTCTGTCTACTTCAAATTTTCTTGTCTTTGATGTTTCTTTAAAAGCCTTGCAGTTTCTTTTGCGTCTACGCCGCTTATTGCCACTTTCCTATCATTTCTTTGGTCCAGTAAAAAATCTCTTTCAGAAATAGGAACTTTCTTGGGTTTAGTGCAGGAACAATTTTCAAACGAAGTGCACTTACAAGCAAAAAGTCAAAAAGCTTATTTGACGATTCCAAAAAGCACTTAACTTTGTTGTCATAGCTATCGTTTCTCTTACTTTTAGGATAACTTATTAATGATAAATATTTGTTAAAATATGCGGTTAGCAGTTGAGTAACTCGTACGTTAGAAACGATGGGAATTGAAGCTTTGGTCCAAATTGTATTATGTTTTCCAGAAACTATTGAAAAGAATTCTGTGTACGATGGATCTTTTCCGTTTTTCTGTAGTTTTAATTCACTTTTAGTAAATAAAATGCACTTGATAACGTCTTTTATAACAGGGAATTGGAGATCGTCAAGTTCTTTATAAGGTCCCAATATAGTACAAGTGGTCTCACTTCGCCTGGAACACATTTTTATGATTAAGTAACGCAAATTACGTTTTTCTTTCAAAGAAGAATAGAACAACTCCTTACAAGAGTAAAATCGAAATAGAAATGAGACGAACTGTCTTGTTGTGGAAGTAGCGCACGTACGAAAATCAATTCAAAACATGAATTTTGTAGGAATTTTGCAAGTCCGATCCAAACCGATTGATAGCTAAAACAACCTGTCGATACTTGCAAATCATAGCCGAGGCTTTTCTTATTGATAAAATTACAAGACAAAACAGGATTGATTCATAAAACATATAATATACGAAATTGACTACAAGGTTGGTTTTTGCGAATTTTCAGTAAATAAAAATGCTGGTAGAGCCCTAAGGATATTTCTATATATTTTTTGAATTATTTTTACGCTAATCTACGTCTAACAGCGCAACTTTTGAGAGGTCTTAAGTAGCTAAAATAAGAATTAAAAAAATTGGGACACCCTAATGAATATGTATCATAATTATGTGGCCTAAGTGCTATACTAAAATTATGAAAAATATTTTTATTTGCGGTACCTCTCCTACATGTAAAGTGGGGATGATTTTTTTTCTCGCGTCTACACCGTCATGTGGGTTATCATTAGATAAGTCTTTTAAAAAAAATTGTGAGGTTTCTAAAATCATTTTTCGATTAAGGTATCCGTTTATGAGTTATTTAACTTGAAAGCGCTTTTTTTTTAAAACTGGGTGGTCCCCCCCGCCTCTAAAAGCTAAACGGCTGGGTCAAAAAATCTGAACAAAAATTTTTTATTATATACTTTGACCCATTCGTTTATAGCTCATATATTGGATTTTCAAGGAAAACCATAGCAGTTTTGGTAACTTTTTTATTTTAGGAGTAATAGCGGCCTAAATTGTAAAATGCACTTACTTGGAAAACTTCGTACAAAAATAAAGAAATAATAAGTTAACATAACAATTAGCTATTGGACACGATTTTAAACCTGCCTACTATTATGGATGATTACGGAACCCTATTCTATGCGTGGCCTGACACGCACTTGGACGATTTTTTTATAAGAAGTATATGTCCAGCTGCGGACTCTTGAATTTCGATGTACTATTTACCTTGCATACTTATCATTGTACATATTATTATATACAATGTACTATATCACCGGCGTACTATGTAGAAGTATGAATGTTGCATTTGTTCAGGGTGTGCCAAAATTAGGATAACTCGATAGGTAATTTGAATTTATACATAATATAATAATATATGTAGTGAGTGAGGTAAATGCAGTTATAAAGAATTAGACACGCTATGCCTTGACTTTTGTCAGAAGAGACTGAGAGTTTATTTCATATTGATTTATCACAATTTCATTCCGAGCAATGGAAAAAAATATTCGCAAGTAACACGCAAAACCTTTTACAAATTCAGTTCTAAATCTTGTATTTAACGACTGTTGAAACATCGACACAGTATGTGACGAATTCTATTTACTCACTCTGTATGTTATATTTGCACAAAACATAACTCGGTCACAGCAAATTATTGAGGTTCAATATTTTTTTAACCTCAATTTTTACTTATATCTTACGTTTGATCTTTAAATATTTTGGCAAGTCGCACAATCCTAGCATACATAGTTAGGCAGTTCAATTTTGACGGTTGATGAGGAG
Source organism: Phragmatobia fuliginosa (assembly GCA_932526445.1). Taxonomy (NCBI): domain Eukaryota; kingdom Metazoa; phylum Arthropoda; class Insecta; order Lepidoptera; family Erebidae; genus Phragmatobia; species Phragmatobia fuliginosa. The sequence goes on from OW052057.1 coordinate 36,502,642, forward strand.
GTAATATTTACGCAGTTGGGAACAGTTAATTCAGTTAAGCGGTCATCTACTAACTTTGAGGAGCTCCCTCGGGTATAAATCAAAATAAATATTAACGTTATATAAACACTAGCTGCACCCCGCGGTGTTACCCGCGTATATCATTATGTTTGCTATGCAAGTGTGTTATGCATGGCAACCGGTGAAGTTTTGACAGGAGATAGCCTATGTGTTATTCTGATATATAAGCTATATTACTATAAAGTTTCATCCAAATCCGTTCAGTAGTTTTTGCGTGAAAGAGGAAGAAACATACACACATACTCACAAACTTTCGCGTTTATAATATTAGTAGGATATAGGTATCTATTTTCCCTATGATACTAAAGCATATCAACAAGCCGCCATAGTATTCACGAACACCATGCTGCATTGGTGCGTTGTCTATATTCGGAATGTGTATGGTAACTCTGTGATTCTTTTCATGCTGTGCATGAACTAGAGTACCACTAAACAAACAGGTATGTCTATTACAACGCCTGTAATAACTTAGAAAGTTTAATATGTCTATCAGGTAATCGTTTACTTGAACTAATAACTGTCTTGTCTTAAGCACTTAGGCCAGCAAAACACATATTAAAACATCCTGAAAATCGTGTTGCTGTGTTGGAGTACCAACAACCAACCAACCAAGTGTTACTGAAAGAGTAGTTTAAATGTCGCAAGCAATGCTAATGGTTATGATAAATGCGAAAGAAAAACGTATGAAAACTCAAAAACTAGCGTTTTCCCAAATACAAGACTAATCTAGATCCATTTTGCATCACCGAAAACCGGTAAATATTCAGCGAAATGGTTAGAGCCGTTGGCTAATTGCTCGTTTTAAGATAATAGATACATATGCGTACATTAAATATTTTTTATAAAGTATGTTTAATGATGTAGTAAGCCAGGTAAGACACATAATGGTATACAGTAAGCAGTTAAACAGACAGCTAAAAAAATATTTGTACCTCTCGCTGCTTTTATATAAATCTTTTAGAAGCAAGAAAGGGTTTTATACCCATTTCTGAAAGGGATTCTATAGTCAAATCTAAAGTACAAAAATAAAAGAAGAAAAAAATATAATAAAATTAAATCAGAAGAAGTAATATAAGTAATATAACTTCTTCTGATTTAAGCTCGCTAACTCACTAAGAAGAGGGCTATGACAAACATATATTGGTCCGATAATAAGGCTGCCGATGAACTAACATGGATTACTTATTAATGCCCACTAGATATTTAAAACCTGTAGAGATCAGCTTGGGTAAACGCCGGCCCGGAGGACAATATCTATGATACAAGGATGTATTGAAGCATAACCTGGAAGCAATTGGTTTGTCTCCAAAGTTGTGGGAGGAAATGGCTGCTAATAAAGCGGAATGGCGCAAAATTGTGCTTCGGGGCATTGAAGACTATGAGCGGAGCCGTCCGGAAAGCCTTAACGCCAAACGCAGTATCAAAAAACTCGTCCCAAGCCCTTCTACAATTACTTCTACAACACGGAGGGCGACGTACACTGTGCCTCCTGTGACCGCACATTCAAAACAAAATTCGGTTTTGCTAGTCATGCACGGGCACATGAACGAAGAACTTTAGTTCAAAATTGACAGGGTGTCGCCGTCAACGGATATATTTTGAGACAGATTTAAAACCTAAACTGTCGACTTGTGTTAGTCAGTTGAAAATGGAACGACTATTAATAGTAAAAGAGGTTCTTTTTTCAAAGGTACTAAAGATTATTGTCAAAGTGATTAAGATTCTTAGAAACTATGTGATAAAGTAACCAAGAGATAGGGATCGCACAGTTCGATAACGTCGCATTACGATAACTAGTAGGTATAACTCAATACCTATTATTCTTTTCGTACGAATTACACACAACATCATCTAGTCTCAAACTAAGCAGAGCTTCTATAATGGGTACTAGACAACTGTTATAAATAGGCCATACGTCCCCACGCTGACGAGTGCAGGTTAGGGACTGGCTAGACACGTTGTAGCTACGCTAATCTTGCCGTTGGATGTTTTTGAACCGCCAGAAGGTCTCCAACTAAACTTCACAACTGTTATCTTATGATAACAACCGGGACCTTGACCTCTTAATCACGGAAAGGCCCGTAACATATCATGCGACAAACGATCACCCATCTTGGTACTGACCGCGCCGTTATTGCTTACCCTTGGCGAGCGTTTCCGATCACTTACTGTTACGAGCGCTTCCTAAAATATAATATGTAATATCAAATTATCAGTTTTTTATGAATTATTTAAATGAAAGTATGTATTTCCGTAGCATACATTATGTAAAGCATCCTCGTAGCCATTATTCCCAAGTTTATTTGGGGTCGGATACTAGTTCAACCGGTTTTACCTGAATTTCAGTTTTTCCACGGAGCGACTGGCATCGTACCTCCGCAACCCTAAGGGAGAACTGAAATTCGAAGATTGAACTAGTTGTCAGTATATTTGAGGGCACTGACTTCCCAATAATGATTGCCATAGATATTCATGACAAGCGGGACCGACGGCTTTAAGTGCTCTCCGAGGCACGGGCGTGAATCACCGCCAAACTTCCAAACTCCGGGCAGCTATTAGGAATTTCCTAAGAAAATCCCAAAAACACTTTTTGGCCCGACCCGGGATTTGAACCCGAGACCAAAAGGTCAATAATCAAGAGATTAGCAGTCGCATACGCTAACCACTAGACCAACGAGGCAGTCAGCATATATTATGTAAAGCAATTTTTAAATTTTTTGTCCGTCTGTCTCTCTGTCCATTTTGACGTGACTCCCAATGGTAGAAAGCTGATGATCTAAGGAGCAATTTAGGCCAATTTTTATTAGACTATCTTCGCTGCGCGGCGTTACTCGCGATTTACAATAATAACCACCACTGGTAACACCACTGGACTCGGTGTGTAATACAATATAAAATAATAATATACGTTTTTCCTTTTTATTAATAGGGAATCAAATTAAATGTGTACTTTCGTGATTTTAATAGATTATCAGGAATACTAAATATAGCATTCGCTTGTCAAATACAACAAGTTCGTTTGTCGCTGTGATTCTTTGAACTGATATTACTTTTTATTTGTCAACCTATTGAAATTAAACAAACACAAAATGTTAAGTGAAGTTTACCACACTACATAAAAAAATGCATCAAAAGTAGTTAAACTATTTCTGAAATTAGAACGCATATGCAAACAAATGATAATACTAAAAGGTTGTTTAACGTTCTGTTCTTTAATAAAGACTCCTTTCATTGGTTTTTCTTCAATATCTACAAATATAACATCTATTCATTCCACGGATGTCGTAAGAGGCGACTAAGGGAACAAAATAAGCAGCTAACATCACTGCCAAGAGAAGGAAAACTTGAAACCAACCCGTTTGGCCAGCGTGGTATAGTAGGCCAAAACCTCCTTTCAAAGGAGAGGCCTATGTCCAGCAGTGGACTGTTAAAGGCTGTTGATGATAAGGATTGATGATAGATGATAGACATCGACATTTTACAGTTTATAGACCGCAAATTGACAAAACATGTGGATTGCTATAAAACACAAAAGCGGAAAAAATTGGCATTGCTTTTCACATACATACATAAACTGAACCTCCCAATTCTGAATCGAGGCGTATATATAAATAAATATTTTCAGACATCTGACACACAGCGTCATATAGTCTAACTTCAAACTAAGTAAAGCTTGTATTATGAAGAAAGTTAGATTCATTGATAGAATACAATTATTTATTATACTTTATGTAATCAAATAATTTATGACTAGAAAACACCTAAACACTCACTTAAGACACACTTATTTACCATCAAAGACCCGTTCCCTTGATAACCCTTTTATCATCAGCCAATTGCAGTCCACTGCTTTACATAGGCCTCTTCAATTTCACCACACTTGGTTCGATTCTTTGCTTCTCGCATCCAGCTTCTGCTAGACCTTCTGCGCAAATCACCAGTGGTAGAATGTCTGTCTACTAAAATTATAAATCTGAAGTATTGGTCAGATTTAAAAATCTTTTAGTATTATATAGCCCAGCTATCACGAAGGGCACTAAAAATATATTTCCATGATCTTTACGCTACGACAATAAGGAACCGATAAGTGTAATCAATAAAAAAATGTTGCAAAAACGGTGCAAAATTATTCCTTTGGAGAGCTTTCATTGCCCGCTCTGCGTGAACTATAATATTCCCCTTTTAAAAGGTCTAAATAAAAGTCTGATACAGTATATGTGTATATTTTAAGGTTGGCTCACACCGTAACCTTTTATGGTAAACAAATTAATTGTTCAAGTTGTTATAACATCAGGCTACGAACAATAGGAGCCACAGACAAGGTGGCGTGATTCAGCTAAATATACAATTTTTTTTAAAGTTTGAAATAAATAGTCTGAGTTTATACAGTTAGCCATCAAGTACAAAGAGAGTGTGACGAATGTTGTGCATAGCAATATAAAGAGTCACACAACTCACACAGACATATTGTTATTGCTTAAAAACATGTTATCAACTGAAATATTATAATCCTTGATAAAGTGATGTTGTCCCACTTTTTTACTTTTTGCGATCTAAAAGGGATCGTAAGTTAATTTGTATTAAAGCCAATTTGCCAAACTGGAATAAAATTCTTGAATATTGGTTGACGAACACTGAACAAACATCACAAGTATAAAACTAATCGCATGGCAAATGATATTAAGTTTATTGCCCATCATCATACCTATACCTAGGGTCGAAGTAATAAAATTAAACTGTTTGGTTAAATGTTCACGGAAAAGTCTAATCGTTAACTAAAGCCTAAAAAAATCATCGATGGATCAATCAATTTCTTGTTTGGAACAAGCGAATGAGATGCAGCTTTCGAACTTGGACTCTGAGGAGATTCGATATGACAACCGTATTTCTGAAGTTTGTGTACCTCTCACACTGCAACCAGAGTGTGTTCTAGCAACGCAGAATGTAATAAATTCCTCGGGAATCCTCATTGGGGCTAAATATGTCTCCGTCAAGCAAAATATCGAGCAAATTGCAGTGGTACATGGTGAGTTTTTTTTAATCTGTTACATATATTATTCCCCACGTGCCGGACCCACCAGCCGGAACTACAAACGCGCTATCGTGGTATTTCTTCGGACGGAGGCCGTAAGCCACTATCCGCCCGAAATTCGGCTGACAAAAGATAAACTTCACTGTATTGAAGCATAAAGCTTTTATTAAATAATTATTATATTATACGCTCTTTATGTATTTGTTTTACTTTTTGAACAAAATCAACATAAATTTAAAAGGTTATGATGTGGGACACCTCTGTCTTTTTTTATATTATTTAATATATTTTAAGAGCCTAGTATAGTGACTCTGATAGAGAACCCAAAAGTGAGAGCCACCATACTCATTTCAAATTCAGACAGTACATCATGGTGTCTCCTGGTGTGACCTAGGATCATAGTCGGAAAAACACGTACGCTGGTGTGGTGGTGGCTGCTGGTGGTGGTTTGTCTGCTCGGTACAGGAAGGAAATGCCAAACTTTTTAAATATCTGCTTCTTTTTATAGACCTGAATTTCTACCAATACATATGCCACCTAGCGAAGCGTACGACTAAATTAGAAAGAATGATTTGTGTCACTGCTCTATCCACTCTCGTCATATGCACTGTGCTTCTTGTTTTTAAATATCTGCTTCTTTTTATAGACCTGAATTTCTACCAATACATATGCCACCTAGCGAAGCGTACGACTAAATTAGAAAGAATGATTTGTGTCACTGCTCTATCCACTCTCGTCATATGCACTGTGCTTCTTGTTTTTAAATATCTGCTTCTTTTTATAGACCTGAATTTCTACCAATACATATGCCACCTAGCGAAGCGTACGACTAAATTAGAAAGAATGATTTGTGTCACTGCTCTATCCACTCTCGTCATATGCACTGTGCTTCTTGTTTTTAAATATCTGCTTCTTTTTATAGACCTGAATTTCTACCAATACATATGCCACCTAGCGAAGCGTACGACTAAATTAGAAAAAATGATTTGTGTCACTGCTCTATCCACTCTCGTCATATGCACTGTGCTTCTTGTTTTTAAATATCTGCTTCTTTTTATAGACCTGAATTTCTACCAATACATATGCCACCTAGCGAAGCGTACGACTAAATTAGAAAGAATGATTTGTGTCACTGCTCTATCCACTCTCGTCATATGCACTGTGCTTCTTGTTTTTAAATATCTGCTTCTTTTTATAGACCTGAATTTCTACCAATACATATGCCACCTAGCGAAGCGTACGACTAAATTAGAAAGAATGATTTGTGTCACTGCTCTATCCACTCTCGTCATATGCACTGTGCTTCTTGTTTTTAAATATCTGCTTCTTTTTATAGACCTGAATTTCTACCAATACATATGCCACCTAGCGAAGCGTACGACTAAATTAGAAAGAATGATTTGTGTCACTGCTCTATCCACTCTCGTCATATGCACTGTGCTTCTTGTTTTTAAATATCTGCTTCTTTTTATAGACCTGAATTTCTACCAATACATATGCCACCTAGCGAAGCGTACGACTAAATTAGAAAAAATGATTTGTGTCACTGCTCTATCCATTCTCGTCATATGTACTGTGCTTCTTGTTTATTTTTTTAAAGAAGCTAATATAGAGGACGACGGTACGGAGTATACCAGCAAAGGTAAGTCTCGAAACAGTACCCTACCATATCGTGTCCTACAAAATTAGTGTCAGCTAACGCATAATGCTCTTTGTATTGCTATCAACAGTCGATAAGCTGTATATAGTATACCTAGTTTAGATTACATGCGAATTAAAAACAGCCTATCTAAAAATATCAAACATGGTGGCAACTGTACTTAAAGGGACTATTTTTAATTAGCAGTAAATGTCTGACGCGTAGTCTTTTTTTTATACATGCTTGTGCCAAAGGGCAACTCTAACACACGCATCTGCCCTTTAGTTGCTAGTGTGTCATACTAAATAATAATAAGTTTTTCAATTATGCCAATGTAGTTTTTCATTTGCCCAGACTTAAGCAGCTTTTATAATATGTAAAACAAAAAACTAAGCATAACGTGAAGATTAAATAGGGTCTTAAAACACAATTATGTAAGTAACTATTTTTTCAAAGATTTCGTAAAGATTAAGGCTCATGTTTCATACACTAAGTAAAGTCTCCTTTCAAGTATGATTCAAGATGTACAAAAACCTTTTAGACGTTTTTCCTGTATTTTGTCTTGGCAATGTGGCTAAAGAAGCCTCTCTCTAGCCAAGTTGGAAACGATTTTTGTTTTCTATTCTATGTTTCTATTCCATTGTTTCATTGACTAATATTTTGTTTTAATCACGTGATTGGCCAATCAAACTAGAGAATAGAATGAAAAACGAAAAAAGGTTTGCAACTTGTCTTGGGAGCAGAATTCAACACAGGTAGATTAGTCGAAAGGAACGTACAGTTAATATTAGTACCTACTATGTATTTATAATAATTTTATAAAATTTATTTCTCCATCTATTATTAACCGTGTTCCTTACAGTCTCTCAGAAGTGGTTGATAAAAAGAAAGGAGTGGCTGTCAAGAGACTTCGAAACAACGGACACATTACCTCAACGAATCCCTCTTGTAGTCATAAGTCACACAGTGAGTGCAGCTTGTTATACTTTTATACACTGTGCTGCAGCGGTAAGAAATATACAGAGTTATTACATTGACAAATACGAGTACGATATTCCGTAAGTATTTTTCAAAACAAAAATATTAGATTCCTTTTTGGGCTCCGCAGTTCACGTCTCGGAACCCTTATGATTTCTTTATATCCTTCCGTCCGTCCTCAACTTACCTTCCATACACCATAACCATTCCTTCCATATCGTCAACAAAGTGATAAAATAAAATCGCGAAAATATTTTTTGTGGTATCTCCCCTACACATAAAGATGGCAAATATTTATTCCTTGGGTCTATCCCATCATTTTGGTTAACATTGGATAGGTTTTTATAAACATGGAGAGATCGTTAAGACAATATTTTGGTTAAGGTATCCGATTACTAATCATTCTATTTCAAAGGGCATTTTTGTTAAAACAGGACGTTTAAAGCTAAACAGCTAAAAGCTAACAAGCAAATTTTTAAATAATATTTTTCCTTTTATCTTTCCGTCTGTCTGTCTGTTTGTTCCGTATAATCCCTGGATCCCTGGATACTGGATCGGTTTTAATGGGGCTTTGAGCATATTTGAGCTCAGCAATATAATCGACGATTTGATTTATATTTATATAAATCAAATCGTCGAATATGTTACCACTTTCTGAGTAAGAAGAGTGAAAAATCCTGGTAATAACCAGATATTACCAGATATTGTTGTGTGTGAATAAAATACCGAACGTCGCCAATGATATCTATTATGGATGATAAGAAAGTATAAAAGTAAATAAAACCTATTTGGTTTAAAATAAATAAAATATTTTGCAAAAATTATTTAAACTGAATGAAACAGACAGTTATATGAAGCATTGTTTTTTACAGATACAATTTTCTTATCGGTACTAATGGAAGCATATTTGAAGGTCTTGGATGGAATATAGTTGGAGCTCATACACTTGGCTATAATGAATGTTCAATCGGCATAGCATTTATAGGTTAGCACAAATTACCACTTTTTATGATACATTGCTTAATTTTAACGTGCGGTTCCTTTCGCTACCATTTTATCTCTATTATATTTATTATACAGGGGTATAAAATAGTTTACGTCTTATTCCCAGACATATTAAATAAACACAAAATTTCATAAGAATCACGAGACACGAGAATTTTTTAAACATGTATTGATTTAAAATCATATATGTATATACTTGTTTAGTAATTGTCCAAGTAGTACCATCATATAGATCACTATATAATAGACTGTATAGTCTATTATCGTATCTAGTGTATACTAGACAGTTACTAAACTGGATAAAACAATAGTGGACGAGAAAAAGCTGCTGATACCTACGATAAATTTTAGGAGGGCCAAAAATTATAGACCACCTTACACTCCACGATAACTTAATAAGAAAGGGTGATATAGAAGCGACCCGAGGAAGAGGAAGACCGCTACATAGATATCTTGACAAGATTAAGAAAGAAATGGCGGTCAAGTCCATAGAGGTCAAGGGATATTGATAAGCAAAGCTAAATAAAGCTGCATCGACAAGAATCTAGCTCTTAAATAAATAATGATAATATAATAAATGTGACACTCTAATGGTGAACACTCTAAGGTAATAATTTTGACTGGCCTACAAGTCCAGTGGTCCGATACTGTCTGTGAAGTCAGAGTTTCGGAATTCGATTAACACTCGTGACAGATAATTATAAATTATTCAGGCTATCTGGCTGTAACGTTTATCAAAAGCTTTTAACAGTTCACTGCTGGCCAAGGGCCTCTACTTAAAAGGACCTTTTGACCTTCTATGATGCACTGGCCACACGGGTTGATAAAGGGCTTGTTACAAATTTTCCTTCCCTTTGGAGTGACGTGGTATTGGGTAGCTTGTCTCTTTGTCGCCCACGGGATAACTAGATGATGATACTATTTTCTTGATAGATCATGACTGCCTCTGTACATAGTAGTAGCGTATGCGACTGTAGTTCTTGAGGTCTCAGATTTGATTTGTGGGTCGGACTAATTGTTTGTATGATCTGCAAATATTCTGCAAACGTAAATATTATTTGTAAAATCAAAAAATGTATCATGGTAATGTCATCTCAACGATAAGTGTGCGATTCCGACATAATGATTCACCTTCAAAACATTTAAAAGCCATTTCTGTTGTAGCTATCTACGTGGAAATACAAATACTGTGCAATTATAGTAGAAGCATATTACGGTAAAGTACATTAATTGAAAATATTTCACGACTAATTCATTCAGTTATATATTCTTACAGGTGACTATAGGGAGGGACTGCCTTCTTATACAACGATCACAGAATTGCAGATACAAAGAGTACATAAATTGTTTCAAGAAGGCATCGAAAACGGGTACCTCCATCCTCAATTCAAAGTGCTCGCAATGTTAGATCTACGGCCAACAACCAGTCCTGGAGCCAATATATTTAAAGCAATACGGAAATGGTCTAACTACGACTACGATAATGTATTTAAAGGCCACACATGTAATCAAATACTGAACCTTTTTGAGAAGAAAAATGTTACAAGTGTTACGACTCCTTAGGTAATGTCAGCTTTGTATTGTTTATAAAATGTGAAAATTGTACATTATGTTAATATTGTAAAAGAAACTTTATTGGTGAATAAAATTAGACTTATAAATTAACTACGATATATTTCTACTGATTGAAATTGACTGTTTCGACTTCAACGACTCTGTATTAATAATTATGATAAAAATATTAAATAAAAAATTAGGACGTCTCAAAGGAAGTCTGGCAGAAGCAATTTTGAAATTTTAGTGGAAGTGATCGGAACAAGTTACTTTTACTAAATTCATTATTGACATTTAAAATTATAGTATTTTTTTGCTAATTTTATGGCATACTGATAAGCCAAGCAGACGGCATAATTCAAAGCGACTAGATATTATATCATAAAATAAATCTAATAATCTAAATAGTACTTGAAACAATGTGTTTTTATTTATGTATTTAATAACTGTGTCAAATAAAATATGAAACAAAAACTTTTAACATAGATTTTTGATATAGATTAATAATAATCTGATAACATACATTCCTGAAGTACCCACTTTTGCAGTTTACTATCTTTTGCCTGCGAATGTAAATTCTTTATTCTTCTTCTTCTTTTGATGAAATGGCAAACAGCCGAATATCAGCTATTTCTACCAATGTCAAGTAATTCATATTAATATCTTCAATTGTAAAGTCTTCGAGTCTTTAAGTCGTCGTCGTAATAAATTTATTATTATGTATAAAAATGTGGATGAAATGAAATGGTAACCATTTTCAAAAACAAAACAAAAAAGATCTCCCTAAATTCTTTTTCAAACAAAAGGTTAGGTAATGACAGTTTTTTTACGAAGTGACTATCATCGAATCACTCAAGAGTAGTGATGGGTCGAGGGCGAAAACAAATACGGGCGGAAAGGCATAAACTGGGCAGATTGGGCATAAATAAGTTTACGCCCGAATAAATGCCCGAGCACTGGGCAGAAAAAACGAATACCTTTGTTTTGTGAAAAACAAATGTTTTCTTAATCTATTTTTTCTTAATTTAAATGAAAGTCAGTATATTGTAAATTAAAACTTATAATTAATTATTAATTATACTATTTTGTAATTAAAATCACAGATAATCACAGTTCGTTTCATTATTTTTGTCGAAAATTCGTAAAAAATTAACAAATATAACTCTTTTAAATATGTATAATAATAATAACATTTTTAATTTTTTCATTCGATGTTATTTTCTATATTTTTAAATGTATTTTTTAGATTTATATATTTAAAAATGTAATGAATAAGTATTTTGATTTTAATAAAGAGAATAATAATAATAATAACAAGTGGCAGCTTGGCAGTGTAGAATAAAACGTATTGCTGAGTCCAGGACACTCATCGCCAAATTAATTGCCTATGAATCTGGTAATACGCGACCGAGAGTCATGCGCTTTATGAAACAGGCATTTTTGGAGACTACCATTAGTCCTCAACAGTATACATATGTCAAGTGTCAATAAAGAGAATGATAATAAATCTTTAATTTCATTATCATCGTCATTTAAGTCGATGTTAGACGTTACATCAAAAAATTCGGTTCGACTGGTTGATTTTGATGGTTGAGCATCATGAGACTAATTTGACTCTTATCATCATCAACATCATCGAAAAATCATCAAATTCTGAATCCGACTCGTTCAAGTTGAATAATGGTAGGTTGAGCAAGATCAAGTCTTAATTTACAACATTTTTTATTTGATGCCTACCATTGTGACTCCACTCTGCCTGATGATAAGCATGAGAGGGGGCCACCACACTGCCTGCGATGGAGGAAGTATGGCGACGCTGACCCAAATTATAGCGGCTTTGTGAGATGCTTTTTCACACCCCTCTTAAAGGACCCGGGTTCATAATGGGAAGGAAAGACGTGGGATGGTAGCGAGTTCCAGTTTTTAACCGCTCGGCACGCTCGGTTTCCTAAACCAAGTTTTTTTTCGGTATTAAGTCAAAATGAGGTAAAAAAATAGATATTTCAAATCAAATAAATTACGGTGTATTCAAGACATAGAAAGGTAAGTTTTCACAAAATTTCTTGAAAAAATAATTTTATTTGTAAAAGATAAAAAGAAAAAACCAAAAACTTGGTTTTTTGAATATTTCAGATAAAATTTGAGGTTATGTGAAAAAAGTGCAAATACAAAAGTTGTAGATATTTTTATTACCTACAACTTTGCCTTTAATTTTTTTTCATAGGATTTGTAGTTTTGCCGGAAATCGACATAAACCGTTTTTACCCTGAAACCCCTACCCCTTCCCGACCTCAGATCGCCCGTAAATTATTTTTCCTTCCATTTTTATAATATTCACCTCCTTTTCCAATGAGTTTCATCACTTTCATCCTACTACAATTTATGTTCACTTTTTATTATTTTAAGACGCTTCATCATCATCATCAGCCCATCTCAGTCCACTGCTGGACATAGGCCTCTCCCATTGCACACCACTTTGATCGATTTTGTGCTTCTCGCATCCAGCTCCTGCCAGCCATCTTGCGCAAATCATCACTCCACCTGGCCTGTGGGCGTCCTACACTACGTTTGCCGAGACGCGGTCTCCACTCCAGAACTCTTCTACCCCAACGGTCATCAGTTCTGCGGCTAATATGGCCAGCCCACTGCCACTTCAGCTTGCTAATCCGGTGGGCTATGTCGATGACTTTAGTTCTCTGACGGATAACTTCATTCCTGATACGATCCCTCAGAGAAACGCCGAGCATAGCCCTTTCCATTGCACGCTGAGCAACTTTGAGCTTGTGGACCAACCGCACCGTAAGTGTTTTTTTCGGCTCCGTATGTCATGACAGGTAAGACGCACTGGTTAAAAACTTTCGTTTTTAGGCACTGTGGGATCGACGATGAGAAGACTCGACGTAACTTTCCAAATGCCGCCCAACCCAGCTGAATTCTTCTATTCACCTCGTCCTCGAGGTTATTCCTACCCAACTGCAATGTCTGCCCAACTGCAATGTAGGCCGATGCGCATAGAAGAATCTGCTAGTTTTTTGAATATTTCACATACAATTTGAGGTTATGTGAAAAAAGTGCAAATACAAAAGTTGTAGATCTTTTTATTACCTACAACTTTGCCCTTAATTTTTTTTTCATAGGATTTGTAGTTTAGCCGGAAATCGACATAAACCGTTTTTACCCTGAAAACCTCCCCCCTACCCCTTCCCGACCTCAGATCGCCCGTTAATTATTTTTCCTTCCATTTTTATAATATTTACCTCCTTTTCCAATGGGTTTCATCACTTTCATCCTACTACAATTAATGTTCACTTTTTATTATTTTAAGACGCTTCTACCCTGGTCTATTATGTCAGTTTTACATGTAATAGGTATATACTTATACTATCGACTATTGTTATCGAAACAAAAATACTGTGTTTATGTCACAGATTACTTACTAAGTATAACATATAAAGAACTGCTATCATTATAATACTCAGTTTGGTTTTTTTTATACGCCCATGACCATAGATTTAAAGAAAAAACTAAAATAGTAACATATTTATATCCAGGAATATATTATATTTTTTTGTTAATTAGTCCTTGCTGCATACACATATATTTACACACAATTTAAATTAATAAAATGTAAATTAAAGTTTTTGCCCAGGTAAAGGGCATTTATTCGGCATTTACGGGCATTTATCGGGCGCTTATTCAATGTGCCCAATCCGCCCGGGCAGAAACTCAAGAGTGAACTGAACTCGAAAGTTGAACTAGACTATATTCCAATTACGAAGTCCCATTTGGCAGATGTCAATAATCAAATAGCGTTACTTTACTAGAAAGTACACATAAAGACAGACAGTATTGAACTTCGATTACTATGAACAAATTCAAATTCTATTGACAGAAAAAGGATTAGCATCAAATTTAATTTTTTATATATTTGTTAAATCGTATTGACAGAATAAGGATTAGCATCAAACTAAAATTTATAAAACTTGTATTTTAAATTCAATTAGATAATATTACATGATATTTTTAACAAGATTAAACTTATTTAAACATAGTGTAGGACGCCCACAGGCCAGATGGAGCGTCGATTTGCGCAAGATGGCTGGCAGGAGCAGGATGCGAGAAGCCCAAAATTGATCAAAGATTGCTCTTGTATTTGATGGTGCGCTATGTGTCCTGGAGGCATGATTGGGCCGTTCTTTTTTTGATGATGAGGCTGGAAATGCGGTAACGGTCAATGGATCACGAGAAAGAATCGACATCTGCCAGCGTGCTCGTGGTCGCCATTTGACATATATATCATTTTTTATTCATAATTGCCAAACTTTTCTCTATATAATAAATATTTGAATCATTTTCATATAATTCTTTGTTTTATTTTGATTTACAAAATAAAGATCTTGTTGAAAACCCTTTTTTATATACTAGCTATACTAGCTAGCCCGCGCCTCCGTCCGCGTGTATGACCGTCATGGTTGTAAACGGCACATATGCTATACCGATATTTAAGCTATATTATTGTGAAGAGCAACAGACATACATACATACAAACTAGAATATTAGTAAAGGATATTGATAAAAAAATTGTATTCATGTGATACATTAAATCGTATTAATTTACGTTTAAATCTAGAAACCACGAATGTACCTTTCATAACAATAATTAAATGTTTGCCGCTATCAACATATTAAAAACCAACTGATAAACTATACATAACCACTTTCTTACTCTTTTTACTTTATCAAAGATTATCCGCAATGATATATCGCTAACATTGACGTAAACAATAATCCTATTGTTAATTCATACTTCTATTCTATCCACCTTCCGACTATTATATTACACTAGCTATCACATGCGACTCCGCCCGCGTGTATGTCGATTGTCAGCTATCGCGGTCAAAAGTAAGCTTTGTACTTTCTCAGCTTCTCAGGCTCTAGAGCTAGACCATCTATGTATCTGAAACCTTAACGTAAAAGCAGGTTAGACAAACTGCCAGACAGAGTTACTTTCGCTTTTATAATATTAGTAATCATTGTTTAACGATGGTATTGTTAGTTTTACCTGACTACGTCAAAGCCACAGGAGGTTTGTGATTTTGTTTACTGCATGTATACACATTATCCTATTGGCGTTTCCCCTAATGTAATTTGAAGTAGGTGAAATTAGTATTGCCTTCATTCTCCTTGATTAGTTAAATACTCTCTTGTATACTACTACCGTATTTTAAATAATTGGCCAAGTGGGTGTCAGGCCACGCATGGAATAGGGTTCAGTAGTCGTCCATAATAGTAGGTATTTAGATTTCAAACGTGTCCAATAGACAATTGTTATGTTATCTTATTGTTTTTTAATTTTTGGACGAATTTTTCCAAGTGAGTGTATTTTATAAGTTAGGCCCCTATAACTCCTGAAATAAAAAGTTATCAAAATTGCCTTGAAAGTTCAATGTCCATACATTGAACTTTCAAAAACAAGATATAGCCCATACCAGTATCTTGTTTTTTTTATTGGACGGACAGACGGACATGACGAATATATTGAGGTTCCGAGTCATGAACTACGGAACCCCAAAAATGGTTTTAGAAACCTTGAAGTTTCTAAAAATATCTTGGGATTCTCAGAATATTTTCAAAAAACCTATCTTATGATACAAGGGCACCCACACGATGTGGTAGACGCGAGAACACAAAGTTAACCCCACTTACATGTAGGGGAGGTAACCCCAATGAAAATATTTTTCATATTTTATTGTAGTACTTTGCCCACGTAATTTCTAGCACCAATCTATAAGGGTTCCGAGTCATGTACTATGGAACCCTAAAAAGCTTCATTGTGAAGCCATATTTCCCACGCTATCTAAAAGTCCCTATGGCTCCTTTACATCCTTCTCTGCGCAGAACGGTCCTGGATGTCAATCTAACTTAAGACCACATTATTATCACAACCTTTAACAGTCCACAGCTGAACACGGCCCTTCAAAAGGATATATCCTTTTGAAGGGCTTAAGGTCTATGGGCCTTTTTAGGTTTTTACCTACTATATGACATTCGCCAGACGGTTTGGTTGGTATAGAATTAGTTTAGTGACAGAGAAAGAGATGGCCCAGGAAGGCGACTTCCACTTAGCCCTATTTAACCACCACCCCACCGCAAATCCCCCTCGGGGTGACGGACTGAGAAGGTTTCAACGCATTAAATAAGTTTTGTTTTATGTTTTACTTCTCTTTGTAGTGAATTTGTTTTGATTATTTTGTTTCTATAGCAGCCTCTTACGACACCTGTGAGATGAATAGGAGGGGTGACACCCAGTTTTCTTAATATGTCACCATATATATGGACGCGGACATCAACTTGAAATAGTATGTTTTGTTTTAGTAACATATTTCATCATTATTTCTCTTATCTTTTTTCAAAAGACAACTCCCGCATTAGAATAATAGTAATTACGATGATAAATCCTTTGTCGCAGAGGACTTTACAAACAAACATGAGACTGATACAAAGAAAACCCAGAACCAGAACTGTGATTAATATAGATATTGATTTAGATAGACAACACTTTATTTAATCTGTGGATTAAATAAAGTGGTGTCCAATGTAGGATTTGAACCCACAAGACTTGGCACAGTAGTAAGCAGCGAGGCGACCGCTTAAATCGGTGGCCAATACGTGCAAGTTATTAAATTTCTTGAAGATTTATATTTAAACCAAACAAGTAACCAAACCAATAGGTAAAAAGATATTGATGGTTTATGAACCTATATTATCTTTGAAAATGAACAAACTAATTAATCCACTATCATCGGCTTGATATAATAAATAATATGAGAATGTCTTAATCCTAAGTGATAATTACTCAACTACATAATTAGTACATCTGACTTTCACATAACATTCATGAATGTACACATGGCAAACAAAATATATGGTCAGGTTCACATATTATGTGTTATTCTGGTCAAGTACCTATTTACGGTAGACGTAGATGTTTTAGAATTAATGTTCATTAATAGTTTTAAGGGTTCCGAAGTTTATAACTCGTATGCCTTATAGATTCGTCATATCCGTCCGTCCATCCGTCCTCGACTTACCGTCGAAACGGTAAGTGCTAGAAAGATGAAACTTTGCATGTGTTATTAACATAAAATTTTGAAAAATATATTTATTTGGGGCATCTCCCCTACACGTAAAGTGGGATGTTTTTTTTCTCGTAACTACCTCATCGTGTGAGGTATCATTTGGTCTTCTAAAAACAATAAAAGGTTTCTTAGACGATTTTTGATTTAGGTATCCGTTTACGAGAAAAAAAACTTTGTAAAAACCGCCCCTCACTCTAAAAGGTTAACGGCTGGCTAAAAAAATCTGGAAAAAATAATGTGATGGTGGTCCATATAATGAACTTTAAAGGAAAACTATGTATAATGGATTAGATGACTTTGTTAGTGCAGAAGTTATAGAGGATTAACTTGTAAAACGTCATTCAAAATTAACGCATTCATACGTAATCATAAAATTATATTATATGTATTGGATACGATTTTAAATCCAAGTATCGTTATGGGTGACTGAGGAAACCTTTCCTGTTCGTGGCCTGACACGCACTTAGCCGATTTTTATTCTTTAATTTTAGTTTTTTATAACATTTGAAAAATTACTTCATTACAAATTTACAATCATACATTAAAGGTACTTCGTTCTACTGAACAGGTTATTTGTTTGCCGTTTGTACGCAACACTTACGTTTATTATTAATTTTGCAGTGTCATTCGGTATTTCATGAATATATAGTATTCTAAGTTGATGGGTCAAGTTCCTCCTCAGCCAAATTGCAAGTATTTCTTGTGATTCTTTATCTACAATGGTAACGTAAAGCCTCTATTATCTTCTGATAATGGATATTTATTTTATGTGTTTGTATAAATATATGAAAATATACTGCCTCGTTGGTCTAGTGGTTAGCGTATGCGACTGTTAATCAAGAGGTCTCGGGTTCAAATCCCGGGTCGGGCTAAAAGTGTTTTTGGGATTTTCTTAGGAAATTCCTAATAGCGGCCCAGAGTTTGGAAGTTTGGCGGTGATTCACGCCCGTGCCTCGGAAAGCACGTAAAGCCGTCGGTTCCGGTTGTCATGAACATCTATGGCAATCGTTATTGGGAAGTCAGTGCCCTCAAATATACTGACAACTAGTTCAATCTTCGAATTTCAGTTCTCAGTTAGGGTTGCGCAGGTCCGATAAAACCGGTGGAACTAGTAGCTGACCCCAAATAAAACTTGGGAATAGTGGCTAGGAGGATTTTTTACTATGAGCTAGTATTTCCTTAAAATATACGTTTTCCTCCTTCCTTCCTTAGACATCCATCGATAAATACAAATGATCAAATAAGTATGTACTTTAACTAAAATAAGCATCGTAGACCTAATTCTGTAGAAGCCTAACAATCACAATGCAACGATTTTGACGGCGGTGTGTCATCAACTGATAATGATAAAAATTTGTTTCAAATTATCAATACATATATTTTACAGACTTATAAAATTAAGTAAGGTACCTACTAAATATTATTTCGGACATGTAACACATAAACCACAAAACATCTAAGTTCAAAATAAGCAGTGCTTGTACTATGAAAGCTAGATTTATTAATATTGATGATTATAAAACTATTGATGATTTATGATTAATACTAATATGATTATAAATGCAAAAGTTTTATGTATGTTTGTTGCTCTTTCACGCAAACACTACTGAACGGGTTTAGATGAAACTTTACAGTTGTATTTCTTATTTACCAGAATAACACATAGGCTTTTTACTGCAATAATCGAGATACACGCGGGCGAAAGCTAGTACTTTTATAATTTACTTAAATAAAATACATAATTCTGAATAGAAAACACCCAAACTCCGAAACAAATATTTGTGGAACATAGTGATCTTACGTGCCCTTGGTTCGACCTAGGGTTTGAGCCCGAAACCTCCAGCACAGCAGACGCATTTAATACCACTGCGCCACCGGGGCAGTTAGTTGCAATGCTTACATGTTATTTACATAGCACAAATGACGCCACAGAAATCATAGATAACATTTACCTATCGGTCAGCTGCTTGCTAATAATAATAATATCGCAGTCATAAGCAAAGGAGCGAAGTTAGTTGCGTAGCAGACGATGAAGCGTCTGGTCGTTTGACAAGATCCTATGATCTGATAAAGTGATTACGCTATATGAATGACAGAGCTTGTCAACATTAACTTGTCGGCATTTCTTTTTTAATTCACCGAGAATATTACACAACATGTCATTAGGAAGATCAAGTTGCGGCTCTGAGGTGATGATGTTGGATGACCAAGTGACCTTTGTGGTTGACGATCCTCCGCCCAGTACCATTGGCAACATCAATGTGACAGAATCTTCGCGTGTACACATCGGACCTGAGTTTGTTTCTGTTACTCAAAATGTCGACAGAAACAAGGTCGTTAAAGGTAAAGTCTGCATTTTAGCTAAGGTTTGTAGAATATTGTTTTATAATACAATATTAAAATTAGGTTTTCCTTCATTTATGGTTACATTCAATCAATTATATAATTTATTGTACTGTTTAGCTATGCTCTGCGAAGTGTGTGATTCGTCTCAGCGATGTCAAATCATGTCTCTGGTGTGTTTGTTCATTGTTTACGACTTAGCATACCATTCTTAGAAAAAATACAGAATACACTCGATGGTTTAATGGTTTCTTTACTTTTAAAAATGATAATGTTATACATCTGTAAACATAATGCATTATATATTTTTTTTATTTAAAATAGGATCAATAAATTGTGTATCAATAAATTCGAACCTTTATAGTTTAAAGAATAATTATAATTTTACGACACTGTAATTATACTGGAATATCATTTATTTAACTAAAATAAATAGCAATTCTTTCATAGCAACATTATTTAGTATATATAGATAAATTTATGGTCGTTAAATACAATTATCTATTTATTTAGTTACTTATTTATTGGAGCGAATCAAATAAAATTGAACAGACATGAACGATTAATACAGTTTTTATTTATAATATTCTGCTTCAACTGACTTTTTAAGTATATTTATAATTTAATAGAATATTTATATATTTACAACTTTGCCCACAGGCATTGCATTTCAATAAATAGCTAATATATCTACGAGTCAGCTTGCGTAATATAACTAGAAAAAAAAAATATCGCTAAAGTATTTAAAATGTAGTTTGATCTGTGTGAGTTATTTTAAAACTTACGAAATACATAAACGAGTGAATTTTTACATTCATAATGTACTAGCTTTTGCCCGCTTGTGTGTCTGTTATCATTGTAAAGAGGAGCATACGTCCTTTATAAAGAAATCTCTTTGAAAATGTCGAAAACGGTGCTGCTGCTGGCCGTGAAAGCGTAACAGACAGAAAGAGATACTTGAAAATTTATTATAATAGTATGAATATAGCGTAGTTTGTACTTCAATCAATGCGTTTGTACTTCATTTGTGATAAAACAGGTACCTACGTAAATAGTGTAGAAAATAAGCGATATTACAAAATAAAAAAGCGGCCAAGTGCGAGTCGGACTCACCCATGAAGGGTTCCGTACCAGAAAGTAACATCATATAAAAGTTCTTGTAGTTCGTTGTAACTTTCATCGATGTTTTTATACTAGTGTATTGATTGGATGAAAGGTATATTGCGTGTTACGATTTATGACGTATAAAAAAAAAACTACTCACTAGATCTCGTTCAAACTAATTTTCGTTGGTAGTTTACATGGTAATGTACAACATATATTTTTTTTAGTTTTGTCACTCTCTTACTTTAGAAGTTAGAGGGGGGGGGGGACATACAATTTTCCACTTTGGAAGTGTCTCTCGCGCAAACTATTCAGTTTAGAAAAAAATGATATTAGAAACCTCAACATCATTTTTGAAGACCTATCCATAGATAGGTCTTCAAAAATGATGTATAGGTTTGATGAAAAAAAATATTTTGAGTTTCAGTTCCAAGTATGGGGACCCCCAAAATGTATTGTTTTTTTTCTATTTTTATATAAAAATCTTAATGCGGTTCACAGAATACATCGACTGACCAAATTTCAACAGTATAGCTCTTACCCCACACGTATAGGTTTGATGAAAAAAAATATTTTGAGTTTCAGTTCCAAGTATGGGGACCCCCAAAATGTATTGTTTTTTTTCTATTTTTATATAAAAATCTTAATGCGGTTCACAGAATACATCGACTGACCAAATTTCAACAGTATAGCTCTTATAGTTTCGGAAATAATTGGCTGGGACATACGGACGGACAGACAGACAGACAGACAAACAGACAGACAGACAGACAGACAGACAGACAGACAGACTTGACGAATCTATAAGGGTTCCGTTTTTTGCCATTTGGCTACGGAACCCTAAAAACGATATTATTCTTTGATACTTCGTTGGTTTCGTAATCATCTGTTATAGGGCCATATCATAAGGACAAAATTAAAGATCAAAAAATGAATTTAGAACTTTTTTCAGATTTACCATTCCACTTGTATGTTTGGGATGTGGCGAAGAGCATGAATAAAGCAGAAAAAGTGTGTTGTGTTGCTGCGTTACTGGCGCTTATCGTCTGCGTTTTTCTTGTTATTTATTTCACCGTAATCATCAAGAATGTGCAACAAGAAATATACTGTGAGTAATATACCAACATTATTTTATACTACAGCGTCCAAAAAATAAGGTGACATTGTATTTATTTTGAAAATTCTTAATCATTCTTACAAATCAATCTTATCCCCTTCAAAGTATTCCCCTCCCGATGCAATGCACTTGTGCCAACGGATTTTCCAATCTTTGAAACACTGGTGGTAGTCACTTTCCGGGATGGCCTTCAGTTCAGTCTTCGCTGCGGCTTGAATCTCCTCTATCGTATCAAAACGGTGTCCCCGGAGCGGTCTTATGAGCTTGTTGAACAGCCAGAAGTCGTACAGCGCCAGATCAGATGAATTCGTTGGTTGTGGAACGATATGGGTTGAGTTTTTGGCGAAATGCTCACGAATGCAATGTTTTCGGCACCAGTCGAGATTTGTCGTGCTTGAGGCCCAAAATATTATTCGAAATGGTATTGACTGAGCTTACTTCATCAGCAAGGTTAATTGATTCGTTAATCGGTGGTTTTTCAACACCAAATCTTTGATTTGTTGGACGTGAGCTTCATCGGTTGAGGTTGATGGTCATCCATGACGCTCTTCGTCTTCGACACGTTTACGGCCGCTTGTAAACATTTTTTTTAGACATAGCCTCATTACCAAAGGCTCTCTGCACCATCCTCAAAGTATCCGCAGCAGAAAATTGATTCCGCAAACAAAATTTAATACAAATTCTTTGCCCAATAAATTTCGACATCGCAAAAAAACTAAAAACTTACTTTTAGCAGCTCGCAAAACGACGCGTAGCTCTTCTTCTTATTCTTTTGGTGAAATGGCAACCAGCTTCTAGTCTTCAAGTCTTCGTCGTAATGAATTTAGTGATAAAAAAAATGTGGATGAGATGAAATGGAGACCGTCTTCCGAAAAAACAAAAAACGATATCCCGACGCGTATCTCAAACACTATTAAGAGTGTGCTGCGCGAACAAAAAACGCCGAGTTTAGGTATTTACGAGCAGAGTTGCGCGGCAGCGCCGCTAGGCAGCACCGTCGCCGCTTCCTACGTGAAACATTTTATCTAAGATATGTAAAATAATTGTACAGAGTAGGCTCCACACAGAGTAATACATATCTTCTAAATATTCAGTCGTTTTTATGGAAGTTTTGTTCAAAAGTAATAATTTCTAGAATCTATTCATTTTCATTATCAGCCTATCGAAGTCCACTGCTGGACATAGGCCTCTCCCATTGCAAACCACTCTGATCGATTTTGGGCTTCTCACATCCAGCTCCTGTCAATATAAGTATATCATCTATACAGGGTGTCCCAGAAAGAATGGGTAATCCTAAAGCACGTAGTAGTATAGCTATCCAGCGTACAAAAAAAAACCCAAAAGAAATCCAATAGTTGCCCAAATTTTGAAGTTATCTTATTCCTCACAAAAAATCTTATTAGAAATGCAGTAAATAGTATGAGTGCCTATTATACTTTTTTGGAAAAAAATTAACATGAAATTTGATCAAAATAAATTATGACAGAATTTGAGATTTTTGTAAAAAAAATATTTATGAAAAACTAAGCAGCAACTACACACATCAAAAGTGTCTAGGGATCAACATATATTTTTGCAATAACTTTTCTCCTGATTGATATTAATTAAAAATTTCTTTAAGGATTCATCAAATAAAGTGTTTTCGTTTGTCACAGTAACGATAAACCAAGTCACCTTTGCATTAGTAAAGAAATTTGCCATTTTCCTAATAAAGGGATTTTTGACATTTGAACCACTAACATTAAAGTTCGAAAAAAAGACTGAAATAACAGTTTTCTTTAAAATTTTATTAGGTAACTTAAACAATTAATAATCCGTGTTTCTACCGCGAACACTAACAACACAAGAACATCGGTTTGGCATACTCAAAATGAGTTCATCCAAATCACGCTGTGGAATGGCCGCCCATGTTCGTTGCAACAACAAAAAAAGGTCTTCTTGCGACTGGATACCCTCCATATTCGGCAGAGCTCTTCTCTGTAGCATATCCCATGCATGCTCAATCGGGTTCAAGTCTGGCGACTGAGCAGGCTAGGGCAGGACATTGATGTTAGCTGCGGCGAGAGTCTGTCTTACAACTCTTGCGGTGTGCGGTCGTGCATTATCATGCATTAACTGAAATAAGGGACCGATTTGCACTTGTAGAGGAACGATGACGTCTGATACAATCGTCTCAGCATAAATTTGAGCGTTGAGGTTGCCTCTGATCCAAATCAACTCAGTTCTTCCGCCGATCCAAATACCCGCCCATACCATGATGGTTCCACCACTATAAGGATGGACTTCCTGGCAGGATTTTAATCGCTGTTGGCGTCCAGGGGTTCTCCAGTGTCGTATACGTCTTGTATCCGGTCTCATACCAAAACGAGACTCATCAGAAAAGCACACGAAACGCCATTGTTCTTCTGCCCAATTTCTGTGTTCAAGAGCCCATTGATATCGAATCCTACGATTGTGCATTGCTATAGGTGGTACCCGTAGCGGTCTTCGGGAATGAAGGTTCACTTCATGCAAGCGGTTTCTGACTGTTTGGTCGCTAATTAAGTTCCCTGAAGAGTGATGAAGCCTCACGGCTAACATCATGGCGGTTATTGTTGGAGCTCTTCGAGTTAAGATTTGAATGTATCGGTCTTGTCTCCGTGTGGTGCAGCGATACCGTCCTCCATGGCGCTCAGCCACGGTACCAGTGCTTCGGTAACGTGTCCAAAGTCGACTGATAACACTCTGACTTGTATTCAGAGCTAAAGCCACAGTACGTTGCCGGGAACCAGCTTCTATCATTCCCACGGCTCTGAGCATTTCTTCCCTGCTTAAATGACGTCGCCGCTCCATAATAACGTTGGTTTTAATCAGTAGTAGGGAAACAGTAGCACTAATAATTTCTTCAATGCGTTGTATGTTTTTATAGGGAAAATATTGGCAGCTGATTTTCATCTTTTACTCGAATTTGATTGACAGTTCCTGATTCAAATTATGAAATGCACCAAAAAGGAACCATATAAATTTATAAAATCATAAATTTATTACAAAGCCACATCTCAATCTCAAGAAATCCGCATAAAAATGCTTGATCCCTAGACACTTTTGATGTGTGTATATTAAAAAAAATGGTATAATACATAATTTTATCCAAAGAGAGAAAATTAAAGCTTCCTTTTTAGTGTAGTAAAGGACGTGTGATAATGTTATTTCGCTATTTACTACCTGAGTGTGGCCGAAGTAATTTTTTGTTAATTATGAGACAGAGATAGGTGAATAAATTCAGTACTAAAGTACAGTGTAAGCGAGCGAGAGACGAGTATATTATTATTGTACCTTTGTACTATTGTACCTTATCTCTCTCGCGCCATGGCACATAGCAATGGCAAGTATTTGGTGCGTCGCTTGACTTGTTCGGTATCGCATGTTCCCATTCCTTTTGCAGTTCTCTGTGATTGTCAATCAGTGTTAAAACGACGATTTCTGGCTAAACAGCCAGAAGTCATCGTTTTAAGTAAGAGTCAAATCATTGGACTCTTCGTTTTGCTCACTGATTTGGACTTTAGTTTGGTGATTTTACGACGACTTGGCTTGTATCTGGACTGGTTTCGTGTATCAGTATGCCGCGTATTCAATATATGGCACAAGAATACGCAAACATGCACTTTATTTATGGTGAATGTAGAAGTAGCGCAAGTGCTGATGCATTCCTTTATAGGGAAAGATACCCTACAGCGTGTCATCCAGATTACCGCGTATTCATAAGAGTGTACAGATGTTATTCGGAAGGTAGAATGCATAGGTGGTACGAGCACTGGGAGAATAGCAAATATCAATATACAAGACACTGTGCTTGACGAAATTCAGAAGAAGACAAAGACGACCGGTCCACATCTTATAAAGCCCCTTTTACATGTTCTTTTTTTTCAAAATTAGCTTCAAGAAGCTTCCGCTCCTGAAGCCATTCAATCGAATCAGCTTAATACAGTGCGCCGTTCAAGTGCGTGACGATCCTCATTGGATAGCTGTAACAGTATTTTTGCCATATGCGTAGATTTAGCAAAGTTGAAATCGGCTTTACTAAAATCAGGCCTTGGGCAAGTTTCACCGTAGTCTTTATCACTGTCTGTATTGCGGGATTAAATGAAACAACAGATGCAGCACACCGTCCTGAGTATGATTGTCTAAGTGAATAGTTTATTCGCCATAAAATTTTTGGCATTTTTAATCAATCGACAAAGTACTTTTATTATGGTGGCAAAGACCGCATCTGATTTTATTTCACCAAATACGTTTTTATCAGTTTGATGGCCTTTATTTATGAGGATGTACTTGCAAATATAAGACTTGCACGAGCTGTGATCGCGGAAAACGTGAATAAGTGCATTGAAAAGGTCTTGTTTTAAATCTATAACTTTTTCAGCGAAAGATTTTTCATTTTGAGAATCAATGTGATTTATGGCACCTTTCACCGATCGCCGTACGCGTAGCACGTTTTGGAGCTGTATTTTTTGGCATTTTAATTGGTAACATGTATTTCTTGATAATTCATCTAATCTTGTACAAAAGTTTCTGAGGAGGTGGTTAGAGCACTCTATCTTTTCGACAATAAGTGCGGCATATGGTTTGGTATCCAGAACATTTTTGTAGGTGCTGGAATCACCATTAGCTATGTGTTTAGAATAAATAAAACCTTGAGTTGCTTTTGAAGCCTTCTACTATGGCAGTTGACTACATACCGCTAGATGATCGAGTGTAATTTTTATATCATACATGCTCAGAAATACAAACTTGAAGTAAAGTTTGCGCTTCTGAGCTCGCCCGCAAACCATAGAGTTTTTATTTTTAACAGTCATGTAGAGAACTTTTTTAGTTCTGTAGCCAATGATATTTGCAGCTCCTGAAAAGGTCGTATAGTTTTTCCTGTATGACCTCTTACTCCAATACGCATCAGATACAACTGTTATCATCGGTACGCTATCTGCATTAAGGTCATTATTTTTTTCAGCCAGTTAATATTTTTATTTTGTTGCTTCCTCTATGCTTTTTACTTTGGCCAGTTCCCAGAGTTCACATACTTTAGCATGAAATTTGGCATAAAAATGTTCTGACATGCAGGGTATATCAAGAGAAGTTTTGACTTGCTCCAGGGCACTGAATCCCATATCTATACACTTAATTACTCACGATATTTTGATTGAGTGCAAGTTCCTTGCTGTTTCTAGGTTTTCAACAATTTTCCAATCTTAATTTTGCATTACACATATTGCATACTATGAAACAGGAGGACTGAAAACAATTTCTATATTCTCTATTGATTTTTAAATTACTGAAGTTGCAACCAAATGGAGAGTTGTGGTGAGTAAGTTCTTGGTTTAAACAAGTACCCGAATTGTGGCTTTGCTTTCATTTGTGTTTTCCTTTTCTACTATAAGTTCTTTCTTGACCATAAGATTACATGTAACCTGAAAAACATAGGCCTATAATAATAAAGTGAGTTTGATAAGAGTAGGTACCTTTGATTAAATATATGTTTATAATCAAAGGTAAATATTTACGTTTTGAAGTTCTCTACCGTCTTGATTACTTGATTACTTGTATTGATTGATTAGCAACTGACGAATAATTGTGAACGGAACATTGCATTTACATTAAAATTATAACAGTAACATTAAACATACCTGTTTGAGATATTTACCTATTTGCGTTTGTACGTTTGTATTGTGTTTCGTACATTTGTTGCTCTGCGTTCGCATTACTCTGTACAGATTCGACTCGAAATTTGATTTTTTTCCAATTTTCTTATTTGCCAGTAAGTATAACCAATGACATATAGACATGATACACAATACAATACTGACATAAGTCTAAAAAAAACTTCAAAACAAAATTGATCTCATTAATATTAGTAATTAGACCCATTCTGCTTTGAAGTTTCAGACCTAGTAATTTAATTAGAGCAATATTTTTTTCTGCGCAATGTGCAATGTGTATCAGGCGTTTGTGTTAAAAATTGAAAAGTCTCAATATTTTTAGATTTATACTTTTAAATTAAATTATACACCGGCTAAACCCTGCACGATGTAAATACAAATATTGTCATATGAAAATTATTGTTCTAGACGTAAAATCTACTATCTTTTCGAAGAAAAATGTTCTTAAGATTTCATCTGACACACAACATATATGTATCGTTTTTTAATTTTATATGTATCTGTTTCAAATTCCAACTTCGGCGGAGATCTTGTGCAAGGATCGACCTAAACTATACAAATACTTTTGATGTATTTAATTAATGCAGCGCACAGTACTACTCATTTGAAAATACGTCAAATCCCACAATTTCGTGCAGTACCTTCTTAAGTATTTTGACATACAATTTTACATTTGATGTCACTGACAGTACTACCAACCAAAATAAAATTCTCTTACCCCTCATTGAGTCTACTAGTTTTGGAAATTTTGGATTGTTGCAAATTTTTTTTTTGTTTCTACTCATTTCTTTATTAATTTTAACCCACGTATCTCCATCGCACTTGACATTGGCAGAATTGTGGACATCGGCACAGTTTGCCATTTATTAAGAAGAAGAAGAAGAAAAATAATTCTCCAAATCCTTCGACGCACGCAGTTTAAATTCAAATGTCAAATTATTTTTTGGACACAGTATACCATATCAGCTGAATCCCGCGGTTTTACTCGTGGTTATTGTTGTAAGTCGCGAACAACGCCACAGATCGGAGCTTGTGTCATCAACTATCTGCCAGTGATATGGCAGATAGCCATTCTAGATATTATCTGGAACAGAAAGACGAACAGACACTAACACACAAAACAATATAAAACTGCCGTTTTGATGGAAGTAACGTACATACTTTCATAATGCATTTGTTAAAAATCTGTTCATTTGTTATTACAAAAAAAACACATCCATTTTATTTATTTGTGTAGATTGCTATACTCCGATGCAAAATAGTTCCTCCAATATGGAAAGTAGCGCAAAGCGTAAAATAAAGAAACTATACATTGATAAATTATTTAGAAAGGTTTAATAAAAAGTAAAACACAGTTTGAGGAACATTTTAAAGTTTATTTTAACTTAACTGAAATTCTTTTATTACTTTACATAACATAAAAAATAAAAATAAATTCTAAAAACATAACGCGAAAGATTTCGTCTACCCTTGTCACTCATGCAAAAGTAATTCACTCTCAGACAACCAAGAGTTCCTATAAGTCGCTCTTCGATCTTGACGGATTTTTACGAAGAAGTTTTTTAATTATTTACCATAAGGTTTCGATGGGCGACAAGTCCGGGCTGTTAGATCTCCATTCAATTGTAGGGATGCTTTTCACCAGTAGCCACGTCTTTGTAATTACCTTATGCTAGGAAGCACACTCCTGTTGAAAACTGAAGGAATCTTGATGCTTGAGTAACGGAATAGAGGGCAGTAAATCCTCGTCTAAAAGGTTTTGATACCTCGCAGCATTGATGGAACCATCCACAAACTGCATTCCACCTTGGAATGAAGTTTGTGGATAGAGACGTGCTGCCCCATATCATAAGACCCCGGACACTTCACTTTGCGTTGGAGACAGAAGCCTAGTACCCAGTTTGGACGCAAGTATCAACTGAGACGTCTTTGTGTATCATGTCCTTTCATTGCACCGTGAGTTCTCCGACTCGAGCACGATGATTATTTTTGATAATTTTCGTCAGGATTCTATTTTCTGCTGAACTCGTGATGCATGATCGACTAGTTTTCTTTAAACAAAAGTCGTTCTATTCTTTTTATAATGCTGAATGATAGTCTGGACTGTAGATCTGGGAAGTATCAAGTCTTTCGAAGCTCTTAAGACACGGGTTTGCCAC
The DNA here is from genome assembly GCA_932526445.1 of Phragmatobia fuliginosa. NCBI lineage: Eukaryota > Metazoa > Arthropoda > Insecta > Lepidoptera > Erebidae > Phragmatobia > Phragmatobia fuliginosa. The sequence goes on from OW052057.1 coordinate 36,532,465, forward strand.
GACCTATTGTTATTTGAAAACTAATGAAAATAACTAAATTTTTTCGAATGTATACTGTCTCTGTTTCTATTTGTAGTAGTAGTAGTAGTAGTACTATACTGTCTGTATTTGTAGAAGTAATTCTGGGTCCTTTGTCAACAAAGGACCCAGAATTACTTCTACAAATTTAAAATATGAAACATAATTGCACGAAGAGAGAATAATCTTATTCATCACACCGATAGACGAACTCTTTTGCATCGATTACACTCTGTCCCTTTCCTTATAATCTTTTTGACAGTTCAACGAATTTCGAAATTAGTGACGCCCTCACACGTCACCGATTCGATTTGAAATCAAAATCAATCGCTATAATATTCTATAAGTTAGTATTATAAATAAATAAAATGAGCACTATTATGATAAATAATTGTCCCAGAATAAAGAAAACTTCCTAACACAGTCACTTGAAGGTCGGTTTAGTAAGTATTATGTGATTTTTCAAATGTATTTTCCCATAACTCTGGGTTTATAGTTAAATTTTACTAACGCGGGCATAGTTACACGTTAAGTCAGTGGTCCAAAAATAAATTAAGTAATGCACAGAGTTATTGTTATTTATTCTAAGTTAGAACTTAAATTCCAAAATTGAGACTTAATTCCTTGCAGATAATCAATCTTGAAGTCATACTATTTTAATTTCCTTTTATTTTATTAAATTTACAGAAACAATACTTACGTGAAGTCAAAATATTTTGAACATAATAATAAGATAGATTATTTTAATCGTTTAATCGATTTAGCGTATTTCAAGGACTGTTTTATAGTTTGTGCACAAGCCACTTCCCTACCCGTCTATAAAGTACGACATTACTGTATTACATTATTACGAAAAAAAATACCGGTAATTATAAGCGTGATCTGTCAAAAAGGCAACGAATGGATAAAATAAAACAATTAGACGAACTATTTTGCTCTTATCTTCTGCGAATTTAAAACAGGATATCTATAAATTTAAAAAGCTACAATATTCTATTGGTGTATAAATAAAAAAGAGCATAAGTAACGCGAAACAAACTCACAGAGAAAATTTCACATTAGACGAACTATTTTGCATCGGGAGGTATACACTACATCTATACACACCTAACTTTATAGAACAATGCCCACTCTCCATACTGCCTTCGGCCTGGAAGTGGACAATCAACAATCGTACTACCTGTTTCTGCATTAGATAAATGAGTGTTTAACTAAAAATCTGAGTTGATTAGAGGTCTGCCACATTCTTTTTTTTTTTAATTGCTTTTAAAACCTCAAAAAAAAAACAACTCAGTTATGCTTTCATTGATGTATTTTAGTTGTAGTATAGCGTTGTATCGTTGTTTTGAGTAAAAAAGAATGGATTATAGACAAGACTAAAGCCAACGCGATCCAGGCATCTGTGCAGTCGCTAAAACGCACGTTTTCGATACCGCGTTTCAACGCAGAAACTTGCGAATGATGAAAGTCGCTAAAACGCGATGCAGCATAGATGCAGTCGCAAAATCGCCGATCTTCGATGCTAAAAGTAGCTAGTGTGCTGTGGCCCTTACACGTTTATAGTTCAGGCTATAGGACATTAGAACATCTTTAAAATATAATATATTTTGAATAAGTTTCTCGTCACTCCTTTAGTATTATTATCTCGCAACTAATTAATACTCTATTGTGCGTATTGTGTGTGTGTCCACGAGTTCCAAAATTAGCCGAAAATGGGCATTGTTCTTTAAAAAGCAAAAATAGTTTATTGGTTCATAATTTAAAGAGGATATTTTTGTATTTAACGACTGCCAAGGTGACTACTCCACCTGATGGAAAGCATGAGTAGTTTCCAAAAGTGGAGGCCACCACACCATACTTACTGCGAATGTAAGCAGTCTGGCGACCCACACTGTGGCAGCCTAGTGATATGCTTTTTCACGAACCACTTAAATAATCAAGGATCATAGTAGGAGGGTAACACGTGAGCTGGCAGTTAGTTCCAGTTTTTAACTGCACGGCACACTAAAGAAGAGCAGAACCGTTTACTTTTGGTGCGTATTTCGTCCATTCTAAAACAGTAACTTCCAAGACGAGCACGTGTCAAAGTTAAATTATAATTAAATGCATTTTATGCAGACACAAATTAACATTAATTATAATCAATTATGTACATCCGACTGAGTCGTCTACATCACTGGCTAACAATGAAATAAAATACTCGTTTTTTAACTAAATGAATAGTTCTAACCATATTAAAGTAACTAATTTTTTTTTCAAACACAGCGCCTCATGAGTGGTTCATAGACAAAGATATGTGGTTAGCAATAAAGCGCAATTATACGGAGAAAAATGACGATTTTAATCCTTTAAGACTCGTCATTATTGCTCATACAGTCAGTCAAGAATGTTTCAACTTTATGGACTGCGCTGCAGAACTGCGGACAATACAGTTATATTTTCTTAAAAATTATGAATATGACATTCCGTAAGTATTTTTGTGACTTATATTAATAATATTCTTCTTCGATAGCTGTAGCAAAAGTTTAATATTTTTATAGATGTGAATTCAATAAATTGAACAAATGTAGATAGTACAAATTTATTTTGGTGTAAATGATCAATTTCGAATGTACTTGGCAGGGTGCTACTGAGTTATTGAATTTTATATTAGATTAGCAGCCCCACGCAGATCCGTCTGCGTCCTTTCAAAACGGACCAGTGGTGCCTGATATTAACGATATAATATAATAAGATAAAAATATAATACTCGTACCTGCTAGAAACAAAACTTTAATTTGTTATTACATTATTTTGTTACATCGCCATTAGTGTTAGAGACAACGCGACGTACTAAACAATATATATTGACCGAATAAACATGTCATAGTGTCATCACACTATGGCATACTGAAGGTATAGATATATTTTAACAAGCTACACGCCGCAGCTTTATCCACTGGTGTTGTTGCTTTTGTTTCGAATATTTTTCAGTATTTCATTGGTATAATATTTTCTGAAATGTATAAACATTTTATAATATAATAGGAGCCTAAGTTCCCCCTGTTATTATTATTTATCTGCCAGTGAAAGTCCCGTCATAATTGGTAAAGCTATTTCAGAGAGTAGCCCGAGCAAACAGGAAAGCATGACATACATTTTTAGAATTAATTTTTTGATCTTAGTACCGTATAGACTTCCAAATGTACTTAGTAAATGCTGTTAATTTGAAATTACAAACAGACTCACCAATCTTATTTATTTGTATAGATGCAATTATATCCTATCATACATATTAACTTAACAGTTACTTAAATTTGTTATTTTATTACATCGCCATTGGTGAGACTATATATTGTAATAATAACATTGAAGATGTGTGATATAGGAGGAATAAAGGCAGCGTTATGTTAAAAGTAATTAACTATAGTGACTGCAATATGGAAGTCAGCGATACTTTTATGTCGCACCTCCTTTGTGAAACAATCTGTTAGAGCCGAGCTGAAAAAATCATCACATTAGTATGTAAATATAACAGACTTAAAAGCAGAAGTTTCACGTAAATCCGTAACTTATAGACATAAAAATATACCTACATACTGAGGAAATTTATTTTTAAATACCATATCAGATCTACCTTGTTTTCATTATACTGTCTTTATTAAGAATTTATGTTGTGTATGTATTATAATATATGTATACTTATTTGCATTTCGCGTTGTATTCGTCCTATAGTCCACCGTTATCACTTTTTATATGCATAAAGTATGTCCCGGTTGTCATGAACATCTATGGCAATCATTATTGGGAAGTCAGTGCCCTCAAATATACTGACAACTAGTTCAATCTTCGAATTTCAGTTCTCTCTTAGGGTTGCGGAGGTCCGATGCCAGTAGCTCCGTGAAAAAATTGAAATTCTGGTAAAACCGGTTGAACTAGTAGCCGACCCCAAATAAACTTGAGAATAAAGGCTAGGAGGATATAAAGTATATTTAAAAATAAACAAATGAGAAAATTCGGAGAAAACATTCATAAACATTTTTACTTGTTTACAAGAATAAGTTTAAAATACCATAGACCGAGTACGTAAAGTTTTTAATAAAATTAAATAGTCTATGTCATTAAATCGATATCGATGCTACATTCATTAAAATCGGTTGAGTAATTAACACGCTATGATGGAAGATACATACATAGTCAAATCTATTTAAAAAAAGATATGTCTAATCCACTGCAACATAGATCAGGTTTGGATATATTTTGTTTTTTATATATTTTCAAATGAATACTTTTTTCAGCTATAACTTTATAATTGGTAACGATGGCAGGGTGTACGAAGGTCGAGGATGGAATATCGTTGGTGCACATACAAGGTTCTACAACCGCTGTTCAATGGGCTTGGCATTTATCGGTAAGATTTTATCGGAAAACTGTGAACTGTAAACTAAAATTAAGCAGTAATTAAATTATCAAATAGCGACTATACATCGTAACACTGCACGCTGGCATGGTTACTTCAGAAATACTAAAAGTTACTCTGCTTACCCTCCAGTATAGTACTCCTTGCTAGCATTCATATCAAAACTTGCACTATTTCTATACGTTTAAGGCCCTGTAACTTAAGCCCTCAATACGGAAGTATAAGTTAAGTAACAGTACATTTTTTATATTTATAAAATTTACACAACCTAGGTACTATGATTTGGTTCCGTAGTTGTCGGCGCTATAGTGGAACATGCAAACATACATAGACTGCGAAAACGATTACCCTACCTTTTAGCGTTTCCGTAATCAGATAAAAATGACTCTATGATCTATGATCTTACAGGAGACTACAGGGAAGGACTGCCAGCCTATTCAAAAGTGACGCAACTGCAACAAGACAGAGCTCAAATGCTTTTTAAACAAGGCGTGGAGTTGGGTTATCTTCATCCTGACTTCTTAGTTGTAGGAGCAATGGATCTACAAGTAACTTGGAGCCCTGGCGCTAACCTTCAAAGAGCAATTCAGACGTGGCCACAATATGACCACGATAACGTGTATTTTAATAGAACTTGCGAAGAAGTACAGAAAATTTTCAAAGATCAAAACAAAACGAGTACGACAGTTACTTAGTCACATGTATTTATATACTAAGATTATCCTTTGGTCTCTATAAACACTAAGCTTCTTATTTCAGTTATCAGAAGACTGAAATTCTCAAAGACAAACTATGATGCTTTCTTTGGACATAAGATATATAATAACTAGCATAAGTGGGTTAAGCACAGTCTATATTTAAAATTAATACTTTACATACTACGTTTTATATTTAATCTAAGTTATAACCGAGATTTTGGAAATAATTTTGATTTTAATAATTATATTCTTTTACTTTCCACTCATAATCATCTCATCGACATGTTGCCATCTCCATCCTAACAACTAAGATTTATTAACTTATTTACACTTTGAAAGACAACAACGAAAGAATTATTATATTCTACTAATATTATAAACGCCAAATTTTGTGAGTATGTTTATGTTTGTTGCTCTGTCACTCAAAAACTACTGAATGGATGTGGATGAAACTCTACAGTAATATAGTATATATGTCAGAATAACACATTACAATGCAATAATCGATATACACGGGGTGAAGCCGCGGGCGAAAGCGAATTATTATATATTAATATTATCAATTGATACAGTATTTTGCATAATACTAGAGATGAGAATTACAATTACATTCCAAAACAGTATTAGTCTCGTTTATCTAGCTTTATTTAATTTTGTTAATTAAATTACTAATGGAAAAGAAATATCAAGCAGGTATATATCGTTTGTTTCCAAACCGATATTTCTATTTATATCAACGTACTTAACTAGTTTTTCTGTCGTCATTTATGTCAAAATGAATATTAAATCTATACTTTTTACATATTGTTTATACTGTTTTATAATAAACTATAAAACACTGAGTTTGTCTTACTTATTGTAATCATCTGCCGTCCATAAGTCTCCTGCACCAAACGCTGACCATATGAGCCATTTATTTATTAAACGATTTAGAGACGAGACGATTCTTCTATGTCTTCTCTATAAGACCCAGGTTCGCTCCTGCGTGGAGTACTGTTCTCATCTTGGCGATGGATCTGCGCAGTATTTGCTTGACGCTCTCCATCGGTTGCAGAGGCGAGCAGTTCGAATCATAGACAGTCCCGAAGCCACCGAGTTCCTGGAACCTTTGCAGTAGGGAAGAGATGTCGCCTCTATGGCAGTCCTCTTTCGCCTTTACCATGGGGAGTGTTCTGAAGAGCTCTTCCAACTCATTCCACCCTCTTCCTTCCTCTACAGCATAACACGCCAGGGAAGTCACCCCTTCAGAGTGAAAGACATACGCTCCAGAACTAAGCGGTTTGGGTCTGCCAGTTCATGTTTTTGCTTCATACTATGATCCCGGGTCCTTTAAGCGGGGTGTCAAATAGCATTTCACTAGGCCGCACATAATGTGGTACGCCATACTCCTTGCATTTGCAGTGAGAATGACGACCCCAGGCAGGCATAGTAAAGGCACCTTGGCAAGCGTTATATGTATAAAAAAAAAGTTACAAGCACTGCTTAGTTTGAGACTAGATGACGTTGTGTGTAGGATGTCCAAAATATTTATTATTAATAAACAGGAAGATTCTAAGTGATGGGACTCGCTTAAAACAAGTTGGCTGAGCTGTTAACTTATTAGTTCGATAAGTTAGTATTATATAAATGATTTAAGAGTCGTTGTCTTTGTGTTAATATTACATAAATAATTTAATAGACAATGCTCATAAAACGTCAAATAGTTGTAACATGACTCCACGGCGGTGCTTTTTTTCAGCGGAGAGGCCCATGAGAGCGCAGGACGGAGAGTAAACAGAGTAACAAGTGTAGTAAACAATGATTGTATTGAGAAAATGTGCTAAAGAAATATTTAAATAATACAAGGCTATATTTTTACAACGTTTTTCTTTAAATATTGAATCCTGACTATGCCCAATACAAAGGATGAATATGTAAAATAATATCGCCAACATAATATTTGTCTACATGAATGGCGCATTGACAAATCGTATATTGCAAAGTATTTTCTAGGTAATGCATATTTATTTATCGTAAATACTGGGCTTAGCCGATTATTTGCAAATAAACTTACCTACCGAACGCGTAAATAGCTATCTAATGTTGCACAGTCAAAGAAATTATCAACTGATAAAGTGAAAAGTAGAACACTTTTTTCGTATGTACTTCTATAACCTACAACTCGTATTTATTTGCAGCGGATTTATAAGTAAAAAAGAAAAGATAACGAATAATGTTACAATGACCGTAGATTGCAAAAAAGTACTTATAGCAGAGTGGTAATGGGAATTGATTTATATTTGTAGAGAACTGAGAAACAAGCGGACTACATCAGTGTTAATCATGTCGCTCGACAATACAATTGGTGCGAGGCGATTTGGTAGCAACTCGGAGGAGAGGCCACGGTCGAGGAACGAACCGGAGATGGATCTTACGAGCCACAGTTCGCAAACACTAAAAAACATCAATGTGGTCGAGGCCAAACGTATTTGCGACGGTAAGGGCGGACCCTTTACGAAAAACGTCGAAAAAGTCATCGTCGACGAAGGTATGAGACTATTCTTAAGGAAGAGCTTTGCTTGTTGTTATTGATTAAATCATATGCAAACTCGGCTGCAACTGCTATTGCCGATAGCGTGATGTTATATAACAGCATGATTGTGAGACAAACTTACAATGTAAACATATGCTGTATCGGACTTATTCTCAGAAGTTTTAAAGGGAAACAATTATTTCATACGTTTTTGAGAAGCACGAACGGAAGCTCTCAAAACGAATGATTGTCTTTTTTACATTTTTTAATTGAACTATTCATATAAATAGTAAATCCTAAGACTAGCGCTTTAATCATACAAACAAACTCTTCAGCTCTTCAGCATGACTGTACTCATCATGACATACATTCCCGAATATTGTTTTGGAAACTTTTGTCACGTGTCTTAAAATTATAACAGAAATACCATAAATGAGCTTATCTATTGTTCGATGAAACGAGATCGTTTACCGATAAGCACTTTGAACCCTTTGTTATTAACTTTAATTTATAGTGAGCATAAACATATTATGACAAGTAGACATATTGTGGGCATTCTAAAAGATAACTTTTTCTAACAAAAATAACTAAACATCAAAATTAATAAATTTGAAGTACAGGTTTTTTCACTAAAATGTGAATTTATGGTAAACTGTCTGTCAGTCTGTCTGGTTGAATACTGGAACGTTTGGACCGATTTACACTTTCAGATAATTGATGACATAAGGAGTAACATAAACTACATCAATGATGCGGGGAATAGATCAAACATTGAAGGGTGTTCTTTTATCATCTTAAAAAATTTAACTTAATTCGTGCATTCCTATTAATGTTTAATTCAAACGTTAAACTAAACCGCTGCATCAATTTTATTAAAATTTAGCAAGAAGATACTTTAACTCTTGAGAAACTAAATAGGTTATTTTTTACCGAAAACCGAAATACTCGCACAGTAATTTAACATACAATGTGCTAATTTATCGAAATTTGCAATCTTACATCCCACCAAAAACATCATTCAACGTCCATACTTCCAGATTCCATTGTAATGTTATAAATATGAAAGTGACTCTATCTGTCTCCGAAAGTACGCCAATTTAAAATTACTGCACAATAGCAAAGTGTCTAATACTAAAGATCCTGTTCTTTAAAGTTGAAGAACTAGCACATGAGTAGCTAAACCTCTCAATATTTTAAAAGATATATCCAATGAGATGGGATATATATATAAATATATACAATGGGGTAGACCCGAGAAAAAATGTCGTCCGGACTGTACAGAAACTTTAATGAAATATAATAATAATAAATTTATTCATACCCAAGATTAAACAATTTCTCTTAACCTAGGACATAATTTTATATAACCTTAAAAAAGATAAAATTCATAGTATAAGAACTGTTGTGTAATGTTTCGCAGATTTATCATTCCATCATTATATTTGGAACGTGGTAAAAAATACGTCTAGAATGGAAAAACTATCTTGCTGTTCTGCCACGCTTGTACTAATCATCTGCGTCATGCTCATCGCTTACTTCTTTTTCGTTGCTAACGAAACTCCTGAACAATCTGAGAAAGGTAAGACTTCCTATGGTATTACACTGTATTATTGTAGTTATTGAACTAACAATAAACTTCATAGGTGTCCTTAAAATTCTAAAAACAAAACTCATACCAACCCATCGGTTATCGTGACATATTAGGTCAAATGTGTTGATTTGTTAAAGTAAATAGATAAACAAGGTGTATACCATTTAAACATATCCCAGAAATAATTTTTAAATGACAGTATCAACTGATGAGCTCACAGCCGAGTGGCCTTAAAAATTGGAAACAACCAGCGAAAATAAGCAGCAACGGCCAGACCTAGATGGGTGACCGTTTGTGGCATGATACGTTATGAGCGTTTCCGTGATTCGGACAGTTATTGTAGGTCACGTTAAGCATTGAGGTCACGTTAAGCAGTCGGTCCCGGTTGTTATCATAAGAATGAAGTAGAGAAGCTAAGTTGGAGGTCTTTGGGTGGCTTAAATACATCCAACGTTAAGTTTTGAAAGCCACAACGTGTCTTGCCAGTCCCCAACCCGCACTCAGCCAAATCGGCTGCCAAATTAATCAAGTACGTTTAATAAAAAGTAAACCACAATTTGAGAAACATTTAAAAGTTTATTTAACCATAAATGAAATTGTTTCATGACTTTACATAACTTAAAAAAATAGAAAATCAAATCAAAACGTAAAATATTTCATCTTCCCTTAATATTCCTTTGCTATCAATGGCAGCTTTAATGCGAAGAGGTATGGTTGCAACCAACACTGCACACTCAGGCGTAATTGACAGACAGAGGTAAATGATTTTGTGTCTCTTCTTGCGATTTTCAACCGAGTGTTTCTCATTTTAATATCACTTGGCACTTGAATCCACAATTTTGTGGCGTTTTGACACTTGTGTTATTGCATTCTGGCACAAGACACCAATGATAAACATAATAACTCATTATTTTCACAAATCTCGTTACTTTGTATTTCGCAGTCGTATTATTTACTAACAAAGGTACATCACGAGCCGAAAATTCAAAATCATAATTTAAAAAAATAGTTTTTAAGGGATTTTATATACTTTTTATATGTATACTTATCCAGTAGAAAAAAAATAAAATAAAAATTTCAATTTTTTTCTACTGGTTATGTAGGATCTCAGGATTAATTAAAAACTGTCTTCAAAAAAGATGTAGTACCCTATTGTACAAAGAAGGAATAATCTTATTTAACTCACCGTTAGACGAACTCTTTTGCATCGAATAACAATTAGACGAACTATTTTGCTTACAGCTTCTTCGAATTTAAAACAAGATATCTATAAATTTAAAAAGCTAAAATATTTTATTGGTGCATAATTTAAAAAGAGCATAAGTAACGCGACATGCAATAGTAGAACAGCTTAGTATTTTATATAGATAAACAAAAATAATAAAGTTTGAAAAAAACTCACAGAGAAAATTTCACACTAGATGAAGTATTTTGAATCGGGAGGTATACACTATTAAATAAAACTTAGTGTATTATATTTTTTTTTACATTTATATTTTTAAAATAATGTTGAGTAAAGTTAATCCGCTTAACATTTTCCGTTTGAAACGAAATAAACATAAACTACATATGCATAAGAATTTAAATATATATTTTTGATTTAAAATCAATAAACAGAAAATAGTGTTCTTTGTATTGTAAACGGTGGTATAACTGTTGGGCCAAATAACTATCGCAAAATAGGCAGGGCAACCAACTAACTAACCACACTGCTGATAAACATACATAATTATATTCGTATATACTCTCAAATATACTTTTTGTATTTAACGTCTGCCAAGGTGACTACTCCACCTGATGGAAAGCATGAGTAGTTTCCAAAAGTGGAGGCCACCACACCATACTCACTGTGAATTTATGCAGTATGGCGACCCACACTGTGGCGGCTTAGTGATATGCTTTTTCACGTACCACTTAAATAATCAGGGATCATAGTAGGAGGGTAATACGTGAGCTGGCAGTGAGTTTCAGTTTTTAACTGCACGGCACACTAAGAAGAGCAGAACCGTTTACTTTTAGTGCGTATTTCTAAAACGGTTACTTCAAAGACAGACAGCACGAAGACAGCACGTGTCAAAGTTAAATTATAATTTGATGCATTTTATGCAGACACAGAAGAACATTAATTATTAATTGCATCTGACTGAGTCGTCTAAATCACGGGCTAACAATGAAATAAAATACTAGTTATTTAAAAAAAGGAATAGTACTAACCAAGTTATACTAATTATTTTTCTCAAACACAGCGCCTCATAAGTGGTTCATAGACAAACATATGTGGTTAGCGATACAGCGTAATTACACGGACAAATATGACGATTTTAATCCTTTAAGACTCGTCATTATCCATCATACAGTCAGTCAAGAATGTTACCGCTTTATGGACTGCGCTGCACAACTGCGGAAAATACAGTTATATTATCTTAAAAATTATGAATATGACATGCCGTAAGTATTTTCCGTCACTTTTTATAATAATTTTAGATTATTCTAAGTTTCGATATCTACAGCAAAAGTTTAATATTTTTAAAGATGTGAATTCAATAAATTGAACAATTGTTTTGATAGTGCAAATTTATTTTGGTGTAAATGATCCATTTTGAATGTACTTGGCAGGGTGCTACTGAGTTATTGAATTTTATATTAGATTAGCTGCCCAGTAGTGCCTGATATTAGCGCATTCAAAATAACAAACAATCTCTTCGACTTTATAATATTAGTATAGGTAAAAATATGATACTGGTATTGTACACACCTACTAGAAACAAAACATTAATTTGTTATTACATTATTTTGCTACATCGCCATTATTGTTAGAGACAACGCGAAGTACTAAACAATATATATTGACCAATTAAAAATTTTATAATGTGATGACATACTGAAGGTGTTTAAAGATATATTTTAACAAGCTACACCCCGAAGGTTTACCTACTGGTGTTGTTGAATTTGTGTCGAATATTGTTCCGTATTTCATTGGTATATTATTTTCTGAAATGTTATTTTCTGAAAACTACTTACTTACTCTCTTCATCTAGAATTTATGTTGTGCATGTATTATATACGTGTAGTTATCTGCATTTCACGTTGTATTCGTCTTATCGTCCACCGTTATCACCTTTTATAAGCATAAAGTAAATTTAAAAATAAAAAATTCTGAGAAAATAGTCATTAAAATTTTTACTTATTTACAAGAAAAAGTTTAAAAACCATAGACGGAGTAATAAATTTTTTTATAAAATTTCAATAGCCTTTGTCACCCGGTTATTAAATCGATATCGATACTACAATCATTAAAATCGGTTGAGTAATTGAGACGCTATGATGGAAGATACGTACATACTCAAAACTATTAAAGAGAGGCGTCTTTTGATTTTAAAAAAGGATATGTCTAATCCACTGCAATATAGATCACGTTTGGATATATTTTGTTTTTTATTTTTTTCAAATGAATACTTTTTTCAGCTATAACTTTATAATTGGTAACGATGGCATGGTGTATGAAGGTCGAGGATGGAATATTGTTGGTGCACATACAAGGTTCTACAACCGCTGTTCAATGGGCTTGGCATTTATCGGTAAGATTTTATCGAAAAAACTGAAAACTGTAAACTAAAATTAAGCAGTAATTAAATTATCAAATAGCGACTATACATCGTAACACTGCACGCTGGCATGGTTACTTCAGACATACTAAAAGTTACTCTGCTTACCCTCCAGTATAGTACTCCTTGCTAGAATTCATATCAAAACTTGCACTATTTCTATACGTCTAAGGCCCTGCAACTTATGCCCTCAATACGACACTAGGTATTAGACTTTTTGTTTCACAAAATCTATCACATATAGCTATTTGCTAGAATTCAATTCGCTTTGTTTCAATAATAAGCTATTTAAGGGTTTATATCATATCAACATATCGGTGTACTTTGTCATATAAGTACAAAATTACTAACAATATAGATGTCCTAAATGTAAGAAAATAATAATAAATTGAAAGGTTCGAAATTCTTTCTTTCAATCTTTACTGTTTTTAGTATACTCGTAATGTTACACAATGTGCTCCTTAAGTCATTGTTGTAATTATTTAAATTTTATATATGTATGTTGTAATTATATATTGTTGCAAAATGAACAAAATTTGAAAAAAACCATGTAAATGTTTTTTTAGTATTTATAAAATTTATACAACCTATGTCCTCAGGCCACTATTACGAATCTATTGACACCTCAATCATTAGAATCGGTTCCGTAGTTATCGGCGCTATAGTGGAACATGCAAACATACATAGACTGCGAAAACGATTATCCTACCTTTTAGCGTTACCGAAATCAGGTAAAAATATATTTAAATTACTTAATAAATACTCTTACAGGAGACTACAGGGAAGGACTGCCAGCCTATTCAAAAGTGACGCAACTGCAACAAGACAGAGCTCAAATGCTATTTAAACAAGGCGTGGAGTTGGGTTATCTTCATCCTGAGTTCTTAGTGGTAGGAGCAATGGATCTAGAAGTCACTTGGAGCCCTGGCGCTAACCTTCAAAGAGCAATTCAGACGTGGCCACAATATGACTACGATAACGTGTATTTTAATAGAACTTGCGAAGAAGTACAGAAAATATTAAAAGATCAAAACAAAACGAGTACGACAGTTACATAATAACATGCATTTATATACTAAGATTATCCTTTGGTCTCTATAAATACTAAGCTTCTTATTTCAGTTATTAGAAAAAGAAAACTGAAATCCTTAAAGACAAACTTTGATGGTTTCTTTCGAAATAAGATCTATAACTAGCATTAGTTGGCTAAGCACAGTCTATGTTTAAAGTTAATACGTTTTTTTACCAACCGAGATTTTGGAAATAATTTAGTTTTTAATAATAATTATATTCTTTTACTTTCCACTCATTCTCATCTCATCGAAATATTGCCATCTGCATTCTAAAATCAATTTATTTTGCTTATTAAAATTTTGAAAGAAAACAACAGTAATTTTTCTCAATGATATAATCTTATCTTAATATATATAAATCTCGTGTCACAATGTTTGTCCTCAATGGACTTCTAAACCACTTAACCGATTATAATAAAATTCGCACACCATGTGCAGTTCGATCTAACTTGAGAGATAGGATAGTTTAAATCTCAAATTATAGTCGCAATTTTAATTTATTGCTAATTATTGTCTGTTATTATTTGACAGTCACAATTAATATTCTAAGGCGGTACGAAGTTCGCCTGGTCAGCTAGTCTTAATATATATAAATCTCGTGTCACAATGTTTGTCCTCAATGGACTTCTAAACCACTTAACCGATTATAATAAAATTCGCACACCATGTGCAGTTCGATCTAACTTGAGAGATAGGATAGTTTAAATCTCAAATTATAGTACCCGGTAGGTGGCGCTGCGAACAAGCTATGGGATTTCAAATTCGGGCGGTACGAAGTTCGCCGGATCAGCTATCTTAATATATATAAATCTCGTGTCACAATGTTTGTCCTCAATGGACTTCTAAACCACTTAACCGATTATAATAAAATTCGCACACCATGTGCAGTTCGATCTAACTTGAGAGATAGGATAGTTTAAATCTCAAATTATAGTCGCAATTTTAATTTATTGCTAATTATTGTCTGTTATTATTTGACAGTCACAATTAATATTCTAAGGCGGTACGAAGTTCGCCTGGTCAGCTATCTTAATATATATAAATCTCGTGTCACAATGTTTGTCCTCAATGGACTTCTAAACCACTTAACCGATTATAATAAAATTAGCACAATATGTGCAGTTCGATCTAACTTGAGAGATAGGATAGTTTAAATCTCAAATTATAGTCGCAATTTTAATAATCGCGGGTAACACCGCGGGATTCAGCTAGTATATTATATATTGTTTTACATATTGTTTATACTGTTTTATAATAAACTATAAAACACTAACTGAGTGTGTCTTATTGTAATCTATCTGCCATCCATAAAGGTGGAAACACACTATCGGACGCGGCTGACGGACGCGTCTGACAGCCGTGATCTAGAGTATGAACATACACTGAGCTGTGCAAACTATCGGACGTAAGTCGCAGACGTGACCTTTGACTGACCTAGAGCGTTCGGACGTCCGACCGAAATCTGGCACAAGACTACTGATGAGACTGTGCACACTTATCAGTCGTGGCTGTCAGCCGCGTCCGATAATGTTTTTCCACCTTAAGTCTCCCGCACCAAACGCTGGCCATAGGAGCCATTTATTTATTAAACCATTTAGAAGAGCAAGGGGTTTGACTGGTACATTATAAATAAATAAATATTTCGTACTAATGACACAACATCGTCTAGTCACAAACTAAGCAGAGCTATGGGTACTAGACTACTGAAATAAATACATAAAAATACATTTTTTTATAAATACATACATTTTATATATGGAAAACCCTCAAACTCCAAAGCAAATATTTGCAAATCATACAAACATTTGGTCCGACCAAGGAAGGGAACCCGAGACCTCTTGATCAGCAGCCGCATACGCTGACCGCTAGAATAACAAGTCAGTATTATTTATATAGTGAACTATAGCGGATATAAAGTAATACGAAAAATTACTAAACGGGGAAATAATAGAGGTTTAAGTATGAAGTTACCGTTTTATTGTAATAGGTACTTCGAATTGACATAGAACCTTCATGGTTGGAGATTTTTTAGTGAAACTTGTTTCAAATCGTATCTATGAGGTTCTTCTTATAAAAATATATGTGGCACTCGGGGAGTACCGCGGTAAAGCTATTGCACAGCATTTTTTATCAACATAATTATGCAATTTTTTTTTTTTTTATTTAGTTTTTTTTTCTTTGATATTAATTCAAGTTTACAAAACAATAACTACACACTGTCTTTTTACCTTCATACATTCTAACAATATTATTGCCAAACAATATAATAATTCTATTAACCGAAAGACAATGACAACTATGATGTAAGGGGGTGTAAGGGAGGGATGTAAGGGGGCGAAACACAATCTATCGCTTCAAGCCAACCTCACCTGCTCGTGGTACATCCTGCTGAATGACGAACGAGGCTCTGGCGACCGGCCGATGGCGGTATACCCATCCTAACAGGCGTAGCTAAATCAAACAGGCCGGTGACGGGCAGCAGCGTCATCGGTACAACAAGCTATGCCCTGCGATCACCAACCCGCCTGCCCAGCGTGGTGATTAAGGGCATTAACCTCCATGCGTAAGCACCAAAAGCCACGGCCCCCAGTTCCCGGTAGTCCCGCTATTCCTGGTCATGGTGGCGACCACGGTTACGGCGGGACAGGGGGTGCTAAGAATCTCCGGGTTACGGAAAGCCACCACAAAAGACTGACCCTGGCAACATTTAATGGCCGCACATTACGGCTAGACTCGCATCTAGCACAACTCGAGGTGGAACTTGGGAAGATTAGATGGCATATCTTGGGGTTATGCGAAGTCCGAAGAGAGGGGGAGGACACCATAACCCTCGACTTAGGCCATCTTATGTACTTCCGTGAGGGAGACCAACAATCCCAAGGTGGCGTTGGGTTTCTGGTTAACAAGTCCCTTTCTAACAACGTTGTAGAAATGTCTAGTGTGTCGAACAGGGTAGCGTACCTCATAATCAAGCTCACCGAGAGATATTACTTGAAGGTAGTGCAAGTGTACGCACCGACCTCGACCCACTCGGACGATGAAGTGGAAGATATGTTCGATGATATATCGAGGGCCCTCCACTTCACGACAAAAACCCACTACAACGTTGTTATGGGTGACTTTAACGCCAAAGTGGGAGTACAAAATTGCAGCGAATCGGTAATAGGATCCCATGGGTTTGGAAGCAGGAATCATAGGGGGCAAATGCTCGTCAACTTCCTCGAACGAGAGGGGTTGTTCTTGATGAACTCTTTCTTTCAAAAACGGCCCCAAAGGAAGTGGACGTGGCGGAGCCCCGACGCTATGACCAAAAATGAGATTGATTTCATCATGACGGACAAAAAGCATATATTCAGAGACGTCTCAGTGCTCAACAGGTTTAATACCGGCAGTGATCACCGACTTGTCCGAGGCTCTCTGAATATCGACTTCAAGGCTGAACGTGTCCGCTTGATGAGATCTAGGCTCCGACCAACTCTGCTCCAAGCCACGATGGGTTCTGAAAAATTCCAGTCAAATCTGGAAAACCGATTTGCTGCCATGGAAACCACAAGAGACGTTGACCAGAAACTCCATAATGTGATCATCAGGGAAGAAGGTTCGAGATTTTGTAAAATGCAGCGTAAGAGCGGGAAGACAAAGCTTTCAGAGGGGACTCTTAGGTTAATGAAGGAACGACGTGAGAACCCACCTGTCACTTCGTTAGGAAAACGGACTCTGAACCGAGAGATCAGCAAGCGTGTAAGACATGACCTCCGATGCTCCAATACTCTTTTTGAAAGAGCGATCGAGCTGAATCGGGGGTCAAAAGTGTTCGCGCAATCTCTCGGAAGAAGCCACCTGACGAAGTTGACCACAGCAAGTGGAGTAGTCGTTACTTCCAAGCCGGCCATCCTCTCGGAAGTGGAAGGCTTCTATAGCGGTTTGTACGCTTCGCACGCATCTCGACCTGATCCCGAAAATGAGGATCCTAGAGCCAAATTAACACGCCACTACACCGAAGATCTGCCAGAAGTCAGCATTGACGAAATCGAGATGGCTCTTGGACAGCTGAAAAATGGAAAAGCCCCGGGAGAGGATGGCATTACAACAGAGTTGTTGAAAGCTGGAGGTAAGCCCGTACTGAGGGAGCTCCAAAAGCTTTTCAACGCTGTCCTGTTCGAAGGGAGAACTCCAGAGGCGTGGAGTAGAAGTGTGGTCATTTTGTTTTTCAAAAAGGGTGACAAGACCAGGTTGAAGAACTATCGACCCATTTCCCTCTTAAGCCACGTCTATAAGCTGTTTTCAAGAGTCATCACGAACCGTCTTGCGGGAAGACTCGACGAATTCCAACCACCAGAGCAGGCTGGGTTTCGGAGCGGATATGGCACCATAGACCACATCCACACAGTGCGGCAGATTATTCAAAAGACCGAAGAATATAATCAGCCCCTGTGTCTAGCATTTGTGGACTATGAGAAGGCCTTTGACTCGATCGAGATCTGGTCTGTTCTGGAGTCCCTGCAGCGCTGCCAAGTAGACTGGCGATACATCCAAGTGTTGAGATGTCTCTACGAGGCCGCCACCATGTCCGTCCAAGTACAGAATCAGCAAACAAGACCCATACCATTGCATCGAGGAGTGAGACAAGGGGATGTTATTTCCCCGAAATTGTTCACAAATGCAATGGAGGACTTGTTCAAGACGCTGCACTGGAAAGGACGTGGCATAAACATCAATGGTGAACACATCTCACACTTGCGATTTGCAGACGACATCGTCATCATGGCGGAGACGCTGCAGGACCTACAACAGATGCTGAATGATCTGGCTGACTCTTCTGTACGCATCGGCCTACGGATGAACTTGGACAAAACCAAGGTCATGTTCAACGAACATGTACTACCGGAACCGGTTGCGATACACGGTACCGTTCTCGAAGTTGTTCAAAAATATGTGTACCTCGGGCAGACTTTGCAGTTGGGTAGAAACAACTTCGAGGACGAGGTGAACAGGAGAATTCAGCTGGGTTGGGCGGCGTTTGGGAAGCTTCGTCGGGTCTTCTCATCATCGATCCCACAGTGCCTAAAGACGAAAGTCTTCAACCAGTGCGTCCTACCCGTCATGACATACGGAGCCGAAACGTGGACACTCACGGCACGGCTGGTCCACAAATTCAAAGTCACGCAGCGTGCTATGGAGAGGGCTATGCTCGGAGTTTCTCTCAGAGATCGTGTTAGAAACGAGGTAATCCGGCAGAGAACTAAAGTGATCGACATAGCCCACAGGATTAGCAAGCTGAAGTGGCAATGGGCTGGCCATATTAGCCGCAGGACCGACAACCGTTGGGGTAAACGTGTTCTTGAGTGGAGACCGCGTCTCGGCAAACGTAGTGTAGGACGTCCACAGGCCAGGTGGAGTGATGATTTGCGCAAGACGGCTGGCAGGAGCTGGATGCGAGTCGCCGAGGATCGAACTGAGTGGCGTGCAATTGGAGAGGCCTATGTCCAGCAGTGGACTGCGATAGGCTGATGATGAATGACAACTAAACAGGGAATTAATAGTAATATGAGCATATCTATGGAATAAAAACACACTTAAATTCAATTAGACGGTACTGAAGGACGCGGACGCTATGTGTTGTGCCTACGATATCCCTTCTATTTGATTCATCTATAACGTATGCCAGGCGACTATTATTTGTCCTTGTCGCACTGGAGTTACAATCATATTCTCTATCCTTTTTAACACGGGTGTTAGGTTATTTTCGTTACGCAATTTCTTGATTCGGTCGCCAGGCTCAAAGCCCGCGATAAAAGCTATGCAATAGCTTAAAAATATGCAACATTCGATTATCGACTTTCAGTTGTGTTTTTATTCAGCTTAGACAAGAAAGATTGATACTTCGAAAATTCGAGTTATTTTTGAATACGAGTCCCACGTAGAGATGGGTTTCTGCCCGGGCGGATTGGGCACATTGAATAAGCGCCCGATAAATGCCCGTAAATGCCGAATAAATGCCCTTTACCTGGGCAAAAACTTCAATTTACATTTTATTAATTTAATAAATTGCAGCAAAGAGTAATTAACAAAAAAATATGATATATTCCTGGATATAAATATGTTACTATTTTAGTTTTTTCTTTAAATCTATGGTCATGGGCGTATAAAAAAAAACCAAACTGAGTATTACAATGATAGCAGTTCTTTCTGTATTATAGTTAGTAATCTGTGACATAAACACGGTATTTTTGTTTCGATGACAATAGTCGATAGTATAAACCTATAACATGTAAAACTGACATAATAGACCAGGGTAGAAGCGTCTTAAAATAATAAAAAGTGAACTTAAATTGTAGTAGGATGAAAGTGATGAAACCTATTGGAAAAGGAGGTGAATATTATAAAAATGGAAGGAAAAATAATTTACGGGCGATCTGAGGTCGGGAAGGGGTAGGGGGGAGGTTTTCAGGGTAAAAACGGTTTATGTCGATTTCCGGCAAAACTACAAATCCTATGAAAAAAAATTAAAGGCAAAGTTGTAGGTAATAAAAAGATCTACAACTTTTGTATTTGCACTTTTTTTACATAACCTCGAATTTTATGTGAAATATTCAAAAAACTAGCTGATAATTCTATGCGCATCGGCCTACGGATGAACTTGGATAAAACCAAGGTCATGTTCAATCAACATGTACAACCGGAACCGATTGCAATACACGGTACCGCTCTCGAGGTTGTTCAAAAATATGTCTACCTTGGGCAGACATTGCAGTTGGGTAGGAATAACCTCGAGGACGAGGTGAATAGAAGAATTCAGCTGGGTTGGGCGGCGTTTGGAAAGTTACGTCGAGTCTTCTCATCGTCGATCCCACAGTGCCTAAAAACGAAAGTTTTTAACCAGTGCGTCCTACCTGTCATGACATACGGAGCCGAAACGTGGACACTTACGGTGCGGTTGGTCCACAAGCTCAAAGTTGCTCAGCGTGCAATGGAAAGGGCTATACTCGGCGTTTCTCTGAGGGATCGTATCAGAAATGAAGTTATCCGTCAGAGAACTAAAGTCATCGACATAGCCCACCGGATTAGCAAGCTGAAGTGGCAGTGGGCTGGCCTTATTAGCCGCAGAACTGATGACCGTTGGGGTAGAAGAGTTCTGGAGTGGACACCGCGTCTCGGCAAACGTAGTGTAGGACGCCCACATGCCAGGTGGAGTGATGATTTGCGCAAGATGGCTGGCAGGAGCTGGATGCGAGAAGCACAAAATCGATCAATGCGGTGTGCAATGGGAGAGGCCTATGTCCAGCAGTGGACTGAGATAGGCTGATGAAGATGATGAAGCGTCTTAAAATAAAAAAAAGTGAACATAAATTGTAGTAGGATGAAAGTGATGAAATCCATTGAAAAAGGACGTGAATATTATAAAAATGGAAGGAAAAATAATTTACGGGCGATCTGAGGTCGGGAAGGGGTAGGGGGGAGGTTTTCAGGGTAAAAACGGTTTATGTCGATTTCCGGCAAAACTACAAATCCTATGAAAAAAAAATTAAAGGCAAAGTTGTAGGTAATAAAAAGATCTACAACTTTTGTATTTGCACTTTTTTCACATAACCTCAAATTTTATGTGAAATATTCAAAAAAACTAGTTTTTGGTTTTTCTTTTAATCTTTTACAAATAAAATTATTTTTTCAAGAAATTTTGTGAAAACTTACCTTTCTATGTTCTGAATACACCGTAATTTATTTGATTTGAAATATCTATTTTTTCACCTCATTTTGACTTAATACCGAAAAATACTTGGTTTAGGAAAGACCTGTGCCGAGCGGTTAAAAACTGGAACTCGCTACCATCCCACGTCTTTCCTTCCCATTCTGAACCCGGGTCCTTTAAGAATGGTGTGAAAAAACATCTCACAAAGCCGCTATAGTTTGGGTCAGCGTCGACATACTTCCTCCATCGCAGTGTGGTGGCCCCCTCTCATGCTTACCATCAGGCAGAGTGGAGTCACATTGGTAGGCATCAAATAAAAAATGTTGTAAATTAAGACTTGATCTTGCTCAACCTACCATTAT
The DNA here is from genome assembly GCA_932526445.1 of Phragmatobia fuliginosa. NCBI lineage: Eukaryota > Metazoa > Arthropoda > Insecta > Lepidoptera > Erebidae > Phragmatobia > Phragmatobia fuliginosa. Next base: position 36,554,413 of record OW052057.1, read on the forward strand.
TCAACTTGAACGAGTCGGATTCAGATTTGATGATTTTTTCGATGATGTTGATGATGATAAGAGTCAAATCAATACGTCTCATGATGCTCAACCATCAAAATCAACCAGTCGAACCGAATTTTTTGATGTAACGTCTAACATCGACTTAAATGACGATGATAATGAAATTAAAGATTTATTATTATTCTCTTTATTGACACTTGACATATGTATACTGTTGAGGACTGATGGTAGTCTCCAAAAATGCCTGTTTCATAAAGCGCATGACTCTCGGTCGCGTTTTACCAGATTCATAGGCAATTAATTTGGCGATGAGTGTCCTGGACTCAGCAATACGTTTTATTCTACACTGCCAAGCTGCCACTTATTATTATTATTATTATTGTTCTCTTTATTAAAATCAAAATACTTATTCATTACATTTTTAAATATATAAATCTAAAAAATACATTTAAAAATATAAAAAATAACATCGAATGAAAAAATTAAAAATGTTATTATTATTAAACATATTTACAAGAGTTATATTTGTTAATTTTTTACGAATTTTCGACAAAAATAATGAAACGAACTATGATTATTTGTGATTTTAATTACAAAAATGTATAATTAATAATAAATATAAGTTTTAATTTACAACAAACTGACTTTCATTTAAATTAAGAAAAATTAGATTAAGAAAACATTTGTTTTTCACAAAAAAAAGATATTCGTTTTTTCTGCCCAGTGCTAGGGCATTTATTCGGGCGTAAACTCATTTATGCCCAATCTGCCCAGTTTATGCCTTTCCGCCCGTATTTGTTTTCGCCCTCGACCCATCACTAACTGCGCCACTGAACCACTGAAGTAGGAAACCTATATTAAAAAATTAGTATTCTGTTTGACATATTTTACCTAAATTAAATTCGGAATTTGAACCCGTACAGTTAGGCTTCGGTGTAAAAGGAGGGTGTGAGGTAGCCGTCCATGCACTACGCTCTTTCCTAACTTACGGACAGCCTGACGTGTTGCTCAAAATTGATGTCAAAAATGCATTCAATTCGGTAAATAGGGATACCCTGCTGACGGAAATAAAACAACATATACCGGAAATATACAATTACCTTCTTCTTAGTTACGCTGACCCAACAAAATTATTATATCGTTCTAATGAACTGTCCTCGGAAGTAGGTTGTCAACAGGGTGATCCCCTTGGGCCTGCAATTTTTAATTTGGCTATAAATCCGATAATCAAAAATTTAAGTTCTAAATTCAACGTTTGGTATTTGGACGACGGAACCCTTGGAGGTGATGTGGATACTTAATTTCGGACCTTTAATTAAAAATAAATTTGAAGCTATTGGCTTGGAGCTTAATTTTAACAAATGCGAACTTTTTATAAATAACTGCGACTTAAACTTAAATGACGTTAAATAAAAAATTAATATTTTGGCTCATAATATTAAAATAGTTGACAGTAATTCCCTTTACCTTTTAGGTTCTCCAATTTTTGATGAATCTTTTTCTGAATATATTAATAATTCAATTACTAAATTTCAAAATTCTGCTGACCGTCTCCTTGAAATTAGTCCACATTATGCACTTTACATCTTAAAATACTGTCTTTTCGTCCCGAAACTTACGTATGCGCTCCGTTGCTGCTCCTTTTAGAATTACCCAGATCTTTTGTCAAAAGTAGACGATTTAATCAAAATTAACTTAGAATCGATTTTTAATATGAAGCTGAACGAGCAATCTTGGAACCAAGCTTCCCTACCCATCCGTTATGGTGGTTTAGGGATTCGCAAAATTTCCAGTGTCGCTTTACCAGCCTTCCTATCTTCTGTCCATTGTTCAGCAAATCTCATAAGTAAAATTTTAAGGGCATCTCCTTCAAACTTTGAGATTGCTGGCTTGGAAGAAGCTAGGAACGCTTTCTTAGTTGCATGCCCAGGTCAACATTTTCCAGTTTCGCCAAATTCACAGAGGAGCTGGGACGACATATACTGCAAATTAACGTATGACAATCTTTTGAGCTGTAGTACAGGTTCGGCGCGTGCTAGGCTTTTGGCCGTGGGTGCGCATGAAGCCGGCTACTGGCTTCACGCGTACCCTTCGTCAAATACAGGAACATTTCTTGAGCCTGACACGCTTCGAATCGCAACCTGTCTACGGCTTGGGGTTACGGTCTGCGCTCCTCATAAATGTCCCTGTGGCAGTGATGTCGACAAGCTAGGACATCACGGATTGTCTTGCCAAAAAAGTGCAGGCTGCTTTTCGAGACATGCCGGACTTAACAATATCATACGCCGGTCCCTTGCCACCGTCAACGTGCCAAGTCTACTTGAGCCGACTGGTATTGCAAGAGACGATGGCAAGAGACCGGACGGTATGAGTTTGATTCCATGGAAGATGGGCCGGGTGCTGGTATGGGATGCAACCTGTTCAGACACGCTGGCCCCTTCCCATCTGCATGGAACCAACAACAGAGCTGGTGCGGCATGTGAAGCGGCTGAAAAAGCTAAAGCATCCAAATACAGGGGTCTAGGCTCCGAATATGATTTTGTCCCATTCGGTGTCGAGACCCTTGGGCCGTGGGGTCCTAGCGCTATAAAGCTTTTCAAGGACATAGCAAAAAGATTAGTCGACTTCACAAGAGACCGAAGAGCTGGCAGTAGAGATGGGTTTCTGCCCGGGCGGATTGGGCACATTGAATAAGCGCCCGATAAATGCCCGTAAATGCCGAATAAATGTCCTTTACCTGGACAAAAACTTCAATTTACATTTTATTAATTTAAATTGTGTGTAAATATATGTGTACCTATGCAGCAAAGACTAATTCACAAAAAAATATGATATATTCCTGGATATAAATATGTTACTATTTTAGTTTTTTCTTTAAATCTATGGTCATGGGCGTATAAAAAAAACCAAACTGAGTATTATAATGATAGCAGTTCTTTAAATATGTTATAGTTAGTAATCTGTGACATAAACACAGTATTTTTGTTTCGATAACAATAGTGGATAGAATAAGTATATACCTATTACATGTAAAACTGACATAATAGACCAGGGTAGAAGCGTCTTAAACTAATAAAAAGTGAACATAAATTGTAGTAGGATGAAAGTGATGAAACCCATTGGAAAAGGAGGTGAATATTATAAAAATGGAAGGAAAAATAATTTACGGGCGATCTGAGGTCGGGAAGGGGTAGGGGGGAGGTTTTCAGGGTAAAAACGGTTTTCGATTTCCGGCAAAACTACAAATCCTATGAAAAAAAAATTACAGGCAAAGTTGTAGGTAAATAACAAGATCTACAACTTTTGTATTTGCACTTTTTTCACATAACCTCAAATTTTATGTGAAATATTCAAAAAACCAAGTTTTTGGTTTTTTCTTTTTATCTTTTACAAATAAAATTATTTTTTCAAGAAATTTTGTGAAAACTTACCTTTCTATGTCCTAAATACACCGTAATTTATTTGATTTGAAATATCTATTTTTTCACCTCATTTTGACTTAATACCGAAAAAAACTTGGTTTAGGAAAGACCTGTGCCGAGCGGTTAAAAACTGGAACTCGCTATCATCCCACGTCTTTCCTTCCCATTATGAACCCGGGTCCTTTAAGAGGGGTGTGAAAAAGCATCTCACAAAGCCGCTATAGTTTGGGTCAGCGTCGCCATACTTCCTCCATCGCAGGCAGTGTGGTGGCCCCCTCTCATGCTTACCATCAGGCAGAGTGGAGTCACAATGGTAGGCATCAAATAAAAAATGTTGTAAATTAAGACTTGATCTTGCTCAACCTACCATTATTCAACTTGAACGAGTCGGATTCAGAATTTGATGATTTTTCGATGATGTTGATGATGATAAGAGTCAAATTAATACGTCTCATGATGCTCAACCATCAAAATCAACCAGTCGAACCGAATTTTTTGATGTAACGTCTAACATCGACTTAAATGACGATGATAATAAAATTAAAGATTTATTATTATTCTCTTTAATGACACTTGACACATGTATACTGTTGAGGACTGATGGTAGTCTCCAAAAATGCCTGTTTCATAAAGCGCATGACTCTCGGTCGCGTGTTACCACATTCATAGGCAATTAATTTGGCGATGAGTGTCCTGGACTCAGCAATACGTTTTATTCTACACTGCCAAGTTGCCACTTATTATTATTATTATTGTTCTCTTTATTAAAATACTTATTCATTACATTTTGAAATATATAAATCTAAAAAATACATTTAAAATATAAAAAATAACATCGAATGAAAAAATTAAAAATGTTATTATTATTATTATACATATTTAAAAGAGTTTTATTTGTTATTTTTTTACGAATTTTCGACAAAAATAATGAAACGAACTGTGATTATTTGTGATTTTAATTACAAAAATATATAATTAATAATTAATTATAAGTTTTAATTTACAACATACTGACTTCCATTTAAATTAAGAAAAATAGATTAAGAAAACATTTGTTTTTCACAAAACAAAGGTATTCGTTTTTTCTGCCCAGTGCTCGGGCATTTATTCGGGCGTAAACTTATTTATGCCCAATCTGCCCAGTTTATGCCTTTCCGCCCGTATTTGTTTTCGCCCTCGACCCATCACTAGTCCCACGCCGAACTAACGCTGCAGAAACAGCTCGCAATATCAATGTTATGTTTGGAAAAGGGACTGCTAATGAATGCACCGTGGTAATTTGGTTTAAAGGCTTTGGGGATGGAAATTTTCATTTTAAGAAGGAACCACGTGGAAGACGCCTACACATGTGAATAACAATGAATTGAAAGAGATGATGGAAGCCGATTTGATATTAACTACCAAGAAATTAGCGGCATGGTTTAATGTTACCTTAACAACAATATTGACTCATTTTCGTCAAATCATAATATCATAATCAGTAATTTACTGTAAGCCTTTATAGCATTTACATATGAGTTCCTCTATACATTTGGAGACTATATTGAGTTAAATTTAATCCTATCCTTTCTCTAGTTGCTACTTTTGTTTGGAAATATCTTCATACTTTGAAAGATATAATACTCTGGGTGATTATCGCAGAAATAGGCATAATTCTTTAATGTATAATAATATGTAAGATAATGGCATGATGTTAAATTTCTTAAATAGATGTTTACAGGTATCCATATAACCTGCCACAGCTATGGTCTTATAGGAATCATATATTTCGTCAGTCCTTTCTGATATGCAAAATATTAAATGTACATGCCGGTTTATCGTATGTTCAAAAAAATACATGTACTTCTACTAAGCTCATGTCAAGAAAATTACAAATAATTGGAAATATTAAAGTATTACGTTTTTCATTTTTAATATTATTAATATAAAATTTAACATAAAATATTTTCAGTTTTTTTAAAACTTCAATAAGGACAACATCTATAAAGTTGATTTCAACTAATTAATTATCATAATACACTTACATAATCATTCATAGGAAATTCATGTCATGATTTTCGAATATTCATAAATAAAATATTTCGGACATTTTACACACATCGCCATCTAGTCCCCAAACTAAGCAGAGCTTGTATTATGGGTAACAAGACAACTGATATAAATACATAAACATACTTTTTTTTTTGTAAATACATACCTACATATTATACATAGAAAACACCCAAACTCCGAAACAAATATTCGTGGATCACTCAAACATTTGGTCCGACCCGGGAATCGAACCCGAGACCTCTTGATCAGCAGTCGCATACGCTAACCACTAGACTAACGAGGCAGTCAAACCACATATGTACTTGTATGTTTTATATATATTATCTATAATGTTAAAGATTTTATTAATATTGGTTATAAACTAAAACAATAAACCTAAAACTAAAAACCTTAATAAAATATAATATTAGAACTAAAATATATCATTAAAAGGAGTCCCTTTAGGCATGGTTCCGAAGATACTGGCAGCATTCCCCCTTTGAATTGCTAGACTAATTCTTTGTCCGAGATAACTGCCAGCTCTTCGGTCTCCTGTGATGTCGACTAATCTTTTTGCTATGTCCTTGAAAAGCTTTATAGCGCTAGGACCCCACGGCCCAAGGGTCTCGACACCGAATGGGACAAAATCATATTCGGAGCCTAGACCCCTGTATTTGGATGCTTTAGCTTTTTCAGCCGCTTCACATGCCGCACCAGCTCTGTTGTTGGTTCCATGTAGATGGGAAGGGGCCAGCGTGTCTGAACAGGTTGCATCCCATACCAGCACCCGGCCCATCTTCCATGGAATCAAACTCATACCGTCCGGTCTCTTGCCATCGTCTCTTGCAATACCAGTCGGCTCAAGTAGACTTGGCACGTTGACGGTGGCAAGGGACCGGCGTATGATATTGTTAAGTGCGGCATGTCTTGAAAAGCGGCCTGCACTTTTTTGGCAAGACAATCCGTGATGTCCTAGCTTGTCGACATCACTGCCACAGGGACATTTATGAGGAGCGCAGACCGGAACCCCAAGCCGTAGACAGGTTGCGATTCGAAGCGTGTCAGGCTCAAGAAATGTTCCTGTATTTGACGAAGGGTACGCGTGAAGCCAGTAGCCGGCTTCATGCGCACCCACGGCCAAAAGCCTAGCACGCGCCGAACCTGTACTACAGCTTAAAAGATTGTCATACGTTAATTTGCAGTATATGTCGTCCCAGCTCCTCTGTGAATTTGACGAAACTGGAAAATTTTGACCTGGGCATGCAATTAAGAAAGCGTTCCTAGCTTCTTCCAAGCCAGCAATCTCAAAGTTTGAAGGAGATGCCCTTAAAATTTTACTTATGAGATTTGCTGAACAATGGACAGAAGATAGGAAGGCTGGTAAAGCGACACTGGAAATTTTGCGAATCCCTAAACCACCATAACGGATGGGTAGGGAAGCTTGGTTCCAAGATTGCTCGTTCAGCTTCATATTAAGAATCGATTCTAAGTTAATTTTGATTAAATCGTCTACTTTTGACAAAAGATCTGGGTAATTCCAAAAGGAGCAGCAACGGAGCGCATACGTAAGTTTCGGGACGAAAAGACAGTATTTTAAGATGCAAAGTGCATAATGTGGACTAATTTCAAGGAGACGATCAGCAGAATTTTGAAATTTATTAATTGAATTATTAATATATTCAGAAAAAGATTCATCAAAAATTGGAGAACCTAAAAGGTAAAGGGAATTACTGTTAACTATTTTAATATTTGGAGCCAAAATATTAAATTTTTGTTTAACGTCATTTAAGTTTAAGTCGCAGTTATTTATAAAAAGTTCGCATTTGCTAAAATTAAGCTCCAAGCCAATGGCTTCAAATTTATTTTTAATTAAAAAAAGGTCCGAAAATACAGTATCCACATCACCTCCTAGGGTTCCGTCGTCCAAATACCAAACTTTGAATTTAGAATTTAAATTTTTGATTATCGGATTTATAGCCAAACTAAAAATTGCAGGCCCAAGGGGATCACCCTGTTGACAACCTACTTCCGAGGACAGTTCATTGGAACGATATAACAATTTTGTTGGGTCAGCGTAACTAAGAAGAAGGTAGTTGTATATTTCCGGTATATGTTAAATATAAACCACATTAATCCTAATGTCATTATCCCCATTCCTTACTATCTATGAGAAAGATTTTCGCCAAACTTCATCGCAAATTCATAAGAAAATCATTGGAGTAATGTTAATTATTGAAAATGGAACTACAAGGAACACGAGCAAAGGAAAATCAACCCCACCTCAATTTATCGCCAAATAATCGGTGGTGGCTGTTTGAATTGAAGATGTAAAATATGATGATGTGTGGCCCTTGATGTTTCACAAATCCGGAATCCGAGGTCCTTAAGTGCATCGGTTATCTAAAAGTGCAACATGATGACGACATTCTACCTCAAACAAATATATTGAACTATTTTTATATTCAGATTGATTCCTGTTTCACACTTCGAGACGGAATCACCTTTACATATTTAGTTGTAGTCAATAGTATGTAAAATAAGTAATAAATAAATTTAATTAAATATACATCAAGTAAGTTTCTTTTGGAATCCACCTGGTTGCGGCAAAAACGCAATTATCTTACACACAACACGCCATCACAATCACATTTGCCGTGGCAAATGATTTCAATTGATAAACATTCTTTTTTTTGTGAATACATTCTTATTACATATAGAAAACACCCAAACTCCGAAACAAATATTTGCGGACCACACAAACATTTGGTCCAACCAAGGAATCGAACCGAGACCTCTTGATCAGCAGCCGCATACGCTAACCACTAGACTAACAAGATAGCCGCTATTGCTATGAATACAAAGAGAAACAGTTTTGTTGCAGTATTAGGTTTAAGTATTAAGTTACAAGCTCTGCTTAGCTTGGGACTAGATGACGTTGTGTGTAGGATGTTCGGAATATTTATTATTAATAGACAAAAAGGTTCTTAGTGCTAGGACTCGCTTAAAACAGTTGCCCGAGCTGTTAACTTCTTAGTTAGCTATAAGTTAGTATTGAGTATATGATTAGTTCGAATAATTCTCATGAAGAGTCCAATCTTTGTTTTAATATTACATTTATAATATGATAGACAATTCTCATAAAACGTAAAGTAGTTGTAACACGACTCGACTGCGATGCTTACGTTATTTCAGCGGAGAGGCCCCATGAGAGCGCAGAACCGGGAGTAAACAGAGTAACAAGTGTAGTAAATGCTGATTGTATTGAGAACATGTGCTAAAGCAGTATAATATATAACTAATAAAAGGCTAAAATTATTTTGACAACGTTTTTCATTAAATATTGAATCCTGTCTACGTCCAATAATACAAAGAAGGAATATGTAAAATAATATCGCCAACATAATATTCGTCTACACGAATTACGCATTGACAAATCGTATATTGCAATAAATAGTATTTTCTAGGTATTACACTTGATAATGCATATTTATCGTAAATATGGGGCTTTGACGAGTGTTTACAAATAAACTTACCGAACGCCTAATTACCTAATTACACCTAATTACGATCTAATATTGTATTGCACAGTTAAAGAAATTATCGATTGATAAAGTGAAAAGTGGAACACTTTTTTCGTATGTACTTCTTTAACCTATAACTCCTATTTATTTGCAGTGGATTAATGAGTAAAAAATAAAAGATAACGAAAAATGTTACAATGACCGTAGATTGTAAAAAAGTACTTATAGCAGTGGTAATGGGAACTGATTTATATTTGTAGAGGACTGAGAAACAAGCGGACTACATCAGTGTTAATCATGTCGCTCGACAATACAATTGGTGCGAGGCGATTTGGTAGCAACTCGGAGGAGAGGCCACCGTCGAGGAACGAACCGGAGATGGATCGTACGAGCTACAGTTCTGAAGATACAGAACGATCATGCGGCTCTGATGTAATATTGATAGTTGATCCAGGATCGCAAACCAATGCGCAAGCACTGAAAAACATCAACGTGGTCGAGGCCAAACGTATTGTCATCGGGACTCAGAGCTTAACTGTTACGCAAAACGTCGAAAAAGTTAACGTCGACAAAGGTAAGCGACTAATCACATATTGCTTTGCTTGTTGTTACTAATTAAGTCATATGCGAACTCGGCTGCATCTGCTATTGCCGATAGCATGATGTTATATAACAGCATGATTGTGAGACAAACTTACAATGTAAACATATGCTGTATTGGACTTATTCTCAGAAGTTTTAAAGGGAAACAATTCTTTCGTATGTTTTTGTGAAGCACGAACAGAAGCTCTCAAACGAATAATTGATTCATTTTTTGCATTTTTTACTGAACTATTCATATTGGAATAGTTAATCGTAAGACTAGCGCTTTAGTCATACAAACAAACTCTTCAGCTCTTCAGCATGACTGTACTCATCATGACATACATTCCCGAATATTGTTTTGGAAGCTTTTGTCACGTGTATCTTAAAATTATAACAGAAATACCATAAATGAGCTTATCTATTGTTCGATGAAACGAGATCGTTTACCGATAAGGACTTTGAACCCTTTGTTATTAACTTTAATTTATAATGAGCATAAAACATAATATGACAAGTAGACATATTGTAGGCATTTTAAAAGACAACTTTTTACTAACAAAAATAACTATACATCAAAATCAATAAATTTGAAGTACATGTTTGTAATTTCAAAATAACAGATTTTCACTAAAATATCAATTTATAGTAAACTGTCTGTGAGTCTTCCTGGTTGAATACTGGAACGTTTTGAACGATTTACACTGTCAGATAGTCGATGACATAAGGAGTAACTTAAACTACATCAATGATGCGGGGAATAGATCAAACATTTGAAGGGTGTTCTTTTACCATCTTAACAAATTTAACTCAATTCGTGCATTCCTATTAATTTTTAATCCATACGTTAAACTAAACCGCTCCGTCAATTTAATTAAAATTTAGCAAGGAGTTACTTTAATTCTTGAGAAACGAAATAGGCTAATTTTTACCGAAAACAGAAATACTCGCGCAGTAATTTAACATACAATGTGCTAATTTATCGAAAATTGCAATCTTACATCCCACCAAAAACATCATTCATCATCACCAGACGTCGGTCCATACTTCCAGATTCCATTCTAATGTTATAAATTTGAAAGAAAGAGTCCTCTCAATATTTTAAAATGTCTATCCAATGAGACCCCACAGAATGGGGTAGATCCGAGTAAAACTGTGACCCTGAACTATACAGAAACTTTAATGAAATAATACATTATAATAATAAATTTATTTATACTAAAGACTAAACAATTTCTCTTAACCTAGGGCATAATTTTATACAACCATAAAAAAGATAAAATGCATAGTATAAGAACTGTTGTGTAATTTTTCGCAGATTTATCATTCCATCATTATATTTGGAACATGGTAAAAAATACGTCTAGAATGGAAAAACTATCTTGCTGTTCTGCGACGATTGTACTAATCATCTGCGTCATGCTCATCGCTTACTTTTTTTTCGTTGCTAACGAAACTCCTGAACAATCTGAGAAAGGTAAGACTTCCTATGGTATTACACTGTATTATTGTCGTTATTGCACCATCAATTTATGTGAGATAGTACTTTAGGTATCTGAACTATGTACAGTACTAGTACAGATATATCAAAGTAGCCTAGTGCGAGTCGTACTCGCTCATGAAGGGTTCACGCTCAAATAACATCTTAAAAAAGTTCTTGTAGCTTGTTGTAACTTTGATCGATGTTTTATTAATAGTGTATTGGTTGAATCAAAGGTAAATATTGGTTTACGATTTTTGACGTATTAAAAAAAATTGCTTACTAGATCTTATTCAAATCAATTTTTGGTGAAAGTTTGCATAGTAGTGAACATCATATATTTTGTTCTCTCTAGTTTTATAATTTTAGAAGTTACAGGGGGGGGGGGGCACATTTACCACTTTGGAAGTGCCTCTCGCGCAAACTATTCAGTTTAGAAAAAAAGATTAATAGAAACCTCAATATCATGTTTAAAGACCTATCCAAATTTTTTTTCATCAAACCGCACGTATGGGTTTGATTAAAAAAAATTTTTAAGTTGCCCCATACTTAATTTTTTTTTATTTTTTGGACGAATTTTTTTCTATTTTTTAGTGAAAATATTATTGCGGTTCACAGAATACATCTACGTACTAAGTTTCAACAGTATAGTTCTTATACTTTCGGAAAAAAGTAGCTGTGACATACAGCCGGACAGACAGACAGTCATGAAGAATCTATAAGGGTTCCGTTTTTTGCCATAAAAACACGTATTAAGTCCACCGAGTGTCACCACCCTATTCAATTTCATGGGTGTCCTAAGAATTCTAAAACTAAAACTCATACCAACCCATCGGTCATCGTGATATATTAGGTCAAAACTTTTTTGAAGGCTATTGATGTGTAGATTTAGATAAAGTAAATAGATAATTAAGATGTATACAATTATCACATAACCCAAAAACTATTTTTAAATAAGAGTTGATAATGATGAGCTCACAGCTGAGTGGCCTTAGGTGATTGGAAACAATCCCCTAAGATAAGCAGCGATGGTCAGACCTAGATGGGTGACCGTGTGTGTGTAAGTCCCCAACCCGCACTCAGCTAGTTCGGGGACGTATAGCTTTAACCCTCTACTGAGTGTCTACGGTTATTGATTTTTTTGATCTTTAAATGCATAAAGTCTATAATAGACAACAATGCTACGTCTAACTTAGAACCATGTTTCATTAAGGTAGCAACGTTTATGATTGCTTCGTATGGCATGTTGCCATAAAGTTTTTATATGTTGAATTCTATTCCATCATTTAATATGTTGCACTATCTATCTCTCAACTATATATCATAAGCGTCGACAATAAATAAAATTGAAGTGTCTGCATGTAATATCAAATTAACAGTTTTTTATTAAATGCAAAATTAAAGTAAATAATTTACTTACACCAAAAATGCAAATACTGGACCATTTTTCTTTTTTTTACGCGGGAAATGCTTTTCGCACCGTGCCCGTCGTGGGGTAAACCAAGGGCGTGTGTGAGACTTCCGGGCAACCGGTCTACTCACTACCCGCGGCGGCCTCAGCAGTCGGGAGAAACACCAGGATCGCATCAGTGGCTTCTGGTGTCCCCCCTGCCATACCCCACAAGTGGGGTACATCCCGGGGTGACTGGACTTAACTCAGGGTCAAATGCCGGACTTATTCTGACGAGATTTTCACTGACAAATAGCTAATGACCTAAGGAGTAACTTAGGGCAATTTTTTTTTGACTAGCTTCGCTCCGTGGCGGTACTCGCGATTTACAACAATAACCGCGGGGCTCAGCTAGTAATTATGTGATATAAGAAAACGTGTGTAAGTATAATAGTGTGAAATTAATAGTCTTTTTATGCTTATATTATGAAAGTATATAAGTACTTACATCAAATAAGCGATTCCTAAAAAAATATATATCTGTGTGCCTGTTTGTGCCGCCTAAGCTCTGAAACGACTAGACCGATTTTGACGATACTTTTACTGGCAGATAGCTGATGACATAAGGAGCAACTTAGGATGGTTTTTAATAGACTAATTTCTCTCGGCGGCGTTACTTCAGACTTAGTTACAACAATAACTAAGTTAAGTACTATTTACTATAATAGAAGATATAAGTAGTATTTAACTTATTATGTACATTTCCCAGAATGTCTTACGTATGATTTATTTGTACATTTTGTTTTGGAAAGAAAGCATACAGTACAAGTATGTTATAAAGAAAATTTCATGACATTCCGACGTACTTAAAACTAAATCCAAATTAAAAATGCAGGACCCCATCAACGCACAATACATACTTGCATGTTTTTATGTAAAAGTTCTTTTACTTGCAGACTCTGATTGTTGGTTCAAAACACGAGAGCAGTGGTCGGCGATAGATTACAATAGAACCCAAACTATGGCCCATAACCGTCTAGTCGTCATAGCTCACACAGCGGGAGCGTCATGTAACACGTATATTCAATGCGCCAACACAGTGAGAAGCTTACAAAAACACTTTCTTACCTCAAACAGATATGATATCCCGTAAGTACTTAAATAGCAAAAACATTTCAGTCTCTTATTATAGTCATATCTCCAATGTATTATACTTCACAGAAATGAGTTACCTTAAAACTATTTACGAATTTATACTTAATCACAGCTGAAGGCTGATCGAAAAAAGGAGAAACCTTAGAGATTTGAAGACTGATAATAAAAACTGTTTCTTAGAACTATATCCCCCAACCCACACTTGGAAAGCGTAGGAATGTACTCGTATGACCTGAGAGGAGAACCGAACTTAGCAGTGGGACGTTATGGGTTGTTGATGACGGAACTATATTTGTATGCTTAGATATTGCGCCACTCCCATGATTTACTGCATGATATTATATTTCGACATGTGATGTTCTAAGATTACAGTAACAAATCCTGTAACTTTTTACCATTTATTAAGAGCACTATAATAAATAATAAATTTTATTTGAATTTTAGTTACAGCTTTTTAATAGGTGGAGATGGAACGGTGTTCGAAGGTCGTGGATGGAACATCGTTGGAGCTCATACATACGGGTACAATAACTGTTCAACGGGTGTGGCATTTATAGGTGAGGACGGAACTATAACTTCAAGATTACGCATAAACAAAGAAATACAGAAGTATGGATAAGTTACTTCCGAGTACATGTACCATACTGAAACGATATTGAAACTACTTATGTCATCGTGAATGGCATTCAACGGTCAACTGTTAAACATTGTCCTCCTTAGGCAAAGGGATTTAGTCTACTATACAACGCTGGGCAAACGTGTTGGTATAGTGTGTTTTAAGTTTTCCTTCTCTTTGCAGCGATGTTGTCTTGCGTAGTTTACATCCATCAATCCTCTTACAACACCCATGGGATTGGTGGTAAAACTCTGTATTCACAGTACTTACAGTTTGATTCATGCCTTACCTGAGTTTGCTATTTCGGTGCAAAATTATGTTAAAGCAGTGTTATGGTCGTATAATTACACGACCAACGCAGCGGCCAGAAGCTAATTATATGCAAATTAAGTCAGATTACACTCCAGCTACATACTAAAAATTTTTTTCCAAATATTAAGGCAACATTTTCATTGCTATATTTTGTGATATATCGCCTCGAATGTATCCCATGGTAACATACATGTTTTGTTGGACGAATATGTCGACCTTTTTTGTTAATGAGTCTGCCAAAGTAACTGTTGTCTGCTTAATGGGAAGCATACACAGTATTTAAGAGTGTTGGTAGTCCAAAAGGGGATAATGAATACTCATAGTAAGTGTTCACAATGCAGCATGACGCCGCACACTATGCCGGCCTAGTGAGATGGTTCTACATCATTTGGCCTCTGGTCTCGCACTCAAAACGAAATACAACAGCACAAATGCTGACAACTTGAGGCCCCGGTTGTACCAGACCATTCCTGCTCAAATTAGCGTTGTCTACGACCTTGACAAGGAAATGAAATAAGAATATAGATTTATTCAATTTCCATGCTGCTAATGCTTGCCTATTTCTTACAAACTTAAAAATGATAATGCATAGTTATAACTATTAGTAATTATAACTTAACGACAATTTGAATACATTGAGGTACTTGAGACATTGAGGTTATTGAGAACCTATTTATTTCAATTGATTTTCAAATTTCGCTGATCCCTCTGTTGCTGAGTTTAATAGTTTAATGGGAAGCCCCTCCTGGACTTCCCCAGCGTGGCATGGCATGGCATGCCATACCACGTTGGCTGGACGCGTTGCTATACATTTTGTTTCAAGTTTTTGACTTTGCAGTGGTGTTTTCCTTAGTATTTTGCTGCCTAAGTCACATGGTCTTTTATTAGAAAGAATTGACAAGTTTATTATTTTATTTATTTATTGTAGATCATGACACCCTTACTGGTACTTTTGCATTTATTAAGTCATTTTTATGTCACAGGTGATTACAGGGAAGGGCCATCCTTCACAAAAGTTACAGATTTGCAACTGGAACGAGCTTATATGTTATTTGAACAGGGGATTAAAAAGGGTTACCTTCATCCAGACTTTCATGTGCTCGGAGCGATGGATATCAGACCAACAGCAAGCCCGGGCGGCAATGTTTATGATGCAATAAGAAAATGGCCTAACTATGACCACGAAAATTTATACAAGGACAAGAGTTGCAGACAAATACAGGAAATGTTTGAAAATGAAAATCCCAGAAGTACCAGATCTGAAATTGTTATTAGTGGTAGTGTAGCAAAATTATCAACAAATTGTTCGGAGTTATGAGGCGTTCTCCTCGTTCTGACGATTATAGTCACTGTTTCTAAGGGTTGTAGTGTCTAGATAATAACTGTAGTTATCAAGAAATAATAAGATTCAATTGATTCTTTTAAGTGTAGATACGTGACATATCAATAAGTTAATATGTAATGATAATAATATTATGTTAGAGAAAATATTATTTTGTTTACAACCCTTGCTGTTTTTTGGTTGATTATCATTATCGATTTGATGTTATCTATCGTTTTATGTTCCATTGTATGATAATGCATATGGAGATAAGAAATGCAGTATTAGATTAAATTGTTTATATATTCATTCACAAATATAAACCTAAGTATTTTCATCATGCTTTTAATTATTAGAACTATTTTAAAGACCGAAACTTAGAAAATGTTACGAAGTTTATTATACTTTGTCGTTGTTAGTTTATCCTTGTCTACTTTAAGAATTATCATTATGATAAAGATAAAGATACTTCTAAACATTTATTATAGATAATTATTATGAGATTTCTGTCTCTTATATAAATGAACCTGCTAAAGTGATTATACTATTCCTGAGTTTTAAATCATAAGCAGATTCCAAGGGTACCATACTTTTGCGAATGTAGACAAGTCAGTTTGATGATCCACACCATGGTGGCCTATTCAAATGCATTTATATCATTGAGCCTCTAGTCTCCCACTTATAACACACACTAATGTTGATAAGATACAATAAATTAACACCTTTTTCCATCTTTAAAAATACAATATACCTTTCGGTAATCGTGTGATTCGTCTTACTTTATGTGGTATCGTTCCAAAACACTTTTATACACTACACTACACTTTTCTTTTTCATTAACATGATAGTCATTGTAAACCACTTAAGGGGATCGTTTCCAAAATTGCTCGAAAAAGCACTTACGGTTATGACAAGAGAAACAAATTAATTCATTATTTGACAGTAAAAAAAATATTTCAGTTCCTTAATAAAGCAATCTATAGAGAAACCGAGTAAAATTATTAATACGATTATTTATTTTCGAGAAAAAAATCATCAACAGTGACCAAAATCACCGAAATCGACCTTTTCTGTTTGGAATCTATCTAGTATTATGTTGCTTTATTTGAAATAAATATTTTATTAGTTGCAAGAAAAAAGTACAAAAAAGAGATTAACCATATAAGGTTTCTATTAATTCTCACCAGAAAGTCATAATTTAAACTTAAACATCATTAATTTTTAGCGGCAAAAGTTCCATACATTTTAGTATGGAGAAATAATTTGCAATAAAACAGAGTTCACGCGATCCAAAAATTCAGTGTTCTCCGAATATTCAAGGCGAACGCACGCTCGTTTTTAGCTCAACACGCACTGTCACGCACACAGAGATTTGATTGTTTACATACGACGACGTGACTGTGTGTAACTTTTGATAATATTTGGTAGGTCTGAGAATAGACACACCAATCTTTATATTTTAAATTATTATTAACCAACTTCAAAAAAGGAGTATTATTTATGTTTAACTAAATGTTTTTTTTTTATTGTACATTCATTGATTACTCTGTCAATTGTGGACCGATTTTTAAAATTCATTTTATATGACTGCCTCGGTGGCGCTGTGGTAGCGTATGCGATTGAGGTCTCGGGTTCGATTCACGGGTCGGACCAAATGTTTATGAGATCCACAAATTTTTTTTTTTTTAGGTGTTGGGTGTTTTCAGTGTTAGTTTATAGGGAAACCCTAAAATTTTATAAGCACGTTATAATACGCCCCTATAAATAGTTATTATATATTTTTCTATTTTGTAATGCTATTCCAGACGCAAAATCTGGTAGCCATCATTTCATAATGATGAGCTGATGGTGGAAGATATAACTTTTTAACGGTCAGGAGTTTTAAAATTATTATTGACTTTTATTACTTTTTGACTTTTATTATTTATTGACTGCCTAGGTGGCAGTAGTAGCGCATGCGACTACTTTGCTTGAGTGAGGTTTTGGGTTCGATTCCCGTGTAGGACCAAATATTTGTGTGATCTGCAAATATTTACTTCGGGGTCTGGGTGTATTCTATAGGTAAGCAACAAAAAAAGTATGTTTATGTATTTATATCAGTTGTCGAATCAATAATCTAGGCTCTGCTTAGTTTGGGACTGGATGATGTCGTGTGTAAGATGTTCGAAATAGTTGTTTATTTATTATTGTAATATATCATACTGCCTTGTTGGTCTTGTGGTCAGCGTATGCAACTGCTAACCAAGAGGTCTAGGGTTCGATTCCCGGGTCGGACCAAATTTTTGTATGATCTGCAAATATTTGTTTCGGAGTTTGGGTGTTTTCTATGTATAATATGTATGTATTTATAAAAAAAAAGTATGTTTATGTATTATAAACCGCGAAATAAATATTTGCGGATCACACGAATATTTGGTAGATGATATTCTGTGTCATTCGTCTGAAATATTTATTTATTGTTATTTATTATAAACTAGCTTTCTGCCCGCGGCTTCGCCCGCGTGGAATTCGTTTATATCGCACCACACGGTAAGGGTAGATTAAACAGTCTTACCTGATTTTATGTTTGATAATAAGGAACTTCGACACAAAGTTTCGTCCCCTATTTCAAACCCTTCTACCTTTATTTTCGCGATAAAAAGTAGCCTATGTTCTTTCCCAAGTTCAGTTCTATCTTCATACCAAATTTCATCAAAATCGGTTCAGTGGTTTAGGCGTGAAAGCGTAACAGACAAACAGACAGAGTTACTTTCGCATAAATAATATTATTAGTAGGGATATGTGTGTTACCTTTAGTCGTATCTTTCAAGATGTTCAGCTGATGATAGAAAGTAATACTACTCAATGGTTTGGTGTTGGAGGATTATTATTTTACTTTTATACGTATGTATAAACCGCTAGTCGTATTTATGTTTTACTAGCTTTTGCCCATGGCTCCGCCCGCGAGTGTGTCGATTTTCGCGGTAAAAAGTAGCCATGTCCTTTTTCGAGGTCCCATATATCTCTATACTGAAATTGATCAAAATCCATTCAGCGTTTTAGGCGTGAAAAGGTAACAGACAGACAGACAGAGTTACTTTCACATTTATTTTAGTAACATTATTGCGTAAATGAGCCGTTTGCATTAAATATATTAAAAAAAACACAGTCCTCTGCCTCTTCAACCTGTCTATTAAACTCAAAACATAACGTAACTTATAAACTACTGCACCGATTTTCATGATGTTTGCAGATTGCTGCAAAACATTCTATTCATTGGAATAGATTGGTTTTAAAGGAGGGTATAATTTGTCAAATTTTAAATGTTTTTTTAAATACCTATAAGACCACGTATCGTTAAACACACATTATTGACATGATAAAATCTTACACTCAGAGTCACTAGTGTAAGATTACGGCTAATTACGGGTGCGACCTGGATGAACGCTCTGCTGATGTTGTATTTAAATAATATTGTATAATAAACAATTTTATTCTACATATTTCATGTAGAATAAAATTGTTTTAAATGTCTACAGTATTTATTAAGATAAGGATTAATATTACATTGTTTCAAATTACTTTGAAATTATAATTCACAAATAAATTAATAAAGAAATATTAAAAAAGTATAATTGAAAAATTATTACTGTAGGTTATTCCTAATTTATGTAACTTGTAAACTTTTGTCAATATTGGCTTTATTTATGTGTTCCTTTAAAATAATAAAATAACATTAATAAATCTTCCTTAAAAGGTAACCTTAATTATGATGAACACCGTATTTAAATACCTTGAGTATTTAAAAGGATCTGAGTTGACAGACAATGCACGCGAGCGAATTTATTTTATACTGTGTAAAATTATTTTATAATCTTTGACCATTCGATTGGTATACAGAAAGTATTATGACTTTCTGTACTGAATGAATCCTACGGGCTTTACGTTTTGGCAAGATACATTGCGTGCGTTGTAACACATTAAAATACGTTCTACAAAGGCGAACAGTTGATGGATATTTAACATAAGTAAAAAACCGAAAGTCGGTGATTACTTGCTACGGTATGTATGCGACAGTCCGCGATGCGTCTGTGTGCATGTAAAATATATATGTGGGTGTTCAATCACAAATTCTCACGCTTGGTGTCGCGGGCCTTAATCTAAACAAGGTCATAATTGTGTATAGTTTCTTCAGTATAGACGAAAAGAAAATGTTGTGTATTTTTTCGGACTCACTAAGCCTTCCTACTCCGACCTCGATTGGATCAAATTTTAAATAGCTAATCATTTAAATCGAAGCTATACTAAGTACATATATTAATGTAGACTAAGAATGGTACAGACCTTCAGAAAACATAATACCTTCCAGTGTTTACCTAAATATATAATTATAATAAATAAATAAAATAACTAATGTACGTATTATTCCAGGTTAAAAAACATACGTACTGTAAAAATGGTATAATTGAAACGAACAAAAAAATAGAAAGTATCAACGCTAAAAAATTTTAGTTAAACGTAGAAACAGGACTCCTCCTCAGCTACATGTGTCAGTTTGCTTATATAACGGAAAATTCGATTGCCTTGTTGGTCTAGTGGTCAGCGTATGCGGCTGCTGATCAAGAGGTCTCAGATTCGATTCCCGGGTCGGACCAAATGTTTGTGTGATCCACAAATATATTTGTTTCGGAGTTTGGGTGTTTTTCTATGTATAATATGTATGTATTTACAAAAAAAAGTATGTTTATGTATTTATATCAGTTGTCTAGTACCCATATTACAAGCTCTGCTTAGTTTGGGACTAGATGGCGTTGTGTGTAAGATGTCCCAAATATTTATTTATTTATTTAATTTTGCTAATAAAATGGAAATTTATTGATTTCCATAAATCTTTATATTTATTGGGAGCTTGATAGGGAGACCTGAAAAAGACTGCGTCGACAAGAGCGTAGCTCTTAAGTAAAAAATGATGATAATATTTATTATGTGACTTGCTTTTGCCCACAGCTACAACTCCATGTACCTATGTCTGAAATCGCTGCATCATTTTTCGGATAAAATATGGCCTAAAAAATAATGTTGGTTTCTCCGTGTACAAAAATTATTAAAATTGATTCTGTAGATCTAGAGATTACCCTCTACAACGTCACAAATTCACAAAATTTACCCTTTTTTTAATATTGGTATAGATAAGTACTTGATCCTATAATTATGATACTGCTAGAAAATATGAACAGGAATACAGGACATACAGCTGCTTCGAAATTACCAAATACCCCCCGAAAAGTATCTATGATAATAGTTGCCTGGCCCGCGTTCAATAAAGCCATTGTAATATAATGCCCCGCTATTACTTAGATATTTAATTATCACCAGTACCGCGATGAATCGTCATTTAAATTATACCTAAAACTTATGGAAAAAAATGCTCTAAATGTTCATAGACGACGTAGAAATTATACAACATCTGATAAACACCACCAAGTAAATGACTTTTGTTCCTATACCTAACTCGATGATTTCACATACATATATATGATTATATAGTTCTAGAAGAATAAACGTATCTACCTAGTGGTAATGTGCATATGACAGATAAGAAGTGTTTTAGTAACAAAAATAGACTCTGTTGAACAAATGAATACCTACTAAAACAAAATAATGGTTACATTTATATAGTATTTAAAAGTTAACTATTTTTCACATGCCACATGTTAGTATCATATACGTAAGTTTGGTTAATCTAAACATTCAATTACTAGCATAACATTTGCATATTAAAAAAGTATTTTCCAAGGACAAAACACGAAAAAACTGATATGATCAAATATATTTTAATCCCAGATAGTGGTATCTATGTTAGAGGAAATCCCCCGAATAAAGTTCACGGTGTTGCTGCCTAAAAAATAACTCAGTCAATTGCACAGTGTTGCTACCAAAAAATGTAAGTACTATGTAGTAGAAAATTTATAACTACAAGATAGAATTGACGAAATAGCGGTGATCGAAACAAAATGCCACGCTGTAATGCCATTTAAATATGGTTCAAAAATACATATTTACCGGCTACCTTAACTGAAAGTGAAGTATTTACCTATAACTACTATGTATATTACATTAGGTATTTGCATTAAATTAAAATAAATAATTAAAGACCTGTATTTTGTATTATATATTCCGCAGTTAACAGATGTACAATGTTATTTCATTTTTAATTGTGGCAAGAGTGTAGGTATAACTATTTTCACTTTGTTGGCACATGAAGGCAGAAAAACTGTTTAGATTTGTACAGAAAGGAAAAAGTGTGTAGAGTGGGATCAGTTTGGAAGAGCTTTTTAGAGAAATCCCTATGGTAAAGGCAATAGAGGGCTATCATAGAGGCAATATCTCATTGGAATTGTTGGCTCTTTATATATTTATTTTAATATTTCAACATAATTGGTCACCGTTTTCAATGAGTTATCAATCTTTTGGAATCACGTGATCAAGCTTTTTCAGACAGCCTTAAATTAAATATCCATTTTATGCAAACGCCGTTGCATAATTTTTAAAGACAATAGCCACTTTTGAATTTTCAACAGTGTCGTTAAACTATGCTTTAATGTCTTAATCATAAACAATAATTAAACATTTTTATGTACATGCATAAAAATGTAGGCGAAACTGAAAGTTTTGTGTAACTCGTAAATAAAATAATATATTTGGTAGTAGTATGTAGTTGCTTTTCGAAGTAATTTTAAACATTTTTTTCATTCATTGAAACCATTTTTGAAAACACGAGGGCATTGGACTGATTTGCTGTGCCATGTGCTGATATATTATCGTGGCGGAACAGGATGCAACTTCTAGATCATTCTCCCCTAACTTTATGTTTGATTCTGGAATGAGTTTGTGAGGAATCTCAAACCGGTTACGATTTTTTTAGCTTTAAAATGTTGAAGTACAATATCAAATAAAATTAAGTAA
The DNA here is from genome assembly GCA_932526445.1 of Phragmatobia fuliginosa. Classification (NCBI taxonomy): domain Eukaryota; kingdom Metazoa; phylum Arthropoda; class Insecta; order Lepidoptera; family Erebidae; genus Phragmatobia; species Phragmatobia fuliginosa. Next base: position 36,577,191 of record OW052057.1, read on the forward strand.
ATCTTATCAAATAAATAATATTTAGAATTATATTATAATGCGTTGAGTTCAGTTATCAAGCATTGGGTTCAGTTATCAATGAATATTCTTAACAACATTCAAACAATCAAGTCCCTTACATCTTTATGGTCCTTCATGCTGGATTTGAACCAACGAGTCGTCTATTAGTAACCAAATTTTCCTTCGTGATCGCAGTTAAGAGTTGACCTTCAAGAATTTCATTATGGAGAAAAACACGGCCACAGCGTAATGCTTCCCGCTACCCAAATGTTGTGCAACTCTCTCAAAAGCATTTTAAAATATTAAAAACTTATCTCACTAAAATCTTTTTGTGTTAGCCTCATTTCTGCTATGGACAACGAAATTTTATCGGCGGCCAGTAACTCATAACCTTCAGTATGCACCATATAATCAAACTCCCAAATAAAATGGTAAGAATTTTATTTATTTACTGACATCCCCAAACATGGCGGCTACTGTTTTACAAACATTATTCATTGGTTCAGTTTCATTTTATCAAAACTTGCTGATTCTTTTATTCTGCTTCACAAAACTATGACATCAGTATTATTTCTCAACCAGCAGTTATAAAAACTTAAGGCATCGTTAATACGGCAAATGACCAAAACGTAGTGGCAATTAACAACAACTAACATATCCGAACTGTCACATAGTTCCTTATAATAATACAGTGAAACTTCTTTTGTGAGACGGACTCCGACTTAGTAATAAATAACTTAGAGTTAAAATGTAAATTAATTACACATCCTACAGATAGAGGGCGGGCTGCTATAGATAACAGGCGTTCTGACATTTGTTTGATAAAATCACACATTGGAAATAGTGTATGTATTCTTACACATTAATCCATAATTACTAACTTTATGGAACGGTTTGCCTTGTCGACACTTTGTAACCTCCTGAAATGAAATCAATTGTATGTATACTCGATAAATTTTAAAAATTTCTAGGGCTAGTCATAAAAGTAAAGAATGGATACAATTATCAAACAAAGACTTCAATGTTTATCATATATTCATATCTTGGTTGTAAATCATAAATATCATTATCACCGCGTAGGTAGATCATTCATGATAAACATATGTAGGTTAATTATGAGAGTCTCTATGTATTAGGTTGATATTGTTCGGCAGGTGATAAAACGAACATAGTAAATAAAGTTACGCACAAAAATCAAACAGTAAATTTCAAGTAATCATCTATAAAAAATCTAAAATAGAATAATTTATGAACAAAGGCTGCTTAATAAAGTTGCGTTGGCTGAAGTCAAAGTTGATAATGATGACAACGAGTAAGGTTAACAATGATAATAGTAGTAAGTATTACAAAACAATCAACAATCTGTCTGTACAGATGCCAAATTGCGAAAGGTTCATTTCAAGCCTTCGTAAGACAAGGTCCGAAGTTAGTCGCGTACCAGACGACGAAGAGGATCGACGTCTGATAAGAAATTAATCATCTGGTTGCGTGATTACGTCACGCTCTTGTGGTCGCGCTTGGATTTGCCAATACGTCAGTCTGAAGTTTGTGTCATTGTGATCGGAGTACAACATGACGATGGAGCGGTCAAGCTGTGGTTCTGAAGTGGTAGTAATGGACGATCGAATTATACAGGCGATAGATGGCTGTCAGCCTGCCATCGCTAATGTCAACGTAAACAAATCTTCGCGGGTCCACATCGGCCCAAAGTTTGTCACCGTCACGCAAAATGTCGACAAAACCGAAGTAGTCACAGGTGAGCAATAAATAACTAACTTGTAAACAAAGTAGGTAATGGTATGGTTGTGCTAGAGCTGGCGAACTTAACACAATTTATATTGTCATATTAGATACTAATGATAACTTGGATACAACCAACAATGCAGGCGAAACGTTAATGTGTGCACAGATTATTTCATTTAAAGAGCATAGCGGTACTCTTTAAATTTCAATTTAAATCTATGGTCTTGCATTCTGCGAACTAAAATTATCGTATTTTCCTGTTACGCTGTATTTTGTTGGACAGTAACAACTTGTTTACAAAAACGACGATAAACTTGTTCGTAAAGTATTGAATTCAATAAACCGTCTATTCTAAATTACTGTAGGCATTCGTTTAGAGTAGATTTCAACAATATTCTCATAACTCTGTACTGCTTCTACCTATAACATACTTTCAAAGTCTGCAACGCCATATCTCCTTAACTAAGCGAAAAAGTATATTGGAAACATACTTGGCCCTTGCTATGCAACTGCTTTTTAAAACTATCTATGCAAGATAGTAATTAATACGCCACATTTATTTATTGTTTATTATTGTAATTGACACATATAAACTGGTAGACATATGCAAGTTTAACAGCATACCTACGTATAACAATAAACAATAAATTTATCTTTTAAGAAGTCATTAACTAAAAACACGAAACAGTTAGCCCTTCGTCGTTTAAAAATAATGGTCAAACTAAATTTATTATTATTATTTTTTACCTACTACTTTTATCAACATCTTTCAACGATGATATAACCTAAATTAACTAAGGAAGTATTTTATTTGCTTACACAAGGCCACAGATTTACCACTTGTCTTAATAATAAAAATCGGGCAAGTGCGAGTCAGGCCACGAAAAGGATAAGGTTCCGTTGTCATACACAATGTCAAATGGAATTAAAATCGTGTCCAATAAATAATTACTTATTACTTCGTTACTTTTGTACGAATTTTCGAAGTAAGCGTTTTTGACAAGCTAGGCTTCTATAACTTGAACTAACAAAGATACGTAATCCGTTATAGTTTTCTTTTAAAGTGCATCATATGGACAACCATCATGTTATTTTTCAGATTTTTCGAGGTTACAGTTTAGCTTTTAAGGGGGGGGGTGTCCTTTTAAGTTAAATAACTCGCTAATGAATACCTAAATCAGAAAAGACTAAATGGTTTTTAAAAGACCTATCTAACAATACCCTACACAATGGGGCGGGGTATCGGCGAGATTGTCGACGTAATAAAAACACATATCCATGCAAAGTTTCATATTTCTAGCGCTAGCCGTTTGGGCGGTAAGTCGAGGACGGACAGACATTAACGAATCTATAAGGTTTCCGAGTCATGAACTACGGAACCTTTAAAATGCGCTCATATGAGTATGTGTACTCTAACGTCATCAAAGATTTTGTTAGTTACAAAATATCGTTGTAACCTAAGAGTTACTTAAAAAAATTAGGTTACGCTTACTTATTATTAACATGCTTGGATTGGATTGGTTAAAATGCTTATCACATTATTATTGGTATGCCGACTCCGATTTACCTCAAACCTTGTTTCTCAACGATCAGGAATACATACTCGTACTCGGTTTTTCTTCTCAAACAGACTGTCAGGAAGAAAATACTAGTTTATTGTTGTTTCTATGTATAACATACACTCATGGCAATGTTGTCTTTAGGATTAGGGATACCCCTGAGGGGGTAAATAAAACCTATTAAAGATTCACATTTGATGGCGATAATTTTAATCATACTTACAAAATACAGGGCAAATATATCGCGGTAAACTAAGTACGTACAGTATCTGTGTACTGACATTCATAAAGTGGAGCGTTAGCACCCCTTGACATTCATTCCATGACATGGAAAGAAAAACTTGAATCAGAGTCTACCCCAACCATTTTAGAACCTCCTTTCAAAGAAGACACCTACACATGTTCCATTATATGTACACCCTACATATAGATAATAAGGAAGATTTAGGGAATACTTGGAGTTGTTCGTATCTGAAAACTTATTTACTACCTTTGAAACATTCATTTCACGTCTACCTTTTGAACAAAAGCTAGACGTGAAATGAATGTAAAAGCAACCTATTGTGCCAGTTGTGTTGTTGTGAAGGTCTGAGTATCGGAAGTCTCCGGCTCCTAGAAGAACACCTCTGTATTGGACTCATTAATTCTAATCATTATTATAAACAAGTCTAGTCTTATCTCATACAAGAAAATTAAAATAGGATCAATAATTTTTATCATCTTTTTCATTTTCATTAAAAGATCTCCACTTAGGCCTCCACACACTACAATGAGGTTTACGATCGTGTCTGGAGTGTCTTTAGTCATCGCCAATAAGTTTGACAATTTCATCTGAAGTTGCTTCAGAAAAGCGCTGGTGTAACACCGAGTACCTCTCTTCCTCCGTTCCGCCGCATAGTCGGGGTCATTATGTCGGAGAGAGCCGTCATCTATCCAAGTAAGACCGGTCTCGGTTGACGTGAAATATGAAGCGGTCTTTCACAGGGGTCCGTTTTAGAGTCGCTCTAATGGAAGATTGCCTACGATTGGGTGCTTCGCGGTGCATTCAAAGATGTTGTCACCGTCACGTGCTATGCGGATGACACGCTTCTGACGACATGTGTCAAGACGCACCGAGAGGCAAACCTGAGGGCCAAAGCCGGTGTTTTTCAAGTCGTGTAGCGAATTAGCAGCTAGGGATTATAGTCATCGTCATGAAATGAGAATCACTTTCGAAGTTTGAATCACTTCCCCAAGTTGGTAAAACGGCACGTGCATTGACGCGTCTACCGTCATCTATGAGGACCCGATGACTAATTCAGGAAACAACGCGTCAGTTGTGTGGACTGTGGCCCTTAATGGGATCCCCATAATGGTACAGGCCCTCAAAGTGAGTAACCACAGCGTATGCTGGCAATTAAAATCATAAGGGGTACCGCACACTCTCTTTCGAGGCAGCGAGTCTCTTGGCCGAAACTGCACCACTGGAAGCGAGAGCACTTGCAGGTGTTTACCAGTGACGGAAAGAGGCCATTTTGTCCAAAGTCCTAAATCTTGATAAATCGCGAATCATAAATACCAACTCCGTCAATTCCTCCTAGAGGAGTGGGATAAACGACCTTGCAGCGGTGACTATCGCTCTCGTTTGGTAACATGATTACCGTCATTGTACGTAGCGAGAACGCATGGAACTCCGCCGTCTCCTTCTGCGAGCAGCGTACACCTTTATATTTTCGTACGTAAATCCCCACGGATACCATCAGTTGCTGGATATTTCGGACTCGAACCAACTAAAATCGCACGCCGCGCCATCTGGGGTACTATATGCCGAGGTATCAGGTATACCCTAGAAAGGAAGACCCTGGAACCCCGACATAGGGCAGCGTACTCCTGGTAAATCGGCTACAAGCACCTTGAGATAACGTGTGGTTTCGTTTCGAGTTCGACATAGCCAGTAGGTCATATCTGAGGGGGTTCCCACACGGACAAAAAAAGATGTTGTTTTATTATATTGGTGACCTCAATAAAGTAATTTAAGAAGTTTATCGAAACAAATTAGATAAGACTAATTATAATAAACTTAGCTTAAACTTAGTCTAGAAAATTAATTAAAAAGGTACTTGCAGTATGACAATCAAACAATAGATAATCGCATTAAATCGCAAAAACCAAACTAATGTATACATCTACTCATACAAATACATAAAATTGAAGTGTCTGTTTGTAATAACAAATGAACTGTTTGTATTAAATGCATATGGAAGTGTATACGTTAAAGATGGTGATTTGCGACAATAACCACGGGACTCAGTTGGTACTTAAATTCCATTGATAAAAGTGCATTTATCCCCCCCATGGTAGTGTTGCGATTTAGCTTAAAATGTGATCATTTCTTTCTGTTACAGAAAGTAACAGAGTACAAAGAGGCGATTCAAGGAAAAATAGGACTATTAATAAAGCTAATAAACAAAATCCTATACTGAAAACAGATAATCGATGATATTGTCAGTATCAGTAATTCAGTATATTGTAAGTAGTCTAGCCGTCCGCTATCTGTCATTCAAGTCGGGTCAGGCTAAATAACTAGATTAGATATGATTTTCTGCTGTATTTTATGTTATTGTTCGCACACATTCGAATATATGACATTTTTGGGTATTTTAAAAGCAAATAAATTTTGTAAATGACAATATCTCATAGAAATAAGGTTCATCAATGAGAATAAAAAATAATGGTTAAATAAACGATTAAACCTTCTACATCATTTTGTTTCTTTATGTGAATTTGTAATAAGGTGTACAAATAAAATAATTTTATTAGAAAGAAAAAACGCAACTGCTTAAAAGTAATGAACTGAAAAAAGAAAAACAAGTATCACAAATATAAAAGTGTCCTGACTAATGTATTGTTTTGTAAACTTATCAAACACAATCTCTGTCAAACTCTGTCCAGAGATTAGCTAGAGCAAACAGACAGACAAAAATATTTAAAACATTGGTTTTCTGGTGTAGGTAAACTAACGTATATACTTTCCTTTGCAAACTAAATACGGTTAATGTGAAGTTACAACGTTACAAGTTACGATATTTAAATTTAAGTTATTTGTATTGATAAGTATAGAAATAAATTGATTTTTTTTAACCATTTATATAAATAAACATTATGTAAAAACGGCTCTATACAACCAAAGTTGATTAGATGACCTATTGTGTATTATGATTTGACAGGCCTGGGGGTCTAGCGATTAGACGCCATAAATTAAGCCATAGGGTTAAATTTAACTCAGATAAAATAACAAATAGCTGTATGATAACCACGATGATTTGTTCCACGTCTGAGTGTAATTTATCAATGAAACAAAAAACGACAAAACAGTGAACTTCGAAATATATTAAAGACTTGCTATGATTTGGTAAGTTTAACTTTTTATTATAGTTTCTTGTAATTTTGTTTTGTAGACCCACCTAACTTGAGTTCTTTTTCTTCTTCTTTTGATGAAATGGCAACTAGCCGCCTATCAGCTATGTCTGCCAATGTCAAGTATTTAACGTCTTCAATTGTAAAGTCTTCTAGTCTTTAATTCGTCGTCGATCGTAATGTATTTAATGATAAAAAAAAATGTGGATGAGATGAAATGAGGGTCATCATTTCGAAAAAAACAAAAAACGATCTCAACTTGAGTACCTATTTGAAAGATAATAAAAATAAACAGAGAAACTGACTCGACTACATGACACGTCATGACGCGACGCTATATTTTCCATTCCTAAATTCTTATCATTAACCCTTCATATTATTAGCCTATTCTCCTTATTACCATTGAAACAAATGATGTTTCCTTAATTATTCATTCACAGTATGGACGATAAATTGTCTATTCAATCGCGCTCCGAGTTAAGAGGATGTGTTAAACCTGTTGATAACGTTGATAAGTTCTTAGTGTGTATGAAAGATAAATTATCATCAATGTCAACGTTCAACTGATTCATCGTATACCTAAACAAAGCGTAGTAATAACAGAGCTGTTATTACGAGTATAGTGTAAAAACGTACCTATCTAATTTAAGATTAAAGTCATCATACAAAGTTCATACTTTACATTTCAAAGACATATATACATTTCAAAGACATATATACATTTCAAAGACATTATTTTCTTTATATGAACCTCCCAAAGTGATTCTGAGCAAAATCCAAAAGTGGTCGTCAACATCCTCATTGTGAGTGTACACAATGCAGCATGGTAACGCACATTATGGCGGCCTAGTAGTGAGATGCTGCATTTGTATTTGTCATAAAAAAATAACTAGTTACAAAGCTCAAAGCTTAGCCTCAAATGTATTTATTTATTTATTTATTCATAGCGTTCAGTATTCAGCATTCTATGCTAGGATCTCTCATGACCTTGTCACTTATTAAATCAAACAAAAGCACATGCTTTAGAATACAAGTGCAAGCAGCAAGTGTGGTGGCCCCCACTCTTGGATTCTGCTCATGCTTTCCATCAGGCAGGGTAGAGTCACTTTGGATGGCTTATGTATAAAAAAAAAAAAAAAAAACCGTTGATGGAAATATACAATCGTAATTGTCAGTGGCTATTCAATAACACACTCTCTGTATACCAATATACACTTATATTGCATTTTAATATTTAATAATATTCCTCCTAAGATATATTGTTTAATTTTTCCTTAATTTCAATTCACTGCATATTAACAACATATAATTTACGTAAACAATAATTGCATTTAACTTTATAATGTAAATATTAAACGTAATACATTTTGAAAATATCTGCAATAATGTATAAGTTACTATACTGCAGCTGTTGTAAATTATTAAGAAATGAAGATCAAAACTAAATAATAAAGATGAATGATTGAGGAGCTCTTCATATGCTAATCTCATAACATCTAACAATCCTATAAAAAACTTGAATACCGGTTTAGCGAGCACACATATAAACATACTAATCGTTTCTCGAGTTCATGGTAACTTTTTAGCTCTTCTAAGTCTCTATACTCTATTCTAATATTATATACATACACTTAAAATTTTGTAAATTTGTCACGTTTTTTGAAGGATCATGATCTACAAAAACTTATTTCAAAATAATTTTACCAATATAAAGCCACATTATTCGTGTGTCATAGACTATATATATTTGCTATAAATGTATACAAGAATTGATCGTTTAAATTTAAGTAATTATTGATTTCCGAAAACTCCTTAATTTACCACAATAAAATTTCAAGTCGTATAATTTACAAGTTGGGCGACAATTAAAATAACAAACGCTATCTTGCTTACTTTATCGCTACGAATAAATAATAAGTCAGGAAGTCTAACTACGCTCTAAAAATGACCCAACAAAAGTCGGGTCCAAGTAGGCGGGGCTTAAAAGTCGAGCCCACCGCGTCATTAGTCGGACATTGTTCTTGCCAGCGATCACACTTCACATTTCGATTTATTATTGTGTTGTCAATAATCATTCCAGTGAAGTGGTGCAGGAGCCATACAAGGCTAAAATGTCCAGGGATCACTTTTCACTAGTAAGTAGTAGCATAATTATAATTATATTTAATGATTTGCAAATATGTTATCAAACCGAGATGGATAACACTATGCAACATGAAGGCAGTAAATTTTTGATTGAATTTTTTTCTTCTTGGTGAAATATTGAAAAGAATATAGATAAAATATTTTATTATTATAAAATAGGGATACTCATTCTGATAATTTTATAACGATATTGTATTTTGCATAATTTGTTTTCTTTTAGTTTTCCTGCCGATGCAATTCGGCAAAAAATTGGATAGCTGCAGATAAGTTGGAAAGACAGTAATATGACTGGATGCCTGTGAAAACCAGCGGAGAAGGCTCTATTCATTTTGATGAAAAAGTTTTTTACAAATCATTAAAAGGTTAAACAATGTTACACAAAACTCCAGTACCAGTTTGTACAGTAAGTACTTACCGTTTTATTATTAAAATAATTATATTTATTATCCAATCTGAAATGAAACTGTTTTTTTTACGCAGACGATTCGTCTTGAAGAAACGCTAACATCTTCAAGGAATACTACAGAAAATGAAAACAGCACCAATGAAAGATTACAATCGATATGTAATGATGGTCCAGCTTTTTACACTTGTGAGAATTACTATAGAATGGAAAATAATAAGTTCATTGTTTAGTGGAATTAAAGCATGTTTATTTTTTTTTGGTTAATGAAAATTCACGTTCTGCAAAATTTTAAAGTATGTGATTTACCTGAGCAGCACTAAAACAAATACTGCAGAACCTCAAGCGCATAAGGCACAAAAACGTAAATTGGTGCGGTTTGACTGCTATTTTTTACACCTAATCTTTGGGTTCGATATTTTTAATTGAGCTGTATATACGTATCTATTTTAAATAAAGACCGTCTTTCCTAGATTTGAAATTGATCATCTATGTTATTTTCAGGAGAATAAAATCATCACTGAATATAATGATGGTTGTTAGCACCAAGAAAAAGAAATTGAAAATAGACTTGTTTCAGACGAAATCAATACTTTTAAAGAAAGAGTATTATGCGTAACGCCAATATTAATATACCATCATGAGATATTGAATCTGCTCTGAATACACCTAGAACAACCATGTTAAAACATAAACTACGAAAAAAATCTATTTTGGTAGTGATACGACTATCACTAATCGGAAATCTAGAACGCAGGAAAAATGGTGATACTGCGAAAAAACAGTCACCATACAAATAATGACCATTTTTTTTTTTATAAAATGTGTAATCGTTAAATTTCTCAGAATCCGTCTTCACTACATTTTACCACTTTCGTAGTGCCTCTCGCGCAAACTATTTATGTAGTTTAGAAAAAAATGATATTCCATAAATATTGCGAAAAAAGATTCTTGTTTAATGTCTTCTAAGCAAAAACAATTAATTATTATATTTCGAGGGACATAGCGTTTATTACAAAAAAATATAAAAATTATACAATTATATTGTTTTATTATTTAATTAACTGTCCGGTCGACTTATTACATAACATCGTTCACGCTGCTGTCATAGCAGATATTGCAGCAAGCGCATGAACCAATCCCTGCTTTTGTTTTGAATTCAAACCAATCACAAACAATGTCTATTTCTAACCTCGGTTATGATTGGTTTTTGTTTCATAAGTCGTTTTGGTTTCAAGTTGGGCCACTTTTTGTATGAAATTTGTTCCGAGTTAGACTTCCTGACTTATTATTTATTCGTAGCTTTATCGTGACTATTTTCCTTTTACATTGTTATTTACATATCATAACATAATACGTTTTAATTTTCCTGTTTTTTTTTAAATACCGATTTAGATTGTACTTGCAGAAGGAAACAATCCTACTAATATTATAAACGCAAAAGTTTGTGAGTATGTGTATGTATGTTTCTTGCTCTTTCACGCAAAAACTACTGAACGGATTTGGATGAAACTTTACAGTAATTTATCTTATATACCAGAATAACACATAGGTTACTTTTTACTGCAATAATCGAGATAAACGGGCGAAAGCTAGGTTGTTATAATAATTTTAACAAAAAGAAACCGACTTCAAAGAAAAACTATTCCGAGTACCCAAATTGCGACAATTGTGCCTATGATATTTGAGGAGTTCCCTCGATTTCTTGGAGAGAACTCTATAGATCCCGATATGGTGAGGATGAGACCACCTGTAAGCTATGCCGAATCAAATGCAAAAAGAATTTTTGAAATCGGTTCATAAACAACAAAATTATCGCTGAACATACATAAAAAAAAAGATTCCGACGAATTGAGAACCTCCTCCTTTTTTTGAAGTCGGTTAAAAATATTGTCCTCCAGAATTTTCATTGCGAGATCCAAAAACAATAAACATACATTTCGTCTTTATACCATTGATACGGATTATATAACGTTATTAACCTCATATCTATAAAGAAAAACCATTCTAAAGTACCTTCATTCTTTAACAAATAAATTTAAAAAAATAATGTAATATTTATGAGCCATGATCACAAAAGCCACGATTTTGGTGATGTTTCAGGCCGTATACTGGGCCTTGAGCTGGTGTCGCCCCTGAACACCAAGCGGCTCCGCTGTAGCATCGCCGTGTTCGTGTGCTGGTCCTTCGTAGTCGCTTCTACATTAACATTCTTCATATTCTACTATGCTTTGGCGAAACAAACTACCCGTCTAGACCTAGGTAAAAACTACTCTTTGTTCCGCGATTTCAAAATATTTAAATTGAAAGTAATTATTCTGGAAAAATATTAAAGAAAAATAAAGGGTTGACTATCAAAACATTGAAAAAAATTAAAATATTTATTCAGGATATAAAGAAAAATAAATAAATATAGTCGGGTATTTTAAATGTTAAAAGATAGAGATAGGATACAGAATTATTAGATTTGCAATAAATATCGGTTGTAACATTTGACATGTAACTAATGTAACAATCTCTTAAAATTAGTCATCATCATCATCATCAAACGCCCCACTGCTGGGCTCGGGTCTCTTCTCAAGAGAGGGTTAAAGCCATACGTCTCCACCACCCTGGTCAAGTGCGATTTGAGGACTTAAAATTAGTGCCAGTGAGTAATCATAGGAGACACTTGTTAGATATAGTATCAGGTTCACCAGTTCCTGTACTAAGTCTCTGATTAAATAAATACAGATTTTGGTTTCACAAGTCAATTTGGTTTCAAAAATATTGGATTGATACCAACAACTATTATCTGTTGAAAAATGTTAAATGATAGATAACTATCTGCAAGAGTATCAGAAACTGATGAAGCTGGCACTTAAAATAGTAAATCAATAAATAAGAATAACTAAAATAAATATAATAAAAAGGAAATATATATGAAAATTGATAATGTCGATTAATATCTGGAGGCTTTAAATGAAAAGCACGAAAAGGCTCTAGTCGTTTTATTTGTAAATAAGCATAAATGGTAATTAATAAACAAATAATAGCAAAATTTCCATTAGTCTTACTCATTAATAATTTTAAATATTAATAATTAACATTATACGGCTGCAATATTTTGACTGATTAACTTTTATTTTTGAGACTAGTCAAAGTAGCTTGATGAAAGCATAGTAATTGTGTATACTACATGCATTTATTTTTAATTATATACCTATTTCACTGTAAAGCAATGATTATTGTTTTCAGAGAAATTTATGAGGTCTACCCTTTACTTTACTAAATATTTTTGATTTTGCGTACTAAGTGTTTAATACCATGACAATATTATTATTGTACTTATATTCGGAATATCTAATATACTTCATTAGATATAAAACTTCCAATTACATTAAGTTTATGTCATGATATAAAATCTAATCAAATTAAGTAGAAAATGAAAGAAAATAGTAAAAAGAAAGTAAAATCACAATAAATTACTTATTTTTACAATGACCAATGAAATTTGTTGGACGAAATAGTTTGATTAAACGTACACCTAAACTTAATTAAATGTAAAAAAAAAACTTTATTATTAATGTTTAAATGCGTTTCTAAGCCTATGATCAAATGATATTTTTAATTTGACTAGATATAAAAGAAACCTGGTACCTGAGGCGTCCAGACTGGCAAGCAATGCCCGACTACGGAATAGAATTCCTAGAACTTCCAGTACCAAATGTTCTCATCGGGCACTCAGCACTCGAGTTCTGCATTGGCAAATACGCTTGCATTAAAAACGTCTTGGATATTCAAAGTGATCATCAAAGAAGGGGCTGGAACGACATCGGGCCGAACTTTCTTGTCAGTGGCGATGGCTTAGTGTTTGAAGGAAGAGGAGCAAACGTTCTAGGTGCCATGGTGAAATCGTGGAACCGAAACGGTATAAGCATAATGTTTCTTGGAAACTACGTAACCAATAAACCTACTGATGTTCAGATCAATCATGTTAAAGTTCTTTTGGACGAATTAGTGAAGAAACGAGTGTTAACCACGGACTATTCGATGTACGGGCAGTGTCAAAAAATGGGTGAAATAATACCGCCGGGACCGCATGTTATGGATAATTTATACCGTTTTGATCACTGGGACCCTACAAATAAAACCGCTTGCCTACGAGAGTGAAATAAGTTGATATAAATATTATTGAACTGTTTTAATTAACCTATAATGTGAAACGGGTTGAAATATAATCTATGACGGTAATAAATGCCACGAAGCCCAATAATTACAACACTATATGCAGAATACAATAAAATTATTTTAAGAAATGTTGTGTGATATATGTACATACTTATATTCTGACTGAGATATACAAGGGATTATTTTTCTTATTTATGCAGTTACATGTATTGTGTAAATCCTTAATTTAAAGTATTAATTATTTAAGAAAAAATCAGTCACAGTGTATGATAATTAAAGTATGTAGTCTAAGTGAAAATAGTCAGTATAAACAAATCGTCTGGTAAGTACACAATGTTTGACTATAAGAATCTTTTAGGGATCTATTTTATTGAAATTATAAATTATGAAATCATCGTGTGTATTATATTTAATTGTGGTTATTAACCTAAGAAATCAGTTTTTTTAAATTTGATGAAGTTTATTTTATAGTCTTTTCAAATTGTACTAGAGCATGTAATTGAAATTTTGTACATTTTTATTTTTACAGGTTTAACCACACTATACTTTAAATAAATGTATCTTTCTACTTTTGACTGTGATATATGAAATTGGTCGTTGGTCTAGCTAGTGGATAGCGTATGCGACTGTTAATCAAGAAGACTCGGTATCAAATCCCGGGTCGGATCAAAAAGTATTTTTGGGTTTTTCTTAGAAAATTCATAATAGCAGCCCGGAGTTTGGAAGTTTTACGGTGATTCACGCTCGTGCCTTAGAGAGCATGTAAAGCAGTGGTTCCCGGTTGTCATGAACGTCTACGGAAATCGTTATTAGGAAATCAGTGCCGCAAATTTACTGACAGCTAGTTCAACCTTCGAATTTCAGTCCTACCTTAGGGTTGCGTCAGTCATGCCAGTCGATCCGTGGAAAAACTCATATGCAGATAAAACCGGTTGAACTAGTAGCCGACGCCAAATAATATTGGGAATAAGGCTAGAAAGATGATGATCTTATAAGGACAAAATTGTACTTCTCCTATTAATTGTTACAGGGGAGTAATAAATAAATAATTATAATTGGAAAGGTGACATTTGGATATTTCCTCTAGTTCTTTTTTTTATATTTAAGCCTACCAAAGTGATTCTATTGTGACTAATGGAAATTATGAGTAGAATCCAGTCATTTAATTATTTTATCATTTTTGTGGCAATAACTATTATTACAGATCTAGGAAATTGCAATAACGCTTATATCAACATATTAAATAAATTGTTTTTGACAACTTCTGTTTCATTATTTTTTTTATAAAGTAGTGAAAATGTTTTCAAAGACTGTGGTTACAGTTGTGAAACATGAACGCATAATTCAAGATGTATACAAAACAGAAACACCAGTAACCTCATTTCAAGATACCAAAAAAATAATTAGATTTATCCTTAACAATTTACAAACACATACCTCATTGCATATAAAAGTGCCCTAACTCTAGTACAACTTTAATATAATGCACGTAATAATATCAATGTATTTTATAACAGCAAGTAAATTATTGAAAACTCCGTCCCGCGGCCTATTCATTTAATTATAATCTGTACAATTATATTATTTCCTAACATTACCCTTTCTTATAAACCAAAAGAAATATTTGTCTGAATGCCGAAGAGGTTAGTGATGTTAAAATACGGACGAAATTGTATTTAAAATATGCTGTTTGAAAATACCATATAGTTCATTTAATCTAAGAAGTTTGACAGTTCACATTAATTGAAGGGTTCTAAGAAATTGACAACTTCAATTCTGATTCGCAAGAGATATCCTTACCATTTCTTTGTGTTTGCTAAAATCGCAGTTGTTTCTTAATGAATTCATTAACAATTGTACATCTCTTGATAATATAAAAATTAATTCTAATTCCATAGTATTCCGGAACAACTTACAAGTTGTGTCATCTGGAAGAGTATGAACCATGCAACTAATAATAAAAACCTGTTAGCGGTCTTTATAAATGTATGACTGATTGTGATTTTTTATTATTTAGCCTAGAAAAACCGTCTTCCGCATTTGGTCACTCTGTATAATAAGTAGATTAACATTTTATATACAAATGTGAATATCTATCTTATTTGAATGGATGAATACTTTTGTAATCATTAGATCTGTACAATAAAAATGTGTCCAAAATTATAAATTAAGTTGATTAATAAGTTTAAGTAAATATTATTATTATGTTATACTTACTGTAAATATTTTGATACTTATGATCTCCTTAACTCAATTATATTTTATTTTATTATTTAAGTGCTTATGTTTTGATACCTTATTCTGAATAACGAGATTCTAATTAAAATATTTAATGCATATGTGTTTTGTAGTATTGATATATATGTACAAATGATATTTTTTAAATAAATATTTAAATTAAATTTTACTTTTCTTCAATTTTACCCGATTGCGGCGAATAGTAATTGCAGCTATGCGTGTTTGTAGTAAGACACCGTTACTCATAAAGTACTGAACTAAATTATTATTTTCACTAGAAAGACAAGGTAACGCTCGCTACTTAGTCTGCATCGGATCTCAGCTTCTGTAGCGAAATGTAATTTATCTTTATATTATTTTACAACTTTATAAACTGTAAGTACAATGGCAGCCTTAATGCCACAGGCATTCTCTACCAGTCTACCGTCGGGTGGCACGGGTATGACTGAGAAGGTGCACTATAATTTAATCCTGAATCTACTCTATCCTCTATCTACCAAATCCTTCAGTCCTCGGTTCCAATTGTTCTGGACATCTATAGCAATTGTTATTATCAAAACAGTGCTCTCAAATATGCTGACACAACTAGTTCAGCCCACGAATTCAGATCTGTTCCTCCACAGCGCTGCGAACTTTCGATTCCAGTCGCTCCGATGGAAAACTGATATTAAAATAAAAATTGTTGAACTGTAGCCTAACGTAAAATAATACTAGGAATAATAAAGCCTAGGAAGATACACTTACTTAGCGAACAAACGGGTCTGTCGGATCACTATTCTGAAGGCAATAGTGCGGTACTTTTCTAAATCCTATGTAATCAGGAGTAAAAAATAAAAAATCAGGAGGAATTATAAAAAAATTGCGATAGGTTGCGACTATTAGGACTAACAAACCCCACCCACGAGCTCACCAGTGTAACTCCTGTATACCACGTTCAACAGAAGTGTTTTGTGATTGGTGTCTGGGAATAGGCTATATATATTTTGTATTTACATTAAGAGCGCGCATAAACCTAAAAAAATATCAGATTTCACCCGCGCGCTTCACACCCCCCGCTCTCGTATCGGCAAGAAGATAGGTATCGTAGGTATGTTACTACGTACGTCACCGCGCGTTTCCGTAGCTACCGTATTGTTTTGTCAAGTACGATCGAGCACAATACACCCAAAATAATCAGATAAAAATTGGCTAAGTGCGAGTCAGTTTAGTCAGTCAGATTTTGATAGATAAAATGGTGGTAAATAAATCGAAAATGTAGGTACCTAATATAATGATGTCTTTTCATAATATAATGTCACACAGGCGGGTCATTTTGTGAACAAACACTCTCCAAAAAAGATAAAAAAACTATTTTAAATCTGTAGGTACTTTGTAATGATTTTCTTTTATGAATTTTACTCAAAGTAATACAAAGACACAAATTTTATACAGTTTATATTTTAGAAAAATAATAATTACATAAAAGATACTTTTATGTACTCGTAAGTGCATCAATATTCTGCAAATGACAATATATTTTTTTAGAATGACCAACGGTAGAGAAATCTGGTGAAAAGGTTTTGTTTTCCTCCGACATCGTAGGCTGAGATTGGATTTTTTCTAATTCGGATGATTACATAGTTTGTTCAGAGGTTCCAGCTTGAGAAAAGTTCTTGTCTGAAGCAGTAACTAAATTTGAAGAACGGATTTCCACTAATTCGGAAGTTAGATTCGACCTTTTTGGGGGTCCAGCTTCATTCAGTAGTTCGTGTTGACGTTTTGTTTTTTGCTAACTAGTGGTTGTCTCAGTGACATAGTTATGGTCTGACGTGGGTCAATCAACTCAGGCAATATATGTTCCATGTAAAATTTTGTTAATTTACCAACCATTTTAAATTTCCAAAAGTCATCATCGCGCAAGATTTTTTCTACAGTTAACTTTTGGTTATCAGCCGACCACACTGTGAAAAGAAATATTTTGCTATTGGTTATATGAAGTTGACCAAGAATCGGTTTTGTTAATGACCATTGTGTTGTCTTGTATGTTCCAAAATTTACAATAAATTTCTGCGAAGTTCTAACCATTCGCTGCTATCTCTTTGTAAGATAGTAGCTCTTTCGATCTGTGATCGTCCAGTCTCAGTCTTTTCCAAATTAAGAAAACGTAGTTTAAAACGTACTTTAAAATTTTGTCGCAACTTATTTTTAAAAATTCTTTTATCTTCAAAAGATTTTGTTTTTGATTTCGGGCTTTGGCCTAAAAGCGATTTTTATACATTATACAACGGTATTTTTGCATTGTATGCCACTACAGCAGTCGCACACCTGAATTGATATGTTCGTCGTTGTATTAAATTTGTTCGTTTGCCCCCCACAAATTTTGCAATTATGCTATTGAATTACTATACAGCATTGCTATCGCAATCATTAATTAGACTACGTGAATGTGTAGCGATTATACCCACAATATGTTGGATTTTAGCCCAGAATGTTGAGGTTTTTACTTTTGCAACAAGATTTTCACTTTTTTTCTCACTGCTGCAATAGTACTCTTGACATTCGTCGTGAAGACCAAATGAATGGTTATATGTATTAGAAATATCAGTATATAACTTATTGATTCGTACTCCTAGTTCATCATCATCAAATTTATGTTTTTTTATAGCCGTACAAATAACATTTCTGATGGCAAGTATTCTTTGAGTAGTGAACATTTTCCTCAAATTGATGAGTATTTAGTATCTTTGCTGACGACAGCTAACTTATTACACATGTTTCAGAGAATGTGGTTTCGACATTTTATTTTTTCTACTGTTATCCCTTTATACGGTCTTGCTTCTAGGATCTTCGAGTAAGTGTTTGAGTCTCCATCTGCTATAATTCGCCCATATATAAGATTATACATCTCTATAGATTTTTTGAACCCCTCAGTTATTATTTCAGCCTCCATGCCATAAGAAGGATCCGTATAGTTTTTAAAACATGCGTGTATTTTTGGCGATTCATTTTTATTCTGAGCACGAGTGCAAATGCAACAATATTTGTTTTTGACTCCTAAGTATAAAACTTCTCCGAACTTTTTTGCGCCTATGGCTGCTGCTCCAGAAAGCGCCGCATAATTCATTTTGTAAGACCGTTTAGACCAGCATGCATCAGCAATAACATCGATTACCGCTATGCCATCTTTCACTCTCGCTTCTTCCACTGTAGCGCGTCTTTCACGTTCAGCAGCAGGTGCCATAGTTTGGTAAGCAGTGTTTTCCCATTCCTCACAAAAATGGTTATGTTTTTTGTCAAAAATTTGTTGCGACATTATGGGAAGATTCATTGCCGCACACAATCCTTGAAAATTTTCCAAACCGATACCAGCATATGTGATACCAGAAACTGCAGCTGTATTTATATCTAAGTTAGCGGTTGGGTGTGGATCTGACGTATTTATAACAAACGTAGCTTTACACATATTACAAGAAAGTTTTAATGAGTGCAGACCTATTTTTGTTTCACCAGTGATATTAAGATTGGAAAAGTTACATCCAAATTGAGGTGCATGATTTGAAATAATTTTAAGTTTTCAAAGAAGTAGGTACACTTTATCTATAATAAGTCGTTCACTAGCATCATAGATATTTTCATCTATAGCTTGTTTAGTCTTCTTTTTCTTTATTGCCGTCTTTGCCCGATTATACACCCGTGGCTCGATATTACTAAAATCAAACAAAAGGGGTCACAATTGTGTATGAATTTATTTTATTATTAAAAAGTTAAACGAAAAATAAATACATACCGTTGTGGTACAAACGTTTCATCATAATTTAGATCAAGTTCTCAATGTTCTCTAAAGGTTTAAATGTAGGTCTTTAAAATAATTAGAAATTAATGAACAATCAACCATATATAGGTTAGTATTTTAATTTACTTACTTTTAAAAGAGGTAATTATTCACATTTTATGTGATAACATGTATTGTGTAAAACAAAAATTAAATGTTAGTTTGTCTTATTTTCATATGCCGCTAGGTATACATTATTAGTGGCCGGACGGTGTTAACCATGAGCTTTGTTACTTACTTGGGTACTAAGAAACATTTTGCAGTGCAAATGTTTTTTGGAAGGAAATTAATCCTCACTTATATTTTAAATTTTTTTATAGACCTTAGTTATCGAAGTATTTTCTAAAGTAGAAGCTGATCTGGAAAAAAACAATAAATAAATCATCATTATCATCCTAACGATCTCGCTAGGATGATAAGGATGATTTATTTATTGTTGATTTATTTATGCAACCGGATGTATCTACATCCGGTTGCATCCAAGGAGTTAAGGGTCCGTTTTTCTCCTACTTAATTGGCTAAAATTGGCTTTTAAGAGAGCGAATGCCGTTTGACCTCCCAACTCCGAGAGGAAAGTCAGCGCCAGAGCCTCGTCCGTTTATCGGCAGGTGTACCAGCTAGCTGGTGAGGTTGGCTTAAGCCCCAGAGGTCTCTCGTAGAGTGGGCAGGGTGGCAGCACGGGACCCTTTCCTTCCGACTGACGCAGGTGCTTTCCGGGCACGGTTGCTTCGGAAAGTACCTGCACTCGGTCGCTAGGAGGGAATTGAGTCCCGCCTGCCACCACTGCGACTGCAGTGAGGACTCGGCCCAGCACATGCTGGCGGTTTGCCCCGTATGGGCCACACAGCGTCGGGCCCTCACTGCAGTCATCGGAGAGGATCTCTCGCTACCGGCCGTGATAAGATAGATGGCCGGTAGCGACAATTGTGTTACAACGGTCGCAATCTTCTGCGTGGACGTAATCTCGCAGAAGGAGAGTGGAGCAGGTGGAGAGGGCCCGGGAGGACGACCTCCACTCGGACCCGGGCAGCGGAGGCGCGCTGTAGTGGCCAGCCGCGAGGGGGTGACGTCTAAACTGAAAATATAAAACCGAGACAGTGCCCGCAACAGGGCGGGCAGGCACCGGGAGGAGATAACACCCTGGCTCCCCTCCCTAAACACAGGCGCAGAAAGGTCACACCGTGTGGTTTTAGTCGGTTTGAGTCCGACACACCACCCCGCCGTAAATCCCCGGCGGGGTGACGCTCCGCGGGGATTTCCATACGTTAAAACAAAAAAGTTACAAATTAATATTTGACTTTATTTACTTAATTCACGTCTATTCATTCTTTGTAGTACGAAAATCTTGAGGGTTAATTTACTTTATTTTTTTTTAAATAGATCTTCATTGTTGTTTAAAATTGTTTACCTTAGGACCAACGTCCTAAGGTAAACAACTACAATAAACTTACAAAGTTGATGAGTGATTTCCGCTTAGCGAATCGTCTGGATTGCATTCATCACCTTGTGCTAATTTAGCACTTGCAGCTCGGCTAATTTGGCTGAATCTTTTTTTGTTGTTTATAATAAATTATTATCAGAAGAGGGTTCATAAGGAAAGAAAAAATAAGAAAATTGTGCAGAAAAACATCGACAATAACGCATGTGGAACCGCGGGTAAAAGCTAGTTACAAATAAAATTGTACGGTAAAATATAAGTTTATTAATATACTGGCATCAACATGCGAGTGGTCAAAAACATCGATTTGTTTTGCATATACTACCCACACGCCGACATCCAGCGCATCTACATTGTAGATGTGAGATCATTACTACTCATCAATCAACCACAAATATAAGAAAAGTAAAGTAATAGGCCTTCGACAATTAGTCATGAGTTGAATTTTTAACTTCTTTAATTCTCTTGAAAGCGTTTTGTTTTATATTTTTTATTTGCAATGATTGACGAAGTATTTTCTTGAACCGGAGCACAGAAGCACAGTCTTCTCGTCTCAACGGAGCGACCGCGACTGATTGATGAAACAAAACATGCCCGTTACCTCGGGTCAAGTGCGATAGAAAGGGAGCTTTCTGCACGAAATAAGAATGTAGTAAGCGCCGAATCAATTTTATTGTAATTACTCGTAAATTGTACATTTTTTTTTTAAAACACTAATACAGTCCCTTGGTAATATACTTTTATACAATGTATTAAAATATTGACTCAGTAATATACATATTTATGATAATAAATTAATTTTAGTGGAAAATTAGACGTAACTTTGTGATTATTTTCTATCGATAAAATATTATAATTTTATGTTTTCACTCAGACCATCCCCTTTCAAACATAATGTAATATATATATATATAAAACAGGTAATTTGTGGCTTACTTTCGAGTGTAAAAATCAAATCTAAGATCGGCAATTTATCTTTATACCCCCTCTTAACATCTACATTTCTATCTGTTCGAAGTTGTATACAATATGGTTTTATTATCTATTTAAAACGTATGGTACATGTAATAACCAAAATCTAAATAATTCAACATAAAAAACAGAATAGGGTTCCGTAGTCACCATAAATGGTAGGTAGATTTAAAATATCCTTAGCAGCGAAGAAGGGGACACGGGAGGGGGTACAAGATATTTAAGACTATGATCAGTTTTAACCAATACATATATGTTTAACCCAAATGATTAAAACAATTTTATTAAACGCTAGTCAAAAATATCTAGATATCAAAAATTTGTAGATTAATATATACTCACAGTAAGGAGAAGGGTCTATAGGTCATAGGTCCCTCTAATTGCATGCCACTTGGTTTGATCTCTGACGTCTTGCAGTCAGGTTCGGTCAGGTGTCTTGCAAAAAATATCATTCCACCTGGGCTATGGACATCCTACACTGCGTTTGCCCAGACTGGATCTGCACTCAATAAAATGTTTAACGCAACGGTTATCTATTTTGCAGTTAATATGACTAGCCCATTGCCATTCCGTCTTGCTTATCTTGTAAGTTTATACGATGACATTGGTTCTCTACCGAATTACCGCAATGCTATAACAAAATATTTCATCATCATAATTATTTAAGAGCGTACTCTTGTCGATGTACCGTCTATAAAGTTCTACCTATCAAGAGTTGTTTCCTTCACCTTGTACATTTCGATCACCAGTATTTCCTTAATTTGGTGGATAAAATTATGTCTCGTCCTCTTCTTCTCTTTCTTCCTATTTTTCCTATTATGATATGACATAAAAGAAATCGTGGCGTATGAGGTCGCCTAACATATAATCTTTTCTAATTTCTATAGTAGATATCTTTCTCTCTTTCTAAAGCCTCTTTGTAGCTAATATAGTTAATTGGTTCCATTTTTCTTCCACACATTTCTAAGGCTCGCAGAATTTTCTTATCTTCAATTAGTAACAAAACAACAACAGTTCTAAAATAAACTGGGGACACGGAATTGCCCCGCCAAAACGAGAAAAAAAACAGCACAGCCGTACCATTATTTTCCCGTAGCAATTTAGGTCATTTTCGCCCTCTTTAACTTCAGTGTAGATATAACTAGATGCTTCAATTTTTAGTAACCGAGTAAGCTGTATTTGAGCACCTTATATTTCGATTGCCAAGCCATTCTATTAATTTAACACATAATAGACTTTTAATGTTAAGAATGTGGTCACTATTGGCTTCTGTTAGGTTAGCTAGTTACAAAATAACTTAGGGCAGAGGTCTTCTTAAGTAGAGACTGAATAAATTAACGTCTTGGCAGTATATGGATCTAGTAGAAGAACTGGGTTGTGCTTGACTTGGATTTTTACAAGATGTTTTAATGGCATATTACTTTACAATTGATATTTATTCTGCGTAATGCACTTATACTTAAATTAGCGTGTTACAATAAATGACAATATTTTTCCTTGTATGTTCGCATTTGTGTTATGTACAGTCGGATATGGATTATGGATTATTATTAAAATTTTCCTATTAGGCTGAAATGTATTGAATTGATAAAAATTTATATTATGAAAAGAATATCACCAATATACTTACTTCAACACATCATCATCAACAACAACATTAAATAGTTCACTGTTGGACATTGGCATCTTCATAAGAAGGGGATTTTGGTCTACAACAGCACCTTGGGTAGAAGGCTTAGTTTTTCTTCTTTCTGCAGAGCTACTTCCCTGCGTGGTTTGCTCAAGGCAGGCGAATACCTCACCATTCGAATATATGCAAAGCCTACTTGCACAAGTAATATACAGTCATGTAACTGAACTTTTTATTCTCCTTGAATAGTTTTGGGTGCCTAGCACAGGCAGCTTTCTTGTGCAAGTATAAAGATATATAAACTTGCACAAGAAAGTAATAAACGAGATTATTTTTCTTTCTTAATTACTACCTCTGGTTAGCGGTTAGCGTATGCGACTGTCACACTGTCAATCACGACTCCTCGGGTAAATTCCCATAAGGTGGCTATAAGTTTCCTTAAAATATACAATCCATTATTTCA
Organism: Phragmatobia fuliginosa; assembly: GCA_932526445.1. NCBI lineage: Eukaryota > Metazoa > Arthropoda > Insecta > Lepidoptera > Erebidae > Phragmatobia > Phragmatobia fuliginosa. Next base: position 36,601,159 of record OW052057.1, read on the forward strand.
ATATTCGAATACAGTAAGGCCCTTCGTACACAAGGCTACGCAAATCTCCGATACCTCAACCATTTTAGTCTCCAAGCGACTACCGCCATACAAATCCGTTGAGGCCTTAGGCCCTTTGTACACAAGACTACGCAAATCTCCGATACTCAAATCAAATCAAACCATTTTATTAACCGACTTCAAAAAAAAGGAGGAGGTTATCAATTCGTCGGAATCTTTTTTTTTTTATGTATGTTCAGCGATAATTTCGTCGTTTATGAACCGATTTCAAAAATTCTTTTTGCATTGGAATGGGCGTAGCTTACAGGTGGTCCCATCGTCACCATATCGGGATTTGATGATGGGATCCCAAGGAAATCGAGGGAACTCCTCAAATATCATAGGTACAATGTCGCGATTTGGGAATAGTTTTTCATTGAAGTCGGTTCCTTTTTGTTAAAATTATTTCAAATAAACCATACAACGGCACTTTTGAAACGTCAAGTAGTCAGTCGTGAAGTTAATTGAGAACTTAACTTAACTAACTTGAGAGTTAAAAGAACAGACAAGAAACTCCATGGACACTCTTTTCCAACATTGTTTTTACAATTTTTGGTAACATTGTTTAAGGCATTTTATTATATGTGAGGACAATGCAAAGATGCTGATATTCACACAGGTAGTGTCCAAAAATAATTAAACAATAAATTAGACAATAAATAGAAGTTGTGAGATGACCAGCCCCGACTGGCGGCGCCCGTATCACGAGCATGACCTATGCACCAGCCATCGTCCAGTTCAGCCATATTGTAGGGAGCCAAACGACCCGCTACACACGCCACCGCCAGCAGGACTTTTGAGCGAGCATGACATACTCACAACCGCCAGTCAACAAACAAACTTATGCTACTAGTGACTACAAAGTGCTCACATGTACAATTCAAAATGTTCGCAGTTATACAATAATAAAACCATTTATAAAAATGCTACTCTCTAAGAGTGCGATAAATATTTGAAACATGTCAATAAAAGGTAACTTATTATGCAATAATGTTAATACCAACAAAAAATACAAATGTCAAACAATAAGATACAATTAAATTATCAATGTACATGTCAGAAATATAATAATAATAATATTTATTTCACACCAGACATAACATTTTGATAGTACAAAGCAAAAGAAGTACATACTTCGGCAGTTTGTGTATGTAAGTATACACGTTACAGGAACTGCTTCCCAAACTAGGCATAGCCTGTATTTTGGGAGGCAGTATTTAGTTACGTTTTTGATCTACATAATTTAAAGGTGTCGCTGCTTGCAATTGTAAACTAATTTATTTCATTTACACATTGTTATATACTGTGTGTGTGTGTGTGTGTGTGTGTGTGTGTGTGTGTGTGTGTGTGTGTGTGTGCGCGCATTTAGGTAATGAATTTGACTAGGTCTTCCGTCTTTTCATAGCTAAGCCCTTGGAGCCAATTACTGACCCTACTTTTAATTTCATGTTTGTTTAGGCCGACAATATTCAGTTTCTCAGATTACAAAAGAAAGCCAGATAGATCGTAAAGAACACGACAATGAAGCTACAAAGCAAATATGAATTAAAAAGCGAATACATTCTCGCGCCAGTGTTTGACAAACCGCCATATTGTGTACACGTCACGAGTGATTTTTTATTTTAATTTCAAAATGCCGTCTTGCATCATTAAACACTGTAGGAATAGTTCCCAGAAACAAAAAATAATAATATGGAATATCTTTTCACATGTAAATACAGATTATTTAGTTGTTATAACTATTTATTTACCCGATAATTTTAATGTTGTGTCGGAACACAAAACCTCAACCGTAGTTCGACTGTGATACCAGTTTTTGTGTATTTTTTATTCCCTTTAATTAGGGAAATTACTTGTTAATCCAGACATTAGTGGACCTCATTTCTATATTTAGGGACTTGGTTCCGAACCTTATCTGAAAGTATTCTTTGGAGATACAATTATTTCTTTGATTATCTATTTGGAGATACAATTATTTCATAGGAAGAATTTGTGGATGTTTCTACAAATTGCAACTTGTGCTTCACATAATTGAATGGTTGAGAATGATCAATAGTACGAAACTTGATTCCCAGGTACTTACCGTATAACTGCAGAATATGAAAAAAATTACGTCACACGAATTTCATGATTTTTTTGCCCCTCCCCCGTCCTTGTCACAGTTGATCACATTTGTGAGACTTCCCCCCCCCTCCCTAGTGGTAAGCCACATTGCAAATTTATATTTAAAAATAGTTAAATGAAAACAGGTTCCGGAATCAGTTTTATTTCCATTAAATTATCTATTTTTTAGTAAAATTAACATCAAATCAAACAATTAACAAAACAAAAAACGATTAATTATCTAAATTAAAGAACCAAAAATCGGCAAAGTGCGTCTCAGGCCACGCATAGAATAGGGTTCCGTAGTTACCCATAATGATAGGTAGATTTAAAATCGTGTCCAATTTATAATTGTTATGTTTACTTATTTTTCTTTATTTTTGTACGAAACGAAACGCAAAACGACAATATTTTAAAAAGTTTGTGCAAAATAAAGGTTGCTAAGAGTTTGCACAGTATGTAACAGTAACTGAAATAAAAACCATAATTTTTAAAGATTTTTAATATTAAAATACCCTTTTTTCAATCTTAATGTTTATCAAAAAAAGGGAACTTTTTACAGCGTATGGTATCATTACACGCACACAGATGTACGTGTTCCTACAGTGTCTCTGGCGACTGTCACGCACACTAAAATAATCAATCGGCGTCATGTTATTTGACGAGCACGTTCCATCTGGCTTTCTTTTTTAATCTGAGTTCAGTTTCTTATTTATGTCATTGTAGATTTTGGTACTTAGACTAGATGGATGTCTTTTAGCAAAAGAAGTTCTACACCTAACTCTGGGACACACAGATGACATACTGCGCTTTTTTATAGTTGGAAGGGGCACATCCCGATGCTTTTTTAGAATTGTTCTTAGCACGTATAGCTGTCGTACCGTGAGTACTCTACAAGTGGAGTAAAGCAGCGTTGTAGGGTATCTGTAAGGTTTTTTGATCATGACTTTAAGTACCGCTCTCTGTGCTCTCTCTAGACGAATAAGATGGGTTTTTGCAGCACCCCCCCAAACTATGATGGAGAATTGTATTATAGACTGACATAGTGCTAGATAGACCATTCAGATTTTTTCAAAAGGGACAGTTTAACAGTTTAAAAATATGTATTAGCCGCCTCAGTCTGGTTGTCATCAAGTCAATCTGTTTGTTCCATTTTAGTTCGCCATCTATACATATCCCCAGGTATTTTGCCGTGTTCTACCCGTGCAATTTCCTGGCATGAGCATTCGTCTCGGTTTATACAGTTGTGAGATTTTATAGACAGTGTATCTGGAGCTTGATTACTTTTATTAATTGCAAAGGGTAAAAAGTGAGTTTTATTAGTATTAAGAGTCAGTAGGTTTTTTGTTAACCAATTTTTAACTTTTGAAAGTGATAACTCAGCTCTTTCCTTAACTATTGGCCATGTCTCACCCCAGACAAGAAGTGCTGTATCATCTGCATAAGTGAAAATACCAGTATTTGGTAGTTGCATAGTACATAGGTCGTTCACATAAATCTGGAACAAAGTAGGGCCCAGTATGCTACCCTGCGGGACGCCGTAATTTATAACACACTCGTCACTAGTGTGGTCGCCCACTTGTACACAAATTTTTCTGTCTGCAAGGTAGTCCCTGAAAATTTCGTAGGGGATTCCTCGTATACCCATCCTAAAGAGCTTCTCGCACAAAATGGGAACAGAGACCGTGTCAAAAGCTTTAGAGAGGTCAAGAAATATGCAGAGGCACTTATTTTTGTTGTCTAGATGTTTAACTACTGAGTTTGTTAAGTCTAATATTGCATCTTCAGCGGACATTTCCTGACGGAATCCGTACTGGTTTGGAGCTAATATTTTAAAATTCTCCAAGAATGATTTAAGTGACCTATTTAAGACCTTCTCCAATATTTTAGATAAGGCAGACAGCACAGAAATGGGGCGATAATTTTTGACACAGTCTCCGTCCTCGTCCTTGTATATAGGGTGGATAATTGACTTTTTAAAAGCTGCAGGAAATACACCAGAAGTAAGAGCGAGATTGCAAATGTGGGTTATGGATGGTATGAGCACTTGGCGACATTGTTGTAATACTCTAGACGGGATATTAGCCCATCCTGAAGCACATTCTTTGCGTAACTGCAGGATAATCACCTCAATATCGGAGCAAGTTATTTCCAGAAGCACTAGGGAGCTAGGTGGACCATTCAGTACACTGTGTGTAGAGATTGTAAAAGAGTCGTCAGAGTTCGTATTTCGAAGAATTTGGCCTGACAAGTCCGCACCTACGTCTCTAAAGAAGTTGCAAACGTAATTTATCGACGTTTTCGGGTCATTGCAAATGTTCAGAAGTTCTTTCGGAGCATTTCTTATTTTACGGGTGCCTGAAATTTCTTTAATGGCTGTCCACAGAGATTTAGGATTTTTACCAGCCTTGTCTATTTGACCCTTATAATAATCTATTTTTAGCTTACGTAATAGATTGTTACAGAAATTTCGATATCGAGTATAAGTTAGTTTAGCTATCATATTATCTGGGTTTTTTTTAGAATTGTGATGTAGTTTGTCCCGGTTTTTTACACATTTTAACAAACCTGGTGTCATCCACGGTTTCAAAAGTCTATTACGTCTGGCAACCTTAATCACTCGAGTGTGTTTAGTTATAACACTTGAGACCAGCGCTATAAACCTATTTGCAGCTATGTTTACGTCAGTTTCTTCCAAAATCTCAGTGAACTTTATTTGTTCTAAGTCTTCTTTAATTTTGATATAGTCTGAAATAGTATTACTTTTATCAATATGTGGTGTGGTGATTTCTTTTTCCAAAATGAGTACAATTGGAAAATGATCGGTAATAAAAGTTTCTAGTACTAAAGATGTTGAATTTAAAGCAGTTTTAAATATGAAATGATCCAGACAAGAAGCATTCCTCGTAGGGCAGCAATGTGATGGATAAAAGCCATGAGAAGCATTGAATGTTAGATATTCATCACATAATGGATCTGTGCTAGTTGGGCTTATATCTATGTTAATGTCTCCCACAAGTACTTTGTTTTGGTTTTTTAGATTGTTGAATGCATCATTTAAGCTGTCTAAGAAGTTATTGAACTGATCTCTACTTGAATATGACGGAGAACGATATACAGCAACAATACTTAGATAATTGCCTACTTCACAAACAAGACCATTTCCGCCTTTGAATAATGGTTCGTGTATTTTGTATGTTAACTGTGAACGGATATATATCACTATCCCGTCGTTTTGGTTTAAGTTAATCTTGGAGTGATGTGCAGTATACCCGTCTAGGATTGGTAGGTTGACGACTTTTCCAAGCCAGCATTCCGTCAAAATTATGACGTCAAAATTTATTTTTGTCGTAGTTAATAACATATGAAAGTGATCAAAATTCTTATTCAAACTCCTAATATTCATGTGTATTAAGGTAATAGGTTTATTTGCTTTAATAAAACTTCGGCATTCTTCGGGCAAACAAGTATAAGCCTTTCCAATCTCTGTTGAATCTAGAGTGTTATTTATATTTATTACATCAGTCATTTAAAAGATGTAATTTTAAACAGTACGTGGGTCTTATCGAGGGGTTCGTATTAAGTAGGAGGGAAAGGACTTTATTTGGGAGGTCGTTTTGTTTTTTTGTGTATTTATGGGCGTAGGTTTGTGATATGTTAAAGTAATAATTGTATGAGCCTAGATGTAGAAAGTGAGTAATCGGTATGTGATTGGGTGTAAATTTTTGTGTGAGATTATAAGTGTGTTTTGTTTTGAAGTATAGTTTTGTGTTATAGTGTACAATACAGATTAATAGTAAAAATAGTAAAAATGAAAACAATAGCATTCCAAAAATAAGAAGAAACATCAAACTCAGAAGTAGTCACTCAGGGGGTTTCAAGTCTTGTAAAACTCTTTCCGAAGACACAAGTATAGCCTTATCTCCATGGGCTTTTCGCATAAAAACATTACCATTCGATGTCCAGCAGTATTGATAACCGTAGTGTTTCGAGAATTCTCGGCTCTGAAAAAAAATTTTTTTAATAATTGCTGGGAGATGATCAGCTACATAGATTGCCCGGCGCTTGCCCTCTATTCTTAGTTGTTCTGTATTTAGTTTATCGACCACTGGTTTGTTCTTATTATAGTCTCGAATTGCGTTGACAGCGTTCTGTTTCTTTTGCACTGTAAGGAATTCCGCAACTATTGGACGGGTCAGCTAAAAGCTAAAAGCTGGTACATATAGTATTTTGCACTTAATAACCACAACGCGACGGTTGCAATATCACCCAGCTTATAACAATACATCAAGACGTATGTGCATTAACAAATCTTTGGAAACCTATACAGACAATAATTTTTTTCAGAACTTCCATTCCACCGCTACATTTGGGACGTGGCGAAGAAAACAACGAAAGCAGAGAGAATATCCTGTGTAGTTGCCATATTGGTTCTCATCATCTGCATTCTACTCATCGTTTATTTCACCGTCATAGTCAAAGTTAAAGAGGAAAAGATCGATGACGTAGGTAAAGTTTGTCAACTGCTTTATTTCTTTGCTGTCTGTTCGCTTAATTCTAAATTCTCAACGCTTTGTAATGCAGTTCCTAGCCACAGATAAAGTGATACAAGAGACAGATCTATATTTGTAATACATGCATATTAAAATAAATAGGTACATATATATTGTCGTAATAGTTCATCGCTGGGCACAGTTTAACACCTATAATATCCATGTGTCAATAAGTTTGATAGAGTCAGAAATGTGTCCACTGTGAACACTCCTGTATCAAAACAATCAAATATCTATTCTTTGTGGGATTAAAATTACAGAGTAAACGATCGTAGCGGTGGTTATTGTAGGTAATAGTCACGCTGGTTTCAGAACGAATGGGTTGGCTCGACCGGGGCAGTAAGTACTACCCTCACACAGAAGACCAACGTTAAAACGACAGCACTTCTGTTGTCGTATTTCGTTGGTGAGTCTGAGAACGGAGGTCCAATGACCCAGAAACATCTCACTAATATATACATACATCTCACCATAGTTTGGGTCACCATGTTGCATTGTCAATACTCACAACGAGAATGGTGATCCCTACTCTTGCAACCTACTTATGCTTTCCATTAGCCAGAGTAAAGTCACTTTGGTAGGCACATAAAAAAATATTATAGCAAAAATATAATAGCACCTCACAAAACATATATGATACTAATACTGAGAACACATAGACTTGAACTTGAAATGTCTCGTTTTAGAAATGAAACTACAGTATTCAGAAGAGCAATAGGACACGGCGTGCCGGCGTGTTACTATTATACATATACATAAAACTGTTCAGTTACTGGCTGACTAACAGACAACGCACAGCCGAAACTACTGGGGGCAATTTGACATGTATGTCCCTCGAGGAGGGAAGGCGAGTACTAAGAGAAGATAATATTGGAAATTCTAATAACACGTAGGCGAAGCCGCGGGCAAAAGCTTTCTGAAAATAAATTAGTTACGTTCTGGCAAAGCGCTATATGATTCTTGAATATTTTTTTGCTATGAGTTTAGGAATGCTGTTACTGAGGAATTCATCAACATCTCTACAGTGATGGTGCAAATTAAAATACGTCGCTACTACTACTACTACTACGATATATCTAAACTAAAACTTTACCCACAGCTCCTCACGAGTGGTTTATTACACGAGAAATGTGGTTGGCAGCCAAATACGAAGATAAAACAAAAGTTATTGACGCATACAAACCTTTGAAACTAGTTATCATTGCTCACACAGTCAGCACAGAATGTTCTCTATTCATCAATTGTGCTGCGGAGATGAGGAACTTACAGCGTTACTCACTTAAAGCACTGAAGTATGATATTATGTAAGTATTTAAATCTTAATGTAATCTTTAAATATTATGAACAATTAAGGCACCACGTATCACAAAATATTAAATCGATTAAGAATTCGATAGTACTTTTACATAAATTATACAATTTTAATGTTACACTACAAAATTAGAATTTCATGGTGATCGGTAATAACAAATTATTATTTTTTGTTAGACGAACGTATCTACGCATATTACCTCACATTTAAATTTTGATGTTCACTTAGCACATTTCAGCCATTGTGGCTAGTCTCAACGGAAACAACTAACAAGTCAACTAAGCCGGAGATATAAAAGTACGCCAACACAGATGCACTCCCTGTTCCGACACGATATATCTTTATATAGTTCAGGTCTGCATGATCGACCGTTTTACGTAAGCTCTACGGCACGGGGATTACTTAAAACCCCGACTTTTAAACTTCAGGCTATTATTAAACAATTTTATGCTCAATAACACTTTTTTTGACACGACCCGAGAATCAGACTCGAGACTATTGCTTAAACCAACAAAACGGAATTTTGAAATAAGTTGTATATCATCATGCACTTTCAGGTACAACTTTGTAATAGGTAATGACGGAAGAGTGTACGAAGGGCGAGGATGGGACATCGTTGGAGCGCATACCATTGGATATAACAGCTGTTCGATGGGCTTGGCGTTTGTGGGTAAGAGCAATAATTTAAAAAAAACTAGAATAAAAATCATTTATCATGCTTAGTGAACAAATTAATCAAAGGACACGGCAATGCCCTGTCAACAAAGTCAAAATTATACTTAATTAACCTAGAATTTTCTGAAAAGCAGTAATTAATTAGTTTATTCGCAAAAATTCACAGCACAGATAATATTTGCTATACAATAGTAAAGTTTAGGTATATCATACATTGTTACGTTCACGTTTACATAGCACTGATATGGAAAGCCTAACTCATTAAATTGATAAAGTTCGAATTTTAAATAATACAGTAGAACTTAGAAATACCGCTTACCATTGAAGTACACACAATACTTCATTTCTGGATTTCCGAATAATTTAATACAGAAAAAAAATATGTAAATAAGTACTTACAGACAAGCATACATAATTTCTGATACTTAACCAGAAACCAGAAACTTCGCTGCTTCGGGTTATGCAGAAAAGAGCCAAGAGTTACGCGCTTTACTGCATAACTCGAAGAAACGTCTTGGCTGTTTTTTGCATAACTGAGTACATCCAATTAATCTATTGAATATATTTTCCCTTATTAAAGTTGATAATTGATATTTTTCAGGTGACTACAGAGATGGACTGCCTTCCTACTCAAAAGTAACAGATCTACAACAACAAAGAGCTCAAATGTTATTCCAAGAAGGAATAAGACTAGGTTACCTCGACCCTCGCTTTAAAGTTCTTGGAGCAAAAGATCTGAAATCCACATTAAGCCCTGGACCTAATCTTTACCGAGCTATACAAAAATGGTCTAATTATGACCACGATAATTTGCTCGTGAACCGCACTTGTGACCAGATACAGGAGGTTTTTGAATATGACGAAGCCAATACGACTGATATCACCACTACTGATGTAACTTTTACTTGAAATGCAAACTGTTCTAGTGTCTAGGTCATACCTGAAATTGACAATCCGAATCCTCCTTTTTATACATTTAACGAGACTTGTACTCTATGTAATTTAACGTATGAAATGACGGAGGAGATGTGTCGAATACTGGTATTGATTTGTGTTTGATTACCGGAATTATTACAAAGTAAAAGATTTAACGTGATCGGATATCACGTTGAATCTTTTACTTGACACTACAAAGTATTTTCTTTTAAATATCGATTGAGAAGAATGTAATTTCCACCCACGAACCGTAACTCGACAAACATATTCCATAAAACTCCACAATGGTTGACAGTAGCCACCTCGAATTTGGGGTAATTTATTGATCATTCATAAAAATAATAAGTTATTTAATTTAAAAGTAATTCATTTTGATAAGTCAGATGAATAAGAAATGTAAATAATATGTAACTAAAATGTAGTAGAAAATAATATAAATTATTTACTGCAGCAATTAATAGATATTCATTAAAGAAAGGTAAATAAGTTTTTGTGGCTCTAAACTATCTGTGTACAAAATTTCATTTAAATCGGTTCAGTAGTTTTGCAATGAAAGCCGGACAAACAGACAGATTATTATTACTTTCGCAATTCTAATAATAGTTAGGATCTTCTAAAACAAATTTATAAACATATTCCATTTAATCTAATTCTCGTTTCACCTATATATAAAACCCATTTTTCCATAAATATTACTCATATTATCAATATTGTTTAAATGAATAAAGCGAATTCTCCCTCGATAAAAATCTCTAGGTACGGTTAATACAAATGAATGAAAGTTGTAATTATTCGTACGTTTTAACAATTAATGATATAATGGTTAAAAAAATGAATTTGACAAATCACAAATAAAAATGTTGTTTCTATCTCTGGTAAGAGACTAACGTGACATTATTTTTCTTTGCTTTGTTTTGAAATTGTATAGGTATTTGTGTTTTTGCCTTGTTACAACAAATCACACTTAAATTTAATAAACATGTTTTGCACATCTTGTATCTAATAAATTATGAACAGAATAGCAAAGTTTATTGAGATGTGGTGGTTAACTACGTCAATACAAAATATGAATTGTCAAGCGGTACAAACTTAAATTAGATGAACTTTAATATTTTAAAAATGTGATGTACCTACCTATGTAAAAGGTTTGGTCGGCGCCATATGTAGGTATAAACAATGAAAGTTGTATGTCTTATTACAGAGTTTTTATTTACACTTATTTATTTTCTAACATACCTAAATTTTAATGTAAATAAACATAGGTATAGAAATGTTGTAAAATAAAAAATATAATAAATTTTACAGGTAGTAGAGCCACGCTGATTTCAGCATGAATGGGCCGGCTCGACCGGGGTAGTACTACCCTCACACAGTGGACCAGCCTAAAATGACAGCATTCGTGCTGTCGTCTTTCGATGGTGAGTGTGAGACCGGAGGCCCACAGATGCAGGGGTGACAGTTATCGCGGTACGTGTGCGAGCAGTGGAATGCTTGCGGAGTCATTGTGAGGGAGGTGTGGATCCAACCGGTCGGTAGGCTGCCCCGTCAGGTCGCGCATAATCTCGGAGTAGCTCGTCGTGCCGGTTGGTGACCGGACGGTGGGACCCGGCGACTACTTCCGGGAGGGTACGGGGGCCCTTCCGTCCGACGGTTCGGTCACCGTCTCAGTAATACACTGCCGCGATGACTGTCATGCCTTTCACGTCCCTTATTCTACTTTTATCATGGCAGTAAGAAACAAGCATCCAGGTTCTACAGCGGCATATTCTTCTCCCACCAACCCGCTTTTTGAGGTGGAGTTCACCAATATCCGTGGACTCCATTCAAACCTCAACGCCGTCCACCATCACCTTGAGACGGCACGGCCGGCCATGCTTTTTCTGACGGAGACACAAATATGCCGCCCTGCCGACACGGCATATCTCCTGTATCCCGGCTATGCGCTGGAGGAGTGCTTTCTCGCGAAAGCTGGAGTGTGTCTTTTCGTCAGGGCGGATATATGTTGTCGCCGTCTACGCTGCCTTGAGGACCCTTCTTTTTCCATCCTCTGGCTCTACGTGGATTTCGGGTCTATTAGCCGAATCTACGTGTGCCTCTACCGGTCCCATTCTGGAGACTCTGAGACAACTCGTCTCTTTGACCACTTAAGTCAAGCAGCCGATAAAGCTCAAGAACAGTTCCCAACTGCTGAACTAGTATTTCTTAGACTGGGAGACTTTAACGCCCACCACGAGTCCTGGTTGGGGTCTCCCAGAACTGACCATGCTGGTAGAACTGTCCACGCGTTCGCTCTCACGCATGACCTCACTCAACTGGTATTACAGCCCACTAGGATACCAGGCGTATCCAGTCAAGCGCCCTCTCTGTTAGACCTGCTGCTGACGAGTCATCCAGCGCAGTACCGTGTGTCGGTACTCGCTCCTTTGGGCTCCTCCGACTACTGCCTGGTATCCACCACGGTGCCTCTTGCTGCCCCGCCACGACCTGTGGTAGCAAGGCGACGACTATGGCACTACTCGTCAGCAGATTGGGACGGAATGCGGGACTATTTTGCTTCCATCCCATGGGCTGAACGCTGTTTTAAGGCCAGGAATTTGTCGCAGAGTGCTGCGGCCGTTGCCGACGAAATTACTATCGGCATGGAGTATTATATTCCTCACACTGAGGCCGTCGGCACGAAGACGCGCCCCTGGTTCGATCGCGAATGCACTAACGCCGTTACAAAAAAGCAAGCGACATACCGCGCATGGATCAGGGCCCGCGCTCATGGTGACCCTAACGTTCATCGCCTTAAAGCAGCGTTTAACAAAGCCACTAGGGAATGCAAGAGGGCTTACATAAGAACGGATGCCCAGCCCATTGCACGGATAGGCCAAGAACTCGTCGCACACCCTACGGGTAGTCGTAAATTCTGGCGATTGGCCAAATCCGTTCAAGCTAATCACTGACAACCCACGCTACCACCGCTGAAACATCCCGATGGAACTCTGGCTAACTCCCGAATTGAGGACCATGGCATGGATCCGCCTGTCATTCCGACCTGCGACTCCACAATGCGGGATATCTGTATCCGGCAAAGTGATGTCCGCGCGGAGCTGCGGTCTCTCGACGTCCGGAAAGCCAGCGGACCTGACGGTATTCCAGCGATGGTTCTCAAGTACTGTGCACCGGAGTTTTCTCCCGTACTGACGCGTCTGTACCGCCTGTCGTATTCCTCGGGAATTGTTCCGGAGACCTGGAGGGAGGCGAATGTGCAACCCATCCCCAAGAAAGGCGACCGCTCCGATCCGGCTAATTACCGACCCATAGCCATCACCTCCATTCTCTGCAAGGTGTTCGAGCGAATAATCAACAACCAATTGGTTCGCTACCTGGAGGATCACTCCTTGTTGAATGATCGGCAGTATGGTTTCAGACCGAATCGATCCACGGGTGATCTTCTAGCGTACGTAACACACCTATGGGGTGAGGCTATGGATAGGCATGGAGAGTCCCTGGCCATTAGCCTTGACATGGCCAAAGCTTTCGACAGGGTCTGGCACCGTTCGCTGCTCTCCAAGCTTCCGGCATTCGGCCTGCCCCCTAAACTGTGCAGCTGGATAGCCGCATTCCTGCACCAGCGCCGCATCAGAGTCCTTTGCGACGGCGCGGCCTCCGACTTTCAACAGGTTAACGCTGGCGTACCTCAGGGCTCTGTGTTGTCGCCCACGCTGTTTCTTCTGCATATCAATGATATGTTGGCCTTAGGCAACATGCATTGCTATGCAGATGACAGCACAATCCACGGGCGATATATTGGACATCCCACAGATAGGAAGGCAAATGTCGAGGAAAAGCGGCGGGACCTTGTCGCTGAGCTCGACCGGGTTCTCAGCCGTATTTCTCAATGGGGTGATGAGAATCTGGTCGAGTTCAATGCCAAGAAAACACAGGTGTGCGCGATCACTACTAAAAAGTCTCCATTCCTTCCTCTCCCGACTTTTCAGAACACTCAGCTGCCAATACAAGGAAAGCTCGGTATCCTAAGTATGGACATTTGCCAGGATCTCAACCGACGGAATACATTGAGAGCGTCACAAAGGCGGCCTCGCGGAAGCTCGGCATATTAAACAAGGCGAGACGGTTCTTCTCTCATCTGTGTCTTCTTTACAAGACCTAGGTTCGCTCCTGCGTGGAGTACTGTTCCCATTTCCCTTTGCAGCTGCGAAGAGATATCGCTACTATGGCAGTCCTCTATCGCCTTTACCACGGGGAGCGTTCTGATGAGCTCTTCCAACTGATCCCACCTTCTCCTTTCCTTTACAGGAACACACGTGCTGGCCTTGGAAGTCACCGCTTTAGAGTGGTAGAAATACGCACTAGAACTAAACGGTTTGGCTCTTCTTTCCTGTGCCGAGCGGTTAAAAACTGGAACTCGCTACCATCCCACGTGTTTCCTTCCCATTATCCCGGGTCCTTTAAGAGGGGTGTGAAAAAGTATCTCACAAAGCCGCCATAGTTTGGGTCAGCATCGCCATGCTTCCTGCATCGCGGGAAGTGTGGTGGCCCCCACTCTTGGATTCCATTCATGCTTACCATCAGGCAGAGTGGAGTCACATTGGTAGGCATCAAATAAAAAAAAAAAAAAATAAGGTTGGTAGGTAGAAAATCTATAACAGAGACAGATATTCAACAGGGTATTTAAAAAAGATTAATGTTATATTACCTACCATCATCATAATTATGTTCTTCTTCTTTTAATGAGATAGAAACCAGCCGAAATATTAGCTATTTCTGGCAATTTCAACTAATTAACGTCTTCAATTGTAAAGTCTTCTAGATATCAAGTCGTCATCGTAATGAATTTAATGTGAATGCGCTGACATTACAAACAAATAAAAAAATATTCCGACGAATTGAGAACCTCCTCCTTTTTTCGAAGTCGGTTAAAAATTACATTCCGAAACAAAGAGCAAATACTCGAATTTTTCATATTTTTATGCTTAGACATTATAGTCTGCAAATAAATTATTTTTTACTTCCGAATAGGGTACTTTCTATGGTGAACAAAACAATTTATTATGGGATTTGACAAAATGAAAATACAATGTAAAATCTTTATAACGTCATTTTAATAAGGATAAACTATATAAAAAATAAAAATAAAATAAATATTTCGGACATATTTACACACAACGCCATCTAGTCCCCAAACTAAGCAGACCTTGTATTATGGGTAACTAGACAACTGATATAAATACATAAACATACTTTTTTTTTTGTAAATACATACCTACATATTATACATAGAAAACACCCAAACTCCGAAACAAATATTCGTGGATCACACAAACATTTGGTCCGACCCGGGAATCGAACCCGAGACCTCTTGATCAGCAGTCGCATACGCTAACCACTAGACCAACGAGGCAGTCATATAACATAGATGTGTGTACAATTTGGTTGGTTTACTTAAAGCTCTCAAGCAAGAGCAAGAGCTCTCTATTACGAAGCAATGTGTTAATTTAAGCCACATTAAATATTGATTATATGTGTTATTATTAACGTGTCTTTATAAACGGACGGACGGATAGATGAACATGACGAACCCTAAAAAAGTGTCATCTAAGCTTTATAGACCCCAAAACTTCTGAGGTAGTAAACAGACGACTTAATTTTGTTATAATTAATTAATTTAATTTATTTGATAACGTTTACAATAATCTTTACAACAGGTACACAAAAATAGCAACTGAATAATAAATAGGCAGTTAATTGCCTTGAACATGTGCAATAATATGCTTGGTTTGCTTTAAAATGATTGTGGTCTTGAAGGTACACATTAACAAAGTTAACAGACTATAATATTATATACTATATTATATATAATTGTAAGTAATTTATTTATGTACCTATTAAATGATTTGTATGAAATACACATAAACATCAGCCTGACTTTGGTTGTTTTACTTTCGCCCCTTACGATAACTTAGAAAAAAAATGCTCCGTTTTGAGTTTAATTATAAATAGTTTACTGAAATCAAATTTAATGATAAATTTATTTAAGGTTAAAATCATTTCAATGTTCAATTTTATTTTTGACCTTGAAGCAGGTTAAATATAAAATTTATCAGTTCTTCTGGTGCTCAGCGTATGTGAATGCCAATCAAAAGGTCTCACATTGGAATCCTGGGTCAGGCTGATTTTGAGTTTTTCCTTTAATTCATAACAGCATCCCGAAGTATTCAAATTAAAGGTGTCTCACGCCCATACCTCGGAGAGCTCGTTAAGCCGTTGTTATCGATTGCAGTCGATATTGGGAAGTCAGTGCCCTCAAATATACTGACATCATTCGAATTTAGTTCGCGCTCAGGGTCGCGGAAATCCGATTCAAATCGCTTCGTGCAAAACCGGTTGCATTAGTAGCCGATCCTAAGTAATCTTGGTTATAATAAAGGTTAGTAAGATGTTATATTTGACCATGATAATTTCATACATTTAATCTAAAAATTACCGCATGACCGAATTTTCAGGTGTCCCACACACGCTCTTCGTCTTGCCTACGAAGACAGTAGTGCGAAAGCATTACCAGCAATAAATACCTAGTTTGATATAGTTTTACGATCAGAAACAAGTCTCAATTACCTTTTATGGATTGTTTCAAGTGTTGGTTATAATAACAATTAAAAGTAATGAAAAAGCGATGTTCATGTACAGATATAAATGGTCGAACGAATAGATAATCTCTTAAACCCTAAAATTAAACACCCAATATGTAGTTAGGTATGCTCTTTACATGGGCGTACCCAGGGGGGGGGCAGGGAGGGGCAGCTGCCCCCCCCTGGAAATCTCGCATAACATGTATGAACTCACCTAATTACTAATCAAAGTGTAAAGGGGCCATATGCTCTAACTTTTAAATAAACCGCGCAGTAAGCACTGGCAAAATGCACGGTGAAATTGCCAAAAAAGGGGCCAAGTGCGAGTCGGACTCGCCCATGAAGGAGTCTACTCCGTAGAAGCAAGTAACATCATATAAAAGTTCTCGTACTTCGTTGTGACTTTGATCGATGTTTTATTAGTAGTGTATTGATTGAATGAAAGGTAAATTTTATTGCGGTTTACTATTTATGACGTATTAAACAAAACTACTTACTAGATCTCGTTCAAACCAATTGTCGCTGGTAGTTTGCATGGTAATGTACTTACATCATATTTTTTTTTAGTTTTATCACTCTTTCATTTTAGAAGTTACAATCTCTCGCGCAAACTATTCAGTTAAGAAAAAAATGGTTTTAGAAACCTCAATATCATTTTTGAAGACCTATCCATAGATACCCCACACGAATGGGTTTCATAAAAAAAAATTTTTTGAGTTTCAGTTCCAAGTATGGGGAGCCCCCAGAATTAATTGTTTTTTTTCTATTTTTATGTGAAAATCTTAATGCGGTTCACAGAATACATCTACTTACCAAGTTTCAACAGTACAGTTCTTATAGTTTCGGAAAAAAGTGGCTGTGACATACGGACGGACAGACAGACAGACAGACATGACGAATCTATAAGGGTTCCGTTTTTGCCAATTGGCTACGGAACCCTAAAAACCGCGCGCGACGATGGCGGATGACAAATACCGAAGTTAGCCTATCCATTGGCTCTATTCCGGTAATCTTCGGTAGGGAGTTGCGAGTTGAGGTTGCATTTTAATTGACACTAGCTGGGTCCCGTGGTTTTAGTTGTCAATCTCGAGTAACGCCGCGGAGTGAAGCTAGTCTAAAAAATTTTTTGCCTAAGTTACTCCTTATGATATCAGCCATCTGCCAGGAAAAGTCGAGTTAAATCTGTCCAGCCGTTCCAAAGATTACCCGGAACAAACAGACAGAGAGACGGACAGATAGACAAAAAAAAAAACAATTTTGGATGTCAGTACCGTAAATACTTTGATGTGCGTTTAGTGTATTGATTGAATGAAAGGTAAATTGCGGATGACGATTGATGACGTATTAAAAAAAATACTAGATCTCGTTCTAACCAATTTTCAGTGGAAGTTTGCATGGTAATGTACATTGTGGAGGAACGGGTGTCGTGTTCCTCCAACACAAAAGGAGGATCCTCCGACCAGGCGAGGTGATCATGCCTGGTGGGCCACGGCCCAACAGTAGATGTTGGGATGTTGTATATATGCTAATCGGCGCGAAAATGTTACTTTCGCGATTCAGGATTAGTAGTCACTCCGTGTTTTCTTAGTAGTTTCAGTGTTTATTCGCTAGATGGCGCTGTCGTAAGTTTTCGTCGCACTGTATGTGGAAGTCGCCACGAATTGTTAAAATTAAATATGATTATCGTATATACAGAGACGTACAGTTATGGTATGGTATGGTAAATTCTGGAGCTGCAATTTTTATTATTTGAGCAGGGTGCAACAATGAAAGAACAAACGCTGGTGAATGTTCTTTACCGAATCTCGCCTCCAATGAGGATGATAATCAGTCCAAATCCAAATAACACATACAACGATCGGCGAAAATATTGGGTTATCGAACCAGCTGGATGATTTGCCCTAAGATTCAAAACCTTAGCAATTTCATTAGCTGATACTAATAACTTTTCAGTTCCTTCTTGGGCAGAAAGACTACGTTCCGTAATTGCTGTTTTTATGGTCTGAATGTGCTCTGCACACTTACTTACGTCTAAGATTTTAGACTGCAATGTGTTTGCAACAATGTGGGGGCAACTTGCAACAGCGAATTGTATTTGTCTATAATGCATAAATAACATATGAATATGGTTGGTTTGTCCAACTGCGGATAACAATTGGGAAGCTACTTTTCTTGTTCCAGAATTATCTTTCTGTGAAAGCTTTTCCAAACCTTCCACCATTTCCACAATATGGTTTTTAAACTTCAAAATACTTTTGTATTTATGCGACCACCTTGTTTCAGAAATCAGTGGTATTTTTGGTGCACATATTTGACGCAAAATTGATTCCCTGTGTTTTTTTATCGTATCTTTTTACAGTTCCGATGCAGTTTTGGATCTTAGGATCATTATTTAAGTCGTTCACTACTAGGTTTAGCTTGTGGCAGGTGCAGTGAAAATATAAACTCTTTTTAAACGTTTCTCTATATATTTTTTGGACACCGCCATCTTTTCTAGCCATCGTAGCAGATCCGTCGTAGCCCTGTCCCACGCATTTGTTAACATCGATGTAAGGCATTGATGAATCCATTAATTTCAGTAGCTATTGTTTAAGCATCCATTTTTTGTAACTCGACAAAACCGATTGCAGCCATAACATCATCAACCAATTTTTCTCTAATTAGAACTCCACATCTCTATTCTATTTAAAATTTTATTTTGTTTACTTGGGGACGTATATTGAGCAGTTTTATGGTCTTTTTCGGTTTTCGCAAAATGTCATCACCAGAATAATTTTTATGTTTCAACAATCTCGAAAAACGCCTTCATCGTTTTCTTCCTCACAATAGCAAATCGTGAGTACCGCAAAAAAATATTGTATTATCTATAGGTTGTAACGTATTTCTGTTCTCTTCAATAAGTTTTGCTTGGCCTGTTTGCAACGCAACCTGTACATTTGTTTTTGCGTTGCCAATGTAATTGGAAGCTGCACTGGATTCTCTTTATTGTGTAAGTATATCTTTATATTTCGTGAACGGTCTGACAATTAGATATCCCTGTACACCACGTACAAGTTTCGGCGGAAATAAGACGCATAATTTCATTATTATCCTCATTAGAGAGATTCGGTAAAGAACATTCACCAGCGTTTGCTCTTCCATTGCTACACCCTGCTCAAATAATAAAAAATATAGCTCTAAAATTTAGAAAATGTATGGACGAAGTATCCCAATTTTATGAATTAGAAGGGATCACATCTAAATGAACTTTTTGGGTTAATAAGCAGGAGAACTTCGAAGATAAGGGAATTAATTCAACAAGCACAATGTTTTTATCCGAAAGTGAAAACAGCCCTACAAATTTTACTGGCAATGCCTTATTCCACGACTACAATTGAAAGATCATTCAGTACATTCAGACGCATAAAAACGTGGCTGAGATCAAAAATAATTGAAGACAAATTATATGGACTTTGTTGTCTCAATGTACATAAAAAACTTATAAACAGTATGGGCGATTCTTTCACGGAAGACGTTTTTTTACGCGGGCTATGCTTTTGGCACCATACCTTTCGTGGGGTAAGCGGAGGGCGTGTGTGGGACTCCCGGGCAACCGGTTTACCCTCTAAACCCCGCGGCGGCTTACCTCGGCAGTCGGGAGGAACACCAGGATCGCATCATCGGCTTCTGGTGCCCCCCTGCCTTACCCCTCAACTGGGGAACATCTCGGGGTGACTGGACTCACTCCCGAGGCAGAATGCTGCTGCGCCTCTCACCGCTCTGCACAGTAAGAGGCGGAACATCAACTCGCCTTAGCCACACCCCAGATCGCACCGGTATGTCACCTGTCTCGGGACGTTTGCAACGGTCACATCTCCCCAAGATGTGGTCACATCTCCGCAGCGACCCTTAGACGACGATTGGGGAGCTAGGCGAAATCTGTCGCGTCCCCTTCCCCGCCTCCTTCGTGTGGAATTGGTCCTTTCCCGATCCCGCTCTGCGGACTCCTTCTGAAGCATTATGTTCTCACAGAAGGAGACCGCGGCTTCCTATCTCTCGCCACTCGCCAGCATTGCCGCAACTTATACTGGCGGTGACAGGTTTTGTCCGATGTGTCCAACCAGGACTCGACGCTCGGACGCCCAAGCAGGGCAATCCTTCAGCGTTTGCTGGGCTGATTCCTGGTCAGACCCACAGTGGTGGCATTGTGCTGTACCCCCCCGTCCTATTCGGTGAGTATCTAAGTCAATCGATAGGTGACACAGTCGGTTCTCTCCACCCACGCTTCGAAGTTCGGCAGAACGGCTCCGATAGCCCGTTGGCTAGCACAGCCCTGAATTTCAAGCCATGCCTGCCGAGTCTCCAGAGCTCGCTTATGCGCGTTCCGCCGTAGCAGGCTGGGGAGGCCGCGCTAGACCACGCTGGCGCGGCCTCCCCAGCCCTCCAACTGACTGAACGAATTTGGTCGTAGACCGTAGCGTCTATGTCGGCTAGAATGTCAAAGTGTGTCAATTGGATGGTAGCCTCGTATGATCCGTATGGCCATCAGCCGCTGCAAACTTCTGAGTTGAGCCTGGCAGCGGGAGGAGCCCGCCAGGTCGTCAGACCAGGCGGGCACCCCCTTCCCGTGGTCCACCAAGATTGGGCAGCAGACGATGTAGTGCTCCTGCTACCCCTCGTACTCGGGGGACTAATCGCCCGACATACATTTACCTAATGTTTCATGTAGGTGTGTTTGTGTAGTGTGTATGACAAAACACCGCGGACGATCCGACCTATAAAAATTGACTTGCCCCCCCCCTAGGCCAGAAGCTGGGTACGCCCATGGCTCTTTACATACATAAATTAGATTAAATTCAAGACTTCTGAGATATTTTACACGTAATGAGAACAATAAAAACACCTCAGGCCTTTTTAGCCTTTTTTGAGGCACGCTGATTCTCGAAAAATGTAAGACCATTTTCTTAGAACTTGAAATTATTATTTCTAATAAATTTGACCGTTTCATTTATGCTGAATCATGATTAGCCAGTATCACATTCAAACAATATTATTACTGCTCAGATAGGTACTATTCGTAGATGGAATGCAGCTTCACAAGAAATTAAATGAAATTTAAGAATTTACTTGGTAATTCCTAAATCATGGATTTGTACCCACAAGACTTGGCTCCGTAGAAACGGCGTGGCGATCACTTTAACCACTACATTGACAGTGTAATCAAAGTATCGGGAAGTAAGCGAATGGTTCCCTATTATAAAACCAAGTCCAGTCCATGAACTCTGTCACTCCCTCCGTAATTGCCCGATAATCTACAATTTTCCTGTAAAAATTGGTTTTAGAAGAGTAAGACTAAGTATTCACGAAGCGTTTTTCTCCCGTGCCCGCTGCGGTTGCGGGCCCGCAGCTTCCATAGAATGCAGATTTATATTTAAAAAATTAAAGCAATACTCACGACGCGTTTTACGCCCGCGGTGTGCGCGGTTGTTTGCGGCTCCCGCTGCACCGGCGGGCAACCTGTAAATCGCGCGGGTCGCGGTCGCCCGCACCCTCGGCGGTCTGAACCTCAAATTGAACGTTACCACCCATCTTGCAACGGCCTGTATTGCGATCATTGCCCGCAAACGTGGCGGGCGAATATCGCTATCGCGACGGTCACGCAACTGCGCAAATAACCGGTTTCGTGAGTATAGAAATAAAACCGTTTTTCAGCCACCACAGCGGCCACGGGAGAAAAACGCTTCGTGAGTACTTAAGTATATAACACAATTATGATTTCTATGAACTCAATGTACCTATAGCGTACTCTACAATTTAATTGCAAAATAATAAAACGTAGACTATAGCATCATAAATATGGATTGCAACTGCCTCATTGGTCTAAGTGGTCATAGTGGTCTAGTGGTTATCGTATGCGACTGCTAATCAAGAGGTCTCAGGTTCAAATCCCGGGTCGGGCCGAAAAGTGTTTTTGGGTTTTCTTAGGAAATTCCTAATAGCAGCCCGGAGTTTGGAAGTTTGGCGGGGATTCACGCCCGTGCCTCGAAGAGCACGTAAAGCCGTCGGTCCCGGTTGTCATGAACATCTATGGCAATCGTTATTGGGAAGTCAGTGCCCAATATACTGACAACTAGTTCAATCTTCGAATTTCAGTTCTCCCTTAGGGTTGCGGAGGTCCGATACCAGTCGCTCCGTGAAAAACTGAAATTCAGGTAAAACTGGTTGAACCAGTAGCCGACCCCAAATAAACTTGTGAATAAGGTTAGGAAGATGATAGAGATTGCAATTCCCGGCCTTTTTTAAAAACGGAGTTGATAATATTTATTATTCAGCAAGTTTTTTTTAAATGTTTTGTGAGCTGTCATTTTCGAGTGTATTATGAAGAAATAAGTATAAATAAAAAAGTACTTTTAATTCTGTCTTTTTATTGTTTTCAAATAATTCATAATTTTATGTACAGTAGAGGACTTGTTGATGAGCACTTGCCACTTTTAGGCGTACAAAACATAGGGGCTATGAGTCAAAGTTGAAATCAGATTCCAAAAACTCTACACCTGATAATATTGAATCAGTCCTACTGTCCACAAGACGTATTATGAATGGTGCAAGTTCGTTTTCAGTAATACGGTCCCTTAATTTGTACTGATTATCCACATTTAGTACATGATCAGTGTACTTCTTCCAGTCATCAGCAGTTATGCATAGAAAACATTATTTTATAAAATTTTGCAGTTCAAACCCTACAATTCCTATGTTTTCTTTACTTCTTCCACACTTTTTAATTTTTGCTTCCTCTACTCCTTATATCTGTCTGAAAAGTAGATATATCATGAAAGATATTGCGATTTTTTACAAATAGTCGAAAAGTATCAAGTTCTATCATTAGAAATTCAATAAATTAACTTAAAAGTGAAAGGATTGAATCCAGTCGTAGTGTTTTCTCTGCAGATTTCTGTGATTTTTTCAATTATCATATTTATTTAATCAAAATATCTACCATTATTATGTATCCATTCGTCATTTATGCCTTTGCGATAGAATCCTAGTGATCTACATACAACAGTGTGAAAGCATTTTATACTGCCTCCTGGGAAGAAAACTTTTTATCACATAGAAAATTTCAATAAGCGTTTCTTTCTGCAGATCAGTCACATCATGAATCACCCTTTTTTATTTTATTGATTTGACGCAAATGAGTCAATATTATTGGTAAGGTAACGCTAAGCCATGCCGCTAATTCCTGGGTAGTTTGGCTCGAATCGGCTTCCACCATCTCTTTCAATTCATTGTAATTCACATGTGTGGGCAGTCTTCCGCGTGGTTCGTCTTTCAAATCAAAATTTCCATCACGAAAGCGTTTAAACAAAAATCACACGGTGCATTCATTAGCAGTCTCGAAACGCAATATGGATATTGCGAGCTGTTTCTGTAGTGTTAGTTCCGTTAGTTACTCGTATTCAAAAATCACTACGATTTTCGAAGTATCTATCTTTCTTGTCTAAGCTGAATAAAAAAACTACTGAAAGTAAAAGTAAATTAGCCGAATATAGCATTTTTTAAAAGAAGAACCTTATAGGTACGATTCGAAAAACGTTTCACTCAAAAATCTCAAACCATGAAGGTCCGGTAAATTTATTCTTTAACCCCTATTATTAAACTATTTCTAATTTGCGTATAATCCCGGGATCGTATTGGAGCGCCCCCGGGATCCCGGTTTTAAAAAAGAAGCCCGGGATTTGCAATCTCTAATCATAACTACATGTACCTACCTAATCAAAACTACATTCGGTTAACTACTTGTAATCGTAGTTAGTAACCTGATTACAAAAAGTAGGTAGTTAACTACTCTTAAATAGTGTCGACGATGACGTATGTATGCAGGCCAGGACAACACACTCCCTAAATCTTTAAACGTCATCATAAGAAAACAGTTCAGTCAGGTACCAAACCTACATCAGTTTTTGCACTCCCGTCAAGGTTGCATTAAAACATGGGATACTGATAGAAGCCCATCTATTGTGACAAGTTTTCCTTGTACGTAATCACAACACATTCATGCAAAGTTGCAACTTTCTAGCTCCAACCGTTTCGGTCCAACAGTAGGGAGCCACAGTAGGATCAAGGGGGAGCAAACCGGTGCACTTGCCCGGGCGGCAGTTTTATGGTGCGCCAAATTGTTGAGATCTTGTCTCAAGAATTTGGCGAACCTATGAAATTAGAAATATCGAACAAATGAAGCCTCTTTCCCTACAATCTCATATTTGTATCGAGTAATTCTTAATATAATAATTATGTTTTAAAAACTTTTCTGTTACCATACGCCTAGTTAGTGTTTGAACACATTCTGTGTGATTTATGAATGCAAAACGTATTATGTATCACAAAAAAGCGGCCAAGTGCGAGTCGAACCCGCCGATGAAGGGTTCCGTATCAGCAAGTAACATCATATAAATCTTCTTGTAGTTCCAAGTATGGGGACCCCCAAAATGTATTGCTTTTTTTCTATTTTTATGTAAAAATCTTAATGCGGTTCACAGATTACATCTACTTACCAAGTTTCAAAAGTATAGCTCTTATGGTTTCTGAAAAAAGTTGCTGTGACATACGGACGGACAGACAGACATGACGAATCTATAAGGGTTCCGTTTTTTGCCATTTGGCTACGGAACCCTAAAAATTATACTCATTGGCAGTTTTTCTCAAACACTGAAAGGAGGAGGTGCCACTTTCAAGGTTTTGCCCCGGTTCGAAACAATCGTAGATCCGGCGCCAGCAGTAGGTCGAGGACGGACGGACGATGAGGAATCTATAAGGGTTCCGAGTCATGAACTACGGAACCTTAAAAACACGTAATTTTTTATCAGCGTCAATATCAATAATTTGGGATAGGTGGGGACGTGTGGGTTAAAACAAAAACAGGGGCATATAACTCGAAGAAGGCGGTGTACATTGATTTAATCACAATTTTCAAAAATGTACAGGACTGTATAAACATTTGGCATAGATAACGTCGTCTAAAGAATACATTAGAAGAATTAAATAAAAATAAACTCTTATGATTATTCAAAGTTTTGTAATTTCTGAAATGCTTAAATAATTTCACATTTTGTGTGGTTTTTTTCTTCTCTCAGAGGTTCTTTTAGGCACTGTATATATTTTTACTGGTTCGCCAAATTCATAGCTACACTGAAATTTCTCTGAAGGTAAAGGAGAAATACCAAGTTCCTTTATCAGATCTTATAACGTTTGTTTGTCTGGTCGAGTTCAATGCCAAGAAAACACAGGTGTGCGCGATCACTACTAAAAAGTCTCCATTCCTTCCTCTCCCGACTTTTCAGAACACTCAGCTGCCAATACAAGGAAAGCTCGGTATCCTAAGTATGGACATTTGCCAGGATCTCAACCGACGGAATACATTGAGAGCGTCACAAAGGCGGCCTCGCGGAAGCTCGGCATATTAAACAAGGCGAGACGGTTCTTCTCTCATCTGTGTCTTCTTTACAAGACCTAGGTTCGCTCCTGCGTGGAGTACTGTTCCCATTTCCCTTTGCAGCTGCGAAGAGATATCGCTACTATGGCAGTCCTCTATCGCCTTTACCACGGGGAGCGTTCTGATGAGCTCTTCCAACTGATCCCACCTTCTCCTTTCCTTTACAGGAACACACGTGCTGGCCTTGGAAGTCACCGCTTTAGAGTGGTAGAAATACGCACTAGAACTAAACGGTTTGGCTCTTCTTTCCTGTGCCGAGCGGTTAAAAACTGGAACTCGCTACCATCCCACGTGTTTCCTTCCCATTATCCCGGGTCCTTTAAGAGGGGTGTGAAAAAGTATCTCACAAAGCCGCCATAGTTTGGGTCAGCATCGCCATGCTTCCTGCATCGCGGGAAGTGTGGTGGCCCCCACTCTTGGATTCCATTCATGCTTACCATCAGGCAGAGTGGAGTCACATTGGTAGGCATCAAATAAAAAAAAAAAAAAATAAGGTTGGTAGGTAGAAAATCTATAACAGAGACAGATATTCAACAGGGTATTTAAAAAAGATTAATGTTATATTACCTACCATCATCATAATTATGTTCTTCTTCTTTTAATGAGATAGAAACCAGCCGAAATATTAGCTATTTCTGGCAATTTCAACTAATTAACGTCTTCAATTGTAAAGTCTTCTAGATATCAAGTCGTCATCGTAATGAATTTAATGTGAATGCGCTGACATTACAAACAAATAAAAAAATATTCCGACGAATTGAGAACCTCCTCCTTTTTTCGAAGTCGGTTAAAAATTACATTCCGAAACAAAGAGCAAATACTCGAATTTTTCATATTTTTATGCTTAGACATTATAGTCTGCAAATAAATTATTTTTTACTTCCGAATAGGGTACTTTCTATGGTGAACAAAACAATTTATTATGGGATTTGACAAAATGAAAATACAATGTAAAATCTTTATAACGTCATTTTAATAAGGATAAACTATATAAAAAATAAAAATAAAATAAATATTTCGGACATATTTACACACAACGCCATCTAGTCCCCAAACTAAGCAGACCTTGTATTATGGGTAACTAGACAACTGATATAAATACATAAACATACTTTTTTTTTTGTAAATACATACCTACATATTATACATAGAAAACACCCAAACTCCGAAACAAATATTCGTGGATCACACAAACATTTGGTCCGACCCGGGAATCGAACCCGAGACCTCTTGATCAGCAGTCGCATACGCTAACCACTAGACCAACGAGGCAGTCATATAACATAGATGTGTGTACAATTTGGTTGGTTTACTTAAAGCTCTCAAGCAAGAGCAAGAGCTCTCTATTACGAAGCAATGTGTTAATTTAAGCCACATTAAATATTGATTATATGTGTTATTATTAACGTGTCTTTATAAACGGACGGACGGATAGATGAACATGACGAACCCTAAAAAAGTGTCATCTAAGCTTTATAGACCCCAAAACTTCTGAGGTAGTAAACAGACGACTTAATTTTGTTATAATTAATTAATTTAATTTATTTGATAACGTTTACAATAATCTTTACAACAGGTACACAAAAATAGCAACTGAATAATAAATAGGCAGTTAATTGCCTTGAACATGTGCAATAATATGCTTGGTTTGCTTTAAAATGATTGTGGTCTTGAAGGTACACATTAACAAAGTTAACAGACTATAATATTATATACTATATTATATATAATTGTAAGTAATTTATTTATGTACCTATTAAATGATTTGTATGAAATACACATAAACATCAGCCTGACTTTGGTTGTTTTACTTTCGCCCCTTACGATAACTTAGAAAAAAAATGCTCCGTTTTGAGTTTAATTATAAATAGTTTACTGAAATCAAATTTAATGATAAATTTATTTAAGGTTAAAATCATTTCAATGTTCAATTTTATTTTTGACCTTGAAGCAGGTTAAATATAAAATTTATCAGTTCTTCTGGTGCTCAGCGTATGTGAATGCCAATCAAAAGGTCTCACATTGGAATCCTGGGTCAGGCTGATTTTGAGTTTTTCCTTTAATTCATAACAGCATCCCGAAGTATTCAAATTAAAGGTGTCTCACGCCCATACCTCGGAGAGCTCGTTAAGCCGTTGTTATCGATTGCAGTCGATATTGGGAAGTCAGTGCCCTCAAATATACTGACATCATTCGAATTTAGTTCGCGCTCAGGGTCGCGGAAATCCGATTCAAATCGCTTCGTGCAAAACCGGTTGCATTAGTAGCCGATCCTAAGTAATCTTGGTTATAATAAAGGTTAGTAAGATGTTATATTTGACCATGATAATTTCATACATTTAATCTAAAAATTACCGCATGACCGAATTTTCAGGTGTCCCACACACGCTCTTCGTCTTGCCTACGAAGACAGTAGTGCGAAAGCATTACCAGCAATAAATACCTAGTTTGATATAGTTTTACGATCAGAAACAAGTCTCAATTACCTTTTATGGATTGTTTCAAGTGTTGGTTATAATAACAATTAAAAGTAATGAAAAAGCGATGTTCATGTACAGATATAAATGGTCGAACGAATAGATAATCTCTTAAACCCTAAAATTAAACACCCAATATGTAGTTAGGTATGCTCTTTACATGGGCGTACCCAGGGGGGGGGCAGGGAGGGGCAGCTGCCCCCCCCTGGAAATCTCGCATAACATGTATGAACTCACCTAATTACTAATCAAAGTGTAAAGGGGCCATATGCTCTAACTTTTAAATAAACCGCGCAGTAAGCACTGGCAAAATGCACGGTGAAATTGCCAAAAAAGGGGCCAAGTGCGAGTCGGACTCGCCCATGAAGGAGTCTACTCCGTAGAAGCAAGTAACATCATATAAAAGTTCTCGTACTTCGTTGTGACTTTGATCGATGTTTTATTAGTAGTGTATTGATTGAATGAAAGGTAAATTTTATTGCGGTTTACTATTTATGACGTATTAAACAAAACTACTTACTAGATCTCGTTCAAACCAATTGTCGCTGGTAGTTTGCATGGTAATGTACTTACATCATATTTTTTTTTAGTTTTATCACTCTTTCATTTTAGAAGTTACAATCTCTCGCGCAAACTATTCAGTTAAGAAAAAAATGGTTTTAGAAACCTCAATATCATTTTTGAAGACCTATCCATAGATACCCCACACGAATGGGTTTCATAAAAAAAAATTTTTTGAGTTTCAGTTCCAAGTATGGGGAGCCCCCAGAATTAATTGTTTTTTTTCTATTTTTATGTGAAAATCTTAATGCGGTTCACAGAATACATCTACTTACCAAGTTTCAACAGTACAGTTCTTATAGTTTCGGAAAAAAGTGGCTGTGACATACGGACGGACAGACAGACAGACAGACATGACGAATCTATAAGGGTTCCGTTTTTGCCAATTGGCTACGGAACCCTAAAAACCGCGCGCGACGATGGCGGATGACAAATACCGAAGTTAGCCTATCCATTGGCTCTATTCCGGTAATCTTCGGTAGGGAGTTGCGAGTTGAGGTTGCATTTTAATTGACACTAGCTGGGTCCCGTGGTTTTAGTTGTCAATCTCGAGTAACGCCGCGGAGTGAAGCTAGTCTAAAAAATTTTTTGCCTAAGTTACTCCTTATGATATCAGCCATCTGCCAGGAAAAGTCGAGTTAAATCTGTCCAGCCGTTCCAAAGATTACCCGGAACAAACAGACAGAGAGACGGACAGATAGACAAAAAAAAAAACAATTTTGGATGTCAGTACCGTAAATACTTTGATGTGCGTTTAGTGTATTGATTGAATGAAAGGTAAATTGCGGATGACGATTGATGACGTATTAAAAAAAATACTAGATCTCGTTCTAACCAATTTTCAGTGGAAGTTTGCATGGTAATGTACATTGTGGAGGAACGGGTGTCGTGTTCCTCCAACACAAAAGGAGGATCCTCCGACCAGGCGAGGTGATCATGCCTGGTGGGCCACGGCCCAACAGTAGATGTTGGGATGTTGTATATATGCTAATCGGCGCGAAAATGTTACTTTCGCGATTCAGGATTAGTAGTCACTCCGTGTTTTCTTAGTAGTTTCAGTGTTTATTCGCTAGATGGCGCTGTCGTAAGTTTTCGTCGCACTGTATGTGGAAGTCGCCACGAATTGTTAAAATTAAATATGATTATCGTATATACAGAGACGTACAGTTATGGTATGGTATGGTAAATTCTGGAGCTGCAATTTTTATTATTTGAGCAGGGTGCAACAATGAAAGAACAAACGCTGGTGAATGTTCTTTACCGAATCTCGCCTCCAATGAGGATGATAATCAGTCCAAATCCAAATAACACATACAACGATCGGCGAAAATATTGGGTTATCGAACCAGCTGGATGATTTGCCCTAAGATTCAAAACCTTAGCAATTTCATTAGCTGATACTAATAACTTTTCAGTTCCTTCTTGGGCAGAAAGACTACGTTCCGTAATTGCTGTTTTTATGGTCTGAATGTGCTCTGCACACTTACTTACGTCTAAGATTTTAGACTGCAATGTGTTTGCAACAATGTGGGGGCAACTTGCAACAGCGAATTGTATTTGTCTATAATGCATAAATAACATATGAATATGGTTGGTTTGTCCAACTGCGGATAACAATTGGGAAGCTACTTTTCTTGTTCCAGAATTATCTTTCTGTGAAAGCTTTTCCAAACCTTCCACCATTTCCACAATATGGTTTTTAAACTTCAAAATACTTTTGTATTTATGCGACCACCTTGTTTCAGAAATCAGTGGTATTTTTGGTGCACATATTTGACGCAAAATTGATTCCCTGTGTTTTTTTATCGTATCTTTTTACAGTTCCGATGCAGTTTTGGATCTTAGGATCATTATTTAAGTCGTTCACTACTAGGTTTAGCTTGTGGCAGGTGCAGTGAAAATATAAACTCTTTTTAAACGTTTCTCTATATATTTTTTGGACACCGCCATCTTTTCTAGCCATCGTAGCAGATCCGTCGTAGCCCTGTCCCACGCATTTGTTAACATCGATGTAAGGCATTGATGAATCCATTAATTTCAGTAGCTATTGTTTAAGCATCCATTTTTTGTAACTCGACAAAACCGATTGCAGCCATAACATCATCAACCAATTTTTCTCTAATTAGAACTCCACATCTCTATTCTATTTAAAATTTTATTTTGTTTACTTGGGGACGTATATTGAGCAGTTTTATGGTCTTTTTCGGTTTTCGCAAAATGTCATCACCAGAATAATTTTTATGTTTCAACAATCTCGAAAAACGCCTTCATCGTTTTCTTCCTCACAATAGCAAATCGTGAGTACCGCAAAAAAATATTGTATTATCTATAGGTTGTAACGTATTTCTGTTCTCTTCAATAAGTTTTGCTTGGCCTGTTTGCAACGCAACCTGTACATTTGTTTTTGCGTTGCCAATGTAATTGGAAGCTGCACTGGATTCTCTTTATTGTGTAAGTATATCTTTATATTTCGTGAACGGTCTGACAATTAGATATCCCTGTACACCACGTACAAGTTTCGGCGGAAATAAGACGCATAATTTCATTATTATCCTCATTAGAGAGATTCGGTAAAGAACATTCACCAGCGTTTGCTCTTCCATTGCTACACCCTGCTCAAATAATAAAAAATATAGCTCTAAAATTTAGAAAATGTATGGACGAAGTATCCCAATTTTATGAATTAGAAGGGATCACATCTAAATGAACTTTTTGGGTTAATAAGCAGGAGAACTTCGAAGATAAGGGAATTAATTCAACAAGCACAATGTTTTTATCCGAAAGTGAAAACAGCCCTACAAATTTTACTGGCAATGCCTTATTCCACGACTACAATTGAAAGATCATTCAGTACATTCAGACGCATAAAAACGTGGCTGAGATCAAAAATAATTGAAGACAAATTATATGGACTTTGTTGTCTCAATGTACATAAAAAACTTATAAACAGTATGGGCGATTCTTTCACGGAAGACGTTTTTTTACGCGGGCTATGCTTTTGGCACCATACCTTTCGTGGGGTAAGCGGAGGGCGTGTGTGGGACTCCCGGGCAACCGGTTTACCCTCTAAACCCCGCGGCGGCTTACCTCGGCAGTCGGGAGGAACACCAGGATCGCATCATCGGCTTCTGGTGCCCCCCTGCCTTACCCCTCAACTGGGGAACATCTCGGGGTGACTGGACTCACTCCCGAGGCAGAATGCTGCTGCGCCTCTCACCGCTCTGCACAGTAAGAGGCGGAACATCAACTCGCCTTAGCCACACCCCAGATCGCACCGGTATGTCACCTGTCTCGGGACGTTTGCAACGGTCACATCTCCCCAAGATGTGGTCACATCTCCGCAGCGACCCTTAGACGACGATTGGGGAGCTAGGCGAAATCTGTCGCGTCCCCTTCCCCGCCTCCTTCGTGTGGAATTGGTCCTTTCCCGATCCCGCTCTGCGGACTCCTTCTGAAGCATTATGTTCTCACAGAAGGAGACCGCGGCTTCCTATCTCTCGCCACTCGCCAGCATTGCCGCAACTTATACTGGCGGTGACAGGTTTTGTCCGATGTGTCCAACCAGGACTCGACGCTCGGACGCCCAAGCAGGGCAATCCTTCAGCGTTTGCTGGGCTGATTCCTGGTCAGACCCACAGTGGTGGCATTGTGCTGTACCCCCCCGTCCTATTCGGTGAGTATCTAAGTCAATCGATAGGTGACACAGTCGGTTCTCTCCACCCACGCTTCGAAGTTCGGCAGAACGGCTCCGATAGCCCGTTGGCTAGCACAGCCCTGAATTTCAAGCCATGCCTGCCGAGTCTCCAGAGCTCGCTTATGCGCGTTCCGCCGTAGCAGGCTGGGGAGGCCGCGCTAGACCACGCTGGCGCGGCCTCCCCAGCCCTCCAACTGACTGAACGAATTTGGTCGTAGACCGTAGCGTCTATGTCGGCTAGAATGTCAA
Organism: Phragmatobia fuliginosa; assembly: GCA_932526445.1. Lineage (NCBI taxonomy): Eukaryota > Metazoa > Arthropoda > Insecta > Lepidoptera > Erebidae > Phragmatobia > Phragmatobia fuliginosa. The sequence goes on from OW052057.1 coordinate 36,633,865, forward strand.
AGTGTGTCAATTGGATGGTAGCCTCGTATGATCCGTATGGCCATCAGCCGCTGCAAACTTCTGAGTTGAGCCTGGCAGCGGGAGGAGCCCGCCAGGTCGTCAGACCAGGCGGGCACCCCCTTCCCGTGGTCCACCAAGATTGGGCAGCAGACGATGTAGTGCTCCTGCTACCCCTCGTACTCGGGGGACTAATCGCCCGACATACATTTACCTAATGTTTCATGTAGGTGTGTTTGTGTAGTGTGTATGACAAAACACCGCGGACGATCCGACCTATAAAAATTGACTTGCCCCCCCCCTAGGCCAGAAGCTGGGTACGCCCATGGCTCTTTACATACATAAATTAGATTAAATTCAAGACTTCTGAGATATTTTACACGTAATGAGAACAATAAAAACACCTCAGGCCTTTTTAGCCTTTTTTGAGGCACGCTGATTCTCGAAAAATGTAAGACCATTTTCTTAGAACTTGAAATTATTATTTCTAATAAATTTGACCGTTTCATTTATGCTGAATCATGATTAGCCAGTATCACATTCAAACAATATTATTACTGCTCAGATAGGTACTATTCGTAGATGGAATGCAGCTTCACAAGAAATTAAATGAAATTTAAGAATTTACTTGGTAATTCCTAAATCATGGATTTGTACCCACAAGACTTGGCTCCGTAGAAACGGCGTGGCGATCACTTTAACCACTACATTGACAGTGTAATCAAAGTATCGGGAAGTAAGCGAATGGTTCCCTATTATAAAACCAAGTCCAGTCCATGAACTCTGTCACTCCCTCCGTAATTGCCCGATAATCTACAATTTTCCTGTAAAAATTGGTTTTAGAAGAGTAAGACTAAGTATTCACGAAGCGTTTTTCTCCCGTGCCCGCTGCGGTTGCGGGCCCGCAGCTTCCATAGAATGCAGATTTATATTTAAAAAATTAAAGCAATACTCACGACGCGTTTTACGCCCGCGGTGTGCGCGGTTGTTTGCGGCTCCCGCTGCACCGGCGGGCAACCTGTAAATCGCGCGGGTCGCGGTCGCCCGCACCCTCGGCGGTCTGAACCTCAAATTGAACGTTACCACCCATCTTGCAACGGCCTGTATTGCGATCATTGCCCGCAAACGTGGCGGGCGAATATCGCTATCGCGACGGTCACGCAACTGCGCAAATAACCGGTTTCGTGAGTATAGAAATAAAACCGTTTTTCAGCCACCACAGCGGCCACGGGAGAAAAACGCTTCGTGAGTACTTAAGTATATAACACAATTATGATTTCTATGAACTCAATGTACCTATAGCGTACTCTACAATTTAATTGCAAAATAATAAAACGTAGACTATAGCATCATAAATATGGATTGCAACTGCCTCATTGGTCTAAGTGGTCATAGTGGTCTAGTGGTTATCGTATGCGACTGCTAATCAAGAGGTCTCAGGTTCAAATCCCGGGTCGGGCCGAAAAGTGTTTTTGGGTTTTCTTAGGAAATTCCTAATAGCAGCCCGGAGTTTGGAAGTTTGGCGGGGATTCACGCCCGTGCCTCGAAGAGCACGTAAAGCCGTCGGTCCCGGTTGTCATGAACATCTATGGCAATCGTTATTGGGAAGTCAGTGCCCAATATACTGACAACTAGTTCAATCTTCGAATTTCAGTTCTCCCTTAGGGTTGCGGAGGTCCGATACCAGTCGCTCCGTGAAAAACTGAAATTCAGGTAAAACTGGTTGAACCAGTAGCCGACCCCAAATAAACTTGTGAATAAGGTTAGGAAGATGATAGAGATTGCAATTCCCGGCCTTTTTTAAAAACGGAGTTGATAATATTTATTATTCAGCAAGTTTTTTTTAAATGTTTTGTGAGCTGTCATTTTCGAGTGTATTATGAAGAAATAAGTATAAATAAAAAAGTACTTTTAATTCTGTCTTTTTATTGTTTTCAAATAATTCATAATTTTATGTACAGTAGAGGACTTGTTGATGAGCACTTGCCACTTTTAGGCGTACAAAACATAGGGGCTATGAGTCAAAGTTGAAATCAGATTCCAAAAACTCTACACCTGATAATATTGAATCAGTCCTACTGTCCACAAGACGTATTATGAATGGTGCAAGTTCGTTTTCAGTAATACGGTCCCTTAATTTGTACTGATTATCCACATTTAGTACATGATCAGTGTACTTCTTCCAGTCATCAGCAGTTATGCATAGAAAACATTATTTTATAAAATTTTGCAGTTCAAACCCTACAATTCCTATGTTTTCTTTACTTCTTCCACACTTTTTAATTTTTGCTTCCTCTACTCCTTATATCTGTCTGAAAAGTAGATATATCATGAAAGATATTGCGATTTTTTACAAATAGTCGAAAAGTATCAAGTTCTATCATTAGAAATTCAATAAATTAACTTAAAAGTGAAAGGATTGAATCCAGTCGTAGTGTTTTCTCTGCAGATTTCTGTGATTTTTTCAATTATCATATTTATTTAATCAAAATATCTACCATTATTATGTATCCATTCGTCATTTATGCCTTTGCGATAGAATCCTAGTGATCTACATACAACAGTGTGAAAGCATTTTATACTGCCTCCTGGGAAGAAAACTTTTTATCACATAGAAAATTTCAATAAGCGTTTCTTTCTGCAGATCAGTCACATCATGAATCACCCTTTTTTATTTTATTGATTTGACGCAAATGAGTCAATATTATTGGTAAGGTAACGCTAAGCCATGCCGCTAATTCCTGGGTAGTTTGGCTCGAATCGGCTTCCACCATCTCTTTCAATTCATTGTAATTCACATGTGTGGGCAGTCTTCCGCGTGGTTCGTCTTTCAAATCAAAATTTCCATCACGAAAGCGTTTAAACAAAAATCACACGGTGCATTCATTAGCAGTCTCGAAACGCAATATGGATATTGCGAGCTGTTTCTGTAGTGTTAGTTCCGTTAGTTACTCGTATTCAAAAATCACTACGATTTTCGAAGTATCTATCTTTCTTGTCTAAGCTGAATAAAAAAACTACTGAAAGTAAAAGTAAATTAGCCGAATATAGCATTTTTTAAAAGAAGAACCTTATAGGTACGATTCGAAAAACGTTTCACTCAAAAATCTCAAACCATGAAGGTCCGGTAAATTTATTCTTTAACCCCTATTATTAAACTATTTCTAATTTGCGTATAATCCCGGGATCGTATTGGAGCGCCCCCGGGATCCCGGTTTTAAAAAAGAAGCCCGGGATTTGCAATCTCTAATCATAACTACATGTACCTACCTAATCAAAACTACATTCGGTTAACTACTTGTAATCGTAGTTAGTAACCTGATTACAAAAAGTAGGTAGTTAACTACTCTTAAATAGTGTCGACGATGACGTATGTATGCAGGCCAGGACAACACACTCCCTAAATCTTTAAACGTCATCATAAGAAAACAGTTCAGTCAGGTACCAAACCTACATCAGTTTTTGCACTCCCGTCAAGGTTGCATTAAAACATGGGATACTGATAGAAGCCCATCTATTGTGACAAGTTTTCCTTGTACGTAATCACAACACATTCATGCAAAGTTGCAACTTTCTAGCTCCAACCGTTTCGGTCCAACAGTAGGGAGCCACAGTAGGATCAAGGGGGAGCAAACCGGTGCACTTGCCCGGGCGGCAGTTTTATGGTGCGCCAAATTGTTGAGATCTTGTCTCAAGAATTTGGCGAACCTATGAAATTAGAAATATCGAACAAATGAAGCCTCTTTCCCTACAATCTCATATTTGTATCGAGTAATTCTTAATATAATAATTATGTTTTAAAAACTTTTCTGTTACCATACGCCTAGTTAGTGTTTGAACACATTCTGTGTGATTTATGAATGCAAAACGTATTATGTATCACAAAAAAGCGGCCAAGTGCGAGTCGAACCCGCCGATGAAGGGTTCCGTATCAGCAAGTAACATCATATAAATCTTCTTGTAGTTCGTTGTAACTTGGATCGATGTTTTATAATAGTGTATTGATTGAATGAAAGGTAAATTGCAGTTTACGATTTATGACGTATTAAAAAAAACTACTTACTTAGATCTCGTTCAAACCAATTTTCGTTGGTAGTTTGCATGGTAATGTACAACATATATTTTTTTTAGTTTTATCACTCTCTTATTTTAGGAGTTACAGGGGGGGGACACATTTTTCCACTTTGGAAGTATCTCTCGCGCAAACTATTCAGTTTAGAAAACAATGACATTAGAAACAACGTCATTTTTGAATACCTATCCATAGATACTTAGACGTATGGGTTCGATGAAAAAACATTTTTTGAGTTTCAGTTCCAAGTATGGGGACCCCCAAAATGTATTGCTTTTTTTCTATTTTTATGTAAAAATCTTAATGCGGTTCACAGATTACATCTACTTACCAAGTTTCAAAAGTATAGCTCTTATGGTTTCTGAAAAAAGTTGCTGTGACATACGGACGGACAGACAGACATGACGAATCTATAAGGGTTCCGTTTTTTGCCATTTGGCTACGGAACCCTAAAAATTATACTCATTGGCAGTTTTTCTCAAACACTGAAAGGAGGAGGTGCCACTTTCAAGGTTTTGCCCCGGTTCGAAACAATCGTAGATCCGGCGCCAGCAGTAGGTCGAGGACGGACGGACGATGAGGAATCTATAAGGGTTCCGAGTCATGAACTACGGAACCTTAAAAACACGTAATTTTTTATCAGCGTCAATATCAATAATTTGGGATAGGTGGGGACGTGTGGGTTAAAACAAAAACAGGGGCATATAACTCGAAGAAGGCGGTGTACATTGATTTAATCACAATTTTCAAAAATGTACAGGACTGTATAAACATTTGGCATAGATAACGTCGTCTAAAGAATACATTAGAAGAATTAAATAAAAATAAACTCTTATGATTATTCAAAGTTTTGTAATTTCTGAAATGCTTAAATAATTTCACATTTTGTGTGGTTTTTTTCTTCTCTCAGAGGTTCTTTTAGGCACTGTATATATTTTTACTGGTTCGCCAAATTCATAGCTACACTGAAATTTCTCTGAAGGTAAAGGAGAAATACCAAGTTCCTTTATCAGATCTTATAACGTTTGTTTGTCATCTTAAATACACATCTGTACGTGACAGGTGCCGGTAGTAATGTTTAGACTAGTTTATAATAATACCTATACCCGAAATGATCCTGGGCGTAAGTTTCGCACACTACAACATCAAATATTTCGATTATTAGTACACCACTTTCACTATTCATATTGGTTACAAACAAGGGCATACATATTCGACACTACAAATGAACTCTGCATTTTTAAGCGTCAAGCATTATAACGTTTGTTCAAAATTCCTATTTTCTTTGGATTACATAAATTTATAAGCTTAAGCACTTACTCGAGAATAAATTTAGACAATTTGACACCAAAGAACTATATTACCTCTGAATTTTAACGTCCTAAAGATTACAAATTTCGTTACTTTCGTTGGTCACATAGTACTGATAGCGACACATACTACAAATATGTTCGTTTATATATTGCTGCTTTGACATATCCATGTATAGTAATGACTACAAATCTCAGCACATCGTGCTGATGTCAAATTGTCACTGACGATATTATGTCTACATTATCCTTCATGATATTAATCTCTAAACATTCACGAATACATTATTTTACAAAACATCGGCCATGACCTACTTGTAGAAGGTGTGAAGCCTAACTCCAACATTTTAATATTTAATTCAAGTCCTAATCGACGAACACGTAAGCGTGATTATTTGAAAATAACTTAAGGAATATATATGTATAATTTTAATTCATATACATGATATTTTTGTTTTCTATTATTTTATATACTCGACATAATTAAGTAAATTTATTATGTGATTTAAACAAAACGAATCAGTTACATTGAGCGGCATTGGCTTTACACCTTGATGTGACATTTTATATATGCTACGCACAAAGAATCGCATTATATACATATAATGTCAATGATCCAGATTTCAGACTACCTGTCAACATGAACACATACATAATATTGCTCATCATGTCAGTCTAAAAACTGTTACTTAGTAAGAGAAACGCGAATATATAGTTGATACGATAAAATAAAGCCGTTCATAGATTTGATTAGCACGATTGACCTAATCAGGTACGTTTCTGCCTACATCACAGCTTTAACTCAACTGCAGCAAGGTAATGGGAAGTCTAACTATCCTGTCAGAAGTACTAATCAAGCTAGAGTACAACTATTACCACGATTATATCAGAAAAAACTGTATTTAATTGACCTTGATGATGACCCCTTCTAAGTGCGGCCACCGTACTACAGACACAGTTTCGCAACTAGCGATTACAAAAAGTCGACCGTATAAGTCACAAAACAACCCTAAGTTATTGCGCTGGGAATTTTTATTTCAATATACACATTGAGTATAACAACTCATCCAATCTCACAGCCAAAACAGTCATCATTCTTAGTAGATCAATATCTATGAAATATTATTTTTAAATGAACTATTTGTCCATATCAAATCTAGGAACGATTCAGTATCGTATCGTGTATAATTGAGTGACGAAGATTAGATAGATGCAACTATTTTAGCATACTATGTGGTGATGCTTTTCCCTGTTACAAAGGATACAATTCAGAAATGCGCATCGATCTACAACTGGTATTGAAATGACAAAAATAGTATACATTATCAATAACTGGATTACTATAAGAACGTCTAGCTATACAATATAAGGTGAAATTTATACATAGGCATCAATGATTGCATAGATGGTGAATTTGAGGTTCATTCTCAGAAGATCCATAGACTATATCTATGATAAATGTAAGGAGATTATTCTCAGTTATTATTTTCATAAATCTAATAAATGCATCTGATACTTGGTTTTTTGTTGAATAATTTTTTTGCGAAAAAAGCTGAAGTAGAAAATCTCGTTTTTAGTGGATCATTCTATCATCATCATCTTTTGGATCTGACCAATAGATCCTCTAAAAATGTCGAATTTAATCGACGTCAAATAAAGATAATACCCTCACTTACGTAGATAAGTCATGTATAAACCCTAAAACTCCAAATGTCAATACCCTATTGGTTCAGCAATAAATATCAGAAATATTATGCATTATGCGTGTAATAACAATGTTACTTGAACGTGTCAAATCTAGATTAGGTTGGTGTTTTGACTTTGTGCGTTATAAATGAATATTTTGAAACTGGCCGATAGATGATCGAGATCAGTGAGGAAACAGAGGGAAACCAAATTATATATGTTTTGTGATGCTAGAACACCTATCTGATTCTGTTCTTAATAAAAGAAACAGGCAACAAGAATACAAGGGATAACAAAGAGCAACACAATTGTTAAAATAATACTAAAAAAAATATTAGACACTGATGCCAAGCGGCATCGTAACTTAAATAACACTCACCACAATATCAATGTCTTTGTTGTTATAGCGGCTCCGTATACGGAGACTAAATAATACGGAGCCGCTATTTGTGTTTTATACAGGTTTTCTATAACGCAACATTCTGTTGAACACTAATACAGTTTAAAGAAATTACGGAGGAAGCAGTCATTAGACAGAATCGAGAGACGAAATAAATGTAGGATATCAAAATATTTCAATCTGAGCTATAATAGCATATATTTTTTGTTTTTTACATAGAGTTCACAACAAATGTCCTGCACGACTATTGCGAATTTTATGGACCTAAAACTTTACTTTAAAACACAATAAATCAAATAGAAAAACAACATAAATGAGATAACGTAAAGTGCTTAGGCAAACTAAATGAAGGACTTAATTTAAAACAAAGCCTTGGTGGCTTCGTAAAAATTTAATGATATCGGTCAATGGTGGATCATCAATGGATGGTTTTTCTATCTGAAATTAAGCCAATGGATTTAATATTTATCTCTTCAGTGAATGAACTAATTGTAAGAAATTAATCCAAAATAAATGTTACTGGAAGTCTGTACTATATAAGATTTCGTCGGTTTCGTGCATTCTTACGGCCCATTCACGACCTTTCCGCTGTGAGCGGCAGCGAAAAGCGAAACGCCGAGCGGTCATATCAAAAGTATAGAAATGTACGAGGCACGCCACGAGTCGCCGCTCATAGCGAAAAAGCTAGCGGTTTTTGCCTAGCGAATTGCTACAGCGGCGGGCGGTATGGAGAGCGGCGGGAACAAAGGCACAAGTTCGTATGTGCGACGCCACGAAACAGAGCGGCGTGGACAGCGGTGCAGGAGTGACGGACTCAGCGGCGTTAAATAAAAACAAAAAATTTTAGACGATTTTATGGCGGTAATGGATACCGAGGCTTTTATAACAGAAATTTAAATAGACCGCCTATATGGATGTCAAAATATCCCCAACATAAATATAAAAAGGTTGTGGGAAGAAATTAAACAATGTTTTCCGGAATATAATGGTACTTACGTTTAATTTAAATTGATAACACAAAAACATAGAACCTAGGTACCTACCAAACGAAGCCACTGATATGTTGACAAAACTACTGGTATGTTTACGTAATGTAGGTGGATAGTTGACAAGTTTTAAAAGTTAATTTTTTTCTCTGTCAGTAGGTACCTAATTAGCAAAACAGTTTACATATCAGTAGTTTTGTCTGTAGATATAACTACACACGAAACTACTAGTATGTCTTATACGCAATGTAAGTAGTTGACAAGTTTTTAAAGTTTTTTCTCTCTGTAAGTACCTACTTAGCAAAACACTTGGAAACATCAGTTACTTCTTATAGGTAGGACCTTCGTATAGGTCACTAAATCCACCATCTAAATACCTATCTTTATTTAGTTCGTGCACTCATTCTATCATATTTAAAAAAAAAAAAATTGTTTCTAAACAGACAGGGGATAATTTTTATAACGCCATGATTTTTAACACGTTTCGACTACCTAAATACGTCCACCGTCGCCGCTGCAACTATTCGCTACTAGGGTTCGTGGCGTGCAAAACGCACCGCTCACCGAAGCCGCTCCGCTTTTCGCTAAGACCAAAACTCGTGGCCAGGCCGTTAGTCTTTCGACTAGCACCGAACCTCATGACGCTGCTAAAACAGTTTCACCTCTCTTTCGGAACAGCAATACATTTCATTTAGATTTATTTAACCAAAGGATAATGTAAGCACAAAAGTAAGAATGCTCTATCCTACTTAATGTGCTTACATTATTCTGATACATCGCGTCATCTAGTGTTCAACAGAAAATTGGTATTTTCATAGATTTGTGTAACTTAAATGCGAAGTGTGCAAGTTTGTGACACACTTTGAAGTTTGTCTCTAAACATGTAAAGTACGAAAACACAGGCATATTTAACACCCAAGTAACACATTACAAAAGGGCATTTGTGATGAAAATAATGATATTTTTTCTACAATTACACAATACAATTCTATAACTAAATCTTTGCATTGTCATGTAACATGACAATGTAAGCTACGATTATGTTGGACTTATCTCTAATAGGTACATTATTAAATTAAATGTTGCAAATATAATTCCGACAATGAGATATACGTTAAACTACGACTGAAATTTCTAATGAAAATGATATTTGCTCAGGAAATAAATATTTAGTAACAAAACCTATGGCCACAATGAACACCATGAAGGTTCACATCATTTAGCCGATCAAAGTAATCCATTAATAATACCCATAAGTATTACTGTTATAAATATTTTAATTCAGTCTTTGGTTCCATTCCAGTTCATTGCATTAATGCTTTTTCCAATTCACAATGAATATTTTGTTCGTTAATTATTAAAGTTAGCCATCATTGTAATGAAATAATGTAGGACGACACATACCAGATGAAGAGCGCGAATTAGAAGCGGGGATCGCATAATACTAAGAGACTAGCAAGGTCCTATTAGGACATTTAACTTGTATTGCACAAAAAATTTTTTTTCATCACAGAATTTTCCGCATAAAGAGATCTACTAAACGTAACAACAACCGCAACAATGTGCATTAAATGTCCATCATTAATCGACTTGTAAATACATAAATTACACTTACAGTTTATACGTGTGGCAAATTCCGAATAGCTTCTATGTAACATTCGTGTGTGTATGTATCAATAAAATATACCAAATATAACAAAAGCGAATTTACACTAACTCATTTGTAAAAAAAAAACAATATTTTCAAATTACCGCAAACTGCAAAATTGCGATTGTCCAATTATTACATACACGCACGTTTATACAATATTAGTTTTCTAAAACGATCCACGATACTCTCTGCCACTCAAACACTCATTTTGATGACATCATTACGTTAAGTCAATGATATACCTTTGTTTTAATAGACAATATTATGTAAACTACTTTCGCATTCGAGTCTGACTCACTCACTGGGTTCTGTCAGAAATTTGAACAAGTTAGTAGTTTACACAATTTTTTTAGGAATTTTATTAAAACTTGTTAAAAAAGAGCAGGTGGGAAGATATAAACTAAGAAAATAAATAATTAAATTTATTAAGCAATTAATATTTATCGTTTAAATGTATCAAATTTAAATAGCAGCATTTTCTTAGTTCAAACACTATTTGAAAGATATCATCATTGACAAAAACTTCTAAGCCTCATCAGAAACTTGAAGTTCGTTGAAGAACTGTAACTTAACAAATAACCTTCCAGCAATTTTGTTACACAAATTCTAGTTACATATTTCAAGTTTCTGACAAAGCTGCACGGGCCTTACTTTACTTTATATATGACACTTCTTAGACGTACCTTAGAAACACTAAACTTAGCTTCGATGACGATGTTTATTGCCAAGGGATACAATGATATAATTGTGACATTTTATTTTACATAATATTCTAAACATAAATCTGATATATTTACTGATAATTCACCACAAGCCGGGTTGTTTGATTAATAGCATTTTATACACATTATACCTAGTTTCTATAAAATATTTACAGTGTCCCAAATGTCAATCCCAATACAGCGAACAGATTATACATGTGTCGTTAGAATAGAACTGTTCGGTGTGAGTTCGCGTCGCTTCATGTGCCATGTGTCGCACAACTACGCCAGCGGACCACAATATTGAAATTGGCAAACCATAACATTTCCATTGACCAAGGAATGAAATAAACGGAATTTTGAACAACGTCTCTATGCGAAAAAGAACCTCTCATATAAACACAAGTTAAGCAAACGCAAATTGGTTTGATTAATTGATATGTACCATGCTTATTGATCTCATTTACGAGTTTCCCTTGATCAAGTATTAATGACAACTGACAATAATTTATTGTTTCATACGTAATTAGTAAAAATAACAAAACAATTTCCTAAAGGCTGCTAAGAAAGAAGGATAAGTCAGTCTCTCATGAATACAATGAAATAATTTGAAATGGAAAATCAAACCATTAAAGATGTTTTACCTACATGGTTGAGGCCTAGCATTGTAGTAGCAATCTTTTACTCGGGTAACGGTAATGTTTCTGCAAAGAAAAATAAATACATTACACTTTTAGGTATATTTTGTTTTGTTTACTTAAATTAACTGTTTGACTTTACACTGTGTTTCTTTCACTTACGGTCTGTTTCACAAAGTCTGAGTAAAGTATTGGTTAACTAAATGACAAATAAATTATCAGGCACATATAACTCCCTACTAAAACAGTTTGCGTTTCACAAACGTCCAAACTAACTTTATGTGTCAGTTCCTTATTTGTGTGATAAAACTGGCAACGTCGCACTTTGACGTTTCAGTTTACTAAACATATATTAACAAAATATTTTTTGATTAAATCACTCTTAAAAATATGTTGAATGCATAAAAATGCATAATTTTATAATACGTAAGTATTATAATACTTTATTAACAGTCTGCAACAATTTATTGATACAAAGTAGCTGTTTTAGCAATCGGTTTATTTATATGTAAAACGAAGAGTGAAGCAACAAAAAAACAACTTGAACTGGCTTGTAGGTAAATGCTTCGTTTGTTGTATTTCTTTTTTATTTAAATCATTGTCTTTTATTTTGCCCCAAATACTGAATCAAAAACGGAAGTATTAATTTTACGCGGGAGGAGGTAGATATATATATTGTATATATATAAAATGTAATTGTGTATAATTGTAATATATGTAGATATATAAATTGGTCGAAGTAAATAAACATATATTGAAGAACAAGAAAAGAGCATCTAATTCGTCGTCAAGTGCATTAAATAGATCCATGTTTAATATTTTCTCAATTACTGTCTGACTTTATGATCTGTGAAGTAACTTTACCATAAAATAATTTCCTTATTTGATAGATCTTTACTAAGCTTTATTAAGCTTTACTTTACTAATAGTACAGGATCCCTGGTTCATATTTACAATTGATTACTATCAAGCTAATTTACCGTGAGTAGCTTCGTTCCGATGAGACGCCCATCTTTTCCGGTGCGAAAATTTTTGGTTGTGGTAGGTAACAGCGATAGCAGGGATAAAATATGTTGATTTGATGATCCTCAAAAAATTATTACTAACAGGGTTTTCTTCGGTTAAATCTGATGATAGTTATGTGAATTATTCAAAAAAAAAATTGTCCTACAAATTATATGGTTTGATCAAAGAGTACCCCTTCTTCCAACATGTATCGATAACGAGGTCACCAAAAATGATTACTAGCCAGCTGTTTTTTTTTTCCTTTACTTAGTTGATATTTATATAATTTAACGATTTCATTGCGCTGGTTCCCACTACGCCGGACCGGCAGATTTGCCGGACCGGTAAAACTGCCGGAAGGGCTAGTGGCTGTACAAGTTATATGAAGCTGTTCACATTATCCCGGATCCGGCATTTTTGCCGAGTCCGCCATTTTTACCGTGCGTTTTGTCACTACGATCGTCCGGTAAAAATACCGGACCGGAGCAATGTGAACGAGTTTGATCCGGTATCTTCCCCCGCTTGCAACACCTGTGCTCCCCTCGCGCCGCCCGTGCTCTCCCCAGTCCTCGCGTCATTCGGCTCACATTTTCATCAGTAAATCGTCAATAGTGGTTGCTGTCATTTGAAAATAATTGAAGAACTTTGATTCGTCACTTCTAAGTTCACCTATTAATGTTTCAAATGTTCCAAGTGAAAATCTTTGCCGTAAAAATAGGATGTACTCAATGTTTTCTTTTATTTTGCCTTCTATTAAGATACCACCATAACACAACAATTTCGTCGTCCATGGTGTGCACAGGTCCAAATTTAACTGAGCTGAGTACTTGACTGTCCGAGGCTCCGGTGTAATGTGAACACTCTGTCCGGTGTCCGGTTTCCGGTAGATTTACCGGTCCGGCGTAGTGGGAACCAGCGCATTGTCCTACAAATCGCGTGGTAAGTTATCCCGGTCCTACGATCAAAAGTAGGGCACAAATCCTAGATATAAAAATAATTACTATCAAGCCGAATCTTCGTGAATAGCTTCGTTTCTATGAGACGCCCAACTTTTCCTGTACGATAATTCTCGATTGTGGTAGGTAACAGCGGTAGCAGGGATAAAATATGTTGATTTGATGATTCTCAAAAAATTATTACTAACAGGTTTTTCTACGGTTAAATATGATGATAATTATCTCAATTATTCGAAAAAAAAAATTCCCACAAATTATATGGTTTGATCAAAGAGTCCCCCAAAATGTGTCAATAACGAGCTCACCAAAAATGATTACATTTTTTTTTACTTAGTTATTATTTGTATAATTCAACAATTACATTGTTCTAAAAATTGCGTCATACGTTTTCCCGGTCCTCCAATAGAATACCTATTTTAAATTAAGGAAATTAAAAAGCAATTTATTTACTGTATTTTGCTCATTGATATAAAATAATATACTAGATGTGTAATTGCGTACCAAGAACGTTAAAACCGCTATTAGGATTTGCTCTCATTGAAGGAAAAAGTCATTTTAGTGATATGAAAACAAAATGACCAAATGTGTAGTGAAATTATGCGATTCAAAGTGATAAAAGTATTGTAAATCAAGCAGAAATACTTTTCACAAGTAAAGATATTGTTTATGCGCTGACGCTAAAATCAAATTAAAAAAATTATAAGTGCAATACATAATATATACAGTGTTACCATAAAAACAACTTTTTTCTTTCCCAAATTAATGAGAGAATTAGTAATGTATGAAGTAAATTGCTTTGTCCAGTTCTGAAATATGTTAACATAGTAAGGATTAATATTGGATTAATTAGTCTTTCAAACCCAATTAACATTTTATATTAATTAACTATCTGAACCCCACTAGTTGTAAGCCTAAAAGTAAGTCTAAAAATAAAAAATGATATCAATATAGGACGGTATGAGTTGTTTGAAAAGGGGTATAAATCAAAAAATGAAAATGAAGAAATTTTTAGACAAAAAATCGTAGGATATGATCCTTCCAGATTGCCACCAACAAATCAAGAATTGTTGCAACATATTAAAAGAACCGTGTTCATCGGCAATGTTTGGTGTAATGCACACATGTGATGCCCCACGGAAAAATTGCCAGATTTTTTTTTATGGACCATACTTAGTTGATGGCAAATATCAATATTATTGGTTTGATGGTCCCCAAAGTCCATCTTTTGAAGAATTATCTTCTGACATACAAGGTACTCTATTAATACTATTGATTCATCATCATCACTACATAGTATAAAACAAAGTCGCTTTCTCTGTCCCTATGTATGCTTAAATCTTTAAAACTACGCAACGGATTATGATGCGGTTTTTTTAATAGATAGAGTGATTAAAGAGGTATAATTTGTAGGACAAATTTTGTTTTGAATAATTTAGATAACTATCATCAGATTTAACCGAAGAAAATCCAGTTAGTAATAATTTTTTGAGGATCATCAAATCAACATATTTTATCCCTGCTATCCCTGTTACCTACCTCAATCGAGAATTGTCGCACAGTAAAAGTTGGGCGTCTCATCGGAACGAAGCTACTCATGGAAAATTAGCTTCTTAGTAATCAAGAGTAAAAATGAACCAGGGATCCTGTACTATAAGCTCTTTATTTACCAGTTAAACTTATTTGAAGATTGTGAAACGCAAACGATGATTTTATTTGTCAGTTAAGTGGCAAATAGCTTACTAAGGACTTTACTTGGACATTGTGAAACAGACCCTAATGCGTTTAACTTATCTCGCAACACAATAATCGCATACTTTGATATAGCACAGTATAATAAGTATTTATTTATTTTAACAAATACCTAAGAAAAACACGTTTTTTAGGATATAAAAAGATCAAGATTTGTGAGCCCCAAAAGGGCTTGAAGTATATTATAAAAGTGTTAATTTAATGTTCTTTTCAATATTTTATCTAGCTTCAAACTAAGCAGAGCCTGTACTATGACGGCGAGATTGACTGATAGAAAACATCTACACGCCGAAACGAATATTTGGAGATGTTACTTAAATCCAAATATTCGTTACGGCAATATTTGGAGTTTCAATTCTTAGAGCGGTCCAAACCGATCTAAAAATTGAAGCCGGACCTCAGATCACAGCAGTTGGACACGCTACCGAGACGGTTAATCAAATGTAGAGTGGTAATAGGTACCTGAGATGGGACGGCGCGGTCGGAACCCGCGTGAGCCATCAGGTCCGCGCGGCGGACGGACCAACACGACGCGCGGCCCGCTGGCCTCTTCCAATGATGCCGTACGAAGACGTGCAAGCAAGCGCTCAGGTCGCTCGCTTCTAGGCTTGCTAACAGGGAAACCTTTACCGCCCTGCCCTGCCCTGCAAACCACATCAGTATACATTATTTTTTTTATCATATAAAACAAATTCGTGAAATCTCTAACGGAAGTGTCCATAACGACGAACAGTCGAACTTATATGATGATGATACCCTAAATGACACCGAATTTTCAGATTATTCTAACTTGAAGCAAACGTAAGAAATAAACTAAAACACGCGAACAGTTTAATGAAAATTGAAGTGCTGAAAGAGACTTTCTAGAAATATGACGGGATTAACGTTTTACTGCCTAACTACAGAACTGAACGGAAGAACTGAATCTTGTTCAGACTCTGTTCTTTTTTTATATCATAATTATAATGTCAAATATAATAAATTTAATTCCATCAAACAAATTAAGACAGAGTAAAGACTTACCCAACTTTAACAATGTTGCAAGCAGATGATTTTCCGTTCCTGGGATTTGTCAACATAACAAACTCGACCACGTCACCAGGCTGCAGCTCACCAGGAGGAGCACGAACTTCCGACATATGGAAAAATAACCGCCGAGTATCTTCAGTATCCACAGACAAGAACCCAAATCCACCTACAACATTATTTTTTTTAGGTTAATTTATTGTCACATAAAACTTATGAATGGTTGTGGCACGACAATTAACATTAATTGTCACAACTACGTTATTAATGTGTCAGATGTTAGATGTGGTGTTTGAAATAAATAAAAATATTCAAAAAGTTATGGGACTATCATATTTTTATATTAAACGTACTAATAGTACGAAAGACAGAGTATAGATAAGTACCCCGACTGCAGAAGCAGGGTTATGATTTTCGAGTTTACCTGTTGTATGTTGGATGTATGTAATGTAAGTGGTGTAATACAATATATAATTTCAACAAATAGCAATAATAATTCAACACTATGACTGACCTTTAATGGCATCTACAGTGGCACGCTTTTTCTTATTGCTTGGCACAATATTTGTAGCTCTGCCTTCAACGTCAGCCTGGAAAGTAACAGGGTCACCGACTTGGAGAATCTCACGCCTGCTAGCCAAGCTCATTATACCAAATTCGTAGGTATTTCCACCATCCACTTCAATTAAACCTGTGAACAAGTCATACTAGAAATGAAATGCCTTGATTCCACATTTTAGGAGATCAATCTCTTGGATTACAATCAATGATGTTTGAATGATTTCAAATTTGAACATCAATAGAAGTATGACTTATATCGTAACTAGTTTTTAGAAATTAGATAATGTATATTTTGACACATACCTGAGTACTGAGGTTGATCTGGGTTGAGTGCTCTAAGAGTCCTTGTAACAATCCCGTTGAGTGATGGGTCCAGCGGTTTCGCTACAGGTATGGTGCCGCGAGGCAGCACACGAACGTATTCTGCACTAGCACATCCACCACCAGATCCATTCACTCTACCCAGAGTATATTCCACTTCACAGCCTAGTTCCAGTCCATCCGCAGTCCCTTCCAAATTGCTGTAAAAACATGTAATATATTACATAAAAATCAACTTATTTAAATGCTTATAAACACTTATTATAAAATAGTTTTACACAATTAAAAAAAATACACAAATCTCTTATTATTGAAGACATAATCAAGAAATTCGCTAGCAAATATCTACAATTGATTACAAAAAACATAAAATTTTACTCAATCATGTAGTAAACCAATTTAAGCTTTATAATGGCAAACGTTTGGGACTAGAAATATTTTTTTAATCTATAGGTACAAAGAAATAAAATCTGAAGAATCTTTATTCTGGGTAAGCTCTCTCTGGGGAATAGCTAGACCGATTTTGACGAGACTTTCACTGTCAGAAAGCCATGGGATGGTTAAGGAGTAACTTGAAGGAATTTGCTGTC
Source organism: Phragmatobia fuliginosa (assembly GCA_932526445.1). NCBI lineage: Eukaryota > Metazoa > Arthropoda > Insecta > Lepidoptera > Erebidae > Phragmatobia > Phragmatobia fuliginosa. The sequence goes on from OW052057.1 coordinate 36,651,514, forward strand.
AAACTAGCTCTGCTCCGTGACGTAACTCGCGACTGACATTAATATTTTAAGAAATATTTTTTTAAATATACATAAATAAATATTTAGTTAACGGATAATTTAAAGAAAGACTAATGCACATCAAGCTTTTTTAATAGTGTCAAAAAAATAAAACAAAAATAATTAAATTATATTCAAATCTAAACTCAATAATTTTAAACATTAACAGCGCATTTGAAAGAATTAGAAAGTTGGCGCTAAAGCAAAACACATAAAAAATAAAACTCGCTAGGAAAATTAATGAATCAAAATTTGATTTTTTTCAGACCCTTGAATAAAACGCAGTAGCTATCAACATGTTCAATCCACACAATTTGACTTCAATTGAATAACCACAAGTTTCTTTTACGCTATAATCTCGCGCACATTGGCGTTTCCGACCTCTCGGCCCCCGATAGTGACAAAACAGACGTACATATATTTAGCTAGAGCTATATACATGAATAAAACAGTATAAGCGCAGAAAAACAATGATACTGACTGCATCATAAACTACAACTGCTTTATTTTTTTCATTAACTACAAGAACCATATCAATAATTCCCCTTTAAGCGCAGAACTAAGGAGAAATAGACTAGCAGAATTTGGCCGTACAATAATTAAATTGCTCTTGTTCGCAACTTTGTCAACTTATGGTATCTGAACCTCCAAACTAGTTAAGTTCAAGACCTAATATGCATCGAATTTATATAGAGGTTTAACGTCACGACAGTGTTTGGCATAGAAAATGTGACGTACTAAACACTGTAATTTTGACAATAGCTGATTCAGTCTACTTGAACATTTTTGAATATTTTCTCAATTTTTCCAATCTAAACAACAAATCTGTATGTATTCTGCCGAAGCAAAATCAAAATTACAATCATAACGCAAGCTGTAGATGTATTTTCTTCTTTATTATCTTACATTTTTAGCAGAGACTCACTAGCAACTCATAGCAAAATAAGATAAGTCGCAATCAGCAAATGCTTTCATAGTTTAACGTTGTGATTTGTGATATTTTTTTTAAACAAATTTTAATTGACGTGGAAAAATAACGATTATTCTTACGTTGACATTGCCTCGGCTTACAAAAGCACTTTTTTATATACCATTAACTTACCTGAAGTGAAAGAATACTTCTTTATTGTGATCTGATGTTTCGATGAATCCAAAACCATCTTTAAGCGCTGCAATAAAGCCAAGCATGAGGGCGCGATTGTTAGCACCATTGCTATTACTTCCATTGGTCATCAGGCTGTGTTGTACTTGCACTGCTTTAGCTACCAATTCCTTCGTTCGTTTTATCTGTTAATTTTATTAAACATTTGATTCATTTGCATTTATAATAATTAATATCTAAAAGATATGATATGGTGAGAAGGCTTCACGACAAGATAAAAGGGCGTTCGATCGTAATAACACCACGATGTTCCAAAAAATACGATTTATGGGTCACAGCACACAGCTACTTTTAGCATCGGCGATCGGCGATTTTGCGACTGCATCGATGCTACGTCGCGTTTTATTGACTTTTTGCGAAACGCGCGTTCGAACGCGGATTCGGAAACGCGCGTTTTAGCGACTGCTCCGATGCCTGGATCGCGTCGACAGCGTTCTCTATAAATTTCCGACGTCAAATCGATGCTACCGGCATCTGTATGTGTGCGGAGAGTATCGATTAGCTGCTGTGTCGCGCTTCTAAAAAGCGACGCAAACTACGCGTTTGGCATTTTTAAGTTTGCGGTGTGGTGCGTTCGCTCGCCGTATTTAGCTTCTAAAAAGCGATCGTCGATGCTAAAAGTAGCTAGTGAGCTGTGGCCCTAAGAGCAACTCTTCAGTCACTTCTTCACTTCGCTTCACTTCACTTCAGCCTCCAGTTACAGCCACCGAATGACGTCAATGGAGGCGTACACTCCAGGTCTAGGGGGGACAGGTGCAGGTGTCGGAGGAGTAGTTGTTTCTTTAGTCTGTCCATTTGTTTATTCCTCAAATTATTACTAGATGACGTTGTGTGTAAGATGTTCTAAATATTTATTTATTATCATTTATATTTACTTATTATAAAAAACAAGAATTATACCTTATATTGTCTTATCTGTAATCTTGCATGTACATAGTTACTGTTAGGTTTGTTAAGGTTCAATAGAATACATTATTATAATGTATTCTAAACAAAACTAAAAAGCTATAGTAAGCATTTGAATAACACTATGTTAATATAAAAAAAACACAAAATATTGAAATATACCAACAATGTGTATTATGTACCTGATATACGTCAAAAGTCACAGCATCACCAATACGTGGCAGCATCTTCGCTTCACACTTTTTAGACGAGAATGGGATAGATTTTTTGGTTTGTGCATTTACTTGCCAGCTTATCAGACCGGTCTGCTCCTGTTTCATAAATTGAATTTATTTATTTAATTGTGTCTTCACTGTAGTTCATAGAGGACTTTGATGGCTCATAAATTAACAATGATTAAACCAATCATTCATCATATCTGACCTAAAATTATACTAAAGTAATCTAATTGATTTATAAATTTAATGCAATTTATTTGGTCTGTCCGAAAAGTATCCGTTCTACGTTCATATCTTCCCGCGGAGAGACTCAGGCGACATCTGTAGGGTACGAACGTCACTAGTACTAACCTCCTTGTGAGTTGTGAGTAATCTGAGATACCGATGAAACGCCTTAGGTTCCTGCGCAGCGTGTATTTGTTTACAACGAAATTGTTGCGTTCGTCGGAATTTTTTTAATCTTAATAATGGCAGAACGAACCAAACTACTAATTTGCATAAAGTTTGTCTTAAATATCGGTAAAAGTTGTGTTGTAACCATTGAAAATTGAAATGTTGCAAAGTCGTTGTCGGTTTATGAGACATCCATTCGACTATAAAGAGACTTGAAACTAATGCGACGAAAATACTACAGGCGATTCTGAAGTATCAATTTTAAGTGCTTTAATAACTGGAAACATCGATATGAGCATCTTACTCAATTAAATGGGGACTATTCTGAAGGATACCAACAGGGGGTGAGGTTAGGGTTAGGTTAGGTCAAATAAAACTAGGTCGAATACTTTTGGGAAAGAGTATTTTCACTGACTTGACACTAGATGTGAATTATGTACATTGTTAGTAAATTAATAACTGAGTAAAAAAAATCCTTAATAGTTATACTAGTTCAGGAGCAATCATAGCAAAACTTACTACATTCGGCCTGGTCGGACTAGAAGATGCTGAGTACATCAAAGCTTCCTTAGAGACTACACCGCGTGCACCATGTTCAATCAAAGTCTCGAACTTCACAGTACCAGGTGCTAAATGCTTGATACGAATCGCAGATTGACGGTTATTCATATTGGAGAATGAAGTTATGGGATCAACTGTAAACTCCACCTAAAGTAAAAATTAAGTATTAAAATACATTCTGTTCACGGAAAATCAAATTGAAATCAGTACAGATAATAAAGCAAGTTAATTAAAAGCTCAGGCATACCTCATCGCCCACACTAAGTTCCAGTCCAAGACGAAGAACTTCAGCAAAATGGAAAAACATTGTTTGTTCCCTCTCAACACACCGGATAAAACCAAATCCATCTCTCAAGGAACAAACGATACCTTGTTCTCTCCTATAATATATATTATAAAAATAATTTGACATCAATAAAAAATATATAGACATTGTATATTGCCTATATATATAAGAAGTTATTGAAATAATAATAAGAAATCTGTAATACAGCCCCGATTATGGAAGTTGACAGTATTTCATGCCGCATGCCTCTTGAGAGCATGTTATATGGTTATGTTTTCGGTTGTCATGAACATCTGTGGAATTGTTACTAGGAAATCTATGTCATCAAAAATTTAGGCTGGTTAACCTGCTACTGAACTAGTTGAATCTTGCAATTCAGTTGCTATTAGGGCTGCAGAAATGTCAGTGTTAATGTCAGTTTCTCCATGAAAGAACTGATATTCAGTTGAAAATGGTCAGTTGAAGATGATTATGATGAAAACTTTATTTAGAACTTATCTAAATCGACAAGCTTTTATTTATCATGAAGTTTTTAAATAAATATTTTAGAGATATATATTTATATGTTTGGTGAAATATAAATCATCTTCATTGGTTTCTCTTTATTAAACATTTTAATATATTATGAGAGTACTACTGAAGGAAGGCTTAATATAACTTGCTTTTTTTTTAATAATAAAACATGTTTTATATTTTAATAGGTCTGCAGTGTGTGTAGGTTGTGTTGGTTTTGTTTTATAAAAAAATGCAAAATCGTGAAATTTTATAAAATTCTTTATAAACTCACCGTTCCCCAGAAACATTAAATGATTCATCAAGCAAAGATATATTAGTAGCCCGTTTAAGTTGGTCTCGGCGATCTGTTGCAACTTGGAACTGGACCCAGTCTCCATGACGAAGGGTGAACTCACCACACTGGTCTTTATCACCAAAAGGCACCTAAGCAAGTAATCCATTGTTTTTTTTTTATATTATTGGAACATAATGACATTTACAGATTTTTCGTGTACATTTCGTTATATTTAAACACAAATTACCTCAACTTCTGAGTGATCAGCGGCTCGGTATCTGATTCGACCCGGCAGTGGGTCATTTTGAGGTACTCGTACAATATTCCCACGTTCTAAAGGTTTTAACACTTGTCCACGCATTATCTCCGGACTAACATCTTCAAAGACAACAGACCCACTAGGCAACTTGGTAATATTACAAGCCACTTCTTTACCCTGTAGTAATATAAGAAACCAATAAAAATTGTTCGTTTAGTATAATACAATAATTCATTTGCACTGAGACTCACATTTCTTGTCTGAATTATGAACTCGACATCATCTCCCAGAAGCAACTCTTCCTTGGTTTTAGCTTCCGAGTAGTGAAAAAATATCTCCTTCACCACATCAGCACGCTCAATAAACCCGAAATTTTCTTTCATTGAGCATATTACACCATGATATTTTACTGGGTGTACAGGATTCTCAAAACGAACATGGCAAGCACCCAACGTACCCCTGCAATATTATGCGCGTCAGAAAGGTATCTCAACATTTGCTCCTATCTATAGTCAGGTCTAAAACTTACCGCTGATTTGTAGCAATTTGGAAGCTAACAGCATCGCCAGTATGAAGAGTGACGTTACCCTCAACATCATCTTTAGTATAAGGTAAAAAGAAACATTCACCACGATTTTCATATGAAATTCTTCCAGTATTATCTCCAGAACCTTCACCTTTGACTTCAGTAGTAACTGTGCCTGTTACTCTTGCTTCACTCATTACCTGTAAAATACAATTAGTACTTATTATAAGGACAGAACCAACTTAAATAATAAAGTAAAACTGGGACTATCTTACCACTTCTGGTGCAATTTTTGTAACGGTAGAAGCAATTGGCTTTCCAGTACGACGATCATAGGTCATCTCAAATTCGACAGGGTCTCCTATTTTTAAATGTTCAGTGTTACCACTAAACTGACTAAAGTGAAAGAATAAGCGAGCCTGCCTCTCACAGCACTGTATAAATCCATATGAGTGAAGAAGTTTCTCAATAATTCCAGTCTCTCTAATAGGTGGGTGGTTAACTGAGTCATATTGAGATGAATTGTTGGTTGATCCAGAAGAATAAACAGAATCCCCCATAGGACAGCCATCAATATTGTAACCAAGAGAAAAGCGGTTTCCACCACTGGTCTTCGGTGTATTAAAATTATCTCTTGGAGAACTTGGATACTCACCTGTAATCAAACAAAATTTAAAATACCTGAAATTTCAACTAGCAACTACATGAAACCAGCTTTAATACACATGAATAATATGGCAGTTACAAGTATTGTAAAGGTTACTATGAACACACTTACATACATTTTGAGTAAATACCAAGCAGCGCATAGCATTACAAATTATTGATTTATAATAAAAACTAACCTACATGTTAAAATGAAGTTAATATTAATATCTATGTTTGCAATTAATTCAAAAGAAATTATGACTCACATAAGATAATTGTTCAATTGACTTTCACAAGGCTTATTCCCAACGGCCACCACGAACAATGGACATGCAAAATTGCAGTAACTCCCCCAGTATTAAAAATATATTTATTGATTTATTTACCTGTCTTGTATACATATGTACATACGTAAATAAAAAAAAATATGTGTAAATGTACTGTCTGTGGTCTGAAACATTTTTTCTGTCAAACGGTAAACTACAAACCCAAGTGAATCAATCACTACAATTAAAAAGTGCTTAACTGACTTCAATTTTAATAGTTACGAAATGGAAAACCTTTTGAAATTATTGAATGTGTTTCTGGAAATATTTTGCATCCTACATAGCCTTAAAATAGAAGATTAGAACTATTTTTGTTGTTTTCTGTAATTGTGATAGTTACATAGATTGAACATAATATGTTAGTCCAATATAAGAAGGGTAGTACATCTGCTGACATTCTTAGTGGTGTCCATTGAAAATAAGGTTTTTATTAACATGTTTCTAATCATCTACAGTGAGTGGTTAGGAAAGATAAATAACATAGTCCCAACTACCATCAGCAGAAGCTATTTCACTGGTGATAGTTGAGAATAAGCTCTTTTATCATTAGATGATTTTATTAATTTTATAAAATAGTGAAACTTACAATTTAGGAAATCAATATATGGTGTATCAAAATACTGCTATAATCATAGAAAAGTAAGAGTAAGTAGAAAACTAAGATACTTTTCGTGAGAAAATTTATGTAGGTAAGTAAATAATACAATTTCTGAATTGTATTATTTACTTACCTACATAAATTTTACATACAAATAGTGCATTCTGATGCACTATTTGTATGTACAGTAGAAACTCGATTAACCAGAGAATTGTATTCATAAGGCATCTGGATAATGGAATGTATGAAGAAAAGTGAGTTTGGTGCAAATGTTATGTGTTTATTATAACAACAAATACTTATCAAGAAGAACATTAATGTTTATTAAATTTCTAAATTTTAAAAAATGTATGTCTTAATGTTTGTAAAATATTATGAGACATTTATATGTATCCACTTATTCACATACTAAACAATACTACAGCCATAATCAATAAATAAAATATTTAGGTAAAATATAAGAAAAAAATATTTGAAAAGTCTACCCAACAACTTCATCAGCAAATGGAACTTCAAACATAGGAACTAACACAAAAAATCACCAACAATATAACAATGAAAATAGAAGAAAAATTTGATCCACATAAAAAAGAAAATAAATTACTAAAACAACAAGTAGATACACTCAGATCGAAAATTCGTGGTATAGAGTAGGGAGAAAGAAGAACCCGATAATATATGGTATTCTGGAAACAGAAACTGACAATAAACATTTGGAAGCTTTTATACAAACCCTCAATATAGTGAAAATTTGCCAAAAAACTATCCTTTACTATTTACATGTAGGAGAGGTACCCCAAATAAAATATTTTTTCATAATTTTATTCGAGTTCTTTGTAGACGTAATTACAACACACATATTCATGCAGTTTCATTTTTCTAGAACTGAAACCCAAAAAGACAAACCAAAAGGGGATAAATGGGAAGTTGGGCTAAGAGATTAGGCAAAAAGAACGATCAAAATAACAGACCGGTTCTTATATCTGTGACACTTAATTATTGGAGAAAATTTGTGCTACTAAAGAACAAAAAAAACTACAACCAAAACCTGTAAACATTATAGAAGACGTCCACAAAAAAATTTTAGAACTCCAAAAGGAACTCAAAGTCAAACAAATAGAACAAGAAAAAGGAAATACTGGCTTAATAACTAATAATATTGATCAACATGAATACCGCAAAACGAAAACAGAACTTCTCCATCACCACTTCAAGAGGAACATGACAGAAACGACAAGTACATTAAATTGTCTACCTTCAATTACAGCAAGATTAACACATTCGACCTGATGAACAAATCTAAGAAATAGCAACTAAAAGACAGAGCCACAATAAAATCTAAAAAATATTTTAAGAAAACTAACAACGACCCCAACCCAGTTGGTCACTGTGGGGATTACGACCACTACCCTCCAACTCTTAACAGAATAAACCAGGTAGAAAGGTGGCTTCAAACTGAAGAAAAAGATTTGGAGGAAGCCTATACTCGAGAAGAACTATACAAAATATGAAATAACTGAACAGCATACAAATAACTTTAAAAGATATGTTTGAAACCATTGTATGTACATAAAGGAACAAGGCTTATAAATAAATAAAAACATGGAATAAAATAATAAGTATAATTATGTTTAAAATATTTGATAATTGTTATTTGACATAAGCCACTGTTTCTCTGCATTACTGCTATTTCACAAATTCAACTGCAGTGAACTCTCAATATTACTCTGTTTGTTATTTTAAACGATTTGAGAGCTGTTTCAAGGGCCTGAAGAGCTTCATCATGAGATGCCAGATGCAACATGATCATGCTTGCATTAATTCTATTTGCAGGTACAATATAGTATAACGCTGCCCGTTGCGCTGGACAGACCAAGTTGGCTCCTTTCTCGGATGTACGATCCATGCTGCTCTGCATGCTGCCCGGAACCGACACAAATGGCGAACCGCCATTCACAAAACTTTAACAAGTGAGGGTCACGACCCTCAGAACTGAGGAGAACGACGCAAGGAGGAGGATAGTATAACTGATGTCCCGATAATCGAGGTTTCTACTGTATGTTTATATGTGTTAAGAAACTACTATTTACAAGGATTAGGCTAAAAAAACTGTGTGCCTAAAAATTATACCTATACTTGGAATTTAATAGTTATTTTTTTAGTTCATAGGTTCTTTGTTCCTAAATATATACTCCTATTGATAAAGTTCTTACAAACATGCATACAGCACAAAGCAATTTATTGTTAAAACTATTAAATACAAAACAAACTTTGTAAGTTTTGATGGAAATTAAACCAACATGTAATAGTTATTTCAAAGCCCATAATGTTATTTACTATAATATAATTTCAGTGCTTGTAAGCATTCATTTCAGGTAATTTATGTACTGTTTATTATGGAAAAAAAACTAAAATTCGATTTTCAGTTGTAAAAATACATTCAAAAATGTGAATTCCGTTTTAACTATATAGTAAACGTTTGCAGGTGTAACTCAAAAAAAGAATTACTTTATTATTTTCTTTTAAAGTAACAGTACTGCCTGTGTATAATGACGTACAATATTGATTGTGATGTTAAGATATATTACTAAGTAGTAATATTTTGTTTAAAAATTGTAAATTAAACTATTAAAGAAACTGTCAAGAAACAGCTTTGAAAACATCCTCCAAATCACCAAATCTAAATGTACATTATTATTCTACATGTATAAAATGATTTTTAGGTCTCCAACAGCAGATAGAATTTTGTATCATCATCATCATCATCATCATCATCATCATCATCAACAGCCTTTAACAGTCCACTGCTGGAGATATGCCTCTCCTTGAAAAGGATGTATTGGTTGGTTTCAAGTTGGTTTCGGGTTGGTTTCAAGTTTTCATTCTCTTTGCATTGATGTTGTCGGTAAATTTGTATGGTGAGGTAAAATATAGGTCAAACTGATATAAGCACATGCATATCAACAAGTGTTCAAATTACAGCACAGATCATCACAGGAGGAATATATAGAATACACTAAGGGTAATGTTAATTTTAACACTCACCATTGCGGTAAGCCGATTTAGGCTGCATATTAGAATGTTGTAGATCTAAGATGTCTTGCAGGGGCGAGGAGTGTGAATCTGGCGGCTGGAACATTTTCCACTGAGGATTGCTGGACATTTTATCGCGACAGTATCTTCTTTGTATATCAATAGAAAATCCTAGTGTCTAGGTACCAATTATATCACAGAATATTGTGTGGTGTTCAGTTTTCAGTAGTAGTTACAAATTTTTTACATCAAATCACATTTTCTTTAGTCTTTGTGTTCAGAAGAACACGATTGAGGTATTTAACGCAAAAGTCACAATTTATACACCAAACCACAAATGTTTCAAATTATAAATTTCTTATGATTATATTAAACTAAAAAAAATCCTCAGATGTCTTCAATGCTTGCTGAGTCGGAGCTCGTGATACTTTTGCTTGAATGAAGGAGGGTACCGTATAAGTCTTTTGCTATCTATACGTGCTTAACCCGACATTCACAAGCTGCAATAGACACTTTTAATTAGCCTCCAGAATTTAACACCCACGACATACGTAAAATAAAATTAAATAATATATATATATAGACTCGTAACAAAGCCTTATGATGAACTGTCGGTCTACATTTTATGATTGCTACTAGGCAGGCATCGGCTATCCGACGGGACGATGTGCAGACGTTATAACGCCGTAAGACAAGACCTACCTCTTTTACCAAATTCCAACAAAACAAATGGCATATCACTTATATACTACACAATCTTTATAATTTTTTGTGAACTTTAATCGATCGAAATAAAAAGCAAATAAATACAAAACCATGAAATAATCAAATCTCACCACGACACAGCATAGCACTGACGACATACCGCCATATTGAATGTCAACATTTATCACGACTTAGATCCAGCCTTTACAAACGAGATATTTTGTTTTATGTAAATAACCATAAAAATAACGGATAATGCTGACAGAATAAATATATAGATTATGATTTTTTAAAATTTTGTGTTGCTTTTTTTGTCTAAAGGCGAAAATCTTTCATATGGATTTGATTTTTCTCTATTTTATGGCTACTGAAAAGTTTGACGGCCGTAACTTTTATGAATACATGAATGAACGTATTGTTTATTTTTTAAGTTCATACAACAGACACATAAACTAGATCATAAGAACAATATAGTACAACTGATAAATAAAATATTGCATTTTCTTTCAATTTCGGTTAGTTGCAAGTAAAGTAAACATAAAAAAATAGTTACTGCTTTATCTTTATCTGTTTAGCTTTCATAATATTTTTTTACTTGTAATTTGACTAAGCTGTATATGTAGCCTGATTAAAAACATTATGTTCATTACTATGTTTTCTCAAACAAATTAGAAAGAGTACCAACGTCCTACTTAAGTTTCAAAGTTACTACCTACCATTTGTGGAATATCCGTGAAAACTTGCAACATTGTCTATAAAATTATTTTCTATTTCTTTCTTTGACACTTCATAACTTGGTCTTCTTGTGAAGTAGGTATAGTTTTGAAAGTTGAATTGTTTTTGAAACAATTATGTGTTTAATATTGAAAAACTACCAGAAAGACCGTCCTTAATGATTAGATCAATGCGTTATTAATCAGTACAATTTTATTGACTGGTTTATGTTGGCAATCCCCATTCCCAGATATGAGGGTCGACCAGAGAGAGAGAAGCCGATGAATGCAATTGGTTCAAGTAGGTACATAGTTGTTTTGTAGCATAATTCTGATATTATTAAAATATATGTACACAAAAATAATACAGTTATTAATTATAATAAATAAAGTTCATATAAGAAAAACTATTTTTTATTTGAATAATGAAGGTATTATGTAATAGAAATTACAAGACGAGTTTTTACAAACTTGGTACTTTTTTTACGCGGGAATGTTTTTCGCACCATACCCTTCATACAAACTTGGTACCTAACAACCATAGAGCAAAACGGGTCACCAACATCAAACTAGCACAACAGTGTTTTATCCCAACTGCCAAGGAAGTGTCATTTCGGAGAATGAATTAACTTGTACGACGAATTACTACCAAATATATCAACAAATTATTTATTTAGATTAATCTGGGCTATTGATAGTTAGTGACCCATGTTTTTTAGGGTTCCGAAGTATATCACTCGGAATCCCTATAGATTCGTCATGTCCGTCTGTCCGTCCGTCCGTCCGTCCTCGACTTACCGTCCAAACGGTTAGTGATAGGAAGATGAAACTTTGCATGAATATGTATTGTAATTACGTCGACAAAGTGCTACAATAAAATAATGAAAAATATTTTTATTTGGGGTACCTCCCCTACACGTAAAGTGGGGATGTAATTTTTTTCTCGCGGCTACCCCATCGCGTGGGGTATCATTAGATAGGTCTTTTAAAATCAATAAAGTGTTTGTAAGACGATTTTCTGATTTAGGTATTCGTTTGCGAGAAATTCCACTTTAAAGTTACTTTTTTGTAAAAACAGGGCGTCTCCCCCCACTAAAAGCTAAACGGCTGGCTCAAAAAATATGGAAAAATTCGTGATGGTGGTCTATATAATGAACTTTGAAGAAAAACTATAACGGATTAGATGACTTTATTATTTCAGGAGTTATGGAGACTTAACTTGTAAAATGCGCTCACTTAGAAAACGTCATACAAAATCAACGCAATAATACGTAAACATAATAATTATCTATTTCATATGATTTTAAATCCTCGCACAATTATGGGTGACTGAGGAACCCTTTCCTGTACGTGGACTGACACGCACTTGGCCGATTTTTAATATTTTTTATTTGTAATAGGTACTTGTACCACTGTTTTAGTCTAAGTACTACGGAAACAGGATTCTTAGCTGAAACCAATGCAAGCACAACCACTGATGTATCATGTCGCATTTCGCACCAGAAGCGTTTCATACATCATATCGGTTAGGGGGCGTCCATTAATTACGTGAGGCATTTTTGAGAATTTTTCGACCCCAAAAGTAGCGTAGTTTGATGCGTGTGCGTGAGTTGGTGCTTGTATTTACTTGAAAGAAACAGCTCTTTCAAATTAAATTTTGTGGCTTCAATAGTAACAAAGAACGTGAAACGTGTGGTATCTACTTTTTCTAATTGATCTGAGACGAGAATATTGAACTTGGGTGTTAACAAAAAAAAAAATAACTAAAAATAAATTATTAATATAATATTATATAAAATACGTGTGGTACTCGGGGACTGCCACGGTAAAACTATTGCATAGAATTTTCATATCAACTTATGCAATTATAATTATTTATTATTTATTTATGCACTTTTTACTTATATTACATAAATTACATTCTAACACTATTATTTCCTAACAATATAATCATCGTATTATCCGAAAGACAATGACAACTAAACAGGGAACATTATAGTAATATGAGCACATCTATGGAATAAAATAACACTAGGATTCAATTAGACGGTACTGGAGGGCGCAGACGCTATGTATTGTGCTTAGGATATCTCTTCTATTTGATTAGTCTATGACGCATGCCAGGCGCTCGTTATTCTTTCTTTTCGTACTGCAGTAACAATCATATTCTCTATCCTTTTTTAACACGGGGTGTTAGGTGATTTTCGTTACGGAATTTCTTGATTCGGTCACCGCGCTCAAAGCCCGCGATATAAGCTATGCAATAGCTTATTAATTTTTGAATGTAAAAATATTCAATGATAATGTAATTCAATTAAACAAATATAATGTGATCATATTGCTGGGATAATTGGATACTTTTTTTCGTAGCTGTATGGAGGAGGTAGAGGTATCCCATGTAGGTACCGGTAGCGATAATAAAACTAAAAAACTTCTCCCACATAAATCCTGCCGACATAAGTCCGCATAAGTCCCGTCCCGCATAAGGACTTTACAGACACATGAAATGGCACAAGGAAAACTCCGACTCAGGATAATAATATGAAAGAGATGTGGCCGGTCTGTGTGTAGTACGGCAAGCTATCCGACTTTTTTATTTAAACGTCTATGATTTCAAGTACAAATAAATTAAAACTGTGCTTTAATTAACGATAGATACCTAACGGATGGATCGATGCATGATAATTTACTAACACTGATAAGTTATGACAACTTTATGGCCAATAACAAAACTCTAAAACAAAGGTTCAATCTGGTTTTCCTTACCGCAATAGCCGAAACTAAAACGGAACTCACCAGAAAGACTTACTTTTCTCAAAAATAACTAAAGAATCGTAAGGTATTTTTACTAGCGTTATCTTGCGTTATATTTTAAGAAATCAAAATTTGATCACGGTGAAAAGTTAGGGCTATAAAAAGGAAGTACCTATTTTGTGCGTGGTGTAGCCCGTGTATGTAAAATAATTTCTCTTCGCGTAATAAACCTCCGTAAAGTACCGTATTGAACTTCTAGTGAAAAAAACACTTCTAGTGTATACCCGTTTTCACCAATTGTATTTACACCGTCTCCTTACTAGGGGGCCCTTAACGTATGCAGCACCTACATTTTAAGAAAAATCTAAGCATTTAGGTGTCCTCTAAAGATTGATAAAACGAAAATGTCACTAAGGGTGACCTATCTCTCTCTAAGTGGCACCTTAAATTTATAGGGACGTTGGTGAAAAAGACCATGACACTCCCCGAGGCACCGGAAGGAATATTTTTTTTATTTGGTCGCGAAGCCTGTGATGGGCAGGGACACGGGTGGTTTCACTAATCGCTACCCCAAATGGCCACCTTTCCTACTGCTACTATACCAATAGCCATAAAAACAACTAAAATTGAGTTAAAATACTGACCCACTTACCTTTCCAATGTAAAAAAAACCTTGACCACGATCACTTCATTTGGTCAGCATTTGCTGACACAGTCAAAATTGTATCAGCTGGCTGTTGGCTTTTTTATTTTATCGATAAATCTAAGCGACAAGTCTGCACCAATTTATATCCACATATAAATAAACCCGCCAGTTGTAGTGCGGTCGCCAGCGCGAACGATGCATCTAATTTTTATTGAATAGGGAGCGAACGAGCAGGTAACTGACTATACAATGCTGTACGCTCAGTTATAATTTGACGTCAATCTAACGGAAATTATTATGTTTTCTAGTATTAAGTATTGTCAATTTCTTCTCTTTGCATTGACTTAGCATTACCGGTAGAGATTTTAGAGTAGGTCCAAGTGCAACTGCCGCCGATTTCCACGTCACTAATTATTGTGGGTTCATATATACCCATATACCTAGAAAAACACCCAGACTCCGAAACAAATATTTGTGGATCACTTAAATATTTGGTCTGACCCGGGAATCGAACCCGAGACCTATTGATCAGCAGCCGCATACGCTAACCACTAGACCAACAAGGCAGTCAAATATGTTTATTATTTACAAAAACAAGTATGTTTATGTATTTATTTCAGTTGTTTAGTATCCATAACACAAGCTCTGCTTACTTTGGGACTTGATGATGTTGTGTGTAAGATGTCCAAAATATTTATTTATTTAATTTGCAGAAAACTTTATGAGTAGCGCTTACAAACAACACCTCCCTTTTTCACTTTAATAGGTAGAACGAGGGAAGTTAAAATAATCAACCTTTTGTTTGACAACCCACTTTCTTATTTTAATTAATTTTATATTGCTGACGTACCTTTAATGTATTGACCATCATGTAAGATTTAAATATGCTAAATATATATATATGTGTGAGACTGAAACAGTGTTTCTTTGAAGTGTTCCCTGACTGCCCATCAACATATGCACACACACATCTCTATCTTGTATCTCCTTGTTTGTTTTTATTCTCTTTTATTATTTAAATTCTACTTGTGAATGGCGCCCTGGGTATTTCATGCTCTGCTGCTGACTCGTCGGTGTGTAATTCCCCCTTGAGAGGGCTAGGGGTTACTAAGAATCCCCCCTTGAGAGGGCTAGGAGTGTGTAAGATGTTCGAAATATTTATTTATTATTATTAACTTCAATTTAGTATTGTTTTCAAATTTTTGTTAAATTGAGTTCAATTTAAAATCTGTTAGTAACGTTTATCGAATGTGCAATATTTTGATTTGGCAGTTTTAAGACTCTTATTCGACATTGGTAACTGAGCACCTAGAGCTGTCTAGGTCGTGTAGGTTGGTAGAACTTGAATTTTATCAGTCGCTCGCGTACCTCCTCCACACCCCGCTGCCGCCGACCAAGTACTGCCAACTCTTGGTTATATTGACATTGACAGGTGCATGGTTAGATCATAGATCGCATCTGCGCGAAATGACGGTGAAGTTTGTGGATCGGAACGGGGTCTAGAATCGAAGGGAAGTGTATTGCGGGGTTTCTCAGGGCTTTGTATTGGGCCAGGTATTATTACACTAGGTATTATACCGAGAGAGGCACGATATCGTCCTTTTTTTTTTTTTTTTTTTTTTTAACGTGTGGAAATCCCCACGGACCGTCGCCCCACCGGGGCTCTCGGCGGGGCGGTGTGTCGGACTCGAACCGACTAAAACCACACGGTGTGACCTCTCTGCGCCTGTATTTGGAAGGGATCCAGGTCCTCCTGCCCCAAGGTAATTTATTGATCAGGGGTAATCCAGAAGTCGCTGATGCGCATCTGGAGCTCCTCCAGACTGCCGAGGTAGGCCGCCGCGGGGCTCAGTGGGTAGACCGGTTCGCCGTGCGAAAAGCATTACCCACGAAAATAAAAAAAAAGCTTAGCTTGCTTACCTTAAAAAACAACAAAAGTTGTAACAGTAATCAAGTAACTAAATTATTTCCTAAAGAAAGGAATTAAATTTATTGTGAATAGTGTATCTAATTTTAGGAGTCAGTAGGGGTGGCAAAAAATTTAAAGCTTTTGGACGGCAAATGTGTAAATCCAGCACTGGTTTAAGAAATAAAAGTAAGGTTACGTTACAATAGGACAACAGAATATATGGTAAGTATAGAGGGAGAATAAAATAAAAATTCTGAGATTATTCTAAAACAAATGTTATAAAATAAACAGTAAGGTTAAACATTACACATTTGTTAAACATTTGTTCCAGATGGTTGGTCAATTTGGTGAAAAATGTGTCTGTGTTCTTATTAGAACCTATAGTTCGCATTGACCGTTTTAATGCATTGGGTAGATCAACCCGCCTCCAACCTAAGGTCAGAATCACTTTCAGGAAACACGACTGTCATCGGCATCTATAGATTACAGGCTAATGTATATAGTGGATCTGAAGAGTGTCTCTTAAACCCTCGCTACAACACGGTTTTAATATATATTTAAATACATAAATATTTCGGACATCTAACACACAATGCCAACTAAGCAGAGCTTGTACTATGATGGCTAGATTGAATAATAGAATACTTACATACTTTAATTTGTCAATACTCGTATGTTATTTTTTTATTATAATACACCCAAAATCCGAAACAAATATCTATGTCATAATTTTTTTTTATTAGACCCAGGATTTGAACCCTTGCTCTCAAGAATTGCCGTACACACAGTAACACTACCACTACACCGAAAGTTACCAGTAAGCAATCGTATTGACTTCGGTTTTCACTTACGGCAACTACACATTTTCACAACAAAAAGAAACCGACTTCAAAGAAAAACTATTCCGAGTACCCAAATCGCAACAATTGTGCCTAGGATATTTGAGGAGTTCCCTCGATTTCCTTGGGATCCCATAATCAGATCCCGATATGGTGACTATGGGTCCACCTGTAAGCTAAGCCCATTCCAATGCAAAAAGAATTTTTGAAATCGGTTCATAAACGACGGAATTATCGCTGAACATACATAAAAAAAAAATGATTCCGACGAATTGAGAACCTCCTCCTTTTTCTAAAATCGGTTAAAAACAGTTAAGTATTATTTTTATAAACCTTACATAGGTATTTTTTGACATGGTAAAAATTATAACTAAAATCAAAGCAAAAACTTTGTAACTAAGTACGCACTTTGAACCTTATTAGACAGATGTGAATACTTCTCTCTCTTCATTTGATATGAAGTATGAACCTAGGAACCTGTTGATTATACCTAATGGCTAGTTTTTATGCAGACTCGCCTCACTATAACAAGCTTACGTTTGAAATTTAAAATAGATAAAATTTTTGTATTTTATTATTGACCACCTTGTTGTCATCCAGTGGTCAGCGCATGCGACTGCTGATCAAGAGGTCTCGAGTTCGATTCCAGGGTCGGACCAAATATTTGTGTGATCCACAATTATTTGTTTCGGAGTCTGGTATTTTCTATGTATCATAAGTATATACAGTAGAATCCGGTTAAAACGACGGCCAATGGACCGGTGATATAACGTCGTACTAACCGGAAGTCGTTCTAAAGGAACTGAAAATTATTATTTTTTAATTTTTCCTAAAATAATCTCTTAAGTATATTAACGAATGATTTACACCGAATTCCCTCGCAAGCGTTACATTTGACAGTTTCTTGTATCATACACATTTAACCGCGGAATTATCACAATATTAACCGGTTACAAAGACGATTTTTTACAATAAGTCGTAGGTATTCACTCATTACTCGCAAATCGATCTGCAGGCAAGGGAGGTTTGCAGGGCAAAAAGGTAAAAAATCGGCCAAGTGCGTGTCAGGCCACGCACAGAAAAGGGTTCCTCAGTCATTTAAAATCGTATCCAATAGATAATTATTATGTTTACGTTTATGGCCTCATTCACACGACAGTTTTTTAAACGGACGTTAAAAAAACGTTCATATTCAACAAATACATTCCCAAGTAAACTCTTTAGCAAAAAAAATGGGCACTTAAGCAAAGAAGTTTAAGCTCAAAACACTGTTATTGTACCTGCTCGTTGAAAAAAATGAAACGCGTTAATTTCTTTGTTTTTATTGAATACATTAAAAGCAGATAAAAGTTTAGTATTGAGTGTGACCCCCTCTTGCTGAAATCACGACTTGCATTCGTCTGGGTATGCTAGCAAGTATATCTTTTATGGTTTCTTGGGGAATACGTTCCCACTCCGCGGTATTCACATTCTTTAGCTCTCTGATGGTCTGCGGAGCTCGTCGCTTCAGAACGTCCCAGACATGCTCTATGGGATTGAGGTCCGGACTTCTAGCTGGCCAGTTCAAACGACGAATTCCAACTTCTAGCATATACGCTTCCACAGACCGGTGGGCGCGAGCGTTGTCGTCCATAAAGTGAGTTTTCGCCAAGAGCGGTTAAAGCGGGTTGTGCATAAGGAATTAGAACTGCCGCTATGTATCGGTGTCCAGTCAGTGTACCGTTTTCGATGAAGACTAACTCCGTACGATCCATAGAATTTATTCCTGCCCAAAACATAACAGAGCCTCCTCCATAAGGTGTGATTTCTTTAAAACATGCCTCTGCAAGGCGTTCTCCTCGTCTACGTAGCATTCTTCGACGTCGGACTTCACCATGCAGAGATATACTGGCTTCATCGGAGAACAATACCCTATCCCAGTCTTCATGAGTCCATGACACACTATTTCGAGCGATGCTAAGCCTGGCAACTCGATGTCCACGGAGTAATTTAGGGCCGCGTGCCGGGCGACGACTGTGTATATTAGCAGCGAGAAGCCTCCTCCTGACTGTCCATAGATTAATTTGCACATTTCTTACTTCTTCGAGTCTGTTCTTGAGGTCCACATAAGAAGATTTGCGATTTCTCAACGCTTGACTAACTAGAAAATAATCATCCCGTGGTTCGGTACATGTCTTTCTGCCAGAACCAGGCCTTCTCTTGACGGAACCGGTCTCTTGATAGCGCTGCCAGGTCCTTTGAACTGTCGACCGACTCACATTTAGCCTCTGAGCCACGAAGCATTGGCTGCGACATTCTTCAAGCAGCGCAATAATTTTACTCGTTTTTATCACTTTATCTACCATTTTCGAGATTGCTAAACAGCAATAACAATACTTTTAAATGTCAAGGACATCAGATAATTTAATAAAAATTGACATAAAGTTAATTAGAGTCGATATTAACTATAGGGAATTCGCGCCACAAAAAACTCTCGTGATTGAGGCCTTAATGCGTTAATTTTGTATGACGTTTTCCAAGTGAGCGCATTTTACAAGTTAAGCCTCTATAACTCCCGAAATAACCAAGTCATTAAATCCCTTATAGTTTTCCTTCAAAGTTCAGTATATGGACCACTTTCACGAATTTTCCCAGATTTTTTGAGAAAGCCGTTTAGCTTTTAGAGGGGGGGGGACGCCCTGTTTTTACAATAAAGTGCCCTTTAAAGTGGAATATCCCGCGAACGGAATATACCTAAATCAAAAAAATTTCTTAGAAACCCTTTATTGTTTTTAAAAGACCTATCTAATGATACCCCACACGATAGGGTAGCCGCGAGAAAAAAAAAACATCCCCACTTTACGTGTCGGGGAGGTACCCTAAATAAAAATATTTTTCATAATTTTATTGTAGCACTTTGTCGGCGTAATTACAACACATATTCATGCAAAATTTCATCTTTCTGGCACTTACCGTTTGGACGGTAAGTCGAGGACGGACGGACGGACGGACGGACATGACGAATCTATAAGGGTTCCGAGTGATGAACTTCGGAACCCTAATAAAAAAGGCGAGTAATTTGCGGGTAATGAGTGGATGCGCATATAAAAAATTAATACCTACGACTTAATGTCAAAAATCGTCGTTGTAACCGGATAATATTGTGATAATTCCGTCGTTAAAAGCGACCGGTCGTTGTAACCGGAGTCGTACTACACGGATGTACTTCTATATTAGTTAATATTAAAACCAGACACATATCTATACGTCGCTAAAAACGGATGGTTGATATATGCGAAGTCGTACTAATCGGATTCTACTGTATTAACAAAAAAAAACAAAAAAAAACACAATGTTTATGTATTTATATCAGTTGCTTGGTACCCATAACCCATAGATGATGTTTGTGTGTAAGATGTTCGAAATATTTTTTATTATTGGGAAAACTTAATATTTTACGTGTATTATTTGTTATCGATGATTTTATTCAGAAGCTTGACAAATTAAATTAGTTTCACCGAGAATCTCACACCGATATTATTTTAAATATTTAATAATATGTTACCTATCCTACAAAGTAAAAGAGAATACAAATTCTGCAGTAGTTAATCACACGTATCACTGGTAAACCTATTTTTAGTTTTTCGTTACGAACCATAGGTATAACAATGTTAATTAAATAGTTAGTTCGAAATTTACAAAACGGTTTTGTGTTATTATGTTACCGAATTCCATGCGGGAAATTTTCGGTATTCGGAAGTTAACCACTGCATTTTAGTATATTGCTCTTATATCCAGTAGAAATGTAAAACTATATTTTATATTCAGAAATGGCTAAACTCGGTCTTAAATAATGGATGTACCTGGAGCAAAATTAAAATTTTGCTGATGCAAAAGTGCAAGATCATCTTGTGCGGAACTTAAAACGATGGCTTGCATGCCGTGGCTTAACGGTGTCAGGTAATAAAAATGGCCTAATTGAGAGGTTAGTTGGTCCATATTTTTTTTTGTACATGTCA
This sequence comes from Phragmatobia fuliginosa, assembly GCA_932526445.1. Lineage (NCBI taxonomy): Eukaryota > Metazoa > Arthropoda > Insecta > Lepidoptera > Erebidae > Phragmatobia > Phragmatobia fuliginosa. The sequence continues at coordinate 36,672,823 of OW052057.1, forward strand.
TTGTATTATTGAAAATTTTATTATTTTAAATAATCTGTGTTGTTTTTTTTCTTATATTTAAGAATTGAAGAATGCATTGCAAATGGTCATGATATTTTATTTATTGGAATTGATGGTGGTAAATGTCTAGCGGATAAACAGCAACGCATTAATATTTTTATAGATTGCAACCAACTTAGATTGCTGATCAGTACCTCCTCGTTTCATTTCTTTCACAGAGGCACTTCCAAGAGTTAATCAAAGTTGACAGTAACTTTTATTAAACAGTGTTGAATTTCACAACTTGTTCGCAAGCCTGAATGATACTATTATAATATATTCGTAAATTACTGTTTTCTGGGTGCAACAAATTTAATAAATAAATAAATATTTTGGACACGTAACACACAGCACCTTCTAGCTTCAAACTAAGCAAAGCTTGTACTATGAAAGCTAGATTAATTGATGTAATACTTATTTACTTTTTTTTGTAAATGCATACACACATTATACATAGAAAACAACCAAACTACGAAACAAAAATCTGTAGAAAATATAGTCCGACCCGTCGCATACAATAACCACTACGCTACATAGGCAGTCACAATTAGTACCACGGTTTGCGACTCATCATGATCTACACCCTATCGCAGTCCACCTCTCCAATTGCGATTAATACATGCTATTTTTTGTTTTATATTTTGATGAAACGATTGCCATAATGCTAGTTCTGTAAATATGTATTTAGATAACACCAACACAGACAATTTTTGTCATTTTGAATGTTTTGTCATTCCAAAATTTTTTTTTGTGATTATTACATTAGCTAAGAGAGCTTCCGAAAAACAGAAATAGTACAACTTTTGTATTACCTTGGCAGTTCAGTACTGAGCGCGAAAAATTTCATAAACATTACAAGGAACAGTTGTTAGTTTGACTGCCAACAGCCCCGGATATACGGTTGTTTCGAACCGGGGCAAAACCTTGAAAGTAGCGCCCCCTCCCTTAAGTGTTTGAGAAAAACTACCAATGAGTAGCATTTTTGTAATACTACTACGTTTTGCGTTCATAAATCACTGAGTATGTGTTCAAAAACTAACGGGGTGTATGGAAATGGAAAAGTTTGTTTTTCAAATATATCGTATTAAGATTCCAATATTACCTATGCGATTGTAGGAAAAGAGGCTTCATTTGTTCGATATTTCGAATTCTTGTTTCAAGAATTTCGCGCCCCCATGAAACTGCCGCCCGGGGCAAGTGCCCCGGTTTGCCCTCTCCCCCCCCTGATCCGGGGCTGACTGCCAATAGTATAGATAAGTACTTATTTGTAAACATATTAGTTACTAATTGAGTCCCGCGGTGTTAGCTGCGGTTATTATTGAAAATTGCGAGGGGCGAAGCTAGTCTAAAGCAGTGCGCTGACGGGTGACTTTTGTCGCTGCGACAAAAAAGTTTTTGTCATGTCGCGTCGCGTCTTAAAATCTGAGTGCGCACACGGTGAATGACAGTCACGAAACATTTTTGTAAATCCATGGTTCATTTAACGATATGCATTTGGAGGAGACAGTCATTATTTGCGAATTCATACGTCGTAAAAGTTTTCGAATGATTGCAGAAAGTTTTAATGAATTACTGCATATTTTCAAAGTATTCACCACATAGTTTAGTACACTTTTCCCTTCGCTCAAACCACTAATTATAACATTTATTCCACTTTAAAGTTGGGGTGTTAAAAATGTTTTGAGATTCAACATTTAAACACATTCGAATATAGAACTGTTTCAAATTCAAAATTGCCGTTAAATATGGAAACGACAGAAATTAAAAGGCATGCCTAGTATTTATCATATGTCAGAATATTCTTTTAATCTTTTCTCGTAAAGTACTGGTCTTCTTTCCACTTCTTCTATATACTATATATATTTGCTTATCGCCAGCGGGCAATCAAAAGTAAGCGGAGAGCGGGGCACGGAAAATGGCGTCAGGATAAACTATTTTGTAGGGATTTTTGATTCGAAACGAATCAGAACATGAAGAATCGATTTATAAAAAAACGATTTCTAAAGGATCGATTCTATATCTTTTCTGTATTTACAATATAAATATAAATCCATTTTATGAAAAACAAAAATATTCATTAAACAATCTGTGGGATCTCATAACAGTAAAATCATCTATTTTTTAGTTCAAGGAATTCGATTATAAGAATTATTTTTATTACCTATCAAATTAATACATTCAGCTAATTGTAACTATTGTAAATATTTTTTATACCAACACAAAAAATCGAAAGTCGATTTTCAAGGGTAAAAATCGATTCAGTACAAAATTCAATTTTTTGGGCCGAAACATAGAATCTTCGATCATTGTGTTATTCTCAAAATTAAATAACATCTTGTAATCTTTCAACCAGTGTTAACTTAAACAAATTATATCATATTTCATTTTCTCTAAAACAATTCAAGCTCTAGTAATTTCGAAGAAAACCTTGAATATTTTATTAGAACAACTTCAATGCATACTGCTTAGACCCTTTATGATAATGTGGTGATTGAACGCTAGGAGACACTTTTGTTTTGATTACAATGCTATTTCAAGTTGTCTGAAAATATAAATAAAAAGTTAATCCTTTCCGCTTTCCGCTTTTGGCTTAGGGCACAGGCAGAAACTGTTTCGTCACTCGTGCGCGCGCTTCTATCAAACTCTAGCGGCGCGGTGACAGTTTTGTCGCACGCTTGTTCGCAGGCACAAAACAGTTTTGTCATCCGATTGTCACGTCGCAACGTGCGCGCATCTCCATATAATTCTACAGCCATAATGAAAGTGACAAAACAGTCACAGTGACAAAAGTTTCCCGTGCGCGCAGGGCCTAATAAAATTTTGGCTAAGTTACTCCTTATGTCATAGTAAACTTAGCTTAACTTAGCTCGTAGATAATAAACTATTTGACTTAGCTTACTGCCAGTAAAAGTCCACTTAAAATCCGTCCAGCTATTCCAGAGATCACCTACCCGGAACAAACAATCAGACTTACAAAAAATTTAAAAATACAATTTTTGATGGAAATACATTATAAACTATGTTATGCTAAACTATGTTACTACATGTAAAAAGCATCATTTTATTGTAACATTTAGACACTTCAATTTTATTTATTTGTATACATAACAAATTATTTTGATCGAGTGTATTATTTTTGTAACCAAAATATGATAACATTTGTGGTTTTATAATATGATTTGATTGATATTAACATTTGTAACTATAAAAAAAATAGGCAAAATAGTTTAAAGTATTTTGTATAGTTTAAAAATATTTAATTTAGAATAATAATATTTTTGAAAGATTCCTTGTATATAAAAAGTCCAGCAATCTGAAAAGTGACAGCTTAGGGAGCATCTTATGAATAATTATTACTTAGGATCACAAATATCCTGTTCTTAAGATATATTAAATGAACCTGCAGTGTTAGCTGCGATTATTGTTGTATCTTTAAAACAATCATCGCTGGTAAAGCTATCAGCTGGTAGGTCTTTCGACACTATTCTAAAAGCGTCGTCTAACTTACTCCTTACTTATGCAGCAATCTGGCAGTAAAAGTTCGCTACAAAAAGACCGTTTATACCATAGATCCATAGATATAGAATACCATAGAACGATTGCGCATTTCATTAGGCGAGACCAAAAAAGAAATGCAATGGTGTACATCAAATTTACATGTGTCTGTAACGTGCCAGTGATGCGCCATGCAAAATTATTTTTTTCGATAACGTACCAACTGGTATAAGTAAATCTACAGGGATTCAGAGTTTCGTATTAAGTGCGATCTGTATGTGTAAGTTCTGTAACAATATTAATATATTAAAATATTAAGGTTTCCAAATTGTCAGTATAGAATAGTTTTAATAAAACAAATTGATGATTATTATTTGATTATTTTGATTATTTGTCACACTTTTAGGGATGTGAGATAAAAAACAACATAAATTCACTTAATTAATAATTATTTTTATACGATGCGATAGCATCTTAATTTATAATGAAACTAAATTAGATAATATTGCCTAATAATAGTAGATTAGTAGCCAAGGGCTGTAAGGCATTATTGCAGCCTGAGATATTTAGGCGCACGAGCGCAGCGAAGGCGCCTATAGTTCGAGGGTGTAATTGATGCTTATACCCTCGATTGTGAGGTAAGTAGAAAAAAACCGGCATTATAAGAATAAAACACTTTATTTGTTGAATTTTATAGTGAAATGAAAACAATTTTCAAAGTTTCATTGAATCGGGAGTGCAGCTTATTTCTGCATCACCTGAAGAACTCATGTTTTTTTCTTATTTAGCACGTAATTATAAAAAATCCCAAAAACAAACAATGTTTTAAGATTTTTTTTTCTATTCTCGCCTTTTTTTTATTAAAAATAATCAAGTAAAAAACTTTATAATTTTTTTTTCAAGAGCGAAATTGCGATTCGCCGTTCGATATTTAAAATTGATGACTATTAAACTCACACGAAGACAAGGCCGAATAGTCATTGGGCTAAATGCATTATGTCTATTGCCAGTATGATGGTTAGATGTACGCGAACTTTTTGAAAGAAAGAAGTGTTTTTTTTTAATTACTTACCGCCCTAGAGCTTTTCTAGCTACATTATTACCCTAGAGCGCTAATTAGTCACCTACAAGCCCCATTTGAGGTAATAAGGACCTACTTACCGAACATGAGAGATGTAAAGTTTATTTAGAGGCAAATATGGCATTGTTTACTTACATGTGAAATGAAAGATTTTGTGGATTTTCACATGTCACCATGATAAAACACGCAATAAATATAAACCACAACAAAATTCTCAAGATTCCGTAAAAATAACAACAATAATGTTCCAACCTCGACTGGCGCTAGGACGATACAGGCTCTTAGCGTATCGGTGTTTAATCTCGTTTATCTGTCGTGCTCTAACACACGTAACACTCTTTTCCGCATAGCCAATCTGTTGGTATTCTATATATATGGTTTATACTGTCATATGTATTTAGTGAAAATTAGTTACATACCTTTAAAATAACAAATAGACACTTCAATTTGATTTATTTGTATAGAAGGTATAAACAGAAATGATTTTAAATAATCATTTGAAAATGTAAACAAACTTTTGGTACATTCTGTAGTTTTTCTTTTTCTCAGACTTATCATCGAATGTATAATTAATCGGAACTATCTATGTGTCTTCATTCATTACCGGGACGGAGGGGGAGGCGTCCCTTAATGCTTACTTATTCTAACACTTTGTAAAACTTTCAATTAAGACTACCAAAGTAATCACTATTTATAATTTAATTATGCACTGTATAAAATTCCATTAAATTTTCATTCCATTGTTCTATATACTATATGCACATGTTATTTTAACCTTCAACGTATTATTACTGTAAAAAAGTGAAAATGTGGCATTAAAAAATGGCTTTTCCTATTTTAAATTCAGCCGTACATTAATATCTAATTAATTATTTATACGTAAAACGGTTTTGAGTATTTGTAAACACCTTGCATTAATTATTTAGTAAATCTTAATATATATAAATCTCGTGTCACAATGTTTGTCCTCAATGGACTTCTAAACCACTTAACCGATTATAATAAAATTCGCACACCATGTGCAGTTCGATCTAACTTGAGGGATAGGATAGTTTAAATCTCAAATTATAGTCGCAATTTTAATAATCGCGGGTAACACCGCGGGATTCAGCTAGTGGTCTATAATTCTTCTTCCTGGCCTTTTTTAACCGACTTCAATAAAAAGGAGGAGGTTCTCAATTCGTCGGAATCTTCTTTTTTTTTATGTATCTTCTTCTTTTGGTACCATCTCCATCACGGAGGTCGGTGACCATATATGAATGCAGCCTGATGACCCATACTATGGTGGCCTAGTGAGATGCTTCTTCATCATCACTCGTCAACGAAATACGACAGTGCGTATGCTATCAAGTTGGTCTTTTGTGTGAGCGTAGTATTGGCCCGGTCTGAAATCAGCGCGACTCTTATCTTGAAACTCTTTTAAGTTGGTCCTTTAAGACGAAACATATGCTATACAAGTCACTCTTTGTATTACTTAAAAAATACGTGGCATGTATGATTCAGAAAATAGATAAAAACAGAGACAAATCTATAAAATTATATTTTCAAACCATTGGCGGTAATTTAAAATATTCAATATCACAATTGAATCTCTTCCTTGAATATCACCCCACGAGAAAAATCCGACAACTGTCGAATTGATGACGAACATCGCACCGTGATCTAGAAAGTATAAACAAATTAGAGACCGCTGAAAACTCGATATTATTAAATTAAACTTATTAAAGTAATACGAAAACTAAATAAACGTAGCCACATATTTTTCATCAGAAATCATCATCATCAGCAGTCCACTGCTGAACATAGAACCCCTCAATTGCACGCAATTAAATTTTAAATTTAAATCAATTGCCTTTTTACCTTAAATGATAAATTTAATTCAGAAAAATAAATATTAAATCAAAACGCAAGAAATGCATTGTAAATGTTTCGTATGAATCTTAATTAACAATATTACATCTTAATGTGTGAGTTCGTAGTATGGTTTTAGTCGGTTCGATTCCGACATACCCCGGCGGGGTGTAGGTCTGAGGGGATTCCCACACATAAAAAAAGGAGGCAACCATGGGATTGAAAGAAAGACATGGAAATGGGTATAAAGGCTGTAAAGAAATTACCTTAATTTTATTTTTTTGCGAAAAACTTAATCTTTCTTTTTATCAAATAATTTTTGATCACTTAACTACCTTAATGTAGTAAGTTGATTATAACACGGGACTTTAAATACAACACTGCTTTCATTAAATCATAATATAACATGCTAATGTGTGAGTTCGTAGTCCTGTTCGTAGCAGTTCGTAGCAGCCGTGGTTTGTAGCGAAGGCCTCTAAAAGTTACGTCGTCCTCGACACTATTTGGAAACGGTGACAAAGCTAGTTAAAGTGAAATGCGGTTGATGCGATTTCATGGAGCTACTAAGGGTTTTTGTGACAACACAAGTATACATCTGAAATGTCACACACACATATGTAATTACTAAAAACTTCTACTTTAAAGTAAGACTAACATTTGTTAAGGTTAGTGAGTACATGTACAAGGTATGCTTTCCGATGTATTCCTAATTGATATGACCTTAAAAATAAATACTCTTTCGAAAGCAATTAATGTTTTTTTAAATTGTTTAAAGATTTTATTCAAACAGCACTACGTTAGGCACACAGATGGCCTAAAATAACAATTGCAAAATAAAAATAATAGGTAAATAACGCGACTAATTTATATGATAAATTGAACTTTATTAACTCGTTTCTAGTTGACACTTGCTTTGTACGAAATTGGGTCACGGAAACATCAGCCATCAATAACAGTAGATTTCAATCGATTTCAAGTATAAGTTATTGAGAATGAATAAATAATCTTTAGTTATCAATTGTTTATGTAATAAGTTCCACCATAATGTTATTTATTGCCGTACACTGTCAAACGTAGGTATTGGGTAGTCTGCATTAAAATATTATTCCACATTCTTTTCTAGAACTTAATATCTTAACTAAGCATTTCTCTTTTTCATGGGACATTGAAATTATAATGTTAATAGATTCTAAAATAAAAAAAATGCTGGATAAATGCTTCGTTATAGATATTTAGTTTACACTTTCAATTTCTTTTCAGGTTGTCTTGAAAGTAAATCCTAATTATTCATACATTTATTAAATTCGTGTGAATGGTACAAAGGAGATTTTTTTTTAATGATGTGAAGGATTAAGAACAAGGGTTTATGTATGTTGTCATTGTAACAACCTAATTTTTTTTTCGAAATAAATCCTTAGGTGGTTGTTGATGTAGTTTCTTATTATCTACAGAGGCAACTTACATTGATTTTTATTAATTTTATTTATGTTCTGATTCTGGTTGTATAGAAATTTTAAGATAATGGACGAGTAATGTTTTAATAATAATAATAAATATTTCGGACATTTTACACACTACGCCATCTAGTCCCCAAACTAAGCAGAGCTTGTATTAAGGTAACTATACTTTGTCCATTCGTTTATAGTCTTTTTGACAGGTCACGCTTATAACTTACCGGTATTTTTTAGTAATAATTTACTACAGTAATGTCGTACTTTATAGACGGATAGGGAAGTGGCTTGTGCATAGCTAAAAACAACAAACTATAAAACAGTTCTTGAAATACGATAAATCGATTAAACGATTAAATTACATAATCTATCTTAATATTATGATCAAAATAATTTGACTTCATGTAAGTATTGTTTCTGTAAATTTAATAAAATAAAAAGGAAATTAAAATAGTATGACTTCAAGATTGATTATTTGCATGGAATGAAGTCGAAATTTTGGAATTTAAGTTCAAACTTAGAATAACGAACAATAACTCTGTGCATTTATTAAACACGAGTTTCAAAGTTAAATTTTACTAACACTGAAACGCGTGGTTGATAAAGTTTAATTCCAGAGTTATGAGAAAATACATTTGAAAAATCACATAATACTTACTAAACCGACCTTCAAGTGACTGTGTTAGGAAGTTTTCTTTGTTCTCGGCCAATTATATATAATAATAGTGCACATTTTTTTTATTTACAGTACTGATTTAAGAATATTATATCGATTGATTTTGATTTCAAATCGAATCGGTGACGTATGAGGGCGTCACTAATTTAGAAGTTTGTTGAACTATCAAAAAGATATTAAAGGAATTGATAGACAACTGATATACATACATAAACATACTTTTTTTTTGTAAATACATACATATTATTTAAAAAAAATACATGGAAAATAGGTAGGTTGAGGTTTATTATTTACAGTTTTTAGCTTTACTTGAAAGATTACATTTACTTATACATATTTATATAATTTATAAATAATATACCAAAAAAGAGCGTCTGTCTAAAAATAAAATAAAATAAAATTGTTATTTAGATTTCAATCACCTATAATTTTAACAAAAAGGAACCGACTTCAATGAAAAACTATTCCGAGTACCCAAATCGCGAAATTGTGCCTATGATATTTGAGGAGTTCCCTCGATTTCCTTGGGATCCCATTATCAGATCCCGATATGGTGACGATGGGACCACCTGTAAGCTACGCCCATTCCAATGTAAAAAGAATTTTTGATCGGTTCATAAATCGGTTCATAAATGACGAAATGATCGCTGAACATACATAAAAAAAAAAAAAAACCGACGAATTGAGAACCTCCTCCTTTTTTTTGAAGTCGGTTAAAAACTGAAAGAACTATAAACCCGAGACATGAATGAGAAATAGACATTTTGGTGTTAGGGGATATTTTATAGTCCAGTCAATTAAAGCTTAACTTTGCCATTTCGGTTGAACACCTGCAACCAACGCCAAAATTTCCGTAAGTCTTCGTAGATTAATATACTAAAATTGCAGGGTGCTGCAATACCGGCAAATGGTGCAAATACATTGCAAAAGGGTGCAAAAACAACTTTTTCGTCTATATCTCGCGATTGGCTGGAAAAATAAAAAAAGGTCCTACTACAAAATTGTAGGAAATTAAATCCCCTACAAAAACTTGTAACGTATTTTCGCGTATCTCTCATAGTTTTTGCACAAAATGCATTTAAAGGTGCAAAATCGTAAAAATATTATTATTAATCTATTTTTATCATTTTGAAGCGATCCTACATGTTTCTTTGGGATTGAATTAATATTTTTCGGACATATTATTTATTTATTTATACATTTTTTTCATATACCTAATAATCTTGACAAAAAAAATCATTTCAATTTTATTATATGATATTTTCCTCATCACCATCAACAGCCTTTAACAGTCTACTGCTGGATGTAGGCCTCTCCTTTGAAAGGAGGTTTTGGCCTACTATTCCACGCTAGCCAGACGGGGTTGTTTCAAGTTTTCCTTCTCTTGGCAGTGATGTTAGCTGCTTATTTTGTTCCTTTAGTTGCCTCTTACGACATCCATGGAATGAATAGGGATGGTGACACTTTGTATTCTTAATCCGTCACAATTCGGACAATTGATATTTTTTATACTTTTTTTATTTTTCAAATTTGAGAGTATGGTCATCTAATGAACGGTAGGCATTTAATATGCCTGATAGAAATGTGATATACGATGGTGATATAAGAGGTGAAATGCCTAAACATAGTTTACTAGGATCTGCATAGGTGATGTTTTAAGCTATTGCATAGCTTTTATCGCGGCCTTTGAGCGCGGCGAGCGAATCAAGAAATTCCCTAACGAAAAAACCTAACACCCTAAAAAAGGATAGAGAATATGATAGTAACTGCAGTGCGACAAGGATGTGGCGGATCCGTGCTCTATAGGCAGATTAGCGCATGCGTGCTGCCGCCACCGGCCGTTATCCATTGCCTTGACAACACAGTCATTCTAGATTCTTCTTTTTTTATTCTATATTAAATAGCTTAGATTACTATTATGTTCTCTGTTTAGTTGTCATTGTCTTTCGGTTAAAAGCATGATTATATTGTTTGGCAATAATATTGTTAGAATGTATGTTGGTAAAAAGACAGTATAAATTGTTTTGTAAACTTGAATTGATATCAAAGAAAAAAAATACTGCTTAAATAAGAAACAAATAAATAAGTATAATTGCATAAGTTGATAAAAAATGCTATGCAATAGCTTTACCGCGGCAGTCCCCGAGTGCCACAAGACTTTTTTTTAATCCAGATGCTAATTGCGATGCAAATCTTTTAACATTTGATTGGAGTTCCTTCATATCAAACACTACTTGCTGGTGTACACTGCTATGCCTCCTAAACAGTGAAAAGTCTCCTGACCATTTAAGGTGCTTATATTACGGTCAGTATAATCAGAGACATATTGAACGAAAGCATCAGTAATTATAGTCTTCTAAGGTTAAATTATTGATGAAGCTTCATGAAGCTAAATATTGTGTTATGATGTGCAAGATTTTGGGATAAATGTATGCTCCAACAGCTAGTTGAAGAAACGATATGAAGGATTTAGGATGAAGTGCTGAAATAATACTATAGGCAATAGTATCTATTTTTGGTATAATAGGACATTCATCTGACACAATATTTTCATAATTTAATAATAATTAATGTATGAAGCAGGTTAATAGTGGAGGTATTTCTGATACAACGTTATCAGGGAATTTGTCCGGTTGTAGATAACTTTTTGTTACTTAACAAGTTTCCTTTATTTCGTCCTGTAAAATTTCTGCACATACAGTGATGATTGTTTTTTTAGCCATTTCACTGAGGTCCTCACTCTTACCATACCAATCACTACAATTAGTATGCAATCCTGAGAGGATTGCATACTTTTCACAACAATTGTTGCATCTTGCGTTTTCTTCATATAAATAGAACATAAAAATGAAGGATTGATTGCTTCCTTTAAAGTGAATCAAATTTATTTTGTAAAAAATCACTTTTTGGACAGTTAGACGCACAAAAATGAAATATCCCTGAAAAGACAGTTTGGAGTACAGTGACAGTAAGTGACAAACAGTTAGTTGAGCATTTTCTGCCGCAGTCTTACTCATTGCACTCAGCGAGATAGAAAAACAAGCGCATGTGTGTGTTCTCAATGGTACTATTTTCGGCGAGCGCAAGGGTCTCATTTTTGTTTAAATCTCTATCTTTTTCGCTCTTATTAGGAAACGTATGGTCTTATTCGAGCACATGGGTCCTTTTTTTCGATTGTATCATATAGATATTCAATGGGACTATTTACGTCGAGTACAAGGGTCTCATTTTTGTCTTATTCTCCCTATCCACTCTTATATTTCTATCTCTTACGCTCGCATTGGAATAATTGTGGTCTCACTCGCACGCATGCTCTCTTCACGCCCATGCGTAGAAAAATAGACTCAGTGGGAGCAAGAGCGTAGTCGTAAATAAGCCCATTTTTAACGCTTACATTGCAAACGCTGGCCCTACGAGATAGATCAAAATAATGTACTACAGTATTGTACACTTTAAAACCTAGAAAAAGCTTTCGACAGCGTGCCTTGCGACGCTCTCTGGCTGGTCCTGAAGTAACTGGTATGCACGGAAAAAACTCTAAGAATGATCCGGCTCTTGCATGATGACATGCGATGCTGTGTCGGTGTGCAGGGCGAAGATTCCGAGTTCTTTTCAGTAAGTTGCGGTGTAAAACAGGGTTGTGTACTTGCTCCAACTCTCTTCGCCTTGTACTTTGCAGTAGTAGGGGAGGCCTTACAGGATTTGTCTGATGGCATTCGTATTCGTTTCCGGGCCGATGGCGGTGATCTGTTTAACTTATCTAGGCTTAAAGCTCACACCAAAGTGTCTTACGCTGTTATTACCGAAATGATGTACGCAAACCACTTGTGTATAATGGCGAATTCCTCGGAGGGTCTACAGAGGCTTATGACGAGTCTTGATGGGTCATGCTGTAGATTTGGTCTTAAAATCAGTGTCAAAAAATCCGAAGTGATGGTCCAAGATACGCTGATTAGTGCGCCAATGGATATCAAACTTCGCGACATTCCACTTAAGCAGGTAGATAAGTTTAAATATCTGGGCAGCACCTTGACATCAAACGGCCAACTTGATAGCAAAGTGAACAGTAGAATTGGAGCTGCCGCCGCAGCTTTTGGAAAACTTCGTTTCAGGGTATTCCGTTCACATGACATCAAACTCTGCACAAAAATAGCTGTGTACATGGCAATCGTCCTGCCTAATTTGTTGTACGGCTCCGAGACGTGGTGCTTTTGACGCAAACATGTCCACACTCTAGACAGATACCATCTTAAATGCCTACGCGACATTATGAACATTCACTGGTCAGACCGTGTACGAAACACGGAAGTTCTACGACGACCAAATGTCGGCGGAATATAGGCATATCTAATGCAACGGCAGTTACGGTGGTGTGGACATGTCGCATGGATGCCTGATGAATGATGAATGAAAGAGTGACTAAGCGCATCTTTTACTCGAAACTGCAAGATGGCAAACGAAAGCAAGGTGGTCAAGTTTTGCGGTTTATGGATGTGTTAAAGCGCCACATGAAACGCTGCCACCTTGACCCGTCGCGGGAGGTTGCTGCGGCGGATAGACCACTTTGGAGGCGTACTGTTCACACTAAGGTGTTTGAGTTCGAGAGACAGCGGAGAAATGAGCTCGATGCCAAACGGGATGAGCTAAAAGCCCGACCTGCGGCGGCCATTTATTACAATTATGTGGGGGGGGGGGGGGGGGGTGCTGACTTGCTGAATGTACGTCAACATTCACTGCAAAAATTGGATATATCAGCCACCTGAGAGCACATCAACGAAGCTCACGCTGATCAGTTCCAAGTCGCCGTGGCCGAATACAGTCTGGATGGTAGTAGTAGTACACCTTAAAAAGGTCTACAATACTTTCTTTCTTTTAACGAGAAATATTGGCTTATTTATGAAACTATATTATTATTTTAAGCAATACAGTATTAATCCTTATCAAATTAAGTACCTTAAATACTTTGTACATCTAATATAGATTAATATGACCCTTGACAGTATATAATTTAAATTAATATTTTTGAAGATATTACAAATTTAAAATGCAGGAACAAAGCGATTGTGGCAGTACCGCCGGGGCCCGTTAGGTGGCACTGCTGTAAATTTATCAGTATCAGTTAATAACAGACTAAGCACAATATTTTAATGATTATTCTAAGGCGGTACGAAGTTTTCCGGGTCAGCTAGTCATATAATAGATTTTTTTTTTTTTTGCTAAGATTATTATTAGGTATTTGAAAAAAGGTATAAATAAATAAAAAAAATGCCCGAAACATATCAATTAAATCCCAATGAAACATGTAGTATCACTTCAATATGATAAAAATAGATTAATAATAATATTTTTTCGATTTTGCACCTTTAAATGCATTTTGTGCAAAAACTATTAGAGATACGTGAAAATTTGTTTACACTTTTTTGTAGGGAATTAAATTTTCTACAATTTTGTAATAGGATTTTTTTTTATTGTTCCAGCCAATCGCGAGATATAGATGAAAAACTTGTTTTTGCACCCTTTTGCAATGTATTTGCACCCTTTGCCGGTAATGCAGCACCCTGCAATTTTAATATATTAATCTATGAAGACTTACGGAAATTTTGGCGTTGGTTGCAGGTGTTCAACCAAAATGGCAAAGTTAAGCTTTCGTTGACTGGACTATTAGGCAAGAAACATTTGAAGTCTAAACGACTCGTATTAAAAAGACATATATGTGTCTTAATGACAGAGTTTACTGCCATATTGAAGATTATGCAATTATATAAAGTGTGCGATTATTTCATGACTCGAATATTTATTGACCTGGATGTCTCAATACAAAGATAGTATGTTTCATAATGAAAATACTACAGGTTAAATACCCAGATTAATAAGGAAATACTCCTTATTAGTCTGAGGTAAAATATGAAAGTTCTAAGTAATCAGGTAATTTATGGGGCAGCTTAATTTTTTGTGTAACTTCTGCCCATAAAATTGTCGTTCGAGAAAATATTATATTCAGAATTGATATCAAAATAAAATATCGAAATAAAATAAAAATAATATTTCTATATTAATCATATTTATTTTAATGAAGCGAGGATGCTTCATCCATAACAAATCCTATTAAAATGTAAAAGTCTGCATTTCTTACATTTTAATTAGATATCGGCAACGGCCCTCTTTGAAACGATTCGCATTCGCAAGAAAATATTTTTTTAAGAAACTAACCCTGAAAGAAAAATCGTCCAAGTCCAAGCGCATTTTAAAAGTTAAGCCTCTATAACTCCTGAACTAACAAAGTCATCTAATCTGTTATAGTTTTCGTTTAAAGTTCATTTTTCATCACGAATTTTTCCAGATTTTTTGAGCCAGCCGTTTAGCTTTTAAAGGGGGGAAGACGCACTATTTTTACAAAAAAGTGGCCTTTAAAGTAGAATTTCTCGCAAATGGATACCTAAATCAAAAAAGCGGCCAAGTGCGAGTCGGACTCGCCCATGAAGGGTTCCGTATCAACAAGTAGCATCATATAAAAGTTCTTGTAGTTGTTGTAACTATGATCCATGTTATAATAATAGTGTATTGATTGAATGAAAGGTAAATTGCAGTTTGCGATTTATGAATTCTTAAAAAAAAACTACTTACTAGATCTCGTTCAAACCAATTTTCGTTGGTAGTTTGCATGGTAATGTATAACATATATTTTTTTTAGTTTTATCACTCTCTTATTTTAGAAGTTACAGGGGGGGGGACACACATTTTTCCACTTTGGAAGTATCTCTCGTGCAAACTATTCAGTTTAGAAGAAAATGATATTAGAAACCTCAACATCATTTTTAAATACCTATCCTGGATGAAAATTTTTTTTTTAAGTTTCAGTTCCAGGAATGGGGACCCCCAAAATGAATTTTTTTTCTATTTTTATGCGAAAATCTTAATGCGGTTTACAGATTACATCTACTTACCAAGTTTCAAAAGTATAGCTCTTATGGTTTCCGAAAAAAGTGGCTGTGACATACGGACGGACAGACAGACAGACAGACATGATGAATCTATAAGGGTTCCGTTTTTTGCCGTTTTTGCCGTTTGGTAACGGAACCCTAAAAAATCGTTCTAGAAACCCTTTATTGTTTTTAAGAACTATCTGAATGATACCCCACATGATAAGGTAGCCGCGAGAAAAAACAACATCCCCACTTTACGTGTAGGGGAGGTACCCCAAATAAACATATTTTTTATAATTTATTGTATCACTTTGTCGACGTAATTACAATACATATTCATGCAAAGTTTCATTTTTGTAGCACTTACCGTTTGGATGGTAAGTCGAGGACCGACGGACGGACAGACGGACATGACGAATCTATAAGGGTTCGAAGTCATAAACTTCGGAACCCTAAAGATGAGCTCTTGTGTGTTATAAAGTATTATAGATTAAATAAATACCTAAATTATTGCCAGAGTTTTACTAAAGCGTTGTTAATGAACGACAATATTAGATAGGTAATTTTTCTAGGTAGTAGAGCCACGCTGATTTTAGCACGTATGGGCCGGCTCGACCCGGCCAGTACTACCCTCACACAGAAGACTATCCTAATAATGACAGCATCCTTGCTGTCGTATTCCGTTGGTGAGTGTGAGACCGGAGGCCCAATCATTCTGCATCATTCTCCCGCCCTTCGAAGGCCGGGAGAATGATGCAGAATAATCAAACCAGGCTGCCATGGTAAGGGTCACCATGCTACATTGTCTACCCTCTAAGCATGGTGACCCCTACTCCTGGATTCTACTCATGCTTTCCATCAGGCAGAGTAGAGTCACTTTGGCAGGCTCAAATATAAAAAAAAAAAAAAATAGGGACCTCGACCGTTTGTTCTGATAACACATGACATAGTATAATGAATTTTCCTTTTGTAAACCAAAGTTAATTCATTCTCTTTGTGAAGTTGTTATACTTTATAAAATGTAATTACACTGCGATGTGATACGTCAACTAAAAAAAAATTAATAAAAGGCAATAGAATATTTCAATCAATTCTGTACTTTGAACTGAAGTAGGAATTTGAGTGTGAGCGTAGAGCGAACCGAAAACATTTACTGTAAAGAGAAACTTGTGAAAGAAGGCAATTAAAACGGGATGGAGTTTATTGACTTTTGATTGAAAGAGTGGAACCTCAGTAAATAAAAGACTAAATGTTGATATGCAAGTTGGTTACTTTTACAAAAAAATCATTGCTAATGAAAATGGTTGGTACGTCTGTGATGGCAACGAGTACACATCCCCTCTAGTGGTATTGGTATTTATATTCAAATGTAACTGATACAGTTACAGACGACTTAGAAAGTTACTATACATATTTAGTTAAATAGCTAAACGTAGTTTTTAAATGTAATAATAAGTATGAATACTTAGTAATCGTAAGTATTTTTAAATGACATAAAGATGAATAATCTGTTTTTAGTAGAGCGACGCTAATTTCAGCATGAGTTGGCCAGCTCAACTGGGGCAGTCCTACCCTCACACCGAACACCAACCGAAATGGTAATATGTTTTTGACGGACCTGTTGCGGTAGAGGTTAGTTATTCAGTGGGTTAAGCAAGAGGTAGGAGCTCTATTGCTTCTTCCTCTTCCTAAGCTTGACCCCCCATATTATTTGGGGTAGGCTACTAGTTCAACCGGTTTTACTATCACCGGAATATCAGTTTCTCCACTAAGCGACTGGCATCGAACCTCCACAACCCTGAGGGAGAACTGAAATTTGAAGGTTCAACTAGTTGTCAGCAATTTGAGGGCACTGACTTCGCAGTAGCGATTGCCATAGATGTTTATGATAACCGGAACCAATAGCTTAACGTGTGAATCACCCCTAACTTCCATAGTCCGGGCTCTTATTTAGAATTTCCTGTCAGAATACCCAACAGCACTTTTGGCCCGAGCCGGGGTTCGAACCCGAGACCTCTTGATCAGCAGTCGCATATGCTAACCACTAGACCAACGAGGCAGTCTTTTTTTAGGGTTCCGTAGTTCATGACTCGGAACTCTTATGGATTCCTCATGTCCGTCCGTCCGTCCTCGACTTACCCAAAGGGTTGGTGCTAGAAAAATGAAACTTTGCAAGCATAAAGCTCTCTCTAAAAGCTAAAATTTCTGACTCTAAAATCTGAAAAAAAACTTTTTGTTTCAGGAGTTATAGGGGCCTAACTTGTAACATGCACTCACTTGAAAAACTTCGTAATAAAAAAATAAAAAAAATTCTATGCGTGGCCTGACACGCACTTGGCCAATTTCTTTTGCTTTTATTGATAAATAATTGTGTGACGAGTATAACCGTTTATTTTGTAATTACTCACTTTTAGTTTGTAATAAGTACCGATGTCATCAAAAAATATAAATACAGCGGTCTATCTTCGATCTGTTTACAAAGTACTTACAGGCTTTGTATTATTATGGATCAGGCAGATGTTGGTATGTGGCTACGTGTGGTGTTTTATTATTTGCCTATAAAATGAAAGGGAAAAGTCAAAGGGATTCCAGGTTTTCAATTTGCTTTTATTTCATTTTTGCTTGTTTTCAATTCCTGTTTTCTAGCACTGGTTACTGATATTCGCAGTAGTTTTCATCATGAATGTGTAGTGAAATATTTGAGATTCAAAGAATGTAAAAGGATTAGAAAATATGATTGTTACAGCACATGTTTTTAATGCTAAAAATAAGTTCTATTTTAAAAAAATATATTTGAAAAATGCACTTTGTATTTAATTCGTTGGCATTGCCATCAGCTAGCCATAATGTCCCACTGCTGGACACGGTACTCCTCACGGGAGAGGGCTAAGGCCATACGTCCTCATCCTGGTCTAGTGTGGTTTGAGGACTGGCAAGACAACGTTGCTGCTACGTAATATTTTCGTTGGATGTTTATAAGCGGCCCGAAGGACTCCAACTAAGTTTCAAGACTGTTATCCTGTGATGACAACCAGGACCGACTTCTTAACGCGATCTGCGAATCACGGACACCTACACGGTACAATGTCACTAACGGTCACCCATCCAGATACCGATCGCTCCATCGTTGCTTACCCTCGGTGACTGCTTCTAATCACTTAATGCAACAGGGCTATGAGTGCCTCTAATTAGTTATTGTGTTTGGTTAATATTATGCCCTTAACCCTCTCCTGACAGGAGATCCGAGTCCAGCAGTCGGACATTATTGTTTGTTGATGAATGTTATGGTGTAGAATGTTTTTTTATAACTGTTCGTAGCAGACAATGAATTCGATTTCAAGATTGAGATTGATTTTCTGTTAATTCGTTTGCTTAACCTGCTTGCTTGAGGATTTCAGAATTATTTGTATTCCAGGAACTTACAAAGCCAATTAGGTATCCTGTGTTCAGAACTTTTAATTATAGTAACCGAGTCTCACTGTAAGTGAGCTGTCAAACTTCGCTTACTGAACAAGGTCCGCACGCTAACTTCGTTTCAAGGGACGGCTTGGCTTTAAGAGAAATACCTACCTATTCAGTCACAATAACAATCCTATTTAATTACAACAGTTGCAAGATTATCAACTGCCTTGTTGGTCTAGTCACGAGTTTCTATAACTCGTTAAATACGCTTACTTGGATATCAACGTCAAAACATAACGAAATATTATGTAAACATAACAATTATCTATTGGAAATGATTTTAAGGCCACGTGCAATTATGGGTGACCACGGAGCCGTATACTATGCTC
This sequence comes from Phragmatobia fuliginosa, assembly GCA_932526445.1. Taxonomy (NCBI): domain Eukaryota; kingdom Metazoa; phylum Arthropoda; class Insecta; order Lepidoptera; family Erebidae; genus Phragmatobia; species Phragmatobia fuliginosa. Next base: position 36,692,130 of record OW052057.1, read on the forward strand.
GCCCTGACACGCACTTGGCGGATTTATTTCCCTAACTTAATAATTGGTAGATATTTCTTTGCCCGTAGGTAACAAACTGTAGTTTGTCCCAGCCATAAAGTATTAAAGTAAGCTTGCTAACAATGTTTAGTCAGTAAAATTTTTTGATATTCATATTTCCATACTTGTTTTTAGGGTTCCGTAGCCAAATGGCAAAAAACGGAACCCTTATAGATTCGTCAAGTCTGTCTGTCTGTCCGTCCGTATGTCACAGCCAATTATTTCCGAAACTATAAGAGCTATACTGTCGAAATTTGGTCAGTCGATGTATTCTGTGAACCGCATTATGATTTTTACATAAAAATAGAAAAAAAAACAATACATTTGGGGGTCCCCATACTTGGAACTGAAACTCAAAATTTTTTTTTTCATCAAACCTATCCGTGTGGGGTATCTATGAATAGGTGTTCAAAAATGATGTTGAGGTTTCTAATATCATTCAAAGAGACACTTCCAAAGTGGAAAAATGTGTGTGTCCCCCCCCCTCTAACTTCTAAAATAAGAGAGTGATAAAACTAAAAAAAATATATGTTGTACATTACCATGCAAACTACCAACGAAAATTGGTTTGAACGAGATCTAGTGAGTAGTTTTTTTTTAATACGTCATAAATCGTAACACGCAATTTACCTTTCATCCAATCAATATATTAGTATAAAAACATCGATGAAAGTTACAACGAACTATAAGAACTTTTATATGATGTTACTTGCTGATACGGAACCCTTCATGGGCGAGTCCGACTCGCACTTGGCCGAGTTAGGCTAGTGTGTAGTTAGTGAGGCTATCTGTTTAAATTATTTTAGTTCACACTTTTTACTTTCATAAACCGATTAGTTCTTCAATTATTAGTACAGGTGATTTCATTCCTGCCTTGACTTACTTCATTTGGCTAAAATTGTTTTGTTTCAATAGTAATATAAACGTGACGTGACATGATATCTATATTGTTGAAATGGTTTTTTTACTCTCTTTCATTTGATACACATGTTGCTAATTTCAAAATAAAATCAAATCAACCTATTTTCTTTGGTTTTCGGGTACCACTTTGAAAATGAATATTACCCACTACCATAATTCTAACGAATTCAAAAACACCTCATATGTCAAGATTCGTCAGGCTGTTTGGGCTATAAGGCGTGCCAAAGAAATTGACACAGGTTTATACTTACATACATAAGCTCTAAAAACATTACCCTTCTTGTGACGCAATTGTGTAAAATATAGGAGTAGAATCTAAGGTGAGGCCTATATCCAGCAGTGGACAGTTAAAGAAAAAATGTCGCTTTGACTTGAATAACTAACCGAAAGTCTGGGTGTAATCAGTTCCAAATCTGACGCAAAACTCATAACTTCGTAAAGTTTCCACAACCGGTATAGCATGAGATAAGCACGTAGTATAATTCACAGGTGCAACAGGTTTGACAACAGCATCTGATAAATCACCTAAAAAAATGATTCATGGAAATAAAATTTAGCTATAGATTTTTTGCCACTCATTTATGTATTTATACGTTGAAGAAGTTAAAAATAACATGATTATAAAATAACGATCGACAATTTATGCTGAAATAAAATGTCCAAACTACTACTATATTAAGACTTAATAATGTATATTCATCTATTAAATAAATATATGAAAGCAAGTTACTGACAATCACCACCATAATTCATGGTGGTGATTGTCAGTAACTTGCTTTCATATATTAAAAACCTATTTGTTATTTTTCAAAAGTGGTTCGAATTGCTGAAAAGGATTTAATCAGAACAACCATTAAGGTAAATGTACCAGAAGTTGACGTGAAAAATCCAGGTTTTCTTTATTAACCTTTTTTTGTTAAAGTTGTATTTAAGTTCGAACTTTGATAATTATTAATAAATATTAATTAGTCTTTGAAAGTCCTTAGATGTCATTTAAGGTAGAAAGAAAAATATTTTTTATTTAAGAAATAAAATATATTTTCAATTAAAAGAGAAGAAAAAAATTTACATACAAGCGTCAAAAAATTTCTCAGCATCTTAATCTTTTTTGTTAATATTTTAAGTCCTCTTTGAAACAAGTATATTCTTTCTACCTTGAAATTTCAATAGACACTTTTCCTTTTTAAAGTTTATGCTTTTTTAGGGTTCCGAAGTTTATGACTCGGAACCCTTATAAATTCGTCATGTCCGTCTATCCGTCCGTCCGTCCTAGACTTACCGTCCAAACGGTAAGTGCTAGGAAGATGAAACTTTGCAAGAATATGTGTTGTAAGTACGTCGACAAAGTGCTACCATAAAATTATGAAAAATATTTTTATTTGGGGCTTCTTCATTTTCAACTTGTTAACAAAAATATCGAGCGACGATAACCAATTTCTTCTATTTTAAAGATAATCAAAATGTCAGTGTTTCAATCAAACAAAGAAAATAATTATAACTTTCGTTCCTAAACTTTTGATATACGTTTACTATCTGGCACATCTATCTTAGTGTTGTAATACTTCCTGGATATGTGTACAACCAATTTATATAAATCACCGTAAATATAATTAAAAAAAATTAAAATTGTTACAGTACCAACCTGATACATTGCTATCCCAATCTAAGAGAAACATTTTTTTGGCATTCTTTTTAAATTCATCGTCATTTAAAAGGATATTCCTTGGTGCTGTAACAATAATTTAGCAATATAAACTTACAATTTTTCTGAAGTACAACGACTGGGGTTTTTGCGGAAAGAAACGACGAGGAGGAAAGTACATCTTGGTGTATGGCACCCGCGACAGTTGATGCTTAACATAAAAGTGAGATAACCACAGGTAGAAATCTCCGCGCGTCGCGAAACGCGAGATCGCGGTGAGTTGCACTCGGCGATGTATGGAATATTATTTATAACTGCACTCGAGGGACAACCGCTCTGCAACTCAGCACGCCGGCTACTGGACCAAGGCCCACCCCTGTGCGGGATACCTGTAGGCAATAACTATCTATAGTAAGCACTAAAAGATATCACACCCTAGTATTTCGGTGTAGTACCTAGGTACCTAGGTACTGAAATCTTGTAATTGTTTTTGACACATTTTATTTCGATAGATAGATATTATGTAATAAAATGTCTCTAAGTAGGTTTTTAATGATAATTTCAACCTACCGTTCATGGTGATTGGGCATATTTAAAGAATACAAAACAGTTACTTTTAGTTCAATTATTAAAAAGTAAATAAATAAGTACAATCTGTAAAGCAATGAATTACATGAAATATTATAGAATTAATATCTTAAATTGGCAAAGGTTTAATTTATCAACGTTAGTTATATAACAGGCCTTTACATCTTTTCAGATGATTTAAGCAACGTTACTGTGGCAATGCTTGGCATGACTGTATAGTCCAATACAAGAACGGCATTGGCGTCCGACGTCCGCAAGATCGACACCGAAGCAAAGGATCCCGGGTTATTATCATATATATCAACGTTAGTTATAATGTTTAGAATGAATTAAATTTTTCTAGTTAATTATCATTTTTAAATACCAAATGGGTGCGTTTTATTTGATTATAAGCAACGGTGATTGCCCCTTGGACATGCTAATTGAAAGAGCTAATAGGAAATTGAAGAAGTGAAAATAGTTCACAGAAATTTTGACACCCACTGCTTCCAATAGCAGTTTAACGTTGTTTTTGGTACGGAAAATAAATTATCATACAGCTAAATGTAACGCCCTTCAGACCTCTTTGCTGGGTCTTCTACACACATTACAATGCCGGTGACAGACTGCAAAGCATCATTTCAGTTATCATTAACACGAAGGACGGCGTGGTCATGCTGACAACTAGTTTACACGGCAAGGCCGGTGGAACAGCCTCCTAAATACCATGCTAGTACCGGGACCACACTGTACAGAGAAATTTAAAAAAAAAATACGAGGAGAAACAGTACCGATTGCTTTCTCTAGTCATCATCATCATCATCAGCCAATCGCAGTCCACTGCTGGACGTAAGCCATTGCATACTACTCTGATCGATTTTGGACTTCTCGCATCCAGCTCCTGCCAGCCATCTTATCGTTGTCTCTAGTATATTTTTAAATTTATGGTCAAGATTTAAATTGTTCTTGATGAACATTAATAAATAATCGCTTAAGAAATACCTTTTTAGTGTATTTTTAACAGCATAAAGATGATTGTGATATCGAAATGAAATGAAATCATTTATTCTGCAATTAGGTTACATGAACACTTTTGCCAGTTAAACTGTTGTTTTTTGAGCACATGAGTTCGGCCCTTACTAACTGGACTAGCCCTGAGAAGAAAGGAAGAAACAAACTCAAGGATCACAGGTTTTTTTAAAGTCCAGACAATATTCTTATGCAAAAGACATTATTTCAATAAAAATAGCGATAATTACAATTTGAGTTACAATTATAATAATTAAAGATAATAATAAAAAAAATGTACACAATAGCAATAATTTAAGATAAATTTGTTAAATATATAATGTAAATTTAAACTATAAATTATCGTCACATCAAAATAAATTTAAACATTCAAAATAAACAGCATGTGCAGAATGGGCAGCTCAATCCCAGGCGGTTTCATCATCAATATATTCTGCTATGGTATAATACCCCTTTGCGGATAACATAGATTTAATGGTATATTTAAATTTTCTTAATTGCAAATTCCTAATATCAATAGGGAGTTTATTGTAAAAGCGTATACATTGTTCTATGAACGAGTTGCCTACTCTGTGGAGACGAGTGACGTGAACACAAAGATTATGTTTGTTTCTGGTATTTACCGAATGAACATCACTGAGCTTAGGAAACTTTGCTAAATTTCTTTGAACATAAATTAAATTTTCGTATATATATTGTGAAGATACAGTCAGAATATTTATCTCTTTAAATTTGGAGCGGAGAGAAACTCGAGGGCCTAATTTATAAATGGCTCGTACGGCACGTTTTTGTAAAACAAACATGGCATTAATATCTGCACCCCAGAGTAGGAGTAGCACAGGAGTAGAGTAGTTATCGAACATAAGCGTAAGGCTCTGGCTCTACACTTAACGTAATATGCTTGCTCGTAGGCTCGCGTGCTGATAAAGTCGTACAAATTCAACTGTCTAAGGTTTATTGCTAAAACTTATGTACTTCTCAACTTGAGGATCAAAATAGCACGATTAGAATAAAATAGGTCTTTACCTATGAAATTGCCGTTTTGTAATCAATTGCAATAAGTGAAAGTACTTATTTTTTCAAACTTTTTTATTTCTGTTATTCGAAGTAATCACCCATGCAATCGACGCATCTTTGCCAACTCATTGGCAGTTTATTGATGCCCTTCTTGTGAAAATCATCTGGACGGGAGGCAACAAACTCTTGAAAGGCATTTTGTACTCTCGGGAATTGAATTTTTTACCCTCTAAAAAGTTGTCTAAATTTTGGAAAAAGTAATAGTCGTTAGATTCAATGTCTGGTTAGTATGGCGGATGAGGGAGAGCTTCCAACCCCAGCTCTTGCAGCTTAAAGATTGTTGCGCAGTATGGAGTCGCGCGTTGTCGTGAAGGAGCAGTGGGGACGACCGATTGACCAAAGCTGGTTGCAGATGTGCAAGCTTCTCCATCATTCTCTCCAGTTCTTCACAGTACACATCTGCATTAATACTCATGCCGTTTTGTAAAAAGCTGTGGTGAATCACACCCGCACTAGACCACCAAACAGTGACCATCACCGTTTTAGGGGTCATTTTTGGTTTAGGGCATTGCTTTGGTGCTGAACCAGGGTCTAACCAACTTGCTGAGCGCTTTCGATTGTCGAACAGAATCCATTTTTTGTCGCACGTAACAATTTGTTTCAAAATTCCTTCATTTATTTGCCTGTTGAGCAGCGCAAGGCAGGTCTCGACGCGTACGTTGCGCTAGCGATCGTTAAGGTCGTGGGGCGCCCATCTATCAAGCTTTTTTACCTTGCCATTTTGTCGCAAATGGATCAATATTGTTTTGATGCTTACATTAAAAGCTGCTGCTAGCTCAGCTGTAGATTGAGTTTCGTCAGCTTCCACAATCGCCTTTAATTCATTATTGTTAACCAAAGTCTCCGGACGACCACGAGCTTCATTTTTCAAGTCAAAATTTCCAGAACGGAACCGGGAAAACCAATAACGGGTTGTGCGTTCGTTTGTACAGTTCTCTTCGTAAACGTTTTTGATGTTACGTGCCGTTTGTGTCGCGTTGGTGCCACGACGGAACTTATATTCCTTAATTAAACGAATTTTTAAAGTATCCATTTTGACGAAAAATGTTCAAATGTAATGAAAATACAACGCTAATCAAAAAACAAAAGACTGAGTTTGTAAATAGAACGTCATTAGACCAGGGTAGAAGCCTCTTATAATAACAAAAAGTGAACATAAATTATAGTAGGATGAAACCCATTGTAAAAGGAGGAGAATAGTATTAAAAAATAAAGGAAAAATAAATTACGGGCGATCTGAGGTCGGGAAGGGGGAGAGGGGGGGGTTTTAAGGGAAAAAAAAATGGCTTATCTCGATTTCCGGAAAAACTACAAGTCCTATGGAAAAAAGTTTAAATGGCAAAGTTGTAGGTAATAAAAAGATTACATCTTTTGCATTTGTACTTTTTTCACATAAATTTTATGTGAAAAATTCAAAAAACCAAGTTTTTGTTTTTTTATTTTTATCTTTTACAAATAAAATAATTTTTTAACGAAATTTTGTTTGAATTGAAATATCTATTTTTTCACCTCATTTTGACTGAATACCGAAAAAAAACCCAAATTTTCAATCGAAAATTCATCCGTCAAAATATCAACGTTTTTCACAAAAATTGGGTGTTTTCTATTCGATGAAATCTTTACTTTCCGATGGTGTAAATATATATTATATGTATTACCGTAGTAAATCTTCTCAGAAAATGCAAAAAAAGGAAAAATTCGAATGCGATTTTTTTTAATCGTTATTCAGATATTTATTAAAATTTACACTTTGATCACTCGAAAAACGTAAGATTGCATGTTACAATGATAAACAAAAATATTGCGAATCGAAATATACTACTATAATTAACAAATAAATAATTAATAAGATAAATATAAAAAACCAAGTTTGAAAGTTGAAAATGAGGTTATGTGAAAAAAGTATAAATGCAAAAGATGTAGATCTTTTTATTACCTACAACTTTGCCATTTAACTTTTTTCCATAGGACTTGTAGTTTTGCCGGAAATCGAGATAAACCATTTTTTCCCTTAAACCCCTTCCCGACCTCTGATCGCCCGTAATTTATTTTTCCTTTAATTTTTGTAATATTCTCCTCCTTTTACAATGGGTTTCATCCTACTATAATTTATTTTGTTTTCAAACATTAACGGCACTCGTCTACATGGTTATAAAACAAAATTAATTTGAATTTAGAATACAGAGCCATTACAAACTTATTTTTATTTGAAATACAGTAAGTACTGAAGAAAGGCAATTTCATAGGCAAATACCTAATACATTAATTTAATTTAGGTAATAAGATTAATTTAACGATGCATTCTACACTGTACTGTGACAATAATGATGCATTCTACACTGTACTGAGACAATCTTGATTTTGCAGCTTGTCATGCATATGGATCTCGGCTAATCTTCGATTTCTTTGCTATAAATTAGTACCCGTGTCGAATCAATATAGGATCGAATTCACATATCAAATAACAATAACGCATTTCTTATTAGTTTGTCTGAGTACTTGAACGATCTCTTCAAAATATGTCCTTTAGGTATTAGCTACTATAATGACTCGTTCTGCCTGATGGAAGTACAATTGAACAACATGAAGAATGCAGTATGGTAACCCACACTATGGTTGTATGTGCTTCGCGATCAGAAACAAACCTAATAATATTTATAATGTCATTCAATATTTTGTAATTTTTTGTAAAAAAAAAAATATTAAAAAAAATTAAATCTATTATATTCACAACATTCTTAGCGATGATCAGTTACGGTAAATTTAAAAAAGTTGATACTTTTACCCGACTACGGCAAAGTCAAAGGAGGGTTGTAATTTTGACAGGCTATGTATTTATTGTATGATCATTTATTGTCTCATAGCTCCTCAACTACTTATTGGATTTGGATAAAATATTGTAGTCTTGATCGTCCGCTGGTCATATAGCCTATATGAAGTATCACTGAAACGAGTGCGTGTAACGCCCCCTAGCGGTCTTAAATCACTGTGTTAAAATAAATTTGTGATATCTATGCAGCGTTTGCTATCACTGGAATAGGCGTTACTAGTACATTTCAATTAAATATAAATAATTAGTCTTTGCTCGTGACTTAGTATTTATTCGACAATTGTAATAATTATTTCTATGGTATGATTGTCTGTTCCCTACACTACTTTTCAGAAGAAGACAATTTAGCGTGCTTGGGATCATTAGAAAAGGATTTATTAGTACCTTTAAAATAAAAAGCATTTCATTGTGACTTGCTACAAGTGATGTATAAGCTCGAGGCTTGATATATTAATGATATAAGCTGGGACTGCAAATAACAAATATTTTTGTAATGTGCAAGTAAGGCCCTTTCCTATGATACCAAACCCGGCAAACTAATATTTATTTTATTTTATTTTTTAACAGAGTAAATTAAGAACGCTATACCTTAGTAGCAAGTTATCACGCGTTGTTATAGTGTTATGGTACGTTTTTATCTAACGTGTGAGTACAGTTTTTTAAAACTTGAAAATGTGTATCCTTTGTACACTGAATATTATGTACCTACGATAATTTCTTATCGTAAGACACTATTGACAACTTGCAACGAAGGCATCTTGGAAGAGTCTATATAATATCTCTATTACCTTGCTTTTCTTCAGTAACGTTGTTCTTATAAGACAAGTTTAAAATATCTTGTTTCATACTTTTTCGGTGTCGTTTTTGTCGTAGTTGGTTTTTAAATTTTATTACTTTTTTAATTAAAAATGAAGTTGTTACCAATTACTAAAAAAAATCATTTTTTTCCTATAACTTAAACTTCATTACTTAACTATTTCAATTTAATATAATGTGATATATTTTACTGTTATTGAATTTCAACATTATTTTGATTTTATTAATGCTTTTTAGGGTTCCGTAGTTTCTGACTCAGAGCCCTTATATTGGGTACGTAAAGTTTTAATGATTTTCTTGTATCTACCCCATCGTATGGAGCATCGTGGGTAGGTCTTTTAAAAAAATAAAATAAAATATAAAAATAAAATAAGAATACAAAAATAACGAAATAATAAGTCAACATAGCAATTATCTATTGGACACGATTTCAAAGCCACGTGCAGTCATGGGTTACTACGGAACCCTATTCAATGGATAACCTGACCCACACTTAGCAAACTTTTTTTTATTATATTAAAAAAGTACGTAAACTTTTAAGTGTTTCTAGTTGCTATCATGTTATATGATATTTATTTTTTCATAAATGACCAAGAAGCCCAAAATCGATAAGAGTAGCATGCAATGGGAGAAGCCTATGTCCAGTGGTAGACTGCAATAGGCTGATGATGATAGAGAGATGAAGATATTTTTGAGAGCTTTCTAGAGTCCAGAATTAGTCAATGTGAGTGTCTAGTTGCTTTTGTATATATATATTTAGAGAGTTAGAGAGGCGCTCGGTTTCTCAGTGTTTTAATTTCCAAAGGGCATAACCCCCTATTACGAGAGAGATCTAAAGCACAATTGGCAAAATGTGGGTATTTAATACTTCATACCTCTTTGCTCACCCTCGCATGTATATATTTCCAGTCATATGTGGAATAGTTCAACAATCCATCTAGATTCAGATGATCTATTCTGTATAGTAAAAAAGCTGTCAAGTGCGAGTCGGACTCGCCCATGAAGGGTTCCGTAGCAGCAAGTAACATCATATAAAAGTTCTTGTAGTTCGTTGTAACTTTGATCGATGTTTTAATAATAGTATATTGATTGAATGAAAGGAAAATTGCGGTTTACGATTTATGACGTATTAAAAAAAAACTACTTACTAGATCTCGTTCAAACCAATTTTCGGTGGTAGTTTACTGTCCGTGTGGTGACGGATTAAGAATACAGAGTGTCACCACCCCTATTCATCCCGCAGGTGTCGTAAAAGGCGACTAAGGGATAAACTACGCAAGACAACATCAATGCGAAGAGAAGGAAAACTTGAAACCAACCCTATACCAACCCGTCTGGCCAGCGTGGTATAGTAGGCCAAAACCTCCTTTCTAAGGAGAGGCCTATGTCCAGCAGTGGACTGTTGAAGGCTGTTGATGATGATTGATGATGATGATTACATGGTAATGCACCACATATATTTTTTTTGGTTTTATCACTCTTTTATTTTAGAAGTTACAGGGGGGACACACACACATTTTTCCACTTTGGCAGTGTCTCTCGCGTGAACTATTCAGTTTAGAAAAAAATTATATTAAAGACCTCAACATCATTTTTGAAGACCTATCTATAGATACCCCATACGTATGGGTTCGATGAAAAAAAAATGTTTGAGTTTCAGTTCCAGGTATGGGGACCCCCAAAACCTGTTATTTTTTTTCTAAAAATCTTAATGCGGTTCACAGAAAACAGTGGTTATGTCATACGGACGGACAGACAGACAGACATGACGAATCTATAAGGGTTCCGTTTTTTGCCATTTGGCTACGATACCCTAAAAATTAGAGGTCTCCAGTGACAACTATCTTATCACTGAATTAACTGAAAACATTGTTTGATTACCTCGGTGGCGCAGTGGGAGTGTATGCGACTGCTGTTTGAGGTCTCGGGTTCGATTCCTTGGTTGGACTAAATGTTTATGTGATCCGCAAATATTTGCTTCGGAGTTTGGGTGTTTTCTGTGTATAATATGTATGTAGTTACAAAAAAGGTATGTTTATGCATTTATATCAGTTGTCTAAGTACACATAATACAACATCTGGTTAATTTTGGACTAGTTGGCGTTATGTGTAAGATGTTCGAAATATTTATTTAATTTATTGTTTTACGCGAATACAATGAGTTCCAAATTACTAAGCCATTGTTCAATGCTCTATACGAGTAGTAATCATCGCGATCATTCATTCATTAAATTATTAAAATGAGGCTGCATTAACAACAGTCAAACCTTGCAAGAACATATTTTAGTAAATAAGATTGAGACTAGTTATATACAAATTTGAATAAAAAATAACAAAACTGGTATGTATTCACAGTGTACACACATTTAGATAGTACGAACAGATAACGAATGTAGAATTAAAAAGTGTATTTCTCTGATTTGTGAAGTACCTGAGTAGACCGTTATATCAGCACACAATTAAATTAGTGCGGCAGCGATACCGCCTACACATCGATAGCTAATAGGAACTACGTTTACCGAAAATACGCAACCTCGTGTGATGGGTCTGTGTAAAAGAGACTATTTACAAGTCATTTATACACTACACTGTATAACAAACATACTTTCATATGATTTACTATTGATTGAGAAAAGTATGTCAAGATGTAAAAATATACTTGAAGTTAAATACAAAAGTCGCCTATCGCGTTCAGTGCGATTAAGGGTATATAATACATGAATTATACATGATATATATATGAATTAATATACATGAATTAATCCCGACCCGGGAATCAAACCCGAGACCTCTTGATCAGCATCCGCATACGCTAACCACTAGACCAACAAAGCACTTTATTTACTAGTAAGCTGAGGAACAGATAGGCAATAATGAACGTATAACGTTGGTTTTGTAAACCAACGGTTGTAGCTCATATCAGTTTCTGGGGAGGGCAAAAACATAGATATATTTACAACTGTTAGAGTAGCGGAGGATCGAACTAAGTGGCATGCAATTAGAGAGGCCTATGTCCAGCTGTGGACTGCGATAAGCTGAAAATGATGGTTGAAAAAATGTCGCACGAATTTTTTAATCTGTGAATACACATATAAACATGTTTAAATCTGTACTCATCCCATTTAAAATTTGATTTCTAAAGTTTTACATACAATCAGTTCTAATATGGTATTTATAAAGGTCGAGAATACCACGTGGTTCTATCACTCCTCTCTACCCGCCACTAAGAAGAACGGTGTTGGGCGCAAATTCTCCTTTTGTGAGAATGTGCAAAGTTATAAATACTTATAGTGATTGTATAGACCTTAATTATGACTCACAATCCAAAATAAAAGAGATAATCTATAATCTGCTGCCACAATAGAATAGGGAATAGTGGAATCACAGTGTTAAATTGTTTGTTGCATGTTGGTGACTTCTTTTTCTTTTTCTTTGTAATGTGGAAATCTATCATATTGAACTGCTCTTATGTGTACCTCTTTGTTTGTTGTTTTGTTTTCTTTTTTTTTAAATTGATATTTTTTTTTGTTTTCTTTCTGGTATATACCCAGTAATTTAGTTTAATTTTCATTTTAATCGCTATTGTAAGCACAAAGTACCTATGTTTCTTTTCAGCACATTATTATTCGATATGTGGTGTTTACCTGTTATTATTTGTTACATCTGAATCAATTTTAAGTACAACCATTTATTGTTCATGTAAGAGTGTAAACAGATGTTGGTAAACCAAATAAATAAATAAAAAAAAAAAAAAAAAAAGGTTTATTATTTAATTTATTTAAAAATGGTATTTAAAAAGTGTTTATTGGCTAATTAATTTTTTTAAATCAAAAGATTTGATGTACGAACGAGTATAATTCACACAAAAAAATATAATGTATAGGTCAAAACCTGCAACTTTTTGATACGAATATTAGCGACCAATGTTAAATGAGTATGTATGTCCCCATTCTATTCAAAGAAACTTCAACATTTTTTAGTGATTAAAGCGGGCAGTAAACTTTTACCATGCTCAAGCAATTTTTTTCCTTTACGTTCGTGGTCTTGCTATTAATTATACAGTAGGCGATTCATTTTTGTTTAAGAACACCAAAAGATCAACAAGATATTTTATGAAAAGTTTATTTCTTATTTTTAAGCTAGGTTACGTCCGCAGCCGCCCGTGTCTATGTATGTCGGCTACCGCGGGATAAGAGCAGGCAGGCAGATGATGATCTTTTCTCAGGCTTTAGACTATCTGGGTACAAAATCATTTAAATTTTCGAATTTATCTAGAACAGACAGACAGGCAGACGCGGCGGAGGATTTTATTTTATAATATACAGTGATTGTTTAAGTCGCAAGAAATTTACTTGCGAATATTCATCATGATGGGGAACAGTAAGTAAGTATCCATTCGTTGCACTTGTTTTACTAGTATTATTTACTTTAGTGGTCTACTGAGAAATACTTAATTGAGAAAGTTTAGGTTGTTATAGGTTGAAAGAGAACTCTTCATTTCTTATATTTGTTGTAAGTAAAACAAAGTAAGTGTTTGCTTTGTGCCACACCGCGTTTAGGGGCGATTCATCTTATACGTAAGATTGATGAAGATGCCTTGATTTTTCTTGATCTTTTGATAGTTCTAATGAAAATCCAAGAGATTAAGATACCATCTAGCATGATTGTAAAAGTTCCCAGAAATTGTAACTTAAACACGGGGAGGGGTAGGCGGGGCCTATTCTTATTCTTCTTATTTAAGGGGGTTTAGTTTAGGGTTAAAAACGAGTCAAAATCTTACGTAATAAATGAATGGCCCCTTATATAAATTATTTTATGTAAAGACAAAAAGTAATGCAATTAAAAGTAAACTAAGGCACCACCCATATGCTAAGTCATTTCGAAAGCTGATCAAAACAAAGTGAATGCGGAGTTTGATCAAAACAAAGAGAATTTGTCAACCGTATAAATATAATTGTTCAATGCTGGACATAGGTTATGTTTTTACTACTACTTTATTGATGGCAATAAGCCTGGTGCTCTAATATATCTATCACCATTATGGTGATAAATCGCATAGAGTACCGCCGCGCAATAAATAATAATAAATAAATATTTGGGACATCTTACACACACACAACGCCATCTAGTCCCAAACTAAGCAGAGCTTGTAATATGGGTACTAGACAACTGATATAAATACATAAACATACTTTTTTTTTGTAAATACATACATATTATACATAGAAAAACACCCAAACTCCGAAACAAATATTTGTGGATCACACAAACATTTGGTCCGACCCGGGAATCGAACCTGAGACCTCTTGATCAGCAGCCGCATACGCTGACCACTAGACCAACAAGGCAGTCATAGCAGGCAGTCAGTCAATGATTAAAGCTTACTTGACCTCTCCAATCTCCAATGAAAGTTTTTAAAATATTATCGTAGGTCTCGTTCTTGCGTTCTAAAATCACACTATATTGATTGCAATATTGACAAAATTGAATGTAGTAATATATGGTAATGTTTTCAATTTCGTTTTTCAATTAATTAAATCGCATGCGTGTCACCTTGGGCGCAGACTGATTGCTAATAAAGGGGTATAGCAGTGCACCCTCACATAGTGTATAAATTTACCTTACTGTTAAACAATGACTGTATACATCATTTTAGCATACTTTACTATTACATGCACCAAGCGTTGTAAGGTTTACAAAGTTTTGAGGAAAATGTATGGGTAAGTACTGGCAGTTGGACAGGCATCAAGTTAGTTTGAGTACTAAGTTTACTCATTTGGGCTCATTACAATTTTTCGTCACAAGGCGTATACACAGAAATACAATCTTTGGTCACGTATACTTCGATTTGACAGTGACAGTACTATGCATGTTGTACATACAGTTGGCAAATTAGAGGGCGCGTCCCCAAAATTTTTCGAAAAAGCAATTACGGTTACTGATGTTAATAAATTACTTTATAACATTGAAATAAAAATTTCATTTGTTAAATAAATCAGTCTACAAACTTAATGAATGATATTTATTCTATAAAATATGATTATTATTTATTTTCGAGAAAAAATCCTCAACATTGACCAAAATCATCGATGTCGTCCTTTTCTGTTTTTTAGTTTCTCTCTAGTATTTAATTTGTTGAACTAGCGCTCATACACACGAACGGTATTATTTTATGGTTGATAATTGAATTCAAAAAAATCCTACCAATATTTCGTCTGAATGAATGAGGAATAGGGAACCCATTGAACTAGATGCCGACCAGTTCTACCGTCTCAGCTCACTCTGTATCTACTTATTTTTTTTAATATGTTTTTCGAGTCGATTCGGGTAAAACTTGTTAAATTCCAGTTAATTCGAATATCAACTGAGCATAAACTAACAGTGCTTTAAGGCTGTTTGGCAGTCCATTGAAACCAGGATGACATTTTAACTTTATATTTGATCAATTAGCAAATTGAGTTCATGAACTACTCGTGTGAGAATAATGTGTCAAAGTAAGAATAATGTATGACAATATTATGCCCCTTTAAGAGTTGTAAGAAACAAGAACAAGTTGGGCCCCTATAACTCCTGAATTAAAAGTTATCTAAACCATTATAGTTTTACATGAACTACCGTGACGACTTTTTTTAGATTTTTCGAGCTAGATGTTTATCTTTTAGAGGGGGGAAGCCCTGTTTTAACAAAAAATGACCTTTAGTGTTTAATAACTTAGAAACGGATACCTGAATCAAATAATAGTCTTAGCAACCTCTTATTTTTTTTTTAAAACCCCACAGGGCAGATACAAGAAAAAAAATCATACCCACTTTACGTATAGAGGAGGTAACCCAAAACAATTGTTTTCATAACTTAATTTTAGCACTTTGTCAACCTAACAAAAACATGTATCGATGCAAACTTTCATCTGTCTAGCACTAACCGTTTGAACATAACGAACTTTTAACAATTCCGAGTCACGGACTACGGAACCCTACAAAAAGCAATAAATTGTAAACCATTACTGATATGTTCTTCAGCTTACCAGTTTCATCACTTTAACGTTGTAAGCACTAGGAGTAACAAAAAGTTTCAACAATCAAAGTAATGGCTCCATTCAATACACAACTATGTATTTGAAACTTCACTTTATGGATTTAATTTTAGTATTTATTAAGAATAACTTAAACATTTTCATTAATGTTTGAGCTGTTTCGTGGTTTTAAACAGGTTTGCAAACTAAGCTCCAAAATTAATATTTAATAAAATATTCAGTTTACAGTTTCTTATGCTTTATTTTGTTTATATTGTTATTTATATTTCTTTTAAAGTAAATTTTATTAGCCTATTTCTGTATAGAATTTCTGTGTAAAATTTAATCAAACACAAATTATTAACATTGAGTATTATTATTTTAGGTATGTTTTACTACATTAAATAAACCTGAACAAATTTACATTTGTTCAGGTTTATTTAATGTATTGTTATTGTTATTGTTTATTACATTTGACTGCCTTGTTGGTCTAGTGGTTAGCGTATGCGGATGCTGATCAAGAGGTCTCGGGTTCGATTCCCGGGTCAGACCAAATAAATGTGTGATGAAAAAGTATGTTTATGTATTTATATCAGTTGTTTAGTACCCATAACACAAGCTCTGCTTACTTTGGGACTAAATGATGTTGTGTGTAAGTTGTCCAAATATTTATTATTATTTATTATTACATCCACAAAATGAAGCCACACTGTTCCGAAGTAACACTAAAAGCCCTTTATTTATTTACACGTTAGCAGCACTATTAGGTGCAGCGTTTAGGTTTCCGCATGTAGTACACGAGTTTCAATTATATCTGCAAATTGATTTTACTGTGATGGTGATTGCAATAGTTTTTATCAATGGTGTTCAGTCTCCGACGTTTCAATTAGCCCATCCGTGTGTTTACGTGTGATATTCAGATAAAACCAAGGAATTAGTAGCAGACCCCATATAATATTGAGAATAAAGCCTATGAAGAAGATAGATAGGCCCAATCATTCTGCATCATTCTCCCGGTCTCCGAAGGCCGGGAGAATGATGCAGAAACATCTGACCGCCATGGAAGGTTAAAGTTTCGAAATACGTCACCTGATTCTGGGGTTGTGAGTGGTTGGGGGGGAGGGGGGGAGGTGTCGGAACCCCCCCTCACCATTTTTACCTGCCGGAAATACTTCGTTCCCTTAGAAAAAATTAAAAACAGAAATGGTAAAAATTTCGAAATACGTCGCCATTTTAAGGGGTTGTGAGTTTTTGGGGGGATGGGGGAGGGGTCTGAACCCTCTGAACCCTGCCTCACCATTTTTACCCGCCGAAAATACTTGATTCCTTTTGGAAAAATCAAAAACAGAAATTTGTACAAACATTATTTATACCACTTTATATGCAAGTTTTATTGCTTTATGCATTATAGTCGACGGAGCCCCGTTACGCGGGGCTCCTATTTCTGGGTGGTTTAAAAAAAAATAACCACGATGGGTAAGGCGGCAGCTTCGCTGCGCTACGCTCCCGCCTTACCCATCTAACCTAACCCAATGAAGTCGGATTGTGCCAATATAATTACCTTGATTAATTAATTACAGTAAAGCAATCCAAACAGAATCCAAGAACGTAGCCAAGTCGTAGAAAAAACACAAATCGATACGGAAGAACACATTCACTTAAACTCGAAAGCAAAGGAATGACACATAAATTTGAAATTTGCTGTCAATTAGTGTCAAAATGTTGCGTTTCGTTTCACGTTTTTCATATAAAAACTAAAAATTACATTTTAAAAACTGTACTAAAGCATAAAAATACGTTCCGTTTTGCATAATTGCAATTGTATTTAAGAATTTTTGTTTTTTTTTTTAAATATTTAGACGCAACTCCGGCAGCCAAAATTACTTGGGGGGGATTAAGACTAACTCCCTTAAGCCCCCTACACCACCAAAACCCTCAGATTCAGGTGACGTATTTCGAAACCCAACCCATGTAAAGTTTTCAAGAAATTCAAATTTAAAGCGCATTTTTTATAACGGTGTTAAAAAAAGTTTCATCGTTTCGTTTCGATTTCTCTAAAAGCTAAACGATTTTTTCAATAAACCTGATTATCTATTGAACACAAATTTAAATCCACTACTACGGAATCATATTCTATGCGTAGCCTGACACGCACTTGCTTATTTTATTTTTTACAGAGTTCTCGCATATAGCTTAGCGAAAATAACACGGGGATGTGGTCAGAATACTGATAGCTTTATTTAAATAAATAAAATAAATAAATATTTCGTACATCTTGTTACACACACCATCTAGTCCAAAACTAAGCAAAGCTTGTATTATGGGTACTAGACAACTGATATAAATACATAAAGGTACTTTTTTTCTCTAAATACATATTACTCAGGGCAACTGCAACAAATCTTATAGTTACCTGGCCAGTGTGGGATAATAGGATAAAACCTCCTTTCCAAGGAAAACCCATTGACTAACAGTGGTTTTTTAAGAATGATAATGTTGTTGTCTCGTTAAATCAATAATTACTCTTTTCTACGAAATTACTATTATTAATTACTTTAGATAAGTTAAATTTATTACTTTGAAAATAAGTATTCCTGACCTAAATTGTTTAACAACAACAAATCAATCATCACGGAAATATTGACACACGCGAGATTAATCGAAAATCCTTTCCAAAAATGAATACCACTCATAAAAGTTTTTAACCTAAAACCGAACCAACTCTTTTAGGGATGCACATCATCCAATCGTAAAGTAAAGTAAAGGAAACCCGGCATACATTATCTGAAGTTCCATTCCTCGTGAAAAAAGTTCCAAATTCAGTTCCGATCTACTCTCAAATTACCAGTCATAAAATTTTTTGTACTTTAGAAATTATATAAAAATAAATTAGTATTATATAGACAAGGAAATTGAATTTTGTGGTTAATTTAAATCTAATTTTAGCACTTTATCCACTTCCTTAAATTTATTTCGATAAAGGATTTACTTTAAATTTCTATAACGTGGTAACCCTGGTCCCTGGCCTGTTCGGTACTGTTCCCTTTTGTTTTCGAACAAATATTGAAAACGTGTCATATTTTTAAATTTAGATAAATTCAAAATTTATGTTGTAAATATTTCTTGCATTTGTGAAATTCAAATAAGTTTTCAGTTCTATTCATACGTTCAGTAGTACTACTGACATATTAAACGAGATTTATGTGATATAAGACAGACATTTTCGTGTCACAAGGAAGTTGTCCTAATTTGCATAGACTCATACCTACATTTTCCAAGCACGGAACTTGTGGTTCCAGGCTTCATTTCGAAGTTAGTTGCTAATTAAACATGTTTATTTTAGTTAAATTGAAACATTACTTCTATTACGTTATACATTCACAAAAAGAAGTACAATTGACAAAATTAATAAATAATATACGTGAAATTGAAAGAGAAGAGTAATGCTCACATATGGTGCCCGAAAAAAGATGACGCAGTTAGGTTTAGTATTCTATAATTTATTATTATAATAATAATAAATAACTATAGTTATTATTTAATAATTAAATTTGGGAAGATTTGTTATAGATTTCCCCTCCATAGCAGTCCCCTATCGCCTTGACCACGTTGAGTGTTCTGAAGAGCTCTTCCAACTATTCCCACCTTCCCGTTGTCTGTAGGAATACACGGGCTGACCTTGGCACCGCTTTAGAGTGGTAGAAATACGCACTACAACTAAATGGTTAGGCTCTTCTTTCCTGTGCCGAGCAGTTACTCACTGGTACTCACTACCAGTTCACCTGTTTCCCTCTCATTACGATCCCGGATTCTTCTAGCGTGGGTCAGCATCGCCACACCACTTGCATTCGCAAAAAGTGTGGTGGCCCCCACTCCTGGATTCTACTCATGCTTTCCATCAGGCAAAGTAGAGTCAGCTTGATAATTTAAATGAACAAAAAGTAGTTAAAAATTCACATAGACGTTTCAAGTACTATTTACTATTAGTACTAACGTATTATATTTATGTCCGGTAAAAATATTACACTTAAAAAAGTTAAATGTACAAACTTTGTTGTGAGTGTACCTTTCTCGTTTCCGCGCGTCTTTGTGTCGTTCGTCATAGAACGTCTCAGTTCACGATTTTGTAAAGGGTCACTTCTCAACGAAATTAAACTAGAGTAGGTACGTATACCAGTATGGTTTCACGGTGATATTACTGTGGCGTTTCTTTTGAAGTAAAAGATGCCGGCGGGTATTCATGCCGCTGGACTTGCCGCACAAACAACCCGGGACAACAACAACAACAACAACAGCACGGGATGCCGGCGGCAGCTCGTTCTACACGACTGTCACAATCGGAATGATGCTTGGAGCCTTTGCGCGACATGTGCAGGCGGCTTGTAAAGCCGTCGGCACTGCCGCCGGCACTGTGTGTAGGAGACATTTCACTATGCGGGGGGGCCTAGGCACACAAGAGTTTGGGGGCCCCAAATTATTGTGTGTCTATATATACCACTAAATTAATACGTTTTTTGTGAAAAAAAATTATGTGAATACAGTATCTTTCGAGACTATACGTGTGAGAGAAACAAACTGAAACAAAATTGGCCTAATTAGCCCTGGGCACTGGCCCGGTGTGCCCTTTAACGTAGAAACGGTAATGGATATGGGGACGTTATAGCCTTAATCCTCTCCTGAGAAGCTTGATACGTTATGTGTTTATAAGACCGATCTTTGTAGCTAAAATTCAAAAGTGGGGGACCTATGGTTATTAATGTAATTATTGAGAATAAAAACTTATTGATATACATATGAGTGACATGTATGAGATATAAATGTAAAAAAATTGATTGTTCATTTCATAAGTTTCCATGTATTACATACTAAAATACTACCTACATACATCATACTAAACCAATACTAAAACGTAATATTTTGCGTTCATATTACGAAGCATACAGAGGAATCGAAAATGAAAATACTATTTCCGATGGAACTACGCAAAGGAAACCGCAGATGAAAACTAATTATTGAACATGTATTAAGCTTACCTATGTAGTATATTCCAGGTATTGAGTCCACATGTTCTATTAAGCCTATATTATTTCCATAATCACCCCTATTGAAATGAGAGTGAGTTAAAGTTTGCTTGATGTTCGACTCTGTAGAAGGAAAATGAATTTTAATCAAATTGCTTAAAATATAAACAGTACCATAATTTCACCTATATATTTTGGTCCTCATAATTACTTACTGTGTACACACCAACAAGGCATATATGCACAACATTCAAAGACGATGTAGATGTCTACATTAGCGTCGCTAGATGTTATTCGACTGGAAAACTACCTTCGGTGTTTAGAATGATACGCCACTACGTACTGAGTATCTTTGTGCTTACCATGCATGCACACCCAATTAGCCTTTAAAGACAGGTCAAAGCACACCAACAGAGAGTATGTCAAATATTTTGTTCAATGTGTGTTAAGTTGCTGCAGTCAGGATT
The DNA here is from genome assembly GCA_932526445.1 of Phragmatobia fuliginosa. Classification (NCBI taxonomy): domain Eukaryota; kingdom Metazoa; phylum Arthropoda; class Insecta; order Lepidoptera; family Erebidae; genus Phragmatobia; species Phragmatobia fuliginosa. The sequence continues at coordinate 36,713,551 of OW052057.1, forward strand.
TGAATTGATTTTACAATTTATTGTTTTTTTTTTTATTTTATTTTATTTTTTTTAAAAAGACAGCTCCCGCATTAGGAATATTAATTCTTGTGTCGCGGGGGACTTTACAAACATACATGAAACGGACACAAAGCACACCCAGACTCAGAACAACAAATTGTGAATCACACAAAGTGTTGTCCTACGTGGGATTTGAACCCACGACACTTGGCGTAGTAGGAAGCGGCGTGGCGACCGCTTAAGCCACTAGGCCAACCGTGCCTTTGGCTTTATTGAATGTCTAATGATGTTGACTATTGAGTTTGAGTTTGATATTATATATATAATATTCATACAACTTTACTTACGATAGTATTCAGTATCATTTTTATAAGTAATCCTCCATAATAGTAAATAATGTGCCATGACGGGGTCTGTTCGCATAGAAGTGCACTGACCTGGTGCCAAGGACCACTGTTGCTTAAGTAACAGCGTATTACAAATGACTTCTGTACTGGCATTCATGTGTAGCATACCGACGTATTGGTAATGCGTCTTATTAACATCCATCAATGCTGTGTTAAAATAATATATTTATGGGTAAGTTTATTCTATAGTAGCAAACCCACGCAGCCTCATCTGCGTCTTGTATTTGCCCGTAGCGTGATATTTTACAGCGTGAACAAATTTGTTTCTGTTCAAAATAATACTATTTTCAACGTCGTTAAGGTTAGCTCACGATACCGTGAGCTAACCTTAACGACTATATGTATTGTGATATATGTATTAATTATATTTACTGGTCAAAACATAGCCTAAACAAAACACATGGAAACAGAAATGTTCGCTGTCAAATAGAGAGTGAGGGGCTAATCTAGATATTTATGTACTTCGGAATGAAGGGGCACGACAGTGCCCTCGCCAAGTGAGAAAATAAACAAAATTAGGATGTTATAGACTTCTCGTTATATTGTGGTGGGAAAGCTAGAAATGAAATGAAATGAAATGAAGCCAGTCTAAAAGATTTAGTCTAAATGAATATCATATGAAAAGATATATTACATAAGTAGTTTTATATTAGTATGTACGAATTTGAGAATTATTGCATGTCAAACTTCACTTAGTCACTTTTTGCTATGTTCCATTCTAGTTACCTTTTTTTATATTCAAACCCAGCAAAGTGACTCTACTCTGCCTGATGGAAAGCATGATTAGAATCCAGGAGTAAGGGTCACCATCCGCATTGTTAGCCTAAGCAATGCAGTGTGGTGACCCATACCGTGACAGCCTGGTCGGATGTGCCTGCATCATTCTCCCGGTCTCTAGAAACCGGGAGAATGATGCAGAATGATTGGGCCTCCGGTCTTACACTCACCTACGAAATACGACAGCAAGAGTGCTGCCATTTTTATGATGGTATTCTCTGTAAAGGTAGTACAGATCCGGTCGAGCCGGCCCATTCGTGTTAAACCATGAAATCAGCGTGGCTCGACTACCTACTATGCTAATGTCAAAAAAAAATCTAAAATGGACACGGTTACTAATAGATGCCATTAGTTTACAAATAAAGTAAGAACTACATATATTAAACTATTTTTACGGTAGATAAATGCGTTTGCAAATTGCAAGACTTTCGGATACTTTACATTTTACTGTATTGGTATGGTCTCTATACACGCCGATAAAGGTACACGTCGTACACCCAGGGTTGCTACCATAAGTTAATAAGGGCTTAATAGATAAAAATGTTTTAAATATGTAATATTTTTTTTACAACTACTGCCTATTATTATAACTTATGCCCGTGGCACCGCCCGTGTATTTTTTTTCATTTTGCCTACACTAGCTTTCGCTCGCTGACCTTTTCGATCTAATTTACAATGTGTCAAACTGATTCCGGCCGTTTCAAAGTTTTTCTGGAAAATAAAGGTACAGAATTCACTGTGTTTATGAAACTAATAACTCGATTCAGTTATAGTTCATAAGTGGAAAGCCGACAGTTACTTTTACATTTTAATAATTGTTATAACTATCTTTTGCACGTATTTGTAGGATATCGAATAGGATATCGATTATCGAAGTAATAAATATGATGTGTGAGCTTTATAAAACTGTAAAGTTGCATCTAAATCTGCTTAGTAGTTTTTCTGAGATACAGTAACAAACGTTCAGACATCCATCCTGATAAAACTTAGGCATGTATAATCATGGGCGTACCCAGGGGGGGGCAGGGAGGGGCAGCTGCCCCCCCCTGGAAATCTCGCAAAACATGTATGAACTCGCCTAATTACTAATCAAAGTGTAAACGGGGCCTTATGCTCTAACTTTTAAATAATCCGCGCAGTAGAAACTGGCAAAATGCACGGTGCAATCGCCAAAAAACCGCCAAAAAATTATGGATGGACGCGAATTTTTAAGCTTTTATTGCCTCCTGTACCGGACTGATTTCCGGCTGTGTCCCTCCTGTAGCCGATGAGTTTTGACTGGTGTCAGCACGGGCTGGGGCGGTGGCCGTCTGCGGCCCCCTTTTTTTTTTTTTCGGCGGGGAGCACTTCTTGCTACCTATCCGATGATTCGCGGGACGGCCAAGGTCCGATCAGACCGAGCATTTCGGCGTTTTCGCGGTGCATGTTTGTGTCACGTGACCTGTGTCACCGCACACGTAACATCTAGCACCCCGGTCTGTCTAGTTGGGACACTTAGCTCTCACGTGTCCCATTTCAAGGCACCGGTAGCACACTGTAACGGGCGTGCTAGCAGTGGCTCGGTCCTGGACAAAACCCAGCCCACCTGTAACCGTTTAGCGTTCACTATTTTGCGAACAGAGGCAAGTGGAAAGCGAACTCAGGCCGTGCCCAGTCGTGACGGGGAGGCACGTATGTCTCCGGCTTTGACATCGGAGATTGCACATTCCCCCGCCGCTGCTACAGCCCTGGTGACTTCAGCTTGGGTGATTGACTCCTCCAGGTCCATCACCCGTATGTCTCCTGCCCTACACGCACACGCAATAATAGCATCCGTGTCAGACAGAACATCTTGCAGGCGTGCTGCCAGTTTGTCTGCTGAAGCGGCGCTTTCCTTCCCGGGGATCAGGGCGCCGGTCATAGCTCGCTTGGTGCGGAGACCACCTGTGATGCCAAGATCACCCAATCTGATGTTGGCCCTCGCGTTCTCCATCAGCTTGGCTATTGTCGTCTCCGAGCCAGAAGGTACGGAGACTGTTACAGCCGCTGTTGTTGGAAGTCGCGGCATAACCCTTTTAATAGTCGGTGGCGGTGAGCAGCAGCCCGTCGCCCATGACTGGACCGTCTCTACTACCTCCCCTTTTTTTTTAACGCGGGGAATGCTTGAACTTTAACTATTTACCTGGCCTTGGCCTTTCGACCAAGGGACCCACGTCTTGCTCGATAATGAGGCCGCTGTCGGCTGATGCCTCTTCTGCACAGGGGATAGAGATACTAGCGCTTGAGACATCTGTGTAGCACACTGACCCTTCTTCCTAATACTCTTCTTTTTGGCTTTGGGCGACTCCACGCCAGTGGCCACTTCCGGCCCCAGACTTAAGGCCGCTGGAAGCAGCAAGTTCTTCGTACCTGGGCACTGACCTCCTATCATCTTTTTTCGGACCTCAGCAAGAACACGGTCTAGCATGGCCGCGAATTGGTCTCGGTCCGGTAAGCTGCTCTTTTTTGAGAACGCTGCTTTGTTGGTCTTACCTCGGGCAGTATTGGAGCTCGCCTGTTTTGATGGGGATTTGGGTCCCCACGGCGTTGCTTTTCCACCTCCTCTCGGAGGGAGGCCATTTCAGAGCGTAGCGCCTTGTTATCTTTCCGTAGCCTCCCCACTGCGTCTGTCATGGCCGACTCATCGGCTCTTTTATAGAGTTCCGACACTCCGGCCCTGATGGTCGTAAAAGCTGTGATGGCACCCCTTTTGCCGCCTTTGACTCCCTTCGTCCCTTGGAAGGCCTTCTCGATCGCCGAAAGGGACTCCTGGATACTAGAGTCGATATCGGCGACGGGTTGGCTCCTCAGCTATGCCGCAATCAAGATGGACCCGGTGCGTCATCACGCTTCGTCTCGGTCCCTGTTCCCTTTCACCGCTCTTTCCACCCCCTTGTTGTGCCCTTTTGCAGTGCAAGTTTCTTGGGTCGTTTTTTTGCTATCTGACGTGCCCTTCGGTTTTGGCTTACGGGTTTGTGGTGACCACGAGGAAACAGAGCAGAGAGCCAAGCATCACTCTCTTCTGAATCTCCTTCCTGCAACCCTGGACCTTGATTAAGGGATTCCATAGGCCGGCGTCTGCGCTACCTCTTTCTCTTACGCGAGAAGACGCCGGGCTCGGCGTCCTGGGACGCACAAAACTGGGCTTGTGCGCCCTGGTTGATGTGCCCAGACTCGGACACCCTTGTGTACGTAACTGAGCCCCCACAGAATACGGTGGGCAGAACAGCCTCAGTGGCTGACACTGGAGCGCCGAGGGATTTTACGTCTGCCGCGCGGCCGGTACCCTCCTGGGGTAATATATTCTGAGTCACGTCCATAATGGTTTTGCTCTTATACGTGAGCTAACGTTGTGTTGCCCTAGCGGCTGGCATATCCCCCCAGCCGTTAACCTCTTCGCCAGGCTCCCTCAGCTTGGGTTAGGGGTAATTTTTTAAAGAGCTTTTCTTCCACGCGGAGTTCTCCACCCTCCTCCCCGTTCGAGATTGCTCAGCGTATACGGGTTGGGCCGATCGGTTGCCGGAGTCTGGCAGTGATCACCGTCAGTGGCTCCATATGGAGTCTTCGACGGCAACCCCGTCGCCCCCATAAAGTGTCGTCTTCCGGCGTAACTCTCGCATCTGCCCTCTGCGTAACAGAAGGCCACGTGGAGAGGTAGCTCTTTGCATGTGGCCTAGGCCACGTTTGCTCCTATGATTTTTATGGAGATTTCTTCTCTTGGCCACTTTCCAAACTAGGAGAAGGCCCCTGCTTCTGAACATCGGCGTCTGCGGGTCGGGCCCACTGGTTGCCAGTGTTCGGCGTTGACCGCTACCAAGTAGTTTAGGAACAGCCGACAGTAGTCCCGTCGCCCCTCTTGTAGCCCTTAGGCTGCACTCCTTTTGCCTGTGACCACATTGGCCGCGCCAGTAACATAATGTCGCGTGTACCATCTTTCGCGTGCAACTTTTGGTCGTCGCTTTGGACGCCGTGGTACAGTCTTTTACAAGGCACACTACATATACCTAATGTTTCATGTAGGTGTGTTTGAGTAGTGTGTATGACAAAACAGCCGCGGACAATCCGACCTAAAAAATTTGACTTGCCCCCCCCTAGGCCAGATGCTGGGTACGCCCATGTGTATAATGGTTACTAAGATTTACAGACAAATTTTATACCTATAGTGATAGTACCAGCCCTATTACATCCATCAACCCCATCACTGGAATGTCTTTGACTGTTTATCGAGTGCAATGGACATGGTGAATCCTTTATTGGCGCATACTTCAACCAAACCCAAAATAACTGTATATCAACACTTATCGATAGTAAGTAAGATTACAAACCAAAGTGGTACAATCTAAAATTTAAGTGCAAACAAAACAAAATCTTTCTCCAATGCAGGTCTCTTTTTCGTAGGTCACTCAGTTATATAAGTTATCTTAAAATAGTAATAAATAGGTATCTAGGCATATAATTCAACGAACGAATAAAAAACGAACAACGAATAAAAAAATAAGAAGATTCAACAGAAAAATAATTTATGGGTGATCTGAAGTTGGGAAGGGGATGGGGGGGAGGATTTAAGGGTAAAAACGGTTTTTGTCGATTAACAGCAAAACTACAAGTCCTATGGAAAAAAGTTAAATGGCAGAGTTGTAGATCATAAAAAGATCTAAAACTTTTGCATTTCCACTTTTTCCACATAACCTCAAATTTTATGAGAAAAATTCAAAAATGAAGTCTTTGGTTTTTTATTTTTATCTTTCACAAATAAATTTATTTTTCCACGAAATTTAGAAACAACTTGCCTTTTATGTCCCGAATCCACTGTTTATTATTTGATTTACGTTTGCCGAAAGGCGAAACCGCCTTTCGGCAGACGTTGGGGTGGAAGAGTTCTGGAGAGATCCACTCCAGAATTCTCCCACCCCAACGGTTGTTAGTTCTGCGGCTAATATGGCCAGCCCATTGCCACTTCAGCTTGCTAATCTAGTCGGCTATTTCGACCATTCCCAGATCCCCTTGAACACACACAAAAAATTTCATCAAAATCGGTCCAGTCGTTTGAGAGAAGTTCAGTGACATACACACTCACAGAAGAATTATATATATAAAGATATAGTAACAAGCATTCGACCGCGGCTCATCATCGAATCATTTTGGAGTTAATTCTGGTATATATTAGGATATGACACTTACAACACTCACACGTCAAAATATTTTTATACTACACCTGATCGGAACAGTAGTCAATATTCCCTGAAAATGAAAAGAGAAAGTTAGTCTTTTCCTTGACCTAATTAAGCGGGAGGAAAAAATGTATGAAAATCCATTTCTAACGTGTTTTAGCGGGAGAGAAAGTTGTATGAATTTTCATTTCTCACGTGTTATCTTATCTATGGCGCGCGCCTGCCCAAAGAGTTTTCATATAATTTAAATATGGAATCTCCGTGTCACTGACATCCTTTTGTGAAGAATACAAAAAAAACAAAAGAAGCGCGAAATATTTATAAATATTATGTCAAATTCTAAGCTAAATTGTGTCTTACATGGTGTCTTACGTTTTGATTTTATTTTATAAATACTTTAAATGTTCCTCACAGGTGTAGTATAAAGCACTGTGTAGCACTCGGGTGAAAGTCCCATTCCTACCTCGGGAGTATTGTGGCCCTAGGCTGCGCCTTCGGGCCACAAACTGCTCCCTCGCTAGTAATCGGTTCCTTTCCTCCCTCGGTGAACAATGTACTATTTTTAAATAGTGGAATTAGTCTATAATAATTCAGCTAGTCTCAAAGCAGTCATTATTTATCGGCTATCTTCTAGTGTATAGGAAATTAAGTGTTTTTATATTAGTTTTATATCAATTGTGCATTGTGTGTCTTAACGAAAATATTTTTTTTAATAGCCGAATTGGTCGAGCTGTTTTTGATTATTGCGCCTAGTAACACATTTCTCCGTTCATTTTATTCATACAGATTAGCATAGACATAGACTGAATATCAACATTAAGTATTGTATGGGGAGGAATTAATCGGAGGGCCCAGCAGATAGTAAGTAACTGTCCATGTACACCTGTATTTCATGAGACTAAAGTCCCTTTTGAGAGACCCTCAGATTATTATACAGTAAGTATATTGTCTGCTGTAAAGGACCCAAAATTAAATAATATAAATAAATAAGTAAATAATTCGTGTCTTACTTAGCGAAAAACTTCACTACACAAAAGGCATCTTACTTCAATACACTTCCCTTAAACTAATCGTTTTACATTCGTTTCCTAAGAGACAGCACTCCGGTTGCACCTCCCCTTGTGTCTGTAAGCGTCAATTATATTTTATTGATATGACTTTGACCTACTGCAAAGGTAAGCCGTGTGAAATTTACGTCGTGTTGTGGGATATGTATTTATGTGAGGGAAAAATAGAAGAGAAAGAAGGAATAGAGAAGGAGAGAATAAGAAGAGGGTAGATTTTCATATCGTGTGCCAAGGTGACTGTACTCTGCTTAATCGAAAGCATTTTAGCTCTTTAAGCTTAATGAGATCAAGTTATTATTAAAGCTAAAGGTTTTTGGAATTTTAAATTATTGCCCTTGTATAACAGTTAATATATTAGGTATGAATTATCAGTTTTTACCACATGTGCAAAGTCGAAAAGTACTTTTTCACTGGTGTTTAATTCTATCTAGATTAAATTGATTTGTTAAGCTACGTATCTAACCGTCTTTTTACATTCTGGTGTATCGTCCATAGCACCAAAAGTTTTATTATTAATGTTCCTTGTTATTTCAATTTTTGAAGGAAAACTTCCTAACGCACTTGACTTGGGCAGTAAACTTTCGTACGCGCTCGCGTCACGCATTCAGCGTGACGCGAGCGCGTACGATGTACTTGTAGGTAAGAGAACATAGAAAGAGAAAGAGAAACAGAAAGTTTCTTATGTTACTGTAAGAACAAGAGAGAGCAGATCACGTTTACATTTTCTTTCTTTCATCCTCACTTAACCAATTACATTTCGTCTATCTAAGACACGGAGCGGTAGTAAATACCGAACACAGATAATAGGTAGGCTGTATTCAATATTTACCTAAGTCTTACAATCCTATGTATTTTGTGGTTTTACTACAGTCGTGTGGACTAAAAAACACACTCATGTTTTTGAGCTATCTAAAGCTTAACTACTACGTAGTAAAATTAGTAGCATTTAAAAACGTTACCTTTAGTAACGATTTGTCATGAAAACACTGACCTAAGATATTTTAGGGCTATTTATATGTACATGTTTTATGAAATGTTTACATACTCACTTAGTGGTTGAGTACGCCTTGATATTTTCAACGCTTGCTGTTTGGTATGTTTCACTACTAACAGGTGAACAAAATAAATACTACTTGTTAAAAAAATTAAGAAAAACGTAACTACTATATAAGTGAAAAGACATTTTTCCCCTTTTGTAAATCTTGGGCGCTTTGATTGAGGATATTTTGCAGGTGGTGACGACATATTGTGTTAAAAGTCGGGTCCATCTAGATTATTTCAACATTATGTTCTCGCAGCGAAAATACTCGTTAATATTATATTAAAAGTAAAAACTAAAACCCAACTACGACAATACAGACGCTAAAAAAGTATAAAACAAGATTTAAACAATATACACGACTAATTTGATCACGACTGCCTCGTTGGTCTAGTGGTTAGCATATGCGGCTGCTGATCAAGAGGTCTTGGGTTCGATTCCCGGGTCGGACCAAATATTATTTGTGTGATTCACAAATATTTTTTTTCGGAGTCTGGGTGTTTCCTATGTATAATATGTATGTATTTACAAAAAAAAAGTATGTTTATGTATTTATATCAGTTGTCTAGTACCCATAACACAAGCTCTGCTTAGCTTGGGACTAGAAGATGTTGTGTGTAAGATGTCCAAAAAAAAAAAATTCTTAATGTCCAGAGAAAAGATTATGTGGTATTCAGCTTCCGATACTGAACATATTTGTAATTAAAACAAAAAAATACATGTTAATATTTTTCCGAAAACTACCAAATTTTTGTTCACGCATGATATAATTCACGACATGATATTACGTAACAAGAAAGTGCCAATGACCTAGCCTGCGGGTTGCGAGTGCGAGTGGGGTACCTAATACCTACGATGCGACGCGTGCGCCTAATGGCGGCAAGCTTTGAACTTTGAACTGATTTGACAGTATTGGGCGATGCGTCGTACACATTGAAACAGAAAATGTTAATCATTGATAATTATAATACGCGTGTGTAAAATATTTGGGTGACAATAAATTATGGGTGTATTTTAAAATTTTAAAAACCATATTAACTCAGTTATTTTTGTTTTTTGGGTATTTGTTCCATAGTGTTTTATGTTAGTATATAAGTTCTGTATCTGCCCCTAGTTTTTCTCTGGTAATTAAAAACTAACCGTGTAGTACTGGTACATAATTATCAGAGTGCAAAAGTACATTGTGTATTCAAGTCCAAAAAGCCTTAAGCGGTTAACACACTGCTTTTATTACTTACGATTTTAATATTGTATGCAAGTACATCTCATAAGTTTTCTGCACCACCCGAAGGTTGACTGGAAGAGAATGCCCTGGGCGCCCATGTACAAATTTAGAGCATAAAGTTTATAAATAAATAATTAAATACATCAATTAGTATAGAAAACACGCCAGGTCCAACCGGTGAGCGCGTGCCGCTAGCAGATTCTGCCACCGGGCACGGAGGCGGGGCGAATCGCAGCATTAAACACACTGTTCTCCGCGGTATCGCGCCTGTTTTCGTTGCTAAAGGACTTATTCACGATGGATCTGGACACGGATAAATTTATGTACGACATTGAACAATGCCTAGCATTTTGGGATATGAAATGCAAAGAATACAGACTACGATGACCAAATGGAAAGTAACCTTTAGTTTGGTGCTGGCCGCGTAAAACGCCGTCAGGCGCGGAGGCGCGGTAAAATCTGCTCGAAGAGGCAGATCTGCTCCAACGGCGTCGCTGCGCGCGGAATCTTCTGCCCCGCACATACGCGCGTTGGCGAGTCGCCAGTGTGTGAATCGCCATAATAACACGTTACATGAAAACCAAAAATCTTTAAAAACGCGTCGTACGGCTTTTCAAACTTGAATAAGTGTATATCTTAAAATGTTTTGGTGCCGTTATAGTACTACTTTATTTGCAAAATATATTTTAATTAACAAACCAAATCGACCGTAATAAATTGTCTGAACAACCTAGCATACCATAGAAATGTTACAATTATCGAAGAAATACGGAGAAAGTCACGAGGAAATGCTAATAACATTATATTTTTTTAAATGATTATTTAAAATACTTTAGATACCTACGTACTTATTTCAAATTTATTTTTATCGTTATGACCGCGAGGGGACCAGATTAGATGCAGTGAAACGTCATTACAGAATGAGGAATAATAATAATAATAATTAATAATAATAATTTATTTTCAAGCAAGAACTTAGTACTAGATTACAATTACAATAAAACTTAGGAATGAAATGATAAACAAATGAATTACACATACATAGCCTGTAAAATTCAAAACCCCCAAAATTCTGGCTTTGTCGTAGTCGGGTAAAAAGTAACTTCTTCCGTAGGCACGAGTAAAATTGTTATGTGCCTTAAATCTATACAAAAAAACATAATTGAACTGTCTGTATGGAATATAAAAATTAACAGTTCTTTATTATATGCGTATGAAAGTATATACGTTACTTACACCAAAAATTCAATTTTTAAAGTGTTTGTCTGTCTGTCCGCATGTTTGTATGTTCCGGGTAACCTAACGGCTGGACCGATTCAGACGGTACTTTCAGTGGCAATGATTCAATACCTAAATAAATAAAAGAACTTCATTTGACCAACACAGCAAATAGATAAAAAAAGAAATGTTCCAAACACAGTACAAAGAAATGGCAGATGACAATATTTTTAAGTCTTGTAACATTTGCTAATGTCAATACCAAATGGCGGCATTGAAATAAGTTGATGACGTGTATTAGCACAAGCATTATATTTTGTGAAAACGTTCAAATTACAAATAATAAAGTCTACAATAACTGATACATATACCTACCAAAATAAAAAAGCGGCCAAGTGCGAGTCGGACTCGCCCATGAAGGGTTCCGTACCAGCAAGGACCATCATATAACAGTTCTTGTAGTTCGTTGTAACTTTCATCGATGTTTTTATACTAGTGTATTGATTGGATTTAAGGTATAATGCGTGTTACGATTTATGACGTATTAAAAAAAAGCTACTCACTAGATCTCGTTCAAACCAATTTTCGTTGGTAGTTTACATGGTAATGTACAACATATATTTTTTTTAGTTTTATCACTCTCTTATTTTAGAAGTTAGAGGGGGGGGGGGACACACATTTTTCCACTTTGGAAGTGTCTCTCGCGCAAACTATTCAGTTTAGAAAAAAATGATATTAGAAACCTCAACATCATTTTTGAAGACCTATCCATAGATACCGCACACGTATAGGTTTGATGAAAAAAAAAAATTTGAGTTTCAGTTCCAAGTATGGGGACCCCCAAAATGTATTGTTTTTTTTCTATTTTTATGTAAAAATCTTAATGCGGTTCACAGAATACATCGACTGACCAAATTTTAACAGTATAGCTCTTATAGTTTCGGAAATAATTGGCTGTGACATACGGACGGACGGACAGACAGACAGACAGACAGACAGACAGACAGACTTGACGAATCTATAAGGGTTCCGTTTTTTGCCATTTGGCTACGGAACCCTAAAAAGGCCTCTGAAATAGAACACTGAGCTGTTAATAATGGTAATGGTCATATTAACAAAAACAATAGCAAACAACTTCTACCTGTCTCTGCTACTCCCGCGTATTAATACTAAACCACAGAATACTTAATAGTACTCATACAGAAGACTCACACCGAAAAGCAAATTAAAGAAATCGGGACCCTAGGCGTCAAAAGTTATAGTTCAATTCAGATCGCACAGCGACGAATCAACTACAACTACCGTTTCGTCTCTTTCTATCGTGTACCTCTTACCTGTTCTGACGATGTATAGTCGACCAGCATGCTCGTCCGGGCAGGCAGACGGCCGACTATATCTAAACTGCAGAGTGACACGCCCCTGACTAAACTGGCTGCCCGAATATTCTCGATTCCGTTTTGATGCTAACATTTTTTGCTGGGAGAACGAGAGAAAGTTGTATGAATTTTCATTTCTCATTTGTTATCTATCTCATCTATGGCGCGCGCCTGCTAAAGGAGTTTTCATTTAATTTAAATATGGAATCTCCGTGACACTGACATCCTTTAGTAAAGAAAAAAAAAACAAAAGAAGCGCGAAATATTGGTCAAATTCTAAGCTAAATTGTGTCTTACATGGTGTCTTCCGCTTGATTTTATTTTAAAAATATTTTAAATGTTCCTCACAGATGTAGTATAAAGCACTGTGTACTATGATATTATTATCATTGACTGTGTAGCACTAGGGTGAAAATCCTATTCCTATCTCGGAAGTATTGTGGCCCTAGGCTGCGCCTTCGGGCCACAAACTGCTCCCTCGCTAGTAATCGCTCCCTTTCCTCCCTCGGTGAACAATGTACTATTAATAGATTGTCAACAGTCGCTTAGTTATATAAACTTTTGTATCGCTTCTCGTTTATCGTACTTTATAGGTATAAGTCGGTATTACGTCACAGTGTGTTGGAACACGTATTCAAAAATCACTCGAATTTTGGAATTATCCATCTTTCTTGTCAAGCTGAATAAAAAAACAACTGAAAGTCGAAAATGGATGTTACATATTTTTTGGAAGAAGAACCACATATTAAGTAGGTACAGTCAGCGTCATAATGATATTGGCGTTCAAAGTGGTCAAAATGATGTGAAAAACACTAATTCAATTTTATGTTGGCTCGCAAGGTGCTCAAATTGTTGTACGCATTCAAAGTGGTCAAAAGATCTTAGCAAGCAGTTGTCAATAATATGTTATCTGACAGAGTGTTCATATTTATGTTAACAAATAGGTTGTTCATTGGTATCTAAGCGTGCAAACTAGTCAAAAATATCTTAGCATTAAAGAGAAACCAACCTTATCACCCGCAGATAGAGTATACTTTGCAGTTTCACTACATAGTATAAAACAAAGTCGCTTCCGCTCTCTGTCAGTCCCTATAAATACTTAGAGCTTTGAAACTATGCAAGGGATTTTAATTCCGTTTTCTTTAATATATAGAGTGATTCAAGAGGAAGGTTTTTATGTATAATTCATGCATAATATTATATTGGAGAAACATTGATAATTTTAGAGGTTTCTAATGTGATGTTGTAAATAAACCCATTTTTTACGTTTACATTGTAACCGCTGGCTGTACCCTACGAGATAGATCAAAATAATGTACTACATTATTGTATACCTTAAAAAGTCTAACGTAAATCCTATCTTATAACGTATATCCGAACGTAAATGCGATTTAGGAATCGTTACGGGATAATATGCAAACTGTAATAATTGATAACAATAACTCATCTTCTGATTATAGTGATTAGCATAGAACCTAAGTCATCTTCTGATAATTCGGACTCTGAACCATCAACTAAGAAAAGTAACAAGGAGGACAGTACAGAGGAAGAACCAAACACAGACATTAGTCTTTCAGGAGAAACATTTGGCAGTGTATCAATAAGCGAGTTTAAAAAATACAGAGTACTAAGCCCGCTAAAGATGTTAGAGGAAGAAAGAGGTTTAGTTATAGTAATGTGTGTGTTGAAATCGGTACAAATCCATGTGTAGACCAGCCAATATAACATATAAAGAGGCTTTAAATGGGTTAGAATCAAGAGAAGGGTGTAAAGCTTTACAGGACGAATCATTAAAATCATTTGAAGAAAACGAATCTTGGAAAGTAGTGGACAAGCCAAAACAAAAACAGAGGTTAAGTGTAAGTGGGTGTTCAAGAAAAAAGTGAACAGTTGTGATAATGTGCGATATTATGGTCAGTTAGTCGCCAAGGGTTTTACACAAAGACCAGGCACAGACTACACAGAAACATTCTCACCAGTGGACCGTCACTACAATAAGACTATTGCTTGTATTGAGTGTTAAATATAATCTAGACATAACTCACCTTGATGTAACCACAGCTTTTTTGAATGGGCATTTGAAGATGTGTATATGAGTTTACTATACAATTTGGAATGTCATAAAAAGAATGCATTAAATTAAAAAAAAAGTGGCTGTGACATACGGACGGACAGACAGACAGACAGACATGATGAATCTATAAGGGTTCCGTTTTTTGCCATTTGACAACGGAACCATAAAAATCGGCCAAGTGCGTGTCAGACAGAAACCATTTCAACTCTAGCGGAATTGCAATTAGAAAACATTCGTCACCCTCCGTATTCGCCAGACCTTGCTTCAACGGACTACTATTTTTTTCGTAATTTAGACAATTTTCTACGTGATAAAAAGTTTTCTTCCCAGGAGGCAGTACAAAATGCTTTCACACAGTTTGTAGAATCTAGATCACTTGAGTTCTATCGCAAAGACATAAATTACATTCCTATTAGATGGCAGCAATGTATATATAATAATGGTAGATATTTTGATTAAATAAATATGTTAAATGAAAAAATCCCCCACGCACATAAAAGGGTTCCTCAGTCACCCATAATGATACGTGGTTATAAAATCGTATCCAATAGATAACTGCTATTTTTACGTTTTAATGTGTTAATTTATGACGTTTACCAAGGAAGCGCCTTTTACAACTTAAGCCTCTATAACTCCTGAACTAATAAAGTCATCTAATCTGCTACAGTTTTCCTTTAAGTTCATTATATAGACCACCATCACGAATTTATCCAGATTTTTTTACAAAAAAGTGCCCTTTAAAGTGAAGTTTCTCGTAAACGGACACCTAAATCAAAAAATCCTCTTAAAAATCCATTATTGTTTTCAAAACACCTATCTAATAATACCCCACAAGATGGGGTAGTCGCGAGAAAAAAAATCATCCCCACTTTACGTGTAAGGGAGGTACCCCAAGTAAAAATATTTTTCATAATTTTATTGTAGCACTTTGTCGACATAATTACAACACATATTCATGCAAAGTTTTATCTTTCCAGCACCTATCCTTTGGACGGAAAGTCGAGGACGGACGGACGGACATGACGAATCCATAAGGGTTCCGAGTCATAAACTTCGGACCTCTCAAAGGCAATCTACGGATTGAAAGAATCATTTAGGGCATGGTATAAGCGTGTGGATGATTTTTTACAAAACTTGGGGTATAGGAAGTCAATCAATGAACCTTGTTTATTTGATAAACATATTGATAATGTCAGGATGATATATAGCCTTGTATGTGGTCAATTTTATTTATTTTTTGTAATTGCAAATTGAATACCTTAAGACTAAGTTAAAATCTAAATTTAAATTAAAAGCCTTGGGAAATATTAGACAATGCTTAGGAATGAGAGTCAGATGAAACAATAATGAGATTTTTGTAGATAAGGAACAATTTGTAGATCATTTATTAGCTAGGCTTATCATGAAAAATTGTAACCCAGTCAGTACACCAATGGAAGTAAATTTGAAGCTAGAGAAGAGAGACACTCATTGTACTCAGTATCCTTACCAGCAATTAATAGGAACTTTAGTTTATTTATCTACGTTAATCCGCCCAGATATATTTTATGATGTTTGTTACTAGAACCAGTTTAATATTAATTACAATGAAACACATTGGAAACATTTAAAACATATTTTAAAATACTTGAAAAAAATCAAGCATTTTTTCGTTTGGGTTATGTCAATGCTGAATGGGCATGAATATGAAAATATCCAGTACAAGACTTACGGTCCACACAATATGAAATTGGGTGGACCGTAAGTCTTGTACTGTATACATATTTAAGAAGTGTGGTAGTGTCATATCTTTTAAGTGTAAAAAACAACCAACATTAGCTTAATCTAGCACAGAAGCTGAATTTATGACTATAATATTTGTAAGGCAAGTGAATAAGCCATTTACTTGAGAAGCTTACTGTTGGAATTAGAATGCAGAAATGAGTTACCTATTCAAAATATGTGTTGGTATAATAAATTAACAAATAAATTATTAAAAAAATCATATTAAAATTTCAAAATTATTACTGTAGGTTATTTTTAGTTTATGTTACTCGTAAAATTTTGTCAGTATTGGCTATAATATAAAAAATATTATGTTTTTAAGAAACATTGACTTTATATGAGTTCCACTAAAATAATCCTACTTTAGAATCCTAATAATATTATAAACGTGAAGGTTTGTGAGTATGTATGTATGTGTGTATGTTTGTTGCTCTTTCACGCAAAGATAACTTTAATTATGATGAAAACCGCGTTTAAATACCTTGCGTAATTTAAATGATCAGAGCGGACAGACAATACGAGCGACTTTATAATGAACTGCGTAAAAATTTAATATTATTTGACCGTTCGATTGTAATAGGTACTTTCTGTACCCGGCGTGTAGCTTGAATGAATCCTACGAGCTTTACGATATGACAAGATACATTGCGTACATTGTAGGACATTAAAATACGTTCTACAAAGCCGAACAGTTGATGAATATGTAACTTATACAAAAAACCAAAATCGCAACCACATCGACTCATTTGCTGAAGTTCCTATGGCCACCTTCCGGCTCCATCATCAGACCCTGGTTACCACATAGTATCAAAGTACTCGTAAAGACGAATAAAATGAGCCCAATTTCGATGGGGTTGCGTCTAATTACAGAGTTCCTATGGCCACCTTCCAGCTCCATCATCAGACCCTGGTTACCATATAGTATCAAAGTACTCGTAAAGACGAATAAAATGAGCCCAATTTCGATGGGGTTGCGTCTAATTACGGAGTTCCTATGGCCACCTTCCAGCTCCATCATCAGACCCTGGTTACCATCTTAGAGTGTCAAAGTACTCGTCAAGAAGACGAATCAAATGAGAATTTTTACCCGAAAATAAATAATCGTATCATTAATTCTACTTTTTATCAAAGAAATTTCAATTGGTTTTATCTCATTTATATACCTACATCCATACTCCTTTTCTCAGTATAATATTGTAGATTACCTATGATTCAATAGAATATTGGACTATGTTTTTTAATAACATTCGAAACAAAAGACATGTCAATTACGTCATGCAAGAAATGAATGAGAAAGGTATTGAAGACAAAAAAGGACAAACATTTAAAAGTAATAATGAATCTGCAAAGTATACTCTATCTGTGGGCGATAACGTTGGTTTCTGTTTATTGCTAAGATATTTTTGACTAGTTTGCATGCTTGGAAACCAATGAACAACCTATTTGATAACATCAATATGAACACTCTGTTAGCTAACATATTATTGACAACTGCTTGCTAAGATCTTTTGACCACTTTGAATGCGTACAACAATTTGAGCACCTTGCGAGCCAACATCAAATTGAATTAATGTTTTTCACATCATTTTGACCACTTTGAACGCCAATATCATTATGACGCTGACTGTACCTACCTACGATTTGAAAAACGTTTCACTCAAAAATCTCAAACCCTATGTTATGTTCTATGTCAATTCGAAGTACATATAACAATATTTACAATAAAACGGTAATTTCATACTTTAACCCCTATTAAGCCCCTATTATATTTTCTTAAATTCCAATGAACGATTTTGAAAACAACACATTTTCTAATAATAATTAATTTGAGTTTTGTGAATCTTTTAACTCTGTTTTTAGGGTTACGTAGTTCATTACTCGGAACACTTATGGTTTCGTCCATTACCGTCCAAACGGTTAATGCTAGAAAGAGGAAACTTTCCTTAGATATTACGTGGACAAAGCGCTATGATGAGATCAAGTTTTATTTGGCGTATCTGTACATGTGTACATGTACATGTACATGTAAAGCAGGGAAGATTATTTTTCTTGCCTCTTTTCCATCATGTAGTGTATTATTAGATAAGTGTTTTGAAAATATTGAGAGCTCGCTAAGACAATTTTTTGATTTATGTTTCCGTTTGCGAGTTATTCAACTTTAAGCGTATTTTTTGTAAAACCAAGGCGTCCCGCCTCCCTACCTCTAAGAGCTAAACAGCTTGCTCAAAACATCTGAAAACAAACATTATGATAGTCCATACATAGAACTTTAAAGGAAAACTATAGCGGCTTAGACAATGACATTATAAATATCATTGGGCTTAGATAACTTTTTTAGGTCAGGAGTTATAGGGGCCTAACTTGTAAAATGCACTCACTTGGAAATCAAATCCATGGAATACAATTTGAAACCCACGTGCCATCGTAAGTACGGAATCCTATTCTATGCGTGGTCCAACATGCACTCAGCCGAATTTTACATTATTACGCCAGTAATCGCTTTTGGGCGTTTTTCAAAATTTTGCTCAGGACTATTTTGCTATGTCCTACGAGATTGACCATTGATTAAAAGGCAAAAATGTAGGAAGTGAGAATCAAATTATTTATGTTAGGGTAAAATGTTTAACTTAGTGTAAAAAAAAAGATAAACATAAGACTTATGCGGAAAACATATTTTAATATTTAATAAAATACCAAATATTATCCTACTTTTTTATGTGTCCTTCATAATATCCTGGATTTTGATTACGTATATTTAGATATCTTTAGTATTACTCGAATGAAATAACTCATTTTATTTGTTTTTAAATAAAATATATTAAGGTTGTAGTATATTTTTCTAATATAAATAGTGAAATTATCGGATTTAAAAAACTGGCCACAGCGGACAGTCCTGTACGTAACGGTATGATTTTATAAAGAATAACAATAACATTGTCTTTGGCTCTAGCTATTTTCAATCAATGCCATATTGACAATGTTTTTATCATTCATTCCTTCTTTTCCTTTGAATTAAAACTGAAGAAATTCAATCGTCAACACTTGCGGTCCGTGACGTACGTAACGGGTCAGTTTGTTTGTCCGGTACGAACATTGATTTTGAAAGGTAAGACCCACAAATTTTATATACTACTCGTGTTAAATTATAAGTAAATATGTTGTAGATAATGAATGTGTACTAGTAAACTACTATAATCAACTTTTTTTATACCAAAGAAACATGTGATGACAAGTCCGCGTTATACGTAACGTCCAGACGTGACGTGATTTAGTATGAAAATAAATGGACACCTGTACGTAACGGAGCAA
The DNA here is from genome assembly GCA_932526445.1 of Phragmatobia fuliginosa. NCBI lineage: Eukaryota > Metazoa > Arthropoda > Insecta > Lepidoptera > Erebidae > Phragmatobia > Phragmatobia fuliginosa. The sequence continues at coordinate 36,732,996 of OW052057.1, forward strand.
AATTTTGAAAAACGCCCTTTTACGCTCTTTTACTATCATAGTTCCAGATGTCATGGAAAGTCAAAATTAAAATAAAATATAATACTACAATTAAATTTCATGTTACTTTTTTACAGTGTACTAGAGTAAATTAAATTCTTAACAAAATTTGTACAATTATCGCTTTCAGGACGTATTTACATAACGCATACTATCTACTCCCTACTGTGTTAGTTGCGGTTTTCGCTGTTCTCTACTCATTAATCTTCACAAATTTTCGCATTTGTAATATTAGTAGAAAGTAGAATAGGATGAATATTGTCTTTTACAATAAGTTATATGAACATATTAAGTTCTCTCGGTGTCATTGACATGAATCAAAAGAGCGCGACGTTTATAATTCTTAAATATCAATAGGTACTTATATATTTTAGAAAACACAAAGGTAGGTACAAAAACAGCATCAGGTAAGGCTCAGTTAGTGGGCGGTTTTCAAAATTTTGCTCAGGACTATTTTGCCGTGTCCTACGAGTTTGACCATTGATTAAAAGGCAAAAATGTAGGAAGTGGTTATCAAATTATTTTACGGTAGGGTAAAATGTTTAACTTACTGTAAAAAAAAAGATAAACTTAAGACTTAAACGGAAAACATATTTTAATATTTATTAAAATACCAATAATTATCCTACTTTTTTATGTGTCCTTCATCATATCCTGGATTTTGATTACGTATTTTGGAGAATATATAAGCTATATTTGAATATCTTTAGTATTACTCGAATGAAATAACTCATTTTATTTGTTTTTAAATAAAATATAATAAGGTTGTAGTATATTTTTCTAATATAAATACTAACATTATCGGATTAAAAAAACTGGCCACAGCGGACAGTCCTGTACGTAACGGTATGATTTTATAAAGAATAACAATAAGATTGTCTTTGGCTCTAACTATTTTTAAGCAATGCCATATTAACGATGTTTTTATCATTCATTTGTTCTTTTCCTTTGAATTAAAACTGAAGAAATTCAATCGTCAACACTTGCGGTCCGTGACGTGCGTGACGGGTCTGTTTTGTTTGTCCGGTACGAACATTGATTTTGAAAGGTAAGACCCACAAATTTTATATACTACTCGTGTTAAATTATAAGTAAATATGTTGTAGATAATGAATGTGTACTAGTAAACTACTATAATCAACTTTTTTTATACCAAAAAAACATATGATGACAAGTCCGCGTTATACGTAACGTCCAGGACGTGACGTGATGTATTATGTGGACTAAAAATGTTACGTACTGGACTCGTAAAGATGCGTTCATACTGTCTTGTGCAATTTAATGTAAATTAAAAATAAAATCCACCCAGAGAGGTAAACTCATTACCTTTATAGGATCTAGTCACCTCATGGTGAGCAGGTTTCCTTAATAAGTTATAAATATCCTATTTAGACTAGCGATAAAGAGGGTGAACCCTAACATTCCTCACATCCTCGGCACTTCCTTACAAATTAATTTATTCCTACTCAGGTAAATTATGCCGTTGACTGGTGCCGAGAGAGACAAAAACAAAGAAAATGAAGAAAAATACAACAAACAAATATAAAAAGAAAGAAGTCGAAAGACTGAAGAACATAAACTCAAGGTAAGTGAACTAAATAAGGAAGAAAAGGAAAAAAGACGGAAAATTTGGAGATAACAAAAAAGGAATAAAAGGGAAAATAAAAAAGTAAATAATACTAAGCCAGCTGTTCCAGTGACAGTGCCAGAGATGCAAGATAATACAAAATTGAAGAAAAAACAGAGATTGAATTACCGAAATTATAAAAGATATCAAAGGACATTAAAAACTTGTGAAAGGTTAAAGAAAGTTATTAGTAGTTTAAGTAAAAATAGATTTCGCCTAGAGACTAAACACAAAAAGATGATTGAGCTATTGGAAAATGAAAAAGTTACTCTAAAAGAAGACCAAACAATCACGCAGAATTACCTACTTATTGGTTCCCTATTTTATTTTTGTTACTACTTATTTGTCATTTTTTTGTATCTGTTGAATTTTTTTGTAAGTTATGAAGTATTGTTTGTTACCTACATAATGTGAAAATGAAACTGAGATAGACTTGAATCCCCTAAGTTTTTTGTAAAATATATTTTTAAAATGCTCAAATCAAAACAGTCAGTGATATTGACTAATTTTATAGAAATAAGTACAGTAAGTGATGTGACTTAATAATATGTCACATCACGACGTTTTTGAAATGTTGAATAATATTGTATTGTTTCTAAAATGACTAGAAATTGTGCTCGTTGTAAACATAGCTTTAGAGTTCCTAAACGTAACGACTGTTGTCCACATACGTAACTGTCCTGTTTTGGCTGTTATAGTTTTTATTTTTTTATGAAAAAACCTTTGGGAGTTATGTTTTTGTTAATATATATTAAATGTCTTTTTGTTATTTTTTGTATTTAAAAAAACTTACCTATAATGTTAGTCTTTCAGAATAGTTATTTATTCACAAAGTTTGATATTCCAGAGTGCCATTTAGTTACGTACAAGACATATTTTATATTTTAAACAGCACTAAGAGGCAAGATATCACAAAGTGGTATTAAATTTTAGAAGATTTTCATGTTGTTGATTAATTATAAATAAAGCTGATTAACTTTGATATGATTGAGTTATTATTTACTTTGAATGAAAATGTAACGTACAAGACCCCTGTATTGGCAACCCTCACTATAATAATACATTAAATAGAAATTATACTCATTTAACATTGTTTGATTATGGTTTTTCTTAAACCTTAGTTCATTGTCAATGTCTACATTTCATCGTTTATTTAAAATTTTGTTATGAAAATAAATGGACATCCTGTACGTAACGGAGGAAAATTTTGAAAAACGCCCTAGTGTCAACTAAAGTTATTTCAAAATTTAACAGACCTTTATCGATCAGTCGATGCAACGTTAGAGATGGCGACCTAACCACTATCTACTCTGCATAAAGTTAAAATTAGAGGGACTTATAAATACATTATAAAGTCGATAGTTTGCTCCACATATGTGATCTAAAGTAGAGTTTTCAGCGATGTTATTAAGATCGATGTCAAGGTGAGTCTGCTTTAGTTTTCACTGTATATGTGGATACAACCTATGTCATTGTAAACAGTAAACAGTCTATTCGACCTTATATTTTTAAAATAAATAAAATTACCGCCCACCGTATGAGAGACCGATGTAAGAGGTTCCCACCTAAATCTTGTACCTACGTGGTTGAGGAATCCTTACTAATATTATAATTTATAAACGCGTAAGTTTGCGAGTTTGTATGTACCTATTTATGTTTGTTGCTCTTTCGCCGTATTAGTATAGTTTTAATACTAGCTTTCGCCTATTAGTTTTTACGTGAAAGAGCAACAAACATACATACACACATTTATACTCACAAACTTTTGCGTTTTATAATATTAGTAAGGATTTATTGAAAAGTCTGTTTGTCAATATCAAATGAACAGTTTATAACGAAGTGCATGTGAAAGTATATACGATACGTAGAAAAAAAAGTTATTTTTAAAATGTTTTACAATATTAGTAAGGATTTATTGAAAAGTCTGTTTGTCAATATCAAATGAACAGTTTATAACGAAGTGCATGTAAAAGTATATACGATACGTAGAAAAAAAAGTTATTTTTAAAATGTTTTACAATATTAGTAACAATGATTAGTAAGGATTTATTGAAAAGTCTGTTTGACAATATCAAATGAACAGTTTATAACGAAGTGCATGTAAAAGTATATACGATACGTAGAAAAAAAAAGTTATTTTTAAAAAGGTTTGTCTGTCTTTCCGTTTGTCTGTCGGTATTTTACTTTATTTCTGCTTATCTCTGGAACGACTGGGCCGAAATTTGTAATATCAAATAAACAGTTTTCAACGAAGTGCATGTGATATTATAAACGATAGGTACTTAATAATAACAAAAAAGTAATTTTTAAAACGTTTGTCATAAATGTAATATTTTTGACAAACTTTATATTACTCGCAATTTACAACAATAACCGCGGGTAACACCGCGGGAGTCAGCTAGTCAATTAATAAAAAACTGTCTATCCCTATTAGTGCTGACTAATATCTGGAACGGCTGAACCGATTTTGGCATAACTTTCATTGGCAGATGATATAAGACGTTATTTGGTTAACGGTTTGAAACCAGTAAGTTAGATAAGGTCCAATAAAACCGTGGACCCTGGAGCTCACCTAGTTTCTAATAACGAGATATGGGTATGAAGAAAACATATAGACACTCAGAACAATTCAATCTAAGATCACATTTATCAATCATTATTGGTTATGAAGTCGTTGAATTAAAAAAAAATCTGGAAGGTACCCTAAATACTTATACCAGTCTCAAAATTCACTTAGAATCAAGTTGACTTCTAGTATATTCTTAATAATACGTATTAGACTATGTATTTGTTTTTTACATTTTATTTAAAATAGAAATGGAATTAGTTTATAGTAAAAGAAATCAAAGAAATAAATTAACTTTTAAGAGTGTGCTGCGCGAACAAAAAACGTCGAGTTTAGGTATTTACGAGCAGAGTTGCGCGGCAGCGCCGCTAGGCAGCACCGTTGCCGCTTCCTACGTAAAAACATTTTATCTAAAATATGTAAAATAATTGTACAGAGTAGGCTCCACACAGAGTAATACATATCTTCTAATGTAATAATTTCTAGAATCTATAAATCATCATTTTCATAATCAGCCTATCGAAGTCCTTTGCTGGACATAGGCCTTTCCAATTGCACACCACTCTGATCGATTTTGCGCTTCTCACATCTAGCTTCCGTCACTATAAATATATCATCTATACAGGGTGTCCCAGAAAGAATGGGTAATCCTAAAGCACTTAGTAGTATAGCTATCCGGCGTACAAAAAAAAACCCAAAAAAAAATCCAATTGTTGCCCAAGTTTTGAAGTTATCTTATTCCTCACAAAAAATCTTATTAGAAATGCAGTACATAGTATGAGTGCCTATTATACTTTTTTGGAAAAAAACAATAACATGAAATTTGATCAAAAATAAATTATTACAAAATTTGAAATTTTTGTGAAAAAAAAAATGTATGAAAAACTAAGCAGCAACTATATTTAAAAAAAAAATGGTTTAATACATAATTTTATCCAAAGAGAGAAAATTAAAGCTTCCTTTTTAGTGTAGCAGGTCGTGTGATAATTATAATGTTATTTCGCTATTTACTACCTGAGTGTGGCCGAAGTAATTTTTTGTTAATTACGAGACAGAGATAGGTGAATATATTTAGTACTTAAGTACAGTGTAAGCGAGCGAGAGAAGAGTATATTATTATTACATTGTACCTTACCTCTCATAACAATGGCAAGTATTTGGTGCGTCGCTTGACTTGTTCGGTATCGCATGTGCCCATTCATTTTGCAGTTCTCTGTGATTTTCAATCAGTGTTACAACGACGATTTCTCGCTAAACAGCCAGAAGTCATCGTTTTAACTAAGAGTCCAATGAAATCATTGGACTCTCAGTTTTGCTCACTGATTTGGACTTGATAGTTTGGTGATTTTACGACGACTTGGCTTGTATCTGAACTGGTTTCGTGTATCAATATGCCTCGTATTCAATATACGGCACTTTATTTATGGTGAATGTAGAAGTAGCGCAAGACTGATGCATTCCTTTACAGGGAAAGATACCCTATAGCGCGTCATCCAGATTACCGCGTATTCATAAGAGTGCACAGATGTTATTCGGAAGGTAGAATGCATAGGTGGTACAAGCACTGGGAGAATAGCAAATATCAATACACAAGACACTGTGCTTGACGAAATTCAGAAGAAGACAAAGACGACCCTGCATCATGTACTGAAAAAAAAAATTCATCCCTACCACGGGTTCAAGCTCTTCAGCCGAGAGATTACAACGCAAGAATTTTTTTTTTGTCGACAAATGCTTGCAAAAATAGAACAAGATCCACAATTCTTTGACAACATTCTGTGGAGAGATGAACCCACTCTTAAAAGAGATGGATATAACAACGTGCATAAACTGCGCAGCTGGCAACTCTCGAACCCGCATCTAATGCGAGAAGAAAAATCGCAATACCAGTTCAAAATAAATTATTGAACTGGTATTTTCAACGAAAAAATCGTTGGTCCATTTGAACTGTCCGGAAAGTTATCTGGCCAAAGTTTTTTACATTTTTTACAAAATGATCTGCCAAATTTAATAGAAGAGGTACCTGAGGAGGTGAGGCAATCCCACTGGCTACGTGCTGCAAATGTCCGTGCCTATTTAAATGCCTTATATCTAAATGTATAGATGGGTAGTTTGTCTCCTATTTTGTGGCCTCCACGATCCCCGAACTTAAATCCACTAGATTTTTTTTACTGGGGCTGCTAAAAGAACGGATGCACTTTAGGCCCACTTCAAGTTTGGAGGAATTACGCAGTCGTGTTCAGGAGGCTGCTTCAAAAATAACTGAACGGCGCTACGCATGACTTCTTGAAAGAGCATTTATCAGAAGATGTCGAACTTGTATCTCAGTTGGTGGCAGACAATTCGAACACCTCTTATAAAATAAAAAAAATTTATTATTATAATTTAAAATAAGATTTATTCAGTCGAATTTGCTCTTTTTGCATCTAAATAACAATCACTGCATATTTGCGTTAAATGAAATTATGAAATTATACAAACTCTCAAATTATTCTCAAACTTTGTCATATTTTTTTTTATCAAAATTCATGTTAAAAATTTTAGTTCATATTTTTCTTTCAAAAAAGTACAATAGGTACTCATACTAGTTACTGCAATTCTAATTAAAGTGTCTGTGAGGAATAAGATAACGTCAAAAACGCAACTATAACTATAACATAACTATAACAACTATACTATAACTAATAATTTGCATTAATTTTTTTTGGGTATTTTTTTTGTACGCCAGATAGCTGTACTACTAAGTGCTCCAGGATTATCCATTATTTCTGGGACACCATGTATATATATATACTAGTTGACCCAGCGAACTTCGTACCGCCCAACTTTAAAATTCCAGAACTTGATCGCAGCGCCACCTACCGGGTCCAATTGCGAATCTAAACCATTCCCAGATCCCCTTGAACACCCACAAAAAATTCATCAAAATCGGTCCAGTCGTTTGAGAGAAGTTCAGTGACATACACACTCACACAAGAATTATATATATATAAAGATAACCTCATTCACAACGATTGATATCTGGAAAAGAGTAAGCAAATCAGAAATGAAAAACATCAATAACAATAATAATAGGTTTAATAGTTAGATTTACGATGTTTGGGTATAGTTATACTATCGTTATTTGTTATTTTTCGTTTATTTTTGACCTGTTTTTTTTGAGAGCTTTCAATATATAATGAGGCTCCTTAATTTCCATTTTTCTTGATAATTCATCTAGTCTTGTACAAAAGTTTCTGAGGAGGTGGTTAGAACACTCTATCTTTTTGACAATAAGTGCGGCATATGGTTTGGTATCCAGAATATTTTTGTAGGTGCTGGAATCACCATCAGCTATGAGTTTGTATATCATACATGCTCAGGTACTTCAAGTTTGCGCTTCTGAGCTCGCCCGCAGACCATAGAGTTTTTATTTTTAACAGACATGTAGAGAACTGTTTTAGTTAGTAGCCAATGATATCTGCAGCTCCTGAAAAGGTCGTATAGTTTTTCCTGTATAACCTCTTACTCCAAAACGCATCAGATACAACTGTTATCATCGGTACGCTATCTGCATTAACGTCACCATTTTTTTCAGCCAGTTCAAGTTTTTCTTTTGTTGCTTCCTCTATGCTTTTTTCTTTGGCCAGTTCCCAGAGTTCACATACTTTAGCATGACATTTGGCATAAAAATGTTCTGACATGCAGGGTATATCAAGAGAAGTTGTGACTTGCTCCAGGGCACTGAATCCCATACCTACACACTTAATTACTCACGATATTTTGATTGAGTGCAAGTTCCTTGCGGTTTCTAGGTTTTCTACAATTTTCCAATCTTAATTTTGCATTACACATATTGCATACTATGAAACAGGAGGAATGAAAAAAATTTCTATATTCTCCATTAATTTTTAAATTACTGAAGTTGTAACCAAATGGAGAGTTGTGGTGAGTAAGTTCTTGGTTACCCGAATTGTGGCTTTGCTTTTATTCGTGTTTTCCTTTTCTACTATAAGTTCTTTCTTGACCATAAGATTACATGTAACCTGAAAAACATAGGCCTATAATAATAAAGTGAGTTTGATAAGAGTAGGTTAGGTACCTTTGATTAATTACATGTTTATAATCAAAGGTAAATATTTACGTTTTGAAGTTTTACTGTCTTGATTACTTGATTACTTGTATTGATTGATTAGCAACTGACGAATAATTGTGAACGGAACATTGAATTTACAATAAAATTATAACAGTAACATTAAACATACCTGTTTGAGATATTTACCTATTTGCGTTTGTACGTTTGTATTGTGTTTCGTACATTTGTTGCTCTGCGTTCGCACTACTCTGTACAGGATTCGACTCGAAATTTGATTTTTTTCCAATTTTCTTATTTGCCAATAAGTATAACCAATGACATATAGACATGATACACAATACAATACTGACATAAGTCTAAAAAAAACTTCAAAACAAAATCGATCTCATTAATATTAGTAATTAGATCCATTCTGCTTTGAAGTTTCAGACCTAGTAATTAAATTAGAGCAATGTTTTTTTCTGCGCAATGTGCAATGTGCATCAGGCGTTTGTGTTAAAAATTGAAAAGTCTTAATATTTTTAGATTTATACATTTAAATTAAATTAAACACTGTCTATACCCTGCACGATGTAAATACAAATATTGTCATATGAAAATTATTGTTCTAGACGTAAAATCTACTATCTTTTCGAAGAAAAATGTTTTTAAGATTTCATCTGACACACAACATATATGTATCGTTTTTTAATTTCATATGTATCTGTTTCAAATTCCAACTTCGGCAGAGATCTTGTTTAAGGATCGACCTAAACTATACAAATACTTTTGATGTATTTAATTAATGCAGCGCACAGTACTACTCATTTGAAAATACGTCAAATCCCACTATTTCGTGCAGTACCTTCTTAAGCTACTTAAAAATCAGGGAGATTATTAATTCAATCAAATGCGGATTAAGAGGGGGTATAAAGATAAATTGCCAATCTTAGATTTGATTTTTACACTCGAAAGTAAGCCACAAATGATCTGTTTTTTATATATATATATATTACATTATATTTGAAAGGGGATGGACTGAGTGAAAACATAAAAATATAATATTTTATCGATAGAAAATAATCACAAAGTTACGTCTAAATTTCCACTAAAATCAATTTATTATCATAAATATGTATATTACTGAGTCAATATTTTAATACATTGTATAAAAATATATTACCAAGGGACTGTATTAGTGTTTTAAAAAAATAATGTACAATTTACGAGTAATTACAATAAAATTGATTCGGCGCTTACTACATTCTTATTCCGAGCAGAACGCTCCCTTTCTATCGCACTTGACCCGAGGTAACGGGCATGTTTTGTTTCATCAATCAGTCGCGGTCGCTCCGTTGAGACGAGAAGACCGTGCTTCTGTGCTCCGGTTCAAGAAAATACTTCGTCAATCATTGCAAATAAAAAATATAAAACAAAACGCTTTAAAAGAGAATTAAAGAACTTAAAAATTCAACTCATGACTAATTGTCGAAGGTCTATTACTTTACTTTTCTTATATTTGTGTTTGATTGATGATTGATGAGTAGTAATGATCTCACATCTACAATGTAAATGCGCTGGATGTCGGCGTGTGGGTAGTATATGCAAAACAAATCGATGTTTTGACCACTCGCATGTTGAAGCCAGTATATTTATAAACTTATATTTTACCGTACAATTTTATTTGTAACTAGCTTTTACCCGCGGCTCCGCATGCGTTATTGTCGATGTTTTTCTGCACAATTTTCTTATTTTTTCTTTCCTTAAGAACCCTCTTCTGATAATAATTTATTATAAACAACAAAAAAAGATTCAGCCAAATTAGTCGAGCTGTTCTCGAGTTTTGAGCGCTTATCGTTTTGCTTATCATTAACCCGACTTTGTTTTATATATATAGATTTTGTATTTCAGAGCCGCTTTAGTTCGTAACAACACAAGGTGATGAATGCAATCCAGACGATTCGTTAAGCGGAAATCACTCATCAACTTTGTAAGTTTATTGTAGTTGTTTACCTTAGGACGTTGGTCCTAAGGTAAACAATTTTAAACAACAATGAAGGTCTATTTAAAAAAATAAAGTAAATTAACCCTCAAGATTTTCGTACTACAAAGAATGAATAGACGTGAATTAAGTAAATAAAGTCAAATATTAATTTGTTACTTTTTTTTGTATAAGGCCCTAATAAGACCTCTAGGGCCTTTTTTCTTTAACGTGTGGAAATCCCCGCGGACCGTCACCCCGTCTGGGGTTTACGGCGGGGTAGTGTGTCGGACTCGAACCGACTAAAACCACACGGTGTGACCTCTCTGCGCCTGTGTTTAAGGAGGGGGCCAGGGTGTTATCTCCTTCTGGACCCCTCCCGGTGCCAGCCCGCGCTGTTGCGGGTATCGTCTCGGTTTTATATTTTCCGTTTGGACGTCGCCCTCTCGGAGTTGGGAGGTCAAACGGCATTCGCTCTCTTAAAAGCCAATTTTAGCCAATTACGTAGGAGAAAAACGGACCCTTAACTCCTTGGATGCAACCGGATGTATCTCGCTAGGATGATAATGATGATTTATTTATTGTTTTTTTCCAGATCAGCTTCTACTTTAGAAAGTACTTCGATAACTAAGGTCTATAAAAAAATTTACAATATAAGTGAGTATTAATTTCCTTCCATAAAACATTTGCACTGCAAAATATTTCTTAGTACCCAAGTAAGTAACAAAGCTCATGGTTAACACCATCCGACAACTTATAATGTATACTTAGCGGCATATGAAAATAAGACAAACTAACATTTAATTTTTGTTTTACACAATACATGTTATCACATAAAATGTGAATAATTACCTATTTTAAATGTAAGTAAATTAAAATACTAACCTATATATGGTTGGTTGTTCATTGATTTCTAATAATTTTACAGACCTACATTTAAACCTTTAGAGAACATTGAAATTATAAAAGAACGTGATCTAAATTATGATGAAACGTTTGTACCACAACGGTACCTATGTATTTTTTTTTCATTTAACTTTTTAATAATAAAATAAATTCATACACAATTGTGACAATAAAGAAAAAGAAGACTAAACAAGCTATAGATGAAAATATCTATGATGCTAGTGAACGACTTATTATAGATAAAGTGTACTTCTTTGAAAAACTTAAAATTATTTCAAGAAGCAGCGGAAGAAGGCAGAATGAAAGATGGCATAGCGGTAATCGATGTTATTGCTGATGCATGCTGGTCTAAACGGTCTTACAAAATGAATTATGCGGCGCTTTCTTGAGCAGCAGCCATAGGCGGAAGAAAGTTCGGAGAAGTTTTATACTTAGGAGTCAAAAACAAATATTGTTGCATTTGCACTCGTGCTCAGAATAAAAATGAATCGCTAAAAATACACGCATGTTTTAAAAACTATACGGGTCCTTCTTCTGGCATGGAGGCTGAAATAATAACTGAGGGGTTCAAAAAATTCATAGAGATGTATAATCTTATATATGGGCGAATTATGGCAGATGGAGACTCAAGCACTTACTCGAAGATCCTAGAAGCAAGACCGTATAAAGGGATAATAGTAGAAAAAATAGAATGTCGAAACTACATTCTCCGAAATATGTGTACAAGTTAGCTGTCGTCAGCAAAGATACCAAATACTCATCAATTTGAGGAAAATGCTCTCTACTCAAAGAATACTTGCCATCAGAAAAGTTATTTGTTCGGCTATAAAAAAACATAAATTTGATGATGATGAACTAGGAGTACGAATCAATAAGTTATATACTGATATTTCTATAGCCATTCATTTGGTTTTAACGACGAATGTCAAGAGTACTATTGCAGCAGTGAGAAAAAAAGTGAAAATCTTGTTGCAAAAGTAAAAACCTCAACATTCTGGGCTAACATCCAACATATTGTGGGTATAATAATCGCTACACATTCACGTAGTCTAATTAATGATTGCGACAGTAATGCTGTAAAGCCATTCAATAGCATAATTGCAAAATTTGTGGGGGGGCAAACGAACAAATTTAATACAACGACGAACATATCAATTCAGGTGTGCGACTGCTGTAATGGCATACAATGCAAAAAGACCGTTGTATAATGTGCAAAAATCGCTTTTAGGCCAAGGCCCTAAATCAAAAACAAAATCTTTTGAAGATAAAAGAATTTGTAAAAATAAGTTGCGACAAAATTATAAAGTACGTTTTGAAGTACGTTTTTCCAAAAAACCGTCACTGCCTGTAATCGAAGACTTAAATTATAGAACAGACACCTGCCAAAAGCCTGATATGGCAGAAGATGTGTATGGGATGGTGAAACGTAGTTTTCTAATAAATTTGGAAAAGACTGAGACTGAACGATCACAGATCGAAAGAGCTACTATCTTAGAAAGAGATAGTAGCGAATGGTTAGAACTTCGCAGAAATTTATTGTTAATTTTGGAACATACGAGACAACACAATGGTCATTAACAAAACCGATTCTTGGTGAACTTCATATAACCAATAGTAAAATATTTCTTTTCACAGTGTGGTCGGCTGATAACCAAAAGTTAACTGTAGAAAAAATCTTGCGCGATTATGACGTTTGGAAATATAAAATGGTTGGTAAATTAACAAAATTTTACATGGAACATATATTGCCTGAGTTGATTGACCCACGTCAGACCAAAACTATGCCACTGAGACAACCATTAGTTAGCAAAAAATGTCAACACAAACTACTGACTGAAGCTGGACCCCCAAAAAGGTCGAATCTAACTTCCGAATTAGTGGAAATCCGTTCTTCAGATTAGTACTGCTTCAGACAAGCTCGACTTTTCTCAAGCTGGAACCTCTGAACAAACTATGTAATCATCCGAATTAGAAAAAATCCAATCTCAGCCTACGTTGTCGGAGAAAAACAATACCTTTTCACCAGATTTCTCTACCGTTGGACATTCTAATGCACCACAAAAAATATTGTCATTTGCAGAATATTGAGGCACTTACGAGTACATAAAAGTATATTTTAAGTAATTATTATTTTTCTAAAATATAAACTGTATAAAATTTGTGTCTTTGTATTACTTTGAGTCAAATTCATAAAAGAAAATCATTACAAAGTACCTACAGATTTAAAATAGTTTTTTTATTAATGAATTTATATTTACAAACACAAGTAAATATAAATTCAATATCATCCTATATATATATCCTCATCTTTTTTGGAGAGTGTTTGTTCACAAAATGACCCTCCTGTGTGACATTATATTATGAAAATACATCATTATATTAGGTACCTACATTTTCGATTTATTTACCACCATTTTATCTATCAAAATCTGACTGTCTAAACTGACTCGCACTTAGCCAATTTTTATCTGATGATTTTGGGTGTATTGTGCTCGATCGTACTTGACAAAACAATACGGTAGCTACGGAAACGCGCGGTGACGTACGTAGTAACATACCTACGATACCTATCTTCTTGCCGATACGAGAGCGGGGGGTGAAGCGCGCGGGTGAAATCTGATATTTTTTTAGGTTTATGCGCGCTCTTAACTATTATGACTCTCTGGGCAATCATCTAATCCCGCGTCTGTTTACAAAATCTATGCAAATAAATAAAATTGAAGTGTTTGATTTTAATTTCAAAAATTTTTTGGTAAATGCATATGAAAGTAAACATGGTACTCACTTCTATAGTCAAAGAATGTAACTTCAAAAAAAAAGCGGCCAAGTCTCTCGCACAATATATTCAGTTTAGAAAAAAATGATATAAAAAATCTCAATATCATTTTTGAAGACCTATCCATGGATATCCCCACACGTATGGTTTTGAAGAAGAAAAAAAATTTTGAGTTTCAAAAAAAAAAAAAAAATTCTTTATTCACTTAGGATGCAATACATCTCTTGTGACAGGTCAAGATTCTACATGTACATTTATGCCATGTTCGCAAACAATAGGTAGAGCCGGAGAAAAGAACATGGCAATAAAAACTCGCGGCCACTCCTTTCAGTTCTAAGTATGGGGACCCCCAAAATTTATTGCTTTTCTTCTATCTTTGTCTAAAAATATTAATGCGGTTCACAGAATACATCTACTGACCAAGTTTCACCAGTATAACTCTTATAGTTTCGGAAAAAAGTGACTGTGGTCTGTGACATACGGACAGACAGACAGACAGACAGACATGACGAATCTATAAGGGTTCCGTATTTTGCCATTTGGCAACGGAACCCTAAAAACAGCTTATAACGCTTTGTGGTAATCACAGTGGTCATAACTCAATTTAATTTACAGTTCTTTGAAATCATAGACCACATCGAAAGCTTCGTACCTCGTAGGAAAACGCTCATGGCGCGATTTGGCAATGACACACCACATCGAGAAATTTGTAGAGTGCCGTTGTGATGGTAGGTATACAACCGCAACGCTATGTGGCAATTAAAAACAGCAGCGTATGATACCGTATTAAATTACAACACATTACTTTGCGATGTTCGCGATACGAGATTTTGCCTATATTTTGCCTTTTCGGTTACAACAGAAAATTAAAACCATTGCATAACGTATTTGACATATTTTATGTAAGATAAAAAGCGGTCAAAGAAATAACATAGGGCTATTGGAGAGCCATGAGCCGACTCGACCGAAGTCACGAAGTCATGACATAGTCCAAAGAATAGGTGCCAAGCAAATCTTTGTTGGCTTTTCTTACACTAAATGGACATAACTAAAAAAAGCGGCCCAGTGCGAGACGGACTCGCCCATGAAGGGTTCCGTATCAGCAAGTAACATCATATAAAAGTTCTTGTAGTTCGTTGTAACTTGGATCGATGTTTTTTTAATAGTGTATAGATTGAATGATTTATGACGTATTAAAAAAAAACTACTAACTAGATCTCGTTCAAACCAATTTTCGTTGGTAGTTTGCATAGTAATGTACAACATATGTTTTTTTTAGTTTTATCGCTCTCTTATTTTAGAAGTTACAGGGGGGGGGGGGGACATTTTTTCACTTTAGAAGTATCCATTCAGTTTAGAAAAAAATGATATTAGAAACCTCAACATCATTTTTGAATGCCTATCCATAGATCCCACACGTATGGGTTCAATGAAAAAAATTTTTTTGAGTTTCATTTCCAAGTATGGGGTACCCCCAAAATGTCTAGTTTTTTTCTACTATTATGTAAAAATCTTAATGCTTTTCACAGATTACACCTACTTACCAAGTTTCAAAAGTATAGCTCTTAAGGTTTCCGAAAAAAGTGGCTTTGGGATACGGACGGACAGACAGACAGACATGACGAATCTTTATAGATTCGTCATGTCTGTTCCGTTTTTTTCCATTTGGCTACGGAACCCTAATTAATTACGGCTTTCGCCAAGATCATTTATGCATGTGTGTGTCAAATACATGGTAGTGTATGTGACTTTTTATTTATTGATTTAATGTATTTTTTAGGCTTAGTAAAAAAAATGCTTCCTTCATTCCACCCTCACTTAAACTATTAGGTGTGAAATTTCATACTCGATGGACGTACCACGCAATTTTTGTAAAGTTGGCTAAGTGCGTGTCAGGCCACGCATAGTATTGGGTTCCGTAATCACCCATACTGGTAAGTAGATTTAAAATGTGTGTGTTATATTTACTTATTATTTCTTTATTTTTGTACGAAGTTTTCCAAGTTAGTGCATTTTACTAGTTAGGCCCCTATATTTCCAAAAAAAGCTTTCAAAACCCTTACAGTTTTCCTTGAAAGTTCAATATATGGACTACTATCACATTTTTAGAGCTAACCGCTTAGGTAGTAGAGCCTAGATTATTTCAGCACGAAGGGGCCGGCTCGACGGGGCGGCCATCCTAATAATGGCAGCATTCTTGATGTTGTATTTCGTTGGTGAGTGTGATAACGGCCTCTGGAAGCCGGGAGACTGATGCAACAAACATCTTACTGGGCCTCCATGGTATGGGTCACCATGCTGGATGCAGCATGGTGACCCATACCATGGAAGCCCATCGTCACCGGACATAGGGTCATTATCCTCATCGTGAGGGTAGGCCATTGCCTACCCTCCTCCTCCTAGATTTAACTCATGCTTTCCATCAGGAGAGTAGAGTCACTTTGGTAGCCTTAAAAATATATAAAATTAAAAAAATAGTTTTTTAACGCCCTATTTAACTCAAACACACCACAGGGATCGGTCTTAGGATCTCTCCTATGGAACCTCACGTATGATGCGGTCCTGAGGACCCGCTTGCTCCTTGAAGTGTGTGTTGTCTGCTATGCGAACGAGAGTATAGTTTACTTCTTTATTTTAGAACTGCGAATGGCAATTAAAGAAGTGTTGTTGTGTGTGAAATTTTTCAAGATTTCATTGTGATTGGAATCAACACTTTTTGTAATTAATTCCTTCGGAAAGTTATATAGATTGATGCGCTGAAGGCATGGTTTTGCTAATTGTCTTTGGTTGAGATATACTTTGATTTGAAAGGCTTATAAAATAAGATTGACAGAGACAGACATAAAACGTAAACGTAAAATAAGTAAACAACAATAAATTGAATCTTCCACCAAAACTCATATTTACCTCTGGCAATATTGGTTTGTAACTACAAACCAATATTGCCAGATGTAAATATGAGTTTTGGGCGAAGTAGTATGATATGTAGCTATGTAGATGTAGACTGACCAAGACTGACTGGCAGTGCTGCCAACTTAGGGGTTTTCCCCCCAAATTTAGGGGTAAAAAAAAATGCACAGGGTTTTTTTAGGGGGAAAAAGTGTTTAGGAGTTTTATTAGAGATTTTGTTTAAAGACTTGGAAAAATCATATCTTTTAAATCTTTTAGATCATTAAATATCATTTTATAATAATTATGACATCTAATGCGGTGAATCGCATAACCACTCAAACGTCCGGGCGACCATAGTAGCCTAAAAATTGTTAAAGTTTTACGTTATGGCGACTGTGGCACCGTAAACTTAAATTGAGAAACGAGCTTGATTATGATAAAAACCATAAAGAAGTTTTTGTAATAATTTGATATAAAAATAATAATTAAAAATTAAATTTAGAAAAAATTAAGAATCTACATTTTTCAAATTATCAGTTAAGGGGTTTTAGGGGTTTTTTAGTTTACTCTTAGGGGGATAACATTTCAAGTGTTGGCAGCTCTGCAAATGCTGACTGGTAGCCATCTTAATCTTACTGTGTGTGTGCAAGTCTGTTGTTGTTATTGAACAGAGAAGAACTATTTTGTGTTTCACAAGTATATTTTTAAGTATTTGGTTTAATCAATCATTAGTAGTGAAATATTTCAAAAGCTTTTTTAAAAGTGTTATATCACCATGTCAGCGGTTTCAGGTATAAGTCACGAACGATTTTCATAATTTTATTCATTTGTTTTTAGGAAACATAAAAGGAACTCAAAATTAATACCCCCTACCCTATTTTTAAAATTGGCTGTTTATACTATTCTCTTTTGTTACTTTGTAATATCTATTACACAAATAAGTTGTTAACCGCGTATTTCAATTTGTGAAGTTTACTTCATGTTACCTACTGTACATAATTGAATTTCAATGACGAAAACCATTCTCAACGTATAAAACACTTATCATGACCTAAATTTAAACATGAGTTATGTAAAATATTATATTTTCTTTTGTTTTAGAAAAATCTGTATCGCCTACTGAAGAGCATGGTACTAAGTTCCGCCCATCGGAAAACTTTATACACATGAAAAAATATTTAAAATGGAAGTTTGAAAACTCCTCTCCAACTGCTTCCAATGATTCGCCACAATCGTCAACAACAGTTTCAAGTCCTAGTGATGAAGAAAAAGTAAAAGCACCTAGAGCGGGACAACCTCCTCTACCGCCTTATTCGCCCCCACCAGGAGTTTATATAAAACAAGAAGTTAAAACTACAGATTATGGGGACTGGGAGCCAGAACCACACTTAGACTTTAACCAGCAAAATTCTGTTCACAATGCATCTACAACTACAGCTCAACCTAAACAAACAATGTGCCGTAACTTTGTACGTGGTACATGTAATAATGAACACACCTGTAAGTTTGTTCACAAGATTATAAAAGATCAATTAAAAATGGTTTATACATTTTGTAAAGAGTTTCAAAACAAAGGATGTTTTCTGCAAGATTGTAGATATGTGCATTGTACAGTTTTCGAACAGGAAGAATTTTATAGGACAGGCAAACTCCCAGCTCATGCTACCGAGCATATAAAACAACGTCAACAAAGATCTCAAAAAACAATGCATCCTGAAGGTATTAAATACAAGATGAAAGGATCTTTGCTTAACTTGGCTCACAAATTTTTGTTGTATATTAGTAATGTAGGGAGTTACTAGTTTATTAATTTATTAGGCCACAACTAACTGCTTGCAACTATTACAATGTAATTACAAATTTAAGGTTCTTAAAACTAAGTATCTTGCCATTTACAGGTAAGCACAGCTAAGAAAGAAGGTAGTTAAAAATATATGCTATTACAAAGTAATTACAAGTTTCAAGGTTCTTAAAACTAAGCATTTTGCCACTTGCAGGTAGCGCACTTAGGAAGGTAGGTAATTTAAAACATTTTTTGTTTGAGTTGTCTACAGTTACCTGTGGTTATGATTGTAGATTGCGAGTAATGATGTGGAACAGTCACTAAAAAAAAACAAGTTACTTTCTGTCAGCTTTCACTAGTGAAAACCCCAACATAATTAGCCTAACAATTCCAGAGATTACCAGAAACAAACAGACAGGCAGATAGACAAATATTTGTGTTGTATATATACTTTTTACAAAAACTGTTATATATGTACTGTCTGCATATAAATGACAGTTTTAATTGTTATACTTAATTTTTATACTTGTTTTAATACTTGTAAAAATAAATATTAATTGACTACAGTAGTGGTAAAAATAAATTACAGTAAAGATTCTATTGCGTGGTATAGTAGGCCAAAACCTCCTTTCAAAGGAGAGGCCTATGTCCAGCAGTGGACTGCTAAAGGCTGTTGATGAAAGATTCTAGCAAACTATACTTGCATTCTGTTTCGAGAAATGTTCCAACTTATGTATATTGAATGTGTGTATTAAAAAATTTATTCAGATATTATTGTCATTATTAAAGCCATGCAGAAGCACTAAGATCGTTCAACTATCTATGCAATTAGAAGGTGGAACGATTTGTTGATTTGTTTCTCATATTTTCTTTAAGTGTATTATGATTGTTAGTAAATGATGATTAATGATTTGTTACCCTAGTTAGTTGGGAAATTAAAATGTAAAAATAGTTTGTAATTTAAAAAGTAAGCATTTAACATAAATCACTACATAGACTAGCAAACACTGAAAGATGTGGAGTTTAGTATTGTTGTACAAGTAATATTCATTTGTAGCATAAATGATTTTTAGTCATTCAAAAGGCTTGGCTTTTGCTTTTGTAGCTCTTTGCATTCCAAATCTTACCAGAATTACCAGATTAATATTTATTTATTTTATTTCAGACCAATTTAACATATCACAGCCGCCTCAAGTAGTGCCACTACAACCAACAGTAAACACATTTGAATCAAGGTAAGGGTAATAATATAAACCTCACACAACTGTCTGGCTCCAAATTAGCAATAGCCTGTGCTAGAGACTGCTTAATACTATACTTATATGATATCTATACTTCTATATCTGTACTAAAGGAAAGATTTGATTGTTTGTTTCAAATGAATAGGCTCCGAAACTAATGGACCGATTTGAAAAATTATTATACTATTCGAATCGTACATTCATATCATACTGTATGATGGACATAGGCTATAGAATGTTTGCAAAGAATTTAACATAAATCCGTATTTATAGAGCACATCATTATCTACAAAACAGTCCAAGATGCTATATATCTAAATATTATACTTATGTCACATTAACTTATTTTTCATGGTAAAATATTAAAAATTTATACCTGAACAAACTGAGGATAAGGATTAATACCTTGGTATTATTTCAATAATTGATGAGGTTAATATTCTGGTTATACATAATGACTCATATAATCAGTAAAATAATTTATATCTATTCTTTTACTTAAAAAAACTAGAAGTAATCAAAAAATTAATTTTCTTATATCATATTTTTCGCTTATCTTTATTATAGAAGATAATTAATTAGACATTTATGTTGACTTTAAATTTTGATATATATAATAGAACTTTGTTACATATTAGTTATAATTAATAACAAATGACAACATTAGTTAATATTAGTACTTATTTAATAATAAAACGTAATACAATTTTTATTGTAAATTATTTAGGCATTGTTTTTTTAAAACGCTGCCCATATTTTGTAAACTAAACATAATCTCAATAGATTTGAATATTACCTTTATGAAATTCATTACTAGATATTTGATTGCTGTCCAGCATCCAGTCACAAATACTTGATAGTGAAATAATATATAATTATTATATATTACACTTGGATTTGTAACAATATTTTGATTTAAGTTTTACTTTATTTACAGCCCTGCAGTAGTCCCGGTAGTTAGTACGCCTCCATATGTAAACGGAACAGACGCACTGCACTACGCACAACCTAGACCAGTATACCAGTATGAACTAGCTTCTTCTTCCAGTAATACGCGGCCATGGGATCGTGACAGTAAGTATTTCATTATTTGTTTGATGGCGAATGTTCTTAATGGTTTTTTATGATTATTATCTTAAATTCATGGGAAACATTGCATCTCAGGTTGAACGACGAAACGATCTAACCGATTTTAACGTTTTATAAGTGTCTTTTGCTGGCGTAAGATAAAATAGTGAACAACATTAGTTCAATAGGAACCGAGCATTATAGAAAAGAGACGTAGACGAAGTGGTAAAAATTTTCGTTAAGCTAATTGTTGACTCTCACTCTAGCAAATTTCGTAATATAAATACTTTTCTGACTAATGAAATATCCAAATATTTCATTAGCTTTTATAATAATAATATTCTATGTAATGTACGTATTGCATGTGTTTTAATCAAAGCAAAAATCCTTGTTCTTACTTGCAGGGCACAAAATTTTGTTAATTCATAATTTCAATACTTTTGCTGAATATTAGATTTTATCTGCGGCTCAGCGCTCATATATATCGGTAATCCAGTAATTCTTTAATTAATTTTAAAAGCAAACATATTTGTTCTTAGACCTTAACTTCACGCTCCTTGCTTGCGTTTTAGTTTATTTAAGTTGCATAGTTTTTAGTACAAGTGAATAATTTATATACGTCATCAGTTTTTATTGAATTATTTAAATTTGCCCGTTAGATAGTGTATCAAATAACTTTAACCTCTGCATAATACAGCAATGCCTTAGAGGCATTGCAGTATGATGCAGAGGTTAAAGTTTAAGTAAAAATCAAAGAAAATATACAATTATGTCGTAATTTAATTTATATTAATAACTTTCTTTGGTATGTACCTACATAAAATTGTTTAAGAGTTCAAAATGTAAACTTTGTAGTAAATTATAAAAAACAAATAGAAGACTAAGCGAAACTGGTATTTAATTTCTGCATAGTGACTAAGTCTGTACAAGTTGAAATGTTTTGGAACAAAGTGAAATTCATCTGATAAAGAAACAGGTTTTTACGCATTGTCTATTGTTTTTGTAGCTGGCATGCGAAAAAAGCTTACCAGCATAATAATTAATAATATTTCTATTTCAGATCAGTTCCATGTACCACCTCCATCTCAAATATTGCGGCCTCAACTG
Source organism: Phragmatobia fuliginosa (assembly GCA_932526445.1). Taxonomy (NCBI): domain Eukaryota; kingdom Metazoa; phylum Arthropoda; class Insecta; order Lepidoptera; family Erebidae; genus Phragmatobia; species Phragmatobia fuliginosa. The sequence continues at coordinate 36,755,036 of OW052057.1, forward strand.
GTACCACAACTGCCTAGGTAATGATAATAATGTAATCTTTTTTCCTCTGTGTAAATAGTTAATCAGGATATTTTGAGAATCCCTAAATAGCTTATCCATATATTTACTGCTTTTGACTTCTTAGAAGCAGATATCCTCGAAATAAAAGTTTTTCCTAAATTGTCTTTATATGGTGTATAGTATTGTTACTATTAACAAGGTGTTTTTCGAGTGAATCTGCTTCGAAGGAGACAAATCCAGTAAAGCTATGGCCACAATACTGTGGGATTCTAAAGGAAAATCCTGATTGACTATTTACAGCGAGGAGCTATTTGTATCCAGATTTCATCGACAGTAAAAACAATTTTCGTTGTCTAATTATTTAATAATTGAACATAACAGTTTTGTTTGTAATTTTTAAATAGGCATTATTTCTAAGAATCAAAAAAAAATTTAGAAAAAAGAACTTATTCTCAACATTGTTGTAAATGGTAAACCTTTATTAAATAAATTATATATATACGGACTAGATATTTGATTGCTGTCCAGTATCCAGTCACATTTACTTGATAGTGAAATACTATCTATAGGTATTACATAGGACTAATTACTAAATACGTAATTTATACTCTCGTTTTTGGGTACTTTATACTCTGTAAAACATTTATATTTAAAATACCTACATTGTTAACATTAAACTCACTTGTCCTTCGGTTCCACTTTCTAATATACTGCCATTATCAAAGGTTTGATAGTTCTGTAAGGCGAAACCAAACAGGTAAAAGTTAAGTATATTAAATAGTTGAACATAAGTAAGTATAAGTGAGTTTAATTTTAACTACATACTGTATAGATTTGACATTTTTATGATTTAAGTTTTACTTGTTTAACAGCTCTACAGTAGTCCCGGTAGGTAATACGCCCACATCTACAAACGGAACATCCACACTATACTACGCACAACCTAGAACAGAGTACCAGTATGAACTCGCTTCTTCTGCCAATAATAAACGGCCATGGGAGGCTGACAGCGGTGGGTATTTTATTACTTGTTTGATAGCGAATGTTTTTATTGGTTTTTTAAAAACAAATCATGAAATGTTCTGTGTAAAAATATAATCAAAGCGAATATCTTGTCCCCTATTTTTGCAGGGCACAAATTTATTTTGCTGATTTTGTAATCCTAAGACTTTTGCTGAGTAAATAAATGATGATAACCACATTACATTCGAATGTGCAAAATGTATTTACTCATAAGCAAAGTTTCTATTATAACCATTTTATAGATAATATATGGCAGTCGGTGTAAGATGTCAAACAGGACAGTTTTTTATGCATAGATATCATGTTAGCTGGTAATATTGACTCTTACTCCTGTCCATTAATACTATCCCAGATGTCAACAATTTCATTGATAATGCAAGAAAACTGGGATGATGCTGATGATTTGTGCTTACATTATTATTTTACTCATTTACGTGACGTGCAATGGGAGTGGCCTATGTCCAGAAAGGACAATGTAAGATTAATAATTATAATATGCGTCTTTATATTTTAGAGTCAGAATTTCGTTTGATTATTTCTTTCTTTAATTCTTCTCTCTTAGCTTCGCGCTCTTTGCCCGCGTCTTAGTTTGAATATGTTGCATAGAATTTTATATAAAAAGTACCTTAAATACTATTATGTAAATACTAATATTTATTTTTAACCTCAGTATTTACTACTTTTTTAAATTTACTCGTTACGACAGCATGTCAAAATCTCCAATCTCTGTGCTTCATACAACGAGGTCGTACTTTCATTACTGTGTTATCATTGTGAGCAACTACGTCAATTTGCTTAGCGATTCATATTTATCTTCAACAGTCTACACGCAGCGCGACTTCAGCGACATGCTGCTAAAAAAATGCGAGAACTGCGACAAAAATGAGTACAGGTATATTTTTGTTCATTTTAAGCTGTAGCCACTGAAATACATATATAAACCAATTTTATTATTATTTATTTACTATTTTATTACTTTGATAAACGCAATGTGATTACTGCAACGCTATATGATTGCATAAACTATTTTATTTTGAAAGACTTATGCTTACAGTAGGAGCAAAATAAATTACATATCAACGAGTCTCGTTTTAGATAACAGAGCGCATTGACAAAATTCATGCGGAATATCATAATATAGTATAGTCTTAGAGTATAAGTTAGTTAGAGCTGTGCTGCAGGCTACTGAAGGGGGTCACCGATGGTGGATAGTGAACGGCCTCTGGATAAAGTGGTCAGCTGCGAACAAATAAGCGTAAGTGCGAGCGCCAGGGGCGCTTTCGACCCGCCAGGCCCGGGAACGGGACGGGTACCGCAGGCGACTCAGGCGCCGGAGATCGCAAGATCTCCGTCCTCCATAAGCGCAGGCCTGGGGGTGACAGGTGAGGCCATCTGTCACAATAGCAGAAGCAGGCCAGGGGTGCGCTACAAAACGCGCACGCTTCGGTACTTGGCGGAAGGGGAGCATCGGAGTTGCAGCACGGGGAGCACAGATGGCCCGAGGTGCGTCGGGGTTCCAGGAACTTCCTTTCGAGGGTATAGCTGGTTCCTTGACTTATAGTACCCGAGACGGCGTGCGGTTCTAGACGGTTTGAGTCCGACATAGTGGCAACCGTGGGGATTTCCGCACGGAAAAAAGGGGTAGCTTTTGACAGTGGGAGGGTTCATCTTAGACCTAGTGATCGGTTACAGCCCGCTTCAGCTGGGCAGACCTCAGCCAATAAGGTACTGGTCCTTCTCGGCATTGACTGTTCCTTCAGGGTGTATGGAACAATCAGGTTTCTCCTGTTTGTTGATGTTGCGCATATTACACCCACCACAAGTAACAAAAACAAAAAAAGTAGAGAAGGCGCTTAAACTGCCCTGTGTTTTGGGACATGGAATGTCCGGAAAATGAGTACAGGCTTTCCGGATGCCAGTAGAAGCTCATAAAGCGCATTCGACCTGCGGAAAGCATCTGTAAACGACAGGGAGTTGACCCAACTAAATGTCTGTATTGAAGCAGTCCACGAAACAGAAAACCAAGACTCTCGGATGAAGGTTCTCTGAGCAGAACTTTACATTCTTTTGGAAAGGCAAGGCAGTAGTGTTCGCGTTTCGTAATGACTCCCTGAGCTTACAGATTTTTACAGCTCTGTGGAAGGTCCTCGTGGGGTATCTGAACGTATTATGATTCTACGCCTTTCTACAACTTGTGGCTTTATCACTATTGTCACAGCATATGCACGAACACTCAAATGAATCCAAGGACGAGTTTTACGGACAACTATGCCACGAAATGCATAAAATACACGCTGGAGACCGCGTTATAATTCTGGATGAACTTAACGCCCGCGTAGGTCAGGATAACCTCAGTGGCTTCAACTGGACTTTGCCTTAACCAAGGAAAATGACCTTGGGGAAGTCGTGCACACGAGGTCCTTCCACAGCGCCGATTGCAATACTTACTGATCACTCTCTTCCAACTCACACCAAGAAAAATTCACTCTACTAAACCGCCCGGGCGAAAAAAACTGAATCGGTCTAATATCAATAACTCAGTACTGGTGGGTGAATTCAGTGAGTTGATGTGTCGGGAGGTCGCAACTTGGAGTGTTGACGCCTCAGTGGATGCGGAGTCGCAATCGACCAAGTCACTGAGGCAGCTGGCAGAGTGGCTATGACACCAGAAAATCCACTGACTAGTTCGCAGAAAATGCAGGTCACTTGACGCTACTACTTGACGTTAAGCGCCGAGCTGCATTCAATTACTGACTGAATCTTTGCAATGCATCAAAGGCTCTTTATCATGCTGCAAAATCCTACCTTCAGCGACTAAGTCGACAGGTTGCAAATGATTTCTTGACCAATCTGTGCGACAGTGTACAAAGCTGCGCAGCTACAGGAAATCCATTCTCGGCCAGTCAATATTGATCCAGAAGCCGTGGAGGGTATCCCTCTACCAGAAACTTGGAACGACCTAGATTACCTCCCTACCATAAGCGAACTGCACAAAGCTGTTGTCTTACTAAATAAAGGTAAAAGTCCAGGTAATGATGGCATTTCTGCTGAACTTCTTAAGATCGAGTGTCCTGCACAAGGAAAGTGTTGGGAGCACGAAAGTTTTCCCCAAGATATGCGCGATGCTAGTATCGTCAGCTTGTACAAGGGAAAAGGAAATCGTGGAAATTGTAACAGTTACCGCGGACTTTCCCACCTTAGCATCGTTGTCAAGTTGTATGCGAGGGTCATTCTGACCAGACTACAATGACTTGCAGAGCGCATATATCCCGAGGCACAGTGTGGTTTCCACTCCCACTTTCTACCGTAGACATGATATTTACCCTACATCAGCTACAGGAAAAGTCACGCGAGCGGAGCAGTTCATTGTTGATAGCTTTTGTTGACTTGAATAACGCGTTCGACACTGTAAGCTGGGAGGGGCTCTATGTTGCACTCAGGCGTATAGACACCATCAAAGACAGGTTCAAACATGCATGCTCTCTCTTTATAACCATTAATGCAAAGAAATATTGGGTTTCTGATTGTATGCCTGTGTAAGGACGACTCCTTAAATAATCTACAATCAGAAACCCGATTTTCTGTTAGATGGTGTGGCTCTAAATGTGGTGGACCAATTTTGCTGTCTAGGCTCATTGGAGCCTACACAGCATTGTAGACACACACACACATTGCACACACACACACATTGGAGACATTGGTCTCGAACAATCTGTCGCTAGATGTAGAAATCGGAAGTCGGTTGGGTAAGGCAGCCACGACTTTCGGGAGGCTAAGTACTAGAGTGCGGAACAAGAACCGTCTGTCTCACTACCAAGATCAAAATGATTGTGTACCAAAGTTGTGTCCTAAGTAACACGAAGCGAAACAGGAAAGTACACTGAACGGCTTTCATATGCGTTGCCTTCGTAGCATTCTAAATATTACTTGGCGAGACAGGGTCACGAATGAGAGAGTGTTGCAAATTGCAAAGCTGCCCAGCATAAAAAAGATTGCTATGGCTGGGGCATGTGCATCGAATAGAAGCCACTCGACTACCGAGACGAACTTTACTAAGTGGAATCCTAAGTGAAATTGCTTTTGCCACGAGAAGAGTGACATGGTCGCTTTTGGGATCAGCCTCAAGAAATTGGAAGACCTCGCCAGCAACCGAGGCGAGTGGAGGGGCTCCTTGGTCGAGGGCTGCAGGATACACGACTAGGGTTGGTTCCAGTCTTTGGCCGAAAAGCGCTAGAGGCGACATAAAAACAAGAACACAATAGACACTTCACCTAGTCTAATAACCCAGGATCCTTTGCTTCGGTGTCGATCTTACGGACGCCAATGCCGCTCTCGTATTGCACTATCAGTCATGCCAAGCATTGCCACGGTAACGTTGCTTAAATTATCTGAAAAGATGTAAAAGGCATGTTAAAGTATAATGTGCAAAGTGTAGGTGTTGTGTGTTGCGTGAGTGTGTTTGTACATACATAATTATGTATTTTATTGAATTAGTTTACGTGTGGAATTAGGAACTGAATATTTATTTTTATGTGGTTATCTAAAATTTGTGTTCAGGATGAGTTGCTGCTCTGTTCCAATGTATATAAAATTTAACTTTTAATTAATCGCTATTATTACCCTATCTGGCACAAAGAGATTTTAACTCTAAAATCGATAGTTTTATCTTATAGTGTTATCATTTTGATGTTGTCAGATTTTGTTAGCTCTGTTTCGCAAGATTTGTAAACATTTCATTTCTCTTCTTCTCCATGAATTATGATAATTTGTTTTTTTACGAAACTGCCAAAGAGACTCTCTCTGTCTGAAGGAAAGCATAAGTAGAATCCAAGAGTAGTGGTGACCATCATCATCATCAAGAACCCATAACGTCCCACTGCTGGGCTCGGGTCTCCTCTCAAGAGAGGGTTAAGGCCATGCGTCCCCACGCTGGCCGAGTGCGGGTTGGGACTGGCAAGACACGTTGTGGCTACGTAATCTTACCGTGGTGACCATACTCATTGCAAATGCAGACAATGGTGATGCATGATGGTTCACACTGTGACAGTCTATTGAAATGCTTCATCATTGAGCCTCCGATGTTTATCTGCTTTTTTCATATTCTTATTGATATCGTAAAATGCATGTATTAGTTAGTATGCCTTATAAGTAATAGTATTAATTATGCAGGATTTTGTGTTCATTACAAGCTCCGCTTCTATTTTATTTATTTTTAATTATTATTACTGTGAACTGCCTATATTGTTTTAAAAAATAATGCGAGAAAGTTAATTTAGTTTTCTATTGAATACCTGAAAAATTTACCTTTCTTGTAAAAGTATAAAACGAAGGAGAACGTCATCAACAACCCATAACGTCCCACTGCTGGGCTCAGGTCTCCTCTCAAGAGAGGGTTAAGGCTATACGTCCCCACGCTGGCCGAGTGCGGGTTGGGGACAGGCAAGACACGTTGTGGCTACGTAATCTTGCTGTTGGATGTTTTAAAGCCGCCCGAAGGCCTCCAACTAAGCTTCACGACTGCTATCTTATGATAACAACCGGGACCGACTGCTTAACGTGACCAAGGAGAACGTGAAATTAGCATTTTAGACCTAGCTATGTCCTTGTTTCAGTAGTAATAATGAACAGTTAAGTCTAAAATGACAATTTCAATAGTTTTCCACACCAATTTATTGTTAGAGAGACTTCAAACAAATAACAATGTATTTTGACAATCATTATCCTAACATACATATACATAAACGAGAACAATTCATTTAAAATTTTCAAAATCAGTAAACCTAACTAGGGTGATTTATATAAATAGTCACACATTCATATACAAAAACAAAAACACATAACTAAAACAAAATAGTATGGTTTGAGAATCGCTATGATTTACCATCGTTGTTTTAATAAAAAGCGAGGAATTTATAATAAGTTTTAAATTCTGCACTTGCAATATCAAAGCGATATATAAAAACGTAAATAATAATTGCGCTGTAAAAGCAATGGCTCCTCTAAAGTATAACAATTTTTCAGGTGTGAGTTCTACAAGGATAAAAATGCAGAGATGATGACTGAAGCTTTTGAAAAAAAACAGGAAATAAAAAATTTGGATGAGAAAGCACAGCGCCTTATTAATATGCTCAAGTTGTTAGGCATACCTGTGGTAAGTATTATATACCTCTAGCTCGTTTGCCTCTCCTTATTACCTGTAACTTGATGTTATTCATCGTGAATAAAAGGTTTGTAATGAGTTTTGGGTCCAAAACGTCTCGTGTTTTAAAGTGCCTGGACTTTTGGCTCGAGATCGCGACGAGACATGATTGTCAAAAGTGTATTGTAATCATTTTTATTTTCCGATCATTGAAACATCCGGTCTCGCACTCACGGACGAAAGACTACAGCGCGAATGCTGTTTAGGTTGATCTTCTGTGATTGGGTAGTAAAGACCAGTACGAGCCTTACGCGCTGAAATCATCGTGGCCTTACTTACCTTGAGAAGAAGTGGAAAAGTGTGGTCAAGGATTATGAATACCAAGTCACTTTCTCTATTCATTCCTTGGCTGTCGAAAGAGGCGACCAAGGCGACAAACTATGCAGGACAACTTCACTGCAAAGAGAAAGAAAACGTGACACAAAACCTTTTTTTTTTTTTTTTTTTTTTTTTTTATGTGTGGAAAATCATCATGGACCGTCACCCCACCGAGGGTTACGGCGGGGTGGTGTGTCGGACTTGAACCGACTAAAAACCACACAGTGTGCCCTCTCCGCGCTTCTCCGTTTAGGAGTAGGAGAAGTCCAGGGTGGGATCTCCTTCTGAACTTCTCCAGCGCCTACCCGCTCCTGATGCGGGCACCGTCTCGATTTGACGACCCTCTCTTAGGCGGTGTCCGGCACACACCGACGCCGCCCCCTCTCGGCTGGCCACATAGTGCGGGTGGAGGGAAAAACCCGTCCCGTCCACCCACGGCCACACTCAAGGCGGCATGAGGCGCAGATGTTCGCGCCTCCGCCGCCCGAGTCGCCGGCGGCGAATCTGGTCCGATTGGATGTTGTCCTCCCGGGGCTTCTCCGCCGCCTCCTTCTGCAAGATTACGTCCTCGCAGAAGGTTGCGACCGCGGTAAATGAGCTCTCGCTGCCGACCATGGAACGAACGACGGTCGGCAGCGAGAGATCCCCTCCGATGACTGCAGTGAGGACCCGGCGCTGCGTCTCCCATGCGGGGTAGACCGCCAGCGTGTGATGAGCCGAATCCTCACTGCAGTCGCAGTGGTGGCAGGCGGGACTCAATTCCCTCCTGGCGACCGAGTGCAGGTACTTTCCGAAGCAACCATGCCCGGAAAGAACCTGCGTCAGTCGGAAGGTAAGGGTCCCGTGCTGCCGCACTGCCCATTCGCCGATGACCGGCTGAAGCGCCTCTACGGTGGCAAAGCCAGCACGCGGAGTCTCCAGCCGGGCCACGTGACACAAAACCTATACCAACCAGTCTTTCCAGTGTGGTATAGTAGGACAACCTAAGGAGAAGCCTATGTAGAGTTGATGCCTGATCATTCAATGTTATTTAAAAATGCCTTTTTTATATAAGTTTCACCACAAATTAGTAGAGCAATTCTAAAGAGATGGTCCAAAAAAAAAACATAATCGATTGGGACTAAATAGATATCAGTAAATTCATTTTAATACACAATTTACTCCGTAAGCGCAATGCCAAAATAAATGGGGTGTATGAGCTATAGGCTGACAAAGTATGTATGAAAAAAATCATGAGTTACTTGTGATTTATTCCAGTTTATACAAACACAATTATTATTACTGTTTAACATTAATAACAGGATTACTGTTAAAGTTATAACAATCAACTGTGTAATCACTATGTCGAGCAGTAATATATAAAACTAGCCTTAAGTCTAATACAAGCATTATTAATAGTATTACCTAATAAATGTTTTTAGTTCAGTATTTAGTATTTCGGTAAAACGGCGTCACAAAATAACAACTCTGGTTTTCAAGCATGCTATTGTCATTTCTTTCTGTTATCAGTTCAGTTAGCAAGCTCGAATTGTTTCTTCTTTTTCTTCTTCTTTTGATGAAATGACAACCAGCCGAATATCAGCTATTTCTGCCAATGTCAAGTAATTAATGTCTTCAATTGTCTAGAAAGTCTTCTAGTCTTCAAGTCGTCGTCGTAATGAATTTAATGATATAAAAAAATATGGATGAGATGAAATGGGGACCGTCTTCCGAAATAACAAAAAAGGATCTCCTCCAATTCTTTTTTTTTAGTGTTTTATAGTGTCATATGAATTGTCAACATGTTAATTGTTTTTATTTCAGAGCCAGCTAGAAGGTACGCTGTGAAACGACAAAAAGACGAAAACTGCCATTCAAATGGTATCCTGACTAAACCACAGAAGCAATGTTTGACATTTATCATGACCTCAAATCGTTTGTAATGTAACATTGACGTTTTTGAAACAATGATAGTAATAATTGCTGACTTAAATAAGTAAAAAATGTTTAACGGCCTTACTAATAAACTTCTACACACAAGGTACAACAGGGTTATAACGTAAATGTCACCAATAAAAGTTTTAAAAACGCGATTTTAAATCTAATATCACTTCGTCCTAAAAACACTTTCAAGAAATTACTAATACCCAAAAACACATAATATACAGAATACCTGCTAAACACTTGTAATTAATATCACGCCACCGGATGTATAGGTACACATTTACTAATATATAAGCACAGGCTCAATCACATACACACACACCCACATACATACATACAAATATATATGTATATATATATATATATCCTTACAATTATTATTTTTCAATTCCTTTTATTCAATTCTATTTTGTGTATTTTGTATGGTTTTCTTTTATTACGAAATAATAATGATGTTTTATACATTTTACAGCAAAACATAAGTTAAACAGGTGTGTAATTTGTTTTATTAGTAAGGTCGTAACTGTATATCCTTAGACCGGTCACCAAACAAACGTGATTAGTAGGTAAAAATATCCTGAAATTGCTATTGCGAAAGCTAGATGATATGCCATACTGTGCCTAAAATATCAAAGGTCTTGAAATAGCTTAAACACAGCTTTAAGGAACTAATTTCTGTCGTTTTGGGGTTAGTGGATTATAAAAGAGTCGCAACTATAATATAATTGCTGTCGTGTAAGATACCACCAATCAATTCAATTAGAGACTCCAATTTAGTTACCTTGCACGAGATGGCTTGTTCTTACAAAACGGGGAAATTGCAATAGGTATATATTTTTTTTAAACTAGAGCCGAAAATATATCACTTACTTTTATGGCTGTGCGATTCCTAGCGGTTTTAAGCTAAGGCACTGTTTGAAAAGGACATTTGATTCTAACAATTTGAAAATCTATAATATTTTTTCTGACCGTTCATTTATCGGAAAATGAGTGCAAACCCGAGTTAATCAATAATTAACTATAAGGAGGCTCTTATTTATGATCCAAGTACATATTTATAGTCCTTGAAATAACTTGTAATAATTCAGTTATCTTTTGATACAAATTTTATTGATTTACAGGCGTGGAAATAAAAATTTACTTATGATCAGTTGATTGAGTACATTATATAAATTATATATATAATATAAATTATGTTATTATTAGGTTTTAACCAGGGTTAAAACTGTACGAGTAGGGCGGGGCTAATTAGGAGTATTTCGTTGTAATCTGTTTGACTCTTAAGGTATTGAACAATAGACAACAATTTTGAACGAACATGAATTTATTGCATTGTATATATATATTGTATTTTTTTTTAATTAAAAAATTGACAAATGTCCTTACCATTTTATTTAAAACACTGAAACATATATAAATTTAAATCTATACAGCTGTCTGGTTCCAAACTAGGCGCACCATGTACTACTATAATCAAATTAGTCATATAAAAACAAATTTACTACATAATATGCAATGTATGTAATAAATATCTTTTTATATTACTAGTTGTGTACGATATGTATATCACAGATGAATTACACCCAGGCACCGAATAAATAACTGTGCTCATCGACAAATATTGGTATTGGGTGGGAATCGAACCCACGACTTCTTGCGTATCAGACAGAATCGCTAACCACTGTCACCCACCATAATCCATGCCAAGTATATTAAATGTTTACTGTTTGTACGAAGATTTTCAGGTTTCTATGGATTTCCTTTATAGTTGCAGTGGGAAGTGTATCCAATTGAATCATGACGCTTGCGCAATCTTTTATATATTTACTGTAAGCACTGTCTCTATGACCACCTACTGCTTTTAGACAGCCACTCCTGTTGGTGTACCCCGATGTTCGCTTGCTATCCCTAAACGCGCTCTGTCGCGCTGACGCCACCACAGGACCTAATTAACCTTTATAACAAGGCATGGCACATACTTAAGTATGCTCATAGTAAGATAACACCCTTATTTACAAATAATACTTCACTGGACAATAGTAAGTTCGCTATGACTCAGTGTATATTGCGGTCAAAAATTGAATGCACAAAGCTAGCTAATGCTATGCGAACATATCGTTTTCGCTTTTAAAATTACTTTGAGGAGAATCTGGACCAGCTCTTCTTCTCTAGAAAAGCCAAAGGCATGTTCTCGCCTATTACTGAATGTTGTAAAATGCCAACATGTTGCCTACTGTAGTAATTATTGTGCCATTTTTTTTATATATATGAGGTCCCCACGTAGAGTACGCGGCGCACCAAAGTTTCTTCAGTCTTCATACCGATATCGCCGATAATTCTATCAAAGAGTTTCACCGTCTCGTCCACTAAATAAATCGATTGAAACGTTGAGGAAGAATCTGCGACAATGGTAGGTTTCTGGGTATTTAGTATTGTATAGTTGTATTTCAGAGAAAAAAAAAACTTTTGTAATCTATATTAGTAGGCTTATTACAATTATTGTAGAACAAATATGAGAATTTGGAAAAGATATATTATAAATAGAGGCAGCTAGGTAAAGGCTGGCTAGCTAGCCGCACAGTTCATGGGTAATATTTGGTACACAGCACTACCAAGACGTAGACGTTGAGGAAAACGGCAGGAGCTTGTCGCTGAGCTCGACCGATTCTGAAGTGCTCGCTCCCGATCAGAAAGTATATTCCTTCCTCTCCCACTTTTCAGAATACAACTAGCTGAACCACGCTGCCCCGTCTGCATTTTCATTGCCCGTAGCGTGATGAAAAAATTTTTCGTCATGATGAAGTCTACCTCCTTTGGGACTGTTTCTTGAAGAACGAATTTATCAAGAAGAGCTCCTCGTGTTGGAGGAAGTTGACCGGCATTTGCCCTCTATAATTATTGACTTAAAGTCTATGGGATCCTACTACTGCTGCAAATCTATACTACCACTTTAGCGCTAAAGTCACTCATAACAACGTTGTAGTCCACCTCGTCATCAGTGTGCGCTGAGGTCGGTGCGTATACTTGCACAACCTTGAGGCTATACCTAGAGCGAGCTTGAGAATGAGGTACGCTACCTTGTTCGAGACACTGGAATTTTCCACAATGTTGTTAAATATCGACATGTTTTAGAGAAACGCCACCTTGGAATTATTGGTCTCCCTCGCGGAAGTACATACATTAGTTGACCTGACTCGAGGGTCGTGGTGTCCTCCCCCTCTCTTCGGACCTCACATAAACCTAGGATGTGCATACTTAGTGTCATTTTCCGAAGTTCTACCTCTAGTTGTGCCAGATACGAGTCCAGGTCCGTTGTACAAAGCCAGGGTCAGTCGGTTGTGGTGGCCTCTAGTAACCCAGACAATCTTATCACCCCCTGCCCCACCGTTACCGTCGCCACCATAACCAGGAATAGTAGGACTACCGGGAACTGTGGGCCGTGGCCTTAGTCTTCATAGGATTGTCTACAAAATTGTTCATAATCGCCATAGTGGGCAGGCTGGTTGGCGTTCACAGGGTACAGCTGGTCGTACCGTTGACGTTGCTGCCCATCACCGGCTTGTGATATTTAGCTGCACATATTCGGATAGATATACCGTCATCAGTCGGTCGCCAGAGCCTCGTTCGTCGTTCAGCAGGATCTACCTCATGCAGGTGAGGTTGACTTGGGGCGAAACATGGTCCCTGGCCGGAACACCCCCGTGGGATTTGGAGGCGGAAGTGCTCGCCGACGTTTATCGGCGAGTGGCTAACTATCGGGCGGAGAGTGGTGGAGTTGGACCTCCGCCCGAGGACGTGCGCGAGTGGCGTGAAGCCGCTCACTGAGCCACGATAGATCGCTGGTCGGTCCGGCTGGAGACTCCACGGGCTGGCTTCGCCACCGTAGAGGCGCTTCAGCCGGTCATCGGTGAATGGGCAGTGCGGCAGTTACCTTCCGACTGACGCAGGTTCTTTCCGGGCATGGTTGCTTCGGAAAGTACCTGCACTCGGTCGCCAGGAGGGAATTGAGTCCCGCCTGCCTCCACTGCGACTGCAGTGAGGATTCGGCTCATCACACGCTGGCGGTCTGCCCCGCATGGGAGACGCAGCGCCGGGTCCTCACTGCAGTCATCGGAGGGGATCTCTCGCTGCCGGCCGTCGTTCGTTCCATGGTCGGCAGCGAGAGCTCATTTACCGCGGTCGCAACCTTCTGCGAGGACGTAATCACGCAGAAGGAGGCGGCGGAGAAGGCCCGGGAGGACGACATCCAATCGGACCAGATTCGCCGCCGGCGACTCGGGCGGCGGAGGCGCGAACATCTGCGCCTCATGCCGCCTTGAGGTGGCCGCGGGTGGACGGGACGGGTTTTCCCTTCACCCGCATTATGTGGCCAGCCGCGAGGGGGCGGCGTCGGTGTGTGCCGGACGCCGCCTAAGAGAGGGTCGTCGTACAGAGACGGTGCCCGCATCAGGAGCGGGCAGGCGCTGGAGAAGTTCAGAAGGAGATCCCAACCTGGACTTCTCCTACTCCTAAACGGAGAAGCGCGGAGAGGGCACACTGTGTGGTTTTTAGTCGGTTCAAGTCCGACACACCACCCCGCCGTAACCCCCGGTGGGGTGACGGTCCATGATGATTTTATGAACATGGTGGTTCGCGTCCTTAAATCCCTGTAAAAAAGCGGCCAAGTGCGAGTCCGACTTGCCCATGAAGGGTTCCGTATCAGCAAGAAACGTCATATAAAAGTTCTTGTAGTTCGTTGTAACTTTAATCGATGTTTTTATACTAGTGTATTGATTGAATGAAAGGTAAATTACATTTTACGATTGACGTATTAAAAAAAACTACTTACTAGATCTCGTTCAAACCAATTTTCGTTGGTAGTGTATATGGTAATGTACAAAATACATTTTTTTTAGTTTTATCACTCTCTTATTTTAGAAGTTACTGGGGGGGGGGGGGGGGGGAGACACACTTTTCCACTTTGGAAGTGTCTCTCGCGCAAACTATTCAGTTTAGAAAAAAATGATATTAGAAACCTCAACATTATTCTTGAACACCTATCCATAGATACCCCACACGTAAAGGTTAGATGGAAAAAAAATATTTAAGTTTTAGTTCCAAGTATGGGGACCCCCAAAATGTTTTTTTTTCTATTTTTATGTAATAATCTTAATGCGGTTCACAGAATACATCGACTGACCAAATTTCAACAGTATAGCTCTTATAGTTTCGGAAAAAAATGACTGTGACATACGGACGGACAGACAGACAGACTTGACGAATCTATAAGGATTCCGTTTTTTGCCATTTGGCTACGGAACTCTAAAAACTTAGTTTTAAAGGAGATGTAGGAGCACCTAAAGGGCTGAAACAACAGAAAAAAACTGTCTTTTTAATTACGTAGTTTTAGGCAAAACTAAAGAAGTACGTATGTTTTCACCCCCAGCAGATTATATGGATAAATATTATAATTATTTAATTTTGATGTTTCAAGGCAACGAAATAGTTTTAGCCCGGCTCCTAAAAGGCGTTAATATTTGCTATAGTCTGTAGAAACACAATGTCCGCATGTTGTGTAGTTTTTGAAATATTAGGGGGTCGGGCCAGTCTGACGTCCTTACCCGCGGCCCCTAAGAAGTGGCTAATAACATTTTCACCAGTGAGGTACATTGAAAACGAAGTAAGTACGTATGTTTGTATCAAGGAGTACATTCGATTAATACAAATCTCGTGAACAAATTAAGTCGGCCCGCGCCAGTCTGAGAAACATATTTATTATTGTGTCCTCATATCGTCAGTAAATCAGATACAGTTATGGTGAGTGACAGTAACTAAATCATTGATATAGAGTAAAAACAAAAGTGGCACACAGTAAGAACAAAAGTGGAATGGAACCCACGACCTCTTGCGTATCACACAAAATCGCTAACCACTGTCACATACCATAAACCATGCCAATTATAATAAATAGTTACTGTTTGTACGATGATTTTCAGGTTTCTATGGATTTCCTTTAGATTTTCAGTGGGAAGTGTATCCAATTGAATCATGACGCTTGCGCAATCTTTTATATATTTACTGTAAGTACTGTCTCTAGGACCACCTACTGCTTTTAGACAGCCACTCCTGTTGGTGTACCCCGATGTTCGCTTGATATCCGCAAACGCGCTCTGTCGCGCTGACGCCACCACAGGACCTAATCAACCTTTATAACAAGGCATGGCACATACTTAAGTATGCTCATAGTAAGTTAACACCCTTATTTACAAATAATACTTCACTGGACAAAAGCAAGTTCGCTATGACTCGTATATTGCGGTCAAAAATCGAATGCACGAAGCTGGCTATGCTATGCGAACTTAATATCTTTTTCGCTTTTAAAATTACTTTGAGGAGAATCTGGATCAGCTATTTTTCTCTAGAAAAGCCAAAGGCAAGTTCTCGCCTATTACTGAATGTTGTAAAATGCCAACATATTGCCTACTGCAGTAATTATTGTGCCAATTTTTTTTTATACGAGGTCCCCACATAGAGTACGCGGCGCATCAAAGTTTCTTCAGTCTTCATACCGATATCGCCGATAACTCTTTCAAAGTGTTTCACCGTCTCGTCCAGTAAATAAATCGATTTTGACGTTGAGGAAGAATCTGCGACTATGGAAGGTTTGTAGGTAAGCACCAATGTGCGTGTGGACTGAGGGACCATAGTAATATTTCACAGAAAAAAAAACTATAAATAGTATAATATATGTGTAATCTTTTATATAATTGTTATATTGTTATTGTAAATAATATATGTAATAATATTGTATAACTTTTTGAGTGAGCGACATCTTATATCAAAGATGAAATATATCAAACTAAATGTTTTATAAGATACACAAATCGTGGTTTGGCACACGAGGATCCACTTTCTGCTATTCTTTTCAATAAAATCACCATTATATGTTGTCGAGAAATTAAAATGTTACCATGTGCCAATTGCAAATGACTCTTCGTCAATTAACTTAATCATCAACAGCCTTTATCAGTCCACTGCCGGACATAGGTCTCTCCTTTGAAAGGAGGTTTTGGCCTACTGTATCACGCTGGCCAGACGGGTTGGTAGAGGGTTTGTTTCAAGTTTTCCTTCTCTTGGCAGTGATGTTAGCTGCTTATTTTATTCCTTTAGTCGCCTCTTACGACACCCATAGAATGAATGGGGGTGGTGACATTTTGTATTCTTAATCCGTCACCACACGGACGGATTAACTTAATAGAAAGCCAAAATGAGTTTCAAGATGCTTTGAATACATTTTCTGGTATTTTAAGCGAATTAGGATAGAATAAATAAAATTAGATAATAATAAATTGGAAGTACGAGTAGTAGATAATTATTAATGCTTAGGTGTGTGGACAGATAGATCCTTGAGATGGAGTAAGCATATCAACATGACGGTAGAAAAAGTGCAAAGGAGTCCTAATTTACGTAGGGTATTGTCTGGTCCCTCCTGGAGCTTACATCCGAAACATCTGAGACATTTATATATTTCATTGATCAGAAGTCGAATTGATAATGGTTGCTATTTATATGATACTAGCTGACCCGGCGGACTTCGTACCGTCTTAGAATATTAATTCTTATTAAAGTGTTGTGCTTTTTCTGGCGCAGAACTCCTATTTCAGGCGCAGAGTGGGACACGGTGTGGCTCAAGTTGGTATGATTCCGACTTATCGCCTCACCGCAAACCTCAGTAGAGTAGTTAAAAAAAATGATTTAAGTGGTCGCCACGCTGCTTGCTACTGCATCAAGTGTCGTGGGTTTAAATCTTAAGTGGGAAAACACTTTGTGATTCACAAATTGTTGTCCTGAGTCTGGGTGTTCTCTGTGTTCGTTTTATGTATATTTGTAAAGTCCCCCGCGACACAGGATCTATATTCCTAGTGTAAGTGGTCTTTTTAAAAAATTACAACAGTTGTGTGTCCGCAACCTTACTTTTTTGTACCAAATTTTTTTGGCCTATTTTGTCGCCCCCCTAATTTACCAAGCTTCAGCTTCTCAGCTTTTTCAGCTTCTATGGTAAATCCGGCCCTTAAGCCATTTGTAACAGCAAAGTCGCGTGCAAGGAAGAAAAGTCGCTTCTCTCTCGGGGTAAGATATTCCGAGATGTGTAGTTGTTTTCTTGGGGTTTCTGTATCAAATAAACCAGTGCTTATCCTTTCACTTCTATCCTGTTGGTTAAGTTTCTTAAAATTTCTCAGGTATTTTTCTTTGGTCAAGACTGAAGTGAACTCAACAACCACCGGTTTTATTATGTCAGACTTTGAATAGGGGAGAAAGACGTTTTTTTATATCCAATGATTGTAATTCCACATTCAAGCTATTGCCAATTCTCATTACCGCGTTATAAAACACCTTCCTGGTCTCACTCTTTAATTTTGGTATGTTTCTTATTTCAACCCTAGAAACACATGCTTGTTTTTTCAAGATCTCTAGCTTATTTTCTAAAGATAGTTCTATACCTAAGGCCCTTCGTACACAAGGTACGCAAATCTTCGATACTCAACGGTTTTAGTCTCCACTCCAAGCGACTACCGCCATACAAATCCGTTGAGGTTCGTACACGAGTCGCGTCGCCGATACTCGTCCCGCGACTCGCGTTAAGCCAATATCGCGCTACATAAGTCTCGGCGATTTCCAAGATGGCGGAGCAATTTATTAATATATTTTTTTTCCGAGATGAAGAAATATCGTTGTTTATCTAATTATATTGTAATTCTTTTGCAGCTACGAACAATCTGCACTTTATATTTCTCTCTATATACGGGTGAACCAAGTATCTTCTGTTACATCGATTTCTTTGTTTTCGATAAAGATAGTACAAAATTATAGTTTAATCATCACATGTGTCAGATATTTTGGCAAAAGTGTGATCTGTTTAGCCATTACGCCTATTTAATAGTGATGATGAGGCAACTCGCGTCTTGCGATTCAATGGCGTGTGTACGGACCGTGCGCTACTCGATACTCGCGACTTGATACTTCATACTAATGTCGTATACATCATTAGTATCGAAGATTTGCGTAGCCTTGTGAACGAAGGGCCTAAGGGTGCGAGGTATATACTGCGGTTTACTAATCAATTAAACATATGTTATGGAGGGTAACTAAGTGCACATGGTGTTGCAACATAATCAGACATTCTACAAAGACGTCATTTCATCAGCCATCAAGGACCACCTCTAACCAAAATTTAAAAAAAAGTAATACATTAAACTTTGATACTTACAGATCAATGGTAATTTTTTTTTTCTAAAAATATAAAAAATAATTATTTATGTACATTTAATACAATAATTTTAAAAAAATTAGACGTTCCTTGTGTTTATTATTGCTGTAATTTCAATGGAAATGGATTAAAACACATACGACTGTGTTACTTTACAAAATGTTTACTATTCTACATATTGTGAAATCTATTGATGTATTTGCTCTAGAACAGAGAAAGTGTATGGATTTACAATAAAATTGAGAATGAAAAATCTTTTGATGTATAGAGTTCGATTGTCGGAACTCATTTACATGAAATAATAATACAAATCGTTGGTTAATCTCCTTACATCAAAGCTTAAAAACTGCTACGAGTTGAGTTGTCCCCAGAGTGAAGATGATTCACAAAAATATTGAGATGAACTGAGTTCAAACCAGTTAAATATAAGCAATAAAGAAAAAGAAGAGGCTCACCGTCCACAATGCCATACACTTCAGCTGGGAACACTTACTACTTATCTATACAGACAATGTCGGCAATAAAAAGATGAACCAAATGCTGGTGAAGATATTGGTAAGGATGTTCTGGAGGAAAACAATATCTCAGAAACCATTTCATCGTGATGTATGTGAGAAGCACTTTATTTGATTCTCGGCAGGGAAGAATAAGGCCAACAATATCTACCCAGGGAGGTATAAGTACTCAAAATACAAGCTCTGCTGAATCCAGAAATCCAGTTGTGTATAATATGTATGAAATATTTATTATTATCATAGTTCGGATAGAAACTCGATAAGTTATTATATTCGAGATTATGTTCAAAACGACAACATTCCCAAGGAGGGTTGGCGTCAGGCAGGCGGCCGGCCATAAAAATTAGCCAAAACTAAATTTTTGCAGTATGGAAAGAATGCAAATTGAGTGTGACAGAGCTAGGGCGTACCCCAAAAGCGACGCGCGGCAGCAGCGCCCGGCTACGCGAAAAAGTGGACTAGGGTTGTTGCATCACCCGAGGTGGGTGCAACGTAAGAAGCAAGCCCGAGAGTACAAGTTAAGGTATGCAAGTTGGAGTATTGGTACTATGACTGGGAGAGCGAGAGAGCTAGCAGATGTTTTGAAAAGAAGAAGAATAAATGTGGCATGCTTACAAGAAACAAAATGGAACGGCACAAAAGCCAGAGAAATAGGAGAAGGCTACAAGTTTTATTTTTGTGGAGGTGATGGAAGAAGAAATGGAGTAGGTATAGTATTGGATAGTGTTTTGAAAGAGTGTGTGACGGATGTAAAGAGAGTAAACGATAGAATAATAGTCGTAAAAGTAGTATGGGAGGGTATGATCTTGAATATTGTTAGTGTATTTGTGCCTCAAACTGGATGCAAGGATGAAGTGAAAGAAAAGTTTTGGGAGGACTTTGATATGGTTATAATCAACATTCCTGATAGCGAAGAACGTTTGATAGGTGGAGATGTTAATGGAGGAAGGGGGTTCGGTAGTAGAAACACCGAAGGTGTAGCCTTACTTGAATTTTCCTTATCTTTTGATCTGGCAATAGTCAATACATGGTTCCAAAAACGTGACGAACATTTAATCACTTATAAAAGTGGTAGCCACACGACACAGATTGACTACTTCCTCACAAGAAGAGGTAAGTTGGTTTCTGTCATAGACTGCGAAGTGGTGCCAGGGGAACCCTTATTATCGCAACATAGACTATTGCTGATAAAATAACCGAACTTTGCCAAGAATTAGGTGGCGAATGCTAAAGAAAGAAGAGTATGCAAATAACTTCAAGGTAAAAATGGTAGAAAAAATGATTGAAATGAATGTAAGGTCAGGCCAGTTGGTGAATGAATGTTGGAATGAAATGGCAAATTATAAACGTAAGACAGCGAGATAAAAGGTAAAGGCATCATTGAAAGAGATTCCTGGTGGTGGAATGATGAGGTCCAGCAAGTTTTAAACGAAAAAAAGGTTGCCTTTAAAGCATGGAATAATGAAAAGGGAAGTGAGAGAGTCAAGGATGATAGAATGAAAGATTATAAAGACAAGAAGAAGAAAGCAAAAAAAGCGGTAGCAGTGGCCAGAGCTAAAGCTCAATATAGCATGTATGAACACCTACATGAGCCTAGAGGTCAAAAAGAACTCTATCGTATTACGAAAAGAAGCGAAGAAAGAGCGAAAGACTTAAATCATGTGAGATGTATAAAAGATAAAGATGGGAAAGTTCTGGCTAAGGATGAAGATATAAAAGGCCGATGGAAGCAATACTTTGAAGAACTTATGAATGAAGAGAATGAATGGAGTAGAGTGATGTGGATGTATTTACATCCACATCTTTCAGCATTCCACTCATTCACAGTCCGACATTTGTCGGACTGTGAATGTGATTAGTATAAATGAAGTCAGACTGGCAGTACGAAGTATGAAAAATGGAAAAGCAGTCGATCCCGATGGTATACCAGTAGAAGTTTGGAAGTTACTGAAAGAAGACGGATATAAATTACAAGAGGTTGACTGTGTTAGGGACTTGGATGTAACTTTGGATAGGAAACTGACGTTGGTGCCTCACATGGAGAATATAGTTGGAGCGGCCTCCAAAATGCTAGGTTTTGTAATCAGAAACAGCAAGGTTTTCCGGAATCCGAAAACCAAGATACTGCTTTATAACCCTTGTTAGGAGTATACTGGAGTACTGCAGTGTAGTATGGCGCCCGCACTATTGCATTCATAGTCTCCGCATTGAACGCATACAAAAACGCTTTATATGGCATTTAATAAATACATCTGGCATGCAAAATACGCTTAAGAAGTCTTCTTATCATTATAAACTAAATCACTACAAATGGATACACTTAAAAAGCGTAGGAAAGCACTAGACCTTATTTTCTTGTATAAAATCGTAACGAGTAAAATAGACTGCCCAACACTTCTCGAAAGTGAAAGTCTGGGAGAAAGTGATTGAAAGGAGAATACGAGATGAAAGTGAGATAACACAGAGCCAATTCGGGTTTATGCCTGGGCGTGGGACAACAGATGCCATATTTGCAATGCGTCAAATAAGTGAGAAATATAGGAGTGCGCACAAAAACTTGCATGTGGTGTTTGTGGACCTCGAGAAAGCTTATGATAGGGTACCCCGAGAGGTTCTGTGGTGGGCTTTGAAAGAAGAAAGAGTGCCTGTTAAGTATATAGAACTGATTCGTGCAATGTACAGGGCGTCGACAACGCATGTTAAGTCGATCGCGGGTAACACTGATTAGTTCGATGTCTCTGTAGGCTTGCAGCAGGGATCGGCTCTAAGCCCATACCTCTTCCTGTTAGTATTAAATGCCTTGACATCGGACATACAGGAGGAGGCACCTTGGTGCATGCTTTATGCAGATGACATTATACTGGTTGGTGAAGATGGGGATGAGGTCCAAAACAGATTGGAAAAATGGCAACAAAAGCTGGAGAATGTCGGATTGAAAATCAGCAGAACCAAAACCGAGTACATGTTCTGTGATTTCGGTGGTCTCTCCAACCCTGGAACCATTACGCTGGATGGGACAGCAATAACAGTCTTCTCCAATTTTAAGTACCTTGGCTCTCTACTGCAATGTGACGGTGAGATCGATCGAGCTGTACAACACCGAATCAATTCGGGATGGCTGAAGTGGCGGCAAGTAACGGGGACAATCTGTGACCCTAGTTTCCCCTTAAAACTTAAAGGACAGGTCTATAAAACTATCATCAGACCTGCCGTCCTGTATGGTTCTGAAAGTTGGCCCATTAAGAAAGCGAATGAGAGACGCCTGAACGTTGCCAAAATGCGAATGCTAAGATGAATGTGTGGTGTAACACGGATGGACAAGGTCAGAAATGAATACATACGAGGAAGTCTGGAAGTAGCGCCACTGGATGAAAAGTTAAGAAGTAATAGGTTATCTTGGTATGGACATGTTATGCGGAGGGATGAGGAAACTGTGGCAAAGATAATGTTGGGTATGGAAATTGAAGGTTACATGGCAAGAGGTAGACCAAAGAAAAGGTGGATGGATTGTGTGAAAGAAGATATGAATAGGAAGGGAGTTAACAGTGAAATGACGAGTGATAGAGTAGAATGGAAGGTTAAAACATACTGCGCCGACCCCAAATAAAATTGGGATAAGGGCAGGCAGATGATGACTTACAGATCACATAACGCCATCTAATATAATGCATTAAGCAAAGCTTGTACTTTGAGTACCCACTCGACAATTGATATAAATGCATAGATAGTATTTTGTAGTATTTAAAGGAGAAACCCGAAATCCATACAAACTTGGGCCTGGCGTTACAGTGCTAGAATTTGGGCATAAATTACAATATCTATGACGATTTCACGAGCCTAATTTTCAGGTCTCCCAGCAATGGCCAAATTGGTAAAATCAGACAATGTTTACATTTTAGGTTATGTTTATTGTTTGAGTTATTTTCATAAAAATTGGCCAAGTGCGTGTCAGGCCACGCATAAAATAGGGTTATGTACTCACCCATAATTAAATCGTGCCCAATAGATAATTAATAATAATAATAAATAATGAATATTTCGGACATTTTACACACAACGCCATCTAGTCCCCAAACTAGACAACTGATATAAATACATAAACATATATTTTTTTTGTAAATACATACATATTATACATTGTTGTATTTGCTTATTATTTCTTTATTTTTGTACAAAGTTTTCTAAGTCAGCTTATTTCACAAGTTAGGCCTTTACAACTTCTGAAATAAAAAAGTTATCAAAACCGCTATAGTTTTCTATAACATGAAAAACACGATTTGATACATTTGTGTTTTTCTATGGCATAGTCACATTAATAGAAAAATACAAAACTACCCTTTCATGCTATATTTAATGCTGCCAGTTTTAGGTATTTGGAATTGCCGCCATTGTAAGTAGTTGTGTCACGATTCGCTGGCCAGACTCTATTTACATTGATTAAAATATCTAATAAAACAATCATTTATACTAAAACAAAGGAGTATTATTTATTTATAAAAGTATCGATTTCCACTAAATCGATCCTATTTTAGGAATGCTACGTTTGTGGAGCTAGTTACGTATATTGAAATAAGTGTTGTAGAGGTTTACAAAGATTGTTTAAAACAATAGAATTCTACTTATTTTCTACACTTGGCCATTGCAAATGAAGCTAAGATTTCGATAGGTTAATCAAGCAAAGTAGACGAATTTTTTGGTACATATCCCATTCGTGTAACGCTTAGGCCCAGAATCGGGTTTCTCCTTTCATTAGTAGCAACTGAAGAACGGAACAAATTTTTTTAGATCGTACAAATATTTGGTCCGACCCAGGAATCGAACCCGAGATCTCAACCACAGCAGTGTGCGACTGCTGCGACGAGTACACTACCACTGTGTCACCAAGGCTTTGAAGAATCGATTTTATGAATATCGGACGCACGAGTATCTTTAAATGAACAGCATTTTGGAGTCAACTATGGTATGGAAATTATGAGAAAGTACTAATTATAAATTTAATTTCTTGTTGTTGTGCTGTTGGACTTTGAAGTCTTATTTTTACGGGTGGATGGCTCCACGCCTTTTCTTCAGAAATAACTGGAATAAGCTTCATTAAGTCGGTTCGAGAGCTTGCCTCTTAACGTTCCGCATTATTTGCCACGTATACGAATATAGCTTCTTCCTGGTACACACTTAGACAACATTTTTACTCTCAACCCCCACACATACATACATACTATACACAAGGAGGATACACTACAATACTTTAGTTTTATTATTGTGGTTTTTATTGTATTTTTTCGTATTATTATTATTTAATTTATTTATTGATCCGTTTTATTGAATTGTACTTAAAACAGAACAGTGTAATTAAAAATGTAAGCGGATTCTAAGAAGGAAGACAATACAGATATTTATTCAGCAATGATTCCATCTTCAATGATTAAAGCGAACACAGTAGGAATGTTGAAAGGACTTTTACACACCAGCAGGTGGCAGTGACTTGTAACAAGTTTTGTTGTATAAATTATAATAATAATAAATAAAATAAATATTTCGGACATCTTACACACAATGCCATCTAGTCCCATACTAAGCAGAGATTGTATTATGGGTTCTAAAAAACTGATATACATAAAGGAAAAAAATACGTTAACATACTTTGTCAAATACATACTTACATTTTACACATAAAACCACCCAGACTCTAAAACAAATATTTGTGGATCACATAAACATTTGGTCCCACCCGGGAATTGAACTTGAGACCTGAAGCACAGTTGTCCCATACGCTACTACTTCGCCTGCGAGGCTGTAAAATAGTGCAAGTTCAATAACCTGCAATACCATTTTTTTATTAAATTTACTGCGAGCAAAATCGAACTTTTGTGGTGCTCACAACTACCTTCGCAAATGTTGTTTCTTTAAATAAGTTATTCGAAAGGATTTTTTGGATGTAAATAAAACTACAAAACAAGAAAATAACTTAAAATGAAAAACTATAATAAAAATACTTTATATAAATCTATACAATTCAATCCCTGTCTCTGTATAAAAATAAATTCTAGTCCATATCGGTTAAAGGACATAAAATGAGTTTTCTCATTTTAACATCAGAGGTAAGTACCTAGTACGTGTACAGTGAGCGTCATAGAGAATGCCTATATGCTTTACTGTTGTATGGTAGATTACACACGTGGACATTGCATGAAGGTAATTTGTAAAATAAAGTACACGTCTAATGAGAAGATTAAATTTCTTGAACGGAAGTACATACACTTAAAATATTATGTTGCTCGATCAACTTCAATGCGATTCTGTCAAGGTGCATATTCTATATTTTATTTTATTTTCTTGTGTAAATAAATTATACAGCTTTCGTACAGTGTAAAAATAACTGACGCACACCATACTTAATTTGAATTCAGGCGATAATTCGACTAAATAGAACTCATCACAATCTAGAACCACGCTTCATGTTAGATGTTTTACACATAGACTTCACCTCTTTTGGAACTAGAGCGTTTTCTGGTAAATTCAGGTGGCGTGCCAGTGCTAGCTGCGCTATGCTCACTTTCGCGATCTGAAGGGGGGAGTTCCGTAACAGTAGCCCGGGGAGAATGTGGAGAACCTCCAGAGCCATCCGCTGCTCCTCTTTCCGCTCGAGGAGTCGATGGTGTTGAACTAACTAATGTAGTGAGCTGCGATACACCCATGGGTGACAATGTTACCGGCGCCGCTGTCAACATTGGTGTGATTCCACCAGTAGTCAATGCAGGCGATAGTACTGCCTGTGCTAGTGCAGTTGTGCCTGGCTGCCCAGCGTGTAGCGTATTATTGACCGACCCACTGTCAAGTTCCTGAATCGGCGACAATACTAACGCGCCGAGCACGGGCACTTCATTCTGGTAACCTTGAGCCATGATTACTCCCATGTTCTGCATGCCCATAGCTATCCTATTCTCGCGATCCATTACTTCTTTCGTCACGTCCGGCGTTGGAATGCGAGGTCGATTGCGGAGTGTGATCGGAACGGCAGATCCGTTGCTTTTTTGGCCTCCTAAAAAAATCAAATAACTAAAATTCTGCAACTATTACAAAGACTAATATAAAATATGTGAATATTTAATAATATCTACTGCTGTCAGTTTTGGTTCATTCAATTTTATTCAAACCGATATTAACCTTAAAGAGTTTAGAAACATAAACAGACTAGGTTTGGCAAATATTTGATTCTTCTACAATCTGAAGCGACATTCAGGTCTCCAGCTGAACCTAATTACAGATGTATTAAATGTTTTTATATTCGTCGCACAAATCTCCTCTCTACTCGAGAGGAGATTGTTCAAAAATAAGGGTTCAGATGAGAACTTTTTGAGCACAAAAAGTGCAACCTAAAGGATTGAAATGATGTAACTGCATTCGTAGTTTCATTGCATAACATCGAACAAACTTTACCATGTCTAGAGTTCTGCCTGTGTTGACCTCGTCCAGATTTGCGACCGACTAGTCGTTCGTATAGTGACATCTTGTGATGTGGTGGCGGTGGTGCCACTGGCTGGCCTGCCTCAGGGCTGGAGTACACAACCGAGTTGTGCCTATTTCTTCCGAAGAGACCGCCAGAAGAGTACGCTGTCGAAGCAGATCTTACTGATCCCATTCTCGATATTTGTCTTTGGAACCAGTTTTTTCTTCTTTCCACTAATGGGGTGTCCACACTTTCCTATAGATGTATTTATAAAGTATTATTTACCTTTACTTGCAAAAGAAAAATGCAGTGATTTGATTAGAAGCAGCTTTAAAATAAATAGATGTTTATTCATAGTGACAAGTGCAATTAAAACTTTTGTATTCTAAAAATGTTTCTTTAGCTTATTAATCATTTTAAAACAGTTAATTCTCTTTGAAAATTGAGAATGTACGTGTCTGTGTACTTATTACAACCATGGCAAACCTTGGGGCATTCCAAGGGATTTGGTCGTGTGAAGCCCAAACAACACCAACACCAACCAATATTGTAGCATTATTATTTTTTACCGTATTCAATAGTTTGTGTTTTTTGTAGATTTAAGTAATGTTACTATTTAAGTAATGTAACTAATTAATCTTTGTTTTATAACAGTATACTAGTTTATACACGGTGATTTTATAGACGTTTTGAAAACGAAACATTTTAATTTGTAATCATCTATAGTACCAATAAAAATGGATAAATCAATTGTAATGTTGACTATAAAAAAGTTTCAGTTTTAATATTCATTTTTACTCGATCGACTTGGAAAGTAGTAATGCACTGCAAAGTAGTATGAATTAAACACGCCGCGCACCGGTGACGCTAACAGCTGATTTACAAGTTTACCTATAGGCGCGAGCTAGCGAGTAGGTACTTCGTAGGTTGACTCCAGTTTGTTCTTCATACATAATACGGGCTTAGGACTGTCGTATTGTCGGATATACCTATTTATTTAAACTTTTTTTCGATTATTAACCACGAATCACATCAAATCAATTTATCAACGGATTGTAGGACTGCGGCGTTAATACCTACCTATTTTTTTAAAACTTCTTTTCGATTTATTAACCACGTCAGGCGTGTTAAAAAAATCGGAGCTATCTACAGAATAATTAGCTTACATACCTATTTACAGTTTATTTAACACTTCTCTGTATCGAAGCAACTGCTCAAAATGGAATCCGCGTTCAACACACAAGCGTCCACGTTTGATACAATTGTATTTTAATTTTCTTAATGTGTCTCTATCACTTTTCACTTTATCAACTTCATCACATAACAATTAACATCTCTAAATACGAGTTGCCGGTTAGATGACCTTTGGTCCGTGGTTAGATGACCGTGACCGACTGACGCCAAGGACGCGTGACGATTACAGGTGAGTCCCGCGGGGGCCGGGGGGCACAGTCAATGCAATGCCGTTATTGGTTGAAAGACGAAATCGTTGATTTTATTGGCGATTAACGATTTACGATATAAAACGCATAGTATTTCTGTTTGTAGTATGTACCTACGTGTGATTGAATAGTGCTACTACTGGTTCTCACTTTTTATCTGTAAACGATTTGAATATCGACTTGTGATTTTTTTTTTATATATTTTATTAAATTAACGTTATATATAGCTTCTGTTATTGATTACTAATTCAAAATTTTCGGTTTCAAAACGTTTTCAAAATCACCGTGTATAAAGCGGGAGAGTGCACTGATTCCTGTAATACAGGTGTAATACCTAGCATGGGAGACAGGGACTTCAAATAGTTGTATTAAGTATTGTATGACAATAAAGATTATTAAAGATAACACACCCGTGCATCTCCATCCGGCTTAAGAATTTTACTTACATAATCTGCGTATGTTTCATCATGGCTCTTTCTTGGTGCTTGAACATTAGCATAAACAGCATCTTCAGCTTTTACTTTGTAATGATCTGCAGAGCACGGGGGTTCGTGTCGACGGTAATGCTCTGAAGCCACTGTGTATGGTAAATCTTTCGGTACTACTTCCTCCCAGTACTGGTCTTTGAGGAGCTCGGGATGTTCTTCGTGCATTTCGTCCACTATCATGTATGCAGCCTGAAAATATATTTATACATTTATATCACGTGATGGGTTCGAAAATTCGTCGAAATCGAACTCGAAAATCTTTTGGAATCCTAAACTACGAAAGATAGTTTGGAAGAAATCACTTGCAGTGATCTTTACAATCAATCTGGGGGAAAAAAATAAACCGATAAATATACTTTTCGTAACATTTATTACTAGAGTGGGAAAAAAAACGGTGAATGGCAGTCATGTATGTTCATATGATCCAGTGTAGAGTCTAAGCTACTGAACCGAATGGGTTGTCTATCAACACGTTGTCAGGTCGGTTCTTTAAACTTTTTCTTTTTAAAGTTTAGGTAATTTATGAACAAGTTTAAGTACAGTCAACATGTTATGTCGTTGATTATACTTGTATAAACGTAACTATGCAGGTATGTCCATTCGAGTGTGACCCTGTTCAAGGCAGTCGATATCTAATATGGCGATCGATGAAACATTGAAATTCAAACCTGAAATGTAGAACACTTGATCATGAACAAACTTTGCAACAACACACCGCGTTTTGTTCGAACGGATTGATTAGTTTTTGTTGTAAATTGCTTCAATATTTGATTAGCTTTTGCCCGCGGCTCCGCCCGCGTGTATGTCGGTTATCGTGGTAATTCGTAACCTATGCAATGTCTTAAAAATCAAAGTATTTCCAGGGCAAATTTCATTAAACTCGGTGCAGTCGTTTAGCCGTAAAGAACAAAGAGACCTAATTAATTTCGCATCTATATTAAAATTTAACATTGGCAATGCATTGGCTACCTCTCCACCCCCGCGGCCCCCGCACCTCTCTCTTTCTCATAAGGTAGGCGCTTAGCGATGTTTCATTATGATCAATCATATCGTGATAATTGTTAAACTAATTGTCCAAATTACTTAGTGTAAAATACAATGTATATTTACATTCTATACTTAAAGTGACATGTATCAATTTTCATAAGAGTTCGATAAATATTATTAAATGTGAATTGATAAAAAATATCCAATTTAATTGTATTTATGATTCAATAATTTGGTCATAGTGACTTCCACATAAAATGTAGATATATGCTGTCGAGCACTTTTTAAGACAAATAATTCTACGGTAATTGTGTGTAGCTCCAACGGTTTGGGCAGCGCACGTCAATATAGCTCCCCGAAGGCTGATTTTTTTCCGACTTACTTGACAGTTACCGTTATATTATGACCAAATTATGCAAAATCGTTATAAATTTTAACTTACTATGTTATTCAGATATCTAAGCTATATTACTACAAAGTTTCATGAAAATCCGTTCAGTAGTTTTTGCGTGAAAAGAGTAACAAACACACATACACACATCCTTAAAAACTCACGCATTTAAAATATTAGTAAGACTAGTCGGAATAAGTGATGGAACGAATGTTCTTTATATCCAGAATCGTTATCTATTTTTACATCTATATCTACAAATAAATAAAATTGAAATATCTGTTTGAACGTATGACTATAACCTTCTCCTGAGAGCATAGCCGAGCTTTGCAGTGGGACATTACGGGTTGTTGATGAATCGTCTATCTAAGAACGCACCTAGGTTCCTCTAAAAACTATAACTAAATATTTAGTAGGTATTTAGATAATTAGCTCAAGTGTGACCAAACTATTTTATTCGATTCACTTAATTGCAGAATTATTTCAAATCAGAACAAGTTATGCTAACACCAATGACAAGAGCCGGGAAGTTATAATCTACAGGTCACCAATAAGGTCACACACACAGGTTTATTAATATCGGACTATATTTTTAATGATCTCTTATTTTTACATAGTAGAAAATGAAGTAGCTACCGCTGTCTGTTCGTTTATATTTTTTAAACTATTCAACAAATTTTAATGCAGTCTACAGCAATGTATGTAATAATGTAATACATGCACGTTATAGTAGAGGAAATCAGAGCATTTCAAAGAGTTCCGTTCAAAGCTGGTTTGGGTTTTAGCAGCAGTAGTAGCTAGTACATAGCGATTGTAAGTTTTATATATTCCACCACAACGCATTAATCACTGAACCGGTTTTAAATAATAATGTGTCAATATTTATTGAATATTTTTTTTATTGATTACATTATTGAATGGCGCGGGTGACACAAGTCTTTATACTTATGTAAATGTTTTTACGTAAGCATGTTACAATTTTTTAAATTTATTCTAGTTGTTATTAATTATTAGTTTTCTGTGAATGAATTAAACTAACCCTTCAAAGTGAAAGGTCAAAAAATTATCAAAGTAACGTAAAAAGAAAAAAAAAATCTTTGTTTCCGAGTGTTTCATTTTTTCAACAATTTGTAAAGAAAAAAAAAAGATATTCCAATAGTAATTAGCAATTGTTACAAATTTAAATGGGTGGGTACAAATTCTATTTTTTACAAATGATGTATCCAGGTGAATTTACTAGACGTACAACAGTTAAAGCTACGTATACATAGGAGCTTTATTTATTTTCGATGCTTATAAAAATAGACTGGTATTGTGTGGCGAATCGCGCCGATTTGTCTGGCCTCGCAGTACTCAAGGTGAAAATACACGCAATTGACTGACAACCTTCGTCATCGAATCTTACTGTACACCTTTAACATATTGTTTAACATAATAATGACGTACCTTAATGTGCCTGTCGATGAGCCAGTTCAACTCAATATCGTCATCGTCCTCGCCGAAAGGATTTATCAATACTTCGGCCACTTTTAACCATCCAACGTAGAAACAGAACTGAAAAGAAATAATTAAAAGTTGAATTTTTCATTTTTCAATTTATTGACAGGATTCATGTGCGCCTTCCTGTTTGAGTGGCAAGATCTAAACGTGCAACGCATTGTTTACACTAACATTTAAGTTTTTAAAAATGATTGAATACAAAACTAAACATTGTACTATCTTTATTCTATTATCTTGTTATATAAAATTACAATAAAATCGGCCAAGTGCGTGTCAGGCCACGCACAGGAAAGGGTTCCTCAGTCACCTATAATGGTATGTGGATTTAAAATCGTATCCAATAGATAATTGTTATGTTTACGTATTAATACGTTAATTTTGTATGACGTTTTCCAAGTGAGCGCATTTTACCATATAAGCCTTTATAACTCCTGAACTAAGAAAGTCATCTAATCGGTTATAGTTTTCCTTCAAAGTTCATTAGATGGACCAGCATCACGATTTTTTTCAGATTTTTTGAGCCAGCCGTTTAGCTTTTAGAGGGGGGGGGACGCCCTGTTTTTACAAAAAAGTGCCCTTTAAAGTGAAATATCTCGCAAACGGATACCTAAATCAAAAAATCGTCTAGGAAACCCTTTATTGTTTTTAAAAGACCTATCTAATGATACCCCACACGATGGGGTAGCCTCGAGAAAAAAAAATCATCCCCACTTTACGTGTAGGGGAGGTACCCCAAATTAAATTATATTTCATAGTTTTATTGTAGCACTTTGTCGACGTAATTACAACACGTATTCGTGCAAACTTTCATCTTTCTAGCACTTACCGTTTGGACGGTAAGTCGAGGACGGACGGACGGACGGACGGACAGACGGACATGACGAATCTATAAGGGTTCCGAGTTATGAACTTCGGAACCCTAAAAAAAGATTTCCATGTCCACTACGATTTAAAGGAACGGGAGTTATTATTCGCCAAGCCTTATCAGAGACCCCGTTAAGGCACGATGATCACGCCTGGCGGGTCTGAACTCAGTTATTGTTGGGACTTAGGACCCATATAATAGCTGTTCTATAATTCGACCTAGGTTAGCGTCATATTCATCATCCCGTAGCAGATCACACCACAGAGCCTGTCTGCTGCTTTTTGCATCCAGTCTTAAGTAACAAATCCCGGCATGTGTCCAGAAGGAGTCCCAGCACACTATGTTTATCAAGACACGGTGTCGACTCCAGACACGCTGACTCCAGCGATTATCGGTCCTGCCTGCTACCTATATGTCCAACCCATTGTCACTTCTACCTACTAATTTTCAGAAGTACTCGACGTAGATATCTTCGATAAACGGGATTAAGGATGTTTCTCATTGTATGTGGAAGTCGCCAAACAGAAATAAACAAAATAACCAGAATATTGACTGTAAAGTTTATACTGTATTTTCTCACTAAAATTGTGAAGTGTTAATCCTCTAAGCAGACACCAGATTTCTCGATTAAAAACTGAAAACAATAACTAACTTAACTAATAAGGTATTTAACGCTTATTTTTACGGTGATGAATCCTTTAAAATGTTTTAATTCTATCACTAACGTATTTGTGGATTCTTAGTTATTTCTCCCTCAGACAATTTTAAAGACATTACACAGAAATAACATTCAAACTCAAAACAACAACTACTACGAACCCTCTAACGTAGATAGCCCCTTAATTTTAAAAGGCAATAAGTGTTCTCATAAGATAGGTAAAAACAAAAATATCACTAAAAATTAGGTACCTAAATCCCTCTAAGTGACCTTATAAATTTAGGGGTCGTTGGTAAAATTGGTCATCATAGTAGGAAACGACCACATATACCACTTCATCATCGGTGACACTTTCAATAAAACCGCTAAAATTTCGTGTATGCGCATTTACTGCGCACAACGTCTAGTAATGAGGCCCGCATAATTGGTTAAATGTAAACAATTACATAAGTGTGGCTAATTCGTGTAGCAGAAGGTGAGGAAGTTTGGTCGGCGATCATGAATTTGAACTTGACCCCGATATTATAATAATTTAAACGAGTATAGTATAGAGACATATAGGTACGAGTACATGTCGAGATATATAATATACGCGAATGTAGCTACCATGTTAGCTATTGGATACGGCTTTTTTCTGATCGCGTAATGAAGGTAATAAAAATTGTCTGACGATTCAAACAAGTTGGACATGTCGCCGGCACAGGCTGATGAGGTATTTCTAGGTACTGAACCCAAAAGGATCTGGATTCTATATAGACTGACATCCACACACAATCCAAATGCCTTTGCCTGGGGCCTGGACAGATAGATTTAAATCAGTGATATGAAATACGTACTTGTAATGCTGTGAAAAGTGGAAAGTAAACATCAGGTTCATATTTAGAGGTGCTGCCAGGCGCGGGAGGTACAAGTTGGCGGCCCATCAATGCAGCTACGAAGTATGTGTATAGCGCCAATGTCACCACCTGAAATAATTGATTTTACGAAGAATTATAATAGCGTTCGATCTTTAATGATATGAATGTCAAAACTTATATGTATAGACTTACTAAATAATTGCCTATGTATATACGATAGTGAAGCGCTCCTAGCCGAGTAGCCTAAATGATTGGAAACAATCACCGAGGGTTAGTACTGACGGCGCGGTCAGTATCTAGATGGGTGACCGTTTGTGGCATGTTATATATGAGCGTTTCTATGATTTGGAGGTCACGTTAAGCAGTCCCGGTTGTTATAATAAGATAACTGTAGTGAAGCTTAGTTGTAGGCCTTTGGGCAGCTTAAAAACATCCAACGGTAATATTTAGCATAGCACATATCCACAGCGCGCTTTCTCAGTCTCCAACTCGCACTCGGCCAGCGTATGTATGGCTTTAACGTTCTCGTGAGAGGAGACCCGAAGCCAGAAGTGGAACGTTATAGGTTGTTGATGATTAATGATATACGATACTAATATTATACTATTTTTGCCAATAACATCAGAAATAAAACGTACAAAGGAGGGAACACAATAAACGGATGTAAAAAAAATTTTGCAAAATATGTTAGCACTACAATCATGACAATTAGTCATTTAATTTGATACAATAACATAGAATACCATACGTACAGTGGTGTTCACAAACTAAAATAAGTATTTGTATAAGGTGGAATTAGGAATTGAGAAGTCAAAATGCAACAAAAAAAATTTCTAAACCTTGACTGCAGATTGGATGGCAAAATTATTTAACTTATGAAAACTAGCCAAATTATAAAATCGAGCAAGTGCGTGTCAGGCCACGCATAGAATAGGGTTCCGTAGTCATCCATAATGGTAGGTAGATTTAAAATCGTTTCCAATAGACAACTGTTATGTTATGTAACTCATAAACAGATACCGAATAATTTTAACAAAAAGGAACCGACTTCAATGAAAAACTATTCCGAGTACCCAAATCGCGACAACTGTGCCTATGATATTTGAGGAGTTGCCTCGATTTCCTTGGGATCCCATCATGAGATCTCGATATGGTGACGATGGGACCACCTGTAAGCTACGCCCATTCCAATGCAAAAAAAAAATTGAAATCGGTTCATAAACGACGAAATTATCGCTGAACATATATAAATAAAAAAAAAACCTCACAGTTTTTAAAAACATATCTAATGATACCCTACACGTTTCCCATAAGAAAGTTCACAGTTTTTTTTTAACTTGTGGAAATCCCCGCGGACCTTCATCCCGCCTGGGGTTTATATGGCGGGGTGGTGTGTCGGACTCGAACCGACTAAAACTACACGGTGTGACCCACAGATCATGTGACCTCTCTGCGCCTGTGTTTAGGAAGGGGCCAGGGTGTTATCTGTTTCTAGACCCCTCCCGAAGAAAGGCCACAGTGAGCAAACCTTAAAAGATGCACATAGATATATGTTGTCGACGACTATGTTTTAGAAAATTTCAATAACAATAATTTCATAAATTGTTTATATCACGAGTATTATCAAGAATTTTCAACCATTTACACAACGCAAAGGAAGCTCTTAAAAGAAATATTTTTCATTTCTCCCATTTTTTATTTGATTTTAGACTGTCACAATTATTGTCTACAACATTATATTGGTGTTGTACCTAGCATGAATTAAATAAATGAATACCTAACTTTTTTCATTTCAAGAATATATTATATGAAACAATAGTAACCTGTCCGTGTGGTGACGGATTAAGAATACAGAGTGTCACCACCCCTATTCATTTCGCGGGTGTCGTAAAAGGCGACTAAGGGATAAATTACGCAAGACAACATCGATGCAAAGAGAAGGAAAACTTGAAACCAACCCTATACCAACCCGTCTGGCCAGCGTGGTATAGTAGGCCAAAACCTCCTTTCTAGGAGAGGTCTATGTCCAGCAGTGGACTGTTAAAGACTGTTGATGATGATGATGATGAACCTGTTAAGTTTCTTTAAATGCTCATTATTGTCCTTTTTTAAGAAGTTGTTGAGAATTCTCAAGACAGTTCAAGCGCTAAAAGGATTGTCTAACTTAAATTGTTTAAACAACTCATATCAGCACGGACACACTCGCAGTTTTTTAAGTCATTATTGTTCTGTGGTTATATAAAAAACATACACAAGAGCTGTCTTGGTGTCTTACTGACGACAAGTTTACAACCTTGATTTTTTCCAATGAATTGCAATAAACGCAATATAGATTTCAAGGCGCGATAAAGGCATTTTTAATAGTGTTTATCTTTATTTATGTTATTTAATTATATTAAATCAATGTTTTCTTAACACTGTTTAATGAGCTACTATTTGGTAATATAAGGAACCTAGAATATAAGTGAGAAGAAGAAGTGTTTAAGAAAATAAATACAAATATTTATTTATTAAATATGCGTATGTCAGCTTTTACTATCAATGCGTTGTCAGTTAAAAGTCAGCTAAGAGTTATCATCGCAAAAAAAACTGCCTCATTGCGCGACTTTATAATCATTAAGTATAAACCTTGAAACTATTATACAGCCGGTTTTGCTTATGTACATAAATTGCATTTAAATTTATTATAGTGGGGTTCATCCTTAGCCTTTTACTTTGATTTGTGTTTAAAGTGTTTATCTTCCTGAGAAACTTAAGATTGTATTTGTATATATAAAGAGGAGATCGTTTTTAGGGTTCCGTTGCCATATGGCAAAAAACGGAACCCTTATAGTTTCGTCATGTCTGTCTGTCTGTCTGTCCGTCCGTATGTCACAGCATTTTTTTTTCCAAAACTATAAGAGCTATACTGTTGAAACTTGGTCAGTAGATGTATTCTGTGAACCGCATTAATATTTTAATATAAAAATAGAAAAAAAATCAATACATTTCGGGGGTCACCATACTTAGAACTGAAAGTCAAAAAAATTTTTTCATCAAAACCACACGTGTAGTGTACTATGGATAGGTCTTCAAAAATTATATAGATGTTTCTGATATCATTGAGAGACACTACCAAAGTGGAATATGTTGTACATTATCATGCAAACTACCAACGAAAATTGGTTTGAACGAGATCTAGTATTTTTTTTTTAATACGTCATAAATCATAAACCGCAATTTACCTTTCATTCAATCAATACACTATTATAAAAACATCGATCAAAGTTACAACGAACTACAAGAACTTTTATATGATGTTACTTGCTGATACGGAACCCATCATGGGCGAGTCCGACTCGCACTTGGGCCCTTTTTATTTTAAGAGGCTTCTACCCTGGTCTATACGAAGAAGCCTTGAAGACTAGAAGACTTTATAATTGAAGACTTTAACGACTTGACATTGGCAGAAATAGCTGATAATCGGCTGGTTGCCATTTCACCAAGAGAAGAAGAAGTACCTATATATAAAGTAAGTATAGGATATAATTTATAAATCGTTGAACATAAAGAATGTTATTAGGTACCTGGTTATTTTTTAAATGAATTATACTTATTGAATTATCTGTTTTAAGTATTTTAATTATTTACTATTTGGTTGTGGTTATGGTAGATAACCAAATAAGATATGGTGTTGTAACCAATAATAAAACTTTGATGGAAATTAAGAAACGAAAGTTTTAAATAATTATGATATTTTAATAACTGGGTAGTAATATGACGACATTGCAATACAAAACCTCACGTACAGCGATTTAGAAGCGTGAGACCTTGCCTATATTCATACCTTGCACTGGTAATTATTGTGCTATGTTTTATCATCCGAACGAACGAGCCTGGACACATGGCAGCAGCTGACAAGTCGTGTTCTGTTGCAGGTATTTAAACAATCACTTATCTTTTGATAGGGCTGTCTCAACTTGCTCTTTACTATCTGCTTTCTGGTACTGACAAGGATTAAACTTGAAAATCTACTTCGTTAATCTAATAGTGAGCGTTTGCGAGATCAAGAGGTCTCGAGTGCGATTCCCGATCCGAGTCAAAAAAGTGCTTTTCAGTGTCTGCTACACTGGAAGTTAGGAAGTCGGGATTTTAACTCCCGTACCTCGGAGAGCATATATAAAGTAACAGGCAGCTGATTTCTCCTCGGTCGTGTCGTATAGCTGTCCCATTCCATCAGATTTTGACAGTGACTGCACCTGTGTTTGCGGTTACACATGCCACAATAATATCTCCTGCGTTGTCTCCGTTGAGACTTCAGATATTATGTCTAGCTAGTCAGCTGCCGTGGTCAAATTCGGTGTCTAGCAGTAGTTTGATTCAACTCGAAAATAATAGATAAATCTAGACTACCTTACATTTGATAGGAAAGTTTCGGTGAGTGGACGTAATTTGATAATAATAAAATAAATATAATTGGTTCATAATACTAAGAAATGCCTTTGTCAATCGTTTGAGATCTTATCGTAAAGAGTTTGTTTGGTGGAACGCGATAATCTTAGAAACCACCGATTCGAATTAAATAATATAATTAATACTGGCCAACCTATTTATCGAGGCTTTTTACAATGTAAAAACATACTACACTTCCACCAACAGGACCCGAGCATCTTTTTCTCTCAAACGAATGAACGACGCGGCAACGCCGATGAAGTTACCCGCATTGGCTACTTTAACCGACTTAAAGCAGACGGGGGACCTTTTCAAAAAATTAACGAATCTCTATGGTGGATGACGTGTAGTGTCAATTCGCAGTACATTCACGGCGCTGATCCCTCTAATGCCTACATATAGGTTGAGGTTTTAAGTCACTTTCATTAATTTACATGGCTTAAAGAAAATTTATTTCTAAGGGCCACAGCACACTAGCTACTTTTAGCATCGGCGATCGGCAACTAGTGGCTTTTTAGAAGCTAAATACGGCGACCGAACGCTCTACACCGCACACTTAAAAACGCCAAACGCGGAGATTGAGTCGCTTTTCACACATTCGAATGCCGGTAGCATCGATTTCGCATCTGAGCAGTCGCTAAAATGCGCGTTTCCGATACCGCGATCAAACGCAGGAAGTCGCTAAAACGCGATGCAGCATCGATGCAGTCGCCAAATTGCCGATCGCCGATGTTAAAAGTAGCTAGTGTGCTGTGGCCCTAATCGAGACTATTTTACGTTGAGTAACTAAAAAAGTCAGTTTTTAACTGAATAATGAGATGAAAACTGAACTGCATTTCGCTTTGTTTCATACAAGTGTCGTTACAAAACAACTAACAAACTAAATATTGTTCTAACCATTCGTCAACATTTACATAGTTATTCATAAAATGACATCCTTTACACAACAAAGTCGTTTCTAACAATATGGATGTCTGCAAACATTTTATTCTTATTGTGATTTCAGTTCGTCGTAGTGATTTACTAACCTGAGTATACACCAGTGGCACGCACACTGTATCGTATCCTATGAGCGCTCCTAACCGCCTCCTTATGTCGGAAAGTTCTACCAGCAACGTTTGCACAATGTGATCGCTTGTGATCAGACCTTCTTTCCTTGCTCTATTTATTATGTTAGTAGCCCAGACCAGTGGCATCCAGTATTTTGACATGGGACTTTTTCCGTCCATCTTTTCAAAAACTTTTCTTTCGCTCTCCAACATAAGTCCTAAAAATAAAACAAATCTTGTAATATGCTTAAGATCAAGGGTAGTTAGCAGTCAGGTTCTGTTATTTTATTGTAGAAATATTTTCGTAAAGTA
This sequence comes from Phragmatobia fuliginosa, assembly GCA_932526445.1. NCBI lineage: Eukaryota > Metazoa > Arthropoda > Insecta > Lepidoptera > Erebidae > Phragmatobia > Phragmatobia fuliginosa. Next base: position 36,794,688 of record OW052057.1, read on the forward strand.
AGTAAACGGTAAAACATAACTTGGAATAGTCTGACGTTTTGATATGGTTGCACTATCTTCTACTGACTGTTTTCAGGGACTAACTGACTGTTTTCAGAGACTGAGTGACAACAATGTCAATCCTTCTGTCTCGGTTGCTTAGAATGGAAGATAGCTACGCTGATTATTACAACTTACCGGAATCGACGACATGCTGCCACGTCGGAAATCGTCGCTTAACCCTTAGAGAAACTCTTTGTAGAGTTATCACGTAAGCTAAAATAGCATATCTCACAATATTTCTTCTCATAAGTCGCCCCGTCTCATCCTGTAACAAAGAAAGCATAGTTATAATATTTTAATTTAAAAAGACCATATCAACATTGAAAGCAAATTTTTATAAAATTAGTCGCCGGCTGCAGATTATTTATTCTTAATTAATATGTGTATAGGTATATGCATTCACTTAAAAATAAAAAAACGGTCTAAACATGTGTAGAAGTTTAAAATAAATAATAACACTAAAAGTGTGCAGTTTATAATTTGTACGTGTGAGTCCACAAATACACACTCTAGACTATAAGAAGCGTATTCAGCTGAAACAATGCGACTCAAGGACGGATGAAATATAGAATTAGTTATTCGTGTAAGAAAAGTAAAATTTACACGCAAAACACTCTGTATATAAAATTGTACAAATAATTGGAAAATCTGTAGCGGTTGTACCAAAATTTTGGCTAGCAAGGTAACATTCGAATACCGAAACATGAATAAAACAATATTTTAATTATCGGATAAATTCTGGTAACAGCTTTTGTTATACGTACTAATATATATAGATGGACGACTGGTTGACAAAGTCCCTTTGCCACCGCCACTGGCACCGGGACGGAACCGAAAACATGATTATTACTGGCCGAGATCAAGTGGACGTGACCGCGAACGCTTGTCCACCGCGAGGATTTCGCGGTGGTTCTATCTGTTTATTGTAGTTGTCTTACGTAGAAATAAAACCATCGAGGGGATAGCTGCGTTCAATCGACAAGTTCTCCTACTGCTTTTGACCTTTAGAAGGCGTAGCCCTAGTTTTATACCACAAATATTTTAATAAAAATAATGATAATAATAAGACATTTGTTCAGATAAACTACTTATAGCTAGTACATGCAAAAACAAATGTAATGGTTATGTTTGTTCATGTGACTGGGTTACTATCTCAGTATATTGCTGTATTTTCACTACTTTCTACAAGTTCTATTAATGAATAAATGTCGTAATTGAATTTCCTGTCCAGTTTTCTATATTGTACTTAATATAGTTTTGGTATCAATAAATAATCAAAAACTATTGTGATGCGATGACGACATCACATCACAAACTGAATAATTAAATGCCATAATTCGGCGGACAGGATGACGGCGCTCGGGTGACGGACGAACGGTGGACGGGTGTCCTTATAATTGCCAATTTAGCGATACACATATGTACTTACAACGGCCATGGTGTATCGCTAAATTGGATCCGTCATCACGTAGTCGGTGACGTCCCGGTGAAGGTGGCGGTAAACGAACGGCCCAACACGTGAATAGTGACAAAATTATAGCTTCTCATAATATTTGAGCACTAAGACGAAAATACGACTCTCATTTATTATCATTTGATCAGTCAATATGTAGTATGGTACTTTACATCATTGGAAAAGGTTTGTTTTAAAATCGAGAGAATATTGTAGAACTATGAATAGTATTTGGGTTATGTCTTCTTTGACCATAGAAAAGTATCATAAATGTATGTATTAGCGCTGGTTCCCACTACGCCGGACCGGTAAATCTACCGGAAACCGGACACCGGACAGAGTGTTCACATTACACCGGAGCCTCGGACAGTCGAGTACTCAGCTCAGTTAAATTTGGACCTGTGCACACAATGGACGACGAAATTACATTCTATTTTCGAATGACAGCAACCACTTTTGACGATTTACTGAAGAAAATGCGAGCAAAATGATGTGAGGGGAGTGCGGGCGGGGCGAGGGGAGCACAGGTGCTGCGAGCGGGGGACAGATACCGGATCAAACTCGTTCACATTGCTCCGGTCCGGTATTTTTACCGGACGATCGTAGTGACAAAACGCACGGTAAAAATGCCGGACTCGGCAAAAATGCCGGATCCGGGATAATGTGAACAGCTTCATATAACTTGTACAGCCACTAGCCCTTCCGGCAGTTTTACCGGTCCGGCAAATCTGCCGGTCCGGCGTAGTGGGAACCAGCGCTAAATGTTTCGATAGGAATTCAATTCATTGGATAGAACACACTTTTCTTCTTCCTAGCCTTTATTCTCAATATTGTTAGGGGTTGGCTCCTAGTTTAACCGGTTTGTGTTTTCAGTTTTCAGTGTGTAAAAACACAGAGCGACTGCCATCGGACCTTCGCAACCCTAAGGAAGAGCTGAAACTCGAAGGTTGAACTAGTTTTCAGTATATTTGAGGGAACTGACTGCCCAAAAACGATTACCATAGATGTTCATGATAACCGGAAGCGACGGCTTAACGTGCTCTTCGAGGCACGGGCGTGAACCTCCGCCTTCCATACTCCGGGCTGGTACTAAGAATTTCCTCTAAAAAACCCAACAAAATTCTTTTGGCCCGACCCTGGATTTGAGCCCGAGACCTCTTGATTAGCCACATACGCCAACCACTAGGCCAACGAGGCAGTATGGATAGTACACACTATAAACTCCTAAAACAAAAAGAACTTTTAAACAAAGACAAAGCTTCACCTACTCTTATCAAAATTTTGAATGTGACTCGACATATAGGTACGTAGCTATTTCGAGTCCTATCATAACTTGAGTTAATTAATTCTAAGTTTGTAAATTTCCAACGAATTGAATAGCGTATATTTATCAATAATTAATGAAAATGTTTAAGATATTATCTTAGAGTTTATATCACAGGTCATTTTATCAAATTACGAATCATAATTAGTCACACACGTAGACAGTCAGCCCTGAGTTTGCTATATGCACGGATGCTAAGAGATTAGATTACTCCCTTGGCATCCGTGCAATTATCAAACTCAGGACAACAGGACGGCAAAGAGAATACCGACCCGATTAGCCAGTGGTATAGTACCACGAAACCTAATCGTTATAGAAAGGCCATTTCCATATTGTACAACAGTGGACCATCGGATCCTACTGTATTTATCCGTACACTTTACTGTATTATCGCAACGTGTCAGATCTATACGATGTTGAGCTCATTACATTTTATTGGGTAGGTACGTTAATTTCACAATTTCCTTTATGATCCTCTAGTTGATTTAATTAAAAACAGTCAAATGTTTGGAACAAGTTTTAGAAACTTTTCAAATGGATTTCATTGTGAAATCATAAGGTTTCATATCAAAAGTTTGAAAATTAGACCTAGTAAATGAAATCGGCCACGTGCTTGTCAGGCCACGCATAGAATAAGGTTCAGTATTTATCCATAACGGCATGGAATTTTATAATCGTGCTCAATGGATAATTGTTGTTTCCTTATCATTTTGTTGTTTTTGTACGAAGTTTTTCAAGTAAACGCATTTCAAAAGTTAGGTCTCTACAACTCCTGAACTAATTACATGACGACGTTGACGTACGCAGCGGAGGGAGACGACCTATTTTAACAAAAAAATGCCCTTTAAAGTGGAATCCCCAAATCAATAAAATCGTCTTAGCAACCTCTCAATGTGTTTTAAAGACCTATCTACCTCACACGATGGCGTTGACGCGAGAAAAAAAAATCATCCACACTTTATATGTACCTTAGATAAAAATAGTTTTCGTGATTTTATTTTAGCATGTCGACGTGATAAAGCCACATACATGCAAAGTTTGTCGTACGACGTACATGAAGAAACTGCAAGGGTTCCGAATCATGAACTACGGAACCCTAAAAAGTTATTAAGCCCATCGTGGTATGGTACTGTACTGGTGAGTCTGGTGACGTACGAAAATTTAATAAGGTATTGTTCCTGACATTAATTAAGAATAAAAATCGGCCAAGTGCGTGTCAGGCCACGCACAGGAAAGGGTTCCTCAGTCACCTATAATGGTATGTGGATTTAAAATCGTATCCAATAGATAATTGTTATGTTTACGTATTAATACGTTAATTTTGTATGACGTTTTCCAAGTGAGCGCATTTTACCATATAAGCCTTTATAACTCCTGAACTAAGAAAGTCATCTAATCGGTTATAGTTTTCCTTCAAAGTTCATTAGATGGACCACCATCACGATTTTTTTCAGATTTTTTGAGCCAGCCGTTTAGCTTTTAGAGGGGGGGGGACGCCCTGTTTTTACAAAAAAGTGCCCTTTAAAGTGAAATATCTCGCAAACGGATACCTAAATCAAAAAATCGTCTAGGAAACCCTTTATTGTTTTTAAAAGACCTATCTAATGATACCCCACACGATGGGGTAGCCTCGAGAAAAAAAAAATCATCCCCAATTTACGTGTAGGGGAGGTACCCCAAATAAAATTATATTTCATAATTTTATTGTAGCACTTTGTCGACGTAATTACAACACGTATTCGTGCAAACTTTCATCTTTCTAGCACTTACCGTTTGGACGGTAAGTCGAGGACGGACGGACGGACGGACGGACGGACGGACGGACGGACGGACAGACGGACATGACGAATCTATAAGGGTTCCGAGTTATGAACTTCGGAACCCTAAAAATGGAAGAAATTTCAAATACATATTTTTTAATTCTTACTATTAAAATTAAAATGTAGATTAAATGTACAGAATTAGTTGAATCTCATGAATATTGGTCAGTATATTTAGAAATTTACTAGCTTTTACACGCGTCTATGTCAGTTATCGAGGTAAAAAGTTGACTATGTCCTTTCTCACACTGTGATTTTAGACTATGGGGACAAAATTTCATTAGTGATTTTTGAGCTTATCGTGCACAAACAGACAGATATACGCGGCGAAGGACTTTATTTTATAATATGTAGTGATAATAATCTACAGGGTTACGTAATCAGGGTCAAAACAATTTTATTGTATGAGCTAATCATCCATACAAATCCATTCACAATCCACACAGGGCTGTACCGCCTCAAATCAACAACACCGTGAGTCCTGCTGGCTGTGTAGCCGCTCTCACAGCATGCCTTTGCAAAATGTGATTCTCAGTCCCTCAAAGAGATGGATGTGTTTCAGATGAAAATGATTTGCAGTGTGTGAAATGTTACGACGATACAGAGTTTAATTTGCCTAGTACTTAATTATTTCTGAAGTTCAATTAGAAAACAATTTATGGGGATAAATCAGTTTTAGTAAGTCAGGTTTAGACACTATATTGAATATAGATATGCTGACTATCATTTTATTATGTTTTGTAAATAATATTTGCATAATACAGTTATAACTTGTTTATCTTAGCATACATGTAAAATATGTACATTAGTGTATGAATTAAACTTTTAATTACATACTAACTTTTACTAGTGGTTCCGCCGTTGTGTATCGGTTATCGCGATAAAGAATAGTCTATATCCTTTCTAGCCTATCGCAGTCTACGGCTGGATATAGGCCTCTCCAATTGCATGCGATTTATATCGATCCTCGGCTTCTCGCATCCAGTTCTCCTCCTAGCCGTCTTAACATTTTAGTATATAATATAATCATAGTATTATCTTCGTGCCATTAAAATCGATGTAGTGATTGAGCTGACAAAGCCTAATCGAGAGATATATTTAACTGCTCCGGTGGCGCTGTGGTAGTGTATTCGACTGCTGACACTGCTGTGCATGTCAGACCATTCTCGGGTTCAAATCCTGGATCGGACCAAATATTTGTAGTCCCTGACCCCGAGGTATTTCAACGTCGTGGACCATTCGATAATCTCCCCCTGAGTATCAACTGTTGCACAAGACACAAAGTAGATGTGGACAGCTTGTACAACAGGCTGGCGTGCCAGATGCGATCAAAAGCCTTCTCTATATCGAGGCAGACTGCACCACCCAACCACCATGTTGTGCAGTACCTTCGCGATCTAGTGTGTTGTGGAGTGTTCGGCACGAAACCCGAATTGGGAAAAATACAGATGTCCAAAATATTTATTATACAAGTCACCATGTGGAGGGAAAGTATCCGGTACGGGGTTGTTAAAGAGACCGTTTTTATCGTCCTAAGTATTTTTAGACATATGTTGCTGACTGGCCTAGTTTAACTGTTGTGACTTTATCTTTTCCATAAATTTTACCTGTGAGTGGATATCTTTTATCAAGATTTTTCTAGTACTAAGCGTTCTTTGTGCTAGTATTATTAATTCACTAACGCATACCAGAAATCAATACTATATGATGACATTGAAATCATGCTTTTTAAAATGTATTTAGGACAAGGTCTACTGATTAAATTGGAGATAGCGTTTGTCGGTACATATACATATAAAGTTACCCATAAAATCATTAGTTAATGTTTATTTATTTATAACCATTATTTCTTTTATTTGTTTTTTTCTATGCATTACCAACATTGTGTTTTTATACCATCATTGTTATAAAAAATTAAAAAATACAAAAAATGGTTTTATAAATTATCGCATACAAGCAGGTACTATTTGATGAATTTACGGAAGATTCTATGAAGATAGTATGGATGAACTCATTTACTTGATAAATATTTTTCAAAATATTTATTAGTAAATGAGTTCAATTTTTCCTGTGATTAGCGCTTTCAATCAAAACAAACAAACAAACTCTTAAGCTTTATAATATTAATAGAATGGTACAGATACAAAATTTCGCAGAATTATTTTATGAAAATAAATGTTCTATTAATTTTGTCATTTTAATTTACTTCATTTTATTAATGATACCTACTACTAGTTCGACGATACCTCGAAGCCACAAAGTATCATCGCAAAACGTCATGCGGCTTCTGTGAATTTCTATGAAACTGATTTTAAAGAAGACGACATTGTAGTTTTAGAGCACAGCATTAATGGTAAAGAGGACCGCAAGGTCCCGCACACGTGTTCTTTTAATATACATTCTTTATTTTTCCTCTGTTCTATGGTTATGACTGCCTCGTTGGTCTAGTGGTTAGCGTATGCGGTGGCTGATCAAGAGGTCTCGGGTTCGATTCCCGAGTCGGATCAAATATTATTTGTGTAATTCACAAATATTTGTTTCGGAGTCTGGGTGTTTTCTATGTATAATATGTATGTATTTAAAAAAAGGAAGTTTATGTATTTATATCAGTTGTCTAGGACCCATAACACAAGCTCTGCTTAGCTTGGGACTAGATGATGTTGTGTGTCAGATGTCCAAAATATTTATTTATTTTATTATTTATTTATTAACGAGCCTAAAAGTTTACAAACACCGAGATAACTGCTATGTTTAATTATTATTTTATTATTTTTGTACGATTTATTGTAGCAAGTAAACTCATTGTAGAAGTTGGGTAGAGGCCCAATATTGAGAGAGTTATAGAAATAGCTCCCGGACTAACAAAGGTAGGACCTGTCTAATGATACTCCACATGATGGGATGGACGCGAGAAAAAAAATCTTCCCCACTTTGCGTGTAGTGGAGGTACCCCAAACAAAAACATCACTATCTTATGATTTCACTTTAGTACTTTGTCGACGTGACAAAAATACATATGCATTCAAAGCATCATTTTTCTAGAAATAACCGTTTGGACAAATTTGAGTTCGAAACTACGGAACCCAAAAAATCCCAGATTTTGCAGTTTCCGCATCTGACGGAGACACCGAAAATTATTAAATAAATTTATAAAAAGAGAAAAAGTCACGTATCTATGTTAATTTATTGACTAGAGACGTTCCATACAACTCATGATCATAATTATACATTGTCGCATATGGCCTTAACCCTCTCCTGAGAGCAAACCGGAGCCCAGTAGTGGGACATTATGGGTGATTGATTGACATATACCACACCCATATCCAAAAATACAAGCTTTTTGAAACACCTAGAAGTAGGAACAAAATTCTCGAAGGCATAGCCAAATTTACGTTTCAGAATAAAAGGTCTGACAACCATTTTCAAATGTAAAATATCCTCTAAAAGTTTTAACGAACATTAATACCCAGTCCTTGTTCAACTGTAACAATTATTATAATATTATAATTACAATCTATTATATGCCATATCACTATACACGGGGATATATTTTACTTTCAGTCAATTCCCTCCTCTTTTATTTTAGTTTATTACAATTTATGAGAATTTATCAGGTTTTTTCATAATATAATAGAATCTAAAGGTGCTCCTCACGAATGTGGTTAGGCTTGATATTGGCAGGTGAGTCAGATATCGCAACGACAAAGCTACGTTAAATGGAATAATCATTAAAAAAGTATTATCATAAACTACAAAACAATCAAAAATAACTTAAAATGATTTAGATTTTTGATGTGAAACATCTATAGGCGCACGTATGTGAAACATCTATAGACGCACGTAAAATAGATTTCTGGCCTGGCGACTGGCGACGCGTCGCCACGGCACGCTATACGATGGTATATACATATATACAGTCTATATGCAGTAGTGTGTACGGTGTACACACTACTGCATATAGACTACTATTTTAATAATTAGTAATATTTTATTTTATCAATATGACATATTTAGTTCCTATTACAATATGTTCTTTTCTGCATATTACTTTTACAAAATAATGGCGATGTTTCACATCTGCCAGGCGTCCCGTGACGGCTAACATTTTTTACTATAATACTCGCATCTGGATCACATTATATCCCTAACATTTTGACAGACACTGTCTGTCAAAAGTGTATCTGTATTCGATAGTGATGTATATTCACGTAAATAAATCAAACTGAAATGTCAAATTGTATGTCAAATTGTATAAACAGATTTATACCAAACAAATATTATGAAAGTATAAACAGTAGATACTAATATCCAAAAGCAATTTAAAAAACTTTGTATGTCTGTCTGTGTCGGTCTATTTATTCCGGCTAATCCTGGATCGGCTGAACTGATTTTGGCGGGAGTATTTTGGCTGATTTTAACCGTCGCATCGCGACGGTATTCGTGAGTTAGAAGAATAACCGCATTTAATAAAGTAACACCGCGGAACTCACGTAGTACCTATAGTCATTAAGAATCTATACATATAAATTAACTAGCTCTGAGATAGATTTATTAATATACAGCCCAAAAACGCTGTTGTTGTAAGAAAGGATTTTCGAAAATTACATATTCAAGGAGGTAAATATATTATAAAACTAGGCTTTTGATGCGGTGCAATTAAACGAGAACACTTTTAGTGTTGTGTTGACAAGTACAGTAAGAACAGTAAAAGCATAAAAAGTACTAGAACATTTACTGATAAGATTAGACAGTAAAACACACAAGTATGCTTCCGCGCAAATGGTCAGGCTCGATCAGTCCACAAGAGTCTCCCACGATGTTTAGCAATTCTGGAATGCACGGAAATGCGCTGAGTGTTGTGGATTCAAAGCCCAGGCAGGACAAATCAAGTTGTGGTCCACAAAAAAAAGCCAAATAAAATCAGCCAAAATACTCCCGCCAAAATCAGTTCAGCCGATCCAGGATTAGCCGGAATAAATAGACCGATATAGACAGACATACAAAGTTTTTTAAATTGCTTTTGGATATTAGTATCTACTGTATATACTTTCATAATATTTGTTTGGTATAAATCTGTTTATACAATTTGACATACAGACATTTCAGTTTGATTTATTTACGTGAATATACATCACTATCAAATACAGATACACTTTTGACAGACAGTGTCTATCAAAATGTTAGGGATTTAATGTGATCCAGATGCGAGTATTATAGTAAAAAATCTAAATCATTTTAAGTTATTTTTGATTGTTTCGTAGTTTATGATAATACTTTTTTAATGATTAATCCATTTAACGTAGCTTTGTCGTTGCGATATCTGACTCACCTGCCAATATCAAGCCTAACCACATTCGTGAGGAGCACCTTTTAATTGATGTTCCAAGTCCAGACTCAGAATATACATTCATTGGACAGACAAGGGTTTTAATTTCAGCCGACTTTACTAATTTGAAATTCTACAAACGTAAACATTTAGAATACTAATAAACATATGGGAATGAGGTCACCTCGACGCTAAGAGAAATAAAATATTAGCCAATGATACTAGAGAATAGAGGCGCTAGTGATATTAATACGATACCAGCGAAGTATGTTATGCAATTTTTTTATCAACTATTATTTAATTTTTAACACAAAACCCACTGCAATCCAATTGTATTATGAATTCAACTGTAAGTCTATCTATTAAGCCCCCATTGCTAAACGGCTGCATCGATTACAATTAGATCTGACATGGAGGTACTCTGATTCTTGAGGAAGGACATAGACTACTCCTTACCGCGAATAACAACACACACCCGGGAGCATGCGCGAGCAAAAATTCGTAAAGGATAAATATTAATAACCACCATAAATACAATGAAATTCCTTCATGCATATATGTACCTATATAAGTACTTTGGATACGTCATAATAGAATTTACATTTTATTGTCAATAATGAAAAGACATGACTCACAATTCATCATACCCTGTGAATGGCCGCCCGCGCCGTCAAAGTAATAATAGTAAGGTGGTTTACAAAATGTTATAATACAATTGATGATAACCAAGTACGTGCGTATATTTCAAATTATGTGGATTACCAAGGAGTGTTACATTCCCATTGTTTTGAAAGTCAATGAAATAGTTCATCATCATTTTGTAATTTCTCTTCTTGTGGTAACGGATTGAGATTACAGAGTGTCACCATCATCCTATGGACTGAGAATGCATATTGCGTAGGACAACATCACTACAAGCAGAAAGGAGACACCTGACTACTAACTACTTGACCGTTCAAAAGTGCCGTTATATTGGTGTATTTGAAATAAAAATGGTTTGATTCGATTTGATTTGAAACCAAACCCTTTAACAACTCGTCTCGTGTTATAATAGGCTAAATCATCTTTTCTAAATGTAAGAGTTAAACCAGCACTAAACTGTCAGATCCTGTTGATAATTAAACTATTCCTATGCGTTGTGTTAAAGCTTTTAAAATTATATCATCCGATTAGACGTTTTATGCCGGAGTGCCAAGACTTAACTTTAGTTTTTTATAATTTTGTTTTTCATTTACTCAAATTGTCCTTAAAAATAACGACAATTGACAAAGAAAAGACATAAACTTTAAAAAACATTTACAAACCCAAGAAAAAAATCAGATAAGGCTAGATTAGAATATAATATAGAGTGGTTGAAAACAATACTTGTATAAAATTAAAGAAAAAATATAAAAATGTCAACAAAATATTACATTTTTGAAAATTATCCAAACCTGATATATAGAAATTGTCTTTTCACGAGCTTTTATTTGGTAGGAGCCTATACTGGTAAAAGTAAGAGAAATAAAAAATAAAAAACCCGGGCGGGTTTATTTATATGTCTTACTTTAACATTTGTGGGAGTCATTGTAAAAATGAATATGCCATATTATGTATAAATCTAATTAGAAGAATACTGCTGTATTTTTCGGTCAAGTGGTTCTTTAACCATTATACCCAAAGATCTCTCCGTATAATGTAAAATTACACATGTTTACATAACAAGTATCTAAAACAAACCAACGCAGTGCAGTATTGATTCAGTTTCTGTAAATATGGGTCATGATTGCGACAAGTTTAAAGCATAAAATCACGTTCTAAGCATAAAGTAACAAACACGTCTCTAATAATGAATATTGTATTGAGCACCATAGATGAATAATTGCAACAGCTCTATCAATTTTATTTCCTTATCTTAAATGCGTCGGCGATTTATTAGAGTTTTCCTTCTTTACTGTCGAAACAAGTTAAATAGGAAGAATGAAACTTGCAATGGTTTTTTATCCACTGTGCCCCAGAAGCGGTTAGGCAGAGGTTAGGTTAGCAAGCCATTAGGTGAATGTGTAGGGCACCCTGCGTCACACTGGTCCGACGATTTGATGAAAGCGGCTGACAGCTGAAGACCGGGATAGTTTTACTCCTCCTCGCTCCTTGGGAGAGATGTTCGATTAGCAGTGGACGGCGATACAATAAAACAGCTCGAGGTACAGATCGAGGAAATATTAAACGTATGAAGTGGAAAAATGTTTTTTCATTGAAATGAAGAATAAAAAGACAGAAGATTCCTTAAAAGACAAAAACTTGAGGTCATGCTGTCCGCCTAACAATGGTATGGAAGTAACTGCTGCTGTGGAACTATAAAACTAGGTTAGGCTGTTGAACGAAATGTTGCCTGCAGAGCTAATATCTCATAGGACCTTCTAGAACTTACGCTTGTGATACCTGAATTACAGATGTGCATAGTTCAGACGAACGAAGAATGAAATATTACTCATAGCTATTAGTAGAACAATATTATACAGTTGAATATGTAATATTACATATGAGTGATATGAAGCTTGTTGCTGGCGAAATACGTCAGCCATAAAATCACGTTTCGAACATAAAATAACTCATTTGTTTGTAACAATGAATATTAAATTGAGCGCAAAAGGCAAAAAATGCAACCGCGCAATCAATAATTTTCTTTGTAAATGTGCAGTGGAGGCATAAGAAATTCTTTCCATAATGCTTTATCGACTTATCGTGCGTCGTACATCACAATGCATTCGTTGCGGTGTTACGAAGCACGCGCGCATACGTACCTGTTGATAACCACACTGCACATGCACATATGCAACAAAAATATATAGCGGCCATATTGTAATATCTATAATATGTTATGTGTAACATATTGTTATATGTGTTATATAGGTGTGCATGTATGTGTACATGCACACCTATACAACATAACCAGAATCTTTCTTGGTCCTGCGTACTCAATAGTCAATCAAGTCAAGCCAAGCATGTGACACATAACATACATACCAAAACACTTTAACAACTCGTGATTACGATTTTTCAAACTTTAACATGTGTACATAATATGTGTATATTACATTGATAATTGTGTACTATACATTAGTATTTGTATTTACTGCATCTTTGGTTTAGTGGTTAGCGTGTGTGACTGCCGATTGAAACGTCTAGGGTTCTAATCCCGGGTCTGGCCAAATGTGTTGTTGGGATTTTTTTATAGCAAATTCTTAATAAGATAGCAGAGCCAAGCTGGTTTGAGCCGGAATTGACCGGCTCGACAGGGGCAGTACTATACTCACACAGAAAACCATCCTAATAACTGTCCATACAAGTAACCATCCATACTTGCTGTCTCATTTCGTTGGTAAGGGTGAGACCGGAGGCCCAATGTTTCAAAAGCATCTCACTAGGCCCCTACAGTGTGGATCACCATGCTGAATTGGTAGCACTCACTACGAGGATGGCGACCCCTACTCCTGATTTCTACTCATATTTTCCATCAGACTGAGTAGAGTCAGTTTGGTAGGCTTAAATATAAAAAAACAGCCCGGGGTATGGAAGTTTTTCGGTGACTCACGCCCGTACCTCAGAGAGCACGTTAAGCCGTCGGTCCCTGTTTAATTGAACATCTAAGGTAATCGTTATTGGGAAGTGTGTGCCCTCAAATATACTGTAAACCTTCGACTTTCGGTTCTTACTTTGGGTTGCGGAGGTCCGATGCTAGTCGTAGTCCCGTGGAGAAACTGATATTCAGGTAAAATCGGTTGAAATTGTAGCCGAGCCCAAATAATCTTGGGAATAAAGGTTAAGAAGATGAGTCCAGAAAATCTGGTTTCATACTTATCAGCTTAGTTTTTTGTCGTAGATGGGTCAATTTCACTTTTTTTATTTAAAATATTTTGGTGCCGTTATAATGTGGCGACTTATATATATATATCGCGCAAACGAAAACATACAACAACGCTCTACCGAAGAAACACTGAACCTCGGAGTAACTAATCCTGAATCGCGATATACATATTATCACGCCGATTAGCACGTACACAACTGCCCAACATCAACCGTTGGGCCGTGGCCAGCCAGGCATAATCACCTCGCCTGGTCGGAGGATCCACAATAATATTAATTTATTTTGCAAAGTATATTTGAATTATCAAACCAAACCAAGTAATAAATTATATCTATCAGAAAAATTACTGTTTCGAGGTACTCGCAGCTTATGTCATTAATATATCAGTCTCGGGCTATACAGTACTTGTAGCAAGTCACAAGTTAATGCTTTATATTTGAAATGTTTTAGTGAATTCCTTTCTAATGATAATAAACACGGTATGATTATCTTAATTGAATTCTTGATCTTAGTTTTATTGTCCGCCAGAAGACACCACATTGAAAACGTAGCACTCTCTACACAGCCTATAAAAATTAGCAGACATTAAATACGCTTCTAACTAGACTTCATTTGTCTTCTTCTGAAAAGTAACGTAGAAGGCATGACGGAACAGACAAGCATACCATAGACTTGTTACATGGCTAAATACATGGAACGAAATCACCAGAAAAGTCTAACAATTTATTTTTAAAATGTAATAAGTAACGGTTTTTCAATTGACAGCATATTAATCTCAAAAGCATTTTTAACAAAATACTTTATGACAGCGGGCGACATCTATATCTAGAGGGCGTAATATTAAGGTTTAATGATCAAGTCGTATAAGCAAAAGCTATTAATACTATAAATTCGAAAATAACTACATCTATATCAATCCCCCTAGCCAACTTCCATACGTTTTACGTTCTGTATTCGCTGACGCCTCTATTCTATTGTTCGATTGGCTAATGTCACTCAGTCATGTGATCAAAACAAAATATTTTATCAGAGGTTGGTCCAAGTTCAAATTAAGTAACGACCTGCCTGGGTCTATTTTTCCTGATGAGTTGAACTCTAGAGCCTTTAAGAGTAGAGTGAACAGGTTTCTTTTGGATGGGCGTGTACCATCTTCGTCTTCATCTACACTTTCCATCAGGTGAGATGGAAGACAAACGCCTATTCCGTTACTACAATAAAAATAAAAATAAATAAAAGGGCTTCAATTTTAACTGAAATTAAGTGCAAAAACGTTAAATAGATCGAGCTTCAAGAAGTTATTACATAAATAGGAAATAATTAACATAGTACAAATCATGTTAAAAGATGGTTAATACTGTGTCAAGTGGCCATTCGTAATTCCTACGTAAATGTTGAGAGGAGACCTGAGTCCAGTAATTATTTATTATTATGGCTTGTTGACTGAATTTATATTGCTATACTACGAAGAAACTTTGAGAATAGATGTGAGATAATTAGATTAATAATACTAATAATAAATAATAAATATTTCGGACATCTTACACACAACATCATCTAGTCCCAAACTAAGTAGAGCTTGTGTTATGGGTACTAAACAATTGATATAAATACATAAACATACTTTTTTTGTAAATACATACACATGATACATAGAAAACACCCAGACTCAGATTAATATAACAATATAGTAATAGTTACAGCAGGAGTTCTCGGTACTAAGTTTTATTTCGTTTCATAGAGGTACCTACACTAAGTGTCATAAGGTTCGACACATTTATGATTAAGAAGCTCACCCAGGCAACTTCGTCTGCGACTCACTTCAATCATGCTCGGCTCCTATTCGTCTAAGCGTGATGTTAGCTAACCTAACTTAGACACGGCCAGCAAAAGACAAGTTTAAATCGGCCAAGTGCGTGTTAGGCCACGCAGGGAATAATAACATAATAATATATGGTTCCGTAGTCATCCATGATGACACGTGAATTTAAAATCGATCATGTCCAGCAGATATTTTTTATAGTTACTCGTTATTTAGTTATTTTCTACGAAGTTTTCGAAGTAATCACATTTTACATGTTGGGCCTCTACATATAACTCCTGAACTAACAAAGTTATTTAAGCCGGTATAGTTTCTTTTTAAAGTTCATCATGTGGACTAATATCATATTTTTTTGAGCCAGCCGATTAGCTGTTACAGGGGAAGGACGCTACTAAGCGCGCGCACCCTTTGTTTGGCAGAGAGGGAATATCAGGGTTCCCTCAGAGAAGGAGGACATCTACTTTGATATTCAGTTAATTAAAAAAATATTTTTTTAAATTTCAAACGATTTTTTTTTAGCAAATCGAAAGTCATTGCTTAATAAAAATGGAGAAAATTCCCGGTTATAAGTTTCTTAGTCTTCTACCACAATTTTCTAAGATGAATTTTCTTGAAAAGTAGATCACAATTCACAACCTACCTGATTATACAGTGGAAACCTTAATATACGATCCTAAGTTATACAGATTCACAATAATCCTGATCAACCACGATCAAAGGACGTAATATAAGTATAAAGTAACATTTTTGCCTCTTTGTAATATTCTTAACATAATCAATTCTGCACCGGAAAATGTATTTTAAAACATAAATGCAGTTCTATCTATACATAGGATAAAATTGTTAGAGGTCGATGTCTGTATATAGATTAAAGATATTGACGAAAAACCAATGAAGACGGTATTTATTAAAGTTTTCAGAATTCTAACCCTAGTTTTTTGCATTCTGTCAGCCTGTCTGTGTTTGTGGGCGCTAATATACAGAGTCTTAACAGATTTTGATGCAACTTTCTATCGCAATTATTATGGGAAATGCCAATTAACATTAAAGGTTTTTTTTCATAGGACAAATAAAAAGTTACATACGTTCAAAAAATCATCGCGATAACCGATATACTAGTAGCAGCTAGCAAAAGCTAGTCGAAATTAGAAATTAAATTTTATGTACATAGACAAATGTGTGTGATAAATTTAATGTTATCTATTGACGAAGATGACCCTTCATTTTTTCTTTAAACCAAAGCATTTTTTTTCTTGAACACTTTTGAATATTTTAAATATTCATTACAATTAAACAATTAAATACATAATTATATATTACAATGCATATATCATGTTGCAGTATTTAGTAAAATTATTTTTCCAATAAACTTAATGTTTATTAATAAGTTTAATTTACTGGACACAATTTTCCTGTACAATATGTACATACAATAAATAATTATGTATTTGTATCAATATGTTCTCTTTCCTATTAATTTCTTGTTGTGTTTCAATGTTAATGTTTTCTTACCATTTTTTTAAATTTAATTATCATCTAGGACTGAACTCTAGTATGTAGCCGGCACTTTGGATTTCGGGCTTTTGAGTTTAATTCTGTACACATTTCAAGATTAAATATAAGAAAGCTATGTTGAAAACAATCTCTTTCCTTGCATTATCTACAAGTCACTCTAATGAAAAACGCTTAATAGAATCGTATACACAATTTAATATGCTTATTGCTTAGGAATACCAGAATTTTACACGATTTCTAATATGGAACAGATAGCAAGAAAACCCATTATGGTACATATTAATTTGAATGCCACTTTGATCGATTTCAGGTTCTCGCATCCAGCTCCTGATATCTTGCACTAATCGGCGCTCCACCAAGCCTGAAGGTATCCTACCCCTAATAATAATGATAATAAATAGATACACCCACTCTACATATGTATGTATATAGCGAGTTAGTTGCAGTTAACATCTTTCATCATCATTCATCAACAGCCTTTAACAGTCCACTGCTGGACAAAGGCCTCTCATTTGAAAGGAGGTTTTGGTCTACTATACTAAATAATAATATACTAAAACGACTGAGCGTACATAACATTGCGATGAGAACGCAATCGTGAACACGGCCTGCGATACTCAGATACAAGAGATACCTTTGTTAGTATATTTTTACAAACAGCGGAACTCCTACGCACATTTCTGTACACACAGTATTGTCTTTTGAAGACAATTGAACGGCCCGAAGCACTGCAGTGCACTGTACTTTCAGATGAATTTTCCATTTAATGTTTATAAGTAATTGTTTCATATTATGAGTGCGTTTGGCTTACATATGTCCCGCTGTGTACTGCGATAAGCTGATGATGATGATGACTATGATAAAAGTAAGTCGTAATGAGAGCTTAACAAAGTAAAGGTTTTATTAGTCTGTTCCAGGGTTAGGCACTTGGTTCGGCTACTAATACTCAAGAAAGCATGAAGTTTTTGGTTAGTAAGAATCTGAGATAACCACAAGCGCGTGGTATCAGGTCTAAATTTAATTTGAATAGATTTTAAGAACCTTTAAATGATTAGTGTAGACCATTAGTATACTATATTTTTTTGTTAAGTCTATCACGCTGTAAGCCCATTGATAGTGTGTTCACTACACTTCACTAGCGTAGCGTGTTTCAATAATGCATGCATAACGAGAAATGTAGGGATACATTCAATGCACTACGTGTAGTAGTACTGGATGATTCTTTATATAATAATAATATAATAAGAAGTATCGGTGCTTTAGCTAAATAGTTCTTAAGTCCTGGGTGTTGTCATAATATTGCGGAATGAATGTACCTTCATTTTATTAGAGTGCAATAGAAAAGAATGCAGTTTCACAAGTTCACAACTTAGAGTGTTTCGCGGCGGAGTGCTGACGCTCTCGTTGACATTCTGATAAATAATAAGAGTTGGTAAAGATTCTTCGTAAGACTCTTATTAAATAACTATATTTAAAAACGCGTAAGAAATTCATCGACTAATAGCAGTTTTCATTATATATCTACAATTATAATATATATATATATATATATATATATATATATATATATATATATATATATATATATATATTCGCTCAGTGGCTTTCTGCACTCCTCCACCACAAAAACCTTAACTGTATCAGATTTTTTGAAAAGAGCCAGAAGAAAATAGGTTTTATTTCTCATCGAGTTCGTAATATTATGTATTTCACTATATTAGAGTACTAATAATGTGAAGACGTTTAAATGTACAGTTTTTTCTTACACCAAAGAACAAGAGTAATACATTTAATACTTGGTACAAAACAACACATCTGATACCTCATTAGACTAACCCGGAAACAGCAAGATACGAAAACCAAAACAATAGATCCTTTTATGTATAATTATGTTTAATTATCACGTTAACAATAGTGTGCAAAAATTATGTGTGCTCGAAACCGAAAGTACAATTAGGTAGTATAATTTGAAACATAAAATGTTGATTTAATTAGCGATTTTCTATATATTGATATATCATTGTTATCAATAACACTCCATAATCATCCACTGATACTTTTCTATATAAAACATTTCTAGATATAGATATATCACATTGGATGCCCTCTGATAATGAGTTTTTTTCTAACTTTAGCAAAATGGGTTTCATTCAAATGAAAGATCTTCCTAGTCTTTATTCTCAATATTATGAAGGGTCGGCTTTATTATGTCTCGATCGGGGATTTCATTAGATATTAATATTGATTAGATTAGACCAACGAGGCAGTCTTCAAAATACTATTTCAAATATAATATCAATAACACTTTATGATGCTGCAAGCGGGGACAAACATTACTTTGTTACCTACGAGCAAAGAATTATATATCAACCTAAACTACACTTGACACCACATGCGGCACCTTAAAGTATTTAATAAGCTTACAAAACAAACAATGCAAATGCAAGGAATAATGTCAGTTCAATTTTATATAGATAGTGTGATACTCGTTTCTCTTTTTTCAGTTCATTACTTTTAAGTGGTAGGTTTTTTTTTACCAAAATAATTATTTTTAAGATTATCATAAAGTAATTGTCTATCTCACTCAAGCGCAAAAACATCGAAGGTGCTAGAAACCTTGCTAAATATGTACGAGTATGTTAAAGAGGTTAACAATAATTAAAATATAAATAAGTTATTCTTGTGAACTCATAACAAGTTTTGTTTCTTTTTGCATTGTCCCGTTACGAATATTCATCCGTAAATCAAGGCAAATCTTTTTCTAGCAATTCTTAGCCTTCACTATCGCATATTACAGTTAAAGTACTTACAGTCTTTGGTATTAATAAATAGCTGATAATATAAATATTGTAACGTAATATTGAGTAAAAACAATTCCATAGTCTCAAGTTTTGTTAACACGAATAGTGCATTACGAACACATTGAATTATAGATAGGTATTTATTAAATGGTTCTATGACATAACCTTATTTTTGACTTCTGAACAAACGTCAATTAACGCCAAGAGAGGTGACGAATGTCGAGGGTGTCGTTAATTCGTCACTCTTTATATAACGCGCACACTCATTGTGTTCGGTTGCTTTCTTTTACTCGTTATTGCACTTACAATTCAACGACACGGTGATAGGAATAAAAGAATAGTGCAGCCTCTTAGAAGTGTACGAGTATTACGGCTTCTTGTGGCCGTGTTGTCGATCATCCATGGTCTAAAACAGTATTCTAGTTTCCTTTAAGGTTTGAAAAAGTAAATTGATTTGGCATTTTTACATTCGCGAAATTGATAAGTAACTAACCTCTTCATTTCCATCCTAAATGTAAAAGTTATCTTGCTATATAATATAGATATGTGAATAATGTATATTTATATTAGGATTTGCTAAAATTTAATACTCGATAATAGTAACAACAAAATGGATGCACAGACTTATTACATTACAAAATATTCTAGTCTGTGCCGTGACACCAATAACATTGATGCTTGTTTATTAGTTAATGTAATATGCAGCCGAAAATTTTGTCATATCCTATGCCATTTCACTATTTATGTTGATCACAAAAAAATATACCTAACCGTTTTTTAGAATGGTCTATTTCCAAAATGTGTCATAAACAAAAGGGATTCTTCTTGTCATTTCTGGTTTCGTTAAAGACAAAAAATAACAGCATTGAGG
Organism: Phragmatobia fuliginosa; assembly: GCA_932526445.1. Classification (NCBI taxonomy): domain Eukaryota; kingdom Metazoa; phylum Arthropoda; class Insecta; order Lepidoptera; family Erebidae; genus Phragmatobia; species Phragmatobia fuliginosa. The sequence goes on from OW052057.1 coordinate 36,815,506, forward strand.
AAATGTGTGCAAGAAGCGTGTCTAATGCTACCAGATAAGATTTAGCATTTGCTGTGACTTTAAAGTATGAAAATATATAACTTAGCAAATAACTGCGGGCAGGTTAACCTCAAGATAAATATTACGAAGAGACAATGGCAAAAAAGATTATAATGAGATAATGAAACTGCCGCACTAACTACGTCATCGTGTTTCAAGTACTAGATCTTATCAGCTTTATTATTCTTAATAGACCCTACTGAAAGGCTACTATGTATGTTTAAAATACGTTTCTATTAACTAAGTGCATCTTTTATATATATTTTGTTAGAAGAAGAGCGCTAAATCAAACGGCAGCCTCGAAAAATCTAAAAAAAACCATGATCATGGTGCATGTTATGAATATAATACTTAATAAATATATACTTACGGCTTAGATAACTTTGTTAGATCGTGAGTTATAAGAAGGTCTAACTTCTAAAATGCGCATACTTGTAAAACGAAATAATAAGTAAGCATAACAACTATCTATTAGACATGAGTGATATATCCAATGGGTGACTACTGAACCCTATTTTATAGACCTGACATGTACTTAGCTGTTGTATTGTAATATATTATAAAGTCACTCGATATAAAAGTGATTATTTAACTCTAACGCATTTAATGTAATTTAAAAACTAATGTTAAAAAGTTTCTATGTGCTTAACACCCTAAGCTCACGAACTACTGTTCAGGTTTGAAAAATCTTTCAGTGAAAGATAAACTATTTATCAAGGAAGGCTATAGACTATAGCCTTCCTTCCACGCTATGATTAAAAGGAGCAGAGTATCAATGAAACATATGTTAAAACATTATAAAATGTGCGTAACATCACGCAACGATCTGTGTCTGCACCATAGTAAGAAAGATTTAGATTTAAGAAATATTATTTTAAAGCTAACTTAATCATTCTTGATAGCCACCAATCACTCTCCAAATGAAAGTAAAACAACAAGATGATATAATATCTCACAAATTTTAGATAACTTGGCCATGAATATTTATGAAAGAAGTGAAACATAAAATAAAGTAAGCTTTAAATTAAAAAAGTTTAATTTAAGTCATAATGCTAGGCCATATTATATTATTCATATTTCAAGGAATTAAACACAAAACAAAAGCAATATAAACGAGCATGTAGGTAGTACACAAATCCATGAGATGTCACGTACATTTAACCAACTACGGTGAAGCTAAAAAAAGGCAAGGTAATAGTTTTGACACTCTATTTATGTTCTGCCATAATGCTCAAACTACTGAGCCGATTTTAATTAATAAGGTGTAAATAGATTCATTATAAGGGCCCAGATGAGATAGGCTCTATAAATTATATCAAAAGCTTTTTTTTGTAGTCGAGCTAGACTTTCTTTCGCACAAATCAGTAGCTTCTACCGGAGTGGTTCGGTTTCAGAGAAAACTTAGGAATGTCCAACAGTTAAGTTACTTTATACCGAATGATCATTCTTTGGAATAACAGCAACGGCCATACCATAATAAGGTATGATACGGTCATAGATTACGGTATAACATATGAGAGAGAATGAGAGATTACAGAGTTGAGTGACAGTTTGTTTACAGAATATACGGAGTGTGAGAAAAGAGGTGACAAAAGATGCAAACAACATCACTGCAAAGAGAAGAAAAACTTTAAACAAACTATAATGTATACTATACCATCACATCTGGCCTGCCTTTAACAGTCCGCTTTTAAAGGAGAATATGACGTGACAATACTAAGGTAAACTAATATTTACTTAAATGAACTTATGCCATGTACTATAATATTGCTGCGACAGTTCTGGTAAAATAACTTTGACAATGAATATCACAGTGCTAAAATAATGATTTAGATAATTAAGTTAAAGCGTTTGGAGCAGTGGGGCGACTGATGCTCGCCCAAGGTCACTGGCACTTAGTAGCGCCTTAAGTGGAACAGTTCGAAGTGACCTAAGTATTATGGGTTCGGTTCCCACACCAGACAGCTGTGTGCACAGCATACATAATTTTATGAATCTTAATACTCTGTCGTGCCGGTGGTTTTTATAAAATTAACGAATTGAGTAATGATAATTATCTTCTAGTTATATAATTAGATTAGTAATTTTGTGAATTTAAGAATGTGGGAATTCGGTTTCGTTTTACGGTGCGGTAAGGCTTTTTTCGCATTATGTATAAATTTATAAATTTAAATATGAAGAACTGTATTTATTCGAATGTTTAGTAAGTCAATTCAATATTAATGACAAAATGGCAGAATTATTAAACAAGAAGTGAAGTTATTTAAAATTATTGCAGATGCTTATGGTGAGAAAATTATTATTAGGTAAACAACAATTTGTTACCTTTGATTAATAATAGAAAAAATATCTACATCTGCAATATTTCATAGTTCCATATGGAACTGAATACATGCAACTAGTAGGAATAAACCGTGTACACAGCCTTATTGCGAAGTTGCATTGCAGTCAAGGTCAAGTTATTAGCCAATAAAAACACGAACCTCCTTTGCTAAGTAGCCAATTAAAATGCTTTGTCATTAAATAGGAACAATCAAATACTCAATTCAGAAAAGACGGCCATTGTTAATGTTCAATACGTTTATTATCAATTTAAACGCTTCTTAAAATTACGTCATAAATAAAATTGAAACTAAAAGAAAACTATTTTATGTTCCAAAATACTCTAATTTGAGTTAAAAAAACATTCGCTTGTATGCGTTATTGTTTAAATATTTTTACGTATCTATTGTTTCAAAGGGTTAATGGTCTACAGGGAGGCACAGACTTATAGATAATAGGCCACTCGGGTCAATTAGCCAAGAACGGGCTACACATCACCTATTTTTGCCTTCTTCTGTACTTGTTTTGGAAATAAATTAAAATTCATTGACGGGCCAAATAAATATTGACCGCCGCGCCGTTAGAGCATAGCTGATCTATAGCGTGCATATTCGCTTATCTTTTCTTAACAGTGACAACGACAATAATACAAACCCAACAGTGCGTCAGACATCCATTGACAATAAACAAACTTGTTTTATAACGACAAAAATAACATTACAACAGCACAATATAAAAACAATTAATTAACTCCATTATTAACATACGTTACCTTGTGCTTGCTTCCCGATTGTTTTCAATATTGCTGGGAAAACTGCTCATTGTAGACGTCTAAAATAACTAGCTGAAAGACTTAACATATTTGAATATTTTTATGGCAATTAATTCGCGAGCCGCGATGCTTATTCATACATAACAAAAACATATTGAGTTCGTGATAGCAAATTGTACCAATAATTGTGACTCAGATTATTGAGCACACTGTGATTGCATTATACTTTTAAAGAGACCTCGTTTACTAAAACACGTCTATGAATCGTTATGATTGCTTTAAGCAATGTAACCGCTCAATGATAATTTCAATTCCGTATGAAAAAGAAAATTGTCTATATATTGTACATAATCATCAATTATAAAATGTTACAATTATATAATGTAACTCGTGTCACAACACAGACGAATGGAATTACATTAGAATATATTTCCTCGAGAAATGAGATGTAAAACTAATTTTAGCAAGAGAAAAAAAAATAGTTTTAAATTACGTGAATATATGTGTTAAAAACTAGTTAGATTTTAAAATAACAAACAGAAACCTTATTTAGTAGTGTAATTGAGTTGAATATTGTGAAATCCTTTCATATGACTGATATTATAACCAATTATCGGAACCATACCCGCATTTCTCTGAACACAAACGAAGTGTATGCATGTTATCAACCTCTGGTTACATAAACACGAATACAGAAAATTCGCTTTATTGCAACTCTCAATTGAATTACACATTTCGCAGAGCAAGATACCATGAAATAACGAACTTCTAGTTTTATATATAATATCGCAGGTTATGACAATATTATAAACAATAAGTTAGTTACAATTGGCATAAAAATAAGTAATGAATTGAATACTTGTCTTTACTTTACTAACCGCTCCTGGTATTCCAGCTGAGATGAAGAGTGCCAGCGTGTCCGGCCATGGCAGCAGCTTGTACTGCTCCCACCACCTCTTGACAACGAGGCTGACATAGAAGCCGAGCACAAACGACATGGGAATCGATTCGCTCTGTGCTCCGAAGTACTGCCGTACTTTCTCGAATATTCTGTAACCAAAATGTTTATTCAATGCAGTAGCAAATTCAGCATATAGGCTTTGTAACTGAATGTTGTTTGTTTATGGAAACATTATTTCAATAAAATATTAATTTATAATTTGTGAAACTATATAACTAGTTGTCGTTTACTGGGAACATTGTATAAAGTCTAATGTTTTTTAGTTGTCATTCAATTACATAAGAATTTAATCAAAACTGAGACTACATAAGTCGAAAAATATAATCTATCTTTATATATATAATTCTTCTGTGAGTGTGTATGTCACTGAACTACTCTCAAACGACTGGACCGATTTTGATGAAATTTTTTGTGTGTGTTCAAGGGGATCTGGGAATGGTTTAGATTCGCAATCGGACCCGGTAGGTGGCGCTGCGATCAAGTTCTGGAATTTTAAAGTTGGGCGGTACGAAGTTCGCTGGGTCAACTAGTATCATATATAATTGTAAAATAGAAGTGTCTGCTTGTAATTTAAAATTATCAGTTTTATACTAAATGCATTTGAAAGTACTGACAACAAAAACAATTTTTAATTTTTTGTCTGTCTGTCTGTTCTCTGGAAAGGATAGACTGATTTTGACGGTACTTTTATTGGTACATGATGACACCAGCTACGTTTTGCGTCGTCACCTGTGAATTGTATTTGTAAAAATCCAACAATAACCGCGTGTAACACCGCGGGGCTTAGTTAATCAATAATAATTTTGCTTAATCAGTCAGCGAAGCAGTTATGAAATATTAATGCCATCCATTAGATTTATATCAAACACACTTATACCAGTTCAGTAAGACTTTCACATACATCGAGGAACTACATATCTTGAACTGTTACACTTATTAATTTACGAATCGAATTAATATTACGAATGAAATGTCCTGCTAAACCGAGACTTTAGCCTTTTTAGTTTTGTTTATAGAATTGAAAAAAAATTGCTGTCTCGTATTAGTTTAAGACTACTTACTTCGCATAGCGACACACAAAAGTCCTTTAAGTTAATTATAAAAGGACTATAAACAAAGTTCAAAACATAATCATTTTCTTCAGGTACTTTAGTATATTTCATAAAGAGGATATAGGCTTATATATGAAATTGTACTTAAGTAAAATATTGGAAAATAAAGATACATTTCTGCAATATCTACACACATGGACGTTCCATAATACTAATATTATTATTCAAAGCTAACTATAAAATACAGTGAAAATATTAGCTTTGCCAGTTATTTTGGGATTCCGTAGTTCGTGACTTTCGAAGGAACCTTTTCGAAGTTTTGTTATGGCCGTCCGTACGTCCTCGACTTATCGTCCAAACGGTTAGTGCTAGAAATAAGAAACTTTGCATGGATATGTGTTAATATTACGTCGACACAGTGCTAAAATAAAATAATATAAATTATTTTAATTTGGGGTACCTCCACTACACGTAATGTGGGGAGGTTTTTTTTTGGGTCTACCCTAGTGCGTGGGGTACCATAAGATAGGTCTTTTAAAAAAATAGAGGTTGCCAACACGATTTTGATGTATATATTCATTTGTGAGTTATTCCGGCTAATCTCTGAAACTGATTTTAGCGGGACTTTCACTGGCAGATGGCTGATGACATAAGTAGTAACGTTCATTGCTCCGCGACGTTAATCGCGATTTACAACAAAAGTCGCTGGTAACACCGATTGACACAGCTAGTATTAAATAAAACTGATCTCAGTGTTCTCACTTTGTAACCGTAAATTTATACAAACATAGATACTAACTGCACGACTTGTTTAATTTAGTCATTTCCAGTGTCGAGCCTTACGGTATTTTATTAGGAGTTGGTGATGTACCAAGATGAAGGTGTCATTTATCCTACTACGTACTCTTATAACCCTCCAGATAGAAGCAATGAACGTAGTGTATTGCTGTATAGCCTACAAATAACATCTGGGGTGGTGGTATACTATTAAATGCTGTTGAAGATTATATACCGAAGGCTGATAGAAACCTGAAGCTATCAACAATCATCATCATCATCATCATCATCAGCCTATATCAGTCCACTGCTGGACATAGGCCTCTCCCATTGCACACCACTTTGATCGATTTTGGGCTTCAATTTTAACAATATTGCCACATAAATATAAATTATATAGGTAAACCTACCTATAAACCTACCTATATATATACATATTTTCTATGTATAATATGTATGTATTTACAAAAAAAAAGTATGTTTATGTATTTATATCAGTTGTCTAGTACCCATAACACAAGCTCTGCTTAGCTTGGGACTAGATGATGTTGTGCGTCAGATGTCCAAAAATATTTATTTTTATTATTATTAATATATATATATATACCGTTGCATAGATAAATTAAGTACATGCAACAAATGAATGTGCATCGCTATTGGCACGGAAATGAGAATGAAAATTCTAATTTAAAGATCGATTGTTACAGAAATGAGTCAGCGATGTCACTATATTAGTACCAAGACTTAAATCGTTTTCTCAGTGCATACAATACGCGGCAGTAAAAAATGTAGATAGAAGTATATTTATGGTCTTCGAAAAATGTAATTGAGCACTAGAGTCGGACTATGTTAGTATTACAGCAACAATTAGTTTTATGAACCTCAACCTAAACCATGAAAGGGGTGAAATTGAACTTATTCATACGGATAGTTCTCCTAGAATATATTTACAATTAGCGGTTTTAGGCGACGCGCTCACGCGCGTAAGCGCGGGGCAGCCAATCCCGAATCTGCTAGCGGCACGCGCTCACGCGTCGTAGCTCGTAGCGCGTTTTTTGTGTGTTGAACCTGGCGTGTTTTCTATACTAATCGATGTACTTGCATACAATATTAAAATCTGCCACTCTGCGCTACGCGACGGAGCGCGGGGCAGTGTGTGAATCGCCTTAGTATACATATAATGCCTATTAAATAAATAAATAAGTAAACAAATATTTTGGACATAAAACACACGACGCCATCTAGTCCTTAACTAAGCAAAGCTTGTTCAATGGGTACTAGACAAGTAGGTACTTTTATTGTAAATACATAATCAACAATCCATAACGTCGCACTGCTGACCTCGGGTCTCCTCCCAAGAGAGGGTTCCGGCCATACATCCCCAAGCTGGCCGAGCTCGGGTTGGGCAACGTTGTAGCTACTTAATCTTACTGTTGGATGTTTTAAGCCGCATAAAGGCCTCTAACTAAGATTGTTATCTATAACATTATTATCTATAACAACTTGGACCGACTGTTTAGCGTGACTTCCGAATCACAGAAACGCTTATAACATATGTGATGCCACAAACGATGACCCATCTAGGTACCATACCCGTTGTTGCTTTCCCCTGGATTGTTTCCCATCACCTAAGACCACTTTTCTAACTTTTGCCGGTCACTCCATCCGAGTGTACTTATGTCGGCTAGTCATAGGCTCCTTTTTACTGTGAAAAAATAACCTACGTCTTTCCTCAAGAATCATAGTCTAACTTTTACACTCCATGCTAACTTTTTTTATCCATGCAGAGGAGAAACATAATTACTTTCGAATTTATAATATATTAGTATACGTATTAACATAAAGTATAAAACGGTTAAAGTTGTGGAGTGGAAATATTCAGAGTATATCCATGATTATATTATGTAAGAAAGCGAAGTTTGCTGAATAAATAATTTCGATCTAGAGCGAGTGAAATCGTACACAAACACTAGTATGTACATATTTAAGCTATCCCGCGACAGTCCAAGGTCCATATTTTCATAGCCCATTGAGTACGTTTGTAACATCAAGTGTTGCGAATACTACTTATTACATCTTATTGCTTTGTGAGCTTTTTCTCACACTAAGCATTAGCCTTCGCCGCCTTCGCAACAATGTAATATTGTTTAACTAGTTTAATTATTTTTAATAAGATATAAATTCTAGTAATTCAGGATTTTAGGTTAGCCAACATCATACTTATTATGCATAGCAATACAATAATAAGTAATACCTTCCTGTTTAATCATTTGACTGAAAAATGTGTAACTTACTATCCTAATTTTGAAGGCCATATATACCTAGATTAAATTAAATATTTTATTCTTATATTTTAATTTTTAGAAAGATATAGTTCAGCCATCATTATCTCTTCGTCATCTCTTCTGCAGTCCATTGCTCTACATAGACCTCTCCGAAGAAACACTACAGCTCCCAGTCTGCTGACTTAGAAAATGAAATTGAAGTCATTGCGCATTAAGTTGCGCAAAAATATTGATTAAGAATAAATAAATATTTCGGATATTTTACACACAGCGTCATCTAGTCCAATTAAAAAAAAGAAAAATGCGAAAACTACTAATATTATCAATGCAAAAGTAACTCTGTCTGTCTGTCTATCTATTACGTTTTCACACCCAAACTGCTGAACCGATTTTGATAAAGTTTGGTATAGAGATTCAAATTCAAATTCAAAATTCTTTATTCACTTAGGATGCAATACATCTCTTGTGACAGGTCAAGATTCTACATGTACATTTATGCCATGTTCGCAAACAATAGGTAGAGCCGGAGAAAAGAACATGGCAATAAAAACTCGCGGCCACTCCTTTCAAATCGCCAATGTTTACATAGTTTTAATGTTTATAAACCTGATATGGGGGTAAGGTGCTGCCACTAATATACTATACACCATGTTAGAGGACTGATGCAAATTATAGTGATTAAAAATTAGAACTTATGCTAATTTAAAAAAAAAACAACAGCCTCAGTGGGTACAACATAGTAGGAGCATCTACTTACAACAAAGGTAAAAACTATATGTGCTCAAATATTGGCCAAATTACTGGTAACGAAAGATTAAATATAAAATATTAATTATAAGGTCAAAAGAAAGAGAAGAATGGCCTTTATTAGTCACGTAGAATCTTTACTTACAAAAGTAAAATCATGCTCTTAAACAATGTGATAACAACATTCACATGAGTAGAATAAAATGATAAGGAGCAAGTAGTCAAATCCATTTTTCTTTATCATTTAAAAATTCGTCAACAGTATAATAACCTTTACGTATAAGATAAGTTTTGACTACATTTTTAAAATTTTCCACTGATAGACTCATAACACTAGCTGGTAACCTATTAAAAAATCGCACGGAAAGACCCATAAATGAATTATGCGTTTTATGTAGCCTATGATATTGACCCACTAATTTATGCTTATGTCTCGTGTTCACCGAGTGAACGTCACTATTCCTGTGATATAAATGCATATTTTGTTTTATAAACATAATGTTTGCAAATATATATTGTGATGCAACTGTCATAATGCCTATCTCTTTAAACTTTTCTCTAAGGGAAACTCGTGCACCTAGTTTGTAAATCGCACGCACTGCACGTTTTTGGAGAATGAAAATTGTTTGAATATCAGCTGCCTTGCCCCATAGCAGAATGCCATACGACATGACGCTGTGAAAATAACCGAAATATACTAGCCTTGCTGTTTCCACATCCGTAAGCTGTCTGACTTTGCTGACAGCATACGCTGCAGAACTGAGTTTCCCTGCGAGACACGATATTTGGGCGCCCCACTGTAACTTACTATCTAAAGTAATTCCCAAAAAAACCGTTGAATCAACAAAATTAATAACTTCATTGTTTAAAACTAGATTTGTACTGATATTCCTTACATTTGGCAAGCTAAACTTAATACATTTGGTTTTTTTAGAATTCAAAAGCAAGTTATTTGATGTAAACCAGTCAAGGACTAATGCGAGGGACCTATTTACTTCGTCAGAGTAATCGTTTTTGAATATAAGAGAAGTGTCATCAGCAAATAGAACAATATCGCATAACTTACTAGTAAAAAATGGCAAATCGTTTATATACACCAAAAATAAAAAAGGACCCAGAATTGAGCCTTGTGGCACGCCCATACTCACTGGTGATCCGGAGGACCTTATTCTATTAATATCAACATACTGTATTCGCTCACTAAGATAAGAAGCAACAAGATTAAGCGCTGTACCTGTTATGCCATAATGCCTAAGTTTCAGCAGAAGTGTACTATGCATCACACAATCAAATGCTTTTGAGAGATCGCAGAAAACACCAATGGCGTCCTGCGAGTTTTCCCAGGCACTATATATATGTTTAAGTAGTTTAGAGCCTGCGTCTACTGTTGAGCGACCCTTTGTGAATCCATATTGTTCACTATGCAGTAGATTATTAGAATTAAAATGTGTTTCTAATTGCATTAGTATGGCTTTTTCAAAGATTTTACTAATAGCTGGTAAAATAGAAATAGGTCTAAAGTTACTAGGGTCGCTTTTTGAACCGGCTTTAAAGATAGATAGACACTTGGGAAAGGACACAGGCTACTTCTTACCCCGATAACCAAAGTACACGCGGGCGGAGCCGCGGGCAAAAGCTAGGTTTTTTAAACAACCATAGTATTTTTATAACTTGAAAAAGTCGTTCTATGTATTTTGTACTTAAAAATATGTATACATACTTATTATGCCGGTTACGATAATAATCCATTACGATGATGAGTAGATGTATGGTTTTATTTAATTAATGGAAACCACGGAACATCCCGAAACTAACAGTGTAGCTTTAATTTTAAAGTCTAAATCTTGTAAACACGTGATTAAAAAAACAATAAAACCTATGTTTTACTCTCTACTTCATTATTGGCCATGATTTTGCCTAAAAATCACTTACCCATTTTTAGGCTATTAGAAATACGAACTCCTAGCAAACGCTCTCAATACATCAAAGTGATATTGACATTAGCTCTGTCAATTTTTTTTAAATTGTGTTTTGATAACTTATTACAAACATAAGTTTAGGTGTACTTACGGTGAAATGTAATTCCTTAAGACATTTGTTCACGTTTGTGTTATTTTTACACCATATTCCATAACCACAAGACGGCATTTTTTTGACCAAGTTACTGAACGACCAACTGCACGATACCGAGAAAAAGCGTAGTTTTATTACACGTGTTTGCGTAAGCGCGTATATTTACATGAACGAGCTGAGTTTTCGGGTTCACTGCCAACAAAGGCTGTGCGTTATCTATCTTTTTATTAATTCAATTCAATTCAAATTCAAAATTCTTTATTCACTTAGGATGCAATACATCTCTTGTGACAGGTCAAGATTCTACATGTACATTTATGCCATGTTCGCAAACAATAGGTAGAGCCGGAGAAAAGAACATGGCAATAAAAACTCGCGGCCACTCCTTTCAAATCGCCAATGTTTACATAGTTTTAATGTTTATAAACCTGATATGGGGGTAAGGTATATTAAGATAAACCTGACAAAATAATTATTACGTTATCCAATAAAATGACACACGTTAATAATTTTTTTACCCACATTAATAGGATTTTTGTATTTAGTTTTTTCTTTTTGTACTCCTTTAGCGGTCACAAAAACATTTAGAGCTAATTGCCTGTCTTAACATTTGATTTAATGCCTTCTATTAAAAAGATTGTATACAGTGCCTACTATTTGCAGAAATGAGAAACACCACTCACAAAAAGCGACAAGCGCAAAAAGTATAAAAGATTGCAAGTAAAAGCTACGTATCGGCTGCTGCTAATAATAACAAATGTGATTCTAAATGTCTTCGCGTAAGTAGAACACAAATAATGGGGAATCGTTATATTATTCTAGAACATGCTGTAAGTCAAATAGGTAATACCTACTTTTATAACTGTAAATAATACTTGTCTGAATTGAATTCTATATGTATGTATATTCATTAGTGATCTAATGAATGTTGGATTTCTTACATTCACGTTTGCATTTACAATTGTTAATCTTCAATGTCCACGCATAAGGATGCAATTTGACTATTTAACTGATAATTATAATTAATTGAAAATTTAAATGAGGACCGACATACCAGAGAAAAAAGGCGTAAAACCGTATGTTGTTATCGTTGAAAATATCTAAATAAAAGGCAATAAGTAAGTGTTGTTAAAAATAGTGGCACTATCGTGAAAAGGTATTTGTTTCTTAATTATTAAACCACTGACTGTTTATCTCTTCAAGTTCAAACTCGTTTTAAAGAAGGTCGTTAAATAATTATACATGTAAGTATAGGTTTTGTCACGGTGTGTATTTTATTTTAGGTGTCGGAATGTAATTTTTTTACTGAGCTCTGGGGACAACATTTTGTGATGGCCTACTATGGTAAGAATCCGGACTATTGAATTTCAAGGTCAACTGAAGCTTGACAGAATTTAAGTATATGTCATCATCATCAATCATCAACAACCCATAATGTCCCACCGCTGGGCCAAGGTCTTCTCTGAGGAGAGGGTTAAGGCCCTCGTCCCCATGCTGTCGCCTCGTCGCCGAGTTGGGTCGGAGATTGGCAAGACAACGTTGTAGCTAAGTAATCTTGTCGTTGAATGTTTTAAATCTGTCCAAAGGCTTGCAACTAATCTTCACGACTGTTATCCTATGATTACAACCGCGAACGACTGCTTAACGTGACTACAGAATCACGGAGACACTCATAGTGTCATGCCACTAACGGTCACTCATTCAGGTACCTACTGACCGGACCGTCGTTGCTATTATATAATAATATACTATGTATAATATCATACGTTAGAGCGCATTTAAAAGAACAAAGACAATTTTATCCATACCCTAACTAAACAAGAATGAATAAAAAAGCAAAAATTTTACGTTTGGATTTGTATTTACTAGTAGTAGCCACAAAATCAATTACGTGCCTGTATCTATAGGCTTAGTAACATTCTAGTGTCAAAAAACTTGGCATAGTTAATGTTATCCTATTTCAAGCGATGACTTAACCTACAGTATTGGCTTTTATTTCAATAACAAACACTGTGAAGATTCGACATTTTTTATATATTAGATTAGATACCTACGACTGCTTAACGTGACTACAGAATCACGGAGACACTCATAGTGTCATGCCACTAACGGTCACTCATTCAGGTACTTACTGACCGGACCGTCGTTGCTGTTATATAATAATATACTATGTATAATATCATACGTTAGAGTGCATTTAAAAGAACAAAGACAATTTTATCTATACCCTAACTAAACAAGAATGAATAAAAAAGCAAAAATTTTACGTTTGGATTTGTATTCACTAGTAGTTGCCACAAAATCAATTACGTGCCTGTATCTATAGGCTTAGTAACATTCTAGTGTCAAAAAACTTGACAGAGTTAATGTTATCCTATTTCAAGCGATGACTTAACCTACAGTATTGGCTTTTATTTCAATAACAAACACTGTGAAGATTCGACATTTTTTATATATTAGATTACCTACTCAATTGGTAAGGACCAAATATTTGTTACGTAACAATTTATTTCATAAGGATTAAATATTTTTTTAAGTAACGAATTATGAAATTACACGGAATCTTAATAGACCAGGGTCGAAGCCTCTTAAAATAACAAAAAGTGAACATAAATTATAGTAGGATGAAACCCCATGTAAAAGGAGGAGAATAGTATAAAAAATAAAGGAAAAATAAATTACGGGCGATATGAGGTCGGGAAGGGGGAGAGGGAGGGGGGGGGGGGGTAAAGAAATGGCTTATCTCGATTTCCGGCAAAACTACAAGTCGTATGGAAAAAAGTTAAATAGCAAAGTTGTAGGTAATAAAAAGATCTACATCTTTTGCATTTACACTTTTTCACATAACCTCAAATTTTATGTGAAAAATTCAAATAATCAAGTTTTTGGTTTTTTATTTTTTACTTTTACAAATAAAATTGTTTTTTAACGAAATTTTGTGAAAACTTAGCTTTTCATGTCCTGAATACACCGTAATTTATTTGATTTGAAATATCTATTTTTTCAACTCATTTTGACTGAATACCGAATAAAAACCCTAATTTTCAATCGAAAATTCATTTGTCACAAATATCAACGGTTTTTACAAAAATTGGGTGTTTTCTATTCGATGAAATCTCTACTTTCCGATGGTGTAAATATATATATATATATATATATTACCATAGTAAATCTTCTCAAAAAATGCTAAAAATGAAAAAACTCGAATTCGTTTTTTTTTAATCGTAATTGAGATATTTATTAAAATTTACACTTTAATCACTTGAAAAACGTAAGATTGCATGTTATTTATTTTTTATTATTTATTTAAGACTTTATGCACAAAATTGTGTCAAAGGCGGACTTAATGCCATGGGCATTTTCTACCAGTCGACCTTAGGGCGATGCAGAGACAAACGTGGTAGATGCACAATAATGAGGGATAGGTTTTTTAATTAAAACATATCCATACGGAACATAATATATAAATATTTATATACCCACATACATACATACATATATAGATACATACAGACATATACATACATATACACACTTATATACATACATACACATAAATACTTATACCTACATAAATACATACTATCTTAATTTTTTCGTTTGAGATAATTTAAAGTTAAGGTTTAGTTAATGTTTCTGTAAAATGTTTCCGCAACAAGTTTTTAAAAGTTTGGCGACTTCCTGCCGTTCTAATCTTGAGAGGGAGCGCATTCCATAACAGAGCAGATTGAACTAGGAAAGTAGAATGTACAAAGTCAGAGTGGTGAGTGGGACAGTGGAGAAGTGGGTTGTTGGATGATCTAAGGTTTTTGGAGTGGTTTGTACCTAAATATTGAAGTTGTTTAGTTAAGTAAGATGGAGAGCTAGGCGAAAAGAGTAAAGAGTATAAGGTAGTTAACGCTCGTATCTGTCTGCGTTGGCGAATTGGAAGCCACTTCAATAGTGAGCGATGTTGAGACACATGATCATATTTACGTAGATTGAAAACGAATCGAATGCAATTATTGAGAAGACGGTCTAGCTTATTGAGCAGATCTGCATTCAGGTCGAAGTAACACACATCACCATAGTCGATTATAGGGAATATTAGAGTCTGAACAAGCGTTATTTTAGTTTTTAGAGGGAGAAAGTTCTTGAGTCTATAGAGGGCCCGTAATGACCCTGTGACTTTTTGGCACACAGTTGTGACTTGTTTTCGCCAGCTAAGGGTTGAGTCCATACGCAGCCCGAGGTTTTTCACGTCATCACAGTATGGAATAACCATGCCATCATAGCTAAGTGGTGGAATTGATGCAAGGTTAAGCTGACTTATGCTACGGTTGCTGCCAATGATGATAGCTTGACATTTATTTGGATTCACCGATACGCCAAATATGTCAGACCATTGTGTGATAGCTGCCAGATTACTATTCATGGCTGAAATCGCGGATGATATATTGCGCAATTCAGTTTGAAAGTATAACTGCAGGTCGTCGGCATAAAGATGATAGGAACACTGAAGTCTTAGAGTGATAAGATCAATAAAGATAGAAAAAAGCATGGGAGACAGGATACCACCTTGAGGGACCCCAGCAACGAGGCTACACCAGCTAGAAGAAGAATCTTCCATAGTGACAGACTGCTGACGATCCCGAAGATAGGAGGAGAAATGTTACAATGATAAACAAAAATATTGCAAATTGAAATATACTACTTTAATTAACAAACAAATAAATAATAAAGTTAATATTTAATAAAACGTCTACAATATTATGAGAAAGTTATAGAATATTCTTTAAATTATATGTGTATTATTACAATTACAATGCCTATTTATTACAATTTTTAGATAATTTAATACCTGAGTGACTTTTGTGACTGAGTGAAATTTTAGGCCATCAAAAGGTTTATAGTTACAATCCTAAGAGATTGTAACTTTACAGGTTTCTGTAGGATGGGTGTGTACCATCTTCGTCTTCATCTATACTTTCCATCAGGTGAGATGGAAGACAAACGCCTATTCCATCACAACAATAAAATAATAATAATGATGTAACAATAATCTAATAGTCATAAGTGAAAACAAAAACATTAAATACACGATTAGTTAAATATTATTGAAAGAGTATCCTTGAGAACCTGTTCGACCGCTACATTTTTTCAATAATGTTTTGTACGAAAGTTGTGTGACCAGTTTCTGATTTAAGTTGAAGGAAACCTTCTTAGTTAATACTATAGAACTAAGGATTTTAAATTAGCATTAGGACATCAGATAATTTCGTAGCCCTCTCATTATATTATGAATCTGAATTATACATTCTTCCTCTAATAAATAAATGTGAAATTCGTGAAGATGTGCGTACTGTTAGATTGTCCTATTCAGCACTTAAAAAAAACACAGTACTGAAATTTCGACAACTATTTACCAACTGAATTTTTACTCACACAAGTTCAGAGACAGAATTAATACTTATAATTAAAACGTAAACGCGACTTGTATTATAACAGCGCTCTAGTGAAGAGCAGAGAAGAGCCGGAGTGTATTCTTAGCTTTCACTGATAGCCAGCCGGCAGGCAAGAACTAGGTCCTTAGCAGGGCAGCACTGAAGAACAACCAACTGAACGAATTCCTCAAAGATTTGCGCATTTATATCATAATTATTGCTGATTTTTTATATTGTGTTTATTATTATACGTTCCCAACCCGCACTCGGCCAGAGTGGGGACGTATAGCCTTAACCCTCTCTTGAGAGGAGACCTGTGCCCAGCAGTGGGACGTTATGGGTTGTTAATGAAATTTTTAAGTTATAAAATGCACTCACTTGAAAAACTTCATATAAAAATAAAGAAAACATAAGTAAACATAACAATTATCTATTAGGGGATTCACACACTGGCGACGCGAACACGCGCGTAGGCGCGGAGCAGCCATTGCAGCCAATCCCGGATCTGCTAGCCGCACGCGCTCACGCGTCGTAGCGCGTGTTCAGTGTGTTGCACCTGGCGTGTTTTCTATAATAATCGATGTACTTGCATACAATATTAAAATCTGCCACTCCACGCTACGCGTCGGAGCGCGGTGCAGTGTGTGAATCGCCTTAGACACGATTTTAAACCTACCTATCAATAAGTATGACGACGGAACCCTATTCATACGTATCGCACTTAGGCGATTCTCACACTGGCGACGCGCCCACGCGCGTAAGCGCGGGCAGCCAATTCCGAATCTGCTAGCGGCACGCGCTCACACGTCGTAGCGCATTTTTGGTGTGTTGGACCTCGCGTGTTTTCTATACTAATCGATGTACTTGCATACAATATTAAAATCTGCAAATGCGGGGCAGTGTGTGAATCGCCTTAGTATTTTTTTTGAATAAATTGATGTTCTCTATAAAAAAAGTATATACATATAACACTTAGTTCTATTGTCAATAGTTTTCACAGTGTACGCAAAATAGTGATATCATTGGGTATTTTTTTAATACCTTGGGATAAATTGTCGAAGTTTATTTTTTTTGAAAACGTTCTATAGCCTATATCCGTCAAGGATAATGTACGAGTCTAACAGTGAAAGAATTTTTCAAATCGATCCAGTAGTTTTGGAGCCTATTCATTTCAAACAAAAAAACAAATTTTTCCTCTATACAATATTAGTATATAGATAAATTAATTCACAAGAATTGGACAACTGGACTCATAACTGTCCTGACACGCCTCATTTCCCTCGTCTACATTTATCAATAACTGTGTGTAATACAATTATAAAAGGAATACTGTAATTGAGCTAGAGACTGTAGCTCAGAGTTGCTCAACTACATAGTACCTAGCTGTTGAACGGTTTTCGGTCATCGGTCATTCGGTTTCGGTCTCAGTAAATGCTTCCTACATTATCGGCAAACTAGATTACAAAACTTCACGCAGTAACGTTTCTTGAAGGCTTTCGTCATTTTCAATTTGACTCACAGTACTAATCCTTTGTGTAAAGAAATAGTCGCTGTGCGTCATCTGGTCTCAATACGCACGGCAGACAATATTTGTCAAATAAACGACACAAAATTTTGATAGTCATAAAAAGATCAGCTGATCTTATGCTAGTTAAAAGTGGTCGTAGCTGTAATCAGTTAGTCGTCAAAGAAATTAATCTTACTGTTTTATCTCTTTCTCCTCGTTTACCGTGGCTCTGCCTGCGTGCAGGTATACCAGTTTTCACAGTAAATAGGACCTGTCGGATTATATACAATTGTGCTGTTCAGTAAAGTTTTTATATCACTTTCACTTAGATGATGACTGTCACGTGAAAAGTACTGAATGAATTTAGATGAAACTTTACAGTAATATAACATATAATCCAGATTAACACGTAGGATCATGCTGTTAATTGCGATAACCGACGCAACGCTTGTGGAGTCGCGGGTCAAAGCTACTGTTATAGACGCGAAAGTTTGTATGGTTGTATATAGATGTTTATTTTTATTTCAAGTCCCCAAAAAAGGCTGAACTTGTACTATGAGTACTAAACAATTGATACAAATACATACGTTCGTTACACGTACCTACGTTAAATACATACATACGTTACAGTTTAAAAATTTGTTCAAGTGTGTGTCAGGCCACGCATAGAAAAGGGGTTCCGAAGCCATTATGGGTGGCTTCGGAACCCCTTTTCTATGCGTGGCCTGACACACACTTGAACAAATTTTTCAGTAGTGTGTACGGTGTGGCGACGCGTCGCCACACCGTACACACTACTGCATATAGACTGTATATATATACCATCGTATAGCGTGCCATGGCGACGCGTCGCCAGGCCAGAAGTCTGTTTTACGTGCGGCTATAGATGTTTCACATCAAAAGTATGTTTATGTATTTATATCAGTTGTTTAGTACCCATAATACAAGCTCTGCTTAGTTTGGAACTAGGTGATGTTGTGTGTAAAATGTCCGAAATATTTATTTAATCAATAATTATTTATTTCTTTATTTTTGTACGAAGTTTACCAACTGAGTGCATTTTACAAGTAAGGCCCTATAACTCCTAAAATAAAAAGAATATCAAAACCGCTATAGTTTTTCTTGAAAGTTCAATATATAGGCTACTATCATGATTTTTTCTAGAATTTTTGAACCAGCCGTTTAGCGTTTAGAGGGGGGGACGCCCTGTTTTTAGGAAAAAATGCGCTTTCAAGTTGAATAACTTATAAACGGATACATAAATAGAAAAATACTTTTTAAACCTTACTATGTTTTTTAAAATACCTATCGAATGATTGATACCCAACGCGATGGGGTAGACGCAAGAAAAAAAAATATCCACCGGTTTACATGTTGGGGAGGCACCCCAAGTAAAAATATTTTTCATAATTTTATTGTAGCACTTTGTCCACGTAATTTTACAACACATATTTATGCAAAAGTTTCATCTTTCTGGCACCAAGTAAGGCGGTAGGTCGAGAACAAACGAACATGCTGAATCTATAAGGGTTCCGAGTCATGAATTCCGGAACCCTAAAAAATAAGTGAAACAGAATTTAGGTAGCTATGCGCTTAATGTTGACTGCAAATATGATTCACATAGAATGACGAACATGTTTAAACAACAAAATATTTTGGGAAAATCCACTGTTTGCTTTAAAACTAGTTACTTAAAAAGACAACTCCTATTCGAAATATAGTCTTGTATCTAGGGGGTATTTCCCAGCATACATGAAACGAACACGAAGTGTACCTAGACTTAGAAAAATATTTCGTAGGTCAAAAAAAATTGTGTTCCATTTGGGGTTGAAACTCGCAATACTATGCGCAGTAGAAAGCGGCGAGGTGACCGTTGACCGTGACTGGTTTCACGTACCCTAAATTTTAGGGCTCACTTAGAGAGAGTTAAAATTTAGGGTCTACCTAGGCTGTGGGGCTCTTGGTCAGGAGCCGGTTACAGTATAGTAAAACGAGCATGAGGCCACTATGCCAACCGTGCAGTCAAAACGTGCAAAAACTATTGAGGATAAAACTATTGAAGAAGCATGTTTATTCCTATTACCTACATGTGTATATTTTGAAGATGAAACAATAAACGCGACTACTTAAAAGCAATGATCTTAAGCATCAAAATAT
Source organism: Phragmatobia fuliginosa (assembly GCA_932526445.1). NCBI lineage: Eukaryota > Metazoa > Arthropoda > Insecta > Lepidoptera > Erebidae > Phragmatobia > Phragmatobia fuliginosa. The sequence goes on from OW052057.1 coordinate 36,835,621, forward strand.
CTATATCTATTAAATTTTTATATTATTAAATAGGCTATGAGCGCTTCTTCTTTCAGATATTTCTTTTCCCGTAGGTACGGTAGGTAACAAGGTTTTCTATTTTCAAAAATTTCAAAACCGTTGCAATTATTTCATTTATTTTTTACATCATGACACTAATACACCATCGTGACTATGGTGAGATGCCTATAGCTATAAGTAAAAAAAATAATAAAATACGTAAAACCATTTGTAGCTAATTTAATAACTAATATTGATTAATTTATACACAACTTGAGTAGTCAAGATTCTTATAAACACAATTTTATTACATCGGTTTTCCTCGTCTGTTTTGTTTGAGTAAAAACAATTATTTAATCTCGAATGAATCGGGATAAAAAACGTGACTTATCGTCTAACGTTTCATGTTTTTTATTATTCACAAATACTGGTACTATTTAATAATGGTCTGCGCAAGCAATTTTACAATTTTTTCATGAAGGAAAATGTTCAAATCATGTCTAAAACTTCTTTATTCACTTGTATTTATGGTTTTTAATGACCATAATGATGATGTATTTTTTAAACATAGACATTAATGTTTCGCTATAGATTTTCACAAGCAATTATAACTTATTTGATCTATTGTATTTGAATTAGTGGTCATGAAATACTTGGAACCCATTGATGTATATTTCAATGTTGGAACATAAATGAAAATAAATCTTTTGTGTTAACTACATCTGCATCTTTGTAATAACTTGAAGTTCTGTTTACCAATTTACTTAATTGATGAACATCACTCAATAAAATTCATCATTATAATCAGCTGGTCGCTGTCCGTTGCTGAAAATAACCGTCTTATACGATTTTAAAGCTTCTCGGATTCAGCTCCTGTTAGACGTTTTACGAATCTCGTCACTACTTGTCCGCTATGCCAAGATGCAAGTGTATCGCTTCAAATAGTTTTTCTACAATCTACTATTGGCTAATATATTTTGTTTTGACCACTACCACTAGGCTGGCCTGTGGTCGTTAGACACTTTCTCCATTCTAGAACCTAAATTAAAATTAAAGTTATAACATTTTACCACTGAAACACTATATAGGGCTACTTTATTTGTTTCCAAATGTTAAATAACTTGGTTATATATCCCCTTCATTAATGGCACATGAAACTGGTTGAATAATTTGTACTGTAATGTATATAAGGTACTTATTACGTTGTCATAATTTCCTTGATATAACATCGAACTAAATTTTTAACTATGATGAATATTTGTATCTAATATACTTACAATTTTATTGTATTCCTATATTGTTTACATGGTTTTTACGAATCACGATTTAATGTGAATACAAATAAAGCCTGAAAAGCACTTATTGAAAGGTATTACATATTACATAAGTCACAATTTTGCTCATAGGTTAATTTAAATACTGTAAATTTCAAATACCCGCATATGTCATCATATTTCGCATCATATATTTATGTTAACTACCATTGGCAATGGTTATCAGATAATTTTCCTGTGTGACATAGATTTGGCTATATCTTCAACAATAACTTAAAGATTTAGACTTTACCTAATTCTCTAAGTTACTGTCTGTATTGACGTCATTGACTGTATTGGCGTCATTTTATAACTGTATTCCCTCAATACCCTTACAAAAGTACTTTTTAGTGAAATGTAAGTAACATGTGTATTAGTGTGATAACAGTCTTTTTCAAAACACGGCTAATATTTTCCATCACTCAACCCTTCTAAAAACTTATTTCATGCATGTTAATAGGTACACCAATAACAATTGTATTAATAGCTATTAATTTACTTTAATAAGTGAATACTAACCTTGACTAAATATGAAGGTTGATATAAAGGCAGATATTCCTTGTTGCAGTGAAAAAAGAACACAAATAGTATAGTGCTCTATTTATATATTTTGGAACGAATTATAAACATAGTTATACCATGACTAGTTTTGTTGTACATTATTATACAGTACATATTTGAACTCCACATTCAATAATAAGTGTAATAATTTGTATAGCTTATGAGTGCAAAAGTCATGTCAATACAATGTAATAGTACCTACCTAGTTAGTCCTCATTCACGTTATTTTTATTTCTCTACGTTTCATTGTTTTTTTTTTTAAATGGTGATTGAGAATATGATTGAATTGAGGATAAAATAATTAATTTTGATTAAGTCGAGGCCAAGCCGATCAAAGAACATCAATCAACATTCCTCGACTCGTAATAATTTGTAAGTACTTACTTTACTTTATGGATATATTGCTACTATATTGAAGGTAAGATAATAAAACTCAATACAGTTTAATGCGAAATGCGAAAATAGTAGACCACGAAATTAAAGGCTAACCGCAGGACACACAGTAGTCTACTGACAAAGTATGCTTATGCAAAACATCCTTTTTGTGGTATAGTTTATAGTCCTGTATCTTTCTACCAGCCGTGGTGTTTTGAGGTGGACAGGTTATCAGTTATCAAAAGACGGAGAACAATAAATCTTATTTTTTGTGTAGTAGCTTTTACCCACGGCCACGAAAAAACAAATGATGAACAAAAATTGCTAGGATACCGAACTATTTTATTTCGAAAAGTAATTATATACAAGTGAATTGAGGTTCCTATTCCGTATGGACCGTATGGTATACCTACATATCAAGTCATATGATTGGAATGTTTCTGAGTGTCCATAAAACTAGAAAATGTAATAGAATGATGTGAAGGTATTAGAGACATGCACTAATCATGCTGCCGTATTTCTTTGGTGAGAGTGAGACCGGAGGCCCAATAATGCAGAAGTATCGCTCTAAGCCTTTATGCTGCATTGTCTGCAGTCACAATGAAAATGGTGACCACCACTTTCGGATTTTACTCACGCTTTCCATCAGGCAGAGAAGAGTCATTTTAGTAGGTTGATCTAAATTTATAAATAATAAAAGAAACTAACAAATGCCACGAGCTTCTAGTATAATATTTTTTTCTTTTACATCGTCGTATTTAAAAACTTACTCTGTATTTTCTACATATACTCACATAATCCTGTTTTTAAAAAGTGCAGACTCTTTTAGTTTTAATTATTATAGAGCGCATCCTAAAACTCGCGAAAAAGCACTTGTAAAATAAGTCAAAAAACTAGATTCAAAAACGCCACTTAAATAATGTTAATCTTAGTTGCTTGATAGATATTGTTACAAATCTACCGAGTTAGATATCCTACTAATATATTAATATGTTTGTTTGTTGCTCTTTCACGCAAAAACTACTGAATGGATTTTGATGAAATTTCACAATAATATACTATTAGTTTATCCTGTCTGTAATCATAATAAACCAATTGCCGCGGGCAAATGCTAGTACATATAAACTATTTCTTTACTTTAGTCCAACCAAAATAGGAGTCACCTTTTCTATTTTAACTGTCTCGCTGCTATTTGATTGCTCTATTTTGATTGACCAAGAGCCCAGAGCCGCCAGACCTACGTTATTAGTGCAAAGCTGAAATTTTCAGGATTATTAGTACAATGTCTTGTTAAGATGTATGTGTACCCATTAGCTTGAAAGCGGGGCCATTTCTGAGGTAGCGCGAAGTACAGATGGATAAAAACCTTACTTACCTACGTTAAAGGTGCAAAGCTAGTATTTACATATTTTATCAAGATTAATATTTAAAATTAAAATTCATTACTGCCAGACACTTTCCGTGGGCCATTACTTCTGCCAGACGTCTGGAAAGTTGTGAAAAAATTAGGTAAACTACGTTATAGTAGCAAACCTAAATTTTATACATATTATCTAAGGTAGGTACTATTTTAAGACCCTTTGTATGGGGGGGGACCAATCCGAAGGGCCAATCATCCCCCCAGACACGTTTAAATATTTGTAGTAATTAGGAAGCTGAGGTATATCAAATTTGGTATTATTTCAATAATAGAATTTTAAAATATTAAATGGTTTTAACACGCTTTTTATTAGCTTCACTTGTATGTTTGTTTGTTTGTAACCAACTCCTTTGGGTGCGATTTTGGGCTCCTCTGGGCTCTTGCTCTATGAGTTTTATTGTTCTAAACTCGAGAATTTCCTATTACTGGCAAAAGTTTCTTACATTTTAGTATGGAGAACTCGCATTCCATAATTTGCAATAAATTCGCAACAGAGTTCACACTCTCGAAAAATTCAGTAAGTAGAATCTGAACATTCAAAGCGTCGGCAAATCCGTTCGAAGTCTGCGCCGAACTTTATATACCTCCGAGTATTTACGATCATGCTACAACAGGTATGTCTGGGTTGCGAATGTCGACGGTTACCACCACAATTTTTGTTATTTTTCTAATTGCATTTCTTTTATTTATTATTATAAACACAAATATTCTTAATTATTAAATTCGTAACCTATTTTTTAAACTGTTTCATGTTAAAGTTTTACGAGACACAAAAACTAAATTTAAGTATAAAATTGGACATATAACAATGACAAACAGAATTAAATTTCGTACTGTACATTGATTTTACTTAATGTATGACATTTTTATTGTGTTTTTCTATGGCTTTAGGGTCTACATAATTTTGTTGATCTCCATCCTCCATAAGCCCAAGCCTGGACGTGACTGGTGAGGCCATCCGTCACCTTAGCAGAGGGCCTTTCGGTCTGCCGAAATGACAGCGCGCGGTTTTTGGCCGCTTCCTGTCGAACATAACTACCAGGTGTCCGAAAGGATTTCCGCACAGAAAAAAAGGTTAAGTTTATGAAGTACGCGATGTGTGTGCATGTAAAATATTATAGTGACAGTTCAATCGCGAGTTCTTACGCTCAGGGACTACAGTCTTAAGAGGGCGAAACTCCTAGCCGCAGTATCGGTATCTCCGGTATCTCCGTGTCTAACTCTAAGTATTGTCCTAACCTTCTGACTTCATCATCTTGCATCTTGCTTTGGGGATGTGCGGCAGAAATAGTCAATTTTTATTCTGCAAAAAAGAGCCATTAGAGCTATATATAGTCTCCGCAGTCGCGATTCTGTTAGGGACCTTTTTTATGGAGATCAATATCATGACAGTTCCTTGTCAGTACATCTATGAAAACATAATGTATGTTCGAAAAAAATTACATCCCTTCAATCAAAGATGTGATAGACATGGGTATAATACTAGGAATAAGGATAAATTAATTAGAGGATTACATTGCCGACAAGAATGCTTGGCTTAATGCTGGTCCTGCTCCACAGCCACATGATTAATTCTCAAATTATTTAGAAGTTAGTTTGTATTTCTGACATATGTTAATTTTATCATAATAATTGACATTCTTATATTTCTATTTTTTTTTTGACATTGGATAACCATATTTCTGACATGGATTATTGATATTTTAATTGTATCTTCTTGTTTGACATTATATTATTATTATTTGTATTAACATTATTGCATAATAAATTACTTTTTATTGACATGTTCCAAATATTTATCGCATTCTTAGAGAGTAGCATATTTATAAATGGTTTTTATTATTGTATAACTGCGAACATTTTGAATTGTACATGTGAGCACTTTGTAGTCACTGGTAGCATAAGTTTGTTGACTGGCGGTTGTGAGTATGTCATGCTCGCTCAAAAGTCCTGCTGGCGGTGGCGTGTGTAGCGGGTCGATCGGCTCCCTACGATATGGTTGAACTGGACGATGGCTGGTGCATGGGTTATGCTCGTGATACGGGCGCCGCCAGTCGGGGCTGGTCATCTCACAACTTCTATTTATTGTTTAATTGTTTTTGGACACTACATGTGTAAATATCAGCATCGTTATATTGTCCTCACATTTAATAAAATGCCTTAAACAATGTAACCAAAAATTGTAAAAACAATGTTGGAAAAGAGTGTCCATGGAGTTTCTTGTCTGTTCTCTGTTCTCCATAGGATCTACGAATTGGAACAGACGATTAGTTTCATGATTGACTACTGACTGACTACTTGACGTTTCAAAAGTGCCGTTGTATGGTTTATTTGAAATAAAATGGTTTGATTTGATTTCAGTCCACTGAATGCGAGAAGCCGAGGATAGAACGAAACAATTGGCCTATGTCGAGAAGTGTACTGCTAGAGGTTTATGATGATGATTATGACAAATATTACGAACAGTTAAGTGAGTTTCTTTGTTGCTTACACTATCACTTTTTGAATACCCAATGACATCATGAATCACAACCTGAAAGCTAGGAAGTATATATGTACGTTAGAAAGTGACACGAGTACCATTGGAAGAATAAAGTTTGAATTCTTAAAATTTTATTTTATTAATCATTGGCTACGTTTGTATTTATGTATTTAAATTTAGGCCTGCCAAAACGACTCTACTCTGTCTGATGATAAGTATGAGTAGAATTCAAAAGTACAGATCACACCATCGTCATTATAAATGCAAACATTGCATTGTAGTGTGCCATGGCGGCCTAGTATAATGTTTCTGCATCATTAAGCCTCCGGTTTCGACCAAGGAAATGAAAATGCTGCCATTAAATTTGTACAAAATAATATTTGCACTATAAGTTTAATCTAATGTGTAAATAATTTATATATATATTAAACATTATATATTATAATTTATAAAAATGAATTGCTGTTCGTTAAGTCTCGCTAAACTAAACTCGAGAACGGCTGGACTGATTTGGATAATTTTGATCTTGAATTATTTGTGAAAGTCCAGAAACGGTTTAAAAGGTGAAAATTTAAAAAAAAAGTTGTTTCTTTTTTATTATTTTATACAAAACTTTAGGCCTTCTATTTATGGATTGAGGTAGTACGAAGTCTCCCGGTTCAGCTAATATATTATAAAACACCAAAGCAATCCGTCATCGCTGTATCAACACATCGCGTTTCACTATCATATAGGTTTTTTTAGTACCGGAAAGATTCAAACTCACTACATACATACTTATATAACCGTCACACCTTTAATCCATGGCAAATCGACATTGGCATGAGTGTATTACCACAGAGTATATTCGCACAATACTATTCAATGGACTTCATTGTAATACAGTACATGTCAAATCCCATGACTGTATTATGTCCCAAATAGTAGGATTTACATGCATAAAGTTTGTGTTTCCAATATTGGTAAATACTTCGTATTTTCTTTGAGACAAGAAGTCTATATTATCCGTGTGGTGACGAGTCAACAATACAACATGTCTCCTACCCGCGATTGTCGTAAGAGCAAACTATTCTGGTCAAGAATACCGACAAGAAAATATTATCTCACATACAACCCCCATACAATATCTACCCTATATCTCTTAATCTATACGCTGCTGGCCAGAAGCATTGATACTCCATTCTAATTAATCATAGCCTTCCTGATATTCCTACATAAAACTATTTTATTTTATTAAAATAAACAAGTGTGGATAATAGTAAAAAATAAGTTTGATTAAATAGAATAAATAAAATCGTTTATTATGACAACAGAAACAAAGGTTTCGGATTTCGAACAGCTAAGCTTCAGGGCCGCGGGCAATCCGGCAAATCCATTTTCGAATATGCACTGACGACCTTTTACAGACTGTCATCGCATTATTGTAAATTTTATTGCTACCGTAAATAAAACATAATGATACATTATTATGATTCAATAGTTATATGTGACATAATAATACCTATGAATATTGCAGTAATAGTTACCGCAGTGAGATACTTTGTACCTATCCATTTTAAGGGTTCAGTAGTTCATGACTCGGAACGCCGACTCATGGCCTGGCCGATTTTGATCGATTTTCGCACACGGAGTAATGTAAAATTCTAATTACTTCATAGAATACATATATTTTGTATTATTTTGAACTTTAAACTTATATTGGTGACTAAAGCTATCTAACGCTACACAGGTTCTGTTTACTTTTTTTATTATTGTATGCTTGATTTTTTCTTCTGTTTATATGTAGATGTTGGCATTGACATGAGACATCATCACATTTGGCTACTTTGCCAGTATCAACGGAGACCACAACTATATCGAAAATACTCCACAAGTGTGTTTTTATTTTATATATTTAACACGGCTATAAGATACTTACTACTACGAAGAAATTAAGCGCAGGACTGAGGAATTACACAGGACAGAAGTTTTACACTCCAGGCTGTTATAGAGCAATTCTATAATCAGAAACTATTTTGGCCTAGAGATAAAAAAAATCTACTGAGTCAAAACAACTCAAACCACTTCGAGCAGCTCAAAGAAAAAGTATTGATCAGAAGTGTAAAGTGCAAATTAGGCGAATATGATATGTGAAAAAAAATACACTCTACATGAATTAAAAAGACACAAACAAATTAAACAGCCTTCAAAAGTTACAACAAGAAGTATGTAACTATAAAGTATGGCCTTTTTTGCACACGACTTCAAACTAAGATGTAGGTAAATGGTTTTAATATATAGTTGGCTATGGATGGCTGTCAGGAGCTGGATGCGAAGAGCCCAAAATCGATCAGAGTTGTGTGCAATGGGAGAGGCCTATGTTCAGCAGTGCACTGCGATGCTGATGATGATGATTAATTTTTAACTTTAATTAAAACATTTAATTAGTTTTTGTTTGTTAAGGGCATGTAAATATATCAACGAAGTATAACTCATAGAACAAGAGAGATAATTTAAATTTATTTATATTTTATAAAATAGACTAATATTTAGTCAATATCTGTATTAGACAATAATAATAATAAAATATTATTTATAGAATGACACTCAGGTATGATGGGTCGATTGAATAAGACAGAGCTCGCAAGAAGGTAACAGGAATAGTAAACTAGTAAACGGAGAGGTACAACTACAATATATACATTCTTACAAATATTACTAACCATTTAATAAAACGACGATTTGATGTTATGTAATGAATACCTATACCAGTTTTTGTAATTTTCCAATTATAACATTGATTGAATGCTCGAAGTAACGAGACACCGCTTAGAGCTATCACCAAGCCTTTAAGTAATACGTATTACCTAATAAAGTCCTACGTCTTCCTCAGCTTTATAAAATAAGAACACTTGACTTTAACACTTAATTGACTAAAGTTATGAGAAAAATTACGTATATTTACCTATTATCGTTAATATTTATAATCGAAAGGAAATCAACACAAAGAAACCGATATCAAATATCTCTTCCGGACAGGAATCACAGAAAAAAACCGGACTCGGTATTTTATTTTTCCAAAAGAGATTGTTTAAAGTCGAGTGAAACTTACTCATAGTATGACGTCTCTTGTTCATGGACATTAACCGCGAATTATTGAATGCTTCCGCATTTTTTTATATCAAGCATTTAATGATCTGATACTACGTTTATTACTGCACTGTGTTGCCAAGTGTATTTGTCTTTCTGCTGACGTAAACGAAACAAACTCGTTTTTAGAACATGGACGCTTTGCACGATGCTGTGTAGATTTTTATTCAAGCAAGCATTTTGCATTGACTAAGGTGGCTAATGGTTATGAAATAGCATATCATCTCAGAAGGTTTATTTACTTACTTTTGAAGAAGGCTTACCGACTAAAATACTTCTAGTGGTTAGCGTATGCAACTGCTAATCGAGAGGTCTCGGGTTCGATGCACGGGTCTTACCAAATGATTGTGTGATCTACAAATATTTGTTTCGGAGTTTGGATGTTTTCTATATATGAATGTAAATATTTACAAAATAAAAACAAAGTATGTATATGTATTTATATCAGTTCTCTAGTACCCTTAATACAAGATCTGCTTAGTTTGGGGACTAGATGGCTTTGTGTCTGAAATATTTATTTATTTTCATGATGTCTTTAAGTTGCTAACGACAAGCCTTTGGATATGGATTTAGGTCAAATCTTTTCCAACATGTCATTTTATTAAAAGTTTAAGCTTTGTTTTGAATAAGATAATTCAAATGCGATACAATAGTAGTGATTCTCTTGTTAACATCATCAAGTTTAAGTCGGTAAGTACAAATGTGCTAGTTAATACCTGAAGCTATACTTATTAGACTTCGTTCGCACAAAAAAGTAATATTAATGCGGTGTAATATGGCACAAGCACATGTATAAATTTAGTGAAAGTCTTGAATTTGCTCCATTTTAGTGGGTTTTTAAAGAGATGAGGTGTAATAAGCATTTTTTATGATGTTATCCGTTCTCTCTGGTATAATTCAATATTGATGGTTGAAATCAATATTGAGAGTATGTTTTGATATTGTAATTAGATTATAGTTGTTAAAACACTGTTATAACTTTACGATAATTCCTCTTGGATTATTTGATTAATTCTAAACATAAAACTAATTAGATTTAAATCCTTTTTGTAAATTATATCGAGTAAACACGTGACGTATTTCCGTACGCCATTGAACAGAGCTGTTTGGAGGGATATAGGGAGGCGTAGCCTACCCTTTAAAAGAGCTAGCACTGTTTTTTGCGGGGTAGTCTATCTTCGGATTAGACCCAGTAAAGAGCTCTGCTCCCAACAGAACTGTTGGTTTACCTGGTACAGTCTTACGCTGTATATTGCATGCGGAATTGCTGACGCGATACCATTTGTTATAGCTATATTGCTTAGACAATAGGCTATTCGGGTGGTTGTGTTGCCACTATACGAACTTAGAACTTAGTTTCTGTTCGTCGCTATTTTTAATTGAATTACGAGTATTGTTATTAGTGTAAATAAATCTACTCCTGATTGTCAGTTTGTGCCTACTTAATCCCTGCAACATGGGGACTCCAAACCCTGACATACCGCTATATTGGCGGCCGCCGGATCCGACACTTTGGTAGACTTTATATATATATAAGTATATAAAGTCTACCAAAGTGACTCGACTCTGTCTGGTGGAAAGCATGAGTACAATACAAGAGTAGGGGTAACCATCCTCACTGTGAGTGTAGGCAATGTAGCATGGTGACCTGGTCAGATTTTCTCTATTCTTGATTGAGACCTATCGGGCACATTAACTTAAAATAGCAGGAGAGAGGAAGAGGGTTAATTTAAAAAAAGTGCATAATTATTATCTACATATATTTTCAAATAATATATATATTTATACATACATACACACATACAAACATGCATATGCAAATATATTGTATTTTATCCCAAATCGTTTCAATGATTATGTAACACAGTCCTGCGCTTGTATGACTAAAATGTTAATTTAAAATATGTAGTTATTATGAGCATTCATTTTTATAAACATATAAACAACTTCAAACTGAATACCGGCAGCAGCAAAACTCAGCTGCATCATTCTGAATGATTGAGCCTCCGGTTCCACACTCACCAACAAATATGACAGCAAGATGTCATTATTATGTTGATCTTCGGTGGGTAGCAAATCAGAGTGGCTCTACTACCTGAAATACTATGATCTGGAACAACCTATATTGACAAAGTTTATATAAAAAAATATTGAAAAACTCACAAAAGAAAGATTGTGAGCTTTGTACGTATTTAAATAACTTTTTTTTTAAGATTAGGGTTGTTTATAAGTGTATCGATGTCGGTGTAGTCGCAACGCTTGATTAACATCACAGTAGCGATCGTGGATTTTAAACTGTTTGGACAGCCCGAGATACTCACTTGAGCCAAACTGTACTAATTTAAACGTATTTAATAAAGGAGTAACATTTCTTTGTCCTTGGTCCTTTCTGTGACTGAGTTGATAGTAAAAAGTTGAAGTTTTTATGTATTCGATAAAGAGCAGAGTTAAGTATCTGTTTCCTTTCTCGCTCTTATATCTATTTATTTATTTATTTATTATAAACACTCCAACAGTATAAACATACGACATTAAAAATATAAGATCTGTATTTTACGATCTTATATTTAGACCAATAAAAGGCGAGCAGAACAATTGCTTATTATACCTTCCTATTTAATATAAATACTAAAAAAAGAATTACTTTTTAAATCCTTCATGTTAATTACCAACAAACAACATTTAAAATATGTAAAATAATTAATATTTATGCTAGGAATGACGATTAGAATGCAATAAAAAAATATTCGTCCTTGCCTATTTTAGACATATTTAAACCTTTACATGTATTGAAGAACAAGTTATTGTTTGAATATAAAGTAATAATATGTGTTAATCGCATAAATTGACATTTTTAAATACGATGTATATTAGGGTCGATAGCCGGGCGTATTTGCAGGTTCATGAGACATAACTTGCATACTCTCGGTAAAATACGTTCTGTTATTTTATTTTTGTGGCGAGTCAATGCTTAACATAAGAACATTGAATAACAATTGTTTAATTTTTTAAACGTACCTTTGTTGCTGCTCTGTTAGGGCGAATCGGTATAATAAATTGATGGTATAGTAGAGGGTAAGATATGCTAGAAGTTCTCGCCACACTAGCTTGTACACGCTGCCTCGCCATCTATGAAAAGAAACAGAAATCTTAAAACATTTTACATAAAATACTTAATTGACTTTAAGGAAGAAAGTTGTTATGTTTCCGTAACGGTACACTCCGCGATCACTTGCTCATACGACCTTGTCACAGATTAAATATGACACACTGATACGTAAGCAATTTTAATTCACCGACAAAACAATTCTACTTTATCGACTACGCACACTTTACAATATTCGCATGTTATCGAAAATGCAAAAGATTATTATAAAACATTAATTCAAACTTTAATTGCATTCTGGTGATTAAATTGTTCAACGTTATCAAAGTAACTATAAAACCAAATTGGTTTGCCGTGACGTCTTGCGAGTGATGTGGGCGTCTAAAAACTTGTTTTCCGTCGGGGTGTCAGACAAAAAATGTATATAATTGCATGTCTAATCGTTTAACCGACAGTCGGATGATTCTAGGAACATTCCATTGCTTGTCGAGTAATGATTGTGGCACTCGGTACCTCAGTAACAAATACCCCCGTGCTTTTTCAGGTTATCTCAATTTCTACCAATAAACGACTGATGCAAGAGGTGAATTTCTTACATCAGTCAACACTGCAACAATGATCGTCAAATAAGTTGAGAGCTTGATCTGAGCTGTTAGTGAAAGCCATCATAATATAACATTATACAGTCTACAATCATAGTTGGACCACACGGCTAGTACAACGCTGCAACGTTGTAATACAAGTTATTTTAACGGAGACTGGTAAAATCCAAACGAGTGTTACCAAAACTAGTGTAGTTAGGTTACGGTACGGACGATCTCGACAGTAATAAAATCCTATGAGATAACCATTGATGACTAACAATCAATAGGATGGGTCTAATACAATTACCAAATTACTCCGAGTGGTATGTTCTACTTTTCTACAATGGCAATGAGTTTTACATTATAAACAAACTATGAATAATAATGATGATGCTCTCAAGCACTGTTATATTAACATTTCATCTAGAATAGCTTTGAGTGGGTCCCTCATATTTTATTTACTTATTAATCCCTCAACATTATATGCATCAATATTGTATAATCAAAATAACATAGATGTAGTATTTGAAACTGGTGCCATAGAGTTTTATAGAAAGTGTGCCAAAGTATCTTTAAGAATTAAGATATGACAAATTTAAAACAAAGAGTATGAACATAGTGTAGATGAGTGGTTCTTTTAATAACGAAATAAAATCTTCCACGCGTTTCATTTTGTATAGAATCTGCCTTTTAAAACTTATATATATATAGATATGTCGCCCTTTGTCAGGGATTTTGCCCGAACGCTGTACCGCTAACAGATCAAACAAACAACACAAAAGATGCATGTGGTTTCGTTGGTTTGTAATACGCGCTTCAGTCGTTTTTCGTTTGCAGGTTATACGAGTAGTTATAGCTTCTTTATATGATTCATACTTTATATTTTCTTTCTTCGTTTTACACATTTAAAATAAACATATATACTTTCGTATGTCTTTCTCTTGTCAAGGTGGAATCGGTTCGAGTGACTATTCCTGTCCCCTTTTTTTGTCTATGCTAAAATTCCATCAGATGTTACCAGTTGGTGGTTATGTCGAACTCGAACCGACCTAGCCGGGAACTAGGTGTACCCTAGAAAGGAAATCCCTTTAACACTATTTCTGTTCCCTTAGCCAATTGCAATTTTTAAAAAGTTACAAAGTCACAAACAATAGAATATCATTGACTCCCAAAGATTAAAAACGGTCTTAAAACGTGGGTTAATTAAATTCGGTACGAGCTATATTGTCTTCCCAATCATTCATTGAGAGAATTGGTTAATTGAAGAAAACGTACGTATTTATAACACATGTACTTTAATTATTTAGGTTAGATTCATTGGCTAAACTCATTTCAGCAATAAACCTTGTACATAGATAGGTGTGCAAAATGGTATAAGGTGAAGGATCATCCTGTCAGACTTTGCTCGCCTCGAATGTCGAAATGTAAAGTTTCTAATTCATTAAATTAAAACTGTGGCGCACAGGTATTTGATTGTTGTATGCTGTGTTATGCATCATAATAAACTTTTAAGGGTTCGAGTATGGACTAGTTCAAATTATCTTTTATTTATTTGTGCTTGCAAAACTGACTCTACTATGCCTGATGGAAAGCTCGAGTAGAATCCAAGAGTAATGGTCACTATATAACATACCTATATTACGAATACATATATATATAACATACATATTTTGCGAATTCAGGTAATGCAGCATTCCAGCATGCTGGCCCTTACTATGGCGGGTTGTTGAGGGAGATGATTTTGCATCATGGGGCCTCCGGTTTCGTACTCACCGACGAAACACCTCATATATTACACTTTATTTATTTGTTTTAAACTTTCATGGTCAGTAACATTAAAATAGAAATCTGCGGGATTGCTACCATGTACCTTTTTGTTAACGAGTATTCAATATTTTGACACTGTTGTAAGCGCCATGATCACGGAGTAACTGAAGACCTTGCTGGTGGG